>CM062933.1:22500-10022500 GCA_031878705.1 Tapirus indicus
CAGTTCCTCCTTAGAAAGAATCCCATGTTTAGCTGGATCTAAGGCTTAGGGGAAAAGAAAAGACAGATACATTTTTGGTTGGTGAATAAATCCTACATGATGAATTTTTCATATAAATATAAATTTATATAAAACTTGAAGCTTACATTCCTCAAAAAATCAAAGAAGGGTATCTTCTGGAATTGGTCTCCATCTAATTATGCAATAAAAGAAGTAAATGCCACAGTACTCACCTCAGCCTCTACATAATAAATGATCACATAAAATGAAACAAAATCTGCTAACATACTAGGATAGTGATACTTCCCTCACTGAAATCTTTTTGGATTTCTAGATGTGAAAGTTGAAAACAATCCACACCCACAGGAAATACATAGTTTAAGGTCACTGGTATGTTTGATGTTATCTATTAGCTTTTTTCATCATTATGTAAATCAATTTATCTGGGAACAAAATGCCTCCAATAAACCAACTATGTTAGGTTAACGCTACTCTTTCTCTAGAAAGATAATTAGGGATAATTCTTACTTGTCATTGATAATTCCAAATAGAATAAGAATGCTTCTGATTTATGCTTTTTGTAGTGTATTTGCCCTTTAATTACACTTTGCTTATTAGATTAACAATAAAGTGGTTGATATTTCTAGGCACATACCAACTGTCTGTTCAGAAGTGTAGTGAAAGTTAGAAGGAAGCTGTCCTAGGATAAATGCTGCTTGAGTATAATATACCTGAAGTTACAGGTAATACAGCCTGAACTGAAGATGAATTCATGCAAGAATTTTTAGTTCTTTATGCTAATGGAACTATATGTATTTGATTTGAACTTGAACTACACACACATACACACACACACACATACATATAATACCTGCACACCTACATGTGCCAACATATTTCCTTTAGGAATTCTCTCTGCTTATGTGTACAATTGTTTTCCCTGAGTGGCAGGAGCCTAATGGACATTCTCTTGAAACCATTCTTTTATTGGTCACCTCTACTCCTTCCACACAAAGTTAGACTTCTGTCTCCTTTGTTCTGTTTGCTGGTTCACAGATTGAGTCCTG
Source organism: Tapirus indicus (assembly GCA_031878705.1). Taxonomy (NCBI): domain Eukaryota; kingdom Metazoa; phylum Chordata; class Mammalia; order Perissodactyla; family Tapiridae; genus Tapirus; species Tapirus indicus. The sequence goes on from CM062933.1 coordinate 23,568, forward strand.
AATGATTCAGAGGAGTTGCTTATCAACTGAGACAGAATCAAAGGTGCAAGTAATTGTGAGTAGGGAAGACTAAGACTGCGTCTCCATGCACAGCTGGTTTGACCATTTGGGCTGACCCACCACTGAGTGAGAATACAGGGAATGAAAGTAAGATGACATGACAATCACAGCTGCCACCCAAGAACTCGTATGACATTGTTCAGTTCTCTTAGGATTAACTTGAATGGAAATGTTAGGACTTCCAAGGCAACAGCCTCTTAATCCTAAGGATTAATTTCATGGAAGTAAATCTGAGATTACATTAGGCAATATGAATTTAGTCAAAATGGCCAAAACCGTTCAATGTCACTAATATGGTGTACCCACTGTGTGTAGGTGAGGGATACTAAGTGCAGGGAGAGTTAATAGTACAAAAATCTCCTTTTCTCTAGGATATTGTAGTCTTATTAGTAGGAATAAAACTAACTTATAAAACAATTCAAAATATAAGACGAGAGAACAAAGTGAGTATCAGAAGATCAGTGTGGGCCAGGCCAGCCTGGAAAGATTGTCTGGGAGGACTTAAAGAGAAAGTCAGTTTCTTAAGAAGGTAGAACTGCTATGGGTGAGTTATTGAGAGCAGGGGTAAAATCTTATGCATTGTAGCACCTCCACACATAGTAAGTCTCAACAAATGTTTTTTGAATTAATGGATGGGTGAGTAGATGAATGAAGAATGGGTGCAGAGGCTGAAAAGAGGGACACAGATTGATAAAACAGTGTGAATAAAACCTGGGAGATGAGAATGAGCATGCCGTTTCAGGGGAGTGTGAGAAGACAGGGCCTGGAGGGTCTTGTTGGCAAATAGTAGGAAATGGCTTTAGATAGATATACTGGGATGAGATCGTGGAGGCCTGGGCCCAGGAGTTCAGAATTCCTCCTGTGGGCAATGGAGAAGCATGGCAGGGTTTTGAGCAGATGAGTCAAATTGTGCAACGGGGGTTGTGGGAAGGTTAATGTGGTGCTGGTAGGTTTGTTAGATGAGTGAGAAAGAGGTTAGACTAGGGAGACCAGTTGGGAGGCTGTGTCAGCATTTTGCAGGTACCCTAGTAAAAGCCTGATCTGGCAGTGGCAATGGGAATAGAGAGAGGAGATTGATCCAATAGGACTGTCTAGAGCAGGATCCATGGGTCATGATGAGTAACAGTGCAGGGGACAGAGATGGGAGCTGAGTGCAGTCAGCAGGCTTGGACCTGGGTGATGGGTGTGATGGTAATGCTGCTGACTGAAGTAGGGAAATCGGAGACAGGCTGCGGTGGACACAGAGACAGTACAGCTTTTCACACCATCCCCAGAGTGTTCATCAGTTTGAGAATATGCATCCTAAAAGCCCAGGATGTCATATGATGAGCATAGTACCTCACACGGAATCATTTTCCTACGAGATGGAGTCCACATGTGTCCAGGCATGTGTGTTGTGTCAGACAGCATTGAGAAGCAAGGAAGATCTCAAAAAAGGTTTTTTTCAACAAACACATGTTGGCTGCCAATGTGCCAGGCAATGTTCTAAGTCATATTTAAGTAACAACACTTTAATCCTCATAACAACTCTATGAGACAGGTAGTATTATTATCATCTCCATTTTGCAGACAGGTAAACTGGGGCACACAGAAGTGAAGTGACTTGCCCGGGATCTTAAAGCTAATGAGATGGCTTACCATTGGAACCCAGATGTCTGACTCCCAAGCTGGTGCCTTGAATCATTAAGCTGCTTTCCTCCCATCCTTAATCAAATACTGCATACCTCTTCCTTGCCCAAGGAAGCAGCGTGACCACCTTCTGTATTGTACTGTGAGCAAGGCCTTATTCTAAGCAGTAGTGTGTGGTCGTTGAGTTTGTGGGCCTGGAGCTGGATGCTGGCATTCAAATCCAGCTCTTCCACTCCCCGGCTGGGGCAGGCTGCCCTGTTTCTTTGTGTCCCAGTGTCCTCAACTGTATGTGGAGATGACAGTGCTCACCTCTCCTGAGGTGTTGTGAGATTAACTTAGTTAATATATGTGAAGCACTTAGATCAGTGCCTGGCACTTGGTAGTTCTCAATAAGTGTTTGTTGTGAGTATTCTTTTAAGGACTTCCACAGTGCCCATCAAAGTTCATCAGCAGTGGATTTAGTATTTAACAATCAAGTATAAGAAAAATTCATAATTTGTCCTTCTGGACATTTTTGGTGTTCTTTGTTTTCTTAGGATGTAAGCATGATTTCAGAAGAACGTGGCACATTCCCCTTCTTTGATAATGCTATCATCATTGTCATCAAAATCCCCACGTGAATGATTTCTGTATTATTAACTGAATTCAACTGAGAGTGCATTGTGTGTAGAGACAAGTGACTTCAGCTCAGAAGGAAGGTATCCTCAGTCCTTGGTAACCCACCTGTTGGGATAAGACTCTTTAGGGGGAAGGGCAATGTGGATGTTTCTTTAGTTTTAATATCAGGACAGAGTTTTACTTCAATAGTCAATGCCTTTCCAACATTCTTCCTGAACTTGCTTCTCCTCTTGGTGAAACCAATATCCAAGATGGCCCTCAGCTGTTATCTTAATCAAACTGAAGCCCACACATTTTCTATCCAACTTTTGGTTTCACTTGACAGCAACACTGGGCCAAAGTATAACAAAGAGGACTGTTTTGAAATGGATGATGAATGGCATCTGTCACTGGGTTCAGCTGGCAACACTAAGTTGGCCAGACCTGGTTAGGGAATATTCAGAGATTTAATCATTACAGTTTCTAGTGTCTGTTATCTGCTCTTCAGCAAGTCAGCATAGCAACCATTTAATCCTGTCTTCATACCTTATGAAATATAATGATTAGGCTCCCTATAAAATTGGGACTTCAGGTTAACCCTTTGACAATATCAATGGTTTTAATTGAAATACATAAAAAACCTTATTCATGATGTCTTTATGTCTTCTAGCTGTTTTGGCTGAAATGATTGATTTTATATGTTGCTTGAGCTATGATATCTGCAAGGTGACATAAGTCAAAATCTGCCTGGGTACACCAGCATGCTCTTTGAACCTCTGGACTGTCATGATGTACTGGCTCTACAGCCCCAGAGAGAGTAACTAGCAACACCGTGGGGGCTTGTGGGGCTCCATGGCAATTAAGCTGACTAGTGGAAAGAGGTAAAAAGTAAATCAGAAGATTGGGGTAGGCCTGGTGGTGTAGTGGTTAAATTTGAGTGCTCTGTTTCGGCGGCCTGGGGTTCACAGGTTTGGATCTCAGGTGCGGACAGATGCAACACTTGTCAAGCCATGCTGTGATGGCATCCCATATAAAGTAGAGGAAGATGGGCACTGATATTAGCCCAGGGCCAATCTTCCTCAGCAAAAATGAGGAGGATTGGCAACAGATGTTAGCTCAGGGATACACTTCCTCACAAAAGAAAAAAATCAGAAGATTGCAAATGATGAATTTCCCTTCTTGTCCCTCCCAGGTGAGCCTTTTCCTCAGGAGGAAATGGAAGAAATGTCTGCTGCAATTGATCCAGAATTGTATTCAGTTCCTTACAAAGACTACAGAACAATGATGGTGATAGATTAAAATTAAACACTTTAAAGACAATTTCTAATTGAAAGGATAATATTAAAAATTGTCCTTGTTAATTTCACATTTTATCTTATAATTCCTACATATGATAATTAATGTCTTGTGACAGCTATTTTAATATATTTTGTTTTGTATTCTAATGTATTTTGTATTCTAATATATTTTGTTTCTATATGTTTGTTTTTGTTTTCTAAAGATGATCATAACAATTTAAAACTATTTAAACAATTGCAAGTCCAGGTTGTCATTTGTGCTTCTGACCTACTGGCTATAAATCAGAGGTTCTCATGACCCCCTCCTCAAGTTTTATCATTTACTAGAACAGCTCACAGAACTCAGGAGAACACTTCCTTAAGTTTACAGGTTTATCATATAATTAAGGATACAGGTGAATAGCCAGATGATGAGATACATAGGGTGAGATTTGGAAGGGTCCTGGTCACAGAAGCTTCTGTCCCTGTGGAGTCAGGATGTACCACCCCCGCCCCCCGGCATGTGGATGTATTTACCAACCCAGAAGCTCTCTGAACCCCATACTTTTGGATTTTTGTGGAGGCTTCATCATGTAGGTGTCATCCATTATTAACTCCATTTCCATCCCTCTTCCCTCTCTAGAGAATGGAACTTGGGACTGAAAGTTCCAAGCTTCCGCTCATGGCTTGGTCTTTCTGGTGGCCAACCCCCCTATCCAGGAACCATCCAGGGGCCCACTAAGAGTTCTCTCACTGGAACAAAAGATGTCCTTCTCACCCAGGAAATTCTTAGGGATTTAGGAGCTCTGTGTCAGGTGCTCCTATCACTCAGGAAATGACAAAGATCTTAGGAGCTCTGTGCCAGGAACTGGGGGCAGAGATCAATATATTTTTTTCTATTATTTCACAGTTATAGACCCAAATACTAAGTACAATACTGTAAATCTTCTATGAGAAAACACAAGAGAAAATTTATGTGACCTTGCTTTTGGCCATGAGGTTTTAGGTATAACCCCAAAAGTATATGCCATCAAAGAAAAAAATGATAAATTTAACTTTATTAAAATTAAAAGCTTCTACTCTGTGAAAGACTGTTAAGAGAATCTAAAGGCATGCCACAGACAGAAAATGTTTGCAAAACATATATCTGATAAAGGACTTTCGTCCAAAAATACAGAGAACTCTTAAAACTCAACAATAAGAAAACACAGTCCAATTAAAAGATGGGTGAAAGATCTAAACAGATACCTCACTATGGAAGATGGCAAATAAGCACGTGAAAAGATGCTCATTGGCCTTTATCATAAGGGAATTGAACATCAAAACAATGGTGAGATACCACTACACACCTCTGAGAATGGCTGAAATCCAGAATACTGACAACACCAAATGCTGGCACGCACACAGAGCAACAGGCACTCTCGTTCATTGCTGGCTGGGAATGCAGATGGTACAGCCCCATTGGAAAACAGTTTGGCAGTCTCTTACAAAGGTAAACGTAATCTTACCATACAATCCAGCATCTCGTTTACCCAATTTATTTGAAAGCCTATATTCACATGAAATGCTGCAAACAAATGTCTATACCAACTTTATTCATTATCACCCAAAACTGGAAGCAACCAAGATGAATGGTGAATGGATAAACAGCATGTAGTACATCCATTCAATAAAATATAATTCAGTGATGAAAAAGAAGAGAGAAAAAGACATGGAGGAATCTGAAATGCATATTGCTAGGTGAAAGAAGCCGGTGTGAAAAGAACATATTGCATGGTCCAAATATATGATGTTCTGGGAAATACAAAACTATATGGATAGTAAAATGATCAGTGGTTGCCAGGGGTTCTGGGAGGGGGGATGGATGAATAAGTGCAGCACAGGGGATTCTGAGGGGGGATGGGTTTTATTTTACTAAAAGTCAAACTCCATAACTGAACCTTATACTTTATGCTCTAGTACTACCAAACTAATATTCTGTGAGCACTTTACGGTGTATTCATTCACAAGTCATGTATTCATTCATTTGCTCAAGAAATGATTATTGAGCACTATACAAGATGTTAGACACTATTCTGGGAGAAACTGTTCTGTATGCTTTTGGACGTACTTCATTCCTTATTGGAATTTCTTTCTCCATTAGTTGCCTAGCATTTGCCTATTTCACATTCTATACTCTTCTCAGTCATCAAGGGCTCTGAAAACACATACATGATCCCTCTCCCCACCAAGAGTTAGTTCATCCTCTGGCATTTTTGTTTTATGTGAGCTTCTTCTATAATTGAATATTTCACCCTATAGTACAATTGTTTAGTTACATCTCTTCTGTAAGCTCCTAGATTGGAGGACCATTGTTATTAAAATGACCTTGTAAATTCCAATCACCCATCAAAGAAAACCTTGTGAAACGCACAGGATTCAAAGAAATATACTTATATTCAAAGAAATATCTGTTTTGTGTGGGCCTATGAAAGATATAAAATAAGTGTAAAAAATAAATATATAAAGTAAGGGTTTTAGTAAGGTTCAGAGATCTTTACATGTAAAGAAGGAAGACTGACATATCTGAAGAGCCAAAACCATGCAGAATCCAATCAAGTGATCAACTTGCATAGTCTATAGAGTCTATAAGAGACTCAGGAGTTAGATGATGAGTGTAATTTGAATCCAGGGGCATAACCTACCACTTGAAATTATGGAGTCATTGACACAGCAACCATAAATGGGATTGAGGATTGTGGACAAGAATGTAGCATCCCAACAAAATCTCATGTTAACAGAGATGGTAACCGTCTTTCCTTTTTTTTTTCAATGAGTTAATAGGCTATATTTTTTAGAGCTGTTTAGGTTTACAGCAAAATTGAGCAGAAAGTACAGAGAATTCCCATATATCCCCCATCCCCACACATACACATAAACTCCCCCACTATGGACATCCTGCTCCCCAGTGTGACATTTGTTAACAATTGGGAACCCGCATTAACATGTGTAACTGTCTTCCTTAGTGGGTAAACATCTTCTCAGTTTTGGGAAGATTTTTAATGTTTAGGGAAATCAAAACCATAGCATTAATATTATTGTGTTAAGGAATATGCATGAATTTCTTTTCTCATTTATGTTTAATGTGTAAAATAATTTGTCCTGTTAGAACTGCAGCTTTATAACTCTAAAATGTGAGATTGAGTAATTTATTTAGACTTATGATTTTAAGTTGAAATCTTCCTGAACTGGAACGTTTGTGTGACCTTAAATTTCATTGTATTTATAAGTTCAGTGTATTACATTTACAAGAATTACCTAGGACCTAGTTAGATTTTGTTTATTAGGTCAAAATACTAGTAAAGGAAATGGAATACATTAAATTTGCAAGTGCAGTTTAAAGATTTAAAGACATAAAGTGTGTAAAAAAGGGCCAGACAGCATTAATGACAGGCTCCCTATAAGTGACAGTTAATAATTGTTCAAAATCGAATAAGAATATTGTAAAAACCTTAAAGGTTTTGGAAGAACTAGACTTTTGAATTTGTGGCTTTAATGAATTGAACAGTTGTTTTTAAAAAAACTCAATAGACTTTTTGGAACATACACAATTGCCTCTGACAAAATCCCTCTTTTCACATCCTCTTTTTCTAGAGTTAATCAACCCTCCTTCAACCTTTCAAACTTCTTCCATAATTGTATAAATCAAAATATAGGGTTTTTAAAATTTTCTCTTCACCACCATACAGTAAACTTCCAGAGCACAGGAACAAAGTCTTATTTATATTCAAGTCTGTAGTGTCTGGCATGGTGCTCTGGCACACAGTAGGTGCTCAATAAATGCTGAACACAACTCAAAGTTTCAGGAGGAGATGGCAGAATGTGACAAAATGCCTCAAATTTACATTCGTTCCTTGCCCAGATACTTGGATGGAAGCAGTTTTCCTCACACTTGCAAGTGTATCCGAGATGATTTGAAGCGTGATCATCGTGTGGGTCAAGTCTCGACGTGGAAAGCTCACATGACAGCTCATGTCTGTTTCCCGTCCATTCCTGGGTCAGTTAAATTCCATAAGAATTGCTGCTGGTCCTCTAATGTCACCTTGTGTATCTCATCCTTGAGTGACACTGAGGCTTCTGAATTCATTGGCTGTTTCTGGATCTTGATTTTAAACATTAGTTTTGCCATGGTGAAAAGAACCTGGAAATACAGAACTTCTGCTCAAGTCCTGATTCTGTTGTAAGCCAAACAGAATAGAGCATCTGTGCAGCCTGGACCAGTTGCTCACCCTTTCTGCATAGGACCTTCCTTGTCAGTCAAAGGAAATATCAGTATCTGCCCCCATAGCGTTTCTGTGTTTTTAAAATGCACTCATTATATTCAAATTTGGGGAAACTATACAAATGAAAGACATACATGCCATATGCCCACAGTAACGATTTCTCTCTTTTGTCTTGACATTGTCTTCTAGATCCTTCCTACTCAGGGTGTGGACTGTGACCCAGCAGCACTGGCCTCACCTGGGAGCTTGTGAGATATGCAGAATCTCAGATCTCACCACCCCAGACCTACCGAATCAGAGGCTGCATTTTAACAGGATCCCAAACCATTATACATTACAGTGTGAGAAACACCGTCTACATAGAGCCACAGGAGTGAGCACATTAATTTCCTATTGCTGGCTGTAATAAAAATCACCAGAAATTTAGTGCTTAAAACAGAAAAAAATGTATTATTTTGCAGTTCTGGAGGTCAGAAGTCCTAAGATAAGGGTGTCAGCAGGGCTGTGTTCTTTCTCAGGCTCCAGGGGAGACATTTCCTTGCCTTTTCCTGCTTTAGAGGCCACCTACATTCCCTGGCTTGTGGCCCCTTCCTCCATCACTGAGCACTGCTTATATCTTACATCCCCTTCTCTAACTGGGATTCTCCTGCCTCCCTCTTGCACTAATATGGACCTTTGTGATTACATTGGGCCCACTCACATAATTCAGAATACTCTTCCCACCTCAAGTTCCTTAAACTTTAATTACCTCTACAAAAGTCCCTTTTGTCATACAAAGTAACATATCCACAGGTTCTGGGGATTAGCACATGGGCATCTCTGAGGGGCCATTACTCTGTCTACTACAGACACTGTGTGACTAAATTTAGCTCAATTTCTCAGAAATCTTTCAAAACAGTGGCAGCTGAATGGTGTGCTCTCACTCATCCATTGATCCAATTATTTATATCTGAAGTACGCCGGGGCCAATAATTCATTTATGTTTATTATCCTCACTCTCTTCCACCCCGACTCCCAAACTCCACTGTCTTCAACTTGCCCACCCACCACTTCTACCTTTACACTCAACAAATGACTTGGCCTCCTACTTCACAGAGAAATTACAAGCCACCAGACAGGAAAATCCTCAACTTCTTGACATTCTTTTAAATTTCTTTCATTTATTTATTCAGCAAATATACATTGAGTGTCAAACTATAAACTAAGCACTCTCCTAGGTTTGCAGGTAAAATGGTTCCTGCCCTCAAGGAACTGACATTCTAATTGGGAAAAATCAAAAGAGAGATAAGGAGAGGAGAGGGGGGAGGAGGAAGGGGTACTACCAGACAGTGAAAAATGAGGATATATGAAAATGGACGAGGTCGCTACTTGAGAGGGGCTGGTCAGGGAATCTTCTCTGAAGAGATGACACTGAAGCTGAGATGTGAACACAAGAAGAAGCCTGCTGTGACAAAGTTGACAGTAGAAGCGGTGTGAAAGCATGCCAGGCAGAGGAGACCATGATTGCTACCAAACTGACACATCCACTTGCATGGACACCCATCTTTTCTGTTCTCCCTCCTCTGGTTAGGGAAAGCCATCCACCTTTGTTCTGGATTAGCAGTCTTCAAATGTGGCCAGCATATCGCTGGGAATGCCTGAAAACTTTCCAGAGGGTTCCTGGGCAACTTCATTTTTAGGAACGATTCTCCTGATCCTACCCCCCCCCATGTGTCTTCTTTTCTCAAATTGTCTGTCTGAGAGTATTCTTCAAAGTCAAGATATCCTTCTTTTCTTTCTCACCTCCCTTTCACAATTGTCCTTTTCTCTCTTTACAGGAGAAAGCATAGCTCACATCCAACTGAAATCTTGATGAGTTGCTTTGCTCCCAGGAGTAAAAACCTCTGGCACGTCAAATAAGGGACAATTCTAGACGAAGGTGGTGGTGTTGAGGAAGTGAACATGGAAATAAACAACATCTGGGATGGTTGATTTTATGTGTCAACTTGACTGGGTTAAGTGATGCCCAGAGAGCTGGTAAAACATTATTTCTGGGTGTCTGTAAGGGTATTTCAGGAAGATATTAGTATTTGAATCGGTAGACTGAGTAAAGAAGATCACCCTCAGCAATATGGGTGGACGTCATCCAAACTTTTGAGGGTACAAATAGGACAAAAAGGTGGAGGAAGGGTGAATTCACTCTCTCCATGTGAGCTGGCATGTCCCTCTTCTGCCCTCAGACATGTGCGCTCATGGTTCTCAGCCTTCAGATTCAGACTGGGACTTAAGCCACTAGTTCCCCAGGTCTTTGGGCCTTTGGACTTGGACTGGAACTACACCACCAGCTCTCCTGGGCCCCCAGCTTGCAGATGGCAGATCATGGGATTTAGCCTTCATAACTTCATGAGCCAATTCCTCATAGTAAGTCTCTTACTATATGTCTCTATATATCCTACTGATTCCATTTCTCTGGAGAACCCTGACTAATAAAACATCTAAATGGGAACACACAGAGGCTATTTACTCACAGATTCCTATAGCAAGGGACTCAACCACTGTTACTTGCATTTGGTAGAGACTCAAGGTCAGGCAGAGGAGGGGGAAAGGTCTATAGTGACAAAGGGAAGCTTCAGGTGTCATCTGATTGGAGGCTGTTGGCCTGGGGAAGCTGGAGATGGGCATCTCAGGTGACTGGTTTCAGGAGCATATTTGACTTTCTCTGGTTGGTCCTGAGTTGAAAGGCAAGGGAGGTTTGGGAAGAGGGAAGCTGGAGTCATTGATCACTGAACTGTCCTGACTGTCCTGGCCAACTCCTGCAGATGTTGTGGTTTGGCTTCCTGGGCTGGTTGCTGCAGAGGTTGTGGGTCAGAGTTCTGTTGTCACATATGGTCTGGCTCTTGTCCACTTGTATATTCAGTCACTCATGAAAAATGCTGATAAGTCCAAAGACTGAGTAGCAAGTCTCATCACAAGTCTGGTTATTTCTACTTCTTTGCTTTCAGCAGAATCACAGGGGGGATCTAGATCACTAATCATTTTTGATGATAAGTGATTCCATGATATTTTTGCTTGTGTCCTGGAAGGAGCAAAGGGAATTAAGTAGAATTGCTAAAATAAAACTCCTTTCATTCCCTCTGCTTATTGTATGAACTGGGTGTTTAGTTTTTCTTAAAAAATTTACATTAACAAAAAATGAACAGAATTGATGCTGACGTTTGTCTAATTTTATTAACATGTAATATTCATCAACAGATACATGAACTAAATTTAAAAAGCACTTTCATTGGGAGATCTACTGCAAGAATATTTTATTTTCTGTTTAATAGTTTATCAAAATTATAAACACGGTTATGTTGTTTTTATCAATTATGTACTAAAATAGTTATAACTAAATTGAGGATAAATATTCTATTACAGTCATGTTTTTGTTGCCTGATATGGTAGGCTGATTAATAGAATACAGCATAAAATTCAGTTAGTAAAATTAGAAGGATATACATATTCAAGGAATGAAGGTACACTGTAAAATTTCTAGTTGTTAGAAAAAGAGCTTGTTCATTTTTTCATTGTGTGATGGTGGGTACCAAATTTCTAGAGTATTTTTATTTCATTGAATGTATTTAAAAGACAGTATTTTTTGTGTGTGTGTGTGAGGAAGACCAGCCCTGAGCTAACATCTGTTGCTAATCTTCCTCTTTTTGCTTGAGGAAGACTGGCCCTGGGCTAACATCCGTGCCCATCTTCCTCTACTTTATATGGGACGCCACCACGGCATGGCTGACAAGCAGTGCGTCGGCAGGCGTCCGGGATCCGAAGCGGTGAACCCCGGGCTGCCAAGCACGAACTAAACTGCTGCGCCACCAGGCCAGCTCCCAAAAGACAGTATTTTTTAATATGCTGGAAATTACATCTTTTGCAAATATCTTTACTTATAAAAAAACTTATGGATGTCAAATCTGAAATATGTGAATGGTACATATTTCTTCAAACATTTTTGAGGGTACTGAGCAAAACAGTTTGAAGACCCATGAGCTAGAACATTGGTTTTCAAATTTGAGCACACATCCAAATCACCTGGAAGGCTTGTTAAAACACGGATCACTGATCTCCACCCGCAAAGTTTCTCGTTCACTTGGTCTGGAGTAGGGCTGGAGAATTCGCATTTTTCACTGGTTCCCAGTGCTGGGGATGCTGTTGTTCTGCAGCTTGAGAACTACTGCTCTAGAATTATTAGCCTACATTCAGTTGACTAAAGTGGAAACGTGGGTGTCCTCTCGATCCTCCTTCTTCTCCCACATTCTTCACACATAATAATCCACCAAGTAATTTCCATTTACTCTATAAGCCAATTAAGAAGCAAGTGCAACCACTTCTCTCCACCCCCACCATTGCCTAGTGCAGCCCCTCCAGTCTCACCAGGATCACCGCCACAGCACTGAGCTTTCCCCCATCCATCTCTCCACAGTGCAGCCAGAAAGACCTTTCCAAAGCCCAGCCGGGATCCCATCACACACCTGGTCAGACCCTTCCACTACCCTCCATTATCCTCCAGGTGCAAGAACAAACTTCTTGTGTCTCTTGATCTCTGCTCATCTTTGACCTTCATTCCCCCATCTCCAATTCCATCGTCACTATAAACTCCAAGTATAATGAAGTATTTATTGTTCCTTTAATGTGCTCTGCTCTTTCTCTCCCCTGGGGATACAGTTTAAATTGTCTGGAAAGCCCCTCTGCTTCCCCTAATCCTTGCTTACTGTGCTATGCCCTACTCACCTCCAGATTGCATGTGAGAAGTCACTTCATCTAAGAGCACATCCTGGACTCTTTGCATGCGGTGCAAACCCCTCTGAATGTGATCTCCTGATCCTAATCCTGGCTTCAGTGATCGCGCTTACCACATTTTAGTACTACTATTTGCTGGTCTGTCTCTCTCCTACCAGATTTCCATTCTCCAGGGCAGGAATTGTCTTGTTTACCATTGTATCTCTAGGACTCCTCACAGTGCCTGGTGCATGGTAGATATGCAGCAATTATTTCTTGAATGAATTCATGTACCTCCCATTTGCATTGCACTAATGCTGGAGTGACAAGAAAAGATAATATGGTCTGTGGTCCCTGCCTCTAGCAATTCCGCATAGGGATGTGGCAGAAAGACAAATGCACAAAGAGAAGACTGTATGGTTAACTGTGAGAATAAGTGACAGAGTGTGAGAACAATAGAAGTTTAGAGAGGGGAGATTGTACTGGATGGAATGTTTGGAGGAGACCACACGAGGACCTTGAACCTCCACATTTTCTTTTCACTAATTTTACAATTCAAGACAAAGGGCCCTTTTTGAACCTTTCAGCAAGGCAGAGAACTATTTATTTAGCATCAACCTTCTCCCAGACTGAGAGCTATCACTCTGAAATGGGGTTTGGCAGCCCACCCTATGACCTTAGTTTGCAATGAGTCCAAAGCTTGCAACTTCTACTGATTATCATTATTTTTACATTAGTTCATATCTGATCACAGGAATTTAGACATACAGAATTTCAGTTTTTGGAAACTGCATAAAGTTTTATTGCAGCGAGTGGATGACAAATGGTTCCTCCAAAAGCTAGTTTGGTGATTGCTCTAGTTGAAAAGGTATAATAGTCTATGCTTTCAAAGAGATGTAAAGGCATACACTTTCATCCAATTTAAAGTCTTATATACTATATGGAGTGGAACCACTCAAAGATTCTAAGAAAAGGTGTTCTTACATGAATAATAAAGGCAGTTTTAAAAAGCCTTTTAGAATGTCAACCTGGCACTATGATTAAGAAGTTCAAAATTCCTAATAATAGTGGTTATTAAATGATTTTATATTATTTATATATATTTATTTTATATATCAATAAATGCTCTAATTGATACCTGATTGCTTGCTTCCACAATATGGGGCTACCTGTGGGAGCCCACCTACATCACTGCCATCTAAAATGAACTTGACTAATCCATTATCAGGAATAAGAAATGTGTTCAATGACATGGAACAATCTACCAGCTCAGCTTCTGGACAATGAAAATTATTTAAGTTTCAAAAGGACTGTGAAACTTTTAGTTTAGCCCTCTGCTTTCTGTTCTTGGGGACATGGATTTGAGAGAACCCAGGCTCCCACCTCCTCATTTTGGTGAATTCAAATAAACCTTTACTTTAATGGTTAAGCAGATGTGCATTGTATGTTTGACAGGCCATTAAGCCGGGCTTCTTATTTCAAGCCAAATCAGTTTTGAAGCCAAATAGTTACCCTGTGCACCTCAATATGCGAGAATCTCTTGTCAGTGCTGTTGATGCTATATGGTGCCGGGTTTAAAAGATGTTTTTGGATTCTTATCCCTGGCCACCCCCTAGGTGATGACTTATCACCCAGCCCTGCCTTCAGCAGGAATCCTGTTATGTCGGTGTGATGATAGTGTGATTTATAATGAGGAATATCTTTGTCTTGTTTCTGTCACAGAGCTCCTAAGACCCTTGTAATTTCTGATATAAGAGCCACAGAGGCATCTGTTGTTATACTAGTTACTTCAGGCTTCAGCACCAGAGCAACACAGATGAAGTGGGTGTCCTTTGTTATTCATAACAAGCCCCTTTCAAACACATCTGAATTTATGTTAATAAGGTGACTTTTGGAAGGCCCCTAATGGTTGGGGCTGCCAGCCAGGGGAACCAATTCTGTGATCAGAGGGTTGTAACTTTCAGCCCCATCGCCCTCCCTACAGCTCCGAGGTGGGAAGGGGGGCTGAAGATTGAGTTCAATATGGGGTTCAGAGAGCTTCTGGGTTGGTGAACACAGGGAGGTTCGGGGAGAATGGCATGCCCAGAGAGAGCCTGGGAGCTCCACACCCCTCTCCCACAGATCTTCCTCTATGCTATATAGGTGAAATGGTTGTCTTTTGTTATTCTGTTAAGGAAATGTTTTCCTGAGTTCTGTGAGGTGCTCTATCAAAAATTTTTAATCAAACCCAAGGGAACAGAGGTTGTGGGAACCTCTGGGCTGTGGCCGGTTGGTCAGAAGCACAGGTGACAACCAGGACTTGCAATTGGTATCTAAAATGGGAGGCAGAGGGAATCTTGTGGGATCCGATGCTATCTCCAGGTAGGTAGTGTCACCAATATCTAAAAAGACTGATAAATGCTTCGGGTTTGAACTGTCAGAAGGACAGAGAAGACTGATCCCCAATAGGAGGAAAGCAATCGCTCCACTTGTGACTCTCACTGCCTGTCAACAATTGTGGGGATTTTTAGGAATGGCAGGCATCTGTCGAATTTGGATGCCCAACTTTGGATTAATTGTAATACCTCTGTAAGAGGTCTTAAAGGGAAGAGACCTCGAGCCTTTGATGTGGACACAAGCATGCCAGAATGAAAGAAAAGTTATTAACTGCCCCAGCCTTGGGACTCCCAGGTTTGAAAAGCCCTTGATCTTTCTGTACACAAGAAACAGGGCCTTAGTTTGGACCCAGCAGGGGGCCTGTGACCTGTTTTTCTAAGCAGGTGGGTAGACGGTCAAAGGTTGGCCACCTTACCTCCAAACCATTGCTGCCACCTATGACACACTACAAGGAACTGAAAAGTTCACTTTGGGGCAGCCCACCACGGTGCACACCCCCCATTGTGTCCTCCACTTATTAGAACAGAAAGAGGGTCTCAGCTCACCTTGTTGCCAGAAAACTGGGACCTTGTCACCATAGCTGAATCAATGAACACAATGACAAGGGATTGAGGAAGAGACAAAAGTTTAATTGCGCCAGCAAAATGAGGGTGTGGTGGGTTTGTGCCTCAAAGTCTGCAGTCCTACTCAGGCCCTAAGAACTGGGGTTTTTAAAAGGAAATCTGCGGGAAGGAATTTGCCATCTACATGACTCTAACCACCTGGTGAGAGAAAATTTATGAGGGTCCCAGACGTTCCAGCGCCGGGCCAGTTGTTACCCCTACCTACAACGGGAGGTTTAGGCTCCATCGATCACTCTTCCTGGGCCACCTGAAACTGGGCCTGGGAGAAGAAAGAAACTGCTGCCAACTGACAGTTACAAAGTTCACAAGGTTTTAGACAGGGGAGGGGAGCTGTGGCCTCGTAGTTCGGCATCCTCCCATCAGCCTGCCTTTTGTGAAGATAAGAGAAGCTGCAGGCGTCAGCCTCCCTGATGATGGTGGATCTCGTGTCAGGAAGCCCAGGAGTTGGAGAAGCTTCAGCTTCAGCTGCTTGATGTTGCCTGGACAAGTTTCCCTGTAGCAAGACTTCAAAAGACCCTTAACTAACCGAACTTCAGTGAGCACCCCCTCATATAAGGCCACCTGGGCTGTAACAATTTGTTGCTTCTATTTGCCTTGTGAAGGTCAGAGATACAAAGGTTTAAAACAACCAATATCTACATGTGAATGTAACTTAGAGGAGCTGGGACAGGGAATGAGTGCTTTTGGTTTTAGCCCCGTATATGCTGGGTTCAGCACAGGGGAACTGATATCAGGGCCAGCATCAACCTCAGGATCAGGCTATTTTATTAGACAACCCAGAGGTAAAGTTAAAGGCTATTTCTCCCTCAAACCCTGTGACCTTGCTAGTGACAGATGTCAAACAGACCCCCTTTCATGACTGTCTTCAGATCTTTGAAGAGATGTTCTCAAGCTGACCTGACTTGACTGACCAACCTTTGGAGCATCCAGACATGAAACACTTCACTGATGGAAGCAGCTTCAGGGACCAGGGGCAATGTAGAGCAGTTATCACCCTGCAGTTGTACACCCTTCACCATGGAAACACAAGCCTCTAGCTCCAGGTAACTCATCTCAAAAGGCTGACCTTCTAGCCCTATCAGGGCTCTTCAAAGAGGTAAAGATGAAAGAGTACAGGCTCAAAATCTGCCTTTTTAGTGATCCATATCCATGGGGCCACGGAAAGAGAGGGGATTAAAGAGGGACACAAAATATTCCCAGGCCATTAATGACCCCATGGCAGCAGCCACCATGCACTGCCCTGGACATCGGAAAGCGGACTCTTTAGAAGCCTGAGGCAATCAACTGGCCGATCAGGCAGCACAGACAGCTGCTAGGACTGTGAGTTTCTAGGCACTCCTGGCTCCCTTAGTTTCCCAGGTTGCCTTTGCTAAATTCCAGCCTAGCTGCACCCAGAAAGATTTACAGAGAGCCAGAGAATGGGAATTTGACTTGTCCTCCCTGGAGCATCCTGGCTGGAAATATAACCTGAAGGGACTCGTCCTGGTACCTGAAGCCTTGAGAAATTGTTAATCACTGTGGGAGGGGTGCCACCTTGCAGTGAGTCCACCTTGCAGTAATTGGTCCAAACTTGCAACAGGCCACTCAGAAAGTTACCCAACAATGTGTTATCTGTGCCAAAAACAATCCCAGGACGGGGCTGCCCTCCTTGAACAAGGGGATTCAACATCGAGGAGCAGCCCCCTGTGAGGATTGGCAAGTGGATTAAATCATGATGCCTCAAGCCTCTGGGAATGTCAAGTGCCTCCTAGTATTCATAGATAACTTCACAGGGTGTGTTGATGCTTTCCCTGGGAGAACTGAGAAGCCTGCCAAAGTGGCCAAAGCTTTCCTAAAGGAGATCATTCCCGGGTGTGGACTCCCACTGTCGATCTAGAGTGGCAAGAGAGCTACCTTTCTCTCCTAAATAACCCAGAAGTATCGAGTCTTGGGGGTCACTTGGAAACTCTACCCCTCATGGCAGCCCCAGTCAACAGGAAAGACTGAAAAGATGAGCCACAGGTTAAAGATGATTGCCAAAATCTGTCAGGAAACTAATTTAACTTGGAATAATGTGTTGCCCTCTGCCATGATGAGGATCCATGTAGCAGAAGGAAATCGCGGTCAGGCAGCCCTTAAAATTTTTCTAACTTCTGTTCATGAGTTTGCCTCACAGGTGCCCATTCCCATCAGATGTTCCACTCTCTTTAAGTCTTGGAAGGAGTGTGGGCTAGAGGATCACCTAACCCCTGAGTGGACCAGGCCTTATGAAGTCCTCCTGACCACCAACTCATCAGTCAGATTGGCCAGAGTCAAGCTGTGGATTCACCACACCCAAGTGAGGCTTGACCCCCTCACAACCAGGGCCCTCAGGAACTGGAAAGAAAACAACTGGTCACGTGAGCCACCGAAAGAGCTGAAGCTGCTCTTCTGGGTTAAGACAGTGGACACCAAACAGTCAGATAAGTAAAACGAATTCGGTTCTTGCATTTTGGTTTCCTGGAGACTTGGGTTAGTCAAATATGGAATATCAAGTAATGATAATGGAAAATATAGACTGGTACCTGAGTGTATGTTCAATCTCAGGTTGAAAATTTTCCTTCCTCAGTTTCCCCATCTTTGCACCTTTTCATTAGGAAGTAGCCAGGAGGATGGACACCCTGCTTCCTACAAGAAGGAGTAAGGGAAGAAGAGACAGTGCGGATTGAAGCCGGGCACCTGAGGGGTACTGTAGATAGTAAATCGATTTGCTGGTTTTTCCTGTATAACTTGAGGGGTGACTCTGGGGTCTTGAGGATTTGTGAGCATACTTTCCAGAGGGTTGTGAGCTTGTTTTGCAGGAGAAAGAATGTCTTCCTTGAGGTTATAATCGCCAAGTGGCTGGCCCTCAGCAGGTGTTAGAGCCCAGAAGTCAGACTGCCCAGAGGCTTATCGGAGTGACCCCTTTGTTTCCCCATGGCCCCTCCTGCCAAGCTGTATTAAACCTTTTTGCTTTCTGTTCTTGGGCACTTGGATTTGAGAGAACCCTTTCTCCTACCTACTCATTTTAGCCAGTTCAAATAAATATTTCTCTGTCTCTAAGCACTGATGTCTCAGTGTTTCATTTGCTGGGCATTAGGCACACTAACTTTAGATTAAGAGGTTCAGTATCAATGCCACGACCCTCACTTGGAGCAGGACTCAGGGCTCTTCATTGTCCCTGCCTCCCTGGAGGCTTTCCTGCCCCACCACCCTCATCTGACCCATTGGTGATGCACCGACATTCAGATGTGAGACCACCGAGGTGACCGGAGAACCCACCTCTCACTGCCGTTTGCCTGTGGCCCACACTATGGTGGTGTTGCCTGTGTTGTGGGAAATGGCACTGGCAGCAGAGGGGGTTGCAGCAGCAGCCACTCAGAGGTCTTGGAGCTCTGGGACCTGAGAAGCAGAGGATGGGCACACCCACACCCTCCCCACCTCCCTGATCACTTCCGTGAGCCCTTCTGCCTCTCACCCGTCTGGGAGCACAGTGGTCATTGCTCCCACACACCCAAAACCAGTGTATGTGAACACACAGAGCCCAAGACTTCCCTCTCCATTAACCCTTGTTTTAGGATGACAGATACCCTCATGTTACAACAGCCCCATCCAACACTAACGGACAAGTGTAATCAGAACCCCTGTAAAGAGGGCACAGGACAGAGTAGGATAGAATACTGAGGAGTGGGGAAGCAGCACTGCACTTGACCACACAGACTATCACCTGCACGCCATAGAACACAAGAGAAGAACCCCAGGACTGTGATGTGGTCTAACTAGACTTCCTCACCTTGCCACATTCATAGACACTATGCAGTTTTTCTTTCTTTCTTTACAAAGGTGTTGATGAATTCATGTGTACGTGATCCATGGAGAAGTAAATCCTTCATACAGTAATAGGATCCAGTTTCCATGACCAGGTTTTTTCAGTCCCTTTGATAGTACACCACCCTCAGGAATTGGAATTAGATTCTGATAGAATGTGTAATGCAAGCAAGGTCTTATTTTCACGTAGATCAGCACCTAGGTTTTTTTTTTTTTTGGTGAGGAAGACCAGCCCCGAGCTAACATCCACTGCCAATCCTCCTCTTTTTGCTGAGGAAGACTGGCCCTGGGCTAACATCCATGCCCATCTTCCTCCACTTTATATGGGACACCGCCACAGCATGGCTGACAAGCAGTGCGTCTGCGGGCACCTGGGATCTGAACTCACGAACTCCGAGCTACCAAGTGGGAACTACTCCGCTGCACCACCGGGCGGCCCCAGCACCTAAGTTTTTAAGGATGAGCTAAATCACGACAACTGTTAACAATTCCTCCACAGCTCTCAACAAAACACTTAAAACTCCTAGCTTACCAAACTCAGGAAAAGGAAATTTGACAATTCAAGTTTTTTTTTTTTGCATTCAAATGCACAGTACAGGGGAGAGAATGAGCAGGAAATTTTCAATGGGAAGATCTTGCTTGCCTTTTATTTTTTGCCAATGAGCAGTATATTTTATGTCCTGTTCCTGTCAATATTCTAATTGTTAAGGAAATATGGCATAATTGAATATCTCTGGATGTGTTTATCTTGGTACCACCCAGCAATCAAAGGAACTTTCTGTTAGGGCATAAGGAATTTATGGACATCAACTATCAAGAGGATAAGTGGAAGCAGAAGTGCTCCTGGATGTTTCCATTTCCAGACAGAAAACTTCAACAGATCAGAGCAGGCAAGTTAAAGTCTACATCGCTGACTGCTGCCTGATGAGCTTTCCCTCAAAGCAGGGATGTTAAACCTGACAGGTTTCAAATGCTGCCCAGATGCTCCACACCTTGAACACGGCTCTCCCAAAGCTCTAACACAGTCTGTCTTTTCCTGAGGGATCAGAGTCACTACTTGTGTCTCTAAGAAATTGGCCAGTCAGGCCTGAGTTGAGATTAGGCTCGTCAATCATTTTAAGGTTGAGTTTTTCTTGGAGGACTCTGCACTTGAAAAGTTTGGTAAAAATGGCCCACTAGATACTTGCCTGGGAATCATCATCGTTGTCCTGTGCTCTCAGCAGATCCCAGGTAAACCAATGATTAGCTTCACAAATGCCTCAACTTCCACACTTGTGAAAAATGCGCCCCACAAGGGTAACATTTTCAGGAAGCAATAGCCAGTTACCCGCCCCCACCATAAACTCTTACAATGTGCTTTTGATTGGGGCCATAATGGTGAATTTCTCCCCAAAGTTGCCAAAATGGCACACTTGGGCTGGAGAAAGCAGAGGACAGCAGACAAAGTGGAAAGTTCCTGGTATGGCAAACCTGTTCCCATAAGCAAGTAGCTTCCTAGGCCTGGACTAGGGTAATGCTCTGGACAGATGCACAGGCACGCAGGTGGGAGGAGGAGTCAACTGAGGAAGGGGGCTGTGGAGAGATGGCAGGGAAGAGGCCCAAGTCCAGTCCTTGATTCAGGGCAAAAGTTAGTTGCATGCAGCAGTCCCGCCCCTGCACCTCAGAGCACTGACATTCTCCTAACACCTTGGTCCCCGTCCTGCCCCTCACAACCCTCCCTGAGACTCACTCCACGTGGGGTGGGTGCAGCACCAGAGGCAGCAGCCAAAGGGCTTTGGACCACAGCCAGGCCCACACCACCTTGCCCTCTCCTTGAGCGCTGAGTGGTCACTCCCAAGCAGGGTGCATCCTGGGAGTTGTAGTCCTTCAGCCCTGCAAGCTGCCACTGGTAGCGGTTAAGAGAGTACAGCTCCCAGCAAGTGCAGCGAGGAGCCCTGTCTTCTGTCATGCCCCTTGGCCCTCTGAGGGCAGTCACAGCATGCTCAGCTGAGCGTGAATCTCCCCAAGACCCCTCAACCTCTGAGAAGTTGGACTTCTTGCAGACCAGTGAGTGCCCTTACACCTCTGGCACCTTGCCCAAGTACACATTGATACAACTGGCCGTCCCTGAGCTCGGCCCATCAGCCCTGCCCCTTCACCATGCCCTCGTTTCAGCCCCACCGTCCGCTTCACCCCACCCCTCCCTCCTCTCCACCGAGCCCCTTCCCTTCGCCATGCCCACTCTCCACACCCTGCCCACACGGGCATGTGCAATGCCGCGGGGCTCTGCACATTGAGGCCGGCACCCCAGTGGGGGTGGAGCTAACAGTATCCACGGTCCTGGCCATTGCTGAGGCAGTTTGGAACCCAAACAAAAGCTCTCTGGCCAATATTTGAAAGCATAAATTCACTGGCTAAAATGGAAATACCGGGTACCTGACAACCTGGAAGTTGCCTTTTCAAAACCACCTTTCCCACCATCCCTCCAGGCTGCCAGGGTCCTCACTCTGGACCCAGTGGTCCGGCTCGCTGCAGCACGCCCCTCAAACTCTACCCAGCTGAACAGTCCATACCTTGGTCAGTCCTCTTAGAAAGACTGAGTCAGCCGTGTTATAAAGGGAGAAAACATCACAGTGGACAGCCCCAATTCCTGCATTATACAGATAGGAAACCCAGGCTCCCAGTAAGTGACCCCTAAACCCCTTCTCTGATGCCCCACATGGCTGGTTCACAGGGCTTCCTTATCCCAGTGTGGGCCTCTTGGCCTAATTACCACAGGCAACAGGAGCAGAAGTTCCCAATGGCCCTTCCCAAAATGTTAAAGAAGTTTGTGTAGGAAGATAATACACAATTTTAACATTTCTGCCCTGCAATACAGCTGCTTTGAAACCACTTCAAGTATCCCTTCTTAAATATCCTTTTGGAAGCACTTTAACAGATTTGTTGCTTGCGGGGTGTATACTGATAATTCTCTTAAGTCATTTTCCCATTTAGTTTCTCTGATAATTCCAAGTTCTACATTACTACCTGCTTCTCAAATGCATATTGACAGCCCCAATTCTGTGCAGGGAGGATGCAAAACAATATCTGTGGTATAACTTTCTGAAACATCAATTTTACTACAAGATTTGGAAGAAAAAAACGTTACATAATTTCTGAGGTAAGTAATTAAAACTTTAAAACTAAAACAAGACTGGGAAGTCATCTGCCATCAATAACTGCCAGTAATTTGTGCTTCAAATGTCAGAATTTCTCAGAGAAAAAACTGAGAACTAATTTCCCATAATTTTAAGTAGCAAAAATTATAAGACATAGCAAGTCCGGGAGAAACCCGATCAATTTCCTGTCACAATATGGCACCTAGAGATAAAGTACAAATATCATGTTAGGATATAAAATTCTTAAAACATGGCTTCTTCATCACCTCCCAGTCAATATGGTTGTTAACATACCATTGCTTTGTGCAGTAGCAGTGGCCTCTCTTACCAGCAACATCAGATTTTATATAAATATCAGCTGAAAAATGGACTGAGCACTAAGTAGCTGCTATGCAGTTTGGGTGTTAAAACCTAACGTGTTCTTCCAGGAAAACTTGAATTGGAGATAAGTTCTGTGGGGTATACCTGTATTATGAAATAAATGGCAAAATTCCCATCAATTTTGAAGATTAAAGTTGTAACTTTGAGTAAACTTGGGCTGGGAAGTCCTTTCAGGCTGCATCCCAGAGTTCTGGAGTCCTGTGTCTGTGATGCTCCGTTGCCAACATCCACATGCAAACCTGCCCTAATGTTGTGCCTTAAACATACAGACCCCCCCCCTCCTTTGACCCCAGATTCCTCTCCATTTACCATTCTGCTTCTCTGCTCCATTCAGGGTGCCTCTTCTCATATTCTCTCCTGAACTGGTCCCATTCCAGCGTTCTGCACACCACTTCACTGAAATGGCATGTATCCAGGTTACCAATGATTTTCCTTGTGCTAAATTCAAGGTTAAGTTTTTGTTCCTGTCTCAATCTTTCAGGTGCATTTGACACAGATGATACAATTGAATGCTTCCTCCTTGAAACACTTTCCTCTGAATTTCCAGACCCCCCTTCTCTCCCAGGTTCCCTCCCCCCTCACTCTATCTTCCTCTTCCTCCTCGACATCTCTAGTAATTCTCACCCCTTGTCTTTCCTGTGTGCTCTCTCTTCCCAGACAAATAAATATTTTTTCTATTATCCTAGTGACTACCCTACTTTATCAAAGTCTAACATTAATTGGTAGTTATACCTCCTTTCCAGAGTGTGCAAGGACCCCATTTGCCCCTTCCTGACTTCTCCATTGTTATTTATTTGTACTTAAATTATAACTATAAAACTATAAATATATATTTAAAGCATATCAAATGTTTTATACATTAATTTATGGAGCTATGCACATATTTATTAATTTTGTTGTTCTTAATTTGTTCCTACTTCTCCATCCTGTTATCTGAAATTTTCTGCCTTCCTCTTGAAAAATATCCTTCACTATTATCCTTTAGTTTGATATTGCAGGGGGGCAAGAAATTTTCCTCTGATCTATAGGTCCTTCTGGCTGGTCTAAGAATTAAATTGACATGAGACAGAATAACAGGAGAAAATCATATAAAGTTTAATAACATGTGCACATGGAAGAAAGGTGGGAAAACTGAGTAACTTGCCATAATGGCTGAAGCCAACACCTTAAACGGCTAATGTCAAGAGATCACCTGGGCTGAGAGAGAGAGAGAGATGAATTGTTAGAGTAGCCAATTAAATCAACAAATCCAAATTTAAAGAGTTAAGCCTGTAATTACTTACTGTGATGGTACAAGCAAGAGACTAAAACTGGAGAAAATATCAACTCCTCCTATCTCATTTCCCCACCTGGAATGGCTCACTGGTTGAGGGCCATGTGGACCCACAGAGATGTGGGGGTCTTCAGAGAGCCCCCAAAAAGGCCTTGGGTTTTTTTTTTATGGAATCTCGGGCCTGGGAGAGGCTTAGGGGGATGGGCTAGGAGTGGGAAAATATGGTGTGCTGAGTCAGAGAGGGGAAAAGTGTCTTCAAGGTTTTCCCCTCCTCCACCCATAAGGAGTTTTCAGCAGAGGTGCCTGAGGAACACCTCTGTTGGAGGCCTTCGAGGAAGAGACCTAGGAATGGAGGCTACATGCCTAGGAGTGCAAATATGGGAAAAGCATGCCTGGCAGGAGAAGCTGAGTGCTTGACTGCAGCTCCCCTCAGATACCACAGTGCACTGGCCATGTCCCAATTCTGGAGTAGGGAAGGCAGCTTCCTCCATGAAGCCAGTTAGGTAAAGCCTTTGCAATTACCCATGGTCAGGCCTGAAAAATTGCACAGAGTGTCTTAGTAAATAAGGGGCTGTTATAACCAAATACCATAGACTGGTTGGTTTAAACAACACACATATATTTCTCACAGTTCTGGAGGTTGGGAGTTCAAGATCAAGTTGATGGCAGATTTAGTGTCTCATGAGGGCCTGCTTCCTTGTTCGTGGATGGCTATCTTCTCACTGTGTCCTCACATGGCAGAGAGAGTAGGGTCTGTTCTCTTCCTCTTTTAATAAGGGCACTAATTCCAGCATGGGGCTCCAACCCCATGACATCATCTAAACCTAATTATCTCTCAGAGGCCCACCAAATACCATCACATTGGGGATTAGGGCTTCAACATATGAATTTTGGGGGACACAAACATTCAGTCCTTAGCGCACAGGTTTTTAACCAGGAGCTGGACTCCTCAGCTTATGCCTAGTAATTCCAATATCAGGAGCCCCTACTCGTCTGGTTCTATTGTTGGTGTTTCTTATGCTCTCCTTTATGTTGTCACATCCCGTTAGCCTAGTTATCTTTGATGTTGAGCTACATATTTTATTTGCAAAGTTATTTGTGGAAATAATTTAAGACCTAAAATATCTTCTTCCAGTGCTTGAGGGAGGATCATCAATCTGGAATCACCTTAATCCAGTGTTAGGACCTGAGACTTTTGTGGGCCAACAAGAGAGCTCAAAGTTGTGTGCAGTCCTTATGAGAGCTTAATTATTTCTGGTTCACATTTATTCCTAAAGTGTGGCTGTTCAGGGTCCCAGTCCAAGTTCCTAGGAAGAGGATTAGCAAAATGCCAGCCTCAGTGGACTCTGGTCCCAAACATGTGTCCCCCTAACCTTGTCCCTCTGCTGGAAGTGGAGGTTGGACTCTCATCTACCTCCTCTAGATTTTTAAATGGCCATAAGGCAAAGGCTGTTGGCAAATGTCAGGTTCAATTCTCTGGATTTCTGTTTTATTTGAGATCTTGGCCTAGCAATTCTTCATTACAATGTTAGATCAAAAACACCTTCCAGGAGATGGCATTCTAGAGAGAGAGAGAAAGAGAATCCTCATTTTGCATGTTTCCAGTATCCACAAATTTCAATTATTATGGTTTTGTTAACTAACAGCAGTACCCCAATAATGTGGTTCAGATTACAGGCACCACAGTTTTATTAGCTGTGACTGCGTGAAGGAACAAGTTCGCTACAGCCTGTTCAGTCTGTAGCACTACATCAACACTAGACACGCATAATGATCAGTGACCAATCTAACCTCAGAGCCTGTCTGTGACTGCTTGGTGTGTCGCTGTTGTCCAGGTCACATTCACACAGCAAAGTGTTTAGTTGTGTTGCCTCCCTGTCTCCTCTATAAAATGGATGATCATGGATATGATGACACTGCCACCATGTGAGAGACTGTGGATGTGCTGCCAGAGGAACCGAGTGCAGGGAGCTTATCAATACAAAGGAGGACAGGGTGAGGACATCCTCGGGAAGGGACACTGGTGTCCATTTTACATTAATGGAATTCTGAGAGACATTTCATGACATTGAAAGTGCAAAGGGTAAAATGTTAGAAGCTGATCTAAACTTAGAAAAAATATGACAACCCAGCAAGACAGAGAAAAGATACAGTGCAAAGAAGGAA
Organism: Tapirus indicus; assembly: GCA_031878705.1. Lineage (NCBI taxonomy): Eukaryota > Metazoa > Chordata > Mammalia > Perissodactyla > Tapiridae > Tapirus > Tapirus indicus. The sequence continues at coordinate 49,914 of CM062933.1, forward strand.
GCACTGTTCAGACTACTTTTAATAAGATTTTTTTAAAAGAACACTTTAATTTTTGGACACTTTAATTTTCAAGGTTTTACTTACAGTATACTAAATACATAGTAGCTTTGCTGTTTTTAAATTTCCCTATATATTTTTAATTATAAGAGAGTTTGTAATGTTTTGACCCAAAATTTTGGATGTTGTAAAACAACTGTATTTTTCCCATTGATTTTTAAATGCTTTCATTGTCACTTTATGGCCCTGCACTACCCTGCAAAGCAAGGACTGTGTGCATTTGTGTGTGTGTACACCTGTGTGTGTGTGTGTAATTGTGTCGATAAATATTACTCTATAACAGCAGTGCACTCCAGATGTGTGACTGTTGATGAAGAAATTATCCCATCCATAATTACACAGTGTCCATATCTACCAAAGCTGCCAAAGGTCTCCTTGATATTTGACTCCCCTGGGTAAACATGGTTGTACTAATTAGCTGGGGCTGCATAACAACCACCCTAAAATTTAGGGGCTGAGAACTATGACGTTTATTATGTTTGCAGATTCTGTGGGTCAAGACTGTGGACAAGGCACAGAGGGGATGGCTTCCTTCTCCTCTGTGATGTCTGGGCCTTAGCAGGAAGATTCAAAGACTGGGATGGAGTCATGTGCATCAAGTTCAATCCCATTTCTGGGGGTTGATTCTGACTATTGTTGTGGATTTCATTCCCTTTCCCTCAGCGGTTCCACATGGTCTTTACTCATGGGGGACGCTGGGCTTCTTCTCTGCACAGGAGCAGTATTCCACCATGGCGAGCAAACCAGATCTGTACCATGTTTTATGACCCAGCCTCAGAAGCCATAGAGCATCAGTTAGATTCTCCAATGGGGCAGATTCAAAGGGAGGGAACACAGACCCCACCTATCAGGAGAAAGGGTGTCAGTTAAATTGTAGGAAGGGCGTGTGGAATGGGATAAATATATTGGTGTGGTCACCTTTGGAAAATAGATTCTTCCACAAGAGTGGACCCCTCTATGCACCCTGAACTATTTCCTGGATAAATACTATAACCACTTTGAAATCTATGTTACCACGACCTATTTCAAAAACTTATAAAGTTTGTGAATTTATGAACCCAGGGTCCAATCCCCTTTCCCCTGTTGAAACTTATTAGACACCACATCTCCTTTCTGAGGTGACACACTCCTACTTTCACTGTAGGCCATAAAGCAATTCTAGAGGGAGTCTGCTTGTATTTGTATATAAACAAATTTTGTATTTTAAATTTATTAGGGAACCTGGGATGGTTTCCAGTTTCTAGCTGGTTAGCACGACACTTTGTCCTTCTTGCTATAATATATTTATATACACAAGGCTTTATTTTTAAATCCTGGATCCATGTCTCATTGTAATTTTAAATGCATACCCCTATTGTTCAATGTTCACTTGCTTCTAGTTTTTCAATGTGATAAACATAAAATGAATATTCTTTTATGTACACCTTTGACAATAAAAAATCAGGCTCTTTTAATGAGTTTCACACAAAGTGAATTTTACACACACTGTGGGTGTTTCTGCAAAGGAATTAAAATTTGCCTATGAGAAGCATCCCTCTCTTGATCTTCATTCTGGAAGGGAAATCTCCTCTGTGGTGGTCTGGGAGTATTTACACCCTGGCTACAAGTTGGAATCACAAATTCCAAGACCCCATCCCAGGTCAATTTAATCAGAATGGCTGACTTTAAGTCTCAGGTGAAGGTATTTCTAAAAGGGCTTTCAGGTGATTCTGATGTACAATCAGAGTTGAGAAGTCCTGCACCAGTGCCCTGGAATACTGAATCCAACCCCTACTTATCAGGAGGACTTAGTGGTAACCAATCACTTTACATCTCCGAGCATAAAATTTAAGTTACAAACTTAAAGGAGGGTTTGGGCACAACCATCTCAAAGGCTTTTCGGGACCATGAAAGATGGTAACTCTGTGCAGAAGCCTGGTATAAGATATTAGGGATATTTTCTGTGGTAAACTGAAGAGAGCTTGCCCCACCAAAAGTCACTTAAATCTTCCTCTTCTTCCTTCTAACATCACAACAGCTGATCAAAACATCTCTGAAGCAAAATTTGGCTCTTGACTCCTGGATTAGATGACTATCTAGGTCGCTTCTGGATTCAATACCCTCCACAAACTGGGGTCCTTTGATGCAGGGGTACATGTTTTATTACACCACAACATTGCTTACACAAATGGGGAGAGTTTGGGAGACAATCAGACTCAAGAGAAAGTGCCCACTACATTTGCAAAAGTGATTTCCACATATTGTCATTTAATTTGGTCATTTTCTAAGAAATGAAACAGATAGTAGAGACTGGCAGGTACTTGGGTTCACATATTTTTACTGGAAGATACAAGTCTGGACTTCTCAAAAGTAAGCACTAAAGATAATAAAAATTGGTCTTTCTATGCTGAGAAAAATCTCTGTGCAGAGCTCTATGAATATTATTTTCCCTCTGTGTGTGTATGTACGTGTGTGCGTGTGTGCACACGTGTGTGTGTATGTGTGTGCTTAACTAAGAAAACTACAAGGCAAGGCCTGCAGGTGCATTTGGAGGGTTGTACATCCACGAGGCAGGGGCTGATTTCTGGGCCTTGAGGGCAGAGTGTTGCAAGCTTGCTTCAAGCTAATGCATCATTGTCCTCTTTCATGTCTAGAGCTCTTCCTCCACTTTGAAAAGTTGCCCATTTTTGCTTATCCAATCTTCTCTAAAAAGTACTTCAAATAAGAGGCATGGATTTTTGATGTTGTTAATGCAGAATATGGGTCAAATGCAGACTTGTTCTATGTTAGCTCAATGGAACTCTAAAAATAGATATTTATGAAAACTGTTACCAAGGTCATGTCTTATATTCTCTCCTAGAATGACTCTCCTTTAATCTAAAGTTGTAAACATAAGGTTTATTTCTACACACTAGTAGTGAACAATCAAAAATGATATAAAAATGTCCTTTAAAATGTATCAAAAAATATGAAATACTTGAGGATAAATCTAAGAAAAGATGTAAAAACTTGTGCATGGAAAACATACAAAGCACTGCAAAGAAAAAGTTTTAAATAAATGGAAAAAACCCCACATACTTTGCTCATGGGTTAAAAGACTGAATATTTTTTAAATGCCATTTCTCCTCAAATTGATCTACAGATTCAAGGTAACCTCAATCAAATCCAGACAGACTTTTTTCATTAGAAATTGAAAAACTTATTCATAATTCATATTAACATACAAAGCATCCAAAAGGGCTGTAACAAGTTTGAAGAATAAAGTTGGAGGACTAACACCACTTGATTTCAAGATTATTACAAAGTTAATCGTCAAGACAGTGTGATATTTACATCGCATGTGTGGAGAAATAGACCAGACATATACAGAACACTGGTTTTCAAAAAAAGTTGCAAAGGCAACTCAATGGAGAAAAGATAGTCGTTTGAACAAATGTCGCTGGAACAATTAGATATCCATGTGCAAACACAAGGACTTCGGTCCATGCCTTGTACTATATAAAAAAAGAACTCTAAATGGACCATAGGTCTAAATGTAAAACATAAAAGTATAAAATGTCTACAAGAACATAAAGGAGAAATTCTTTGTGATTTTGGATTAGGTCTTAGATAGGACACCAAAAGCACAATCTACAAAAGAACAAATTAATAAATTGGGATTTATCAATATTAAAAAGGTTTGCTCTTTGAAAGACACTATAGAGAGGATGAAAAGACAAGTCACAACCTGGGGGGGGAAATTGCAAATCCTATCTCTGATAAAGAACTTGTTCTCAGAGTATATACAGAACTCCTAAAACTTAATAAGCTGTTCTGTGCCAGTCTCAGCCCATCAATAACCAGTGTTGTGGTGAGGCCAGCCCTTGTGGTTTTTATTGTGATTGCAAGATGCTCTTGAGCAATAACCACCAGGAAACTTTGAAAAAATAAAGGTTTAATGTTCACAGCACCTGGAAATTACATAGCACACCTGCGGCCACACACTGACGCTTTGCCTAGAGAGAGAGAGAGAATGCACCTGGGGTTCTGCTTTTATTGGGGTGGAGGGTGGGGTTTTAGGGTTTCATGTGTGGCTGACACACGACTCAAGGTTTATTCAATATAGCCATCTTTGAAGTGGATATCTCTCTGAAGTGGATACCTCCACAATCAAAGCTTAAGTCAGGGACTTGCATTACAAAAAAGAAAAAAAAAAATCGCTCAGGGCTTCTGCTCACTACACCATGGAATGGGAGAAAATATTTTCAAATAATATATCTGCTAAGGGTCTAACATTCAGAGTATATAAAGAACTCTTACTACTTGCGATGGTTAGTCTTATGGATCCATTTGACTAGGTTACACTACACAGTTATTTAATCAGACATCTATAATCAGTTTACTTTGGAGGACCAACTTCCAGAAATGGGGTAAGGTAAGCAGCTGTGATCTCACTGCGGGGAGGTTATGGGTGTGGAAATCAGAGACCCCCTGTTCATGAACCTCTCTGGTCCTATCCTTTTGGACTTACATTCAATGAGTGAATTAGGTACACAGAGCTGGAGATCCCATCACATTGGCAGGTGGGGGAGGGGCTGGCATCAAAGACACCTTCCCGGAGGAGGAGATATTTCAACCCAACTCTGAGAACAGGCAAGTTCTGGATGGAAGTGGAGGGAAGGAGGGTTCCAGTGTGAGCAAAAACACCTTGCCCCTCTCCCCACCTCCTGCGGGGTCTCCACCCAGGTCTATCTGTATTCTGTCCTTCCTCTGCCCCAGAAATCAAAGTGATTATGGAGATTCAGCTGCTCCAGGAGGCCTCAAATCAATACAACCTTGAACCTGAGGAGCAATTTGGGGCCTGGTTCCAGGTCATGGAACCCCTTAGCGAGGATGAGAGGTGAGGTTGGGCAGGAGTTGGGTGAGGGCAGGGTGGACTCTCTCTGATGGCCAGCTCCAGAGCCTGTGGCTGTGGCTCCCTCATCAGCCCCAGACCTTGTTGCAGGGTGACCTCTGGGTCACTGCGACTCCAGCTGCTGGCAGGCTCTGGGAGGGACACCTGATGTGAGGCTCCTGGTAGCTCACAGCTCCAGTCTGTCCTGTAGCTGCAGCTTGTCCTGCCAGCTGGAGTCCCCATCCCAGTGGACCAGAAAGATTCAAATGTTCTTCAAGGTGAAGTACCCGCCATCTTCCAGCTCAGGGCTGAGTGAGTGTCCAGACTGGCAGTGGCTGAATCCAGCGGCTCAGTAAAGATTTGGGGTAGGCATGGTCCTGGGGAGTCAGACAGCCAGTGCTGGGATCCCAGCTGCACTACTGAGCAGTCCTGTGACGGGTGATTTCCCTCATCTTTCTGGGACTTGGTTTCCTCCTCTGTGAAATGGTTGATGGTAAATGACAGTTCCCATGTCAGGGATAAATGGGGTGCTGTTGGTTGAGCTCTCAGAACAGGGTGCAGAGCACACACTGCAGTGGGTGCAGGGAGGTGGGCCATGATACTGTTGAGGCCCCTCAACACTCAGTCTCTTCTATACAGTCACCAGACCACCAGCACAGGGCCTGAACCAGAGGCAGATCACACTCCTGAGACCAGATCAAGTGCAGCCTCTTCCTCAGCAGGGGGGACACAGCTAGGACACTCAGGGTGCATTGGGCCAACTCCTCCCACCCTGGTGGGAAGGAGGGCATTGTAGGCCTTTTCCTGGGGTCCCTGAAACACAGGAGAGAGGGAATGACCCTCCCAACTCCCTGGTATCCAGCCCCTATGTACCTATAGGGGAGGGGAAATGGTGACTTGTTAATAATAAATGTTAGATTTAAATATTATATTAAAATCCTGATTCCTTTCCAGCCTGGGAGTGATGGTGTGGTTCTTCCACTTCCTGTGCTCATGGACATGGACACAGAATCTCACGTTCCTCCTTGAATTAAGGAATCTTGCCGGGTCTCAGCTTATTGTATGTGGAAGAAGGGAAAAGAGCCAGCTCCTCTCCCCAGCTGCTGAAGGACACACCCAAGCCCTCCTTCCTCAGAGGACAGGTTCACTTCAGCGTGGTTCACCTGAGCCAGGAGAAGAGACAGCCCCTCAGAACTCTTGGGATTTAGAGGTTGGGAGTAGTTTCACAGGCACAGCCACAACCACTGAAAATGTGTGTCCTTAAAAATTGCACTTACCTAAATGATGTCCTGCCCTAGGAGATTTGCTGCTTTCCTACAGTTTTGGAGGAAGAAGGAAAGTTTTCTGCTTCTCTTGTTGAGGTTTCCTTTGACAAAATATTAGAAACTTGTTGTTTTCTATTTCGAACTCTGGATTGCACAGCACTAAGTGGGGAAAAGCATATAACATTTTTTATGTAGAAAGAACAAGACCAGAGGAAGGTCATTTGTAGATGGACTAAGACCAGGCAGGGCTTTCTCTCTTCAGGACCCTTCTAGGAGCTCTGTGTTTACCCTTATTTAGATCAGCATCCTCCTGGGATCCTGGTCCATGACTCCAAAGTCCTTTTCCTGCTTGTTTTATATCCAGAGAGGAAGATTTGTGATGCAGCTTTTAAGACTACATCTGGGCTTCATTCCACAAACATTACTGCTCCCTGTGAGCTAGAATTTCCAGCATCCCTTAAACAATTCTTTTTCAGAGCAGAAATTCCCCAGAAGGCCCCCAGCCTCTCTGTCAGGTAGAGTGTGACCACTCCTCCCTGGCTGGGTCTGATGGATTATGGGTGAGCCCTGGTTTGCCCGGATAATGGACCATAATCCTGGCAAGTGAAAGATCCACACTCTCCCTTGCTGCCCAGAGTAAGTCATCTGGGCCCATGTGGTTCTGGGGTCCATTGTCTCAGATAATCACCAGTGTACACACTCAGTCTTGTTGTCACTGACTCATCCTAAAGGGGCTGCTGGGCTGCAGCCCATACAGTATGCAGCCCCTGGGATGGCTGTGTTCTTTTCCATAGTCTTGTGCTGTGGTTATGACACGCGGATCTGAACATTTCCTGTTGGGAACCTTGAAAATGGGGCACGAGAGGGGTGTGGGTGTGGGTCCAGCAGGGGATGCCACCAAACTGATGATCCATGGATGTGCATGGACACAGCCTTACCAATGAAAATACTGAAATGCTTCCCATCTGGGAGGTAAACAGACACAGCTCTGAGCTCACTCCGAGAATCAGGCCCCTGACCAGGAGTTAAAGGGTTACCACCTGGCATTTTGGACCTCTTCCTCTGGAAACAGCCTGTAAGACAAGGGCCAGATGAATTGCTTGGCACTTCTGAGTTACCCCCAGCCTTCCTGATGGCTGGAGGTGTCACCCAGACATACAGCAGACTGGACTCCTCCAGAGGGGCCTTCTCAGGACAGCAGCTGTGGATAAATCCTGATTCCTGGCAGCCCAGGCCCTTCCTGACAGGACACAGCCATCCAGGAATGTGATTTGCTAAAGGAAAGACCAGGAGGACTGTACTTTCCCTCCAAAGAGAAAGAGAAGTGCCAGGTCCCAGGGCTAGTCCAGGGCCTGGAGGAAGACATCGTGTCCAAAGGGTTTCTCCTGCAGGACTGTGAGACTCCTGAGAGTAGACCCAGCATGTGGCAAGATTTAATAAGTCTTGGACTAACCACATGGCAGAGGAGGGACAATTTATTATATCTTTGGGCATCCACTGGCCAACATGCACTGAAAGTCACCCAGAACAGACCCATGTTTGCAGCGGGGGTCACATAGTAATCTTCTTAAATATATATTCTAAGCTCCAAATTTTGTTTGGTTCTTTTTTATGTTTCCTGTTTTTGAGCTTTTCCTTTTGTTCTTGGCCTCTTTCCCTCATTTCACTAAATTGTTTATCTATGTTCTCTTGTAGCTCTCTGAGCTGCTTTTGAATGATTATTTTGGTACCTTCTTCCACAGTGCACCAGGGCAGTTTAATTTTACCTTGTGTTCCTCACCTTTTGGTCCATGTTAGAGTCAACTGACTGAACAGACTGTCAGAGGTCTCTGTACCCTCTCGAGACACAACATTGACTAGAGAGCCTCTGTTTAGTGGGGCCAAATCAATGTATTCCTCAAAATCCAACTGTGTGTTCCTTCCATCCCAAACTCTTACTATCCCATTTCTTCAGTTTTCCTAGGTTTCTCTCTGTGTGAACTGGGGAAAGGATACAGTTATTTTGGTTGGAGCACAATTCCTATGGGTCCCCTTTTGTACCTCATGCTTTGGGACTTGCTGAGAGTTGAGTTCACCTCGATGGAGCCTTGGTCTAGAAGCCAAGAAGGCTGTAGGTCCTCAGGTGGATCAGCAGTGTCTTGCCAGGCAATGACCTCAGGGGAGACCATGACAGGATCCTCAGGAAAAGCAGGGATAAACTCCTCAGACAGGAGGAGGAGGGCTGATTCTATTGACAAAGCTGACTGCACAATTTTGGAGTCTAATGTTCCAGCTGAATCAGGAAATGCCTGTACAGCCCCATTCCAATTTTCAGGACCCCATTTCTTTTCAATCAAATCCATCACCTTCACTGCTGTGTGGATGGGAATTCAATTTGTGTTGTAATTCAGCCAGTTGCAGGAAGAGATTGTGAGTTAGGCTTTCAGAAATCTCAGCTCTGAAGCTACAGGAAATAACTGTTTATTTCAGGGAAGACATAGAAACCTCAGGCCAGTTATGGTGCTTGAGTTGAGCTGGGATGTTGACACCCTGAGCTTAGATTTATTTCTTCCTTTAATCTTGTGCAATTAGGAGCATTAGTGAATTTCGTTACTTTTGTTAGTTTGTCACAAATGATCTAAAGTATCAAATACATGGTCACTGAGAACCTTGCCTCTTATAAATATTTGGTTAGGAATATCCAGCGGTGATATTTTGTATATCTCTGTTGCCACATCCTCTGCCATGGACTATCAGTGCCCTCTTGAACACTGGAAATAAGAGAACCAATTCCAGAAACCCCAGAACTATTTCAGAAAACACATCTTTATGATTCTGTTCCTCCGGAACCACCCTCAGTACCAAAATCTGTATTAGAGTTTTCCAGAGAAAAGGAATGTATATATTTATAGCACGAACATACACATTTGTACCTCCATACATACAGTCATACATAGGTTAATGACAGGGATACATTCTGAGAAATGCTTCATTAGGTGATTTAATCATTGTGTGAACATCATAGAGTGTATACTTATGCAAATGTATGTGGTGTAGCCTATTACACTCCTAGGCCATATGGTACTCATCTTACAGGACCAACATCATATATGTGGTCTGTCATTGAGTGAAATGTCATTATGGGGCACATGACTGTATATTTATGTGTATGTATATGTAGTTACACAGAGAAAAACATATAAAGAGATTTATTTCATGGAATTATTCTTTGATAGTGGGAGGTGGCATGTTGGAATCATAGGGAAGGCCAGCAGACTAGAAACTCAGCAGGATTTTAAACTGTCATCTGACATAATTTTTTCTTCACCAGGAAATCTCAATTTTCCCCCTTACGAGTTTCAACTGAGTAGCTAACACCCACCCACACTCTCAAGGCAATGCCAAAGTCCCTCAGAAATAGCCCTCTTAACCCATAAGTAGCCCATGTCCCCACCCCTTCTCATGTTGCACAATAACCAGCAGGCAGACAGTTCCAAACACAGGACTTGGATCTTGGCCAGTATCTGGGCTCCACAGGAGGGGCGACAAGGGAGCTCAGGCCAGAGACCCTATAACCCAACCCTCTCTGATGACAATGGGGAGACTGAGACCCACCTGGAGAATTATCCCCATATCTTCAAATGGTGAATCGAGGGGCTCTGCAGGGCAGAGGCAAAGGTATTTAGTGAGAAGAAATTCCTGAGGACTTGGCACTCCTGGTGAAGGGAAGAGAAGGAGCTGTGGGGGGGAGCTAGAGCCCTGCTTCCTCTGGTTTCTGTCCCCTCATGGACTTCTCCTGTCCTGGATGAGTCAGGTGTCCAGGGAAACTGGAGGCAGCACACCTGGGACCCGATCAGTGACATTCCCTGGAAGGAGGATTTGAGCTCAACCCAAGGAAGGAGCCCAGAAAGGAAGTGAGCTTGTCATCACTGGGACTGGGAGTCAAGGTCAGCATGGCCCTAGCAGGAGGGCCCTAGGGACTGCAGGGCTCAGACCACAGATTCAATCCTGAGAGCTGAAAAAGGGAAGAGGCAGTTCCCATGACTCCAGAGATGGACGCTCTGGGCCTCTCACATATTTCCTCGGTCACATGGATCCAGAGCTCCACCACCCTGGCTCTATCCTGGGCCATAATGCTTGGGTCCCTGAGGCAGGTAGTGATGTTGCAGTTGGCCACAATGTTGAAGTACGTGATGGTGGCATGGATGGTGGGCACAAGGTACTCATTTTCCCTGTCATCCCACAAGAACTAGAAGATGTGCAGGCAGTGGGAGAGCACCACATTCTTGACCAGCTCCTGTGGAGGATGGGGAGTGTGAGTCTTCCCTGCCACACCCCAGCTTAGCATCCACAGTCCCCCACAGCCCCGGGCAGGGTCAATGGTCAGAGCTAGAGCTCAGGAAGCTGAGGATGTGGTCTGAGACTTGTGGGAGTCCCTGGGTTTTGTGTATGTCCACTGAGGGTGCCCAGCACAGGATGACCCAAGACACAGTACTGTGTGGAATGGAAGTGGCATTTACTCCCAACAAAGTCTCACTTCACCAAAGCACCAGAACCCGGTTCTCAACTGCCCATCTCAAGGGGCATCTTCCTCCCAATCTGATCTCCCCTCTCAGATGCACATTCCCCTGAGGCAGCAACGACCACGGGCTTTGTTTGTTTTCCACCTACTAAAGTACACATCAGTTGCCTAATAAGTGCTGAGACTGTCAAGGTCTCCTGGGCAAACGGGTGATCAACCCAAGGACCTGGCAGCACTTCAGTGAGCTCCCCTTCCCCACTAAAGGTCCAGACTCTGCCCAATTTCCACTCTGTTCCACCTCATTCATCTGCACAGCCACTCTGCACACCAGGTGCTCATACTGTCCACCTCTACTGTCCACGTGAGGACACTGAAGGCTTCAGGGTTAAGAAAGTTGCCCAGGTCACAGGGTTGATAAGTGGGGAAGCTGGAGTTTAGACACAGATCATCGAATTCCAGATCAGGGAATGGCAGATCTGGGGAGCTGGTGGCACGGGGAAGGTCGGCCCCACCACCCTGCAAGCCCCACTGCTAATCGCATCCATCAGAGTCAACTATTCTGCCACCAAGTGGGGAGGGAAATCCAAGAGGTTAGGCTTCTCCCTCAGAAGGTTCCTGATGGTCACAGCCCAGAGACAGGTGGGCTCTGGAGCTGGATCTGGCTCTGTTGTTATTTCTTCAGCTGCAGGTGGAATTCACATTAGAGCCCATGGTCCCTCTGGCTCCATCTCAGGAGCTGTCACTGGGGCTGAAGTTGAGGTTGGCACTTGGTCCAGCCCTAGAGGGGCTGATGGAGGTGACTCTGGCTCCAGCTCTAGCACAGGTGGTGGAGCTAGAACTGAAGCTGGCTCTCGCTCAGGAGCTGGCCTTTGCTCTGGTTCTGGAGCTGGCAGGAGCTCTGGAGCTGTCACCAGAGCAGGATAAAGAGAAGTTTCTCCCACATACCTGACCTTCTCTGTGTCTTTCCAAAGGTAGGAAAGACTCCGTCGTCTTCAAGGGAACTCCAGCCCTTGAACCCCAGCACAGATAGTCTTGTCAGACTGAAGTCCCTTCACCTTCTATTTCTGCCTCAATGGGCTCTAGATGTTCGAGCTGAACCTGGAGATGGTCAGCATGGGCCTCCACGTCTGAGCCAGGCAAATTGACATGTACATTTTGGCTTGAAATAGGGAAAGTTCAGGGGCTCCCAGAAATTCTGCATGTGGTCCACCCAGGTTCCCACCATATAAAAGATGGAGCTCAGGGGAGGAAGTTGGGTTGCAGAGTCAGAGGCCTGCCCTTTCCTTCCACACTGCCTACCCAAAGCACACTTGTTTGAGCCTGGGGGGCCCATGCCTGCCCCTTCCATCCAAGGGAGAGCCCCATCCCAGCCCCGACCCCAGTGTGGCCATACTGGCAGTGGCAGGCTTGCTCACCCAGCAGGTGCAACACAGAGTCTGTGTGAATTTCTTCTTCCCACTGAGACTCCTCTCTAAATGGGCCTGGACACAGCCACCCAGCCTTCCATGTACCTGGGCAACTGGATTGAGGACTGAGGAAGATTTGTGAGCAGGTTGCCCACACACCTCCTGTTCTGGGCCTGGTGGTGGTGGTCAGAAGGTTGGATGTGGAGAAGGGGAGGCAGAGCAAAATGGGACTGTGGTGGGAATATTCCTCTTGAGTACAACTCATCCCAGCATCCCCTCTTTTCCCCAGGGGTCCTGGGACCCCACCCACAGCTCTCTTTGACTCCTGTCCTCCTGGAGTGGAAGCCTCCAGACCTCAGCCCTCATAGGAACCAATATAGGAGATGTTTTATCTGGAAAGCTGGTACCAGGGAATCTACCACCTCCTCCACCATGCCTGCATTGGGGATCAGCATCCTGCCAGCCTCATCCAGGAAGAGGATTGACTCCATTTCACACCCAGTGGACAAGGAGGGACATCTCATCAGTGGCATCACCAGGAGGATAAGGGTCTGAAGCTGAGAATAGAAACGCCCATTAATTTAGGAACTTGGGCAAGAGGAGGGACATGAGGGCCCACACAGAAAAAGGTTCTAGGCTTTAAAATCGTAATTTGATTTTAGGGGGGAATGACAAACAACTGGGACCTTCAAGGCTTTGTGTTAGCTGAGAAACAATAGCACCTCCCTGTATTAATAGCCTGTATTAAGAGCATTATCCCAGTGAGTCATCAACAAACTTCCACATTGTAGACATTGGGAAACAGAGGGCTTGGGATTTTAACTGGCTGCTCAAGATCACACAGGTCAGAATTGAGGACTTTCCGTAGCATGGGCTGCATGACATTCCCTCTCAACTCCCTGAGGCTTTGTCTGCTCTTGACAGGGAGGGGAAGGCTCTGGGAAATCCACATTCATTGGAGGACCCTAGTGGAGATTCAAGATTCCAGTCTGGATTCTGGGTCCACCCCAGTCATCTCAGGGTCCTGGGTGTGGAGACCCCTCTGTGGGCACTCTTACCCCAAACCATTGTTGGCCACTGTCGGTCGCCTGATGCACCTGCCCCTTTTCTAATGAGATGGATTAGTTGTACCCATTGACTAGCCCTTTGATAATGTCCTGAGTGAAGCTCTTGAAAGACAGAGCCCAGGCCCAGTCCAGTAGACATCAGGGGGCTTCCACCCAATCAGTGGTCCTGTGTTATGGCAGACCTAGCAAACTAACACAGTCTATGAGAACACACTTAACACTTTCCCTGCACCACCGGTGAAATGTCAACACAATTGAATCATGTGAAAGTCCAAAAACATTGAAAGGGTGACTGGCTGTGGCAAATGACCTCCTTTTTTGGGATCTTAGGAAATCACATAAAGCCACAGCTCCTGACTTGACACGGCTACAATGATTTGATGTGTTCTGTATGATCACAAGTTGCAGAGAAATGTATAGAACCAAGTAATCTCATCCCACCCCCTCCTCTGTGTATAAATTTTCCTACGGAGTGTGATAATTTGTGAGGCTCAGAAAAGGTCTGCAAGGAGAGTGGAGCTGACTGCTCCACAGGATACCTAGCTGGGTAGTTAAAACAATCAAAACAGCACAAAATGCTAAGATACTCATGGCCTCATGAAAAGTGAAAACAACATTAAATACTTTCTCTACTATTCCAACAAATATGTGAAGAGTGTAGTTCTACTTCAACACATAGGGAATGGGTTATGTGTGGAGGTCCAGATTCCTTTGGGAGCCCACCTGTGAGACACTCAGGTGGGAAAGCCCTGAGAAGGACCCAGGGGAGTCCCCGGATTTGAATCTGGTTTCTGGGCCCAACCTGATCATCTTGGGTTCTTGGGTGTGGAGACCTCTCTGCAGCCGTTCTCACCTCAGATCAGTACTGGATGGTGTTGGTGGCCTGGTGCACCTGACCCTTGTCTAGGGAGTTAGAGTAGTTGAACCCATCTGCCAGCTCCTCGATGATGTCCCGAGTGGGGTTCTTCAAGGATGCTGACTGGACTTTGCCATTGGGGAAACTGGCAAGAGAAATTTTCCTCAGTTTTGGCACAGAGGGGCATCTGCAAAGAAGTCTGGCCAGGGAGGGAATGAGAGGAAACCTCTAGGGCTCAGGTTACACATGATTAGAGGAGCTCACCTTCTCATGCTGCCAGTTATGACCTGAGGTATGAGCATGACACATTCACCAGGCTTCCAAGACAAAACCACCTGCTCCTGCCCAGGAAGGGCATGCCCCTCATCCCCTGCCTTTCCCACTCAGTACATACACACACACAATGAGGGGCCAGGGTTGTGGGGCTGCTCAAGTGGTTTCAGAGCTGTGGCCCGCTCTGCACTGACCTGCCCTGGGATGCCCTGTGTTACCTTTGGGTGCCTCCTGATAAATGGCCAGTGGCATCAGGGGTGAGGGCTGAGCCAATGTCTACAGAAACCAAAATGTCTCCTGCTCTGGCCTTTCCTTAGCCCAGAGCCTTTGAAATTTGGGACACAACAGTTGCATATCTTGTTCTCTGGTGGGCCTTCAGTCAACTGAGCTTGACAAGGGGCTGTGGGAGACTGGTGACCAGAGTACTAAGTTCTGTTGGGGCCTACCACCAAGGAAATGAGGTGACTTTTTCCAGATGCCATTATCTGGGCCCCCTCCTTCAGTCAGACTACCCAATGCCCCCTCTGGGCTGTTACACCCTCCTCCCCCATGTCACCTCCTGAACTGTACACAATGAGTGAGCAGAGCCCTGCCCACAGTTCCCTGGAAATGTAACTAGGGTCCTAGCTTTGAGGAGATAGAGCTGAATACCCACCTCCTTTTTCTTACCAGCTCTCTGTCCCGGAAAACTCATTGTGTCTCTCAGGTCCTCCCCAGCCTGCCAACTTGCACTGTGGGGATCAGGCTAGAATCTAGTGCCTAGGGACATCATCAGCTGGATGTGAGATAATATCTATAACACCTACGGGTCGTGTCATGTGTATCCAAGGCACAAACTTAGCGATGGAAGAATTACAAGAAGGGGTGGCATGGGACCCCACGTGGGACCCCATTGCTGGAACAGGCCTGAGTTCCAGCAATGTGATATTGGAACAGTTGCTTCTAACTTGGCTTCATTTGAATGTCAGAACCATGAGGGGGTGAATGAATGAAGTTCAGACACGGTCATCCTCAGGATTAAAACCTGTCAGTTGTTTCCTGCTATATTTACAATGAGACCCAATTGCCTCATCTCAGCCTCTGAGGTGGGCAGTCTCCACAATGGCTCCCAGTGATTCCTGCCTGTGGCATACACATTCCTGTGTGACCACTAAATGGTGAGTGCTGGGTTCTACCAATGGAATTCAGCCAAAATGATGGGGTGCCATGTTTGATTTTAGTTACACAAAGTCTCTCACTTCCTTCTCACTTTCTCTCCCGTTTTCTGCCTTTCTCTGTGTCTCTGAGTCTCTCTATCCCTCTCTGTCTCTCTCTCTGTAATACACCTGAACTGGGGGAAAAACAGACCTTTTGAGCTGCCCTAAGTAGAGGCCGGCATAGGAGAGAACCGAGGCAGTGCCCAGGCCAATAGACACAAAGGAACTCATCCTCTGTGTCCAAACTGTATCCTGAATCCATTGAGTGAGGTTGGGAGCAAATCTTCTGCCAGTAGAGCCTCAGTTGAGGCTGCAGCCCCAGCCTGTGAAACATCTTGAACAGAGGAACCAAGCTAATCTGTGCCTGGATTCCTCATCCACAAAACTTGTGAGATTTAAATATTTGTAGTTTTAAGGTGCAAGGTATTGGGGCAATGTTTCCAGAGAGGAAGGAATACTAATAGTCTGCCAGGGCCCAAGACCTGTCCCTGCCCTCCTCCCTATGCTCCTCTCTCCTCCCAGTCTCCCACCATCCACACTGGACACCTTTCTAATCCCCTCTGGCCAAACTCACTTCTGCCTGCGAGTCTCTGCACCAGTAGTGCCTTCTCCCTGACACACTGTTCCCAGAGTTGTGCAGGGCTGGCTCCCTCTTTTCATTCTGTTCCCAGCAAATGTCACCCCAGTGAGGCCTTTCTGACCCTCTCACTGGTGACTTGCCTGCTCTCCCTCACAGCCCCCTGCTGTGTTTCACACCAGCACTTGCCCTTTTCCTTCTTATATCTTTGCTTTGGTGCTTTTGTCCATCTCCCCTCCAGACTGTGAGCTTTTTGCAGGCAGGGACCTCTTCATCATTTTCAGCTCTGCCCTTAGGCCCACCCAGGCACCTGGCACAGGGTGAGTGCTTGGTGTTCAGTTGCTGAACAAATAAATGGGAAGGTCTGGTAGCTTGCCTCCCTTTTAACCAGCCGGACTGCAGAGATTAAGGCTAGTAACAGGAGTTTCATGTTGTTTCTGATGCAGGAGGACGGCCAGAATGAACTCTACATGACTCTTCCTGCTCCAGTTGCTCCAGCAAAGCTCAGTGGGCACCACTGACACAGGAGGCTGCCTGCCCCCTGGTGGCCGGCACTCAGACTGCAGCCCAGGCAGGAACACCTGCAAAGAAACTGGCACTTTTACTTGGGTGTCCTCGAGGCCTTGGCTCTCCAGAGTCCCAGGGGCAAAGGAGCAGGACCTACAGGCTCTGAGGACAGTGCCAGTGAACTTGGAAGTCTCCATGTCTCCTCTTTTCTGTCCAACCCTGTTTTGTCCTCTCTACTCATGAGTCATCCCCATCTCAACCCAAAGAACCTCCCACATCCAAATGGACAACTTGAGAGTCCAGAAAAGACTGATCATGTCCCTGGACCCCAGTCTTGGTATACAGTACTCTGGAACATTCTTTCCTATCCCAAGTCCTCAACCACCCAAGCCTCTCTCTGCTCTAAAGGACATCCAGGGAGTGGAAAGCATTTTCCAAGGCATTCAGAGCCCAGTGAGTCATCGATGCACAGAAGGCTCCCTAACACAGGGTGACATTAGGGGAACGCCAACCAGTCAGGCCTCATGTCCAAGACTGGGCAGGCAGAAAGGACTATGTGGCGGCCTGAAGACAGTTTGGGCATGTGAGCCCTGTCTTGCCATGCACACATGGACAATATACCAAAGCTCTGTTCATGAGGTGTGTCTCAGTGCCCTTGACCCCAATCCCACCCCCGTCACTCCTTCTATTCCCAATAGAAGAGGACATGGTGGCAGTCAGGCAAAAGCTTCAGATATCAGAATCTCACAGTCTGCCTCCACACCTGCGTCTGCCACTTCACACGAGGGGATTTGGCCCAGAGAAGGGACCTGTCTGTCCAAGGTCACACAATGGTCCAATGGCAAAACTCCTACTTTAGTTAAAATTAGATTTGGCTACATTGTCTAGAGGATCCTAAATAGCTGCACAAACAGGAGACAGTTGTTTCTTTCTCATACAAAAGAGCCCTAGAGGCAGGCAGTACAAATTAATCCCAGTCTCCTCACAGTCCCACACCAGACTTCTAGTCACATATCACTGGCCTGAACTTCCTGTGGTCACTCTTGGCTCCAAGAGAAGCCGGGAATGTGATCTTTTAGTTTGTTGAATTCCTTCCTGAAAGAAAACTGATTCTGTTCTTAAGGTTGAGGGAGAGTGGAAACCACCAGTGCCCTCTCCCTGCACTAACCTTCAGGTTGAAGAGGAGGAGATGATGAGATTGTCAGACAAATCAGGCACTTGTTCACATACCACAGCCTGTCTTTTCTAGTATGCATTCATTCACAGAGAAAACAGAGTCTTGCTTCCAAACTAGGATATATGACTGGGATTCCTGTTTTCTGTTCCCAGCAGGATGATCAGACCCACCGTGTGGCTTCCATCTTCCTAAATTTTGTCAGTAGATCTGAGCAGATCCTTTCTCATTTGTCAATGGAGTGGGGCAGGTCTGAGGTTGTGGAGCCTTTTAGGCAACCACACATTCCTAAAAACCTGAGTCAAAATTGAATCCTTGTGTATCACAGAAATACAAGGCTTTGAGCCCACCATATATTCTCCATGGAGACATCAACTCAACATGCTTAATATTATTAGTTAAAATAATCCACACCAAATAAAACTGATTATGGTTAAAATCAGAATTATACAAAATCTGGTATTTTATCATTGTGATTTTGCATTTTACCATTGCACATGGTAAAATTTATCATTGACTAAACACTGATAGAAGAAAAAACACATTTTGATCTACACAGCACAAAAAAGAAATGATCAACAAAATGAAAACACAGCATATGGAATGGGAAAAATATTTGTAAACCATGTATCTGAGAAGGGGTTAATATCCAAAATAGATGAAAAACTCATACAGCTCCATAGCAAAAAAAAAAAAAAAAAAAAAAAAAAAACCCAAATAATCCAATTAAAAAATGGGCAAAGGACCTGAATAGACATTTTCCCAAGGCAGATACACGAATGGCCGTCAGGCAGGTGAAAGGTGCTCAGCATCACTAATCACAAGGGAAGTGCGAATGAAAACACAATGAGCTAGCATCTCACATCTCTTCTAATGGAGACCATGAAAAGACAAGAAATAACAAATGCTGGTGAGGAAGTGAGCAAAAGGAACCCTTCTGCACTGTTGGTGGGATTGCAAATAGGTCCAGCCACTATGGAAAACAGTATGGAGGTTCCTCCAAAAATTAAAAACAAAGCTATTGCATGATCAACCAATTCCACTTCTGGGAATATATTTGAAGACAATCAGAACACTATATTGAAGAGATATCTGCACTGCCATGTTCATTGCAGCGTTACTTACAATAGCCAAGACATGGAAACAAGCAAAGTGTCTATCAATGAATGAATGGATGAAGAAGTTGTGGTGTATATACACAAAGGCATGTTATTCAGCCATAAAAAAGAGGAAGTCCTGCCTTTTGCTACAACATGGATGCACCTCGAGGGCATTATGATAAGTAAATAACACTGAGGAAGACAAATACTCTTATCTCACTCATATGTGGAATTTAAAAGGAAGAAAAGTAAAAAGCGGGAAAAAAACAAACTCATAAAAAGAGAGATCACATTTGTGGTACCCATAGGTGGGCATTGGGGGGAGGGGGAATTGGAGGAAGGTGGTCTTTTTTCTTTTTTTTTTTGTATTTATATGAGATGATGGATGTTAATTAAACTTATTGTGGTAATCATCTCAGAATATAAGTAGGTCAAATCATTATGCTCTACATCTTAAACTTATACAGTGCTATACCTCAATTTTATCTCAGTAAAACTGGATAAAAAAGAAAACATTTTAGTATTCATAATAAGTGACTTGGTAGAAATAATGACACAAACTTAAAATAACACAATCTGTAGTCAGTATATTATGATGTGTACAAGACATTATTTTCATAAAAATTAATTGATTTTGACAAAAATAAATTCATTGAATTGAAAACAAAAGCAAATAAACTACAATTTGTTTTACTGTCCTATATTAAAAAAAATTAACCATGGAATTAAAATGTCTAATTATCTTTGAAAAATACATTTTCAACAAATACTTTTGGTGTTTTGTACAATTCTGATTTTCAAGGTTTTGTTAGGCACCGAATCAGAACATTTTATTTGATAAAAGTTGTCTCAGTGTAAAATGACTCGACAAACTATCAGGATCAAAATAGAAGAGTAAAAATGGCAAGATGGGATTGTCCTCTGCTCATTTCTCTGTATTTGGACTTTTAAAATATAATACATTTTTATTAGTGTAAAATATACATAATGTAAAATTTACCATCTTAACCAGTTGTAGGTGTACATGTCATTAAGCACATTAGGTTCGTTAGGTACATTTTTTTTTTTTTTTTTGTGAGGAAGACCAGCCCTGAGCTAACATCCGTCCAATCCTCCTCTTTTTGCTGAGGAAGACTGGCCCTGAGCTAACATCGTGCCCATCTTCCTCTACTTTATATGGGACGCCACCACGGCGTGGCTGACAGGCAGTGCATCGGCGGGCGCCCGGGATCCGAACCTGCGAACCCCGGGCTGCCAAGCGCGGACTAAACCGCTGCGCCACCGGGCGGCCCTCGTTAGGTACATTTTAAGTGTACTAAATACAGTAATATTGTTGTGCAACTGTCACCGCAATCCATCTTCAGAACTCTTCTTGTCTAAAACTCTATACCCCCTTACCCCCACTCCCAGCCCCTGGGAACACCACTCTACTTTCTGTCTCCATGAATTTGACTACTCTAGGTACCTCATATATGTTGAATCACACAAGGTTTATATTATTATGACTGGCTTATTTCACTCAATATAATATGCTGAAAGTTCATCCATGTTGTAGCATATGTCAGTATTTCCTTCCTTCTGAAGAATGAATAATATACCACATTTTGCTTATCCATTCATCCCTGGTCAGATACTTTTGTTGCTTCCATGTTTTCACTATTATGAATGATGATGCTATGAACATGGGTGTTCTTTGAATTCTTTTGGGTATACACCCAGAGTAGAATTGCTGGGTCATATGGTAATTCACTTTTTAATATTTTTGAGGAACTGCCATATCGATTTCCACAGCAAGTATACTATTTTACATTCCCACCACGGTGCCCAAGTGTTCCAACTTCTCCACATCTTTACCAACACTGGTTCTTTATTTCTTTTTTTAATAGGAGCCATTCTAATGGATGTGAGGTCGTATCTCATTGTGGGTTTGATGTGTCTTTCCCCAGTGATTAGAGATGTTAAGCATCTTTTCATATGCTTATTGGCCACGTGTATATCTTCTTTGAGGAAATGTCTATTCACATCTTTGCTCATGTTTGATTTGGGTTATTTTTTGTTGCTGAGCTTAGGAGTTTTCTCTCTATTCCAGATACTAAGCCCTTATCAGATATACGACTTGCAAATATGGTCTGTCATCCTGTGAACTGTGTTTTTTCTCTGTTGATAATGTCTTTTCAGGCATAGTTTGAATATACATGAAGCCCAATGTGTGAACTTTTTCCTGTATGACCTGTGCCTTTGGTGTCATATCCATTAAATTATTGTCAAATCCTATTTTGTGAAGCTTCTGAAGATGATTATGATTAAGCTCCAATTTCAGAGATAAAAAGTGTTTGGTTGCTGGAGTAAGACAGCTGCCTGAACGCTAGAAGAAATGGCATGAGGATGGGGCCATGATGATATGTGATGGCATGATAATATGAATATGGGGGGTAAGCAAGCATGAGATGTGTAGAGAGAATGGTACCTTCTCTGATTTCTCCACTGTCTACATGGATGATGGGAGCAGTGAGAGAAATGGCTGGAATTTTCCCCCATGTCAGCCCTTCTTCAAAGTTAGCCATTCAATTTTACTTCGATTCCATTAATGTTTGAAGTTTCTCCAGCCCACGGGGGGCCTAGCCTTGAATGCTGTATGGTGATGAATAGAGTGTGGGGTGGCATCTGTCTCCAAAGAACTCATAGTCCCTCTAATCTTGGTGTAGCCAAAGGCTGAGGTCAATTTCAAAGGAGTTTAGAATGACTGGAAGACACTGGGATCAAACCCAAAGAGAGAACTGTATGTTATTCACCTGTTGAGCTGGACTCAGGTGAGACCTTTAAACACTTGCTCTGTGTCCACAGTGCATTTCCATTGAGTTCTGCATGTTCCTATATGGGGGAGATGAGCTGGACATGATTAAAGGAGTGCTGGAATGCTGCATCGCTTCCATGAGTGAGATGAGAACCCTGACCCCAGTCATCTTGCCAGTGAAAGAACTGATCAATGTCACCCAAGGTAAAACCATCCTTCCACCACTGTTCCTGCTGCCCATGTGAGAAGCTGAGAGAGTAACTTGTAACTGGTGTCGGGTGCACACCTGTAGTAACACTTGCTGCTGGTATTGATACTACATACAGAAGGTGACTCGCATTGGAGAAAAATGGGTTACCACCCTGTTATGGTGCCCAGGATTGACTAGAAGGGCAAACGGGCTGGAGTTGAGGACTTTTTAAACATCTATTGAGAGGTGAACTGAAAAGGGAAGCATGCCCTGAGAATTTCCATGTCTTAAATAGTCAATTTTGTCTCAATCCTAGTGGGAAGAACAATAATGATTCTATATTTTCCATTTTCAAAAAATAAAACACTGATCTTTGACTTTGAGATAATCTGAATTTATATATACATTTCAAATGTTGACTTAATGTCATTTTTCTTTTAAAATGACACATTCAACGGATATGTCCATTGACCTTGGAGGAAGGAAAGTTCTTCACTCTTCCTTGATGAACAAGGAACCTAAACCAGGTGTCAGAGAACTGTATTTTTGTCATTGTTCAAGTGCTGTGCTCATTGGGCCTCAGTTTACTTATCTGTGAAGTGGGGATAGATAAGGGTGCTAAATATTTTCCAAAGGCTTTTGCAGCTCTGATATTTGATGACTACAATTGACCAAAGATTGCTTAAGCCATGAAACAAGTGATGCAAGTTGTTTTTTAATTACTTTATTAAGACACATAACCTAGTAGAATTTGAAAACCAGAGGCGTATACCTCTAACATGAATTATTTGAGTGAAATTCTCTCACGCAGATCAGTGCCATGGAAAGTGACCTTGTACATGAACACTGAGGCAGGTACTGCTCCTTCCCTACTACCATACTTTATTGTTGCCCTTGGACTTTTTATTCATCTTTAATGTAGATTTATGTTCAGCCCAATGAGACCCTGATTATGACTCCCACTGAGCACATGGTAATCTTTAATCTTAATCATACCCATTAAGTCTTGCCTCAGCTTCTTGGTCTTGGTGAATTGTAGTGAAGGTAACCATATTCCCTCCACAATGGCATGTGGTCATCCCCACCCCTGCTGTACACATCTCTGTGTAACCACTAAGTAGTTAATAACGGGCTTTGGACCAACAGAATACAGCCAAAGTGATGGGATGTCATCTCTAAGTTTTAATGCTAAAATGGCTGTCACTTCCCTGTTACTCTCTTTTGTTTTCTCTCTCTCTATGTAGCATCCCTCGATCTGGGACATCAAGCACCAATGTTAGGAGCTGTCCTATGGAGAGGCCCACATAGGAGAGACCTGGGGGATTGCCCAGCCAGCAGTCAGAAGGAACACGGCTCTCAGACCAAACTGAGCCCTGATGAGAGGCACGCGAATGAGTCACCTGGAGCAAATCCTCCACAGTAGAACCTCAGCTGAGGCACAGATCCAACTGCATAGAGACCTTGAGGCAGAGGCTCCCAGCTAAGCTGTGCCAAGATTCCCGATCCAGAGAAATTGGAGCTGTTACTTAGTCATGCTTTATAAGGGCTAAGTTTCGGTGTAATGTTGCCAGGGAGAAAAATAGCTAACACAGCCTACCAGGCCCCAGGACCTGGCCCTACCATCAACCTCATTTCTGTTTTGCTCATCCCAGGCTCCCTTGAGCCACATTGGCCACATTTCTAACCTCCTCTGGTCAAACACACTTCTGCCTGTGAGTCTCTGCACCAGTGGTGCCTTCTCCCTGACACACTGCTCCCAGACTTGTGCAGGGCTGGCTCCCTTTTGTTATTCGGGTCCTAGTAAATATCACCATAGAGAGGCCTTTCAGACCCTCCTACCCAGTGGCCCCCAGCCCTCCCTCACAACACCCTGCTTTATTTGGGGGTTAGCCCTTTTTCATTTTTGGTGAGGAAGATCGGCCCTGAGCTGAAATCTGCTGCCAATCTTCCCCTTTTTGCTTGAGGAAGATCAGCCCTGAGCTAACATCTGGGCCAACCCTCCTCTATTTTGTATGTGGGTCTCCACAGTGTGGCTTAATGAGTGGCATAGGTCCATGCCTGTGATCCAAACTTGTGAACCCAGGCCACTGAAGTGGAACGAACCGAACTTAACCACTATGCCACTGGGTTGGCCCCCGGCACTCTTTTCTTTCACATGTCTTGCTTCTGTGCTTTTGTCCTCTCCTTCAGACTGAAAGCTCCTGGGAGACAGAGACCACTTGGCCATTTTCATCACTGAACTTGGACCCTCCAAGGCACCTGGCACACGGTGACTTCTCAGGGCACAGTCTCTGAATGAATAAATGAGAAGATCTGGGAGCTCTTCTTCCTGCCTCTGACCAGTCCATTCTGCAGAGATGATCACTAATCATAGGAGGTGCATGGTGTTTCTGAGACAGGGGCATGGCCAGAATGACCTCTGTGTGACTCTTCCTGCCCCAGTCGCTCCAGCAAATCTCAGTGGGCACCGCTGAACCAGGAGGCTGCCTGCCCTCAGGTGGCCAGCACTCGCACTGCAGTCCCAGGTGGGAATCTTTACTCGGGTGTCCTCAACGCAGAGGGTCTCTGAGTCCCAGGGGTAAAGGAGCAGGACCTGCAGGCTTTCAGAGCTGTGGAAGAAATCTCAGCAGATGCCCTTGTTCCCCCTCTTTGTTCCTCCCTTCTGGAATGTTTAGTTTGCTCACAAGACATCCTCACCCCAGCCAGGACAATGATTCCCTCTACTTCAAATGAAGACCCTGAAGATTCAACTATGGGTGGTCTTGTTCCTGGACCCCTGGCTCTCAGTCCAAAGCTCTACTTCATTCTGCCCTACTCCAAGTCCTCATTCCCCAAGCTCCTCTCTGCCCTGAAGGACCTTAAGGGAGTGGAAAGCATTTACCCGTGTCCTCAGAGCACAGTGGGTCATCAGTAGAGAACCAAGGTCTACAGACTTTCCAAGCATTCAGGACCCTTGTGGTCAGACACTGTAAGTGCCCAATTTGTGCAGAAGGAAACTTAGACCTTCTCTCCTATAGTCCCTATCTGTACTGGGGGATGGGGTGTGCACAGCCCAGTTCCAGGAGCCCAGGGAGGTGGACTGCAGGATCCCAGGCCCTGTCCTCTGGAGACTACTATAGAGTTGGCCCCTGCCCAGGCAGGATTGTGGGAAGTTTGAGGAGTGTCCTCATGCTATGGACCTCAGGACACATTGCCAGGAGAGTGGATGTCCCAACTCCATTGCAGAGCTGTCTGCGACCACTTTCTCCTCTGTCCCTTGTCACTTACAGAGTGTCTGCTTTTCTTAACCACCTCTCCGTGATCCCCACCTGTGAAGTTGGCTTCTGTTTGTGCATGCCTGTGTGCTTGTGGGGATGTGGAGAGAAAAATGGCCCAAATTGGGAGGGGTTGGGCAGGGTTCCCCGGGGTCTTAGGGGCTCTCATTTCCAAAGTAAATGTGGTTGAAGGGGTTGGGCCCTGGCCTAGGAAGCCAGTATCCTCACTTTTCTTCTTGACTCTGCCCACATACTGTGCCCTGGGCCAGTACCTGCCTCTTCCTGGGCCTCAGTTTCCCAATTATACAAAGAGGAGCTGGATGCAGAACTTCATAAGGGCATGCAGGGTAGGACACATTGTCAGGCTCCATCAATACTGGATGGGGTGTCTGAGTGGGCAGGATAGAGTGGGAATAGGTGCACAGGCCTCCTAACATGGCCAGATGCTGGTGGACATGGAGCAGGAGCAGCCAGGCCTGCTGCCAAGGCCCAGTGCTCACAAGTGGCCCCAGGACAGTGAGTGCACCTGAGCCCTGACTTGATTCTGGCATGTGCACCGCACCAGCTGTTCTGCTCCTGAGGTGAGTTCTTTGCAATCTCCCACCTGTAGACTCTGAGCACCCCATATTTTCTAGAGCCCTATGTCACCCTGATTGCAGTCAGGTGTGTCCTCAGGGTGCTGGACCTGGTGGGCATACAGAGCCTGGAGAGGAGGAAATCCCTTTTCTACTTTTCCCCCAACTTTGACACATTTGGAATTCAACAGTTTTGTCACAGTATGACTGAGCCTGAGATTTTCATATATTTAGGACTACGTATATATCTTTTTCTATGAACTGTGGGTTCATGTCTTTTGCCAAGTTTTCTAGTAAGTATTTGTTTTCTTTCTTATCAATTTCTAGGAACTTTTTGCATATTGGGAATATGAGCCCTTTTGTGATATGAATTGCAAATATTTCTTCCCGGTTTATGATTTTTTCCTTTTCTACAATGATAGTCTTGCTTCATTCAGGGTTTGTTTGTTTGTTTTGCTATGTGTTATTAAGATGTCACTTCTCCCCTCATTGATTTATAGATTCATACAATCACAATAAGGTATCTCAGCAGATATCTTGTGGACACTGACTATCCAATTTCAAAATTTCCATAGAAATACAAGTGGCCACATATAGTCAAGACAAACTTGAAGGAGAACAAACTTGGAGAGCTTCCACTACCAGGTATGAAGCCTTAGTATAAAGCTAGAGTCATCAGGGCATTGTGCTGTCACAGTGCAAGGACAGTCACAAGGAGAAGCAGAAAGAATAGAGAGCCCTCCTGAGACCCACACATATGAAAATTAGTATGTGACAGAAGAGGAAGACAGAACACTGGGGAGAAGAGTGTCATCTCAGTAAATGGCCCAAGGGCACTGGTTATTCAGATAAGAAAGAAATTCATCTTGACTCCTGCCTCACACCATAAAAAAAAGTCAATTCCAGGTGGATTTTACATCCAAATGTTGATGTTTAAAACAACGAAATTTGTAGTAGAGGATACAGGGGAATATTTTCATGACTTTGGGGCCAGCAAATATTTCTTAGATAAGCCCCAGGGTACACTACACTTAAAGACAAAAATTAATAAATAGGACCTTATTACAATTAAGGACTTGTCTTCATCAAAAGACACTGTGAAGAGAGTAAGAAGGCAAGAACAGTATGGGAATAAACACTTGCCATATTTTATCTGGAAAAAGCCTCATATAGGGTATGTAACTAATTCCCATAAATTATTCATAAAAATACCAGACAATCTGCCAGAAGAACTGGTCAAAATATTTGACTAGCAGCGCTGGCCCAGTGGCATAGTGCTTAAGTTCGTATGCTCCACTTCTGGTGGCCCGGGTTTCACAGGTTCAGATCCTGGGCATGGACTGATGCATTCCTTGTCAAGCCATGCTGTGGTAGAATCCCATATAAAGTAGAGGAAGTTGGGCATGGATGTTAGCCCAGGGCTAATCTTCCTTATGCACACACATAAAGATTTGACTAGGCATTTCACAAAAAGATAACTAAATGGCCAACACGTATTCAACAAGGTGCACAACATTGTTGCTTGTCAGGAAAATGCAAATTAAAACCATGATGTGATACCAATAAACAAAGACCAAAATAAAAACCACAGACAATATCAAGTGTTTGTGAGGATGAGAGTAACTGGGCCTTCATACACTGAAAAGGGTGTGAACTGTTACAACCACTTTCAAAAACTCTCTGTTAGGATCTCCTAAAGACAGACTTACACATACTCTATGACCCCCAAATTTTCCTCTTAGGTAAATATCCAATAGAAATTCCTACATGTCTTCATCATTGCAAAAGAACGTTCACAGCAGCATTATTTGGTAATATTCTAAACTTGAAAGAACCCAGATGTGTGTCAATAATAGAAAGGATGAATAAAATAGGTTACATTTTTTATAATGGTATACTATACAGAAATAAAAGTGAACTACATCCACATTTATAATTGTTTGAAATTCACAAACCTAATGAAAGAAGCCTGACATAAAGGAATACATTCTGATTCCATTTAAATTAAGTTCAAAACCAAGCAAAACTAACAAAGAAGTGAGGATTTTGTTACTCTTGGGGAAGAGAAGGTAGTGACTTGGGGTGAGTACATGAGGGGCTCCTGGAGAGTTGGTAATGTTCTATTTCTTCTAGGTACTTGTTGCCAGGTGTGTCCCCTTCAGATAATCCATAAAGCTTAACATCTGTGATTTCCATACTTGTATGTATACTATGGTTTAACACACAAATCCAATCCATTGGATCCAGAAAATTTTTTTTCTGGTTAGTCTCATGGCCAGATAGCATAGTGATTGCTTCAAGACTCTGGAATTGCATGTTCTAGATTCATATCGTGGACCTCAACACTTCCTATCTCAGAGATCCTGGCCAAGTTACTAACTCTCTGAGCTCATGTCATCATCTGTAAAATGGGCTAATTACAGTACCTCTCTCATGGTTATTGATTATTAATGTTAATAATCCTCTTCAATAAATATTAAGTCTTGGGGTGGTCCTCGTGGCTTTCTCCATGTGCCATGGAGAAGACAGATGATGGCCTATGGAAAAGAAAGGAGAATGATTAGGTTTGAGTCAAGAGACATTTTGAAGGTGAAGAGTGAGGGGAAAGATATGATTTTGAGGTGAAGGAAAAAGAGATCAGAGGTTTGCCTTCATCCCTTCCACTTCCTGTGTCTGGGCTCCTTTCCATGGAAGGTGGACTAACCAGGTGAACTCTAGCTGGTTAGTCTTTCCAGCTATAACATCACAGAGTCAGCAAGGCGGTGAAAATGTCATCCAAAAGCCAAAAACAAATGTTATTTGATCCAAACTGAAACACAAAGGCCCAGAAGCTTGAGAGTGAAGGGAGGTCAATTTTCAGTGATGGGATTGTGGGGTATTTTTGTTCTCTCCACTGATTTTTTTCTGTTTTCTCATTTTCTGAAATAAATGTGCCCCTTAATCAGAACAGAACACCATACATGATATATTCATGCCTATATATTTATATCCATATCTTAAAAAAATAAGCACCTGCCAACTCATAAATACCAGGAACCCAGAAACCATCAGGGCAGGAAAACACTGTTTGTGATGCCCAAGGACTGAGCCAGCAGGTCACCCTGGGTCAGGACAGACATATCATTGACTGCTCGTCAGTCCCGGACATTTCCTATTTTTTATTGTGTTTTTCACCTCTTCCCTCAATCACCTACACCTTCTTTTTCCAGCTAAAATCAGTCTGATATTCTGTTACAATATCTCACTTTATGCATAAAATCCAGGACCAAAGAAGGAGAAGAAAAGGGCTGTCTACTCACTGTTTATTTCTGAAACTAGTCTAGATGGAATGATCACTTGATCTGGGTAGTTGGCACAGGCAGCCTTAATTAGCCCTTAGAACAGGGATCTCTGCCAAGGGGAGGGATTCTCTGAGGAGTCAGCTACCCCATATATATGGGAAACCCTCAGCCAGGTTCGGTGTCAACCACAAGTGTTTTCAGCTCTGGCTATGCAGAACTCTAGCTGAGTGTGTGGGGAAAAAAATGAAACTCTGGGAGAGTCAGACCAGGACATTCCTAGTATTCATGCATTTACCCAGGGAGCACTCATTGTGTCTGATGAGCAAGACATTGTGTCTTATGTGCAAGACACTGTGCTAAGGGTAATCAAAGTTGAATCAAACTTAGTAAGTCATAATTGCTCTTCAGGAAGCACATTCTAGTTGGATGCTCTGAACTCCCGTATTTGACAGCAACCAACATATAAGCATGTTCAGAGAGGGAAGAGGTGAGTGTGCATGAGGAAGGTGAGATAAGGGGCCAGGCTGAGTGGATGGGATGCTTGCCACTAATAGTGGACTGGGAAAATGTCTGGGTTTGGCCATGTGGAGAGAGAAGGATCCCTGCAGTGGAGCAGGATGAGGAAGAGCAGGTGGCAAGGGGCATATGCAGGAAGAGTGAGGAGTTTGCTGAAGCAGGGAAAGTCAAGGTGGGAACCAGAGTGTGGGTGGCTCTGTGGCCATGTAGGAACTGTGAGTTGGATGTGGTTGGGGCTGCAGATTTGGGGAGGGACCTGTGAGCAGGAGAGAGGGAATCTCAGAGCTGTGTTTTAAGAGGTTTCTGTGACAGTGGTGGGTTGGACAAATGGAACTACAACTGCCACATGAATTAGCCTTTCCACTACAATCCCATCCAAGCCTTCAGCCCTGAATTCTGAGCCCTCAACCTCTTTTAAACTGAGAAAGAGGTGGTCTCTTTTAGAAACAATTTTGGCTTCTGACTCCTTGATGTCTTGATATAGATTCTAGCCCTGCCTGGTTAGGGAAGGTGCTCAAAGTCAAGACAGATCAAAACTTGAAGTCATCTTCTCCTTCTTGCTTCCTGGTGATTTTCTGGGTTTTGTGCTTTTTTTTTTTTTTGTATTCCTCTTCATACCCATTCAAAGAGCTAGTGAACAAGAAGTTTCTACTGAGAGTGGAGCTTTAGGCATTGGGTTCTTTCAGTATGACCACTGGGGACTCCATCACTTCCTTTGTCAGGAGGATGAGAAAACATTCTTACCTGCAAGGTAGGTAGATGAGACCACTGCCTAAGGGGAGCTTGGTTGAGTGTGGGAGACCCCAGCCAAGAGCCACACCCTGATCCCACTGAAGGGGGCTGGAACCTGGCATTTGGCTCTACCCAGATCTGCTGAGTGGGTTTCCTTTTACAATAATGGTCTTTAGTTTGTTTTGCAATTTTTCAGATCATACAAAGAATACATGCTTTTTGTAGAGCATTTGGAAAACACACAAGAGAGGGGTTTCTGCTTCTTGTGATATGAGTTTCCATTTCATGTCCACTATCCTAATACTGTCCTTGAACTTTACCTATATTATTCTGTCAAATCCTCCAATGCCACAAGGCCCAGACATTTCCCTCTTTCCCAGGGAAGGAGATGAAGACTCAGGGGGTGACTCAGTTGTTTCAAGTTATATTTCTGAATCTAAGTACTACAATAAATTGGCAGTGCAATTCCATTTCTGTGGACGGTCCTTACAGAATTAGTTGTACAAAGGCACAAAGATACTAGGAAGTTCACAGAGAACTATTTTTCATATTGAGAAATTAAAACCAATCTTAAAAAGCCAATCAATTGGGGGATGGTTAAATCATTATGAAGCATCCATATGAATGAATTCTAAATGGTCATTTAAAAATGGAAATATATCTGCAGTTATAGAACAATTTGCATAGTATTTTCCAAACTCTATGTAAAAAGCACCATATATGTGCACATATCCATATACAGTCATGCACCTCATAGCAAGGTTTTGGTCAATGACAGACCACATATACAATTATGGTCCCACAAGGTTAACACCATATAGCCTAAGTTTGTAGTAGGCAATACCACCTAGGCTTGTGTAAGTACACTCTATGATGTTCATGCAATGACAAAATTGCCTAAAAATGTGTTTCTCAGAATGGATCCCTGTCATTAAGTAATGTACAGCTGTATAGAAATGTATATGTCCATAAGAAGAAAGAGTTGGGCAAGAATAGGGGGAAATTTCTACATGTTTGTATTGGTTGACTGTTTTTTCTTCAACAAAGAGCATTTTTGTTTAAATTTTAAAAAGGCGGGGGGAGAACCCAAGCTTTTGACCTTTAAACTACAAGGCCTTGAAGCCTCCCTCTATAAGCTTCTCAGATCAAAGTTCTCGCTGGAAGCTTCTGAGTTGTCTGATAGCAGAGCAGCAAAGGACCACAACATTCTGCAAAGTTAGAGGCAAAATTTTCATCTTGAGCTTCCTGGGCACACCCCTGGCCTCCTAAGCAGACTGACTCTGACCTTAATTATGGATTCCAGGACATCCCCTTCTATCTTTTGAGATCTGGTCTGCCTACCTGGATTTCATGTTCTGGAGAAAATGTTTGGTCTCTTCTGGATGAAGAAGAAAATCTTCTTCAGTATTTCTTCATGGCTTTGTTGCCTCAGTTGGTCCAACAGCTTATTGAGGTGGGCCTCCTGGGCCCATGTGATTCAAAAAATGTTGTCAACTATAAATCTGTGAGTGAAAACACCTCACACTCATTCTATTCAATGGGTTCCTCCCCAGTGTGAGATTTCTGCTGATGGAAGAAGATAAGAGGCATTTAAAGGATTGCCCACACACATTCATTCATTCATTCTTTTCTCTACATATGAATTCTAGGCTAATCAGTTATAGTTCCCCATTAAAAACCTTCCCCATGTAAATTAAATACACATGGTGTGTTACTCTCTTGCATGCACAGATATTTATTCTTTGTAATATCTCTACTGTACAGTTGATTTATTTTGTACCTTCATTGTGTTTCAAAGACTAGGTATGCAAGCCATGTTTATGCAATTTCTTTTTATAAGAACTCAGGTTATAGCTCTGAGCTCAGGTTAACTTTTCACCTAAATTCAAACTATGCAAAACTTCCAACTGTAATTATAGTCATGTCATTGTGTCATATTAGTAATCACCCCATTTGTAGGTCTCTAATGTTGGGGACCAGGGTTCACTCCCATGAAACTTACCGCTGGCATACAGTTAGAAGTGTCCTTCCTGCAGACATCAGGTATAGGTATCATTTCTTGATTTTTAAGGTCACTTCTCCTGCCTAAAGTAATTTATTAAAAAAATAATATAGAGAGAGGCATCAGGAAACCAAAATGTTGTAAAGCAACATGTTGTAAGGCAAAGGTGAGGACGTTTCAAATATTGACCCTTACACAGGGAAAGAATGCAAAGTGGAGGAATACACCAGTGAGTAGAAACATGGTTTAGGTCACTGTCAATTACAAAATGTTTTCAGCATTGAAGAGAAAATTAAGATGGGATTTTGGTAAGGTTATGAGAGAAGAAATTATTGAAGGGAAGGGATAAGGGCAAAGACCACGACATGAAACTTTCACTCCAATGAGGACATAAACTATAAGTAAAGAGAAATTGATAAATCTAGGGATAATGACACTGTTGAGGATTTTTTTCCCCACTGGCTTCTCATACTTTCCTGAAAAGGCCATTGACTTAAGGAAATCTTCAGTTGACATTACCAAGGCTCTGTTCCCTCACTGACCAGGCTTCCCCTTATATTGAACACACATGCATGAAGCTTAACCAGCCTGAGGCCTCAGAAAAAATCCTCTTTCTTCCCTCCACAAATCCTCTCCTTGCTCCAACTGGAAAATTACATCTGATTCGGACAGCTGACACCCTGTTCATGGGGAAAAGGTACATGGATTTTGAACTCTGTGTGAAGAACCATATATATTCTTCAAGTCCAGGACAGGATACCAATGAAAGACAAAGTAAGCATTGAAGAAAACCATGTAGGTCCCTGAGCAGAGCAGGAATAACACCCTGACACTGAGTCAAAGCACCGAGGAGCTCTTGTTGTGGATGTGCATGAGCAAGCTTACAGAGTGAAGACCCTCACTGTTTTCAATAAGGGAGGAATTAAATGTTTCTAGTTAATGTGTCTTCATATAAAATTTTATTTCCAAAAGTAATTCAATATATATAAGCTCCACAAGAACAATCTAGGTTTATGTTGCCTGCTATTTTTTCTGCTGTGGTCTCAAACTCTGGGCTTAGTGCTTAGAACAGAGTAATTACTTTGGAAATATTTAGTCTTATTGTTTGGTCCTTAAAAAAATCCTTTGAGTTTCCAGCACTGTTCTGGGTCCTGGCAATAGGGCAGCAACAAAGACACGAAACTGTGGTCAGGAAGACTATATTCTAGTGGAGGGACAAAGTACAAGTCAGAAAATCAATAAATAAACAGATTACCTTCTTATAGTTGTAAGTGCTATGAAAGAATATGAATGAGGGCTGAGAGGGGAGGGTGATATGTGGAAACTGTTCTGGATGCCTATTGAATAAATAATTCAGTGTCGACAGACTCACCCACAGAGACGAGATGATGCTCTCCAGCATCACATCTCTGTGCAGCTTTCTCTGGGATGTGCCCACCAAGGCCCACTCTTCCTGGGTGAAGTCCAAAACCACATCCTTCAAGGTCAGTGATTCCTAAAACATTATGGACATTCTGATTCAGACAGGGCCAGACCTACCAAGGCCCAAGGAGGAGTAGTTGACATGATAGTGCTGGGGAAAGGGGGCTGTGGGCAGAGAAAGCTTAAACCCTGCTTGGGGTTCCAGTCTAATGCTTCCCTGTGTTGAGCTAGCATGTGCTGTTCACACATAACCACAAAGATATATACAATATATACACAGCCTCAAGACATTAGCCACACTATAAAGGAATATCACATCATGTGCAATGTGAAATAACTGGGCAATTCCCAAAAATGTGGTAAATCTCACTTTCAGACTGGTATATATAATATAGTGTAATATATATAATATAATATATATAGTTATAAGTTTTCATCTTGAGAAAACATAGACTCTCTTTCTTAACAGTTTCAAGTAAATCAGTCTCATCAAAAAGCAAGCAATATCCATTGCCTGTGACAGATAACTGAGATTATGACAGTTACCTTTCTCCTTTGTGAAATGGCTCGACAACCTGTTACAAAAGTTGAGAGATCCATGAGCTAATTTGCAAAGTGCTTCCTTTATAATAAACACTCAATACACATAAATAATAAGTATATTATTATTTAAAGGTAGAGAATGCTGACCATTCTGCAGAACTGAACAGACAATAGAGAACATTGATAGGCAGGTGCAGCCTCTCTCTCTCATATCTCTATACATTTATTGTGTTCACTACAAGGTAGAAGGACAGATGGTCCAGAAACACCACCCAAGGACCCCTGATAATTCTATACAGAAGGATACTGCTAGCCTGACCCATCCTACAGTGAGGTTTCCATTGTCGGTTTTCTCTGGGACCTCCAAGCATCAGTTATCCTTGTCTCTCCTGTGGCTTAATCCTTTCCATCTGCTAACTGGTAACAGAAGCCTCTCAATTGTATACGGTCACTCCAGTCCCCCCAAAATGGCCACAGAATCTGACATTTTATTCTATCTTCTATACTCCTTCTCAATACACAGCCAAAATTAAGAAAATGCTGTCCACGCATTGTGTTCAGTTTTCAAATTTGATCAAAAGTTAATTACAAAGAGAGAAACTGGATTTGGGGAAGGGGGTAAGGAGAATTTTAGGTATCTTTTAAAAATTATCAATATGTTCATATATTTTTTATAAAAACTTTAGTAAATTCAAAATTGGTGAAAATAAAGGAAAGATTCCTCATTGCTCTCTCTGGTCCAATGCTTTCTTCAACCCACCACCTCAATGCTGCACAGCCTCCACCCCAGACCCTGTAACATTGGATTGATTGAACTCAATTGATGAAATATCTCCCCCTACTGGATTATAATCTTTACTCTCACTCATCTCTATGCCTGTGTTAACCACATGCCTGAGGCCACTGCAGCCGCTAACATGGTTAATGAGAGAGTTATTTCTCCACCAACGCTATGGGCTGGATAAGAAAACAAGAAAAAGAAAACAACTATTCATGTTTCTTCTCTGCAAGGACATGCCTAATGGAGAATTGACTAAGTCAGTGTAAATGTAGGAAGGAGATTATTTATTTATCAGTCTGGGAACTGCCATAAGCCTCCCAGAATCCTAGTGAAACATAACACACCAATATTTCCTGGGTGCACTTAGAAGATCCAGGCCAACTGGAGAAACCCACCCATCTGCTGGTAACAGAAGAATCAATTCAGGAGTAAGAGCAAGTTCCTACTCACCTGTGGTTGCATTCTCAAGAGCTCAGCTGCCCCTGCTTCCTTAGACTTCTCCCCAAGGGACAGCCTGATAACTAAGCAGACAAAGCTGAGGAAAGAAAAAGAAGCCACGAGACTCCAGTCTTTTCCACCACTTGTGCATACACCAGTCACAAAATCCTAAACCTTCACATGGCAATGAATCTCCCAGCTCAAACCACACTTGCATGAAGAATGATCTAAGGCAAATAGGCGAGCAGTCTTTTCCTAGGATCACAGTGAGAAGGCTTTAGCTACTGATGATCATATGGGAGATGATATTAATATTCTCATTTTACAGATAACAAATGGAAAGTCATAGGGTTTTACATTTTAATTAGATCTGGTAGAGGTACAATTTAATTCCTTCTCTGATGCCAAATCCTAGCAGAACCTGACTTATGTTACATGGAGATTCTTGTATCCACAGCAAAGGGCACCATGATAAGATTTCTGATTTAATACTTCTTGGTTACATCCATTAGCACTGGTTCTTCAATACCTCCACTAGCCCCTAGCAGTCCACACCCTCCCTCTGTAGTCTGTCCCCACCCTCTGCATATACCTTGACTCCTCCACATGGGGATTCGGGCATTGTGAGTGCAACCCTAACTGTATCCTCCACATCCCTGGATATGTGACCAGGCTACTTTGGAGTCTATTGAATGGTAGTGTGCGAGTATTCAAAGATTCATCTCTTGCTGGAGGGTCCAATGACTCTCATCATGTAAATATATCACTAAAATTCCCTTGCACAGGACAGAAGCCATATTACATACACGATAATCCTACTCTCGTGCCCCACATTCCCCACAGGACAGGAATGCTCATAAATCATAGAGTGAAGGAATTTGAGTTGCGCCTTTCAGATATTGTAGTGAAATGGTAGCTGGAGCTCTGTCCTAGTAATTATCATCAACCGGAACATCCCATCACGTCACAATCGAGGTATATGGTAGCATCTTTCAACTGTCAAGTACTACCTAAAACACCGCTAATAAACGTACTGCATGGGCAAATTATGGTAACACGTCATGAACAAGGTTGGGATGACAACCCTTTCACCCTGAGGTCCAGAGAAGAGAAAAAAATTATGCGATGAATAAATTGAGACCCTGTAACTGGAATTACATAGATTTGCTTATTTAGTCCCCACAATGACGCTACTGTTTATGGGTTAGTTACCCATTTAACAAATGACGTAAACTGGTTCAGAGAGCTTCATGAGTCAGACAAAATCACATGGCTACAAAACGACAGAGCTAGAATTTTAACTCAACTCTGCTTGTCTCTGAATCTCAAATAATTAAACACGCTCATTTTGAGGAGTTTTACCTAGCGCCCGACCCAGATTTTAGCTGGATATGTGACCTCTCAGGTCAACAATGGAGACCTCTCCCTCTTCTCACAACCCTTCTCCTTTCAGCCTGTTCACGAAATTACTCCCCATGCCTAGGTCCTCTCACTGTGGGAACCTCCAGTACACTGACCACCATCCCAAACACCACCCTCCACCTTTCCTCAGTTTTGCTGACCCCATTTTACCCATACATACTCATTTCAACACATATGTACCAAAACAGAAAGATCTCGTGACCCCCAACTTTTCACAACTTCTGATCAAGACACCAATCCCAGATGAACCCAGATTTCTCCCTTTCCCATGGCTGCATCTGTCACAGTACAGGATTAGGATACTGATCCAGTCTAATGACAGTGTCATTAATCTGCCAATGGCTTTTCATAAATATCTCATGTCCTGCTAGATGTTGATAATTAACATTATTCCACAATTCATATATGTTCAGGCCTCCCCCATCCCTTAAGAGTCCCAGAAATTCTCACCTCTCCCTTCAGTTTCTACAAGTGGAACCATCTCCTACTACACAGATGAATTAGAAGATTTGAAAATACATTTCACTTCACTGCCATGAAATCCACAAATATTCCTGAATTTCTACCCACTGGTGAGCCCTCACCAGATAAAATTGAAAATTCATCTCTACTCCTGGCTTATCTAATTTATCTAAATGTATCCCTTTCTCTCCTGCTCTCTCAAAGACATTTTGTTAATTATAAACTGAATATCCTTTACCAGCAACTTCCCCATGGCTTCCCAATCCATCCCCTTAAACTCAATCAATCCCTTCATTCTTGAAACAAAAGCATTCTCTGAACCAATTTATCTCTAGTTTATGCCCAGGTCTTTCTTCCCCTTGATAAAAAACTGAAAGAGAAGTATACACTTAATTACAATCTCCTTACACCCCACTCACCTCTTGATTTACTATGAGTGATCTTTATATTAATAAAGATATACCAAGGAATAAATCTTTTTTCTGCTTTACTGAGGTATAATGACAAAACTGTATATATTTAAGGTGTACAGTGGGATGGTTGGATATACATATACATTGAGAAATGATACCAAAATCAAGCTAATTAAAATTCACTACTTCACAGAGGTGTCTTTTTTTTGTGTTGAGAGCACTGACAATCTACTCTCGTAGCAAATTTAAAGTACATAACACAGTATTACTAACTATAGTCTCCATGGTGTACATTAGATTCCCCAGAAGTTATTCATCTTATAGCTGAAAGTTTGTACCCAGTGACCAACTTCTACCCATTTCACACAACCCCCAGCTCCTGGCAACCTCCATTCTCCTTTCAGTTTTTCTGAGTTCTGATTTTTAAGATTCCACCTGTAAACAAGAACATACAATATTTGTCTTTCTATGTCTGGTTTATTTCAGTTGGCATGACATGGCCCCTAGGTTCACTCATGTTGTCAAAATGGAAGGGTTTCCTTCTTTTATATGTCTGTATGATATTCCATTATAGATAGATAGACAGATCACATTTTATTTATCCATTCATCCATCACTGGACATGTAGGATGTTACCATATCTTCGCTACTGTGAATAATGCTGCAATAAACACAGGAGAGCAGACAGCTCTTAGATACTGACTTCATTTCCTTTGGATATATATAACCAGTAGTAGAATTGCTGGAGTATATGGTAGAATTGTTTTTAATTTTTTGAGGAAACTTCATATTGTTTTTCTTAATGGCTGCACCAATTTACATTCCTACCAACAGTGCACAGGTTTCCATTTCTCCATATTCTTGCCGATGCTTGTTATCTCTTGTCTTTTCAATTATAGCCATTCTAACAGCTGTGAGTTAATATCTCATTGTGGTTTTGATTTGCATTTCTCTGATGATTAATGATGTTGAGCATACACCTATGGACCATTTGTATGCCTTCTTTGGGAAAATATCTATTCAGGTCCTTTGTTCATTTTTAAAATGGGTTGTTTGGGGGGCCGCCTGGTGGCGCAGCGGTTTAGTCCGCGCTTGGCAGCCCAGGGTTCGCAAGTTCGGATCCCGGGCGCCCGCCGACGCACTGCCTGTCAGCCATGCCGTGGTGGCATCCCATATAAAGTGGAGGAAGATGGGCACGGATGTTAGCCCAGGGCCAGTCTTCCTCAGCAAAAAGGGGAAGATTGGCAACAGATGTTAGCTCAGGGCTGGTCTTCCCCACAAAAAAAAAAAAAAAAAAATGGGTTGTTTGTTTTGCTACTGAGTTGTGTGAGATCCTTATATATTTTGGGTACTAATTCCTTTTTGACACATGACTTGCAATATTTTCTTCCATTCCTTAGGTTTCCTTTACATTTTGTTGATAGTATCCTTTGCTGTGTGCAAGCTTTCTACTTGGATGTAGTCCCACTTGTTTATCTTTTCTTTTGTTGTCTTTTTGGGATCATACCCAAATTATAATTGACAAGACCAACATCAAGATTTTCTCTATGTTTTCATCTAGGGGTTTTACACTTTAGGTCTTGTATTTAAGTTTTTAATCCATTTTGTGTTAATTTTTGTGTATGGTGTAAGGTAAAGGTCCAATTTCACTCTTTTGCATGTGGGAATTCAGTTTTCCCAAAACCATTTATCGAAGAGACTATCCTTTTCCCATTGTGTAGTTTTTGGTACCCTTGTGAAAGATTAGTTGACTGTATACATGTAGGTGTAGTTATGGGCTCTCTATTCTGTTCAACTGGTCTATACATCTGTTTTTATGCCAACACCATACTGTTTGGATTACTACAGCATTCCGGTATAATTTGAAACCAAAATGTGTCATGCCTTCGGCTTTGTTTTTCTTTCTCAAGACTGCTTTGGTTATTTGGGGTCTTTTGTGGTTCCATGTCAAATTTAGGATTGTTTTCTTTTCTCTATATCTGTGAAAAATTCAACATCATGATTAATTCAAAATTACGGGGAAATGTAAATCAAAACTACAAAGAAATATCATCTCACACCTGTTAGAACTGCTTTAGTTGAAAAGAAAAGAGGTAACATGTTGGCAAGAATGTAGAGAAAAGGAAACCCTCCTAGTGTACTGCTGGTGGGGATGTAGATTACTACAGACACTATGGAAAGCAGTGTAAGATCCCTCAAAAGTTAAAAGTAGTTTTTCAGTTTTCCCAGTAACATTTGTTGATGAAACTATCCTTTCCTCATTAAGTGTTCTTGACTCTCTTCTCAAATATTAGTTGACATTATACGCAGGGGTTTATTTCTGGGCTCTCCATTCTCTTCCATTGGTCTATGTGCCTGTTTTTATGCCAGTACCCCTACTGTTTTGATTACCAAAATTTGGAATATGGTTTGAATCATGAAATGTGATGCCTCCAGATAGGTTCTTTCTTAGGATTACTTTGGCTTTTTGGGGTCTTTTGGGGTTCCATACAAATTCTAGGATTGTTTTTTCTGTATGTGTGAAAAACGCCATTGGATTTTGATAGAGATTGCATTGAATCTGTAGATGGCTTTGGGGAGTATGGACATTTTAATGATATTGGTCATTCCAATCCATGAACACAGGATATGTTTCTATTTGTTTGTGTCTTCTTCTGTTTCTTTCATCAAAGTCTTATAGTTTTCACTCTATAGTTCTTTCATTACCTTTTGTTAAGTTTATTCCTAAGTATTTTATTTTTGGATACTATTGTGACTGGAGGAAGGATAGTCTCTTCAACAAATGGTGGTGGGAAAATTGGATAACCACATGCAGAAAAATGAAATTGAATTCTATCCTATAGCACTCACAAAAATTACCTCAAAATAGATTAAAGACTTTAACACTAGACTTGATACCATAAAACTCCAAGAAGAAAACAGGGAAGAAGCTTCTTGACATAAGTATTAGCAATGATTTTGTGGCTGTGACAATGAAAGCACAAGCCACAAAAGCAAAAATCTACAATTGGGACTATGTCAAACTAAAAATCTTCTGAATAGCAAAAGAAACAATCAACAAAATATAAAGGCAACCTATGAAATGGGAGAAGATATTTGCGAACAATATGCTGAATATGGGATTAATATACAAACTACATAAGGAACTCATACAATTCAACAGCCAAAAAACCCCCGCAAACATTAAAATATGGGCAGAGAAACTGGACAGACATTTTTCCAAAGAAGACGTCCAAATGGCCAACAGGTACATGAAAAGATTCTCAAAATATCTAATAATCAGGGAAATGCAAATCAAAACCACAATGAGATACTAAATCACACTGGTTAGAATGGCTATCATCAAGAAGACAAGAGATAAGTGTTGGTGAGATATAGAGAAAAGGGAAATCTTGTATACTGTTAGTGGGGATGTAAATTGGTTCAGCTACAAGGGAAAACAGTATGGAGATCCCTCAAAAAACTAAATATAGAACTACCATAAGCTCCAGTAATCACACTCCCTCTTATATATCCAAAGGAAATAAAAACAAGATATCTCCACTCTCATGTTTATTTCAGCATTATTCACAAAAGGCAAGATATGCAATCCACTGTCCATCAATGGATGAATGGATAAAGAAGATGTGGTATAAACATATATACATGTGTGTATATATATACATGTGTGTGTATATATATTATTCAACCATGAGAAGAGAGAAATTCCTGCCAGTTGTAACAATATGGATGGACCTTGAAGGCATTATGCTTAGTGAGATAATCCAGAAAGAGAAATACAAATACTGTATAATATCACTTACATGTGGAATGTAAAAAAGCCAAATTCACAGACACAGAAAATAGAATGGTGGTTACCAAGGCCTGTGGGGTGGGGGACTTGGGGAAATAGTGTTAAAGGGTACCAACTTGCTATTAGACAATGAGCAAGTTCTGCAGATCTAAAGAAGAGCACAGTAATTATAGACAACAATACTGTATTATAAACTTCAAAATGACCGAGAAACTAGATAGTCTATCTCAGCTGTAGTGAATAATTTGTAACTGATAGACAGAGATGTTCCTAAGCAACTATTTGCAGGCTGGGTTCAGATAAAACATACTTAGTGAATGTGAGTGAGAGGCCTCCTGTATTGCAATATTCCAATACTACTATATGAAGAGGATCCTTAAGAGCTAGATGGAAGACTGAGTACAGTGTTATTTCTAAG
Organism: Tapirus indicus; assembly: GCA_031878705.1. Lineage (NCBI taxonomy): Eukaryota > Metazoa > Chordata > Mammalia > Perissodactyla > Tapiridae > Tapirus > Tapirus indicus. The sequence goes on from CM062933.1 coordinate 91,781, forward strand.
AACGGATGTTACAGATATCCTATCTTAGCCGCAGTAAATTTCAGACTGATATACAAAGAAGTTCATGAACAACTACTTATAAGCTGGGTTGCAAAATAATGTTCTTGATGTATGTGAGTGAGCGGCCTTCCAAATGCCCAGTATTGCAATGGTCCAAGAGTGTTATATGAGGATGATCCTTACGAGCTAGATGCAAGACTGTTCCTCTGTAGTCTTATTACTTGGAATGGATGTTATAGATAGTCCACTACAGGTGTAGAGAAAAGCTTGCAAGTGATATACAAACAGGTTCCTAAACAAATACTTACAAGCCAGGAAAAGAAAGGGCATTCTTAGTGAGTGAGTGAGAGGTCTGCTGAATCACCTGTACTGCAATGTTCCTAGAGTGTTCTATGAAGCTTATACTTAAGAGATAGAAGCAAGCGTGTTGGTGTGCAATGTTATTTCCAAAAATGGAATTTATAGACAGACTATTGCAGTTATAGTAAAAAGTTTGGAACTGCTTTACCAACATGTTCCTAAGCAACTACTTCCAAGCTGGAATCAAAAGGAGCGTTCTTACGGGATCTGAGAGGTCTTGTCGGTGCACTCTATGACAATGTTCGCAGAATGTCATATGAAGATGAATCTTCAGAGCTAGAACTGAGTGTGTTTCTGTACAAAGTTACTTTTTCAAAAGGAAGTTATACATAGTCTATCGCAGCTCTAGTGAAACGTTTGGAACTGATATATACTGATGTTCCTAAGCAAGTACTTCCAAGAAGGGATGACAAAGAGTTGTCTTAAAGTATCTGACTGAAAGGCCTCCTCAGTGCACTGTACTGTAATGTTCCCAGAATGGTAGGTGAAGATGAATCTTCAGAGATAAAATCGAGAGTGCTTCTGTACAATATTACTTCTTCAAATGCAAGTTAGACATAGTCTGTCTCTGCTGTAGTGAAAAGTTTGGAACTGATATTCAAAGATATTTGTAAACAACTACTTCCAAGCCAGGATCATAAAGAGTGTTCTTACAGGATCTGACAGAGAGTCCCTTTCACTGAACTCATGCAAACATCCCAGAATGCATTGTGAAGAAGAATCTTAACAGATACAAAAGACTGTGTCTCTGTACAATGTTACTTCTTCGAAGAGAAGTTATACAGAGGCTATCTCAGCTCTAGGGAAAAGACTGGAACTGATATACAAAGATGAACCTAAGCAACTACTTAAAACCCAGGATCACAAACAGCATTCTTATAGGATCTGACAGAGCGGTCTTCTCAGTGTCCTGTACTGCAAAGTTCCCAGAATGAGTTCTGAAGATGAATCTTAAGGGCAAGAACTGAGTGTGATCCTGTAAAATATGAATTCTTCGAAGGGAAGCCATACCTAGTCGATCTCACTACCAGTGACACTATAGTAGCTGTGGTACAAATACTTTCCTAAGCAACTACTTTCAAGAAGCTGTCACACAGAGCATTCTAACGTGATCAGAGAGAGCAGCCTTCTCCGTGTACTCTACTGCAATGTTCCCAGTACGTGTTGTGAAGGTTATGTTTAAGAGAGAGAACAGAGTGTTTTCCTGCATAATGTTACTCCTTCAAAGGGAAGTTACAAATAGTCTATCTAAGCTCTAGTGACAGATTGTAGCTGCTGTGAAAATATTTTCCTGAGCAACTACCACAAAAACAGGATCACAGAGAGCATTCTGACAGGATCTGGGAGAGCGGGCTCCTCAGTGCACTCTGCTGCTGGGTTCCCAGAATGTGTTTTGAGGAGAAGAATCATAAGAGCTGGGGCTGAGTGTGTTACTGTACAAGGTTACTTCCTCCAAGGGAATTTTGAAAGACTCCATCTCAGCTCTACTCAAAAGTTTCTAGGTACTATACAAGATTACGCTCAGGAATTACAACTGAGCCAAGATCCCAATCTGTATTCTTAGGTGTTCTGCCAGAACAGCCTTCTCAGTGCACACTGCTGCTTTGTTCCCAGATATTGTTGTGAAGAAGCCTCTTATGAGCTAGAAGTGAGGGTGTTTCTGGACAATTTTACTTCTTCAAGGGGAAGTGATATAGGGTCTATCTCAGCTCTAGTGATGAGTTTGTAGGTGCTTTAAAGACGTTTCCTAACCAACTGCTTCTCTGCTGGGAACAGAAACCCCATTCTGACAGGATCCTAGAGAGTGGGCTCCACAGTGCACTCTGCTGCTGGGTTCCCAGAATGTGTGGTGAAGGTGAATCTGAAGAGCTGGAACTGAGTGCATTTATGTACAATGTTACTTCTTCAAAGGGAACTTATAGTGAGTCTGTATCAGCTCTACTTCAAAGGTTCTAGCTGACATACAAGATTTTCCTCAGGAACTACATGCAAGTGGGGATCCCAATCTGCATTCTGATGTGTTCTGGCAGACTGGCCTTTTCAGAGCACTCTACTGCAACCTTCCCTGAATGTGTCGTGAAGAAGCCTCTTCACAGCTAGAACTGAGTGTGTTTCTGGACAAGGTTATATTGTCAAAGGGAAGCTATACACAGTCTATCTCAGCTCTAGTGAGAAGCTTGTAGCTGGTGTCAATAGATTCCTAACCAGCTACCTCCAAACCCACATCACTCAGACCCTTCTGTTAGGATCAAAGAAGCAGCTGTCTCCATAAACCCACTGGAGGGTTACCAGGGTAGGTTGTGAAGGAGAATCTTGAGAGTTATCAGTGTGTTTTTGGAGAATGCTATTTCTACAAAGGGAAGATACACACAGTGCATCTCAGCTCTAGGGAAGAGTTTGTAGCTGCTGTGGAAATAGTGCTCTAAGAAACTGCTTCTGGGCTGGGAACACAAAGACCATTCCAACAGGATCTGAAGGGCGGCTTTCTCAGTGCATTCTGCTGCTGGATTCCCAGAATGTGAGCTGAAGATGAATCATAAGAGCTAGAAGAGAATGGGTTTCTGGAAAAGGTAACTTATTCAAAGGGAACTTATACACAGTCCATCTCAGCTCTACTCAATACTTTCCAGCAGACAGACAAGAATGACCTCAGGAAATGGTCCAAGCAGAGATCCTAATCTGCATTCTCAGCTGTTCTGGCAGAGTGGCCTTTTCGGTTCACTCTACTGCAATATTCACAGAATGTGTGGTGGAGAAGCCTATTCACAGCTAGAACTGAGTGTGTTTCTGGACAATCTTAGCTCTTAAAAGGGAAATTATACAGAGTTGATGTCAGCTCTCGGGAGAAGCTAGTAGCTACTGTGCCAATAGATTCCTAAACAGCTACTTCCAAACCCACATCACACAGAGCCATCTGTCAGGTTCGAAGAAACAGCTTTCTCTGAGAGCCACACTGCAGTGTTCCCACCGTAGGTTGGAAAGGAAAATCTTAAGAGTTAGAGGAGAGCGTGTTTCTGGAGAAAGTTACTTCTTCAAAGGGAAGTTACACACAATGAATCTCAGTTCTAGTGAGGAGATTGTAGCTGCTGCGGGAAGAGTTTTCTAAGCAGCTTATTCCCTGTGGGAATGCAAAGACCATCTGACAGGATTGGCCAGAGCGGCCTTCTCAGCGCACTCTGCTGCTGGGATTCAGAATTGTGGTGTAGAGGAAGGTTAAGAGCTAGAACTGAGTGGGTTTCCATACAAGGTTACTTCTTCAAAGGGAACTTATACACAGTCTATCTCAGCTCTACTCACTACTTTATAGAAGATAGACAAGAATATCCTCAGGGACCACGTCCAAGGAGGGATCACAATCTGCTTTCTGGTGAGTTCTGGCAGAAGGGCTTTTTCAGTACACTCTAGGGCAAACTACCACAATGAGTTGGGAAGAAGCCTTTTCACCACTAGAGCTGAATGTGCTTTCAGAAATGTTAGTTCTTCAAAGGGAATTTGTACAGACTCGATGTCACCTCTAGGGAGAAGCTTGTAGCTGCTGAGCCAATAGATTCCTAAGCAGCTACTTCCAAAAGCACATCACACAGAGCCTTCAGTCAGGGCCAAAGAAGCAGCTTTCTCCAGGAGCACCAATGCACTGTCACCTGTGTTGGTTGGGAAGGAGCAACTTCAGAGTTAGAAGAGAATGTGTTTCTGGAGAATGTTACTTCTTCAAGGGGAAGTTACACACAGTGCATCTCAGCTCTAGTGAGGAGATGGTAGCTGCTGCAGGAAGAGTTTTCTAAGCAGCTGCTTCCCTGCTGGGAACACAAAGACTGTTCTGACAGGATCCACGAGAGCAGCCTTCTCAGTGCACTCTGCTGCTGGGTTCCAGAAGTTGTGGTGAAGAAATCTTAAGAGCTAGAACTGAGTGGCTTTCTGTACAAGGTTGCTTCTTCAAAGGGAACTTATACAGAGTCCATCTCAGCTCTACTCAAAAGTTTGTAGCAGATAGACAAGAATTTCCTGAGGAACAAGGTCCAAGACGGGATCCCAATCTGCATTCTGGCGAGTTCTGGCAGAAGGGCCTTTTCAGTTCACTCTACAGCAAACTGTAGAGTGTGGGGAGAAGAATCCTCTTCACAGTGAGGGATGAATGCACTTTTGGACCATGTTAGTTCTTCAAAGGGAAGTTATAGTGACTCGATGTCAGTTCTACAGAGAAGCTTGTGGATGCTGAGCCAATAGATTGCTAAGAAGCTACTTCCAAATGCACATGACACACAGGCTTCAGTCAGGGTCAAAGAGGCAGCTTTCTGCGGGGGCACCCCTGCACTATCCCCTGTGTAAGTTGGGAAGGAGAAACTTAAGGAAAGAAGAGAATGTGTTTCTGGAGAATCTTACTTTCTCAAGGGGAAGTTCCAGCCACTACATCGCAGTTCGGGGGCAGAGTGAGTCCCTGTTAGGGAAGAGGATTCTAAGATCCTGTTTCTCTGCTGGGAAGACAAAAATTGGTTTCACAGTCCCCCAGAGAGTGGCCTCCACAGGGCAGTCAGCCCCTAGGATCCCAGAAAGTGTGGTCAAGATGAATCTTAAGAGCTACAGCTGAGTGGCTTTCTGGGCAAGGTTACTTCTTCAAAGGGAACTACTTATACAGAGCCCATCTCAGCTCTACTCCACAGTTTCTAGCAGGCATACAGAATTCCCTCGAGAATTATGGCCCAACCAGGATCCCAGCCTGCATTCTGCTGACTTCTGGCCGAGCAGCCTTCTCAGGGCCCTCTGCTGGAAACTCCCTAGGATGTGTGGTGAAGAAGCCCCTGAAGAGCTAGATCTGCATGTGTTTCTGGACAATGTTAGCACTTCAAAGGGAAGTTCTACCCAGTCTATCTCAGCTCCAGTGAGAAGCTTGTAGGCACTGTGCAAATACATTCCGAGGCAGCCACACAAAGCCTTCTGTCAGGCTTGTAGAAGCAGCTTTCACCGGGAGCCCCACTGCAGTGTTCCCAGTGTATGTATCTGATGAAGGAGAATCTGAAGAGTTAGGAGAGAGTGTCCATCAGGAGAATCTTACTTCTGCAAAGGGAAGTTACAGCCAGTGCATCTCAGCTCTAGGGTGGAGTGTGTCACTGCTGTAGGAAGAGGTTAATAAGATCCTGTCTCTCTGCTGGGAAGACACAGACCAGTTTGACAGGCTCTGAGAGAGGGGCCTCAAGAGGGTAGTCTGCCTCTATGTTCCCAGAATGAGTGGCCAAGATGAATCTTAAGAGCTACAGCTGAGTGGGTTTCTGGACAAGGTTACTTCTTCAAAGGGAACGTATACAGAGTACATCTCTGTTCTACTCCAATGTTTCTAACAGACATACAAGAATGACCTCAGGAACTATGTCCCAGCCAGGAACCCAGACTGCATTCTGCCTTGTCCTGGCACAGAGACCTTTGAGTGTAATCTCCTGCACACACCCAAGCATGAGTGCTGAATAAGCCCCTTAAGAGCTAGATCTGAGTGTGCTTCAGGACAGTGTTAGTTCTTCAATGGAAAGTTCTAGCCAGTCTATCCCAGCTTTACTGAGAAGCTTTTAGGTGCTGTGCAAAAGAGACTCCTAAGCGGATCCTTCCAAGCCCACATCACACAGGGCCTTCTGTCAGGCATGAAGGAGCAGCTTTCTCCTTGAGCCACACTACAGTGTTCCCAGCATATGTCTGGTGAAAGAGAATCTGAGGAGTTAGGAGACAGTGTCTTTCAGGAGAATCTTACTCCTGCAAAGGGAAGTTACAGCCAGTGCATCTCAGCTGTAGGGAAGAGTGTGTCACTGCTGTAGGAAGAGGTTTCTAAGATCCTGTCTCTATGCTGGGAAGACACAGAAAGCTTTGACAAGCTACGACAGTGGGGCCTCCAGAGGGTACTCTGCTTCAAGGCTGCTGGAATGGGTGGGAAAGATGCATCTTAAGAGCTACAGCTGAGTGGGTTTCTGGAAAAGGTTACTTCTTCAAAGGGAACTTATACAGAGTCCATCTCTGTTCTACTCCAAAGATTCTAAAAGACATAGAAGAATTCCCTCCGGAACAACATCCCATCAAACATCCCATCTGTATTCTGCCTTGTTCTGGCACAGTGGCCTTTTCAGTGAACTCTCCGGCACACTCACCAGGCAGTGTAGGGAAAATAGCCGCTTAAGAGCTAGAACTGAGTGTGTTTCTGCACACTGTTAGTTCAAAGGGAAGTTCTCCCCAGTGCTTCTCAGCTCCAGTGAGAAGCTTGTACTTGCTATGCAAATAGATTTCTAAGCAGTTACTTGCAAGCCACTATCACACAGAGCATTCTGTCAGGATCAATGAAAGAGCTTTCACCAGGAGATCCACTGCAGTGTTCCCAGGGTATGTCTGTGAAGGAGGAACATCAGAGTTAGGAGACAGTGTGTTTCTGGAGAATGTTACTTCAGCAAAGGGAGTTAAAACCAGTGCATCACAGCTCTATGGCAGGGTGTCTGGCTGCTGTAGGAAGAGTTCTGTAAGCAAGTGTTTCTCCACAGGGAAGATGAAGACCAGTCTGATAGTATCCGAGAGTGTGGCCTACACAGGCCACTCTGTTGCCTGATTCCCAGGATGAGTGCTCATGAGGAATCTTATGAGCTACAGCTGAGTGGGTTTCTGACCTTAGCTATTTCCTCCAAGGGAACTTATACAGAGTCCGTCTCAGCTCTACTCCAAATGTTCTAGCAGACAGAGAAGAATTCCCTCGTGAATGACATCCGATCTGGGAACCCATCTGCATTCTGCCTTCTTCTGGAAGAGAGTTCTTTTCAGTGAACTCTCCTGCACACTCCCTAGGAAGTGTGGGGAAAGAAGCCAATTAGGAGCTACAACTGTGTTTAGGAGCTTTCACCGGGTACTCCACTCTGTGATTCCATGCATATCTGAGGTGAAGTAGTAACATAAGAGTTAGGAGAGAGTGTGTTTCTGGAGAATGTTACTTCTGCAAAGTGAAGTTACATCCAGGGCTTCTCAGCTCTAGGGCAGAGTGTGTGGCTGCTGTAGAAAGAGTTCACTAAGCAACAGTTTCTCTGCAGGGAAGACAAACACCTATATGACAAGACCAAATAGAGCAGGCTCCACAGGGCACATGCTGCCTCGTTCCCACAAGGTGTGCTCAAAATGAATCCTCTGTGATATAGGCTTGCAAGTATCTGCTTAGGATATTATATGCAGAGGAACTACAATGATCTCAATAGAGCTGAGAGGGCTGGGGAGAAGTTCCCATTGAAGAATAAACAGTGTCCAGTAACACACTCAGTTCTTGCTCATAAGGGGCTGATGCCCCCAATTACTAGGGAGTATGCAGGAGAGTTCCCTGAAAATCTGGCTTTGCCAGACCAAGGCATATGCAGATGTGATCATGGATGGGACATAGTTCCCAAGGAAATTCTTCTGTATGAGCTGGAAACTTTGGAGTAGAACTGAGATGAACTCCCTATAAGTTCCATCTGAAGAAGTAACATAGGCCAGAAACAAACACAGCTGTAGCTGATAAGATTCATTTTGAGCACACATTCTGGGAACCAGGCAGCAGAGTACCCTGTTGAGGATGCACTTTGGAGATTGTCAGATAGATGATTGTCTTCCTTGCAGAAAAAGAGTTGCTTAGAGGACTCTTGCTACAGCAGACAAACATTCTTCCTTGGAGATCAGAAGCACTGGGTATAACTTCCCTTTGGAGAAGTAACATTTTCCAGAAACATACTCTCTACTAACACTTAAGTTTCTCCTTCACCTCAGATCTGCATGGAAACACAGAGTGGAGCACCCAGCAAAAGCTCTTTTTGGGTCCTGAGAGATGGCTTTTGGTGAAAGGAGATTGCAAGTACCTGCTTAGGAATCTATGTGCACAGCAAGTACAAAATTCTAACTAGAGCTGAGAAGGGCCAGGGAGAACTTCCCTTTGAAGAACTAACAGTGTGCAGAAACACACTCGGGTCTACCTCTTAAGGGCCTTCGTCCCCACACTTACTGGGAAGGGTGCAGGAGAGTTCAGTGAAAGGGCCTCTCTGCCAGAACAAGTCAGAATGCAGATACATTGTTCCCGAGGATACTCTCCTGTTCTGCTGGAAACGTCGGAGAGGAGCTTAGATGACCACTTTATAAGATCCATTTGAAGAAACAACCTAGGCCAGAAACACACTGAGCTGTAGCTGGTAAGATTCATGTGGAGCACACATTCTGGGAACCAGGCAACAGAGTGCCCTGTGGAAGCTACTGTATTTGAGCATGTTAGATAGGTGTTTGTCATCCCTACAGAGAAACAGTTGCTAAGAGAAATCTCTGTACAGCAGCCACACACTCTGCCCTAGAGCTGAGAAGCACTGGCTGTAACTTACCTTTGCAGAAGTAACATTCTCCAGAAGAATACTCTCTTCTAAATCTTAAGTTTCCCCATAACCTCAGCTCTGAATGGACAAACAGAGTGGAGCACGCGGCGAAAGCTCTTTCTTGGATCCTGACAGAAGACTCTGTGTGATAGTGGCTTGCAAGTACCTGCTTAGGAATCTATTTGCACAGCAAGTACCAGTCTCTCACGAGAGCTGAGAAGGAGTGGGGAGAACTTCCCTTTGAAGAACTAACAGTGTGCAGAAACACACTCATTTCTAGCTCCTAAGGGGCTTATTACCCACACATACTGGGTAGTGTGCAGGAGAGTTCAGTGAAAAGTTCATTCTGCCTGAACAAGGCAGAATGCAGATGCGTAGTTCCCAAAGATATTCTTTTGAGTCTGCGAGAAACTTTGGAGTAGAGCTGAGATGAATTCAGTATAAGTTCCAATTGAAGACATAACCTAGGCCAAAATCTCAATCAGCTGTAGCTGTGAAGATTCCTCCTGAGCACACATTCAGGTAACCATGCACCAGAGTGCCCTATGGAAGCTGCTTATCCAGAGCTTGTCTGACAGTTGTTTGTCTTCCCTGCAGAGAAACAGTTGCTTAGGCAACACTTGTTACAGCAGCCACACAATCTGCCCTAGAGCTCAGAAGCACTGGCTGTAACTTCCCTTTGCAGAAGTCACATTATCCAGAAACACACTCTCTCCTAACTCTTAACTTACTGCTTCACTGCAGATCTGCATGGAAACACAGAGTGGAGCACCCGGTGAAAGATCTTTCGTGGAACCTGACAGAAGGCTCTGGTGATAGTGGCTGGCAAGTACCTGCTGAGGAATCTATTTGGACAGCAAGTACAAGCTTCTCACTAGAGCTGAGAAGGACTGGGGAGAACTTCCCTTTGAAGAACGAACAGTGTCCAGAAACACACGCAGTTCTAGCTCTTAAGGGGCTTCCTCCACACACTTACTGGGGAGTGTGCAGGAGAGTTCAGTGAAAAGGCCGCTCTGCCAGAACAAAGCAGAACGCAGATATGAGGTTCCCAAGGATAGTCTTCTGAGTCTGAGAGAAACTTTGGAGTAGAGCTGAGATGAACTCGGTGTAAGTTCCATTTGAAGAAATAGCCTAGGCCAGAAACCCACTCAGCTGTAGCTGTTAAGATTAATCTGGAGTGGACATTCTGGGAACCAGGCAGCAGAGAGACCCTGGAAGCTGCTCGATTACAGCTTGTCTGATAGGTGTTTGTCTTTCCTGCAGATAAACAGTTGCTTGGAGAACTCTTTCTACAGCAGCCACACACTCTGCCCTAGAGCTGAGAAGCACTGGCTGTAACTTCCCTTTGCAGAAGTCACATTCTCCAGAAACACACTCTCACCTCACTCTTAAGTTACCAGCTCACCTCACATATGCATGAAAACAGAGTGGAGCAGCTGGCGGTAGCTCTTGCTTGGATGCTGACACAAGCCTCTGTGTGATAGTGTCTTGCAAGTAGCTGCTTAGGAATCTAGTTGCACAGCAAGTACAATCTTCTCGCTAGAGCTGAGAAGGACTGGGAACAACTTGCCTTTGAAGAAGTAACAGTGTGCAGAAACACACGCAGTTCTGGCTCTTACTGGGTTTGTGCAGGAGAGTTCAGTGTTAAGGCCGCCCTGCCAATACAAGGCAGCATGCAGATGTGTAGTCCCCAAGCATATTCCTCTGAGTCTGCTAGAAACTTTGGACTAGAGGTAAGATGAACTCGTTACAAGATTCATTTGAAGTAATAACCTAGGCCAGAAAGCTACACAGCTGTAGAACTTAAGCTTCATCTGGAACACACATTCTGGGAACCAGGCAGCAGAGAGACCCTGGAAGCTGCTCGATTACAGCTTGTCTGATAGGTGTTTGTCTTCACTGCAGAGAAACAGTTGCTTGGAGAACTCTTTCTACAGCAGCCACACACTCTGCCCTAGAGCTGAGAAGCACTGGCTGTAACTTCCCTTTGCAGAAGTCACATTCTCCAGAAACACACTCTCTCCTAACTTTTAGCGTACTAGTTCACCTCAGATCTGCATGGAAACACAGAGTGGAGCACCCGGCGAAAGCTCTTACTTGGATGCTGACAGAAGGCTCTGTGTGATAGTGGCTTGCAATTACATGCTTAGGAATCTATTTTCCCAGCAAGTACCAGCTTGTCACTCGAGCAGAGAAGGACGGGGGAGAACTTGCCTTAGAAGAGCTAACAGTCTGCAGAAGCACACTCACTTCTAGTTCTTAAGGGGCATCCACCCCACACTTACTGGGGAGTGTGCAGGAGAGAACGGTGAAACTGCCGCTCTGCCAGAACAAGTCACAATGCAGATGCGTAGTTCCCAAGGATAATCTTTTGTGTCTGCTAGAAACCTTGTAGTATGGCTGAGATGAAATCGGTATCAGTTCCATTTGAAGAAATAACCTAGGCCAGAAACCCACTCAGTTGTAGCTCTTAAGATTCATCTGGAACACACATTCTGGGAACCAAGCAGCATAGTGCCCTGTGCAATCAGGTTGACTGGAGCTTGTCTAATAGGTGTTTGTCTTCCCTGCAGAGAAACAGTTGCTTAGAGAACACTTTCTACAGCAGCCACACACTCTGCCATAAAGCTGAGGAGCACTGGCTGTAACTTCCCTTTGCAGAAGTCACATTCTCCAGAAACACACACTCTCCTATCTCTTAACTTACTACACCACGTCAGATCTGCATGGAAACACAGGAGTGGATCACCCGGGGAAAGCTATTTCTTGGATCCTGACAAAAGGCTCTGTGTGATAGTGGCTCACAAGTACCTGCTTATGAATCTGTTTGCACAGCAAGTCCCAGCTTCTCACTCGAGCTGAGAAAGACTGGGGAGAACATCCCTTTGAAGAACTAACAGTGTGCAGAAACACACGCAGTTCTATCTCTTACAGGGGAGTGTACAGGAGAGTTCAGTGAACGGCACGTTTTGCCTGAACAAGGTAGAATGCAGATGCGTAGTTCCCAAGCATATTCCTCTGAGAGTAGTAGAAACGGTGGAGTAGAGCTGAGATGAACTCGGTATAACTTCCAATTGAAGAAATAACCTAGGCCAGAAACCCACTCAGCTGTAGCTGTTAAAAATAATCTGGAGCACACATTATCGTAACGAGGCAGCAGAGTGCCCTGTGGAAGCTGCTCGATAGGAGCATGTCTGATAGTTGTTTGTGATACCTGCAGATAAATAGTGGCTTAGAGAACCCTTTCTACCCCAGCCACACACTGCCCTAGAGCTGAGAAGCACTGGCTGTAAGTTCCCTTTGCAGAAGTAACATTCTCCAGAAACATACTCTCTCCTAACTCTTAACTTACTAGCTCACCTCACATATGCATGGAAACCCAGAGTGGAGCAGGCGGCGATAGCTCTTGCTTGGATGCTGCCAGAAGGCTCTGAGCGATAATGGCTTGCAAGGAGCTACTTAGGAATCTAGTTGCACAGCAAGTACAAGCTTCTCACTGGAGCTGAGAAGCACTGGGAAGAACTTCCCTTTGAAGAACTAACAGTGTGCAGAAACACACGCAGTTCTATCTCTTACTGGGGAGTGTGCAGGAGACTTCAGTGAACAGGCCGCTCTGCCCGAACAAGGCAGAATGCAGATGCGTAGTTCCCAAGCATATTCTTCTGAGTCCACTAGAAACGTTGGAGTAGAGCTGAGAGGAACTCGGCATAAGTTCCATTTGAAGAAATAACCTAGGCCAGAAACCCACTCAGCTGTAGCTGTTAAGATTCATCTGGAGCGCACATTCTGGGAACCAGGCAGCAGAGTGCCCTGTGGAAGCTGCTCGATTTCAGCTTGTCTGATAGGTGTTTGTCTTCCCTGCAGAGAAACAGTGGCTTAGAGAACTCATTCTACAGCAGCCACACACTCTGCCCTAGAGCTGAGAAGCACTGGCTGTAAGTGCCCTTTGCAGAAGTAACATTCTCCAGAAACACACTCTCTCCTAACTCTTAACTTACTAGCTCCCCTCACATATGCATGGAAACCCAGAGTGGAGCAGCCGGCGATAGCTCTTGCTTGGATGCTGCCAAAAGGCTCTGTGCGATAGTGGCTTGCAAGGAGCTGCTTAGGAATCTAGTTGCACAGCAAGTACAAGCTTCTCACTGGAGCTGAGAAGCACTGGGAAGAACTTCCCTTTGAAGAACTAACAGTGTGCAGAAACACACGCAGTTCTATCTCTTACTGGGGAGTGTGCAGGAGACTTCAGTGAACAGGCCGCTCTGCCCGAACAAGGCAGAATGCACATGCGTAGTTCCCAAGCATATTCTCCTGAGTCCAATAGAAACGTTGGAGTAGAGCTGAGAGGAACTCGGCATAAGTTCCATTTGAAGAAATAACCTAGGCCAGAAACCCACTCAGCTGTAGCTGTTAAGATTCATCTGGAGCGCACATTCTGGGAACCAGGCAGCAGAGTGCCCTGTGGAAGCTGCTCGATTTCAGCTTGTCTGATAGGTTTTTGTCTTCCCTGCAGTGAAACAGTGGCTTAGAGAACTCTTTCTACAGCAGCCACACACTCTGCCCTAGAGCTGAGAAGCACTGGCTGTAAGTTCCCTTTGCAGAAGTAACATTCTCCAGAAACACACTCTCTCCTAACTCTTAAGTTACTAGCTCACCTCACATATGCATGGAAACCCAGAGTGGAGCAGCCGGCGTATCTCTTGCTTGGATGCTGCCAGAAGGCTCTGTGCGATAGTGGCTTGCAAGGAGCTGCTTAGGAATCTAGTTGCACAGCAAGTACAATCTTCTCACTGGAGCTGAGAAACACTGGGAAGATCTTCCCTTTGAAGAACTAACAGTGTGCAGAAACACACGCAGTTCTATCTCTTACTGGGGAGTGTGCAGGAGACTTCAGTGAACAGGCCGCTCTGCCCGAACAAGGCAGAATGCAGATGCGTAGTTCCCAAGCATATTCTCCTGTGTCTACTAGAAACGTTGGAGTAGAGTTGCGAGGAACTCGGCATAAGTTCCATTTGAAGAAATAACCTAGGCCAGAAACCCACTCAGCTGTAGCTGTTAAGATTCATCTGCAGCGCACATTCTGGGAACCAGGCAGCAGAGTGCCCTGTGGAAGCTGCTCGATTTCAGCTTGTCTGATAGGTGTTTGTCTTCCCTGCAGAGAAACAGTGGCTTAGAGAACTCTTTCTACAGCAGCCACACACTCTGCCCTAGAGCTGAGAAGCACTGGCTGTAAGTTCCCTTTGCAGAAGTAACATTCTCCAGAAACATACTCTCTCCTAACTCTTAAGTTACTAGCTCACCTCACATATGCATGGAAACCCAGAGTGGAGCAGGCGGCGATAGCTCTTGCTTGGATGCTGCCAGAAGGCTCTGTGCGATAGTGGCTTGCAAGGAGCTACTTAGGAATCTAGTTGCACAGCAAGTACAAGCTTCTCACTGGAGCTGAGAAGGACTGGGAAGAACTTCCCTTTGAAGAACTAAGAGTGTGCAGAAACACACGCAGTTCTATCTCTTACTGGGGAGTGTGCAGGAGACTTCAGTGAACAGGCCGCTCTGCCCGAACAAGGCAGAATGCAGATGCGTAGTTCCCAAGCATATTCTCCTGAGTCTACTAGAAACGTTGGAGTAGAGCTGCGAGGAACTCGGCATAAGTTCCATTTGAAGAAATAACCTAGGCCAGAAACCCACTCAGCTGTAGCTGTTAAGATTCATCTGCAGCGCACATTTTGGGAACCAGGCAGCAGAGTGCCCTGTGGAAGCTGCTCGATTTCAGCTTGTCTGATAGGTGTTTGTCTTCCCTGCAGAGAAACAGTGGCTTAGAGAACTCTTTCTACAGCAGCCACACACTCTGCCCTAGAGCTGAGAAGCACTGGCTGTAAGTTCCCTTTGCAGAAGTAACATTCTCCAGAAACACACTCTCTCCTAACTCTTAACTTACTAGCTCACCTCACATATGCATGGAAACCCAGACTGGATCAGGCGGCGATAGCTCTTGCTTGGATGCTGCCAGAAGGCTCTGTGCGATAGTGGCTTGCAAGGAGCTACTTAGTAATCTAGTTGCACAGCAAGTACAAGCTTCTCACTGGAGCTGAGAAGCACTGGGAAGAACTTCCCATTGAAGAACTAACAGTGTGCAGAAACACACGCAGTTCTATCTCTTACTGGGGAGTGTGCAGGAGACTTCAGTGAACGGGCCGCTCTGCCCGAACAAGGCAGAATGCAGATGCGTAGTTCCCAAGCATATTCTCCTGAGTCTACTAGAAACGTTGGAGTAGAGCTGCGAGGAACTCGGCATAAGTTCCATTTGAAGAAATAACCTAGGCCAGAAACCCACTCAGCTGTAGCTGTTAAGATTCATCTGGAGCGCACATTCTTGGAACCAGGCAGCAGAGTGCCCTGTGGAAGCTGCTCGATTTCAGCTTGTCTGATAGGTGTTTGTCTTCCCTGCAGAGAAACAGTGGCTTAGAGAACTCTTTCTACAGCAGCCACACACTCTGCCCTAGAGCTGAGAAGCACTGGCTGTAAGTTCCCTTTGCAGAAGTAACATTCTCCAGAAACACACTCTCTCCTAACTCTTAACTTACTAGCTCACCTCACATATGCATGGAAACCCAGAGTAGAGCAGCCGGCGATAGCTCTTGCTTGGATGCTGCCAGAAGGCTCTGTGCGATAGTGGCTTGCAAGGAGCTGCTTAGGAATCTAGTTGCACAGCAAGTACAAGCTTCTCACTGGAGCTGAGAAGCACTGGGAAGAACTTCCCTTTGAAGAACTAACAGTGTGCAGAAACACACGCAGTTCTATCTCTTACTGGGGAGTGTGCAGGAGACTTCAGTGAACAGGCCGCTCTGCCCGAACAAGGCAGAATGCACATGCGTAGTTCCCAAGCATATTCTCCTGAGTCCAATAGAAACGTTGGAGTAGAGCTGAGAGGAACTCGGCATAAGTTCCATTTGAAGAAATAACCTAGGCCAGAAACCCACTCAGCTGTAGCTGTTAAGATTCATCTGGAGCGCACATTCTGGGAACCAGGCAGCAGAGTGCCCTGTGGAAGCTGCTCGATTTCAGCTTGTCTGATAGGTTTTTGTCTTCCCTGCAGTGAAACAGTGGCTTAGAGAACTCTTTCTACAGCAGCCACACACTCTGCCCTAGAGCTGAGAAGCACTGGCTGTAAGTTCCCTTTGCAGAAGTAACATTCTCCAGAAACACACTCTCTCCTAACTCTTAAGTTACTAGCTCACCTCACATATGCATGGAAACCCAGAGTGGAGCAGCCGGCGTATCTCTTGCTTGGATGCTGCCAGAAGGCTCTGTGCGATAGTGGCTTGCAAGGAGCTGCTTAGGAATCTAGTTGCACAGCAAGTACAATCTTCTCACTGGAGCTGAGAAACACTGGGAAGATCTTCCCTTTGAAGAACTAACAGTGTGCAGAAACACACGCAGTTCTATCTCTTACTGGGGAGTGTGCAGGAGACTTCAGTGAACAGGCCGCTCTGCCCGAACAAGGCAGAATGCAGATGCGTAGTTCCCAAGCATATTCTCCTGTGTCTACTAGAAACGTTGGAGTAGAGTTGCGAGGAACTCGGCATAAGTTCCATTTGAAGAAATAACCTAGGCCAGAAACCCACTCAGCTGTAGCTGTTAAGATTCATCTGCAGCGCACATTCTGGGAACCAGGCAGCAGAGTGCCCTGTGGAAGCTGCTCGATTTCAGCTTGTCTGATAGGTGTTTGTCTTCCCTGCAGAGAAACAGTGGCTTAGAGAACTCTTTCTACAGCAGCCACACACTCTGCCCTAGAGCTGAGAAGCACTGGCTGTAAGTTCCCTTTGCAGAAGTAACATTCTCCAGAAACATACTCTCTCCTAACTCTTAAGTTACTAGCTCACCTCACATATGCATGGAAACCCAGAGTGGAGCAGGCGGCGATAGCTCTTGCTTGGATGCTGCCAGAAGGCTCTGTGCGATAGTGGCTTGCAAGGAGCTACTTAGGAATCTAGTTGCACAGCAAGTACAAGCTTCTCACTGGAGCTGAGAAGGACTGGGAAGAACTTCCCTTTGAAGAACTAACAGTGTGCAGAAACACACGCAGTTCTATCTCTTACTGGGGAGTGTGCAGGAGACTTCAGTGAACAGGCCGCTCTGCCCGAACAAGGCAGAATGCAGATGCGTAGTTCCCAAGCATATTCTCCTGAGTCTACTAGAAACGTTGGAGTAGAGCTGCGAGGAACTCGGCATAAGTTCCATTTGAAGAAATAACCTAGGCCAGAAACCCACTCAGCTGTAGCTGTTAAGATTCATCTGCAGCGCACATTTTGGGAACCAGGCAGCAGAGTGCCCTGTGGAAGCTGCTCGATTTCAGCTTGTCTGATAGGTGTTTGTCTTCCCTGCAGAGAAACAGTGGCTTAGAGAACTCTTTCTACAGCAGCCACACACTCTGCCCTAGAGCTGAGAAGCACTGGCTGTAAGTTCCCTTTGCAGAAGTAACATTCTCCAGAAACACACTCTCTCCTAACTCTTAACTTACTAGCTCACCTCACATATGCATGGAAACCCAGACTGGATCAGGCGGCGATAGCTCTTGCTTGGATGCTGCCAGAAGGCTCTGTGCGATAGTGGCTTGCAAGGAGCTACTTAGTAATCTAGTTGCACAGCAAGTACAAGCTTCTCACTGGAGCTGAGAAGCACTGGGAAGAACTTCCCATTGAAGAACTAACAGTGTGCAGAAACACACGCAGTTCTATCTCTTACTGGGGAGTGTGCAGGAGACTTCAGTGAACGGGCCGCTCTGCCCGAACAAGGCAGAATGCAGATGCGTAGTTCCCAAGCATATTCTCCTGAGTCTACTAGAAACGTTGGAGTAGAGCTGCGAGGAACTCGGCATAAGTTCCATTTGAAGAAATAACCTAGGCCAGAAACCCACTCAGCTGTAGCTGTTAAGATTCATCTGGAGCGCACATTCTGGGAACCAGGCAGCAGAGTGCCCTGTGGAAGCTGCTCGATTTCAGCTTGTCTGATAGGTGTTTGTCTTCCCTGCAGAGAAACAGTGGCTTAGAGAACTCTTTCTACAGCAGCCACACACTCTGCCCTAGAGCTGAGAAGCACTGGCTGTAAGTTCCCTTTGCAGAAGTAACATTCTCCAGAAACACACTCTCTCCTAACTCTTAACTTACTAGCTCACCTCACATATGCATGGAAACCCAGAGTAGAGCAGCCGGCGATAGCTCTTGCTTGGATGCTGCCAGAAGGCTCTGTGCGATAGTGGCTTGCAAGGAGCTGCTTAGGAATCTAGTTGCACAGCAAGTACAAGCTTCTCACTGGAGCTGAGAAGCACTGGGAAGAACTTCCCTTTGAAGAACTAACAGTGTGCAGAAACACACGCAGTTCTATCTCTTACTGGGGAGTGTGCAGGCGAGTTCAGTGAACGGGCCGCTCTGCCCGAACAAGGCAGAATGCAGATGCGTAGTTCCCAAGCATATTCTTCTGAGTCCACTAGAAACGTTGAAGTAGAGCTGAGAGGAACTCGGCATAAGTTCCATTTGAAGAAATAACCTAGGCCAGAAACCCACTCAGCTGTAGCTGTTAAGATTCATCTGGAGCGCACATTCTGGGAACCAGGCAGCAGAGTGCCCTGTGGAAGCTGCTCGATTTCAGCTTGTCTGATAGGTGTTTGTCTTTCCTGCAGAGAAACAGTGGCTTAGAGAACTCTTTCTACAGCAGCCACACACTCTGCCCTAGAGCTGAGAAGCACTGGCTGTAAGTTCCCTTTGCAGAAGTAACATTCTCCAGAAACACACTCTCTCCTAACTCTTAACTTACTAGCTCACCTCACATATGCATGGAAACCCAGAGTGGAGCAGCCGGCGTATCTCTTGCTTGGATGCTGCCAGAAGGCTCTGTGCGATAGTGGCTTGCAAGGAGCTGCTTAGGAATCTAGTTGCACAGCAAGTACAAGCTTCTCACTGGAGCTGAGAAGCACTGGGAAGAACTTCCCTTTGAAGAACTAACAGTGTGCAGAAACACACGCAGTTCTATCTCTTACTGGGGAGTGTGCAGGCGAGTTCAGTGAACGGGCCGCTCTGCCCGAACAAGGCAGAATGCAGATGCGTAGTTCCCAAGCATATTCTTCTGAGTCCACTAGAAACGTTGAAGTAGAGCTGAGAGGAACTCGGCATAAGTTCCATTTGAAGAAATAACCTAGGCCAGAAACCCACTCAGCTGTAGCTGTTAAGATTCATCTGGAGCGCACATTCTGGGAACCAGGCAGCAGAGTGCCCTGTGGAAGCTGCTCGATTTCAGCTTGTCTGATAGGTGTTTGTCTTCCCTGCAGAGAAACAGTGGCTTAGAGAACTCTTTCTACAGCAGCCACACACTCTGCCCTAGAGCTGAGAAGCACTGGCTGTAAGTTCCCTTTGCAGAAGTAACATTCTCCAGAAACACACTCTCTCCTAACTCTTAACTTACTAGCTCACCTCACATATGCATGGAAACCCAGAGTGGAGCAGCCGGCGTATCTCTTGCTTGGATGCTGCCAGAAGGCTCTGTGCGATAGTGGCTTGCAAGGAGCTGCTTAGGAATCTAGTTGCACAGCAAGTACAAGCTTCTCACTGGAGCTGAGAAGCACTGGGAAGAACTTCCCTTTGAAGAACTAACAGTGTGCAGAAACACACGCAGTTCTATCTCTTACTGGGGAGTGTGCAGGCGAGTTCAGTGAACGGGCCGCTCTGCCCGAACAAGGCAGAATGCAGATGCGTAGTTCCCAAGCATATTCTTCTGAGTCCACTAGAAACGTTGAAGTAGAGCTGAGAGGAACTCGGCATAAGTTCCATTTGAAGAAATAACCTAGGCCAGAAACCCACTCAGCTGTAGCTGTTAAGATTCATCTGGAGCGCACATTCTGGGAACCAGGCAGCAGAGTGCCCTGTGGAAGCTGCTCGATTTCAGCTTGTCTGATAGGTGTTTGTCTTCCCTGCAGAGAAACAGTGGCTTAGAGAACTCTTTCTACAGCAGCCACACACTCTGCCCTAGAGCTGAGAAGCACTGGCTGTAAGTTCCCTTTGCAGAAGTAACATTCTCCAGAAACACACTCTCTCCTAACTCTTAACTTACTAGCTCACCTCACATATGCATGGAAACCCAGAGTGGAGCAGCCGGCGTATCTCTTGCTTGGATGCTGCCAGAAGGCTCTGTGCGATAGTGGCTTGCAAGGAGCTGCTTAGGAATCTAGTTGCACAGCAAGTACAAGCTTCTCACTGGAGCTGAGAAGCACTGGGAAGAACTTCCCTTTGAAGAACTAACAGTGTGCAGAAACACACGCAGTTCTATCTCTTACTGGGGAGTGTGCAGGCGATTTCAGTGAACAGGCCGCTCTGCCCGAACAAGGCCGAATGCAGATGCGTAGTTCCCAAGCATATTCTTCTGAGTCCACTAGAAACGTTGGAGTAGAGCTGAGAGGAACTCGGCATAAGTTCCATTTGAAGAAATAACCTAGGCCAGAAACCCACTCAGCTGTAGCTGTTAAGATTCATCTGGAGCGCACATTCTGGGAACCAGGCAGCAGAGTGCCCTGTGGAAGCTGCTCGATTTCAGCTTGTCTGATAGGTGTTTGTCTTCCCTGCAGAGAAACAGTGGCTTAGAGAACTCTTTCTACAAGCCACACACTCTGCCCTAGAGCTGAGAAGCACTGGCTGTAAGTTCCCTTTGCAGAAGTAACATTCTCCAGAAACATACTCTCTCCTAACTCTTAACTTACTAGCTCACCTCACATATGCATGGAAACCCAGAGTGGAGCAGGCGGCGATAGCTCTTGCTTGGATGCTGCCAGAAGGCTCTGTGCGATAGTGGCTTGCAAGGAGCTACTTAGGAATCTAGTTGCACAGCAAGTACAAGCTTCTCACTGGAGCTGAGAAGCACTGGGAAGAACTTCCCTTTGAAGAACTAACAGTGTGCAGAAACACACGCAGTTCTATCTCTTACTGGGGAGTGTGCAGGAGACTTCAGTGAACGGGCCGCTCTGCCCAAACAAGGCAGAATGCAGATGCGTAGTTCCCAAGCATATTCTCCTGAGTCTACTAGAAACGTTGGAGTAGAGCTGCGAGGAACTCGGCATAAGTTCCATTTGAAGAAATAACCTAGGCCAGAAACCCACTCAGCTGTAGCTCTTAAGATTCATCTGGAGCGCACATTCTGGGAACCAGGCAGCAGAGTGCCCTGTGGAAGCTGCTCGATTTCAGCTTGTCTGATAGGTGTTTGTCTTCCCTGCAGAGAAACAGTGGCTTAGAGAACTCTTTCTACAGCAGCCACACACTCTGCCCTAGAGCTGAGAAGCACTGGCTGTAAGTTCCCTTTGCAGAAGTAACATTCTCCAGAAACATACTCTCTCCTAACTCTTAACTTACTAGCTCACCTCACATATGCATGGAAACCCAGAGTGGAGCAGGCGGCGATAGCTCTTGCTTGGATGCTGCCAGAAGGCTCTGTGCGATAGTGGCTTGCAAGGAGCTGCTTAGGAATCTAGTTGCACAGCAAGTACAAGCTTCTCACTGGAGCTGAGAAGCACTGGGAAGAACTCCCCTTGAAGAACTAACAGTGTGCAGAAACACACGCAGTTCTATCTCTCACTGGGGAGTGTGCAGGCGAGTTCAGTGAACAGGCCGCTCTGCCCGAACAAGGCCGAATGCAGATGCGTAGTTCCCAAGCATATTCTTCTGAGTCCACTAGAAACGTTGGAGTAGAGCTGAGAGGAACTCGGCGTAAGTTCCATTTGAAGAAATAACCTAGGCCAGAAACCCACTCAGCTGTAGCTGTTAAGATTCATCTGGAGTGCACATTCTGGGAACCAGGCAGCAGAGTGCCCTGTGGAAGCTGCTCGATTTCAGCTTGTCTGATAGGTGTTTGTCTTCCCTGCAGAGAAACAGTGGCTTAGAGAACTCATTCTACAGCAGACACACACTCTGCCCTAGAGCTGAGAAGCACTGGCTGTAAGTTCCCTTTGCAGAAGTAACATTCTCCAGAAACACACTCTCTCCTAACTCTTAATTTACTAGCTCACCTCACATATGCATGGAAACCCAGAGTGGAGCAGCCGGCGATAGCTCTTGCTTGGATGCTGCCAGAAGGCTCTGTGCGATAGTGGCTTGCAAGGAGCTACTTAGGAATCTAGTTGCACAGCAAGTACAAGCTTCTCACTGGAGCTGAGAAGCACTGGGAAGAACTTCCCCTTGAAGAACTAACAGTGTGCAGAAACACACGCAGTTCTATCTCTTACTGGGGAGTGTTCAGGAGACTTCAGTGAACAGGCCGCTCTGCCCGAACAAGGCAGAATGCAGATGCGTAGTTCCCAAGCATATTCTCCTGAGTCCACTAGAAACGTTGGAGTAGAGCTGAGAGGAACTCGGCATAAGTTCCATTTGAAGAAATAACCTAGGCCAGAAACCCACTCAGCTGTAGCTGTTAAGATTCATCTGGAGCGCACATTCTGGGAACCAGGCAGCAGAGTGCCCTGTGGAAGCTGCTCGATTTCAGCTTGTCTGATAGGTGTTTGTCTTCCCTGCAGAGAAACAGTGGCTTAGAGAACTCTTTCTACAGCAGCCACACACTCTGCCCTAGAGCTGAGAAGCACTGACTGTAAGTTCCCTTTGCAGAAGTAACATTCTCCAGAAACACACTCTCTCCTAACTCTTAAGTTACTAGCTCACCTCACATATGCATGGAAACCCAGAGTGGAGCAGCCGGCGTATCTCTTGCTTGGATGCTGCCAGAAGGCTCTGTGCGATAGTGGCTTGCAAGGAGCTGCTTAGGAATCTAGTTGCACAGCAAGTACAAGCTTCTCACTGGAGATGAGAAGCACTGGGAAGAACTTCCCTTTGAAGAACTAACAGTGTGCAGAAACACACGCAGTTCTATCTCTTACTGGGGAGTGTGCAGGAGACTTCAGTGAACAGGCCGGTTTGCCCGAACAAGGCAGAATGCAGACGCGTAGTTCCCAAGCATATTCTTCTGAGTCCACTAGAAACGTTGGAGTAGAGCTGAGAGGAACTCGGCATAAGTTCCATTTGAAGAAATAACCTAGGCCAGAAACCCACTCAGCTGTAGCTGTTAAGATTCATCTGGAGCGCACATTCTGGGAACCAGGCAGCAGAGTGCCCTGTGGAAGCTGCTCGATTTCAGCTTGTCTGATAGGTGTTTGTCTTCCCTGCAGAGAAACAGTGGCTTAGAGAACTCATTCTACAGCAGACACACACTCTGCCCTAGAGCTGAGAAGCACTGGCTGTAAGTGCCCTTTGCAGAAGTAACATTCTCCAGAAACACACTCTCTCCTAACTCTTAACTTACTAGCTCACCTCACATATGCATGGAAACCCAGAGTGGAGCAGCCGGCGATAGCTCTTGCTTGGATGCTGCCAGAAGGCTCTGTGCGATAGTGGCTTGCAAGGAGCTGCTTAGGAATCTAGTTGCACAGCAAGTACAAGCTTCTCACTGGAGCTGAGAAGCACTGGGAAGAACTTCCCTTTGAAGAACTAACAGTGTGCAGAAACACACGCAGTTCTATCTCTTACTGGGGAGTGTGCAGGAGACTTCAGTGAACAGGCCGCTCTGCCCGAACAAGGCAGAATGCACATGCGTAGTTCCCAAGCATATTCTCCTGAGTCCACTAGAAACGTTGGAGTAGAGCTGAGAGGAACTCGGCATAAGTTCCATTTGAAGAAATAACCTAGGCCAGAAACCCACTCAGCTGTAGCTGTTAAGATTCATCTGCAGCGCACATTCTGGGAACCAGGCAGCAGAGTGCCCTGTGGAAGCTGCTCGATTTCAGCTTGTCTGATAGGTGTTTGTCTTCCCTGCAGAGAAACAGTGGCTTAGAGAACTATTTCTACAGCAGCCACACACTCTGCCCTAGAGCTGAGAAGCACTGGCTGTAAGTTCACATTGCAGAAGTAACATTCTCCAGAAACACACTCTCTCCTAACTCTTAAGTTACTAGCTCACCTCACATATGCATGGAAACCCAGAGTGGAGCAGCCGGCGTATCTCTTGCTTGGATGCTGCCAGAAGGCTCTGTGCGATAGTGGCTTGCAAGGAGCTGCTTAGGAATCTAGTTGCACAGCAAGTACAAGCTTCTCACTGGAGCTGAGAAGCACTGGGAAGAACTTCCCTTTGAAGAACTAACAGTGTGCAGAAACACACGCAGTTCTATCTCTTACTGGGGAGTGTGCAGGCGAGTTCAGTGAACAGGCCGCTCTGCCCGAACAAGGCCGAATGCAGATGCGTAGTTCCCAAGCATATTCTTCTGAGTCCACTAGAAACGTTGGAGTAGAGCTGAGAGGAACTCGGCATAAGTTCCATTTGAAGAAATAACCTAGGCCAGAAACCCACTCAGCTGTAGCTGTTAAGATTCATCTGGAGCGCACATTCTGGGAACCAGGCAGCAGAGTGCCCTGTGGAAGCTGCTCGATTTCAGCTTGTCTGATAGGTGTTTGTCTTCCCTGCAGAGAAACAGTGGCTTAGAGAACTCATTCCACAGCAGACACACACTCTGCCCTAGAGCTGAGAAGCACTGGCTGTAAGTGCCCTTTGCAGAAGTAACATTCTCCAGAAACACACTCTCTCCTAACTCTTAACTTACTAGCTCACCTCACATATGCATGGAAACCCAGAGTGGAGCAGCCGGCGATAGCTCTTGCTTGGATGCTGCCAGAAGGCTCTGTGCGATAGTGGCTTGCAAGGAGCTGCTTAGGAATCTAGTTGCACAGCAAGTACAAGCTTCTCACTGGAGCTGAGAAGCACTGGGAAGAACTTCCCTTTGAAGAACTAACAGTGTGCAGAAACACACGCAGTTCTATCTCTTACTGGTGAGTGTGCAGGAGACTTCAGTGAACAGGCCGCTCTGCCCGAACAAGGCAGAATGCAGATGCGTAGTTCCCAAGCATATTCTCCTGAGTCCACTAGAAACGTTGGAGTAGAGCTGAGAGGAACTCGGCATAAGTTCCATTTGAAGAAATAACCTAGGCCAGAAACCCACTCAGCTGTAGCTGTTAAGATTCATCTGCAGCGCACATTCTGGGAACCAGGCAGCAGAGTGCCCTGTGGAAGCTGCTCGATTTCAGCTTGTCTGATAGGTGTTTGTCTTCCCTGCAGAGAAACAGTGGCTTAGAGAACTCTTTCTACAGCAGCCACACACTCTGCCCTAGAGCTGAGAAGCACTGGCTGTAAGTTCCCTTTGCAGAAGTAACATTCTCCAGAAACACACTCTCTCCTAACTCTTAACTTACTAGCTCACCTCACATATGCATGGAAACCCAGAGTGGAGCAGCCGGCGTATCTCTTGCTTGGATGCTGCCAGAAGGCTCTGTGCGATAGTGGCTTGCAAGGAGCTGCTTAGGAATCTAGTTGCACAGCAAGTACAAGCTTCTCACTGGAGCTGAGAAGCACTGGGAAGAACTTCCCTTTGAAGAACTAACAGTGTGCAGAAACACACGCAGTTCTATCTCTTACTGGGGAGTGTGCAGGCGAGTTCAGTGAACAGGCCGCTCTGCCCGAACAAGGCCGAATGCAGATGCGTAGTTCCCAAGCATATTCTTCTGAGTCCACTAGAAACGTTGGAGTAGAGCTGAGAGGAACTCGGCATAAGTTCCATTTGAAGAAATAACCTAGGCCAGAAACCCACTCAGCTGTAGCTGTTAAGATTCATCTGGAGCGCACATTCTTGGAACCAGGCAGCAGAGTGCCCTGTGGAAGCTGCTCGATTTCAGCTTGTCTGATAGGTGTTTGTCTTCCCTGCAGAGAAACAGTGGCTTAGAGAACTCATTCCACAGCAGACACACACTCTGCCCTAGAGCTCAGAAGCACTGGCTGTAAGTGCCCTTTGCAGAAGTAACATTCTCCAGAAACACACTCTCTCCTAACTCTTAACTTACTAGCTCACCTCACATATGCATGGAAACCCAGATTGGAGCAGCCGGCGATAGCTCTTGCTTGGATGCTGCCAGAAGGCTCTGTGCGATAGTGGCTTGCAAGGAGCTGCTTAGGAATCTAGTTGCACAGCAAGTACAAGCTTCTCACTGGAGCTGAGAAGCACTGGGAAGAACTTCCCTTTGAAGAACTAACAGTGTGCAGAAACACACGCAGTTCTATCTCTTACTGGGGAGTGTGCAGGAGACTTCAGTGAACAGGCCGCTCTGCCCGAACAAGGCAGAATGCACATGCGTAGTTCCCAAACATATTCTCCTGAGTCCACTAGAAACGTTGGAGTAGAGCTGAGAGGAACTCGGCATAAGTTCCATTTGAAGAAATAACCTAGGCCAGAAACCCACTCAGCTGTAGCTGTTAAGATTCATCTGCAGCGCACATTCTGGGAACCAGGCAGCAGAGTGCCCTGTGGAAGCTGCTCGATTTCAGCTTGTCTGATAGGTGTTTGTCTTCCCTGCAGAGAAACAGTGGCTTAGAGAACTATTTCTACAGCAGCCACACACTCTGCCCTAGAGCTGAGAAGCACTGGCTGTAAGTTCCCTTTGCAGAAGTAACATTCTCCAGAAACACACTCTCTCCTAACTCTTAAGTTACTAGCTCACCTCACATATGCATGGAAACCCAGAGTGGAGCAGCCGGCGTATCTCTTGCTTGGATGCTGCCAGAAGGCTCTGTGCGATAGTGGCTTGCAAGGAGCTGCTTAGGAATCTAGTTGCACAGCAAGTACAAGCTTCTCACTGGAGCTGAGAAGCACTGGGAAGAACTTCCCTTTGAAGAACTAACAGTGTGCAGAAACACACGCAGTTCTATCTCTTACTGGGGAGTGTGCAGGCGAGTTCAGTGAACAGGCCGCTCTGCCCGAACAAGGCAGAATGCAGATGCGTAGTTCCCAAGCATATTCTCCTGAGTCCACTAGAAACGTTGGAGTAGAGCTGAGAGGAACTCGGCATAAGTTCCATTTGAAGAAATAACCTAGGCCAGAAACCCACTCAGCTGTAGCTGTTAAGATTCATCTGCAGCGCACATTCTGGGAACCAGGCAGCAGAGTGCCCTGTGGAAGCTGCTCGATTTCAGCTTGTCTGATAGGTGTTTGTCTTCCCTGCAGAGAAACAGTGGCTTAGAGAACTATTTCTACAGCAGCCACACACTCTGCCCTAGAGCTGAGAAGCACTGGCTGTAAGTTCCCTTTGCAGAAGTAACATTCTCCAGAAACACACTCTCTCCTAACTCTTAAGTTACTAGCTCACCTCACATATGCATGGAAACCCAGAGTGGAGCAGCCGGCGTATCTCTTGCTTGGATGCTGCCAGAAGGCTCTGTGCGATAGTGGCTTGCAAGGAGCTGCTTAGGAATCTAGTTGCACAGCAAGTACAAGCTTCTCACTGGAGCTGAGAAGCACTGGGAAGAACTTCCCTTTGAAGAACTAACAGTGTGCAGAAACACACGCAGTTCTATCTCTTACTGGGGAGTGTGCAGGAGACTTCAGTGAACAGGCCGGTTTGCCCGAACAAGGCAGAATGCAGACGCGTAGTTCCCAAGCATATTCTTCTGAGTCCACTAGAAACGTTGGAGTAGAGCTGAGAGGAACTCGGCATAAGTTCCATTTGAAGAAATAACCTAGGCCAGAAACCCACTCAGCTGTAGCTGTTAAGATTCATCTGGAGCGCACATTCTGGGAACCAGGCAGCAGAGTGCCCTGTGGAAGCTGCTCGATTTCAGCTTGTCTGATAGGTGTTTGTCTTCCCTGCAGAGAAACAGTGGCTTAGAGAACTCATTCTACAGCAGACACACACTCTGCCCTAGAGCTGAGAAGCACTGGCTGTAAGTGCCCTTTGCAGAAGTAACATTCTCCAGAAACACACTCTCTCCTAACTCTTAACTTACTAGCTCACCTCACATATGCATGGAAACCCAGAGTGGAGCAGCCGGCGATAGCTCTTGCTTGGATGCTGCCAGAAGGCTCTGTGCGATAGTGGCTTGCAAGGAGCTGCTTAGGAATCTAGTTGCACAGCAAGTACAAGCTTCTCACTGGAGCTGAGAAGCACTGGGTAGAACTTCCCTTTGAAGAACTAACAGTGTGCAGAAACACACGCAGTTCTATCTCTTACTGGGGAGTGTGCAGGAGACTTCAGTGAACAGGCCGCTCTGCCCGAACAAGGCAGAATGCACATGCGTAGTTCCCAAGCATATTCTCCTGAGTCCACTAGAAACGTTGGAGTAGAGCTGAGAGGAACTCGGCATAAGTTCCATTTGAAGAAATAACCTAGGCCAGAAACCCACTCAGCTGTAGCTGTTAAGATTCATCTGGAGCGCACATTCTGGGAACCAGGCAGCAGAGTGCCCTGTGGAAGCTGCTCGATTTCAGCTTGTCTGATAGGTGTTTGTCTTCCCTGCAGAGAAACAGTGGCTTAGAGAACTATTTCTACAGCAGCCACACACTCTGCCCTAGAGCTGAGAAGCACTGGCTGTAAGTTCACATTGCAGAAGTAACATTCTCCAGAAACACACTCTCTCCTAACTCTTAAGTTACTAGCTCACCTCACATATGCATGGAAACCCAGAGTGGAGCAGCCGGCGTATCTCTTGCTTGGATGCTGCCAGAAGGCTCTGTGCGATAGTGGCTTGCAAGGAGCTGCTTAGGAATCTAGTTGCACAGCAAGTACAAGCTTCTCACTGGAGCTGAGAAGCACTGGGAAGAACTTCCCTTTGAAGAACTAACAGTGTGCAGAAACACACGCAGTTCTATCTCTTACTGGGGAGTGTGCAGGCGAGTTCAGTGAACAGGCCGCTCTGCCCGAACAAGGCCGAATGCAGATGCGTAGTTCCCAAGCATATTCTTCTGAGTCCACTAGAAACGTTGGAGTAGAGCTGAGAGGAACTCGGCATAAGTTCCATTTGAAGAAATAACCTAGGCCAGAAACCCACTCAGCTGTAGCTGTTAAGATTCATCTGGAGCGCACATTCTGGGAACCAGGCAGCAGAGTGCCCTGTGGAAGCTGCTCGATTTCAGCTTGTCTGATATGTGTTTGTCTTCCCTGCAGAGAAACAGTGGCTTAGAGAACTCTTTCTACAGCAGCCACACACTCTGCCCTAGAGCTGAGAAGCACTGGCTGTAAGTTCACATTGCAGAAGTAACATTCTCCAGAAACACACTCTCTCCTAACTCTTAAGTTACTAGCTCACCTCACATATGCATGGAAACCCAGAGTGGAGCAGCCGGCGTATCTCTTGCTTGGATGCTGCCAGAAGGCTCTGTGCGATAGTGGCTTGCAAGGAGCTGCTTAGGAATCTAGTTGCACAGCAAGTACAAGCTTCTCACTGGAGCTGAGAAGCACTGGGAAGAACTTCCCTTTGAAGAACTAACAGTGTGCAGAAACACACGCAGTTCTATCTCTTACTGGGGAGTGTGCAGGCGAGTTCAGTGAACAGGCCGCTCTGCCCGAACAAGGCCGAATGCAGATGCGTAGTTCCCAAGCATATTCTTCTGAGTCCACTAGAAACGTTGGAGTAGAGCTGAGAGGAACTCGGCATAAGTTCCATTTGAAGAAATAACCTAGGCCAGAAACCCACTCAGCTGTAGCTGTTAAGATTCATCTGGAGCGCACATTCTGGGAACCAGGCAGCAGAGTGCCCTGTGGAAGCTGCTCGATTTCAGCTTGTCTGATAGGTGTTTGTCTTCCCTGCAGAGAAACAGTGGCTTAGAGAACTCATTCCACAGCAGACACACACTCTGCCCTAGAGCTGAGAAGCACTGGCTGTAAGTGCCCTTTGCAGAAGTAACATTCTCCAGAAACACACTCTCTCCTAACTCTTAACTTACTAGCTCACCTCACATATGCATGGAAACCCAGAGTGGAGCAGCCGGCGATAGCTCTTGCTTGGATGCTGCCAGAAGGCTCTGTGCGATAGTGGCTTGCAAGGAGCTGCTTAGGAATCTAGTTGCACAGCAAGTACAAGCTTCTCACTGGAGCTGAGAAGCACTGGGAAGAACTTCCCTTTGAAGAACTAACAGTGTGCAGAAACACACGCAGTTCTATCTCTTACTGGGGAGTGTGCAGGAGACTTCAGTGAACAGGCCGCTCTGCCCGAACAAGGCAGAATGCAGATGCGTAGTTCCCAAGCATATTCTCCTGAGTCCACTAGAAACGTTGGAGTAGAGCTGAGAGGAACTCGGCATAAGTTCCATTTGAAGAAATAACCTAGGCCAGAAACCCACTCAGCTGTAGCTGTTAAGATTCATCTGCAGCGCACATTCTGGGAACCAGGCAGCAGAGTGCCCTGTGGATGCTGCTCGATTTCAGCTTGTCTGATAGGTGTTTGTCTTCCCTGCAGAGAAACAGTGGCTTAGAGAACTCTTTCTACAGCAGCCACACACTCTGCCCTAGAGCTGAGAAGCACTGGCTGTAAGTTCCCTTTGCAGAAGTAACATTCTCCAGAAACACACTCTCTCCTAACTCTTAAGTTACTAGCTCACCTCACATATGCATGGAAACCCAGAGTGGAGCAGCCGGCGTATCTCTTGCTTGGATGCTGCCAGAAGGCTCTGTGCGATAGTGGCTTGCAAGGAGCTGCTTAGGAATCTAGTTGCACAGCAAGTACAAGCTTCTCACTGGAGCTGAGAAGCACTGGGAAGAACTTCCCTTTGAAGAACTAACAGTGTGCAGAAACACACGCAGTTCTATCTCTTACTGGGGAGTGTGCAGGCGAGTTCAGTGAACAGGCCGCTCTGCCCGAACAAGGCCGAATGCAGATGCGTAGTTCCCAAGCATATTCTTCTGAGTCCACTAGAAACGTTGGAGTAGAGCTGAGAGGAACTCGGCATAAGTTCCATTTGAAGAAATAACCTAGGCCAGAAACCCACTCAGCTGTAGCTGTTAAGATTCATCTGGAGCGCACATTCTGGGAACCAGGCAGCAGAGTGCCCTGTGGAAGCTGCTCGATTTCAGCTTGTCTGATAGGTGTTTGTCTTCCCTGCAGAGAAACAGTGGCTTAGAGAACTCATTCCACAGCAGACACACACTCTGCCCTAGAGCTGAGAAGCACTGGCTGTAAGTGCCCTTTGCAGAAGTAACATTCTCCAGAAACACACTCTCTCCTAACTCTTAACTTACTAGCTCACCTCACATATGCATGGAAACCCAGAGTGGAGCAGCCGGCGATAGCTCTTGCTTGGATGCTGCCAGAAGGCTCTGTGCGATAGTGGCTTGCAAGGAGCTGCTTAGGAATCTAGTTGCACAGCAAGTACAAGCTTCTCACTGGAGCTGAGAAGCACTGGGAAGAACTTCCCTTTGAAGAACTAACAGTGTGCAGAAACACACGCAGTTCTATCTCTTACTGGGGAGTGTGCAGGAGACTTCAGTGAACAGGCCGCTCTGCCCGAACAAGGCAGAATGCACATACGTAGTTCCCAAGCATATTCTCCTGAGTCCACTAGAAACGTTGGAGTAGAGCTGAGAGGAACTCGGCATAAGTTCCATTTGAAGAAATAACCTAGGCCAGAAACCCACTCAGCTGTAGCTGTTAAGATTCATCTGCAGCGCACATTCTGGGAACCAGGCAGCAGAGTGCCCTGTGGAAGCTGCTCGATTTCAGCTTGTCTGATAGGTGTTTGTCTTCCCTGCAGAGAAACAGTGGCTTAGAGAACTATTTCTACAGCAGCCACACACTCTGCCCTAGAGCTGAGAAGCACTGGCTGTAAGTTCCCTTTGCAGAAGTAACATTCTCCAGAAACACACTCTCTCCTAACTCTTAACTTACTAGCTCACCTCACATATGCATGGAAACCCAGAGTGGAGCAGCCGGCGTATCTCTTGCTTGGATGCTGCCAGAAGGCTCTGTGCGATAGTGGCTTGCAAGGAGCTGCTTAGGAATCTAGTTGCACAGCAAGTACAAGCTTCTCACTGGAGCTGAGAAGCACTGGGAAGAACTTCCCTTTGAAGAACTAACAGTGTGCAGAAACACACGCAGTTCTATCTCTTACTGGGGAGTGTGCAGGCGAGTTCAGTGAACAGGCCGCTCTGCCCGAACAAGGCCGAATGCAGATGCGTAGTTCCCAAGCATATTCTTCTGAGTCCACTAGAAACGTTGGAGTAGAGCTGAGAGGAACTCGGCATAAGTTCCATTTGAAGAAATAACCTAGGCCAGAAACCCACTCAGCTGTAGCTGTTAAGATTCATCTGGAGCGCACATTCTGGGAACCAGGCAACAGAGTGCCCTGTGGAAGCTGCTCGATTTCAGCTTGTCTGATAGGTGTTTGTCTTCCCTGCAGAGAAACAGTGGCTTAGAGAACTCTTTCTACAGCAGCCACACACTCTGCCCTAGAGCTGAGAAGCACTGGCTGTAAGTTCCCTTTGCAGAAGTAACATTCTCCAGAAACATACTCACTCCTAACTCTTAACTTACTAGCTCACCTCACATATGCATGGAAACACAGAGTGGAGCAGGCGGCGATAGCTCTTGCTTGGATGCTGCCAGAAGGCTCTGTGCGATAGTGGCTTGCAAGGAGCTACTTAGGAATCTAGTTGCACAGCAAGTACAAGCTTCTCACTGGAGCTGAGAAGCACTGGGAAGAACTTCCCTTTGAAGAACTAACAGTGTGCAGAAACACACGCAGTTCTATCTCTTACTGGGGAGTGTGCAGGAGACTTCAGTGAACAGGCCGCTCTGCCCGAACAAGGCAGAATGCAGATGCGTAGTTCCCAAGCATATTCTCCTGAGTCTACTAGAAACGTTGGAGTAGAGCTGCGAGGAACTCGGCATAAGTTCCATTTGAAGAAATAACCTAGGCCAGAAACCCACTCAGCTGTAGCTGTTAAGATTCATCTGGAGCGCACATTCTGGGAACCAGGCAGCAGAGTGCCCTGTGGAAGCTGCTCGATTTCAGCTTGTCTGATAGGTGTTTGTCTTCCCTGCAGAGAAACAGTGGCTTAGAGAACTCTTTCTACAGCAGCCACACACTCTGCCCTAGAGCTGAGAAGCACTGGCTGTAAGTTCCCTTTGCAGAAGTAACATTCTCCAGAAACACACTCTCTCCTAACTCTTAACTTACTAGCTCACCTCACATATGCATGGAAACCCAGAGTGGAGCAGGCGGCGATAGCTCTTGCTTGGATGCTGCCAGAAGGCTCTGTGCGATAGTGGCTTGCAAGGAGCTACTTAGGAATCTAGTTGCACAGCAAGTACAAGCTTCTCACTGGAGCTGAGAAGCACTGGGAAGAACTTCCCTTTGAAGAACTAACAGTGTGCAGAAACACACGCAGTTCTATCTCTTACTGGGGAGTGTGCAGGAGACTTCAGTGAACAGGCCGCTCTGCCCGAACAAGGCAGAATGCAGATGCGTAGTTCCCAAGCATATTCTCCTGAGTCCACTAGAAACGTTGGAGTAGAGCTGAGAGGAACTCGGCATAAGTTCCATTTGAAGAAATAACCTAGGCCAGAAACCCACTCAGCTGTAGCTGTTAAGATTCATCTGCAGCGCACATTCTGGGAACCAGGCAGCAGAGTGCCCTGTGGAAGCTGCTCGATTTCAGCTTGTCTGATAGGTGTTTGTCTTCCCTGCAGAGAAACAGTGGCTTAGAGAACTATTTCTACAGCAGCCACACACTCTGCCCTAGAGCTGAGAAGCACTGGCTGTAAGTTCCCTTTGCAGAAGTAACATTCTCCAGAAACACACTCACTCCTAACTCTTAACTTACTAGCTCACCTCACATATGCATGGAAACCCAGAGTGGAGCAGCCGGCGTATCTCTTGCTTGGATGCTGCCAGAAGGCTCTGTGCGATAGTGGCTTGCAAGGAGCTGCTTAGGAATCTAGTTGCACAGCAAGTACAAGCTTCTCACTGGAGCTGAGAAGCACTGGGAAGAACTTCCCTTTGAAGAACTAACAGTGTGCAGAAACACACGCAGTTCTATCTCTTACTGGGGAGTGTGCAGGCGAGTTCAGTGAACAGGCCGCTCTGCCCGAACAAGGCAGAATGCAGATGCGTAGTTCCCAAGCATATTCTTCTGAGTCCGCTAGAAACGTTGGAGTAGAGCTGAGAGGAACTCGGCATAAGTTCCATTTGAAGAAATAACCTAGGCCAGAAACCCACTCAGCTGTAGCTGTTAAGATTCATCTGGAGCGCACATTCTGGGAACCAGGCAGCAGAGTGCCCTGTGGAAGCTGCTCGATTTCAGCTTGTCTGATAGGTGTTTGTCTTCCCTGCAGAGAAACAGTGGCTTAGAGAACTCTTTCTACAGCAGCCACACACTCTGCCCTAGAGCTGAGAAGCACTGGCTGTAAATTCCCTTTGCAGAAGTAACATTCTCCAGAAACACACTCTCTCCTAACTCTTAACTTACTAGCTCACCTCACATATGCATGGAAACCCAGAGTGGAGCAGGCGGCGATAGTTCGTGCTTGGATGCTGCCAGAAGGCTCTGTGCGATAGTGGCTTGCAAGGAGCTACTTAGGAATCTAGTTGCACAGCAAGTACAAGCTTCTCACTGGAGCTGAGAAGCACTGGGAAGAACTTCCCTTTGAAGAACTAACAGTGTGCAGAAACACACGCAGTTCTATCTCTTACTGGGGAGTGTGCAGGCGAGTTCAGTGAACAGGCCGCTCTGCCCGAACAAGGCAGAATGCAGATGCGTAGTTCCCAAGCATATTCTCCTGAGTCTACTAGAAACGTTGGAGTAGAGCTGCGAGGAACTCGGCATAAGTTCCATTTGAAGAAATAACCTAGGCCAGAAACCCACTCAGCTGTAGCTGTTAAGATTCATCTGGAGCGCACATTCTGGGAACCAGGCAGCAGAGTGCCCTGTGGAAGCTGCTCGATTTCAGCTTGTCTGATAGGTGTTTGTCTTCCCTGCAGAGAAACAGTGGCTTAGAGAACTCTTTCTACAGCAGCCACACACTCTGCCCTAGAGCTGAGAAGCACTGGCTGTAAGTTCCCTTTGCAGAAGTAACATTCTCCAGAAACACACTCTCTCCTAACTCTTAAGTTACTAGCTCACCTCACATATGCATGGAAACCCAGAGTGGAGCAGGCGGCAATAGCTCTTGCTTGGATGCTGCCAGAAGGCTCTGTGCGATAGTGGCTTGCAAGGAGCTGCTTAGGAATCTAGTTGCACAGCAAGTACAAGCTTCTCACTGGAGCTGAGAAGCACTGGGAAGAACTTCCCTTTGAAGAACTAACAGTGTGCAGAAACACACGCAGTTCTATCTCTTACTGGGGAGTGTGCAGGAGACTTCAGTGAACAGGCCGCTCTGCCCGAACAAGGCAGAATGCAGATGCGTAGTTCCCAAGCATATTCTCCTGAGTCCACTAGAAACGTTGGAGTAGAGCTGAGAGGAACTCGGCATAAGTTCCATTTGAAGAAATAACCTAGGCCAGAAACCCACTCAGCTGTAGCTGTTAAGATTCATCTGCAGCGCACATTCTGGGAACCAGGCAGCAGAGTGCCCTGTGGAAGCTGCTCGATTTCAGCTTGTCTGATAGGTGTTTGTCTTCCCTGCAGAGAAACAGTGGCTTAGAGAACTCTTTCTACAGCAGCCACACACTCTGCCCTAGAGCTGAGAAGCACTGGCTGTAAGTTCCCTTTGCAGAAGTAACATTCTCCAGAAACACACTCTCTCCTAACTCTTAACTTACTAGCTCACCTCACATATGCATGGAAACCCAGAGTGGAGCAGCCGGCGTATCTCTTGCTTGGATGCTGCCAGAAGGCTCTGTGCGATAGTGGCTTGCAAGGAGCTGCTTAGGAATCTAGTTGCACAGCAAGTACAAGCTTCTCACTGGAGCTGAGAAGCACTGGGAAGAACTTCCCTTTGAAGAACTAACAGTGTGCAGAAACACACGCAGTTCTATCTCTTACTGGGGAGTGTGCAGGCGAGTTCAGTGAACAGGCCGCTCTGCCCGAACAAGGCCGAATGCAGATGCGTAGTTCCCAAGCATATTCTTCTGAGTCCACTAGAAACGTTGGAGTAGAGCTGAGAGGAACTCGGCATAAGTTCCATTTGAAGAAATAACCTAGGCCAGAAACCCACTCAGCTGTAGCTGTTAAGATTCATCTGGAGCGCACATTCTGGGAACCAGGCAGCAGAGTGCCCTGTGGAAGCTGCTCGATTTCAGCTTGTCTGATAGGTGTTTGTCTTCCCTGCAGAGAAACAGTGGCTTAGAGAACTCATTCCACAGCAGACACACACTCTGCCCTAGAGCTCAGAAGCACTGGCTGTAAGTGCTCTTTGCAGAAGTAACATTCTCCAGAAACACACTCTCTCCTAACTCTTAACTTACTAGCTCACCTCACATATGCATGGAAACCCAGATTGGAGCAGCCGGCGATAGCTCTTGCTTGGATGCTGCCAGAAGGCTCTGTGCGATAGTGGCTTGCAAGGAGCTGCTTAGGAATCTAGTTGCACAGCAAGTACAAGCTTCTCACTGGAGCTGAGAAGCACTGGGAAGAACTTCCCTTTGAAGAACTAACAGTGTGCAGAAACACACGCAGTTCTATCTCTTACTGGGGAGTGTGCAGGAGACTTCAGTGAACAGGCCGCTCTGCCCGAACAAGGCAGAATGCACATGCGTAGTTCCCAAGCATATTCTCCTGAGTCCACTAGAAACGTTGGAGTAGAGCTGAGAGGAACTCGGCATAAGTTCCATTTGAAGAAATAACCTAGGCCAGAAACCCACTCAGCTGTAGCTGTTAAGATT
Source organism: Tapirus indicus (assembly GCA_031878705.1). NCBI lineage: Eukaryota > Metazoa > Chordata > Mammalia > Perissodactyla > Tapiridae > Tapirus > Tapirus indicus. The sequence continues at coordinate 128,135 of CM062933.1, forward strand.
CATCTGCAGCGCACATTCTGGGAACCAGGCAGCAGAGTGCCCTGTGGAAGCTGCTCGATTTCAGCTTGTCTGATAGGTGTTTGTCTTCCCTGCAGAGAAACAGTGGCTTAGAGAACTATTTCTACAGCAGCCACACACTCTGCCCTAGAGCTGAGAAGCACTGGCTGTAAGTTCCCTTTGCAGAAGTAACATTCTCCAGAAACACACTCTCTCCTAACTCTTAACTTACTAGCTCACCTCACATATGCATGGAAACCCAGAGTGGAGCAGCCGGCGTATCTCTTGCTTGGATGCTGCCAGAAGGCTCTGTGCGATAGTGGCTTGCAAGGAGCTGCTTAGGAATCTAGTTGCACAGCAAGTACAAGCTTCTCACTGGAGCTGAGAAGCACTGGGAAGAACTTCCCTTTGAAGAACTAACAGTGTGCAGAAACACACGCAGTTCTATCTCTTACTGGGGAGTGTGCAGGCGAGTTCAGTGAACAGGCCGGTTTGCCCGAACAAGGCCGAATGCAGATGCGTAGTTCCCAAGCATATTCTTCTGAGTCCACTAGAAACGTTGGAGTAGAGCTGAGAGGAACTCGGCATAAGTTCCATTTGAAGAAATAACCTAGGCCAGAAACCCACTCAGCTGTAGCTGTTAAGATTCATCTGGAGCGCACATTCTGGGAACCAGGCAACAGAGTGCCCTGTGGAAGCTGCTCGATTTCAGCTAGTCTGATAGGTGTTTGTCTTCCCTGCAGAGAAACAGTGGCTTAGAGAACTCTTTCTACAGCAGCCACACACTCTGCCCTAGAGCTGAGAAGCACTGGCTGTAAGTTCCCTTTGCAGAAGTAACATTCTCCAGAAACATACTCACTCCTAACACTTAACTTACTAGCTCACCTCACATATGCATGGAAACACAGAGTGGAGCAGGCGGCGATAGCTCTTGCTTGGATGCTGCCAGAAGGCTCTGTGCGATAGTGGCTTGCAAGGAGCTGCTTAGGAATCTAGTTGCACAGCAAGTACAAGCTTCTCACTGGAGCTGAGAAGCACTGGGAAGAACTTCCCTTTGAAGAACTAACAGTGTGCAGAAACACACGCAGTTCTATCTCTTACTGGGGAGTGTGCAGGAGACTTCAGTGAACAGGCCGCTCTGCCCGAACAAGGCAGAATGCAGATGCGTAGTTCCCAAGCATATTCTCCTGAGTCTACTAGAAACGTTGGAGTAGAGCTGAGAGGAACTCGGCATAAGTTCCATTTGAAGAAATAACCTAGGCCAGAAACCCACTCAGCTGTAGCTGTTAAGATTCATCTGGAGCGCACATTCTGGGAACCAGGCAGCAGAGTGCCCTGTGGAAGCTGCTCGATTTCAGCTTGTCTGATAGGTGTTTGTCTTCCCTGCAGAGAAACAGTGGCTTAGAGAACTCTTTCTACAGCAGCCACACACTCTGCCCTAGAGCTGAGAAGCACTGGCTGTAAGTTCCCTTTGCAGAAGTAACATTCTCCAGAAACACACTCTCTCCTAACTCTTAACTTACTAGCTCACCTCACATATGCATGGAAACCCAGAGTGGAGCAGGCGGCGATAGCTCTTGCTTGGATGCTGCCAGAAGGCTCTGTGCGATAGTGGCTTGCAAGGAGCTACTTAGGAATCTAGTTGCACAGCAAGTACAAGCTTCTCACTGGAGCTGAGAAGGACTGGGAAGAACTTCCCTTTGAAGAACTAACAGTGTGCAGAAACACACGCAGTTCTATCTCTTACTGGGGAGTGTGCAGGAGACTTCAGTGAACAGGCCGCTCTGCCCGAACAAGGCAGAATGCAGATGCGTAGTTCCCAAGCATATTCTCCTGAGTCCACTAGAAACGTTGGAGTAGAGCTGAGAGGAACTCGGCATAAGTTCCATTTGAAGAAATAACCTAGGCCAGAAACCCACTCAGCTGTAGCTGTTAAGATTCATCTGCAGCGCACATTCTGGGAACCAGGCAGCAGAGTGCCCTGTGGAAGCTGCTCGATTTCAGCTTGTCTGATAGGTGTTTGTCTTCCCTGCAGAGAAACAGTGGCTTAGAGAACTCTTTCTACAGCAGCCACACACTCTGCCCTAGAGCTGAGAAGCACTGGCTGTAAGTTCCCTTTGCAGAAGTAACATTCTCCAGAAACACACTCTCTCCTAACTCTTAACTTACTAGCTCACCTCACATATGCTTGGAAACCCAGAGTGGAGCAGCCGGCGTATCTCTTGCTTGGATGCTGCCAGAAGGCTCTGTGCGATAGTGGCTTGCAAGGAGCTGCTTAGGAATCTAGTTGCACAGCAAGTACAAGCTTCTCACTGGAGCTGAGAAGCACTGGGAAGAACTTCCCTTTGAAGAACTAACAGTGTGCAGAAACACACGCAGTTCTATCTCTTACTGGGGAGTGTGCAGGCGAGTTCAGTGAACAGGCCGCTCTGCCCGAACAAGGCAGAATGCAGATGCGTAGTTCCCAAGCATATTCTTCTGAGTCCGCTAGAAACGTTGGAGTAGAGCTGAGAGGAACTCGGCATAAGTTCCATTTGAAGAAATAACCTAGGCCAGAAACCCACTCAGCTGTAGCTGTTAAGATTCCTCTGGAGCGCACATTCTGGGAACCAGGCAGCAGAGTGCCCTGTGGAAGCTGCTCGATTTCAGCTTGTCTGATAGGTGTTTGTCTTCCCTGCAGAGAAACAGTGGCTTAGAGAACTATTTCTACAGCAGCCACACACTCTGCCCTAGAGCTGAGAAGCACTGGCTGTAAGTTCCCTTTGCAGAAGTAACATTCTCCAGAAACACACTCTCTCCTAACTCTTAAGTTACTAGCTCACCTCACATATGCATGGAAACCCAGAGTGGAGCAGCCGGCGTATCTCTTGCTTGGATGCTGCCAGAAGGCTCTGTGCGATAGTGGCTTGCAAGGAGCTGCTTAGGAATCTAGTTGCACAGCAAGTACAAGCTTCTCACTGGAGCTGAGAAGCACTGGGAAGAACTTCTCTTTGAAGAACTAACAGTGTGCAGAAACACACGCAGTTCTATCTCTTACTGGGGAGTGTGCAGGCGAGTTCAGTGAACAGGCCGCTCTGCCCGAACAAGGCAGAATGCAGATGCGTAGTTCCCAAGCATATTCTTCTGAGTCCACTAGAAACGTTGGAGTAGAGCTGAGAGGAACTCGGCATAAGTTCCATTTGAAGAAATAACCTAGGCCAGAAACCCACTCACCTGTAGCTGTTAAGATTCATCTGGAGCGCACATTCTGGGAACCAGGCAGCAGAGTGCCCTGTGGAAGCTGCTCGATTTCAGCTTGTCTGATAGGTGTTTGTCTTCTCTGCAGAGAAACAGTGGCTTAGAGAACTCTTTCTACAGCAGCCACACACTCTGCCCTAGAGCTGAGAAGCACTGGCAGTAAGTTCCCTTTGCAGAAGTAACATTCTCCAGAAACACACTCTCTCCTAACTCTTAACTTACTAGCTCACCTCACATATGCATGGAAACCCAGAGTGGAGCAGCCGGCGTATCTCTTGCTTGGATGCTGCCAGAAGGCTCTGTGCGATAGTGGCTTGCAAGGAGCTGCTTAGGAATCTAGTTGCACAGCAAGTACAAGCTTCTCACTGGAGCTGAGAAGCACTGGGAAGAACTTCCCTTTGAAGAACTAACAGTGTGCAGAAACACACGCAGTTCTATCTCTTACTGGGGAGTGTGCAGGCGATTTCAGTGAACAGGCCGCTCTGCCCGAACAAGGCCGAATGCAGATGCGTAGTTCCCAAGCATATTCTTCTGAGTCCACTAGAAACGTTGGAGTAGAGCTGAGAGGAACTCGGCATAAGTTCCATTTGAAGAAATAACCTAGGCCAGAAACCCACTCAGCTGTAGCTGTTAAGATTCATCTGGAGCGCACATTCTGGGAACCAGGCAGCAGAGTGCCCTGTGGAAGCTGCTCGATTTCAGCTTGTCTGATAGGTGTTTGTCTTCCCTGCAGAGAAACAGTGGCTTAGAGAACTCTTTCTACAGCAGCCACACACTCTGCCCTAGAGCTGAGAAGCACTGGCTGTAAGTTCCCTTTGCAGAAGTAACATTCTCCAGAAACACACTCTCTCCTAACTCTTAAGTTACTAGCTCACCTCACATATGCATGGAAACCCAGAGTGGAGCAGCCGGCGTATCTCTTGCTTGGATGCTGCCAGAAGGCTCTGTGCGATAGTGGCTTGCAAGGAGCTGCTTAGGAACCTAGTTGCACAGCAAGTACAAGCTTCTCACTTTTGCTGAGAAGGACTGGGAAGAACTTCCCTTTGAAGAACTAACAGTGTGCAGAAACACACGCAGTTCTATCTCTTACTGGGGAGTGTGCAGGCGAGTTCAGTGAACAGGCCGCTCTGCCCGAACAAGGCCGAATGCAGATGCGTAGTTCCCAAGCATATTCTTCTGAGTCCACTAGAAACGTTGGAGTAGAGCTGCGAGGAACTCGGCATAAGTTCCATTTGAAGAAATAACCTAGGCCAGAAACCCACTCAGCTGTAGCTGTTAAGATTCATCTGGAGCGCACATTCTGGGAACCAGGCAGCAGAGTGCCCTGTGGAAGCTGCTCGATTTCAGCTTGTCTGATAGGTGTTTGTCTTCCCTGCAGAGAAACAGTGGCTTAGAGAACTCTTTCTACAGCAGCCACACACTCTGCCCTAGAGCTGAGAAGCACTGGCTGTAAGTTCCCTTTGCAGAAGTAACATTCTCCAGAAACACACTCTCTCCTAACTCTTAAGTTACTAGCTCACCTCACATATGCATGGAAACCCAGAGTGGAGCAGCCGGCGTATCTCTTGCTTGGATGCTGCCAGAAGGCTCTGTGCGATAGTGGCTTGCAAGGAGCTGCTTAGGAATCTAGTTGCACAGCAAGTACAAGCTTCTCACTGGAGCTGAGAAGCACTGGGAAGAACTTCTCTTTGAAGAACTAACAGTGTGCAGAAACACACGCAGTTCTATCTCTTACTGGGGAGTGTGCAGGCGAGTTCAGTGAACAGGCCGCTCTGCCCGAACAAGGCAGAATGCAGATGCGTAGTTCCCAAGCATATTCTTCTGAGTCCACTAGAAACGTTGGAGTAGAGCTGAGAGGAACTCGGCATAAGTTCCATTTGAAGAAATAACCTAGGCCAGAAACCCACTCAGCTGTAGCTGTTAAGATTCCTCTGGAGCGCACATTCTGGGAACCAGGCAGCAGAGTGCCCTGTGGAAGCTGCTCGATTTCAGCTTGTCTGATAGGTGTTTGTCTTCCCTGCAGAGAAACAGTGGCTTAGAGAACTCTTTCTACAGCAGCCACACACTCTGCCCTAGAGCTGAGAAGCACTGGCTGTAAGTTCCCTTTGCAGAAGAAACATTCTCCAGAAACACACTCTCTCCTAACTCTTAAGTTACTAGCTCACCTCACATATGCATGGAAACCCAGAGTGGAGCAGCCGGCGTATCTCTTGCTTGGATGCTGCCAGAAGGCTCTGTGCGATAGTGGCTTGCAAGGAGCTGCTTAGGAACCTAGTTGCACAGCAAGTACAAGCTTCTCACTTTTGCTGAGAAGGACTGGGAAGAACTTCCCTTTGAAGAACTAACAGTGTGCAGAAACACACGCAGTTCTATCTCTTACTGGGGAGTGTGCAGGCGAGTTCAGTGAACAGGCCGCTCTGCCCGAACAAGGCAGAATGCAGATGCGTAGTTCCCAAGCATATTCTTCTGAGTCCACTAGAAACGTTGGAGTAGAGCTGAGAGGAACTCGGCATAAGTTCCATTTGAAGAAATAACCTAGGCCAGAAACCCACTCAGCTGTAGCTGTTAAGATTCATCTGGAGCGCACATTCTGGGAACCAGGCAGCAGAGTGCCCTGTGGAAGCTGCTCGATTTCAGCTTGTCTGATAGGTGTTTGTCTTCCCTGCAGAGAAACAGTGGCTTAGAGAACTCTTTCTACAGCAGCCACACACTCTGCCCTAGAGCTGAGAAGCACTGGCTGTAAGTTCCCTTTGCAGAAGTAACATTCTCCAGAAACACACTCTCTCCTAACTCTTAAGTTACTAGCTCACCTCACATATGCATGGAAACCCAGAGTGGAGCAGCCAGCGTATCTCTTGCTTGGATGCTGCCAGAAGGCTCTGTGCGATAGTGGCTTGCAAGGAGCTGCTTAGGAATCTAGTTGCACAGCAAGTACAAGCTTCTCACTGGAGCTGAGAAGCACTGGGAAGAACTTCTCTTTGAAGAACTAACAGTGTGCAGAAACACACGCAGTTCTATCTCTTACTGGGGAGTGTGCAGGCGAGTTCAGTGAACAGGCCGCTCTGCCCGAACAAGGCAGAATGCAGATGCGTAGTTCCCAAGCATATTCTTCTGAGTCCACTAGAAACGTTGGAGTAGAGCTGAGAGGAACTCGGCATAAGTTCCATTTGAAGAAATAACCTAGGCCAGAAACCCACTCAGCTGTAGCTGTTAAGATTCCTCTGGAGCGCACATTCTGGGAACCAGGCAGCAGAGTGCCCTGTGGAAGCTGCTCGATTTCAGCTTGTCTGATAGGTGTTTGTCTTCCCTGCAGTGAAAGAGTGGCTTACAGAACTCTTTCTACAGCACCCACACACTCTGCCCTAGAGCTGAGAAGCACTGGCTGTAAGTTCCCTTTGCAGAAGTAACATTCTCCAGAAACACACTCTCTCCTAACTCTTAAGTTACTAGCTCACCTCACATATGCATGGAAACCCAGAGTGGAGCAGCCGGCGTATCTCTTGCTTGGATGCTGCCAGAAGGCTCTGTGCGATAGTGGCTTGCAAGGAGCTGCTTAGGAACCTAGTTGCACAGCAAGTACAAGCTTCTCACTTTTGCTGAGAAGGACTGGGAAGAACTTCCCTTTGAAGAACTAACAGTGTGCAGAAACACACGCAGTTCTATCTCTTACTGGGGAGTGTCCAGGCGAGTTCAGTGAACAGGCCGCTCTGCCCGAACAAGGCAGAATGCAGATGCGTAGTTCCCAAGCATATTCTTCTGAGTCCACTAGAAACGTTGGAGGAGAGCTGAGAGGAACTCGGCATAAGTTCCATTTGAAGAAATAACCTAGGCCAGAAACCCACTCAGCTGTAGCTGTTAAGATTCATCTGGAGCGCACATTCTGGGAACCAGGCAGCAGAGTGCCCTGTGGAAGCTGCTCGATTTCAGCTTGTCTGATAGGTGTTTGTCTTCCCTGCAGAGAAACAGTGGCTTAGAGAACTCTTTCTACAGCAGCCACACACTCTGCCCTAGAGCTGAGAAGCACTGGCTGTAAGTTCCCTTTGCAGAAGTAACATTCTCCAGAAACACACTCTCTCCTAACTCTTAACTTACTAGCTCACCTCACATATGCATGGAAACCCAGAGTGGAGCAGCCGGCGTATCTCTTGCTTGGATGCTGCCAGAAGGCTCTGTGCGATAGTGGCTTGCAAGGAGCTGCTTAGGAACCTAGTTGCACAGCAAATACAAGCTTCTCACTGGAGCTGAGAAGCACTGGGAAGAACTTCTCTTTGAAGAACTAACAGTGTGCAGAAACACACGCAGTTCTATCTCTTACTGGGGAGTGTGCAGGCGAGTTCAGTGAACAGGCCGCTCTGCCCGAACAAGGCAGAATGCAGATGCGTAGTTCCCAAGCATATTCTTCTGAGTCCACTAGAAACGTTGGAGTAGAGCTGAGAGGAACTCGGCATAAGTTCCATTTGAAGAAATAACCTAGGCCAGAAACCCACTCAGCTGTAGCTGTTAAGATTCATCTGGAGCGCACATTCTGGGAACCAGGCAGCAGAGTGCCCTGTGGAAGCTGCTCGATTTCAGCATGTCTGATAGGTGTTTGTCTTCCCTGCAGAGAAACAGTGGCTTAGAGAACTCTTTCTACAGCAGCCACACACTCTGCCCTAGAGCTGAGAAGCACTGGCTGTAAGTTCCCTTTGCAGAAGTAACATTCTCCAGAAACACACTCTCTCCTAACTCTTAAGTTACTAGCTCACCTCACATATGCATGGAAACCCAGAGTGGAGCAGCCGGCGTATCTCTTGCTTGGATGCTGCCAGAAGGCTCTGTGCGATAGTGGCTTGCAAGGAGCTGCTTAGGAACCTAGTTGCACAGCAAGTACAAGCTTCTCACTGGAGCTGAGAAGCACTGGGAAGAACTTCCCTTTGAAGAACTAACAGTGTGCAGAAACACACGCAGTTCTATCTCTTACTGGGGAGTGTGCAGGCGAGTTCAGTGAACAGACTGCTCTGCCCGAACAAGGCAGAATGCAGATGCGTAGTTCCCAAGCATATTCTTCTGAGTCCACTAGAAACGTTGGAGTAGAGCTGAGAGGAACTCGGCATAAGTTCCATTTGAAGAAATAACCTAGGCCAGAAAACCACTCAGCTGTAGCTGTTAAGATTCATCTGGAGCGCACATTCTGGGAACCAGGCAGCAGAGTGCCCTGTGGAAGCTGCTCGATTTCAGCTTGTCTGATAGGTGTTTGTCTTCCCTGCAGAGAAACAGTGGCTTAGAGAACTCTTTCTACAGCAGCCACACACTCTGCCCTAGAGCTGAATAGCACTGGCTGTAAGTTCCCTTTGCAGAAGTAACATTCTCCAGAAACACACTCTCTCCTAACTCTTAAGTTACTAGCTCACCTCACATATGCATGGAAACCCAGAGTGGAGCAGCCGGCGTATCTCTTGCTTGGATGCTGCCAGAAGGCTCTGTGCGATAGTGGCTTGCAAGGAGCTGCTTAGGAACCTAGTTGCACAGCAAGTACAAGCTTCTCACTTTTGCTGAGAAGGACTGGGAAGAACTTCCCTTTGAAGAACTAACAGTGTGCAGAAACACACGCAGTTCTATCTCTTACTGGGGAGTGTGCAGGCGAGTTCAGTGAACAGGCCGCTCTGCCCGAACAAGGCAGAATGCAGATGCGTAGTTCCCAAGCATATTCTTCTGAGTCCACTAGAAACGTTGGAGTAGAGCTGAGAGGAACTCGGCATAAGTTCCATTTGAAGAAATAACCTAGGCCAGAAACCCACTCAGCTGTAGCTGTTAAGATTCATCTGCAGCGCACATTCTGGGAACCAGGCAGCAGAGTGCCCTGTGGAAGCTGCTCGATTTCAGCTTGTCTGATAGGTGTTTGTCTTCCCTGCAGAGAAACAGTGGCTTAGAGAACTCTTTCTACAGCAGCCACACACTCTGCCCTAGAGCTGAGAAGCACTGGCTGTAAGTTCCCTTTGCAGAAGTAACATTCTCCAGAAACACACTCTCTCCTAACTCTTAAGTTACAAGCTCACCTCACATATGCATGGAAACCCAGAGTGGAGCAGCCGGCGTATCTCTTGCTTGGATGCTGCCAGAAGGCTCTGTGCGATAGTGGCTTGCAAGGAGCTGCTTAGGAATCTAGTTGCACAGCAAGTACAAGCTTCTCACTGGAGCTGAGAAGCACTGGGAAGAACTTCTCTTTGAAGAACTAACAGTGTGCAGAAACACACGCAGTTCTATCTCTTACTGGGGAGTGTGCAGGCGAGTTCAGTGAACAGGCCGCTCTGCCCGAACAAGGCAGAATGCAGATGCGTAGTTCCCAAGCATATTCTTCTGAGTCCACTAGAAACGTTGGAGTAGAGCTGAGAGGAACTCGGCATAAGTTCCATTTGAAGAAATAACCTAGGCCAGAAACCCACTCAGCTGTAGCTGTTAAGATTCCTCTGGAGCGCACATTCTGGGAACCAGGCAGCAGAGTGCCCTGTGGAAGCTGCTCGATTTCAGCTTGTCTGATAGGTTTTTGTCTTCCCTGCAGTGAAACAGTGGCTTAGAGAACTCTTTCTACAGCAGCCACACACTCTGCCCTAGAGCTGAGAAGCACTGGCTGTAAGTTCCCTTTGCAGAAGTAACATTCTCCAGAAACACACTCTCTCCTAACTCTTAAGTTACTAGCTCACCTCACATATGCATGGAAACCCAGAGTGGAGCAGCCGGCGTATCTCTTGCTTGGATGCTGCCAGAAGGCTCTGTGCGATAGTGGCTTGCAAGGAGCTGCTTAGGAACCTAGTTGCACAGCAAGTACAAGCTTCTCACTTTTGCTGAGAAGGACTGGGAAGAACTTCCCTTTGAAGAACTAACAGTGTGCAGAAACACACGCAGTTCTATCTCTTACTGGGGAGTGTGCAGGCGAGTTCAGTGAACAGGCCGCTCTGCCCGAACAAGGCAGAATGCAGATGCGTAGTTCCCAAGCATATTCTTCTGAGGCCACTAGAAACGTTGGAGTAGAGCTGAGAGGAACTCGGCATAAGTTCCATTTGAAGAAATAACCTAGGCCAGAAACCCACTCAGCTGTAGCTGTTAAGATTCATCTGGAGCGCACATTCTGGGAACCAGGCAGCAGAGTGCCCTGTGGAAGCTGCTCGATTTCAGCTTGTCTGATAGGTGTTTGTCTTCCCTGCAGAGAAACAGTGGCTTAGAGAACTCTTTCTACAGCAGCCACACACTCTGCCCTAGAGCTGAATAGCACTGGCTGTAAGTTCCCTTTGCAGAAGTAACATTCTCCAGAAACACACTCTCTCCTAACTCTTAAGTTACTAGCTCACCTCACATATGCATGGAAACCCAGAGTGGAGCAGCCGGCGTATCTCTTGCTTGGATGCTGCCAGAAGGCTCTGTGCGATAGTGGCTTGCAAGGAGCTGCTTAGGAATCTAGTTGCACAGCAAGTACAAGCTTCTCACTGGAGCTGAGAAGCACTGGGAAGAACTTCCCTTTGAAGAACTAACAGTGTGCAGAAACACACGCAGTTCTATCTCTTACTGGGGAGTGTGCAGGAGACTTCAGTGAACAGGCCACTCTGCCCGAACAAGGCAGAATGCAGATGCGTAGTTCCCAAGCATATTCTTCTGAGTCCACTAGAAACGTTGGAGTAGAGCTGAGAGGAACTCGGCATAAGTTCCATTTGAAGAAATAACCTAGGCCAGAAACCCACTCAGCTGTAGCTGTTAAGATTCATCTGGAGCGCACATTCTGGGAACCAGGCAGCAGAGTGCCCTGTGGAAGCTGCTCGATTTCAGCTTGTCTGATAGGTGTTTGTCTTCCCTGCAGAGAAACAGTGTCTTAGAGAACTCTTTCTACAGCAGCCACACACTCTGGCCTAGAGCTGAATAGCACTGGCTGTAAGTTCCCTTTGCAGAAGTAACATTCTCCAGAAACACACTCTCTCCTAACTCTTAAGTTACTAGCTCACCTCACATATGCATGGAAACCCAGATTGGAGCAGCCGGCGTATCTCTTGCTTGGATGCTGCCAGAAGGCTCTGTGCGATAGTGGCTTGCAAGGAGCTGCTTAGGAATCTAGTTGCACAGCAAGTACAAGCTTCTCACTGGAGCTGAGAAGCAGTGGGAAGAACTTCTCTTTGAAGAACTAACAGTGTGCAGAAACACACGCAGTTCTATCTCTTACTGGTGAGTGTGCAGGAGACTTCAGTGAACAGGCCGCTCTGCCCGAACAAGGCAGAATGCAGATGCGTAGTTCCCAAGCATATTCTTCTGAGTCCAGTAGAACCGTTGGAGTAGAGCTGAGAGGAACTCGGCATAAGTTCCATTTGAAGAAATAACCTAGGCCAGAAACCCACTCAGCTGTAGCTGTTAAGATTCATCTGGAGCGCACATTCTGGGAAGCAGGCAGCAGAGTGCCCTGTGGAAGCTGCTCGATTTCAGCTTGTCTGATAGGTGTTTGTCTTCCCTGCAGTGAAACAGTGGCTTAGAGAACTCTTTCTACAGCAGCCACACACTCTGCCCTAGAGCTGAGAAGCACTGGCTGTAAGTTCCCTTTGCAGAAGTAACATTCTCCAGAAACACACTCTCTCCTAACTCTTAAGTTACTAGCTCACCTCACATATGCATGGAAACCCAGAGTGGAGCAGCCGGCGTATCTCTTGCTTGGATGCTGCCAGAAGGCTCTGTGCGATAGTGGCTTGCAAGGAGCTGCTTAGGAACCTAGTTGCACAGCAAGTACAAGCTTCTCACTTTTGCTGAGAAGGACTGGGAAGAACTTCCCTTTGAAGAACTAACAGTGTGCAGAAACACACGCAGTTCTATCTCTTACTGGGGAGTATGCAGGCGAGTTCAGTGAACAGGCCGCTCTGCCCGAACAAGGCAGAATGCAGATGCGTAGTTCCCAAGCATATTCTTCTGAGTCCACTAGAAACGTTGGAGTAGAGCTGAGAGGAACTCGGCATAAGTTCCATTTGAAGAAATAACCTAGGCCAGAAACCCACTCAGATGTAGCTGTTAAGATTCATCTGGAGCGCACATTCTGGGAACCAGGCAGCAGAGTGCCCTGTGGAAGCTGCTCGATTTCAGCTTGTCTGATAGGTGTTTGTCTTCCCTGCAGAGAAACAGTGGCTTAGAGAACTCTTTCTACAGCAGCCACACACTCTGCCCTAGAGCTGAGAAGCACTGGCTGTAAGTTCCCTTTGCAGAAGTAACATTCTCCAGAAACACACTCTCTCCTAACTCTTAACTTACTAGCTCACCTCACATATGCATGGAAACCCAGAGTGGAGCAGCCGGCGTATCTCTTGCTTGGATGCTGCCAGAAGGCTCTGTGCGATAGTGGCTTGCAAGGAGCTGCTTAGGAATCTAGTTGCACAGCAAGTAAAAGCTTCTCACTGGAGCTGAGAAGCACTGGGAAGAACTTCTCTTTGAAGAACTAACAGTGTGCAGAAACACACGCATTTCTATCTCTTACTGGGGAGTGTGCAGGCGAGTTCAGTGAACAGGCCGCTCTGCCCGAACAAGGCAGAATGCAGATGCGTAGTTCCCAAGCATATTCTTCTGAGTCCACTAGAAACGTTGGAGTAGAGCTGAGAGGAACTCGGCATAAGTTCCATTTGAAGAAATAACCTAGGCCAGAAACCCACTCAGCTGTAGCTGTTAAGATTCCTCTGGAGCGCACATTCTGGGAACCAGGCAGCAGAGTGCCCTGTGGAAGCTGCTCGATTTCAGCTTGTCTGATAGGTGTTTGTCTTCCCTGCAGTGAAACAGTGGCTTAGAGAACTCTTTCTACAGCAGCCACACACTCTGCCCTAGAGCTGAGAAGCACTGGCTGTAAGTTCCCTTTGCAGAAGTAACATTCTCCAGAAACACACTCTCTCCTAACTCTTAACTTACTAGCTCACCTCACATATGCATGGAAACCCAGAGTGGAGCAGCCGGCGTATCTCTTGCTTGGATGCTGCCAGAAGGCTCTGTGCGATAGTGGCTTGCAAGGAGCTGCTTAGGAACCTAGTTGCACAGCAAGTACAAGCTTCTCACTTTTGCTGAGAAGGACTGGGAAGAACTTCCCTTTGAAGAACTAACAGTGTGCAGAAACACACGCAGTTCTATCTCTTACTGGGGAGTGTGCAGGCGAGTTCAGTGAACAGGCCGCTCTGCCCGAACAAGGCAGAATGCAGATGCGTAGTTCCCAAGCATATTCTTCTGAGGCCACTAGAAACGTTGGAGTAGAGCTGAGAGGAACTCGGCATAAGTTCCATTTGAAGAAATAACCTAGGCCAGAAACCCACTCAGCTGTAGCTGTTAAGATTCATCTGGAGCGCACATTCTGGGAACCAGGCAGCAGAGTGCCCTGTGGAAGCTGCTCGATTTCAGCTTGTCTGATAGGTGTTTGTCTTCCCTGCAGAGAAACAGTGGCTTAGAGAACTCTTTCTACAGCAGCCACACACTCTGCCCTAGAGCTGAGAAGCACTGGCTGTAAGTTCCCTTTGCAGAAGTAACATTCTCCAGAAACACACTCTCTCCTAACTCTTAACTTACTAGCTCACCTCACATATGCATGGAAACCCAGAGTGGAGCAGCCGGCGTATCTCTTGCTTGGATGCTGCCAGAAGGCTCTGTGCGATAGTGGCTTGCAAGGAGCTGCTTAGGAACCTAGTTGCACAGCAAATACAAGCTTCTCACTGGAGCTGAGAAGCACTGGGAAGAACTTCTCTTTGAAGAACTAACAGTGTGCAGAAACACACGCAGTTCTATCTCTTACTGGGGAGTGTGCAGGCGAGTTCAGTGAACAGGCCGCTCTGCCCGAACAAGGCAGAATGCAGATGCGTAGTTCCCAAGCATATTCTTCTGAGTCCACTAGAAACGTTGGAGTAGAGCTGAGAGGAACTCGGCATAAGTTCCATTTGAAGAAATAACCTAGGCCAGAAACCCACTCAGCTGTAGCTGTTAAGATTCATCTGGAGCGCACATTCTGGGAACCAGGCAGCAGAGTGCCCTGTGGAAGCTGCTCGATTTCAGCTTGTCTGATAGGTGTTTGTCTTCCCTGCAGAGAAACAGTGGCTTAGAGAACTCTTTCTACAGCAGCCACACACTCTGGCCTAGAGCTGAATAGCACTGGCTGTAAGTTCCCTTTGCAGAAGTAACATTCTCCAGAAACACACTCTCTCCTAACTCTTAAGTTACTAGCTCACCTCACATATGCATGGAAACCCAGAGTGGAGCAGCCGGCGTATCTCTTGCTTGGATGCTGCCAGAAGGCTCTGTGCGATAGTGGCTTGCAAGGAGCTGCTTAGGAATCTAGTTGCACAGCAAGTACAAGCTTCTCACTGGAGCTGAGAAGCAGTGGGAAGAACTTCTCTTTGAAGAACTAACAGTGTGCAGAAACACACGCAGTTCTATCTCTTACTGGGGAGTGTGCAGGCGAGTTCAGTGAACAGGCCGCTCTGCCCGAACAAGGCAGAATGCAGATGCGTAGTTCCCAAGCATATTCTTCTGAGTCCACTAGAAACGTTGGAGTAGAGCTGAGAGGAACTCGGCATAAGTTCCATTTGAAGAAATAACCTAGGCCAGAAACCCACTCAGCTGTAGCTGTTAAGATTCCTCTGGAGCGCACATTCTGGGAACCAGGCAGCAGAGTGCCCTGTGGAAGCTGCTCGATTTCAGCTTGTCTGATAGGTGTTTGTCTTCCCTGCAGTGAAACAGTGGCTTAGAGAACTCTTTCTACAGCAGCCACACACTCTGCCCTAGAGCTGAGAAGCACTGGCTGTAAGTTCCCTTTGCAGAAGTAACATTCTCCAGAAACACACTCTCTCCTAACTCTTAAGTTACTAGCTCACCTCACATATGCATGGAAACCCAGAGTGGAGCAGCCGGCGTATCTCTTGCTTGGATGCTGCCAGAAGGCTCTGTGCGATAGTGGCTTGCAAGGAGCTGCTTAGGAACCTAGTTGCACAGCAAGTACAAGCTTCTCACTTTTGCTGAGAAGGACTGGGAAGAACTTCCCTTTGAAGAACTAACAGTGTGCAGAAACACACGCAGTTCTATCTCTTACTGGGGAGTGTGCAGGCGAGTTCAGTGAACAGGCCGCTCTGCCCGAACAAGGCAGAATGCAGATGCGTAGTTCCCAAGCATATTCTTCTGAGGCCACTAGAAACGTTGGAGTAGAGCTGAGAGGAACTCGGCATAAGTTCCATTTGAAGAAATAACCTAGGCCAGAAACCCACTCAGCTGTAGCTGTTAAGATTCATCTGGAGCGCACATTCTGGGAACCAGGCAGCAGAGTGCCCTGTGGAAGCTGCTCGATTTCAGCTTGTCTGATAGGTGTTTGTCTTCCCTGCAGAGAAACAGTGGCTTAGAGAACTCTTTCTACAGCAGCCACACACTCTGCCCTAGAGCTGAGAAGCACTGGCTGTAAGTTCCCTTTGCAGAAGTAACATTCTCCAGAAACACACTCTCTCCTAACTCTTAACTTACTAGCTCACCTCACATATGCATGGAAACCCAGAGTGGAGCAGCCGGCGTATCTCTTGCTTGGATGCTGCCAGAAGGCTCTGTGCGATAGTGGCTTGCAAGGAGCTGCTTAGGAACCTAGTTGCACAGCAAATACAAGCTTCTCACTGGAGCTGAGAAGCACTGGGAAGAACTTCTCTTTGAAGAACTAACAGTGTGCAGAAACACACGCAGTTCTATCTCTTACTGGGGAGTGTGCAGGCGAGTTCAGTGAACAGGCCGCTCTGCCCGAACAAGGCAGAATGCAGATGCGTAGTTCCCAAGCATATTCTTCTGAGTCCACTAGAAACGTTGGAGTAGAGCTGAGAGGAACTCGGCATAAGTTCCATTTGAAGAAATAACCTAGGCCAGAAACCCACTCAGCTGTAGCTGTTAAGATTCCTCTGGAGCGCACATTCTGGGAACCAGGCAGCAGAGTGCCCTGTGGAAGCTGCTCGATTTCAGCTTGTCTGATAGGTGTTTGTCTTCCCTGCAGTGAAACAGTGGCTTAGAGAACTCTTTCTACAGCAGCCACACACTCTGCCCTAGAGCTGAGAAGCACTGGCTGTAAGTTCCCTTTGCAGAAGTAACATTCTCCAGAAACACACTCTCTCCTAACTCTTAACTTACTAGCTCACCTCACATATGCATGGAAACCCAGAGTGGAGCAGCCGGCGTATCTCTTGCTTGGATGCTGCCAGAAGGCTCTGTGCGATAGTGGCTTGCAAGGAGCTGCTTAGGAACCTAGTTGCACAGCAAGTACAAGCTTCTCACTTTTGCTGAGAAGGACTGGGAAGAACTTCCCTTTGAAGAACTAACAGTGTGCAGAAACACACGCAGTTCTATCTCTTACTGGGGAGTGTGCAGGCGAGTTCAGTGAACAGGCCGCTCTGCCCGAACAAGGCAGAATGCAGATGCGTAGTTCCCAAGCATATTCTTCTGAGGCCACTAGAAACGTTGGAGTAGAGCTGAGAGGAACTCGGCATAAGTTCCATTTGAAGAAATAACCTAGGCCAGAAACCCACTCAGCTGTAGCTGTTAAGATTCATCTGGAGCGCACATTCTGGGAACCAGGCAGCAGAGTGCCCTGTGGAAGCTGCTCGATTTCAGCTTGTCTGATAGGTGTTTGTCTTCCCTGCAGAGAAACAGTGGCTTAGAGAACTCTTTCTACAGCAGCCACACACTCTGCCCTAGAGCTGAGAAGCACTGGCTGTAAGTTCCCTTTGCAGAAGTAACATTCTCCAGAAACACACTCTCTCCTAACTCTTAACTTACTAGCTCACCTCACATATGCATGGAAACCCAGAGTGGAGCAGCCGGCGTATCTCTTGCTTGGATGCTGCCAGAAGGCTCTGTGCGATAGTGGCTTGCAAGGAGCTGCTTAGGAACCTAGTTGCACAGCAAATACAAGCTTCTCACTGGAGCTGAGAAGCACTGGGAAGAACTTCTCTTTGAAGAACTAACAGTGTGCAGAAACACACGCAGTTCTATCTCTTACTGGGGAGTGTGCAGGCGAGTTCAGTGAACAGGCCGCTCTGCCCGAACAAGGCAGAATGCAGATGCGTAGTTCCCAAGCATATTCTTCTGAGTCCACTAGAAACGTTGGAGTAGAGCTGAGAGGAACTCGGCATAAGTTCCATTTGAAGAAATAACCTAGGCCAGAAACCCACTCAGCTGTAGCTGTTAAGATTCATCTGGAGCGCACATTCTGGGAACCAGGCAGCAGAGTGCCCTGTGGAAGCTGCTCGATTTCAGCTTGTCTGATAGGTGTTTGTCTTCCCTGCAGAGAAACAGTGGCTTAGAGAACTCTTTCTACAGCAGCCACACACTCTGCCCTAGAGCTGAATAGCACTGGCTGTAAGTTCCCTTTGCAGAAGTAACATTCTCCAGAAACACACTCTCTCCTAACTCTTAAGTTACTAGCTCACCTCACATATGCATGGAAACCCAGAGTGGAGCAGCCGGCGTATCTCTTGCTTGGATGCTGCCAGAAGGCTCTGTGCGATAGTGGCTTGCAAGGAGCTGCTTAGGAATCTAGTTGCACAGCAAGTACAAGCTTCTCACTGGAGCTGAGAAGCAGTGGGAAGAACTTCTCTTTGAAGAACTAACAGTGTGCAGAAACACACGCAGTTCTATCTCTTACTGGGGAGTGTGCAGGCGAGTTCAGTGAACAGGCCGCTCTGCCCGAACAAGGCAGAATGCAGATGCGTAGTTCCCAAGCATATTCTTCTGAGTCCACTAGAAACGTTGGAGTAGAGCTGAGAGGAACTCGGCATAAGTTCCATTTGAAGAAATAACCTAGGCCAGAAACCCACTCAGCTGTAGCTGTTAAGATTCATCTGGAGCGCACATTCTGGGAAGCAGGCAGCAGAGTGCCCTGTGGAAGCTGCTCGATTTCAGCTTGTCTGATAGGTGTTTGTCTTCCCTGCAGAGAAACAGTGGCTTAGAGAACTCTTTCTACAGCAGCCACACACTCTGCCCTAGAGCTGAGAAGCACTGGCTGTAAGTTCCCTTTGCAGAAGTAACATTCTCCAGAAACACACTCTCTCCTAACTCTTAAGTTACTAGCTCACCTCACATATGCATGGAAACCCAGAGTGGAGCAGCCGGCGTATCTCTTGCTTGGATGCTGCCAGAAGGCTCTGTGCGATAGTGGCTTGCAAGGAGCTGCTTAGGAACCTAGTTGCACAGCAAGTACAAGCTTCTCACTGGAGCTGAGAAGCACTGGGAAGAACTTCCCTTTGAAGAACTAACAGTGTGCAGAAACACACGCAGTTCTATCTCTTACTGGGGAGTGTGCAGGAGACTTCAGTGAACAGGCCGCTCTGCCCAAACAAGGCACAATGCAGATGCGTAGTTCCCAAGCATATTCTCCTGAGTCTACTAGAAACGTTGGAGTAGAGCTGCGAGGAACTCGGCATAAGTTCTATTTGAAGAAATAACCTAGGCCAGAAACCCACTCAGCTGTAGCTGTTAAGATTCATCTGGAGCGCACATTCTGGGAACCAGGCAGCAGAGTGCCCTGTGGAAGCTGCTCGATTTCAGCTTGTCTGATAGGTGTTTGTCTTCCCTGCAGAGAAACAGTGGCTTAGAGAACTCTTTCTACAGCAGCCACACTCTCTGCCCTAGAGCTGAATAGCACTGGCTGTAAGTTCCCTTTGCAGAAGAAGCATTCTCCAGAAACACACTCTCTCCTAACTCTTAAGTTACTAGCTCACCTCACATATGCATGGAAACCCAGAGTGGAGCAGCCGGCGTATCTCTTGCTTGGATCCTGCCAGAAGGCTCTGTGCGATAGTGGCTTGCAAGGAGCTGCTTAGGAATCTAGTCGCACAGCAAGTTCAAGCTTCTCACTGGAGCTGAGAAGCACTGGGAAGAACTTCTCTTTGAAGAACTAACAGTGTGCAGAAACACACGCAGTTCTATCTCTTACTGGGGAGTGTGCAGGAGAGCTCAGTGAACAGGCCGCTCTGCCCGAACAAGGCAGAATGCAGATGCGTAGTTCCCAAGCATATTCTTCTGAGTCCACTAGAAACGTTGGAGTAGAGCTGAGAGGAACTCGGCATAAGTTCCATTTGAAGAAATAACCTAGGCCAGAAACCCACTCAGCTGTAGCTGTTAAGATTCATCTGGAGCGCACATTCTGGGAACCAGGCAGCAGAGTGCCCTGTGGAAGCTGCTCGATTTCAGCTTGTCTGATAGGTGTTTGTCTTCCCTGGAGAGAAACAGTGGCTTAGAGAACTCTTTCTACAGCAGCCACACACTCTGCCCTAGAGCTGAATAGCACTGGCTGTAAGTTCCCTTTGCAGAAGTAACATTCTCCAGAAACACACTCTCTCCTAACTCTTAACTTACTAGCTCACCTCACATATGCATGGAAACCCAGAGTGGAGCAGCCGGCGTATCTCTTGCTTGGATGCTGCCAGAAGGCTCTGTGCGATAGTGGCTTGCAAGGAGCTGCTTAGGAATCTAGTTGCACAGCAAGTACAAGCTTCTCACTGGAGCTGAGAAGCACTGGGAAGAACTTCCCTTTGAAGAACTAACAGTGTGCAGAAACACACGCAGTTCTATCTCTTACAGGGGAGTGTGCAGGAGACTTCAGTGAACAGGCCGCTCTGCCCAAACAAGGCACAATGCAGATGCGTAGTTCCCAAGCATATTCTCCTGAGTCTACTAGAAACGTTGGAGTAGAGCTGCGAGGAACTCGGCATAAGTTCCATTTGAAGAAATAACCTAGGCCAGAAACCCACTCAGCTGTAGCTGTTAAGATTCATCTGGAGCGCACATTCTGGGAACCAGGCAGCAGAGTGCCCTGTGGAAGCTGCTCGATTTCAGCTTGTCTGATAGGTGTTTGTCTTCCCTGCAGAGAAACAGTGGCTTAGAGAAGTCTTTCTAGAGCAGCCACACACTCTGCCCTAGAGCTGAGAAGCACTGGCTGTAAGTTCCCTTTGCAGAAGTAACATTCTCCAGAAACACACTCTCTCCTAACTCTTAAGTTACTAGCTCACCTCACATATGCATGGAAACCCAGAGTGGAGCAGCCGGCGTATCTCTTGCTTGGATGCTGCCAGAAGGCTCTGTGCGATAGTGGCTTGCAAGGAGCTGCTTAGGAATCTAGTTGCACAGCAAGTTCAAGCTTCTCACTGGTGCTGAGAAACACTGGGAAGAACTTCTCTTTGAAGAACTAACAGTGTGCAGAAACACACGCAGTTCTATCTCTTACTGGGGAGTGTGCAGGCGAGTTCAGTGAACAGGCCGCTCTGCCCGAACAAGGCAGAATGCAGATGCGTAGTTCCCAAGCATATTCTTCTGAGTCCAGTAGAACCGTTGGAGTAGAGCTGAGAGGAACTCGGCATAAGTTCCATTTGAGGAAATAACCTAGGCCAGAAACCCACTCAGCTGTAGCTGTTAAGATTCATCTGGAGCGCACATTCTGGGAAGCAGGCAGCAGAGTGCCCTGTGGAAGCTGCTCGATTTCAGCTTGTCTGATACGTGTTTGTCTTCCCTGCAGAGAAACAGTGGCTTAGAGAACTCTTTCTACAGCAGCCACACACTCTGCCCTAGAGCTGAGAAGCACTGGCTGTAAGTTCCCTTTGCAGAAGTAACATTCTCCAGAAACACACTCTCTCCTAACTCTTAACTTACTAGCTCACCTCACATATGCATGGAAACCCAGAGTGGAGCAGCCGGCGTATCTCTTGCTTGGATGCTGCCAGAAGGCTCTGTGCGATAGTGGCTTGCAAGGAGCTGCTTAGGAACCTAGTTGCACAGCAAGTACAAGCTTCTCACTGGCGCTGAGAAGCACTGGGATGAACTTCCCTTTGAAGAACTAACAGTGTGCAGAAACACACGCAGTTCTATCTCTTACTGGGGAGTGTGCAGGCGAGTTCAGTGAACAGGCCGCTCTGCCTGAACAAGGCAGAATGCAGATGCGTAGTTCCCAAGCATATACTCCTGAGTCTACTAGAAACGTTGGAGTAGAGCTGCGAGGAACTCGGCATAAGTTCCATTAGAAGAAATAACCTAGGCCAGAAACCTACTCAGCTGTAGCTGTTAAGATTCATCTGGAGCGCACATTCTGGGAACCAGGCAGCAGAGTGCCCTGTGGAAGCTGCTCGAATTCATATTGTCTGATAGGTGTTTGTCTTCCCTGCAGAGAAACAGTGGCTTAGAGAAGTCTTTCTAGAGCAGCCACACACTCTGCCCTAGAGCTGAGAAGCACTGGCTGTAAGTTCCCTTTGCAGAAGTAACATTCTCCAGAAACACACTCTCTCCTAACTCTTAAGTTACTAGCTCACCTCACATATGCATGGAAACCCAGAGTGGAGCAGCCGGCGTATCTCTTGCTTGGATGCTGCCAGAAGGCTCTGTGCGATAGTGGCTTGCAAGGAGCTGCTTAGGAATCTAGTTGCACAGCAAGTACAAGCTTCTCACTGGAGATGAGAAGCACTGGGAAGAACTTCTCTTTGAAGAACTAACAGTGTGCAGAAACACACGCAGTTCTATCTCTTACTGGGGAGTGTGCAGGAGAGCTCAGTGAACAGGCCGCTCTGCCCGAACAAGGCAGAATGCAGATGCGTAGTTCCCAAGCATATTCTTCTGAGTCCACTAGAAACGTTGGAGTAGAGCTGAGAGGAACTCGGCATAAGTTCCATTTGAAGAAATAACCTAGGCCAGAAACCCACTCAGCTGTAGCTGTTAAGATTCATCTGGAGCGCACATTCTGGGAAGCAGTCAGCAAAGTGCCCTGTGGAAGCTGCTCGATTTCAGCTTGTCTGATAGTTGTTTGTCTTCCCTGCAGAGAAACAGTGGCTTAGAGAACTCTTTCTACAGCAGCCACACACTCTGCCCTAGAGCTGAGAAGCACTGGCTGTAAGTTCCCTTTGCAGAAGTAACATTCTCCAGAAACACACTCTCTCCTAACTCTTAAGTTACTAGCTCACCTCACATATGCATGGAAACCCAGAGTGGAGCAGCCGGCGTATCTCTTGCTTGGATGCTGCCAGAAGGCTCTGTGCGATAGTGGCTTGCAAGGAGCTGCTTAGGAATCTAGTTGCACAGCAAGTACAAGCTTCTCACTGGAGCTGAGAAGAACTGGGAAGAACTTCCCTTTGAAGAACTAACAGTGTGCAGAAACACACGCAGTTCTATCTCTTACTGGGGAGTGTGCAGGCGAGTTCAGTGAACAGGCCGCTCTGCCCGAACAAGGAAGAATGCAGATGCGTAGTTCCCAAGCATATTCTTCTGAGTCCAGTAGAACCGTTGGAGTAGAGCTGAGAGGAACTCGATATAAGTTCCATTTGAAGAAATAACCTAGGCCAGAAACCCACTCAGCTGTAGCTGTTAAGATTCATCTGGAGCGCACATTCTGGGAAGCAGGCAGCAGAGTGCCCTGTGGAAGCTGCTCGATTTCAGCTTGTCTGATAGGTGTTTGTCTTCCCTGCAGAGAAACAGTGGCTTAGAGAACTCTTTCTACAGCAGCCACACACTCTGCCCTAGAGCTGAGAAGCACTGGCTGTAAGTTCCCTTTGCAGAAGTAACATTCTCCAGAAACACACTCTCTCCTAACTCTTAAGTTACTAGCTCACCTCACATATGCATGGAAACCCAGAGTGGAGCAGCCGGCGTATCTCTTGCTTGGATGCTGCCAGAAGGCTCTGTGCGATAGTGGCTTGCAAGGAGCTGCTTAGGAACCTAGTTGCACAGCAAGTACAAGCTTCTCACTGGAGCTGAGAAGCACTGGGAAGAACTTCCCTTTGAAGAACTAACAGTGTGCAGAAACACACGCAGTTCTATCTCTTACTGGGGAGTGTGCAGGCGAGTTCAGTGAACAGGCCGCTCTGCCCGAACAAGGCAGAATGCAGATGCGTAGTTCCCAAGCATATTCTTCTGAGTCCAGTAGAACCGTTGGAGTAGAGCTGAGAGGAACTCGGCATAAGTTCCATTTGAGGAAATAACCTAGGCCAGAAACCCACTCAGCTGTAGCTGTTAAGATTCATCTGGAGCGCACATTCTGGGAAGCAGGCAGCAGAGTGCCCTGTGGAAGCTGCTCGATTTCAGCTTGTCTGATACGTGTTTGTCTTCCCTGCAGAGAAACAGTGGCTTAGAGAACTCTTTCTACAGCAGCCACACACTCTGCCCTAGAGCTGAGAAGCACTGGCTGTAAGTTCCCTTTGCAGAAGTAACATTCTCCAGAAACACACTCTCTCCTAACTCTTAACTTACTAGCTCACCTCACATATGCATGGAAACCCAGAGTGGAGCAGCCGGCGTATCTCTTGCTTGGATGCTGCCAGAAGGCTCTGTGCGATAGTGGCTTGCAAGGAGCTGCTTAGGAACCTAGTTGCACAGCAAGTACAAGCTTCTCACTGGCGCTGAGAAGCACTGGGATGAACTTCCCTTTGAAGAACTAACAGTGTGCAGAAACACACGCAGTTCTATCTCTTACTGGGGAGTGTGCAGGCGAGTTCAGTGAACAGGCCGCTCTGCCTGAACAAGGCAGAATGCAGATGCGTAGTTCCCAAGCATATACTCCTGAGTCTACTAGAAACGTTGGAGTAGAGCTGCGAGGAACTCGGCATAAGTTCCATTAGAAGAAATAACCTAGGCCAGAAACCTACTCAGCTGTAGCTGTTAAGATTCATCTGGAGCGCACATTCTGGGAACCAGGCAGCAGAGTGCCCTGTGGAAGCTGCTCGAATTCATATTGTCTGATAGGTGTTTGTCTTCCCTGCAGAGAAACAGTGGCTTAGAGAAGTCTTTCTAGAGCAGCCACACACTCTGCCCTAGAGCTGAGAAGCACTGGCTGTAAGTTCCCTTTGCAGAAGTAACATTCTCCAGAAACACACTCTCTCCTAACTCTTAAGTTACTAGCTCACCTCACATATGCATGGAAACCCAGAGTGGAGCAGCCGGCGTATCTCTTGCTTGGATGCTGCCAGAAGGCTCTGTGCGATAGTGGCTTGCAAGGAGCTGCTTAGGAATCTAGTTGCACAGCAAGTACAAGCTTCTCACTGGAGATGAGAAGCACTGGGAAGAACTTCTCTTTGAAGAACTAACAGTGTGCAGAAACACACGCAGTTCTATCTCTTACTGGGGAGTGTGCAGGAGAGCTCAGTGAACAGGCCGCTCTGCCCGAACAAGGCAGAATGCAGATGCGTAGTTCCCAAGCATATTCTTCTGAGTCCACTAGAAACGTTGGAGTAGAGCTGAGAGGAACTCGGCATAAGTTCCATTTGAAGAAATAACCTAGGCCAGAAACCCACTCAGCTGTAGCTGTTAAGATTCATCTGGAGCGCACATTCTGGGAAGCAGTCAGCAAAGTGCCCTGTGGAAGCTGCTCGATTTCAGCTTGTCTGATAGTTGTTTGTCTTCCCTGCAGAGAAACAGTGGCTTAGAGAACTCTTTCTACAGCAGCCACACACTCTGCCCTAGAGCTGAGAAGCACTGGCTGTAAGTTCCCTTTGCAGAAGTAACATTCTCCAGAAACACACTCTCTCCTAACTCTTAAGTTACTAGCTCACCTCACATATGCATGGAAACCCAGAGTGGAGCAGCCGGCGTATCTCTTGCTTGGATGCTGCCAGAAGGCTCTGTGCGATAGTGGCTTGCAAGGAGCTGCTTAGGAATCTAGTTGCACAGCAAGTACAAGCTTCTCACTGGAGCTGAGAAGAACTGGGAAGAACTTCCCTTTGAAGAACTAACAGTGTGCAGAAACACACGCAGTTCTATCTCTTACTGGGGAGTGTGCAGGCGAGTTCAGTGAACAGGCCGCTCTGCCCGAACAAGGAAGAATGCAGATGCGTAGTTCCCAAGCATATTCTTCTGAGTCCAGTAGAACCGTTGGAGTAGAGCTGAGAGGAACTCGATATAAGTTCCATTTGAAGAAATAACCTAGGCCAGAAACCCACTCAGCTGTAGCTGTTAAGATTCATCTGGAGCGCACATTCTGGGAAGCAGGCAGCAGAGTGCCCTGTGGAAGCTGCTCGATTTCAGCTTGTCTGATAGGTGTTTGTCTTCCCTGCAGAGAAACAGTGGCTTAGAGAACTCTTTCTACAGCAGCCACACACTCTGCCCTAGAGCTGAGAAGCACTGGCTGTAAGTTCCCTTTGCAGAAGTAACATTCTCCAGAAACACACTCTCTCCTAACTCTTAAGTTACTAGCTCACCTCACATATGCATGGAAACCCAGAGTGGAGCAGCCGGCGTATCTCTTGCTTGGATGCTGCCAGAAGGCTCTGTGCGATAGTGGCTTGCAAGGAGCTGCTTAGGAACCTAGTTGCACAGCAAGTACAAGCTTCTCACTGGAGCTGAGAAGCACTGGGAAGAACTTCCCTTTGAAGAACTAACAGTGTGCAGAAACACACGCAGTTCTATGTCTTACTGGGGAGTGTGCGGGAGACTTCAGTGAACAGGCCGCTCTGCCCGAACAAGGCACAATGCAGATGCGTAGTTCCCAAGCATATTCTCCTGAGTCTACTAGAAACGTTGGAGTAGAGCTGCGAGGAACTCGGCATAAGTTCCATTTGAAGAAATAACGTAGGCCAGAAACCCACTCAGCTGTAGCTGTTAAGATTCATCTGCAGCGCACATTCTGGGAACCAGGCAGCAGAGTGCCCTGTGGCAGCTGCTCGAATTCATATTGTCTGATAGGTGTTTGTCTTCCCTGCAGAGAATCAGTGGCTTAGAGAAGTCTTTCTAGAGCAGCCACACACTCTGCCCTAGAGCTGAGAAGCACTGGCTGTAAGTTCCCTTTGCAGAGGTAACATTCTCCAGAAACACACTCTCTCCTAACTCTTAACTTACTAGCTCACCTCACATATGCATGGAAACCCAGAGTGGAGCAGCCGGCGTATCTCTTGCTTGGATGCTGCCAGAAGGCTCTGTGCGATAGTGGCTTGCAAGGAGCTGCTTAGGAATCTAGTTGCACAGCAAGTACAAGCTTCTCACTGGAGATGAGAAGCACTGGGAAGAACTTCTCTTTGAAGAACTAACAGTGTGCAGAAACACACGCAGTTCTATCTCTTACTGGGGAGTGTGCAGGAGAGCTCAGTGAACAGGCCGCTCTGCCCGAACAAGGCAGAATGCAGATGCATAGTTCCCAAGCATATTCTCCTGAGTCTACTAGAAACGTTGGAGTAGAGCTGCGAGGAACTCGGCATAAGTTCCATTTGAAGAAATAACCTAGGCCAGAAACCCACTCAGCTGTAGCTGTTAAGATTCATCTGCAGCGCACATTCTGGGAACCAGGCAGCAGAGTGCCCTGTGGCAGCTGCTCGAATTCATATTGTCTGATAGGTGTTTGTCTTCCCTGCAGAGAATCAGTGGCTTAGAGAAGTCTTTCTAGAGCAGCCACACACTCTGCCCTAGAGCTGAGAAGCACTGGCTGTAAGTTCCCTTTGCAGAGGTAACATTCTCCAGAAACACACTCTCTCCTAACTCTTAAGTTACTAGCTCACCTCACATATGCATGGAAACCCAGAGTGGAGCAGCCGGCGTATCTCTTGCTTGGATGCTGCCAGAAGGCTCTGTGCGATAGTGGCTTGCAAGGAGCTGCTTAGGAATCTAGTTGCACAGCAAGTACAAGCTTCTCACTGGAGCTGAGAAGCACTGGGAAGAACTTCCCTTTGAAGAACTAACAGTGTGCAGAAACACACGCAGTTCTATCTCTTACTGGGGAGTGTGCAGGCGAGTTCAGTGAACAGGCCGCTCTGCCCGAACAAGGAAGAATGCAGATGCGTAGTTCCCAAGCATATTCTTCTGAGTCCAGTAGAACCGTTGGAGTAGAGCTGAGAGGAACTCGGCATAAGTTCCATTTGAAGAAATAACCTAGGCCAGAAACCCACTCAGCTGTAGCTGTTAAGATTCATCTGGAGCGCACATTCTGGGAACCAGGCAGCAGAGTGCCCTGTGGAAGCTGCTCGATTTCAGCTTGTCTGATAGGTGTTTGTCTTCCCTGCAGAGAAACAGTGGCTTAGAGAACTCTTTCTACAGCAGCCACACACTCTGCCCTAGAGCTGAGAAGCACTGGCTGTAAGTTCCCTTTGCAGAAGTAACATTCTCCAGAAACACACTCTCTCCTAACTCTTAACTTACTAGCTCACCTCACATATGCATGGAAACCCAGAGTGGAGCAGCCGGCGTATCTCTTGCTTGGATGCTGCCAGAAGGCTCTGTGCGATAGTGGCTTGCAAGGAGCTGCTTAGGAACCTAGTTGCACAGCAAGTACAAGCTTCTCACTGGAGCTGAGAAGCACTGGGAAGAACTTCCCTTTGAAGAACTAACAGTGTGCAGAAACACACGCAGTTCTATCTCTTACTGGGGAGTGTGCAGGAGACTTCAGTGAACAGGCCGCTCTGCCCGAACAAGGCACAATGCAGATGCGTAGTTCCCAAGCATATTCTCCTGAGTCTACTAGAAACGTTGGAGTAGAGCTGCGAGGAACTCGGCATAAGTTCCATTTGAAGAAATAACGTAGGCCAGAAACCCACTCAGCTGTAGCTGTTAAGATTCATCTGCAGCGCACATTCTGGGAACCAGGCAGCAGAGTGCCCTGTGGCAGCTGCTCGAATTCATATTGTCTGATAGGTGTTTGTCTTCCCTGCAGAGAATCAGTGGCTTAGAGAAGTCTTTCTAGAGCAGCCACACACTCTGCCCTAGAGCTGAGAAGCACTGGCTGTAAGTTCCCTTGGCAGAGGTAACATTCTCCAGAAACACACTCTCTCCTAACTCTTAAGTTACTAGCTCACCTCACATATGCATGGAAACCCAGAGTGGAGCAGCCGGCGTATCTCTTGCTTGGATGCTGCCAGAAGGCTCTGTGCGATAGTGGCTTGCAAGGAGCTGCTTAGGAATCTAGTTGCACAGCAAGTACAAGCTTCTCACTGGAGATGAGAAGCACTGGGAAGAACTTCTCTTTGAAGAACTAACAGTGTGCAGAAACACACGCAGTTCTATCTCTTACTGGGGAGTGTGCAGGAGAGCTCAGTGAACAGGCCGCTCTGCCCGAACAAGGCAGAATGCAGATGCGTAGTTCCCAAGCATATTCTTCTGAGTCCACTAGAAACGTTGGAGTAGAGCTGCGAGGAACTCGGCATAAGTTCCATTTGAAGAAATAACCTAGGCCAGAAACCCACTCAGCTGTAGCTGTTAAGATTCATCTGGAGCGCACATTCTGGGAACCAGGCAGCAGAGTGCCCTGTGGAAGCTGCTCGATTTCAGCTTGTCTGATAGGTGTTTGTCTTCCCTGCAGAGAAACAGTGGCTAAGAGAACTCTTTCTACAGCAGCCACACACTCTGACCTAGAGCTGAATAGCACTGGCTGTAACTTCCCTTTGCAGAAGTAACATTCTCCAGAAACACACTCTCTCCTAACTCTTAACTTACTAGCTCACCTCACATATGCATGGAAACCCAGAGTGGAGCAGCCGGCGTATCTCTTGCTTGGATGCTGCCAGAAAGCTCTGTGCGATAGTGGCTTGCAAGGAGCTGCTTAGGAACCTAGTTGCACAGCAAGTACAAGCTTCTCACTGGAGCTGAGAAGCACTGGGAAGAACTTCCCTTTGAAGAACTAACAGTGTGCAGAAACACACGCAGTTCTATCTCTTACTGGGGAGTGTGCAGGAGACTTCAGTGAACAGGCCGCTCTGCCCGAACAAGGCACAATGTAGATGCGTAGTTCCCAAGCATATTCTCCTGAGTCTACTAGAAACGTTGGAGTAGAGCTGCGAGGAACTCGGCATAAGTTCCATTTGAAGAAATAACGTAGGCCAGAAACCCACTCAGCTGTAGCTGTTAAGATTCATCTGCAGCGCACATTCTGGGAACCAGGCAGCAGAGTGCCCTGTGGCAGCTGCTCGAATTCATATTGTCTGATAGGTGTTTGTCTTCCCTGCAGAGAATCAGTGGCTTAGAGAAGTCTTTCTAGAGCAGCCACACACTCTGCCCTAGAGCTGAGAAGCACTGGCTGTAAGTTCCCTTTGCAGAGGTAACATTCTCCAGAAACACACTCTCTCCTAACTCTTAAGTTACTAGCTCACCTCACATATGCATGGAAACCCAGAGTGGAGCAGCCGGCGTATCTCTTGCTTGGATGCTGCCAGAAGGCTCTGTGCGATAGTGGCTTGCAAGGAGCTGCTTAGGAATCTAGTTGCACAGCAAGTACAAGCTTCTCACTGGAGATGAGAAGCACTGGGAAGAACTTCTCTTTGAAGAACTAACAGTGTGCAGAAACACACGCAGTTCTATCTCTTACTGGGGAGTGTGCAGGAGAGCTCAGTGAACAGGCCGCTCTGCCCGAACAAGGCAGAATGCAGATGCGTAGTTCCCAAGCATATTCTTCTGAGTCCACTAGAAACGTTGGAGTAGAGCTGCGAGGAACTCGGCATAAGTTCCATTTGAAGAAATAACCTAGGCCAGAAACCCACTCAGCTGTAGCTGTTAAGATTCATCTGGAGCGCACATTCTGGGAACCAGGCAGCAGAGTGCCCTGTGGAAGCTGCTCGATTTCAGCTTGTCTGATAGGTGTTTGTCTTCCCTGCAGAGAAACAGTGGCTTAGAGAACTCTTTCTACAGCAGCCACACACTCTGCCCTAGAGCTGAATAGCACTGGCTGTAACTTCCCTTTGCAGAAGTAACATTCTCCAGAAACACACTCTCTCCTAACTCTTAAGTTACTAGCTCACCTCACATATGCATGGAAACCCAGAGTGGAGCAGCCGGCGTATCTCTTGCTTGGATGCTGCCAGAAGGCTCTGTGCGATAGTGGCTTGCAAGGAGCTGCTTAGGAATCTAGTTGCACAGCAAGTTCAAGCTTCTCACTGGTGCTGAGAAGCACTGGGAAGAACTTCTCTTTGAAGAACTAACAGTGTGCAGAAACACACGCAGTTCTATCTCTTACTGGGGAGTGTGCAGGCGAGTTCAGTGAACAGGCCGCTCTGCCCGAACAAGGCAGAATGCACATGCGTAGTTCCCAAGCATATTCTTCTGAGTCCACTAGAAACGTTGGAGTAGAGCTGAGAGGAACTCGGCATAAGTTCCATTTGAAGAAATAACCTAGGCCAGAAACCCACTCAGCTGTAGCTGTTAAGATTCATCTGGAGCGCACATTCTGGGAACCAGGCAGCAGAGTGCCCTGTGGAAGCTGCTCGATTTCAGCTTGTCTGATAGGTGTTTGTCTTCCCTGCAGAGAAACAGTGGCTTAGAGAACTCTTTCTACAGCAGCCACACACTCTGCCCTAGAGCTGAATAGCACTGGCTGTAAGTTCCCTTTGCAGAAGTAACATTCTCCAGAAACACACTCTCTCCTAACTCTTAAGTTACTAGCTCACCTCACATATGCATGGAAACCCAGAGTGGAGCAGCCGGCGTATCTCTTGCTTGGATGCTGCCAGAAGGCTCTGTGCGATAGTGGCTTGCAAGGAGCTGCTTAGGAATCTAGTTGCACAGCAAGTACAAGCTTCTCACTGGAGCTGAGAAGCACTGGGAAGAACTTCCCTTTGAAGAACTAACAGTGTGCAGAAACACACGCAGTTCTATCTCTTACTGGGGAGTGTGCAGGCGAGTTCAGTGAACAGGCCGCTCTGCCCGAACAAGGCAGAATGCAGATGCGTAGTTCCCAAGCATATTCTTCTGAGTCCAGTAGAACCGTTGGAGTAGAGCTGAGAGGAACTCGGCATAAGTTCCATTTGAAGAAATAACCTAGGCCAGAAACCCACTCAGCTGTAGCTGTTAAGATTCATCTGGAGCGCACATTCTGGGAACCAGGCAGCAGAGTGCCCTGTGGAAGCTGCTCGATTTCAGCTTCTCTGATAGGTGTTTGTCTTCCCTGCAGAGAAACAGTGGCTTAGAGAACTCTTTCTACAGCAGCCACACACTCTGCCCTAGAGCTGAGAAGCACTGGCTGTAAGTTCCCTTTGCAGAAGTAACATTCTCCAGAAACACACTCTCTCCTAACTCTTAACTTACTAGCTCACCTCACATATGCATGGAAACCCAGAGTGGAGCAGCCGGCGTATCTCTTGCTTGGATGCTGCCAGAAGGCTCTGTGCGATAGTGGCTTGCAAGGAGCTGCTTAGGGACCTAGTTGCACAGCAAGTACAAGCTTCTCACTGGAGCTGAGAAGCACTGGGAAGAACTTCCCTTTGAAGAACTAACAGTGTGCAGAAACACACGCAGTTCTATCTCTTACTGGGGAGTGTGCAGGAGACTTCAGTGAACAGGCCGCTCTGCCCGAACAAGGCACAATGCAGATGCGTAGTTCCCAAGCATATTCTCCTGAGTCTACTAGAAACGTTGCAGTAGAGCTGCGAGGAACTCGGCATAAGTTCCATTTGAAGAAATAACGTAGGCCAGAAACCCACTCAGCTGTAGCTGTTAAGATTCATCTGGAGCGCACATTCTGGGAACCAGGCAGCAGAGTGCCCTGTGGAAGCTGCTCGATTTCAGCTTGTCTGATAGGTGTTTGTCTTCCCTGCAGAGAAACAGTGGCTTAGAGAAGTCTTTCTAGAGCAGCCACACACTCTGCCCTAGAGCTGAGAAGCACTGGCTGTAAGTTCCCTTTGCAGAAGTAACATTCTCCAGAAACACACTCTCTCCTAACTCTTAAGTTACTAGCTCACCTCACATATGCATGGAAACCCAGAGTGGAGCAGCCGGCGTATCTCTTGCTTGGATGCTGCCAGAAGGCTCTGTGCGATAGTGGCTTGCAAGGAGCTGCTTAGGAATCTAGTTGCACAGCAAGTTCAAGCTTCTCACTGGTGCTGAGAAGCACTGGGAAGAACTTCTCTTTGAAGAACTAACAGTGTGCAGAAACACACGCAGTTCTATCTCTTACTGGGGAGTGTGCAGGCGAGTTCAGTGAACAGGCCGCTCTGCCCGAACAAGGCAGAATGCAGATGCGTAGTTCCCAAGCATATTCTTCTGAGTCCAGTAGAACCGTTGGAGTAGAGCTGAGAGGAACTCGGCATAAGTTCCATTTGAAGAAATAACCTAGGCCAGAAACCCACTCAGCTGTAGCTGTTAAGATTCATCTGGAGCGCACATTCTGGGAACCAGGCAGCAGAGTGCCCTGTGGAAGCTGCTCGATTTCAGCTTGTCTGATAGGTGTTTGTCTTCCCTGCAGAGAAACAGTGGCTTAGAGAACTCTTTCTACAGCAGCCACACACTCTGCCCTAGAGCTGAGAAGCACTGGCTGTAAGTTCCCTTTGCAGAAGTAACATTCTCCAGAAACACACTCTCTCCTAACTCTTAAGTTACTAGCTCACCTCACATATGCATGGAAACCCAGAGTGGAGCAGCCGGCGTATCTCTTGCTTGGATGCTGCCAGAAGGCTCTGTGCGATAGTGGCTTGCAAGGAGCTGCTTAGGAACCTAGTTGCACAGCAAGTACAAGCTTCTCACTGGCGCTGAGAATCACTGGGAAGAACTTCCCTTTGAAGAACTAACAGTGTGCAGAAACACACGCAGTTCTATCTCTTACTGGGGAGTGTGCAGGAGACTTCAGTGAACAGGCCGCTCTGCCCGAACAAGGCAGAATGCAGATGCGTAGTTCCCAAGCATATTCTCCTGAGTCTACTAGAAACGTTGGAGTAGAGCTGCGAGGAACTCGGCATAAGTTCCATTAGAAGAAATAACCTAGGCCAGAAACCTACTCAGCTGTAGCTGTTAAGATTCATCTGGAGCGCACATTCTGGGAACCAGGCAGCAGAGTGCCCTGTGGAAGCTGCTCGAATTCATATTGTCTGATAGGTGTTTGTCTTCCCTGCAGAGAAACAGTGGCTTAGAGAAGTCTTTCTAGAGCAGCCACACACTCTGCCCTAGAGCTGAGAAGCACTGGCTGTAAGTTCCCTTTGCAGAAGTAACATTCTCCAGAAACACACTCTCTCCTAACTCTTAAGTTACTAGCTCACCTCACATATGCATGGAAACCCAGAGTGGAGCAGCCGGCGTATCTCTTGCTTGGATGCTGCCAGAAGGCTCTGTGCGATAGTGGCTTGCAAGGAGCTGCTTAGGAATCTAGTTGCACAGCAAGTACAAGCTTCTCACTGGAGATGAGAAGCACTGGGAAGAACTTCTCTTTGAAGAACTAACAGTGTGCAGAAACACACGCAGTTCTATCTCTTACTGGGGAGTGTGCAGGAGAGCTCAGTGAACAGGCCGCTCTGCCCGAACAAGGCAGAATGCAGATGCGTAGTTCCCAAGCATATTCTTCTGAGTCCACTAGAAACGTTGGAGTAGAGCTGAGAGGAACTCGGCATAAGTTCCATTTGAAGAAATAACCTAGGCCAGAAACCCACTCAGCTGTAGCTGTTAAGATTCATCTGGAGCGCACATTCTGGGAAGCAGTCAGCAAAGTGCCCTGTGGAAGCTGCTCGATTTCAGCTTGTCTGATAGGTGTTTGTCTTCCCTGCAGAGAAACATTGGCTTAGAGAACTCTTTCTACAGCAGCCACACACTCTGCCCTAGAGCTGAGAAGCACTGGCTGTAAGTTCCCTTTGCAGAAGTAACATTCTCCAGAAACACACTCTCTCCTAACTCTTAAGTTACTAGCTCACCTCACATATGCATGGAAACCCAGAGTGGAGCAGCCGGCGTATCTCTTGCTTGGATGCTGCCAGAAGGCTCTGTGCGATAGTGGCTTGCAAGGAGCTGCTTAGGAATCTAGTTGCACAGCAAGTACAAGCTTCTCACTGGAGCTGAGAAGCACTGGGAAGAACTTCCCTTTGAAGAACTAACAGTGTGCAGAAACACACGCAGTTCTATCTCTTACTGGGGAGTGTGCAGGCGAGTTCAGTGAACAGGCCGCTCTGCCCGAACAAGGCAGAATGCAGATGCGTAGTTCCCAAGCATATTCTTCTGAGTCCAGTAGAACCGTTGGAGTAGAGCTGAGAGGAACTCGGCATAAGTTCCATTTGAAGAAATAACCTAGGCCAGAAACCCACTCAGCTGTAGCTGTTAAGATTCATCTGGAGCGCACATTCTGGGAACCAGGCAGCAGAGTGCCCTGTGGAAGCTGCTCGATTTCAGCTTGTCTGATAGGTGTTTGTCTTCCCTGCAGAGAAACAGTGGCTTAGAGAACTCTTTCTACAGCAGCCACACACTCTGCCCTAGAGCTGAGAAGCACTGGCTGTAAGTTCCCTTTGCAGAAGTAACATTCTCCAGAAACACACTCTCTCCTAACTCTTAAGTTACTAGCTCACCTCACATATGCATGGAAACCCAGAGTGGAGCAGCCGGCGTATCTCTTGCTTGGATGCTGCCAGAAGGCTCTGTGCGATAGTGGCTTGCAAGGAGCTGCTTAGGAACCTAGTTGCACAGCAAGTACAAGCTTCTCACTGGCGCTGAGAATCACTGGGAAGAACTTCCCTTTGAAGAACTAACAGTGTGCAGAAACACACGCAGTTCTATCTCTTACTGGGGAGTGTGCAGGAGACTTCAGTGAACAGGCCGCTCTGCCCGAACAAGGCAGAATGCAGATGCGTAGTTCCCAAGCATATTCTCCTGAGTCTACTAGAAACGTTGGAGTAGAGCTGCGAGGAACTCGGCATAAGTTCCATTAGAAGAAATAACCTAGGCCAGAAACCTACTCAGCTGTAGCTGTTAAGATTCATCTGGAGCGCACATTCTGGGAACCAGGCAGCAGAGTGCCCTGTGGAAGCTGCTCGAATTCATATTGTCTGATAGGTGTTTGTCTTCCCTGCAGAGAAACAGTGGCTTAGAGAAGTCTTTCTAGAGCAGCCACACACTCTGCCCTAGAGCTGAGAAGCACTGGCTGTAAGTTCCCTTTGCAGAAGTAACATTCTCCAGAAACACACTCTCTCCTAACTCTTAAGTTACTAGCTCACCTCACATATGCATGGAAACCCAGAGTGGAGCAGCCGGCGTATCTCTTGCTTGGATGCTGCCAGAAGGCTCTGTGCGATAGTGGCTTGCAAGGAGCTGCTTAGGAATCTAGTTGCACAGCAAGTACAAGCTTCTCACTGGAGATGAGAAGCACTGGGAAGAACTTCTCTTTGAAGAACTAACAGTGTGCAGAAACACACGCAGTTCTATCTCTTACTGGGGAGTGTGCAGGAGAGCTCAGTGAACAGGCCGCTCTGCCCGAACAAGGCAGAATGCAGATGCGTAGTTCCCAAGCATATTCTTCTGAGTCCACTAGAAACGTTGGAGTAGAGCTGAGAGGAACTCGGCATAAGTTCCATTTGAAGAAATAACCTAGGCCAGAAACCCACTCAGCTGTAGCTGTTAAGATTCATCTGGAGCGCACATTCTGGGAAGCAGTCAGCAAAGTGCCCTGTGGAAGCTGCTCGATTTCAGCTTGTCTGATAGGTGTTTGTCTTCCCTGCAGAGAAACATTGGCTTAGAGAACTCTTTCTACAGCAGCCACACACTCTGCCCTAGAGCTGAGAAGCACTGGCTGTAAGTTCCCTTTGCAGAAGTAACATTCTCCAGAAACACACTCTCTCCTAACTCTTAAGTTACTAGCTCACCTCACATATGCATGGAAACCCAGAGTGGAGCAGCCGGCGTATCTCTTGCTTGGATGCTGCCAGAAGGCTCTGTGCGATAGTGGCTTGCAAGGAGCTGCTTAGGAATCTAGTTGCACAGCAAGTACAAGCTTCTCACTGGAGCTGAGAAGCACTGGGAAGAACTTCCCTTTGAAGAACTAACAGTGTGCAGAAACACACGCAGTTCTATCTCTTACTGGGGAGTGTGCAGGCGAGTTCAGTGAACAGGCCGCTCTGCCCGAACAAGGAAGAATGCAGATGCGTAGTTCCCAAGCATATTCTTCTGAGTCCAGTAGAACCGTTGGAGTAGAGCTGAGAGGAACTCGGCATAAGTTCCATTTGAAGAAATAACCTAGGCCAGAAACCCACTCAGCTGTAGCTGTTAAGATTCATCTGGAGCGCACATTCTGGGAAGCAGGCAGCAGAGTGCCCTGTGGAAGCTGCTCGATTTCAGCTTGTCTGATAGGTGTTTGTCTTCCCTGCAGAGAAACAGTGGCTTAGAGAACTCTTTCTACAGCAGCCACACACTCTGCCCTAGAGCTGAGAAGCACTGGCTGTAAGTTCCCTTTGCAGAAGTAACATTCTCCAGAAACACACTCTCTCCTAACTCTTAAGTTACTAGCTCACCTCACATATGCATGGAAACCCAGAGTGGAGCAGCCGGCGTATCTCTTGCTTGGATGCTGCCAGAAGGCTCTGTGCGATAGTGGCTTGCAAGGAGCTGCTTAGGAACCTAGTTGCACAGCAAGTACAAGCTTCTCACTGGAGCTGAGAAGCACTGGGAAGAACTTCCCTTTGAAGAACTAACAGTGTGCAGAAACACACGCAGTTCTATCTCTTACTGGGGAGTGTGCAGGAGACTTCAGTGAACAGGCCGCTCTGCCCGAACAAGGCACAATGCAGATGCGTAGTTCCCAAGCATATTCTCCTGAGTCTACTAGAAACGTTGGAGTAGAGCTGCGAGGAACTCGGCATAAGTTCCATTTGAAGAAATAACGTAGGCCAGAAACCCACTCAGCTGTAGCTGTTAAGATTCATCTGCAGCGCACATTCTGGGAACCAGGCAGCAGAGTGCCCTGTGGCAGCTGCTCGAATTCATATTGTCTGATAGGTGTTTGTCTTCCCTGCAGAGAATCAGTGGCTTAGAGAAGTCTTTCTAGAGCAGCCACACACTCTGCCCTAGAGCTGAGAAGCACTGGCTGTAAGTTCCCTTTGCAGAGGTAACATTCTCCAGAAACACACTCTCTCCTAACTCTTAAGTTACTAGCTCACCTCACATATGCATGGAAACCCAGAGTGGAGCAGCCGGCGTATCTCTTGCTTGGATGCTGCCAGAAGGCTCTGTGCGATAGTGGCTTGCAAGGAGCTGCTTAGGAATCTAGTTGCACAGCAAGTACAAGCTTCTCACTGGAGATGAGAAGCACTGGGAAGAACTTCTCTTTGAAGAACTAACAGTGTGCAGAAACACACGCAGTTCTATCTCTTACTGGGGAGTGTGCAGGAGAGCTCAGTGAACAGGCCGCTCTGCCCGAACAAGGCAGAATGCAGATGCGTAGTTCCCAAGCATATTCTTCTGAGTCCACTAGAAACGTTGGAGTAGAGCTGCGAGGAACTCGGCATAAGTTCCATTTGAAGAAATAACCTAGGCCAGAAACCCACTCAGCTGTAGCTGTTAATATTCATCTGGAGCGCACATTCTGGGAACCAGGCAGCAGAGTGCCCTGTGGAAGCTGCTCGATTTCAGCTTGTCTGATAGGTGTTTGTCTTCCCTGCAGAGAAACAGTGGCTTAGAGAACTGTTTCTACAGCAGCCACACACTCTGCCCTAGAGCTGAATAGCACTGGCTGTAACTTCCCTTTGCAGAAGTAACATTCTCCAGAAACACACTCTCTCCTAACTCTTAACTTACTAGCTCACCTCACATATGCATGGAAACCCAGAGTGGAGCAGCCGGCGTATCTCTTGCTTGGATGCTGCCAGAAGGCTCTGTGCGATAGTGGCTTGCAAGGAGCTGCTTAGGAACCTAGTTGCACAGCAAGTACAAGCTTCTCACTGGAGCTGAGAAGCACTGGGAAGAACTTCCCTTTGAAGAATTAACAGTGTGCAGAAACACACGCAGTTCTATCTCTTACTGGGGAGTGTGCAGGAGACTTCAGTGAACAGGCCGCTCTGCCCGAACAAGGCACAATGCAGATGCGTAGTTCCCAAGCATATTCTCCTGAGTCTACTAGAAACGTTGGAGTAGAGCTGCGAGGAACTCGGCATAAGTTCCATTTGAAGAAATAACGTAGGCCAGAAACCCACTCAGCTGTAGCTGTTAAGATTCATCTGCAGCGCACATTCTGGGAACCAGGCAGCAGAGTGCCCTGTGGCAGCTGCTCGAATTCATATTGTCTGATAGGTGTTTGTCTTCCCTGCAGAGAATCAGTGGCTTAGAGAAGTCTTTCTAGAGCAGCCACACACTCTGCCCTAGAGCTGAGAAGCACTGCCTGTAAGTTCCCTTTGCAGAGGTAACATTCTCCAGAAACACACTCTCTCCTAACTCTTAAGTTACTAG
Source organism: Tapirus indicus (assembly GCA_031878705.1). NCBI lineage: Eukaryota > Metazoa > Chordata > Mammalia > Perissodactyla > Tapiridae > Tapirus > Tapirus indicus. The sequence continues at coordinate 166,424 of CM062933.1, forward strand.
CTCACCTCACATATGCATGGAAACCCAGAGTGGAGCAGCCGGCGTATCTCTTGCTTGGATGCTGCCAGAAGGCTCTGTGCGATAGTGGCTTGCAAGGAGCTGCTTAGGAATCTAGTTGCACAGCAAGTACAAGCTTCTCACTGGAGATGAGAAGCACTGGGAAGAACTTCTCTTTGAAGAACTAACAGTGTGCAGAAACACACGCAGTTCTATCTCTTACTGGGGTGTGTGCAGGAGAGCTCAGTGAACAGGCCGCTCTGCCCGAACAAGGCAGAATGCAGATGCGTAGTTCCCAAGCATATTCTTCTGAGTCCACTAGAAACGTTGGAGTAGAGCTGCGAGGAACTCGGCATAAGTTCCATTTGAAGAAATAACCTAGGCCAGAAACCCACTCAGCTGTAGCTGTTAAGATTCATCTGGAGCGCACATTCTGGGAACCAGGCAGCAGAGTGCCCTGTGGAAGCTGCTCGATTTCAGCTTGTCTGATAGGTGTTTGTCTTCCCTGCAGAGAAACAGTGGCTTAGAGAACTCTTTCTACAGCAGCCACACACTCTGCCCTAGAGCTGAATAGCACTGGCTGTAACTTGCCTTTGCAGAAGTAACATTCTCCAGAAACACACTCTCTCCTAACTCTTAAGTTACTAGCTCACCTCACATATGCATGGAAACCCAGAGTGGAGCAGCCGGCGTATCTCTTGCTTGGATGCTGCCAGAAGGCTCTGTGCGATAGTGGCTTGCAAGGAGCTGCTTAGGAATCTAGTTGCACAGCAAGTACAAGCTTCTCACTGGAGATGAGAAGCACTGGGAAGAACTTCCCTTTGAAGAACTAACAGTGTGCAGAATCACACGCAGTTCTATCTCTTACTGGGGAGTGTGCAGGCGAGTTCAGTGAACAGGCCGCTCTGCCCGAACAAGGCAGAATGCACATGCGTAGTTCCCAAGCATATTCTTCTGAGTCCACTAGAAACGTTGGAGTAGAGCTGAGAGGAACTCGGCATAAGTTCCATTTGAAGAAATAACCTAGGCCAGAAACCCACTCAGCTGTAGCTGTTAAGATTCATCTGGAGCGCACATTCTGGGAACCAGGCAGCAGAGTGCCCTGTGGAAGCTGCTCGATTTCAGCTTGTCTGATAGGTGTTTGTCTTCCCTGCAGAGAAACAGTGGCTTAGAGAACTCTTTCTACAGCAGCCACACACTCTGCCCTAGAGCTGAATAGCACTGGCTGTAAGTTCCCTTTGCAGAAGTAACATTCTCCAGAAACACACTCTCTCCTAACTCTTAAGTTACTAGCTCACCTCACATATGCATGGAAACCCAGAGTGGAGCAGCCGGCGTATCTCTTGCTTGGATGCTGCCAGAAGGCTCTGTGCGATAGTGGCTTGCAAGGAGCTGCTTAGGAATCTAGTTGCACAGCAAGTACAAGCTTCTCACTGGAGCTGAGAAGCACTGGGAAGAACTTCCCTTTGAAGAACTAACAGTGTGCAGAAACACACGCAGTTCTATCTCTTACTGGGGAGTGTGCAGGCGAGTTCAGTGAACAGGCCGCTCTGCCCGAACAAGGCAGAATGCAGATGCGTAGTTCCCAAGCATATTCTTCTGAGTCCAGTAGAACCGTTGGAGTAGAGCTGAGAGGAACTCGGCATAAGTTCCATTTGAAGAAATAACCTAGGCCAGAAACCCACTCAGCTGTAGCTGTTAAGATTCATCTGGAGCGCACATTCTGGGAACCAGGCAGCAGAGTGCCCTGTGGAAGCTGCTCGATTTCAGCTTGTCTGATAGGTGTTTGTCTTCCCTGCAGAGAAACAGTGGCTTAGAGAACTCTTTCTACAGCAGCCACACACTCTGCCCTAGAGCTGAGAAGCACTGGCTGTAAGTTCCCTTTGCAGAAGTAACATTCTCCAGAAACACACTCTCTCCTAACTCTTAAGTTACTAGCTCACCTCACATATGCATGGAAACCCAGAGTGGAGCAGCCGGCGTATCTCTTGCTTGGATGCTGCCAGAAGGCTCTGTGCGATAGTGGCTTGCAAGGAGCTGCTTAGGAACCTAGTTGCACAGCAAGTACAAGCTTCTCACTGGAGCTGAGAAGCACTGGGAAGAACTTCCCTTTGAAGAACTAACAGTGTGCAGAAACACACGCAGTTCTATCTCTTACTGGGGAGTGTGCAGGAGACTTCAGTGAACAGGCCGCTCTGCCCGAACAAGGCACAATGCAGATGCGTAGTTCCCAAGCATATTCTCCTGAGTCTACTAGAAACGTTGGAGTAGAGCTGCGAGGAACTCGGCATAAGTTCCATTTGAAGAAATAACGTAGGCCAGAAACCCACTCAGCTGTAGCTGTTAAGATTCATCTGCAGCGCACATTCTGGGAACCAGGCAGCAGAGTGCCCTGTGGCAGCTGCTCGAATTCATATTGTCTGATAGGTGTTTGTCTTCCCTGCAGAGAATCAGTGGCTTAGAGAAGTCTTTCTAGAGCAGCCACACACTCTGCCCTAGAGCTGAGAAGCACTGGCTGTAAGTTCCCTTTGCAGAGGTAACATTCTCCAGAAACACACTCTCTCCTAACTCTTAAGTTACTAGCTCACCTCACATATGCATGGAAACCCAGAGTGGAGCAGCCGGCGTATCTCTTGCTTGGATGCTGCCAGAAGGCTCTGTGCGATAGTGGCTTGCAAGGAGCTGCTTAGGAATCTAGTTGCACAGCAAGTACAAGCTTCTCACTGGAGATGAGAAGCACTGGGAAGAACTTCTCTTTGAAGAACTAACAGTGTGCAGAAACACACGCAGTTCTATCTCTTACTGGGGAGTGTGCAGGAGAGCTCAGTGAACAGGCCGCTCTGCCCGAACAAGGCAGAATGCAGATGCGTAGTTCCCAAGCATATTCTTCTGAGTCCACTAGAAACGTTGGAGTAGAGCTGCGAGGAACTCGGCATAAGTTCCATTTGAAGAAATAACCTAGGCCAGAAACCCACTCAGCTGTAGCTGTTAAGATTCATCTGGAGCGCACATTCTGGGAACCAGGCAGCAGAGTGCCCTGTGGAAGCTGCTCGATTTCAGCTTGTCTGATAGGTGTTTGTCTTCCCTGCAGAGAAACAGTGGCTTAGAGAACTCTTTCTACAGCAGCCACACACTCTGCCCTAGAGCTGAATAGCACTGGCTGTAACTTGCCTTTGCAGAAGTAACATTCTCCAGAAACACACTCTCTCCTAACTCTTAAGTTACTAGCTCACCTCACATATGCATGGAAACCCAGAGTGGAGCAGCCGGCGTATCTCTTGCTTGGATGCTGCCAGAAGGCTCTGTGCGATAGTGGCTTGCAAGGAGCTGCTTAGGAATCTAGTTGCACAGCAAGTACAAGCTTCTCACTGGAGATGAGAAGCACTGGGAAGAACTTCCCTTTGAAGAACTAACAGTGTGCAGAATCACACGCAGTTCTATCTCTTACTGGGGAGTGTGCAGGCGAGTTCAGTGAACAGGCCGCTCTGCCCGAACAAGGCAGAATGCACATGCGTAGTTCCCAAGCATATTCTTCTGAGTCCACTAGAAACGTTGGAGTAGAGCTGAGAGGAACTCGGCATAAGTTCCATTTGAAGAAATAACCTAGGCCAGAAACCCACTCAGCTGTAGCTGTTAAGATTCATCTGGAGCGCACATTCTGGGAACCAGGCAGCAGAGTGCCCTGTGGAAGCTGCTCGATTTCAGCTTGTCTGATAGGTGTTTGTCTTCCCTGCAGAGAAACAGTGGCTTAGAGAACTCTTTCTACAGCAGCCACACACTCTGCCCTAGAGCTGAATAGCACTGGCTGTAAGTTCCCTTTGCAGAAGTAACATTCTCCAGAAACACACTCTCTCCTAACTCTTAAGTTACTAGCTCACCTCACATATGCATGGAAACCCAGAGTGGAGCAGCCGGCGTATCTCTTGCTTGGATGCTGCCAGAAGGCTCTGTGCGATAGTGGCTTGCAAGGAGCTGCTTAGGAATCTAGTTGCACAGCAAGTACAAGCTTCTCACTGGAGCTGAGAAGCACTGGGAAGAACTTCCCTTTGAAGAACTAACAGTGTGCAGAAACACACGCAGTTCTATCTCTTACTGGGGAGTGTGCAGGCGAGTTCAGTGAACAGGCCGCTCTGCCCGAACAAGGCAGAATGCAGATGCGTAGTTCCCAAGCATATTCTTCTGAGTCCAGTAGAACCGTTGGAGTAGAGCTGAGAGGAACTCGGCATAAGTTCCATTTGAAGAAATAACCTAGGCCAGAAACCCACTCAGCTGTAGCTGTTAAGATTCATCTGGAGCGCACATTCTGGGAACCAGGCAGCAGAGTGCCCTGTGGAAGCTGCTCGATTTCAGCTTGTCTGATAGGTGTTTGTCTTCCCTGCAGAGAAACAGTGGCTTAGAGAACTCTTTCTACAGCAGCCACACACTCTGCCCTAGAGCTGAGAAGCACTGGCTGTAAGTTCCCTTTGCAGAAGTAACATTCTCCAGAAACACACTCTCTCCTAACTCTTAACTTACTAGCTCACCTCACATATGCATGGAAACCCAGAGTGGAGCAGCCGGCGTATCTCTTGCTTGGATGCTGCCAGAAGGCTCTGTGCGATAGTGGCTTGCAAGGAGCTGCTTAGGGACCTAGTTGCACAGCAAGTACAAGCTTCTCACTGGAGCTGAGAAGCACTGGGAAGAACTTCCCTTTGAAGAACTAACAGTGTGCAGAAACACACGCAGTTCTATCTCTTACTGGGGAGTGTGCAGGAGACTTCAGTGAACAGGCCGCTCTGCCCGAACAAGGCACAATGTAGATGCGTAGTTCCCAAGCATATTCTCCTGAGTCTACTAGAAACGTTGGAGTAGAGCTGCGAGGAACTCGGCATAAGTTCCATTTGAAGAAATAACGTAGGCCAGAAACCCACTCAGCTGTAGCTGTTAAGATTCATCTGCAGCGCACATTCTGGGAACCAGGCAGCAGAGTGCCCTGTGGCAGCTGCTCGAATTCATATTGTCTGATAGGTGTTTGTCTTCCCTGCAGAGAATCAGTGGCTTAGAGAAGTCTTTCTAGAGCAGCCACACACTCTGCCCTAGAGCTGAGAAGCACTGGCTGTAAGTTCCCTTTGCAGAGGTAACATTCTCCAGAAACACACTCTCTCCTAACTCTTAAGTTACTAGCTCACCTCACATATGCATGGAAACCCAGAGTGGAGCAGCCGGCGTATCTCTTGCTTGGATGCTGCCAGAAGGCTCTGTGCGATAGTGGCTTGCAAGGAGCTGCTTAGGAATCTAGTTGCACAGCAAGTACAAGCTTCTCACTGGAGATGAGAAGCACTGGGAAGAACTTCTCTTTGAAGAACTAACAGTGTGCAGAAACACACGCAGTTCTATCTCTTACTGGGGAGTGTGCAGGAGAGCTCAGTAAACAGGCCGCTCTGCCCGAACAAGGCAGAATGCAGATGCGTAGTTCCCAAGCATATTCTTCTGAGTCCACTAGAAACGTTGGAGTAGAGCTGAGAGGAACTCGGCATAAGTTCCATTTGAAGAAATAACCTAGGCCAGAAACCCACTCAGCTGTAGCTGTTAAGATTCATCTGGAGCGCACATTCTGGGAACCAGGCAGCAGAGTGCCCTGTGGAAGCTGCTCGATTTCAGCTTGTCTGATAGGTGTTTGTCTTCCCTGCAGAGAAACAGTGGCTTAGAGAACTCTTTCTACAGCAGCCACACACTCTGCCCTAGAGCTGAGAAGCACTGGCTGTAAGTTCCCTTTGCAGAAGTAACATTCTCCAGAAACACACTCTCTCCTAACTCTTAAGTTACTAGTTCACCTCACATATGCATGGAAACCCAGAGTGGAGCAGCCGGCGTATCTCTTGCTTGGATGCTGCCAGAAGGCTCTGTGCGATAGTGGCTTGCAAGGAGCTGCTTAGGAACCTAGTTGCACAGCAAGTACAAGCTTCTCACTGGAGCTGAGAAGCACTGGGAAGAACTTCCCTTTGAAGAACTAACAGTGTGCAGAAACACACGCAGTTCTATCTCTTACTGGGGAGTGTGCAGGAGACTTCAGTGAACAGGCCGCTCTGCCCGAACAAGGCACAATGTAGATGCGTAGTTCCCAAGCATATTCTCCTGAGTCTACTAGAAACGTTGGAGTAGAGCTGCGAGGAACTCGGCATAAGTTCCATTTGAAGAAATAACGTAGGCCAGAAACCCACTCAGCTGTAGCTGTTAAGATTCATCTGCAGCGCACATTCTGGGAACCAGGCAGCAGAGTGCCCTGTGGCAGCTGCTCGAATTCATATTGTCTGATAGGTGTTTGTCTTCCCTGCAGAGAATCAGTGGCTTAGAGAAGTCTTTCTAGAGCAGCCACACACTCTGCCCTAGAGCTGAGAAGCACTGGCTGTAAGTTCCCTTTGCAGAGGTAACATTCTCCAGAAACACACTCTCTCCTAACTCTTAAGTTACTAGCTCACCTCACATATGCATGGAAACCCAGAGTGGAGCAGCCGGCGTATCTCTTGCTTGGATGCTGCCAGAAGGCTCTGTGCGATAGTGGCTTGCAAGGAGCTGCTTAGGAATCTAGTTGCACAGCAAGTACAAGCTTCTCACTGGAGATGAGAAGCACTGGGAAGAACTTCTCTTTGAAGAACTAACAGTGTGCAGAAACACACGCAGTTCTATCTCTTACTGGGGAGTGTGCAGGAGAGCTCAGTGAACAGGCCGCTCTGCCCGAACAAGGCAGAATGCAGATGCGTAGTTCCCAAGCATATTCTTCTGAGTCCACTAGAAACGTTGGAGTAGAGCTGCGAGGAACTCGGCATAAGTTCCATTTGAAGAAATAACCTAGGCCAGAAACCCACTCAGCTGTAGCTGTTAAGATTCATCTGGAGCGCACATTCTGGGAACCAGGCAGCAGAGTGCCCTGTGGAAGCTGCTCGATTTCAGCTTGTCTGATAGGTGTTTGTCTTCCCTGCAGAGAAACAGTGGCTTAGAGAACTCTTTCTACAGCAGCCACACACTCTGCCCTAGAGCTGACTAGCACTGGCTGTAACTTCCCTTTGCAGAAGTAACATTCTCCAGAAACACACTCTCTCCTAACTCTTAAGTTACTAGCTCACCTCACATATGCATGGAAACCCAGAGTGGAGCAGCCGGCGTATCTCTTGCTTGGATGCTGCCAGAAGGCTCTGTGCGATAGTGGCTTGCAAGGAGCTGCTTAGGAATCTAGTTGCACAGCAAGTACAAGCTTCTCACTGGAGCTGAGAAGCACTGGGAAGAACGTCCCTTTGAAGAACTAACAGTGTGCAGAAACACACGCAGTTCTATCTCTTACTGGGGAGTGTGCAGGCGAGTTCAGTGAACAGGCCGCTCTGCCCGAACAAGGCAGAATGCAGATGCGTAGTTCCCAAGCATATTCTACTGAGTCCACTAGAAACGTTGGAGTAGAGCTGAGAGGAACTCGGCATAAGTTCCATTTGAAGAAATAACCTAGGCCAGAAACCCACTCAGCTGTAGCTGTTAAGATTCATCTGGAGCGCACATTCTGGGAACCAGGCAGCAGAGTGCCCTGTGGAAGCTGCTCGATTTCAGCTTGTCTGATAGGTGTTTGTCTTCCCTGAAGAGAAACAGTGGCTTACAGAACTATTTCTACAGCAGCCACACACTCTGCCCTAGAGCTGAGAAGCACTGGCTGTAAGTTCCCTTTGCAGAAGTAACATTCTCCAGAAACACACTCTCTCCTAACTCTTAAGTTACTAGCTCACCTCACATATGCATGGAAACCCAGAGTGGAGCTTCCGGCGTATCTCTTGCTTGGATGCTGCCAGAAGGCTCTGTGCGATAGTGGCTTGCAAGGAGCTGCTTAGGAATCTAGTTGCACAGCAAGTACAAGCTTCTCACTGGAGATGAGAAGCACTGGGAAGAACTTCCCTTTGAAGAACTAACAGTGTGCAGAAACACACGCAGTTCTATCTCTTACTGGGGAGTGTGCAGGCGAGTTCAGTGAACAGGCCGCTCTGCCCGAACAAGGCAGAATGCAGATGCGTAGTTCCCAAGCATATTCTTCTGAGTCCACTAGAAACGTTGGAGTAGAGCTGAGAGGAACTCGGCATAAGTTCCATTTGAAGAAATAACCTAGGCCAGAAACCCACTCAGCTGTAGCTGTTAAGATTCATCTGGAGCGCACATTCTGGGAACCAGGCAGCAGAGTGCCCTGTGGAAGCTGCTCGATTTCAGCTTGTCTGATAGGTGTTTGTCTTCCCTGCAGAGAAACAGTGGCTTAGAGAACTCTTTCTACAGCAGCCACACACTCTGCCCTAGAGCTGAATAGCACTGGCTGTAAGTTCCCTTTGCAGAAGTAACATTCTCCAGAAACACACTCTCTCCTAACTCTTAACTTACTAGCTCACCTCAAATATGCATGGAAACCCAGAGTGGAGCAGCCGGCGTATCTCTTGCTTGGATGCTGCCAGAAGGCTCTGTGCGATAGTGGCTTGCAAGGAGCTGCTTAGGAACCTAGTTGCACAGCAAGTACAAGCTTCTCACTGGAGCTGAGAAGCACTGGGAAGAACTTCCCTTTGAAGAACTAACAGTGTGCAGAAACACACGCAGTTCTATCTCTTACTGGGGAGTGTGCAGGAGACTTCAGTGAACAGGCCGCTCTGCCCGAACAAGGCACAATGCAGATGCGTAGTTCCCAAGCATATTCTTCTGAGTCCACTAGAAACGTTGGAGTAGAGCTGAGAGGAACTCGGCATAAGTTCCATTTGAAGAAATAACCTAGGCCAGAAACCCACTCAGCTGTAGCTGTTAAGATTCATCTGGAGCGCACATTCTGGGAACCAGGCAGCAGAGTGCCCTGTGGAAGCTGCTCGATTTCAGCTTGTCTGATAGGTGTTTGTCTTCCCTGCAGAGAAACAGTGGCTTAGAGAAGTCTTTCTAGAGCAGCCACACACTCTGCCCTAGAGCTGAGAAGCACTGGCTGTAAGTTCCCTTTGCAGAAGTAACATTCTCCAGAAACACACTCTCTCCTAACTCTTAAGTTACTAGCTCACCTCACATATGCATGGAAACCCAGAGTGGAGCAGCCGGCGTATCTCTTGCTTGGATGCTGCCAGAAGGCTCTGTGCGATAGTGGCTTGCAAGGAGCTGCTTAGGAATCTAGTTGCACAGCAAGTACAAGCTTCTCACTGGAGCTGAGAAGCACTGGGAAGAACTTCCCTTTGAAGAACTAACAGTGTGCAGAAACACACGCAGTTCTATCTCTTACTGGGGAGTGTGCAGGCGAGTTCAGTGAACAGGCCGCTCTGCCCGAACAAGGCAGAATGCAGATGCGTAGTTCCCAAGCATATTCTTCTGAGTCCAGTAGAACCGTTGGAGTAGAGCTGAGAGGAACTCGGCATAAGTTCCATTTGAAGAAATAACCTAGGCCAGAAACCCACTCAGCTGTAGCTCTTAAGATTCATCTGGAGCGCACATTCTGGGAACCAGGCAGCAGAGTGCCCTGTGGAAGCTGCTCGATTTCAGCTTGTCTGATAGGTGTTTGTCTTCCCTGCAGAGAAACAGTGGCTTAGAGAACTCTTTCTACAGCAGCCACACACTCTGCCCTAGAGCTGAGAAGCACTGGCTGTAAGTTCCCTTTGCAGAAGTAACATTCTCCAGAAACACACTCTCTCCTAACTCTTAACTTACTAGCTCACCTCACATATGCATGGAAACCCAGAGTGGAGCAGCCGGCGTATCTCTTGCTTGGATGCTGCCAGAAGGCTCTGTGCGATAGTGGCTTGCAAGGAGCTGCTTAGGAACCTAGTTGCACAGCAAGTACAAGCTTCTCACTGGAGCTGAGAAGCACTGGGAAGAACTTCCCTTTGAAGAACTAACAGTGTGCAGAAACACACGCAGTTCTATCTCTTACTGGGGAGTGTGCAGGGGAGTTCAGTGAACAGGCCGCTCTGCCCGAACAAGGCACAATGCAGATGCGTAGTTCCCAAGCATATACTCCTGAGTCTACTAGAAACGTTGGAGTAGAGCTGCGAGGAACTCGGCATAAGTTCCATTTGAAGAAATAACGTAGGCCAGAAACCCACTCAGCTGTAGCTGTTAAGATTCATCTGCAGCGCACATTCTGGGAACCAGGCAGCAGAGTGCCCTGTGGCAGCTGCTCGAATTCATATTGTCTGATAGGTGTTTGTCTTCCCTGCAGAGAATCAGTGGCTTAGAGAAGTCTTTCTAGAGCAGCCACACACTCTGCCCTAGAGCTGAGAAGCACTGGCTGTAAGTTCCCTTTGCAGAGGTAACATTCTCCAGAAACACACTCTCTCCTAACTCTTAAGTTACTAGCTCACCTCACATATGCATGGAAACCCAGAGTGGAGCAGCCGGCGTATCTCTTGCTTGGATGCTGCCAGAAGGCTCTGTGCGATAGTGGCTTGCAAGGAGCTGCTTAGGAATCTAGTTGCACAGCAAGTACAAGCTTCTCACTGGAGATGAGAAGCACTGGGAAGAACTTCTCTTTGAAGAACTAACAGTGTGCAGAAACATACGGAGTTCTATCTCTTACTGGGGAGTGTGCAGGAGAGCTCAGTGAACAGGCCGCTCTGCCCGAACAAGGCAGAATGCAGATGCGTAGTTCCCAAGCATATTCTTCTGAGTCCACTAGAAACGTTGGAGTAGAGCTGCGAGGAACTCGGCATAAGTTCCATTTGAAGAAATAACCTAGGCCAGAAACCCACTCAGCTGTAGCTGTTAAGATTCATCTGGAGCGCACATTCTGGGAACCAGGCAGCAGAGTGCCCTGTGGAAGCTGCTCGATTTCAGCTTGTCTGATAGGTGTTTGTCTTCCCTGCAGAGAAACAGTGGCTTAGAGAACTCTTTCTACAGCAGCCACACACTCTGCCCTAGAGCTGAGAAGCACTGGCTGTAAGTTCCCTTTGCAGAAGTAACATTCTCCAGAAACACACTCACTCCTAACTCTTAAGTTACTAGCTCACCTCACATATGCATGGAAACCCAGAGTGGAGCTTCCGGCGTATCTCTTGCTTGGATGCTGCCAGAAGGCTCTGTGCGATAGTGGCTTGCAAGGAGCTGCTTAGGAATCTAGTTGCACAGCAAGTACAAGCTTCTCACTGGAGATGAGAAGCACTGGGAAGAACTTCCCTTTGAAGAACTAACAGTGTGCAGAAACACACGCAGTTCTATCTCTTACTGGGGAGTGTGCAGGCGAGTTCAGTGAACAGGCCGCTCTGCCCGAACAAGGCAGAATGCACATGCGTAGTTCCCAAGCATATTCTTCTGAGTCCACTAGAAACGTTGGAGTAGAGCTGAGAAGAACTCGGCATAAGTTCCATTTGAAGAAATAACCTAGGCCAGAAACCCACTCAGCTGTAGCTGTTAAGATTCATCTGGAGCGCACATTCTGGGAACCAGGCAGCAGAGTGCCCTGTGGAAGCTGCTCGATTTCAGCTTGTCTGATAGGTGTTTGTCTTCCCTGCAGAGAAACAGTGGCTTAGAGAACTCTTTCTACAGCAGCCACACACTCTGCCCTAGAGCTGAATAGCACTGGCTGTAAGTTCCCTTTGCAGAAGTAACATTCTCCAGAAACACACTCTCTCCTAACTCTTAACTTACTAGCTCACCTCACATATGCATGGAAACCCAGAGTGGAGCAGCCGGCGTATCTCTTGCTTGGATGCTGCCAGAAGGCTCTGTGCGATAGTGGCTTGCAAGGAGCTGCTTAGGAATCTAGTTGCACAGCAAGTACAAGCTTCTCACTGGAGCTGAGAAGCACTGGGAAGAACTTCCCTTTGAAGAACTAACAGTGTGCAGAAACACACGCAGTTCTATCTCTTACTGGGGAGTGTGCAGGCGAGTTCAGTGAACAGGCCGCTCTGCCCGAACAAGGCAGAATGCAGATGCGTAGTTCCCAAGCATATTCTTCTGAGTCCAGTAGAACCGTTGGAGTAGAGCTGAGAGGAACTCGGCATAAGTTCCATTTGAAGAAATAACCTAGGCCAGAAACCCACTCAGCTGTAGCTGTTAAGATTCATCTGGAGCGCACATTCTGGGAACCAGGCAGCAGAGTGCCCTGTGGAAGCTGCTCGATTTCAGCTTGTCTGATAGGTGTTTGTCTTCCCTGCAGAGAAACAGTGGCTTAGAGAACTCTTTCTACAGCAGCCACACACTCTGCCCTAGAGCTGAGAAGCACTGGCTGTAAGTTCCCTTTGCAGAAGTAACATTCTCCAGAAACACACTCTCTCCTAACTCTTAACTTACTAGCTCACCTCACATATGCATGGAAACCCAGAGTGGAGCAGCCGGCGTATCTCTTGCTTGGATGCTGCCAGAAGGCTCTGTGCGATAGTGGCTTGCAAGGAGCTGCTTAGGGACCTAGTTGCACAGCAAGTACAAGCTTCTCACTGGAGCTGAGAAGCACTGGGAAGAACTTCCCTTTGAAGAACTAACAGTGTGCAGAAACACACGCAGTTCTATCTCTTACTGGGGAGTGTGCAGGAGACTTCAGTGAACAGGCCGCTCTGCCCGAACAAGGCACAATGCAGATGCGTAGTTCCCAAGCATATTCTCCTGAGTCTACTAGAAACGTTGCAGTAGAGCTGCGAGGAACTCGGCATAAGTTCCATTTGAAGAAATAACCTAGGCCAGAAACCCACTCAGCTGTAGCTGTTAAGATTCATCTGGAGCGCACATTCTGGGAACCAGGCAGCAGAGTGCCCTGTGGAAGCTGCTCCATTTCAGCTTGTCTGATAGGTGTTTGTCTTCCCTGCAGAGAAACAGTGGCTTAGAGAAGTCTTTCTACAGCAGCCACACACTCTGCCCTAGAGCTGAGAAGCACTGGCTGTAAGTTCCCTTTGCAGAAGTAACATTCTCCAGAAACACACTCTCTCCTAACTCTTAAGTTACTAGCTCACCTCACATATGCATGGAAACCCAGAGTGGAGCAGCCGGCGTATCTCTTGCTTGGATGCTGCCAGAAGGCTCTGTGCGATAGTGGCTTGCAAGGAGCTGCTTAGGAATCTAGTTGCACAGCAAGTACAAGCTTCTCACTGGAGATGAGAAGCACTGGGAAGAACTTCTCTTTGAAGAACTAACAGTGTGCAGAAACACACGCAGTTCTATCTCTTACTGGGGAGTGTGCAGGAGAGCTCAGTGAACAGGCCGCTCTGCCCGAACAAGGCAGAATGCAGATGCGTAGTTCCCAAGCATATTCTTCTGAGTCCACTAGAAACGTTGGAGTAGAACTGAGAGGAACTCGGCATAAGTTCCATTTGAAGAAATAACCTAGGCCAGAAACCCACTCAGCTGTAGCTGTTAAGATTCATCTGGAGCGCACATTCTGGGAACCAGGCAGCAGAGTGCCCTGTGGAAGCTGCTCGATTTCAGCTTGTCTGATAGGTGTTTGTCTTCCCTGCAGAGAAACAGTGGCTTAGAGAACTCTTTCTACAGCAGCCACACACTCTGCCCTAGAGCTGAATAGCACTGGCTGTAAGTTCCCTTTGCAGAAGTAACATTCTCCAGAAACACACTCTCTCCTAACTCTTAAGTTACTAGCTCACCTCACATATGCATGGAAACCCAGAGTGGAGCAGCCGGCGTATCTCTTGCTTGGATGCTGCCAGAAGGCTCTGTGCGATAGTGGCTTGCAAGGAGCTGCTTAGGAATCTAGTTGCACAGCAAGTACAAGCTTCTCACTGGAGCTGAGAAGCACTGGGAAGAACTTCCCTTTGAAGAACTAACAGTGTGCAGAAACACACGCAGTTCTATCTCTTACTGGGGAGTGTGCAGGCGAGTTCAGTGAACAGGCCGCTCTGCCCGAACAAGGCAGAATGCAGATGCGTAGTTCCCAAGCATATTCTTCTGAGTCCACTAGAAACGTTGGAGTAGAGCTGAGAGGAACTCGGCATAAGTTCCATTTGAAGAAATAACCTAGGCCAGAAACCCACTCAGCTGTAGCTGTTAAGATTCTTCTGGAGGGCACATTCTGGGAACCAGGCAGCAGAGTGCCCTGTGGAAGCTGCTCGATTTCAGCTTGTCTGATAGGTGTTTGTCTTCCCTGCAGAGAAACAGTGGCTTAGAGAACTCTTTCTACAGCAGCCACACACTCTGCCCTAGAGCTGAGAAGCACTGGCTGTAAGTTCCCTTTGCAGAAGTAACATTCTCCAGAAACACACTCTCTCCTAACTCTTAACTTACTAGCTCACCTCACATATGCATGGAAACCCAGAGTGGAGCAGCCGGCGTATCTCTTGCTTGGATGCTGCCAGAAGGCTCTGTGCGATAGTGGCTTGCAAGGAGCTGCTTAGGAACCTAGTTGCACAGCAAGTACAAGCTTCTCACTGGAGCTGAGAAGCACTGGGAAGAACTTCCCTTTGAAGAACTAACAGTGTGCAGAAACACACGCAGTTCTATCTCTTACTGGGGAGTGTGCAGGAGACTTCAGTGAACAGGCCGCACTGCCCGAACAAGGCACAATGCAGATGCGTAGTTCCCAAGCATATTCTCCTGAGTCTACTAGAAATGTTGGAGTAGAGCTGCGAGGAACTCTGCATAAGTTCCATTTGAAGAAATAACCTAGGCCAGAAACCCACTCAGCTGTAGCTGTTAAGATTCATCTGGAGCGCACATTCTGGGAACCAGGCAGCAGAGTGCCCTGTGGAAGCTGCTCGATTTCAGCTTGTCTGATAGGTGTTTGTCTTCCCTGCAGAGAAACAGTGGCTTAGAGAACTCTTTCTACAGCAGCCACACACTCTGCCCTAGAGCTGAATAGCACTGGCTGTAAGTTCCCTTTGCAGAAGTAACATTCTCCAGAAACACACTCTCTCCTAACTCTTAAGTTACTAGCTCACCTCACATATGCATGGAAACCCAGAGTGGAGCAGCCGGCGTATCTCTTGCTTGGATGCTGCCAGAAGGCTCTGTGCGATAGTGGCTTGCAAGGAGCTGCTTAGGAATCTAGTTGCACAGCAAGTTCAAGCTTCCCACTGGAGCTGAGAAGCACTGGGAAGAACTTCTCTTTGAAGAACTAACAGTGTGCAGAAACACACGCAGTTCTATCTCTTACTGGGGAGTGTGCAGGAGAGCTCAGTGAACAGGCCGCTCTGCCCGAACAAGGCAGAATGCAGATGCGTAGTTCCCAAGCATATTCTTCTGAGTCCACTAGACACGTTGGAGTAGAGCTGAGAGGAACTCGGCATAAGTTCCATTTGAAGAAATAACCTAGGCCAGAAACCCACTCAGCTGTAGCTGTTAAGATTCATCTGGAGCGCACATTCTGGGAACCAGGCAGCAGAGTGCCCTGTGGAAGCTGCTCGATTTCAGCTTGTCTGATAGGTGTTTGTCTTCCCTGCAGAGAAACAGTGGCTTAGAGAACTCTTTCTACAGCAGCCACACACTCTGCCCTAGAGCTGAGAAGCACTGGCTGTAAGTTCCCTTTGCAGAAGTAACATTCTCCAGAAACACACTCTCTCCTAACTCTTAACTTACTAGCTCACCTCACATATGCATGGAAACCCAGAGTGGAGCAGCCGGCGTATCTCTTGCTTGGATGCTGCCAGAAGGCTCTGTGCGATAGTGGCTTGCAAGGAGCTGCTTAGGAATCTAGTTGCACAGCAAGTACAAGCTTCTCACTGGAGCTGAGAAGCACTGGGAAGAACTTCCCTTTGAAGAACTAACAGTGTGCAGAAACACACGCAGTTCTATCTCTTACTGGGGAGTGTGCAGGCGAGTTCAGTGAACAGGCCGCTCTGCCCGAACAAGGCAGAATGCAGATGCGTAGTTCCCAAGCATATTCTTCTGAGGCCACTAGAAACGTTGGAGTAGAGCTGAGAGGAACTCGGCATAAGTTCCATTTGAAGAAATAACCTAGGCCAGAAACCCACTCAGCTGTAGCTGTTAAGATTCATCTGGAGCGCACATTCTGGGAACCAGGCAGCAGAGTGCCCTGTGGAAGCTGCTCGATTTCAGCTTGTCTGATAGGTGTTTGTCTTCCCTGCAGAGAAACAGTGGCTTAGAGAACTCTTTCTACAGCAGCCACACACTCTGCCCTAGAGCTGAGAAGCACTGGCTGTAAGTTCCCTTTGCAGAAGTAACATTCTCCAGAAACACACTCTCTCCTAACTCTTAAGTTACTAGCTCACCTCACATATGCATGGAAACCCAGAGTGGAGCAGCCGGCGTATCTCTTGCTTGGATGCTGCCAGAAGGCTCGGTGCGATAGTGGCTTGCAAGGAGCTGCTTAGGAATCTAGTTGCACAGCAAGTACAAGCTTCTCACTGGAGCTGAGAAGCAGTGGGAAGAACTTCTCTTTGAAGAACTAACAGTGTGCAGAAACACACGCAGTTCTATCTCTTACTGGGGAGTGTGCAGGAGAGCTCAGTGAACAGGCCGCTCTGCCCGAACAAGGCAGAATGCAGATGCGTAGTTCCCAAGCATATTCTCCTGAGTCTACTAGAAAGGTTGGAGTAGAGCTGCGAGGAACTCGGCATAAGTTCCATTTGAAGAAATAACCTAGGCCAGAAACCCACTCAGCTGTAGCTGTTAAGATTCATCTGGAGCGCACATTCTGGGAACCAGGCAGCAGAGTGCCCTGTGGAAGCTGCTCGATTTCAGCTTGTCTGATAGGTGTTTGTCTTCCCTGCAGAGAAACAGTGGCTTAGAGAACACTTTCTACAGCAGCCACACACTCTGCCCTAGAGCTGAGAAGCACTGGATGTAAGTTCCCTTTGCAGAAGTAACATTCTCCAGAAACACACTCTCTCCTAACTCTTAAGTTACTAGCTCACCTCACATATGCATGGAAACCCAGAGTGGAGCAGCCGGCGTATCTCTTGCTTGGATGCTGCCAGAAGGCTCTGTGCGATAGTGGCTTGCAAGAAGCTGCTTAGGAACCTAGTTGCACAGCAAGTACAAGCTTCTCACTTGAGCTGAGAAGCACTGGGAAGAACTTCCCTTTGAAGAACTAACAGTGTGCAGAAACACACGCAGTTCTATCTCTTACTGGGGAGTGTGCAGGAGACTTCAGTGAACAGGCCGCTCTGCCAGGACAAGGCACAATGCAGATGCGTACTTCCCAAGCATATTCTCCTGAGTCTACTAGAAACGTTGGAGTAGAGCTGCGAGGAACTCGGCATAAGTTCCATTTGAAGAAATAACCTAGGCCAGAAACCCACTCAGCTGTAGCTGTTAAGATTCTTCTGGAGCGCACATTCTGGGAACCAGGCAGCAGAGTGCCCTGTGGAAGCTGCTCGATTTCAGCTTGTCTGATAGGTGTTTGTCTTCCCTGCAGAGAAACAGTGGCTTAGAGAACTCTTTCTACAGCAGCCACACACTCTGCCCTAGAGCTGAGAAGCACTGGCTGTAAGTTCCCTTTGCAGAAGTAACATTCTCCAGAAACACACTCTCTCCTAACTCTTAACTTACTAGCTCACCTCACATATGCATGGAAACCCAGAGTGGAGCAGCCGGCGTATCTCTTGCTTGGATGCTGCCAGAAGGCTCTGTGCGATAGTGGCTTGCAAGGAGCTGCTTAGGAATCTAGTTGCACAGCAAGTACAAGCTTCTCACTGGAGCTGAGAAGCACTGGGAAGAACTTCCCTTTGAAGAACTAACAGTGTGCAGAAACACACGCAGTTCTATCTCTTACTGGGGAGTGTGCAGGAGACTTCAGTGAACAGGCCGCTCTGCCCGACCATGGCAGAATGCAGATGCGTAGTTCCCAAGCATATTCTCCTGAGTCTACTAGAAAAGTTGGAGTAGAGCTGCGAGGAACTCGGCATAAGTTCCATTTGAAGAAATAACCTAGGCCAGAAACCCACTCAGCTGTAGCTGTTAAGATTCATCTGGAGCGCACATTCTGGGAACCAGGCAGTAGAGTGCCCTGTGGAAGCTGCTCGATTTCAGCTTCTCTGATAGGAGTTTGTCTTCCATGCAGAGAAACAGTGGCTTAGAGAACTCTTTCTACAGCAGCCACACACTCTGCCCTAGAGCTGAGAAGCACTGGCTGTAAGTTCCCTTTGCAGAAGTAACATTCTCCAGAAACACACTCTCTCCTAACTCTTAAGTTACTAGCTCACCTCACATATGCATGGAAACCCAGAGTAGAGCAGCCAGCGTCTCTCTTGCTTGGATGCTGCCAAAAGGCTCTGTGCGATAGTGGCCTGCAAGGAGCTGCTTTGGAACCTAGTTGCACAGCAAGTACAAGCTTCTCACTGGAGATGAGAAGCACTGGGAAGAACTTCCCTTTGAAGAACTAACAGTGTGCAGAAACACACGCAGTTCTATCTCTTACTGGGGAGTGTGCAGGAGACTTCAGTGAACAGGCCGCTCTGCCCGACCAAGGCACAATGCAGATGCGTAGTTCCAAAGCATATTCTCCTGAGTGTACTAGAAACGTTGGAGTAGAGCTGCGAGGAACTCGGCATAAGTTCCATTTGAAGAAATAACCTAGGCCAGAAACCCACTCAGTTGTAGCTGTTAAGATTACTCTGGAGCGCACATTCTGGGAACCAGGCAGCAGAGTGCCCTGTGGAAGCTGCTCGATTTCAGCTTGTCTGATAGGTGTTTGTCTTCCCTGCAGAGAAACAGTGGCTTAGAGAACTCTTTCTACAGCAGCCACACACTCTGCCCTAGAGCTGAGAAGCACTGGATGTAAGTTCCCTTTGCAGAAGTAACATTCTCCAGAAACACACTCTCTCCTAACTCTTAAGTTACTAGCTCACCTCACATATGCATGGAAACCCAGAGTGGAGCAGCCGGCGTATCTCTTGCTTGGATGCTGCCAGAAGGCTCTGTGCGATAGTGGCTTGCAAGGAGCTGCTTAGGAATCTAGTTGCACAGCAAGTACAAGCTTCTCACTGGAGCTGAGAAGCACTGGGAAGAACTTCCCTTTGAAGAACTAACAGTGTGCAGAAACACACGCAGTTCTGTCTCTTACTGGGGAGTGTGCAGGCGACTTCAGTGAACAGGCCGCTCTGCCCGAACAAGGCAGAATGCAGATGCGTAGTTCCCAAGCATATTCTTCTGAGTCCACTAGAAACGTTGGAGTAGAGCTGAGAGGAACTCGGCATAAGTTCCATTTGAAGAAATAACCTAGGCCAGAAACCCACTCAGCTGTAGCTGTTAAGATTCATCTGGAGCGCACATTCTGGGAACCAGGCAGTAGAGTCCCCTGTGGAAGCTGCTGGATTTCAGCTTGTCTGATAGGTGTTTGTCTTCCCTGCAGAGAAACTGTGGCTTAGAGAACTCTTTCTACAGCAGCCAAACACTCTGCCCTAGAGCTGAGAAGCACTGGCTGTAAGTTCCCTTTGCAGAAGTAACATTCTCCAGAAACAAACTCTCTCCTAACTCTTAAGTTACTAGCTCACCTCACATATGCATGGAAACCCAGAGTGGAGCAGCCGGCGTATCTCTTGCTTGGATGCTGCCAGAAGGCTCTGTGCAATAGCGGCTTGCAAGGAGCTGCTTAGGAACCTAGTTGCACAGCAAGTACAAGCTTCTAACTTGAGCTGAGAAGCACTGGGAAGAACTTCCCTTTGAAGAACTAACAGTGTGCAGAAACACACGCAGTCTTATCTCTTACTGGGGAGTGTGCAGGCAAGTTCAGTGAACAGGCCGCTCTGCCCGAACAAGGCAGAATGCAGATGAGTAGTTCCCAAGCATATTCTTCTGAGTCCACTAGAAACGTTGGAGTAGAGCTGAGAGGAACTCGGCATAAGTTCCATTTGAAGAAATAACCTAGGCCAGAAACCCACTCAGCTGTAGCTGTTAAGATTCATCTGGAGCGCACATTCTGGAACCAGGCAGCAGAGTGCCCTGTGGAAGCTGCTCGATTTCAGCTTGTCTGATAGGTGTTTGTCTTCCCTGCAGAGAAACAGTGGCTTAGAGAACTCTTTCTACAGCAGCCACACACTGTGCCCTAGAGCTGAGAAGCACTGGCTGTAAGTTCCCTTTGCAGAAGTAACATTCCCCAGAAACACACTCTCTCCTAACTCTTAACTTACCAGCTCACCTCACATATGCATGGAAACCCAGAGTGGAGCAGCCGGCGTATCTCTTGCTTGGATGCTGCCAGAAGGATCTGTGCGATAGTGGCTTGCAAGGAGCTGCTTAGGAATCTAGTTGCACAGCAAGTACAAGCTTCTCACTGGAGCTGAGAAGCACTGGGAAGAACTTCTCTTTGAAGAACTAACAGTGTGCAGAAACACACGCAGTTCTATCTCTTACTGGGGAGTGTGCAGGCGAGTTCAGTGAACAGGCCGCTCTGCCCGAACAAGGCAGAATGCAGATGCTTAGTTCCCAAGCATATTCTTCTGAGTCCACTAGAAACGTTGGAGTAGAGCTGAGAGGAACTCGGCATAAGTTCCATTTGAAGAAATAACCTAGGCCAGAAACCCACTCAGCTGTAGCTGTTAAGATTCATCTGGAGCGCACATTCTGGGAAGCAGTCAGCAGAGTGCCCTGTGGAAGCTGCTAGATTTCAGCTTGTCTGATAGGTGTTTGTCTTCCCTGCAGAGAAACAGTGGCTTAGAGAACTATTTCTACAGCAGCCACACACTCTGCCCTAGAGCTGAGAAGCACTGGCTGTAAGTTCCCTTTGCAGAAGTAACATTCTCCAGAAACACACTCTCTCCTAACTCTTAAGTTACCAGCTCACCTCACATATGCATGAAAACCCAGAGTAGAGCAGCCGGCGTCTCTCTTGCTTGGATGCTGCCAAAAGGCTCTGTGCGATAGTGGCCTGCAAGGAGCTGCTTTGGAACCTAGTTGCACAGCAAGTACAAGCTTCTCACTGGAGATGAGAAGCACTGGGAAGAACTTCCCTTTGAAGAACTAACAGTGTGCAGAAACACACGCAGTTCTATCTCTTACTGGGGAGTGTGCAGGAGACTTCAGTGAACAGGCCGCTCTGCCCGACCATGGCACAATGCAGATGCGTAGTTCCAAAGCATATTCTCCTGAGTGTACTAGAAACGTTGGAGTAGAGCTGCGAGGAACTCGGCATAAGTTCCATTTGAAGAAATAACCTAGGCCAGAAACCCACTCAGCTGTAGCTGTTAAGATTACTCTGGAGCGCACATTCTGGGAACCAGGCAGCAGAGTGCCCTGTGGAAGCTGCTCGATTTCAGCTTGTCTGATAGGTGTTTGTCTTCCCTGCAGTGAAACAGTGGCTTAGAGAACTCTTTCTACAGCAG
Organism: Tapirus indicus; assembly: GCA_031878705.1. Taxonomy (NCBI): domain Eukaryota; kingdom Metazoa; phylum Chordata; class Mammalia; order Perissodactyla; family Tapiridae; genus Tapirus; species Tapirus indicus. The sequence continues at coordinate 187,606 of CM062933.1, forward strand.
CCACACACTCTGCCCTAGAGCTGAGAAGCACTGGATGTAAGTTCCCTTTGCAGAAGTAACATTCTCCAGAAACACACTCTCTCCTAACTCTTAACTTACTAGCTCACCTCACATATGCATGGAAACCCAGAGTGGAGCAGCCGGCGTATCTCTTTGCTTGGATGCTGCCAGAAGTCTCTGTGCGATAGTGGCTTGCAAGGAGCTGCTTAGGAATCTAGTTGCACAGCAAGTACAAGCTTCTCACTGGAGCTGAGAAGCACTGGGAAGAACTTCCCTTTGAAGAACTAACAGTGTGCAGAAACACACGCAGTTCTGTCTCTTACTGGGGAGTTTGCAGGCGACTTCAGTGAACAGGCCGCTCTGCCCGAACAAGGCAGAATGCAGATGCGTAGTTCCCAAGCATATTCTTCTGAGTCCAATAGAAACGTTGGAGTAGAGCTGCGAGGAACTCGGCATAAGTTCCATTTGAAGAAATAACCTAGGCCAGAAACCCACTCAGCTGTAGCTGTTAAGATTCATCTGGAGCGCACATTCTGGGAACCAGGCAGCAGAGTGCCCTGTGGAAGCTGCTCGATTTCAGCTTGTCTGATAGGTGTTTGTCTTCCCTGCAGAGAAACAGTGGCTTAGAGAACTCTTTCTACAGCAGCCAAACACTCTGCCCTAGAGCTGAGAAGCACTGGCTGTAAGTTCCCTTTGCAGAAGTAACATTCTCCAGAAACACACTCTCTCCTAACTCTTAAGTTACTAGCTCACCTCACATATGCATGGAAACCCAGAGTGCAGCAGCCGGCGTATCTCTTGCTTGGATGCTGCCAGAAGGCTCTGTGCGATAGTGGCTTGCAAGGAGCTGCTTAGGAACCTAGTTGCACAGCAAGTACAAGCTTCTCACTTGAGCTGAGAAGCACTGGGAAGAACTTCCCTTTGAAGAACTAACAGTGTGCAGAAACACACGCAGTCTTATCTCTTACTGGGGAGTGTGCAGGCAAGTTCAGTGAACAGGCCGCTCTGCCCGAACAAGGCAGAATGCAGATGAGTAGTTCCCAAGCATATTCTTCTGAGTCCACTAGAAACGTTGGAGTAGAGCTGAGAGGAACTCGGCATAAGTTCCATTTGAAGAAATAACCTAGGCCAGAAACCCACTCAGCTGTAGCTGTTAAGATTCATCTGGAGCGCACATTCTGGAACCAGGCAGCAGAGTGCCCTGTGGAAGCTGCTCGATTTCAGCTTGTCTGATAGGTGTTTGTCTTCCCTGCAGAGAAACAGTGGCTTAGAGAACTCTTTCTACAGCAGCCACACACTCTGCCCTAGAGCTGAGAAGCACTGGATGTAAGTTCCCTTTGCAGAAGAATCATTCCCCAGAAACACACTCTCTCCTAACTCTTAACTTACTAGCTCACCTCACATATGCATGGAAACCCAGAGTGGAGCAGCCGGCTATAGCTCTTGGTTGGATGCTGTCAAGAGGCTCTGTGCGATAGTGGCTTGCAAGGAGCTGCTTAGGAATCTAGTTGCACAGCAAGTACAAGCTTCTCACTGGAGATGAGAAGCACTGGGAAGAACTTCTCTTTGAAGAACTAACAGTGTGCAGAAACACACGCAGTTCTATCTCTTACTGGGGAGTGTGCAGGCGAGTTCAGTGAACAGGCCGCTCTGCCCGAACAAGGCAGAATGCAGATGCGTAGTTCCCAAGCATATTCTTCTGAGTCCACTAGAAACGTTGGAGTAGAGCTGAGAGGAACTCGGCATAAGTTCCATTTGAAGAAATAACCTAGGCCAGAAACCCACTCAGCTGTAGCTGTTAAGATTCATCTGGAGCGCACATTCTGGGAAGCAGTCAGCAGAGTGCCCTGTGGAAGCTGCTAGATTTCAGCTTGTCTGATAGGTGTTTGTCTTCCCTGCAGAGAAACAGTGGCTTAGAGAACTCTTTCTACAGCAGCCACACACTCTGCCCTAGAGCTGAGAAGCACTGGCTGTAAGTTCCCTTTGCAGAAGTAACATTCTCCAGAAACACACTCTCTCCTAACTCTTAAGTTACTAGCTCACCTCACATATGCATGAAAACCCAGAGTAGAGCAGCCGGCGTCTCTCTTGCTTGGATGCTGCCAAAAGGCTCTGTGCGATAGTGGCCTGCAAGGAGCTGCTTTGGAACCTAGTTGCACAGCAAGTACAAGCTTCTCACTGGAGATGAGAAGCACTGGGAAGAACTTCCCTTTGAAGAACTAACAGTGTGCAGAAACACACGCAGTTCTATCTCTTACTGGGGAGTGTGCAGGAGACTTCAGTGAACAGGCCGCTCTGCCCGACCAAGGCACAATGCAGACCCACTGAGTTTGCAGGCGACTTCAGTGAACAAGGCAGAATGCAGATGCGTAGTTCCCAAGCATATTCTTCTGAGTCCACTAGAAACGTTGGAGTAGAGCTGCGAGGAACTCGGCATAAGTTCCATTTGAAGAAATAACCTAGGCCAGAAACCCACTCAGCTGTAGCTGTTAAGATTCATCTGGAGCGCACATTCTGGGAACCAGGCAGCAGAGTGCCCTGTGGAAGCTGCTCGATTTCAGCTTGTCTGATAGGTGTTTGTCTTCCCTGCAGAGAAACAGTGGCTTAGAGAACTCTTTCTACAGCAGCCACACACTCTGCCCTAGAGCTGAGAAGCACTGGATGTAAGTTCCCTTTGCAGAAGAATCATTCCCCAGAAACACACTCTCTCCTAACTCTTAACTTACTAGCTCACCTCACATATGCATGGAAACCCAGAGTGGAGCAGCCGGCTATAGCTCTTGGTTGGATGCTGTCAAGAGGCTCTGTGCGATAGTGGCTTGCAAGGAGCTGCTTAGGAATCTAGTTGCACAGCAAGTACAAGCTTCTCACTGGAGATGAGAAGCACTGGGAAGAACTTCTCTTTGAAGAACTAACAGTGTGCAGAAACACACGCAGTTCTATCTCTTACTGGGGAGTGTGCAGGCGAGTTCAGTGAACAGGCCGCTCTGCCCGAACAAGGCAGAATGCAGATGCGTAGTTCCCAAGCATATTCTTCTGAGTCCACTAGAAACGTTGGAGTAGAGCTGAGAGGAACTCGGCATAAGTTCCATTTGAAGAAATAACCTAGGCCAGAAACCCACTCAGCTGTAGCTGTTAAGATTCATCTGGAGCGCACATTCTGGGAAGCAGTCAGCAGAGTGCCCTGTGGAAGCTGCTAGATTTCAGCTTGTCTGATAGGTGTTTGTCTTCCCTGCAGAGAAACAGTGGCTTAGAGAACTCTTTCTACAGCAGCCACACACTCTGCCCTAGAGCTGAGAAGCACTGGCTGTAAGTTCCCTTTGCAGAAGTAACATTCTCCAGAAACACACTCTCTCCTAACTCTTAAGTTACTAGCTCACCTCACATATGCATGAAAACCCAGAGTAGAGCAGCCGGCGTCTCTCTTGCTTGGATGCTGCCAAAAGGCTCTGTGCGATAGTGGCCTGCAAGGAGCTGCTTTGGAACCTAGTTGCACAGCAAGTACAAGCTTCTCACTGGAGATGAGAAGCACTGGGAAGAACTTCCCTTTGAAGAACTAACAGTGTGCAGAAACACACGCAGTTCTATCTCTTACTGGGGAGTGTGCAGGAGACTTCAGTGAACAGGCCGCTCTGCCCGACCAAGGCACAATGCAGACCCACTGAGTTTGCAGGCGACTTCAGTGAACAAGGCAGAATGCAGATGCGTAGTTCCCAAGCATATTCTTCTGAGTCCACTAGAAACGTTGGAGTAGAGCTGCGAGGAACTCGGCATAAGTTCCATTTGAAGAAATAACCTAGGCCAGAAACCCACTCAGCTGTAGCTGTTAAGATTCATCTGGAGCGCACATTCTGGGAACCAGGCAGCAGAGTGCCCTGTGGAAGCTGCTCGATTTCAGCTTGTCTGATAGGTGTTTGTCTTCCCTGCAGAGAAACAGTGGCTTAGAGAACTCTTTCTACAGCAGCCACACACTCTGCCCTAGAGCTGAATAGCACTGGCTGTAAGTTCCCTTTGCAGAAGTAACATTCTCCAGAACACACTCTCTCCTAACTCTTAAGTTACTAGCTCACCTCACATATGCATGGAAACCCAGAGTGGAGCAGCCGGCGTATCTCTTGCTTGGATGCTGCCAGAAGGCTCTGTGCGATAGTGGCTTGCAAGGAGCTGCTTAGGAATCTAGTTGCACAGCAAGTACAAGCTTCTCACTGGAGCTGAGAAGCACTGGGAAGAACTTCTCCGTGAAGATCTAACAGTGTGCAGAAACACACGCAGTTCTATCTCTTACTGGGGAGTGTGTAGGCGAGTTCAGTGAACAGGCCGCTCTGCCCGAACAAGGCAGAATGCAGATGCGTAGTTCCCAAGCATATTCTTCTGAGTCCACTAGAAACGTTGGAGTAGAGCTGAGAGGAACTTGGCATAAGTTCCATTTGAAGAAATAACCTAGGTCAGAAACCCACTCAGCTGTAGCTGTTAAGATTCATCTGGAGCGCACATTATGGGAACCAGGCAGTAGAGTCCCCTGTGGAAGCTGCTCGATTTCAGCTTGTCTGATAGGTGTTTGTCTTCCCTGCAGAGAAACAGTGGCTTAGAGAACTCTTTCTACAGCAGCCACACACTCTGCCCTAGAGCTGAGAAGCACTGGCTGTAAGTTCCCTTTGCAGAAGTAACATTCTCCAGAAACACACTCTCTCCTAACTCTTAAGTTACTAGCTCACCTCACATATGCATGGAAACCCAGAGTGGAGCAGCCGGCGTATCTCTTGCTTGGATGCTGCCAGAAGGCTCTGTGCGATAGTGGCTTGCAAGGAGCTGCTTAGGAACCTAGTTGCACAGCAAGTACAAGCTTCTCACTTTAGCTGAGAAGGACTGGGAAGAACTTCCCTTTGAAGAACTAACAGTGTGCAGAAACACACGCAGTTCTATCTCTTACTGGGGAGTGTGCAGGCAAGTTCAGTGAACAGGCCGCTCTGCCCGAACAAGGCAGAATAAAGATGCGTAGTTCCCAAGCATATTCTTCTGTGTCCAGTAGAAACGTTGGAGTAGAGCTGCGAGGAACTCGGCATAAGTTCCATTTGAAGAAATAACCTAGGCCAGAAACCCACGCAGCTGTAGCTGTTAAGATTCATCTGGAGCGCACATTCTGGAACCAGGCAGCAGAGTGCCCTGTGGAAGCTGCTCGATTTCAGCTTGTCTGATAGGTGTTTGTCTTCCCTGCAGAGAAACCTTGGCTTAGAGAACTCTTTCTACAGCAGCCACACACTCTGCCCTAGAGCTGAGAAGCACTGGCTGTAAGTTCCCTTTGCAGAAGTAACATTCCCCAGAAACACACTCTCTCCTAACTCTTAACTTACTAGCTCACCTCACATATGCATGGAAACCCAGAGTGGAGCAGCCGGCCATAGCTCTTGGTTGGATGCTGCAAAGAGGCTCTGTGCGATAGTGGCTTGCAAGGAGCTGCTTAGGAATCTAGTTGCACAGCAAGTACAAGCTTCTCACTGGAGCTGAGAAGCACTGGGAAGAACTTCCCTTTGAAGAACTAACAGTGTGCAGAAACACACGCAGTTCTATCTCTTACTGGGGAGTGTGCAGGAGACTTCAGTGAACAGGCCGCTCTGCCGGAACAAGGCAGAATGCAGATGCGTAGTTCCCAAGCATATTCTTCTGAGTCCACTAGAAACGTTGGAGTAGAGCTGCGAGGAACTCGGCATAAGTTCCATTTGAAGAAATAACCTAGGCCAGAAACCCACTCAGCTGTAGCTGTTAAGATTCATCTGGAGCGCACATTCTGGGAACCAGGCAGCAGAGTGCCCTGTGGAAGCTGCTCGATTTCAGCTTGTCTGATAGGTGTTTGTCTCCCCTGCAGAGAAACAGTGGCTTAGAGAACTCTTTCTACAGCAGCCACACACTCTGCCCTAGAGCTGAATAGCACTGGCTGCAAGTTCCCTTTGCAGAAGTAACATTCTCCAGAACACACTCTCTCCTAACTCTTAAGTTACTAGCTCACCTCACATATGCATGGAAACCCAGAGTGGAGCAGGCGGCGATAGCTCTTGCTTGGATGCTGCCAGAAGGCTCTGTGCGATAGTGGCTTGCAAGGAGCTGCTTAGGAATCTAGTTGCACAGCAAGTACAAGCTTCTCACTGGAGCTGAGAAGCACTGGGAAGAACTTCCCTTTGAAGAACTAACAGTGTGCAGAAACACACGCAGTTCTATCTCTTACTGGGGAGTGTGCAGGCGACTTCAGTGAACAGGCCGCTCTGCCCGAACAAGGCAGAATGCAGATGCGTAGTTCCCAAGCATATTCTTCTGAGTCCACTAGAAACGTTGGAGTAGAGCTGAGAGGAACTCGGCATAAGTTCCATTTGAAGAAATAACCTAGACCAGAAACCCACTCAGCTGTAGCTGTTAAGATTCATCTAGAGCGCACATTCTGGGAACCAGGCAGCAGAGTGCCCTGTGGAAGCTGCTCGATTTCAGCTTGTCTGATAGGTGTTTGTCTTCCTTGCAGAGAAACAGTGGCTTAGAGAACTCTTTCTACAGCAGCCACACACTCTGCCCTAGAGCTGAGAAGCACTGGCTGTAAGTTCCCTTTGCAGAAGTAACATTCTCCAGAAACACACTCTCTCCTAACTCTTAAGTTACTAGCTCACCTCACATATGCATGGAAGCCAGAGTGGAGCAGGCGGCGATAGGTCTTGCTAGGATGCTGCGAGAAGGTTCTGTGCGATAGTGGCTTGCAAGGTGCTGCTTAGGAATCTAGTTGCACAGCAAGTACAAGCTTCTCACTGGAGCTGAGAAGCACTGGGAAGAACTTCCCTTTGAAGAACTAACAGTGTGCAGAAACACACGCAGTTCTATCTCTTACTGGGGAGTGTGCAGGAGACTTCAGTGAACAGGCCGCTTTGCCCGAACAAGGCACAATGCAGATGCGTAGTTCCCAAGCATATTCTCCTGAGTCTACTAGAAACGTTGGAGTAGAGCTGCGAGGAACTCGGCATAAGTTCCATTTGAAGAAATAACCTAGGCCAGAAACCCACTCAGCTGTAGCTGTTAAGATTCATCTGGAGCGCACATTCTGGGAACCAGGCAGCAGAGTGCCCTGTGGAAGCTGCTCGATTTCAGCTTGTCTGATAGGTGTTTGTCTTCCCTGCAGAGAAACAGTGGCTTAGAGAACTCTTTCTACAGCAGCCACACACTCTGCCCTAGAGCTGAGAAGCACTGGCTGTAAGTTCCCTTTGCAGAAGTAACATTCTCCAGAAACACACTCTCTCCTAACTCTTAACTTACAAGCTCACCTCACATATGCATGGAAACCCAGAGTGGAGCAGGCGGCGATAGCTCTTGCTTGGATGCTGCCAGAAGGCTCTGTGCGATAGTGGCTTGCAAGGAGCTGCTTAGGAATCTAGTTGCACAGCAAGTACAAGCTTCTCACTGGAGCTGAGAAGCACTGGGAAGAACTTCCCTTTGAAGAACTAACATTGTGCAGAAACACACGCAGTTCTATCTCTTACTGGGGAGTGTGCAGGCGAGTTCAGTGAACAGGCCGCTCTGCCCGAACAAGGCAGAATGCAGATGCGTAGTTCCCAAGCATATTCTTCTGAGTCCACTAGAAACGTTGGAGTAGAGCTGAGAGGAACTCGGCATAAGTTCCATTTGAAGAAATAACCTAGGCCAGAAACCCACTCAGCTGTAGCTGTTAAGATTCATCTGGAGCGCACATTCTGGGAACCAGGCAGCAGAGTGCCCTGTGGAAGCTGCTCGATTTCAGCTTGTCTGATAGGTGTTTGTCTTCCCTGCAGAGAAACCGTGGCTTAGAGAACTCTTTCTACAGCAGCCACACACTCTGCCCTAGAGCTGAATAGCACTGGCTGTAAGTTCCCTTTGCAGAAGTAACATTCTCCAGAACACACTCTCTCCTAACTCTTAAGTTACAAGCTCACCTCACATATGCATGGAAAACCAGAGTGGAGCAGCCGGCGTATCTCTTGCTTGGATGCTGCCAGAAGGCTCTGTGCGATAGTGGCTTGCATGGAGCTGCTTAGGAATCTAGTTGCACAGCAAGTACAAGCTTCTCACTGGAGCTGAGAAGCACTGGGAAGAACTTCTCTTTGAAGAGCTAACAGTGTGCAGAAACACACGCAGTTCTATCTCTTACTGGGGAGTGTGCAGGAGACTTCAGTGAACAGGCCGCTCTGCCCGAACAAGGCAGAATGCAGATGCGTAGTTCCCAAGCATATTCTTCTGTGTCCAGTAGAAACGTTGGAGTAGAGCTGCGAGGAACTCGGCATAAGTTCCATTTGAAGAAATAACCTAGGCCAGAAACCCACGCAGCTGTAGCTGTTAAGATTCATCTGGAGCGCACATTCTGGAACCAGGCAGCAGAGTGCCCTGTGGAAGCTGCTCGATTTCAGCTTGTCTGATAGGTGTTTGTCTTCCCTGCAGAGAAACAGTGGCTTAGAGAACTCTTTCTACAGCAGCCACACACTCTGCCCTAGAGCTGAGAAGCACTGGCTGTAAGTTCCCTTTGCAGAAGTAACATTCCCCAGAAACACACTCTCTCCTAACTCTTAACTTACTAGCTCACCTCACATATGCATGGAAACCCAGAGTGGAGCAGCCGGCGTATCTCTTGCTTGGATGCTGCCAGAAGGCTCTGTGCGATAGTGGCTTGCAAGGAGCTGCTTAGGAACCTAGTTGCACAGCAAGTACAATCTTCTCACTTTTGCTGAGAAGGACTGGGAAGAACTTCCCTTTGAAGAACTAACAGTGTGCAGAAACACACGCAGTTCTGTCTCTTACTGGGGAGTGTGCAGGAGACTTCAGTGAACAGGCCGCTCTGCCCGAACAAGGCACAATGCAGATGCGTAGTTCCCAAGCATATTCTTCTGAGTCCACTAGAAACGTTGGAGTAGAGCTGAGAGGAACTCGGCATAAGTTCCATTTGAAGAAATAACCTAGGCCAGAAACCCACTCAGCTGTAGCTGTTAAGTTTCATCTGGAGCGCACATTCTGGGAACCAGGCAGTAGAGTGCCCTGTGGAAGCTGCTCGATTTCAGCTTGTCTGATAGGTGTTTGTCTTCTCTGCAGAGAAACAGTGGCTTAGAGAACTCTTTCTACAGCAGCCACACACTCTGCCCTAGAGCTGAATAGCACTGGCTGTAAGTTCCCTTTGCAGAAGTAACATTCTCCAGAAACACACTCTCTCCTAACTCTTAACTTACTAGCTCACCTCACATATGCATGGAAACCCAGAGTGGAGCAGCCGGCGATAGCTCTTGCTTGGATGCTGCCAGAAGGCTCTGTGCGATAGTGGCTTGCAAGGAGCTGCTTAGGAATCTAGTTGCACAGCAAGTACAAGCTTCTCACTGGAGCTGAGAAGCACTGGGAAGAACTTCCCTTTGAAGAACTAACAGTGTGCAGAAACACACGCAGTTCTATCTCTTACTGGGGAGTGTGCAGGCGAGTTCAGTGAACAGGCCGCTCTGCCCGAACAAGGCAGAATGCAGATGCGTAGTTCCCAAGCATATTCTTCTGAGTCCACTAGAAACGTTGGAGTAGAGCTGAGAGGAACTCGGCATAAGTTCCATTTGAAGAAATAACCTAGGCCAGAAACCCACTCAGCTGTAGCTGTTAAGATTCATCTGGAGCGCACATTCTGGGAACCAGGCAGCAGAGTGCCCTGTGGAAGCTGCTCGATTTCAGCTTGTCTGATAGGTGTTTGTCTTCCCTGCAGAGAAACAGTGGCTTAGAGAAGTCTTTCTAGAGCAGCCACACACTCTGCCCTAGAGCTGAGAAGCACTGGCTGTAAGTTCCCTTTGCAGAAGTAACATTCTCCAGAAACACACTCTCTCCTAACTCTTAAGTTACTAGCTCACCTCACATATGCATGGCAACCCAGAGTGGAGCAGGCGGCGATAGGTCTTGCTAGGATGCTGCCAGAAGGCTCTGTGCGATAGTGGCTTGCAAGGAGCTGCTTAGGAATCTAGTTGCACAGCAAGTACAAGCTTCTCACTGGAGCTGAGAAGCACTGGGAAGAACTTCCCTTTGAAGAACTAACAGTGTGCAGAAACACACGCAGTTCTATCTCTTACTGGGGAGTGTGCAGGCGAGTTCAGTGAACAGGCCGCTCTGCCCGAACAAGGCAGAATGCAGATGCGTAGTTCCCAAGCATATTCTTCTGAGTCCACTAGAAACGTTGGAGTAGAGCTGAGAGGAACTCGGCATAAGTTCCATTTGAAGAAATAACCTAGGCCAGAAACCCACTCAGCTGTAGCTGTTAAGATTCATCTGGAGCGCACATTCTGGGAACCAGGCAGCAGAGTGCCCTGTGGAAGCTGCTCGATTTCAGCTTGTCTGATAGGTGTTTGTCTTCCCTGCAGAGAAACAGTGGCTTAGAGAACTCTTTCTACAGCAGCCTCACACTCTGCCCTAGAGCTGAATAGCACTGGCTGTAAGTTCCCTTTGCAGAAGTAACATTCTCCAGAAACACACTCTCTCCTAACTCTTAAGTTACTAGCTCACCTCACATATGCATGGAAACCCAGAGTGGAGCAGCCGGCGTATCTCTTGCTTGGATGCTGCCAGAAGGCTCTGTGCGATAGTGGCTTGCAAGGAGCTGCTTAGGAACCTAGTTGCACAGCAAGTACAATCTTCTCACTTTTGCTGAGAAGGACTGGGAAGAACTTCCCTTTGAAGAACTAACAGTGTGCAGAAACACACGCAGTTCTATCTCTTACTGGGGAGTGTGCAGGAGACTTCAGTGAACAGGCCGCTCTGCCCGAACAAGGCACAATGCAGATGCGTAGTTCCCAAGCATATTCTCCTGAGTCTACTAGAAACGTTGGAGTAGAGCTGCGAGGAACTCGGCATAAGTTCCATTTGAAGAAATAACCTAGGCCAGAAACCCACTCAGCTGTAGCTGTTAAGATTCATCTGGAGCGCACATTCTGGGAACCAGGCAGCAGAGTGCCCTGTGGAAGCTGCTCGATTTCAGCTTGTCTGATAGGTGTTTGTCTTCCCTGCAGAGAAACAGTGGCTTAGAGAACTTTTTCTAGAGCAGCCACACACTCTGCCCTAGAGCTGAGAAGCACTGGCTGTAAGTTCCCTTTGCAGAAGTAACATTCTCCAGAAACACACTCTCTCCTAACTCTTAACTTACAAGCTCACCTCACATATGCATGGAAACCCAGAGTGGAGCAGCCGGCGATAGCTCTTGCTTGGATGCTGCCAGAAGGCTCTGTGCGATAGTGGTTTGCAAGGAGCTGCTTAGGAATCTAGTTGCACAGCAAGTACAAGCTTCTCACTGGAGCTGAGAAGCACTGGGAAGAACTTCCCTTTGAAGAACTAACAGTGTGCAGAAACACACGCAGTTCTATCTCTTACTGGGGAGTGTGCAGGCGAGTTCAGTGAACAGGCCGCTCTGCCCGAACAAGGCACAATGCAGATGCGTAGTTCCCAAGCATATTCTTCTGAGTCCACTAGAAACGTTGGAGTAGAGCTGAGAGGAACTCGGCATAAGTTCCATTTGAAGAAATAACCTAGGCCAGAAACCCACTCAGCTGTAGCTGTTAAGATTCATCTGGAGCGCACATTCTGGGAACCAGGCAGCAGAGTGCCCTGTGGAAGCTGCTCGATTTCAGCTTGTCTGATAGGTGTTTGTCTTCCCTGCAGAGAAACAGTGGCTTAGAGAACTCTTTCTACAGCAGCCACACACTCTGCCCTAGAGCTGAGAAGCACTGGCTGTAAGTTCCCTTTGCAGAAGTAAGATTCTCCAGAAACACACTCTCTCCTAACTCTTAAGTTACTAGCTCACCTCACATATGCATGGAAACCCAGAGTGGAGCAGCCGGCGTATCTCTTGCTTGGATGCTGCCAGAAGGCTCTGTGCGATAGTGGCTTGCAAGGAGCTGCTTAGGAACCTAGTTGCACAGCAAGTACAAGCTTCTCACTGGAGCTGAGAAGCACTGGGAAGAACTTCCCTATGAAGAACTAACAGTGTGCAGAGACACACGCAGTTCTATCTCTTACTGGGGAGTGTGCAGGCGAGTTCAGTGAACAGGCCGCTCTGCCCGAACAAGGCAGAATGCAGATGCGTAGTTCCCAAGCATATTCTTCTGAGTCCACTAGAAACGTTGGAGTAGAGCTGAGAGGAACTCGGCATAAGTTCCATTTGAAGAAATAACCTAGGCCAGAAACCCACTCAGCTGTAGCTGTTAAGATTCTTCTGGAGCGCACATTCTGTGAAGCAGGCAGCAGAGTGCCCTGTGGAAGCTGCTCGATTTCAGCTTGTCTGATAGGTGTTTGTCTTCCCTGCAGTGAAACAGTGGCTTAGAGAACTCTTTCTACAGCAGCCACACACTCTGCCCTAGAGCTGACAAGCACTGGCTGTAAGATCCCTTTGCAGAAGTAACATTCTCCAGAAACACACTCTCTCCTAACTCTTAAGTTACTAGCTCACCTCACATATGCATGGAAACCCAGAGTGGAGCAGCCGGCGAATCTCTTGCTTGGATGCTGCCAGAAGGCTCTGTGCGATAGTGGCTTGCAAGGAGCTGCTTAGGAACCTAGTTGCACAGCAAGTACAAGCTTCTCACTGGAGCTGAGAAGCACTGGGAAGAACTTCCCTTTGAAGAACTAACAGTGTGCAGAAACACACGCAGTTCTATCTCTTACTGGGGAGTGTGCAGGCGAGTTCAGTGAACAGGCCGCTCTGCCCGAACAAGGCAGAATGCAGATGCGTAGTTCCCAAGCATATTCTTCTGAGTCCACTAGAAACGTTGGAGTAGAGCTGAGAGGAACTCGGCATAAGTTCCATTTGAAGAAATAACCTAGGCCAGAAACCCACTCAGCTGTAGCTGTTAAGATTCTTCTGGAGCGCACATTCTGGGAACCAGGCAGCAGAGTGCCCTGTGGAAGCTGCTCGATTTCAGCTTGTCTGATAGGTGTTTCTCTTCCCTGCAGTGAAACAGTGGCTTAGAGAACTCTTTCTACAGCAGCCACACACTCTGCCCTAGAGCTGAGAAGCACTGGCTGTAAGTTCCCTTTGCAGAAGTAACATTCTCCAGAAACACACTCTCTCCTAACTCTTAACTTACTAGCTCACCTCACATATGCATGGAAAACCAGAGTGGAGCAGGCGGCGATAGCTCTTGCTTGGATGCTGCCAGAAGGCTCTGTCGGATAGTGGCTTGCAAGGAGCTGCTTAGGAATCTAGTTGCACAGCAAGTACAAGCTTCTCACTGGAGCTGAGAAGCACTGGGAAGAACTTCCCTTTGAAGAACTAACAGTGTGCAGAAACACACGCAGTTCTATCTCTTACTGGGGAGTGTGCAGGCGAGTTCAGTGAACAGGCCGCTCTGCCCGAACAAGGCAGAATGCAGATGCGTAGTTCCCAAGCATATTCTTCTGAGTCCACTAGAAACGTTGGAGTAGAGCTGAGAGGAACTCGGCATAAGTTCCATTTGAAGAAATAACCTAGGCCAGAAACCCACTCAGCTGTAGCTGTTAAGATTCATCTGGAGCGCACATTCTGGGAAGCAGTCAGCAGAGTGCCCTGAGGAAGCTGCTCGATTTCAGCTTGTCTGATAGGTGTTTGTCTTCCCTGCAGAGAAACAGTGGCTTAGAGAACTCTTTCTACAGCAGCCACACACTCTGCCCTAGAGCTGAGAAGCACTGGCTGTAAGTTCCCTTTGCAGAAGTAACATTCTCCAGAAACATACTCTCTCCTAACTCTTAACTTACTAGCTCACCTCACATATGCATGGAAACCCAGAGTGGAGCAGGCGGCGATAGCTCTTGCTTGGATGCTGCCAGAAGGCTCTGTGCGATAGTGGCTTGCAAGGAGCTACTTAGGAATCTAGTTGCACAGCAAGTACAAGCTTCTCACTGGAGCTGAGAAGCACTGGGAAGAACTTCCCTTTGAAGAACTAACAGTGTGCAGAAACACACGCAGTTCTATCTCTTACTGGGGAGTGTGCAGGCGAGTTCAGTGAACAGGCCGCTCTGCCCGAACAAGGCCGAATGCAGATGCGTAGTTCCCAAGCATATTCTTCTGAGTCCACTAGAAACGTTGGAGTAGAGCTGAGAGGAACTCGGCATAAGTTCCATTTGAAGAAATAACCTAGGCCAGAAACCCACTCAGCTGTAGCTGTTAAGATTCATCTGGAGCGCACATTCTGGGAACCAGGCAGCAGAGTGCCCTGTGGAAGCTGCTCGATTTCAGCTTGTCTGATAGGTGTTTGTCTTCCCTGCAGAGAAACAGTGGCTTAGAGATGTCTTTCTAGAGCAGCCACACACTCTGCCCTAGAGCTGAGAAGCACTGGCTGTAAGTTCCCTTTGCAGAAGTAACATTCTCCAGAAACACACTCTCTCCTAACTCTTAAGTTACTAGCTCACCTCACATATGCATGGAAACCCAGAGTGGAGCAGGCGGCGATAGGTCTTGCTAGGATGCTGCCAGAAGGCTCTGTGCGATAGTGGCTTGCAAGGAGCTGCTTAGGAATCTAGTTGCACAGCAAGTACAAGCTTCTCACTGGAGCTGAGAAGCACTGGGAAGAACTTCCCTTTGAAGAACTAACAGTGTGCAGAAACACACGCAGTTCTATCTCTTACTGGGGAGTGTGCAGGCGAGTTCAGTGAACAGGCCGCTCTGCCCGAACAAGGCAGAATGCAGATGCGTAGTTCCCAAGCATATTCTTCTGAGTCCACTAGAAACGTTGGAGTAGAGCTGAGAGGAACTCGGCATAAGTTCCATTTGAAGAAATAACCTAGGCCAGAAACCCACTCAGCTGTAGCTGTTAAGATTCATCTGGAGCGCACATTCTGGGAACCAGGCAGCAGAGTGCCCTGTGGAAGCTGCTCGATTTCAGCTTGTCTGATAGGTGTTTGTCTTCCCTGCAGAGAAACAGTGGCTTAGAGAACTCTTTCTACAGCAGCCTCACACTCTGCCCTAGAGCTGAATAGCACTGGCTGTAAGTTCCCTTTGCAGAAGTAACATTCTCCAGAAACACACTCTCTCCTAACTCTTAAGTTACTAGCTCACCTCACATATGCATGGAAACCCAGAGTGGAGCAGCCGGCGTATCTCTTGCTTGGATGCTGCCAGAAGGCTCTGTGCGATAGTGGCTTGCAAGGAGCTGCTTAGGAACCTAGTTGCACAGCAAGTACAATCTTCTCACTTTTGCTGAGAAGGACTGGGAAGAACTTCCCTTTGAAGAACTAACAGTGTGCAGAAACACACGCAGTTCTATCTCTTACTGGGGAGTGTGCAGGAGACTTCAGTGAACAGGCCGCTCTGCCCGAACAAGGCACAATGCAGATGCGTAGTTCCCAAGCATATTCTCCTGAGTCTACTAGAAACGTTGGAGTAGAGCTGCGAGGAACTCGGCATAAGTTCCATTTGAAGAAATAACGTAGGCCAGAAACCCACTCAGCTGTAGCTGTTAAGATTCATCTGGAGCGCACATTCTGGGAACCAGGCAGCAGAGTGCCCTGTGGAAGCTGCTCGATTTCAGCTTGTCTGATAGGTGTTTGTCTTCTCTGCAGAGAAACAGTGGCTTAGAGAACTCTTTCTACAGCAGCCACACACTCTGCCCTAGAGCTGAATAGCACTGGCTGTAAGTTCCCTTTGCAGAAGTAACATTCTCCAGAAACACACTCTCTCCTAACTCTTAACTTACTAGCTCACCTCACATATGCATGGAAACCCAGAGTGGAGCAGCCGGCGTATCTCTTGCTTGGATGCTGCCAGAAGGCTCTGGGCGATAGTGGCTTGCAAGGAGCTGCTTAGGAATCTAGTTGCACAGCAAGTACAAGCTTCTCACTGGAGCTGAGAAGCACTGGGAAGAACTTCCCTTTGAAGAACTAACAGTGTGCAGAAACACACGCAGTTCTATCTCTTACTGGGGAGTGTGCAGGCGAGTTCAGTGAACAGGCCGCTCTGCCCGAACAAGGCAGAATGCAGATGCGTAGTTCCCAAGCATATTCTTCTGAGTCCACTAGAAACGTTGGAGTAGAGCTGAGAGGAACTCGGCATAAGTTCCATTTGAAGAAATAACCTAGGCCAGAAACCCACTCAGCTGTAGCTGTTAAGATTCATCTGGAGCGCACATTCTGGGAACCAGGCAGCAGAGTGCCCTGTGGAAGCTGCTCGATTTCAGCTTGTCTGATAGGTGTTTGTCTTCCCTGCAGAGAAACAGTGGCTTAGAGAACTCTTTCTACAGCAGCCACACACTCTGCCCTAGAGCTGAGAAGCACTGGCTGTAAGTTCCCTTTGCAGAAGTAACATTCTCCAGAAACACACTCTCTCCTAACTCTTAAGTTACTAGCTCACCTCACATATGCATGGAAACCCAGAGTGGAGCAGCCGGCGTATCTCTTGCTTGGATGCTGCCAGAAGGCTCTGTGCGATAGTGGCTTGCAAGGAGCTGCTTAGGAACCTAGTTGCACAGCAAGTACAAGCTTCTCACTGCAGCTGAGAAGCACTGGGAAGAACTTCCCTTTGAAGAACTAACTGTGTGCAGAAACACACGCAGTTCTATCTCTTACTGGGGAGTGTGCAGGCGAGTTCAGTGAACAGGCCGCTCTGCCCGAACAAGGCAGAATGCAGATGCGTAGTTCCCAAGCATATTCTTCTGAGTCCACTAGAAACGTTGGAGTAGAGCTGAGAGGAACTCGGCATAAGTTCCATTTGAAGAAATAACCTAGGCCAGAAACCCACTCAGCTGTAGCTGTTAAGATTCATCTCCAGCGCACATTCTGGGAACCAGGCAGCAGAGTGCCCTGAGGAAGCTGCTCGATTTCAGCTTGTCTGATAGGTGTTTGTCTTCCCTGCAGAGAAACAGTGGCTTAGAGAACTCTTTCTACAGCAGCCACACACTCTGCCCTAGAGCTGAGAAGCACTGGCTGTAAGTTCCCTTTGCAGAAGTAACATTCTCCAGAAACATACTCTCTCCTAACTCTTAACTTACTAGCTCACCTCACATATGCATGGAAACCCAGAGTGGAGCAGCCGGCGATAGCTCTTGCTTGGATGCTGCCAGAAGGCTCTGTGTGATAGTGGCTTGCAAGGAGCTACTTAGGAATCTAGTTGCACAGCAAGTACAAGCTTCTCACTGGAGCTGAGAAGCACTGGGAAGAACTTCCCTTTGAAGAACTAACAGTGTGCAGAAACACACGCAGTTCTATCTCTTACTGGGGAGTGTGCAGGCGAGTTCAGTGAACAGGCCGCTCTGCCCGAACAAGGCAGAATGCAGATGCGTAGTTCCCAAGCATATTCTTCTGAGTCCACTAGAAACGTTGGAGTAGAGCTGAGAGGAACTCGGCATAAGTTCCATTTGAAGAAATAACCTAGGCCAGAAACCCACTCAGCTGTAGCTGTTAAGATTCATCTGGAGCGCACATTCTGGGAAGCAGTCAGCAGAGTGCCCTGAGGAAGCTGCTCGATTTCAGCTTGTCTGATAGGTGTTTGTCTTCCCTGCAGAGAAACAGTGGCTTAGAGAACTCTTTCTACAGCAGCCACACACTCTGCCCTATAGCTGAATAGCACTGGCTGTAAGTTCCCTTTGCAGAAGTAACATTCTCCAGAAACACACTCTCTCCTAACTCTTAAGTTACTAGCTCACCTCACATATGCATGGAAACCCAGAGTGGAGCAGCCGGCGTATCTCTTGCTGGAATGCTGCCAGAAGGCTCTGTGCGATAGTGGCTTGCAAGGAGCTGCTTAGGAATCTAGTTGCACAGCAAGTACAAGCTTCTCACTGGAGCTGAGAATGACTGGGAAGAACTTCCCTTTGAAGAACTAACAGTGTGCAGAAACACACGCAGTTCTATCTCTTACTGGGGAGTGTGCAGGCGACTTCAGTGAACAGGCCGCTCTGCCCGAACAAGGCAGAATGCAGATGCGTAGTTCCCAAGCATATTCTTCTGAGTCCACTAGAAACGTTGGATTAGAGCTGAGAGGAACTCGGCATAAGTTCCATTTGATGAAATAACCTAGGCCAGAAACCCACTCAGCTGTAGCTGTTAAGATTCATCTGGCGCGCACATTCTGGGAACCAGGCAGCAGAGTGCCCTGTGGAAGCTGCTCGATTTCAGCTTGTCTGATAGGTGTTTGTCTTCCCTGCAGAGAAACAGTGGCTTAGAGAACTCTTTCTACAGCAGCCACACACTCTGCCCTAGAGCTGAGAAGCACTGGCTGTAAGTTCCCTTTGCAGAAGTAACATTCTCCAGAAACACACTCTCTCCTAACTCTTAAGTTACTAGCTCACCTCACATATGCATGGAAACCCAGAGTGGAGCAGCCGGCGTATCTCTTGCTTGGATGCTGCCAGAAGGCTCTGTGCGATAGTGGCTTGCAAGGAGCTGCTTAGGAACCTAGTTGCACAGCAAGTACAAGCTTCTCACTGCAGCTGAGAAGCACTGGGAAGAACTTCCCTTTGAAGAACTAACTGTGTGCAGAAACACACGCAGTTCTATCTCTTACTGGGGAGTGTGCAGGCGAGTTCAGTGAACAGGCCGCTCTGCCCGAACAAGGCAGAATGCAGATGCGTAGTTCCCAAGCATATTCTTCTGAGTCCACTAGAAACGTTGGAGTAGAGCTGAGAGGAACTCGGCATAAGTTCCATTTGAAGAAATAACCTAGGCCAGAAACCCACTCAGCTGTAGCTGTTAAGATTCATCTCCAGCGCACATTCTGGGAACCAGGCAGCAGAGTGCCCTGAGGAAGCTGCTCGATTTCAGCTTGTCTGATAGGTGTTTGTCTTCCCTGCAGAGAAACAGTGGCTTAGAGAACTCTTTCTACAGCAGCCACACACTCTGCCCTAGAGCTGAGAAGCACTGGCTGTAAGTTCCCTTTGCAGAAGTAACATTCTCCAGAAACATACTCTCTCCTAACTCTTAACTTACTAGCTCACCTCACATATGCATGGAAACCCAGAGTGGAGCAGCCGGCGATAGCTCTTGCTTGGATGCTGCCAGAAGGCTCTGTGTGATAGTGGCTTGCAAGGAGCTACTTAGGAATCTAGTTGCACAGCAAGTACAAGCTTCTCACTGGAGCTGAGAAGCACTGGGAAGAACTTCCCTTTGAAGAACTAACAGTGTGCAGAAACACACGCAGTTCTATCTCTTACTGGGGAGTGTGCAGGCGAGTTCAGTGAACAGGCCGCTCTGCCCGAACAAGGCAGAATGCAGATGCGTAGTTCCCAAGCATATTCTTCTGAGTCCACTAGAAACGTTGGAGTAGAGCTGAGAGGAACTCGGCATAAGTTCCATTTGAAGAAATAACCTAGGCCAGAAACCCACTCAGCTGTAGCTGTTAAGATTCATCTGGAGCGCACATTCTGGGAAGCAGTCAGCAGAGTGCCCTGAGGAAGCTGCTCGATTTCAGCTTGTCTGATAGGTGTTTGTCTTCCCTGCAGAGAAACAGTGGCTTAGAGAACTCTTTCTACAGCAGCCACACACTCTGCCCTATAGCTGAATAGCACTGGCTGTAAGTTCCCTTTGCAGAAGTAACATTCTCCAGAAACACACTCTCTCCTAACTCTTAAGTTACTAGCTCACCTCACATATGCATGGAAACCCAGAGTGGAGCAGCCGGCGTATCTCTTGCTGGAATGCTGCCAGAAGGCTCTGTGCGATAGTGGCTTGCAAGGAGCTGCTTAGGAATCTAGTTGCACAGCAAGTACAAGCTTCTCACTGGAGCTGAGAATGACTGGGAAGAACTTCCCTTTGAAGAACTAACAGTGTGCAGAAACACACGCAGTTCTATCTCTTACTGGGGAGTGTGCAGGCGACTTCAGTGAACAGGCCGCTCTGCCCGAACAAGGCAGAATG
This sequence comes from Tapirus indicus, assembly GCA_031878705.1. NCBI lineage: Eukaryota > Metazoa > Chordata > Mammalia > Perissodactyla > Tapiridae > Tapirus > Tapirus indicus. The sequence goes on from CM062933.1 coordinate 207,436, forward strand.
CAGATGCGTAGTTCCCAAGCATATTCTTCTGAGTCCACTAGAAACGTTGGAGTAGAGCTGAGAGGAACTCGGCATAAGTTCCATTTGAAGAAATAACCTAGGCCAGAAACCCACTCAGCTGTAGCTGTTAAGATTCTTCTGGAGCGCACATTCTGGGAACCAGGCAGCAGAGTGCCCTGTGGAAGCTGCTCGATTTCAGCTTGTCTGATAGGTGTTTGTCTTCCCAGCAGAGAAACAGTGGCTTAGAGAACTCTTTCTACAGCAGCCACACACTCTGCCCTAGAGCTGAATAGCACTGGCTGTAAGTTCCCTTTGCAGAAGTAACATTCTCCAGAAACACACTCTCTCCTAACTCTTAAGTTACTAGGTCACCTCACATATGCATGGAAACCCAGAGTGGAGCAGCCGGCGTATCTCTTGCTGGAATGCTGCCAGAAGGCTCTGTGCGATAGTGGCTTGCAAGGAGCTGCTTAGGAATCTAGTTGCACAGCAAGTACAAGCTTCTCACTGGAGCTGAGAAGCACTGGGAAGAACTTCCCTTTGAAGAACTAACAGTGTGCAGAAACACACGCAGTTCTATCTCTTACTGGGGAGTGTGCAGGCGACTTCAGTGAACAGGCCGCTCTGCCCGAACAAGGCAGAATGCAGATGCGTAGTTCCCAAGCATATTCTTCTGAGTCCACTAGAAACGTTGGATTAGAGCTGAGAGGAACTCGGCATAAGTTCCATTTGATGAAATAACCTAGGCCAGAAACCCACTCAGCTGTAGCTGTTAAGATTCATCTGGCGCGCACATTCTGGGAACCAGGCAGCAGAGTGCCCTGTGGAAGCTGCTCGATTTCAGCTTGTCTGATAGGTGTTTGTCTTCCCTGCAGAGAAACAGTGGCTTAGAGAACTCTTTCTACAGCAGCCACACACTCTGCCCTAGAGCTGAATAGCACTGGCTGTAAGTTCCCTTTGCAGAAGTAACATTCTCCAGAAACACACTCTCTCCTAACTCTTAACTTACTAGCTCACCTCACATATGCATGGAAACCCAGAGTGGAGCAGCCGGCGTATCTCTTGCTTGGATGCTGCCAGAAGGCTCTGTGCGATAGTGGCTTGCAAGGAGCTGCTTAGGAATCGAGTTGCACAGCAAGTACAAGCTTCTCACTGGAGCTGAGAAGCACTGGGAAGAACTTCTCTTTGAAGAACTAACAGTGTGCAGAAACACACGCAGTTCTATCTCTTACTGGGGAGTGTGCAGGCGAGTTCACTGAACAGGCCGCTCTGCCCGAACAAGGCAGAATGCAGATGCGTAGTTCCCAAGCATATTCTTCTGAGTCCACTAGAAACGTTGGAGTAGAGCTGAGAGGAACTCGGCATAAGTTCCATTTGAAGAAATAACCTAGGCCAGAAACCCACTCAGCTGTAGCTGTTAAGATTCATCTGGAGCGCACATTCTGGGAACCAGGCAGCAGAGTGCCCTGTGGAAGCTGCTCGATTTCAGCTTGTCTGATAGGTGTTTGTCTTCCCTGCAGAGAAACAGTGGCTTAGGGAACTCTTTCTACAGCAGCCACACACTCTGCCCTAGAGCTGAATAGCACTGGCTGCAAGTTCCCTTTGCAGAAGTAACATTCTCCAGAAACACACTCTCTCCTAACTCTTAAGTTACTAGCTCACCTCACATATGCATGGAAACCCAGAGGGGAGCAGCCGGCGTATCTCTTGCTTGGATGCTGCCAGAAGGCTCTGTGCGATAGTGGCTTGCAAGGAGCTGCTTAGGAACCTAGTTGCACAGCAAGTACAAGCTTCTCACTTTAGCTGAGAAGGACTGGGAAGAACTTCCCTTTGAAGAACTAACAGTGTGCAGAAACACACGCAGTTCTATCTCTTACTGGGGAGTGTGCAGGCGAGTTCAGTGAACAGGCCGCTCTGCCCGAACAAGGCAGAATGCAGATGCGTAGTTCCCAAGCATATTCTTCTGAGTCCACTAGAAACGTTGGAGTAGAGCTGAGAGGAACTCGGCATAAGTTCCATTTGAAGAAATAACCTAGGCCAGAAACCCACTCATCTGTAGCTGTTAAGATTCATCTGGAGCGCACATTCTGGGAACCAGGCAGCAGAGTGCCCTGTGGAAGCTGCTCGATTTCAGCTTGTCTGATAGGTGTTTGTCTTCCCTGCAGAGAAACAGTGGCTTAGAGAACTCTTTCTACAGCAGCCACACACTCTGCCCTAGAGCTGAGAAGCACTGGCTGTAAGTTCCCTTTGCAGAAGTAACATTCTCCAGAAACACACGCTCTCCTAACTCTTAAGTTACTAGCTCACCTCACATATGCATGGAAACCCAGAGTGGAGCAGGCGGCGATAGCTCTTGCTTGGATGCTGCCAGAAGGCTCTGTGCGATAGTGGCTTGCAAGGAGCTGCTTAGGAATCTAGTTGCACAGCAAGTACAAGCTTCTCACTGGAGCTGAGAAGCACTGGGAAGAACTTCCCTTTGAAGAACTAACAGTGTGCAGAAACACACGCAGTTCTATCTCTTACGGGGGAGTGTGCAGGCGAGTTCAGTGAACAGGCCGCTCTGCCCGAACAAGGCAGAATGCAGATGCGTCGTTCCCAAGCATATTCTTCTGAGTCCACTAGAAACGTTGGAGTAGAGCTGAGAGGAACTCGGCATAAGTTCCATTTGAAGAAATAACCTAGGCCAGAAACCCACTCAGCTGTAGCTGTTAAGATTCATCTGGAGCGCACATTCTGGGAAGCAGGCAGCAGAGTGCCCTGTGGAAGCTGCTCGATTTCAGCTTGTCTGATAGGTGTTTGTCTTCCCTGCAGAGAAACAGTGGCTTAGAGAACTCTTTCTACAGCAGCCACACACTCTGCCCTAGTGCTGAATAGCACTGGCTGTAAGTTCCCTTTGCAGAAGTAACATTCTCCAGAACACACTCTCTCCTAACTCTTAAGTTACAAGCTCACCTCACATATGCATGGAAACCCAGAGTGGAGCAGCCGGCGTATCTCTTGCTTGGATGCTGCCAGAAGGCTCTGTGCGATAGTGGCTTGCAAGGAGCTGCTTAGGAATCTAGTTGCACAGCAAGTACAAGCTTCTCACTGGAGCTGAGAAGCACTGGGAAGAACTTCTCTTTGAAGAACTAACAGTGTGCAGAAACACACGCAGTTCTATCTCTTACTGGGGAGTGTGCAGGCGAGTTCAGTGAACAGGCCGCTCTGCCCGAACAAGGCAGAATGCAGATGCGTAGTTCCCAAACATATTCTTCTGAGTCCACTAGAAACGTTGGAGTAGAGCTGAGAGGAACTCGGCATAAGTTCCATTTGAAGAAATAACCTAGGCCAGAAACCCACTCAGCTGTAGCTGTTAAGATTCATCTGGAGTGCACATTCTGGGAACCAGGCAGCAGAGTGCCCTGTGGAAGCTGCTCGATTTCAGCTTGTCTGATAGGTGTTTGTCTTCCCTGCAGAGAAACAGTGGCTTAGAGAACTCTTTCTACAGCAGCCACACACTCTGCCCTAGAGCTGAGAAGCACTGGCTGTAAGTTCCCTTTGCAGAAGTAACATTCTCCAGAAACACACTCTCTCCTAACTCTGAAGTTACTAGCTCACCTCACATATGCATGGAAACCCAGAGTGGAGCAGCCGGCGTATCTCTTGCTTGGATGCTGCCAGAAGGCTCTGTGCGATAGTGGCTTGCAAGGAGCTGCTTAGGAATCGAGTTGCACAGCAAGTACAAGCTTCTCACTGGAGCTGAGAAGGACTGAGAAGAACTTCCCTTTGAAGAACTAACAGTGTGCAGAAACACACGCAGTTCTATCTCTTACTGGGGAGTGTGCAGGCGAGTAGAGTGAACAGGCCGCTCTGCCCGAACAAGGCAGAATGCAGATGCGTAGTTCCCAAGCATATTCTTCTGAGTCCAATAGAAACGTTGGAGTAGAGCTGAGAGGAACTCGGCATAAGTTCCATTTGAAGAAATAACCTAGGCCAGAAACCCACTCAGCTGTAGCTGTTAAGATTCATCTGGAGCGCACATTCTGGGAACCAGGCAGCAGAGTGCCCTGTGGAAGCTGCTCGATTTCAGCTTGTCTGATAGGTGTTTCTCTTCCCTGCAGAGAAACAGTGGCTTAGAGAACTCTTTCTACAGCAGCCACACACTCTGCCCTAGAGCTGAGAAGCACTCGATGTAAGTTCCCTTTGCAGAAGTAACATTCTTCAGAAACACACTCTCTCCTAACTCTTAAGTTACTAGCTCACCTCACATATGCGTGGAAACCCAGAGTGGAGCAGCCGGCGTATCTCTTGCTTGGATGCTGCCAGAAGGCTCTGTGCGATAGTGGCTTGCAAGGAGCTGCTTAGGAATCTAGTTGCACAGCAAGTACAAGCTTCTCACTGGAGCTGAGAAGCACTGGGAAGAACTTCTCTTTGAAGAACTAACAGTGTGCAGAAACACACGCAGTTCTATCTCTTACTGGGGAGTGTGCAGGCGAGTTCAGTGAACAGGCCGCTCTGCACGAACAAGGCAGAATGCAGATGCGTAGTTCCCAAGCATATTCTTCTGAGTCCACTAGAAACGTTGGAGTAGAGCTGAGAGGAACTCGGCATAAGTTCCATTTGAAGAAATAACCTAGGCCAGAAACCCACTCAGCTGTAGCTGTTAAGATTCATCTGGAGCGCACATTCTGGGAACCAGGCAGCAGAGTGCCCTGTGGAAGCTGCTCGATTTCAGCTTGTCTGATAGGTGTTTGTCTTCCCTGCAGAGAAACAGTGGCTTAGAGAACTCTTTCTACAGCAGCCACACACTCTGCCCTAGAGCTGAGAAGCACTCGCTGTAAGTTCCCTTTGCAGAAGTAACATTCTTCAGAAACACACTCTCTCCTAACTCTTAAGTAACTAGCTCACCTCACGTATGCGTGGAAACCCAGAGTGGAGCAGCCGGCATATCTCTTGCTTGGATGCTGCCAGAAGGCTCTGTGCGATAGTGGCTTGCAAGGAGCTGCTTAGGAATCTAGTTGCACAGCAAGTACAAGCTTCTCGCTGGAGCTGAGAAGCACTGGGAAGAACTTCCCTTTGAAGAACTAACAGTGTGCAGAAACACACGCAGTTCTATCTCTTACTGGGGAGTGTGCAGGCGAGTTCAGTGAACAGGCCGCTCTGCCCGAACAAGGCAGAATGCAGATGCGTAGTTCCCAAGCATATTCTTCTGAGTCCACAAGAAACGTTGGAGTAAGCTACGAGGAACTCGGCATAAGTTCCATTTGAAGAAATAACCTAGGCCAGAAACCCACTCAGCTGTAGCTGTTAAGATTCATCTGGAGCGCACATTCTGGGAACCAGGCAGCAGAGTGCCCTGTGGAAGCTGCTCGATTTCAGCTTGTCTGATAGGTGTTTGTCTTCCCTGCAGAGAAACAGTGGCTTAGAGAACTCTTTCTACAGCAGCCACACACTCTGCCCTAGAGCTGAATAGCACTGGCTGCAAGTTCCCTTTGCAGAAGTAACATTCTCCAGAAACACACTCTCTCCTAACTCTTAAGTTACTAGCTCACCTCACATATGCATGGAAACCCAGAGTGGAGCAGCCGGCGTATCTCTTGCTTGGATGCTGCCAGAAGGATCTGTGCGATAGTGGCTTGCAAGGAGCTGCTTAGGAACCTAGTTGCACAGCAAGTACAAGCTTCTCACTTTAGCTGAGAAGGACTGGGAAGAACTTCCCTTTGAAGAACTAACAGTGTGCAGAAACACACGCAGTTCTATCTCTTACTGGGGAGTGTGCAGGCGAGTTCAGTGAACAGGCCGCTCTGCCCGAACAAGGCAGAATGCAGATGCGTAGTTCCCAAGCATATTCTTCTGAGTCCACTAGAAACGTTGGAGTAGAGCTGAGAGGAACTCGGCATAAGTTCCATTTGAAGAAATAACCTAGGCCAGAAACCCACTCAGCTGTAGCTGTTAAGATTCATCTGGAGCGCACATTCTGGGAACCAGGCAGCAGAGTGCCCTGTGGAAGCTGCTCGATTTCAGCTTGTCTGATAGGTGTTTGTCTTCCGTGCAGAGAAACAGTGGCTTAGAGAACTCTTTCTACAGCAGCCACACACTCTGCCCTAGAGCTGAGAAGCACTGGCTGTAAGTTCCCTTTGCAGAAGTAACATTCTCCAGAAACACACTCTCTCCTAACTCTGAAGTTACTAGCTCACCTCACATATGCATGGAAACCCAGAGTGGAGCAGCCGGCGTATCTCTTGCTTGGATGCTGCCAGAAGGCTCTGTGCGATAGTGGCTTGCAAGGAGCTGCTTAGGAATCGAGTTGCACAGCAAGTACAAGCTTCTCACTGGAGCTGAGAAGCACTGGGAAGAACTTCTCTTTGAAGAACTAACAGTGTGCAGAAACACACGCAGTTCTATCTCTTACTTGGGAGTAGGCAGGCGAGTTCAGTGAACAGGCCGCTCTGCCCGAACAAGGCAGAATGCAGATGCGTAGTTCCCAAGCATATTCTTCTGAGTCCACTAGAAACGTTGGAGTAGAGCTGAGAGGAACTCGGCATAAGTTCCATTTGAAGAAATAACCTAGGCCAGAAACCCACTCAGCTGTAGCTGTTAAGATTCATCTGGAGCGCACATTCTGGGAACCAGGCAGCAGAGTGCCCTGTGGAAGCTGCTCGATTTCAGCTTGTCTGATAGGTGTTTGTCTTCCCTGCAGAGAAACAGTGGCTTAGAGAACTCTTTCTACAGCAGCCACACACTCTGCCCTAGAGCTGAGAAGCACTCGCTGTAAGTTCCCTTTGCAGAAGTAACATTCTTCAGAAACACACTCTCTCCTAACTCTTAAGTTACTAGCTCACCTCACGTATGTGTGGAAACCCAGATTGGAGCAGCCGGCGTATCTCTTGCTTGGATGCTGCCAGAAGGCTCTGTGCGATAGTGGCTTGAAAGGAGCTGCTTAGGAATCTAGTTGCACAGCAAGTACAAGCTTCTCGCTGGAGCTGAGAAGCACTGGGAAGAACTTCCCTTTGAAGAACTAACAGTGTGCAGAAACACACGCAGTTCTATCTCTTACTGGGGAGTGTGCAGGCGAGTTCAGTGAACAGGCCGCTCTGCCCGAACAAGGCAGAATGCAGATGCGTAGTTCCCAAGCATATTCTTCTGAGTCCACTAGAAACGTTGGAGTAAGCTACGAGGAACTCGGCATAAGTTCCATTTGAATAAATAACCTAGGCCAGAAACCCACTCAGCTGTAGCTGTTAAGATTCATCTGGAGCGCACATTCTGGGAACCAGGCAGCAGAGTGCCCTGTGGAAGCTGCTCGATTTCAGCTTGTCTGATAGGTGTTTGTCTTCCCTGCAGAGAAACAGTGGCTTAGAGAACTCTTTCTACAGCAGCCACACACTCTGCCCTAGAGCTGAATAGCACTGGCTGCAAGTTCCCTTTGCAGAAGTAACATTCTCCAGAAACACACTCTCTCCTAACTCTTAACTTACTAGCTCACCTCACATATGCATGGAAACCCAGAGTGGAGCAGCCGGCGTATCTCTTGCTTGGATGCTGCCAGAAGGATCTGTGCGATAGTGGCTTGCAAGGAGCTGCTTAGGAACCTAGTTGCACAGCAAGTACAAGCTTCTCACTTTAGCTGAGAAGGACTGGGAAGAACTTCCCTTTGAAGAACTAACAGTGTGCAGAAACACACGCAGTTCTATCTCTTACTGGGGAGTGTGCAGGCGAGTTCAGTGAACAGGCCGCTCTGCCCGAACAAGGCAGAATGCAGATGCGTAGTTCCCAAGCATATTCTTCTGAGTCCACTAGAAACGTTGGAGTAGAGCTGAGAGGAACTCGGCATAAGTTCCATTTGAAGAAATAACCTAGGCCAGAAACCCACTCAGCTGTAGCTGTTAAGATTCATCTGGAGCGCACATTCTGGGAACCAGGCAGCAGAGTGCCCTGTGGAAGCTGCTCGATTTCAGCTTGTCTGATAGGTGTTTGTCTTCCCTGCAGAGAAACAGTGGCTTAGAGAACTCTTTCTACAGCAGCCACACACTCTGCCCTAGAGCTGAATAGCACTGGCTGTAAGTTCCCTTTGCAGAAGTAACATTCTCCAGAACACACTCTCTCCTAACTCTTAAGTTACTAGCTCACCTCACATATGCATGGAAACCCAGAGTGGAGCAGCCGGCGTATCTCTTGCTTGGATGCTGCCAGAAGGCTCTGTGCGATAGTGGCTTGCAAGGAGCTGCTTAGGAATCTAGTTGCACAGCAAGTACAAGCTTCTCACTGGAGCTGAGAAGCACTGGGAAGAACTTCTCTTTGAAGAACTAACAGTGTGCAGAAACACACGCAGTTCTATCTCTTACTGGGGAGTGTGCAGGCGAGTTCAGTGAACAGGCCGCTCTGCACGAACAAGGCAGTATGCAGATGCGTAGTTCCCAAGCATATTCTTCTGAGTCCACTAGAAACGTTCGAGTAGAGCTGAGAGGAACTCGGCATAAGTTCCATTTGAAGAAATAACCTAGGCCAGAAACCCACTCAGCTGTAGCTGTTAAGATTCATCTGGAGCGCACATTCTGGGAACCAGGCAGCAGAGTGCCCTGTGGAAGCTGCTCGATTTCAGCTTGTCTGATAGGTGTTTGTCTTCCCTGCAGAGAAACAGTGGCTTAGAGAACTCTTTCTACAGCAGCCACACACTCTGCCCTAGAGCTGAATAGCACTGGCTGCAAGTTCCCTTTGCAGAAGTAACATTCTCCAGAAACACACTCTCTCCTAACTCTTAAGTTACTAGCTCACCTCACATATGCATGGAAACCCAGAGTGGAGCAGCCGGCGTATATCTTGCTTGGATGCTGCCAGAAGGATCTGTGCGATACTGGCTTGCAAGGAGCTGCTTAGGAACCTAGTTGCACAGCAAGTACAAGCTTCTCACTTTAGCTGAGAAGGACTGGGAGGAACTTCCCTTTGAAGAACTAACAGTGTGCAGAAACACACGCAGTTCTATCTCTTACTGGGGAGTGTGCAGGCGAGTTCAGTGAACAGGCCGCTCTGCCCGAACAAGGCAGAATGCAGATGCGTAGTTCCCAAGCATATTCATCTGAGTCCACCAGTAACGTTGGAGTAGAGCTGAGAGGAACTCGGCATAAGTTCCATTTGAAGAAATAACCTAGGCCAGAAACCCACTCAGCTGTAGCTGTTAAGATTCATCTGGAGCGCACATTCTGGGAACCAGGCAGCAGAGTGCCCTGTGGAAGCTGCTCGATTTCAGCTTGTCTGATAGGTGTTTGTCTTCCCTGCAGAGAAACAGTGGCTTAGAGAACTCTTTCTACAGCAGCCACACACTCTGCCCTAGAGCTGAGAAGCACTGGCTGTAAGTTCCCTTTGCAGAAGTAACATTCTTCAGAAACACACTGTCTCCTAACTCTTAAGTTACTAGCTCACCTCACATATGCGTGGAAACCCAGAGTGGAGCAGCCGGCGTATCTCTTGCTTGGATGCTGCCAGAAGGCTCTGTGCGATAGTGGCTTGCAAGGAGCTGCTTAGGAATCTAGTTGCACAGCAAGTACAAGCTTCTCGCTGGAGCTGAGAAGCACTGGGAAGAACTTCCCTTTGAAGAACTAACAGTGTGCAGAAACACACGCAGTTCTATCTCTTACTGGGGAGTGTGCAGGCGAGTTCAGTGAACAGGCCGCTCTGCCCGAACAAGGCAGAATGCAGATGCGTAGTTCCCAAGCATATTCTTCTGAGTCCACTAGAAACGTTGGAGTAGAGCTGAGAGGAACTCGGCATAAGTTCCATTTGAAGAAATAACCTAGGCCAGAAACCCACTCAGCTGTAGCTGTTAAGATTCATCTGGAGCGCACATTCTGGGAAGCAGGCAGCAGAGTGCCCTGTGGAAGCTGCTCGATTTCAGCTTGTCTGATAGGTGTTTGTCTTCCCTGCAGAGAAACAGTGGCTTAGAGAACTCTTTCTACAGCAGCCTCACACTCTGCCCTAGAGCTGAATAGCACTGGCTGTAAGTTCCCTTTGCAGAAGTAACATTCTCCAGAACACAATCTCTCCTAACTCTTAAGTTACTAGCTCACCTCACATATGCATGGAAACCCAGAGTGGAGCAGCCGGCGTATCTCTTGCTTGGATGCTGCCAGAAGGCTCTGTGCGATAGTGGCTTGCAAGGAGCTGCTTAGGAATCTAGTTGCACAGCAAGTACAAGCTTCTCACTGGAGCTGAGAAGCACTGGGAAGAACTTCTCTTTGAAGAACTAACAGTGTGCAGAAACACACGCAGTTCTATCTCTTACTGGGGAGTGTGCAGGCGAGTTCAGTGAACAGGCCGCTCTGCACGAACAAGGCAGTATGCAGATGCGTAGTTCCCAAGCATATTCTTCTGAGTCCACTAGAAACGTTCGAGTAAGCTACGAGGAACTAGGCATAAGTTCCATTTGAATAAATAACCTAGGCCAGAAACCCACTCAGCTGTAGCTGTTAAGATTCATCTGGAGCGCACATTCTGGGAACCAGGCAGCAGAGTGCCCTGTGGAAGCTGCTCGATTTCAGCTTGTCTGATAGGTGTTTGTCTTCCCTGCAGAGAAACAGTGGCTTAGAGAACTCTTTCTACAGCAGCCACACACTCTGCCCTAGAGCTGAATAGCACTGGCTGCAAGTTCCCTTTGCAGAAGTAACATTCTCCAGAAACACACTCTCTCCTAACTCTTAAGTTACTAGCTCACCTCACATATGCGTGGAAACCCAGAGTGGAGCAGCCGGCGTATCTCTTGCTTGGATGCTGCCAGAAGGATCTGTGCGATAGTGGCTTGCAAGGAGCTGCTTAGGAACCTAGTTGCACAGCAAGTACAAGCTTCTCACTTTAGCTGAGAAGGACTGGGAAGAACTTCCCTTTGAAGAACTAACAGTGTGCAGAAACACACGCAGTTCTATCTCTTACTGGGGAGTGTGCAGGTGAGTTCAGTGAACAGGCCGCTCTGCCCGAACAAGGCAGAATGCAGATGCGTAGTTCCCAAGCATATTCTTCTGAGTCCACTAGAAACGTTGGAGTAGAGCTGAGAGGAACTCGGCATAAGTTCCATTTGAAGAAATAACCTAGGCCAGAAACCCACTCAGCTGTAGCTGTTAAGATTCATCTGGAGCGCACATTCTGGGAACCAGGCAGCAGAGTGCCCTGTGGAAGCTGCTCGATTTCAGCTTGTCTGATAGGTGTTTGTCTTCCCTGCAGAGAAACAGTGGCTTAGAGAACTCTTTCTACAGCAGCCTCACACTCTGCCCTAGAGCTGAATAGCACTGGCTGTAAGTTCCCTTTGCAGAAGTAACATTCTCCAGAACACACTCTCTCCTAACTCTTAAGTTACTAGCTCACCTCACATATGCATGGAAACCCAGAGTGGAGCAGCCAGCGTATCTCTTGCTTGGATGCTGCCAGAAGGCTCTGTGCGATAGTGGCTTGCAAGGAGCTGCTTAGGAATCTAGTTGCACAGCAAGTACAAGCTTCTCACTGGAGCTGAGAAGCACTGGGAAGAACTTCTCTTTGAAGAACTAACAGTGTGCAGAAACACACGCAGTTCTATCTCTTACTGGGGAGTGTGCAGGCGAGTTCAGTGAACAGGCCGCTCTGCACGAACAAGGCAGTATGCAGATGCGTAGTTCCCAAGCATATTCTTCTGAGTCCAATAGAAACGTTCGAGTAGAGCTGAGAGGAACTCGGCATAAGTTCCATTTGAAGAAATAACCTAGGCCAGAAACCCACTCAGCTGTAGCTGTTAAGATTCATCTGGAGCGCACATTCTGGGAACCAGGCAGCAGAGTGCCCTGTGGAAGCTGCTCGATTTCAGCTTGTCTGATAGGTGTTTGTCTTCCCTGCAGAGAAACAGTGGCTTAGAGAACTCTTTCTACAGCAGCCACACACTCTGCCCTAGAGCTGAATAGCACTGGCTGCAAGTTCCCTTTGCAGAAGTAACATTCTCCAGAAACACACTCTCTCCTAACTCTTAAGTTACTAGCTCACCTCACATATGCATGGAAACCCAGAGTGGAGCAGCCGGCGTATCTCTTGCTTGGATGCTGCCAGAAGGATCTGTGCGATAGTGGCTTGCAAGGAGCTGCTTAGGAACCTAGTTGCACAGCAAGTACAAGCTTCTCACTTTAGCTGAGAAGGACTGGGAAGAACTTCCCTTTGAAGAACTAACAGTGTGCAGAAACACACGCAGTTCTATCTCTTACTGGGGAGTGTGCAGGTGAGTTCAGTGAACAGGCCGCTCTGCCCGAACAAGGCAGAATGCAGATGCGTAGTTCCCAAGCATATTCTTCTGAGTCCACTAGAAACGTTGGAGTAGAGCTGAGAGGAACTCGGCATAAGTTCCATTTGAAGAAATAACCTAGGCCAGAAACCCACTCAGCTGTAGCTGTTAAGATTCATCTGGAGCGCACATTCTGGGAACCAGGCAGCAGAGTGCCCTGTGGAAGCTGCTCGATTTCAGCTTGTCTGATAGGTGTTTGTCTTCCCTGCAGAGAAACAGTGGCTTAGAGAACTCTTTCTACAGCAGCCACACACTCTGCCCTAGTGCTGAATAGCACTGGCTGTAAGTTCCCTTTGCAGAAGTAACATTCTCCAGAACACACTCTCTCCTACCTCTTAAGTTACTAGCTCACCTCACATATGCATGGAAACCCAGAGTGGAGCAGCCGGCGTATCTCTTGCTTGGATGCTGCCAGAAGGCTCTGTGCGATAGTGGCTTGCAAGGAGCTGCTTAGGAATCTAGTTGCACAGCAAGTCCAAGCTTCTCGCTGGAGCTGAGAAGCACTGGGAAGAACTTCCCTTTGAAGAACTAACAGTGTGCAGAAACACACGCAGTTCTATCTCTTACTGGGGAGTGTGCAGGCGAGTTCAGTGAACAGGCCGCTCTGCCCGAACAAGGCAGAATGCAGATGCGTAGTTCCCAAGCATATTCTCCTGAGTCCACTAGAAACGTTGGAGTAAGCTACGAGGAACTCGGCATAAGTTCCATTTGAAGAAATAACCTAGGCCAGAAACCCACTCAGCTGTAGCTGTTAAGATTCATCTGGAGCGCACATTCTGGGAACCAGGCAGCAGAGTGCCCTGTGGAAGCTGCTCGATTTCAGCTTGTCTGATAGGTGTTTGTCTTCCCTGCAGAGAAACAGTGGCTTAGAGAACTCTTTCTACAGCAGCCACACACTCTGCCCTAGAGCTGAATAGCACTGGCTGTAAGTTCCCTTTGCAGAAGTAACATTCTCCAGAACACACTCTCTCCTAACTCTTAAGTTACTAGCTCACCTCACATATGCATGGAAACCCAGAGTGGAGCAGCCAGCGTATCTCTTGCTTGGATGCTGCCAGAAGGCTCTGTGCGATAGTGGCTTGCAAGGAGCTGCTTAGGAATCTAGTTGCACAGCAAGTACAAGCTTCTCACTGGAGCTGAGAAGCACTGGGAAGAACTTCTCTTTGAAGAACTAACAGTGTGCAGAAACACACGCAGTTCTATCTCTTACTGGGGAGTGTGCAGGCGAGTTCAGTGAACAGGCCGCTCTGCACGAACAAGGCAGTATGCAGATGCGTAGTTCCCAAGCATATTCTTCTGAGTCCACTAGAAACGTTCGAGTAGAGCTGAGAGGAACTCGGCATAAGTTCCATTTGAAGAAATAACCTAGGCCAGAAACCCACTCAGCTGTAGCTGTTAAGATTCATCTGGAGCGCACATTCTGGGAACCAGGCAGCAGAGTGCCCTGTGGAAGCTGCTCGATTTCAGCTTGTCTGATAGGTGTTTGTCTTCCCTGCAGAGAAACAGTGGCTTAGAGAACTCTTTCTACAGCAGCCACACACTCTGCCCTAGAGCTGAATAGCACTGGCTGCAAGTTCCCTTTGCAGAAGTAACATTCTCCAGAAACACACTCTCTCCTAACTCTTAAGTTACTAGCTCACCTCACATATGCATGGAAACCCAGAGTGGAGCAGCCGGCGTATCTCTTGCTTGGATGCTGCCAGAAGGATCTGTGCGATACTGGCTTGCAAGGAGCTGCTTAGGAACCTAGTTGCACAGCAAGTACAAGCTTCTCACTTTAGCTGAGAAGGACTGGGAAGAACTTCCCTTTGAAGAACTAACAGTGTGCAGAAACACACGCAGTTCTATCTCTTACTGGGGAGTGTGCAGGTGAGTTCAGTGAACAGGCCGCTCTGCCCGAACAAGGCAGAATGCAGATGCGTAGTTCCCAAGCATATTCTTCTGAGTCCACTAGAAACGTTGGAGTAGAGCTGAGAGGAACTCGGCATAAGTTCCATTTGAAGAAATAACCTAGGCCAGAAACCCACTCAGCTGTAGCTGTTAAGATTCATCTGGAGCGCACATTCTGGGAACCAGGCAGCAGAGTGCCCTGTGGAAGCTGCTCGATTTCAGCTTGTCTGATAGGTGTTTGTCTTCCCTGCAGAGAAACAGTGGCTTAGAGAACTCTTTCTACAGCAGCCACACACTCTGCCCTAGTGCTGAATAGCACTGGCTGTAAGTTCCCTTTGCAGAAGAAACATTCTCCAGAACACACTCTCTCCTACCTCTTAAGTTACTAGCTCACCTCACATATGCATGGAAACCCAGAGTGGAGCAGCCGGCGTATCTCTTGCTTGGATGCTGCCAGAAGGCTCTGTGCGATAGTGGCTTGCAAGGAGCTGCTTAGGAATCTAGTTGCACAGCAAGTCCAAGCTTCTCGCTGGAGCTGAGAAGCACTGGGAAGAACTTCCCTTTGAAGAACTAACAGTGTGCAGAAACACACGCAGTTCTATCTCTTACTGGGGAGTGTGCAGGCGAGTTCAGTGAACAGGCCGCTCTGCCCGAACAAGGCAGAATGCACATGCGTAGTTCCCAAGCATATTCTCCTGAGTCCACTAGAAACGTTGGAGTAAGCTACGAGGAACTCGGCATAAGTTCCATTTGAAGAAATAACCTAGGCCAGAAACCCACTCAGCTGTAGCTGTTAAGATTCATCTGGAGCGCACATTCTGGGAACCAGGCAGCAGAGTGCCCTGTGGAAGCTGCTCGATTTCAGCTTGTCTGATAGGTGTTTGTCTTCCCTGCAGAGAAACAGTGGCTTAGAGAACTCTTTCTACAGCAGCCACACACTCTGCCCTAGAGCTGAATAGCACTGGCTGTAAGTTCCCTTTGCAGAAGTAACATTCTCCAGAACACACTCTCTCCTAACTCTTAAGTTACTAGCTCACCTCACATATGCATGGAAACCCAGAGTGGAGCAGCCGGCGTATCTCTTGCTTGGATGCTGCCAGAAGGCTCTGTGCGATAGTGGCTTGCAAGGAGCTGCTTAGGAATCTAGTTGCACAGCAAGTACAAGCTTCTCACTGGAGCTGAGAAGCACTGGGAAGAACTTCTCTTTGAAGAACTAACAGTGTGCAGAAACACACGCAGTTCTATCTCTTACTGGGGAGTGTGCAGGCGAGTTCAGTGAACAGGCCGCTCTGCACGAACAAGGCAGTATGCAGATGCGTAGTTCCCAAGCATATTCTTCTGAGTCCACTAGAAACGTTCGAGTAGAGCTGAGAGGAACTCGGCATAAGTTCCATTTGAAGAAATAACCTAGGCCAGAAACCCACTCAGCTGTAGCTGTTAAGATTCATCTGGAGCGCACATTCTGGGAACCAGGCAGCAGAGTGCCCTGTGGAAGCTGCTCGATTTCAGCTTGTCTGATAGGTGTTTGTCTTCCCTGCAGAGAAACAGTGGCTTAGAGAACTCTTTCTACAGCAGCCACACACTCTGCCCTAGAGCTGAATAGCACTGGCTGCAAGTTCCCTTTGCAGAAGTAACATTCTCCAGAAACACACTCTCTCCTAACTCTTAAGTTACTAGCTCACCTCACATATGCATGGAAACCCAGAGTGGAGCAGCCGGCGTATCTCTTGCTTGGATGCTGCCAGAAGGCTCTGTGCGATAGTGGCTTGCAAGGAGCTGCTTAGGAATCTAGTTGCACAGCAAGTCCAAGCTTCTCGCTGGAGCTGAGAAGCACTGGGAAGAACTTCCCTTTGAAGAACTAACAGTGTGCAGAAACACACGCAGTTCTATCTCTTACTGGGGAGTGTGCAGGCGAGTTCAGTGAACAGGCCGCTCTGCCCGAACAAGGCAGAATGCAGATGCGTAGTTCCCAAGCATATTCTCCTGAGTCCACTAGAAATGTTGGAGTAAGCTACGAGGAACTCGGCATAAGTTCCATTTGAAGAAATAACCTAGGCCAGAAACCCACTCAGCTGTAGCTGTTAAGATTCATCTGGAGCGCACATTCTGGGAACCAGGCAGCAGAGTGCCCTGTGGAAGCTGCTCGATTTCAGCTTGTCTGATAGGTGTTTGTCTTCCCTGCAGAGAAACAATGGCTTAGAGAACTCTTTCTACAGCAGCCACACACTCTGCCCTAGAGCTGAATAGCAGTGGCTGTAAGTTCCCTTTGCAGAAGTAACATTCTCCAGAACACACTCTCTCCTAACTCTTAAGTTACTAGCTCACCTCACATATGCATGGAAACCCAGAGTGGAGCAGCCGGCGTATCTCTTGCTTGGATGCTGCCAGAAGGCTCTGTGCGATAGTGGCTTGCAAGGAGCTGCTTAGGAATCTAGTTGCACAGCAAGTCCAAGCTTCTCGCTGGAGCTGAGAAGCACTGGGAAGAACTTCCCTTTGAAGAACTAACAGTGTGCAGAAACACACGCAGTTCTATCTCTTACTGGGGAGTGTGCAGGCGAGTTCAGTGAACAGGCCGCTCTGCCCGAACAAGGCAGAATGCAGATGCGTAGTTCCCAAGCATATTCTCCTGAGTCCACTAGAAACGTTGGAGTAAGCTACGAGGAACTCGGCATAAGTTCCATTTGAAGAAATAACCTAGGCCAGAAACCCACTCAGCTGTAGCTGTTAAGATTCATCTGGAGCGCACATTCTGGGAACCAGGCAGCAGAGTGCCCTGTGGAAGCTGCTCGATTTCAGCTTGTCTGATAGGTGTTTGTCTTCCCTGCAGAGAAACAGTGGCTTAGAGAACTCTTTCTACAGCAGCCACACACTCTGCCCTAGAGCTGAGAAGCACTCGCTGAAAGTTCCCTTTGCAAAAGTAACATTCTCCAGAAACACACTCTCTCCTAACTCTTAAGTTACTAGCTCACCTCACATATGCATGGAAACCCAGAGTGGAGCAGCCGGCGTATCTCTTGCTTGGATGCTGCCAGAAGGCTCTGTGCGATAGTGGCTTGCAAGGAGCTGCTTAGGAACCTAGTTGCACAGCAAGTACAAGCTTCTCACTTTAGCTGAGAAGGACTGGGAAGAACTTCCCTTTGAAGAACTAACAGTGTGCAGAAACACACGCAGTTCTATCTCTTACTGGGGAGTGTGCAGGCGAGTTCAGTGAACAGGCCGCTCTGCCCGAACAAGGCAGAATGCAGATGCGTAGTTCCCAAGCATATTCTTCTGAGTCCACTAGAAACGTTGGAGTAGAGCTGAGAGGAACTCGGCATAAGTTCCATTTGAAGAAATAACCTAGGCCAGAAACCCACTCAGCTGTAGCTGTTAAGATTCATCTGGAGCGCACATTCTGGGAAGCAGGCAGCAGAGTGCCCTGTGGAAGCTGCTCGATTTCAGCTTGTCTGATAGGTGTTTGTCTTCCCTGCAGAGAAACAGTGGCTTAGAGAACACTTTCTACAGCAGCCACACACTCTGCCCTAGAGCTGAATAGCACTGGCTGCAAGTTCCCTTTGCAGAAGTAACATTCTCCAGAAACACACTCTCTCCTAACTCTTAAGTTACTAGCTCACCTCACATATGCATGGAAACCCAGAGTGGAGCAGCCGGCGTATCTCTTGCTTGGATGCTGCCAGAAGGATCTGTGCGATAGTGGCTTGCAAGGAGCTGCTTAGGAACCTAGTTGCACAGCAAGTACAAGCTTCTCACTTTAGCTGAGAAGGACTGGGAAGAACTTCCCTTTGAAGAACTAACAGTGTGCAGAAACACACGCAGTTCTATCTCTTACTGGGGAGTGTGCAGGCGAGTTCAGTGAACAGGCCGCTCTGCCCGAACAAGGCAGAATGCAGATGCGTAGTTCCCAAGCATATTCTTCTGAGTCCACTAGAAACGTTGGAGTAGAGCTGCGAGGAACTCGGCATAAGTTCCATTTGAAGAAATAACCTAGGCCAGAAACCCACTCAGCTGTAGCTGTTAAGATTCATCTGGAGCGCACATTCTGGGAACCAGGCAGCAGAGTGCCCTGTGGAAGCTGCTCGATTTCAGCTTGTCTGATAGGTGTTTGTCTTCCCTGCAGAGAAACAGTGGCTTAGAGAACTCTTTCTACAGCAGCCACACACTCTGCCCTAGAGCTGAATAGCACTGGCTGTAAGTTCCCTTTGCAGAAGTAACATTCTCCAGAACACATTCTCTCCTAACTCTTAAGTTACTAGCTCACCTCACATATGCATGGAAACCCAGAGTGGAGCAGCCGGCGTATCTCTTGCTTGGATGCTGCCAGAAGGCTCTGTGCGATAGTGGCTTGCAAGGAGCTGCTTAGGAACCTAGTTGCACAGCAAGTACAAGCTTCTCGCTGGAGCTGAGAAGCACTGGGAAGAAGTTCCCTTTGAAGAACTAACAGTGTGCAGAAACACACGCAGTTCTATCTCTTACTCGGGAGTGTGCAGGCGAGTTCAGTGAACAGGCCGCTCTGCCCGAACAAGGCAGAATGCAGATGCGTAGTTCCCAAGCATGTTCTTTTGAGTCCACTAGAAACGTTGGAGTAGAGCTGCGAGGAACTCGGCATAAGTTCCATTTGAAGAAATAACCTAGGCCAGAAACCCACTCAGCTGTAGCTGTTAAGATTCATCTGGAGCGCACATTCTGGGAACCAGGCAGCAGAGTGCCCTGTGGAAGCTGCTCGATTTCAGCTTGTCTGATAGGTGTTTGTCTTCCCTGCAGAGAAACAGTGGCTTAGAGAACTCTTTCTACAGCAGCCACACACTCTGCCCTAGAGCTGAATAGCACTGGCTGTAAGTTCCCTTTGCAGAAGTAACATTCTCCAGAACACATTCTCTCCTAACTCTTAAGTTACTAGCTCACCTCACATATGCATGGAAACCCAGAGTGGAGCAGCCGGCGTATCTCTTGCTTGGATGCTGCCAGAAGGCTCTGTGCGATAGTGGCTTGCAAGGAGCTGCTTAGGAACCTAGTTGCACAGCAAGTACAAGCTTCTCGCTGGAGCTGAGAAGCACTGGGAAGAAGTTCCCTTTGAAGAACTAACAGTGTGCAGAAACACACGCAGTTCTATCTCTTACTCGGGAGTGTGCAGGCGAGTTCAGTGAACAGGCCGCTCTGCCCGAACAAGGCAGAATGCAGATGCGTAGTTCCCAAGCATGTTCTTTTGAGTCCACTAGAAACGTTGGAGTAGAGCTGCGAGGAACTCGGCATAAGTTCCATTTGAAGAAATAACCTAGGCCAGAAACCCACTCAGCTGTAGCTGTTAAGATTCATCTGGAGCGCACATTCTGGGAACCAGGCAGCAGAGTGCCCTGTGGAAGCTGCTCGATTTCAGCTTGTCTGATAGGTGTTTGTCTTCCCTGCAGAGAAACAGTGGCTTAGAGAACTCTTTATACAGCAGCCACACACTCTGCCCTAGAGCTGAGAAGCACTGGCTGTAAGTTCCCTTTGCAGAGGTAACATTCTCCAGAAACACACTCTCTCCTAACTCTTAAGTTACTAGCTCACCTCACATATGCATGGAAACCCAGAGTGGAGCAGCCGGCGTATCTCTTGCTTGGATGCTGCCAGAAGGCTCTGTGCGATAGTGGCTTGCAAGGAGCTGCTTAGGAATCTAGTTGCACAGCAAGTACAAGCTTCTCACTGGAGCTGAGAAGCACTGGGAAGAACTTCTCTTTGAAGAACTAACAGTGTGCAGAAACACATGCAGTTCTATCTCTTACTGGGGAGTGTGCAGGCGAGTTCAGTGAACAGGCCGCTCTGCCCGAACAAGGCAGAATGCAGATGTGTAGTTCCCAAGCATATTCTTCTGAGTCCACTAGAAACGTTGGAGTAGAGCTGAGAGGAACTCGGCATAAGTTCCATTTGAAGAAATAACCTATGCCAGAGACCCACTCAGCTGTAGCTGTTAAGATTCATCTGGAGCGCACATTCTGGGAACCAGGCAGCAGAGTGCCCTGTGGAAGTTGCTCGATTTCAGCGTGTCTGATAGGTGTTTGTCTTCCCTGCAGTGAAACAGTGGCTTAGAGAACTCTTTCTACAGCAGCCACACACTCTGCCCTAGAGCTGAGAAGCACTGGCTATAAGTTCCATTTGCAGAAGTAACATTCTCCAGAAACACACTCTCTCCTAACTCTTAAGTTACTAGCTCACCTCACATATGCATGGAAACCCAGAGTGTAGCAGCCGGCGTATCTCTTGCTTGGATGCTGCCAGAAGGCTCTGTGCGATAGTGGCTTGCAAGGAGCTGCTTAGGTATCTAGTTGCACAGCAAGTACAAGCTTCTCACTGGAGCTGAGAAGCACTGGGAAGAACTTCCCTTTGAAGAACTAACAGTGTGCAGAAACACACGCAGTTCTATCTCTTACTGGGGAGTGTGCAGGCGAGTTCAGTGAACAGGCCGCTCTGCCCGAACAAGGCAGAATGCAGATGCGTAGTTCCCAAGCATATTCTTCTGAGTCCACTAGAAACGTTGGAGTAGAGCTGAGAGGAACTCGGCATAAGTTCCATTTGAAGAAATAACCTAGGCCAGAAACCCACTCAGCTGTAGCTGTTAAGATTCATCTGGAGTGCACATTCTGGGAAGCAGGCAGCAGAGTGCCCTGTGGAAGCTGCTCGATTTCAGCTTGTCTGAATGGTGTTTGTCTTCCCGGCAGAGAAACAGTGGCTTAGAGAAGTCTTTCTACAGCAGCCACACACTCTGCCCTAGAGCTGACAAGCACTGGCTGTAAGTTCCCTTTGCAGAAGTAACATTCTCCAGAAACACACTCTCTCCTAACTCTTAACTTACTAGCTCACCTCACATATGCATGGAAACCAAGAGTGGAGCAGGCGGCGATAGCTCTTGCTTGGAAGCTGCCAGAAGGCTCTGTGCGATAGTGGCTTGCAAGGAGCTGCTTAGGAATCTAGTTGCACAGCAAGTACAAGCTTCTCACTGGAGCTGAGAAGCACTGGGAAGAACTTCCCTTTGAAGAACTAACAGTGTGCAGAAACACACGCAGGTCTATCTCTTACTGGAGAGTGTGCAGGCGAGTTCAGTGAACAGGCCGCTCTGCCCGAACAAGGCAGAATGCAGATGCGTAGTTCCCAAGCATATTCTTCTGAGTACACCAGAAACGTTGGAGTAGAGCTGCGAGGAACTCGGCATAAGTTCCATTTGAAGAAATAACCTAGGCCAGAAACCCACTCAGCTGTAGCTGTTAAGATTCATCTGGAGCGCACATTCTGGGAACCAGGCAGCAGAGTGCCCTGTGGAAGCTGCTCGATTTCAGCTTGTCTGATAGGTGTTTGTCTTCCCTGCAGAGAAACAGTGGCTTAGAGAACTCTTTCTACAGCAGCCACACACTCTGCCCTAGAGCTGAGAAGCACTGGCTGTAAGTTCCCTTTGCAGAAGTAACATTCTCCAGAAACACACTCTCTCCTAACTCTTAACTTACTAGCTCACCTCACATATGCATGGAAACCCAGAGTGGAGCAGCCGGCGTATCTCTTGCTTGGATGCTGCCAGAAGGCTCTGTGCGATAGTGGCTTGCAAGGAGCTGCTTAGGAATCTAGTTGCACAGCAAGTACAAGCTTCTCACTGGAGCTGAGAAGCACTGGGAAGAACTTCTCTTTGAAGAACTAACAGTGTGCAGAAACACACGCAGTTCTATCTCTTACTGGGGAGTGTGCAGGCGAGTTCAGTGAACAGGCCGCTCTGCACGAACAAGGCAGTATGCAGATGCGTAGTTCCCAAGCATATTCTTCTGAGTCCACTAGAAACGTTCGAGTAGAGCTGAGAGGAACTCGGCATAAGTTCCATTTGAAGAAATAACCTAGGCCAGAAACCCACTCAGCTGTAGCTGTTAAGATTCATCTGGAGCGCACATTCTGGGAACCAGGCAGCAGAGTGCCCTGTGGAAGCTGCTCGATTTCAGCTTGTCTGATAGGTGTTTGTCTTCCCTGCAGAGAAACAGTGGCTTAGAGAACTCTTTCTACAGCAGCCACACACTCTGCCCTAGAGCTGAATAGCACTGGCTGCAAGTTCCCTTTGCAGAAGTAACATTCTCCAGAAACACACTCTCTCCTAACTCTTAAGTTACTAGCTCACCTCACATATGCATGGAAACCCAGAGTGGAGCAGCCGGGGTATCTCTTGCTTGGATGCTGCCAGAAGGATCTGTGCGATAGTGGCTTGCAAGGAGCTGCTTAGGAACCTAGTTGCACAGCAAGTACAAGCTTCTCACTTTAGCTGAGAAGGACTGGGAAGAACTTCCCTTTGAAGAACTAACAGTGTGCAGAAACACACGCAGTTCTATCTCTTACTGGGGAGTGTGCAGGTGAGTTCAGTGAACAGGCCGCTCTGCCCGAACAAGGCAGAATGCAGATGCGTAGTTCCCAAGCATATTCTTCTGAGTCCACTAGAAACGTTGGAGTAGAGCTGAGAGGAACTCGGCATAAGTTCCATTTGAAGAAATAACCTAGGCCAGAAACCCACTCAGCTGTAGCTGTTAAGATTCATCTGGAGCGCACATTCTGGGAACCAGGCAGCAGAGTGCCCTGTGGAAGCTGCTCGATTTCAGCTTGTCTGATAGGTGTTTGTCTTCCCTGCAGAGAAACAGTGGCTTAGAGAACTCTTTCTACAGCAGCCACACACTCTGCCCTAGTGCTGAATAGCACTGGCTGTAAGTTCCCTTTGCAGAAGTAACATTCTCCAGAACACACTCTCTCCTAACTCTTAAGTTACTAGCTCACCTCACATATGCATGGAAACCCAGAGTGGAGCAGCCGGCGTATCTCTTGCTTGGATGCTGCCAGAAGGCTCTGTGCGATAGTGGCTTGCAAGGAGCTGCTTAGGAATCTAGTTGCACAGCAAGTCCAAGCTTCTCGCTGGAGCTGAGAAGCACTGGGAAGAACTTCCCTTTGAAGAACTAACAGTGTGCAGAAACACACGCAGTTCTATCTCTTACTGGGGAGTGTGCAGGCGAGTTCAGTGAACAGGCCGCTCTGCCCGAACAAGGCAGAATGCAGATGCGTAGTTCCCAAGCATATTCTCCTGAGTCCACTAGAAATGTTGGAGTAAGCTACGAGGAACTCGGCATAAGTTCCATTTGAAGAAATAACCTAGGCCAGAAACCCACTCAGCTGTAGCTGTTAAGATTCATCTGGAGCGCACATTCTGGGAACCAGGCAGCAGAGTGCCCTGTGGAAGCTGCTCGATTTCAGCTTGTCTGATAGGTGTTTGTCTTCCCTGCAGAGAAACAATGGCTTAGAGAACTCTTTCTACAGCAGCCACACACTCTGCCCTAGAGCTGAATAGCAGTGGCTGTAAGTTCCCTTTGCAGAAGTAACATTCTCCAGAACACACTCTCTCCTAACTCTTAAGTTACTAGCTCACCTCACATATGCATGGAAACCCAGAGTGGAGCAGCCGGCGTATCTCTTGCTTGGATGCTGCCAGAAGGCTCTGTGCGATAGTGGCTTGCAAGGAGCTGCTTAGGAATCTAGTTGCACAGCAAGTCCAAGCTTCTCGCTGGAGCTGAGAAGCACTGGGAAGAACTTCCCTTTGAAGAACTAACAGTGTGCAGAAACACACGCAGTTCTATCTCTTACTGGGGAGTGTGCAGGCGAGTTCAGTGAACAGGCCGCTCTGCCCGAACAAGGCAGAATGCAGATGCGTAGTTCCCAAGCATATTCTCCTGAGTCCACTAGAAACGTTGGAGTAAGCTACGAGGAACTCGGCATAAGTTCCATTTGAAGAAATAACCTAGGCCAGAAACCCACTCAGCTGTAGCTGTTAAGATTCATCTGGAGCGCACATTCTGGGAACCAGGCAGCAGAGTGCCCTGTGGAAGCTGCTCGATTTCAGCTTGTCTGATAGGTGTTTGTCTTCCCTGCAGAGAAACAGTGGCTTAGAGAACTCTTTCTACAGCAGCCACACACTCTGCCCTAGAGCTGAGAAGCACTCGCTGAAAGTTCCCTTTGCAGAAGTAACATTCTCCAGAAACACACTCTCTCCTAACTCTTAAGTTACTAGCTCACCTCACATATGCATGGAAACCCAGAGTGGAGCAGCCGGCGTATCTCTTGCTTGGATGCTGCCAGAAGGCTCTGTGCGATAGTGGCTTGCAAGGAGCTGCTTAGGAACCTAGTTGCACAGCAAGTACAAGCTTCTCACTTTAGCTGAGAAGGACTGGGAAGAACTTCCCTTTGAAGAACTAACAGTGTGCAGAAACACACGCAGTTCTATCTCTTACTGGGGAGTGTGCAGGCGAGTTCAGTGAACAGGCCGCTCTGCCCGAACAAGGCAGAATGCAGATGCGTAGTTCCCAAGCATATTCTTCTGAGTCCACTAGAAACGTTGGAGTAGAGCTGAGAGGAACTCGGCATAAGTTCCATTTGAAGAAATAACCTAGGCCAGAAACCCACTCAGCTGTAGCTGTTAAGATTCATCTGGAGCGCACATTCTGGGAAGCAGGCAGCAGAGTGCCCTGTGGAAGCTGCTCGATTTCAGCTTGTCTGATAGGTGTTTTTCTTCCCTGCAGAGAAACAGTGGCTTAGAGAACTCTTTCTACAGCAGCCACACACTCTGCCCTAGAGCTGAATAGAACTGGCTGTAAGTTCCCTTTGCAGAAGTAACATTCTCCAGAACACACTCTCTCCTAACTCTTAAGTTACTAGCTCACCTCACATATGCATGGAAACCCAGAGTGGAGCAGCCGGCGTATCTCTTGCTTGGATGCTGCCAGAAGGCTCTGTGCGATAGTGGCTTGCAAGGAGCTGCTTAGGAATCTAGTTGCACAGCAAGTACAAGCTTCTCACTCGAGCTGAGAAGCACTGGGAAGAACTTCTCTTTGAAGAACTAACAGTGTGCAGAAACACACGCAGTTCTATCTCTTACTGGGGAGTGTGCAGGCGAGTTCAGTGAACAGGCCGCTCTGCACGAACAAGGCAGTATGCAGATGCGTAGTTCCCAAGCATATTCTTCTGAGTCCACTAGAAACGTTGGAGTAGAGCTGAGAGGAACTCGGCATAAGTTCCATTTGAAGAAATAACCTAGGCCAGAAACCCACTCAGCTGTACCTGTTAAGATTCATCTGGAGCGCACATTCTGGGAACCAGGCAGCAGAGTGCCCTGTGGAAGCTGCTCGATTTCAGCTTGTCTGATAGGTGTTTGTCTTCCCTGCAGAGAAACAGTGGCTTAGAGAACACTTTCTACAGCAGCCACACACTCTGCCCTAGAGCTGAATAGCACTGGCTGCAAGTTCCCTTTGCAGAAGTAACATTCTCCAGAAACACACTCTCTCCTAACTCTTAAGTTACTAGCTCACCTCACATATGCATGGAAACCCAGAGTGGAGCAGCCGGCGTATCTCTTGCTTGGATGCTGCCAGAAGGATCTGTGCGATAGTGGCTTGCAAGGAGCTGCTTAGGAACCTAGTTGCACAGCAAGTACAAGCTTCTCACTTTAGCTGAGAAGGACTGGGAAGAACTTCCCTTTGAAGAACTAACAGTGTGCAGAAACACACGCAGTTCTATCTCTTACTGGGGAGTGTGCAGGCGAGTTCAGTGAACAGGCCGCTCTGCCCGAACAAGGCAGAATGCAGATGCGTAGTTCCCAAGCATATTCTTCTGAGTCCACTAGAAACGTTGGAGTAGAGCTGAGAGGAACTCGGCATAAGTTCCATTTGAAGAAATAACCTAGGCCAGAAACCCACTCAGCTGTACCTGTTAAGATTCATCTGGAGCGCACATTCTGGGAACCAGGCAGCAGAGTGCCCTGTGGAAGCTGCTCGATTTCAGCTTGTCTGATAGGTGTTTGTCTTCCCTGCAGAGAAACAGTGGCTTAGAGAACACTTTCTACAGCAGCCACACACTCTGCCCTAGAGCTGAATAGCACTGGCTGCAAGTTCCCTTTGCAGAAGTAACATTCTCCAGAAACACACTCTCTCCTAACTCTTAAGTTACTAGCTCACCTCACATATGCATGGAAACCCAGAGTGGAGCAGCCGGCGTATCTCTTGCTTGGATGCTGCCAGAAGGATCTGTGCGATAGTGGCTTGCAAGGAGCTGCTTAGGAACCTAGTTGCACAGCAAGTACAAGCTTCTCACTTTAGCTGAGAAGGACTGGGAAGAACTTCCCTTTGAAGAACTAACAGTGTGCAGAAACACACGCAGTTCTATCTCTTACTGGGGAGTGTGCAGGCGAGTTCAGTGAACAGGCCGCTCTGCCCGAACAAGGCAGAATGCAGATGCGTAGTTCCCAAGCATATTCTCCTGAGTCCACTAGAAATGTTGGAGTAAGCTACGAGGAACTCGGCATAAGTTCCATTTGAAGAAATAACCTAGGCCAGAAACCCACTCAGCTGTAGCTGTTAAGATTCATCTGGAGCGCACATTCTGGGAACCAGGCAGCAGAGTGCCCTGTGGAAGCTGCTCGATTTCAGCTTGTCTGATAGGTGTTTGTCTTCCCTGCAGAGAAACAATGGCTTAGAGAACTCTTTCTACAGCAGCCACACACTCTGCCCTAGAGCTGAATAGCAGTGGCTGTAAGTTCCCTTTGCAGAAGTAACATTCTCCAGAACACACTCTCTCCTAACTCTTAAGTTACTAGCTCACCTCACATATGCATGGAAACCCAGAGTGGAGCAGCCGGCGTATCTCTTGCTTGGATGCTGCCAGAAGGCTCTGTGCGATAGTGGCTTGCAAGGAGCTGCTTAGGAATCTAGTTGCACAGCAAGTCCAAGCTTCTCGCTGGAGCTGAGAAGCACTGGGAAGAACTTCCCTTTGAAGAACTAACAGTGTGCAGAAACACACGCAGTTCTATCTCTTACTGGGGAGTGTGCAGGCGAGTTCAGTGAACAGGCCGCTCTGCCCGAACAAGGCAGAATGCAGATGCGTAGTTCCCAAGCATATTCTCCTGAGTCCACTAGAAACGTTGGAGTAAGCTACGAGGAACTCGGCATAAGTTCCATTTGAAGAAATAACCTAGGCCAGAAACCCACTCAGCTGTAGCTGTTAAGATTCATCTGGAGCGCACATTCTGGGAACCAGGCAGCAGAGTGCCCTGTGGAAGCTGCTCGATTTCAGCTTGTCTGATAGGTGTTTGTCTTCCCTGCAGAGAAACAGTGGCTTAGAGAACTCTTTCTACAGCAGCCACACACTCTGCCCTAGAGCTGAGAAGCACTCGCTGAAAGTTCCCTTTGCAGAAGTAACATTCTCCAGAAACACACTCTCTCCTAACTCTTAAGTTACTAGCTCACCTCACATATGCATGGAAACCCAGAGTGGAGCAGCCGGCGTATCTCTTGCTTGGATGCTGCCAGAAGGCTCTGTGCGATAGTGGCTTGCAAGGAGCTGCTTAGGAACCTAGTTGCACAGCAAGTACAAGCTTCTCACTTTAGCTGAGAAGGACTGGGAAGAACTTCCCTTTGAAGAACTAACAGTGTGCAGAAACACACGCAGTTCTATCTCTTACTGGGGAGTGTGCAGGCGAGTTCAGTGAACAGGCCGCTCTGCCCGAACAAGGCAGAATGCAGATGCGTAGTTCCCAAGCATATTCTTCTGAGTCCACTAGAAACGTTGGAGTAGAGCTGAGAGGAACTCGGCATAAGTTCCATTTGAAGAAATAACCTAGGCCAGAAACCCACTCAGCTGTAGCTGTTAAGATTCATCTGGAGCGCACATTCTGGGAAGCAGGCAGCAGAGTGCCCTGTGGAAGCTGCTCGATTTCAGCTTGTCTGATAGGTGTTTTTCTTCCCTGCAGAGAAACAGTGGCTTAGAGAACTCTTTCTACAGCAGCCACACACTCTGCCCTAGAGCTGAATAGAACTGGCTGTAAGTTCCCTTTGCAGAAGTAACATTCTCCAGAACACACTCTCTCCTAACTCTTAAGTTACTAGCTCACCTCACATATGCATGGAAACCCAGAGTGGAGCAGCCGGCGTATCTCTTGCTTGGATGCTGCCAGAAGGCTCTGTGCGATAGTGGCTTGCAAGGAGCTGCTTAGGAATCTAGTTGCACAGCAAGTACAAGCTTCTCACTCGAGCTGAGAAGCACTGGGAAGAACTTCTCTTTGAAGAACTAACAGTGTGCAGAAACACACGCAGTTCTATCTCTTACTGGGGAGTGTGCAGGCGAGTTCAGTGAACAGGCCGCTCTGCACGAACAAGGCAGTATGCAGATGCGTAGTTCCCAAGCATATTCTTCTGAGTCCACTAGAAACGTTGGAGTAGAGCTGAGAGGAACTCGGCATAAGTTCCATTTGAAGAAATAACCTAGGCCAGAAACCCACTCAGCTGTACCTGTTAAGATTCATCTGGAGCGCACATTCTGGGAACCAGGCAGCAGAGTGCCCTGTGGAAGCTGCTCGATTTCAGCTTGTCTGATAGGTGTTTGTCTTCCCTGCAGAGAAACAGTGGCTTAGAGAACACTTTCTACAGCAGCCACACACTCTGCCCTAGAGCTGAATAGCACTGGCTGCAAGTTCCCTTTGCAGAAGTAACATTCTCCAGAAACACACTCTCTCCTAACTCTTAAGTTACTAGCTCACCTCACATATGCATGGAAACCCAGAGTGGAGCAGCCGGCGTATCTCTTGCTTGGATGCTGCCAGAAGGATCTGTGCGATAGTGGCTTGCAAGGAGCTGCTTAGGAACCTAGTTGCACAGCAAGTACAAGCTTCTCACTTTAGCTGAGAAGGACTGGGAAGAACTTCCCTTTGAAGAACTAACAGTGTGCAGAAACACACGCAGTTCTATCTCTTACTGGGGAGTGTGCAGGCGAGTTCAGTGAACAGGCCGCTCTGCCCGAACAAGGCAGAATGCAGATGCGTAGTTCCCAAGCATATTCTTCTGAGTCCACTAGAAACGTTGGAGTAGAGCTGAGAGGAACTCGGCATAAGTTCCATTTGAAGAAATAACCTAGGCCAGAAACCCACTCAGCTGTACCTGTTAAGATTCATCTGGAGCGCACATTCTGGGAACCAGGCAGCAGAGTGCCCTGTGGAAGCTGCTCGATTTCAGCTTGTCTGATAGGTGTTTGTCTTCCCTGCAGAGAAACAGTGGCTTAGAGAACACTTTCTACAGCAGCCACACACTCTGCCCTAGAGCTGAATAGCACTGGCTGCAAGTTCCCTTTGCAGAAGTAACATTCTCCAGAAACACACTCTCTCCTAACTCTTAAGTTACTAGCTCACCTCACATATGCATGGAAACCCAGAGTGGAGCAGCCGGCGTATCTCTTGCTTGGATGCTGCCAGAAGGATCTGTGCGATAGTGGCTTGCAAGGAGCTGCTTAGGAACCTAGTTGCACAGCAAGTACAAGCTTCTCACTTTAGCTGAGAAGGACTGGGAAGAACTTCCCTTTGAAGAACTAACAGTGTGCAGAAACACACGCAGTTCTATCTCTTACTGGGGAGTGTGCAGGCGAGTTCAGTGAACAGGCCGCTCTGCCCGAACAAGGCAGAATGCAGATGCGTAGTTCCCAAGCATATTCTTCTGAGTCCACTAGAAACGTTGGAGTAGAGCTGCGAGGAACTCGGCATAAGTTCCATTTGAAGAAATAACCTAGGCCAGAAACCCACTCAGCTGTAGCTGTTAAGATTCATCTGGAGCGCACATTCTGGGAACCAGGCAGCAGAGTGCCCTGTGGAAGCTGCTCGATTTCAGCTTGTCTGATAGGTGTTTGTCTTCCCTGCAGAGAAACAGTGGCTTAGAGAACTCTTTCTACAGCAGCCACACACTCTGCCCTAGAGCTGAATAGCACTGGCTGTAAGTTCCCTTTGCAGAAGTAACATTCTCCAGAACACATTCTCTCCTAACTCTTAAGTTACTAGCTCACCTCACATATGCATGGAAACCCAGAGTGGAGCAGCCGGCGTATCTCTTGCTTGGATGCTGCCAGAAGGCTCTGTGCGATAGTGGCTTGCAAGGAGCTGCTTAGGAACCTAGTTGCACAGCAAGTACAAGCTTCTCGCTGGAGCTGAGAAGCACTGGGAAGAAGTTCCCTTTGAAGAACTAACAGTGTGCAGAAACACACGCAGTTCTATCTCTTACTCGGGAGTGTGCAGGCGAGTTCAGTGAACAGGCCGCTCTGCCCGAACAAGGCAGAATGCAGATGCGTAGTTCCCAAGCATGTTCTTTTGAGTCCACTAGAAACGTTGGAGTAGAGCTGCGAGGAACTCGGCATAAGTTCCATTTGAAGAAATAACCTAGGCCAGAAACCCACTCAGCTGTAGCTGTTAAGATTCATCTGGAGCGCACATTCTGGGAACCAGGCAGCAGAGTGCCCTGTGGAAGCTGCTCGATTTCAGCTTGTCTGATAGGTGTTTGTCTTCCCTGCAGAGAAACAGTGGCTTAGAGAACTCTTTCTACAGCAGCCACACACTCTGCCCTAGAGCTGAATAGCACTGGCTGTAAGTTCCCTTTGCAGAAGTAACATTCTCCAGAACACATTCTCTCCTAACTCTTAAGTTACTAGCTCACCTCACATATGCATGGAAACCCAGAGTGGAGCAGCCGGCGTATCTCTTGCTTGGATGCTGCCAGAATGCTCTGTGCGATAGTGGCTTGCAAGGAGCTGCTTAGGAACCTAGTTGCACAGCAAGTACAAGCTTCTCGCTGGAGCTGAGAAGCACTGGGAAGAAGTTCCCTTTGAAGAACTAACAGTGTGCAGAAACACACGCAGTTCTATCTCTTACTCGGGAGTGTGCAGGCGAGTTCAGTGAACAGGCCGCTCTGCCCGAACAAGGCAGAATGCAGATGCGTAGTTCCCAAGCATGTTCTTTTGAGTCCACTAGAAACGTTGGAGTAGAGCTGCGAGGAACTCGGCATAAGTTCCATTTGAAGAAATAACCTAGGCCAGAAACCCACTCAGCTGTAGCTGTTAAGATTCATCTGGAGCGCACATTCTGGGAACCAGGCAGCAGAGTGCCCTGTGGAAGCTGCTCGATTTCAGCTTGTCTGATAGGTGTTTGTCTTCCCTGCAGAGAAACAGTGGCTTAGAGAACTCTTTATACAGCAGCCACACACTCTGCCCTAGAGCTGAGAAGCACTGGCTGTAAGTTCCCTTTGCAGAGGTAACATTCTCCAGAAACACACTCTCTCCTAACTCTTAAGTTACTAGCTCACCTCACATATGCATGGAAACCCAGAGTGGAGCAGCCGGCGTATCTCTTGCTTGGATGCTGCCAGAAGGCTCTGTGCGATAGTGGCTTGCAAGGAGCTGCTTAGGAATCTAGTTGCACAGCAAGTACAAGCTTCTCACTGGAGCTGAGAAGCACTGGGAAGAACTTCTCTTTGAAGAACTAACAGTGTGCAGAAACACATGCAGTTCTATCTCTTACTGGGGAGTGTGCAGGCGAGTTCAGTGAACAGGCCGCTCTGCCCGAACAAGGCAGAATGCAGATGTGTAGTTCCCAAGCATATTCTTCTGAGTCCACTAGAAACGTTGGAGTAGAGCTGAGAGGAACTCGGCATAAGTTCCATTTGAAGAAATAACCTATGCCAGAGACCCAATCAGCTGTAGCTGTTAAGATTCATCTGGAGCGCACATTCTGGGAACCAGGCAGCAGAGTGCCCTGTGGAAGTTGCTCGATTTCAGCGTGTCTGATAGGTGTTTGTCTTCCCTGCAGTGAAACAGTGGCTTAGAGAACTCTTTCTACAGCAGCCACACACTCTGCCCTAGAGCTGAGAAGCACTGGCTATAAGTTCCATTTGCAGAAGTAACATTCTCCAGAAACACACTCTCTCCTAACTCTTAAGTTACTAGCTCACCTCACATATGCATGGAAACCCAGAGTGTAGCAGCCGGCGTATCTCTTGCTTGGATGCTGCCAGAAGGCTCTGTGCGATAGTGGCTTGCAAGGAGCTGCTTAGGTATCTAGTTGCACAGCAAGTACAAGCTTCTCACTGGAGCTGAGAAGCACTGGGAAGAACTTCCCTTTGAAGAACTAACAGTGTGCAGAAACACACGCAGTTCTATCTCTTACTGGGGAGTGTGCAGGCGAGTTCAGTGAACAGGCCGCTCTGCCCGAACAAGGCAGAATGCAGATGCGTAGTTCCCAAGCATATTCTTCTGAGTCCACTAGAAACGTTGGAGTAGAGCTGAGAGGAACTCGGCATAAGTTCCATTTGAAGAAATAACCTAGGCCAGAAACCCACTCAGCTGTAGCTGTTAAGATTCATCTGGAGTGCACATTCTGGGAAGCAGGCAGCAGAGTGCCCTGTGGAAGCTGCTCGATTTCAGCTTGTCTGAATGGTGTTTGTCTTCCCGGCAGAGAAACAGTGGCTTAGAGAAGTCTTTCTACAGCAGCCACACACTCTGCCCTAGAGCTGACAAGCACTGGCTGTAAGTTCCCTTTGCAGAAGTAACATTCTCCAGAAACACACTCTCTCCTAACTCTTAACTTACTAGCTCACCTCACATATGCATGGAAACCAAGAGTGGAGCAGGCGGCGATAGCTCTTGCTTGGAAGCTGCCAGAAGGCTCTGTGCGATAGTGGCTTGCAAGGAGCTGCTTAGGAATCTAGTTGCACAGCAAGTACAAGCTTCTCACTGGAGCTGAGAAGCACTGGGAAGAACTTCCCTTTGAAGAACTAACAGTGTGCAGAAACACACGCAGGTCTATCTCTTACTGGAGAGTGTGCAGGCGAGTTCAGTGAACAGGCCGCTCTGCCCGAACAAGGCAGAATGCAGATGCGTAGTTCCCAAGCATATTCTTCTGAGTCCACCAGAAACGTTGGAGTAGAGCTGCGAGGAACTCGGCATAAGTTCCATTTGAAGAAATAACCTAGGCCAGAAACCCACTCAGCTGTAGCTGTTAAGATTCATCTGGAGCGCACATTCTGGGAACCAGGCAGCAGAGTGCCCTGTGGAAGCTGCTCGATTTCAGCTTGTCTGATAGGTGTTTGTCTTCCCTGCAGAGAAACAGTGGCTTAGAGAACTCTTTCTACAGCAGCCACACACTCTGCCCTAGAGCTGAGAAGCACTGGCTGTAAGTTCCCTTTGCAGAAGTAACATTCTCCAGAAACACACTCTCTCCTAACTCTTAAGTTACTAGCTCACCTCACATATGCATGGAAACCCAGAGTGGAGCACGGGGCGATAGCTATTGCTTGTAAGCTGCCAGAAGGCTCTGTGCGATAGTGGCTTGCAAGGAGCTGCTTAGGAATCTAGTTGCACAGCAAGTACAAGCTTCTCACTGAGGCTGAGAAGCACTGGGAGGAACTTCCCTTTGACGAACAAACAGTGTACAGAAACACACGCAGTGCTATGTCTTACTGGGGAGTGTGCAGGCGAGTTCAGTGAACAGGCCGCTCTGCCCGAACAAGGCAGAATGCAGATGCGTAGTTTCCAAGCATATTCTTCTGAGTCCACTAGAAACGTTGGAGTAGAGCTGAGAGGAACTCGGCATAAGTTCCATTTGAAGAAATAACCTAGGCCAGAAACCCACTCAGCTGTAGCTGTTCAGATTCATCTGGAGTGAACCTTCTGGGAACCAGGCAGCAGAGTGCCCTGTGGAAGCTGCTCGATTTCAGCTTGTCTGAATGGTGTTTGTCTTCCCGGCAGAGAAACAGTGGCTTAGAGAAGTCTTTCTACAGCAGCCACACACTCTGCCCTAGAGCTGACAAGCACTGGCTGTAAGTTCCCTTTGCAGAAGTAACATTCTCCAGAAACACACTCTCTCCTAACTCTTAACTTACTAGCTCACCTCACATATGCATGGAAACCCAGAGTGGAGCAGGCGGCGATAGCTCTTGCTTGGAAGCTGCCAGAAGGCTCTGTGCGATAGTGGCTTGCAAGGAGCTGCTTAGGAATCTAGTTGCACAGCAAGTACAAGCTTCTCACTGGAGCTGAGAAGCACTGGGAAGAACTTCCCTTTGAAGAACTAACAGTGTGCAGAAACACACGCAGGTCTATCTCTTACTGGAGAGTGTGCAGGCGAGTTCAGTGAACAGGCCGCTCTGCCCGAACAAGGCAGAATGCAGATGCGTAGTTCCCAAGCATATTCTTCTGAGTCCACCAGAAACGTTGGAGTAGAGCTGCGAGGAACTCGGCATAAGTTCCACTTGAAGAAATAACCTAGGCCAGAAACCCACTCAGCTGTAGCTGTTAAGATTCATCTGGAGCGCACATTCTGGGAACCAGGCAGCAGAGTGCCCTGTGGAAGCTGCTCGATTTCAGCTTGTCTGATAGGTGTTTGTCTTCCCTGCAGAGAAACAGTGGCTTAGAGAACTCTTTCTACAGCAGCCACACACTCTGCCCTAGAGCTGAGAAGCACTGGCTGTAAGTTCCCTTTGCAGAAGTAACATTCTCCAGAAACACACTCTCTCCTAACTCTTAACTTACTAGCTCACCTCACATATGCATGGAAACCCAGAGTGGAGCAGGCGGCGATAGCTCTTGCTTGGATGCTGCCAGAAGGCTCTGTGCGATAGTGGCTTGCAAGGAGCTGCTTAGGAATCTAGTTGCACAGCAAGTACAAGATTCTCACTGGAGCTGAGAAGCACTGGGAAGAACTTCCCTTTGAAGAACTAACAGTGTGCAGAAACACACGCAGTTCTATCTCTTACTGGGGAGTGTGCAGGCGAGTTCAGTGAACAGGCCGCTCTGCCCGAACAAGGCAGAATGCAGATGCGTAGTTCCCAAGCATATTCTTCTGAGTCCACTAGAAACGTTGGAGTAGAGCTGAGAGGAACTCGGCATAAGTTCCATTTGAAGAAATAACCTAGGCCAGAAACCCACTCAGCTGTAGCTGTTAAGATTCATCTGGCGCGCACATTCTGGGAACCAGGCAGCAGAGTGCCCTGTGGAAGCTGCTCGATTTCAGCTTGTCTGATAGGTGTTTGTCTTCCCTGCAGAGAAACAGTGGCTTAGAGAACTCTTTCTACAGCAGCCACACACTCTGCCCTAGAGCTGAGAAGCACTGGCTGTAAGTTCCCTTTGCAGAAGTAACATTCTCCAGAAACACACTCTCTCCTAACTCTTAAGTTACTAGCTCACCTCACATATGCATGGAAACCGAGGGTGGAGCGGCCGGCGTATCTCTTGCTTGGATGCTGCCAGAAGGCTCTGTGCGATAGTGGCTTGCAAGGAGCTGCTTAGGTACCTAGTTGCACAGCAAGTACAAGCTTCTCACTGGAGCTGAGAAGCATTGGGAAGAACTTCCCTTTGAAGAACTAACAGTGTGCAGAAACACACGCAGTTCTATCTGTTACTGGGGAGTGTGCAGGCGAGTTCAGTGAACAGGCCGCTCTGCCCGAACAAGGCAGAATGCAGATGCGTAGTTCCCAAGCGTATTCTTCTGAGTCCACTAGAAACGTTGGAGTAGAGCTGAGAGGAACTCGGCATAAGTTCCATTTGAAGAAATAACCTAGGCCAGAAACCCACTCAGCTGTAGCTGTTAAGATTCTTCTGGAGCGCACATTCTGGGAACCAAGCAGCAGAGTGCCCTGTGGAAGCTGCTCGATTTCAGCTTGTCTGATAGGTGTTTGTCTTCCCTGCAGAGAAACAGTGGCTTAGAGAACTCTTTCTACAGCAGCCACACACTCTGCCCTAGAGCTGAGAAGCACTGGCTGTAAGTTCCCTTTGCAGAAGTAACATTCTCCAGAAACACACTCTCTCCTAACTCTTAACTTACTAGCTCACCTCACATATGCATGGAAACCCAGAGTGGAGCAGCCGGCGTATCTCTTGCTTGGATGCTGCCAGAAGGCTCTGTGCGATAGTGGCTTGCAAGGAGCTGCTTAGGAATCTAGTTGCACAGCAAGTACAAGCTTCTCACTGGAGCTGAGAAGCACTGGGAAGAACTTCTCTTTGAAGAACTAACAGTGTGCAGAAACACACGCAGTTCTATCTCTTACTGGGGAGTGTGCAGGAGACTTCAGTGAACAGGCCGCTCTGCCCGAACAAGGCAGAATGCAGATGCGTAGTTCCCAAGCATATTCTTCTGAGTCCACTAGAAACGTTGGAGTAGAGCTGAGAGGAACTCGGCATAAGTTCCAATTGAAGAAATAAACTAGGCCAGAAACCCACTCAGCTGTAGCTGTTAAGATTCATCTGGAGCGCACATTCTGGGAACCAGGCAGCAGAGTGCCCTGTGGAAGCTGCTCGATTTCAGCTTGTCTGATAGGTGTTTGTCTTCCCTGCAGAGAAACAGTGGCTTAGAGAACTCTTTCTACAGCAGCCACACACTCTGCCCTAGAGCTGAATAGCACTGGCTGTAAGTTCCCTTTGCAGAAGTAACATTCTCCAGAAACACACTCTCTCCTAACTCTTAAGTTACTAGGTCACCTCACATATGCATGGAAACCCAGAGTGGAGCAGCCGGCGTATCTCTTGCTGGAATGCTGCCAGAAGGCTCTGTGCGATAGTGGCTTGCAAGGAGCTGCTTAGGAATCTAGTTGCACAGCAAGTACAAGCTTCTCACTGGAGCTGAGAAGCACTGGGAAGAACTTCCTTTGAAGAACTAACAGTGTGCAGAAACACACGCAGTTCTATCTCTTACTGGGGAGTGTGCAGGCGACTTCAGTGAACAGGCCGCTCTGCCCGAACAAGGCAGAATGCAGATGCGTAGTTCCCAAGCATATTCTTCTGAGTCCACTAGAAACGTTGGATTAGAGCTGAGAGGAACTCGGCATAAGTTCCATTTGATGAAATAACCTAGGCCAGAAACCCACTCAGCTGTAGCTGTTAAGATTCATCTGGCGCGCACATTCTGGGAACCAGGCAGCAGAGTGCCCTGTGGAAGCTGCTCGATTTCAGCTTGTCTGATAGGTGTTTGTCTTCCCTGCAGAGAAACAGTGGCTTAGAGAACTCTTTCTACAGCAGCCACACACTCTGCCCTAGAGCTGAATAGCACTGGCTGTAAGTTCCCTTTGCAGAAGTAACATTCTCCAGAAACACACTCTCTCCTAACTCTTAACTTACTAGCTCACCTCACATATGCATGGAAACCCAGAGTGGAGCAGCCGGCGTATCTCTTGCTTGGATGCTGCCAGAAGGCTCTGTGCGATAGTGGCTTGCAAGGAGCTGCTTAGGAATCTAGTTGCACAGCAAGTACAAGCTTCTCACTGGAGCTGAGAAGCACTGGGAAGAACTTCTCTTTGAAGAACTAACAGTGTGCAGAAACACACGCAGTTCTATCTCTTACTGGGGAGTGTGCAGGCGAGTTCAGTGAACAGGCTGCTCTGCCCGAACAAGGCAGAATGCAGATGCGTAGTTCCCAAGCATATTCTTCTGAGTCCACTAGAAACGTTGGAGTAGAGCTGAGAGGAACTCGGCATAAGTTCCATTTGAAGAAATAACCTAGGCCAGAAACCCACTCAGCTGTAGCTGTTAAGATTCATCTGCAGCGCACATTCTGGGAACCAGGCAGCAGAGTGCCCTGTGGAAGCTGCTCGATTTCAGCTTGTCTGATAGGTGTTTGTCTTCCCTGCAGAGAAACAGTGGCTTAGAGAACTCTTTCTACAGCAGCCACACACTCTGCCCTAGAGCTGAGAAGCACTGGCTGTAAGTTCCCCTTGCAGAAGTAACATTCTCCAGAAACACACTCTCTCCTAACTCTTAAGTTACTAGCTCACCTCACATATGCATGGAAACCCAGAGTGGAGCAGCCAGCGATAGCTCTTGCTTGGATGCTGCCAGAAGGCTCTGTGCGATAGTGGCTTGCAAGGAGCTGCTTAGGAATCTAGTTGCACAGCAAGTACAAGCTTCTCACTGGAGCTGAGAAGCACTGGGAAGAACTTCCCTTTGAAGAACTAACAGTGTGCAGAAACACACGCAGTTCTATGTCTTACTGAGGAGTGTGCAGGCGAGTTCAGTGAACAGGCCGCTCTGCCCGAACAAGGCAGAATGCAGATGCGTAGTTCCCAAGCATATTCTTCTGAGTCCACTAGAAACGTTGGAGTAGAGCTGAGAGGAACTCGGCATAAGTTCCATTTGAAGAAATAACCTAGGCCAGAAACCCACTCAGCTGTAGCTGTTAAGATTCATCTGGAGCGCACATTCTGGGAACCAGGCAGCAGAGTGCCCTGTGGAAGCTGCTCGATTTCAGCTTGTCTGATAGGTGTTTGTCTTCCCTGCAGAGAAACAGTGGCTTAGAGAACTCTTTCTACAGCAGCCACACACTCTGCCCTAGAGCTGAGAAGCACTGGCTGTAAGTTCCCTTTGCAGAAGTAACATTCTCCAGAAACACACTCTCTCCTAACTCTTAAGTTACTAGCTCAACTCACATATGCATGGAAACCCAGAGTGGAGCAGGCGGCGATAGCTCTTGCTTGGAAGCTGCCAGAAGGGTCTGTGCAATAGTGGCTTGCAAGGAGCTGCTTAGGAATCTAGTTGCACAGCAAGTACAAGCTTCTCACTGGAGCTGAGAAGCACTGGGAAGAACTTCCCTTTGAAGAACTAACAGTGTGCAGAAACACACGCAGTTCTATCTCTTACTGGAGAGTGTGCAGGCGAGTTCAGTGAACAGGCCGCTCTGCCCGAACAAGGCAGAATGCAGATGCGTAGTTCCCAAGCATATTCTTCTGAGTCCACTAGAAACGTTGGAGTAGAGCTGAGAGGAACTCGGCATAAGTTCCATTTGAAGAAATAACCTAGGCCAGAAACCCACTCAGCTGTAGCTGTTAAGATTCATCTGCAGCGCACATTCTGGGAACCAGGCAGCAGAGTGCCCTGTGGAAGCTGCTCGATTTCAGCTTGTCTGATAGGTGTTTGTCTTCCCTGCAGAGAAACAGTGGCTTAGAGAACTCTTTCTACAGCAGCCACACACTCTGCCCTAGAGCTGAGAAGCACTGGCTGTAAGTTCCCTTTGCAGAAGTAACATTCTCCAGAAACACACTCTCTCCTAACTCTTAACTTACTAGCTCACCTCACATATGCATGGAAACCCAGAGTGGAGCAGCCGGCGTATCTCTTGCTTGGATGCTGCCAGAAGGCTCTGTGCGATAGTGGCTTGCAAGGAGCTGCTTAGGAATCTAGTTGCACAGCAAGTACAAGCTTCTCACTGGAGCTGAGAAGCACTGGGAAGAACTTCCCTTTGAAGAACAAACAGTGTGCAGAAACACACGCAGTTCTATGTCTTACTGAGGAGTGTGCAGGCGAGTTCAGTGAACAGGCCGCTCTGCCCGAACAAGGCAGAATGCAGATGCGTAGTTCCCAAGC
Source organism: Tapirus indicus (assembly GCA_031878705.1). Classification (NCBI taxonomy): domain Eukaryota; kingdom Metazoa; phylum Chordata; class Mammalia; order Perissodactyla; family Tapiridae; genus Tapirus; species Tapirus indicus. The sequence continues at coordinate 246,779 of CM062933.1, forward strand.
ATATTCTTCTGAGTCCACTAGAAACGTTGGAGTAGAGCTGAGAGGAACTCGGCATAAGTTCCATTTGAAGAAATAACCTAGGCCAGAAACCCACTCAGCTGTAGCTGTTAAGATTCATCTGCAGCTCACATTCTGGGAACCAGGCAGCAGAGTGCCCTGTGGAAGCTGCTCGATTTCAGCTTGTCTGATAGGTGTTTGTCTTCCCTGCAGAGAAACAGTGGCTTAGAGAACTCTTTCTACAGCAGCCACACACTCTGCCCTAGAGCTGAGAAGCACTGGCTGTAAGTTCCCTTTGCAGAAGTAACATTCTCCAGAAACACACTCTCTCCTAACTCTTAAGTTACTAGCTCAACTCACATATGCATGGAAACCCAGAGTGGAGCAGGCGGCGATAGCTCTTGCTTGGAAGCTGCCAGAAGGGTCTGTGCAATAGTGGCTTGCAAGGAGCTGCTTAGGAATCTAGTTGCACAGCAAGTACAAGCTTCTCACTGGAGCTGAGAAGCACTGGGAAGAACTTCCCTTTGAAGAACTAACAGTGTGCAGAAACACACGCAGTTCTATCTCTTACTGGAGAGTGTGCAGGCGAGTTCAGTGAACAGGCCGCTCTGCCCGAACAAGGCAGAATGCAGATGCGTAGTTCCCAAGCATATTCTTCTGAGTCCACTAGAAACGTTGGAGTAGAGCTGAGAGGAACTCGGCATAAGTTCCATTTGAAGAAATAACCTAGGCCAGAAACCCACTCAGCTGTAGCTGTTAAGATTCATCTGCAGCGCACATTCTGGGAACCAGGCAGCAGAGTGCCCTGTGGAAGCTGCTCGATTTCAGCTTGTCTGATAGGTGTTTGTCTTCCCTGCAGAGAAACAGTGGCTTAGAGAACTCTTTCTACAGCAGCCACACACTCTGCCCTAGAGCTGAGAAGCACTGGCTTTAAGTTCCCTTTGCAGAAGTAACATTCTCCAGAAACACACTCTCTCCTAACTCTTAACTTACTAGCTCACCTCACATATGCATGGAAACCCAGAGTGGAGCAGCCGGCATATCTCTTGCTTGGATGCTGCCAGAAGGCTCTGTGCGATAGTGGCTTGCAAGGAGCTGCTTAGGAATCTAGTTGCACAGCAAGTACAAGCTTCTCACTGGAGCTGAGAAGCACTGGGAAGAACTTCCCTTTGAAGAACAAACAGTGTGCAGAAACACACGCAGTTCTATGTCTTACTGAGGAGTGTGCAGGCGAGTTCAGTGAACAGGCCGCTCTGCCCGAACAAGGCAGAATGCAGATGCGTAGTTCCCAAGCATATTCTTCTGAGTCCACTAGAAACGTTGGAGTAGAGCTGAGAGGAACTCGGCATAAGTTCCATTTGAAGAAATAACCTAGGCCAGAAACCCACTCAGCTGTAGCTGTTAAGATTCATCTGCAGCGCACATTCTGGGAACCAGGCAGCAGAGTGCCCTGTGGAAGCTGCTCGATTTCAGCTTGTCTGATAGGTGTTTGTCTTCCCTGCAGAGAAACAGTGGCTTAGAGAACTCTTTCTACAGCAGCCACACACTCTGCCCTAGAGCTGAGAAGCACTGGCTGTAAGTTCCCTTTGCAGAAGTAACATTCTCCAGAAACACACTCTCTCCTAACTCTTAAGTTACTAGCTCAACTCACATATGCATGGAAACCCAGAGTGGAGCAGGCGGCGATAGCTCTTGCTTGGAAGCTGCCAGAAGGGTCTGTGCAATAGTGGCTTGCAAGGAGCTGCTTAGGAATCTAGTTGCACAGCAAGTACAAGCTTCTCACTGGAGCTGAGAAGCACTGGGAAGAACTTCCCTTTGAAGAACTTAACAGTGTGCAGAAACACACGCAGTTCTATCTCTTACTGGAGAGTGTGCAGGCGAGTTCAGTGAACAGGCCGCTCTGCCCGAACAAGGCAGAATGCAGATGCGTAGTTCCCAAGCATATTCTTCTGAGTCCACTAGAAACGTTGGAGTAGAGCTGAGAGGAACTCGGCATAAGTTCCATTTGAAGAAATAACCTAGGCCAGAAACCCACTCAGCTGTAGCTGTTAAGATTCATCTGCAGCGCACATTCTGGGAACCAGGCAGCAGAGTGCCCTGTGGAAGCTGCTCGATTTCAGCTTGTCTGATAGGTGTTTGTCTTCCCTGCAGAGAAACAGTGGCTTAGAGAACTCTTTCTACAGCAGCCACACACTCTGCCCTAGAGCTGAGAAGCACTGGCTGTAAGTTCCCTTTGCAGAAGTAACATTCTCCAGAAACACACTCTCTCCTAACTCTTAACTTACTAGCTCACCTCACATATGCATGGAAACCCAGAGTGGAGCAGCCGGCGTATCTCTTGCTTGGATGCTGCCAGAAGGCTCTGTGCGATAGTGGCTTGCAAGGAGCTGCTTAGGAATCTAGTTGCACAGCAAGTACAAGCTTCTCACTGGAGCTGAGAAGCACTGGGAAGAACTTCCCTTTGAAGAACAAACAGTGTGCAGAAACACACGCAGTTCTATGTCTTACTGAGGAGTGTGCAGGCGAGTTCAGTGAACAGGCCGCTCTGCCCGAACAAGGCAGAATGCAGATGCGTAGTTCCCAAGCATATTCTTCTGAGTCCACTAGAAACGTTGGAGTAGAGCTGAGAGGAACTCGGCATAAGTTCCATTTGAAGAAATAACCTAGGCCAGAAACCCACTCAGCTGTAGCTGTTAAGATTCATCTGGAGCGCACATTCTGGGAACCAGGCAGCAGAGTGACCTGTGGAAGCTGCTCGATTTCAGCTTGTCTGATAGGTGTTTGTCTTCCCTGCAGAGAAACAGTGGCTTAGAGAACTCTTTCTACAGCAGCCACACACTCTGCCCTAGAGCTGAGAAGCACTGGCTGTAAGTTCCCTTTGCAGAAGTAACATTCTCCAGAAACACACTCTCTCCTAACTCTTAAGTTACTAGCTCAACTCACATATGCATGGAAACACAGAGTGGAGCAGGCGGCGATAGCTCTTGCTTGGAAGCTGCCAGAAGGGTCTGTGCAATAGTGGCTTGCAAGGAGCTGCTTAGGAATCTAGTTGCACAGCAAGTACAAGCTTCTCACTGGAGCTGAGAAGCACTGGGAAGAACTTCCCTTTGAAGAACTAACAGTGTGCAGAAACACACGCAGTTCTATCTCTTACTGGAGAGTGTGCAGGCGAGTTCAGTGAACAGGCCGCTCTGCCCGAACAAGGCAGAATGCAGATGCGTAGTTCCCAAGCATATTCTTCTGAGTCCACTAGAAACGTTGGAGTAGAGCTGAGAGGAACTCGGCATAAGTTCCATTTGAAGAAATAACCTAGGCCAGAAACCCACTCAGCTGTAGCTGTTAAGATTCATCTGCAGCGCACATTCTGGGAACCAGGCAGCAGAGTGCCCTGTGGAAGCTGCTCGATTTCAGCTTGTCTGATAGGTGTTTGTCTTCCCTGCAGTGAAACAGTGGCTTAGAGAACTCTTTCTACAGCAGCCACACACTCTGCCCTAGAGCTGAGAAGCACTGGCTGTAAGTTCCCTTTGCAGAAGTAACATTCTCCAGAAACACACTCTCTCCTAACTCTTAACTTACTAGCTCACCTCACATATGCATGGAAACCCAGAGTGGAGCAGCCGGCGTATCTCTTGCTTGGATGCTGCCAGAAGGCTCTGTGCGATAGTGGCTTGCAAGGAGCTGCTTAGGAATCTAGTTGCACAGCAAGTACAAGCTTCTCACTGGAGCTGAGAAGCACTGGGAAGAACTTCCCTTTGAAGAACTAACAGTGTGCAGAAACACACGCAGTTCTATCTCTTACTGGGGAGTGTGCAGGCGAGTTCAGTGAACAGGCCGCTCTGCCCGAACAAGGCAGAATGCAGATGCGTAGTTCCCAAGCATATTCTTCTGAGTCCACTAGAAACGTTGGAGTAGAGCTGAGAGGAACTCGGCATAAGTTCCATTTGAAGAAATAACCTAGGCCAGAAACCCACTCAGCTGTAGCTGTTAAGATTCATCTGGAGCGCACATTCTGGGAACCAGGCAGCAGAGTGCCCTGTGGAAGCTGCTCGATTTCAGCTTGTCTGATAGGTGTTTGTCTTCCCTGCAGTGAAACAGTGGCTTAGAGAACTCTTTCTACAGCAGCCACACACTCTGCCCTAGAGCTGAGAAGCACTGGCTGTAAGTTCCCTTTGCAGAAGTAACATTCTCCAGAAACACACTCTCTCCTAACTCTTAAGTTACTAGCTCACCTCACATATGCATGGAAACCCAGAGTGGAGCAGCCGGCGTATCTCTTGCTTGGATGCTGCCAGAAGGCTCTGTGCGATAGTGGCATGCAAGGAGCTGCTTAGGAACCTAGTTGCACAGTAAGTACAAGCTTCTCACTGGAGCTGAGAAGCACTGGGAAGAACTTCCCTTTGAAGAACTAACAGTGTGCAGAAACACACGCAGTTCTATCTCTTACTGGGGAGTGTGCAGGCGAGTTCAGTGAACAGGCCGCTCTGCCCGAACAAGGCAGAATGCAGATGTGTAGTTCCCAAGCATATTCTTCTGAGTCCACTAGAAACGTTGGAGTAGAGCTGCGAGGAACTCGGCATAAGTTCCATTTGAAGAAATAACCTAGGCCAGAAACCCACTCAGCTGTAGCTGTTAAGATTCATCTGGAGCGCACATTCTGGGAACCAGGCAGCAGAGTGCCCTGTGGAAGCTGCTCGATTTCAGCTTGTCTGATAGGTGTTTGTCTTCCCTGCAGAGAAACAGTGGCTTAGAGAACTCTTTCTACAGCAGCCACACAGTTTGCCCTAGAGCTGAATAGCACTGGCTGTAAGTTCGCTTTGCAGAAGTAACATTCTCCAGAAACACACTCTCTCCTAACTCTTAAGTTACTAGCTCACCTCACATATGCATGGAAACCCAGAGTGGAGCAGCCGGCGTATCTCTTGCTTGGATGCCGCCAGAAGGCTCTGTGCGATAGTGGCTTGCAAGGAGCTGCTTAGGAATCTAGTTGCACAGCAAGTACAAGCTTCTCACTGGAGATGAGAAGGACTGGGAAGAACTTCCCTTTGAAGAACTAACAGTGTGCAGAAACACACGCAGTTCTATCTCTTACTGGGGAGTGTGCAGGCGAGTTTAGTGAACAGGCCGCTCTGCCCGAACAAGGCAGAATGCAGATGCGTAGTTCCCAAGCATATTCTTCTGAGTCCACTAGAAACGTTGGAGTAGAGCTGAGAGGAACTCGGCATAAGTTCCATTTGAAGAAATAACCTAGGCCAGAAACCCACTCAGCTGTAGCTGTTAAGATTCATCTGGAGCACACATTCTGGGAACCAGGCAGCAGAGTGCCCTGTGGAAGCTGCTCGATTTCAGCTTGTCTGATAGGTGTTTGTCTTCCCTGCAGAGAAACAGTGGCTTAGAGAACTCTTTCTACAGCAGCCACACACTCTGCCCTAGAGCTGAATAGCACTGGCTGTAAGTTCCCTTTGCAGAAGTAACATTCTCCAGAACACACTCTCTCCTAACTCTTAAGTTACTAGCTCACCTCACATATGCATGGAAACCCAGAGTGGAGCAGCCGGCGTATCTCTTGCTTGGATGCTGCCAGAAGGATCTGTGCGATAGTGGCTTGCAAGGAGCTGCTTAGGAATCTAGTTGCACAGCAAGTACAAGCTTCTCACTGGAGCTGAGAAGCACTGGGAAGAACTTCTCTTTGAAGAACTAACAGTGTGCAGAAACACACGCAGTTCTATCTCTTACTGGGGAGTGTGCAGGCGAGTTCAGTGAACAGGCCGCTCTGCCCGAACAAGGCAGAATGCAGATGCGTAGTTCCCAAGCATATTCTTCTGAGTCCACTAGAAACGTTGGAGTAGAGCTGAGAGGAACTCGGCATAAGTTCCATTTGAAGAAATAACCTAGGCCAGAAACCCACTCAGCTGTAGCTGTTAAGATTCATCTGGAGCGCACATTCTGGGAACCAGGCAGCAGAGTGCCCCGTGGAAGCTGCTCGATTTCAGCTTGTCTGATAGGTGTTTGTCTTCCCTGCAGAGAAACAGTGGCTTAGAGAACTCTTTCTACAGCAGCCACACACTCTGCCCTAGAGCTGAATAGCACTGGCTGTAAGTTCCCTTTGCAGAAGTAACATTCTCCAGAACACACTCTCTCCTAACTCTTAAGTTACTAGCTCACCTCACATATGCATGGAAACCCAGAGTGGAGCAGCCGGCGTATCTCTTGCTTGGATGCTGCCAGAAGGCTCTGTGCGATAGTGGCTTGCAAGGAGCTGCTTAGGAATCTAGTTGCACAGCAAGTACAAGCTTCTCACTGGAGCTGAGAAGCACTGGGAAGAACTTCTCTTTGAAGAACTAACAGTGTGCAGAAACACACGCAGTTCTATCTCTTACTGGGGAGTGTGCAGGCGAGTTCAGTGAACAGGCCGCTCTGCCCGAACAAGGCAGAATGCAGATGCGTAGTTCCCAAGCATATTCTTCTAAGTCCACTAGAAACGTTGGAGTAGAGCTGAGAGGAACTCGGCATAAGTTCCATTTGAAGAAATAACCTAGGCCAGAAACCCACTCAGCTGTAGCTGTTAAGATTCATGTGCAGCACACATTCTGGGAACCAGGCAGCAGAGTGCCCTGTGGAAGCTGCTCGATTTCAGCTTGTCTGATAGGTGTTTGTTTTCCCTGCAGTGAAACAGTGGCTTAGAGAACTCTTTCTACAGCAGCCACACACTCTGCCCTAGAGCTGAGAAGCACTGGCTGTAAGTTCCCTTTGCAGAAGTAACATTCTCCAGAAACACACTCTCTCCTAACTCTTAACTTACTAGCTCACCTCACATATGCATGGAAACCCAGAGTGGAGCAGCCGGCGTATCTCTTGCTTGGATGCTGCCAGAAGGCTCTGTGCGATAGTGGCTTGCAAGGAGCTGCTTAGGAACCTAGTTGCACAGCAAGTACAAGAGTCTCACTGGAGCTGAGAAGCACTGGGAAGAACTTCCCTGTGAAGAACTAACAGTGTGCAGAAACACACGCAGTTCTATCTCTTACTGGGGAGTGTGCAGGAGACTTCAGTGAACAGGCCGCTCTGCCCGAACAAGGCAGAATGCAGATGCGTAGTTCCCAAGCATATTCTTCTGAGTCCACTAGAAACGTTGGAGTAGAGCTGAGAGGAACTCGGCATAAGTTCCATTTGAAGAAATAACCTAGGCCAGAAACCCACTCAGCTGTAGCTGTTAAGATTCATCTGGAGCGCACATTCTGGGAACCAGGCAGCAGAGTGCCCTGTGGAAGCTGCTCGATTTCAGCTTGTCTGATAGGTGTTTGTCTTCCCTGCAGTGAAACAGTGGCTTAGAGAACTCTTTCTACAGCAGCCACACACTCTGCCCTAGAGCTGAGAAGCACTGGCTGTAAGTTCCCTTTGCAGAAGTAACATTCTCCAGAAACACACTCTCTCCTAACTCTTAACTTACTAGCTCACCTCACATATGCATGGAAACCCAGAGTGGAGCAGCCGGCGATATTTCTTGCTTGGATGCTGCCAGAAGGCTCTGTGCGATAGTGGCTTGCAAGGAGCTACTTAGGAATCTAGTTGCACAGCAAGTATAAGCTTCTCACTGGAGCTGAGAAGCACTGGGAAGAACTTCCCTTTGAAGAACTAACAGTGTGCAGAAACACACGCAGTTCTATCTCTTACTGGGGAGTGTGCAGGCGAGTTCAGTGAACAGGCCGCTCTGCCCGAACAAGGCAGAATGCAGATGCGTAGTTCCCAAGCATATTCTTCTGAGTCCACTAGAAACGTTGGAGTAGAGCTGAGAGGAACTCGGCATAAGTTCCATTTGAAGAAATAACCTAGGCCAGAAACCCACTCAGCTGTAGCTGTTAAGATTCATCTGGAGCGCACATTCTGGGAACCAGGCAGCAGAGTGCCCTGTGGAAGCTGCTCGATTTCAGCTTGTCTGATAGGTGTTTGTCTTCCCTGCAGAGAAACAGTGGCTTAGAGAACTCTTTCTACAGCAGCCACACACTCTGCCCTAGAGCTGAGAAGCACTGGATGTAAGTTTCCTTTGCAGAAGTAACATTCTCCAGAAACACACTCTCTCCTAACTCTTAACTTACTAGCTCACCGCACATATGCATGGAAACCCAGAGTGGAGCAGGCGGCGATAGCTCTTGCTTGGATGCTGCCAGAAGGCTCTGTGCGATAGTGGCTTGCAAGGAGCTGCTTAGGAACCTAGTTGCACAGCAAGTACACGCTTCTCACTTTAGCTGAGAAGGACTGGGAAGAACTTCCCTTTGAAGAACTAACAGTGTGCAGAAACACACGCAGTTCTATCTTTTACTGGGTAGTGTGCAGGCGAGTTCAGTGAACAGGCCGCTCTGCCCGAACAAGGCAGAATGCAGATGCGTAGTTCCCAAGCATATTCTTCTGAGTCCACTAGAAACGTTGGAGTAGAGCTGAGAGGAACTCGGCATAAGTTCCATTTGAAGAAATAACCTAGGCCAGAAACCCACTCAGCTGTAGCTGTTAAGATTCATCTGGAGCGCACATTCTGGGAAGCAGGCAGCAGAGTGCCCTGTGGAAGCTGCTCGATTTCAGCTTGTCTGATAGGTGTTTGTCTTCCCTGCAGAGAAACAGTGGCTTAGAGAACTCTTTCTACAGCAGCCACACACTCTGCCCTAGAGCTGAATAGCACTGGCTGTAAGTTCCCTTTGCAGAAGTAACATTCTCCAGAACACACTCTCTCCTAACTCTTAAGTTACTAGCTCACCTCACATATGCATGGAAACCCAGAGTGGAGCAGCCGGCGTATCTCTTGCTTGGATGCTGCCAGAAGGCTCTGTGCGATAGTGGCTTGCAAGGAGCTGCTTAGGAATCTAGTTGCACAGCAAGTACAAGCTTCTCACTCGAGCTGAGAAGCACTGGGAAGAACTTCTCTTTGAAGAACTAACAGTGTGCAGAAACACACGCAGTTCTATCTCTTACTGGGGAGTGTGCAGGCGAGTTCAGTGAACAGGCCGCTCTGCCCGAACAAGGCAGAATGCAGATGCGTAGTTCCCAAGCATATTCTTCTGAGTCCACTAGAAACGTTGGAGTAGAGCTGAGAGGAACTCGGCATAAGTTCCATTTGAAGAAATAACCTAGGCCAGAAACCCACTCAGCTGTAGCTGTTAAGATTCATCTGGAGCGCACATTCTGGGAACCAGGCAGCAGAGTCCCCTGTGGAAGCTGCTCGATTTCAGCTTGTCTGATAGGTGTTTGTCTTCCCTGCAGAGAAACAGTGGCTTAGAGAACTCTTTCTACAGCAGCCACACACTCTGCCCTAGAGCTGAATAGCACTGGCTGTAAGTTCCCTTTGCAGAAGTAACATTCTCCAGAACACACTCTCTCCTAACTCTTAAGTTACTAGCTCACCTCACATATGCATGGAAACCCAGAGTGGAGCAGCCGGCGTATCTCTTGCTTGGATGCTGCCAGAAGGCTCTGTGCGATAGTGGCTTGCAAGGAGCTGCTTAGGAATCTAGTTGCACAGCAAGTACAAGCTTCTCACTCGAGCTGAGAAGCACTGGGAAGAACTTCTCTTTGAAGAACTAACAGTGTGCAGAAACACACGCAGTTCTATCTCTTACTGGGGAGTGTGCAGGCGAGTTCAGTGAACAGGCCGCTCTGCCCGAACAAGGCAGAATGCAGATGCGTAGTTCCCAAGCATATTCTTCTGAGTCCACTAGAAACGTTGGAGTAGAGCTGAGAGGAACTCGGCATAAGTTCCATTTGAAGAAATAACCTAGGCCAGAAACCCACTCAGCTGTAGCTGTTAAGATTCATCTGGAGCGCACATTCTGGGAACCAGGCAGCAGAGTGCCCTGTGGAAGCTGCTCGATTTCAGCATGTCTGATAGGTGTTTGTCTTCCCTGCAGTGAAACAGTGGCTTAGAGAACTCTTTCTACAGCAGCCACACACTCTGCCCTAGAGCTGAGAAGCACTGGCTGTAAGTTCCCTTTGCAGAAGTAACATTCTCCAGAAACACACTCTCTCCTAACTCTTAACATACTAGCTCACCTCACATTTGCATGGAAACCCAGAGTGGAGCAGCCGGCGTATCTCTTGCTTGGATGCTGCCAGAAGGCTCTGTGCGATAGTGGCTTGCAAGGAGCTGCTTAGGAACCTAGTTGCACAGCAAGTACAAGCTTCTCACTTTAGCTGAGAAGGACTGGGAAGAACTTCCCTTTGAAGAACTAACAGTGTGCAGAAACACACGCAGTTCTATCTCTTACTGGGGAGTGTGCAGGCGAGTTCTGTGAACAGGCCGCTCTGCCCGAACAAGGCAGAATGCAGATGCGTAGTTCCCAAGCATATTCTTCTGAGTCCACTAGAAACGTTGGAGTAGAGCTGAGAGGAACTCGGCATAAGTTCCATTTGAAGAAATAACCTAGGCCAGAAACCCACTCAGCTGTAGCTGTTAAGATTCATCTGGAGCGCACATTCTGGGAACCAGGCAGCAGAGTGCCCTGTGGAAGCTGCTCGATTTCAGCTTGTCTGATAGGTGTTTGTCTTCCCTGCAGAGAAACAGTGGCTTAGAGAACTCTTTCTACAGCAGCCACACACTCTGCCCTAGAGCTGAATAGCACTGGCTGTAAGTTCCCTTTGCAGAAGTAACATTCTCCAGAACACACTCTCTCCTAACTCTTAAGTTACTAGCTCACCTCACATATGCATGGAAACCCAGAGTGGAGCAGCCGGCGTATCTCTTGCTTGGATGCTGCCAGAAGGCTCTGTGCGATAGTGGCTTGCAAGGAGCTGCTTAGGTATCTAGTTGCACAGCAAGTACAAGCTTCTCACTGGAGCTGAGAAGCACTGGGAAGAACTTCTCGTTGAAGAACTAACAGTGTGCAGAAACACACGCAGTTCTATCTCTTACTGGGGAGTGTGCAGGCGAGTTCAGTGAACAGGCCGCTCTGCCCGAACAAGGCAGAATGCAGATGCGTAGTTCCCAAGCATATTCTTCTGAGTCCACTAGAAACGTTGGAGTAGAGCTGAGAGGAACTCGGCATAAGTTCCATTTGAAGAAATAACCTAGGCCAGAAACCCACTCAGCTGTAGCTGTTAAGATTCATCTGGAGCGCACATTCTGGGAACCAGGCAGCAGAGTGCCCTGTGGAAGCTGCTCGATTTCAGCTTGTCTGATAGGTGTTTGTCTTCCCTGCAGAGAAACAGTGGCTTAGAGAACTCTTTCTACAGCAGCCACACACTCTGCCCTAGAGCTGAGAAGCACTGGCTGTAAGTTCCCTTTGCAGAAGTAACATTCTCCAGAAACACACTCTCTCCTAACTCTTAAGTTACTAGCTCACCTCACATATGCATGGAAACCCAGAGTGGAGCAGCCGGCGTATCTCTTGCTTGGATGCTGCCAGAAGGCTCTGTGCGATAGTGGCTTGCAAGGAGCTGCTTAGGAATCGAGTTGCACAGCAAGTACAAGCTTCTCACTGGAGCTGAGAAGGACTGGGAAGAACTTCCCTTTGAAGAACTAACAGTGTGCAGAAACACACGCAGTTCTATCTCTTACTGGGGAGTGTGCAGGCGAGTTCAGTGAACAGGCCGCTCTGCCCGAACAAGGCAGAATGCAGATGCGTAGTTCCCAAGCATATTCTTCTGAGTCCACTAGAAACGTTGGAGTAGAGCTGAGAGGAACTCGGCATAAGTTCCATTTGAAGAAATAACCTAGGCCAGAAACACACTCAGCTGTAGCTGTTAAGATTCTTCTGGAGCGCACATTCTGTGAAGCAGGCAGCAGAGTGCCCTGTGGAAGCTGCTCGATTTCAGCTTGTCTGATAGGTGTTTGTCTTCCCTGCAGTGAAACAGTGGCTTAGAGAACTCTTTCTACAGCAGCCACACACTCTGCCCTAGAGCTGACAAGCACTGGCTGTAAGATCCCTTTGCAGAAGTAACATTCTCCAGAAACACACTCTCTCCTAACTCTTAAGTTACTAGGTCACCTCACATATGCGTGGAAACCCAGAGTGGAGCAGCCGGCGTATGTCTTGCTTGGATGCTGCCAGAAGGCTCTGTGCGATAGTGGCTTGCAAGGAGCTGCTTAGGAACCTAGTTGCACAGCAAGTACAAGCTTCTCACTTTAGCTTAGAAGGACTGGGAAGAACTTCCCTTTGAAGAACAAAGAGTGTGCAGAAACACACGCAGTTCTATCTCTTACTGGGGAGTGTGCAGGTGAGTTCAGTGAACAGGCCGCTCTGCCCGAACAAGGCAGAATGCAGATGCCTAGTTCCCAAGCATATTCTTCTGAGTCCACTAGAAACGTTGGAGTAGAGCTGAGAGGAAGTCGGCATAAGTTCCATTTGAAGAAATAACCTAGGCCAGAAACCCACTCAGCTGTAGCTGTTAAGATTCATCTGGAGCACACATTCTGGGAACCAGGCAGCAGAGTGCCCTGTGGAAGCTGCTCGATTTCAGCTTGTCTGATAGGTGTTTGTCTTCCCTGCAGAGAAACAGTGGCTTAGAGAACTCTTTCTACAGCAGACACACACTCTGCCCTAGAGCTGAGAAGCACTGGCTGTAAGTTCCCTTTGCAGAAGTAACATTCTTCAGAAACACACTCTCTCCTAACTCTTAAGTTACTAGGTCACCTCACATATGCGTGGAAAACCAGAGTGGAGCAGCCGGCGTATCTCTTGCTTGGATGCTGCCAGAAGGCTCTGTGCGATAGTGGCTTGCAAGGAGCTGCTTAGGAATCTAGTTGCACAGCAAGTACAAGCTTCTCGCTGGAGCTGAGAAGCACTGGGAAGAACTTCCCTTTGAAGAACTAACAGTGTGCAGAAACACACGCAGTTCTATCACTTACTGGGGAGTGTGCAGGCGAGTTCAGTGAACAGGCCGCTCTGCCCGAACAAGGCAGAATGCAGATGCGTAGTTCCCAAGCATATTCTTCTGAGTCCACCAGAAACGTTGGAGTAGAGTTGAGAGGAACTCGGCATAAGTTCCATTTGAAGAAATAACCTATGCCAGAAACCTACTCAGCTGTAGCTGTTAAGATTCATCTGGAGCGCACATTCTGGGAACCAGGCAGCAGAGTGCCCTGTGGAAGCTGCTCGATTTCAGCTTGTCTGATAGGTGTTTGTCTTCCCTGCAGAGAAACAGTGGCTTAGAGAACTCTTTCTACAGCAGCCACACACTCTGCCCTAGAGCTGAATAGCACTGGCTGTAAGTTCCCTTTGCAGAAGTAACATTCTCCAGAACACACTCTCTCCTAACTCTTAAGTTACTAGCTCACCTCACATATGCATGGAAACCCAGAGTGGAGCAGCTGGCGTATCTCTTGCTTGGATGCTGCCAGAAGGCTCTGTGCGATAGTGGCTTGCAAGGAGCTGCTTAGGTATCTAGTTGCACAGCAAGTACAAGCTTCTCACTGGAGCTGAGAAGCACTGGGAAGAACTTCTCGTTGAAGAACTAACAGTGTGCAGAAACACACGCAGTTCTATCTCTTACTGGGGAGTGTGCAGGCGAGTTCAGTGAACAGGCCGCTCTGCCCGAACAAGGCAGAATGCAGATGCGTAGTTCCCAAGCATATTCTTCTGAGTCCACTAGAAACGTTGGAGTAGAGCTGAGAGGAACTCGGCATAAGTTCCATTTGAAGAAATAACCTAGGCCAGAAACCCACTCAGCTGTAGCTGTTAAGATTCTTCTGGAGCGCACATTCTGTGAAGCAGGCAGCAGAGTGCCCTGTGGAAGCTGCTCGATTTCAGCTTGTCTGATAGGTGTTTGTCTTCCCTGCAGTGAAACAGTGGCTTAGAGAACTCTTTCTACAGCAGCCACACACTCTGCCCTAGAGCTGACAAGCACTGGCTGTAAGATCCCTTTGCAGAAGTAACATTCTTCAGAAACACACTCTCTCCTAACTCTTAAGTTACTAGGTCACCTCACATATGCGTGGAAAACCAGAGTGGAGCAGCCGGCGTATCTCTTGCTTGGATGCTGCCAGAAGGCTCTGTGCGATAGTGGCTTGCAAGGAGCTGCTTAGGAATCTAGTTGCACAGCAAGTACAAGCTTCTCGCTGGAGCTGAGAAGCACTGGGAAGAACTTCCCTTTGAAGAACTAACAGTGTGCAGAAACACACGCAGTTCTATCACTTACTGGGGAGTGTGCAGGCGAGTTCAGTGAACAGGCCGCTCTGCCCGAACAAGGCAGAATGCAGATGCGTAGTTCCCAAGCATATTCTTCTGAGTCCACTAGAAACGTTGGAGTAGAGCTGAGAGGAACTCGGCATAAGTTCCATTTGAAGAAATAACCTATGCCAGAAACCTACTCAGCTGTAGCTGTTAAGATTCATCTGGAGCGCACATTCTGGGAACCAGGCAGCAGAGTCCCCTGTGGAAGCTGCTCGATTTCAGCTTGTCTGATAGGTGTTTGTCTTCCCTGCAGAGAAACAGTGGCTTAGAGAACTCTTTCTACAGCAGCCACACACTCTGCCCTAGAGCTGAATAGCACTGGCTGTAAGTTCCCTTTGCAGAAGTAACATTCTCCAGAACACACTCTCTCCTAACTCTTAAGTTACTAGCTCACCTCACATATGCATGGAAACCCAGAGTGGAGCAGCCGGCGTATCTCTTGCTTGGATGCTGCCAGAAGGCTCTGTGCGATAGTGGCTTGCAAGGAGCTGCTTAGGAATCTAGTTGCACAGCAAGTACAAGCTTCTCACTCGAGCTGAGAAGCACTGGGAAGAACTTCTCTTTGAAGAACTAACAGTGTGCAGAAACACACGCAGTTCTATCTCTTACTGGGGAGTGTGCAGGCGAGTTCAGTGAACAGGCCGCTCTGCCCGAACAAGGCAGAATGCAGATGCGTAGTTCCCAAGCATATTCTTCTGAGTCCACTAGAAACGTTGGAGTAGAGCTGAGAGGAACTCGGCATAAGTTCCATTTGAAGAAATAACCTAGGCCAGAAACCCACTCAGCTGTAGCTGTTAAGATTCATCTGGAGCGCACATTCTGGGAACCAGGCAGCAGAGTGCCCTGTGGAAGCTGCTCGATTTCAGCATGTCTGATAGGTGTTTGTCTTCCCTGCAGTGAAACAGTGGCTTAGAGAACTCTTTCTACAGCAGCCACACACTCTGCCCTAGAGCTGAGAAGCACTGGCTGTAAGTTCCCTTTGCAGAAGTAACATTCTCCAGAAACACACTCTCTCCTAACTCTTAACATACTAGCTCACCTCACATTTGCATGGAAACCCAGAGTGGAGCAGCCGGCGTATCTCTTGCTTGGATGCTGCCAGAAGGCTCTGTGCGATAGTGGCTTGCAAGGAGCTGCTTAGGAACCTAGTTGCACAGCAAGTACAAGCTTCTCACTTTAGCTGAGAAGGACTGGGAAGAACTTCCCTTTGAAGAACTAACAGTGTGCAGAAACACACGCAGTTCTATCTCTTACTGGGGAGTGTGCAGGCGAGTTCTGTGAACAGGCCGCTCTGCCCGAACAAGGCAGAATGCAGATGCGTAGTTCCCAAGCATATTCTTCTGAGTCCACTAGAAACGTTGGAGTAGAGCTGAGAGGAACTCGGCATAAGTTCCATTTGAAGAAATAACCTAGGCCAGAAACCCACTCAGCTGTAGCTGTTAAGATTCATCTGGAGCGCACATTCTGGGAACCAGGCAGCAGAGTGCCCTGTGGAAGCTGCTCGATTTCAGCTTGTCTGATAGGTGTTTGTCTTCCCTGCAGAGAAACAGTGGCTTAGAGAACTCTTTCTACAGCAGCCACACACTCTGCCCTAGAGCTGAATAGCACTGGCTGTAAGTTCCCTTTGCAGAAGTAACATTCTCCAGAACACACTCTCTCCTAACTCTTAAGTTACTAGCTCACCTCACATATGCATGGAAACCCAGAGTGGAGCAGCCGGCGTATCTCTTGCTTGGATGCTGCCAGAAGGCTCTGTGCGATAGTGGCTTGCAAGGAGCTGCTTAGGTATCTAGTTGCACAGCAAGTACAAGCTTCTCACTGGAGCTGAGAAGCACTGGGAAGAACTTCTCGTTGAAGAACTAACAGTGTGCAGAAACACACGCAGTTCTATCTCTTACTGGGGAGTGTGCAGGCGAGTTCAGTGAACAGGCCGCTCTGCCCGAACAAGGCAGAATGCAGATGCGTAGTTCCCAAGCATATTCTTCTGAGTCCACTAGAAACGTTGGAGTAGAGCTGAGAGGAACTCGGCATAAGTTCCATTTGAAGAAATAACCTAGGCCAGAAACCCACTCAGCTGTAGCTGTTAAGATTCATCTGGAGCGCACATTCTGGGAACCAGGCAGCAGAGTGCCCTGTGGAAGCTGCTCGATTTCAGCTTGTCTGATAGGTGTTTGTCTTCCCTGCAGAGAAACAGTGGCTTAGAGAACTCTTTCTACAGCAGCCACACACTCTGCCCTAGAGCTGAGAAGCACTGGCTGTAAGTTCCCTTTGCAGAAGTAACATTCTCCAGAAACACACTCTCTCCTAACTCTTAAGTTACTAGCTCACCTCACATATGCATGGAAACCCAGAGTGGAGCAGCCGGCGTATCTCTTGCTTGGATGCTGCCAGAAGGCTCTGTGCGATAGTGGCTTGCAAGGAGCTGCTTAGGAATCGAGTTGCACAGCAAGTACAAGCTTCTCACTGGAGCTGAGAAGGACTGGGAAGAACTTCCCTTTGAAGAACTAACAGTGTGCAGAAACACACGCAGTTCTATCTCTTACTGGGGAGTGTGCAGGCGAGTTCAGTGAACAGGCCGCTCTGCCCGAACAAGGCAGAATGCAGATGCGTAGTTCCCAAGCATATTCTTCTGAGTCCACTAGAAACGTTGGAGTAGAGCTGAGAGGAACTCGGCATAAGTTCCATTTGAAGAAATAACCTAGGCCAGAAACCCACTCAGCTGTAGCTGTTAAGATTCTTCTGGAGCGCACATTCTGTGAAGCAGGCAGCAGAGTGCCCTGTGGAAGCTGCTCGATTTCAGCTTGTCTGATAGGTGTTTGTCTTCCCTGCAGTGAAACAGTGGCTTAGAGAACTCTTTCTACAGCAGCCACACACTCTGCCCTAGAGCTGACAAGCACTGGCTGTAAGATCCCTTTGCAGAAGTAACATTCTCCAGAAACACACTCTCTCCTAACTCTTAAGTTACTAGGTCACCTCACATATGCGTGGAAACCCAGAGTGGATCAGCCGGCGTATGTCTTGCTTGGATGCTGCCAGAAGGCTCTGTGCGATAGTGGCTTGCAAGGAGCTGCTTAGGAACCTAGTTGCACAGCAAGTACAAGCTTCTCACTTTAGCTTAGAAGGACTGGGAAGAACTTCCCTTTGAAGAACAAACAGTGTGCAGAAACACACGCAGTTCTATCTCTTACTGGGGAGTGTGCAGGTGAGTTCAGTGAACAGGCCGCTCTGCCCGAACAAGGCAGAATGCAGATGCCTAGTTCCCAAGCATATTCTTCTGAGTCCACTAGAAACGTTGGAGTAGAGCTGAGAGGAAGTCGGCATAAGTTCCATTTGAAGAAATAACCTAGGCCAGAAACCCACTCAGCTGTAGCTGTTAAGATTCATCTGGAGCACACATTCTGGGAACCAGGCAGCAGAGTGCCCTGTGGAAGCTGCTCGATTTCAGCTTGTCTGATAGGTGTTTGTCTTCCCTGCAGAGAAACAGTGGCTTAGAGAACTCTTTCTACAGCAGACACACACTCTGCCCTAGAGCTGAGAAGCACTGGCTGTAAGTTCCCTTTGCAGAAGTAACATTCTTCAGAAACACACTCTCTCCTAACTCTTAAGTTACTAGGTCACCTCACATATGCGTGGAAAACCAGAGTGGAGCAGCCGGCGTATCTCTTGCTTGGATGCTGCCAGAAGGCTCTGTGCGATAGTGGCTTGCAAGGAGCTGCTTAGGAATCTAGTTGCACAGCAAGTACAAGCTTCTCGCTGGAGCTGAGAAGCACTGGGAAGAACTTCCCTTTGAAGAACTAACAGTGTGCAGAAACACACGCAGTTCTATCACTTACTGGGGAGTGTGCAGGCGAGTTCAGTGAACAGGCCGCTCTGCCCGAACAAGGCAGAATGCAGATGCGTAGTTCCCAAGCATATTCTTCTGAGTCCACCAGAAACGTTGGAGTAGAGTTGAGAGGAACTCGGCATAAGTTCCATTTGAAGAAATAACCTATGCCAGAAACCTACTCAGCTGTAGCTGTTAAGATTCATCTGGAGCGCACATTCTGGGAACCAGGCAGCAGAGTGCCCTGTGGAAGCTGCTCGATTTCAGCTTGTCTGATAGGTGTTTGTCTTCCCTGCAGAGAAACAGTGGCTTAGAGAACTCTTTCTACAGCAGCCACACACTCTGCCCTAGAGCTGAATAGCACTGGCTGTAAGTTCCCTTTGCAGAAGTAACATTCTCCAGAACACACTCTCTCCTAACTCTTAAGTTACTAGCTCACCTCACATATGCATGGAAACCCAGAGTGGAGCAGCCGGCGTATCTCTTGCTTGGATGCTGCCAGAAGGCTCTGTGCGATAGTGGCTTGCAAGGAGCTGCTTAGGAATCTAGTTGCACAGCAAGTACAAGCTTCTCACTGGAGCTGAGAAGCACTGGGAAGAACTTCTCTTTGAAGAACTAACAGTGTGCAGAAACACACGCAGTTCTATCTCTTACTGGGGAGTGTGCAGGCGAGTTCAGTGAACAGGCCGCTCTGCCCGAACAAGGCAGAATGCAGATGCGTAGTTCCCAAGCATATTCTTCTGAGTCCACTAGAAACGTTGGAGTAGAGCTGAGAGGAACTCGGCATAAGTTCCATTTGAAGAAATAACCTAGGCCAGAAACCCACTCAGCTGTAGCTGTTAAGATTCATCTGGAGCGCACATTCTGGGAAGCAGGCAGCAGAGTGCCCTTTGGAAGCTGCTCGATTTCAGCTTGTCTGATAGGTGTTTGTCTTCCCTGCAGAGAAACAGTGGCTTAGAGAACTCTTTCTACAGCAGCCACACACTCTGCCCTAGAGCTGAATAGCACTGGCTGTAAGTTCCCTTTGCAGAAGTAACATTCTCCAGAACACACTCTCTCCTAACTCTTAAGTTACAAGCTCACCTCTCATATGCATGGAAACCCAGAGTGGAGCAGCCGGCGTATCTCTTGCTTGGATGCTGCCAGAAGGCTCTGTGCGATAGTGGCTTGCAAGGAGCTTCTTAGGAATCTAGTTGCACAGCAAGTACAAGCTTCTCACTGGAGCTGAGAAGCACTGGGAAGAACTTCTCTTTGAAGAACTAACAGTGTGCAGAAACACACGCAGTTCTATCTCTTACTGGGGAGTGTGCAGGCGAGTTCAGTGAACAGGCCGCTCTGCCCGAACAAGGCAGAATGCAGATGCGTAGTTCCCAAGCATATTCTTCTGAGTCCACCAGAAACGTTGGAGTAGAGTTGAGAGTAACTCGGCATAAGTTCCATTTGAAGAAATAACCTATGCCAGAAACCTACTCAGCTGTAGCTGTTAAGATTCATCTGGAGCGCACATTCTGGGAACCAGGCAGCAGAGTGCCCTGTGGAAGCTGCTCGATTTCAGCTTGTCTGATAGGTGTTTGTCTTCCCTGCAGAGAAACAGTGGCTTAGAGAACTCTTTCTACAGCAGCCACACACTCTGCCCTAGAGCTGAATAGCACTGGCTGTAAGTTCCCTTTGCAGAAGTAACATTCTCCAGAACACACTCTCTCCTAACTCTTAAGTTACTAGCTCACCTCACATATGCATGGAAACCCAGAGTGGAGCAGCCGGCGTATCTCTTGCTTGGATGCTGCCAGAAGGCTCTGTGCGATAGTGGCTTGCAAGGAGCTGCTTAGGAATCTAGTTGCACAGCAAGTACAAGCTTCTCACTGGAGCTGAGAAGCACTGGGAAGAACTTCTCGTTGAAAAACTAACAGTGTGCAGAAACACACGCAGTTCTATCTCTTACTGGGGAGTGTGCAGGCGAGTTCAGTGAACAGGCCGCTCTGCCCGAACAAGGCAGAATGCAGATGCGTAGTTCCCAAGCATATTCTTCTGAGTCCACTAGAAACGTTGGAGTAGAGCTGAGAGGAACTCGGCATAAGTTCCATTTGAAGAAATAACCTAGGCCAGAAACCCACTCAGCTGTAGCTGTTAAGATTCATCTGGAGCGCACATTCTGGGAACCAGGCAGCAGAGTGCCCTGTGGAAGCTGCTCAATTTCAGCTTGTCTGATAGATGTTTGTCTTCCCTGCAGAGAAACAGTGGCTTAGAGAACTCTTTCTACAGCAGCCACACACTCTGCCCTAGAGCTGAGAAGCACTGGCTGTAAGTTCCCTTTGCAGAAGTAACATTCTCCAGAAACACACTCTCTCCTAACTCTTAAGTTACTAGCTCACCTCACATATGCATGGAAACCCAGAGTGGAGCAGCCGGCGTATCTCTTGCTTGGATGCTGCCAGAAGGCTCTGTGCGATAGTGGCTTGCAAGGAGCTGCTTAGGAATCGAGTTGCACAGCAAGTACAAGCTTCTCACTGGAGCTGAGAAGGACTGGGAAGAACTTCCCTTGGAAGAACTAACAGTGTGCAGAAACACACGCAGTTCTATCTCTTACTGGGAAGTGTGCAGGCGAGTTCAGTGAACAGGCCGCTCTGCCCGAACAAGGCAGAATGCAGATGCGTAGTTCCCAAGCATATTCTTCTGAGTCCACCAGAAACGTTGGAGTAGAGTTGAGAGGAACTCGGCATAAGTTCCATTTGAAGAAATAACCTATGCCAGAAACCTACTCAGCTGTAGCTGTTAAGATTCATCTGGAGCGCACATTCTGGGAACCAGGCAGCAGAGTGCCCTGTGGAAGCTGCTCGATTTCAGCTTGTCTGATAGGTGTTTGTCTTCCCTGCAGAGAAACAGTGGCTTAGAGAACTCTTTCTACAGCAGCCACACACTCTGCCCTAGAGCTGAATAGCACTGGCTGTAAGTTCCCTTTGCAGAAGTAACATTCTCCAGAACACACTCTCTCCTAACTCTTAAGTTACTAGCTCACCTCACATATGCATGGAAACCCAGAGTGGAGCAGCCGGCGTATCTCTTGCTTGGATGCTGCCAGAAGGCTCTGTGCGATAGTGGCTTGCAAGGAGCTGCTTAGGAATCTAGTTGCACAGCAAGTACAAGCTTCTCACTGCAGCTGAGAAGCACTGGGAAGAACTTCTCTTTGAAGAACTAACAGTGTGCAAACACACACGCAGTTCTATCTCTTACTGGGGAGTGTGCAGGCGAGTTCAGTGAACAGGCCGCTCTGCCCGAACAAGGCAGAATGCAGATGCGTAGTTCCCAAGCATATTCTTCTGAGTCCACTAGAAACGTTGGAGTAAGCTGCGAGGAACTCGGCATAAGTTCCATTTGAAGAAATAACCTAGGCCAGAAACCCACTCAGCTGTAGCTGTTAAGATTCATCTGGAGCGCACATTCTGGGAACCAGGCAGCAGAGTGCCCTGTGGAAGCTGCTCGATTTCAGCTTGTCTGATAGGTGTTTGTCTTCCCTGCAGTGAAACAGTGGCTTAGAGAACTCTTTCTACAGCAGCCACACACTCTGCCCTAGAGCTGAGAAGCACTGGCTGTAAGTTCCCTTTGCAGAAGTAACATTCTCCAGAACACACTCTCTCCTAACTCTTAAGTTACTAGCTCACCTCACATATGCATGGAAACCCTGAGTGGAGCAGCCGGCGTATCTCTTGCTTGGATGCTGCCAGAAGGCTCTGTGCGATAGTGGCTTGCAAGGAGCTGCTTAGGAATCTAGTTGCACAGCAAGTACAAGCTTCTCACTGGAGCTGAGAAGCACTGGGAAGAACTTCTCGTTGAAGAACTAACAGTGTGCAGAAACACACGCAGTTCTATCTCTTACTGGGGAGTGTGCAGGCGAGTTCAGTGAACAGGCCGCTCTGCCCGAACAAGGCAGAATGCAGATGCGTAGTTCCCAAGCATATTCTTCTGAGTCCACTAGAAACGTTGGAGTAGAGCTGAGAGGAACTCGGCATAAGTTCTATTTGAAGAAATAACCTAGGCCAGAAACCCACTCAGCTGTAGCTGTTAAGATTCATCTGGAGCGCACATTCTGGGAACCAGGCAGCAGAGTGCCCTGTGGAAGCTGCTCGATTTCAGCTTGTCTGATAGGTGTTTGTCTTCCCTGCAGAGAAACAGTGGCTTAGAGAACTCTTTCTACAGCAGCCACACACTCTGCCCTAGAGCTGAGAAGCACTGGCTGTAAGTTCCCTTTGCAGAAGTAACATTCTCCAGAAACACACTCTCTCCTAACTCTTAAGTTACTAGCTCACCTCACATATGCATGGAAACCCAGAGTGGAGCAGCCGGCGTATCTCTTGCTTGGATGCTGCCAGAAGGCTCTGTGCGATAGTGGCTTGCAAGGAGCTGCTTAGGAACCTAGTTGCACAGCAAGTACAAGCTTCTCACTTTAGCTGAGAAGGACTGGGAAGAACTTCCCTTTGAAGAAGTAACAGTGTGCAGAAACACACGCAGTTCTATCTCTTACTGGGGAGTGTGCAGGCGAGTTCAGTGAACAGGCCGCTCTGCCCGAACAAGGCAGAATGCAGATGCGTAGTTCCCAAGCATATTCTTCTGAGTCCACTAGAAACGTTGGAGTAGAGCTGAGAGGAACTCGGCATAATTTCCATTTGAAGAAATAACCTAGGCCAGAAACCCACTCAGCTGTAGCTGTTAAGATTCATCTGGAGCCCACATTCTGGGAAGCAGGCAGCAGAGTGCCCTGTGGAAGCTGCTCGATTTCAGCTTGTCTGATAGGTGTTTGTCTTCCCTGCAGAGAAACAGTGGCTTAGAGAACTCTTTCTACAGCAGCCACACACTCTGCCCTAGAGCTGAGAAGCACTGGATGTAAGTTCCCTTTGCAGAAGTAACATTCTCCAGAAACACACTCTCTCCTAACTCTTAACTTACTAGCTCACCTCACATATGCATGGAAACCCAGAGTGGAGCAGCCGTCGATAGCACTTGCTTGGATGCTGCCAGAAGGCTCTGTGCGATAGTGGCTTGCAAGGAGTTGCTTAGGAATCTAGTTGCACAGCAAGTACAAGCTGCTCACTGGAGCTGAGAAGCACTGGGAAGAACTTCCCTTTGAAGAACTAACAGTGTGCAGAAACACACGCAGTTCTATCTCTTACTGGGGAGTGTGCAGGCGAGTTCAGTGAACAGGCCGCTCTGCCCGAACAAGGCAGAATGCAGATGCGTAGTTCCCAAGCATATTCTTCTGAGTCCACTAGAAACGTTGGAGTAGAGCTGCGAGGAACTCGGCATAAGTTCCATTTGAAGAAATAACCTAGGCCAGAAGCCCACTCAGCTGTAGCTGTTAAGATTCATCTGGAGCGCACATTCTGGGAACCAGGCAGCAGAGTGCCCTGTGGAAGCTGCTCGATTTCAGCTTGTCTGATAGGTGTTTGTCTTCCCTGCAGAGAAACAGTGGCTTAGAGAACTCTTTCTACAGCAGCCACACACTCTGCCCTAGAGCTGAGAAGCACTGGCTGTAAGTTCCCTTTGCAGAAGTAACACTCTCCAGAAACACACTCTCTCCTAAGTCTTCAGTTACTAGCTCACCTCACATATGCATGGAAACCCAGAGTGGAGCAGGCGGCGATAGCTCTTGCTTGGATGCTGCCAGAAGGCTCTGTGCGATAGTGGCTTGCAAGGAGCTGCTTAGGAATCTAGTTGCACAGCAAGTACAAGCTTCTCACTGGAGATGAGAAGCACTGGGAAGAACTTCCCTTTGAAGAACTAACAGTGTGCAGAAACACACGCAGTTCTATCTCTTACTGGGGAGTGTGCAGGCGAGTTCAGTGAACAGGCCGCTCTGCCCGAACAAGGCAGAATGCAGATGCGTAGTTCCCAAGCATATCCTTCTGAGTCCACTAGAAACGTTGGAGTAGAGCTGAGAGGAACTCGGCATAAGTTCCATTTGAAGAAATAACCTAGGCCAGAAACCCACTCAGCTGTAGCTGTTAAGATTCATCTGGAGCGCACATTCTGGGAACCAGGCAGCAGAGTGCCCTGTGGAAGCTGCTCGATTTCAGCTTGTCTGATAGGTGTTTGTCTTCCCTGCAGAGAAACAGTGGCTTAGAGAACTCTTTCTACAGCAGCCACACACTCTGCCCTAGAGCTGAGAAGCACTGGCTGTAAGTTCCCTTTGCAGAAGTAACATTCTCCAGAAACACACTCTCTCCTAACTCTTAAGTTACTAGCTCACCTCACATATGCATGGAAACCCAGAGTGGAGCAGGCGGCGATAGCTCTTGCTTGGATGCTGCCAGAAGGCTCTGTGCGATAGTGGCTTGCAAGGAGCTGCTTAGGAATCTAGTTGCACAGCAAGTACAAGCTTCTCACTGGAGATGAGAAGCACTGGGAAGAACTTCCCTTTGAAGAACTAACAGTGTGCAGAAACACACGCAGTTCTATCTCTTACTGGGGAGTGTGCAGGCGAGTTCAGTGAACAGGCCGCTCTGCCCGAACAAGGCAGAATGCAGATGCGTAGTTCCCAAGCATATTCTTCTGAGTCCACTAGAAACGTTGGAGTAGAGCTGAGAGGAACTCGGCATAAGTTCCATTTGAAGAAATAACCTAGGCCAGAAACCCACTCAGCTGTAGCTGTTAAGATTCATCTGGAGCGCACATTCTGGGAACCAGGCAGCAGAGTGCCCTGTGGAAGCTGCTCAACTTCAGCTTGTCTGATAGGTGTTTGTCTTCCCTGCAGAGAAACAGTGGCTTAGAGAACTCTTTCTACAGCAGCCACACACTCTGCCCTAGAGCTGAGAAGCACTGGCTGTAAGTTCCCTTTGCAGAAGTAACATTCTCCAGAAACACACTCTCTCCTAACTCTTAAGTTACTAGGTCACCTCACATATGCATGGAAACCCAGAGTGGAGCAGCCGGCGTATCTCTTGCTTGGATGCTGCCAGAAGGCTCTGTGCGATAGTGGCTTGCAAGGAGCTGCTTAGGAATCGAGTTGCACAGCAAGTACAAGCTTCTCACTGGAGCTGAGAAGGACTGGGAAGAACTTCCCTTTGAAGAACTAACAGTGTGCAGAAACACACGCAGTTCTATCTCTTACTGGGGAGTGTGCAGGCGAGTTCAGTGAACAGGCCGCTCTGCCCGAACAAGGCAGAATGCAGATGCGTAGTTCCCAAGCATATTCTTCTGAGTCCACCAGAAACGTTGGAGTAGAGTTGAGAGGAACTCGGCATAAGTTCCATTTGAAGAAATAACCTATGCCAGAAACCTACTCAGCTGTAGCTGTTAAGATTCATCTGGAGCGCACATTCTGGGAACCAGGCAGCAGAGTGCCCTGTGGAAGCTGCTCGATTTCAGCTTGTCTGATAGGTGTTTGTCTTCCCTGCAGTGAAACAGTGGCTTAGAGAACTCTTTCTACAGCAGCCACACACTCTGCCCTAGAGCTGAGAAGCACTGGCTGTAAGTTCCCTTTGCAGAAGTAACATTCTCCAGAAACACACTCTCTCCTAACTCTTAAGTTACTAGCTCACCTCACATATGCATGGAAACCCAGAGTGGAGCAGCCGGCGTATCTCTTGCTTGGATGCTGCCAGAAGGCTCTGTGCGATAGTGGCTTGCAAGGAGCTGCTTAGGAACCTAGTTGCACAGCAAGTACAAGCTTCTCACTTTAGCGGAGAAGGACTGGGAAGAACTTCCCTTTGAAGAACTAACAGTGTGCAGAAACACACGCAGTTCTATCTCTTACTGGGGAGTGTGCAGGCGAGTTCTGTGAACAGGCCGCTCTGCCCGAACAAGGCAGAATGCAGATGCGTAGTTCCCAAGCATATTCTTCTGAGTCCACTAGAAACGTTGGAGTAGAGCTGAGAGGAACTCGGCATAAGTTCCATTTGAAGAAATAACCTAGGCCAGAAACCCACTCAGCTGTAGCTGTTAAGATTCCTCTGGAGCGCACATTCTGGGAACCAGGCAGCAGAGTGCCCTGTGGAAGCTGCTCGATTTCAGCTTGTCTGATAGGTGTTTGTCTTCCCTGCAGAGAAACAGTGGCTTAGAGAACTCTTTCTACAGCAGCCACACACTCTGCCCTAGAGCTGAGAAGCACTGGCTGTAAGTTCCCTTTGCAGAAGTAACATTCTCCAGAACACACTCTCTCCTAACTCTTAAGTTACTAGCTCACCTCACATATGCATGGAAACCCAGAGTGGAGCAGCCGGCGTATCTCTTGCTTGGATGCTGCCAGAAGGCTCTGTGCGATAGTGGCTTGCAAGGAGCTGCTTAGGAATCGAGTTGCACAGCAAGTACAAGCTTCTCACTGGAGCTGAGAAGCACTGGGAAGAACTTCTCTTTGAAGAACTAACAGTGTGCAGAAACACACGCAGTTCTATCTCTTACTGGGGAGTGTGCAGGCGACTTCAGTGAACAGGCCGCTCTGCCCGAACAAGGCAGAATGCAGATGCGTAGTTCCCAAGCATATTCTTCTGAGTCCACTAGAAACGTTGGAGTAGAGCTGAGAGGAACTCGGCATAAGTTCCATTTGAAGAAATAACCTAGGCCAGAAACCCACTCAGCTGTAGCTGTTAAGATTCATCTGGAGCGCACATTCTGGGAACCAGGCAGCAGAGTGCCCTGTGGAAGCTGCTCGATTTCAGCTTGTCTGATAGGTGTTTGTCTTCCCTGCAGAGAAACAGTGGCTTAGAGAACTCTTTCTACAGCAGCCACACACTCTGCCCTAGAGCTGAGAAGCACTGGCTGTAAGTTCCCTTTACAGAAGTAACATTCTCCAGAAACACACTCTCTCCTAACTCTTAAGTTACTAGCTCACCTCACATATGCATGGAAACCCAGAGTGGAGCAGCCGGCGTATCTCTTGCTTGGATGCTGCCAGAAGGCTCTGTGCGATAGTGGCTTGCAAGGAGCTGCTTAGGAATCGAGTTGCACAGCAAGTACAAGCTTCTCACTGGAGCTGAGAAGGACTGGGAAGAACTTCCCTTTGAAGAACTAACAGTGTGCAGAAACACACGCAGTTCTATCTCTTACTGGGGAGTGTGCAGGCGAGTTCAGTGAACAGGCCGCTCTGCCCGAACAAGGCAGAATGCAGATGCGTAGTTCCCAAGCATATTCTTCTGAGTCCACTAGAAACGTTGGAGTAGAGCTGCGAGGAACTCGGCATAAGTTCCATTTGAAGAAATAACCTAGGCCAGAAACCCACTCAGCTGTAGCTGTTAAGATTCTTCTGGAGCGCACATTCTGTGAAGCAGGCAGCAGAGTGCCCTGTGGAAGCTGCTCGATTTCAGCTTGTCTGATAGGTGTTTGTCTTCCCTGCAGTGAAACAGTGGCTTAGAGAACTCTTTCTACAGCAGCCACACACTCTGCCCTAGAGCTGACAAGCACTGGCTGTAAGATCCCTTTGCAGAAGTAACATTCTCCAGAAACACACTCTCTCCTAACTCTTAAGTTACTAGCTCACCTCACATATGCATGGAAACCCAGAGTGGAGCAGCCGGCGTATCTCTTGCTTGGATGCTGCCAGAAGGCTCTGTGCGATAGTGGCTTGCAAAGGAGCTGCTTAGGAACCTAGTTGCACAGCAAGTACAAGCTTCTCACTTTAGCTGAGAAGGAATGGGAAGAACTTCCCTTTGAAGAAGTAACAGTGTGCAGAAACACACGCAGTTCTATCTCTTACTGGGGAGTGTGCAGGCGAGTTCAGTGAACAGGCTGCTCTGCCCGAACAAGGCAGAATGCAGATGCGTAGTTCCCAAGCATATTCTTCTGAGTCCACTAGAAACGTTGGAGTAGAGCTGAGAGGAACTCGGCATAAGTTCCATTTGAAGAAATAACCTAGGCCAGAAACCCACTCAGCTGTAGCTGTTAAGATTCATCTGGAGCACACATTCTGGGAACCAGGCAGCAGAGTGCCCTGTGGAAGCTGCTCGATTTCAGCTTGTCTGATAGGTGTTTGTCTTCCCTGCAGAGAAACAGTGGCTTAGAGAACTCTTTCTACAGCAGCCACACACTCTGCCCTAGAGCTGAGAAGCACTGGCTGTAAGTTCCCTTTGCAGAAGTAACATTCTTCAGAAACACACTCTCTCCTAACTCTTAAGTTACTAGGTCACCTCACATATGCGTGGAAACCCAGAGTGGAGCAGCCGGCGTATCTCTTGCTTGGATGCTGCCAGAAGGCTCTGTGCGATAGTGGCTTGCAAGGAGCTGCTTAGGAATCTAGTTGCACAGCAAGTACAAGCTTCTCGCTGGAGCTGAGAAGAACTGGGAAGAACTTCCCTTTGAAGAACTAACAGTGTGCAGAAACACACACAGTTCTATCTCTTACTGGGGAGTGTGCAGGCAAGTTCAGTGAACAGGCCGCTCTGCCCGAACAAGGCAGAATGCAGATGCGTAGTTCCCAAGCATATTCTTCTGAGTCCACTAGAAACGTTGGAGTAAGCTGCGAGGAACTCGGCATAAGTTCCATTTGAAGAAATAACCTAGGCCAGAAGCCCACTCAGCTGTAGCTGTTAAGATTCTTCTGGAGCGCACATTCTGGTAACCAGGCAGCAGAGTGCCCTGTGGAAGCTGCTCGATTTCAGCTTGTCTGATAGGTGTTTGTCTTCCCTGCAGTGAAACAGTGGCTTAGAGAACTCTTTCTACAGCAGCCACACACTCTGCCCTAGAGCTGACAAGCACTGGCTGTAAGATCCCTTTGCAGAAGTAACATTCTCCAGAAACACACTCTCTCCTAACTCTTAAGTTACTAGATCACCTCACATATGCATGGAAACCCAGAGTGGAGCAGCCGGCGTATCTCTTGCTTGGATGCTGCCAGAAGGCTCTGTGCGATAGTGGCTTGCAAGGAGCTGCTTAGGAACCTAGTTGCACAGCAAGTACAAGCTTCTCACTTTAGCTGAGAAGGACTGGGAAGAACTTCCCTTTGAAGAAGTAACAGTGTGCAGAAACACACGCAGTTCTATCTCTTACTGGGGAGTGTGCAGGTGAGTTCAGTGAACAGGCCGCTCTGCCCGAACAAGGCAGAATGCAGATGCGTAGTTCCCAAGCATATTCTTCTGAGTCCACTAGAAACGTTGGAGTAGAGCTGAGAGGAACTCGGCATAAGTTCCATTTGAAGAAATAACCTAGGCCAGAAACCCACTCAGCTGTAGCTGTTAAGATTCATCTGGAGCCCACATTCTGGGAACCAGGCAGCAGAGTGCCCTGTGGAAGCTGCTCGATTTCAGCTTGTCTGATAGGTGTTTGTCTTCCCTGCAGAGAAACAGTGGCTTAGAGAACTCTTTGTACAGCAGACACACACTCTGCCCTAGAGCTGAGAAGCACTGGCTGCAAGTTCCCTTTGCAGAAGTAACATTCTTCAGAAACACACTCTCTCCTAACTCTTAAGTTACTAGGTCACCTCACATATGCGTGGAAACCCAGAGTGGAGCAGCCGGCGTATCTCTTGCTTGGATGCTGCCAGAAGGCTCTGTGCGATAGTGGCTTGCAAGGAGCTGCTTAGGAATCTAGTTGCACAGCAAGTACAAGCTTCTCGCTGGAGCTGAGAAGCACTGGGAAGAACTTCCCTTTGAAGAACTAACAGTGTGCAGAAACACACGCAGTTCTATCTCTTACTGGGGAGTGTGCAGGCGAGTTCAGTGAACAGGCCGCTCTGCCCGAACAAGGCAGAATGCAGATGCGTAGTTCCCAAGCATATTATTCTGAGTCCACTAGGAACGTTGGAGTAAGCTGCGAGGAACTCGGCATAAGTTCCATTTGAAGAAATAACCTAGGCCAGAAACCCACTCAGCTGTAGCTGTTAAGATTCATCTGGAGCGCACATTCTGGGAACCAGGCAGCAGAGTGCCCTGTGGAAGCTGCTCGATTTCAGCTTGTCTGATAGGTGTTTGTCTTCCCTGCAGAGAAACAGTGGCTTAGAGAACTCTTTCTACAGCAGCCACACACTCTGCCATAGAGCTGAATAGCACTGGCTGTAAGTTCCCTTTGCAGAAGTAACATTCTCCAGAACACACTCTCTCCTAACTCTTAACTTACTAGCTCACCTCACATATGCATGGAAACCCAGAGTGGAGCAGGCGGCGATAGCTCTTGCTTGGATGCTGCCAGAAGGCTCTGTGCGATAGTGGCTTGCAGGGAGCTGCTTAGGAATCTAGTTGCACAGCAAGTACAAGCTTCTCACTGGAGCTGAGAAGGACTGGGAAGAACTTCCCTTTGAAGAACTAACAGTGTGCAGAAACACACGCAGTTCTATCTCTTACTGGGGAGTGTGCAGGCGAGTTCAGTGAACAGGCCGCTCTGCCCGAACAAGGCAGAATGCAGATGCGTAGTTCCCAAGCATATTCTTCTGAGTCCACTAGAAACGTTGGAGTAGAGCTGAGAGGAACCTGGCATAAGTTCCATTTGAAGAAATAACCTAGGCCAGAAACCCACTCAGCTGTAGCTGTTAAGATTCATCTGGAGCGCACATTCTGGGAACCAGGCAGCAGAGTCCCCTGTGGAAGCTGCTCGATTTCAGCTTGTCTGATAGGTATTTGTCTTCCCTGCAGAGAAACAGTGGCTTAGAGAACTCTTTCTACAGCAGCCACACACTCTGCCCTAGAGCTGAATAGCACTGGCTGTAAGTTCCCTTTGCAGAAGTAACATTCTCCAGAAACACACTCTCTCCTAACTCTTAAGTTACTAGCTCACCTCACATATGCATGGAAACCCAGAGTGGAGCAGCCGGCGTATCTCTTGCTTGGATGCTGCCAGAAGGCTCTGTGCGATAGTGGCTTGCAAGGAGCTGCTTAGGAATCTAGTTGCACAGCAAGTACAAGCTTCTCACTCGAGCTGAGAAGCACTGGGAAGAACTTCTCTTTGAAGAACTAACAGTGTGCAGAAACACACGCAGTTCTATCTCTTACTGGGGAGTGTGCAGGCGACTTCAGTGAACAGGCCGCTCTGCCCGAACAAGGCAGAATGCAGATGCGTAGTTCCCAAGCATATTCTTCTGAGTCCACTAGAAACATTGGAGTAGAGCTGAGAGGAACTCGGCATAAGTTCCATTTGAAGAAATAACCTAGGCCAGAAACCCACTCAGCTGTAGCTGTTAAGATTCATCTGGAGCGCACATTCTGGGAACCAGGCAGCAGAGTGCCCTTTGGAAGCTGCTCGATTTCAGCTTGTCTGATAGGTGTTTGTCTTCCCTGCAGAGAAACAGTGGCTTAGAGAACTCTTTCTACAGCAGCCACACACTCTGCCCTAGAGCTGAATAGCACTGGCTGTAAGTTCCCTTTGCAGAAGTAACATTCTCCAGAACACACTCTCTCCTAACTCTTAAGTTACAAGCTCACCTCTCATATGCATGGAAACCCAGAGTGGAGCAGCCGGCGTATCTCTTGCTTGGATGCTGCCAGAAGGCTCTGTGCGATAGTGGCTTGCAAGGAGCTTCTTAGGAATCTAGTTGCACAGCAAGTACAAGCTTCTCACTGGAGCTGAGAAGCACTGGGAAGAACTTCTCTTTGAAGAACTAACAGTGTGCAGAAACACACGCAGTTCTATCTCTTACTGGGGAGTGTGCAGGCGAGTTCAGTGAACAGGCCGCTCTGCCCGAACAAGGCAGAATGCAGATGCGTAGTTCCCAAGCATATTCTTCTGAGTCCACCAGAAACGTTGGAGTAGAGTTGAGAGGAACTCGGCATAAGTTCCATTTGAAGAAATAACCTATGCCAGAAACCTACTCAGCTGTAGCTGTTAAGATTCATCTGGAGCGCACATTCTGGGAACCAGGCAGCAGAGTGCCCTGTGGAAGCTGCTCGATTTCAGCTTGTCTGATAGGTGTTTGTCTTCCCTGCAGAGAAACAGTGGCTTAGAGAACTCTTTCTACAGCAGCCACACACTCTGCCCTAGAGCTGAATAGCACTGGCTGTAAGTTCCCTTTGCAGAAGTAACATTCTCCAGAACACACTCTCTCCTAACTCTTAAGTTACTAGCTCACCTCACATATGCATGGAAACCCAGAGTGGAGCAGCCGGCTTATCTCTTGCTTGGATGCTGCCAGAAGGCTCTGTGCGATAGTGGCTTGCAAGGAGCTGCTTAGGAATCTAGTTGCACAGCAAGTACAAGCTTCTCACTGGAGCTGAGAAGCACTGGGAAGAACTTCTCGTTGAAAAACTAACAGTGTGCAGAAACACACGCAGTTCTATCTCTTACTGGGGAGTGTGCAGGCGAGTTCAGTGAACAGGCCGCTCTGCCCGAACAAGGCAGAATGCAGATGCGTAGTTCCCAAGCATATTCTTCTGAGTCCACTAGAAACGTTGGAGTAGAGCTGAGAGGAACTCGGCATAAGTTCCATTTGAAGAAATAACCTAGGCCAGAAACCCACTCAGCTGTAGCTGTTAAGATTCATCTGGAGCCCACATTCTGGGAACCAGGCAGCAGAGTGCCCTGTGGAAGCTGCTCGATTTCAGCTTGTCTGATAGGTGTTTGTCTTCCCTGCAGAGAAACAGTGGCTTAGAGAACTCTTTGTACAGCAGACACACACTCTGCCCTAGAGCTGAGAAGCACTGGCTGCAAGTTCCCTTTGCAGAAGTAACATTCTTCAGAAACACACTCTCTCCTAACTCTTAAGTTACTAGGTCACCTCACATATGCGTGGAAACCCAGAGTGGAGCAGCCGGCGTATCTCTTGCTTGGATGCTGCCAGAAGGCTCTGTGCGATAGTGGCTTGCAAGGAGCTGCTTAGGAATCTAGTTGCACAGCAAGTACAAGCTTCTCGCTGGAGCTGAGAAGCACTGGGAAGAACTTCCCTTTGAAGAACTAACAGTGTGCAGAAACACACGCAGTTCTATCTCTTACTGGGGAGTGTGCAGGCGAGTTCAGTGAACAGGCCGCTCTGCCCGAACAAGGCAGAATGCAGATGCGTAGTTCCCAAGCATATTATTCTGAGTCCACTAGGAACGTTGGAGTAAGCTGCGAGGAACTCGGCATAAGTTCCATTTGAAGAAATAACCTAGGCCAGAAACCCACTCAGCTGTAGCTGTTAAGATTCATCTGGAGCGCACATTCTGGGAACCAGGCAGCAGAGTGCCCTGTGGAAGCTGCTCGATTTCAGCTTGTCTGATAGGTGTTTGTCTTCCCTGCAGAGAAACAGTGGCTTAGAGAACTCTTTCTACAGCAGCCACACACTCTGCCATAGAGCTGAATAGCACTGGCTGTAAGTTCCCTTTGCAGAAGTAACATTCTCCAGAACACACTCTCTCCTAACTCTTAACTTACTAGCTCACCTCACATATGCATGGAAACCCAGAGTGGAGCAGGCGGCGATAGCTCTTGCTTGGATGCTGCCAGAAGGCTCTGTGCGATAGTGGCTTGCAGGGAGCTGCTTAGGAATCTAGTTGCACAGCAAGTACAAGCTTCTCACTGGAGCTGAGAAGGACTGGGAAGAACTTCCCTTTGAAGAACTAACAGTGTGCAGAAACACACGCAGTTCTATCTCTTACTGGGGAGTGTGCAGGTGAGTTCAGTGAACAGGCCGCTCTGCCCGAACAAGGCAGAATGCAGATGCGTAGTTCCCAAGCATATTCTTCTGAGTCCACTAGAAACGTTGGAGTAGAGCTGAGAGGAACTCGGCATAAGTTCCATTTGAAGAAATAACCTAGGCCAGAAACCCACTCAGCTGTAGCTGTTAAGATTCATCTGGAGCCCACATTCTGGGAACCAGGCAGCAGAGTGCCCTGTGGAAGCTGCTCGATTTCAGCTTGTCTGATAGGTGTTTGTCTTCCCTGCAGAGAAACAGTGGCTTAGAGAACTCTTTGTACAGCAGACACACACTCTGCCCTAGAGCTGAGAAGCACTGGCTGCAAGTTCCCTTTGCAGAAGTAACATTCTTCAGAAACACACTCTCTCCTAACTCTTAAGTTACTAGGTCACCTCACATATGCGTGGAAACCCAGAGTGGAGCAGCCGGCGTATCTCTTGCTTGGATGCTGCCAGAAGGCTCTGTGCGATAGTGGCTTGCAAGGAGCTGCTTAGGAATCTAGTTGCACAGCAAGTACAAGCTTCTCGCTGGAGCTGAGAAGCACTGGGAAGAACTTCCCTTTGAAGAACTAACAGTGTGCAGAAACACACGCAGTTCTATCTCTTACTGGGGAGTGTGCAGGCGAGTTCAGTGAACAGGCCGCTCTGCCCGAACAAGGCAGAATGCAGATGCGTAGTTCCCAAGCATATTATTCTGAGTCCACTAGGAACGTTGGAGTAAGCTGCGAGGAACTCGGCATAAGTTCCATTTGAAGAAATAACCTAGGCCAGAAACCCACTCAGCTGTAGCTGTTAAGATTCATCTGGAGCGCACATTCTGGGAACCAGGCAGCAGAGTGCC
Organism: Tapirus indicus; assembly: GCA_031878705.1. NCBI lineage: Eukaryota > Metazoa > Chordata > Mammalia > Perissodactyla > Tapiridae > Tapirus > Tapirus indicus. The sequence goes on from CM062933.1 coordinate 281,109, forward strand.
CTGTGGAAGCTGCTCGATTTCAGCTTGTCTGATAGGTGTTTGTCTTCCCTGCAGAGAAACAGTGGCTTAGAGAACTCTTTCTACAGCAGCCACACACTCTGCCATAGAGCTGAATAGCACTGGCTGTAAGTTCCCTTTGCAGAAGTAACATTCTCCAGAACACACTCTCTCCTAACTCTTAACTTACTAGCTCACCTCACATATGCATGGAAACCCAGAGTGGAGCAGGCGGCGATAGCTCTTGCTTGGATGCTGCCAGAAGGCTCTGTGCGATAGTGGCTTGCAGGGAGCTGCTTAGGAATCTAGTTGCACAGCAAGTACAAGCTTCTCACTGGAGCTGAGAAGGACTGGGAAGAACTTCCCTTTGAAGAACTAACAGTGTGCAGAAACACACGCAGTTCTATCTCTTACTGGGGAGTGTGCAGGCGAGTTCAGTGAACAGGCCGCTCTGCCCGAACAAGGCAGAATGCAGATGCGTAGTTCCCAAGCATATTCTTCTGAGTCCACTAGAAACGTTGGAGTAGAGCTGAGAGGAACCTGGCATAAGTTCCATTTGAAGAAATAACCTAGGCCAGAAACCCACTCAGCTGTAGCTGTTAAGATTCATCTGGAGCGCACATTCTGGGAACCAGGCAGCAGAGTCCCCTGTGGAAGCTGCTCGATTTCAGCTTGTCTGATAGGTATTTGTCTTCCCTGCAGAGAAACAGTGGCTTAGAGAACTCTTTCTACAGCAGCCACACACTCTGCCCTAGAGCTGAATAGCACTGGCTGTAAGTTCCCTTTGCAGAAGTAACATTCTCCAGAAACACACTCTCTCCTAACTCTTAAGTTACTAGCTCACCTCACATATGCATGGAAACCCAGAGTGGAGCAGCCGGCGTATCTCTTGCTTGGATGCTGCCAGAAGGCTCTGTGCGATAGTGGCTTGCAAGGAGCTGCTTAGGAATCTAGTTGCACAGCAAGTACAAGCTTCTCACTCGAGCTGAGAAGCACTGGGAAGAACTTCTCTTTGAAGAACTAACAGTGTGCAGAAACACACGCAGTTCTATCTCTTACTGGGGAGTGTGCAGGCGACTTCAGTGAACAGGCCGCTCTGCCCGAACAAGGCAGAATGCAGATGCGTAGTTCCCAAGCATATTCTTCTGAGTCCACTAGAAACATTGGAGTAGAGCTGAGAGGAACTCGGCATAAGTTCCATTTGAAGAAATAACCTAGGCCAGAAACCCACTCAGCTGTAGCTGTTAAGATTCATCTGGAGCGCACATTCTGGGAACCAGGCAGCAGAGTGCCCTTTGGAAGCTGCTCGATTTCAGCTTGTCTGATAGGTGTTTGTCTTCCCTGCAGAGAAACAGTGGCTTAGAGAACTCTTTCTACAGCAGCCACACACTCTGCCCTAGAGCTGAATAGCACTGGCTGTAAGTTCCCTTTGCAGAAGTAACATTCTCCAGAACACACTCTCTCCTAACTCTTAAGTTACAAGCTCACCTCTCATATGCATGGAAACCCAGAGTGGAGCAGCCGGCGTATCTCTTGCTTGGATGCTGCCAGAAGGCTCTGTGCGATAGTGGCTTGCAAGGAGCTTCTTAGGAATCTAGTTGCACAGCAAGTACAAGCTTCTCACTGGAGCTGAGAAGCACTGGGAAGAACTTCTCTTTGAAGAACTAACAGTGTGCAGAAACACACGCAGTTCTATCTCTTACTGGGGAGTGTGCAGGCGAGTTCAGTGAACAGGCCGCTCTGCCCGAACAAGGCAGAATGCAGATGCGTAGTTCCCAAGCATATTCTTCTGAGTCCACCAGAAACGTTGGAGTAGAGTTGAGAGGAACTCGGCATAAGTTCCATTTGAAGAAATAACCTATGCCAGAAACCTACTCAGCTGTAGCTGTTAAGATTCATCTGGAGCGCACATTCTGGGAACCAGGCAGCAGAGTGCCCTGTGGAAGCTGCTCGATTTCAGCTTGTCTGATAGGTGTTTGTCTTCCCTGCAGAGAAACAGTGGCTTAGAGAACTCTTTCTACAGCAGCCACACACTCTGCCCTAGAGCTGAATAGCACTGGCTGTAAGTTCCCTTTGCAGAAGTAACATTCTCCAGAACACACTCTCTCCTAACTCTTAAGTTACTAGCTCACCTCACATATGCATGGAAACCCAGAGTGGAGCAGCCGGCTTATCTCTTGCTTGGATGCTGCCAGAAGGCTCTGTGCGATAGTGGCTTGCAAGGAGCTGCTTAGGAATCTAGTTGCACAGCAAGTACAAGCTTCTCACTGGAGCTGAGAAGCACTGGGAAGAACTTCTCGTTGAAAAACTAACAGTGTGCAGAAACACACGCAGTTCTATCTCTTACTGGGGAGTGTGCAGGCGAGTTCAGTGAACAGGCCGCTCTGCCCGAACAAGGCAGAATGCAGATGCGTAGTTCCCAAGCATATTCTTCTGAGTCCACTAGAAACGTTGGAGTAGAGCTGAGAGGAACTCGGCATAAGTTCCATTTGAAGAAATAACCTAGGCCAGAAACCCACTCAGCTGTAGCTGTTAAGATTCATCTGCAGCGCACATTCTGGGAACCAGGCAGCAGAGTGCCCTGTGGAAGCTGCTCAATTTCAGCTTGTCTGATAGGTGTTTGTCTTCCCTGCAGAGAAACAGTGGCTTAGAGAACTCTTTCTACAGCAGCCACACACTCTGCCCTAGAGCTGAGAAGCACTGGCTGTAAGTTCCCTTTGCAGAAGTAACATTCTCCAGAAACACACTCTCTCCTAACTCTTAACTTACTAGCTCACCTCACATATGCATGGAAACCCAGAGTGGAGCAGCCGGCGTATCTCTTGCTTGGATGCTGCCAGAAGGCTCTGTGCGATAGTGGCTTGCAAGGAGCTGCTTAGGAATCTAGTTGCACAGCAAGTACAAGCTTCTCACTGGAGCTGAGAAGCACTGGGAAGAACTTCTCTTTGAAGAACTAACAGTGTGCAGAAACACAAGCAGTTCTATCTCTTACTGGGGAGTGTGCAGGCGAGTTCAGTGAACAGGCCGCTCTGCCCGAACAAGGCAGAATGCAGATGCGTAGTTCCCAAGCATATTCTTCTGAGTCCACTAGAAACGTTGGAGTACAGCTGAGAGGAACTCGGCATAAGTTCCATTTGAAGAAATAACCTAGGCCAGAAACCCACTCAGCTGTAGCTGTTAAGATTCATCTGGAGCGCACATTCTGGGAACCAGGCAGCAGAGTGCCCTTTGGAAGCTGCTCGATTTCAGCTTGTCTGATAGGTGTTTGTCTTCCCTGCAGAGAAACAGTGGCTTAGAGAACTCTTTCTACAGCAGCCACACACTCTGCCATAGAGCTGAATAGCACTGGCTGTAAGTTCCCTTTGCAGAAGTAACATTCTCCAGAACACACTCTCTCCTAACTCTTAACTTACTAGCTCACCTCACATATGCATGGAAACCCAGAGTGGAGCAGGCGGCGATAGCTCTTGCTTGGATGCTGCCAGAAGGCTCTGTGCGATAGTGGCTTGCAGGGAGCTGCTTAGGAATCTAGTTGCACAGCAAGTACAAGCTTCTCACTGGAGCTGAGAAGGACTGGGAAGAACTTCCCTTTGAAGAACTAACAGTGTGCAGAAACACACGCAGTTCTATCTCTTACTGGGGAGTGTGCAGGTGAGTTCAGTGAACAGGCCGCTCTGCCCGAACAAGGCAGAATGCAGATGCGTAGTTCCCAAGCATATTCTTCTGAGTCCACTAGAAACGTTGGAGTAGAGCTGAGAGGAACTCGGCATAAGTTCCATTTGAAGAAATAACCTAGGCCAGAAACCCACTCAGCTGTAGCTGTTAAGATTCATCTGGAGCCCACATTCTGGGAACCAGGCAGCAGAGTGCCCTGTGGAAGCTGCTCGATTTCAGCTTGTCTGATAGGTGTTTGTCTTCCCTGCAGAGAAACAGTGGCTTAGAGAACTCTTTGTACAGCAGACACACACTCTGCCCTAGAGCTGAGAAGCACTGGCTGCAAGTTCCCTTTGCAGAAGTAACATTCTTCAGAAACACACTCTCTCCTAACTCTTAAGTTACTAGGTCACCTCACATATGCGTGGAAACCCAGAGTGGAGCAGCCGGCGTATCTCTTGCTTGGATGCTGCCAGAAGGCTCTGTGCGATAGTGGCTTGCAAGGAGCTGCTTAGGAATCTAGTTGCACAGCAAGTACAAGCTTCTCGCTGGAGCTGAGAAGCACTGGGAAGAACTTCCCTTTGAAGAACTAACAGTGTGCAGAAACACACGCAGTTCTATCTCTTACTGGGGAGTGTGCAGGCGAGTTCAGTGAACAGGCCGCTCTGCCCGAACAAGGCAGAATGCAGATGCGTAGTTCCCAAGCATATTATTCTGAGTCCACTAGGAACGTTGGAGTAAGCTGCGAGGAACTCGGCATAAGTTCCATTTGAAGAAATAACCTAGGCCAGAAACCCACTCAGCTGTAGCTGTTAAGATTCATCTGGAGCGCACATTCTGGGAACCAGGCAGCAGAGTGCCCTGTGGAAGCTGCTCGATTTCAGCTTGTCTGATAGGTGTTTGTCTTCCCTGCAGAGAAACAGTGGCTTAGAGAACTCTTTCTACAGCAGCCACACACTCTGCCATAGAGCTGAATAGCACTGGCTGTAAGTTCCCTTTGCAGAAGTAACATTCTCCAGAACACACTCTCTCCTAACTCTTAACTTACTAGCTCACCTCACATATGCATGGAAACCCAGAGTGGAGCAGGCGGCGATAGCTCTTGCTTGGATGCTGCCAGAAGGCTCTGTGCGATAGTGGCTTGCAGGGAGCTGCTTAGGAATCTAGTTGCACAGCAAGTACAAGCTTCTCACTGGAGCTGAGAAGGACTGGGAAGAACTTCCCTTTGAAGAACTAACAGTGTGCAGAAACACACGCAGTTCTATCTCTTACTGGGGAGTGTGCAGGCGAGTTCAGTGAACAGGCCGCTCTGCCCGAACAAGGCAGAATGCAGATGCGTAGTTCCCAAGCATATTCTTCTGAGTCCACTAGAAACGTTGGAGTAGAGCTGAGAGGAACCTGGCATAAGTTCCATTTGAAGAAATAACCTAGGCCAGAAACCCACTCAGCTGTAGCTGTTAAGATTCATCTGGAGCGCACATTCTGGGAACCAGGCAGCAGAGTCCCCTGTGGAAGCTGCTCGATTTCAGCTTGTCTGATAGGTATTTGTCTTCCCTGCAGAGAAACAGTGGCTTAGAGAACTCTTTCTACAGCAGCCACACACTCTGCCCTAGAGCTGAATAGCACTGGCTGTAAGTTCCCTTTGCAGAAGTAACATTCTCCAGAAACACACTCTCTCCTAACTCTTAAGTTACTAGCTCACCTCACATATGCATGGAAACCCAGAGTGGAGCAGCCGGCGTATCTCTTGCTTGGATGCTGCCAGAAGGCTCTGTGCGATAGTGGCTTGCAAGGAGCTGCTTAGGAATCTAGTTGCACAGCAAGTACAAGCTTCTCACTCGAGCTGAGAAGCACTGGGAAGAACTTCTCTTTGAAGAACTAACAGTGTGCAGAAACACACGCAGTTCTATCTCTTACTGGGGAGTGTGCAGGCGACTTCAGTGAACAGGCCGCTCTGCCCGAACAAGGCAGAATGCAGATGCGTAGTTCCCAAGCATATTCTTCTGAGTCCACTAGAAACATTGGAGTAGAGCTGAGAGGAACTCGGCATAAGTTCCATTTGAAGAAATAACCTAGGCCAGAAACCCACTCAGCTGTAGCTGTTAAGATTCATCTGGAGCGCACATTCTGGGAACCAGGCAGCAGAGTGCCCTTTGGAAGCTGCTCGATTTCAGCTTGTCTGATAGGTGTTTGTCTTCCCTGCAGAGAAACAGTGGCTTAGAGAACTCTTTCTACAGCAGCCACACACTCTGCCCTAGAGCTGAATAGCACTGGCTGTAAGTTCCCTTTGCAGAAGTAACATTCTCCAGAACACACTCTCTCCTAACTCTTAAGTTACAAGCTCACCTCTCATATGCATGGAAACCCAGAGTGGAGCAGCCGGCGTATCTCTTGCTTGGATGCTGCCAGAAGGCTCTGTGCGATAGTGGCTTGCAAGGAGCTTCTTAGGAATCTAGTTGCACAGCAAGTACAAGCTTCTCACTGGAGCTGAGAAGCACTGGGAAGAACTTCTCTTTGAAGAACTAACAGTGTGCAGAAACACACGCAGTTCTATCTCTTACTGGGGAGTGTGCAGGCGAGTTCAGTGAACAGGCCGCTCTGCCCGAACAAGGCAGAATGCAGATGCGTAGTTCCCAAGCATATTCTTCTGAGTCCACCAGAAACGTTGGAGTAGAGTTGAGAGGAACTCGGCATAAGTTCCATTTGAAGAAATAACCTATGCCAGAAACCTACTCAGCTGTAGCTGTTAAGATTCATCTGGAGCGCACATTCTGGGAACCAGGCAGCAGAGTGCCCTGTGGAAGCTGCTCGATTTCAGCTTGTCTGATAGGTGTTTGTCTTCCCTGCAGAGAAACAGTGGCTTAGAGAACTCTTTCTACAGCAGCCACACACTCTGCCCTAGAGCTGAATAGCACTGGCTGTAAGTTCCCTTTGCAGAAGTAACATTCTCCAGAACACACTCTCTCCTAACTCTTAAGTTACTAGCTCACCTCACATATGCATGGAAACCCAGAGTGGAGCAGCCGGCTTATCTCTTGCTTGGATGCTGCCAGAAGGCTCTGTGCGATAGTGGCTTGCAAGGAGCTGCTTAGGAATCTAGTTGCACAGCAAGTACAAGCTTCTCACTGGAGCTGAGAAGCACTGGGAAGAACTTCTCGTTGAAAAACTAACAGTGTGCAGAAACACACGCAGTTCTATCTCTTACTGGGGAGTGTGCAGGCGAGTTCAGTGAACAGGCCGCTCTGCCCGAACAAGGCAGAATGCAGATGCGTAGTTCCCAAGCATATTCTTCTGAGTCCACTAGAAACGTTGGAGTAGAGCTGAGAGGAACTCGGCATAAGTTCCATTTGAAGAAATAACCTAGGCCAGAAACCCACTCAGCTGTAGCTGTTAAGATTCATCTGCAGCGCACATTCTGGGAACCAGGCAGCAGAGTGCCCTGTGGAAGCTGCTCAATTTCAGCTTGTCTGATAGGTGTTTGTCTTCCCTGCAGAGAAACAGTGGCTTAGAGAACTCTTTCTACAGCAGCCACACACTCTGCCCTAGAGCTGAGAAGCACTGGCTGTAAGTTCCCTTTGCAGAAGTAACATTCTCCAGAAACACACTCTCTCCTAACTCTTAACTTACTAGCTCACCTCACATATGCATGGAAACCCAGAGTGGAGCAGCCGGCGTATCTCTTGCTTGGATGCTGCCAGAAGGCTCTGTGCGATAGTGGCTTGCAAGGAGCTGCTTAGGAATCTAGTTGCACAGCAAGTACAAGCTTCTCACTGGAGCTGAGAAGCACTGGGAAGAACTTCTCTTTGAAGAACTAACAGTGTGCAGAAACACAAGCAGTTCTATCTCTTACTGGGGAGTGTGCAGGCGAGTTCAGTGAACAGGCCGCTCTGCCCGAACAAGGCAGAATGCAGATGCGTAGTTCCCAAGCATATTCTTCTGAGTCCACTAGAAACGTTGGAGTACAGCTGAGAGGAACTCGGCATAAGTTCCATTTGAAGAAATAACCTAGGCCAGAAACCCACTCAGCTGTAGCTGTTAAGATTCATCTGGAGCGCACATTCTGGGAACCAGGCAGCAGAGTGCCCTTTGGAAGCTGCTCGATTTCAGCTTGTCTGATAGGTGTTTGTCTTCCCTGCAGAGAAACAGTGGCTTAGAGAACTCTTTCTACAGCAGCCACACACTCTGCCCTAGAGCTGAATAGCACTGGCTGTAAGTTCCCTTTGCAGAAGTAACATTCTCCAGAACACACTCTCTCCTAACTCTTAAGTTACAAGCTCACCTCTCATATGCATGGAAACCCAGAGTGGAGCAGCCGGCGTATCTCTTGCTTGGATGCTGCCAGAAGGCTCTGTGCGATAGTGGCTTGCAAGGAGCTTCTTAGGAATCTAGTTGCACAGCAAGTACAAGCTTCTCACTGGAGCTGAGAAGCACTGGGAAGAACTTCTCTTTGAAGAACTAACAGTGTGCAGAAACACACGCAGTTCTATCTCTTACTGGGGAGTGTGCAGGCGAGTTCAGTGAACAGGCCGCTCTGCCCGAACAAGGCAGAATGCAGATGCGTAGTTCCCAAGCATATTCTTCTGAGTCCACCAGAAACGTTGGAGTAGAGTTGAGAGGAACTCGGCATAAGTTCCATTTGAAGAAATAACCTATGCCAGAAACCTACTCAGCTGTAGCTGTTAAGATTCATCTGGAGCACACATTCTGGGAACCAGGCAGCAGAGTGCCCTGTGGAAGCTGCTCGATTTCAGCTTGTCTGATAGGTGTTTGTCTTCCCTGCAGAGAAACAGTGGCTTAGAGAACTCTTTCTACAGCAGCCACACACTCTGCCCTAGAGCTGAATAGCACTGGCTGTAAGTTCCCTTTGCAGAAGTAACATTCTCCAGAACACACTCTCTCCTAACTCTTAAGTTACTAGCTCACCTCACATATGCATGGAAACCCAGAGTGGAGCAGCCGGCTTATCTCTTGCTTGGAGGCTGCCAGAAGGCTCTGTGCGATAGTGGCTTGCAAGGAGCTGCTTAGGAATCTAGTTGCACAGCAAGTACAAGCTTCTCACTGGAGCTGAGAAGCACTGGGAAGAACTTCTCGTTGAAAAACTAACAGTGTGCAGAAACACACGCAGTTCTATCTCTTACTGGGGAGTGTGCAGGCGAGTTCAGTGAACAGGCCGCTCTGCCCGAACAAGGCAGAATGCAGATGCGTAGTTCCCAAGCATATTCTTCTGAGTCCACTAGAAACGTTGGAGTAGAGCTGAGAGGAACTCGGCATAAGTTCCATTTGAAGAAATAACCTAGGCCAGAAACCCACTCAGCTGTAGCTGTTAAGATTCATCTGGAGCGCACATTCTGGGAACCAGGCAGCAGAGTGCCCTGTGGAAGCTGCTCAATTTCAGCTTGTCTGATAGGTGTTTGTCTTCCCTGCAGAGAAACAGTGGCTTAGAGAACTCTTTCTACAGCAGCCACACACTCTGCCCTAGAGCTGAGAAGCACTGGCTGTAAGTTCCCTTTGCAGAAGTAACATTCTCCAGAAACACACTCTCTCCTAACTCTTAAGTTACTAGCTCACCTCACATATGCATGGAAACCCAGAGTGGAGCAGCCAGCGTATCTCTTGCTTGGATGCTGCCAGAAGGCTCTGTGCGATAGTGGCTTGCAAGGAGCTGCTTAGGAATCGAGTTGCACAGCAAGTACAAGCTTCTCACTGGAGCTGAGAAGGACTGGGAAGAACTTCCCTTTGAAGAACTAACAGTGTGCAGAAACACACGCAGTTCTATCTCTTACTGGGGAGTGTGCAGGCGAGTTCAGTGAACAGGCCGCTCTGCCCGAACAAGGCAGAATGCAGATGCGTAGTTCCCAAGCATATTCTTCTGAGTCCACTAGAAACGTTGGAGTAGAGCTGAGAGGAACTCGGCATAAGTTCCATTTGAAGAAATAACCTAGGCCAGAAACCCACTCAGCTGTAGCTGTTAAGATTCTTCTGGAGCGCACATTCTGTGAAGCAGGCAGCAGAGTGCCCTGTGGAAGCTGCTCGATTTCAGCTTGTCTGATAGGTGTTTGTCTTCCCTGCAGTGAAACAGTGGCTTAGAGAACTCTTTCTACAGCAGCCACACACTCTGCCCTAGAGCTGACAAGCACTGGCTGTAAGATCCCTTTGCAGAAGTAACATTCTCCAGAAACACACTCTCTCCTAACTCTTAACTTACTAGCTCACCTCACATATGCATGGAAACCCAGAGTGGAGCAGCCGGCGTATCTCTTGCTTGGATGCTGCCAGAAGGCTCTGTGCGATAGTGGCTTGCAAGGAGCTGCTTAGGAATCTAGTTGCACAGCAAGTACAAGCTTCTCACTGGAGCTGAGAAGCACTGGGAAGAACTTCTCTTTGAAGAACTAACAGTGTGCAGAAACACACGCAGTTCTATCTCTTACTGGGGAGTGTGCAGGCGAGTTCAGTGAACAGGCCGCTCTGCCCGAACAAGGCAGAATGCAGATGCGTAGTTCCCAAGCATATTCTTCTGAGTCCACTAGAAACGTTGGAGTAGAGCTGCGAGGAACTCGGCATAAGTTCCATTTGAAGAAATAACCTAGGCCAGAAACCCACTCAGCTGTAGCTGTTAAGATTCATCTGGAGCGCACATTCTGGGAACCAGACAGCAGAGTGCCCCGTGGAAGCTGCTCGATTTCAGCTTGTCTGATAGGTGTTTGTCTTCCCTGCAGAGAAACAGTGGCTTAGAGAACTCTTTCTACAGCAGCCACACACTCTGCCCTAGAGCTGAGAAGCACTGTCTGTAAGTTCCCTTTGCAGAAGTAACATTCTCCAGAACACACTCTCTCCTAACTCTTAAGTTACTAGCTCACCTCACATATGCATGGAAACCCAGAGTGGAGCAGCCGGCGTATCTCTTGCTTGGATGCTGCCAGAAGGCTCTGTGCGATAGTGGCTTGCAAGGAGCTGCTTAGGAATCTAGTTGCACAGCAAGTACAAGCTTCTCACTGGAGCTGAGATGCACTGGGAAGAACTTCTCTTTGAAGAACTAACAGTGTGCAGAAACACACGCAGTTCTATCTCTTACTGGGGAGTGTGCAGGCGACTTCAGTGAACAGGCCGCTCTGCCCGAACAAGGCAGAATGCAGATGCGTAGTTCCCAAGCATATTCTTCTGAGTCCACTAGAAACGTTGGAGTAGAGCTGAGAGGAACTCGGCATAAGTTCCATTTGAAGAAATAACCTAGGCCAGAAACCCACTCAGCTGTAGCTGTTAAGATTCATCTGGAGCGCACATTCTGGGAACCAGGCAGCAGAGTGCCCTGTGGAAGCTGCTCGATTTCAGCTTGTCTGATAGGTGTTTGTCTTCCCTGCAGAGAAACAGTGGCTTAGAGAACTCTTTCTACAGCAGCCACACACTCTGCCCTAGAGCTGAATAGCACTCCCTGCAAGTTCCCTTTGCAGAAGTAACATTCTCCAGAAACACACTCTCTCCTAACTCTTAAGTTACTAGCTCACCTCACATATGCATGGAAACCCAGAGTGGAGCAGCCGGCGTATCTCTTGCTTGGATGCTGCCAGAAGGCTCTGTGCGATAGTGGCTTGCAAGGAGCTGCTTAGGAACCTAGTTGCACAGCAAGTACAAGCTTCTCACTTTAGCTGAGAAGGACTGGGAAGAACTTCCCTTTGAAGAACTAACAGTGTGCAGAAACACACGCAGTTCTATCTCTTACTGGGGAGTGTGCAGGCGAGTTCAGTGAACAGGCCGCTCTGCCCGAACAAGGCAGAATGCAGATGCGTAGTTCCCAAGCATATTCTTCTGAGTCCACTAGAAACGTTGGAGTAGAGCTGAGAGGAACTCGGCATAAGTTCCATTTGAAGAAATAACCTAGGCCAGAAACCCACTCAGCTGTAGCTGTTAAGATTCATCTGGAGCGCACATTCTGGGAACCAGGCAGCAGAGTGCCCTGTGGAAGCTGCTCCATTTCAGCTTGTCTGATAGGTGTTTGTCTTCCCTGCAGTGAAACAGTGGCTTAGAGAACTCTTTCTACAGCAGCCACACACTCTAACCTAGAGCTGAATAGCACTGGCTGTAAGTTCCCTTTGCAGAAGTAACATTCTCCAGAACACACTCTCTCCTAACTCTTAAGTTACAAGCTCACCTCACATAGGCATGGAAACCCAGAGTGGAGCAGCCGGCGTATCTCTTGCTTGGATGCTGCCAGAAGGCTCTGTGCGATAGTGGCTTGCAAGGAGCTGCTTAGGAATCTAGTTGCACAGCAAGTACAAGCTTCTCACTGGAGCTGAGAAGCACTGGGAAGAACTTCTCTTTGAAGAACTAACAGTGTGCAGAAACACACGCAGTTCTATCTCTTACTGGGGAGTGTGCAGGCGAGTTCAGTGAACAGGCCGCTCTGCCCGAACAAGGCAGAATGCAGATGCGTAGTTCCCAAGCATATTTTTCTGAGTCCACTAGAAACGTTGGAGTAGAGTTGAGAGGAACTCGGCATAAGTTCCATTTGAAGAAATAACCTATGCCAGAAACCTACTCAGCTGTAGCTGTTAAGATTCATCTGGAGCACATATTCTGGGAACCAGGAAGCAGAGTGCCCTGTGGAAGCTGCTCGATTTCAGCTTGTCTGATAGGTGTTTGTCTTCCCTGCAGAGAAACAGTGGCTTAGAGAACTCTTTCTACAGCAGCCACACACTCTGCCCTAGAGCTGAATAGCACTGGCTGTAAGTTCCCTTTGCAGAAGTAACATTCTCCAGAAACACACTCTCTCCTAACTCTTAAGTTACTAGCTCACCTCACGTATGCATGGAAACCCAGAGTGGAGCAGACGGCGTATCTCTTGCTTGGATGCTGCCAGAAGGCTCTGTGCGATAGTGGCTTGCAAGGAGCTGCTTAGGAACCTAGTTGCACAGCAAGTACAAGCTTCTCACTTTAGCTGAGAAGGACTGGGAAGAACTTCCCTTTGAAGAAGTAACAGTGTGCAGAAACACACGCAGTTCTATCTCTTACTGGGGAGTGTGCAGGCGAGTTCAGTGAACAGGCCGCTCTGCCCGAACAAGGCAGAATGCAGATGCGTAGTTCCCAAGCATATTCTTCTGAGTCCACTAGAAACATTGGAGTAGAGCTGAGAGGAACTCGGCATAAGTTCCATTTGAAGAAATAACCTAGGCCAGAAACCCACTCAGCTGTAGCTGTTAAGATTCATCTGGAGCGCACATTCTGGGAACCAGGCAGCAGAGTGCCCTGTGGAAGCTGCTCGATTTCAGCTTGTCTGATAGGTGTTTGTCTTCCCTGCAGTGAAACAGTGGCTTAGAGAACTCTTTCTACAGCAGCCACACACTCTGCCCTAGAGCTGAGAAGCACTGGCTGTAAGTTCCCTTTGCAGAAGTAACATTCTCCAGAAACACACTCTCTCCTAACTCTTAACTTACTACCTCACCTCACATATGCATGGAAACCCAGAGTGGAGCAGCCGGCGTATCTCTTGCTTGGATGCTGCCAGAAGGCTCTGTGCGATAGTGGCTTGCAAGGAGCTGCTTAGGAATCTAGTTGCACAGCAAGTACAAGCTTCTCACTGGAGCTGAGAAGCACTGGGAAGAACTTCTCTTTGAAGAACTAACAGTGTGCAGAAACACAAGCAGTTCTATCTCTTACTGGGGAGTGTGCAGGCGAGTTCAGTGAACAGGCCGCTCTGCCCGAACAAGGCCGAATGCAGATGCGTAGTTCCCAAGCATATTCTTCTGAGTCCACTAGAAACGTTGGAGTAGAGCTGAGAGGAACTCGGCATAAGTTCCATTTGAAGAAATAACCTAGGCCAGAAACCCACTCAGCTGTAGCTGTTAAGATTCTTCTGGAGCGCACATTCTGGGAACCAGGCAGCAGAGTGCCCTGTGGAAGCTGCTCGATTTCAGCTTGTCTGATAGGTGTTTGTCTTCCCTGCAGTGAAACAGTGGCTTAGAGAACTCTTTCTACAGCAGCCACACACTCTGCCCTAGAGCTGAATAGCACTGGCTGTAAGATCCCTTTGCAGAAGTAACATTCTCCAGAAACACACTCTCTCCTAACTCTTAACTTACTAGCTCACCTCACATATGCATGGAAACCCAGAGTGGAGCAGGCGGCGATAGCTCTTGCTTGGATGCTGCCAGAAGGCTCTGTGCGATAGTGGCTTGCAGGGAGCTGCTTAGGAATCTAGTTGCACAGCAAGTACAAGCTTCTCACTGGAGCTGAGAAGGACTGGGAAGAACTTCCCTTTGAAGAACTAACAGTGTGCAGAAACACACGCAGTTCTATCTCTTACTGGGGAGTGTGCAGGCGAGTTCAGTGAACAGGCCGCTCTGCCCGAACAAGGCAGAATGCAGATGCGTAGTTCCCAAGCATATTCTTCTGAGTCCACTAGAAACGTTGGAGTAGAGCTGAGAGGAACCTGGCATAAGTTCCATTTGAAGAAATAACCTAGGCCAGAAACCCACTCAGCTGTAGCTGTTAAGATTCATCTGGAGCGCACATTCTGGGAACCAGGCAGCAGAGTCCCCTGTGGAAGCTGCTCGATTTCAGCTTGTCTGATAGGTATTTGTCTTCCCTGCAGAGAAACAGTGGCTTAGAGAACTCTTTCTACAGCAGCCACACACTCTGCCCTAGAGCTGAGAAGCACTGGCTGTAAGTTCCCTTTGCAGAAGTAACACTCTCCAGAAACACACTCTCTCCTAACTCTTAACTTACTAGCTCACCTCACATATGCATGGAAACCCAGAGTGGAGCAGCCGGCGTATCTCTTGCTTGGATGCTGCCAGAAGGCTCTGTGCGATAGTGGCTTGCAAGGAGCTGCTTAGGAATCTAGTTGCACAGCAAGTACAAGCTTCTCACTGGAGCTGAGAAGCACTGGGAAGAACTTCTCTTTGAAGAACTAACAGTGTGCAGAAACACACGCAGTTCTATCTCTTACTGGGGAGTGTGCAGGCGAGTTCAGTGAACAGGCCGCTCTGCCCGAACAAGGCAGAATGCAGATGCGTAGTTCCCAAGCATATTCTTCTGAGTCCACTAGAAACGTTGGAGTAGAGCTGCGAGGAACTCGGCATAAGTTCCATTTGAAGAAATAACCTAGGCCAGAAACCCACTCAGCTGTAGCTGTTAAGATTCATCTGGAGCGCACATTCTGGGAACCAGGCAGCAGAGTGCCCCGTGGAAGCTGCTCGATTTCAGCTTGTCTGATAGGTGTTTGTCTTCCCTGCAGAGAAACAGTGGCTTAGAGAACTCTTTCTACAGCAGCCACACACTCTGCCCTAGAGCTGAGAAGCACTGTCTGTAAGTTCCCTTTGCAGAAGTAACATTCTCCAGAACACACTCTCTCCTAACTCTTAAGTTACTAGCTCACCTCACATATGCATGGAAACCCAGAGTGGAGCAGCCGGCGTATCTCTTGCTTGGATGCTGCCAGAAGGCTCTGTGCGATAGTGGCTTGCAAGGAGCTGCTTAGGAATCTAGTTGCACAGCAAGTACAAGCTTCTCACTGGAGCTGAGATGCACTGGGAAGAACTTCTCTTTGAAGAACTAACAGTGTGCAGAAACACACGCAGTTCTATCTCTTACTGGGGAGTGTGCAGGCGACTTCAGTGAACAGGCCGCTCTGCCCGAACAAGGCAGAATGCAGATGCGTAGTTCCCAAGCATATTCTTCTGAGTCCACTAGAAACGTTGGAGTAGAGCTGAGAGGAACTCGGCATAAGTTCCATTTGAAGAAATAACCTAGGCCAGAAACCCACTCAGCTGTAGCTGTTAAGATTCATCTGGAGCGCACATTCTGGGAACCAGGCAGCAGAGTGCCCTGTGGAAGCTGCTCGATTTCAGCTTGTCTGATAGGTGTTTGTCTTCCCTGCAGAGAAACAGTGGCTTAGAGAACTCTTTCTACAGCAGCCACACACTCTGCCCTAGAGATGAATAGCACTCCCTGCAAGTTCCCTTTGCAGAAGTAACATTCTCCAGAAACACACTCTCTCCTAACTCTTAAGTTACTAGCTCACCTCACATATGCATGGAAACCCAGAGTGGAGCAGCCGGCGTATCTCTTGCTTGGATGCTGCCAGAAGGCTCTGTGCGATAGTGGCTTGCAAGGAGCTGCTTAGGAACCTAGTTGCACAGCAAGTACAAGCTTCTCACTTTAGCTGAGAAGGACTGGGAAGAACTTCCCTTTGAAGAACTAACAGTGTGCAGAAACACACGCAGTTCTATCTCTTACTGGGGAGTGTGCAGGCGAGTTCAGTGAACAGGCCGCTCTGCCCGAACAAGGCAGAATGCAGATGCGTAGTTCCCAAGCATATTTTTCTGAGTCCACTAGAAACGTTGGAGTAGAGTTGAGAGGAACTCGGCATAAGTTCCATGAAGAAATAACCTATGCCAGAAACCCACTCAGCTGTAGCTGTTAAGATTCATCTGGAGCGCACATTCTGGGAACCAGGCAGCAGAGTGCCCTTTGGAAGCTGCTCGATTTCAGCTTGTCTGATAGGTGTTTGTCTTCCCTGCAGAGAAACAGTGGCTTAGAGAACTCTTTCTACAGCAGCCACACACTCTGCCCTAGAGCTGAATAGCACTGGCTGTAAGTTCCCTTTGCAGAAGTAACATTCTCCAGAACACACTCTCTCCTAACTCTTAAGTTACAAGCTCACCTCTCATATGCATGGAAACCCAGAGTGGAGCAGCCGGCGTATCTCTTGCTTGGATGCTGCCAGAAGGCTCTGTGCGATAGTGGCTTGCAAGGAGCTTCTTAGGAATCTAGTTGCACAGCAAGTACAAGCTTCTCACTGGAGCTGAGAAGCACTGGGAAGAACTTCTCTTTGAAGAACTAACAGTGTGCAGAAACACACGCAGTTCTATCTCTTACTGGGGAGTGTGCAGGCGAGTTCAGTGAACAGGCCGCTCTGCCCGAACAAGGCAGAATGCAGATGCGTAGTTCCCAAGCATATTCTTCTGAGTCCACCAGAAACGTTGGAGTAGAGTTGACAGGAACTCGGCATAAGTTCCATTTGAAGAAATAACCTATGCCAGAAACCTACTCAGCTGTAGCTGTTAAGATTCATCTGGAGCGCACATTCTGGGAACCAGGCAGCAGAGTGCCCTGTGGAAGCTGCTCGATTTCAGCTTGTCTGATAGGTGTTTGTCTTCCCTGCAGAGAAACAGTGGCTTAGAGAACTCTTTCTACAGCAGCCACACACTCTGCCCTAGAGCTGAATAGCACTGGCTGTAAGTTCCCTTTGCAGAAGTAACATTCTCCAGAACACAATCTCTCCTAACTCTTAAGTTACTAGCTCACCTCACATATGCATGGAAACCCAGAGTGGAGCAGCCGGCGTATCTCTTGCTTGGATGCTGCCAGAAGGCTCTGTGCGATAGTGGCTTGCAAGGAGCTGCTTAGGAATCGAGTTGCACAGCAAGTACAAGCTTCTCACTGGAGCTGAGAAGGACTGGGAAGAACTTCCCTTTGAAGAACTAACAGTGTGCAGAAACACACGCAGTTCTATCTCTTACTGGGGAGTGTGCAGGCGAGTTCAGTGAACAGGCCGCTCTGCCCGAACAAGGCAGAATGCAGATGCGTAGTTCCCAAGCATATTCTTCTGAGTCCACTAGAAACATTGGAGTAGAGCTGAGAGGAACTCGGCATAAGTTCCATTTGAAGAAATAACCTAGGCCAGAAACCCACTCAGCTGTAGCTGTTAAGATTCATCTGGAGCGCACATTCTGGGAACCAGGCAGCAGAGTGCCCTGTGGAAGCTGCTCGATTTCAGCTTGTCTGATAGGTGTTTGTCTTCCCTGCAGTGAAACAGTGGCTTAGAGAACTCTTTCTACAGCAGCCACACACTCTGCCCTAGAGCTGAGAAGCACTGGCTGTAAGTTCCCTTTGCAGAAGTAACATTCTCCAGAAACACACTCTCTCCTAACTCTTAACTTACTACCTCACCTCACATATGCATGGAAACCCAGAGTGGAGCAGCCGGCGTATCTCTTGCTTGGATGCTGCCAGAAGGCTCTGTGCGATAGTGGCTTGCAAGGAGCTGCTTAGGAATCTAGTTGCACAGCAAGTACAAGCTTCTCACTGGAGCTGAGAAGCACTGGGAAGAACTTCTCTTTGAAGAACTAACAGTGTGCAGAAACACAAGCAGTTCTATCTCTTACTGGGGAGTGTGCAGGCGAGTTCAGTGAACAGGCCGCTCTGCCCGAACAAGGCCGAATGCAGATGCGTAGTTCCCAAGCATATTCTTCTGAGTCCACTAGAAACGTTGGAGTAGAGCTGAGAGGAACTCGGCATAAGTTCCATTTGAAGAAATAACCTAGGCCAGAAACCCACTCAGCTGTAGCTGTTAAGATTCTTCTGGAGCGCACATTCTGGGAAGCAGGCAGCAGAGTGCCCTGTGGAAGCTGCTCGATTTCAGCTTGTCTGATAGGTGTTTGTCTTCCCTGCAGTGAAACAGTGGCTTAGAGAACTCTTTCTACAGCAGCCACACACTCTGCCCTAGAGCTGAATAGCACTGGCTGTAAGATCCCTTTGCAGAAGTAACATTCTCCAGAAACACACTCTCTCCTAACTCTTAACTTACTAGCTCACCTCACATATGCATGGAAACCCAGAGTGGAGCAGGCGGCGATAGCTCTTGCTTGGATGCTGCCAGAAGGCTCTGTGCGATAGTGGCTTGCAGGGAGCTGCTTAGGAATCTAGTTGCACAGCAAGTACAAGCTTCTCACTGGAGCTGAGAAGGACTGGGAAGAACTTCCCTTTGAAGAACTAACAGTGTGCAGAAACACACGCAGTTCTATCTCTTACTGGGGAGTGTGCAGGCGAGTTCAGTGAACAGGCCGCTCTGCCCGAACAAGGCAGAATGCAGATGCGTAGTTCCCAAGCATATTCTTCTGAGTCCACTAGAAACGTTGGAGTAGAGCTGAGAGGAACCTGGCATAAGTTCCATTTGAAGAAATAACCTAGGCCAGAAACCCACTCAGCTGTAGCTGTTAAGATTCATCTGGAGCGCACATTCTGGGAACCAGGCAGCAGAGTCCCCTGTGGAAGCTGCTCGATTTCAGCTTGTCTGATAGGTATTTGTCTTCCCTGCAGAGAAACAGTGGCTTAGAGAACTCTTTCTACAGCAGCCACACACTCTGCCCTAGAGCTGAGAAGCACTGGCTGTAAGTTCCCTTTGCAGAAGTAACACTCTCCAGAAACACACTCTCTCCTAACTCTTAACTTACTAGCTCACCTCACATATGCATGGAAACCCAGAGTGGAGCAGCCGGCGTATCTCTTGCTTGGATGCTGCCAGAAGGCTCTGTGCGATAGTGGCTTGCAAGGAGCTGCTTAGGAATCTAGTTGCACAGCAAGTACAAGCTTCTCACTGGAGCTGAGAAGCACTGGGAAGAACTTCTCTTTGAAGAACTAACAGTGTGCAGAAACACACGCAGTTCTATCTCTTACTGGGGAGTGTGCAGGCGAGTTCAGTGAACAGGCCGCTCTGCCCGAACAAGGCAGAATGCAGATGCGTAGTTCCCAAGCATATTCTTCTGAGTCCACTAGAAACGTTGGAGTAGAGCTGCGAGGAACTCGGCATAAGTTCCATTTGAAGAAATAACCTAGGCCAGAAACCCACTCAGCTGTAGCTGTTAAGATTCATCTGGAGCGCACATTCTGGGAACCAGGCAGCAGAGTGCCCCGTGGAAGCTGCTCGATTTCAGCTTGTCTGATAGGTGTTTGTCTTCCCTGCAGAGAAACAGTGGCTTAGAGAACTCTTTCTACAGCAGCCACACACTCTGCCCTAGAGCTGAGAAGCACTGTCTGTAAGTTCCCTTTGCAGAAGTAACATTCTCCAGAACACACTCTCTCCTAACTCTTAAGTTACTAGCTCACCTCACATATGCATGGAAACCCAGAGTGGAGCAGCCGGCGTATCTCTTGCTTGGATGCTGCCAGAAGGCTCTGTGCGATAGTGGCTTGCAAGGAGCTGCTTAGGAATCTAGTTGCACAGCAAGTACAAGCTTCTCACTGGAGCTGAGATGCACTGGGAAGAACTTCTCTTTGAAGAACTAACAGTGTGCAGAAACACACGCAGTTCTATCTCTTACTGGGGAGTGTGCAGGCGACTTCAGTGAACAGGCCGCTCTGCCCGAACAAGGCAGAATGCAGATGCGTAGTTCCCAAGCATATTCTTCTGAGTCCACTAGAAACGTTGGAGTAGAGCTGAGAGGAACTCGGCATAAGTTCCATTTGAAGAAATAACCTAGGCCAGAAACCCACTCAGCTGTAGCTGTTAAGATTCATCTGGAGCGCACATTCTGGGAACCAGGCAGCAGAGTGCCCTGTGGAAGCTGCTCGATTTCAGCTTGTCTGATAGGTGTTTGTCTTCCCTGCAGAGAAACAGTGGCTTAGAGAACTCTTTCTACAGCAGCCACACACTCTGCCCTAGAGATGAATAGCACTCCCTGCAAGTTCCCTTTGCAGAAGTAACATTCTCCAGAAACACACTCTCTCCTAACTCTTAAGTTACTAGCTCACCTCACATATGCATGGAAACCCAGAGTGGAGCAGCCGGCGTATCTCTTGCTTGGATGCTGCCAGAAGGCTCTGTGCGATAGTGGCTTGCAAGGAGCTGCTTAGGAACCTAGTTGCACAGCAAGTACAAGCTTCTCACTTTAGCTGAGAAGGACTGGGAAGAACTTCCCTTTGAAGAACTAACAGTGTGCAGAAACACACGCAGTTCTATCTCTTACTGGGGAGTGTGCAGGCGAGTTCAGTGAACAGGCCGCTCTGCCCGAACAAGGCAGAATGCAGATGCGTAGTTCCCAAGCATATTCTTCTGAGTCCACTAGAAACGTTGGAGTAGAGCTGAGAGGAACTCGGCATAAGTTCCATTTGAAGAAATAACCTAGGCCAGAAACCCACTCAGCTGTAGCTGTTAAGATTCATCTGGAGCGCACATTCTGGGAACCAGGCAGCAGAGTGCCCTGTGGAAGCTGCTCCATTTCAGCTTGTCTGATAGGTGTTTGTCTTCCCTGCAGTGAAACAGTGGCTTAGAGAACTCTTTCTACAGCAGCCACACACTCTACCCTAGAGCTGAATAGCACTGGCTGTAAGTTCCCTTTGCAGAAGTAACATTCTCCAGAACACACTCTCTCCTAACTCTTAAGTTACAAGCTCACCTCACATAGGCATGGAAACCCAGAGTGGAGCAGCCGGCGTATCTCTTGCTTGGATGCTGCCAGAAGGCTCTGTGGGATAGTGGCTTGCAAGGAGCTGCTTAGGAATCTAGTTGCACAGCAAGTACAAGCTTCTCACTGGAGCTGAGAAGCACTGGGAAGAACTTCTCTTTGAAGAACTAACAGTGTGCAGAAACACACGCAGTTCTATCTCTTACTGGGGAGTGTGCAGGCGAGTTCAGTGAACAGGCCGCTCTGCCCGAACAAGGCAGAATGCAGATGCGTAGTTCCCAAGCATATTCTTCTGAGTCCACCAGAAACGTTGGAGTAGAGTTGACAGGAACTCGGCATAAGTTCCATTTGAAGAAATAACCTATGCCAGAAACCTACTCAGCTGTAGCTGTTAAGATTCATCTGGAGCGCACATTCTGGGAACCAGGCAGCAGAGTGCCCTGTGGAAGCTGCTCGATTTCAGCTTGTCTGATAGGTGTTTGTCTTCCCTGCAGAGAAACAGTGGCTTAGAGAACTCTTTCTACAGCAGCCACACACTCTGCCCTAGAGCTGAATAGCACTGGCTGTAAGTTCCCTTTGCAGAAGTAACATTCTCCAGAACACACTCTCTCCTAACTCTTAAGTTACTAGCTCACCTCACATATGCATGGAAACCCAGAGTGGAGCAGCCGGAGTATCTCTTGCTTGGATGCTGCCAGAAGGCTCTGTGCGATAGTGGCTTGCAAGGAGCTGCTTAGGAATCGAGTTGCACAGCAAGTACAAGCTTCTCACTGGAGCTGAGAAGGACTGGGAAGAACTTCCCTTTGAAGAACTAACAGTGTGCAGAAACACACGCAGTTCTATCTCTTACTGGGGAGTGTGCAGGCGAGTTCAGTGAACAGGCCGCTCTGCCCGAACAAGGCAGAATGCAGATGCGTAGTTCCCAAGCATATTCTTCTGAGTCCACTAGAAACGTTGGAGTAGAGCTGCGAGGAACTCGGCATAAGTTCCATTTGAAGAAATAACCTAGGCCAGAAACCCACTCAGCTGTAGCTGTTAAGATTCATCTGGAGCGCACATTCTGGGAACCAGGCAGCAGAGTGCCCCGTGGAAGCTGCTCGATTTCAGCTTGTCTGATAGGTGTTTGTCTTCCCTGCAGAGAAACAGTGGCTTAGAGAACTCTTTCTACAGCAGCCACACACTCTGCCCTAGAGCTGAGAAGCACTGTCTGTAAGTTCCCTTTGCAGAAGTAACATTCTCCAGAACACACTCTCTCCTAACTCTTAAGTTACTAGCTCACCTCACATATGCATGGAAACCCAGAGTGGAGCAGCCGGCGTATCTCTTGCTTGGATGCTGCCAGAAGGCTCTGTGCGATAGTGGCTTGCAAGGAGCTGCTTAGGAATCTAGTTGCACAGCAAGTACAAGCTTCTCACTGGAGCTGAGATGCACTGGGAAGAACTTCTCTTTGAAGAACTAACAGTGTGCAGAAACACACGCAGTTCTATCTCTTACTGGGGAGTGTGCAGGCGACTTCAGTGAACAGGCCGCTCTGCCCGAACAAGGCAGAATGCAGATGCGTAGTTCCCAAGCATATTCTTCTGAGTCCACTAGAAACGTTGGAGTAGAGCTGAGAGGAACTCGGCATAAGTTCCATTTGAAGAAATAACCTAGGCCAGAAACCCACTCAGCTGTAGCTGTTAAGATTCATCTGGAGCGCACATTCTGGGAACCAGGCAGCAGAGTGCCCTGTGGAAGCTGCTCGATTTCAGCTTGTCTGATAGGTGTTTGTCTTCCCTGCAGAGAAACAGTGGCTTAGAGAACTCTTTCTACAGCAGCCACACACTCTGCCCTAGAGATGAATAGCACTCCCTGCAAGTTCCCTTTGCAGAAGTAACATTCTCCAGAAACACACTCTCTCCTAACTCTTAAGTTACTAGCTCACCTCACATATGCATGGAAACCCAGAGTGGAGCAGCCGGCGTATCTCTTGCTTGGATGCTGCCAGAAGGCTCTGTGCGATAGTGGCTTGCAAGGAGCTGCTTAGGAACCTAGTTGCACAGCAAGTACAAGCTTCTCACTTTAGCTGAGAAGGACTGGGAAGAACTTCCCTTTGAAGAACTAACAGTGTGCAGAAACACACGCAGTTCTATCTCTTACTGGGGAGTGTGCAGGCGAGTTCAGTGAACAGGCCGCTCTGCCCGAACAAGGCAGAATGCAGATGCGTAGTTCCCAAGCATATTCTTCTGAGTCCACTAGAAACGTTGGAGTAGAGCTGAGAGGAACTCGGCATAAGTTCCATTTGAAGAAATAACCTAGGCCAGAAACCCACTCAGCTGTAGCTGTTAAGATTCATCTGGAGCGCACATTCTGGGAACCAGGCAGCAGAGTGCCCTGTGGAAGCTGCTCCATTTCAGCTTGTCTGATAGGTGTTTGTCTTCCCTGCAGTGAAACAGTGGCTTAGAGAACTCTTTCTACAGCAGCCACACACTCTACCCTAGAGCTGAATAGCACTGGCTGTAAGTTCCCTTTGCAGAAGTAACATTCTCCAGAACACACTCTCTCCTAACTCTTAAGTTACAAGCTCACCTCACATAGGCATGGAAACCCAGAGTGGAGCAGCCGGCGTATCTCTTGCTTGGATGCTGCCAGAAGGCTCTGTGGGATAGTGGCTTGCAAGGAGCTGCTTAGGAATCTAGTTGCACAGCAAGTACAAGCTTCTCACTGGAGCTGAGAAGCACTGGGAAGAACTTCTCTTTGAAGAACTAACAGTGTGCAGAAACACACGCAGTTCTATCTCTTACTGGGGAGTGTGCAGGCGAGTTCAGTGAACAGGCCGCTCTGCCCGAACAAGGCAGAATGCAGATGCGTAGTTCCCAAGCATATTCTTCTGAGTCCACCAGAAACGTTGGAGTAGAGTTGACAGGAACTCGGCATAAGTTCCATTTGAAGAAATAACCTATGCCAGAAACCTACTCAGCTGTAGCTGTTAAGATTCATCTGGAGCGCACATTCTGGGAACCAGGCAGCAGAGTGCCCTGTGGAAGCTGCTCGATTTCAGCTTGTCTGATAGGTGTTTGTCTTCCCTGCAGAGAAACAGTGGCTTAGAGAACTCTTTCTACAGCAGCCACACACTCTGCCCTAGAGCTGAATAGCACTGGCTGTAAGTTCCCTTTGCAGAAGTAACATTCTCCAGAACACACTCTCTCCTAACTCTTAAGTTACTAGCTCACCTCACATATGCATGGAAACCCAGAGTGGAGCAGCCGGAGTATCTCTTGCTTGGATGCTGCCAGAAGGCTCTGTGCGATAGTGGCTTGCAAGGAGCTGCTTAGGAATCGAGTTGCACAGCAAGTACAAGCTTCTCACTGGAGCTGAGAAGGACTGGGAAGAACTTCCCTTTGAAGAACTAACAGTGTGCAGAAACACACGCAGTTCTATCTCTTACTGGGGAGTGTGCAGGCGAGTTCAGTGAACAGGCCGCTCTGCCCGAACAAGGCAGAATGCAGATGCGTAGTTCCCAAGCATATTCTTCTGAGTCCACTAGAAACGTTGGAGTAGAGCTGAGAGGAACTCGGCATAAGTTCCATTTGAAGAAATAACCTAGGCCAGAAACCCACTCAGCTGTAGCTGTTAAGATTCTTCTGGAGCGCACATTCTGGGAAGCAGGCAGCAGAGTGCCCTGTGGAAGCTGCTCGATTTCAGCTTGTCTGATAGGTGTTTGTCTTCCCTGCAGAGAAACAGTGGCTTAGAGAACTCTTTCTACAGCAGCCACACACTCTGCCCTAGAGCTGACAAGCACTGGCTGTAAGATCCCTTTGCAGAAGTAACATTCTCCAGAAACACACTCTCTCCTAACTCTTAACTTACTAGCTCACCTCACATATGCATGGAAACCCAGAGTGGAGCAGCCGGCGTATCTCTTGCTTGGATGCTGCCAGAAGGCTCTGTGCGATAGTGGCTTGCAAGGAGCTGCTTAGGAACCTAGTTGCACAGCAAGTACAAGCTTCTCACTTTAGCTGAGAAGGACTGGGAAGAACTTCCCTTTGAAGAACTAACAGTGTGCAGAAACACACGCAGTTCTATCTCTTACTGGGGAGTGTGCAGGTGAGTTCAGTGAACAGGCCGCTCTGCCCGAACAAGGCAGAATGCAGATGCGTAGTTCCCAAGCATATTCTTCTGAGTCCACTAGAAACGTTGGAGTAGAGCTGAGAGGAACTCGGCATAAGTTCCATTTGAAGAAATAACCTAGGCCAGAAACCCACTCAGCTGTAGCTGTTAAGATTCATCTGGAGCACACATTCTGGGAACCAGGCAGCAGAGTGCCCTGTGGAAGCTGCTCGATTTCAGCTTGTCTGATAGGTGTTTGTCTTCCCTGCAGAGAAACAGTGGCTTAGAGAACTCTTTCTACAGCAGACACACACTCTGCCCTAGAGCTGAGAAGCACTGGCTGTAAGTTCCCTTTGCAGAAGTAACATTCTTCAGAAACACACTCTCTCCTAACTCTTAAGTTACTAGCTCACCTCACATATGCATGGAAACCCAGAGTGGAGCAGCCGGCGTATCTCTTGCTTGGATGCTGCCAGAAGGCTCTGTGCGATAGTGGCTTGCAAGGAGCTGCTTAGGAATCTAGTTGCACAGCAAGTACAAGCTTCTCACTGGAGCTGAGATGCACTGGGAAGAACTTCTCTTTGAAGAACTAACAGTGTGCAGAAACACACGCAGTTCTATCTCTTACTGGGGAGTGTGCAGGCGACTTCAGTGAACAGGCCGCTCTGCCCGAACAAGGCAGAATGCAGATGCGTAGTTCCCAAGCATATTCTTCTGAGTCCACTAGAAACGTTGGAGTAGAGCTGAGAGGAACTCGGCATAAGTTCCATTTGAAGAAATAACCTAGGCCAGAAACCCACTCAGCTGTAGCTGTTAAGATTCATCTGGAGCGCACATTCTGGGAACCAGGCAGCAGAGTGCCCTGTGGAAGCTGCTCGATTTCAGCTTGTCTGATAGGTGTTTGTCTTCCCTGCAGAGAAACAGTGGCTTAGAGAACTCTTTCTACAGCAGCCACACACTCTGCCCTAGAGATGAATAGCACTCCCTGCAAGTTCCCTTTGCAGAAGTAACATTCTCCAGAAACACACTCTCTCCTAACTCTTAAGTTACTAGCTCACCTCACATATGCATGGAAACCCAGAGTGGAGCAGCCGGCGTATCTCTTGCTTGGATGCTGCCAGAAGGCTCTGTGCGATAGTGGCTTGCAAGGAGCTGCTTAGGAACCTAGTTGCACAGCAAGTACAAGCTTCTCACTTTAGCTGAGAAGGACTGGGAAGAACTTCCCTTTGAAGAACTAACAGTGTGCAGAAACACACGCAGTTCTATCTCTTACTGGGGAGTGTGCAGGCGAGTTCAGTGAACAGGCCGCTCTGCCCGAACAAGGCAGAATGCAGATGCGTAGTTCCCAAGCATATTCTTCTGAGTCCACTAGAAACGTTGGAGTAGAGCTGAGAGGAACTCGGCATAAGTTCCATTTGAAGAAATAACCTAGGCCAGAAACCCACTCAGCTGTAGCTGTTAAGATTCATCTGGAGCGCACATTCTGGGAACCAGGCAGCAGAGTGCCCTGTGGAAGCTGCTCCATTTCAGCTTGTCTGATAGGTGTTTGTCTTCCCTGCAGTGAAACAGTGGCTTAGAGAACTCTTTCTACAGCAGCCACACACTCTACCCTAGAGCTGAATAGCACTGGCTGTAAGTTCCCTTTGCAGAAGTAACATTCTCCAGAACACACTCTCTCCTAACTCTTAAGTTACAAGCTCACCTCACATAGGCATGGAAACCCAGAGTGGAGCAGCCGGCGTATCTCTTGCTTGGATGCTGCCAGAAGGCTCTGTGGGATAGTGGCTTGCAAGGAGCTGCTTAGGAATCTAGTTGCACAGCAAGTACAAGCTTCTCACTGGAGCTGAGAAGCACTGGGAAGAACTTCTCTTTGAAGAACTAACAGTGTGCAGAAACACACGCAGTTCTATCTCTTACTGGGGAGTGTGCAGGCGAGTTCAGTGAACAGGCCGCTCTGCCCGAACAAGGCAGAATGCAGATGCGTAGTTCCCAAGCATATTCTTCTGAGTCCACCAGAAACGTTGGAGTAGAGTTGACAGGAACTCGGCATAAGTTCCATTTGAAGAAATAACCTATGCCAGAAACCTACTCAGCTGTAGCTGTTAAGATTCATCTGGAGCGCACATTCTGGGAACCAGGCAGCAGAGTGCCCTGTGGAAGCTGCTCGATTTCAGCTTGTCTGATAGGTGTTTGTCTTCCCTGCAGAGAAACAGTGGCTTAGAGAACTCTTTCTACAGCAGCCACACACTCTGCCCTAGAGCTGAATAGCACTGGCTGTAAGTTCCCTTTGCAGAAGTAACATTCTCCAGAACACACTCTCTCCTAACTCTTAAGTTACTAGCTCACCTCACATATGCATGGAAACCCAGAGTGGAGCAGCCGGAGTATCTCTTGCTTGGATGCTGCCAGAAGGCTCTGTGCGATAGTGGCTTGCAAGGAGCTGCTTAGGAATCGAGTTGCACAGCAAGTACAAGCTTCTCACTGGAGCTGAGAAGGACTGGGAAGAACTTCCCTTTGAAGAACTAACAGTGTGCAGAAACACACGCAGTTCTATCTCTTACTGGGGAGTGTGCAGGCGAGTTCAGTGAACAGGCCGCTCTGCCCGAACAAGGCAGAATGCAGATGCGTAGTTCCCAAGCATATTCTTCTGAGTCCACTAGAAACGTTGGAGTAGAGCTGCGAGGAACTCGGCATAAGTTCCATTTGAAGAAATAACCTAGGCCAGAAACCCACTCAGCTGTAGCTGTTAAGATTCATCTGGAGCGCACATTCTGGGAACCAGGCAGCAGAGTGCCCCGTGGAAGCTGCTCGATTTCAGCTTGTCTGATAGGTGTTTGTCTTCCCTGCAGAGAAACAGTGGCTTAGAGAACTCTTTCTACAGCAGCCACACACTCTGCCCTAGAGCTGAGAAGCACTGTCTGTAAGTTCCCTTTGCAGAAGTAACATTCTCCAGAACACACTCTCTCCTAACTCTTAAGTTACTAGCTCACCTCACATATGCATGGAAACCCAGAGTGGAGCAGCCGGCGTATCTCTTGCTTGGATGCTGCCAGAAGGCTCTGTGCGATAGTGGCTTGCAAGGAGCTGCTTAGGAATCTAGTTGCACAGCAAGTACAAGCTTCTCACTGGAGCTGAGATGCACTGGGAAGAACTTCTCTTTGAAGAACTAACAGTGTGCAGAAACACACGCAGTTCTATCTCTTACTGGGGAGTGTGCAGGCGACTTCAGTGAACAGGCCGCTCTGCCCGAACAAGGCAGAATGCAGATGCGTAGTTCCCAAGCATATTCTTCTGAGTCCACTAGAAACGTTGGAGTAGAGCTGAGAGGAACTCGGCATAAGTTCCATTTGAAGAAATAACCTAGGCCAGAAACCCACTCAGCTGTAGCTGTTAAGATTCATCTGGAGCGCACATTCTGGGAACCAGGCAGCAGAGTGCCCTGTGGAAGCTGCTCGATTTCAGCTTGTCTGATAGGTGTTTGTCTTCCCTGCAGAGAAACAGTGGCTTAGAGAACTCTTTCTACAGCAGCCACACACTCTGCCCTAGAGATGAATAGCACTCCCTGCAAGTTCCCTTTGCAGAAGTAACATTCTCCAGAAACACACTCTCTCCTAACTCTTAAGTTACTAGCTCACCTCACATATGCATGGAAACCCAGAGTGGAGCAGCCGGCGTATCTCTTGCTTGGATGCTGCCAGAAGGCTCTGTGCGATAGTGGCTTGCAAGGAGCTGCTTAGGAACCTAGTTGCACAGCAAGTACAAGCTTCTCACTTTAGCTGAGAAGGACTGGGAAGAACTTCCCTTTGAAGAACTAACAGTGTGCAGAAACACACGCAGTTCTATCTCTTACTGGGGAGTGTGCAGGCGAGTTCAGTGAACAGGCCGCTCTGCCCGAACAAGGCAGAATGCAGATGCGTAGTTCCCAAGCATATTCTTCTGAGTCCACTAGAAACGTTGGAGTAGAGCTGAGAGGAACTCGGCATAAGTTCCATTTGAAGAAATAACCTAGGCCAGAAACCCACTCAGCTGTAGCTGTTAAGATTCATCTGGAGCGCACATTCTGGGAACCAGGCAGCAGAGTGCCCTGTGGAAGCTGCTCCATTTCAGCTTGTCTGATAGGTGTTTGTCTTCCCTGCAGTGAAACAGTGGCTTAGAGAACTCTTTCTACAGCAGCCACACACTCTACCCTAGAGCTGAATAGCACTGGCTGTAAGTTCCCTTTGCAGAAGTAACATTCTCCAGAACACACTCTCTCCTAACTCTTAAGTTACAAGCTCACCTCACATAGGCATGGAAACCCAGAGTGGAGCAGCCGGCGTATCTCTTGCTTGGATGCTGCCAGAAGGCTCTGTGGGATAGTGGCTTGCAAGGAGCTGCTTAGGAATCTAGTTGCACAGCAAGTACAAGCTTCTCACTGGAGCTGAGAAGCACTGGGAAGAACTTCTCTTTGAAGAACTAACAGTGTGCAGAAACACACGCAGTTCTATCTCTTACTGGGGAGTGTGCAGGCGAGTTCAGTGAACAGGCCGCTCTGCCCGAACAAGGCAGAATGCAGATGCGTAGTTCCCAAGCATATTCTTCTGAGTCCACCAGAAACGTTGGAGTAGAGTTGACAGGAACTCGGCATAAGTTCCATTTGAAGAAATAACCTATGCCAGAAACCTACTCAGCTGTAGCTGTTAAGATTCATCTGGAGCGCACATTCTGGGAACCAGGCAGCAGAGTGCCCTGTGGAAGCTGCTCGATTTCAGCTTGTCTGATAGGTGTTTGTCTTCCCTGCAGAGAAACAGTGGCTTAGAGAACTCTTTCTACAGCAGCCACACACTCTGCCCTAGAGCTGAATAGCACTGGCTGTAAGTTCCCTTTGCAGAAGTAACATTCTCCAGAACACACTCTCTCCTAACTCTTAAGTTACAAGCTCACCTCACATAGGCATGGAAACCCAGAGTGGAGCAGCCGGCGTATCTCTTGCTTGGATGCTGCCAGAAGGCTCTGTGGGATAGTGGCTTGCAAGGAGCTGCTTAGGAATCTAGTTGCACAGCAAGTACAAGCTTCTCACTGGAGCTGAGAAGCACTGGGAAGAACTTCTCTTTGAAGAACTAACAGTGTGCAGAAACACACGCAGTTCTATCTCTTACTGGGGAGTGTGCAGGCGAGTTCAGTGAACAGGCCGCTCTGCCCGAACAAGGCAGAATGCAGATGCGTAGTTCCCAAGCATATTCTTCTGAGTCCACCAGAAACGTTGGAGTAGAGTTGACAGGAACTCGGCATAAGTTCCATTTGAAGAAATAACCTATGCCAGAAACCTACTCAGCTGTAGCTGTTAAGATTCATCTGGAGCGCACATTCTGGGAACCAGGCAGCAGAGTGCCCTGTGGAAGCTGCTCGATTTCAGCTTGTCTGATAGGTGTTTGTCTTCCCTGCAGAGAAACAGTGGCTTAGAGAACTCTTTCTACAGCAGCCACACACTCTGCCCTAGAGCTGAATAGCACTGGCTGTAAGTTCCCTTTGCAGAAGTAACATTCTCCAGAACACACTCTCTCCTAACTCTTAAGTTACTAGCTCACCTCACATATGCATGGAAACCCAGAGTGGAGCAGCCGGAGTATCTCTTGCTTGGATGCTGCCAGAAGGCTCTGTGCGATAGTGGCTTGCAAGGAGCTGCTTAGGAATCGAGTTGCACAGCAAGTACAAGCTTCTCACTGGAGCTGAGAAGGACTGGGAAGAACTTCCCTTTGAAGAACTAACAGTGTGCAGAAACACACGCAGTTCTATCTCTTACTGGGGAGTGTGCAGGCGAGTTCAGTGAACAGGCCGCTCTGCCCGAACAAGGCAGAATGCAGATGCGTAGTTCCCAAGCATATTCTTCTGAGTCCACTAGAAACGTTGGAGTAGAGCTGCGAGGAACTCGGCATAAGTTCCATTTGAAGAAATAACCTAGGCCAGAAACCCACTCAGCTGTAGCTGTTAAGATTCATCTGGAGCGCACATTCTGGGAACCAGGCAGCAGAGTGCCCCGTGGAAGCTGCTCGATTTCAGCTTGTCTGATAGGTGTTTGTCTTCCCTGCAGAGAAACAGTGGCTTAGAGAACTCTTTCTACAGCAGCCACACACTCTGCCCTAGAGCTGAGAAGCACTGTCTGTAAGTTCCCTTTGCAGAAGTAACATTCTCCAGAACACACTCTCTCCTAACTCTTAAGTTACTAGCTCACCTCACATATGCATGGAAACCCAGAGTGGAGCAGCCGGCGTATCTCTTGCTTGGATGCTGCCAGAAGGCTCTGTGCGATAGTGGCTTGCAAGGAGCTGCTTAGGAATCTAGTTGCACAGCAAGTACAAGCTTCTCACTGGAGCTGAGATGCACTGGGAAGAACTTCTCTTTGAAGAACTAACAGTGTGCAGAAACACACGCAGTTCTATCTCTTACTGGGGAGTGTGCAGGCGACTTCAGTGAACAGGCCGCTCTGCCCGAACAAGGCAGAATGCAGATGCGTAGTTCCCAAGCATATTCTTCTGAGTCCACTAGAAACGTTGGAGTAGAGCTGAGAGGAACTCGGCATAAGTTCCATTTGAAGAAATAACCTAGGCCAGAAACCCACTCAGCTGTAGCTGTTAAGATTCATCTGGAGCGCACATTCTGGGAACCAGGCAGCAGAGTGCCCTGTGGAAGCTGCTCGATTTCAGCTTGTCTGATAGGTGTTTGTCTTCCCTGCAGAGAAACAGTGGCTTAGAGAACTCTTTCTACAGCAGCCACACACTCTGCCCTAGAGATGAATAGCACTCCCTGCAAGTTCCCTTTGCAGAAGTAACATTCTCCAGAAACACACTCTCTCCTAACTCTTAAGTTACTAGCTCACCTCACATATGCATGGAAACCCAGAGTGGAGCAGCCGGCGTATCTCTTGCTTGGATGCTGCCAGAAGGCTCTGTGCGATAGTGGCTTGCAAGGAGCTGCTTAGGAACCTAGTTGCACAGCAAGTACAAGCTTCTCACTTTAGCTGAGAAGGACTGGGAAGAACTTCCCTTTGAAGAACTAACAGTGTGCAGAAACACACGCAGTTCTATCTCTTACTGGGGAGTGTGCAGGCGAGTTCAGTGAACAGGCCGCTCTGCCCGAACAAGGCAGAATGCAGATGCGTAGTTCCCAAGCATATTCTTCTGAGTCCACTAGAAACGTTGGAGTAGAGCTGAGAGGAACTCGGCATAAGTTCCATTTGAAGAAATAACCTAGGCCAGAAACCCACTCAGCTGTAGCTGTTAAGATTCATCTGGAGCGCACATTCTGGGAACCAGGCAGCAGAGTGCCCTGTGGAAGCTGCTCCATTTCAGCTTGTCTGATAGGTGTTTGTCTTCCCTGCAGTGAAACAGTGGCTTAGAGAACTCTTTCTACAGCAGCCACACACTCTACCCTAGAGCTGAATAGCACTGGCTGTAAGTTCCCTTTGCAGAAGTAACATTCTCCAGAACACACTCTCTCCTAACTCTTAAGTTACAAGCTCACCTCACATAGGCATGGAAACCCAGAGTGGAGCAGCCGGCGTATCTCTTGCTTGGATGCTGCCAGAAGGCTCTGTGGGATAGTGGCTTGCAAGGAGCTGCTTAGGAATCTAGTTGCACAGCAAGTACAAGCTTCTCACTGGAGCTGAGAAGCACTGGGAAGAACTTCTCTTTGAAGAACTAACAGTGTGCAGAAACACACGCAGTTCTATCTCTTACTGGGGAGTGTGCAGGCGAGTTCAGTGAACAGGCCGCTCTGCCCGAACAAGGCAGAATGCAGATGCGTAGTTCCCAAGCATATTCTTCTGAGTCCACCAGAAACGTTGGAGTAGAGTTGACAGGAACTCGGCATAAGTTCCATTTGAAGAAATAACCTATGCCAGAAACCTACTCAGCTGTAGCTGTTAAGATTCATCTGGAGCGCACATTCTGGGAACCAGGCAGCAGAGTGCCCTGTGGAAGCTGCTCGATTTCAGCTTGTCTGATAGGTGTTTGTCTTCCCTGCAGAGAAACAGTGGCTTAGAGAACTCTTTCTACAGCAGCCACACACTCTGCCCTAGAGCTGAATAGCACTGGCTGTAAGTTCCCTTTGCAGAAGTAACATTCTCCAGAACACACTCTCTCCTAACTCTTAAGTTACTAGCTCACCTCACATATGCATGGAAACCCAGAGTGGAGCAGCCGGAGTATCTCTTGCTTGGATGCTGCCAGAAGGCTCTGTGCGATAGTGGCTTGCAAGGAGCTGCTTAGGAATCGAGTTGCACAGCAAGTACAAGCTTCTCACTGGAGCTGAGAAGGACTGGGAAGAACTTCCCTTTGAAGAACTAACAGTGTGCAGAAACACACGCAGTTCTATCTCTTACTGGGGAGTGTGCAGGCGAGTTCAGTGAACAGGCCGCTCTGCCCGAACAAGGCAGAATGCAGATGCGTAGTTCCCAAGCATATTCTTCTGAGTCCACTAGAAACGTTGGAGTAGAGCTGAGAGGAACTCGGCATAAGTTCCATTTGAAGAAATAACCTAGGCCAGAAACCCACTCAGCTGTAGCTGTTAAGATTCTTCTGGAGCGCACATTCTGGGAAGCAGGCAGCAGAGTGCCCTGTGGAAGCTGCTCGATTTCAGCTTGTCTGATAGGTGTTTGTCTTCCCTGCAGAGAAACAGTGGCTTAGAGAACTCTTTCTACAGCAGCCACACACTCTGCCCTAGAGCTGACAAGCACTGGCTGTAAGATCCCTTTGCAGAAGTAACATTCTCCAGAAACACACTCTCTCCTAACTCTTAACTTACTAGCTCACCTCACATATGCATGGAAACCCAGAGTGGAGCAGCCGGCGTATCTCTTGCTTGGATGCTGCCAGAAGGCTCTGTGCGATAGTGGCTTGCAAGGAGCTGCTTAGGAACCTAGTTGCACAGCAAGTACAAGCTTCTCACTTTAGCTGAGAAGGACTGGGAAGAACTTCCCTTTGAAGAACTAACAGTGTGCAGAAACACACGCAGTTCTATCTCTTACTGGGGAGTGTGCAGGTGAGTTCAGTGAACAGGCCGCTCTGCCCGAACAAGGCAGAATGCAGATGCGTAGTTCCCAAGCATATTCTTCTGAGTCCACTAGAAACGTTGGAGTAGAGCTGAGAGGAACTCGGCATAAGTTCCATTTGAAGAAATAACCTAGGCCAGAAACCCACTCAGCTGTAGCTGTTAAGATTCATCTGGAGCACACATTCTGGGAACCAGGCAGCAGAGTGCCCTGTGGAAGCTGCTCGATTTCAGCTTGTCTGATAGGTGTTTGTCTTCCCTGCAGAGAAACAGTGGCTTAGAGAACTCTTTCTACAGCAGACACACACTCTGCCCTAGAGCTGAGAAGCACTGGCTGTAAGTTCCCTTTGCAGAAGTAACATTCTTCAGAAACACACTCTCTCCTAACTCTTAAGTTACTAGGTCACCTCACATATGCGTGGAAACCCAGAGTGGAGCAGCTGGCGTATCTCTTGCTTGGATGCTGCCAGAAGGCTCTGTGCGATAGTGGCTTGCAAGGAGCTGCTTAGGAATCTAGTTGCACAGCAAGTACAAGCTTCTCGCTGGAGCTGAGAAGCACTGGGAAGAACTTCCCTTTGAAGAACTAACAGTGTGCAGAAACACACGCAGTTCTATCTCTTACTGGGGAGTGTGCAGGCGAGTTCAGTGAACAGGCCGCTCTGCCCGAACAAGGCAGAATGCAGATGCGTAGTTCCCAAGCATATTATTCTGAGTCCACTAGGAACGTTGGAGTAAGCTGCGAGGAACTCGGCATAAGTTCCATTTGAAGAAATAACCTAGGCCAGAAACCCACTCAGCTGTAGCTGTTAAGATTCATCTGGAGCGCACATTCTGGGAACCAGGCAGCAGAGTGCCCTGTGGAAGCTGCTCGATTTCAGCTTGTCTGATAGGTGTTTGTCTTCCCTGCAGAGAAACAGTGGCTTAGAGAACTCTTTCTACAGCAGCCACACACTCTGCCCTAGAGCTGAATAGCACTGGCTGTAAGTTCCCTTTGCAGAAGTAACATTCTCCAGAACACACTCTCTCCTAACTCTTAAGTTAATAGCTCACCTCACATATGCATGGAAACCCAGAGTGGAGCAGCCGGCGTATCTCTTGCTTGGATGCTGCCAGAAGGCTCTGTGCGATAGTGGCTTGCAAGGAGCTGCTTAGGAATCGAGTTGCACAGCAAGTACAAGCTTCTCACTGGAGCTGAGAAGCACTGGGAAGAACCTCTCTTTGAAGAACTAACAGTGTGCAGAAACACACGCAGTTCTATCTCTTACTGGGGAGTGTGCAGGCGAGTTCAGTGAACAGGCCGCTCTGCCCGAACAAGGCAGAATGCAGATGCGTAGTTCCCAAGCATATTCTTCTGAGTCCACTAGAAACGTTGGAGTAGAGCTGAGAGGAACTCGGCATAAGTTCCATTTGAAGAAATAACCTAGGCCAGAAACCCACTCAGCTGTAGCTGTTAAGATTCATCTGGAGCGCACATTCTGGGAACCAGGCAGCAGAGTGCCCTGTGGAAGCTGCTCGATTTCAGCTTGTCTGATAGGTGTTTGTCTTCCCTGCAGAGAAACAGTGGCTTAGAGAACTCTTTGTACAGCAGCCACACACTCTGCCCTAGACCTGAGAAGCACTGGATGTAAGTTCCCTTTGCAGAAGTAACATTCTCCAGAAACACACTCTCTCCTAACTCTTAACTTACTAGCTCACCTCACATATGCATGGAAACCCAGAGTGGAGCAGGCGGCGATAGCTCTTGCTTGGATGCTGCCAGAAGGCTCTGTGCGATAGTGGCTTGCAGGGAGCTGCTTAGGAATCTAGTTGCACAGCAAGTACAAGCTTCTCACTTTAGCTGAGAAGGACTGGGAAGAACTTCCCTTTGAAGAACTAACAGTGTGCAGAAACACACGCAGTTCTATCTCTTACTGGGGAGTGTGCAGGCGAGTTCAGTGAACAGGCCGCTCTGCCCGAACAAGGCAGAATGCAGATGCGTAGTTCCCAAGCATATTCTTCTGAGTCCACTAGAAACGTTGGAGTAGAGCTGAGAGGAACCTGGCATAAGTTCCATTTGAAGAAATAACCTAGGCCAGAAACCCACTCAGCTGTAGCTGTTAAGATTCATCTGGAGCGCACATTCTGGGAACCAGGCAGCAGAGTCCCCTGTGGAAGCTGCTCGATTTCAGCTTGTCTGATAGGTATTTGTCTTCCCTGCAGAGAAACAGTGGCTTAGAGAACTCTTTCTACAGCAGCCACACACTCTGCCCTAGAGCTGAGAAGCACTGGCTGTAAGTTCCCTTTGCAGAAGTAACATTCTCCAGAAACACACTCTCTCCTAACGCTTAACTTACTAGCTCACCTCACATATGCATGGAAACCCAGAGTGGAGCAGCCGGCGTATCTCTTGCTTGGATGCTGCCAGAAGGCTCTGTGCGATAGTGGCTTGCAAGGAGCTGCTTAGGAACCTAGTTGCACAGCAAGTACAAGCTTCTCACTTTAGCTGAGAAGGACTGGGAAGAACTTCTCTTTGAAGAACTAACAGTGTGCAGAAACACACGCAGTTCTATCTCTTACTGGGGAGTGTGCAGGCGAGTTCAGTGAACAGGCCGCTCTGCCCGAACAAGGCAGAATGCAGATGTGTAGTTCCCAAGCATATTCTTCTGAGTCCACTAGAAACGTTGGAGTAGAGCTGAGAGGAACTCGGCATAAGTTCCATTTGAAGAAATAACCTAGGCCAGAAACCCACTCAGCTGTAGCTGTTAAGATTCATGTGGAGCGCACATTCTGGGAACCAGGCAGCAGAGTGCCCTGTGGAAGCTGCTCGATTTCAGCTTGTCTGATAGGTGTTTGTCTTCCCTGCAGAGAAACAGTGGCTTAGAGAACTCTTTCTACAGCAGCCACACACTCTGCCCTAGAGCTGAATAGCACTGGCTGCAAGTTCCCTTTGCAGAAGTAACATTCTCCAGAAACACACTCTCTCCTAACTCTTAAGTTACTAGCTCACCTCACATATGCATGGAAACCCAGAGTGGAGCAGCCGGCGTATCTCTTGCTTGGATGCTGCCAGAAGGCTCTGTGCAATAGTGGCTTGCAAGGAGCTGCTTAGGAACCTAGTTGCACAGCAAGTACAAGCTTCTCACTGGAGCTGAGAAGCACTGGGAAGAACTTCCCTTTGAAGAACTAACAGTGTGCAGAAACACACGCAGTTCTATCTCTTACTGGGGAGTGTGCAGGCGAGTTCAGTGAACAGGCCGCTCTGCCCGAACAAGGCAGAATGCAGATGCGTAGTTCCCAAGCATATTCTTCTGAGTCCACTAGAAACGTTGGAGTAGAGCTGAGAGGAACTCGGCATAAGTTCCATTTGAAGAAATAACCTAGGCCAGAAACCCACTCAGCTGTAGCTGTTAAGATTCATCTGGAGCGCACATTCTGGGAAGCAGGCAGCAGAGTGCCCTGTGGAAGCTGCTCGATTTCAGCTTGTCTGATAGGTGTTTGTCTTCCCTGCAGTGAAACAGTGGCTTAGAGAACTCTTTCTACAGCAGCCACACACTCTACCCTAGAGCTGAATAGCACTGGCTGTAAGTTCCCTTTGCAGAAGTAACATTCTCCAGAACACACTCTCTCCTAACTCTGAAGTTACAAGCTCAACTCACATATGCATGGAAACCCAGAGTGGAGCAGCCGGCGTATCTCTTGCTTGGATGCTGCCAGAAGGCTCTGTGCGATAGTGGCTTGCAAGGAGCTGCTTAGGAATCTAGTTGCACAGCAAGTACAAGCTTCTCGCTGGAGCTGAGAAGCACTGGGAAGAACTTCCCTTTGAAGAACTAACAGTGTGCAGAAACACACGCAGTTCTATCTCTTACTGGGGAGTGTGCAGGCGAGTTCAGTGAACAGGCCGCTCTGCCCGAACAAGGCAGAATGCAGATGCGTAGTTCCCAAGCATATTTTTCTGAGTCCACTAGAAACGTTGGAGTAGAGTTGAGAGGAACTCGGCATAAGTTCCATGAAGAAATAACCTATGCCAGAAACCCACTCAGCTGTAGCTGTTAAGATTCATCTGGAGCACACATTATGGGAACCAGGCAGCAGAGTGCCCTGTGGAAGCTGCTCGATTTCAGCTTGTCTGATAGGTGTTTGTCTTCCCTGCAGTGAAACAGTGGCTTAGAGAACTCTTTCTACAGCAGCCACACACTCTGCCCTAGAGCTGAGAAGCACTGGCTGTAAGTTCCCTTTGCAGAAGTAACATTCTTCAGAAACACACTCTCTCCTAACTCTTAAGTTACTAGGTCACCTCACATATGCGTGGAAACCCAGAGTGGAGCAGCCGGCGTATCTCTTGCTTGGATGCTGCCAGAAGGCTCTGTGCGATAGTGGCTTGCAAGGAGCTGCTTAGGAATCTAGTTGCACAGCAAGTACAAGCTTCTCGCTGGAGCTGAGAAGCACTGGGAAGAACTTCCCTTTGAAGAACTAACAGTGTGCAGAAACACACGCAGTTCTATCTCTTACTGGGGAGTGTGCAGGCGAGTTCAGTGAACAGGCCGCTCTGCCCGAACAAGGCAGAATGCAGATGCGTAGTTCCCAAGCATATTCTTCTGAGTCCACTAGAAACGTTGGAGTAAGCTGCGAGGAACTCGGCATAAGTTCCATTTGAAGAAATAACCTAGGCCAGAAACCCACTCAGCTGTAGCTGTTAAGATTCATCTGGAGCGCACATTCTGGGAACCAGGCATCAGAGTGCCCTGTGGAAGCTGCTCGATTTCAGCTTGTCTGATAGGTGTTTGTCTTCCCTGCAGTGAAACATTGGCTTAGAGAACTCTTTCTACAGCAGCCACACACTCTGCCCTAGAGCTGAGAAGCACTGTCTGTAAGTTCCCTTTGCAGAAGTAACATTCTCCAGAACACACTCTCTCCTAACTCTTAAGTTACTAGCTCACCTCACATATGCATGGAAACCCAGAGTGGAGCAGCCGGCGTATCTCTTGCTTGGATGCTGCCAGAAGGCTCTGTGCGATAGTGGCTTGCAAGGAGCTGCTTAGGAATCTAGTTGCACAGCAAGTACAAGCTTCTCACTGGAGCTGAGATGCACTGGGAAGAACTTCTCTTTGAAGAACTAACAGTGTGCAGAAACACACGCAGTTCTATCTCTTACTGGGGAGTGTGCAGGCGACTTCAGTGAACAGGCCGCTCTGCCCGAACAAGGCAGAATGCAGATGCGTAGTTCCCAAGCATATTCTTCTGAGTCCACTAGAAACGTTGGAGTAGAGCTGAGAGGAACTCGGCATAAGTTCCATTTGAAGAAATAACCTAGGCCAGAAACCCACTCAGCTGTAGCTGTTAAGATTCATCTGGAGCGCACATTCTGGGAACCAGGCAGCAGAGTGCCCTGTGGAAGCTGCTCGATTTCAGCTTGTCTGATAGGTGTTTGTCTTCCCTGCAGAGAAACAGTGGCTTAGAGAACTCTTTCTACAGCAGCCACACACTCTGCCCTAGAGCTGAATAGCACTCCCTGCAAGTTCCCTTTGCAGAAGTAACATTCTCCAGAAACACACTCTCTCCTAACTCTTAAGTTACTAGCTCACCTCACATATGCATGGAAACCCAGAGTGGAGCAGCCGGCGTATCTCTTGCTTGGATGCTGCCAGAAGGCTCTGTGCGATAGTGGCTTGCAAGGAGCTGCTTAGGAACCTAGTTGCACAGCAAGTACAAGCTTCTCACTTTAGCTGAGAAGGACTGGGAAGAACTTCCCTTTGAAGAACTAACAGTGTGCAGAAACACACGCAGTTCTATCTCTTACTGGGGAGTGTGCAGGCGAGTTCAGTGAACAGGCCGCTCTGCCCGAACAAGGCAGAATGCAGATGCGTAGTTCCCAAGCATATTCTTCTGAGTCCACTAGAAACGTTGGAGTAGAGCTGAGAGGAACTCGGCATAAGTTCCATTTGAAGAAATAACCTAGGCCAGAAACCCACTCAGCTGTAGCTGTTAAGATTCATCTGGAGCGCACATTCTGGGAACCAGGCAGCAGAGTGCCCTGTGGAAGCTGCTCCATTTCAGCTTGTCTGATAGGTGTTTGTCTTCCCTGCAGTGAAACAGTGGCTTAGAGAACTCTTTCTACAGCAGCCACACACTCTACCCTAGAGCTGAATAGCACTGGCTGTAAGTTCCCTTTGCAGAAGTAACATTCTCCAGAACACACTCTCTCCTAACTCTTAAGTTACAAGCTCACCTCACATAGGCATGGAAACCCAGAGTGGAGCAGCCGGCGTATCTCTTGCTTGGATGCTGCCAGAAGGCTCTGTGGGATAGTGGCTTGCAAGGAGCTGCTTAGGAATCTAGTTGCACAGCAAGTACAAGCTTCTCACTGGAGCTGAGAAGCACTGGGAAGAACTTCTCTTTGAAGAACTAACAGTGTGCAGAAACACACGCAGTTCTATCTCTTACTGGGGAGTGTGCAGGCGAGTTCAGTGAACAGGCCGCTCTGCCCGAACAAGGCAGAATGCAGATGCGTAGTTCCCAAGCATATTTTTCTGAGTCCACTAGAAACGTTGGAGTAGAGTTGAGAGGAACTCGGCATAAGTTCCATGAAGAAATAACCTATGCCAGAAACCCACTCAGCTGTAGCTGTTAAGATTCATCTGGAGCGCACATTCTGGGAACCAGGCAGCAGAGTGCCCTTTGGAAGCTGCTCGATTTCAGCTTGTCTGATAGGTGTTTGTCTTCCCTGCAGAGAAACAGTGGCTTAGAGAACTCTTTCTACAGCAGCCACACACTCTGCCCTAGAGCTGAATAGCACTGGCTGTAAGTTCCCTTTGCAGAAGTAACATTCTCCAGAACACACTCTCTCCTAACTCTTAAGTTACAAGCTCACCTCTCATATGCATGGAAACCCAGAGTGGAGCAGCCGGCGTATCTCTTGCTTGGATGCTGCCAGAAGGCTCTGTGCGATAGTGGCTTGCAAGGAGCTTCTTAGGAATCTAGTTGCACAGCAAGTACAAGCTTCTCACTGGAGCTGAGAAGCACTGGGAAGAACTTCTCTTTGAAGAACTAACAGTGTGCAGAAACACACGCAGTTCTATCTCTTACTGGGGAGTGTGCAGGCGAGTTCAGTGAACAGGCCGCTCTGCCCGAACAAGGCAGAATGCAGATGCGTAGTTCCCAAGCATATTCTTCTGAGTCCACCAGAAACGTTGGAGTAGAGTTGACAGGAACTCGGCATAAGTTCCATTTGAAGAAATAACCTATGCCAGAAACCTACTCAGCTGTAGCTGTTAAGATTCATCTGGAGCGCACATTCTGGGAACCAGGCAGCAGAGTGCCCTGTGGAAGCTGCTCGATTTCAGCTTGTCTGATAGGTGTTTGTCTTCCCTGCAGAGAAACAGTGGCTTAGAGAACTCTTTCTACAGCAGCCACACACTCTGCCCTAGAGCTGAATAGCACTGGCTGTAAGTTCCCTTTGCAGAAGTAACATTCTCCAGAACACACTCTCTCCTAACTCTTAAGTTACTAGCTCACCTCACATATGCATGGAAACCCAGAGTGGAGCAGCCGGCGTATATCTTGCTTGGATGCTGCCAGAAGGCTCTGTGCGATAGTGGCTTGCAAGGAGCTGCTTAGGAATCTAGTTGCACAGCAAGTACAAGCTTCTCACTGGAGCTGAGAAGCACTGGGAAGAACTTCTCGTTGAAAAACTAACAGTGTGCAGAAACACACGCAGTTCTATCTCTTACTGGGGAGTGTGCAGGCGAGTTCAGTGAACAGGCCGCTCTGCCCGAACAAGGCAGAATGCAGATGCGTAGTTCCCAAGCATATTCTTCTGAGTCCACTAGAAACGTTGGAGTAGAGCTGAGAGGAACTCGGCATAAGTTCCATTTGAAGAAATAACCTAGGCCAGAAACCCACTCAGCTGTAGCTGTTAAGATTCATCTGGAGCGCACATTCTGGGAACCAGGCAGCAGAGTGCCCTGTGGAAGCTGCTCGATTTCAGCTTGTCTGATAGGTGTTTGTCTTCCCTGCAGAGAAACAGTGGCTTAGAGAACTCTTTCTACAGCAGCCACACACTCTGCCCTAGAGCTGAGAAGCACTGGCTGTAAGTTCCCTTTGCAGAAGTAACATTCTCCAGAAACACACTCTCTCCTAACTCTTAACTTACTAGCTCACCTCACATATGCATGGAAACCCAGAGTGGAGCAGCCGGCGTATCTCTTGCTTGGATGCTGCCAGAAGGCTCTGTGCGATAGTGGCTTGCAAGGAGCTGCTTAGGAATCGAGTTGCACAGCAAGTACAAGCTTCTCACTGGAGCTGAGAAGGACTGGGAAGAACTTCCCTTTGAAGAACTAACAGTGTGCAGAAACACACGCAGTTCTATCTCTTACTGGGGAGTGTGCAGGCGAGTTCAGTGAACAGGCCGCTCTGCCCGAACAAGGCAGAATGCAGATGCGTAGTTCCCAAGCATATTCTTCTGAGTCCACTAGAAACGTTGGAGTAGAGCTGAGAGGAACTCGGCATAAGTTCCATTTGAAGAAATAACCTAGGCCAGAAACCCACTCAGCTGTAGCTGTTAAGATTCTTCTGGAGCGCACATTCTGGGAAGCAGGCAGCAGAGTGCCCTGTGGAAGCTGCTCGATTTCAGCTTGTCTGATAGGTGTTTGTCTTCCCTGCAGAGAAACAGTGGCTTAGAGAACTCTTTCTACAGCAGCCACACACTCTGCCCTAGAGCTGACAAGCACTGGCTGTAAGATCCCTTTGCAGAAGTAACATTCTCCAGAAACACACTCTCTCCTAACTCTTAACTTACTAGCTCACCTCACATATGCATGGAAACCCAGAGTGGAGCAGCCGGCGTATCTCTTGCTTGGATGCTGCCAGAAGGCTCTGTGCGATAGTGGCTTGCAAGGAGCTGCTTAGGAACCTAGTTGCACAGCAAGTACAAGCTTCTCACTTTAGCTGAGAAGGACTGGGAAGAACTTCCCTTTGAAGAACTAACAGTGTGCAGAAACACACGCAGTTCTATCTCTTACTGGGGAGTGTGCAGGTGAGTTCAGTGAACAGGCCGCTCTGCCCGAACAAGGCAGAATGCAGATGCGTAGTTCCCAAGCATATTCTTCTGAGTCCACTAGAAACGTTGGAGTAGAGCTGAGAGGAACTCGGCATAAGTTCCATTTGAAGAAATAACCTAGGCCAGAAACCCACTCAGCTGTAGCTGTTAAGATTCATCTGGAGCACACATTCTGGGAACCAGGCAGCAGAGTGCCCTGTGGAAGCTGCTCGATTTCAGCTTGTCTGATAGGTGTTTGTCTTCCCTGCAGAGAAACAGTGGCTTAGAGAACTCTTTCTACAGCAGACACACACTCTGCCCTAGAGCTGAGAAGCACTGGCTGTAAGTTCCCTTTGCAGAAGTAACATTCTTCAGAAACACACTCTCTCCTAACTCTTAAGTTACTAGGTCACCTCACATATGCGTGGAAACCCAGAGTGGAGCAGCTGGCGTATCTCTTGCTTGGATGCTGCCAGAAGGCTCTGTGCGATAGTGGCTTGCAAGGAGCTGCTTAGGAATCTAGTTGCACAGCAAGTACAAGCTTCTCGCTGGAGCTGAGAAGCACTGGGAAGAACTTCCCTTTGAAGAACTAACAGTGTGCAGAAACACACGCAGTTCTATCTCTTACTGGGGAGTGTGCAGGCGAGTTCAGTGAACAGGCCGCTCTGCCCGAACAAGGCAGAATGCAGATGCGTAGTTCCCAAGCATATTATTCTGAGTCCACTAGGAACGTTGGAGTAAGCTGCGAGGAACTCGGCATAAGTTCCATTTGAAGAAATAACCTAGGCCAGAAACCCACTCAGCTGTAGCTGTTAAGATTCATCTGGAGCGCACATTCTGGGAACCAGGCAGCAGAGTGCCCTGTGGAAGCTGCTCGATTTCAGCTTGTCTGATAGGTGTTTGTCTTCCCTGCAGAGAAACAGTGGCTTAGAGAACTCTTTCTACAGCAGCCACACACTCTGCCCTAGAGCTGAATAGCACTGGCTGTAAGTTCCCTTTGCAGAAGTAACATTCTCCAGAACACACTCTCTCCTAACTCTTAAGTTAATAGCTCACCTCACATATGCATGGAAACCCAGAGTGGAGCAGCCGGCGTATCTCTTGCTTGGATGCTGCCAGAAGGCTCTGTGCGATAGTGGCTTGCAAGGAGCTGCTTAGGAATCGAGTTGCACAGCAAGTACAAGCTTCTCACTGGAGCTGAGAAGCACTGGGAAGAACCTCTCTTTGAAGAACTAACAGTGTGCAGAAACACACGCAGTTCTATCTCTTACTGGGGAGTGTGCAGGCGAGTTCAGTGAACAGGCCGCTCTGCCCGAACAAGGCAGAATGCAGATGCGTAGTTCCCAAGCATATTCTTCTGAGTCCACTAGAAACGTTGGAGTAGAGCTGAGAGGAACTCGGCATAAGTTCCATTTGAAGAAATAACCTAGGCCAGAAACCCACTCAGCTGTAGCTGTTAAGATTCATCTGGAGCGCACATTCTGGGAACCAGGCAGCAGAGTGCCCTGTGGAAGCTGCTCGATTTCAGCTTGTCTGATAGGTGTTTGTCTTCCCTGCAGAGAAACAGTGGCTTAGAGAACTCTTTGTACAGCAGCCACACACTCTGCCCTAGACCTGAGAAGCACTGGATGTAAGTTCCCTTTGCAGAAGTAACATTCTCCAGAAACACACTCTCTCCTAACTCTTAACTTACTAGCTCACCTCACATATGCATGGAAACCCAGAGTGGAGCAGGCGGCGATAGCTCTTGCTTGGATGCTGCCAGAAGGCTCTGTGCGATAGTGGCTTGCAGGGAGCTGCTTAGGAATCTAGTTGCACAGCAAGTACAAGCTTCTCACTTTAGCTGAGAAGGACTGGGAAGAACTTCCCTTTGAAGAACTAACAGTGTGCAGAA
The DNA here is from genome assembly GCA_031878705.1 of Tapirus indicus. Taxonomy (NCBI): domain Eukaryota; kingdom Metazoa; phylum Chordata; class Mammalia; order Perissodactyla; family Tapiridae; genus Tapirus; species Tapirus indicus. The sequence continues at coordinate 325,963 of CM062933.1, forward strand.
ACACACGCAGTTCTATCTCTTACTGGGGAGTGTGCAGGCGAGTTCAGTGAACAGGCCGCTCTGCCCGAACAAGGCAGAATGCAGATGCGTAGTTCCCAAGCATATTCTTCTGAGTCCACTAGAAACGTTGGAGTAGAGCTGAGAGGAACCTGGCATAAGTTCCATTTGAAGAAATAACCTAGGCCAGAAACCCACTCAGCTGTAGCTGTTAAGATTCATCTGGAGCGCACATTCTGGGAACCAGGCAGCAGAGTCCCCTGTGGAAGCTGCTCGATTTCAGCTTGTCTGATAGGTATTTGTCTTCCCTGCAGAGAAACAGTGGCTTAGAGAACTCTTTCTACAGCAGCCACACACTCTGCCCTAGAGCTGAGAAGCACTGGCTGTAAGTTCCCTTTGCAGAAGTAACATTCTCCAGAAACACACTCTCTCCTAACGCTTAACTTACTAGCTCACCTCACATATGCATGGAAACCCAGAGTGGAGCAGCCGGCGTATCTCTTGCTTGGATGCTGCCAGAAGGCTCTGTGCGATAGTGGCTTGCAAGGAGCTGCTTAGGAACCTAGTTGCACAGCAAGTAAAAGCTTCTCACTTTAGCTGAGAAGGACTGGGAAGAACTTCTCTTTGAAGAACTAACAGTGTGCAGAAACACACGCAGTTCTATCTCTTACTGGGGAGTGTGCAGGCGAGTTCAGTGAACAGGCCTCTCTGCCCGAACAAGGCAGAATGCAGATGTGTAGTTCCCAAGCATATTCTTCTGAGTCCACTAGAAACGTTGGAGTAGAGCTGAGAGGAACTCGGCATAAGTTCCATTTGAAGAAATAACCTAGGCCAGAAACCCACTCAGCTGTAGCTGTTAAGATTCATCTGGAGCGCACATTCTGGGAAGCAGGCAGCAGAGTGCCCTGTGGAAGCTGCTCGATTTCAGCTTGTCTGATAGGTGTTTGTCTTCCCTGCAGTGAAACAGTGGCTTAGAGAACTCTTTCTACAGCAGCCACACACTCTACCCTAGAGCTGAATAGCACTGGCTGTAAGTTCCCTTTGCAGAAGTAACATTCTCCAGAACACACTCTCTCCTAACTCTTAAGTTACAAGCTCAACTCACATATGCATGGAAACCCAGAGTGGAGCAGCCGGCGTATCTCTTGCTTGGATGCTGCCAGAAGGCTCTGTGCGATAGTGGCTTGCAAGGAGCTGCTTAGGAATCTAGTTGCACAGCAAGTACAAGCTTCTCGCTGGAGCTGAGAAGCACTGGGAAGAACTTCCCTTTGAAGAACTAACAGTGTGCAGAAACACACGCAGTTCTATCTCTTACTGGGGAGTGTGCAGGCGAGTTCAGTGAACAGGCCGCTCTGCCCGAACAAGGCAGAATGCAGATGCGTAGTTCCCAAGCATATTTTTCTGAGTCCACTAGAAACGTTGGAGTAGAGTTGAGAGGAACTCGGCATAAGTTCCATGAAGAAATAACCTATGCCAGAAACCCACTCAGCTGTAGCTGTTAAGATTCATCTGGAGCACACATTATGGGAACCAGGCAGCAGAGTGCCCTGTGGAAGCTGCTCGATTTCAGCTTGTCTGATAGGTGTTTGTCTTCCCTGCAGTGAAACAGTGGCTTAGAGAACTCTTTCTACAGCAGCCACACACTCTGCCCTAGAGCTGAGAAGCACTGGCTGTAAGTTCCCTTTGCAGAAGTAACATTCTTCAGAAACACACTCTCTCCTAACTCTTAAGTTACTAGGTCACCTCACATATGCGTGGAAACCCAGAGTGGAGCAGCCGGCGTATCTCTTGCTTGGATGCTGCCAGAAGGCTCTGTGCGATAGTGGCTTGCAAGGAGCTGCTTAGGAATCTAGTTGCACAGCAAGTACAAGCTTCTCGCTGGAGCTGAGAAGCACTGGGAAGAACTTCCCTTTGAAGAACTAACAGTGTGCAGAAACACACGCAGTTCTATCTCTTACTGGGGAGTGTGCAGGCGAGTTCAGTGAACAGGCCGCTCTGCCCGAACAAGGCAGAATGCAGATGCGTAGTTCCCAAGCATATTCTTCTGAGTCCACTAGAAACGTTGGAGTAAGCTGCGAGGAACTCGGCATAAGTTCCATTTGAAGAAATAACCTAGGCCAGAAACCCACTCAGCTGTAGCTGTTAAGATTCATCTGGAGCGCACATTCTGGGAACCAGGCATCAGAGTGCCCTGTGGAAGCTGCTCGATTTCAGCTTGTCTGATAGGTGTTTGTCTTCCCTGCAGTGAAACAGTGGCTTAGAGAACTCTTTCTACAGCAGCCACACACTCTGCCCTAGAGCTGAGAAGCACTGGCTGTAAGTTCCCTTTGCAGAAGTAACATTCTCCAGAAACACACTCTCTCCTAACTCTTAAGTTACTAGCTCACCTCACATATGCATGGAAACCCAGAGTGGAGCAGCCGGCGTATCTCTTGCTTGGATGCTGCCAGAAGGCTCTGTGCGATAGTGGCTTGCAAGGAGCTGCTTAGGAACCTAGTTGCACAGCAAGTACAAGCTTCTCACTTTAGCTGAGAAGGACTGGGAAGAACTTCCCTTTGAAGAACTAACAGTGTGCAGAAACACACGCAGTTCTATCTCTTACTGGGGAGTGTGCAGGCGAGTTCAGTGAACAGGCCGCTCTGCCCGAACAAGGCAGAATGCAGATGCGTAGTTCCCAAGCATATTCTTCTGAGTCCACTAGAAACGTTGGAGTAGAGCTGAGAGGAACTCGGCATAAGTTCCATTTGAAGAAATAACCTAGGCCAGAAACCCACTCAGCTGTAGCTGTTAAGATTCATCTGGAGCGCACATTCTGGGAACCAGGCAGCAGAGTGCCCTGTGGAAGCTGCTCGATTTCAGCTTGTCTGATAGGTGTTTGTCTTCCCTGCAGAGAAACAGTGGCTTAGAGAACTCTTTCTACAGCAGCCACACACTCTGCCCTAGAGCTGAATAGCACTGGCTGTAAGTTGCCTTTGCAGAAGTAACATTCTCCAGAACACACTCTCTCCTAACTCTTAAGTTACTAGCTCACCTCACATATGCATGGAAACCCAGAGTGGAGCAGCCGGCATATCTCTTGCTTGGATGCTGCCAGAAGGCTCTGTGCGATAGTGGCTTGCAAGGAGCTGCTTAGGAATCTAGTTGCACAGCAAGTACAAGCTTCTCACTGGAGCTGAGAAGCACTGGGAAGAACTTCTCTTTGAAGAACTAACAGTGTGCAGAAACACACGCAGTTCTATCTCTTACTGGGGAGTGTGCAGGCGAGTTCAGTGAACAGGCCGCTCTGCCCGAACAAGGCAGAATGCAGATGCGTAGTTCCCAAGCATATTCTTCTGAGTCCACTAGAAACGTTGGAGTAGAGCTGAGAGGAACTCGGCATAAGTTCCATTTGAAGAAATAACCTAGGCCAGAATCCCACTCAGCTGTAGCTGTTAAGATTCATCTGGAGTGCACATTCTGGGAACCAGGCAGCAGAGTCCCCTGTGGAAGCTGCTCGATTTCAGCTTGTCTGATAGGTATTTGTCTTCCCTGCAGAGTAACAGTGGCTTAGAGAACTCTTTCTACAGCAGCCACACACTCTGCCCTAGAGCTGAATAGCACTGGCTGTAAGTTCCCTTTGCAGAAGTAACATTCTCCAGAAACACACTCTCTCCTAACTCTTAACTTACTAGCTCACCTCACATATGCATGGAAACCCAGAGTGGAGCAGCCGGCGTATCTCTTGCTTGGATGCTGCCAGAAGGCTCTGTGCGATAGTGGCTTGCAAGGAGCTGCTTAGGAACCTAGTTGCACAGCAAGTACAAGCTTCTCACTTTAGCTGAGAAGGACTGGGAAGAACTTCCCTTTGAAGAACTAACAGTGTGCAGAAACACACGCAGTTCTATCTCTTACTGGGGAGTGTGCAGGCGAGTTCAGTGAACAGGCCGCTCTGCCCGAACAAGGCAGAATGCAGATGCGTAGTTCCCAAGCATATTCTTCTGAGTCCACTAGAAACGTTGGAGTAGAGCTGAGAGGAACTCGGCATAAGTTCCATTTGAAGAAATAACCTAGGCCAGAAACCCACTCAGCTGTAGCTGTTAAGATTCATCTGGAGCCCACATTCTGGGAAGCAGGCAGCAGAGTGCCCTGTGGAAGCTGCTCGATTTCAGCTTGTCTGATAGGTGTTTGTCTTCCCTGCAGAGAAACAGTGGCTTAGAGAACTCTTTCTACAGCAGCCACACACTCTGCCCTAGAGCTGAATAGCACTGGCTGTAAGTTCCCTTTGCAGAAGTAACATTCTCCAGAACACACTCTCTCCTAACTCTTATGTTACTAGCTCACCTCACATATGCATGGAAACCCAGAGTGGAGCAGCCGGCGTATCTCTTGCTTGGATGCTGCCAGAAGGCTCTGTGCGATAGTGGCTTGCAAGGAGCTGCTTAGGAATCTAGTTGCACAGCAAGTACAAGCTTCTCACTGGAGCTGAGAAGCACTGGGAAGAACTTCTCTTTGAAGAACTAACAGTGTGCAGAAACACACGCAGTTCTATCTCTTACTGGGGAGTGTGCAGGCGAGTTCAGTGAACAGGCCGCTCTGCCCGAACAAGGCAGAATGCAGATGCGTAGTTCCCAAGCATATTCTTCTGAGTCCACTACAAACGTTGGAGTAGAGCTGAGAGGAACTCGGCATAAGTTCCATTTGAAGAAATAACCTAGGCCAGAATCCCACTCAGCTGTAGCTGTTAAGATTCATCTGGAGCGCACATTCTGGGAACCAGGCAGCAGAGTCCCCTGTGGAAGCTGCTCGATTTCAGCTTGTCTGATAGGTATTTGTCTTCCCTGCAGAGAAACAGTGGCTTAGAGAACTCTTTCTACAGCAGCCACACACTCTGCCCTAGAGCTGAGAAGCACTGGCTGTAAGTTCCCTTTGCAGAAGTAACATTCTCCAGAAACACACTCTCTCCTAACTCTTAAGTTACTAGCTCACCTCACATATGCATGAAAACCCAGAGTGGAGCAGCCGGCGTATCTCTTGCTTGGATGCTGCCAGAAGGCTCTGTGCGATAGTGGCTTGCAAGGAGCTGCTTAGGAATCGAGTTGCACAGCAAGTACAAGCTTCTCACTGGAGCTGAGAAGCACTGGGAAGAACTTCTCTTTGAAGAACTAACAGTGTGCAGAAACACACGCAGTTCTATCTCTTACTGGGGAGTGTGCAGGCGAGTTCAGTGAACAGGCCGCTCTGCCCGAACAAGGCAGAATGCAGATGCGTAGTTCCCAAGCATATTCTTCTGAGTCCACTAGAAACGTTGGAGTAGAGCTGAGCGGAACTCGGCATAAGTTCCATTTGAAGAAATAACCTAGGCCAGAAACCCACTCAGCTGTAGCTGTTAAGATTCATCTGGAGCGCACATTCTGGGAACCAGGCAGCAGAGTGCCCTGTGGAAGCTGCTCGATTTCAGCTTGTCTGATAGGTGTTTGTCTTCCCTGCAGAGAAACAGTGGCTTAGGGAACTCTTTCTACAGCAGCCACACACTCTGCCCTAGAGCTGAATAGCACTGGCTGCAAGTTCCCTTTGCAGAAGTAACATTCTCCAGAAACACACTCTCTCCTAACTCTTAAGTTACTAGCTCACCTCACATATGCATGGAAACCCAGAGTGGAGTAGCCGGCGTATCTCTTGCTTGGATGCTGCCAGAAGGCTCTGTGCGATAGTGGCTTGCAAGGAGCTGCTTAGGAATCTAGTTGCACAGCAAGTACAAGCTTCTCACTGGAGCTGAGAAGCACTGGGAAGAACTTCCCTTTGAAGAACTAACAGTGTGCAGAAACACACGCAGTTCTATCTCTTACTGGGGAGTGTGCAGGCGAGTTCAGTGAACAGGCCGCTCTGCCCGAACAAGGCAGAATGCAGATGCGTAGTTCCCAAGCATATTCTTCTGAGTCCACTAGAAACGTTGGAGTAGAGCTGAGAGGAACTCGGCATAAGTTCCATTTGAAGAAAAAACCTAGGCCAGAAACCCACTCAGCTGTAGCTGTTAAGATTCATCTGGAGCGCACATTCTGGGAACCAGGCAGCAGAGTGCCCTGTGGAAGCTGCTCGATTTCAGCTTGTCTGATAGGTGTTTGTCTTCCCTGCAGAGAAACAGTGGCTTAGAGAACTCTTTCTACAGCAGCCACACACTCTGCCCTAGAGCTGAATAGCACTGCCTGTAAGTTCCCTTTGCAGAAGTAACATTCTCCAGAACACACTCTCTCCTAACTCTTAAGTTACTAGCTCACCTCACATATGCATGGAAACCCAGAGTGGAGCAGCCGGCGTATCTCTTGCTTGGATGCTGCCAGAAGGCTCTGTGCGATAGTGGCTTGCAAGGAGCTGCTTAGGAATCTAGTTGCACAGCAAGTACAAGCTTCTCACTGGAGCTGAGAAGCACTGGGAAGAACTTCTCGTTGAAGAACTAACAGTGTGCAGAAACACACGCAGTTCTATATCTTTCTGGGGAGTGTGCAGGCGAGTTCAGTGAACAGGCCGCTCTGCCCGAACAAGGCAGAATGCAGATGCGTAGTTCCCAAGCATATTCTTCTGAGTCCACTAGAAACGTTGGAGTAGAGCTGAGAGGAACTCGGCATAAGTTCCATTTGAAGAAATAACCTAGGCCAGAAACCCACTCAGCTGTAGCTGTTAAGATTCATCTGGAGCGCACATTCTGGGAACCAGGCAGCAGAGTGCCCTGTGGAAGCTGCTCGATTTCAGCTTGTGTGATAGGTGTTTGTCTTCCCTGCAGAGAAACAGTGGCTTAGAGAACTCTTTCTACAGCAGCCACACACTCTGCCCTAGTGCTGAATAGCACTGGCTGTAAGTTCCCTTTGCAGAAGTAACATTCTCCAGAACACACTCTCTCCTAACTCATAAGTTACAAGCTCACCTCACATATGCATGGAAACCCAGAGTGGAGCAGCCAGCGTATCTCTTGCTTGGATGCTGCCAGAAGGCTCTGTGCGATAGTGGCTTGCAAGGAGCTGCTTAGGAATCTAGTTGCACAGCAAGTACAAGCTTCTCACTGGAGCTGAGAAGCACTGGGAAGAACTTCTCTTTGAAGAACTAACAGTGTGCAGAAACACACGCAGTTCTATCTCTTACTGGGGAGTGTGCAGGCGAGTTCAGTGAACAGGCCGCTCTGCCCGAACAAGGCAGAATGCAGATGCGTAGTTCCCAAGCATATTCTTCTGAGTCCACTAGAAACGTTGGAGTAGAGCTGAGAGGAACTCGGCATAAGTTCCATTTGAAGAAATAACCTAGGCCAGAAACCCACTCAGCTGTAGCTGTTAAGATTCATCTGGAGCGCACATTCTGGGAACCAGGCAGCAGAGTGCCCTGTGGAAGCTGCTCGATTTCAGCTTGTCTGATAGGTGTTTGTCTTCCCTGCAGAGAAACAGTGGCTTAGAGAACTCTTTCTACAGCAGCCACACACTCTGCCCTAGAGCTGAATAGCACTGGCTGCAAGTTCCCTTTGCAGAAGTAACATTCTCCAGAAACACACTCTCTCCTAACTCTTAAGTTACTAGCTCACCTCACATATGCATGGAAACCCAGAGTGGAGCAGCCGGCGTATCTCTTGCTTGGATGCTGCCAGAAGGATCTGTGCGATAGTGGCTTGCAAGGAGCTGCTTAGGAACCTAGTTGCACAGCAAGTACAAGCTTCTCACTTTAGCTGAGAAGGACTGGGAAGAACTTCCCTTTGAAGAACTAACAGTGTGCAGAAACACACGCAGTTCTATCTCTTACTGGGGAGTGTGCAGGCGAGTTCAGTGAACAGGCCGCTCTGCCCGAACAAGGCAGAATGCAGATGCGTAGTTCCCAAGCATATTCTTCTGAGTCCACTAGAAACGTTGGAGTAGAGCTGAGAGGAACTCGGCATAAGTTCCATTTGAAGAAATAACCTAGGCCAGAAACCCACTCAGCTGTAGCTGTTAAGATTCATCTGGAGCGCACATTCTGGGAAGCAGGCAGCAGAGTGCCCTGTGGAAGCTGCTCGATTTCAGCTTGTCTGATAGGTGTTTGTCTTCTCTGCAGTGAAACAGTGGCTTAGAGAACTCTTTCTACAGCAGCCACACACTCTGCCCTAGAGCTGAGAAGCACTGGCTGTAAGTTCCCTTTGCAGAAGTAACATTCTCCAGAAACACACTCTCTCCTAACTCTTAAGTTACTAGCTCACCTCACATATGCATGGAAACCCAGAGTGGAGCAGCCGGCGTATCTCTTGCTTGGATGCTGCCAGAAGGCTCTGTGCGATAGTGGCTTGCAAGGAGCTGCTTAGGAACCTAGTTGCACAGCAAGTACAAGCTTCTCACTGGAGCTGAGAAGCACTGGGAAGAACTTCTCTTTGAAGAACTAACAGTGTGCAGAAACACACGCAGTTCTATCTCTTACTGGGGAGTGTGCAGGCGAGTTCAGTGAACAGGCCGCTCTGCCCGAACAAGGCAGAATGCAGATGCGTAGTTCCCAAGCATATTCTTCTGAGTCCACTAGAAACGTTGGAGTAGAGCTGAGAGGAACTCGGCATAAGTTCCATTTGAAGAAATAACCTAGGCCAGAAACCCACTCAGCTGTAGCTGTTAAGATTCATCTGGAGCGCACATTCTGGGAACCAGGCAGCAGAGTGCCCTGTGGAAGCTGCTCGATTTCAGCTTGTCTGATAGGTGTTTGTCTTCCCTGCAGAGAAACAGTGGCTTAGAGAACTCTTTCTACAGCAGCCACACACTCTGCCCTAGAGCTGAATAGCACTGGCTGTAAGTTCCCTTTGCAGAAGTAACATTCTCCAGAACACACTCTCTCCTAACTCTTAAGTTACTAGCTCACCTCACATATGCATGGAAACCCAGAGTGGAGCAGCCGGCGTATCTCTTGCTTGGATGCTGCCAGAAGGCTCTGTGGGATAGTGGCTTGCAAGGAGCTGCTTAGGAATCTAGTTGCACAGCAAGTACAAGCTTCTCACTGGAGCTGAGAAGCACTGGGAAGAACTTCTCTTTGAAGAACTAACAGTGTGCAGAAACACACGCAGTTCTATCTCTTACTGGGGAGTGTGCAGGCGAGTAGAGTGAACAGGCCGCTCTGCCCGAACAAGGCAGAATGCAGATGCGTAGTTCCCAAGCATATTCCTCTGAGTCCACTAGAAACGTTGGAGTAGACCTGAGAGGAACTCGGCATAAGTTCCATTTGAAGAAATAACCTAGGCCTGAAACCCACTCAGCTGTAGCTGTTAAGATTCATCTGGAGCGCACATTCTGGGAACCAGGCAGCAGAGTGCCCTGTGGAAGCTGCTCGATTTCAGCTTGTCTGATAGGTGTTTGTCTTCCCTGCAGAGAAACAGTGGCTTAGAGAACTCTTTCTACAGCAGCCACACACTCTGCCCTAGAGCTGAGAAGCACTCGCTGTAAGTTCCCTTTGCAGAAGTAACATTCTTCAGAAACACACTCTCTCCTAACTCTTAAGTTACTAGCTCACCTCACATATGCGTGGAAACCCAGAGTGGAGCAGCCGGCGTATCTCTTGCTTGGATGCTGCCAGAAGGCTCTGTGCGATAGTGGCTTGCAAGGAGCTGCTTAGGAATCTAGTTGCACAGCAAGTACAAGCTTCTCACTGGAGCTGAGAAGCACTGGGAAGAACTTCTCTTTGAAGAACTAACAGTGTGCAGAAACACACGCAGTTCTATCTCTTACTGGGGAGTGTGCAGGCGAGTTCAGTGAACAGGCCGCTCTGCCCGAACAAGGCAGAATGCAGATGCGTAGTTCCCAAGCATATTCTTCTGAGTCCACTAGAAACGTTGGAGTAGAGCTGAGAGGAACTCGGCATAAGTTCCATTTGAAGAAATAACCTAGGCCAGAAACCCACTCAGCTGTAGCTGTTAAGATTCATCTGGAGCGCACATTCTGGGAACCAGGCAGCAGAGTGCCCTGTGGAAGCTGCTCGATTTCAGCTTGTCTGATAGGTGTTTGTCTTCCCTGCAGAGAAACAGTGGCTTAGAGAACTCTTTCTACAGCAGCCACACACTCTGCCCTAGAGCTGAGAAGCACTCGCTGTAAGTTCCCTTTGCAGAAGTAACATTCTTCAGAAACACACTCTCTCCTAACTCTTAAGTTACTAGCTCACCTCACATATGCGTGGAAACCCAGAGTGGAGCAGCCGGCGTATCTCTTGCTTGGATGCTGCCAGAAGGCTCTGTGCGATAGTGGCTTGCAAGGAGCTGCTTAGGAATCTAGTTGCACAGCAAGTACAAGCTTCTCGCTGGAGCTGAGAAGCACTGGGAAGAACATCCCTTTGAAGAACTAACAGTGTGCAGAAACACACGCAGTTCTATCTCTTACTGGGGAGTGTGCAGGCGAGTTCAGTGAACAGGCCGCTCTGCCCGAACAAGGCAGAATGCAGATGCGTAGTTCCCAAGCATATTCTTCTGAGTCCACTAGAAACGTTGGAGTAGAGCTGAGAGGAACTCGGCATAAGTTCCATTTGAATAAATAACCTAGGCCAGAAACCCACTCAGCTGTAGCTGTTAAGATTCATCTGGAGCGCACATTCTGGGAACCAGGCAGCAGAGTGCCCTGTGGAAGCTGCTCGATTTCAGCTTGTCTGATAGGTGTTTGTCTTCCCTGCAGAGAAACAGTGGCTTAGAGAAATCTTTCTACAGCAGCCACACACTCTGCCCTAGAGCTGAATAGCACTGGCTGCAAGTTCCCTTTGCAGAAGTAACATTCTCCAGAAACACTCTCTCCTAACTCTTAAGTTACTAGCTCACCTCACATATGCATGGAAACCCAGAGTGGAGCAGTCGGCGTATCTCTTGCTTGGATGCTGCCAGAAGGATCTGTGCGATAGTGGCTTGCAAGGAGCTGCTTAGGAACCTAGTTGCACAGCAAGTACAAGCTTCTCACTTTAGCTGAGAAGGACTGGGAAGAACTTCCCTTTGAAGAACTAACAGTGTGCAGAAACACACGCAGTTCTATCTCTTACTGGGGAGTGTGCAGGCGAGTTCAGTGAACAGGCCGCTCTGCCCGAACAAGGCAGAATGCAGATGCGTAGTTCCCAAGCATATTCTTCTGAGTCCACTAGAAACGTTGGAGTAGAGCTGAGAGGAACTCGGCATAAGTTCCATTTGAAGAAATAACCTAGGCCAGAAACCCACTCAGCTGTAGCTGTTAAGATTCATCTGGAGCGCACATTCTGGGAACCAGGCAGCAGAGTGCCCTGTGGAAGCTGCTCGATTTCAGCTTGTCTGATAGGTGTTTGTCTTCCCTGCAGAGAAACAGTGGCTTAGAGAACTCTTTCTACAGCAGCCACACACTCTGCCCTAGAGCTGAATAGCACTGGCTGTAAGTTCCCTTTGCAGAAGTAACATTCTCCAAAACACACTCTCTCCTAACTCTTAAGTTACTAGCTCACCTCACATATGCATGGAAACCCAGAGTGGAGCAGCCGGCGTATCTCTTGCTTGGATGCTGCCAGAAGGCTCTGTGCGATAGTGGCTTGCATATAGCTGCTTAGGAATCTAGTTGCACAGCAAGTACAAGCTTCTCACTGGAGCTGAGAAGCACTGGGAAGAACTTCTCTTTGAAGAACTAACAGTGTGCAGAAACACACGCAGTTCTATCTCTTACTGGGGAGTGTGCAGGCGAGTTCAGTGAACAGGCCGCTCTGCACGAACAAGGCAGTATGCAGATGCGTAGTTCCCAAGCATATTCTTCTGAGTCCACTAGAAACGTTGGAGTAGAGCTGAGAGGAACTCGGCATAAGTTCCATTTGAAGAAATAACCTAGGCCAGAAACCCACTCAGCTGTAGCTGTTAAGATTCATCTGGAGCGCACATTCTGGGAACCAGGCAGCAGAGTGCCCTGTGGAAGCTGCTCGATTTCAGCTTGTCTGATAGGTGTTTGTCTTCCCTGCAGAGAAACAGTGGCTTAGAGAACTCTTTCTACAGCAGCCACACACTCTGCCCTAGAGCTGAATAGCACTGGCTGCAAGTTCCCTTTGCAGAAGTAACATTCTCCAGAAACACACTCTCTCCTAACTCTTAAGTTACTAGCTCACCTCACATATGCATGGAAACCCAGAGTGGAGCAGCCGGCGTATCTCTTGCTTGGATGCTGCCAGAAGGATCTGTGCGATAGTGGCTTGCAAGGAGCTGCTTAGGAACCTAGTTGCACAGCAAGTACAAGCTTCTCACTTTAGCTGAGAAGGACTGGGAAGAACTTCCCTTTGAAGAACTAACAGTGTGCAGAAACACACGCAGTTCTATCTCTTACTGGGGAGTGTGCAGGCGAGTTCAGTGAACAGGCCGCTCTGCCCGAACAAGGCAGAATGCAGATGCGTAGTTCCCAAGCATATTCTTCTGAGTCCACTAGAAACGTTGGAGTAGAGCTGAGAGGAACTCGGCATAAGTTCCATTTGAAGAAATAACCTAGGCCAGAAACCCACTCAGCTGTAGCTGTTAAGATTCATCTGGAGCGCACATTCTGGGAACCAGGCAGCAGAGTGCCCTGTGGAAGCTGCTCGATTTCAGCTTGTCTGATAGGTGTTTGTCTTCCCTGCAGAGAAACAGTGGCTTAGAGAACTCTTTCTACAGCAGCCACACACTCTGCCCTAGAGCTGAATAGCACTGGCTGTAAGTTCCCTTTGCAGAAGTAACATTCTCCAGAACACACTCTCTCCTAACTCTTAAGTTACTAGCTCACCTCACATATGCATGGAAACCCAGAGTGGAGCAGCCGGCGTATCTCTTGCTTGGATGCTGCCAGAAGGCTCTGTGCGATAGTGGCTTGCAAGGAGCTGCTTAGGAATCTAGTTGCACAGCAAGTCCAAGCTTCTCGCTGGAGCTGAGAAGCACTGGGAAGAACTTCCCTTTGAAGAACTAACAGTGTGCAGAAACACACGCAGTTCTATCTCTTACTGGGGAGTGTGCAGGCGAGTTCAGTGAACAGGCCGCTCTGCCCGAACAAGGCAGAATACAGATGCGTAGTTCCCAAGCATATTCTTCTGAGTCCACTAGAAACGTTGGAGTAAGCTACGAGGAACTCGGCATAAGTTCCATTTGAAGAAATAACCTAGGCCAGAAACCCACTCAGCTGTAGCTGTTAAGATTCATCTGGAGCGCACATTCTGGGAACCAGGCAGCAGAGTGCCCTGTGGAAGCTGCTCGATTTCAGCTTGTCTGATAGGTGTTTGTCTTCCCTGCAGAGAAACAGTGGCTTAGAGAACTCTTTCTACAGCAGCCACACACTCTGCCCTAGAGCTGAATAGCACTGGCTGCAAGTTCCCTTTGCAGAAGTAACATTCTCCAGAAACACACTCTCTCCTAACTCTTAAGTTACTAGCTCACCTCACATATGCATGGAAACCCAGAGTGGAGCAGCCGGCATATCTCTTGCTTGGATGCTGCCAGAAGGATCTGTGCGATACTGGCTTGCAAGGAGCTGCTTAGGAACCTAGTTGCACAGCAAGTACAAGCTTCTCGCTGGAGCTGAGAAGCACTGGGAAGAACTTCTCTTTGAAGAACTAACAGTGTGCAGAAACACGGGCAGTTCTATCTCTTACTAGGGAGTGTGCAGGCGAGTTCAGTGAACAGGCCGCTCTGCCCGAACAAGGCAGAATGCAGATGCGTAGTTCCCAAGCATATTCTTCTGAGTCCACTAGAAACGTTGGAGTAGAGCTGAGAGGAACTCGGCATAAGTTCCATTTGAAGAAATAACCTAGGCCAGAAACCCACTCAGCTGTAGCTGTTAAGATTCATCTGGAGCGCACATTCTGGGAACCAGGCAGCAGAGTGCCCTGTGGAAGCTGCTCGATTTCAGCTTGTCTGATAGGTGTTTGTCTTCCCTGCAGAGAAACAGTGGCTTAGAGAACTCTTTCTACAGCAGCCACACACTCTGCCCTAAAGCTGAGAAGCACTCGCTGAAAGTTCCCTTTGCAGAAGTAACATTCTCCAGAAACACACTCTCTCCTAACTCTTAAGTTACTAGCTCACCTCACATATGCATGGAAACCCAGAGTGGAGCAGCCGGCGTATCTCTTGCTTGGATGCTGCCAGAAGGCTCTGTGCGATAGTGGCTTGCAAGGAGCTGCTTAGGAACCTAGTTGCACAGCAAGTACAAGCTTCTCACTTTAGCTGAGAAGGACTGGGAAGAACTTCCCTTTGAAGAACTAACAGTGTGCAGAAACACACGCAGTTCTATCTCTTACTGGGGAGTGTGCAGGCGAGTTCAGTGAACAGGCCGCTCTGCCCGAACAAGGCAGAATGCAGATGCGTAGTTCCCAAGCATATTCTTCTGAGTCCACTAGAAACGTTGGAGTAGAGCTGAGAGGAACTCGGCATAAGTTCCATTTGAAGAAATAACCTAGGCCAGAAACCCACTCAGCTGTAGCTGTTAAGATTCATCTGGAGCGCACATTCTGGGAACCAGGCAGCAGAGTGCCCTGTGGAAGCTGCTCGATTTCAGCTTGTCTGATAGGTGTTTGTCTTCCCTGCAGAGAAACAGTGGCTTAGAGAACTCTTTCTACAGCAGCCACACACTCTGCCCTAGAGCTGAGAAGCACTGGCTGTAAGTTCCCTTTGCAGAAGTAACATTCTTCAGAAACACACTCTCTCCTAACTCTTAAGTTACTAGCTCACCTCACATATGCGTGGAAACCCAGAGTGGAGCAGCCGGCGTATCTCTTGCTTGGATGCTGCCAGAAGGCTCTGTGCGATAGTGGCTTGCAAGGAGCTGCTTAGGAATCTAGTTGCACAGCAAGTACAAGCTTCTCGCTGGAGCTGAGAAGCACTGGGAAGAATTTCTCTTTGAAGAACTAACAGTGTGCAGAAACACACGCAGTTCTATCTCTTACTGGGGAGTGTGCAGGCGAGTTCAGTGAACAGGCCGCTCTGCCCGAACAAGGCAGAATGCAGATGCGTAGTTCCCAAGCATATTCTTCTGAGTCCACTAGAAACGTTGGAGTAGAGCTGAGAGGAACTCGGCATAAGTTCCATTTGAAGAAATAAACTAGGCCAGAAACCCACTCAGCTGTAGCTGTTAAGATTCATCTGGAGCGCACATTCTGGGAACCAGGCAGCAGAGTGCCCTGTGGAAGCTGCTCGATTTCAGCTTGTCTGATAGGTGTTTGTCTTCCCTGCAGAGAAACAGTGGCTTAGAGAACTCTTTCTACAGCAGCCACACACTCTGCCCTAGAGCTGAATAGCACTGGCTGCAAGTTCCCTTTGCAGAAGTAACATTCTCCAGAAACACACTCTCTCCTAACTCTTAAGTTACTAGCTCACCTCACATATGCATGGAAACCCAGAGTGGAGCAGCCGGCGTATCTCTTGCTTGGATGCTGCCAGAAGGATCTGTGCGATAGTGGCTTGCAAGGAGCTGCTTAGGAACCTAGTTGCACAGCAAGTACAAGCTTCTCACTTTAGCTGAGAAGGACTGGGAAGAACTTCCCTTTGAAGAACTAACAGTGTGCAGAAACACACGCAGTTCTATCTCTTACTGGGGAGTGTGCAGGCGAGTTCAGTGAACAGGCCGCTCTGCCCGAACAAGGCAGAATGCAGATGCGTAGTTCCCAAGCATATTCTTCTGAGTCCACTAGAAACGTTGGAGTAGAGCTGAGAGGAACTCGGCATAAGTTCCATTTGAAGAAATAACCTAGGCCAGAAACCCACTCAGCTGTAGCTGTTAAGATTCATCTGGAGCGCACATTCTGGGAACCAGGCAGCAGAGTGCCCTGTGGAAGCTGCTCGATTTCAGCTTGTCTGATAGGTGTTTGTCTTCCCTGCAGAGAAACAGTGGCTTAGAGAACTCTTTCTACAGCAGCCACACACTCTGCCCTAGAGCTGAATAGCACTGGCTGTAAGTTCCCTTTGCAGAAGTAACATTCTCCAGAACACACTCTCTCCTAACTCTTAAGTTACTAGCTCACCTCACATATGCATGGAAACCCAGAGTGGAGCAGCCGGCGTATCTCTTGCTTGGATGCTGCCAGAAGGATCTGTGCGATAGTGGCTTGCAAGGAGCTGCTTAGGAACCTAGTTGCACAGCAAGTACAAGCTTCTCACTTTAGCTGAGAAGGACTGGGAAGAACTTCTCTTTGAAGAACTAACAGTGTGCAGAAACACACGCAGTTCTATCTCTTACTGGGGAGTGTGCAGGAGACTTCAGTGAACAGGCCGCTCTGCACGAACAAGGCAGTATGCAGATGCGTAGTTCCCAAGCATATTCTTCTGAGTCCACTAGAAACGTTGGAGTAGAGCTGAGAGGAACTCGGCATAAGTTCCATTTGAAGAAATAACCTAGGCCAGAAACCCACTCAGCTGTAGCTGTTAAGATTCATCTGGAGCGCACATTCTGGGAACCAGGCAGCAGAGTGCCCTGTGGAAGCTGCTCGATTTCAGCTTGTCTGATAGGTGTTTGTCTTCCCTGCAGAGAAACAGTGGCTTAGAGAACTCTTTCTACAGCAGCCACACACTCTGCCCTAGAGCTGAATAGCACTGGCTGCAAGTTCCCTTTGCAGAAGTAACATTCTCCAGAAACACACTCTCTCCTAACTCTTAAGTTACTAGCTCACCTCACATATGCATGGAAACCCTGAGTGGAGCAGCCGGCGTATCTCTTGCTTGGATGCTGCCAGAAGGATCTGTGCGATAGTGGCTTGCAAGGAGCTGCTTAGGAACCTAGTTGCACAGCAAGTACAAGCTTCTCACTTTAGCTGAGAAGGACTGGGAAGAACTTCCCTTTGAAGAACTAACAGTGTGCAGAAACACACGCAGTTCTATCTCTTACTGGGGAGTGTGCAGGCGAGTTCAGTGAACAGGCCGCTCTGCCCGAACAAGGCAGAATGCAGATGCGTAGTTCCCAAGCATATTCTTCTGAGTCCACTAGAAACGTTGGAGTAGAGCTGAGAGGAACTCGGCATAAGTTCCATTTGAAGAAATAACCTAGGCCAGAAACCCACTCAGCTGTAGCTGTTAAGATTCATCTGGAGCGCACATTCTGGGAAGCAGGCAGCAGAGTGCCCTGTGGAAGCTGCTCGATTTCAGCTTGTCTGATAGGTGTTTGTCTTCCCTGCAGAGAAACAGTGGCTTAGAGAACTCTTTCTACAGCAGCCACACACTCTGCCCTAGAGCTGAATAGCACTGGCTGTAAGTTCCCTTTGCAGAAGTAACATTCTCCAGAACACACTCTCTCCTAACTCTTAAGTTACTAGCTCACCTCACATATGCATGGAAACCCAGAGTGGAGCAGCCGGCGTATCTCTTGCTTGGATGCTGCCAGAAGGCTCTGTGCGATAGTGGCTTGCAAGGAGCTGCTTAGGAATCTAGTTGCACAGCAAGTACAAGCTTCTCACTGGAGCTGAGAAGCACTGGGAAGAACTTCTCTTTGAAGAACTAACAGTGTGCAGAAACACACGCAGTTCTATCTCTTACTGGGGAGTGTGCAGGCGAGTTCAGTGAACAGGCCGCTCTGCACGAACAAGGCAGTATGCAGATGCGTAGTTCCCAAGCATATTCTTCTGAGTCCACTAGAAACGTTGGAGTAGAGCTGAGAGGAACTCGGCATAAGTTCCATTTGAAGAAATAACCTAGGCCAGAAACCCACTCAGCTGTAGCTGTTAAGATTCATCTGGAGCGCACATTCTGGGAACCAGGCAGCAGAGTGCCCTGTGGAAGCTTCTCGATTTCAGCTTGTCTGATAGGTGTTTGTCTTCCCTGCAGAGAAACAGTGGCTTAGAGAACTCTTTCTACAGCAGCCACACACTCTGCCCTAGAGCTGAATAGCACTGGCTGCAAGTTCCCTTTGCAGAAGTAACATTCTCCAGAAACACACTCTCTCCTAACTCTTAAGTTACTAGCTCACCTCACATATGCATGGAAACCCTGAGTGGAGCAGCCGGCGTATCTCTTGCTTGGATGCTGCCAGAAGGATCTGTGCGATAGTGGCTTGCAAGGAGCTGCTTAGGAACCTAGTTGCACAGCAAGTACAAGCTTCTCACTTTAGCTGAGAAGGACTGGGAAGAACTTCCCTTTGAAGAACTAACAGTGTGCAGAAACACACGCAGTTCTATCTCTTACTGGGGAGTGTGCAGGCGAGTTCAGTGAACAGGCCGCTCTGCCCGAACAAGGCAGAATGCAGATGCGTAGTTCCCAAGCATATTCTTCTGAGTCCACTAGAAACGTTGGAGTAGAGCTGAGAGGAACTCGGCATAAGTTCCATTTGAAGAAATAACCTAGGCCAGAAACCCACTCAGCTGTAGCTGTTAAGATTCATCTGGAGCGCACATTCTGGGAACCAGGCAGCAGAGTGCCCTGTGGAAGCTGCTCGATTTCAGCTTGTCTGATAGGTGTTTGTCTTCCCTGCAGAGAAACAGTGGCTTAGAGAACTCTTTCTACAGCAGCCACACACTCTGCCCTAGAGCTGAATAGCAGTGGCTGTAAGTTCCCTTTGCAGAAGTAACATTCTCCAGAACACACTCTCTCCTAACTCTTAAGTTACTAGCTCACCTCACATATGCATGGAAACCCAGAGTGGAGCAGCCGGCGTATCTCTTGCTTGGATGCTGCCAGAAGGCTCTGTGCGATAGTGGCTTGCAAGGAGCTGCTTAGGAACCTAGTTGCACAGCAAGTACAAGCTTCTCACTTTAGCTGAGAAGGACTGGGAAGAACTTCCCTTTGAAGAACTAACAGTGTGCAGAAACACACGCAGTTCTATCTCTTACTGGGGAGTGTGCAGGCGAGTTCAGTGAACAGGCCGCTCTGCCCGAACAAGGCAGAATGCAGATGCGTAGTTCCCAAGCATATTCTTCTGAGTCCACTAGAAACGTTGGAGTAGAGCTGAGAGGAACTCGGCATAAGTTCCATTTGAAGAAATAACCTAGGCCAGAAACCCACTCAGCTGTAGCTGTTAAGATTCTTCTGGAGCGCACATTCTGGGAACCAGGCAGCAGAGTGCCCTGTGGAAGCTGCTCGATTTCAGCTTGTCTGATAGGTGTTTGTCTTCCCTGCAGTGAAACAGTGGCTTAGAGAACTCTTTCTACAGCAGCCACACACTCTGCCCTAGAGCTGAATAGCACTGGCTGCAAGTTCCCTTTGCAGAAGTAACATTCTCCAGAAACACACTCTCTCCTAACTCTTAAGTTACTAGCTCACCTCACATATGCATGGAAACCCAGAGTGGAGCAGCCGGCGTATCTCTTGCTTGGATGCTGCCAGAAGGATCTGTGCGATAGTGGCTTGCAAGGAGCTGCTTAGGAACCTAGTTGCACAACAAGTACAAGCTTCTCACTTTAGCTGAGAAGGACTGGGAAGAACTTCCCTTTGTAGAACTAACAGTGTGCAGAAACACACGCAGTTCTATCTCTTACTGGGGAGTGTGCAGGCGAGTTCAGTGAACAGGCCGCTCTGCCCGAACAAGGCAGAATGCAGATGCGTAGTTCCCAAGCATATTCTTCTGAGTCCACTAGAAACGTTGGAGTAGAGCTGAGAGGAACTCGGCATAAGTTCCATTTGAAGAAATAACCTAGGCCAGAAACCCACTCAGCTGTAGCTGTTAAGATTCATCTGGAGCGCACATTCTGGGAAGCAGGCAGCAGAGTGCCCCGTGGAAGCTGCTCGATTTCAGCTTGTCTGATAGGTGTTTGTCTTCCCTGCAGAGAAACAGTGGCTTAGAGAACTCTTTCTACAGCAGCCACACACTCTGCCCTAGAGCTGAATATCACTGGCTGTAAGTTCCCTTTGCAGAAGTAACATTCTCCAGAACACACTCTCTCCTAACTCTTAAGTTACTAGCTCACCTCACATATGCATGGAAACCCAGAGTGGAGCAGCCGGCGTATCTCTTGCTTGGATGCTGCCAGAAGGCTCCGTGCGATAGTGGCTTGCAAGGAGCTGCTTAGGAACCTAGTTGCACAGCAAGTACAAGATTCTCACTGGAGCTGAGAAGCACTGGGAAGAACTTCTCTTTGAAGAACTAACAGTGTGCAGAAACACACGCAGTTCTATCTCTTACTGGGGAGTGTGCAGGCGAGTTCAGTGAACAGGCCGCTCTGCCCGAACAAGGCAGAATGCAGATGCGTAGTTCCCAAGCATATTCTTCTGAGTCCACAAGAAACGTTGGAGTAGAGCTGAGAGGAACTCGGCATAAGTTCCATTTGAAGAAATAACCTAGGCCAGAAACCCACTCAGCTGTAGCTGTTAAGATTCATCTGGAGCGCACATTCTGGGAACCAGGCATCAGAGTGCCCTGTGGAAGCTGCTCGATTTCAGCTTGTCTGATAGGTGTTTGTCTTCCCTGCAGAGAAACAGTGGCTGAGAGAACTCTTTCTACAGCAGCCACACACTCTGCCCTAGAGCTGAGAAGCACTGTCTGTAAGTTCCCTTTGCAGAAGTAACATTCTTCAGAAACACACTCTCTCCTAACTCTTAAGTTACTAGCTCACCTCACATATGCGTGGAAACCCAGAGTGGAGCAGCCGGCATATCTCTTGCTTGGATGCTGCCAGAAGGCTCTGTGCGATAGTGGCTTGCAAGGAGCTGCTTAGGAATCTAGTTGCACAGCAAGTGCAAGCATCTCGCTGGAGCTGAGAAGCACTGGGAAGAACTTCCCTTTGAAGAACTAACAGTGTGCAGAAACACACGCAGTTCTATCTCTTACTGGGGAGTGTGCAGGCGAGTTCAGTGAACAGGCCGCTCTGCCCGAACAAGGCAGAATGCAGATGCGTAGTTCCCAAGCATATTCTTCTGAGTCCACTAGAAACGTTGGAGTAAGCTACGAGGAACTCGGCATAAGTTCCATTTGAAGAAATAAACTAGGCCAGAAACCCACTCAGCTGTAGCTGTTAAGATTCATCTGGAGCGCACATTCTGGGAACCAGGCAGCAGAGTGCCCTGTGGAAGCTGCTCGATTTCAGCTTGTCTGATAGGTGTTTGTCTTCCCTGCAGAGAAACAGTGGCTTAGAGAACTCTTTCTACAGCAGCCACACACTCTGCCCTAGAGCTGAATAGTACTGGCTGCAAGTTCCCTTTGCAGAAGTAACATTCTCCAGAAAGACACTCTCTCGTAACTCTTAAGTTACTAGCTCACCTCACATATGCATGGAAACCCAGAGTGGAGCAGCCGGCGTATCTCTTGCTTGGATGCTGCCAGAAGGATCTGTGCGATAGTGGCTTGCAAGGAGCTGCTTAGGAACCTAGTTGCACAGCAAGTACAAGCTTCTCACTTTAGCTGAGAAGGACTGGGAAGAACTTCCCTTTGAAGAACTAACAGTGTGCAGAAACACACGCAGTTCTATCTCTTACTGGGGAGTGTGCAGGCGAGTTCAGTGAACAGGCCGCTCTGCCCGAACAAGGCAGAATGCAGATGCGTAGTTCCCAAGCATATTCTTCTGAGTCCACTAGAAACGTTGGAGTAGAGCTGAGAGGAACTCGGCATAAGTTCCATTTGAAGAAATAACCTAGGCCAGAAACCCACTCAGCTGTAGCTGTTAAGATTCATCTGGAGCGCACATTCTGGGAACCAGGCAGCAGAGTGCCCTGTGGAAGCTGCTCGATTTCAGCTTGTCTGATAGGTGTATGTCTTCCCTGCAGAGAAACAGTGGCTTAGAGAACTCTTTCTACAGCAGCCACACACTCTGCCCTAGAGCTGAATAGCAGTGGCTGTAAGTTCCCTTTGCAGAAGTAACATTCTCCAGAACACACTCTCTCCTAACTCTTAAGTTACTAGCTCACCTCACATATGCATGGAAACCCAGAGTGGAGCAGCCGGCGTATCTCTTGCTTGGATGCTGCCAGAAGGCTCTGTGCGATAGTGGCTTGCAAGGAGCTGCTTAGGAATCTAGTTGCACAGCAAGTCCAAGCTTCTCGCTGGAGCTGAGAAGCACTGGGAAGAACTTCCCTTTGAAGAACTAACAGTGTGCAGAAACACACGCAGTTCTATCTCTTACTGGGGAGTGTGCAGGCGAGTTCAGTGAACAGGCCGCTCTGCCCGAACAAGGCAGAATGCAGATGCGTAGTTCCCAAGCATATTCTTCTGAGTCCACTAGAAACGTTGGAGTAGAGCTGAGAGGAACTCGGCATAAGTTCCATTTGAAGAAATAACCTAGGCCAGAAACCCACTCAGCTGTAGCTGTTAAGATTCATCTGGAGCGCACATTCTGGGAACCAGGCAGCAGAGTGCCCTGTGGAAGCTGCTCGATTTCAGCTTGTCTGATAGGTGTTTGTCTTCCCTGCAGTGAAACAGTGGCTTAGAGAACTCTTTCTACAGCAGCCACACACTCTGCCCTAGAGCTGAGAAGCACTGGCTGTAAGTTCCCTTTGCAGAAGTAACATTCTCCAGAAACACACTCTCTCCTAACTCTTAAGTTACTAGATCACCTCACATATGCATGGAAACCCAGAGTGGACCAGCCGGCGTATCTCTTGCTTGGATGCTGCCAGAAGGCTCTGTGCGATAGTGGCTTGCAAGGAGCTGCTTAGGAACCTAGTTGCACAGCAAGTACAAGATTCTCACTGGAGCTGAGAAGCACTGGGAAGAAATTCCCTTTGAAGAACTAACAGTGTGCAGAAACACACGCAGTTCTATCTCTTACTGGGGAGTGTGCAGGCGAGTTCAGTGAACAGGCCGCTCTACCCGAACAAGGCAGTATGCAGATGCGTAGTTCCCAAGCATATTCTTCTGAGTCCACTAGAAACGTTGGAGTAGAGCTGCGAGGAACTCGGCATAAGTTCCATTTGAAGAAATAACCTAGGCCAGAAACCCACTCAGCTGTAGCTGTTAAGATTCATCTGGAGCGCACATTCTGGGAACCAGGCAGCAGAGTGCCCTGTGGAAGCTGCTCGATTTCAGCTTGTCTGATAGGTGTTTGTCTTCCCTGCAGAGAAACAGTGGCTTAGAGAACTCTTTCTACAGCAGCCACACACTCTGCCCTAGAGCTGAATAGCACTGGCTGTAAGTTCCCTTTGCAGAAGTAACATTCTCCAGAACACACTCTCTCCTAACTCTTAAGTTACTAGCTCACCTCACATATGCATGGAAACCCAGAGTGGAGCAGCCGGCGTATCTCTTGCTTGGATGCTGCCAGAAGGCTCTGTGCGATAGTGGCTTGCAAGGAGCTGCTTAGGAACCTAGTTGCACAGCAAGTACAAGATTCTCACTGAGGCTGAGAAGCACTGGGAAGAACTTCCCTTTGAAGAACTAACAGTGTGCAGAAACACACGCAGTTCTATCTCTTACTGGGGAGTGTGCAGGCGAGTTCAGTGAACAGGCCGCTCTGCCCGAACAAGGCAGTATGCAGATGCGTAGTTCCCAAGCATATTCTTCTGAGTCCACTAGAAACGTTGGAGTAGAGCTGAGAGGAACTCGGCATAAGTTCCATTTGAAGAAATAACCTAGGCCAGAAACCCACTCAGCTGTAGCTGTTAAGATTCATCTGGAGCGCACATTCTGGGAACCAGGCATCAGAGTGCCCTGTGGAAGCTGCTCGATTTCAGCCTGTCTGAATGGTGTTTGTCTTCCCGGCAGAGAAACAGTGGCTTAGAGAAGTCTTTCTACAGCAGCCACACACTCTGCCCTAGAGCTGAGAAGCACTGGCTGTAAGTTCCCTTTGCAGAAGTAACATTCTCCAGAAACACACTCTCTCCTAACTCTTAACTTACTAGCTCACCTCACATATGCATGGAAACCCAGAGTGGAGCAGGCGGCGATAGCTCTTGCTTGGAAGCTGCCAGAAGGCTCTGTGCGATAGTGGCTTGCAAGGAGCTGCTTAGGAATCTAGTTGCACAGCAAGTACAAGCTTCTCACTGGAGCTGAGAAGCACTGGGAAGAACTTCCCTTTGAAGAACTAACAGTGTGCAGAAACACACGCAGGTCTATCACTTACTGGAGAGTGTGCAGGCGAGTTCAGTGAACAGGCCGCTCTGCCCGAACAAGGCAGAATGCAGATGCGTAGTTCCCAAGCATATTCTTCTGAGTCCACTAGAAACGTTGGAGTAGAGCTGAGAGGAACTCGGCATAAGTTCCATTTGAAGAAATAACCTAGGCCAGAAACCCACTCAGCTGTAGATGTTAAGATTCATCTGGAGCGCACATTCTGGGAACCAGGCAGCAGAGTGCCCTGTGGAAGCTGCTCGATTTCAGCTTGTCTGATAGGTGTTTGTCTTCCCTGCAGAGAAACAGTGGCTTAGAGAACTCTTTCTACAGCAGCCACACACTCTGCCCTAGAGCTGAGAAGCACTGGCTGTAAGTTCCCTTTGCAGAAGTAACATTCTCCAGAAACACACTCTCTCCTAACTCTTAACTTACTAGCTCACCTCACATATGCATGGAAACCCAGAGTGGAGCAGGCGGCGATAGCTCTTGCTTGGAAGCTGCCAGAAGGCTCTGCGCGATAGTGGCTTGCAAGGAGCTGCTTAGGAATCTAGTTGCACAGCAAGTACAAGCTTCTCACTGAGGCTGAGAAGCACTGGGCGGAACTTCCCTTTGAAGAACTAACAGTGTACAGAAACACACGCAGTGCTATGTCTTACTGGGGAGTGTGCAGGCGAGTTCAGTGAACAGGCCGCTCTGCCCGAACAAGGCAGAATGCAGATGCGTAGTTTCCAAGCATATTCTTCTGAGTCCACTAGAAACGTTGGAGTAGAGCTGAGAGGAACTCGGCATAAGTTCCATTTGAAGAAATAACCTAGGCCAGAAACCCACTCAGCTGTAGCTGTTAAGATTCATCTGGAGCGCACATTCTGGGAACCAGGCAGCAGAGTGCCCTGTGGAAGCTGCTCGATTTCAGCTTGTCTGATAGGTGTTTGTCTTCCCTGCAGAGAAACAGTGGCTTAGAGAACTCTTTCTACAGCAGCCACACACTCTGCCCTAGAGCTGAGAAGCACTGGCTGTAAGTTCCCTTTGCAGAAGTAACATTCTCCAGAAACACACTCTCTCCTAACTCTTAAGTTACTAGCTCACCCCACATATGCATGGATCCCCAGAGTGGAGCAGGCGGCGATAGCTCTTGCTTGGAAGCTGCCAGAAGGCTCTGTGCGATAGTGGCTTGCAAGGAGCTGCTTAGGAATCTAGTTGCACAGCAAGTACAAGCTTCTCACTGGAGCTGAGAAGCACTGGGAAGAACTTCCCTTTGAAGAACTAACAGTGTGCAGAAACACAGGCAGTTCTATCTCTTACTGGGGAGTGTGCAGGCGAGTTCAGTGAACAGGCCGCTCTGCCCGAACAAGGCAGAATGCAGATGCGTAGTTCCCAAGCATATTCTTCTGAGTCCACTAGAAACGTTGGGGTAGAGCTGAGAGGAACTCGGCATAAGTTCCATTTGAAGAAATAACCTAGGCCAGAAACCCACTCAGCTGTAGCTGTTAAGATTCATCTGGAGCGCACATTCTGGGAACCAGGCAGCAGAGTGCCCTGTGGAAGCTGCTCGATTTCAGCTTGTCTGATAGGTGTTTGTCTTCCCTGCAGAGAAACAGTGGCTTAGAGAAGTCTTTCTACAGCAGCCACACACTCTGCCCTAGAGCTGAGAAGCACTGGCTGTAAGTTCCCTTTGCAGAAGTAACATTCTCCAGAAACACACTCTCTCCTAAATCTTAAGTTACTAGCTCAGCTCACATATGCATGGAAACCCAGAGTGGAGCAGCCGGCGTATCTCTTGCTTGGATGCTGCCAGAAGGCTCTGTGCAATAGTGGCTTGCAAGGAGCTGCTTAGGAATCTAGTTGCACAGCAAGTACAAGCTTCTCACTGGAGCTGAGAAGCACTGGGAAGAAATTCCCTTTGAAGAACTAACAGTGTGCAGAAACACACGCAGTTCTATCTCTTACTGGGGAATGTGCAGGCGACTTCAGTGAACAGGCCGCTCTGCCCGAACAAGGCAGAATGCAGATGCGTAGTTCCCAAGCATATTCTTCTGAGTCCACTAGAAACGTTGGAGTAGAGCTGAGAGGAACTCAGCATAAGTTCCATTTGAAGAAATAACCTAGGCCAGAAACCCACTCAGCTGTAGCTGTTAAGATTCATCTGGAGCGCACGTTTTCGGAACCAGGCAGCAGAGTGCCCTGTGGAAGCTGCTCGATTTCAGCTTGTCTGAATGGTGTTTGTCTTCCCGGCAGAGAAACAGTGGCTTAGAGAAGTCTTTCTACAGCAGCCACACACTCTGCCCTAGAGCTGACAAGCACTGGCTGTAAGTTCCCTTTGCAGAAGTAACATTCTCCAGAAACACACTCTCTCATAACTCTTAACTTACAAGCTCACCTCACATATGCATGGAAACCCAGAGTGGAGCAGCCGGCGATAGCTCTTGCTTGGAAGCTGCCAGAAGGCTCTGTGCGATAGTGGCTTGCAAGGAGCTGCTTAGGAATCGAGTTGCACAGCAAGTACAAGCTTCTCACTGGAGCTGAGAAGCACTGGGAAGAACTTCCCTTTGAAGAACTAACAGTGTGCAGAAACACAGGCAGTTCTATCTCTTACTGGGGAGTGTGCAGGCGAGTTCAGTGAACAGGCCGCTCTGCCCGAACAAGGCAGAATGCAGATGCGTAGTTCCCAAGCATATTCTTCTGAGTCCACCAGAAACGTTGGAGTAGAGCTGCGAGGAACTCGGCATAAGTTCCATTTGAAGAAATAACCTAGGCCAGAAACCCACTCAGCTGTAGCTGTTAAGATTCATCTGGAGCGCACATTCTGGGAACCAGGCAGCAGAGTGCCCTGTGGAAGCTGCTCGATTTCAGCTTGTCTGATAGGTGTTTGTCTTCCCTGCAGAGAAACAGTGGCTTAGAGAACTCTTTCTACAGCAGCCACACACTCTGCCCTAGAGCTGAGAAGCACTGGCTGTAAGTTCCCTTTGCAGAAGTAACATTCTCCAGAAACACACTCTCTCCTAACTCTTAAGTTACTAGCTCACCCCACATATGCATGGAAACCCAGAGTGGAGCAGGCGGCGATAGCTCTTGCTTGGAAGCTGCCAGAAGGCTCTGTGCGATAGTGGCTTGCAAGGAGCTGCTTAGGAATCTAGTTGCACAGCAAGTACAAGCTTCTCACTGGAACTGAGAAGCACTGGGAAGAACTTCCCTTTGAAGAACTAACAGTGTGCAGAAACACAGGCAGTTCTATCTCTTACTGGGGAGTGTGCAGGCGATTTCAGTGAACAGGCCGCTCTGCCCGAACAAGGCAGAATGCAGATGCGTAGTTCCCAAGCATATTCTTCTGAGTCCACCAGAAACGTTGGAGTAGAGTTGAGAGGAACTCGGCATAAGTTCCATTTGAAGAAATAACCTATGCCAGAAACCTACTCAGCTGTAGCTGTTAAGATTCATCTGGAGCGCACATTCTGGGAACCAGGCAGCAGAGTGCCCTGTGGAAGCTGCTCGATTTCAGCTTGTCTGATAGGTGTTTGTCTTCCCTGCAGAGAAACAGTGGCTTAGAGAACTCTTTCTACAGCAGCCACACACTCTGCCCTAGAGCTGAATAGCACTGGCTGTAAGTTCCCTTTGCAGAAGTAACATTCTCCAGAACACACTCTCTCCTAACTCTTAAGTTACTAGCTCACCTCACATATGCATGGAAACCCAGAGTGGAGCAGCCGGCGTATCTCTTGCTTGGATGCTGCCAGAAGGCTCTGTGCGATAGTGGCTTGCAAGGAGCTGCTTAGGAATCTAGTTGCACAGCAAGTACAAGCTTCTCACTGGAGCTGAGAAGCACTGGGAAGAACTTCTCTTTGAAGAACTAACAGTGTGCAGAAACACACGCAGTTCTATCTCTTACTGGGGAGTGTGCAGGCGAGTTCAGTGAACAGGCCGCTCTGCCCGAACAAGGCAGAATGCAGATGCGTAGTTCCCAAGCATATTCTTCTGAGTCCACTAGAAACGTTGGAGTAGAGCTGAGAGGAACTCGGCATAAGTTCCATTTGAAGAAATAACCTAGGCCAGAAACCCACTCAGCTGTAGCTGTTAAGATTCATCTGGATCACACATTCTGGGAACCAGGCAGCAGAGTGCCCTGTGGAAGCTGCTCGATTTCAGCTTGTCTGATAGGTGTTTGTCTTCCCTGCAGAGAAACAGTGGCTTAGAGAACTCTTTCTACAGCAGCCACACACTCTGCCCTAGAGCTGAGAAGCACTGGCTGTAAGTTCCCTTTGCAGAAGTAACATTCTTCAGAAACACACTCTCTCCTAACTCTTAAGTTACTAGGTCACCTCACATATGCGTGGAAACCCAGAGTGGAGCAGCCGGCGTATCTCTTGCTTGGATGCTGCCAGAAGGCTCTGTGCGATAGTGGCTTGCAAGGAGCTGCTTAGGAATCTAGTTGCACAGCAAGTACAAGCTTCTCGCTGGAGCTGAGAAGAACTGGGAAGAACTTCCCTTTGAAGAACTAACAGTGTGCAGAAACACACGCAGTTCTATCTCTTACTGGGGAGTGTGCAGGCGAGTTCAGTGAACAGGCCGCTCTGCCCGAACAAGGCAGAATGCAGATGCGTAGTTCCCAAGCATATTCTTCTGAGTCCACTAGAAACATTGGAGTAAGCTGCGAGGAACTCGGCATAAGTTCCATTTGAAGAAATAACCTAGGCCAGAAACCCACTCAGCTGTAGCTGTTAAGATTCATCTGGAGCGCACATTCTGGGAACCAGGCAGCAGAGTGCCCTGTGGAAGCTGCTCGATTTCAGCTTGTCTGATAGATGTTTGTCTTCCCTGCAGAGAAACAGTGGCTTAGAGAAGTCTTTCTAGAGCAGCCACACACTCTGCCCTAGAGCGGAGAAGCACTGGCTGTAAGTTCCCTTTGCAGAAGTAACATTCTTCAGAAACACACTCTCTCCTAACTCTTAACTTACTAGCTCACCTCACATATGCATGGAAACCCAGAGTGGAGCAGCCGGCGTATCTATTGCTTGGATGCTGCCAGAAGGCTCTGTGCGATAGTGGCTTGCAAGGAGCTGCTTAGGAACCTAGTTGCACAGCAAGTACAAGCTTCTCACTTTAGCTGAGAAGGACTGGGAAGAACTTCCCTTTGAAGAACTAACAGTGTGCAGAAACACACGCAGTTCTATCTCTTACTGGGGAGTGTGCAGGCGAGTTCAGTGAACAGGCCGCTCTGCCCGAACAAGGCAGAATGCAGATGCGTAGTTCCCAAGCATATTCTTCTGAGTCCACTAGAAACGTTGGAGTAGAGCTGAGAGGAACTCGGCATAAGTTCCATTTGAAGAAATAACCTAGGCCAGAAACCCACTCAGCTGTAGCTGTTAAGATTCATCTGGAGCCCACATTCTGGGAAGCAGGCAGCAGAGTGCCCTGTGGAAGCTGCTCGATTTCAGCTTGTCTGATAGGTGTTTGTCTTCCCTGCAGAGAAACAGTGGCTTAGAGAACTCTTTCTACAGCAGCCACACACTCTGCCCTAGAGCTGAATAGCACTGGCTGTAAGTTCCCTTTGCAGAAGTAACATTCTCCAGAACACACTCTCTCCTAACTCTTAAGTTACTAGCTCACCTCACATATGCATGGAAACCCAGAGTGGAGCAGCCGGCGTATCTCTTGCTTGGATGCTGCCAGAAGGCTCTGTGCGATAGTGGCTTGCAAGGAGCTGCTTAGGAATCTAGTTGCACAGCAAGTACAAGCTTCTCACTGGAGCTGAGAAGCACTGGGAAGAACTTCTCTTTGAAGAACTAACAGTGTGCAGAAACACACGCAGTTCTATCTCTTACTGGGGAGTGTGCAGGCGAGTTCAGTGAACAGGCCGCTCTGCCCGAACAAGGCAGAATGCAGATGCGTAGTTCCCAAGCATATTCTTCTGAGTCCACTAGAAACGTTGGAGTAGAGCTGAGAGGAACTCGGCATAAGTTCCATTTGAAGAAATAACCTAGGCCAGAAACCCACTCAGCTGTAGCTGTTAAGATTCATCTGGATCACACATTCTGGGAACCAGGCAGCAGAGTGCCCTGTGGAAGCTGCTCGATTTCAGCTTGTCTGATAGGTGTTTGTCTTCCCTGCAGAGAAACAGTGGCTTAGAGAACTCTTTCTACAGCAGCCACACACTCTGCCCTAGAGCTGAGAAGCACTGGCTGTAAGTTCCCTTTGCAGAAGTAACATTCTTCAGAAACACACTCTCTCCTAACTCTTAAGTTACTAGGTCACCTCACATATGCGTGGAAACCCAGAGTGGAGCAGCCGGCGTATCTCTTGCTTGGATGCTGCCAGAAGGCTCTGTGCGATAGTGGCTTGCAAGGAGCTGCTTAGGAATCTAGTTGCACAGCAAGTACAAGCTTCTCGCTGGAGCTGAGAAGAACTGGGAAGAACTTCCCTTTGAAGAACTAACAGTGTGCAGAAACACACGCAGTTCTATCTCTTACTGGGGAGTGTGCAGGCGAGTTCAGTGAACAGGCCGCTCTGCCCGAACAAGGCAGAATGCAGATGCGTAGTTCCCAAGCATATTCTTCTGAGTCCACTAGAAACATTGGAGTAAGCTGCGAGGAACTCGGCATAAGTTCCATTTGAAGAAATAACCTAGGCCAGAAACCCACTCAGCTGTAGCTGTTAAGATTCATCTGGAGCGCACATTCTGGGAACCAGGCAGCAGAGTGCCCTGTGGAAGCTGCTCGATTTCAGCTTGTCTGATAGATGTTTGTCTTCCCTGCAGAGAAACAGTGGCTTAGAGAAGTCTTTCTAGAGCAGCCACACACTCTGCCCTAGAGCGGAGAAGCACTGGCTGTAAGTTCCCTTTGCAGAAGTAACATTCTTCAGAAACACACTCTCTCCTAACTCTTAACTTACTAGCTCACCTCACATATGCATGGAAACCCAGAGTGGAGCAGCCGGCGTATCTATTGCTTGGATGCTGCCAGAAGGCTCTGTGCGATAGTGGCTTGCAAGGAGCTGCTTAGGAACCTAGTTGCACAGCAAGTACAAGCTTCTCACTTTAGCTGAGAAGGACTGGGAAGAACTTCCCTTTGAAGAACTAACAGTGTGCAGAAACACACGCAGTTCTATCTCTTACTGGGGAGTGTGCAGGCGAGTTCAGTGAACAGGCCGCTCTGCCCGAACAAGGCAGAATGCAGATGCGTAGTTCCCAAGCATATTCTTCTGAGTCCACTAGAAACGTTGGAGTAGAGCTGAGAGGAACTCGGCATAAGTTCCATTTGAAGAAATAACCTAGGCCAGAAACCCACTCAGCTGTAGCTGTTAAGATTCATCTGGAGCCCACATTCTGGGAAGCAGGCAGCAGAGTGCCCTGTGGAAGCTGCTCGATTTCAGCTTGTCTGATAGGTGTTTGTCTTCCCTGCAGAGAAACAGTGGCTTAGAGAACTCTTTCTACAGCAGCCACACACTCTGCCCTAGAGCTGAATAGCACTGGCTGTAAGTTCCCTTTGCAGAAGTAACATTCTCCAGAACACACTCTCTCCTAACTCTTAAGTTACTAGCTCACCTCACATATGCATGGAAACCCAGAGTGGAGCAGCCGGCGTATCTCTTGCTTGGATGCTGCCAGAAGGCTCTGTGCGATAGTGGCTTGCAAGGAGCTGCTTAGGAATCTAGTTGCACAGCAAGTACAAGCTTCTCACTGGAGCTGAGAAGCACTGGGAAGAACTTCTCTTTGAAGAACTAACAGTGTGCAGAAACACACGCAGTTCTATCTCTTACTGGAGAGTGTGCAGGCGACTTCAGTGAACAGGCCGCTCTGCCCGAACAAGGCAGAATGCAGATGCGTAGTTCCCAAGCATATTCTTCTGAGTCCACTAGAAACATTGGAGTAGAGCTGAGAGGAACTCGGCATAAGTTCCATTTGAAGAAATAACCTAGGCCAGAAACCCACTCAGCTGTAGCTGTTAAGATTCATCTGGAGCGCACATTCTGGGAACCAGGCAGCAGAGTGCCCTTTGGAAGCTGCTCGATTTCAGCTTGTCTGATAGGTGTTTGTCTTCCCTGCAGAGAAACAGTGGCTTAGAGAACTCTTTCTACAGCAGCCACACACTCTGCCCTAGAGCTGAATAGCACTGGCTGTAAGTTCCCTTTGCAGAAGTAACATTCTCCAGAACACACTCTCTCCTAACTCTTAAGTTACTAGCTCACCTCACATATGCATGGAAACCCAGAGTGGAGCAGCCGGCGTATCTCTTGCTTGGATGCTGCCAGAAGGCTCTGTGCGATAGTGGCTTGCAAGGAGCTGCTTAGGAATCTAGTTGCACAGCAAGTACAAGCTTCTCACTGGAGCTGAGAAGCACTGGGAAGAACTTCTCTTTGAAGAACTAACAGTGTGCAGAAACACACGCAGTTCTATCTCTTACTGGAGAGTGTGCAGGCGACTTCAGTGAACAGGCCGCTCTGCCCGAACAAGGCAGAATGCAGATGCGTAGTTCCCAAGCATATTCTTCTGAGTCCACTAGAAACATTGGAGTAGAGCTGAGAGGAACTCGGCATAAGTTCCATTTGAAGAAATAACCTAGGCCAGAAACCCACTCAGCTGTAGCTGTTAAGATTCATCTGGAGCGCACATTCTGGGAACCAGGCAGCAGAGTGCCCTTTGGAAGCTGCTCGATTTCAGCTTGTCTGATAGGTGTTTGTCTTCCCTGCAGAGAAACAGTGGCTTAGAGAACTCTTTCTACAGCAGCCACACACTCTGCCCTAGAGCTGAATAGCACTGGCTGTAAGTTCCCTTTGCAGAAGTAACATTCTCCAGAACACACTCTCTCCTAACTCTTAAGTTACAAGCTCACCTCTCATATGCATGGAAACCCAGAGTGGAGCAGCCGGCGTATCTCTTGCTTGGATGCTGCCAGAAGGCTCTGTGCGATAGTGGCTTGCACGGAGCTGCTTAGGAATCTAGTTGCACAGCAAGTACAAGCTTCTCACTGGAGCTGAGAAGCACTGGGAAGAACTTCTCTTTGAAGAACTAACAGTGTGCAGAAACACACGCAGTTCTATCTCTTACTGGGGAGTGTGCAGGCGAGTTCAGTGAACAGGCCGCTCTGCCCGAACAAGGCAGAATGCAGATGCATAGTTCCCAAGCATATTCTTCTGAGTCCACTAGAAACGTTGGAGTAGAGCTGAGAGGAACTCGGCATAAGTTCCATTTGAAGAAATAACCTAGGCCAGAAACCCACTCAGCTGTAGCTGTTAAGATTCATCTGGAGCGCACATTCTGGGAACCAGGCAGCAGAGTGCCCTGTGGAAGCTGCTCGATTTCAGCTTGTCTGATAGGTATTTGTCTTCCCTGCAGAGAAACAGTGGCTTAGAGAACTCTTTCTACAGCAGCCACACACTCTGCCCTAGAGCTGAGAAGCACTGGCTGTAAGTTCCCTTTGCAGAAGTAACATTCTCCAGAAACACACTCTCTCCTAACTCTTAACTTACTAGCTCACCTCACATATGCATGGAAACCCAGAGTGGAGCAGCCGGCGTATCTCTTGCTTGGATGCTGCCAGAAGGCTCTGTGCGATAGTGGCTTGCAAGGAGCTGCTTAGGAATCGAGTTGCACAGCAAGTACAAGCTTCTCACTGGAGCTGAGAAGCACTGGGAAGAACCTCTCTTTGAAGAACTAACAGTGTGCAGAAACACACGCAGTTCTATCTCTTACTGGGGAGTGTGCAGGCGAGTTCAGTGAACAGGCCGCTCTGCCCGAACAAGGCAGAATGCAGATGCGTAGTTCCCAAGCATATTCTTCTGAGTCCACTAGAAACGTTGGAGTAGAGCTGAGAGGAACTCGGCATAAGTTCCATTTGAAGAAATAACCTAGGCCAGAAACCCACTCAGCTGTAGCTGTTAAGATTCATCTGGAGCGCACATTCTGGGAACCAGGCAGCAGAGTGCCCTGTGGAAGCTGCTCGATTTCAGCTTGTCTGATAGGTGTTTGTCTTCCCTGCAGAGAAACAGTGGCTTAGAGAACTCTTTGTACAGCAGCCACACACTCTGCCCTAGAGCTGAGAAGCACTGGCTGTAAGTTCCCTTTGCAGAAGTAACATTCTCCAGAAACACACTCTCTCCTAACTCTTAACTTACTAGCTCACCTCACATATGCATGGAAACCCAGAGTGGAGCAGGCGGCGATAGCTCTTGCTTGGATGCTGCCAGAAGGCTCTGTGCGATAGTGGCTTGCAGGGAGCTGCTTAGGAATCTAGTTGCACAGCAAGTACAAGCTTCTCACTTTAGCTGAGAAGGACTGGGAAGAACTTCCCTTTGAAGAACTAACAGTGTGCAGAAACACACGCAGTTCTATCTCTTACTGGGGAGTGTGCAGGCGAGTTCAGTGAACAGGCCGCTCTGCCCGAACAAGGCAGAATGCAGATGCGTAGTTCCCAAGCATATTCTTCGGAGTCCACTAGAAACGTTGGAGTAGAGCTGAGAGGAACCTGGCATAAGTTCCATTTGAAGAAATAACCTAGGCCAGAAACCCACTCAGCTGTAGCTGTTAAGATTCATCTGGAGCGCACATTCTGGGAACCAGGCAGCAGAGTGCCCTGTGGAAGCTGCTCGATTTCAGCTTGTCTGATAGGTGTTTGTCTTCCCTGCAGT
Organism: Tapirus indicus; assembly: GCA_031878705.1. Taxonomy (NCBI): domain Eukaryota; kingdom Metazoa; phylum Chordata; class Mammalia; order Perissodactyla; family Tapiridae; genus Tapirus; species Tapirus indicus. The sequence continues at coordinate 360,438 of CM062933.1, forward strand.
GAAACAGTGGCTTAGAGAACTCTTTCTACAGCAGCCACACACTCTACCCTAGAGCTGAATAGCACTGGCTGTAAGTTCCCTTTGCAGAAGTAACATTCTCCAGAACACACTCTCTCCTAACTCTTAAGTTACTAGCTCACCTCACGTATGCATGGAAACCCAGAGTGGAGCAGCCGGCGTATCTCTTGCTTGGATGCTGCCAGAAGGCTCTGTGCGATAGTGGCTTGCAAGGAGCTGCTTAGGAATCTAGTTGCACAGCAAGTACAAGCTTCTCGCTGGAGCTGAGAAGCACTGGGAAGAACTTCCCTTTGAAGAACTAACAGTGTGCAGAAACACACGCAGTTCTATCTCTTACTGGGGAGTGTGCAGGCGAGTTCAGTGAACAGGCCGCTCTGCCCGAACAAGGCAGAATGCAGATGCGTAGTTCCCAAGCATATTCTTCTGAGTCCACTAGAAACGTTGGAGTAAGCTGCGAGGAACTCGGCATAAGTTCCATTTGAAGAAATAACCTAGGCCAGAAACCCACTCAGCTGTAGCTGTTAAGATTCATCTGGAGCGCACATTCTGGGAACCAGGCAGCAGAGTGCCCTGTGGAAGCTGCTCGATTTCAGCTTGTCTTATAGGTGTTTGTCTTCCCTGCAGTGAAACAGTGGCTTAGAGAACTCTTTCTACAGCAGCCACACACTCTGCCCTAGAGCTGAGAAGCACTGGCTGTAAGTTCCCTTTGCAGAAGTAACATTCTCCAGAAACACACTCTCTCCTAACTCTTAAGTTACTAGCTCACCTCACATATGCATGGAAACCCAGAGTGGAGCAGCCGGCGTATCTCTTGCTTGGATGCTGCCAGAAGGCTCTGTGCGATAGTGGCTTGCAAGGAGCTGCTTAGGAACCTAGTTGCACAGCAATACAAGCTTCTCACCTTAGCTGAGAAGGACTGGGAAGAACTTCCCTTTGAAGAACTAACAGTGTGCAGAAACACACGCAGTTCTATCTCTTACTGGGGAGTGTGCAGGCGAGTTCAGTGAACAGGCCGCTCTGCCCGAACAAGGCAGAATGCAGATGCGTAGTTCCCAAGCATATTCTTCTGAGTCCACTAGAAACGTTGGAGTAGAGCTGAGAGGAACTCGGCATAAGTTCCATTTGAAGAAATAACCTAGGCCAGAAACCCACTCAGCTGTAGCTGTTAAGATTCATCTGGAGCCCACATTCTGGGAACCAGGCAGCAGAGTGCCCTGTGGAAGCTGCTCGATTTCAGCTTGTCTGATAGGTGTTTGTCTTCCCTGCAGAGAAACAGTGGCTTAGAGAACTCTTTCTACAGCAGCCACACACTCTGCCCTAGAGCTGAATAGCACTGGCTGTAAGTTGCCTTTGCAGAAGTAACATTCTCCAGAACACACTCTCTCCTAACTCTTAAGTTACTAGCTCACCTCACATATGCATGGAAACCCAGAGTGGAGCAGCCGGCGTATCTCTTGCTTGGATGCTGCCAGAAGGCTCTGTGCGATAGTGGCTTGCAAGGAGCTGCTTAGGAATCTAGTTGCACAGCAAGTACAAGCTTCTCACTGGAGCTGAGAAGCACTGGGAAGAACTTCTCTTTGAAGAACTAACAGTGTGCAGAAACACACGCAGTTCTATCTCTTACTGGGGAGTGTGCAGGCGAGTTCAGTGAACAGGCCTCTCTGCCCGAACAAGGCAGAATGCAGATGCGTAGTTCCCAAGCATATTCATCTGAGTCCACTAGAAACGTTGAAGTAGAGCTGAGAGGAACTCGGCATAAGTTCCATTTGAAGAAATAACCTAGGCCAGAATCCCACTCAGCTGTAGCTGTTAAGATTCATCTGGAGCGCACATTCTGGGAAGCAGGCAGCAGAGTGCCCTGTGGAAGCTGCTCGATTTCAGCTTGTCTGATAGGTGTTTGTCTTCCCTGCAGAGAAACAGTGGCTTAGAGAACTCTTTCTACAGCAGCCACACACTCTGCCCTAGAGCTGAATAGCACTGGCTGTAAGTTGCCTTTGCAGAAGTAACATTCTCCAGAACACACTCTCTCCTAACTCTTAAGTTACTAGCTCACCTCACATATGCATGGAAACCCAGAGTGGAGCAGCCGGCGTATCTCTTGCTTGGATGCTGCCAGAAGGCTCTGTGCGATAGTGGCTTGCAAGGAGCTGCTTAGGAATCTAGTTGCACAGCAAGTACAAGCTTCTCACTGGAGCTGAGAAGCACTGGGAAGATCTTCTCTTTGAAGAACTAACAGTGTGCAGAAACACACGCAGTTCTATCTCTTACTGGGGAGTGTGCAGGCGAGTTCAGTGAACAGGCCTCTCTGCCCGAACAAGGCAGAATGCAGATGCGTAGTTCCCAAGCATATTCATCTGAGTCCACTAGAAACGTTGAAGTAGAGCTGAGAGGAACTCGGCATAAGTTCCATTTGAAGAAATAACCTAGGCCAGAATCCCACTCAGCTGTAGCTGTTAAGATTCATCTGGAGCGCACATTCTGGGAAGCAGGCAGCAGAGTGCCCTGTGGAAGTTGCTCGATTTCAGCTTGTCTGATAGGTGTTTGTCTTCCCTGCAGAGAAACAGTGGCTTAGAGAACTGTTTCTACAGCAGCCACACACTCTGCCCTAGAGCTGAGAAGCACTGGCTGTAAGTTCCCTTTGCAGAAGTAACATTCTCCAGAACACACTCTCTCCTAACTCTTAAGTTACTAGCTCACCTCACATATGCATGGAAACCCAGAGTGGAGCAGCCGGCGTATCTCTTGCTTGGATGCTGCCAGAAGGCTCTGTGCGATAGTGGCTTGCAAGGAGCTGCTTAGGAATCTAGCTGCACAGCAAGTACAAGCTTCTCACTGGAGCTGAGAAGCACTGGGAAGAACTTCTCTTTGAAGAACTAACAGTGTGCAGAAACACACGCAGTTCTATCTCTTACTGGGGAGTGTGCAGGCGAGTTCAGTGAACAGGCCGCTCTGCCCGAACAAGGCAGAATGCAGATGCGTAGTTCCCAAGCATATTCTTCTGAGTCCACTAGAAACGTTGGAGTAGAGCTGAGAGGAACTCGGCATAAGTTCCATTTGAAGAAATAACCTAGGCCAGAATCCCACTCAGCTGTAGCTGTTAAGATTCATCTGGAGCGCACATTCTGGGAACCAGGCAGCAGAGTCCCCTGTGGAAGCTGCTCGATTTCAGCTTGTCTGATAGGTATTTGTCTTCCCTGCAGAGAAACAGTGGCTTAGAGAACTCTTTCTACAGCAGCCACACACTCTGCCCTAGAGCTGAGAAGCACTGGCTGTAAGTTCCCTTTGCAGAAGTAACGTTCTCCAGAAACACACTCTCTCCTAACTCTTAAGTTACTAGCTCACCTCACATATGCATGGAAACCCAGAGTGGAGCAGCCGGCGTATCTCTTGCTTGGATGCTGCCAGAAGGCTCTGTGCGATAGTGGCTTGCAAGGAGCTGCTTAGGAACCTAGTTGCACAGCAAGTACAAGCTTCTCACTTTAGCTGAGAAGGACTGGGAAGAACCTCCCTTTGAAGAACTAACAGTGTGCAGAAACACACGCAGTTCTATCTCTTACTGGGGAGTGTGCAGGCGAGTTCAGTGAACAGGCCGCTCTGCCCAAACAAGGCAGAATGCAGATGCGTAGTTCCCAAGCATATTCTTCTGAGTCCACTAGAAACGTTGGAGTAGAGCTGAGAGGAACTCGGCATAAGTTCCATTTGAAGAAATAACCTAGGCCAGAAACCCACTCAGCTGTAGCTGTTAAGATTCATCTGGAGCGCACATTCTGGGAACCAGGCAGCAGAGTGCCCTGTGGAAGCTGCTCGATTTCAGCTTGTCTGATAGGTGTTTGTCTTCCCTGCAGAGAAACAGTGGCTTAGAGAACTCTTTCTACAGCAGCCACACACTCTGCCCTAGAGCTGAGAAGCACTGGCTGTAAGTTCCCTTTGCAGAAGTAACATTCTCCAGAAACACACTCTCTCCTAACTCTTAAGTTACTAGCTCACCTCACATATGCATGGAAACCCAGAGTGGAGCAGCCGGCGTATCTCTTGCTTGGATGCTGCCAGAAGGCTCTGTGCGATAGTGGCTTGCAAGGAGCTGCTTAGGAATCTAGTTGCACAGCAAGTACAAGCTTCTCACTGGAGCTGAGAAGCACTGGGAAGAACTTCTCGTTGAAGAACTAACAGTGTGCAGAAACACACGCAGTTCTATCTCTTACTGGGGAGTGTGCAGGCGAGTTCAGTGAACAGGCCGCTCTGCCCGAACAAGGCAGAATGCAGATGCGTAGTTCCCAAGCATATTCTTCTGAGTCCACTAGAAACGTTGGAGTAGAGCTGAGAGGAACTCGGCATAAGTTCCATTTGAAGAAATAACCTAGGCCAGAAACCCACTCAGCTGTAGCTGTTAAGATTCATCTGGAGCGCACATTCTGGGAACCAGGCAGCAGAGTGCCCTGTGGAAGCTGCTCGATTTCAGCTTGTCTGATAGGTGTTTGTCTTCCCTGCAGAGAAACAGTGGCTTAGAGAACTCTTTCTACAGCAGCCACACACTCTGCCCTAGAGCTGAGAAGCACTGGCTGTAAGTTCCCTTTGCGGAAGTAACATTCACCAGAAACACACTCTCTCCTAACTCTGAAGTTACTAGCTCACCTCACATATGCATGGAAACCCAGAGTGGAGCAGCCGGCGTATCTCTTGCTTGGATGCTGCCAGAAGGCTCTGTGCGATAGTGGCTTGCAAGGAGCTGCTTAGGAATCGAGTTGCACAGCAAGTACAAGCTTCTCACTGGAGCTGAGAAGGACTGAGAAGAACTTCCCTTTGAAGAACTAACAGTGTGCAGAAACACACGCAGTTCTATCTCTTACTGGGGAGTGTGCAGGCGAGTTCAGTGAACAGGCCGCTCTGCCCGAACAAGGCAGAATGCAGATGCGTAGTTCCCAAGCATATTCTTCTGAGTCCACTAGAAACGTTGGAGTAAGCTGCGAGGAACTCGGCATAAGTTCCATTTGAAGAAATAACCTAGGCCAGAAACCCACTCAGCTGTAGCTGTTAAGATTCATCTGGAGCGCACATTCTGGGAACCAGGCAGCAGAGTGCCCTGTGGAAGCTGCTCGATTTCAGCTTGTCTGATAGGTGTTTGTCTTCCCTGCAGTGAAACAGTGGCTTAGAGAACTCTTTCTACAGCAGCCACACACTCTGCCCTAGAGCTGAGAAGCACTGGCTGTAAGTTCCCTTTGCAGAAGTAACATTCTCCAGAAACACACTCTCTCCTAACTCTTAACTTACTAGCTCACCTCACATATGCATGGAAACCCAGAGTGGAGCAGCCGGCGTATCTCTTGCTTGGATGCTGCCAGAAGGCTCTGTGCGATAGTGGCTTGCAAGGAGCTGCTTAGGAACCTAGTTGCACAGCAAGTACAAGCTTCTCACTGGAGCTGAGAAGCACTGGGAAGAACTTCTCTTTGAAGAACTAACAGTGTGCAGAAACACACGCAGTTCTATCTCTTACTGGGGAGTGTGCAGGCGAGTTCAGTGAACAGGCCGCTCTGCCCGAACAAGGCAGAATGCAGATGCGTAGTTCCCAAGCATATTCTTCTGAGTCCACTAGAAACGTTGGAGTAGAGCTGAGAGGAACTCGGCATAAGTTCCATTTGAAGAAATAACCTAGGCCAGAAACCCACTCAGCTGTAGCTGTTAAGATTCATCTGGAGCGCACATTCTGGGAACCAGGCAGCAGAGTGCCCTGTGGAAGCTGCTCGATTTCAGCTTGTCTGATAGGTGTTTGTCTTCCCTGCAGAGAAACAGTGGCTTAGAGAACTCTTTCTACAGCAGCCACACACTCTGCCCTAGAGCTGAATAGCACTGGCTGTAAGTTCCCTTTGCAGAAGTAACATTCTCCAGAACACACTCTCTCCTAACTCTTAAGTTACTAGGTCACCTCACATATGCATGGAAACCCAGAGTGGAGCAGCCGGCGTATCTCTTGCTTGGATGCTGCCAGAAGGCTCTGTGCGATAGTGGCTTGCAAGGAGCTGCTTAGGAATCTAGTTGCACAGCCAGTACAAGCTTCTCACTGGAGCTGAGAAGCACTGGGAAGAACTTCTCTTTGAAGAACTAACAGTGTGCAGAAACACACGCAGTTCTATCTCTTACTGGGGAGTGTGCAGGCGAGTAGAGTGAACAGGCCGCTCTGCCCGAACAAGGCAGAATGCAGATGCGTAGTTCCGAAGCATATTCTTCTGAGTCCACTAGAAACGTTGGAGTAGACCTGAGAGGAACTCGGCATAAGTTCCATTTGAAGAAATAACCTAGGCCAGAAACCCACTCAGCTGTAGCTGTTAAGATTCATCTGGAGCGCACATTGTGGGAACCAGGCAGCAGAGTGCCCTGTGGAAGCTGCTCGATTTCAGCTTGTCTGATAGGTGTTTGTCTTCCCTGCAGAGAAACAGTGGCTTAGAGAACTCTTTCTACAGCAGCCACACACTCTGCCCTAGAGCTGAGAAGCACTGGCTGTAAGTTCCCTTTGCAGAAGTAACATTCTCCAGAAACACACTCTCTCCTAACTCTTAACTTTCTAGCTCACCTCACATATGCATGGAAACCCAGAGTGGAGCAGCCGGCGTAGCTCTTGCTTGGATGCTGCCAGAAGGCTCTGTGCGATAGTGGCTTGCAAGGAGCTGCTTAGGAACCTAGTTGCACAGCAAGTACAAGCTTCTCACTGGAGCTGAGAAGCACTGGGAAGAACTTCTCTTTGAAGAACTAACAGTGTGCAGAAACACACGCAGTTCTATCTCTTACTGGGGAGTGTGCAGGCGAGTTCAGTGAACAGGCCGCTCTGCCCGAACAAGGCAGAATGCAGATGCGTAGTTCCCAAGCATATTCTTCTGAGTCCACTAGAAACGTTGGAGTAGAGCTGAGAGGAACTCGGCATAAGTTCCATTTGAAGAAATAACCTAGGCCAGAAACCCACTCAGCTGTAGCTGTTAAGATTCATCTGGAGCGCACATTCTGGGAACCAGGCAGCAGAGTGCCCTGTGGAAGCTGCTCGATTTCAGCTTGTCTGATAGGTGTTTGTCTTCCCTGCAGAGAAACAGTGGCTTAGAGAACTCTTTCTACAGCAGCCACACACTCTGCCCTAGAGCTGAATAGCACTGGCTGTAAGTTCCCTTTGCAGAAGTAACATTCTCCAGAACACACTCTCTCCTAACTCTTAAGTTACTAGGTCACCTCACATATGCATGGAAACCCAGAGTGGAGCAGCCGGCGTATCTCTTGCTTGGATGCTGCCAGAAGGCTCTGTGCGATAGTGGCTTGCAAGGAGCTGCTTAGGAATCTAGTTGCACAGCAAGTACAAGCTTCTCACTGGAGCTGAGAAGCACTGGGAAGAACTTCTCTTTGAAGAACTAACAGTGTGCAGAAACACACGCAGTTCTATCTCTTACTGGGGAGTGTGCAGGCGAGTAGAGTGAACAGGCCGCTCTGCCCGAACAAGGCAGAATGCAGATGCGTAGTTCCCAAGCATATTCTTCTGAGTCCACTAGAAACGTTGGAGTAGACCTGAGAGGAACTCGGCATAAGTTCCATTTGAAGAAATAACCTAGGCCAGAAACCCACTCAGCTGTAGCTGTTAAGATTCATCTGGAGCGCACATTGTGGGAACCAGGCAGCAGAGTGCCCTGTGGAAGCTGCTCGATTTCAGCTTGTCTGATAGGTGTTTGTCTTCCCTGCAGAGAAACAGTGGCTTAGAGAACTCTTTCTACAGCAGCCACACACTCTGCCCTAGAGCTGAGAAGCACTCGCTGTAAGTTCCCTTTGCAGAAGTAACATTCTTCAGAAACACACTCTCTCCTAACTCTTAAGTTACTAGCTCACCTCACATATGCGTGGAAACCCAGAGTGGAGCAGCCGGCGTATCTCTTGCTTGGATGCTGCCAGAAGGCTCTGTGCGATAGTGGCTTGCAAGGAGCTGCTTAGGAATCTAGTTGCACAGCAAGTACAAGCTTCTCACTGGAGCTGAGAAGCACTGGGAAGAACTTCTCTTTGAAGAACTAACAGTGTGCAGAAACACACGCAGTTCTATCTCTTACTGGGGAGTGTGCAGGCGAGTTCAGTGAACAGGCCGCTCTGCCCGAACAAGGCAGAATGCAGATGCGTAGTTCCCAAGCATATTCTTCTGAGTCCACTAGAAACGTTGGAGTAGAGCTGAGAGGAACTCGGCATAAGTTCCATTTGAAGAAATAACCTAGGCCAGAAACCCACTCAGCTGTAGCTGTTAAGATTCATCTGGAGCGCACATTCTGGGAACCAGGCAGCAGAGTGCCCTGTGGAAGCTGCTCGATTTCAGCTTGTGTGATAGGTGTTTGTCTTCCCTGCAGAGAAACAGTGGCTTAGAGAACTCTTTCTACAGCAGCCACACACTCTGCCCTAGAGCTGAGAAGCACTCGCTGTAAGTTCCCTTTGCAGAAGTAACATTCTTCAGAAACACACTCTCTCCTAACTCTTAAGTTACTAGCTCACCTCACATATGCGTTGAAACCCAGAGTGGAGCAGCCGGCGTATCTCTTGCTTGGATGCTGCCAGAAGGCTCTGTGCGATAGTGGCTTGCAAGGAGCTGCTTAGGAATCTAGTTGCACAGCAAGTACAAGCTTCTCGCTGGAGCTGAGAAGCACTGGGAAGAACTTCCCTTTGAAGAACTAACAGTGTGCAGAAACACACGCAGTTCTATCTCTTACTGGGGAGTGTGCAGGCGAGTTCAGTGAACAGGCCGCTCTGCCCGAACAAGGCAGAATGCAGATGCGTAGTTCCCAAGCATATTCTTCTGAGTCCACTAGAAACGTTGGAGTAAGCTACGAGGAACTCGGCATAAGTTCCATTTGAAGAAATAACCTAGGCCAGAAACCCACTCAGCTGTAGCTGTTAAGATTCATCTGGAGCGCACATTCTGGGAACCAGGCAGCAGAGTGCCCTGTGGAAGCTGCTCGATTTCAGCTTGTCTGATAGGTGTTTGTCTTCCCTGCAGAGAAACAGTGGCTTAGAGAACTCTTTCTACAGCAGCCACACACTCTGCCCTAGAGCTGAATAGCACTGGCTGTAAGTTCCCTTTGCAGAAGTAACATTCTCCAGAAACACACTCTCTCCTAACTCTTAAGTTACTAGCTCACCTCACATATGCATGGAAACCCAGAGTGGAGCAGCCGGCGTATCTCTTGCTTGGATGCTGCCAGAAGGATCTGTGCGATAGTGGCTTGCAAGGAGCTGCTTAGGAACCTAGTTGCACAGCAAGTACAAGCTTCTCACTTTAGCTGAGAAGGACTGGGAAGAACTTCCCTTTGAAGAACTAACAGTGTGCAGAAACACACGCAGTTCTATCTCTTACTGGGGAGTGTGCGGGCGAGTTCAGTGAACAGGCCGCTCTGCCCGAACAAGGCAGAATGCAGATGCGTAGTTCCCAAGCATATTCTTCTGAGTCCACTAGAAACGTTGGAGTAGAGCTGAGAGGACCTCGGCATAAGTTCCATTTGATGAAATAACCTAGGCCAGAAACCCACTCAGCTGTAGCTGTTAAGATTCATCTGGAGCGCACATTCTGGGAACCAGGCAGCAGAGTGCCCTGTGGAAGCTGCTCGATTTCAGCTTGTCTGATAGGTGTTTGTCTTCTCTGCAGTGAAACAGTGGCTTAGAGAACTCTTTCTACAGCAGCCACACACTCTGCCCTAGAGCTGAGAAGCACTGGCTGTAAGTTCCCTTTGCAGAAGTAACATTCTCCAGAAACACACTCTCTCCTAACTCTTAAGTTACTAGCTCACCTCACATATGCATGGAAACCCAGAGTGGAGCAGCCGGCGTATCTCTTGCTTGGATGCTGCCAGAAGGCTCTGTGCGATAGTGGCTTGCAAGGAGCTGCTTAGGAACCTAGTTGCACAGCAAGTACAAGCTTCTCACTGGAGCTGAGAAGCACTGGGAAGAACTTCTCTTTGAAGAACTAACAGTGTGCAGAAACACACGCAGTTCTATCTCTTACTGGGGAGTGTGCAGGCGAGTTCAGTGAACAGGCCGCTCTGCCCGAACAAGGCAGAATGCAGATGCGTAGTTCCCAAGCATATTCTTCTGAGTCCACTAGAAACGTTGGAGTAGAGCTGAGAGGAACTCGGCATAAGTTCCATTTGAAGAAATAACCTAGGCCAGAAACCCACTCAGCTGTAGCTGTTAAGATTCATCTGGAGCGCACATTCTGGGAACCAGGCAGCAGAGTGCCCTGTGGAAGCTGCTCGATTTCAGCTTGTCTGATAGGTGTTTGTCTTCCCTGCAGAGAAACAGTGGCTTAGAGAACTCTTTCTACAGCAGCCACACACTCTGCCCTAGAGCTGAATAGCACTGGCTGTAAGTTCCCTTTGCAGAAGTAACATTCTCCAGAACACACTCTCTCCTAACTCTTAAGTTACTAGCACACCTCACATATGCATGGAAACCCAGAGTGGATCAGCCGGCGTATCTCTTGCTTGGATGCTGCCAGAAGGCTCTGTGCGATAGTGGCTTGCAAGGAGCTGCTTAGGAATCTAGTTGCACAGCAAGTACAAGCTTCTCACTGGAGCTGAGAAGCACTGGGAAGAACTTCTCTTTGAAGAACTAACAGTGTGCAGAAACACAAGCAGTTCTATCTCTTACTGGGGAGTGTGCAGGCGAGTAGAGTGAACAGGCCGCTCTGCCCGAACAAGGCAGAATGCAGATGCGTAGTTCCCAAGCATATTCCTCTGAGTCCACTAGAAACGTTGGAGTAGACCTGAGAGGAACTCGGCATAAGTTCCATTTGAAGAAATAACCTAGGCCAGAAACCCACTCAGCTGTGGCTGTTAAGATTCATCTGGAGCGCACATTCTGGGAACCAGGCAGCAGAGTGCCCTGTGGAAGCTGCTCGATTTCAGCTTGTCTGATAGGTGTTTGTCTTCCCTGCAGAGAAACAGTGGCTTAGAGAACTCTTTCTACAGCAGCCACACACTCTGCCCTAGAGCTGAGAAGCACTCGCTGTAAGTTCCCTTTGCAGAAGTAACATTCTTCAGAAACACACTCTCTCCTAACTCTTAAGTTACTAGCTCACCTCACATATGCGTGGAAACCCAGAGTGGAGCAGCCGGCGTATCTCTTGCTTGGATGCTGCCAGAAGGATCTGTGCGATACTGGCTTGCAAGGAGCTGCTTAGGAACCTAGTTGCACAGCAAGTACAAGCTTCTCACTTTAGCTGAGAAGGACTGGGAAGAACTTCCCTTTGAAGAACTAACAGTGTGCAGAAACACACGCAGTTCTATCTCTTACTGGGGAGTGTGCAGGCGAGTTCAGTGAACAGGCCGCTCTGCCCGAACAAGGCAGAATGCAGATGCGTAGTTCCCAAGCATATTCTTCTGAGTCCACTAGAAACGTTGGAGTAGAGCTGAGAGGAACTCGGCATAAGTTCCATTTGAAGAAATAACCTAGGCCAGAAACCCACTCAGCTGTAGCTGTTAAGATTCATCTGGAGCGCACATTCTGGGAACCAGGCAGCAGAGTGCCCTGTGGAAGCTGCTCGATTTCAGCTTGTCTGATAGGTGTTTGTCTTCCCTGCAGAGAAACAGTGGCTTAGAGAACTCTTTCTACAGCAGCCACACACTCTGCCCTAGAGCTGAATAGCACTGGCTGTAAGTTCCCTTTGCAGAAGTAACATTCTCCAGAACACACTCTCTCCTAACTCTTAAGTTACTAGCTCACCTCACATATGCATGGAAACCCAGAGTGGAGCAGCCGGCGTATCTCTTGCTTGGATGCTGCCAGAAGGCTCTGTGCGATAGTGGCTTGCAAGGAGCTGCTTAGGAATCTAGTTGCACAGCAAGTCCTAGCTTCTCGCTGGAGCTGAGAAGCACTGGGAAGAACTTCCCTTTGAAGAACTAACAGTGTGCAGAAACACACGCAGTTCTATCTCTTACTGGGGAGTGTGCAGGCGAGTTCAGTGAACAGGCCGCTCTGCCCGAACAAGGCAGAATGCAGATGCGTAGTTCCCAAGCATATTCTTCTGAGTCCACTAGAAACGTTGGAGTAAGCTACGAGGAACTCGGCATAAGTTCCATTTGAAGAAATAACCTAGGCCAGAAACCCACTCAGCTGTAGCTGTTAAGATTCATCTGGAGCGCACATTCTGGGAACCAGGCAGCAGAGTGCCCTGTGGAAGCTGCTCGATTTCAGCTTGTCTGATAGGTGTTTGTCTTCCCTGCAGAGAAACAGTGGCTTAGAGAACTCTTTCTACAGCAGCCACACACTCTGCCCTAGAGCTGAATAGCACTGGCTGCAAGTTCCCTTTGCAGAAGTAACATTCTCCAGAAACACACTCTCTCCTAACTCTTAAGTTACTAGCTCACCTCACATATGCATGGAAACCCAGAGTGGAGCAGCCGGCGTATCTCTTGCTTGGATGCTGCCAGAAGGATCTGTGCGATAGTGGCTTGCAAGGAGCTGCTTAGGAACCTAGTTGCACAGCAAGTACAAGCTTCTCACTTTAGCTGAGAAGGACTGGGAAGAACTTCCCTTTGAAGAACTAACAGTGTGCAGAAACACACGCAGTTCTATCTCTTACTGGGGAGTGTGCAGGCGAGTTCAGTGAACAGGCCGCTCTGCCCGAACAAGGCAGAATGCAGATGCGTAGTTCCCAAGCATATTCTTCTGAGTCCACTAGAAACGTTGGAGTAGAGCTGAGAGGAACTCGGCATAAGTTCCATTTGAAGAAATAACCTAGGCCAGAAACCCACTCAGCTGTAGCTGTTAAGATTCATCTGGAGCGCACATTCTGGGAAGCAGGCAGCAGAGTGCCCTGTGGAAGCTGCTCGATTTCAGCTTGTCTGATAGGTGTTTGTCTTCCCTGCAGAGAAACAGTGGCTTAGAGAACTCTTTCTACAGCAGCCACACACTCTGCCCTAGAGCTGAATAGCACTGGCTGTAAGTTCCCTTTGCAGAAGTAACATTCTCCAGAACACACTCTCTCCTAACTCTTAAGTTACTAGCTCACCTCACATATGCATGGAAACCCAGAGTGGAGCAGCCGGCGTATCTCTTGCTTGGATGCTGCCAGAAGGCTCTGTGCGATAGTGGCTTGCAAGGAGCTGCTTAGGAATCTAGTTGCACAGCAAGTACAAGCTTCTCACTGGAGCTGAGAAGCACTGGGAAGAACTTCTCTTTGAAGAACTAACAGTGTGCAGAAACACACACAGTTCTATCTCTTACTGGGGAGTGTGCAGGCGAGTTCAGTGAACAGGCCGCTCTGCACGAACAAGGCAGAATGCAGATGCGTAGTTCCCAAGCATATTCTTCTGAGTCCACTAGAAACGTTGGAGTAAGCTACGAGGAACTCGGCATAAGTTCCATTTGAAGAAATAACCTAGGCCAGAAACCCACTCAGCTGTAGCTGTTAAGATTCATCTGGAGCGCACATTCTGGGAACCAGGCAGCAGAGTGCCCTGTGGAAGCTGCTCGATTTCAGCTTGTCTGATAGGTGTTTGTCTTCCCTGCAGAGAAACAGTGGCTTAGAGAACTCTTTCTACAGCAGCCACACACTCTGCCCTAGAGCTGAATAGCACTGGCTGCAAGTTCCCTTTGCAGAAGTAACATTCTCCAGAAACACACTCTCTCCTAACTCTTAAGTTACTAGCTCACCTCACATATGCATGGAAACCCAGAGTGGAGCAGCCGGCGTATCTCTTGCTTGGATGCTGCCAGAAGGATCTGTGCGATAGTGGCTTGCAAGGAGCTGCTTAGGAACCTAGTTGCACAGCAAGTACAAGCTTCTCACTTTAGCTGAGAAGGACTGGGAAGAACTTCCCTTTGAAGAACTAACAGTGTGCAGAAACACACGCAGTTCTATCTCTTACTGGGGAGTGTGCAGGCGAGTTCAGTGAACAGGCCGCTCTGCCCGAACAAGGCAGAATGCAGATGCGTAGTTCCCAAGCATATTCTTCTGAGTCCACTAGAAACGTTGGAGTAGAGCTGAGAGGAACTCGGCATAAGTTCCATTTGAAGAAATAACCTAGGCCAGAAACCCACTCAGCTGTAGCTGTTAAGATTCATCTGGAGCGCACATTCTGGGAAGCAGGCAGCAGAGTGCCCTGTGGAAGCTGCTCGATTTCAGCTTGTCTGATAGGTGTTTGTCTTCCCTGCAGAGAAACAGTGGCTTAGAGAACTCTTTCTACAGCAGCCACACACTCTGCCCTAGAGCTGAATAGCACTGGCTGTAAGTTCCCTTTGCAGAAGTAACATTCTCCAGAACACACTCTCTCCTAACTCTTAAGTTACTAGCTCACCTCACATATGCATGGAAACCCAGAGTGGAGCAGCCGGCGTATCTCTTGCTTGGATGCTGCCAGAAGGCTCTGTGCGATAGTGGCTTGCAAGGAGCTGCTTAGGAATCTAGTTGCACAGCAAGTACAAGCTTCTCACTGGAGCTGAGAAGCACTGGGAAGAACTTCTCTTTGAAGAACTAACAGTGTGCAGAAACACACGCAGTTCTATCTCTTACTGGGGAGTGTGCAGGCGAGTTCAGTGAACAGGCCGCTCTGCACGAACAAGGCAGTATGCAGATGCGTAGTTCCCAAGCATATTCTTCTGAGTCCACTAGAAACGTTGGAGTAGAGCTGAGAGGAACTCGGCATAAGTTCCATTTGAAGAAATAACCTAGGCCAGAAACCCACTCAGCTGTAGCTGTTAAGATTCCTCTGGAGCGCACATTCTGGGAACCAGGCAGCAGAGTGCCCTGTGGAAGCTGCTCGATTTCAGCTTGTCTGATAGGTGTTTGTCTTCCCTGCAGAGAAACAGTGGCTTAGAGAACTCTTTCTACAGCAGCCACACACTCTGCCCTAGAGCTGAATAGCACTGGCTGCAAGTTCCCTTTGCAGAAGTAACATTCTCCAGGAACACACTCTCTCCTAACTCTTAAGTTTCTAGCTCACCTCACATATGCATGGAAACCCAGAGTGGAGCAGCCGGCGTATCTCTTGCTTGGATGCTGCCAGAAGGCTCTGTGCGATAGTGGCTTGCAAGGAGCTGCTTAGGAATCTAGTTGCACAGCAAGTCCAAGCTTCTCGCTGGAGCTGAGAAGCACTGGGAAGAACTTCCCTTTGAAGAACTAACAGTGTGCAGAAACACACGCAGTTCTATCTCTTACTGGGGAGTGTGCAGGCGAGTTCAGTGAACAGGCCGCTCTGCCCGAACAAGGCAGAATGCAGATGCGTAGTTCCCAAGCATATTCTTCTGAGTCCACTAGAAACGTTGGAGTAAGCTACGAGGAACTCGGCATAAGTTCCATTTGAAGAAATAACCTAGGCCAGAAACCCACTCAGCTGTAGCTGTTAAGATTCATCTGGAGCGCACATTCTGGGAACCAGGCAGCAGAGTGCCCTGTGGAAGCTGCTCGATTTCAGCTTGTCTGATAGGTGTTTGTCTTCCCTGCAGAGAAACAGTGGCTTAGAGAACTCTTTCTACAGCAGCCACACACTCTGCCCTAGAGCTGAATAGCACTGGCTGCAAGTTCCCTTTGCAGAAGTAACATTCTCCAGAAACACACTCTCTCCTAACTCTTAAGTTACTAGCTCACCTCACATATGCATGGAAACCCAGAGTGGAGCAGCCGGCGTATCTCTTGCTTGGATGCTGCCAGAAGGATCTGTGCGATACTGGCTTGCAAGGAGCTGCTTAGGAACCTAGTTGCACAGCAAGTACAAGCTTCTCACTTTAGCTGAGAAGGACTGGGAAGAACTTCCCTTTGAAGAACTAACAGTGTGCAGAAACACACGCAGTTCTATCTCTTACTGGGGAGTGTGCAGGCGAGTTCAGTGAACAGGCCGCTCTGCCCGAACAAGGCAGAATGCAGATGCGTAGTTCCCAAGCATATTCTTCTGAGTCCACTAGAAACGTTGGAGTAGAGCTGAGAGGAACTCGGCATAAGTTCCATTTGAAGAAATAACCTAGGCCAGAAACCCACTCAGCTGTAGCTGTTAAGATTCATCTGGAGCGCACATTCTGGGAACCAGGCAGCAGAGTGCCCTGTGGAAGCTGCTCGATTTCAGCTTGTCTGATAGGTGTTTGTCTTCCCTGCAGAGAAACAGTGGCTTAGAGAACTCTTTCTACAGCAGCCACACACTCTGCCCTAGAGCTGAATAGCACTGGCTGTAAGTTCCCTTTGCAGAAGTAACATTCTCCAGAACACACTCTCTCCTAACTCTTAAGTTACTAGCTCACCTCACATATGCATGGAAACCCAGAGTGGAGCAGCCGGAGTATCTCTTGCTTGGATGCTGCCAGAAGGCTCTGTGCGATAGTGGCTTGCAAGGAGCTGCTTAGGAATCTAGTTGCACAGCAAGTCCAAGCTTCTCGCTGGAGCTGAGAAGCACTGGGAAGAACTTCCCTTTGAAGAACTAACAGTGTGCAGAAACACACGCAGTTCTATCTCTTACTGGGGAGTGTGCAGGCGAGTTCAGTGAACAGGCCGCTCTGCCCGAACAAGGCAGAATGCAGATGCGTAGTTCCCAAGCATATTCTTCTGAGTCCACTAGAAACGTTGGAGTAAGCTACGAGGAACTCGGCATAAGTTCCATTTGAAGAAATAACCTAGGCCAGAAACCCACTCAGCTGTAGCTGTTAAGATTCATCTGGAGCGCACATTCTGGGAACCAGGCAGCAGAGTGCCCTGTGGAAGCTGCTCGATTTCAGCTTGTCTGATAGGTGTTTGTCTTCCCTGCAGAGAAACAGTGGCTTAGAGAACTCTTTCTACAGCAGCCACACACTCTGCCCTAGAGCTGAATAGCACTGGCTGCAAGTTCCCTTTGCAGAAGTAACATTCTCCAGAAACACACTCTCTCCTAACTCTTAAGTTACTAGCTCACCTCACATATGCATGGAAACCCAGAGTGGAGCAGCCGGCGTATCTCTTGCTTGGATGCTGCCAGAAGGATCTGTGCGATAGTGGCTTGCAAGGAGCTGCTTAGGAACCTAGTTGCACAGCAAGTACAAGCTTCTCACTTTAGCTGAGAAGGACTGGGAAGAACTTCCCTTTGAAGAACTAACAGTGTGCAGAAACACACGCAGTTCTATCTCTTACTGGGGAGTGTGCAGGCGAGTTCAGTGAACAGGCCGCTCTGCCCGAACAAGGCAGAATGCAGATGCGTAGTTCCCAAGCATATTCTTCTGAGTCCACTAGAAACGTTGGAGTAGAGCTGAGAGGAACTCGGCATAAGTTCCATTTGAAGAAATAACCTAGGCCAGAAACCCACTCAGCTGTAGCTGTTAAGATTCCTCTGGAGCGCACATTCTGGGAACCAGGCAGCAGAGTGCCCTGTGGAAGCTGCTCGATTTCAGCTTGTCTGATAGGTGTTTGTCTTCCCTGCAGAGAAACAGTGGCTTAGAGAACTCTTTCTACAGCAGCCACACACTCTGCCCTAGAGCTGAATAGCACTGGCTGCAAGTTCCCTTTGCAGAAGTAACATTCTCCAGAAAAACACTCTCTCCTAACTCTTAAGTTTCTAGCTCACCTCACATATGCATGGAAACCCAGAGTGGAGCAGCCGGCGTATCTCTTGCTTGGATGCTGCCAGAAGGCTCTGTGCGATAGTGGCTTGCAAGGAGCTGCTTAGGAATCTAGTTGCACAGCAAGTCCAAGCTTCTCGCTGGAGCTGAGAAGCACTGGGAAGAACTTCCCTTTGAAGAACTAACAGTGTGCAGAAACACACGCAGTTCTATCTCTTACTGGGGAGTGTGCAGGCGAGTTCAGTGAACAGGCCGCTCTGCCCGAACAAGGCAGAATGCAGATGCGTAGTTCCCAAGCATATTCTTCTGAGTCCACTAGAAACGTTGGAGTAAGCTACGAGGAACTCGGCATAAGTTCCATTTGAAGAAATAACCTAGGCCAGAAACCCACTCAGCTGTAGCTGTTAAGATTCATCTGGAGCGCACATTCTGGGAACCAGGCAGCAGAGTGCCCTGTGGAAGCTGCTCGATTTCAGCTTGTCTGATAGGTGTTTGTCTTCCCTGCAGAGAAACAGTGGCTTAGAGAACTCTTTCTACAGCAGCCACACACTCTGCCCTAGAGCTGAATAGCACTGGCTGCAAGTTCCCTTTGCAGAAGTAACATTCTCCAGAAACACACTCTCTCCTAACTCTTAAGTTACTAGCTCACCTCACATATGCATGGAAACCCAGAGTGGAGCAGCCGGCGTATCTCTTGCTTGGATGCTGCCAGAAGGATCTGTGCGATACTGGCTTGCAAGGAGCTGCTTAGGAACCTAGTTGCACAGCAAGTACAAGCTTCTCACTTTAGCTGAGAAGGACTGGGAAGAACTTCCCTTTGAAGAACTAACAGTGTGCAGAAACACACGCAGTTCTATCTCTTACTGGGGAGTGTGCAGGCGAGTTCAGTGAACAGGCCGCTCTGCCCGAACAAGGCAGAATGCAGATGCGTAGTTCCCAAGCATATTCTTCTGAGTCCACTAGAAACGTTGGAGTAGAGCTGAGAGGAACTCGGCATAAGTTCCATTTGAAGAAATAACCTAGGCCAGAAACCCACTCAGCTGTAGCTGTTAAGATTCATCTGGAGCGCACATTCTGGGAACCAGGCAGCAGAGTGCCCTGTGGAAGCTGCTCGATTTCAGCTTGTCTGATAGGTGTTTGTCTTCCCTGCAGAGAAACAGTGGCTTAGAGAACTCTTTCTACAGCAGCCACACACTCTGCCCTAGAGCTGAATAGCACTGGCTGTAAGTTCCCTTTGCAGAAGTAACATTCTCCAGAACACACTCTCTCCTAACTCTTAAGTTACTAGCTCACCTCACATATGCATGGAAACCCAGAGTGGAGCAGCCGGCGTATCTCTTGCTTGGATGCAGCCAGAAGGCTCTGTGCGATAGTGGCTTGCAAGGAGCTGCTTAGGAATCTAGTTGCACAGCAAGTCCAAGCTTCTCGCTGGAGCTGAGAAGCACTGGGAAGAACTTCCCTTTGAAGAACTAACAGTGTGCAGAAACACACGCAGTTCTATCTCTTACTGGGGAGTGTGCAGGCGAGTTCAGTGAACAGGCCGCTCTGCCCGAACAAGGCAGAATGCAGATGCGTAGTTCCCAAGCATATTCTTCTGAGTCCACTAGAAACGTTGGAGTAAGCTACGAGGAACTCGGCATAAGTTCCATTTGAAGAAATAACCTAGGCCAGAAACCCACTCAGCTGTAGCTGTTAAGATTCATCTGGAGCGCACATTCTGGGAACCAGGCAGCAGAGTGCCCTGTGGAAGCTGCTCGATTTCAGCTTGTCTGATAGGTGTTTTTCTTCCCTGCAGAGAAACAGTGGCTTAGAGAACTCTTTCTACAGCAGCCACACACTCTGCCCTAGAGCTGAATAGCACTGGCTGCAAGTTCCCTTTGCAGAAGTAACATTCTCCAGAAACACACTCTCTCCTAACTCTTAAGTTACTAGCTCACCTCACATATGCATGGAAACCCAGAGTGGAGCAGCCGGCGTATCTCTTGCTTGGATGCTGCCAGAAGGATCTGTGCGATACTGGCTTGCAAGGAGCTGCTTAGGAACCTAGTTGCACAGCAAGTACAAGCTTCTCACTTTAGCTGAGAAGGACTGGGAAGAACTTCCCTTTGAAGAACTAACAGTGTGCAGAAACACACGCAGTTCTATCTCTTACTGGGGAGTGTGCAGGCGAGTTCAGTGAACAGGCCGCTCTGCCCGAACAAGGCAGAATGCAGATGCGTAGTTCCCAAGCATATTCTTCTGAGTCCACTAGAAACGTTGGAGTACAGCTGAGAGGAACTTGGCATAAGTTCCATTTGAAGAAATACCCTAGGCCAGAAACCCACTCAGCTGTAGCTGTTAAGATTCATCTGGAGCGCACATTCTGGGAACCAGGCAGCAGAGTGCCCTGTGGAAGCTGCTCGATTTCAGCTTGTCTGATAGGTGTTTGTCTTCCCTGCAGAGAAACAGTGGCTTAGAGAACTCTTTCTACAGCAGCCACACACTCTGCCCTAGAGCTGAGAAGCACTGGTTGTAAGTTCCCTTTGCAGAAGTAACATTCTTCAGAAACACACTCTCTCCTAACTCTTAAGTTACTAGCTCACCTCACATATGCGTGGAAACCCAGAGTGGAGCAGCCGGCGTATCTCTTGCTTGGATGCTGCCAGAAGGCTCTGTGCGATAGTGGCTTGCAAGGAGCTGCTTAGGAATCTAGTTGCACAGCAAGTACAAGCTTCTCACTGGAGCTGAGAAGCACTGGGAAGAACTTCTCTTTGAAGAACTAACAGTGTGCAGAAACACACGCAGTTCTATCTCTTACTGGGGAGTGTGCAGGCGAGTTCAGTGAACAGGCCGCTCTGCCCGAACAAGGCAGAATGCAGATGCGTAGTTCCCAAGCATATTCTTCTGAGTCCACTAGAAACGTTGGACTAGAGCTGAGAGGAACTCGGCATAAGTTCCATTTGAAGAAATAACCTAGGCCAGAAACCCACTCAGCTGTAGCTGTTAAGATTCATCTGGAGCGCACATTCTGGGAAGCAGGCAGCAGAGTGCTCTGTGGAAGCTGCTCGATTTCAGCTTGTCTGATAGGTGTTTGTCTTCCCTGCAGAGAAACAGTGGCTTAGAGAACTCTTTCTACAGCAGCCACACACTCTGCCCTAGAGCTGAGAAGCACTCGCTGAAAGTTCCCTTTGCAGAAGTAACATTCTCCAGAAACACACTCTCTCCTAACTCTTAAGTTACTAGCTCACCTCACATATGCATGGAAACCCAGAGTGGAGCAGCCGGCGTATCTCTTGCTTGGATGCTGCCAGAAGGCTCTGTGCGATAGTGGCTTGCAAGGAGCTGCTTGGGAACCTAGTTGCACAGCAAGTACAAGCTTCTCACTTTAGCTGAGAAGGACTGGGAAGAACTTCCCTTTGAAGAACTAACAGTGTGCAGAAACACACGCAGTTCTATCTCTTACTGGGGAGTGTGCAGGCGAGTTCAGTGAACAGGCCGCTCTGCCCGAACAAGGCAGAATGCAGATGCGTAGTTCCCAAGCATATTCTTCTGAGTCCACTAGAAACGTTGGAGTAGAGCTGAGAGGAACTCGGCATAAGTTCCATTTGAAGAAATAACCTAGGCCAGAAACCCACTCAGCTGTAGCTGTTAAGATTCATCTGGAGCGCACATTCTGGGAACCAGGCAGCAGAGTGCCCTGTGGAAGCTGCTCGATTTCAGCTTGTCTGATAGGTGTTTGTCTTCCCTGCAGTGAAACAGTGGCTTAGAGAACTCTTTCTACAGCAGCCACACACTCTGCCCTAGAGCTGAATAGCACTGGCTGCAAGTTCCCTTTGCAGAAGTAACATTCTCCAGAAACACACTCTCTCCTAACTCTTAAGATACTAGCTCACCTCACATATGCATGGAAACCCAGAGTGGAGCAGCCGGCGTATCTCTTGCTTGGATGCTGCCAGAAGGAACTGTGCGATAGTGGCTTGCAAGGAGCTGCTTAGGAACCTAGTTGCACAGCAAGTACAAGCTTCTCACTTTAGCTGAGAAGGACTGGGAAGAACTTCCCTTTGAAGAAGTAACAGTGTGCAGAAACACACGCAGTTCTATCTCTTACTGGGGAGTGTGCAGGCGAGTTCAGTGAACAGGCCGCTCTGCCCGAACAAGGCAGAATGCAGATGCGTAGTTCCCAAGCATATTCTTCTGAGTCCACTAGAAACGTTGGAGTACAGCTGAGAGGAACTCGGCATAAGTTCCATTTGAAGAAATAACCTAGGCCAGAAACCCACTCAGCTGTAGCTGTTAAGATTCATCTGGAGCGCACATTCTGGGAAGCAGGCAGCAGAGTGCCCCGTGGAAGCTGCTCGATTTCAGCTTGTCTGAGAGGTGTTTGTCTTCCCTGCAGAGAAACAGTGGCTTAGAGAACTCTTTCTACAGCAGCCACACACTCTGCCCTAGAGCTGAATAGCACTGGCTGTAAGTTCCCTTTGCAGAAGTAACATTCTCCAGAACACACTCTCTCCTAACTCTTAAGTTACTAGCTAACCTCACATATGCATGGGAACCCAGAGTGGAGCAGCCGGCGTATCTCTTGCTTGGATGCTGCCAGAAGGCTCTGTGCGATAGTGGCTTGCAAGGAGCTGCTTAGGAACCTAGTTGCACAGCAAGTACAATATTCTCACTGGAGCTGAGAATCACTGGCTGTAAGTTCCCTTTGCAGAAGTAACATTCTTCAGAAACACACTCTCTCCTAACTCTTAAGTTACTAGCTCACCTCACATATGCGTGGAAACCCAGAGTGGAGCAGCCGGCGTATCTCTTGCTTGGATGCTGCCAGAAGGCTCTGTGCGATAGTGGCTTGCAAGGAGCTTCTTAGGAATCTAGTTGCACAGCAAGTGCAAGCATCTCGCTGGAGCTGAGAAGCACTGGGAAGAACTTCCCTTTGAAGAACTAACAGTGTGCAGAAACACACGCAGTTCTATCTCTTACTGGGGAGTGTGCAGGCGAGTTCAGTGAACAGGCCGCTCTGCCCGAACAAGGCAGTATGCAGATGCGTAGTTCCCAAGCATATTCTTCTGAGTCCACTAGAAACGTTGGAGTAGAGCTGCGAGGAACTCGGCATAAGTTCCATTTGAAGAAATAACCTAGGCCAGAAACCCACTCAGCTGTAGCTGTTAAGATTCATCTGGAGCGCACATTCTGGGAACCAGGCAGCAGAGTGCCCTGTGGAAGCTGCTCGATTTCAGCTTGTCTGATAGGTGTTTGTCTTCCCTGCAGAGAAACAGTGGCTTAGAGAACTCTTTCTACAGCAGCCACACACTCTGCCCTAGAGCTGAATAGCACTGGCTGCAAGTTCCCTTTGCAGAAGTAACATTCTCCAGAAACACACTCTCTCCTAACTCTTAAGTTACTAGCTCACCTCACATATGCATGGAAACCCAGAGTGGAGCAGCCGGCGTATCTCTTGCTTGGATGCTGCCAGAAGGCTCTGTGCGATAGTGGCTTGCAAGGAGCTGCTTAGGAACCTAGTTGCACAGCAAGTACAAGCTTCTCACATTAGCTGAGAAGGACTGGGAAGAACTTCCCTTTGAAGAACTAACAGTGTGCAGAAACACACGCAGTTCTATCTCTTACTGGGGAGTGTGCAGGCGAGTTCAGTGAACAGGCCGCTCTGCCCGAACAAGGCAGAATGCAGATGCGTAGTTCCCAAGCATATTCTTCTGAGTCCACTAGAATCGTTGGAGTAGAGCTGAGAGGAACTCGGCATAAGTTCCATTTGAAGAAATAACCTAGGCCAGAAACCCACTCAGCTGTAGCTGTTAAGATTCATCTGGAGCGCACATTCTGGGAAGCAGGCAGCAGAGTGCCCCGTGGAAGCTGCTCGATTTCAGCTTGTCTGATAGGTGTTTGTCTTCCCTGCAGAGAAACAGTGGCTTAGGGAACTCTTTCTACAGCAGCCACACACTCTGCCCTAGAGCTGAATAGCACTGGCTGTAAGTTCCCTTTGCAGAAGTAACATTCTCCAGAACACACTCTCTCCTAACTCTTAAGTTACTAGCTCACCTCACATATGCATGGAAACCCAGAGTGGAGCAGCCGGCGTATCTCTTGCTTGGATGCTGCCAGAAGGCTCTGTGCGATAGTGGCTTGCAAGGAGCTGCTTAGGAACCTAGTTGCACAGCAAGTACAAGATTCTCACTGAGGCTGAGAACCACTGGGAAGAACTTCCCTTTGAAGAACTAACAGTGTGCAGAAACACACACAGTTCGATCTCTTACTGGGGAGTGTGCAGGCGAGTTCAGTGAACAGGCCGCTCTGCCCGAACAAGGCAGTATGCAGATGCGTAGTTCCCAAGCATATTCTTCTGAGTCCACTAGAAACGTTGGAGTAGAGCTGAGATGAACTCGGCATAAGTTCCATTTGAAGAAATAACCTAGGCCAGAAAACCACTCAGCTGTAGCTGTTAAGATTCATCTGGAGCGCACATTCTGGGAACCAGGCAGCAGAGTGCCCTGTGGAAGCTGCTCGATTTCAGCTTGTCTGATAGGTGTTTGTCTTCCCTGCAGAGAAACATTGGCTTAGAGAACTCTTTCTACAGCAGCCACACACTCTGCCCTAGAGCTGAGAAGCACTGGCTATAAGTTCCATTTGCAGAAGTAACATTCTCCAGAAACACACTCTCTCCTAACTCTTAAGTTACTAGATCACCTCACATATGCATGGAAACCCAGAGTGGAGCAGCCGGCGTATCTCTTGCTTGGATGCTGCCAGAAGGCTCTGTGCGATAGTGGCTTGCAAGGAGCTGCTTAGGAACCTAGTTGCACAGCAAGTACAAGATTCTCACTGGAGCTGAGAAGCACTGGGAAGAAATTCCCTTTGAAAAATTAACAGTGTGCAGAAACACATGCAGTTCTATCTCTTACTGGGGAGTGTGCAGGCGAGTTCAGTGAACAGGCCGCTCTGCCCGAACAAGGCAGTATGCAGATGCGTAGTTCCCAAGCATATTCTTCTGAGTCCACTAGAAACGTTGGAGTAGAGCTGCGAGGAACTCGGCATAAGTTCCATTTGAAGAAATAACCTAGGCCAGAAACCCACTCAGCTGTAGCTGTTAAGATTCATCTGGAGCGCACATTCTGGGAACCAGGCAGCAGAGTGCCCTGTGGAAGCTGCTCGATTTCAGCTTGTCTGATAGGTGTTTGTCTTCCCTGCAGAGAAACAGTGGCTTAGAGAACTCTTTCTACAGCAGCCACACACTCTGCCCTAGAGCTGAGAAGCACTGGCTACAAGTTCCATTTGCAGAAGTAACATTCTCCAGAAACACACTCTCTCCTAACTCTTAAGTTACTAGCTCACCTCACATATGCATGGAAACCCAGAGTGGAGCAGCCGGCGTATCTCTTGCTTGGATGCTGCCAGAAGGCTCTGTGCGATAGTGGCTTGCAAGGAGCTGCTTAGGAACCTAGATGCACAGCAAGTACAAGCTTCTCACTTTAGCTGAGAAGGACTGGGAAGAACTTCCCTTTGAAGATCTAACAGTGTGCAGAAACACACGCAGTTCTATCTCTTACTGGGGAGTGTGCAGGCGAGTTCAGTTAACAGGCCGCTCTGCCCGAACAAGGCAGAATGCAGATGCGTAGTTCCCAAGCATGTTCTTCTGAGTCCACTAGAAACGTTGGAGTAGAGCTGCGAGGAACTCAGCATAAGTTCCATTTGAAGAAATAACCTAGGCCAGAAACCCACTCAGCTGTAGCTGTTAAGATTCATCTGGAGCGCACATTCTGGGAACCAGGCAGCAGAGTGCCCTGTGGAAGCTGCTCGATTTCAGCTTGTCTGATAGGTGTTTGTCTTCCCTGCAGAGAAACAGTGGCTTAGAGAACTCTTTCTACAGCAGCCACACACTCTGCCCTAGAGCTGAGAAGCACTGGCTGTAAGTTCCCTTTGCAGAAGTAACATTCTCCAGAAACACACTCTCTCCTAACTCTTAACTTACTAGCTCACCTCACATATGCATGGAAACCCAGAGTGGAGCAGGCGGCGATAGCTCTTGCTTGGAAGCTGCCAGAAGGCTCTGTGCGATAGTGGCTTGCAAGAAGCTGCTTAGGAACCTAGTTGCACAGCAAGTACAAGCTTCTCACTGGAGCTGAGAAGCACTGGGAAGAACTTCCCTTTGAAGAACTAACAGTGTGCAGAAACACACGCAGTTCTATCTCTTACTGGGGAGTGTGCAGGCGAGTTCAGTGAACAGGCCGCTCTGCCCGAACAAGGCAGAATGCAGATGCGTAGTTCCCAAGCATATTCTTCTGAGTCCACTAGAAACGTTGGAGTAAGCTACGAGGAACTCGGCATAAGTTCCATTTGAAGAAATAACCTAGGCCAGAAACCCACTCAGCTGTAGCTGTTAAGATTCATCTGGAGCGCACATTCTGGGAAGCAGGCAGCAGAGTGCCCTGTGGAAGCTGCTCGATTTCAGCTTGTCTGATAGGTGTTTGTCTTCCCTGCAGAGAAACAGTGGCTTAGAGAACTCTTTCTACAGCAGCCACACACTCTGCCCTAGAGCTGAATAGCACTGGCTGCAAGTTCCCTTTGCAGAAGTAACATTCTCCAGAAACACACTCTCTCCTAACTCTTTAGTTACTAGCTCACCTCACATATGCATGGAAACCCAGAGTGGAGCAGCCGGCGTATCTCTTGCTTGGATGCTGCCAGAAGGATCTGTGCGATACTGGCTTGCAAGGAGCTGCTTAGGAACCTAGTTGCACAGCAAGTACAAGCTTCTCACTTTAGCTGAGAAGGACTGGGAAGAACTTCCCTTTGAAGAACTAACAGTGTGCAGAAACACACGCAGTTCTATCTCTTACTGGGGAGTGTGCAGGCGAGTTCAGTGAACAGGCCGCTCTGCCCGAACAAGGCAGAATGCAGATGCGTAGTTCCCAAGCATATTCTTCTGAGTCCACTAGAAACGTTGGAGTAGAGCTGAGAGGAACTCGGCATAAGTTCCATTTGAAGAAATAACCTAGGCCAGAAACCCACTCAGCTGTAGCTGTTAAGATTCCTCTGGAGCGCACATTCTGGGAACCAGGCAGCAGAGTGCCCTGTGGAAGCTGCTCGATTTCAGCTTGTCTGATAGGTGTTTGTCTTCCCTGCAGAGAAACAGTGGCTTAGAGAACTCTTTCTACAGCAGCCACACACTCTGCCCTAGAGCTGAGAAGCACTGGCTGTAAGTTCCCTTTGCAGAAGTAACATTCTTCAGAAACACACTCTCTCCTAACTCTTAAGTTACTAGCTCACCTCACATATGCGTGGAAACCCAGAGTGGAGCAGCCGGCGTATCTCTTGCTTGGATGCTGCCAGAAGGCTCTGTGCGATAGTGGCTTGCAAGGAGCTGCTTAGGAATCTAGTTGCACAGCAAGTACAAGCTTCTCGCTGGAGCTGAGAAGCACTGGGAAGAACTTCTCTTTGAAGAACTAACAGTGTGCAGAAACACACGCAGTTCTATCTCTTACTGGGGAGTGTGCAGGCGAGTTCAGTGAACAGGCCGCTCTGCCCGAACAAGGCCGAATGCAGATGCGTAGTTCCCAAGCATATTCTTCTGAGTCCACTAGAAACGTTGGAGTAGAGCTGAGAGGAACTCGGCATAAGTTCCATTTGAAGAAATAACCTAGGCCAGAAACCCACTCAGCTGTAGCTGTTAAGATTCATCTGGAGCGCACATTCTGGGAACCAGGCAGCAGAGTGCCCTGTGGAAGCTGCTCGATTTCAGCTTGTCTGATAGGTGTTTGTCTTCCCTGCAGAGAAACAGTGGCTTAGAGAACTCTTTCTACAGCAGCCACACACTCTGCCCTAGAGCTGAGAAGCACTCGCTGAAAGTTCCCTTTGCAGAAGTAACATTCTCCAGAAACACACTCTCTCCTAACTCTTAAGTTACTAGCTCACCTCACATATGCATGGAAACCCAGAGTGGAGCAGCCGGCGTATCTCTTGCTTGGATGCTGCCAGAAGGCTCTGTGCGATAGTGGCTTGCAAGGAGCTGCTTAGGAACCTAGTTGCACAGCAAGTACAAGCTTCTCACTTTAGCTGAGAAGGACTGGGAAGAACTTCCCTTTGAAGAACTAACAGTGTGCAGAAACACACGCAGTTCTATCTCTTACTGGGGAGTGTGCAGGCGAGTTCAGTGAACAGGCCGCTCTGCCCGAACAAGGCAGAATTCAGATGCGTAGTTCCCAAGCATATTCTTCTGAGTCCACTAGAAACGTTGGAGTAGAGCTGAGAGGAACTCGGCATAAGTTCCATTTGAAGAAATAACCTAGGCCAGAAACCCACTCAGCTGTAGCTGTTAAGATTCATCTGGAGCGCACATTCTGGGAACCAGGCAGCAGAGTGCCCTGTGGAAGCTGCTCGATTTCAGCTTGTCTGATAGGTGTTTGTCTTCCATGCAGTGAAACAGTGGCTTAGGGAACTCTTTCTACAGCAGCCACACACTCTGCCCTAGAGCTGAATAGCACTGGCTGCAAGTTCCCTTTGCAGAAGTAACATTCTCCAGAACACACTCTCTCCTAACTCTTAAGTTACTAGCTCACCTCACATATGCATGGAAACCCAGAGTGGAGCAGCCGGCGTATCTCTTGCTTGGATGCTGCCAGAAGGCTCTGTGCGATAGTGGCTTGCAAGGAGCTGCTTAGGAATCTAGTTGCACAGCAAGTACAAGCTTCTCACTGGAGCTGAGAAGCACTGGGAAGAACTTCCCTTTGAAGAACTAACAGTGTGCAGAAACACACGCAGTTCTATCTCTTACTGGGGAGTGTGCAGGCGAGTTCAGTGAACAGGCCGCTCTGCCCGAACAAGGCAGAATGCAGATGCGTAGTTCCCAAGCATATTCTTCTGAGTCCACTAGAAACGTTGGAGTAGAGCTGAGAGGAACTCGGCATAAGTTCCATTTGAAGAAATAACCTAGGCCAGAAACCCACTCAGCTGTAGCTGTTAAGATTCATCTGGAGCGCACATTCTGGGAAGCAGGCAGCAGAGTGCCCTGTGGAAGCTGCTCGATTTCAGCTTGTCTGATAGGTGTTTGTCTTCCCTGCAGTGAAACAGTGGCTTAGAGAACTCTTTCTACAGCAGCCACACACTCTGCCCTAGAGCTGAGAAGCACTGGCTGTAAGTTCCCTTTGCAGAAGTAACATTCTCCAGAACACACTCTCTCCTAACTCTTAAGTTACTAGCTCACCTCACATATGCATGGAAACCCAGAGTGGAGCGGCCGGCGTATCTCTTGCTTGGATGCTGCCAGAAGGCTCTGTGCGATAGTGGCTTGCAAGGAGCTGCTTAGGAACCTAGTTGCACAGCAAGTACAAGATTCTCACTGAGGCTGAGAAGCACTGGGAAGAACTTCCCTTTGAAGAACTAACAGTGTGCAGAAACACACGCAGTTCTATCTCTTACTGGGGAGTGTGCAGGCGAGTTCAGTGAACAGGCCGCTCTGCCCGAACAAGGCAGTATGCAGATGCGTAGTTCCCAAGCATATTCTTCTGAGTCCACTAGAAACGTTGGAGTAGAGCTGCGAGGAACTCGGCATAAGTTCCATTTGAAGAAATAACCTAGGCCAGAAAACCACTCAGCTGTAGCTGTTAAGATTCATCTGGAGCGCACATTCTGGGAACCAGGCAGCAGAGTGCCCTGTGGAAGCTGCTCGATTTCAGCTTGTCTGATAGGTGTTTGTCTTCCCTGCAGAGAAACAGTGGCTTAGAGAACTCTTTCTACAGCAGCCACACACTCTGCCCTAGAGCTGAGAAGCACTGGCTGTAAGTTCCCTTTGCAGAAGTAACATTCTCCAGAACACACTCTCTCCTAACTCTTAAGTTACTAGCTCACCTCACATATGCATGGAAACCCAGAGTGGAGCGGCCGGCGTATCTCTTGCTTGGATGCTGCCAGAAGGCTCTGTGCGATAGTGGCTTGCAAGGAGCTGCTTAGGAACCTAGTTGCACAGCAAGTACAAGATTCTCACTGAGGCTGAGAAGCACTGGGAAGAACTTCCCTTTGAAGAACTAACAGTGTGCAGAAACACACGCAGTTCTATCTCTTACTGGGGAGTGTGCAGGCGAGTTCAGTGAACAGGCCGCTCTGCCCGAACAAGGCAGAATTCAGATGCGTAGTTCCCAAGCATAATCTTCTGAGTCCACTAGAAACGTTGGAGTAGAGCTGAGAGGAACTCGGCATAAGTTCCATTTGAAGAAATAACCTAGGCCAGAAACCCACTCAGCTGTAGCTGTTAAGATTCATCTGGAGCGCACATTCTGGGAACCAGGCAGCAGAGTGCCCTGTGGAAGCTGCTCGATTTCAGCTTGTCTGATAGGTGTTTGTCTTCCCTGCAGTGAAACAGTGGCTTAGGGAACTCTTTCTACAGCAGCCACACACTCTGCCCTAGAGCTGAATAGCACTGGCTGCAAGTTCCCTTTGCAGAAGTAACATTCTCCAGAAACACACTCTCTCCTAACTCTTAAGTTACTAGCTCACCTCACATATGCATGGAAACCCAGAGTGGAGCAGCCGGCGTATCTCTTGCTTGGATGCTGCCAGAAGGCTCTGTGCGATAGTGGCTTGCAAGGAGCTGCTTAGGAACCTAGTCGCACAGCAAGTACAAGCTTCTCACTTTAGCTGAGAAGGACTGGGAAGAACTTCCCTTTGAAGAAGTAACAGTGTGCAGAAACACACGCAGTTCTATCTCTTACTGGGGAGTGTGCAGGCGAGTTCAGTGAACAGGCCGCTCTGCCCGAACAAGGCAGAATGCAGATGCGTAGTTCCCAAGCATATTCTTCTGAGTCCACTAGAAACGTTGGAGTAGAGCTGAGAGGAACTCGGCATAAGTTCCATTTGAAGAAATAACCTAGGCCAGAAACCCACTCAGCTGTAGCTGTTAAGATTCATCTGGAGCGCACATTCTGGGAAGCAGGCAGCAGAGTGCCCTGTGGAAGCTGCTCGATTTCAGCTTGTCTGATAGGTGTTTGTCTTCCCTGCAGAGAAACAGTGGCTTAGAGAACTGTTTCTACAGCAGCCACACACTCTGCCCTAGAGCTGAATAGCACTGGCTGTAAGTTCCCTTTGCAGAAGTAACATTCTCCAGAACACACTCTCTCCTAACTCTTAAGTTACTAGCTCACCTCACATATGCATGGAAACCCAGAGTGGAGCAGCCGGCGTATCTCTTGCTTGGATGCTGCCAGAAGGCTCTGTGCGATAGTGGCTTGCAAGGAGCTGCTTAGGAACCTAGTTGCACAGCAAGTACAAGATTCTCACTGAGGCTGAGAAGCACTGGGAAGAACTTCCCTTTGAAGAACTAACAGTGTGCAGAAACACACGCAGTTCTATCTCTTACTGGGGAGTGTGCAGGCGAGTTCAGTGAACAGGCCGCTCTGCCCGAACAAGGCAGAATTCAGATGCGTAGTTCCCAAGCATATTCTTCTGAGTCCACTAGAAACGTTGGAGTAGAGCTGAGAGGAACTCGGCATAAGTTCCATTTGAAGAAATAACCTAGGCCAGAAACCCACTCAGCTGTAGCTGTTAAGATTCATCTGGAGCGCACATTCTGGGAACCAGGCAGCAGAGTGCCCTGTGGAAGCTGCTCGATTTCAGCTTGTCTGATAGGTGTTTGTCTTCCCTGCAGTGAAACAGTGGCTTAGGGAACTCTTTCTACAGCAGCCACACACTCTGCCCTAGAGCTGAATAGCACTGGCTGCAAGTTCCCTTTGCAGAAGTAACATTCTCCAGAAACACACTCTCTCCTAACTCTTAAGTTACTAGCTCACCTCACATATGCATGGAAACCCAGAGTGGAGCAGCCGGCGTATCTCTTGCTTGGATGCTGCCAGAAGGCTCTGTGCGATAGTGGCTTGCAAGGAGCTGCTTAGGAACCTAGTTGCACAGCAAGTACAAGCTTCTCACTTTAGCTGAGAAGGACTGGGAAGAACTTCCCTTTGAAGAAGTAACAGTGTGCAGAAACACACGCAGTTCTATCTCTTACTGGGGAGTGTGCAGGCGAGTTCAGTGAACAGGCCGCTCTGCCCGAACAAGGCAGAATGCAGATGCGTAGTTCCCAAGCATATTCTTCTGAGTCCACTAGAAACGTTGGAGTAGAGCTGAGAGGAACTCGGCATAAGTTCCATTTGAAGAAATAACCTAGGCCAGAAACCCACTCAGCTGTAGCTGTTAAGATTCATCTGGAGCGCACATTCTGGGAAGCAGGCAGCAGAGTGCCCTGTGGAAGCTGCTCGATTTCAGCTTGTCTGATAGGTGTTTGTCTTCCCTGCAGAGAAACAGTGGCTTAGAGAACTGTTTCTACAGCAGCCACACACTCTGCCCTAGAGCTGAATAGCACTGGCTGTAAGTTCCCTTTGCAGAAGTAACATTCTCCAGAACACACTCTCTCCTAACTCTTAAGTTACTAGCTCACCTCACATATGCATGGAAACCCAGAGCGGAGCAGCCGGCGTATCTCTTGCTTGGATGCTGCCAGAAGGCTCTGTGCGATAGTGGCTTGCAAGGAGCTGCTTAGGAATCTAGTTGCACAGCAAGTACAAGCTTCTCACTGGAGCTGAGAAGCACTGGGAAGAACTTCCCTTTGAAGAACTAACAGTGTGCAGAAACACACGCAGTTCTATCTCTTACTGGGGAGTGTGCAGGCGAGTTCAGTGAACAGGCCGCTCTGCCCGAACAAGGCAGTATGCAGATGCGTAGTTCCCAAGCATATTCTTCTGAGTCCACTAGAAACGTTGGAGTAGAGCTGCGAGGAACTCGGCATAAGTTCCATTTGAAGAAATAACCTAGGCCAGAAAACCACTCAGCTGTAGCTGTTAAGATTCATCTGGAGCGCACATTCTGGGAACCAGGCAGCAGAGTGCCCTGTGGAAGCTGCTCGATTTCAGCTTGTCTGATAGGTGTTTGTCTTCCCTGCAGAGAAACAGTGGCTTAGAGAACTCTTTCTACAGCAGCCACACACTCTGCCCTAGAGCTGAGAAGCACTGGCTGTAAGTTCCCTTTGCAGAAGTAACATTCTCCAGAACACACTCTCTCCTAACTCTTAAGTTACTAGCTCACCTCACATATGCATGGAAACCCAGAGTGGAGCGGCCGGCGTATCTCTTGCTTGGATGCTGCCAGAAGGCTCTGTGCGATAGTGGCTTGCAAGGAGCTGCTTAGGAACCTAGTTGCACAGCAAGTACAAGATTCTCACTGAGGCTGAGAAGCACTGGGAAGAACTTCCCTTTGAAGAACTAACAGTGTGCAGAAACACACGCAGTTCTATCTCTCACTGGGGAGTGTGCAGGCGAGTTCAGTGAACAGGCCGCTCTGCCCGAACAAGGCAGTATGCAGATGCGTAGTTCCCAAGCATATTCTTCTGAGTCCACTAGAAACGTTGGAGTAGAGCTGCGAGGAACTCGGCATAAGTTCCATTTGAAGAAATAACCTAGGCCAGAAAACCACTCAGCTGTAGCTGTTAAGATTCATCTGGAGCGCACATTCTGGGAACCAGGCAGCAGAGTGCCCTGTGGAAGCTGCTCGATTTCAGCTTGTCTGATAGGTGTTTGTCTTCCCTGCAGAGAAACAGTGGCTTAGAGAACTCTTTCTACAGCAGCCACACACTCTGCCCTAGAGCTGAGAAGCACTGGCTATAAGTTCCATTTGCAGAAGTAACATTCTCCAGAAACACACTCTCTCCTAACTCTTAAGTTACTAGCTCACCTCACATATGCATGGAAACCCAGAGTGGAGCAGGCGGCGATAGCTCTTGCTTGGAAGCTGCCAGAAGGCTCTGTGCGATAGTGGCTTGCAAGAAGCTGCTTAGGAACCTAGTTGCACAGCAAGTACAAGCTTCTCACTGGAGCTGAGAAGCACTGGGAAGAACTTCTCTTTGAAGAACTAACAGTGTGCAGAAACACACGCAGTTCTATCTCTTACTGGGGAGTGTGCAGGCGAGTTCAGTGAACAGGCCGCTCTGCCCGAACAAGGCAGAATGCAGATGTGTAGTTCCCAAGCATATTCTTCTGAGTCCACTAGAAACGTTGGAGTAGAGCTGAGAGGAACTCGGCATAAGTTCCAATTGAAGAAATAACCTATGCCAGAAACCCACTCAGCTGTAGCTGTTAAGATTCATCTGGAGCGCACATTCTGGGAACCAGGCAGCAGAGTGCCCTGTGGAAGCTGCTCGATTTCAGCTTGTCTGATAGGTGTTTGTCTTCCCTGCAGTGAAACAGTGGCTTAGAGAACTCTTTCTACAGCAGCAACACACTCTGCCCTAGAGCTGAGAAGCACTGGCTATAAGTTCCATTTGCAGAAGTAACATTCTCCAGAAACACACTCTCTCCTAACTCTTAAGTTACTAGCTCACCTCACATATGCATGGAAACCCAGAGTGGAGCAGCCGGCGTATCTCTTGCTTGGATGCTGCCAGAAGGCTCTGTGCGATAGTGGCTTGCAAGGAGCTGCTTAGGAACTTAGTTGCACAGCAAGTACAAGCTTCTCACTGCAGCTGAGAAGCACTGGGAAGAACTTCCCTTTGAAGAACTAACAGTGTGCAGAAACACACGCAGTTCTATCTCTTACTGGGGAGTGTGCAGGCGAGTTCAGTGAACAGGCCGCTCTGCCCGAACAAGGCAGAATGCAGATGCGTAGTTCCCAAGCATATTCTTCTGAGTCCACTAGAAACGTTGGAGTAGAGCTGAGAGGAACTCGGCATAAGTTCCATTTGAAGAAATAACCTAGGCCAGAAACCCACTCAGCTGTAGCTGTTAAGATTCATCTGGAGCGCACATTCTGGGAACCAGGCAGCAGAGTGCCCTGTGGAAGCTGCTCGATTTCAGCTTGTCTGATAGGTGTTTGTCTTCCCTGCAGAGAAACAGTGGCTTAGAGAACTCTTTCTACAGCAGCCACACACTCTGCCCTAGAGCTGAGAAGCACTGGCTGTAAGTTCCCTTTGCAGAAGTAACATTCTCCAGAAACACACTCTCTCCTAACTCTTAACTTACTAGCTCACCTCACATATGCATGGAAACCCAGAGTGGAGCAGGCGGTGATAGCTCTTGCTTGGAAGCTGCCAGAAGGCTCTGTGCGATAGTGGCTTGCAAGGAGCTGCTTAGGAATCTAGTTGCACAGCAAGTACAAGCTTCTCACTGGAGCTGAGAAGCACTGGGAAGAACTTCCCTTTGAAGAACTAACAGTGTGCAGAAACACACGCAGTTCTATCTCTTACTGGAGAGTGTGCAGGCGAGTTCAGTGAACAGGCCGCTCTGCCCGAACAAGGCAGAATGCAGATGCGTAATTCCCAAGCATATTCTTCTGAGTCCACTAGTAACGTTGGAGTAGAGCTGCGAGGAGCTCGGCATAAGTTCCATTTGAAGAAATAACCTAGGCCAGAAACCCACTCAGCTGTAGCTGTTAAGATTCATCTGGAGCGCACATTCTGGGAACCAGGCAGCAGAGTGCCCTGTGGAAGCTGCTCGATTTCAGCTTGTCTGATAGGTGTTTGTCTTCCCTGCAGAGAAACAGTGGCTTAGAGAACTCTTTCTACAGCAGCCACACACTCTGCCCTAGAGCTGAGAAGCACTGGCTGTAAGTTCCCTTTGCAGAAGTAACATTCTTCAGAAACACACTCTCTCCTAACTCTTAACTTACTAGCTCACCTCACATATGCATGGAAACCCAGAGTGGAGCAGCCGGCGTATCTCTTGCTTGGATGCTGCCAGAAGGCTCTGTGCGATAGTGGCTTGCAAGGAGCTGCATAGGTATCTAGTTGCACAGCAAGTACAAGCTTCTCACTGGAGCTGAGAAGCACTGGGAAGAACTTCCCTTTGAAGAACTAACAGTGTGCAGAAACAAACGCAGTTCTATCTCTTACTGGGGAGTGTGCAGGCGAGTTCAGTGAACAGGCCGCTCTGCCCGAACAAGGCAGAATGCAGATGCGTAGTTCCCAAGCATATTCTTCTGAGTCCACTAGAAACGTTGGAGTAGAGCTGAGAGGAACTCGGCATAAGTTCCATTTGAAGAAATAACCTAGGCCAGAAACCCACTCAGCTGTAGCTGTTAAGATTCATCTGGAGCGCACATTCTGGGAAGCAGGCAGCAGAGTGCCCTGTGGAAGCTGCTCGATTTCAGCTTGTCTGATAGGTGTTTGTCTTCCCTGCAGAGAAACAGTGGCTTAGAGAACTGTTTCTACAGCAGCCACACACTCTGCCCTAGAGCTGAATAGCACTGGCTGTAAGTTCCCTTTGCAGAAGTAACATTCTCCAGAACACACTCTCTCCTAACTCTTAAGTTACTAGCTCACCTCACATATGCATGGAAACCCAGAGTGGAGCAGCCGGCGTATCTCTTGCTTGGATGCTGCCAGAAGGCTCTGTGCGATAGTGGCTTGCAAGGAGCTGCTTAGGAATCTAGTTGCACAGCAAGTACAAGCTTCTCACTGGAGCTGAGAAGCACTGGGAAGAACTTCCCTTTGAAGAACTAACAGTGTGCAGAAACACACGCAGTTCTATCTCTTACTGGGGAGTGTGCAGGCGAGTTCAGTGAACAGGCCGCTCTGCCCGAACAAGGCAGTATGCAGATGCGTAGTTCCCAAGCATATTCTTCTGAGTCCACTAGAAACGTTGGAGTAGAGCTGCGAGGAACTCGGCATAAGTTCCATTTGAAGAAATAACCTAGGCCAGAAAACCACTCAGCTGTAGCTGTTAAGATTCATCTGGAGCGCACATTCTGGGAACCAGGCAGCAGAGTGCCCTGTGGAAGCTGCTCGATTTCAGCTTGTCTGATAGGTGTTTGTCTTCCCTGCAGAGAAACAGTGGCTTAGAGAACTCTTTCTACAGCAGCCACACACTCTGCCCTAGAGCTGAGAAGCACTGGCTATAAGTTCCATTTGCAGAAGTAACATTCTCCAGAAACACACTCTCTCCTAAGTCTTCAGTTACTAGCTCACCTCACATATGCATGGAAACCCAGAGTGGAGCAGGCGGCGATAGCTCTTGCTTGGAAGCTGCCAGAAGGCTCTGTGCGATAGTGGCTTGCAAGAAGCTGCTTAGGAACCTAGTTGCACAGCAAGTACAAGCTTCTCACTGGAGCTGAGAAGCACTGGGAAGAACTTCTCTTTGAAGAACTAACAGTGTGCAGAAACACACGCAGTTCTATCTCTTACTGGGGAGTGTGCAGGCGAGTTCAGTGAACAGGCCGCTCTGCCCGAACAAGGCAGAATGCAGATGTGTAGTTCCCAAGCATATTCTTCTGAGTCCACTAGAAACGTTGGAGTAGAGCTGAGAGGAACTCGGCATAAGTTCCAATTGAAGAAATAACCTATGCCAGAAACCCACTCAGCTGTAGCTGTTAAGATTCATCTGGAGCGCACATTCTGGGAACCAGGCAGCAGAGTGCCCTGTGGAAGCTGCTCGATTTCAGCTTGTCTGATAGGTGTTTGTCTTCCCTGCAGTGAAACAGTGGCTTAGAGAACTCTTTCTACAGCAGCAACACACTCTGCCCTAGAGCTGAGAAGCACTGGCTATAAGTTCCATTTGCAGAAGTAACATTCTCCAGAAACACACTCTCTCCTAACTCTTAACTTACTAGCTCACCTCACATATGCATGGAAACCCAGAGTGGAGCAGCCGGCGTATCTCTTGCTTGGATGCTGCCAGAAGGCTCTGTGCGATAGTGGCTTGCAAGGAGCTGCTTAGGAACTTAGTTGCACAGCAAGTACAAGCTTCTCACTTTAGCTGAGAAGGACTGGGAAGAACTTCCCTTTGAAGAACTAACAGTGTGCAGAAACACACGCAGTTCTATCTCTTACTGGGGAGTGTGCAGGCGAGTTCAGTGAACAGGCCGCTCTGCCCGAACAAGGCAGAATGCAGATGCGTAGTTTCCAAGCATATTCTTCTGAGTCCACTAGAAACGTTGGAGTAGAGCTGAGAGGAACTCGGCATAAGTTCCATTTGAAGAAATAACCTAGGCCAGAAACCCACTCAGCTGTAGCTGTTAAGATTCATCTGGAGCGCACATTCTGGGAACCAGGCAGCAGAGTGCCCTGTGGAAGCTGCTCGATTTCAGCTTGTCTGATAGGTGTTTGTCTTCCCTGCAGAGAAACAGTGGCTTAGAGAACTCTTTCTACAGCAGCCACACACTCTGCCCTAGAGCTGAGAAGCACTGGCTGTAAGTTCCCTTTGCAGAAGTAACATTCTCCAGAAACACACTCTCTCCTAACTCTTAACTTACTAGCTCACCTCACATATGCATGGAAACCCAGAGTGGAGCAGGCGGTGATAGCTCTTGCTTGGAAGCTGCCAGAAGGCTCTGTGCGATAGTGGCTTGCAAGGAGCTGCTTAGGAATCTAGTTGCACAGCAAGTACAAGCTTCTCACTGGAGCTGAGAAGCACTGGGAAGAACTTCCCTTTGAAGAACTAACAGTGTGCAGAAACACACGCAGTTCTATCTCTTACTGGAGAGTGTGCAGGCGAGTTCAGTGAACAGGCCGCTCTGCCCGAACAAGGCAGAATGCAGATGCGTAATTCCCAAGCATATTCTTCTGAGTCCACTAGTAACGTTGGAGTAGAGCTGCGAGGAGCTCGGCATAAGTTCCATTTGAAGAAATAACCTAGGCCAGAAACCCACTCAGCTGTAGCTGTTAAGATTCATCTGGAGCGCACATTCTGGGAACCAGGCAGCAGAGTGCCCTGTGGAAGCTGCTCGATTTCAGCTTGTCTGATAGGTGTTTGTCTTCCCTGCAGAGAAACAGTGGCTTAGAGAACTCTTTCTACAGCAGCCACACACTCTGCCCTAGAGCTGAGAAGCACTGGCTGTAAGTTCCCTTTGCAGAAGTAACATTCTTCAGAAACACACTCTCTCCTAACTCTTAACTTACTAGCTCACCTCACATATGCATGGAAACCCAGAGTGGAGCAGCCGGCGTATCTCTTGCTTGGATGCTGCCAGAAGGCTCTGTGCGATAGTGGCTTGCAAGGAGCTGCATAGGTATCTAGTTGCACAGCAAGTACAAGCTTCTCACTGGAGCTGAGAAGCACTGGGAAGAACTTCCCTTTGAAGAACTAACAGTGTGCAGAAACAAACGCAGTTCTATCTCTTACTGGGGAGTGTGCAGGCGAGTTCAGTGAACAGGCCGCTCTGCCCGAACAAGGCAGAATGCAGATGCGTAGTTCCCAAGCATATTCTTCTGAGTCCACTAGAAACGTTGGAGTAGAGCTGAGAGGAACTCGGCATAAGTTCCATTTGAAGAAATAACCTAGGCCAGAAACCCACTCAGCTGTAGCTGTTCAGATTCATCTGGAGTGCACATTCTGGGAACCAGGCAGCAGAGTGCCCTGTGGAAGCTGCTCGATTTCAGCTTGTCTGAATGGTGTTTGTCTTCCCGGCAGAGAAACAGTGGCTTAGAGAAGTCTTTCTACAGCAGCCACACACTCTGCCCTAGAGCTGACAAGCACTGGCTGTAAGTTCCCTTTGCAGAAGTAACATTCTCCAGAAACACACTCTCTCCTAACTCTTAAGTTACTAGCTCACCTCACATATGCATGGAAACCCAGAGTGTAGCAGCCGGCGTATCTCTTGCTTGGATGCTGCCAGAAGGCTCTGTGCGATAGTGGCTTGCAAGGAGCTGCTTAGGAATCTAGTTGCACAGCAAGTACAAGCTTCTCACTTTAGCTGAGAAGGACTGGGAAGAACTTCCCTTTGAAGAACTAACAGTGTGCAGAAACACACGCAGTTCTATCTCTTACTGGGGAGTGTGCAGGCGAGTTCAGTGAAGAGGCCGCTCTGCCCGAACAAGGCAGAATGCAGATGCGTAGTTTCCAAGCATATTCTTCTGAGTCCAATAGAAACGTTGGAGTAGAGCTGAGAGGAACTCGGCATAAGTTCCATTTGAAGAAATAACCTAGGCCAGAAACCCACTCAGCTGTAGCTGTTAAGATCCATCTGGAGCGCACATTCTGGGAACCAGGCAGCAGAGTGCCCTGTGGAAGCTGCTCGATTTCAGCTTGTCTGATAGGTGTTTGTCTTCCCTGCAGAGAAACAGTGGCTTAGAGAACTCTTTCTACAGCAGCCACACACTCTGCCCTAGAGCTGAGAAGCACTGGCTGTAAGTTCCCTTTGCAGAAGTAACATTCTCCAGAAACACACTCTCTCCTAACTCTTAACTTACTAGCTCACCTCACATATGCATGGAAACCCAGAGTGGAGCAGGCGGCGATAGCTCTTGCTTGTCAGCTGCCAGAAGGCTCTGTGCGATAGTGGCTTGCAAGGAGCTGCTTAGGAATCTAGTTGCACAGCAAGTACAAGCTTCTCACTGGAGCTGAGAAGCACTGGGAGGAACTTCCCTTTGAAGAACTAACAGTGTACAGAAACACACGCAGTGCTATGTCTTACTGGGGAGTGTGCAGGCGAGTTCAGTGAACAGGCCGCTCTGCCCGAACAAGGCAGAATGCAGATGCGTAGTTTCCAAGCATATTCTTCTGAGTCCACTAGAAACGTTGGAGTAGAGCTGAGAGGAACTCGGCATAAGTTCCATTTGAAGAAATAACCTAGGCCAGAAACCCACTCAGCTGTAGCTGTTAAGATCCATCTGGAGCGCACATTCTGGGAACCAGGCAGCAGAGTGCCCTGTGGAAGCTGCTCGATTTCAGCTTGTCTGATAGGTGTTTGTCTTCCCTGCAGAGAAACAGTGGCTTAGAGAACTCTTTCTACAGCAGCCACACACTCTGCCCTAGAGCTGAGAAGCACTGGCTGTAAGTTCCCTTTGCAGAAGTAACATTCTCCAGAAACACACTCTCTCCTAACTCTTAAGTTACTAGCTCACCTCACATATGCATGGAAACCCAGAGTGTAGCAGCCGGCGTATCTCTTGCTTGGATGCTGCCAGAAGGCTCTGTGCGATAGTGGCTTGCAAGGAGCTGCTTAGGAATCTAGTTGCACAGCAAGTACAAGCTTCTCACTTTAGCTGAGAAGGACTGGGAAGAACTTCCCTTTGAAGAACTAACAGTGTGCAGAAACACACGCAGTTCTATCTCTTACTGGGGAGTGTGCAGGCGAGTTCAGTGAACAGGCCGCTCTGCCCGAACAAGGCAGAATGCAGATGCGTAGTTTCCAAGCATATTCTTCTGAGTCCAATAGAAACGTTGGAGTAGAGCTGAGAGGAACTCGGCATAAGTTCCATTTGAAGAAATAACCTAGGCCAGAAACCCACTCAGCTGTAGCTGTTAACATCCATCTGGAGCGCACATTCTGGGAACCAGGCAGCAGAGTGCCCTGTGGAAGCTGCTCGATTTCAGCTTGTCTGATAGGTGTTTGTCTTCCCTGCAGAGAAACAGTGGCTTAGAGAACTCTTTCTACAGCAGCCACACACTCTGCCCTAGAGCTGAGAAGCACTGGCTGTAAGTTCCCTTTGCAGAAGTAACATTCTCCAGAAACACACTCTCTCCTAACTCTTAAGTTACTAGCTCACCTCACATATGCATGGAAACCCAGAGTGGAGCAGCCGGCGTATCTCTTGCTTGGATGCTGCCAGAAGGCTCTGTGCGATAGTGGCTTGCAAGGAGCTGCTTAGGAACCTAGTTGCACAGCAAGTACAAGCTTCTCACTTTAGCTGAGAAGGACTGGGAAGAACTTCCCTTTGAAGAACTAACAGTGTGCAGAAACACACGCAGTTCTATCTCTTACTGGGGAGTGTGCAGGCGAGTTCAGTGAACAGGCCGCTCTGCCCGAACAAGGCAGAATGCAGATGCGTAGTTTCCAAGCATATTCTTCTGAGTCCACTAGAAACGTTGGAGTAGAGCTGAGAGGAACTCGGCATAAGTTCCATTTGAAGAAATAACCTAGGCCAGAAACCCACTCAGCTGTAGCTGTTAAGATTCATCTGGAGCGCACATTCTGGGAACCAGGCAGCAGAGTGCCCTGTGGAAGCTGCTCGATTTCAGCTTGTCTGATAGGTGTTTGTCTTCCCTGCAGAGAAACAGTGGCTTAGAGAACTCTTTCTACAGCAGCCACACACTCTGCCCTAGAGCTGAGAAGCACTGGCTGTAAGTTCCCTTTGCAGAAGTACCATTCTCCAGAAACACACTCTCTCCTAACTCTTAACTTACTAGCTCACCTCACATATGCATGGAAACCCAGAGTGGAGCAGGCGGTGATAGCTCTTGCTTGGAAGCTGCCAGAAGGCTCTGTGCGATAGTGGCTTGCAAGGAGCTGCTTAGGAATCTAGTTGCACAGCAAGTACAAGCTTCTCACTGGAGCTGAGAAGCACTGGGAAGAACTTCCCTTTGAAGAACTAACAGTGTGCAGAAACACACGCAGTTCTATCTCTTACTGGAGAGTGTGCAGGCGAGTTCAGTGAACAGGCCGCTCTGCCCGAACAAGACAGAATGCAGATGCGTAGTTCCCAAGCATATTCTTCTGAGTCCACTAGTAACGTTGGAGTAGAGCTGCGACGAGCTCGGCATAAGTTCCATTTGAAGAAATAACCTAGGCCAGAAACCCACTCAGCTGTAGCTGTTAAGATTCATCTGGAGCGCACATTCTGGGAACCAGGCAGCAGAGTGCCCTGTGGAAGCTGCTCGATTTCAGCTTGTCTGATAGGTGTTTGTCTTCCCTGCAGAGAAACAGTGGCTTAGAGATCTCTTTCTACAGCAGCCACACACTCTGCCCTAGAGCTGAGAAGCACTGGCTGTAAGTTCCCTTTGCAGAAGTAACATTCTTCAGAAACACACTCTCTCCTAACTCTTAACTTACTAGCTCACCTCACATATGCATGGAAACCCAGAGTGGAGCAGCCGGCGTATCTCTTGCTTGGATGCTGCCAGAAGGCTCTGTGCGATAGTGGCTTGCAAGGAGCTGCTTAGGTATCTAGTTGCACAGCAAGTACAAGCTTCTCACTGGAGCTGAGAAGCACTGGGAAGAACTTCCCTTTGAAGAACTAACAGTGTGCAGAAACAAACGCAGTTCTATCTCTTACTGGGGAGTGTGCAGGCGAGTTCAGTGAACAGGCCGCTCTGCCCGAACAAGGCAGAATGCAGATGCATAGTTCCCAAGCATATTCTTCTGAGTCCACTAGAAACGTTGGAGTAGAGCTGAGAGGAACTCGGCATAAGTTCCATTTGAAGAAATAACCTAGGCCAGAAACCCACTCAGCTGTAGCTGTTCAGATTCATCTGGAGTGCACATTCTGGGAACCAGGCAGCAGAGTGCCCTGTGGAAGCTGCTCAATTTCAGCTTGTCTGAATGGTGTTTGTCTTCCCGGCAGAGAAACAGTGGCTTAGAGAAGTCTTTCTACAGCAGCCACACACTCTGCCCTAGAGCTGACAAGCACTGGCTGTAAGTTCCCTTTGCAGAAGTAACATTCTCCAGAAACACACTCTCTCCTAACTCTTAACTTACTAGCTCACCTCACATATGCATGGAAACCCAGAGTGGAGCAGGCGGCGATAGCTCTTGCTTGGAAGCTGCCAGAAGGCTCTGTGCGATAGTGGCTTGCAAGGAGCTGCTTAGGAATCTAGTTGCACAGCAAGTACAAGCTTCTCACTGGAGCTGAGAAGCACTGGGAAGAACTTCCCTTTGAAGAACTAACAGTGTGCAGAAACACACGCAGTTCTATCTCTTACTGGAGAGTGTGCAGGCGAGTTCAGTGAACAGGCCGCTCTGCCCGAACAAGGCAGAATGCAGATGCGTAGTTCCCAAGCATATTCTTCTGAGTCCACTAGTAACGTTGGAGTAGAGCTGCGACGAGCTCGGCATAAGTTCCATTTGAAGAAATAACCTAGGCCAGAAACCCACTCAGCTGTA
The DNA here is from genome assembly GCA_031878705.1 of Tapirus indicus. NCBI lineage: Eukaryota > Metazoa > Chordata > Mammalia > Perissodactyla > Tapiridae > Tapirus > Tapirus indicus. The sequence goes on from CM062933.1 coordinate 403,749, forward strand.
GCTGTTAAGATTCATCTGGAGCGCACATTCTGGGAACCAGGCAGCAGAGTGCCCTGTGGAAGCTGCTCGATTTCAGCTTGTCTGATAGGTGTTTGTCTTCCCTGCAGAGAAACAGTGGCTTAGAGAACTCTTTCTACAGCAGCCACACACTCTGCCCTAGAGCTGAGAAGCACTGGCTGTAAGTTCCCTTTGCAGAAGTAACATTCTTCAGAAACACACTCTCTCCTAACTCTTAACTTACTAGCTCACCTCACATATGCATGGAAACCCAGAGTGGAGCGGCCGGCGTATCTCTTGCTTGGATGCTGCCAGAAGGCTCTGTGCGATAGTGGCTTGCAAGGAGCTGCTTAGGTATCTAGTTGCACAGCAAGTACAAGCTTCTCACTGGAGCTGAGAAGCACTGGGAAGAACTTCCCTTTGAAGAACTAACAGTGTGCAGAAACAAACGCAGTTCTATCTCTTACTGGGGAGTGTGCAGGCGAGTTCAGTGAACAGGCCGCTCTGCCCGAACAAGGCAGAATGCAGATGCGTAGTTCCCAAGCATATTCTTCTGAGTCCACTAGAAACGTTGGAGTAGAGCTGAGAGGAACTCGGCATAAGTTCCATTTGAAGAAATAACCTAGGCCAGAAACCCACTCAGCTGTAGCTGTTCAGATTCATCTGGAGTGCACATTCTGGGAACCAGGCAGCAGAGTGCCCTGTGGAAGCTGCTCGATTTCAGCTTGTCTGAATGGTGTTTGTCTTCCCGGCAGAGAAACAGTGGCTTAGAGAAGTCTTTCTACAGCAGCCACACACTCTGCCCTAGAGCTGACAAGCACTGGCTGTAAGTTCCCGTTGCAGAAGTAACATTCTCCAGAAACACACTCTCTCCTAACTCTTAACTTACTAGCTCACCTCACATATGCATGGAAACCCAGAGTGGAGCAGGCGGCGATAGCTCTTGCTTGGAAGCTGCCAGAAGGCTCTGTGCGATAGTGGCTTGCAAGGAGCTGCTTAGGAATCTAGTTGCACAGCAAGTACAAGCTTCTCACTGGAGCTGAGAAGCACTGGGAAGAACTTCCCTTTGAAGAACTAACAGTGTGCAGAAACACACGCAGGTCTATCTCTTACTGGAGAGTGTGCAGGCGAGTTCAGTGAACAGGCCGCTCTGCCCGAACAAGGCAGAATGCAGATGCGTAGTTCCCAAGCATATTCTTCTGAGTCCACCAGAAACGTTGGAGTAGAGCTGCGAGGAACTCGGCATAAGTTCCATTTGAAGAAATAACCTAGGCCAGAAACCCACTCAGCTGTAGCTGTTAAGATTCATCTGGAGCGCACATTCTGGGAACCAGGCAGCAGAGTGCCCTGTGGAAGCTGCTCGATTTCAGCTTGTCTGATAGGTGTTTGTCTTCCCTGCAGAGAAACAGTGGCTTAGAGAACTCTTTCTACAGCAGCCACACACTCTGCCCTAGAGCTGAGAAGCACTGGCTGTAAGTTCCCTTTGCAGAAGTAACATTCTCCAGAAACACACTCTCTCCTAACTCTTAACTTACTAGCTCACCTCACATATGCATGGAAACCCAGAGTGGAGCAGGCGGCGATAGCTCTTGCTTGTAAGCTGCCAGAAGGCTCTGTGCGATAGTGGCTTGCAAGGAGCTGCTTAGGAATCTAGTTGCACAGCAAGTACAAGCTTCTCACTGAGGCTGAGAAGCACTGGGTGGAACTTCCCTTTGAAGAACTAACAGTGTACAGAAACACACGCAGTGCTATGTCTTACTGGGGAGTGTGCAGGCGAGTTCAGTGAACAGGCCGCTCTGCCCGAACAAGGCAGAATGCAGATGCGTAGTTTCCAAGCATATTCTTCTGAGTCCACTAGAAACGTTGGAGTAGAGCTGAGAGGAACTCGGCATAAGTTCCATTTGAAGAAATAACCTAGGCCAGAAACCCACTCAGCTGTAGCTGTTCAGATTCATCTGGAGTGAACATTCTGGGAACCAGGCAGCAGAGTGCCCTGTGGAAGCTGCTCGATTTCAGCTTGTCTGAATGGTGTTTGTCTTCCCGGCAGAGAAACAGTGGCTTAGAGAACTCTTTCTACAGCAGCCACACACTCTGCCCTAGAGCTGACAAGCACTGGCTGTAAGTTCCCTTTGCAGAAGTAACATTCTCCAGAAACACACTCTCTCCTAACTCTTAACTTACTAGCTCACCTCACATATGCATGGAAACCCAGAGTGGAGCAGGCGGCGATAGCTCTTGCTTGGAAGCTGCCAGAAGGCTCTGTGCGATAGTGGCTTGCAAGGAGCTGCTTAGGAATCTAGTTGCACAGCAAGTACAAGCTTCTCACTGGAGCTGAGAAGCACTGGGAAGAACTTCCCTTTGAAGAACTAACAGTGTGCAGAAACACACGCAGGTCTATCTCTTACTGGAGAGTGTGCAGGCGAGTTCAGTGAACAGGCCGCTCTGGCCGAACAAGGCAGAATGCAGATGCGTAGTTCCCAAGCATATTCTTCTGAGTCCACCAGAAACGTTGGAGTAGAGCTGCGAGGAACTCGGCATAAGTTCCATTTGAAGAAATAACCTAGGCCAGAAACCCACTCAGCTGTAGCTGTTAAGATTCTTCTGGAGCGCACATTCTGGGAACCAGGCAGCAGAGTGCCCTGTGGAAGCTGCTCGATTTCAGCTTGTCTGATAGGTGTTTGTCTTCCCTGCAGAGAAACAGTGGCTTAGAGAACTCTTTCTACAGCAGACACACACTCTGCCCTAGAGCTGAGAAGCACTGGCTGTAAGTTCCCTTTGCAGAAGTAACATTCTCCAGAAACACACTCTCTCCTAACTCTTAAGTTACTAGCTCACCTCACATATGCATGGAAACCCAGAGTGGAGCAGCCGGCGTATCTCTTGCTTGGATGCTGCCAGAAGGCTCTGTGCGATAGTGGCTTGCAAGGAGCTGCTTAGGAATCTAGTTGCACAGCAAGTACAAGCTTCTCACTGGAGCTGAGAAGCACTGGGAAGAACTTCCCTTTGAAGAACTAACAGTGTGCAGAAACACACGCAGTTCTATCTCTTACTGGGGAGTGTGCAGGAGACTTCAGTGAACAGGCCGCTCTGCCCGAACAAGGCAGAATGCAGATGCGTAGTTCCCAAGCATATTCTCCTGAGTCCACTAGAAACGTTGGAGTAGAGCTGAGAGGAACTCGGCATAAGTTCCATTTGAAGAAATAACCTAGGCTAGAAACCCACTCAGCTGTAGCTGTTAAGATTCATCTGGAGCGCACATTCTGGGAACCAGGCAGCAGAGTGCCCTGTGGAAGCTGCTCGATTTCAGCTTGTCTGATATAGGTGTTTGTCATCCCTGCAGAGAAACAGTGGCTTAGAGAACTCTTTCTACAGCAGCCACACACTCTGCCCTAGAGCTGAGAAGCACTGGCTGTAAGTTCCCTTTGCAGAAGTAACATTCTCCAGAAACACACTCTCTCCTAACTCTTAAGTTACTAGCTCACCTCACATATGCATGGAAACCCAGAGTGGAGCAGCCGGCGTTAGCTCTTGCTTGGAAGCTGCCAGAAGGCTCTGTGCGATAGTGGCTTGCAAGGAGCTGCTTAGAAATCTAGTTGCACAGCAAGTACAAGCTTCTCACTGGAGCTGAGAAGCACTGGGAAGAACTTCCCTTTGAAGAACTAACAGTGTGCAGAAACACACGCAGTTCTATGTCTTACTGTGGAGTGTGCAGGCGAGTTCAGTGAACAGGCCGCTCTGCCCGAACAAGGCAGAATGCAGATGCGTAGTTCCCAAGCATATTCTTCTGAGTCCAATAGAAACATTGGAGTAGAGCTGAGAGGAACTCGGCATAAGTTCCATTTGAAGAAATAACCTAGGCCAGAAACCCACTCAGCTGTAGCTGTTAAGATTCATCTGGAGCGCACATTCTGGGAACCAGGCAGCAGAGTGCCCTGTGGAAGCTGCTCGATTTCAGCTTGTCTGATAGGTGTTTGTCTTCCCTGCAGAGAAACAGTGGCTTAGAGAAGTCTTTCTAGAGCAGCCACACACTCTGCCCTAGAGCTGAGAAGCACTGGCTGTAAGTTCCCTTTGCAGAAGTAACATTCTTCAGAAACACACTCTCTCCTAACTCTTAACTTACTAGCTCACCTCACATATGCATGGAAACCCAGAGTGGAGCAGCCGGCGTATCTCTTGCTTGGATGCTGCCAGAAGGCTCTGTGCGATAGTGGCTTGCAAGGAGCTGCTTAGGAATCTAGTTGCACAGCAAGTACAAGCTTCTCACTGGAGCTGAGAATCACTGGGAAGAACTTCCCTTTGAAGAACTAACAGTGTGCAGAAACAAACGCAGTTCTATCTCTTACTGGAGAGTGTGCAGGCGAGTTCAGTGAACAGGCCGCTCTGCCCGAACAAGGCAGAATGCAGATGCGTAGTTCCCAAGCATATTCTTCTGAGTCCACCAGAAACGTTGGAGTAGAGCTGCGAGGAACTCGGCATAAGTTCCATTTGAAGAAATAACCTAGGCCAGAAACCCACTCAGCTGTAGCTGTTAAGATTCATCTGGAGCGCACATTCTGGGAACCAGGCAGCAGAGTGCCCTGTGGAAGCTGCTCGATTTCAGCTTGTCTGATAGGTGTTTGTCTTCCCTGCAGAGAAACAGTGGCTTAGAGAACTCTTTCTACAGCAGCCACACACTCTGCCCTAGAGCTGAGAAGCACTGGCTGTAAGTTCCCTTTGCAGAAGTAACATTCTCCAGAAACACACTCTCTCCTAACTCTTAAGTTACTAGCTCACCTCACATATGCATGGAAACCCAGAGTGGAGCAGGCGGCGATAGCTCTTGCTTGGAAGCTGCCAGAAGGCTCTGTGCGATAGTGGCTTGCAAGGAGCTGCTTAGGAATCTAGTTGCACAGCAAGTACAAGCTTCTCACTGGAGCTGAGAAGCACTGGGAAGAACTTCCCTTTGAAGAACTAACAGTGTGCAGAAACACACGCAGTTCTATCTCTTACTGGGGAGTGTGCAGGCGAGTTCAGTGAACAGGCCGCTCTGCCCGAACAAGGCAGAATGCAGATGCGTAGTTCCCAAGCATATTCTTCTGAGTCCACTAGAAACGTTGGGGTAGAGCTGAGAGGAACTCGGCATAAGTTCCATTTGAAGAAATAACCTAGGCCAGAAACCCACTCAGCTGTAGCTGTTAAGATTCATCTGGAGCGCACATTCTGGGAACCAGGCAGCAGAGTGCCCTGTGGAAGCTGCTCGATTTCAGCTTGTCTGATAGGTGTTTGTCTTCCCTGCAGAGAAACAGTGGCTTAGAGAAGTCTTTCTACAGCAGCCACACACTCTGCCCTAGAGCTGAGAAGCACTGGCTGTAAGTTCCCTTTGCAGAAGTAACATTCTCCAGAAACACACTCTCTCCTAAATCTTAAATTACTAGCTCAGCTCACATATGCATGGAAACCCAGAGTGGAGCAGCCGGCGTATCTCTTGCTTGGATGCTGCCAGAAGGCTCTGTGCGATAGTGGCTTTCAAAGAGCTGCTTAGCAATCTAGTTGCACAGCAAGTACAAGCTTCTCACTGGAGCTGAGAAGCACTGGGAAGAAATTCCCTTTGAAGAACTAACAGTGTGCAGAAACACACGCAGTTCTATCTCTTACTGGGGAATGTGCAGGCGACTTCACTGAACAGGCCGCTCTGCCCGAACAAGGCAGAATGCAGATGCGTAGTTCCCAAGCATATTCTTCTGAGTCCACTAGAAACGTTGGAGTAGAGCTGAGAGGAACTCAGCATAAGTTCCATTTGAAGAAATAACCTAGGCCAGAAACCCACTCAGCTGTAGCTGTTAAGATTCATCTGGAGCGCACATTTTCGGAACCAGGCAGCAGAGTGCCCTGTGGAACCTGCTCGATTTCAGCTTGTCTGAATGGTGTTTGTCTTCCCGGCAGAGAAACAGTGGCTTAGAGAAGTCTTTCTACAGCAGCCACACACTCTGCCCTAGAGCTGACAAGCACTGGCTGTAAGTTCCCTTTGCAGAAGTAACATTCACCAGAAACACACTCTCTCCTAACTCTTAACTTACAAGCTCACCTCACATATGCATGGAAACCCAGAGTGGAGCAGCCGGCGATAGCTCTTGCTTGGAAGCTGCCAGAAGGCTCTGTGCGATAGTGGCTTGCAAGGAGCTGCTTAGGAATCTAGTTGCACATCAAGTACAAGCTTCTCACTGGAGCTGAGAAGCACTGGGAAGAACTTCCCTTTGAAGAACTAACAGTGTGCAGAAACACACGCAGTTCTATCTCTTACTGGGGAGTGTGCAGGCGAGTTCAGTGAACAGGCCGCTCTGCCCGAACAAGGCAGAATGCAGATGCGTAGTTCCCAAGCATATTCTTCTGAGTCCACTAGAAACGTTGGAGTAGAGCTGCGAGGAACTCGGCATAAGTTCCATTTGAAGAAATAACCTAGGCCAGAAACCCACTCAGCTGTAGCTGTTAGGATTCATCTGGAGCGCACATTCTGGGAACCAGGCAGCAGAGTGCCCTGTGGAAGCTGCTCGATTTCAGCTTGTCTGATAGGTGTTTGTCTTCCCTGCAGAGAAACAGTGGCTTAGAGAACTCTTTCTACAGCAGCCACACACTCTGCCCTAGAGCTGAGAAGCACTGGCTGTAAGTTCCCTTTGCAGAAGTAACATTCTCCAGAAACACACTCTCTCCTAACTCTTAACTTACTAGCTCACCTCACATATGCATGGAAACCCAGAGTGGAGCAGGCGGCGATAGCTCTTGCTTGTCAGCTGCCAGAAGGCTCTGTGCGATAGTGGCTTGCAAGGAGCTGCTTAGGAATCTAGTTGCACAGCAAGTACAAGCTTCTCACTGGAGCTGAGAAGCACTGGGAGGAACTTCCCTTTGAAGAACTAACAGTGTACAGAAACACACGCAGTGCTATGTCTTACTGGGGAGTGTGCAGGCGAGTTCAGTGAACAGGCCGCTCTGCCCGAACAAGGCAGAATGCAGATGCGTAGTTTCCAAGCATATTCTTCTGAGTCCACTAGAAACGTTGGAGTAGAGCTGAGAGGAACTCGGCATAAGTTCCATTTGAAGAAATAACCTAGGCCAGAAACCCACTCAGCTGTAGCTGTTAAGATCCATCTGGAGCGCACATTCTGGGAACCAGGCAGCAGAGTGCCCTGTGGAAGCTGCTCGATTTCAGCTTGTCTGATAGGTGTTTGTCTTCCCTGCAGAGAAACAGTGGCTTAGAGAACTCTTTCTACAGCAGCCACACACTCTGCCCTAGAGCTGAGAAGCACTGGCTGTAAGTTCCCTTTGCAGAAGTAACATTCTCCAGAAACACACTCTCTCCTAACTCTTAAGTTACTAGCTCACCTCACATATGCATGGAAACCCTGAGTGTAGCAGCCGGCGTATCTCTTGCTTGGATGCTGCCAGAAGGCTCTGTGCGATAGTGGCTTGCAAGGAGCTGCTTAGGAATCTAGTTGCACAGCAAGTACAAGCTTCTCACTTTAGCTGAGAAGGACTGGGAAGAACTTCCCTTTGAAGAACTAACAGTGTGCAGAAACACACGCAGTTCTATCTCTTACTGGGGAGTGTGCAGGCGAGTTCAGTGAACAGGCCGCTCTGCCCGAACAAGGCAGAATGCAGATGCGTAGTTTCCAAGCATATTCTTCTGAGTCCAATAGAAACGTTGGAGTAGAGCTGAGAGGAACTCGGCATAAGTTCCATTTGAAGAAATAACCTAGGCCAGAAACCCACTCAGCTGTAGCTGTTAACATCCATCTGGAGCGCACATTCTGGGAACCAGGCAGCAGAGTGCCCTGTGGAAGCTGCTCGATTTCAGCTTGTCTGATAGGTGTTTGTCTTCCCTGCAGAGAAACAGTGGCTTAGAGAACTCTTTCTACAGCAGCCACACACTCTGCCCTAGAGCTGAGAAGCACTGGCTGTAAGTTCCCTTTGCAGAAGTAACATTCTCCAGAAACACACTCTCTCCTAACTCTTAAGTTACTAGCTCACCTCACATATGCATGGAAACCCAGAGTGGAGCAGCCGGCGTATCTCTTGCTTGGATGCTGCCAGAAGGCTCTGTGCGATAGTGGCTTGCAAGGAGCTGCTTAGGAACCTAGTTGCACAGCAAGTACAAGCTTCTCACTTTAGCTGAGAAGGACTGGGAAGAACTTCCCTTTGAAGAACTAACAGTGTGCAGAAACACACGCAGTTCTATCTCTTACTGGGGAGTGTGCAGGCGAGTTCAGTGAACAGGCCGCTCTGCCCGAACAAGGCAGAATGCAGATGCGTAGTTTCCAAGCATATTCTTCTGAGTCCACTAGAAACGTTGGAGTAGAGCTGAGAGGAACTCGGCATAAGTTCCATTTGAAGAAATAACCTAGGCCAGAAACCCACTCAGCTGTAGCTGTTAAGATTCATCTGGAGCGCACATTCTGGGAACCAGGCAGCAGAGTGCCCTGTGGAAGCTGCTCGATTTCAGCTTGTCTGATAGGTGTTTGTCTTCCCTGCAGAGAAACAGTGGCTTAGAGAACTCTTTCTACAGCAGCCACACACTCTGCCCTAGAGCTGAGAAGCACTGGCTGTAAGTTCCCTTTGCAGAAGTACCATTCTCCAGAAACACACTCTCTCCTAACTCTTAACTTACTAGCTCACCTCACATATGCATGGAAACCCAGAGTGGAGCAGGCGGTGATAGCTCTTGCTTGGAAGCTGCCAGAAGGCTCTGTGCGATAGTGGCTTGCAAGGAGCTGCTTAGGAATCTAGTTGCACAGCAAGTACAAGCTTCTCACTGGAGCTGAGAAGCACTGGGAAGAACTTCCCTTTGAAGAACTAACAGTGTGCAGAAACACACGCAGTTCTATCTCTTACTGGAGAGTGTGCAGGCGAGTTCAGTGAACAGGCCGCTCTGCCCGAACAAGACAGAATGCAGATGCGTAGTTCCCAAGCATATTCTTCTGAGTCCACTAGTAACGTTGGAGTAGAGCTGCGACGAGCTCGGCATAAGTTCCATTTGAAGAAATAACCTAGGCCAGAAACCCACTCAGCTGTAGCTGTTAAGATTCATCTGGAGCGCACATTCTGGGAACCAGGCAGCAGAGTGCCCTGTGGAAGCTGCTCGATTTCAGCTTGTCTGATAGGTGTTTGTCTTCCCTGCAGAGAAACAGTGGCTTAGAGATCTCTTTCTACAGCAGCCACACACTCTGCCCTAGAGCTGAGAAGCACTGGCTGTAAGTTCCCTTTGCAGAAGTAACATTCTTCAGAAACACACTCTCTCCTAACTCTTAACTTACTAGCTCACCTCACATATGCATGGAAACCCAGAGTGGAGCAGCCGGCGTATCTCTTGCTTGGATGCTGCCAGAAGGCTCTGTGCGATAGTGGCTTGCAAGGAGCTGCTTAGGTATCTAGTTGCACAGCAAGTACAAGCTTCTCACTGGAGCTGAGAAGCACTGGGAAGAACTTCCCTTTGAAGAACTAACAGTGTGCAGAAACAAACGCAGTTCTATCTCTTACTGGGGAGTGTGCAGGCGAGTTCAGTGAACAGGCCGCTCTGCCCGAACAAGGCAGAATGCAGATGCATAGTTCCCAAGCATATTCTTCTGAGTCCACTAGAAACGTTGGAGTAGAGCTGAGAGGAACTCGGCATAAGTTCCATTTGAAGAAATAACCTAGGCCAGAAACCCACTCAGCTGTAGCTGTTCAGATTCATCTGGAGTGCACATTCTGGGAACCAGGCAGCAGAGTGCCCTGTGGAAGCTGCTCAATTTCAGCTTGTCTGAATGGTGTTTGTCTTCCCGGCAGAGAAACAGTGGCTTAGAGAAGTCTTTCTACAGCAGCCACACACTCTGCCCTAGAGCTGACAAGCACTGGCTGTAAGTTCCCTTTGCAGAAGTAACATTCTCCAGAAACACACTCTCTCCTAACTCTTAACTTACTAGCTCACCTCACATATGCATGGAAACCCAGAGTGGAGCAGGCGGCGATAGCTCTTGCTTGGAAGCTGCCAGAAGGCTCTGTGCGATAGTGGCTTGCAAGGAGCTGCTTAGGAATCTAGTTGCACAGCAAGTACAAGCTTCTCACTGGAGCTGAGAAGCACTGGGAAGAACTTCCCTTTGAAGAACTAACAGTGTGCAGAAACACACGCAGTTCTATCTCTTACTGGAGAGTGTGCAGGCGAGTTCAGTGAACAGGCCGCTCTGCCCGAACAAGGCAGAATGCAGATGCGTAGTTCCCAAGCATATTCTTCTGAGTCCACTAGTAACGTTGGAGTAGAGCTGCGACGAGCTCGGCATAAGTTCCATTTGAAGAAATAACCTAGGCCAGAAACCCACTCAGCTGTAGCTGTTAAGATTCATCTGGAGCGCACATTCTGGGAACCAGGCAGCAGAGTGCCCTGTGGAAGCTGCTCGATTTCAGCTTGTCTGATAGGTGTTTGTCTTCCCTGCAGAGAAACAGTGGCTTAGAGAACTCTTTCTACAGCAGCCACACACTCTGCCCTAGAGCTGAGAAGCACTGGCTGTAAGTTCCCTTTGCAGAAGTAACATTCTTCAGAAACACACTCTCTCCTAACTCTTAACTTACTAGCTCACCTCACATATGCATGGAAACCCAGAGTGGAGCGGCCGGCGTATCTCTTGCTTGGATGCTGCCAGAAGGCTCTGTGCGATAGTGGCTTGCAAGGAGCTGCTTAGGTATCTAGTTGCACAGCAAGTACAAGCTTCTCACTGGAGCTGAGAAGCACTGGGAAGAACTTCCCTTTGAAGAACTAACAGTGTGCAGAAACAAACGCAGTTCTATCTCTTACTGGGGAGTGTGCAGGCGAGTTCAGTGAACAGGCCGCTCTGCCCGAACAAGGCAGAATGCAGATGCGTAGTTCCCAAGCATATTCTTCTGAGTCCACTAGAAACGTTGGAGTAGAGCTGAGAGGAACTCGGCATAAGTTCCATTTGAAGAAATAACCTAGGCCAGAAACCCACTCAGCTGTAGCTGTTCAGATTCATCTGGAGTGCACATTCTGGGAACCAGGCAGCAGAGTGCCCTGTGGAAGCTGCTCGATTTCAGCTTGTCTGAATGGTGTTTGTCTTCCCGGCAGAGAAACAGTGGCTTAGAGAAGTCTTTCTACAGCAGCCACACACTCTGCCCTAGAGCTGACAAGCACTGGCTGTAAGTTCCCGTTGCAGAAGTAACATTCTCCAGAAACACACTCTCTCCTAACTCTTAACTTACTAGCTCACCTCACATATGCATGGAAACCCAGAGTGGAGCAGGCGGCGATAGCTCTTGCTTGGAAGCTGCCAGAAGGCTCTGTGCGATAGTGGCTTGCAAGGAGCTGCTTAGGAATCTAGTTGCACAGCAAGTACAAGCTTCTCACTGGAGCTGAGAAGCACTGGGAAGAACTTCCCTTTGAAGAACTAACAGTGTGCAGAAACACACGCAGGTCTATCTCTTACTGGAGAGTGTGCAGGCGAGTTCAGTGAACAGGCCGCTCTGCCCGAACAAGGCAGAATGCAGATGCGTAGTTCCCAAGCATATTCTTCTGAGTCCACCAGAAACGTTGGAGTAGAGCTGCGAGGAACTCGGCATAAGTTCCATTTGAAGAAATAACCTAGGCCAGAAACCCACTCAGCTGTAGCTGTTAAGATTCATCTGGAGCGCACATTCTGGGAACCAGGCAGCAGAGTGCCCTGTGGAAGCTGCTCGATTTCAGCTTGTCTGATAGGTGTTTGTCTTCCCTGCAGAGAAACAGTGGCTTAGAGAACTCTTTCTACAGCAGCCACACACTCTGCCCTAGAGCTGAGAAGCACTGGCTGTAAGTTCCCTTTGCAGAAGTAACATTCTCCAGAAACACACTCTCTCCTAACTCTTAACTTACTAGCTCACCTCACATATGCATGGAAACCCAGAGTGGAGCAGGCGGCGATAGCTCTTGCTTGTAAGCTGCCAGAAGGCTCTGTGCGATAGTGGCTTGCAAGGAGCTGCTTAGGAATCTAGTTGCACAGCAAGTACAAGCTTCTCACTGAGGCTGAGAAGCACTGGGTGGAACTTCCCTTTGAAGAACTAACAGTGTACAGAAACACACGCAGTGCTATGTCTTACTGGGGAGTGTGCAGGCGAGTTCAGTGAACAGGCCGCTCTGCCCGAACAAGGCAGAATGCAGATGCGTAGTTTCCAAGCATATTCTTCTGAGTCCACTAGAAACGTTGGAGTAGAGCTGAGAGGAACTCGGCATAAGTTCCATTTGAAGAAATAACCTAGGCCAGAAACCCACTCAGCTGTAGCTGTTCAGATTCATCTGGAGTGAACATTCTGGGAACCAGGCAGCAGAGTGCCCTGTGGAAGCTGCTCGATTTCAGCTTGTCTGAATGGTGTTTGTCTTCCCGGCAGAGAAACAGTGGCTTAGAGAACTCTTTCTACAGCAGCCACACACTCTGCCCTAGAGCTGACAAGCACTGGCTGTAAGTTCCCTTTGCAGAAGTAACATTCTCCAGAAACACACTCTCTCCTAACTCTTAACTTACTAGCTCACCTCACATATGCATGGAAACCCAGAGTGGAGCAGGCGGCGATAGCTCTTGCTTGGAAGCTGCCAGAAGGCTCTGTGCGATAGTGGCTTGCAAGGAGCTGCTTAGGAATCTAGTTGCACAGCAAGTACAAGCTTCTCACTGGAGCTGAGAAGCACTGGGAAGAACTTCCCTTTGAAGAACTAACAGTGTGCAGAAACACACGCAGGTCTATCTCTTACTGGAGAGTGTGCAGGCGAGTTCAGTGAACAGGCCGCTCTGGCCGAACAAGGCAGAATGCAGATGCGTAGTTCCCAAGCATATTCTTCTGAGTCCACCAGAAACGTTGGAGTAGAGCTGCGAGGAACTCGGCATAAGTTCCATTTGAAGAAATAACCTAGGCCAGAAACCCACTCAGCTGTAGCTGTTAAGATTCTTCTGGAGCGCACATTCTGGGAACCAGGCAGCAGAGTGCCCTGTGGAAGCTGCTCGATTTCAGCTTGTCTGATAGGTGTTTGTCTTCCCTGCAGAGAAACAGTGGCTTAGAGAACTCTTTCTACAGCAGACACACACTCTGCCCTAGAGCTGAGAAGCACTGGCTGTAAGTTCCCTTTGCAGAAGTAACATTCTTCAGAAACACACTCTCTCCTAACTCTTAAGTTACTAGCTCACCTCACATATGCATGGAAACCCAGAGTGGAGCAGCCGGCGTATCTCTTGCTTGGATGCTGCCAGAAGGCTCTGTGCGATAGTGGCTTGCAAGGAGCTGCTTAGGAATCTAGTTGCACAGCAAGTACAAGCTTCTCACTGGAGCTGAGAAGCACTGGGAAGAACTTCCCTTTGAAGAACTAACAGTGTGCAGAAACACACGCAGTTCTATCTCTTACTGGGGAGTGTGCAGGAGACTTCAGTGAACAGGCCGCTCTGCCCGAACAAGGCAGAATGCAGATGCGTAGTTCCCAAGCATATTCTCCTGAGTCCACTAGAAACGTTGGAGTAGAGCTGAGAGGAACTCGGCATAAGTTCCATTTGAAGAAATAACCTAGGCTAGAAACCCACTCAGCTGTAGCTGTTAAGATTCATCTGGAGCGCACATTCTGGGAACCAGGCAGCAGAGTGCCCTGTGGAAGCTGCTCGATTTCAGCTTGTCTGATATAGGTGTTTGTCATCCCTGCAGAGAAACAGTGGCTTAGAGAACTCTTTCTACAGCAGCCACACACTCTGCCCTAGAGCTGAGAAGCACTGGCTGTAAGTTCCCTTTGCAGAAGTAACATTCTCCAGAAACACACTCTCTCCTAACTCTTAAGTTACTAGCTCACCTCACATATGCATGGAAACCCAGAGTGGAGCAGCCGGCGTTAGCTCTTGCTTGGAAGCTGCCAGAAGGCTCTGTGCGATAGTGGCTTGCAAGGAGCTGCTTAGAAATCTAGTTGCACAGCAAGTACAAGCTTCTCACTGGAGCTGAGAAGCACTGGGAAGAACTTCCCTTTGAAGAACTAACAGTGTGCAGAAACACACGCAGTTCTATGTCTTACTGTGGAGTGTGCAGGCGAGTTCAGTGAACAGGCCGCTCTGCCCGAACAAGGCAGAATGCAGATGCGTAGTTCCCAAGCATATTCTTCTGAGTCCAATAGAAACATTGGAGTAGAGCTGAGAGGAACTCGGCATAAGTTCCATTTGAAGAAATAACCTAGGCCAGAAACCCACTCAGCTGTAGCTGTTAAGATTCATCTGGAGCGCACATTCTGGGAACCAGGCAGCAGAGTGCCCTGTGGAAGCTGCTCGATTTCAGCTTGTCTGATAGGTGTTTGTCTTCCCTGCAGAGAAACAGTGGCTTAGAGAAGTCTTTCTAGAGCAGCCACACACTCTGCCCTAGAGCTGAGAAGCACTGGCTGTAAGTTCCCTTTGCAGAAGTAACATTCTTCAGAAACACACTCTCTCCTAACTCTTAACTTACTAGCTCACCTCACATATGCATGGAAACCCAGAGTGGAGCAGCCGGCGTATCTCTTGCTTGGATGCTGCCAGAAGGCTCTGTGCGATAGTGGCTTGCAAGGAGCTGCTTAGGAATCTAGTTGCACAGCAAGTACAAGCTTCTCACTGGAGCTGAGAATCACTGGGAAGAACTTCCCTTTGAAGAACTAACAGTGTGCAGAAACAAACGCAGTTCTATCTCTTACTGGAGAGTGTGCAGGCGAGTTCAGTGAACAGGCCGCTCTGCCCGAACAAGGCAGAATGCAGATGCGTAGTTCCCAAGCATATTCTTCTGAGTCCACCAGAAACGTTGGAGTAGAGCTGCGAGGAACTCGGCATAAGTTCCATTTGAAGAAATAACCTAGGCCAGAAACCCACTCAGCTGTAGCTGTTAAGATTCATCTGGAGCGCACATTCTGGGAACCAGGCAGCAGAGTGCCCTGTGGAAGCTGCTCGATTTCAGCTTGTCTGATAGGTGTTTGTCTTCCCTGCAGAGAAACAGTGGCTTAGAGAACTCTTTCTACAGCAGCCACACACTCTGCCCTAGAGCTGAGAAGCACTGGCTGTAAGTTCCCTTTGCAGAAGTAACATTCTCCAGAAACACACTCTCTCCTAACTCTTAAGTTACTAGCTCACCTCACATATGCATGGAAACCCAGAGTGGAGCAGGCGGCGATAGCTCTTGCTTGGAAGCTGCCAGAAGGCTCTGTGCGATAGTGGCTTGCAAGGAGCTGCTTAGGAATCTAGTTGCACAGCAAGTACAAGCTTCTCACTGGAGCTGAGAAGCACTGGGAAGAACTTCCCTTTGAAGAACTAACAGTGTGCAGAAACACACGCAGTTCTATCTCTTACTGGGGAGTGTGCAGGCGAGTTCAGTGAACAGGCCGCTCTGCCCGAACAAGGCAGAATGCAGATGCGTAGTTCCCAAGCATATTCTTCTGAGTCCACTAGAAACGTTGGGGTAGAGCTGAGAGGAACTCGGCATAAGTTCCATTTGAAGAAATAACCTAGGCCAGAAACCCACTCAGCTGTAGCTGTTAAGATTCATCTGGAGCGCACATTCTGGGAACCAGGCAGCAGAGTGCCCTGTGGAAGCTGCTCGATTTCAGCTTGTCTGATAGGTGTTTGTCTTCCCTGCAGAGAAACAGTGGCTTAGAGAAGTCTTTCTACAGCAGCCACACACTCTGCCCTAGAGCTGAGAAGCACTGGCTGTAAGTTCCCTTTGCAGAAGTAACATTCTCCAGAAACACACTCTCTCCTAAATCTTAAATTACTAGCTCAGCTCACATATGCATGGAAACCCAGAGTGGAGCAGCCGGCGTATCTCTTGCTTGGATGCTGCCAGAAGGCTCTGTGCGATAGTGGCTTTCAAAGAGCTGCTTAGCAATCTAGTTGCACAGCAAGTACAAGCTTCTCACTGGAGCTGAGAAGCACTGGGAAGAAATTCCCTTTGAAGAACTAACAGTGTGCAGAAACACACGCAGTTCTATCTCTTACTGGGGAATGTGCAGGCGACTTCACTGAACAGGCCGCTCTGCCCGAACAAGGCAGAATGCAGATGCGTAGTTCCCAAGCATATTCTTCTGAGTCCACTAGAAACGTTGGAGTAGAGCTGAGAGGAACTCAGCATAAGTTCCATTTGAAGAAATAACCTAGGCCAGAAACCCACTCAGCTGTAGCTGTTAAGATTCATCTGGAGCGCACATTTTCGGAACCAGGCAGCAGAGTGCCCTGTGGAACCTGCTCGATTTCAGCTTGTCTGAATGGTGTTTGTCTTCCCGGCAGAGAAACAGTGGCTTAGAGAAGTCTTTCTACAGCAGCCACACACTCTGCCCTAGAGCTGACAAGCACTGGCTGTAAGTTCCCTTTGCAGAAGTAACATTCACCAGAAACACACTCTCTCCTAACTCTTAACTTACAAGCTCACCTCACATATGCATGGAAACCCAGAGTGGAGCAGCCGGCGATAGCTCTTGCTTGGAAGCTGCCAGAAGGCTCTGTGCGATAGTGGCTTGCAAGGAGCTGCTTAGGAATCTAGTTGCACATCAAGTACAAGCTTCTCACTGGAGCTGAGAAGCACTGGGAAGAACTTCCCTTTGAAGAACTAACAGTGTGCAGAAACACACGCAGTTCTATCTCTTACTGGGGAGTGTGCAGGCGAGTTCAGTGAACAGGCCGCTCTGCCCGAACAAGGCAGAATGCAGATGCGTAGTTCCCAAGCATATTCTTCTGAGTCCACTAGAAACGTTGGAGTAGAGCTGCGAGGAACTCGGCATAAGTTCCATTTGAAGAAATAACCTAGGCCAGAAACCCACTCAGCTGTAGCTGTTAGGATTCATCTGGAGCGCACATTCTGGGAACCAGGCAGCAGAGTGCCCTGTGGAAGCTGCTCGATTTCAGCTTGTCTGATAGGTGTTTGTCTTCCCTGCAGTGAAACAGTGGCTTAGAGAAGTCTTTCTAGAGCAGCCACACACTCTGCCCTAGAGATGAGAAGCACTGGCTGTAAGTTCCCTTTGCAGAAGTAACATTCTCCAGAAACACACTCTCTCCTAACTCTTAACTTACTAGCTCACCTCACATATGCATGAAAACCCAGAGTGGAGCAACCGGCGATAGCTCTTGCTTGGATGCTGCCAGAAGGCTCTGTGAGATAGTGGCTTGCATGGAGCTGCTTGAAAATCTAGTTGCACAGCAAGTACAAGCTTCTCACTGGAGCTGAGAAGCACTGGGAAGAACTTCCCTTTGAAGAACTAACAGTGTGCAGAAACACATGCACTTCTATCTCTTACTGGGGAGTGTGCAGGCGAGTTCAGTGAACAGGCCGCTCTGCCCGAACAAGGCAGAATGCAGATGCGTAGTTCCCAAGCATATTCTTCTGAGTCCACTAGAAACGTTGGAGTAGAGCTGAGAGGAACTCGGCATAAGTTCCATTTGAAGAAATAACCTAGGCCAGAAACCCACTCAGCTGTAGCTGTTAAGATTCATCTGGAGCGCACATTCTGGGAACCAGGCAGCAGAGTGCCCTGTGGAAGCTGCTCGATTTCAGCTTGTCTGATAGGTGTTTGTCTTCCCTGCAGAGAAACAATGGCTTAGAGAAGTCTTTCTAGAGAGCAGCCACACACTCTGCCCTAGAGCTGAGAAGCACTGGCTGTAAGTTCCCTTTGCAGAAGTAACATTCTCCAGAAACACACTCTCTCCTAACTCTTAAGTTACTAGCTCACCTCACATATGCATGGAAACCCAGAGTGGAGCAGCCGGCGTATCTCTTGCTTGGATGCTGCCAGAAGGCTCTGTGCGATAGTGGCTTGCAAGGAGCTGCTTAGGAACCTAGTTGCACAGCAAGTACAAGCTTCTCACTGGAGCTGAGAAGCACTGGGAAGAACTTCCCTTTGAAGAACTAACAGTGTGCAGAAACACACGCAGTTCTATCTCTTACTGGGGAGTGTACAGGCGAGTTCAGTGAACAGGCCGCTCTGCCCGAACAAGGCAGAATGCAGATGCGTAGTTCCCAAGCATATTCTCCTGACTCCACTAGAAACGTTGGAGTAGAGCTGAGAGGAACTCGGCATAAGTTCCATTTGAAGAAATAACCTAGGCCAGAAACCCACTCAGCTGTAGCTGTTAAGATTCTTCTGGAGCGCACATTCTGGGAACCAGGCAGCAGAGTGCCCTGTGGAAGCTGCTCGATTTCAGCTTGTCTGATAGGTGTTTGTCTTCCCTGCAGAGAAACAGTGGCTTAGAGAACTCTTTCTACAGCAGCCACACACTCTGCCCTAGAGCTGAGAAGCACTGGCTGTAAGTTCCCTTTGCAGAAGTAACATTCTCCAGAAACACACTCTCTCCTAACTCTTAAGTTACTAGCTCACCTCACATATGCATGGAAACCCAGAGTGGAGCAGCCGGCGTATCTCTTGCTTGGATGCTGCCAGAAGGCTCTGTGCGATAGTGGCTTGCAAGGAGCTGCTTAGGAATCTAGTTGCACAGCAAGTACAAGCTTCTCACTGGAGCTGAGAAACACTGGGAAGAACTTCCCTTTGAAGAACTAACAGTGTGCAGAAACACACGCAGTTCTATCTCTTACTGGGGAGTGTGCAGGAGACTTCAGTGAACAGGCCGCTCTGCCCGAACAAGGCAGAATGCAGATGCGTAGTTCCCAAGCATATTCTCCTGAGTCCACTAGAAACGTTGGAGTAGAGCTGAGAGGAACTCGGCATAAGTTCCATTTGAAGAAATAACCTAGGCCAGAAACCCACTCAGCTGTAGCTGTTAAGATTCATCTGGAGCGCACATTCTGGGAACCAGGCAGCAGAGTGCCCTGTGGAAGCTGCTCGATTTCAGCTTGTCTGATATAGGTGTTTGTCATCCCTGCAGAGAAACAGTGGCTTAGAGAACTCTTTCTACAGCAGCCACACACTCTGCCCTAGAGCTGAGAAGCACTGGCTGTAAGTTCCCTTTGCAGAAGTAACATTCTCCAGAAACACACTCTCTCCTAACTCTTAAGTTACTAGCTCACCTCACATATGCATGGAAACCCAGAGTGGAGCAGCCGGCGATAGCTCTTGCTTTGATGCTGCCAGAAGTCTCTGTGCGATAGTGGCTTGCAAGGAGCTGCTTAGAAATCTAGTTGCACAGCAAGTACAAGCTTCTCACTGGAGCTGAGAAGCACTGGGAAGAACTTCCCTTTGAAGAACTAACAGTGTGCAGAAACACACGCAGTTCTATGTCTTACTGTGGAGTGTGCAGGCGAGTTCAGTGAACAGGCCGCTCTGCCCGAACAAGGCAGAATGCAGATGCGTAGTTCCCAAGCATATTCTTCTGAGTCCAATAGAAACGTTGGAGTAGAGCTGAGAGGAACTCGGCATAAGTTCCATTTGAAGAAATAACCTAGGCCAGAAACCCACTCAGCTGTAGCTGTTAAGATTCATCTGGAGCGCACATTCTGGGAACCAGGCAGCAGAGTGCCCTGTGGAAGCTGCTCGATTTCAGCTTGTCTGATAGGTGTTTGTCTTCCCTGCAGAGAAACAGTGGCTTAGAGATGTCTTTCTACAGCAGCCACACACTCTGCCCTAGAGCTGAGAAGCACTGGCTGTAAGTTCCCTTTGCAGAAGTAACATTCTCCAGAAACACACTCTCTCCTAAATCTTAAGTTACTAGCTCAGCTCACATATGCATGGAAACCCAGAGTGGAGCAGCCGGCGTATCTCTTGCTTGGATGCTGCCAGAAGGCTCTGTGCGATAGTGGCTTTCAAGGAGCTGCTTAGGAATCTAGTTGCACAGCAAGTATAAGCTTCTCACTGGAGCTGAGAAGCACTGGGAAGAAATTCCCTTTGAAGAACTAACAGTGTGCAGAAACACACGCAGTTCTATCTCTTACTGGGGAATGTGCAGGCGACTTCACTGAACAGGCCGCTCTGCCCGAACAAGGCAGAATGCAGATGCGTAGTTCCCAAGCATATTCTTCTGAGTCCACTAGAAACGTTGGAGTAGAGCTGAGAGGAACTCGGCATAAGTTCCATTTGAAGAAATAACCTAGGCCAGAAACCCACTCAGCTGTAGCTGTTAAGATTCATCTGGAGCGCACATTTTCGGAACCAGGCAGCAGAGTGCCCTGTGGAAGCTGCTCGATTTCAGCTTGTCTGAATGGTGTTTGTCTTCCCGGCAGAGAAACAGTGGCTTAGAGAAGTCTTTCTACAGCAGCCACACACTCTGCCCTAGAGCTGACAAGCACTGGCTGTAAGTTCCCTTTGCAGAAGTAACATTCTCCAGAAACACACTCTCTCCTAACTCTTAACTTACAAGCTCACCTCACATATGCATGGAAACCCAGAGTGGAGCAGCCGGCGATAGCTCTTGCTTGGAAGCTGCCAGAAGGCGCTGTGCGATAGTGGCTTGCAAGGAGCTGCTTAGGAATCTAGTTGCACATCAAGTACAAGCTTCTCACTGGAGCTGAGAAGCACTGGGAAGAACTTCCCTTTGAAGAACTAACAGTGTGCAGAAACACACGCAGTTCTATCTCTTACTGGGGAGTGAGCAGGCGACTTCAGTCAACAGGCCGCTCTGCCCGAACAAGGCAGAATGCAGATGCGTAGTTCCCAAGCATATTCTTCTGAGTCCACTAGAAACGTTGGAGTAGAGCTGCGAGGAACTCGGCATAAATTCCATTTGAAGAAATAACCTAGGCCAGAAACCCACTCAGCTGTAGCTGTTAGGATTCATCTGGAGCGCACATTCTGGGAACCAGCCAGCAGAGTGCCCTGTGGAAGCTGCTCGATTTCAGCTTGTCTGATAGGTGTTTGTCTTCCCTGCAGTGAAACAGTGGCTTAGAGAAGTCTTTTTAGAGCAGCCACACACTCTGCCCTAGAGATGAGAAGCACTGGCTGTAAGTTCCCTTTGCAGAAGTAACATTCTCCAGAAACACACTCTCTCCTAACTCTTAACTTACTAGCTCACCTCACATATGCATGAAAACCCAGAGTGGAGCAACCGGCGATAGCTCTTGCTTGGATGCTGCCAGAAGGCTCTGTGAGATAGTGGCTTGCAAGGAGCTGCTTGAAAATCTAGTTGCACAGCAAGTACAAGCTTCTCACTGGAGCTGAGAAGCACTGGGAAGAACTTCCCTTTGAAGAACTAACAGTGTGCAGAAACACATGCACTTCTATCTCTTACTGGGGAGTGTGCAGGCGAGTTCAGTGAACAGGCCGCTCTGCCCGAACAAGGCAGAATGCAGATGCGTAGTTCCCAAGCATATTCTTCTGAGTCCACTAGAAACGTTGGAGTAGAGCTGAGAGGAACTCGGCATAAGTTCCATTTGAAGAAATAACCTAGGCCAGAAACCCACTCAGCTGTAGCTGTTAAGATTCATCTGGAGCGCACATTCTGGGAACCAGGCAGCAGAGTGCCCTGTGGAAGCTGCTCGATTTCAGCTTGTCTGATAGGTGTTTGTCTTCCCTGCAGAGAAACAATGGCTTAGAGAAGTCTTTCTAGAGAGCAGCCACACACTCTGCCCTAGAGCTGAGAAGCACTGGCTGTAAGTTCCCTTTGCAGAAGTAACATTCTCCAGAAACACACTCTCTCCTAACTCTTAAGTTACTAGCTCACCTCACATATGCATGGAAACCCAGAGTGGAGCAGCCGGCGTATCTCTTGCTTGGATGCTGCCAGAAGGCTCTGTGCGATAGTGGCTTGCAAGGAGCTGCTTAGGAATCTAGTTGCACAGCAAGTACAAGCTTCTCACTGGAGCTGAGAAGCACTGGGAAGAACTTCCCTTTGAAGAACTAACAGTGTGCAGAAACACACGCAGTTCTATGTCTTACTGGGGAGTGTGCAGGCGAGTTCAGTGAACAGGCCACTCTGCCCGAACAAGGCAGAATGCAGATGCGTAGTTCCCAAGCATATTCTCCTGAGTCCACTAGAAACGTTGGAGTAGAGCTGAGAGGAACTCGGCATAAGTTCCATTTGAAGAAATAACCTAGGCCAGAAAACCACTCAGCTGTAGCTGTTAAGATTCTTCTGGAGCGTACATTCTGGGAACCAGGCAGCAGAGTGCCCTGTGGAAGCTGCTCGATTTCAGCTTGTCTGATAGGTGTTTGTCTTCCCTGCAGAGAAACAGTGGCTTAGAGAAGTCTTTCTACAGCAGCCACACACTCTGCCCTAGAGCTGACAAGCACTGGCTGTAAGTTCCCTTTGCAGAAGTAACATTCTCCAGAAACACACTCTCTCCTAACTCTTAACTTACAAGCTCACCTCACATATGCATGGAAACCCAGAGTGGAGCAGCCGGCGATAGCTCTTGCTTGGAAGCTGCCAGAAGGCGCTGTGCGATAGTGGCTTGCAAGGAGCTGCTTAGGAATCTAGTTGCACATCAAGTACAAGCTTCTCACTGGAGCTGAGAAGCACTGGGAAGAACTTCCCTTTGAAGAACTAACAGTGTGCAGAAACACACGCAGTTCTATCTCTTACTGGGGAGTGTGCAGGCGAGTTCAGTGAACAGGCCGCTCTGCCCGAACAAGGCAGAATGCAGATGCCTAGTTCCCAAGCATATTCTTCTGAGTCCACTAGAAACGTTGGAGTAGAGCTGAGAGGAACTCGGCATAAGTTCCATTTGAAGAAATAACCTAGGCCAGAAACCCACTCAGCTGTAGCTGTTAAGATTCATCTGGAGCGCACATCTGGGAACCAGGCAGCAGAGTGCCCTGTGGAAGCTGCTCGATTTCAGCTTGTCTGATAGGTGTTTGTCTTCCCTGCAGAGAAACAGTGGCTTAGAGAACTCTTTCTACAGCAGCCACACACTCTGCCCTAGAGCTGAGAAGCACTGGCTGTAAGTTCCCTTTGCAGAAGTAACATTCTCCAGAAACACACTCTCTCCTAACTCTTAAGTTACTAGCTCACCTCACATATGCATGGAAACCCAGAGTGGAGCAGCCGGGATATCTCTTGCTTGGATGCTGCCAGAAGGCTCTGTGCGATAGTGGCTTGCAAGGAGCTGCTTAGGAATCTAGTTGCACAGCAAGTACAAGCTTCTCACTGGAGCTGAGAAGCACTGGGAAGAACTTCCCTTTGAAGAACTAACAGTGGGCAGAAACACACGCAGTTCTATCTCTTACTGGGGAGTGTGCAGGCGACTTCAGTCAACAGGCCGCTCTGCCCGAACAAGGCAGAATGCAGATGCGTAGTTCCCAAGCATATTCTTCTGAGTCCACTAGAAACGTTGGAGTAGAGCTGCGAGGAACTCGGCATAAATTCCATTTGAAGAAATAACCTAGGCCAGAAACCCACTCAGCTGTAGCTGTTAGGATTCATCTGGAGCGCACATTCTGGGAACCAGGCAGCAGAGTGCCCTGTGGAAGCTGCTCGATTTCAGCTTGTCTGATAGGTGTTTGTCTTCCCTGCAGAGAAACAATGGCTTAGAGAAGTCTTTCTAGAGAGCAGCCACACACTCTGCCCTAGAGCTGAGAAGCACTGGCTGTAAGTTCCCTTTGCAGAAGTAACATTCTCCAGAAACACACTCTCTCCTAACTCTTAAGTTACTAGCTCACCTCACATATGCATGGAAACCCAGAGTGGAGCAGCCGGCGTATCTCTTGCTTGGATGCTGCCAGAAGGCTCTGTGCGATAGTGGCTTGCAAGGAGCTGCTTAGGAATCTAGTTGCACAGCAAGTACAAGCTTCTCACTGGAGCTGAGAAGCACTGGGAAGAACTTCCCTTTGAAGAACTAACAGTGTGCAGAAACACACGCACTTCTATCTCTTACTGGGGAGTGTGCAGGCGAGTTCAGTGAACAGGCCGCTCTGCCCGAACAAGGCAGAATGCAGATGCGTAGTTCCCAAGCATATTCTCCTGAGTCCACTAGAAACGTTGGAGTAGAGCTGAGAGGAACTCGGCATAAGTTCCATTTGAAGAAATAACCTAGGCCAGAAACCCACTCAGCTGTAGCTGTTAAGATTCTTCTGGAGCGCACATTCTGGGAACCAGGCAGCAGAGTGCCCTGTGGAAGCTGCTCGATTTCAGCTTGTCTGATAGGTGTTTGTCTTCCCTGCAGAGAAACAGTGGCTTAGAGAACTCTTTCTACAGCAGCCACACACTCTGCCCTAGAGCTGAGAAGCACTGGCTGTAAGTTCCCTTTGCAGAAGTAACATTCTCCAGAAACACACTCTCTCCTAACTCTTAACTTACAAGCTCACCTCACATATGCATGGAAACCCAGAGTGGAGCAGCCGGCGATAGCTCTTGCTTGGAAGCTGCCAGAAGGCGCTGTGCGATAGTGGCTTGCAAGGAGCTGCTTAGGAATCTAGTTGCACATCAAGTACAAGCTTCTCACTGGAGCTGAGAAGCACTGGGAAGAACTTCCCTTTGAAGAACTAACAGTGTGCAGAAACACACGCAGTTCTATCTCTTACTGGGGAGTGTGCAGGCGAGTTCAGTGAACAGGCCGCTCTGCCCGAACAAGGCAGAATGCAGATGCCTAGTTCCCAAGCATATTCTTCTGAGTCCACTAGAAACGTTGGAGTAGAGCTGAGAGGAACTCGGCATAAGTTCCATTTGAAGAAATAACCTAGGCCAGAAACCCACTCAGCTGTAGCTGTTAAGATTCATCTGGAGCGCACATCTGGGAACCAGGCAGCAGAGTGCCCTGTGGAAGCTGCTCGATTTCAGCTTGTCTGATAGGTGTTTGTCTTCCCTGCAGAGAAACAGTGGCTTAGAGAACTCTTTCTACAGCAGCCACACACTCTGCCCTAGAGCTGAGAAGCACTGGCTGTAAGTTCCCTTTGCAGAAGTAACATTCTCCAGAAACACACTCTCTCCTAACTCTTAAGTTACTAGCTCACCTCACATATGCATGGAAACCCAGAGTGGAGCAGCCGGGATATCTCTTGCTTGGATGCTGCCAGAAGGCTCTGTGCGATAGTGGCTTGCAAGGAGCTGCTTAGGAATCTAGTTGCACAGCAAGTACAAGCTTCTCACTGGAGCTGAGAAGCACTGGGAAGAACTTCCCTTTGAAGAACTAACAGTGGGCAGAAACACACGCAGTTCTATCTCTTACTGGGGAGTGTGCAGGCGACTTCAGTCAACAGGCCGCTCTGCCCGAACAAGGCAGAATGCAGATGCGTAGTTCCCAAGCATATTCTTCTGAGTCCACTAGAAACGTTGGAGTAGAGCTGCGAGGAACTCGGCATAAATTCCATTTGAAGAAATAACCTAGGCCAGAAACCCACTCAGCTGTAGCTGTTAGGATTCATCTGGAGCGCACATTCTGGGAACCAGGCAGCAGAGTGCCCTGTGGAAGCTGCTCGATTTCAGCTTGTCTGATAGGTGTTTGTCTTCCCTGCAGAGAAACAATGGCTTAGAGAAGTCTTTCTAGAGAGCAGCCACACACTCTGCCCTAGAGCTGAGAAGCACTGGCTGTAAGTTCCCTTTGCAGAAGTAACATTCTCCAGAAACACACTCTCTCCTAACTCTTAAGTTACTAGCTCACCTCACATATGCATGGAAACCCAGAGTGGAGCAGCCGGCGTATCTCTTGCTTGGATGCTGCCAGAAGGCTCTGTGCGATAGTGGCTTGCAAGGAGCTGCTTAGGAATCTAGTTGCACAGCAAGTACAAGCTTCTCACTGGAGCTGAGAAGCACTGGGAAGAACTTCCCTTTGAAGAACTAACAGTGTGCAGAAACACACGCACTTCTATCTCTTACTGGGGAGTGTGCAGGCGAGTTCAGTGAACAGGCCGCTCTGCCCGAACAAGGCAGAATGCAGATGCGTAGTTCCCAAGCATATTCTCCTGAGTCCACTAGAAACGTTGGAGTAGAGCTGAGAGGAACTCGGCATAAGTTCCATTTGAAGAAATAACCTAGGCCAGAAACCCACTCAGCTGTAGCTGTTAAGATTCTTCTGGAGCGCACATTCTGGGAACCAGGCAGCAGAGTGCCCTGTGGAAGCTGCTCGATTTCAGCTTGTCTGATAGGTGTTTGTCTTCCCTGCAGAGAAACAGTGGCTTAGAGAACTCTTTCTACAGCAGCCACACACTCTGCCCTAGAGCTGAGAAGCACTGGCTGTAAGTTCCCTTTGCAGAAGTAACATTCTCCAGAAACACACTCTCTCCTAACTCTTAAGTTACTAGCTCACCTCACATATGCATGGAAACCCAGAGTGGAGCAGCCGGCGTATCTCTTGCTTGGATGCTGCCAGAAGGCTCTGTGCGATAGTGGCTTGCAAGGAGCTGCTTAGGAATCTAGTTGCACAGCAAGTACAAGCTTCTCACTGGAGCTGAGAAGCACTGGGAAGAACTTCCCTTTGAAGAACTAACAGTGTGCAGAAACACACGCAGTTCTATCTCTTACTGGGGAGTGTGCAGGAGACTTCAGTGAACAGGCCGCTCTGCCCGAACAAGGCAGAATGCAGATGCGTAGTTCCCAAGCATATTCTCCTGAGTCCACTAGAAACGTTGGAGTAGAGCTGAGAGGAACTCGGCATAAGTTCCATTTGAAGAAATAACCTAGGCCAGAAACCCACTCAGCTGTAGCTGTTAAGATTCATCTGGAGCACACATTCTGGGAACCAGGCAGCAGAGTGCCCTGTGGAAGCTGCTCGATTTCAGCTTGTCTGATATAGGTGTTTGTCATCCCTGCAGAGAAACAGTGGCTTAGAGAACTCTTTCTACAGCAGCCACACACTCTGCCCTAGAGCTGAGAAGCACTGGCTGTAAGTTCCCTTTGCAGAAGTAACATTCTCCAGAAACACACTCTCTCCTAACTCTTAAGTTACTAGCTCACCTCACATATGCATGGAAACCCAGAGTGGAGCAGCCGGCGATAGCTCTTGCATGGATGCTGCCAGAAGGCTCTGTGCGATAGTGGCTTGCAAGGAGCTGCTTAGAAATCTAGTTGCACAGCAAGTACAAGCTTCTCACTGGAGCTGAGAAGCACTGGGAAGAACTTCCCTTTGAAGAACTAACAGTGTGCAGAAACACACGCAGTTCTATGTCTTACTGTGGAGTGTGCAGGCGAGTTCAGTGAACAGGCCGCTCTGCCCGAACAAGGCAGAATGCAGATGCGTAGTTCCCAAGCATATTCTTCTGAGTCCACTAGAAACGTTGGAGTAGAGCTGAGAGGAACTCGGCATAAGTTCCATTTGAAGAAATAACCTAGGCCAGAAACCCACTCAGCTGTAGCTGTTAAGATTCATCTGGAGCGCACATTCTGGGAACCAGGCAGCAGAGTGCCCTGTGGAAGCTGCTCGATTTCAGCTTGTCTGATAGGTGTTTGTCTTCCCTGCAGAGAAACAGTGGCTTAGAGAAGTCGTTCTAGAGCAGCCACACACTCTGCCCTAGAGCTGAGAAGCACTGGCTGTAAGTTCCCTTTGCAGAAGTAACATTCTTCAGAAACACACTCTCTCCTAACTCTTAACTTACTAGCTCACCTCACATATGCATGGAAACCCAGAGTGGAGCAGCCGGCGTATCTCTTGCTTGGATGCTGCCAGAAGGCTCTGTGCGATAGTGGCTTGCAAGGAGCTGCTTAGGAATCTAGTTGCACAGCAAGTACAAGCTTCTCACTGGAGCTGAGAAGCACTGGGAAGAACTTCCCTTTGAAGAACTAACAGTGTGCAGAAACACACGCAGTTCTATCTCTTACTGGGGAGTGTGCAGGAGACTTCAGTGAACAGGCCGCTCTGCCCGAACAAGGCAGAATGCAGATGCGTAGTTCCCAAGCATATTCTCCTGAGTCCACTAGAAACGTTGGAGTAGAGCTGAGAGGAACTCGGCATAAGTTCCATTTGAAGAAATAACCTAGGCCAGAAACCCACTCAGCTGTAGCTGTTAAGATTCATCTGGAGCGCACATTCTGGGAACCAGGCAGCAGAGTGCCCTGTGGAAGCTGCTCGATTTCAGCTTGTCTGATATAGGTGTTTGTCATCCCTGCAGAGAAACAGTGGCTTAGAGAACTCTTTCTACAGCAGCCACACACTCTGCCCTAGAGCTGAGAAGCACTGGCTGTAAGTTCCCTTTGCAGAAGTAACATTCTCCAGAAACACACTCTCTCCTAACTCTTAAGTTACTAGCTCACCTCACATATGCATGGAAACCCAGAGTGGAGCAGCCGGCGATAGCTCTTGCATGGATGCTGCCAGAAGGCTCTGTGCGATAGTGGCTTGCAAGGAGCTGCTTAGAAATCTAGTTGCACAGCAAGTACAAGCTTCTCACTGGAGCTGAGAAGCACTGGGAAGAACTTCCCTTTGAAGAACTAACAGTGTGCAGAAACACACGCAGTTCTATGTCTTACTGTGGAGTGTGCAGGCGAGTTCAGTGAACAGGCCGCTCTGCCCGAACAAGGCAGAATGCAGATGCGTAGTTCCCAAGCATATTCTTCTGAGTCCACTAGAAACGTTGGAGTAGAGCTGAGAGGAACTCGGCATAAGTTCCATTTGAAGAAATAACCTAGGCCAGAAACCCACTCAGCTGTAGCTGTTAAGATTCATCTGGAGCGCACATTCTGGGAACCAGGCAGCAGAGTGCCCTGTGGAAGCTGCTCGATTTCAGCTTGTCTGATAGGTGTTTGTCTTCCCTGCAGAGAAACAGTGGCTTAGAGAAGTCGTTCTAGAGCAGCCACACACTCTGCCCTAGAGCTGAGAAGCACTGGCTGTAAGTTCCCTTTGCAGAAGTAACATTCTTCAGAAACACACTCTCTCCTAACTCTTAACTTACTAGCTCACCTCACATATGCATGGAAACCCAGAGTGGAGCAGCCGGCGTATCTCTTGCTTGGATGCTGCCAGAAGGCTCTGTGCGATAGTGGCTTGCAAGGAGCTGCTTAGGAATCTAGTTGCACAGCAAGTACAAGCTTCTCACTGGAGCTGAGAAGCACTGGGAAGAACTTCCCTTTGAAGAACTAACAGTGTGCAGAAACACACGCAGTTCTATCTCTTACTGGAGAGTGTGCAGGCGAGTTCAGTGAACAGGCCGCTCTGCCCGAACAAGGCAGAATGCAGATGCGTAGTTCCCAAGAAAATTCTTGAGTCCACTAGAAACGTTGGAGTAGAGCTGCGAGGAACTCGGCATAAGTTCCATTTGAAGAAATAACCTAGGCCAGAAACCCACTCAGTTGTAGCTGTTAAGATTCATCTGGAGCGCACATTCTGGGAACCAGGCAGCAGAGTGCCCTGTGGAAGCTGCTCGATTTCAGCTTGTCTGATAGGTGTTTGTCTTCCCTGCAGAGAAACAGTGGCTTAGAGAACTCTTTCTACAGCAGCCACACACTCTGCCCTAGAGCTGAGAAGCACTGGCTGTAAGTTCCCCTTGCAGAAGTAACATTCTCCAGAAACACACTCTCTCCTAACTCTTAACTTACAAGCTCACCTCACATATGCATGGAAACCCAGAGTGGAGCAGCCGGCGTATCTCTTGCTTAGATGCTGCCAGAAAGCTTTGTGCGATAGTGGCTTGCAAGGAGCTGCTTGGGAATCTAGTTGCACAGCAAGTACAAGCTTCTCACTGGAGCTGAGAAGCTCTGGGAAGAACTTCCCTTTGAAGAACTAACAGTGTGCAGAAACACACGCAGTTCTATCTCTTACTGGGGAGTGTGCAGGCGAGTTCAGTGAACAGGCCGCTCTGCCCGAACAAGGCAGAATGCAGATGCGTAGTTCCCAAGCATATTCTTCTGAGTCCACTAGAAACGTTGGAGTAGAGCTGAGAGGAACTCGGCATAAGTTCCATTTGAAGAAATAACCTAGGCCAGAAACCCACTCAGCTGTAGCTGTTAAGATTCATCTGGAGCGCACATTCTGGGAACCAGGCAGCAGAGTGCCCTGTGGAAGCTGCTCGATTTCAGCTTGTCTGATAGGTGTTTGTCTTCCCTGCAGAGAAACAGTGGCTTAGAGAACTCTTTCTACAGCAGCCACACACTCTGCCCTAGAGCTGAGAAGCACTGGCTGTAAGTTCCCTTTGCAGAAGTAACATTCTCCATAAACACACTCTCTCCTAACTCTTAACTTACTAGCTCACCTCACATATGCATGGAAACCCAGAGTGGAGCAGGCGGCGATAGCTCTTGCTTGGATGCTGCCAGAAGGCTCTATGCGATAGTGGCTTGCAAGGAGCTGCTCAGGAATCTAGTTGCACAGCAAGTAAAGGTTCTCACTGGAGCTGAGAAGCACTGGGAAGAACTTCACTTTGAAGAACTAACAGTGTGCAGAAACACACGCAGTTCTATCTCTTACTGGGGAGTGTGCAGGCGAGTTCAGTGAACAGGCCGCTCTGCCCGAACAAGGCAGAATGCAGATGCGTAGTTCCCAAGCATATTCTTCTGAGTCCACTAGAAACGTTGGAGTAGAGCTGAGAGGAACTCGGCATAAGTTCCATTTGAAGAAATAACCTAGGCCAGAAACCCACTCAGCTGTAGCTGTTAAGATTCATCTGGAGCGCACATCTGGGTACCAGGCAGCAGAGTGCCCTGTGGAAGCTGCTCGATTTCAGCTTGTCTGATAGGTGTTTATCTTCCCTGCAGAGAAACAGTGGCTTAGAGAACTCTTTCTACAGCAGCCACACACTCTGCCCTAGAGCTGAGAAGCACTGGCTGTAAGTTCCCTTTGCAGAAGTAACATTCTCCAGAAACACACTCTCTCCTAACTCTTAACTTACTAGCTCACCTCACATATGCATGGAAACCCAGAGTGGAGCAGCCGGCGTATCTCTTGCTTGGATGCTGCCAGAAGGCTCTGTGCGATAGTGGCTTGCAAGGAGCTGCTTAGGAATCTAGTTGCACAGCAAGTACAAGCTTCTCACTGGAGCTGAGAATCACTGGGAAGAACTTCCTTTGAAGAACTAACAGTGTGCAGAAACACACGCAGTTCTATCTCTTATTGGGGAGTGTGCAGGCGAGTTCAGTGAACAGGCCGCTCTGCCCGAACAAGGCAGAATGCAGATGCGTAGTTCCCAAGCATATTCTTCTGAGTCCACTAGAAACGTTGGAGTAGAGCTGAGAGGAACTCGGCATAAGTTCCATTTGAAGAAATAACCTAGGCCAGAAACCCACTCAGCTGTAGCTGTTAAGATTCTCCTGGAGCGCACATCTGGGAACCAGGCAGCAGAGTGCCCTGTGGAAGCTGCTCGATTTCAGCTTGTCTGATAGGTGTTTGTCTTCCCTTCAGAGAAACAGTGGCTTAGAGAAGTCTTTCTACAGCAGCCACACACTCTGCCCTAGAGCTGAGAAGCACTAGCTGTAAGTTCCCTTTGCAGAAGTAACATTCTCCAGAAACACACTCTTTCCTAACTCTTAAGTTACTAGCTCACCTCACATATGCATGGAAACCCAGTGGAGCAGCCGGTGATAGGTCTTGCTTGGATGCTGCCAGAAGGCTCTGTGCGATAGTGGCTTGCAAGGAGCTGCTTAGGAATCTAGTTGCACAGCAAGTACAAGCTTCTCACTGGAGCTGAGAAGCACTGGGAAGAACTTCCCTTTGAAGAACTAACAGTGTGCAGAAACACACGCAGTTCTATCTCTTACTGGGGAGTGTGCAGGCGAGTTCAGTGAACAGGCCGCTCTGCCCGAACAAGGCAGAATGCAGATGCGTAGTTCCCAAGCATATTCTTCTGAGTCCACTAGAAACGTTGGAGTAGAGCTGAGAGGAACTCGGCATAAGTTCCATTTGAAGAAATAACCTAGGCCAGAAACCCACTCAGCTGTAGCTGTTAAGATTCTTCTGGAGCGCACATTCTGGGAACCAGGCAGCAGAGTACCCGGTGGAAGCTGCTCGATTTCAGCTTGTCTGATAGGTGTTTGTCTTCCCTGCAGAGAAACAGTGGCTTAGAGAACTCTTTCTACAGCAGCCACACACTCTGCCCTAGAGCTGAGAAGCACTGGCTGTAAGTTCCCTTTGCAGAAGTAACATTCTCCAGAAACACACTCTCTCCTAACTCTTAACTTACTAGCTCACCTCACATATGCATGGAAACCCAGAGTGGAGCAGCCGGCGTATCTCTTGCTTGGATGCTGCCAGAAGGCTCTGTGCGATAGTGGCTTGCAAGGAGCTGCTTAGGAATCTAGTTGCACAGCAAGTACAAGCTTCTCACTGGAGCTGAGAAGCACTGGGATGAACTTCTCTTTGAAGAACTAACAGTGTGCAGAAACACACGCAGTTCTATCTCTTACTGGGGAGTGTGCAGGCGAGTTCAGTGAACAGGCCGCTCTGCCCGAACAAGGCAGAATGCAGATGCGTAGTTCCCAAGCATATTCTTCTGAGTCCACTAGAAACGTTGGAGTAGAGCTGAGAGGAACTCGGCATAAGTTCCATTTGAAGAAATAACCTAGGCCAGAAACCCACTCAGCTGTAGCTGTTAAGATTCATCTGGAGCGCACATTCTGGGAACCAGGCAGCAGAGTGCCCTGTGGAAGCTGCTCGATTTCAGCTTGTCTGATAGGTGTTTGTCTTCCCTGCAGAGAAACAGTGGCTTAGAGAACTCTTTCTACAGCAGCCACACACTCTGCCCTAGAGCTGAGAATCACTGGCTGTAAGTTTCCTTTGCAGAAGTAACATTCTCCAGAAACACACTCTCTCCTAACTCTTAACTTACTAGCTCACCTCACATATGCATGTAAACCCAGAGTGGAGCAGGCAGCGATAGCTCTTGCTTGGATGCTGCCAGAAGGCTCTGTGCGATAGTGGCTTGCAAGGAGCTACTTAGGAATCTAGTTGCACAGCAAGTACAAGCTTCTCACTGGAGCTGAGAAGCACTGGGAAGAACTTCCCTTTGAAGAACTAACAGTGTGCAGAAACACACGCAGTTCTATCTCTTACTGGGGAGTGTGCAGGAGACTTCAGTGAACAGGCCACTCTGCCTGAACAAGGCAGAATGCAGATGCTTAGTTCCCAAGCATATTCTCCTGACTCTACTAGAAACGTTGGAGTAGAGCTGCGAGGAACTCGGCATAAGTTCCATTTGAAGAAATAACCTAGGCCAGAAACCCACTCTGCTGTAGCTGTTAAGATTCTTCTGGAGCGCACATTCTGGGAACCAGGCAGCAGAGTGCCCTGTGGAAGCTGCTCGATTTCAGCTTGTCTGATAGGTGTTTGTCTTCCCTGCAGAGAAACAGTGGCTTAGAGAACTCTTTCTACAGTAGCCACACACTCTGCCCTAGAGCTGAGAAGCACTGGCTGTAAGTTCCCTTTGCAGAAGTAACATTCTCCAGAAACACACTCTCTCCTAACTCTTAAGTTACTAGCTCACCTCACATATGCATCGAAACCCAGAGTGGAGCAGCCGGCATATCTCTTGCTTGGATGCTGCCAGAAGGCTCTGTGCGATAGTGGCTTACAAGGAGCTGCTTAGGAATCTAGTTGCACAGCAAGTACCAGCTTCTCACTGGAGCTGAGAAGCACTGGGATTAACTTCTCTTTGAAGAACTAACAGTGTGCAGAAACACACGCAGTTCTATCTCTTACTGGGGAGTGTGCAGGAGACTTCAGTGAACAGGCCGCTCTGCCCGAACAAGGCAGAATGCAGATGCGTAGTTCCCAAGCATATTCTTCTGAGTCCACTAGAAACGTTGGAGTAGAGCTGAGAGGAACTCGGCATAAGTTCCATTTGAAGAAATAACCTAGGCCAGAAACCCACTCAGCTGTAGCTGTTAAGATTCATCTGGAGCGCACATTCTGGGAACCAGGCAGCAGAGTGCCCTGTGGAAGCTGCTCGATTTCAGCTTGTCTGATAGGTGTTTGTCTTCCCTGCAGAGAAACAGTGGCTTAGAGAACTCTTTCTACAGCAGCCACACACTCTGCCCTAGAGCTAAGAAGCACTGGCTGTAAGATCCCTTTGCAGAAGTAACATTCTCCAGAAACACACTCTCTCCTAACTCTTAACTTACAAGCTCACCTCACATATGCATGGAAACCCAGAGTGGAGCAGGCGGCGATAGCTCTTGCTTGGATGCTGCCAGAAGGCTCTGTGCAATAGTGGCTTGCAAGGAGCTACTTAGGAATCTAGTTGCACAGCAAGTACAAGCTTCTCACTGGAGCTGAGAAGCACTGGGAAGAACTGCCCTTTGAAGAACTAACAGTGTGCAGAAACACACGCAGTTCTATCTCTTACTGGGGAGTGTGCAGGAGACGTCAGTGAACAGGCCGCTCTGCCCGAACAAGGCAGAATGCAGATGCGTAGTTCCCAAGCATATTCTCCTGAGTCTACTAGAAACGTTGGAGTGGAGCTGCGAGGAACTCGGCATAAGTTCCATTTGAAGAAATAACCTAGGCCAGAAACCCACTCAGCTGTAGCTGTTAAGATTCTTCTGGAGCGCACATTCTGGGAACCAGGCAGCAGAGTGCCCTGTGGAAGCTGCTCGATTTCAGCTTGTCTGATAGGTGTTTGTCTTCCCTGCAGAGAAACAGTGGCTTAGAGAACTCTTTCTACAGCAGCCACACAATCTGCCCTAGAGCTGAGAAGCACTGGCTGGAAGTTCCCCTTGCAGAAGTAACATTCTCCAGAAACACACTCTCTCCTAACTCTTAAGTTACTAGCTCACCTCACATATGCATGGAAACCCAGAGTGGAGCAGCCGGCGTAACTCTTGCTTGGATGCCGCCAGAAGGCTCTTTGCGTTAGTGGCTTGCAAGGAGCTGCTTAGGAATCTAGTTGCACAGCAAGTACAAGCTTCTCACTGGAGCTGAGAAGCACTGGGAAGAACTTCCCTTTGAAGAACTAACAGTGTGCAGAAACACACGCAGTTCTATCTCTTACTGGGGAGTGTGCAGGCGAGTTCAGTGAACAGGCCGCTCTGCCCGAACAAGGCAAAATGCAGATGCGTAGTTCCCAAGCATATTCTTCTGAGTCCACTAGAAACGTTGGAGTAGAGCTGAGAGGAACTCGGCATAAGTTCCATTTGAAGAAATAACCTAGGCCAGAAACCCACTCAGCTGTAGCTGTTAAGATTCCTCTGGAGCGCACATTCTGGGAAACAAGCAGCAGAGTGCCCTGTGGAAGCTGCTCGATTTCAGCTTGTCTGATAGGTGTTTGTCTTCCCTGCAGAGAAACAGTGGCTTAGAGAACTGTTTCTACAGCAGCCACACACTCTTCCCTAGAGCTGAGAAGCACTGGCTGTAAGTTCCCTTTGCAGAAGTAACATTCTCCAGAAACACACTCTCTCCTAACTCTTAACTTACTAGCTCACCTCACATATGCATGGAAACCCAGAGTGGAGCAGGCGGCGATAGCTCTTGCTTGGATGCTGCCAGAAGGCTCTGTGCGATAGTGGCTTGCAAGGAGCTACTTAGGAATCTAGTTGCACAGCAAGTACAAGCTTCTCACTGGAGCTGAGAAGCACTGGGAAGAACTTCCCTTTGACGAACTAACAGTGTGCAGAAACACACGCAGTTCTATCTCTTACTGGGGAGTGTGCAGGCGAGTTCAGTGAACAGGCCGCTCTGCCCGAACAAGGCAGAATGCAGATGCGTAGTTCCCAAGCATATTCTTCTGAGTCCACTAGAAACGTTTGAGTAGAGCTGAGAGGAACTCGGCATAAGTTCCATTTGAAGAAATAACCTAGGCCAGAAACCCACTCAGCTGTTGCTGTTAAGATTCTTCTGGAGCGCACATTCTGGGAACCAGGCAGCAGAGTACCCGGTGGAAGCTGCTCGATTTCAGCTTGTCTGATAGGTGTTTGTCTTCCCTGCAGAGAAACAGTGGCTTAGAGAACTCTTGCTACAGCAGCCACACACTCTGCCCTAGAGCTGAGAAGCACTGGATGTAAGTTCCCTTTGCAGAAGTAACATTCTCCAGAAACACACTCTCTCCTAATTCTTAAGTTACTAGCTCACCTCACATATGCATGGAAACCCAGAGTGGAGCAGCCGGCATATCTCTTGCTTGGATGCTGCCAGAAGGCTCTGTGCGATAGTGGCTTGCAAGGAGCTGCTTAGGAATCTAGTTGCACAGCAAGTACAAGCTTCTCACTGGAGATGAGAAGCACTGGGAAGAACTTCCCTTTGAAGAACTAACAGTGTGCAGAAACACACGCAGTTCTATCTCTTACTGGGGAGTGTTCAGGCGAGTTCAGTGAACAGGCCGCTCTGCCCGAACAAGGCAGAATGCAGATGCGTAGTTCCCAAGCATATTCTTCTGAGTCCACTAGAAACGTTGGAGTAGAGCTGAGAGCAACTCGGCATAAGTTCCATTTGAAGAAATAACCTAGGCCAGAAACCCACTCAGCTGTAGCTGTTAAGATTCATCTGGAGCGCACATTCTGGGAACCAGGCAGCAGAGTGCCCTGTGGAAGCTGCTCGATTTCAGCTTGTCTGATAGGTGTTTGTCTTCCCTGCAGAGAAACCGTGGCTTAGAGAACTCTTTCTACAGCAGCCACACACTCTGCCCTAGAGCTGAGAAGCACTGGCTGTAAGTTTCCTTTGCAGAAGTAACATTCTCCAGAAACACACTCTCTCCTAACTCTTAACTTACTAGCTCACCTCACATATGCATGGAAACCCAGAGTGGAGCAGGCGGCGATAGCTCTTGCTTGGATGCTGCCAGAAGGCTCTGTGCGATAGTGGCTTGCAAGGAGCTACTTAGGAATCTAGTTGCACAGCAAGTACAAGCTTCTCACTGGAGCTGAGAAGCACTGGGAAGAACTTCCCTTTGAAGAACTAACAGTGTGCAGAAACACACGCAGTTCTATCTCTTACTGGGGAGTGTGCAGGCGAGTTCAGTGAACAGGCCGCTCTGCCCGAACAAGGCAGAATGCAGATGCGTAGTTCCCAAGCATATTCTTCTGAGTCCACTAGAAACGTTGGAGTAGAGCTGAGAGGAACTCGGCATAAGTTCCATTTGAAGAAATAACCTAGGCCAGAAACCCACTCAGCTGTTGCTGTTAAGATTCTTCTGGAGCGCACATTCTGGGAACCAGGCAGCAGAGTACCCGGTGGAAGCTGCTCGATTTCAGCTTGTCTGATAGGTGTTTGTCTTCCCTGCAGAGAAACAGTGGCTTAGAGAACTCTTTCTACAGCAGCCACACACTCTGCCCTAGAGCTGAGAAGCACTGGATGTAAGTTCCCTTTGCAGAAGTAACATTCTCCAGAAACACACTCTCTCCTAATTCTTAAGTTACTAGCTCACCTCACATATGCATGGAAACCCAGAGTGGAGCAGCCGGCATATCTCTTGCTTGGATGCTGCCAGAAGGCTCTGTGCAATAGTGGCTTGCAAGGAGCTGCTTAGGAATCTAGTTGCACAGCAAGTACAAGCTTCTCACTGGAGATGAGAAGCACTGGGAAGAACTTCCCTTTGAAGAACTAACAGTGTGCAGAAACACACGCAGTTCTATCTCTTACTGGGGAGTGTGCAGGCGAGTTCAGTGAACAGGCCGCTCTGCCCGAACAAGGCAGAATGCAGATGCGTAGTTCCCAAGCATATTCTTCTGAGTCCACTAGAAACGTTGGAGTAGAGCTGAGAGCAACTCGGCATAAGTTCCATTTGAAGAAATAACCTAGGCCAGAAACCCACTCAGCTGTAGCTGTTAAGATTCATCTGGAGCGCACATTCTGGGAACCAGGCAGCAGAGTGCCCTGTGGAAGCTGCTCGATTTCAGCTTGTCTGATAGGTGTTTGTCTTCCCTGCAGAGAAACAGTGGCTTAGAGAACTCTTTCTACAGCAGGCACACACTCTGCCCTAGAGCTGAGAAGCACTGGCTGTAAGTTCCCTTTGCAGAAGTAACATTCTCCAGAAACACACTCTCTCCTAACTCTTAACTTACTAGCTCACCTCACATATGCATGGAAACCCAGAGTGGAGCATCCGTCGATAGCACTCGCTTGGATGCTGCCAGAAGGCTCTGTGCGATAGTGGCTTGCAAGGAGCTGCTTAGGAATCTAGTTGCACAGCAAGTACAAGCTTCTCACTGGAGCTGAGAAGCACTGGGAAGAACTTCCCTTTGAAGAACTAACAGTGTGCAGAAACACACGCAGTTCTATCTCTTACTGGGGAGTGTGCAGGAGACTTCAGTGAACAGGCCGCTCTGCCCGAACAAGGCAGAATGCAGATGCGTAGTTCCCAAGCATATTCTTCTGAGTCCACTAGAAACGTTGGAGTAGAGCTGCGAGGAACTCGGCATAAGTTCCATTTGAAGAAATAACCTAGGCCAGAAACCCACTCAGCTGTAGCTGTTAAGATTCCTCTGGAGCGCACATTCTGGGAACCAGGCAGCAGAGTGCCCTGTGGAAGCTGCTCGATTTCAGCTTGTCTGATAGGTGTTTGTCTTCCCTGCAGAGAAACAGTGGCTTAGAGAACTCTTTCTACAGCAGCCACACACTCTGCCCTAGAGCTGAATATCACTGGCTGTAAGTTCCCTTTGCAGAAGTAACATTCTCCAGAAACACACTCTCTCCTAACTCTTAACTTACTAGCTCACCTCACATTTCATGGAAACCCAGAGTGGAGCAGCCGGCGTATCTCTTGCTTGGATGCTGCCAGAAGGCTCTGTGCGATAGTGGCTTGCAAGGAGCTACTTAGGAATCTAGTTGCACAGCAAGTACAAGCTTCTCACTGGAGCTGAGAAGCACTGGGAAGAACTTCTCTTTGAATAACTAACAGTGTGCAGAAACACACGCAGTTCTATCTCTTACTGGGGAGTGTGCAGGCGAGTTCAGTGAACAGGCCGCTCTGCCCGAACAAGGCACAATGCAGATGCGTAGTTCCCAAGCATATTCTTCTGAGTCCACTAGAAACGTTGGAGTAGAGCTGAGAGGAACTCGGCATAAGTTCCATTTGAAGAAATAACCTAGGCCAGAAACCCACTCAGCTGTAGCTGTTAAGATTCTTCTGGAGCGCACATTCTGGGAACCAGGCAGCAGAGTGCCCTGTGGAATCTGCTCGATTTCAGCTTGTCTGATAGGTGTTTGTCTTCCCTGCAGAGAAACAGTGGCTTAGAGAACTGTTTCTACAGCAGCCACACACTCTTCCCTAGAGCTGAGAAGCACTGGCTGTAAGTTCCCTTTGCAGAAGTAACATTCTCCAGAAACACACTCTCTCCTAACTCTTAACTTACTAGCTCACCTCACATATGCATGGAAACGCAGAGTGGAGCAGCCGGCGATAGCTCTTGCTTGGATGCTGCCAGAAGGCTCTGTGCGATAGTGGCTTGCAAGGAGCTACTTAGGAATCTAGTTGCACAGCAAGTACAAGCTTCTCACTGGAGCTGAGAAGCACTGGGAAGAACTTCCCTTTGAAGAACTAACAGTGTGCAGAAACACACGCAGTTCTATCTCTTACTGGGGAGTGTGCAGGCGAGTTCAGTGAACAGGCCGCTCTGCCCGAACAAGGCAGAATGCAGATGCGTAGTTCCCAAGCATATTCTTCTGAGTCCACTAGAAACGTTGGAGTAGAGCTGAGAGGAACTCGGCATAAGTTCCATTTGAAGAAATAACCTAGGCCAGAAACCCACTCAGCTGTTGTTGTTAAGATTCTTCTGGAGCGCACATTCTGGGAACCAGGCAGCAGAGTACCCGGTGGAAGCTGCTCGATTTCAGCTTGTCTGATAGGTGTTTGTCTTCCCTGCAGAGAAACAGTGGCTTAGAGAACTCTTT
Organism: Tapirus indicus; assembly: GCA_031878705.1. Taxonomy (NCBI): domain Eukaryota; kingdom Metazoa; phylum Chordata; class Mammalia; order Perissodactyla; family Tapiridae; genus Tapirus; species Tapirus indicus. The sequence goes on from CM062933.1 coordinate 443,265, forward strand.
CTACAGCAGCCACACACTCTGCCCTAGAGCTGAGAAGCACTGGATGTAAGTTCCCTTTGCAGAAGTAACATTCTCCAGAAACACACTCTCTCCTAATTCTTAAGTTACTAGCTCACCTCACATATGCATGGAAACCCAGAGTGGAGCAGCCGGCATATCTCTTGCTTGGATGCTGCCAGAAGGCTCTGTGCGATAGTGGCTTGCAAGGAGCTGCTTAGGAATCTAGTTGCACAGCAAGTACAAGCTTCTCACTGGAGATGAGAAGCACTGGGAAGAACTTCCCTTTGAAGAACTAACAGTGTGCAGAAACACACGCAGTTCTATCTCTTACTGGGGAGTGTGCAGGCGAGTTCAGTGAACAGGCCGCTCTGCCCGAACAAGGCAGAATGCAGATGCGTAGTTCCCAAGCATATTCTTCTGAGTCCACTAGAAACGTTGGAGTAGAGCTGAGAGGAACTCGGCATAAGTTCCATTTGAAGAAATAACCTAGGCCAGAAACCCACTCAGCTGTAGCTGTTAAGATTCCTCTGGAGCGCACATTCTGGGAACCAGGCAGCAGAGTGCCCTGTGGAAGCTGCTCGATTTCAGCTTGTCTGATAGGTGTTTGTCTTCCCTGCAGAGAAACAGTGGCTTAGAGAACTCTTTCTACAGCAGCCACACACTCTGCCCTAGAGCTGAATATCACTGGCTGTAAGTTCCCTTTGCAGAAGTAACATTCTCCAGAAACACACTCTCTCCTAACTCTTAACTTACTAGCTCACCTCACATTTCATGGAAACCCAGAGTGGAGCAGCCGGCGTATCTCTTGCTTGGATGCTGCCAGAAGCCTCTGTGCGATAGTGGCTTGCAAGGAGCTACTTAGGAATCTAGTTGCACAGCAAGTACAAGCTTCTCACTGGAGCTGAGAAGCACTGGGAAGAACTTCTCTTTGAATAACTAACAGTGTGCAGAAACACACGCAGTTCTATCTCTTACTGGGGAGTGTGCAGGCGAGTTCAGTGAACAGGCCGCTCTGCCCGAACAAGGCACAATGCAGATGCGTAGTTCCCAAGCATATTCTTCTGAGTCCACTAGAAACGTTGGAGTAGAGCTGAGAGGAACTCGGCATAAGTTCCATTTGAAGAAATAACCTAGGCCAGAAACCCACTCAGCTGTAGCTGTTAAGATTCTTCTGGAGCGCACATTCTGGGAACCAGGCAGCAGAGTGCCCTGTGGAATCTGCTCGATTTCAGCTTGTCTGATAGGTGTTTGTCTTCCCTGCAGAGAAACAGTGGCTTAGAGAACTCTTTCTACAGCAGCCACACACTCTGCCCTAGAGCTGAGAAGCACTGGCTGTAAGTTCCCTTTGCAGAAGTAACATTCTCCAGAAACACACTCTCTCCTAACTCTTAACTTACTAGCTCACCTCACATATGCATGGAAACCCAGAGTGGAGCAGCCAGCGTATCTCTTGCTTGGATGCTGCCAGAAGGCTCTGTGCGATAGTGGCTTGCAAGGAGCTGCTTAGGAATCTAGTTGCACAGCAAGTACAAGCTTCTCACTGGAGCTGAGAAGCACTGGGAAGAACTTCTCTTTGAAGAACTAACAGTGTGCAGAAACACACGCAGTTCTATCTCTTACTGGGGAGTGTGCAGGCGAGTTCAGTGAACAGGCCGCTCTGCCTGAACAAGGCAGAATGCAGATGCGTAGTTCCCAAGCATATTCTTCTGAGTCCACTAGAAACGTTGGAGTAGAGCTGAGAGGAACTCGGCATAAGTTCCATTTGAAGAAATAACCTAGGCCAGAAACCCACTCAGCTGTAGCTGTTAAGATTCATCTGGAGCGCACATTCTGGGAACCAGGCAGCAGAGTGCCCTGTGGAAGCTGCTCGATTTCAGCTTGTCTGATAGGTGTTTGTCTTCCCTGCAGAGAAACAGTGGCTTAGAGAACTCTTTCTACAGCAGCCACACACTCTGCCCTAGAGCTGAGAAGCACTGGCTGTAAGTTCCCTTTGCAGAAGTAACATTCTCCAGAAACACACTCTCTCCTAACTCTTAAGTTACTAGCTCACCTCACATATGCATGGAAACCCAGAGTGGAGCAGCCGGCGTATCTCTTGCTTGGATGCTGCCAGAAGGCTCTGTGCGATAGTGGCTTGCAAGGAGCTGCTTAGGAATCTAGTTGCACAGCAAGTACAAGCTTCTCACTGGAGCTGAGAAGCACTGGGATGAACTGCTCTTTGAAGAACTAACAGTGTGCAGAAACACACGCAGTTCTATCTCTTACTGGGGAGTGTGCAGGCGAGTTCAGTGAACAGGCCGCTCTGCCCGAACAAGGCAGAATGCAGATGCGTAGTTCCCAAGCATATTCTTCTGAGTCCACTAGAAACGTTGGAGTAGAGCTGAGAGGAACTCGGCATAAGTTCCATTTGAAGAAATAACCTAGGCCAGAAACCCACTCAGCTGTAGCTGTTAAGATTCATCTGGAGCGCACATTCTGGGAACCAGGCAGCAGAGTGCCCTGTGGAAGCTGCTCGATTTCAGCTTGTCTGATAGGTGTTTGTCTTCCCTGCAGAGAAACAGTGGCTTAGAGAACTCTTTCTACAGCAGCCACACACTCTGCCCTAGAGCTGAGAAGCACTGGCTGTAAGTTCCCTTTGCAGAAGTAACATTCTCCAGAAACACACTCTCTCCTAACTCTTAACTTACTAGCTCACCTCACATATGCATGGAAACCCAGAGTGGAGCAGCCGTCGATAGCACTCGCTTTTATGCTGCCAGAAGGCTCTGTGCGATAGAGGCTTGCAAGGAGCTGCTTAGGAATCTAGTTGCACAGCAAGTACAAGCTTCTCACTGGAGCTGAGAAGCACTGGGAAGAACTTCCCTTTGAAGAACTAACAGTGTGCAGAAACACACGCAGTTCTATCTCTTACTGGGGAGTGTGCAGGAGACTTCAGTGCACAGGCCGCTCTGCCCGAACAAGGCAGAATGCAGATGCTTAGTTCCCAAGCATATTCTCCTGAGTCTACTAGAAACGTTGGAGTAGAGCTGCGAGGAACTCGGCATAAGTTCCATTTGAAGAAATAACCTAGGCCAGAAACCCACTCAGCTGTAGCTGTTAAGATTCTTCTGGAGCGCACATTCTGGGAACCAGGCAGCAGAGTGCCCTGTGGAAGCTGCTCGATTTCAGCTTGTCTGATAGGTGTTTGTCTTCCCTGCAGAGAAACAGTGGCTTAGAGAACTCTTTCTACAGCAGCCACACACTCTGCCCTAGAGCTGAGAAGCACTGGCTGTAACTTCCCTTTGCAGAAGTAACATTCTCCAGAAACACACTCTCTCCTAACTCTTAACTTACTAGCTCAACTCACATATGCATGGAAACCCAGAGTGGAGCAGCCGTCGATAGCACTTGCTTGGATGCTGCCAGAAGTCTCTGTGCGATAGTGGATTGCAAGGAGCTGCTTAGGAATCTAGTTGCACAGCAAGTACAAGCTTCTCACTGGAGCTGAGAAGCACTGGGAAGAACTTCTCTTTGAAGAACTAACAGTGTGCAGAAACACACGCAGTTCTATCTCTTACTGGGGAGTGTGCAGGCGAGTTCAGTGAACAGGCCGCTCTGCCCGAACAAGGCAGAATGCAGATGCGTAGTTCCCAAGCATATTCTTCTGAGTCCACTAGAAACGTTGGAGTAGAGCTGAGAGGAACTCGGCATAAGTTCCATTTGAAGAAATAACCTAGGCCAGAAACCCACTCAGCTGTAGCTGTTAAGATTCTTCTGGAGCGCACATTCTGGGAACCAGGCAGCAGAGTACCCGGTGGAAGCTGCTCGATTTCAGCTTGTCTGATAGGTGTTTGTCTTCCCTGCAGAGAAACAGTGGCTTAGAGAAGTCTTTCTACAGCAGCCACACACTCTGCCCTAGAGCTGAGAAGCACTGGATGTAAGTTCCCTTTGCAGAAGTAACATTCTCCAGAAACACACTCTCTCCTAACTCTTAACTTACTGGCTCACCTCACATATGCATGGAAACCCAGAGTGGAGAAGCCGTCGATAGCACTCGCTTGGATGCTGCCAGAAGGCTCTGTGCGATAGTGGCTTGCAAGGAGCTGCTTAGGAATCTAGTTGCACAGCAAGTACAAGCTTCTCACTGGAGATGAGAAGCACTGGGAAGAACTTCCCTTTGAAGAACTAACAGTGTGCAGAAACACACGCAGTTCTATCTCTTACTGGGGAGTGTGCAGGCGAGTTCAGTGAACAGGCCGCTCTGCCCGAACAAGGCAGAATGCAGATGCGTAGTTCCCAAGCATATTCTTCTGAGTCCACTAGAAACGTTGGAGTAGAGCTGAGAGCAACTCGGCATAAGTTCCATTTGAAGAAATAACCTAGGCCAGAAACCCACTCAGCTGTAGCTGTTAAGATTCATCTGGAGCGCACATTCTGGGAACCAGGCAGCAGAGTGCCCTGTGGAAGCTGCTCGATTTCAGCTTGTCTGATAGGTGTTTGTCTTCCCTGCAGAGAAACAGTGGCTTAGAGAACTCTTTCTACAGCAGGCACACACTCTGCCCTAGAGCTGAGAAGCACTGGCTGTAAGTTCCCTTTGCAGAAGTAACATTCTCCAGAAACACACTCTCTCCTAACTCTTAACTTACTAGCTCACCTCACATATGCATGGAAACCCAGAGTGGAGCATCCGTCGATAGCACTCGCTTGGATGCTGCCAGAAGGCTCTGTGCGATAGTGGCTTGCAAGGAGCTGCTTAGGAATCTAGTTGCACAGCAAGTACAAGCTTCTCACTGGAGCTGAGAAGCACTGGGAAGAACTTCCCTTTGAAGAACTAACAGTGTGCAGAAACACACGCAGTTCTATCTCTTACTGGGGAGTGTGCAGGAGACTTCAGTGAACAGGCCGCTCTGCCCGAACAAGGCAGAATGCAGATGCGTAGTTCCCAAGCATATTCTTCTGAGTCCACTAGAAACGTTGGAGTAGAGCTGCGAGGAACTCGGCATAAGTTCCATTTGAAGAAATAACCTAGGCCAGAAACCCACTCAGCTGTAGCTGTTAAGATTCCTCTGGAGCGCACATTCTGGGAACCAGGCAGCAGAGTGCCCTGTGGAAGCTGCTCGATTTCAGCTTGTCTGATAGGTGTTTGTCTTCCCTGCAGAGAAACAGTGGCTTAGAGAACTCTTTCTACAGCAGCCACACACTCTGCCCTAGAGCTGAATATCACTGGCTGTAAGTTCCCTTTGCAGAAGTAACATTCTCCAGAAACACACTCTCTCCTAACTCTTAACTTACTAGCTCACCTCACATTTCATGGAAACCCAGAGTGGAGCAGCCGGCGTATCTCTTGCTTGGATGCTGCCAGAAGGCTCTGTGCGATAGTGGCTTGCAAGGAGCTACTTAGGAATCTAGTTGCACAGCAAGTACAAGCTTCTCACTGGAGCTGAGAAGCACTGGGAAGAACTTCTCTTTGAATAACTAACAGTGTGCAGAAACACACGCAGTTCTATCTCTTACTGGGGAGTGTGCAGGCGAGTTCAGTGAACAGGCCGCTCTGCCCGAACAAGGCACAATGCAGATGCGTAGTTCCCAAGCATATTCTTCTGAGTCCACTAGAAACGTTGGAGTAGAGCTGAGAGGAACTCGGCATAAGTTCCATTTGAAGAAATAACCTAGGCCAGAAACCCACTCAGCTGTAGCTGTTAAGATTCTTCTGGAGCGCACATTCTGGGAACCAGGCAGCAGAGTGCCCTGTGGAATCTGCTCGATTTCAGCTTGTCTGATAGGTGTTTGTCTTCCCTGCAGAGAAACAGTGGCTTAGAGAACTGTTTCTACAGCAGCCACACACTCTTCCCTAGAGCTGAGAAGCACTGGCTGTAAGTTCCCTTTGCAGAAGTAACATTCTCCAGAAACACACTCTCTCCTAACTCTTAACTTACTAGCTCACCTCACATATGCATGGAAACGCAGAGTGGAGCAGCCGGCGATAGCTCTTGCTTGGATGCTGCCAGAAGGCTCTGTGCGATAGTGGCTTGCAAGGAGCTACTTAGGAATCTAGTTGCACAGCAAGTACAAGCTTCTCACTGGAGCTGAGAAGCACTGGGAAGAACTTCCCTTTGAAGAACTAACAGTGTGCAGAAACACACGCAGTTCTATCTCTTACTGGGGAGTGTGCAGGCGAGTTCAGTGAACAGGCCGCTCTGCCCGAACAAGGCAGAATGCAGATGCGTAGTTCCCAAGCATATTCTTCTGAGTCCACTAGAAACGTTGGAGTAGAGCTGAGAGGAACTCGGCATAAGTTCCATTTGAAGAAATAACCTAGGCCAGAAACCCACTCAGCTGTTGTTGTTAAGATTCTTCTGGAGCGCACATTCTGGGAACCAGGCAGCAGAGTACCCGGTGGAAGCTGCTCGATTTCAGCTTGTCTGATAGGTGTTTGTCTTCCCTGCAGAGAAACAGTGGCTTAGAGAACTCTTTCTACAGCAGCCACACACTCTGCCCTAGAGCTGAGAAGCACTGGATGTAAGTTCCCTTTGCAGAAGTAACATTCTCCAGAAACACACTCTCTCCTAATTCTTAAGTTACTAGCTCACCTCACATATGCATGGAAACCCAGAGTGGAGCAGCCGGCATATCTCTTGCTTGGATGCTGCCAGAAGGCTCTGTGCGATAGTGGCTTGCAAGGAGCTGCTTAGGAATCTAGTTGCACAGCAAGTACAAGCTTCTCACTGGAGATGAGAAGCACTGGGAAGAACTTCCCTTTGAAGAACTAACAGTGTGCAGAAACACACGCAGTTCTATCTCTTACTGGGGAGTGTGCAGGCGAGTTCAGTGAACAGGCCGCTCTGCCCGAACAAGGCAGAATGCAGATGCGTAGTTCCCAAGCATATTCTTCTGAGTCCACTAGAAACGTTGGAGTAGAGCTGAGAGGAACTCGGCATAAGTTCCATTTGAAGAAATAACCTAGGCCAGAAACCCACTCAGCTGTAGCTGTTAAGATTCCTCTGGAGCGCACATTCTGGGAACCAGGCAGCAGAGTGCCCTGTGGAAGCTGCTCGATTTCAGCTTGTCTGATAGGTGTTTGTCTTCCCTGCAGAGAAACAGTGGCTTAGAGAACTCTTTCTACAGCAGCCACACACTCTGCCCTAGAGCTGAATATCACTGGCTGTAAGTTCCCTTTGCAGAAGTAACATTCTCCAGAAACACACTCTCTCCTAACTCTTAACTTACTAGCTCACCTCACATTTCATGGAAACCCAGAGTGGAGCAGCCGGCGTATCTCTTGCTTGGATGCTGCCAGAAGCCTCTGTGCGATAGTGGCTTGCAAGGAGCTACTTAGGAATCTAGTTGCACAGCAAGTACAAGCTTCTCACTGGAGCTGAGAAGCACTGGGAAGAACTTCTCTTTGAATAACTAACAGTGTGCAGAAACACACGCAGTTCTATCTCTTACTGGGGAGTGTGCAGGCGAGTTCAGTGAACAGGCCGCTCTGCCCGAACAAGGCACAATGCAGATGCGTAGTTCCCAAGCATATTCTTCTGAGTCCACTAGAAACGTTGGAGTAGAGCTGAGAGGAACTCGGCATAAGTTCCATTTGAAGAAATAACCTAGGCCAGAAACCCACTCAGCTGTAGCTGTTAAGATTCATCTGGAGCGCACATTCTGGGAACCAGGCAGCAGAGTGCCCTGTGGAAGCTGCTCGATTTCAGCTTGTCTGATAGGTGTTTGTCTTCCCTGCAGAGAAACAGTGGCTTAGAGAACTCTTTCTACAGCAGCCACACACTCTGCCCTAGAGCTGAGAAGCACTGGCTGTAAGTTCCCTTTGCAGAAGTAACATTCTCCAGAAACACACTCTCTCCTAACTCTTAACTTACTAGCTCACCTCACATATGCATGGAAACCCAGAGTGGAGCAGCCGGCGTATCTCTTGCTTGGATGCTGCCAGAAGGCTCTGTGCGATAGTGGCTTGCAAGGAGCTGCTTAGGAATCTAGTTGCACAGCAAGTACAAGCTTCTCACTGGAGCTGAGAAGCACTGGGATGAACTGCTCTTTGAAGAACTAACAGTGTGCAGAAACACACGCAGTTCTATCTCTTACTGGGGAGTGTGCAGGCGAGTTCAGTGAACAGGCCGCTCTGCCCGAACAAGGCAGAATGCAGATGCGTAGTTCCCAAGCATATTCTTCTGAGTCCACTAGAAACGTTGGAGTAGAGCTGAGAGGAACTCGGCATAAGTTCCATTTGAAGAAATAACCTAGGCCAGAAACCCACTCAGCTGTAGCTGTTAAGATTCATCTGGAGCGCACATTCTGGGAACCAGGCAGCAGAGTGCCCTGTGGAAGCTGCTCGATTTCAGCTTGTCTGATAGGTGTTTGTCTTCCCTGCAGAGAAACAGTGGCTTAGAGAACTCTTTCTACAGCAGCCACACACTCTGCCCTAGAGCTGAGAAGCACTGGCTGTAAGTTCCCTTTGCAGAAGTAACATTCTCCAGAAACACACTCTCTCCTAACTCTTAACTTACTAGCTCACCTCACATATGCATGGAAACCCAGAGTGGAGCAGCCGTCGATAGCACTCGCTTTTATGCTGCCAGAAGGCTCTGTGCGATAGAGGCTTGCAAGGAGCTGCTTAGGAATCTAGTTGCACAGCAAGTACAAGCTTCTCACTGGAGCTGAGAAGCACTGGGAAGAACTTCCCTTTGAAGAACTAACAGTGTGCAGAAACACACGCAGTTCTATCTCTTACTGGGGAGTGTGCAGGAGACTTCAGTGCACAGGCCGCTCTGCCCGAACAAGGCAGAATGCAGATGCTTAGTTCCCAAGCATATTCTCCTGAGTCTACTAGAAACGTTGGAGTAGAGCTGCGAGGAACTCGGCATAAGTTCCATTTGAAGAAATAACCTAGGCCAGAAACCCACTCAGCTGTAGCTGTTAAGATTCTTCTGGAGCGCACATTCTGGGAACCAGGCAGCAGAGTGCCCTGTGGAAGCTGCTCGATTTCAGCTTGTCTGATAGGTGTTTGTCTTCCCTGCAGAGAAACAGTGGCTTAGAGAACTCTTTCTACAGCAGCCACACACTCTGCCCTAGAGCTGAGAAGCACTGGCTGTAACTTCCCTTTGCAGAAGTAACATTCTCCAGAAACACACTCTCTCCTAACTCTTAACTTACTAGCTCAACTCACATATGCATGGAAACCCAGAGTGGAGCAGCCGTCGATAGCACTTGCTTGGATGCTGCCAGAAGTCTCTGTGCGATAGTGGATTGCAAGGAGCTGCTTAGGAATCTAGTTGCACAGCAAGTACAAGCTTCTCACTGGAGCTGAGAAGCACTGGGAAGAACTTCTCTTTGAAGAACTAACAGTGTGCAGAAACACACGCAGTTCTATCTCTTACTGGGGAGTGTGCAGGCGAGTTCAGTGAACAGGCCGCTCTGCCCGAACAAGGCAGAATGCAGATGCGTAGTTCCCAAGCATATTCTTCTGAGTCCACTAGAAACGTTGGAGTAGAGCTGAGAGGAACTCGGCATAAGTTCCATTTGAAGAAATAACCTAGGCCAGAAACCCACTCAGCTGTAGCTGTTAAGATTCTTCTGGAGCGCACATTCTGGGAACCAGGCAGCAGAGTACCCGGTGGAAGCTGCTCGATTTCAGCTTGTCTGATAGGTGTTTGTCTTCCCTGCAGAGAAACAGTGGCTTAGAGAAGTCTTTCTACAGCAGCCACACACTCTGCCCTAGAGCTGAGAAGCACTGGATGTAAGTTCCCTTTGCAGAAGTAACATTCTCCAGAAACACACTCTCTCCTAACTCTTAACTTACTGGCTCACCTCACATATGCATGGAAACCCAGAGTGGAGAAGCCGTCGAGAGCACTCGCTTGGATGCTGCCAGAAGGCTCTGTGCGATAGTGGCTTGCAAGGAGCTGCTTAGGAATCTAGTTGCACAGCAAGTACAAGCTTCTCACTGGAGCTGAGAAGCACTGGGAAGAACTTCCCTTTGAAGAACTAACAGTGTGCAGAAACACACGCAGTTCTATCTCTTACTGGGGAGTGTGCAGGCGAGTTCAGTGAACAGGCCGCTCTGCCCGAACAAGGCAGAATGCAGATGCGTAGTTCCCAAGCATATTCTTCTGAGTCCACTAGAAACGTTGGAGTAGAGCTGAGAGGAACTCGGCATAAGTTCCATTTGAAGAAATAACCTAGGCCAGAAACCCACTCAGCTGTAGCTGTTAAGATTCTTCTGGAGCGCACATTCTGGGAACCAGGCAGCAGAGTGCCCTGTGGAAGCTGCTCGATTTCAGCTTGTCTGATAGGTGTTTGTCTTCCCTGCAGAGAAACAGTGGCTTAGAGAACTCTTTCTACAGCAGCCACACACTCTGCCCTAGAGCTGAGAAGCACTGGCTGTAAGTTCCCTTTGCAGAAGTACCATTCTCCAGAAACACACTCTCTCCTAACTCTTAACTTACTAGCTCACCTCACATATGCATGGAAACCCAGAGTGGAGCAGGCGGTGATGGCTCTTGCTTGGATGCTGCCAGAAGGCTCTGTGCGATAGTGGCTTGCAAGGAGCTGCTTAGGAATCTAGTTGCACAGCAAGTACAAGCTTCTCACTGGAGCTGAGAAGCACTGGGAAGAACTTCCCTTTGAAGAACTAACAGTGTGCAGAAACACACGCAGTTCTATCTCTTACTGGAGAGTGTGCAGGCGAGTTCAGTGAACAGGCCGCTCTGCCCGAACAAGACAGAATGCAGATGCGTAGTTCCCAAGCATATTCTTCTGAGTCCACTAGTAACGTTGGAGTAGAGCTGCGACGAGCTCGGCATAAGTTCCATTTGAAGAAATAACCTAGGCCAGAAACCCACTCAGCTGTAGCTGTTAAGATTCATCTGGAGCGCACATTCTGGGAACCAGGCAGCAGAGTGCCCTGTGGAAGCTGCTCGATTTCAGCTTGTCTGATAGGTGTTTGTCTTCCCTGCAGAGAAACAGTGGCTTAGAGAACTCTTTCTACAGCAGCCACACACTCTGCCCTAGAGCTGAGAAGCACTGGCTGTAAGTTCCCTTTGCAGAAGTAACATTCTTCAGAAACACACTCTCTCCTAACTCTTAACTTACTAGCTCACCTCACATATGCATGGAAACCCAGAGTGGAGCAGCCGGCGTATCTCTTGCTTGGATGCTGCCAGAAGGCTCTGTGCGATAGTGGCTTGCAAGGAGCTGCTTAGGTATCTAGTTGCACAGCAAGTACAAGCTTCTCACTGGAGCTGAGAAGCACTGGGAAGAACTTCCCTTTGAAGAACTAACAGTGTGCAGAAACAAACGCAGTTCTATCTCTTACTGGGGAGTGTGCAGGCGAGTTCAGTGAACAGGCCGCTCTGCCCGAACAAGGCAGAATGCAGATGCGTAGTTCCCAAGCATATTCTTCTGAGTCCACTAGAAACGTTGGAGTAGAGCTGAGAGGAACTCGGCATAAGTTCCATTTGAAGAAATAACCTAGGCCAGAAACCCACTCAGCTGTAGCTGTTAAGATTCATCTGGAGCGCACATTCTGGGAACCAGGCAGCAGAGTGCCCTGTGGAAGCTGCTCGATTTCAGCTTGTCTGATATAGGTGTTTGTCATCCCTGCAGAGAAACAGTGGCTTAGAGAACTCTTTCTACAGCAGCCACACACTCTGCCCTAGAGCTGAGAAGCACTGGCTGTAAGTTCCCTTTGCAGAAGTAACATTCTCCAGAAACACACTCTCTCCTAACTCTTAAGTTACTAGCTCACCTCACATATGCATGGAAACCCAGAGTGGAGCAGCCGGCGCTAGCTCTTGCTTGGATGCTGCCAGAAGGTTCTGTGCGATAGTGGCTTGCAAGGAGCTGCTTAGAAATCTAGTTGCACAGCAAGTACAAGCTTCTCACTGGAGCTGAGAAGCACTGGGAAGAACTTCCCTTTGAAGAACTAACAGTGTGCAGAAACACACGCAGTTCTATGTCTTACTGTGGAGTGTGCAGGCGAGTTCAGTGAACAGGCCGCTCTGCCCGAACAAGGCAGAATGCAGATGCGTAGTTCCCAAGCATATTCTTCTGAGTCCAATAGAAACGTTGGAGTAGAGCTGAGAGGAACTCGGCATAAGTTCCATTTGAAGAAATAACCTAGGCCAGAAACCCACTCAGCTGTAGCTGTTAAGATTCATCTGGAGCGCACATTCTGGGAACCAGGCAGCAGAGTGCCCTGTGGAAGCTGCTCGATTTCAGCTTGTCTGATAGATGTTTGTCTTCCCTGCAGAGAAACAGTGGCTTAGAGAAGTCTTTCTAGAGCAGCCACACACTCTGCCCTAGAGCGGAGAAGCACTGGCTGTAAGTTCCCTTTGCAGAAGTAACATTCTTCAGAAACACACTCTCTCCTAACTCTTAACTTACTAGCTCACCTCACATATGCATGGAAACCCAGAGTGGAGCAGCCGGCGTATCTCTTGCTTGGATGCTGCCAGAAGGCTCTGTGCGATAGTGGCTTGCAAGGAGCTGCTTAGGAATCTAGTTGCACAGCAAGTACAAGCTTCTCACTGGAGCTGAGAATCACTGGGAAGAACTTCCCTTTGAAGAACTAACAGTGTGCAGAAACAAACGCAGTTCTATCTCTTACTGGAGAGTGTGCAGGCGAGTTCAGTGAACAGGCCGCTCTGCCCGAACAAGGCAGAATGCAGATGCGTAGTTCCCAAGCATATTCTTCTGAGTCCACCAGAAACGTTGGAGTAGAGCTGCGAGGAACTCGGCATAAGTTCCATTTGAAGAAATAACCTAGGCCAGAAACCCACTCAGCTGTAGCTGTTAAGATTCATCTGGAGCGCACATTCTGGGAACCAGGCAGCAGAGTGCCCTGTGGAAGCTGCTCGATTTCAGCTTGTCTGATAGGTGTTTGTCTTCCCTGCAGAGAAACAGTGGCTTAGAGAACTCTTTCTACAGCAGCCACACACTCTGCCCTAGAGCTGAGAAGCACTGGCTGTAAGTTCCCTTTGCAGAAGTAACATTCTCCAGAAACACACTCTCTCCTAACTCTTAAGTTACTAGCTCACCTCACATATGCATGGAAACCCAGAGTGGAGCAGGCGGCGATAGCTCTTGCTTGGAAGCTGCCAGAAGGCTCTGTGCGATAGTGGCTTGCAAGGAGCTGCTTAGGAATCTAGTTGCACAGCAAGTACAAGCTTCTCACTGGAGCTGAGAAGCACTGGGAAGAACTTCCCTTTGAAGAACTAACAGTGTGCAGAAACACACGCAGTTCTATCTCTTACTGGGGAGTGTGCAGGCGAGTTCAGTGAACAGGCCGCTCTGCCCGAACAAGGCAGAATGCACATGCGTAGTTCCCAAGCATATTCTTCTGAGTCCACTAGAAACGTTGGGGTAGAGCTGAGAGGAACTCGGCATAAGTTCCATTTGAAGAAATAACCTAGGCCAGAAACCCACTCAGCTGTAGCTGTTAAGATTCATCTGGAGCGCACATTCTGGGAACCAGGCAGCAGAGTGCCCTGTGGAAGCTGCTCGATTTCAGCTTGTCTGATAGGTGTTTGTCTTCCCTGCAGAGAAACAGTGGCTTAGAGAAGTCTTTCTACAGCAGCCACACACTCTGCCCTAGAGCTGAGAAGCACTGGCTGTAAGTTCCCTTTGCAGAAGTAACATTCTCCAGAAACACACTCTCTCCTAAATCTTAAGTTACTAGCTCAGCTCACATATGCATGGAAACCCAGAGTGGAGCAGCCGGCGTATCTCTTGCTTGGATGCTGCCAGAAGGCTCTGTGCGATAGTGGCTTTCAAGGAGCTGCTTAGGAATCTAGTTGCACAGCAAGTACAAGCTTCTCACTGGAGCTGAGAAGCACTGGGAAGAAATTCCCTTTGAAGAACTAACAGTGTGCAGAAACACACGCAGTTCTATCTCTTACTGGGGAGTGTGCAGGCGAGTTCAGTGAACAGGCCGCTCTGCCCGAACAAGGCAGAATGCAGATGCGTAGTTCCCAAGCATATTCTTCTGAGTCCACTAGAAACGTTGGGGTAGAGCTGAGAGGAACTCGGCATAAGTTCCATTTGAAGAAATAACCTAGGCCAGAAACCCACTCAGCTGTAGCTGTTAAGATTCATCTGGAGCGCACATTCTGGGAACCAGGCAGCAGAGTGCCCTGTGGAAGCTGCTCGATTTCAGCTTGTCTGATAGGTGTTTGTCTTCCCTGCAGAGAAACAGTGGCTTAGAGAAGTCTTTCTACAGCAGCGACACACTCTGCCCTAGAGCTGAGAAGCACTGGCTGTAAGTTCCCTTTGCAGAAGTAACATTCTCCAGAAACACACTCTCTCCTAACTCTTAACTTACAAGCTCACCTCACATATGCATGGAAACCCAGAGTGGAGCAGCCGGCGATAGCTCTTGCTTGGAAGCTGCCAGAAGGCTCTGTGCGATAGTGGCTTGCAAGGAGCTGCTTAGGAATCTAGTTGCACATCAAGTACAAGCTTCTCACTGGAGCTGAGAAGCACTGGGAAGAACTTCCCTTTGAAGAACTAACAGTGTGCAGAAACACACGCAGTTCTATCTCTTACTGGGGAGTGTGCAGGCGAGTTCAGTGAACAGGCCGCTCTGCCCGAACAAGGCAGAATGCAGATGCGTAGTTCCCAAGCATATTCTTCTGAGTCCACTAGAAACGTTGGAGTAGAGCTGAGAGGAACTCGGCATAAGTTCCATTTGAAGAAATAACCTAGGCCAGAAACCCACTCAGCTGTAGCTGTTAAGATTCTTCTGGAGCGCACATTCTGGGAACCAGGCAGCAGAGTGCCCTGTGGAAGCTGCTCGATTTCAGCTTGTCTGATTGGTGTTTGTCTTCCCTGCAGAGAAACAGTGGCTTAGAGAACTCTTTCTACAGCAGCCACACACTCTGCCCTAGAGCTGAGAAGCACTGGCTGTAAGTTCCCTTTGCAGAAGTAACATTCTTCAGAAACACACTCTCTCCTAACTCTTAAGTTACTAGCTCACCTCACATATGCATGGAAACCCAGAGTGGAGCAGCCGGCGTATCTCTTGCTTGGATGCTGCCAGAAGGCTCTGTGCGATAGTGGCTTGCAAGGAGCTGCTTAGGAATCTAGTTGCACAGCAAGTACAAGCTTCTCACTGGAGCTGAGAAGCACTGGGAAGAACTTCCCTTTGAAGAACTAACAGTGTGCAGAAACACACGCAGTTCTATCTCTTACTGGGGAGTGTGCAGGAGACTTCAGTGAACAGGCCGCTCTGCCCGAACAAGGCAGAATGCAGATGCGTAGTTCCCAAGCATATTCTCCTGAGTCCACTAGAAACGCTGGAGTAGAGCTGAGAGGAACTCGGCATAAGTTCCATTTGAAGAAATAACCTAGGCCAGAAACCCACTCAGCTGTAGCTGTTAAGATTCATCTGGAGCGCACATTCTGGGAACCAGGCAGCAGAGTGCCCTGTGGAAGCTGCTCGATTTCAGCTTGTCTGATATAGGTGTTTGTCATCCCTGCAGAGAAACAGTGGCTTAGAGAACTCTTTCTACAGCAGCCACACACTCTGCCCTAGAGCTGAGAAGCACTGGCTGTAAGTTCCCTTTGCAGAAGTAACATTCTCCAGAAACACACTCTCTCCTAACTCTTAAGTTACTAGCTCACCTCACATATGCATGGAAACCCAGAGTGGAGCAGCCGGCGCTAGCTCTTGCTTGGATGCTGCCAGAAGGTTCTGTGCGATAGTGGCTTGCAAGGAGCTGCTTAGAAATCTAGTTGCACAGCAAGTACAAGCTTCTCACTGGAGCTGAGAAGCACTGGGAAGAACTTCCCTTTGAAGAACTAACAGTGTGCAGAAACACACGCAGTTCTATGTCTTACTGTGGAGTGTGCAGGCGAGTTCAGTGAACAGGCCGCTCTGCCCGAACAAGGCAGAATGCAGATGCGTAGTTCCCAAGCATATTCTTCTGAGTCCACTAGAAACGTTGGAGTAGAGCTGAGAGGAACTCGGCATAAGTTCCATTTGAAGAAATAACCTAGGCCAGAAACCCACTCAGCTGTAGCTGTTAAGATTCATCTGGAGCGCACATTCTGGGAACCAGGCAGCAGAGTGCCCTGTGGAAGCTGCTCGATTTCAGCTTGTCTGATAGGTGTTTGTCTTCCCTGCAGAGAAACAGTGGCTTAGAGAAGTCTTTCTAGAGCAGCCACACACTCTGCCCTAGAGCGGAGAAGCACTGGCTGTAAGTTCCCTTTGCAGAAGTAACATTCTTCAGAAACACACTCTCTCCTAACTCTTAACTTACTAGCTCACCTCACATATGCATGGAAACCCAGAGTGGAGCAGCCGGCGTATCTCTTGCTTGGATGCTGCCAGAAGGCTCTGTGCGATAGTGGCTTGCAAGGAGCTGCTTAGGAATCTAGTTGCACAGCAAGTACAAGCTTCTCACTGGAGCTGAGAATCACTGGGAAGAACTTCCCTTTGAAGAACTAACAGTGTGCAGAAACAAACGCAGTTCTATCTCTTACTGGAGAGTGTGCAGGCGAGTTCAGTGAACAGGCCGCTCTGCCCGAACAAGGCAGAATGCAGATGCGTAGTTCCCAAGCATATTCTTCTGAGTCCACCAGAAACGTTGGAGTAGAGCTGCGAGGAACTCGGCATAAGTTCCATTTGAAGAAATAACCTAGGCCAGAAACCCACTCAGCTGTAGCTGTTAAGATTCATCTGGAGCGCACATTCTGGGAACCAGGCAGCAGAGTGCCCTGTGGAAGCTGCTCGATTTCAGCTTGTCTGATAGGTGTTTGTCTTCCCTGCAGAGAAACAGTGGCTTAGAGAACTCTTTCTACAGCAGCCACACACTCTGCCCTAGAGCTGAGAAGCACTGGCTGTAAGTTCCCTTTGCAGAAGTAACATTCTCCAGAAACACACTCTCTCCTAACTCTTAAGTTACTAGCTCACCTCACATATGCATGGAAACCCAGAGTGGAGCAGGCGGCGATAGCTCTTGCTTGGAAGCTGCCAGAAGGCTCTGTGCGATAGTGGCTTGCAAGGAGCTGCTTAGGAATCTAGTTGCACAGCAAGTACAAGCTTCTCACTGGAGCTGAGAAGCACTGGGAAGAACTTCCCTTTGAAGAACTAACAGTGTGCAGAAACACACGCAGTTCTATCTCTTACTGGGGAGTGTGCAGGCGAGTTCAGTGAACAGGCCGCTCTGCCCGAACAAGGCAGAATGCAGATGCGTAGTTCCCAAGCATATTCTTCTGAGTCCACTAGAAACGTTGGGGTAGAGCTGAGAGGAACTCGGCATAAGTTCCATTTGAAGAAATAACCTAGGCCAGAAACCCACTCAGCTGTAGCTGTTAAGATTCATCTGGAGCGCACATTCTGGGAACCAGGCAGCAGAGTGCCCTGTGGAAGCTGCTCGATTTCAGCTTGTCTGATAGGTGTTTGTCTTCCCTGCAGAGAAACAGTGGCTTAGAGAAGTCTTTCTACAGCAGCCACACACTCTGCCCTAGAGCTGAGAAGCACTGGCTGTAAGTTCCCTTTGCAGAAGTAACATTCTCCAGAAACACACTCTCTCCTAAATCTTAAGTTACTAGCTCAGCTCACATATGCATGGAAACCCAGAGTGGAGCAGCCGGCGTATCTCTTGCTTGGATGCTGCCAGAAGGCTCTGTGCGATAGTGGCTTTCAAGGAGCTGCTTAGGAATCTAGTTGCACAGCAAGTACAAGCTTCTCACTGGAGCTGAGAAGCACTGGGAAGAAATTCCCTTTGAAGAACTAACAGTGTGCAGAAACACACGCAGTTCTATCTCTTACTGGGGAATGTGCAGGCGACTTCACTGAACAGGCCGCTCTGCCCGAACAAGGCAGAATGCAGATGCGTAGTTCCCAAGCATATTCTTCTGAGTCCACTAGAAACGTTGGAGTAGAGCTGAGAGGAACTCAGCATAAGTTCCATTTGAAGAAATAACCTAGGCCAGAAACCCACTCAGCTGTAGCTGTTAGGATTCATCTGGAGCGCACATTCTGGGAACCAGGCAGCAGAGTGCCCTGTGGAAGCTGCTCGATTTCAGCTTGTCTGATAGGTGTTTGTCTTCCCTGCAGTGAAACAGTGGCTTAGAGAAGTCTTTCTAGAGCAGCCACACACTCTGCCCTAGAGATGAGAAGCACTGGCTGTAAGTTCCCTTTGCAGAAGTAACATTCTCCAGAAACACACTCTCTCCTAACTCTTAACTTACTAGCTCACCTCACATATGCATGAAAACCCAGAGTGGAGCAACCGGCGATAGCTCTTGCTTGGATGCTGCCAGAAGGCTCTGTGAGATAGTGGCTTGCAAGGAGCTGCTTGAAAATCTAGTTGCACAGCAAGTACAAGCTTCTCACTGGAGCTGAGAAGCACTGGGAAGAACTTCCCTTTGAAGAACTAACAGTGTGCAGAAACACATGCACTTCTATCTCTTACTGGGGAGTGTGCAGGCGAGTTCAGTGAACAGGCCGCTCTGCCCGAACAAGGCAGAATGCAGATGCGTAGTTCCCAAGCATATTCTTCTGAGTCCACTAGAAACGTTGGAGTAGAGCTGAGAGGAACTCGGCATAAGTTCCATTTGAAGAAATAACCTAGGCCAGAAACCCACTCAGCTGTAGCTGTTAAGATTCATCTGGAGCGCACATTCTGGGAACCAGGCAGCAGAGTGCCCTGTGGAAGCTGCTCGATTTCAGCTTGTCTGATAGGTGTTTGTCTTCCCTGCAGAGAAACAATGGCTTAGAGAAGTCTTTCTAGAGAGCAGCCACACACTCTGCCCTAGAGCTGAGAAGCACTGGCTGTAAGTTCCCTTTGCAGAAGTAACATTCTCCAGAAACACACTCTCTCCTAACTCTTAAGTTACTAGCTCACCTCACATATGCATGGAAACCCAGAGTGGAGCAGCCGGCGTATCTCTTGCTTGGATGCTGCCAGAAGGCTCTGTGCGATAGTGGCTTGCAAGGAGCTGCTTAGGAACCTAGTTGCACAGCAAGTACAAGCTTCTCACTGGAGCTGAGAAGCACTGGGAAGAACTTCCCTTTGAAGAACTAACAGTGTGCAGAAACACACGCAGTTCTATCTCTTACTGGGGAGTGTGCAGGCGAGTTCAGTGAACAGGCCGCTCTGCCCGAACAAGGCAGAATGCAGATGCGTAGTTCCCAAGCATATTCTCCTGAGTCCACTAGAAACGTTGGAGTAGAGCTGAGAGGAACTCGGCATAAGTTCCATTTGAAGAAATAACCTAGGCCAGAAACCCACTCAGCTGTAGCTGTTAAGATTCTTCTGGAGCGCACATTCTGGGAACCAGGCAGCAGAGTCCCCTGTGGAAGCTGCTCGATTTCAGCTTGTCTGATAGGTGTTTGTCTTCCCTGCAGAGAAACAGTGGCTTAGAGAACTCTTTCTACAGCAGCCACACACTCTGCCCTAGAGCTGAGAAGCACTGGCTGTAAGTTCCCTTTGCAGAAGTAACATTCTCCAGAAACACACTCTCTCCTAAATCTTAAGTTACTAGCTCAGCTCACATATGCATGGAAACCCAGAGTGGAGCAGCCGGCGTATCTCTTGCTTGGATGCTGCCAGAAGGCTCTGTGCGATAGTGGCTTTCAAGGAGCTGCTTAGGAATCTAGTTGCACAGCAAGTACAAGCTTCTCACTGGAGCTGAGAAGCACTGGGAAGAAATTCCCTTTGAAGAACTAACAGTGTGCAGAAACACACGCAGTTCTATCTCTTACTGGGGAATGTGCAGGCGACTTCACTGAACAGGCCGCTCTGCCCGAACAAGGCAGAATGCAGATGCGTAGTTCCCAAGCATATTCTTCTGAGTCCACTAGAAACGTTGGAGTAGAGCTGAGAGGAACTCAGCATAAGTTCCATTTGAAGAAATAACCTAGGCCAGAAACCCACTCAGCTGTAGCTGTTAGGATTCATCTGGAGCGCACATTCTGGGAACCAGGCAGCAGAGTGCCCTGTGGAAGCTGCTCGATTTCAGCTTGTCTGATAGGTGTTTGTCTTCCCTGCAGTGAAACAGTGGCTTAGAGAAGTCTTTCTAGAGCAGCCACACACTCTGCCCTAGAGATGAGAAGCACTGGCTGTAAGTTCCCTTTGCAGAAGTAACATTCTCCAGAAACACACTCTCTCCTAACTCTTAACTTACTAGCTCACCTCACATATGCATGAAAACCCAGAGTGGAGCAACCGGCGATAGCTCTTGCTTGGATGCTGCCAGAAGGCTCTGTGAGATAGTGGCTTGCAAGGAGCTGCTTGAAAATCTAGTTGCACAGCAAGTACAAGCTTCTCACTGGAGCTGAGAAGCACTGGGAAGAACTTCCCTTTGAAGAACTAACAGTGTGCAGAAACACATGCACTTCTATCTCTTACTGGGGAGTGTGCAGGCGAGTTCAGTGAACAGGCCGCTCTGCCCGAACAAGGCAGAATGCAGATGCGTAGTTCCCAAGCATATTCTTCTGAGTCCACTAGAAACGTTGGAGTAGAGCTGAGAGGAACTCGGCATAAGTTCCATTTGAAGAAATAACCTAGGCCAGAAACCCACTCAGCTGTAGCTGTTAAGATTCATCTGGAGCGCACATTCTGGGAACCAGGCAGCAGAGTGCCCTGTGGAAGCTGCTCGATTTCAGCTTGTCTGATAGGTGTTTGTCTTCCCTGCAGAGAAACAATGGCTTAGAGAAGTCTTTCTAGAGAGCAGCCACACACTCTGCCCTAGAGCTGAGAAGCACTGGCTGTAAGTTCCCTTTGCAGAAGTAACATTCTCCAGAAACACACTCTCTCCTAACTCTTAAGTTACTAGCTCACCTCACATATGCATGGAAACCCAGAGTGGAGCAGCCGGCGTATCTCTTGCTTGGATGCTGCCAGAAGGCTCTGTGCGATAGTGGCTTGCAAGGAGCTGCTTAGGAACCTAGTTGCACAGCAAGTACAAGCTTCTCACTGGAGCTGAGAAGCACTGGGAAGAACTTCCCTTTGAAGAACTAACAGTGTGCAGAAACACACGCAGTTCTATCTCTTACTGGGGAGTGTGCAGGCGAGTTCAGTGAACAGGCCGCTCTGCCCGAACAAGGCAGAATGCAGATGCGTAGTTCCCAAGCATATTCTCCTGAGTCCATTAGAAACGTTGGAGTAGAGCTGAGAGGAACTCGGCATAAGTTCCATTTGAAGAAATAACCTAGGCCAGAAACCCACTCAGCTGTAGCTGTTAAGATTCTTCTGGAGCGCACATTCTGGGAACCAGGCAGCAGAGTGCCCTGTGGAAGCTGCTCGATTTCAGCTTGTCTGATAGGTGTTTGTCTTCCCTGCAGAGAAACAGTGGCTTAGAGAACTCTTTCTACAGCAGCCACACACTCTGCCCTAGAGCTGAGAAGCACTGGCTGTAAGTTCCCTTTGCAGAAGTAACATTCTCCAGAAACACACTCTCTCCTAAATCTTAAGTTACTAGCTCAGCTCACATATGCATGGAAACCCAGAGTGGAGCAGCCGGCGTATCTCTTGCTTGGATGCTGCCAGAAGGCTCTGTGCGATAGTGGCTTTCAAGGAGCTGCTTAGGAATCTAGTTGCACAGCAAGTACAAGCTTCTCACTGGAGCTGAGAAGCACTGGGAAGAAATTCCCTTTGAAGAACTAACAGTGTGCAGAAACACACGCAGTTCTATCTCTTACTGGGGAATGTGCAGGCGACTTCACTGAACAGGCCGCTCTGCCCGAACAAGGCAGAATGCAGATGCGTAGTTCCCAAGCATATTCTTCTGAGTCCACTAGAAACGTTGGAGTAGAGCTGAGAGGAACTCAGCATAAGTTCCATTTGAAGAAATAACCTAGGCCAGAAACCCACTCAGCTGTAGCTGTTAGGATTCATCTGGAGCGCACATTCTGGGAACCAGGCAGCAGAGTGCCCTGTGGAAGCTGCTCGATTTCAGCTTGTCTGATAGGTGTTTGTCTTCCCTGCAGTGAAACAGTGGCTTAGAGAAGTCTTTCTAGAGCAGCCACACACTCTGCCCTAGAGATGAGAAGCACTGGCTGTAAGTTCCCTTTGCAGAAGTAACATTCTCCAGAAACACACTCTCTCCTAACTCTTAACTTACTAGCTCACCTCACATATGCATGAAAACCCAGAGTGGAGCAACCGGCGATAGCTCTTGCTTGGATGCTGCCAGAAGGCTCTGTGAGATAGTGGCTTGCAAGGAGCTGCTTGAAAATCTAGTTGCACAGCAAGTACAAGCTTCTCACTGGAGCTGAGAAGCACTGGGAAGAACTTCCCTTTGAAGAACTAACAGTGTGCAGAAACACATGCACTTCTATCTCTTACTGGGGAGTGTGCAGGCGAGTTCAGTGAACAGGCCGCTCTGCCCGAACAAGGCAGAATGCAGATGCGTAGTTCCCAAGCATATTCTTCTGAGTCCACTAGAAACGTTGGAGTAGAGCTGAGAGGAACTCGGCATAAGTTCCATTTGAAGAAATAACCTAGGCCAGAAACCCACTCAGCTGTAGCTGTTAAGATTCATCTGGAGCGCACATTCTGGGAACCAGGCAGCAGAGTGCCCTGTGGAAGCTGCTCGATTTCAGCTTGTCTGATAGGTGTTTGTCTTCCCTGCAGAGAAACAATGGCTTAGAGAAGTCTTTCTAGAGAGCAGCCACACACTCTGCCCTAGAGCTGAGAAGCACTGGCTGTAAGTTCCCTTTGCAGAAGTAACATTCTCCAGAAACACACTCTCTCCTAACTCTTAAGTTACTAGCTCACCTCACATATGCATGGAAACCCAGAGTGGAGCAGCCGGCGTATCTCTTGCTTGGATGCTGCCAGAAGGCTCTGTGCGATAGTGGCTTGCAAGGAGCTGCTTAGGAACCTAGTTGCACAGCAAGTACAAGCTTCTCACTGGAGCTGAGAAGCACTGGGAAGAACTTCCCTTTGAAGAACTAACAGTGTGCAGAAACACACGCAGTTCTATCTCTTACTGGGGAGTGTGCAGGCGAGTTCAGTGAACAGGCCGCTCTGCCCGAACAAGGCAGAATGCAGATGCGTAGTTCCCAAGCATATTCTCCTGAGTCCACTAGAAACGTTGGAGTAGAGCTGAGAGGAACTCGGCATAAGTTCCATTTGAAGAAATAACCTAGGCCAGAAACCCACTCAGCTGTAGCTGTTAAGATTCTTCTGGAGCGCACATTCTGGGAACCAGGCAGCAGAGTGCCCTGTGGAAGCTGCTCGATTTCAGCTTGTCTGATAGGTGTTTGTCTTCCCTGCAGAGAAACAGTGGCTTAGAGAACTCTTTCTACAGCAGCCACACACTCTGCCCTAGAGCTGAGAAGCACTGGCTGTAAGTTCCCTTTGCAGAAGTAACATTCTCCAGAAACACACTCTCTCCTAAATCTTAAGTTACTAGCTCAGCTCACATATGCATGGAAACCCAGAGTGGAGCAGCCGGCGTATCTCTTGCTTGGATGCTGCCAGAAGGCTCTGTGCGATAGTGGCTTTCAAGGAGCTGCTTAGGAATCTAGTTGCACAGCAAGTACAAGCTTCTCACTGGAGCTGAGAAGCACTGGGAAGAAATTCCCTTTGAAGAACTAACAGTGTGCAGAAACACACGCAGTTCTATCTCTTACTGGGGAATGTGCAGGCGACTTCACTGAACAGGCCGCTCTGCCCGAACAAGGCAGAATGCAGATGCGTAGTTCCCAAGCATATTCTTCTGAGTCCACTAGAAACGTTGGAGTAGAGCTGAGAGGAACTCAGCATAAGTTCCATTTGAAGAAATAACCTAGGCCAGAAACCCACTCAGCTGTAGCTGTTAGGATTCATCTGGAGCGCACATTCTGGGAACCAGGCAGCAGAGTGCCCTGTGGAAGCTGCTCGATTTCAGCTTGTCTGATAGGTGTTTGTCTTCCCTGCAGTGAAACAGTGGCTTAGAGAAGTCTTTCTAGAGCAGCCACACACTCTGCCCTAGAGATGAGAAGCACTGGCTGTAAGTTCCCTTTGCAGAAGTAACATTCTCCAGAAACACACTCTCTCCTAACTCTTAACTTACTAGCTCACCTCACATATGCATGAAAACCCAGAGTGGAGCAACCGGCGATAGCTCTTGCTTGGATGCTGCCAGAAGGCTCTGTGAGATAGTGGCTTGCAAGGAGCTGCTTGAAAATCTAGTTGCACAGCAAGTACAAGCTTCTCACTGGAGCTGAGAAGCACTGGGAAGAACTTCCCTTTGAAGAACTAACAGTGTGCAGAAACACATGCACTTCTATCTCTTACTGGGGAGTGTGCAGGCGAGTTCAGTGAACAGGCCGCTCTGCCCGAACAAGGCAGAATGCAGATGCGTAGTTCCCAAGCATATTCTTCTGAGTCCACTAGAAACGTTGGAGTAGAGCTGAGAGGAACTCGGCATAAGTTCCATTTGAAGAAATAACCTAGGCCAGAAACCCACTCAGCTGTAGCTGTTAAGATTCATCTGGAGCGCACATTCTGGGAACCAGGCAGCAGAGTGCCCTGTGGAAGCTGCTCGATTTCAGCTTGTCTGATAGGTGTTTGTCTTCCCTGCAGAGAAACAATGGCTTAGAGAAGTCTTTCTAGAGAGCAGCCACACACTCTGCCCTAGAGCTGAGAAGCACTGGCTGTAAGTTCCCTTTGCAGAAGTAACATTCTCCAGAAACACACTCTCTCCTAACTCTTAAGTTACTAGCTCACCTCACATATGCATGGAAACCCAGAGTGGAGCAGCCGGCGTATCTCTTGCTTGGATGCTGCCAGAAGGCTCTGTGCGATAGTGGCTTGCAAGGAGCTGCTTAGGAACCTAGTTGCACAGCAAGTACAAGCTTCTCACTGGAGCTGAGAAGCACTGGGAAGAACTTCCCTTTGAAGAACTAACAGTGTGCAGAAACACACGCAGTTCTATCTCTTACTGGGGAGTGTGCAGGCGAGTTCAGTGAACAGGCCGCTCTGCCCGAACAAGGCAGAATGCAGATGCGTAGTTCCCAAGCATATTCTCCTGAGTCCACTAGAAACGTTGGAGTAGAGCTGAGAGGAACTCGGCATAAGTTCCATTTGAAGAAATAACCTAGGCCAGAAACCCACTCAGCTGTAGCTGTTAAGATTCTTCTGGAGCGCACATTCTGGGAACCAGGCAGCAGAGTGCCCTGTGGAAGCTGCTCGATTTCAGCTTGTCTGATAGGTGTTTGTCTTCCCTGCAGAGAAACAGTGGCTTAGAGAACTCTTTCTACAGCAGCCACACACTCTGCCCTAGAGCTGAGAAGCACTGGCTGTAAGTTCCCTTTGCAGAAGTAACATTCTCCAGAAACACACTCTCTCCTAACTCTTAACTTACTAGCTCACCTCACATATGCATGGAAACCCAGAGTGGAGCAGCCGGCGATAGCTCTTGCTTGGATGCTGCCAGAAGGCTCTGTGCGATAGTGGCTTGCAAGGAGCTGCTTAGAAATCTAGTTG
This sequence comes from Tapirus indicus, assembly GCA_031878705.1. Taxonomy (NCBI): domain Eukaryota; kingdom Metazoa; phylum Chordata; class Mammalia; order Perissodactyla; family Tapiridae; genus Tapirus; species Tapirus indicus. The sequence goes on from CM062933.1 coordinate 468,677, forward strand.
CACAGCAAGTACAAGCTTCTCACTGGAGCTGAGAAGCACTGGGAAGAACTTCCCTTTGAAGAACTAACAGTGTGCAGAAACACACGCAGTTCTATGTCTTACTGTGGAGTGTGCAGGCGAGTTCAGTGAACAGGCCGCTCTGCCCGAACAAGGCAGAATGCAGATGCGTAGTTCCCAAGCATATTCTTCTGAGTCCAATAGAAACGTTGGAGTAGAGCTGAGAGGAACTCGGCATAAGTTCCATTTGAAGAAATAACCTAGGCCAGAAACCCACTCAGCTGTAGCTGTTAAGATTCATCTGGAGCGCACATTCTGGGAACCAGGCAGCAGAGTGCCCTGTGGAAGCTGCTCGATTTCAGCTTGTCTGATAGGTGTTTGTCTTCCCTGCAGAGAAACAGTGGCTTAGAGAAGTCTTTCTACAGCAGCTACACACTCTGCCCTAGAGCTGAGAAGCACTGGCTGTAAGTTCCCTTTGCAGAAGTAACATTCTCCAGAAACACACTCTCTCCTAAATCTTAAGTTACTAGCTCAGCTCACATATGCATGGAAACCCAGAGTGGAGCAGCCGGCGTATCTCTTGCTTGGATGCTGCCAGAAGGCTCTGTGCGATAGTGGCTTTCAAGGAGCTGCTTAGGAATCTAGTTGCACAGCAAGTACAAGCTTCTCACTGGAGCTGAGAAGCACTGGGAAGAAATTCCCTTTGAAGAACTAACAGTGTGCAGAAACACACGCAGTTCTATCTCTTACTGGGGAGTGTGCAGGCGAGTTCACTGAACAGGCCGCTCTGCCCGAACAAGGCAGAATGCAGATGCGTAGTTCCCAAGCATATTCTTCTGAGTCCACTAGAAACGTTGGAGTAGAGCTGAGAGGAACTCGGCATAAGTTCCATTTGAAGAAATAACCTAGGCCAGAAACCCACTCAGCTGTAGCTGTTAAGATTCATCTGGAGCGCACATTTTCGGAACCAGGCAGCAGAGTGCCCTGTGGAAGCTGCTCGATTTCAGCTTGTCTGAATGGTGTTTGTCTTCCCGGCAGAGAAACAGTGGCTTAGAGAAGTCTTTCTACAGCAGCCACACACTCTGCCCTACAGCTGACAAGCACTGGCTGTATGTTCCCTTTGCAGAAGTAACATTCTCCAGAAACACACTCTCTCCTAACTCTTAACTTACAAGCTCACCTCACATATGCATGGAAACCCAGAGTGGAGCAGCCGGCGATAGCTCTTGCTTGGAAGCTGCCAGAAGGCGCTGTGCGATAGTGGCTTGCAAGGAGCTGCTTAGGAATCTAGTTGCACATCAAGTACAAGCTTCTCACTGGAGCTGAGAAGCACTGGGAAGAACTTCCCTTTGAAGAACTAACAGTGTGCAGAAACACACGCAGTTCTATCTCTTACTGGGGAGTGTGCAGGCGACTTCAGTCAACAGGCCGCACTGCCCGAACAAGGCAGAATGCAGATGCGTAGTTCCCAAGCATATTCTTCTGAGTCCACTAGAAACGTTGGAGTAGAGCTGTGAGGAACTCGGCATAAATTCCATTTGAAGAAATAACCTAGGCCAGAAACCCACTCAGCTGTAGCTGTTAGGATTCATCTGGAGCGCACATTCTGGGAACCAGGCAGCAGAGTGCCCTGTGGAAGCTGCTCGATTTCAGCTTGTCTGATAGGTGTTTGTCTTCCCTGCAGTGAAACAGTGGCTTAGAGAAGTCTTTTTAGAGCAGCCACACACTCTGCCCTAGAGATGAGAAGCACTGGCTGTAAGTTCCCTTTGCAGAAGTAACATTCTCCAGAAACACACTCTCTCCTAACTCTTAACTTACTAGCTCACCTCACATATGCATGAAAACCCAGAGTGGAGCAACCGGCGATAGCTCTTGCTTGGATGCTGCCAGAAGGCTCTGTGAGATAGTGGCTTGCAAGGAGCTGCTTGAAAATCTAGTTGCACAGCAAGTACAAGCTTCTCACTGGAGCTGAGAAGCACTGGGAAGAACTTCCCTTTGAAGAACTAACAGTGTGCAGAAACACATGCACTTCTATCTCTTACTGGGGAGTGTGCAGGCGAGTTCAGTGAACAGGCCGCTCTGCCCGAACAAGGCAGAATGCAGATGCGTAGTTCCCAAGCATATTCTCCTGAGTCCACTAGAAACGTTGGAGTAGAGCTGAGAGGAACTCGGCATAAGTTCCATTTGAAGAAATAACCTAGGCCAGAAACCCACTCAGCTGAAGCTGTTAAGATTCTTCTGGAGCGCACATTCTGGGAACCAGGCAGCAGAGTGCCCTGTGGAAGCTGCTCGATTTCAGCTTGTCTGATAGGTGTTTGTCTTCCCTGCAGAGAAACAGTGGCTTAGAGAAGTCTTTCTACAGCAGCCACACACTCTGCCCTAGAGCTGACAAGCACTGGCTGTAAGTTCCCTTTGCAGAAGTAACATTCTCCAGAAACACACTCTCTCCTAACTCTTAACTTACAAGCTCACCTCACATATGCATGGAAACCCAGAGTGGAGCAACCGGCGATAGCTCTTGCTTGGATGCTGCCAGAAGGCTCTATGCGATAGTGGCTTGCAAGGAGCTGCTCAGGAATCTAGTTGCACAGCAAGTAAAGGTTCTCACTGGAGCTGAGAAGCACTGGGAAGAACTTCACTTTGAAGAACTAACAGTGTGCAGAAACACACGCAGTTCTATCTCTTACTGGGGAGTGTGCAGGCGACTTCAGTCAACAGGCCGCTCTGCCCGAACAAGGCAGAATGCAGATGCGTAGTTCCCAAGCATATTCTTCTGAGTCCACTAGAAACGTTGGAGTAGAGCTGAGAGGAACTCGGCATAAGTTCCATTTGAAGAAATAACCTAGGCCAGAAACCCACTCAGCTGTAGCTGTTAAGATTCATCTGGAGCGCACATCTGGGTACCAGGCAGCAGAGTGCCCTGTGGAAGCTGCTCGATTTCAGCTTGTCTGATAGGTGTTTATATTCCCTGCAGAGAAACAGTGGCTTAGAGAACTCTTTCTACAGCAGCCACACACTCTGCCCTAGAGCTGAGAAGCACTGGCTGTAAGTTCCCTTTGCAGAAGTAACATTCTCCAGAAACACACTCTCTCCTAACTCTTAACTTACTAGCTCACCTCACATATGCATGGAAACCCAGAGTGCAGCAGCCGGCGTATCTCTTGCTTGGATGCTGCCAGAAGGCTCTGTGCGATAGTGGCTTGCAAGGAGCTGCTTAGGAATCTAGTTGCACAGCAAGTACAAGCTTCTCACTGGAGCTGAGAAGCACTGGGAAGAACTTCCCTTTGAAGAACTAACAGTGTGCAGAAACACACGCAGTTCTATCTCTTACTGGGGAGTGTGCAGGCGAGTTCAGTGAACAGGCCGCTCTGCCCGAACAAGGCAGAATGCAGATGCGTAGTTCCCAAGCATATTCTTCTGAGTCCACTAGAAACGTTGGAGTAGAGCTGAGAGGAACTCGGCATAAGTTCCATTTGAAGAAATAACCTAGGCCAGAAACCCACTCAGCTGTAGCTGTTAAGATTCTTCTGGAGCGCACATTCTGGGAACCAGGCAGCAGAGTACCCGGTGGAAGCTGCTCGATTTCAGCTTGTCTGATAGGTGTTTGTCTTCCCTGCAGAGAAACAGTGGCTTAGAGAACTCTTTCTACAGCAGCCACACACTCTGCCCTAGAGCTGAGAAGCACTGGCTGTAAGTTCCCTTTGCAGAAGTAACATTCTCCAGAAACACACTCTCTCCTAACTCTTAACTTACTAGCTCACCTCACATATGCATGGAAACCCAGAGTGGAGCAGCCGTCGATAGCACTCGCTTGGATGCTGCCAGAAGGCTCTGTGCGATAGTGGCTTGCAAGGAGCTGCTTAGGAATCTAGTTGCACAGCAAGTACAAGCTTCTCACTGGAGCTGAGAAGCACTGGGAAGAACTTCCCTTTGAAGAACTAACAGTGTGCAGAAACACACGCAGTTCTATCTCTTACTGGGGAGTGTGCAGGAGACTTCAGTGAACAGGCCGCTCTGCCCGAACAAGGCAGAATGCAGATGCTTAGTTCCCAAGCATATTCTCCTGAGTCTACTAGAAACGTTGGAGTAGAGCTGCGAGGAACTCGGCATAAGTTCCATTTGAAGAAATAACCTAGGCCAGAAACCCACTCAGCTGTAGCTGTTAAGATTCTTCTGGAGCGCACATTCTGGGAACCAGGCAGCAGAGTGCCCTGTGGAAGCTGCTCGATTTCAGCTTGTCTGATAGGTGTTTGTCTTCCCTGCAGAGAAACAGTGGCTTAGAGAACTCTTTCTACAGCAGCCACACACTCTGCCCTAGAGCTGAGAAGCACTGGCTGTAAGTTCCCTTTGCAGAAGTAACATTCTCCAGAAACACACTCTCTCCTAACTCTTAACTTACTAGCTCAACTCACATATGCATGGAAACCCAGAGTGGAGCAGCCGTCGATAGCACTTGCTTGGATGCTGCCAGAAGTCTCTGTGCGATAGTGGATTGCAAGGAGCTGCTTAGGAATCTAGTTGCACAGCAAGTACAAGCTTCTCACTGGAGCTGAGAAGCACTGGGAAGAACTTCTCTTTGAAGAACTAACAGTGTGCAGAAACACACGCAGTTCTATCTCTTACTGGGGAGTGTGCAGGAGACTTCAGTGAACAGGCCGCTCTGCCCGAACAAGGCAGAATGCAGATGCGTAGTTCCCAAGCATATTCTTCTGAGTCCACTAGAAACGTTGGAGTAGAGCTGAGAGGAACTCGGCATAAGTTCCATTTGAAGAAATAACCTAGGCCAGAAACCCACTCAGCTGTAGCTGTTAAGATTCATCTGGAGCGCACATTCTGGGAACCAGGCAGCAGAGTGCCCTGTGGAAGCTGCTCGATTTCAGCTTGTCTGATAGGTGTTTGTCTTCCCTGCAGAGAAACAGTGGCTTAGAGAACTCTTTCTACAGCAGCCACACACTCTGCCCTAGAGCTAAGAAGCACTGGCTGTAAGATCCCTTTGCAGAAGTAACATTCTCCAGAAACACACTCTCTCCTAACTCTTAACTTACAAGCTCACCTCACATATGCATGGAAACCCAGAGTGGAGCAGGCGGCGATAGCTCTTGCTTGGATGCTGCCAGAAGGCTCTGTGCAATAGTGGCTTGCAAGGAGCTACTTAGGAATCTAGTTGCACAGCAAGTACAAGCTTCTCACTGGAGCTGAGAAGCACTGGGAAGAACTTCCCTTTGAAGAACTAACAGTGTGCAGAAACACACGCAGTTCTATCTCTTACTGGGGAGTGTGCAGGCGAGTTCAGTGAACAGGCCGCTCTGCCCGAACAAGGCAGAATGCAGATGCGTAGTTCCCAAGCATATTCTTCTGAGTCCACTAGAAACGTTGGAGTAGAGCTGAGAGGAACACGGCATAAGTTCCATTTGAAGAAATAACCTAGGCCAGAAACCCACTCAGCTGTAGCTGTTAAGATTCTTCTGGAGCGCACATTCTGGGAACCAGGCAGCAGAGTACCCGGTGGAAGCTGCTCGATTTCAGCTTGTCTGATAGGTGTTTGTCTTCCCTGCAGAGAAACAGTGGCTTAGAGAACTCTTTCTACAGCAGCCACACACTCTGCCCTAGAGCTGAGAAGCACTGGATGTAAGTTCCCTTTGCAGAAGTAACATTCTCCAGAAACACACTCTCTCCTAACTCTTAACTTACTAGCTCACCTCACATATGCATGGAAACCCAGAGTGGAGCAGCCGTCGATAGCACTCGCTTGGATGCTGCCAGAAGGCTCTGTGCGATAGTGGCTTGCAAGGAGCTGCTTAGGAATCTAGTTGCACAGCAAGTACAAGCTTCTCACTGGAGCTGAGAAGCACTGGGAAGAACTTCCCTTTGAAGAACTAACAGTGTGCAGAAACACACGCAGTTCTATCTCTTACTGGGGAGTGTGCAGGCGAGTTCAGTGAACAGGCCGCTCTGCCCGAACAAGGCAGAATGCAGATGCGTAGTTCCCAATCATATTCTTCTGAGTCCACTAGAAACGTTGGAGTAGAGCTGAGAGGAACTCGGCATAAGTTCCATTTGAAGAAATAACCTAGGCCAGAAACCCACTCAGCTGTAGCTGTTAAGATTCCTCTGGAGCGCACATTCTGGGAACCAGGCAGCAGAGTGCCCTGTGGAAGCTGCTCGATTTCAGCTTGTCTGATAGGTGTTTGTCTTCCCTGCAGAGAAACAGTGGCTTAGAGAACTCTTTCTACAGCAGCCACACACTCTGCCCTAGAGCTGAATAGCACTGGCTGTAAGTTCCCTTTGCAGAAGTAACATTCTCCAGAAACACACTCTCTCCTAACTCTTAACTTACTAGCTCACCTCACATATGCATGGAAACCCAGAGTGGAGCAGGCGGCGATAGCTCTTGCTTGGATGCTACCAGAAGGCTCTGTGCGATAGTGGCTTGCAAGGAGCTACTTAGGAATCTAGTTGCACAGCAAGTACAAGCTTCTCACTGGAGCTGAGAAGCACTGGGAAGAACTTCCCTTTGAAGAACTAACAGTGTGCAGAAACACACGCAGTTCTATCTCTTACTGGGGAGTGTGGAGGCGAGTTCAGTGAACAGGCCGCTCTGCCCGAACAAGGCAGAATGCAGATGCGTAGTTCCCAAGCATATTCTTCTGAGTCCACTAGAAACGTTGGAGTAGAGCTGAGAGGAACTCGGCATAAGTTCCATTTGAAGAAATAACCTAGGCCAGAAACCCACTCAGCTGTAGCTGTTAAGATTCATCTGGAGCGCACATTCTGGGAACCAGGCAGCAGAGTGCCCTGTGGAAGCTGCTCGATTTCAGCTTGTCTGATAGGTGTTTGTCTTCCCTGCAGAGAAACAGTGGCTTAGAGAACTCTTTCTACAGCAGCCACACACTCTGCCCTAGAGCTGAGAAGCACTGGCTGTAAGTTCCCTTTGCAGAAGTAACATTCTCCAGAAACCCACTCTCTCCTAACTCTTAACTTACTAGCTCACCTCACATATGCATGGAAACCCAGAGTGGAGCAGCCGTCGATAGCACTCGCTTGGATGCTGCCAGAAGGCTCTGTGCGATAGTGGCTTGCAAGGAGCTGCTTAGGAATCTAGTTGCACAGCAAGTACAAGCTTCTCACTGGAGCTGAGAAGCACTGGGAAGAACTTCCCTTTGAAGAACTAAGAGTGTGCAGAAACACACGCAGTTCTATCTCTTACTGGGGAGTGTGCAGGCGAGTTCAGTGAACAGGCCGCTCTGCCCGAACAAGGCAGAATGCAGATGCGTAGTTCCCAAGCATATTCTTCTGAGTCCACTAGAAACGTTGGAGTAGAGCTGAGAGGAACTCGGCATAAGTTCCATTTGAAGAAATAACCTAGGCCAGAAACCCACTCAGCTGTAGCTGTTAAGATTCCTCTGGAGCGCACATTCTGGGAACCAGGCAGCAGAGTGCCCTGTGGAAGCTGCTCGATTTCAGCTTGTCTGATAGGTGTTTGTCTTCCCTGCAGAGAAACAGTGGCTTAGAGAACTCTTTCTACAGCAGCCACACACTCTGCCCTAGAGCTGAATAGCACTGCATGTAAGTTCCCTTTGCAGAAGTAACATTCTCCAGAAACACACTCTCTCCTAACTCTTAACTTACTAGCTCACCTCACATATGCATGGAAACCCAGAGTGGAGCAGCCGGCGTATCTCTTGCTTGGATGCTGCCAGAAGGCTCTGTGCGATAGTGGCTTGCAAGGAGCTGCTTAGGAATCTAGTTGCACAGCAAGTACAAGCTTCTCACTGGAGCTGAGAAGCACTGGGAAGAACTTCTCTTTGAAGAACTAACAGTGTGCAGAAACACACGCAGTTCTATCTCTTACTGGGGAGTGTGCAGGCGAGTTCAGTGAACAGGCCGCTCTGCCAGAACAAGGCAGAATGCAGATGCGTAGTTCCCAAGCATATTCTTCTGAGTCCACTAGAAACGTTGGAGTAGAGCTGAGAGGAACTCGGCATAAGTTCCATTTGAAGAAATAACCTAGGCCAGAAACCCACTCAGCTGTAGCTGTTAAGATTCTTCTGGAGCGCACATTCTGGGAACCAGGCAGCAGAGTGCCCTGTGGAAGCTGCTCGATTTCAGCTTGTCTGATAGGTGTTTGTCTTCCCTGCAGAGAAACAGTGGCTTAGAGAACTCTTTCTACAGCAGCCACACACTCTGCCCTAGAGCTGAGAAGCACTGGCTGTAACTTCCCTTTGCAGAAGTAACATTCTCCAGAAACACACTCTCTCCTAACTCTTAACTTACTAGCTCACCTCACATATGCATGGAAACCCAGAGTGGAGCAGCCGGCGTATCTCTTGCTTGGATGCTGCCAGAAGGCTCTGTGCGATAGTGGCTTGCAAGGAGCTGCTTAGGAATCTAGTTGCACAGCAAGTACAAGCTTCTCACTGGAGCTGAGAAGCACTGGGAAGCACTTCCCTTTGAAGAACTAACAGTGTGCAGAAACACACGCAGTTCTATCTCTTACTGGGGAGTGTGCAGGCGAGTTCAGTGAACAGGCCGCTCTGCCCGAACAAGGCAGAATGCAGATGCGTAGTTCCCAAGCATATTCTTCTGAGTCCACTAGAAACGTTGGAGTAGAGCTGAGAGGAACTCGGCATAAGTTCCATTTGAAGAAATAACCTAGGCCAGAAACCCACTCAGCTGTAGCTGTTAAGATTCTTCTGGAGCGCACATTCTGGGAACCAGGCAGCAGAGAACCCGGTGGAAGCTGCTCGATTTCAGCTTGTCTGATAGGTGTTTGTCTTCCCTGCAGAGAAACAGTGGCTTAGAGAACTCTTTCTACAGCAGCCACACACTCTGCCCTAGAGCTGAGAAGCACTGGATGTAAGTTCACTTTGCAGAAAACATTCTCCAGAAACCCACTCTCTCCTAACTCTTAACTTACTAGCTCACCTCACATATGCATGGAAACCCAGAGTGGAGCAGCCGTCGATAGCACTGGCTTGGATGCTGCCAGAAGGCTCTGTGCGATAGTGGCTTGCAAGGAGCTGCTTAGGAATCTAGTTGCACAGCAAGTACAAGCTTCTCACTGGAGCTGAGAAGCACTGGGAAGAACTTCCCTTTGAAGAACTAACAGTGTGCAGAAACACACGCAGTTCTATCTCTTACTGGGGAGTGTGGAGGCGAGTTCAGTGAACAGGCCGCTCTGCCCGAACAAGGCAGAATGCAGATGCGTAGTTCCCAAGCATATTCTTCTGAGTCCACTAGAAACGTTGGAGTAGAGCTGAGAGGAACTCGGCATAAGTTCCATTTGAAGAAATAACCTAGGCCAGAAACCCACTCAGCTGTAGCTGTTAAGATTCCTCTGGAGCGCACATTCTGGGAACCAGGCAGCAGAGTGCCCTGTGGAAGCTGCTCGATTTCAGCTTGTCTGATAGGTGTTTGTCTTCCCTGCAGAGAAACAGTGGCTTAGAGAACTCTTTCTACAGCAGCCACACACTCTGCCCTAGAGCTGAATAGCACTGGCTGTAAGTTCCCTTTGCAGAAGTAACATTCTCCAGAAACACACTCTCTCCTAACTCTTAACTTACTAGCTCACCTCACATATGCATGGAGACCCAGAGTGGAGCAGCCGGCGTATCTCTTGCTTGGATGCTGCCAGAAGGCTCTGTGCGATAGTGGCTTGCAAGGAGCTGCTTAGGAATCTAGTTGCACAGCAAGTACAAGCTTCTCACTGGAGCTGAGAAGCACTGGGAAGCACTTCCCTTTGAAGAACTAACAGTGTGCAGAAACACACGCAGTTCTATCTCTTACTGGGGAGTGTGCAGGCGAGTTCAGTGAACAGGCCGCTCTGCCCGAACAAGGCAGAATGCAGATGCGTAGTTCCCAAGCATATTCTTCTGAGTCCACTAGAAACGTTGGAGTAGAGCTGAGAGGAACTCGGCATAAGTTCCATTTGAAGAAATAACCTAGGCCAGAAACCCACTCAGCTGTAGCTGTTAAGATTCTTCTGGAGCGCACATTCTGGGAACCAGGCAGCAGAGAACCCGGTGGAAGCTGCTCGATTTCAGCTTGTCTGATAGGTGTATGTCTTCCCTGCAGAGAAACAGTGGCATAGAGAACTCTTTCTACAGCAGCCACACACTCTGCCCTAGAGCTGAGAAGCACTGGATGTAAGTTCACTTTGCAGAAAACATTCTCCAGAGACCCACTCTCTCCTAACTCTTAACTTACTAGCTCACCTCACATATGCATGGAAACCCAGAGTGGAGCAGCCGTCGATAGCACTCGCTTGGATGCTGCCAGAAGGCTCTGTGCGATAGTGGCTTGCAAGGAGCTGCTTAGGAATCTAGTTGCACAGCAAGTACAAGCTTCTCACTGGAGCTGAGAAGCACTGGGAAGAACTTCCCTTTGAAGAACTAACAGTGTGCAGAAACACACGCAGTTCTATCTCTTACTGGGGAGTGTGCAGGCGAGTTCAGTGAACAGGCCGCTCTGCCCGAACAAGGCAGAATGCAGATGCGTAGTTCCCAAGCATATTCTTCTGAGTCCACTAGAAACGTTGGAGTAGAGCTGAGAGGAACTCGGCATAAGTTCCATTTGAAGAAATAACCTAGGCCAGAAACCCACTCAGCTGTAGCTGTTAAGATTCCTCTGGAGCGCACATTCTGGGAACCAGGCAGCAGAGTGCCCTGTGGAAGCTGCTCGATTTCAGCTTGTCTGATAGGTGTTTGTCTTCCCTGCAGAGAAACAGTGGCTTAGAGAACTCTTTCTACAGCAGCCAAACACTCTGCCCTAGAGCTGAATAGCACTGGCTGTAAGTTCCCTTTGCAGAAGTAACATTCTCCAGAAACACACTCTCTCCTAACTCTTAACTTACTAGCTCACCTCACATATGCATGGAAACCCAGAGTGGAGCAGCCGGCGTACCTCTTGCTTGGATGCTGCCAGAAGGCTCTGTGCGATAGTGGCTTGCAAGGAGCTGCTTAGGAATCTAGTTGCACAGCAAGTACAAGCTTCTCACTGGAGCTGAGAAGCACTGGGAAGAACTTCCCTTTGAAGAACTAACAGTGTGCAGAAACACACGCAGTTCTATCTCTTACTGGGGAGTGTGCAGGCGAGTTCAGTGAACAGGCCGCTCTGCCAGAACAAGGCAGAATGCAGATGCGTAGTTCCCAAGCATATACTTCTGAGTCCACTAGAAACGTTGGAGTAGAGCTGAGAGGAACTCGGCATAAGTTCCATTTGAAGAAATAACCTAGGCCAGAAACCCACTCAGCTGTAGCTGTTAAGATTCTTCTGGAGCGCACATTCTGGGAACCAGGCTGCAGAGTGCCCTGTGGAAGCTACTCGATTTCAGCTTGTCTGATAGGTGTTTGTCTTCCCTGCAGAGAAACAGTGGCTTAGAGAACTCTTTCTACAGCAGCCACACACTCTGCCCTAGAGCTGAGAAGCACTGGCTGTAAGTTCCCTTTGCAGAAGTAACATTCTCCAGAAACACACTCTCTCCTAACTCTTAACTTACTAGCTCACCTCACATATGCATGGAAACCCAGAGTGGAGCAGCCGGCGTATCTCTTGCTTGGATGCTGCCAGAAGGCTCTGTGCGATAGTGGCTTGCAAGGAGCTGCTTAGGAATCTAGTTGCACAGCAAGTACAAGCTACTCACTGGAGCTGAGAAGCACTGGGAAGAACTTCCCTTTGAAGAACTAACAGTGTGCAGAAACACACGCAGTTCTATCTCTTACTGGGGAGTGTGCAGGCGAGTTCAGTGAACAGGCCGCTCTGCCCGAACAAGGCAGAATGCAGATGCGTAGTTCCCAAGCATATTCTTCTGAGTCCACTAGAAACGTTGGAGTAGAGCTGAGAGGAACTCGGCATAAGTTCCATTTGAAGAAATAACCTAGGCCAGAAACCCACTCAGCTGTAGCTGTTAAGATTCTTCTGGAGCGCACATTCTGGGAACCAGGCAGCAGAGAACCCGGTGGAAGCTGCTCGATTTCAGCTTGTCTGATAGGTGTTTGTCTTCCCTGCAGAGAAACAGTGGCTTAGAGAACTCTTTCTACAGCAGCCACACACTCTGCCCTAGAGCTGAGAAGCACTGGATGTAAGTTCACTTTGCAGAAAACATTCTCCAGAAACACACTCTCTCCTAACTCTTAAGTTACTAGCTCACCTCACATATGCATGGAAACCCAGAGTGGAGCAGCCGGCATATCTCTTGCTTGGATGCTGCCAGAAGGCTCTGTGCGATAGTGGCTTGCAAGGAGCTGCTTAGGAATCTAGTTGCACAGCAAGTACAAGCTTCTCACTGGAGATGAGAAGCACTGGGATGAACTTCCCTTTGAAGAACTAACAGTGTGCAGAAACAGACGCAGTTCTATCTCTTACTGGGGAGTGTGCAGGAGACTTCAGTGAACAGGCCGCTCTGCCCGAACAAGGCAGAATGCAGATGCGTAGTTCCCAAGCATATTCTCCTGAGTCTACTAAAAACGTTGGAGTAGAGCTGCGAGGAACTCGGCATAAGTTCCATTTGAAGAAATAACCTAGGCCAGAAACCCACTCAGCTGTAGCTGTTAAGATTCTTCTGGAGCGCACATTCTGGGAAAGAGGCAGCAGAGTGCCCTGTGGAAGCTGCTCGATTTCAGCTTGTCTGATAGGTGTTTGTCTTCCCTGCAGAGAAACAGTGGCTTAGAGAACTCTTTCTACAGCAGCCACACACTCTGCCCTAGAGCTGAGAAGCACTGGCTGTAAGTTCCCTTTGCAGAAGTAACATTCTCCAGAAACACACTCTCTCCTAACTCTTAACTTACTAGCTCACCTCACATATGCATGGAAACCCAGAGTGGAGCAGCCGGCGATAGCTCTTGCTTGGATGCTGCCAGAAGGCTCTGTGCGATAGTGGCTTGCAAGGAGCTGCTTAGGAATCTAGTTGCACAGCAAGTACAAGCTTCTCACTGGAGCTGAGATGCACTGGGAAGAACTTCTCTTTGAAGAACTAACAGTGTGCAGAAACACACGCAGTTCTATCTCTTACTGGGGAGTGTGCAGGCGAGTTCAGTGAACAGGCCGCTCTGCCCGAACAAGGCAGAATGCAGATGCGTAGTTCCCAAGCATATTCTTCTGAGTCCACTAGAAACGTTGGAGTAGAGCTGAGAGGAACTCGGCATAAGTTCCATTTGAAGAAATAACCTAGGCCAGAAACCCACTCAGCTGTAGCTGTTAAGATTCTTCTGGAGCGCACATTCTGGGAAAGAGGCAGCAGAGTGCCCTGTGGAAGCTGCTCGATTTCAGCTTGTCTGATAGGTGTTTGTCTTCCCTGCAGAGAAACAGTGGCTTAGAGAACTCTTTCTACAGCAGCCACACACTCTGCCCTAGAGCTGAGAAGCACTGGCTGTAAGTTCCCTTTGCAGAAGTAACATTCTCCAGAAACACACTCTCTCCTAACTCTTAACTTACTAGCTCACCTCACATATGCATGGAAACCCAGAGTGGAGCAGCCGGCGATAGCTCTTGCTTGGATGCTGCCAGAAGGCTCTGTGCGAGAGTGGCTTGCAAGGAGCTGCTTAGGAATCTAGTTGCACAGCAAGTACAAGCTTCTCACTGGAGCTGAGAAGCACTGGGAAGAACTTCCCTTTGAAGAACTAACAGTGTGCAGAAACACACGCAGTTCTATCTCTTACTGGGGAGTGTGCAGGAGACTTCAGTGAACAGGCCGCTCTGCCCGAACAAGGCAGAATGCAGATGCGTAGTTCCCAAGCATATTCTCCTGAGTCTACTGGAAACGTTGGAGTAGAGCTGCGAGGAACTCAGCATAAGTTCCATTTGAAGAAATAACCTAGGCCAGAAACCCACTCAGCTGTAGCTGTTAAGATTCAACTGGAGCGCACATTCTGGGAACCAGGCAGCAGAGTGCCCTGTGGAAGCTGCTCGATTTCAGCTTGTCTGATAGGTGTTTGTCTTCCCTGCAGAGAAACAGTGGCTTAGAGAATTCTTTCTACAGCAGCCACACACTCTGCCCTAGAGCTGAGAAGCACTGGCTGTAAGTTTCCTTTGCAGAAGAAACATTCTCCAGAAACACTCTCTCCTAACTCTTAACTTACTAGCTCACCTCACATATGCATGGAAACCCAGAGTGGAGCAGGCGGGGATAGCTCTTGCTTGGATGCTGCCAGAAGGCTCTGTGCGATAGTGGCTTGCAAGGAGCTACTTAGGAATCTAGTTGCACAGCAAGTACAAGCTTCTCACTGGAGCTGAGAAGCACTGGGAAGAACTTCCCTTTGAAGAACTAACAGTGTGCAGAAACACACGCAGTTCTATCTCTTACTGGGGAGTGTGCAGGAGACTTCAGTGAACAGGCCGCTCTGCCCGAACAAGGCAGAATGCAGATGCTTAGTTCCCAAGCATATTCTCCTGAGTCTACTAGAAACGTTGGAGTAGAGCTGCGAGGAACTCGGCATAAGTTCCATTTGAAGAAATAACCTAGGCCAGAAACCCACTCAGCTGTAGCTATTAAGATTCATCTGGAGCGCACATTCTGGGAACCAGGCAGCAGAGTGCCCTGTGGAAGCTGCTCGATTTCAGCTTGTCTGATAGGTGTTTGTCTTCCCTGCAGAGAAACAGTGGCTTAGAGAACTCTTTCTACAGCAGCCACACACTCTGCCCTAGAGCTGAGAAGCACTGGATGTAAGTTCCCTTTGCAGAAGTAACATTCTCCAGAAACACACTCTCTCCTAACTCTTAACTTACTAGCTCACCTCACATATGCATGGAAACCCAGAGTGGAGCAGCCGTCGATAGCACTCGCTTGGATGCTGCCAGAAGGCTCTGTGCGATAGTGGCTTGCAAGGAGCTGCTTAGGAATCTAGTTGCACAGCAAGTACAAGCTTCTCACTGGAGCTGAGAAGCACTGGGAAGAACTTCTCTTTGAAGAACTAACAGTGTGCAGAAACACACGCAGTTCTATCTCTTACTGGGGAGTGTGCAGGCGAGTTCAGTGAACAGGCCGCTCTGCCCGAACAAGGCAGAATGCAGATGCGTAGTTCCCAAGCATATTCTCCTGAGTCCACTAGAAACGTTGGAGTAGAGCTGCGAGGAACTCGGCATAAGTTCCATTTGAAGAAATAACCTAGGCCAGAAACCCACTCAGCTGTAGCTGTTAAGATTCTTCTGGAGCGCACATTCTGGGAACCAGGCAGCAGAGTGCCCTGTGGAAGCTGCTCGATTTCAGCTTCTCTGATAGGTGTTTGTCTTCCCTGCAGAGAAACAGTGGCTTAGAGAACTCTTTCTACAGCAGCCACACACTCTGCCCTAGAGCTGAGAAGCACTGGCTGTAACTTCCCTTTGCAGAAGTAACATTCTCCAGAAACACACTCTCTCCTAACTCTTAAGTTACTAGCTCACCTCACATATGCATGGAAACCCAGAGTAGAGCAGGCGGCGATAGCTCTTGCTTGGATGCTGCCAGAAGGCTCTGTGCGATAGTGGCTTGCAAGGAGCTACTTAGGAATCTAGTTGCACAGCAAGTACAAGCTTCTCACTGGAGCTGAGAAGCACTGGGAAGAACTTCCCTTTGAAGAACTAACAGTGTGCAGAAACACACGCAGTTCTATCTCTTACTGGGGAGTGTGCAGGAGACTTCAGTGAACAGGCCGCTCTGCCCGAACAAGGCAGAATGCAGATGCGTAGTTCCCAAGCATATTCTCCTGAGTCTACTAGAAACGTTGGAGTAGAGCTGCGAGGAACTCGGCATAAGTTCCATTTGAAGAAATAACCTAGGCCAGAAACCCACTCAGCTGTAGCTGTTAAGATTCATCTGGAGCGCACATTCTGGGAACCAGGCAGCAGAGTGCCCTGTGGAAGCTGCTCGATTTCAGCTTGTCTGATAGGTGTTTGTCTTCCCTGCAGAGAAACAGTGGCTTAGAGAACTCTTTCTACAGCAGCCACACACTCTGCCCTAGAGCTGAGAAGCACTGGCTGTAAGTTCCCTTTGCAGAAGTAACATTCTCCAGAAACACACTCTCTCCTAACTCTTAACTTACTAGCTCACCTCACATATGCATGGAAACCCAGAGTGGAGCAGCCGGCGATAGCTCTTGCTTGGATGCTGCCAGAAGGCTCTGTGCGATAGTGGCTTGCAAGGAGCTGCTTAGGAATCTAGTTGCACAGCAAGTACAAGCTTCTCACTGGAGCTGAGAAGCACTGGGAAGAACTTCCCTTTGAAGCACTAACAGTGTGCAGAAACACACGCAGTTCTATCTCTTACTGGGGAGTGTGCAGGCGAGTTCAGTGAACAGGCCGCTCTGCCTGAACAAGGCAGAATGCAGATGCGTAGTTCCCAAGCATATTCTTCTGAGTCCACTAGAAACGTTGGAGTAGAGCTGAGAGGAACTCGGCATAAGTTCCATTTGAAGAAATAACCTAGGCCAGAAACCCACTCAGCTGTAGCTATTAAGATTCCTCTGGAGCGCACATTCTGGGAACCAGGCAGCAGAGTGCCCTGTGGAAGCTGCTCGATTTCAGCTTGTCTGATAGGTGTTTGTCTTCCCTGCAGAGAAACAGTGGCTTAGAGAACTCTTTCTACAGCAGCCACACACTCTGCCCTAGAGCTGAGAAGCACTGGCTGTAAGTTCCCTTTGCAGAAGTAACATTCTCCAGAAACACACTCTCTCCTAACTCTTAACTTACTAGCTCACCTCACATATGCATGGAAACCCAGAGTGGAGCAGGCAGCGATAGCTCTTGCTTGGATGCTGCCAGAAGGCTCTGTGTGATAGTGGCTTGCAAGGAGCTACTTAGGAATCTAGTTGCACAGCAAGTACAAGCTTCTCACTGGAGCTGAGAAGCACTGGGAAGAACTTCCCTTTGAAGAACTAACAGTGTGCAGAAACACACGCAGTTCTATCTCTTACTGGGGAGTGTGCAGGAGACTTCAGTGAACAGGCCGCTCTGCCCGAACAAGGCAGAATGCAGATGCTTAGTTCCCAAGCATATTCTCCTGAGTCTACTAGAAACGTTGGAGTAGAGCTGAGAGGTTCTCGGCATAAGTTCCATTTGAAGAAATAACCTAGGCCAGAAACCCACTCAGCTGTAGCTGTTAAGATTCTTCTGGAGCGCACATTCTGGGAACCAGGCAGCAGAGTGCCCTGTGGAAGCTGCTCGATTTCAGCTTGTCTGATAGGTGTTTGTCTTCCCTGCAGAGAAACAGTGGCTTAGAGAACTCTTTCTACAGCAGCCACACACTCTGCCCTAGAGCTGAGAAGCACTGGCTGTAAGTTCCCTTTGCAGAAGTAACATTCTCCAGAAACACACTCTCTCCTAACTCTTAACTTACTAGCTCACCTCACATATGCATCGAAACCCAGAGTGGAGCAGCCGTCGATAGCACTCGCTTGGATGCTGCCAGAAGGCTCTGTGCGATAGTGGCTTGCAAGGAGCTGCTTAGGAATCTAGTTGCACAGCAAGTACAAGCTTCTCACTGGAGCTGAGAAGCACTGGGAAGAACTTCTCTTTGAAGAACTAACAGTGTGCAGAAACACACGCAGTTCTATCTCTTACTGGGGAGTGTGCAGGCGAGTTCAGGGAACAGGCCGCTCTGCCCGAACAAGGCAGAATGCAGATGCGTAGTTCCCAAGCATATTCTTCTGAGTCCACTAGAAACGTTGGAGTAGAGCTGAGAGGAACTCGGCATAAGTTCCATTTGAAGAAATAACCTAGGCCAGAAACCCACTCAGCTGTAGCTGTTAAGATTCATCTGGAGCGCACATTCTGGGAACCAGGCAGCAGAGTGCCCTGTGGAAGCTGCTCAATTTCAGCTTGTCTGATAGGTGTTTGTCTTCCCTGCAGAGAAACAGTGGCTTAGAGAACTCTTTCTACAGCAGCCACACACTCTGCCCTAGAGCTGAGAAGCACTGGCTGTAACTGCCCTTTGCAGAAGTAACATTCTCCAGAAACACACTCTCTCCTAACTCTTAACTTACTAGCTCACCTCACATATGCATGGAAACCCAGAGTAGAGCAGGCGGCGATAGCTCTTGCTTGGATGCTGCCAGAAGGCTCTGTGCGATAGTGGCTTGCAAGGAGCTACTTAGGAATCTAGTTGCACAGCAAGTACAAGCTTCTCACTGGAGCTGAGAAGCACTGGGAAGAACTTCACTTTGAAGAACTAACATTGTGCAGAAACACACGCAGTTCTATCTGTTACTGGGGAGTGTGCAGGAGACTTCAGTGAACAGGCCGCTCTGCCCGAACAAGGCAGAATGCAGATGCGTAGTTCCCAAGCATATTCTCCTGAGTCTACTGGAAACGTTGGAGTAGAGCTGCGAGGAACTCAGCATAAGTTCCATTTGAAGAAATAACCTAGGCCAGAAACCCACTCAGCTGTAGCTGTTAAGATTCATCTGGAGCGCACATTCTGGGAACCAGGCAGCAGAGTGCCCTGTGGAAGCTGCTCGATTTCAGCTTGTCTGATAGGTGTTTGTCTTCCCTGCAGAGAAACAGTGGCTTAGAGAACTCTTTCTACAGCAGCCACACACTCTGCCCTAGAGCTGAGAAGCACTGGCTGTAAGTTCCCTTTGTAGAAGTAACATTCTCCAGAAACACACTCTCTCCTAACTCTTAAGTTACTAGCTCACCTCACATATGCATGGAAACCCAGAGTGGAGCAGCCGGCGATAGCTCTTGCTTGGATGCTGCCAGAAGGCTCTGTGCGATAGTGGCTTGCAAGGAGCTGCTTAGGAATCTAGTTGCACAGAAAGTACAAGCTTCTCACTGGAGCTGAGAAGCACTGGGATGAACTTCTCTTTGAAGAACTAACAGTGTGCAGAAACACACGCAGTTCTATCTCTTACTGGGGAGTGTGCAGGCGAGTTCAGTGAACAGGCCGCTCTGCCCGAACAAGGCCGAATGCAGATGCGTAGTTCCCAAGCATATTCTTCTGAGTCCACTAGAAACGTTGGAGTAGAGCTGAGAGGAACTCGGCATAAGTTCCATTTGAAGAAATAACCTAGGCCAGAAACCCACTCAGCTGTAGCTGTTAAGATTCAACTGGAGCGCACATTCTGGGAACCAGGCAGCAGAGTGCCCTGTGGAAGCTGCTCGATTTCAGCTTGTCTGATAGGTGTTTGTCTTCCCTGCAGAGAAACAGTGGCTTAGAGAATTCTTTCTACAGCAGCCACACACTCTGCCCTAGAGCTGAGAAGCACTGGCTGTAAGTTTCCTTTGCAGAAGAAACATTCTCCAGAAACACTCTCTCCTAACTCTTAACTTACTAGCTCACCTCACATATGCATGGAAACCCAGAGTGGAGCAGGCGGGGATAGCTCTTGCTTGGATGCTGCCAGAAGGCTCTGTGCGATAGTGGCTTGCAAGGAGCTACTTAGGAATCTAGTTGCACAGCAAGTACAAGCTTCTCACTGGAGCTGAGAAGCACTGGGAAGAACTTCCCTTTGAAGAACTAACAGTGTGCAGAAACACACGCAGTTCTATCTCTTACTGGGGAGTGTGCAGGAGACTTCAGTGAACAGGCCGCTCTGCCCGAACAAGGCAGAATGCAGATGCTTAGTTCCCAAGCATATTCTCCTGAGTCTACTAGAAACGTTGGAGTAGAGCTGCGAGGTTCTCGGCATAAGTTCCATTTGAAGAAATAACCTAGGCCAGAAACCCACCCAGCTGTAGCTGTTAAGATTCTTCTGGAGCGCACATTCTGGGAACCAGGCAGCAGAGTGCCCTGTGGAAGCTGCTCGATTTCAGCTTGTCTGATAGGTGTTTGTCTTCCCTGCTGAGAAACAGTGGCTTAGAGAACTCTTTCTACAGCAGCCACACACTCTGCCCTAGAGCTGAGAAGCACTGGCTGTAAGTTCCCTTTGCAGAAGTAACATTCTCCAGAAACACACTCTCTCCTAACTCTTAACTTACTAGCTCACCTCACATATGCATCGAAACTCAGAGTGGAGCAGCCGTCGATAGCACTCGCTTGGATGCTGCCAGAAGGCTCTGTGCGATAGTGGCTTGCAAGGAGCTGCTTAGGAATCTAGTTGCACAGCAAGTACAAGCTTCTCACTGGAGCTGAGAAGCACTGGGGAGAACTTCTCTTTGAAGAACTAACAGTGTGCAGAAACACACGCAGTTCTATCTCTTACTGGGGAGTGTGCAGGCGAGTTCAGGGAACAGGCCGCTCTGCCCGAACAAGGCAGAATGCAGATGCGTAGTTCCCAAGCATATTCTTCTGAGTCCACTAGAAACGTTGGAGTAGAGCTGAGAGGAACTCGGCATAAGTTCCATTTGAAGAAATAACCTAGGCCAGAAACCCACTCAGCTGTAGCTGTTAAGATTCATCTGGAGCGCACATTCTGGGAACCAGGCAGCAGAGTGCCCTGTGGAAGCTGCTCGATTTCAGCTTGTCTGATAGGTGTTTGTCTTCCCTGCAGAGAAACAGTGGCTTAGAGAACTCTTTCTACAGCAGCCACACACTCTGCCCTAGAGCTGAGAAGCACTGGATGTAAGTTCCCTTTGCAGAAGTAACATTCTCCAGAAACACACTCTCTCCTAACTCTTAACTTGCTAGCTCACCTCACATATGCATGGAAACCCAGAGTGGAGCAGCCGTCGATAGCACTCGCTTGGATGCTGCCAGAAGGCTCTGTGCGATAGTGGCTTGCAAGGAGCTGCTTAGGAATCTAGTTGCACAGCAAGTACAAGCTTCTCACTGGAGCTGAGAAGCACTGGGAAGAACTTCCCTTTGAAGAACTAACAGTGTGCAGAAACACACGCAGTTCTATCTCTTACTGGGGAGTGTGCAGGCGAGTTCAGTGAACAGGCCGCTCTGCCCGAACAAGGCAGAATGCAGATGCGTAGTTCCCAAGCATATTCTTCTGAGTCCACTAGAAACGTTGGAGTAGAGCTGAGAGGAACTCGGCATAAGTTCCATTTGAAGAAATAACCTAGGCCAGAAACCCACTCAGCTGTAGCTGTTAAGATTCTTCTGGAGCGCACATTCTGGGAACCAGGCAGCAGAGTGCCCTGTGGAAGCTGCTCGATTTCAGCTTGTCTGATAGGTGTTTGTCTTCCCTGCAGAGAAACAGTGGCTTAGAGAACTCTTTCTACAGCAGCCACACACTCTGCCCTAGAGCTGAGAAGCACTGGCTGTAAGTTCCCTTTGCAGAAGTAACATTCTCCAGAAACACACTCTCTCCTAACTCTTAACTTACTAGCTCACCTCACATATGCATGGAAACCCAGAGTGGAGCAGCCGGCGTATCTCTTGCTTGGATGCTGCCAGAAGGCTCTGTGCGATAGTGGCTTGCAAGGAGCTGCTTAGGAATCTAGTTGCACAGCAAGTACAAGCTTCTCACTGGAGCTGAGAAGCACTGTGATGAACTTCTCTTTGAAGAACTAACAGTGTGCAGAAACACACGCAGTTCTATCTCTTACTGGGGAGTGTGCAGGAGACTTCAGTGAACAGGCCGCTCTGCCCGAACAAGGCAGAATGCAGATGCGTAGTTCCCAAGCATATTCTCCTGAGTCTACTAGAAACGTTGGAGTAGAGCTGCGATGAACTCGGCATAAGTTCCATTTGAAGAAATAACCTAGGCCAGAAACCCACTCAGCTGTAGCTGTTAAGATTCTTCTGGAGCGCACATTCTGGGAACCAGGCAGCAGAGTGCCCTGTGGAAGCTGCTCGATTTCAGCTTGTCTGATAGGTGTTTGTCTTCCCTGCAGAGAAACAGTGGCTTAGAGAACTCTTTCTACAGCAGCCACACACTCTGCCCTAGAGCTGAGAAGCACTGGATGTAAGTTCCCTTTGCAGAAGTAACATTCTCCAGAAACACACTCTCTCCTAACTCTTAAGTTACTAGCTCACCTCACATATGCATGGAAACCCAGAGTGGAGCAGCCGGCATATCTCTTGCTTGGATGCTGCCAGAAGGCTCTGTGCGATAGTGGCTTGCAAGGAGCTGCTTAGGAATCTAGTTGCACAGCAAGTACAAGCTTCTCACTGGAGATGAGAAGCACTGGGAAGAACTTCCCTTTGAAGAACTAACAGTGTGCAGAAACACACGCAGTTCTATCTCTTACTGGGGAGTGTGCAGGCGAGTTCAGTGAACAGGCCGCTCTGCCCGAACAAGGCAGAATGCAGATGCGTAGTTCCCAAGCATATTCTTCTGAGTCCACTAGAAACGTTGGAGTAGAGCTGAGAGGAACTCGGCATAAGTTCCATTTGAAGAAATAACCTAGGCCAGAAACCCACTCAGCTGTAGCTGTTAAGATTCATCTGGAGCGCACATTCTGGGAACCAGGCAGCAGAGTGCCCTGTGGAAGCTGCTCGATTTCAGCTTGTCTGATAGGTGTTTGTCTTCCCTGCAGAGAAACAGTGGCTTAGAGAACTCTTTCTACAGCAGCCACACACTCTGCCCTAGAGCTGAGAAGCACTGGATGTAAGTTCCCTTTGCAGAAGTAACATTCTCCAGAAACACACTCTCTCCTAACTCTTAACTTACTAGCTCAACTTACATATGCATGGAAACCCAGAGTGGAGCAGCCGGCATATCTCTTGCTTGGATGCTGCCAGAAGGCTCTGTGCGATAGTGGCTTGCAAGGAGCTGCTTAGGAATCTAGTTGCACAGCAAGTACAAGCTTCTCACTGGAGCTGAGAAGCACTGGGAAGAACTTCCCTTTGAAGAACTAACAGTGTGCAGAAACACACGCAGTTCTATCTCTTACTGGGGAGTGTGCAGGAGACTTCAGTGAACAGGCCGCTCTGCCCGAACAAGGCAGAATGCAGATGCGTAGTTCCCAAGCATATTCTCCTGAGTCTACTAGAAACGTTGGAGTAGAGCTGCGAGGAACTCGGCATAAGTTCCATTTGAAGAAATAACCTAGGCCAGAAACCCACTCAGCTGTAGCTGTTAAGATTCTTCTGGAGCGCACATTCTGGGAACCAGGCAGCAGAGTGCCCTGTGGAAGCTGCTCGATTTCAGCTTGTCTGATAGGTGTTTGTCTTCCCTGCAGAGAAACAGTGGCTTAGAGAACTCTTTCTACAGCAGCCACACACTCTGCCCTAGAGCTGAGAAGCACTGGCTGTAAGTTCCCTTTGCAGAAGTAACATTCTCCAGAAACACACTCTCTCCTAACTCTTAAGTTACTAGCTCACCTCACATATGCATGGAAACCCAGAGTGGAGCAGCCGGCGTATCTCTTGCTTGGATGCTGCCAGAAGGCTCTGTGCGATAGTGGCTTGCAAGGAGCTGCTTAGGAATCTAGTTGCACAGCAAGTACAAGCTTCTCACTGGAGCTGAGAAGCACTGGGAAGAACTTCCCTTTGAAGAACTAACAGTGTGCAGAAACACACGCAGTTCTTTCTCTTACTGGGGAGTGTGCAGGAGACTTCAGTGAACAGGCCGCTCTGCCCGAACAAGGCAGAATGCAGATGCGTAGTTCCCAAGCATATTCTTCTGAGTCCACTAGAAACGTTGGAGTAGAGCTGAGAGGAACTCGGCATAAGTTCCATTTGAAGAAATAACCTAGGCCAGAAACCCACTCAGCTGTAGCTGTTAAGATTCATCTGGAGCGCACATTCTGGGAACCAGGCAGCAGAGTGCCCTGTGGAAGCTGCTCGATTTCAGCTTGTCTGATAGGTGTTTGTCTTCCCTGCAGAGAAACAGTGGCTTAGAGAACTCTTTCTACAGCAGCCACACACTCTGCCCTAGAGCTGAGAAGCACTGGATGTAAGTTCCCTTTGCAGAAGTAACATTCTCCAGAAACACACTCTCTCCTAACTCTTAACTTACTAGCTCAACTTACATATGCATGGAAACCCAGAGTGGAGCAGCCGGCATATCTCTTGCTTGGATGCTGCCAGAAGGCTCTGTGCGATAGTGGCTTGCAAGGAGCTGCTTAGGAATCTAGTTGCACAGCAAGTACAAGCTTCTCACTGGAGCTGAGAAGCACTGGGAAGAACTTCCCTTTGAAGAACTAACAGTGTGCAGAAACACACGCAGTTCTATCTCTTACTGGGGAGTGTGCAGGAGACTTCAGTGAACAGGCCGCTCTGCCCGAACAAGGCAGAATGCAGATGCGTAGTTCCCAAGCATATTCTCCTGAGTCTACTAGAAACGTTGGAGTAGAGCTGCGAGGAACTCGGCATAAGTTCCATTTGAAGAAATAACCTAGGCCAGAAACCCACTCAGCTGTAGCTGTTAAGATTCTTCTGGAGCGCACATTCTGGGAACCAGGCAGCAGAGTGCCCTGTGGAAGCTGCTCGATTTCAGCTTGTCTGATAGGTGTTTGTCTTCCCTGCAGAGAAACAGTGGCTTAGAGAACTCTTTCTACAGCAGCCACACACTCTGCCCTAGAGCTGAGAAGCACTGGCTGTAAGTTCCCTTTGCAGAAGTAACATTCTCCAGAAACACACTCTCTCCTAACTCTTAAGTTACTAGCTCACCTCACATATGCATGGAAACCCAGAGTGGAGCAGCCGGCGTATCTCTTGCTTGGATGCTGCCAGAAGGCTCTGTGCGGTAGTGGCTTGCAAGGAGCTGCTTAGGAATCTAGTTGTGCAGCAAGTACAAGCTTCTCACTGGAGATGAGAAGCACTGGGAAGAACTTCCCTTTGAAGAACTAACAGTGTGCAGAAACACACGCAGTTCTATCTCTTACTGGGGAGTGTGCAGGCGAGTTCAGTGAACAGGCCGCTCTGCCCGAACAAGGCAGAATGCAGATGCGTAGTTCCCAAGCATATTCTTCTGAGTCCACGAGAAACGTTGGAGTAGAGCTGAGAGGAACTCGGCATAAGTTCCATTTGAAGAAATAACCTAGGCCAGAAACCCACTCAGCTGTAGCTGTTAAGATTCATCTGGAGCGCACATTCTGGGAACCAGGCAGCAGAGTGCCCTGTGGAAGCTGCTCGATTTCAGCTTGTCTGATAGGTGTTTGTCTTCCCTGCAGAGAAACAGTGGCTTAGAGAACTCTTTCTACAGCAGCCACACACTCTGCCCTAGAGCTGAGAAGCACTGGCTGTAAGTTCCCTTTGCAGAAGTAACATTCTCCAGAAACACACTCTCTCCTAACTCTTAAGTTACTAGCTCACCTCACATATGCATGGAAACCCAGAGTGGAGCAGCCGGCGTATCTCTTGCTTGGATGCTGCCAGAAGGCTCTGTGCGATAGTGGCTTGCAAGGAGCTGCTTAGGAATCTAGTTGCGCAGCAAGTACAAGCTTGTCACTGGAGCTGAGAAGCACTGGGAAGAACTTCCCTTTGAAGAACTAACAGTGTGCAGAAACACACGCAGTTCTATCTCTTACTGGGGAGTGTGCAGGCGAGTTCAGTGAACAGGCCGCTCTGCCCGAACAAGGCAGAATGCAGATGCGTAGTTCCCAAGCATATTCTTCTGAGTCCACTAGAAACGTTGGAGTAGAGCTGAGAGGAACTCGGCATAAGTTCCATTTGAAGAAATAACCTAGGCCAGAAACCCACTCAGCTGTAGCTGTTAAGATTCATCTGGAGCGCACATTCTGGGAAGCAGGCAGCAGAGTGCCCTGTGGAAGCTGCTCGATTTCAGCTTGTCTGATAGGTGTTTGTCTTCCCTGCAGAGAAACAGTGGCTTAGAGAACTCTTTCTACAGCAGCCACACACTCTGCCCTAGAGCTGAGAAGCACTGGCTGTAAGTTCCCTTTGCAGAAGTAACATTCTCCAGAAACACACTCTCTCCTAACTCTTAACTTACTAGCTCACCTCACATATGCATGGAAACCCAGAGTGGAGCAGCCGGCGATAGCTCTTGCTTGGATGCTGCCAGAAGGCTCTGTGCGATAGTGGCTTGCAAGGAGCTACTTAGGAATCTAGTTGCACAGCAAGTACAAGCTTCTCACTGGAGCTGAGAAGCACTGGGAAGAACTTCCCTTTGAAGAACTAACAGTGTGCAGAAACACACGCAGTTCTATCTCTTACTGGGGAGTGTGCAGGCGAGTTCAGTGAACAGGCCGCTCTGCCCGAACAAGGCAGAATGCAGATGCGTAGTTCCCAAGCATATTCTTCTGAGTCCACTAGAAACGTTGGAGTAGAGCTGAGAGGAACTCGGCATAAGTTCCATTTGAAGAAATAACCTAGGCCAGAAACCCACTCAGCTGTAGCTGTTAAGATTCATCTGGAGCGCACATTCTGGGAACCAGGCAGCAGAGTACCCGGTGGAAGCTGCTCGATTTCAGCTTGTCTGATAGGTGTTTGTCTTCCCTGCAGAGAAACAGTGGCTTAGAGAACTCTTTCTAAAGCAGCCACACACTCTGCCCTAGAGCTGAGAAGCACTGGATGTAAGTTCCCTTTGCAGAAGTAACATTCTCCAGAAACACACTCTCTCCTAACTCTTAAGTTACTAGCTCACCTCACATATGCATGGAAACCCAGAGTGGAGCAGCCGGCATATCTCTTGCTTGGATGCTGCCAGAAGGCTCTGTGCGATAGTGGCTTGCAAGGAGCTGCTTTGGAATCTAGTTGCACAGCAAGTACAAGCTTCTCACTGGAGATGAGAAGCACTGGGAAGAACTTCCCTTTGAAGAACTAACAGTGTGCAGAAACACACGCAGTTCTATCTCTTACTGGGGAGTGTGCAGGAGACTTCAGTGAACAGGCCGCTCTGCCCGAACAAGGCAGAATGCAGATGCGTAGTTCCCAAGCATATTCTCCTGAGTCTACTAGAAACGTTGGAGTAGAGCTGCGAGGAACTCGGCATAAGTTCCATTTGAAGAAATAACCTAGGCCAGAAACCCACTCAACTGTAGCTCTTAAGATTCTTCTGGAGCGCACATTCTGGGAACCAGGCAGCAGAGTGCCCTGTGGAAGCTGCTCGATTTCAGCTTGTCTGATAGGTGTTTGTCTTCCCTGCAGAGAAACAGTGGCTTAGAGAACTCTTTCTACAGCAGCCACACACTCTGCCCTAGAGCTGAGAAGCACTGGCTGTAAGTTCCCTTTGCAGAAGTAACATTCTCCAGAAACACACTCTCTCCTAACTCTTAACTTACTAGCTCACCTCACATATGCATGGAAACCCAGAGTGGAGCAGCCGGCGATAGCTCTTGCTTGGATGCTGCCAGAAGGCTCTGTGCGATAGTGGCTTGCAAGGAGCTGCTTAGGAATCTAGTTGCACAGCAAGTACAAGCTTCTCACTGGAGCTGAGAAGCACTGGGAAGAACTTCCCTTTGAAGAACTAACAGTGTGCAGAAACACACGCAGTTCTATCTCTTACTGGGGAGTGTGCAGGCGAGTTCAGTGAACAGGCCGCTCTGCCCGAACAAGGCAGAATGCAGATGCGTAGTTCCCAAGCATATTCTTCTGAGTCCACTAGAAACGTTGGAGTAGAGCTGAGAGGAACTCGGCATAAGTTCCATTTGAAGAAATAACCTAGGCCAGAAACCCACTCAGCTGTAGCTATTAAGATTCATCTGGAGCGCACATTCTGGGAACCAGGCAGCAGAGTGCCCTGTGGAAGCTGCTCGATTTCAGCTTGTCTGATAGGTGTTTGTCTTCCCTGCAGAGAAACAGTGGCTTAGAGAACTCTTTCTACAGCAGCCACACACTCTGCCCTAGAGCTGGGAAGCACTGGCTGTAAGTTCCCTTTGCAGAAGTAACATTCTCCAGAAACACACTCTCTCCTAACTCTTAAGTTACTAGCTCACCTCACATATGCATGGAAACCCAGAGTGGAGCAGCCGTCGATAGCACTTGCTTGGATGCTGCCAGAAGGCTCTGTGCGATAGTGGCTTGCAAGGAGCTGCTTAGGAATCTAGTTGCACAGCAAGTACAAGCTTCTCACTGGAGCTGAGAAGCACTGGGAAGAACTTCCCTTTGAAGAACTAACAGTGTGCAGAAACACACGCAGTTCTATCTCTTACTGGGGAGTGTGCAGGAGACTTCAGTGAACAGGCCGCTCTGCCCGAACAAGGCAGAATGCAGATGCGTAGTTCCCAAGCATATTCTCCTGAGTCCACGAGAAACGTTGGAGTAGAGCTGAGAGGAACTCGGCATAAGTTCCATTTGAAGAAATAACCTAGGCCAGAAACCCACTCTGCTGTAGCTGTTAAGATTCTTCTGGAGCGCACATTCTGGGAACCAGGCAGCAGAGTGCCCTGTGGAAGCTGCTCCATTTCAGCTTGTCTGATAGGTGTTTGTCTTCCCTGCAGAGAAACAGTGGCTTAGAGAACTCTTTCTACAGCAGCCACACACTCTGCCCTAGAGCTGAGAAGCACTGGATGTAAGTTCCCTTTGCAGAAGTAACATTCTCCAGAAACACACTCTCTCCTAACTCTTAAGTTACTAGCTCACCTCACATATGCATGGAAACCCAGAGTGGAGCAGCCGGCGATAGCTCTTGCTTGGATGCTGCCAGAAGGCTCTGTGCGATAGTGGCTTGCAAGGAGCTGCTTAGGAATCTAGTTGCACAGCAAGTACAAGCTTCTCACTGGAGCTGAGAAGCACTGGGAAGAACTTCCCTTTGAAGAACTAACAGTGTGCAGAAACACACGCAGTTCTATCTCTTACTGGGGAGTGTGCAGGCGAGTTCAGTGAACAGGCCGCTCTGCCCGAACAAGGCAGAATGCAGATGCGTAGTTCCCAAGCATATTCTTCTGAGTCCACTAGAAACGTTGGAGTAGAGCTGAGAGGAACTCGGCATAAGTTCCATTTGAAGAAATAACCTAGGCCAGAAACCCACTCAGCTGTAGCTGTTAAGATTCATCTGGAGCGCACATTCTGGGAACCAGGCAGCAGAGTGCCCTGTGGAAGCTGCTCGATTTCAGCTTGTCTGATAGGTGTTTGTCTTCCCTGCAGAGAAACAGTGGCTTAGAGAACTCTTTCTACAGCAGCCACACACTCTGCCCTAGAGCTGAGAAGCACTGGCTGTAAGTTCCCTTTGCAGAAGTAACATTCTCCAGAAACACACTCTCTCCTAACTCTTAACTTACTAGCTCACCTCACATATGCATGGAAACCCAGAGTGGAGCAGCCGGCGTATCTCTTGCTTGGATGCTGCCAGAAGGCTCTGTGCGATAGTGGCTTGCAAGGAGCTGCTTAGGAATCTAGTTGCGCAGCAAGTACAAGCTTCTCACTGGAGCTGAGAAGCACTGGGAAGAACTTCCCTTTGAAGAACTAACAGTGTGCAGAAACACACGCAGTTCTATCTCTTACTGGGGAGTGTGCAGGCGAGTTCAGTGAACAGGCCGCTCTGCCCGAACAAGGCAGAATGCAGATGCGTAGTTCCCAAGCATATTCTTCTGAGTCCACTAGAAACGTTGGAGTAGAGCTGAGAGGAACTCGGCATAAGTTCCATTTGAAGAAATAACCTAGGCCAGAAACCCACTCAGCTGTAGCTGTTAAGATTCATCTGGAGCGCACATTCTGGGAAGCAGGCAGCAGAGTGCCCTGTGGAAGCTGCTCGATTTCAGCTTGTCTGATAGGTGTTTGTCTTCCCTGCAGAGAAACAGTGGCTTAGAGAACTCTTTCTACAGCAGCCACACACTCTGCCCTAGAGCTGAGAAGCACTGGCTGTAAGTTCCCTTTGCAGAAGTAACATTCTCCAGAAACACACTCTCTCCTAACTCTTAACTTACTAGCTCACCTCACATATGCATGGAAACCCAGAGTGGAGCAGCCGGCGTATCTCTTGCTTGGATGCTGCCAGAAGGCTCTGTGCGATAGTGGCTTGCAAGGAGCTGCTTAGGAATCTAGTTGCACAGCAAGTACAAGCTTCTCACTGGAGCTGAGAAGCACTGGGAAGAACTTCCCTTTGAAGAACTAACAGAGTGCAGAAACACACGCAGTTCTTTCTCTTACTGGGGAGTGTGCAGGAGACTTCAGTGAACAGGCCGCTCTGCCCGAACAAGGCAGAATGCAGATGCGTAGTTCCCAAGCATATTCTTCTGAGTCCACTAGAAACGTTGGAGTAGAGCTGAGAGGAACTCGGCATAAGTTCCATTTGAAGAAATAACCTAGGCCAGAAACCCACTCAGCTGTAGCTGTTAAGATTCATCTGGAGCGCACATTCTGGGAACCAGGCAGCAGAGTGCCCTGTGGAAGCTGCTCGATTTCAGCTTGTCTGATAGGTGTTTGTCTTCCCTGCAGAGAAACAGTGGCTTAGAGAACTCTTTCTACAGCAGCCACACACTCTGCCCTAGAGCTGAGAAGCACTGGATGTAAGTTCCCTTTGCAGAAGTAACATTCTCCAGAAACACACTCTCTCCTAACTCTTAAGTTACTAGCTCACCTTACATATGCATGGAAACCCAGAGTGGAGCAGCCGGCGTATCTCTTGCTTGGATGCTGCCAGAAGGCTCTGTGCGATAGTGGCTTGCAAGGAGCTGCTTAGGAATCTAGTTGCACAGCAAGTACAAGCTTCTCACTGGAGCTGAGAAGCACTGGGAAGAACTTCCCTTTGAAGAACTAACAGTGTGCAGAAACACACGCAGTTCTATCTCTTACTGGGGAGTGTGCAGGAGACTTCAGTGAACAGGCCGCTCTGCCCGAACAAGGCAGAATGCAGATGCGTAGTTCCCAAGCATATTCTCCTGAGTCTACTAGAAACGTTGGAGTAGAGCTGCGAGGAACTCGGCATAAGTTCCATTTGAAGAAATAACCTAGGCCAGAAACCCACTCAGCTGTAGCTGTTAAGATTCTTCTGGAGCGCACATTCTGGGAACCAGGCAGCAGAGTGCCCTGTGGAAGCTGCTCGATTTCAGCTTGTCTGATAGGTGTTTGTCTTCCCTGCAGAGAAACAGTGGCTTAGAGAACTCTTTCTACAGCAGCCACACACTCTGCCCTAGAGCTGAGAAGCACTGGCTGTAAGTTCCCTTTGCAGAAGTAACATTCTCCAGAAACACACTCTCTCCTAACTCTTAACTTACTAGCTCACCTCACATATGCATGGAAACCCAGAGTGGAGCAGCCGGCGTATCTCTTGCTTGGATGCTGCCAGAAGGCTCTGTGCGATAGTGGCTTGCAAGGAGCTGCTTAGGAATCTAGTTGCACAGCAAGTACAAGCTTCTCACTGGAGCTGAGAAGCACTGGGATGAACTTCTCTTTGAAGAACTAACAGTGTGCAGAAACACACGCAGTTCTATCTCTTACTGGGGAGTGTGCAGGCGAGTTCAGTGAACAGGCCGCTCTGCCCGAACAAGGCAGAATGCAGATGCGTAGTTCCCAAGCATATTCTTCTGAGTCCACTAGAAACGTTGGAGTAGAGCTGCGAGGAACTCAGCATAAGTTCCATTTGAAGAAATAACCTAGGCCAGAAACCCACTGAGCTGTAGCTGTTAAGATTCATCTGGAGCGCACATTCTGGGAACCAGGCAGCAGAGTGCCCTGTGGAAGCTGCTCGATTTCAGCTTGTCTGATAGGTGTTTGTCTTCCCTGCAGAGAAACAGTGGCTTAGAGAACTCTTTCTACAGCAGCCACACACTCTGCCCTAGAGCTGAGAAGCACTGGCTGTAAGTTCCCTTTGCAGAAGTAACATTCTCCAGAAACACACTCTCTCCTAACTCTTAACTTACTAGCTCACCTCACATATGCATGGAAACCCACAGTGGAGCAGCCGGCGTATCTCTTGCTTGGATGCTGCCAGAAGGCTCTGTGCGATAGTGGCTTGCAAGGGGCTGCTTAGGAATCTAGTTGCACAGCAAGTACAAGCTTCTCACTGGAGCTGAGAAGCACTGGGAAGAACTTCCCTTTGAAGAACTAACAGTGTGCAGAAACACACGCAGTTCTATCTCTTACTGGGGAGTGTGCAGGCGAGTTCAGTGAACAGGCCGCTCTGCCCGAACAAAGCAGAATGCAGATTAGTAGTTCCCAAGCATATTCTTCTGAGTCCACTAGAAACGTTGGAGTAGAGCTGAGAGGAACTCGGCATAAGTTCCATTTGAAGAAATAACCTAGGCCAGAAACCCACTCAGCTGTAGCTGTTAAGATTCATCTGGAGCGCACATTCTGGGAACCAGGCAGCAGAGTGCCCTGTGGAAGCTGCTCGATTTCAGCTTGTCTGATAGGTGTTTGTCTTCCCTGCAGAGAAACAGTGGCTTAGAGAACTCTTTCTACAGCAGCCACACACTCTGCCCTAGAGCTGAGAAGCACTGGCTGTAAGTTCCCTTTGCAGAAGTAACATTCTCCAGAAACACACTCTCTCCTAACTCTTAAGTTACTAGCTCACCTCACATATGCATGGAAACCCAGAGTGGAGCAGCCGGCGTATCTCTTGCTTGGATGCTGCCAGAAGGCTCTGTGCGATAGTGGCTTGCAAGGAGCTGCTTAGGAATCTAGTTGCACAGCAAGTACAAGCTTCTCACTGGAGCTGAGAAGCACTGGGATGAACTTCTCTTTGAAGAACTAACAGTGTGCAGAAACACACGCAGTTCTATCTCTTACTGGGGAGTGTGCAGGCGAGTTCAGTGAACAGGCCGCTCTGCCCGAACGAGGAAGAATGCAGATGCGTAGTTCCCAAGCATATTCTTCTGAGTCCACTAGAAACGTTGGAGTAGAGCTGCGAGGAACTCGGCATAAGTTCCATTTGAAGAAATAACCTAGGCCAGAAACCCACTCAGCTGTAGCTGTTAAGATTCTTCTGGAGCGCACATTCTGGGAACCAGGCAGCAGAGTGCCCTGTGGAAGCTGCTCGATTTCAGCTTGTCTGATAGGTGTTTGTCTTCCCTGCAGAGAAACAGTGGCTTAGAGAACTCTTTCTACAGCAGCCACACACTCTGCCCCAGAGCTGAGAAGCACTGGCTGTAAGTTCCCTTTGCAGAAGTAACATTCTCCAGAAACACACTCTCTCCTAACTCTTAACTTACTAGCTCACCTCACATATGCATGGAAACCCAGAGTGGAGCAGGCGGCGATAGCTCTTGCTTGGATGCTGCCAGAAGGCTCTGTGCGATAGTGGCTTGCAAGGAGCTACTTAGGAATCTAGTTGCACAGCAAGTACAAGCTTCTCACTGGAGCTGAGAAGCACTGGGAAGAACTTCCCTTTGAAGAACTAACAGTGTGCAGAAACACACGCAGTTCTATCTCTTACTGGGGAGTGTGCAGGCGAGTTCAGTGAACAGGCCGCTCTGCCCGAACAAGGCAGAATGCAGATGCGTAGTTCCCAAGCATATTCTTCTGAGTCCACTAGAAACGTTGGAGTAGAGCTGAGAGGAACTCGGCATAAGTTCCATTTGAAGAAATAACCTAGGCCAGAAACCCACTCAGCTGTAGCTGTTAAGATTCATCTGGAGCGCACATTCTGGGAACCAGGCAGCAGAGTGCCCTGTGGAAGCTGCTCGATTTCAGCTTGTCTGATAGGTGTTTGTCTTCCCTGCAGAGAAACAGTGGCTTAGAGAACTCTTTCTACAGCAGCCACACACTCTGCCCTAGAGCTGAGAAGCACTGGCTGTAAGTTTCCTTTGCAGAAGTAACATTCTCCAGAAACACACTCTCTCCTAACTCTGAACTTACTAGCTCACCTCACATATGCATGGAAACCCAGAGTGGAGCAGGCAGCGATAGCTCTTGCTTGGATGCAGCCAGAAGGCTCTGTGCGATAGTGGCTTGCAAGGAGCTGCTTAGGAATCTAGTTGCACAGCAAGTACAAGCTTCTCACTGGAGCTGAGAAGCACTGGGAAGAACTTCCCTTTGAAGAACTAACAGTGTGCAGAAACACACGCAGTTCTATCTCTTACTGGGGAGTGTGCAGGAGACTTCAGTGAACAGGCCGCTCTGCCCGAACAAGGCAGAATGCAGATGCGTAGTTCCCAAGCATTTTCTCCTGAGTCTACTAGAAACGTTGGAGTAGAGCTGCGAGGAACTCGGCATAAGTTCCATTTGAAGAAATAACCTAGGCCAGAAACCCACTCAGCTGTAGCTGTTAAGATTCATCTGGAGCGCACATTCTGGGAACCAGGCAGCAGAGTGCCCTGTGGAAGCTGCTCGATTTCAGCTTGTCTGATAGGTGTTTGTCTTCCCTGCAGAGAAACAGTGGCTTAGAGAACTGTTTCTACAGCAGCCACACACTCTGCCCTAGAGCTGAGAAGCACTGGCTGTAAGTTCCCTTTGCAGAAGTAACATTCTCCAGAAACACACTCTCTCCTAACTCTTAACTTACTAGCTCACCTCACATATGCATGGAAACCCAGAGTGGAGCAGCCGGCGTATCTCTTGCTTGGATGCTGCCAGAAGGCTCTGTGCGATAGTGGCATGCAAGGAGCTGCTTAGGAATCTAGTTGCACAGCAAGTACAAGCTTCTCACTGGAGCTGAGAAGCACTGGGATGAACTTCTCTTTGAAGAACTAACAGTGTGCAGAAACACACGCAGTTCTATCTCTTACTGGGGAGTGTGCAGGCGAGTTCAGTGAACAGGCCGCTCTGCCCGAACAAGGCAGAATGCAGATGCGTAGTTCCCAAGCATATTCTTCTGAGTCCACTAGAAACGTTGGAGTAGAGCTGAGAGGAACTCGGCATAAGTTCCATTTGAAGAAATAACTTAGGCCAGAAACCCACTCAGCTGTAGCTTTTAAGATTCTTCTGGAGCGCACATTCTGGGAACCAGGCAGCAGAGTGCCCTGTGGAAGCTGCTCGATTTCAGCTTGTCTGATAGGTGTTTGTCTTCCCTGCAGAGAAACAGTGGCTTAGAGAACTCTTTCTACAGCAGCCACACACTCTGCCCCAGAGCTGAGAAGCACTGGCTGTAAGTTCCCTTTGCAGAAGTAACATTCTCCAGAAACACACTCTCTCCTAACTCTTAACTTACTAGCTCACCTCACATATGCATGGAAACCCAGAGTAGAGCAGGCGGCGATAGCTCTTGCTTGGATGCTGCCAGAAGGCTCTGTGCGATAGTGGCTTGCAAGGAGCTACTTAGGAATCTAGTTGCACAGCAAGTACAAGCTTCTCACTGGAGCTGAGAAGCACTGGGAAGAACTTCCCTTTGAAGAACTAACAGTGTGCAGAAACACACGCAGTTCTATCTCTTACTGGGGAGTGTGCAGGAGACTTCAGTGAACAGGCCGCTCTGCCCGAACAAGGCAGAATGCAGATGCGTAGTTCCCAAGCATATTCTCCTGAGTCTACTAGAAACGTTGGAGTAGAGCTGCGAGGAACTCGGCATAAGTTCCATTTGAAGAAATAACCTAGGCCAGAAACCCACTCAGCTGTAGCTGTTAAGATTCTTCTGGAGCGCACATTCTGGGAACCAGGCAGCAGAGTGCCCTGTGGAAGCTGCTCGATTTCAGCTTGTCTGATAGGTGTTTGTCTTCCCTGCAGAGAAACAGTGGCTTAGAGAACTCTTTCTACAGCAGCCACACACTCTGCCCTAGAGCTGAGAAGCACTGGCTGTAAGTTCCCTTTGCAGAAGTAACATTCTCCAGAAACACACTCTCTCCTAACTCTTAACTTACTAGCTCACCTCACATATGCATGGAAACCCAGAGTGGAGCAGCCGTCGATAGCACTCGCTTGGATGCTGCCAGAAGGCTCTGTGCGATAGTGGCTTGCAAGGAGCTGCTTAGGAATCTAGTTGCACAGCAAGTACAAGCTTCTCACTGGAGCTGAGAAGCACTGGGAAGAACTTCTCTTTGAAGAACTAACAGCGTGCAGAAACACACGCAGTTCTATCTCTTACTGGGGAGTGTGCAGGCGAGTTCAGTGAACAGGACGCTCTGCCCAAACAAGGCACAATGCAGATGCGTAGTTCCCAAGCATATTCTTCTGAGTCCACTAGAAACGTTGGAGTAGAGCTGAGAGGAACTCGGCATAAGTTCCATTTGAAGAAATAACCTAGGCCAGAAACCCACTCAGCTGTAGCTGTTAAGATTCATCTGGAGCGCACATTCTGGGAACCAGGCAGCAGAGTGCCCTGTGGAAGCTGCTCGATTTCAGCTTGTCTGATAGGTGTTTGTCTTCCCTGCAGAGAAACAGTGGCTTAGAGAACTCTTTCTACAGCAGCCACACACTCTGCCCTAGAGCTGAGAAGCACTGGCTGTAAGTTCCCTTTGCAGAAGTAACATTCTCCAGAAACACACTCTCTCCTAACTCTTAACTTACTAGCTCACCTCACATATGCATGGAAACCCAGAGTAGAGCAGGCGGCGATAGCTCTTGCTTGGATGCTGCCAGAAGGCTCTGTGCGATAGTGGCTTGCAAGGAGCTACTTAGGAATCTAGTTGCACAGCAAGTACAAGCTTCTCACTGGAGCTGAGAAGCACTGGGAAGAACTTCCCTTTGAAGAACTAACAGTGTGCAGAAACACACGCAGTACTATCTCTTACTGGGGAGTGTGCAGGAGACTTCAGTGAACAGGCCGCTCTGCCCGAACAAGGCAGAATGCAGATGCGTAGTTCCCAAGCATATTCTCCTGAGTCTACTAGAAACGTTGGAGTAGAGCTGCGAGGAACTCGGCATAAGTTCCATTTGAAGAAATAACCTAGGCCAGAAACCCACTCAGCTGTAGCTGTTAAGATTCTTCTGGAGCGCACATTCTGGGAACCAGGCAGCAGAGTGCCCTGTGGAAGCTGCTCGATTTCAGCTTGTCTGATAGGTGTTTGTCTTCCCTGCAGAGAAACAGTGGCTTAGAGAACTCTTTCTACAGCAGCCACACACTCTGCCCTAGAGCTGAGAAGCACTGGCTGTAAGTTCCCTTTGCAGAAGTAACATTCTCCAGAAACACACTCTCTCCTAACTCTTAAGTTACTAGCTCACCTCACATATGCATGGAAACCCAGAGTGGAGCAGCCGGCGATAGCTCTTGCTTGGATGCTGCCAGAAGGCTCTGTGCGATAGTGGCTTGCAAGGAGCTACTTAGGAATCTAGTTGCACAGCAAGTACAAGCTTCTCACTGGAGCTGAGAAGCACTGGGAAGAACTTCCCTTTGAAGAACTAACAGTGTGCAGAAACACACGCAGTTCTATCTCTTACTGGGGAGTGTGCAGGCGAGTTCAGTGAACAGGCCGCTCTGCCCGAACAAGGCAGAATGCAGATGCGTAGTTCCCAAGCATATTCTTCTGAGTCCACTAGAAACGTTGGAGTAGAGCTGAGAGGAACTCGGCATAAGTTCCATTTGAAGAAATAACCTAGGCCAGAAACCCACTCAGCTGTAGCTGTTAAGATTCCTCTGGAGCGCACATTCTGGTAACCAGGCAGCAGAGTGCCCTGTGGAAGCTGCTCGATTTCAGCTTGTCTGATAGGTGTTTGTCTTCCCTGCAGAGAAACAGTGGCTTAGAGAACTCTTTCTACAGCAGCCACACACTCTGCCCTAGAGCTGAGAAGCACTGGCTGTAAGTTCCCTTTGCAGAAGTAACATTCTCCAGAAACACACTCTCTCCTAACTCTTAACTTACTAGCTCACCTCACATATGCATGGAAACCCAGAGTGGAGCAGCCGGCGTATCTCTTGCTTGGATGCTGCCAGAAGGCTCTGTGCGATAGTGGCTTGCAAGGAGCTGCTTAGGAATCTAGTTGCACAGCAAGTACAAGCTTCTCACTGGAGCTGAGAAGCACTGGGAAGAACTTCCCTTTGAAGAACTAACAGTGTGCAGAAACACACGCAGTTCTATCTCTTACTGGGGAGTGTGCAGGAGACTTCAGTGAACAGGCCGCTCTGCCCGAACAAGGCAGAATGCAGATGCGTAGTTCCCAAGCATATTCTCCTGAGTCTACTAGAAACGTTGGAGTAGAGCTGCGAGGAACTCGGCATAAGTTCCATTTGAAGAAATAACCTAGGCCAGAAACCCACTCAGCTGTAGCTCTTAAGATTCTTCTGGAGCACACATTCTGGGAACCAGGCAGCAGAGTGCCCTGTGGAAGCTGCTCGATTTCAGCTTGTCTGATAGGTGTTTGTCTTCCCTGCAGAGAAACAGTGGCTTAGAGAACTGTTTCTACAGCAGCCACATACTCTGCCCTAGAGCTGAGAAGCACTGGCTGTAAGTTCCCTTTGCAGAAGTAACATTCTCCAGAAACACACTCTCTCCTAACTCTTAAGTTACTAGCTCACCTCACATATGCATGGAAACCCAGAGTGGAGCAGCCGGCGTATCTCTTGCTTGGATGCTGCCAGAAGGCTCTGTGCGATAGTGGCTTGCAAGGAGCTGCTTAGGAATCTAGTTGCACAGCAAGTACAAGCTTCTCACTGGAGCTGAGAAGCACTGGGAAGAACTTCCCTTTGAAGAACTAACAGTGTGCAGAAACACACGCAGTTCTATCTCTTACTGGGGAGTGTGCAGGAGACTTCAGTGAACAGGCCGCTCTGCCCGAACAAGGCAGAATGCAGATGCGTAGTTCCCAAGCATATTCTTCTGAGTCCACTAGAAACGTTGGAGTAGAGCTGAGAGGAACTCGGCATAAGTTCCATTTGAAGAAATAACCTAGGCCAGAAACCCACTCAGCTGTAGCTGTTAAGATTCTTCTGGAGCGCACATTCTGGGAACCAGGCAGCAGAGTGCCCTGTGGAAGCTGCTCGATTTCAGCTTGTCTGATAGGTGTTTGTCTTCCCTGCAGAGAAACAGTGGCTTAGAGAACTCTTTCTACAGCAGCCACACACTCTGCCCTAGAGCTGAGAAGCACTGGCTGTAAGTTCCCAGTGCAGAAGTAACATTCTCCAGAAACACACTCTCTCCTAACTCTTAAGTTACTAGCTCACCTCACATATGCATGGAAACCCAGAGTGGAGCAGCCGGCGTATCTCTTGCTTGGATGCTGCCAGAAGGCTCTGTGCGATAGTGGCTTGCAAGGAGCTGCTTAGGAATCTAGTTGCACAGCAAGTACAAGCTTCTCACTGGAGCTGAGAAGCACTGGGAAGAACTTCCCTTTGAAGAACTAACAGTGTGCAGAAACACACGCAGTTCTATCTCTTACTGGGGAGTGTGCAGGACACTTCAGTGAACAGGCCGCTCTGCCCGAACAAGGCAGAATGCAGATGCGTAGTTCCCAAGCATATTCTCCTGAGTCTACTAGAAACGTTGGAGTAGAGCTGCGAGGAACTCGGCATAAGTTCCATTTGAAGAAATAACCTAGGCCAGAAACCCACTCAGCTGTAGCTGTTAAGATTCTTCTGGAGCGCACATTCTGGGAACCAGGCAGCAGAGTGCCCTGTGGAAGCTGCTCGATTTCAGCTTGTCTGATAGGTGTTTGTCTTCCCTGCAGAGAAACAGTGGCTTAGAGAACTCTTTCTACAGCAGCCACACACTCTGCCCTAGAGCTGAGAAGCACTGGCTGTAAGTTCCCTTTGCAGAAGTAACATTCTCCAGAAACACACTCTCTCCTAACTCTTAAGTTACTAGCTCACCTCACATATGCATGGAAACCCAGAGTGGAGCAGCCGGCGTATCTCTTGCTTGGATGCTGCCAGAAGGCTCTGTGCGATAGTGGCTTGCAAGGAGCTGCTTAGGAATCTAGTTGCACAGCAAGTACAAGCTTCTCACTGGAGCTGAGAAGCACTGGGAAGAACTTCCCTTTGAAGAACTAACAGTGTGCAGAAACACACGCAGTTCTATCTCTTACTGGGGAGTGTGCAGGAGACTTCAGTGAACAGGCCGCTCTGCCCGAACAAGGCAGAATGCAGATGCGTAGTTCCCAAGCATATTCTTCTGAGTCCACTAGAAACGTTGGAGTAGAGCTGAGAGGAACTCGGCATAAGTTCCATTTGAAGAAATAACCTAGGCCAGAAACCCACTCAGCTGTAGCTGTTAAGATTCTTCTGGAGCGCACATTCTGGGAACCAGGCAGCAGAGTGCCCTGTGGAAGCTGCTCGATTTCAGCTTGTCTGATAGGTGTTTGTCTTCCCTGCAGAGAAACAGTGGCTTAGAGAACTCTTTCTACAGCAGCCACACACTCTGCCCTAGAGCTGAGAAGCACTGGCTGTAAGTTCCCAGTGCAGAAGTAACATTCTCCAGAAACACACTCTCTCCTAACTCTTAAGTTACTAGCTCACCTCACATATGCATGGAAACCCAGAGTGGAGCAGCCGGCGTATCTCTTGCTTGGATGCTGCCAGAAGGCTCTGTGCGATAGTGGCTTGCAAGGAGCTGCTTAGGAATCTAGTTGCACAGCAAGTACAAGCTTCTCACTGGAGCTGAGAAGCACTGGGAAGAACTTCCCTTTGAAGAACTAACAGTGTGCAGAAACACACGCAGTTCTATCTCTTACTGGGGAGTGTGCAGGACACTTCAGTGAACAGGCCGCTCTGCCCGAACAAGGCAGAATGCAGATGCGTAGTTCCCAAGCATATTCTCCTGAGTCTACTAGAAACGTTGGAGTAGAGCTGCGAGGAACTCGGCATAAGTTCCATTTGAAGAAATAACCTAGGCCAGAAACCCACTCAGCTGTAGCTGTTAAGATTCTTCTGGAGCGCACATTCTGGGAACCAGGCAGCAGAGTGCCCTGTGGAAGCTGCTCGATTTCAGCTTGTCTGATAGGTGTTTGTCTTCCCTGCAGAGAAACAGTGGCTTAGAGAACTCTTTCTACAGCAGCCACACACTCTGCCCTAGAGCTGAGAAGCACTGGCTGTAAGTTCCCTTTGCAGAAGTAACATTCTCCAGAAACACACTCTCTCCTAACTCTTAAGTTACTAGCTCACCTCACATATGCATGGAAACGCAGAGTGGAGCAGCCGGCGATAGCTCTTGCTTGGATGCTGCCAGAAGGCTCTGTGCGATAGTGGCTTGCAAGGAGCTGCTTAGGAATCTAGTTGCACAGCAAGTACAAGCTTCTCACTGGAGCTGAGAAGCACTGGGAAGAACTTCCCTTTGAAGAACTAACAGTGTGCAGAAACACACGCAGTTCTATCTCTTACTGGGGAGTGTGCAGGCGAGTTCAGTGAACAGGCCGCTCTGCCCGAACAAGGCAGAATGCAGATGCGTAGTTCCCAAGCATATTCTTCTGAGTCCACTAGAAACGTTGGAGTAGAGCTGAGAGGAACTCGGCATAAGTTCCATTTGAAGAAATAACCTAGGCCAGAAACCCACTCAGCTGTAGCTGTTAAGATTCATCTGGAGCGCACATTCTGGGAACCAGGCAGCAGAGTGCCCTGTGGAAGCTGCTCGATTTCAGCTTGTCTGATAGGTGTTTGTCTTCCCTGCAGAGAAACAGTGGCTTAGAGAACTCTTTCTACAGCAGCCACACACTCTGCCCTAGAGCGGAGAAGCACTGGCTGTAAGTTCCCTTTGCAGAAGTAACATTCTCCAGAAACACACTCTCTCCTAACTCTTAAGTTACTAGCTCACCTCACATATGCATGGAAACCCAGAGTGGAGCAGCCGGCGTATCTCTTGCTTGGATGCTGCCAGAAGGCTCTGTGCGATAGTGGCTTGCAAGGAGCTGCTTAGGAATCTAGTTGCACAGCAAGTACAAGCTTCTCACTGGAGCTGAGAAGCACTGGGATGAACTTCTCTTTGAAGAACTAACAGTGTGCCGAAACACACGCAGTTCTGTCTCTTACTGGGGAGTGTGCAGGCGAGTTCAGTGAACAGGCCGCTCTGCCCGAACAAGGCAGAATGCAGATGCGTAGTTCCCAAGCATATTCTTCTGAGTCCACTAGAAACGTTGGAGTAGAGCTGAGAGGAACTCGGCATAAGTTCCATTTGAAGAAATAACCTAGGCCAGAAACCCACTCAGCTGTAGCTGTTAAGATTCATCTGGAGCGCACATTCTGGGAACCAGGCAGCAGAGTGCCCTGTGGAAGCTGCTCGATTTCAGCTTGTCTGATAGGTGTTTGTCTTCCCTGCAGAGAAACAGTGGCTTAGAGAACTCTTTCTACAGTAGCCACACACTCTGCCCTAGAGCTGAGAAGCACTGGCTGTAAGTTCCCTTTGCAGAAGTAACATTCTCCAGAAACACACTCTCTCCTAACTCTTAAGTTACTAGCTCACCTCACATATGCATGGAAACCCAGAGTGGAGCAGCCGGCGTATCTCTTGCTTGGATGCTGCCAGAAGGCTCTGTGCGATAGTGGCTTGCAAGGAGCTGCTTAGGAATCTAGTTGCACAGCAAGTACAAGCTTCTCACTGGAGCTGAGAAGCACTGGGAAGAACTTCCCTTTGAAGAACTAACAGTGTGCAGAAACACACGCAGTTCTATCTCTTACTGGGGAGTGTGCAGGAGACTTCAGTGAACAGGCCGCTCTGCCCGAACAAGGCAGAATGCAGATGCGTAGTTCCCAAGCATATTCTCCTGAGTCTACTAGAAACGTTGGAGTAGAGCTGCGAGGAACTCGGCATAAGTTCCATTTGAAGAAATAACCTAGGCCAGAAACCCACTCAGCTGTAGCTGTTAAGATTCTTCTGGAGCGCACATTCTGGGAACCAGGCAGCAGAGTGCCCTGTGGAAGCTGCTCGATTTCAGCTTGTCTGATAGGTGTTTGTCTTCCCTGCAGAGAAACAGTGGCTTAGAGAACTCTTTCTACAGCAGCCACACACTCTGCCCTAGAGCTGAGAAGCACTGGCTGTAAGTTCCCTTTGCAGAAGTAACATTCTCCAGAAACACACTCTCTCCTAACTCTTAAGTTACTAGCTCACATCACATATGCATGGAAACGCAGAGTGGAGCAGCCGGCGATAGCTCTTGCTTGGATGCTGCCAGAAGGCTCTGTGAGATAGTGGCTTGCAAGGAGCTGCTTAGGAATCTAGTTGCACAGCAAGTACAAGCTTCTCACTGGAGCTGAGAAGCACTGGGAAGAACTTCCCTTTGAAGAACTAACAGTGTGCAGAAACACACGCAGTTCTATCTCTTACTGGGGAGTGTGCAGGCGAGTTCAGTGAACAGGCCGCTCTGCCCGAACAAGGCAGAATGCAGATGCGTAGTTCCCAAGCATATTCTTCTGAGTCCACTAGAAACCTTGGAGTAGAGCTGAGAGGAACTCGGCATAAGTTCCATTTGAAGAAATAACCTAGGCCAGAAACCCACTCAGCTGTAGCTGTTAAGATTCTTCTGGAGCGCACATTCTGGGAACCAGGCAGCAGAGTGCCCTGTGGAAGCTGCTCGATTTCAGCTTGTCTGATAGGTGTTTGTCTTCCCTGCAGAGAAACAGTGGCTTAGAGAACTCTTTCTACAGCAGCCACACACTCTGCCCTAGAGCTGAGAAGCACTGGCTGTAAGTTCCCTTTGCAGAAGTAACATTCTCCAGAAACACACTCTCTCCTAACTCTTAAGTTACTAGCTCACCTCACATATGCATGGAAACCCAGAGTGGAGCAGCCGGCGATAGCTCTTGCTTGGATGCTGCCAGAAGGCTCTGTGCGATAGTGGCTTGCAAGGAGCTGCTTAGGAATCTAGTTGCACAGCAAGTACAAGCTTCTCACTGGAGCTGAGAAGCACTGGGAAGAACTTCCCTTTGAAGAACTAACAGGGTGCAGAAACACACGCAGTTCTATCTCTTACTGGGGAGTGTGTAGGAGACTTCAGTGAACAGGCCGCTCTGCCCGAACAAGGCAG
Organism: Tapirus indicus; assembly: GCA_031878705.1. NCBI lineage: Eukaryota > Metazoa > Chordata > Mammalia > Perissodactyla > Tapiridae > Tapirus > Tapirus indicus. The sequence goes on from CM062933.1 coordinate 512,073, forward strand.
AATGCAGATGCGTAGTTCCCAAGCATATTCTCCTGAGTCTACTAGAAACGTTGGAGTAGAGCTGCGAGGAACTCGGCATAAGTTCCATTTGAAGAAATAACCTAGGCCAGAAACCCACTCAGCTGTAGCTGTTAAGATTCATCTGGAGCGCACATTCTGGGAACCAGGCAGCAGAGTGCCCTGTGGAAGCTGCTCGATTTCAGCTTGTCTGATAGGTGTTTGTCTTCCCTGCAGAGAAACAGTGGCTTAGAGAACTCTTTCTACAGCAGCCACACACTCTGCCCTAGAGCTGAGAAGCACTGGCTGTAAGTTCCCTTTGCAGAAGTAACATTCTCCAGAAACACACTCTCTCCTAACTCTTAACTTACTAGCTCACCTCACATATGCATGGAAACCCAGAGTGGAGCAGCCGGCGTATCTCTTGCTTGGATGCTGCCAGAAGGCTCTGTGCGATAGTGGCTTGCAAGGAGCTGCTTAGGAATCTAGTTGCACAGCAAGTACAAGCTTCTCACTGGAGCTGAGAAGCACTGGGAAGAACTTCCCTTTGAAGAACTAACAGTGTGCAGAAACACACGCAGTTCTATCTCTTACTGGGGAGTGTGCAGGAGACTTCAGTGAACAGGCCGCTCTGCCCGAACAAGGCAGAATGCAGATGCGTAGTTCCCAAGCATATTCTCCTGAGTCTACTAGAAACGTTGGAGTAGAGCTGCGAGGAACTCGGCATAAGTTCCATTTGAAGAAATAACCTAGGCCAGAAACCCACTCAGCTGTAGCTGTTAAGATTCTTCTGGAGCGCACATTCTGGGAACCAGGCAGCAGAGTGCCCTGTGGAAGCTGCTCGATTTCAGCTTGTCTGATAGGTGTTTGTCTTCCCTGCAGAGAAACAGTGGCTTAGAGAACTGTTTCTACAGCAGCCACACACTCTGCCCTAGAGCTGAGAAGCACTGGCTGTAAGTTCCCTTTGCAGAAGTAACATTCTCCAGAAACACACTCTCTCCTAACTCTTAAGTTACTAGCTCACCTCACATATGCATGGAAACCCAGAGTGGAGCAGCCGGCGTATCTCTTGCTTGGATGCTGCCAGAAGGCTCTGTGCGATAGTGGCTTGCAAGGAGCTGCTTAGGAATCTAGTTGCACAGCAAGTACAAGCTTCTCACTGGAGCTGAGAAGCACTGGGAAGAACTTCCCTTTGAAGAACTAACAGTGTGCAGAAACACACGCAGTTCTATCTCTTACTGGGGAGTGTGCAGGCGAGTTCAGTGAACAGGCCGCTCTGCCCGAACAAGGCACAATGCAGATGCGTAGTTCCCAAGCATATTCTTCTGAGTCCACTAGAAACGTTGGAGTAGAGCTGAGAGGAACTCGGCATAAGTTCCATTTGAAGAAATAACCTAGGCCAGAAACCCACTCAGCTGTAGCTGTTAAGATTCATCTGGAGCGCACATTCTGGGAACCAGGCAGCAGAGTGCCCTGTGGAAGCTGCTCGATTTCAGCTTGTCTGATAGGTGTTTGTCTTCCCTGCAGAGAAACAGTGGCTTAGAGAACTCTTTCTAGAGCAGCCACACACTCTGCCCTAGAGCTGAGAAGCACTGGCTGTAAGTTCCCTTTGCAGAAGTAACATTCTCCAGAAACACACTCTCTCCTAACTCTTAAGTTACTAGCTCACCTCACATATGCATGGAAACCCAGAGTGGAGCAGCCGGCGATAGCTCTTGCTTGGATGCTGCCAGAAGGCTCTGTGCGATAGTGGCTTGCAAGGATCTGCTTAGGAATCTAGTTGCACAGCAAGTACAAGCTTCTCACTGGAGCTGAGAAGCACTGGGAAGAACTTCCCTTTGAAGAACTAACAGGGTGCAGAAACACACGCAGTTCTATCTCTTACTGGGGAGTGTGTAGGAGACCTCAGTGAACAGGCCGCTCTGCCCGAACAAGGCAGAATGCAGATGCGTAGTTCCCAAGCATATTCTCCTGAGTCTACTAGAAACGTTGGAGTAGAGCTGCGAGGAACTCGGCATAAGTTCCATTTGAAGAAATAACCTAGGCCAGAAACCCACTCAGCTGTAGCTGTTAAGATTCATCTGGAGCGCACATTCTGGGAACCAGGCAGCAGAGTGCCCTGTGGAAGCTGCTCGATTTCAGCTTGTCTGATAGGTGTTTGTCTTCCCTGCAGAGAAACAGTGGCTTAGAGAACTCTTTCTACAGCAGCCACACACTCTGCCCTAGAGCTGAGAAGCACTGGCTGTAAGTTCCCTTTGCAGAAGTAACATTCTCCAGAAACACACTCTCTCCTAACTCTTAAGTTACTAGCTCACCTCACATATGCATGGAAACCCAGAGTGGAGCAGGCGGCGATAGCTCTTGCTTGGAAGCTGCCAGAAGGCTCTGTGCGATAGTGGCTTGCAAGGAGCTGCTTAGGAATCTAGTTGCACAGCAAGTACAAGCTTCTCACTGGAGCTGAGAAGCACTGGGAAGAACTTCCCTTTGAAGAACTAACAGTGTGCAGAAACACACGCAGTTCTATCTCTTACTGGGGAGTGTGCAGGAGACTTCAGTGAACAGGCCGCTCTGCCCGAACAAGGCAGAATGCAGATGCGTAGTTCCCAAGCATATTCTCCTGAGTCTACTAGAAACGTTGGAGTAGAGCTGCGAGGAACTCGGCATAAGTTCCATTTGAAGAAATAACCTAGGCCAGAAACCCACTCAGCTGTAGCTGTTAAGATTCTTCTGGAGCGCACATTCTGGGAACCAGGCAGCAGAGTGCCCTGTGGAAGCTGCTCCATTTCAGCTTGTCTGATAGGTGTTTGTCTTCCCTGCAGAGAAACAGTGGCTTAGAGAACTCTTTCTACAACAGCCACACACTCTGCCCTAGAGCTGAGAAGCACTGGCTGTAAGTTCCCTTTGCAGAAGTAACATTCTCCAGAAACACACTCTTTCCTAACTCTTAACTTACTAGCTCACCTCACATATGCATGGAAACCCAGAGTGGAGCAGCCGGCGATAGCTCTTGCTTGGATGCTGCCAGAAGGCTCTGTGCGATAGTGGCTTGCAAGGAGCTGCTTAGGAATCTAGTTGCACAGCAAGTACAAGCTTCTCACTGGAGCTGAGAAGCACTGGGATGAACTTCTCTTTGAAGAACTAACAGTGTGCAGAAACACACGCAGTTCTATCTCTTACTGGGGAGTGTGCAGGCGAGTTCAGTGAACAGGCCGCTCTGCCCGAACAAGGCACAATGCAGATGCGTAGTTCCCAAGCATATTCTTCTGAGTCCACTAGAAAAGTTGGAGTAGAGCTGAGAGGAACTCGGCATAAGTTCCATTTGAAGAAATAACCTAGGCCAGAAACCCACTCAGCTGTAGCTGTTAAGATTCATCTGGAGCGCACATTCTGGGAACCAGGCAGCAGAGTGCCCTGTGGAAGCTGCTCGATTTCAGCTTGTCTGATAGGTGTTTGTCTTCCCTGCAGAGAAACAGTGGCTTAGAGTATTCTTTCTACAGCAGCCACACACTCTGCCCTAGAGCTGAGAAGCACTGGCTGTAAGTTTCCTTTGCAGAAGTAACATTCTCCAGAAACACTCTCTCCTAACTCTTAACTTACTAGCTCACCCCACATATGCATGGAAACCCAGAGTGGAGCAGGCGGCGATAGCTCTTGCTTGGATGCTGCCAGAAGGCTCTGTGCGATAGTGGCTTGCAAGGAGCTACTTAGGAATCTAGTTGCACAGCAAGTACAAGCTTCTCACTGGAGCTGAGAAGCACTGGGAAGAACTTCCCTTTGAAGAACTAACAGTGTGCAGAAACACACGCAGTTCTATCTCTTACTGGGGAGTGTGCAGGAGACTTCAGTGAACAGGCCGCTCTGCCCGAACAAGGCAGAATGCAGATGCTTAGTTCCCAAGCATATTCTCCTGAGTCTACTAGAAACGTTGGAGTAGAGCTGCGAGGAACTCGGCATAAGTTCCATTTGAAGAAATAACCTAGGCCAGAAACCCACTCAGCTGTAGCTGTTAAGATTCTTCTGGAGCGCACATTCTGGGAACCAGGCAGCAGAGTGCCCTGTGGAAGCTGCTCGATTTCAGCTTGTCTGATAGGTGTTTGTCTTCCCTGCAGAGAAACAGTGGCTTAGAGAACTCTTTCTACAGCAGCCACACACTCTGCCCTAGAGCTGAGAAGCACTGGCTGTAAGTTCCCTTTGCAGAAGTAACATTCTCCAGAAACCCACTCTCTCCTAACTCTTAACTTACTAGCTCACCTCACATATGCATGGAAACCCAGAGTGGAGCAGCCGTCGATAGCACTCGCTTGGATGCTGCCAGAAGGCTCTGTGCGATAGTGGCTTGCAAGGAGCTGCTTAGGAATCTAGTTGCACAGCAAGTACAAGCTTCTCACTGGAGCTGAGAAGCACTGGGAAGAACTTCTCTTTGAAGAACCAACAGTGTGCAGAAACACACGCAGTTCTATCTCTTACTGGGGAGTGTGCAGGCGAGTTCAGTGAACAGGCCGCTCTGCCCGAACAAGGCAGAATGCAGATGCGTAGTTCCCAAGCATATTCTTCTGAGTCCACTAGAAACGTTGGAGTAGAGCTGAGAGGAACTCGGCATAAGTTCCATTTGAAGAAATAACCTAGGCCAGAAACCCACTCAGCTGTAGCAGTTAAGATTCATCTGGAGCGCACTTTCTGGGAACCAGGCAGCAGAGTGCCCTGTGGAAGCTGCTCGATTTCAGCTTGTCTGATAGGTGTTTGTCTTCCCTGCAGAGAAACAGTGGCTTAGAGAACTCTTTCTACAGCAGCCACACACTCTGCCCTAGAGCTGAATAGCACTGGCTGTAAGTTCCCTTTGCAGAAGTAACATTCTCCAGAAACACACTCTCTCCTAACTCTTAACTTACTAGCTCACCTCACATATGCATGGAAACCCAGAGTGGAGCAGGCGGCGATAGCTCTTGCTTGGATGCTGCCAGAAGGCTCTGTGCGATAGTGGCTTGCAAGGAGCTGCTTAGGAATCTAGTTGCACAGCTAGTACAAGCTTCTCACTGGAGCTGAGAAGCACTGGGAAGAACTTCCCTTTGAAGAACTAACAGTGTGCAGAAACACACGCAGTTCTATCTCTTACTGGGGAGTGTGCAGGCGAGTTCAGTGAACAGGCCGCTCTGCCCGAACAAGGCAGAATGCAGATGCGTAGTTCCCAAGCATATTCTTCTGAGTCCACTAGAAACGTTGGAGTAGAGCTGAGAGGAACTCGGCATAAGTTCCATTTGAAGAAATAACCTAGGCCAGAAACCCACTCAGCTGTAGCTGTTAAGATTCATCTGGAGCGCACATTCTGGGAACCAGGCAGCAGAGTGCCCTGTGGAAGCTGCTCGATTTCAGCTTGTCTGATAGGTGTTTGTCTTCCCTGCAGAGAAACAGTGGCTTAGAGAACTCTTTCTACAGCAGCCACACACTCTGCCCTAGAGCTGAGAAGCACTGGCTGTAAGTTCCCTTTGCAGAAGTAACATTCTCCAGAAACACACTCTCTCCTAACTCTTAAGTTACTAGCTCACCTCACATATGCATGGAAACCCAGAGTGGAGCAGCCGGCGATAGCTCTTGCTTGGATGCTGCCAGAAGGCTCTGTGCGATAGTGGCTTGCAAGGAGCTACTTAGGAATCTAGTTGCACAGCAAGTACAAGCTTCTCACTGGAGCTGAGAAGCACTGGGAAGAACTTCCCTTTGAAGAACTAACAGTGTGCAGAAACACACGCAGTTCTATCTCTTACTGGGGAGTGTGCAGGCGAGTTCAGTGAACAGGCCGCTCTGCCCGAACAAGGCAGAATGCAGATGCGTAGTTCCCAAGCATATTCTTCTGAGTCCACTAGAAACGTTGGAGTAGAGCTGAGAGGAACTCGGCATAAGTTCCATTTGAAGAAATAACCTAGGCCAGAAACCCACTCAGCTGTAGCTGTTAAGATTCATCTGGAGCGCACATTCTGGGAACCAGGCAGCAGAGTGCCCTGTGGAAGCTGCTCGATTTCAGCTTGTCTGATAGGTGTTTGTCTTCCCTGCAGAGAAACAGTGGCTTAGAGAACTGTTTCTACAGCAGCCACACACTCTGCCCTAGAGCTGAGAAGCACTGGCTGTAAGTTCCCTTTGCAGAAGTAACATTCTCCAGAAACACACTCTCTCCTAACTCTTAAGTTACTAGCTCACCTCACATATGCATGGAAACCCAGAGTGGAGCAGCCGGCGTATCTCTTGCTTGGATGCTGCCAGAAGGCTCTGTGCGATAGTGGCTTGCAAGGAGCTGCTTAGGAATCTAGTTGCACAGCAAGTACAAGCTTCTCACTGGAGCTGAGAAGCACTGGGAAGAACTTCCCTTTGAAGAACTAACAGTGTGCAGAAACACACGCAGTTCTATCTCTTACTGGGGAGTGTGCAGGAGACTTCAGTGAACAGGCCGCTCTGCCCGAACAAGGCAGAATGCAGATGCGTAGTTCCCAAGCATATTCTCCTGAGTCTACTAGAAACGTTGGAGTAGAGCTGCGAGGAACTCGGCATAAGTTCCATTTGAAGAAATAACCTAGGCCAGAAACCCACTCAGCTGTAGCTGTTAAGATTCTTCTGGAGCGCACATTCTGGGAACCAGGCAGCAGAGTGCCCTGTGGAAGCTGCTCGATTTCAGCTTGTCTGATAGGTGTTTGTCTTCCCTGCAGAGAAACAGTGGCTTAGAGAACTGTTTCTACAGCAGCCACACACTCTGCCCTAGAGCTGAGAAGCACTGGCTGTAAGTTCCCTTTGCAGAAGTAACATTCTCCAGAAACACACTCTCTCCTAACTCTTAAGTTACTAGCTCACCTCACATATGCATGGAAACCCAGAGTGGAGCAGCCGGCGTATCTCTTGCTTGGATGCTGCCAGAAGGCTCTGTGCGATAGTGGCTTGCAAGGAGCTGCTTAGGAATCTAGTTGCACAGCAAGTACAAGCTTCTCACTGGAGCTGAGAAGCACTGGGAAGAACTTCCCTTTGAAGAACTAACAGTGTGCAGAAACACACGCAGTTCTATCTCTTACTGGGGAGTGTGCAGGCGAGTTCAGTGAACAGGCCGCTCTGCCCGAACAAGGCAGAATGCAGATGCGTAGTTCCCAAGCATATTCTTCTGAGTCCACTAGAAACGTTGGAGTAGAGCTGAGAGGAACTCGGCATAAGTTCCATTTGAAGAAATAACCTAGGCCAGAAACCCACTCAGCTGTAGCTGTTAAGATTCATCTGGAGCGCACATTCTGGGAACCAGGCAGCAGAGTGCCCTGTGGAAGCTGCTCGATTTCAGCTTGTCTGATAGGTGTTTGTCTTCCCTGCAGAGAAACAGTGGCTTAGAGAACTCTTTCTACAGTAGCCACACACTCTGCCCTAGAGCTGAGAAGCACTGGCTGTAAGTTCCCTTTGCAGAAGTAACATTCTCCAGAAACACACTCTCTCCTAACTCTTAAGTTACTAGCTCACCTCACATATGCATGGAAACCCAGAGTGGAGCAGCCGGCGTATCTCTTGCTTGGATGCTGCCAGAAGGCTCTGTGCGATAGTGGCTTGCAAGGAGCTGCTTAGGAATCTAGTTGCACAGCAAGTACAAGCTTCTCACTGGAGCTGAGAAGCACTGGGAAGAACTTCCCTTTGAAGAACTAACAGTGTGCAGAAACACACGCAGTTCTATCTCTTACTGGGGAGTGTGCAGGAGACTTCAGTGAACAGGCCGCTCTGCCCGAACAAGGCAGAATGCAGATGCGTAGTTCCCAAGCATATTCTTCTGAGTCCACTAGAAACGTTGGAGTAGAGCTGAGAGGAACTCGGCATAAGTTCCATTTGAAGAAATAACCTAGGCCAGAAACCCACTCAGCTGTAGCTGTTAAGATTCTTCTGGAGCGCACATTCTGGGAACCAGGCAGCAGAGTGCCCTGTGGAAGCTGCTCGATTTCAGCTTGTCTGATAGGTGTTTGTCTTCCCTGCAGAGAAACAGTGGCTTAGAGAACTCTTTCTACAGCAGCCACACACTCTGCCCTAGAGCTGAGAAGCACTGGCTGTAAGTTCCCAGTGCAGAAGTAACATTCTCCAGAAACACACTCTCTCCTAACTCTTAAGTTACTAGCTCACCTCACATATGCATGGAAACCCAGAGTGGAGCAGCCGGCGTATCTCTTGCTTGGATGCTGCCAGAAGGCTCTGTGCGATAGTGGCTTGCAAGGAGCTGCTTAGGAATCTAGTTGCACAGCAAGTACAAGCTTCTCACTGGAGCTGAGAAGCACTGGGAAGAACTTCCCTTTGAAGAACTAACAGTGTGCAGAAACACACGCAGTTCTATCTCTTACTGGGGAGTGTGCAGGACACTTCAGTGAACAGGCCGCTCTGCCCGAACAAGGCAGAATGCAGATGCGTAGTTCCCAAGCATATTCTCCTGAGTCTACTAGAAACGTTGGAGTAGAGCTGCGAGGAACTCGGCATAAGTTCCATTTGAAGAAATAACCTAGGCCAGAAACCCACTCAGCTGTAGCTGTTAAGATTCTTCTGGAGCGCACATTCTGGGAACCAGGCAGCAGAGTGCCCTGTGGAAGCTGCTCGATTTCAGCTTGTCTGATAGGTGTTTGTCTTCCCTGCAGAGAAACAGTGGCTTAGAGAACTCTTTCTACAGCAGCCACACACTCTGCCCTAGAGCTGAGAAGCACTGGCTGTAAGTTCCCTTTGCAGAAGTAACATTCTCCAGAAACACACTCTCTCCTAACTCTTAAGTTACTAGCTCACCTCACATATGCATGGAAACGCAGAGTGGAGCAGCCGGCGATAGCTCTTGCTTGGATGCTGCCAGAAGGCTCTGTGCGATAGTGGCTTGCAAGGAGCTGCTTAGGAATCTAGTTGCACAGCAAGTACAAGCTTCTCACTGGAGCTGAGAAGCACTGGGATGAACTTCTCTTTGAAGAACTAACAGTGTGCCGAAACACACGCAGTTCTATCTCTTACTGGGGAGTGTGCAGGCGAGTTCAGTGAACAGGCCGCTCTGCCCGAACAAGGCAGAATGCAGATGCGTAGTTCCCAAGCATATTCTTCTGAGTCCACTAGAAACGTTGGAGTAGAGCTGAGAGGAACTCGGCATAAGTTCCATTTGAAGAAATAACCTAGGCCAGAAACCCACTCAGCTGTAGCTGTTAAGATTCATCTGGAGCGCACATTCTGGGAACCAGGCAGCAGAGTGCCCTGTGGAAGCTGCTCGATTTCAGCTTGTCTGATAGGTGTTTGTCTTCCCTGCAGAGAAACAGTGGCTTAGAGAACTCTTTCTACAGTAGCCACACACTCTGCCCTAGAGCTGAGAAGCACTGGCTGTAAGTTCCCTTTGCAGAAGTAACATTCTCCAGAAACACACTCTCTCCTAACTCTTAAGTTACTAGCTCACCTCACATATGCATGGAAACCCAGAGTGGAGCAGCCGGCGTATCTCTTGCTTGGATGCTGCCAGAAGGCTCTGTGCGATAGTGGCTTGCAAGGAGCTGCTTAGGAATCTAGTTGCACAGCAAGTACAAGCTTCTCACTGGAGCTGAGAAGCACTGGGAAGAACTTCCCTTTGAAGAACTAACAGTGTGCAGAAACACACGCAGTTCTATCTCTTACTGGGGAGTGTGCAGGAGACTTCAGTGAACAGGCCGCTCTGCCCGAACAAGGCAGAATGCAGATGCGTAGTTCCCAAGCATATTCTCCTGAGTCTACTAGAAACGTTGGAGTAGAGCTGCGAGGAACTCGGCATAAGTTCCATTTGAAGAAATAACCTAGGCCAGAAACCCACTCAGCTGTAGCTGTTAAGATTCTTCTGGAGCGCACATTCAGGGAACCAGGCAGCAGAGTGCCCTGTGGAAGCTGCTCGATTTCAGCTTGTCTGATAGGTGTTTGTCTTCCCTGCAGAGAAACAGTGGCTTAGAGAACTGTTTCTACAGCAGCCACACACTCTGCCCTAGAGCTGAGAAGCACTGGCTGTAAGTTCCCTTTGCAGAAGTAACATTCTCCAGAAACACACTCTCTCCTAACTCTTAAGTTACTAGCTCACATCACATATGCATGGAAACGCAGAGTGGAGCAGCCGGCGATAGCTCTTGCTTGGATGCTGCCAGAAGGCTCTGTGCGATAGTGGCTTGCAAGGAGCTGCTTAGGAATCTAGTTGCACAGCAAGTACAAGCTTCTCACTGGAGCTGAGAAGCACTGGGAAGAACTTCCCTTTGAAGAACTAACAGTGTGCAGAAACACACGCAGTTCTATCTCTTACTGGGGAGTGTGCAGGCGAGTTCAGTGAACAGGCCGCTCTGCCCGAACAAGGCAGAATGCAGATGCGTAGTTCCCAAGCATATTCTTCTGAGTCCACTAGAAACCTTGGAGTAGAGCTGAGAGGAACTCGGCATAAGTTCCATTTGAAGAAATAACCTAGGCCAGAAACCCACTCAGCTGTAGCTGTTAAGATTCTTCTGGAGCGCACATTCTGGGAACCAGGCAGCAGAGTGCCCTGTGGAAGCTGCTCGATTTCAGCTTGTCTGATAGGTGTTTGTCTTCCCTGCAGAGAAACAGTGGCTTAGAGAACTCTTTCTACAGCAGCCACACACTCTGCCCTAGAGCTGAGAAGCACTGGCTGTAAGTTCCCTTTGCAGAAGTAACATTCTCCAGAAACACACTCTCTCCTAACTCTTAACTTACTAGCTCACCTCACATATGCATGGAAACCCAGAGTGGAGCAGCCGGCGATAGCTCTTGCTTGGATGCTGCCAGAAGGCTCTGTGCGATAGTGGCTTGCAAGGAGCTGCTTAGGAATCTAGTTGCACAGCAAGTACAAGCTTCTCACTGGAGCTGAGAAGCACTGGGAAGAACTTCCCTTTGAAGAACTAACAGGGTGCAGAAACACACGCAGTTCTATCTCTTACTGGGGAGTGTGCAGGAGACTTCAGTGAACAGGCCGCTCTGCCCGAACAAGGCAGAATGCAGATGCGTAGTTCCCAAGCATATTCTTCTGAGTCCACTAGAAACGTTGGAGTAGAGCTGAGAGGAACTCGGCATAAGTTCCATTTGAAGAAATAACCTAGGCCAGAAACCCACTCAGCTGTAGCTGTTAAGATTCTTCTGGAGCGCACATTCTGGGAACCAGGCAGCAGAGTGCCCTGTGGAAGCTGCTCGATTTCAGCTTGTCTGATAGGTGTTTGTCTTCCCTGCAGAGAAACAGTGGCTTAGAGAACTCTTTCTACAGCAGCCACACACTCTGCCCTAGAGCTGAGAAGCACTGGCTGTAAGTTCCCAGTGCAGAAGTAACATTCTCCAGAAACACACTCTCTCCTAACTCTTAAGTTACTAGCTCACCTCACATATGCATGGAAACCCAGAGTGGAGCAGCCGGCGTATCTCTTGCTTGGATGCTGCCAGAAGGCTCTGTGCGATAGTGGCTTGCAAGGAGCTGCTTAGGAATCTAGTTGCACAGCAAGTACAAGCTTCTCACTGGAGCTGAGAAGCACTGGGAAGAACTTCCCTTTGAAGAACTAACAGTGTGCAGAAACACACGCAGTTCTATCTCTTACTGGGGAGTGTGCAGGACACTTCAGTGAACAGGCCGCTCTGCCCGAACAAGGCAGAATGCAGATGCGTAGTTCCCAAGCATATTCTCCTGAGTCTACTAGAAACGTTGGAGTAGAGCTGCGAGGAACTCGGCATAAGTTCCATTTGAAGAAATAACCTAGGCCAGAAACCCACTCAGCTGTAGCTGTTAAGATTCTTCTGGAGCGCACATTCTGGGAACCAGGCAGCAGAGTGCCCTGTGGAAGCTGCTCGATTTCAGCTTGTCTGATAGGTGTTTGTCTTCCCTGCAGAGAAACAGTGGCTTAGAGAACTCTTTCTACAGCAGCCACACACTCTGCCCTAGAGCTGAGAAGCACTGGCTGTAAGTTCCCTTTGCAGAAGTAACATTCTCCAGAAACACACTCTCTCCTAACTCTTAAGTTACTAGCTCACCTCACATATGCATGGAAACCCAGAGTGGAGCAGCCGGCGTATCTCTTGCTTGGATGCTGCCAGAAGGCTCTGTGCGATAGTGGCTTGCAAGGAGCTGCTTAGGAATCTAGTTGCACAGCAAGTACAAGCTTCTCACTGGAGCTGAGAAGCACTGGGAAGAACTTCCCTTTGAAGAACTAACAGTGTGCAGAAACACACGCAGTTCTATCTCTTACTGGGGAGTGTGCAGGAGACTTCAGTGAACAGGCCGCTCTGCCCGAACAAGGCAGAATGCAGATGCGTAGTTCCCAAGCATATTCTTCTGAGTCCACTAGAAACGTTGGAGTAGAGCTGAGAGGAACTCGGCATAAGTTCCATTTGAAGAAATAACCTAGGCCAGAAACCCACTCAGCTGTAGCTGTTAAGATTCTTCTGGAGCGCACATTCTGGGAACCAGGCAGCAGAGTGCCCTGTGGAAGCTGCTCGATTTCAGCTTGTCTGATAGGTGTTTGTCTTCCCTGCAGAGAAACAGTGGCTTAGAGAACTCTTTCTACAGCAGCCACACACTCTGCCCTAGAGCTGAGAAGCACTGGCTGTAAGTTCCCAGTGCAGAAGTAACATTCTCCAGAAACACACTCTCTCCTAACTCTTAAGTTACTAGCTCACCTCACATATGCATGGAAACCCAGAGTGGAGCAGCCGGCGTATCTCTTGCTTGGATGCTGCCAGAAGGCTCTGTGCGATAGTGGCTTGCAAGGAGCTGCTTAGGAATCTAGTTGCACAGCAAGTACAAGCTTCTCACTGGAGCTGAGAAGCACTGGGAAGAACTTCCCTTTGAAGAACTAACAGTGTGCAGAAACACACGCAGTTCTATCTCTTACTGGGGAGTGTGCAGGACACTTCAGTGAACAGGCCGCTCTGCCCGAACAAGGCAGAATGCAGATGCGTAGTTCCCAAGCATATTCTCCTGAGTCTACTAGAAACGTTGGAGTAGAGCTGCGAGGAACTCGGCATAAGTTCCATTTGAAGAAATAACCTAGGCCAGAAACCCACTCAGCTGTAGCTGTTAAGATTCTTCTGGAGCGCACATTCTGGGAACCAGGCAGCAGAGTGCCCTGTGGAAGCTGCTCGATTTCAGCTTGTCTGATAGGTGTTTGTCTTCCCTGCAGAGAAACAGTGGCTTAGAGAACTCTTTCTACAGCAGCCACACACTCTGCCCTAGAGCTGAGAAGCACTGGCTGTAAGTTCCCTTTGCAGAAGTAACATTCTCCAGAAACACACTCTCTCCTAACTCTTAAGTTACTAGCTCACCTCACATATGCATGGAAACGCAGAGTGGAGCAGCCGGCGATAGCTCTTGCTTGGATGCTGCCAGAAGGCTCTGTGCGATAGTGGCTTGCAAGGAGCTGCTTAGGAATCTAGTTGCACAGCAAGTACAAGCTTCTCACTGGAGCTGAGAAGCACTGGGAAGAACTTCCCTTTGAAGAACTAACAGTGTGCAGAAACACACGCAGTTCTATCTCTTACTGGGGAGTGTGCAGGCGAGTTCAGTGAACAGGCCGCTCTGCCCGAACAAGGCAGAATGCAGATGCGTAGTTCCCAAGCATATTCTTCTGAGTCCACTAGAAACGTTGGAGTAGAGCTGAGAGGAACTCGGCATAAGTTCCATTTGAAGAAATAACCTAGGCCAGAAACCCACTCAGCTGTAGCTGTTAAGATTCATCTGGAGCGCACATTCTGGGAACCAGGCAGCAGAGTGCCCTGTGGAAGCTGCTCGATTTCAGCTTGTCTGATAGGTGTTTGTCTTCCCTGCAGAGAAACAGTGGCTTAGAGAACTCTTTCTACAGCAGCCACACACTCTGCCCTAGAGCGGAGAAGCACTGGCTGTAAGTTCCCTTTGCAGAAGTAACATTCTCCAGAAACACACTCTCTCCTAACTCTTAAGTTACTAGCTCACCTCACATATGCATGGAAACCCAGAGTGGAGCAGCCGGCGTATCTCTTGCTTGGATGCTGCCAGAAGGCTCTGTGCGATAGTGGCTTGCAAGGAGCTGCTTAGGAATCTAGTTGCACAGCAAGTACAAGCTTCTCACTGGAGCTGAGAAGCACTGGGATGAACTTCTCTTTGAAGAACTAACAGTGTGCCGAAACACACGCAGTTCTGTCTCTTACTGGGGAGTGTGCAGGCGAGTTCAGTGAACAGGCCGCTCTGCCCGAACAAGGCAGAATGCAGATGCGTAGTTCCCAAGCATATTCTTCTGAGTCCACTAGAAACGTTGGAGTAGAGCTGAGAGGAACTCGGCATAAGTTCCATTTGAAGAAATAACCTAGGCCAGAAACCCACTCAGCTGTAGCTGTTAAGATTCATCTGGAGCGCACATTCTGGGAACCAGGCAGCAGAGTGCCCTGTGGAAGCTGCTCGATTTCAGCTTGTCTGATAGGTGTTTGTCTTCCCTGCAGAGAAACAGTGGCTTAGAGAACTCTTTCTACAGTAGCCACACACTCTGCCCTAGAGCTGAGAAGCACTGGCTGTAAGTTCCCTTTGCAGAAGTAACATTCTCCAGAAACACACTCTCTCCTAACTCTTAAGTTACTAGCTCACCTCACATATGCATGGAAACCCAGAGTGGAGCAGCCGGCGTATCTCTTGCTTGGATGCTGCCAGAAGGCTCTGTGCGATAGTGGCTTGCAAGGAGCTGCTTAGGAATCTAGTTGCACAGCAAGTACAAGCTTCTCACTGGAGCTGAGAAGCACTGGGAAGAACTTCCCTTTGAAGAACTAACAGTGTGCAGAAACACACGCAGTTCTATCTCTTACTGGGGAGTGTGCAGGAGACTTCAGTGAACAGGCCGCTCTGCCCGAACAAGGCAGAATGCAGATGCGTAGTTCCCAAGCATATTCTCCTGAGTCTACTAGAAACGTTGGAGTAGAGCTGCGAGGAACTCGGCATAAGTTCCATTTGAAGAAATAACCTAGGCCAGAAACCCACTCAGCTGTAGCTGTTAAGATTCTTCTGGAGCGCACATTCTGGGAACCAGGCAGCAGAGTGCCCTGTGGAAGCTGCTCGATTTCAGCTTGTCTGATAGGTGTTTGTCTTCCCTGCAGAGAAACAGTGGCTTAGAGAACTCTTTCTACAGCAGCCACACACTCTGCCCTAGAGCTGAGAAGCACTGGCTGTAAGTTCCCTTTGCAGAAGTAACATTCTCCAGAAACACACTCTCTCCTAACTCTTAAGTTACTAGCTCACATCACATATGCATGGAAACGCAGAGTGGAGCAGCCGGCGATAGCTCTTGCTTGGATGCTGCCAGAAGGCTCTGTGAGATAGTGGCTTGCAAGGAGCTGCTTAGGAATCTAGTTGCACAGCAAGTACAAGCTTCTCACTGGAGCTGAGAAGCACTGGGAAGAACTTCCCTTTGAAGAACTAACAGTGTGCAGAAACACACGCAGTTCTATCTCTTACTGGGGAGTGTGCAGGCGAGTTCAGTGAACAGGCCGCTCTGCCCGAACAAGGCAGAATGCAGATGCGTAGTTCCCAAGCATATTCTTCTGAGTCCACTAGAAACCTTGGAGTAGAGCTGAGAGGAACTCGGCATAAGTTCCATTTGAAGAAATAACCTAGGCCAGAAACCCACTCAGCTGTAGCTGTTAAGATTCTTCTGGAGCGCACATTCTGGGAACCAGGCAGCAGAGTGCCCTGTGGAAGCTGCTCGATTTCAGCTTGTCTGATAGGTGTTTGTCTTCCCTGCAGAGAAACAGTGGCTTAGAGAACTCTTTCTACAGCAGCCACACACTCTGCCCTAGAGCTGAGAAGCACTGGCTGTAAGTTCCCTTTGCAGAAGTAACATTCTCCAGAAACACACTCTCTCCTAACTCTTAAGTTACTAGCTCACCTCACATATGCATGGAAACCCAGAGTGGAGCAGCCGGCGATAGCTCTTGCTTGGATGCTGCCAGAAGGCTCTGTGCGATAGTGGCTTGCAAGGAGCTGCTTAGGAATCTAGTTGCACAGCAAGTACAAGCTTCTCACTGGAGCTGAGAAGCACTGGGAAGAACTTCCCTTTGAAGAACTAACAGGGTGCAGAAACACACGCAGTTCTATCTCTTACTGGGGAGTGTGTAGGAGACTTCAGTGAACAGGCCGCTCTGCCCGAACAAGGCAGAATGCAGATGCGTAGTTCCCAAGCATATTCTCCTGAGTCTACTAGAAACGTTGGAGTAGAGCTGCGAGGAACTCGGCATAAGTTCCATTTGAAGAAATAACCTAGGCCAGAAACCCACTCAGCTGTAGCTGTTAAGATTCATCTGGAGCGCACATTCTGGGAACCAGGCAGCAGAGTGCCCTGTGGAAGCTGCTCGATTTCAGCTTGTCTGATAGGTGTTTGTCTTCCCTGCAGAGAAACAGTGGCTTAGAGAACTCTTTCTACAGCAGCCACACACTCTGCCCTAGAGCTGAGAAGCACTGGCTGTAAGTTCCCTTTGCAGAAGTAACATTCTCCAGAAACACACTCTCTCCTAACTCTTAAGTTACTAGCTCACCTCACATATGCATGGAAACCCAGAGTGGAGCAGCCGGCGTATCTCTTGCTTGGATGCTGCCAGAAGGCTCTGTGCGATAGTGGCTTGCAAGGAGCTGCTTAGGAATCTAGTTGCACAGCAAGTACAAGCTTCTCACTGGAGCTGAGAAGCACTGGGAAGAACTTCCCTTTGAAGAACTAACAGTGTGCAGAAACACACGCAGTTCTATCTCTTACTGGGGAGTGTGCAGGAGACTTCAGTGAACAGGCCGCTCTGCCCGAACAAGGCAGAATGCAGATGCGTAGTTCCCAAGCATATTCTCCTGAGTCTACTAGAAATGTTGGAGTAGAGCTGCGAGGAACTCGGCATAAGTTCCATTTGAAGAAATAACCTAGGCCAGAAACCCACTCAGCTGTAGCTGTTAAGATTCTTCTGGAGCGCACATTCTGGGAACCAGGCAGCAGAGTGCCCTGTGGAAGCTGCTCGATTTCAGCTTGTCTGATAGGTGTTTGTCTTCCCTGCAGAGAAACAGTGGCTTAGAGAACTGTTTCTACAGCAGCCACACACTCTGCCCTAGAGCTGAGAAGCACTGGCTGTAAGTTCCCTTTGCAGAAGTAACATTCTCCAGAAACACACTCTCTCCTAACTCTTAAGTTACTAGCTCACCTCACATATGCATGGAAACCCAGAGTGGAGCAGCCGGCGTATCTCTTGCTTGGATGCTGCCAGAAGGCTCTGTGCGATAGTGGCTTGCAAGGAGCTGCTTAGGAATCTAGTTGCACAGCAAGTACAAGCTTCTCACTGGAGCTGAGAAGCACTGGGAAGAACTTCCCTTTGAAGAACTAACAGTGTGCAGAAACACACGCAGTTCTATCTCTTACTGGGGAGTGTGCAGGCGAGTTCAGTGAACAGGCCGCTCTGCCCGAACAAGGCACAATGCAGATGCGTAGTTCCCAAGCATATTCTTCTGAGTCCACTAGAAACGTTGGAGTAGAGCTGAGAGGAACTCGGCATAAGTTCCATTTGAAGAAATAACCTAGGCCAGAAACCCACTCAGCTGTAGCTGTTAAGATTCATCTGGAGCGCACATTCTGGGAACCAGGCAGCAGAGTGCCCTGTGGAAGCTGCTCGATTTCAGCTTGTCTGATAGGTGTTTGTCTTCCCTGCAGAGAAACAGTGGCTTAGAGAACTCTTTCTAGAGCAGCCACACACTCTGCCCTAGAGCTGAGAAGCACTGGCTGTAAGTTCCCTTTGCAGAAGTAACATTCTCCAGAAACACACTCTCTCCTAACTCTTAAGTTACTAGCTCACCTCACATATGCATGGAAACCCAGAGTGGAGCAGCCGGCGATAGCTCTTGCTTGGATGCTGCCAGAAGGCTCTGTGCGATAGTGGCTTGCAAGGATCTGCTTAGGAATCTAGTTGCACAGCAAGTACAAGCTTCTCACTGGAGCTGAGAAGCACTGGGAAGAACTTCCCTTTGAAGAACTAACAGGGTGCAGAAACACACGCAGTTCTATCTCTTACTGGGGAGTGTGTAGGAGACCTCAGTGAACAGGCCGCTCTGCCCGAACAAGGCAGAATGCAGATGCGTAGTTCCCAAGCATATTCTCCTGAGTCTACTAGAAACGTTGGAGTAGAGCTGCGAGGAACTCGGCATAAGTTCCATTTGAAGAAATAACCTAGGCCAGAAACCCACTCAGCTGTAGCTGTTAAGATTCTTCTGGAGCGCACATTCTGGGAACCAGGCAGCAGAGTGCCCTGTGGAAGCTGCTCGATTTCAGCTTGTCTGATAGGTGTTTGTCTTCCCTGCAGAGAAACAGTGGCTTAGAGAACTGTTTCTACAGCAGCCACACACTCTGCCCTAGAGCTGAGAAGCACTGGCTGTAAGTTCCCTTTGCAGAAGTAACATTCTCCAGAAACACACTCTCTCCTAACTCTTAAGTTACTAGCTCACCTCACATATGCATGGAAACCCAGAGTGGAGCAGCCGGCGATAGCTCTTGCTTGGATGCTGCCAGAAGGCTCTGTGCGATAGTGGCTTGCAAGGAGCTGCTTAGGAATCTAGTTGCACAGCAAGTACAAGCTTCTCACTGGAGCTGAGAAGCACTGGGAAGAACTTCTCTTTGAAGAACTAACAGTGTGCAGAAACACACGCAGTTCTATCTCTTACTGGGGAGTGTGCAGGAGACTTCAGTGAACAGGCCGCTCTGCCCGAACAAGGCAGAATGCAGATGCGTAGTTCCCAAGCATATTCTCCTGATTCTACTAGAAACGTTGGAGTAGAGCTGCGAGGAACTCGGCATAAGTTCCATTTGAAGAAATAACCTAGGCCAGAAACCCACTCAGCTGTAGCTGTTAAGATTCTTCTGGAGCGCACATTCTGGGAACCAGGCAGCAGAGTGCCCTGTGGAAGCTGCTCGATTTCAGCTTGTCTGATAGGTGTTTGTCTTCCCTGCAGAGAAACAGTGGCTTAGAGAACTCTTTCTACAGCAGCCACACACTCTGCCCTAGAGCTGAGAAGCACTGGCTGTAAGTTCCCTTTGCAGAAGTAACATTCTCCAGAAACACACTCTCTCCTAACTCTTAACTTACTAGCTCACCTCACATATGCATGGAAACCCAGAGTGGAGCAGCCGTCGATAGCACTCGCTTGGATGCTGCCAGAAGGCTCTGTGCGATAGTGGCTTGCAAGGAGCTGCTTAGGAATCTAGTTGCACAGCAAGTACAAGCTTCTCACTGGAGCTGAGAAGCACTGGGAAGAACTTCTCTTTGAAGAACTAACAGTGTGCAGAAACACACGCAGTTCTATCTCTTACTGGGGAGTGTGCAGGCGAGTTCAGTGAACAGGACGCTCTGCCCGAACAAGGCACAATGCAGATGCGTAGTTCCCAAGCATATTCTTCTGAGTCCACTAGAAACGTTGGAGTAGAGCTGAGAGGAACTCGGCATAAGTTCCATTTGAAGAAATAACCTAGGCCAGAAACCCACTCAGCTGTAGCTGTTAAGATTCATCTGGAGCGCACATTCTGGGAACCAGGCAGCAGAGTGCCCTGTGGAAGCTGCTCGATTTCAGCTTGTCTGATAGGTGTTTGTCTTCCCTGCAGAGAAACAGTGGCTTAGAGAACTCTTTCTACAGCAGCCACACACTCTGCCCTAGAGCTGAGAAGCACTGGCTGTAAGTTCCCTTTGCAGAAGTAACATTCTCCAGAAACACACTCTCTCCTAACTCTTAACATACTAGCTCACCTCACATATGCATGGAAACCCAGAGTAGAGCAGGCGGCGATAGCTCTTGCTTGGATGCTGCCAGAAGGCTCTGTGCGATAGTGGCTTGCAAGGAGCTACTTAGGAATCTAGTTGCACAGCAAGTACAAGCTTCTCACTGCAGCTGAGAAGCACTGGGAAGAACTTCCCTTTGAAGAACTAACAGTGTGCAGAAACACACGCAGTTCTATCTCTTACTGGGGAGTGTGCAGGAGACTTCAGTGAACAGGCCGCTCTGCCCGAACAAGGCAGAATGCAGATGCGTAGTTCCCAAGCATATTCTCCTGAGTCTACTAGAAACGTTGGAGTAGAGCTGCGAGGAACTCGGCATAAGTTCCATTTGAAGAAATAACCTAGGCCAGAAACCCACTCAGCTGTAGCTGTTAAGATTCTTCTGGAGCGCACATTCTGGGAACCAGGCAGCAGAGTGCCCTGTGGAAGCTGCTCCATTTCAGCTTGTCTGATAGGTGTTTGTCTTCCCTGCAGAGAAACAGTGGCTTAGAGAACTCTTTCTACAGCAGCCACACACTCTGCCCTAGAGCTGAGAAGCACTGGCTGTAAGTTCCCTTTGCAGAAGTAACATTCTCCAGAAACACACTCTTTCCTAACTCTTAACTTACTAGCTCACCTCACATATGCATGGAAACCCAGAGTGGAGCAGCCGGCGATAGCTCTTGCTTGGATGCTGCCAGAAGGCTCTGTGCGATAGTGGCTTGCAAGGAGCTGCTTAGGAATCTAGTTGCACAGCAAGTACAAGCTTCTCACTGGAGCTGAGAAGCACTGGGATGAACTTCTCTTTGAAGAACTAACAGTGTGCAGAAACACACGCAGTTCTATCTCTTACTGGGGAGTGTGCAGGCGAGTTCAGTGAACAGGCCGCTCTGCCCGAACAAGGCACAATGCAGATGCGTAGTTCCCAAGCATATTCTTCTGAGTCCACTAGAAAAGTTGGAGTAGAGCTGAGAGGAACTCGGCATAAGTTCCATTTGAAGAAATAACCTAGGCCAGAAACCCACTCAGCTGTAGCTGTTAAGATTCATCTGGAGCGCACATTCTGGGAACCAGGCAGCAGAGTGCCCTGTGGAAGCTGCTCGATTTCAGCTTGTCTGATAGGTGTTTGTCTTCCCTGCAGAGAAACAGTGGCTTAGAGTATTCTTTCTACAGCAGCCACACACTCTGCCCTAGAGCTGAGAAGCACTGGCTGTAAGTTTCCTTTGCAGAAGTAACATTCTCCAGAAACACTCTCTCCTAACTCTTAACTTACTAGCTCACCCCACATATGCATGGAAACCCAGAGTGGAGCAGGCGGCGATAGCTCTTGCTTGGATGCTGCCAGAAGGCTCTGTGCGATAGTGGCTTGCAAGGAGCTACTTAGGAATCTAGTTGCACAGCAAGTACAAGCTTCTCACTGGAGCTGAGAAGCACTGGGAAGAACTTCCCTTTGAAGAACTAACAGTGTGCAGAAACACACGCAGTTCTATCTCTTACTGGGGAGTGTGCAGGAGACTTCAGTGAACAGGCCGCTCTGCCCGAACAAGGCAGAATGCAGATGCTTAGTTCCCAAGCATATTCTCCTGAGTCTACTAGAAACGTTGGAGTAGAGCTGCGAGGAACTCGGCATAAGTTCCATTTGAAGAAATAACCTAGGCCAGAAACCCACTCAGCTGTAGCTGTTAAGATTCTTCTGGAGCGCACATTCTGGGAACCAGGCAGCAGAGTGCCCTGTGGAAGCTGCTCGATTTCAGCTTGTCTGATAGGTGTTTGTCTTCCCTGCAGAGAAACAGTGGCTTAGAGAACTCTTTCTACAGCAGCCACACACTCTGCCCTAGAGCTGAGAAGCACTGGCTGTAAGTTCCCTTTGCAGAAGTAACATTCTCCAGAAACCCACTCTCTCCTAACTCTTAACTTACTAGCTCACCTCACATATGCATGGAAACCCAGAGTGGAGCAGCCGTCGATAGCACTCGCTTGGATGCTGCCAGAAGGCTCTGTGCGATAGTGGCTTGCAAGGAGCTGCTTAGGAATCTAGTTGCACAGCAAGTACAAGCTTCTCACTGGAGCTGAGAAGCACTGGGAAGAACTTCTCTTTGAAGAACCAACAGTGTGCAGAAACACACGCAGTTCTATCTCTTACTGGGGAGTGTGCAGGCGAGTTCAGTGAACAGGCCGCTCTGCCCGAACAAGGCAGAATGCAGATGCGTAGTTCCCAAGCATATTCTTCTGAGTCCACTAGAAACGTTGGAGTAGAGCTGAGAGGAACTCGGCATAAGTTCCATTTGAAGAAATAACCTAGGCCAGAAACCCACTCAGCTGTAGCAGTTAAGATTCATCTGGAGCGCACTTTCTGGGAACCAGGCAGCAGAGTGCCCTGTGGAAGCTGCTCGATTTCAGCTTGTCTGATAGGTGTTTGTCTTCCCTGCAGAGAAACAGTGGCTTAGAGAACTCTTTCTACAGCAGCCACACACTCTGCCCTAGAGCTGAATAGCACTGGCTGTAAGTTCCCTTTGCAGAAGTAACATTCTCCAGAAACACACTCTCTCCTAACTCTTAACTTACTAGCTCACCTCACATATGCATGGAAACCCAGAGTGGAGCAGCCGGCGATAGCTCTTGCTTGGATGCTGCCAGAAGGCTCTGTGCGATAGTGGCTTGCAAGGAGCTGCTTAGGAATCTAGTTGCACAGCTAGTACAAGCTTCTCACTGGAGCTGAGAAGCACTGGGAAGAACTTCCCTTTGAAGAACTAACAGTGTGCAGAAACACACGCAGTTCTATCTCTTACTGGGGAGTGTGCAGGCGAGTTCAGTGAACAGGCCGCTCTGCCCGAACAAGGCAGAATGCAGATGCGTAGTTCCCAAGCATATTCTTCTGAGTCCACTAGAAACGTTGGAGTAGAGCTGAGAGGAACTCGGCATAAGTTCCATTTGAAGAAATAACCTAGGCCAGAAACCCACTCAGCTGTAGCTGTTAAGATTCATCTGGAGCGCACATTCTGGGAACCAGGCAGCAGAGTGCCCTGTGGAAGCTGCTCGATTTCAGCTTGTCTGATAGGTGTTTGTCTTCCCTGCAGAGAAACAGTGGCTTAGAGAACTCTTTCTACAGCAGCCACACACTCTGCCCTAGAGCTGAGAAGCACTGGCTGTAAGTTCCCTTTGCAGAAGTAACATTCTCCAGAAACACACTCTCTCCTAACTCTTAAGTTACTAGCTCACCTCACATATGCATGGAAACCCAGAGTGGAGCAGCCGGCGATAGCTCTTGCTTGGATGCTGCCAGAAGGCTCTGTGCGATAGTGGCTTGCAAGGAGCTACTTAGGAATCTAGTTGCACAGCAAGTACAAGCTTCTCACTGGAGCTGAGAAGCACTGGGAAGAACTTCCCTTTGAAGAACTAACAGTGTGCAGAAACACACGCAGTTCTATCTCTTACTGGGGAGTGTGCAGGCGAGTTCAGTGAACAGGCCGCTCTGCCCGAACAAGGCAGAATGCAGATGCGTAGTTCCCAAGCATATTCTTCTGAGTCCACTAGAAACGTTGGAGTAGAGCTGAGAGGAACTCGGCATAAGTTCCATTTGAAGAAATAACCTAGGCCAGAAACCCACTCAGCTGTAGCTGTTAAGATTCATCTGGAGCGCACATTCTGGGAACCAGGCAGCAGAGTGCCCTGTGGAAGCTGCTCGATTTCAGCTTGTCTGATAGGTGTTTGTCTTCCCTGCAGAGAAACAGTGGCTTAGAGAACTGTTTCTACAGCAGCCACACACTCTGCCCTAGAGCTGAGAAGCACTGGCTGTAAGTTCCCTTTGCAGAAGTAACATTCTCCAGAAACACACTCTCTCCTAACTCTTAAGTTACTAGCTCACCTCACATATGCATGGAAACCCAGAGTGGAGCAGCCGGCGTATCTCTTGCTTGGATGCTGCCAGAAGGCTCTGTGCGATAGTGGCTTGCAAGGAGCTGCTTAGGAATCTAGTTGCACAGCAAGTACAAGCTTCTCACTGGAGCTGAGAAGCACTGGGAAGAACTTCCCTTTGAAGAACTAACAGTGTGCAGAAACACACGCAGTTCTATCTCTTACTGGGGAGTGTGCAGGAGACTTCAGTGAACAGGCCGCTCTGCCCGAACAAGGCAGAATGCAGATGCGTAGTTCCCAAGCATATTCTCCTGAGTCTACTAGAAACGTTGGAGTAGAGCTGCGAGGAACTCGGCATAAGTTCCATTTGAAGAAATAACCTAGGCCAGAAACCCACTCAGCTGTAGCTGTTAAGATTCTTCTGGAGCGCACATTCTGGGAACCAGGCAGCAGAGTGCCCTGTGGAAGCTGCTCGATTTCAGCTTGTCTGATAGGTGTTTGTCTTCCCTGCAGAGAAACAGTGGCTTAGAGAACTGTTTCTACAGCAGCCACACACTCTGCCCTAGAGCTGAGAAGCACTGGCTGTAAGTTCCCTTTGCAGAAGTAACATTCTCCAGAAACACACTCTCTCCTAACTCTTAAGTTACTAGCTCACCTCACATATGCATGGAAACCCAGAGTGGAGCAGCCGGCGTATCTCTTGCTTGGATGCTGCCAGAAGGCTCTGTGCGATAGTGGCTTGCAAGGAGCTGCTTAGGAATCTAGTTGCACAGCAAGTACAAGCTTCTCACTGGAGCTGAGAAGCACTGGGAAGAACTTCCCTTTGAAGAACTAACAGTGTGCAGAAACACACGCAGTTCTATCTCTTACTGGGGAGTGTGCAGGCGAGTTCAGTGAACAGGCCGCTCTGCCCGAACAAGGCAGAATGCAGATGCGTAGTTCCCAAGCATATTCTTCTGAGTCCACTAGAAACGTTGGAGTAGAGCTGAGAGGAACTCGGCATAAGTTCCATTTGAAGAAATAACCTAGGCCAGAAACCCACTCAGCTGTAGCTGTTAAGATTCATCTGGAGCGCACATTCTGGGAACCAGGCAGCAGAGTGCCCTGTGGAAGCTGCTCGATTTCAGCTTGTCTGATAGGTGTTTGTCTTCCCTGCAGAGAAACAGTGGCTTAGAGAACTCTTTCTACAGTAGCCACACACTCTGCCCTAGAGCTGAGAAGCACTGGCTGTAAGTTCCCTTTGCAGAAGTAACATTCTCCAGAAACACACTCTCTCCTAACTCTTAAGTTACTAGCTCACCTCACATATGCATGGAAACCCAGAGTGGAGCAGCCGGCGTATCTCTTGCTTGGATGCTGCCAGAAGGCTCTGTGCGATAGTGGCTTGCAAGGAGCTGCTTAGGAATCTAGTTGCACAGCAAGTACAAGCTTCTCACTGGAGCTGAGAAGCACTGGGAAGAACTTCCCTTTGAAGAACTAACAGTGTGCAGAAACACACGCAGTTCTATCTCTTACTGGGGAGTGTGCAGGAGACTTCAGTGAACAGGCCGCTCTGCCCGAACAAGGCAGAATGCAGATGCGTAGTTCCCAAGCATATTCTTCTGAGTCCACTAGAAACGTTGGAGTAGAGCTGAGAGGAACTCGGCATAAGTTCCATTTGAAGAAATAACCTAGGCCAGAAACCCACTCAGCTGTAGCTGTTAAGATTCTTCTGGAGCGCACATTCTGGGAACCAGGCAGCAGAGTGCCCTGTGGAAGCTGCTCGATTTCAGCTTGTCTGATAGGTGTTTGTCTTCCCTGCAGAGAAACAGTGGCTTAGAGAACTCTTTCTACAGCAGCCACACACTCTGCCCTAGAGCTGAGAAGCACTGGCTGTAAGTTCCCAGTGCAGAAGTAACATTCTCCAGAAACACACTCTCTCCTAACTCTTAAGTTACTAGCTCACCTCACATATGCATGGAAACCCAGAGTGGAGCAGCCGGCGTATCTCTTGCTTGGATGCTGCCAGAAGGCTCTGTGCGATAGTGGCTTGCAAGGAGCTGCTTAGGAATCTAGTTGCACAGCAAGTACAAGCTTCTCACTGGAGCTGAGAAGCACTGGGAAGAACTTCCCTTTGAAGAACTAACAGTGTGCAGAAACACACGCAGTTCTATCTCTTACTGGGGAGTGTGCAGGACACTTCAGTGAACAGGCCGCTCTGCCCGAACAAGGCAGAATGCAGATGCGTAGTTCCCAAGCATATTCTCCTGAGTCTACTAGAAACGTTGGAGTAGAGCTGCGAGGAACTCGGCATAAGTTCCATTTGAAGAAATAACCTAGGCCAGAAACCCACTCAGCTGTAGCTGTTAAGATTCTTCTGGAGCGCACATTCTGGGAACCAGGCAGCAGAGTGCCCTGTGGAAGCTGCTCGATTTCAGCTTGTCTGATAGGTGTTTGTCTTCCCTGCAGAGAAACAGTGGCTTAGAGAACTCTTTCTACAGCAGCCACACACTCTGCCCTAGAGCTGAGAAGCACTGGCTGTAAGTTCCCTTTGCAGAAGTAACATTCTCCAGAAACACACTCTCTCCTAACTCTTAAGTTACTAGCTCACCTCACATATGCATGGAAACGCAGAGTGGAGCAGCCGGCGATAGCTCTTGCTTGGATGCTGCCAGAAGGCTCTGTGCGATAGTGGCTTGCAAGGAGCTGCTTAGGAATCTAGTTGCACAGCAAGTACAAGCTTCTCACTGGAGCTGAGAAGCACTGGGATGAACTTCTCTTTGAAGAACTAACAGTGTGCCGAAACACACGCAGTTCTATCTCTTACTGGGGAGTGTGCAGGCGAGTTCAGTGAACAGGCCGCTCTGCCCGAACAAGGCAGAATGCAGATGCGTAGTTCCCAAGCATATTCTTCTGAGTCCACTAGAAACGTTGGAGTAGAGCTGAGAGGAACTCGGCATAAGTTCCATTTGAAGAAATAACCTAGGCCAGAAACCCACTCAGCTGTAGCTGTTAAGATTCATCTGGAGCGCACATTCTGGGAACCAGGCAGCAGAGTGCCCTGTGGAAGCTGCTCGATTTCAGCTTGTCTGATAGGTGTTTGTCTTCCCTGCAGAGAAACAGTGGCTTAGAGAACTCTTTCTACAGTAGCCACACACTCTGCCCTAGAGCTGAGAAGCACTGGCTGTAAGTTCCCTTTGCAGAAGTAACATTCTCCAGAAACACACTCTCTCCTAACTCTTAAGTTACTAGCTCACCTCACATATGCATGGAAACCCAGAGTGGAGCAGCCGGCGTATCTCTTGCTTGGATGCTGCCAGAAGGCTCTGTGCGATAGTGGCTTGCAAGGAGCTGCTTAGGAATCTAGTTGCACAGCAAGTACAAGCTTCTCACTGGAGCTGAGAAGCACTGGGAAGAACTTCCCTTTGAAGAACTAACAGTGTGCAGAAACACACGCAGTTCTATCTCTTACTGGGGAGTGTGCAGGAGACTTCAGTGAACAGGCCGCTCTGCCCGAACAAGGCAGAATGCAGATGCGTAGTTCCCAAGCATATTCTCCTGAGTCTACTAGAAACGTTGGAGTAGAGCTGCGAGGAACTCGGCATAAGTTCCATTTGAAGAAATAACCTAGGCCAGAAACCCACTCAGCTGTAGCTGTTAAGATTCTTCTGGAGCGCACATTCAGGGAACCAGGCAGCAGAGTGCCCTGTGGAAGCTGCTCGATTTCAGCTTGTCTGATAGGTGTTTGTCTTCCCTGCAGAGAAACAGTGGCTTAGAGAACTGTTTCTACAGCAGCCACACACTCTGCCCTAGAGCTGAGAAGCACTGGCTGTAAGTTCCCTTTGCAGAAGTAACATTCTCCAGAAACACACTCTCTCCTAACTCTTAAGTTACTAGCTCACATCACATATGCATGGAAACGCAGAGTGGAGCAGCCGGCGATAGCTCTTGCTTGGATGCTGCCAGAAGGCTCTGTGCGATAGTGGCTTGCAAGGAGCTGCTTAGGAATCTAGTTGCACAGCAAGTACAAGCTTCTCACTGGAGCTGAGAAGCACTGGGAAGAACTTCCCTTTGAAGAACTAACAGTGTGCAGAAACACACGCAGTTCTATCTCTTACTGGGGAGTGTGCAGGCGAGTTCAGTGAACAGGCCGCTCTGCCCGAACAAGGCAGAATGCAGATGCGTAGTTCCCAAGCATATTCTTCTGAGTCCACTAGAAACCTTGGAGTAGAGCTGAGAGGAACTCGGCATAAGTTCCATTTGAAGAAATAACCTAGGCCAGAAACCCACTCAGCTGTAGCTGTTAAGATTCTTCTGGAGCGCACATTCTGGGAACCAGGCAGCAGAGTGCCCTGTGGAAGCTGCTCGATTTCAGCTTGTCTGATAGGTGTTTGTCTTCCCTGCAGAGAAACAGTGGCTTAGAGAACTCTTTCTACAGCAGCCACACACTCTGCCCTAGAGCTGAGAAGCACTGGCTGTAAGTTCCCTTTGCAGAAGTAACATTCTCCAGAAACACACTCTCTCCTAACTCTTAACTTACTAGCTCACCTCACATATGCATGGAAACCCAGAGTGGAGCAGCCGGCGATAGCTCTTGCTTGGATGCTGCCAGAAGGCTCTGTGCGATAGTGGCTTGCAAGGAGCTGCTTAGGAATCTAGTTGCACAGCAAGTACAAGCTTCTCACTGGAGCTGAGAAGCACTGGGAAGAACTTCCCTTTGAAGAACTAACAGGGTGCAGAAACACACGCAGTTCTATCTCTTACTGGGGAGTGTGTAGGAGACTTCAGTGAACAGGCCGCTCTGCCCGAACAAGGCAGAATGCAGATGCGTAGTTCCCAAGCATATTCTCATGAGTCTACTAGAAACGTTGGAGTAGAGCTGCGAGGAACTCGGCATAAGTTCCATTTGAAGAAATAACCTAGGCCAGAAACCCACTCAGCTGTAGCTGTTAAGATTCTTCTGGAGCGCACATTCTGGGAACCAGGCAGCAGAGTGCCCTGTGGAAGCTGCTCGATTTCAGCTTGTCTGATAGGTGTTTGTCTTCCCTGCAGAGAAACAGTGGCTTAGAGAACTCTTTCTACAGCAGCCACACACTCTGCCCTAGAGCTGAGAAGCACTGGCTGTAAGTTCCCTTTGCAGAAGTAACATTCTCCAGAAACACACTCTCTCCTAACTCTTAAGTTACTAGCTCACCTCACATATGCATGGAAACCCAGAGTGGAGCAGCCGGCGTATCTCTTGCTTGGATGCTGCCAGAAGGCTCTGTGCGATAGTGGCTTGCAAGGAGCTGCTTAGGAATCTAGTTGCACAGCAAGTACAAGCTTCTCACTGGAGCTGAGAAGCACTGGGAAGAACTTCCCTTTGAAGAACTAACAGTGTGCAGAAACACACGCAGTTCTATCTCTTACTGGGGAGTGTGCAGGCGAGTTCAGTGAACAGGCCGCTCTGCCGGAACAAGGCAGAATGCAGATGCGTAGTTCCCAAGCATATTCTTCTGAGTCCACTAGAAACGTTGGAGTAGAGCTGAGAGGAACTCGGCATAAGTTCCATTTGAAGAAATAACCTAGGCCAGAAACCCACTGAGCTGTAGCTGTTAAGATTCATCTGGAGCGCACATTCTGGGAACCAGGCAGCAGAGTGCCCTGTGGAAGCTGCTCGATTTCAGCTTGTCTGATAGGTGTTTGTCTTCCCTGCAGAGAAACAGTGGCTTAGAGAACTCTTTCTACAGTAGCCACACACTCTGCCCTAGAGCTGAGAAGCACTGGCTGTAAGTTCCCTTTGCAGAAGTAACATTCTCCAGAAACACACTCTCTCCTAACTCTTAAGTTACTAGCTCACCTCACATATGCATGGAAACCCAGAGTGGAGCAGCCGGCGTATCTCTTGCTTGGATGCTGCCAGAAGGCTCTGTGCGATAGTGGCTTGCAAGGAGCTGCTTAGGAATCTAGTTGCACAGCAAGTACAAGCTTCTCACTGGAGCTGAGAAGCACTGGGAAGAACTTCCCTTTGAAGAACTAACAGTGTGCAGAAACACACGCAGTTCTATCTCTTACTGGGGAGTGTGCAGGAGACTTCAGTGAACAGGCCGCTCTGCCCGAACAAGGCAGAATGCAGATGCGTAGTTCCCAAGCATATTCTTCTGAGTCCACTAGAAACGTTGGAGTAGAGCTGAGAGGAACTCGGCATAAGTTCCATTTGAAGAAATAACCTAGGCCAGAAACCCACTCAGCTGTAGCTGTTAAGATTCTTCTGGAGCGCACATTCTGGGAACCAGGCAGCAGAGTGCCCTGTGGAAGCTGCTCGATTTCAGCTTGTCTGATAGGTGTTTGTCTTCCCTGCAGATAAACAGTGGCTTAGAGAACTCTTTCTACAGCAGCCACACACTCTGCCCTAGAGCTGAGAAGCACTGGCTGTAAGTTCCCAGTGCAGAAGTAACATTCTCCAGAAACACACTCTCTCCTAACTCTTAAGTTACTAGCTCACCTCACATATGCATGGAAACCCAGAGTGGAGCAGCCGGCGTATCTCTTGCTTGGATGCTGCCAGAAGGCTCTGTGCGATAGTGGCTTGCAAGGAGCTGCTTAGGAATCTAGTTGCACAGCAAGTACAAGCTTCTCACTGGAGCTGAGAAGCACTGGGAAGAACTTCCCTTTGAAGAACTAACAGTGTGCAGAAACACACGCAGTTCTATCTCTTACTGGGGAGTGTGCAGGACACTTCAGTGAACAGGCCGCTCTGCCCGAACAAGGCAGAATGCAGATGCGTAGTTCCCAAGCATATTCTCCTGAGTCTACTAGAAACGTTGGAGTAGAGCTGCGAGGAACTCGGCATAAGTTCCATTTGAAGAAATAACCTAGGCCAGAAACCCACTCAGCTGTAGCTGTTAAGATTCTTCTGGAGCGCACATTCTGGGAACCAGGCAGCAGAGTGCCCTGTGGAAGCTGCTCGATTTCAGCTTGTCTGATAGGTGTTTGTCTTCCCTGCAGAGAAACAGTGGCTTAGAGAACTCTTTCTACAGCAGCCACACACTCTGCCCTAGAGCTGAGAAGCACTGGCTGTAAGTTCCCTTTGCAGAAGTAACATTCTCCAGAAACACACTCTCTCCTAACTCTTAAGTTACTAGCTCACCTCACATATGCATGGAAACGCAGAGTGGAGCAGCCGGCGATAGCTCTTGCTTGGATGCTGCCAGAAGGCTCTGTGCGATAGTGGCTTGCAAGGAGCTGCTTAGGAATCTAGTTGCACAGCAAGTACAAGCTTCTCACTGGAGCTGAGAAGCACTGGGATGAACTTCTCTTTGAAGAACTAACAGTGTGCCGAAACACACGCAGTTCTATCTCTTACTGGGGAGTGTGCAGGCGAGTTCAGTGAACAGGCCGCTCTGCCCGAACAAGGCAGAATGCAGATGCGTAGTTCCCAAGCATATTCTTCTGAGTCCACTAGAAACGTTGGAGTAGAGCTGAGAGGAACTCGGCATAAGTTCCATTTGAAGAAATAACCTAGGCCAGAAACCCACTCAGCTGTAGCTGTTAAGATTCATCTGGAGCGCACATTCTGGGAACCAGGCAGCAGAGTGCCCTGTGGAAGCTGCTCGATTTCAGCTTGTCTGATAGGTGTTTGTCTTCCCTGCAGAGAAACAGTGGCTTAGAGAACTCTTTCTACAGTAGCCACACACTCTGCCCTAGAGCTGAGAAGCACTGGCTGTAAGTTCCCTTTGCAGAAGTAACATTCTCCAGAAACACACTCTCTCCTAACTCTTAAGTTACTAGCTCACCTCACATATGCATGGAAACCCAGAGTGGAGCAGCCGGCGTATCTCTTGCTTGGATGCTGCCAGAAGGCTCTGTGCGATAGTGGCTTGCAAGGAGCTGCTTAGGAATCTAGTTGCACAGCAAGTACAAGCTTCTCACTGGAGCTGAGAAGCACTGGGAAGAACTTCCCTTTGAAGAACTAACAGTGTGCAGAAACACACGCAGTTCTATCTCTTACTGGGGAGTGTGCAGGAGACTTCAGTGAACAGGCCGCTCTGCCCGAACAAGGCAGAATGCAGATGCGTAGTTCCCAAGCATATTCTCCTGAGTCTACTAGAAACGTTGGAGTAGAGCTGCGAGGAACTCGGCATAAGTTCCATTTGAAGAAATAACCTAGGCCAGAAACCCACTCAGCTGTAGCTGTTAAGATTCTTCTGGAGCGCACATTCAGGGAACCAGGCAGCAGAGTGCCCTGTGGAAGCTGCTCGAATTCAGCTTGTCTGATAGGTGTTTGTCTTCCCTGCAGAGAAACAGTGGCTTAGAGAACTGTTTCTACAGCAGCCACACACTCTGCCCTAGAGCTGAGAAGCACTGGCTGTAAGTTCCCTTTGCAGAAGTAACATTCTCCAGAAACACACTCTCTCCTAACTCTTAAGTTACTAGCTCACATCACATATGCATGGAAACGCAGAGTGGAGCAGCCGGCGATAGCTCTTGCTTGGATGCTGCCAGAAGGCTCTGTGCGATAGTGGCTTGCAAGGAGCTGCTTAGGAATCTAGTTGCACAGCAAGTACAAGCTTCTCACTGGAGCTGAGAAGCACTGGGAAGAACTTCCCTTTGAAGAACTAACAGTGTGCAGAAACACACGCAGTTCTATCTCTTACTGGGGAGTGTGCAGGCGAGTTCAGTGAACAGGCCGCTCTGCCCGAACAAGGCAGAATGCAGATGCGTAGTTCCCAAGCATATTCTTCTGAGTCCACTAGAAACCTTGGAGTAGAGCTGAGAGGAACTCGGCATAAGTTCCATTTGAAGAAATAACCTAGGCCAGAAACCCACTCAGCTGTAGCTGTTAAGATTCTTCTGGAGCGCACATTCTGGGAACCAGGCAGCAGAGTGCCCTGTGGAAGCTGCTCGATTTCAGCTTGTCTGATAGGTGTTTGTCTTCCCTGCAGAGAAACAGTGGCTTAGAGAACTCTTTCTACAGCAGCCACACACTCTGCCCTAGAGCTGAGAAGCACTGGCTGTAAGTTCCCTTTGCAGAAGTAACATTCTCCAGAAACACACTCTCTCCTAACTCTTAAGTTACTAGCTCACCTCACATATGCATGGAAACCCTGAGTGGAGCAGCCGGCGATAGCTCTTGCTTGGATGCTGCCAGAAGGCTCTGTGCGATAGTGGCTTGCAAGGAGCTGCTTAGGAATCTAGTTGCACAGCAAGTACAAGCTTCTCACTGGAGCTGAGAAGCACTGGGAAGAACTTCCCTTTGAAGAACTAACAGGGTGCAGAAACACACGCAGTTCTATCTCTTACTGGGGAGTGTGTAGGAGACTTCAGTGAACAGGCCGCTCTGCCCGAACAAGGCAGAATGCAGATGCGTAGTTCGCAAGCATATTCTCCTGAGTCTACTAGAAACGTTGGAGTAGAGCTGCGAGGAACTCGGCATAAGTTCCATTTGAAGAAATAACCTAGGCCAGAAACCCACTCAGCTGTAGCTGTTAAGATTCATCTGGAGCGCACATTCTGGGAACCAGGCAGCAGAGTGCCCTGTGGAAGCTGCTCGATTTCAGCTTGTCTGATAGGTGTTTGTCTTCCCTGCAGAGAAACAGTGGCTTAGAGAACTCTTTCTACAGCAGCCACACACTCTGCCCTAGAGCTGAGAAGCACTGGCTGTAAGTTCCCTTTGCAGAAGTAACATTCTCCAGAAACACACTCTCTCCTAACTCTTAAGTTACTAGCTCACCTCACATATGCATGGAAACCCAGAGTGGAGCAGCCGGCGTATCTCTTGCTTGGATGCTGCCAGAAGGCTCTGTGCGATAGTGGCTTGCAAGGATCTGCTTAGGAATCTAGTTGCACAGCAAGTACAAGCTTCTCACTGGAGCTGAGAAGCACTGGGAAGAACTTCCCTTTGAAGAACTAACAGTGTGCAGAAACACACGCAGTTCTATCTCTTACTGGGGAGTGTGCAGGAGACTTCAGTGAACAGGCCGCTCTGCCCGAACAAGGCAGAATGCAGATGCGTAGTTCCCAAGCATATTCTCCTGAGTCTACTAGAAACGTTGGAGTAGAGCTGCGAGGAACTCGGCATAAGTTCCATTTGAAGAAATAACCTAGGCCAGAAACCCACTCAGCTGTAGCTGTTAAGATTCTTCTGGAGCGCACATTCTGGGAACCAGGCAGCAGAGTGCCCTGTGGAAGCTGCTCGATTTCAGCTTGTCTGATAGGTGTTTGTCTTCCCTGCAGAGAAACAGTGGCTTAGAGAACTCTTTCTACAGCAGCCACACACTCTGCCCTAGAGCTGAGAAGCACTGGCTGTAAGTTCCCTTTGCAGAAGTAACATTCTCCAGAAACACACTCTCTCCTAACTCTTAAGTTACTAGCTCACCTCACATATGCATGGAAACGCAGAGTGGAGCAGCCGGCGATAGCTCTTGCTTGGATGCTGCCAGAAGGCTCTGTGCGATAGTGGCTTGCAAGGAGCTGCTTAGGAATCTAGTTGCACAGCAAGTACAAGCTTCTCACTGGAGCTGAGAAGCACTGGGATGAACTTCTCTTTGAAGAACTAACAGTGTGCCGAAACACACGCAGTTCTATCTCTTACTGGGGAGTGTGCAGGCGAGTTCAGTGAACAGGCCGCTCTGCCCGAACAAGGCAGAATGCAGATGCGTAGTTCCCAAGCATATTCTTCTGAGTCCACTAGAAACGTTGGAGTAGAGCTGAGAGGAACTCGGCATAAGTTCCATTTGAAGAAATAACCTAGGCCAGAAACCCACTCAGCTGTAGCTGTTAAGATTCATCTGGAGCGCACATTCTGGGAACCAGGCAGCAGAGTGCCCTGTGGAAGCTGCTCGATTTCAGCTTGTCTGATAGGTGTTTGTCTTCCCTGCAGAGAAACAGTGGCTTAGAGAACTCTTTCTACAGTAGCCACACACTCTGCCCTAGAGCTGAGAAGCACTGGCTGTAAGTTCCCTTTGCAGAAGTAACATTCTCCAGAAACACACTCTCTCCTAACTCTTAAGTTACTAGCTCACCTCACATATGCATGGAAACCCAGAGTGGAGCAGCCGGCGTATCTCTTGCTTGGATGCTGCCAGAAGGCTCTGTGCGATAGTGGCTTGCAAGGAGCTGCTTAGGAATCTAGTTGCACAGCAAGTACAAGCTTCTCACTGGAGCTGAGAAGCACTGGGAAGAACTTCCCTTTGAAGAACTAACAGTGTGCAGAAACACACGCAGTTCTATCTCTTAC
This sequence comes from Tapirus indicus, assembly GCA_031878705.1. NCBI lineage: Eukaryota > Metazoa > Chordata > Mammalia > Perissodactyla > Tapiridae > Tapirus > Tapirus indicus. The sequence goes on from CM062933.1 coordinate 546,874, forward strand.
TGGGGAGTGTGCAGGAGACTTCAGTGAACAGGCCGCTCTGCCCGAACAAGGCAGAATGCAGATGCGTAGTTCCCAAGCATATTCTCCTGAGTCTACTAGAAACGTTGGAGTAGAGCTGCGAGGAACTCGGCATAAGTTCCATTTGAAGAAATAACCTAGGCCAGAAACCCACTCAGCTGTAGCTGTTAAGATTCTTCTGGAGCGCACATTCAGGGAACCAGGCAGCAGAGTGCCCTGTGGAAGCTGCTCGATTTCAGCTTGTCTGATAGGTGTTTGTCTTCCCTGCAGAGAAACAGTGGCTTAGAGAACTGTTTCTACAGCAGCCACACACTCTGCCCTAGAGCTGAGAAGCACTGGCTGTAAGTTCCCTTTGCAGAAGTAACATTCTCCAGAAACACACTCTCTCCTAACTCTTAAGTTACTAGCTCACATCACATATGCATGGAAACGCAGAGTGGAGCAGCCGGCGATAGCTCTTGCTTGGATGCTGCCAGAAGGCTCTGTGCGATAGTGGCTTGCAAGGAGCTGCTTAGGAATCTAGTTGCACAGCAAGTACAAGCTTCTCACTGGAGCTGAGAAGCACTGGGAAGAACTTCCCTTTGAAGAACTAACAGTGTGCAGAAACACACGCAGTTCTATCTCTTACTGGGGAGTGTGCAGGCGAGTTCAGTGAACAGGCCGCTCTGCCCGAACAAGGCAGAATGCAGATGCGTAGTTCCCAAGCATATTCTTCTGAGTCCACTAGAAACCTTGGAGTAGAGCTGAGAGGAACTCGGCATAAGTTCCATTTGAAGAAATAACCTAGGCCAGAAACCCACTCAGCTGTAGCTGTTAAGATTCTTCTGGAGCGCACATTCTGGGAACCAGGCAGCAGAGTGCCCTGTGGAAGCTGCTCGATTTCAGCTTGTCTGATAGGTGTTTGTCTTCCCTGCAGAGAAACAGTGGCTTAGAGAACTCTTTCTACAGCAGCCACACACTCTGCCCTAGAGCTGAGAAGCACTGGCTGTAAGTTCCCTTTGCAGAAGTAACATTCTCCAGAAACACACTCTCTCCTAACTCTTAACTTACTAGCTCACCTCACATATGCATGGAAACCCAGAGTGGAGCAGCCGGCGATAGCTCTTGCTTGGATGCTGCCAGAAGGCTCTGTGCGATAGTGGCTTGCAAGGAGCTGCTTAGGAATCTAGTTGCACAGCAAGTACAAGCTTCTCACTGGAGCTGAGAAGCACTGGGAAGAACTTCCCTTTGAAGAACTAACAGGGTGCAGAAACACACGCAGTTCTATCTCTTACTGGGGAGTGTGTAGGAGACTTCAGTGAACAGGCCGCTCTGCCCGAACAAGGCAGAATGCAGATGCGTAGTTCCCAAGCATATTCTCCTGAGTCTACTAGAAACGTTGGAGTAGAGCTGCGAGGAACTCGGCATAAGTTCCATTTGAAGAAATAACCTAGGCCAGAAACCCACTCAGCTGTAGCTGTTAAGATTCTTCTGGAGCGCACATTCTGGGAACCAGGCAGCAGAGTGCCCTGTGGAAGCTGCTCGATTTCAGCTTGTCTGATAGGTGTTTGTCTTCCCTGCAGAGAAACAGTGGCTTAGAGAACTGTTTCTACAGCAGCCACACACTCTGCCCTAGAGCTGAGAAGCACTGGCTGTAAGTTCCCTTTGCAGAAGTAACATTCTCCAGAAACACACTCTCTCCTAACTCTTAAGTTACTAGCTCACCTCACATATGCATGGAAACCCAGAGTGGAGCAGCCGGCGTATCTCTTGCTTGGATGCTGCCAGAAGGCTCTGTGCGATAGTGGCTTGCAAGGAGCTGCTTAGGAATCTAGTTGCACAGCAAGTACAAGCTTCTCACTGGAGCTGAGAAGCACTGGGAAGAACTTCCCTTTGAAGAACTAACAGTGTGCAGAAACACACGCAGTTCTATCTCTTACTGGGGAGTGTGCAGGCGAGTTCAGTGAACAGGCCGCTCTGCCGGAACAAGGCAGAATGCAGATGCGTAGTTCCCAAGCATATTCTTCTGAGTCCACTAGAAACGTTGGAGTAGAGCTGAGAGGAACTCGGCATAAGTTCCATTTGAAGAAATAACCTAGGCCAGAAACCCACTCAGCTGTAGCTGTTAAGATTCATCTGGAGCGCACATTCTGGGAACCAGGCAGCAGAGTGCCCTGTGGAAGCTGCTCGATTTCAGCTTGTCTGATAGGTGTTTGTCTTCCCTGCAGAGAAACAGTGGCTTAGAGAACTCTTTCTACAGTAGCCACACACTCTGCCCTAGAGCTGAGAAGCACTGGCTGTAAGTTCCCTTTGCAGAAGTAACATTCTCCAGAAACACACTCTCTCCTAACTCTTAAGTTACTAGCTCACCTCACATATGCATGGAAACCCAGAGTGGAGCAGCCGGCGTATCTCTTGCTTGGATGCTGCCAGAAGGCTCTGTGCGATAGTGGCTTGCAAGGAGCTGCTTAGGAATCTAGTTGCACAGCAAGTACAAGCTTCTCACTGGAGCTGAGAAGCACTGGGAAGAACTTCCCTTTGAAGAACTAACAGTGTGCAGAAACACACGCAGTTCTATCTCTTACTGGGGAGTGTGCAGGAGACTTCAGTGAACAGGCCGCTCTGCCCGAACAAGGCAGAATGCAGATGCGTAGTTCCCAAGCATATTCTTCTGAGTCCACTAGAAACGTTGGAGTAGAGCTGAGAGGAACTCGGCATAAGTTCCATTTGAAGAAATAACCTAGGCCAGAAACCCACTCAGCTGTAGCTGTTAAGATTCTTCTGGAGCGCACATTCTGGGAACCAGGCAGCAGAGTGCCCTGTGGAAGCTGCTCGATTTCAGCTTGTCTGATAGGTGTTTGTCTTCCCTGCAGATAAACAGTGGCTTAGAGAACTCTTTCTACAGCAGCCACACACTCTGCCCTAGAGCTGAGAAGCACTGGCTGTAAGTTCCCAGTGCAGAAGTAACATTCTCCAGAAACACACTCTCTCCTAACTCTTAAGTTACTAGCTCACCTCACATATGCATGGAAACCCAGAGTGGAGCAGCCGGCGTATCTCTTGCTTGGATGCTGCCAGAAGGCTCTGTGCGATAGTGGCTTGCAAGGAGCTGCTTAGGAATCTAGTTGCACAGCAAGTACAAGCTTCTCACTGGAGCTGAGAAGCACTGGGAAGAACTTCCCTTTGAAGAACTAACAGTGTGCAGAAACACACGCAGTTCTATCTCTTACTGGGGAGTGTGCAGGACACTTCAGTGAACAGGCCGCTCTGCCCGAACAAGGCAGAATGCAGATGCGTAGTTCCCAAGCATATTCTCCTGAGTCTACTAGAAACGTTGGAGTAGAGCTGCGAGGAACTCGGCATAAGTTCCATTTGAAGAAATAACCTAGGCCAGAAACCCACTCAGCTGTAGCTGTTAAGATTCTTCTGGAGCGCACATTCTGGGAACCAGGCAGCAGAGTGCCCTGTGGAAGCTGCTCGATTTCAGCTTGTCTGATAGGTGTTTGTCTTCCCTGCAGAGAAACAGTGGCTTAGAGAACTCTTTCTACAGCAGCCACACACTCTGCCCTAGAGCTGAGAAGCACTGGCTGTAAGTTCCCTTTGCAGAAGTAACATTCTCCAGAAACACACTCTCTCCTAACTCTTAAGTTACTAGCTCACCTCACATATGCATGGAAACGCAGAGTGGAGCAGCCGGCGATAGCTCTTGCTTGGATGCTGCCAGAAGGCTCTGTGCGATAGTGGCTTGCAAGGAGCTGCTTAGGAATCTAGTTGCACAGCAAGTACAAGCTTCTCACTGGAGCTGAGAAGCACTGGGATGAACTTCTCTTTGAAGAACTAACAGTGTGCCGAAACACACGCAGTTCTATCTCTTACTGGGGAGTGTGCAGGCGAGTTCAGTGAACAGGCCGCTCTGCCCGAACAAGGCAGAATGCAGATGCGTAGTTCCCAAGCATATTCTTCTGAGTCCACTAGAAACGTTGGAGTAGAGCTGAGAGGAACTCGGCATAAGTTCCATTTGAAGAAATAACCTAGGCCAGAAACCCACTCAGCTGTAGCTGTTAAGATTCATCTGGAGCGCACATTCTGGGAACCAGGCAGCAGAGTGCCCTGTGGAAGCTGCTCGATTTCAGCTTGTCTGATAGGTGTTTGTCTTCCCTGCAGAGAAACAGTGGCTTAGAGAACTCTTTCTACAGTAGCCACACACTCTGCCCTAGAGCTGAGAAGCACTGGCTGTAAGTTCCCTTTGCAGAAGTAACATTCTCCAGAAACACACTCTCTCCTAACTCTTAAGTTACTAGCTCACCTCACATATGCATGGAAACCCAGAGTGGAGCAGCCGGCGTATCTCTTGCTTGGATGCTGCCAGAAGGCTCTGTGCGATAGTGGCTTGCAAGGAGCTGCTTAGGAATCTAGTTGCACAGCAAGTACAAGCTTCTCACTGGAGCTGAGAAGCACTGGGAAGAACTTCCCTTTGAAGAACTAACAGTGTGCAGAAACACACGCAGTTCTATCTCTTACTGGGGAGTGTGCAGGAGACTTCAGTGAACAGGCCGCTCTGCCCGAACAAGGCAGAATGCAGATGCGTAGTTCCCAAGCATATTCTCCTGAGTCTACTAGAAACGTTGGAGTAGAGCTGCGAGGAACTCGGCATAAGTTCCATTTGAAGAAATAACCTAGGCCAGAAACCCACTCAGCTGTAGCTGTTAAGATTCTTCTGGAGCGCACATTCAGGGAACCAGGCAGCAGAGTGCCCTGTGGAAGCTGCTCGAATTCAGCTTGTCTGATAGGTGTTTGTCTTCCCTGCAGAGAAACAGTGGCTTAGAGAACTGTTTCTACAGCAGCCACACACTCTGCCCTAGAGCTGAGAAGCACTGGCTGTAAGTTCCCTTTGCAGAAGTAACATTCTCCAGAAACACACTCTCTCCTAACTCTTAAGTTACTAGCTCACATCACATATGCATGGAAACGCAGAGTGGAGCAGCCGGCGATAGCTCTTGCTTGGATGCTGCCAGAAGGCTCTGTGCGATAGTGGCTTGCAAGGAGCTGCTTAGGAATCTAGTTGCACAGCAAGTACAAGCTTCTCACTGGAGCTGAGAAGCACTGGGAAGAACTTCCCTTTGAAGAACTAACAGTGTGCAGAAACACACGCAGTTCTATCTCTTACTGGGGAGTGTGCAGGCGAGTTCAGTGAACAGGCCGCTCTGCCCGAACAAGGCAGAATGCAGATGCGTAGTTCCCAAGCATATTCTTCTGAGTCCACTAGAAACCTTGGAGTAGAGCTGAGAGGAACTCGGCATAAGTTCCATTTGAAGAAATAACCTAGGCCAGAAACCCACTCAGCTGTAGCTGTTAAGATTCTTCTGGAGCGCACATTCTGGGAACCAGGCAGCAGAGTGCCCTGTGGAAGCTGCTCGATTTCAGCTTGTCTGATAGGTGTTTGTCTTCCCTGCAGAGAAACAGTGGCTTAGAGAACTCTTTCTACAGCAGCCACACACTCTGCCCTAGAGCTGAGAAGCACTGGCTGTAAGTTCCCTTTGCAGAAGTAACATTCTCCAGAAACACACTCTCTCCTAACTCTTAAGTTACTAGCTCACCTCACATATGCATGGAAACCCAGAGTGGAGCAGCCGGCGTATCTCTTGCTTGGATGCTGCCAGAAGGCTCTGTGCGATAGTGGCTTGCAAGGAGCTGCTTAGGAATCTAGTTGCACAGCAAGTACAAGCTTCTCACTGGAGCTGAGAAGCACTGGGAAGAACTTCCCTTTGAAGAACTAACAGTGTGCAGAAACACACGCAGTTCTATCTCTTACTGGGGAGTGTGCAGGACACTTCAGTGAACAGGCCGCTCTGCCCGAACAAGGCAGAATGCAGATGCGTAGTTCCCAAGCATATTCTCCTGAGTCTACTAGAAACGTTGGAGTAGAGCTGCGAGGAACTCGGCATAAGTTCCATTTGAAGAAATAACCTAGGCCAGAAACCCACTCAGCTGTAGCTGTTAAGATTCATCTGGAGCGCACATTCTGGGAACCAGGCAGCAGAGTGCCCTGTGGAAGCTGCTCGATTTCAGCTTGTCTGATAGGTGTTTGTCTTCCCTGCAGAGAAACAGTGGCTTAGAGAACTCTTTCTACAGCAGCCACACACTCTGCCCTAGAGCTGAGAAGCACTGGCTGTAAGTTCCCTTTGCAGAAGTAACATTCTCCAGAAACACACTCTCTCCTAACTCTTAAGTTACTAGCTCACCTCACATATGCATGGAAACCCAGAGTGGAGCAGCCGGCGATAGCTCTTGCTTGGATGCTGCCAGAAGGCTCTGTGCGATAGTGGCTTGCAAGGAGCTGCTTAGGAATCTAGTTGCACAGCAAGTACAATCTTCTCACTGGAGCTGAGAAGCACTGGGAAGAACTTCCCTTTGAAGAACTAACAGTGTGCAGAAACACACGCAGTTCTATCTCTTACTGGGGAGTGTGCAGGCGAGTTCAGTGAACAGGCCGCTCTGCCCGAACAAGGCAGAATGCAGATGCGTAGTTCCCAAGCATATTCTTCTGAGTCCACTAGAAACGTTGGAGTAGAGCTGAGAGGAACTCGGCATAAGTTCCATTTGAAGAAATAACCTAGGCCAGAAACCCACTCAGCTGTAGCTGTTAAGATTCATCTGGAGCGCACATTCTGGGAACCAGGCAGCAGAGTGCCCTGTGGAAGCTGCTCGATTTCAGCTTGTCTGATAGGTGTTTGTCTTCCCTGCAGAGAAACAGTGGCTTAGAGAACTCTTTCTACAGCAGCCACACACTCTGCCCTAGAGCTGAGAAGCACTGGCTGTAAGTTCCCTTTGCAGAAGTAACATTCTCCAGAAACACACTCTCTCCTAACTCTTAAGTTACTAGCTCACCTCACATATGCATGGAAACCCAGAGTGGAGCAGCCGGCGATAGCTCTTGCTTGGATGCTGCCAGAAGGCTCTGTGCGATAGTGGCTTGCAAGGAGCTGCTTAGGAATCTAGTTGCACAGCAAGTACAAGCTTCTCACTGGAGCTGAGAAGCACTGGGAAGAACTTCCCTTTGAAGAACTAACAGGGTGCAGAAACACACGCAGTTCTATCTCTTACTGGGGAGTGTGTAGGAGACTTCAGTGAACAGGCCGCTCTGCCCGAACAAGGCAGAATGCAGATGCGTAGTTCCCAAGCATATTCTCCTGAGTCTACTAGAAACGTTGGAGTAGAGCTGCGAGGAACTCGGCATAAGTTCCATTTGAAGAAATAACCTAGGCCAGAAACCCACTCAGCTGTAGCTGTTAAGATTCATCTGGAGCGCACATTCTGGGAACCAGGCAGCAGAGTGCCCTGTGGAAGCTGCTCGATTTCAGCTTGTCTGATAGGTGTTTGTCTTCCCTGCAGAGAAACAGTGGCTTAGAGAACTCTTTCTACAGCAGCCACACACTCTGCCCTAGAGCTGAGAAGCACTGGCTGTAAGTTCCCTTTGCAGAAGTAACATTCTCCAGAAACACACTCTCTCCTAACTCTTAAGTTACTAGCTCACCTCACATATGCATGGAAACGCAGAGTGGAGCAGCCGGCGATAGCTCTTGCTTGGATGCTGCCAGAAGGCTCTGTGCGATAGTGGCTTGCAAGGAGCTGCTTAGGAATCTAGTTGCACAGCAAGTACAATCTTCTCACTGGAGCTGAGAAGCACTGGGAAGAACTTCCCTTTGAAGAACTAACAGTGTGCAGAAACACACGCAGTTCTATCTCTTACTGGGGAGTGTGCAGGCGAGTTCAGTGAACAGGCCGCTCTGCCCGAACAAGGCAGAATGCAGATGCGTAGTTCCCAAGCATATTCTTCTGAGTCCACTAGAAACGTTGGAGTAGAGCTGAGAGGAACCCGGCATAAGTTCCATTTGAAGAAATAACCTAGGCCAGAAACCCACTCAGCTGTAGCTGTTAAGATTCCTCTGGAGCGCACATTCTGGGAACCAGGCAGCAGAGTGCCCTGTGGAAGCTGCTCGATTTCAGCTTGTCTGATAGGTGTTTGTCTTCCCTGCAGAGAAACAGTGGCTTAGAGAACTCTTTCTACAGCAGCCACACACTCTGCCCTAGAGCTGAGAAGCACTGGCTGTAAGTTCCCTTTGCAGAAGTAACATTCTCCAGAAACACACTCTCTCCTAACTCTTAAGTTACTAGCTCACCTCACATATGCATGGAAACCCAGAGTGGAGCAGCCGGCGTATCTCTTGCTTGGATGCTGCCAGAAGGCTCTGTGCGATAGTGGCTTGCAAGGAGCTGCTTAGGAATCTAGTTGCACAGCAAGTACAAGCTTCTCACTGGAGCTGAGAAGCACTGGGAAGAACTTCCCTTTGAAGAACTAACAGTGTGCAGAAACACACGCAGTTCTATCTCTTACTGGGGAGTGTGCATGCGAGTTCAGTGAACAGGCCGCTCTGCCCGAACAAGGCAGAATGCAGATGCGTAGTTCCCAAGCATATTCTTCTGAGTCCACTAGAAACGTTGGAGTAGAGCTGAGAGGAACTCGGCATAAGTTCCATTTGAAGAAATAACCTAGGCCAAAAACCCACTCAGCTGTAGCTGTTAAGATTCATCTGGAGCGCACATTCTGGGAACCAGGCAGCAGAGTGCCCTGTGGAAGCTGCTCGATTTCAGCTTGTCTGATAGGTGTTTGTCTTCCCTGCAGAGAAACAGTGGCTTAGAGAACTGTTTCTACAGCAGCCACACACTCTGCCCTAGAGCTGAGAAGCACTGGCTGTAAGTTCCCTTTGCAGAAGTAACATTCTCCAGAAACACACTCTCTCCTAACTCTTAAGTTACTAGCTCACCTCACATATGCATGGAAACGCAGAGTGGAGCAGCCGGCGATAGCTCTTGCTTGGATGCTGCCAGAAGGCTCTGTGCGATAGTGGCTTGCAAGGAGCTGCTTAGGAATCTAGTTGCACAGCAAGTACAAGCTTCTCACTGGAGCTGAGAAGCACTGGGAAGAACTTCCCTTTGAAGAACTAACAGGGTGCAGAAACACACGCAGTTCTATCTCTTACTGGGGAGTGTGTAGGAGACTTCAGTGAACAGGCCGCTCTGCCCGAACAAGGCAGAATGCAGATGCGTAGTTCCCAAGCATATTCTCCTGAGTCTACTAGAAACGTTGGAGTAGAGCTGCGAGGAACTCGGCATAAGTTCCATTTGAAGAAATAACCTAGGCCAGAAACCCACTCAGCTGTAGCTGTTAAGATTCATCTGGAGCGCACATTCTGGGAACCAGGCAGCAGAGTGCCCTGTGGAAGCTGCTCGATTTCAGCTTGTCTGATAGGTGTTTGTCTTCCCTGCAGAGAAACAGTGGCTTAGAGAACTCTTTCTACAGCAGCCACACACTCTGCCCTAGAGCTGAGAAGCACTGGCTGTAAGTTCCCTTTGCAGAAGTAACATTCTCCAGAAACACACTCTCTCCTAACTCTTAAGTTACTAGCTCACCTCACATATGCATGGAAACGCAGAGTGGAGCAGCCGGCGATAGCTCTTGCTTGGATGCTGCCAGAAGGCTCTGTGCGATAGTGGCTTGCAAGGAGCTGCTTAGGAATCTAGTTGCACAGCAAGTACAATCTTCTCACTGGAGCTGAGAAGCACTGGGAAGAACTTCCCTTTGAAGAACTAACAGTGTGCAGAAACACACGCAGTTCTATCTCTTACTGGGGAGTGTGCAGGCGAGTTCAGTGAACAGGCCGCTCTGCCCGAACAAGGCAGAATGCAGATGCGTAGTTCCCAAGCATATTCTTCTGAGTCCACTAGAAACGTTGGAGTAGAGCTGAGAGGAACCCGGCATAAGTTCCATTTGAAGAAATAACCTAGGCCAGAAACCCACTCAGCTGTAGCTGTTAAGATTCCTCTGGAGCGCACATTCTGGGAACCAGGCAGCAGAGTGCCCTGTGGAAGCTGCTCGATTTCAGCTTGTCTGATAGGTGTTTGTCTTCCCTGCAGAGAAACAGTGGCTTAGAGAACTCTTTCTACAGCAGCCACACACTCTGCCCTAGAGCTGAGAAGCACTGGCTGTAAGTTCCCTTTGCAGAAGTAACATTCTCCAGAAACACACTCTCTCCTAACTCTTAAGTTACTAGCTCACCTCACATATGCATGGAAACCCAGAGTGGAGCAGCCGGCGTATCTCTTGCTTGGATGCTGCCAGAAGGCTCTGTGCGATAGTGGCTTGCAAGGAGCTGCTTAGGAATCTAGTTGCACAGCAAGTACAAGCTTCTCACTGGAGCTGAGAAGCACTGGGAAGAACTTCCCTTTGAAGAACTAACAGTGTGCAGAAACACACGCAGTTCTATCTCTTACTGGGGAGTGTGCATGCGAGTTCAGTGAACAGGCCGCTCTGCCCGAACAAGGCAGAATGCAGATGCGTAGTTCCCAAGCATATTCTTCTGAGTCCACTAGAAACGTTGGAGTAGAGCTGAGAGGAACTCGGCATAAGTTCCATTTGAAGAAATAACCTAGGCCAAAAACCCACTCAGCTGTAGCTGTTAAGATTCATCTGGAGCGCACATTCTGGGAACCAGGCAGCAGAGTGCCCTGTGGAAGCTGCTCGATTTCAGCTTGTCTGATAGGTGTTTGTCTTCCCTGCAGAGAAACAGTGGCTTAGAGAACTCTTTCTACAGCAGCCACACACTCTGCCCTAGAGCTGAGAAGCACTGGCTGTAAGTTCCCTTTGCAGAAGTAACATTCTCCAGAAACACACTCTCTCCTAACTCTTAAGTTACTAGCTCACCTCACATATGCATGGAAACGCAGAGTGGAGCAGCCGGCGATAGCTCTTGCTTGGATGCTGCCAGAAGGCTCTGTGCGATAGTGGCTTGCAAGGAGCTGCTTAGGAATCTAGTTGCACAGCAAGTACAAGCTTCTCACTGGAGCTGAGAAGCACTGGGAAGAACTTCCCTTTGAAGAACTAACAGTGTGCAGAAACACACGCAGTTCTATCTCTTACTGGGGAGTGTTCAGGAGACTTCAGTGAACAGGCCGCTCTGCCCGAACAAGGCAGAATGCAGATGCTTAGTTCCCAAGTATATTCTCCTGAGTCTACTAGAAACGTTGGAGTAGAGCTGCGAGGAACTCGGCATAAGTTCCATTTGAAGAAATAACCTAGGCCAGAAACCCACTCAGCTGTAGCTGTTAAGATTCTTCTGGAGCGCACATTCTGGGAACCAGGCACCAGAGTGCCCTGTGGAAGCTGCTCGATTTCAGCTTGTCTGATAGGTGTTTGTCTTCCCTGCAGAGAAACAGTGGCTTAGAGAACTCTTTCTACAGCAGCCACACACTCTGCCCTAGAGCTGAGAAGCACTGGCTGTAAGTTCCCTTTGCAGAAGTAACATTCTCCAGAAACACACTCTCTCCTAACTCTTAAGTTACTAGCTCACCTCACATATGCATGGAAACCCAGAGTGGAGCAGCCGTCGATAGCACTCGCTTGGATGCTGCCAGAAGGCTCTGTGCGATAGTGGCTTGCAAGGAGCTGCTTAGGAATCTAGTTGCACAGCAAGTACAAGCTTCTCACTGGAGCTGAGAAGCACTGGGAAGAACTTCCCTTTGAAGAACTAACAGTGTGCAGAAACACACGCAGTTCTATCTCTTACTGGGGAGTGTGCAGGCGAGTTCAGTGAACAGGCCGCTCTGCCCGAACAAGGCAGAATGCAGATGCGTAGTTCCCAAGCATATTCTTCTGAGTCCACTAGAAACGTTGGAGTAGAGCTGAGAGGAACTCGGCATAAGTTCCATTTGAAGAAATAACCTAGGCCAGAAACCCACTCAGCTGTAGCTGTTAAGATTCATCTGGAGCGCACATTCTGGGAACCAGGCAGCAGAGTGCCCTGTGGAAGCTGCTCGATTTCAGCTTGTCTGATAGGTGTTTGTCTTCCCTGCAGAGAAACAGTGGCTTAGAGAACTCTTTCTACAGCAGCCACACACTCTGCCCTAGAGCTGAGAAGCACTGGCTGTAAGTTCCCTTTGCAGAAGTAACATTCTCCAGAAACACACTCTCTCCTAACTCTTAAGTTACTAGCTCACCTCACATATGCATGGAAACCCAGAGTGGAGCAGCCGGCGTATCTCTTGCTTGGATGCTGCCAGAAGGCTCTGTGCGATAGTGGCTTGCAAGGAGCTGCTTAGGAATCTAGTTGCACAGCAAGTACAAGCTTCTCACTGGAGCTGAGAAGCACTGGGAAGAACTTCCCTTTGAAGAACTAACAGTGTGCAGAAACACACGCAGTTCTATGTCTTACTGGGGAGTGTGCAGGCGAGTTCAGTGAACAGGCCGCTCTGCCCGAACAAGGCAGAATGCAGATGCGTAGTTCCCAAGCATATTCTTCTGAGTCCACTAGAAACGTTGGAGTAGAGCTGAGAGGAACTCGGCATAAGTTCCATTTGAAGAAATAACCTAGGCCAGAAACCCACTCAGCTGTAGCTGTTAAGATTCATCTGGAGCGCACATTCTGGGAACCAGGCAGCAGAGTGCCCTGTGGAAGCTGCTCGATTTCAGCTTGTCTGATAGGTGTTTGTCTTCCCTGCAGAGAAACAGTGGCTTAGAGAACTGTTTCTACAGCAGCCACACACTCTGCCCTAGAGCTGAGAAGCACTGGCTGTAAGTTCCCTTTGCAGAAGTAACATTCTCCAGAAACACACTCTCTCCTAACTCTTAAGTTACTAGCTCACCTCACATATGCATGGAAACGCAGAGTGGAGCAGCCGGCGTATCTCTTGCTTGGATGCTGCCAGAAGGCTCTGTGCGATAGTGGCTTGCAAGGAGCTGCTTAGGAATCTAGTTGCACAGCAAGTACAAGCTTCTCACTGGAGCTGAGAAGCACTGGGAAGAACTTCCCTTTGAAGAACTAACAGTGTGCAGAAACACACGCAGTTCTATCTCTTACTGGGGAGTGTGCAGGCGAGTTCAGTGAACAAGCCGCTCTGCCCGAACAAGGCAGAATGCAGATGCGTAGTTCCCAAGCATATTCTTCTGAGTCCACTAGAAACGTTGGAGTAGAGCTGAGAGGAACTCGGCATAAGTTCCATTTGAAGAAATAACCTAGGCCAGAAACCCACTCAGCTGTAGCTGTTAAGATTCATCTGGAGCGCACATTCTGGGAACCAGGCAGCAGAGTGCCCTGTGGAAGCTGCTCGATTTCAGCTTGTCTGATAGGTGTTTGTCTTCCCTGCAGAGAAACAGTGGCTTAGAGAACTCTTTCTACAGCAGCCACACACTCTGCCCTAGAGCTGAGAAGCACTGGCTGTAAGTTCCCTTTGCAGAAGTAACATTCTCCAGAAACACACTCTCTCCTAACTCTTAAGTTACTAGCTCACCTCACATATGCATGGAAACCCAGAGTGGAGCAGCCGGCGTATCTCTTGCTTGGATGCTGCCAGAAGGCTCTGTGCGATAGTGGCTTGCAAGGAGCTGCTTAGGAATCTAGTTGCACAGCAAGTACAAGCTTCTCACTGGAGCTGAGAAGCACTGGGAAGAACTTCCCTTTGAAGAACTAACAGTGTGCAGAAACACACGCAGTTCTATCTCTTACTGGGGAGTGTGCAGGAGACTTTAGTGAACAGGCCGCTCTGCCCGAACAAGGCAGAATGCAGATGCTTAGTTCCCAAGCATATTCTCCTGAGTCTACTAGAAACGTTGGAGTAGAGCTGCGAGGAACTCGGCATAAGTTCCATTTGAAGAAATAACCTAGGCCAGAAACCCACTCAGCTGTAGCTGTTAAGATTCTTCTGGAGCGCACATTCTGGGAACCAGGCAGCAGAGTGCCCTGTGGAAGCTGCTCGATTTCAGCTTGTCTGATAGGTGTTTGTCTTCCCTGCAGAGAAACAGTGGCTTAGAGAACTCTTTCTACAGCAGCCACACACTCTGCCCTAGAGCTGAGAAGCACTGGCTGTAAGTTCCCTTTGCAGAAGTAACATTCTCCAGAAACACACTCTCTCCTAACTCTTAACTTACTAGCTCACCTCACATATGCATGGAAACCCAGAGTGGAGCAGCCATCGATAGCACTCGCTTGGATGCTGCCAGAAGGCTCTGTGCGATAGTGGCTTGCAAGGAGCTGCTTAGGAATCTAGTTGCACAGCAAGTACAAGCTTCTCACTGGAGCTGAGAAGCACTGGGAAGAACTTCCCTTTGAAGAACTAACAGTGTGCAGAAACACACGCAGTTCTATCTCTTACTGGGGAGTGTGCAGGCGAGTTCAGTGAACAGGCCGCTCTGCCCGAACAAGGCAGAATGCAGATGCGTAGTTCCCAAGCATATTCTTCTGAGTCCACTAGAAACGTTGGAGTAGAGCTGAGAGGAACTCGGCATAAGTTCCATTTGAAGAAATAACCTAGGCCAGAAACCAACTCAGCTGTAGCTGTTAAGATTCATCTGGAGCGCACATTCTGGGAACCAGGCAGCAGAGTGCCCTGTGGAAGCTGCTCGATTTCAGCTTGTCTGATAGGTGTTTGTCTTCCCTGCAGAGAAACAGTGGCTTAGAGAACTGTTTCTACAGCAGCCACACACTCTGCCCTAGAGCTGAGAAGCACTGGCTGTAAGTTCCCTTTGCAGAAGTAACATTCTCCAGAAACACACTCTCTCCTAACTCTTAACTTACTAGCTCACCTCACATATGCATGGAAACCCAGAGTGGAGCAGCCGGCGTATCTCTTGCTTGGATGCTGCCAGAAGGCTCTGTGCGATAGTGGCTTGCAAGGAGCTGCTTAGGAATCTAGTTGCACAGCAAGTACAAGCTTCTCACTGGAGCTGAGAAGCACTGGGAAGAACTTCCCTTTGAAGAACTAACAGTGTGCAGAAACACACGCAGTTCTATCTCTTATTGGGGAGTGTGCAGGCGAGTTCAGTGAACAGGCCGCTCTGCCCGAACAAGGCAGAATGCAGATGCGTAGTTCCCAAGCATATTCTTCTGAGTCCACTAGAAACGTTGGAGTAGAGCTGAGAGGAACTCGGCATAAGTTCCATTTGAAGAAATAACCTAGGCCAGAAACCCACTCAGCTGTAGCTGTTAAGATTCATCTGGAGCGCACATTCTGGGAACCAGGCAGCAGAGTGCCCTGTGGAAGCTGCTCGATTTCAGCTTGTCTGATAGGTGTTTGTCTTCCCTGCAGAGAAACAGTGGCTTAGAGAACTGTTTCTACAGCAGCCACACACTCTGCCCTAGAGCTGAGAAGCACTGGCTGTAAGTTCCCTTTGCAGAAGTAACATTCTCCAGAAACACACTCTCTCCTAACTCTTAAGTTACTAGCTCACCTCACATATGCATGGAAACCCAGAGTGGAGCAGCCGGCGTATCTCTTGCTTGGATGCTGCCAGAAGGCTCTGTGCGATAGTGGCTTGCAAGGAGCTGCTTAGGAATCTAGTTGCACAGCAAGTACAAGCTTCTCACTGGAGCTGAGAAGCACTGGGAAGAACTTCCCTTTGAAGAACTAACAGTGTGCAGAAACACACGCAGTTCTATCTCTTACTGGGGAGTGTGCAGGCGAGTTCAGTGAACAGGCCGCTCTGCCCGAACAAGGCAGAATGCAGATGCGTAGTTCCCAAGCATATTCTCCTGAGTCTACTAGAAACGTTGGAGTAGAGCTGCGAGGAACTCGGCATAAGTTCCATTTGAAGAAATAACCTAGGCCAGAAACCCACTCAGCTGTAGCTGTTAACATTCTTCTGGAGCGCACATTCTGGGAACCAGGCAGCAGAGTGCCCTGTGGAAGCTGCTCGATTTCAGCTTGTCTGATAGGTGTTTGTCTTCCCTGCAGAGAAACAGTGGCTTAGAGAACTCTTTCTACAGCAGCCACACACTCTGCCCTAGAGCTGAGAAGCACTGGCTGTAAGTTCCCTTTGCAGAAGTAACATTCTCCAGAAACACACTCTCTCCTAACTCTTAAGTTACTAGCTCACCTCACATATGCATGGAAACCCAGAGTGGAGCAGCCGGCGATAGCTCTTGCTTGGATGCTGCCAGAAGGCTCTGTGCGATAGTGGCTTGCAAGGAGCTGCTTAGGAATCTAGTTGCACAGCAAGTACAAGCTTCTCACTGGAGCTGAGAAGCACTGGGAAGAACTTCCCTTTGAAGAACTAACAGT
Source organism: Tapirus indicus (assembly GCA_031878705.1). Taxonomy (NCBI): domain Eukaryota; kingdom Metazoa; phylum Chordata; class Mammalia; order Perissodactyla; family Tapiridae; genus Tapirus; species Tapirus indicus. Next base: position 562,981 of record CM062933.1, read on the forward strand.
GTGCAGAAACACACGCAGTTCTATCTCTTACTGGGGAGTGTGCAGGCGAGTTCAGTGAACAGGCCGCTCTGCCCGAACAAGGCAGAATGCAGATGCGTAGTTCCCAAGCATATTCTTCTGAGTCCACTAGAAACGTTGGAGTAGAGCTCAGAGGAACTCGGCATAAGTTCCATTTGAAGAAATAACCTAGGCCAGAAAACCCACTCAGCTGTAGCTGTTAAGATTCATCTGGAGCGCACATTCTGGGAACCAGGCAGCAGAGTGCCCTGTGGAAGCTGCTCGATTTCAGCTTGTCTGATAGGTGTTTGTCTTCCCTGCAGAGAAACAGTGGCTTAGAGAAGTCTTTCTAGAGCAGCCACACACTCTGCCCTAGAGCTGAGAAGCACTGGCTGTAATTTCCCTTTGCAGAAGTAACATTCTCCAGAAACACACTCTCTCCTAACTCTTAAGTTACTAGCTCACCTCACATATGCATGGAAACCCAGAGTGGAGCAGCCGGCGTATCTCTTGCTTGGATGCTGCCAGAAGGCTCTGTGCGATAGTGGCTTGCAAGGAGCTGCTTAGGAATCTAGTTGCACAGCAAGTACAAGCTTCTCAATGGAGCTGAGAAGCACTGGGAAGAACTTCCCTTTGAAGAACTAACAGTGTGCAGAAACACACGCAGTTCTATCTCTTACTGGGGAGTGTGCAGGCGAGTTCAGTGAACAGGCCGCTCTGCCCGAACAAGGCAGAATGCAGATGCGTAGTTCCCAAGCATATTCTTCTGAGTCCACTAGAAACGTTGGAGTAGAGCTGAGAGGAACTCGGCATAAGTTCCATTTGAAGAAATAACCTAGGCCAGAAACCCACTCAGCTGTAGCTGTTAAGATTCATCTGGAGTGCACATTCTGGGAACCAGGCAGCAGAGTGCCCTGTGGAAGCTGCTCGATTTCAGCTTGTCTGATAGGTGTTTGTCTTCCCTGCAGAGAAACAGTGGCTTAGAGAACTCTTTCTACAGCAGCCACACACTCTGCCCTAGAGCTGAGAAGCACTGGCTGTAAGTTCCCTTTGCAGAAGTAACATTCTCCAGAAACACACTCTCTCCTAACTCTTAACTTACTAGCTCACCTCACATATGCATGGAAACCCAGAGTGGAGCAGCCGGCGTATCTCTTGCTTGGATGCTGCCAGAAGGCTCTGTGCGATAGTGGCTTGCAAGGAGCTGCTTAGGAATCTAGTTGCACAGCAAGTACAAGCTTCTCACTGGAGATGAGAAGCACTGGGAAGAACTTCCTTTTGAAGAACTAACAGTGTGCAGAAACACACGCAGTTCTATCTCTTACTGGGGAGTGTGCAGGAGACTTCAGTGAACAGGCCGGTTTGCATGAACAAGGCAGAATGCAGATGCGTAGTTCCCAAGCATATTCTTCTGAGTCCACTAGAAACGTTGGAGTAGAGCTGAGAGGAACTCGGCATAAGTTCCATTTGAAGAAATAACCTAGGCCAGAAACCCACTCAGCTGTAGCTGTTAAGATTCATCTGGAGCGCACATTCTGGGAACCAGGCAGCAGAGTGCCCTGTGGAAGCTGCTCGATTTCAGCTTGTCTGATAGCTGTTTGTCTTCCCTGCAGAGAAACAGTGGCTTAGAGAACTCTTTCTACAGCAGCCACACACTCTGCCCTAGAGCTGAATAGCACTGGCTGTAAGTTCCCTTTGCAGAAGTAACATTCTCCAGAAACACATTCTCTCCTAACTCTTAACTTACTAGCTCACCTCACATATGCATGGAAACCCAGAGTGGAGCAGCCGTCGATAGCACTCGCTTGGATGGTGCCAGAAGGCTCTGTGCGATAGTGGCTTGCAAGGAGCTGCTTAGGAATCTAGTTGCACAGCAAGTACAAGCTTCTCACTGGAGCTGAGAAGCACTGGGAAGAACTTCCCTTTGAAGAACTAACAGTGTGCAGAAACACACGCAGTTCTATCTCTTATTGGGGAGTGTGCAGGAGACTTCAGTGAACAGGCCGCTCTGCCCGAACAAGGCAGAATGCAGATGCGTAGTTCCCAAGCATATTCTTCTGAGTCCACTAGAAACGTTGGAGTAGAGCTGAGAGGAACTCGGCATAAGTTCCATTTGAAGAAATAACCTAGGCCAGAAACCCACTCAGCTGTAGCTGTTAAGATTCATCTGGAGCGCACATTCTGGGAACCAGGCAGCAGAGTGCCCTGTGGAAGCTGCTCGATTTCAGCTTGTCTGATAGGTGTTTGTCTTCCCTGCAGAGAAACAGTGGCTTAGAGAACTCTTTCTACAGCAGCCACACACTCTGCCCTAGAGCTGAGAAGCACTGGCTGTAAGTTCCCTTTGCAGAAGTAACATTCTCCAGAAACACACTCTCTCCTAACTCTTAACTTACTAGCTCACCTCACATATGCATGGAAACCCAGAGTGGAGCAGCCGGCGTATCTCTTGCTTGGATGCTGCCAGAAGGCTCTGTGCGATAGTGGCTTGCAAGGAGCTGCTTAGGAATCTAGTTGCACAGCAAGTACAAGCTTCTCACTGGAGCTGAGAAGCACTGGGAAGAACTTCCCTTTGAAGAACTAACAGTGTGCAGAAACACACGCAGTTCTATCTCTTACTGGGGAGTGTGCAGGCGAGTTCAGTGAACAGGCCGCTCTGCCCGAACAAGGCAGAATGCAGATGCGTAGTTCCCAAGCATATTCTTCTGAGTCCACTAGAAACGTTGGAGTAGAGCTGAGAGGAACTCGGCATAACTTCCATTTGAAGAAATAACCTAGGCCAGAAACCCACTCAGCTGTAGCTGTTAAGATTCATCTGGAGCGCACATTCTGGGAACCAGGCAGCAGAGTGCCCTGTGGAAGCTGCTCGATTTCAGCTTGTCTGATAGGTGTTGGTCTTCCCTGCAGAGAAACAGTGGCTTAGAGAACTCTTTCTACAGCAGCCACACACTCTGCCCTAGAGCTGAGAAGCACTGGATGTAAGTTCCCTTTGCAGAAGTAACATTCTCCAGAAACACACTCTCTCCTAACTCTTAAGTTACTAGCTCACCTCACATATGCATGGAAACCCAGAGTGGAGCAGCCGGCGTATCTCTTGCTTGGATGCTGCCAGAAGGCTCTGTGCGATAGTGGCTTGCAAGGAGCTGCTTAGGAATCTAGTTGCACAGCAAGTACAAGCTTCTCACTGGAGCTGAGAAGCACTGGGAAGAACTTCCCTTTGAAGAACTAACAGTGTGCAGAAACACACGCAGTTCTATCTCTTACTGGGGAGTGTGCAGGCGAGTTCAGTGAACAGGCCGCTCTGCCCGAACAAGGCAGAATGCAGATGCGTAGTTCCCAAGCATATTCTTCTGAGTCCACTAGAAACGTTGGAGTAGAGCTGCGAGGAACTCGGCATAAGTTCCATTTGAAGAAATAACCTAGGCCAGAAACCCACTCAGCTGTAGCTGTTAAGATTCATCTGGAGCGCACATTCTGGGAACCAGGCAGCAGAGTGCCCTGTGGAAGCTGCTCGATTTCAGCTTGTCTGATAGGTGTTTGTCTTCCCTGCAGAGAAACAGTGGCTTAGAGAACTCTTTCTACAGCAGCCACACACTCTGCCCTAGAGCTGAGAAGCACTGGCTGTAAGTTCCCTTTGCAGAAGTAACATTCTCCAGAAACACACTCTCTCCTAACTCTTAAGTTACTAGCTCACCTCACATATGCATGGAAACCCAGAGTGGAGCAGCCGGCGTATCTCTTGCTTGGATGCTGCCAGAAGGCTCTGTGCGATAGTGGCTTGCAAGGAGCTGCTTAGGAATCTAGTTGCACAGCAAGTACAAGCTTCTCACTGGAGCTGAGAAGCACTGGGAAGAACTTCCCTTTGAAGAACTAACAGTGTGCAGAAACACACGCAGTTCTATCTCTTACTGGGGAGTGTGCAAGAGACTTCAGTGAAGAGGCCGCTCTGCCCGAACAAGGCAGAATGCAGATGCGTAGTTCCCAAGCATATTCTTCTGAGTCCACTAGAAACGTTGGAGTAGAGCTGAGAGGAACTCGGCATAAGTTCCATTTGAAGAAATAACCTAGGCCAGAAACCCCCTCAGGTGTAGCTGTTAAGATTCATCTGGAGCGCACATTCTGGGAACCAGGCAGCAGAGTGCCCTATGGAAGCTGCTCGATTTCAGCTTGTCTGATAGGTGTTTGTCTTCCCTGCAGAGAAACAGTGGCTTAGAGAACTCTTTCTACAGCAGCCACACACTCTGCCCTAGAGCTGAATAGCACTGGCTGTAAGTTCCCTTTGCAGAAATAACATTCTCCAGAAACACACTCTCTCCTATCTCTTAACTTACTAGCTCACCTCACGTATGCATGGAAACCCAGAGTGGAGCAGCCGGCGATAGCTCTTGCTTGGATGCTGCCAGAAGGCTCTGTGCGATAGTGGCTTGCAAGGAGCTGCTTAGGAATCTAGTTGCACAGCAAGTACAAGCTTCTCACTGGAGCTGAGAAGCACTGGGAAGAACTTCCCTTTGAAGAACTAACAGTGTGCAGAAACACACGCAGTTCTATCTCTTACTGGGGAGTGTGCAGGCGAGTTCAGTGAACAGGCCGCTCTGCCCGAACAAGGCAGAATGCAGATGCGTAGTTCCCAAGCATATTCTTCTGAGTCCACTAGAAACGTTGGAGTAGAGCTGAGAGGAACTCGGCATAAGTTCCATTTGAAGAAATAACCTAGGCCAGAAACCCACTCAGCTGTAGCTGTTAAGATTCATCTGGAGCGCACATTCTGGGAACCAGGCAGCAGAGTGCCCTGTGGAAGCTGCTCGATTTCAGCTTGTCTGATAGGTGTTTGTCTTCCCTGCAGAGAAACAGTGGCTTAGAGAACTCTTTCTACAGCAGCCACACACTCTGCCCTAGAGCTGAGAAGCACTGGCTGTAAGTTCCCTTTGCAGAAGTAACATTCTCCAGAAACACACTCTCTCCTAACTCTTAACTTACTAGCTCACCTCACATATGCATGGAAACCCAGAGTGCAGCAGCCGGCGTATCTCTTGCTTGGATGCTGCCAGAAGGCTCTGTGCGATAGTGGCTTGCAAAGAGCTGCTTAGGAATCTAGTTGCACAGCAAGTACAAGCTTCTCACTGGAGCTGAGAAGCACTGGGAAGAACTTCCCTTTGAAGAACTAACAGTGTGCAGAAACACACGCAGTTCTATCTCTTACTGGGGAGTGTGCAGGCGAGTTCAGTGAACAGGCCGCTCTGCCCGAACAAGGCAGAATGCAGATGCGTAGTTCCCAAGCATATTCTTCTGAGTCCACTAGAAACGTTGGAGTAGAGCTGAGAGGAACTCGGCATAAGTTCCATTTGAAGAAATAACCTAGGCCAGAAACCCACTCAGCTGTAGCTGTTAAGATTCATCTGGAACGCACATTCTGGGAACCAGGCAGCAGAGTGCCCTGTGGAAGCTGCTCGATTTCAGCTTGTCTGATAGGTGTTTGTCTTCCCTGCAGAGAAACAGTGGCTTAGAGAACTCTTTCTACAGCAGCCACACACTCTGCCCTAGAGCTGAGAAGCACTGGCTGTAAGTTCCCTTTGCAGAAGTAACATTCTCCAGAAACACACTCTCTCCTAACTCTTAAGTTACTAGCTCACCTCACATATGCATGGAAACCCAGAGTGGAGCAGCCGGCGTATCTCTTGCTTGGATGCTGCCAGAAGGCTCTGTGCGATAGTGGCTTGCAAGGAGCTGCTTAGGAATCTAGTTGCATAGCAAGTACAAGCTTCTCACTGGAGATGAGAAGCACTGGGAAGAACTTCCTTTTGAAGAACTAACAGTGTGCAGAAACACACGCAGTTCTATCTCTTACTGGGGAGTGTGCAGGAGACTTCAGTGAACAGGCCGGTTTGCCTGAACAAGGCAGAATGCAGATGCGTAGTTCCCAAGCATATTCTTCTGAGTCCACTAGAAACGTTGGAGTAGAGCTGAGAGGAACTCGGCATAAGTTCCATTTGAAGAAATAACCTAGGCCAGAAACCCACTCAGCTGTAGCTGTTAAGATTCATCTGGAGCGCACATTCTGGGAACCAGGCAGCAGAGTGCCCTGTGGAAGCTGCTCGATTTCAGCTTGTCTGATAGGTGTTTGTCTTCCCTGCAGAGAAACAGTGGCTTAGAGAACTCTTTCTACAGCAGCCACACACTCTGCCCTAGAGCTGAGAAGCACTGGCTGTAAGTTCCCTTTGCAGAAGTAACATTCTCCAGAAACACACTCTCTCCTAACTCTTAACTTACTAGCTCACCTCACATATGCATGGAAACCCAGAGTGCAGCAGCCGGAGTATCTCTTGCTTGGATGCTGCCAGAAGGCTCTGTGCGATAGTGGCTTGCAAAGAGCTGCTTAGGAATCTAGTTGCACAGCAAGTACAAGCTTCTCACTGGAGCTGAGAAGCACTGGGAAGAACTTCCCTTTGAAGAACTAACAGTGTGCAGAAACACACGCAGTTCTATCTCTTACTGGGGAGTGTGCAGGCGAGTTCAGTGAACAGGCCGCTCTGCCCGAACAAGGCAGAATGCAGATGCGTAGTTCCCAAGCATATTCTTCTGAGTCCACTAGAAACGTTGGAGTAGAGCTGAGAGGAACTCGGCATAAGTTCCATTTGAAGAAATAACCTAGGCCAGAAACCCACTCAGCTGTAGCTGTTAAGATTCATCTGGAGCGCACATTCTGGGAACCAGGCAGCAGAGTGCCCTGTGGAAGCTGCTCGATTTCAGCTTGTCTGATAGGTGTTTGTCTTCCCTGCAGAGAAACAGTGGCTTAGAGAACTCTTTCTACAGCAGCCACACACTCTGCCCTAGAGCTGAGAAGCACTGGCTGTAAGTTCCCTTTGCAGAAGTAACATTCTCCAGAAACACACTCTCTCCTAACTCTTAACTTACTAGCTCACCTCACATATGCATGGAAACCCAGAGTGGAGCAGCCGTCGATAGCACTTGCGTGGATGCTGCCAGAAGGCTCTGTGCGATAGTGGCTTGCAAGGAGCTGCTTAGGAATCTAGTTGCACAGCAAGTACAAGCTTCTCACTGGAGCTGAGAAGCACTGGGAAGAACTTCCCTTTGAAGAACTAACAGTGTGCAGAAACACACGCAGTTCTATCTCTTACTGGGGAGTGTGCAGGCGAGTTCAGTGAACAGGCCGCTCTGCCCGAACAAGGCAGAATGCAGATGCGTAGTTCCCAAGCATATTCTTCTGAGTCCACTAGAAACGTTGGAGTAGAGCTGAGAGGAACTCGGCATAAGTTCCATTTGAAGAAATAACCTAGGCCAGAAATCCACTCAGCTGTAGCTGTTAAGATTCATCTGGAGCGCACATTCTGGGAACCAGGCAGCAGAGTGCCCTGTGGAAGCTGCTCGATTTCAGCTTGTCTGATAGGTGTTTGTCTTCCCTGCAGAGAAACAGTGGCTTAGAGAACTCTTTCTACAGCAGCCACACACTCTGCCCTAGAGCTGAGAAGCACTGGCTGTAATTTCCCTTTGCAGAAGTAACATTCTCCAGAAACACACTCTCTCCTAACTCTTAAGTTACTAGCTCACCTCACATATGCATGGAAACCCAGAGTGGAGCAGCCGGCGTATCTCTTGCTTGGATGCTGCCAGAAGGCTCTGTGCGATAGTGGCTTGCAAGGAGCTGCTTAGGAATCTAGTTGCACAGCAAGTACAAGCTTCTCACTGGAGCTGAGAAGCACTGGGAAGAACTTCCCTTTGAAGAACTAACAGTGTGCAGAAACACACGCAGTTCTATCTCTTACTGGGGAGTGTGCAGGCGAGTTCAGTGAACAGGCCGCTCTGCCCGAACAAGGCAGAATGCAGATGCGTAGTTCCCAAGCATATTCTTCTGAGTCCACTAGAAACGTTGGAGTAGAGCTGCGAGGAACTCGGCATAAGTTCCATTTGAAGAAATAACCTAGGCCAGAAACCCACTCAGCTGTAGCTGTTAAGATTCATCTGGAGCGCACATTCTGGGAACCAGGCAGCAGAGTGCCCTGTGGAAGCTGCTCGATTTCAGCTTGTCTGATAGGTGTTTGTCTTCCCTGCAGAGAAACAGTGGCTTAGAGAACTCTTTCTACAGCAGCCACACACTCTGCCCTAGAGCTGAGAAGCACTGGCTGTAAGTTCCCTTTGCAGAAGTAACATTCTCCAGAAACACACTCTCTCCTAACTCTTAACTTACTAGCTCACCTCACATATGCATGGAAACCCAGAGTGGAGCAGCCGTCGATAGCACTTGCGTGGATGCTGCCAGAAGGCTCTGTGCGATAGTGGCTTGCAAGGAGCTGCTTAGGAATCTAGTTGCACAGCAAGTACAAGCTTCTCACTGGAGCTGAGAAGCACTGGGAAGAACTTCCCTTTGAAGAACTAACAGTGTGCAGAAACACACGCAGTTCTATCTCTTACTGGGGAGTGTGCAGGCGAGTTCAGTGAACAGGCCGCTCTGCCCGAACAAGGCAGAATGCAGATGCGTAGTTCCCAAGCATATTCTTCTGAGTCCACTAGAAACGTTGGAGTAGAGCTGAGAGGAACTCGGCATAAGTTCCATTTGAAGAAATAACCTAGGCCAGAAATCCACTCAGCTGTAGCTGTTAAGATTCATCTGGAGCGCACATTCTGGGAACCAGGCAGCAGAGTGCCCTGTGGAAGCTGCTCGATTTCAGCTTGTCTGATAGGTGTTTGTCTTCCCTGCAGAGAAACAGTGGCTTAGAGAACTCTTTCTACAGCAGCCACACACTCTGCCCTAGAGCTGAGAAGCACTGGCTGTAATTTCCCTTTGCAGAAGTAACATTCTCCAGAAACACACTCTCTCCTAACTCTTAAGTTACTAGCTCACCTCACATATGCATGGAAACCCAGAGTGGAGCAGCCGGCGTATCTCTTGCTTGGATGCTGCCAGAAGGCTCTGTGCGATAGTGGCTTGCAAGGAGCTGCTTAGGAATCTAGTTGCACAGCAAGTACAAGCTTCTCACTGGAGCTGAGAAGCACTGGGAAGAACTTCCCTTTGAAGAACTAACAGTGTGCAGAAACACACGCAGTTCTATCTCTTACTGGGGAGTGTGCAGGCGAGTTCAGTGAACAGGCTGCTCTGCCCGAACAAGGCAGAATGCAGATGCGTAGTTCCCAAGCATATTCTTCTGAGTCCACTAGAAACGTTGGAGTAGAGCTGAGAGGAACTCGGCATAAGTTCCATTTGAAGAAATAACCTAGGCCAGAAACCCACTCAGCTGTAGCTGTTAAGATTCATCTGGAGCGCACATTCTGGGAACAAGGCAGCAGAGTGCCCTGTGGAAGCTGCTCGATTTCAGCTTGTCTGATAGGTGTTTGTCTTCCCTGCAGAGAAACAGTGGCTTAGAGAACTCTTTCTACAGCAGCCACACACTCTGCCCTAGAGCTGAGAAGCACTGGCTGTAATTTCCCTTTGCAGAAGTAACATTCTCCAGAAACACACTCTCTCCTAACTCTTAAGTTACTAGCTCACCTCACATATGCATGGAAACCCAGAGTGGAGCAGCCGGCGTATCTCTTGCTTGGATGCTGCCAGAAGGCTCTGTGCGATAGTGGCTTGCAAGGAGCTGCTTAGGAATCTAGTTGCACAGCAAGTACAAGCTTCTCACTGGAGCTGAGAAGCACTGGGAAGAACTTCCCTTTGAAGAACTAACAGTGTGCAGAAACACACGCAGTTCTATCTCTTACTGGGGAGTGTGCAGGCGAGTTCAGTGAACAGGCTGCTCTGCCCGAACAAGGCAGAATGCAGATGCGTAGTTCCCAAGCATATTCTTCTGAGTCCACTAGAAACGTTGGAGTAGAGCTGAGAGGAACTCGGCATAAGTTCCATTTGAAGAAATAACCTAGGCCAGAAACCCACTCAGCTGTAGCTGTTAAGATTCATCTGGAGCGCACATTCTGGGAACCAGGCAGCAGAGTGCCCTGTGGAAGCTGCTCGATTTCAGCTTGTCTGATAGGTGTTTGTCTTCCCTGCAGAGAAACAGTGGCTTAGAGAACTCTTTCTACAGCAGCCACACACTCTGCCCTAGAGCTGAGAAGCACTGGCTGTAAGTTCCCTTTGCAGAAGTAACATTCTCCAGAAACACACTCTCTCCTAACTCTTAACTTACTAGCTCACCTCACATATGCATGGACACCCAGAGTGGAGCAGCCGTCGATAGCACTTGCTTGGATGCTGCCAGAAGGCTCTGTGCGATAGTGGCTTGCAAGGAGCTGCTTAGGAATCTAGTTGCACAGCAAGTACAAGCTTCTCACTGGAGCTGAGAAGCACTGGGAAGAACTTCCCTTTGAAGAACTAACAGTGTGCAGAAACACACGCAGTTCTATCTCTTACTGGGGAGTGTGCAGGCGAGTTCAGTGAACAGGCCGCTCTGCCCGAAAAAGGCAGAATGCAGATGCGTAGTTCCCAAGCATATTCTTCTGAGTCCACTAGAAACGTTGGAGTAGAGCTGAGAGGAACTCGGCATAAGTTCCATTTGAAGAAATAACCTAGGCCAGAAACCCACTCAGCTGTAGCTGTTAAGATTCATCTGGAGCGCACATTCTGGGAACCAGGCAGCAGAGTGCCCTGTGGAAGCTGCTCGATTTCAGCTTGTCTGATAGGTGTTTGTCTTCCCTGCAGAGAAACAGTGGCTTAGAGAACTCTTTCTACAGCAGCCACACACTCTGCCCTAGAGCTGAGAAGCACTGGCTGTAATTTCCCTTTGCAGAAGTAACATTCTCCAGAAACACACTCGCTCCTAACTCTTAAGTTACTAGCTCACCTCACATATGCATGGAAACCCAGAGTGGAGCAGCCGGCGTATCTCTTGCTTGGATGCTGCCAGAAGGCTCTGTGCGATAGTGGCTTGCAAGGAGCTGCTTAGGAATCTAGTTGCACAGCAAGTACAAGCTTCTCACTGGAGCTGAGAAGCACTGGGAAGAACTTCCCTTTGAAGAACTAACAGTGTGCAGAAACACACGCAGTTCTACCTCTTACTGGGGAGTGTGCAGGCGAGTTCAGTGAACAGGCTGCTCTGCCCGAACAAGGCAGAATGCAGATGCGTAGTTCCCAAGCATATTCTTCTGAGTCCACTAGAAACGTTGGAGTAGAGCTGAGAGGAACTCGGCATAAGTTCCATTTGAAGAAATAACCTAGGCCAGAAACCCACTCAGCTGTAGCTGTTAAGATTCATCTGGAGCGCACATTCTGGGAAGCAGGCAGCAGAGTGCCCTGTGGAAGCTGCTCGATTTCAGCTTGTCTGATAGGTGTTTGTCTTCCCTGCAGAGAAACAGTGGCTTAGAGAACTCTTTCTACAGCAGCCACACACTCTGCCCTAGAGCTGAGAAGCACTGGCTGTAAGTTCCCTTTGCAGAAGTAACATTCTCCAGAAACACACTCTCTCCTAACTCTTAACTTACTAGCTCACCTCACATATGCATGGAAACCCAGAGTGGCGCAGCCGGCGTATCTCTTGCTTGGATGCTGCCAGAAGGCTCTGTGCGATAGTGGCTTGCAAGGCGCTGCTTAGGAATCTAGTTGCACAGCAAGTACAAGCTTCTCACTGGAGATGAGAAGCACTGGGAAGAACCTCCTTTTGAAGAACTAACAGTGTGCAGAAACACACGCAGTTCTATCTCTTACTGGGGAGTGTGCAGGAGACTTCAGTGAACAGGCCGGTTTGCCTGAACAAGGCAGAATGCAGATGCGTAGTTCCCAAGCATATTCTTCTGAGTCCACTAGAAACGTTGGAGTAGAGCTGAGAGGAACTCGGCATAAGTTCCATTTGAAGAAATAACCTAGGCCAGAAACCCACTCAGGTGTAGCTGTTAAGATTCATCTGGAGCGCACATTCTGGGAACCAGGCAGCAGAGTGCCCTGTGGAAGCTGCTCGATTTCAGCTTGTCTGATAGGTGTTTGTCTTCCCTGCAGAGAAACAGTGGCTTAGAGAACTCTTTCTACAGCAGCCACACACTCTGCCCTAGAGCTGAATAGCACTGGCTGTAAGTTCCCTTTGCAGAAGTAACATTCTCCAGAAACACACTCTCTCCTAACTCTTAACTTACTAGCTCACCTCACATATGCATGGAAACCCAGAGTGGAGCAGCCGTCGATAGCACTCGCTTGGATGGTGCCAGAAGGCTCTGTGCGATAGTGGCTTGCAAGGCGCTGCTTAGGAATCTAGTTGCACAGCAAGTACAAGCTTCTCACTGGAGCTGAGAAGCACTGGGAAGAACTTCCCTTTGAAGAACTAACAGTGTGCAGAAACACACGCAGTTCTATCTCTTATTGGGGAGTGTGCAGGAGACTTCAGTGAAGAGGCCGCTCTGCCCGAACAAGGCAGAATGCAGATGCGTAGTTCCCAAGCATATTCTTCTGAGTCCACTAGAAACGTTGGAGTAGAGCTGAGAGGAACTCGGCATAAGTTCCATTTGAAGAAATAACCTAGGCCAGAAACCCACTCAGCTGTAGCTGTTAAGATTCATCTGGAGCGCACATTCTGGGAAGCAGGCAGCAGAGTGCCCTGTGGAAGCTGCTCGATTTCAGCTTGTCTGATAGGTGTTTTTCTTCCCTGCAGAGAAACAGTGGCTTAGAGAACTCTTTCTACAGCAGCCACACACTCTGCCCTAGAGCTGAATAGAACTGGCTGTAAGTTCCCTTTGCAGAAGTAACATTCTCCAGAACACACTCTCTCCTAACTCTTAAGTTACTAGCTCACCTCACATATGCATGGAAACCCAGAGTGGAGCAGCCGGCGTATCTCTTGCTTGGATGCTGCCAGAAGGCTCTGTGCGATAGTGGCTTGCAAGGAGCTGCTTAGGAATCTAGTTGCACAGCAAGTACAAGCTTCTCACTCGAGCTGAGAAGCACTGGGAAGAACTTCTCTTTGAAGAACTAACAGTGTGCAGAAACACACGCAGTTCTATCTCTTACTGGGGAGTGTGCAGGCGAGTTCAGTGAACAGGCCGCTCTGCACGAACAAGGCAGTATGCAGATGCGTAGTTCCCAAGCATATTCTTCTGAGTCCACTAGAAACGTTGGAGTAGAGCTGAGAGGAACTCGGCATAAGTTCCATTTGAAGAAATAACCTAGGCCAGAAACCCACTCAGCTGTAGCTGTTAAGATTCATCTGGAGCGCACATTCTGGGAACCAGGCAGCAGAGTGCCCTGTGGAAGCTGCTCGATTTCAGCTTGTCTGATAGGTGTTTGTCTTCCCTGCAGAGAAACAGTGGCTTAGAGAACTCTTTCTACAGCAGCCACACACTCTGCCCTAGAGCTGAATAGCACTGGCTGCAAGTTCCCTTTGCAGAAGTAACATTCTCCAGAAACACACTCTCTCCTAACTCTTAAGTTACTAGCTCACCTCACATATGCATGGAAACCCAGAGTGGAGCAGCCGGCGTATCTCTTGCTTGGATGCTGCCAGAAGGATCTGTGCGATAGTGGCTTGCAAGGAGCTGCTTAGGAACCTAGTTGCACAGCAAGTACAAGCTTCTCACTTTAGCTGAGAAGGACTGGGAAGAACTTCCCTTTGAAGAACTAACAGTGTGCAGAAACACACGCAGTTCTATCTCTTACTGGGGAGTGTGCAGGCGAGTTCAGTGAACAGGCCGCTCTGCCCGAACAAGGCAGAATGCAGATGCGTAGTTCCCAAGCATATTCTTCTGAGTCCACTAGAAACGTTGGAGTAGAGCTGCGAGGAACTCGGCATAAGTTCCATTTGAAGAAATAACCTAGGCCAGAAACCCACTCAGCTGTAGCTGTTAAGATTCATCTGGAGCGCACATTCTGGGAACCAGGCAGCAGAGTGCCCTGTGGAAGCTGCTCGATTTCAGCTTGTCTGATAGGTGTTTGTCTTCCCTGCAGAGAAACAGTGGCTTAGAGAACTCTTTCTACAGCAGCCACACACTCTGCCCTAGAGCTGAATAGCACTGGCTGTAAGTTCCCTTTGCAGAAGTAACATTCTCCAGAACACATTCTCTCCTAACTCTTAAGTTACTAGCTCACCTCACATATGCATGGAAACCCAGAGTGGAGCAGCCGGCGTATCTCTTGCTTGGATGCTGCCAGAAGGCTCTGTGCGATAGTGGCTTGCAAGGAGCTGCTTAGGAATCTAGTTGCACAGCAAGTACAAGCTTCTCACTGAGGCTGAGAAGCACTGGGAGGAACTTCCCTTTGAAGAACAAACAGTGTACAGAAACACACGCAGTGCTATGTCTTACTGGGGAGTATGCAGGCGAGTTCAGTGAACAGGCCGCTCTGCCCGAACAAGGCAGAATGCAGATGCGTAGTTTCCAAGCATATTCTTCTGAGTCCACTAGAAACGTTGGAGTAGAGCTGAGAGGAACTCGGCATAAGTTCCATTTGAAGAAATAACCTAGGCCAGAAACCCACTCAGCTGTAGCTGTTCAGATTCATCTGGAGTGAACCTTCTGGGAACCAGGCAGCAGAGTGCCCTGTGGAAGCTGCTCGATTTCAGCTTGTCTGAATGGTGTTTGTCTTCCCGGCAGAGAAACAGTGGCTTAGAGAAGTCTTTCTACAGCAGCCACACACTCTGCCCTAGAGCTGACAAGCACTGGCTGTAAGTTCCCTTTGCAGAAGTAACATTCTCCAGAAACACACTCTCTCCTAACACTTAACTTACTAGCTCACCTCACATATGCATGGAAACCCAGAGTGGAGCAGGCGGCGATAGCTCTTGCTTGGAAGCTGCCAGAAGGCTCTGTGCGATAGTGGCTTGCAAGGAGCTGCTTAGGAATCTAGTTGCACAGCAAGTACAAGCTTCTCACTGGAGCTGAGAAGCACTGGGAAGAACTTCCCTTTGAAGAACTAACAGTGTGCAGAAACACACGCAGGTCTATCTCTTACTGGAGAGTGTGCAGGCGAGTTCAGTGAACAGGCCGCTCTGCCCGAACAAGGCAGAATGCAGATGCGTAGTTCCCAAGCATATTCTTCTGAGTCCACCAGAAACGTTGGAGTAGAGCTGCGAGGAACTCGGCATAAGTTCCACTTGAAGAAATAACCTAGGCCAGAAACCCACTCAGCTGTAGCTGTTAAGATTCATCTGGAGCGCACATTCTGGGAACCAGGCAGCAGAGTGCCCTGTGGAAGCTGCTCGATTTCAGCTTGTCTGATAGGTGTTTGTCTTCCCTGCAGAGAAACAGTGGCTTAGAGAACTCTTTCTACAGCAGCCACACACTCTGCCCTAGAGCTGAGAAGCACTGGCTGTAAGTTCCCTTTGCAGAAGTAACATTCTCCAGAAACACACTCTCTCCTAACTCTTAACTTACTAGCTCACCTCACATATGCATGGAAACCCAGAGTGGAGCAGGCGGCGATAGCTCTTGCTTGGATGCTGCCAGAAGGCTCTGTGCGATAGTGGCTTGCAAGGAGCTGCTTAGGAATCTAGTTGCACAGCAAGTACAAGATTCTCACTGGAGCTGAGAAGCACTGGGAAGAACTTCCCTTTGAAGAACTAACAGTGTGCAGAAACACACGCAGTTCTATCTCTTACTGGGGAGTGTGCAGGCGAGTTCAGTGAACAGGCCGCTCTGCCCGAACAAGGCAGAATGCAGATGCGTAGTTCCCAAGCATATTCTTCTGAGTCCACTAGAAACGTTGGAGTAGAGCTGAGAGGAACTCGGCATAAGTTCCATTTGAAGAAATAACCTAGGCCAGAAACCCACTCAGCTGTAGCTGTTAAGATTCATCTGGCGCGCACATTCTGGGAACCAGGCAGCAGAGTGCCCTGTGGAAGCTGCTCGATTTCAGCTTGTCTGATAGGTGTTTGTCTTCCCTGCAGAGAAACAGTGGCTTAGAGAACTCTTTCTACAGCAGCCACACACTCTGCCCTAGAGCTGAGAAGCACTGGCTGTAAGTTCCCTTTGCAGAAGTAACATTCTCCAGAAACACACTCTCTCCTAACTCTTAAGTTACTAGCTCACCTCACATATGCATGGAAACCGAGGGTGGAGCGGCCGGCGTATCTCTTGCTTGGATGCTGCCAGAAGGCTCTGTGCGATAGTGGCTTGCAAGGAGCTGCTTAGGTACCTAGTTGCACAGCAAGTACAAGCTTCTCACTGGAGCTGAGAAGCACTGGGAAGAACTTCCCTTTGAAGAACTAACAGTGTGCAGAAACACACGCAGTTCTATCTGTTACTGGGGAGTGTGCAGGCGAGTTCAGTGAACAGGCCGCTCTGCCCGAACAAGGCAGAATGCAGATGCGTAGTTCCCAAGCGTATTCTTCTGAGTCCACTAGAAACGTTGGAGTAGAGCTGAGAGGAACTCGGCATAAGTTCCATTTGAAGAAATAACCTAGGCCAGAAACCCACTCAGCTGTAGCTGTTAAGATTCTTCTGGAGCGCACATTCTGGGAACCAAGCAGCAGAGTGCCCTGTGGAAGCTGCTCGATTTCAGCTTGTCTGATAGGTGTTTGTCTTCCCTGCAGAGAAACAGTGGCTTAGAGAACTCTTTCTACAGCAGCCACACACTCTGCCCTAGAGCTGAGAAGCACTGGCTGTAAGTTCCCTTTGCAGAAGTAACATTCTCCAGAAACACACTCTCTCCTAACTCTTAACTTACTAGCTCACCTCACATATGCATGGAAACCCAGAGTGGAGCAGCCGGTGTATCTCTTGCTTGGATGCTGCCAGAAGGCTCTGTGCGATAGTGGCTTGCAAGGAGCTGCTTAGGAATCTAGTTGCACAGCAAGTACAATCTTCTCACTGGAGCTGAGAAGGAATGGGAAGAGCTTCCCTTTGAAGAACTAACAGTGTGCAGAAACACACGCAGTTCTATCTCTTACTGGGGAGTGTGCAGGCGACTTCAGTGAACAGGCCGCTCTGCCCGAACAAGGCAGAATGAAGATGCGTAGTTCCCAAGCATATTCTTCTGAGTCCACTAGAAACGTTGTAGTAGAGCTGAGAGGAACTTGGCATAAGTTCCATTTGAAGAAATAACCTAGGCCAGAAACCCACTCAGCTGTAGCTGTTAAGATTCATCTGGAGCGCACATTCTGGGAACCAGGCAGCAGAGTCCCCTGTGGAAGCAGCTCGATTTCAGCTTGTCTGATAGGTATATGTCTTCCCTGCAGAGAAACAGTGGCTTAGAGAACTCTTTCTACAGCAGCCACACACTCTGCCCTAGAGCTGAGAAGCACTGGCTGTAAGTTCCCTTTGCAGAAGTAACATTCTCCAGAAACACACTCTCTCCTAACTATTAAGTTACTAGCTCACCTCACATATGCATGGAAACCCAGAGTGGAGCAGCCGGCGTATCTCTTGCTTGGATGCTGCCAGAAGGCTCTGTGCGATAGTGGCTTGCAAGGAGCTGCTTAGGAATCTAGTTGCACAGCAAGTACAAGCTTCTCACTGGAGCTGAGAAGCACTGGGAAGAACTTCTCTTTGAAGAACTAACAGTGTGCAGAAACACACGCAGTTCTATCTCTTACTGGGGAGTGTGCAGGAGACTTCAGTGAACAGGCCGCTCTGCCCGAACAAGGCAGAATGCAGATGCGTAGTTCCCAAGCATATTCTTCTGAGTCCACTAGAAACGTTGGAGTAGAGCTGAGAGGAACTCGGCATAAGTTCCAATTGAAGAAATAAACTAGGCCAGAAACCCACTCAGCTGTAGCTGTTAAGATTCATCTGGAGCGCACATTCTGGGAACCAGGCAGCAGAGTGCCCTGTGGAAGCTGCTCGATTTCAGCTTGTCTGATAGGTGTTTGTCTTCCCTGCAGAGAAACAGTGGCTTAGAGAACTCTTTCTACAGCAGCCACACACTCTGCCCTAGAGCTGAATAGCACTGGCTGTAAGTTCCCTTTGCAGAAGTAACATTCTCCAGAAACACACTCTCTCCTAACTCTTAAGTTACTAGGTCACCTCACATATGCATGGAAACCCAGAGTGGAGCAGCCGGCGTATCTCTTGCTGGAATGCTGCCAGAAGGCTCTGTGCGATAGTGGCTTGCAAGGAGCTGCTTAGGAATCTAGTTGCACAGCAAGTACAAGCTTCTCACTGGAGCTGAGAAGCACTGGGAAGAACTTCCCTTTGAAGAACTAACAGTGTGCAGAAACACACGCAGTTCTATCTCTTACTGGGGAGTGTGCAGGCGACTTCAGTGAACAGGCCGCTCTGCCCGAACAAGGCAGAATGCAGATGCGTAGTTCCCAAGCATATTCTTCTGAGTCCACTAGAAACGTTGGATTAGAGCTGAGAGGAACTCGGCATAAGTTCCATTTGATGAAATAACCTAGGCCACAAACCCACTCAGCTGTAGCTGTTAAGATTCATCTGGCGCGCACATTCTGGGAACCAGGCAGCAGAGTGCCCTGTGGAAGCTGCTCGATTTCAGCTTGTCTGATAGGTGTTTGTCTTCCCTGCAGAGAAACAGTGGCTTAGAGAACTCTTTCTACAGCAGCCACACACTCTGCCCTAGAGCTGAATAGCACTGGCTGTAAGTTCCCTTTGCAGAAGTAACATTCTCCAGAAACACACTCTCTCCTAACTCTTAACTTACTAGCTCACCTCACATATGCATGGAAACCCAGAGTGGAGCAGCCGGCGTATCTCTTGCTTGGATGCTGCCAGAAGGCTCTGTGCGATAGTGGCTTGCAAGGAGCTGCTTAGGAATCTAGTTGCACAGCAAGTACAAGCTTCTCACTGGAGCTGAGAAGCACTGGGAAGAACTTCTCTTTGAAGAACTAACAGTGTGCAGAAACACACGCAGTTCTATCTCTTACTGGGGAGTGTGCAGGCGAGTTCAGTGAACAGGCTGCTCTGCCCGAACAAGGCAGAATGCAGATGCGTAGTTCCCAAGCATATTCTTCTGAGTCCACTAGAAACGTTGGAGTAGAGCTGAGAGGAACTCGGCATAAGTTCCATTTGAAGAAATAACCTAGGCCAGAAACCCACTCAGCTGTAGCTGTTAAGATTCATCTGCAGCGCACATTCTGGGAACCAGGCAGCAGAGTGCCCTGTGGAAGCTGCTCGATTTCAGCTTGTCTGATAGGTGTTTGTCTTCCCTGCAGAGAAACAGTGGCTTAGAGAACTCTTTCTACAGCAGCCACACACTCTGCCCTAGAGCTGAGAAGCACTGGCTGTAAGTTCCCCTTGCAGAAGTAACATTCTCCAGAAACACACTCTCTCCTAACTCTTAAGTTACTAGCTCACCTCACATATGCATGGAAACCCAGAGTGGAGCAGCCAGCGATAGCTCTTGCTTGGATGCTGCCAGAAGGCTCTGTGCGATAGTGGCTTGCAAGGAGCTGCTTAGGAATCTAGTTGCACAGCAAGTACAAGCTTCTCACTGGAGCTGAGAAGCACTGGGAAGAACTTCCCTTTGAAGAACTAACAGTGTGCAGAAACACACGCAGTTCTATGTCTTACTGAGGAGTGTGCAGGCGAGTTCAGTGAACAGGCCGCTCTGCCCGAACAAGGCAGAATGCAGATGCGTAGTTCCCAAGCATATTCTTCTGAGTCCACTAGAAACGTTGGAGTAGAGCTGAGAGGAACTCGGCATAAGTTCCATTTGAAGAAATAACCTAGGCCAGAAACCCACTCAGCTGTAGCTGTTAAGATTCATCTGGAGCGCACATTCTGGGAACCAGGCAGCAGAGTGCCCTGTGGAAGCTGCTCGATTTCAGCTTGTCTGATAGGTGTTTGTCTTCCCTGCAGAGAAACAGTGGCTTAGAGAACTCTTTCTACAGCAGCCACACACTCTGCCCTAGAGCTGAGAAGCACTGGCTGTAAGTTCCCTTTGCAGAAGTAACATTCTCCAGAAACACACTCTCTCCTAACTCTTAAGTTACTAGCTCAACTCACATATGCATGGAAACCCAGAGTGGAGCAGGCGGCGATAGCTCTTGCTTGGAAGCTGCCAGAAGGGTCTGTGCAATAGTGGCTTGCAAGGAGCTGCTTAGGAATCTAGTTGCACAGCAAGTACAAGCTTCTCACTGGAGCTGAGAAGCACTGGGAAGAACTTCCCTTTGAAGAACTAACAGTGTGCAGAAACACACGCAGTTCTATCTCTTACTGGAGAGTGTGCAGGCGAGTTCAGTGAACAGGCCGCTCTGCCCGAACAAGGCAGAATGCAGATGCGTAGTTCCCAAGCATATTCTTCTGAGTCCACTAGAAACGTTGGAGTAGAGCTGAGAGGAACTCGGCATAAGTTCCATTTGAAGAAATAACCTAGGCCAGAAACCCACTCAGCTGTAGCTGTTAAGATTCATCTGCAGCGCACATTCTGGGAACCAGGCAGCAGAGTGCCCTGTGGAAGCTGCTCGATTTCAGCTTGTCTGATAGGTGTTTGTCTTCCCTGCAGAGAAACAGTGGCTTAGAGAACTCTTTCTACAGCAGCCACACACTCTGCCCTAGAGCTGAGAAGCACTGGCTGTAAGTTCCCTTTGCAGAAGTAACATTCTCCAGAAACACACTCTCTCCTAACTCTTAACTTACTAGCTCACCTCACATATGCATGGAAACCCAGAGTGGAGCAGCCGGCGTATCTCTTGCTTGGATGCTGCCAGAAGGCTCTGTGCGATAGTGGCTTGCAAGGAGCTGCTTAGGAATCTAGTTGCACAGCAAGTACAAGCTTCTCACTGGAGCTGAGAAGCACTGGGAAGAACTTCCCTTTGAAGAACAAACAGTGTGCAGAAACACACGCAGTTCTATGTCTTACTGAGGAGTGTGCAGGCGAGTTCAGTGAACAGGCCGCTCTGCCCGAACAAGGCAGAATGCAGATGCGTAGTTCCCAAGCATATTCTTCTGAGTCCACTAGAAACGTTGGAGTAGAGCTGAGAGGAACTCGGCATAAGTTCCATTTGAAGAAATAACCTAGGCCAGAAACCCACTCAGCTGTAGCTGTTAAGATTCATCTGCAGCTCACATTCTGGGAACCAGGCAGCAGAGTGCCCTGTGGAAGCTGCTCGATTTCAGCTTGTCTGATAGGTGTTTGTCTTCCCTGCAGAGAAACAGTGGCTTAGAGAACTCTTTCTACAGCAGCCACACACTCTGCCCTAGAGCTGAGAAGCACTGGCTGTAAGTTCCCTTTGCAGAAGTAACATTCTCCAGAAACACACTCTCTCCTAACTCTTAAGTTACTAGCTCAACTCACATATGCATGGAAACCCAGAGTGGAGCAGGCGGCGATAGCTCTTGCTTGGAAGCTGCCAGAAGGGTCTGTGCAATAGTGGCTTGCAAGGAGCTGCTTAGGAATCTAGTTGCACAGCAAGTACAAGCTTCTCACTGGAGCTGAGAAGCACTGGGAAGAACTTCCCTTTGAAGAACTAACAGTGTGCAGAAACACACGCAGTTCTATCTCTTACTGGAGAGTGTGCAGGCGAGTTCAGTGAACAGGCCGCTCTGCCCGAACAAGGCAGAATGCAGATGCGTAGTTCCCAAGCATATTCTTCTGAGTCCACTAGAAACGTTGGAGTAGAGCTGAGAGGAACTCGGCATAAGTTCCATTTGAAGAAATAACCTAGGCCAGAAACCCACTCAGCTGTAGCTGTTAAGATTCATCTGCAGCGCACATTCTGGGAACCAGGCAGCAGAGTGCCCTGTGGAAGCTGCTCGATTTCAGCTTGTCTGATAGGTGTTTGTCTTCCCTGCAGAGAAACAGTGGCTTAGAGAACTCTTTCTACAGCAGCCACACACTCTGCCCTAGAGCTGAGAAGCACTGGCTTTAAGTTCCCTTTGCAGAAGTAACATTCTCCAGAAACACACTCTCTCCTAACTCTTAACTTACTAGCTCACCTCACATATGCATGGAAACCCAGAGTGGAGCAGCCGGCATATCTCTTGCTTGGATGCTGCCAGAAGGCTCTGTGCGATAGTGGCTTGCAAGGAGCTGCTTAGGAATCTAGTTGCACAGCAAGTACAAGCTTCTCACTGGAGCTGAGAAGCACTGGGAAGAACTTCCCTTTGAAGAACAAACAGTGTGCAGAAACACACGCAGTTCTATGTCTTACTGAGGAGTGTGCAGGCGAGTTCAGTGAACAGGCCGCTCTGCCCGAACAAGGCAGAATGCAGATGCGTAGTTCCCAAGCATATTCTTCTGAGTCCACTAGAAACGTTGGAGTAGAGCTGAGAGGAACTCGGCATAAGTTCCATTTGAAGAAATAACCTAGGCCAGAAACCCACTCAGCTGTAGCTGTTAAGATTCATCTGCAGCGCACATTCTGGGAACCAGGCAGCAGAGTGCCCTGTGGAAGCTGCTCGATTTCAGCTTGTCTGATAGGTGTTTGTCTTCCCTGCAGAGAAACAGTGGCTTAGAGAACTCTTTCTACAGCAGCCACACACTCTGCCCTAGAGCTGAGAAGCACTGGCTGTAAGTTCCCTTTGCAGAAGTAACATTCTCCAGAAACACACTCTCTCCTAACTCTTAAGTTACTAGCTCAACTCACATATGCATGGAAACCCAGAGTGGAGCAGGCGGCGATAGCTCTTGCTTGGAAGCTGCCAGAAGGGTCTGTGCAATAGTGGCTTGCAAGGAGCTGCTTAGGAATCTAGTTGCACAGCAAGTACAAGCTTCTCACTGGAGCTGAGAAGCACTGGGAAGAACTTCCCTTTGAAGAACTAACAGTGTGCAGAAACACACGCAGTTCTATCTCTTACTGGAGAGTGTGCAGGCGAGTTCAGTGAACAGGCCGCTCTGCCCGAACAAGGCAGAATGCAGATGCGTAGTTCCCAAGCATATTCTTCTGAGTCCACTAGAAACGTTGGAGTAGAGCTGAGAGGAACTCGGCATAAGTTCCATTTGAAGAAATAACCTAGGCCAGAAACCCACTCAGCTGTAGCTGTTAAGATTCATCTGCAGCGCACATTCTGGGAACCAGGCAGCAGAGTGCCCTGTGGAAGCTGCTCGATTTCAGCTTGTCTGATAGGTGTTTGTCTTCCCTGCAGAGAAACAGTGGCTTAGAGAACTCTTTCTACAGCAGCCACACACTCTGCCCTAGAGCTGAGAAGCACTGGCTGTAAGTTCCCTTTGCAGAAGTAACATTCTCCAGAAACACACTCTCTCCTAACTCTTAACTTACTAGCTCACCTCACATATGCATGGAAACCCAGAGTGGAGCAGCCGGCGTATCTCTTGCTTGGATGCTGCCAGAAGGCTCTGTGCGATAGTGGCTTGCAAGGAGCTGCTTAGGAATCTAGTTGCACAGCAAGTACAAGCTTCTCACTGGAGCTGAGAAGCACTGGGAAGAACTTCCCTTTGAAGAACAAACAGTGTGCAGAAACACACGCAGTTCTATGTCTTACTGAGGAGTGTGCAGGCGAGTTCAGTGAACAGGCCGCTCTGCCCGAACAAGGCAGAATGCAGATGCGTAGTTCCCAAGCATATTCTTCTGAGTCCACTAGAAACGTTGGAGTAGAGCTGAGAGGAACTCGTCATAAGTTCCATTTGAAGAAATAACCTAGGCCAGAAACCCACTCAGCTGTAGCTGTTAAGATTCATCTGGAGCGCACATTCTGGGAACCAGGCAGCAGAGTGCCCTGTGGAAGCTGCTCGATTTCAGCTTGTCTGATAGGTGTTTGTCTTCCCTGCAGAGAAACAGTGGCTTAGAGAACTCTTTCTACAGCAGCCACACACTCTGCCCTAGAGCTGAGAAGCACTGGCTGTAAGTTCCCTTTGCAGAAGTAACATTCTCCAGAAACACACTCTCTCCTAACTCTTAAGTTACTAGCTCAACTCACATATGCATGGAAACACAGAGTGGAGCAGGCGGCGATAGCTCTTGCTTGGAAGCTGCCAGAAGGGTCTGTGCAATAGTGGCTTGCAAGGAGCTGCTTAGGAATCTAGTTGCACAGCAAGTACAAGCTTCTCACTGGAGCTGAGAAGCACTGGGAAGAACTTCCCTTTGAAGAACTAACAGTGTGCAGAAACACACGCAGTTCTATCTCTTACTGGAGAGTGTGCAGGCGAGTTCAGTGAACAGGCCGCTCTGCCCGAACAAGGCAGAATGCAGATGCGTAGTTCCCAAGCATATTCTTCTGAGTCCACTAGAAACGTTGGAGTAGAGCTGAGAGGAACTCGGCATAAGTTCCATTTGAAGAAATAACCTAGGCCAGAAACCCACTCAGCTGTAGCTGTTAAGATTCATCTGCAGCGCACATTCTGGGAACCAGGCAGCAGAGTGCCCTGTGGAAGCTGCTCGATTTCAGCTTGTCTGATAGGTGTTTGTCTTCCCTGCAGTGAAACAGTGGCTTAGAGAACTCTTTCTACAGCAGCCACACACTCTGCCCTAGAGCTGAGAAGCACTGGCTGTAAGTTCCCTTTGCAGAAGTAACATTCTCCAGAAACACACTCTCTCCTAACTCTTAACTTACTAGCTCACCTCACATATGCATGGAAACCCAGAGTGGAGCAGCCGGCGTATCTCTTGCTTGGATGCTGCCAGAAGGCTCTGTGCGATAGTGGCTTGCAAGGAGCTGCTTAGGAATCTAGTTGCACAGCAAGTACAAGCTTCTCACTGGAGCTGAGAAGCACTGGGAAGAACTTCCCTTTGAAGAACTAACAGTGTGCAGAAACACACGCAGTTCTATCTCTTACTGGGGAGTGTGCAGGCGAGTTCAGTGAACAGGCCGCTCTGCCCGAACAAGGCAGAATGCAGATGCGTAGTTCCCAAGCATATTCTTCTGAGTCCACTAGAAACGTTGGAGTAGAGCTGAGAGGAACTCGGCATAAGTTCCATTTGAAGAAATAACCTAGGCCAGAAACCCACTCAGCTGTAGCTGTTAAGATTCATCTGGAGCGCACATTCTGGGAACCAGGCAGCAGAGTGCCCTGTGGAAGCTGCTCGATTTCAGCTTGTCTGATAGGTGTTTGTCTTCCCTGCAGTGAAACAGTGGCTTAGAGAACTCTTTCTACAGCAGCCACACACTCTGCCCTAGAGCTGAGAAGCACTGGCTGTAAGTTCCCTTTGCAGAAGTAACATTCTCCAGAAACACACTCTCTCCTAACTCTTAAGTTACTAGCTCACCTCACATATGCATGGAAACCCAGAGTGGAGCAGCCGGCGTATCTCTTGCTTGGATGCCGCCAGAAGGCTCTGTGCGATAGTGGCTTGCAAGGAGCTGCTTAGGAATCTAGTTGCACAGCAAGTACAAGCTTCTCACTGGAGATGAGAAGGACTGGGAAGAACTTCCCTTTGAAGAACTAACAGTGTTCAGAAACACACGCAGTTCTATCTCTTACTGGGGAGTGTGCAGGCGATTTTAGTGAACAGGCCGCTCTGCCCGAACAAGGCAGAATGCAGATGCGTAGTTCCCAAGCATATTCTTCTCAGTCCACTAGAAACGTTGGAGTAGAGCTGAGAGGAACTCGGCATAAGTTCCATTTGAAGAAATAACCTAGGCCAGAAACCCACTCAGCTGTAGCTGTTAAGATTCATCTGGAGCACACATTCTGGGAACTAGGCAGCAGAGTGCCCTGTGGAAGCTGCTCGATTTCAGCTTGTCTGATAGGTGTTTGTCTTCCCTGCAGAGAAACACTGGCTTAGAGAACTCTTTCTACAGCAGCCACACACTCTGCCCTAGAGCTGAATAGCACTGGCTGTAAGTTCCCTTTGCAGAAGTAACATTCTCCAGAACACACTCTCTCCTAACTCTTAAGTTACTAGCTCACCTCACATATGCATGGAAACCCAGAGTGGAGCAGCCGGCGTATCTCTTGCTTGGATGCTGCCAGAAGGATCTGTGCGATAGTGGCTTGCAAGGAGCTGCTTAGGAATCTAGTTGCACAGCAAGTACAAGCTTCTCACTGGAGCTGAGAAGCACTGGGAAGAACTTCTCTTTGAAGAACTAACAGTGTGCAGAAACACACGCAGTTCTATCTCTTACTGGGGAGTGTGCAGGCGAGTTCAGTGAACAGGCCGCTCTGCCCGAACAAGGCAGAATGCAGATGCGTAGTTCCCAAGCATATTCTTCTGAGTCCACTAGAAACGTTGGAGTAGAGCTGAGAGGAACTCGGCATAAGTTCCATTTGAAGAAATAACCTAGGCCAGAAACCCACTCAGCTGTAGCTGTTAAGATTCATCTGGAGCGCACATTCTGGGAACCAGGCAGCAGAGTGCCCCGTGGAAGCTGCTCGATTTCAGCTTGTCTGATAGGTGTTTGTCTTCCCTGCAGAGAAACAGTGGCTTAGAGAACTCTTTCTACAGCAGCCACACACTCTGCCCTAGAGCTGAATAGCACTGGCTGTAAGTTCCCTTTGCAGAAGTAACATTCTCCAGAACACACTCTCTCCTAACTCTTAAGTTACTAGCTCACCTCACATATGCATGGAAACCCAGAGTGGAGCAGCCGGCGTATCTCTTGCTTGGATGCTGCCAGAAGGCTCTGTGCGATAGTGGCTTGCAAGGAGCTGCTTAGGAATCTAGTTGCACAGCAAGTACAAGCTTCTCACTGGAGCTGAGAAGCACTGGGAAGAACTTCTCTTTGAAGAACTAACAGTGTGCAGAAACACACGCAGTTCTATCTCTTACTGGGGAGTGTGCAGGCGAGTTCAGTGAACAGGCCGCTCTGCCCGAACAAGGCAGAATGCAGATGCGTAGTTCCCAAGCATATTCTTCTAAGTCCACTAGAAACGTTGGAGTAGAGCTGAGAGGAACTCGGCATAAGTTCCATTTGAAGAAATAACCTAGGCCAGAAACCCACTCAGCTGTAGCTGTTAAGATTCATCTGCAGCACACATTCTGGGAACCAGGCAGCAGAGTGCCCTGTGGAAGCTGCTCGATTTCAGCTTGTCTGATAGGTGTTTGTTTTCCCTGCAGTGAAACAGTGGCTTAGAGAACTCTTTCTACAGCAGCCACACACTCTGCCCTAGAGCTGAGAAGCACTGGCTGTAAGTTCCCTTTGCAGAAGTAACATTCTCCAGAAACACACTCTCTCCTAACTCTTAAGTTACTAGCTCACCTCACATATGCATGGAAACCCAGAGTGGAGCAGCCGGCGTATCTCTTGCTTGGATGCTGCCAGAAGGCTCTGTGCGATAGTGGCTTGCAAGGAGCTGCTTAGGAACCTAGTTGCACAGCAAGTACAAGAGTCTCACTGGAGCTGAGAAGCACTGGGAAGAACTTCCCTGTGAAGAACTAACAGTGTGCAGAAACACACGCAGTTCTATCTCTTACTGGGGAGTGTGCAGGAGACTTCAGTGAACAGGCCGCTCTGCCCGAACAAGGCAGAATGCAGATGCGTAGTTCCCAAGCATATTCTTCTGAGTCCACTAGAAACGTTGGAGTAGAGCTGAGAGGAACTCGGCATAAGTTCCATTTGAAGAAATAACCTAGGCCAGAAACCCACTCAGCTGTAGCTGTTAAGATTCATCTGGAGTGCACATTCTGGGAACCAGGCAGCAGAGTGCCCTGTGGAAGCTGCTCGATTTCAGCTTGTCTGATAGGTGTTTGTCTTCCCTGCAGAGAAACAGTGGCTTAGAGAACTCTTTCTACAGCAGCCACACACTCTGCCCTAGAGCTGAATAGCACTGGCTGTAAGTTCCCTTTGCAGAAGTAACATTCTCCAGAACACACTCTCTCCTAACTCTTAAGTTACTAGCTCACCTCACATATGCATGGAAACCCAGAGTGGAGCAGCCGGCGTATCTCTTGCTTGGATGCTGCCAGAAGGCTCTGTGCGATAGTGGCTTGCAAGGAGCTGCTTAGGAACCTAGTTGCACAGCAAGTACAAGATTCTCACTGGAGCTGAGAAGCACTGGGAAGAACTTCCCTTTGAAGAACTAACAGTGTGCAGAAACACACGCAGTTCTATCTCTTACTGGGGAGTGTGCAGGCGAGTTCAGTGAACAGGCCGCTCTGCCCGAACAAGGCAGAATGCAGATGCGTAGTTCCCAAGCATATTCTTCTGAGTCCACTAGACACGTTGGAGTAGAGCTGAGAGGAACTCGGCATAGTTCCATTTGAAGAAATAACCTAGGCCAGAAACCCACTCAGCTGTAGCTGTTAAGATTCATCTGGAGCGCACATTCTGGGAACCAGGCAGCAGAGTGCCCTGTGGAAGCTGCTCGATTTCAGCTTGTCTGATAGGTGTTTGTCTTCCCTGCAGTGAAACAGTGGCTTAGAGAACTCTTTCTACAGCAGCCACACACTCTGCCCTAGAGCTGAGAAGCACTGGCTGTAAGTTCCCTTTGCAGAAGTAACATTCTCCAGAAACACACTCTCTCCTAACTCTTAACTTACTAGCTCACCTCACATATGCATGGAAACCCAGAGTGGAGCAGCCGGCGATAGCTCTTGCTTGGATGCTGCCAGAAGGCTCTGTGCGATAGTGGCTTGCAAGGAGCTACTTAGGAATCTAGTTGCACAGCAAGTATAAGCTTCTCACTGGAGCTGAGAAGCACTGGGAAGAACTTCCCTTTGAAGAACTAACAGTGTGCAGAAACACACGCAGTTCTATCTCTTACTGGGGAGTGTGCAGGCGAGTTCAGTGAACAGGCCGCTCTGCCCGAACAAGGCAGAATGCAGATGCGTAGTTCCCAAGCATATTCTTCTGAGTCCACTAGAAACGTTGGAGTAGAGCTGAGAGGAACTCGGCATAAGTTCCATTTGAAGAAATAACCTAGGCCAGAAACCCACTCAGCTGTAGCTGTTAAGATTCATCTGGAGCGCACATTCTGGGAACCAGGCAGCAGAGTGCCCTGTGGAAGCTGCTCGATTTCAGCTTGTCTGATAGGTGTTTGTCTTCCCTGCAGAGAAACAGTGGCTTAGAGAACTCTTTCTACAGCAGCCACACACTCTGCCCTAGAGCTGAGAAGCACTGGATGTAAGTTTCCTTTGCAGAAGTAACATTCTCCAGAAACACACTCTCTCCTAACTCTTAACTTACTAGCTCACCGCACATATGCATGGAAACCCAGAGTGGAGCAGGCGGCGATAGCTCTTGCTTGGATGCTGCCAGAAGGCTCTGTGCGATAGTGGCTTGCAAGGAGCTGCTTAGGAACCTAGTTGCACAGCAAGTACACGCTTCTCACTTTAGCTGAGAAGGACTGGGAAGAACTTCCCTTTGAAGAACTAACAGTGTGCAGAAACACACGCAGTTCTATCTTTTCCTGGGTAGTGTGCAGGCGAGTTCAGTGAACAGGCCGCTCTGCCCGAACAAGGCAGAATGCAGATGCGTAGTTCCCAAGCATATTCTTCTGAGTCCACTAGAAACGTTGGAGTAGAGCTGAGAGGAACTCGGCATAAGTTCCATTTGAAGAAATAACCTAGGCCAGAAACCCACTCAGCTGTAGCTGTTAAGATTCATCTGGAGCGCACATTCTGGGAAGCAGGCAGCAGAGTGCCCTGTGGAAGCTGCTCGATTTCAGCTTGTCTGATAGGTGTTTGTCTTCCCTGCAGAGAAACAGTGGCTTAGAGAACTCTTTCTACAGCAGCCACACACTCTGCCCTAGAGCTGAATAGCACTGGCTGTAAGTTCCCTTTGCAGAAGTAACATTCTCCAGAACACACTCTCTCCTAACTCTTAAGTTACTAGCTCACCTCACATATGCATGGAAACCCAGAGTGGAGCAGCCGGCGTATCTCTTGCTTGGATGCTGCCAGAAGGCTCTGTGCGATAGTGGCTTGCAAGGAGCTGCTTAGGAATCTAGTTGCACAGCAAGTACAAGCTTCTCACTCGAGCTGAGAAGCACTGGGAAGAACTTCTCTTTGAAGAACTAACAGTGTGCAGAAACACACGCAGTTCTATCTCTTACTGGGGAGTGTGCAGGCGAGTTCAGTGAACAGGCCGCTCTGCCCGAACAAGGCAGAATGCAGATGCGTAGTTCCCAAGCATATTCTTCTGAGTCCACTAGAAACGTTGGAGTAGAGCTGAGAGGAACTCGGCATAAGTTCCATTTGAAGAAATAACCTAGGCCAGAAACCCACTCAGCTGTAGCTGTTAAGATTCATCTGGAGCGCACATTCTGGGAACCAGGCAGCAGAGTCCCCTGTGGAAGCTGCTCGATTTCAGCTTTCTGATAGGTGTTTGTCTTCCCTGCAGAGAAACAGTGGCTTAGAGAACTCTTTCTACAGCAGCCACACACTCTGCCCTAGATCTGTGAAGCACTGGCTGTAAGTTCCCTTTGCAGAAGTAACATTCTCCAGAAACACACTCTCTCCTAACTCTTAACTTACTAGCTCACCTCACATATGCATGGAAACCCAGAGTGGAGCAGCCGGCGTATCTCTTGCTTGGATGCTGCCAGAAGGCTCTGTGCGATAGTGGCTTGCAAGGAGCTGCTTAGGAATCTAGTTGCACAGCAAGTACAAGCTTCTCACTCGAGCTGAGAAGCACTGGGAAGAACTTCTCTTTGAAGAACTAACAGTGTGCAGAAACACACGCAGTTCTATCTCTTACTGGGGAGTGTGCAGGCGAGTTCAGTGAACAGGCCGCTCTGCCCGAACAAGGCAGAATGCAGATGCGTAGTTCCCAAGCATATTCTTCTGAGTCCACTAGAAACGTTGGAGTAGAGCTGAGAGGAACTCGGCATAAGTTCCATTTGAAGAAATAACCTAGGCCAGAAACCCACTCAGCTGTAGCTGTTAAGATTCATCTGGAGCGCACATTCTGGGAACCAGGCAGCAGAGTGCCCTGTGGAAGCTGCTCGATTTCAGCATGTCTGATAGGTGTTTGTCTTCCCTGCAGTGAAACAGTGGCTTAGAGAACTCTTTCTACAGCAGCCACACACTCTGCCCTAGAGCTGAGAAGCACTGGCTGTAAGTTCCCTTTGCAGAAGTAACATTCTCCAGAAACACACTCTCTCCTAACTCTTAAGTTACTAGCTCACCTCACATATGCATGGAAACCCAGAGTGGAGCAGCCGGCGTATCTCTTGCTTGGATGCTGCCAGAAGGCTCTGTGCGATAGTGGCTTGCAAGGAGCTGCTTAGGAACCTAGTTGCACAGCAAGTACAAGCTTCTCACTTTAGCTGAGAAGGACTGGGAAGAACTTCCCTTTGAAGAACTAACAGTGTGCAGAAACACACGCAGTTCTATCTCTTACTGGGGAGTGTGCAGGCGAGTTCTGTGAACAGGCCGCTCTGCCCGAACAAGGCAGAATGCAGATGCGTAGTTCCCAAGCATATTCTTCTGAGTCCACTAGAAACGTTGGAGTAGAGCTGAGAGGAACTCGGCATAAGTTCCATTTGAAGAAATAACCTAGGCCAGAAACCCACTCAGCTGTAGCTGTTAAGATTCATCTGGAGCGCACATTCTGGGAACCAGGCAGCAGAGTGCCCTGTGGAAGCTGCTCGATTTCAGCTTGTCTGATAGGTGTTTGTCTTCCCTGCAGAGAAACAGTGGCTTAGAGAACTCTTTCTACAGCAGCCACACACTCTGCCCTAGAGCTGAATAGCACTGGCTGTAAGTTCCCTTTGCAGAAGTAACATTCTCCAGAACACACTCTCTCCTAACTCTTAAGTTACTAGCTCACCTCACATATGCATGGAAACCCAGAGTGGAGCAGCCGGCGTATCTCTTGCTTGGATGCTGCCAGAAGGCTCTGTGCGATAGTGGCTTGCAAGGAGCTGCTTAGGTATCTAGTTGCACAGCAAGTACAAGCTTCTCACTGGAGCTGAGAAGCACTGGGAAGAACTTCTCGTTGAAGAACTAACAGTGTGCAGAAACACACGCAGTTCTATCTCTTACTGGGGAGTGTGCAGGCGAGTTCAGTGAACAGGCCGCTCTGCCCGAACAAGGCAGAATGCAGATGCGTAGTTCCCAAGCATATTCTTCTGAGTCCACTAGAAACGTTGGAGTAGAGCTGAGAGGAACTCGGCATAAGTTCCATTTGAAGAAATAACCTAGGCCAGAAACCCACTCAGCTGTAGCTGTTAAGATTCATCTGGAGCGCACATTCTGGGAACCAGGCAGCAGAGTGCCCTGTGGAAGCTGCTCGATTTCAGCTTGTCTGATAGGTGTTTGTCTTCCCTGCAGAGAAACAGTGGCTTAGAGAACTCTTTCTACAGCAGCCACACACTCTGCCCTAGAGCTGAGAAGCACTGGCTGTAAGTTCCCTTTGCAGAAGTAACATTCTCCAGAAACACACTCTCTCCTAACTCTTAAGTTACTAGCTCACCTCACATATGCATGGAAACCCAGAGTGGAGCAGCCGGCGTATCTCTTGCTTGGATGCTGCCAGAAGGCTCTGTGCGATAGTGGCTTGCAAGGAGCTGCTTAGGAATCGAGTTGCACAGCAAGTACAAGCTTCTCACTGGAGCTGAGAAGGACTGGGAAGAACTTCCCTTTGAAGAACTAACAGTGTGCAGAAACACACGCAGTTCTATCTCTTACTGGGGAGTGTGCAGGCGAGTTCAGTGAACAGGCCGCTCTGCCCGAACAAGGCAGAATGCAGATGCGTAGTTCCCAAGCATATTCTTCTGAGTCCACTAGAAACGTTGGAGTAGAGCTGAGAGGAACTCGGCATAAGTTCCATTTGAAGAAATAACCTAGGCCAGAAACCCACTCAGCTGTAGCTGTTAAGATTCATCTGGAGCCCACATTCTGGGAAGCAGGCAGCAGAGTGCCCTGTGGAAGCTGCTCGATTTCAGCTTGTCTGATAGGTGTTTGTCTTCCCTGCAGTGAAACAGTGGCTTAGAGAACTCTTTCTACAGCAGCCACACACTCTGCCCTAGAGCTGACAAGCACTGGCTGTAAGATCCCTTTGCAGAAGTAACATTCTCCAGAAACACACTCTCTCCTAACTCTTAACTTACTAGCTCACCTCACATATGCGTGGAAACCCAGAGTGGAGCAGCCGGCGTATCTCTTGCTTGGATGCTGCCAGAAGGCTCTGTGCGATAGTGGCTTGCAAGGAGCTGCTTAGGAACCTAGTTGCACAGCAAGTACAAGCTTCTCACTTTAGCTGAGAAGGAATGGGAAGAACTTCCCTTTGAAGAAGTAACAGTGTGCAGAAACACACGCAGTTCTATCTCTTACTGGGGAGTGTGCAGGCGAGTTCAGTGAACAGGCTGCTCTGCCCGAACAAGGCAGAATGCAGATGCGTAGTTCCCAAGCATATTCTTCTGAGTCCACTAGAAACGTTGGAGTAGAGCTGAGAGGAACTCGGCATAAGTTCCATTTGAAGAAATAACCTAGGCCAGAAACCCACTCAGCTGTAGCTGTTAAGATTCATCTGGAGCGCACATTCTGGGAACCAGGCAGCAGAGTGCCCTGTGGAAGCTGCTCGATTTCAGCTTGTCTGATAGGTGTTTGTCTTCCCTGCAGAGAAACAGTGGCTTAGAGAACTCTTTCTACAGCAGCCACACACTCTGCCCTAGAGCTGAGAAGCACTGGCTGTAAGTTCCCTTTGCAGAAGTAACATTCTTCAGAAACACACTCTCTCCTAACTCTTAAGTTACTAGGTCACCTCACATATGCGTGGAAACCCAGAGTGGAGCAGCCGGCGTATCTCTTGCTTGGATGCTGCCAGAAGGCTCTGTGCGATAGTGGCTTGCAAGGAGCTGCTTAGGAATCGAGTTGCACAGCAAGTACAAGCTTCTCGCTGGAGCTGAGAAGCACTGGGAAGAACTTCCCTTTGAAGAACTAACAGTGTGCAGAAACACACGCAGTTCTATCACTTACTGGGGAGTGTGCAGGCGAGTTCAGTGAACAGGCCGCTCTGCCCGAACAAGGCAGAATGCAGATGCGTAGTTCCCAAGCATATTCTTCTGAGTCCACCAGAAACGTTGGAGTAGAGTTGAGAGGAACTCGGCATAAGTTCCATTTGAAGAAATAACCTATGCCAGAAACCTACTCAGCTGTAGCTGTTAAGATTCATCTGGAGCGCACATTCTGGGAACCAGGCAGCAGAGTGCCCTGTGGAAGCTGCTCGATTTCAGCTTGTCTGATAGGTGTTTGTCTTCCCTGCAGAGAAACAGTGGCTTAGAGAACTCTTTCTACAGCAGCCACACACTCTGCCCTAGAGCTGAATAGCACTGGCTGTAAGTTCCCTTTGCAGAAGTAACATTCTCCAGAACACACTCTCTCCTAACTCTTAAGTTACTAGCTCACCTCACATATGCATGGAAACCCAGAGTGGAGCAGCCGGCGTATCTCTTGCTTGGATGCTGCCAGAAGGCTCTGTGCGATAGTGGCTTGCAAGGAGCTGCTTAGGAATCTAGTTGCACAGCAAGTACAAGCTTCTCACTGGAGCTGAGAAGCACTGGGAAGAACTTCTCTTTGAAGAACTAACAGTGTGCAGAAACACACGCAGTTCTATCTCTTACTGGGGAGTGTGCAGGCGAGTTCAGTGAACAGGCCGCTCTGCCCGAACAAGGCAGAATGCAGATGCGTAGTTCCCAAGCATATTCTTCTGAGTCCACTAGAAACGTTGGAGTAGAGCTGAGAGGAACTCGGCATAAGTTCCATTTGAAGAAATAACCTAGGCCAGAAACCCACTCAGCTGTAGCTGTTAAGATTCATCTGGAGCGCACATTCTGGGAAGCAGGCAGCAGAGTGCCCTTTGGAAGCTGCTCGATTTCAGCTTGTCTGATAGGTGTTTGTCTTCCCTGCAGAGAAACAGTGGCTTAGAGAACTCTTTCTACAGCAGCCACACACTCTGCCCTAGAGCTGAATAGCACTGGCTGTAAGATCCCTTTGCAGAAGTAACATTCTCCAGAACACACTCTCTCCTAACTCTTAAGTTACAAGCTCACCTCTCATATGCATGGAAACCCAGAGTGGAGCAGCCGGCGTATCTCTTGCTTGGATGCTGCCAGAAGGCTCTGTGCGATAGTGGCTTGCAAGGAGCTTCTTAGGAATCTAGTTGCACAGCAAGTACAAGCTTCTCACTGGAGCTGAGAAGCACTGGGAAGAACTTCTCTTTGAAGAACTAACAGTGTGCAGAAACACACGCAGTTCTATCTCTTACTGGGGAGTGTGCAGGCGAGTTCAGTGAACAGGCCGCTCTGCCCGAACAAGGCAGAATGCAGATGCGTAGTTCCCAAGCATATTCTTCTGAGTCCACCAGAAACGTTGGAGTAGAGTTGAGAGTAACTCGGCATAAGTTCCATTTGAAGAAATAACCTATGCCAGAAACCTACTCAGCTGTAGCTGTTAAGATTCATCTGGAGCGCACATTCTGGGAACCAGGCAGCAGAGTGCCCTGTGGAAGCTGCTCGATTTCAGCTTGTCTGATAGGTGTTTGTCTTCCCTGCAGAGAAACAGTGGCTTAGAGAACTCTTTCTACAGCAGCCACACACTCTGCCCTAGAGCTGAATAGCACTGGCTGTAAGTTCCCTTTGCAGAAGTAACATTCTCCAGAACACACTCTCTCCTAACTCTTAAGTTACTAGCTCACCTCACATATGCATGGAAACCCAGAGTGGAGCAGCCGGCGTATCTCTTGCTTGGATGCTGCCAGAAGGCTCTGTGCGATAGTGGCTTGCAAGGAGCTGCTTAGGAATCTAGTTGCACAGCAAGTACAAGCTTCTCACTGGAGCTGAGAAGCACTGGGAAGAACTTCTCTTTGAAGAACTAACAGTGTGCAGAAACACACGCAGTTCTATCTCTTACTGGGGAGTGTGCAGGCGAGTTCAGTGAACAGGCCGCTCTGCCCGAACAAGGCAGAATGCAGATGCGTAGTTCCCAAGCATATTCTTCTGAGTCCACTAGAAACGTTGGAGTAGAGCTGAGAGGAACTCGGCATAAGTTCCATTTGAAGAAATAACCTAGGCCAGAAACCCACTCAGCTGTAGCTGTTAAGATTCATCTGGAGCCCACATTCTGGGAAGCAGGCAGCAGAGTGCCCTGTGGAAGCTGCTCGATTTCAGCTTGTCTGATAGGTGTTTGTCTTCCCTGCAGAGAAACAGTGGCTTAGAGAACTCTTTCTACAGCAGCCACACACTCTGCCCTAGAGCTGAGAAGCACTGGCTGTAAGTTCCCTTTGCAGAAGTAACATTCTCCAGAAACACACTCTCTCCTAACTCTTAAGTTACTAGCTCACCTCACATATGCATGGAAACCCAGAGTGGAGCAGCCGGCGTATCTCTTGCTTGGATGCTGCCAGAAGGCTCTGTGCGATAGTGGCTTGCAAGGAGCTGCTTAGGAACCTAGTTGCACAGCAAGTACAAGCTTCTCACTTTAGCTGAGAAGGACTGGGAAGAACTTCCCTTTGAAGAACTAACA
Source organism: Tapirus indicus (assembly GCA_031878705.1). Lineage (NCBI taxonomy): Eukaryota > Metazoa > Chordata > Mammalia > Perissodactyla > Tapiridae > Tapirus > Tapirus indicus. The sequence goes on from CM062933.1 coordinate 599,103, forward strand.
GTGTGCAGAAACACACGCAGTTCTATCTCTTACTGGGGAGTGTGCAGGCGAGTTCTGTGAACAGGCCGCTCTGCCCGAACAAGGCAGAATGCAGATGCGTAGTTCCCAAGCATATTCTTCTGAGTCCACTAGAAACGTTGGAGTAGAGCTGAGAGGAACTCGGCATAAGTTCCATTTGAAGAAATAACCTAGGCCAGAAACCCACTCAGCTGTAGCTGTTAAGATTCCTCTGGAGCGCACATTCTGGGAACCAGGCAGCAGAGTGCCCTGTGGAAGCTGCTCGATTTCAGCTTGTCTGATAGGTGTTTGTCTTCCCTGCAGAGAAACAGTGGCTTAGAGAACTCTTTCTACAGCAGCCACACACTCTGCCCTAGAGCTGAGAAGCACTGGCTGTAAGTTCCCTTTGCAGAAGTAACATTCTCCAGAACACACTCTCTCCTAACTCTTAAGTTACTAGCTCACCTCACATATGCATGGAAACCCAGAGTGGAGCAGCCGGCGTATCTCTTGCTTGGATGCTGCCAGAAGGCTCTGTGCGATAGTGGCTTGCAAGGAGCTGCTTAGGAATCTAGTTGCACAGCAAGTACAAGCTTCTCACTGGAGATGAGAAGCACTGGGAAGAACTTCCCTTTGAAGAACTAACAGTGTGCAGAAACACACGCAGTTCTATCTCTTACTGGGGAGTGTGCAGGCAAGTTCAGTGAACAGGCCGCTCTGCCCGAACAAGGCAGAATGCAGATGCGTAGTTCCCAAGCATATCCTTCTGAGTCCACTAGAAACGTTGGAGTAGAGCTGAGAGGAACTCGGCATAAGTTCCATTTGAAGAAATAACCTAGGCCAGAAACCCACTCAGCTGTAGCTGTTAAGATTCATCTGGAGCGCACATTCTGGGAACCAGGCAGCAGAGTGCCCTGTGGAAGCTGCTCGATTTCAGCTTGTCTGATAGGTGTTTGTCTTCCCTGCAGAGAAACAGTGGCTTAGAGAACTCTTTCTACAGCAGCCACACACTCTGCCCTAGAGCTGAGAAGCACTGGCTGTAAGTTCCCTTTGCAGAAGTAACATTCTCCAGAAACACACTCTCTCCTAACTCTTAAGTTACTAGCTCACCTCACATATGCATGGAAACCCAGAGTGGAGCAGGCGGCGATAGCTCTTGCTTGGATGCTGCCAGAAGGCTCTGTGCGATAGTGGCTTGCAAGGAGCTGCTTAGGAATCTAGTTGCACAGCAAGTACAAGCTTCTCACTGGAGCTGAGAAGCACTGGGAAGAACTTCCCTTTGAAGAACTAACAGTGTGCAGAAACACACGCAGTTCTATCTCTTACTGGGGAGTGTGCAGGCAAGTTCAGTGAACAGGCCGCTCTGCCCGAACAAGGCAGAATGCAGATGCGTAGTTCCCAAGCATATTCTTCTGAGTCCACTAGAAACGTTGGAGTAGAGCTGAGAGGAACTCGGCATAAGTTCCATTTGAAGAAATAACCTAGGCCAGAAACCCACTCAGCTGTAGCTGTTAAGATTCATCTGGAGCGCACATTCTGGGAACCAGGCAGCAGAGTGCCCTGTGGAAGCTGCTCGATTTCAGCTTGTCTGATAGGTGTTTGTCTTCCCTGCAGAGAAACAGTGGCTTAGAGAACTCTTTCTACTGCAGCCACACACTCGGCCCTAGAGCTGAGAAGCACTGGCTGTAAGTTCCCTTTGCAGAAGTAACATTCTCCAGAAACACACTCTCTCCTAACTCTTAAGTTACTAGCTCACCTCACATATGCATGGAAACCCAGAGTGGAGCAGCTGGCGATAGCTCTTGCTTGGATGCTGCCAGAAGGCTCTGTGCGATAGTGGCTTGCAAGGAGCTGCTTAGGAATCTAGTTGCACAGCAAGTACAAGCTTCTCACTGGAGCTGAGAAGCACTGGGAAGAACTTCCCTTTGAAGAACTAACAGTGTGCACAAACACACGCAGTTCTATCTCTTACTGGGGAGTGTGCAGGCGAGTTCAGTGAACAGGCTGCTCTGCCCGAACAAGGCAGAATGCAGATGCGTAGTTCCCAAGCATATTCTTCTGAGTCCACTAGAAACGTTGGAGTAGAGCTGAGAGGAACTCGGCATAAGTTCCATTTGAAGAAATAACCTAGGCCAGAAACCCACTCAGCTGTAGCTGTTAAGATTCTTCTGGAGCGCACATTCTGGGAACCAGGCAGCAGAGTACCCGGTGGAAGCTGCTCGATTTCAGCTTGTCTGCTAGGTGTTTGTCTACCCTGCAGAGAAACAGTGGCTTAGAGAACTCTTTCTACAGCAGCCACACACTCTGCCCTAGAGCTGAGAAGCACTGGATGTAAGTTCCCTTTGCAGAAGTAACATTCTCCAGAAACACACTCTCTCCTAATTCTTAAGTTACTAGCTCACCTCACATATGCATGGAAACCCAGAGTGGAGCAGCCGGCATATCTCTTGCTTGGATGCTGCCAGAAGGCTCTGTGCGATAGTGGCTTGCAAGGAGCTGCTTAGGAATCTAGTTGCACAGCAAGTACAAGCTTCTCACTGGAGATGAGAAGCACTGGGAAGAACTTCCCTTTGAAGAACTAACAGTGTGCAGAAACACACGCAGTTCTATCTCTTACTGGGGAGTGTGCAGGCGAGTTCAGTGAACAGGCCGCTCTGCCCGAACAAGGCAGAATGCAGATGCGTAGTTCCCAAGCATATTCTTCTGAGTCCACTAGAAACGTTGGAGTAGAGCTGAGAGGAACTCGGCATAAGTTCCATTTGAAGAAATAACCTAGGCCAGAAACCCACTCAGCTGTAGCTGTTAAGATTCATCTGGAGCGCACATTCTGGGAACCAGGCAGCAGAGTGCCCTGTGGAAGCTGCTCGATTTCAGCTTGTCTGATAGGTGTTTGTCTTCCCTGCAGAGAAACAGTGGCTTAGAGAACTCTTTCTACAGCAGCCACACACTCTGCCCTAGAGCTGAGAAGCACTGGCTGTAAGTTCCCTTTGCAGAAGTAACATTCTCCAGAAACACACTCTCTCCTAACTCTTAAGTTACTAGCTCACCTCACATATGCATGGAAACCCAGAGTGGAGCAGCCGGCGTATCTCTTGCTTGGATGCTACCAGAAGGCTCTGTGCGATAGTGGCTTGCAAGGAGCTGCTTAGGAATCTAGTTGCACAGCAAGTACAAGCTTCTCACTGGAGCTGAGAAGCACTGGGAAGAACTTCCCTTTGAAGAACTAACAGTGTGCAGAAACACACGCAGTTCTATCTCTTACTGGGGAGTGTGCAGGCGAGTTCAGTGAACAGGCCGCTCTGCCCGAACAAGGCAGAATGCAGATGCGTAGTTCCCAAGCATATTCTTCTGAGTCCACTAGAAACGTTGGAGTAGAGCTGAGAGGAACTCGGCATAAGTTCCATTTGAAGAAATAACCTAGGCCAGAAACCCACTCAGCTGTAGCTGTTAAGATTCATCTGGAGCGCACATTCTGGGAACCAGGCAGCAGAGTGCCCTGTGGAAGCTGCTCGATTTCAGCTTGTCTGATAGGTGTTTGTCTTCCCTGCAGAGAAACAGTGGCTTAGAGAACTCTTTCTACAGCAGCCACACACTCTGCCCTAGAGCTGAGAAGCACTGGCTGTAAGTTTCCTTTTCAGAAGTAACATTCTCCAGAAACACACTCTCTCCTAACTCTTAACTTACTAGCTCACCTCACATATGCATGGAAACCCAGAGTGGAGCAGGCGGCGATAGCTCTTGCTTGGATGCTGCCAGAAGGCTCTGTGCGATAGTGGCTTGCAAGGAGCTGCTTAGGAATCTAGTTGCACAGCAAGTACAAGCTTCTCACTGGAGATGAGAAGCACTGGGAAGAACTTCCCTTTGAAGAACTAACAGTGTGCAGAAACACACGCAGTTCTATCTCTTACTGGGGAGTGTGCAGGAGACTTCAGTGAACAGGCCGCTCTGCCCGAACAAGGCAGAATGCAGATGCGTAGTTCCCAAGCATATTCTTCTGAGTCCACTAGAAACGTTGGAGTAGAGCTGAGAGGAACTCGGCATAAGTTCCATTTGAAGAAATAACCTAGGCCAGAAACCCACTCAGCTGTAGCTGTTAAGATTCATCTGGAGCGCACATTCTGGGAACCAGGCAGCAGAGTGCCCTGTGGAAGCTGCTCGATTTCAGCTTGTCTGATAGGTGTTTGTCTTCCCTGCAGAGAAACAGTGGCTTAGAGAACTCTTTCTACAGCAGCCACACACTCTGCCCTAGAGCTGAGAAGCACTGGCAGTAAGTTCCCTTTGCTGAAGTACCATTCTCCAGAAACACACTCTCTCCTAACTCTTATGTTACTAGCTCACCTCACATATGCATGGAAACCCAGAGTGGAGCAGCCGGCCATAGCTCTTGCTTGGATGCTGCCAGAAGGCTCTGTGCGATAGTGGCTTGCAAGGAGCTGCTTAGGAATCTCGTTGCACAGCAAGTACAATCTTCTCACTGGAGCTGAGAAGCACTGGGAAGAACTTCCCTTTGAAGAACTAACAGTGTGCACAAACACACGCAGTTCTATCTCTTACTGGGCAGTGTGCAGGAGACTTCAGTGAACAGGCCGGTTTGCCCGAACAAGGCAGAATGCAGATGCGTAGTTCCCAAGCATATTCTTCTGAGTCCACTAGAAACGTTGGAGTAGAGCTGAGAGGAACTCGGCATAAGTTCCATTTGAAGAAATAACCTAGGCCAGAAACCCACTCAGCTGTAGCTGTTAAGATTCATCTGGAGCGCACATTCTGGGAACCAGGCAGCAGAGTGCCCTGTGGAAGCTGCTCGATTTCAGCTTGTCTGATAGGTGTTTGTCTTCCCTGCAGAGAAACAGTGGCTTAGAGAACTCTTTCTACAGCAGCCACACACTCTGCCCTAGAGCTGAGAAGCACTGGCTGTAAGTTCCCTTTGCAGAAGTAACACTCTCCAGAAACACACTCTCTCCTAACTCTTAACTTACTAGCTCACCTCACATATGCATGGAAACCCAGAGTGGAGCAGGCGGCGATAGCTCTTGCTTGGATGCTGCCAGAAGGCTCTGTGCGATAGTGGCTTGCAAGGAGCTGCTTAGGAATCTAGTTGCACAGCAAGTACAAGCTTCTCACTGGAGATGAGAAGCACTGGGAAGAACTTCCCTTTGAAGAACTAACAGTGTGCAGAAACACACGCAGTTCTATCTCTTACTGGGGAGTGTGCAGGCAAGTTCAGTGAACAGGCCGCTCTGCCCGAACAAGGCAGAATGCAGATGCGTAGTTCCCAAGCATATCCTTCTGAGTCCACTAGAAACGTTGGAGTAGAGCTGAGAGGAACTCGGCATAAGTTCCATTTGAAGAAATAACCTAGGCCAGAAACCCACTCAGCTGTAGCTGTTAAGATTCATCTGGAGCGCACATTCTGGGAACCAGGCAGCAGAGTGCCCTGTGGAAGCTGCTCGATTTCAGCTTGTCTGATAGGTGTTTGTCTTCCCTGCAGAGAAACAGTGGCTTAGAGAACTCTTTCTACAGCAGCCACACACTCTGCCCTAGAGCTGAGAAGCACTGGCTGTAAGTTCCCTTTGCAGAAGTAACATTCTCCAGAAACACACTCTCTCCTAACTCTTAAGTTACTAGCTCACCTCACATATGCATGGAAACCCAGAGTGGAGCAGGCGGCGATAGCTCTTGCTTGGATGCTGCCAGAAGGCTCTGTGCGATAGTGGCTTGCAAGGAGCTGCTTAGGAATCTAGTTGCACAGCAAGTACAAGCTTCTCACTGGAGCTGAGAAGCACTGGGAAGAACTTCCCTTTGAAGAACTAACAGTGTGCAGAAACACACGCAGTTCTATCTCTTACTGGGGAGTGTGCAGGCAAGTTCAGTGAACAGGCCGCTCTGCCCGAACAAGGCAGAATGCAGATGCGTAGTTCCCAAGCATATTCTTCTGAGTCCACTAGAAACGTTGGAGTAGAGCTGAGAGGAACTCGGCATAAGTTCCATTTGAAGAAATAACCTAGGCCAGAAACCCACTCAGCTGTAGCTGTTAAGATTCATCTGGAGCGCACATTCTGGGAACCAGGCAGCAGAGTGCCCTGTGGAAGCTGCTCGATTTCAGCTTGTCTGATAGGTGTTTGTCTTCCCTGCAGAGAAACAGTGGCTTAGAGAACTCTTTCTACTGCAGCCACACACTCGGCCCTAGAGCTGAGAAGCACTGGCTGTAAGTTCCCTTTGCAGAAGTAACATTCTCCAGAAACACACTCTCTCCTAACTCTTAAGTTACTAGCTCACCTCACATATGCATGGAAACCCAGAGTGGAGCAGCTGGCGATAGCTCTTGCTTGGATGCTGCCAGAAGGCTCTGTGCGATAGTGGCTTGCAAGGAGCTGCTTAGGAATCTAGTTGCACAGCAAGTACAAGCTTCTCACTGGAGATGAGAAGCACTGGGAAGAACTTCCCTTTGAAGAACTAACAGTGTGCAGAAACACACGCAGTTCTATCTCTTACTGGGGAGTGTGCAGGCGAGTTCAGTGAACAGGCTGCTCTGCCCGAACAAGGCAGAATGCAGATGCGTAGTTCCCAAGCATATTCTTCTGAGTCCACTAGAAACGTTGGAGTAGAGCTGAGAGGAACTCGGCATAAGTTCCATTTGAAGAAATAACCTAGGCCAGAAACCCACTCAGCTGTAGCTGTTAAGATTCTTCTGGAGCGCACATTCTGGGAACCAGGCAGCAGAGTACCCGGTGGAAGCTGCTCGATTTCAGCTTGTCTGCTAGGTGTTTGTCTACCCTGCAGAGAAACAGTGGCTTAGAGAACTCTTTCTACAGCAGCCACACACTCTGCCCTAGAGCTGAGAAGCACTGGATGTAAGTTCCCTTTGCAGAAGTAACATTCTCCAGAAACACACTCTCTCCTAATTCTTAAGTTACTAGCTCACCTCACATATGCATGGAAACCCAGAGTGGAGCAGCCGGCATATCTCTTGCTTGGATGCTGCCAGAAGGCTCTGTGCGATAGTGGCTTGCAAGGAGCTGCTTAGGAATCTAGTTGCACAGCAAGTACAAGCTTCTCACTGGAGATGAGAAGCACTGGGAAGAACTTCCCTTTGAAGAACTAACAGTGTGCAGAAACACACGCAGTTCTATCTCTTACTGGGGAGTGTGCAGGCGAGTTCAGTGAACAGGCCGCTCTGCCCGAACAAGGCAGAATGCAGATGCGTAGTTCCCAAGCATATTCTTCTGAGTCCACTAGAAACGTTGGAGTAGAGCTGAGAGGAACTCGGCATAAGTTCCATTTGAAGAAATAACCTAGGCCAGAAACCCACTCAGCTGTAGCTGTTAAGATTCATCTGGAGCGCACATTCTGGGAACCAGGCAGCAGAGTGCCCTGTGGAAGCTGCTCGATTTCAGCTTGTCTGATAGGTGTTTGTCTTCCCTGCAGAGAAACAGTGGCTTAGAGAACTCTTTCTACAGCAGCCACACACTCTGCCCTAGAGCTGAGAAGCACTGGCTGTAAGTTCCCTTTGCAGAAGTAACATTCTCCAGAAACACACTCTCTCCTAACTCTTAACTTACTAGCTCACCTCACATATGCATGGAAACCCAGAGTGGAGCAGCCGGCGTATCTCTTGCTTGGATGCTACCAGAAGGCTCTGTGCGATAGTGGCTTGCAAGGAGCTGCTTAGGAATCTAGTTGCACAGCAAGTACAAGCTTCTCACTGGAGCTGAGAAGCACTGGGAAGAACTTCCCTTTGAAGAACTAACAGTGTGCAGAAACACACGCAGTTCTATCTCTTACTGGGGAGTGTGCAGGCGAGTTCAGTGAACAGGCCGCTCTGCCCGAACAAGGCAGAATGCAGATGCGTAGTTCCCAAGCATATTCTTCTGAGTCCACTAGAAACGTTGGAGTAGAGCTGAGAGGAACTCGGCATAAGTTCCATTTGAAGAAATAACCTAGGCCAGAAACCCACTCAGCTGTAGCTGTTAAGATTCATCTGGAGCGCACATTCTGGGAACCAGGCAGCAGAGTGCCCTGTGGAAGCTGCTCGATTTCAGCTTGTCTGATAGGTGTTTGTCTTCCCTGCAGAGAAACAGTGGCTTAGAGAACTCTTTCTACAGCAGCCACACACTCTGCCCTAGAGCTGAGAAGCACTGGCTGTAAGTTTCCTTTTCAGAAGTAACATTCTCCAGAAACACACTCTCTCCTAACTCTTAACTTACTAGCTCACCTCACATATGCATGGAAACCCAGAGTGGAGCAGGCGGCGATAGGTCTTGCTTGGATGCTGCCAGAAGGCTCTGTGCGATAGTGGCTTCCAAGGAGCTACTTAGGAATCTAGTTGCACAGCAAGTACAAGCTTCTCACTGGAGCTGAGAAGCACTGGGAAGAACTTCCCTTTGAAGAACTAACAGTGTGCAGAAACACACGCAGTTCTATCTCTTACTGGGGAGTGTGCAGGAGACTTCAGTGAACAGGCCGCTCTGCCCGAACAAGGCAGAATGCAGATGCTTAGTTCCCAAGCATATTCTCCTGAGTCTACTAGAAACGTTGGAGTAGAGCTGCGAGGAACTCGGCATAAGTTCCATTTGAAGAAATAACCTAGGCCAGAAACCCACTCAGCTGTAGCTGTTAAGATTCTTCTGGAGCGCACATTCTGGGAAATAGGCAGCAGAGTGCCCTGTGGAAGCTGCTCGATTTCAGCTTGTCTGATGGGTGTTTGTCTTCCCTGCAGAGAAACAGTGGCTTAGAGAACTCTTTCTACAGCAGCCACACACTCTGCCCTAGAGCTGAGAAGCACTGGCTGTAAGTTCCCTTTGCAGAAGTAACATTCTCCAGAAACACACTCTCTCCTAACTCTTAAGTTACTAGCTCACCTCACATATGCATGGAAACCCAGAGTGGAGCAGCCGGCGTATCTCTTGCTTGGATGCTGCCAGAAGGCTCTGTGCGATAGTGGCTTGCAAGGAGCTGCTTAGGAATCTAGTTGCACAGCAAGTACAAGCTTCTCACTGGAGATGAGAAGCACTGGGAAGAACTTCCCTTTGAAGAACTAACAGTGTGCAGAAACACACGCAGTTCTATCTCTTACTGGGGAGTGTGCAGTCGAGTTCAGTGAACAGGCCGCTCTGCCCGAACAAGGCAGAATGCAGATGCGTAGTTCCCAAGCATATTCTTCTGAGTCCACTAGAAACGTTGGAGTAGAGCTGAGAGGAACTCGGCATAAGTTCCATTTGAAGAAATAACCTAGGCCAGAAACCCACTCAGCTGTAGCTGTTAAGATTCATCTGGAGCGCACATTCTGGGAACCAGGCAGCAGAGTGCCCTGTGGAAGCTGCTCGATTTCAGCTTGTCTGATAGGTGTTTGTCTTCCCTGCAGAGAAACAGTGGCTTAGAGAACTCTTTCTACAGCAGCCACACACTCTGCCCTAGAGCTGAGAAGCACTGGCAGTAAGTTCCCTTTGCTGAAGTACCATTCTCCAGAAACACACTCTCTCCTAACTCTTATGTTACTAGCTCACCTCACATATGCATGGAAACCCAGAGTGGAGCAGCCGGCCATAGCTCTTGCTTGGATGCTGCCAGAAGGCTCTGTGCGATAGTGGCTTGCAAGGAGCTACTTAGGAATCTAGTTGCACAGCAAGTACAAGCTTCTCACTGGAGCTGAGAAGCACTGGGAAGAACTTCCCTTTGAAGAACTAACAGTGTGCAGAAACACACGCAGTTCTATCTCTTACTGGGGAGTGTGCAGGAGACTTCAGTGAACAGGCCGCTCTGCCCGAACAAGGCAGAATGCAGATGCTTAGTTCCCAAGCATATTCTCCTGAGTCTACTAGAAACGTTGGAGTAGAGCTGCGAGGAACTCGGCATAAGTTCCATTTGAAGAAATAACCTAGGCCAGAAACCCACTCAGCTGTAGCTGTTAAGATTCTTCTGGAGCGCACATTCTGGGAAATAGGCAGCAGAGTGCCCTGTGGAAGCTGCTCGATTTCAGCTTGTCTGATGGGTGTTTGTCTTCCCTGCAGAGAAACAGTGGCTTAGAGAACTCTTTCTACAGCAGCCACACACTCTGCCCTAGAGCTGAGAAGCACTGGCTGTAAGTTCCCTTTGCAGAAGTAACATTCTCCAGAAACACACTCTCTCCTAACTCTTAAGTTACTAGCTCACCTCACATATGCATGGAAACCCAGAGTGGAGCAGCCGGCGTATCTCTTGCTTGGATGCTGCCAGAAGGCTCTGTGCGATAGTGGCTTGCAAGGAGCTGCTTAGGAATCTAGTTGCACAGCAAGTACAAGCTTCTCACTGGAGATGAGAAGCACTGGGAAGAACTTCCCTTTGAAGAACTAACAGTGTGCAGAAACACACGCAGTTCTATCTCTTACTGGGGAGTGTGCAGGAGACTTCAGTGAACAGGCCGCTCTGCCCGAACAAGGCAGAATGCAGATGCGTAGTTCCCAAGCATATTCTTCTGAGTCCACTAGAAACGTTGGAGTAGAGCTGAGAGGAACTCGGCATAAGTTCCATTTGAAGAAATAACCTAGGCCAGAAACCCACTCAGCTGTAGCTGTTAAGATTCATCTGGAGCGCACATTCTGGGAACCAGGCAGCAGAGTGCCCTGTGGAAGCTGCTCGATTTCAGCTTGTCTGATAGGTGTTTGTCTTCCCTGCAGAGAAACAGTGGCTTAGAGAACTCTTTCTACAGCAGCCACACACTCTGCCCTAGAGCTGAGAAGCACTGGCAGTAAGTTCCCTTTGCTGAAGTACCATTCTCCAGAAACACACTCTCTCCTAACTCTTATGTTACTAGCTCACCTCACATATGCATGGAAACCCAGAGTGGAGCAGCCGGCCATAGCTCTTGCTTGGATGCTGCCAGAAGGCTCTGTGCGATAGTGGCTTGCAAGGAGCTGCTTAGGAATCTCGTTGCACAGCAAGTACAATCTTCTCACTGGAGCTGAGAAGCACTGGGAAGAACTTCCCTTTGAAGAACTAACAGTGTGCAGAAACACACGCAGTTCTATCTCTTACTGGGCAGTGTGCAGGCGAGTTCAGTGAACAGGCCGCTCTGCCCGAACAAGGCAGAATGCAGATGCATAGTTCCCAAGCATATTCTTCTGAGTCCACTAGAAACGTTGGAGTAGAGCTGAGAGGAACTCGGCATAAGTTCCATTTGAAGAAATAACCTAGGCCAGAAACCCACTCAGCTGTAGCTGTTAAGATTCATCTGGAGCGCACATTCTGGGAACCAGGCAGCAGAGTGCCCCTTGGAAGCTGCTCGATTTCAGCTTGTCTGATAGGTGTTTGTCTTCCCTGCAGAGAAACAGTGGCTTAGAGAACTCTTTCTACAGCAGCCACACACTCTGCCCTAGAGCTGAGAAGCACTGGCTGTAAGTTCCCTTTGCAGAAATAACATTCTCCAGAAACACACTCTCTCCTAACTCTTAACTTACTAGCTCACCTCACATATGCATGGAAACCCAGAGTGGAGCAGCCGGCGTATCTCTTACTTGGATGCTGCCAGAAGGCTCTGTGCGATAGTGGCTTGCAAGGAGCTGCTTAGGAATCGAGTTGCACAGCAAGTACAAGCTTCTCACTGGAGCTGAGAAGCACTGGGAAGAACTTCCCTTTGAAGAACTAACAGTGTGCACAAACACACGCAGTTCTATCTCTTACTGGGGAGTGTGCAGGCGAGTTCAGTGAACAGGCTGCTCTGCCCGAACAAGGCAGAATGCAGATGCGTAGTTCCCAAGCATATTCTTCTGAGTCCACTAGAAACGTTGGAGTAGAGCTGAGAGGAACTCGGCATAAGTTCCATTTGAAGAAATAACCTAGGCCAGAAACCCACTCAGCTGTAGCTGTTAAGATTCTTCTGGAGCGCACATTCTGGGAACCAGGCAGCAGAGTACCCGGTGGAAGCTGCTCGATTTCAGCTTGTCTGCTAGGTGTTTGTCTACCCTGCAGAGAAACAGTGGCTTAGAGAACTCTTTCTACAGCAGCCACACACTCTGCCCTAGAGCTGAGAAGCACTGGATGTAAGTTCCCTTTGCAGAAGTAACATTCTCCAGAAACACACTCTCTCCTAATTCTTAAGTTACTAGCTCACCTCACATATGCATGGAAACCCAGAGTGGAGCAGCCGGCATATCTCTTGCTTGGATGCTGCCAGAAGGCTCTGTGCGATAGTGGCTTGCAAGGAGCTGCTTAGGAATCTAGTTGCACAGCAAGTACAAGCTTCTCACTGGAGATGAGAAGCACTGGGAAGAACTTCCCTTTGAAGAACTAACAGTGTGCAGAAACACACGCAGTTCTATCTCTTACTGGGGAGTGTGCAGGCGAGTTCAGTGAACAGGCCGCTCTGCCCGAACAAGGCAGAATGCAGATGCGTAGTTCCCAAGCATATTCTTCTGAGTCCACTAGAAACGTTGGAGTAGAGCTGAGAGGAACTCGGCATAAGTTCCATTTGAAGAAATAACCTAGGCCAGAAACCCACTCAGCTGTAGCTGTTAAGATTCATCTGGAGCGCACATTCTGGGAACCAGGCAGCAGAGTGCCCTGTGGAAGCTGCTCGATTTCAGCTTGTCTGATAGGTGTTTGTCTTCCCTGCAGAGAAACAGTGGCTTAGAGAACTCTTTCTACAGCAGCCACACACTCTGCCCTAGAGCTGAGAAGCACTGGCTGTAAGTTCCCTTTGCAGAAGTAACATTCTCCAGAAACACACTCTCTCCTAACTCTTAAGTTACTAGCTCACCTCACATATGCATGGAAACCCAGAGTGGAGCAGCCGGCATATCTCTTGCTTGGATGCTGCCAGAAGGCTCTGTGCGATAGTGGCTTGCAAGGAGCTGCTTAGGAATCTAGTTGCACAGCAAGTACAAGCTTCTCACTGGAGCTGAGAAGCACTGGGAAGAACTTCCCTTTGAAGAACTAACAGTGTGCAGAAACACACGCAGTTCTATCTCTTACTGGGGAGTGTGCAGGCGAGTTCAGTGAACAGGCCGCTCTGCCCGAACAAGGCAGAATGCAGATGCGTAGTTCCCAAGCATATTCTTCTGAGTCCACTAGAAACGTTGGAGTAGAGCTGAGAGGAACTCGGCATAAGTTCCATTTGAAGAAATAACCTAGGCCAGAAACCCACTCAGCTGTAGCTGTTAAGATTCATCTGGAGCGCACATTCTGGGAACCAGGCAGCAGAGTGCCCTGTGGAAGCTGCTCGATTTCAGCTTGTCTGATAGGTGTTTGTCTTCCCTGCAGAGAAACAGTGGCTTAGAGAACTCTTTCTACAGCAGCCACACACTCTGCCCTAGAGCTGAGAAGCACTGGCTGTAAGTTTCCTTTTCAGAAGTAACATTCTCCAGAAACACACTCTCTCCTAACTCTTAACTTACTAGCTCACCTCACATATGCATGGAAACCCAGAGTGGAGCAGGCGGCGATAGGTCTTGCTTGGATGCTGCCAGAAGGCTCTGTGCGATAGTGGCTTCCAAGGAGCTACTTAGGAATCTAGTTGCACAGCAAGTACAAGCTTCTCACTGGAGCTGAGAAGCACTGGGAAGAACTTCCCTTTGAAGAACTAACAGTGTGCAGAAACACACGCAGTTCTATCTCTTACTGGGGAGTGTGCAGGAGACTTCAGTGAACAGGCCGCTCTGCCCGAACAAGGCAGAATGCAGATGCTTAGTTCCCAAGCATATTCTCCTGAGTCTACTAGAAACGTTGGAGTAGAGCTGCGAGGAACTCGGCATAAGTTCCATTTGAAGAAATAACCTAGGCCAGAAACCCACTCAGCTGTAGCTGTTAAGATTCTTCTGGAGCGCACATTCTGGGAAATAGGCAGCAGAGTGCCCTGTGGAAGCTGCTCGATTTCAGCTTGTCTGATGGGTGTTTGTCTTCCCTGCAGAGAAACAGTGGCTTAGAGAACTCTTTCTACAGCAGCCACACACTCTGCCCTAGAGCTGAGAAGCACTGGCTGTAAGTTCCCTTTGCAGAAGTAACATTCTCCAGAAACACACTCTCTCCTAACTCTTAAGTTACTAGCTCACCTCACATATGCATGGAAACCCAGAGTGGAGCAGCCGGCGTATCTCTTGCTTGGATGCTGCCAGAAGGCTCTGTGCGATAGTGGCTTGCAAGGAGCTGCTTAGGAATCTAGTTGCACAGCAAGTACAAGCTTCTCACTGGAGATGAGAAGCACTGGGAAGAACTTCCCTTTGAAGAACTAACAGTGTGCAGAAACACACGCAGTTCTATCTCTTACTGGGGAGTGTGCAGTCGAGTTCAGTGAACAGGCCGCTCTGCCCGAACAAGGCAGAATGCAGATGCGTAGTTCCCAAGCATATTCTTCTGAGTCCACTAGAAACGTTGGAGTAGAGCTGAGAGGAACTCGGCATAAGTTCCATTTGAAGAAATAACCTAGGCCAGAAACCCACTCAGCTGTAGCTGTTAAGATTCATCTGGAGCGCACATTCTGGGAACCAGGCAGCAGAGTGCCCTGTGGAAGCTGCTCGATTTCAGCTTGTCTGATAGGTGTTTGTCTTCCCTGCAGAGAAACAGTGGCTTAGAGAACTCTTTCTACAGCAGCCACACACTCTGCCCTAGAGCTGAGAAGCACTGGCAGTAAGTTCCCTTTGCTGAAGTACCATTCTCCAGAAACACACTCTCTCCTAACTCTTATGTTACTAGCTCACCTCACATATGCATGGAAACCCAGAGTGGAGCAGCCGGCCATAGCTCTTGCTTGGATGCTGCCAGAAGGCTCTGTGCGATAGTGGCTTGCAAGGAGCTACTTAGGAATCTAGTTGCACAGCAAGTACAAGCTTCTCACTGGAGCTGAGAAGCACTGGGAAGAACTTCCCTTTGAAGAACTAACAGTGTGCAGAAACACACGCAGTTCTATCTCTTACTGGGGAGTGTGCAGGAGACTTCAGTGAACAGGCCGCTCTGCCCGAACAAGGCAGAATGCAGATGCTTAGTTCCCAAGCATATTCTCCTGAGTCTACTAGAAACGTTGGAGTAGAGCTGCGAGGAACTCGGCATAAGTTCCATTTGAAGAAATAACCTAGGCCAGAAACCCACTCAGCTGTAGCTGTTAAGATTCTTCTGGAGCGCACATTCTGGGAAATAGGCAGCAGAGTGCCCTGTGGAAGCTGCTCGATTTCAGCTTGTCTGATGGGTGTTTGTCTTCCCTGCAGAGAAACAGTGGCTTAGAGAACTCTTTCTACAGCAGCCACACACTCTGCCCTAGAGCTGAGAAGCACTGGCTGTAAGTTCCCTTTGCAGAAGTAACATTCTCCAGAAACACACTCTCTCCTAACTCTTAAGTTACTAGCTCACCTCACATATGCATGGAAACCCAGAGTGGAGCAGCCGGCGTATCTCTTGCTTGGATGCTGCCAGAAGGCTCTGTGCGATAGTGGCTTGCAAGGAGCTGCTTAGGAATCTAGTTGCACAGCAAGTACAAGCTTCTCACTGGAGATGAGAAGCACTGGGAAGAACTTCCCTTTGAAGAACTAACAGTGTGCAGAAACACACGCAGTTCTATCTCTTACTGGGGAGTGTGCAGGAGACTTCAGTGAACAGGCCGCTCTGCCCGAACAAGGCAGAATGCAGATGCGTAGTTCCCAAGCATATTCTTCTGAGTCCACTAGAAACGTTGGAGTAGAGCTGAGAGGAACTCGGCATAAGTTCCATTTGAAGAAATAACCTAGGCCAGAAACCCACTCAGCTGTAGCTGTTAAGATTCATCTGGAGCGCACATTCTGGGAACCAGGCAGCAGAGTGCCCTGTGGAAGCTGCTCGATTTCAGCTTGTCTGATAGGTGTTTGTCTTCCCTGCAGAGAAACAGTGGCTTAGAGAACTCTTTCTACAGCAGCCACACACTCTGCCCTAGAGCTGAGAAGCACTGGCAGTAAGTTCCCTTTGCTGAAGTACCATTCTCCAGAAACACACTCTCTCCTAACTCTTATGTTACTAGCTCACCTCACATATGCATGGAAACCCAGAGTGGAGCAGCCGGCCATAGCTCTTGCTTGGATGCTGCCAGAAGGCTCTGTGCGATAGTGGCTTGCAAGGAGCTGCTTAGGAATCTCGTTGCACAGCAAGTACAATCTTCTCACTGGAGCTGAGAAGCACTGGGAAGAACTTCCCTTTGAAGAACTAACAGTGTGCAGAAACACACGCAGTTCTATCTCTTACTGGGCAGTGTGCAGGCGAGTTCAGTGAACAGGCCGCTCTGCCCGAACAAGGCAGAATGCAGATGCATAGTTCCCAAGCATATTCTTCTGAGTCCACTAGAAACGTTGGAGTAGAGCTGAGAGGAACTCGGCATAAGTTCCATTTGAAGAAATAACCTAGGCCAGAAACCCACTCAGCTGTAGCTGTTAAGATTCATCTGGAGCGCACATTCTGGGAACCAGGCAGCAGAGTGCCCCTTGGAAGCTGCTCGATTTCAGCTTGTCTGATAGGTGTTTGTCTTCCCTGCAGAGAAACAGTGGCTTAGAGAACTCTTTCTACAGCAGCCACACACTCTGCCCTAGAGCTGAGAAGCACTGGCTGTAAGTTCCCTTTGCAGAAATAACATTCTCCAGAAACACACTCTCTCCTAACTCTTAACTTACTAGCTCACCTCACATATGCATGGAAACCCAGAGTGGAGCAGCCGGCGTATCTCTTACTTGGATGCTGCCAGAAGGCTCTGTGCGATAGTGGCTTGCAAGGAGCTGCTTAGGAATCGAGTTGCACAGCAAGTACAAGCTTCTCACTGGAGCTGAGAAGCACTGGGAAGAACTTCCCTTTGAAGAACTAACAGTGTGCACAAACACACGCAGTTCTATCTCTTACTGGGGAGTGTGCAGGCGAGTTCAGTGAACAGGCTGCTCTGCCCGAACAAGGCAGAATGCAGATGCGTAGTTCCCAAGCATATTCTTCTGAGTCCACTAGAAACGTTGGAGTAGAGCTGAGAGGAACTCGGCATAAGTTCCATTTGAAGAAATAACCTAGGCCAGAAACCCACTCAGCTGTAGCTGTTAAGATTCTTCTGGAGCGCACATTCTGGGAACCAGGCAGCAGAGTACCCGGTGGAAGCTGCTCGATTTCAGCTTGTCTGCTAGGTGTTTGTCTACCCTGCAGAGAAACAGTGGCTTAGAGAACTCTTTCTACAGCAGCCACACACTCTGCCCTAGAGCTGAGAAGCACTGGATGTAAGTTCCCTTTGCAGAAGTAACATTCTCCAGAAACACACTCTCTCCTAATTCTTAAGTTACTAGCTCACCTCACATATGCATGGAAACCCAGAGTGGAGCAGCCGGCATATCTCTTGCTTGGATGCTGCCAGAAGGCTCTGTGCGATAGTGGCTTGCAAGGAGCTGCTTAGGAATCTAGTTGCACAGCAAGTACAAGCTTCTCACTGGAGATGAGAAGCACTGGGAAGAACTTCCCTTTGAAGAACTAACAGTGTGCAGAAACACACGCAGTTCTATCTCTTACTGGGGAGTGTGCAGGCGAGTTCAGTGAACAGGCCGCTCTGCCCGAACAAGGCAGAATGCAGATGCGTAGTTCCCAAGCATATTCTTCTGAGTCCACTAGAAACGTTGGAGTAGAGCTGAGAGGAACTCGGCATAAGTTCCATTTGAAGAAATAACCTAGGCCAGAAACCCACTCAGCTGTAGCTGTTAAGATTCATCTGGAGCGCACATTCTGGGAACCAGGCAGCAGAGTGCCCTGTGGAAGCTGCTCGATTTCAGCTTGTCTGATAGGTGTTTGTCTTCCCTGCAGAGAAACAGTGGCTTAGAGAACTCTTTCTACAGCAGCCACACACTCTGCCCTAGAGCTGAGAAGCACTGGCTGTAAGTTCCCTTTGCAGAAGTAACATTCTCCAGAAACACACTCTCTCCTAACTCTTAAGTTACTAGCTCACCTCACATATGCATGGAAACCCAGAGTGGAGCAGCCGGCATATCTCTTGCTTGGATGCTGCCAGAAGGCTCTGTGCGATAGTGGCTTGCAAGGAGCTGCTTAGGAATCTAGTTGCACAGCAAGTACAAGCTTCTCACTGGAGCTGAGAAGCACTGGGAAGAACTTCCCTTTGAAGAACTAACAGTGTGCAGAAACACACGCAGTTCTATCTCTTACTGGGGAGTGTGCAGGCGAGTTCAGTGAACAGGCCGCTCTGCCCGAACAAGGCAGAATGCAGATGCGTAGTTCCCAAGCATATTCTTCTGAGTCCACTAGAAACGTTGGAGTAGAGCTGAGAGGAACTCGGCATAAGTTCCATTTGAAGAAATAACCTAGGCCAGAAACCCACTCAGCTGTAGCTGTTAAGATTCATCTGGAGCGCACATTCTGGGAACCAGGCAGCAGAGTGCCCTGTGGAAGCTGCTCGATTTCAGCTTGTCTGATAGGTGTTTGTCTTCCCTGCAGAGAAACAGTGGCTTAGAGAACTCTTTCTACAGCAGCCACACACTCTGCCCTAGAGCTGAGAAGCACTGGCTGTAAGTTTCCTTTTCAGAAGTAACATTCTCCAGAAACACACTCTCTCCTAACTCTTAACTTACTAGCTCACCTCACATATGCATGGAAACCCAGAGTGGAGCAGTCGGCGATAGGTCTTGCTTGGATGCTGCCAGAAGGCTCTGTGCGATAGTGGCTTGCAAGGAGCTACTTAGGAATCTAGTTGCACAGCAAGTACAAGCTTCTCACTGGAGCTGAGAAGCACTGGGAAGAACTTCCCTTTGAAGAACTAACAGTGTGCAGAAACACACGCAGTTCTATCTCTTACTGGGGAGTGTGCAGGAGACTTCAGTGAACAGGCCGCTCTGCCCGAACAAGGCAGAATGCAGATGCTTAGTTCCCAAGCATATTCTCCTGAGTCTACTAGAAACGTTGGAGTAGAGCTGCGAGGAACTCGGCATAAGTTCCATTTGAAGAAATAACCTAGGCCAGAAACCCACTCAGCTGTAGCTGTTAAGATTCATCTGGAGCGCACATTCTGGGAAATAGGCAGCAGAGTGCCCTGTGGAAGCTGCTCGATTTCAGCTTGTCTGATGGGTGTTTGTCTTCCCTGCAGAGAAACAGTGGCTTAGAGAACTCTTTCTACAGCAGCCACACACTCTGCCCTACAGCTGAGAACCACTGGCTGTAAGTTCCCTTTGCAGAAGTAACATTCTCCAGAAACACACTCTCTCCTAACTCTTAAGTTACTAGCTCACCTCACATATGCATGGAAACCCAGAGTGGAGCAGCCGGCGTATCTCTTGCTTGGATGCTGCCAGAAGGCTCTGTGCGATAGTGGCTTGCAAGGAGCTGCTTAGGAATCTAGTTGCACAGCAAGTACAAGCTTCTCACTGGAGATGAGAAGCACTGGGAAGAACTTCCCTTTGAAGAACTAACAGTGTGCAGAAACACACGCAGTTCTATCTCTTACTGGGGAGTGTGCAGGAGACTTCAGTGAACAGGCCGCTCTGCCCGAACAAGGCAGAATGCAGATGCGTAGTTCCCAAGCATATTCTTCTGAGTCCACTAGAAACGTTGGAGTAGAGCTGAGAGGAACTCGGCATAAGTTCCATTTGAAGAAATAACCTAGGCCAGAAACCCACTCAGCTGTAGCTGTTAAGATTCATCTGGAGCGCACATTCTGGGAACCAGGCAGCAGAGTGCCCTGTGGAAGCTGCTCGATTTCAGCTTGTCTGATAGGTGTTTGTCTTCCCTGCAGAGAAACAGTGGCTTAGAGAACTCTTTCTACAGCAGCCACACACTCTGCCCTAGAGCTGAGAAGCACTGGCAGTAAGTTCCCTTTGCTGAAGTACCATTCTCCAGAAACACACTCTCTCCTAACTCTTATGTTACTAGCTCACCTCACATATGCATGGAAACCCAGAGTGGAGCAGCCGGCCATAGCTCTTGCTTGGATGCTGCCAGAAGGCTCTGTGCGATAGTGGCTTGCAAGGAGCTGCTTAGGAATCTCGTTGCACAGCAAGTACAATCTTCTCACTGGAGCTGAGAAGCACTGGGAAGAACTTCCCTTTGAAGAACTAACAGTGTGCAGAAACACACGCAGTTCTATCTCTTACTGGGCAGTGTGCAGGCGAGTTCAGTGAACAGGCCGCTCTGCCCGAACAAGGCAGAATCCAGATGCATAGTTCCCAAGCATATTCTTCTGAGTCCACTAGAAACGTTGGAGTAGAGCTGAGAGGAACTCGGCATAAGTTCCATTTGAAGAAATAACCTAGGCCAGAAACCCACTCAGCTGTAGCTGTTAAGATTCATCTGGAGCGCACATTCTGGGAACCAGGCAGCAGAGTGCCCCTTGGAAGCTGCTCGATTTCAGCTTGTCTGATAGGTGTTTGTCTTCCCTGCAGAGAAACAGTGGCTTAGAGAACTCTTTCTACAGCAGCCACACACTCTGCCCTAGAGCTGAGAAGCACTGGCTGTAAGTTCCCTTTGCAGAAATAACATTCTCCAGAAACACACTCTCTCCTAACTCTTAACTTACTAGCTCACCTCACATATGCATGGAAACCCAGAGTGGAGCAGCCGGCGTATCTCTTGCTTGGATGCTGCCAGAAGGCTCTGTGCGATAGTGGCTTGCAAGGAGCTGCTTAGGAATCTAGTTGCACAGCAAGTACAAGCTTCTCACTGGAGCTGAGAAGCACTGGGATGAACTTCTCTTTGAAGAACTAACAGTGTGCAGAAACACACGCAGTTCTATCTCTTACTGGGGAGTGTGCAGGAGACTTCAGTGAACAGGCCGCTCTGCCCGAACAAGGCAGAATGCAGATGCGTAGTTCCCAAGCATATTCTTCTGAGTCCACTAGAAACGTTGGAGTAGAGCTGAGAGGAACTCGGCATAAGTTCCATTTGAAGAAATAACCTAGGCCAGAAACCCACTCAGCTGTAGCTGTTAAGATTCATCTGGAGCGCACATTCTGGGAACCAGGCAGCAGAGTGCCCTGTGGAAGCTGCTCGATTTCAGCTTGTCTGATAGGTGTTTGTCTTCCCTGCAGAGAAACAGTGGCTTAGAGAACTCTTTCTACAGCAGCCACACACTCTGCCCTAGAGCTGAGAAGCACTGGCTGTAAGTTTCCTTTTCAGAAGTAACAT
The DNA here is from genome assembly GCA_031878705.1 of Tapirus indicus. Classification (NCBI taxonomy): domain Eukaryota; kingdom Metazoa; phylum Chordata; class Mammalia; order Perissodactyla; family Tapiridae; genus Tapirus; species Tapirus indicus. The sequence goes on from CM062933.1 coordinate 620,175, forward strand.
TCTCCAGAAACACACTCTCTCCTAACTCTTAACTTACTAGCTCACCTCACATATGCATGGAAACCCAGAGTGGAGCAGGCGGCGATAGCTCTTGCTTGGATGCTGCCAGAAGGCTCTGTGCGATAGTGGCTTGCAAGGAGCTACTTAGGAATCTAGTTGCACAGCAAGTACAAGCTTCTCACTGGAGCTGAGAAGCACTGGGAAGAACTTCCCTTTGAAGAACTAACAGTGTGCAGAAACACACGCAGTTCTATCTCTTACTGGGGAGTGTGCAGGAGACTTCAGTGAACAGGCCGCTCTGCCCGAACAAGGCAGAATGCAGATGCTTAGTTCCCAAGCATATTCTCCTGAGTCTACTAGAAACGTTGGAGTAGAGCTGCGAGGAACTCGGCGTAAGTTCCATTTGAAGAAATAACCTAGGCCAGAAACCCACTCAGCTGTAGCTGTTAAGATTCTTCTGGAGCGCACATTCTGGGAAATAGGCAGCAGAGTGCCCTGTGGAAGCTGCTCGATTTCAGCTTGTCTGATGGGTGTTTGTCTTCCCTGCAGAGAAACAGTGGCTTAGAGAACTCTTTCTACAGCAGCCACACACTCTGCCCTAGAGCTGAGAAGCACTGGCTGTAAGTTCCCTTTGCAGAAGTAACATTCTCCAGAAACACACTCTCTCCTAACTCTTAAGTTACTAGCTCACCTCACATATGCATGGAAACCCAGAGTGGAGCAGCCGGCGTATCTCTTGCTTGGATGCTGCCAGAAGGCTCTGTGCGATAGTGGCTTGCAAGGAGCTGCTTAGGAATCTAGTTGCACAGCAAGTACAAGCTTCTCACTGGAGATGAGAAGCACTGGGAAGAACTTCCCTTTGAAGAACTAACAGTGTGCAGAAATACACGCAGTTCTATCTCTTACTGGGGAGTGTGCAGGAGACTTCAGTGAACAGGCCGCTCTGCCCGAACAAGGCAGAATGCAGATGCGTAGTTCCCAAGCATATTCTTCTGAGTCCACTAGAAACGTTGGAGTAGAGCTGAGAGGAACTCGGCATAAGTTCCATTTGAAGAAATAACCTAGGCCAGAAACCCACTCAGCTGTAGCTGTTAAGATTCATCTGGAGCGCACATTCTGGGAACCAGGCAGCAGAGTGCCCTGTGGAAGCTGCTCGATTTCAGCTTGTCTGATAGGTGTTTGTCTTCCCTGCAGAGAAACAGTGGCTTAGAGAACTCTTTCTACAGCAGCCACACACTCTGCCCTAGAGCTGAGAAGCACTGGCAGTAAGTTCCCTTTGCTGAAGTACCATTCTCCAGAAACACACTCTCTCCTAACTCTTATGTTACTAGCTCACCTCACATATGCATGGAAACCCAGAGTGGAGCAGCCGGCCATAGCTCTGGCTTGGATGCTGCCAGAAGGCTCTGTGCGATAGTGGCTTGCAAGGAGCTGCTTAGGAATCTCGTTGCACAGCAAGTACAATCTTCTCACTGGAGCTGAGAAGCACTGGGAAGAACTTCCCTTTGAAGAACTAACAGTGTGCAGAAACACACGCAGTTCTATCTCTTACTGGGCAGTGTGCAGGCGAGTTCAGTGAACAGGCCGCTCTGCCCGAACAAGGCAGAATGCAGATGCATAGTTCCCAAGCATATTCTTCTGAGTCCACTAGAAACGTTGGAGTAGAGCTGAGAGGAACTCGGCATAAGTTCCATTTGAAGAAATAACCTAGGCCAGAAACCCACTCAGCTGTAGCTGTTAAGATTCATCTGGAGCGCACATTCTGGGAACCAGGCAGCAGAGTGCCCCTTGGAAGCTGCTCGATTTCAGCTTGTCTGATAGGTGTTTGTCTTCCCTGCAGAGAAACAGTGGCTTAGAGAACTCTTTCTACAGCAGCCACACACTCTGCCCTAGAGCTGAGAAGCACTGGCTGTAAGTTCCCTTTGCAGAAATAACATTCTCCAGAAACACACTCTCTCCTAACTCTTAACTTACTAGCTCACCTCACATATGCATGGAAACCCAGAGTGGAGCAGCCGGCGTATCTCTTGCTTGGATGCTGCCAGAAGGCTCTGTGCCATAGTGGCTTGCAAGGAGCTGCTTAGGAATCTAGTTGCACAGCAAGTACAAGCTTCTCACTGGAGCTGAGAAGCACTGGGATGAACTTCTCTTTGAAGAACTAACAGTGTGCAGAAACACACGCAGTTCTATCTCTTACTGGGGAGTGTGCAGGAGACTTCAGTGAACAGGCCGCTCTGCCCGAACAAGGCAGAATGCAGATGCGTAGTTCCCAAGCATATTCTTCTGAGTCCACTAGAAACGTTGGAGTAGAGCTGAGAGGAACTCGGCATAAGTTCCATTTGAAGAAATAACCTAGGCCAGAAACCCACTCAGCTGTAGCTGTTAAGATTCATCTGGAGCGCACATTCTGGGAACCAGGCAGCAGAGTGCCCTGTGGAAGCTGCTCGATTTCAGCTTGTCTGATAGGTGTTTGTCTTCCCTGCAGAGAAACAGTGGCTTAGAGAACTCTTTCTACAGCAGCCACACACTCTGCCCTAGAGCTGAGAAGCACTGGCTGTAAGTTTCCTTTGCAGAAGTAACATTCTCCAGAAACACACTCTCTCCTAACTCTTAACTTACTAGCTCACCTCACATATGCATGGAAACCCAGAGTGGAGCAGGCGGCGATAGGTCTTGCTTGGATGCTGCCAGAAGGCTCTGTGCGATAGTGGCTTGCAAGGAGCTACTTAGGAATCTAGTTGCACAGCAAGTACAAGCTTCTCACTGGAGCTGAGAAGCACTGGGAAGAACTTCCCTTTGAAGAACTAACAGTGTGCAGAAACACACGCAGTTCTATCTCTTACTGGGGAGTGTGCAGGAGACTTCAGTGAACAGGCCGCTCTGCCCGAACAAGGCAGAATGCAGATGCTTAGTTCCCAAGCATATTCTCCTGAGTCTACTAGAAACGTTGGAGTAGAGCTGCGAGGAACTCGGCATAAGTTCCATTTGAAGAAATAACCTAGGCCAGAAACCCACTCAGCTGTAGCTGTTAAGATTCTTCTGGAGCGCACATTCTGGGAAATAGGCAGCAGTGCCCTGTGGAAGCTGCTCGATTTCAGCTTGTCTGATGGGTGTTTGTCTTCCCTGCAGAGAAACAGTGGCTTAGAGAACTCTTTCTACAGCAGCCACACACTCTGCCCTAGAGCTGAGAAGCACTGGCTGTAAGTTCCCTTTGCAGAAGTAACATTCTCCAGAAACACACTCTCTCCTAACTCTTAAGTTACTAGCTCACCTCACATATGCATGGAAACCCAGAGTGGAGCAGCCGGCGTATCTCTTGCTTGGATGCTGCCAGAAGGCTCTGTGCGATAGTGGCTTGCAAGGAGCTGCTTAGGAATCTCGTTGCACAGCAAGTACAATCTTCTCACTGGAGCTGAGAAGCACTGGGAAGAACTTCCCTTTGAAGAACTAACAGTGTGCAGAAACACACGCAGTTCTATCTCTTACTGGGCAGTGTGCAGGCGAGTTCAGTGAACAGGCCGCTCTGCCCGAACAAGGCAGAATGCAGATGCATACTTCCCAAGCATATTCTTCTGAGTCCACTAGAAACGTTGGAGTAGAGCTGAGAGGAACTCGGCATAAGTTCCATTTGAAGAAATAACCTAGGCCAGAAACCCACTCAGCTGTAGCTGTTAAGATTCATCTGGAGCGCACATTCTGGGAACCAGGCAGCAGAGTGCCCCTTGGAAGCTGCTCGATTTCAGCTTGTCTGATAGGTGTTTGTCTTCCCTGCAGAGAAACAGTGGCTTAGAGAACTCTTTCTACAGCAGCCACACACTCTGCCCTAGAGCTGAGAAGCACTGGCTGTAAGTTCCCTTTGCAGAAATAACATTCTCCAGAAACACACTCTCTCCTAACTCTTAACTTACTAGCTCACCTCACATATGCATGGAAACCCAGAGTGGAGCAGGCGGCGATAGCTCTTGCTTGGATGCTGCCAGAAGGCTCTGTGCGATAGTGGCTTGCAAGGAGCTACTTAGGAATCTAGTTGCACAGCAAGTACAAGCTTCTCACTGGAGCTGAGAAGCACTGGGAAGAACTTCCCTTTGAAGAACTAACAGTGTGCAGAAACACACGCAGTTCTATCTCTTACTGGGGAGTGTGCAGGAGACTTCAGTGAACAGGCCGCTCTGCCCGAACAAGGCAGAATGCAGATGCTTAGTTCCCAAGCATATTCTCCTGAGTCTACTAGAAATGTTGGAGTATAGCTGCGAGGAACTCGGCATAAGTTCCATTTGAAGAAATAACCTAGGCCAGAAACCCACTCAGCTGTAGCTGTTAAGATTCTTCTGGAGCGCACATTCTGGGAAACAGGCAGCAGAGTGCCCTGTGGAAGCTGCTCGATTTCAGCTTGTCTGATGGGTGTTTGTCTTCCCTGCAGAGAAACAGTGGCTTAGAGAACTCTTTCTACAGCAGCCACACACTCTGCCCTAGAGCTGAGAAGCACTGGCTGTAAGTTCCCTTTGCAGAAGTAACATTCTCCAGAAACACACTCTCTCCTAACTCTTAAGTTACTAGCTCACCTCACATATGCATGGAAACCCAGAGTGGAGCAGCCGGCGTATCTCTTGCTTGGATGCTGCCAGAAGGCTCTGTGCGATAGTGGCTTGCAAGGAGCTGCTTAGGAATCTAGTTGCACAGCAAGTACAAGCTTCTCACTGGAGATGAGAAGCACTGGGAAGAACTTCCCTTTGAAGAACTAACAGTGTGCAGAAACACACGCAGTTCTATCTCTTACTGGGGAGTGTGCAGGAGACTTCAGTTAACAGGCCGGTTTGCCCGAACAAGGCAGAATGCAGATGCGTAGTTCCCAAGCATATTCTTCTGAGTCCACTAGAAACGTTGGAGTAGAGCTGAGAGGAACTCGGCATTAGTTCCATTTGAAGAAATAACCTAGGCCAGAAACCCACTCAGCTGTAGCTGTTAAGATTCATCTGGAGCGCACATTCTGGGAACCAGGCAGCAGAGTGCCCTGTGGAAGCTGCTCGATTTCAGCTTGTCTGATAGGTGTTTGTCTTCCCTGCAGAGAAACAGTGGCTTAGAGAACTCTTTATACAGCAGCCACACACTCTGCCCTAGAGCTGAGAAGCACTGGCAGTAAGTTCCCTTTGCTGAAGTACCATTCTCCAGAAACACACTCTCTCCTAACTCTTATGTTACTAGCTCACCTCACATATGCATGGAAACCCAGAGTGGAGCAGCCGGCCATAGCTCTTGCTTGGATGCTGCCAGAAGGCTCTGTGCGATAGTGGCTTGCAAGGAGCTACTTAGGAATCTAGTTGCACAGCAAGTACAAGCTTCTCACTGGAGCTGAGAAGCACTGGGAAGAACTTCCCTTTGAAGAACTAACAGTGTGCAGAAACACACGCAGTTCTATCTCTTACTGGGGAGTGTGCAGGCGAGTTCAGTGAACAGGCCGCTCTGCCCGAACAAGGCAGAATGCAGATGCGTAGTTCCCAAGCATATTCTTCTGAGTCCACTAGAAACGTTGGAGTAGAGCTGAGAGGAACTCGGCATAAGTTCCATTTGAAGAAATAACCTAGGCCAGAAACCCACTCAGCTGTAGCTGTTAAGATTCATCTGGAGCGCACATTCTGGGAACCAGGCAGCAGAGTGCCCTGTGGAAGCTGCTCGATTTCAGCTTGTCTGATAGGTGTTTGTCTTCCCTGCAGAGAAACAGTGGCTTAGAGAACTCTTTCTACAGCAGCCACACACTCTGCCCTAGAGCTGAGAAGCACTGGCTGTAAGTTTCCTTTTCAGAAGTAACATTCTCCAGAAACACACTCTCTCCTAACTCTTAACTTACTAGCTCACCTCACATATGCATGGAAACCCAGAGTGGAGCAGTCGGCGATAGGTCTTGCTTGGATGCTGCCAGAAGGCTCTGTGCGATAGTGGCTTGCAAGGAGCTACTTAGGAATCTAGTTGCACAGCAAGTACAAGCTTCTCACTGGAGCTGAGAAGCACTGGGAAGAACTTCCCTTTGAAGAACTAACAGTGTGCAGAAACACACGCAGTTCTATCTCTTACTGGGGAGTGTGCAGGAGACTTCAGTGAACAGGCCGCTCTGCCCGAACAAGGCAGAATGCAGATGCTTAGTTCCCAAGCATATTCTCCTGAGTCTACTAGAAACGTTGGAGTAGAGCTGCGAGGAACTCGGCATAAGTTCCATTTGAAGAAATAACCTAGGCCAGAAACCCACTCAGCTGTAGCTGTTAAGATTCATCTGGAGCGCACATTCTGGGAAATAGGCAGCAGAGTGCCCTGTGGAAGCTGCTCGATTTCAGCTTGTCTGATGGGTGTTTGTCTTCCCTGCAGAGAAACAGTGGCTTAGAGAACTCTTTCTACAGCAGCCACACACTCTGCCCTAGAGCTGAGAAGCACTGGCTGTAAGTTCCCTTTGCAGAAGTAACATTCTCCAGAAACACACTCTCTCCTAACTCTTAAGTTACTAGCTCACCTCACATATGCATGGAAACCCAGAGTGGAGCAGCCGGCGTATCTCTTGCTTGGATGCTGCCAGAAGGCTCTGTGCGATAGTGGCTTGCAAGGAGCTGCTTAGGAATCTAGTTGCACAGCAAGTACAAGCTTCTCACTGGAGATGAGAAGCACTGGGAAGAACTTCCCTTTGAAGAACTAACAGTGTGCAGAAACACACGCAGTTCTATCTCTTACTGGGGAGTGTGCAGGAGACTTCAGTGAACAGGCCGCTCTGCCCGAACAAGGCAGAATGCAGATGCGTAGTTCCCAAGCATATTCTTCTGAGTCCACTAGAAACGTTGGAGTAGAGCTGAGAGGAACTCGGCATAAGTTCCATTTGAAGAAATAACCTAGGCCAGAAACCCACTCAGCTGTAGCTGTTAAGATTCATCTGGAGCGCACATTCTGGGAACCAGGCAGCAGAGTGCCCTGTGGAAGCTGCTCGATTTCAGCTTGTCTGATAGGTGTTTGTCTTCCCTGCAGAGAAACAGTGGCTTAGAGAACTCTTTCTACAGCAGCCACACACTCTGCCCTAGAGCTGAGAAGCACTGGCAGTAAGTTCCCTTTGCTGAAGTACCATTCTCCAGAAACACACTCTCTCCTAACTCTTATGTTACTAGCTCACCTCACATATGCATGGAAACCCAGAGTGGAGCAGCCGGCCATAGCTCTTGCTTGGATGCTGCCAGAAGGCTCTGTGCGATAGTGGCTTGCAAGGAGCTGCTTAGGAATCTCGTTGCACAGCAAGTACAATCTTCTCACTGGAGCTGAGAAGCACTGGGAAGAACTTCCCTTTGAAGAACTAACAGTGTGCAGAAACACACGCAGTTCTATCTCTTACTGGGCAGTGTGCAGGCGAGTTCAGTGAACAGGCCGCTCTGCCCGAACAAGGCAGAATGCAGATGCATAGTTCCCAAGCATATTCTTCTGAGTCCACTAGAAACGTTGGAGTAGAGCTGAGAGGAACTCGGCATAAGTTCCATTTGAAGAAATAACCTAGGCCAGAAACCCACTCAGCTGTAGCTGTTAAGATTCATCTGGAGCGCACATTCTGGGAACCAGGCAGCAGAGTGCCCCTTGGAAGCTGCTCGATTTCAGCTTGTCTGATAGGTGTTTGTCTTCCCTGCAGAGAAACAGTGGCTTAGAGAACTCTTTCTACAGCAGCCACACACTCTGCCCTAGAGCTGAGAAGCACTGGCTGTAAGTTCCCTTTGCAGAAATAACATTCTCCAGAAACACACTCTCTCCTAACTCTTAACTTACTAGCTCACCTCACATATGCATGGAAACCCAGAGTGGAGCAGCCGGCGTATCTCTTGCTTGGATGCTGCCAGAAGGCTCTGTGCGATAGTGGCTTGCAAGGAGCTGCTTAGGAATCTAGTTGCACAGCAAGTACAAGCTTCTCACTGGAGATGAGAAGCACTGGGAAGAACTTCCCTTTGAAGAACTAACAGTGTGCAGAAACACACGCAGTTCTATCTCTTACTGGGGAGTGTGCAGGAGACTTCAGTGAACAGGCCGCTCTGCCCGAACAAGGCAGAATGCAGATGCGTAGTTCCCAAGCATATTCTTCTGAGTCCACTAGAAACGTTGGAGTAGAGCTGAGAGGAACTCGGCATAAGTTCCATTTGAAGAAATAACCTAGGCCAGAAACCCACTCAGCTGTAGCTGTTAAGATTCATCTGGAGCGCACATTCTGGGAACCAGGCAGCAGAGTGCCCTGTGGAAGCTGCTCGATTTCAGCTTGTCTGATAGGTGTTTGTCTTCCCTGCAGAGAAACAGTGGCTTAGAGAACTCTTTCTACAGCAGCCACACACTCTGCCCTAGAGCTGAGAAGCACTGGCAGTAAGTTCCCTTTGCTGAAGTACCATTCTCCAGAAACACACTCTCTCCTAACTCTTAACTTACTAGCTCACCTCACATATGCATGGAAACCCAGAGTGGAGCAGGCGGCGATAGGTCTTGCTTGGATGCTGCCAGAAGGCTCTGTGCGATAGTGGCTTGCAAGGAGCTACTTAGGAATCTAGTTGCACAGCAAGTACAAGCTTCTCACTGGAGCTGAGAAGCACTGGGAAGAACTTCCCTTTGAAGAACTAACAGTGTGCAGAAACACACGCAGTTCTATCTCTTACTGGGGAGTGTGCAGGAGACTTCAGTGAACAGGCCGCTCTGCCCGAACAAGGCAGAATGCAGATGCTTAGTTCCCAAGCATATTCTCCTGAGTCTACTAGAAACGTTGGAGTAGAGCTGCGAGGAACTCGGCATAAGTTCCATTTGAAGAAATAACCTAGGCCAGAAACCCACTCAGCTGTAGCTGTTAAGATTCTTCTGGAGCGCACATTCTGGGAAATAGGCAGCAGAGTGCCCTGTGGAAGCTGCTCGATTTCAGCTTGTCTGATGGGTGTTTGTCTTCCCTGCAGAGAAACAGTGGCTTAGAGAACTCTTTCTACAGCAGCCACACACTCTGCCCTAGAGCTGAGAAGCACTGGCTGTAAGTTCCCTTTGCAGAAGTAACATTCTCCAGAAACACACTCTCTCCTAACTCTTAACTTACTAGCTCACCTCACATATGCATGGAAACCCAGAGTGGAGCAGCCGGCGTATCTCTTGCTTGGATGCTGCCAGAAGGCTCTGTGCGATAGTGGCTTGCAAGGAGCTGCTTAGGAATCTAGTTGCACAGCAAGTACAAGCTTCTCACTGGAGCTGAGAAGCACTGGGATGAACTTCTCTTTGAAGAACTAACAGTGTGCAGAAACACACGCAGTTCTATCTCTTACTGGGGAGTGTGCAGGAGACTTCAGTGAACAGGCCGCTCTGCCCGAACAAGGCAGAATGCAGATGCGTAGTTCCCAAGCATATTCTTCTGAGTCCACTAGAAACGTTGGAGTAGAGCTGAGAGGAACTCGGCATAAGTTCCATTTGAAGAAATAACCTAGGCCAGAAACCCACTCAGCTGTAGCTGTTAAGATTCATCTGGAGCGCACATTCTGGGAACCAGGCAGCAGAGTGCCCTGTGGAAGCTGCTCGATTTCAGCTTGTCTGATAGGTGTTTGTCTTCCCTGCAGAGAAACAGTGGCTTAGAGAACTCTTTCTACTGCAGCCACACACTCTGCCCTAGAGCTGAGAAGCACTGGCTGTAAGTTCCCTTTGCAGAAGTAACATTCTCCAGAAACACACTCTCTCCTAACTCTTAAGTTACTAGCTCACCTCACATATGCATGGAAACCCAGAGTGGAGCAGCTGGCGATAGCTCTTGCTTGGATGCTGCCAGAAGGCTCTGTGCGATAGTGGCTTGCAAGGAGCTGCTTAGGAATCTAGTTGCACAGCAAGTACAAGCTTCTCACTGGAGCTGAGAAGCACTGGGAAGAACTTCCCTTTGAAGAACTAACAGTGTGCACAAACACACGCAGTTCTATCTCTTACTGGGGAGTGTGCAGGCGAGTTCAGTGAACAGGCTGCTCTGCCCGAACAAGGCAGAACGCAGATGCGTAGTTCCCAAGCATATTCTTCTGAGTCCACTAGAAACGTTGGAGTAGAGCTGAGAGGAACTCGGCATAAGTTCCATTTGAAGAAATAACCTAGGCCAGAAACCCACTCAGCTGTAGCTGTTAAGATTCTTCTGGAGCGCACATTCTGGGAACCAGGCAGCAGAGTACCCGGTGGAAGCTGCTCGATTTCAGCTTGTCTGCTAGGTGTTTGTCTACCCTGCAGAGAAACAGTGGCTTAGAGAACTCTTTCTACAGCAGCCACACACTCTGCCCTAGAGCTGAGAAGCACTGGATGTAAGTTCCCTTTGCAGAAGTAACATTCTCCAGAAACACACTCTCTCCTAATTCTTAAGTTACTAGCTCACCTCACATATGCATGGAAACCCAGAGTGGAGCAGCCGGCATATCTCTTGCTTGGATGCTGCCAGAAGGCTCTGTGCGATAGTGGCTTGCAAGGAGCTGCTTAGGAATCTAGTTGCACAGCAAGTACAAGCTTCTCACTGGAGATGAGAAGCACTGGGAAGAACTTCCCTTTGAAGAACTAACAGTGTGCAGAAACACACGCAGTTCTATCTCTTACTGGGGAGTGTGCAGGCGAGTTCAGTGAACAGGCCGCTCTGCCCGAACAAGGCAGAATGCAGATGCGTAGTTCCCAAGCATATTCTTCTGAGTCCACTAGAAACGTTGGAGTAGAGCTGAGAGGAACTCGGCATAAGTTCCATTTGAAGAAATAACCTAGGCCAGAAACCCACTCAGCTGTAGCTGTTAAGATTCATCTGGAGCGCACATTCTGGGAACCAGGCAGCAGAGTGCCCTGTGGAAGCTGCTCGATTTCAGCTTGTCTGATAGGTGTTTGTCTTCCCTGCAGAGAAACAGTGGCTTAGAGAACTCTTTCTACAGCAGCCACACACTCTGCCCTAGAGCTGAGAAGCACTGGCTGTAAGTTCCCTTTGCAGAAGTAACATTCTCCAGAAACACACTCTCTCCTAACTCTTAAGTTACTAGCTCACCTCACATATGCATGGAAACCCAGAGTGGAGCAGCCGGCGTATCTCTTGCTTGGATGCTGCCAGAAGGCTCTGTGCGATAGTGGCTTGCAAGGAGCTGCTTAGGAATCTAGTTGCACAGCAAGTACAAGCTTCTCACTGGAGCTGAGAAGCACTGGGAAGAACTTCCCTTTGAAGAACTAACAGTGTGCAGAAACACACGCAGTTCTATCTCTTACTGGGGAGTGTGCAGGCGAGTTCAGTGAACAGGCCGCTCTGCCCGAACAAGGCAGAATGCAGATGCGTAGTTCCCAAGCATATTCTTCTGAGTCCACTAGAATCGTTGGAGTAGAGCTGAGAGGAACTCGGCATAAGTTCCATTTGAAGAAATAACCTAGGCCAGAAACCCACTCAGCTGTAGCTGTTAAGATTCATCTGGAGCGCACATTCTGGGAACCAGGCAGCAGAGTGCCCTGTGGAAGCTGCTCGATTTCAGCTTGTCTGATAGGTGTTTGTCTTCCCTGCAGAGAAACAGTGGCTTAGAGAACTCTTTCTACAGCAGCCACACACTCTGCCCTAGAGCTGAGAAGCACTGGCTGTAAGTTTCCTTTTCAGAAGTAACATTCTCCAGAAACACACTCTCTCCTAACTCTTAACTTACTAGCTCACCTCACATATGCATGGAAACCCAGAGTGGAGCAGGCGGCGATAGGTCTTGCTTGGATGCTGCCAGAAGGCTCTGTGCGATAGTGGCTTGCAAGGAGCTACTTAGGAATCTAGTTGCACAGCAAGTACAAGCTTCTCACTGGAGCTGAGAAGCACTGGGAAGAACTTCCCTTTGAAGAACTAACAGTGTGCAGAAACACACGCAGTTCTATCTCTTACTGGGGAGTGTGCAGGAGACTTCAGTGAACAGGCCGCTCTGCCCGAACAAGGCAGAATGCAGATGCTTAGTTCCCAAGCATATTCTCCTGAGTCTACTAGAAACGTTGGAGTAGAGCTGCGAGGAACTCGGCATAAGTTCCATTTGAAGAAATAACCTAGGCCAGAAACCCACTCAGCTGTAGCTGTTAAGATTCTTCTGGAGCGCACATTCTGGGAACCAGGCAGCAGAGTACCCGGTGGAAGCTGCTCGATTTCAGCTTGTCTGCTAGGTGTTTGTCTACCCTGCAGAGAAACAGTGGCTTAGAGAACTCTTTCTACAGCAGCCACACACTCTGCCCTAGAGCTGAGAAGCACTGGCTGTAAGTTCCCTTTGCAGAAGTAACATTCTCCAGAAACACACTCTCTCCTAACTCTTAAGTTACTAGCTCACCTCACATATGCATGGAAACCCAGAGTGGAGCAGCCGGCGTATCTCTTGCTTGGATGCTGCCAGAAGGCTCTGTGCGATAGTGGCTTGCAAGGAGCTGCTTAGGAATCTAGTTGCACAGCAAGTACAAGCTTCTCACTGGAGCTGAGAAGCACTGGGATGAACTTCTCTTTGAAGAACTAACAGTGTGCAGAAACACACGCAGTTCTATCTCTTACTGGGGAGTGTGCAGGAGACTTCAGTGAACAGGCCGCTCTGCCCGAACAAGGCAGAATGCAGATGCGTAGTTCCCAAGCATATTCTTCTGAGTCCACTAGAAACGTTGGAGTAGAGCTGAGAGGAACTCGGCATAAGTTCCATTTGAAGAAATAACCTAGGCCAGAAACCCACTCAGCTGTAGCTGTTAAGATTCATCTGGAGCGCACATTCTGGGAACCAGGCAGCAGAGTGCCCTGTGGAAGCTGCTCGATTTCAGCTTGTCTGATAGGTGTTTGTCTTCCCTGCAGAGAAACAGTGGCTTAGAGAACTCTTTCTACAGCAGCCACACACTCTGCCCTAGAGCTGAGAAGCACTGGCTGTAAGTTTCCTTTGCAGAAGTAACATTCTCCAGAAACACACTCTCTCCTAACTCTTAAGTTACTAGCTCACCTCACATATGCATGGAAACCCAGAGTGGAGCAGGCGGCGATAGCTCTTGCTTGGATGCTGCCAGAAGGCTCTGTGCGATAGTGGCTTGCAAGGAGCTACTTAGGAATCTAGTTGCACAGCAAGTACAAGCTTCTCACTGGAGCTGAGAAGCACTGGGAAGAACTTCCCTTTGAAGAACTAACAGTGTGCAGAAACACACGCAGTTCTATCTCTTACTGGGGAGTGTGCAGGAGACTTCAGTGAACAGGCCGCTCTGCCCGAACAAGGCAGAATGCAGATGCTTAGTTCCCAAGCATATTCTCCTGAGTCTACTAGAAATGTTGGAGTATAGCTGCGAGGAACTCGGCATAAGTTCCATTTGAAGAAATAACCTAGGCCAGAAACCCACTCAGCTGTAGCTGTTAAGATTCTTCTGGAGCGCACATTCTGGGAAACAGGCAGCAGAGTGCCCTGTGGAAGCTGCTCGATTTCAGCTTGTCTGATAGGTGTTTGTCTTCCCTGCAGAGAAACAGTGGCTTAGAGAACTCTTTCTACAGCAGCCACACACTCTGCCCTAGAGCTGAGAAGCACTGGCTGTAAGTTCCCTTTGCAGAAGTAACATTCTCCAGAAACACACTCTCTCCTAACTCTTAACTTACTAGCTCACCTCACATATGCATGGAAACCCAGAGTGGAGCAGCCGGCGTATCTCTTGCTTGGATGCTGCCAGAAGGCTCTGTGCGATAGTGGCTTGCAAGGAGCTGCTTAGGAATCTAGTTGCACAGCAAGTACAAGCTTCTCACTGGAGCTGAGAAGCACTGGGATGAACTTCTCTTTGAAGAACTAACAGTGTGCAGAAACACACGCAGTTCTATCTCTTACTGGGGAGTGTGCAGGAGACTTCAGTGAACAGGCCGCTCTGCCCGAACAAGGCAGAATGCAGATGCGTAGTTCCCAAGCATATTCTTCTGAGTCCACTAGAAACGTTGGAGTAGAGCTGAGAGGAACTCGGCATAAGTTCCATTTGAAGAAATAACCTAGGCCAGAAACCCACTCAGCTGTAGCTGTTAAGATTCATCTGGAGCGCACATTCTGGGAACCAGGCAGCAGAGTGCCCTGTGGAAGCTGCTCGATTTCAGCTTGTCTGATAGGTGTTTGTCTTCCCTGCAGAGAAACAGTGGCTTAGAGAACTCTTTCTACAGCAGCCACACACTCTGCCCTAGAGCTGAGAAGCACTGGCTGTAAGTTCCCTTTGCAGAAATAACATTCTCCAGAAACACACTCTCTCCTAACTCTTAACTTACTAGCTCACCTCACATATGCATGGAAACCCAGAGTGGAGCAGCCGGCGTATCTCTTGCTTGGATGCTGCCAGAAGGCTCTGTGCGATAGTGGCTTGCAAGGAGCTGCTTAGGAATCTAGTTGCACAGCAAGTACAAGCTTCTCACTGGAGCTGAGAAGCACTGGGATGAACTTCTCTTTGAAGAACTAACAGTGTGCAGAAACACACGCAGTTCTATCTCTTACTGGGGAGTGTGCAGGAGACTTCAGTGAACAGGCCGCTCTGCCCGAACAAGGCAGAATGCAGATGCGTAGTTCCCAAGCATATTCTTCTGAGTCCACTAGAAACGTTGGAGTAGAGCTGAGAGGAACTCGGCATAAGTTCCATTTGAAGAAATAACCTAGGCCAGAAACCCACTCAGCTGTAGCTGTTAAGATTCATCTGGAGCGCACATTCTGGGAACCAGGCAGCAGAGTGCCCTGTGGAAGCTGCTCGATTTCAGCTTGTCTGATAGGTGTTTGTCTTCCCTGCAGAGAAACAGTGGCTTAGAGAACTCTTTCTACAGCAGCCACACACTCTGCCCTAGAGCTGAGAAGCACTGGCTGTAAGTTTCCTTTGCAGAAGTAACATTCTCCAGAAACACACTCTCTCCTAACTCTTAACTTACTAGCTCACCTCACATATGCATGTAAACCCAGAGTGGAGCAGGCGGCGATAGCTCTTGCTTGGATGCTGCCAGAAGGCTCTGTGCGATAGTGGCTTGCAAGGAGCTACTTAGGAATCTAGTTGCACAGCAAGTACAAGCTTCTCACTGGAGCTGAGAAGCACTGGGAAGAACTTCCCTTTGAAGAACTAACAGTGTGCAGAAACACACGCAGTTCTATCTCTTACTGGGGAGTGTGCAGGAGACTTCAGTGAACAGGCCGCTCTGCCCGAACAAGGCAGAATGCAGATGCTTAGTTCCCAAGCATATTCTCCTGAGTCTACTAGAAATGTTGGAGTATAGCTGCGAGGAACTCGGCATAAGTTCCATTTGAAGAAATAACCTAGGCCAGAAACCCACTCAGCTGTAGCTGTTAAGATTCTTCTGGAGCGCACATTCTGGGAAACAGGCAGCAGAGTGCCCTGTGGAAGCTGCTCGATTTCAGCTTGTCTGATAGGTGTTTGTCTTCCCTGCAGAGAAACAGTGGCTTAGAGAACTCTTTCTACAGCAGCCACACACTCTGCCCTAGAGCTGAGAAGCACTGGCTGTAAGTTCCCTTTGCAGAAGTAACATTCTCCAGAAACACACTCTCTCCTAACTCTTAACTTACTAGCTCACCTCACATATGCATGGAAACCCAGAGTGGAGCAGCCGGCGTATCTCTTGCTTGGATGCTGCCAGAAGGCTCTGTGCGATAGTGGCTTGCAAGGAGCTGCTTAGGAATCTAGTTGCACAGCAAGTACAAGCTTCTCACTGGAGATGAGAAGCACTGGGAAGAACTTCCCTTTGAAGAACTAACAGTGTGCAGAAACACACGCAGTTCTATCTCTTACTGGGGAGTGTGCAGGAGACTTCAGTTAACAGGCCGGTTTGCCCGAACAAGGCAGAATGCAGATGCGTAGTTCCCAAGCATATTCTTCTGAGTCCACTAGAAACGTTGGAGTAGAGCTGAGAGGAACTCGGCATTAGTTCCATTTGAAGAAATAACCTAGGCCAGAAACCCACTCAGCTGTAGCTGTTAAGATTCATCTGGAGCGCACATTCTGGGAACCAGGCAGCAGAGTGCCCTGTGGAAGCTGCTCGATTTCAGCTTGTCTGATAGGTGTTTGTCTTCCCTGCAGAGAAACAGTGGCTTAGAGAACTCTTTATACAGCAGCCACACACTCTGCCCTAGAGCTGAGAAGCACTGGCAGTAAGTTCCCTTTGCTGAAGTAACATTCTCCAGAAACACACTCTCTCCTAACTCTTATGTTACTAGCTCACCTCACATATGCATGGAAACCCAGAGTGGAGCAGCCGGCCATAGCTCTTGCTTGGATGCTGCCAGAAGGCTCTGTGCGATAGTGGCTTGCAAGGAGCTACTTAGGAATCTAGTTGCACAGCAAGTACAAGCTTCTCACTGGAGCTGAGAAGCACTGGGAAGAACTTCCCTTTGAAGAACTAACAGTGTGCAGAAACACACGCAGTTCTATCTCTTACTGGGGAGTGTGCAGGCGAGTTCAGTGAACAGGCCGCTCTGCCCGAACAAGGCAGAATGCAGATGCGTAGTTCCCAAGCATATTCTTCTGAGTCCACTAGAAACGTTGGAGTAGAGCTGAGAGGAACTCGGCATAAGTTCCATTTGAAGAAATAACCTAGGCCAGAAACCCACTCAGCTGTAGCTGTTAAGATTCATCTGGAGCGCACATTCTGGGAACCAGGCAGCAGAGTGCCCTGTGGAAGCTGCTCGATTTCAGCTTGTCTGATAGGTGTTTGTCTTCCCTGCAGAGAAACAGTGGCTTAGAGAACTCTTTCTACAGCAGCCACACACTCTGCCCTAGAGCTGAGAAGCACTGGCTGTAAGTTTCCTTTTCAGAAGTAACATTCTCCAGAAACACACTCTCTCCTAACTCTTAACTTACTAGCTCACCTCACATATGCATGGAAACCCAGAGTGGAGCAGTCGGCGATAGGTCTTGCTTGGATGCTGCCAGAAGGCTCTGTGCGATAGTGGCTTGCAAGGAGCTACTTAGGAATCTAGTTGCACAGCAAGTACAAGCTTCTCACTGGAGCTGAGAAGCACTGGGAAGAACTTCCCTTTGAAGAACTAACAGTGTGCAGAAACACACGCAGTTCTATCTCTTACTGGGGAGTGTGCAGGAGACTTCAGTGAACAGGCCGCTCTGCCCGAACAAGGCAGAATGCAGATGCTTAGTTCCCAAGCATATTCTCCTGAGTCTACTAGAAACGTTGGAGTAGAGCTGCGAGGAACTCGGCATAAGTTCCATTTGAAGAAATAACCTAGGCCAGAAACCCACTCAGCTGTAGCTGTTAAGATTCATCTGGAGCGCACATTCTGGGAAATAGGCAGCAGAGTGCCCTGTGGAAGCTGCTCGATTTCAGCTTGTCTGATGGGTGTTTGTCTTCCCTGCAGAGAAACAGTGGCTTAGAGAACTCTTTCTACAGCAGCCACACACTCTGCCCTAGAGCTGAGAAGCACTGGCTGTAAGTTCCCTTTGCAGAAGTAACATTCTCCAGAAACACACTCTCTCCTAACTCTTAAGTTACTAGCTCACCTCACATATGCATGGAAACCCAGAGTGGAGCAGCCGGCGTATCTCTTGCTTGGATGCTGCCAGAAGGCTCTGTGCGATAGTGGCTTGCAAGGAGCTGCTTAGGAATCTAGTTGCACAGCAAGTACAAGCTTCTCACTGGAGATGAGAAGCACTGGGAAGAACTTCCCTTTGAAGAACTAACAGTGTGCAGAAACACACGCAGTTCTATCTCTTACTGGGGAGTGTGCAGGAGACTTCAGTGAACAGGCCGCTCTGCCCGAACAAGGCAGAATGCAGATGCGTAGTTCCCAAGCATATTCTTCTGAGTCCACTAGAAACGTTGGAGTAGAGCTGAGAGGAACTCGGCATAAGTTCCATTTGAAGAAATAACCTAGGCCAGAAACCCACTCAGCTGTAGCTGTTAAGATTCATCTGGAGCGCACATTCTGGGAACCAGGCAGCAGAGTGCCCTGTGGAAGCTGCTCGATTTCAGCTTGTCTGATAGGTGTTTGTCTTCCCTGCAGAGAAACAGTGGCTTAGAGAACTCTTTCTACAGCAGCCACACACTCTGCCCTAGAGCTGAGAAGCACTGGCAGTAAGTTCCCTTTGCTGAAGTACCATTCTCCAGAAACACACTCTCTCCTAACTCTTATGTTACTAGCTCACCTCACATATGCATGGAAACCCAGAGTGGAGCAGCCGGCCATAGCTCTTGCTTGGATGCTGCCAGAAGGCTCTGTGCGATAGTGGCTTGCAAGGAGCTGCTTAGGAATCTCGTTGCACAGCAAGTACAATCTTCTCACTGGAGCTGAGAAGCACTGGGAAGAACTTCCCTTTGAAGAACTAACAGTGTGCAGAAACACACGCAGTTCTATCTCTTACTGGGCAGTGTGCAGGCGAGTTCAGTGAACAGGCCGCTCTGCCCGAACAAGGCAGAATGCAGATGCATAGTTCCCAAGCATATTCTTCTGAGTCCACTAGAAACGTTGGAGTAGAACTGAGAGGAACTCGGCATAAGTTCCATTTGAAGAAATAACCTAGGCCAGAAACCCACTCAGCTGTAGCTGTTAAGATTCATCTGGAGCGCACATTCTGGGAACCAGGCAGCAGAGTGCCCCTTGGAAGCTGCTCGATTTCAGCTTGTCTGATAGGTGTTTGTCTTCCCTGCAGAGAAACAGTGGCTTAGAGAACTCTTTCTACAGCAGCCACACACTCTGCCCTAGAGCTGAGAAGCACTGGCTGTAAGTTCCCTTTGCAGAAATAACATTCTCCAGAAACACACTCTCTCCTAACTCTTAACTTACTAGCTCACCTCACATATGCATGGAAACCCAGAGTGGAGCAGCCGGCGTATCTCTTGCTTGGATGCTGCCAGAAGGCTCTGTGCGATAGTGGCTTGCAAGGAGCTGCTTAGGAATCTAGTTGCACAGCAAGTACAAGCTTCTCACTGGAGCTGAGAAGCACTGGGATGAACTTCTCTTTGAAGAACTAACAGTGTGCAGAAACACACGCAGTTCTATCTCTTACTGGGGAGTGTGCAGGAGACTTCAGTGAACAGGCCGCTCTGCCCGAACAAGGCAGAATGCAGATGCGTAGTTCCCAAGCATATTCTTCTGAGTCCACTAGAAACGTTGGAGTAGAGCTGAGAGGAACTCGGCATAAGTTCCATTTGAAGAAATAACCTAGGCCAGAAACCCACTCAGCTGTAGCTGTTAAGATTCATCTGGAGCGCACATTCTGGGAACCAGGCAGCAGAGTGCCCTGTGGAAGCTGCTCGATTTCAGCTTGTCTGATAGGTGTTTGTCTTCCCTGCAGAGAAACAGTGGCTTAGAGAACTCTTTCTACAGCAGCCACACACTCTGCCCTAGAGCTGAGAAGCACTGGCTGTAAGTTTCCTTTTCAGAAGTAACATTCTCCAGAAACACACTCTCTCCTAACTCTTAACTTACTAGCTCACCTCACATATGCATGGAAACCCAGAGTGGAGCAGGCGGCGATAGCTCTTGCTTGGATGCTGCCAGAAGGCTCTGTGCGATAGTGGCTTGCAAGGAGCTACTTAGGAATCTAGTTGCACAGCAAGTACAAGCTTCTCACTGGAGCTGAGAAGCACTGGGAAGAACTTCCCTTTGAAGAACTAACAGTGTGCAGAAACACACGCAGTTCTATCTCTTACTGGGGAGTGTGCAGGAGACTTCAGTGAACAGGCCGCTCTGCCCGAACAAGGCAGAATGCAGATGCTTAGTTCCCAAGCATATTCTCCTGAGTCTACTAGAAACGTTGGAGTAGAGCTGCGAGGAACTCGGCGTAAGTTCCATTTGAAGAAATAACCTAGGCCAGAAACCCACTCAGCTGTAGCTGTTAAGATTCTTCTGGAGCGCACATTCTGGGAAATAGGCAGCAGAGTGCCCTGTGGAAGCTGCTCGATTTCAGCTTGTCTGATGGGTGTTTGTCTTCCCTGCAGAGAAACAGTGGCTTAGAGAACTCTTTCTACAGCAGCCACACACTCTGCCCTAGAGCTGAGAAGCACTGGCTGTAAGTTCCCTTTGCAGAAGTAACATTCTCCAGAAACACACTCTCTCCTAACTCTTAAGTTACTAGCTCACCTCACATATGCATGGAAACCCAGAGTGGAGCAGCCGGCGTATCTCTTGCTTGGATGCTGCCAGAAGGCTCTGTGCGATAGTGGCTTGCAAGGAGCTGCTTAGGAATCTAGTTGCACAGCAAGTACAAGCTTCTCACTGGAGATGAGAAGCACTGGGAAGAACTTCCCTTTGAAGAACTAACAGTGTGCAGAAACACACGCAGTTCTATCTCTTACTGGGGAGTGTGCAGGAGACTTCAGTGAACAGGCCGCTCTGCCCGAACAAGGCAGAATGCAGATGCGTAGTTCCCAAGCATATTCTTCTGAGTCCACTAGAAACGTTGGAGTAGAGCTGAGAGGAACTCGGCATAAGTTCCATTTGAAGAAATAACCTAGGCCAGAAACCCACTCAGCTGTAGCTGTTAAGATTCATCTGGAGCGCACATTCTGGGAACCAGGCAGCAGAGTGCCCTGTGGAAGCTGCTCGATTTCAGCTTGTCTGATAGGTGTTTGTCTTCCCTGCAGAGAAACAGTGGCTTAGAGAACTCTTTCTACAGCAGCCACACACTCTGCCCTAGAGCTGAGAAGCACTGGCAGTAAGTTCCCTTTGCTGAAGTACCATTCTCCAGAAACACACTCTCTCCTAACTCTTATGTTACTAGCTCACCTCACATATGCATGGAAACCCAGAGTGGAGCAGCCGGCCATAGCTCTTGCTTGGATGCTGCCAGAAGGCTCTGTGCGATAGTGGCTTGCAAGGAGCTGCTTAGGAATCTCGTTGCACAGCAAGTACAATCTTCTCACTGGAGCTGAGAAGCACTGGGAAGAACTTCCCTTTGAAGAACTAACAGTGTGCAGAAACACACGCAGTTCTATCTCTTACTGGGCAGTGTGCAGGCGAGTTCAGTGAACAGGCCGCTCTGCCCGAACAAGGCAGAATGCAGATGCATAGTTCCCAAGCATATTCTTCTGAGTCCACTAGAAACGTTGGAGTAGAGCTGAGAGGAACTCGGCATAAGTTCCATTTGAAGAAATAACCTAGGCCAGAAACCCACTCAGCTGTAGCTGTTAAGATTCATCTGGAGCGCACATTCTGGGAACCAGGCAGCAGAGTGCCCCTTGGAAGCTGCTCGATTTCAGCTTGTCTGATAGGTGTTTGTCTTCCCTGCAGAGAAACAGTGGCTTAGAGAACTCTTTCTACAGCAGCCACACACTCTGCCCTAGAGCTGAGAAGCACTGGCTGTAAGTTCCCTTTGCAGAAATAACATTCTCCAGAAACACACTCTCTCCTAACTCTTAACTTACTAGCTCACCTCACATATGCATGGAAACCCAGAGTGGAGCAGCCGGCGTATCTCTTGCTTGGATGCTGCCAGAAGGCTCTGTGCGATAGTGGCTTGCAAGGAGCTGCTTAGGAATCTAGTTGCACAGCAAGTACAAGCTTCTCACTGGAGCTGAGAAGCACTGGGAAGAACTTCCCTTTGAAGAACTAACAGTGTGCACAAACACACGCAGTTCTATCTCTTACTGGGGAGTGTGCAGGCGAGTTCAGTGAACAGGCTGCTCTGCCCGAACAAGGCAGAATGCAGATGCGTAGTTCCCAAGCATATTCTTCTGAGTCCACTAGAAACGTTGGAGTAGAGCTGAGAGGAACTCGGCATAAGTTCCATTTGAAGAAATAACCTAGGCCAGAAACCCACTCAGCTGTAGCTGTTAAGATTCTTCTGGAGCGCACATTCTGGGAACCAGGCAGCAGAGTACCCGGTGGAAGCTGCTCGATTTCAGCTTGTCTGCTAGGTGTTTGTCTACCCTGCAGAGAAACAGTGGCTTAGAGAACTCTTTCTACAGCAGCCACACACTCTGCCCTAGAGCTGAGAAGCACTGGATGTAAGTTCCCTTTGCAGAAGTAACATTCTCCAGAAACACACTCTCTCCTAATTCTTAAGTTACTAGCTCACCTCACATATGCATGGAAACCCAGAGTGGAGCAGCCGGCATATCTCTTGCTTGGATGCTGCCAGAAGGCTCTGTGCGATAGTGGCTTGCAAGGAGCTGCTTAGGAATCTAGTTGCACAGCAAGTACAAGCTTCTCACTGGAGATGAGAAGCACTGGGAAGAACTTCCCTTTGAAGAACTAACAGTGTGCAGAAACACACGCAGTTCTATCTCTTACTGGGGAGTGTGCAGGCGAGTTCAGTGAACAGGCCGCTCTGCCCGAACAAGGCAGAATGCAGATGCGTAGTTCCCAAGCATATTCTTCTGAGTCCACTAGAAACGTTGGAGTAGAGCTGAGAGGAACTCGGCATAAGTTCCATTTGAAGAAATAACCTAGGCCAGAAACCCACTCAGCTGTAGCTGTTAAGATTCATCTGGAGCGCACATTCTGGGAACCAGGCAGCAGAGTGCCCTGTGGAAGCTGCTCGATTTCAGCTTGTCTGATAGGTGTTTGTCTTCCCTGCAGAGAAACAGTGGCTTAGAGAACTCTTTCTACAGCAGCCACACACTCTGCCCTAGAGCTGAGAAGCACTGGCTGTAAGTTCCCTTTGCAGAAGTAACATTCTCCAGAAACACACTCTCTCCTAACTCTTAAGTTACTAGCTCACCTCACATATGCATGGAAACCCAGAGTGGAGCAGCCGGCGTATCTCTTGCTTGGATGCTGCCAGAAGGCTCTGTGCGATAGTGGCTTGCAAGGAGCTGCTTAGGAATCTAGTTGCACAGCAAGTACAAGCTTCTCACTGGAGCTGAGAAGCACTGGGAAGAACTTCCCTTTGAAGAACTAACAGTGTGCAGAAACACACGCAGTTCTATCTCTTACTGGGGAGTGTGCAGGCGAGTTCAGTGAACAGGCCGCTCTGCCCGAACAAGGCAGAATGCAGATGCGTAGTTCCCAAGCATATTCTTCTGAGTCCACTAGAAACGTTGGAGTAGAGCTGAGAGGAACTCGGCATAAGTTCCATTTGAAGAAATAACCTAGGCCAGAAACCCACTCAGCTGTAGCTGTTAAGATTCATCTGGAGCGCACATTCTGGGAACCAGGCAGCAGAGTGCCCTGTGGAAGCTGCTCGATTTCAGCTTGTCTGATAGGTGTTTGTCTTCCCTGCAGAGAAACAGTGGCTTAGAGAACTCTTTCTACAGCAGCCACACACTCTGCCCTAGAGCTGAGAAGCACTGGCTGTAAGTTTCCTTTTCAGAAGTAACATTCTCCAGAAACACACTCTCTCCTAACTCTTAACTTACTAGCTCACCTCACATATGCATGGAAACCCAGAGTGGAGCAGGCGGCGATAGGTCTTGCTTGGATGCTGCCAGAAGGCTCTGTTCGATAGTGGCTTGCAAGGAGCTACTTAGGAATCTAGTTGCACAGCAAGTACAAGCTTCTCACTGGAGCTGAGAAGCACTGGGAAGAACTTCCCTTTGAAGAACTAACAGTGTGCAGAAACACACGCAGTTCTATCTCTTACTGGGGAGTGTGCAGGAGACTTCAGTGAACAGGCCGCTCTGCCCGAACAAGGCAGAATGCAGATGCTTAGTTCCCAAGCATATTCTCCTGAGTCTACTAGAAACGTTGGAGTAGAGCTGCGAGGAACTCGGCATAAGTTCCATTTGAAGAAATAACCTAGGCCAGAAACCCACTCAGCTGTAGCTGTTAAGATTCTTCTGGAGCGCACATTCTGGGAAATAGGCAGCAGAGTGCCCTGTGGAAGCTGCTCGATTTCAGCTTGTCTGATGGGTGTTTGTCTTCCCTGCAGAGAAACAGTGGCTTAGAGAACTCTTTCTACAGCAGCCACACACTCTGCCCTAGAGCTGAGAAGCACTGGCTGTAAGTTCCCTTTGCAGAAGTAACATTCTCCAGAAACACACTCTCTCCTAACTCTTAAGTTACTAGCTCACCTCACATATGCATGGAAACCCAGAGTGGAGCAGCCGGCGTATCTCTTGCTTGGATGCTGCCAGAAGGCTCTGTGCGATAGTGGCTTGCAAGGAGCTGCTTAGGAATCTAGTTGCACAGCAAGTACAAGCTTCTCACTGGAGCTGAGAAGCACTGGGATGAACTTCTCTTTGAAGAACTAACAGTGTGCAGAAACACACGCAGTTCTATCTCTTACTGGGGAGTGTGCAGGAGACTTCAGTGAACAGGCCGCTCTGCCCGAACAAGGCAGAATGCAGATGCGTAGTTCCCAAGCATATTCTTCTGAGTCCACTAGAAACGTTGGAGTAGAGCTGAGAGGAACTCGGCATAAGTTCCATTTGAAGAAATAACCTAGGCCAGAAACCCACTCAGCTGTAGCTGTTAAGATTCATCTGGAGCGCACATTCTGGGAACCAGGCAGCAGAGTGCCCTGTGGAAGCTGCTCGATTTCAGCTTGTCTGATAGGTGTTTGTCTTCCCTGCAGAGAAACAGTGGCTTAGAGAACTCTTTCTACAGCAGCCACACACTCTGCCCTAGAGCTGAGAAGCACTGGCTGTAAGTTCCCTTTGCAGAAGTAACATTCTCCAGAAACACACTCTCTCCTAACTCTTAACTTACTAGCTCACCTCACATATGCATGGAAACCCAGAGTGGAGCAGCCGGCGTATCTCTTGCTTGGATGCTGCCAGAAGGCTCTGTGCGATAGTGGCTTGCAAGGAGCTGCTTAGGAATCTAGTTGCACAGCAAGTACAAGCTTCTCACTGGAGATGAGAAGCACTGGGAAGAACTTCCCTTTGAAGAACTAACAGTGTGCAGAAACACACGCAGTTCTATCTCTTACTGGGGAGTGTGCAGGAGACTTCAGTTAACAGGCCGGTTTGCCCGAACAAGGCAGAATGCAGATGCGTAGTTCCCAAGCATATTCTTCTGAGTCCACTAGAAACGTTGGAGTAGAGCTGAGAGGAACTCGGCATAAGTTCCATTTGAAGAAATAACCTAGGCCAGAAACCCACTCAGCTGTAGCTGTTAAGATTCATCTGGAGCGCACATTCTGGGAACCAGGCAGCAGAGTGCCCTGTGGAAGCTGCTCGATTTCAGCTTGTCTGATAGGTGTTTGTCTTCCCTGCAGAGAAACAGTGGCTTAGAGAACTCTTTATACAGCAGCCACACACTCTGCCCTAGAGCTGAGAAGCACTGGCAGTAAGTTCCCTTTGCTGAAGTAACATTCTCCAGAAACACACTCTCTCCTAACTCTTATGTTACTAGCTCACCTCACATATGCATGGAAACCCAGAGTGGAGCAGCCGGCCATAGCTCTTGCTTGGATGCTGCCAGAAGGCTCTGTGCGATAGTGGCTTGCAAGGAGCTACTTAGGAATCTAGTTGCACAGCAAGTACAAGCTTCTCACTGGGGCTGAGAAGCACTGGGATGAACTTCTCTTTGAAGAACTAACAGTGTGCAGAAACACACGCAGTTCTATCTCTTACTGGGGAGTGTGCAGGAGACTTCAGTGAACAGGCCGCTCTGCCCGAACAAGGCAGAATGCAGATGCGTAGTTCCCAAGCATATTCTTCTGAGTCCACTAGAAACGTTGGAGTAGAGCTGAGAGGAACTCGGCATAAGTTCCATTTGAAGAAATAACCTAGGCCAGAAACCCACTCAGCTGTAGCTGTTAAGATTCATCTGGAGCGCACATTCTGGGAACCAGGCAGCAGAGTGCCCTGTGGAAGCTGCTCGATTTCAGCTTGTCTGATAGGTGTTTGTCTTCCCTGCAGAGAAACAGTGGCTTAGAGAACTCTTTCTACAGCAGCCACACACTCTGCCCTAGAGCTGAGAAGCACTGGCTGTAAGTTTCCTTTTCAGAAGTAACATTCTCCAGAAACACACTCTCTCCTAACTCTTAACTTACTAGCTCACCTCACATATGCATGGAAACCCAGAGTGGAGCAGTCGGCGATAGGTCTTGCTTGGATGCTGCCAGAAGGCTCTGTGCGATAGTGGCTTGCAAGGAGCTACTTAGGAATCTAGTTGCACAGCAAGTACAAGCTTCTCACTGGAGCTGAGAAGCACTGGGAAGAACTTCCCTTTGAAGAACTAACAGTGTGCAGAAACACACGCAGTTCTATCTCTTACTGGGGAGTGTGCAGGAGACTTCAGTGAACAGGCCGCTCTGCCCGAACAAGGCAGAATGCAGATGCTTAGTTCCCAAGCATATTCTCCTGAGTCTACTAGAAACGTTGGAGTAGAGCTGCGAGGAACTCGGCATAAGTTCCATTTGAAGAAATAACCTAGGCCAGAAACCCACTCAGCTGTAGCTGTTAAGATTCATCTGGAGCGCACATTCTGGGAAATAGGCAGCAGAGTGCCCTGTGGAAGCTGCTCGAATTCAGCTTGCCTGATGGGTGTTTGTCTTCCCTGCAGAGAAACAGTGGCTTAGAGAACTCTTTCTACAGCAGCCACACACTCTGCCCTAGAGCTGAGAAGCACTGGCTGTAAGTTCCCTTTGCAGAAGTAACATTCTCCAGAAACACACTCTCTCCTAACTCTTAAGTTACTAGCTCACCTCACATATGCATGGAAACCCAGAGTGGAGCAGCCGGCGTATCTCTTGCTTGGATGCTGCCAGAAGGCTCTGTGCGATAGTGGCTTGCAAGGAGCTGCTTAGGAATCTAGTTGCACAGAAAGTACAAGCTTCTCACTGGAGATGAGAAGCACTGGGAAGAACTTCCCTTTGAAGAACTAACAGTGTGCAGAAACACACGCAGTTCTATCTCTTACTGGGGAGTGTGCAGGAGACTTCAGTGAACAGGCCGCTCTGCCCGAACAAGGCAGAATGCAGATGCGTAGTTCCCAAGCATATTCTTCTGAGTCCACTAGAAACGTTGGAGTAGAGCTGAGAGGAACTCGGCATAAGTTCCATTTGAAGAAATAACCTAGGCCAGAAACCCACTCAGCTGTAGCTGTTAAGATTCATCTGGAGCGCACATTCTGGGAACCAG
The DNA here is from genome assembly GCA_031878705.1 of Tapirus indicus. NCBI lineage: Eukaryota > Metazoa > Chordata > Mammalia > Perissodactyla > Tapiridae > Tapirus > Tapirus indicus. The sequence goes on from CM062933.1 coordinate 647,119, forward strand.
GCAGCAGAGTGCCCTGTGGAAGCTGCTCGATTTCAGCTTGTCTGATAGGTGTTTGTCTTCCCTGCAGAGAAACAGTGGCTTAGAGAACTCTTTCTACAGCAGCCACACACTCTGCCCTAGAGCTGAGAAGCACTGGCTGTAAGTTCCCTTTGCAGAAATAACATTCTCCAGAAACACACTCTCTCCTAACTCTTAACTTACTAGCTCACCTCACATATGCATGGAAACCCAGAGTGGAGCAGCCGGCGTATCTCTTGCTTGGATGCTGCCAGAAGGCTCTGTGCGATAGTGGCTTGCAAGGAGCTGCTTAGGAATCTAGTTGCACAGCAAGTACAAGCTTCTCACTGGAGCTGAGAAGCACTGGGATGAACTTCTCTTTGAAGAACTAACAGTGTGCAGAAACACACGCAGTTCTATCTCTTACTGGGGAGTGTGCAGGAGACTTCAGTGAACAGGCCGCTCTGCCCGAACAAGGCAGAATGCAGATGCGTAGTTCCCAAGCATATTCTTCTGAGTCCACTAGAAACGTTGGAGTAGAGCTGAGAGGAACTCGGCATAAGTTCCATTTGAAGAAATAACCTAGGCCAGAAACCCACTCAGCTGTAGCTGTTAAGATTCATCTGGAGCGCACATTCTGGGAACCAGGCAGCAGAGTGCCCTGTGGAAGCTGCTCGATTTCAGCTTGTCTGATAGGTGTTTGTCTTCCCTGCAGAGAAACAGTGGCTTAGAGAACTCTTTCTACAGCAGCCACACACTCTGCCCTAGAGCTGAGAAGCACTGGCTGTAAGTTTCCTTTTCAGAAGTAACATTCTCCAGAAACACACTCTCTCCTAACTCTTAACTTACTAGCTCACCTCACATATGCATGGAAACCCAGAGTGGAGCAGGCGGCGATAGCTCTTGCTTGGATGCTGCCAGAAGGCTCTGTGCGATAGTGGCTTGCAAGGAGCTACTTAGGAATCTAGTTGCACAGCAAGTACAAGCTTCTCACTGGAGCTGAGAAGCACTGGGAAGAACTTCCCTTTGAAGAACTAACAGTGTGCAGAAACACACGCAGTTCTATCTCTTACTGGGGAGTGTGCAGGAGACTTCAGTGAACAGGCCGCTCTGCCCGAACAAGGCAGAATGCAGATGCTTAGTTCCCAAGCATATTCTCCTGAGTCTACTAGAAACGTTGGAGTAGAGCTGCGAGGAACTCGGCGTAAGTTCCATTTGAAGAAATAACCTAGGCCAGAAACCCACTCAGCTGTAGCTGTTAAGATTCTTCTGGAGCGCACATTCTGGGAAATAGGCAGCAGAGTGCCCTGTGGAAGCTGCTCGATTTCAGCTTGTCTGATGGGTGTTTGTCTTCCCTGCAGAGAAACAGTGGCTTAGAGAACTCTTTCTACAGCAGCCACACACTCTGCCCTAGAGCTGAGAAGCACTGGCTGTAAGTTCCCTTTGCAGAAGTAACATTCTCCAGAAACACACTCTCTCCTAACTCTTAAGTTACTAGCTCACCTCACATATGCATGGAAACCCAGAGTGGAGCAGCCGGCGTATCTCTTGCTTGGATGCTGCCAGAAGGCTCTGTGCGATAGTGGCTTGCAAGGAGCTGCTTAGGAATCTAGTTGCACAGCAAGTACAAGCTTCTCACTGGAGATGAGAAGCACTGGGAAGAACTTCCCTTTGAAGAACTAACAGTGTGCAGAAACACACGCAGTTCTATCTCTTACTGGGGAGTGTGCAGGAGACTTCAGTGAACAGGCTGCTCTGCCCGAACAAGGCAGAATGCAGATGCGTAGTTCCCAAGCATATTCTTCTGAGTCCACTAGAAACGTTGGAGTAGAGCTGAGAGGAACTCGGCATAAGTTCCATTTGAAGAAATAACCTAGGCCAGAAACCCACTCAGCTGTAGCTGTTAAGATTCATCTGGAGCGCACATTCTGGGAACCAGGCAGCAGAGTGCCCTGTGGAAGCTGCTCGATTTCAGCTTGTCTGATAGGTGTTTGTCTTCCCTGCAGAGAAACAGTGGCTTAGAGAACTCTTTCTACAGCAGCCACACACTCTGCCCTAGAGCTGAGAAGCACTGGCTGTAAGTTTCCTTTTCAGAAGTAACATTCTCCAGAAACACACTCTCTCCTAACTCTTAACTTACTAGCTCACCTCACATATGCATGGAAACCCAGAGTGGAGCAGGCGGCGATAGCTCTTGCTTGGATGCTGCCAGAAGGCTCTGTGCGATAGTGGCTTGCAAGGAGCTACTTAGGAATCTAGTTGCACAGCAAGTACAAGCTTCTCACTGGAGCTGAGAAGCACTGGGAAGAACTTCCCTTTGAAGAACTAACAGTGTGCAGAAACACACGCAGTTCTATCTCTTACTGGGGAGTGTGCAGGAGACTTCAGTGAACAGGCCGCTCTGCCCGAACAAGGCAGAATGCAGATGCTTAGTTCCCAAGCATATTCTCCTGAGTCTACTAGAAACGTTGGAGTAGAGCTGCGAGGAACTCGGCGTAAGTTCCAATTGAAGAAATAACCTAGGCCAGAAACCCACTCAGCTGTAGCTGTTAAGATTCTTCTGGAGCGCACATTCTGGGAAATAGGCAGCAGAGTGCCCTGTGGAAGCTGCTCGATTTCAGCTTGTCTGATGGGTGTTTGTCTTCCCTGCAGAGAAACAGTGGCTTAGAGAACTCTTTCTACAGCAGCCACACACTCTGCCCTAGAGCTGAGAAGCACTGGCTGTAAGTTCCCTTTGCAGAAGTAACATTCTCCAGAAACACACTCTCTCCTAACTCTTAAGTTACTAGCTCACCTCACATATGCATGGAAACCCAGAGTGGAGCAGCCGGCGTATCTCTTGCTTGGATGCTGCCAGAAGGCTCTGTGCGATAGTGGCTTGCAAGGAGCTGCTTAGGAATCTAGTTGCACAGCAAGTACAAGCTTCTCACTGGAGATGAGAAGCACTGGGAAGAACTTCCCTTTGAAGAACTAACAGTGTGCAGAAACACACGCAGTTCTATCTCTTACTGGGGAGTGTGCAGGAGACTTCAGTGAACAGGCCGCTCTGCCCGAACAAGGCAGAATGCAGATGCGTAGTTCCCAAGCATATTCTTCTGAGTCCACTAGAAACGTTGGAGTAGAGCTGAGAGGAACTCGGCATAAGTTCCATTTGAAGAAATAACCTAGGCCAGAAACCCACTCAGCTGTAGCTGTTAAGATTCATCTGGAGCGCACATTCTGGGAACCAGGCAGCAGAGTGCCCTGTGGAAGCTGCTCGATTTCAGCTTGTCTGATAGGTGTTTGTCTTCCCTGCAGAGAAACAGTGGCTTAGAGAACTCTTTCTACAGCAGCCACACACTCTGCCCTAGAGCTGAGAAGCACTGGCAGTAAGTTCCCTTTGCTGAAGTACCATTCTCCAGAAACACACTCTCTCCTAACTCTTATGTTACTAGCTCACCTCACATATGCATGGAAACCCAGAGTGGAGCAGCCGGCCATAGCTCTTGCTTGGATGCTGCCAGAAGGCTCTGTGCGATAGTGGCTTGCAAGGAGCTGCTTAGGAATCTCGTTGCACAGCAAGTACAATCTTCTCACTGGAGCTGAGAAGCACTGGGAAGAACTTCCCTTTGAAGAACTAACAGTGTGCAGAAACACACGCAGTTCTATCTCTTACTGGGCAGTGTGCAGGCGAGTTCAGTGAACAGGCCGCTCTGCCCGAACAAGGCAGAATGCAGATGCATAGTTCCCAAGCATATTCTTCTGAGTCCACTAGAAACGTTGGAGTAGAGCTGAGAGGAACTCGGCATAAGTTCCATTTGAAGAAATAACCTAGGCCAGAAACCCACTCAGCTGTAGCTGTTAAGATTCATCTGGAGCGCACATTCTGGGAACCAGGCAGCAGAGTGCCCCTTGGAAGCTGCTCGATTTCAGCTTGTCTGATAGGTGTTTGTCTTCCCTGCAGAGAAACAGTGGCTTAGAGAACTCTTTCTACAGCAGCCACACACTCTGCCCTAGAGCTGAGAAGCACTGGCTGTAAGTTCCCTTTGCAGAAATAACATTCTCCAGAAACACACTCTCTCCTAACTCTTAACTTACTAGCTCACCTCACATATGCATGGAAACCCAGAGTGGAGCAGCCGGCGTATCTCTTGCTTGGATGCTGCCAGAAGGCTCTGTGCGATAGTGGCTTGCAAGGAGCTGCTTAGGAATCTAGTTGCACAGCAAGTACAAGCTTCTCACTGGAGCTGAGAAGCACTGGGATGAACTTCTCTTTGAAGAACTAACAGTGTGCAGAAACACACGCAGTTCTATCTCTTACTGGGGAGTGTGCAGGAGACTTCAGTGAACAGGCCGCTCTGCCCGAACAAGGCAGAATGCAGATGCGTAGTTCCCAAGCATATTCTTCTGAGTCCACTAGAAACGTTGGAGTAGAGCTGAGAGGAACTCGGCATAAGTTCCATTTGAAGAAATAACCTAGGCCAGAAACCCACTCAGCTGTAGCTGTTAAGATTCATCTGGAGCGCACATTCTGGGAACCAGGCAGCAGAGTGCCCTGTGGAAGCTGCTCGATTTCAGCTTGTCTGATAGGTGTTTGTCTTCCCTGCAGAGAAACAGTGGCTTAGAGAACTCTTTCTACTGCAGCCACACACTCTGCCCTAGAGCTGAGAAGCACTGGCTGTAAGTTCCCTTTGCAGAAGTAACATTCTCCAGAAACACACTCTCTCCTAACTCTTAAGTTACTAGCTCACCTCACATATGCATGGAAACCCAGAGTGGAGCAGCTGGCGATAGCTCTTGCTTGGATGCTGCCAGAAGGCTCTGTGCGATAGTGGCTTGCAAGGAGCTGCTTAGGAATCTAGTTGCACAGCAAGTACAAGCTTCTCACTGGAGCTGAGAAGCACTGGGAAGAACTTCCCTTTGAAGAACTAACAGTGTGCACAAACACACGCAGTTCTATCTCTTACTGGGGAGTGTGCAGGCGAGTTCAGTGAACAGGCTGCTCTGCCCGAACAAGGCAGAATGCAGATGCGTAGTTCCCAAGCATATTCTTCTGAGTCCACTAGAAACGTTGGAGTAGAGCTGAGAGGAACTCGGCATAAGTTCCATTTGAAGAAATAACCTAGGCCAGAAACCCACTCAGCTGTAGCTGTTAAGATTCTTCTGGAGCGCACATTCTGGGAACCAGGCAGCAGAGTACCCGGTGGAAGCTGCTCGATTTCAGCTTGTCTGCTAGGTGTTTGTCTACCCTGCAGAGAAACAGTGGCTTAGAGAACTCTTTCTACAGCAGCCACACACTCTGCCCTAGAGCTGAGAAGCACTGGATGTAAGTTCCCTTTGCAGAAGTAACATTCTCCAGAAACACACTCTCTCCTAATTCTTAAGTTACTAGCTCACCTCACATATGCATGGAAACCCAGAGTGGAGCAGCCGGCATATCTCTTGCTTGGATGCTGCCAGAAGGCTCTGTGCGATAGTGGCTTGCAAGGAGCTGCTTAGGAATCTAGTTGCACAGCAAGTACAAGCTTCTCACTGGAGATGAGAAGCACTGGGAAGAACTTCCCTTTGAAGAACTAACAGTGTGCAGAAACACACGCAGTTCTATCTCTTACTGGGGAGTGTGCAGGCGAGTTCAGTGAACAGGCCGCTCTGCCCGAACAAGGCAGAATGCAGATGCGTAGTTCCCAAGCATATTCTTCTGAGTCCACTAGAAACGTTGGAGTAGAGCTGAGAGGAACTCGGCATAAGTTCCATTTGAAGAAATAACCTAGGCCAGAAACCCACTCAGCTGTAGCTGTTAAGATTCATCTGGAGCGCACATTCTGGGAACCAGGCAGCAGAGTGCCCTGTGGAAGCTGCTCGATTTCAGCTTGTCTGATAGGTGTTTGTCTTCCCTGCAGAGAAACAGTGGCTTAGAGAACTCTTTCTACAGCAGCCACACACTCTGCCCTAGAGCTGAGAAGCACTGGCTGTAAGTTCCCTTTGCAGAAGTAACATTCTCCAGAAACACACTCTCTCCTAACTCTTAAGTTACTAGCTCACCTCACATATGCATGGAAACCCAGAGTGGAGCAGCCGGCGTATCTCTTGCTTGGATGCTGCCAGAAGGCTCTGTGCGATAGTGGCTTGCAAGGAGCTGCTTAGGAATCTAGTTGCACAGCAAGTACAAGCTTCTCACTGGAGCTGAGAAGCACTGGGAAGAACTTCCCTTTGAAGAACTAACAGTGTGCAGAAACACACGCAGTTCTATCTCTTACTGGGGAGTGTGCAGGCGAGTTCAGTGAACAGGCCGCTCTGCCCGAACAAGGCAGAATGCAGATGCGTAGTTCCCAAGCATATTCTTCTGAGTCCACTAGAAACGTTGGAGTAGAGCTGAGAGGAACTCGGCATAAGTTCCATTTGAAGAAATAACCTAGGCCAGAAACCCACTCAGCTGTAGCTGTTAAGATTCATCTGGAGCGCACATTCTGGGAACCAGGCAGCAGAGTGCCCTGTGGAAGCTGCTCGATTTCAGCTTGTCTGATAGGTGTTTGTCTTCCCTGCAGAGAAACAGTGGCTTAGAGAACTCTTTCTACAGCAGCCACACACTCTGCCCTAGAGCTGAGAAGCACTGGCTGTAAGTTTCCTTTTCAGAAGTAACATTCTCCAGAAACACACTCTCTCCTAACTCTTAACTTACTAGCTCACCTCACATATGCATGGAAACCCAGAGTGGAGCAGGCGGCGATAGGTCTTGCTTGGATGCTGCCAGAAGGCTCTGTGCGATAGTGGCTTGCAAGGAGCTACTTAGGAATCTAGTTGCACAGCAAGTACAAGCTTCTCACTGGAGCTGAGAAGCACTGGGAAGAACTTCCCTTTGAAGAACTAACAGTGTGCAGAAACACACGCAGTTCTATCTCTTACTGGGGAGTGTGCAGGAGACTTCAGTGAACAGGCCGCTCTGCCCGAACAAGGCAGAATGCAGATGCTTAGTTCCCAAGCATATTCTCCTGAGTCTACTAGAAACGTTGGAGTAGAGCTGCGAGGAACTCGGCATAAGTTCCATTTGAAGAAATAACCTAGGCCAGAAACCCACTCAGCTGTAGCTGTTAAGATTCTTCTGGAGCGCACATTCTGGGAAATAGGCAGCAGAGTGCCCTGTGGAAGCTGCTCGATTTCAGCTTGTCTGATGGGTGTTTGTCTTCCCTGCAGAGAAACAGTGGCTTAGAGAACTCTTTCTACAGCAGCCACACACTCTGCCCTAGAGCTGAGAAGCACTGGCTGTAAGTTCCCTTTGCAGAAGTAACATTCTCCAGAAACACACTCTCTCCTAACTCTTAAGTTACTAGCTCACCTCACATATGCATGGAAACCCAGAGTGGAGCAGCCGGCGTATCTCTTGCTTGGATGCTGCCAGAAGGCTCTGTGCGATAGTGGCTTGCAAGGAGCTGCTTAGGAATCTAGTTGCACAGCAAGTACAAGCTTCTCACTGGAGCTGAGAAGCACTGGGATGAACTTCTCTTTGAAGAACTAACAGTGTGCAGAAACACACGCAGTTCTATCTCTTACTGGGGAGTGTGCAGGAGACTTCAGTGAACAGGCCGCTCTGCCCGAACAAGGCAGAATGCAGATGCGTAGTTCCCAAGCATATTCTTCTGAGTCCACTAGAAACGTTGGAGTAGAGCTGAGAGGAACTCGGCATAAGTTCCATTTGAAGAAATAACCTAGGCCAGAAACCCACTCAGCTGTAGCTGTTAAGATTCCTCTGGAGCGCACATTCTGGGAACCAGGCAGCAGAGTGCCCTGTGGAAGCTGCTCGATTTCAGCTTGTCTGATAGGTGTTTGTCTTCCCTGCAGAGAAACAGTGGCTTAGAGAACTCTTTCTACAGCAGCCACACACTCTGCCCTAGAGCTGAGAAGCACTGGCTGTAAGTTCCCTTTGCAGAAGTAACATTCTCCAGAAACACACTCTCTCCTAACTCTTAACTTACTAGCTCACCTCACATATGCATGGAAACCCAGAGTGGAGCAGCCGGCGTATCTCTTGCTTGGATGCTGCCAGAAGGCTCTGTGCGATAGTGGCTTGCAAGGAGCTGCTTAGGAATCTAGTTGCACAGCAAGTACAAGCTTCTCACTGGAGATGAGAAGCACTGGGAAGAACTTCCCTTTGAAGAACTAACAGTGTGCAGAAACACACGCAGTTCTATCTCTTACTGGGGAGTGTGCAGGAGACTTCAGTTAACAGGCCGGTTTGCCCGAACAAGGCAGAATGCAGATGCGTAGTTCCCAAGCATATTCTTCTGAGTCCACTAGAAACGTTGGAGTAGAGCTGAGAGGAACTCGGCATAAGTTCCATTTGAAGAAATAACCTAGGCCAGAAACCCACTCAGCTGTAGCTGTTAAGATTCATCTGGAGGGCACATTCTGGGAACCAGGCAGCAGAGTGCCCTGTGGAAGCTGCTCGATTTCAGCTTGTCTGATAGGTGTTTGTCTTCCCTGCAGAGAAACAGTGGCTTAGAGAACTCTTTATACAGCAGCCACACACTCTGCCCTAGAGCTGAGAAGCACTGGCAGTAAGTTCCCTTTGCTGAAGTAACATTCTCCAGAAACACACTCTCTCCTAACTCTTATGTTACTAGCTCACCTCACATATGCATGGAAACCCAGAGTGGAGCAGCCGGCCATAGCTCTTGCTTGGATGCTGCCAGAAGGCTCTGTGCGATAGTGGCTTGCAAGGAGCTACTTAGGAATCTAGTTGCACAGCAAGTACAAGCTTCTCACTGGGGCTGAGAAGCACTGGGATGAACTTCTCTTTGAAGAACTAACAGTGTGCAGAAACACACGCAGTTCTATCTCTTACTGGGGAGTGTGCAGGAGACTTCAGTGAACAGGCCGCTCTGCCCGAACAAGGCAGAATGCAGATGCGTAGTTCCCAAGCATATTCTTCTGAGTCCACTAGAAACGTTGGAGTAGAGCTGAGAGGAACTCGGCATAAGTTCCATTTGAAGAAATAACCTAGGCCAGAAACCCACTCAGCTGTAGCTGTTAAGATTCATCTGGAGCGCACATTCTGGGAACCAGGCAGCAGAGTGCCCTGTGGAAGCTGCTCGATTTCAGCTTGTCTGATAGGTGTTTGTTTTCCCTGCAGAGAAACAGTGATTAGAGAACTGTTTCTACAGCAGCCACACACTCTGCCCTAGAGCTGAGAAGCACTGGCTGTAAGTTCCCTTTGCAGAAGTAACATTCTCCAGAAACACACTCTCTCCTAACTCTTAACTTACTAGCTCACCTCACATATGCATGGAAACCCAGAGTGGAGCAGCCGGCGTATCTCTTGCTTGCATGCTGCCAGAAGGCTCTGTGCGATAGTGGCTTGCAAGGAGCTGCTTAGGAATCTAGTTGCACAGCAAGTACAAGCTTCTCACTGGAGCTGAGAAGCACTGGGAAGAACTTCCCTTTGAAGAACTAACAGTGTGCACAAACACACGCAGTTCTATCTCTTACTGGGGAGTGTGCAGGAGACTTCAGTGAACAGGCCGGTTTGCCCGAACAAGGCAGAATGCAGATGCGTAGTTCCCAAGCATATCCTTCTGAGTCCACTAGAAACGTTGGAGTAGAGCTGAGAGGAACTCGGCATAAGTTCCATTTGAAGAAATAACCTAGGCCAGAAACCCACTCAGCTGTAGCTGTTAAGATTCATCTGGAGCGCACATTCTGGGAACCAGGCAGCAGAGTGCCCTGTGGAAGCTGCTCGATTTCAGCTTGTCTGATAGGTGTTTGTCTTCCCTGCAGAGAAACAGTGGCTTAGAGAACTGTTTCTACAGCAGCCACACACTCTGCCCTAGAGCTGAGAAGCACTGGCTGTAAGTTCCCTTTGCAGAAGTAACATTCTCCAGAAACACACTCTCTCCTAACTCTTAAGTTACTAGCTCACCTCACATATGCATGGAAACCCAGAGTGGAGCAGGCGGCGATAGCTCTTGCTTGGATGCTGCCAGAAGGCTCTGTGCGATAGTGGCTTGCAAGGAGCTGCTTAGGAATCTAGTTGCACAGCAAGTACAAGCTTCTCACTGGGGCTGAGAAGCACTGGGATGAACTTCTCTTTGAAGAACTAACAGTGTGCAGAAACACACGCAGTTCTATCTCTTACTGGGGAGTGTGCAGGAGCCTTCAGTGAACAGGCCGCTCTGCCCGAACAAGGCAGAATGCAGATGCGTAGTTCCCAAGCATATTCTTCTGAGTCCACTAGAAACGTTGGAGTAGAGCTGAGAGGAACTCGGCATAAGTTCCATTTGAAGAAATAACCTAGGCCAGAAACCCACTCAGCTGTAGCTGTTAAGATTCATCTGGAGCGCACATTCTGGGAACCAGGCAGCAGAGTGCCCTGTGGAAGCTGCTCGATTTCAGCTTGTCTGATAGGTGTTTGTTTTCCCTGCAGAGAAACAGTGGCTTAGAGAACTGTTTCTACAGCAGCCACACACTCTGCCCTAGAGCTGAGAAGCACTGGCTGTAAGTTCCCTTTGCAGAAGTAACATTCTCCAGAAACACATTCTCTCCTAACTCTTAACTTACTAGCTCACCTCACATATGCATGGAAACCCAGAGTGGAGCAGCCGTGGATAGCACTCGCTTGGATGCAGCCAGAAGGCTCTGTGCGATAGTGGCTTGCAAGGAGCTGCTTAGGAATCTAGTTGCACAGCAAGTACAAGCTTCTCACTGGAGCTGAGAAGCACTGGGAAGAACTTCCCTTTGAAGAACTAACAGTGTGCAGAAACACACGCAGTTCTATCTCTTACTGGGGAGTGTGCAGGCGACTTCAGTGAACAGGCCGCTCTGCCCGAACAAGGCAGAATGCAGATGCGTAGTTCCCAAGCATATTCTTCTGAGTCCACTAGAAACGTTGGAGTAGAGCAGCGAGGAACTCGGCATAAGTTCCATTTGAAGAAATAACCTAGGCCAGAAACCCACTCAGCTGTAGCTGTTAAGATTCATCTGGAGCGCACATTCTGTGAACCAGGCAGCAGAGTGCCCTGTGGAAGCTGCTCGATTTCAGCTTGTCTGATAGGTGTTTGTCTTCCCTGCAGAGAAACAGTGGCTTAGAGAATTCTTTCTACAGCAGCCACACACTCTGCCCTAGAGCTGAGAAGCACTGGCTGTAAGTTTCCTTTGCAGAAGTAACATTCTCCAGAAACACACTCTCTCCTAACTCTTAACTTACGAGCCCACCTCACATATGCATGGAAACCCAGAGTGGAGCAGCCGGCGTATCTCTTGCTTGGATGCCGCCAGAAGGCTCTGTGCGATAGTGGCTTGCAAGGAGCTGCTTAGGAATCTAGTTGCACAGCAAGTACAAGCTTCTCACTGGAGCTGAGAAGCACTGGGAAGAACTTCCCTTTGAAGAACTAACAGTGTGCAGAAACACACGCAGTTCTATCTCTTACTGGGGAGTGTGCAGGCGAGTTCAGTGAACAGGCCGCTCTGCCCGAACAAGGCAGAATGCAGATGCGTAGTTCCCAAGCATATTCTTCTGAGTCCACTAGAAACATTGGAGTAGAGCTGACAGGAACTCGGCATAAGTTCCATTTGAAGAAATAACCTAGGCCAGAAACCCACTCAGCTGTAGCTGTTAAGATTCATCTGGAGCGCACATTCTGGGAACCAGGCAGCAGAGTGCCCTGTGGAAGCTGCTCGATTTCAGCTTGTCTGATAGGTGTTTGTCTTCCCTGCAGAGAAACAGTGGCTTAGAGAACTCTTTCTACAGCAGCCACACACTCTGCCCTAGAGCTGAGAAGCACTGGCTGTAAGTTCCCTTTGCAGAAGTAACATTCTCCAGAAACACACTCTCTCCTAACTCTTAAGTTACTAGCTCACCTCACATATGCATGGAAACCCAGAGTGGAGCAGCCGGCGATAGCTCTTGCTTGGATGCTGCCAGAAGGCTCTGTGCGATAGTGGCTTGCAAGGAGCTGCTTAGGAATCTAGTTGCACAGCAAGTACAAGCTTCTCACTGGAGCTGAGAAGCACTGGGAAGAACTTCCCTTTGAAGAACTAACAGTGTGCAGAAACACACGCAGTTCTATCTCTTACTGGGGAGTGTGCAGGCGAGTTCAGTGAACAGGCCGCTCTGCCCGAACAAGGCAGAATGCAGATGCGTAGTTCCCAAGCATATTCTTCTGAGTCCACTACAAACGTTGGAGTAGAGCTGAGAGGAACTCGGCATAAGTTGCATTTGAAGAAATAACCTAGGCCAGAAACCCACTCAGCTGTAGCTGTTAAGATTCATCTGGAGCGCACATTCTGGGAACCAGGCAGCAGAGTGCCCTGTGGAAGCTGCTCGATTTCAGCTTGTCTGATAGGTGTTTGTCTTCCCTGCAGAGAAACAGTGGCTTAGAGAACTCTTTCTACAGCAGCCACACACTCTGCCCTAGAGCTGAATAGCACTGGCTGTAAGTTCCCTTTGCAGAAGTAACATTCTCCAGAAACACACTCTCTCCTAACTCTTAACTTACTAGCTCACCTCACATATGCATGGAAACCCAGAGTGGAGCAGCCGGCGTATCTCTTGCTTGGATGCTGCCAGAAGGCTCTGTGCGATAGTGGCTTGCAAGGAGCTGCTTAGGAATCTAGTTGCACAGCAAGTACAAGCTTCTCACTGGAGATGAGAAGCACTGGGAAGAACTTCCCTTTGAAGAACTAACAGTGTGCAGAAACACACGCAGTTCTATCTCTTACTGGGGAGTGTGCAGGCGAGTTCAGTGAACAGGCCGCTCTGCCCGAACAAGGCAGAATGCAGATGCGTAGTTCCCAAGCATATTCTTCTGAGTCCACTAGAAACGTTGGAGTAGAGCTGAGAGGAACTCGGCATAAGTTCCATTTGAAGAAATAACCTAGGCCAGAAACCCACTCAGCTGTAGCTGTTAAGATTCATCTGGAGCGCACATTCTGGGAACCAGGCAGCAGAGTGCCCTGTGGAAGCTGCTCGATTTCAGCTTGTCTGATAGGTGTTTGTCTTCCCTGCAGAGAAACAGTGGCTTAGAGAACTCTTTCTACAGCAGCCACACACTCTGCCCTAGAGCTGAGAAGCACTGGCTGTAAGTTCCCTTTGCAGAAGTAACATTCTCCAGAAACACACTCTCTCCTAACTCTTAAGTTACTAGCTCACCTCACATATGCATTGAAACCCAGAGTGGAGCAGCCGGCGTATCTCTTGCTTGGATGCTGCCAGAAGGCTCTGTGCGATAGTGGCTTGCAAGGAGCTGCTTAGGAATCTAGTTGCACAGCAAGTACAAGCTTCTCACTGGAGCTGAGAAGCACTGGGAAGAACTTCCCTTTGAAGAACTAACAGTGTGCAGAAACACACGCAGTTCTATCTCTTACTGGGGAGTGTGCAGGCGAGTTCAGTGAACAGGCCGCTCTGCCCGAACAAGGCAGAATGCAGATGCGTAGTTCCCAAGCATATTCTTCTGAGTCCACTAGAAACGTTGGAGTAGAGCTGAGAGGAACTCGGCATAAGTTCCATTTGAAGAAATAACCTAGGCCAGAAACCCACTCAGCTGTAGCTGTTAAGATTCATCTGGAGCGCACATTCTGGGAACCAGGCAGCAGAGTGCCCTGTGGAAGCTGCTCGATTTCAGCTTGTCTGATAGGTGTTTGTCTTCCCTGCAGAGAAACAGTGGCTTAGAGAACTCTTTCTACAGCAGCCACACACTCTGCCCTAGAGCTGAGAAGCACTGGCTGTAAGTTTCCTTTTCAGAAGTAACATTCTCCAGAAACACACTCTCTCCTAACTCTTAACTTACTAGCTCACCTCACATATGCATGGAAACCCAGAGTGGAGCAGGCGGCGATAGGTCTTGCTTGGATGCTGCCAGAAGGCTCTGTGCGATAGTGGCTTGCAAGGAGCTACTTAGGAATCTAGTTGCACAGCAAGTACAAGCTTCTCACTGGAGCTGAGAAGCACTGGGAAGAACTTCCCTTTGAAGAACTAACAGTGTGCAGAAACACACGCAGTTCTATCTCTTACTGGGGAGTGTGCAGGAGACTTCAGTGAACAGGCCGCTCTGCCCGAACAAGGCAGAATGCAGATGCTTAGTTCCCAAGCATATTCTCCTGAGTCTACTAGAAACGTTGGAGTAGAGCTGCGAGGAACTCGGCATAAGTTCCATTTGAAGAAATAACCTAGGCCAGAAACCCACTCAGCTGTAGCTGTTAAGATTCTTCTGGAGCGCACATTCTGGGAAATAGGCAGCAGAGTGCCCTGTGGAAGCTGCTCGATTTCAGCTTGTCTGATGGGTGTTTGTCTTCCCTGCAGAGAAACAGTGGCTTAGAGAACTCTTTCTACAGCAGCCACACACTCTGCCCTAGAGCTGAGAAGCACTGGCTGTAAGTTCCCTTTGCAGAAGTAACATTCTCCAGAAACACACTCTCTCCTAACTCTTAAGTTACTAGCTCACCTCACATATGCATGGAAACCCAGAGTGGAGCAGCCGGCGTATCTCTTGCTTGGATGCTGCCAGAAGGCTCTGTGCGATAGTGGCTTGCAAGGAGCTGCTTAGGAATCTAGTTGCACAGCAAGTACAAGCTTCTCACTGGAGCTGAGAAGCACTGGGATGAACTTCTCTTTGAAGAACTAACAGTGTGCAGAAACACACGCAGTTCTATCTCTTACTGGGGAGTGTGCAGGAGACTTCAGTGAACAGGCCGCTCTGCCCGAACAAGGCAGAATGCAGATGCGTAGTTCCCAAGCATATTCTTCTGAGTCCACTAGAAACGTTGGAGTAGAGCTGAGAGGAACTCGGCATAAGTTCCATTTGAAGAAATAACCTAGGCCAGAAACCCACTCAGCTGTAGCTGTTAAGATTCATCTGGAGCGCACATTCTGGGAACCAGGCAGCAGAGTGCCCTGTGGAAGCTGCTCGATTTCAGCTTGTCTGATAGGTGTTTGTCTTCCCTGCAGAGAAACAGTGGCTTAGAGAACTCTTTATACAGCAGCCACACACTCTGCCCTAGAGCTGAGAAGCACTGGCAGTAAGTTCCCTTTGCTGAAGTAACATTCTCCAGAAACACACTCTCTCCTAACTCTTATGTTACTAGCTCACCTCACATATGCATGGAAACCCAGAGTGGAGCAGCCGGCCATAGCTCTTGCTTGGATGCTGCCAGAAGGCTCTGTGCGATAGTGGCTTGCAAGGAGCTACTTAGGAATCTAGTTGCACAGCAAGTACAAGCTTCTCACTGGGGCTGAGAAGCACTGGGATGAACTTCTCTTTGAAGAACTAACAGTGTGCAGAAACACACGCAGTTCTATCTCTTACTGGGGAGTGTGCAGGAGACTTCAGTGAACAGGCCGCTCTGCCCGAACAAGGCAGAATGCAGATGCGTAGTTCCCAAGCATATTCTTCTGAGTCCACTAGAAACGTTGGAGTAGAGCTGAGAGGAACTCGGCATAAGTTCCATTTGAAGAAATAACCTAGGCCAGAAACCCACTCAGCTGTAGCTGTTAAGATTCATCTGGAGCGCACATTCTGGGAACCAGGCAGCAGAGTGCCCTGTGGAAGCTGCTCGATTTCAGCTTGTCTGATAGGTGTTTGTTTTCCCTGCAGAGAAACAGTGGCTTAGAGAACTGTTTCTACAGCAGCCACACACTCTGCCCTAGAGCTGAGAAGCACTGGCTGTAAGTTCCCTTTGCAGAAGTAACATTCTCCAGAAACACACTCTCTCCTAACTCTTAACTTACTAGCTCACCTCACATATGCATGGAAACCCAGAGTGGAGCAGCCGGCGTATCTCTTGCTTGCATGCTGCCAGAAGGCTCTGTGCGATAGTGGCTTGCAAGGAGCTGCTTAGGAATCTAGTTGCACAGCAAGTACAAGCTTCTCACTGGAGCTGAGAAGCACTGGGAAGAACTTCCCTTTGAAGAACTAACAGTGTGCACAAACACACGCAGTTCTATCTCTTACTGGGGAGTGTGCAGGAGACTTCAGTGAACAGGCCGGTTTGCCCGAACAAGGCAGAATGCAGATGCGTAGTTCCCAAGCATATCCTTCTGAGTCCACTAGAAACGTTGGAGTAGAGCTGAGAGGAACTCGGCATAAGTTCCATTTGAAGAAATAACCTAGGCCAGAAACCCACTCAGCTGTAGCTGTTAAGATTCATCTGGAGCGCACATTCTGGGAACCAGGCAGCAGAGTGCCCTGTGGAAGCTGCTCGATTTCAGCTTGTCTGATAGGTGTTTGTCTTCCCTGCAGAGAAACAGTGGCTTAGAGAACTGTTTCTACAGCAGCCACACACTCTGCCCTAGAGCTGAGAAGCACTGGCTGTAAGTTCCCTTTGCAGAAGTAACATTCTCCAGAAACACACTCTCTCCTAACTCTTAAGTTACTAGCTCACCTCACATATGCATGGAAACCCAGAGTGGAGCAGGCGGCGATAGCTCTTGCTTGGATGCTGCCAGAAGGCTCTGTGCGATAGTGGCTTGCAAGGAGCTGCTTAGGAATCTAGTTGCACAGCAAGTACAAGCTTCTCACTGGGGCTGAGAAGCACTGGGATGAACTTCTCTTTGAAGAACTAACAGTGTGCAGAAACACACGCAGTTCTATCTCTTACTGGGGAGTGTGCAGGAGCCTTCAGTGAACAGGCCGCTCTGCCCGAACAAGGCAGAATGCAGATGCGTAGTTCCCAAGCATATTCTTCTGAGTCCACTAGAAACGTTGGAGTAGAGCTGAGAGGAACTCGGCATAAGTTCCATTTGAAGAAATAACCTAGGCCAGAAACCCACTCAGCTGTAGCTGTTAAGATTCATCTGGAGCGCACATTCTGGGAACCAGGCAGCAGAGTGCCCTGTGGAAGCTGCTCGATTTCAGCTTGTCTGATAGGTGTTTGTTTTCCCTGCAGAGAAACAGTGGCTTAGAGAACTGTTTCTACAGCAGCCACACACTCTGCCCTAGAGCTGAGAAGCACTGGCTGTAAGTTCCCTTTGCAGAAGTAACATTCTCCAGAAACACATTCTCTCCTAACTCTTAACTTACTAGCTCACCTCACATATGCATGGAAACCCAGAGTGGAGCAGCCGTGGATAGCACTCGCTTGGATGCAGCCAGAAGGCTCTGTGCGATAGTGGCTTGCAAGGAGCTGCTTAGGAATCTAGTTGCACAGCAAGTACAAGCTTCTCACTGGAGCTGAGAAGCACTGGGAAGAACTTCCCTTTGAAGAACTAACAGTGTGCAGAAACACACGCAGTTCTATCTCTTACTGGGGAGTGTGCAGGCGACTTCAGTGAACAGGCCGCTCTGCCCGAACAAGGCAGAATGCAGATGCGTAGTTCCCAAGCATATTCTTCTGAGTCCACTAGAAACGTTGGAGTAGAGCAGCGAGGAACTCGGCATAAGTTCCATTTGAAGAAATAACCTAGGCCAGAAACCCACTCAGCTGTAGCTGTTAAGATTCATCTGGAGCGCACATTCTGTGAACCAGGCAGCAGAGTGCCCTGTGGAAGCTGCTCGATTTCAGCTTGTCTGATAGGTGTTTGTCTTCCCTGCAGAGAAACAGTGGCTTAGAGAATTCTTTCTACAGCAGCCACACACTCTGCCCTAGAGCTGAGAAGCACTGGCTGTAAGTTTCCTTTGCAGAAGTAACATTCTCCAGAAACACACTCTCTCCTAACTCTTAACTTACGAGCCCACCTCACATATGCATGGAAACCCAGAGTGGAGCAGCCGGCGTATCTCTTGCTTGGATGCCGCCAGAAGGCTCTGTGCGATAGTGGCTTGCAAGGAGCTGCTTAGGAATCTAGTTGCACAGCAAGTACAAGCTTCTCACTGGAGCTGAGAAGCACTGGGAAGAACTTCCCTTTGAAGAACTAACAGTGTGCAGAAACACACGCAGTTCTATCTCTTACTGGGGAGTGTGCAGGCGAGTTCAGTGAACAGGCCGCTCTGCCCGAACAAGGCAGAATGCAGATGCGTAGTTCCCAAGCATATTCTTCTGAGTCCACTAGAAACATTGGAGTAGAGCTGAGAGGAACTCGGCATAAGTTCCATTTGAAGAAATAACCTAGGCCAGAAACCCACTCAGCTGTAGCTGTTAAGATTCATCTGGAGCGCACATTCTGGGAACCAGGCAGCAGAGTGCCCTGTGGAAGCTGCTCGATTTCAGCTTGTCTGATAGGTGTTTGTCTTCCCTGCAGAGAAACAGTGGCTTAGAGAACTCTTTCTACAGCAGCCACACACTCTGCCCTAGAGCTGAGAAGCACTGGCTGTAAGTTCCCTTTGCAGAAGTAACATTCTCCAGAAACACACTCTCTCCTAACTCTTAAGTTACTAGCTCACCTCACATATGCATGGAAACCCAGAGTGGAGCAGCCGGCGATAGCTCTTGCTTGGATGCTGCCAGAAGGCTCTGTGCGATAGTGGCTTGCAAGGAGCTGCTTAGGAATCTAGTTGCACAGCAAGTACAAGCTTCTCACTGGAGCTGAGAAGCACTGGGAAGAACTTCCCTTTGAAGAACTAACAGTGTGCAGAAACACACGCAGTTCTATCTCTTACTGGGGAGTGTGCAGGCGAGTTCAGTGAACAGGCCGCTCTGCCCGAACAAGGCAGAATGCAGATGCGTAGTTCCCAAGCATATTCTTCTGAGTCCACTACAAACGTTGGAGTAGAGCTGAGAGGAACTCGGCATAAGTTGCATTTGAAGAAATAACCTAGGCCAGAAACCCACTCAGCTGTAGCTGTTAAGATTCATCTGGAGCGCACATTCTGGGAACCAGGCAGCAGAGTGCCCTGTGGAAGCTGCTCGATTTCAGCTTGTCTGATAGGTGTTTGTCTTCCCTGCAGAGAAACAGTGGCTTAGAGAACTCTTTCTACAGCAGCCACACACTCTGCCCTAGAGCTGAATAGCACTGGCTGTAAGTTCCCTTTGCAGAAGTAACATTCTCCAGAAACACACTCTCTCCTAACTCTTAACTTACTAGCTCACCTCACATATGCATGGAAACCCAGAGTGGAGCAGCCGGCGTATCTCTTGCTTGGATGCTGCCAGAAGGCTCTGTGCGATAGTGGCTTGCAAGGAGCTGCTTAGGAATCTAGTTGCACAGCAAGTACAAGCTTCTCACTGGAGATGAGAAGCACTGGGAAGAACTTCCTTTTGAAGAACTAACAGTGTGCAGAAACACACGCAGTTCTATCTCTTACTGGGGAGTGTGCAGGCGAGTTCAGTGAACAGGCCGCTCTGCCCGAACAAGGCAGAATGCAGATGCGTAGTTCCCAAGCATATTCTTCTGAGTCCACTAGAAACGTTGGAGTAGAGCTGAGAGGAACTCGGCATAAGTTCCATTTGAAGAAATAACCTAGGCCAGAAACCCACTCAGCTGTAGCTGTTAAGATTCATCTGGAGCGCACATTCTGGGAACCAGGCAGCAGAGTGCCCTGTGGAAGCTGCTCGATTTCAGCTTGTCTGATAGGTGTTTGTCTTCCCTGCAGAGAAACAGTGGCTTAGAGAACTGTTTCTACAGCAGCCACACACTCAGCCCTAGAGCTGAATAGCACTGGCTGGAAGTTCCCTTTGCAGAAGTAACATTCTCCAGAAACACACTCTCTCCTAACTCTTAAGTTACTAGCTCACCTCACATATGCATGGAAACCCAGAGTGGAGCAGCCGGCGTATCTCTTGCTTGGATGCTGCCAGAAGGCTCTGTGCGATAGTGGCTTGCAAGGAGCTGCTTAGGAATCTAGTTGCACAGCAAGTACAAGCCTCTCACTGGAGCTGAGAAGCACTGGGAAGAACTTCTCTTTGAAGAACTAACAGTGTGCAGAAACACACGCAGTTCTATCTCTTACTGGGGAGTGTGCAGGAGACTTCAGTGAACAGGCCGGTTTGCCCGAACAAGGCAGAATGCAGATGCGTAGTTCCCAAGCATATTCTCCTGAGTCTACTAGAAACGTTGGAGTAGAGCTGCGAGGAACTCGGCATAAGTTCCATTTGAAGAAATAACCTAGGCCAGAAACCCACTCAGCTGTAGCTGTTAAGATTCATCTGGAGCGCACATTCTGGGAACCAGGCAGCAGAGTGCCCTGTGGAAGCTGCTCGATTTCAGCTTGTCTGATATGTGTTTGTCTTCCCTGCAGAGAAACAGTGGCTTAGAGAACTGTTTCTACAGCAGCCACACACTCTGCCCTAGAGCTGAGAAGCACTGGCTGTAAGTTCCCTTTGCAGAAGTAACATTCTCCAGAAACACATTCTCTCCTAACTCTTAACTTACTAGCTCACCTCACATATGCATGGAAACCCAGAGTGGAGCAGCCGTGGATAGCACTCGCTTGGATGCTGCCAGAAGGCTCTGTGCGATAGTGGCTTGCAAGGAGCTGCTTAGGAATCTAGCTGCACAGCAAGTACAAGCTTCTCACTGGAGCTGAGAAGCACTGGGAAGAACTTCCCTTTGAAGAACTAACAGTGTGCAGAAACACACGCAGTTCTATCTCTTACTGGGGAGTGTGCAGGCGAGTTCAGTGAACAGGCCGCTCTGCCCGAACAAGGCAGAATGCAGATGCGTAGTTCCCAAGCATATTCTTCTGAGTCCACTAGAAACGTTGGAGTAGAGCTGAGAGGAACTCGGCATAAGTTGCATTTGAAGAAATAACCTAGGCCAGAAACCCACTCAGCTGTAGCTGTTAAGATTCATCTGGAGCGCACATTCTGGGAACCAGGCAGCAGAGTGCCCTGTGGAAGCTGCTCGATTTCAGCTTGTCTGATAGGTGTTTGTCTTCCCTGCAGAGAAACAGTGGCTTAGAGAACTCTTTCTACAGCAGCCACACACTCTGCCCTAGAGCTGAATAGCACTGGCTGTAAGTTCCATTTGCAGAAATAACATTCTCCAGAAACACACTCTCTCCTATCTCTTAACTTACTAGCTCACCTCACGTATGCATGGAAACCCAGAGTGGAGCAGCCGGCGATAGCTCTTGCTTGGATGCTGCCAGAAGGCTCTGTGCGATAGTGGCTTGCAAGGAGCTGCTTAGGAATCTAGTTGCACAGCAAGTACAAGCTTCTCACTGGAGCTGAGAAGCACTGGGAAGAACTTCCCTTTGAAGAACTAACAGTGTGCAGAAACACACGCAGTTCTATCTCTTACTGGGGAGTGTGCAGGCGAGTTCAGTGAACAGGCCGCTCTGCCCGAACAAGGCAGAATGCAGATGCGTAGTTCCCAAGCATATTCTTCTGAGTCCACTAGAAACGTTGGAGTAGAGCTGAGAGGAACTCGGCATAAGTTCCATTTGAAGAAATAACCTAGGCCAGAAACCCACTCAGCTGTAGCTGTTAAGATTCATCTGGAGCGCACATTCTGGGAACCAGGCAGCAGAGTGCCCTGTGGAAGCTGCTCGATTTCAGCTTGTCTGATAGGTGTTTGTCTTCCCTGCAGAGAAACAGTGGCTTAGAGAACTCTTTCTACAGCAGCCACACACTCAGCCCTAGAGCTGAATAGCACTGGCTGGAAGTTCCCTTTGCAGAAGTAACATTCTCCAGAAACACACTCTCTCCTAACTCTTAAGTTACTAGCTCACCTCACATATGCATGGAAACCCAGAGTGGAGCAGCCGGCGTATCTCTTGCTTGGATGCTGCCAGAAGGCTCTGTGCGATAGTGGCTTGCAAGGAGCTGCTTAGGAATCTAGTTGCACAGCAAGTACAAGCTTCTCACTGGAGCTGAGAAGCACTGGGAAGAACTTCTCTTTGAAGAACTAACAGTGTGCAGAAACACACGCAGTTCTATCTCTTACTGGGGAGTGTGCAGGAGACTTCAGTGAACAGGCCGGTTTGCCCGAACAAGGCAGAATGCAGATGCGTAGTTCCCAAGCATATTCTCCTGAGTCTACTAGAAACGTTGGAGTAGAGCTGCGAGGAACTCGGCATAAGTTCCATTTGAAGAAATAACCTAGGCCAGAAACCCACTCAGCTGTAGCTGTTAAGATTCTTCTGGAGCGCACATTCTGGGAAAAAGGCAGCAGAGTGCCCTGTGGAAGCTGCTCGATTTCAGCTTGTCTGATAGGTGTTTGTCTTCCCTGCAGAGAAACAGTGGCTTAGAGAACTCTTTCTACAGCAGCCACACACTCTGCCCTAGAGCTGAGAAGCACTGGCTGTAAGTTCCCTTTGCAGAAGTGACATTCTCCAGAAACACACTCTCTCCTAACTCTTAACTTACTAGCTCACCTCACATATGCATGGAAACCCAGAGTGGAGCAGCCGTCGATAGCACTCGCTTGGATGCTGCCAGAAGGCTCTGTGCGATAGTGGCTTGCAAGGAGCTGCTTAGGAATCTAGTTGCACAGCAAGTACAAGCTTCTCACTGGAGCTGAGAAGCACTGGGATGAACTTCTCTTTGAACAACTAACAGTGTGCAGAAACACACGCAGTTCTATCTCTTACTGGGGAGTGTGCAGGCGACTTCAGTGAACAGGCCGCTCTGCCCGAACAAGGCAGAATGCAGATGCGTAGTTCCGAAGCATATTCTTCTGAGTCCACTAGAAACGTTGGAGTAGAGCTGCGAGGAACTCGGCATAAGTTCCATTTGAAGAAATAACCTAGGCCAGAAACCCACTCAGCTGTAGCTGTTAAGATTCATCTGGAGCGCACATTCTGGGAACCAGGCAGCAGAGTGCCCTGTGGAAGCTGCTCGATTTCAGCTTGTCTGATAGGTGTTTGTCTTCCCTGCAGAGAAACAGTGGCTTAGAGAACTCTTTCTACAGCAGCCACACACTCTGCCCTAGAGCTGAGAAGCACTGGCTGTAAGTTTCCTTTGCAGAAGTAACATTCTCCAGAAACACACTCTCTCCTAACTCTTAACTTACTAGCTCACCTCACATATGCATGGAAACCCAGAGTGGAGCAGCCGGCGTATCTCTTGCTTGGATGCCGCCAGAAGGCTCTGTGCGATAGTGGCTTGCAAGGAGCTGCTTAGGAATCTAGTTGCACAGCAAGTACAAGCTTCTCACTGGAGCTGAGAAGCACTGGGAAGAACTTCCCTTTGAAGAACTAACAGTGTGCAGAAACACACGCAGTTCTATCTCTTACTGGGGAGTGTGCAGGCGAGTTCAGTGAACAGGCCGCTCTGCCCGAACAAGGCAGAATGCAGATGCGTAGTTCCCAAGCATATTCTTCTGAGTCCACTAGAAACATTGGAGTAGAGCTGACAGGAACTCGGCATAAGTTCCATTTGAAGAAATAACCTAGGCCAGAAACCCACTCAGCTGTAGCTGTTAAGATTCATCTGGAGCACACATTCTGGGAACCAGGCAGCAGAGTGCCCTGTGGAAGCTGCTCGATTTCAGCTTGTCTGATAGGTGTTTGTCTTCCCTGCAGAGAAACAGTGGCTTAGAGAACTCTTTCTACAGCAGCCACACACTCTGCCCTAGAGCTGAGAAGCACTGGCTGTAAGTTCCCTTTGCAGAAGTAACATTCTCCAGAAACACACTCTCTCCTAACTCTTAAGTTACTAGCTCACCTCACATATGCATGGAAACCCAGAGTGGAGCAGCCGGCGATAGCTCTTGCTTGGATGCTGCCAGAAGGCTCTGTGCGATAGTGGCTTGCAAGGAGCTGCTTAGGAATCTAGTTGCACAGCAAGTACAAGCTTCTCACTGGAGCTGAGAAGCACTGGGAAGAACTTCCCTTTGAAGAACTAACAGTGTGCAGAAACACACGCAGTTCTATCTCTTACTGGGGAGTGTGCAGGCGAGTTCAGTGAACAGGCCGCTCTGCCCGAACAAGGCAGAATGCAGATGCGTAGTTCCCAAGCATATTCTTCTGAGTCCACTAGAAACGTTGGAGTAGAGCTGAGAGGAACTCGGCATAAGTTGCATTTGAAGAAATAACCTAGGCCAGTAACCCACTCAGCTGTAGCTGTTAAGATTCATCTGGAGCGCACATTCTGGGAACCAGGCAGCAGAGTGCCCTGTGGAAGCTGCTCGATTTCAGCTTGTCTGATAGGTGTTTGTCTTCCCTGCAGAGAAACAGTGGCTTAGAGAACTCTTTCTACAGCAGCCACACACTCTGCCCTAGAGCTGAGAAGCACTGGCTGTAAGTTCCCTTTGCAGAAGTAACATTCTCCAGAAACACACTCTCTCCTAACTCTTAAGTTACTAGCTCACCTCACATATGCATGGAAACCCAGAGTGGAGCAGCCGGTGATAGCTCTGATTGGATGCTGCCAGAAGGCTCTGTGCGATAGTGGCTTGCAAGGAGCTGCTTAGGAATCTAGCTGCACAGCAAGTACAAGCTTCTCACTGGAGCTGAGAAGCACTGGGAAGAACTTCCCTTTGAAGAACTAACAGTGTGCAGAAACACACGCAGTTCTATCTCTTACTGGGGAGTGTGCAGGCGACTTCAGTGAACAGGCCGCTCTGCCCGAACAAGGCAGAATGCAGATGCGTAGTTCCGAAGCATATTCTTCTGAGTCCACTAGAAACATTGGAGTAGAGCTGACAGGAACTCGGCATAAGTTCCATTTGAAGAAATAACCTAGGCCAGAAACCCACTCAGCTGTAGCTGTTAAGATTCATCTGGAGCACACATTCTGGGAACCAGGCAGCAGAGTGCCCTGTGGAAGCTGCTCGATTTCAGCTTGTCTGATAGGTGTTTGTCTTCCCTGCAGAGAAACAGTGGCTTAGAGAACTCTTTCTACAGCAGCCACACACTCTGCCCTAGAGCTGAGAAGCACTGGCTGTAAGTTCCCTTTGCAGAAGTAACATTCTCCAGAAACACACTCTCTCCTAACTCTTAAGTTACTAGCTCACCTCACATATGCATGGAAACCCAGAGTGGAGCAGCCGGCGATAGCTCTTGCTTGGATGCTGCCAGAAGGCTCTGTGCGATAGTGGCTTGCAAGGAGCTGCTTAGGAATCTAGTTGCACAGCAAGTACAAGCTTCTCACTGGAGCTGAGAAGCACTGGGAAGAACTTCCCTTTGAAGAACTAACAGTGTGCAGAAACACACGCAGTTCTATCTCTTACTGGGGAGTGTGCAGGCGAGTTCAGTGAACAGGCCGCTCTGCCCGAACAAGGCAGAATGCAGATGCGTAGTTCCCAAGCATATTCTTCTGAGTCCACTAGAAACGTTGGAGTAGAGCTGAGAGGAACTCGGCATAAGTTGCATTTGAAGAAATAACCTAGGCCAGTAACCCACTCAGCTGTAGCTGTTAAGATTCATCTGGAGCGCACATTCTGGGAACCAGGCAGCAGAGTGCCCTGTGGAAGCTGCTCGATTTCAGCTTGTCTGATAGGTGTTTGTCTTCCCTGCAGAGAAACAGTGGCTTAGAGAACTCTTTCTACAGCAGCCACACACTCTGCCCTAGAGCTGAGAAGCACTGGCTGTAAGTTCCCTTTGCAGAAGTAACATTCTCCAGAAACACACTCTCTCCTAACTCTTAAGTTACTAGCTCACCTCACATATGCATGGAAACCCAGAGTGGAGCAGCCGGTGATAGCTCTGATTGGATGCTGCCAGAAGGCTCTGTGCGATAGTGGCTTGCAAGGAGCTGCTTAGGAATCTAGCTGCACAGCAAGTACAAGCTTCTCACTGGAGCTGAGAAGCACTGGGAAGAACTTCCCTTTGAAGAACTAACAGTGTGCAGAAACACACGCAGTTCTATCTCTTACTGGGGAGTGTGCAGGCGACTTCAGTGAACAGGCCGCTCTGCCCGAACAAGGCAGAATGCAGATGCGTAGTTCCGAAGCATATTCTTCTGAGTCCACTAGAAACGTTGGAGTAGAGCTGCGAGGAACTCGGCATAAGTTCCATTTGAAGAAATAACCTAGGCCAGAAACCCACTCAGCTGTAGCTGTTAAGATTCATCTGGAGCGCACATTCTGGGAACCAGGCAGCAGAGTGCCCTGTGGAAGCTGCTCGATTTCAGCTTGTCTGATAGGTGTTTGTCTTCCCTGCAGAGAAACAGTGGCTTAGAGAACTCTTTCTACAGCAGCCACACACTCTGCCCTAGAGCTGAGAAGCACTGGCTGTAAGTTTCCTTTGCAGAAGTAACATTCTCCAGAAACACACTCTCTCCTAACTCTTAACTTACTAGCTCACCTCACATATGCATGGAAACCCAGAGTGGAGCAGCCGGCGTATCTCTTGCTTGGATGCCGCCAGAAGGCTCTGTGCGATAGTGGCTTGGAGGAGCTGCTTAGGAATCTAGTTGCACAGCAAGTACAAGCTTCTCACTGGAGCTGAGAAGCACTGGGAAGAACTTCCCTTTGAAGAACTAACAGTGTGCAGAAACACACGCAGTTCTATCTCTTACTGGGGAGTGTGCAGGCGAGTTCAGTGAACAGGCCGCTCTGCCCGAACAAGGCAGAATGCAGATGCGTAGTTCCCAAGCATATTCTTCTGAGTCCACTAGAAACATTGGAGTAGAGCTGACAGGAACTCGGCATAAGTTCCATTTGAAGAAATAACCTAGGCCAGAAACCCACTCAGCTGTAGCTGTTAAGATTCATCTGGAGCACACATTCTGGGAACCAGGCAGCAGAGTGCCCTGTGGAAGCTGCTCGATTTCAGCTTGTCTGATAGGTGTTTGTCTTCCCTGCAGAGAAACAGTGGCTTAGAGAACTCTTTCTACAGCAGCCACACACTCTGCCCTAGAGCTGAGAAGCACTGGCTGTAAGTTCCCTTTGCAGAAGTAACATTCTCCAGAAACACACTCTCTCCTAACTCTTAAGTTACTAGCTCACCTCACATATGCATGGAAACCCAGAGTGGAGCAGCCGGCGATAGCTCTTGCTTGGATGCTGCCAGAAGGCTCTGTGCGATAGTGGCTTGCAAGGAGCTGCTTAGGAATCTAGTTGCACAGCAAGTACAAGCTTCTCACTGGAGCTGAGAAGCACTGGGAAGAACTTCCCTTTGAAGAACTAACAGTGTGCAGAAACACACGCAGTTCTATCTCTTACTGGGGAGTGTGCAGGCGAGTTCAGTGAACAGGCCGCTCTGCCCGAACAAGGCAGAATGCAGATGCGTAGTTCCCAAGCATATTCTTCTGAGTCCACTAGAAACGTTGGAGTAGAGCTGAGAGGAACTCGGCATAAGTTGCATTTGAAGAAATAACCTAGGCCAGTAACCCACTCAGCTGTAGCTGTTAAGATTCATCTGGAGCGCACATTCTGGGAACCAGGCAGCAGAGTGCCCTGTGGAAGCTGCTCGATTTCAGCTTGTCTGATAGGTGTTTGTCTTCCCTGCAGAGAAACAGTGGCTTAGAGAACTCTTTCTACAGCAGCCACACACTCTGCCCTAGAGCTGAGAAGCACTGGCTGTAAGTTCCCTTTGCAGAAGTAACATTCTCCAGAAACACACTCTCTCCTAACTCTTAAGTTACTAGCTCACCTCACATATGCATGGAAACCCAGAGTGGAGCAGCCGGTGATAGCTCTGATTGGATGCTGCCAGAAGGCTCTGTGCGATAGTGGCTTGCAAGGAGCTGCTTAGGAATCTAGCTGCACAGCAAGTACAAGCTTCTCACTGGAGCTGAGAAGCACTGGGAAGAACTTCCCTTTGAAGAACTAACAGTGTCCAGAAACACACGCAGTTCTATCTCTTACTGGGGAGTGTGCAGGCGAGTTCAGTGAACAGGCCGCTCTGCCCGAACAAGGCAGAATGCAGATGCGTAGTTCCCAAGCATATTCTTCTGAGTCCACTAGAAACGTTGGAGTAGAGCTGAGAGGAACTCGGCATAAGTTGCATTTGAAGAAATAACCTAGGCCAGAAACCCACTCAGCTGTAGCTGTTAAGATTCATCTGGAGCGCACATTCTGGGAACCAGGCAGCAGAGTGCCCTGTGGAAGCTGCTCGATTTCAGCTTGTCTGATAGGTGTTTGTCTTCCCTGCAGAGAAACAGTGGCTTAGAGAACTCTTTCTACAGCAGCCACACACTCTGCCCTAGAGCTGAGAAGCACTGGCTGTAAGTTCCCTTTGCAGAAGTAACATTCTCCAGAAACACACTCTCTCCTAACTCTTAAGTTACTAGCTCACCTCACATATGCATGGAAACCCAGAGTGGAGCAGCCGGCGATAGCTCTTGCTTGGATGCTGCCAGAAGGCTCTGTGCGATAGTGGCTTGCAAGGAGCTGCTTAGGAATCTAGTTGCACAGCAAGTACAAGCTTCTCACTGGAGCTGAGAAGCACTGGGAAGAACTTCCCTTTGAAGAACTAACAGTGTGCAGAAACACACGCAGTTCTATCTCTTACTGGGGAGTGTGCAGGCGAGTTCAGTGAACAGGCCGCTCTGCCCGAACAAGGCAGAATGCAGATGCGTAGTTCCCAAGCATATTCTTCTGAGTCCACTAGAAACGTTGGAGTAGAGCTGAGAGGAACTCGGCATAAGTTGCATTTGAAGAAATAACCTAGGCCAGAAACCCACTCAGCTGTAGCTGTTAAGATTCATCTGGAGCGCACATTCTGGGAACCAGGCAGCAGAGTGCCCTGTGGAAGCTGCTCGATTTCAGCTTGTCTGATAGGTGTTTGTCTTCCCTGCAGAGAAACAGTGGCTTAGAGAACTCTTTCTACAGCAGCCACACACTCTGCCCTAGAGCTGAATAGCACTGGCTGTAAGTTCCCTTTGCAGAAATAACATTCTCCAGAAACACACTCTCTCCTATCTCTTAACTTACTAGCTCACCTCACGTATGCATGGAAACCCAGAGTGGAGCAGCCGGCGATAGCTCTTGCTTGGATGCTGCCAGAAGGCTCTGTGCGATAGTGGCTTGCAAGGAGCTGCTTAGGAATCTAGTTGCACAGCAAGTACAAGCTTCTCACTGGAGCTGAGAAGCACTGGGAAGAACTTCCCTTTGAAGAACTAACAGTGTGCAGAAACACACGCAGTTCTATCTCTTACTGGGGAGTGTGCAGGCGAGTTCAGTGAACAGGCCGCTCTGCCCGAACAAGGCAGAATGCAGATGCGTAGTTCCCAAGCATATTCTTCTGAGTCCACTAGAAACGTTGGAGTAGAGCTGAGAGGAACTCGGCATAAGTTCCATTTGAAGAAATAACCTAGGCCAGAAACCCACTCAGCTGTAGCTGTTAAGATTCATCTGGAGCGCACATTCTGGGAACCAGGCAGCAGAGTGCCCTGTGGAAGCTGCTCGATTTCAGCTTGTCTGATAGGTGTTTGTCTTCCCTGCAGAGAAACAGTGGCTTAGAGAACTCTTTCTACAGCAGCCACACACTCAGCCCTAGAGCTGAATAGCACTGGCTGGAAGTTCCCTTTGCAGAAGTAACATTCTCCAGAAACACACTCTCTCCTAACTCTTAAGTTACTAGCTCACCTCACATATGCATGGAAACCCAGAGTGGAGCAGCCGGCGTATCTATTGCTTGGATGCTGCCAGAAGGCTCTGTGCGATAGTGGCTTGCAAGGAGCTGCTTAGGAATATAGTTGCACAGCAAGTACAAGCTTCTCACTGGAGATGAGAAGCACTGGGAAGAACTTCCTTTTGAAGAACTAACAGTGTGCAGAAACACACGCAGTTCTATCTCTTACTGGGGAGTGTGCAGGCGAGTTCAGTGAACAGGCCGCTCTGCCCGAACAAGGCAGAATGCAGATGCGTAGTTCCCAAGCATATTCTTCTGAGTCCACTAGAAACGTTGGAGTAGAGCTGAGAGGAACTCGGCATAAGTTCCATTTGAAGAAATAACCTAGGCCAGAAACCCACTCAGCTGTAGCTGTTAAGATTCATCTGGAGCGCACATTCTGGGAACCAGGCAGCAGAGTGCCCTGTGGAATCTGCTCGATTTCAGCTTGTCTGATAGGTGTTTGTCTTCCCTGCAGAGAAACAGTGGCTTAGAGAACTCTTTCTACAGCAGCCACACACTCAGCCCTAGAGCTGAATAGCACTGGCTGGAAGTTCCCTTTGCAGATGTTACATTCTCCAGAAACACACTCTCTCCTAACTCTTAACTTACTAGCTCACCTCACATATGCATGGAAACCCAGAGTGGAGCAGCCGTGGATAGCACTCGCTTGGATGCTGCCAGAAGGCTCTGTGCGATAGTGGCTTGCAAGGAGCTGCTTAGGAATCTAGTTGCACAGCAAGTACAAGCTTCTCACTGGAGCTGAGAAGCACTGGGAAGAACTTCTCTTTGAAGAACTAACAGTGTGCAGAAACACACGCAGTTCTATCTCTTACTGGGGAGTGTGCAGGCGACTTCAGTGAACAGGCCGCTCTGCCCGAACAAGGCAGAATGCAGATGCGTAGTTCCGAAGCATATTCTTCTGAGTCCACTAGAAACGTTGGAGTAGAGCTGCGAGGAACTCGGCATAAGTTCCATTTGAAGAAATAACCTAGGCCAGAAACCCACTCAGCTGTAGCTGTTAAGATTCATCTGGAGCGCACATTCTGGGAACCAGGCAGCAGAGTGCCCTGTGGAAGCTGCTCGATTTCAGCTTGTCTGATAGGTGTTTGTCTTCCCTGCAGAGAAACAGTGGCTTAGAGAACTCTTTCTACAGCAGCCACACACTCTGCCCTAGAGCTGAGAAGCACTGGCTGTAAGTTTCCTTTGCAGAAGTAACATTCTCCAGAAACACACTCTCTCCTAACTCTTAACTTACTAGCTCACCTCACATATGCATGGAAACCCAGAGTGGAGCAGCCGGCGTATCTCTTGCTTGGATGCCGCCAGAAGGCTCTGTGCGATAGTGGCTTGCAAGGAGCTGCTTAGGAATCTAGTTGCACAGCAAGTACAAGCTTCTCACTGGAGCTGAGAAGCACTGGGAAGAACTTCCCTTTGAAGAACTAACAGTGTGCAGAAACACACGCAGTTCTATCTCTTACTGGGGAGTGTGCAGGCGAGTTCAGTGAACAGGCCGCTCTGCCCGAACAAGGCAGAATGCAGATGCGTAGTTCCCAAGCATATTCTTCTGAGTCCACTAGAAACATTGGAGTAGAGCTGACAGGAACTCGGCATAAGTTCCATTTGAAGAAATAACCTAGGCCAGAAACCCACTCAGCTGTAGCTGTTAAGATTCATCTGGAGCACACATTCTGGGAACCAGGCAGCAGAGTGCCCTGTGGAAGCTGCTCGATTTCAGCTTGTCTGATAGGTGTTTGTCTTCCCTGCAGAGAAACAGTGGCTTAGAGAACTCTTTCTACAGCAGCCACACACTCTGCCCTAGAGCTGAGAAGCACTGGCTGTAAGTTCCCTTTGCAGAAGTAACATTCTCCAGAAACACACTCTCTCCTAACTCTTAAGTTACTAGCTCACCTCACATATGCATGGAAACCCAGAGTGGAGCAGCCGGCGATAGCTCTTGCTTGGATGCTGCCAGAAGGCTCTGTGCGATAGTGGCTTGCAAGGAGCTGCTTAGGAATCTAGTTGCACAGCAAGTACAAGCTTCTCACTGGAGCTGAGAAGCACTGGGAAGAACTTCCCTTTGAAGAACTAACAGTGTGCAGAAACACACGCAGTTCTATCTCTTACTGGGGAGTGTGCAGGCGAGTTCAGTGAACAGGCCGCTCTGCCCGAACAAGGCAGAATGCAGATGCGTAGTTCCCAAGCATATTCTTCTGAGTCCACTAGAAACGTTGGAGTAGAGCTGAGAGGAACTCGGCATAAGTTGCATTTGAAGAAATAACCTAGGCCAGTAACCCACTCAGCTGTAGCTGTTAAGATTCATCTGGAGCGCACATTCTGGGAACCAGGCAGCAGAGTGCCCTGTGGAAGCTGCTCGATTTCAGCTTGTCTGATAGGTGTTTGTCTTCCCTGCAGAGAAACAGTGGCTTAGAGAACTCTTTCTACAGCAGCCACACACTCTGCCCTAGAGCTGAGAAGCACTGGCTGTAAGTTCCCTTTGCAGAAGTAACATTCTCCAGAAACACACTCTCTCCTAACTCTTAAGTTACTAGCTCACCTCACATATGCATGGAAACCCAGAGTGGAGCAGCCGGTGATAGCTCTGATTGGATGCTGCCAGAAGGCTCTGTGCGATAGTGGCTTGCAAGGAGCTGCTTAGGAATCTAGCTGCACAGCAAGTACAAGCTTCTCACTGGAGCTGAGAAGCACTGGGAAGAACTTCCCTTTGAAGAACTAACAGTGTGCAGAAACACACGCAGTTCTATCTCTTACTGGGGAGTGTGCAGGCGAGTTCAGTGAACAGGCCGCTCTGCCCGAACAAGGCAGAATGCAGATGCGTAGTTCCCAAGCATATTCTTCTGAGTCCACTAGAAACGTTGGAGTAGAGCTGAGAGGAACTCGGCATAAGTTGCATTTGAAGAAATAACCTAGGCCAGAAACCCACTCAGCTGTAGCTGTTAAGATTCATCTGGAGCGCACATTCTGGGAACCAGGCAGCAGAGTGCCCTGTGGAAGCTGCTCGATTTCAGCTTGTCTGATAGGTGTTTGTCTTCCCTGCAGAGAAACAGTGGCTTAGAGAACTCTTTCTACAGCAGCCACACACTCTGCCCTAGAGCTGAGAAGCACTGGCTGTAAGTTCCCTTTGCAGAAGTAACATTCTCCAGAAACACACTCTCTCCTAACTCTTAAGTTACTAGCTCACCTCACATATGCATGGAAACCCAGAGTGGAGCAGCCGGCGATAGCTCTTGCTTGGATGTTGCCAGAAGGCTCTGTGCGATAGTGGCTTGCAAGGAGCTGCTTAGGAATCTAGTTGCACAGCAAGTACAAGCTTCTCACTGGAGCTGAGAAGCACTGGGAAGAACTTCCCTTTGAAGAACTAACAGTGTGCAGAAACACACGCAGTTCTATCTCTTACTGGGGAGTGTGCAGGAGACTTCAGTGAACAGGCCGCTCTGCCCGAACAAGGCAGAATGCAGATGCGTAGTTCCCAAGCATATTCTTCTGAGTCCACTAGAAACGTTGGAGTAGAGCTGAGAGGAACTCGGCATAAGTTGCATTTGAAGAAATAACCTAGGCCAGAAACCCACTCAGCTGTAGCTGTTAAGATTCATCTGGAGCGCACATTCTGGGAACCAGGCAGCAGAGTGCCCTGTGGAAGCTGCTCGATTTCAGCTTGTCTGATAGGTGTTTGTCTTCCCTGCAGAGAAACAGTGGCTTAGAGAACTCTTTCTACAGCAGCCACACACTCTGCCCTAGAGCTGAGAAGCACTGGCTGTAAGTTCCCTTTGCAGAAGTAACATTCTCCAGAAACACACTCTCTCCTAACTCTTAAGTTACTAGCTCACCTCACATATGCATGGAAACCCAGAGTGGAGCAGCCGGTGATAGCTCTGATTGGATGCTGCCAGAAGGCTCTGTGCGATAGTGGCTTGCAAGGAGCTGCTTAGGAATCTAGCTGCACAGCAAGTACAAGCTTCTCACTGGAGCTGAGAAGCACTGGGAAGAACTTCCCTTTGAAGAACTAACAGTGTGCAGAAACACACGCAGTTCTATCTCTTACTGGGGAGTGTGCAGGCGAGTTCAGTGAACAGGCCGCTCTGCCCGAACAAGGCAGAATGCAGATGCGTAGTTCCCAAGCATATTCTTCTGAGTCCACTAGAAACGTTGGAGTAGAGCTGAGAGGAACTCGGCATAAGTTGCATTTGAAGAAATAACCTAGGCCAGAAACCCACTCAGCTGTAGCTGTTAAGATTCATCTGGAGCGCACATTCTGGGAACCAGGCAGCAGAGTGCCCTGTGGAAGCTGCTCGATTTCAGCTTGTCTGATAGGTGTTTGTCTTCCCTGCAGAGAAACAGTGGCTTAGAGAACTCTTTCTACAGCAGCCACACACTCTGCCCTAGAGCTGAATAGCACTGGCTGTAAGTTCCCTTTGCAGAAATAACATTCTCCAGAAACACACTCTCTCCTATCTCTTAACTTACTAGCTCACCTCACGTATGCATGGAAACCCAGAGTGGAGCAGCCGGCGATAGCTCTTGCTTGGATGCTGCCAGAAGGCTCTGTGCGATAGTGGCTTGCAAGGAGCTGCTTAGGAATCTAGTTGCACAGCAAGTACAAGCTTCTCACTGGAGCTGAGAAGCACTGGGAAGAACTTCCCTTTGAAGAACTAACAGTGTGCAGAAACACACGCAGTTCTATCTCTTACTGGGGAGTGTGCAGGCGAGTTCAGTGAACAGGCCGCTCTGCCCGAACAAGGCAGAATGCAGATGCGTAGTTCCCAAGCATATTCTTCTGAGTCCACTAGAAACGTTGGAGTAGAGCTGAGAGGAACTCGGCATAAGTTCCATTTGAAGAAATAACCTAGGCCAGAAACCCACTCAGCTGTAGCTGTTAAGATTCATCTGGAGCGCACATTCTGGGAACCAGGCAGCAGAGTGCCCTGTGGAAGCTGCTCGATTTCAGCTTGTCTGATAGGTGTTTGTCTTCCCTGCAGAGAAACAGTGGCTTAGAGAACTCTTTCTACAGCAGCCACACACTCAGCCCTAGAGCTGAATAGCACTGGCTGGAAGTTCCCTTTGCAGAAGTAACATTCTCCAGAAACACACTCTCTCCTAACTCTTAAGTTACTAGCTCACCTCACATATGCATGGAAACCCAGAGTGGAGCAGCCGGCGTATCTCTTGCTTGGATGCTGCCAGAAGGCTCTGTGCGATAGTGGCTTGCAAGGAGCTGCTTAGGAATATAGTTGCACAGCAAGTACAAGCTTCTCACTGGAGATGAGAAGCACTGGGAAGAACTTCCTTTTGAAGAACTAACAGTGTGCAGAAACACACGCAGTTCTATCTCTTACTGGGGAGTGTGCAGGCGAGTTCAGTGAACAGGCCGCTCTGCCCGAACAAGGCAGAATGCAGATGCGTAGTTCCGAAGCATATTCTTCTGAGTCCACTAGAAACGTTGGAGTAGAGCTGAGAGGAACTCGGCATAAGTTCCATTTGAAGAAATAACCTAGGCCAGAAACCCACTCAGCTGTAGCTGTTAAGATTCATCTGGAGCGCACATTCTGGGAACCAGGCAGCAGAGTGCCCTGTGGAATCTGCTCGATTTCAGCTTGTCTGATAGGTGTTTGTCTTCCCTGCAGAGAAACAGTGGCTTAGAGAACTCTTTCTACAGCAGCCACACACTCAGCCCTAGAGCTGAATAGCACTGGCTGGAAGTTCCCTTTGCAGATGTTACATTCTCCAGAAACACACTCTCTCCTAACTCTTAAGTTACTAGCTCACCTCACATATGCATGGAAACCCAGAGTGCAGCAGCCGGCGTATCTCTTGCTTGGATGCTGCCAGAAGGCTCTGTGCGATAGTGGCTTGCAAGGAGCTGCTTAGGAATCTAGTTGCACAGCAAGTACAAGCTTCTCACTGGAGTTGAGAAGCACTGGGAAGAACTTCCCTTTGAAGAACTAACAGTGTGCAGAAACACACGCAGTTCTATCTCTTACTGGGGAGTGTGCAGGCAAGTTCAGTGAACAGGCCGCTCTGCCCGAACAAGGCAGAATGCAGATGCGTAGTTCCCAAGCATATTCTTCTGAGTCCACTAGAAACGTTGGAGTAGAGCTGAGAGGAACTCGGCATAAGTTCCATTTGAAGAAATAACCTAGGCCAGAAACCCACTCAGCTGTAGCTGTTAAGATTCATCTGGAGCGCACATTCTGGGAACCAGGCTGCAGAGTGCCCTGTGGAAGCTGCTCGATTTCAGCTTGTCTGATAGGTGTTTGTCTTCCCTGCAGAGAAACAGTGGCTTAGAGAACTCTTTCTACAGCAGCCACACACTCAGCCCTAGAGCTGAATAGCACTGGCTGGAAGTTCCCTTTGCAGAAGTAACATTCTCCAGAAACACACTCTCTCCTAACTCTTAAGTTACTAGCTCACCTCACATATGCATGGAAACCCAGAGTGGAGCAGCCGGCGTATCTCTTGCTTGGATGCTGCCAGAAGGCTCTGTGCGATAGTGGCTTGCAAGGAGCTGCTTAGGAATCTAGTTGCACAGCAAGTACAAGCTTCTCACTGGAGATGAGAAGCACTGGGAAGAACTTCCTTTTGAAGAACTAACAGTGTGCAGAAACACACGCAGTTCTATCTCTTACTGGGGAGTGTGCAGGAGACTTCAGTGAACAGGCCGGTTTGCCTGAACAAGGCAGAATGCAGATGCGTAGTTCCCAAGCATATTCTTCTGAGTCCACTAGAAACGTTGGAGTAGAGCTGAGAGGAACTCGGCATAAGTTCCATTTGAAGAAATAACCTAGGCCAGAAACCCACTCAGCTGTAGCTGTTAAGATTCATCTGGAGCGCACATTCTGGGAACCAGGCAGCAGAGTGCCCTGTGGAAGCTGCTCGATTTCAGCTTGTCTGATAGGTGTTTGTCTTCCCTGCAGAGAAACAGTGGCTTAGAGAACTCTTTCTACAGCAGCCACACACTCTGCCCTAGAGCTGAATAGCACTGGCTGTAAGTTCCCTTTGCAGAAATAACATTCTCCAGAAACAAACTCTCTCCTATCTCTTAACTTACTAGCTCACCTCACGTATGCATGGAAACCCAGAGTGGAGCAGCCGGCGATAGCTCTTGCTTGGATGCTGCCAGAAGGCTCTGTGCGATAGTGGCTTGCAAGGAGCTGCTTAGGAATCTAGTTGCACAGCAAGTACAAGCTTCTCACTGGAGCTGAGAAGCACTGGGAAGAACTTCCCTTTGAAGAACTAACAGTGTGCAGAAACACACGCAGTTCTATCTCTTACTGGGGAGTGTGCAGGCGAGTTCAGTGAACAGGCCGCTCTGCCCGAACAAGGCAGAATGCAGATGCGTAGTTCCCAAGCATATTCTTCTGAGTCCACTAGAAACGTTGCAGTAGAGCTGAGAGGAACTCGGCATAAGTTCCATTTGAAGAAATAACCTAGGCCAGAAACCCACTCAGCTGTAGCTGTTAAGATTCATCTGGAGCGCACATTCTGGGAACCAGGCAGCAGAGTGCCCTGTGGAAGCTGCTCCATTTCAGCTTGTCTGATAGGTGTTTGTCTTCCCTGCAGAGAAACAGTGGCTTAGAGAACTCTTTCTACAGCAGCCACACACTCTGCCCTAGAGCTGAGAAGCACTGGCTGTAAGTTCCCTTTGCAGAAGTAACATTCTCCAGAAACACACTCTCTCCTAACTCTTAACTTACTAGCTCACCTCACATATGCATGGAAACCCAGAGTGCAGCAGCCGGCGTATCTCTTGCTTGGATGCTGCCAGAAGGCTCTGTGCGATAGTGGCTTGCAAGGAGCTGCTTAGGAATCTAGTTGCACAGCAAGTACAAGCTTCTCACTGGAGCTGAGAAGCACTGGGAAGAACTTCCCTTTGAAGAACTAACAGTGTGCAGAAACACACACAGTTCTATCTCTTACTGGGGAGTGTGCAGGCGAGTTCAGTGAACAGGCCGCTCTGCCCGAACAAGGCAGAATGCAGATGCGTAGTTCCCAAGCATATTCTTCTGAGTCCACTAGAAACGTTGGAGTAGAGCTGAGAGGAACTCGGCATAAGTTCCATTTGAAGAAATAACCTAGGCCAGAAACCCACTCAGCTGTAGCTGTTAAGATTCATCTGGAGCGCACATTCTGGGAACCAGGCAGCAGAGTGCCCTGTGGAAGCTGCTCGATTTCAGCTTGTCTGATAGGTGTTTGTCTTCCCTGCAGAGAAACAGTGGCTTAGAGAACTCTTTCTACAGCAGCCACACACTCTGCCCTAGAGCTGAGAAGCACTGGCTGTAATTTCCCTTTGCAGAAGTAACATTCTCCAGAAACACACTCTCTCCTAACTCTTATGTTACTAGCTCACCTCACATATGCATGGAAACCCAGAGTGGAGCAGCCGGCGTATCTCTTGCTTGGATGCTGCCAGAAGGCTCTGTGCGATAGTGGCTTGCAAGGAGCTGCTTAGGAATCTAGTTGCACAGCAAGTACAAGCTTCTCACTGGAGCTGAGAAGCACTGGGAAGAACTTCCCTTTGAAGAACTAACAGTGTGCAGAAACACACGCAGTTCTATCTCTTACTGGGGAGTGTGCAGGCGAGTTCAGTGAACAGGCTGCTCTGCCCGAACAAGGCAGAATGCAGATGCGTAGTTCCCAAGCATATTCTTCTGAGTCCACTAGAAACGTTGGAGTAGAGCTGAGAGGAACTCGGCATAAGTTCCATTTGAAGAAATAACCTAGGCCAGAAACCCACTCAGCTGTAGCTGTTAAGATTCATCTGGAGCGCACATTTTGGGAAGCAGGCAGCAGAGTGCCCTGTGGAAGCTGCTCGATTTCAGCTTGTCTGATAGGTGTTTGTCT
Source organism: Tapirus indicus (assembly GCA_031878705.1). Lineage (NCBI taxonomy): Eukaryota > Metazoa > Chordata > Mammalia > Perissodactyla > Tapiridae > Tapirus > Tapirus indicus. Next base: position 685,257 of record CM062933.1, read on the forward strand.
TCCCTGCAGAGAAACAGTGGCTTAGAGAACTCTTTCTACAGCAGCCACACACTCTGCCCTAGAGCTGAGAAGCACTGGCTGTAAGTTCCCTTTGCAGAAGTAACATTCTCCAGAAACACACTCTCTCCTAACTCTTAACTTACTAGCTCACCTCACATATGCATGGAAACCCAGAGTGGAGCAGCCGGCGTATCTCTTGCTTGGATGCTGCCAGAAGGCTCTGTGCGATAGTGGCTTGCAAGGAGCTGCTTAGGAATCTAGTTGCACAGCAAGTACAAGCTTCTCACTGGAGATGAGAAGCACTGGGAAGAACTTCCTTTTGAAGAACTAACAGTGTGCAGAAACACACGCAGTTCTATCTCTTACTGGGGAGTGTGCAGGAGACTTCAGTGAACAGGCCGGTTTGCCTGAACAAGGCAGAATGCAGATGCGTAGTTCCCAAGCATATTCTTCTGAGTTCACTAGAAACGTTGGAGTAGAGCTGAGAGGAACTCGGCATAAGTTCCATTTGAAGAAATAACCTAGGCCAGAAACCCACTCAGGTGTAGCTGTTAAGATTCATCTGGAGCGCACATTCTGGGAACCAGGCAGCAGAGTGCCCTGTGGAAGCTGCTCGATTTCAGCTTGTCTGATAGGTGTTTGTCTTCCCTGCAGAGAAACAGTGGCTTAGAGAACTCTTTCTACAGCAGCCACACACTCTGCCCTAGAGCTGAATAGCACTGGCTGTAAGTTCCCTTTGAAGAAGTAACATTCTCCAGAAACACACTCTCTCCTAACTCTTAACTTACTAGCTCACCTCACATATGCATGGAAACCCAGAGTGGAGCAGCCGTCGATAGCACTCGCTTGGATGGTGCCAGAAGGCTCTGTGCGATAGTGGCTTGCAAGGAGCTGCTTAGGAATCTAGTTGCACAGCAAGTACAAGCTTCTCACTGGAGCTGAGAAGCACTGGGAAGAACTTCCCTTTGAAGAACTAACCTTGTGCAGAAACACACGCAGTTCTATCTCTTATTGGGGAGTGTGCAGGAGACTTCAGTGAACAGGCCGCTCTGCCCGAACAAGGCAGAATGCAGATGCGTAGTTCCCAAGCATATTCTTCTGAGTCCACTAGAAATGTTGGAGTAGAGCTGAGAGGAACTCGGCATAAGTTCCATTTGAAGAAATAACCTAGACCAGAAACCCACTCAGCTGTAGCTGTTAAGATTCATCTGGAGCGCACATTCTGGGAACCAGGCAGCAGAGTGCCCTGTGGAAGCTGCTCGATTTCAGCTTGTCTGATAGGTGTTTGTCTTCCCTGCAGAGAAACAGTGGCTTAGAGAACTCTTTCTACAGCAGCCACACACTCTGCCCTAGAGCTGAGAAGCACTGGCTGTAAGTTCCCTTTGCAGAAGTAACATTCTCCAGAAACACACTCTCTCCTAACTCTTAACTTACTAGCTCACCTCACATATGCATGGAAACCCAGAGTGGATCAGCCGGCGATAGCACTTGCTTGGATGCTGCCAGAAGGCTCTGTGCGATAGTGGCTTGCAAGGAGCTGCTTAGGAATCTAGTTGCACAGCAAGTACAAGCTTCTCACTGGAGCTGAGAAGCACTGGGAAGAACTTCCCTTTGAAGAACTAACAGTGTGCACAAACACACGCAGTTCTATCTCTTACTGGGGAGTGTGCAGGAGACTTCAGTGAACAGGCCGCTCTGCCCGAAAAAGGCAGAATGCAGATGCGTAGTTCCCAAGCATATTCTTCTGAGTCCACTAGAAACGTTGGAGTAGAGCTGAGAGGAACTCGGCATAAGTTCCATTTGAAGAAATAACCTAGGCCAGAAATCCACTCAGCTGTAGCTGTTAAGATTCATCTGGAGCGCACATTCTGGGAACCAGGCAGCAGAGTGCCCTGTGGAAGCTGCTCGATTTCAGCTTGTCTGATAGGTGTTTGTCTTCCCTGCAGAGAAACAGTGGCTTAGAGAACTCTTTCTACAGCAGCCACACACTCTGCCCTAGAGCTGAGAAGCACTGGCTGTAATTTCCCTTTGCAGAAGTAACATTCTCCAGAAACACACTCTCTCCTAACTCTTAAGTTACTAGCTCACCTCACATATGCATGGAAACCCAGAGTGGAGCAGCCGGCGTATCTCTTGCTTGGATGCTGCCAGAAGGCTCTGTGCGATAGTGGCTTGCAAGGAGCTGCTTAGGAATCTAGTTGCACAGCAAGTACAAGCTTCTCACTGGAGCTGAGAAGCACTGGGAAGAACTTCCCTTTGAAGAACTAACAGTGTGCAGAAACACACGCAGTTCTATCTCTTACTGGGGAGTGTGCAGGCGAGTTCAGTGAACAGGCTGCTCTGCCCGAACAAGGCAGAATGCAGATGCGTAGTTCCCAAGCATATTCTTCTGAGTCCACTAGAAACGTTGGAGTAGAGCTGAGAGGAACTCGGCATAAGTTCCATTTGAAGAAATAACCTAGGCCAGAAACCCACTCAGCTGTAGCTGTTAAGATTCATCTGGAGCGCACATTCTGGGAACCAGGCAGCAGAGTGCCCTGTGGAAGCTGCTCGATTTCAGCTTGTCTGATAGGTGTTTGTCTTCCCTGCAGAGAAACAGTGGCTTAGAGAACTCTTTCTACAGCAGCCACACACTCTGCCCTAGAGCTGAGAAGCACTGGCTGTAAGTTCCCTTTGCAGAAGTAACATTCTCCAGAAACACACTCTCTCCTAACTCTTAACTTACTAGCTCACCTCACATATGCATGGAAACCCAGAGTGGATCAGCCGGCGATAGCACTTGCTTGGATGCTGCCAGAAGGCTCTGTGCGATAGTGGCTTGCAAGGAGCTGCTTAGGAATCTAGTTGCACAGCAAGTACAAGCTTCTCACTGGAGCTGAGAAGCACTGGGAAGAACTTCCCTTTGAAGAACTAACAGTGTGCACAAACACACGCAGTTCTATCTCTTACTGGGGAGTGTGCAGGAGACTTCAGTGAACAGGCCGCTCTGCCCGAAAAAGGCAGAATGCAGATGCGTAGTTCCCAAGCATATTCTTCTGAGTCCACTAGAAACGTTGGAGTAGAGCTGAGAGGAACTCGGCATAAGTTCCATTTGAAGAAATAACCTAGGCCAGAAATCCACTCAGCTGTAGCTGTTAAGATTCATCTGGAGCGCACATTCTGGGAACCAGGCAGCAGAGTGCCCTGTGGAAGCTGCTCGATTTCAGCTTGTCTGATAGGTGTTTGTCTTCCCTGCAGAGAAACAGTGGCTTAGAGAACTCTTTCTACAGCAGCCACACACTCTGCCCTAGAGCTGAGAAGCACTGGCTGTAATTTCCCTTTGCAGAAGTAACATTCTCCAGAAACACACTCTCTCCTAACTCTTAAGTTACTAGCTCACCTCACATATGCATGGAAACCCAGAGTGGAGCAGCCGGCGTATCTCTTGCTTGGATGCTGCCAGAAGGCTCTGTGCGATAGTGGCTTGCAAGGAGCTGCTTAGGAATCTAGTTGCACAGCAAGTACAAGCTTCTCACTGGAGCTGAGAAGCACTGGGAAGAACTTCCCTTTGAAGAACTAACAGTGTGCAGAAACACACGCAGTTCTATCTCTTACTGGGGAGTGTGCAGGCGAGTTCAGTGAACAGGCTGCTCTGCCCGAACAAGGCAGAATGCAGATGCGTAGTTCCCAAGCATATTCTTCTGAGTCCACTAGAAACGTTGGAGTAGAGCTGAGAGGAACTCGGCATAAGTTCCATTTGAAGAAATAACCTAGGCCAGAAACCCACTCAGCTGTAGCTGTTAAGATTCATCTGGAGCGCACATTCTGGGAACCAGGCAGCAGAGTGCCCTGTGGAAGCTGCTCGATTTCAGCTTGTCTGATAGGTGTTTGTCTTCCCTGCAGAGAAACAGTGGCTTAGAGAACTCTTTCTACAGCAGCCACACACTCTGCCCTAGATCTGAGAAGCACTGGCTGTAAGTTCCCTTTGCAGAAGTAACATTCTCCAGAAACACACTCTCTCCTAACTCTTAACTTACTAGCTCACCTCACATATGCATGGAAACCCAGAGTGGCGCAGCCGGCGTATCTCTTGCTTGGATGCTGCCAGAAGGCTCTGTGCGATAGTGGCTTGCAAGGAGCTGCTTAGGAATCTAGTTGCACAGCAAGTACAAGCTTCTCACTGGAGATGAGAAGCACTGGGAAGAACCCCCTTTTGAAGAACTAACAGTGTGCAGAAACACAAGCAGTTCTATCTCTTACTGGGGAGTGTGCAGGAGACTTCAGTGAACAGGCCGGTTTGCCTGAACAAGGCAGAATGCAGATGCGTAGTTCCCAAGCATATTCTTCTGAGTCCACTAGAAACGTTGGAGTAGAGCTGAGAGGAACTCGGCATAAGTTCCATTTGAAGAAATAACCTAGGCCAGAAACCCACTCAGGTGTAGCTGTTAAGATTCATCTGGAGCGCACATTCTGGGAACCAGGCAGCAGAGTGCCCTGTGGAAGCTGCTCGATTTCAGCTTGTCTGATAGGTGTTTGTCTTCCCTGCAGAGAAACAGTGGCTTAGAGAACTCTTTCTACAGCAGCCACACACTCTGCCCTAGAGCTGAATAGCACTGGCTGTAAGTTCCCTTTGAAGAAGTAACATTCTCCAGAAACACACTCTCTCCTAACTCTTAACTTACTAGCTCACCTCACATATGCATGGAAACCCAGAGTGGAGCAGCCGTCGATAGCACTCGCTTGGATGGTGCCAGAAGGCTCTGTGCGATAGTGGCTTGCAAGGAGCTGCTTAGGAATCTAGTTGCACAGCAAGTACAAGCTTCTCACTGGAGCTGAGAAGCACTGGGAAGAACTTCCCTTTGAAGAACTAACCTTGTGCAGAAACACACGCAGTTCTATCTCTTATTGGGGAGTGTGCAGGAGACTTCAGTGAACAGGCCGCTCTGCCCGAACAAGGCAGAATGCAGATGCGTAGTTCCCAAGCATATTCTTCTGAGTCCACTAGAAATGTTGGAGTAGAGCTGAGAGGAACTCGGCATAAGTTCCATTTGAAGAAATAACCTAGACCAGAAACCCACTCAGCTGTAGCTGTTAAGATTCATCTGGAGCGCACATTCTGGGAACCAGGCAGCAGAGTGCCCTGTGGAAGCTGCTCGATTTCAGCTTGTCTGATAGGTGTTTGTCTTCCCTGCAGAGAAACAGTGGCTTAGAGAACTCTTTCTACAGCAGCCACACACTCTGCCCTAGAGCTGAGAAGCACTGGCTGTAAGTTCCCTTTGCAGAAGTAACATTCTCCAGAAACACACTCTCTCCTAACTCTTAACTTACTAGCTCACCTCACATATGCATGGAAACCCAGAGTGGATCAGCCGGCGATAGCACTTGCTTGGATGCTGCCAGAAGGCTCTGTGCGATAGTGGCTTGCAAGGAGCTGCTTAGGAATCTAGTTGCACAGCAAGTACAAGCTTCTCACTGGAGCTGAGAAGCACTGGGAAGAACTTCCCTTTGAAGAACTAACAGTGTGCACAAACACACGCAGTTCTATCTCTTACTGGGGAGTGTGCAGGAGACTTCAGTGAACAGGCCGCTCTGCCCGAAAAAGGCAGAATGCAGATGCGTAGTTCCCAAGCATATTCTTCTGAGTCCACTAGAAACGTTGGAGTAGAGCTGAGAGGAACTCGGCATAAGTTCCATTTGAAGAAATAACCTAGGCCAGAAATCCACTCAGCTGTAGCTGTTAAGATTCATCTGGAGCGCACATTCTGGGAACCAGGCAGCAGAGTGCCCTGTGGAAGCTGCTCGATTTCAGCTTGTCTGATAGGTGTTTGTCTTCCCTGCAGAGAAACAGTGGCTTAGAGAACTCTTTCTACAGCAGCCACACACTCTGCCCTAGAGCTGAGAAGCACTGGCTGTAATTTCCCTTTGCAGAAGTAACATTCTCCAGAAACACACTCTCTCCTAACTCTTAAGTTACTAGCTCACCTCACATATGCATGGAAACCCAGAGTGGAGCAGCCGGCGTATCTCTTGCTTGGATGCTGCCAGAAGGCTCTGTGCGATAGTGGCTTGCAAGGAGCTGCTTAGGAATCTAGTTGCACAGCAAGTACAAGCTTCTCACTGGAGCTGAGAAGCACTGGGAAGAACTTCCCTTTGAAGAACTAACAGTGTGCAGAAACACACGCAGTTCTATCTCTTACTGGGGAGTGTGCAGGCGAGTTCAGTGAACAGGCTGCTCTGCCCGAACAAGGCAGAATGCAGATGCGTAGTTCCCAAGCATATTCTTCTGAGTCCACTAGAAACGTTGGAGTAGAGCTGAGAGGAACTCGGCATAAGTTCCATTTGAAGAAATAACCTAGGCCAGAAACCCACTCAGCTGTAGCTGTTAAGATTCATCTGGAGCGCACATTTTGGGAAGCAGGCAGCAGAGTGCCCTGTGGAAGCTGCTCGATTTCAGCTTGTCTGATAGGTGTTTGTCTTCCCTGCAGAGAAACAGTGGCTTAGAGAACTCTTTCTACAGCAGCCACACACTCTGCCCTAGAGCTGAGAAGCACTGGCTGTAAGTTCCCTTTGCAGAAGTAACATTCTCCAGAAACACACTCTCTCCTAACTCTTAACTTACTAGCTCACCTCACATATGCATGGAAACCCAGAGTGGAGCAGCCGGCGTATCTCTTGCTTGGATGCTGCCAGAAGGCTCTGTGCGATAGTGGCTTGCAAGGAGCTGCTTAGGAATCTAGTTGCACAGCAAGTACAAGCTTCTCACTGGAGATGAGAAGCACTGGGAAGAACTTCCTTTTGAAGAACTAACAGTGTGCAGAAACACACGCAGTTCTATCTCTTACTGGGGAGTGTGCAGGAGACTTCAGTGAACAGGCCGGTTTGCCTGAACAAGGCAGAATGCAGATGCGTAGTTCCCAAGCATATTCTTCTGAGTTCACTAGAAACGTTGGAGTAGAGCTGAGAGGAACTCGGCATAAGTTCCATTTGAAGAAATAACCTAGGCCAGAAACCCACTCAGGTGTAGCTGTTAAGATTCATCTGGAGCGCACATTCTGGGAACCAGGCAGCAGAGTGCCCTGTGGAAGCTGCTCGATTTCAGCTTGTCTGATAGGTGTTTGTCTTCCCTGCAGAGAAACAGTGGCTTAGAGAACTCTTTCTACAGCAGCCACACACTCTGCCCTAGAGCTGAATAGCACTGGCTGTAAGTTCCCTTTGAAGAAGTAACATTCTCCAGAAACACACTCTCTCCTAACTCTTAACTTACTAGCTCACCTCACATATGCATGGAAACCCAGAGTGGAGCAGCCGTCGATAGCACTCGCTTGGATGGTGCCAGAAGGCTCTGTGCGATAGTGGCTTGCAAGGAGCTGCTTAGGAATCTAGTTGCACAGCAAGTACAAGCTTCTCACTGGAGCTGAGAAGCACTGGGAAGAACTTCCCTTTGAAGAACTAACCTTGTGCAGAAACACACGCAGTTCTATCTCTTATTGGGGAGTGTGCAGGAGACTTCAGTGAACAGGCCGCTCTGCCCGAACAAGGCAGAATGCAGATGCGTAGTTCCCAAGCATATTCTTCTGAGTCCACTAGAAATGTTGGAGTAGAGCTGAGAGGAACTCGGCATAAGTTCCATTTGAAGAAATAACCTAGACCAGAAACCCACTCAGCTGTAGCTGTTAAGATTCATCTGGAGCGCACATTCTGGGAACCAGGCAGCAGAGTGCCCTGTGGAAGCTGCTCGATTTCAGCTTGTCTGATAGGTGTTTGTCTTCCCTGCAGAGAAACAGTGGCTTAGAGAACTCTTTCTACAGCAGCCACACACTCTGCCCTAGAGCTGAGAAGCACTGGCTGTAAGTTCCCTTTGCAGAAGTAACATTCTCCAGAAACACACTCTCTCCTAACTCTTAACTTACTAGCTCACCTCACATATGCATGGAAACCCAGAGTGGATCAGCCGGCGATAGCACTTGCTTGGATGCTGCCAGAAGGCTCTGTGCGATAGTGGCTTGCAAGGAGCTGCTTAGGAATCTAGTTGCACAGCAAGTACAAGCTTCTCACTGGAGCTGAGAAGCACTGGGAAGAACTTCCCTTTGAAGAACTAACAGTGTGCACAAACACACGCAGTTCTATCTCTTACTGGGGAGTGTGCAGGAGACTTCAGTGAACAGGCCGCTCTGCCCGAAAAAGGCAGAATGCAGATGCGTAGTTCCCAAGCATATTCTTCTGAGTCCACTAGAAACGTTGGAGTAGAGCTGAGAGGAACTCGGCATAAGTTCCATTTGAAGAAATAACCTAGGCCAGAAATCCACTCAGCTGTAGCTGTTAAGATTCATCTGGAGCGCACATTCTGGGAACCAGGCAGCAGAGTGCCCTGTGGAAGCTGCTCGATTTCAGCTTGTCTGATAGGTGTTTGTCTTCCCTGCAGAGAAACAGTGGCTTAGAGAACTCTTTCTACAGCAGCCACACACTCTGCCCTAGAGCTGAGAAGCACTGGCTGTAATTTCCCTTTGCAGAAGTAACATTCTCCAGAAACACACTCTCTCCTAACTCTTAAGTTACTAGCTCACCTCACATATGCATGGAAACCCAGAGTGGAGCAGCCGGCGTATCTCTTGCTTGGATGCTGCCAGAAGGCTCTGTGCGATAGTGGCTTGCAAGGAGCTGCTTAGGAATCTAGTTGCACAGCAAGTACAAGCTTCTCACTGGAGCTGAGAAGCACTGGGAAGAACTTCCCTTTGAAGAACTAACAGTGTGCAGAAACACACGCAGTTCTATCTCTTACTGGGGAGTGTGCAGGCGAGTTCAGTGAACAGGCTGCTCTGCCCGAACAAGGCAGAATGCAGATGCGTAGTTCCCAAGCATATTCTTCTGAGTCCACTAGAAACGTTGGAGTAGAGCTGAGAGGAACTCGGCATAAGTTCCATTTGAAGAAATAACCTAGGCCAGAAACCCACTCAGCTGTAGCTGTTAAGATTCATCTGGAGCGCACATTTTGGGAAGCAGGCAGCAGAGTGCCCTGTGGAAGCTGCTCGATTTCAGCTTGTCTGATAGGTGTTTGTCTTCCCTGCAGAGAAACAGTGGCTTAGAGAACTCTTTCTACAGCAGCCACACACTCTGCCCTAGAGCTGAGAAGCACTGGCTGTAAGTTCCCTTTGCAGAAGTAACATTCTCCAGAAACACACTCTCTCCTAACTCTTAACTTACTAGCTCACCTCACATATGCATGGAAACCCAGAGTGGAGCAGCCGGCGTATCTCTTGCTTGGATGCTGCCAGAAGGCTCTGTGCGATAGTGGCTTGCAAGGAGCTGCTTAGGAATCTAGTTGCACAGCAAGTACAAGCTTCTCACTGGAGATGAGAAGCACTGGGAAGAACTTCCTTTTGAAGAACTAACAGTGTGCAGAAACACACGCAGTTCTATCTCTTACTGGGGAGTGTGCAGGAGACTTCAGTGAACAGGCCGGTTTGCCTGAACAAGGCAGAATGCAGATGCGTAGTTCCCAAGCATATTCTTCTGAGTTCACTAGAAACGTTGGAGTAGAGCTGAGAGGAACTCGGCATAAGTTCCATTTGAAGAAATAACCTAGGCCAGAAACCCACTCAGGTGTAGCTGTTAAGATTCATCTGGAGCGCACATTCTGGGAACCAGGCAGCAGAGTGCCCTGTGGAAGCTGCTCGATTTCAGCTTGTCTGATAGGTGTTTGTCTTCCCTGCAGAGAAACAGTGGCTTAGAGAACTCTTTCTACAGCAGCCACACACTCTGCCCTAGAGCTGAATAGCACTGGCTGTAAGTTCCCTTTGAAGAAGTAACATTCTCCAGAAACACACTCTCTCCTAACTCTTAACTTACTAGCTCACCTCACATATGCATGGAAACCCAGAGTGGAGCAGCCGTCGATAGCACTCGCTTGGATGGTGCCAGAAGGCTCTGTGCGATAGTGGCTTGCAAGGAGCTGCTTAGGAATCTAGTTGCACAGCAAGTACAAGCTTCTCACTGGAGCTGAGAAGCACTGGGAAGAACTTCCCTTTGAAGAACTAACCTTGTGCAGAAACACACGCAGTTCTATCTCTTATTGGGGAGTGTGCAGGAGACTTCAGTGAACAGGCCGCTCTGCCCGAACAAGGCAGAATGCAGATGCGTAGTTCCCAAGCATATTCTTCTGAGTCCACTAGAAATGTTGGAGTAGAGCTGAGAGGAACTCGGCATAAGTTCCATTTGAAGAAATAACCTAGACCAGAAACCCACTCAGCTGTAGCTGTTAAGATTCATCTGGAGCGCACATTCTGGGAACCAGGCAGCAGAGTGCCCTGTGGAAGCTGCTCGATTTCAGCTTGTCTGATAGGTGTTTGTCTTCCCTGCAGAGAAACAGTGGCTTAGAGAACTCTTTCTACAGCAGCCACACACTCTGCCCTAGAGCTGAGAAGCACTGGCTGTAAGTTCCCTTTGCAGAAGTAACATTCTCCAGAAACACACTCTCTCCTAACTCTTAACTTACTAGCTCACCTCACATATGCATGGAAACCCAGAGTGGATCAGCCGGCGATAGCACTTGCTTGGATGCTGCCAGAAGGCTCTGTGCGATAGTGGCTTGCAAGGAGCTGCTTAGGAATCTAGTTGCACAGCAAGTACAAGCTTCTCACTGGAGCTGAGAAGCACTGGGAAGAACTTCCCTTTGAAGAACTAACAGTGTGCACAAACACACGCAGTTCTATCTCTTACTGGGGAGTGTGCAGGAGACTTCAGTGAACAGGCCGCTCTGCCCGAAAAAGGCAGAATGCAGATGCGTAGTTCCCAAGCATATTCTTCTGAGTCCACTAGAAACGTTGGAGTAGAGCTGAGAGGAACTCGGCATAAGTTCCATTTGAAGAAATAACCTAGGCCAGAAATCCACTCAGCTGTAGCTGTTAAGATTCATCTGGAGCGCACATTCTGGGAACCAGGCAGCAGAGTGCCCTGTGGAAGCTGCTCGATTTCAGCTTGTCTGATAGGTGTTTGTCTTCCCTGCAGAGAAACAGTGGCTTAGAGAACTCTTTCTACAGCAGCCACACACTCTGCCCTAGAGCTGAGAAGCACTGGCTGTAATTTCCCTTTGCAGAAGTAACATTCTCCAGAAACACACTCTCTCCTAACTCTTAAGTTACTAGCTCACCTCACATATGCATGGAAACCCAGAGTGGAGCAGCCGGCGTATCTCTTGCTTGGATGCTGCCAGAAGGCTCTGTGCGATAGTGGCTTGCAAGGAGCTGCTTAGGAATCTAGTTGCACAGCAAGTACAAGCTTCTCACTGGAGCTGAGAAGCACTGGGAAGAACTTCCCTTTGAAGAACTAACAGTGTGCAGAAACACACGCAGTTCTATCTCTTACTGGGGAGTGTGCAGGCGAGTTCAGTGAACAGGCTGCTCTGCCCGAACAAGGCAGAATGCAGATGCGTAGTTCCCAAGCATATTCTTCTGAGTCCACTAGAAACGTTGGAGTAGAGCTGAGAGGAACTCGGCATAAGTTCCATTTGAAGAAATAACCTAGGCCAGAAACCCACTCAGCTGTAGCTGTTAAGATTCATCTGGAGCGCACATTCTGGGAACCAGGCAGCAGAGTGCCCTGTGGAAGCTGCTCGATTTCAGCTTGTCTGATAGGTGTTTGTCTTCCCTGCAGAGAAACAGTGGCTTAGAGAACTCTTTCTACAGCAGCCACACACTCTGCCCTAGATCTGAGAAGCACTGGCTGTAAGTTCCCTTTGCAGAAGTAACATTCTCCAGAAACACACTCTCTCCTAACTCTTAACTTACTAGCTCACCTCACATATGCATGGAAACCCAGAGTGGCGCAGCCGGCGTATCTCTTGCTTGGATGCTGCCAGAAGGCTCTGTGCGATAGTGGCTTGCAAGGAGCTGCTTAGGAATCTAGTTGCACAGCAAGTACAAGCTTCTCACTGGAGATGAGAAGCACTGGGAAGAACCCCCTTTTGAAGAACTAACAGTGTGCAGAAACACAAGCAGTTCTATCTCTTACTGGGGAGTGTGCAGGAGACTTCAGTGAACAGGCCGGTTTGCCTGAACAAGGCAGAATGCAGATGCGTAGTTCCCAAGCATATTCTTCTGAGTCCACTAGAAACGTTGGAGTAGAGCTGAGAGGAACTCGGCATAAGTTCCATTTGAAGAAATAACCTAGGCCAGAAACCCACTCAGGTGTAGCTGTTAAGATTCATCTGGAGCGCACATTCTGGGAACCAGGCAGCAGAGTGCCCTGTGGAAGCTGCTCGATTTCAGCTTGTCTGATAGGTGTTTGTCTTCCCTGCAGAGAAACAGTGGCTTAGAGAACTCTTTCTACAGCAGCCACACACTCTGCCCTAGAGCTGAATAGCACTGGCTGTAAGTTCCCTTTGCAGAAGTAACATTCTCCAGAAACACACTCTCTCCTAACTCTTAACTTACTAGCTCACCTCACATATGCATGGAAACCCAGAGTGGAGCAGCCGTCGATAGCACTCGCTTGGATGGTGCCAGAAGGCTCTGTGCGATAGTGGCTTGCAAGGCGCTGCTTAGGAATCTAGTTGCACAGCAAGTACAAGCTTCTCACTGGAGCTGAGAAGCACTGGGAAGAACTTCCCTTTGAAGAACTAACAGTGTGCAGAAACACACGCAGTTCTATCTCTTATTGGGGAGTGTGCAGGAGACTTCAGTGAACAGGCCGCTCTGCCCGAACAAGGCAGAATGCAGATGCGTAGTTCCCAAGCATATTCTTCTGAGTCCACTAGAAACGTTGGAGTAGAGCTGAGAGGAACTCGGCATAAGTTCCATTTGAAGAAATAACCTAGGCCAGAAACCCACTCAGCTGTAGCTGTTAAGATTCATCTGGAGCGCACATTTTGGGAAGCAGGCAGCAGAGTGCCCTGTGGAAGCTGCTCGATTTCAGCTTGTCTGATAGGTGTTTGTCTTCCCTGCAGAGAAACAGTGGCTTAGAGAACTCTTTCTACAGCAGCCACACACTCTGCCCTAGAGCTGAGAAGCACTGGCTGTAAGTTCCCTTTGCAGAAGTAACATTCTCCAGAAACACACTCTCTCCTAACTCTTAACTTACTAGCTCACCTCACATATGCATGGAAACCCAGAGTGGAGCAGCCGGCGTATCTCTTGCTTGGATGCTGCCAGAAGGCTCTGTGCGATAGTGGCTTGCAAGGAGCTGCTTAGGAATCTAGTTGCACAGCAAGTACAAGCTTCTCACTGGAGATGAGAAGCACTGGGAAGAACTTCCTTTTGAAGAACTAACAGTGTGCAGAAACACACGCAGTTCTATCTCTTACTGGGGAGTGTGCAGGAGACTTCAGTGAACAGGCCGGTTTGCCTGAACAAGGCAGAATGCAGATGCGTAGTTCCCAAGCATATTCTTCTGAGTCCACTAGAAACGTTGGTGTAGAGCTGAGAGGAACTCGGCATAAGTTCCATTTGAAGAAATAACCTAGGCCAGAAACCCACTCAGGTGTAGCTGTTAAGATTCATCTGGAGCGCACATTCTGGGAACCAGGCAGCAGAGTGCCCTGTGGAAGCTGCTCGATTTCAGCTTGTCTGATAGGTGTTTGTCTTCCCTGCAGAGAAACAGTGGCTTAGAGAACTCTTTCTACAGCAGCCACACACTCTGCCCTAGAGCTGAATAGCACTGGCTGTAAGTTCCCTTTGAAGAAGTAACATTCTCCAGAAACACACTCTCTCCTAACTCTTAACTTACTAGCTCACCTCACATATGCATGGAAACCCAGAGTGGAGCAGCCGTCGATAGCACTCGCTTGGATGGTGCCAGAAGGCTCTGTGCGATAGTGGCTTGCAAGGAGCTGCTTAGGAATCTAGTTGCACAGCAAGTACAAGCTTCTCACTGGAGCTGAGAAGCACTGGGAAGAACTTCCCTTTGAAGAACTAACAGTGTGCAGAAACACACGCAGTTCTATCTCTTATTGGGGAGTGTGCAGGAGACTTCAGTGAACAGGCCGCTCTGCCCGAACAAGGCAGAATGCAGATGCGTAGTTCCCAAGCATATTCTTCTGAGTCCACTAGAAATGTTGGAGTAGAGCTGAGAGGAACTCGGCATAAGTTCCATTTGAAGAAATAACCTAGACCAGAAACCCACTCAGCTGTAGCTGTTAAGATTCATCTGGAGCGCACATTCTGGGAACCAGGCAGCAGAGTGCCCTGTGGAAGCTGCTCGATTTCAGCTTGTCTGATAGGTGTTTGTCTTCCCTGCAGAGAAACAGTGGCTTAGAGAACTCTTTCTACAGCAGCCACACACTCTGCCCTAGAGCTGAGAAGCACTGGCTGTAAGTTCCCTTTGCAGAAGTAACATTCTCCAGAAACACACTCTCTCCTAACTCTTAACTTACTAGCTCACCTCACATATGCATGGAAACCCAGAGTGGATCAGCCGGCGATAGCACTTGCTTGGATGCTGCCAGAAGGCTCTGTGCGATAGTGGCTTGCAAGGAGCTGCTTAGGAATCTAGTTGCACAGCAAGTACAAGCTTCTCACTGGAGCTGAGAAGCACTGGGAAGAACTTCCCTTTGAAGAACTAACAGTGTGCACAAACACACGCAGTTCTATCTCTTACTGGGGAGTGTGCAGGAGACTTCAGTGAACAGGCCGCTCTGCCCGAAAAAGGCAGAATGCAGATGCGTAGTTCCCAAGCATATTCTTCTGAGTCCACTAGAAACGTTGGAGTAGAGCTGAGAGGAACTCGGCATAAGTTCCATTTGAAGAAATAACCTAGGCCAGAAATCCACTCAGCTGTAGCTGTTAAGATTCATCTGGAGCGCACATTCTGGGAACCAGGCAGCAGAGTGCCCTGTGGAAGCTGCTCGATTTCAGCTTGTCTGATAGGTGTTTGTCTTCCCTGCAGAGAAACAGTGGCTTAGAGAACTCTTTCTACAGCAGCCACACACTCTGCCCTAGAGCTGAGAAGCACTGGCTGTAATTTCCCTTTGCAGAAGTAACATTCTCCAGAAACACACTCTCTCCTAACTCTTAAGTTACTAGCTCACCTCACATATGCATGGAAACCCAGAGTGGAGCAGCCGGCGTATCTCTTGCTTGGATGCTGCCAGAAGGCTCTGTGCGATAGTGGCTTGCAAGGAGCTGCTTAGGAATCTAGTTGCACAGCAAGTACAAGCTTCTCACTGGAGCTGAGAAGCACTGGGAAGAACTTCCCTTTGAAGAACTAACAGTGTGCAGAAACACACGCAGTTCTATCTCTTACTGGGGAGTGTGCAGGCGAGTTCAGTGAACAGGCTGCTCTGCCCGAACAAGGCAGAATGCAGATGCGTAGTTCCCAAGCATATTCTTCTGAGTCCACTAGAAACGTTGGAGTAGAGCTGAGAGGAACTCGGCATAAGTTCCATTTGAAGAAATAACCTAGGCCAGAAACCCACTCAGCTGTAGCTGTTAAGATTCATCTGGAGCGCACATTCTGGGAAGCAGGCAGCAGAGTGCCCTGTGGAAGCTGCTCGATTTCAGCTTGTCTGATAGGTGTTTGTCTTCCCTGCAGAGAAACAGTGGCTTAGAGAACTCTTTCTACAGCAGCCACACACTCTGCCCTAGAGCTGAGAAGCACTGGCTGTAAGTTCCCTTTGCAGAAGTAACATTCTCCAGAAACACACTCTCTCCTAACTCTTAACTTACTAGCTCACCTCACATATGCATGGAAACCCAGAGTGGCGCAGCCGGCGTATCTCTTGCTTGGATGCTGCCAGAAGGCTCTGTGCGATAGTGGCTTGCAAGGAGCTGCTTAGGAATCTAGTTGCACAGCAAGTACAAGCTTCTCACTGGAGATGAGAAGCACTGGGAAGAACCTCCTTTTGAAGAACTAACAGGGTGCAGAAACACACGCAGTTCTATCTCTTACTGGGGAGTGTGCAGGAGACTTCAGTGAACAGGCCGGTTTGCCTGAACAAGGCAGAATGCAGATGCGTAGTTCCCAAGCATATTCTTCTGAGTCCACTAGAAACGTTGGAGTAGAGCTGCGAGGAACTCGGCATAAGTTCCATTTGAAGAAATAACCTAGGCCAGAAACCCACTCAGGTGTAGCTGTTAAGATTCATCTGGAGCGCACATTCTGGGAACCAGGCAGCAGAGTGCCCTGTGGAAGCTGCTCGATTTCAGCTTGTCTGATAGGTGTTTGTCTTCCCTGCAGAGAAACAGTGGCTTAGAGAACTCTTTCTACAGCAGCCACACACTCTGCCCTAGAGCTGAATAGCACTGGCTGTAAGTTCCCTTTGCAGAAGTAACATTCTCCAGAAACACACTCTCTCCTAACTCTTAACTTACTAGCTCACCTCACATATGCATGGAAACCCAGAGTGGAGCAGCCGTCGATAACACTCGCTTGGATGGTGCCAGAAGGCTCTGTGCGATAGTGGCTTGCAAGGCGCTGCTTAGGAATCTAGTTGCACAGCAAGTACAAGCTTCTCACTGGAGCTGAGAAGCACTGGGAAGAACTTCCCTTTGAAGAACTAACAGTGTGCAGAAACACACGCAGTTCTATCTCTTATTGGGGAGTGTGCAGGAGACTTCAGTGAACAGGCCGCTCTGCCCGAACAAGGCAGAATGCAGATGCGTAGTTCCCAAGCATATTCTTCTGAGTCCACTAGAAACGTTGGAGTAGAGCTGAGAGGAACTCGGCATAAGTTCCATTTGAAGAAATAACCTAGGCCAGAAACCCACTCAGCTGTAGCTGTTAAGATTCATCTGGAGCGCACATTCTGGGAACCAGGCAGCAGAGTGCTCTGTGGAAGCTGCTCGATTTCAGCTTGTCTGATAGTTGTTTGTTTTCCCTGCAGAGAAACAGTGGCTTAGAGAACTCTTTCTACAGCAGCCACACACTCTGCCCTAGAGCTGAGAAGCACTGGCTGTAAGTTCCCTTTGCAGAAGTAACATTCTCCAGAAACACACTCTCTCCTAACTCTTAACTTACTAGCTCACCTCACATATGCATGGAAACCCAGAGTGGAGCAGCCGGCGTATCTCTTGCTTGGATGCTGCCAGAAGGCTCTGTGCGATAGTGGCTTGCAAGGAGCTGCTTAGGAATCTAGTTGCACAGCAAGTACAAGCTTCTCACTGGAGCTGAGAAGCACTGGGAAGAACTTCCCTTTGAAGAACTAACAGTGTGCAGAAACACACGCAGTTCTATCTCTTACTGGGGAGTGTGCAGGCGAGTTCAGTGAACAGGCTGCTCTGCCCGAACAAGGCAGAATGCAGATGCGTAGTTCCCAAGCATATTCTTCTGAGTCCACTAGAAACGTTGGAGTAGAGCTGAGAGGAACTCGGCATAAGTTCCATTTGAAGAAATAACCTAGGCCAGAAACCCACTCAGGTGTAGCTGTTAAGATTCATCTGGAGCGCACATTCTGGGAACCAGGCAGCAGAGTGCCCTGTGGAAGCTGCTCGATTTCAGCTTGTCTGATAGGTGTTTGTTTTCCCTGCAGAGAAACAGTGGCTTAGAGAACTCTTTCTACAGCAGCCACACACTCTGCCCTAGAGCTGAGAAGCACTGGCTGTAAGTTCCCTTTGCAGAAGTAACATTCTCCAGAAACACACTGTCTCCTAACTCTTAACTTACTAGCTCACCTCACATATGCATGGAAACCCAGAGTGCAGCAGCCGGCGTATCTCTTGCTTGGATGCTGCCAGAAGGCTCTGTGCGATAGTGGCTTGCAAGGAGCTGCTTAGGAATCTAGTTGCACAGCAAGTACAAGCTTCTCACTGGAGCTGAGAAGCACTGGGAAGAACTTCCCTTTGAAGAACTAACAGTGTGCAGAAACACACGCAGTTCTATCTCTTATTGGGGAGTGTGCAGGAGACTTCAGTGAACAGGCCGCTCTGCCCGAACAAGGCAGAATGCAGATGCGTAGTTCCCAAGCATATTCTTCTGAGTCCACTAGAAATGTTGGAGTAGAGCTGAGAGGAACTCGGCATAAGTTCCATTTGAAGAAATAACCTAGACCAGAAACCCACTCAGCTGTAGCTGTTAAGATTCATCTGGAGCGCACATTCTGGGAACCAGGCAGCAGAGTGCCCTGTGGAAGCTGCTCGATTTCAGCTTGTCTGATAGGTGTTTGTCTTCCCTGCAGAGAAACAGTGGCTTAGAGAACTCTTTCTACAGCAGCCACACACTCTGCCCTAGAGCTGAGAAGCACTGGCTGTAAGTTCCCTTTGCAGAAGTAACATTCTCCAGAAACACACTCTCTCCTAACTCTTAACTTACTAGCTCACCTCACATATGCATGGAAACCCAGAGTGGATCAGCCGGCGATAGCACTTGCTTGGATGCTGCCAGAAGGCTCTGTGCGATAGTGGCTTGCAAGGAGCTGCTTAGGAATCTAGTTGCACAGCAAGTACAAGCTTCTCACTGGAGCTGAGAAGCACTGGGAAGAACTTCCCTTTGAAGAACTAACAGTGTGCACAAACACACGCAGTTCTATCTCTTACTGGGGAGTGTGCAGGAGACTTCAGTGAACAGGCCGCTCTGCCCGAAAAAGGCAGAATGCAGATGCGTAGTTCCCAAGCATATTCTTCTGAGTCCACTAGAAACGTTGGAGTAGAGCTGAGAGGAACTCGGCATAAGTTCCATTTGAAGAAATAACCTAGGCCAGAAATCCACTCAGCTGTAGCTGTTAAGATTCATCTGGAGCGCACATTCTGGGAACCAGGCAGCAGAGTGCCCTGTGGAAGCTGCTCGATTTCAGCTTGTCTGATAGGTGTTTGTCTTCCCTGCAGAGAAACAGTGGCTTAGAGAACTCTTTCTACAGCAGCCACACACTCTGCCCTAGAGCTGAGAAGCACTGGCTGTAATTTCCCTTTGCAGAAGTAACATTCTCCAGAAACACACTCTCTCCTAACTCTTAAGTTACTAGCTCACCTCACGTATGCATGGAAACCCAGAGTGGAGCAGCCGGCGTATCTCTTGCTTGGATGCTGCCAGAAGGCTCTGTGCGATAGTGGCTTGCAAGGAGCTGCTTAGGAATCTAGTTGCACAGCAAGTACAAGCTTCTCACTGGAGCTGAGAAGCACTGGGAAGAACTTCCCTTTGAAGAACTAACAGTGTGCAGAAACACACGCAGTTCTATCTCTTACTGGGGAGTGTGCAGGCGAGTTCAGTGAACAGGCTGCTCTGCCCGAACAAGGCAGAATGCAGATGCGTAGTTCCCAAGCATATTCTTCTGAGTCCACTAGAAACGTTGGAGTAGAGCTGAGAGGAACTCGGCATAAGTTCCATTTGAAGAAATAACCTAGGCCAGAAACCCACTCAGCTGTAGCTGTTAAGATTCATCTGGAGCGCACATTCTGGGAAGCAGGCAGCAGAGTGCCCTGTGGAAGCTGCTCGATTTCAGCTTGTCTGATAGGTGTTTGTCTTCCCTGCAGAGAAACAGTGGCTTAGAGAACTCTTTCTACAGCAGCCACACACTCTGCCCTAGAGCTGAGAAGCACTGGCTGTAAGTTCCCTTTGCAGAAGTAACATTCTCCAGAAACACACTCTCTCCTAACTCTTAACTTACTAGCTCACCTCACATATGCATGGAAACCCAGAGTGGCGCAGCCGGCGTATCTCTTGCTTGGATGCTGCCAGAAGGCTCTGTGCGATAGTGGCTTGCAAGGAGCTGCTTAGGAATCTAGTTGCACAGCAAGTACAAGCTTCTCACTGGAGATGAGAAGCACTGGGAAGAACCTCCTTTTGAAGAACTAACAGTGTGCAGAAACACACGCAGTTCTATCTCTTACTGGGGAGTGTGCAGGAGACTTCAGTGAACAGGCCGGTTTGCCTGAACAAGGCAGAATGCAGATGCGTAGTTCCCAAGCATATTCTTCTGAGTCCACTAGAAACGTTGGAGTAGAGCTGCGAGGAACTCGGCATAAGTTCCATTTGAAGAAATAACCTAGGCCAGAAACCCACTCAGGTGTAGCTGTTAAGATTCATCTGGAGCGCACATTCTGGGAACCAGGCAGCAGAGTGCCCTGTGGAAGCTGCTCGATTTCAGCTTGTCTGATAGGTGTTTGTCTTCCCTGCAGAGAAACAGTGGCTTAGAGAACTCTTTCTACAGCAGCCACACACTCTGCCCTAGAGCTGAATAGCACTGGCTGTAAGTTCCATTTGCAGAAGTAACATTCTCCAGAAACACACTCTCTCCTAACTCTTAACTTACTAGCTCACCTCACATATGCATGGAAACCCAGAGTGGAGCAGCCGTCGATAGCACTCGCTTGGATGGTGCCAGAAGGCTCTGTGCGATAGTGGCTTGCAAGGCGCTGCTTAGGAATCTAGTTGCACAGCAAGTACAAGCTTCTCACTGGAGCTGAGAAGCACTGGGAAGAACTTCCCTTTGAAGAACTAACAGTGTGCAGAAACACACGCAGTTCTATCTCTTACTGGGGAGTGTGCAGGCGAGTTCAGTGAACAGGCTGCTCTGCCCGAACAAGGCAGAATGCAGATGCGTAGTTCCCAAGCATATTCTTCTGAGTCCACTAGAAACGTTGGAGTAGAGCTGAGAGGAACTCGGCATAAGTTCCATTTGAAGAAATAACCTAGGCCAGAAATCCACTCAGCTGTAGCTGTTAAGATTCATCTGGAGCGCACATTCTGGGAAGCAGGCAGCAGAGTGCCCTGTGGAAGCTGCTCGATTTCAGCTTGTCTGATAGGTGTTTGTCTTCCCTGCAGAGAAACAGTGGCTTAGAGAACTCTTTCTACAGCAGCCACACACTCTGCCCTAGAGCTGAGAAGCACTGGCTGTAATTTCCCTTTGCAGAAGTAACATTCTCCAGAAACACACTCTCTCCTAACTCTTAAGTTACTAGCTCACCTCACATATGCATGGAAACCCAGAGTGGAGCAGCCGGCGTATCTCTTGCTTGGATGCTGCCAGAAGGCTCTGTGCGATAGTGGCTTGCAAGGAGCTGCTTAGGAATCTAGTTGCACAGCAAGTACAAGCTTCTCACTGGAGCTGAGAAGCACTGGGAAGAACTTCCCTTTGAAGAACTAACAGTGTGCAGAAACACACGCAGTTCTATCTCTTACTGGGGAGTGTGCAGGCAAGTTCAGTGAACAGGCCGCTCTGCCCGAACAAGGCAGAATGCAGATGCGTACTTCCCAAGCATATCCTTCTGAGTCCACTAGAAACGTTGGAGTATAGCTGAGAGGAACTCGGCATAAGTTCCATTTGAAGAAATAACCTAGGCCAGAAACCCACTCAGCTGTAGCTGTTAAGATTCATCTGGAGCGCACATTCTGGGAAGCAGGCAGCAGAGTGCCCTGTGGAAGCTGCTCGATTTCAGCTTGTCTGATAGGTGTTTGTCTTCCCTGCAGAGAAACAGTGGCTTAGAGAACTCTTTCTACAGCAGCCACACACTCTGCCCTAGAGCTGAGAAGCACTGGCTGTAAGTTCCCTTTGCAGAAGTAACATTCTCCAGAAACACACTCTCTCCTAACTCTTAACTTACTAGCTCACCTCACATATGCATGGAAACCCAGAGTGGCGCAGCCGGCGTATCTCTTGCTTGGATGCTGCCAGAGGCTCTGTGCGATAGTGGCTTGCAAGGAGCTGCTTAGGAATCTAGTTGCACAGCAAGTACAAGCTTCTCACTGGAGATGAGAAGCACTGGGAAGAACCTCCTTTTGAAGAACTAACAGTGTGCAGAAACACACGCAGTTCTATCTCTTACTGGGGAGTGTGCAGGAGACTTCAGTGAACAGGCCGGTTTGCCTGAACAAGGCAGAATGCAGATGCGTAGTTCCCAAGCATATTCTTCTGAGTCCACTAGAAACGTTGGAGTAGAGCTGAGAGGAACTCGGCATAAGTTCCATTTGAAGAAATAACCTAGGCCAGAAACCCACTCAGGTGTAGCTGTTAAGATTCATCTGGAGCGCACATTCTGGGAACCAGGCAGCAGAGTGCCCTGTGGAAGCTGCTCGATTTCAGCTTGTCTGATAGGTGTTTGTTTTCCCTGCAGAGAAACAGTGGCTTAGAGAACTCTTTCTACAGCAGCCACACACTCTGCCCTAGAGCTGAGAAGCACTGGCTGTAAGTTCCCTTTGCAGAAGTAACATTCTCCAGAAACACACTCTCTCCTAACTCTTAACTTACTAGCTCACCTCACATATGCATGGAAACCCAGAGTGGAGCAGCCGGCGTATCTCTTGCTTGGATGCTGCCAGAAGGCTCTGTGCGATAGTGGCTTGCAAGGAGCTGCTTAGGAATCTAGTTGCACAGCAAGTACAAGCTTCTCACTGGAGCTGAGAAGCACTGGGAAGAACTTCCCTTTGAAGAACTAACAGTGTGCAGAAACACACGCAGTTCTATCTCTTACTGGGGAGTGTGCAGGCGAGTTCAGTGAACAGGCTGCTCTGCCCGAACAAGGCAGAATGCAGATGCGTAGTTCCCAAGCATATTCTTCTGAGTCCACTAGAAACGTTGGAGTAGAGCTGAGAGGAACTCGGCATAAGTTCCATTTGAAGAAATAACCTAGGCCAGAAACCCACTCAGCTGTAGCTGTTAAGATTCATCTGGAGCGCACATTCTGGGAAGCAGGCAGCAGAGTGCCCTGTGGAAGCTGCTCGATTTCAGCTTGTCTGATAGGTGTTTGTCTTCCCTGCAGAGAAACAGTGGCTTAGAGAACTCTTTCTACAGCAGCCACACACTCTGCCCTAGAGCTGAGAAGCACTGGCTGTAAGTTCCCTTTGCAGAAGTAACATTCTCCAGAAACACACTCTCTCCTAACTCTTAACTTACTAGCTCACCTCACATATGCATGGAAACCCAGAGTGGCGCAGCCGGCGTATCTCTTGCTTGGATGCTGCCAGAAGGCTCTGTGCGATAGTGGCTTGCAAGGAGCTGCTTAGGAATCTAGTTGCACAGCAAGTACAAGCTTCTCACTGGAGATGAGAAGCACTGGGAAGAACCTCCTTTTGAAGAACTAACAGTGTGCAGAAACACACGCAGTTCTATCTCTTACTGGGGAGTGTGCAGGAGACTTCAGTGAACAGGCCGGTTTGCCTGAACAAGGCAGAATGCAGATGCGTAGTTCCCAAGCATATTCTTCTGAGTCCACTAGAAACGTTGGAGTAGAGCTGCGAGGAACTCGGCATAAGTTCCATTTGAAGAAATAACCTAGGCCAGAAACCCACTCAGGTGTAGCTGTTAAGATTCATCTGGAGCGCACATTCTGGGAACCAGGCAGCAGAGTGCCCTGTGGAAGCTGCTCGATTTCAGCTTGTCTGATAGGTGTTTGTCTTCCCTGCAGAGAAACAGTGGCTTAGAGAACTCTTTCTACAGCAGCCACACACTCTGCCCTAGAGCTGAATAGCACTGGCTGTAAGTTCCCTTTGCAGAAGTAACATTCTCCAGAAACACACTCTCTCCTAACTCTTAACTTACTAGCTCACCTCACATATGCATGGAAACCCAGAGTGGAGCAGCCGTTGATAGCACTCGCTTGGATGGTGCCAGAAGGCTCTGTGCGATAGTGGCTTGCAAGGCGCTGCTTAGGAATCTAGTTGCACAGCAAGTACAAGCTTCTCACTGGAGCTGAGAAGCACTGGGAAGAACTTCCCTTTGAAGAACTAACAGTGTGCAGAAACACACGCAGTTCTATCTCTTATTGGGGAGTGTGCAGGAGACTTCAGTGAACAGGCCGCTCTGCCCGAACAAGGCAGAATGCAGATGCGTAGTTCCCAAGCATATTCTTCTGAGTCCACTAGAAACGTTGGAGTAGAGCTGAGAGGAACTCGGCATAAGTTCCATTTGAAGAAATAACCTAGGCCAGAAACCCACTCAGCTGTAGCTGTTAAGATTCATCTGGAGCGCACATTCTGGGAACCAGGCAGCAGAGTGCCCTGTGGAAGCTGCTCGATTTCAGCTTGTCTGATAGGTGTTTGTTTTCGCTGCAGAGAAACAGTGGCTTAGAGAACTCTTTCTACAGCAGCCACACACTCTGCCCTAGAGCTGAGAAGCACTGGCTGTAAGTTCCCTTTGCAGAAGTAACATTCTCCAGAAACACACTCTCTCCTAACTCTTAACTTACTAGCTCACCTCACATATGCATGGAAACCCAGAGTGCAGCAGCCGGCGTATCTCTTGCTTGGATGCTGCCAGAAGGCTCTGTGCGATAGTGGCTTGCAAGGAGCTGCTTAGGAATCTAGTTGCACAGCAAGTACAAGCTTCTCACTGGAGCTGAGAAGCACTGGGAAGAACTTCCCTTTGAAGAACTAACAGTGTGCAGAAACACACGCAGTTCTATCTCTTACTGGGGAGTGTGCAGGCAAGTTCAGTGAACAGGCCGCTCTGCCCGAACAAGGCAGAATGCAGATGCGTAGTTCCCAAGCATATTCTTCTGAGTCCACTAGAAACGTTGGAGTAGAGCTGAGAGGAACTCGGCATAAGTTCCATTTGAAGAAATAACCTAGGCCAGAAACCCACTCAGCTGTAGCTGTTAAGATTCATCTGGAGCGCACATTCTGGGAACCAGGCAGCAGAGTGCCCTGTGGAAGCTGCTCGATTTCAGCTTGTCTGATAGGTGTTTGTTTTCCCTGCAGAGAAACAGTGGCTTAGAGAACTCTTTCTACAGCAGCCACACACTCTGCCCTAGAGCTGAGAAGCACTGGCTGTAAGTTCCCTTTGCAGAAGTAACATTCTCCAGAAACACACTCTCTCCTAACTCTTAACTTACTAGCTCACCTCACATATGCATGGAAACCCAGAGTGGAGCAGCCGGCGTATCTCTTGCTTGGATGCTGCCAGAAGGCTCTGTGCGATAGTGGCTTGCAAGGAGCTGCTTAGGAATCTAGTTGCACAGCAAGTACAAGCTTCTCACTGGAGCTGAGAAGCACTGGGAAGAACTTCCCTTTGAAGAACTAATAGTGTGCAGAAACACACGCAGTTCTATCTCTTACTGGGGAGTGTGCAGGCGAGTTCAGTGAACAGGCTGCTCTGCCCGAACAAGGCAGAATGCAGATGCGTAGTTCCCAAGCATATTCTTCTGAGTCCACTAGAAACGTTGGAGTAGAGCTGAGAGGAACTCGGCATAAGTTCCATTTGAAGAAATAACCTAGGCCAGAAACCCACTCAGCTGTAGCTGTTAAGATTCATCTGGAGCGCACATTCTGGGAAGCAGGCAGCAGAGTGCCCTGTGGAAGCTGCTCGATTTCAGCTTGTCTGATAGGTGTTTGTCTTCCCTGCAGAGAAACAGTGGCTTAGAGAACTCTTTCTACAGCAGCCACACACTCTGCCCTAGAGCTGAGAAGCACTGGCTGTAAGTTCCCTTTGCAGAAGTAACATTCTCCAGAAACACACTCTCTCCTAACTCTTAACTTACTAGCTCACCTCACATATGCATGGAAACCCAGAGTGGCGCAGCCGGCGTATCTCTTGCTTGGATGCTGCCAGAAGGCTCTGTGCGATAGTGGCTTGCAAGGAGCTGCTTAGGAATCTAGTTGCACAGCAAGTACAAGCTTCTCACTGGAGATGAGAAGCACTGGGAAGAACCTCCTTTTGAAGAACTAACAGTGTGCAGAAACACACGCAGTTCTATCTCTTACTGGGGAGTGTGCAGGAGACTTCAGTGAACAGGCCGCTCTGCCCGAACAAGGCAGAATGCAGATGCGTAGTTCCCAAGCATATTCTTCTGAGTCCACTAGAAACGTTGGAGTAGAGCTGAGAGGAACTCGGCATAAGTTCCATTTGAAGAAATAACCTAGGCCAGAAACCCACTCAGCTGTAGCTGTTAAGATTCATCTGGAGCGCACATTCTGGGAACCAGGCAGCAGAGTGCCCTGTGGAAGCTGCTCGATTTCAGCTTGTCTGATAGGTGTTTGTCTTCCCTGCAGAGAAACAGTGGCTTAGAGAACTCTTTCTACAGCAGCCACACACTCTGCCCTAGAGCTGAGAAGCACTGGCTGTAAGTACCCTTTGCAGAAGTAACATTCTCCAGAAACACACTCTCTCCTAACTCTTAAGTTACTAGCTCACCTCACATATGCATGGAAACCCAGAGTGGAGCAGCCGGCGTATCTCTTGCTTGGATGCTGCCAGAAGGTTCTGTGCGATAGTGGCTTGCAAGGAGCTGCTTAGGAATCTAGTTGCACAGCAAGTACAAGCTTCTCACTGGAGCTGAGAAGCACTGGGAAGAACTTCCCTTTGAAGAACTAACAGTGTGCAGAAACACACGCAGTTCTATCTCTTACTGGGGAGTGTGCAGGCGAGTTCAGTGAACAGGCCGCTCTGCCCGAACAAGGCAGAATGCAGATGCGTAGTTCCCAAGCATATTCTTCTGAGTCCACTAGAAACGTTGGAGTAGAGCTGAGAGGAACTCGGCATAAGTTCCATTTGAAGAAATAACCTAGGCCAGAAACCCACTCAGCTGTAGCTGTTAAGATTCATCTGGAGCGCACATTCTGGGAAGCAGGCAGCAGAGTGCCCTGTGGAAGCTGCTCGATTTCAGCTTGTCTGATAGGTGTTTGTCTTCCCTGCAGAGAAACAGTGGCTTAGAGAACTCTTTCTACAGCAGCCACACACTCTGCCCTAGAGCTGAGAAGCACTGGCTGTAAGTTCCCTTTGCAGAAGTAACATTCTCCAGAAACACACTCTCTCCTAACTCTTAAGTTACTAGCTCACCTCACATATGCATGGAAACCCAGAGTGGAGCAGCCGGCGTATCTCTTGCTTGGATGCTGCCAGAAGGCTCTGTGCGATAGTGGCTTGCAAGGAGCTGCTTAGGAATCTAGTTGCACAGCAAGTACAAGCTTCTCACTGGAGCTGAGAAGCACTGGGAAGAACTTCCCTTTGAAGAACTAACAGTGTGCAGAAACACACGCAGTTCTATCTCTTACTGGGGAGTGTGCAGGCAAGTTCAGTGAACAGGCCGCTCTGCCCGAACAAGGCAGAATGCAGATGCGTAGTTCCCAAGCATATTCTTCTGAGTCCACTAGAAACGTTGGAGTAGAGCTGAGAGGAACTCGGCATAAGTTCCATTTGAAGAAATAACCTAGGCCAGAAACCCACTCAGCTGTAGCTGTTAAGATTCATCTGGAGCGCACATTCTGGGAAGCAGGCAGCAGAGTGCCCTGTGGAAGCTGCTCGATTTCAGCTTGTCTGATATGTGTTTGTCTTCCCTGCAGAGAAACAGTGGCTTAGAGAACTCTTTCTACAGCAGCCACACACTCTGCCCTAGAGCTGAATAGCACTGGCTGTAAGTTCCCTTTGCAGAAATAACATTCTCCAGAAACACACTCTCTCCTAACTCTTAACTTACTAGCTCACCTCACGTATGCATGGAAACCCAGAGTGGAGCAGCCGGCGATAGCTCTTGCTTGGATGCTGCCAGAAGGCTCTGTGCGATAGTGGCTTGCAAGGAGCTGCTTAGGAATCTAGTTCCACAGCAAGTACAAGCTTCACACTGGAGCTGAGAAGCACTGGGAAGAACTTCCCTTTGAAGAACTAACAGTGTGCAGAAACACACGCAGTTCTATCTCTTACTGGGGAGTGTGCAGGCGAGTTCAGTGAACAGGCCGCTCTGCCCGAACAAGGCAGAATGCAGATGCGTAGTTCCCAAGCATATTCTTCTGAGTCCACTAGAAACGTTGGAGTAGAGCTGAGAGGAACTCGGCATAAGTTCCATTTGAAGAAATAACCTAGGCCAGAAACCCACTCATCTGTAGCTGTTAAGATTCATCTGGAGCGCACATTCTGGGAACCAGGCAGCAGAGTGCCCTGTGGAAGCTGCTCGATTTCAGCTTGTCTGATAGGTGTTTGTCTTCCCTGCAGAGAAACAGTGGCTTAGAGAACTCTTTCTACAGCAGCCACACACTCTGCCCTAGAGCTGAATAGCACTGGCTGTAAGTTCCCTTTGCAGAAGTAACATTCTCCAGAAACACACTCTCTCCTAACTCTTAACTTACTAGCTCACCTCACATATGCATGGAAACCCAGAGTGGAGCAGCCGTCGATAGCACTCGCTTGGATGCTGCCAGAAGGCTCTGTGCGATAGTGGCTTGCAAGGAGCTGCTTAGGAATCTAGTTGCACAGCAAGTACAAGCTTCTCACTGGAGCTGAGAAGCACTGGGAAGAACTTCCCTTTGAAGAACTAACAGTGTGCAGAAACACACACAGTTCTATCTCTTACTGGGGAGTGTGCAGGAGACTTCAGTGAACAGGCCGCTCTGCCCGAACAAGGCAGAATGCAGATGCGTAGTTCCCAAGCATATTCTTCTGAGTCCACTAGAAACGTTGGAGTAGAGCTGAGAGGAACTCGGCATAAGTTCCATTTGAAGAAATAACCTAGGCCAGAAACCCACTCAGCTGTAGCTCTTAAGATTCATCTGGAGCGCACATTCTGGGAACCAGGCAGCAGAGTGCCCTGTGGAAGCTGCTCGATTTCAGCTTGTCTGATAGGTGTTTGTCTTCCCTGCAGAGAAACAGTGGCTTAGAGAACTCTTTCTACAGCAGCCACACACTCTGCCCTAGAGCTGAGAAGCACTGGCTGTAAGTTCCCTTTGCAGAAGTAACATTCTCCAGAAACACACTCTCTCCTAACTCTTAACTTACTAGCTCACCTCACATATGCATGGAAACCCAGAGTGCAGCAGCCGGCGTATCTCTTGCTTGGATGCTGCCAGAAGGCTCTGTGCGATAGTGGCTTGCAAGGAGCTGCTTAGGAATCTAGTTGCACAGCAAGTACAAGCTTCTCACTGGAGCTGAGAAGCACTGGGAAGAACTTCCCTTTGAAGAACTAACAGTGTGCAGAAACACACGCAGTTCTATCTCTTACTGGGGAGTGTGCAGGAGACTTCAGTGAACAGGCCGCTCTGCCCGAAAAAGGCAGAATGCAGATGCGTAGTTCCCAAGCATATTCTTCTGAGTCCACTAGAAACGTTGGAGTAGAGCTGCGAGGAACTCGGCATAAGTTCCATTTGAAGAAATAACCTAGGCCAGAAACCCACTCAGCTGTAGCTGTTAAGATTCATCTGGAGCGCACATTCTGGGAACCAGGCAGCAGAGTGCCCTGTGGAAGCTGCTCGATTTCAGCTTGTCTGATAGGTGTTTGTCTTCCCTGCAGAGAAACAGTGGCTTAGAGAACTCTTTCTACAGCAGCCACACACTCTGCCCTAGAGCTGAGAAGCACTGGCTGTAAGTTCCCTTTGCAGAAGTAACATTCTCCAGAAACACACTCTCTCCTAACTCTTAAGTTACTAGCTCACCTCACATATGCATGTAAACCCAGAGTGGAGCAGCCGGCGTATCTCTTGCTTGCATGCTGCCAGAAGGCTCTGTGCGATAGTGGCTTGCAAGGAGCTGCTTAGGAATCCAGGTGCACAGCAAGTACAAGCTTCTCACTGGAGCTGAGAAGCACTGGGAAGAACTTCCCTTTGAAGAACTAACAGTGTGCACAAACACACGCAGTTCTATCTCTTACTGGGGAGTGTGCAGGAGACTTCAGTGAACAGGCCGGTTTGCCCGAACAAGGCAGAATGCAGATGCGTAGTTCCCAAGCATATTCTTCTGAGTCCACTAGAAACGTTGGAGTAGAGCTGAGAGGAACTCGGCATAAGTTCCATTTGAAGAAATAACCTAGGCCAGAAACCCACTCAGCTGTAGCTGTTAAGATTCATCTGGAGCGCACATTCTGGGAACCAGGCAGCAGAGTGCCCTGTGGAAGCTGCTCGATTTCAGCTTGTCTGATAGGTGTTTGTC
Organism: Tapirus indicus; assembly: GCA_031878705.1. NCBI lineage: Eukaryota > Metazoa > Chordata > Mammalia > Perissodactyla > Tapiridae > Tapirus > Tapirus indicus. Next base: position 714,943 of record CM062933.1, read on the forward strand.
TTCCCTGCAGAGAAACAGTGGCTTAGAGAACTCTTTCTACAGCAGCCACACACTCTGCCCTAGAGCTGAGAAGCACTGGCTGTAAGTTCCCTTTGCAGAAGTAACATTCTCCAGAAACACACTCTCTCCTAACTCTTAACTTACTAGCTCACCTCACATATGCATGGAAACCCAGAGTGGAGCAGCCGGCGTATCTCTTGCTTGGATGCTGCCAGAAGGCTCTGTGCGATAGTGGCTTGCAAGGAGCTGCTTAGGAATCTAGTTGCACAGCAAGTACAAGCTTCTCACTGGAGATGAGAAGCACTGGGAAGAACTTCCCTTTGAAGAACTAACAGTGTGCAGAAACACACGCAGTTCTATCTCTTACTGGGGAGTGTGCAGGCAAGTTCAGTGAACAGGCCGCTCTGCCCGAACAAGGCAGAATGCAGATGCGTAGTTCCCAAGCATATCCTTCTGAGTCCACTAGAAACGTTGGAGTAGAGCTGAGAGGAACTCGGCATAAGTTCCATTTGAAGAAATAACCTAGGCCAGAAACCCACTCAGCTGTAGCTGTTAAGATTCATCTGGAGCGCACATTCTGGGAACCAGGCAGCAGAGTGCCCTGTGGAAGCTGCTCGATTTCAGCTTGTCTGATAGGTGTTTGTCTTCCCTGCAGAGAAACAGTGGCTTAGAGAACTCTTTCTACAGCAGCCACACACTCTGCCCTAGAGCTGAGAAGCACTGGCTGTAAGTTCCCTTTGCAGAAGTAACATTCTCCAGAAACACACTCTCTCCTAACTCTTAACTTACTAGCTCACCTCACATATGCATGGAAACCCAGAGTGGAGCAGCCGGCGTATCTCTTGCTTGGATGCTGCCAGAAGGCTCTGTGCGATAGTGGCTTGCAAGGAGCTGCTTAGGAATCTAGTTGCACAGCAAGTACAAGCTTCTCACTGGAGCTGAGAAGCACTGGGAAGAACTTCCCTTTGAAGAACTAACAGTGTGCAGAAACACACGCAGTTCTATCTCTTACTGGGGAGTGTGCAGGCAAGTTCAGTGAACAGGCCGCTCTGCCCGAACAAGGCAGAATGCAGATGCGTAGTTCCCAAGCATATTCTTCTGAGTCCACTAGAAACGTTGGAGTAGAGCTGAGAGGAACTCGGCATAAGTTCCATTTGAAGAAATAACCTAGGCCAGAAACCCACTCAGCTGTAGCTGTTAAGATTCATCTGGAGCGCACATTCTGGGAACCAGGCAGCAGAGTGCCCTGTGGAAGCTGCTCGATTTCAGCTTGTCTGATAGGTGTTTGTCTTCCCTGCAGTGAAACAGTGGCTTAGAGAACTCTTTCTACAGCAGCCACACACTCTGCCCTAGAGCTGAGAAGCACTGGCTGTAAGTTCCCTTTGAAGAAGTAACATTCTCCAGAAACACACTCTCTCCTAACTCTTAAGTTACTAGCTCACCTCACGTATGCATGGAAACCCAGAGTGGAGCAGCCGGCGATAGCTCTTGCTTGGATGCTGCCAGAAGGCTCTGTGCGATAGTGGCTTGCAAGGAGCTGCTTAGGAATCTAGTTGCACAGCAAGTACAAGCTTCTCACTGGAGCTGAGAAGCACTGGGAAGAACTTCCCTTTGAAGAACTAACAGTGTGCAGAAACACACGCAGTTCTATCTCTTACTGGGGAGTGTGCAGGAGAGTTCAGTGAACAGGCCGCTCTGCCCGAACAAGGCAGAATGCAGATGCGTAGTTCCCAAGCATATTCTTCTGAGTCCACTAGAAACGTTGGAGTAGAGCTGCGAGGAACTCGGCATAAGTTCCATTTGAAGAAATAACCTAGGCCAGAAACCCACTCAGCTGTAGCTGTTAAGATTCATCTGGAGCGCACATTCTGGGAACCAGGCAGCAGAGTGCCCTGTGGAAGCTGCTCGATTTCAGCTTGTCTGATAGGTGTTTGTCTTCCCTGCAGAGAAACAGTGGCTTAGAGAACTCTTTCTACAGCAGCCACACACTCTGCCCTAGAGCTGAGAAGCACTGGCTGTAAGTTCCCTTTGCAGAAGTAACATTCTCCAGAAACACACTCTCTCCTAACTCTTAACTTACTAGCTCACCTCACATATGCATGGAAACCCAGAGTGGAGCAGCCGGCGTATCTCTTGCTTGGATGCTGCCAGAAGGCTCTGTGCGATAGTGGCTTGCAAGGAGCTGCTTAGGAATCTAGTTGCACAGCAAGTACAAGCTTCTCACTGGAGCTGAGAAGCACTGGGAAGAACTTCCCGTTGAAGAACTAACAGTGTGCAGAAACACACGCAGTTCTATCTCTTACTGGGGAGTGTGCAGGCGAGTTCAGTGAACAGGCTGCTCTGCCCGAACAAGGCAGAATGCAGATGCGTAGTTCACAAGCATATTCTTCTGAGTCCACTAGAAACGTTGGAGTAGAGCTGAGAGGAACTCGGCATAAGTTCCATTTGAAGAAATAACCTAGGCCAGAAACCCACTCAGCTGTAGCTGTTAAGATTCCTCTGGAGCGCACATTCTGGGAACCAGGCAGCAGAGTGCCCTGTGGAAGCTGCTCGATTTCAGCTTGTCTGATAGGTGTTTGTCTTCCCTGCAGAGAAACAGTGGCTTAGAGAACTCTTTCTACAGCAGCCACACACTCTGCCCTAGAGCTGAGAAGCACTGGCTGTAAGTTCCCTTTGCAGAAGTAACATTCTCCAGAAACACACTCTCTCCTAACTCTTAACTTACTAGCTCACCTCACATATGCATGGAAACCCAGAGTGCAGCAGCCGGCGTATCTCTTGCTTGGATGCTGCCAGAAGGCTCTGTGCGATAGTGGCTTGCAAGGAGCTGCTTAGGAATCTAGTTGCACAGCAAGTACAAGCTTCTCACTGGAGCTGAGAAGCACTGGGAAGAACTTCCCTTTGAAGAACTAACAGTGTGCAGAAACACACGCAGTTCTATCTCTTACTGGGGAGTGTGCAGGAGACTTCAGTGAACAGGCCGCTCTGCCCGAACAAGGCAGAATGCAGATGCGTAGTTCCCAAGCATATTCTTCTGAGTCCACTAGAAACGTTGGAGTAGAGCTGCGAGGAACTCGGCATAAGTTCCATTTGAAGAAATAACCTAGGCCAGAAACCCACTCAGCTGTAGCTGTTAAGATTCATCTGGAGCGCACATTCTGGGAACCAGGCAGCAGAGTGCCCTGTGGAAGCTGCTCGATTTCAGCTTGTCTGATAGGTGTTTGTCTTCCCTGCAGAGAAACAGTGGCTTAGAGAACTCTTTCTACAGCAGCCACACACTCTGCCCTAGAGCTGAGAAGCACTGGCTGTAAGTTCCCTTTGCAGAAGTAACATTCTCCAGAAACACACTCTCTCCTAACTCTTAACTTACTAGCTCACCTCACATATGCATGGAAACCCAGAGTGGAGCAGCCGGCGTATCTCTTGCTTGGATGCTGCCAGAAGGCTCTGTGCGATAGTGGCTTGCAAGGAGCTGCTTAGGAATCTAGTTGCACAGCAAGTACAAGCTTCTCACTGGAGCTGAGAAGCACTGGGAAGAACTTCCCGTTGAAGAACTAACAGTGTGCAGAAACACACGCAGTTCTATCTCTTACTGGGGAGTGTGCAGGCGAGTTCAGTGAACAGGCTGCTCTGCCCGAACAAGGCAGAATGCAGATGCGTAGTTCACAAGCATATTCTTCTGAGTCCACTAGAAACGTTGGAGTAGAGCTGAGAGGAACTCGGCATAAGTTCCATTTGAAGAAATAACCTAGGCCAGAAACCCACTCAGCTGTAGCTGTTAAGATTCCTCTGGAGCGCACATTCTGGGAACCAGGCAGCAGAGTGCCCTGTGGAAGCTGCTCGATTTCAGCTTGTCTGATAGGTGTTTGTCTTCCCTGCAGAGAAACAGTGGCTTAGAGAACTCTTTCTACAGCAGCCACACACTCTGCCCTAGAGCTGAGAAGCACTGGCTGTAAGTTCCCTTTGCAGAAGTAACATTCTCCAGAAACACACTCTCTCCTAACTCTTAAGTTACTAGCTCACCTCACATATGCATGGAAACCCAGAGTGCAGCAGCCGGCGTATCTCTTGCTTGGATGCTGCCAGAAGGCTCTGTGCGATAGTGGCTTGCAAGGAGCTGCTTAGGAATCTAGTTGCACAGCAAGTACAAGCTTCTCACTGGAGCTGAGAAGCACTGGGAAGAACTTCCCTTTGAAGAACTAACAGTGTGCAGAAACACACGCAGTTCTATCTCTTACTGGGGAGTGTGCAGGAGACTTCAGTGAACAGGCCGCTCTGCCCGAAAAAGGCAGAATGCAGATGCGTAGTTCCCAAGCATATTCTTCTGAGTCCACTAGAAACGTTGGAGTAGAGCTGCGAGGAACTCGGCATAAGTTCCATTTGAAGAAATAACCTAGGCCAGAAACCCACTCAGCTGTAGCTGTTAAGATTCATCTGGAGCGCACATTCTGGGAACCAGGCAGCAGAGTGCCCTGTGGAAGCTGCTCGATTTCAGCTTGTCTGATAGGTGTTTGTCTTCCCTGCAGAGAAACAGTGGCTTAGAGAACTCTTTCTACAGCAGCCACACACTCTGCCCTAGAGCTGAGAAGCACTGGCTGTAAGTTCCCTTTGCAGAAGTAACATTCTCCAGAAACACACTCTCTCCTAACTCTTAAGTTACTAGCTCACCTCACATATGCATGGAAACCCAGAGTGGAGCAGCCGGCGTATCTCTTGCTTGGATGCTGCCAGAAGGCTCTGTGCGATAGTGGCTTGCAAGGAGCTGCTTAGGAATCTAGTTGCACAGCAAGTACAAGCTTCTCACTGGAGATGAGAAGCACTGGGAAGAACTTCCCTTTGAAGAACTAACAGTGTGCAGAAACACACGCAGTTCTATCTCTTACTGGGGAGTGTGCAGGCAAGTTCAGTGAACAGGCCGCTCTGCCCGAACAAGGCAGAATGCAGATGCGTAGTTCCCAAGCATATCCTTCTGAGTCCACTAGAAACGTTGGAGTAGAGCTGAGAGGAACTCGGCATAAGTTCCATTTGAAGAAATAACCTAGGCCAGAAACCCACTCAGCTGTAGCTGTTAAGATTCATCTGGAGCGCACATTCTGGGAACCAGGCAGCAGAGTGCCCTGTGGAAGCTGCTCGATTTCAGCTTGTCTGATAGGTGTTTGTCTTCCCTGCAGAGAAACAGTGGCTTAGAGAACTCTTTCTACAGCAGCCACACACTCTGCCCTAGAGCTGAGAAGCACTGGCTGTAAGTTCCCTTTGCAGAAGTAACATTCTCCAGAAACACACTCTCTCCTAACTCTTAAGTTACTAGCTCACCTCACATATGCATGGAAACCCAGAGTGGAGCAGGCGGCGATAGCTCTTGCTTGGATGCTGCCAGAAGGCTCTGTGCGATAGTGGCTTGCAAGGAGCTGCTTAGGAATCTAGTTGCACAGCAAGTACAAGCTTCTCACTGGAGCTGAGAAGCACTGGGAAGAACTTCCCTTTGAAGAACTAACAGTGTGCAGAAACACACGCAGTTCTATCTCTTACTGGGGAGTGTGCAGGCAAGTTCAGTGAACAGGCCGCTCTGCCCGAACAAGGCAGAATGCAGATGCGTAGTTCCCAAGCATATTCTTCTGAGTCCACTAGAAACGTTGGAGTAGAGCTCAGAGGAACTCGGCATAAGTTCCATTTGAAGAAATAACCTAGGCCAGAAACCCACTCAGCTGTAGCTGTTAAGATTCATCTGGAGCGCACATTCTGGGAACCAGGCAGCAGAGTGCCCTGTGGAAGCTGCTCGATTTCAGCTTGTCTGATAGGTGTTTGTCTTCCCTGCAGAGAAACAGTGGCTTAGAGAACTCTTTCTACAGCAGCCACACACTCTGCCCTAGAGCTGAGAAGCACTGGCTGTAAGTTCCCTTTGCAGAAGTAACATTCTCCAGAAACACACTCTCTCCTAACTCTTAAGTTACTAGCTCACCTCACATATGCATGGAAACCCAGAGTGGAGCAGCCGGCGTATCTCTTGCTTGGATGCTGCCAGAAGGCTCTGTGCGATAGTGGCTTGCAAGGAGCTGCTTAGGAATCTAGTTGCACAGCAAGTACAAGCTTCTCACTGGAGCTGAGAAGCACTGGGAAGAACTTCCCTTTGAAGAACTAACAGTGTGCAGAAACACACGCAGTTCTATCTCTTACTGGGGAGTGTGCAGGCGAGTTCAGTGAACAGGCTGATCTGCCCGAACAAGGCAGAATGCAGATGCGTAGTTCACAAGCATATTCTTCTGAGTCCACTAGAAACGTTGGAGTAGAGCTGAGAGGAACTCGGCATAAGTTCCATTTGAAGAAATAACCTAGGCCAGAAACCCACTCAGCTGTAGCTGTTAAGATTCATCTGGAGCGCACATTCTGGGAACCAGGCAGCAGAGTGCCCTGTGGAAGCTGCTCGATTTCAGCTTGTCTGATAGGTGTTTGTCTTCCCTGCAGAGAAACAGTGGCTTAGAGAACTCTTTCTACAGCAGCCACACACTCTGCCCTAGAGCTGAGAAGCACTGGCTGTAAGTTCCCTTTGCAGAAGTAACATTCTCCAGAAACACACTCTCTCCTAACTCTTAAGTTACTAGCTCACCTCACATATGCATGGAAACCCAGAGTGGAGCAGCCGGCGTATCTCTTGCTTGGATGCTGCCAGAAGGCTCTGTGCGATAGTGGCTTGCAAGGAGCTGCTTAGGAATCTAGTTGCACAGCAAGTACAAGCTTCTCACTGGAGCTGAGAAGCACTGGGAAGAACTTCCCTTTGAAGAACTAACAGTGTGCAGAAACACACGCAGTTCTATCTCTTACTGGGGAGTGTGCAGGCAAGTTCAGTGAACAGGCCGCTCTGCCCGAACAAGGCAGAATGCAGATGCGTAGTTCCCAAGCATATTCTTCTGAGTCCACTAGAAACGTTGGAGTAGAGCTGAGAGGAACTCGGCATAAGTTCCATTTGAAGAAATAACCTAGGCCAGAAACCCACTCAGCTGTAGCTGTTAAGATTCATCTGGAGCGCACATTCTGGGAACCAGGCAGCAGAGTGCCCTGTGGAAGCTGCTCGATTTCAGCTTGTCTGATAGGTGTTTGTCTTCCCTGCAGAGAAACAGTGGCTTAGAGAACTCTTTCTACAGCAGCCACACACTCTGCCCTAGAGCTGAGAAGCACTGGCTGTAAGTTCCCTTTGCAGAAGTAACATTCTCCAGAAACACACTCTCTCCTAACTCTTAACTTACTAGCTCACCTCACATATGCATGGAAACCCAGAGTGGAGCAGCCGGCGTATCTCTTGCTTGGATGCTGCCAGAAGGCTCTGTGCGATAGTGGCTTGCAAGGAGCTGCTTAGGAATCTAGTTGCACAGCAAGTACAAGCTTCTCACTGGAGCTGAGAAGCACTGGGAAGAACTTCCCTTTGAAGAACTAACAGTGTGCAGAAACACACGCAGTTCTATCTCTTACTGGGGAGTGTGCAGGCGAGTTCAGTGAACAGGCTGCTCTGCCCGAACAAGGCAGAATGCAGATGCGTAGTTCACAAGCATATTCTTCTGAGTCCACTAGAAACGTTGGAGTAGAGCTGAGAGGAACTCGGCATAAGTTCCATTTGAAGAAATAACCTAGGCCAGAAACCCACTCAGCTGTAGCTGTTAAGATTCATCTGGAGCGCACATTCTGGGAACCAGGCAGCAGAGTGCCCTGTGGAAGCTGCTCGATTTCAGCTTGTCTGATAGGTGTTTGTCTTCCCTGCAGAGAAACAGTGGCTTAGAGAACTCTTTCTACAGCAGCCACACACTCTGCCCTAGAGCTGAGAAGCACTGGCTGTAAGTTCCCTTTGCAGAAGTAACATTCTCCAGAAACACACTCTCTCCTAACTCTTAACTTACTAGCTCACCTCACATATGCATGGAAACCCAGAGTGGAGCAGCCGGCGTATCTCTTGCTTGGATGCTGCCAGAAGGCTCTGTGCGATAGTGGCTTGCAAGGAGCTGCTTAGGAATCTAGTTGCACAGCAAGTACAAGCTTCTCACTGGAGCTGAGAAGCACTGGGAAGAACTTCCCTTTGAAGAACTAACAGTGTGCAGAAACACACGCAGTTCTATCTCTTACTGGGGAGTGTGCAGGAGACTTCAGTGAACAGGCCGCTCTGCCCGAACAAGGCAGAATGCAGATGCGTAGTTCCCAAGCATATTCTTCTGAGTCCACTAGAAACGTTGGAGTAGAGCTGAGAGGAACTCGGCATAAGTTCCATTTGAAGAAATAACCTAGGCCAGAAACCCACTCAGCTGTAGCTGTTAAGATTCATCTGGAGCGCACATTCTGGGAACCAGGCAGCAGAGTGCCCTGTGGAAGCTGCTCGATTTCAGCTTGTCTGATAGGTGTTTGTCTTCCCTGCAGAGAAACAGTGGCTTAGAGAACTCTTTCTACAGCAGCCACACACTCTGCCATAGAGCTGAGAAGCACTGGCTGTAAGTTCCCTTTGCAGAAGTAACACTCTCCAGAAACACACTCTCTCCTAAGTCTTAAGTTACTAGCTCACCTCACATATGCATGGAAACCCAGAGTGGAGCAGGCGGCGATAGCTCTTGCTTGGATGCTGCCAGAAGGCTCTGTGCGATAGTGGCTTGCAAGGAGCTGCTTAGGAATCTAGTTGCACAGCAAGTACAAGCTTCTCACTGGAGATGAGAAGCACTGGGAAGAACTTCCCTTTGAAGAACTAACAGTGTGCAGAAACACACGCAGTTCTATCTCTTACTGGGGAGTGTGCAGGAGACTTCAGTGAACAGGCCGCTCTGCCCGAACAAGGCAGAATGCAGATGCGTAGTTCCCAAGCATATTCTTCTGAGTCCACTAGAAACGTTGGAGTAGAGCTGAGAGGAACTCGGCATAAGTTCCATTTGAAGAAATAACCTAGGCCAGAAACCCACTCAGCTGTAGCTGTTAAGATTCATCTGGAGCGCACATTCTGGGAACCAGGCAGCAGAGTGCCCTGTGGAAGCTGCTCGATTTCAGCTTGTCTGATAGGTGTTTGTCTTCCCTGCAGAGAAACAGTGGCTTAGAGAACTCTTTCTACAGCAGCCACACACTCTGCCATAGAGCTGAGAAGCACTGGCTGTAAGTTCCCTTTGCAGAAGTAACACTCTCCAGAAACACACTCTCTCCTAAGTCTTAAGTTACTAGCTCACCTCACATATGCATGGAAACCCAGAGTGGAGCAGGCGGCGATAGCTCTTGCTTGGATGCTGCCAGAAGGCTCTGTGCGATAGTGGCTTGCAAGGAGCTGCTTAGGAATCTAGTTGCACAGCAAGTACAAGCTTCTCACTGGAGATGAGAAGCACTGGGAAGAACTTCCCTTTGAAGAACTAACAGTGTGCAGAAACACACGCAGTTCTATCTCTTACTGGGGAGTGTGCAGGAGACTTCAGTGAACAGGCCGCTCTGCCCGAACAAGGCAGAATGCAGATGCGTAGTTCCCAAGCATATTCTTCTGAGTCCACTAGAAACGTTGGAGTAGAGCTGAGAGGAACTCGGCATAAGTTCCATTTGAAGAAATAACCTAGGCCAGAAACCCACTCAGCTGTAGCTGTTAAGATTCATCTGGAGCGCACATTCTGGGAACCAGGCAGCAGAGTGCCCTGTGGAAGCTGCTCGATTTCAGCTTGTCTGATAGGTGTTTGTCTTCCCTGCAGAGAAACAGTGGCTTAGAGAACTCTTTCTACAGCAGCCACACACTCTGCCATAGAGCTGAGAAGCACTGGCTGTAAGTTCCCTTTGCAGAAGTAACACTCTCCAGAAACACACTCTCTCCTAAGTCTTAAGTTACTAGCTCACCTCACATATGCATGGAAACCCAGAGTGGAGCAGGCGGCGATAGCTCTTGCTTGGATGCTGCCAGAAGGCTCTGTGCGATAGTGGCTTGCAAGGAGCTGCTTAGGAATCTAGTTGCACAGCAAGTACAAGCTTCTCACTGGAGATGAGAAGCACTGGGAAGAACTTCCCTTTGAAGAACTAACAGTGTGCAGAAACACACGCAGTTCTATCTCTTACTGGGGAGTGTGCAGGAGACTTCAGTGAACAGGCCGCTCTGCCCGAACAAGGCAGAATGCAGATGCGTAGTTCCCAAGCATATTCTTCTGAGTCCACTAGAAACGTTGGAGTAGAGCTGAGAGGAACTCGGCATAAGTTCCATTTGAAGAAATAACCTAGGCCAGAAACCCACTCAGCTGTAGCTGTTAAGATTCATCTGGAGCGCACATTCTGGGAACCAGGCAGCAGAGTGCCCTGTGGAAGCTGCTCGATTTCAGCTTGTCTGATAGGTGTTTGTCTTCCCTGCAGAGAAACAGTGGCTTAGAGAACTCTTTCTACAGCAGCCACACACTCTGCCATAGAGCTGAGAAGCACTGGCTGTAAGTTCCCTTTGCAGAAGTAACACTCTCCAGAAACACACTCTCTCCTAAGTCTTAAGTTACTAGCTCACCTCACATATGCATGGAAACCCAGAGTGGAGCAGGCGGCGATAGCTCTTGCTTGGATGCTGCCAGAAGGCTCTGTGCGATAGTGGCTTGCAAGGAGCTGCTTAGGAATCTAGTTGCACAGCAAGTACAAGCTTCTCACTGGAGATGAGAAGCACTGGGAAGAACTTCCCTTTGAAGAACTAACAGTGTGCAGAAACACACGCAGTTCTATCTCTTACTGGGGAGTGTGCAGGCAAGTTCAGTGAACAGGCCGCTCTGCCCGAACAAGGCAGAATGCAGATGCGTAGTTCCCAAGCATATCCTTCTGAGTCCACTAGAAACGTTGGAGTAGAGCTGAGAGGAACTCGGCATAAGTTCCATTTGAAGAAATAACCTAGGCCAGAAACCCACTCAGCTGTAGCTGTTAAGATTCATCTGGAGCGCACATTCTGGGAACCAGGCAGCAGAGTGCCCTGTGGAAGCTGCTCGATTTCAGCTTGTCTGATAGGTGTTTGTCTTCCCTGCAGAGAAACAGTGGCTTAGAGAACTCTTTCTACAGCAGCCACACACTCTGCCCTAGAGCTGAGAAGCACTGGCTGTAAGTTCCCTTTGCAGAAGTAACATTCTCCAGAAACACACTCTCTCCTAACTCTTAAGTTACTAGCTCACCTCACATATGCATGGAAACCCAGAGTGGAGCAGGCGGCGATAGCTCTTGCTTGGATGCTGCCAGAAGGCTCTGTGCGATAGTGGCTTGCAAGGAGCTGCTTAGGAATCTAGTTGCACAGCAAGTACAAGCTTCTCACTGGAGATGAGAAGCACTGGGAAGAACTTCCCTTTGAAGAACTAACAGTGTGCAGAAACACACGCAGTTCTATCTCTTACTGGGGAGTGTGCAGGCAAGTTCAGTGAACAGGCCGCTCTGCCCGAACAAGGCAGAATGCAGATGCGTAGTTCCCAAGCATATTCTTCTGAGTCCACTAGAAACGTTGGAGTAGAGCTGAGAGGAACTCGGCATAAGTTCCATTTGAAGAAATAACCTAGGCCAGAAACCCACTCAGCTGTAGCTGTTAAGATTCATCTGGAGCGCACATTCTGGGAACCAGGCAGCAGAGTGCCCTGTGGAAGCTGCTCGATTTCAGCTTGTCTGATAGGTGTTTGTCTTCCCTGCAGTGAAACAGTGGCTTAGAGAACTCTTTCTACAGCAGCCACACACTCTGCCCTAGAGCTGAGAAGCACTGGCTGTAAGTTCCCTTTGAAGAAGTAACATTCTCCAGAAACACACTCTCTCCTAACTCTTAACTTACTAGCTCACCTCACGTATGCATGGAAACCCAGAGTGGAGCAGCCGGCGATAGCTCTTGCTTGGATGCTGCCAGAAGGCTCTGTGCGATAGTGGCTTGCAAGGAGCTGCTTAGGAATCTAGTTGCACAGCAAGTACAAGCTTCTCACTGGAGATGAGAAGCACTGGGAAGAACTTCCCTTTGAAGAACTAACAGTGTGCAGAAAAACACGCAGTTCTATCTCTTACTGGGGAGTGTGCAGGAGACTTCAGTGAACAAGCCGGTTTGCCCGAACAAGGCACAATGCAGATGCGTAGTTCCCAAGCATATTCTTCTGAGTCCACTAGAAACCTTGGAGTAGAGCTGAGAGGAACTCGGCATAAGTTCCATTTGAAGAAATAACCTAGGCCAGAAACCCACTCAGCTGTAGCTGTTAAGATTCCTCTGGAGCGCACATTCTGGGAACCAGGCAGCAGAGTGCCCTGTGGAAGCTGCTCGATTTCAGCTTGTCTGATAGGTGTTTGTCTTCCCTGCAGAGAAACAGTGGCTTAGAGAACTCTTTCTACAGCAGCCACACACTCTGCCCTACAGCTGAGAAGCACTGGCTGTAAGTTCCCTTTGCAGAAGTAACATTCTCCAGAAACACACTCTCTCCTAACTCTTAACTTACTAGCTCACCTCACATATGCATGGAAACCCAGAGTGGAGCAGCCGGCGTATCTCTTGCTTGGATGCTGCCAGAAGGCTCTGTGCGATAGTGGCTTGCAAGGAGCTGCTTAGGAATCTAGTTGCACAGCAAGTACAAGCTTCTCACTGGAGCTGAGAAGCACTGGGAAGAACTTCCCTTTGAAGAACTAACAGTGTGCAGAAACACACGCAGTTCTATCTCTTACTGGGGAGTGTGCAGGCGAGTTCAGTGAACAGGCTGCTCTGCCCGAACAAGGCAGAATGCAGATGCGTAGTTCCCAAGCATATTCTTCTGAGTCCACTAGAAACGTTGGAGTAGAGCTGAGAGGAACTCGGCATAAGTTCCATTTGAAGAAATAACCTAGGCCAGAAACCCACTCAGCTGTAGCTGTTAAGATTCATCTGGAGCGCACATTCTGGGAAGCAGGCAGCAGAGTGCCCTGTGGAAGCTGCTCGATTTCAGCTTGTCTGATAGGTGTTTGTCTTCCCTGCAGAGAAACAGTGGCTTAGAGAACTCTTTCTACAGCAGCCACACACTCTGCCCTAGAGCTGAGAAGCACTGGCTGTAAGTTCCCTTTGCAGAAGTAACATTCTCCAGAAACACACTCTCTCCTAACTCTTAACTTACTAGCTCACCTCACATATGCATGGAAACCCAGAGTGGAGCAGCCGGCGTATCTCTTGCTTGGATGCTGCCAGAAGGCTCTGTGCGATAGTGGCTTGCAAGGAGCTGCTTAGGAATCTAGTTGCACAGCAAGTACAAGCTTCTCACTGGAGCTGAGAAGCACTGGGAAGAACTTCCCTTTGAAGAACTAACAGTGTGCACAAACACACGCAGTTCTATCTCTTACTGGGGAGTGTGCAGGAGACTTCAGTGAACAGGCCGGTTTGCCCGAACAAGGCAGAATGCAGATGCATAGTTCCCAAGCATATTCTTCTGAGTCCACTAGAAACGTTGGAGTAGAGCTGCGAGGAACTCGGCATAAGTTCCATTTGAAGAAATAACCTAGGCCAGAAACCCACTCAGCTGTAGCTGTTAAGATTCATCTGGAGCGCACATTCTGGGAACCAGGCAGCAGAGTGCCCTGTGGAAGCTGCTCGATTTCAGCTTGTCTGATAGGTGTTTGTCTTCCCTGCAGAGAAACAGTGGCTTAGAGAACTCTTTCTACAGCAGCTACACACTCTACAGAGCTGAGAAGCACTGGCTGTAAGTTCCCTTTGCAGAAGTAACATTCTCCAGAAACACACTCTCTCCTAACTCTTAACTTACTAGCTCACCTCACATATGCATGGAAACCCAGAGTGGAGCAGCCGTCGATAGCACTTGCTTGGATGCTGCCAGAAGGCTCTGTGCGATAGTGGCTTGCAAGGAGTTGCTTAGGAATCTAGTTGCACAGCAAGTACAAGCTGCTCACTGGAGCTGAGAAGCACTGGGAAGAACTTCCCTTTGAAGAACTAACAGTGTGCAGAAACACACGCAGTTCTATCTCTTACTGGGGAGTGTGCAGGCGAGTTCAGTGAACAGGCCGCTCTGCCCGAACAAGGCAGAATGCAGATGCGTAGTTCCCAAGCATATTCTTCTGAGTCCACTAGAAACGTTGGAGTAGAGCTGCGAGGAACTCGGCATAAGTTCCATTTGAAGAAATAACCTAGGCCAGAAGCCCACTCAGCTGTAGCTGTTAAGATTCATCTGGAGCGCACATTCTGGGAACCAGGCAGCAGAGTGCCCTGTGGAAGCTACTCGATTTCAGCTTGTCTGATAGGTGTTTGTCTTCCCTGCAGAGAAACAGTGGCTTAGAGAACTCTTTCTACAGCAGCCACACACTCTGCCCTAGAGCTGAATAGCACTGGCTGTAAGTTCCCTTTGCAGAAGTAACATTCTCCAGAAACACACTCTCTCCTAACTCTTAACTTACTAGCTCACCTCCCATATGCATGGAAACCCAGAGTGGAGCAGCCGGCGTATCTCTTGCTTGGATGCTGCCAGAAGGCTCTGTGCGATAGTGGCTTGCAAGGAGCTGCTTAGGAATCTAGTTGCACAGCAAGTACAAGCTTCTCACTGGAGCTGAGAAGCACTGGGAAGAACTTCCCTTTGAAGAACTAACAGTGTGCAGAAACACACGCAGTTCTATCTCTTACTGGGGAGTGTGCAGGAGACTTCAGTGAAAAGGCCGGTTTGCCCGAACAAGGCACAATGCAGATGCGTAGTTCCCAAGCATATTCTTCTGAGTCCACTAGAAACGTTGGAGTAGAGCTGAGAGGAACTCGGCATAAGTTCCATTTGAAGAAATAACCTAGGCCAGAAACCCACTCAGCTGTAGCTGTTAAGATTCCTCTGGAGCGCACATTCTGGGAACCAGGCAGCAGAGTGCCCTGTGGAAGCTGCTCGATTTCAGCTTGTCTGATAGGTGTTTGTCTTCCCTGCAGAGAAACAGTGGCTTAGAGAACTCTTTCTACAGCAGCCACACACTCTGCCCTACAGCTGAGAAGCACTGGCTGTAAGTTCCCTTTGCAGAAGTAACATTCTCCAGAAACACACTCTCTCCTAACTCTTAACTTACTAGCTCACCTCACATATGCATGGAAACCCAGAGTGGAGCAGCCGGCGTATCTCTTGCTTGGATGCTGCCAGAAGGCTCTGTGCGATAGTGGCTTGCAAGGAGCTGCTTAGGAATCTAGTTGCACAGCAAGTACAAGCTTCTCACTGGAGCTGAGAAGCACTGGGAAGAACTTCCCTTTGAAGAACTAACAGTGTGCAGAAACACATGCAGTTCTATCTCTTACTGGGGAGTGTGCAGGCGAGTTCAGTGAACAGGCTGCTCTGCCCGAACAAGGCAGAATGCAGATGCGTAGTTCCCAAGCATATTCTTCTGAGTCCACTAGAAACGTTGGAGTAGAGCTGAGAGGAACTCGGCATAAGTTCCATTTGAAGAAATAACCTAGGCCAGAAACCCACTCAGCTGTAGCTGTTAAGATTCATCTGGAGCGCACATTCTGGGAACCAGGCAGCAGAGTGCCCTGTGGAAGCTGCTCGATTTCAGCTTGTCTGATAGGTGTTTGTCTTCCCTGCAGAGAAACAGTGGCTTAGAGAACTCTTTCTACAGCAGCCACACACTCTGCCCTAGAGCTGAGAAGCACTGGCTGTAAGTTCCCTTTGCAGAAGTAACACTCTCCAGAAACACACTCTCTCCTAAGTCTTAAGTTACTAGCTCACCTCACATATGCATGGAAACCCAGAGTGGAGCAGGCGGCGATAGCTCTTGCTTGGATGCTGCCAGAAGGCTCTGTGCGATAGTGGCTTGCAAGGAGCTGCTTAGGAATCTAGTTGCACAGCAAGTACAAGCTTCTCACTGGAGATGAGAAGCACTGGGAAGAACTTCCCTTTGAAGAACTAACAGTGTGCAGAAACACACGCAGTTCTATCTCTTACTGGGGAGTGTGCAGGCAAGTTCAGTGAACAGGCCGCTCTGCCCGAACAAGGCAGAATGCAGATGCGTAGTTCCCAAGCATATTCTTCTGAGTCCACTAGAAACGTTGGAGTAGAGCTGAGAGGAACTCGGCATAAGTTCCATTTGAAGAAATAACCTAGGCCAGAAACCCACTCAGCTGTAGCTGTTAAGATTCATCTGGAGCGCACATTCTGGGAACCAGGCAGCAGAGTGCCCTGTGGAAGCTGCTCGATTTCAGCTTGTCTGATAGGTGTTTGTCTTCCCTGCAGAGAAACAGTGGCTTAGAGAACTCTTTCTACAGCAGCCACACACTCTGCCCTAGAGCTGAGAAGCACTGGCTGTAAGTTCCCTTTGAAGAAGTAACATTCTCCAGAAACACACTCTCTCCTAACTCTTAAGTTACTAGCTCACCTCACGTATGCATGGAAACCCAGAGTGGAGCAGCCGGCGATAGCTCTTGCTTGGATGCTGCCAGAAGGCTCTGTGCGATAGTGGCTTGCAAGGAGCTGCTTAGGAATCTAGTTGCACAGCAAGTGCAAGCTTCTCACTGGAGCTGAGAAGCACTGGGAAGAACTTCCCTTTGAAGAACTAAGAGTGTGCAGAAACACACGCAGTTCTATCTCTTACTGGGGAGTGTGCAGGCGAGTTCAGTGAACAGGCCGCTCTGCCCGAACAAGGCAGAATGCAGATGCGTAGTTCCCAAGCAGATTCTTCTGAGTCCACTAGAAACGTTGGAGTAGAGCTGAGAGGAACTCGGCATAAGTTCCATTTGAAGAAATAACCTAGGCCAGAAACCCACTCAGCTGTAGCTGTTAAGATTCATCTGGAGCGCACATTCTGGGAACCAGGCAGCAGAGTGCCCTGTGGAAGCTGTTCGATTTCAGCTTGTCTGATAGGTGTTTGTCTTCCCTGCAGAGAAACAGTGGCTTAGAGAACTCTTTCTACAGCAGCCACACACTCTGCCCTAGAGCTGAGAAGCACTGGCTGTAAGTTCCCTTTGCAGAAGTAACATTCTCCAGAAACACATTCTCTCCTAACTCTTAAGTTACTAGCTCACCTCACATATGCATGGAAACCCACAGTGGAGCAGGCGGCCATAGCACTCGCTTGGATGCTGCCAGAAGGCTCTGTGCGATAGTGGCTTGCAAGGAGCTGCTTAGGAATCTAGTTGCACAGCAAGTACAAGCTTCTCACTGGAGCTGAGAAGCACTGGGATGAACTTCTCTTTGAACAACTAACAGTGTGCAGAAACACACGCAGTTCTATCTCTTACTGGGGATTGTGCAGGAGACTTCAGTGAACAGGCCGCTCTGCCCGAACAAGGCAGAATGCAGATGCGTAGTTCCCAAGCATATTCTTCTGAGTCCACTAGAAACGTTGGAGTAGAGCTGAGAGGAACTCGGCATAAGTTCCATTTGAAGAAATAACCTAGGCCAGAAACCCACTCAGCTGTAGCTGTTAAGATTCATCTGGAGCGCACATTCTGGGAACCAGGCAGCAGAGTGCCCTGTGGAAGCTGCTCGATTTCAGCTTGTCTGATAGGTGTTTGTCTTCCCTGCAGAGAAACAGTGGCTTCGAGAACTGTTTCTACAGCAGCCACACACTCTGCCCTAGAGCTGAGAAGCACTGGCTGTAAGTTCCCTTTGCAGAAGTAACATTCTCCAGAAACACATTCTCTCCTAACTCTTAACTTACTAGCTCACCTCACATATGCATGGAAACCCAGAGTGGAGCAGCCGTGGATAGCACTCGCTTGGATGCTGCCAGAAGGCTCTGTGCGATAGTGGCTTGCAAGGAGCTGCTTAGGAATCTAGTTGCACAGCAAGTACAAGCTTCTCACTGGAGCTGAGAAGCACTGGGAAGAACTTCCCTTTGAAGAACTAACAGTGTGCAGAAACACACGCAGTTCTATCTCTTACTGGGGAGTGTGCAGGCGACTTCAGTGAACAGGCCGCTCTGCCCGAACAAGGCAGAATGCAGATGCGTAGTTCCCAAGCATATTCTTCTGAGTCCACTAGAAACGTTGGAGTAGAGCAGCGAGGAACTCGGCATAAGTTCCATTTGAAGAAATAACCTAGGCCAGAAACCCACTCAGCTGTAGCTGTTAAGATTCATCTGGAGCGCACATTCTGGGAACCAGGCAGCAGAGTGCCCTGTGGAAGCTGCTCGATTTCAGCTTGTCTGATAGGTGTTTGTCTTCCCTGCAGAGAAACAGTGGCTTAGAGAACTCTTTCTACAGCAGCCACACACTCTGCCCTAGAGCTGAGAAGCACTGGCTGTAAGTTTCCTTTGCAGAAGTAACATTCTCCAGAAACACACTCTCTCCTAACTCTTAACTTACTAGCTCACCTCACATATGCATGGAAACCCAGAGTGGAGCAGCCGGCGTATCTCTTGCTTGGATGCCGCCAGAAGGCTCTGTGCGATAGTGGCTTGCAAGGAGCTGCTTAGGAATCTAGTTGCACAGCAAGTACAAGCTTCTCACTGGAGCTGAGAAGCACTGGGAAGAACTTCCCTTTGAAGAACTAACAGTGTGCAGAAACACACGCAGTTCTATCTCTTACTGGGGAGTGTGCAGGCGACTTCAGTGAACAGGCCGCTCTGCCCGAACAAGGCAGAATGCAGATGCGTAGTTCCCAAGCATATTCTTCTGAGTCCACTAGAAACGTTGGAGTAGAGCTGAGAGGAACTCGGCATAAGTTCCATTTGAAGAAATAACCTAGGCCAGAAACCCACTCAGCTGTAGCTGTTAAGATTCATCTGGAGCGCACATTCTGGGAACCAGGCAGCAGAGTGCCCTGTGGAAGCTGCTCGATTTCAGCTTGTCTGATAGGTGTTTGTCTTCCCTGCAGAGAAACAGTGGCTTCGAGAACTGTTTCTACAGCAGCCACACACTCTGCCCTAGAGCTGAGAAGCACTGGCTGTAAGTTCCCTTTGCAGAAGTAACATTCTCCAGAAACACATTCTCTCCTAACTCTTAACTTACTAGCTCACCTCACATATGCATGGAAACCCAGAGTGGAGCAGCCGTGGATAGCACTCGCTTGGATGCTGCCAGAAGGCTCTGTGCGATAGTGGCTTGCAAGGAGCTGCTTAGGAATCTAGTTGCACAGCAAGTACAAGCTTCTCACTGGAGCTGAGAAGCACTGGGAAGAACTTCCCTTTGAAGAACTAACAGTGTGCAGAAACACACGCAGTTCTATCTCTTACTGGGGAGTGTGCAGGCGACTTCAGTGAACAGGCCGCTCTGCCCGAACAAGGCAGAATGCAGATGCGTAGTTCCCAAGCATATTCTTCTGAGTCCACTAGAAACGTTGGAGTAGAGCTGCGAGGAACTCGGCATAAGTTCCATTTGAAGAAATAACCTAGGCCAGAAACCCACTCAGCTGTAGCTGTTAAGATTCATCTGGAGCGCACATTCTGGGAACCAGGCAGCAGAGTGCCCTGTGGAAGCTGCTCGATTTCAGCTTGTCTGATAGGTGTTTGTCTTCCCTGCAGAGAAACAGTGGCTTAGAGAACTCTTTCTACAGCAGCCACACACTCTGCCCTAGAGCTGAGAAGCACTGGCTGTAAGTTCCCTTTGCAGAAGTAACATTATCCAGAAACACACTCTCTCCTAACTCTTAAGTTACTAGCTCACCTCACATATGCATGGAAACCCAGAGTGGAGCAGCCGGCGTATCTCTTGCTTGCATGCTGCCAGAAGGCACTGTGCGATAGTGGCTTGCAAGGAGCTGCTTAGGAATCTAGTTGCACAGCAAGTACAAGCTTCTCACTGGAGCTGAGAAGCACTGGGAAGAACTTCCCTTTGAAGAACTAACAGTGTGCAGAAACACACGCAGTTCTATCTCTTACTGGGGAGTGTGCAGGCGAGTTCAGTGAACAGGCTGCTCTGCCCGAACAAGGCAGAATGCAGATGCGTAGTTCACAAGCATATTCTTCTGAGTCCACTAGAAACGTTGGAGTAGAGCTGAGAGGAACTCGGCATAAGTTCCATTTGAAGAAATAACCTAGGCCAGAAACCCACTCAGCTGTAGCTGTTAAGATTCATCTGGAGCGCACATTCTGGGAACCAGGCAGCAGAGTGCCCTGTGGAAGCTGCTCGATTTCAGCTTGTCTGATAGGTGTTTGTCTTCCCTGCAGAGAAACAGTGGCTTAGAGAACTCTTTCTACAGCAGCCACACACTCTGCCCTAGAGCTGAGAAGCACTGGCTGTAAGTTCCCTTTGCAGAAGTAACATTCTCCAGAAACACACTCTCTCCTAACTCTTAAGTTACTGGCTCACCTCACATATGCATGGAAACCCAGAGTGGAGCAGCCGGCGTATCTCTTGCTTGGATGCTGCCAGAAGGCTCTGTGCGATAGTGGCTTGCAAGGAGCTGCTTAGGAATCTAGTTGCACAGCAAGTACAAGCTTCTCACTGGAGCTGAGAAGCACTGGGAAGAACTTCCCTTTGAAGAACTAACAGTGTGCACAAACACACGCAGTTCTATCTCTTACTGGGGAGTGTGCAGGAGACTTCAGTGAACAGGCCGGTTTGCCCGAACAAGGCAGAATGCAGATGCGTAGTTCCCAAGCATATTCTTCTGAGTCCACTAGAAACGTTGGAGTAGAGCTGAGAGGAACTCGGCATAAGTTCCATTTGAAGAAATAACCTAGGCCAGAAACCCACTCAGCTGTAGCTGTTAAGATTCATCTGGAGCGCACATTCTGGGAACCAGGCAGCAGAGTGCCCTGTGGAAGCTGCTCGATTTCAGCTTGTCTGATAGGTGTTTGTCTTCCCTGCAGAGAAACAGTGGCTTAGAGAACTCTTTCTACAGCAGCCACACACTCTGCCCTAGAGCTGAGAAGCACTGGCTGTAAGTTCCCTTTGCAGAAGTAACACTCTCCAGAAACACACTCTCTCCTAAGTCTTAAGTTACTAGCTCACCTCACATATGCATGGAAACCCAGAGTGGAGCAGGCGGCGATAGCTCTTGCTTGGATGCTGCCAGAAGGCTCTGTGCGATAGTGGCTTGCAAGGAGCTGCTTAGGAATCTAGTTGCACAGCAAGTACAAGCTTCTCACTGGAGATGAGAAGCACTGGGAAGAACTTCCCTTTGAAGAACTAACAGTGTGCAGAAACACACGCAGTTCTATCTCTTACTGGGGAGTGTGCAGGCAAGTTCAGTGAACAGGCCGCTCTGCCCGAACAAGGCAGAATGCAGATGCGTAGTTCCCAAGCATATCCTTCTGAGTCCACTAGAAACGTTGGAGTATAGCTGAGAGGAACTCGGCATAAGTTCCATTTGAAGAAATAACCTAGGCCAGAAACCCACTCAGCTGTAGCTGTTAAGATTCATCTGGAGCGCACATTCTGGGAACCAGGCAGCAGAGTGCCCTGTGGAAGCTGCTCGATTTCAGCTTGTCTGATAGGTGTTTGTCTTCCCTGCAGAGAAACAGTGGCTTAGAGAACTCTTTCTACAGCAGCCACACACTCTGCCCTAGAGCTGAGAAGCACTGGCTGTAAGTTCCCTTTGCTGAAGTAACATTCTCCAGAAACACACTCTCTCCTAACTCTTAAGTTACTAGCTCACCTCACATATGCATGGAAACCCAGAGTGGAGCAGGCGGCGATAGCTCTTGCTTGGATGCTGCCAGAAGGCTCTGTGCGATAGTGGCTTGCAAGGAGCTGCTTAGGAATCTAGTTGCACAGCAAGTACAAGCTTCTCACTGGAGATGAGAAGCACTGGGAAGAACTTCCCTTTGAAGAACTAACAGTGTGCAGAAACACACGCAGTTCTATCTCTTACTGGGGAGTGTGCAGGCAAGTTCAGTGAACAGGCCGCTCTGCCCGAACAAGGCAGAATGCAGATGCGTAGTTCCCAAGCATATCCTTCTGAGTCCACTAGAAACGTTGGAGTATAGCTGAGAGGAACTCGGCATAAGTTCCATTTGAAGAAATAACCTAGGCCAGAAACCCACTCAGCTGTAGCTGTTAAGATTCATCTGGAGCGCACATTCTGGGAACCAGGCAGCAGAGTGCCCTGTGGAAGCTGCTCGATTTCAGCTTGTCTGATAGGTGTTTGTCTTCCCTGCAGAGAAACAGTGGCTTAGAGAACTCTTTCTACAGCAGCCACACACTCTGCCCTAGAGCTGAGAAGCACTGGCTGTAAGTTCCCTTTGAAGAAGTAACATTCTCCAGAAACACACTCTCTCCTAACTCTTAAGTTACTAGCTCACCTCACGTATGCATGGAAACCCAGAGTGGAGCAGCCGGCGATAGCTCTTGCTTGGATGCTGCCAGAAGGCTCTGTGCGATAGTGGCTTGCAAGGAGCTGCTTAGGAATCTAGTTGCACAGCAAGTGCAAGCTTCTCACTGGAGCTGAGAAGCACTGGGAAGAACTTCCCTTTGAAGAACTAAGAGTGTGCAGAAACACACGCAGTTCTATCTCTTACTGGGGAGTGTGCAGGCGAGTTCAGTGAACAGGCCGCTCTGCCCGAACAAGGCAGAATGCAGATGCGTAGTTCCCAAGCATATTCTTCTGAGTCCACTAGAAACGTTGGAGTAGAGCTGAGAGGAACTCGGCATAAGTTCCATTTGAAGAAATAACCTAGGCCAGAAACCCACTCAGCTGTAGCTGTTAAGATTCATCTGGAGCGCACATTCTGGGAACCAGGCAGCAGAGTGCCCTGTGGAAGCTGTTCGATTTCAGCTTGTCTGATAGGTGTTTGTCTTCCCTGCAGAGAAACAGTGGCTTAGAGAACTCTTTCTACAGCAGCCACACACTCTGCCCTAGAGCTGAGAAGCACTGGCTGTAAGTTCCCTTTGCAGAAGTAACATTCTCCAGAAACACATTCTCTCCTAACTCTTAAGTTACTAGCTCACCTCACATATGCATGGAAACCCACAGTGGAGCAGGCGGCCATAGCACTCGCTTGGATGCTGCCAGAAGGCTCTGTGCGATAGTGGCTTGCAAGGAGCTGCTTAGGAATCTAGTTGCACAGCAAGTACAAGCTTCTCACTGGAGCTGAGAAGCACTGGGAAGAACTTCCCTTTGAAGAACTAACAGTGTGCAGAAACACACGCAGTTCTATCTCTTACTGGGGAGTGTGCAGGCGACTTCAGTGAACAGGCCGCTCTGCCCGAACAAGGCAGAATGCAGATGCGTAGTTCCCAAGCATATTCTTCTGAGTCCACTAGAAACGTTGGAGTAGAGCTGCGAGGAACTCGGCATAAGTTCCATTTGAAGAAATAACCTAGGCCAGAAACCCACTCAGCTGTAGCTGTTAAGATTCATCTGGAGCGCACATTCTGGGAACCAGGCAGCAGAGTGCCCTGTGGAAGCTGCTCGATTTCAGCTTGTCTGATAGGTGTTTGTCTTCCCTGCAGAGAAACAGTGGCTTAGAGAACTCTTTCTACAGCAGCCACACACTCTGCCCTAGAGCTGAGAAGCACTGGCTGTAAGTTCCCTTTGCAGAAGTAACATTCTCCAGAAACACACTCTCTCCTAACTCTTAAGTTACTAGCTCACCTCACATATGCATGGAAACCCAGAGTGGAGCAGGCGGCGATAGCTCTTGCTTGGATGCTGCCAGAAGGCTCTGTGCGATAGTGGCTTGCAAGGAGCTGCTTAGGAATCTAGTTGCACAGCAAGTACAAGCTTCTCACTGGAGATGAGAAGCACTGGGAAGAACTTCCCTTTGAAGAACTAACAGTGTGCAGAAACACACGCAGTTCTATCTCTTACTGGGGAGTGTGCAGGCAAGTTCAGTGAACAGGCCGCTCTGCCCGAACAAGGCAGAATGCAGATGCGTAGTTCCCAAGCATATTCTTCTGAGTCCACTAGAAACGTTGGAGTAGAGCTGAGAGGAACTCGGCATAAGTTCCATTTGAAGAAATAACCTAGGCCAGAAACCCACTCAGCTGTAGCTGTTAAGATTCATCTGGAGCGCACATTCTGGGAACCAGGCAGGAGAGTGCCCTGTGGAAGCTGCTCGATTTCAGCTTGTCTGATAGGTGTTTGTCTTCCCTGCAGTGAAACAGTGGCTTAGAGAACTCTTTCTACAGCAGCCACACACTCTGCCCTAGAGCTGAGAAGCACTGGCTGTAAGTTCCCTTTGAAGAAGTAACATTCTCCAGAAACACACTCTCTCCTAACTCTTAAGTTACTAGCTCACCTCACGTATGCATGGAAACCCAGAGTGGAGCAGCCGGCGATAGCTCTTGCTTGGATGCTGCCAGAAGGCTCTGTGCGATAGTGGCTTGCAAGGAGCTGCTTAGGAATCTAGTTGCACAGCAAGTACAAGCTTCTCACTGGAGCTGAGAAGCACTGGGAAGAACTTCCCTTTGAAGAACTAACAGTGTGCAGTAACACACGCAGTTCTATCTCTTACTGGGGAGTGTGCAGGAGACTTCAGTGAACAGGCCGCTCTGCCCGAAAAAGGCAGAATGCAGATGCGTAGTTCCCAAGCATATTCTTCTGAGTCCACTAGAAACGTTGGAGTAGAGCTGCGAGGAACTCGGCATAAGATCCATTTGAAGAAATAACCTAGGCCAGAAACCCACTCAGCTGTAGCTGTTAAGATTCATCTGGAGCGAACATTCTGGGAACCAGGCAGCAGAGTGCCCTGTGGAAGCTGCTCGATTTCAGCTTGTCTGATAGGTGTTTGTCTTCCCTGCAGAGAAACAGTGGCTTAGAGAACTCTTTCTACAGCAGCCACACACTCTGCCCTAGAGCTGAGAAGCACTGGCTGTAAGTTCCCTTTGCAGAAGTAACATTCTCCAGAAACACACTCTCTCCTAACTCTTAACTTACTAGCTCACCTCACATATGCATGGAAACCCAGAGTGGAGCAGCCGGCGTATCTCTTGCTTGGATGCTGCCAGAAGGCTCTGTGCGATAGTGGCTTGCAAGGAGCTGCTTAGGAATCTAGTTGCACAGCAAGTACAAGCTTCTCACTGGAGCTGAGAAGCACTGGGAAGAACTTCCCTTTGAAGAACTAACAGTGTGCAGAAACACACGCAGTTCTATCTCTTACTGGGGAGTGTGCAGGCGACTTCAGTGAACAGGCCGCTCTGCCCGAACAAGGCAGAATGCAGATGCGTAGTTCCCAAGCATATTCTTCTGAGTCCACTAGAAACGTTGGAGTAGAGCTGCGAGGAACTCGGCATAAGTTCCATTTGAAGAAATAACCTAGGCCAGAAACCCACTCAGGTGTAGCTGTTAAGATTCATCTGGAGCGCACATTCTGGGAACCAGGCAGCAGAGTGCCCTGTGGAAGCTGCTCGATTTCAGCTTGTCTGATAGGTGTTTGTCTTCCCTGCAGAGAAACAGTGGCTTAGAGAACTCTTTCTACAGCAGCCACACACTCTGCCCTAGAGCTGAGAAGCACTGGCTGTAAGTTCCCTTTGCAGAAGTAACATTATCCAGAAACACACTCTCTCCTAACTCTTAAGTTACTAGCTCACCTCACATATGCATGGAAACCCAGAGTGGAGCAGCCGGCGTATCTCTTGCTTGCATGCTGCCAGAAGGCTCTGTGCGATAGTGGCTTGCAAGGAGCTGCTTAGGAATCTAGTTGCACAGCAAGTACAAGCTTCTCACTGGAGCTGAGAAGCACTGGGAAGAACTTCCCTTTGAAGAACTAACAGTGTGCAGAAACACACGCAGTTCTATCTCTTACTGGGGAGTGTGCAGGCGAGTTCAGTGAACAGGCTGCTCTGCCCGAACAAGGCAGAATGCAGATGCGTAGTTCACAAGCATATTCTTCTGAGTCCACTAGAAACGTTGGAGTAGAGCTGAGAGGAACTCGGCATAAGTTCCATTTGAAGAAATAACCTAGGCCAGAAACCCACTCAGCTGTAGCTGTTAAGATTCATCTGGAGCGCACATTCTGGGAACCAGGCAGCAGAGTGCCCTGTGGAAGCTGCTCGATTTCAGCTTGTCTGATAGGTGTTTGTCTTCCCTGCAGAGAAACAGTGGCTTAGAGAACTCTTTCTACAGCAGCCACACACTCTGCCCTAGAGCTGAGAAGCACTGGCTGTAAGTTCCCTTTGCAGAAGTAACACTCTCCAGAAACACACTCTCTCCTAAGTCTTAAGTTACTAGCTCACCTCACATATGCATGGAAACCCAGAGTGGAGCAGGCGGCGATAGCTCTTGCTTGGATGCTGCCAGAAGGCTCTGTGCGATAGTGGCTTGCAAGGAGCTGCTTAGGAATCTAGTTGCACAGCAAGTACAAGCTTCTCACTGGAGATGAGAAGCACTGGGAAGAACTTCCCTTTGAAGAACTAACAGTGTGCAGAAACACACGCAGTTCTATCTCTTACTGGGGAGTGTGCAGGCAAGTTCAGTGAACAGGCCGCTCTGCCCGAACAAGGCAGAATGCAGATGCGTAGTTCCCAAGCATATCCTTCTGAGTCCACTAGAAACGTTGGAGTATAGCTGAGAGGAACTCGGCATAAGTTCCATTTGAAGAAATAACCTAGGCCAGAAACCCACTCAGCTGTAGCTGTTAAGATTCATCTGGAGCGCACATTCTGGGAACCAGGCAGCAGAGTGCCCTGTGGAAGCTGCTCGATTTCAGCTTGTCTGATAGGTGTTTGTCTTCCCTGCAGAGAAACAGTGGCTTAGAGAACTCTTTCTACAGCAGCCACACACTCTGCCCTAGAGCTGAGAAGCACTGGCTGTAAGTTCCCTTTGAAGAAGTAACATTCTCCAGAAACACACTCTCTCCTAACTCTTAAGTTACTAGCTCACCTCACGTATGCATGGAAACCCAGAGTGGAGCAGCCGGCGATAGCTCTTGCTTGGATGCTGCCAGAAGGCTCTGTGCGATAGTGGCTTGCAAGGAGCTGCTTAGGAATCTAGTTGCACAGCAAGTGCAAGCTTCTCACTGGAGCTGAGAAGCACTGGGAAGAACTTCCCTTTGAAGAACTAAGAGTGTGCAGAAACACACGCAGTTCTATCTCTTACTGGGGAGTGTGCAGGCGAGTTCAGTGAACAGGCCGCTCTGCCCGAACAAGGCAGAATGCAGATGCGTAGTTCCCAAGCATATTCTTCTGAGTCCACTAGAAACGTTGGAGTAGAGCTGAGAGGAACTCGGCATAAGTTCCATTTGAAGAAATAACCTAGGCCAGAAACCCACTCAGCTGTAGCTGTTAAGATTCATCTGGAGCGCACATTCTGGGAACCAGGCAGCAGAGTGCCCTGTGGAAGCTGTTCGATTTCAGCTTGTCTGATAGGTGTTTGTCTTCCCTGCAGAGAAACAGTGGCTTAGAGAACTCTTTCTACAGCAGCCACACACTCTGCCCTAGAGCTGAGAAGCACTGGCTGTAAGTTCCCTTTGCAGAAGTAACATTCTCCAGAAACACACTCTCTCCTAACTCTTAAGTTACTAGCTCACCTCACATATGCATGGAAACCCACAGTGGAGCAGGCGGCGATAGCACTCGCTTGGATGCTGCCAGAAGGCTCTGTGCGATAGTGGCTTGCAAGGAGCTGCTTAGGAATCTAGTTGCACAGCAAGTACAAGCTTCTCACTGGAGCTGAGAAGCACTGGGATGAACTTCTCTTTGAACAACTAACAGTGTGCAGAAACACACGCAGTTCTATCTCTTACTGGGGAGTGTGCAGGAGACTTCAGTGAACAGGCCGCTCTGCCCGAACAAGGCAGAATGCAGATGCGTAGTTCCCAAACATATTCTTCTGAGTCCACTAGAAACGTTGGAGTAGAGCTGAGAGGAACTCGGCATAAGTTCCATTTGAAGAAATAACCTAGGCCAGAAACCCACTCAGCTGTAGCTGTTAAGATTCATCTGGAGCGCACATTCTGGGAACCAGGCAGCAGAGTGCCCTGTGGAAGCTGCTCGATTTCAGCTTGTCTGATAGGTGTTTGTCTTCCCTGCAGAGAAACAGTGGCTTCGAGAACTGTTTCTACAGCAGCCACACACTCTGCCCTAGAGCTGAGAAGCACTGGCTGTAAGTTCCCTTTGCAGAAGTAACATTCTCCAGAAACACATTCTCTCCTAACTCTTAACTTACTAGCTCACCTCACATATGCATGGAAACCCAGAGTGGAGCAGCCGTGGATAGCACTCGCTTGGATGCTGCCAGAAGGCTCTGTGCGATAGTGGCTTGCAAGGAGCTGCTTAGGAATCTAGTTGCACAGCAAGTACAAGCTTCTCACTGGAGCTGAGAAGCACTGGGAAGAACTTCCCTTTGAAGAACTAACAGTGTGCAGAAACACACGCAGTTCTATCTCTTACTGGGGAGTGTGCAGGCGACTTCAGTGAACAGGCCACTCTGCCCGAACAAGGCAGAATGCAGATGCGTAGTTCCCAAGCATATTCTTCTGAGTCCACTAGAAACGTTGGAGTAGAGCAGCGAGGAACTCGGCATAAGTTCCATTTGAAGAAATAACCTAGGCCAGAAACCCACTCAGCTGTAGCTGTTAAGATTCATCTGGAGCGCACATTCTGGGAACCAGGCAGCAGAGTGCCCTGTGGAAGCTGCTCGATTTCAGCTTGTCTGATAGGTGTTTGTCTTCCCTGCAGAGAAACAGTGGCTTAGAGAACTCTTTCTACAGCAGCCACACACTCTGCCCTAGAGCTGAGAAGCACTGGCTGTAAGTTTCCTTTGCAGAAGTAACATTCTCCAGAAACACACTCTCTCCTAACTCTTAACTTACTAGCTCACCTCACATATGCATGGAAACCCAGAGTGGAGCAGCCGGCGTATCTCTTGCTTGGATGCCGCCAGAAGGCTCTGTGCGATAGTGGCTTGCAAGGAGCTGCTTAGGAATCTAGTTGCACAGCAAGTACAAGCTTCTCACTGGAGCTGAGAAGCACTGGGAAGAACTTCCCTTTGAAGAACTAACAGTGTGCAGAAACACACGCAGTTCTATCTCTTACTGGGGAGTGTGCAGGCGAGTTCAGTGAACAGGCCGCTCTGCCCGAACAAGGCAGAATGCAGATGCGTAGTTCCCAAGCATATTCTTCTGAGTCCACTAGAAACATTGGAGTAGAGCTGACAGGAACTCGGCATAAGTTGCATTTGAAGAAATAACCTAGGCCAGAAACCCACTCAGCTGTAGCTGTTAAGATTCATCTGGAGCGCACATTCTGGGAACCAGGCAGCAGAGTGCCCTGTGGAAGCTGCTCGATTTCAGCTTGTCTGATAGGTGTTTGTCTTCCCTGCAGAGAAACAGTGGCTTAGAGAACTCTTTCTACAGCAGCCACACACTCTGCCCTAGAGCTGAGAAGCACTGGCTGTAAGTTCCCTTTGCAGAAGTAACATTCTCCAGAAACACACTCTCCCCTAACTCTTAACTTACTAGCTCACCTCACATATGCATGGAAACCCAGAGTGGTGCAGCCGGCGTATCTCTTGCTTGGATGCTGCCAGAAGGCTCTGTGTGATAGTGGCTTGCAAGGAGCTGCTTAGGAATCTAGTTGCACAGCAAGTACAAGCTTCTCACTGGAGCTGAGAAGCACTGGGAAGAACTTCTCTTTGAAGAACTAACAGTGTGCAGAAACACACGCAGTTCTATCTCTTACTGGGGAGTGTGCAGGAGACTTCAGTGAACAGGCCGGTTTGCCCGAACAAGGCAGAATGCAGATGCGTAGTTCCCAAGCATATTCTCCTGAGTCTACTAGAAACGTTGGAGTAGAGCTGCGAGGAACTCGGCATAAGTTCCATTTGAAGAAATAACCTAGGCCAGAAACCAACTCAGCTGTAGCTGTTATGATTCTTCTGGAGCGCACATTCTGGGAAACAGGCAGAAGAGTGCCCTGTGGAAGCTGCTCGATTTCAGCTTGTCTGATAGGTGTTTGTCTTCCCTGCAGAGAAACAGTGGCTTAGAGAACTCTTTCTACAGCAGCCACACACTCTGCCCTAGAGCTGAGAAGCACTGGCTGTAAGTTCCCTTTGCAGAAGTAACATTCTCCAGAAACACACTCTCTCCTAACTCTTAACTTACTAGCTCACCTCACATATGCATGGAAACCCAGAGTGGAGCAGCCGTCGATAGCACTCGCTTGGATGCTGCCAGAAGGCTCTGTGCGATAGTGGCTTGCAAGGAGCTGCTTAGGAATCTAGTTGCACAGCAAGTACAAGCTTCTCACTGGAGCTGAGAAGCACTGGGATGAACTTCTCTTTGAACAACTAACAGTGTGCAGAAACACACGCAGTTCTATCTCTTACTGGGGAGTGTGCAGGAGACTTCAGTGAACAGGCCGCTCTGCCCGAACAAGGCAGAATGCAGATGCGTAGTTCCCAAGCATATTCTTCTGAGTCCACTAGAAACGTTGGAGTAGAGCTGAGAGGAACTCGGCATAAGTTCCATTTGAAGAAATAACCTAGGCCAGAAACCCACTCAGCTGTAGCTGTTAAGATTCATCTGGAGCGCACATTCTGGGAACCAGGCAGCAGAGTGCCCTGTGGAAGCTGCTCGATTTCAGCTTGTCTGATATGTGTTTGTCTTCCCTGCAGAGAAACAGTGGCTTAGAGAACTGTTTCTACAGCAGCCACACACTCTGCCCTAGAGCTGAGAAGCACTGGCTGTAAGTTCCCTTTGCAGAAGTAACATTCTCCAGAAACACATTCTCTCCTAACTCTTAACTTACTAGCTCACCTCACATATGCATGGAAACCCAGAGTGGAGCAGCCGTGGATAGCACTCGCTTGGATGCTGCCAGAAGGCTCTGTGCGATAGTGGCTTGCAAGGAGCTGCTTAGGAATCTAGTTGCACAGCAAGTACAAGCTTCTCACTGGAGCTGAGAAGCACTGGGAAGAACTTCCCTTTGAAGAACTAACAGTGTGCAGAAACACACGCAGTTCTATCTCTTACTGGGGAGTGTGCAGGCGACTTCAGTGAACAGGCCACTCTGCCCGAACAAGGCAGAATGCAGATGCGTAGTTCCCAAGCATATTCTTCTGAGTCCACTAGAAACGTTGGAGTAGAGCTGCGAGGAACTCGGCATAAGTTCCATTTGAAGAAATAACCTAGGCCAGAAACCCACTCAGCTGTAGCTGTTAAGATTCATCTGGAGCGCACATTCTGGGAACCAGGCAGCAGAGTGCCCTGTGGAAGCTGCTCGATTTCAGCTTGTCTGATAGGTGTTTGTCTTCCCTGCAGAGAAACAGTGGCTTAGAGAACTCTTTCTACAGCAGCCACACACTCTGCCCTAGAGCTGAGAAGCACTGGCTGTAAGTTCCCTTTGCAGAAGTAACATTCTCCAGAAACACACTCTCTCCTAACTCTTAACTTACTAGCTCACCTCACATATGCATGGAAACCCAGAGTGGAGCAGCCGTCGATAGCACTCGCTTGGATGCTGCCAGAAGGCTCTGTGCGATAGTGGCTTGCAAGGAGCTGCTTAGGAATCTAGTTGCACAGCAAGTACAAGCTTCTCACTGGAGCTGAGAAGCACTGGGATGAACTTCTCTTTGAACAACTAACAGTGTGCAGAAACACACGCAGTTCTATCTCTTACTGGGGAGTGTGCAGGAGACTTCAGTGAACAGGCCGCTCTGCCCGAACAAGGCAGAATGCAGATGCGTAGTTCCCAAGCATATTCTTCTGAGTCCACTAGAAACGTTGGAGTAGAGCTGAGAGGAACTCGGCATAAGTTCCATTTGAAGAAATAACCTAGGCCAGAAACCCACTCAGCTGTAGCTGTTAAGATTCATCTGGAGCGCACATTCTGGGAACCAGGCAGCAGAGTGCCCTGTGGAAGCTGCTCGATTTCAGCTTGTCTGATATGTGTTTGTCTTCCCTGCAGAGAAACAGTGGCTTAGAGAACTGTTTCTACAGCAGCCACACACTCTGCCCTAGAGCTGAGAAGCACTGGCTGTAAGTTCCCTTTGCAGAAGTAACATTCTCCAGAAACACATTCTCTCCTAACTCTTAACTTACTAGCTCACCTCACATATGCATGGAAACCCAGAGTGGAGCAGCCGTGGATAGCACTCGCTTGGATGCTGCCAGAAGGCTCTGTGCGATAGTGGCTTGCAAGGAGCTGCTTAGGAATCTAGTTGCACAGCAAGTACAAGCTTCTCACTGGAGCTGAGAAGCACTGGGAAGAACTTCCCTTTGAAGAACTAACAGTGTGCAGAAACACACGCAGTTCTATCTCTTACTGGGGAGTGTGCAGGCGACTTCAGTGAACAGGCCGCTCTGCCCGAACAAGGCAGAATGCAGATGCGTAGTTCCCAAGCATATTCTTCTGAGTCCACTAGAAACGTTGGAGTAGAGCTGCGAGGAACTCGGCATAAGTTCCATTTGAAGAAATAACCTAGGCCAGAAACCCACTCAGCTGTAGCTGTTAAGATTCATCTGGAGCGCACATTCTGGGAACCAGGCAGCAGAGTGCCCTGTGGAAGCTGCTCGATTTCAGCTTGTCTGATAGGTGTTTGTCTTCCCTGCAGAGAAACAGTGGCTTAGAGAACTCTTTCTACAGCAGCCACACACTCTGCCCTAGAGCTGAGAAGCACTGGCTGTAAGTTTCCTTTGCAGAAGTAACATTCTCCAGAAACACACTCTCTCCTAACTCTTAACTTACTAGCTCACCTCACATATGCATGGAAACCCAGAGTGGAGCAGCCGGCGTATCTCTTGCTTGGATGCCGCCAGAAGGCTCTGTGCGATAGTGGCTTGCAAGGAGCTGCTTAGGAATCTAGTTGCACAGCAAGTACAAGCTTCTCACTGGAGCTGAGAAGCACTGGGAAGAACTTCCCTTTGAAGAACTAACAGTGTGCAGAAACACACGCAGTTCTATCTCTTACTGGGGAGTGTGCAGGCGAGTTCAGTGAACAGGCCGCTCTGCCCGAACAAGGCAGAAGGCAGATGCGTAGTTCCCAAGCATATTCTTCTGAGTCCACTAGAAACATTGGAGTAGAGCTGAGAGGAACTCGGCATAAGTTCCATTTGAAGAAATAACCTAGGCCAGAAACCCACTCAGCTGTAGCTGTTAAGATTCATCTGGAGCGCACATTCTGGGAACCAGGCAGCAGAGTGCCCTGTGGAAGCTGCTCGATTTCAGCTTGTCTGATAGGTGTTTGTCTTCCCTGCAGAGAAACAGTGGCTTAGAGAACTCTTTCTACAGCAGCCACACACTCTGCCCTAGAGCTGAGAAGCACTGGCTGTAAGTTCCCTTTGCAGAAGTAACATTCTCCAGAAACACACTCTCTCCTAACTCTTAAGTTACTAGCTCACCTCACATATGCATGGAAACCCAGAGTGGAGCAGCCGGCGATAGCTCTTGCTTGGATGCTGCCAGAAGGCTCTGTGCGATAGTGGCTTGCAAGGAGCTGCTTAGGAATCTAGTTGCACAGCAAGTACAAGCTTCTCACTGGAGCTGAGAAGCACTGGGAAGAACTTCCCTTTGAAGAACTAACAGTGTGCAGAAACACACGCAGTTCTATCTCTTACTGGGGAGTGTGCAGGCGAGTTCAGTGAACAGGCCGCTCTGCCCGAACAAGGCAGAATGCAGATGCGTAGTTCCCAAGCATATTCTTCTGAGTCCACTAGAAACGTTGGAGTAGAGCTGAGAGGAACTCGGCATAAGTTGCATTTGAAGAAATAACCTAGGCCAGAAACCCACTCAGCTGTAGCTGTTAAGATTCATCTGGAGCGCACATTCTGGGAACCAGGCAGCAGAGTGCCCTGTGGAAGCTGCTCGATTTCAGCTTGTCTGATAGGTGTTTGTCTTCCCTGCAGAGAAACAGTGGCTTAGAGAACTCTTTCTACAGCAGCCACACACTCTGCCCTAGAGCTGAATAGCACTGGCTGTAAGTTCCCTTTGCAGAAGTAACATTCTCCAGAAACACACTCTCTCCTAACTCTTAACTTACTAGCTCACCTCACATATGCATGGAAACTCAGAGTGGAGCAGCCGTCGATAGCACTCGCTTGGATGCTGCCAGAAGTCTCTGTGCGATAGTGGCTTGCAAGGAGCTGCTTAGGAATCTAGTTGCACAGCAAGTACAAGCTTCTCACTGGAGCTGAGAAGCACTGGGATGAACTTCTCTTTGAACAACTAACAGTGTGCAGAAACACACGCAGTTCTATCTCTTACTGGGGAGTGTGCAGGAGACTTCGGTGAACAGGCCGCTCTGCCCGAACAAGGCAGAATGCAGATGCGTAGTTCCCAAGCATATTCTTCTGAGTCCACTAGAAACGTTGGAGTAGAGCTGAGAGGAACTCGGCATAAGTTCCATTTGAAGAAATAACCTAGGCCAGAAACCCACTCAGCTGTAGCTGTTAAGATTCATCTGGAGCGCACATTCTGGGAACCAGGCAGCAGAGTGCCCTGTGGAAGCTGCTCGATTTCAGCTTGTCTGATAGGTGTTTGTCTTCCCTGCAGAGAAACAGTGGCTTAGAGAACTCTTTCTACAGCAGCCACACACTCTGCCCTAGAGCTGAGAAGCACTGGCTGTAAGTTTCCTTTGCAGAAGTAACATTCTCCAGAAACACACTCTCTCCTAACTCTTAACTTACTAGCTCACCTCACATATGCATGGAAACCCACAGTGGAGCAGCCGTCGATAGCACTTGCTTGGATGCTGCCAGAAGGCTCTGTGCGATAGTGGCTTGCAAGGAGCTGCTTAGGAATCTAGTTGCACAGCAAGTACCAGCTTCTCACTGGAGCTGAGAAGCACTGGGAAGAACTTCTCTTTGAAGAACTAACAGTGTGCAGAAACACACGCAGTTCTATCTCTTACTGGGGAGTGTGCAGGCGAGTTCAGTGAACAGGCCGCTCTGCCCGAACAAGGCAGAATGCAGATGCGTAGTTCCCAAGCATATTCTTCTGAGTCCACTAGAAACGTTGGAGTAGAGCTGAGAGGAACTCGGCATAAGTTCCATTTGAAGAAATAACCTAGGCCAGAAACCCACTCAGCTGTAGCTGTTAAGATTCATCTGGAACGCACATTCTGGGAACCAGGCAGCAGAGTGCCCTGTGGAAGCTGCTCGATTTCAGCTTGTCTGATAGGTGTTTGTCTTCCCTGCAGTGAAACAGTGGCTTAGAGAACTCTTTCTACAGCAGCCACACACTCTGCCCTAGAGCTGAGAAGCACTGGCTGTAAGTTCCCTTTGCAGAAGTAACATTCTCCAGAAACACACTCTCTCCTAACTCTTAAGTTACTAGCTCACCTCACGTATGCATGGAAACCCAGAGTGGAGCAGCCGGCATATCTCTTGCTTGGATGCTGCCAGAAGGCTCTGTGCGATAGTGGCTTGCAAGGAGCTGCTTAGGAATCTAGTTGCACAGCAAGTACCAGCTTCTCACTGGAGCTGAGAAGCACTGGGAAGAACTTCCCTTTGAAGAACTAACAGTGTGCAGAAACACACGCAGTTCTATCTCTTACTGGGGAGTGTGCAGGCGAGTTCAGTGAACAGGCCGCTCTGCCCGAACAAGGCAGAATGCAGATGCGTAGTTCCCAAGCATATTCTTCTGAGTCCACTAGAAACGTTGGAGTAGAGCTGAGAGGAACTCGGCATAAGTTCCATTTGAAGAACTAACCTAGGCCAGAAACGCACTCAGCTGTGGCTGTTAAGATTCATCTGGAGCGCACATTCTGGGACCAGGCAGCAGAGTGCCCTGTGGAAGCTGCTCGATTTCAGCTTGTCTGATAGGTGTTTGTCTTCCCTGCAGAGAAACAGTGGCTTAGAGAACTCTTTCTACAGCAGCCACACACTCTGCCCTAGAGCTGAGAAGCACTGGCTGTAAGTTCCCTTTGCAGAAGTAACATTCTCCAGAAACACACTCTCTCCTAACTCTTAACTTACTAGCTCACCTCACATATGCATGGAAACCCAGAGTGGTGCAGCCGGCGTATCTCTTGCTTGGATGCTGCCAGAAGGCTCTGTGTGATAGTGGCTTGCAAGGAGCTGCTTAGGAATCTAGTTGCACAGCAAGTACAAGCTTCTCACTGGAGCTGAGAAGCACTGGGAAGAACTTCTCTTTGAAGAACTAACAGTGTGCAGAAACACACGCAGTTCTATCTCTTACTGGGGAGTGTGCAGGAGACTTCAGTGAACAGGCCGGTTTGCCCGAACAAGGCAGAATGCAGATGCGTAGTTCCCAAGCATATTCTCCTGAGTCTACTAGAAACGTTGGAGTAGAG
Organism: Tapirus indicus; assembly: GCA_031878705.1. Lineage (NCBI taxonomy): Eukaryota > Metazoa > Chordata > Mammalia > Perissodactyla > Tapiridae > Tapirus > Tapirus indicus. Next base: position 750,927 of record CM062933.1, read on the forward strand.
CTGAGAGGAACTCGGCATAAGTTCCATTTGAAGAAATAACTTAGGCCAGAAACCCACTCAGCTGTAGCTGTTAAGATTCTTCTGGAGCGCACATTCTAGGAAACAGGCAGCAGAGTGCCCTGTGGAAGCTGCTCGATTTCAGCTTGTCTGATAGGTGTTTGTCTTCCCTGCAGAGAAACAGTGGCTTAGAGAACTCTTTCTACAGCAGCCACACACTCTGCCCTAGAGCTGAGAAGCACTGGCTGTAAGTTCCCTTTGCAGAAGTAACATTCTCCAGAAACACACTCTCTCCTAATTCTTAACTTACTAGCTCACCTCACATATGCATGGAAACCCAGAGTGGAGCAGCCGTCGATAGCACTCGCTTGGATGCTGCCAGAAGGCTCTGTGCGATAGTGGCTTGCAAGGAGCTGCTTAGGAATCTAGTTGCACAGCAAGTACAAGCTTCTCACTGGAGCTGAGAAGCACTGGGATGAACTTCTCTTTGAACAACTAACAGTGTGCAGAAACACACGCAGTTCTATCTCTTACTGGGGAGTGTGCAGGAGACTTCGGTGAACAGGCCGCTCTGCCCGAACAAGGCAGAATGCAGATGCGTAGTTCCCAAGCATATTCTTCTGAGTCCACTAGAAACGTTGGAGTAGAGCTGAGAGGAACTCGGCATAAGTTCCATTTGAAGAAATAACCTAGGCCAGAAACCCACTCAGCTGTAGCTGTTAAGATTCATCTGGAGCGCACATTCTGGGAACCAGGAAGCAGAGTGCCCTGTGGAAGCTGCTCGATTTCAGCTTGTCTGATAGGTGTTTGTCTTCCCTGCAGAGAAACAGTGGCTTAGAGAACTGTTTCTACAGCAGCCACACACTCTGCCCTAGAGCTGAGAAGCACTGGCTGTAAGTTCCCTTTGGAGAAGTAACATTCTCCAGAAACACATTCTCTCCTAACTCTTAACTTACTAGCTCACCTCACATATGCATGGAAACCCAGAGTGGAGCAGCCGTGGATAGCACTCGCTTGGATGCTGCCAGAAGGCTCTGTGCGATAGTGGCTTGCAAGGAGCTGCTTAGGAATCTAGTTGCACAGCAAGTACAAGCTTCTCACTGGAGCTGAGAAGCACTGGGATGAACTTCTCTTTGAACAACTAACAGTGTGCAGAAACACACGCAGTTCTATCTCTTACTGGGGAGTGTGCAGGAGACTTCGGTGAACAGGCCGCTCTGCCCGAACAAGGCAGAATGCAGATGCGTAGTTCCCAAGCATATTCTTCTGAGTCCACTAGAAACGTTGGAGTAGAGCTGAGAGGAACTCGGCATAAGTTCCATTTGAAGAAATAACCTAGGCCAGAAACCCACTCAGCTGTAGCTGTTAAGATTCATCTGGAGCGCACATTCTGGGAACCAGGCAGCAGAGTGCCCTGTGGAAGCTGCTCGATTTCAGCTTGTCTGATAGGTGTTTGTCTTCCCTGCAGAGAAACAGTGGCTTAGAGAACTGTTTCTACAGCAGCCACACACTCTGCCCTAGAGCTGAGAAGCACTGGCTGTAAGTTCCCTTTGGAGAAGTAACATTCTCCAGAAACACATTCTCTCCTAACTCTTAACTTACTAGCTCACCTCACATATGCATGGAAACCCAGAGTGGAGCAGCCGTGGATAGCACTCGCTTGGATGCTGCCAGAAGGCTCTGTGCGATAGTGGCTTGCAAGGAGCTGCTTAGGAATCTAGTTGCACAGCAAGTACAAGCTTCTCACTGGAGCTGAGAAGCACTGGGAAGAACTTCCCTTTGAAGAACTAACAGTGTGCAGAAACACACGCAGTTCTATCTCTTACTGGGGAGTGTGCAGGCGACTTCAGTGAACAGGCCGCTCTGCCCGAACAAGGCAGAATGCAGATGCGTAGTTCCCAAGCATATTCTTCTGAGTCCACTAGAAACGTTGGAGTAGAGCTGCGAGGAACTCGGCATAAGTTCCATTTGAAGAAATAACCTAGGCCAGAAACCCACTCAGCTGTAGCTGTTAAGATTCATCTGGAGCGCACATTCTGGGAACCAGGCAGCAGAGTGCCCTGTGGAAGCTGCTCGATTTCAGCTTGTCTGATAGGTGTTTGTCTTCCCTGCAGAGAAACAGTGGCTTAGAGAACTCTTTCTACAGCAGCCACACACTCTGCCCTAGAGCTGAGAAGCACTGGCTGTAAGTTCCCTTTGCAGAAGTAACATTCTCCAGAAACACACTCTCTCCTAACTCTTAACTTACTAGCTCACCTCACATATGCATGGAAACCCAGAGTGGAGCAGCCGGCGTATCTCTTGCTTGGATGCCGCCAGAAGGATCTGTGCGATAGTGGCTTGCAAGGAGCTGCTTAGGAATCTAGTTGCACAGCAAGTACAAGCTTCTCACTGGAGCTGAGAAGCACTGGGAAGAACTTCCCTTTGAAGAACTAACAGTGTGCAGAAACACACGCAGTTCTATCTCTTACTGGGGAGTGTGCAGGCGAGTTCAGTGAACAGGCCGCTCTGCCCGAACAAGGCAGAATGCAGATGCGTAGTTCCCAAGCATATTCTTCTGAGTCCACTAGAAACGTTGGAGTAGAGCTGAGAGGAACTCGGCATAAGTTCCATTTGAAGAAATAACCTAGGCCAGAAACCCACTCAGCTGTAGCTGTTAAGATTCATCTGGAGCGCACATTCTGGGAACCAGGAAGCAGAGTGCCCTGTGGAAGCTGCTCGATTTCAGCTTGTCTGATAGGTGTTTGTCTTCCCTGCAGAGAAACAGTGGCTTAGAGAACTGTTTCTACAGCAGCCACACACTCTGCCCTAGAGCTGAGAAGCACTGGCTGTAAGTTCCCTTTGGAGAAGTAACATTCTCCAGAAACACATTCTCTCCTAACTCTTAACTTACTAGCTCACCTCACATATGCATGGAAACCCAGAGTGGAGCAGCCGTGGATAGCACTCGCTTGGATGCTGCCAGAAGGCTCTGTGCGATAGTGGCTTGCAAGGAGCTGCTTAGGAATCTAGTTGCACAGCAAGTACAAGCTTCTCACTGGAGCTGAGAAGCACTGGGATGAACTTCTCTTTGAACAACTAACAGTGTGCAGAAACACACGCAGTTCTATCTCTTACTGGGGAGTGTGCAGGAGACTTCGGTGAACAGGCCGCTCTGCCCGAACAAGGCAGAATGCAGATGCGTAGTTCCCAAGCATATTCTTCTGAGTCCACTAGAAACGTTGGAGTAGAGCTGAGAGGAACTCGGCATAAGTTCCATTTGAAGAAATAACCTAGGCCAGAAACCCACTCAGCTGTAGCTGTTAAGATTCATCTGGAGCGCACATTCTGGGAACCAGGCAGCAGAGTGCCCTGTGGAAGCTGCTCGATTTCAGCTTGTCTGATAGGTGTTTGTCTTCCCTGCAGAGAAACAGTGGCTTAGAGAACTGTTTCTACAGCAGCCACACACTCTGCCCTAGAGCTGAGAAGCACTGGCTGTAAGTTCCCTTTGGAGAAGTAACATTCTCCAGAAACACATTCTCTCCTAACTCTTAACTTACTAGCTCACCTCACATATGCATGGAAACCCAGAGTGGAGCAGCCGTGGATAGCACTCGCTTGGATGCTGCCAGAAGGCTCTGTGCGATAGTGGCTTGCAAGGAGCTGCTTAGGAATCTAGTTGCACAGCAAGTACAAGCTTCTCACTGGAGCTGAGAAGCACTGGGAAGAACTTCCCTTTGAAGAACTAACAGTGTGCAGAAACACACGCAGTTCTATCTCTTACTGGGGAGTGTGCAGGCGACTTCAGTGAACAGGCCGCTCTGCCCGAACAAGGCAGAATGCAGATGCGTAGTTCCCAAGCATATTCTTCTGAGTCCACTAGAAACGTTGGAGTAGAGCTGCGAGGAACTCGGCATAAGTTCCATTTGAAGAAATAACCTAGGCCAGAAACCCACTCAGCTGTAGCTGTTAAGATTCATCTGGAGCGCACATTCTGGGAACCAGGCAGCAGAGTGCCCTGTGGAAGCTGCTCGATTTCAGCTTGTCTGATAGGTGTTTGTCTTCCCTGCAGAGAAACAGTGGCTTAGAGAACTCTTTCTACAGCAGCCACACACTCTGCCCTAGAGCTGAGAAGCACTGGCTGTAAGTTTCCTTTGCAGAAGTAACATTCTCCAGAAACACACTCTCTCCTAACTCTTAACTTACTAGCTCACCTCACATATGCATGGAAACCCAGAGTGGAGCAGCCGGCGTATCTCTTGCTTGGATGCCGCCAGAAGGATCTGTGCGAAAGTGGCTTGCAAGGAGCTGCTTAGGAATCTAGTTGCACAGCAAGTACAAGCTTCTCACTGGAGCTGAGAAGCACTGGGAAGAACTTCCCTTTGAAGAACTAACAGTGTGCAGAAACACACGCAGTTCTATCTCTTACTGGGGAGTGTGCAGGCGAGTTCAGTGAACAGGCCGCTCTGCCCGAACAAGGCAGAATGCAGATGCGTAGTTCCCAAGCATATTCTTCTGAGTCCACTAGAAACATTGGAGTAGAGCTGAGAGGAACTCGGCATAAGTTCCATTTGAAGAAATAACCTAGGCCAGAAACCCACTCAGCTGTAGCTGTTAAGATTCATCTGGAGCGCACATTCTGGGAACCAGGCAGCAGAGTGCCCTGTGGAAGCTGCTCGATTTCAGCTTGTCTGATAGGTGTTTGTCTTCCCTGCAGAGAAACAGTGGCTTAGAGAACTCTTTCTACAGCAGCCACACACTCTGCCCTAGAGCTGAGAAGCACTGGCTGTAAGTTCCCTTTGCAGAAGTAACATTCTCCAGAAACACACTCTCTCCTAACTCTTAAGTTACTAGCTCACCTCACATATGCATGGAAACCCAGAGTGGAGCAGCCGGCGATAGCTCTTGCTTGGATGCTGCCAGAAGGCTCTGTGCGATAGTGGCTTGCAAGGAGCTGCTTAGGAATCTAGTTGCACAGCAAGTACAAGCTTCTCACTGGAGCTGAGAAGCACTGGGAAGAACTTCCCTTTGAAGAACTAACAGTGTGCAGAAACACACGCAGTTCTATCTCTTACTGGGGAGTGTGCAGGCGAGTTCAGTGAACAGGCCGCTCTGCCCGAACAAGGCAGAATGCAGATGCGTAGTTCCCAAGCATATTCTTCTGAGTCCACTAGAAACGTTGGAGTAGAGCTGAGAGGAACTCGGCATAAGTTGCATTTGAAGAAATAACCTAGGCCAGAAACCCACTCAGCTGTAGCTGTTAAGATTCATCTGGAGCGCACATTCTGGGAACCAGGCAGCAGAGTGCCCTGTGGAAGCTGCTCGATTTCAGCTTGTCTGATAGGTGTTTGTCTTCCCTGCAGAGAAACAGTGGCTTAGAGAACTCTTTCTACAGCAGCCACACACTCTGCCCCAGAGCTGAATAGCACTGGCTGTAAGTTCCCTTTGCAGAAGTAACATTCTCCAGAAACACACTCTCTCCTAACTCTTAACTTACTAGCTCACCTCACATATGCATGGAAACCCAGAGTGGTGCAGCCGGCGTATCTCTTGCTTGGATGCTGCCAGAAGGCTCTGTGTGATAGTGGCTTGCAAGGAGCTGCTTAGGAATCTAGTTGCACAGCAAGTACAAGCTTCTCACTGGAGCTGAGAAGCACTGGGAAGAACTTCTCTTTGAAGAACTAACAGTGTGCAGAAACACACGCAGTTCTATCTCTTACTGGGGAGTGTGCAGGAGACTTCAGTGAACAGGCCGGTTTGCCCGAACAAGGCAGAATGCAGATGCGTAGTTCCCAAGCATATTCTCCTGAGTCTACTAGAAACGTTGGAGTAGAGCTGAGAGGAACTCGGCATAAGTTCCATTTGAAGAAATAACTTAGGCCAGAAACCCACTCAGCTGTAGCTGTTAAGATTCTTCTGGAGCGCACATTCTGGGAACCAGGCAGCAGAGTGCCCTGTGGAAGCTGCTCGATTTCAGCTTGTCTGATAGGTGTTTGTCTTCCCTGCAGAGAAACAGTGGCTTAGAGAACTCTTTCTACAGCAGCCACACACTCTGCCCTAGAGCTGAGAAGCACTGGCTGTAAGTTCCCTTTGCAGAAGTAACATTCTCCAGAAACACACTCTCTCCTAATTCTTAACTTACTAGCTCACCTCACATATGCATGGAAACCCAGAGTGGAGCAGCCGTCGATAGCACTCGCTTGGATGCTGCCAGAAGGCTCTGTGCGATAGTGGCTTGCAAGGAGCTGCTTAGGAATCTAGTTGCACAGCAAGTACAAGCTTCTCACTGGAGCTGAGAAGCACTGGGATGAACTTCTCTTTGAACAACTAACAGTGTGCAGAAACACACGCAGTTCTATCTCTTACTGGGGAGTGTGCAGGAGACTTCGGTGAACAGGCCGCTCTGCCCGAACAAGGCAGAATGCAGATGCGTAGTTCCCAAGCATATTCTTCTGAGTCCACTAGAAACGTTGGAGTAGAGCTGAGAGGAACTCGGCATAAGTTCCATTTGAAGAAATAACCTAGGCCAGAAACCCACTCAGCTGTAGCTGTTAAGATTCATCTGGAGCGCACATTCTGGGAACCAGGCAGCAGAGTGCCCTGTGGAAGCTGCTCGATTTCAGCTTGTCTGATAGGTGTTTGTCTTCCCTGCAGAGAAACAGTGGCTTAGAGAACTCTTTCTACAGCAGCCACACACTCTGCCCTAGAGCTGAGAAGCACTGGCTGTAAGTTTCCTTTGCAGAAGTAACATTCTCCACAAACACACTCTCTCCTAACTCTTAACTTACTAGCTCACCTCACATATGCATGGAAACCCACAGTGGAGCAGCCGTCGATAGCACTTGCTTGGATGCTGCCAGAAGGCTCTGTGCGATAGTGGCTTGCAAGGAGCTGCTTAGGAATCTAGTTGCACAGCAAGTACCAGCTTCTCACTGGAGCTGAGAAGCACTGGGAAGAACTTCTCTTTGAAGAACTAACAGTGTGCAGAAACACACGCAGTTCTATCTCTTACTGGGGAGTGTGCAGGCGAGTTCAGTGAACAGGCCGCTCTGCCCGAACAAGGCAGAATGCAGATGCGTAGTTCCCAAGCATATTCTTCTGAGTCCACTAGAAACGTTGGAGTAGAGCTGAGAGGAACTCGGCATAAGTTCCATTTGAAGAAATAACCTAGGCCAGAAACCCACTCAGCTGTAGCTGTTAAGATTCATCTGGAACGCACATTCTGGGAACCAGGCAGCAGAGTGCCCTGTGGAAGCTGCTCGATTTCAGCTTGTCTGATAGGTGTTTGTCTTCCCTGCAGTGAAACAGTGGCTTAGAGAACTCTTTCTACAGCAGCCACACACTCTGCCCTAGAGCTGAGAAGCACTGGCTGTAAGTTCCCTTTGCAGAAGTAACATTCTCCAGAAACACACTCTCTCCTAACTCTTAAGTTACTAGCTCACCTCACGTATGCATGGAAACCCAGAGTGGAGCAGCCGGCATATCTCTTGCTTGGATGCTGCCAGAAGGCTCTGTGCGATAGTGGCTTGCAAGGAGCTGCTTAGGAATCTAGTTGCACAGCAAGTACCAGCTTCTCACTGGAGCTGAGAAGCACTGGGAAGAACTTCCCTTTGAAGAACTAACAGTGTGCAGAAACACACGCAGTTCTATCTCTTACTGGGGAGTGTGCAGGCGAGTTCAGTGAACTGGCCGCTCTGCCCGAACAAGGCAGAATGCAGATGCGTAGTTCCCAAGCATATTCTTCTGAGTCCACTAGAAACGTTGGAGTAGAGCTGAGAGGAACTCGGCATAAGTTCCATTTGAAGAACTAACCTAGGCCAGAAACGCACTCAGCTGTGGCTGTTAAGATTCATCTGGAGCGCACATTCTGGGACCAGGCAGCAGAGTGCCCTGTGGAAGCTGCTCGATTTCAGCTTGTCTGATAGGTGTTTGTCTTCCCTGCAGAGAAACAGTGGCTTAGAGATCTCTTTCTACAGCAGCCACACACTCTGCCCTAGAGCTGAGAAGCACTGGCTGTAAGTTCCCTTTGCAGAAGTAACATTCTCCAGAAACACACTCTCTCCTAACTCTTAAGTTACTAGCTCACCTCACATATGCATGGAAACCCAGAGTGGAGCAGCCGTCGATAGCACTCGCTTGGATGGTGCCAGAAGGCTCTGTGCGATAGTGGCTTGCAAGGAGCTGCTTAGGAATCTAGTTGCACAGCAAGTACAAGCTTCTCACTGGAGCTGAGAAGCACTGGGAAGAACTTCCCTTTGAAGAACTAACAGTGTGCAGAAACACACGCAGTTCTATCTCTTATTGGGGAGTGTGCAGGCGAGTTCAGTGAACAGGCCGCTCTGCCCGAACAAGGCAGAATGCAGATGCGTAGTTCCCAAGCATATTCTTCTGAGTCCACTAGAAACGTTGGAGTAGAGCTGAGAGGAACTCGGCATAAGTTCCATTTGAAGAAATAACCTAGGCCAGAAACCCACTCAGCTGTAGCTGTTAAGATTCATCTGGAGCGCACATTCTGGGAACCAGGCTGCAGAGTGCCCTGTGGAAGCTGCTCGATTTCAGCTTGTCTGATAGGTGTTTGTCTTCCCTGCAGAGAAACAGTGGCTTAGAGAACTCTTTCTACAGCAGCCACACACTCTGCCCTAGAGCTGAGAAGCACTGGCTGTAAGTTCCCTTTGCAGAAGTAACATTCTCCAGAAACACACTCTCTCCTAACTCTTAAGTTACTAGCTCACCTCACATATGCATGGAAACCCAGAGTGGAGCAGCCGGCGATAGCTCTTGCTTGGATGCTGCCAGAAGGCTCTGTGCGATAGTGGCTTGCAAGGAGCTGCTTAGGAATCTAGTTGCACAGCAACTACAAGCTTCTCACTGGAGCTGAGAAGCACTGGGAAGAACTTCCCTTTGAAGAACTAACAGTGTGCAGAAACACACGCAGTTCTATCTCTTACTGGGGAGTGTGCAGGCGAGTTCAGTGAACAGGCCGCTCTGCCCGAACAAGGCAGAATGCAGATGCGTAGTTCCCAAGCATATTCTTCTGAGTCCACTAGAAACGTTGGAGTAGAGCTGAGAGGAACTCGGCATAAGTTGCATTTGAAGAAATAACCTAGGCCAGAAACCCACTCAGCTGTAGCTGTTAAGATTCATCTGGAGCGCACATTCTGGGAACCAGGCAGCAGAGTGCCCTGTGGAAGCTGCTCGATTTCAGCTTGTCTGATAGGTGTTTGTCTTCCCTGCAGAGAAACAGTGGCTTAGAGAACTCTTTCTACAGCAGCCACACACTCTGCCCTAGAGCTGAGAAGCACTGGCTGTAAGTTCCCTTTGCAGAAGTAACATTCTCCAGAAACACACTCTCTCCTAACTCTTAAGTTACTAGCTCACCTCACATATGCATGTAAACCCAGAGTGGAGCAGCCGGCGATAGCTCTTGCTTGGATGCTGCCAGAAGGCTCTGTGCGATAGTGGCTTGCAAGGAGCTGCTTAGGAATCTAGTTGCACAGCAAGTACCAGCTTCTCACTGGAGATGAGAAGCACTGGGAAGAACTTCCCTTTGAAGAACTAACAGTGTGCAGAAACACACGCAGTTCTATCTCTTACTGGGGAGTGTGCAGGCGAGTTCAGTGAACAGGCCGCTCTGCCCGAACAAGGCAGAATGCAGATGCGTAGTTCCCAAGCATATTCTTCTGAGTCCACTAGAAACGTTGGAGTAGAGCTGAGAGGAACTCGGCATAAGTTCCATTTGAAGAAATAACCTAGGCCAGAAACCCACTCAGCTGTAGCTGTTAAGATTCATCTGGAGCGCACATTCTGGGAACCAGGCAGCAGAGTGCCCTGTGGAAGCTGCTCGATTTCAGCTTGTCTGATAGGTGTTTGTCTTCCCTGCAGTGAAACAGTGGCTTAGAGAACTCTTTCTACAGCAGCCACACACTCTGCCCTAGAGCTGAGAAGCACTGGCTGTAAGTTCCCTTTGCAGAAGTAACATTCTCCAGAAACACACTCTCTCCTAACTCTTAACTTACTAGCTCACCTCACATATGCATGGAAACCCACAGTGGAGCAGGCGGCGATAGCTCTTGCTTGGATGCTGCCAGAAGGCTCTGTGCGATAGTGGCTTGCAAGGAGCTGCTTAGGAATCTCGTTGCACAGCAAGTACAAGCTTCTCACTGGAGCTGAGAAGCACTGGGGAGAACTTCCCTTTGAAGAACTAACAGTGTGCAGAAACACACGCAGTTCTATCTCTTACTGGGGAGTGTGCAGGAGACTTCAGTGAACAGGCCGCTCTGCCCGAACAAGGCAGAATGCAGATGCGTAGTTCCCAAGCATATTCTTCTGAGTCCACTAGAAACGTTGGAGTAGAGCTGAGAGGAACTCGGCATAAGTTCCATTTGAAGAAATAACCTAGGCCAGAAACCCACTCAGCTGTAGCTGTTAAGATTCATCTGGAACGCACATTCTGGGAACCAGGCTGCAGAGTGCCCTGTGGAAGCTGCTCGATTTCAGCTTGTCTGATAGGTGTTTGTCTTCCCTGCAGTGAAAGAGTGGCTTAGAGAACTCTTTCTACAGCAGCCACACACTCTGCCCTAGAGCTGAGAAGCACTGGCTGTAAGTTCCCTTTGCAGAAGTAACATTCTCCAGAAACACACTCTCTCCTAACTCTTAAGTTACTAGCTCACCTCACATATGCATGGAAACCCAGAGTGGAGCAGCCGGCGATAGCTCTTGCTTGGATGCTGCCAGAAGGCTCTGTGCGATAGTGGCTTGCAAGGAGCTGCTTAGGAATCTAGCTGCACAGCAAGTACAAGCTTCTCACTGGAGCTGAGAAGCACTGGGAAGAACTTCCCTTTGAAGAACTAACAGTGTGCAGAAACACACGCAGTTCTATCTCTTACTGGGGAGTGTGCAGGCGAGTTCAGTGAACAGGCCGCTCTGCCCGAACAAGGCAGAATGCAGATGCGTAGTTCCCAAGCATATTCTTCTGAGTCCACTAGAAACGTTGGAGTAGAGCTGAGAGGAACTCGGCATAAGTTGCATTTGAAGAAATAACCTAGGCCAGAAACCCACTCAGCTGTAGCTGTTAAGATTCATCTGGAGCGCACATTCTGGGAACCAGGCAGCAGAGTGCCCTGTGGAAGCTGCTCGATTTCAGCTTGTCTGATAGGTGTTTGTCTTCCCTGCAGAGAAACAGTGGCTTAGAGAACTCTTTCTACAGCAGCCACACACTCTGCCCTAGAGCTGAATAGCACTGGCTGTAAGTTCCCTTTGCAGAAATAACATTCTCCAGAAACACACTCTCTCCTATCTCTTAACTTACAAGCTCACCTCACGTATGCATGGAAACCCAGAGTGGAGCAGCCGGCGATAGCTCTTGCTTGGATGCTGCCAGAAGGCTCTGTGCGATAGTGGCTTGCAAGGAGCTGCTTAGGAATCTAGTTGCACAGCAAGTACAAGCTTCTCACTGGAGCTGAGAAGCACTGGGAAGAACTTCCCTTTGAAGAACTAACAGTGTGCAGAAACACACGCAGTTCTATCTCTTACTGGGGAGTGTGCAGGCGAGTTCAGTGAACAGGCCGCTCTGCCCGAACAAGGCAGAATGCAGATGCGTAGTTCCCAAGCATATTCTTCTGAGTCCACTAGAAACGTTGGAGTAGAGCTGAGAGGAACTCGGCATAAGTTCCATTTGAAGAAATAACCTAGGCCAGAAACCCACTCAGCTGTAGCTGTTAAGATTCATCTGGAGCGCACATTCTGGGAACCAGGCAGCAGAGTGCCCTGTGGAAGCTGCTCGATTTCAGCTTGTCTGATAGGTGTTTGTCTTCCCTGCAGAGAAACAGTGGCTTAGAGAACTCTTTCTACAGCAGCCACACACTCTGCCCTAGAGCTGAGAAGCACTGGCTGTAAGTTTCCTTTGCAGAAGTAACATTCTCCAGAAACACACTCTCTCCTAACTCTTAACTTACTAGCTCACCTCACATATGCATGGAAACCCACAGTGGAGCAGCCGTCGGTAGCACTTGCTTGGATGCTGCCAGAAGGCTCTGTGCGATAGTTGCTTGCAAGGAGCTGCTTAGGTATCTAGTTGCACAGCAAGTACAAGCTTCTCACTGGAGCTGAGAAGCACTGGGAAGAACTTCTCTTTGAAGAACTAACAGTGTGCAGAAACACACGCAGTTCTATCTCTTACTGGGGAGTGTGCAGTCGAGTTCAGTGAACAGGCCGCTCTGCCCGAACAAGGCAGAATGCAGATGCGTAGTTCCCAAGCATATTCTTCTGAGTCCACTAGAAACGTTGGAGTAGAGCTGAGAGGAACTCGGCATAAGTTCCATTTGAAGAAATAACCTAGGCCAGAAACCCACTCAGCTGTAGCTGTTAAGATTCATCTGGAACGCACATTCTGGGAACCAGGCAGCAGAGTGCCCTGTGGAAGCTGCTCGATTTCAGCTTGTCTGATAGGTGTTTGTCTTCCCTGCAGTGAAACAGTGGCTTAGAGAACTCTTTCTACAGCAGCCACACACTCTGCCCTAGAGCTGAGAAGCACTGGCTGTAAGTTCCCTTTGCAGAAGTAACATTCTCCAGAAACACACTCTCTCCTAACTCTTAACTTACTAGCTCACCTCACATATGCATGGAAACCCAGAGTGGAGCAGCCGGCATATCTCTTGCTTGGATGCTGCCAGAAGGCTCTGTGCGATAGTGGCTTGCAAGGAGCTGCTTAGGAATCTAGTTGCACAGCAAGTACCAGCTTCTCACTGGAGATGAGAAGCACTGGGAAGAACTTCCCTTTGAAGAACTAACAGTGTGCAGAAACACACGCAGTTCTATCTCTTACTGGGGAGTGTGCAGGCGAGTTCAGTGAACAGGCCGCTCTGCCCGAACAAGGCAGAATGCAGATGCGTAGTTCCCAAGCATATTCTTCTGAGTCCACTAGAAACGTTGGAGTAGAGCTGAGAGGAACTCGGCATAAGTTCCATTGAAGAACTAACCTAGGCCAGAAACCCACTCAGCTGTGGCTGTTAAGATTCATCTGGAGCGCACATTCTGGGAACCAGGCAGCAGAGTGCCCTGTGGAAGCTGCTCGATTTCAGCTTGTCTGATAGGTGTTTGTCTTCCCTGCAGAGAAACAGTGGCTTAGAGAACTCTTTCTACAGCAGCCACACACTCTGCCCTAGAGCTGAGAAGCACTGGCTGTAAGTTCCCTTTGCAGAAGTAACATTCTCCAGAAACACACTCTCTCCTAACTCTTAAGTTACTAGCTCACCTCACATATGCATGGAAACCCACAGTGGAGCAGGCGGCGATAGCTCTTGCTTGGATGCTGCCAGAAGGCTCTGTGCGATAGTGGCTTGCAAGGAGCTGCTTAGGAATCTAGTTGCACAGCAAGTACAAGCTTCTCACTGGAGCTGAGAAGCACTGGGAAGAACTTCCCTTTGAAGAACTAACAGTGAGCAGAAACACACGCAGTTCTATCTCTTACTGGGGAGTGTGCAGGAGACTTCAGTGAACAGGCCGGTTTGCCCGAACAAGGCAGAATGCAGATGCGTAGTTCCCAAGCATATTCTTCTGAGTCCACTAGAAACGTTGGAGTAGAGCTGAGAGGAACTCGGCATAAGTTCCATTTGAAGAAATAACCTAGGCCAGAAACCCACTCAGCTGTAGCTGTTAAGATTCATCTGGAGCGCACATTCTGGGAACCAGGCAGCAGAGTGCCCTGTGGAAGCTGCTCGATTTCAGCTTGTCTGATAGGTGTTTGTCTTCCCTGCAGAGAAACAGTGGCTTACAGAACTCTTTCTACAGCAGCCACACACTCTGCCCTAGAGCTGAGAAGCACTGGCTGTACGTTCCCTTTGCAGAAGTAACATTCTCCAGAAACACACTCTTTCCTAACTCTTAAGTTACTAGCTCACCTCACATATGCATGGAAACCCACAGTGGAGCAGGCGGCGATAGCTCTTGCTTGGATGCTGCCAGAAGGCTCTGTGCGATAGTGGCTTGCAAGGAGCTGCTTAGGAATCTAGTTGCACAGCAAGTACAAGCTTCTCACTGGAGCTGAGAAGCACTGGGAAGAACTTCCCTTTGAAGAACTAACAGTGTGCAGAAACACACGCAGTTCTATCTCTTACTGGGGAGTGTGCAGGAGACTTCAGTGAACAGGCCGCTCTGCCCGAACAAGGCAGAATGCAGATGCGTAGTTCCCAAGCATATTCTTCTGAGTCCACTAGAAACGTTGGAGTAGAGCTGAGAGGAACTCGGCATAAGTTCCATTTGAAGAAATAACCTAGGCCAGAAACCCACTCAGCTGTGGCTGTTAAGATTCATCTGGAACGCACATTCTGGGAACCAGGCTGCAGAGTGCCCTGTGGAAGCTGCTCGATTTCAGCTTGTCTGATAGGTGTTTGTCTTCCCTGCAGTGAAACAGTGGCTTAGAGAACTCTTTCTACAGCAGCCACACACTCTGCCCTAGAGCTGAGAAGCACTGGCTGTAAGTTCCCTTTGCAGAAGTAACATTCTCCAGAAACACACTCTCTCCTAACTCTTAACTTACTAGCTCACCTCACATATGCATGGAAACCCACAGTGGAGCAGCCGTCGGTAGCACTTGCTTGGATGCTGCCAGAAGGCTCTGTGCGATAGTTGCTTGCAAGGAGCTGCTTAGGTATCTAGTTGCACAGCAAGTACAAGCTTCTCACTGGAGCTGAGAAGCACTGGGAAGAACTTCTCTTTGAAGAACTAACAGTGTGCAGAAACACACGCAGTTCTATCTCTTACTGGGGAGTGTGCAGTCGAGTTCAGTGAACAGGCCGCTCTGCCCGAACAAGGCAGAATGCAGATGCGTAGTTCCCAAGCATATTCTTCTGAGTCCACTAGAAACGTTGGAGTAGAGCTGAGAGGAACTCGGCATAAGTTCCATTTGAAGAAATAACCTAGGCCAGAAACCCACTCAGCTGTAGCTGTTAAGATTCTTCTGGAGCGCACATTCTGGGAACCAGGCAGCAGAGTGCCCTGTGGAAGCTGCTCGATTTCAGCTTGTCTGATAGGTGTTTGTCTTCCCTGCAGTGAAACAGTGGCTTAGAGAACTCTTTCTACAGCAGCCACACACTCTGCCCTAGAGCTGAGAAGCACTGGCTGTAAGTTCCCTTTGCAGAAGTAACATTCTCCAGAAACACACTCTCTCCTAACTCTTAAGTTACTAGCTCACCTCACATATGCATGGAAACCCAGAGTGGAGCAGCCGGCGATAGCTCTTGCTTGGATGCTGCCAGAAGGCTCTGTGCGATAGTGGCTTGCAAGGAGCTGCTTAGGAATCTAGTTGCACAGCAAGTACAAGCTTCTCACTGGAGCTGAGAAGCACTGGGAAGAACTTCCCTTTGAAGAACTAACAGTGTGCAGAAACACACGCAGTTCTATCTCTTACTGGGGAGTGTGCAGGAGACTTCAGTGAACAGGCCGGTTTGCCCGAACAAGGCAGAATGCAGATGCGTAGTTCCCAAGCATATTCTTCTGAGTCCACTAGAAACGGTGGAGTAGAGCTGCGAGGAACTCGGCATAAGTTCCATTTGAAGAAATAACCTAGGCCAGAAACCCACTCAGCTGTAGCTGTTAAGATTCTTCTGGAGCGCACATTCTGGGAAACAGGCAGCAGAGTGCCCTGTGGAAGCTGCTCGATTTCAGCTTGTCTGATAGGTGTTTGTCTTCCCTGCAGAGAAACAGTGGCTTAGAGAACTCTTTCTACAGCAGCCACACACTCTGCCCTAGAGCTGAGAAGCACTGGCTGTAAGTTCCACTTGCAGAAGTAACATTCTCCAGAAACACACTCTCTCCTAACTCTTAAGTTACTAGCTCACCTCACATATGCATGGAAACCCAGAGTGGAGCAGCCGGCGATAGCTCTTGCTTGGATGCTGCCAGAAGGCTCTGTGCGATAGTGGCTTGCAAGGAGCTGCTTAGGAATCTAGTTGCACAGCAAGTACAAGCTTCTCACTGGAGCTGAGAAGCACTGGGAAGAACTTCCCTTTGAAGAACTAACAGTGTGCAGAAACACACGCAGTTCTATCTCTTACTGGGGAGTGTGCAGGAGACTTCAGTGAACAGGCCGCTCTGCCCGAACAAGGCAGAATGCAGATGCGTAGTTCCCAAGCATATTCTTCTGAGTCCACTAGAAACGTTGGAGTAGAGCTGAGAGGAACTCGGCATAAGTTCCATTTGAAGAAATAACCTAGGCCAGAAACCCACTCAGCTGTGGCTGTTAAGATTCATCTGGAGCGCACATTCTGGGAACCAGGCAGCAGAGTGCCCTGTGGAAGCTGCTCGATTTCAGCTTGTCTGATAGGTGTTTGTCTTCCCTGCAGAGAAACAGTGGCTTAGAGAACTCTTTCTACAGCAGCCACACACTCTGCCCTAGAGCTGAGAAGCACTGGCTGTAAGTTTCCTTTGCAGAAGTAACATTCTCCAGAAACACACTCTCTCCTAACTCTTAACTTACTAGCTCACCTCACATATGCATGGAAACCCACAGTGGAGCAGCCGTCGGTAGCACTTGCTTGGATGCTGCCCGAAGGCTCTGTGCGATAGTTGCTTGCAAGGAGCTGCTTAGGTATCTAGTTGCACAGCAACTACAAGCTTCTCACTGGAGCTGAGAAGCACTGGGAAGAACTTCTCTTTGAAGAACTAACAGTGTGCAGAAACACACGCAGTTCTATCTCTTACTGGGGAGTGTGCAGTCGAGTTCAGTGAACAGGCCGCTCTGCCCGAACAAGGCAGAATGCAGATGCGTAGTTCCCAAGCATATTCTTCTGAGTCCACTAGAAACGTTGGAGTAGAGCTGAGAGGAACTCGGCATAAGTTCCATTTGAAGAAATAACCTAGGCCAGAAACCCACTCAGCTGTAGCTGTTAAGATTCATCTGGAACGCACATTCTGGGAACCAGGCAGCAGAGTGCCCTGTGGAAGCTGCTCGATTTCAGCTTGTCTGATAGGTGTTTGTCTTCCCTGCAGTGAAACAGTGGCTTAGAGAACTCTTTCTACAGCAGCCACACACTCTGCCCTAGAGCTGAGAAGCACTGGCTGTAAGTTCCCTTTGCAGAAGTAACATTCTCCAGAAACACACTCTCTCCTAACTCTTAAGTTACTAGCTCACCTCACATATGCATGGAAACCCAGAGTGGAGCAGCCGGCGATAGCTCTTGCTTGGATGCTGCCAGAAGGCTCTGTGCGATAGTGGCTTGCAAGGAGCTGCTTAGGAATCTAGCTGCACAGCAAGTACAAGCTTCTCACTGGAGCTGAGAAGCACTGGGAAGAACTTCCCTTTGAAGAACTAACAGTGTGCAGAAACACACGCAGTTCTATCTCTTACTGGGGAGTGTGCAGGAGACTTCAGTGAACAGGCCGGTTTGCCCGAACAAGGCAGAATGCAGATGCGTAGTTCCCAAGCATATTCTTCTGAGTCCACTAGAAACGTTGGAGTAGAGCTGAGAGGAACTCGGCATAAGTTCCATTTGAAGAAATAACCTAGGCCAGAAACCCACTCAGCTGTAGCTGTTAAGATTCATCTGGAACGCACATTCTGGGAACCAGGCAGCAGAGTGCCCTGTGGAAGCTGCTTGATTTCAGCTTGTCTGATAGGTGTTTGTCTTCCCTGCAGAGAAACAGTGGCTTAGAGAACTCTTTCTACAGCAGCCACACACTCTGCCCTAGAGCTGAGAAGCACTGGCTGTAAGTTCCCTTTGCAGAAGTAACATTCTCCAGAAACACACTCTCTCCTAACTCTTAACTTACTAGCTCACCTCACATATGCATGGAAACCCACAGTGGAGCAGCCGTCGGTAGCACTTGCTTGGATGCTGCCAGAAGGCTCTGTGCGATAGTTGCTTGCAAGGAGCTGCTTAGGTATCTAGTTGCACAGCAAGTACAAGCTTCTCACTGGAGCTGAGAAGCACTGGGAAGAACTTCTCTTTGAAGAACTAACAGTGTGCAGAAACACACGCAGTTCTATCTCTTACTGGGGAGTGTGCAGTCGAGTTCAGTGAACAGGCCGCTCTGCCCGAACAAGGCAGAATGCAGATGCGTAGTTCCCAAGCATATTCTTCTGAGTCCACTAGAAACGTTGGAGTAGAGCTGAGAGGAACTCGGCATAAGTTCCATTTGAAGAAATAACCTAGGCCAGAAACCCACTCAGCTGTAGCTGTTAAGATTCTTCTGGAGCGCACATTCTGGGAACCAGGCAGCAGAGTGCCCTGTGGAAGCTGCTCGATTTCAGCTTGTCTGATAGGTGTTTGTCTTCCCTGCAGTGAAACAGTGGCTTAGAGAACTCTTTCTACAGCAGCCACACACTCTGCCCTAGAGCTGAGAAGCACTGGCTGTAAGTTCCCTTTGCAGAAGTAACATTCTCCAGAAACACACTCTCTCCTAACTCTTAAGTTACTAGCTCACCTCACATATGCATGGAAACCCAGAGTGGAGCAGCCGGCGATAGCTCTTGCTTGGATGCTGCCAGAAGGCTCTGTGCGATAGTGGCTTGCAAGGAGCTGCTTAGGAATCTAGTTGCACAGCAAGTACAAGCTTCTCACTGGAGCTGAGAAGCACTGGGAAGAACTTCCCTTTGAAGAACTAACAGTGTGCAGAAACACACGCAGTTCTATCTCTTACTGGGGAGTGTGCAGGAGACTTCAGTGAACAGGCCGGTTTGCCCGAACAAGGCAGAATGCAGATGCGTAGTTCCCAAGCATATTCTTCTGAGTCCACTAGAAACGTTGGAGTAGAGCTGAGAGGAACTCGGCATAAGTTCCATTTGAAGAAATAACCTAGGCCAGAAACCCACTCAGCTGTAGCTGTTAAGATTCATCTGGAACGCACATTCTGGGAACCAGGCAGCAGAGTGCCCTGTGGAAGCTGCTCGATTTCAGCTTGTCTGATAGGTGTTTGTCTTCCCTGCAGAGAAACATAGGCTTAGAGAACTCTTTCTACAGCAGCCACACACTCTGCCCTAGAGCTGAGAAGCACTGGCTGTAAGTTCCCTTTGCAGAAGTAACATTCTCCAGAAACACACTCTCTCCTAACTCTTAACTTACTAGCTCACCTCACATATGCATGGAAACCCACAGTGGAGCAGCCGTCGGTAGCACTTGCTTGGATGCTGCCAGAAGGCTCTGTGCGATAGTTGCTTGCAAGGAGCTGCTTAGGTATCTAGTTGCACAGCAAGTACAAGCTTCTCACTGGAGCTGAGAAGCACTGGGAAGAACTTCTCTTTGAAGAACTAACAGTGTGCAGAAACACACGCAGTTCTATCTCTTACTGGGGAGTGTGCAGTCG
The DNA here is from genome assembly GCA_031878705.1 of Tapirus indicus. Taxonomy (NCBI): domain Eukaryota; kingdom Metazoa; phylum Chordata; class Mammalia; order Perissodactyla; family Tapiridae; genus Tapirus; species Tapirus indicus. The sequence goes on from CM062933.1 coordinate 770,202, forward strand.
AGTTCAGTGAACAGGCCGCTCTGCCCGAACAAGGCAGAATGCAGATGCGTAGTTCCCAAGCATATTCTTCTGAGTCCACTAGAAACGTTGGAGTAGAGCTGCGAGGAACTCGGCATAAGTTCCATTTGAAGAAATAACCTAGGCCAGAAACCCACTCAGCTGTAGCTGTTAAGATTCTTCTGGAGCGCACATTCTGGGAAACAGGCAGCAGAGTGCCCTGTGGAAGCTGCTCGATTTCAGCTTGTCTGATAGGTGTTTGTCTTCCCTGCAGAGAAACAGTGGCTTAGAGAACTCTTTCTACAGCAGCCACACACTCTGCCCTAGAGCTGAGAAGCACTGGCTGTAAGTTCCACTTGCAGAAGTAACATTCTCCAGAAACACACTCTCTCCTAACTCTTAAGTTACTAGCTCACCTCACATATGCATGGAAACCCAGAGTGGAGCAGCCGGCGATAGCTCTTGCTTGGATGCTGCCAGAAGGCTCTGTGCGATAGTGGCTTGCAAGGAGCTGCTTAGGAATCTAGTTGCACAGCAAGTACAAGCTTCTCACTGGAGCTGAGAAGCACTGGGAAGAACTTCCCTTTGAAGAACTAACAGTGTGCAGAAACACACGCAGTTCTATCTCTTACTGGGGAGTGTGCAGTCGAGTTCAGTGAACAGGCCGCTCTGCCCGAACAAGGCAGAATGCAGATGCGTAGTTCCCAAGCATATTCTTCTGAGTCCACTAGAAACGTTGGAGTAGAGCTGAGAGGAACTCGGCATAAGTTCCATTTGAAGAAATAACCTAGGCCAGAAACCCACTCAGCTGTAGCTGTTAAGATTCATCTGGAACGCACATTCTGGGAACCAGGCAGCAGAGTGCCCTGTGGAAGCTGCTCGATTTCAGCTTGTCTGATAGGTGTTTGTCTTCCCTGCAGTGAAACAGTGGCTTAGAGAACTCTTTCTACAGCAGCCACACACTCTGCCCTAGAGCTGAGAAGCACTGGCTGTAAGTTCCCTTTGCAGAAGTAACATTCTCCAGAAACACACTCTCTCCTAACTCTTAAGTTACTAGCTCACCTCACATATGCATGGAAACCCAGAGTGGAGCAGCCGGCGATAGCTCTTGCTTGGATGCTGCCAGAAGGCTCTGTGCGATAGTGGCTTGCAAGGAGCTGCTTAGGAATCTAGTTGCACAGCAAGTACAAGCTTCTCACTGGAGCTGAGAAGCACTGGGAAGAACTTCCCTTTGAAGAACTAACAGTGTGCAGAAACACACGCAGTTCTATCTCTTACTGGGGAGTGTGCAGGAGACTTCAGTGAACAGGCCGGTTTGCCCGAACAAGGCAGAATGCAGATGCGTAGTTCCCAAGCATATTCTTCTGAGTCCACTAGAAACGTTGGAGTAGAGCTGCGAGGAACTCGGCATAAGTTCCATTTGAAGAAATAACCTAGGCCAGAAACCCACTCAGCTGTAGCTGTTAAGATTCTTCTGGAGCGCACATTCTGGGAAACAGGCAGCAGAGTGCCCTGTGGAAGCTGCTCGATTTCAGCTTGTCTGATAGGTGTTTGTCTTCCCTGCAGAGAAACAGTGGCTTAGAGAACTCTTTCTACAGCAGCCACACACTCTGCCCTAGAGCTGAGAAGCACTGGCTGTAAGTTCCACTTGCAGAAGTAACATTCTCCAGAAACACACTCTCTCCTAACTCTTAAGTTACTAGCTCACCTCACATATGCATGGAAACCCAGAGTGGAGCAGCCGGCGATAGCTCTTGCTTGGATGCTGCCAGAAGGCTCTGTGCGATAGTGGCTTGCAAGGAGCTGCTTAGGAATCTAGTTGCACAGCAAGTACAAGCTTCTCACTGGAGCTGAGAAGCACTGGGAAGAACTTCCCTTTGAAGAACTAACAGTGTGCAGAAACACACGCAGTTCTATCTCTTACTGGGGAGTGTGCAGGAGACTTCAGTGAACAGGCCGCTCTGCCCGAACAAGGCAGAATGCAGATGCGTAGTTCCCAAGCATATTCTTCTGAGTCCACTAGAAACGTTGGAGTAGAGCTGAGAGGAACTCGGCATAAGTTCCATTTGAAGAAATAACCTAGGCCAGAAACCCACTCAGCTGTGGCTGTTAAGATTCATCTGGAGCGCACATTCTGGGAACCAGGCAGCAGAGTGCCCTGTGGAAGCTGCTCGATTTCAGCTTGTCTGATAGGTGTTTGTCTTCCCTGCAGAGAAACAGTGGCTTAGAGAACTCTTTCTACAGCAGCCACACACTCTGCCCTAGAGCTGAGAAGCACTGGCTGTAAGTTTCCTTTGCAGAAGTAACATTCTCCAGAAACACACTCTCTCCTAACTCTTAACTTACTAGCTCACCTCACATATGCATGGAAACCCACAGTGGAGCAGCCGTCGGTAGCACTTGCTTGGATGCTGCCCGAAGGCTCTGTGCGATAGTTGCTTGCAAGGAGCTGCTTAGGTATCTAGTTGCACAGCAACTACAAGCTTCTCACTGGAGCTGAGAAGCACTGGGAAGAACTTCTCTTTGAAGAACTAACAGTGTGCAGAAACACACGCAGTTCTATCTCTTACTGGGGAGTGTGCAGTCGAGTTCAGTGAACAGGCCGCTCTGCCCGAACAAGGCAGAATGCAGATGCGTAGTTCCCAAGCATATTCTTCTGAGTCCACTAGAAACGTTGGAGTAGAGCTGAGAGGAACTCGGCATAAGTTCCATTTGAAGAAATAACCTAGGCCAGAAACCCACTCAGCTGTAGCTGTTAAGATTCATCTGGAACGCACATTCTGGGAACCAGGCAGCAGAGTGCCCTGTGGAAGCTGCTCGATTTCAGCTTGTCTGATAGGTGTTTGTCTTCCCTGCAGTGAAACAGTGGCTTAGAGAACTCTTTCTACAGCAGCCACACACTCTGCCCTAGAGCTGAGAAGCACTGGCTGTAAGTTCCCTTTGCAGAAGTAACATTCTCCAGAAACACACTCTCTCCTAACTCTTAAGTTACTAGCTCACCTCACATATGCATGGAAACCCAGAGTGGAGCAGCCGGCGATAGCTCTTGCTTGGATGCTGCCAGAAGGCTCTGTGCGATAGTGGCTTGCAAGGAGCTGCTTAGGAATCTAGTTGCACAGCAAGTACAAGCTTCTCACTGGAGCTGAGAAGCACTGGGAAGAACTTCCCTTTGAAGAACTAACAGTGTGCAGAAACACACGCAGTTCTATCTCTTACTGGGGAGTGTGCAGGAGACTTCAGTGAACAGGCCGGTTTGCCCGAACAAGGCAGAATGCAGATGCGTAGTTCCCAAGCATATTCTTCTGAGTCCACTAGAAACGTTGGAGTAGAGCTGAGAGGAACTCGGCATAAGTTCCATTTGAAGAAATAACCTAGGCCAGAAACCCACTCAGCTGTAGCTGTTAAGATTCATCTGGAACGCACATTCTGGGAACCAGGCAGCAGATTGCCCTGTGGAAGCTGCTTGATTTCAGCTTGTCTGATAGGTGTTTGTCTTCCCTGCAGAGAAACAGTGGCTTAGAGAACTCTTTCTACAGCAGCCACACACTCTGCCCTAGAGCTGAGAAGCACTGGCTGTAAGTTCCCTTTGCAGAAGTAACATTCTCCAGAAACACACTCTCTCCTAACTCTTAACTTACTAGCTCACCTCACATATGCATGGAAACCCACAGTGGAGCAGCCGTCGGTAGCACTTGCTTGGATGCTGCCAGAAGGCTCTGTGCGATAGTTGCTTGCAAGGAGCTGCTTAGGTATCTAGTTGCACAGCAAGTACAAGCTTCTCACTGGAGCTGAGAAGCACTGGGAAGAACTTCTCTTTGAAGAACTAACAGTGTGCAGAAACACACGCAGTTCTATCTCTTACTGGGGAGTGTGCAGTCGAGTTCAGTGAACAGGCCGCTCTGCCCGAACAAGGCAGAATGCAGATGCGTAGTTCCCAAGCATATTCTTCTGAGTCCACTAGAAACGTTGGAGTAGAGCTGAGAGGAACTCGGCATAAGTTCCATTTGAAGAAATAACCTAGGCCAGAAACCCACTCAGCTGTAGCTGTTAAGATTCTTCTGGAGCGCACATTCTGGGAACCAGGCAGCAGAGTGCCCTGTGGAAGCTGCTCGATTTCAGCTTGTCTGATAGGTGTTTGTCTTCCCTGCAGTGAAACAGTGGCTTAGAGAACTCTTTCTACAGCAGCCACACACTCTGCCCTAGAGCTGAGAAGCACTGGCTGTAAGTTCCCTTTGCAGAAGTAACATTCTCCAGAAACACACTCTCTCCTAACTCTTAAGTTACTAGCTCACCTCACATATGCATGGAAACCCAGAGTGGAGCAGCCGGCGATAGCTCTTGCTTGGATGCTGCCAGAAGGCTCTGTGCGATAGTGGCTTGCAAGGAGCTGCTTAGGAATCTAGTTGCACAGCAAGTACAAGCTTCTCACTGGAGCTGAGAAGCACTGGGAAGAACTTCCCTTTGAAGAACTAACAGTGTGCAGAAACACACGCAGTTCTATCTCTTACTGGGGAGTGTGCAGGAGACTTCAGTGAACAGGCCGGTTTGCCCGAACAAGGCAGAATGCAGATGCGTAGTTCCCAAGCATATTCTTCTGAGTCCACTAGAAACGTTGGAGTAGAGCTGAGAGGAACTCGGCATAAGTTCCATTTGAAGAAATAACCTAGGCCAGAAACCCACTCAGCTGTAGCTGTTAAGATTCATCTGGAACGCACATTCTGGGAACCAGGCAGCAGAGTGCCCTGTGGAAGCTGCTCGATTTCAGCTTGTCTGATAGGTGTTTGTCTTCCCTGCAGAGAAACATAGGCTTAGAGAACTCTTTCTACAGCAGCCACACACTCTGCCCTAGAGCTGAGAAGCACTGGCTGTAAGTTCCCTTTGCAGAAGTAACATTCTCCAGAAACACACTCTCTCCTAACTCTTAACTTACTAGCTCACCTCACATATGCATGGAAACCCACAGTGGAGCAGCCGTCGGTAGCACTTGCTTGGATGCTGCCAGAAGGCTCTGTGCGATAGTTGCTTGCAAGGAGCTGCTTAGGTATCTAGTTGCACAGCAAGTACAAGCTTCTCACTGGAGCTGAGAAGCACTGGGAAGAACTTCTCTTTGAAGAACTAACAGTGTGCAGAAACACACGCAGTTCTATCTCTTACTGGGGAGTGTGCAGTCGAGTTCAGTGAACAGGCCGCTCTGCCCGAACAAGGCAGAATGCAGATGCGTAGTTCCCAAGCATATTCTTCTGAGTCCACTAGAAACGTTGGAGTAGAGCTGCGAGGAACTCGGCATAAGTTCCATTTGAAGAAATAACCTAGGCCAGAAACCCACTCAGCTGTAGCTGTTAAGATTCTTCTGGAGCGCACATTCTGGGAAACAGGCAGCAGAGTGCCCTGTGGAAGCTGCTCGATTTCAGCTTGTCTGATAGGTGTTTGTCTTCCCTGCAGAGAAACAGTGGCTTAGAGAACTCTTTCTACAGCAGCCACACACTCTGCCCTAGAGCTGAGAAGCACTGGCTGTAAGTTCCACTTGCAGAAGTAACATTCTCCAGAAACACACTCTCTCCTAACTCTTAAGTTACTAGCTCACCTCACATATGCATGGAAACCCAGAGTGGAGCAGCCGGCGATAGCTCTTGCTTGGATGCTGCCAGAAGGCTCTGTGCGATAGTGGCTTGCAAGGAGCTGCTTAGGAATCTAGTTGCACAGCAAGTACAAGCTTCTCACTGGAGCTGAGAAGCACTGGGAAGAACTTCCCTTTGAAGAACTAACAGTGTGCAGAAACACACGCAGTTCTATCTCTTACTGGGGAGTGTGCAGGAGACTTCAGTGAACAGGCCGCTCTGCCCGAACAAGGCAGAATGCAGATGCGTAGTTCCCAAGCATATTCTTCTGAGTCCACTAGAAACGTTGGAGTAGAGCTGAGAGGAACTCGGCATAAGTTCCATTTGAAGAAATAACCTAGGCCAGAAACCCACTCAGCTGTAGCTGTTAAGATTCTTCTGGAGCGCACATTCTGGGAAACAGGCAGCAGAGTGCCCTGTGGAAGCTGCTCGATTTCAGCTTGTCTGATAGGTGTTTGTCTTCCCTGCAGAGAAACAGTGGCTTAGAGAACTCTTTCTACAGCAGCCACACACTCTGCCCTAGAGCTGAGAAGCACTGGCTGTGAGTTCCACTTGCAGAAGTAACATTCTCCAGAAACACACTGTCTCCTAACTCTTAAGTTACTAGCTCACCTCACATATGCATGGAAACCCAGAGTGGAGCAGCCGGCGATAGCTCTTGCTTGGATGCTGCCAGAAGGCTCTGTGCGATAGTGGCTTGCAAGGAGCTGCTTAGGAATCTAGTTGCACAGCAAGTACAAGCTTCTCACTGGAGCTGAGAAGCACTGGGAAGAACTTCCCTTTGAAGAACTAACAGTGTGCAGAAACACACGCAGTTCTATCTCTTACTGGGGAGTGTGCAGGAGACTTCAGTGAACAGGCCGCTCTGCCCGAACAAGGCAGAATGCAGATGCGTAGTTCCCAAGCATATTCTTCTGAGTCCACTAGAAACGTTGGAGTAGAGCTGAGAGGAACTCGGCATAAGTTCCATTTGAAGAAATAACCTAGGCCAGAAACCCACTCAGCTGTGGCTGTTAAGATTCATCTGGAGCGCACATTCTGGGAACCAGGCAGCAGAGTGCCCTGTGGAAGCTGCTCGATTTCAGCTTGTCTGATAGGTGTTTGTCTTCCCTGCAGAGAAACAGTGGCTTAGAGAACTCTTTCTACAGCAGCCACACACTCTGCCCTAGAGCTGAGAAGCACTGGCTGTAAGTTTCCTTTGCAGAAGTAACATTCTCCAGAAACACACTCTCTCCTAACTCTTAACTTACTAGCTCACCTCACATATGCATGGAAACCCACAGTGGAGCAGCCGTCGGTAGCACTTGCTTGGATGCTGCCAGAAGGCTCTGTGCGATAGTTGCTTGCAAGGAGCTGCTTAGGTATCTAGTTGCACAGCAAGTACAAGCTTCTCACTGGAGCTGAGAAGCACTGGGAAGAACTTCTCTTTGAAGAACTAACAGTGTGCAGAAACACACGCAGTTCTATCTCTTACTGGGGAGTGTGCAGTCGAGTTCAGTGAACAGGCCGCTCTGCCCGAACAAGGCAGAATGCAGATGCGTAGTTCCCAAGCATATTCTTCTGAGTCCACTAGAAACGTTGGAGTAGAGCTGAGAGGAACTCGGCATAAGTTCCATTTGAAGAAATAACCTAGGCCAGAAACCCACTCAGCTGTAGCTGTTAAGATTCTTCTGGAGCGCACATTCTGGGAACCAGGCAGCAGAGTGCCCTGTGGAAGCTGCTCGATTTCAGCTTGTCTGATAGGTGTTTGTCTTCCCTGCAGTGAAACAGTGGCTTAGAGAACTCTTTCTACAGCAGCCACACACTCTGCCCTAGAGCTGAGAAGCACTGGCTGTAAGTTCCCTTTGCAGAAGTAACATTCTCCAGAAACACACTCTCTCCTAACTCTTAAGTTACTAGCTCACCTCACATATGCATGGAAACCCAGAGTGGAGCAGCCGGCGATAGCTCTTGCTTGGATGCTGCCAGAAGGCTCTGTGCGATAGTGGCTTGCAAGGAGCTGCTTAGGAATCTAGTTGCACAGCAAGTACAAGCTTCTCACTGGAGCTGAGAAGCACTGGGAAGAACTTCCCTTTGAAGAACTAACAGTGTGCAGAAACACACGCAGTTCTATCTCTTACTGGGGAGTGTGCAGGAGACTTCAGTGAACAGGCCGCTCTGCCCGAACAAGGCAGAATGCAGATGCGTAGTTCCCAAGCATATTCTTCTGAGTCCACTAGAAACGTTGGAGTAGAGCTGAGAGGAACTCGGCATAAGTTCCATTTGAAGAAATAACCTAGGCCAGAAACCCACTCAGCTGTGGCTGTTAAGATTCATCTGGAGCGCACATTCTGGGAACCAGGCAGCAGAGTGCCCTGTGGAAGCTGCTCGATTTCAGCTTGTCTGATAGGTGTTTGTCTTCCCTGCAGAGAAACAGTGGCTTAGAGAACTCTTTCTACAGCAGCCACACACTCTGCCCTAGAGCTGAGAAGCACTGGCTGTAAGTTTCCTTTGCAGAAGTAACATTCTCCAGAAACACACTCTCTCCTAACTCTTAACTTACTAGCTCACCTCACATATGCATGGAAACCCACAGTGGAGCAGCCGTCGGTAGCACTTGCTTGGATGCTGCCAGAAGGCTCTGTGCGATAGTTGCTTGCAAGGAGCTGCTTAGGTATCTAGTTGCACAGCAAGTACAAGCTTCTCACTGGAGCTGAGAAGCACTGGGAAGAACTTCTCTTTGAAGAACTAACAGTGTGCAGAAACACACGCAGTTCTATCTCTTACTGGGGAGTGTGCAGTCGAGTTCAGTGAACAGGCCGCTCTGCCCGAACAAGGCAGAATGCAGATGCGTAGTTCCCAAGCATATTCTTCTGAGTCCACTAGAAACGTTGGAGTAGAGCTGAGAGGAACTCGGCATAAGTTCCATTTGAAGAAATAACCTAGGCCAGAAACCCACTCAGCTTTAGCTGTTAAGATTCTTCTGGAGCGCACATTCTGGGAACCAGGCAGCAGAGTGCCCTGTGGAAGCTGCTCGATTTCAGCTTGTCTGATAGGTGTTTGTCTTCCCTGCAGTGAAACAGTGGCTTAGAGAACTCTTTCTACAGCAGCCACACACTCTGCCCTAGAGCTGAGAAGCACTGGCTGTAAGTTCCCTTTGCAGAAGTAACATTCTCCAGAAACACACTCTCTCCTATCTCTTAAGTTACTAGCTCACCTCACATATGCATGGAAACCCAGAGTGGAGCAGCCGGCGATAGCTCTTGCTTGAATGCTGCCAGAAGGCTCTGTGCGATAGTGGCTTGCAAGGAGCTGCTTAGGAATCTAGTTGCACAGCAAGTACAAGCTTCTCACTGGAGCTGAGAAGCACTGGGAAGAACTTCCCTTTGAAGAACTAACAGTGTGCAGAAACACACGCAGTTCTATCTCTTACTGGGGAGTGTGCAGGAGACTTCAGTGAACAGGCCGGTTTGCCCGAACAAGGCAGAATGCAGATGCGTAGTTCCCAAGCATATTCTTCTGAGTCCACTAGAAACGTTGGAGTAGAGCTGCGAGGAACTCGGCATAAGTTCCATTTGAAGAAATAACCTAGGCCAGAAACCCACTCAGCTGTAGCTGTTAAGATTCTTCTGGAGCGCACATTCTGGGAAACAGGCAGCAGAGTGCCCTGTGGAAGCTGCTCGATTTCAGCTTGTCTGATAGGTGTTTGTCTTCCCTGCAGAGAAACAGTGGCTTAGAGAACTCTTTCTACAGCAGCCACACACTCTGCCCTAGAGCTGAGAAGCACTGGCTGTAAGTTCCACTTGCAGAAGTAACATTCTCCAGAAACACACTCTCTCCTAACTCTTAAGTTACTAGCTCACCTCACATATGCATGGAAACCCAGAGTGGAGCAGCCGGCGATAGCTCTTGCTTGGATGCTGCCAGAAGGCTCTGTGCGATAGTGGCTTCCAAGGAGCTGCTTAGGAATCTAGTTGCACAGCAAGTACAAGCTTCTCACTGGAGCTGAGAAGCACTGGGAAGAACTTCCCTTTGAAGAACTAACAGTGTGCAGAAACACACGCAGTTCTATCTCTTACTGGGGAGTGTGCAGGAGACTTCAGTGAACAGGCCGCTCTGCCCGAACAAGGCAGAATGCAGATGCGTAGTTCCCAAGCATATTCTTCTGAGTCCACTAGAAACGTTGGAGTAGAGCTGAGAGGAACTCGGCATAAGTTCCATTTGAAGAAATAACCTAGGCCAGAAACCCACTCAGCTGTAGCTGTTAAGATTCTTCTGGAGCGCACATTCTGGGAAACAGGCAGCAGAGTGCCCTGTGGAAGCTGCTCGATTTCAGCTTGTCTGATAGGTGTTTGTCTTCCCTGCAGAGAAACAGTGGCTTAGAGAACTCTTTCTACAGCAGCCACACACTCTGCCCTAGAGCTGAGAAGCACTGGCTGTAAGTTCCACTTGCAGAAGTAACATTCTCCAGAAACACACTCTCTCCTAACTCTTAAGTTACTAGCTCACCTCACATATGCATGGAAACCCAGAGTGGAGCAGCCGGCGATAGCTCTTGCTTGGATGCTGCCAGAAGGCTCTGTGCGATAGTGGCTTGCAAGGAGCTGCTTAGGAATCTAGTTGCACAGCAAGTACAAGCTTCTCACTGGAGCTGAGAAGCACTGGGAAGAACTTCCCTTTGAAGAACTAACAGTGTGCAGAAACACACGCAGTTCTATCTCTTACTGGGGAGTGTGCAGGAGACTTCAGTGAACAGGCCGGTTTGCCCGAACAAGGCAGAATGCAGATGCGTAGTTCCCAAGCATATTCTTCTGAGTCCACTAGAAACGTTGGAGTAGAGCTGAGAGGAACTCGGCATAAGTTCCATTTGAAGAAATAACCTAGGCCAGAAACCCACTCAGCTGTAGCTGTTAAGATTCATCTGGAACGCACATTCTGGGAACCAGGCAGCAGAGTGCCCTGTGGAAGCTGCTCGATTTCAGCTTGTCTGATAGGTGTTTGTCTTCCCTGCAGAGAAACAGTGGCTTAGAGAACTCTTTCTACAGCAGCCACACACTCTGCCCTAGAGCTGAGAAGCACTGGCTGTAAGTTCCCTTTGCAGAAGTAACATTCTCCAGAAACACACTCTCTCCTAACTCTTAAGTTACTAGCTCACCTCACATATGCATGGAAACCCACAGTGGAGCAGCCGTCGGTAGCACTTGCTTGGATGCTGCCAGAAGGCTCTGTGCGATAGTTGCTTGCAAGGAGCTGCTTAGGTATCTAGTTGCACAGCAAGTACAAGCTTCTCACTGGAGCTGAGAAGCACTGGGAAGAACTTCTCTTTGAAGAACTAACAGTGTGCAGAAACACACGCAGTTCTATCTCTTACTGGGGAGTGTGCAGTCGAGTTCAGTGAACAGGCCGCTCTGCCCGAACAAGGCAGAATGCAGATGCGTAGTTCCCAAGCATATTCTTCTGAGTCCACTAGAAACGTTGGAGTAGAGCTGAGAGGAACTCGGCATAAGTTCCATTTGAAGAAATAACCTAGGCCAGAAACCCACTCAGCTGTAGCTGTTAAGATTCTTCTGGAGCGCACATTCTGGGAACCAGGCAGCAGAGTGCCCTGTGGAAGCTGCTCGATTTCAGCTTGTCTGATAGGTGTTTGTCTTCCCTGCAGTGAAACAGTGGCTTAGAGAACTCTTTCTACAGCAGCCACACACTCTGCCCTAGAGCTGAGAAGCACTGGCTGTAAGTTCCCTTTGCAGAAGTAACATTCTCCAGAAACACACTCTCTCCTAACTCTTAAGTTACTAGCTCACCTCACATATGCATGGAAACCCAGAGTGGAGCAGCCGGCGATAGCTCTTGCTTGGATGCTGCCAGAAGGCTCTGTGCGATAGTGGCTTGCAAGGAGCTGCTTAGGAATCTAGTTGCACAGCAAGTACAAGCTTCTCACTGGAGCTGAGAAGCACTGGGAAGAACTTCCCTTTGAAGAACTAACAGTGTGCAGAAACACACGCAGTTCTATCTCTTACTGGGGAGTGTGCAGGAGACTTCAGTGAACAGGCCGGTTTGCCCGAACAAGGCAGAATGCAGATGCGTAGTTCCCAAGTATATTCTTCTGAGTCCACTAGAAACGTTGGAGTAGAGCTGCGAGGAACTCGGCATAAGTTCCATTTGAAGAAATAACCTAGGCCAGAAACCCACTCAGCTGTAGCTGTTAAGATTCTTCTGGAGCGCACATTCTGGGAAACAGGCAGCAGAGTGCCCTGTGGAAGCTGCTCGATTTCAGCTTGTCTGATAGGTGTTTGTCTTCCCTGCAGAGAAACAGTGGCTTAGAGAACTCTTTCTACAGCAGCCACACACTCTGCCCTAGAGCTGAGAAGCACTGGCTGTAAGTTCCACTTGCAGAAGTAACATTCTCCAGAAACACACTCTCTCCTAACTCTTAAGTTACTAGCTCACCTCACATATGCATGGAAACCCACAGTGGAGCAGGCGGCGATAGCTCTTGCTTGGATGCTGCCAGAAGGCTCTGTGCGATAGTGGCTTGCAAGGAGCTGCTTAGGAATCTAGTTGCACAGCAAGTACAAGCTTCTCACTGGAGCTGAGAAGCACTGGGAAGAACTTCCCTTTGAAGAACTAACAGTGAGCAGAAACACACGCAGTTCTATCTCTTACTGGGGAGTGTGCAGGAGACTTCAGTGAACAGGCCGGTTTGCCCGAACAAGGCAGAATGCAGATGCGTAGTTCCCAAGCATATTCTTCTGAGTCCACTAGAAACGTTGGAGTAGAGCTGAGAGGAACTCGGCATAAGTTCCATTTGAAGAAATAACCTAGGCCAGAAACCCACTCAGCTGTAGCTGTTAAGATTCATCTGGAGCGCACATTCTGGGAACCAGGCAGCAGAGTGCCCTGTGGAAGCTGCTCGATTTCAGCTTGTCTGATAGGTGTTTGTCTTCCCTGCAGAGAAACAGTGGCTTACAGAACTCTTTCTACAGCAGCCACACACTCTGCCCTAGAGCTGAGAAGCACTGGCTGTAAGTTCCCTTTGCAGAAGTAACATTCTCCAGAAACACACTCTTTCCTAACTCTTAAGTTACTAGCTCACCTCACATATGCATGGAAACCCACAGTGGAGCAGGCGGCGATAGCTCTTGCTTGGATGCTGCCAGAAGGCTCTGTGCGATAGTGGCTTGCAAGGAGCTGCTTAGGAATCTAGTTGCACAGCAAGTACAAGCTTCTCACTGGAGCTGAGAAGCACTGGGAAGAACTTCCCTTTGAAGAACTAACAGTGTGCAGAAACACACGCAGTTCTATCTCTTACTGGGGAGTGTGCAGGAGACTTCAGTGAACAGGCCGCTCTGCCCGAACAAGGCAGAATGCAGATGCGTAGTTCCCAAGCATATTCTTCTGAGTCCACTAGAAACGTTGGAGTAGAGCTGAGAGGAACTCGGCATAAGTTCCATTTGAAGAAATAACCTAGGCCAGAAACCCACTCAGCTGTGGCTGTTAAGATTCATCTGGAACGCACATTCTGGGAACCAGGCAGCAGAGTGCCCTGTGGAAGCTGCTCGATTTCAGCTTGTCTGATAGGTGTTTGTCTTCCCTGCAGTGAAACAGTGGCTTAGAGAACTCTTTCTACAGCAGCCACACACTCTGCCCTAGAGCTGAGAAGCACTGGCTGTAAGTTCCCTTTGCAGAAGTAACATTCTCCAGAAACACACTCTCTCCTAACTCTTAACTTACTAGCTCACCTCACATATGCATGGAAACCCACAGTGGAGCAGCCGTCGGTAGCACTTGCTTGGATGCTGCCAGAAGGCTCTGTGCGATAGTTGCTTGCAAGGAGCTGCTTAGGTATCTAGTTGCACAGCAAGTACAAGCTTCTCACTGGAGCTGAGAAGCACTGGGAAGAACTTCTCTTTGAAGAACTAACAGTGTGCAGAAACACACGCAGTTCTATCTCTTACTGGGGAGTGTGCAGTCGAGTTCAGTGAACAGGCCGCTCTGCCCGAACAAGGCAGAATGCAGATGCGTAGTTCCCAAGCATATTCTTCTGAGTCCACTAGAAACGTTGGAGTAGAGCTGAGAGGAACTCGGCATAAGTTCCATTTGAAGAAATAACCTAGGCCAGAAACCCACTCAGCTGTAGCTGTTAAGATTCTTCTGGAGCGCACATTCTGGGAACCAGGCAGCAGAGTGCCCTGTGGAAGCTGCTCGATTTCAGCTTGTCTGATAGGTGTTTGTCTTCCCTGCAGTGAAACAGTGGCTTAGAGAACTCTTTCTACAGCAGCCACACACTCTGCCCTAGAGCTGAGAAGCACTGGCTGTAAGTTCCCTTTGCAGAAGTAACATTCTCCAGAAACACACTCTCTCCTAACTCTTAAGTTACTAGCTCACCTCACATATGCATGGAAACCCAGAGTGGAGCAGCCGGCGATAGCTCTTGCTTGGATGCTGCCAGAAGGCTCTGTGCGATAGTGGCTTGCAAGGAGCTGCTTAGGAATCTAGTTGCACAGCAAGTACAAGCTTCTCACTGGAGCTGAGAAGCACTGGGAAGAACTTCCCTTTGAAGAACTAACAGTGTGCAGAAACACACGCAGTTCTATCTCTTACTGGGGAGTGTGCAGGAGACTTCAGTGAACAGGCCGGTTTGCCCGAACAAGGCAGAATGCAGATGCGTAGTTCCCAAGCATATTCTTCTGAGTCCACTAGAAACGGTGGAGTAGAGCTGCGAGGAACTCGGCATAAGTTCCATTTGAAGAAATAACCTAGGCCAGAAACCCACTCAGCTGTAGCTGTTAAGATTCTTCTGGAGCGCACATTCTGGGAAACAGGCAGCAGAGTGCCCTGTGGAAGCTGCTCGATTTCAGCTTGTCTGATAGGTGTTTGTCTTCCCTGCAGAGAAACAGTGGCTTAGAGAACTCTTTCTACAGCAGCCACACACTCTGCCCTAGAGCTGAGAAGCACTGGCTGTAAGTTCCACTTGCAGAAGTAACATTCTCCAGAAACACACTCTCTCCTAACTCTTAAGTTACTAGCTCACCTCACATATGCATGGAAACCCAGAGTGGAGCAGCCGGCGATAGCTCTTGCTTGGATGCTGCCAGAAGGCTCTGTGCGATAGTGGCTTGCAAGGAGCTGCTTAGGAATCTAGCTGCACAGCAAGTACAAGCTTCTCACTGGAGCTGAGAAGCACTGGGAAGAACTTCCCTTTGAAGAACTAACAGTGTGCAGAAACACACGCAGTTCTATCTCTTACTGGGGAGTGTGCAGGAGACTTCAGTGAACAGGCCGGTTTGCCCGAACAAGGCAGAATGCAGATGCGTAGTTCCCAAGCATATTCTTCTGAGTCCACTAGAAACGTTGGAGTAGAGCTGAGAGGAACTCGGCATAAGTTCCATTTGAAGAAATAACCTAGGCCAGAAACCCACTCAGCTGTAGCTGTTAAGATTCATCTGGAACGCACATTCTGGGAACCAGGCAGCAGAGTGCCCTGTGGAAGCTGCTTGATTTCAGCTTGTCTGATAGGTGTTTGTCTTCCCTGCAGAGAAACAGTGGCTTAGAGAACTCTTTCTACAGCAGCCACACACTCTGCCCTAGAGCTGAGAAGCACTGGCTGTAAGTTCCCTTTGCAGAAGTAACATTCTCCAGAAACACACTCTCTCCTAACTCTTAACTTACTAGCTCACCTCACATATGCATGGAAACCCACAGTGGAGCAGCCGTCGGTAGCACTTGCTTGGATGCTGCCAGAAGGCTCTGTGCGATAGTTGCTTGCAAGGAGCTGCTTAGGTATCTAGTTGCACAGCAAGTACAAGCTTCTCACTGGAGCTGAGAAGCACTGGGAAGAACTTCTCTTTGAAGAACTAACAGTGTGCAGAAACACACGCAGTTCTATCTCTTACTGGGGAGTGTGCAGTCGAGTTCAGTGAACAGGCCGCTCTGCCCGAACAAGGCAGAATGCAGATGCGTAGTTCCCAAGCATATTCTTCTGAGTCCACTAGAAACGTTGGAGTAGAGCTGAGAGGAACTCGGCATAAGTTCCATTTGAAGAAATAACCTAGGCCAGAAACCCACTCAGCTGTAGCTGTTAAGATTCTTCTGGAGCGCACATTCTGGGAACCAGGCAGCAGAGTGCCCTGTGGAAGCTGCTCGATTTCAGCTTGTCTGATAGGTGTTTGTCTTCCCTGCAGTGAAACAGTGGCTTAGAGAACTCTTTCTACAGCAGCCACACACTCTGCCCTAGAGCTGAGAAGCACTGGCTATAAGTTCCCTTTGCAGAAGTAACATTCTCCAGAAACACACTCTCTCCTAACTCTTAAGTTACTAGCTCACCTCACATATGCATGGAAACCCAGAGTGGAGCAGCCGGCGATAGCTCTTGCTTGGATGCTGCCAGAAGGCTCTGTGCGATAGTGGCTTGCAAGGAGCTGCTTAGGAATCTAGTTGCACAGCAAGTACAAGCTTCTCACTGGAGCTGAGAAGCACTGGGAAGAACTTCCCTTTGAAGAACTAACAGTGTGCAGAAACACACGCAGTTCTATCTCTTACTGGGGAGTGTGCAGGAGACTTCAGTGAACAGGCCGGTTTGCCCGAACAAGGCAGAATGCAGATGCGTAGTTCCCAAGCATATTCTTCTGAGTCCACTAGAAACGTTGGAGTAGAGCTGAGAGGAACTCGGCATAAGTTCCATTTGAAGAAATAACCTAGGCCAGAAACCCACTCAGCTGTAGCTGTTAAGATTCATCTGGAACGCACATTCTGGGAACCAGGCAGCAGAGTGCCCTGTGGAAGCTGCTCGATTTCAGCTTGTCTGATAGGTGTTTGTCTTCCCTGCAGAGAAACATAGGCTTAGAGAACTCTTTCTACAGCAGCCACACACTCTGCCCTAGAGCTGAGAAGCACTGGCTGTAAGTTCCCTTTGCAGAAGTAACATTCTCCAGAAACACACTCTCTCCTAACTCTTAACTTACTAGCTCACCTCACATATGCATGGAAACCCACAGTGGAGCAGCCGTCGGTAGCACTTGCTTGGATGCTGCCAGAAGGCTCTGTGCGATAGTTGCTTGCAAGGAGCTGCTTAGGTATCTAGTTGCACAGCAAGTACAAGCTTCTCACTGGAGCTGAGAAGCACTGGGAAGAACTTCTCTTTGAAGAACTAACAGTGTGCAGAAACACACGCAGTTCTATCTCTTACTGGGGAGTGTGCAGTCGAGTTCAGTGAACAGGCCGCTCTGCCCGAACAAGGCAGAATGCAGATGCGTAGTTCCCAAGCATATTCTTCTGAGTCCACTAGAAACGTTGGAGTAGAGCTGCGAGGAACTCGGCATAAGTTCCATTTGAAGAAATAACCTAGGCCAGAAACCCACTCAGCTGTAGCTGTTAAGATTCTTCTGGAGCGCACATTCTGGGAAACAGGCAGCAGAGTGCCCTGTGGAAGCTGCTCGATTTCAGCTTGTCTGATAGGTGTTTGTCTTCCCTGCAGAGAAACAGTGGCTTAGAGAACTCTTTCTACAGCAGCCACACACTCTGCCCTAGAGCTGAGAAGCACTGGCTGTAAGTTCCACTTGCAGAAGTAACATTCTCCAGAAACACACTCTCTCCTAACTCTTAAGTTACTAGCTCACCTCACATATGCATGGAAACCCAGAGTGGAGCAGCCGGCGATAGCTCTTGCTTGGATGCTGCCAGAAGGCTCTGTGCGATAGTGGCTTGCAAGGAGCTGCTTAGGAATCTAGTTGCACAGCAAGTACAAGCTTCTCACTGGAGCTGAGAAGCACTGGGAAGAACTTCCCTTTGAAGAACTAACAGTGTGCAGAAACACACGCAGTTCTATCTCTTACTGGGGAGTGTGCAGTCGAGTTCAGTGAACAGGCCGCTCTGCCCGAACAAGGCAGAATGCAGATGCGTAGTTCCCAAGCATATTCTTCTGAGTCCACTAGAAACGTTGGAGTAGAGCTGAGAGGAACTCGGCATAAGTTCCATTTGAAGAAATAACCTAGGCCAGAAACCCACTCAGCTGTAGCTGTTAAGATTCATCTGGAACGCACATTCTGGGAACCAGGCAGCAGAGTGCCCTGTGGAAGCTGCTCGATTTCAGCTTGTCTGATAGGTGTTTGTCTTCCCTGCAGTGAAACAGTGGCTTAGAGAACTCTTTCTACAGCAGCCACACACTCTGCCCTAGAGCTGAGAAGCACTGGCTGTAAGTTCCCTTTGCAGAAGTAACATTCTCCAGAAACACACTCTCTCCTAACTCTTAAGTTACTAGCTCACCTCACATATGCATGGAAACCCAGAGTGGAGCAGCCGGCGATAGCTCTTGCTTGGATGCTGCCAGAAGGCTCTGTGCGATAGTGGCTTGCAAGGAGCTGCTTAGGAATCTAGTTGCACAGCAAGTACAAGCTTCTCACTGGAGCTGAGAAGCACTGGGAAGAACTTCCCTTTGAAGAACTAACAGTGTGCAGAAACACACGCAGTTCTATCTCTTACTGGGGAGTGTGCAGGAGACTTCAGTGAACAGGCCGGTTTGCCCGAACAAGGCAGAATGCAGATGCGTAGTTCCCAAGCATATTCTTCTGAGTCCACTAGAAACGTTGGAGTAGAGCTGCGAGGAACTCGGCATAAGTTCCATTTGAAGAAATAACCTAGGCCAGAAACCCACTCAGCTGTAGCTGTTAAGATTCTTCTGGAGCGCACATTCTGGGAAACAGGCAGCAGAGTGCCCTGTGGAAGCTGCTCGATTTCAGCTTGTCTGATAGGTGTTTGTCTTCCCTGCAGAGAAACAGTGGCTTAGAGAACTCTTTCTACAGCAGCCACACACTCTGCCCTAGAGCTGAGAAGCACTGGCTGTAAGTTCCACTTGCAGAAGTAACATTCTCCAGAAACACACTCTCTCCTAACTCTTAAGTTACTAGCTCACCTCACATATGCATGGAAACCCAGAGTGGAGCAGCCGGCGATAGCTCTTGCTTGGATGCTGCCAGAAGGCTCTGTGCGATAGTGGCTTGCAAGGAGCTGCTTAGGAATCTAGTTGCACAGCAAGTACAAGCTTCTCACTGGAGCTGAGAAGCACTGGGAAGAACTTCCCTTTGAAGAACTAACAGTGTGCAGAAACACACGCAGTTCTATCTCTTACTGGGGAGTGTGCAGGAGACTTCAGTGAACAGGCCGCTCTGCCCGAACAAGGCAGAATGCAGATGCGTAGTTCCCAAGCATATTCTTCTGAGTCCACTAGAAACGTTGGAGTAGAGCTGAGAGGAACTCGGCATAAGTTCCATTTGAAGAAATAACCTAGGCCAGAAACCCACTCAGCTGTGGCTGTTAAGATTCATCTGGAGCGCACATTCTGGGAACCAGGCAGCAGAGTGCCCTGTGGAAGCTGCTCGATTTCAGCTTGTCTGATAGGTGTTTGTCTTCCCTGCAGAGAAACAGTGGCTTAGAGAACTCTTTCTACAGCAGCCACACACTCTGCCCTAGAGCTGAGAAGCACTGGCTGTAAGTTTCCTTTGCAGAAGTAACATTCTCCAGAAACACACTCTCTCCTAACTCTTAACTTACTAGCTCACCTCACATATGCATGGAAACCCACAGTGGAGCAGCCGTCGGTAGCACTTGCTTGGATGCTGCCCGAAGGCTCTGTGCGATAGTTGCTTGCAAGGAGCTGCTTAGGTATCTAGTTGCACAGCAACTACAAGCTTCTCACTGGAGCTGAGAAGCACTGGGAAGAACTTCTCTTTGAAGAACTAACAGTGTGCAGAAACACACGCAGTTCTATCTCTTACTGGGGAGTGTGCAGTCGAGTTCAGTGAACAGGCCGCTCTGCCCGAACAAGGCAGAATGCAGATGCGTAGTTCCCAAGCATATTCTTCTGAGTCCACTAGAAACGTTGGAGTAGAGCTGAGAGGAACTCGGCATAAGTTCCATTTGAAGAAATAACCTAGGCCAGAAACCCACTCAGCTGTAGCTGTTAAGATTCATCTGGAACGCACATTCTGGGAACCAGGCAGCAGAGTGCCCTGTGGAAGCTGCTCGATTTCAGCTTGTCTGATAGGTGTTTGTCTTCCCTGCAGTGAAACAGTGGCTTAGAGAACTCTTTCTACAGCAGCCACACACTCTGCCCTAGAGCTGAGAAGCACTGGCTGTAAGTTCCCTTTGCAGAAGTAACATTCTCCAGAAACACACTCTCTCCTAACTCTTAAGTTACTAGCTCACCTCACATATGCATGGAAACCCAGAGTGGAGCAGCCGGCGATAGCTCTTGCTTGGATGCTGCCAGAAGGCTCTGTGCGATAGTGGCTTGCAAGGAGCTGCTTAGGAATCTAGTTGCACAGCAAGTACAAGCTTCTCACTGGAGCTGAGAAGCACTGGGAAGAACTTCCCTTTGAAGAACTAACAGTGTGCAGAAACACACGCAGTTCTATCTCTTACTGGGGAGTGTGCAGGAGACTTCAGTGAACAGGCCGGTTTGCCCGAACAAGGCAGAATGCAGATGCGTAGTTCCCAAGCATATTCTTCTGAGTCCACTAGAAACGTTGGAGTAGAGCTGAGAGGAACTCGGCATAAGTTCCATTTGAAGAAATAACCTAGGCCAGAAACCCACTCAGCTGTAGCTGTTAAGATTCATCTGGAACGCACATTCTGGGAACCAGGCAGCAGATTGCCCTGTGGAAGCTGCTTGATTTCAGCTTGTCTGATAGGTGTTTGTCTTCCCTGCAGAGAAACAGTGGCTTAGAGAACTCTTTCTACAGCAGCCACACACTCTGCCCTAGAGCTGAGAAGCACTGGCTGTAAGTTCCCTTTGCAGAAGTAACATTCTCCAGAAACACACTCTCTCCTAACTCTTAACTTACTAGCTCACCTCACATATGCATGGAAACCCACAGTGGAGCAGCCGTCGGTAGCACTTGCTTGGATGCTGCCAGAAGGCTCTGTGCGATAGTTGCTTGCAAGGAGCTGCTTAGGTATCTAGTTGCACAGCAAGTACAAGCTTCTCACTGGAGCTGAGAAGCACTGGGAAGAACTTCTCTTTGAAGAACTAACAGTGTGCAGAAACACACGCAGTTCTATCTCTTACTGGGGAGTGTGCAGTCGAGTTCAGTGAACAGGCCGCTCTGCCCGAACAAGGCAGAATGCAGATGCGTAGTTCCCAAGCATATTCTTCTGAGTCCACTAGAAACGTTGGAGTAGAGCTGAGAGGAACTCGGCATAAGTTCCATTTGAAGAAATAACCTAGGCCAGAAACCCACTCAGCTGTAGCTGTTAAGATTCTTCTGGAGCGCACATTCTGGGAACCAGGCAGCAGAGTGCCCTGTGGAAGCTGCTCGATTTCAGCTTGTCTGATAGGTGTTTGTCTTCCCTGCAGTGAAACAGTGGCTTAGAGAACTCTTTCTACAGCAGCCACACACTCTGCCCTAGAGCTGAGAAGCACTGGCTGTAAGTTCCCTTTGCAGAAGTAACATTCTCCAGAAACACACTCTCTCCTAACTCTTAAGTTACTAGCTCACCTCACATATGCATGGAAACCCAGAGTGGAGCAGCCGGCGATAGCTCTTGCTTGGATGCTGCCAGAAGGCTCTGTGCGATAGTGGCTTGCAAGGAGCTGCTTAGGAATCTAGTTGCACAGCAAGTACAAGCTTCTCACTGGAGCTGAGAAGCACTGGGAAGAACTTCCCTTTGAAGAACTAACAGTGTGCAGAAACACACGCAGTTCTATCTCTTACTGGGGAGTGTGCAGGAGACTTCAGTGAACAGGCCGGTTTGCCCGAACAAGGCAGAATGCAGATGCGTAGTTCCCAAGCATATTCTTCTGAGTCCACTAGAAACGTTGGAGTAGAGCTGAGAGGAACTCGGCATAAGTTCCATTTGAAGAAATAACCTAGGCCAGAAACCCACTCAGCTGTAGCTGTTAAGATTCATCTGGAACGCACATTCTGGGAACCAGGCAGCAGAGTGCCCTGTGGAAGCTGCTCGATTTCAGCTTGTCTGATAGGTGTTTGTCTTCCCTGCAGAGAAACATAGGCTTAGAGAACTCTTTCTACAGCAGCCACACACTCTGCCCTAGAGCTGAGAAGCACTGGCTGTAAGTTCCCTTTGCAGAAGTAACATTCTCCAGAAACACACTCTCTCCTAACTCTTAACTTACTAGCTCACCTCACATATGCATGGAAACCCACAGTGGAGCAGCCGTCGGTAGCACTTGCTTGGATGCTGCCAGAAGGCTCTGTGCGATAGTTGCTTGCAAGGAGCTGCTTAGGTATCTAGTTGCACAGCAAGTACAAGCTTCTCACTGGAGCTGAGAAGCACTGGGAAGAACTTCTCTTTGAAGAACTAACAGTGTGCAGAAACACACGCAGTTCTATCTCTTACTGGGGAGTGTGCAGTCGAGTTCAGTGAACAGGCCGCTCTGCCCGAACAAGGCAGAATGCAGATGCGTAGTTCCCAAGCATATTCTTCTGAGTCCACTAGAAACGTTGGAGTAGAGCTGCGAGGAACTCGGCATAAGTTCCATTTGAAGAAATAACCTAGGCCAGAAACCCACTCAGCTGTAGCTGTTAAGATTCTTCTGGAGCGCACATTCTGGGAAACAGGCAGCAGAGTGCCCTGTGGAAGCTGCTCGATTTCAGCTTGTCTGATAGGTGTTTGTCTTCCCTGCAGAGAAACAGTGGCTTAGAGAACTCTTTCTACAGCAGCCACACACTCTGCCCTAGAGCTGAGAAGCACTGGCTGTAAGTTCCACTTGCAGAAGTAACATTCTCCAGAAACACACTCTCTCCTAACTCTTAAGTTACTAGCTCACCTCACATATGCATGGAAACCCAGAGTGGAGCAGCCGGCGATAGCTCTTGCTTGGATGCTGCCAGAAGGCTCTGTGCGATAGTGGCTTGCAAGGAGCTGCTTAGGAATCTAGTTGCACAGCAAGTACAAGCTTCTCACTGGAGCTGAGAAGCACTGGGAAGAACTTCCCTTTGAAGAACTAACAGTGTGCAGAAACACACGCAGTTCTATCTCTTACTGGGGAGTGTGCAGGAGACTTCAGTGAACAGGCCGCTCTGCCCGAACAAGGCAGAATGCAGATGCGTAGTTCCCAAGCATATTCTTCTGAGTCCACTAGAAACGTTGGAGTAGAGCTGAGAGGAACTCGGCATAAGTTCCATTTGAAGAAATAACCTAGGCCAGAAACCCACTCAGCTGTAGCTGTTAAGATTCTTCTGGAGCGCACATTCTGGGAAACAGGCAGCAGAGTGCCCTGTGGAAGCTGCTCGATTTCAGCTTGTCTGATAGGTGTTTGTCTTCCCTGCAGAGAAACAGTGGCTTAGAGAACTCTTTCTACAGCAGCCACACACTCTGCCCTAGAGCTGAGAAGCACTGGCTGTGAGTTCCACTTGCAGAAGTAACATTCTCCAGAAACACACTGTCTCCTAACTCTTAAGTTACTAGCTCACCTCACATATGCATGGAAACCCAGAGTGGAGCAGCCGGCGATAGCTCTTGCTTGGATGCTGCCAGAAGGCTCTGTGCGATAGTGGCTTGCAAGGAGCTGCTTAGGAATCTAGTTGCACAGCAAGTACAAGCTTCTCACTGGAGCTGAGAAGCACTGGGAAGAACTTCTCTTTGAAGAACTAACAGTGTGCAGAAACACACGCAGTTCTATCTCTTACTGGGGAGTGTGCAGGAGACTTCAGTGAACAGGCCGCTCTGCCCGAACAAGGCAGAATGCAGATGCGTAGTTCCCAAGCATATTCTTCTGAGTCCACTAGAAACGTTGGAGTAGAGCTGAGAGGAACTCGGCATAAGTTCCATTTGAAGAAATAACCTAGGCCAGAAACCCACTCAGCTGTGGCTGTTAAGATTCATCTGGAGCGCACATTCTGGGAACCAGGCAGCAGAGTGCCCTGTGGAAGCTGCTCGATTTCAGCTTGTCTGATAGGTGTTTGTCTTCCCTGCAGAGAAACAGTGGCTTAGAGAACTCTTTCTACAGCAGCCACACACTCTGCCCTAGAGCTGAGAAGCACTGGCTGTAAGTTTCCTTTGCAGAAGTAACATTCTCCAGAAACACACTCTCTCCTAACTCTTAACTTACTAGCTCACCTCACATATGCATGGAAACCCACAGTGGAGCAGCCGTCGGTAGCACTTGCTTGGATGCTGCCAGAAGGCTCTGTGCGATAGTTGCTTGCAAGGAGCTGCTTAGGTATCTAGTTGCACAGCAAGTACAAGCTTCTCACTGGAGCTGAGAAGCACTGGGAAGAACTTCTCTTTGAAGAACTAACAGTGTGCAGAAACACACGCAGTTCTATCTCTTACTGGGGAGTGTGCAGTCGAGTTCAGTGAACAGGCCGCTCTGCCCGAACAAGGCAGAATGCAGATGCGTAGTTCCCAAGCATATTCTTCTGAGTCCACTAGAAACGTTGGAGTAGAGCTGAGAGGAACTCGGCATAAGTTCCATTTGAAGAAATAACCTAGGCCAGAAACCCACTCAGCTGTAGCTGTTAAGATTCTTCTGGAGCGCACATTCTGGGAACCAGGCAGCAGAGTGCCCTGTGGAAGCTGCTCGATTTCAGCTTGTCTGATAGGTGTTTGTCTTCCCTGCAGTGAAACAGTGGCTTAGAGAACTCTTTCTACAGCAGCCACACACTCTGCCCTAGAGCTGAGAAGCACTGGCTGTAAGTTCCCTTTGCAGAAGTAACATTCTCCAGAAACACACTCTCTCCTAACTCTTAAGTTACTAGCTCACCTCACATATGCATGGAAACCCAGAGTGGAGCAGCCGGCGATAGCTCTTGCTTGGATGCTGCCAGAAGGCTCTGTGCGATAGTGGCTTGCAAGGAGCTGCTTAGGAATCTAGTTGCACAGCAAGTACAAGCTTCTCACTGGAGCTGAGAAGCACTGGGAAGAACTTCCCTTTGAAGAACTAACAGTGTGCAGAAACACACGCAGTTCTATCTCTTACTGGGGAGTGTGCAGGAGACTTCAGTGAACAGGCCGCTCTGCCCGAACAAGGCAGAATGCAGATGCGTAGTTCCCAAGCATATTCTTCTGAGTCCACTAGAAACGTTGGAGTAGAGCTGAGAGGAACTCGGCATAAGTTCCATTTGAAGAAATAACCTAGGCCAGAAACCCACTCAGCTGTGGCTGTTAAGATTCATCTGGAGCGCACATTCTGGGAACCAGGCAGCAGAGTGCCCTGTGGAAGCTGCTCGATTTCAGCTTGTCTGATAGGTGTTTGTCTTCCCTGCAGAGAAACAGTGGCTTAGAGAACTCTTTCTACAGCAGCCACACACTCTGCCCTAGAGCTGAGAAGCACTGGCTGTAAGTTTCCTTTGCAGAAGTAACATTCTCCAGAAACACACTCTCTCCTAACTCTTAACTTACTAGCTCACCTCACATATGCATGGAAACCCACAGTGGAGCAGCCGTCGGTAGCACTTGCTTGGATGCTGCCAGAAGGCTCTGTGCGATAGTTGCTTGCAAGGAGCTGCTTAGGTATCTAGTTGCACAGCAAGTACAAGCTTCTCACTGGAGCTGAGAAGCACTGGGAAGAACTTCTCTTTGAAGAACTAACAGTGTGCAGAAACACACGCAGTTCTATCTCTTACTGGGGAGTGTGCAGTCGAGTTCAGTGAACAGGCCGCTCTGCCCGAACAAGGCAGAATGCAGATGCGTAGTTCCCAAGCATATTCTTCTGAGTCCACTAGAAACGTTGGAGTAGAGCTGAGAGGAACTCGGCATAAGTTCCATTTGAAGAAATAACCTAGGCCAGAAACCCACTCAGCTTTAGCTGTTAAGATTCTTCTGGAGCGCACATTCTGGGAACCAGGCAGCAGAGTGCCCTGTGGAAGCTGCTCGATTTCAGCTTGTCTGATAGGTGTTTGTCTTCCCTGCAGTGAAACAGTGGCTTAGAGAACTCTTTCTACAGCAGCCACACACTCTGCCCTAGAGCTGAGAAGCACTGGCTGTAAGTTCCCTTTGCAGAAGTAACATTCTCCAGAAACACACTCTCTCCTAACTCTTAAGTTACTAGCTCACCTCACATATGCATGGAAACCCAGAGTGGAGCAGCCGGCGATAGCTCTTGCTTGAATGCTGCCAGAAGGCTCTGTGCGATAGTGGCTTGCAAGGAGCTGCTTAGGAATCTAGTTGCACAGCAAGTACAAGCTTCTCACTGGAGCTGAGAAGCACTGGGAAGAACTTCCCTTTGAAGAACTAACAGTGTGCAGAAACACACGCAGTTCTATCTCTTACTGGGGAGTGTGCAGGAGACTTCAGTGAACAGGCCGGTTTGCCCGAACAAGGCAGAATGCAGATGCGTAGTTCCCAAGCATATTCTTCTGAGTCCACTAGAAACGTTGGAGTAGAGCTGCGAGGAACTCGGCATAAGTTCCATTTGAAGAAATAACCTAGGCCAGAAACCCACTCAGCTGTAGCTGTTAAGATTCTTCTGGAGCGCACATTCTGGGAAACAGGCAGCAGAGTGCCCTGTGGAAGCTGCTCGATTTCAGCTTGTCTGATAGGTGTTTGTCTTCCCTGCAGAGAAACAGTGGCTTAGAGAACTCTTTCTACAGCAGCCACACACTCTGCCCTAGAGCTGAGAAGCACTGGCTGTAAGTTCCACTTGCAGAAGTAACATTCTCCAGAAACACACTCTCTCCTAACTCTTAAGTTACTAGCTCACCTCACATATGCATGGAAACCCAGAGTGGAGCAGCCGGCGATAGCTCTTGCTTGGATGCTGCCAGAAGGCTCTGTGCGATAGTGGCTTCCAAGGAGCTGCTTAGGAATCTAGTTGCACAGCAAGTACAAGCTTCTCACTGGAGCTGAGAAGCACTGGGAAGAACTTCCCTTTGAAGAACTAACAGTGTGCAGAAACACACGCAGTTCTATCTCTTACTGGGGAGTGTGCAGGAGACTTCAGTGAACAGGCCGCTCTGCCCGAACAAGGCAGAATGCAGATGCGTAGTTCCCAAGCATATTCTTCTGAGTCCACTAGAAACGTTGGAGTAGAGCTGAGAGGAACTCGGCATAAGTTCCATTTGAAGAAATAACCTAGGCCAGAAACCCACTCAGCTGTAGCTGTTAAGATTCTTCTGGAGCGCACATTCTGGGAAACAGGCAGCAGAGTGCCCTGTGGAAGCTGCTCGATTTCAGCTTGTCTGATAGGTGTTTGTCTTCCCTGCAGAGAAACAGTGGCTTAGAGAACTCTTTCTACAGCAGCCACACACTCTGCCCTAGAGCTGAGAAGCACTGGCTGTAAGTTCCACTTGCAGAAGTAACATTCTCCAGAAACACACTCTCTCCTAACTCTTAAGTTACTAGCTCACCTCACATATGCATGGAAACCCAGAGTGGAGCAGCCGGCAATAGCTCTTGCTTGGATGCTGCCAGAAGGCTCTGTGCGATAGTGGCTTGCAAGGAGCTGCTTAGGAATCTAGTTGCACAGCAAGTACAAGCTTCTCACTGGAGCTGAGAAGCACTGGGAAGAACTTCCCTTTGAAGAACTAACAGTGTGCAGAAACACACGCAGTTCTATCTCTTACTGGGGAGTGTGCAGGAGACTTCAGTGAACAGGCCGGTTTGCCCGAACAAGGCAGAATGCAGATGCGTAGTTCCCAAGCATATTCTTCTGAGTCCACTAGAAACGTTGGAGTAGAGCTGAGAGGAACTCGGCATAAGTTCCATTTGAAGAAATAACCTAGGCCAGAAACCCACTCAGCTGTAGCTGTTAAGATTCATCTGGAACGCACATTCTGGGAACCAGGCAGCAGAGTGCCCTGTGGAAGCTGCTCGATTTCAGCTTGTCTGATAGGTGTTTGTCTTCCCTGCAGAGAAACAGTGGCTTAGAGAACTCTTTCTACAGCAGCCACACACTCTGCCCTAGAGCTGAGAAGCACTGGCTGTAAGTTCCCTTTGCAGAAGTAACATTCTCCAGAAACACACTCTCTCCTAACTCTTAAGTTACTAGCTCACCTCACATATGCATGGAAACCCACAGTGGAGCAGCCGTCGGTAGCACTTGCTTGGATGCTGCCAGAAGGCTCTGTGCGATAGTTGCTTGCAAGGAGCTGCTTAGGTATCTAGTTGCACAGCAAGTACAAGCTTCTCACTGGAGCTGAGAAGCACTGGGAAGAACTTCTCTTTGAAGAACTAACAGTGTGCAGAAACACACGCAGTTCTATCTCTTACTGGGGAGTGTGCAGTCGAGTTCAGTGAACAGGCCGCTCTGCCCGAACAAGGCAGAATGCAGATGCGTAGTTCCCAAGCATATTCTTCTGAGTCCACTAGAAACGTTGGAGTAGAGCTGAGAGGAACTCGGCATAAGTTCCATTTGAAGAAATAACCTAGGCCAGAAACCCACTCAGCTGTAGCTGTTAAGATTCTTCTGGAGCGCACATTCTGGGAACCAGGCAGCAGAGTGCCCTGTGGAAGCTGCTCGATTTCAGCTTGTCTGATAGGTGTTTGTCTTCCCTGCAGTGAAACAGTGGCTTAGAGAACTCTTTCTACAGCAGCCACACACTCTGCCCTAGAGCTGAGAAGCACTGGCTGTAAGTTCCCTTTGCAGAAGTAACATTCTCCAGAAACACACTCTCTCCTAACTCTTAAGTTACTAGCTCACCTCACATATGCATGGAAACCCAGAGTGGAGCAGCCGGCGATAGCTCTTGCTTGGATGCTGCCAGAAGGCTCTGTGCGATAGTGGCTTGCAAGGAGCTGCTTAGGAATCTAGTTGCACAGCAAGTACAAGCTTCTCACTGGAGCTGAGAAGCACTGGGAAGAACTTCCCTTTGAAGAACTAACAGTGTGCAGAAACACACGCAGTTCTATCTCTTACTGGGGAGTGTGCAGGAGACTTCAGTGAACAGGCCGGTTTGCCCGAACAAGGCAGAATGCAGATGCGTAGTTCCCAAGTATATTCTTCTGAGTCCACTAGAAACGTTGGAGTAGAGCTGCGAGGAACTCGGCATAAGTTCCATTTGAAGAAATAACCTAGGCCAGAAACCCACTCAGCTGTAGCTGTTAAGATTCTTCTGGAGCGCACATTCTGGGAAACAGGCAGCAGAGTGCCCTGTGGAAGCTGCTCGATTTCAGCTTGTCTGATAGGTGTTTGTCTTCCCTGCAGAGAAACAGTGGCTTAGAGAACTCTTTCTACAGCAGCCACACACTCTGCCCTAGAGCTGAGAAGCACTGGCTGTAAGTTCCACTTGCAGAAGTAACATTCTCCAGAAACACACTCTCTCCTAACTCTTAAGTTACTAGCTCACCTCACATATGCATGGAAACCCAGAGTGGAGCAGCCGGCGATAGCTCTTGCTTGGATGCTGCCAGAAGGCTCTGTGCGATAGTGGCTTGCAAGGAGCTGCTTAGGAATCTAGTTGCACAGCAAGTACAAGCTTCTCACTGGAGCTGAGAAGCACTGGGAAGAACTTCCCTTTGAAGAACTAACAGTGTGCAGAAACACACGCAGTTCTATCTCTTACTGGGGAGTGTGCAGGAGACTTCAGTGAACAGGCCGGTTTGCCCGAACAAGGCAGAATGCAGATGCGTAGTTCCCAAGCATATTCTTCTGAGTCCACTAGAAACGTTGGAGTAGAGCTGAGAGGAACTCGGCATAAGTTTCATTTGAAGAAATAACCTAGGCCAGAAACCCACTCAGCTGTAGCTGTTAAGATTCATCTGGAACGCACATTCTGGGAACCAGGCAGCAGAGTGCCCTGTGGAAGCTGCTCGATTTCAGCTTGTCTGATAGGTGTTTGTCTTCCCTGCAGAGAAACAGTGGCTTAGAGAACTCTTTCTACAGCAGCCACACACTCTGCCCTAGAGCTGAGAAGCACTGGCTGTAAGTTCCACTTGCAGAAGTAACATTCTCCAGAAACACACTCTCTCCTAACTCTTAAGTTACTAGCTCACCTCACATATGCATGGAAACCCAGAGCGGAGCAGCCGGCGATAGCTCTTGCTTGGATGCTGCCAGAAGGCTCTGTGCGATAGTGGCTTGCAAGGAGCTGCTTAGGAATCTAGTTGCACAGCAAGTACAAGCTTCTCACTGGAGCTGAGAAGCACTGGGAAGAACTTCCCTTTGAAGAACTAACAGTGTGCAGAAACACACGCAGTTCTATCTCTTACTGGGGAGTGTGCAGGAGACTTCAGTGAACAGGCCGGTTTGCCCGAACAAGGCAGAATGCAGATGCGTAGTTCCCAAGCATATTCTTCTGAGTCCACTAGAAACGTTGGAGTAGAGCTGAGAGGAACTCGGCATAAGTTCCATTTGAAGAAATAACCTAGGCCAGAAACCCACTCAGCTGTAGCTGTTAAGATTCATCTGGAACGCACATTCTGGGAACCAGGCTGCAGAGTGCCCTGTGGAAGCTGCTCGATTTCAGCTTGTCTGATAGGTGTTTGTCTTCCCTGCAGTGAAACAGTGGCTTAGAGAACTCTTTCTACAGCAGCCACACACTCTGCCCTAGAGCTGAGAAGCACTGGCTGTAAGTTCGCTTTGCAGAAGTAACATTCTCCAGAAACACACTCTCTCCTAACTCTTAACTTACTAGCTCACCTCACATATGCATGGAAACCCACAGTGGAGCAGCCGGCGATAGCTCTTGCTTGGATGCTGCCAGAAGGCTCTGTGCGATAGTGGCTTGCAAGGAGCTACTTAGGAATCTAGTTGCACAGCAAGTACAAGCTTCTCACTGGAGATGAGAAGCACTGGGAAGAACTTCCCTTTGAAGAACTAACAGTGTGCAGAAACACACGCAGTTCTATCTCTTACTGGGGAGTGTGCAGGCGAGTTCAGTGAACAGGCCGCTCTGCCCGAACAAGGCAGAATGCAGATGCGTAGTTCCCAAGCATATTCTTCTGAGTCCACTAGAAACGTTGGAGTAGAGCTGAGAGGAACTCGGCATAAGTTCCATTTGAAGAAATAACCTAGGCCAGAAACCCACTCAGCTGTAGCTGTTAAGATTCATCTGGAACGCACATTCTGGGAACCAGGCAGCAGAGTGCCCTGTGGAAGCTGCTCGATTTCAGCTTGTCTGATAGGTGTTTGTCTTCCCTGCAGTGAAACAGTGGCTTAGAGAACTCTTTCTACAGCAGCCACACACTCTGCCCTAGAGCTGAGAAGCACTGGCTGTAAGTTCCCTTTGCAGAAGTAACATTCTCCAGAAACACACTCTTTCCTAACTCTTAAGTTACTAGCTCACCTCACATATGCATGGAAACCCACAGTGGAGCAGGCGGCGATAGCTCTTGCTTGGATGCTGCCAGAAGGCTCTGTGCGATAGTGGCTTGCAAGGAGCTGCTTAGGAATCTAGTTGCACAGCAAGTACAAGCTTCTCAATGGAGCTGAGAAGCACTGGGAAGAACTTCCCTTTGAAGAACTAACAGTGTGCAGAAACACACGCAGTTCTATCTCTTACTGGGGAGTGTGCAGGCGAGTTCAGTGAACAGGCCGCTCTGCCCGAACAAGGCAGAATGCAGATGCGTAGTTCCCAAGCATATTCTTCTGAGTCCACTAGAAACGTTGGAGTAGAGCTGAGAGGAACTCGGCATAAGTTCCATTTGAAGAAATAACCTAGGCCAGAAACCCACTCAGCTGTGGCTGTTAAGATTCATCTGGAGCGCACATTCTGGGAACCAGGCAGCAGAGTGCCCTGTGGAAGCTGCTCGATTTCAGCTTGTCTGATAGGTGTTTGTCTTCCCTGCAGAGAAACAGTGGCTTAGAGAACTCTTTCTACAGCAGCCACACACTCTGCCCTAGAGCTGAGAAGCACTGGCTGTAAGTTTCCTTTGCAGAAGTAACATTCTCCAGAAACACACTCTCTCCTAACTCTTAACTTACTAGCTCACCTCACATATGCATGGAAACCCACAGTGGAGCAGCCGTCGGTAGCACTTGCTTGGATCCTGCCAGAAGGCTCTGTGCGATAGTTGCTTGCAAGGAGCTGCTTAGGTATCTAGTTGCACAGCAACTACAAGCTTCTCACTGGAGCTGAGAAGCACTGGGAAGAACTTCTCTTTGAAGAACTAACAGTGTGCAGAAACACACGCAGTTCTATCTCTTACTGGGGAGTGTGCAGGCGAGTTCAGTGAACAGGCCGCTCTGCCCGAACAAGGCAGAATGCAGATGCGTAGTTCCCAAGCATATTCTTCTGAGTCCACTAGAAACGTTGGAGTAGAGCTGAGAGGAACTCGGCATAAGTTCCATTTGAAGAAATAACCTAGGCCAGAAACCCACTCAGCTGTAGCTGTTAAGATTCATCTGGAACGCACATTCTGGGAACCAGGCAGCAGAGTGCCCTGTGGAAGCTGCTCGATTTCAGCTTGTCTGATAGGTGTTTGTCTTCCCTGCAGTGAAACAGTGGCTTAGAGAACTCTTTCTACAGCAGCCACACACTCTGCCCTAGAGCTGAGAAGCACTGGCTGTAAGTTCCACTTGCAGAAGTAACATTCTCCAGAAACACACTCTCTCCTAACTCTTAAGTTACTAGCTCACCTCACATATGCATGGAAACCCAGAGTGGAGCAGCCGGCGATAGCTCTTGCTTGGATGCTGCCAGAAGGCTCTGTGCGATAGTGGCTTGCAAGGAGCTGCTTAGGAATCTAGTTGCACAGCAAGTACAAGCTTCTCACTGGAGCTGAGAAGCACTGGGAACAACTTCCCTTTGAAGAACTAACAGTGTGCAGAAACACACGCAGTTCTATCTCTTACTGGGGAGTGTGCAGGCGAGTTCAGTGAACAGGCTGCTCTGCCCGAACAAGGCAGAATGCAGATGCGTAGTTCCCAAGCATATTCTTCTGAGTCCACTAGAAACGTTGGAGTAGAGCTGAGAGGAACTCGGCATAAGTTCCATTTGAAGAAATAACCTAGGCCAGAAACCCACTCAGCTGTAGCTGTTAAGATTCATCTGGAACGCACATTCTGGGAACCAGGCTGCAGAGTGCCCTGTGGAAACTGCTCGATTTCAGCTTGTCTGATAGGTGTTTGTCTTCCCTGCAGTGAAACAGTGGCTTAGAGAACTCTTTCTACAGCAGCCACACACTCTGCCCTAGAGCTGAGAAGCACTGGCTGTAAGTTCGCTTTGCAGAAGTAACATTCTCCAGAAACACACTCTCTCCTAACTCTTAACTTACTAGCTCACCTCACATATGCATGGAAACCCAGAGTGGAGCAGCCGGCGATAGCTCTTGCTTGGATGCTGCCAGAAGGCTCTGTGCGATAGTGGCTTGCAAGGAGTTACTTAGGAATCTAGTTGCACAGCAAGTACAAGCTTCTCACTGGAGATGAGAAGCACTGGGAAGAACTTCCCTTTGAAGAACTAACAGTGTGCAGAAACACACGCAGTTCTATCTCTTACTGGGGAGTGTGCAGGCGAGTTCAGTGAACAGGCCGCTCTGCCCGAACAAGGCAGAATGCAGATGCGTAGTTCCCAAGCATATTCTTCTGAGTCCACTAGAAACGTTGGAGTAGAGCTGAGAGGAACTCGGCATAAGTTCCATTTGAAGAAATAACCTAGGCCAGAAACCCACTCAGCTGTGGCTGTTAAGATTCATCTGGAGCGCACATTCTGGGAACCAGGCAGCAGAGTGCCCTGTGGAAGCTGCTCGATTTCAGCTTGTCTGATAGGTGTTTGTCTTCCCTGCAGAGAAACAGTGGCTTAGAGAACTCTTTCTACAGCAGCCACACACTCTGCCCTAGAGCTGAGAAGCACTGGCTGTAAGTTTCCTTTGCAGAAGTAACATTCTCCAGAAACACACTCTCTCCTAACTCTTAACTTACTAGCTCACCTCACATATGCATGGAAACCCACAGTGGAGCAGCCGTCGGTAGCACTTGCTTGGATGCTGCCAGAAGGCTCTGTGCGATAGTTGCTTGCAAGGAGCTGCTTAGGTATCTAGTTGCACAACAACTACAAGCTTCTCACTGGAGCTGAGAAGCACTGGGAAGAACTTCTCTTTGAAGAACTAACAGTGTGCAGAAACACACGCAGTTCTATCTCTTACTGGGGAGTGTGCAGTCGAGTTCAGTGAACAGGCCGCTCTGCCCGAACAAGGCAGAATGCAGATGCGTAGTTCCCAAGCATATTCTTCTGAGTCCACTAGAAACGTTGGAGTAGAGCTGAGAGGAACTCGGCATAAGTTCCATTTGAAGAAATAACCTAGGCCAGAAACCCACTCAGCTGTAGCTGTTAAGATTCATTTGCAACGCACATTCTGGGAACCAGGCAGCAGAGTGCCCTGTGGAAG
This sequence comes from Tapirus indicus, assembly GCA_031878705.1. Classification (NCBI taxonomy): domain Eukaryota; kingdom Metazoa; phylum Chordata; class Mammalia; order Perissodactyla; family Tapiridae; genus Tapirus; species Tapirus indicus. The sequence continues at coordinate 804,020 of CM062933.1, forward strand.
CTGCTCGATTTCAGCTTGTCTGATAGGTGTTTGTCTTCCCTGCAGTGAAACAGTGGCTTAGAGAACTCTTTCTACAGCAGCCACACACTCTGCCCTAGAGCTGAGAAGCACTGGCTGTAAGTTCCACTTCCAGAAGTAACATTCTCCAGAAACACACTCTCTCCTAACTCTTAAGTTACTAGCTCACCTCACATATGCATGGAAACCCAGAGTGGAGCAGCCGGCGATAGCTCTTGCTTGGATGCTGCCAGAAGGCTCTGTGCGATAGTGGCTTGCAAGGAGCTGCTTAGGAATCTAGTTGCACAGCAAGTACAAGCTTCTCACTGGAGCTGAGAAGCACTGGGAAGAACTTCCCTTTGAAGAACTAACAGTGTGCAGAAACACACGCAGTTCTATCTCTTACTGGGGAGTGTGCAGGAGACTTCAGTGAACAGGCCGGTTTGCCCGAACAAGGCAGAATGCAGATGCGTAGTTCCCAAGCATATTCTTCTGAGTCCACTAGAAACGTTGGAGTAGAGCTGAGAGGAACTCGGCATAAGTTCCATTTGAAGAAATAACCTAGGCCAGAAACCCACTCAGCTGTAGCTGTTAAGATTCATCTGGAACGCACATTCTGGGAACCAGGCTGCAGAGTGCCCTGTGGAAGCTGCTCGATTTCAGCTTGTCTGATAGGTGTTTGTCTTCCCTGCAGTGAAACAGTGGCTTAGAGAACTCTTTCTACAGCAGCCACACACTCTGCCCTAGAGCTGAGAAGCACTGGCTGTAAGTTCGCTTTGCAGAAGTAACATTCTCCAGAAACACACTCTCTCCTAACTCTTAACTTACTAGCTCACCTCACATATGCATGGAAACCCAGAGTGGAGCAGCCGGCGATAGCTCTTGCTTGGATGCTGCCAGAAGGCTCTGTGCGATAGTGGCTTGCAAGGAGTTACTTAGGAATCTAGTTGCACAGCAAGTACAAGCTTCTCACTGGAGATGAGAAGCACTGGGAAGAACTTCCCTTTGAAGAACTAACAGTGTGCAGAAACACACGCAGTTCTATCTCTTACTGGGGAGTGTGCAGGCGAGTTCAGTGAACAGGCCGCTCTGCCCGAACAAGGCAGAATGCAGATGCGTAGTTCCCAAGCATATTCTTCTGAGTCCACTAGAAACGTTGGAGTAGAGCTGCGAGGAACTCGGCATAAGTTCCATTTGAAGAAATAACCTAGGCCAGAAACCCACTCAGCTGTAGCTGTTAAGATTCATCTGGAACGCACATTCTGGGAACCAGGCAGCAGAGTGCCCTGTGGAAGCTGCTCGATTTCAGCTTGTCTGATAGGTGTTTGTCTTCCCTGCAGTGAAACAGTGGCTTAGAGAACTCTTTCTACAGCAGCCACACACTCTGCCCTAGAGCTGAGAAGCACTGGCTGTAAGTTCCCTTTGCAGAAGTAACATTCTCCAGAAACACACTCTCTCCTAACTCTTCAGTTACTAGCTCACCTCACATATGCATGGAAACCCAGAGTGGAGCAGCCGGCGATAGCTCTTGCTTGGATGCTGCCAGAAGGCTCTGTGCGATAGTGGCTTGCAAGGAGCTGCTTAGGAATCTGGTTGCACAGCAAGTACAAGCTTCTCACTGGAGCTGAGAAGCACTGGGAAGAACTTCCCTTTGAAGAACTAACAGTGAGCAGAAACACACGCAGTTCTATCTCTTACTGGGGAGTGTGCAGGAGACTTCAGTGAACAGGCCGGTTTGCCCGAACAAGGCAGAATGCAGATGCGTAGTTCCCAAGCATATTCTTCTGAGTCCACTAGAAACGTTGGAGTAGAGCTGAGAGGAACTCGGCATAAGTTCCATTTGAAGAAATAACCTAGGCCAGAAACCCACTCAGCTGTAGCTGTTAAGATTCATCTGGAGCGCACATTCTGGGAACCAGGCAGCAGAGTGCCCTGTGGAAGCTGCTCGATTTCAGCTTGTCTGATAGGTGTTTGTCTTCCCTGCAGAGAAACAGTGGCTTACAGAACTCTTTCTACAGCAGCCACACACTCTGCCCTAGAGCTGAGAAGCACTGGCTGTAAGTTCCCTTTGCAGAAGTAACATTCTCCAGAAACACACTCTCTCCTAACTCTTAAGTTACTAGCTCACCTCACATATGCATGGAAACCCACAGTGGAGCAGGCGGCGATAGCTCTTGCTTGGATGCTGCCAGAAGGCTCTGTGCGATAGTGGCTTGCAAGGAGCTGCTTAGGAATCTAGTTGCACAGCAAGTACAAGCTTCTCACTGGAGCTGAGAAGCACTGGGAAGAACTTCCCTTTGAAGAACTAACAGTGTGCAGAAACACACGCAGTTCTATCTCTTACTGGGGAGTGTGCAGGCGAGTTCAGTGAACAGGCCGCTCTGCCCGAACAAGGCAGAATGCAGATGCGTAGTTCCCAAGCATATTCTTCTGAGTCCACTAGAAACGTTGGAGTAGAGCTGAGAGGAACTCGGCATAAGTTCCATTTGAAGAAATAACCTAGGCCAGAAACCCACTCAGCTGTGGCTGTTAAGATTCATCTGGAGCGCACATTCTGGGAACCAGGCAGCAGAGTGCCCTGTGGAAGCTGCTCGATTTCAGCTTGTCTGATAGGTGTTTGTCTTCCCTGCAGAGAAACAGTGGCTTAGAGAACTCTTTCTACAGCAGCCACACACTCTGCCCTAGATCTGAGAAGCACTGGCTGTAAGTTCCCTTTGCAGAAGTAACATTCTCCAGAAACACACTCTCTCCTAACTCTTAAGTTACTAGCTCACCTCACATATGCATGGAAACCCAGAGTGGAGCAGCCGTCGATAGCACTTGCTTGGATGCTGCAGAAGGCTCTGTGCGATAGTGGCTTGCAAGGAGCTGCTTAGGAATCTAGTTGCACAGCAAGTACCAGCTTCTCACTGGAGCTGAGAAGCACTGGGAAGAACTTCCCTTTGAAGAACTAACAGTGTGCAGAAACACACGCAGTTCTATCTCTTACTGGGGAGTGTGCAGGCGAGTTCAGTGAACAGGCCGCTCTGCCCGAACAAGGCAGAATGCAGATGCGTAGTTCCCAAGCATATTCTTCTGAGTCCACTAGAAACGTTGGAGTAGAGCTGAGAGGAACTCGGCATAAGTTCCATTTGAAGAAATAACCTAGGCCAGAAACCCACTCAGCTGTAGCTGTTAAGATTCATCTGGAACGCACATTCTGGGAACCAGGCAGCAGAGTGCCCTGTGGAAGCTGCTCGATTTCAGCTTGTCTGATAGGTGTTTGTCTTCCCTGCAGTGAAACAGTGGCTTAGAGAACTCTTTCTACAGCAGCCACACACTCTGCCCTAGAGCTGAGAAGCACTGGCTGTAAGTTCCCTTTGCAGAAGTAACATTCTCCAGAAACACACTCTCTCCTAACTCTTAAGTTACTAGCTCACCTCACATATGCATGGAAACCCACAGTGGAGCAGGCGGCGATAGCTCTTGCTTGGATGCTGCCAGAAGGCTCTGTGCGATAGTGGCTTGCAAGGAGCTGCTTAGGAATCTAGTTGCACAGCAAGTACAAGCTTCTCACTGGAGCTGAGAAGCACTGGGGAGAACTTCCCTTTGAAGAACTAACAGTGTGCAGAAACACACGCAGTTCTATCTCTTACTGGGGAGTGTGCAGGCGAGTTCAGTGAACAGGCCGCTCTGCCCGAACAAGGCAGAATGCAGATGCGTAGTTCCCAAGCATATTCTTCTGAGTCCACTAGAAACGTTGGAGTAGAGCTGAGAGGAACTCGGCATAAGTTCCATTTGAAGAAATAACCTAGGCCAGAAACCCACTCAGCTGTGGCTGTTAAGATTCATCTGGAGCGCACATTCTGGGAACCAGGCAGCAGAGTGCCCTGTGGAAGCTGCTCGATTTCAGCTTGTCTGATATGTGTTTGTCTTCCCTGCAGAGAAACAGTGCCTTAGAGAACTCTTTCTACAGCAGCCACACACTCTGCCCTAGAGCTGAGAAGCACTGGCTGTAAGTTTCCTTTGCAGAAGTAACATTCTCCAGAAACACACTCTCTCCTAACTCTTAACTTACTAGCTCACCTCACATATGCATGGAAACCCACAGTGGAGCAGCCGTCGGTAGCACTTGCTTGGATGCTGCCAGAAGGCTCTGTGCGATAGTTGCTTGCAAGGAGTTACTTAGGAATCTAGTTGCACAGCAAGTACAAGCTTCTCACTGGAGCTGAGAAGCACTGGGAAGAACTTCTCTTTGAAGAACTAACAGTGTGCAGAAACACACGCAGTTCTATCTCTTACTGGGGAGTGTGCAGGCGAGTTCAGTGAACAGGCCGCTCTGCCCGAACAAGGCAGAATGCAGATGCGTAGTTCCCAAGCATATTCTTCTGAGTCAACTAGAAACGTTGGAGTAGAGCTGAGAGGAACTCGGCATAAGTTCCATTTGAAGAAATAACCTAGGCCAGAAACCCACTCAGCTGTGGCTGTTAAGATTCATCTGGAGCGCACATTCTGGGAACCAGGCAGCAGAGTGCCCTGTGGAAGCTGCTCAATTTCAGCTTGTCTGATAGGTGTTTGTCTTCCCTGCAGAGAAACAGTGGCTTAGAGAACTCTTTCTACAGCAGCCACACACTCTGCCCTAGAGCTGAGAAGCACTGGCTGTAAGTTTCCTTTGCAGAAGTAACATTCTCCAGAAACACACTCTCTCCTAACTCTTAACTTACTAGCTCACCTCACATATGCATGGAAACCCACAGTGGAGCAGCCGTCGGTAGCACTTGCTTGGATGCTGCCAGAAGGCTCTGTGCGATAGTTGCTTGCAAGGAGCTGCTTAGGTATCTAGTTGCACAACAACTACAAGCTTCTCACTGGAGCTGAGAAGCACTGGGAAGAACTTCTCTTTGAAGAACTAACAGTGTGCAGAAACACACGCAGTTCTATCTCTTACTGGGGAGTGTGCAGTCGAGTTCAGTGAACAGGCCGCTCTGCCCGAACAAGGCAGAATGCAGATGCGTAGTTCCCAAGCATATTCTTCTGAGTCCACTAGAAACGTTGGAGTAGAGCTGAGAGGAACTCGGCATAAGTTCCATTTGAAGAAATAACCTAGGCCAGAAACCCACTCAGCTGTAGCTGTTAAGATTCATTTGCAACGCACATTCTGGGAACCAGGCAGCAGAGTGCCCTGTGGAAGCTGCTCGATTTCAGCTTGTCTGATAGGTGTTTGTCTTCCCTGCAGTGAAACAGTGGCTTAGAGAACTCTTTCTACAGCAGCCACACACTCTGCCCTAGAGCTGAGAAGCACTGGCTGTAAGTTCCACTTCCAGAAGTAACATTCTCCAGAAACACACTCTCTCCTAACTCTTAAGTTACTAGCTCACCTCACATATGCATGGAAACCCAGAGTGGAGCAGCCGGCGATAGCTCTTGCTTGGATGCTGCCAGAAGGCTCTGTGCGATAGTGGCTTGCAAGGAGCTGCTTAGGAATCTAGTTGCACAGCAAGTACAAGCTTCTCACTGGAGCTGAGAAGCACTGGGAAGAACTTCCCTTTGAAGAACTAACAGTGTGCAGAAACACACGCAGTTCTATCTCTTACTGGGGAGTGTGCAGGAGACTTCAGTGAACAGGCCGGTTTGCCCGAACAAGGCAGAATGCAGATGCGTAGTTCCCAAGCATATTCTTCTGAGTCCACTAGAAACGTTGGAGTAGAGCTGAGAGGAACTCGGCATAAGTTCCATTTGAAGAAATAACCTAGGCCAGAAACCCACTCAGCTGTAGCTGTTAAGATTCATCTGGAACGCACATTCTGGGAACCAGGCTGCAGAGTGCCCTGTGGAAGCTGCTCGATTTCAGCTTGTCTGATAGGTGTTTGTCTTCCCTGCAGTGAAACAGTGGCTTAGAGAACTCTTTCTACAGCAGCCACACACTCTGCCCTAGAGCTGAGAAGCACTGGCTGTAAGTTCGCTTTGCAGAAGTAACATTCTCCAGAAACACACTCTCTCCTAACTCTTAACTTACTAGCTCACCTCACATATGCATGGAAACCCAGAGTGGAGCAGCCGGCGATAGCTCTTGCTTGGATGCTGCCAGAAGGCTCTGTGCGATAGTGGCTTGCAAGGAGCTACTTAGGAATCTAGTTGCACAGCAAGTACAAGCTTCTCACTGGAGATGAGAAGCACTGGGAAGAACTTCCCTTTGAAGAACTAACAGTGTGCAGAAACACACGCAGTTCTATCTCTTACTGGGGAGTGTGCAGGCGAGTTCAGTGAACAGGCCGCTCTGCCCGAACAAGGCAGAATGCAGATGCGTAGTTCCCAAGCATATTCTTCTGAGTCCACTAGAAACGTTGGAGTAGAGCTGAGAGGAACTCGGCATAAGTTCCATTTGAAGAAATAACCTAGGCCAGAAACCCACTCAGCTGTAGCTGTTAAGATTCATCTGGAACGCACATTCTGGGAACCAGGCAGCAGAGTGCCCTGTGGAAGCTGCTCGATTTCAGCTTGTCTGATAGGTGTTTGTCTTCCCTGCAGTGAAACAGTGGCTTAGAGAACTCTTTCTACAGCAGCCACACACTCTGCCCTAGAGCTGAGAAGCACTGGCTGTAAGTTCCCTTTGCAGAAGTAACATTCTCCAGAAACACACTCTCTCCTAACTCTTCAGTTACTAGCTCACCTCACATATGCATGGAAACACAGAGTGGAGCAGCCGGCGATAGCTCTTGCTTGGATGCTGCCAGAAGGCTCTGTGCGATAGTGGCTTGCAAGGAGCTGCTTAGGAATCTAGTTGCACAGCAAGTACAAGCTTCTCACTGGAGCTGAGAAGCACTGGGAAGAACTTCCCTTTGAAGAACTAACAGTGAGCAGAAACACACGCAGTTCTATCTCTTACTGGGGAGTTTGCAGGAGACTTCAGTGAACAGGCCGGTTTGCCCGAACAAGGCAGAATGCAGATGCGTAGTTCCCAAGCATATTCTTCTGAGTCCACTAGAAACGTTGGAGTAGAGCTGAGAGGAACTCGGCATAAGTTCCATTTGAAGAAATAACCTAGGCCAGAAACCCACTCAGCTGTAGCTGTTAAGATTCATCTGGAGCGCACATTCTGGGAACCAGGCAGCAGAGTGCCCTGTGGAAGCTGCTCGATTTCAGCTTGTCTGATAGGTGTTTGTCTTCCCTGCAGAGAAACAGTGGCTTACAGAACTCTTTCTACAGCAGCCACACACTCTGCCCTAGAGCTGAGAAGCACTGGCTGTAAGTTCCCTTTGCAGAAGTAACATTCTCCAGAAACACACTCTCTCCTAACTCTTAAGTTACTAGCTCACCTCACATATGCATGGAAACCCACAGTGGAGCAGGCGGCGATAGCTCTTGCTTGGATGCTGCCAGAAGGCTCTGTGCGATAGTGGCTTGCAAGGAGCTGCTTAGGAATCTAGTTGCACAGCAAGTACAAGCTTCTCACTGGAGCTGAGAAGCACTGGGAAGAACTTCCCTTTGAAGAACTAACAGTGTGCAGAAACACACGCAGTTCTATCTCTTACTGGGGAGTGTGCAGGCGAGTTCAGTGAACAGGCCGGTTTGCCCGAACAAGGCAGAATGCAGATGCGTAGTTCCCAAGCATATTCTTCTGAGTCCACTAGAAACGTTGGAGTAGAGCTGAGAGGAACTCGGCATAAGTTCCATTTGAAGAAATAACCTAGGCCAGAAACCCACTCAGCTGTAGCTGTTAAGATTCATCTGGAGCGCACATTCTGGGAACCAGGCAGCAGAGTGCCCTGTGGAAGCTGCTCGATTTCAGCTTGTCTGATAGGTGTTTGTCTTCCCTGCAGAGAAACAGTGGCTTAGAGAACTCTTTCTACAGCAGCCACACACTCTGCCCTAGAGCTGAGAAGCACTGGCTGTAAGTTCCCTTTGCAGAAGTAACATTCTCCAGAAACACACTCTCTCCTAACTCTTAACTTACTAGCTCACCTCACATATGCATGGAAACCCAGAGTGGAGCAGCCGGCGTATCTCTTGCTTGGATGCCGCCAGAAGGATCTGTGCGATAGTGGCTTGCAAGGAGCTGCTTAGGAATCTAGTTGCACAGCAAGTACAAGCTTCTCACTGGAGCTGAGAAGCACTGGGAAGAACTTCCCTTTGAAGAACTAACAGTGTGCAGAAACACACGCAGTTCTATCTCTTACTGGGGAGTGTGCAGGCGAGTTCAGTGAACAGGCCGCTCTGCCCGAACAAGGCAGAATGCAGATGCGTAGTTCCCAAGCATATTCTTCTGAGTCCACTAGAAACGTTGGAGTAGAGCTGAGAGGAACTCGGCATAAGTTCCATTTGAAGAAATAACCTAGGCCAGAAACCCACTCAGCTGTGGCTGTTAAGATTCATCTGGAGCGCACATTCTGGGAACCAGGCAGCAGAGTGCCCTGTGGAAGCTGCTCGATTTCAGCTTGTCTGATAGGTGTTTGTCTTCCCTGCAGAGAAACAGTGGCTTAGAGAACTCTTTCTACAGCAGCCACACACTCTGCCCTAGATCTGAGAAGCACTGGCTGTAAGTTCCCTTTGCAGAAGTAACATTCTCCAGAAACACACTCTCTCCTAACTCTTAAGTTACTAGCTCACCTCACATATGCATGGAAACCCAGAGTGGAGCAGCCGGCGATAGCTCTTGCTTGGATGCTGCCAGAAGGCTCTGTGCGATAGTGGCTTGCAAGGAGCTACTTAGGAATCTAGTTGCACAGCAAGTACAAGCTTCTCACTGGAGATGAGAAGCACTGGGAAGAACTTCCCTTTGAAGAACTAACAGTGTGCAGAAACACACGCAGTTCTATCTCTTACTGGGGAGTGTGCAGGCGAGTTCAGTGAACAGGCCGCTCTGCCCGAACAAGGCAGAATGCAGATGCGTAGTTCCCAAGCATATTCTTCTGAGTCCACTAGAAACGTTGGAGTAGAGCTGAGAGGAACTCGGCATAAGTTCCATTTGAAGAAATAACCTAGGCCAGAAACCCACTCAGCTGTAGCTGTTAAGATTCATCTGGAACGCACATTCTGGGAACCAGGCAGCAGAGTGCCCTGTGGAAGCTGCTCGATTTCAGCTTGTCTGATAGGTGTTTGTCTTCCCTGCAGTGAAACAGTGGCTTAGAGAACTCTTTCTACAGCAGCCACACACTCTGCCCTAGAGCTGAGAAGCACTGGCTGTAAGTTCCCTTTGCAGAAGTAACATTCTCCAGAAACACACTCTCTCCTAACTCTTCAGTTACTAGCTCACCTCACATATGCATGGAAACACAGAGTGGAGCAGCCGGCGATAGCTCTTGCTTGGATGCTGCCAGAAGGCTCTGTGCGATAGTGGCTTGCAAGGAGCTGCTTAGGAATCTAGTTGCACAGCAAGTACAAGCTTCTCACTGGAGCTGAGAAGCACTGGGAAGAACTTCCCTTTGAAGAACTAACAGTGAGCAGAAACACACGCAGTTCTATCTCTTACTGGGGAGTTTGCAGGAGACTTCAGTGAACAGGCCGGTTTGCCCGAACAAGGCAGAATGCAGATGCGTAGTTCCCAAGCATATTCTTCTGAGTCCACTAGAAACGTTGGAGTAGAGCTGAGAGGAACTCGGCATAAGTTCCATTTGAAGAAATAACCTAGGCCAGAAACCCACTCAGCTGTAGCTGTTAAGATTCATCTGGAGCGCACATTCTGGGAACCAGGCAGCAGAGTGCCCTGTGGAAGCTGCTCGATTTCAGCTTGTCTGATAGGTGTTTGTCTTCCCTGCAGAGAAACAGTGGCTTAGAGAACTCTTTCTACAGCAGCCACACACTCTGCCCTAGAGCTGAGAAGCACTGGCTGTAAGTTCCACTTCCAGAAGTAACATTCTCCAGAAACACACTCTCTCCTAACTCTTAAGTTACTAGCTCACCTCACATATGCATGGAAACCCAGAGTGGAGCAGCCGGCGATAGCTCTTGCTTGGATGCTGCCAGAAGGCTCTGTGCGATAGTGGCTTGCAAGGAGCTGCTTAGGAATCTAGTTGCACAGCAAGTACAAGCTTCTCACTGGAGCTGAGAAGCACTGGGAAGAACTTCCCTTTGAAGAACTAACAGTGTGCAGAAACACACGCAGTTCTATCTCTTACTGGGGAGTGTGCAGGAGACTTCAGTGAACAGGCCGGTTTGCCCGAACAAGGCAGAATGCAGATGCGTAGTTCCCAAGCATATTCTTCTGAGTCCACTAGAAACGTTGGAGTAGAGCTGAGAGGAACTCGGCATAAGTTCCATTTGAAGAAATAACCTAGGCCAGAAACCCACTCAGCTGTAGCTGTTAAGATTCATCTGGAACGCACATTCTGGGAACCAGGCTGCAGAGTGCCCTGTGGAAGCTGCTCGATTTCAGCTTGTCTGATAGGTGTTTGTCTTCCCTGCAGTGAAACAGTGGCTTAGAGAACTCTTTCTACAGCAGCCACACACTCTGCCCTAGAGCTGAGAAGCACTGGCTGTAAGTTCGCTTTGCAGAAGTAACATTCTCCAGAAACACACTCTCTCCTAACTCTTAACTTACTAGCTCACCTCACATATGCATGGAAACCCAGAGTGGAGCAGCCGGCGATAGCTCTTGCTTGGATGCTGCCAGAAGGCTCTGTGCGATAGTGGCTTGCAAGGAGCTACTTAGGAATCTAGTTGCACAGCAAGTACAAGCTTCTCACTGGAGATGAGAAGCACTGGGAAGAACTTCCCTTTGAAGAACTAACAGTGTGCAGAAACACACGCAGTTCTATCTCTTACTGGGGAGTGTGCAGGCGAGTTCAGTGAACAGGCCGCTCTGCCCGAACAAGGCAGAATGCAGATGCGTAGTTCCCAAGCATATTCTTCTGAGTCCACTAGAAACGTTGGAGTAGAGCTGAGAGGAACTCGGCATAAGTTCCATTTGAAGAAATAACCTAGGCCAGAAACCCACTCAGCTGTAGCTGTTAAGATTCATCTGGAACGCACATTCTGGGAACCAGGCAGCAGAGTGCCCTGTGGAAGCTGCTCGATTTCAGCTTGTCTGATAGGTGTTTGTCTTCCCTGCAGTGAAACAGTGGCTTAGAGAACTCTTTCTACAGCAGCCACACACTCTGCCCTAGAGCTGAGAAGCACTGGCTGTAAGTTCCCTTTGCAGAAGTAACATTCTCCAGAAACACACTCTCTCCTAACTCTTCAGTTACTAGCTCACCTCACATATGCATGGAAACACAGAGTGGAGCAGCCGGCGATAGCTCTTGCTTGGATGCTGCCAGAAGGCTCTGTGCGATAGTGGCTTGCAAGGAGCTGCTTAGGAATCTAGTTGCACAGCAAGTACAAGCTTCTCACTGGAGCTGAGAAGCACTGGGAAGAACTTCCCTTTGAAGAACTAACAGTGAGCAGAAACACACGCAGTTCTATCTCTTACTGGGGAGTTTGCAGGAGACTTCAGTGAACAGGCCGGTTTGCCCGAACAAGGCAGAATGCAGATGCGTAGTTCCCAAGCATATTCTTCTGAGTCCACTAGAAACGTTGGAGTAGAGCTGAGAGGAACTCGGCATAAGTTCCATTTGAAGAAATAACCTAGGCCAGAAACCCACTCAGCTGTAGCTGTTAAGATTCATCTGGAGCGCACATTCTGGGAACCAGGCAGCAGAGTGCCCTGTGGAAGCTGCTCGATTTCAGCTTGTCTGATAGGTGTTTGTCTTCCCTGCAGAGAAACAGTGGCTTACAGAACTCTTTCTACAGCAGCCACACACTCTGCCCTAGAGCTGAGAAGCACTGGCTGTAAGTTCCCTTTGCAGAAGTAACATTCTCCAGAAACACACTCTCTCCTAACTCTTAAGTTACTAGCTCACCTCACATATGCATGGAAACCCACAGTGGAGCAGGCGGCGATAGCTCTTGCTTGGATGCTGCCAGAAGGCTCTGTGCGATAGTGGCTTGCAAGGAGCTGCTTAGGAATCTAGTTGCACAGCAAGTACAAGCTTCTCACTGGAGCTGAGAAGCACTGGGAAGAACTTCCCTTTGAAGAACTAACAGTGTGCAGAAACACACGCAGTTCTATCTCTTACTGGGGAGTGTGCAGGCGAGTTCAGTGAACAGGCCGGTTTGCCCGAACAAGGCAGAATGCAGATGCGTAGTTCCCAAGCATATTCTTCTGAGTCCACTAGAAACGTTGGAGTAGAGCTGAGAGGAACTCGGCATAAGTTCCATTTGAAGAAATAACCTAGGCCAGAAACCCACTCAGCTGTAGCTGTTAAGATTCATCTGGAGCGCACATTCTGGGAACCAGGCAGCAGAGTGCCCTGTGGAAGCTGCTCGATTTCAGCTTGTCTGATAGGTGTTTGTCTTCCCTGCAGAGAAACAGTGGCTTAGAGAACTCTTTCTACAGCAGCCACACACTCTGCCCTAGAGCTGAGAAGCACTGGCTGTAAGTTCCCTTTGCAGAAGTAACATTCTCCAGAAACACACTCTCTCCTAACTCTTAACTTACTAGCTCACCTCACATATGCATGGAAACCCAGAGTGGAGCAGCCGGCGTATCTCTTGCTTGGATGCCGCCAGAAGGATCTGTGCGATAGTGGCTTGCAAGGAGCTGCTTAGGAATCTAGTTGCACAGCAAGTACAAGCTTCTCACTGGAGCTGAGAAGCACTGGGAAGAACTTCCCTTTGAAGAACTAACAGTGTGCAGAAACACACGCAGTTCTATCTCTTACTGGGGAGTGTGCAGGCGAGTTCAGTGAACAGGCCGCTCTGCCCGAACAAGGCAGAATGCAGATGCGTAGTTCCCAAGCATATTCTTCTGAGTCCACTAGAAACGTTGGAGTAGAGCTGAGAGGAACTCGGCATAAGTTCCATTTGAAGAAATAACCTAGGCCAGAAACCCACTCAGCTGTGGCTGTTAAGATTCATCTGGAGCGCACATTCTGGGAACCAGGCAGCAGAGTGCCCTGTGGAAGCTGCTCGATTTCAGCTTGTCTGATAGGTGTTTGTCTTCCCTGCAGAGAAACAGTGGCTTAGAGAACTCTTTCTACAGCAGCCACACACTCTGCCCTAGATCTGAGAAGCACTGGCTGTAAGTTCCCTTTGCAGAAGTAACATTCTCCAGAAACACACTCTCTCCTAACTCTTAAGTTACTAGCTCACCTCACATATGCATGGAAACCCAGAGTGGAGCAGCCGGCGATAGCTCTTGCTTGGATGCTGCCAGAAGGCTCTGTGCGATAGTGGCTTGCAAGGAGCTACTTAGGAATCTAGTTGCACAGCAAGTACAAGCTTCTCACTGGAGATGAGAAGCACTGGGAAGAACTTCCCTTTGAAGAACTAACAGTGTGCAGAAACACACGCAGTTCTATCTCTTACTGGGGAGTGTGCAGGCGAGTTCAGTGAACAGGCCGCTCTGCCCGAACAAGGCAGAATGCAGATGCGTAGTTCCCAAGCATATTCTTCTGAGTCCACTAGAAACGTTGGAGTAGAGCTGAGAGGAACTCGGCATAAGTTCCATTTGAAGAAATAACCTAGGCCAGAAACCCACTCAGCTGTAGCTGTTAAGATTCATCTGGAACGCACATTCTGGGAACCAGGCAGCAGAGTGCCCTGTGGAAGCTGCTCGATTTCAGCTTGTCTGATAGGTGTTTGTCTTCCCTGCAGTGAAACAGTGGCTTAGAGAACTCTTTCTACAGCAGCCACACACTCTGCCCTAGAGCTGAGAAGCACTGGCTGTAAGTTCCCTTTGCAGAAGTAACATTCTCCAGAAACACACTCTCTCCTAACTCTTCAGTTACTAGCTCACCTCACATATGCATGGAAACACAGAGTGGAGCAGCCGGCGATAGCTCTTGCTTGGATGCTGCCAGAAGGCTCTGTGCGATAGTGGCTTGCAAGGAGCTGCTTAGGAATCTAGTTGCACAGCAAGTACAAGCTTCTCACTGGAGCTGAGAAGCACTGGGAAGAACTTCCCTTTGAAGAACTAACAGTGAGCAGAAACACACGCAGTTCTATCTCTTACTGGGGAGTTTGCAGGAGACTTCAGTGAACAGGCCGGTTTGCCCGAACAAGGCAGAATGCAGATGCGTAGTTCCCAAGCATATTCTTCTGAGTCCACTAGAAACGTTGGAGTAGAGCTGAGAGGAACTCGGCATAAGTTCCATTTGAAGAAATAACCTAGGCCAGAAACCCACTCAGCTGTAGCTGTTAAGATTCATCTGGAGCGCACATTCTGGGAACCAGGCAGCAGAGTGCCCTGTGGAAGCTGCTCGATTTCAGCTTGTCTGATAGGTGTTTGTCTTCCCTGCAGAGAAACAGTGGCTTACAGAACTCTTTCTACAGCAGCCACACACTCTGCCCTAGAGCTGAGAAGCACTGGCTGTAAGTTCCCTTTGCAGAAGTAACATTCTCCAGAAACACACTCTCTCCTAACTCTTAAGTTACTAGCTCACCTCACATATGCATGGAAACCCACAGTGGAGCAGGCGGCGATAGCTCTTGCTTGGATGCTGCCAGAAGGCTCTGTGCGATAGTGGCTTGCAAGGAGCTGCTTAGGAATCTAGTTGCACAGCAAGTACAAGCTTCTCACTGGAGCTGAGAAGCACTGGGAAGAACTTCCCTTTGAAGAACTAACAGTGTGCAGAAACACACGCAGTTCTATCTCTTACTGGGGAGTGTGCAGGCGAGTTCAGTGAACAGGCCGGTTTGCCCGAACAAGGCAGAATGCAGATGCGTAGTTCCCAAGCATATTCTTCTGAGTCCACTAGAAACGTTGGAGTAGAGCTGAGAGGAACTCGGCATAAGTTCCATTTGAAGAAATAACCTAGGCCAGAAACCCACTCAGCTGTAGCTGTTAAGATTCATCTGGAGCGCACATTCTGGGAACCAGGCAGCAGAGTGCCCTGTGGAAGCTGCTCGATTTCAGCTTGTCTGATAGGTGTTTGTCTTCCCTGCAGAGAAACAGTGGCTTAGAGAACTCTTTCTACAGCAGCCACACACTCTGCCCTAGAGCTGAGAAGCACTGGCTGTAAGTTCCCTTTGCAGAAGTAACATTCTCCAGAAACACACTCTCTCCTAACTCTTAACTTACTAGCTCACCTCACATATGCATGGAAACCCAGAGTGGAGCAGCCGGCGTATCTCTTGCTTGGATGCCGCCAGAAGGATCTGTGCGATAGTGGCTTGCAAGGAGCTGCTTAGGAATCTAGTTGCACAGCAAGTACAAGCTTCTCACTGGAGCTGAGAAGCACTGGGAAGAACTTCCCTTTGAAGAACTAACAGTGTGCAGAAACACACGCAGTTCTATCTCTTACTGGGGAGTGTGCAGGCGAGTTCAGTGAACAGGCCGCTCTGCCCGAACAAGGCAGAATGCAGATGCGTAGTTCCCAAGCATATTCTTCTGAGTCCACTAGAAACGTTGGAGTAGAGCTGAGAGGAACTCGGCATAAGTTCCATTTGAAGAAATAACCTAGGCCAGAAACCCACTCAGCTGTGGCTGTTAAGATTCATCTGGAGCGCACATTCTGGGAACCAGGCAGCAGAGTGCCCTGTGGAAGCTGCTCGATTTCAGCTTGTCTGATAGGTGTTTGTCTTCCCTGCAGAGAAACAGTGGCTTAGAGAACTCTTTCTACAGCAGCCACACACTCTGCCCTAGATCTGAGAAGCACTGGCTGTAAGTTCCCTTTGCAGAAGTAACATTCTCCAGAAACACACTCTCTCCTAACTCTTAAGTTACTAGCTCACCTCACATATGCATGGAAACCCAGAGTGGAGCAGCCGTCGATAGCACTTGCTTGGATGCTGCAGAAGGCTCTGTGCGATAGTGGCTTGCAAGGAGCTGCTTAGGAATCTAGTTGCACAGCAAGTACCAGCTTCTCACTGGAGCTGAGAAGCACTGGGAAGAACTTCCCTTTGAAGAACTAACAGTGTGCAGAAACACACGCAGTTCTATCTCTTACTGGGGAGTGTGCAGGCGAGTTCAGTGAACAGGCCGCTCTGCCCGAACAAGGCAGAATGCAGATGCGTAGTTCCCAAGCATATTCTTCTGAGTCCACTAGAAACGTTGGAGTAGAGCTGAGAGGAACTCGGCATAAGTTCCATTTGAAGAAATAACCTAGGCCAGAAACCCACTCAGCTGTAGCTGTTAAGATTCATCTGGAACGCACATTCTGGGAACCAGGCAGCAGAGTGCCCTGTGGAAGCTGCTCGATTTCAGCTTGTCTGATAGGTGTTTGTCTTCCCTGCAGTGAAACAGTGGCTTAGAGAACTCTTTCTACAGCAGCCACACACTCTGCCCTAGAGCTGAGAAGCACTGGCTGTAAGTTCCCTTTGCAGAAGTAACATTCTCCAGAAACACACTCTCTCCTAACTCTTAAGTTACTAGCTCACCTCACATATGCATGGAAACCCACAGTGGAGCAGGCGGCGATAGCTCTTGCTTGGATGCTGCCAGAAGGCTCTGTGCGATAGTGGCTTGCAAGGAGCTGCTTAGGAATCTAGTTGCACAGCAAGTACAAGCTTCTCACTGGAGCTGAGAAGCACTGGGGAGAACTTCCCTTTGAAGAACTAACAGTGTGCAGAAACACACGCAGTTCTATCTCTTACTGGGGAGTGTGCAGGCGAGTTCAGTGAACAGGCCGCTCTGCCCGAACAAGGCAGAATGCAGATGCGTAGTTCCCAAGCATATTCTTCTGAGTCCACTAGAAACGTTGGAGTAGAGCTGAGAGGAACTCGGCATAAGTTCCATTTGAAGAAATAACCTAGGCCAGAAACCCACTCAGCTGTGGCTGTTAAGATTCATCTGGAGCGCACATTCTGGGAACCAGGCAGCAGAGTGCCCTGTGGAAGCTGCTCGATTTCAGCTTGTCTGATATGTGTTTGTCTTCCCTGCAGAGAAACAGTGCCTTAGAGAACTCTTTCTACAGCAGCCACACACTCTGCCCTAGAGCTGAGAAGCACTGGCTGTAAGTTTCCTTTGCAGAAGTAACATTCTCCAGAAACACACTCTCTCCTAACTCTTAACTTACTAGCTCACCTCACATATGCATGGAAACCCACAGTGGAGCAGCCGTCGGTAGCACTTGCTTGGATGCTGCCAGAAGGCTCTGTGCGATAGTTGCTTGCAAGGAGTTACTTAGGAATCTAGTTGCACAGCAAGTACAAGCTTCTCACTGGAGCTGAGAAGCACTGGGAAGAACTTCTCTTTGAAGAACTAACAGTGTGCAGAAACACACGCAGTTCTATCTCTTACTGGGGAGTGTGCAGGCGAGTTCAGTGAACAGGCCGCTCTGCCCGAACAAGGCAGAATGCAGATGCGTAGTTCCCAAGCATATTCTTCTGAGTCAACTAGAAACGTTGGAGTAGAGCTGAGAGGAACTCGGCATAAGTTCCATTTGAAGAAATAACCTAGGCCAGAAACCCACTCAGCTGTGGCTGTTAAGATTCATCTGGAGCGCACATTCTGGGAACCAGGCAGCAGAGTGCCCTGTGGAAGCTGCTCAATTTCAGCTTGTCTGATAGGTGTTTGTCTTCCCTGCAGAGAAACAGTGGCTTAGAGAACTCTTTCTACAGCAGCCACACACTCTGCCCTAGAGCTGAGAAGCACTGGCTGTAAGTTTCCTTTGCAGAAGTAACATTCTCCAGAAACACACTCTCTCCTAACTCTTAACTTACTAGCTCACCTCACATATGCATGGAAACCCACAGTGGAGCAGCCGTCGGTAGCACTTGCTTGGATGCTGCCAGAAGGCTCTGTGCGATAGTTGCTTGCAAGGAGCTGCTTAGGTATCTAGTTGCACAACAACTACAAGCTTCTCACTGGAGCTGAGAAGCACTGGGAAGAACTTCTCTTTGAAGAACTAACAGTGTGCAGAAACACACGCAGTTCTATCTCTTACTGGGGAGTGTGCAGTCGAGTTCAGTGAACAGGCCGCTCTGCCCGAACAAGGCAGAATGCAGATGCGTAGTTCCCAAGCATATTCTTCTGAGTCCACTAGAAACGTTGGAGTAGAGCTGAGAGGAACTCGGCATAAGTTCCATTTGAAGAAATAACCTAGGCCAGAAACCCACTCAGCTGTAGCTGTTAAGATTCATTTGCAACGCACATTCTGGGAACCAGGCAGCAGAGTGCCCTGTGGAAGCTGCTCGATTTCAGCTTGTCTGATAGGTGTTTGTCTTCCCTGCAGTGAAACAGTGGCTTAGAGAACTCTTTCTACAGCAGCCACACACTCTGCCCTAGAGCTGAGAAGCACTGGCTGTAAGTTCCACTTCCAGAAGTAACATTCTCCAGAAACACACTCTCTCCTAACTCTTAAGTTACTAGCTCACCTCACATATGCATGGAAACCCAGAGTGGAGCAGCCGGCGATAGCTCTTGCTTGGATGCTGCCAGAAGGCTCTGTGCGATAGTGGCTTGCAAGGAGCTGCTTAGGAATCTAGTTGCACAGCAAGTACAAGCTTCTCACTGGAGCTGAGAAGCACTGGGAAGAACTTCCCTTTGAAGAACTAACAGTGTGCAGAAACACACGCAGTTCTATCTCTTACTGGGGAGTGTGCAGGAGACTTCAGTGAACAGGCCGGTTTGCCCGAACAAGGCAGAATGCAGATGCGTAGTTCCCAAGCATATTCTTCTGAGTCCACTAGAAACGTTGGAGTAGAGCTGAGAGGAACTCGGCATAAGTTCCATTTGAAGAAATAACCTAGGCCAGAAACCCACTCAGCTGTAGCTGTTAAGATTCATCTGGAACGCACATTCTGGGAACCAGGCTGCAGAGTGCCCTGTGGAAGCTGCTCGATTTCAGCTTGTCTGATAGGTGTTTGTCTTCCCTGCAGTGAAACAGTGGCTTAGAGAACTCTTTCTACAGCAGCCACACACTCTGCCCTAGAGCTGAGAAGCACTGGCTGTAAGTTCGCTTTGCAGAAGTAACATTCTCCAGAAACACACTCTCTCCTAACTCTTAACTTACTAGCTCACCTCACATATGCATGGAAACCCAGAGTGGAGCAGCCGGCGATAGCTCTTGCTTGGATGCTGCCAGAAGGCTCTGTGCGATAGTGGCTTGCAAGGAGCTACTTAGGAATCTAGTTGCACAGCAAGTACAAGCTTCTCACTGGAGATGAGAAGCACTGGGAAGAACTTCCCTTTGAAGAACTAACAGTGTGCAGAAACACACGCAGTTCTATCTCTTACTGGGGAGTGTGCAGGCGAGTTCAGTGAACAGGCCGCTCTGCCCGAACAAGGCAGAATGCAGATGCGTAGTTCCCAAGCATATTCTTCTGAGTCCACTAGAAACGTTGGAGTAGAGCTGAGAGGAACTCGGCATAAGTTCCATTTGAAGAAATAACCTAGGCCAGAAACCCACTCAGCTGTAGCTGTTAAGATTCATCTGGAACGCACATTCTGGGAACCAGGCAGCAGAGTGCCCTGTGGAAGCTGCTCGATTTCAGCTTGTCTGATAGGTGTTTGTCTTCCCTGCAGTGAAACAGTGGCTTAGAGAACTCTTTCTACAGCAGCCACACACTCTGCCCTAGAGCTGAGAAGCACTGGCTGTAAGTTCCCTTTGCAGAAGTAACATTCTCCAGAAACACACTCTCTCCTAACTCTTCAGTTACTAGCTCACCTCACATATGCATGGAAACACAGAGTGGAGCAGCCGGCGATAGCTCTTGCTTGGATGCTGCCAGAAGGCTCTGTGCGATAGTGGCTTGCAAGGAGCTGCTTAGGAATCTAGTTGCACAGCAAGTACAAGCTTCTCACTGGAGCTGAGAAGCACTGGGAAGAACTTCCCTTTGAAGAACTAACAGTGAGCAGAAACACACGCAGTTCTATCTCTTACTGGGGAGTTTGCAGGAGACTTCAGTGAACAGGCCGGTTTGCCCGAACAAGGCAGAATGCAGATGCGTAGTTCCCAAGCATATTCTTCTGAGTCCACTAGAAACGTTGGAGTAGAGCTGAGAGGAACTCGGCATAAGTTCCATTTGAAGAAATAACCTAGGCCAGAAACCCACTCAGCTGTAGCTGTTAAGATTCATCTGGAGCGCACATTCTGGGAACCAGGCAGCAGAGTGCCCTGTGGAAGCTGCTCGATTTCAGCTTGTCTGATAGGTGTTTGTCTTCCCTGCAGAGAAACAGTGGCTTACAGAACTCTTTCTACAGCAGCCACACACTCTGCCCTAGAGCTGAGAAGCACTGGCTGTAAGTTCCCTTTGCAGAAGTAACATTCTCCAGAAACACACTCTCTCCTAACTCTTAAGTTACTAGCTCACCTCACATATGCATGGAAACCCACAGTGGAGCAGGCGGCGATAGCTCTTGCTTGGATGCTGCCAGAAGGCTCTGTGCGATAGTGGCTTGCAAGGAGCTGCTTAGGAATCTAGTTGCACAGCAAGTACAAGCTTCTCACTGGAGCTGAGAAGCACTGGGAAGAACTTCCCTTTGAAGAACTAACAGTGTGCAGAAACACACGCAGTTCTATCTCTTACTGGGGAGTGTGCAGGCGAGTTCAGTGAACAGGCCGGTTTGCCCGAACAAGGCAGAATGCAGATGCGTAGTTCCCAAGCATATTCTTCTGAGTCCACTAGAAACGTTGGAGTAGAGCTGAGAGGAACTCGGCATAAGTTCCATTTGAAGAAATAACCTAGGCCAGAAACCCACTCAGCTGTAGCTGTTAAGATTCATCTGGAGCGCACATTCTGGGAACCAGGCAGCAGAGTGCCCTGTGGAAGCTGCTCGATTTCAGCTTGTCTGATAGGTGTTTGTCTTCCCTGCAGAGAAACAGTGGCTTAGAGAACTCTTTCTACAGCAGCCACACACTCTGCCCTAGAGCTGAGAAGCACTGGCTGTAAGTTCCCTTTGCAGAAGTAACATTCTCCAGAAACACACTCTCTCCTAACTCTTAAGTTACTAGCTCACCTCACATATGCATGGAAACCCAGAGTGGAGCAGCCGTCGATAGCACTTGCTTGGATGCTGCCAGAAGGCTCTGTGCGATAGTGGCTTGCAAGGAGCTGCTTAGGAATCTAGTTGCACAGCAAGTACCAGCTTCTCACTGGAGATGAGAAGCACTGGGAAGAACTTCCCTTTGAAGAACTAACAGTGTGCAGAAACACACGCAGTTCTATCTCTTACTGGGGAGTGTGCAGGCGAGTTCAGTGAACAGGCCGCTCTGCCCGAACAAGGCAGAATGCAGATGCGTAGTTCCCAAGCATATTCTTCTGAGTCCACTAGAAACGTTGGAGTAGAGCTGAGAGGAACTCGGCATAAGTTCCATTTGAAGAAATAACCTAGGCCAGAAACCCACTCAGCTGTAGCTGTTAAGATTCATCTGGAACGCACATTCTGGGAACCAGGCAGCAGAGTGCCCTGTGGAAGCTGCTCGATTTCAGCTTGTCTGATA
Organism: Tapirus indicus; assembly: GCA_031878705.1. Lineage (NCBI taxonomy): Eukaryota > Metazoa > Chordata > Mammalia > Perissodactyla > Tapiridae > Tapirus > Tapirus indicus. Next base: position 825,358 of record CM062933.1, read on the forward strand.
GGTGTTTGTCTTCCCTGCAGTGAAACAGTGGCTTAGAGAACTCTTTCTACAGCAGCCACACACTCTGCCCTAGAGCTGAGAAGCACTGGCTGTAAGTTTCCTTTGCAGAAGTAACATTCTCCAGAAACACACTCTCTCCTAACTCTTAAGTTACTAGCTCACCTCACATATGCATGGAAACCCACAGTGGAGCAGGCGGCGATAGCTCTTGCTTGGATGCTGCCAGAAGGCTCTGTGCGATAGTGGCTTGCAAGGAGCTGCTTAGGAATCTAGTTGCACAGCAAGTACAAGCTTCTCACTGGAGCTGAGAAGCACTGGGGAGAACTTCCCTTTGAAGAACTAACAGTGTGCAGAAACACACGCAGTTCTATCTCTTACTGGGGAGTGTGCAGGAGACTTCAGTGAACAGGCCGCTCTGCCCGAACAAGGCAGAATGCAGATGCGTAGTTCCCAAGCATATTCTTCTGAGTCCACTAGAAACGTTGGAGTAGAGCTGAGAGGAACTCGGCATAAGTTCCATTTGAAGAAATAACCTAGGCCAGAAACCCACTCAGCTGTAGCTGTTAAGATTCATCTGGAACGCACATTCTGGGAACCAGGCTGCAGAGTGCCCTGTGGAAGCTGCTCGATTTCAGCTTGTCTGATAGGTGTTTGTCTTCCCTGCAGTGAAACAGTGCCTTAGAGAACTCTTTCTACAGCAGCCACACACTCTGCCCTAGAGCTGAGAAGCACTGGCTGTAAGTTTCCTTTGCAGAAGTAACATTCTCCAGAAACACACTCTCTCCTAACTCTTAACTTACTAGCTCACCTCACATATGCATGGAAACCCACAGTGGAGCAGCCGTCGGTAGCACTTGCTTGGATGCTGCCAGAAGGCTCTGTGCGATAGTTGCTTGCAAGGAGCTGCTTAGGTATCTAGTTGCACAGCAACTACAAGCTTCTCACTGGAGCTGAGAAGCACTGGGAAGAACTTCTCTTTGAAGAACTAACAGTGTGCAGAAACACACGCAGTTCTATCTCTTACTGGGGAGTGTGCAGTCGACTTCAGTGAACAGGCCGCTCTGCCCGAACAAGGCAGAATGCAGATGCGTAGTTCCCAAGCATATTCTTCTGAGTCCACTAGAAACGTTGGAGTAGAGCTGAGAGGAACTCGGCATAAGTTCCATTTGAAGAAATAACCTAGGCCAGAAACCCACTCAGCTGTAGCTGTTAAGATTCATCTGGAACGCACATTCTGGGAACCAGGCAGCAGAGTGCCCTGTGGAAGCTGCTCGATTTCAGCTTGTCTGATAGGTGTTTGTCTTCCCTGCAGTGAAACAGTGGCTTAGAGAACTCTTTCTACAGCAGCCACACACTCTGCCCTAGAGCTGAGAAGCACTGGCTGTAAGTTCCCTTTGCAGAAGTAACATTCTCCAGAAACACACTCTCTCCTAACTCTTAAGTTACTAGCTCACCTCACATATGCATGGAAACCCAGAGTGGAGCAGCCGGCGATAGCTCTTGCTTGGATGCTGCCAGAAGGCTCTGTGCGATAGTGGCTTGCAAGGAGCTGCTTAGGAATCTAGTTGCACAGCAAGTACAAGCTTCTCACTGGAGCTGAGAAGCACTGGGAAGAACTTCCCTTTGAAGAACTAACAGTGTGCAGAAACACACGCAGTTCTATCTCTTACTGGGGAGTGTGCAGGAGACTTCAGTGAACAGGCCGGTTTGCCCGAACAAGGCAGAATGCAGATGCGTAGTTCCCAAGCATATTCTTCTGAGTCCACTAGAAACGTTGGAGTAGAGCTGAGAGGAACTCGGCATAAGTTCCATTTGAAGAAATAACCTAGGCCAGAAACCCACTCAGCTGTAGCTGTTAAGATTCATCTGGAACGCACATTCTGGGAACCAGGCAGCAGAGTGCCCTGTGGAAGCTGCTCGATTTCAGCTTGTCTGATAGGTGTTTGTCTTCCCTGCAGTGAAACAGTGGCTTAGAGAACTCTTTCTACAGCAGCCACACACTCTGCCCTAGAGCTGAGAAGCACTGGCTGTAAGTTCCCTTTGCAGAAGTAACATTCTCCAGAAACACACTCTCTCCTAACTCTTCAGTTACTAGCTCACCTCACATATGCATGGAAACCCAGAGTGGAGCAGCCGGCGATAGCTCTTGCTTGGATGCTGCCAGAAGGCTCTGTGCGATAGTGGCTTGCAAGGAGCTGCTTAGGAATCTAGTTGCACAGCAAGTACAAGCTTCTCACTGGAGCTGAGAAGCACTGGGAAGAACTTCCCTTTGAAGAACTAACAGTGAGCAGAAACACACGCAGTTCTATCTCTTACTGGGGAGTGTGCAGGAGACTTCAGTGAACAGGCCGGTTTGCCCGAACAAGGCAGAATGCAGATGCGTAGTTCCCAAGCATATTCTTCTGAGTCCACTAGAAACGTTGGAGTAGAGCTGAGAGGAACTCGGCATAAGTTCCATTTGAAGAAATAACCTAGGCCAGAAACCCACTCAGCTGTAGCTGTTAAGATTCATCTGGAGCGCACATTCTGGGAACCAGGCAGCAGAGTGCACTGTGGAAGCTGCTTGATTTCAGCTTGTCTGATAGGTGTTTGTCTTCCCTGCAGAGAAACAGTGGCTTACAGAACTCTTTATACAGCAGCCACACACTCTGCCCTAGAGCTGAGAAGTACTGGCTGTAAGTTCCCTTTGCAGAAGTAACATTCTCCAGAAACACACTCTCTCCTAACTCTTAAGTTACTAGCTCACCTCACATATGCATGGAAACCCACAGTGGAGCAGGCGGCGATAGCTCTTGCTTGGATGCTGCCAGAAGGCTCTGTGCGATAGTGGCTTGCAAGGAGCTGCTTAGGAATCTAGTTGCACAGCAAGTACAAGCTTCTCACTGGAGCTGAGAAGCACTGGGAAGAACTTCCCTTTGAAGAACTAACAGTGTGCAGAAACACACGCAGTTCTATCTCTTACTGGGGAGTGTGCAGGAGACTTCAGTGAACAGGCCGCTCTGCCCGAACAAGGCAGAATGCAGATGCGTAGTTCCCAAGCATATTCTTCTGAGTCCACTAGAAACGTTGGAGTAGAGCTGAGAGGAACTCGGCATAAGTTCCATTTGAAGAAATAACCTAGGCCAGAAACCCACTCAGCTGTGGCTGTTAAGATTCATCTGGAGCGCACATTCTGGGAACCAGGCAGCAGAGTGCCCTGTGGAAGCTGCTCGATTTCAGCTTGTCTGATAGGTGTTTGTCTTCCCTGCAGAGAAACAGTGGCTTAGAGAACTCTTTCTACAGCAGCCACACACTCTGCCCTAGAGCTGAGAAGCACTGGCTGTAAGTTCCCTTTGCAGAAGTAACATTCTCCAGAAACACACTCTCTCCTAACTCTTAAGTTACTAGCTCACCTCACATATGCATGGAAACCCAGAGTGGAGCAGCCGTCGATAGCACTTGCTTGGATGCTGCCAGAAGGCTCTGTGCGATAGTGGCTTGCAAGGAGCTGCTTAGGAATCTAGTTGCACAGCAAGTACCAGCTTCTCACTGGAGATGAGAAGCACTGGGAAGAACTTCCCTTTGAAGAACTAACAGTGTGCAGAAACACACGCAGTTCTATCTCTTACTGGGGAGTGTGCAGGCGAGTTCAGTGAACAGGCCGCTCTGCCCGAACAAGGCAGAATGCAGATGCGTAGTTCCCAAGCATATTCTTCTGAGTCCACTAGAAACGTTGGAGTAGAGCTGAGAGGAACTCGGCATAAGTTCCATTTGAAGAAATAACCTAGGCCAGAAACCAACTCAGCTGTAGCTGTTAAGATTCATCTGGAGCGCACATTCTGGGAACCAGGCAGCAGAGTGCCCTGTGGAAGCTGCTCGATTTCAGCTTGTCTGATAGGTGTTTGTCTTCCCTGCAGAGAAACAGTGGCTTAGAGAACTCTTTCTACAGCAGCCACACACTCTGCCCTAGAGCTGAGAAGCACTGGCTGTAAGTTCCCTTTGCAGAAGTAACATTCTCCAGAAACACACTCTCTCCTAACTCTTAAGTTACAAGCTCACCTCACATATGCATGGAAACCCAGAGTGGAGCAGCCGGTGATAGCTCTTGCTTGGATGCTGCCAGAAGGCTCTGTGCGATAGTGGCTTGCAAGGAGCTGCTTAGGAATCTAGTTGCACAGCAAGTACAAGCTTCTCACTGGAGCTGAGAAGCACTGGGAAGAACTTCCCTTTGAAGAACTAACAGTGAGCAGAAACACACGCAGTTCTATCTCTTACTGGGGAGTGTGCAGGAGACTTCAGTGAACAGGCCGGTTTGCCCGAACAAGGCAGAATGCAGATGCGTAGTTCCCAAGCATATTCTTCTGAGTCCACTAGAAACGTTGGAGTAGAGCTGAGAGGAACTCGGCATAAGTTCCATTTGAAGAAATAACCTAGGCCAGAAACCCACTCAGCTGTAGCTGTTAAGATTCATCTGGAGCGCACATTCTGGGAACCAGGCAGCAGAGTGCCCTGTGGAAGCTGCTCGATTTCAGCTTGTCTGATAGGTGTTTGTCTTCCCTGCAGAGAAACAGTGGCTTAGAGAACTCTTTCTACAGCAGCCACACACTCTGCCCTAGAGCTGAGAAGCACTGGCTGTAAGTTCCCTTTGCAGAAGTAACATTCTCCAGAAACACACTCTCTCCTAACTCTTAAGTTACTAGCTCACCTCACATATGCATGGAAACCCACAGTGGAGCAGGCGGCGATAGCTCTTGCTTGGATGCTGCCAGAAGGCTCTGTGCGATAGTGGCTTGCAAGGAGCTGCTTAGGAATCTAGTTGCACAGCAAGTACAAGCTTCTCACTGGAGCTGAGAAGCACTGGGGAGAACTTCCCTTTGAAGAACTAACAGTGTGCAGAAACACACGCAGTTCTATCTCTTACTGGGGAGTGTGCAGGCGAGTTCAGTGAACAGGCCGCTCTGCCCGAACAAGGCAGAATGCAGATGCGTAGTTCCCAAGCATATTCTTCTGAGTCCACTAGAAACGTTGGAGTAGAGCTGAGAGGAACTCGGCATAAGTTCCATTTGAAGAAATAACCTAGGCCAGAAACCCACTCAGCTGTAGCTGTTAAGATTCATCTGGAACGCACATTCTGGGAACCAGGCAGCAGAGTGCCCTGTGGAAGCTGCTCGATTTCAGCTTGTCTGATAGGTGTTTGTCTTCCCTGCAGTGAAACAGTGGCTTAGAGAACTCTTTCTACAGCAGCCACACACTCTGCCCTAGAGCTGAGAAGCACTGGCTGTAAGTTCCCTTTGCAGAAGTAACATTCTCCAGAAACACACTCTCTCCTAACTCTTAAGTTACTAGCTCACCTCACATATGCATGGAAACCCACAGTGGAGCAGGCGGCGATAGCTCTTGCTTGGATGCTGCCAGAAGGCTCTGTGCGATAGTGACTTGCAAGGAGCTGCTTAGGAATCTAGTTGCACAGCAAGTACAAGCTTCTCACTGGAGCTGAGAAGCACTGGGGAGAACTTCCCTTTGAAGAACTAACAGTGTGCAGAAACACACGCAGTTCTATCTCTTACTGGGGAGTGTGCAGGAGACTTCAGTGAACAGGCCGCTCTGCCCGAACAAGGCAGAATGCAGATGCGTAGTTCCCAAGCATATTCTTCTGAGTCCACTAGAAACGTTGGAGTAGAGCTGAGAGGAACTCGGCATAAGTTCCATTTGAAGAAATAACCTAGGCCAGAAACCCACTCAGCTGTAGCTGTTAAGATTCATCTGGAACGCACATTCTGGGAACCAGGCTGCAGAGTGCCCTGTGGAAGCTGCTCGATTTCAGCTTGTCTGATAGGTGTTTGTCTTCCCTGCAGTGAAACAGTGCCTTAGAGAACTCTTTCTACAGCAGCCACACACTCTGCCCTAGAGCTGAGAAGCACTGGCTGTAAGTTCGCTTTGCAGAAGTAACATTCTCCAGAAACACACTCTCTACTAACTCTTAAGTTACTAGCTCACCTCACATATGCATGGAAACCCAGAGTGGAGCAGCCGGCGATAGCTCTTGCTTGGATGCTGCCAGAAGGCTCTGTGCGATAGTGGCTTGCAAGGAGCTGCTTAGGAATCTAGTTGCACAGCAAGTACTAGCTTCTCACTGGAGCTGAGAAGCACTGGGAAGAACTTCCCTTTGAAGAACTAACAGTGTGCAGAAACACACGCAGTTCTATCTCTTACTGGGGAGTGTGCAGGAGACTTCAGTGAACAGGCCGGTTTGCCCGAACAAGGCAGAATGCAGATGCGTAGTTCCCAAGCATATTCTTCTGAGTCCACTAGAAACGTTGGAGTAGAGCTGAGAGGAACTCGGCATAAGTTCCATTTGAAGAAATAACCTAGGCCAGAAACCCACTCAGCTGTAGCTGTTAAGATTCATCTGGAGCGCACATTCTGGGAACCAGGCAGCAGAGTGCCCTGTGGAAGCTGCTCGATTTCAGCTTGTCTGATAGGTGTTTGTCTTCCCTGCAGAGAAACAGTGGCTTAGAGAACTCTTTCTACAGCAGCCACACACTCTGCCCTAGAGCTGAGAAGCACTGGCTGTAAGTTCCCTTTGCAGAAGTAACATTCTCCAGAAACACACTCTCTCCTAACTCTTAACTTACTAGCTCACCTCACATATGCATGGAAACCCACAGTGGAGCAGGCGGCGATAGGTCTTGCTTGGATGCTGCCAGAAGGCTCTGTGCGATAGTGGCTTGCAAGGAGCTGCTTAGGAATCTAGTTGCACAGCAAGTACAAGCTTCTCACTGGAGCTGAGAAGCACTGGGGAGAACTTCCCTTTGAAGAACTAACAGTGTGCAGAAACACACGCAGTTCTATCTCTTACTGGGGAGTGTGCAGGAGACTTCAGTGAACAGGCCGCTCTGCCCGAACAAGGCAGAATGCAGATGCGTAGTTCCCAAGCATATTCTTCTGAGTCCACTAGAAACGTTGGAGTAGAGCTGAGAGGAACTCGGCATAAGTTCCATTTGAAGAAATAACCTAGGCCAGAAACCCACTCAGCTGTAGCTGTTAAGATTCATCTGGAACGCACATTCTGGGAACCAGGCAGCAGAGTGCCCTGTGGAAGCTGCTCGATTTCAGCTTGTCTGATAGGTGTTTGTCTTCCCTGCAGAGAAACAGTGGCTTAGAGAACTCTTTCTACAGCAGCCACACACTCTGCCCTAGATCTGTGAAGCACTGGCTGTAAGTTCCCTTTGCAGAAGTAACATTCTCCAGAAACACACTCTCTCCTAACTCTTAACTTACTAGCTCACCTCACATATGCATGGAAACCCAGAGTGGAGCAGCCGTCGATAGCACTTGCTTGGATGCTGCCAGAAGGCTCTGTGCGATAGTGGCTTGCAAGGAGCTGCTTAGGAATCTAGTTGCACAGCAAGTACCAGCTTCTCACTGGAGATGAGAAGCACTGGGAAGAACTTCCCTTTGAAGAACTAACAGTGTGCAGAAACACACGCAGTTCTATCTCTTACTGGGGAGTGTGCAGGCGAGTTCAGTGAACAGGCCGCTCTGCCCGAACAAGGCAGAATGCAGATGCGTAGTTCCCAAGCATATTCTTCTGAGTCCACTAGAAACGTTGGAGTAGAGCTGAGAGGAACTCGGCATAAGTTCCATTTGAAGAAATAACCTAGGCCAGAAACCCACTCAGCTGTAGCTGTTAAGATTCATCTGGAGCGCACATTCTGGGAACCAGGCAGCAGAGTGCCCTGTGGAAGCTGCTCGATTTCAGCTTGTCTGATAGGTGTTTGTCTTCCCTGCAGTGAAACAGTGGCTTAGAGAACTCTTTCTACAGCAGCCACACACTCTGCCCTAGAGCTGAGAAGCACTGGCTGTAAGTTCCCTTTGCAGAAGTAACATTCTCCAGAAACACACTCTCTCCTAACTCTTAAGTTACTAGCTCACCTCACATATGCATGGAAACCCACAGTGGAGCAGCCGGCGATAGCTCTTGCTTGGATGCTGCCAGAAGGCTCTGTGCGATAGTGGCTTGCAAGGAGCTGCTTAGGAATCTAGTTGCACAGCAAGTACAAGCTTCTCACTGGAGCTGAGAAGCACTGGGAAGAACTTCCCTTTGAAGAACTAACAGTGAGCAGAAACACACGCAGTTCTATCTCTTACTGGGGAGTGTGCAGGAGACTTCAGTGAACAGGCCGCTCTGCCCGAACAAGGCAGAATGCAGATGCGTAGTTCCCAAGCATATTCTTCTGAGTCCACTAGAAACGTTGGAGTAGAGCTGAGAGGAACTCGGCATAAGTTCCATTTGAAGAAATAACCTAGGCCAGAAACCCACTCAGCTGTAGCTGTTAAGATTCATCTGGAACGCACATTCTGGGAACCAGGCTGCAGAGTGCCCTGTGGAAGCTGCTCGATTTCAGCTTGTCTGATAGGTGTTTGTCTTCCCTGCAGTGAAACAGTGCCTTAGAGAACTCTTTCTACAGCAGCCACACACTCTGCCCTAGAGCTGAGAAGCACTGGCTGTAAGTTCGCTTTGCAGAAGTAACATTCTCCAGAAACACACTCTCTACTAACTCTTAAGTTACTAGCTCACCTCACATATGCATGGAAACCCAGAGTGGAGCAGCCGGCGATAGCTCTTGCTTGGATGCTGCCAGAAGGCTCTGTGCGATAGTGGCTTGCAAGGAGCTGCTTAGGAATCTAGTTGCACAGCAAGTACAAGCTCCTCACTGGAGCTGAGAAGCACTGGGAAGAACTTCCCTTTGAAGAACTAACAGTGAGCAGAAACACACGCAGTTCTATCTCTTACTGGGGAGTGTGCAGGAGACTTCAGTGAACAGGCCGGTTTGCCCGAACAAGGCAGAATGCAGATGCGTAGTTCCCAAGCATATTCTTCTGAGTCCACTAGAAACGTTGGAGTAGAGCTGAGAGGAACTCGGCATAAGTTCCATTTGAAGAAATAACCTAGGCCAGAAACCCACTCAGCTGTAGCTGTTAAGATTCATCTGGAGCGCACATTCTGGGAACCAGGCAGCAGAGTGCCCTGTGGAAGCTGCTCGATTTCAGCTTGTCTGATAGGTGTTTGTCTTCCCTGCAGAGAAACAGTGGCTTAGAGAACTCTTTCTACAGCAGCCACACACTCTGCCCTAGAGCTGAGAAGCACTGGCTGTAAGTTCCCTTTGCAGAAGTAACATTCTCCAGAAACACACTCTCTCCTAACTCTTAAGTTACTAGCTCACCTCACATATGCATGGAAACCCACAGTGGAGCAGGCGGCGATAGCTCTTGCTTGGATGCTGCCAGAAGGCTCTGTGCGATAGTGGCTTGCAAGGAGCTGCTTAGGAATCTAGTTGCACAGCAAGTACAAGCTTCTCACTGGAGCTGAGAAGCACTGGGGAGAACTTCCCTTTGAAGAACTAACAGTGTGCAGAAACACACGCAGTTCTATCTCTTACTGGGGAGTGTGCAGGCGAGTTCAGTGAACAGGCCGCTCTGCCCGAACAAGGCAGAATGCAGATGCGTAGTTCCCAAGCATATTCTTCTGAGTCCACTAGAAACGTTGGAGTAGAGCTGAGAGGAACTCGGCATAAGTTCCATTTGAAGAAATAACCTAGGCCAGAAACCCACTCAGCTGTAGCTGTTAAGATTCATCTGGAACGCACATTCTGGGAACCAGGCAGCAGAGTGCCCTGTGGAAGCTGCTCGATTTCAGCTTGTCTGATAGGTGTTTGTCTTCCCTGCAGTGAAACAGTGGCTTAGAGAACTCTTTCTACAGCAGCCACACACTCTGCCCTAGAGCTGAGAAGCACTGGCTGTAAGTTCCCTTTGCAGAAGTAACATTCTCCAGAAACACACTCTCTCCTAACTCTTAAGTTACTAGCTCACCTCACATATGCATGGAAACCCACAGTGGAGCAGGCGGCGATAGCTCTTGCTTGGATGCTGCCAGAAGGCTCTGTGCGATAGTGGCTTGCAAGGAGCTGCTTAGGAATCTAGTTGCACAGCAAGTACAAGCTTCTCACTGGAGCTGAGAAGCACTGGGGAGAACTTCCCTTTGAAGAACTAACAGTGTGCAGAAACACACGCAGTTCTATCTCTTACTGGGGAGTGTGCAGGAGACTTCAGTGAACAGGCCGCTCTGCCCGAACAAGGCAGAATGCAGATGCGTAGTTCCCAAGCATATTCTTCTGAGTCCACTAGAAACGTTGGAGTAGAGCTGAGAGGAACTCGGCATAAGTTCCATTTGAAGAAATAACCTAGGCCAGAAACCCACTCAGCTGTAGCTGTTAAGATTCATCTGGAACGCACATTCTGGGAACCAGGCTGCAGAGTGCCCTGTGGAAGCTGCTCGATTTCAGCTTGTCTGATAGGTGTTTGTCTTCCCTGCAGTGAAACAGTGCCTTAGAGAACTCTTTCTACAGCAGCCACACACTCTGCCCTAGAGCTGAGAAGCACTGGCTGTAAGTTCGCTTTGCAGAAGTAACATTCTCCAGAAACACACTCTCTACTAACTCTTAAGTTACTAGCTCACCTCACATATGCATGGAAACCCAGAGTGGAGCAGCCGGCGATAGCTCTTGCTTGGATGCTGCCAGAAGGCTCTGTGCGATAGTGGCTTGCAAGGAGCTGCTTAGGAATCTAGTTGCACAGCAAGTACTAGCTCCTCACTGGAGCTGAGAAGCACTGGGAAGAACTCCCCTTTGAAGAACTAACAGTGAGCAGAAACACACGCAGTTCTATCTCTTACTGGGGAGTGTGCAGGAGACTTCAGTGAACAGGCCGGTTTGCCCGAACAAGGCAGAATGCAGATGCGTAGTTCCCAAGCATATTCTTCTGAGTCCACTAGAAACGTTGGAGTAGAGCTGAGAGGAACTCGGCATAAGTTCCATTTGAAGAAATAACCTAGGCCAGAAACCCACTCAGCTGTAGCTGTTAAGATTCATCTGGAACGCACATTCTGGGAACCAGGCAGCAGAGTGCCCTGTGGAAGCTGCTCGATTTCAGCTTGTCTGATAGGTGTTTGTCTTCCCTGCAGTGAAACAGTGGCTTAGAGAACTCTTTCTACAGCAGCCACACACTCTGCCCTAGAGCTGAGAAGCACTGGCTGTAAGTTCCCTTTGCAGAAGTAACATTCTCCAGAAACACACTCTCTCCTAACTCTTAAGTTACTAGCTCACCTCACATATGCATGGAAACCCAGAGTGGAGCAGCCGGCGATAGCTCTTGCTTGGATGCTGCCAGAAGGCTCTGTGCGATAGTGGCTTGCAAGGAGCTGCTTAGGAATCTAGTTGCACAGCAAGTACAAGCTTCTCACTGGAGCTGAGAAGCACTGGGAAGAACTTCCCTTTGAAGAACTAACAGTGTGCAGAAACACACGCAGTTCTATCTCTTACTGGGGAGTGTGCAGGAGACTTCAGTGAACAGGCCGGTTTGCCCGAACAAGGCAGAATGCAGATGCGTAGTTCCCAAGCATATTCTTCTGAGTCCACTAGAAACGTTGGAGTAGAGCTGAGAGGAACTCGGCATAAGTTCCATTTGAAGAAATAACCTAGGCCAGAAACCCACTCAGCTGTAGCTGTTAAGATTCATCTGGAGCGCACATTCTGGGAACCAGGCAGCAGAGTGCCCTGTGGAAGCTGCTCGATTTCAGCTTGTCTGATAGGTGTTTGTCTTCCCTGCAGAGAAACAGTGGCTTAGAGAACTCTTTCTACAGCAGCCACACACTCTGCCCTAGAGCTGAGAAGCACTGGCTGTAAGTTCCCTTTGCAGAAGTAACATTCTCCAGAAACACACTCTCTCCTAACTCTTAACTTACTAGCTCACCTCACATATGCATGGAAACCCACAGTGGAGCAGGCGGCGATAGGTCTTGCTTGGATGCTGCCAGAAGGCTCTGTGCGATAGTGGCTTGCAAGGAGCTGCTTAGGAATCTAGTTGCACAGCAAGTACAAGCTTCTCACTGGAGCTGAGAAGCACTGGGGAGAACTTCCCTTTGAAGAACTAACAGTGTGCAGAAACACACGCAGTTCTATCTCTTACTGGGGAGTGTGCAGGAGACTTCAGTGAACAGGCCGCTCTGCCCGAACAAGGCAGAATGCAGATGCGTAGTTCCCAAGCATATTCTTCTGAGTCCACTAGAAACGTTGGAGTAGAGCTGAGAGGAACTCGGCATAAGTTCCATTTGAAGAAATAACCTAGGCCAGAAACCCACTCAGCTGTAGCTGTTAAGATTCATCTGGAACGCACATTCTGGGAACCAGGCAGCAGAGTGCCCTGTGGAAGCTGCTCGATTTCAGCTTGTCTGATAGGTGTTTGTCTTCCCTGCAGAGAAACAGTGGCTTAGAGAACTCTTTCTACAGCAGCCACACACTCTGCCCTAGATCTGTGAAGCACTGGCTGTAAGTTCCCTTTGCAGAAGTAACATTCTCCAGAAACACACTCTCTCCTAACTCTTAACTTACTAGCTCACCTCACATATGCATGGAAACCCAGAGTGGAGCAGCCGTCGATAGCACTTGCTTGGATGCTGCCAGAAGGCTCTGTGCGATAGTGGCTTGCAAGGAGCTGCTTAGGAATCTAGTTGCACAGCAAGTACCAGCTTCTCACTGGAGATGAGAAGCACTGGGAAGAACTTCCCTTTGAAGAACTAACAGTGTGCAGAAACACACGCAGTTCTATCTCTTACTGGGGAGTGTGCAGGCGAGTTCAGTGAACAGGCCGCTCTGCCCGAACAAGGCAGAATGCAGATGCGTAGTTCCCAAGCATATTCTTCTGAGTCCACTAGAAACGTTGGAGTAGAGCTGAGAGGAACTCGGCATAAGTTCCATTTGAAGAAATAACCTAGGCCAGAAACCCACTCAGCTGTAGCTGTTAAGATTCATCTGGAGCGCACATTCTGGGAACCAGGCAGCAGAGTGCCCTGTGGAAGCTGCTCGATTTCAGCTTGTCTGATAGGTGTTTGTCTTCCCTGCAGAGAAACAGTGGCTTAGAGAACTCTTTCTACAGCAGCCACACACTCTGCCCTAGAGCTGAGAAGCACTGGCTGTAAGTTCCCTTTGCAGAAGTAACATTCTCCAGAAACACACTCTCTCCTAACTCTTAAGTTACTAGCTCACCTCACATATGCATGGAAACACACAGTGGAGCAGCCGGCGATAGCTCTTGCTTGGATGCTGCCAGAAGGCTCTGTGCGATAGTGGCTTGCAAGGAGCTGCTTAGGAATCTAGTTGCACAGCAAGTACAAGCTTCTCACTGGAGCTGAGAAGCACTGGGAAGAACTTCCCTTTGAAGAACTAACAGTGAGCAGAAACACACGCAGTTCTATCTCTTACTGGGGAGTGTGCAGGAGACTTCAGTGAACAGGCCGCTCTGCCCGAACAAGGCAGAATGCAGATGCGTAGTTCCCAAGCATATTCTTCTGAGTCCACTAGAAACGTTGGAGTAGAGCTGAGAGGAACTCGGCATAAGTTCCATTTGAAGAAATAACCTAGGCCAGAAACCCACTCAGCTGTAGCTGTTAAGATTCATCTGGAACGCACATTCTGGGAACCAGGCTGCAGAGTGCCCTGTGGAAGCTGCTCGATTTCAGCTTGTCTGATAGGTGTTTGTCTTCCCTGCAGTGAAACAGTGCCTTAGAGAACTCTTTCTACAGCAGCCACACACTCTGCCCTAGAGCTGAGAAGCACTGGCTGTAAGTTCGCTTTGCAGAAGTAACATTCTCCAGAAACACACTCTCTACTAACTCTTAAGTTACTAGCTCACCTCACATATGCATGGAAACCCAGAGTGGAGCAGCCGGCGATAGCTCTTGCTTGGATGCTGCCAGAAGGCTCTGTGCGATAGTGGCTTGCAAGGAGCTGCTTAGGAATCTAGTTGCACAGCAAGTACAAGCTCCTCACTGGAGCTGAGAAGCACTGGGAAGAACTTCCCTTTGAAGAACTAACAGTGAGCAGAAACACACGCAGTTCTATCTCTTACTGGGGAGTGTGCAGGAGACTTCAGTGAACAGGCCGGTTTGCCCGAACAAGGCAGAATGCAGATGCGTAGTTCCCAAGCATATTCTTCTGAGTCCACTAGAAACGTTGGAGTAGAGCTGAGAGGAACTCGGCATAAGTTCCATTTGAAGAAATAACCTAGGCCAGAAACCCACTCAGCTGTAGCTGTTAAGATTCATCTGGAACGCACATTCTGGGAACCAGGCAGCAGAGTGCCCTGTGGAAGCTGCTCGATTTCAGCTTGTCTGATAGGTGTTTGTCTTCCCTGCAGTGAAACAGTGGCTTAGAGAACTCTTTCTACAGCAGCCACACACTCTGCCCTAGAGCTGAGAAGCACTGGCTGTAAGTTCCCTTTGCAGAAGTAACATTCTCCAGAAACACACTCTCTCCTAACTCTTAAGTTACTAGCTCACCTCACATATGCATGGAAACCCAGAGTGGAGCAGCCGGCGATAGCTCTTGCTTGGATGCTGCCAGAAGGCTCTGTGCGATAGTGGCTTGCAAGGAGCTGCTTAGGAATCTAGTTGCACAGCAAGTACAAGCTTCTCACTGGAGCTGAGAAGCACTGGGAAGAACTTCCCTTTGAAGAACTAACAGTGAGCAGAAACACACGCAGTTCTATCTCTTACTGGGGAGTGTGCAGGAGACTTCAGTGAACAGGCCGGTTTGCCCGAACAAGGCAGAATGCAGATGCGTAGTTCCCAAGCATATTCTTCTGAGTCCACTAGAAACGTTGGAGTAGAGCTGAGAGGAACTCGGCATAAGTTCCATTTGAAGAAATAACCTAGGCCAGAAACCCACTCAGCTGTAGCTGTTAAGATTCATCTGGAGCGCACATTCTGGGAACCAGGCAGCAGAGTGCCCTGTGGAAGCTGCTCGATTTCAGCTTGTCTGATAGGTGTTTGTCTTCCCTGCAGAGAAACAGTGGCTTAGAGAACTCTTTCTACAGCAGCCACACACTCTGCCCTAGAGCTGAGAAGCACTGGCTGTAAGTTCCCTTTGCAGAAGTAACATTCTCCAGAAACACACTCTCTCCTAACTCTTAACTTACTAGCTCACCTCACATATGCATGGAAACCCACAGTGGAGCAGGCGGCGATAGGTCTTGCTTGGATGCTGCCAGAAGGCTCTGTGCGATAGTGGCTTGCAAGGAGCTGCTTAGGAATCTAGTTGCACAGCAAGTACAAGCTTCTCACTGGAGCTGAGAAGCACTGGGGAGAACTTCCCTTTGAAGAACTAACAGTGTGCAGAAACACACGCAGTTCTATCTCTTACTGGGGAGTGTGCAGGAGACTTCAGTGAACAGGCCGCTCTGCCCGAACAAGGCAGAATGCAGATGCGTAGTTCCCAAGCATATTCTTCTGAGTCCACTAGAAACGTTGGAGTAGAGCTGAGAGGAACTCGGCATAAGTTCCATTTGAAGAAATAACCTAGGCCAGAAACCCACTCAGCTGTAGCTGTTAAGATTCATCTGGAACGCACATTCTGGGAACCAGGCAGCAGAGTGCCCTGTGGAAGCTGCTCGATTTCAGCTTGTCTGATAGGTGTTTGTCTTCCCTGCAGAGAAACAGTGGCTTAGAGAACTCTTTCTACAGCAGCCACACACTCTGCCCTAGATCTGTGAAGCACTGGCTGTAAGTTCCCTTTGCAGAAGTAACATTCTCCAGAAACACACTCTCTCCTAACTCTTAACTTACTAGCTCACCTCACATATGCATGGAAACCCAGAGTGGAGCAGCCGTCGATAGCACTTGCTTGGATGCTGCCAGAAGGCTCTGTGCGATAGTGGCTTGCAAGGAGCTGCTTAGGAATCTAGTTGCACAGCAAGTACCAGCTTCTCACTGGAGATGAGAAGCACTGGGAAGAACTTCCCTTTGAAGAACTAACAGTGTGCAGAAACACACGCAGTTCTATCTCTTACTGGGGAGTGTGCAGGCGAGTTCAGTGAACAGGCCGCTCTGCCCGAACAAGGCAGAATGCAGATGCGTAGTTCCCAAGCATATTCTTCTGAGTCCACTAGAAACGTTGGAGTAGAGCTGAGAGGAACTCGGCATAAGTTCCATTTGAAGAAATAACCTAGGCCAGAAACCCACTCAGCTGTAGCTGTTAAGATTCATCTGGAGCGCACATTCTGGGAACCAGGCAGCAGAGTGCCCTGTGGAAGCTGCTCGATTTCAGCTTGTCTGATAGGTGTTTGTCTTCCCTGCAGTGAAACAGTGGCTTAGAGAACTCTTTCTACAGCAGCCACACACTCTGCCCTAGAGCTGAGAAGCACTGGCTGTAAGTTCCCTTTGCAGAAGTAACATTCTCCAGAAACACACTCTCTCCTAACTCTTAAGTTACTAGCTCACCTCACATATGCATGGAAACCCACAGTGGAGCAGCCGGCGATAGCTCTTGCTTGGATGCTGCCAGAAGGCTCTGTGCGATAGTGGCTTGCAAGGAGCTGCTTAGGAATCTAGTTGCACAGCAAGTACAAGCTTCTCACTGGAGCTGAGAAGCACTGGGAAGAACTTCCCTTTGAAGAACTAACAGTGAGCAGAAACACACGCAGTTCTATCTCTTACTGGGGAGTGTGCAGGAGACTTCAGTGAACAGGCCGGTTTGCCCGAACAAGGCAGAATGCAGATGCGTAGTTCCCAAGCATATTCTTCTGAGTCCACTAGAAACGTTGGAGTAGAGCTGAGAGGAACTCGGCATAAGTTCCATTTGAAGAAATAACCTAGGCCAGAAACCCACTCAGCTGTAGCTGTTAAGATTCATCTGGAGCGCACATTCTGGGAACCAGGCAGCAGAGTGCCCTGTGGAAGCTGCTCGATTTCAGCTTGTCTGATAGGTGTTTGTCTTCCCTGCAGAGAAACAGTGGCTTAGAGAACTCTTTCTACAGCAGCCACACACTCTGCCCTAGAGCTGAGAAGCACTGGCTATAAGTTCCCTTTGCAGAAGTAACATTCTCCAGAAACACACTCTCTCCTAACTCTTAACTTACTAGCTCACCTCACATATGCATGGAGACACACAGTGGAGCAGGCGGCGATAGCTCTTGCTTGGATGCTGCCAGAAGGCTCTGTGCGATAGTGGCTTGCAAGGAGCTGCTTAGGAATCTAGTTCACAGCAAGTACAAGCTTCTCACTGGAGCTGAGAAGCACTGGGAAGAAATTCCCTTTGAAGAACTAACAGTGAGCAGAAACACACGCAGTTCTATCTCTTACTGGGGAGTGTGCAGGAGACTTCAGTGAACAGGCCGGTTTGCCCGAACAAGGCAGAATGCAGATGCGTAGTTCCCAAGCATATTCTTCTGAGTCCACTAGAAACGTTGGAGTAGAGCTGAGAGGAACTCGGCATAAGTTCCATTTGAAGAAATAACCTAGGCCAGAAACCCACTCAGCTGTAGCTGTTAAGATTCATCTGGAACGCACATTCTGGGAACCAGGCAGCAGAGTGCCCTGTGGAAGCTGCTCGATTTCAGCTTGTCTGATAGGTGTTTGTCTTCCCTGCAGTGAAACAGTGGCTTAGAGAACTCTTTCTACAGCAGCCACACACTCTGCCCTAGAGCTGAGAAGCACTGGCTGTAAGTTCCCTTTGCAGAAGTAACATTCTCCAGAAACACACTCTCTCCTAACTCTTAAGTTACTAGCTCACCTCACATATGCATGGAAACCCAGAGTGGAGCAGCCGGCGATAGCTCTTGCTTGGATGCTGCCAGAAGGCTCTGTGCGATAGTGGCTTGCAAGGAGCTGCTTAGGAATCTAGTTGCACAGCAAGTACAAGCTTCTCACTGGAGCTGAGAAGCACTGGGAAGAACTTCCCTTTGAAGAACTAACAGTGAGCAGAAACACACGCAGTTCTATCTCTTACTGGGGAGTGTGCAGGAGACTTCAGTGAACAGGCCGGTTTGCCCGAACAAGGCAGAATGCAGATGCGTAGTTCCCAAGCATATTCTTCTGAGTCCACTAGAAACGTTGGAGTAGAGCTGAGAGGAACTCGGCATAAGTTCCATTTGAAGAAATAACCTAGGCCAGAAACCCACTCAGCTGTAGCTGTTAAGATTCATCTGGAGCGCACATTCTGGGAACCAGGCAGCAGAGTGCCCTGTGGAAGCTGCTCGATTTCAGCTTGTCTGATAGGTGTTTGTCTTCCCTGCAGAGAAACAGTGGCTTAGAGAACTCTTTCTACAGCAGCCACACACTCTGCCCTAGAGCTGAGAAGCACTGGCTGTAAGTTCCCTTTGCAGAAGTAACATTCTCCAGAAACACACTCTCTCCTAACTCTTAACTTACTAGCTCACCTCACATATGCATGGAAACCCACAGTGGAGCAGGCGGCGATAGGTCTTGCTTGGATGCTGCCAGAAGGCTCTGTGCGATAGTTGCTTGCAAGGAGCTGCTTAGGAATCTAGTTGCACAGCAAGTACAAGCTTCTCACTGGAGCTGAGAAGCACTGGGAAGAACTTCCCTTTGAAGAACTAACAGTGAGCAGAAACACACGCAGTTCTATCTCTTACTGGGGAGTGTGCAGGAGACTTCAGTGAACAGGCCGGTTTGCCCGAACAAGGCAGAATGCAGATGCGTAGTTCCCAAGCATATTCTTCTGAGTCCACTAGAAACGTTGGAGTAGAGCTGAGAGGAACTCGGCATAAGTTCCATTTGAAGAAATAACCTAGGCCAGAAACCCACTCAGCTGTAGCTGTTAAGATTCATCTGGAGCGCACATTCTGGGAACCAGGCAGCAGAGTGCCCTGTGGAAGCTGCTCGATTTCAGCTTGTCTGATAGGTGTTTGTCTTCCCTGCAGAGAAACAGTGGCTTAGAGAACTCTTTCTACAGCAGCCACACACTCTGCCCTAGAGCTGAGAAGCACTGGCTGTAAGTTCCCTTTGCAGAAGTAACATTCTCCAGAAACACACTCTCTCCTAACTCTTAACTTACTAGCTCACCTCACATATGCATGGAAACCCACAGTGGAGCAGGCGGCGATAGGTCTTGCTTGGATGCTGCCAGAAGGCTCTGTGCGATAGTGGCTTGCAAGGAGCTGCTTAGGAATCTAGTTGCACAGCAAGTACAAGCTTCTCACTGGAGCTGAGAAGCACTGGGGAGAACTTCCCTTTGAAGAACTAACAGTGTGCAGAAACACACGCAGTTCTATCTCTTACTGGGGAGTGTGCAGGAGACTTCAGTGAACAGGCCGCTCTGCCCGAACAAGGCAGAATGCAGATGCGTAGTTCCCAAGCATATTCTTCTGAGTCCACTAGAAACGTTGGAGTAGAGCTGAGAGGAACTCGGCATAAGTTCCATTTGAAGAAATAACCTAGGCCAGAAACCCACTCAGCTGTAGCTGTTAAGATTCATCTGGAACGCACATTCTGGGAACCAGGCAGCAGAGTGCCCTGTGGAAGCTGCTCGATTTCAGCTTGTCTGATAGGTGTTTGTCTTCCCTGCAGAGAAACAGTGGCTTAGAGAACTCTTTCTACAGCAGCCACACACTCTGCCCTAGATCTGTGAAGCACTGGCTGTAAGTTCCCTTTGCAGAAGTAACATTCTCCAGAAACACACTCTCTCCTAACTCTTAACTTACTAGCTCACCTCACATATGCATGGAAACCCAGAGTGGAGCAGCCGTCGATAGCACTTGCTTGGATGCTGCCAGAAGGCTCTGTGCGATAGTGGCTTGCAAGGAGCTGCTTAGGAATCTAGTTGCACAGCAAGTACCAGCTTCTCACTGGAGATGAGAAGCACTGGGAAGAACTTCCCTTTGAAGAACTAACAGTGTGCAGAAACACACGCAGTTCTATCTCTTACTGGGGAGTGTGCAGGCGAGTTCAGTGAACAGGCCGCTCTGCCCGAACAAGGCAGAATGCAGATGCGTAGTTCCCAAGCATATTCTTCTGAGTCCACTAGAAACGTTGGAGTAGAGCTGAGAGGAACTCGGCATAAGTTCCATTTGAAGAAATAACCTAGGCCAGAAACCCACTCAGCTGTAGCTGTTAAGATTCATCTGGAGCGCACATTCTGGGAACCAGGCAGCAGAGTGCCCTGTGGAAGCTGCTCGATTTCAGCTTGTCTGATAGGTGTTTGTCTTCCCTGCAGTGAAACAGTGGCTTAGAGAACTCTTTCTACAGCAGCCACACACTCTGCCCTAGAGCTGAGAAGCACTGGCTGTAAGTTCCCTTTGCAGAAGTAACATTCTCCAGAAACACACTCTCTCCTAACTCTTAAGTTACTAGCTCACCTCACATATGCATGGAAACCCACAGTGGAGCAGCCGGCGATAGCTCTTGCTTGGATGCTGCCAGAAGGCTCTGTGCGATAGTGGCTTGCAAGGAGCTGCTTAGGAATCTAGTTGCACAGCAAGTACAAGCTTCTCACTGGAGCTGAGAAGCACTGGGAAGAACTTCCCTTTGAAGAACTAACAGTGTGCAGAAACACACGCAGTTCTATCTCTTACTGGGGAGTGTGCAGGAGACTTCAGTGAACAGGCCGCTCTGCCCGAACAAGGCAGAATGCAGATGCGTAGTTCCCAAGCATATTCTTCTGAGTCCACTAGAAACGTTGGAGTAGAGCTGAGAGGAACTCGGCATAAGTTCCATTTGAAGAAATAACCTAGGCCAGAAACCCACTCAGCTGTGGCTGTTAAGATTCATCTGGAGCGCACATTCTGGGAACCAGGCAGCAGAGTGCCCTGTGGAAGCTGCTCGATTTCAGCTTGTCTGATAGGTGTTTGTCTTCCCTGCAGAGAAACAGTGGCTTAGAGAACTCTTTCTACAGCAGCCACACACTCTGCCCTAGATCTGAGAAGCACTGGCTGTAAGTTCCCTTTGCAGAAGTAACATTCTCCAGAAACACACTCTCTCCTAACTCTTAACTTACTAGCTCACCTCACATATGCATGGAAACCCAGAGTGGAGCAGCCGGCGATAGCTCTTGCTTGGATGCTGCCAGAAGGCTCTGTGCGATAGTGGCTTGCAAGGAGCTGCTTAGGAATCTAGTTGCACAGCAAGTACAAGCTTCTCACTGGAGCTGAGAAGCACTGGGAAGAAATTCCCTTTGAAGAACTAACAGTGAGCAGAAACACACGCAGTTCTATCTCTTACTGGGGAGTGTGCAGGAGACTTCAGTGAACAGGCCGGTTTGCCCGAACAAGGCAGAATGCAGATGCGTAGTTCCCAAGCATATTCTTCTGAGTCCACTAGAAACGTTGGAGTAGAGCTGAGAGGAACTCGGCATAAGTTCCATTTGAAGAAATAACCTAGGCCAGAAACCCACTCAGCTGTAGCTGTTAAGATTCATCTGGAACGCACATTCTGGGAACCAGGCAGCAGAGTGCCCTGTGGAAGCTGCTCGATTTCAGCTTGTCTGATAGGTGTTTGTCTTCCCTGCAGTGAAACAGTGGCTTAGAGAACTCTTTCTACAGCAGCCACACACTCTGCCCTAGAGCTGAGAAGCACTGGCTGTAAGTTCCCTTTGCAGAAGTAACATTCTCCAGAAACACACTCTCTCCTAACTCTTAAGTTACTAGCTCACCTCACATATGCATGGAAACCCAGAGTGGAGCAGCCGGCGATAGCTCTTGCTTGGATGCTGCCAGAAGGCTCTGTGCGATAGTGGCTTGCAAGGAGCTGCTTAGGAATCTAGTTGCACAGCAAGTACAAGCTTCTCACTGGAGCTGAGAAGCACTGGGAAGAACTTCCCTTTGAAGAACTAACAGTGAGCAGAAACACACGCAGTTCTATCTCTTACTGGGGAGTGTGCAGGAGACTTCAGTGAACAGGCCGGTTTGCCCGAACAAGGCAGAATGCAGATGCGTAGTTCCCAAGCATATTCTTCTGAGTCCACTAGAAACGTTGGAGTAGAGCTGAGAGGAACTCGGCATAAGTTCCATTTGAAGAAATAACCTAGGCCAGAAACCCACTCAGCTGTAGCTGTTAAGATTCATCTGGAGCGCACATTCTGGGAACCAGGCAGCAGAGTGCCCTGTGGAAGCTGCTCGATTTCAGCTTGTCTGATAGGTGTTTGTCTTCCCTGCAGAGAAACAGTGGCTTAGAGAACTCTTTCTACAGCAGCCACACACTCTGCCCTAGAGCTGAGAAGCACTGGCTGTAAGTTCCCTTTGCAGAAGTAACATTCTCCAGAAACACACTCTCTCCTAACTCTTAACTTACTAGCTCACCTCACATATGCATGGAAACCCACAGTGGAGCAGGCGGCGATAGGTCTTGCTTGGATGCTGCCAGAAGGCTCTGTGCGATAGTGGCTTGCAAGGAGCTGCTTAGGAATCTAGTTGCACAGCAAGTACAAGCTTCTCACTGGAGCTGAGAAGCACTGGGGAGAACTTCCCTTTGAAGAACTAACAGTGTGCAGAAACACACGCAGTTCTATCTCTTACTGGGGAGTGTGCAGGAGACTTCAGTGAACAGGCCGCTCTGCCCGAACAAGGCAGAATGCAGATGCGTAGTTCCCAAGCATATTCTTCTGAGTCCACTAGAAACGTTGGAGTAGAGCTGAGAGGAACTCGGCATAAGTTCCATTTGAAGAAATAACCTAGGCCAGAAACCCACTCAGCTGTAGCTGTTAAGATTCATCTGGAACGCACATTCTGGGAACCAGGCAGCAGAGTGCCCTGTGGAAGCTGCTCGATTTCAGCTTGTCTGATAGGTGTTTGTCTTCCCTGCAGAGAAACAGTGGCTTAGAGAACTCTTTCTACAGCAGCCACACACTCTGCCCTAGATCTGTGAAGCACTGGCTGTAAGTTCCCTTTGCAGAAGTAACATTCTCCAGAAACACACTCTCTCCTAACTCTTAACTTACTAGCTCACCTCACATATGCATGGAAACCCAGAGTGGAGCAGCCGTCGATAGCACTTGCTTGGATGCTGCCAGAAGGCTCTGTGCGATAGTGGCTTGCAAGGAGCTGCTTAGGAATCTAGTTGCACAGCAAGTACCAGCTTCTCACTGGAGATGAGAAGCACTGGGAAGAACTTCCCTTTGAAGAACTAACAGTGTGCAGAAACACACGCAGTTCTATCTCTTACTGGGGAGTGTGCAGGCGAGTTCAGTGAACAGGCCGCTCTGCCCGAACAAGGCAGAATGCAGATGCGTAGTTCCCAAGCATATTCTTCTGAGTCCACTAGAAACGTTGGAGTAGAGCTGAGAGGAACTCGGCATAAGTTCCATTTGAAGAAATAACCTAGGCCAGAAACCCACTCAGCTGTAGCTGTTAAGATTCATCTGGAGCGCACATTCTGGGAACCAGGCAGCAGAGTGCCCTGTGGAAGCTGCTCGATTTCAGCTTGTCTGATAGGTGTTTGTCTTCCCTGCAGAGAAACAGTGGCTTAGAGAACTCTTTCTACAGCAGCCACACACTCTGCCCTAGAGCTGAGAAGCACTGGCTGTAAGTTCCCTTTGCAGAAGTAACATTCTCCAGAAACACACTCTCTCCTAACTCTTAACTTACTAGCTCACCTCACATATGCATGGAGACACACAGTGGAGCAGGCGGCGATAGCTCTTGCTTGGATGCTGCCAGAAGGCTCTGTGCGATAGTGGCTTGCAAGGAGCTGCTTAGGAATCTAGTTGCACAGCAAGTACAAGCTTCTCACTGGAGCTGAGAAGCACTGGGAAGAACTTCCCTTTGAAGAACTAACAGTGTGCAGAAACACACGCAGTTCTATCTCTTACTGGGGAGTGTGCAGGAGACTTCAGTGAACAGGCCGCTCTGCCCGAACAAGGCAGAATGCAGATGCGTAGTTCCCAAGCATATTCTTCTGAGTCCACTAGAAACGTTGGAGTAGAGCTGAGAGGAACTCGGCATAAGTTCCATTTGAAGAAATAACCTAGGCCAGAAACCCACTCAGCTGTGGCTGTTAAGATTCATCTGGAGCGCACATTCTGGGAACCAGGCAGCAGAGTGCCCTGTGGAAGCTGCTCGATTTCAGCTTGTCTGATAGGTGTTTGTCTTCCCTGCAGAGAAACAGTGGCTTAGAGAACTCTTTCTACAGCAGCCACACACTCTGCCCTAGATCTGAGAAGCACTGGCTGTAAGTTCCCTTTGCAGAAGTAACATTCTCCAGAAACACACTCTCTCCTAACTCTTAAGTTACTAGCTCACCTCACATATGCATGGAAACCCAGAGTGGAGCAGCCGGCGATAGCTCTTGCTTGGATGCTGCCAGAAGGCTCTGTGCGATAGTGGCTTGCAAGGAGCTGCTTAGGAATCTAGTTGCACAGCAAGTACAAGCTTCTCACTGGAGCTGAGAAGCACTGGGAAGAAATTCCCTTTGAAGAACTAACAGTGAGCAGAAACACACGCAGTTCTATCTCTTACTGGGGAGTGTGCAGGAGACTTCAGTGAACAGGCCGGTTTGCCCGAACAAGGCAGAATGCAGATGCGTAGTTCCCAAGCATATTCTTCTGAGTCCACTAGAAACGTTGGAGTAGAGCTGAGAGGAACTCGGCATAAGTTCCATTTGAAGAAATAACCTAGGCCAGAAACCCACTCAGCTGTAGCTGTTAAGATTCATCTGGAACGCACATTCTGGGAACCAGGCAGCAGAGTGCCCTGTGGAAGCTGCTCGATTTCAGCTTGTCTGATAGGTGTTTGTCTTCCCTGCAGTGAAACAGTGGCTTAGAGAACTCTTTCTACAGCAGCCACACACTCTGCCCTAGAGCTGAGAAGCACTGGCTGTAAGTTCCCTTTGCAGAAGTAACATTCTCCAGAAACACACTCTCTCCTAACTCTTAAGTTACTAGCTCACCTCACATATGCATGGAAACCCAGAGTGGAGCAGCCGGCGATAGCTCTTGCTTGGATGCTGCCAGAAGGCTCTGTGCGATAGTGGCTTGCAAGGAGCTGCTTAGGAATCTAGTTGCACAGCAAGTACAAGCTTCTCACTGGAGCTGAGAAGCACTGGGAAGAACTTCCCTTTGAAGAACTAACAGTGAGCAGAAACACACGCAGTTCTATCTCTTACTGGGGAGTGTGCAGGAGACTTCAGTGAACAGGCCGGTTTGCCCGAACAAGGCAGAATGCAGATGCGTAGTTCCCAAGCATATTCTTCTGAGTCCACTAGAAACGTTGGAGTAGAGCTGAGAGGAACTCGGCATAAGTTCCATTTGAAGAAATAACCTAGGCCAGAAACCCACTCAGCTGTAGCTGTTAAGATTCATCTGGAGCGCACATTCTGGGAACCAGGCAGCAGAGTGCCCTGTGGAAGCTGCTCGATTTCAGCTTGTCTGATAGGTGTTTGTCTTCCCTGCAGAGAAACAGTGGCTTAGAGAACTCTTTCTACAGCAGCCACACACTCTGCCCTAGAGCTGAGAAGCACTGGCTGTAAGTTCCCTTTGCAGAAGTAACATTCTCCAGAAACACACTCTCTCCTAACTCTTAACTTACTAGCTCACCTCACATATGCATGTAAACCCACAGTGGAGCAGGCGGCGATAGGTCTTGCTTGGATGCTGCCAGAAGGCTCTGTGCGATAGTGGCTTGCAAGGAGCTGCTTAGGAATCTAGTTGCACAGCAAGTACAAGCTTCTCACTGGAGCTGAGAAGCACTGGGGAGAACTTCCCTTTGAAGAACTAACAGTGTGCAGAAACACACGCAGTTCTATCTCTTACTGGGGAGTGTGCAGGAGACTTCAGTGAACAGGCCGCTCTGCCCGAACAAGGCAGAATGCAGATGCGTAGTTCCCAAGCATATTCTTCTGAGTCCACTAGAAACGTTGGAGTAGAGCTGAGAGGAACTCGGCATAAGTTCCATTTGAAGAAATAACCTAGGCCAGAAACCCACTCAGCTGTAGCTGTTAAGATTCATCTGGAACGCACATTCTGGGAACCAGGCAGCAGAGTGCCCTGTGGAAGCTGCTCGATTTCAGCTTGTCTGATAGGTGTTTGTCTTCCCTGCAGAGAAACAGTGGCTTAGAGAACTCTTTCTACAGCAGCCACACACTCTGCCCTAGATCTGTGAAGCACTGGCTGTAAGTTCCCTTTGCAGAAGTAACATTCTCCAGAAACACACTCTCTCCTAACTCTTAACTTACTAGCTCACCTCACATATGCATGGAAACCCAGAGTGGAGCAGCCGTCGATAGCACTTGCTTGGATGCTGCCAGAAGGCTCTGTGCGATAGTGGCTTGCAAGGAGCTGCTTAGGAATCTAGTTGCACAGCAAGTACCAGCTTCTCACTGGAGATGAGAAGCACTGGGAAGAACTTCCCTTTGAAGAACTAACAGTGTGCAGAAACACACGCAGTTCTATCTCTTACTGGGGAGTGTGCAGGCGAGTTCAGTGAACAGGCCGCTCTGCCCGAACAAGGCAGAATGCAGATGCGTAGTTCCCAAGCATATTCTTCTGAGTCCACTAGAAACGTTGGAGTAGAGCTGAGAGGAACTCGGCATAAGTTCCATTTGAAGAAATAACCTAGGCCAGAAACCCACTCAGCTGTAGCTGTTAAGATTCATCTGGAGCGCACATTCTGGGAACCAGGCAGCAGAGTGCCCTGTGGAAGCTGCTCGATTTCAGCTTGTCTGATAGGTGTTTGTCTTCCCTGCAGTGAAACAGTGGCTTAGAGAACTCTTTCTACAGCAGCCACACACTCTGCCCTAGAGCTGAGAAGCACTGGCTGTAAGTTCCCTTTGCAGAAGTAACATTCTCCAGAAACACACTCTCTCCTAACTCTTAAGTTACTAGCTCACCTCACATATGCATGGAAACCCAGAGTGGAGCAGCCGGCGATAGCTCTTGCTTGGATGCTCCCAGAAGGCTCTGTGCGATAGTGGCTTGCAAGGAGCTGCTTAGGAATCTAGTTGCACAGCAAGTACAAGCTTCTCACTGGAGCTGAGAAGCACTGGGAAGAACTTCCCTTTGAAGAACTAACAGTGAGCAGAAACACACGCAGTTCTATCTCTTACTGGGGAGTGTGCAGGAGACTTCAGTGAACAGGCCGGTTTGCCCGAACAAGGCAGAATGCAGATGCGTAGTTCCCAAGCATATTCTTCTGAGTCCACTAGAAACGTTGGAGTAGAGCTGAGAGGAACTCGGCATAAGTTCCATTTGAAGAAATAACCTAGGCCAGAAACCCACTCAGCTGTAGCTGTTAAGATTCATCTGGAGCGCACATTCTGGGAACCAGGCAGCAGAGTGCCCTGTGGAAGCTGCTCGATTTCAGCTTGTCTGATAGGTGTTTGTCTTCCCTGCAGAGAAACAGTGGCTTAGAGAACTCTTTCTACAGCAGCCACACACTCTGCCCTAGAGCTGAGAAGCACTGGCTGTAAGTTCCCTTTGCAGAAGTAACATTCTCCAGAAACACACTCTCTCCTAACTCTTAACTTACTAGCTCACCTCACATATGCATGGAGACACACAGTGGAGCAGGCGGCGATAGCTCTTGCTTGGATGCTGCCAGAAGGCTCTGTGCGATAGTGGCTTGCAAGGAGCTGCTTAGGAATCTAGTTGCACAGCAAGTACAAGCTTCTCACTGGAGCTGAGAAGCACTGGGAAGAACTTCCCTTTGAAGAACTAACAGTGTGCAGAAACACACGCAGTTCTATCTCTTACTGGGGAGTGTGCAGGAGACTTCAGTGAACAGGCCGCTCTGCCCGAACAAGGCAGAATGCAGATGCGTAGTTCCCAAGCATATTCTTCTGAGTCCACTAGAAACGTTGGAGTAGAGCTGAGAGGAACTCGGCATAAGTTCCATTTGAAGAAATAACCTAGGCCAGAAACCCACTCAGCTGTGGCTGTTAAGATTCATCTGGAGCGCACATTCTGGGAACCAGGCAGCAGAGTGCCCTGTGGAAGCTGCTCGATTTCAGCTTGTCTGATAGGTGTTTGTCTTCCCTGCAGAGAAACAGTGGCTTAGAGAACTCTTTCTACAGCAGCCACACACTCTGCCCTAGATCTGAGAAGCACTGGCTGTAAGTTCCCTTTGCAGAAGTAACATTCTCCAGAAACACACTCTCTCCTAACTCTTAACTTACTAGCTCACCTCACATATGCATGGAAACCCAGAGTGGAGCAGCCGGCGATAGCTCTTGCTTGGATGCTGCCAGAAGGCTCTGTGCGATAGTGGCTTGCAAGGAGCTGCTTAGGAATCTAGTTGCACAGCAAGTACAAGCTTCTCACTGGAGCTGAGAAGCACTGGGAAGAAATTCCCTTTGAAGAACTAACAGTGAGCAGAAACACACGCAGTTCTATCTCTTACTGGGGAGTGTGCAGGAGACTTCAGTGAACAGGCCGGTTTGCCCGAACAAGGCAGAATGCAGATGCGTAGTTCCCAAGCATATTCTTCTGAGTCCACTAGAAACGTTGGAGTAGAGCTGAGAGGAACTCGGCATAAGTTCCATTTGAAGAAATAACCTAGGCCAGAAACCCACTCAGCTGTAGCTGTTAAGATTCATCTGGAACGCACATTCTGGGAACCAGGCAGCAGAGTGCCCTGTGGAAGCTGCTCGATTTCAGCTTGTCTGATAGGTGTTTGTCTTCCCTGCAGAGAAACAGTGGCTTAGAGAACTCTTTCTACAGCAGCCACACACTCTGCCCTAGATCTGAGAAGCACTGGCTGTAAGTTCCCTTTGCAGAAGTAACATTCTCCAGAAACACACTCTCTCCTAACTCTTAACTTACTAGCTCACCTCACATATGCATGGAAACCCAGAGTGGAGCAGCCGGCGATAGCTCTTGCTTGGATGCTGCCAGAAGGCTCTGTGCGATAGTGGCTTGCAAGGAGCTGCTTAGGAATCTAGTTGCACAGCAAGTACAAGCTTCTCACTGGAGCTGAGAAGCACTGGGAAGAAATTCCCTTTGAAGAACTAACAGTGAGCAGAAACACACGCAGTTCTATCTCTTACTGGGGAGTGTGCAGGAGACTTCAGTGAACAGGCCGGTTTGCCCGAACAAGGCAGAATGCAGATGCGTAGTTCCCAAGCATATTCTTCTGAGTCCACTAGAAACGTTGGAGTAGAGCTGAGAGGAACTCGGCATAAGTTCCATTTGAAGAAATAACCTAGGCCAGAAACCCACTCAGCTGTAGCTGTTAAGATTCATCTGGAACGCACATTCTGGGAACCAGGCAGCAGAGTGCCCTGTGGAAGCTGCTCGATTTCAGCTTGTCTGATAGGTGTTTGTCTTCCCTGCAGTGAAACAGTGGCTTAGAGAACTCTTTCTACAGCAGCCACACACTCTGCCCTAGAGCTGAGAAGCACTGGCTGTAAGTTCCCTTTGCAGAAGTAACATTCTCCAGAAACACACTCTCTCCTAACTCTTAAGTTACTAGCTCACCTCACATATGCATGGAAACCCAGAGTGGAGCAGCCGGCGATAGCTCTTGCTTGGATGCTGCCAGAAGGCTCTGTGCGATAGTGGCTTGCAAGGAGCTGCTTAGGAATCTAGTTGCACAGCAAGTACAAGCTTCTCACTGGAGCTGAGAAGCACTGGGAAGAACTTCCCTTTGAAGAACTAACAGTGAGCAGAAACACACGCAGTTCTATCTCTTACTGGGGAGTGTGCAGGAGACTTCAGTGAACAGGCCGGTTTGCCCGAACAAGGCAGAATGCAGATGCGTAGTTCCCAAGCATATTCTTCTGAGTCCACTAGAAACGTTGGAGTAGAGCTGAGAGGAACTCGGCATAAGTTCCATTTGAAGAAATAACCTAGGCCAGAAACCCACTCAGCTGTAGCTGTTAAGATTCATCTGGAGCGCACATTCTGGGAACCAGGCAGCAGAGTGCCCTGTGGAAGCTGCTCGATTTCAGCTTGTCTGATAGGTGTTTGTCTTCCCTGCAGAGAAACAGTGGCTTAGAGAACTCTTTCTACAGCAGCCACACACTCTGCCCTAGAGCTGAGAAGCACTGGCTGTAAGTTCCCTTTGCAGAAGTAACATTCTCCAGAAACACACTCTCTCCTAACTCTTAACTTACTAGCTCACCTCACATATGCATGGAAACCCACAGTGGAGCAGGCGGCGATAGGTCTTGCTTGGATGCTGCCAGAAGGCTCTGTGCGATAGTGGCTTGCAAGGAGCTGCTTAGGAATCTAGTTGCACAGCAAGTACAAGCTTCTCACTGGAGCTGAGAAGCACTGGGGAGAACTTCCCTTTGAAGAACTAACAGTGTGCAGAAACACACGCAGTTCTATCTCTTACTGGGGAGTGTGCAGGAGACTTCAGTGAACAGGCCGCTCTGCCCGAACAAGGCAGAATGCAGATGCGTAGTTCCCAAGCATATTCTTCTGAGTCCACTAGAAACGTTGGAGTAGAGCTGAGAGGAACTCGGCATAAGTTCCATTTGAAGAAATAACCTAGGCCAGAAACCCACTCAGCTGTAGCTGTTAAGATTCATCTGGAACGCACATTCTGGGAACCAGGCAGCAGAGTGCCCTGTGGAAGCTGCTCGATTTCAGCTTGTCTGATAGGTGTTTGTCTTCCCTGCAGAGAAACAGTGGCTTAGAGAACTCTTTCTACAGCAGCCACACACTCTGCCCTAGATCTGTGAAGCACTGGCTGTAAGTTCCCTTTGCAGAAGTAACATTCTCCAGAAACACACTCTCTCCTAACTCTTAACTTACTAGCTCACCTCACATATGCATGGAAACCCAGAGTGGAGCAGCCGTCGATAGCACTTGCTTGGATGCTGCCAGAAGGCTCTGTGCGATAGTGGCTTGCAAGGAGCTGCTTAGGAATCTAGTTGCACAGCAAGTACCAGCTTCTCACTGGAGATGAGAAGCACTGGGAAGAACTTCCCTTTGAAGAACTAACAGTGTGCAGAAACACACGCAGTTCTATCTCTTACTGGGGAGTGTGCAGGCGAGTTCAGTGAACAGGCCGCTCTGCCCGAACAAGGCAGAATGCAGATGCGTAGTTCCCAAGCATATTCTTCTGAGTCCACTAGAAACGTTGGAGTAGAGCTGAGAGGAACTCGGCATAAGTTCCATTTGAAGAAATAACCTAGGCCAGAAACCCACTCAGCTGTAGCTGTTAAGATTCATCTGGAGCGCACATTCTGGGAACCAGGCAGCAGAGTGCCCTGTGGAAGCTGCTCGATTTCAGCTTGTCTGATAGGTGTTTGTCTTCCCTGCAGAGAAACAGTGGCTTAGAGAACTCTTTCTACAGCAGCCACACACTCTGCCCTAGAGCTGAGAAGCACTGGCTGTAAGTTCCCTTTGCAGAAGTAACATTCTCCAGAAACACACTCTCTCCTAACTCTTAACTTACTAGCTCACCTCACATATGCATGGAGACACACAGTGGAGCAGGCGGCGATAGCTCTTGCTTGGATGCTGCCAGAAGGCTCTGTGCGATAGTGGCTTGCAAGGAGCTGCTTAGGAATCTAGTTGCACAGCAAGTACAAGCTTCTCACTGGAGCTGAGAAGCACTGGGAAGAACTTCCCTTTGAAGAACTAACAGTGTGCAGAAACACACGCAGTTCTATCTCTTACTGGGGAGTGTGCAGGAGACTTCAGTGAACAGGCCGCTCTGCCCGAACAAGGCAGAATGCAGATGCGTAGTTCCCAAGCATATTCTTCTGAGTCCACTAGAAACGTTGGAGTAGAGCTGAGAGGAACTCGGCATAAGTTCCATTTGAAGAAATAACCTAGGCCAGAAACCCACTCAGCTGTGGCTGTTAAGATTCATCTGGAGCGCACATTCTGGGAACCAGGCAGCAGAGTGCCCTGTGGAAGCTGCTCGATTTCAGCTTGTCTGATAGGTGTTTGTCTTCCCTGCAGAGAAACAGTGGCTTAGAGAACTCTTTCTACAGCAGCCACACACTCTGCCCTAGATCTGAGAAGCACTGGCTGTAAGTTCCCTTTGCAGAAGTAACATTCTCCAGAAACACACTCTCTCCTAACTCTTAACTTACTAGCTCACCTCACATATGCATGGAAACCCAGAGTGGAGCAGCCGTCGATAGCACTTGCTTGGATGCTGCCAGAAGGCTCTGTGCGATAGTGGCTTGCAAGGAGCTGCTTAGGAATCTAGTTGCACAGCAAGTACCAGCTTCTCACTGGAGATGAGAAGCACTGGGAAGAACTTCCCTTTGAAGAACTAACAGTGTGCAGAAACACACGCAGTTCTATCTCTTACTGGGGAGTGTGCAGGCGAGTTCAGTGAACAGGCCGCTCTGCCCGAACAAGGCAGAATGCAGATGCGTAGTTCCCAAGCATATTCTTCTGAGTCCACTAGAAACGTTGGAGTAGAGCTGAGAGGAACTCGGCATAAGTTCCATTTGAAGAAATAACCTAGGCCAGAAACCCACTCAGCTGTAGCTGTTAAGATTCATCTGGAACGCACATTCTGGGAACCAGGCAGCAGAGTGCCCTGTGGAAGCTGCTCGATTTCAGCTTGTCTGATAGGTGTTTGTCTTCCCTGCAGTGAAACAGTGGCTTAGAGAACTCTTTCTACAGCAGCCACACACTCTGCCCTAGAGCTGAGAAGCCCTGGCTGTAAGTTCCCTTTGCAGAAGTAACATTCTCCAGAAACACACTCTCTCCTAACACTTAAGTTACTAGCTCACCTCACATATGCATGGAAACCCAGAGTGGAGCAGCCGGCGATAGCTCTTGCTTGGATGCTGCCAGAAGGCTCTGTGCGATAGTGGCTTGCAAGGAGCTGCTTAGGAATCTAGTTGCACAGCAAGTACAAGCTTCTCACTGGAGCTGAGAAGCACTGGGAAGAACTTCCCTTTGAAGAACTAACAGTGTGCAGAAACACACGCAGTTCTATCTCTTACTGGGGAGTGTGCAGGAGACTTCAGTGAACAGGCCGCTCTGCCCGAACAAGGCAGAATGCAGATGCGTAGTTCCCAAGCATATTCTTCTGAGTCCACTAGAAACGTTGGAGTAGAGCTGAGAGGAACTCGGCATAAGTTCCATTTGAAGAAATAACCTAGGCCAGAAACCCACTCAGCTGTGGCTGTTAAGATTCATCTGGAGCGCACATTCTGGGAACCAGGCAGCAGAGTGCCCTGTGGAAGCTGCTCGATTTCAGCTTGTCTGATAGGTGTTTGTCTTCCCTGCAGAGAAACAGTGGCTTAGAGAACTCTTTCTACAGCAGCCACACACTCTGCCCTAGATCTGAGAAGCACTGGCTGTAAGTTCCCTTTGCAAAAGTAACATTCTCCAGAAACACACTCTCTCCTAACTCTTAACTTACTAGCTCACCTCACATATGCATGGAAACCCAGAGTGGAGCAGCCGTCGATAGCACTTGCTTGGATGCTGCCAAAAGGCTCTGTGCGATAGTGGCTTGCAAGGAGCTGCTTAGGAATCTAGTTGCACAGCAAGTACCAGCTTCTCACTGGAGATGAGAAGCACTGGGAAGAACTTCCCTTTGAAGAACTAACAGTGTGCAGAAACACACGCAGTTCTATCTCTTACTGGGGAGTGTGCAGGCGAGTTCAGTGAACAGGCCGCTCTGCCCGAACAAGGCAGAATGCAGATGCGTAGTTCCCAAGCATATTCTTCTGAGTCCACTAGAAACGTTGGAGTAGAGCTGAGAGGAACTCGGCATAAGTTCCATTTGAAGAAATAACCTAGGCCAGAAACCCACTCAGCTGTAGCTGTTAAGATTCATCTGGAACGCACATTCTGGGAACCAGGCAGCAGAGTGCCCTGTGGAAGCTGCTCGATTTCAGCTTGTCTGATAGGTGTTTGTCTTCCCTGCAGTGAAACAGTGGCTTAGAGAACTCTTTCTACAGCAGCCACACACTCTGCCCTAGAGCTGAGAAGCACTGGCTGTAAGTTCCCTTTGCAGAAGTAACATTCTCCAGAAACACACTCTCTCCTAACTCTTAAGTTACTAGCTCACCTCACATATGCATGGAAACCCAGAGTGGAGCAGCCGGCGATAGCTCTTGCTTGGATGCTGCCAGAAGGCTCTGTGCGATAGTGGCTTGCAAGGAGCTGCTTAGGAATCTAGTTGCACAGCAAGTACAAGCTTCTCACTGGAGCTGAGAAGCACTGGGAAGAACTTCCCTTTGAAGAACTAACAGTGAGCAGAAACACACGCAGTTCTATCTCTTACTGGGGAGTGTGCAGGAGACTTCAGTGAACAGGCCGGTTTGCCCGAACAAGGCAGAATGCAGATGCGTAGTTCCCAAGCATATTCTTCTGAGTCCACTAGAAACGTTGGAGTAGAGCTGAGAGGAACTCGGCATAAGTTCCATTTGAAGAAATAACCTAGGCCAGAAACCCACTCAGCTGTAGCTGTTAAGATTCATCTGGAGCGCACATTCTGGGAACCAGGCAGCAGAGTGCCCTGTGGAAGCTGCTCGATTTCAGCTTGTCTGATAGGTGTTTGTCTTCCCTGCAGAGAAACAGTGGCTTAGAGAACTCTTTCTACAGCAGCCACACACTCTGCCCTAGAGCTGAGAAGCACTGGCT
The DNA here is from genome assembly GCA_031878705.1 of Tapirus indicus. Taxonomy (NCBI): domain Eukaryota; kingdom Metazoa; phylum Chordata; class Mammalia; order Perissodactyla; family Tapiridae; genus Tapirus; species Tapirus indicus. Next base: position 859,686 of record CM062933.1, read on the forward strand.
GTAAGTTCCCTTTGCAGAAGTAACATTCTCCAGAAACACACTCTCTCCTAACTCTTAACTTACTAGCTCACCTCACATATGCATGGAAACCCACAGTGGAGCAGGCGGCGATAGGTCTTGCTTGGATGCTGCCAGAAGGCTCTGTGCGATAGTGGCTTGCAAGGAGCTGCTTAGGAATCTAGTTGCACAGCAAGTACAAGCTTCTCACTGGAGCTGAGAAGCACTGGGGAGAACTTCCCTTTGAAGAACTAACAGTGTGCAGAAACACACGCAGTTCTATCTCTTACTGGGGAGTGTGCAGGAGACTTCAGTGAACAGGCCGCTCTGCCCGAACAAGGCAGAATGCAGATGCGTAGTTCCCAAGCATATTCTTCTGAGTCCACTAGAAACGTTGGAGTAGAGCTGAGAGGAACTCGGCATAAGTTCCATTTGAAGAAATAACCTAGGCCAGAAACCCACTCAGCTGTAGCTGTTAAGATTCATCTGGAACGCACATTCTGGGAACCAGGCAGCAGAGTGCCCTGTGGAAGCTGCTCGATTTCAGCTTGTCTGATAGGTGTTTGTCTTCCCTGCAGAGAAACAGTGGCTTAGAGAACTCTTTCTACAGCAGCCACACACTCTGCCCTAGATCTGTGAAGCACTGGCTGTAAGTTCCCTTTGCAGAAGTAACATTCTCCAGAAACACACTCTCTCCTAACTCTTAACTTACTAGCTCACCTCACATATGCATGGAAACCCAGAGTGGAGCAGCCGTCGATAGCACTTGCTTGGATGCTGCCAGAAGGCTCTGTGCGATAGTGGCTTGCAAGGAGCTGCTTAGGAATCTAGTTGCACAGCAAGTACCAGCTTCTCACTGGAGATGAGAAGCACTGGGAAGAACTTCCCTTTGAAGAACTAACAGTGTGCAGAAACACACGCAGTTCTATCTCTTACTGGGGAGTGTGCAGGCGAGTTCAGTGAACAGGCCGCTCTGCCCGAACAAGGCAGAATGCAGATGCGTAGTTCCCAAGCATATTCTTCTGAGTCCACTAGAAACGTTGGAGTAGAGCTGAGAGGAACTCGGCATAAGTTCCATTTGAAGAAATAACCTAGGCCAGAAACCCACTCAGCTGTAGCTGTTAAGATTCATCTGGAGCGCACATTCTGGGAACCAGGCAGCAGAGTGCCCTGTGGAAGCTGCTCGATTTCAGCTTGTCTGATAGGTGTTTGTCTTCCCTGCAGTGAAACAGTGGCTTAGAGAACTCTTTCTACAGCAGCCACACACTCTGCCCTAGAGCTGAGAAGCACTGGCTGTAAGTTCCCTTTGCAGAAGTAACATTCTCCAGAAACACACTCTCTCCTAACTCTTAAGTTACTAGCTCACCTCACATATGCATGGAAACCCACAGTGGAGCAGCCGGCGATAGCTCTTGCTTGGATGCTGCCAGAAGGCTCTGTGCGATAGTGGCTTGCAAGGAGCTGCTTAGGAATCTAGTTGCACAGCAAGTACAAGCTTCTCACTGGAGCTGAGAAGCACTGGGAAGAACTTCCCTTTGAAGAACTAACAGTGAGCAGAAACACACGCAGTTCTATCTCTTACTGGGGAGTGTGCAGGAGACTTCAGTGAACAGGCCGGTTTGCCCGAACAAGGCAGAATGCAGATGCGTAGTTCCCAAGCATATTCTTCTGAGTCCACTAGAAACGTTGGAGTAGAGCTGAGAGGAACTCGGCATAAGTTCCATTTGAAGAAATAACCTAGGCCAGAAACCCACTCAGCTGTAGCTGTTAAGATTCATCTGGAGCGCACATTCTGGGAACCAGGCAGCAGAGTGCCCTGTGGAAGCTGCTCGATTTCAGCTTGTCTGATAGGTGTTTGTCTTCCCTGCAGAGAAACAGTGGCTTAGAGAACTCTTTCTACAGCAGCCACACACTCTGCCCTAGAGCTGAGAAGCACTGGCTGTAAGTTCCCTTTGCAGAAGTAACATTCTCCAGAAACACACTCTCTCCTAACTCTTCAGTTACTAGCTCACCTCACATATGCATGGAAACCCAGAGTGGAGCAGCCGTCGATAGCACTTGCTTGGATGCTGCCAAAAGGCTCTGTGCGATAGTGGCTTGCAAGGAGCTGCTTAGGAATCTAGTTGCACAGCAAGTACCAGCTTCTCACTGGAGATGAGAAGCACTGGGAAGAACTTCCCTTTGAAGAACTAACAGTGTGCAGAAACACACGCAGTTCTATCTCTTACTGGGGAGTGTGCAGGCGAGTTCAGTGAACAGGCCGCTCTGCCCGAACAAGGCAGAATGCAGATGCGTAGTTCCCAAGCATATTCTTCTGAGTCCACTAGAAACGTTGGAGTAGAGCTGAGAGGAACTCGGCATAAGTTCCATTTGAAGAAATAACCTAGGCCAGAAACCCACTCAGCTGTAGCTGTTAAGATTCATCTGGAACGCACATTCTGGGAACCAGGCAGCAGAGTGCCCTGTGGAAGCTGCTCGATTTCAGCTTGTCTGATAGGTGTTTGTCTTCCCTGCAGTGAAACAGTGGCTTAGAGAACTCTTTCTACAGCAGCCACACACTCTGCCCTAGAGCTGAGAAGCACTGGCTGTAAGTTCCCTTTGCAGAAGTAACATTCTCCAGAAACACACTCTCTCCTAACTCTTAAGTTACTAGCTCACCTCACATATGCATGGAAACCCAGAGTGGAGCAGCCGGCGATAGCTCTTGCTTGGATGCTGCCAGAAGGCTCTGTGCGATAGTGGCTTGCAAGGAGCTGCTTAGGAATCTAGTTGCACAGCAAGTACAAGCTTCTCACTGGAGCTGAGAAGCACTGGGAAGAACTTCCCTTTGAAGAACTAACAGTGAGCAGAAACACACGCAGTTCTATCTCTTACTGGGGAGTGTGCAGGAGACTTCAGTGAACAGGCCGGTTTGCCCGAACAAGGCAGAATGCAGATGCGTAGTTCCCAAGCATATTCTTCTGAGTCCACTAGAAACGTTGGAGTAGAGCTGAGAGGAACTCGGCATAAGTTCCATTTGAAGAAATAACCTAGGCCAGAAACCCACTCAGCTGTAGCTGTTAAGATTCATCTGGAGCGCACATTCTGGGAACCAGGCAGCAGAGTGCCCTGTGGAAGCTGCTCGATTTCAGCTTGTCTGATAGGTGTTTGTCTTCCCTGCAGAGAAACAGTGGCTTAGAGAACTCTTTCTACAGCAGCCACACACTCTGCCCTAGAGCTGAGAAGCACTGGCTGTAAGTTCCCTTTGCAGAAGTAACATTCTCCAGAAACACACTCTCTCCTAACTCTTAACTTACTAGCTCACCTCACATATGCATGGAAACCCAGAGTGGAGCAGCCGTCGATAGCACTTGCTTGGATGCTGCCAGAAGGCTCTGTGCGATAGTGGCTTGCAAGGAGCTGCTTAGGAATCTAGTTGCACAGCAAGTACCAGCTTCTCACTGGAGATGAGAAGCACTGGGAAGAACTTCCCTTTGAAGAACTAACAGTGTGCAGAAACACACGCAGTTCTATCTCTTACTGGGGAGTGTGCAGGCGAGTTCAGTGAACAGGCCGCTCTGCCCGAACAAGGCAGAATGCAGATGCGTAGTTCCCAAGCATATTCTTCTGAGTCCACTAGAAACGTTGGAGTAGAGCTGAGAGGAACTCGGCATAAGTTCCATTTGAAGAAATAACCTAGGCCAGAAACCCACTCAGCTGTAGCTGTTAAGATTCATCTGGAGCGCACATTCTGGGAACCAGGCAGCAGAGTGCCCTGTGGAAGCTGCTCGATTTCAGCTTGTCTGATAGGTGTTTGTCTTCCCTGCAGTGAAACAGTGGCTTAGAGAACTCTTTCTACAGCAGCCACACACTCTGCCCTAGAGCTGAGAAGCACTGGCTGTAAGTTCCCTTTGCAGAAGTAACATTCTCCAGAAACACACTCTCTCCTAACTCTTAAGTTACTAGCTCACCTCACATATGCATGGAAACCCACAGTGGAGCAGCCGGCGATAGCTCTTGCTTGGATGCTGCCAGAAGGCTCTGTGCGATAGTGGCTTGCAAGGAGCTGCTTAGGAATCTAGTTGCACAGCAAGTACAAGCTTCTCACTGGAGCTGAGAAGCACTGGGAAGAACTTCCCTTTGAAGAACTAACAGTGAGCAGAAACACACGCAGTTCTATCTCTTACTGGGGAGTGTGCAGGAGACTTCAGTGAACAGGCCGGTTTGCCCGAACAAGGCAGAATGCAGATGCGTAGTTCCCAAGCATATTCTTCTGAGTCCACTAGAAACGTTGGAGTAGAGCTGAGAGGAACTCGGCATAAGTTCCATTTGAAGAAATAACCTAGGCCAGAAACCCACTCAGCTGTAGCTGTTAAGATTCATCTGGAGCGCACATTCTGGGAACCAGGCAGCAGAGTGCCCTGTGGAAGCTGCTCGATTTCAGCTTGTCTGATAGGTGTTTGTCTTCCCTGCAGAGAAACAGTGGCTTAGAGAACTCTTTCTACAGCAGCCACACACTCTGCCCTAGAGCTGAGAAGCACTGGCTGTAAGTTCCCTTTGCAGAAGTAACATTCTCCAGAAACACACTCTCTCCTAACTCTTCACTTACTAGCTCACCTCACATATGCATGGAAACCCAGAGTGGAGCAGCCGTCGATAGCACTTGCTTGGATGCTGCCAAAAGGCTCTGTGCGATAGTGGCTTGCAAGGAGCTGCTTAGGAATCTAGTTGCACAGCAAGTACCAGCTTCTCACTGGAGATGAGAAGCACTGGGAAGAACTTCCCTTTGAAGAACTAACAGTGTGCAGAAACACACGCAGTTCTATCTCTTACTGGGGAGTGTGCAGGCGAGTTCAGTGAACAGGCCGCTCTGCCCGAACAAGGCAGAATGCAGATGCGTAGTTCCCAAGCATATTCTTCTGAGTCCACTAGAAACGTTGGAGTAGAGCTGAGAGGAACTCGGCATAAGTTCCATTTGAAGAAATAACCTAGGCCAGAAACCCACTCAGCTGTAGCTGTTAAGATTCATCTGGAACGCACATTCTGGGAACCAGGCAGCAGAGTGCCCTGTGGAAGCTGCTCGATTTCAGCTTGTCTGATAGGTGTTTGTCTTCCCTGCAGTGAAACAGTGGCTTAGAGAACTCTTTCTACAGCAGCCACACACTCTGCCCTAGAGCTGAGAAGCACTGGCTGTAAGTTCCCTTTGCAGAAGTAACATTCTCCAGAAACACACTCTCTCCTAACTCTTAAGTTACTAGCTCACCTCACATATGCATGGAAACCCAGAGTGGAGCAGCCGGCGATAGCTCTTGCTTGGATGCTGCCAGAAGGCTCTGTGCGATAGTGGCTTGCAAGGAGCTGCTTAGGAATCTAGTTGCACAGCAAGTACAAGCTTCTCACTGGAGCTGAGAAGCACTGGGAAGAACTTCCCTTTGAAGAACTAACAGTGAGCAGAAACACACGCAGTTCTATCTCTTACTGGGGAGTGTGCAGGAGACTTCAGTGAACAGGCCGGTTTGCCCGAACAAGGCAGAATGCAGATGCGTAGTTCCCAAGCATATTCTTCTGAGTCCACTAGAAACGTTGGAGTAGAGCTGAGAGGAACTCGGCATAAGTTCCATTTGAAGAAATAACCTAGGCCAGAAACCCACTCAGCTGTAGCTGTTAAGATTCATCTGGAGCGCACATTCTGGGAACCAGGCAGCAGAGTGCCCTGTGGAAGCTGCTCGATTTCAGCTTGTCTGATAGGTGTTTGTCTTCCCTGCAGAGAAACAGTGGCTTAGAGAACTCTTTCTACAGCAGCCACACACTCTGCCCTAGAGCTGAGAAGCACTGGCTGTAAGTTCCCTTTGCAGAAGTAACATTCTCCAGAAACACACTCTCTCCTAACTCTTAACTTACTAGCTCACCTCACATATGCATGGAAACCCAGAGTGGAGCAGCCGTCGATAGCACTTGCTTGGATGCTGCCAGAAGGCTCTGTGCGATAGTGGCTTGCAAGGAGCTGCTTAGGAATCTAGTTGCACAGCAAGTACCAGCTTCTCACTGGAGATGAGAAGCACTGGGAAGAACTTCCCTTTGAAGAACTAACAGTGTGCAGAAACACACGCAGTTCTATCTCTTACTGGGGAGTGTGCAGGCGAGTTCAGTGAACAGGCCGCTCTGCCCGAACAAGGCAGAATGCAGATGCGTAGTTCCCAAGCATATTCTTCTGAGTCCACTAGAAACGTTGGAGTAGAGCTGAGAGGAACTCGGCATAAGTTCCATTTGAAGAAATAACCTAGGCCAGAAACCCACTCAGCTGTAGCTGTTAAGATTCATCTGGAGCGCACATTCTGGGAACCAGGCAGCAGAGTGCCCTGTGGAAGCTGCTCGATTTCAGCTTGTCTGATAGGTGTTTGTCTTCCCTGCAGTGAAACAGTGGCTTAGAGAACTCTTTCTACAGCAGCCACACACTCTGCCCTAGAGCTGAGAAGCACTGGCTGTAAGTTCCCTTTGCAGAAGTAACATTCTCCAGAAACACACTCTCTCCTAACTCTTAAGTTACTAGCTCACCTCACATATGCATGGAAACCCACAGTGGAGCAGCCGGCGATAGCTCTTGCTTGGATGCTGCCAGAAGGCTCTGTGCGATAGTGGCTTGCAAGGAGCTGCTTAGGAATCTAGTTGCACAGCAAGTACAAGCTTCTCACTGGAGCTGAGAAGCACTGGGAAGAACTTCCCTTTGAAGAACTAACAGTGAGCAGAAACACACGCAGTTCTATCTCTTACTGGGGAGTGTGCAGGAGACTTCAGTGAACAGGCCGGTTTGCCCGAACAAGGCAGAATGCAGATGCGTAGTTCCCAAGCATATTCTTCTGAGTCCACTAGAAACGTTGGAGTAGAGCTGAGAGGAACTCGGCATAAGTTCCATTTGAAGAAATAACCTAGGCCAGAAACCCACTCAGCTGTAGCTGTTAAGATTCATCTGGAGCGCACATTCTGGGAACCAGGCAGCAGAGTGCCCTGTGGAAGCTGCTCGATTTCAGCTTGTCTGATAGGTGTTTGTCTTCCCTGCAGAGAAACAGTGGCTTAGAGAACTCTTTCTACAGCAGCCACACACTCTGCCCTAGAGCTGAGAAGCACTGGCTGTAAGTTCCCTTTGCAGAAGTAACATTCTCCAGAAACACACTCTCTCCTAACTCTTAACTTACTAGCTCACCTCACATATGCATGGAGACACACAGTGGAGCAGGCGGCGATAGCTCTTGCTTGGATGCTGCCAGAAGGCTCTGTGCGATAGTGGCTTGCAAGGAGCTGCTTAGGAATCTAGTTGCACAGCAAGTACAAGCTTCTCACTGGAGCTGAGAAGCACTGGGAAGAACTTCCCTTTGAAGAACTAACAGTGTGCAGAAACACACGCAGTTCTATCTCTTACTGGGGAGTGTGCAGGAGACTTCAGTGAACAGGCCGCTCTGCCCGAACAAGGCAGAATGCAGATGCGTAGTTCCCAAGCATATTCTTCTGAGTCCACTAGAAACGTTGGAGTAGAGCTGAGAGGAACTCGGCATAAGTTCCATTTGAAGAAATAACCTAGGCCAGAAACCCACTCAGCTGTGGCTGTTAAGATTCATCTGGAGCGCACATTCTGGGAACCAGGCAGCAGAGTGCCCTGTGGAAGCTGCTCGATTTCAGCTTGTCTGATAGGTGTTTGTCTTCCCTGCAGAGAAACAGTGGCTTAGAGAACTCTTTCTACAGCAGCCACACACTCTGCCCTAGATCTGAGAAGCACTGGCTGTAAGTTCCCTTTGCAGAAGTAACATTCTCCAGAAACACACTCTCTCCTAACTCTTAACTTACTAGCTCACCTCACATATGCATGGAGACCCAAGAGTGAGCAGGCCGGCGATAGATCTTGCTGGATGCTGCCAGAAGCTCTGTGCGATAGAGGCTTGCAAGGAGCTGCTTAGAGAATCTAGTTGCACTGCAAGTACCATGCTTCTCACTGGAGGATGAGAAGCACTGAAGAACTTCCCTTGAAGAACTAACAGTGTGCAGAAAACACACGCAGTTCTATCTCTTACTGGGGAGTGTGCAGGCGAGTTCAGTGAACAGGCCGCTCTGCCCGAACAAGGCAGAATGCAGATGCGTAGTTCCCAAGCATATTCTTCTGAGTCCACTAGAAACGTTGGAGTAGAGCTGAGAGGAACTCGGCATAAGTTCCATTTGAAGAAATAACCTAGGCCAGAAACCCACTCAGCTGTAGCTGTTAAGATTCATCTGGAACGCACATTCTGGGAACCAGGCAGCAGAGTGCCCTGTGGAAGCTGCTCGATTTCAGCTTGTCTGATAGGTGTTTGTCTTCCCTGCAGTGAAACAGTGGCTTAGAGAACTCTTTCTACAGCAGCCACACACTCTGCCCTAGAGCTGAGAAGCACTGGCTGTAAGTTCCCTTTGCAGAAGTAACATTCTCCAGAAACACACTCTCTCCTAACTCTTAAGTTACTAGCTCACCTCACATATGCATGGAAACCCAGAGTGGAGCAGCCGGCGATAGCTCTTGCTTGGATGCTGCCAGAAGGCTCTGTGCGATAGTGGCTTGCAAGGAGCTGCTTAGGAATCTAGTTGCACAGCAAGTACAAGCTTCTCACTGGAGCTGAGAAGCACTGGGAAGAACTTCCCTTTGAAGAACTAACAGTGAGCAGAAACACACGCAGTTCTATCTCTTACTGGGGAGTGTGCAGGAGACTTCAGTGAACAGGCCGGTTTGCCCGAACAAGGCAGAATGCAGATGCGTAGTTCCCAAGCATATTCTTCTGAGTCCACTAGAAACGTTGGAGTAGAGCTGAGAGGAACTCGGCATAAGTTCCATTTGAAGAAATAACCTAGGCCAGAAACCCACTCAGCTGTAGCTGTTAAGATTCATCTGGAGCGCACATTCTGGGAACCAGGCAGCAGAGTGCCCTGTGGAAGCTGCTCGATTTCAGCTTGTCTGATAGGTGTTTGTCTTCCCTGCAGAGAAACAGTGGCTTAGAGAACTCTTTCTACAGCAGCCACACACTCTGCCCTAGAGCTGAGAAGCACTGGCTGTAAGTTCCCTTTGCAGAAGTAACATTCTCCAGAAACACACTCTCTCCTAACTCTTAAGTTACTAGCTCACCTCACATATGCATGGAAACCCACAGTGGAGCAGGCGGCGATAGCTCTTGCTTGGATGCTGCCAGAAGGCTCTGTGCGATAGTGGCTTGCAAGGAGCTGCTTAGGAATCTAGTTGCACAGCAAGTACAAGCTTCTCACTGGAGCTGAGAAGCACTGGGGAGAACTTCCCTTTGAAGAACTAACAGTGTGCAGAAACACACGCAGTTCTATCTCTTACTGGGGAGTGTGCAGGAGACTTCAGTGAACAGGCCGCTCTGCCCGAACAAGGCAGAATGCAGATGCGTAGTTCCCAAGCATATTCTTCTGAGTCCACTAGAAACGTTGGAGTAGAGCTGAGAGGAACTCGGCATAAGTTCCATTTGAAGAAATAACCTAGGCCAGAAACCCACTCAGCTGTAGCTGTTAAGATTCATCTGGAACGCACATTCTGGGAACCAGGCAGCAGAGTGCCCTGTGGAAGCTGCTCGATTTCAGCTTGTCTGATAGGTGTTTGTCTTCCCTGCAGTGAAACAGTGGCTTAGAGAACTCTTTCTACAGCAGCCACACACTCTGCCCTAGAGCTGAGAAGCACTGGCTGTAAGTTCCCTTTGCAGAAGTAACATTCTCCAGAAACACACTCTCTCCTAACTCTTCAGTTACTAGCTCACCTCACATATGCATGGAAACCCAGAGTGGAGCAGCCGGGGATAGCTCTTGCTTGGATGCTGCCAGAAGGCTCTGTGCGATAGTGGCTTGCAAGGAGCTGCTTAGGAATCTAGTTGCACAGCAAGTACCAGCTTCTCACTGGAGCTGAGAAGCACTGGGAAGAACTTCCCTTTGAAGAACTAACAGTGAGCAGAAACACACGCAGTTCTATCTCTTACTGGGGAGTGTGCAGGAGACTTCAGTGAACAGGCCGGTTTGCCCGAACAAGGCAGAATGCAGATGCGTAGTTCCCAAGCATATTCTTCTGAGTCCACTAGAAACGTTGGAGTAGAGCTGAGAGGAACTCGGCATAAGTTCCATTTGAAGAAATAACCTAGGCCAGAAACCCACTCAGCTGTAGCTGTTAAGATTCATCTGGAGCGCACATTCTGGGAACCAGGCAGCAGAGTGCCCTGTGGAAGCTGCTCGATTTCAGCTTGTCTGATAGGTGTTTGTCTTCCCTGCAGAGAAACAGTGGCTTAGAGAACTCTTTCTACAGCAGCCACACACTCTGCCCTAGAGCTGAGAAGCACTGGCTGTAAGTTCCCTTTGCAGAAGTAACATTCTCCAGAAACACACTCTCTCCTAACTCTTAACTTACTAGCTCACCTCACATATGCATGGAGACACACAGTGGAGCAGGCGGCGATAGCTCTTGCTTGGATGCTGCCAGAAGGCTCTGTGCGATAGTGGCTTGCAAGGAGCTGCTTAGGAATCTAGTTGCACAGCAAGTACAAGCTTCTCACTGGAGCTGAGAAGCACTGGGAAGAACTTCCCTTTGAAGAACTAACAGTGTGCAGAAACACACGCAGTTCTATCTCTTACTGGGGAGTGTGCAGGAGACTTCAGTGAACAGGCCGCTCTGCCCGAACAAGGCAGAATGCAGATGCGTAGTTCCCAAGCATATTCTTCTGAGTCCACTAGAAACGTTGGAGTAGAGCTGAGAGGAACTCGGCATAAGTTCCATTTGAAGAAATAACCTAGGCCAGAAACCCACTCAGCTGTGGCTGTTAAGATTCATCTGGAGCGCACATTCTGGGAACCAGGCAGCAGAGTGCCCTGTGGAAGCTGCTCGATTTCAGCTTGTCTGATAGGTGTTTGTCTTCCCTGCAGAGAAACAGTGGCTTAGAGAACTCTTTCTACAGCAGCCACACACTCTGCCCTAGATCTGAGAAGCACTGGCTGTAAGTTCCCTTTGCAGAAGTAACATTCTCCAGAAACACACTCTCTCCTAACTCTTAACTTACTAGCTCACCTCACATATGCATGGAAACCCAGAGTGGAGCAGCCGTCGATAGCACTTGCTTGGATGCTGCCAAAAGGCTCTGTGCGATAGTGGCTTGCAAGGAGCTGCTTAGGAATCTAGTTGCACAGCAAGTACCAGCTTCTCACTGGAGATGAGAAGCACTGGGAAGAACTTCCCTTTGAAGAACTAACAGTGTGCAGAAACACACGCAGTTCTATCTCTTACTGGGGAGTGTGCAGGCGAGTTCAGTGAACAGGCCGCTCTGCCCGAACAAGGCAGAATGCAGATGCGTAGTTCCCAAGCATATTCTTCTGAGTCCACTAGAAACGTTGGAGTAGAGCTGAGAGGAACTCGGCATAAGTTCCATTTGAAGAAATAACCTAGGCCAGAAACCCACTCAGCTGTAGCTGTTAAGATTCATCTGGAACGCACATTCTGGGAACCAGGCAGCAGAGTGCCCTGTGGAAGCTGCTCGATTTCAGCTTGTCTGATAGGTGTTTGTCTTCCCTGCAGTGAAACAGTGGCTTAGAGAACTCTTTCTACAGCAGCCACACACTCTGCCCTAGAGCTGAGAAGCACTGGCTGTAAGTTCCCTTTGCAGAAGTAACATTCTCCAGAAACACACTCTCTCCTAACTCTTAAGTTACTAGCTCACCTCACATATGCATGGAAACCCAGAGTGGAGCAGCCGGCGATAGCTCTTGCTTGGATGCTGCCAGAAGGCTCTGTGCGATAGTGGCTTGCAAGGAGCTGCTTAGGAATCTAGTTGCACAGCAAGTACCAGCTTCTCACTGGAGCTGAGAAGCACTGGGAAGAACTTCCCTTTGAAGAACTAACAGTGAGCAGAAACACACGCAGTTCTATCTCTTACTGGGGAGTGTGCAGGAGACTTCAGTGAACAGGCCGGTTTGCCCGAACAAGGCAGAATGCAGATGCGTAGTTCCCAAGCATATTCTTCTGAGTCCACTAGAAACGTTGGAGTAGAGCTGAGAGGAACTCGGCATAAGTTCCATTTGAAGAAATAACCTAGGCCAGAAACCCACTCAGCTGTAGCTGTTAAGATTCATCTGGAGCGCACATTCTGGGAACCAGGCAGCAGAGTGCCCTGTGGAAGCTGCTCGATTTCAGCTTGTCTGATAGGTGTTTGTCTTCCCTGCAGAGAAACAGTGGCTTAGAGAACTCTTTCTACAGCAGCCACACACTCTGCCCTAGAGCTGAGAAGCACTGGCTGTAAGTTCCCTTTGCAGAAGTAACATTCTCCAGAAACACACTCTCTCCTAACTCTTAAGTTACTAGCTCACCTCACATATGCATGGAAACCCACAGTGGAGCAGGCGGCGATAGCTGTTGCTTGGATGCTGCCAGAAGGCTCTGTGCGATAGTGGCTTGCAAGGAGCTGCTTAGGAATCTAGTTGCACAGCAAGTACAAGCTTCTCACTGGAGCTGAGAAGCACTGGGGAGAACTTCCCTTTGAAGAACTAACAGTGTGCAGAAACACACGCAGTTCTATCTCTTACTGGGGAGTGTGCAGGAGACTTCAGTGAACAGGCCGCTCTGCCCGAACAAGGCAGAATGCAGATGCGTAGTTCCCAAGCATATTCTTCTGAGTCCACTAGAAACGTTGGAGTAGAGCTGAGAGGAACTCGGCATAAGTTCCATTTGAAGAAATAACCTAGGCCAGAAACCCCCTCAGCTGTGGCTGTTAAGATTCATCTGGAGCGCACATTCTGGGAACCAGGCAGCAGAGTGCCCTGTGGAAGCTGCTCGATTTCAGCTTGTCTGATAGGTGTTTGTCTTCCCTGCAGAGAAACAGTGGCTTAGAGAACTCTTTCTACAGCAGCCACACACTCTGCCCTAGATCTGAGAAGCACTGGCTGTAAGTTCCCTTTGCAGAAGTAACATTCTCCAGAAACACACTCTCTCCTAACTCTTAACTTACTAGCTCACCTCACATATGCATGGAAACCCAGAGTGGAGCAGCCGTCGATAGCACTTGCTTGGATGCTGCCAGAAGGCTCTGTGCGATAGTGGCTTGCAAGGAGCTGCTTAGGAATCTAGTTGCACAGCAAGTACCAGCTTCTCACTGGAGATGAGAAGCACTGGGAAGAACTTCCCTTTGAAGAACTAACAGTGTGCAGAAACACACGCAGTTCTATCTCTTACTGGGGAGTGTGCAGGCGAGTTCAGTGAACAGGCCGCTCTGCCCGAACAAGGCAGAATGCAGATGCGTAGTTCCCAAGCATATTCTTCTGAGTCCACTAGAAACGTTGGAGTAGAGCTGAGAGGAACTCGGCATAAGTTCCATTTGAAGAAATAACCTAGGCCAGAAACCCACTCAGCTGTAGCTGTTAAGATTCATCTGGAACGCACATTCTGGGAACCAGGCAGCAGAGTGCCCTGTGGAAGCTGCTCGATTTCAGCTTGTCTGATAGGTGTTTGTCTTCCCTGCAGTGAAACAGTGGCTTAGAGAACTCTTTCTACAGCAGCCACACACTCTGCCCTAGAGCTGAGAAGCACTGGCTGTAAGTTCCCTTTGCAGAAGTAACATTCTCCAGAAACACACTCTCTCCTAACTCTTAAGTTACTAGCTCACCTCACATATGCATGGAAACCCAGAGTGGAGCAGCCGGCGATAGCTCTTGCTTGGATGCTGCCAGAAGGCTCTGTGCGATAGTGGCTTGCAAGGAGCTGCTTAGGAATCTAGTTGCACAGCAAGTACCAGCTTCTCACTGGAGCTGAGAAGCACTGGGAAGAACTTCCCTTTGAAGAACTAACAGTGAGCAGAAACACACGCAGTTCTATCTCTTACTGGGGAGTGTGCAGGAGACTTCAGTGAACAGGCCGGTTTGCCCGAACAAGGCAGAATGCAGATGCGTAGTTCCCAAGCATATTCTTCTGAGTCCACTAGAAACGTTGGAGTAGAGCTGAGAGGAACTCGGCATAAGTTCCATTTGAAGAAATAACCTAGGCCAGAAACCCACTCAGCTGTAGCTGTTAAGATTCATCTGGAGCGCACATTCTGGGAACCAGGCAGCAGAGTGCCCTGTGGAAGCTGCTCGATTTCAGCTTGTCTGATAGGTGTTTGTCTTCCCTGCAGAGAAACAGTGGCTTAGAGAACTCTTTCTACAGCAGCCACACACTCTGCCCTAGAGCTGAGAAGCACTGGCTGTAAGTTCCCTTTGCAGAAGTAACATTCTCCAGAAACACACTCTCTCCTAACTCTTAAGTTACTAGCTCACCTCACATATGCATGGAAACCCACAGTGGAGCAGGCGGCGATAGCTGTTGCTTGGATGCTGCCAGAAGGCTCTGTGCGATAGTGGCTTGCAAGGAGCTGCTTAGGAATCTAGTTGCACAGCAAGTACAAGCTTCTCACTGGAGCTGAGAAGCACTGGGGAGAACTTCCCTTTGAAGAACTAACAGTGTGCAGAAACACACGCAGTTCTATCTCTTACTGGGGAGTGTGCAGGAGACTTCAGTGAACAGGCCGCTCTGCCCGAACAAGGCAGAATGCAGATGCGTAGTTCCCAAGCATATTCTTCTGAGTCCACTAGAAACGTTGGAGTAGAGCTGAGAGGAACTCGGCATAAGTTCCATTTGAAGAAATAACCTAGGCCAGAAACCCCCTCAGCTGTGGCTGTTAAGATTCATCTGGAGCGCACATTCTGGGAACCAGGCAGCAGAGTGCCCTGTGGAAGCTGCTCGATTTCAGCTTGTCTGATAGGTGTTTGTCTTCCCTGCAGAGAAACAGTGGCTTAGAGAACTCTTTCTACAGCAGCCACACACTCTGCCCTAGATCTGAGAAGCACTGGCTGTAAGTTCCCTTTGCAGAAGTAACATTCTCCAGAAACACACTCTCTCCTAACTCTTAACTTACTAGCTCACCTCACATATGCATGGAAACCCAGAGTGGAGCAGCCGTCGATAGCACTTGCTTGGATGCTGCCAGAAGGCTCTGTGCGATAGTGGCTTGCAAGGAGCTGCTTAGGAATCTAGTTGCACAGCAAGTACCAGCTTCTCACTGGAGATGAGAAGCACTGGGAAGAACTTCCCTTTGAAGAACTAACAGTGTGCAGAAACACACGCAGTTCTATCTCTTACTGGGGAGTGTGCAGGCGAGTTCAGTGAACAGGCCGCTCTGCCCGAACAAGGCAGAATGCAGATGCGTAGTTCCCAAGCATATTCTTCTGAGTCCACTAGAAACGTTGGAGTAGAGCTGAGAGGAACTCGGCATAAGTTCCATTTGAAGAAATAACCTAGGCCAGAAACCCACTCAGCTGTAGCTGTTAAGATTCATCTGGAACGCACATTCTGGGAACCAGGCAGCAGAGTGCCCTGTGGAAGCTGCTCGATTTCAGCTTGTCTGATAGGTGTTTGTCTTCCCTGCAGTGAAACAGTGGCTTAGAGAACTCTTTCTACAGCAGCCACACACTCTGCCCTAGAGCTGAGAAGCCCTGGCTGTAAGTTCCCTTTGCAGAAGTAACATTCTCCAGAAACACACTCTCTCCTAACACTTAAGTTACTAGCTCACCTCACATATGCATGGAAACCCAGAGTGGAGCAGCCGGCGATAGCTCTTGCTTGGATGCTGCCAGAAGGCTCTGTGCGATAGTGGCTTGCAAGGAGCTGCTTAGGAATCTAGTTGCACAGCAAGTACAAGCTTCTCACTGGAGCTGAGAAGCACTGGGAAGAACTTCCCTTTGAAGAACTAACAGTGTGCAGAAACACACGCAGTTCTATCTCTTACTGGGGAGTGTGCAGGAGACTTCAGTGAACAGGCCGCTCTGCCCGAACAAGGCAGAATGCAGATGCGTAGTTCCCAAGCATATTCTTCTGAGTCCACTAGAAACGTTGGAGTAGAGCTGAGAGGAACTCGGCATAAGTTCCATTTGAAGAAATAACCTAGGCCAGAAACCCACTCAGCTGTGGCTGTTAAGATTCATCTGGAGCGCACATTCTGGGAACCAGGCAGCAGAGTGCCCTGTGGAAGCTGCTCGATTTCAGCTTGTCTGATAGGTGTTTGTCTTCCCTGCAGAGAAACAGTGGCTTAGAGAACTCTTTCTACAGCAGCCACACACTCTGCCCTAGATCTGAGAAGCACTGGCTGTAAGTTCCCTTTGCAGAAGTAACATTCTCCAGAAACACACTCTCTCCTAACTCTTAACTTACTAGCTCACCTCACATATGCATGGAAACCCAGAGTGGAGCAGCCGTCGATAGCACTTGCTTGGATGCTGCCAAAAGGCTCTGTGCGATAGTGGCTTGCAAGGAGCTGCTTAGGAATCTAGTTGCACAGCAAGTACCAGCTTCTCACTGGAGATGAGAAGCACTGGGAAGAACTTCCCTTTGAAGAACTAACAGTGTGCAGAAACACACGCAGTTCTATCTCTTACTGGGGAGTGTGCAGGCGAGTTCAGTGAACAGGCCGCTCTGCCCGAACAAGGCAGAATGCAGATGCGTAGTTCCCAAGCATATTCTTCTGAGTCCACTAGAAACGTTGGAGTAGAGCTGAGAGGAACTCGGCATAAGTTCCATTTGAAGAAATAACCTAGGCCAGAAACCCACTCAGCTGTAGCTGTTAAGATTCATCTGGAACGCACATTCTGGGAACCAGGCAGCAGAGTGCCCTGTGGAAGCTGCTCGATTTCAGCTTGTCTGATAGGTGTTTGTCTTCCCTGCAGTGAAACAGTGGCTTAGAGAACTCTTTCTACAGCAGCCACACACTCTGCCCTAGAGCTGAGAAGCACTGGCTGTAAGTTCCCTTTGCAGAAGTAACATTCTCCAGAAACACACTCTCTCCTAACTCTTAAGTTACTAGCTCACCTCACATATGCATGGAAACCCAGAGTGGAGCAGCCGGCGATAGCTCTTGCTTGGATGCTGCCAGAAGGCTCTGTGCGATAGTGGCTTGCAAGGAGCTGCTTAGGAATCTAGTTGCACAGCAAGTACAAGCTTCTCACTGGAGCTGAGAAGCACTGGGAAGAACTTCCCTTTGAAGAACTAACAGTGAGCAGAAACACACGCAGTTCTATCTCTTACTGGGGAGTGTGCAGGAGACTTCAGTGAACAGGCCGGTTTGCCCGAACAAGGCAGAATGCAGATGCGTAGTTCCCAAGCATATTCTTCTGAGTCCACTAGAAACGTTGGAGTAGAGCTGAGAGGAACTCGGCATAAGTTCCATTTGAAGAAATAACCTAGGCCAGAAACCCACTCAGCTGTAGCTGTTAAGATTCATCTGGAGCGCACATTCTGGGAACCAGGCAGCAGAGTGCCCTGTGGAAGCTGCTCGATTTCAGCTTGTCTGATAGGTGTTTGTCTTCCCTGCAGAGAAACAGTGGCTTAGAGAACTCTTTCTACAGCAGCCACACACTCTGCCCTAGAGCTGAGAAGCACTGGCTGTAAGTTCCCTTTGCAGAAGTAACATTCTCCAGAAACACACTCTCTCCTAACTCTTAAGTTACTAGCTCACCTCACATATGCATGGAAACCCACAGTGGAGCAGGCGGCGATAGCTCTTGCTTGGATGCTGCCAGAAGGCTCTGTGCGATAGTGGCTTGCAAGGAGCTGCTTAGGAATCTAGTTGCACAGCAAGTACAAGCTTCTCACTGGAGCTGAGAAGCACTGGGGAGAACTTCCCTTTGAAGAACTAACAGTGTGCAGAAACACACGCAGTTCTATCTCTTACTGGGGAGTGTGCAGGAGACTTCAGTGAACAGGCCGCTCTGCCCGAACAAGGCAGAATGCAGATGCGTAGTTCCCAAGCATATTCTTCTGAGTCCACTAGAAACGTTGGAGTAGAGCTGAGAGGAACTCGGCATAAGTTCCATTTGAAGAAATAACCTAGGCCAGAAACCCACTCAGCTGTAGCTGTTAAGATTCATCTGGAAAGCACATTCTGGGAACCAGGCAGCAGAGTGCCCTGTGGAAGCTGCTCGATTTCAGCTTGTCTGATAGGTGTTTGTCTTCCCTGCAGTGAAACAGTGCCTTAGAGAACTCTTTCTACAGCAGCCACACACTCTGCCCTAGAGCTGAGAAGCACTGGCTGTAAGTTCGCTTTGCAGAAGTAACATTCTCCAGAAACACACTCTCTACTAACTCTTAACTTACTAGCTCACCTCACATATGCATGGAAACCCAGAGTGGAGCAGCCGGCGATAGCTCTTGCTTGGATGCTGCCAGAAGGCGCTGTGCGATAGTGGCTTGCAAGGAGCTACTTAGGAATCTAGTTGCACAGCAAGTACAAGCTTCTCACTGGAGATGAGAAGCACTTGGAAGAACTTCCCTTTGAAGAACTAA
Organism: Tapirus indicus; assembly: GCA_031878705.1. Lineage (NCBI taxonomy): Eukaryota > Metazoa > Chordata > Mammalia > Perissodactyla > Tapiridae > Tapirus > Tapirus indicus. Next base: position 878,026 of record CM062933.1, read on the forward strand.
CAGTGTGCAGAAACACACGCAGTTCTATCTCTTACTGGGGAGTGTGCAGGCGAGTTCAGTGAACAGGCCGCTCTGCCCGAACAAGGCAGAATGCAGATGCGTAGTTCCCAAGCATATTCTTCTGAGTCCACTAGAAACGTTGGAGTAGAGCTGAGAGGAACTCGGCATAAGTTCCATTTGAAGAAATAACCTAGGCCAGAAACCCACTCAGCTGTAGCTGTTAAGATTCATCTGGAACGCACATTCTGGGAACCAGGCAGCAGAGTGCCCTGTGGAAGCTGCTCGATTTCAGCTTGTCTGATAGGTGTTTGTCTTCCCTGCAGTGAAACAGTGGCTTAGAGAACTCTTTCTACAGCAGCCACACACTCTGCCCTAGAGCTGAGAAGCACTGGCTGTAAGTTCCCTTTGCAGAAGTAACATTCTCCAGAAACACACTCTCTCCTAACTCTTCAGTTACTAGCTCACCTCACATATGCATGGAAACCCAGAGTGGAGCAGCCGGGGATAGCTCTTGCTTGGATGCTGCCAGAAGGCTCTGTGCGATAGTGGCTTGCAAGGAGCTGCTTAGGAATCTAGTTGCACAGCAAGTACCAGCTTCTCACTGGAGCTGAGAAGCACTGGGAAGAACTTCCCTTTGAAGAACTAACAGTGAGCAGAAACACACGCAGTTCTATCTCTTACTGGGGAGTGTGCAGGAGACTTCAGTGAACAGGCCGGTTTGCCCGAACAAGGCAGAATGCAGATGCGTAGTTCCCAAGCATATTCTTCTGAGTCCACTAGAAACGTTGGAGTAGAGCTGAGAGGAACTCGGCATAAGTTCCATTTGAAGAAATAACCTAGGCCAGAAACCCCCTCAGCTGTGGCTGTTAAGATTCATCTGGAGCGCACATTCTGGGAACCAGGCAGCAGAGTGCCCTGTGGAAGCTGCTCGATTTCAGCTTGTCTGATAGGTGTTTGTCTTCCCTGCAGAGAAACAGTGGCTTAGAGAACTCTTTCTACAGCAGCCACACACTCTGCCCTAGATCTGAGAAGCACTGGCTGTAAGTTCCCTTTGCAGAAGTAACATTCTCCAGAAACACACTCTCTCCTAACTCTTAACTTACTAGCTCACCTCACATATGCATGGAAACCCAGAGTGGAGCAGCCGTCGATAGCACTTGCTTGGATGCTGCCAGAAGGCTCTGTGCGATAGTGGCTTGCAAGGAGCTGCTTAGGAATCTAGTTGCACAGCAAGTACCAGCTTCTCACTGGAGATGAGAAGCACTGGGAAGAACTTCCCTTTGAAGAACTAACAGTGTGCAGAAACACACGCAGTTCTATCTCTTACTGGGGAGTGTGCAGGCGAGTTCAGTGAACAGGCCGCTCTGCCCGAACAAGGCAGAATGCAGATGCGTAGTTCCCAAGCATATTCTTCTGAGTCCACTAGAAACGTTGGAGTAGAGCTGAGAGGAACTCGGCATAAGTTCCATTTGAAGAAATAACCTAGGCCAGAAACCCACTCAGCTGTAGCTGTTAAGATTCATCTGGAACGCACATTCTGGGAACCAGGCAGCAGAGTGCCCTGTGGAAGCTGCTCGATTTCAGCTTGTCTGATAGGTGTTTGTCTTCCCTGCAGTGAAACAGTGGCTTAGAGAACTCTTTCTACAGCAGCCACACACTCTGCCCTAGAGCTGAGAAGCCCTGGCTGTAAGTTCCCTTTGCAGAAGTAACATTCTCCAGAAACACACTCTCTCCTAACTCTTAAGTTACTAGCTCACCTCACATATGCATGGAAACCCAGAGTGGAGCAGCCGGCGATAGCTCTTGCTTGGATGCTGCCAGAAGGCTCTGTGCGATAGTGGCTTGCAAGGAGCTGCTTAGGAATCTAGTTGCACAGCAAGTACAAGCTTCTCACTGGAGCTGAGAAGCACTGGGAAGAACTTCCCTTTGAAGAACTAACAGTGAGCAGAAACACACGCAGTTCTATCTCTTACTGGGGAGTGTGCAGGAGACTTCAGTGAACAGGCCGGTTTGCCCGAACAAGGCAGAATGCAGATGCGTAGTTCCCAAGCATATTCTTCTGAGTCCACTAGAAACGTTGGAGTAGAGCTGAGAGGAACTCGGCATAAGTTCCATTTGAAGAAATAACCTAGGCCAGAAACCCACTCAGCTGTAGCTGTTAAGATTCATCTGGAGCGCACATTCTGGGAACCAGGCAGCAGAGTGCCCTGTGGAAGCTGCTCGATTTCAGCTTGTCTGATAGGTGTTTGTCTTCCCTGCAGAGAAACAGTGGCTTAGAGAACTCTTTCTACAGCAGCCACACACTCTGCCCTAGAGCTGAGAAGCACTGGCTGTAAGTTCCCTTTGCAGAAGTAACATTCTCCAGAAACACACTCTCTCCTAACTCTTAAGTTACTAGCTCACCTCACATATGCATGGAAACCCAGAGTGGAGCAGCCGTCGATAGCACTTGCTTGGATGCTGCCAGAAGGCTCTGTGCGATAGTGGCTTGCAAGGAGCTGCTTAGGAATCTAGTTGCACAGCAAGTACCAGCTTCTCACTGGAGATGAGAAGCACTGGGAAGAACTTCCCTTTGAAGAACTAACAGTGTGCAGAAACACACGCAGTTCTATCTCTTACTGTGGAGTGTGCAGGCGAGTTCAGTGAACAGGCCGCTCTGCCCGAACAAGGCAGAATGCAGATGCGTAGTTCCCAAGCATATTCTTCTGAGTCCACTAGAAACGTTGGAGTAGAGCTGAGAGGAACTCGGCATAAGTTCCATTTGAAGAAATAACCTAGGCCAGAAACCAACTCAGCTGTAGCTGTTAAGATTCATCTGGAGCGCACATTCTGGGAACCAGGCAGCAGAGTGCCCTGTGGAAGCTGCTCGATTTCAGCTTGTCTGATAGGTGTTTGTCTTCCCTGCAGAGAAACAGTGGCTTAGAGAACTCTTTCTACAGCAGCCACACACTCTGCCCTAGAGCTGAGAAGCACTGGCTGTAAGTTCCCTTTGCAGAAGTAACATTCTCCAGAAACACACTCTCTCCTAACTCTTAAGTTACAAGCTCACCTCACATATGCATGGAAACCCAGAGTGGAGCAGCCGGTGATAGCTCTTGCTTGGATGCTGCCAGAAGGCTCTGTGCGATAGTGGCTTGCAAGGAGCTGCTTAGGAATCTAGTTGCACAGCAAGTACAAGCTTCTCACTGGAGCTGAGAAGCACTGGGAAGAACTTCCCTTTGAAGAACTAACAGTGAGCAGAAACACACGCAGTTCTATCTCTTACTGGGGAGTGTGCAGGAGACTTCAGTGAACAGGCCGGTTTGCCCGAACAAGGCAGAATGCAGATGCGTAGTTCCCAAGCATATTCTTCTGAGTCCACTAGAAACGTTGGAGTAGAGCTGAGAGGAACTCGGCATAAGTTCCATTTGAAGAAATAACCTAGGCCAGAAACCCACTCAGCTGTAGCTGTTAAGATTCATCTGGAGCGCACATTCTGGGAACCAGGCAGCAGAGTGCCCTGTGGAAGCTGCTCGATTTCAGCTTGTCTGATAGGTGTTTGTCTTCCCTGCAGAGAAACAGTGGCTTAGAGAACTCTTTCTACAGCAGCCACACACTCTGCCCTAGAGCTGAGAAGCACTGGCTGTAAGTTCCCTTTGCAGAAGTAACATTCTCCAGAAACACACTCTCTCCTAACTCTTAAGTTACTAGCTCACCTCACATATGCATGGAAACCCACAGTGGAGCAGGCGGCGATAGCTCTTGCTTGGATGCTGCCAGAAGGCTCTGTGCGATAGTGGCTTGCAAGGAGCTGCTTAGGAATCTAGTTGCACAGCAAGTACAAGCTTCTCACTGGAGCTGAGAAGCACTGGGGAGAACTTCCCTTTGAAGAACTAACAGTGTGCAGAAACACACGCAGTTCTATCTCTTACTGGGGAGTGTGCAGGCGAGTTCAGTGAACAGGCCGCTCTGCCCGAACAAGGCAGAATGCAGATGCGTAGTTCCCAAGCATATTCTTCTGAGTCCACTAGAAACGTTGGAGTAGAGCTGAGAGGAACTCGGCATAAGTTCCATTTGAAGAAATAACCTAGGCCAGAAACCCACTCAGCTGTAGCTGTTAAGATTCATCTGGAACGCACATTCTGGGAACCAGGCAGCAGAGTGCCCTGTGGAAGCTGCTCGATTTCAGCTTGTCTGATAGGTGTTTGTCTTCCCTGCAGTGAAACAGTGGCTTAGAGAACTCTTTCTACAGCAGCCACACACTCTGCCCTAGAGCTGAGAAGCACTGGCTGTAAGTTCCCTTTGCAGAAGTAACATTCTCCAGAAACACACTCTCTCCTAACTCTTAAGTTACTAGCTCACCTCACATATGCATGGAAACCCACAGTGGAGCAGGCGGCGATAGCTCTTGCTTGGATGCTGCCAGAAGGCTCTGTGCGATAGTGGCTTGCAAGGAGCTGCTTAGGAATCTAGTTGCACAGCAAGTACAAGCTTCTCACTGGAGCTGAGAAGCACTGGGGAGAACTTCCCTTTGAAGAACTAACAGTGTGCAGAAACACACGCAGTTCTATCTCTTACTGGGGAGTGTGCAGGAGACTTCAGTGAACAGGCCGCTCTGCCCGAACAAGGCAGAATGCAGATGCGTAGTTCCCAAGCATATTCTTCTGAGTCCACTAGAAACGTTGGAGTAGAGCTGAGAGGAACTCGGCATAAGTTCCATTTGAAGAAATAACCTAGGCCAGAAACCCACTCAGCTGTAGCTGTTAAGATTCATCTGGAACGCACATTCTGGGAACCAGGCTGCAGAGTGCCCTGTGGAAGCTGCTCGATTTCAGCTTGTCTGATAGGTGTTTGTCTTCCCTGCAGTGAAACAGTGCCTTAGAGAACTCTTTCTACAGCAGCCACACACTCTGCCCTAGAGCTGAGAAGCACTGGCTGTAAGTTCGCTTTGCAGAAGTAACATTCTCCAGAAACACACTCTCTACTAACTCTTAAGTTACTAGCTCACCTCACATATGCATGGAAACCCAGAGTGGAGCAGCCGGCGATAGCTCTTGCTTGGATGCTGCCAGAAGGCTCTGTGCGATAGTGGCTTGCAAGGAGCTGCTTAGGAATCTAGTTGCACAGCAAGTACAAGCTTCTCACTGGAGCTGAGAAGCACTGGGAAGAACTTCCCTTTGAAGAACTAACAGTGAGCAGAAACACACGCAGTTCTATCTCTTACTGGGGAGTGTGCAGGAGACTTCAGTGAACAGGCCGGTTTGCCCGAACAAGGCAGAATGCAGATGCGTAGTTCCCAAGCATATTCTTCTGAGTCCACTAGAAACGTTGGAGTAGAGCTGAGAGGAACTCGGCATAAGTTCCATTTGAAGAAATAACCTAGGCCAGAAACCCACTCAGCTGTAGCTGTTAAGATTCATCTGGAGCGCACATTCTGGGAACCAGGCAGCAGAGTGCCCTGTGGAAGCTGCTCGATTTCAGCTTGTCTGATAGGTGTTTGTCTTCCCTGCAGAGAAACAGTGGCTTAGAGAACTCTTTCTACAGCAGCCACACACTCTGCCCTAGAGCTGAGAAGCACTGGCTGTAAGTTCCCTTTGCAGAAGTAACATTCTCCAGAAACACACTCTCTCCTAACTCTTAAGTTACTAGCTCACCTCACATATGCATGGAAACCCACAGTGGAGCAGGCGGCGATAGCTCTTGCTTGGATGCTGCCAGAAGGCTCTGTGCGATAGTGGCTTGCAAGGAGCTGCTTAGGAATCTAGTTGCACAGCAAGTACAAGCTTCTCACTGGAGCTGAGAAGCACTGGGGAGAACTTCCCTTTGAAGAACTAACAGTGTGCAGAAACACACGCAGTTCTATCTCTTACTGGGGAGTGTGCAGGCGAGTTCAGTGAACAGGCCGCTCTGCCCGAACAAGGCAGAATGCAGATGCGTAGTTCCCAAGCATATTCTTCTGAGTCCACTAGAAACGTTGGAGTAGAGCTGAGAGGAACTCGGCATAAGTTCCATTTGAAGAAATAACCTAGGCCAGAAACCCACTCAGCTGTAGCTGTTAAGATTCATCTGGAACGCACATTCTGGGAACCAGGCAGCAGAGTGCCCTGTGGAAGCTGCTCGATTTCAGCTTGTCTGATAGGTGTTTGTCTTCCCTGCAGTGAAACAGTGGCTTAGAGAACTCTTTCTACAGCAGCCACACACTCTGCCCTAGAGCTGAGAAGCACTGGCTGTAAGTTCCCTTTGCAGAAGTAACATTCTCCAGAAACACACACTCTCCTAACTCTTAAGGTACTAGCTCACCTCACATATGCATGGAAACCCAGAGTGGAGCAGCCGGCGATAGCTCTTGCTTGGATGCTGCCAGAAGGCTCTGTGCGATAGTGGCTTGCAAGGAGCTGCTTAGGAATCTAGTTGCACAGCAAGTACAAGCTTCTCACTGGAGCTGAGAAGCACTGGGGAGAACTTCCCTTTGAAGAACTAACAGTGTGCAGAAACACACGCAGTTCTATCTCTTACTGGGGAGTGTGCAGGAGACTTCAGTGAACAGGCCGCTCTGCCCGAACAAGGCAGAATGCAGATGCGTAGTTCCCAAGCATATTCTTCTGAGTCCACTAGAAACGTTGGAGTAGAGCTGAGAGGAACTCGGCATAAGTTCCATTTGAAGAAATAACCTAGGCCAGAAACCCACTCAGCTGTAGCTGTTAAGATTCATCTGGAACGCACATTCTGGGAACCAGGCTGCAGAGTGCCCTGTGGAAGCTGCTCGATTTCAGCTTGTCTGATAGGTGTTTGTCTTCCCTGCAGTGAAACAGTGCCTTAGAGAACTCTTTCTACAGCAGCCACACACTCTGCCCTAGAGCTGAGAAGCACTGGCTGTAAGTTCGCTTTGCAGAAGTAACATTCTCCAGAAACACACTCTCTACTAACTCTTAAGTTACTAGCTCACCTCACATATGCATGGAAACCCAGAGTGGAGCAGCCGGCGATAGCTCTTGCTTGGATGCTGCCAGAAGGCTCTGTGCGATAGTGGCTTGCAAGGAGCTGCTTAGGAATCTAGTTGCACAGCAAGTACAAGCTTCTCACTGGAGCTGAGAAGCACTGGGAAGAACTTCCCTTTGAAGAACTAACAGTGAGCAGAAACACACGCAGTTCTATCTCTTACTGGGGAGTGTGCAGGAGACTTCAGTGAACAGGCCGGTTTGCCCGAACAAGGCAGAATGCAGATGCGTAGTTCCCAAGCATATTCTTCTGAGTCCACTAGAAACGTTGGAGTAGAGCTGAGAGGAACTCGGCATAAGTTCCATTTGAAGAAATAACCTAGGCCAGAAACCCACTCAGCTGTAGCTGTTAAGATTCATCTGGAGCGCACATTCTGGGAACCAGGCAGCAGAGTGCCCTGTGGAAGCTGCTCGATTTCAGCTTGTCTGATAGGTGTTTGTCTTCCCTGCAGAGAAACAGTGGCTTAGAGAACTCTTTCTACAGCAGCCACACACTCTGCCCTAGAGCTGAGAAGCACTGGCTGTAAGTTCCCTTTGCAGAAGTAACATTCTCCAGAAACACACTCTCTCCTAACTCTTAAGTTACTAGCTCACCTCACATATGCATGGAAACCCACAGTGGAGCAGGCGGCGATAGCTCTTGCTTGGATGCTGCCAGAAGGCTCTGTGCGATAGTGGCTTGCAAGGAGCTGCTTAGGAATCTAGTTGCACAGCAAGTACAAGCTTCTCACTGGAGCTGAGAAGCACTGGGGAGAACTTCCCTTTGAAGAACTAACAGTGTGCAGAAACACACGCAGTTCTATCTCTTACTGGGGAGTGTGCAGGCGAGTTCAGTGAACAGGCCGCTCTGCCCGAACAAGGCAGAATGCAGATGCGTAGTTCCCAAGCATATTCTTCTGAGTCCACTAGAAACGTTGGAGTAGAGCTGAGAGGAACTCGGCATAAGTTCCATTTGAAGAAATAACCTAGGCCAGAAACCCACTCAGCTGTAGCTGTTAAGATTCATCTGGAACGCACATTCTGGGAACCAGGCAGCAGAGTGCCCTGTGGAAGCTGCTCGATTTCAGCTTGTCTGATAGGTGTTTGTCTTCCCTGCAGTGAAACAGTGGCTTAGAGAACTCTTTCTACAGCAGCCACACACTCTGCCCTAGAGCTGAGAAGCACTGGCTGTAAGTTCCCTTTGCAGAAGTAACATTCTCCAGAAACACACTCTCTCCTAACTCTTAAGTTACTAGCTCACCTCACATATGCATGGAAACCCACAGTGGAGCAGGCGGCGATAGCTCTTGCTTGGATGCTGCCAGAAGGCTCTGTGCGATAGTGGCTTGCAAGGAGCTGCTTAGGAATCTAGTTGCACAGCAAGTACAAGCTTCTCACTGGAGCTGAGAAGCACTGGGGAGAACTTCCCTTTGAAGAACTAACAGTGTGCAGAAACACACGCAGTTCTATCTCTTACTGGGGAGTGTGCAGGAGACTTCAGTGAACAGGCCGCTCTGCCCGAACAAGGCAGAATGCAGATGCGTAGTTCCCAAGCATATTCTTCTGAGTCCACTAGAAACGTTGGAGTAGAGCTGAGAGGAACTCGGCATAAGTTCCATTTGAAGAAATAACCTAGGCCAGAAACCCACTCAGCTGTAGCTGTTAAGATTCATCTGGAACGCACATTCTGGGAACCAGGCAGCAGAGTGCCCTGTGGAAGCTGCTCGATTTCAGCTTGTCTGATAGGTGTTTGTCTTCCCTGCAGTGAAACAGTGCCTTAGAGAACTCTTTCTACAGCAGCCACACACTCTGCCCTAGAGCTGAGAAGCACTGGCTGTAAGTTCGCTTTGCAGAAGTAACATTCTCCAGAAACACACTCTCTACTAACTCTTAAGTTACTAGCTCACCTCACATATGCATGGAAACCCAGAGTGGAGCAGCCGGCGATAGCTCTTGCTTGGATGCTGCCAGAAGGCTCTGTGCGATAGTGGCTTGCAAGGAGCTGCTTAGGAATCTAGTTGCACAGCAAGTACAAGCTTCTCACTGGAGCTGAGAAGCACTGGGAAGAACTTCCCTTTGAAGAACTAACAGTGAGCAGAAACACACGCAGTTCTATCTCTTACTGGGGAGTGTGCAGGAGACTTCAGTGAACAGGCCGGTTTGCCCGAACAAGGCAGAATGCAGATGCGTAGTTCCCAAGCATATTCTTCTGAGTCCACTAGAAACGTTGGAGTAGAGCTGAGAGGAACTCGGCATAAGTTCCATTTGAAGAAATAACCTAGGCCAGAAACCCACTCAGCTGTAGCTGTTAAGATTCATCTGGAGCGCACATTCTGGGAACCAGGCAGCAGAGTGCCCTGTGGAAGCTGCTCGATTTCAGCTTGTCTGATAGGTGTTTGTCTTCCCTGCAGAGAAACAGTGGCTTAGAGAACTCTTTCTACAGCAGCCACACACTCTGCCCTAGAGCTGAGAAGCACTGGCTGTAAGTTCCCTTTGCAGAAGTAACATTCTCCAGAAACACACTCTCTCCTAACTCTTAAGTTACTAGCTCACCTCACATATGCATGGAAACCCACAGTGGAGCAGGCGGCGATAGCTCTTGCTTGGATGCTGCCAGAAGGCTCTGTGCGATAGTGGCTTGCAAGGAGCTGCTTAGGAATCTAGTTGCACAGCAAGTACAAGCTTCTCACTGGAGCTGAGAAGCACTGGGGAGAACTTCCCTTTGAAGAACTAACAGTGTGCAGAAACACACGCAGTTCTATCTCTTACTGGGGAGTGTGCAGGCGAGTTCAGTGAACAGGCCGCTCTGCCCGAACAAGGCAGAATGCAGATGCGTAGTTCCCAAGCATATTCTTCTGAGTCCACTAGAAACGTTGGAGTAGAGCTGAGAGGAACTCGGCATAAGTTCCATTTGAAGAAATAACCTAGGCCAGAAACCCACTCAGCTGTAGCTGTTAAGATTCATCTGGAACGCACATTCTGGGAACCAGGCAGCAGAGTGCCCTGTGGAAGCTGCTCGATTTCAGCTTGTCTGATAGGTGTTTGTCTTCCCTGCAGTGAAACAGTGGCTTAGAGAACTCTTTCTACAGCAGCCACACACTCTGCCCTAGAGCTGAGAAGCACTGGCTGTAAGTTCCCTTTGCAGAAGTAACATTCTCCAGAAACACACACTCTCCTAACTCTTAAGGTACTAGCTCACCTCACATATGCATGGAAACCCAGAGTGGAGCAGCCGGCGATAGCTCTTGCTTGGATGCTGCCAGAAGGCTCTGTGCGATAGTGGCTTGCAAGGAGCTGCTTAGGAATCTAGTTGCACAGCAAGTACAAGCTTCTCACTGGAGCTGAGAAGCACTGGGGAGAACTTCCCTTTGAAGAACTAACAGTGTGCAGAAACACACGCAGTTCTATCTCTTACTGGGGAGTGTGCAGGAGACTTCAGTGAACAGGCCGCTCTGCCCGAACAAGGCAGAATGCAGATGCGTAGTTCCCAAGCATATTCTTCTGAGTCCACTAGAAACGTTGGAGTAGAGCTGAGAGGAACTCGGCATAAGTTCCATTTGAAGAAATAACCTAGGCCAGAAACCCACTCAGCTGTAGCTGTTAAGATTCATCTGGAACGCACATTCTGGGAACCAGGCTGCAGAGTGCCCTGTGGAAGCTGCTCGATTTCAGCTTGTCTGATAGGTGTTTGTCTTCCCTGCAGTGAAACAGTGCCTTAGAGAACTCTTTCTACAGCAGCCACACACTCTGCCCTAGAGCTGAGAAGCACTGGCTGTAAGTTCGCTTTGCAGAAGTAACATTCTCCAGAAACACACTCTCTACTAACTCTTAAGTTACTAGCTCACCTCACATATGCATGGAAACCCAGAGTGGAGCAGCCGGCGATAGCTCTTGCTTGGATGCTGCCAGAAGGCTCTGTGCGATAGTGGCTTGCAAGGAGCTGCTTAGGAATCTAGTTGCACAGCAAGTACAAGCTTCTCACTGGAGCTGAGAAGCACTGGGAAGAACTTCCCTTTGAAGAACTAACAGTGAGCAGAAACACACGCAGTTCTATCTCTTACTGGGGAGTGTGCAGGAGACTTCAGTGAACAGGCCGGTTTGCCCGAACAAGGCAGAATGCAGATGCGTAGTTCCCAAGCATATTCTTCTGAGTCCACTAGAAACGTTGGAGTAGAGCTGAGAGGAACTCGGCATAAGTTCCATTTGAAGAAATAACCTAGGCCAGAAACCCACTCAGCTGTAGCTGTTAAGATTCATCTGGAGCGCACATTCTGGGAACCAGGCAGCAGAGTGCCCTGTGGAAGCTGCTCGATTTCAGCTTGTCTGATAGGTGTTTGTCTTCCCTGCAGAGAAACAGTGGCTTAGAGAACTCTTTCTACAGCAGCCACACACTCTGCCCTAGAGCTGAGAAGCACTGGCTGTAAGTTCCCTTTGCAGAAGTAACATTCTCCAGAAACACACTCTCTCCTAACTCTTAAGTTACTAGCTCACCTCACATATGCATGGAAACCCACAGTGGAGCAGGCGGCGATAGCTCTTGCTTGGATGCTGCCAGAAGGCTCTGTGCGATAGTGGCTTGCAAGGAGCTGCTTAGGAATCTAGTTGCACAGCAAGTACAAGCTTCTCACTGGAGCTGAGAAGCACTGGGGAGAACTTCCCTTTGAAGAACTAACAGTGTGCAGAAACACACGCAGTTCTATCTCTTACTGGGGAGTGTGCAGGCGAGTTCAGTGAACAGGCCGCTCTGCCCGAACAAGGCAGAATGCAGATGCGTAGTTCCCAAGCATATTCTTCTGAGTCCACTAGAAACGTTGGAGTAGAGCTGAGAGGAACTCGGCATAAGTTCCATTTGAAGAAATAACCTAGGCCAGAAACCCACTCAGCTGTAGCTGTTAAGATTCATCTGGAACGCACATTCTGGGAACCAGGCAGCAGAGTGCCCTGTGGAAGCTGCTCGATTTCAGCTTGTCTGATAGGTGTTTGTCTTCCCTGCAGTGAAACAGTGGCTTAGAGAACTCTTTCTACAGCAGCCACACACTCTGCCCTAGAGCTGAGAAGCACTGGCTGTAAGTTCCCTTTGCAGAAGTAACATTCTCCAGAAACACACTCTCTCCTAACTCTTAAGTTACTAGCTCACCTCACATATGCATGGAAACCCACAGTGGAGCAGGCGGCGATAGCTCTTGCTTGGATGCTGCCAGAAGGCTCTGTGCGATAGTGGCTTGCAAGGAGCTGCTTAGGAATCTAGTTGCACAGCAAGTACAAGCTTCTCACTGGAGCTGAGAAGCACTGGGGAGAACTTCCCTTTGAAGAACTAACAGTGTGCAGAAACACACGCAGTTCTATCTCTTACTGGGGAGTGTGCAGGAGACTTCAGTGAACAGGCCGCTCTGCCCGAACAAGGCAGAATGCAGATGCGTAGTTCCCAAGCATATTCTTCTGAGTCCACTAGAAACGTTGGAGTAGAGCTGAGAGGAACTCGGCATAAGTTCCATTTGAAGAAATAACCTAGGCCAGAAACCCACTCAGCTGTAGCTGTTAAGATTCATCTGGAACGCACATTCTGGGAACCAGGCAGCAGAGTGCCCTGTGGAAGCTGCTCGATTTCAGCTTGTCTGATAGGTGTTTGTCTTCCCTGCAGTGAAACAGTGCCTTAGAGAACTCTTTCTACAGCAGCCACACACTCTGCCCTAGAGCTGAGAAGCACTGGCTGTAAGTTCGCTTTGCAGAAGTAACATTCTCCAGAAACACACTCTCTACTAACTCTTAAGTTACTAGCTCACCTCACATATGCATGGAAACCCAGAGTGGAGCAGCCGGCGATAGCTCTTGCTTGGATGCTGCCAGAAGGCTCTGTGTGATAGTGGCTTGCAAGGAGCTGCTTAGGAATCTAGTTGCACAGCAAGTACAAGCTTCTCACTGGAGCTGGGAAGCACTGGGAAGAACTTCCCTTTGAAGAACTAACAGTGAGCAGAAACACACGCAGTTCTATCTCTTACTGGGGAGTGTGCAGGAGACTTCAGTGAACAGGCCGGTTTGCCCGAACAAGGCAGAATGCAGATGCGTAGTTCCCAAGCATATTCTTCTGAGTCCACTAGAAACGTTGGAGTAGAGCTGAGAGGAACTCGGCATAAGTTCCATTTGAAGAAATAACCTAGGCCAGAAACCCACTCAGCTGTAGCTGTTAAGATTCATCTGGAGCGCACATTCTGGGAACCAGGCAGCAGAGTGCCCTGTGGAAGCTGCTCGATTTCAGCTTGTCTGATAGGTGTTTGTCTTCCCTGCAGAGAAACAGTGGCTTAGAGAACTCTTTCTACAGCAGCCACACACTCTGCCCTAGAGCTGAGAAGCACTGGCTGTAAGTTCCCTTTGCAGAAGTAACATTCTCCAGAAACACACTCTCTCCTAACTCTTAAGTTACTAGCTCACCTCACATATGCATGGAAACCCACAGTGGAGCAGGCGGCGATAGCTCTTGCTTGGATGCTGCCAGAAGGCTCTGTGCGATAGTGGCTTGCAAGGAGCTGCTTAGGAATCTAGTTGCACAGCAAGTACAAGCTTCTCACTGGAGCTGAGAAGCACTGGGGAGAACTTCCCTTTGAAGAACTAACAGTGTGCAGAAACACACGCAGTTCTATCTCTTACTGGGGAGTGTGCAGGCGAGTTCAGTGAACAGGCCGCTCTGCCCGAACAAGGCAGAATGCAGATGCGTAGTTCCCAAGCATATTCTTCTGAGTCCACTAGAAACGTTGGAGTAGAGCTGAGAGGAACTCGGCATAAGTTCCATTTGAAGAAATAACCTAGGCCAGAAACCCACTCAGCTGTAGCTGTTAAGATTCATCTGGAACGCACATTCTGGGAACCAGGCAGCAGAGTGCCCTGTGGAAGCTGCTCGATTTCAGCTTGTCTGATAGGTGTTTGTCTTCCCTGCAGTGAAACAGTGGCTTAGAGAACTCTTTCTACAGCAGCCACACACTCTGCCCTAGAGCTGAGAAGCACTGGCTGTAAGTTCCCTTTGCAGAAGTAACATTCTCCAGAAACACACTCTCTCCTAACTCTTAAGTTACTAGCTCACCTCACATATGCATGGAAACCCACAGTGGAGCAGGCGGCGATAGCTCTTGCTTGGATGCTGCCAGAAGGCTCTGTGCGATAGTGGCTTGCAAGGAGCTGCTTAGGAATCTAGTTGCACAGCAAGTACAAGCTTCTCACTGGAGCTGAGAAGCACTGGGGAGAACTTCCCTTTGAAGAACTAACAGTGTGCAGAAACACACGCAGTTCTATCTCTTACTGGGGAGTGTGCAGGAGACTTCAGTGAACAGGCCGCTCTGCCCGAACAAGGCAGAATGCAGATGCGTAGTTCCCAAGCATATTCTTCTGAGTCCACTAGAAACGTTGGAGTAGAGCTGAGAGGAACTCGGCATAAGTTCCATTTGAAGAAATAACCTAGGCCAGAAACCCACTCAGCTGTAGCTGTTAAGATTCATCTGGAACGCACATTCTGGGAACCAGGCTGCAGAGTGCCCTGTGGAAGCTGCTCGATTTCAGCTTGTCTGATAGGTGTTTGTCTTCCCTGCAGTGAAACAGTGCCTTAGAGAACTCTTTCTACAGCAGCCACACACTCTGCCCTAGAGCTGAGAAGCACTGGCTGTAAGTTCGCTTTGCAGAAGTAACATTCTCCAGAAACACACTCTCTACTAACTCTTAAGTTACTAGCTCACCTCACATATGCATGGAAACCCACAGTGGAGCAGCCGGCGATAGCTCTTGCTTGGATGCTGCCAGAAGGCTCTGTGCGATAGTGGCTTGCAAGGAGCTGCTTAGGAATCTAGTTGCACAGCAAGTACAAGCTTCTCACTGGAGCTGAGAAGCACTGGGAAGAACTTCCCTTTGAAGAACTAACAGTGAGCAGAAACACACGCAGTTCTATCTCTTACTGGGGAGTGTGCAGGAGACTTCAGTGAACAGGCCGGTTTGCCCGAACAAGGCAGAATGCAGATGCGTAGTTCCCAAGCATATTCTTCTGAGTCCACTAGAAACGTTGGAGTAGAGCTGAGAGGAACTCGGCATAAGTTCCATTTGAAGAAATAACCTAGGCCAGAAACCCACTCAGCTGTAGCTGTTAAGATTCATCTGGAGCGCACATTCTGGGAACCAGGCAGCAGAGTGCCCTGTGGAAGCTGCTCGATTTCAGCTTGTCTGATAGGTGTTTGTCTTCCCTGCAGAGAAACAGTGGCTTAGAGAACTCTTTCTACAGCAGCCACACACTCTGCCCTAGAGCTGAGAAGCACTGGCTGTAAGTTCCCTTTGCAGAAGTAACATTCTCCAGAAACACACTCTCTCCTAACTCTTAAGTTACTAGCTCACCTCACATATGCATGGAAACCCAGAGTGGAGCAGCCGGCGATAGCTCTTGCTTGGATGCTGCCAGAAGGCTCTGTGCGATAGTGGCTTGCAAGGAGCTGCTTAGGAATCTAGTTGCACAGCAAGTACAAGCTTCTCACTGGAGCTGAGAAGCACTGGGAAGAACTTCCCTTTGAAGAACTAACAGTGAGCAGAAACACACGCAGTTCTATCTCTTACTGGGGAGTGTGCAGGAGACTTCAGTGAACAGGCCGGTTTGCCCGAACAAGGCAGAATGCAGATGCGTAGTTCCCAAGCATATTCTTCTGAGTCCACTAGAAACGTTGGAGTAGAGCTGAGAGGAACTCGGCATAAGTTCCATTTGAAGAAATAACCTAGGCCAGAAACCCACTCAGCTGTAGCTGTTAAGATTCATCTGGAGCGCACATTCTGGGAACCAGGCAGCAGAGTGCCCTGTGGAAGCTGCTCGATTTCAGCTTGTCTGATAGGTGTTTGTCTTCCCTGCAGAGAAACAGTGGCTTAGAGAACTCTTTCTACAGCAGCCACACACTCTGCCCTAGAGCTGAGAAGCACTGGCTGTAAGTTCCCTTTGCAGAAGTAACATTCTCCAGAAACACACTCTCTCCTAACTCTTAAGTTACTAGCTCACCTCACATATGCATGGAAACCCACAGTGGAGCAGGCGGCGATAGCTCTTGCTTGGATGCTGCCAGAAGGCTCTGTGCGATAGTGGCTTGCAAGGAGCTGCTTAGGAATCTAGTTGCACAGCAAGTACAAGCTTCTCACTGGAGCTGAGAAGCACTGGGGAGAACTTCCCTTTGAAGAACTAACAGTGTGCAGAAACACACGCAGTTCTATCTCTTACTGGGGAGTGTGCAGGAGACTTCAGTGAACAGGCCGCTCTGCCCGAACAAGGCAGAATGCAGATGCGTAGTTCCCAAGCATATTCTTCTGAGTCCACTAGAAACGTTGGAGTAGAGCTGAGAGGAACTCGGCATAAGTTCCATTTGAAGAAATAACCTAGGCCAGAAACCCACTCAGCTGTAGCTGTTAAGATTCATCTGGAACGCACATTCTGGGAACCAGGCTGCAGAGTGCCCTGTGGAAGCTGCTCGATTTCAGCTTGTCTGATAGGTGTTTGTCTTCCCTGCAGTGAAACAGTGCCTTAGAGAACTCTTTCTACAGCAGCCACACACTCTGCCCTAGAGCTGAGAAGCACTGGCTGTAAGTTCGCTTTGCAGAAGTAACATTCTCCAGAAACACACTCTCTACTAACTCTTAAGTTACTAGCTCACCTCACATATGCATGGAAACCCAGAGTGGAGCAGCCGGCGATAGCTCTTGCTTGGATGCTGCCAGAAGGCTCTGTGCGATAGTGGCTTGCAAGGAGCTGCTTAGGAATCTAGTTGCACAGCAAGTACAAGCTTCTCACTGGAGCTGAGAAGCACTGGGAAGAACTTCCCTTTGAAGAACTAACAGTGAGCAGAAACACACGCAGTTCTATCTCTTACTGGGGAGTGTGCAGGAGACTTCAGTGAACAGGCCGGTTTGCCCGAACAAGGCAGAATGCAGATGCGTAGTTCCCAAGCATATTCTTCTGAGTCCACTAGAAACGTTGGAGTAGAGCTGAGAGGAACTCGGCATAAGTTCCATTTGAAGAAATAACCTAGGCCAGAAACCCACTCAGCTGTAGCTGTTAAGATTCATCTGGAACGCACATTCTGGGAACCAGGCAGCAGAGTGCCCTGTGGAAGCTGCTCGATTTCAGCTTGTCTGATAGGTGTTTGTCTTCCCTGCAGTGAAACAGTGGCTTAGAGAACTCTTTCTACAGCAGCCACACACTCTGCCCTAGAGCTGAGAAGCACTGGCTGTAAGTTCCCTTTGCAGAAGTAACATTCTCCAGAAACACACTCTCTCCTAACTCTTAAGTTACTAGCTCACCTCACATATGCATGGAAACCCAGAGTGGAGCAGCCGGCGATAGCTCTTGCTTGGATGCTGCCAGAAGGCTCTGTGCGATAGTGGCTTGCAAGGAGCTGCTTAGGAATCTAGTTGCACAGCAAGTACAAGCTTCTCACTGGAGCTGAGAAGCACTGGGAAGAACTTCCCTTTGAAGAACTAACAGTGAGCAGAAACACACGCAGTTCTATCTCTTACTGGGGAGTGTGCAGGAGACTTCAGTGAACAGGCCGGTTTGCCCGAACAAGGCAGAATGCAGATTTGTAGTTCCCAAGCATATTCTTCTGAGTCCACTAGAAACGTTGGAGTAGAGCTGAGAGGAACTCGGCATAAGTTCCATTTGAAGAAATAACCTAGGCCAGAAACCCACTCAGCTGTAGCTGTTAAGATTCATCTGGAGCGCACATTCTGGGAACCAGGCAGCAGAGTGCCCTGTGGAAGCTGCTCGATTTCAGCTTGTCTGATAGGTGTTTGTCTTCCCTGCAGAGAAACAGTGGCTTAGAGAACTCTTTCTACAGCAGCCACACACTCTGCCCTAGAGCTGAGAAGCACTGGCTGTAAGTTCCCTTTGCAGAAGTAACATTCTCCAGAAACACACTCTCTCCTAACTCTTAAGTTACTAGCTCACCTCACATATGCATGGAAACCCACAGTGGAGCAGGCGGCGATAGCTCTTGCTTGGATGCTGCCAGAAGGCTCTGTGCGATAGTGGCTTGCAAGGAGCTGCTTAGGAATCTAGTTGCACAGCAAGTACAAGCTTCTCACTGGAGCTGAGAAGCACTGGGGAGAACTTCCCTTTGAAGAACTAACAGTGTGCAGAAACACACGCAGTTCTATCTCTTACTGGGGAGTGTGCAGGAGACTTCAGTGAACAGGCCGCTCTGCCCGAACAAGGCAGAATGCAGATGCGTAGTTCCCAAGCATATTCTTCTGAGTCCACTAGAAACGTTGGAGTAGAGCTGAGAGGAACTCGGCATAAGTTCCATTTGAAGAAATAACCTAGGCCAGAAACCCACTCAGCTGTAGCTGTTAAGATTCATCTGGAACGCACATTCTGGGAACCAGGCTGCAGAGTGCCCTGTGGAAGCTGCTCGATTTCAGCTTGTCTGATAGGTGTTTGTCTTCCCTGCAGTGAAACAGTGCCTTAGAGAACTCTTTCTACAGCAGCCACACACTCTGCCCTAGAGCTGAGAAGCACTGGCTGTAAGTTCGCTTTGCAGAAGTAACATTCTCCAGAAACACACTCTCTACTAACTCTTAAGTTACTAGCTCACCTCACATATGCATGGAAACCCAGAGTGGAGCAGCCGGCGATAGCTCTTGCTTGGATGCTGCCAGAAGGCTCTGTGCGATAGTGGCTTGCAAGGAGCTGCTTAGGAATCTAGTTGCACAGCAAGTACAAGCTTCTCACTGGAGCTGAGAAGCACTGGGAAGAACTTCCCTTTGAAGAACTAACAGTGAGCAGAAACACACGCAGTTCTATCTCTTACTGGGGAGTGTGCAGGAGACTTCAGTGAACAGGCCGGTTTGCCCGAACAAGGCAGAATGCAGATGCGTAGTTCCCAAGCATATTCTTCTGAGTCCACTAGAAACGTTGGAGTAGAGCTGAGAGGAACTCGGCATAAGTTCCATTTGAAGAAATAACCTAGGCCAGAAACCCACTCAGCTGTAGCTGTTAAGATTCATCTGGAACGCACATTCTGGGAACCAGGCAGCAGAGTGCCCTGTGGAAGCTGCTCGATTTCAGCTTGTCTGATAGGTGTTTGTCTTCCCTGCAGTGAAACAGTGGCTTAGAGAACTCTTTCTACAGCAGCCACACACTCTGCCCTAGAGCTGAGAAGCACTGGCTGTAAGTTCCCTTTGCAGAAGTAACATTCTCCAGAAACACACTCTCTCCTAACTCTTAAGTTACTAGCTCACCTCACATATGCATGGAAACCCAGAGTGGAGCAGCCGGCGATAGCTCTTGCTTGGATGCTGCCAGAAGGCTCTGTGCGATAGTGGCTTGCAAGGAGCTGCTTAGGAATCTAGTTGCACAGCAAGTACAAGCTTCTCACTGGAGCTGAGAAGCACTGGGAAGAACTTCCCTTTGAAGAACTAAGAGTGAGCAGAAACACACGCAGTTCTATCTCTTACTGGGGAGTGTGCAGGAGACTTCAGTGAACAGGCCGGTTTGCCCGAACAAGGCAGAATGCAGATGCGTAGTTCCCAAGCATATTCTTCTGAGTCCACTAGAAACGTTGGAGTAGAGCTGAGAGGAACTCGGCATAAGTTCCATTTGAAGAAATAACCTAGGCCAGAAACCCACTCAGCTGTAGCTGTTAAGATTCATCTGGAGCGCACATTCTGGGAACCAGGCAGCAGAGTGCCCTGTGGAAGCTGCTCGATTTCAGCTTGTCTGATAGGTGTTTGTCTTCCCTGCAGAGAAACAGTGGCTTAGAGAACTCTTTCTACAGCAGCCACACACTCTGCCCTAGAGCTGAGAAGCACTGGCTGTAAGTTCCCTTTGCAGAAGTAACATTCTCCAGAAACACACTCTCTCCTAAATCTTAAGTTACTAGCTCACCTCACATATGCATGGAAACCCACAGTGGAGCAGGCGGCGATAGGTCTTGCTTGGATGCTGCCAGAAGGCTCTGTGCGATAGTGGCTTGCAAGGAGCTGCTTAGGAATCTAGTTGCACAGCAAGTACAAGCTTCTCACTGGAGCTGAGAAGCACTGGGGAGAACTTCCCTTTGAAGAACTAACAGTGTGCAGAAACACACGCAGTTCTATCTCTTACTGGGGAGTGTGCAGGAGACTTCAGTGAACAGGCCGCTCTGCCCAAACAAGGCAGAATGCAGATGCGTAGTTCCCAAGCATATTCTTCTGAGTCCACTAGAAACGTTGGAGTAGAGCTGAGAGGAACTCGGCATAAGTTCCATTTGAAGAAATAACCTAGGCCAGAAACCCACTCAGCTGTAGCTGTTAAGATTCATCTGGAACGCACATTCTGGGAACCAGGCAGCAGAGTGCCCTGTGGAAGCTGCTCGATTTCAGCTTGTCTGATAGGTGTTTGTCTTCCCTGCAGAGAAACAGTGGCTTAGAGAACTCTTTCTACAGCAGCCACACACTCTGCCCTAGATCTGTGAAGCACTGGCTGTAAGTTCCCTTTGCAGAAGTAACATTCTCCAGAAACACACTCTCTCCTAACTCTTAACTTACTAGCTCACCTCACATATGCATGGAAACCCAGAGTGGAGCAGCCGTCGATAGCACTTGCTTGGATGCTGCCAGAAGGCTCTGTGCGATAGTGGCTTGCAAGGAGCTGCTTAGGAATCTAGTTGCACAGCAAGTACCAGCTTCTCACTGGAGATGAGAAGCACTGGGAAGAACTTCCCTTTGAAGAACTAACAGTGTGCAGAAACACACGCAGTTCTATCTCTTACTGGGGAGTGTGCAGGCGAGTTCAGTGAACAGGCCGCTCTGCCCGAACAAGGCAGAATGCAGATGCGTAGTTCCCAAGCATATTCTTCTGAGTCCACTAGAAACGTTGGAGTAGAGCTGAGAGGAACTCGGCATAAGTTCCATTTGAAGAAATAACCTAGGCCAGAAACCCACTCAGCTGTAGCTGTTAAGATTCATCTGGAACGCACATTCTGGGAACCAGGCAGCAGAGTGCCCTGTGGAAGCTGCTCGATTTCAGCTTGTCTGATAGGTGTTTGTCTTCCCTGCAGTGAAACAGTGGCTTAGAGAACTCTTTCTACAGCAGCCACACACTCTGCCCTAGAGCTGAGAAGCCCTGGCTGTAAGTTCCCTTTGCAGAAGTAACATTCTCCAGAAACACACTCTCTCCTAACTCTTAAGTTACTAGCTCACCTCACATATGCATGGAAACCCACAGTGGAGCAGGCGGCGATAGCTCTTGCTTGGATGCTGCCAGAAGGCTCTGTGCGATAGTGGCTTGCAAGGAGCTGCTTAGGAATCTAGTTGCACAGCAAGTACAAGCTTCTCACTGGAGCTGAGAAGCACTGGGGAGAACTTCCCTTTGAAGAACTAACAGTGTGCAGAAACACACGCAGTTCTATCTCTTACTGGGGAGTGTGCAGGCGAGTTCAGTGAACAGGCCGCTCTGCCCGAACAAGGCAGAATGCAGATGCGTAGTTCCCAAGCATATTCTTCTGAGTCCACTAGAAACGTTGGAGTAGAGCTGAGAGGAACTCGGCATAAGTTCCATTTGAAGAAATAACCTAGGCCAGAAACCCACTCAGCTGTAGCTGTTAAGATTCATCTGGAACGCACATTCTGGGAACCAGGCAGCAGAGTGCCCTGTGGAAGCTGCTCGATTTCAGCTTGTCTGATAGGTGTTTGTCTTCCCTGCAGTGAAACAGTGGCTTAGAGAACTCTTTCTACAGCAGCCACACACTCTGCCCTAGAGCTGAGAAGCACTGGCTGTAAGTTCCCTTTGCAGAAGTAACATTCTCCAGAAACACACACTCTCCTAACTCTTAAGGTACTAGCTCACCTCACATATGCATGGAAACCCAGAGTGGAGCAGCCGGCGATAGCTCTTGCTTGGATGCTGCCAGAAGGCTCTGTGCGATAGTGGCTTGCAAGGAGCTGCTTAGGAATCTAGTTGCACAGCAAGTACAAGCTTCTCACTGGAGCTGAGAAGCACTGGGGAGAACTTCCCTTTGAAGAACTAACAGTGTGCAGAAACACACGCAGTTCTATCTCTTACTGGGGAGTGTGCAGGAGACTTCAGTGAACAGGCCGCTCTGCCCGAACAAGGCAGAATGCAGATGCGTAGTTCCCAAGCATATTCTTCTGAGTCCACTAGAAACGTTGGAGTAGAGCTGAGAGGAACTCGGCATAAGTTCCATTTGAAGAAATAACCTAGGCCAGAAACCCACTCAGCTGTAGCTGTTAAGATTCATCTGGAACGCACATTCTGGGAACCAGGCTGCAGAGTGCCCTGTGGAAGCTGCTCGATTTCAGCTTGTCTGATAGGTGTTTGTCTTCCCTGCAGTGAAACAGTGCCTTAGAGAACTCTTTCTACAGCAGCCACACACTCTGCCCTAGAGCTGAGAAGCACTGGCTGTAAGTTCGCTTTGCAGAAGTAACATTCTCCAGAAACACACTCTCTACTAACTCTTAAGTTACTAGCTCACCTCACATATGCATGGAAACCCAGAGTGGAGCAGCCGGCGATAGCTCTTGCTTGGATGCTGCCAGAAGGCTCTGTGCGATAGTGGCTTGCAAGGAGCTGCTTAGGAATCTAGTTGCACAGCAAGTACAAGCTTCTCACTGGAGCTGAGAAGCACTGGGAAGAACTTCCCTTTGAAGAACTAACAGTGAGCAGAAACACACGCAGTTCTATCTCTTACTGGGGAGTGTGCAGGAGACTTCAGTGAACAGGCCGGTTTGCCCGAACAAGGCAGAATGCAGATGCGTAGTTCCCAAGCATATTCTTCTGAGTCCACTAGAAACGTTGGAGTAGAGCTGAGAGGAACTCGGCATAAGTTCCATTTGAAGAAATAACCTAGGCCAGAAACCCACTCAGCTGTAGCTGTTAAGATTCATCTGGAGCGCACATTCTGGGAACCAGGCAGCAGAGTGCCCTGTGGAAGCTGCTCGATTTCAGCTTGTCTGATAGGTGTTTGTCTTCCCTGCAGAGAAACAGTGGCTTAGAGAACTCTTTCTACAGCAGCCACACACTCTGCCCTAGAGCTGAGAAGCACTGGCTGTAAGTTCCCTTTGCAGAAGTAACATTCTCCAGAAACACACTCTCTCCTAACTCTTAAGTTACTAGCTCACCTCACATATGCATGGAAACCCACAGTGGAGCAGGCGGCGATAGCTCTTGCTTGGATGCTGCCAGAAGGCTCTGTGCGATAGTGGCTTGCAAGGAGCTGCTTAGGAATCTAGTTGCACAGCAAGTACAAGCTTCTCACTGGAGCTGAGAAGCACTGGGGAGAACTTCCCTTTGAAGAACTAACAGTGTGCAGAAACACACGCAGTTCTATCTCTTACTGGGGAGTGTGCAGGCGAGTTCAGTGAACAGGCCGCTCTGCCCGAACAAGGCAGAATGCAGATGCGTAGTTCCCAAGCATATTCTTCTGAGTCCACTAGAAACGTTGGAGTAGAGCTGAGAGGAACTCGGCATAAGTTCCATTTGAAGAAATAACCTAGGCCAGAAACCCACTCAGCTGTAGCTGTTAAGATTCATCTGGAACGCACATTCTGGGAACCAGGCAGCAGAGTGCCCTGTGGAAGCTGCTCGATTTCAGCTTGTCTGATAGGTGTTTGTCTTCCCTGCAGTGAAACAGTGGCTTAGAGAACTCTTTCTACAGCAGCCACACACTCTGCCCTAGAGCTGAGAAGCACTGGCTGTAAGTTCCCTTTGCAGAAGTAACATTCTCCAGAAACACACTCTCTCCTAACTCTTAAGTTACTAGCTCACCTCACATATGCATGGAAACCCACAGTGGAGCAGGCGGCGATAGCTCTTGCTTGGATGCTGCCAGAAGGCTCTGTGCGATAGTGGCTTGCAAGGAGCTGCTTAGGAATCTAGTTGCACAGCAAGTACAAGCTTCTCACTGGAGCTGAGAAGCACTGGGGAGAACTTCCCTTTGAAGAACTAACAGTGTGCAGAAACACACGCAGTTCTATCTCTTACTGGGGAGTGTGCAGGAGACTTCAGTGAACAGGCCGCTCTGCCCGAACAAGGCAGAATGCAGATGCGTAGTTCCCAAGCATATTCTTCTGAGTCCACTAGAAACGTTGGAGTAGAGCTGAGAGGAACTCGGCATAAGTTCCATTTGAAGAAATAACCTAGGCCAGAAACCCACTCAGCTGTAGCTGTTAAGATTCATCTGGAACGCACATTCTGGGAACCAGGCAGCAGAGTGCCCTGTGGAAGCTGCTCGATTTCAGCTTGTCTGATAGGTGTTTGTCTTCCCTGCAGTGAAACAGTGCCTTAGAGAACTCTTTCTACAGCAGCCACACACTCTGCCCTAGAGCTGAGAAGCACTGGCTGTAAGTTCGCTTTGCAGAAGTAACATTCTCCAGAAACACACTCTCTACTAACTCTTAAGTTACTAGCTCACCTCACATATGCATGGAAACCCAGAGTGGAGCAGCCGGCGATAGCTCTTGCTTGGATGCTGCCAGAAGGCTCTGTGTGATAGTGGCTTGCAAGGAGCTGCTTAGGAATCTAGTTGCACAGCAAGTACAAGCTTCTCACTGGAGCTGGGAAGCACTGGGAAGAACTTCCCTTTGAAGAACTAACAGTGAGCAGAAACACACGCAGTTCTATCTCTTACTGGGGAGTGTGCAGGAGACTTCAGTGAACAGGCCGGTTTGCCCGAACAAGGCAGAATGCAGATGCGTAGTTCCCAAGCATATTCTTCTGAGTCCACTAGAAACGTTGGAGTAGAGCTGAGAGGAACTCGGCATAAGTTCCATTTGAAGAAATAACCTAGGCCAGAAACCCACTCAGCTGTAGCTGTTAAGATTCATCTGGAGCGCACATTCTGGGAACCAGGCAGCAGAGTGCCCTGTGGAAGCTGCTCGATTTCAGCTTGTCTGATAGGTGTTTGTCTTCCCTGCAGAGAAACAGTGGCTTAGAGAACTCTTTCTACAGCAGCCACACACTCTGCCCTAGAGCTGAGAAGCACTGGCTGTAAGTTCCCTTTGCAGAAGTAACATTCTCCAGAAACACACTCTCTCCTAACTCTTAAGTTACTAGCTCACCTCACATATGCATGGAAACCCACAGTGGAGCAGGCGGCGATAGCTCTTGCTTGGATGCTGCCAGAAGGCTCTGTGCGATAGTGGCTTGCAAGGAGCTGCTTAGGAATCTAGTTGCACAGCAAGTACAAGCTTCTCACTGGAGCTGAGAAGCACTGGGGAGAACTTCCCTTTGAAGAACTAACAGTGTGCAGAAACACACGCAGTTCTATCTCTTACTGGGGAGTGTGCAGGCGAGTTCAGTGAACAGGCCGCTCTGCCCGAACAAGGCAGAATGCAGATGCGTAGTTCCCAAGCATATTCTTCTGAGTCCACTAGAAACGTTGGAGTAGAGCTGAGAGGAACTCGGCATAAGTTCCATTTGAAGAAATAACCTAGGCCAGAAACCCACTCAGCTGTAGCTGTTAAGATTCATCTGGAACGCACATTCTGGGAACCAGGCAGCAGAGTGCCCTGTGGAAGCTGCTCGATTTCAGCTTGTCTGATAGGTGTTTGTCTTCCCTGCAGTGAAACAGTGGCTTAGAGAACTCTTTCTACAGCAGCCACACACTCTGCCCTAGAGCTGAGAAGCACTGGCTGTAAGTTCCCTTTGCAGAAGTAACATTCTCCAGAAACACACTCTCTCCTAACTCTTAAGTTACTAGCTCACCTCACATATGCATGGAAACCCACAGTGGAGCAGGCGGCGATAGCTCTTGCTTGGATGCTGCCAGAAGGCTCTGTGCGATAGTGGCTTGCAAGGAGCTGC
The DNA here is from genome assembly GCA_031878705.1 of Tapirus indicus. NCBI lineage: Eukaryota > Metazoa > Chordata > Mammalia > Perissodactyla > Tapiridae > Tapirus > Tapirus indicus. The sequence continues at coordinate 903,784 of CM062933.1, forward strand.
TTAGGAATCTAGTTGCACAGCAAGTACAAGCTTCTCACTGGAGCTGAGAAGCACTGGGGAGAACTTCCCTTTGAAGAACTAACAGTGTGCAGAAACACACGCAGTTCTATCTCTTACTGGGGAGTGTGCAGGAGACTTCAGTGAACAGGCCGCTCTGCCCGAACAAGGCAGAATGCAGATGCGTAGTTCCCAAGCATATTCTTCTGAGTCCACTAGAAACGTTGGAGTAGAGCTGAGAGGAACTCGGCATAAGTTCCATTTGAAGAAATAACCTAGGCCAGAAACCCACTCAGCTGTAGCTGTTAAGATTCATCTGGAACGCACATTCTGGGAACCAGGCTGCAGAGTGCCCTGTGGAAGCTGCTCGATTTCAGCTTGTCTGATAGGTGTTTGTCTTCCCTGCAGTGAAACAGTGCCTTAGAGAACTCTTTCTACAGCAGCCACACACTCTGCCCTAGAGCTGAGAAGCACTGGCTGTAAGTTCGCTTTGCAGAAGTAACATTCTCCAGAAACACACTCTCTACTAACTCTTAAGTTACTAGCTCACCTCACATATGCATGGAAACCCACAGTGGAGCAGCCGGCGATAGCTCTTGCTTGGATGCTGCCAGAAGGCTCTGTGCGATAGTGGCTTGCAAGGAGCTGCTTAGGAATCTAGTTGCACAGCAAGTACAAGCTTCTCACTGGAGCTGAGAAGCACTGGGAAGAACTTCCCTTTGAAGAACTAACAGTGAGCAGAAACACACGCAGTTCTATCTCTTACTGGGGAGTGTGCAGGAGACTTCAGTGAACAGGCCGGTTTGCCCGAACAAGGCAGAATGCAGATGCGTAGTTCCCAAGCATATTCTTCTGAGTCCACTAGAAACGTTGGAGTAGAGCTGAGAGGAACTCGGCATAAGTTCCATTTGAAGAAATAACCTAGGCCAGAAACCCACTCAGCTGTAGCTGTTAAGATTCATCTGGAGCGCACATTCTGGGAACCAGGCAGCAGAGTGCCCTGTGGAAGCTGCTCGATTTCAGCTTGTCTGATAGGTGTTTGTCTTCCCTGCAGAGAAACAGTGGCTTAGAGAACTCTTTCTACAGCAGCCACACACTCTGCCCTAGAGCTGAGAAGCACTGGCTGTAAGTTCGCTTTGCAGAAGTAACATTCTCCAGAAACACACTCTCTACTAACTCTTAAGTTACTAGCTCACCTCACATATGCATGGAAACCCAGAGTGGAGCAGCCGGCGATAGCTCTTGCTTGGATGCTGCCAGAAGGCTCTGTGCGATAGTGGCTTGCAAGGAGCTGCTTAGGAATCTAGTTGCACAGCAAGTACAAGCTTCTCACTGGAGCTGAGAAGCACTGGGAAGAACTTCCCTTTGAAGAACTAACAGTGAGCAGAAACACACGCAGTTCTATCTCTTACTGGGGAGTGTGCAGGAGACTTCAGTGAACAGGCCGGTTTGCCCGAACAAGGCAGAATGCAGATGCGTAGTTCCCAAGCATATTCTTCTGAGTCCACTAGAAACGTTGGAGTAGAGCTGAGAGGAACTCGGCATAAGTTCCATTTGAAGAAATAACCTAGGCCAGAAACCCACTCAGCTGTAGCTGTTAAGATTCATCTGGAACGCACATTCTGGGAACCAGGCAGCAGAGTGCCCTGTGGAAGCTGCTCGATTTCAGCTTGTCTGATAGGTGTTTGTCTTCCCTGCAGTGAAACAGTGGCTTAGAGAACTCTTTCTACAGCAGCCACACACTCTGCCCTAGAGCTGAGAAGCACTGGCTGTAAGTTCCCTTTGCAGAAGTAACATTCTCCAGAAACACACTCTCTCCTAACTCTTAAGTTACTAGCTCACCTCACATATGCATGGAAACCCAGAGTGGAGCAGCCGGCGATAGCTCTTGCTTGGATGCTGCCAGAAGGCTCTGTGCGATAGTGGCTTGCAAGGAGCTGCTTAGGAATCTAGTTGCACAGCAAGTACAAGCTTCTCACTGGAGCTGAGAAGCACTGGGAAGAACTTCCCTTTGAAGAACTAAGAGTGAGCAGAAACACACGCAGTTCTATCTCTTACTGGGGAGTGTGCAGGAGACTTCAGTGAACAGGCCGGTTTGCCCGAACAAGGCAGAATGCAGATGCGTAGTTCCCAAGCATATTCTTCTGAGTCCACTAGAAACGTTGGAGTAGAGCTGAGAGGAACTCGGCATAAGTTCCATTTGAAGAAATAACCTAGGCCAGAAACCCACTCAGCTGTAGCTGTTAAGATTCATCTGGAGCGCACATTCTGGGAACCAGGCAGCAGAGTGCCCTGTGGAAGCTGCTCGATTTCAGCTTGTCTGATAGGTGTTTGTCTTCCCTGCAGAGAAACAGTGGCTTAGAGAACTCTTTCTACAGCAGCCACACACTCTGCCCTAGAGCTGAGAAGCACTGGCTGTAAGTTCCCTTTGCAGAAGTAACATTCTCCAGAAACACACTCTCTCCTAAATCTTAAGTTACTAGCTCACCTCACATATGCATGGAAACCCACAGTGGAGCAGGCGGCGATAGGTCTTGCTTGGATGCTGCCAGAAGGCTCTGTGCGATAGTGGCTTGCAAGGAGCTGCTTAGGAATCTAGTTGCACAGCAAGTACAAGCTTCTCACTGGAGCTGAGAAGCACTGGGGAGAACTTCCCTTTGAAGAACTAACAGTGTGCAGAAACACACGCAGTTCTATCTCTTACTGGGGAGTGTGCAGGAGACTTCAGTGAACAGGCCGCTCTGCCCAAACAAGGCAGAATGCAGATGCGTAGTTCCCAAGCATATTCTTCTGAGTCCACTAGAAACGTTGGAGTAGAGCTGAGAGGAACTCGGCATAAGTTCCATTTGAAGAAATAACCTAGGCCAGAAACCCACTCAGCTGTAGCTGTTAAGATTCATCTGGAACGCACATTCTGGGAACCAGGCAGCAGAGTGCCCTGTGGAAGCTGCTCGATTTCAGCTTGTCTGATAGGTGTTTGTCTTCCCTGCAGAGAAACAGTGGCTTAGAGAACTCTTTCTACAGCAGCCACACACTCTGCCCTAGATCTGTGAAGCACTGGCTGTAAGTTCCCTTTGCAGAAGTAACATTCTCCAGAAACACACTCTCTCCTAACTCTTAACTTACTAGCTCACCTCACATATGCATGGAAACCCAGAGTGGAGCAGCCGTCGATAGCACTTGCTTGGATGCTGCCAGAAGGCTCTGTGCGATAGTGGCTTGCAAGGAGCTGCTTAGGAATCTAGTTGCACAGCAAGTACCAGCTTCTCACTGGAGATGAGAAGCACTGGGAAGAACTTCCCTTTGAAGAACTAACAGTGTGCAGAAACACACGCAGTTCTATCTCTTACTGGGGAGTGTGCAGGCGAGTTCAGTGAACAGGCCGCTCTGCCCGAACAAGGCAGAATGCAGATGCGTAGTTCCCAAGCATATTCTTCTGAGTCCACTAGAAACGTTGGAGTAGAGCTGAGAGGAACTCGGCATAAGTTCCATTTGAAGAAATAACCTAGGCCAGAAACCCACTCAGCTGTAGCTGTTAAGATTCATCTGGAACGCACATTCTGGGAACCAGGCAGCAGAGTGCCCTGTGGAAGCTGCTCGATTTCAGCTTGTCTGATAGGTGTTTGTCTTCCCTGCAGTGAAACAGTGGCTTAGAGAACTCTTTCTACAGCAGCCACACACTCTGCCCTAGAGCTGAGAAGCCCTGGCTGTAAGTTCCCTTTGCAGAAGTAACATTCTCCAGAAACACACTCTCTCCTAACTCTTAAGTTACTAGCTCACCTCACATATGCATGGAAACCCACAGTGGAGCAGGCGGCGATAGCTCTTGCTTGGATGCTGCCAGAAGGCTCTGTGCGATAGTGGCTTGCAAGGAGCTGCTTAGGAATCTAGTTGCACAGCAAGTACAAGCTTCTCACTGGAGCTGAGAAGCACTGGGGAGAACTTCCCTTTGAAGAACTAACAGTGTGCAGAAACACACGCAGTTCTATCTCTTACTGGGGAGTGTGCAGGCGAGTTCAGTGAACAGGCCGCTCTGCCCGAACAAGGCAGAATGCAGATGCGTAGTTCCCAAGCATATTCTTCTGAGTCCACTAGAAACGTTGGAGTAGAGCTGAGAGGAACTCGGCATAAGTTCCATTTGAAGAAATAACCTAGGCCAGAAACCCACTCAGCTGTAGCTGTTAAGATTCATCTGGAACGCACATTCTGGGAACCAGGCAGCAGAGTGCCCTGTGGAAGCTGCTCGATTTCAGCTTGTCTGATAGGTGTTTGTCTTCCCTGCAGTGAAACAGTGGCTTAGAGAACTCTTTCTACAGCAGCCACACACTCTGCCCTAGAGCTGAGAAGCACTGGCTGTAAGTTCCCTTTGCAGAAGTAACATTCTCCAGAAACACACACTCTCCTAACTCTTAAGGTACTAGCTCACCTCACATATGCATGGAAACCCAGAGTGGAGCAGCCGGCGATAGCTCTTGCTTGGATGCTGCCAGAAGGCTCTGTGCGATAGTGGCTTGCAAGGAGCTGCTTAGGAATCTAGTTGCACAGCAAGTACAAGCTTCTCACTGGAGCTGAGAAGCACTGGGGAGAACTTCCCTTTGAAGAACTAACAGTGTGCAGAAACACACGCAGTTCTATCTCTTACTGGGGAGTGTGCAGGAGACTTCAGTGAACAGGCCGCTCTGCCCGAACAAGGCAGAATGCAGATGCGTAGTTCCCAAGCATATTCTTCTGAGTCCACTAGAAACGTTGGAGTAGAGCTGAGAGGAACTCGGCATAAGTTCCATTTGAAGAAATAACCTAGGCCAGAAACCCACTCAGCTGTAGCTGTTAAGATTCATCTGGAACGCACATTCTGGGAACCAGGCTGCAGAGTGCCCTGTGGAAGCTGCTCGATTTCAGCTTGTCTGATAGGTGTTTGTCTTCCCTGCAGTGAAACAGTGCCTTAGAGAACTCTTTCTACAGCAGCCACACACTCTGCCCTAGAGCTGAGAAGCACTGGCTGTAAGTTCGCTTTGCAGAAGTAACATTCTCCAGAAACACACTCTCTACTAACTCTTAAGTTACTAGCTCACCTCACATATGCATGGAAACCCAGAGTGGAGCAGCCGGCGATAGCTCTTGCTTGGATGCTGCCAGAAGGCTCTGTGCGATAGTGGCTTGCAAGGAGCTGCTTAGGAATCTAGTTGCACAGCAAGTACAAGCTTCTCACTGGAGCTGAGAAGCACTGGGAAGAACTTCCCTTTGAAGAACTAACAGTGAGCAGAAACACACGCAGTTCTATCTCTTACTGGGGAGTGTGCAGGAGACTTCAGTGAACAGGCCGGTTTGCCCGAACAAGGCAGAATGCAGATGCGTAGTTCCCAAGCATATTCTTCTGAGTCCACTAGAAACGTTGGAGTAGAGCTGAGAGGAACTCGGCATAAGTTCCATTTGAAGAAATAACCTAGGCCAGAAACCCACTCAGCTGTAGCTGTTAAGATTCATCTGGAGCGCACATTCTGGGAACCAGGCAGCAGAGTGCCCTGTGGAAGCTGCTCGATTTCAGCTTGTCTGATAGGTGTTTGTCTTCCCTGCAGAGAAACAGTGGCTTAGAGAACTCTTTCTACAGCAGCCACACACTCTGCCCTAGAGCTGAGAAGCACTGGCTGTAAGTTCCCTTTGCAGAAGTAACATTCTCCAGAAACACACTCTCTCCTAACTCTTAAGTTACTAGCTCACCTCACATATGCATGGAAACCCACAGTGGAGCAGGCGGCGATAGCTCTTGCTTGGATGCTGCCAGAAGGCTCTGTGCGATAGTGGCTTGCAAGGAGCTGCTTAGGAATCTAGTTGCACAGCAAGTACAAGCTTCTCACTGGAGCTGAGAAGCACTGGGGAGAACTTCCCTTTGAAGAACTAACAGTGTGCAGAAACACACGCAGTTCTATCTCTTACTGGGGAGTGTGCAGGCGAGTTCAGTGAACAGGCCGCTCTGCCCGAACAAGGCAGAATGCAGATGCGTAGTTCCCAAGCATATTCTTCTGAGTCCACTAGAAACGTTGGAGTAGAGCTGAGAGGAACTCGGCATAAGTTCCATTTGAAGAAATAACCTAGGCCAGAAACCCACTCAGCTGTAGCTGTTAAGATTCATCTGGAACGCACATTCTGGGAACCAGGCAGCAGAGTGCCCTGTGGAAGCTGCTCGATTTCAGCTTGTCTGATAGGTGTTTGTCTTCCCTGCAGTGAAACAGTGGCTTAGAGAACTCTTTCTACAGCAGCCACACACTCTGCCCTAGAGCTGAGAAGCACTGGCTGTAAGTTCCCTTTGCAGAAGTAACATTCTCCAGAAACACACTCTCTCCTAACTCTTAAGTTACTAGCTCACCTCACATATGCATGGAAACCCACAGTGGAGCAGGCGGCGATAGCTCTTGCTTGGATGCTGCCAGAAGGCTCTGTGCGATAGTGGCTTGCAAGGAGCTGCTTAGGAATCTAGTTGCACAGCAAGTACAAGCTTCTCACTGGAGCTGAGAAGCACTGGGGAGAACTTCCCTTTGAAGAACTAACAGTGTGCAGAAACACACGCAGTTCTATCTCTTACTGGGGAGTGTGCAGGAGACTTCAGTGAACAGGCCGCTCTGCCCGAACAAGGCAGAATGCAGATGCGTAGTTCCCAAGCATATTCTTCTGAGTCCACTAGAAACGTTGGAGTAGAGCTGAGAGGAACTCGGCATAAGTTCCATTTGAAGAAATAACCTAGGCCAGAAACCCACTCAGCTGTAGCTGTTAAGATTCATCTGGAACGCACATTCTGGGAACCAGGCAGCAGAGTGCCCTGTGGAAGCTGCTCGATTTCAGCTTGTCTGATAGGTGTTTGTCTTCCCTGCAGTGAAACAGTGCCTTAGAGAACTCTTTCTACAGCAGCCACACACTCTGCCCTAGAGCTGAGAAGCACTGGCTGTAAGTTCGCTTTGCAGAAGTAACATTCTCCAGAAACACACTCTCTACTAACTCTTAAGTTACTAGCTCACCTCACATATGCATGGAAACCCAGAGTGGAGCAGCCGGCGATAGCTCTTGCTTGGATGCTGCCAGAAGGCTCTGTGTGATAGTGGCTTGCAAGGAGCTGCTTAGGAATCTAGTTGCACAGCAAGTACAAGCTTCTCACTGGAGCTGGGAAGCACTGGGAAGAACTTCCCTTTGAAGAACTAACAGTGAGCAGAAACACACGCAGTTCTATCTCTTACTGGGGAGTGTGCAGGAGACTTCAGTGAACAGGCCGGTTTGCCCGAACAAGGCAGAATGCAGATGCGTAGTTCCCAAGCATATTCTTCTGAGTCCACTAGAAACGTTGGAGTAGAGCTGAGAGGAACTCGGCATAAGTTCCATTTGAAGAAATAACCTAGGCCAGAAACCCACTCAGCTGTAGCTGTTAAGATTCATCTGGAGCGCACATTCTGGGAACCAGGCAGCAGAGTGCCCTGTGGAAGCTGCTCGATTTCAGCTTGTCTGATAGGTGTTTGTCTTCCCTGCAGAGAAACAGTGGCTTAGAGAACTCTTTCTACAGCAGCCACACACTCTGCCCTAGAGCTGAGAAGCACTGGCTGTAAGTTCCCTTTGCAGAAGTAACATTCTCCAGAAACACACTCTCTCCTAACTCTTAAGTTACTAGCTCACCTCACATATGCATGGAAACCCACAGTGGAGCAGGCGGCGATAGCTCTTGCTTGGATGCTGCCAGAAGGCTCTGTGCGATAGTGGCTTGCAAGGAGCTGCTTAGGAATCTAGTTGCACAGCAAGTACAAGCTTCTCACTGGAGCTGAGAAGCACTGGGGAGAACTTCCCTTTGAAGAACTAACAGTGTGCAGAAACACACGCAGTTCTATCTCTTACTGGGGAGTGTGCAGGCGAGTTCAGTGAACAGGCCGCTCTGCCCGAACAAGGCAGAATGCAGATGCGTAGTTCCCAAGCATATTCTTCTGAGTCCACTAGAAACGTTGGAGTAGAGCTGAGAGGAACTCGGCATAAGTTCCATTTGAAGAAATAACCTAGGCCAGAAACCCACTCAGCTGTAGCTGTTAAGATTCATCTGGAACGCACATTCTGGGAACCAGGCAGCAGAGTGCCCTGTGGAAGCTGCTCGATTTCAGCTTGTCTGATAGGTGTTTGTCTTCCCTGCAGTGAAACAGTGGCTTAGAGAACTCTTTCTACAGCAGCCACACACTCTGCCCTAGAGCTGAGAAGCACTGGCTGTAAGTTCCCTTTGCAGAAGTAACATTCTCCAGAAACACACTCTCTCCTAACTCTTAAGTTACTAGCTCACCTCACATATGCATGGAAACCCACAGTGGAGCAGGCGGCGATAGCTCTTGCTTGGATGCTGCCAGAAGGCTCTGTGCGATAGTGGCTTGCAAGGAGCTGCTTAGGAATCTAGTTGCACAGCAAGTACAAGCTTCTCACTGGAGCTGAGAAGCACTGGGGAGAACTTCCCTTTGAAGAACTAACAGTGTGCAGAAACACACGCAGTTCTATCTCTTACTGGGGAGTGTGCAGGAGACTTCAGTGAACAGGCCGCTCTGCCCGAACAAGGCAGAATGCAGATGCGTAGTTCCCAAGCATATTCTTCTGAGTCCACTAGAAACGTTGGAGTAGAGCTGAGAGGAACTCGGCATAAGTTCCATTTGAAGAAATAACCTAGGCCAGAAACCCACTCAGCTGTAGCTGTTAAGATTCATCTGGAACGCACATTCTGGGAACCAGGCTGCAGAGTGCCCTGTGGAAGCTGCTCGATTTCAGCTTGTCTGATAGGTGTTTGTCTTCCCTGCAGTGAAACAGTGCCTTAGAGAACTCTTTCTACAGCAGCCACACACTCTGCCCTAGAGCTGAGAAGCACTGGCTGTAAGTTCGCTTTGCAGAAGTAACATTCTCCAGAAACACACTCTCTACTAACTCTTAAGTTACTAGCTCACCTCACATATGCATGGAAACCCACAGTGGAGCAGCCGGCGATAGCTCTTGCTTGGATGCTGCCAGAAGGCTCTGTGCGATAGTGGCTTGCAAGGAGCTGCTTAGGAATCTAGTTGCACAGCAAGTACAAGCTTCTCACTGGAGCTGAGAAGCACTGGGAAGAACTTCCCTTTGAAGAACTAACAGTGAGCAGAAACACACGCAGTTCTATCTCTTACTGGGGAGTGTGCAGGAGACTTCAGTGAACAGGCCGGTTTGCCCGAACAAGGCAGAATGCAGATGCGTAGTTCCCAAGCATATTCTTCTGAGTCCACTAGAAACGTTGGAGTAGAGCTGAGAGGAACTCGGCATAAGTTCCATTTGAAGAAATAACCTAGGCCAGAAACCCACTCAGCTGTAGCTGTTAAGATTCATCTGGAGCGCACATTCTGGGAACCAGGCAGCAGAGTGCCCTGTGGAAGCTGCTCGATTTCAGCTTGTCTGATAGGTGTTTGTCTTCCCTGCAGAGAAACAGTGGCTTAGAGAACTCTTTCTACAGCAGCCACACACTCTGCCCTAGAGCTGAGAAGCACTGGCTGTAAGTTCCCTTTGCAGAAGTAACATTCTCCAGAAACACACTCTCTCCTAACTCTTAAGTTACTAGCTCACCTCACATATGCATGGAAACCCAGAGTGGAGCAGCCGGCGATAGCTCTTGCTTGGATGCTGCCAGAAGGCTCTGTGCGATAGTGGCTTGCAAGGAGCTGCTTAGGAATCTAGTTGCACAGCAAGTACAAGCTTCTCACTGGAGCTGAGAAGCACTGGGAAGAACTTCCCTTTGAAGAACTAACAGTGAGCAGAAACACACGCAGTTCTATCTCTTACTGGGGAGTGTGCAGGAGACTTCAGTGAACAGGCCGGTTTGCCCGAACAAGGCAGAATGCAGATGCGTAGTTCCCAAGCATATTCTTCTGAGTCCACTAGAAACGTTGGAGTAGAGCTGAGAGGAACTCGGCATAAGTTCCATTTGAAGAAATAACCTAGGCCAGAAACCCACTCAGCTGTAGCTGTTAAGATTCATCTGGAGCGCACATTCTGGGAACCAGGCAGCAGAGTGCCCTGTGGAAGCTGCTCGATTTCAGCTTGTCTGATAGGTGTTTGTCTTCCCTGCAGAGAAACAGTGGCTTAGAGAACTCTTTCTACAGCAGCCACACACTCTGCCCTAGAGCTGAGAAGCACTGGCTGTAAGTTCCCTTTGCAGAAGTAACATTCTCCAGAAACACACTCTCTCCTAACTCTTAAGTTACTAGCTCACCTCACATATGCATGGAAACCCACAGTGGAGCAGGCGGCGATAGCTCTTGCTTGGATGCTGCCAGAAGGCTCTGTGCGATAGTGGCTTGCAAGGAGCTGCTTAGGAATCTAGTTGCACAGCAAGTACAAGCTTCTCACTGGAGCTGAGAAGCACTGGGGAGAACTTCCCTTTGAAGAACTAACAGTGTGCAGAAACACACGCAGTTCTATCTCTTACTGGGGAGTGTGCAGGAGACTTCAGTGAACAGGCCGCTCTGCCCGAACAAGGCAGAATGCAGATGCGTAGTTCCCAAGCATATTCTTCTGAGTCCACTAGAAACGTTGGAGTAGAGCTGAGAGGAACTCGGCATAAGTTCCATTTGAAGAAATAACCTAGGCCAGAAACCCACTCAGCTGTAGCTGTTAAGATTCATCTGGAACGCACATTCTGGGAACCAGGCTGCAGAGTGCCCTGTGGAAGCTGCTCGATTTCAGCTTGTCTGATAGGTGTTTGTCTTCCCTGCAGTGAAACAGTGCCTTAGAGAACTCTTTCTACAGCAGCCACACACTCTGCCCTAGAGCTGAGAAGCACTGGCTGTAAGTTCGCTTTGCAGAAGTAACATTCTCCAGAAACACACTCTCTACTAACTCTTAAGTTACTAGCTCACCTCACATATGCATGGAAACCCAGAGTGGAGCAGCCGGCGATAGCTCTTGCTTGGATGCTGCCAGAAGGCTCTGTGCGATAGTGGCTTGCAAGGAGCTGCTTAGGAATCTAGTTGCACAGCAAGTACAAGCTTCTCACTGGAGCTGAGAAGCACTGGGAAGAACTTCCCTTTGAAGAACTAACAGTGAGCAGAAACACACGCAGTTCTATCTCTTACTGGGGAGTGTGCAGGAGACTTCAGTGAACAGGCCGGTTTGCCCGAACAAGGCAGAATGCAGATGCGTAGTTCCCAAGCATATTCTTCTGAGTCCACTAGAAACGTTGGAGTAGAGCTGAGAGGAACTCGGCATAAGTTCCATTTGAAGAAATAACCTAGGCCAGAAACCCACTCAGCTGTAGCTGTTAAGATTCATCTGGAACGCACATTCTGGGAACCAGGCAGCAGAGTGCCCTGTGGAAGCTGCTCGATTTCAGCTTGTCTGATAGGTGTTTGTCTTCCCTGCAGTGAAACAGTGGCTTAGAGAACTCTTTCTACAGCAGCCACACACTCTGCCCTAGAGCTGAGAAGCACTGGCTGTAAGTTCCCTTTGCAGAAGTAACATTCTCCAGAAACACACTCTCTCCTAACTCTTAAGTTACTAGCTCACCTCACATATGCATGGAAACCCAGAGTGGAGCAGCCGGCGATAGCTCTTGCTTGGATGCTGCCAGAAGGCTCTGTGCGATAGTGGCTTGCAAGGAGCTGCTTAGGAATCTAGTTGCACAGCAAGTACAAGCTTCTCACTGGAGCTGAGAAGCACTGGGAAGAACTTCCCTTTGAAGAACTAACAGTGAGCAGAAACACACGCAGTTCTATCTCTTACTGGGGAGTGTGCAGGAGACTTCAGTGAACAGGCCGGTTTGCCCGAACAAGGCAGAATGCAGATTTGTAGTTCCCAAGCATATTCTTCTGAGTCCACTAGAAACGTTGGAGTAGAGCTGAGAGGAACTCGGCATAAGTTCCATTTGAAGAAATAACCTAGGCCAGAAACCCACTCAGCTGTAGCTGTTAAGATTCATCTGGAGCGCACATTCTGGGAACCAGGCAGCAGAGTGCCCTGTGGAAGCTGCTCGATTTCAGCTTGTCTGATAGGTGTTTGTCTTCCCTGCAGAGAAACAGTGGCTTAGAGAACTCTTTCTACAGCAGCCACACACTCTGCCCTAGAGCTGAGAAGCACTGGCTGTAAGTTCCCTTTGCAGAAGTAACATTCTCCAGAAACACACTCTCTCCTAACTCTTAAGTTACTAGCTCACCTCACATATGCATGGAAACCCACAGTGGAGCAGGCGGCGATAGCTCTTGCTTGGATGCTGCCAGAAGGCTCTGTGCGATAGTGGCTTGCAAGGAGCTGCTTAGGAATCTAGTTGCACAGCAAGTACAAGCTTCTCACTGGAGCTGAGAAGCACTGGGGAGAACTTCCCTTTGAAGAACTAACAGTGTGCAGAAACACACGCAGTTCTATCTCTTACTGGGGAGTGTGCAGGAGACTTCAGTGAACAGGCCGCTCTGCCCGAACAAGGCAGAATGCAGATGCGTAGTTCCCAAGCATATTCTTCTGAGTCCACTAGAAACGTTGGAGTAGAGCTGAGAGGAACTCGGCATAAGTTCCATTTGAAGAAATAACCTAGGCCAGAAACCCACTCAGCTGTAGCTGTTAAGATTCATCTGGAACGCACATTCTGGGAACCAGGCTGCAGAGTGCCCTGTGGAAGCTGCTCGATTTCAGCTTGTCTGATAGGTGTTTGTCTTCCCTGCAGTGAAACAGTGCCTTAGAGAACTCTTTCTACAGCAGCCACACACTCTGCCCTAGAGCTGAGAAGCACTGGCTGTAAGTTCGCTTTGCAGAAGTAACATTCTCCAGAAACACACTCTCTACTAACTCTTAAGTTACTAGCTCACCTCACATATGCATGGAAACCCAGAGTGGAGCAGCCGGCGATAGCTCTTGCTTGGATGCTGCCAGAAGGCTCTGTGCGATAGTGGCTTGCAAGGAGCTGCTTAGGAATCTAGTTGCACAGCAAGTACAAGCTTCTCACTGGAGCTGAGAAGCACTGGGAAGAACTTCCCTTTGAAGAACTAACAGTGAGCAGAAACACACGCAGTTCTATCTCTTACTGGGGAGTGTGCAGGAGACTTCAGTGAACAGGCCGGTTTGCCCGAACAAGGCAGAATGCAGATGCGTAGTTCCCAAGCATATTCTTCTGAGTCCACTAGAAACGTTGGAGTAGAGCTGAGAGGAACTCGGCATAAGTTCCATTTGAAGAAATAACCTAGGCCAGAAACCCACTCAGCTGTAGCTGTTAAGATTCATCTGGAACGCACATTCTGGGAACCAGGCAGCAGAGTGCCCTGTGGAAGCTGCTCGATTTCAGCTTGTCTGATAGGTGTTTGTCTTCCCTGCAGTGAAACAGTGGCTTAGAGAACTCTTTCTACAGCAGCCACACACTCTGCCCTAGAGCTGAGAAGCACTGGCTGTAAGTTCCCTTTGCAGAAGTAACATTCTCCAGAAACACACTCTCTCCTAACTCTTAAGTTACTAGCTCACCTCACATATGCATGGAAACCCAGAGTGGAGCAGCCGGCGATAGCTCTTGCTTGGATGCTGCCAGAAGGCTCTGTGCGATAGTGGCTTGCAAGGAGCTGCTTAGGAATCTAGTTGCACAGCAAGTACAAGCTTCTCACTGGAGCTGAGAAGCACTGGGAAGAACTTCCCTTTGAAGAACTAAGAGTGAGCAGAAACACACGCAGTTCTATCTCTTACTGGGGAGTGTGCAGGAGACTTCAGTGAACAGGCCGGTTTGCCCGAACAAGGCAGAATGCAGATGCGTAGTTCCCAAGCATATTCTTCTGAGTCCACTAGAAACGTTGGAGTAGAGCTGAGAGGAACTCGGCATAAGTTCCATTTGAAGAAATAACCTAGGCCAGAAACCCACTCAGCTGTAGCTGTTAAGATTCATCTGGAGCGCACATTCTGGGAACCAGGCAGCAGAGTGCCCTGTGGAAGCTGCTCGATTTCAGCTTGTCTGATAGGTGTTTGTCTTCCCTGCAGAGAAACAGTGGCTTAGAGAACTCTTTCTACAGCAGCCACACACTCTGCCCTAGAGCTGAGAAGCACTGGCTGTAAGTTCCCTTTGCAGAAGTAACATTCTCCAGAAACACACTCTCTCCTAAATCTTAAGTTACTAGCTCACCTCACATATGCATGGAAACCCACAGTGGAGCAGGCGGCGATAGGTCTTGCTTGGATGCTGCCAGAAGGCTCTGTGCGATAGTGGCTTGCAAGGAGCTGCTTAGGAATCTAGTTGCACAGCAAGTACAAGCTTCTCACTGGAGCTGAGAAGCACTGGGGAGAACTTCCCTTTGAAGAACTAACAGTGTGCAGAAACACACGCAGTTCTATCTCTTACTGGGGAGTGTGCAGGAGACTTCAGTGAACAGGCCGCTCTGCCCAAACAAGGCAGAATGCAGATGCGTAGTTCCCAAGCATATTCTTCTGAGTCCACTAGAAACGTTGGAGTAGAGCTGAGAGGAACTCGGCATAAGTTCCATTTGAAGAAATAACCTAGGCCAGAAACCCACTCAGCTGTAGCTGTTAAGATTCATCTGGAACGCACATTCTGGGAACCAGGCAGCAGAGTGCCCTGTGGAAGCTGCTCGATTTCAGCTTGTCTGATAGGTGTTTGTCTTCCCTGCAGAGAAACAGTGGCTTAGAGAACTCTTTCTACAGCAGCCACACACTCTGCCCTAGATCTGTGAAGCACTGGCTGTAAGTTCCCTTTGCAGAAGTAACATTCTCCAGAAACACACTCTCTCCTAACTCTTAACTTACTAGCTCACCTCACATATGCATGGAAACCCAGAGTGGAGCAGCCGTCGATAGCACTTGCTTGGATGCTGCCAGAAGGCTCTGTGCGATAGTGGCTTGCAAGGAGCTGCTTAGGAATCTAGTTGCACAGCAAGTACCAGCTTCTCACTGGAGATGAGAAGCACTGGGAAGAACTTCCCTTTGAAGAACTAACAGTGTGCAGAAACACACGCAGTTCTATCTCTTACTGGGGAGTGTGCAGGCGAGTTCAGTGAACAGGCCGCTCTGCCCGAACAAGGCAGAATGCAGATGCGTAGTTCCCAAGCATATTCTTCTGAGTCCACTAGAAACGTTGGAGTAGAGCTGAGAGGAACTCGGCATAAGTTCCATTTGAAGAAATAACCTAGGCCAGAAACCCACTCAGCTGTAGCTGTTAAGATTCATCTGGAACGCACATTCTGGGAACCAGGCAGCAGAGTGCCCTGTGGAAGCTGCTCGATTTCAGCTTGTCTGATAGGTGTTTGTCTTCCCTGCAGTGAAACAGTGGCTTAGAGAACTCTTTCTACAGCAGCCACACACTCTGCCCTAGAGCTGAGAAGCCCTGGCTGTAAGTTCCCTTTGCAGAAGTAACATTCTCCAGAAACACACTCTCTCCTAACTCTTAAGTTACTAGCTCACCTCACATATGCATGGAAACCCAGAGTGGAGCAGCCGGCGATAGCTCTTGCTTGGATGCTGCCAGAAGGCTCTGTGCGATAGTGGCTTGCAAGGAGCTGCTTAGGAATCTAGTTGCACAGCAAGTACAAGCTTCTCACTGGAGCTGAGAAGCACTGGGAAGAACTTCCCTTTGAAGAACTAACAGTGAGCAGAAACACACGCAGTTCTATCTCTTACTGGGGAGTGTGCAGGAGACTTCAGTGAACAGGCCGGTTTGCCCGAACAAGGCAGAATGCAGATGCGTAGTTCCCAAGCATATTCTTCTGAGTCCACTAGAAACGTTGGAGTAGAGCTGAGAGGAACTCGGCATAAGTTCCATTTGAAGAAATAACCTAGGCCAGAAACCCACTCAGCTGTAGCTGTTAAGATTCATCTGGAGCGCACAATCTGGGAACCAGGCAGCAGAGTGCCCTGTGGAAGCTGCTCGATTTCAGCTTGTCTGATAGGTGTTTGTCTTCCCTGCAGAGAAACAGTGGCTTAGAGAACTCTTTCTACAGCAGCCACACACTCTGCCCTAGAGCTGAGAAGCACTGGCTGTAAGTTCCCTTTGCAGAAGTAACATTCTCCAGAAACACACTCTCTCCTAACTCTTAAGTTACTAGCTCACCTCACATATGCATGGAAACCCAGAGTGGAGCAGCCGTCGATAGCACTTGCTTGGATGCTGCCAGAAGGCTCTGTGCGATAGTGGCTTGCAAGGAGCTGCTTAGGAATCTAGTTGCACAGCAAGTACCAGCTTCTCACTGGAGATGAGAAGCACTGGGAAGAACTTCCCTTTGAAGAACTAAAAGTGTGCAGAAACACACGCAGTTCTATCTCTTACTGGGGAGTGTGCAGGCGAGTTCAGTGAACAGGCCGCTCTGCCCGAACAAGGCAGAATGCAGATGCGTAGTTCCCAAGCATATTCTTCTGAGTCCACTAGAAACGTTGGAGTAGAGCTGAGAGGAACTCGGCATAAGTTCCATTTGAAGAAATAACCTAGGCCAGAAACCAACTCAGCTGTAGCTGTTAAGATTCATCTGGAGCGCACATTCTGGGAACCAGGCAGCAGAGTGCCCTGTGGAAGCTGCTCGATTTCAGCTTGTCTGATAGGTGTTTGTCTTCCCTGCAGAGAAACAGTGGCTTAGAGAACTCTTTCTACAGCAGCCACACACTCTGCCCTAGAGCTGAGAAGCACTGGCTGTAAGTTCCCTTTGCAGAAGTAACATTCTCCAGAAACACACTCTCTCCTAACTCTTAAGTTACAAGCTCACCTCACATATGCATGGAAACCCAGAGTGGAGCAGCCGGTGATAGCTCTTGCTTGGATGCTGCCAGAAGGCTCTGTGCGATAGTGGCTTGCAAGGAGCTGCTTAGGAATCTAGTTGCACAGCAAGTACAAGCTTCTCACTGGAGCTGAGAAGCACTGGGAAGAACTTCCCTTTGAAGAACTAACAGTGAGCAGAAACACACGCAGTTCTATCTCTTACTGGGGAGTGTGCAGGAGACTTCAGTGAACAGGCCGGTTTGCCCGAACAAGGCAGAATGCAGATGCGTAGTTCCCTAGCATATTCTTCTGAGTCCACTAGAAACGTTGGAGTAGAGCTGAGAGGAACTCGGCATAAGTTCCATTTGAAGAAATAACCTAGGCCAGAAACCCACTCAGCTGTAGCTGTTAAGATTCATCTGGAGCGCACATTCTGGGAACCAGGCAGCAGAGTGCCCTGTGGAAGCTGCTCGATTTCAGCTTGTCTGATAGGTGTTTGTCTTCCCTGCAGAGAAACAGTGGCTTAGAGAACTCTTTCTACAGCAGCCACACACTCTGCCCTAGAGCTGAGAAGCACTGGCTGTAAGTTCCCTTTGCAGAAGTAACATTCTCCAGAAACACACTCTCTCCTAACTCTTAAGTTACTAGCTCACCTCACATATGCATGGAAACCCAGAGTGGAGCAGGCGGCGATAGCTCTTGCTTGGATGCTGCCAGAAGGCTCTGTGCGATAGTGGCTTGCAAGGAGCTGCTTAGGAATCTAGTTGCACAGCAAGTACAAGCTTCTCACTGGAGCTGAGAAGCACTGGGGAGAACTTCCCTTTGAAGAACTAACAGTGTGCAGAAACACACGCAGTTCTATCTCTTACTGGGGAGTGTGCAGGCAAGTTCAGTGAACAGGCCGCTCTGCCCGAACAAGGCAGAATGCAGATGCGTAGTTCCCAAGCATATTCTTCTGAGTCCACTAGAAACGTTGGAGTAGAGCTGAGAGGAACTCGGCATAAGTTCCATTTGAAGAAATAACCTAGGCCAGAAACCCACTCAGCTGTAGCTGTTAAGATTCATCTGGAACGCACATTCTGGGAACCAGGCAGCAGAGTGCCCTGTGGAAGCTGCTCGATTTCAGCTTGTCTGATAGGTGTTTGTCTTCCCTGCAGAGAAACAGTGGCTTAGAGAACTCTTTCTACAGCAGCCACACACTCTGCCCTAGAGCTGAGAAGCACTGGCTGTAAGTTCCCTTTGCAGAAGTAACATTCTCCAGAAACACACTCTCTCCTAACTCTTAAGTTACTAGCTCACCTCACATATGCATGGAAACCCACAGTGGAGCAGGCGGCGATAGCTCTTGCTTGGATGCTGCCAGAAGGCTCTGTGCGATAGTGGCTTGCAAGGAGCTGCTTAGGAATCTAGTTGCACAGCAAGTACAAGCTTCTCACTGGAGCTGAGAAGCACTGGGGAGAACTTCCCTTTGAAGAACTAACAGTGTGCAGAAACACACGCAGTTCTATCTCTTACTGGGGAGTGTGCAGGAGACTTCAGTGAACAGGCCGCTCTGCCCGAACAAGGCAGAATGCAGATGCGTAGTTCCCAAGCATATTCTTCTGAGTCCACTAGAAACGTTGGAGTAGAGCTGAGAGGAACTCGGCATAAGTTCCATTTGAAGAAATAACCTAGGCCAGAAACCCACTCAGCTGTAGCTGTTAAGATTCATCTGGAACGCACATTCTGGGAACCAGGCTGCAGAGTGCCCTGTGGAAGCTGCTCGATTTCAGCTTGTCTGATAGGTGTTTGTCTTCCCTGCAGTGAAACAGTGCCTTAGAGAACTCTTTCTACAGCAGCCACACACTCTGCCCTAGAGATGAGAAGCACTGGCTGTAAGTTCGCTTTGCAGAAGTAACATTCTCCAGAAACACACTCTCTACTAACTCTTAAGTTACTAGCTCACCTCACATATGCATGGAAACCCAGAGTGGAGCAGCCGGCGATAGCTCTTGCTTGGATGCTGCCAGAAGGCTCTGTGCGATAGTGGCTTGCAAGGAGCTGCTTAGGAATCTAGTTGCACAGCAAGTACAAGCTTCTCACTGGAGCTGAGAAGCACTGGGAAGAACTTCCCTTTGAAGAACTAACAGTGAGCAGAAACACACGCAGTTCTATCTCTTACTGGGGAGTGTGCAGGAGACTTCAGTGAACAGGCCGGTTTGCCCGAACAAGGCAGAATGCAGATGCGTAGTTCCCAAGCATATTCTTCTGAGTCCACTAGAAACGTTGGAGTAGAGCTGAGAGGAACTCGGCATAAGTTCCATTTGAAGAAATAACCTAGGCCAGAAACCCACTCAGCTGTAGCTGTTAAGATTCATCTGGAGCGCACATTCTGGGAACCAGGCAGCAGAGTGCCCTGTGGAAGCTGCTCGATTTCAGCTTGTCTGATAGGTGTTTGTCTTCCCTGCAGTGAAACAGTGGCTTAGAGAACTCTTTCTACAGCAGCCACACACTCTGCCCTAGAGCTGAGAAGCACTGGCTGTAAGTTCCCTTTGCAGAAGTAACATTCTCCAGAAACACACTCTCTCCTAACTCTTAAGTTACTAGCTCACCTCACATATGCATGGAAACCCAGAGTGGAGCAGCCGGCGATAGCTCTTGCTTGGATGCTGCCAGAAGGCTCTGTGCGATAGTGGCTTGCAAGGAGCTGCTTAGGAATCTAGTTGCACAGCAAGTACAAGCTTCTCACTGGAGCTGAGAAGCACTGGGAAGAACTTCCCTTTGAAGAACTAACAGTGAGCAGAAACACACGCAGTTCTATCTCTTACTGGGGAGTGTGCAGGAGACTTCAGTGAACAGGCCGGTTTGCCCGAACAAGGCAGAATGCAGATGCGTAGTTCCCAAGCATATTCTTCTGAGTCCACTAGAAACGTTGGAGTAGAGCTGAGAGGAACTCGGCATAAGTTCCATTTGAAGAAATAACCTAGGCCAGAAACCCACTCAGCTGTAGCTGTTAAGATTCATCTGGAGCGCACATTCTGGGAACCAGGCAGCAGAGTGCCCTGTGGAAGCTGCTCGATTTCAGCTTGTCTGATAGGTGTTTGTCTTCCCTGCAGAGAAACAGTGGCTTAGAGAACTCTTTCTACAGCAGCCACACACTCTGCCCTAGAGCTGAGAAGCACTGGCTGTAAGTTCCCTTTGCAGAAGTAACATTCTCCAGAAACACACTCTCTCCTAACTCTTAAGTTACTAGCTCACCTCACATATGCATGGAAACCCACAGTGGAGCAGGCGGCGATAGCTCTTGCTTGGATGCTGCCAGAAGGCTCTGTGCGATAGTGGCTTGCAAGGAGCTGCTTAGGAATCTAGTTGCACAGCAAGTACAAGCTTCTCACTGGAGCTGAGAAGCACTGGGGAGAACTTCCCTTTGAAGAACTAACAGTGTGCAGAAACACACGCAGTTCTATCTCTTACTGGGGAGTGTGCAGGAGACTTCAGTGAACAGGCCGCTCTGCCCGAACAAGGCAGAATGCAGATGCGTAGTTCCCAAGCATATTCTTCTGAGTCCACTAGAAACGTTGGAGTAGAGCTGAGAGGAACTCGGCATAAGTTCCATTTGAAGAAATAACCTAGGCCAGAAACCCACTCAGCTGTAGCTGTTAAGATTCATCTGGAACGCACATTCTGGGAACCAGGCTGCAGAGTGCCCTGTGGAAGCTGCTCGATTTCAGCTTGTCTGATAGGTGTTTGTCTTCCCTGCAGTGAAACAGTGCCTTAGAGAACTCTTTCTACAGCAGCCACACACTCTGCCCTAGAGCTGAGAAGCACTGGCTGTAAGTTCGCTTTGCAGAAGTAACATTCTCCAGAAACACACTCTCTACTAACTCTTAAGTTACTAGCTCACCTCACATATGCATGGAAACCCAGAGTGGAGCAGCCGGCGATAGCTCTTGCTTGGATGCTGCCAGAAGGCTCTGTGCGATAGTGGCTTGCAAGGAGCTGCTTAGGAATCTAGTTGCACAGCAAGTACAAGCTTCTCACTGGAGCTGAGAAGCACTGGGAAGAAATTCCCTTTGAAGAACTAACAGTGAGCAGAAACACACGCAGTTCTATCTCTTACTGGGGAGTGTGCAGGAGACTTCAGTGAACAGGCCGGTTTGCCCGAACAAGGCAGAATGCAGATGCGTAGTTCCCAAGCATATTCTTCTGAGTCCACTAGAAACGTTGGAGTAGAGCTGAGAGGAACTCGGCATAAGTTCCATTTGAAGAAATAACCTAGGCCAGAAACCCACTCAGCTGTAGCTGTTAAGATTCATCTGGAACGCACATTCTGGGAACCAGGCAGCAGAGTGCCCTGTGGAAGCTGCTCGATTTCAGCTTGTCTGATAGGTGTTTGTCTTCCCTGCAGTGAAACAGTGGCTTAGAGAACTCTTTCTACAGCAGCCACACACTCTGCCCTAGAGCTGAGAAGCACTGGCTGTAAGTTCCCTTTGCAGAAGTAACATTCTCCAGAAACACACTCTCTCCTAACTCTTCAGTTACTAGCTCACCTCACATATGCATGGAAACCCAGAGTGGAGCAGCCGGCGATAGCTCTTGCTTGGATGCTGCCAGAAGGCTCTGTGCGATAGTGGCTTGCAAGGAGCTGCTTAGGAATCTAGTTGCACAGCAAGTACAAGCTTCTCACTGGAGCTGAGAAGCACTGGGAAGAACTTCCCTTTGAAGAACTAACAGTGAGCAGAAACACACGCAGTTCTATCTCTTACTGGGGAGTGTGCAGGAGACTTCAGTGAACAGGCCGGTTTGCCCGAACAAGGCAGAATGCAGATTTGTAGTTCCCAAGCATATTCTTCTGAGTCCACTAGAAACGTTGGAGTAGAGCTGAGAGGAACTCGGCATAAGTTCCATTTGAAGAAATAACCTAGGCCAGAAACCCACTCAGCTGTAGCTGTTAAGATTCATCTGGAGCGCACATTCTGGGAACCAGGCAGCAGAGTGCCCTGTGGAAGCTGCTCGATTTCAGCTTGTCTGATAGGTGTTTGTCTTCCCTGCAGAGAAACAGTGGCTTAGAGAACTCTTTCTACAGCAGCCACACACTCTGCCCTAGAGCTGAGAAGCACTGGCTGTAAGTTCCCTTTGCAGAAGTAACATTCTCCAGAAACACACTCTCTCCTAACTCTTAAGTTACTAGCTCACCTCACATATGCATGGAAACCCACAGTGGAGCAGGCGGCGTTAGGTCTTGCTTGGATGCTGCCAGAAGGCTCTGTGCGATAGTGGCTTGCAAGGAGCTGCTTAGGAATCTAGTTGCACAGCAAGTACAAGCTTCTCACTGGAGCTGAGAAGCACTGGGGAGAACTTCCCTTTGAAGAACTAACAGTGTGCAGAAACACACGCAGTTCTATCTCTTACTGGGGAGTGTGCAGGAGACTTCAGTGAACAGGCCGCTCTGCCCGAACAAGGCAGAATGCAGATGCGTAGTTCCCAAGCATATTCTTCTGAGTCCACTAGAAACGTTGGAGTAGAGCTGAGAGGAACTCGGCATAAGTTCCATTTGAAGAAATAACCTAGGCCAGAAACCCACTCAGCTGTAGCTGTTAAGATTCATCTGGAACGCACATTCTGGGAACCAGGCAGCAGAGTGCCCTGTGGAAGCTGCTCGATTTCAGCTTGTCTGATAGGTGTTTGTCTTCCCTGCAGAGAAACAGTGGCTTAGAGAACTCTTTCTACAGCAGCCACACACTCTGCCCTAGATCTGTGAAGCACTGGCTGTAAGTTCCCTTTGCAGAAGTAACATTCTCCAGAAACACACTCTCTCCTAACTCTTAACTTACTAGCTCACCTCACATATGCGTGGAAACCCAGAGTGGAGCAGCCGTCGATAGCACTTGCTTGGATGCTGCCAGAAGGCTCTGTGCGATAGTGGCTTGCAAGGAGCTGCTTAGGAATCTAGTTGCACAGCAAGTACCAGCTTCTCACTGGAGATGAGAAGCACTGGGAAGAACTTCCCTTTGAAGAACTAACAGTGTGCAGAAACACACGCAGTTCTATCTCTTACTGGGGAGTGTGCAGGCGAGTTCAGTGAACAGGCCGGTTTGCCCGAACAAGGCAGAATGCAGATGCGTAGTTCCCAAGCATATTCTTCTGAGTCCACTAGAAACGTTGGAGTAGAGCTGAGAGGAACTCGGCATAAGTTCCATTTGAAGAAATAACCTAGGCCAGAAACCCACTCAGCTGTAGCTGTTAAGATTCATCTGGAGCGCACATTCTGGGAACCAGGCAGCAGAGTGCCCTGTGGAAGCTGCTCGATTTCAGCTTGTCTGATAGGTGTTTGTCTTCCCTGCAGAGAAACAGTGGCTTAGAGAACTCTTTCTACAGCAGCCACACACTCTGCCCTAGAGCTGAGAAGCACTGGCTGTAAGTTCCCTTTGCAGAAGTAACATTCTCCAGAAACACACTCTCTCCTAACTCTTAAGTTACTAGCTCACCTCACATATGCATGGAAACCCACAGTGGAGCAGGCGGCGATAGCTCTTGCTTGGATGCTGCCAGAAGGCTCTGTGCGATAGTGGCTTGCAAGGAGCTGCTTAGGAATCTAGTTGCACAGCAAGTACAAGCTTCTCACTGGAGCTGAGAAGCACTGGGAAGAACTTCCCTTTGAAGAACTAACAGTGAGCAGAAACACACGCAGTTCTATCTCTTACTGGGGAGTGTGCAGGAGACTTCAGTGAACAGGCCGCTCTGCCCGAACAAGGCAGAATGCAGATGCGTAGTTCCCAAGCATATTCTTCTGAGTCCACTAGAAACGTTGGAGTAGAGCTGAGAGGAACTCGGCATAAGTTCCATTTGAAGAAATAACCTAGGCCAGAAACCCACTCAGCTGTAGCTGTTAAGATTCATCTGGAACGCACATTCTGGGAACCAGGCAGCAGAGTGCCCTGTGGAAGCTGCTCGATTTCAGCTTGTCTGATAGGTGTTTGTCTTCCCTGCAGAGAAACAGTGGCTTAGAGAACTCTTTCTACAGCAGCCACACACTCTGCCCTAGATCTGTGAAGCACTGGCTGTAAGTTCCCTTTGCAGAAGTAACATTCTCCAGAAACACACTCTCTCCTAACTCTTAACTTACTAGCTCACCTCACATATGCATGGAAACCCAGAGTGGAGCAGCCGTCGATAGCACTTGCTTGGATGCTGCCAGAAGGCTCTGTGCGATAGTGGCTTGCAAGGAGCTGCTTAGGAATCTAGTTGCACAGCAAGTACCAGCTTCTCACTGGAGATGAGAAGCACTGGGAAGAACTTCCCTTTGAAGAACTAACAGTGTGCAGAAACACACGCAGTTCTATCTCTTACTGGGGAGTGTGCAGGCGAGTTCAGTGAACAGGCCGCTCTGCCCGAACAAGGCAGAATGCAGATGCGTAGTTCCCAAGCATATTCTTCTGAGTCCACTAGAAACGTTGGAGTAGAGCTGAGAGGAACTCGGCATAAGTTCCATTTGAAGAAATAACCTAGGCCAGAAACCCACTCAGCTGTAGCTGTTAAGATTCATCTGGAGCGCACATTCTGGGAACCAGGCAGCAGAGTGCCCTGTGGAAGCTGCTCGATTTCAGCTTGTCTGATAGGTGTTTGTCTTCCCTGCAGTGAAACAGTGGCTTAGAGAACTCTTTCTACAGCAGCCACACACTCTGCCCTAGAGCTGAGAAGCACTGGCTGTAAGTTCCCTTTGCAGAAGTAACATTCTCCAGAAACACACTCTCTCCTAACTCTTAAGTTACTAGCTCACCTCACATATGCATGGAAACCCACAGTGGAGCAGCCGGCGATAGCTCTTGCTTGGATGCTGCCAGAAGGCTCTGTGCGATAGTGGCTTGCAAGGAGCTGCTTAGGAATCTAGTTGCACAGCAAGTACAAGCTTCTCACTGGAGCTGAGAAGCACTGGGAAGAACTTCCCTTTGAAGAACTAACAGTGAGCAGAAACACACGCAGTTCTATCTCTTACTGGGGAGTGTGCAGGAGACTTCAGTGAACAGGCCGGTTTGCCCGAACAAGGCAGAATGCAGATGCGTAGTTCCCAAGCATATTCTTCTGAGTCCACTAGAAACGTTGGAGTAGAGCTGAGAGGAACTCGGCATAAGTTCCATTTGAAGAAATAACCTAGGCCAGAAACCCACTCAGCTGTAGCTGTTAAGATTCATCTGGAGCGCACATTCTGGGAACCAGGCAGCAGAGTGCCCTGTGGAAGCTGCTCGATTTCAGCTTGTCTGATAGGTGTTTGTCTTCCCTGCAGAGAAACAGTGGCTTAGAGAACTCTTTCTACAGCAGCCACACACTCTGCCCTAGAGCTGAGAAGCACTGGCTGTAAGTTCCCTTTGCAGAAGTAACATTCTCCAGAAACACACTCTCTCCTAACTCTTAAGTTACTAGCTCACCTCACATATGCATGGAAACCCACAGTGGAGCAGGCGGCGATAGCTCTTGCTTGGATGCTGCCAGAAGGCTCTGTGCGATAGTGGCTTGCAAGGAGCTGCTTAGGAATCTAGTTGCACAGCAAGTACAAGCTTCTCACTGGAGCTGAGAAGCACTGGGGAGAACTTCCCTTTGAAGAACTAACAGTGTGCAGAAACACACGCAGTTCTATCTCTTACTGGGGAGTGTGCAGGAGACTTCAGTGAACAGGCCGCTCTGCCCAAACAAGGCAGAATGCAGATGCGTAGTTCCCAAGCATATTCTTCTGAGTCCACTAGAAACGTTGGAGTAGAGCTGAGAGGAACTCGGCATAAGTTCCATTTGAAGAAATAACCTAGGCCAGAAACCCACTCAGCTGTAGCTGTTAAGATTCATCTGGAACGCACATTCTGGGAACCAGGCAGCAGAGTGCCCTGTGGAAGCTGCTCGATTTCAGCTTGTCTGATAGGTGTTTGTCTTCCCTGCAGAGAAACAGTGGCTTAGAGAACTCTTTCTACAGCAGCCACACACTCTGCCCTAGATCTGTGAAGCACTGGCTGTAAGTTCCCTTTGCAGAAGTAACATTCTCCAGAAACACACTCTCTCCTAACTCTTAACTTACTAGCTCACCTCACATATGCATGGAAACCCAGAGTGGAGCAGCCGTCGATAGCACTTGCTTGGATGCTGCCAGAAGGCTCTGTGCGATAGTGGCTTGCAAGGAGCTGCTTAGGAATCTAGTTGCACAGCAAGTACCAGCTTCTCACTGGAGATGAGAAGCACTGGGAAGAACTTCCCTTTGAAGAACTAACAGTGTGCAGAAACACACGCAGTTCTATCTCTTACTGGGGAGTGTGCAGGCGAGTTCAGTGAACAGGCCGCTCTGCCCGAAGAAGGCAGAATGCAGATGCGTAGTTCCCAAGCATATTCTTCTGAGTCCACTAGAAACGTTGGAGTAGAGCTGAGAGGAACTCGGCATAAGTTCCATTTGAAGAAATAACCTAGGCCAGAAACCCACTCAGCTGTAGCTGTTAAGATTCATCTGGAGCGCACATTCTGGGAACCAGGCAGCAGAGTGCCCTGTGGAAGCTGCTCGATTTCAGCTTGTCTGATAGGTGTTTGTCTTCCCTGCAGTGAAACAGTGGCTTAGAGAACTCTTTCTACAGCAGCCACACACTCTGCCCTAGAGCTGAGAAGCACTGGCTGTAAGTTCCCTTTGCAGAAGTAACATTCTCCAGAAACACACTCTCTCCTAACTCTTAAGTTACTAGCTCACCTCACATATGCATGGAAACCCACAGTGGAGCAGCCGGCGATAGCTCTTGCTTGGATGCTGCCAGAAGGCTCTGTGCGATAGTGGCTTGCAAGGAGCTGCTTAGGAATCTAGTTGCACAGCAAGTACAAGCTTCTCACTGGAGCTGAGAAGCACTGGGAAGAACTTCCCTTTGAAGAACTAACAGTGAGCAGAAACACACGCAGTTCTATCTCTTACTGGGGAGTGTGCAGGAGACTTCAGTGAACAGGCCGGTTTGCCCGAACAAGGCAGAATGCAGATGCGTAGTTCCCAAGCATATTCTTCTGAGTCCACTAGAAACGTTGGAGTAGAGCTGAGAGGAACTCGGCATAAGTTCCATTTGAAGAAATAACCTAGGCCAGAAACCCACTCAGCTGTAGCTGTTAAGATTCATCTGGAGCGCACATTCTGGGAACCAGGCAGCAGAGTGCCCTGTGGAAGCTGCTCGATTTCAGCTTGTCTGATAGGTGTTTGTCTTCCCTGCAGAGAAACAGTGGCTTAGAGAACTCTTTCTACAGCAGCCACACACTCTGCCCTAGAGCTGAGAAGCACTGGCTGTAAGTTCCCTTTGCAGAAGTAACATTCTCCAGAAACACACTCTCTCCTAACTCTTAACTTACTAGCTCACCTCACATATGCATGGAGACACACAGTGGAGCAGCCGGCGATAGCTCTTGCTTGGATGCTGCCAGAAGGCTCTGTGCGATAGTGGCTTGCAAGGAGCTGCTTAGGAATCTAGTTGCACAGCAAGTACAAGCTTCTCACTGGAGCTGAGAAGCACTGGGAAGAACTTCCCTTTGAAGAACTAACAGTGTGCAGAAACACACGCAGTTCTATCTCTTACTGGGGAGTGTGCAGGAGACTTCAGTGAACAGGCCGCTCTGCCCGAACAAGGCAGAATGCAGATGCGTAGTTCCGAAGCATATTCTTCTGAGTCCACTAGAAACGTTGGAGTAGAGCTGAGAGGAACTCGGCATAAGTTCCATTTGAAGAAATAACCTAGGCCAGAAACCCACTCAGCTGTGGCTGTTAAGATTCATCTGGAGCGCACATTCTGGGAACCAGGCAGCAGAGTGCCCTGTGGAAGCTGCTCGATTTCAGCTTGTCTGATAGGTGTTTGTCTTCCCTGCAGAGAAACAGTGGCTTAGAGAACTCTTTCTACAGCAGCCACACACTCTGCCCTAGATCTGAGAAGCACTGGCTGTAAGTTCCCTTTGCAGAAGTAACATTCTCCAGAAACACACTCTCTCCTAACTCTTAACTTACTAGCTCACCTCACATATGCATGGAAACCCAGAGTGGAGCAGCCGTCGATAGCACTTGCTTGGATGCTGCCAAAAGGCTCTGTGCGATAGTGGCTTGCAAGGAGCTGCTTAGGAATCTAGTTGCACAGCAAGTACAAGCTTCTCACTGGAGATGAGAAGCACTGGGAAGAACTTCCCTTTGAAGAACTAACAGTGTGCAGAAACACACGCAGTTCTATCTCTTACTGGGGAGTGTGCAGGCGAGTTCAGTGAACAGGCCGCTCTGCCCGAACAAGGCAGAATGCAGATGCGTAGTTCCCAAGCATATTCTTCTGAGTCCACTAGAAACGTTGGAGTAGAGCTGAGAGGAACTCGGCATAAGTTCCATTTGAAGAAATAACCTAGGCCAGAAACCCACTCAGCTGTAGCTGTTAAGATTCATCTGGAACGCACATTCTGGGAAC
Organism: Tapirus indicus; assembly: GCA_031878705.1. Lineage (NCBI taxonomy): Eukaryota > Metazoa > Chordata > Mammalia > Perissodactyla > Tapiridae > Tapirus > Tapirus indicus. The sequence continues at coordinate 931,897 of CM062933.1, forward strand.
CAGGCAGCAGAGTGCCCTGTGGAAGCTGCTCGATTTCAGCTTGTCTGATAGGTGTTTGTCTTCCCTGCAGAGAAACAGTGGCTTAGAGAACTCTTTCTACAGCAGCCACACACTCTGCCCTAGAGCTGAGAAGCACTGGCTGTAAGTTCCCTTTGCAGAAGTAACATTCTCCAGAAACACACTCTCTCCTAACTCTTAACTTACTAGCTCACCTCACATATGCATGGAGACACACAGTGGAGCAGGCGGCGATAGCTCTTGCTTGGATGCTGCCAGAAGGCTCTGTGCGATAGTGGCTTGCAAGGAGCTGCTTAGGAATCTAGTTGCACAGCAAGTACAAGCTTCTCACTGGAGCTGAGAAGCACTGGGAAGAACTTCCCTTTGAAGAACTAACAGTGTGCAGAAACACACGCAGTTCTATCTCTTACTGGGGAGTGTGCAGGAGACTTCAGTGAACAGGCCGGTTTGCCCGAACAAGGCAGAATGCAGATGCGTAGTTCCCAAGCATATTCTTCTGAGTCCACTAGAAACGTTGGAGTAGAGCTGAGAGGAACTCGGCATAAGTTCCATTTGAAGAAATAACCTAGGCCAGAAACCCACTCAGCTGTAGCTGTTAAGATTCATCTGGAGCGCACATTCTGGGAACCAGGCAGCAGAGTGCCCTGTGGAAGCTGCTCGATTTCAGCTTGTCTGATAGGTGTTTGTCTTCCCTGCAGAGAAACAGTGGCTTAGAGAACTCTTTCTACAGCAGCCACACACTCTGCCCTAGAGCTGAGAAGCACTGGCTGTAAGTTCCCTTTGCAGAAGTAACATTCTCCAGAAACACACTCTCTCCTAACTCTTAACTTACTAGCTCACCTCACATATGCATGGAGACACACAGTGGAGCAGGCGGCGATAGCTCTTGCTTGGATGCTGCCAGAAGGCTCTGTGCGATAGTGGCTTGCAAGGAGCTGCTTAGGAATCTAGTTGCACAGCAAGTACAAGCTTCTCACTGGAGCTGAGAAGCACTGGGAAGAACTTCCCTTTGAAGAACTAACAGTGTGCAGAAACACACGCAGTTCTATCTCTTACTGGGGAGTGTGCAGGAGACTTCAGTGAACAGGCCGCTCTGCCCGAACAAGGCAGAATGCAGATGCGTAGTTCCGAAGCATATTCTTCTGAGTCCACTAGAAACGTTGGAGTAGAGCTGAGAGGAACTCGGCATAAGTTCCATTTGAAGAAATAACCTAGGCCAGAAACCCACTCAGCTGTGGCTGTTAAGATTCATCTGGAGCGCACATTCTGGGAACCAGGCAGCAGAGTGCCCTGTGGAAGCTGCTCGATTTCAGCTTGTCTGATAGGTGTTTGTCTTCCCTGCAGAGAAACAGTGGCTTAGAGAACTCTTTCTACAGCAGCCACACACTCTGCCCTAGATCTGAGAAGCACTGGCTGTAAGTTCCCTTTGCAGAAGTAACATTCTCCAGAAACACACTCTCTCCTAACTCTTAACTTACTAGCTCACCTCACATATGCATGGAAACCCAGAGTGGAGCAGCCGTCGATAGCACTTGCTTGGATGCTGCCAAAAGGCTCTGTGCGATAGTGGCTTGCAAGGAGCTGCTTAGGAATCTAGTTGCACAGCAAGTACAAGCTTCTCACTGGAGATGAGAAGCACTGGGAAGAACTTCCCTTTGAAGAACTAACAGTGTGCAGAAACACACGCAGTTCTATCTCTTACTGGGGAGTGTGCAGGCGAGTTCAGTGAACAGGCCGCTCTGCCCGAACAAGGCAGAATGCAGATGCGTAGTTCCCAAGCATATTCTTCTGAGTCCACTAGAAACGTTGGAGTAGAGCTGAGAGGAACTCGGCATAAGTTCCATTTGAAGAAATAACCTAGGCCAGAAACCCACTCAGCTGTAGCTGTTAAGATTCATCTGGAACGCACATTCTGGGAACCAGGCAGCAGAGTGCCCTGTGGAAGCTGCTCGATTTCAGCTTGTCTGATAGGTGTTTGTCTTCCCTGCAGTGAAACAGTGGCTTAGAGAACTCTTTCTACAGCAGCCACACACTCTGCCCTAGAGCTGAGAAGCACTGGCTGTAAGTTCCCTTTGCAGAAGTAACATTCTCCAGAAACACACTCTCTCCTAACTCTTAACTTACTAGCTCACCTCACATATGCATGGAGACACACAGTGGAGCAGGCGGCGATAGCTCTTGCTTGGATGCTGCCAGAAGGCTCTGTGCGATAGTGGCTTGCAAGGAGCTGCTTAGGAATCTAGTTGCACAGCAAGTACAAGCTTCTCACTGGAGCTGAGAAGCACTGGGGAGAACTTCCCTTTGAAGAACTAACAGTGAGCAGAAACACACGCAGTTCTATCTCTTACTGGGGAGTGTGCAGGAGACTTCAGTGAACAGGCCGGTTTGCCCGAACAAGGCAGAATGCAGATGCGTAGTTCCCAAGCATATTCTTCTGAGTCCACTAGAAACGTTGGAGTAGAGCTGAGAGGAACTCGGCATAAGTTCCATTTGAAGAAATAACCTAGGCCAGAAACCCACTCAGCTGTGGCTGTTAAGATTCATCTGGAGCGCACATTCTGGGAACCAGGCAGCAGAGTGCCCTGTGGAAGCTGCTCGATTTCAGCTTGTCTGATAGGTGTTTGTCTTCCCTGCAGAGAAACAGTGGCTTAGAGAACTCTTTCTACAGCAGCCACACACTCTGCCCTAGATCTGAGAAGCACTGGCTGTAAGTTCCCTTTGCAGAAGTAACATTCTCCAGAAACACACTCTCTCCTAACTCTTAACTTACTAGCTCACCTCACATATGCATGGAAACCCAGAGTGGAGCAGCCGTCGATAGCACTTGCTTGGATGCTGCCAAAAGGCTCTGTGCGATAGTGGCTTGCAAGGAGCTGCTTAGGAATCTAGTTGCACAGCAAGTACCAGCTTCTCACTGGAGATGAGAAGCACAGGGAAGAACTTCCCTTTGAAGAACTAACAGTGTGCAGAAACACACGCAGTTCTATCTCTTACTGGGGAGTGTGCAGGCGAGTTCAGTGAACAGGCCGCTCTGCCCGAACAAGGCAGAATGCAGATGCGTAGTTCCCAAGCATATTCTTCTGAGTCCACTAGAAACGTTGGAGTAGAGCTGAGAGGAACTCGGCATAAGTTCCATTTGAAGAAATAACCTAGGCCAGAAACCCACTCAGCTGTAGCTGTTAAGATTCATCTGGAACGCACATTCTGGGAACCAGGCAGCAGAGTGCCCTGTGGAAGCTGCTCGATTTCAGCTTGTCTGATAGGTGTTTGTCTTCCCTGCAGTGAAACAGTGGCTTAGAGAACTCTTTCTACAGCAGCCACACACTCTGCCCTAGAGCTGAGAAGCACTGGCTGTAAGTTCCCTTTGCAGAAGTAACATTCTCCAGAAACACACTCTCTCCTAACTCTTCAGTTACTAGCTCACCTCACATATGCATGGAAACCCAGAGTGGAGCAGCCGGGGATAGCTCTTGCTTGGATGCTGCCAGAAGGCTCTGTGCGATAGTGGCTTGCAAGGAGCTGCTTAGGAATCTAGTTGCACAGCAAGTACCAGCTTCTCACTGGAGCTGAGAAGCACTGGGAAGAACTTCCCTTTGAAGAACTAACAGTGAGCAGAAACACACGCAGTTCTATCTCTTACTGGGGAGTGTGCAGGAGACTTCAGTGAACAGGCCGGTTTGCCCGAACAAGGCAGAATGCAGATGCGTAGTTCCCAAGCATATTCTTCTGAGTCCACTAGAAACGTTGGAGTAGAGCTGAGAGGAACTCGGCATAAGTTCCATTTGAAGAAATAACCTAGGCCAGAAACCCACTCAGCTGTAGCTGTTAAGATTCATCTGGAGCGCACATTCTGGGAACCAGGCAGCAGAGTGCCCTGTGGAAGCTGCTCGATTTCAGCTTGTCTGATAGGTGTTTGTCTTCCCTGCAGTGAAACAGTGGCTTAGAGAACTCTTTCTACAGCAGCCACACACTCTGCCCTAGAGCTGAGAAGCACTGGCTGTAAGTTCCCTTTGCAGAAGTAACATTCTCCAGAAACACACTCTCTCCTAACTCTTAACTTACTAGCTCACCTCACCTATGCATGGAGACACACAGTGGAGCAGGCGGCGATAGCTGTTGCTTGGATGCTGCCAGAAGGCTCTGTGCGATAGTGGCTTGCAAGGAGCTGCTTAGGAATCTAGTTGCACAGCAAGTACAAGCTTCTCACTGGAGCTGAGAAGCACTGGGAAGAACTTCCCTTTGAAGAACTAACAGTGTGCAGAAACACACGCAGTTCTATCTCTTACTGGGGAGTGTGCAGGAGACTTCAGTGAACAGGCCCCTCTGCCCGAACAAGGCAGAATGCAGATGCGTAGTTCCCAAGCATATTCTTCTGAGTCCACTAGAAACGTTGGAGTAGAGCTGAGAGGAACTCGGCATAAGTTCCATTTCAAGAAATAACCTAGGCCAGAAACCCACTCAGCTGTGGCTGTTAAGATTCATCTGGAGCGCACATTCTGGGAACCAGGCAGCAGAGTGCCCTGTGGAAGCTGCTCGATTTCAGCTTGTCTGATAGGTGTTTGTCTTCCCTGCAGAGAAACAGTGGCTTAGAGAACTCTTTCTACAGCAGCCACACACTCTGCCCTAGATCTGAGAAGCACTGGCTGTAAGTTCCCTTTGCAGAAGTAACATTCTCCAGAAACACACTCTCTCCTAACTCTTAAGTTACTAGCTCACCTCACATATGCATGGAAACCCAGAGTGGAGCAGCCGTCGATAGCACTTGCTTGGATGCTGCCAGAAGGCTCTGTGCGATAGTGGCTTGCAAGGAGCTGCTTAGGAATCTAGTTGCACAGCAAGTACCAGCTTCTCACTGGAGATGAGAAGCACTGGGAAGAACTTCCCTTTGAAGAACTAACAGTGTGCAGAAACACACGCAGTTCTATCTCTTACTGGGGAGTGTGCAGGCGAGTTCAGTGAACAGGCCGCTCTGCCCGAACAAGGCAGAATGCAGATGCGTAGTTCCCAAGCATATTCTTCTGAGTCCACTAGAAACGTTGGAGTAGAGCTGAGAGGAACTCGGCATAAGTTCCATTTGAAGAAATAACCTAGGCCAGAAACCCACTCAGCTGTAGCTGTTAAGATTCATCTGGAACGCACATTCTGGGAACCAGGCAGCAGAGTGCCCTGTGGAAGCTGCTCGATTTCAGCTTGTCTGATAGGTGTTTGTCTTCCCTGCAGTGAAACAGTGGCTTAGAGAACTCTTTCTACAGCAGCCACACACTCTGCCCTAGAGCTGAGAAGCCCTGGCTGTAAGTTCCCTTTGCAGAAGTAACATTCTCCAGAAACACACTCTCTCCTAACTCTTAAGTTACTAGCTCACCTCACATATGCATGGAAACCCAGAGTGGAGCAGCCGGCGATAGCTCTTGCTTGGATGCTGCCAGAAGGCTCTGTGCGATAGTGGCTTGCAAGGAGCTGCTTAGGAATCTAGTTGCACAGCAAGTACAAGCTTCTCACTGGAGCTGAGAAGCACTGGGAAGAACTTCCCTTTGAAGAACTAACAGTGAGCAGAAACACACGCAGTTCTATCTCTTACTGGGGAGTGTGCAGGAGACTTCAGTGAACAGGCCGGTTTGCCCGAACAAGGCAGAATGCAGATGCGTAGTTCCCAAGCATATTCTTCTGAGTCCACTAGAAACGTTGGAGTAGAGCTGAGAGGAACTCGGCATAAGTTCCATTTGAAGAAATAACCTAGGCCAGAAACCCACTCAGCTGTAGCTGTTAAGATTCATCTGGAGCGCACATTCTGGGAACCAGGCAGCAGAGTGCCCTGTGGAAGCTGCTCGATTTCAGCTTGTCTGATAGGTGTTTGTCTTCCCTGCAGAGAAACAGTGGCTTAGAGAACTCTTTCTACAGCAGCCACACACTCTGCCCTAGAGCTGAGAAGCACTGGCTGTAAGTTCCCTTTGCAGAAGTAACATTCTCCAGAAACACACTCTCTCCTAACTCTTAACTTACTAGCTCACCTCACATATGCATGGAAACCCAGAGTGGAGCAGCCGTCGATAGCACTTGCTTGGATGCTGCCAGAAGGCTCTGTGCGATAGTGGCTTGCAAGGAGCTGCTTAGGAATCTAGTTGCACAGCAAGTACCAGCTTCTCACTGGAGATGAGAAGCACTGGGAAGAACTTCCCTTTGAAGAACTAACAGTGTGCAGAAACACACGCAGTTCTATCTCTTACTGGGGAGTGTGCAGGCGAGTTCAGTGAACAGGCCGCTCTGCCCGAACAAGGCAGAATGCAGATGCGTAGTTCCCAAGCATATTCTTCTGAGTCCACTAGAAACGTTGGAGTAGAGCTGAGAGGAACTCGGCATAAGTTCCATTTGAAGAAATAACCTAGGCCAGAAACCCACTCAGCTGTAGCTGTTAAGATTCATCTGGAACGCACATTCTGGGAACCAGGCAGCAGAGTGCCCTGTGGAAGCTGCTCGATTTCAGCTTGTCTGATAGGTGTTTGTCTTCCCTGCAGTGAAACAGTGGCTTAGAGAACTCTTTCTACAGCAGCCACACACTCTGCCCTAGAGCTGAGAAGCCCTGGCTGTAAGTTCCCTTTGCAGAAGTAACATTCTCCAGAAACACACTCTCTCCTAACTCTTAAGTTACTAGCTCACCTCACATATGCATGGAAACCCAGAGTGGAGCAGCCGGCGATAGCTCTTGCTTGGATGCTGCCAGAAGGCTCTGTGCGATAGTGGCTTGCAAGGAGCTGCTTAGGAATCTAGTTGCACAGCAAGTACAAGCTTCTCACTGGAGCTGAGAAGCACTGGGAAGAACTTCCCTTTGAAGAACTAACAGTGAGCAGAAACACACGCAGTTCTATCTCTTACTGGGGAGTGTGCAGGAGACTTCAGTGAACAGGCCGGTTTGCCCGAACAAGGCAGAATGCAGATGCGTAGTTCCCAAGCATATTCTTCTGAGTCCACTAGAAACGTTGGAGTAGAGCTGAGAGGAACTCGGCATAAGTTCCATTTGAAGAAATAACCTAGGCCAGAAACCCACTCAGCTGTAGCTGTTAAGATTCATCTGGAGCGCACATTCTGGGAACCAGGCAGCAGAGTGCCCTGTGGAAGCTGCTCGATTTCAGCTTGTCTGATAGGTGTTTGTCTTCCCTGCAGAGAAACAGTGGCTTAGAGAACTCTTTCTACAGCAGCCACACACTCTGCCCTAGAGCTGAGAAGCACTGGCTGTAAGTTCCCTTTGCAGAAGTAACATTCTCCAGAAACACACTCTCTCCTAACTCTTAAGTTACTAGCTCACCTCACATATGCATGGAAACCCACAGTGGAGCAGGCGGCGATAGCTCTTGCTTGGATGCTGCCAGAAGGCTCTGTGCGATAGTGGCTTGCAAGGAGCTGCTTAGGAATCTAGTTGCACAGCAAGTACAAGCTTCTCACTGGAGCTGAGAAGCACTGGGGAGAACTTCCCTTTGAAGAACTAACAGTGTGCAGAAACACACGCAGTTCTATCTCTTACTGGGGAGTGTGCAGGAGACTTCAGTGAACAGGCCGCTCTGCCCGAACAAGGCACAATGCAGATGCGTAGTTCCCAAGCATATTCTTCTGAGTCCACTAGAAACGTTGGAGTAGAGCTGAGAGGAACTCGGCTTAAGTTCCATTTGAAGAAATAACCTAGGCCAGAAACCCACTCAGCTGTAGCTGTTAAGATTCATCTGGAACGCACATTCTGGGAACCAGGCAGCAGAGTGCCCTGTGGAAGCTGCTCGATTTCAGCTTGTCTGATAGGTGTTTGTCTTCCCTGCAGTGAAACAGTGGCTTAGAGAACTCTTTCTACAGCAGCCACACACTCTGCCCTAGAGCTGAGAAGCACTGGCTGTAAGTTCCCTTTGCAGAAGTAACATTCTCCAGAAACACACTCTCTCCTAACTCTTAAGTTACTAGCTCACCTCACATATGCATGGAAACCCAGAGTGGAGCAGCCGGCGATAGCTCTTGCTTGGATGCTGCCAGAAGGCTCTGTGCGATAGTGGCTTGCAAGGAGCTGCTTAGGAATCTAGTTGCACAGCAAGTACAAGCTTCTCACTGGAGCTGAGAAGCACTGGGAAGAACTTCCCTTTGAAGAACTAACAGTGAGCAGAAACACACGCAGTTCTATCTCTTACTGGGGAGTGTGCAGGAGACTTCAGTGAACAGGCCGGTTTGCCCGAACAAGGCAGAATGCAGATGCGTAGTTCCCAAGCATATTCTTCTGAGTCCACTAGAAACGTTGGAGTAGAGCTGAGAGGAACTCGGCATAAGTTCCATTTGAAGAAATAACCTAGGCCAGAAACCCACTCAGCTGTAGCTGTTAAGATTCATCTGGAGCGCACATTCTGGGAACCAGGCAGCAGAGTGCCCTGTGGAAGCTGCTCGATTTCAGCTTGTCTGATAGGTGTTTGTCTTCCCTGCAGAGAAACAGTGGCTTAGAGAACTCTTTCTACAGCAGCCACACACTCTGCCCTAGAGCTGAGAAGCACTGGCTGTAAGTTCCCTTTGCAGAAGTAACATTCTCCAGAAACACACTCTCTCCTAACTCTTAAGTTACTAGCTCACCTCACATATGCATGGAAACCCACAGTGGAGCAGGCGGCGATAGCTCTTGCTTGGATGCTGCCAGAAGGCTCTGTGCGATAGTGGCTTGCAAGGAGCTGCTTAGGAATCTAGTTGCACAGCAAGTACAAGCTTCTCACTGGAGCTGAGAAGCACTGGGGAGAACTTCCCTTTGAAGAACTAACAGTGTGCAGAAACACACGCAGTTCTATCTCTTACTGGGGAGTGTGCAGGCGAGTTCAGTGAACAGGCCGCTCTGCCCGAACAAGGCAGAATGCAGATGCGTAGTTCCCAAGCATATTCTTCTGAGTCCACTAGAAACGTTGGAGTAGAGCTGAGAGGAACTCGGCATAAGTTCCATTTGAAGAAATAACCTAGGCCAGAAACCCACTCAGCTGTAGCTGTTAAGATTCATCTGGAACGCACATTCTGGGAACCAGGCAGCAGAGTGCCCTGTGGAAGCTGCTCGATTTCAGCTTGTCTGATAGGTGTTTGTCTTCCCTGCAGTGAAACAGTGGCTTAGAGAACTCTTTCTACAGCAGCCACACACTCTGCCCTAGAGCTGAGAAGCACTGGCTGTAAGTTCCCTTTGCAGAAGTAACATTCTCCAGAAACACACTCTCTCCTAACTCTTAAGTTACTAGCTCACCTCACATATGCATGGAAACCCAGAGTGGAGCAGCCGGCGATAGCTCTTGCTTGGATGCTGCCAGAAGGCTCTGTGCGATAGTGGCTTGCAAGGAGCTGCTTAGGAATCTAGTTGCACAGCAAGTACCAGCTTCTCACTGGAGCTGAGAAGCACTGGGAAGAACTTCCCTTTGAAGAACTAACAGTGAGCAGAAACACACGCAGTTCTATCTCTTACTGGGGAGTGTGCAGGAGACTTCAGTGAACAGGCCGGTTTGCCCGAACAAGGCAGAATGCAGATGCGTAGTTCCCAAGCATATTCTTCTGAGTCCACTAGAAACGTTGGAGTAGAGCTGAGAGGAACTCGGCATAAGTTCCATTTGAAGAAATAACCTACGCCAGAAACCCACTCAGCTGTAGCTGTTAAGATTCATCTGGAACGCACATTCTGGGAACCAGGCAGCAGAGTGCCCTGTGGAAGCTGCTCGATTTCAGCTTGTCTGATAGGTGTTTGTCTTCCCTGCAGTGAAACAGTGGCTTAGAGAACTCTTTCTACAGCAGCCACACACTCTGCCCTAGAGCTGAGAAGCACTGGCTGTAAGTTCCCTTTGCAGAAGTAACATTCTCCAGAAACACACTCTCTCCTAACTCTTAAGTTACTAGCTCACCTCACATACGCATGGAAACCCAGAGTGGAGCAGCCGGCGATAGCTCTTGCTTGGATGCTGCCAGAAGGCTCTGTGCGATAGTGGCTTGCAAGGAGCTGCTTAGGAATCTAGTTGCACAGCAAGTACAAGCTTCTCACTGGAGCTGAGAAGCACTGGGAAGAACTTCCCTTTGAAGAACTAACAGTGAGCAGAAACACACGCAGTTCTATCTCTTACTGGGGAGTGTGCAGGAGACTTCAGTGAACAGGCCGCTCTGCCCGAACAAGGCAGAATGCAGATGCGTAGTTCCCAAGCATATTCTTCTGAGTCCACTAGAAACGTTGGAGTAGAGCTGAGAGGAACTCGGCATAAGTTCCATTTGAAGAAATAACCTAGGCCAGAAACCCACTCAGCTGTGGCTGTTAAGATTCATCTGGAGCGCACATTCTGGGAACCAGGCAGCAGAGTGCCCTGTGGAAGCTGCTCGATTTCAGCTTGTCTGATAGGTGTTTGTCTTCCCTGCAGAGAAACAGTGGCTTAGAGAACTCTTTCTACAGCAGCCACACACTCTGCCCTAGAGCTGAGAAGCACTGGCTGTAAGTTCCCTTTGCAGAAGTAACATTCTCCAGAAACACACTCTCTCCTAACTCTTAAGTTACTAGCTCACCTCACATATGCATGGAAACCCACAGTGGAGCAGGCGGCGATAGCTCTTGCTTGGATGCTGCCAGAAGGCTCTGTGCGATAGTGGCTTGCAAGGAGCTGCTTAGGAATCTAGTTGCACAGCAAGTACAAGCTTCTCACTGGAGCTGAGAAGCACTGGGGAGAACTTCCCTTTGAAGAACTAACAGTGTGCAGAAACACACGCAGTTCTATCTCTTACTGGGGAGTGTGCAGGAGACTTCAGTGAACAGGCCGCTCTGCCCGAACAAGGCAGAATGCAGATGCGTAGTTCCCAAGCATATTCTTCTGAGTCCACTAGAAACGTTGGAGTAGAGCTGAGAGGAACTCGGCATAAGTTCCATTTGAAGAAATAACCTAGGCCAGAAACCCACTCAGCTGTAGCTGTTAAGATTCATCTGGAACGCACATTCTGGGAACCAGGCAGCAGAGTGCCCTGTGGAAGCTGCTCGATTTCAGCTTGTCTGATAGGTGTTTGTCTTCCCTGCAGTGAAACAGTGGCTTAGAGAACTCTTTCTACAGCAGCCACACACTCTGCCCTAGAGCTGAGAAGCACTGGCTATAAGTTCCCTTTGCAGAAGTAACATTCTCCAGAAACACACTCTCTCCTAACTCTTAAGTTACTAGCTCACCTCACATATGCATGGAAACCCAGAGTGGAGCAGCCGGCGATAGCTCTTGCTTGGATGCTGCCAGAAGGCTCTGTGCGATAGTGGCTTGCAAGGAGCTGCTTAGGAATCTAGTTGCACAGCAAGTACAAGCTTCTCACTGGAGCTGAGAAGCACTGGGAAGAACTTCCCTTTGAAGAACTAACAGTGTGCAGAAACACGCGCAGTTCTATCTCTTACTGGGGAGTGTGCAGGAGACTTCAGTGAACAGGCCGCTCTGCCCGAACAAGGCAGAATGCAGATGCGTAGTTCCCAAGCATATTCTTCTGAGTCCACTAGAAACGTTGGAGTAGAGCTGAGAGGAACTCGGCATAAGTTCCATTTGAAGAAATAACCTAGGCCAGAAACCCACTCAGCTGTAGCTGTTAAGATTCATCTGGAACGCACATTCTGGGAACCAGGCAGCAGAGTGCCCTGTGGAAGCTGCTCGATTTCAGCTTGTCTGATAGGTGTTTGTCTTCCCTGCAGTGAAACAGTGGCTTAGAGAACTCTTTCTACAGCAGCCACACACTCTGCCCTAGAGCTGAGAAGCACTGGCTGTAAGTTCCCTTTGCAGAAGTAACATTCTCCAGAAACACACTCTCTCCTAACTCTTAAGTTACTAGCTCACCTCACATACGCATGGAAACCCAGAGTGGAGCAGCCGGCGATAGCTCTTGCTTGGATGCTGCCAGAAGGCTCTGTGCGATAGTGGCTTGCAAGGAGCTGCTTAGGAATCTAGTTGCACAGCAAGTACAAGCTTCTCACTGGAGCTGAGAAGCACTGGGAAGAACTTCCCTTTGAAGAACTAACAGTGAGCAGAAACACACGCAGTTCTATCTCTTACTGGGGAGTGTGCAGGAGACTTCAGTGAACAGGCCGCTCTGCCCGAACAAGGCAGAATGCAGATGCGTAGTTCCCAAGCATATTCTTCTGAGTCCACTAGAAACGTTGGAGTAGAGCTGAGAGGAACTCGGCATAAGTTCCATTTGAAGAAATAACCTAGGCCAGAAACCCACTCAGCTGTGGCTGTTAAGATTCATCTGGAGCGCACATTCTGGGAACCAGGCAGCAGAGTGCCCTGTGGAAGCTGCTCGATTTCAGCTTGTCTGATAGGTGTTTGTCTTCCCTGCAGAGAAACAGTGGCTTAGAGAACTCTTTCTACAGCAGCCACACACTCTGCCCTAGAGCTGAGAAGCACTGGCTGTAAGTTCCCTTTGCAGAAGTAACATTCTCCAGAAACACACTCTCTCCTAACTCTTAACTTACTAGCTCACCTCACATATGCATGGAAACCCAGAGTGGAGCAGCCGTCGATAGCACTTGCTTGGATGCTGCCAGAAGGCTCTGTGCGATAGTGGCTTGCAAGGAGCTGCTTAGGAATCTAGTTGCACAGCAAGTACCAGCTTCTCACTGGAGATGAGAAGCACTGGGAAGAACTTCCCTTTGAAGAACTAACAGTGTGCAGAAACACACGCAGTTCTATCTCTTACTGGGGAGTGTGCAGGCGAGTTCAGTGAACAGGCCGCTCTGCCCGAACAAGGAAGAATGCAGATGCGTAGTTCCCAAGCATATTCTTCTGAGTCCACTAGAAACGTTGGAGTAGAGCTGAGAGGAACTCGGCATAAGTTCCATTTGAAGAAATAACCTAGGCCAGAAACCCACTCAGCTGTAGCTGTTAAGATTCATTTGCAACGCACATTCTGGGAACCAGGCAGCAGAGTGCCCTGTGGAAGCTGCTCGATTTCAGCTTGTCTGATAGGTGTTTGTCTTCCCTGCAGTGAAACAGTGGCTTAGAGAACTCTTTCTACAGCAGCCACACACTCTGCCCTAGAGCTGAGAAGCACTGGCTGTAAGTTCCCTTTGCAGAAGTAACATTCTCCAGAAACACACTCTCTCCTAACTCTTAAGTTACTAGCTCACCTCACATATGCATGGAAACCCCGAGTGGAGCAGCCGGCGATAGCTCTTGCTTGGATGCTGCCAGAAGGCTCTGTGCGATAGTGGCTTGCAAGGAGCTGCTTAGGAATCTAGTTGCACAGCAAGTACAAGCTTCTCACTGGAGCTGAGAAGCACTGGGAAGAACTTCCCTTTGAAGAACTAACAGTGAGCAGAAACACACGCAGTTCTATCTCTTACTGGGGAGTGTGCAGGAGACTTCAGTGAACAGGCCGGTTTGCCCGAACAAGGCAGAATGCAGATGCGTAGTTCCCAAGCATATTCTTCTGAGTCCACTAGAAACGTTGGAGTAGAGCTGAGAGGAACTCGGCATAAGTTCCATTTGAAGAAATAACCTAGGCCAGAAACCCACTCAGCTGTAGCTGTTAAGATTCATCTGGAACGCACATTCTGGGAACCAGGCAGCAGAGTGCCCTGTGGAAGCTGCTCGATTTCAGCTTGTCTGATAGGTGTTTGTCTTCCCTGCAGAGAAACAGTGGCTTAGAGAACTCTTTCTACAGCAGCCACACACTCTGCCCTAGAGCTGAGAAGCACTGGCTGTAAGTTCCCTTTGCAGAAGTAACATTCTCCAGAAACACACTCTCTCCTAACTCTTAAGTTACTAGCTCACCTCACATATGCATGGAAACCCACAGTGGAGCAGGCGGCGATAGCTCTTGCTTGGATGCTGCCAGAAGGCTCTGTGCGATAGTGGCTTGCAAGGAGCTGCTTAGGAATCTAGTTGCACAGCAAGTACAAGCTTCTCACTGGAGCTGAGAAGCACTGGGGAGAACTTCCCTTTGAAGAACTAACAGTGTGCAGAAACACACGCAGTTCTATCTCTTACTGGGGAGTGTGCAGGAGACTTCAGTGAACAGGCCGCTCTGCCCGAACAAGGCAGAATGCAGATGCGTAGTTCCCAAGCATATTCTTCTGAGTCCACTAGAAACGTTGGAGTAGAGCTGAGAGGAACTCGGCATAAGTTCCATTTGAAGAAATAACCTACGCCAGAAACCCACTCAGCTGTGGCTGTTAAGATTCATCTGGAGCGCACATTCTGGGAACCAGGCAGCAGAGTGCCCTGTGGAAGCTGCTCGATTTCAGCTTGTCTGATAGGTGTTTGTCTTCCCTGCAGAGAAACAGTGGCTTAGAGAACTCTTTCTACAGAAGCCACACACTCTGCCCTAGAGCTGAGAAGCACTGGCTGTAAGTTCCCTTTGCAGAAGTAACATTCTCCAGAAACACACTCTCTCCTAACTCTTAAGTTACTAGCTCACCTCACATATGCATGGAAACCCAGAGTGGAGCAGCCGGCGATAGCTCTTGCTTGGATGCTGCCAGAAGGCTCTGTGCGATAGTGGCTTGCAAGGAGCTGCTTAGGAATCTAGTTGCACAGCAAGTACAAGCTTCTCACTGGAGCTGAGAAGCACTGGGAAGAACTTCCCTTTGAAGAACTAACAGTGAGCAGAAACACACGCAGTTCTATCTCTTACTGGGGAGTGTGCAGGAGACTTCAGTGAACAGGCCGGTTTGCCCGAACAAGGCAGAATGCAGATGCGTAGTTCCCAAGCATATTCTTCTGAGTCCACTAGAAACGTTGGAGTAGAGCTGAGAGGAACTCGGCATAAGTTCCATTTGAAGAAATAACCTAGGCCAGAAACCCACTCAGCTGTAGCTGTTAAGATTCATCTGGAGCGCACATTCTGGGAACCAGGCAGCAGAGTGCCCTGTGGAAGCTGCTCGATTTCAGCTTGTCTGATAGGTGTTTGTCTTCCCTGCAGAGAAACAGTGGCTTAGAGAACTCTTTCTACAGCAGCCACACACTCTGCCCTAGAGCTGAGAAGCACTGGCTGTAAGTTCCCTTTGCAGAAGTAACATTCTCCATAAACACACTCTCTCCTAACTCTTAAGTTACTAGCTCACCTCACATATGCATGGAAACCCACAGTGGAGCAGGCGGCGATAGCTCTTGCTTGGATGCTGCCAGAAGGCTCTGTGCGATAGTGGCTTGCAAGGAGCTGCTTAGGAATCTAGTTGCACAGCAAGTACAAGCTTCTCACTGGAGCTGAGAAGCACTGGGGAGAACTTCCCTTTGAAGAACTAACAGTGTGCAGAAACACACGCAGTTCTATCTCTTACTGGGGAGTGTGCAGGAGACTTCAGTGAACAGGCCGCTCTGCCCGAACAAGGCAGAATGCAGATGCGTAGTTCCCAAGCATATTCTTCTGAGTCCACTAGAAACGTTGGAGTAGAGCTGAGAGGAACTCGGCATAAGTTCCATTTGAAGAAATAACCTAGGCCAGAAACCCACTCAGCTGTAGCTGTTAAGATTCATCTGGAACGCACATTCTGGGAACCAGGCAGCAGAGTGCCCTGTGGAAGCTGCTCGATTTCAGCTTGTCTGATAGGTGTTTGTCTTCCCTGCAGTGAAACAGTGGCTTAGAGAACTCTTTCTACAGCAGCCACACACTCTGCCCTAGAGCTGAGAAGCACTGGCTGTAAGTTCCCTTTGCAGAAGTAACATTCTCCAGAAACACACTCTCTCCTAACTCTTAAGTTACTAGCTCACCTCACATACGCATGGAAACCCAGAGTGGAGCAGCCGGCGATAGCTCTTGCTTGGATGCTGCCAGAAGGCTCTGTGCGATAGTGGCTTGCAAGGAGCTGCTTAGGAATCTAGTTGCACAGCAAGTACAAGCTTCTCACTGGAGCTGAGAAGCACTGGGAAGAACTTCCCTTTGAAGAACTAACAGTGAGCAGAAACACACGCAGTTCTATCTCTTACTGGGGAGTGTGCAGGAGACTTCAGTGAACAGGCCGGTTTGCCCGAACAAGGCAGAATGCAGATGCGTAGTTCCCAAGCATATTCTTCTGAGTCCACTAGAAACGTTGGAGTAGAGCTGAGAGGAACTCGGCATAAGTTCCATTTGAAGAAATAACCTAGGCCAGAAACCCACTCAGCTGTAGCTTTTAAGATTCATCTGGAGCGCACATTCTGGGAACCAGGCAGCAGAGTGCCCTGTGGAAGCTGCTCGATTTCAGCTTGTCTGATAGGTGTTTGTCTTCCCTGCAGAGAAACAGTGGCTTAGAGAACTCTTTCTACAGCAGCCACACACTCTGCCCTAGAGCTGAGAAGCACTGGCTGTAAGTTCCCTTTGCAGAAGTAACATTCTCCAGAAACACACTCTCTCCTAACTCTTAAGTTACTAGCTCACCTCACATATGCATGGAAACCCACAGTGGAGCAGGCGGCGATAGCTCTTGCTTGGATGCTGCCAGAAGGCTCTGTGCGATAGTGGCTTGCAAGGAGCTGCTTAGGAATCTAGTTGCACAGCAAGTACAAGCTTCTCACTGGAGCTGAGAAGCACTGGGGAGAACTTCCCTTTGAAGAACTAACAGTGTGCAGAAACACACGCAGTTCTATCTCTTACTGGGGAGTGTGCAGGAGACTTCAGTGAACAGGCCGCTCTGCCCGAACAAGGCAGAATGCAGATGCGTAGTTCCCAAGCATATTCTTCTGAGTCCACTAGAAACGTTGGAGTAGAGCTGAGAGGAACTCGGCATAAGTTCCATTTGAAGAAATAACCTAGGCCAGAAACCCACTCAGCTGTGGCTGTTAAGATTCATCTGGAGCGCACATTCTGGGAACCAGGCAGCAGAGTGCCCTGTGGAAGCTGCTCGATTTCAGCTTGTCTGATAGGTGTTTGTCTTCCCTGCAGAGAAACAGTGGCTTAGAGAACTCTTTCTACAGCAGCCACACACTCTGCCCTAGAGCTGAGAAGCACTGGCTGTAAGTTCCCTTTGCAGAAGTAACATTCTCCAGAAACACACTCTCTCCTAACTCTTAAGTTACTAGCTCACCTCACATATGCATGGAAACCCAGAGTGGAGCAGCCGTCGATAGCACTTGCTTGGATGCTGCCAGAAGGCTCTGTGCGATAGTGGCTTGCAAGGAGCTGCTTAGGAATCTAGTTGCACAGCAAGTACCAGCTTCTCACTGGAGATGAGAAGCACTGGGAAGAACTTCCCTTTGAAGAACTAACAGTGTGCAGAAACACACGCAGTTCTATCTCTTACTGGGGAGTGTGCAGGCGAGTTCAGTGAACAGGCCGCTCTGCCCGAACAAGGAAGAATGCAGATGCGTAGTTCCCAAGCATATTCTTCTGAGTCCACTAGAAACGTTGGAGTAGAGCTGAGAGGAACTCGGCATAAGTTCCATTTGAAGAAATAACCTAGGCCAGAAACCCACTCAGCTGTAGCTGTTAAGATTCATTTGCAACGCACATTCTGGGAACCAGGCAGCAGAGTGCCCTGTGGAAGCTGCTCGATTTCAGCTTGTCTGATAGGTGTTTGTCTTCCCTGCAGTGAAACAGTGGCTTAGAGAACTCTTTCTACAGCAGCCACACACTCTGCCCTAGAGCTGAGAAGCACTGGCTGTAAGTTCCCTTTGCAGAAGTAACATTCTCCAGAAACACACTCTCTCCTAACTCTTAAGTTACTAGCTCACCTCACATATGCATGGAAACCCAGAGTGGAGCAGCCGGCGATAGCTCTTGCTTGGATGCTGCCAGAAGGCTCTGTGCGATAGTGGCTTGCAAGGAGCTGCTTAGGAATCTAGTTGCACAGCAAGTACAAGCTTCTCACTGGAGCTGAGAAGCACTGGGAAGAACTTCCCTTTGAAGAACTAACAGTGAGCAGAAACACACGCAGTTCTATCTCTTACTGGGGAGTGTGCAGGAGACTTCAGTGAACAGGCCGGTTTGCCCGAACAAGGCAGAATGCAGATGCGTAGTTCCCAAGCATATTCTTCTGAGTCCACTAGAAACGTTGGAGTAGAGCTGAGAGGAACTCGGCATAAGTTCCATTTGAAGAAATAACCTAGGCCAGAAACCCACTCAGCTGTAGCTGTTAAGATTCATCTGGAACGCACATTCTGGGAACCAGGCAGCAGAGTGCCCTGTGGAAGCTGCTCGATTTCAGCTTGTCTGATAGGTGTTTGTCTTCCCTGCAGAGAAACAGTGGCTTAGAGAACTCTTTCTACAGCAGCCACACACTCTGCCCTAGAGCTGAGAAGCACTGGCTGTAAGTTCCCTTTGCAGAAGTAACATTCTCCAGAAACACACTCTCTCCTAACTCTTAAGTTACTAGCTCACCTCACATATGCATGGAAACCCACAGTGGAGCAGGCGGCGATAGCTCTTGCTTGGATGCTGCCAGAAGGCTCTGTGCGATAGTGGCTTGCAAGGAGCTGCTTAGGAATCTAGTTGCACAGCAAGTACAAGCTTCTCACTGGAGCTGAGAAGCACTGGGGAGAACTTCCCTTTGAAGAACTAACAGTGTGCAGAAACACACGCAGTTCTATCTCTTACTGGGGAGTGTGCAGGAGACTTCAGTGAACAGGCCGCTCTGCCCGAACAAGGCAGAATGCAGATGCGTAGTTCCCAAGCATATTCTTCTGAGTCCACTAGAAACGTTGGAGTAGAGCTGAGAGGAACTCGGCATAAGTTCCATTTGAAGAAATAACCTACGCCAGAAACCCACTCAGCTGTGGCTGTTAAGATTCATCTGGAGCGCACATTCTGGGAACCAGGCAGCAGAGTGCCCTGTGGAAGCTGCTCGATTTCAGCTTGTCTGATAGGTGTTTGTCTTCCCTGCAGAGAAACAGTGGCTTAGAGAACTCTTTCTACAGAAGCCACACACTCTGCCCTAGAGCTGAGAAGCACTGGCTGTAAGTTCCCTTTGCAGAAGTAACATTCTCCAGAAACACACTCTCTCCTAACTCTTAAGTTACTAGCTCACCTCACATATGCATGGAAACCCACAGTGGAGCAGGCGGCGATAGCTCTTGCTTGGATGCTGCCAGAAGGCTCTGTGCGATAGTGGCTTGCAAGGAGCTGCTTAGGAATCTAGTTGCACAGCAAGTACAAGCTTCTCACTGGAGCTGAGAAGCACTGGGGAGAACTTCCCTTTGAAGAACTAACAGTGTGCAGAAACACACGCAGTTCTATCTCTTACTGGGGAGTGTGCAGGAGACTTCAGTGAACAGGCCGCTCTGCCCGAACAAGGCAGAATGCAGATGCGTAGTTCCCAAGCATATTCTTCTGAGTCCACTAGAAACGTTGGAGTAGAGCTGAGAGGAACTCGGCATAAGTTCCATTTGAAGAAATAACCTAGGCCAGAAACCCACTCAGCTGTGGCTGTTAAGATTCATCTGGAGCGCACATTCTGGGAACCAGGCAGCAGAGTGCCCTGTGGAAGCTGCTCGATTTCAGCTTGTCTGATAGGTGTTTGTCTTCCCTGCAGAGAAACAGTGGCTTAGAGAACTCTTTCTACAGCAGCCACACACTCTGCCCTAGAGCTGAGAAGCACTGGCTGTAAGTTCCCTTTGCAGAAGTAACATTCTCCAGAAACACACTCTCTCCTAACTCTTAACTTACTAGCTCACCTCACATATGCATGGAAACCCAGAGTGGAGCAGCCGTCGATAGCACTTGCTTGGATGCTGCCAGAAGGCTCTGTGCGATAGTGGCTTGCAAGGAGCTGCTTAGGAATCTAGTTGCACAGCAAGTACCAGCTTCTCACTGGAGATGAGAAGCACTGGGAAGAACTTCCCTTTGAAGAACTAACAGTGTGCAGAAACACACGCAGTTCTATCTCTTACGGGGGAGTGTGCAGGAGACTTCAGTGAACAGGCCGGTTTGCCCGAACAAGGCAGAATGCAGATGCGTAGTTCCCAAGCATATTCTTCTGAGTCCACTAGAAACGTTGGAGTAGAGCTGAGAGGAACTCGGCATAAGTTCCATTTGAAGAAATAACCTAGGCCAGAAACCCACTCAGCTGTAGCTGTTAAGATTCATCTGGAACGCACATTCTGGGAACCAGGCAGCAGAGTGCCCTGTGGAAGCTGCTCGATTTCAGCTTGTCTGATAGGTGTTTGTCTTCCCTGCAGAGAAACAGTGGCTTACAGAACTCTTTCTACAGCAGCCACACACTCTGCCCTAGAGCTGAGAAGCACTGGCTGTAAGTTCCCTTTGCAGAAGTAACATTCTCCAGAAACACACTCTCTCCTAACTCTTAAGTTACTAGCTCACCTCACATATGCATGGAAACCCAGAGTGGAGCAGGCGGCGATAGCTCTTGCTTGGATGCTGCCAGAAGGCTCTGTGCGATAGTGGCTTGCAAGGAGCTGCTTAGGAATCTAGTTGCACAGCAAGTACAAGCTTCTCACTGGAGCTGAGAAGCACTGGGAAGAACTTCCCTTTGAAGAACTAACAGTGTGCAGAAACACACGCAGTTCTATCTCTTACTGGGGAGTGTGCAGGAGACTTCAGTGAACAGGCCGCTCTGCCTGAACAAGGCAGAATGCAGATGCGTAGTTCCCAAGCATATTCTTCTGAGTCCACTAGAAACGTTGGAGTAGAGCTGAGAGGAACTCGGCATAAGTTCCATTTGAAGAAATAACCTAGGCCAGAAACCCACTCAGCTGTGGCTGTTAAGATTCATCTGGAGCGCACATTCTGGGAACCAGGCAGCAGAGTGCCCTGTGGAAGCTGCTCGATTTCAGCTTGTCTGATAGGTGTTTGTCTTCCCTGCAGAGAAACAGTGGCTTAGAGAACTCTTTCTACAGCAGCCACACACTCTGCCCTAGAGCTGAGAAGCACTGGCTGTAAGTTCCCTTTGCAGAAGTAACATTCTCCAGAAACACACTCTCTCCTAACTCTTAACTTACTAGCTCACCTCACATATGCATGGAAACCCAGAGTGGAGCAGCCGTCGATAGCACTTGCTTGGATGCTGCCAGAAGGCTCTGTGCGATAGTGGCTTGCAAGGAGCTGCTTAGGAATCTAGTTGCACAGCAAGTACCAGCTTCTCACTGGAGATGAGAAGCACTGGGAAGAACTTCCCTTTGAAGAACTAACAGTGTGCAGAAACACACGCAGTTCTATCTCTTACTGGGGAGTGTGCAGGCGAGTTCAGTGAACAGGCCGCTCTGCCCGAACAAGGCAGAATGCAGATGCGTAGTTCCCAAGCATATTCTTCTGAGTCCACTAGAAACGTTGGAGTAGAGCTGAGAGGAACTCGGCATAAGTTCCATTTGAAGAAATAACCTAGGCCAGAAACCCACTCAGCTGTAGCTGTTAAGATTCATCTGGAACGCACATTCTGGGAACCAGGCAGCAGAGTGCCCTGTGGAAGCTGCTCGATTTCAGCTTGTCTGATAGGTGTTTGTCTTCCCTGCAGTGAAACAGTGGCTTAGAGAACTCTTTCTAAAGCAGCCACACACTCTGCCCTAGAGCTGAGAAGCACTGGCTATAAGTTCCCTTTGCAGAAGTAACATTCTCCAGAAACACACTCTCTCCTAACTCTTAAGTTACTAGCTCACCTCACATATGCATGGAAACCCAGAGTGGAGCAGCCGGCGATAGCTCTTGCTTGGATGCTGCCAGAAGGCTCTGTGCGATAGTGGCTTGCAAGGAGCTGCTTAGGAATCTAGTTGCACAGCAAGTACAAGCTTCTCACTGGAGCTGAGAAGCACTGGGGAGAACTTCCCTTTGAAGAACTAACAGTGAGCAGAAACACACGCAGTTCTATCTCTTACTGGGGAGTGTGCAGGAGACTTCAGTGAACAGGCCGGTTTGCCCGAACAAGGCAGAATGCAGATGCGTAGTTCCCAAGCATATTCTTCTGAGTCCACTAGAAACGTTGGAGTAGAGCTGAGAGGAACTCGGCATAAGTTCCATTTGAAGAAATAACCTAGGCCAGAAACCCACTCAGCTGTGGCTGTTAAGATTCATCTGGAGCGCACATTCTGGGAACCAGGCAGCAGAGTGCCCTGTGGAAGCTGCTCGATTTCAGCTTGTCTGATAGGTGTTTGTCTTCCCTGCAGAGAAACAGTGGCTTAGAGAACTCTTTCTACAGCAGCCACACACTCTGCCCTAGAGCTGAGAAGCACTGGCTGTAAGTTCCCTTTGCAGAAGTAACATTCTCCAGAAACACACTCTCTCCTAACTCTTAACTTACTAGCTCACCTCACATATGCATGGAAACCCAGAGTGGAGCAGCCGTCGATAGCACTTGCTTGGATGCTGCCAGAAGGCTCTGTGCGATAGTGGCTTGCAAGGAGCTGCTTAGGAATCTAGTTGCACAGCAAGTACCAGCTTCTCACTGGAGATGAGAAGCACTGGGAAGAACTTCCCTTTGAAGAACTAACAGTGTGCAGAAACACACGCAGTTCTATCTCTTACGGGGGAGTGTGCAGGAGACTTCAGTGAACAGGCCGGTTTGCCCGAACAAGGCAGAATGCAGATGCGTAGTTCCCAAGCATATTCTTCTGAGTCCACTAGAAACGTTGGAGTAGAGCTGAGAGGAACTCGGCATAAGTTCCATTTGAAGAAATAACCTAGGCCAGAAACCCACTCAGCTGTAGCTGTTAAGATTCATCTGGAACGCACATTCTGGGAACCAGGCAGCAGAGTGCCCTGTGGAAGCTGCTCGATTT
This sequence comes from Tapirus indicus, assembly GCA_031878705.1. Taxonomy (NCBI): domain Eukaryota; kingdom Metazoa; phylum Chordata; class Mammalia; order Perissodactyla; family Tapiridae; genus Tapirus; species Tapirus indicus. Next base: position 954,543 of record CM062933.1, read on the forward strand.
CAGCTTGTCTGATAGGTGTTTGTCTTCCCTGCAGAGAAACAGTGGCTTACAGAACTCTTTCTACAGCAGCCACACACTCTGCCCTAGAGCTGAGAAGCACTGGCTGTAAGTTCCCTTTGCAGAAGTAACATTCTCCAGAAACACACTCTCTCCTAACTCTTAAGTTACTAGCTCACCTCACATATGCATGGAAACCCAGAGTGGAGCAGGCGGCGATAGCTCTTGCTTGGATGCTGCCAGAAGGCTCTGTGCGATAGTGGCTTGCAAGGAGCTGCTTAGGAATCTAGTTGCACAGCAAGTACAAGCTTCTCACTGGAGCTGAGAAGCACTGGGAAGAACTTCCCTTTGAAGAACTAACAGTGTGCAGAAACACACGCAGTTCTATCTCTTACTGGGGAGTGTGCAGGAGACTTCAGTGAACAGGCCGCTCTGCCTGAACAAGGCAGAATGCAGATGCGTAGTTCCCAAGCATATTCTTCTGAGTCCACTAGAAACGTTGGAGTAGAGCTGAGAGGAACTCGGCATAAGTTCCATTTGAAGAAATAACCTAGGCCAGAAACCCACTCAGCTGTGGCTGTTAAGATTCATCTGGAGCGCACATTCTGGGAACCAGGCAGCAGAGTGCCCTGTGGAAGCTGCTCGATTTCAGCTTGTCTGATAGGTGTTTGTCTTCCCTGCAGAGAAACAGTGGCTTAGAGAACTCTTTCTACAGCAGCCACACACTCTGCCCTAGAGCTGAGAAGCACTGGCTGTAAGTTCCCTTTGCAGAAGTAACATTCTCCAGAAACACACTCTCTCCTAACTCTTAACTTACTAGCTCACCTCACATATGCATGGAAACCCAGAGTGGAGCAGCCGTCGATAGCACTTGCTTGGATGCTGCCAGAAGGCTCTGTGCGATAGTGGCTTGCAAGGAGCTGCTTAGGAATCTAGTTGCACAGCAAGTACCAGCTTCTCACTGGAGATGAGAAGCACTGGGAAGAACTTCCCTTTGAAGAACTAACAGTGTGCAGAAACACACGCAGTTCTATCTCTTACTGGGGAGTGTGCAGGCGAGTTCAGTGAACAGGCCGCTCTGCCCGAACAAGGCAGAATGCAGATGCGTAGTTCCCAAGCATATTCTTCTGAGTCCACTAGAAACGTTGGAGTAGAGCTGAGAGGAACTCGGCATAAGTTCCATTTGAAGAAATAACCTAGGCCAGAAACCCACTCAGCTGTAGCTGTTAAGATTCATCTGGAACGCACATTCTGGGAACCAGGCAGCAGAGTGCCCTGTGGAAGCTGCTCGATTTCAGCTTGTCTGATAGGTGTTTGTCTTCCCTGCAGTGAAACAGTGGCTTAGAGAACTCTTTCTAAAGCAGCCACACACTCTGCCCTAGAGCTGAGAAGCACTGGCTATAAGTTCCCTTTGCAGAAGTAACATTCTCCAGAAACACACTCTCTCCTAACTCTTAAGTTACTAGCTCACCTCACATATGCATGGAAACCCAGAGTGGAGCAGCCGGCGATAGCTCTTGCTTGGATGCTGCCAGAAGGCTCTGTGCGATAGTGGCTTGCAAGGAGCTGCTTAGGAATCTAGTTGCACAGCAAGTACAAGCTTCTCACTGGAGCTGAGAAGCACTGGGGAGAACTTCCCTTTGAAGAACTAACAGTGAGCAGAAACACACGCAGTTCTATCTCTTACTGGGGAGTGTGCAGGAGACTTCAGTGAACAGGCCGGTTTGCCCGAACAAGGCAGAATGCAGATGCGTAGTTCCCAAGCATATTCTTCTGAGTCCACTAGAAACGTTGGAGTAGAGCTGAGAGGAACTCGGCATAAGTTCCATTTGAAGAAATAACCTAGGCCAGAAACCCACTCAGCTGTAGCTGTTAAGATTCATCTGGAGCGCACATTCTGGGAACCAGGCAGCAGAGTGCCCTGTGGAAGCTGCTCGATTTCAGCTTGTCTGATAGGTGTTTGTCTTCCCTGCAGAGAAACAGTGGCTTAGAGAACTCTTTCTAAAGCAGCCACACACTCTGCCCTAGAGCTGAGAAGCACTGGCTATAAGTTCCCTTTGCAGAAGTAACATTCTCCAGAAACACACTCTCTCCTAACTCTTAAGTTACTAGCTCACCTCACATATGCATGGAAACCCAGAGTGGAGCAGCCGGCGATAGCTCTTGCTTGGATGCTGCCAGAAGGCTCTGTGCGATAGTGGCTTGCAAGGAGCTGCTTAGGAATCTAGTTGCACAGCAAGTACAAGCTTCTCACTGGAGCTGAGAAGCACTGGGGAGAACTTCCCTTTGAAGAACTAACAGTGAGCAGAAACACACGCAGTTCTATCTCTTACTGGGGAGTGTGCAGGAGACTTCAGTGAACAGGCCGGTTTGCCCGAACAAGGCAGAATGCAGATGCGTAGTTCCCAAGCATATTCTTCTGAGTCCACTAGAAACGTTGGAGTAGAGCTGAGAGGAACTCGGCATAAGTTCCATTTGAAGAAATAACCTAGGCCAGAAACCCACTCAGCTGTAGCTGTTAAGATTCATCTGGAGCGCACATTCTGGGAACCAGGCAGCAGAGTGCCCTGTGGAAGCTGCTCGATTTCAGCTTGTCTGATAGGTGTTTGTCTTCCCTGCAGAGAAACAGTGGCTTAGAGAACTCTTTCTACAGCAGCCACACACTCTGCCCTAGAGCTGAGAAGCACTGGCTGTAAGTTCCCTTTGCAGAAGTAACATTCTCCAGAAACACATTCTCTCCTAACTCTTAAGTTACTAGCTCACCTCACATATGCATGGAAACCCAGAGTGGAGCAGGCGGCGATAGCTCTTGCTTGGATGCTGCCAGAAGGCTCTGTGCGATAGTGGCTTGCAAGGAGCTGCTTAGGAATCTAGTTGCACAGCAAGTACAAGCTTCTCACTGGAGCTGAGAAGCACTGGGGAGAACTTCCCTTTGAAGAACTAACAGTGTGCAGAAACACACGCAGTTCTATCTCTTACTGGGGAGTGTGCAGGAGACTTCAGTGAACAGGCCGCTCTGCCTGAACAAGGCAGAATGCAGATGCGTAGTTCCCAAGCATATTCTTCTGAGTCCACTAGAAACGTTGGAGTAGAGCTGAGAGGAACTCGGCATAAGTTCCATTTGAAGAAATAACCTAGGCCAGAAACCCACTCAGCTGTGGCTGTTAAGATTCATCTGGAGCGCACATTCTGGGAACCAGGCAGCAGAGTGCCCTGTGGAAGCTGCTCGATTTCAGCTTGTCTGATAGGTGTTTGTCTTCCCTGCAGAGAAACAGTGGCTTAGAGAACTCTTTCTACAGCAGCCACACACTCTGCCCTAGAGCTGAGAAGCACTGGCTGTAAGTTCCCTTTGCAGAAGTAACATTCTCCAGAAACACACTCTCTCCTAACTCTTAACTTACTAGCTCACCTCACATATGCATGGAAACCCAGAGTGGAGCAGCCGTCGATAGCACTTGCTTGGATGCTGCCAGAAGGCTCTGTGCGATAGTGGCTTGCAAGGAGCTGCTTAGGAATCTAGTTGCACAGCAAGTACCAGCTTCTCACTGGAGATGAGAAGCACTGGGAGGAACTTCCCTTTGAAGAACTAACAGTGTGCAGAAACACACGCAGTTCTATCTCTTACTGGGGAGTGTGCAGGCGAGTTCAGTGAACAGGCCGCTCTGCCCGAACAAGGCAGAATGCAGATGCGTAGTTCCCAAGCATATTCTTCTGAGTCCACTAGAAACGTTGGAGTAGAGCTGAGAGGAACTCGGCATAAGTTCCATTTGAAGAAATAACCTAGGCCAGAAACCCACTCAGCTGTAGCTGTTAAGATTCATCTGGAACGCACATTCTGGGAACCAGGCAGCAGAGTGCCCTGTGGAAGCTGCTCGATTTCAGCTTGTCTGATAGGTGTTTGTCTTCCCTGCAGTGAAGCAGTGGCTTAGAGAACTCTTTCTACAGCAGCCACACACTCTGCCCTAGAGCTGAGAAGCACTGGCTGTAAGTTCCCTTTGCAGAAGTAACATTCTCCAGAAACACACTCTCTCCTAACTCTTAAGTTACGAGCTCACCTCACATATGCATGGAAACCCAGAGTGGAGCAGCCGGCGATAGCTCTTGCTTGGATGCTGCCAGAAGGCTCTGTGCGATAGTGGCTTGCAAGGAGCTGCTTAGGAATCTAGTTGCACAGCAAGTACAAGCTTCTCACTGGAGCTGAGAAGCACTGGGAAGAACTTCCCTTTGAAGAACTAACAGTGTGCAGAAACACACGCAGTTCTATCTCTTACTGGGGAGTGTGCAGGAGACTTCAGTGAACAGGCCGGTTTGCCCGAACAAGGCAGAATGCAGATGCGTAGTTCCCAAGCATATTCTTCTGAGTCCACTAGAAACGTTGGAGTAGAGCTGAGAGGAACTCGGCATAAGTTCCATTTGAAGAAATAACCTAGGCCAGAAACCCACTCAGCTGTAGCTGTTAAGATTCATCTGGAACGCACATTCTGGGAACCAGGCAGCAGAGTGCCCTGTGGAAGCTGCTCGATTTCAGCTTGTCTGATAGGTGTTTGTCTTCCCTGCAGAGAAACAGTGGCTTAGAGAACTCTTTCTACAGCAGCCACACACTCTGCCCTAGAGCTGAGAAGCACTGGCTGTAAGTTCCCTTTGCAGAAGTAACATTCTCCAGAAACACACTCTCTCCTAACTCTTAAGTTACTAGCTCACCTCACATATGCATGGAAACCCACAGTGGAGCAGGCGGCGATAGCTCTTGCTTGGATGCTGCCAGAAGGCTCTGTGCGATAGTGGCTTGCAAGGAGCTGCTTAGGAATCTAGTTGCACAGCAAGTACAAGCTTCTCACTGGAGCTGAGAAGCACTGGGGAGAACTTCCCTTTGAAGAACTAACAGTGTGCAGAAACACACGCAGTTCTATCTCTTACTGGGGAGTGTGCAGGAGACTTCAGTGAACAGGCCGGTTTGCCCGAACAAGGCAGAATGCAGATGCGTAGTTCCCAAGCATATTCTTCTGAGTCCACTAGAAACGTTGGAGTAGAGCTGAGAGGAACTCGGCATAAGTTCCATTTGAAGAAATAACCTAGGCCAGAAACCCACTCAGCTGTGGCTGTTAAGATTCATCTGGAGCGCACATTCTGGGAACCAGGCAGCAGAGTGCCCTGTGGAAGCTGCTCGATTTCAGCTTGTCTGATAGGTGTTTGTCTTCCCTGCAGAGAAACAGTGGCTTAGAGAACTCTTTCTACAGCAGCCACACACTCTGCCCTAGAGCTGAGAAGCACTGGCTGTAAGTTCCCTTTGCAGAAGTAACATTCTCCAGAAACACACTCTCTCCTAACTCTTAAGTTACTAGCTCACCTCACATATGCATGGAAACCCACAGTGGAGCAGGCGGCGATAGCTCTTGCTTGGATGCTGCCAGAAGGCTCTGTGCGATAGTGGCTTGCAAGGAGCTGCTTAGGAATCTAGTTGCACAGCAAGTACAAGCTTCTCACTGGAGCTGAGAAGCACTGGGGAGAACTTCCCTTTGAAGAACTAACAGTGTGCAGAAACACACGCAGTTCTATCTCTTACTGGGGAGTGTGCAGGAGACTTCAGTGAACAGGCCGCTCTGCCCGAACAAGGCAGAATGCAGATGCGTAGTTCCCAAGCATATTCTTCTGAGTCCACTAGAAACGTTGGAGTAGAGCTGAGAGGAACTCGGCATAAGTTCCATTTGAAGAAATAACCTAGGCCAGAAACCCACTCAGCTGTGGCTGTTAAGATTCATCTGGAGCGCACATTCTGGGAACCAGGCAGCAGAGTGCCCTGTGGAAGCTGCTCGATTTCAGCTTGTCTGATAGGTGTTTGTCTTCCCTGCAGAGAAACAGTGGCTTAGAGAACTCTTTCTACAGCAGCCACACACTCTGCCCTAGAGCTGAGAAGCACTGGCTGTAAGTTCCCTTTGCAGAAGTAACATTCTCCAGAAACACACTCTCTCCTAACTCTTAACTTACTAGCTCACCTCACATATGCATGGAAACCCAGAGTGGAGCAGGCGGCGATAGCTCTTGCTTGGATGCTGCCAGAAGGCTCTGTGCGATAGTGGCTTGCAAGGAGCTGCTTAGGAATCTAGTTGCACAGCAAGTACAAGCTTCTCACTGGAGCTGAGAAGCACTGGGAAGAACTTCCCTTTGAAGAACTAACAGTGTGCAGAAACACACGCAGTTCTATCTCTTACTGGGGAGTGTGCAGGAGACTTCAGTGAACAGGCCGCTCTGCCTGAACAAGGCAGAATGCAGATGCGTAGTTCCCAAGCATATTCTTCTGAGTCCACTAGAAACGTTGGAGTAGAGCTGAGAGGAACTCGGCATAAGTTCCATTTGAAGAAATAACCTAGGCCAGAAACCCACTCAGCTGTGGCTGTTAAGATTCATCTGGAGCGCACATTCTGGGAACCAGGCAGCAGAGTGCCCTGTGGAAGCTGCTCGATTTCAGCTTGTCTGATAGGTGTTTGTCTTCCCTGCAGAGAAACAGTGGCTTAGAGAACTCTTTCTACAGCAGCCACACACTCTGCCCTAGAGCTGAGAAGCACTGGCTGTAAGTTCCCTTTGCAGAAGTAACATTCTCCAGAAACACACTCTCTCCTAACTCTTAACTTACTAGCTCACCTCACATATGCATGGAAACCCAGAGTGGAGCAGCCGTCGATAGCACTTGCTTGGATGCTGCCAGAAGGCTCTGTGCGATAGTGGCTTGCAAGGAGCTGCTTAGGAATCTAGTTGCACAGCAAGTACCAGCTTCTCACTGGAGATGAGAAGCACTGGGAAGAACTTCCCTTTGAAGAACTAACAGTGTGCAGAAACACACGCAGTTCTATCTCTTACTGGGGAGTGTGCAGGCGAGTTCAGTGAACAGGCCGCTCTGCCCGAACAAGGCAGAATGCAGATGCGTAGTTCCCAAGCATATTCTTCTGAGTCCACTAGAAACGTTGGAGTAGAGCTGAGAGGAACTCGGCATAAGTTCCATTTGAAGAAATAACCTAGGCCAGAAACCCACTCAGCTGTAGCTGTTAAGATTCATCTGGAACGCACATTCTGGGAACCAGGCAGCAGAGTGCCCTGTGGAAGCTGCTCGATTTCAGCTTGTCTGATAGGTGTTTGTCTTCCCTGCAGTGAAACAGTGGCTTAGAGAACTCTTTCTAAAGCAGCCACACACTCTGCCCTAGAGCTGAGAAGCACTGGCTATAAGTTCCCTTTGCAGAAGTAACATTCTCCAGAAACACACTCTCTCCTAACTCTTAAGTTACTAGCTCACCTCACATATGCATGGAAACCCAGAGTGGAGCAGCCGGCGATAGCTCTTGCTTGGATGCTGCCAGAAGGCTCTGTGCGATAGTGGCTTGCAAGGAGCTGCTTAGGAATCTAGTTGCACAGCAAGTACAAGCTTCTCACTGGAGCTGAGAAGCACTGGGGAGAACTTCCCTTTGAAGAACTAACAGTGAGCAGAAACACACGCAGTTCTATCTCTTACTGGGGAGTGTGCAGGAGACTTCAGTGAACAGGCCGGTTTGCCCGAACAAGGCAGAATGCAGATGCGTAGTTCCCAAGCATATTCTTCTGAGTCCACTAGAAACGTTGGAGTAGAGCTGAGAGGAACTCGGCATAAGTTCCATTTGAAGAAATAACCTAGGCCAGAAACCCACTCAGCTGTAGCTGTTAAGATTCATCTGGAGCGCACATTCTGGGAACCAGGCAGCAGAGTGCCCTGTGGAAGCTGCTCGATTTCAGCTTGTCTGATAGGTGTTTGTCTTCCCTGCAGAGAAACAGTGGCTTAGAGAACTCTTTCTACAGCAGCCACACACTCTGCCCTAGAGCTGAGAAGCACTGGCTGTAAGTTCCCTTTGCAGAAGTAACATTCTCCAGAAACACATTCTCTCCTAACTCTTAAGTTACTAGCTCACCTCACATATGCATGGAAACCCAGAGTGGAGCAGGCGGCGATAGCTCTTGCTTGGATGCTGCCAGAAGGCTCTGTGCGATAGTGGCTTGCAAGGAGCTGCTTAGGAATCTAGTTGCACAGCAAGTACAAGCTTCTCACTGGAGCTGAGAAGCACTGGGGAGAACTTCCCTTTGAAGAACTAACAGTGTGCAGAAACACACGCAGTTCTATCTCTTACTGGGGAGTGTGCAGGAGACTTCAGTGAACAGGCCGCTCTGCCTGAACAAGGCAGAATGCAGATGCGTAGTTCCCAAGCATATTCTTCTGAGTCCACTAGAAACGTTGGAGTAGAGCTGAGAGGAACTCGGCATAAGTTCCATTTGAAGAAATAACCTAGGCCAGAAACCCACTCAGCTGTGGCTGTTAAGATTCATCTGGAGCGCACATTCTGGGAACCAGGCAGCAGAGTGCCCTGTGGAAGCTGCTCGATTTCAGCTTGTCTGATAGGTGTTTGTCTTCCCTGCAGAGAAACAGTGGCTTAGAGAACTCTTTCTACAGCAGCCACACACTCTGCCCTAGAGCTGAGAAGCACTGGCTGTAAGTTCCCTTTGCAGAAGTAACATTCTCCAGAAACACACTCTCTCCTAACTCTTAAGTTACGAGCTCACCTCACATATGCATGGAAACCCAGAGTGGAGCAGCCGGCGATAGCTCTTGCTTGGATGCTGCCAGAAGGCTCTGTGCGATAGTGGCTTGCAAGGAGCTGCTTAGGAATCTAGTTGCACAGCAAGTACAAGCTTCTCACTGGAGCTGAGAAGCACTGGGAAGAACTTCCCTTTGAAGAACTAACAGTGTGCAGAAACACACGCAGTTCTATCTCTTACTGGGGAGTGTGCAGGAGACTTCAGTGAACAGGCCGGTTTGCCCGAACAAGGCAGAATGCAGATGCGTAGTTCCCAAGCATATTCTTCTGAGTCCACTAGAAACGTTGGAGTAGAGCTGAGAGGAACTCGGCATAAGTTCCATTTGAAGAAATAACCTAGGCCAGAAACCCACTCAGCTGTAGCTGTTAAGATTCATCTGGAGGGCACATTCTGGGAACCAGGCAGCAGAGTGCCCTGTGGAAGCTGCTCGATTTCAGCTTGTCTGATAGGTGTTTGTCTTCCCTGCAGAGAAACAGTGGCTTACAGAACTCTTTCTACAGCAGCCACACACTCTGCCCTAGAGCTGAGAAGCACTGGCTGTAAGTTCCCTTTGCAGAAGTAACATTCTCCAGAAACACACTCTCTCCTAACTCTTAAGTTACTAGCTCACCTCACATATGCATGGAAACCCACAGTGGAGCAGGCGGCGATAGCTCTTGCTTGGATGCTGCCAGAAGGCTCTGTGCGATAGTGGCTTGCAAGGAGCTGCTTAGGAATCTAGTTGCACAGCAAGTACAAGCTTCTCACTGGAGCTGAGAAGCACTGGGAAGAACTTCCCTTTGAAGAACTAACAGTGAGCAGAAACACACGCAGTTCTATCTCTTACTGGGGAGTGTGCAGGAGACTTCAGTGAACAGGCCGCTCTGCCCGAACAAGGCAGAATGCAGATGCGTAGTTCCCAAGCATATTCTTCTGAGTCCACTAGAAACGTTGGAGTAGAGCTGAGAGGAACTCGGCATAAGTTCCATTTGAAGAAATAACCTAGGCCAGAAACCCACTCAGCTGTGGCTGTTAAGATTCATCTGGAGCGCACATTCTGGGAACCAGGCAGCAGAGTGCCCTGTGGAAGCTGCTCGATTTCAGCTTGTCTGATAGGTGTTTGTCTTCCCTGCAGAGAAACAGTGGCTTAGAGAACTCTTTCTACAGCAGCCACACACTCTGCCCTAGATCTGAGAAGCACTGGCTGTAAGTTCCCTTTGCAGAAGTAACATTCTCCAGAAACACACTCTCTCCTAACTCTTAAGTTACTAGCTCACCTCACATATGCATGGAAACCCAGAGTGGAGCAGCCGTCGATAGCACTTGCTTGGATGCTGCCAGAAGGCTCTGTGCGATAGTGGCTTGCAAGGAGCTGCTTAGGAATCTAGTTGCACAGCAAGTACCAGCTTCTCACTGGAGATGAGAAGCACTGGGAAGATTTTCCCTTTGAAGAACTAACAGTGTGCAGAAACACACGCAGTTCTATCTCTTACTGGGGAGTGTGCAGGCGAGTTCAGTGAACAGGCCGCTCTGCCCGAACAAGGCAGAATGCAGATGCGTAGTTCCCAAGCATATTCTTCTGAGTCCACTAGAAACGTTGGAGTAGAGCTGAGAGGAACTCGGCATAAGTTCCATTTGAAGAAATAACCTAGGCCAGAAACCCACTCAGCTGTAGCTGTTAAGATTCATCTGGAACGCACATTCTGGGAACCAGGCAGCAGAGTGCCCTGTGGAAGCTGCTCGATTTCAGCTTGTCTGATAGGTGTTTGTCTTCCCTGCAGTGAAACAGTGGCTTAGAGAACTCTTTCTACAGCAGCCACACACTCTGCCCTAGAGCTGAGAAGCACTGGCTGTAAGTTCCCTTTGCAGAAGTAACATTCTCCAGAAACACACTCTCTCCTAACTCTTAAGTTACTAGCTCACCTCACATATGCATGGAAACCCAGAGTGGAGCAGCCGGCGATAGCTCTTGCTTGGATGCTGCCAGAAGGCTCTGTGCGATAGTGGCTTGCAAGGAGCTGCTTAGGAATCTAGTTGCACAGCAAGTACAAGCTTCTCACTGGAGCTGAGAAGCACTGGGAAGAACTTCCCTTTGAAGAACTAACAGTGAGCAGAAACACACGCAGTTCTATCTCTTACTGGGGAGGGTGCAGGAGACTTCAGTGAACAGGCCGGTTTGCCCGAACAAGGCAGAATGCAGATGCGTAGTTCCCAAGCATATTCTTCTGAGTCCACTAGAAACGTTGGAGTAGAGCTGAGAGGAACTCGGCATAAGTTCCATTTGAAGAAATAACCTAGGCCAGAAACCCACTCAGCTGTAGCTGTTAAGATTCATCTGGAGTGCACATTCTGGGAACCAGGCAGCAGAGGGCCCTGTGGAAGCTGCTCGATTTCAGCTTGTCTGATAGGTGTTTGTCTTCCCTGCAGAGAAACAGTGGCTTAGAGAACTCTTTCTACAGCAGCCACACACTCTGCCCTAGAGCTGAGAAGCACTGGCTGTAAGTTCCCTTTGCAGAAGTAACATTCTCCAGAAACACACTCTCTCCTAACTCTTAAGTTACTAGCTCACCTCACATATGCATGGAAACCCACAGTGGAGCAGGCGGCGATAGCTCTTGCTTGGATGCTGCCAGAAGGCTCTGTGCGATAGTGGCTTGCAAGGAGCTGCTTAGGAATCTAGTTGCACAGCAAGTACAAGCTTCTCACTGGAGCTGAGAAGCACTGGGGAGAACTTCACTTTGAAGAACTAACAGTGTGCAGAAACACACGCAGTTCTATCTCTTACTGGGGAGTGTGCAGGAGACTTCAGTGAACAGGCCGCTCTGCCCGAACAAGGCAGAATGCAGATGCGTAGTTCCCAAGCATATTCTTCTGAGTCCACTAGAAACGTTGGAGTAGAGCTGAGAGGAACTCGGCATAAGTTCCATTTGAAGAAATAACCTAGGCCAGAAACCCACTCAGCTGTAGCTGTTAAGATTCATCTGGAACGCACATTCTGGGAACCAGGCAGCAGAGTGCCCTGTGGAAGCTGCTCGATTTCAGCTTGTCTGATAGGTGTTTGTCTTCCCTGCAGTGAAACAGTGGCTTAGAGAACTCTTTCTACAGCAGCCACACACTCTGCCCTAGAGCTGAGAAGCACTGGCTGTAAGTTCCCTTTGCAGAAGTAACATTCTCCAGAAACACACTCTCTCCTAACTCTTAAGTTACTAGCTCACCTCACATATGCATGGAAACCCAGAGTGGAGCAGCCGGCGATAGCTCTTGCTTGGATGCTGCCAGAAGGCTCTGTGCGATAGTGGCTTGCAAGGAGCTGCTTAGGAATCTAGTTGCACAGCAAGTACAAGCTTCTCACTGGAGCTGAGAAGCACTGGGGAGAACTTCCCTTTGAAGAACTAACAGTGTGCAGAAACACACGCAGTTCTATCTCTTACTGGGGAGTGTGCAGGCGAGTTCAGTGAACAGGCCGCTCTTCCCGAACAAGGCAGAATGCAGATGCGTAGTTCCCAAGCATATTCTTCTGAGTCCACTAGAAACGTTGGAGTAGAGCTGAGAGGAACTCGGCATAAGTTCCATTTGAAGAAATAACCTAGGCCAGAAACCCACTCAGCTGTAGCTGTTAAGATTCATCTGGAACGCACATTCTGGGAACCAGGCAGCAGAGTGCCCTGTGGAAGCTGCTCGATTTCAGCTTGTCTGATAGGTGTTTGTCTTCCCTGCAGTGAAACAGTGGCTTAGAGAACTCTTTCTACAGCAGCCACACACTCTGCCCTAGAGCTGAGAAGCACTGGCTGTAAGTTCCCTTTGCAGAAGTAACATTCTCCAGAAACACACACTCTCCTAACTCTTAAGGTACTAGCTCACCTCACATATGCATGGAAACCCAGAGTGGAGCAGCCGGCGATAGCTCTTGCTTGGATGCTGCCAGAAGGCTCTGTGCGATAGTGGCTTGCAAGGAGCTGCTTAGGAATCTAGTTGCACAGCAAGTACAAGCTTCTCACTGGAGCTGAGAAGCACTGGGGAGAACTTCCCTTTGAAGAACTAACAGTGTGCAGAAACACACGCAGTTCTATCTCTTACTGGGGAGTGTGCAGGAGACTTCAGTGAACAGGCCGCTCTGCCCGAACAAGGCAGAATGCAGATGCGTAGTTCCCAAGCATATTCTTCTGAGTCCACTAGAAACGTTGGAGTAGAGCTGAGAGGAACTCGGCATAAGTTCCATTTGAAGAAATAACCTAGGCCAGAAACCCACTCAGCTGTGGCTGTTAAGATTCATCTGGAGCGCACATTCTGGGAACCAGGCAGCAGAGTGCCCTGTGGAAGCTGCTCGATTTCAGCTTGTCTGATAGGTGTTTGTCTTCCCTGCAGTGAAACAGTGGCTTAGAGAACTCTTTCTACAGCAGCCACACACTCTGCCCTAGAGCTGAGAAGCACTGGCTGTAAGTTCCCTTTGCAGAAGTAACATTCTCCAGAAACACACTCTCTCCTAACTCTTAAGTTACTAGCTCACCTCACATATGCATGGAAACCCAGAGTGGAGCAGCCGGCGATAGCTCTTGCTTGGATGCTGCCAGAAGGCTCTGTGCGATAGTGGCTTGCAAGGAGCTGCTTAGGAATCTAGTTGCACAGCAAGTACAAGCTTCTCACTGGAGCTGAGAAGCACTGGGAAGAACTTCCCTTTGAAGAACTAACAGTGAGCAGAAACACACGCAGTTCTATCTCTTACTGGGGAGTGTGCAGGAGACTTCAGTGAACAGGCCGGTTTGCCCGAACAAGGCAGAATGCAGATGCGTAGTTCCCAAGCATATTCTTCTGAGTCCACTAGAAACGTTGGAGTAGAGCTGAGAGGAACTCGGCATAAGTTCCATTTGAAGAAATAACCTAGGCCAGAAACCCACTCAGCTGTAGCTGTTAAGATTCATCTGGAGCGCACATTCTGGGAACCAGGCAGCAGAGTGCCCTGTGGAAGCTGCTCGATTTCAGCTTGTCTGATAGGTGTTTGTCTTCCCTGCAGAGAAACAGTGGCTTAGAGAACTATTTCTACAGCAGCCACACACTCTGCCCTAGAGCTGAGAATCACTGGCTGTAAGTTCCCTTTGCAGAAGTAACATTCTCCAGAAACACACTCTCTCCTAACTCTTAACTTACTAGCTCACCTCACATATGCATGGAAACCCAGAGTGGAGCAGCCGGCGTATCTCTTGCTTGGATGCTGCCAGAAGGCTCTGTGCGATAGTGGCTTGCAAGGAGCTGCTTAGGAATCTAGTTGCACAGCAAGTACAACCTTCTCACTGGAGCTGAGAAGCACTGGGAAGAACTTCCCTTTGAAGAACTAACAGTGTGCAGAAACACACGCAGATCTATCTCTTACTGGGGAGTGTGCAGGAGACTTCAGTGAACAGGCCGCTCTGCCTGAACAAGGCAGAATGCAGATGCGTAGTTCCCAAGCATATTCTTCTGAGTCCACTAGAAACGTTGGAGTAGAGCTGAGAGGAACTCGGCATAAGTTCCATTTGAAGAAATAACCTAGGCCAGAAACCCACTCAGCTGTGGCTGTTAAGATTCATCTGGAGCGCACATTCTGGGAACCAGGCAGCAGAGTGCCCTGTGGAAGCTGCTCGATTTCAGCTTGTCTGATAGGTGTTTGTCTTCCCTGCAGAGAAACAGTGGCTTAGAGAACTCTTTCTACAGCAGCCACACACTCTGCCCTAGAGCTGAGAAGCACTGGCTGTAAGTTCCCTTTGCAGAAGTAACATTCTCCAGAAACACACTCTCTCCTAACTCTTAAGTTACTAGCTCACCTCACATATGCATGGAAACCCAGAGTGGAGCAGCTGGCGATAGCTCTTGCTTGGATGCTGCCAGAAGGCTCTGTGCGATAGTGGCTTGCAAGGAGCTGCTTAGGAATCTAGTTGCACAGCAAGTACAAGCTTCTCACTGGAGCTGAGAAGCACTGGGAAGAACTTCCCTTTGAAGAACTAACAGTGAGCAGAAACACACGCAGTTCTATCTCTTACTGGGGAGTGTGCAGGAGACTTCAGTGAACAGGCCGCTCTGCCTGAACAAGGCAGAATGCAGATGCGTAGTTCCCAAGCATATTCTTCTGAGTCCACTAGAAACGTTGGAGTAGAGCTGAGAGGAACTCGGCATAAGTTCCATTTGAAGAAATAACCTAGGCCAGAAACCCACTCAGCTGTGGCTGTTAAGATTCATCTGGAGCGCACATTCTGGGAACCAGGCAGCAGAGTGCCCTGTGGAAGCTGCTCGATTTCAGCTTGTCTGATAGGTGTTTGTCTTCCCTGCAGAGAAACAGTGGCTTAGAGAACTCTTTCTACAGCAGCCACACACTCTGCCCTAGAGCTGAGAAGCACTGGCTGTAAGTTCCCTTTGCAGAAGTAACATTCTCCAGAAACACACTCTCTCCTAACTCTTAAGTTACTAGCTCACCTCACATATGCATGGAAACCCAGAGTGGAGCAGCCGGCGATAGCTCTTGCTTGGATGCTGCCAGAAGGCTCTGTGCGATAGTGGCTTGCAAGGAGCTGCTTAGGAATCTAGTTGCACAGCAAGTACAAGCTTCTCACTGGAGCTGAGAAGCACTGGGAAGAACTTCCCTTTGAAGAACTAACAGTGAGCAGAAACACACGCAGTTCTATCTCTTACTGGGGAGTGTGCAGGAGACTTCAGTGAACAGGCCGGTTTGCCCGAACAAGGCAGAATGCAGATGCGTAGTTCCCAAGCATATTCTTCTGAGTCCACTAGAAACGTTGGAGTAGAGCTGAGAGGAACTCGGCATAAGTTCCATTTGAAGAAATAACCTAGGCCAGAAACCCACTCAGCTGTAGCTGTTAAGATTCATCTGGAGCGCACATTCTGGGAACCAGGCAGCAGAGTGCCCTGTGGAAGCTGCTCGATTTCAGCTTGTCTGATAGGTGTTTGTCTTCCCTGCAGTGAAACAGTGGCTTAGAGAACTATTTCTACAGCAGCCACACACTCTGCCCTAGAGCTGAGAAGCACTGGCTGTAAGTTCCCTTTGCAGAAGTAACATTCTCCAGAAACACACTCTCTCCTAACTCTTAACTTACTAGCTCACCTCACATATGCATGGAAACCCAGAGTGGAGCAGCCGGCGTATCTCTTGCTTGGATGCTGCCAGAAGGCTCTGTGCGATAGTGGCTTGCAAGGAGCTGCTTAGGAATCTAGTTGCACAGCAAGTACAAGCTTCTCACTGGAGCTGAGAAGCACTGGGAAGAACTTCCCTTTGAAGAACTAACAGTGTGCAGAAACACACGCAGTTCTATCTCTTACTGGGGAGTGTGCAGGAGACTTCAGTGAACAGGCCGCTCTGCCTGAACAAGGCAGAATGCAGATGCGTAGTTCCCAAGCATATTCTTCTGAGTCCACTAGAAACGTTGGAGTAGAGCTGAGAGGAACTCGGCATAAGTTCCATTTGAAGAAATAACCTAGGCCAGAAACCCACTCAGCTGTGGCTGTTAAGATTCATCTGGAGCGCACATTCTGGGAACCAGGCAGCAGAGTGCCCTGTGGAAGCTGCTCGATTTCAGCTTGTCTGATAGGTGTTTGTCTTCCCTGCAGAGAAACAGTGGCTTAGAGAACTCTTTCTACAGCAGCCACACACTCTGCCCTAGAGCTGAGAAGCACTGGCTGTAAGTTCCCTTTGCAGAAGTAACATTCTCCAGAAACACACTCTCTCCTAACTCTTAACTTACTAGCTCACCTCACATATGCATGGAAACCCAGAGTGGAGCAGCCGTCGATAGCACTTGCTTGGATGCTGCCAGAAGGCTCTGTGCGATAGGGGCTTGCAAGGAGCTGCTTAGGAATCTAGTTGCACAGCAAGTACCAGCTTCTCACTGGAGATGAGAAGCACTGGGAAGAACTTCCCTTTGAAGAACTAACAGTGTGCAGAAACACACGCAGTTCTATCTCTTACTGGGGAGTGTGCAGGCGAGTTCAGTGAACAGGCCGCTCTGCCCGAACAAGGCAGAATGCAGATGCGTAGTTCCCAAGCATATTCTTCTGAGTCCACTAGAAACGTTGGAGTAGAGCTGAGAGGAACTCGGCATAAGTTCCATTTGAAGAAATAACCTAGGCCAGAAACCCACTCAGCTGTAGCTGTTAAGATTCATCTGGAACGCACATTCTGGGAACCAGGCAGCAGAGTGCCCTGTGGAAGCTGCTCGATTTCAGCTTGTCTGATAGGTGTTTGTCTTCCCTGCAGTGAAACAGTGGCTTAGAGAACTCTTTCTACAGCAGCCACACACTCTGCCCTAGAGCTGAGAAGCACTGGCTGTAAGTTCCCTTTGCAGAAGTAACATTCTCCAGAAACACACTCTCTCCTAACTCTTAAGTTACTAGCTCACCTCACATATGCATGGAAACCCAGAGTGGAGCAGCCAGCGATAGCTCTTGCTTGGATGCTGCCAGAAGGCTCTGTGCGATAGTGGCTTGCAAGGAGCTGCT
The DNA here is from genome assembly GCA_031878705.1 of Tapirus indicus. NCBI lineage: Eukaryota > Metazoa > Chordata > Mammalia > Perissodactyla > Tapiridae > Tapirus > Tapirus indicus. The sequence goes on from CM062933.1 coordinate 971,613, forward strand.
TAGGAATCTAGTTGCACAGCAAGTACAAGCTTCTCACTGGAGCTGAGAAGCACTGGGAAGAACTTCCCTTTGAAGAACTAACAGTGAGCAGAAACACACTCAGTTCTATCTCTTACTGGGGAGTGTGCAGGAGACTTCAGTGAACAGGCCGGTTTGCCCGAACAAGGCAGAATGCAGATGCGTAGTTCCCAAGCATATTCTTCTGAGTCCACTAGAAACGTTGGAGTAGAGCTGAGAGGAACTCGGCATAAGTTCCATTTGAAGAAATAACCTAGGCCAGAAACCCATTCAGCTGTAGCTGTTAAGATTCATCTGGAGCGCACATTCTGGGAACCAGGCAGCAGAGTGCCCTGTGGAAGCTGCTCGATTTCAGCTTGTCTGATAGGTGTTTGTCTTCCCTGCAGAGAAACAGTGGCTTAGAGAACTATTTCTACAGCAGCCACACACTCTGCCCTAGAGCTGAGAAGCACTGGCTGTAAGTTCCCTTTGCAGAAGTAACATTCTCCAGAAACACACTCTCTCCTAACTCTTAACTTACTAGCTCACCTCACATATGCATGGAAACCCAGAGTGGAGCAGCCGGCGTATCTCTTGCTTGGATGCTGCCAGAAGGCTCTGTGCGATAGTGGCTTGCAAGGAGCTGCTTAGGAATCTAGTTGCACAGCAAGTACCAGCTTCTCACTGGAGCTGAGAAGCACTGGGAAGAACTTCCCTTTGAAGAACTAACAGTGTGCAGAAACACACGCAGTTCTATCTCTTACTGGGGAGTGTGCAGGAGACTTCAGTGAACAGGCCGCTCTGCCTGAACAAGGCAGAATGCAGATGCGTAGTTCCCAAGCATATTCTTCTGAGTCCACTAGAAACGTTGGAGTAGAGCTGAGAGGAACTCGGCATAAGTTCCATTTGAAGAAATAACCTAGGCCAGAAACCCACTCAGCTGTGGCTGTTAAGATTCATCTGGAGCGCACATTCTGGGAACCAGGCAGCAGAGTGCCCTGTGGAAGCTGCTCGATTTCAGCTTGTCTGATAGGTGTTTGTCTTCCCTGCAGAGAAACAGTGGCTTAGAGAACTCTTTCTACAGCAGCCACACACTCTGCCCTAGAGCTGAGAAGCACTGGCTGTAAGTTCCCTTTGCAGAAGTAACATTCTCCAGAAACACACTCTCTCCTAACTCTTAACTTACTAGCTCACCTCACATATGCATGGAAACCCAGAGTGGAGCAGCCGTCGATAGCACTTGCTTGGATGCTGCCAGAAGGCTCTGTGCGATAGTGGCTTGCAAGGAGCTGCTTAGGAATCTAGTTGCACAGCAAGTACCAGCTTCTCACTGGAGATGAGAAGCACTGGGAAGAACTTCCCTTTGAAGAACTAACAGTGTGCAGAAACACACGCAGTTCTATCTCTTACTGGGGAGTGTGCAGGCGAGTTCAGTGAACAGGCCGCTCTGCCCGAACAAGGCAGAATGCAGATGCGTAGTTCCCAAGCATATTCTTCTGAGTCCACTAGAAACGTTGGAGTAGAGCTGAGAGGAACTCGGCATAAGTTCCATTTGAAGAAATAACCTAGGCCAGAAACCCACTCAGCTGTAGCTGTTAAGATTCATCTGGAACGCACATTCTGGGAACCAGGCAGCAGAGTGCCCTGTGGAAGCTGCTCGATTTCAGCTTGTCTGATAGGTGTTTGTCTTCCCTGCAGTGAAACAGTGGCTTAGAGAACTCTTTCTACAGCAGCCACACACTCTGCCCTAGAGCTGAGAAGCACTGGCTGTAAGTTCCCTTTGCAGAAGTAACATTCTCCAGAAACACACTCTCTCCTAACTCTTCAGTTACTAGCTCACCTCACATATGCATGGAAACCCAGAGTGGAGCAGCCGGCGATAGCTCTTGCTTGGATGCTGCCAGAAGGCTCTGTGCGATAGTGGCTTGCAAGGAGCTGCTTAGGAATCTAGTTGCACAGCAAGTACAAGCTTCTCACTGGAGCTGAGAAGCACTGGGAAGAACTTCCCTTTGAAGAACTAACAGTGTGCAGAAACACACGCAGTTCTATCTCTTACTGGGGAGTGTGCAGGAGACTTCAGTGAACAGGCCGCTCTGCCCGAACAAGGCAGAATGCAGATGCGTAGTTCCCAAGCATATTCTTCTGAGTCCACTAGAAACGTTGGAGTAGAGCTGAGAGGAACTCGGCATAAGTTCCATTTGAAGAAATAACCTAGGCCAGAAACCCACTCAGCTGTGGCTGTTAAGATTCATCTGGAGCGCACATTCTGGGAACCAGGCAGCAGAGTGCCCTGTGGAAGCTGCTCGATTTCAGCTTGTCTGATAGGTGTTTGTCTTCCCTGCAGTGAAACAGTGGCTTAGAGAACTCTTTCTACAGCAGCCACACACTCTGCCCTAGAGCTGAGAAGCACTGGCTGTAAGTTCCCTTTGCAGAAGTAACATTCTCCAGAAACACACTCTCTCCTAACTCTTCAGTTACTAGCTCACCTCACATATGCATGGAAACCCAGAGTGGAGCAGCCGGCGATAGCTCTTGCTTGGATGCTGCCAGAAGGCTCTGTGCGATAGTGGCTTGCAAGGAGCTGCTTAGGAATCTAGTTGCACAGCAAGTACAAGCTTCTCACTGGAGCTGAGAAGCACTGGGAAGAACTTCCCTTTGAAGAACTAACAGTGTGCAGAAACACACGCAGTTCTATCTCTTACTGGGGAGTGTGCAGGAGACTTCAGTGAACAGGCCGCTCTGCCCGAACAAGGCAGAATGCAGATGCGTAGTTCCCAAGCATATTCTTCTGAGTCCACTAGAAACGTTGGAGTAGAGCTGAGAGGAACTCGGCATAAGTTCCATTTGAAGAAATAACCTAGGCCAGAAACCCACTCAGCTGTGGCTGTTAAGATTCATCTGGAGCGCACATTCTGGGAACCAGGCAGCAGAGTGCCCTGTGGAAGCTGCTCGATTTCAGCTTGTCTGATAGGTGTTTGTCTTCCCTGCAGTGAAACAGTGGCTTAGAGAACTCTTTCTACAGCAGCCACACACTCTGCCCTAGAGCTGAGAAGCACTGGCTGTAAGTTCCCTTTGCAGAAGTAACATTCTCCAGAAACACACTCTCTCCTAACTCTTCAGTTACTAGCTCACCTCACATATGCATGGAAACCCAGAGTGGAGCAGCCGGCGATAGCTCTTGCTTGGATGCTGCCAGAAGGCTCTGTGCGATAGTGGCTTGCAAGGAGCTGCTTAGGAATCTAGTTGCACAGCAAGTACAAGCTTCTCACTGGAGCTGAGAAGCACTGGGAAGAACTTCCCTTTGAAGAACTAACAGTGAGCAGAAACACACGCAGTTCTATCTCTTACTGGGGAGTGTGCAGGAGACTTCAGTGAACAGGCCGGTTTGCCCGAACAAGGCAGAATGCAGATGCGTAGTTCCCAAGCATATTCTTCTGAGTCCACTAGAAACGTTGGAGTAGAGCTGAGAGGAACTCGGCATAAGTTCCATTTGAAGAAATAACCTAGGCCAGAAACCCACTCAGCTGTAGCTGTTAAGATTCATCTGGAGCGCACATTCTGGGAACCAGGCAGCAGAGTGCCCTGTGGAAGCTGCTCGATTTCAGCTTGTCTGATAGGTGTTTGTCTTCCCTGCAGAGAAACAGTGGCTTAGAGAACTCTTTCTACAGCAGCCACACACTCTGCCCTAGAGCTGAGAAGCACTGGCTGTAAGTTCCCTTTGCAGAAGTAACACTCTCCAGAAACACACTCTCTCCTAAGTCTTAAGTTTCTAGCTCACCTCACATATGCATGGAAACCCAGAGTGGAGCAGGCGGCGATAGCTCTTGCTTGGATGCTGCCAGAAGGCTCTGTGCGATAGTGGCTTGCAAGGAGCTGCTTAGGAATCTAGTTGCACAGCAAGTACAAGCTTCTCACTGGAGATGAGAAGCACTGGGCAGAACTTCCCTTTGAAGAACTAACAGTGTGCAGAAACACACGCAGTTCTATCTCTTACTGGGGAGTGTGCAGGCAAGTTCAGTGAACAGGCCGCTCTGCCCGAACAAGGCAGAATGCAGATGCGTAGTTCCCAAGCATATCCTTCTGAGTCCACTAGAAACGTTGGAGTAGAGCGGAGAGGAACTCGGCATAAGTTCCATTTGAAGAAATAACCTAGGCCAGAAACCCACTCAGCTGTAGCTGTTAAGATTCATCTGGAGCGCACATTCTGGGAACCAGGCAGCAGAGTGCCCTGTGGAAGCTGCTCGATTTCAGCTTGTCTGATAGGTGTTTGTCTTCCCTGCAGAGAAACAGTGGCTTAGAGAACTCTTTCTACAGCAGCCACACACTCTGCCCTAGAGCTGAGAAGCACTGGCTTTAAGTTCCCTTTGCAGAAGTACCATTCTCCAGAAACACACTCTCTCCTAACTCTTAAGTTACTAGCTCACCTCACATATGCATGGAAACCCAGAGTGGAGCAGCCGGCGATAGCTCTTGCTTGGATGCTGCCCGAAGGCTCTGTGCGATAGTGGCTTGCAAGGAGCTACTTAGGAATCTAGGTGCACAGCAAGTACAAGCTTCTCACTCGAGCTGAGAAGCACTGGGAAGAACTTCCCTTTGAAGAACTAACAGTGTGCAGAAACACTCACAGTTCTATCTCTTACTGGGGAGTGTGCAGGAGAGCTCAGTGAACAGGCCGCTCTGCCCGACCAAGGCAGAATGCAGATGCGTAGTTCCCAAGCAGAGTCTTCTGAGTCTACTAGAAACGTTGGAGTAGAGCTGAGATGAACTCGGCCTAAGTTCCATTTGAAGAAATAACCTAGGCCAGAAACCCACTCAGCTGTAGCTGTTAAGATTCATCTGGAGCGCACATTCTGGGAACCAGGCAGCAGAGTGCCCTGTGGAAGCTGCTCGATTTCAGCTTGTCTGATAGGTGTTTGTCTTCCCTGCAGAGAAACAGTGGCTTAGAGAACTCTTTCTACAGCAGCCACACACTCTGCCCTAGAGCTGAGAAGCACTGGCTGTAAGTTCCCTTTGCAGAAGTACCATTCTCCAGAAACACACTCTCTCCTAACTCTTCAGTTACGAGCTCACCTCACATATGCATGGAAACCCAGAGTGGAGCAGCCGGCGATAGCTCTTGCTTGGATGCTGCCCGAAGGCTCTGTGCGATAGTGGCTTGCAAGGAGCTGCTTAGGAATCTAGTTGCACAGCAAGTACAAGCTTCTCACTGGAGCTGAGAAGCACTGGGAAGAAATTCCCTTTGAAGAACTAACAGTGTGCAGAAACACTCGCAGTTCTATCTCTTACTGGGGAGTGTGCAGGAGAGCTCAGTGAACAGGCCGCTCTGCCCGACCAAGGCAGAATGCAGATGCGTAGTTCCCAAGCAGAGTCTTCTGAGTCTACTAGAAACGTTGGAGTAGAGCTGAGATGAACTCGGCCTAAGTTCCATTTGAAGAAATAACCTAGGCCAGAAACCCACTCAGCTGTAGCTGTTAAGAGTCATCTGGAGCGCACATTCTGGGAACCAGGCAGCAGAGTGCCCTGTGGAAGCTGCTCGATTTCAGCTTGTCTGATAGGTGTTTGTCTTCCCTGCAGAGAAACAGTGGCTTAGAGAACTCTTTCTACAGCAGCCACACACTCTGCCCTAGAGCTGAGAAGCACTGGCTGTAAGTTCCCTTTGCAGAAGTACCATTCTCCAGAAACACACTCTCTCCTAACTCTTCAGTTACTAGCTCACCTCACATATGCATGGAAACCCAGAGTGGAGCAGCCGGCGATAGCTCTTGCTTGGATGCTGCCCGAAGGCTCTGTGCGATAGTGGCTTGCAAGGAGCTGCTTAGGAATCTAGGTGCACAGCAAGTACAAGCTTCTCACTGGAGCTGAGAAGCACTGGGAAGAACTTCTCTTTTAAGAACTAACAGTGTGCAGAAACACTCGCAGTTCTATCTCTTACTGGGGAGTGTGCAGGCAAGTTCAGTGAACAGGCCGCTCTGCCCGAACAAGGCAGAATGCAGATGCGTAGTTCCCAAGCATATTCTTCTGAGTCCACTAGAAACGTTGGAGTAGAGCTGAGAGGAACTCGGCATAAGTTCCATTTGAAGAAATAACCTAGGCCAGAAACCCACTCAGCTGTAGCTGTTAAGATTCCTCTGGAGCGCACATTCTGGGAACCAGGCAGCAGAGTGCCCTGTGGAAGCTGCTCGATTTCAGCTTGTCTGATAGGTGTTTGTCTTCCCTGCAGAGAAACAGTGGCTTAGAGAACTCTTTCTACAGCAGCCACACACTCTGCCCTAGAGCTGAGAAGCACTGGCTGTAAGTTCCCTTTGCAGAAGTAACATTCTCCAGAAACACACTCTCTCCTAACTCTTAACTTATTAGCTCACCTCACATATGCATGGAAACCCAGAGTGGAGCAGCCGGCGTATCTCTTGCTTGGATGCTGCCAGAAGGCTCTGTGCGATAGTGGCTTGCAAGGAGCTGCTTAGGAATCTAGTTGCACAGCAAGTACAAGCTTCTCACTGGAGCTGAGAAGCACTGGGAAGAACTTCCCTTTGAAGAACTAACAGTGTGCAGAAACACACGCAGTTCTATCTCTTACTGGGGACTGTGCAGGCGAGTTCAGTGAACAGGCCGCTCTGCCCGAACAATGCAGAATGCAGATGCGTAGTTCCCAAGCATATTCTTCTGAGTCCACTAGAAACGTTGGAGTAGAGCTGAGAGGAACTCGGCATAAGTTCCATTTGAAGAAATAACCTAGGCCAGAAACCCACTCAGCTGTAGCTGTTAAGATTCATCTGGAGCGCACATTCTGGGAACCAGGCAGCACAGTGCCCTGTGGAAGCTGCTCGATTTCAGCTTGTCTGATAGGTGTTTGTCTTCCCTGCAGAGAAACAGTGGCTTAGAGAACTCTTTCTACAACAGCCACACACTCTGCCCTAGAGCTGAGAAGCACTGGCTGTAAGTTCCCTTTGCAGAAGTGACATTCTCCAGAAACACACTCTCTCCTAACTCTTAAGTTACTAGCTCACCTCACATATGCATGGAAACCCAGAGTGGAGCAGGCGGCGATAGTTCTTGCTTGGATGCTGCCAGAAGGCTCTGTGCGATAGTGGCTTGCAAGGAGCTGCTTAGGAATCTAGTTGCACAGCAAGTACAAGCTTCTCACTGGAGCTGAGAAGCACTGGGAAGAACTTCCCGTTGAAGAACTAACAGTGTGCAGAAACACACGCAGTTCTATCTCTTACTGGGGAGTGTGCAGGCGAGTTCAGTGAACAGGCCGCTCTGCCCGAACAAGGCAGAATGCAGATGCGTAGTTCCCAAGCATAATCTTCTGAGTCCACTAGAAACGTTGGAGTAGAGCTGAGAGGAACTCGGCATAAGTTCCATTTGAAGAAATAACCTAGGCCAGAATCCCACTCAGCTGTAGCTGTTAAGATTCATCTGGAGCGCACATTCTGGGAACCAGGCAGCAGAGTGCCCTGTGGAAGCTGCTCGATTTCAGCTTGTCTGATAGGTGTTTGTCTTCCCTGCAGAGAAACAGTGGCTTAGAGAACTCTTTCTACAGCAGCCACACACTCTGCCCTAGAGCTGAGAAGCACTGGCTGTAAGTTCCCTTTGCAGAAGTAACATTCTCCAGAAACACACTCTCTCCTAACTCTTAAGTTACTAGCTCACCTCACATTTGCATGGAAACCCAGAGTGGAGCAGCCGGCGTTAGCTCTTGCTTGGATGCTGCCAGAAGGCTCTGTGCGATAGTGGCTTGCAAGGAGCTGCTTAGGAATCTAGTTGCACAGCAAGTACAAGCTTCTCACTGGAGCTGAGAAGCACTGGGAAGAACTTCCCTTTGAAGAACTAACAGTGTGCAGAAACACACGCAGTTCTATCTCTTACTGGGGAGTGTGCAGGCGAGTTCAGTGAACAGGCCGCTCTGCCCGAACAATGCAGAATGCAGATGCGTAGTTCCCAAGCATATTCTTCTGAGTCCACTAGAAACGTTGGAGTAGAGCTGAGAGGAACTCGGCATAAGTTCCATTTGAAGAAATAACCTAGGCCAGAAACCCACTCAGCTGTAGCTGTTAAGATTCATCTGGAGCGCACATTCTGGGAACCAGGCAGCAGAGTGCCCTGTGGAAGCTGCTCGATTTCAGCTTGTCTGATAGGTGTTTGTCTTCCCTGCAGAGAAACAGTGGCTTAGAGAACTCTTTCTACAACAGCCACACACTCTGCCCTAGAGCTGAGAAGCACTGGCTGTAAGTTCCCTTTGCAGAAGTGACATTCTCCAGAAACACACTCTCTCCTAACTCTTAAGTTACTAGCTCACCTCACATATGCATGGAAACCCAGAGTGGAGCAGGCGGCGATAGCTCTTACTTGGAAGCTGCCAGAAGGCTCTGTGCGATAGTGGCTTGCAAGGAGCTGCTTAGGAATCTAGTTGCACAGCAAGTACAAGCTTCTCACTGGAGCTGAGAAGCACTGGGAAGAACTTCCCTTTGAAGAACTAACAGTGTGCAGAAACACACGCAGTTCTATCTCTTACTGGGGAGTGTGCAGGAGACTTCAGTGAACAGGCCGGTTTGCCCGAACAAGGCAGAATGCAGATGCGTAGTTCCCAAGCATATTCTTCTGAGTCCACTAGAAACGTTGGAGTAGAGCTGAGAGGAACTCGGCATAAGTTCCATTTGAAGAAATAACCTAGGCCAGAAACCCACTCAGCTGTAGCTGTTAAGATTCCTCTGGAGCGCACATTCTGGGAACCAGGCAGCAGAGTGCCCTGTGGAAGCTGCTCGATTTCAGCTTGTCTGATAGGTGTTTGTCTTCCCTGCAGAGAAACAGTGGCTTAGAGAACTCTTTCTACAACAGCCACACACTCTGCCCTAGAGCTGAGAAGCACTGGCTGTAAGTTCCCTTTGCAGAAGTGACATTCTCCAGAAACACACTCTCTCCTAACTCTTAAGTTACTAGCTCACCTCACATATGCATGGAAACCCAGAGTGGAGCAGGCGGCGATAGCTCTTACTTGGAAGCTGCCAGAAGGCTCTGTGCGATAGTGGCTTGCAAGGAGCTGCTTAGGAATCTAGTTGCACAGCAAGTACAAGCTTCTCACTGGAGCTGAGAAGCACTGGGAAGAACTTCCCTTTGAAGAACTAACAGTGTGCAGAAACACACGCAGTTCTATCTCTTACTGGGGAGTGTGCAGGCGAGTTCAGTGAACAGGCCGGTTTGCCCGAACAAGGCAGAATGCAGATGCGTAGTTCCCAAGCATATTCTTCTGAGTCCACTAGAAACGTTGGAGTAGAGCTGAGAGGAACTCGGCATAAGTTCCATTTGAAGAAATAACCTAGGCCAGAAACCCACTCAGCTGTAGCTGTTAAGATTCCTCTGGAGCGCACATTCTGGGAACCAGGCAGCAGAGTGCCCTGTGGAAGCTGCTCGATTTCAGCTTGTCTGATAGGTGTTTGTCTTCCCTGCAGAGAAACAGTGGCTTAGAGAACTCTTTCTACAGCAGCCACACACTCTGCCCTAGAGCTGAGAAGCACTGGCTGTAAGTTCCCTTTGCAGAAGTAACATTCTCCAGAAACACACTCTCTCCTAACTCTTAACTTATTAGCTCACCTCACATATGCATGGAAACCCAGAGTGGAGCAGCCGGCGTATCTCTTGCTTGGATGCTGCCAGAAGGCTCTGTGCGATAGTGGCTTGCAAGGAGCTGCTTAGGAATCTAGTTGCACAGCAAGTACAAGCTTCTCACTGGAGCTGAGAAGCACTGGGAAGAACTTCCCTTTGAAGAACTAACAGTGTGCAGAAACACACGCAGTTCTATCTCTTACTGGGGAGTGTGCAGGCGAGTTCAGTGAACAGGCCGCTCTGCCCGAACAATGCAGAATGCAGATGCGTAGTTCCCAAGCATATTCTTCTGAGTCCACTAGAAACGTTGGAGTAGAGCTGAGAGGAACTCGGCATAAGTTCCATTTGAAGAAATAACCTAGGCCAGAAACCCACTCAGCTGTAGCTGTTAAGATTCATCTGGAGCGCACATTCTGGGAACCAGGCAGCACAGTGCCCTGTGGAAGCTGCTCGATTTCAGCTTGTCTGATAGGTGTTTGTCTTCCCTGCAGAGAAACAGTGGCTTAGAGAACTCTTTCTACAACAGCCACACACTCTGCCCTAGAGCTGAGAAGCACTGGCTGTAAGTTCCCTTTGCAGAAGTGACATTCTCCAGAAACACACTCTCTCCTAACTCTTAAGTTACTAGCTCACCTCACATATGCATGGAAACCCAGAGTGGAGCAGGCGGCGATAGCTCTTGCTTGGATGCTGCCAGAAGGCTCTGTGCGATAGTGGCTTGCAAGGAGCTGCTTAGGAATCTAGTTGCACAGCAAGTACAAGCTTCTCACTGGAGCTGAGAAGCACTGGGAAGAACTTCCCGTTGAAGAACTAACAGTGTGCAGAAACACACGCAGTTCTATCTCTTACTGGGGAGTGTGCAGGCGAGTTCAGTGAACAGGCCGCTCTGCCCGAACAAGGCAGAATGCAGATGCGTAGTTCCCAAGCATAATCTTCTGAGTCCACTAGAAACGTTGGAGTAGAGCTGAGAGGAACTCGGCATAAGTTCCATTTGAAGAAATAACCTAGGCCAGAATCCCACTCAGCTGTAGCTGTTAAGATTCATCTGGAGCGCACATTCTGGGAACCAGGCAGCAGAGTGCCCTGTGGAAGCTGCTCGATTTCAGCTTGTCTGATAGGTGTTTGTCTTCCCTGCAGAGAAACAGTGGCTTAGAGAACTCTTTCTACAGCAGCCACACACTCTGCCCTAGAGCTGAGAAGCACTGGCTGTAAGTTCCCTTTGCAGAAGTAACATTCTCCAGAAACACACTCTCTCCTAACTCTTAAGTTACTAGCTCACCTCACATTTGCATGGAAACCCAGAGTGGAGCAGCCGGCGTTAGCTCTTGCTTGGATGCTGCCAGAAGGCTCTGTGCGATAGTGGCTTGCAAGGAGCTGCTTAGGAATCTAGTTGCACAGCAAGTACAAGCTTCTCACTGGAGCTGAGAAGCACTGGGAAGAACTTCCCTTTGAAGAACTAACAGTGTGCAGAAACACACGCAGTTCTATCTCTTACTGGGGAGTGTGCAGGCGAGTTCAGTGAACAGGCCGCTCTGCCCGAACAATGCAGAATGCAGATGCGTAGTTCCCAAGCATATTCTTCTGAGTCCACTAGAAACGTTGGAGTAGAGCTGAGAGGAACTCGGCATAAGTTCCATTTGAAGAAATAACCTAGGCCAGAAACCCACTCAGCTGTAGCTGTTAAGATTCATCTGGAGCGCACATTCTGGGAACCAGGCAGCAGAGTGCCCTGTGGAAGCTGCTCGATTTCAGCTTGTCTGATAGGTGTTTGTCTTCCCTGCAGAGAAACAGTGGCTTAGAGAACTCTTTCTACAACAGCCACACACTCTGCCCTAGAGCTGAGAAGCACTGGCTGTAAGTTCCCTTTGCAGAAGTGACATTCTCCAGAAACACACTCTCTCCTAACTCTTAACTTACTAGCTCACCTCACATATGCATGGAAACCCAGAGTGGAGCAGGCGGCGATAGCTCTTACTGGGAAGCTGCCAGAAGGCTCTGTGCGATAGTGGCTTGCAAGGAGCTGCTTAGGAATCTAGTTGCACAGCAAGTACAAGCTTCTCACTGGAGCTGAGAAGCACTGGGAAGAACTTCCCTTTGAAGAACTAACAGTGTGCAGAAACACACGCAGTTCTATCTCTTACTGGGGAGTGTGCAGGAGACTTCAGTGAACAGGCCGGTTTGCCCGAACAAGGCAGAATGCAGATGCGTAGTTCCCAAGCATATTCTTCTGAGTCCACTAGAAACGTTGGAGTAGAGCTGAGAGGAACTCGGCATAAGTTCCATTTGAAGAAATAACCTAGGCCAGAAACCCACTCAGCTGTAGCTGTTAAGATTCCTCTGGAGCGCACATTCTGGGAACCAGGCAGCAGAGTGCCCTGTGGAAGCTGCTCGATTTCAGCTTGTCTGATAGGTGTTTGTCTTCCCTGCAGAGAAACAGTGGCTTAGAGAACTCTTTCTACAGCAGCCACACACTCTGCCCTAGAGCTGAGAAGCACTGGCTGTAAGTTCCCTTTGCAGAAGTAACATTCTCCAGAAACACACTCTCTCCTAACTCTTAACTTACTAGCTCACCTCACATATGCATTGAAACCCAGAGTGGAGCAGGCGGCGATAGCTCTTGCTTGGATGCTGCCAGAAGGCTCTGTGCGATAGTGGCTTGCAAGGAGCTGCTTAGGAATCTAGTTGCACAGCAAGTACAAGCTTCTCACTGGAGCTGAGAAGCACTGGGAAGAACTTCCCGTTGAAGAACTAACAGTGTGCAGAAACACACGCAGTTCTATCTCTTACTGGGGAGTGTGCAGGCGAGTTCAGTGAACAGGCCGCTCTGCCCGAACAAGGCAGAATGCAGATGCGTAGTTCCCAAGCATATTCTTCTGAGTCCACTAGAAACGTTGGAGTAGAGCTGAGAGGAACTCGGCATAAGTTCCATTTGAAGAAATAACCTAGGCCAGAAACCCACTCAGCTGTAGCTGTTAAGATTCATCTGGAGCGCACATTCTGGGAACCAGGCAGCAGAGTGCCCTGTGGAAGCTGCTCGATTTCAGCTTGTCTGATAGGTGTTTGTTTTCCCTGCAGTGAACAGTGGCTTAGAGAACTCTTTCTACAGCAGCCACACACTCTGCCCTAGAGCTGAGAAGCACTGGCTGTAAGTTCCCTTTGCAGAAGTAACATTCTCCAGAAACACACTCTCTCCTAACTCTTAAGTTACTAGCTCACCTCACATATGCATGGAAACCCAGAGTGGAGCAGCCGGCGATAGCTCTTGCTTGGATGCTGCCAGAAGGCTCTGTGCGATAGTGGCTTGCAAGGAGCTGCTTAGGAATCTAGTTGCACAGCAAGTACAAGCTTCTCACTGGAGATGAGAAGCACTGGGAAGAACTTCCCTTTGAAGAACTAACAGTGTGCAGAAACACACGCAGTTCTATCTCTTACTGGGGAGTGTGCAGGAGACTTCAGTGAACAGGCCGGTTTGCCCGAACAAGGCAGAATGCAGATGCGTAGTTCCCAAGCATAATCTTCTGAGTCCACTAGAAACGTTGGAGTAGAGCTGAGAGGAACTCGGCATAAGTTCCATTTGAAGAAATAACCTAGGCCAGAAACCCACTCAGCTGTAGCTGTTAAGATTCCTCTGGAGCGCACATTCTGGGAACCAGGCAGCAGAGTGCCCTGTGGAAGCTGCTCGATTTCAGCTTGTCTGATAGGTGTTTGTCTTCCCTGCAGAGAAACAGTGGCTTAGAGAACTCTTTCTACAGCAGCCACACACTCTGCCCTAGAGCTGAGAAGCACTGGCTGTAAGTTCCCTTTGCAGAAGTAACATTCTCCAGAAACACACTCTCTCCTAACTCTTAAGTTACTAGCTCACCTCACATATGCATGGAAACGCAGAGTGGAGCAGCCGGCGATAGCTCTTGCTTGGATGCTGCCAGAAGGCTCTGTGCGATAGTGGCTTGCAAGGAGCTGCTTAGGAATCTAGTTGCACAGCAAGTACAAGCTTCTCACTGGAGCTGAGAAGCACTGGGAAGAACTTCCCTTTGAAGAACTAACAGTGTGCAGAAACACACGCAGTTCTATCTCTTACTGGGGAGTGTGCAGGCGAGTTCAGTGAACAGGCCGCTCTGCCCGAACAAGGCAGAATGCAGATGCGTAGTTCCCAAGCATATTCTTCTGAGTCCACTAGAAACGTTGGAGTAGAGCTGAGAGGAACTCGGCATAAGTTCCATTTGAAGAAATAACCTAGGCCAGAAACCCACTCAGCTGTAGCTGTTAAGATTCATCTGGAACGCACATTCTGGGAACCAGGCAGCAGAGTGCCCTGTGGAAGCTGCTCGATTTCAGCTTGTCTGATAGGTGTTTGTCTTCCCTGCAGAGAAACAGTGGCTTAGAGAACTCTTTCTACAGCAGCCACACACTCTGCCCTAGAGCTTAGAAGCACTGGCTGTAAGTTCCCTTTGCGGAAGTAACATTCTCCAGAAACACACTCTCTCCTAACTCTTAAGTTACTAGCTCACCTCACATATGCATGGAAACCCAGAGTGGAGCAGGCGGCGATAGCTCTTGCTTGGATGCTGCCAGAAGGCTCTGTGCGATAGTGGCTTGCAAGGAGCTGCTTAGGAATCTAGTTGCACAGCAAGTACAAGCTTCTCACTGGAGCTGAGAAGCACTGGGAAGAACTTCCCGTTGAAGAACTAACAGTGTGCAGAAACACACGCAGTTCTATCTCTTACTGGGGAGTGTGCAGGCGAGTTCAGTGAACAGGCCGCTCTGCCCGCACAAGGAAGAATGCAGATGCGTAGTTCCCAAGCATATTCTTCTGAGTCCACTAGAAACGTTGGAGTAGAGCTGAGAGGAACTCGGCATAAGTTCCATTTGAAGAAATAACCTAGGCCAGAAACCCACTCAGCTGTAGCTGTTAAGATTCATCTGGAGCGCACATTCTGGGAACCAGGCAGCAGAGTGCCCTGTGGAAGCTGCTCGATTTCAGCTTGTCTGATAGGTGTTTGTTTTCCCTGCAGTGAACAGTGGCTTAGAGAACTCTTTCTACAGCAGCCACACACTCTGCCCTAGAGCTGAGAAGCACTGGCTGTAAGTTCCCTTTGCAGAAGTAACATTCTCCAGAAACACACTCTCTCCTAACTCTTAAGTTACTAGCTCACCTCACATATGCATGGAAACCCAGAGTGGAGCAGGCGGCGATAGCTCTTGCTTGGATGCTGCCAGAAGGCTCTGTGCGATAGTGGCTTGCAAGGAGCTGCTTAGGAATCTAGTTGCACAGCAAGTACAAGCTTCTCACTGGAGCTGAGAAGCACTGGGAAGAACTTCCCGTTGAAGAACTAACAGTGTGCAGAAACACACGCAGTTCTATCTCTTACTGGGGAGTGTGCAGGCGAGTTCAGTGAACAGGCCACTCTGCCCGAACAAGGCAGAATGCAGATGCGTAGTGACCAAGCATATTCTTCTGAGTCCACTAGAAACGTTGGAGTAGAGCTGAGAGGAACTCGGCATAAGTTCCATTTGAAGAAATAACCTAGGCCAGAAACCCACTCAGCTGTAGCTGTGAAGATTCATCTGGAGCGCACATTCTGGGAACCAGGCAGCAGAGTGCCCTGTGGAAGCTGCTCGATTTCAGCTTGTCTGATAGGTGTTTGTCTTCCCTGCAGAGAAACAGTGGCTTAGAGAACTCTTTCTACAGCAGCCACACACTCTGCCCTAGAGCTGAGAAGCACTGGCTGTAAGTTCCCTTTGCAGAAGTAACATTCTCCAGAAACAAACTCTCTCCTAACTCTTAAGTTACTAGCTCACCTCACATATGCATGGAAACCCAGAGTGGAGCAGGCGGCGATAGCTCTTGCTTGGATGCTGCCAGAAGGCTCTGTGCGATAGTGGCTTGCAAGGAGCTGCTTAGGAATCTAGTTGCACAGCAAGTACAAGCTTCTCACTGGAGCTGAGAAGCACTGGGAAGAACTTCCCGTTGAAGAACTAACAGTGTGCAGAAACACACGCAGTTCTATCTCTTACTGGGGAGTGTGCAGGCGAGTTCAGTGAACAGGCCGCTCTGCCCGAACAAGGCAGAATGCAGATGCGTAGTTCCCAAGCATATTCTTCTGAGTCCACTAGAAACGTTGGAGTAGAGCTGAGAGGAACTCGGCATAAGTTCCATTTGAAGAAATAACCTAGGCCAGAAACCCACTCAGCTGTAGCTGTTAAGATTCATCTGGAGCGCACATTCTGGGAACCAGGCAGCAGAGTGCCCTGTGGAAGCTGCTCGATTTCAGCTTGTCTGATAGGTGTTTGTTTTCCCTGCAGTGAACAGTGGCTTAGAGAACTCTTTCTACAGCAGCCACACACTCTGCCCTAGAGCTGAGAAGCACTGGCTGTAAGTTCCCTTTGCAGAAGTAACATTCTCCAGAAACACACTCTCTCCTAACTCTTAAGTGACTAGCTCACCTCACATATGCATGGAAACCCAGAGTGGAGCAGCCGGCGATAGCTCTTGCTTGGATGCTGCCAGAAGGCTCTGTGCGATAGTGGCTTGCAAGGAGCTGCTTAGGAATCTAGTTGCACAGCAAGTACAAGCTTCTCACTGGAGATGAGAAGCACTGGGAAGAACTTCCCTTTGAAGAACTAACAGTGTGCAGAAACACACGCAGTTCTATCTCTTACTGGGGAGTGTGCAGGCGAGTTCAGTCAACAGGCCGCTCTGCCCGAACAAGGCAGAATGCAGATGCGTAGTTCCCAAGCATAATCTTCTGAGTCCACTAGAAACGTTGGAGTAGAGCTGAGAGGAACTCGGCATAAGTTCCATTTGAAGAAATAACCTAGGCCAGAAACCCACTCAGCTGTAGCTGTTAAGATTCCTCTGGAGCGCACATTCTGGGAACCAGGCAGCAGAGTGCCCTGTGGAAGCTGCTCGATTTCAGCTTGTCTGATAGGTGTTTGTCTTCCCTGCAGAGAAACAGTGGCTTAGAGAACTCTTTCTACAGCAGCCACACACTCTGCCCTAGAGCTGAGAAGCACTGGCTGTAAGTTCCCTTTGCGGAAGTAACATTCTCCAGAAACACACTCTCTCCTAACTCTTAAGTTACTAGCTCACCTCACATATGCATGGAAACGCAGAGTGGAGCAGCCGGCGATAGCTCTTGCTTGGATGCTGCCAGAAGGCTCTGTGCGATAGTGGCTTGCAAGGAGCTGCTTAGGAATCTAGTTGCACAGCAAGTACAAGCTTCTCACTGGAGCTGAGAAGCACTGGGAAGAACTTCCCTTTGAAGAACTAACAGTGTGCAGAAACACACGCAGTTCTATCTCTTACTGGGGAGTGTGCAGGCGAGTTCAGTGAACAGGCCGCTCTGCCCGAACAAGGCAGAATGCAGATGCGTAGTTCCCAAGCATATTCTTCTGAGTCCACTAGAAACGTTGGAGTAGAGCTGAGAGGAACTCGGCATAAGTTCCATTTGAAGAAATAACCTAGGCCAGAAACCCACTCAGCTGTAGCTGTTAAGATTCATCTGGAACGCACATTCTGGGAACCAGGCAGCAGAGTGCCCTGTGGAAGCTGCTCGATTTCAGCTTGTCTGATAGGTGTTTGTCTTCCCTGCAGAGAAACAGTGGCTTAGAGAACTCTTTCTACAGCAGCCACACACTCTGCCCTAGAGCTGAGAAGCACTGGCTGTAAGTTCCCTTTGCGGAAGTAACATTCTCCAGAAACACACTCTCTCCTAACTCTTAAGTTACTAGCTCACCTCACATATGCATGGAAACCCAGAGTGGAGCAGGCGGCGATAGCTCTTGCTTGGATGCTGCCAGAAGGCTCTGTGCGATAGTGGCTTGCAAGGAGCTGCTTAGGAATCTAGTTGCACAGCAAGTACAAGCTTCTCACTGGAGCTGAGAAGCACTGGGAAGAACTTCCCGTTGAAGAACTAACAGTGTGCAGAAACACACGCAGTTCTATCTCTTACTGGGGAGTGTGCAGGCGAGTTCAGTGAACAGGCCGCTCTGCCCGCACAAGGAAGAATGCAGATGCGTAGTTCCCAAGCATATTCTTCTGAGTCCACTAGAAACGTTGGAGTAGAGCTGAGAGGAACTCGGCATAAGTTCCATTTGAAGAAATAACCTAGGCCAGAAACCCACTCAGCTGTAGCTGTTAAGATTCATCTGGAGCGCACATTCTGGGAACCAGGCAGCAGAGTGCCCTGTGGAAGCTGCTCGATTTCAGCTTGTCTGATAGGTGTTTGTTTTCCCTGCAGTGAACAGTGGCTTAGAGAACTCTTTCTACAGCAGCCACACACTCTGCCCTAGAGCTGAGAAGCACTGGCTGTAAGTTCCCTTTGCAGAAGTAACATTCTCCAGAAACACACTCTCTCCTAACTCTTAAGTTACTAGCTCACCTCACATATGCATGGAAACCCAGAGTGGAGCAGCCGGCGATAGCTCTTGCTTGGATGCTGCCAGAAGGCTCTGTGCGATAGTGGCTTGCAAGGAGCTGCTTAGGAATCTAGTTGCACAGCAAGTACAAGCTTCTCACTGGAGCTGAGAAGCACTGGGAAGAACTTCCCGTTGAAGAACTAACAGTGTGCAGAAACACACGCAGTTCTATCTCTTACTGGGGAGTGTGCAGGCGAGTTCAGTGAACAGGCCACTCTGCCCGAACAAGGCAGAATGCAGATGCGTAGTGACCAAGCATATTCTTCTGAGTCCACTAGAAACGTTGGAGTAGAGCTGAGAGGAACTCGGCATAAGTTCCATTTGAAGAAATAACCTAGGCCAGAAACCCACTCAGCTGTAGCTGTGAAGATTCATCTGGAGCGCACATTCTGGGAACCAGGCAGCAGAGTGCCCTGTGGAAGCTGCTCGATTTCAGCTTGTCTGATAGGTGTTTGTCTTCCCTGCAGAGAAACAGTGGCTTAGAGAACTCTTTCTACAGCAGCCACACACTCTGCCCTAGAGCTGAGAAGCACTGGCTGTAAGTTCCCTTTGCAGAAGTAACATTCTCCAGAAACAAACTCTCTCCTAACTCTTAAGTTACTAGCTCACCTCACATATGCATGGAAACCCAGAGTGGAGCAGGCGGCGATAGCTCTTGCTTGGATGCTGCCAGAAGGCTCTGTGCGATAGTGGCTTGCAAGGAGCTGCTTAGGAATCTAGTTGCACAGCAAGTACAAGCTTCTCACTGGAGCTGAGAAGCACTGGGAAGAACTTCCCGTTGAAGAACTAACAGTGTGCAGAAACACACGCAGTTCTATCTCTTACTGGGGAGTGTGCAGGCGAGTTCAGTGAACAGGCCGCTCTGCCCGAACAAGGCAGAATGCAGATGCGTAGTTCCCAAGCATATTCTTCTGAGTCCACTAGAAACGTTGGAGTAGAGCTGAGAGGAACTCGGCATAAGTTCCATTTGAAGAAATAACCTAGGCCAGAAACCCACTCAGCTGTAGCTGTTAAGATTCATCTGGAGCGCACATTCTGGGAACCAGGCAGCAGAGTGCCCTGTGGAAGCTGCTCGATTTCAGCTTGTCTGATAGGTGTTTGTTTTCCCTGCAGTGAACAGTGGCTTAGAGAACTCTTTCTACAGCAGCCACACACTCTGCCCTAGAGCTGAGAAGCACTGGCTGTAAGTTCCCTTTGCAGAAGTAACATTCTCCAGAAACACACTCTCTCCTAACTCTTAAGTTACTAGCTCACCTCACATATGCATGGAAACCCAGAGTGGAGCAGCCGGCGATAGCTCTTGCTTGGATGCTGCCAGAAGGCTCTGTGCGATAGTGGCTTGCAAGGAGCTGCTTAGGAATCTAGTTGCACAGCAAGTACAAGCTTCTCACTGGAGATGAGAAGCACTGGGAAGAACTTCCCTTTGAAGAACTAACAGTGTGCAGAAACACACGCAGTTCTATCTCTTACTGGGGAGTGTGCAGGCGAGTTCAGTGAACAGGCCGCTCTGCCCGAACAAGGCAGAATGCAGATGCGTAGTTCCCAAGCATAATCTTCTGAGTCCACTAGAAACGTTGGAGTAGAGCTGAGAGGAACTCGGCATAAGTTCCATTTGAAGAAATAACCTAGGCCAGAAACCCACTCAGCTGTAGCTGTTAAGATTCCTCTGGAGCGCACATTCTGGGAACCAGGCAGCAGAGTGCCCTGTGGAAGCTGCTCGATTTCAGCTTGTCTGATAGGTGTTTGTCTTCCCTGCAGAGAAACAGTGGCTTAGAGAACTCTTTCTACAGCAGCCACACACTCTGCCCTAGAGCTGAGAAGCACTGGCTGTAAGTTCCCTTTGCGGAAGTAACATTCTCCAGAAACACACTCTCTCCTAACTCTTAAGTTACTAGCTCACCTCACATATGCATGGAAACGCAGAGTGGAGCAGCCGGCGATAGCTCTTGCTTGGATGCTGCCAGAAGGCTCTGTGCGATAGTGGCTTGCAAGGAGCTGCTTAGGAATCTAGTTGCACAGCAAGTACAAGCTTCTCACTGGAGCTGAGAAGCACTGGGAAGAACTTCCCTTTGAAGAACTAACAGTGTGCAGAAACACACGCAGTTCTATCTCTTACTGGGGAGTGTGCAGGCGAGTTCAGTGAACAGGCCGCTCTGCCCGAACAAGGCAGAATGCAGATGCGTAGTTCCCAAGCATATTCTTCTGAGTCCACTAGAAACGTTGGAGTAGAGCTGAGAGGAACTCGGCATAAGTTCCATTTG
Source organism: Tapirus indicus (assembly GCA_031878705.1). Taxonomy (NCBI): domain Eukaryota; kingdom Metazoa; phylum Chordata; class Mammalia; order Perissodactyla; family Tapiridae; genus Tapirus; species Tapirus indicus. The sequence goes on from CM062933.1 coordinate 991,892, forward strand.
AAGAAATAACCTAGGCCAGAAACCCACTCAGCTGTAGCTGTTAAGATTCATCTGGAACGCACATTCTGGGAACCAGGCAGCAGAGTGCCCTGTGGAAGCTGCTCGATTTCAGCTTGTCTGATAGGTGTTTGTCTTCCCTGCAGAGAAACAGTGGCTTAGAGAACTCTTTCTACAGCAGCCACACACTCTGCCCTAGAGCTGAGAAGCACTGGCTGTAAGTTCCCTTTGCGGAAGTAACATTCTCCAGAAACACACTCTCTCCTAACTCTTAAGTTACTAGCTCACCTCACATATGCATGGAAACCCAGAGTGGAGCAGGCGGCGATAGCTCTTGCTTGGATGCTGCCAGAAGGCTCTGTGCGATAGTGGCTTGCAAGGAGCTGCTTAGGAATCTAGTTGCACAGCAAGTACAAGCTTCTCACTGGAGCTGAGAAGCACTGGGAAGAACTTCCCGTTGAAGAACTAACAGTGTGCAGAAACACACGCAGTTCTATCTCTTACTGGGGAGTGTGCAGGCGAGTTCAGTGAACAGGCCGCTCTGCCCGCACAAGGAAGAATGCAGATGCGTAGTTCCCAAGCATATTCTTCTGAGTCCACTAGAAACGTTGGAGTAGAGCTGAGAGGAACTCGGCATAAGTTCCATTTGAAGAAATAACCTAGGCCAGAAACCCACTCAGCTGTAGCTGTTAAGATTCATCTGGAGCGCACATTCTGGGAACCAGGCAGCAGAGTGCCCTGTGGAAGCTGCTCGATTTCAGCTTGTCTGATAGGTGTTTGTTTTCCCTGCAGTGAACAGTGGCTTAGAGAACTCTTTCTACAGCAGCCACACACTCTGCCCTAGAGCTGAGAAGCACTGGCTGTAAGTTCCCTTTGCAGAAGTAACATTCTCCAGAAACACACTCTCTCCTAACTCTTAAGTTACTAGCTCACCTCACATATGCATGGAAACCCAGAGTGGAGCAGGCGGCGATAGCTCTTGCTTGGATGCTGCCAGAAGGCTCTGTGCGATAGTGGCTTGCAAGGAGCTGCTTAGGAATCTAGTTGCACAGCAAGTACAAGCTTCTCACTGGAGCTGAGAAGCACTGGGAAGAACTTCCCGTTGAAGAACTAACAGTGTGCAGAAACACACGCAGTTCTATCTCTTACTGGGGAGTGTGCAGGCGAGTTCAGTGAACAGGCCACTCTGCCCGAACAAGGCAGAATGCAGATGCGTAGTGACCAAGCATATTCTTCTGAGTCCACTAGAAACGTTGGAGTAGAGCTGAGAGGAACTCGGCATAAGTTCCATTTGAAGAAATAACCTAGGCCAGAAACCCACTCAGCTGTAGCTGTGAAGATTCATCTGGAGCGCACATTCTGGGAACCAGGCAGCAGAGTGCCCTGTGGAAGCTGCTCGATTTCAGCTTGTCTGATAGGTGTTTGTCTTCCCTGCAGAGAAACAGTGGCTTAGAGAACTCTTTCTACAGCAGCCACACACTCTGCCCTAGAGCTGAGAAGCACTGGCTGTAAGTTCCCTTTGCAGAAGTAACATTCTCCAGAAACAAACTCTCTCCTAACTCTTAAGTTACTAGCTCACCTCACATATGCATGGAAACCCAGAGTGGAGCAGGCGGCGATAGCTCTTGCTTGGATGCTGCCAGAAGGCTCTGTGCGATAGTGGCTTGCAAGGAGCTGCTTAGGAATCTAGTTGCACAGCAAGTACAAGCTTCTCACTGGAGCTGAGAAGCACTGGGAAGAACTTCCCGTTGAAGAACTAACAGTGTGCAGAAACACACACAGTTCTATCTCTTAATGGGGAGTGTGCAGGCGAGTTCAGTGAACAGGCCGCTCTGCCCGAACAAGGCAGAATGCAGATGCGTAGTTCCCAAGCATATTCTTCTGAGTCCACTAGAAACGTTGGAGTAGAGCTGAGAGGAACTCGGCATAAGTTCCATTTGAAGAAATAACCTAGGCCAGAAACCCACTCAGCTGTAGCTGTTAAGATTCATCTGGAGCGCACATTCTGGGAACCAGGCAGCACAGTGCCCTGTGGAAGCTGCTCGATTTCAGCTTGTCTGATAGGTGTTTGTTTTCCCTGCAGTGAACAGTGGCTTAGAGAACTCTTTCTACAGCAGCCACACACTCTGCCCTAGAGCTGAGAAGCACTGGCTGTAAGTTCCCTTTGCAGAAGTAACATTCTGCAGAAACACACTCTCTCCTAACTCTTAAGTTACTAGCTCACGTCACATATGCATGGAAACCCAGAGTGGAGCAGCCGGCGATAGCTCTTGCTTGGATGCTGCCAGAAGGCTCTGTGCGATAGTGGCTTGCAAGGAGCTGCTTAGGAATCTAGTTGCACAGCAAGTACAAGCTTCTCACTGGAGATGAGAAGCACTGGGAAGAACTTCCCTTTGAAGAACTAACAGTGTGCAGAAACACACGCAGTTCTATCTCTTACTGGGGAGTGTGCAGGAGACTTCAGTGAACAGGCCGGTTTGCCCGAACAAGGCAGAATGCAGATGCGTAGTTCCCAAGCATAATCTTCTGAGTCCACTAGAAACGTTGGAGTAGAGCTGAGAGGAACTCGGCATAAGTTCCATTTGAAGAAATAACCTAGGCCAGAAACCCACTCAGCTGTAGCTGTTAAGATTCCTCTGGAGCGCACATTCTGGGAACCAGGCAGCAGAGTGCCCTGTGGAAGCTGCTCGATTTCAGCTTGTCTGATAGGTGTTTGTCTTCCCTGCAGAGAAACAGTGGCTTAGAGAACTCTTTCTACAGCAGCCACACACTCTGCCCTAGAGCTGAGAAGCACTGGCTGTAAGTTCCCTTTGCGGAAGTAACATTCTCCAGAAACACACTCTCTCCTAACTCTTAAGTTACTAGCTCACCTCACATATGCATGGAAACGCAGAGTGGAGCAGCCGGCGATAGCTCTTGCTTGGATGCTGCCAGAAGGCTCTGTGCGATAGTGGCTTGCAAGGAGCTGCTTAGGAATCTAGTTGCACAGCAAGTACAAGCTTCTCACTGGAGCTGAGAAGCACTGGGAAGAACTTCCCTTTGAAGAACTAACAGTGTGCAGAAACACACGCAGTTCTATCTCTTACTGGGGAGTGTGCAGGCGAGTTCAGTGAACAGGCCGCTCTGCCCGAACAAGGCAGAATGCAGATGCGTAGTTCCCAAGCATATTCTTCTGAGTCCACTAGAAACGTTGGAGTAGAGCTGAGAGGAACTCGGCATAAGTTCCATTTGAAGAAATAACCTAGGCCAGAAACCCACTCAGCTGTAGCTGTTAAGATTCATCTGGAACGCACATTCTGGGAACCAGGCAGCAGAGTGCCCTGTGGAAGCTGCTCGATTTCAGCTTGTCTGATAGGTGTTTGTCTTCCCTGCAGAGAAACAGTGGCTTAGAGAACTCTTTCTACAGCAGCCACACACTCTGCCCTAGAGCTGAGAAGCACTGGCTGTAAGTTCCCTTTGCGGAAGTAACATTCTCCAGAAACACACTCTCTCCTAACTCTTAAGTTACTAGCTCACCTCACATATGCATGGAAACCCAGAGTGGAGCAGGCGGCGATAGCTCTTGCTTGGATGCTGCCAGAAGGCTCTGTGCGATAGTGGCTTGCAAGGAGCTGCTTAGGAATCTAGTTGCACAGCAAGTACAAGCTTCTCACTGGAGCTGAGAAGCACTGGGAAGAACTTCCCGTTGAAGAACTAACAGTGTGCAGAAACACACGCAGTTCTATCTCTTACTGGGGAGTGTGCAGGCGAGTTCAGTGAACAGGCCGCTCTGCCCGCACAAGGAAGAATGCAGATGCGTAGTTCCCAAGCATATTCTTCTGAGACCACTAGAAACGTTGGAGTAGAGCTGAGAGGAACTCGGCATAAGTTCCATTTGAAGAAATAACCTAGGCCAGAAACCCACTCAGCTGTAGCTGTTAAGATTCATCTGGAGCGCACATTCTGGGAACCAGGCAGCAGAGTGCCCTGTGGAAGCTGCTCGATTTCAGCTTGTCTGATAGGTGTTTGTTTTCCCTGCAGTGAACAGTGGCTTAGAGAACTCTTTCTACAGCAGCCACACACTCTGCCCTAGAGCTGAGAAGCACTGGCTGTAAGTTCCCTTTGCAGAAGTAACATTCTCCAGAAACACACTCTCTCCTAACTCTTAAGTTACTAGCTCACCTCACATATGCATGGAAACCCAGAGTGGAGCAGGCGGCGATAGCTCTTGCTTGGATGCTGCCAGAAGGCTCTGTGCGATAGTGGCTTGCAAGGAGCTGCTTAGGAATCTAGTTGCACAGCAAGTACAAGCTTCTCACTGGAGCTGAGAAGCACTGGGAAGAACTTCCCGTTGAAGAACTAACAGTGTGCAGAAACACACGCAGTTCTATCTCTTACTGGGGAGTGTGCAGGCGAGTTCAGTGAACAGGCCACTCTGCCCGAACAAGGCAGAATGCAGATGCGTAGTGACCAAGCATATTCTTCTGAGTCCACTAGAAACGTTGGAGTAGAGCTGAGAGGAACTCGGCATAAGTTCCATTTGAAGAAATAACCTAGGCCAGAAACCCACTCATCTGTAGCTGTGAAGATTCATCTGGAGCGCACATTCTGGGAACCAGGCAGCAGAGTGCCCTGTGGAAGCTGCTCGATTTCAGCTTGTCTGATAGGTGTTTGTCTTCCCTGCAGAGAAACAGTGGCTTAGAGAACTCTTTCTACAGCAGCCACACACTCTGCCCTAGAGCTGAGAAGCACTGGCTGTAAGTTCCCTTTGCAGAAGTAACATTCTCCAGAAACAAACTCTCTCCTAACTCTTAAGTTACTAGCTCACCTCACATATGCATGGAAACCCAGAGTGGAGCAGGCGGCGATAGCTCTTGCTTGGATGCTGCCAGAAGGCTCTGTGCGATAGTGGCTTGCAAGGAGCTGCTTAGGAATCTAGTTGCACAGCAAGTACAAGCTTCTCACTGGAGCTGAGAAGCACTGGGAAGAACTTCCCGTTGAAGAACTAACAGTGTGCAGAAACACACGCAGTTCTATCTCTTACTGGGGAGTGTGCAGGCGAGTTCAGTGAACAGGCCGCTCTGCCCGAACAAGGCAGAATGCAGATGCGTAGTTCCCAAGCATATTCTTCTGAGTCCACTAGAAACGTTGGAGTAGAGCTGAGAGGAACTCGGCATAAGTTCCATTTGAAGAAATAACCTAGGCCAGAAACCCACTCAGCTGTAGCTGTTAAGATTCATCTGGAGCGCACATTCTGGGAACCAGGCAGCAGAGTGCCCTGTGGAAGCTGCTCGATTTCAGCTTGTCTGATAGGTGTTTGTCTTCCCTGCAGAGAAACAGTGGCTTAGAGAACTCTTTCTACAGCAGCCACACACTCTGCCCTAGAGCTGAGAAGCACTGGCTGTAAGTTCCCTTTGCGGAAGTAACATTCTCCAGAAACACACTCTCTCCTAACTCTTAAGTTACTAGCTCACCTCACATATGCATGGAAACGCAGAGTGGAGCAGCCGGCGATAGCTCTTGCTTGGATGCTGCCAGAAGGCTCTGTGCGATAGTGGCTTGCAAGGAGCTGCTTAGGAATCTAGTTGCACAGCAAGTACAAGCTTCTCACTGGAGCTGAGAAGCACTGGGAAGAACTTCCCTTTGAAGAACTAACAGTGTGCAGAAACACACGCAGTTCTATCTCTTACTGGGGAGTGTGCAGGCGAGTTCAGTGAACAGGCCGCTCTGCCCGAACAAGGCAGAATGCAGATGCGTAGTTCCCAAGCATATTCTTCTGAGTCCACTAGAAACGTTGGAGTAGAGCTGAGAGGAACTCGGCATAAGTTCCATTTGAAGAAATAACCTAGGCCAGAAACCCACTCAGCTGTAGCTGTTAAGATTCATCTGGAACGCACATTCTGGGAACCAGGCAGCAGAGTGCCCTGTGGAAGCTGCTCGATTTCAGCTTGTCTGATAGGTGTTTGTCTTCCCTGCAGAGAAACAGTGGCTTAGAGAACTCTTTCTACAGCAGCCACACACTCTGCCCTAGAGCTGAGAAGCACTGGCTGTAAGTTCCCTTTGCGGAAGTAACATTCTCCAGAAACACACTCTCTCCTAACTCTTAAGTTACTAGCTCACCTCACATATGCATGGAAACCCAGAGTGGAGCAGGCGGCGATAGCTCTTGCTTGGATGCTGCCAGAAGGCTCTGTGCGATAGTGGCTTGCAAGGAGCTGCTTAGGAATCTAGTTGCACAGCAAGTACAAGCTTCTCACTGGAGCTGAGAAGCACTGGGAAGAACTTCCCGTTGAAGAACTAACAGTGTGCAGAAACACACGCAGTTCTATCTCTTACTGGGGAGTGTGCAGGCGAGTTCAGTGAACAGGCCGCTCTGCCCGCACAAGGAAGAATGCAGATGCGTAGTTCCCAAGCATATTCTTCTGAGTCCACTAGAAACGTTGGAGTAGAGCTGAGAGGAACTCGGCATAAGTTCCATTTGAAGAAATAACCTAGGCCAGAAACCCACTCAGCTGTAGCTGTTAAGATTCCTCTGGAGCGCACATTCTGGGAACCAGGCAGCAGAGTGCCCTGTGGAAGCTGCTCGATTTCAGCTTGTCTGATAGGTGTTTGTTTTCCCTGCAGTGAACAGTGGCTTAGAGAACTCTTTCTACAGCAGCCACACACTCTGCCCTAGAGCTGAGAAGCACTGGCTGTAAGTTCCCTTTGCAGAAGTAACATTCTCCAGAAACACACTCTCTCCTAACTCTTAAGTTACTAGCTCACCTCACATATGCATGGAAACCCAGAGTGGAGCAGGCGGCGATAGCTCTTGCTTGGATGCTGCCAGAAGGCTCTGTGCGATAGTGGCTTGCAAGGAGCTGCTTAGGAATCTAGTTGCACAGCAAGTACAAGCTTCTCACTGGAGCTGAGAAGCACTGGGAAGAACTTCCCTTTGAAGAACTAACAGTGTGCAGAAACACACGCAGTTCTATCTCTTACTGGGGAGTGTGCAGGCGAGTTCAGTGAACAGGCCGCTCTGCCCGAACAATGCAGAATGCAGATGCGTAGTTCCCAAGCATATTCTTCTGAGTCCACTAGAAACGTTGGAGTAGAGCTGAGAGGAACTCGGCATAAGTTCCATTTGAAGAAATAACCTAGGCCAGAAACCCACTCAGCTGTAGCTGTTAAGATTCATCTGGAGCGCACATTCTGGGAACCAGGCAGCAGAGTGCCCTGTGGAAGCTGCTCGATTTCAGCTTGTCTGATAGGTGTTTGTCTTCCCTGCAGAGAAACAGTGGCTTAGAGAACTCTTTCTACAACAGCCACACACTCTGCCCTAGAGCTGAGAAGCACTGGCTGTAAGTTCCCTTTGCAGAAGTAACATTCTCCAGAAACAAACTCTCTCCTAACTCTTAAGTTACTAGCTCACCTCACATATGCATGGAAACCCAGAGTGGAGCAGGCGGCGATAGCTCTTGCTTGGATGCTGCCAGAAGGCTCTGTGCGATAGTGGCTTGCAAGGAGCTGCTTAGGAATCTAGTTGCACAGCAAGTACAAGCTTCTCACTGGAGCTGAGAAGCACTGGGAAGAACTTCCCGTTGAAGAACTAACAGTGTGCAGAAACACACGCAGTTCTATCTCTTACTGGGGAGTGTGCAGGCGAGTTCAGTGAACAGGCCGCTCTGCCCGCACAAGGCAGAATGCAGATGCGTAGTTCCCAAGCATATTCTTCTGACTCCACTAGAAACGTTGGAGTAGAGCTGAGAGGAACTCGGCATAAGTTCCATTTGAAGAAATAACCTAGGCCAGAAACCCACTCAGCTGTAGCTGTTAAGATTCATCTGGAGCGCACATTCTGGGAACCAGGCAGCAGAGTGCCCTGTGGAAGCTGCTCGATTTCAGCTTGTCTGATAGGTGTTTGTTTTCCCTGCAGTGAACAGTGGCTTAGAGAACTCTTTCTACAGCAGCCACACACTCTGCCCTAGAGCTGAGAAGCACTGGCTGTAAGTTCCCTTTGCAGAAGTAACATTCTCCAGAAACACACTCTCTCCTAACTCTTAAGTTACTAGCTCACCTCACATATGCATGGAAACCCAGAGTGGAGCAGCCGGCGATAGCTCTTGCTTGGATGCTGCCAGAAGGCTCTGTGCGATAGTGGCTTGCAAGGAGCTGCTTAGGAATCTAGTTGCACAGCAAGTACAAGCTTCTCACTGGAGATGAGAAGCACTGGGAAGAACTTCCCTTTGAAGAACTAACAGTGTGCAGAAACACACGCAGTTCTATCTCTTACTGGGGAGTGTGCAGGAGACTTCAGTGAACAGGCCGGTTTGCCCGAACAAGGCAGAATGCAGATGCGTAGTTCCCAAGCATAATCTTCTGAGTCCACTAGAAACGTTGGAGTAGAGCTGAGAGGAACTCGGCATAAGTTCCATTTGAAGAAATAACCTAGGCCAGAAACCCACTCAGGTGTAGCTGTTAAGATTCCTCTGGAGCGCACATTCTGGGAACCAGGCAGCAGAGTGCCCTGTGGAAGCTGCTCGATTTCAGCTTGTCTGATAGGTGTTTGTCTTCCCTGCAGAGAAACAGTGGCTTAGAGAACTCTTTCTACAGCAGCCACACACTCTGCCCTAGAGCTTAGAAGCACTGGCTGTAAGTTCCCTTTGCGGAAGTAACATTCTCCAGAAACACACTCTCTCCTAACTCTTAAGTTACTAGCTCACCTCACATATGCATGGAAACCCAGAGTGGAGCAGGCGGCGATAGCTCTTGCTTGGATGCTGCCAGAAGGCTCTGTGCGATAGTGGCTTGCAAGGAGCTGCTTAGGAATCTAGTTGCACAGCAAGTACAAGCTTCTCACTGGAGCTGAGAAGCACTGGGAAGAACTTCCCGTTGAAGAACTAACAGTGTGCAGAAACACACGCAGTTCTATCTCTTACTGGGGAGTGTGCAGGCGAGTTCAGTGAACAGGCCGCTCTGCCCGCACAAGGAAGAATGCAGATGCGTAGTTCCCAAGCATATTCTTCTGAGTCCACTAGAAACGTTGGAGTAGAGCTGAGAGGAACTCGGCATAAGTTCCATTTGAAGAAATAACCTAGGCCAGAAACCCACTCAGCTGTAGCTGTTAAGATTCATCTGGAGCGCACATTCTGGGAACCAGGCAGCAGAGTGCCCTGTGGAAGCTGCTCGATTTCAGCTTGTCTGATAGGTGTTTGTCTTCCCTGCAGAGAAACAGTGGCTTAGAGAACTCTTTCTACAGCAGCCACACACTCTGCCCTAGAGCTGAGAAGCACTGGCTGTAAGTTCCCTTTGCGGAAGTAACATTCTCCAGAAACACACTCTCTCCTAACTCTTAAGTTACTAGCTCACCTCACATATGCATGGAAACCCAGAGTGGAGCAGGCGGCGATAGCTCTTGCTTGGATGCTGCCAGAAGGCTCTGTGCGATAGTGGCTTGCAAGGAGCTGCTTAGGAATCTAGTTGCACAGCAAGTACAAGCTTCTCACTGGAGCTGAGAAGCACTGGGAAGAACTTCCCTTTGAAGAACTAACAGTGTGCAGAAACACACGCAGTTCTATCTCTTACTGGGGAGTGTGCAGGCGAGTTCAGTGAACAGGCCGCTCTGCCCGAACAATGCAGAATGCAGATGCGTAGTTCCCAAGCATATTCTTCTGAGTCCACTAGAAACGTTGGAGTAGAGCTGAGAGGAACTCGGCATAAGTTCCATTTGAAGAAATAACCTAGGCCAGAAACCCACTCAGCTGTAGCTGTTAAGATTCATCTGGAGCGCACATTCTGGGAACCAGGCAGCAGAGTGCCCTGTGGAAGCTGCTCGATTTCAGCTTGTCTGATAGGTGTTTGTCTTCCCTGCAGAGAAACAGTGGCTTAGAGAACTCTTTCTACAACAGCCACACACTCTGCCCTAGAGCTGAGAAGCACTGGCTGTAAGTTCCCTTTGCAGAAGTAACATTCTCCAGAAACAAACTCTCTCCTAACTCTTAAGTTACTAGCTCACCTCACATATGCATGGAAACCCAGAGTGGAGCAGGCGGCGATAGCTCTTGCTTGGATGCTGCCAGAAGGCTCTGTGCGATAGTGGCTTGCAAGGAGCTGCTTAGGAATCTAGTTGCACAGCAAGTACAAGCTTCTCACTGGAGCTGAGAAGCACTGGGAAGAACTTCCCGTTGAAGAACTAACAGTGTGCAGAAACACACGCAGTTCTATCTCTTACTGGGGAGTGTGCAGGCGAGTTCAGTGAACAGGCCGCTCTGCCCGAACAAGGCAGAATGCAGATGCGTAGTTCCCAAGCATATTCTTCTGAGTCCACTAGAAACGTTGGAGTAGAGCTGAGAGGAACTCGGCATAAGTTCCATTTGAAGAAATAACCTAGGCCAGAAACCCACTCAGCTGTAGCTGTTAAGATTCATCTGGAGCGCACATTCTGGGAACCAGGCAGCAGAGTGCCCTGTGGAAGCTGCTCGATTTCAGCTTGTCTGATAGGTGTTTGTTTTCCCTGCAGTGAACAGTGGCTTAGAGAACTCTTTCTACAGCAGCCACACACTCTGCCCTAGAGCTGAGAAGCACTGGCTGTAAGTTCCCTTTGCAGAAGTAACATTCTCCAGAAACACACTCTCTCCTAACTCTTAAGTTACTAGCTCACCTCACATATGCATGGAAACCCAGAGTGGAGCAGCCGGCGATAGCTCTTGCTTGGATGCTGCCAGAAGGCTCTGTGCGATAGTGGCTTGCAAGGAGCTGCTTAGGAATCTAGTTGCACAGCAAGTACAAGCTTCTCACTGGAGATGAGAAGCACTGGGAAGAACTTCCCTTTGAAGAACTAACAGTGTGCAGAAACACACGCAGTTCTATCTCTTACTGGGGAGTGTGCAGGAGACTTCAGTGAACAGGCCGGTTTGCCCGAACAAGGCAGAATGCAGATGCGTAGTTCCCAAGCATAATCTTCTGAGTCCACTAGAAACGTTGGAGTAGAGCTGAGAGGAACTCGGCATAAGTTCCATTTGAAGAAATAACCTAGGCCAGAAACCCACTCAGCTGTAGCTGTTAAGATTCCTCTGGAGCGCACATTCTGGGAACCAGGCAGCAGAGTGCCCTGTGGAAGCTGCTCGATTTCAGCTTGTCTGATAGGTGTTTGTCTTCCCTGCAGAGAAACAGTGGCTTAGAGAACTCTTTCTACAGCAGCCACACACTCTGCCCTAGAGCTTAGAAGCACTGGCTGTAAGTTCCCTTTGCGGAAGTAACATTCTCCAGAAACACACTCTCTCCTAACTCTTAAGTTACTAGCTCACCTCACATATGCATGGAAACCCAGAGTGGAGCAGGCGGCGATAGCTCTTGCTTGGATGCTGCCAGAAGGCTCTGTGCGATAGTGGCTTGCAAGGAGCTGCTTAGGAATCTAGTTGCACAGCAAGTACAAGCTTCTCACTGGAGCTGAGAAGCACTGGGAAGAACTTCCCGTTGAAGAACTAACAGTGTGCAGAAACACACGCAGTTCTATCTCTTACTGGGGAGTGTGCAGGCGAGTTCAGTGAACAGGCCGCTCTGCCCGCACAAGGAAGAATGCAGATGCGTAGTTCCCAAGCATATTCTTCTGAGTCCACTAGAAACGTTGGAGTAGAGCTGAGAGGAACTCGGCATAAGTTCCATTTGAAGAAATAACCTAGGCCAGAAACCCACTCAGCTGTAGCTGTTAAGATTCATCTGGAGCGCACATTCTGGGAACCAGGCAGCAGAGTGCCCTGTGGAAGCTGCTCGATTTCAGCTTGTCTGATAGGTGTTTGTTTTCCCTGCAGTGAACAGTGGCTTAGAGAACTCTTTATACAGCAGCCACACACTCTGCCCTAGAGCTGAGAAGCACTGGCTGTAAGTTCCCTTTGCAGAAGTAACATTCTCCAGAAACACACTCTCTCCTAACTCTTAAGTTACTAGCTCACCTCACATATGCATGGAAACCCAGAGTGGAGCAGCCGGCGATAGCTCTTGCTTGGATGCTGCCAGAAGGCTCTGTGCGATAGTGGCTTGCAAGGAGCTGCTTAGGAATCTAGTTGCACAGCAAGTACAAGCTTCTCACTGGAGCTGAGAAGCACTGGGATGAACTTCCCGTTGAAGAACTAACAGTGTGCAGAAACACACGCAGTTCTATCTCTTACTGGGGAGTGTGCAGGCGAGTTCAGTGAACAGGCCACTCTGCCCGAACATGGCAGAATGCAGATGCGTAGTTCCCAAGCATATTCTTCTGAGTCCACTAGAAACGTTGGAGTAGAGCTGAGAGGAACTCGGCATAAGTTCCATTTGAAGAAATAACCTAGGCCAGAAACCCACTCAGCTGTAGCTGTTAAGATTCATCTGGAGCGCACATTCTGGGAACCAGGCTGCAGAGTGCCCTGTGGAAGCTGCTCGATTTCAGCTTGTCTGATAGGTGTTTGTTTTCCCTGCAGTGAACAGTGGCTTAGAGAACTCTTTATACAGCAGCCACACACTCTGCCCTAGAGCTGAGAAGCACTGGCTGTAAGTTCCCTTTGCAGAAGTAACATTCTCCAGAAACACACTCTCTCCTAACTCTTAAGTTACTAGCTCACCTCACATATGCATGGAAACCCAGAGTGGAGCAGGCGGCGATAGCTCTTGCTTGGATGCTGCCAGAAGGCTCTGTGCGATAGTGGCTTGCAAGGAGCTGCTTAGGAATCTAGTTGCACAGCAAGTACAAGCTTCTCACTGGAGATGAGAAGGACTGGGAAGAACTTCCCTTTGAAGAACTAACAGTGTGCAGAAACACACGCAGTTCTATCTCTTACTGGGGAGTGTGCAGGAGACTTCAGTGAACAGGCCGGTTTGCCCGAACAAGGCAGAATGCAGATGCGTAGTTCCCAAGCATAATCTTCTGCGTCCACTAGAAACGTTGGAGTAGAGCTGAGAGGAACTCGGCATAAGTTCCATTTGAAGAAATAACCTAGGCCAGAAACCCACTCAGCTGTAGCTGTTAAGATTCATCTGGAGCGCACATTCTGGGAACCAGGCAGCAGAGTGCCCTGTGGAAGCTGCTCGATTTCAGCTTGTCTGATAGGTGTTTGTTTTCCCTGCAGTGAACAGTGGCTTAGAGAACTCTTTCTACAGCAGCCACACACTCTGCCCTAGAGCTGAGAAGCACTGGCTGTAAGTTCCCTTTGCAGAAGTAACATTCTCCAGAAACACACTCTCTCCTAACTCTTAAGTTACTAGCTCACCTCACATATGCATGGAAACCCAGAGTGGAGCAGCCGGCGATAGCTCTTGCTTGGATGCTGCCAGAAGGCTCTGTGCGATAGTGGCTTGCAAGGAGCTGCTTAGGAATCTAGTTGCACAGCAAGTACAAGCTTCTCACTGGACCTGAGAAGCACTGGGAAGAACTTCCCGTTGAAGAACTAACAGTGTGCAGAAACACACGCAGTTCTATCTCTTACTGGGGAGTGTGCAGGCGAGTTCAGTGAACAGGCCACTCTGCCCGAACATGGCAGAATGCAGATGCGTAGTTCCCAAGCATATTCTTCTGAGTCCACTAGAAACGTTGGAGTAGAGCTGAGAGGAACTCGGCATAAGTTCCATTTGAAGAAATAACCTAGGCCAGAAACCCACTCAGCTGTAGCTGTTAAGATTCATCTGGAGCGCACATTCTGGGAACCAGGCTGCAGAGTGCCCTGTGGAAGCTGCTCGATTTCAGCTTGTCTGATAGGTGTTTGTTTTCCCTGCAGTGAACAGTGGCTTAGAGAACTCTTTATACAGCGGCCACACACTCTGCCCTAGAGCTGAGAAGCACTGGCTGTAAGTTCCCTTTGCAGAAGTAACATTCTCCAGAAACACACTCTCTCCTAACTCTTAAGTTACTAGCTCACCTCACATATGCATGGAAACCCAGAGTGGAGCAGGCGGCGATAGCTCTTACTTGGATGCTGCCAGAAGGCTCTGTGCGATAGTGGCTTGCAAGGAGCTGCTTAGGAATCTAGTTGCACAGCAAGTACAAGCTTCTCACTGGAGATGAGAAGGACTGGGAAGAACTTCCCTTTGAAGAACTAACAGTGTGCAGAAACACACGCAGTTCTATCTCTTACTGGGGAGTGTGCAGGAGACTTCAGTGAACAGGCCGGTTTGCCCGAACAAGGCAGAATGCAGATGCGTAGTTCCCAAGCATAATCTTCTGCGTCCACTAGAAACGTTGGAGTAGAGCTGAGAGGAACTCGGCATAAGTTCCATTTGAAGAAATAACCTAGGCCAGAAACCCACTCAGCTGTAGCTGTGAAGATTCCTCTGGAGCGCACATTCTGGGAACCAGGCAGCAGAGTGCCCTGTGGAAGCTGCTCGATTTCAGCTTGTCTGATAGGTGTTTGTCTTCCCTGCAGAGAAACAGTGGCTTAGAGAACTCTTTCTACAGCAGCCACACACTCTGCCCTAGAGCTGAGAAGCACTGGCTGTAAGTTCCCTTTGCAGAAGTAACATTCTCCAGAAACACACTCTCTCCTAACTCTTAAGTTACTAGCTCACCTCACATATGCATGGAAACGCAGAGTGGAGCAGCCGGCGATAGCTCTTGCTTGGATGCTGCCAGAAGGCTCTGTGCGATAGTGGCTTGCAAGGAGCTGCTTAGGAATCTAGTTGCACAGCAAGTACAAGCTTCTCACTGGAGCTGAGAAGCACTGGGAAGAACTTCCCTTTGAAGAACTAACAGTGTGCAGAAACACACGCAGTTCTATCTCTTACTGGGGAGTGTGCAGGCGAGTTCAGTGAACAGGCCGCTCTGCCCGAACAAGGCAGAATGCAGATGCGTAGTTCCCAAGCATATCCTTCTGAGTCCACTAGAAACGTTGGAGTAGAGCTGAGAGGAACTCGGCATAAGTTCCATTTGAAGAAATAACCTAGGCCAGAAACCCACTCAGCTGTAGCTGTTAAGATTCCTCTGGAGCGCACATTCTGGGAACCAGGCAGCAGAGTGCCCTGTGGAAGCTGCTCGATTTCAGCTTGTCTGATAGGTGTTTGTCTTCCCTGCAGAGAAACAGTGGCTTAGAGAACTCTTTCTACAGCAGCCACACACTCTGCCCTAGAGCTGAGAAGCACTGGCTGTAAGTTCCCTTTGCAGAAGTAACATTCTCCAGAAACACACTCTCTCCTAACTCTTAAGTTACTAGCTCACCTCACATATGCATGGAAACCCAGAGTGGAGCAGGCGGCGATAGCTCTTGCTTGGATGCTGCCAGAAGGCTCTGTGCGATAGTGGCTTGCAAGGAGCTGCTTAGGAATCTAGTTGCACAGCAAGTACAAGCTTCTCACTGGAGCTGAGAAGCACTGGGAAGAACTTCCCTTTGAAGAACTAACAGTGTGCAGAAACACACGCAGTTCTATCTCTTACTGGGGAGTGTGCAGGCAAGTTCAGTGAACAGGCCGCTCTGCCCGAACAAGGCAGAATGCAGATGCGTAGTTCCCAAGCATATTCTTCTGAGTCCACTAGAAACGTTGGAGTAGAGCTGAGAGGAACTCGGCATAAGTTCCATTTGAAGAAATAACCTAGGCCAGAAACCCACTCAGCTGTAGCTGTTAAGATTCATCTGGAGCGCACATTCTGGGAACCAGGCAGCAGAGTGCCCTGTGGAAGCTGCTCGATTTCAGCTTGTCTGATAGGTGTTTGTCTTCCCTGCAGTGAAACAGTGGCTTAGAGAACTCTTTCTACAGCAGCCACACACTCTGCCCTAGAGCTGAGAAGCACTGGCTGTAAGTTCCCTTTGAAGAAGTAACATTCTCCAGAAACACACTCTCTCCTAACTCTTAAGTTACTAGCTCACCTCACGTATGCATGGAAACCCAGAGTGGAGCAGCCGGCGATAGCTCTTGCTTGGATGCTGCCAGAAGGCTCTGTGCGATAGTGGCTTGCAAGGAGCTGCTTAGGAATCTAGTTGCACAGCAAGTACAAGCTTCTCACTGGAGATGAGAAGCACTGGGAAGAACTTCCCTTTGAAGAACTAACAGTGTGCAGAAACACACGCAGTTCTATCTCTTACTGGGGAGTGTGCAGGCAAGTTCAGTGAACAGGCCGCTCTGCCCGAACAAGGCAGAATGCAGATGCGTAGTTCCCAAGCATATTCTTCTGAGTCCACTAGAAACGTTGGAGTAGAGCTGAGAGGAACTCGGCATAAGTTCCATTTGAAGAAATAACCTAGGCCAGAAACCCACTCAGCTGTAGCTGTTAAGATTCATCTGGAGCGCACATTCTGGGAACCAGGCAGCAGAGTGCCCTGTGGAAGCTGCTCGATTTCAGCTTGTCTGATAGGTGTTTGTCTTCCCTGCAGTGAAACAGTGGCTTAGAGAACTCTTTCTACAGCAGCCACACACTCTGCCCTAGAGCTGAGAAGCACTGGCTGTAAGTTCCCTTTGCAGAAGTAACATTCTCCAGAAACACACTCTCTCCTAACTCTTAAGTTACTAGCTCACCTCACATATGCATGGAAACCCAGAGTGGAGCAGGCGGCGATAGCTCTTGCTTGGATGCTGCCAGAAGGCTCTGTGCGATAGTGGCTTGCAAGGAGCTGCTTAGGAATCTAGTTGCACAGCAAGTACAAGCTTCTCA
This sequence comes from Tapirus indicus, assembly GCA_031878705.1. Taxonomy (NCBI): domain Eukaryota; kingdom Metazoa; phylum Chordata; class Mammalia; order Perissodactyla; family Tapiridae; genus Tapirus; species Tapirus indicus. The sequence goes on from CM062933.1 coordinate 1,008,453, forward strand.
CTGGAGATGAGAAGCACTGGGAAGAACTTCCCTTTGAAGAACTAACAGTGTGCAGAAACACACGCAGTTCTATCTCTTACTGGGAAGTGTGCACGCAAGTTCAGTGAACAGGCCGCTCTGCCCGAACAAGGCAGAATGCAGATGCGTAGTTCCCAAGCATATCCTTCTGAGTCCACTAGAAACGTTGGAGTAGAGCTGAGAGGAACTCGGCATAAGTTCCATTTGAAGAAATAACCTAGGCCAGAAACCCACTCAGCTGTAGCTGTTAAGATTCCTCTGGAGCGCACATTCTGGGAACCAGGCAGCAGAGTGCCCTGTGGAAGCTGCTCGATTTCAGCTTGTCTGATAGGTGTTTGTCTTCCCTGCAGAGAAACAGTGGCTTAGAGAACTCTTTCTACAACAGCCACACACTCTGCCCTAGAGCTGAGAAGCACTGGCTGTAAGTTCCCTTTGCAGAAGTAACATTCTCCAGAAACACACTCTCTCCTAACTCTTAAGTTACTAGCTCACCTCACATATGCATGGAAACCCAGAGTGGAGCAGGCGGCGATAGCTCTTACTTGGAAGCTGCCAGAAGGCTCTGTGCGATAGTGGCTTGCAAGGAGCTGCTTAGGAATCTAGTTGCACAGCAAGTACAAGCTTCTCACTGGAGCTGAGAAGCACTGGGAAGAACTTCCCTTTGAAGAACTAACAGTGTGCAGAAACACACGCAGTTCTATCTCTTACTAGGGAGTGTGCAGGAGACTTCAGTGAACAGGCCGGTTTGCCCGAACAAGGCAGAATGCAGATGCGTAGTTCCCAAGCATATTCTTCTGAGTCCACTAGAAACGTTGGAGTAGAGCTGAGAGGAACTCGGCATAAGTTCCATTTGAAGAAATAACCTAGGCCAGAAACCCACTCAGCTGTAGCTGTTAAGATTCCTCTGGAGCGCACATTCTGGGAACCAGGCAGCAGAGTGCCCTGTGGAAGCTGCTCGATTTCAGCTTGTCTGATAGGTGTTTGTCTTCCCTGCAGAGAAACAGTGGCTTAGAGAACTCTTTCTACAGCAGCCACACACTCTGCCCTAGAGCTGAGAAGCACTGGCTGTAAGTTCCCTTTGCAGAAGTAACATTCTCCAGAAACACACTCTCTCCTAACTCTTAACTTACTAGCTCACCTCACATATGCATGGAAACCCAGAGTGGAGCAGGCGGCGATAGCTCTTGCTTGGATGCTGGCAGAAGGCTCTGTGCGATCGTGGCTTGCAAGGAGCTGCTTAGGAATCTAGTTGCACAGCAAGTACAAGCTTCTCACTGGAGCTGAGAAGCACTGGGAAGAACTTCCCGTTGAAGAACTAACAGTGTGCAGAAACACACGCAGTTCTATCTCTTACTGGGGAGTGTGCAGGCGAGTTCAGTTTACAGGCCGCTCTGCCCGAACAATGCAGAATGCAGATGCGTAGTTCCCAAGCATATTCTTCTGAGTCCACTAGAAACGTTGGAGTAGAGCTGAGAGGAACTCGGCATAAATTCCATTTGAAGAAATAACCTAGGCCAGAAACCCACTCAGCTGTAGCTGTTAAGATTCATCTGGAGCGCACATTCTGGGAACCAGGCAGCAGAGTGCCCTGTGGAAGCTGCTCGATTTCAGCTTGTCTGATAGGTGTTTGTCTTCCCTGCAGAGAAACAGTGGCTTAGAGAACTCTTTCTACAACAGCCACACACTCTGCCCTAGAGCTGAGAAGCACTGGCTGTAAGTTCCCTTTGCAGAAGTGACATTCTCCAGAAACACACTCTCTCCTAACTCTTAAGTTACTAGCTCACCTCACATATGCATGGAAACCCAGAGTGGAGCAGGCGGCGATAGCTCTTACTTGGAAGCTGCCAGAAGGCTCTGTGCGATAGTGGCTTGCAAGGAGCTGCTTAGGAATCTAGTTGCACAGCAAGTACAAGCTTCTCACTGGAGCTGAGAAGCACTGGGAAGAACTTCCCTTTGAAGAACTAACAGTGTGCAGAAACACATGCAGTTCTATCTCTTACTGGGGAGTGTGCAGGAGACTTCAGTGAACAGGCCGGTTTGCCCGAACAAGGCAGAATGCAGATGCGTAGTTCCCAAGCATATTCTTCTGAGTCCACTAGAAACGTTGGAGTAGAGCTGAGAGGAACTCGGCATAAGTTCCATTTGAAGAAATAACCTAGGCCAGAAACCCACTCAGCTGTAGCTGTTAAGATTCCTCTGGAGCGCACATTCTGGGAACCAGGCAGCAGAGTGCCCTGTGGAAGCTGCTCGATTTCAGCTTGTCTGATAGGTGTTTGTCTTCCCTGCAGAGAAACAGTGGCTTAGAGAACTCTTTCTACAGCAGCCACACACTCTGCCCTAGAGCTGAGAAGCACTGGCTGTAAGTTCCCTTTGCAGAAGTAACATTCTCCAGAAACACACTCTCTCCTAACTCTTAAGTTACTAGCTCACCACACATATGCATGGAAACCCAGAGTGGAGCAGCCAGCGATAGCTCTTGCTTGGATGCTGCCAGAAGGCTCTGTGCGATAGTGGCTTGCAAGGAGCTGCTTAGGAATTAGTTGCACAGCAAGTACAAGCTTCTCACTGGAGCTGAGAAGCACTGGGAAGAACTTCCCTTTGAAGAACTAACAGTGTGCAGAAACACACGCAGTTCTATCTCTTACTGGGGAGTGTGCAGGCGAGTTCAGTGAACAGGCCGCTCTGCCCGAACAATGCAGAATGCAGATGCGTAGTTCCCAAGCATATTCTTCTGAGTCCACTAGAAACGTTGGAGTAGAGCTGAGAGGAACTCGGCATAAGTTCCATTTGAAGAAATAACCTAGGCCAGAAACGCACTCAGCTGTAGCTGTTAAGATTCATCTGGAGCGCACATTCTGGGAGCCAGGCAGCAGAGTACCCGGTGGAAGCTGCTCGATTTCAGCTTGTCTGATAGGTGTTTGTCTTCCCTGCAGAGAAACAGTGGCTTAGAGAACTCTTTCTACAGCAGCCACACACTCTGTCCTAGAGCTGAGAAGCACTGGCTGTAAGTTCCCTTTGCAGAAGTAACACTCTACAGAAACACACTCTCTCCTAAGTCTTAAGTTACTAGCTCACCTCACATATGCATGGAAACCCAGAGTGGAGCAGGCGGCGATAGCTCTTGCTTGGATGCTGCCAGAAGGCTCTGTGCGATAGTGGCTTGCAAGGAGCTGCTTAGGAATCTAGTTGCACAGCAAGTACAAGCTTCTCACTAGAGATGAGAAGCACTGGGAAGAACTTCCCTTTGAAGAACTAACAGTGTGCAGAAACACACGCAGTTCTATCTCTTACTGGGGAGTGTGCAGGCAAGTTCAGTGAACAGGCCGCTCTGCCCGAGCAAGGCAGAATGCAGATGCGTAGTTCCCAAGCATATCCTTCTGAGTCCACTAGAAATGTTGGAGTAGAGCTGAGAGGAACTCGGCATAAGTTCCATTTGAAGAAATAACCTAGGCCAGAAACCCACTCAGCTGTAGCTGTTAAGATTCCTCTGGAGCGCACATTCTGGGAACCAGGCAGCAGAGTGCCCTGTGGAAGCTGCTCGATTTCAGCTTGTCTGATAGGTGTTTGTCTTCCCTGCAGAGAAACAGTGGCTTAGAGAACTCTTTCTACAGCAGCCACACACTCTGCCCTAGAGCTGAGAAGCACTGGCTGTAAGTTCCCTTTGCAGAAGTAACATTCTCCAGAAACACACTCTCTCCTAACTCTTAAGTTACTAGCTCACCTCACATATGCATGGAAACCCAGAGTGGAGCAGGCGGCGATAGCTCTTGCTTGGATGCTGCCAGAAGGCTCTGTGCGATAGTGGCTTGCAAGGAGCTGCTTAGGAATCTAGTTGCACAGCAAGTACATGCTTCTCACTGGAGCTGAGAAGCACTGGGAAGAACTTCCCTTTGAAGAACTAACAGAGTGCAGAAACACACGCAGTTCTATCTCTTACTGGGGAGTGTGCAGGCAAGTTCAGTGAACAGGCCGCTCTGCCCGAACAAGGCAGAATGCAGATGCGTAGTTCCCAAGCATATTCTTCTGAGTCCACTAGAAACGTTGGAGTAGAGCTGAGAGGAACTCGGCATAAGTTCCATTTGAAGAAATAACCTAGGCCAGAAACCCACTCAGCTGTAGCTGTTAAGATTCATCTGGAGCGCACATTCTGGGAACCAGGCAGCAGAGTGCCCTGTGGAAGCTGCTCGATTTCAGCTTGTCTGATAGGTGTTTGTCTTCCGTGCAGTGAAACAGTGGCTTAGAGAACTCTTTCTACAGCAGCCACACACTCTGCCCTAGAGCTGAGAAGCACTGGCTGTAAGTTCCCTTTGAAGAAGTAACATTCTCCAGAAACACACTCTCTCCTAACTCTTAAGTTACTAGCTCACCTCACGTATGCATGGAAACCCAGAGTGGAGCAGCCGGCGATAGCTCTTGCTTGGATGCTGCCAGAAGGCTCTGTGCGATAGTGGCTTGCAAGGAGCTGCTTAGGAATCTAATTGCACAGCAAGTACAAGCTTCTCACTGGAGATGAGAAGCACTGGGAAGAACTTCCCTTTGAAGAACTAACAGTGTGCAGAAACACACGCAGTTCTATCTCTTACTGGGGAGTGTGCAGGCAAGTTCAGTGAACAGGCCGCTCTGCCCGAACAAGGCAGAATGCAGATGCGTAGTTCCCAAGCATATTCTTCTGAGTCCACTAGAAACGTTGGAGTAGAGCTGAGAGGAACTCGGCATAAGTTCCATTTGAAGAAATAACCTAGGCCAGAAACCCACTCAGCTGTAGCTGTGAAGATTCCTCTGGAGCGCACATTCTGGGAACCAGGCAGGAGAGTGCCCTGTGGAAGCTGCTCGATTTCAGCTTGTCTGATAGGTGTTTGTCTTCCCTGCAGAGAAACAGTGGCTTAGAGAACTCTTTCTACAGCAGCCACACACTCTGCCCTAGAGCTGAGAAGCACTGGCTGTAAGTTCCCTTTGCAGAAGTAACATTCTCCAGAAACACACTCTCTCCTAACTCTTAAGTTACTAGCTCACCACACATATGCATGGAAACCCAGAGTGGAGCAGGCGGCGATAGCTCTTGCTTGGATGCTGCCAGAAGGCTCTGTGCGATAGTGGCTTGCAAGGAGCTGCTTAGGAATCTAGTTGCACAGCAAGTACAAGCTTCTCACTGGAGCTGAGAAGCACTGGGAAGAACTTCCCGTTGAAGAACTAACAGTGTGCAGAAACACACGCAGTTCTATCTCTTACTGGGGAGTGTGCAGGCGAGTTCAGTGAACAGGCCGCTCTGCCCGAACAAGGCAGAATGCAGATGCGTAGTTCCCAAGCATAATCTTCTGAGTCCACTAGAAACGTTGGAGTAGAGCTGAGAGGAACTCGGCATAAGTTCCATTTGAAGAAATAACCTAGGCCAGAATCCCACTCAGCTGTAGCTGTTAAGATTCATCTGGAGCGCACATTCTGGGAACCAGGCAGCAGAGTGCCCTGTGGAAGCTGCTCGATTTCAGCTTGTCTGATAGGTGTTTGTCTTGCCTGCAGAGAAACAGTGGCTTAGAGAACTCTTTCTACAGCAGCCACACACTCTGCCCTAGAGCTGAGAAGCACTGGCTGTAAGTTCCCTTTGCAGAAGTAACATTCTCCAGAAACACACTCTCTCCTAACTCTTAAGTTACTAGCTCACCTCACATTTGCATGGAAACCCAGAGTGGAGCAGCCGGCGTTAGCTCTTGCTTGGATGCTGCCAGAAGGCTCTGTGCGATAGTGGCTTGCAAGGAGCTGCTTAGGAATCTAGTTGCACAGCAAGTACAAGCTTCTCACTGGAGCTGAGAAGCACTGGGAAGAACTTCCCTTTGAAGAACTAACAGTGTGCAGAAACACACGCAGTTCTATCTCTTACTGGGGAGTGTGCAGGCGAGTTCAGTGAACAGGCCGCTCTGCCCGAACAATGCAGAATGCAGATGCGTAGTTCCCAAGCATATTCTTCTGAGTCCACTAGAAACGTTGGAGTAGAGCTGAGAGGAACTCGGCATAAATTCCATTTGAAGAAATAACCTAGGCCAGAAACCCACTCAGCTGTAGCTGTTAAGATTCATCTGGAGCGCACATTCTGGGAACCAGGCAGCAGAGTGCCCTGTGGAAGCTGCTCGATTTCAGCTTGTCTGATAGGTGTTTGTCTTCCCTGCAGAGAAACAGTGGCTTAGAGAACTCTTTCTACAACAGCCACACACTCTGCCCTAGAGCTGAGAAGCACTGGCTGTAAGTTCCCTTTGCAGAAGTGACATTCTCCAGAAACACACTCTCTCCTAACTCTTAAGTTACTAGCTCACCTCACATATGCATGGAAACCCAGAGTGGAGCAGGCGGCGATAGCTCTTACTTGGAAGCTGCCAGAAGGCTCTGTGCGATAGTGGCTTGCAAGGAGCTGCTTAGGAATCTAGTTGCACAGCAAGTACAAGCTTCTCACTGGAGCTGAGAAGCACTGGGAAGAACTTCCCTTTGAAGAACTAACAGTGTGCAGAAACACACGCAGTTCTATCTCTTACTGGGGAGTGTGCAGGCAAGTTCAGTGAACAGGCCGCTCTGCCCGAACAAGGCAGAATGCAGATGCGTAGTTCCCAAGCATATTCTTCTGAGTCCACTAGAAACGTTGGAGTAGAGCTGAGAGGAACTCGGCATAAGTTCCATTTGAAGAAATAACCTAGGCCAGAAACCCACTCAGCTGTAGCTGTTAAGATTCATCTGGAGCGCACATTCTGGGAACCAGGCAGCACAGTGCCCTGTGGAAGCTGCTCGATTTCAGCTTGTCTGATAGGTTTTTGTCTTCCCTGCAGAGAAACAGTGGCTTAGAGAACTCTTTCTACAACAGCCACACACTCTGCCCTAGAGCTGAGAAGCACTGGCTGTAAGTTCCCTTTGCAGAAGTGACATTCTCCAGAAACACACTCTCTCCTAACTCTTAAGTTACTAGCTCACCTCACATATGCATGGAAACCCAGAGTGGAGCAGGCGGCGATAGCTCTTACTTGGAAGCTGCCAGAAGGCTCTGTGCGATAGTGGCTTGCAAGGAGCTGCTTAGGAATCTAGTTGCACAGCAAGTACAAGCTTCTCACTGGAGCTGAGAAGCACTGGGAAGAACTTCCCTTTGAAGAACTAACAGTGTGCAGAAACACACGCAGTTCTATCTCTTACTGGGGAGTGTGCAGGAGACTTCAGTGAACAGGCCGGTTTGCCCGAACAAGGCAGAATGCAGATGCGTAGTTCCCAAGCATATTCTTCTGAGTCCACTAGAAACGTTGGAGTAGAGCTGAGAGGAACTCGGCATAAGTTCCATTTGAAGAAATAACCTAGGCCAGAAACCCACTCAGCTGTAGCTGTTAAGATTCCTCTGGAGCGCACATTCTGGGAACCAGGCAGCAGAGTGCCCTGTGGAAGCTGCTCGATTTCAGCTTGTCTGATAGGTGTTTGTCTTCCCTGCAGAGAAACAGTGGCTTAGAGAACTCTTTCTACAGCAGCCACACACTCTGCCCTAGAGCTGAGAAGCACTGGCTGTAAGTTCCCTTTGCAGAAGTAACATTCTCCAGAAACACACTCTCTCCTAACTCTTAACTTACTAGCTCACCTCACATATGCATGGAAACCCAGAGTGGAGCAGGCGGCGATAGCTCTTGCTTGGATGCTGCCAGAAGGCTCTGTGCGATAGTGGCTTGCAAGGAGCTGCTTAGGAATCTAGTTGCACAGCAAGTACAAGCTTCTCACTGGAGCTGAGAAGCACTGGGAAGAACTTCCCGTTGAAGAACTAACAGTGTGCAGAAACACACGCAGTTCTATCTCTTACTGGGGAGTGTGCAGGCGAGTTCACTGAACAGGCCGCTCTGCCCGAACAAGGCAGAATGCAGATACGTAGTTCCCAAGCATATTCTTCTGAGTCCACTAGAAACGTTGGAGTAGAGCTGAGAGGAACTCGGCATAAGTTCCATTTGAAGAAATAACCTAGGCCAGAAACCCACTCAGCTGTAGCTGTTAAGATTCATCTGGAGCGCACATTCTGGGAACCAGGCAGCAGAGTGCCCTGTGGAAGCTGCTCGATTTCAGCTTGTCTGATAGGTGTTTGTTTTCCCTGCAGTGAACAGTGGCTTAGAGAAGTCTTTCTAGAGCAGCCAGACACTCTGCCCTAGAGCTGAGAAGCACTGGCTGTAAGTTCCCTTTGCAGAAGTAACATTCTCCAGAAACACACTCTCTCCTAACTCTTAAGTTACAAGCTCACCTCACATATGCATGGAAACCCAGAGTGGAGCAGCCGGCGATAGCTCTTGCTTGGATGCTGCCAGAAGGCTCTGTGCGATAGTGGCTTGCAAGGAGCTGCTTAGGAATCTAGTTGCACAGCAAGTACAAGCTTCTCACTGGAGATGAGAAGCACTGGGAAGAACTTCCCTTTGAAGAACTAACAGTGTGCAGAAACACACGCAGTTCTATCTCTTACTGGGGAGTGTGCAGGAGACTTCAGTGAACAGGCCGGTTTGCCCGAACAAGGCAGAATGCAGATGCGTAGTTCCCAAGCATAATCTTCTGAGTCCACTAGAAACGTTGGAGTAGAGCTGAGAGGAACTCGGCATAAGTTCCATTTGAAGAAATAACCTAGGCCAGAATCCCACTCAGCTGTAGCTGTTAAGATTCATCTGGAGCGCACATTCTGGGAACCAGGCAGCAGAGTGCCCTGTGGAAGCTGCTCGATTTCAGCTTGTCTGATAGGTGTTTGTCTTCCCTGCAGAGAAACAGTGGCTTAGAGAACTCTTTCTACAGCAGCCACACACTCTGCCCTAGAGCTGAGAAGCACTGGCTGTAGGTTCCCTTTGCAGAAGTAACATTCTCCAGAAACACACTCTCTCCTAACTCTTAAGTTACTAGCTCACCTCACATTTGCATGGAAACCCAGAGTGGAGCAGGCGGCGATAGCTCTTGCTTGGATGCTGCCAGAAGGCTCTGTGCGATAGTGGCTTGCAAGGAGCTGCTTAGGAATCTAGTTGCACAGCAAGTACAAGCTTCTCACTAGAGATGAGAAGCACTGGGAAGAACTTCCCTTTGAAGAACTAACAGTGTGCAGAAACACACGCAGTTCTATCTCTTACTGGGGAGTGTGCAGGCAAGTTCAGTGAACAGGCCGCTCTGCCCGAACAAGGCAGAATGCAGATGCGTAGTTCCCAAGCATATCCTTCTGAGTCCACTAGAAACGTTGGAGTAGAGCTGAGAGGAACTCGGCATAAGTTCCATTTGAAGAAATAACCTAGGCCAGAAACCCACTCAGCTGTAGCTGTTAAGATTCCTCTGGAGCGCACATTCTGGGAACCAGGCAGCAGAGTGCCCTGTGGAAGCTGCTCGATTTCAGCTTGTCTGATAGGTGTTTGTCTTCCCTGCAGAGAAACAGTGGCTTAGAGAACTCTTTCTACAGCAGCCACACACTCTGCCCTAGAGCTGAGAAGCACTGGCTGTAAGTTCCCTTTGCAGAAGTAACATTCTCCAGAAACACACTCTCTCCTAACTCTTAAGTTACTAGCTCACCTCACATATGCATGGAAACCCAGAGTGGAGCAGGCGGCGATAGCTCTTGCTTGGATGCTGCCAGAAGGCTCTGTGCGATAGTGGCTTGCAAGGAGCTGCTTAGGAATCTAGTTGCACAGCAAGTACATGCTTCTCACTGGAGCTGAGAAGCACTGGGAAGAACTTCCCTTTGAAGAACTAACAGAGTGCAGAAACACACGCAGTTCTATCTCTTACTGGGGAGTGTGCAGGCAAGTTCAGTGAACAGGCCGCTCTGCCCGAACAAGGCAGAATGCAGATGCGTAGTTCCCAAGCATATTCTTCTGAGTCCACTAGAAACGTTGGAGTAGAGCTGAGAGGAACTCGGCATAAGTTCCATTTGAAGAAATAACCTAGGCCAGAAACCCACTCAGCTGTAGCTGTTAAGATTCATCTGGAGCGCACATTCTGGGAACCAGGCAGCAGAGTGCCCTGTGGAAGCTGCTCGATTTCAGCTTGTCTGATAGGTGTTTGTCTTCCGTGCAGTGAAACAGTGGCTTAGAGAACTCTTTCTACAGCAGCCACACACTCTGCCCTAGAGCTGAGAAGCACTGGCTGTAAGTTCCCTTTGAAGAAGTAACATTCTCCAGAAACACACTCTCTCCTAACTCTTAAGTTACTAGCTCACCTCACGTATGCATGGAAACCCAGAGTGGAGCAGCCGGCGATAGCTCTTGCTTGGATGCTGCCAGAAGGCTCTGTGCGATAGTGGCTTGCAAGGAGCTGCTTAGGAATCTAATTGCACAGCAAGTACAAGCTTCTCACTGGAGATGAGAAGCACTGGGAAGAACTTCCCTTTGAAGAACTAACAGTGTGCAGAAACACACGCAGTTCTATCTCTTACTGGGGAGTGTGCAGGCAAGTTCAGTGAACAGGCCGCTCTGCCCGAACAAGGCAGAATGCAGATGCGTAGTTCCCAAGCATATTCTTCTGAGTCCACTAGAAACGTTGGAGTAGAGCTGAGAGGAACTCGGCATAAGTTCCATTTGAAGAAATAACCTAGGCCAGAAACCCACTCAGCTGTAGCTGTGAAGATTCCTCTGGAGCGCACATTCTGGGAACCAGGCAGGAGAGTGCCCTGTGGAAGCTGCTCGATTTCAGCTTGTCTGATAGGTGTTTGTCTTCCCTGCAGAGAAACAGTGGCTTAGAGAACTCTTTCTACAGCAGCCACACACTCTGCCCTAGAGCTGAGAAGCACTGGCTGTAAGTTCCCTTTGCAGAAGTAACATTCTCCAGAAACACACTCTCTCCTAACTCTTAAGTTACTAGCTCACCACACATATGCATGGAAACCCAGAGTGGAGCAGGCGGCGATAGCTCTTGCTTGGATGCTGCCAGAAGGCTCTGTGCGATAGTGGCTTGCAAGGAGCTGCTTAGGAATCTAGTTGCACAGCAAGTACAAGCTTCTCACTGGAGCTGAGAAGCACTGGGAAGAACTTCCCGTTGAAGAACTAACAGTGTGCAGAAACACACGCAGTTCTATCTCTTACTGGGGAGTGTGCAGGCGAGTTCAGTGAACAGGCCGCTCTGCCCGAACAAGGCAGAATGCAGATGCGTAGTTCCCAAGCATAATCTTCTGAGTCCACTAGAAACGTTGGAGTAGAGCTGAGAGGAACTCGGCATAAGTTCCATTTGAAGAAATAACCTAGGCCAGAATCCCACTCAGCTGTAGCTGTTAAGATTCATCTGGAGCGCACATTCTGGGAACCAGGCAGCAGAGTGCCCTGTGGAAGCTGCTCGATTTCAGCTTGTCTGATAGGTGTTTGTCTTGCCTGCAGAGAAACAGTGGCTTAGAGAACTCTTTCTACAGCAGCCACACACTCTGCCCTAGAGCTGAGAAGCACTGGCTGTAAGTTCCCTTTGCAGAAGTAACATTCTCCAGAAACACACTCTCTCCTAACTCTTAAGTTACTAGCTCACCTCACATTTGCATGGAAACCCAGAGTGGAGCAGCCGGCGTTAGCTCTTGCTTGGATGCTGCCAGAAGGCTCTGTGCGATAGTGGCTTGCAAGGAGCTGCTTAGGAATCTAGTTGCACAGCAAGTACAAGCTTCTCACTGGAGCTGAGAAGCACTGGGAAGAACTTCCCTTTGAAGAACTAACAGTGTGCAGAAACACACGCAGTTCTATCTCTTACTGGGGAGTGTGCAGGCGAGTTCAGTGAACAGGCCGCTCTGCCCGAACAATGCAGAATGCAGATGCGTAGTTCCCAAGCATATTCTTCTGAGTCCACTAGAAACGTTGGAGTAGAGCTGAGAGGAACTCGGCATAAATTCCATTTGAAGAAATAACCTAGGCCAGAAACCCACTCAGCTGTAGCTGTTAAGATTCATCTGGAGCGCACATTCTGGGAACCAGGCAGCAGAGTGCCCTGTGGAAGCTGCTCGATTTCAGCTTGTCTGATAGGTGTTTGTCTTCCCTGCAGAGAAACAGTGGCTTAGAGAACTCTTTCTACAACAGCCACACACTCTGCCCTAGAGCTGAGAAGCACTGGCTGTAAGTTCCCTTTGCAGAAGTGACATTCTCCAGAAACACACTCTCTCCTAACTCTTAAGTTACTAGCTCACCTCACATATGCATGGAAACCCAGAGTGGAGCAGGCGGCGATAGCTCTTACTTGGAAGCTGCCAGAAGGCTCTGTGCGATAGTGGCTTGCAAGGAGCTGCTTAGGAATCTAGTTGCACAGCAAGTACAAGCTTCTCACTGGAGCTGAGAAGCACTGGGAAGAACTTCCCTTTGAAGAACTAACAGTGTGCAGAAACACACGCAGTTCTATCTCTTACTGGGGAGTGTGCAGGCAAGTTCAGTGAACAGGCCGCTCTGCCCGAACAAGGCAGAATGCAGATGCGTAGTTCCCAAGCATATTCTTCTGAGTCCACTAGAAACGTTGGAGTAGAGCTGAGAGGAACTCGGCATAAGTTCCATTTGAAGAAATAACCTAGGCCAGAAACCCACTCAGCTGTAGCTGTTAAGATTCCTCTGGAGCGCACATTCTGGGAACCAGGCAGGAGAGTGCCCTGTGGAAGCTGCTCGATTTCAGCTTGTCTGATAGGTGTTTGTCTTCCCTGCAGAGAAACAGTGGCTTAGAGAACTCTTTCTACAGCAGCCACACACTCTGCCCTAGAGCTGAGAAGCACTGGCTGTAAGTTCCCTTTGCAGAAGTAACATTCTCCAGAAACACACTCTCTCCTAACTCTTAAGTTACTAGCTCACCACACATATGCATGGAAACCCAGAGTGGAACAGCCAGCGATAGCTCTTGCTTGGATGCTGCCAGAAGGCTCTGTGCGATAGTGGCTTGCAAGGAGCTGCTTAGGAATTAGTTGCACAGCAAGTACAAGCTTCTCACTGGAGCTGAGAAGCACTGGGAAGAACTTCCCTTTGAAGAACTAACAGTGTGCAGAAACACACGCAGTTCTATCTCTTACTGGGGAGTGTGCAGGCGAGTTCAGTGAACAGGCCGCTCTGCCCGAACAATGCAGAATGCAGATGCGTAGTTCCCAAGCATATTCTTCTGAGTCCACTAGAAACGTTGGAGTAGAGCTGAGAGGAACTCGGCATAAGTTCCATTTGAAGAAATAACCTAGGCCAGAAACCCACTCAGCTGTAGCTGTTAAGATTCATCTGGAGCGCACATTCTGGGAACCAGGCAGCACAGTGCCCTGTGGAAGCTGCTCGATTTCAGCTTGTCTGATAGGTTTTTGTCTTCCCTGCAGAGAAACAGTGGCTTAGAGAACTCTTTCTACAACAGCCACACACTCTGCCCTAGAGCTGAGAAGCACTGGCTGTAAGTTCCCTTTGCAGAAGTGACATTCTCCAGAAACACACTCTCTCCTAACTCTTAAGTTACTAGCTCACCTCACATATGCATGGAAACCCAGAGTGGAGCAGGCGGCGATAGCTCTTACTTGGAAGCTGCCAGAAGGCTCTGTGCGATAGTGGCTTGCAAGGAGCTGCTTAGGAATCTAGTTGCACAGCAAGTACAAGCTTCTCACTGGAGCTGAGAAGCACTGGGAAGAACTTCCCTTTGAAGAACTAACAGTGTGCAGAAACACACGCAGTTCTATCTCTTACTGGGGAGTGTGCAGGAGACTTCAGTGAACAGGCCGGTTTGCCCGAACAAGGCAGAATGCAGATGCGTAGTTCCCAAGCATATTCTTCTGAGTCCACTAGAAACGTTGGAGTAGAGCTGAGAGGAACTCGGCATAAGTTCCATTTGAAGAAATAACCTAGGCCAGAAACCCACTCAGCTGTAGCTGTTAAGATTCCTCTGGAGCGCACATTCTGGGAACCAGGCAGCAGAGTGCCCTGTGGAAGCTGCTCGATTTCAGCTTGTCTGATAGGTGTTTGTCTTCCCTGCAGAGAAACAGTGGCTTAGAGAACTCTTTCTACAGCAGCCACACACTCTGCCCTAGAGCTGAGAAGCACTGGCTGTAAGTTCCCTTTGCAGAAGTAACATTCTCCAGAAACACACTCTCTCCTAACTCTTAACTTACTAGCTCACCTCACATATGCATGGAAACCCAGAGTGGAGCAGGCGGCGATAGCTCTTGCTTGGATGCTGCCAGAAGGCTCTGTGCGATAGTGGCTTGCAAGGAGCTGCTTAGGAATCTAGTTGCACAGCAAGTACAAGCTTCTCACTGGAGCTGAGAAGCACTGGGAAGAACTTCCCGTTGAAGAACTAACAGTGTGCAGAAACACACGCAGTTCTATCTCTTACTGGGGAGTGTGCAGGCGAGTTCACTGAACAGGCCGCTCTGCCCGAACAAGGCAGAATGCAGATACGTAGTTCCCAAGCATATTCTTCTGAGTCCACTAGAAACGTTGGAGTAGAGCTGAGAGGAACTCGGCATAAGTTCCATTTGAAGAAATAACCTAGGCCAGAAACCCACTCAGCTGTAGCTGTTAAGATTCATCTGGAGCGCACATTCTGGGAACCAGGCAGCAGAGTGCCCTGTGGAAGCTGCTCGATTTCAGCTTGTCTGATAGGTGTTTGTTTTCCCTGCAGTGAACAGTGGCTTAGAGAAGTCTTTCTAGAGCAGCCAGACACTCTGCCCTAGAGCTGAGAAGCACTGGCTGTAAGTTCCCTTTGCAGAAGTAACATTCTCCAGAAACACACTCTCTCCTAACTCTTAAGTTACAAGCTCACCTCACATATGCATGGAAACCCAGAGTGGAGCAGCCGGCGATAGCTCTTGCTTGGATGCTGCCAGAAGGCTCTGTGCGATAGTGGCTTGCAAGGAGCTGCTTAGGAATCTAGTTGCACAGCAAGTACAAGCTTCTCACTGGAGATGAGAAGCACTGGGAAGAACTTCCCTTTGAAGAACTAACAGTGTGCAGAAACACACGCAGTTCTATCTCTTACTGGGGAGTGTGCAGGAGACTTCAGTGAACAGGCCGGTTTGCCCGAACAAGGCAGAATGCAGATGCGTAGTTCCCAAGCATAATCTTCTGAGTCCACTAGAAACGTTGGAGTAGAGCTGAGAGGAACTCGGCATAAGTTCCATTTGAAGAAATAACCTAGGCCAGAATCCCACTCAGCTGTAGCTGTTAAGATTCATCTGGAGCGCACATTCTGGGAACCAGGCAGCAGAGTGCCCTGTGGAAGCTGCTCGATTTCAGCTTGTCTGATAGGTGTTTGTCTTCCCTGCAGAGAAACAGTGGCTTAGAGAACTCTTTCTACAGCAGCCACACACTCTGCCCTAGAGCTGAGAAGCACTGGCTGTAGGTTCCCTTTGCAGAAGTAACATTCTCCAGAAACACACTCTCTCCTAACTCTTAAGTTACTAGCTCACCTCACATTTGCATGGAAACCCAGAGTGGAGCAGGCGGCGATAGCTCTTGCTTGGATGCTGCCAGAAGGCTCTGTGCGATAGTGGCTTGCAAGGAGCTGCTTAGGAATCTAGTTGCACAGCAAGTACAAGCTTCTCACTGGAGCTGAGAAGCACTGGGAAGAACTTCCCTTTGAAGAACTAACAGTGTGCAGAAACACACGCAGTTCTATCTCTTACTGGGGAGTGTGCAGGCGAGTTCAGTGAACAGGCAGCTCTGCCCGAACAACGCAGAATGCAGATGCGTAGTTCCCAAGCATATTCTTCTGAGTCCACTAGAAACGTTGGAGTAGAGCTGAGAGGAACTCGGCATAAGTTCCATTTGAAGAAATAACCTAGGCCAGAAACCCACTCAGCTGTAGCTGTTAAGATTCATCTGGAGCGCACATTCTGGGAACCAGGCAGCAGAGTGCCCTGTGGAAGCTGCTCGATTTCAGCTTGTCTGATAGGTGTTTGTCTTCCCTGCAGAGAAACAGTGGCTTAGAGAACTCTTTCTACAGCAGCCACACACTCTGCCCTAGAGCTGAGAAGCACTGGCTGTAAGTTCCCTTTGCAGAAGTAACATTCTCCAGAAACACACTCTCTCCTAACTCTTAACTTACTAGCTCACCTCACATATGCATGGAAACCCAGAGTGGAGCAGGCGGCGATAGCTCTTGCTTGGATGCTGCCAGAAGGCTCTGTGCGATAGTGGCTTGCAAGGAGCTGCTTAGGAATCTAGTTGCACAGCAAGTACAAGCTTCTCACTGGAGCTGAGAAGCACTGGGAAGAACTTCCCGTTGAAGAACTAACAGTGTGCAGAAACACACGCAGTTCTATCTCTTACTGGGGAGTGTGCAGGCGAGTTCAGTGAACAGGCCGCTCTGCCCGAACAAGGCAGAATGCAGATACGTAGTTCCCAAGCATATTCTTCTGAGTCCACTAGAAACGTTGGAGTAGAGCTGAGAGGAACTCGGCATAAGTTCCATTTGAAGAAATAACCTAGGCCAGAAACCCACTCAGCTGTAGCTGTTAAGATTCATCTGGAGCGCACATTCTGGGAACCAGGCAGCAGAGTGCCCTGTGGAAGCTGCTCGATTTCAGCTTGTCTGATAGGTGTTTGTTTTCCCTGCAGTGAACAGTGGCTTAGAGAAGTCTTTCTAGAGCAGCCAGACACTCTGCCCTAGAGCTGAGAAGCACTGGCTGTAAGTTCCCTTTGCAGAAGTAACATTCTCCAGAAACACACTCTCTCCTAACTCTTAAGTTACTAGCTCACCTCACATATGCATGGAAACCCAGAGTGGAGCAGCCGGCGATAGCTCTTGCTTGGATGCTGCCAGAAGGCTCTGTGCGATAGTGGCTTGCAAGGAGCTGCTTAGGAATCTAGTTGCACAGCAAGTACAAGCTTCTCACTGGAGATGAGAAGCACTGGGAAGAACTTCCCTTTGAAGAACTAACAGTGTGCAGAAACACACGCAGTTCTATCTCTTACTGGGGAGTGTGCAGGAGACTTCAGTGAACAGGCCGGTTTGCCCGAACAAGGCAGAATGCAGATGCGTAGTTCCCAAGCATAATCTTCTGAGTCCACTAGAAACGTTGGAGTAGAGCTGAGAGGAACTCGGCATAAGTTCCATTTGAAGAAATAACCTAGGCCAGAATCCCACTCAGCTGTAGCTGTTAAGATTCATCTGGAGCGCACATTCTGGGAACCAGGCAGCAGAGTGCCCTGTGGAAGCTGCTCGATTTCAGCTTGTCTGATAGGTGTTTGTCTTCCCTGCAGAGAAACAGTGGCTTAGAGAACTCTTTCTACAGCAGCCACACACTCTGCCCTAGAGCTGAGAAGCACTGGCTGTAAGTTCCCTTTGCAGAAGTAACATTCTCCAGAAACACACTCTCTCCTAACTCTTAAGTTACTAGCTCACCTCACATTTGCATGGAAACCCAGAGTGGAGCAGGCGGCGATAGCTCTTGCTTGGATGCTGCCAGAAGGCTCTGTGCGATAGTGGCTTGCAAGGAGCTGCTTAGGAATCTAGTTGCACAGCAAGTACAAGCTTCTCACTGGAGCTGAGAAGCACTGGGAAGAACTTCCCTTTGAAGAACTAACAGTGTGCAGAAACACACGCAGTTCTATCTCTTACTGGGGAGTGTGCAGGAGACTTCAGTGAACAGGCCGTTTTGCCCGAACAAGGCAGAATGCAGATGCGTAGTTCCCAAGCATATTCTTCTGAGTCCACTAGAAACGTTGGAGTAGAGCTGAGAGGAACTCGGCATAAGTTCCATTTGAAGAAATAACCTAGGCCAGAAACCCACTCAGCTGTAGCTGTTAAGATTCCTCTGGAGCGCACATTCTGGGAACCAGGCAGCAGAGTGCCCTGTGGAAGCTGCTCGATTTCAGCTTGTCTGATAGGTGTTTGTCTTCCCTGCAGAGAAACAGTGGCTTAGAGAACTCTTTCTACAGCAGCCACACACTCTGCCCTAGAGCTTAGAAGCACTGGCTGTAAGTTCCCTTTGCAGAAGTAACATTCTCCAGAAACACACTCTCTCCTAACTCTTAAGTTACTAGCTCACCTCACATATGCATGGAAACCCAGAGTGGAGCAGGCGGCGATAGCTCTTGCTTGGATGCTGCCAGAAGGCTCTGTGCGATAGTGGCTTGCAAGGAGCTGCTTAGGAATCTAGTTGCACAGCAAGTACAAGCTTCTCACTGGAGATGAGAAGCACTGGGAAGAACTTCCCTTTGAAGAACTAACAGTGTGCAGAAACACACGCAGTTCTATCTCTTACTGGGGAGTGTGCAGGAGACTTCAGTGAACAGGCCGTTTTGCCCGAACAAGGCAGAATGCAGATGCGTAGTGACCAAGCATATTCTTCTGAGTCCACTAGAAACGTTGGAGTAGAGCTGAGAGGAACTCGGCATAAGTTCCATTTGAAGAAATAACCTAGGCCAGAAACCCACTCAGCTGTAGCTGTTAAGATTCATCTGGAGCGCACATTCTGGGAACCAGGCAGCAGAGTGCCCTGTGGAAGCTGCTCGATTTCAGCTTGTCTGATAGGTGTTTGTCTTCCCTGCAGAGAAACAGTGGCTTAGAGAACTCTTTCTACAGCAGCCACACACTCTGCCCTAGAGCTGAGAAGCACTGGCTGTAAGTTCCCTTTGCAGAAGTAACATTCTCCAGAAACAAACTCTCTCCTAACTCTTAAGTTACTAGCTCACCTCACATATGCATGGAAACCCAGAGTGGAGCAGGCGGCGATAGCTCTTGCTTGGATGCTGCCAGAAGGCTCTGTGCGATAGTGGCTTGCAAGGAGCTGCTTAGGAATCTAGTTGCACAGCAAGTACAAGCTTCTCACTGGAGCTGAGAAGCACTGGGAAGAACTTCCCGTTGAAGAACTAACAGTGTGCAGAAACACACGCAGTTCTATCTCTTACTGGGGAGTGTGCAGGCGAGTTCAGTGAACAGGCCGCTCTGCCCGAACAAGGCAGAATGCAGATGCGTAGTTCCCAAGCATATTCTTCTGAGTCCACTAGAAACGTTGGAGTAGAGCTGAGAGGAACTCGGCATAAGTTCCATTTGAAGAAATAACCTAGGCCAGAAACCCACTCAGCTGTAGCTGTTAAGATTCATCTGGAGCGCACATTCTGGGAACCAGGCAGCAGAGTGCCCTGTGGAAGCTGCTCGATTTCAGCTTGTCTGATAGGTGTTTGTTTTCCCTGCAGTGAACAGTGGCTTAGAGAACTCTTTCTACAGCAGCCACACACTCTGCCCTAGAGCTGAGAAGCACTGGCTGTAAGTTCCCTTTGCAGAAGTAACATTCTCCAGAAACACACTCTCTCCTAACTCTTAAGTTACTAGCTCACCTCACATATGCATGGAAACCCAGAGTGGAGCAGCCGGCGATAGCTCTTGCTTGGATGCTGCCAGAAGGCTCTGTGCGATAGTGGCTTGCAAGGAGCTGCTTAGGAATCTAGTTGCACAGCAAGTACAAGCTTCTCACTGGAGATGAGAAGCACTGGGAAGAACTTCCCTTTGAAGAACTAACAGTGTGCAGAAACACACGCAGTTCTATCTCTTACTGGGGAGTGTGCAGGAGACTTCAGTGAACAGGCCGCTCTGCCCGAACAAGGCAGAATGCAGATGCGTAGTTCCCAAGCATAATCTTCTGAGTCCACTAGAAACGTTGGAGTAGAGCTGAGAGGAACTCGGCATAAGTTCCATTTGAAGAAATAACCTAGGCCAGAAACCCACTCAGCTGTAGCTGTTAAGATTCCTCTGGAGCGCACATTCTGGGAACCAGGCAGCAGAGTGCCCTGTGGAAGCTGCTCGATTTCAGCTTGTCTGATAGGAGTTTGTCTTCCCTGCAGAGAAACAGTGGCTTAGAGAACTCTTTCTACAGCAGCCACACACTCTGTCCTAGAGCTGAGAAGCACTGGCTGTAAGTTCCCTTTGCAGAAGTAACATTCCCCAGAAACACACTCTCTCCTAACTCTTAAGTTACTAGCTCACCTCACATATGCATGGAACCCAGAGTGGAGCAGCCGGCGTATCTCTTGCTTGGATGCTGCCAGAAGGCTCTGTGCGATAGTGGCTTGCAAGGAGCTACTTAGGAATCTAGTTGCACAGCAAGTACAAGCTTTTCACTGGAGCTGAGAAGCACTGGGAAGAACTTCTCTTTGAAGCACTAACAGTGTGCAAAAACACACGCAGTTCTATCTCTTACTGGGGAGTGTCCAGTAGACCTCATGAACAGGC
This sequence comes from Tapirus indicus, assembly GCA_031878705.1. NCBI lineage: Eukaryota > Metazoa > Chordata > Mammalia > Perissodactyla > Tapiridae > Tapirus > Tapirus indicus. The sequence continues at coordinate 1,028,583 of CM062933.1, forward strand.
CGCTCTGCCCGAAAAAGGCAGAATGCAGATGCGTAGTTCCCAAGCATATTCTTCTGAGTCCACTAGAAACGTTGGAGTAGAGCTGAGAGGAACTCGGCATAAGTTCCATTTGAAGAAATAACCTAGGCCAGAAACCCACTCAGCTGTAGCTGTTAAGATTCATCTGGAGCGCACATTCTGGGAACCAGGCAGCAGAGTGCCCTGTGGAAGCTGCTCGATTTCAGCTTGTCTGATAGGTGTTTGTCTTCCCTGCAGAGAAACAGTGGCTTAGAGAAGTCTTTCTAGAGCAGCCACACACTCTGCCCTAGAGCTGAGAAGCACTGGCTGTAGGTTCCCTTTGCAGAAGTAACATTCTCCAGAAACACACTCTCTCCTAAGTCTTAACTTACTAGCTCAGCTCACATATGCATGGAAACCCAGAGTGGAGCAGGCGGCGATAGCTCTTGCTTGGATGCTGCCAGAAGGCTCTGTGCGATAGTGGCTTGCAAGGAGCTGCTTAGGAATTAGTTGCACAGCAAGTACAAGCTTCTCACTGGAGCTGAGAAGCACTGGGAAGAACTTCCCTTTGAAGAACTAACAGTGTGCAGAAACACACGCAGTTCTATCTCTTACTGGGGAGTGTGCAGGCGAGTTCAGTGAACAGGCCGCTCTGCCCGAACAAGGCAGAATGCAGATGCGTAGTTCCCAAGCATATTCTTCTGAGTCCACTAGAAACGTTGGAGTAGAGCTGAGAGGAACTCGGCATAAGTTCCATTTGAAGAAATAACCTAGGCCAGAAACCCACTCAGCTGTAGCTGTTAAGATTCATCTGGAGCGCACATTCTGGGAACCAGGCAGCAGAGTGCCCTGTGGAAGCTGCTCGATTTCAGCTTGTCTGATAGGTGTTTGTTTTCCCTGCAGTGAACAGTGGCTTAGAGAAGTCTTTCTAGAGCAGCCAGACACTCTGCCCTAGAGCTGAGAAGCACTGGCTGTAAGTTCCCTTTGCAGAAGTAACATTCTCCAGAAACACACTCTCTCCTAACTCTTAAGTTACAAGCTCACCTCACATATGCATGGAAACCCAGAGTGGAGCAGCCGGCGATAGCTCTTGCTTGGATGCTGCCAGAAGGCTCTGTGCGATAGTGGCTTGCAAGGAGCTGCTTAGGAATCTAGTTGCACAGCAAGTACAAGCTTCTCACTGGAGATGAGAAGCACTGGGAAGAACTTCCCTTTGAAGAACTAACAGTGTGCAGAAACACACGCAGTTCTATCTCTTACTGGGGAGTGTGCAGGAGACTTCAGTGAACAGGCCGCTCTGCCCGAACAAGGCAGAATGCAGATGCGTAGTTCCCAAGCATAATCTTCTGAGTCCACTAGAAACGTTGGAGTAGAGCTGAGAGGAACTCGGCATAAGTTCCATTTGAAGAAATAACCTAGGCCAGAAACCCACTCAGCTGTAGCTGTTAAGATTCCTCTGGAGCGCACATTCTGGGAACCAGGCAGCAGAGTGCCCTGTGGAAGCTGCTCGATTTCAGCTTGTCTGATAGGAGTTTGTCTTCCCTGCAGAGAAACAGTGGCTTAGAGAACTCTTTCTACAGCAGCCACACACTCTGTCCTAGAGCTGAGAAGCACTGGCTGTAAGTTCCCTTTGCAGAAGTAACATTCCCCAGAAACACACTCTCTCCTAACTCTTAAGTTACTAGCTCACCTCACATATGCATGGAACCCAGAGTGGAGCAGCCGGCGTATCTCTTGCTTGGATGCTGCCAGAAGGCTCTGTGCGATAGTGGCTTGCAAGGAGCTACTTAGGAATCTAGTTGCACAGCAAGTACAAGCTTTTCACTGGAGCTGAGAAGCACTGGGAAGAACTTCTCTTTGAAGCACTAACAGTGTGCAAAAACACACGCAGTTCTATCTCTTACTGGGGAGTGTCCAGTAGACCTCATGAACAGGCCGCTCTGCCCGAAAAAGGCAGAATGCAGATGCGTAGTTCCCAAGCATATTCTTCTGAGTCCACTAGAAACGTTGGAGTAGAGCTGAGAGGAACTCGGCATAAGTTCCATTTGAAGAAATAACCTAGGCCAGAAACCCACTCAGCTGTAGCTGTTAAGATTCATCTGGAGCGCACATTCTGGGAACCAGGCAGCAGAGTGCCCTGTGGAAGCTGCTCGATTTCAGCTTGTCTGATAGGTGTTTGTCTTCCCTGCAGAGAAACAGTGGCTTAGAGAAGTCTTTCTAGAGCAGCCACACACTCTGCCCTAGAGCTGAGAAGCACTGGCTGTAGGTTCCCTTTGCAGAAGTAACATTCTCCAGAAACACACTCTCTCCTAAGTCTTAACTTACTAGCTCACCTCACATATGCATGGAAACCCAGAGTGGAGCAGGCGGCGATAGCTCTTGCTTGGATGCTGCCAGAAGGCTCTGTGCGATAGTGGCTTGCAAGGAGCTGCTTAGGAATTAGTTGCACAGCAAGTACAAGCTTCTCACTGGAGCTGAGAAGCACTGGGAAGAACTTCCCTTTGAAGAACTAACAGTGTGCAGAAACACACGCAGTTCTATCTCTTACTGGGGAGTGTGCAGGCGAGTTCAGTGAACAGGCCGCTCTGCCCGAACAAGGCAGAATGCAGATGCGTAGTTCCCAAGCATATTCTTCTGAGTCCACTAGAAACGTTGGAGTAGAGCTGAGAGGAACTCGGCATAAGTTCCATTTGAAGAAATAACCTAGGCCAGAAACCCACTCAGCTGTAGCTGTTAAGATTCATCTGGAGCGCACATTCTGGGAACCAGGCAGCAGAGTGCCCTGTGGAAGCTGCTCGATTTCAGCTTGTCTGATAGGTGTTTGTTTTCCCTGCAGTGAACAGTGGCTTAGAGAAGTCTTTCTAGAGCAGCCAGACACTCTGCCCTAGAGCTGAGAAGCACTGGCTGTAAGTTCCCTTTGCAGAAGTAACATTCTCCAGAAACACACTCTCTCCTAACTCTTAAGTTACAAGCTCACCTCACATATGCATGGAAACCCAGAGTGGAGCAGCCGGCGATAGCTCTTGCTTGGATGCTGCCAGAAGGCTCTGTGCGATAGTGGCTTGCAAGGAGCTGCTTAGGAATCTAGTTGCACAGCAAGTACAAGCTTCTCACTGGAGATGAGAAGCACTGGGAAGAACTTCCCTTTGAAGAACTAACAGTGTGCAGAAACACACGCAGTTCTATCTCTTACTGGGGAGTGTGCAGGAGACTTCAGTGAACAGGCCGGTTTGCCCGAACAAGGCAGAATGCAGATGCGTAGTTCCCAAGCATAATCTTCTGAGTCCACTAGAAACGTTGGAGTAGAGCTGAGAGGAACTCGGCATAAGTTCCATTTGAAGAAATAACCTAGGCCAGAATCCCACTCAGCTGTAGCTGTTAAGATTCATCTGGAGCGCACATTCTGGGAACCAGGCAGCAGAGTGCCCTGTGGAAGCTGCTCGATTTCAGCTTGTCTGATAGGTGTTTGTCTTCCCTGCAGAGAAACAGTGGCTTAGAGAACTCTTTCTACAGCAGCCACACACTCTGCCCTAGAGCTGAGAAGCACTGGCTGTAAGTTCCCTTTGCAGAAGTAACATTCTCCAGAAACACACTCTCTCCTAACTCTTAAGTTACTAGCTCACCTCACATTTGCATGGAAACCCAGAGTGGAGCAGGCGGCGATAGCTCTTGCTTGGATGCTGCCAGAAGGCTCTGTGCGATAGTGGCTTGCAAGGAGCTGCTTAGGAATCTAGTTGCACAGCAAGTACAAGCTTCTCACTGGAGCTGAGAAGCACTGGGAAGAACTTCCCTTTGAAGAACTAACAGTGTGCAGAAACACACGCAGTTCTATCTCTTACTGGGGAGTGTGCAGGAGACTTCAGTGAACAGGCCGTTTTGCCCGAACAAGGCAGAATGCAGATGCGTAGTTCCCAAGCATATTCTTCTGAGTCCACTAGAAACGTTGGAGTAGAGCTGAGAGGAACTCGGCATAAGTTCCATTTGAAGAAATAACCTAGGCCAGAAACCCACTCAGCTGTAGCTGTTAAGATTCCTCTGGAGCGCACATTCTGGGAACCAGGCAGCAGAGTGCCCTGTGGAAGCTGCTCGATTTCAGCTTGTCTGATAGGTGTTTGTCTTCCCTGCAGAGAAACAGTGGCTTAGAGAACTCTTTCTACAGCAGCCACACACTCTGCCCTAGAGCTTAGAAGCACTGGCTGTAAGTTCCCTTTGCAGAAGTAACATTCTCCAGAAACACACTCTCTCCTAACTCTTAAGTTACTAGCTCACCTCACATATGCATGGAAACCCAGAGTGGAGCAGGCGGCGATAGCTCTTGCTTGGATGCTGCCAGAAGGCTCTGTGCGATAGTGGCTTGCAAGGAGCTGCTTAGGAATCTAGTTGCACAGCAAGTACAAGCTTCTCACTGGAGATGAGAAGCACTGGGAAGAACTTCCCTTTGAAGAACTAACAGTGTGCAGAAACACACGCAGTTCTATCTCTTACTGGGGAGTGTGCAGGAGACTTCAGTGAACAGGCCGTTTTGCCCGAACAAGGCAGAATGCAGATGCGTAGTGACCAAGCATATTCTTCTGAGTCCACTAGAAACGTTGGAGTAGAGCTGAGAGGAACTCGGCATAAGTTCCATTTGAAGAAATAACCTAGGCCAGAAACCCACTCAGCTGTAGCTGTTAAGATTCATCTGGAGCGCACATTCTGGGAACCAGGCAGCAGAGTGCCCTGTGGAAGCTGCTCGATTTCAGCTTGTCTGATAGGTGTTTGTCTTCCCTGCAGAGAAACAGTGGCTTAGAGAACTCTTTCTACAGCAGCCACACACTCTGCCCTAGAGCTGAGAAGCACTGGCTGTAAGTTCCCTTTGCAGAAGTAACATTCTCCAGAAACAAACTCTCTCCTAACTCTTAAGTTACTAGCTCACCTCACATATGCATGGAAACCCAGAGTGGAGCAGGCGGCGATAGCTCTTGCTTGGATGCTGCCAGAAGGCTCTGTGCGATAGTGGCTTGCAAGGAGCTGCTTAGGAATCTAGTTGCACAGCAAGTACAAGCTTCTCACTGGAGCTGAGAAGCACTGGGAAGAACTTCCCGTTGAAGAACTAACAGTGTGCAGAAACACACGCAGTTCTATCTCTTACTGGGGAGTGTGCAGGCGAGTTCAGTGAACAGGCCGCTCTGCCCGAACAAGGCAGAATGCAGATGCGTAGTTCCCAAGCATATTCTTCTGAGTCCACTAGAAACGTTGGAGTAGAGCTGAGAGGAACTCGGCATAAGTTCCATTTGAAGAAATAACCTAGGCCAGAAACCCACTCAGCTGTAGCTGTTAAGATTCATCTGGAGCGCACATTCTGGGAACCAGGCAGCAGAGTGCCCTGTGGAAGCTGCTCGATTTCAGCTTGTCTGATAGGTGTTTGTTTTCCCTGCAGTGAACAGTGGCTTAGAGAACTCTTTCTACAGCAGCCACACACTCTGCCCTAGAGCTGAGAAGCACTGGCTGTAAGTTCCCTTTGCAGAAGTAACATTCTCCAGAAACACACTCTCTCCTAACTCTTAAGTTACTAGCTCACCTCACATATGCATGGAAACCCAGAGTGGAGCAGCCGGCGATAGCTCTTGCTTGGATGCTGCCAGAAGGCTCTGTGCGATAGTGGCTTGCAAGGAGCTGCTTAGGAATCTAGTTGCACAGCAAGTACAAGCTTCTCACTGGAGATGAGAAGCACTGGGAAGAACTTCCCTTTGAAGAACTAACAGTGTGCAGAAACACACGCAGTTCTATCTCTTACTGGGGAGTGTGCAGGAGACTTCAGTGAACAGGCCGCTCTGCCCGAACAAGGCAGAATGCAGATGCGTAGTTCCCAAGCATAATCTTCTGAGTCCACTAGAAACGTTGGAGTAGAGCTGAGAGGAACTCGGCATAAGTTCCATTTGAAGAAATAACCTAGGCCAGAAACCCACTCAGCTGTAGCTGTTAAGATTCCTCTGGAGCGCACATTCTGGGAACCAGGCAGCAGAGTGCCCTGTGGAAGCTGCTCGATTTCAGCTTGTCTGATAGGAGTTTGTCTTCCCTGCAGAGAAACAGTGGCTTAGAGAACTCTTTCTACAGCAGCCACACACTCTGTCCTAGAGCTGAGAAGCACTGGCTGTAAGTTCCCTTTGCAGAAGTAACATTCCCCAGAAACACACTCTCTCCTAACTCTTAAGTTACTAGCTCACCTCACATATGCATGGAACCCAGAGTGGAGCAGCCGGCGTATCTCTTGCTTGGATGCTGCCAGAAGGCTCTGTGCGATAGTGGCTTGCAAGGAGCTACTTAGGAATCTAGTTGCACAGCAAGTACAAGCTTTTCACTGGAGCTGAGAAGCACTGGGAAGAACTTCTCTTTGAAGCACTAACAGTGTGCAAAAACACACGCAGTTCTATCTCTTACTGGGGAGTGTCCAGTAGACCTCATGAACAGGCCGCTCTGCCCGAAAAAGGCAGAATGCAGATGCGTAGTTCCCAAGCATATTCTTCTGAGTCCACTAGAAACGTTGGAGTAGAGCTGAGAGGAACTCGGCATAAGTTCCATTTGAAGAAATAACCTAGGCCAGAAACCCACTCAGCTGTAGCTGTTAAGATTCATCTGGAGCGCACATTCTGGGAACCAGGCAGCAGAGTGCCCTGTGGAAGCTGCTCGATTTCAGCTTGTCTGATAGGTGTTTGTCTTCCCTGCAGAGAAACAGTGGCTTAGAGAAGTCTTTCTAGAGCAGCCACACACTCTGCCCTAGAGCTGAGAAGCACTGGCTGTAGGTTCCCTTTGCAGAAGTAACATTCTCCAGAAACACACTCTCTCCTAAGTCTTAACTTACTAGCTCAGCTCACATATGCATGGAAACCCAGAGTGGAGCAGGCGGCGATAGCTCTTGCTTGGATGCTGCCAGAAGGCTCTGTGCGATAGTGGCTTGCAAGGAGCTGCTTAGGAATTAGTTGCACAGCAAGTACAAGCTTCTCACTGGAGCTGAGAAGCACTGGGAAGAACTTCCCTTTGAAGAACTAACAGTGTGCAGAAACACACGCAGTTCTATCTCTTACTGGGGAGTGTGCAGGCGAGTTCAGTGAACAGGCCGCTCTGCCCGAACAAGGCAGAATGCAGATGCGTAGTTCCCAAGCATATTCTTCTGAGTCCACTAGAAACGTTGGAGTAGAGCTGAGAGGAACTCGGCATAAGTTCCATTTGAAGAAATAACCTAGGCCAGAAACCCACTCAGCTGTAGCTGTTAAGATTCATCTGGAGCGCACATTCTGGGAACCAGGCAGCAGAGTGCCCTGTGGAAGCTGCTCGATTTCAGCTTGTCTGATAGGTGTTTGTTTTCCCTGCAGTGAACAGTGGCTTAGAGAAGTCTTTCTAGAGCAGCCAGACACTCTGCCCTAGAGCTGAGAAGCACTGGCTGTAAGTTCCCTTTGCAGAAGTAACATTCTCCAGAAACACACTCTCTCCTAACTCTTAAGTTACAAGCTCACCTCACATATGCATGGAAACCCAGAGTGGAGCAGCCGGCGATAGCTCTTGCTTGGATGCTGCCAGAAGGCTCTGTGCGATAGTGGCTTGCAAGGAGCTGCTTAGGAATCTAGTTGCACAGCAAGTACAAGCTTCTCACTGGAGATGAGAAGCACTGGGAAGAACTTCCCTTTGAAGAACTAACAGTGTGCAGAAACACACGCAGTTCTATCTCTTACTGGGGAGTGTGCAGGAGACTTCAGTGAACAGGCCGCTCTGCCCGAACAAGGCAGAATGCAGATGCGTAGTTCCCAAGCATAATCTTCTGAGTCCACTAGAAACGTTGGAGTAGAGCTGAGAGGAACTCGGCATAAGTTCCATTTGAAGAAATAACCTAGGCCAGAAACCCACTCAGCTGTAGCTGTTAAGATTCCTCTGGAGCGCACATTCTGGGAACCAGGCAGCAGAGTGCCCTGTGGAAGCTGCTCGATTTCAGCTTGTCTGATAGGAGTTTGTCTTCCCTGCAGAGAAACAGTGGCTTAGAGAACTCTTTCTACAGCAGCCACACACTCTGTCCTAGAGCTGAGAAGCACTGGCTGTAAGTTCCCTTTGCAGAAGTAACATTCCCCAGAAACACACTCTCTCCTAACTCTTAAGTTACTAGCTCACCTCACATATGCATGGAACCCAGAGTGGAGCAGCCGGCGTATCTCTTGCTTGGATGCTGCCAGAAGGCTCTGTGCGATAGTGGCTTGCAAGGAGCTACTTAGGAATCTAGTTGCACAGCAAGTACAAGCTTTTCACTGGAGCTGAGAAGCACTGGGAAGAACTTCTCTTTGAAGCACTAACAGTGTGCAAAAACACACGCAGTTCTATCTCTTACTGGGGAGTGTCCAGTAGACCTCATGAACAGGCCGCTCTGCCCGAAAAAGGCAGAATGCAGATGCGTAGTTCCCAAGCATATTCTTCTGAGTCCACTAGAAACGTTGGAGTAGAGCTGAGAGGAACTCGGCATAAGTTCCATTTGAAGAAATAACCTAGGCCAGAAACCCACTCAGCTGTAGCTGTTAAGATTCATCTGGAGCGCACATTCTGGGAACCAGGCAGCAGAGTGCCCTGTGGAAGCTGCTCGATTTCAGCTTGTCTGATAGGTGTTTGTCTTCCCTGCAGAGAAACAGTGGCTTAGAGAAGTCTTTCTAGAGCAGCCACACACTCTGCCCTAGAGCTGAGAAGCACTGGCTGTAGGTTCCCTTTGCAGAAGTAACATTCTCCAGAAACACACTCTCTCCTAAGTCTTAACTTACTAGCTCACCTCACATATGCATGGAAACCCAGAGTGGAGCAGGCGGCGATAGCTCTTGCTTGGATGCTGCCAGAAGGCTCTGTGCGATAGTGGCTTGCAAGGAGCTGCTTAGGAATTAGTTGCACAGCAAGTACAAGCTTCTCACTGGAGCTGAGAAGCACTGGGAAGAACTTCCCTTTGAAGAACTAACAGTGTGCAGAAACACACGCAGTTCTATCTCTTACTGGGGAGTGTGCAGGCGAGTTCAGTGAACAGGCCGCTCTGCCCGAACAAGGCAGAATGCAGATGCGTAGTTCCCAAGCATATTCTTCTGAGTCCACTAGAAACGTTGGAGTAGAGCTGAGAGGAACTCGGCATAAGTTCCATTTGAAGAAATAACCTAGGCCAGAAACCCACTCAGCTGTAGCTGTTAAGATTCATCTGGAGCGCACATTCTGGGAACCAGGCAGCAGAGTGCCCTGTGGAAGCTGCTCGATTTCAGCTTGTCTGATAGGTGTTTGTTTTCCCTGCAGTGAACAGTGGCTTAGAGAAGTCTTTCTAGAGCAGCCAGACACTCTGCCCTAGAGCTGAGAAGCACTGGCTGTAAGTTCCCTTTGCAGAAGTAACATTCTCCAGAAACACACTCTCTCCTAACTCTTAAGTTACAAGCTCACCTCACATATGCATGGAAACCCAGAGTGGAGCAGCCGGCGATAGCTCTTGCTTGGATGCTGCCAGAAGGCTCTGTGCGATAGTGGCTTGCAAGGAGCTGCTTAGGAATCTAGTTGCACAGCAAGTACAAGCTTCTCACTGGAGATGAGAAGCACTGGGAAGAACTTCCCTTTGAAGAACTAACAGTGTGCAGAAACACACGCAGTTCTATCTCTTACTGGGGAGTGTGCAGGAGACTTCAGTGAACAGGCCGGTTTGCCCGAACAAGGCAGAATGCAGATGCGTAGTTCCCAAGCATAATCTTCTGAGTCCACTAGAAACGTTGGAGTAGAGCTGAGAGGAACTCGGCATAAGTTCCATTTGAAGAAATAACCTAGGCCAGAATCCCACTCAGCTGTAGCTGTTAAGATTCATCTGGAGCGCACATTCTGGGAACCAGGCAGCAGAGTGCCCTGTGGAAGCTGCTCGATTTCAGCTTGTCTGATAGGTGTTTGTCTTCCCTGCAGAGAAACAGTGGCTTAGAGAACTCTTTCTACAGCAGCCACACACTCTGCCCTAGAGCTGAGAAGCACTGGCTGTAGGTTCCCTTTGCAGAAGTAACATTCTCCAGAAACACACTCTCTCCTAACTCTTAAGTTACTAGCTCACCTCACATTTGCATGGAAACCCAGAGTGGAGCAGGCGGCGATAGCTCTTGCTTGGATGCTGCCAGAAGGCTCTGTGCGATAGTGGCTTGCAAGGAGCTGCTTAGGAATCTAGTTGCACAGCAAGTACAAGCTTCTCACTGGAGCTGAGAAGCACTGGGAAGAACTTCCCTTTGAAGAACTAACAGTGTGCAGAAACACACGCAGTTCTATCTCTTACTGGGGAGTGTGCAGGCGAGTTCAGTGAACAGGCAGCTCTGCCCGAACAACGCAGAATGCAGATGCGTAGTTCCCAAGCATATTCTTCTGAGTCCACTAGAAACGTTGGAGTAGAGCTGAGAGGAACTCGGCATAAGTTCCATTTGAAGAAATAACCTAGGCCAGAAACCCACTCAGCTGTAGCTGTTAAGATTCATCTGGAGCGCACATTCTGGGAACCAGGCAGCAGAGTGCCCTGTGGAAGCTGCTCGATTTCAGCTTGTCTGATAGGTGTTTGTCTTCCCTGCAGAGAAACAGTGGCTTAGAGAACTCTTTCTACAGCAGCCACACACTCTGCCCTAGAGCTGAGAAGCACTGGCTGTAAGTTCCCTTTGCAGAAGTAACATTCTCCAGAAACACACTCTCTCCTAACTCTTAACTTACTAGCTCACCTCACATATGCATGGAAACCCAGAGTGGAGCAGGCGGCGATAGCTCTTGCTTGGATGCTGCCAGAAGGCTCTGTGCGATAGTGGCTTGCAAGGAGCTGCTTAGGAATCTAGTTGCACAGCAAGTACAAGCTTCTCACTGGAGCTGAGAAGCACTGGGAAGAACTTCCCGTTGAAGAACTAACAGTGTGCAGAAACACACGCAGTTCTATCTCTTACTGGGGAGTGTGCAGGCGAGTTCAGTGAACAGGCCGCTCTGCCCGAACAAGGCAGAATGCAGATACGTAGTTCCCAAGCATATTCTTCTGAGTCCACTAGAAACGTTGGAGTAGAGCTGAGAGGAACTCGGCATAAGTTCCATTTGAAGAAATAACCTAGGCCAGAAACCCACTCAGCTGTAGCTGTTAAGATTCATCTGGAGCGCACATTCTGGGAACCAGGCAGCAGAGTGCCCTGTGGAAGCTGCTCGATTTCAGCTTGTCTGATAGGTGTTTGTTTTCCCTGCAGTGAATAGTGGCTTAGAGAAGTCTTTCTAGAGCAGCCAGACACTCTGCCCTAGAGCTGAGAAGCACTGGCTGTAAGTTCCCTTTGCAGAAGTAACATTCTCCAGAAACACACTCTCTCCTAACTCTTAAGTTACTAGCTCACCTCACATATGCATGGAAACCCAGAGTGGAGCAGCCGGCGATAGCTCTTGCTTGGATGCTGCCAGAAGGCTCTGTGCGATAGTGGCTTGCAAGGAGCTGCTTAGGAATCTAGTTGCACAGCAAGTACAAGCTTCTCACTGGAGCTGAGAAGCACTGGGAAGAACTTCCCGTTGAAGAACTAACAGTGTGCAGAAACACACGCAGTTCTATCTCTTACTGGGGAGTGTGCAGGCGAGTTCAGTGAACAGGCCGCTCTGCCCGAACAAGGCAGAATGCAGATGCGTAGTTCCCAAGCATATTCTTCTGAGTCCACTAGAAACGTTGGAGTAGAGCTGAGAGGAACTCGGCATAAGTTCCATTTGAAGAAATAACCTAGGCCAGAAACCCACTCAGCTGTAGCTGTTAAGATTCATCTGGAGCGCACATTCTGGGAACCAGGCAGCAGAGTGCCCTGTGGAAGCTGCTCGATTTCAGCTTGTCTGATAGGTGTTTGTTTTCCCTGCAGTGAACAGTGGCTTAGAGAAGTCTTTCTAGAGCAGCCAGACACTCTGCCCTAGAGCTGAGAAGCACTGGCTGTAAGTTCCCTTTGCAGAAGTAACATTCTCCAGAAACACACTCTCTCCTAACTCTTAAGTTACAAGCTCACCTCACATATGCATGGAAACCCAGAGTGGAGCAGCCGGCGATAGCTCTTGCTTGGATGCTGCCAGAAGGCTCTGTGCGATAGTGGCTTGCAAGGAGCTGCTTAGGAATCTAGTTGCACAGCAAGTACAAGCTTCTCACTGGAGATGAGAAGCACTGGGAAGAACTTCCCTTTGAAGAACTAACAGTGTGCAGAAACACACGCAGTTCTATCTCTTACTGGGGAGTGTGCAGGAGACTTCAGTGAACAGGCCGGTTTGCCCGAACAAGGCAGAATGCAGATGCGTAGTTCCCAAGCATAATCTTCTGAGTCCACTAGAAACGTTGGAGTAGAGCTGAGAGGAACTCGGCATAAGTTCCATTTGAAGAAATAACCTAGGCCAGAATCCCACTCAGCTGTAGCTGTTAAGATTCATCTGGAGCGCACATTCTGGGAACCAGGCAGCAGAGTGCCCTGTGGAAGCTGCTCGATTTCAGCTTGTCTGATAGGTGTTTGTCTTCCCTGCAGAGAAACAGTGGCTTAGAGAACTCTTTCTACAGCAGCCACACACTCTGCCCTAGAGCTGAGAAGCACTGGCTGTAGGTTCCCTTTGCAGAAGTAACATTCTCCAGAAACACACTCTCTCCTAACTCTTAAGTTACTAGCTCACCTCACATTTGCATGGAAACCCAGAGTGGAGCAGGCGGCGATAGCTCTTGCTTGGATGCTGCCAGAAGGCTCTGTGCGATAGTGGCTTGCAAGGAGCTGCTTAGGAATCTAGTTGCACAGCAAGTACAAGCTTCTCACTGGAGCTGAGAAGCACTGGGAAGAACTTCCCTTTGAAGAACTAACAGTGTGCAGAAACACACGCAGTTCTATCTCTTACTGGGGAGTGTGCAGGCGAGTTCAGTGAACAGGCAGCTCTGCCCGAACAACGCAGAATGCAGATGCGTAGTTCCCAAGCATATTCTTCTGAGTCCACTAGAAACGTTGGAGTAGAGCTGAGAGGAACTCGGCATAAGTTCCATTTGAAGAAATAACCTAGGCCAGAAACCCACTCAGCTGTAGCTGTTAAGATTCATCTGGAGCGCACATTCTGGGAACCAGGCAGCAGAGTGCCCTGTGGAAGCTGCTCGATTTCAGCTTGTCTGATAGGTGTTTGTCTTCCCTGCAGAGAAACAGTGGCTTAGAGAACTCTTTCTACAGCAGCCACACACTCTGCCCTAGAGCTGAGAAGCACTGGCTGTAAGTTCCCTTTGCAGAAGTAACATTCTCCAGAAACACACTCTCTCCTAACTCTTAACTTACTAGCTCACCTCACATATGCATGGAAACCCAGAGTGGAGCAGGCGGCGATAGCTCTTGCTTGGATGCTGCCAGAAGGCTCTGTGCGATAGTGGCTTGCAAGGAGCTGCTTAGGAATCTAGTTGCACAGCAAGTACAAGCTTCTCACTGGAGCTGAGAAGCACTGGGAAGAACTTCCCGTTGAAGAACTAACAGTGTGCAGAAACACACGCAGTTCTATCTCTTACTGGGGAGTGTGCAGGCGAGTTCAGTGAACAGGCCGCTCTGCCCGAACAAGGCAGAATGCAGATGCGTAGTTCCCAAGCATATTCTTCTGAGTCCACTAGAAACGTTGGAGTAGAGCTGAGAGGAACTCGGCATAAGTTCCATTTGAAGAAATAACCTAGGCCAGAAACCCACTCAGCTGTAGCTGTTAAGATTCATCTGGAGCGCACATTCTGGGAACCAGGCAGCAGAGTGCCCTGTGGAAGCTGCTCGATTTCAGCTTGTCTGATAGGTGTTTGTTTTCCCTGCAGTGAACAGTGGCTTAGAGAAGTCTTTCTAGAGCAGCCAGACACTCTGCCCTAGAGCTGAGAAGCACTGGCTGTAAGTTCCCTTTGCAGAAGTAACATTCTCCAGAAACACACTCTCTCCTAACTCTTAAGTTACTAGCTCACCTCACATATGCATGGAAACCCAGAGTGGAGCAGCCGGCGATAGCTCTTGCTTGGATGCTGCCAGAAGGCTCTGTGCGATAGTGGCTTGCAAGGAGCTGCTTAGGAATCTAGTTGCACAGCAAGTACAAGCTTCTCACTGGAGATGAGAAGCACTGGGAAGAACTTCCCTTTGAAGAACTAACAGTGTGCAGAAACACACGCAGTTCTATCTCTTACTGGGGAGTGTGCAGGAGACTTCAGTGAACAGGCCGGTTTGCCCGAACAAGGCAGAATGCAGATGCGTAGTTCCCAAGCATAATCTTCTGAGTCCACTAGAAACGTTGGAGTAGAGCTGAGAGGAACTCGGCATAAGTTCCATTTGAAGAAATAACCTAGGCCAGAATCCCACTCAGCTGTAGCTGTTAAGATTCATCTGGAGCGCACATTCTGGGAACCAGGCAGCAGAGTGCCCTGTGGAAGCTGCTCGATTTCAGCTTGTCTGATAGGTGTTTGTCTTCCCTGCAGAGAAACAGTGGCTTAGAGAACTCTTTCTACAGCAGCCACACACTCTGCCCTAGAGCTGAGAAGCACTGGCTGTAAGTTCCCTTTGCAGAAGTAACATTCTCCAGAAACACACTCTCTCCTAACTCTTAAGTTACTAGCTCACCTCACATTTGCATGGAAACCCAGAGTGGAGCAGGCGGCGATAGCTCTTGCTTGGATGCTGCCAGAAGGCTCTGTGCGATAGTGGCTTGCAAGGAGCTGCTTAGGAATCTAGTTGCACAGCAAGTACAAGCTTCTCACTGGAGCTGAGAAGCACTGGGAAGAACTTCCCTTTGAAGAACTAACAGTGTGCAGAAACACACGCAGTTCTATCTCTTACTGGGGAGTGTGCAGGCGAGTTCAGTGAACAGGCAGCTCTGCCCGAACAACGCAGAATGCAGATGCGTAGTTCCCAAGCATATTCTTCTGAGTCCACTAGAAACGTTGGAGTAGAGCTGAGAGGAACTCGGCATAAGTTCCATTTGAAGAAATAACCTAGGCCAGAAACCCACTCAGCTGTAGCTGTTAAGATTCATCTGGAGCGCACATTCTGGGAACCAGGCAGCAGAGTGCCCTGTGGAAGCTGCTCGATTTCAGCTTGTCTGATAGGTGTTTGTCTTCCCTGCAGAGAAACAGTGGCTTAGAGAACTCTTTCTACAGCAGCCACACACTCTGCCCTAGAGCTGAGAAGCACTGGCTGTAAGTTCCCTTTGCAGAAGTAACATTCTCCAGAAACAAACTCTCTCCTAACTCTTAAGTTACTAGCTCACCTCACATATGCATGGAAACCCAGAGTGGAGCAGGCGGCGATAGCTCTTGCTTGGATGCTGCCAGAAGGCTCTGTGCGATAGTGGCTTGCAAGGAGCTGCTTAGGAATCTAGTTGCACAGCAAGTACAAGCTTCTCACTGGAGCTGAGAAGCACTGGGAAGAACTTCCCTTTGAAGAACTAACAGTGTGCAGAAACACACGCAGTTCTATCTCTTACTGGGGAGTGTGCAGGAGACTTCAGTGAACAGGCCGTTTTGCCCGAACAAGGCAGAATGCAGATGCGTAGTTCCCAAGCATATTCTTCTGAGTCCACTAGAAACGTTGGAGTAGAGCTGAGAGGAACTCGGCATAAGTTCCATTTGAAGAAATAACCTAGGCCAGAAACCCACTCAGCTGTAGCTGTTAAGATTCCTCTGGAGCGCACATTCTGGGAACCAGGCAGCAGAGTGCCCTGTGGAAGCTGCTCGATTTCAGCTTGTCTGATAGGTGTTTGTCTTCCCTGCAGAGAAACAGTGGCTTAGAGAACTCTTTCTACAGCAGCCACACACTCTGCCCTAGAGCTTAGAAGCACTGGCTGTAAGTTCCCTTTGCAGAAGTAACATTCTCCAGAAACACACTCTCTCCTAACTCTTAAGTTACTAGCTCACCTCACATATGCATGGAAACCCAGAGTGGAGCAGGCGGCGATAGCTCTTGCTTGGATGCTGCCAGAAGGCTCTGTGCGATAGTGGCTTGCAAGGAGCTGCTTAGGAATCTAGTTGCACAGCAAGTACAAGCTTCTCACTGGAGATGAGAAGCACTGGGAAGAACTTCCCTTTGAAGAACTAACAGTGTGCAGAAACACACGCAGTTCTATCTCTTACTGGGGAGTGTGCAGGAGACTTCAGTGAACAGGCCGTTTTGCCCGAACAAGGCAGAATGCAGATGCGTAGTGACCAAGCATATTCTTCTGAGTCCACTAGAAACGTTGGAGTAGAGCTGAGAGGAACTCGGCATAAGTTCCATTTGAAGAAATAACCTAGGCCAGAAACCCACTCAGCTGTAGCTGTTAAGATTCATCTGGAGCGCACATTCTGGGAACCAGGCAGCAGAGTGCCCTGTGGAAGCTGCTCGATTTCAGCTTGTCTGATAGGTGTTTGTCTTCCCTGCAGAGAAACAGTGGCTTAGAGAACTCTTTCTACAGCAGCCACACACTCTGCCCTAGAGCTGAGAAGCACTGGCTGTAAGTTCCCTTTGCAGAAGTAACATTCCCCAGAAACAAACTCTCTCCTAACTCTTAAGTTACTAGCTCACCTCACATATGCATGGAAACCCAGAGTGGAGCAGGCGGCGATAGCTCTTGCTTGGATGCTGCCAGAAGGCTCTGTGCGATAGTGGCTTGCAAGGAGCTGCTTAGGAATCTAGTTGCACAGCAAGTACAAGCTTCTCACTGGAGCTGAGAAGCACTGGGAAGAACTTCCCGTTGAAGAACTAACAGTGTGCAGAAACACACGCAGTTCTATCTCTTACTGGGGAGTGTGCAGGCGAGTTCAGTGAACAGGCCGCTCTGCCCGAACAAGGCAGAATGCAGATGCGTAGTTCCCAAGCATATTCTTCTGAGTCCACTAGAAACGTTGGAGTAGAGCTGAGAGGAACTCGGCATAAGTTCCATTTGAAGAAATAACCTAGGCCAGAAACCCACTCAGCTGTAGCTGTTAAGATTCATCTGGAGCGCACATTCTGGGAACCAGGCAGCAGAGTGCCCTGTGGAAGCTGCTCGATTTCAGCTTGTCTGATAGGTGTTTGTTTTCCCTGCAGTGAACAGTGGCTTAGAGAACTCTTTCTACAGCAGCCACACACTCTGCCCTAGAGCTGAGAAGCACTGGCTGTAAGTTCCCTTTGCAGAAGTAACATTCTCCAGAAACACACTCTCTCCTAACTCTTAAGTTACTAGCTCACCTCACATATGCATGGAAACCCAGAGTGGAGCAGGCGGCGATAGCTCTTGCTTGGATGCTGCCAGAAGGCTCTGTGCGATAGTGGCTTGCAAGGAGCTGCTTAGGAATCTAGTTGCACAGCAAGTACAAGCTTCTCACTGGAGATGAGAAGCACTGGGAAGAACTTCCCTTTGAAGAACTAACAGTGTGCAGAAACACACGCAGTTCTATCTCTTACTGGGGAGTGTGCAGGAGACTTCAGTGAACAGGCCGCTCTGCCCGAACAAGGCAGAATGCAGATGCGTAGTTCCCAAGCATAATCTTCTGAGTCCACTAGAAACGTTGGAGTAGAGCTGAGAGGAACTCGGCATAAGTTCCATTTGAAGAAATAACCTAGGCCAGAAACCCACTCAGCTGTAGCTGTTAAGATTCCTCTGGAGCGCACATTCTGGGAACCAGGCAGCAGAGTGCCCTGTGGAAGCTGCTCGATTTCAGCTTGTCTGATAGGAGTTTGTCTTCCCTGCAGAGAAACAGTGGCTTAGAGAACTCTTTCTACAGCAGCCACACACTCTGTCCTAGAGCTGAGAAGCACTGGCTGTAAGTTCCCTTTGCAGAAGTAACATTCCCCAGAAACACACTCTCTCCTAACTCTTAAGTTACTAGCTCACCTCACATATGCATGGAACCCAGAGTGGAGCAGCCGGCGTATCTCTTGCTTGGATGCTGCCAGAAGGCTCTGTGCGATAGTGGCTTGCAAGGAGCTACTTAGGAATCTAGTTGCACAGCAAGTACAAGCTTTTCACTGGAGCTGAGAAGCACTGGGAAGAACTTCTCTTTGAAGCACTAACAGTGTGCAAAAACACACGCAGTTCTATCTCTTACTGGGGAGTGTCCAGTAGACCTCATGAACAGGCCGCTCTGCCCGAAAAAGGCAGAATGCAGATGCGTAGTTCCCAAGCATATTCTTCTGAGTCCACTAGAAACGTTGGAGTAGAGCTGAGAGGAACTCGGCATAAGTTCCATTTGAAGAAATAACCTAGGCCAGAAACCCACTCAGCTGTAGCTGTTAAGATTCATCTGGAGCGCACATTCTGGGAACCAGGCAGCAGAGTGCCCTGTGGAAGCTGCTCGATTTCAGCTTGTCTGATAGGTGTTTGTCTTCCCTGCAGAGAAACAGTGGCTTAGAGAAGTCTTTCTAGAGCAGCCACACACTCTGCCCTAGAGCTGAGAAGCACTGGCTGTAGGTTCCCTTTGCAGAAGTAACATTCTCCAGAAACACACTCTCTCCTAAGTCTTAACTTACTAGCTCACCTCACATATGCATGGAAACCCAGAGTGGAGCAGGCGGCGATAGCTCTTGCTTGGATGCTGCCAGAAGGCTCTGTGCGATAGTGGCTTGCAAGGAGCTGCTTAGGAATTAGTTGCACAGCAAGTACAAGCTTCTCACTGGAGCTGAGAAGCACTGGGAAGAACTTCCCTTTGAAGAACTAACAGTGTGCAGAAACACACGCAGTTCTATCTCTTACTGGGGAGTGTGCAGGCGAGTTCAGTGAACAGGCCGCTCTGCCCGAACAAGGCAGAATGCAGATGCGTAGTTCCCAAGCATATTCTTCTGAGTCCACTAGAAACGTTGGAGTAGAGCTGAGAGGAACTCGGCATAAGTTCCATTTGAAGAAATAACCTAGGCCAGAAACCCACTCAGCTGTAGCTGTGAAGATTCATCTGGAGCGCACATTCTGGGAACCAGGCAGGAGAGTGCCCTGTGGAAGCTGCTCGATTTCAGCTTGTCTGATAGGTGTTTGTCTTCCCTGCAGAGAAACAGTGGCTTAGAGAACTCTTTCTACAGCAGCCACACACTCTGCCCTAGAGCTGAGAAGCACTGGCTGTAAGTTCCCTTTGCAGAAGTAACATTCTCCAGAAACACACTCTCTCCTAACTCTTAAGTTACTAGCTCACCTCACATATGCATGGAAACGCAGAGTGGAGCAGCCGGCGATAGCTCTTGCTTGGATGCTGCCAGAAGGCTCTGTGCGATAGTGGCTTGCAAGGAGCTGCTTAGGAATCTAGTTGCACAGCAAGTACAAGCTTCTCACTGGAGCTGAGAAGCACTGGGAAGAACTTCCCTTTGAAGAACTAACAGTGTGCAGAAACACACGCAGTTCTATCTCTTACTGGGGAGTGTGCAGGCGAGTTCAGTGAACAGGCCGCTCTGCCCGAACAAGGCAGAATGCAGATGCGTAGTTCCCAAGCATATTCTTCTGAGTCCACTAGAAACGTTGGAGTAGAGCTGAGAGGAACTCGGCATAAGTTCCATTTGAAGAAATAACCTAGGCCAGAAACCCACTCAGCTGTAGCTGTTAAGATTCATCTGGAGCGCACATTCTGGGAACCAGGCAGCAGAGTACCCGGTGGAAGCTGCTCGATTTCAGCTTGTCTGATAGGAGTTTGTCTTCCCTGCAGAGAAACAGTGGCTTAGAGAACTCTTTCTACAGCAGCCACACACTCTGTCCTAGAGCTGAGAAGCACTGGCTGTAAGTTCCCTTTGCAGAAGTAACATTCCCCAGAAACACACTCTCTCCTAACTCTTAAGTTACTAGCTCACCTCACATATGCATGGAACCCAGAGTGGAGCAGCCGGCGTATCTCTTGCTTGGATGCTGCCAGAAGGCTCTGTGCGATAGTGGCTTGCAAGGAGCTACTTAGGAAATCTAGTTGCACAGCAAGTACAAGCTTTTCACTGGAGCTGAGAAGCACTGGGAAGAACTTCTCTTTGAAGCACTAACAGTGTGCAAAAACACACGCAGTTCTATCTCTTACTGGGGAGTGTCCAGTAGACCTCATGAACAGGCCGCTCTGCCCGAAAAAGGCAGAATGCAGATGCGTAGTTCCCAAGCAGATTCTTCTGAGTCCACTAGAAACGTTGGAGTAGAGCTGAGAGGAACTCGGCATAAGTTCCATTTGAAGAAATAACCTAGGCCAGAAACCCACTCAGTTGTAGCTGTTAAGATTCATCTGGAGCGCACATTCTGGGAACCAGGCAGCAGAGTGCCCTGTGGAAGCTGCTCGATTTCAGCTTGTCTGATAGGTGTTTGTCTTCCCTGCAGAGAAACAGTGGCTTAGAGAACTCTTTCTAGAGCAGCCACACACTCTGCCCTAGAGCTGAGAAGCACTGGCTGTAGGTTCCCTTTGCAGAAGTAACATTCTCCAGAAACACACTCTCTCCTAACTCTTAAGTTACTAGCTCACCTCACATATGCATGGAAACGCAGAGTGGAGCAGCCGGCGATAGCTCTTGCTTGGATGCTGCCAGAAGGCTCTGTGCGATAGTGGCTTGCAAGGAGCTGCTTAGGAATCTAGTTGCACAGCAAGTACAAGCTTCTCACTGGAGCTGAGAAGCACTGGGAAGAACTTCCCGTTGAAGAACTAACAGTGTGCAGAAACACACGCAGTTCTATCTCTTACTGGGGAGTGTGCAGGCGAGTTCAGTGAACAGGCCGCTCTGCCCGAACAAGGCAGAATGCAGATGCGTAGTTCCCAAGCATATTCTTCTGAGTCCACTAGAAACGTTGGAGTAGAGCTGAGAGGAACTCGGCATAAGTTCCATTTGAAGAAATAACCTAGGCCAGAAACCCACTCAGCTGTAGCTGTTAAGATTCATCTGGAGCGCACATTCTGGGAACCAGGCAGCAGAGTACCCGGTGGAAGCTGCTCGATTTCAGCTTGTCTGATAGGTGTTTGTCTTCCCTGCAGAGAAACAGTGGCTTAGAGAACTCTTTCTACAGCAGCCACACACTCTGTCCTAGAGCTGAGAAGCACTGGCTGTAAGTTCCCTTTGCAGAAGTAACATTCCCCAGAAACACACTCTCTCCTAACTCTTAACTTACTAGCTCACCTCACATATGCATGGAAAGCCAGAGTGGAGCAGCCGGCTTATCTCTTGCTTGGATGCTGCCAGAAGGCTCTGTGCGATAGTGGCTTGCAAGGAGCTGCTTAGGAATCTAGTTGCACAGCAAGTACAAGCTTCTCACTGGAGCTGAGAAGCACTGGGAAGAACTTCCCTTTGAAGAACTAACAGTGTGCAGAAACACACGCAGTTCTATCTCTTACTGGGGAGTGTGCAGGCGAGTTCAGTGAACAGGCCGCTCTGCCCGAACAAGGCAGAATGCAGATGCGTAGTTCCCAAGCATATTCTTCTGAGTCCACTAGAAACGTTGGAGTAGAGCTGAGAGGAACTCGGCATAAGTTCCACTTGAAGAAATAACCTAGGCCAGAAACCCACTCAGCTGTAGCTGTGAAGATTCGTCTGGAGCGCACATTCTGGGAACCAGGCAGCAGAGTTCCCTGTGGAAGCTGCTCGATTTCAGCTTGTCTGATAGGTGTTTGTCTTCCCTGCAGAGAAACAGTGGATTAGAGAACTCTTTCTACAGCAGCCACACACTCTGCCCTAGAGCTGAGAAGCACTGGCTGTAAGTTCCCTTTGCAGAAGTAACATTCCCCAGAAACACACTCTCTCCTAACTCTTAAGTTACTAGCTCACCTCACATATGCATGGAAACGCAGAGTGGAGCAGCCGGCGATAGCTCTTGCTTGGATGCTGCCAGAAGGCTCTGTGCGATAGTGGCTTGCAAGGAGCTGCTTAGGAATCTAGTTGCACAGCAAGTACAAGCTTCTCACTGGAGCTGAGAAGCACTGGGAAGAACTTCCCTTTGAAGAACTAACAGTGTGCAGAAACACACGCAGTTCTATCTCTTACTGGGGAGTGTGCAGGCGAGTTCAGTGAACAGGCCGCTCTGCCCGAACAAGGCAGAATGCAGATGCGTAGTTCCCAAGCATATTCTTCTGAGTCCACTAGAAACGTTGGAGTAGAGCTGAGAGGAACTCGGCATAAGTTCCATTTGAAGAAATAACCTAGGCCAGAAACCCACTCAGCTGTAGCTGTTAAGATTCATCTGGAGCGCACATTCTGGGAACCAGGCAGCAGAGTACCCGGTGGAAGCTGCTCGATTTCAGCTTGTCTGATAGGAGTTTGTCTTCCCTGCAGAGAAACAGTGGCTTAGAGAACTCTTTCTACAGCAGCCACACACTCTGTCCTAGAGCTGAGAAGCACTGGCTGTAAGTTCCCTTTGCAGAAGTAACATTCCCCAGAAACACACTCTCTCCTAACTCTTAAGTTAATAGCTCACCTCACATATGCATGGAACCCTGAGTGGAGCAGCCGGCGTATCTCTTGCTTGGATGCTGCCAGAAGGCTCTGTGCGATAGTGGCTTGCAAGGAGCTACTTAGGAATCTAGTTGCACAGCAAGTACAAGCTTTTCACTGGAGCTGAGAAGCACTGGGAAGAACTTCTCTTTGAAGCACTAACAGTGTGCAAAAACACACGCAGTTCTATCTCTTACTGGGGAGTGTCCAGTAGACCTCATGAACAGGCCGCTCTGCCCGAAAAAGGCAGAATGCAGATGCGTAGTTCCCAAGCATATTCTTCTGAGTCCACTAGAAACGTTGGAGTAGAGCTGAGAGGAACTCGGCATAAGTTCCATTTGAAGAAATAACCTAGGCCAGAAACCCACTCAGCTGTAGCTGTTAAGATTCATCTGGAGCGCACATTCTGGGAACCAGGCAGCAGAGTGCCCTGTGGAAGCTGCTCGATTTCAGCTTGTCTGATAGGTGTTTGTTTTCCCTGCAGTGAACAGTGGCTTAGAGAACTCTTTCTACAGCAGCCACACACTCTGCCCTAGAGCTGAGAAGCACTGGCTGTAAGTTCCCTTTGCAGAAGTAACATTCTCCAGAAACACACTCTCTCCTAACTCTTAAGTTACTAGCTCACCTCACATATGCATGGAAACCCAGAGTGGAGCAGGCGGCGATAGCTCTTGCTTGGATGCTGCCAGAAGGCTCTGTGCGATAGTGGCTTGCAAGGAGCTGCTTAGGAATCTAGTTGCACAGCAAGTACAAGCTTCTCACTGGAGCTGAGAAGCACTGGGAAGAACTTCCCGTTGAAGAACTAACAGTGTGCAGAAACACACGCAGTTCTATCTCTTACTGGGGAGTGTGCAGGCGAGTTCAGTGAACAGGCCACTCTGCCCGAACAAGGAAGAATGCAGATGCGTAGTGACCAAGCATATTCTTCTGAGTCCACTAGAAACGTTGGAGTAGAGCTGAGAGGAACTCGGCATAAGTTCCATTTGAAGAAATAACCTAGGCCAGAAACCCACTCAGCTGTAGCTGTGAAGATTCATCTGGAGCGCACATTCTGGGAACCAGGCAGCAGAGTGCCCTGTGGAAGCTGCTCGATTTCAGCTTGTCTGATAGGTGTTTGTCTTCCCTGCAGAGAAACAGTGGCTTAGAGAACTCTTTCTACAGCAGCCACACACTCTGCCCTAGAGCTGAGAAGCACTGGCTGTAAGTTCCCTTTGCAGAAGTAACATTCTCCAGAAACAAACTCTCTCCTAACTCTTAAGTTACTAGCTCACCTCACATATGCATGGAAACCCAGAGTGGAGCAGGCGGCGATAGCTCTTGCTTGGATGCTGCCAGAAGGCTCTGTGCGATAGTGGCTTGCAAGGAGCTGCTTAGGAATCTAGTTGCACAGCAAGTACAAGCTTCTCACTGGAGCTGAGAAGCACTGGGAAGAACTTCCCGTTGAAGAACTAACAGTGTGCAGAAACACACGCAGTTCTATCTCTTACTGGGGAGTGTGCAGGCGAGTTCAGTGAACAGGCCGCTCTGCCCGAACAAGGCAGAATGCAGATGCGTAGTTCCCAAGCATATTCTTCTGAGTCCACTAGAAACGTTGGAGTAGAGCTGAGAGGAACTCGGCATAAGTTCCATTTGAAGAAATAACCTAGGCCAGAAACCCACTCAGCTGTAGCTGTTAAGATTCATCTGGAGCCCACATTCTGGGAACCAGGCAGCAGAGTGCCCTGTGGAAGCTGCTCGATTTCAGCTTGTCTGATAGGTGTTTGTTTTCCCTGCAGTGAACAGTGGCTTAGAGAACTCTTTCTACAGCAGCCACACACTCTGCCCTAGAGCTGAGAAGCACTGGCTGTAAGTTCCCTTTGCAGAAGTAACATTCTCCAGAAACACACTCTCTCCTAACTCTTAAGTTACTAGCTCACCTCACATATGCATGGAAACCCAGAGTGGAGCAGCCGGCGATAGCTCTTGCTTGGATGCTGCCAGAAGGCTCTGTGCGATAGTGGCTTGCAAGGAGCTGCTTAGGAATCTAGTTGCACAGCAAGTACAAGCTTCTCACTGGAGCTGAGAAGCACTGGGAAGAACTTCCCTTTGAAGAACTAACAGTGTGCAGAAACACACGCAGTTCTATCTCTTACTGGGGAGTGTGCAGGAGACTTCAGTGAACAGGCCGGTTTGCCCGAACAAGGCAGAATGCAGATGCGTAGTTCCCAAGCATAATCTTCTGAGTCCACTAGAAACGTTGGAGTAGAGCTGAGAGGAACTCGGCATAAGTTCCATTTGAAGAAATAACCTAGGCCAGAAACCCACTCAGCTGTAGCTGTTAAGATTCCTCTGGAGCGCACATTCTGGGAACCAGGCAGCAGAGTGCCCTGTGGAAGCTGCTCGATTTCAGCTTGTCTGATAGGTGTTTGTCTTCCCTGCAGAGAAACAGTGGCTTAGAGAACTCTTTCTACAGCAGCCACACACTCTGACCTAGAGCTTAGAAGCACTGGCTGTAAGTTCCCTTTGCGGAAGTAACATTCTCCAGAAACACACTCTCTCCTAACTCTTAAGTTACTAGCTCACCTCACATATGCATGGAAACCCAGAGTGGAGCAGGCGGCGATAGCTCTTGCTTGGATGCTGCCAGAAGGCTCTGTGCGATAGTGGCTTGCAAGGAGCTGCTTAGGAATCTAGTTGCACAGCAAGTACAAGCTTCTCACTGGAGCTGAGAAGCACTGGGAAGAACTTCCCGTTGAAGAACTAACAGTGTGCAGAAACACACGCAGTTCTATCTCTTACTGGGGAGTGTGCAGGCGAGTTCAGTGAACAGGCCGCTCTGCCCGCACAAGGCAGAATGCAGATGCGTAGTTCCCAAGCATATTCTTCTGAGTCCACTAGAAACGTTGGAGTAGAGCTGAGAGGAACTCGGCATAAGTTCCATTTGAAGAAATAACCTAGGCCAGAAACCCACTCAGCTGTAGCTGTGAAGATTCCTCTGGAGCGCACATTCTGGGAACCAGGCAGCAGAGTGCCCTGTGGAAGCTGCTCGATTTCAGCTTGTCTGATAGGTGTTTGTCTTCCCTGCAGAGAAACAGTGGCTTAGAGAACTCTTTCTACAGCAGCCACACACTCTGCCCTAGAGCTGAGAAGCACTGGCTGTAAGTTCCCTTTGCAGAAGTAACATTCTCCAGAAACACACTCTCTCCTAACTCTTAAGTTACTAGCTCACCTCACATATGCATGGAAACGCAGAGTGGAGCAGCCGGCGATAGCTCTTGCTTGGATGCTGCCAGAAGGCTCTGTGCGATAGTGGCTTGCAAGGAGCTGCTTAGGAATCTAGTTGCACAGCAAGTACAAGCTTCTCACTGGAGCTGAGAAGCACTGGGAAGAACTTCCCTTTGAAGAACTAACAGTGTGCAGAAACACACGCAGTTCTATCTCTTACTGGGGAGTGTGCAGGCGAGTTCAGTGAACAGGCCGCTCTGCCCGAACAAGGCAGAATGCAGATGCGTAGTTCCCAAGCATATTCTTCTGAGTCCACTAGAAACGTTGGAGTAGAGCTGAGAGGAACTCGGCATAAGTTCCATTTGAAGAAATAACCTAGGCCAGAAACCCACTCAGCTGTAGCTGTTAAGATTCATCTGGAGCGCACATTCTGGGAACCAGGCAGCAGAGTACCCGGTGGAAGCTGCTCGATTTCAGCTTGTCTGATAGGAGTTTGTCTTCCCTGCAGAGAAACAGTGGCTTAGAGAACTCTTTCTACAGCAGCCACACACTCTGTCCTAGAGCTGAGAAGCACTGGCTGTAAGTTCCCTTTGCAGAAGTAACATTCCCCAGAAACACACTCTCTCCTAACTCTTAAGTTAATGGCTCACCTCACATATGCATGGAACCCAGAGTGGAGCAGCCGGCGTATCTCTTGCTTGGATGCTGCCAGAAGGCTCTGTGCGATAGTGCCTTGCAAGGAGCTACTTAGGAATCTAGTTGCACAGCAAGTACAAGCTTTTCACTGGAGCTGAGAAGCACTGGGAAGAACTTCTCTTTGAAGCACTAACAGTGTGCAAAAACACACGCAGTTCTATCTCTTACTGGGGAGTGTCCAGTAGACCTCATGAACAGGCCGCTCTGCCCGAAAAAGGCAGAATGCAGATGCGTAGTTCCCAAGCATATTCTTCTGAGTCCACTAGAAACGTTGGAGTAGAGCTGAGAGGAACTCGGCATAAGTTCCATTTGAAGAAATAACCTAGGCCAGAAACCCACTCAGCTGTAGCTGTTAAGATTCATCTGGAGCGCACATTCTGGGAACCAGGCAGCAGAGTGCCCTGTGGAAGCTGCTCGATTTCAGCTTGTCTGATAGGTGTTTGTCTTCCCTGCAGAGAAACAGTGGCTTAGAGAAGTCTTTCTAGAGCAGCCACACACTCTGCCCTAGAGCTGAGAAGCACTGGCTGTAGGTTCCCTTTGCAGAAGTAACATTCTCCAGAAACACACTCTCTCCTAAGTCTTAACTTACTAGCTCACCTCACATATGCATGGAAACCCAGAGTGGAGCAGGCAGCGATAGCTCTTGCTTGGATGCTGCCAGAAGGCTCTGTGCGATAGTGGCTTGCAAGGAGCTGCTTAGGAATTAGTTGCACAGCAAGTACAAGCTTCTCACTGGAGCTGAGAAGCACTGGGAAGAACTTCCCTTTGAAGAACTAACAGTGTGCAGAAACACACGCAGTTCTATCTCTTACTGGGGAGTGTGCAGGCGAGTTCAGTGAACAGGCCGCTCTGCCCGAACAAGGCAGAATGCAGATGCGTAGTTCCCAAGCATATTCTTCTGAGTCCACTAGAAACGTTGGAGTAGAGCTGAGAGGAACTCGGCATAAGTTCCATTTGAAGAAATAACCTAGGCCAGAAACCCACTCAGCTGTAGCTGTGAAGATTCATCTGGAGCGCACATTCTGGGAACCAGGCAGGAGAGTGCCCTGTGGAAGCTGCTCGATTTCAGCTTGTCTGATAGGTGTTTGTCTTCCCTGCAGAGAAACAGTGGCTTAGAGAACTCTTTCTACAGCAGCCACACACTCTGCCCTAGAGCTGAGAAGCACTGGCTGTAAGTTCCCTTTGCAGAAGTAACATTCTCCAGAAACACACTCTCTCCTAACTCTTAAGTTACTAGCTCACCTCACATATGCATGGAAACCCAGAGTGGAGCAGCCGGCGATAGCTCTTGCTTGGATGCTGCCAGAAGGCTCTGTGCGATAGTGGCTTGCAAGGAGCTGTTTAGGAATCTAGTTGCACAGCAAGTACAAGCTTCTCACTGGAGCTGAGAAGCACTGGGAAGAACTTCCCTTTGAAGAACTAACAGTGTGCAGAAACACACGCAGTTCTATCTCTTACTGGGGAGTGTGCAGGCGAGTTCAGTGAACAGGCCGCTCTGCCCGAACAAGGCAGAATGCAGATGCGTAGTTCCCAAGCATATTCTTCTGAGTCCACTAGAAACGTTGGAGTAGAGCTGAGAGGAACTCGGCATAAGTTCCATTTGAAGAAATAACCTAGGCCAGAAACGCACTCAGCTGTAGCTGTTAAGATTCATCTGGAGCGCACATTCTGGGAGCCAGGCAGCAGAGTACCCGGTGGAAGCTGCTCGATTTCAGCTTGTCTGATAGGTGTTTGTCTTCCCTGCAGAGAAACAGTGGCTTAGAGAACTCTTTCTACAGCAGCCACACACTCTGTCCTAGAGCTGAGAAGCACTGGCTGTAAGTTCCCTTTGCAGAAGTAACACTCTCCAGAAACACACTCTCTCCTAAGTCTTAAGTTACTAGCTCACCTCACATATGCATGGAAACCCAGAGTGGAGCAGGCGGCGATAGCTCTTGCTTGGATGCTGCCAGAAGGCTCTGTGCGATAGTGGCTTGCAAGGAGCTGCTTAGGAATCTAGTTGCACAGCAAGTACAAGCTTCTCACTGGAGATGAGAAGCACTGGGAAGAACTTCCCTTTGAAGAACTAACAGTGTGCAGAAACACACGCAGTTCTATCTCTTACTGGGGAGTGTGCAGGAGACTTCAGTGAACAGGCCGGTTTGCCCGAACAAGGCAGAATGCAGATGCGTAGTTCCCAAGCATAATCTTCTGAGTCCACTAGAAACGTTGGAGTAGAGCTGAGAGGAACTCGGCATAAGTTCCATTTGAAGAAATAACCTAGGCCAGAAACCCACTCAGCTGTAGCTGTTAAGATTCCTCTGGAGCGCACATTCTGGGAACCAGGCAGCAGAGTGCCCTGTGGAAGCTGCTCGATTTCAGCTTGTCTGATAGGTGTTTGTCTTCCCTGCAGAGAAACAGTGGCTTAGAGAACTCTTTCTACAGCAGCCACACACTCTGCCCTAGAGCTTAGAAGCACTGGCTGTAAGTTCCCTTTGCAGAAGTAACATTCTCCAGAAACACACTCTCTCCTAACTCTTAAGTTACTAGCTCACCTCACATATGCATGGAAACCCAGAGTGGAGCAGGCGGCGATAGCTCTTGCTTGGATGCTGCCAGAAGGCTCTGTGCGATAGTGGCTTGCAAGGAGCTGCTTAGGAATCTAGTTGCACAGCAAGTACAAGCTTCTCACTGGAGCTGAGAAGCACTGGGAAGAACTTCCCGTTGAAGAACTAACAGTGTGCAGAAACACACGCAGTTCTATCTCTTACTGGGGAGTGTGCAGGCGAGTTCAGTGAACAGGCCGCTCTGCCCGCACAAGGCAGAATGCAGATGCGTAGTTCCCAAGCATATTCTTCTGAGTCCACTAGAAACGTTGGAGTAGAGCTGAGAGGAACTCGGCATAAGTTCCATTTGAAGAAATAACCTAGGCCAGAAACCCACTCAGCTGTAGCTGTGAAGATTCCTCTGGAGCGCACATTCTGGGAACCAGGCAGCAGAGTGCCCTGTGGAAGCTGCTCGATTTCAGCTTGTCTGATAGGTGTTTGTCTTCCCTGCAGAGAAACAGTGGCTTAGAGAACTCTTTCTACAGCAGCCACACACTCTGCCCTAGAGCTGAGAAGCACTGGCTGTAAGTTCCCTTTGCAGAAGTAACATTCTCCAGAAACACACTCTCTCCTAACTCTTAAGTTACTAGCTCACCTCACATATGCATGGAAACGCAGAGTGGAGCAGCCGGCGATAGCTCTTGCTTGGATGCTGCCAGAAGGCTCTGTGCGATAGTGGCTTGCAAGGAGCTGCTTAGGAATCTAGTTGCACAGCAAGTACAAGCTTCTCACTGGAGCTGAGAAGCACTGGGAAGAACTTCCCTTTGAAGAACTAACAGTGTGCAGAAACACACGCAGTTCTATCTCTTACTGGGGAGTGTGCAGGCGAGTTCAGTGAACAGGCCGCTCTGCCCGAACAAGGCAGAATGCAGATGCGTAGTTCCCAAGCATATTCTTCTGAGTCCACTAGAAACGTTGGAGTAGAGCTGAGAGGAACTCGGCATAAGTTCCATTTGAAGAAATAACCTAGGCCAGAAACCCACTCAGCTGTAGCTGTTAAGATTCATCTGGAGCGCACATTCTGGGAACCAGGCAGCAGAGTACCCGGTGGAAGCTGCTCGATTTCAGCTTGTCTGATAGGAGTTTGTCTTCCCTGCAGAGAAACAGTGGCTTAGAGAACTCTTTCTACAGCAGCCACACACTCTGTCCTAGAGCTGAGAAGCACTGGCTGTAAGTTCCCTTTGCAGAAGTAACATTCCCCAGAAACACACTCTCTCCTAACTCTTAAGTTAATGGCTCACCTCACATATGCATGGAACCCAGAGTGGAGCAGCCGGCGTATCTCTTGCTTGGATGCTGCCAGAAGGCTCTGTGCGATAGTGCCTTGCAAGGAGCTACTTAGGAATCTAGTTGCACAGCAAGTACAAGCTTTTCACTGGAGCTGAGAAGCACTGGGAAGAACTTCTCTTTGAAGCACTAACAGTGTGCAAAAACACACGCAGTTCTATCTCTTACTGGGGAGTGTCCAGTAGACCTCATGAACAGGCCGCTCTGCCCGAAAAAGGCAGAATGCAGATGCGTAGTTCCCAAGCATATTCTTCTGAGTCCACTAGAAACGTTGGAGTAGAGCTGAGAGGAACTCGGCATAAGTTCCATTTGAAGAAATAACCTAGGCCAGAAACCCACTCAGCTGTAGCTGTTAAGATTCATCTGGAGCGCACATTCTGGGAACCAGGCAGCAGAGTGCCCTGTGGAAGCTGCTCGATTTCAGCTTGTCTGATAGGTGTTTGTCTTCCCTGCAGAGAAACAGTGGCTTAGAGAAGTCTTTCTAGAGCAGCCACACACTCTGCCCTAGAGCTGAGAAGCACTGGCTGTAGGTTCCCTTTGCAGAAGTAACAATCTCCAGAAACACACTCTCTCCTAACTCTTAACTTACTAGCTCACCTCACATATGCATGGAAACCCAGAGTGGAGCAGGCAGCGATAGCTCTTGCTTGGATGCTGCCAGAAGGCTCTGTGCGATAGTGGCTTGCAAGGAGCTGCTTAGGAATTAGTTGCACAGCAAGTACAAGCTTCTCACTGGAGCTGAGAAGCACTGGGAAGAACTTCCCTTTGAAGAACTAACAGTGTGCAGAAACACACGCAGTTCTATCTCTTACTGGGGAGTGTGCAGGCGAGTTCAGTGAACAGGCCGCTCTGCCCGAACAAGGCAGAATGCAGATGCGTAGTTCCCAAGCATATTCTTCTGAGTCCACTAGAAACGTTGGAGTAGAGCTGAGAGGAACTCGGCATAAGTTCCATTTGAAGAAATAACCTAGGCCAGAAACCCACTCAGCTGTAGCTGTGAAGATTCATCTGGAGCGCACATTCTGGGAACCAGGCAGGAGAGTGCCCTGTGGAAGCTGCTCGATTTCAGCTTGTCTGATAGGTGTTTGTCTTCCCTGCAGAGAAACAGTGGCTTAGAGAACTCTTTCTACAGCAGCCACACACTCTGCCCTAGAGCTGAGAAGCACTGGCTGTAAGTTCCCTTTGCAGAAGTAACATTCTCCAGAAACACACTCTCTCCTAACTCTTAAGTTACTAGCTCACCTCACATATGCATGGAAACGCAGAGTGGAGCAGCCGGCGATAGCTCTTGCTTGGATGCTGCCAGAAGGCTCTGTGCGATAGTGGCTTGCAAGGAGCTGCTTAGGAATCTAGTTGCACAGCAAGTACAAGCTTCTCACTGGAGCTGAGAAGCACTGGGAAGAACTTCCCTTTGAAGAACTAACAGTGTGCAGAAACACACGCAGTTCTATCTCTTACTGGGGAGTGTGCAAGCGAGTTCAGTGAACAGGCCGCTCTGCCCGAACAAGGCAGAATGCAGATGCGTAGTTCCCAAGCATATTCTTCTGAGTCCACTAGAAACGTTGGAGTAGAGCTGAGAGGAACTCGGCATAAGTTCCATTTGAAGAAATAACCTAGGCCAGAAACCCACTCAGCTGTAGCTGTTAAGATTCATCTGGAGCGCACATTCTGGGAACCAGGCAGCAGAGTTCCCTGTGGAAGCTGCTCGATTTCAGCTTGTCTGATAGGTGTTTGTCTTCCCTGCAGAGAAACAGTGGCTTAGAGAACTCTTTCTACAGCAGCCACACACTCTGCCCTAGAGCTGAGAAGCACTGGCTGTAAGTTCCCTTTGCAGAAGTAACATTCTCCAGAAACACACTCTCTCCTAACTCTTAAGTTACTAGCTCACCTCACATATGCATGGAAACGCAGAGTGGAGCAGCCGGCGTATCTCTTGCTTGGATGCTGCCAGAAGGCTCTGTGCGATAGTGGCTTGCAAGGAGCTGTTTAGGAATCTAGTTGCACAGCAAGTACAAGCTTCTCACTGGAGCTGAGAAGCACTGGGAAGAACTTCCCTTTGAAGAACTAACAGTGTGCAGAAACACACGCAGTTCTATCTCTTACTGGGGAGTGTGCAGGCGAGTTCAGTGAACAGGCCGCTCTGCCCGAACAAGGCAGAATGCAGATGCGTAGTTCCCAAGCATATTCTTCTGAGTCCACTAGAAACGTTGGAGTAGAGCTGAGAGGAACTCGGCATAAGTTCCATTTGAAGAAATAACCTAGGCCAGAAACGCACTCAGCTGTAGCTGTTAAGATTCATCTGGAGCGCACATTCTGGGAGCCAGGCAGCAGAGTACCCGGTGGAAGCTGCTCGATTTCAGCTTGTCTGATAGGTGTTTGTCTTCCCTGCAGAGAAACAGTGGCTTAGAGAACTCTTTCTACAGCAGCCACACACTCTGTCCTAGAGCTGAGAAGCACTGGCTGTAAGTTCCCTTTGCAGAAGTAACACTCTCCAGAAACACACTCTCTCCTAAGTCTTAAGTTACTAGCTCACCTCACATATGCATGGAAACCCAGAGTGGAGCAGGCGGCGATAGCTCTTGCTTGGATGCTGCCAGAAGGCTCTGTGCGATAGTGGCTTGCAAGGAGCTGCTTAGGAATCTAGTTGCACAGCAAGTACAAGCTTCTCACTGGAGATGAGAAGCACTGGGAAGAACTTCCCTTTGAAGAACTAACAGTGTGCAGAAACACACGCAGTTCTATCTCTTACTGGGGAGTGTGCAGGCAAGTTCAGTGAACAGGCCGCTCTGCCCGAACAAGGCAGAATGCAGATGCATAGTTCCCAAGCATATCCTTCTGAGTCCACTAGAAACGTTGGAGTAGAGCTGAGAGGAACTCGGCATAAGTTCCATTTGAAGAAATAACCTAGGCCAGAAACCCACTCAGCTGTAGCTGTTAAGATTCCTCTGGAGCGCACATTCTGGGAACCAGGCAGCAGAGTGCCCTGTGGAAGCTGCTCGATTTCAGCTTGTCTGATAGGTGTTTGTCTTCCCTGCAGAGAAACAGTGGCTTAGAGAACTCTTTCTACAGCAGCCACACACTCTGCCCTAGAGCTGAGAAGCACTGGCTGTAAGTTACCTTTGCAGAAGTAACATTCTCCAGAAACACACTCTCTCCTAACTCTTAAGTTACTAGCTCACCTCACATATGCATGGAAACCCAGAGTGGAGCAGGCGGCGATAGCTCTTGCTTGGATGCTGCCAGAAGGCTCTGTGCGATAGTGGCTTGCAAGGAGCTGCTTAGGAATCTAGTTGCACAGCAAGTACAAGCTTCTCACTGGAGCTGAGAAGCACTGGGAAGAACTTCCCTTTGAAGAACTAACAGTGTGCAGAAACACACGCAGTTCTATCTCTTACTGGGGAGTGTGCAGGCAAGTTCAGTGAACAGGCCGCTCTGCCCGAACAAGGCAGAATGCAGATGCGTAGTTCCCAAGCATATTCTTCTGAGTCCACTAGAAACGTTGGAGTAGAGCTGAGAGGAACTCGGCATAAGTTCCATTTGAAGAAATAACCTAGGCCAGAAACCCACTCAGCTGTAGCTGTTAAGATTCATCTGGAGCGCACATTCTGGGAACCAGGCAGCAGAGTGCCCTGTGGAAGCTGCTCGATTTCAGCTTGTCTGATAGGTGTTTGTCTTCCCTGCAGTGAAACAGTGGCTTAGAGAACTCTTTCTACAGCAGCCACACACTCTGCCCTAGAGCTGAGAAGCACTGGCTGTAAGTTCCCTTTGAAGAAGTAACATTCTCCAGAAACACACTCTCTCCTAACTCTTAAGTTACTAGCTCACCTCACGTATGCATGGAAACCCAGAGTGGAGCAGCCGGCGATAGCTCTTGCTTGGATGCTGCCAGAAGGCTCTGTGCGATAGTGGCTTGCAAGGAGCTGCTTAGGAATCTAGTTGCACAGCAAGTACAAGCTTCTCACTGGAGCTGAGAAGCACTGGGAAGAACTTCCCTTTGAAGAACTAACAGTGTGCAGAAACACACGCAGTTCTATCTCTTACTGGGGAGTGTGCAGGCAAGTTCAGTGAACAGGCCGCTCTGCCCGAACAAGGCAGAATGCAGATGCGTAGTTCCCAAGCATATTCTTCTGAGTCCACTAGAAACGTTGGAGTAGAGCTGAGAGGAACTCGGCATAAGTTCCATTTGAAGAAATAACCTAGGCCAGAAACCCACTCAGCTGTAGCTGTTAAGATTCATCTGGAGCGCACATTCTGGGAACCAGGCAGCAGAGTGCCCTGTGGAAGCTGCTCGATTTCAGCTTGTCTGATAGGTGTTTGTCTTCCCTGCAGTGAAACAGTGGCTTAGAGAACTCTTTCTACAGCAGCCACACACTCTGCCCTAGAGCTGAGAAGCACTGGCTGTAAGTTCCCTTTGCAGAAGTAACATTCTCCAGAAACACACTCTCTCCTAACTCTTAAGTTACTAGCTCACCTCACATATGCATGGAAACCCAGAGTGGAGCAGGCGGCGATAGCTCTTGCTTGGATGCTGCCAGAAGGCTCTGTGCGATAGTGGCTTGCAAGGAGCTGCTTAGGAATCTAGTTGCACAGCAAGTACAAGCTTCTCACTGGAGATGAGAAGCACTGGGAAGAACTTCCCTTTGAAGAACTAACAGTGTGCAGAAACACACGCAGTTCTATCTCTTACTGGGGAGTGTGCAGGCAAGTTCAGTGAACAGGCCGCTCTGCCCGAACAAGGCAGAATGCAGATGCGTAGTTCCCAAGCATATCCTTCTGAGTCCACTAGAAACGTTGGAGTAGAGCTGAGAGGAACTCGGCATAAGTTCCATTTGAAGAAATAACCTAGGCCAGAAACCCACTCAGCTGTAGCTGTTAAGATTCCTCTGGAGCGCACATTCTGGGAACCAGGCAGCAGAGTGCCCTGTGGAAGCTGCTCGATTTCAGCTTGTCTGATAGGTGTTTGTCTTCCCTGCAGAGAAACAGTGGCTTAGAGAACTCTTTCTACAGCAGCCACACACTCTGCCCTAGAGCTGAGAAGCACTGGCTGTAAGTTCCCTTTGCAGAAGTAACATTCTCCAGAAACACACTCTCTCCTAACTCTTAAGTTACTAGCTCACCTCACATATGCATGGAAACCCAGAGTGGAGCAGGCGGCGATAGCTCTTGCTTGGATGCTGCCAGAAGGCTCTGTGCGATAGTGGCTTGCAAGGAGCTGCTTAGGAATCTAGTTGCACAGCAAGTACAAGCTTCTCACTGGAGCTGAGAAGCACTGGGAAGAACTTCCCTTTGAAGAACTAACAGTGTGCAGAAACACACGCAGTTCTATCTCTTACTGGGGTTTGTGCAGGCGAGTTCAGTGAACAGGCCGCTCTGCCCGAACAAGGCAGAATGCAGATGCGTAGTTCCCAAGCATATTCTTCTGAGTCCACTAGAAACGTTGGAGTAGAGCTGAGAGGAACTCGGCATAAGTTCCATTTGAAGAAATAACCTAGGCCAGAAACCCACTCAGCTGTAGCTGTGAAGATTCCTCTGGAGCGCACATTCTGGGAACCAGGCAGGAGAGTGCCCTGTGGAAGCTGCTCGATTTCAGCTTGTCTGATAGGTGTTTGTCTTCCCTGCAGAGAAACAGTGGCTTAGAGAACTCTTTCTACAGCAGCCACACACTCTGCCCTAGAGCTGAGAAGCACTGGCTGTAAGTTCCCTTTGCAGAAGTAACATTCTCCAGAAACACACTCTCTCCTAACTCTTAAGTTACTAGCTCACCACACATATGCATGGAAACCCAGAGTGGAGCAGCCAGCGATAGCTCTTGCTTGGATGCTGCCAGAAGGCTCTGTGCGATAGTGGCTTGCAAGGAGCTGCTTAGGAATTAGTTGCACAGCAAGTACAAGCTTCTCACTGGAGCTGAGAAGCACTGGGAAGAACTTCCCTTTGAAGAACTAACAGTGTGCAGAAACACACGCAGTTCTATCTCTTACTGGGGAGTGTGCAGGCGAGTTCAGTGAACAGGCCGCTCTGCCCGAACAATGCAGAATGCAGATGCGTAGTTCCCAAGCATATTCTTCTGAGTCCACTAGAAACGTTGGAGTAGAGCTGAGAGGAACTCGGCATAAGTTCCATTTGAAGAAATAACCTAGGCCAGAAACCCACTCAGCTGTAGCTGTTAAGATTCATCTGGAGCGCACATTCTGGGAACCAGGCAGCAGAGTGCCCTGTGGAAGCTGCTCGATTTCAGCTTGTCTGATAGGTGTTTGTCTTCCCTGCAGAGAAACAGTGGCTTAGAGAACTCTTTCTACAACAGCCACACACTCTGCCCTAGAGCTGAGAAGCACTGGCTGTAAGTTCCCTTTGCAGAAGTGACATTCTCCAGAAACACACTCTCTCCTAACTCTTAAGTTACTAGCTCACCTCACATATGCATGGAAACGCAGAGTGGAGCAGGCGGCGATAGCTCTTACTTGGAAGCTGCCAGAAGGCTCTGTGCGATAGTGGCTTGCAAGGAGCTGCTTAGGAATCTAGTTGCACAGCAAGTACAAGCTTCTCACTGGAGCTGAGAAGCACTGGGAAGAACTTCCCTTTGAAGAACTAACAGTGTGCAGAAACACATGCAGTTCTATCTCTTACTGGGGAGTGTGCAGGAGACTTCAGTGAACAGGCCGGTTTGCCCGAACAAGGCAGAATGCAGATGCGTAGTTCCCAAGCATATTCTTCTGAGTCCACTAGAAACGTTGGAGTAGAGCTGAGAGGAACTCGGCATAAGTTCCATTTGAAGAAATAACCTAGGCCAGAAACCCACTCAGCTGTAGCTGTTAAGATTCCTCTGGAGCGCACATTCTGGGAACCAGGCAGCAGAGTGCCCTGTGGAAGCTGCTCGATTTCAGCTTGTCTGATAGGTGTTTGTCTTCCCTGCAGAGAAACAGTGGCTTAGAGAACTCTTTCTACAGCAGCCACACACTCTGCCCTAGAGCTGAGAAGCACTGGCTGTAAGTTCCCTTTGCAGAAGTAACATTCTCCAGAAACACACTCTCTCCTAACTCTTAACTTACTAGCTCACCACACATATGCATGGAAACCCAGAGTGGAGCAGCCAGCGATAGCTCTTGCTTGGATGCTGCCAGAAGGCTCTGTGCGATAGTGGCTTGCAAGGAGCTGCTTAGGAATTAGTTGCACAGCAAGTACAAGCTTCTCACTGGAGCTGAGAAGCACTGGGAAGAACTTCCCTTTGAAGAACGAACAGTGTGCAGAAACACACGCAGTTCTATCTCTTACTGGGGAGTGTGCAGGCGAGTTCAGTGAACAGGCCGCTCTGCCCGAACAATGCAGAATGCAGATGCGTAGTTCCCAAGCATATTCTTCTGAGTCCACTAGAAACGTTGGAGTAGAGCTGAGAGGAACTCGGCATAAGTTCCATTTGAAGAAATAACCTAGGCCAGAAACCCACTCAGCTGTAGCTGTTAAGATTCATCTGGAGCGCACATTCTGGGAACCAGGCAGCACAGTGCCCTGTGGAAGCTGCTCGATTTCAGCTTGTCTGATAGGTGTTTGTCTTCCCTGCAGAGAAACAGTGGCTTAGAGAACTCTTTCTACAACAGCCACACACTCTGCCCTAGAGCTGAGAAGCACTGGCTGTAAGTTCCCTTTGCAGAAGTGACATTCTCCAGAAACACACTCTCTCCTAACTCTTAAGTTACTAGCTCACCTCACATATGCATGGAAACCCAGAGTGGAGCAGGCGGCGATAGCTCTTACTTGGAAGCTGCCAGAAGGCTCTGTGCGATAGTGGCTTCCAAGGAGCTGCTTAGGAATCTAGTTGCACAGCAAGTACAAGCTTCTCACTGGAGCTGAGAAGCACTGGGAAGAACTTCCCTTTGAAGAACTAACAGTGTGCAGAAACACACGCAGTTCTATCTCTTACTGGGGAGTGTGCAGGAGACTTCAGTGAACAGGCCGGTTTGCCCGAACAAGGCAGAATGCAGATGCGTAGTTCCCAAGCATATTCTTCTGAGTCCACTAGAAACGTTGGAGTAGAGCTGAGAGGAACTCGGCATAAGTTCCATTTGAAGAAATAACCTAGGCCAGAAACCCACTCAGCTGTAGCTGTTAAGATTCCTCTGGAGCGCACATTCTGGGAACCAGGCAGCAGAGTGCCCTGTGGAAGCTGCTCGATTTCAGCTTGTCTGATAGGTGTTTGTCTTCCCTGCAGAGAAACAGTGGCTTAGAGAACTCTTTCTACAGCAGCCACACACTCTGCCCTAGAGCTGAGAAGCACTGGCTGTAAGTTCCCTTTGCAGAAGTAACATTCTCCAGAAACACACTCTCTCCTAACTCTTAACTTACTAGCTCACCTCACATATGCATGGAAACCCAGAGTGGAGCAGGCGGCGATAGCTCTTGCTTGGATGCTGGCAGAAGGCTCTGTGCGATAGTGGCTTGCAAGGAGCTGCTTAGGAATCTAGTTGCACAGCAAGTACAAGCTTCTCACTGGAGCTGAGAAGCACTGGGAAGAACTTCCCGTTGAAGAACTAACAGTGTGCAGAAACACACGCAGTTCTATCTCTTACTGGGGAGTGTGCAGGCGAGTTCAGTGAACAGGCCGCTCTGC
Source organism: Tapirus indicus (assembly GCA_031878705.1). Lineage (NCBI taxonomy): Eukaryota > Metazoa > Chordata > Mammalia > Perissodactyla > Tapiridae > Tapirus > Tapirus indicus. Next base: position 1,067,306 of record CM062933.1, read on the forward strand.
CCGAACAAGGCAGAATGCAGATGCGTAGTTCCCAAGCATAATCTTCTGAGTCCACTAGAAACGTTGGAGTAGAGCTGAGAGGAACTCGGCATAAGTTCCATTTGAAGAAATAACCTAGGCCAGAATCCCACTCAGCTGTAGCTGTTAAGATTCATCTGGAGCGCACATTCTGGGAACCAGGCAGCAGAGTGCCCTGTGGAAGCTGCTCGATTTCAGCTTGTCTGATAGGTGTTTGTCTTCCCTGCAGAGAAACAGTGGCTTAGAGAACTCTTTCTACAGCAGCCACACACTCTGCCCTAGAGCTGAGAAGCACTGGCTGTAAGTTCCCTTTGCAGAAGTAACATTCTCCAGAAACACACTCTCTCCTAACTCTTAAGTTACTAGCTCACCTCACATTTGCATGGAAACCCAGAGTGGAGCAGCCGGCGTTAGCTCTTGCTTGGATGCTGCCAGAAGGCTCTGTGCGATAGTGGCTTGCAAGGAGCTGCTTAGGAATCTAGTTGCACAGCAAGTACAAGCTTCTCACTGGAGCTGAGAAGCACTGGGAAGAACTTCCCTTTGAAGAACTAACAGTGTGCAGAAACACATGCAGTTCTATCTCTTACTGGGGAGTGTGCAGGAGACTTCAGTGAACAGGCCGGTTTGCCCGAACAAGGCAGAATGCAGATGCGTAGTTCCCAAGCATATTCTTCTGAGTCCACTAGAAACGTTGGAGTAGAGCTGAGAGGAACTCGGCATAAGTTCCATTTGAAGAAATAACCTAGGCCAGAAACCCACTCAGCTGTAGCTGTTAAGATTCCTCTGGAGCGCACATTCTGGGAACCAGGCAGCAGAGTGCCCTGTGGAAGCTGCTCGATTTCAGCTTGTCTGATAGGTGTTTGTCTTCCCTGCAGAGAAACAGTGGCTTAGAGAACTCTTTCTACAGCAGCCACACACTCTGCCCTAGAGCTGAGAAGCACTGGCTGTAAGTTCCCTTTGCAGAAGTAACATTCTCCAGAAACACACTCTCTCCTAACTCTTAAGTTACTAGCTCACCACACATATGCATGGAAACCCAGAGTGGAGCAGCCAGCGATAGCTCTTGCTTGGATGCTGCCAGAAGGCTCTGTGCGATAGTGGCTTGCAAGGAGCTGCTTAGGAATTAGTTGCACAGCAAGTACAAGCTTCTCACTGGAGCTGAGAAGCACTGGGAAGAACTTCCCTTTGAAGAACTAACAGTGTGCAGAAACACACGCAGTTCTATCTCTTACTGGGGAGTGTGCAGGCGAGTTCAGTGAACAGGCCGCTCTGCCCGAACAATGCAGAATGCAGATGCGTAGTTCCCAAGCATATTCTTCTGAGTCCACTAGAAACGTTGGAGTAGAGCTGAGAGGAACTCGGCATAAGTTCCATTTGAAGAAATAACCTAGGCCAGAAACGCACTCAGCTGTAGCTGTTAAGATTCATCTGGAGCGCACATTCTGGGAGCCAGGCAGCAGAGTACCCGGTGGAAGCTGCTCGATTTCAGCTTGTCTGATAGGTGTTTGTCTTCCCTGCAGAGAAACAGTGGCTTAGAGAACTCTTTCTACAGCAGCCACACACTCTGTCCTAGAGCTGAGAAGCACTGGCTGTAAGTTCCCTTTGCAGAAGTAACACTCTCCAGAAACACACTCTCTCCTAAGTCTTAAGTTACTAGCTCACCTCACATATGCATGGAAACCCAGAGTGGAGCAGGCGGCGATAGCTCTTGCTTGGATGCTGCCAGAAGGCTCTGTGCGATAGTGGCTTGCAAGGAGCTGCTTAGGAATCTAGTTGCACAGCAAGTACAAGCTTCTCACTAGAGATGAGAAGCACTGGGAAGAACTTCCCTTTGAAGAACTAACAGTGTGCAGAAACACACGCAGTTCTATCTCTTACTGGGGAGTGTGCAGGCAAGTTCAGTGAACAGGCCGCTCTGCCCGAACAAGGCAGAATGCAGATGCGTAGTTCCCAAGCATATCCTTCTGAGTCCACTAGAAACGTTGGAGTAGAGCTGAGAGGAACTCGGCATAAGTTCCATTTGAAGAAATAACCTAGGCCAGAAACCCACTCAGCTGTAGCTGTTAAGATTCCTCTGGAGCGCACATTCTGGGAACCAGGCAGCAGAGTGCCCTGTGGAAGCTGCTCGATTTCAGCTTGTCTGATAGGTGTTTGTCTTCCCTGCAGAGAAACAGTGGCTTAGAGAACTCTTTCTACAGCAGCCACACACTCTGCCCTAGAGCTGAGAAGCACTGGCTGTAAGTTCCCTTTGCAGAAGTAACATTCTCCAGAAACACACTCTCTCCTAACTCTTAAGTTACTAGCTCACCTCACATATGCATGGAAACCCAGAGTGGAGCAGGCGGCGATAGCTCTTGCTTGGATGCTGCCAGAAGGCTCTGTGCGATAGTGGCTTGCAAGGAGCTGCTTAGGAATCTAGTTGCACAGCAAGTACAAGCTTCTCACTGGAGCTGAGAAGCACTGGGAAGAACTTCCCTTTGAAGAACTAACAGTGTGCAGAAACACACGCAGTTCTATCTCTTACTGGGGAGTGTGCAGGCAAGTTCAGTGAACAGGCCGCTCTGCCCGAACAAGGCAGAATGCAGATGCGTAGTTCCCAAGCATATTCTTCTGAGTCCACTAGAAACGTTGGAGTAGAGCTGAGAGGAACTCGGCATAAGTTCCATTTGAAGAAATAACCTAGGCCAGAAACCCACTCAGCTGTAGCTGTGAAGATTCCTCTGGAGCGCACATTCTGGGAACCAGGCAGGAGAGTGCCCTGTGGAAGCTGCTCGATTTCAGCTTGTCTGATAGGTGTTTGTCTTCCCTGCAGAGAAACAGTGGCTTAGAGAACTCTTTCTACAGCAGCCACACACTCTGCCCTAGAGCTGAGAAGCACTGGCTGTAAGTTCCCTTTGCAGAAGTAACATTCTCCAGAAACACACTCTCTCCTAACTCTTAAGTTACTAGCTCACCACACATATGCATGGAAACCCAGAGTGGAGCAGCCAGCGATAGCTCTTGCTTGGATGCTGCCAGAAGGCTCTGTGCGATAGTGGCTTGCAAGGAGCTGCTTAGGAATTAGTTGCACAGCAAGTACAAGCTTCTCACTGGAGCTGAGAAGCACTGGGAAGAACTTCCCTTTGAAGAACTAACAGTGTGCAGAAACACACGCAGTTCTATCTCTTACTGGGGAGTGTGCAGGCGAGTTCAGTGAACAGGCCGCTCTGCCCGAACAATGCAGAATGCAGATGCGTAGTTCCCAAGCATATTCTTCTGAGTCCACTAGAAACGTTGGAGTAGAGCTGAGAGGAACTCGGCATAAGTTCCATTTGAAGAAATAACCTAGGCCAGAAACCCACTCAGCTGTAGCTGTTAAGATTCATCTGGAGCGCACATTCTGGGAACCAGGCAGCACAGTGCCCTGTGGAAGCTGCTCGATTTCAGCTTGTCTGATAGGTGTTTGTCTTCCCTGCAGAGAAACAGTGGCTTAGAGAACTCTTTCTACAACAGCCACACACTCTGCCCTAGAGCTGAGAAGCACTGGCTGTAAGTTCCCTTTGCAGAAGTGACATTCTCCAGAAACACACTCTCTCCTAACTCTTAAGTTACTAGCTCACCTCACATATGCATGGAAACCCAGAGTGGAGCAGGCGGCGATAGCTCTTACTTGGAAGCTGCCAGAAGGCTCTGTGCGATAGTGGCTTGCAAGGAGCTGCTTAGGAATCTAGTTGCACAGCAAGTACAAGCTTCTCACTGGAGCTGAGAAGCACTGGGAAGAACTTCCCTTTGAAGAACTAACAGTGTGCAGAAACACACGCAGTTCTATCTCTTACTGGGGAGTGTGCAGGAGACTTCAGTGAACAGGCCGGTTTGCCCGAACAAGGCAGAATGCAGATGCGTAGTTCCCAAGCATATTCTTCTGAGTCCACTAGAAACGTTGGAGTAGAGCTGAGAGGAACTCGGCATAAGTTCCATTTGAAGAAATAACCTAGGCCAGAAACCCACTCAGCTGTAGCTGTTAAGATTCCTCTGGAGCGCACATTCTGGGAACCAGGCAGCAGAGTGCCCTGTGGAAGCTGCTCGATTTCAGCTTGTCTGATAGGTGTTTGTCTTCCCTGCAGAGAAACAGTGGCTTAGAGAACTCTTTCTACAGCAGCCACACACTCTGCCCTAGAGCTGAGAAGCACTGGCTGTAAGTTCCCTTTGCAGAAGTAACATTCTCCAGAAACACACTCTCTCCTAACTCTTAACTTACTAGCTCACCTCACATATGCATGGAAACCCAGAGTGGAGCAGGCGGCGATAGCTCTTGCTTGGATGCTGCCAGAAGGCTCTGTGCGATAGTGGCTTGCAAGGAGCTGCTTAGGAATCTAGTTGCACAGCAAGTACAAGCTTCTCACTGGAGCTGAGAAGCACTGGGAAGAACTTCCCGTTGAAGAACTAACAGTGTGCAGAAACACACGCAGTTCTATCTCTTACTGGGGAGTGTGCAGGCGAGTTCAGTGAACAGGCCGCTCTGCCCGAACAAGGCAGAATGCAGATGCGTAGTTCCCAAGCATATTCTTCTGAGTCCACTAGAAACGTTGGAGTAGAGCTGAGAGGAACTCGGCATAAGTTCCATTTGAAGAAATAACCTAGGCCAGAATCCCACTCAGCTGTAGCTGTTAAGATTCATCTGGAGCGCACATTCTGGGAACCAGGCAGCAGAGTGCCCTGTGGAAGCTGCTCGATTTCAGCTTGTCTGATAGGTGTTTGTCTTGCCTGCAGAGAAACAGTGGCTTAGAGAACTCTTTCTACAGCAGCCACACACTCTGCCCTAGAGCTGAGAAGCACTGGCTGTAAGTTCCCTTTGCAGAAGTAACATTCTCCAGAAACACACTCTCTCCTAACTCTTAAGTTACTAGCTCACCTCACATTTGCATGGAAACCCAGAGTGGAGCAGCCGGCGTTAGCTCTTGCTTGGATGCTGCCAGAAGGCTCTGTGCGATAGTGGCTTGCAAGGAGCTGCTTAGGAATCTAGTTGCACAGCAAGTACAAGCTTCTCACTGGAGCTGAGAAGCACTGGGAAGAACTTCCCTTTGAAGAACTAACAGTGTGCAGAAACACACGCAGTTCTATCTCTTACTGGGGAGTGTGCAGGCGAGTTCAGTGAACAGGCCGCTCTGCCCGAACAATGCAGAATGCAGATGCGTAGTTCCCAAGCATATTCTTCTGAGTCCACTAGAAACGTTGGAGTAGAGCTGAGAGGAACTCGGCATAAATTCCATTTGAAGAAATAACCTAGGCCAGAAACCCACTCAGCTGTAGCTGTTAAGATTCATCTGGAGCGCACATTCTGGGAACCAGGCAGCAGAGTGCCCTGTGGAAGCTGCTCGATTTCAGCTTGTCTGATAGGTGTTTGTCTTCCCTGCAGAGAAACAGTGGCTTAGAGAACTCTTTCTACAACAGCCACACACTCTGCCCTAGAGCTGAGAAGCACTGGCTGTAAGTTCCCTTTGCAGAAGTGACATTCTCCAGAAACACACTCTCTCCTAACTCTTATGTTACTAGCTCACCTCACATATGCATGGAAACCCAGAGTGGAGCAGGCGGCGATAGCTCTTACTTGGAAGCTGCCAGAAGGCTCTGTGCGATAGTGGCTTGCAAGGAGCTGCTTAGGAATCTAGTTGCACAGCAAGTACAAGCTTCTCACTGGAGCTGAGAAGCACTGGGAAGAACTTCCCTTTGAAGAACTAACAGTGTGCAGAAACACACGCAGTTCTATCTCTTACTGGGGAGTGTGCAGGAGACTTCAGTGAACAGGCCGGTTTGCCCGAACAAGGCAGAATGCAGATGCGTAGTTCCCAAGCATATTCTTCTGAGTCCACTAGAAACGTTGGAGTAGAGCTGAGAGGAACTCGGCATAAGTTCCATTTGAAGAAATAACCTAGGCCAGAAACCCACTCAGCTGTAGCTGTTAAGATTCCTCTGGAGCGCACATTCTGGGAACCAGGCAGCAGAGTGCCCTGTGGAAGCTGCTCGATTTCAGCTTGTCTGATAGGTGTTTGTCTTCCCTGCAGAGAAACAGTGGCTTAGAGAACTCTTTCTACAGCAGCCACACACTCTGCCCTAGAGCTGAGAAGCACTGGCTGTAAGTTCCCTTTGCAGAAGTAACATTCTCCAGAAACACACTCTCTCCTAACTCTTAACTTACTAGCTCACCTCACATATGCATGGAAACCCAGAGTGGAGCAGGCGGCGATAGCTCTTGCTTGGATGCTGCCAGAAGGCTCTGTGCGATAGTGGCTTGCAAGGAGCTGCTTAGGAATCTAGTTGCACAGCAAGTACAAGCTTCTCACTGGAGCTGAGAAGCACTGGGAAGAACTTCCCGTTGAAGAACTAACAGTGTGCAGAAACACACGCAGTTCTATCTCTTACTGGGGAGTGTGCAGGCGAGTTCAGTGAACAGGCCGCTCTGCCCGAACAAGGCAGAATGCAGATGCGTAGTTCCCAAGCATAATCTTCTGAGTCCACTAGAAACGTTGGAGTAGAGCTGAGAGGAACTCGGCATAAGTTCCATTTGAAGAAATAACCTAGGCCAGAATCCCACTCAGCTGTAGCTGTTAAGATTCATCTGGAGCGCACATTCTGGGAACCAGGCAGCAGAGTGCCCTGTGGAAGCTGCTCGATTTCAGCTTGTCTGATAGGTGTTTGTCTTGCCTGCAGAGAAACAGTGGCTTAGAGAACTCTTTCTACAGCAGCCACACACTCTGCCCTAGAGCTGAGAAGCACTGGCTGTAAGTTCCCTTTGCAGAAGTGACATTCTCCAGAAACACACTCTCTCCTAACTCTTAAGTTACTAGCTCACCTCACATATGCATGGAAACCCAGAGTGGAGCAGGCGGCGATAGCTCTTACTTGGAAGGTGCCAGAAGGCTCTGTGCGATAGTGGCTTGCAAGGAGCTGCTTAGGAATCTAGTTGCACAGCAAGTACAAGCTTCTCACTGGAGCTGAGAAGCACTGGGAAGAACTTCCCTTTGAAGAACTAACAGTGTGCAGAAACACACGCAGTTCTATCTCTTACTGGGGAGTGTGCAGGAGACTTCAGTGAACAGGCCGGTTTGCCCGAACAAGGCAGAATGCAGATGCGTAGTTCCCAAGCATATTCTTCTGAGTCCACTAGAAACGTTGGAGTAGAGCTGAGAGGAACTCGGCATAAGTTCCATTTGAAGAAATAACCTAGGCCAGAAACCCACTCAGCTGTAGCTGTTAAGATTCCTCTGGAGCGCACATTCTGGGAACCAGGCAGCAGAGTGCCCTGTGGAAGCTGCTCGATTTCAGCTTGTCTGATAGGTGTTTGTCTTCCCTGCAGAGAAACAGTGGCTTAGAGAACTCTTTCTACAGCAGCCACACACTCTGCCCTAGAGCTGAGAAGCACTGGCTGTAAGTTCCCTTTGCAGAAGTAACATTCTCCAGAAACACACTCTCTCCTAACTCTTAACTTACTAGCTCACCTCACATATGCATGGAAACCCAGAGTGGAGCAGGCAGCGATAGCTCTTGCTTGGATGCTGCCAGAAGGCTCTGTGCGATAGTGGCTTGCAAGGAGCTGCTTAGGAATCTAGTTGCACAGCAAGTACAAGCTTCTCACTGGAGCTGAGAAGCACTGGGAAGAACTTCCCGTTGAAGAACTAACAGTGTGCAGAAACACACGCAGTTCTATCTCTTACTGGGGAGTGTGCAGGCGAGTTCAGTGAACAGGCCGCTCTGCCCGAACAAGGCAGAATGCAGATACGTAGTTCCCAAGCATATTCTTCTGAGTCCACTAGAAACGTTGGAGTAGAGCTGAGAGGAACTCGGCATAAGTTCCATTTGAAGAAATAACCTAGGCCAGAATCCCACTCAGCTGTAGCTGTTAAGATTCATCTGGAGCGCACATTCTGGGAACCAGGCAGCAGAGTGCCCTGTGGAAGCTGCTCGATTTCAGCTTGTCTGATAGGTGTTTGTCTTCCCTGCAGAGAAACAGTGGCTTAGAGAACTCTTTCTACAGCAGCCACACACTCTGCCCTAGAGCTGAGAAGCACTGGCTGTAAGTTCCCTTTGCAGAAGTAACATTCTCCAGAAACACACTCTCTCCTAACTCTTAAGTTACTAGCTCACCTCACATTTGCATGGAAACCCAGAGTGGAGCAGCCGGCGTTAGCTCTTGCTTGGATGCTGCCAGAAGGCTCTGTGCGATAGTGGCTTGCAAGGAGCTGCTTAGGAATCTAGTTGCACAGCAAGTACAAGCTTCTCACTGGAGCTGAGAAGCACTGGGAAGAACTTCCCTTTGAAGAACTAACAGTGTGCAGAAACACATGCAGTTCTATCTCTTACTGGGGAGTGTGCAGGAGACTTCAGTGAACAGGCCGGTTTGCCCGAACAAGGCAGAATGCAGATGCGTAGTTCCCAAGCATATTCTTCTGAGTCCACTAGAAACGTTGGAGTAGAGCTGAGAGGAACTCGGCATAAGTTCCATTTGAAGAAATAACCTAGGCCAGAAACCCACTCAGCTGTAGCTGTTAAGATTCCTCTGGAGCGCACATTCTGGGAACCAGGCAGCAGAGTGCCCTGTGGAAGCTGCTCGATTTCAGCTTGTCTGATAGGTGTTTGTCTTCCCTGCAGAGAAACAGTGGCTTAGAGAACTCTTTCTACAGCAGCCACACACTCTGCCCTAGAGCTGAGAAGCACTGGCTGTAAGTTCCCTTTGCAGAAGTAACATTCTCCAGAAACACACTCTCTCCTAACTCTTAAGTTACTAGCTCACCACACATATGCATGGAAACCCAGAGTGGAGCAGCCAGCGATAGCTCTTGCTTGGATGCTGCCAGAAGGCTCTGTGCGATAGTGGCTTGCAAGGAGCTGCTTAGGAATTAGTTGCACAGCAAGTACAAGCTTCTCACTGGAGCTGAGAAGCACTGGGAAGAACTTCCCTTTGAAGAACTAACAGTGTGCAGAAACACACGCAGTTCTATCTCTTACTGGGGAGTGTGCAGGCGAGTTCAGTGAACAGGCCGCTCTGCCCGAACAATGCAGAATGCAGATGCGTAGTTCCCAAGCATATTCTTCTGAGTCCACTAGAAACGTTGGAGTAGAGCTGAGAGGAACTCGGCATAAGTTCCATTTGAAGAAATAACCTAGGCCAGAAACGCACTCAGCTGTAGCTGTTAAGATTCATCTGGAGCGCACATTCTGGGAGCCAGGCAGCAGAGTACCCGGTGGAAGCTGCTCGATTTCAGCTTGTCTGATAGGTGTTTGTCTTCCCTGCAGAGAAACAGTGGCTTAGAGAACTCTTTCTACAGCAGCCACACACTCTGTCCTAGAGCTGAGAAGCACTGGCTGTAAGTTCCCTTTGCAGAAGTAACACTCTCCAGAAACACACTCTCTCCTAAGTCTTAAGTTACTAGCTCACCTCACATATGCATGGAAACCCAGAGTGGAGCAGGCGGCGATAGCTCTTGCTTGGATGCTGCCAGAAGGCTCTGTGCGATAGTGGCTTGCAAGGAGCTGCTTAGGAATCTAGTTGCACAGCAAGTACAAGCTTCTCACTAGAGATGAGAAGCACTGGGAAGAACTTCCCTTTGAAGAACTAACAGTGTGCAGAAACACACGCAGTTCTATCTCTTACTGGGGAGTGTGCAGGCAAGTTCAGTGAACAGGCCGCTCTGCCCGAACAAGGCAGAATGCAGATGCGTAGTTCCCAAGCATATCCTTCTGAGTCCACTAGAAACGTTGGAGTAGAGCTGAGAGGAACTCGGCATAAGTTCCATTTGAAGAAATAACCTAGGCCAGAAACCCACTCAGCTGTAGCTGTTAAGATTCCTCTGGAGCGCACATTCTGGGAACCAGGCAGCAGAGTGCCCTGTGGAAGCTGCTCGATTTCAGCTTGTCTGATAGGTGTTTGTCTTCCCTGCAGAGAAACAGTGGCTTAGAGAACTCTTTCTACAGCAGCCACACACTCTGCCCTAGAGCTGAGAAGCACTGGCTGTAAGTTCCCTTTACAGAAGTAACATTCTCCAGAAACACACTCTCTCCTAACTCTTAAGTTACTAGCTCACCTCACATATGCATGGAAACCCAGAGTGGAGCAGGCGGCGATAGCTCTTGCTTGGATGCTGCCAGAAGGCTCTGTGCGATAGTGGCTTGCAAGGAGCTGCTTAGGAATCTAGTTGCACAGCAAGTACAAGCTTCTCACTGGAGCTGAGAAGCACTGGGAAGAACTTCCCTTTGAAGAACTAACAGTGTGCAGAAACACACGCAGTTCTATCTCTTACTGGGGAGTGTGCAGGCAAGTTCAGTGAACAGGCCGCTCTGCCCGAACAAGGCAGAATGCAGATGCGTAGTTCCCAAGCATATTCTTCTGAGTCCACTAGAAACGTTGGAGTAGAGCTGAGAGGAACTCGGCATAAGTTCCATTTGAAGAAATAACCTAGGCCAGAAACCCACTCAGCTGTAGCTGTGAAGATTCCTCTGGAGCGCACATTCTGGGAACCAGGCAGGAGAGTGCCCTGTGGAAGCTGCTCGATTTCAGCTTGTCTGATAGGTGTTTGTCTTCCCTGCAGAGAAACAGTGGCTTAGAGAACTCTTTCTACAGCAGCCACACACTCTGCCCTAGAGCTGAGAAGCACTGGCTGTAAGTTCCCTTTGCAGAAGTAACATTCTCCAGAAACACACTCTCTCCTAACTCTTAAGTTACTAGCTCACCACACATATGCATGGAAACCCAGAGTGGAGCAGCCAGCGATAGCTCTTGCTTGGATGCTGCCAGAAGGCTCTGTGCGATAGTGGCTTGCAAGGAGCTGCTTAGGAATTAGTTGCACAGCAAGTACAAGCTTCTCACTGGAGCTGAGAAGCACTGGGAAGAACTTCCCTTTGAAGAACTAACAGTGTGCAGAAACACACGCAGTTCTATCTCTTACTGGGGAGTGTGCAGGCGAGTTCAGTGAACAGGCCGCTCTGCCCGAACAATGCAGAATGCAGATGCGTAGTTCCCAAGCATATTCTTCTGAGTCCACTAGAAACGTTGGAGTAGAGCTGAGAGGAACTCGGCATAAGTTCCATTTGAAGAAATAACCTAGGCCAGAAACCCACTCAGCTGTAGCTGTTAAGATTCATCTGGAGCGCACATTCTGGGAACCAGGCAGCACAGTGCCCTGTGGAAGCTGCTCGATTTCAGCTTGTCTGATAGGTGTTTGTCTTCCCTGCAGAGAAACAGTGGCTTAGAGAACTCTTTCTACAACAGCCACACACTCTGCCCTAGAGCTGAGAAGCACTGGCTGTAAGTTCCCTTTGCAGAAGTGACATTCTCCAGAAACACACTCTCTCCTAACTCTTAAGTTACTAGCTCACCTCACATATGCATGGAAACCCAGAGTGGAGCAGGCGGCGATAGCTCTTACTTGGAAGCTGCCAGAAGGCTCTGTGCGATAGTGGCTTGCAAGGAGCTGCTTAGGAATCTAGTTGCACAGCAAGTACAAGCTTCTCACTGGAGCTGAGAAGCACTGGGAAGAACTTCCCTTTGAAGAACTAACAGTGTGCAGAAACACACGCAGTTCTATCTCTTACTGGGGAGTGTGCAGGAGACTTCAGTGAACAGGCCGGTTTGCCCGAACAAGGCAGAATGCAGATGCGTAGTTCCCAAGCATATTCTTCTGAGTCCACTAGAAACGTTGGAGTAGAGCTGAGAGGAACTCGGCATAAGTTCCATTTGAAGAAATAACCTAGGCCAGAAACCCACTCAGCTGTAGCTGTTAAGATTCCTCTGGAGCGCACATTCTGGGAACCAGGCAGCAGAGTGCCCTGTGGAAGCTGCTCGATTTCAGCTTGTCTGATAGGTGTTTGTCTTCCCTGCAGAGAAACAGTGGCTTAGAGAACTCTTTCTACAGCAGCCACACACTCTGCCCTAGAGCTGAGAAGCACTGGCTGTAAGTTCCCTTTGCAGAAGTAACATTCTCCAGAAACACACTCTCTCCTAACTCTTAACTTACTAGCTCACCTCACATATGCATGGAAACCCAGAGTGGAGCAGGCGGCGATAGCTCTTGCTTGGATGCTGCCAGAAGGCTCTGTGCGATAGTGGCTTGCAAGGAGCTGCTTAGGAATCTAGTTGCACAGCAAGTACAAGCTTCTCACTGGAGCTGAGAAGCACTGGGAAGAACTTCCCGTTGAAGAACTAACAGTGTGCAGAAACACACGCAGTTCTATCTCTTACTGGGGAGTGTGCAGGCGAGTTCAGTGAACAGGCCGCTCTGCCCGAACAAGGCAGAATGCAGATGCGTAGTTCCCAAGCATAATCTTCTGAGTCCACTAGAAACGTTGGAGTAGAGCTGAGAGGAACTCGGCATAAGTTCCATTTGAAGAAATAACCTAGGCCAGAATCCCACTCAGCTGTAGCTGTTAAGATTCATCTGGAGCGCACATTCTGGGAACCAGGCAGCAGAGTGCCCTGTGGAAGCTGCTCGATTTCAGCTTGTCTGATAGGTGTTTGTCTTGCCTGCAGAGAAACAGTGGCTTAGAGAACTCTTTCTACAGCAGCCACACACTCTGCCCTAGAGCTGAGAAGCACTGGCTGTAAGTTCCCTTTGCAGAAGTAACATTCTCCAGAAACACACTCTCTCCTAACTCTTAAGTTACTAGCTCACCTCACATTTGCATGGAAACCCAGAGTGGAGCAGCCGGCGTTAGCTCTTGCTTGGATGCTGCCAGAAGGCTCTGTGCGATAGTGGCTTGCAAGGAGCTGCTTAGGAATCTAGTTGCACAGCAAGTACAAGCTTCTCACTGGAGCTGAGAAGCACTGGGAAGAACTTCCCTTTGAAGAACTAACAGTGTGCAGAAACACACGCAGTTCTATCTCTTACTGGGGAGTGTGCAGGCGAGTTCAGTGAACAGGCCGCTCTGCCCGAACAATGCAGAATGCAGATGCGTAGTTCCCAAGCATATTCTTCTGAGTCCACTAGAAACGTTGGAGTAGAGCTGAGAGGAACTCGGCATAAATTCCATTTGAAGAAATAACCTAGGCCAGAAACCCACTCAGCTGTAGCTGTTAAGATTCATCTGGAGCGCACATTCTGGGAACCAGGCAGCAGAGTGCCCTGTGGAAGCTGCTCGATTTCAGCTTGTCTGATAGGTGTTTGTCTTCCCTGCAGAGAAACAGTGGCTTAGAGAACTCTTTCTACAACAGCCACACACTCTGCCCTAGAGCTGAGAAGCACTGGCTGTAAGTTCCCTTTGCAGAAGTGACATTCTCCAGAAACACACTCTCTCCTAACTCTTAAGTTACTAGCTCACCTCACATATGCATGGAAACCCAGAGTGGAGCAGGCGGCGATAGCTCTTACTTGGAAGCTGCCAGAAGGCTCTGTGCGATAGTGGCTTGCAAGGAGCTGCTTAGGAATCTAGTTGCACAGCAAGTACAAGCTTCTCACTGGAGCTGAGAAGCACTGGGAAGAACTTCCCTTTGAAGAACTAACAGTGTGCAGAAACACACGCAGTTCTATCTCTTACTGGGGAGTGTGCAGGAGACTTCAGTGAACAGGCCGGTTTGCCCGAACAAGGCAGAATGCAGATGCGTAGTTCCCAAGCATATTCTTCTGAGTCCACTAGAAACGTTGGAGTAGAGCTGAGAGGAACTCGGCATAAGTTCCATTTGAAGAAATAACCTAGGCCAGAAACCCACTCAGCTGTAGCTGTTAAGATTCCTCTGGAGCGCACATTCTGGGAACCAGGCAGCAGAGTGCCCTGTGGAAGCTGCTCGATTTCAGCTTGTCTGATAGGTGTTTGTCTTCCCTGCAGAGAAACAGTGGCTTAGAGAACTCTTTCTACAGCAGCCACACACTCTGCCCTAGAGCTGAGAAGCACTGGCTGTAAGTTCCCTTTGCAGAAGTAACATTCTCCAGAAACACACTCTCTCCTAACTCTTAACTTACTAGCTCACCTCACATATGCATGGAAACCCAGAGTGGAGCAGGCGGCGATAGCTCTTGCTTGGATGCTGCCAGAAGGCTCTGTGCGATAGTGGCTTGCAAGGAGCTGCTTAGGAATCTAGTTGCACAGCAAGTACAAGCTTCTCACTGGAGCTGAGAAGCACTGGGAAGAACTTCCCGTTGAAGAACTAACAGTGTGCAGAAACACACGCAGTTCTATCTCTTACTGGGGAGTGTGCAGGCGAGTTCAGTGAACAGGCCGCTCTGCCCGAACAAGGCAGAATGCAGATGCGTAGTTCCCAAGCATAATCTTCTGAGTCCACTAGAAACGTTGGAGTAGAGCTGAGAGGAACTCGGCATAAGTTCCATTTGAAGAAATAACCTAGGCCAGAATCCCACTCAGCTGTAGCTGTTAAGATTCATCTGGAGCGCACATTCTGGGAACCAGGCAGCAGAGTGCCCTGTGGAAGCTGCTCGATTTCAGCTTGTCTGATAGGTGTTTGTCTTGCCTGCAGAGAAACAGTGGCTTAGAGAACTCTTTCTACAGCAGCCACACACTCTGCCCTAGAGCTGAGAAGCACTGGCTGTAAGTTCCCTTTGCAGAAGTGACATTCTCCAGAAACACACTCTCTCCTAACTCTTAAGTTACTAGCTCACCTCACATATGCATGGAAACCCAGAGTGGAGCAGGCGGCGATAGCTCTTACTTGGAAGGTGCCAGAAGGCTCTGTGCGATAGTGGCTTGCAAGGAGCTGCTTAGGAATCTAGTTGCACAGCAAGTACAAGCTTCTCACTGGAGCTGAGAAGCACTGGGAAGAACTTCCCTTTGAAGAACTAACAGTGTGCAGAAACACACGCAGTTCTATCTCTTACTGGGGAGTGTGCAGGAGACTTCAGTGAACAGGCCGGTTTGCCCGAACAAGGCAGAATGCAGATGCGTAGTTCCCAAGCATATTCTTCTGAGTCCACTAGAAACGTTGGAGTAGAGCTGAGAGGAACTCGGCATAAGTTCCATTTGAAGAAATAACCTAGGCCAGAAACCCACTCAGCTGTAGCTGTTAAGATTCCTCTGGAGCGCACATTCTGGGAACCAGGCAGCAGAGTGCCCTGTGGAAGCTGCTCGATTTCAGCTTGTCTGATAGGTGTTTGTCTTCCCTGCAGAGAAACAGTGGCTTAGAGAACTCTTTCTACAGCAGCCACACACTCTGCCCTAGAGCTGAGAAGCACTGGCTGTAAGTTCCCTTTGCAGAAGTAACATTCTCCAGAAACACACTCTCTCCTAACTCTTAACTTACTAGCTCACCTCACATATGCATGGAAACCCAGAGTGGAGCAGGCAGCGATAGCTCTTGCTTGGATGCTGCCAGAAGGCTCTGTGCGATAGTGGCTTGCAAGGAGCTGCTTAGGAATCTAGTTGCACAGCAAGTACAAGCTTCTCACTGGAGCTGAGAAGCACTGGGAAGAACTTCCCGTTGAAGAACTAACAGTGTGCAGAAACACACGCAGTTCTATCTCTTACTGGGGAGTGTGCAGGCGAGTTCAGTGAACAGGCCGCTCTGCCCGAACAAGGCAGAATGCAGATACGTAGTTCCCAAGCATATTCTTCTGAGTCCACTAGAAACGTTGGAGTAGAGCTGAGAGGAACTCGGCATAAGTTCCATTTGAAGAAATAACCTAGGCCAGAATCCCACTCAGCTGTAGCTGTTAAGATTCATCTGGAGCGCACATTCTGGGAACCAGGCAGCAGAGTGCCCTGTGGAAGCTGCTCGATTTCAGCTTGTCTGATAGGTGTTTGTCTTCCCTGCAGAGAAACAGTGGCTTAGAGAACTCTTTCTACAGCAGCCACACACTCTGCCCTAGAGCTGAGAAGCACTGGCTGTAAGTTCCCTTTGCAGAAGTAACATTCTCCAGAAACACACTCTCTCCTAACTCTTAAGTTACTAGCTCACCTCACATTTGCATGGAAACCGAGAGTGGAGCAGCCGGCGTTAGCTCTTGCTTGGATGCTGCCAGAAGGCTCTGTGCGATAGTGGCTTGCAAGGAGCTGCTTAGGAATCTAGTTGCACAGCAAGTACAAGCTTCTCACTGGAGCTGAGAAGCACTGGGAAGAACTTCCCTTTGAAGAACTAACAGTGTGCAGAAACACACGCAGTTCTATCTCTTACTGGGGAGTGTGCAGGCGAGTTCAGTGAACAGGCCGCTCTGCCCGTACAATGCAGAATGCAGATGCGTAGTTCCCAAGCATATTCTTCTGAGTCCACTAGAAACGTTGGAGTAGAGCTGAGAGGAACTCGGCATAAGTTCCATTTGAAGAAATAACCTAGGCCAGAAACCCACTCAGCTGTAGCTGTTAAGATTCATCTGGAGCGCACATTCTGGGAACCAGGCAGCAGAGTGCCCTGTGGAAGCTGCTCGATTTCAGCTTGTCTGATAGGTGTTTGTCTTCCCTGCAGAGAAACAGTGGCTTAGAGAACTCTTTCTACAACAGCCACACACTCTGCCCTAGAGCTGAGAAGCACTGGCTGTAAGTTCCCTTTGCAGAAGTGACATTCTCCAGAAACACACTCTCTCCTAACTCTTAAGTTACTAGCTCACCTCACATATGCATGGAAACCCAGAGTGGAGCAGGCGGCGATAGCTCTTACTTGGAAGCTGCCAGAAGGCTCTGTGCGATAGTGGCTTCCAAGGAGCTGCTTAGGAATCTAGTTGCACAGCAAGTACAAGCTTCTCACTGGAGCTGAGAAGCACTGGGAAGAACTTCCCTTTGAAGAACTAACAGTGTGCAGAAACACACGCAGTTCTATCTCTTACTGGGGAGTGTGCAGGAGACTTCAGTGAACAGGCCGGTTTGCCCGAACAAGGCAGAATGCAGATGCGTAGTTCCCAAGCATATTCTTCTGAGTCCACTAGAAACGTTGGAGTAGAGCTGAGAGGAACTCGGCATAAGTTCCATTTGAAGAAATAACCTAGGCCAGAAACCCACTCAGCTGTAGCTGTTAAGATTCCTCTGGAGCGCACATTCTGGGAACCAGGCAGCAGAGTGCCCTGTGGAAGCTGCTCGATTTCAGCTTGTCTGATAGGTGTTTGTCTTCCCTGCAGAGAAACAGTGGCTTAGAGAACTCTTTCTACAGCAGCCACACACTCTGCCCTAGAGCTGAGAAGCACTGGCTGTAAGTTCCCTTTGCAGAAGTAACATTCTCCAGAAACACACTCTCTCCTAACTCTTAACTTACTAGCTCACCTCACATATGCATGGAAACCCAGAGTGGAGCAGGCGGCGATAGCTCTTGCTTGGATGCTGCCAGAAGGCTCTGTGCGATAGTGGCTTGCAAGGAGCTGCTTAGGAATCTAGTTGCACAGCAAGTACAAGCTTCTCACTGGAGCTGAGAAGCACTGGGAAGAACTTCCCGTTGAAGAACTAACAGTGTGCAGAAACACACGCAGTTCTATCTCTTACTGGGGAGTGTGCAGGCGAGTTCAGTGAACAGGCCGCTCTGCCCGAACAAGGCAGAATGCAGATGCGTAGTTCCCAAGCATAATCTTCTGAGTCCACTAGAAACGTTGGAGTAGAGCTGAGAGGAACTCGGCATAAGTTCCATTTGAAGAAATAACCTAGGCCAGAAACCCACTCAGCTGTAGCTGTTAAGATTCATCTGGAGCGCACATTCTGGGAACCAGGCAGCAGAGTGCCCTGTGGAAGCTGCTCGATTTCAGCTTGTCTGATAGGTGTTTGTCTTGCCTGCAGAGAAACAGTGGCTTAGAGAACTCTTTCTACAGCAGCCACACAATCTGCCCTAGAGCTGAGAAGCACTGGCTGTAAGTTCCCTTTGCAGAAGTAACATTCTCCAGAAACACACTCTCTCCTAACTCTTAAGTTACTAGCTCACCTCACATTTGCATGGAAACCCAGAGTGGAGCAGCCGGCGTTAGCTCTTGCTTGGATGCTGCCAGAAGGCTCTGTGCGATAGTGGCTTGCAAGGAGCTGCTTAGGAATCTAGTTGCACAGCAAGTACAAGCTTCTCACTGGAGCTGAGAAGCACTGGGAAGAACTTCCCTTTGAAGAACTAACAGTGTGCAGAAACACACGCAGTTCTATCTCTTACTGGGGAGTGTGCAGGCGAGTTCAGTGAACAGGCCGCTCTGCCCGAACAATGCAGAATGCAGATGCGTAGTTCCCAAGCATATTCTTCTGAGTCCACTAGAAACGTTGGAGTAGAGCTGAGAGGAACTCGGCATAAATTCCATTTGAAGAAATAACCTAGGCCAGAAACCCACTCAGCTGTAGCTGTTAAGATTCATCTGGAGCGCACATTCTGGGAACCAGGCAGCAGAGTGCCCTGTGGAAGCTGCTCGATTTCAGCTTGTCTGATAGGTGTTTGTCTTCCCTGCAGAGAAACAGTGGCTTAGAGAACTCTTTCTACAACAGCCACACACTCTGCCCTAGAGCTGAGAAGCACTGGCTGTAAGTTCCCTTTGCAGAAGTGACATTCTCCAGAAACACACTCTCTCCTAACTCTTAAGTTACTAGCTCACCTCACATATGCATGGAAACCCAGAGTGGAGCAGGCGGCGATAGCTCTTACTTGGAAGCTGCCAGAAGGCTCTGTGCGATAGTGGCTTGCAAGGAGCTGCTTAGGAATCTAGTTGCACAGCAAGTACAAGCTTCTCACTGGAGCTGAGAAGCACTGGGAAGAACTTCCCGTTGAAGAACTAACAGTGTGCAGAAACACACGCAGTTCTATCTCTTACTGGGGAGTGTGCAGGCGAGTTCAGTGAACAGGCCGCTCTGCCCGAACAAGGCAGAATGCAGATGCGTAGTTCCCAAGCATATTCTTCTGAGTCCACTAGAAACGTTGGAGTAGAGCTGAGAGGAACTCGGCATAAGTTCCATTTGAAGAAATAACCTAGGCCAGAATCCCACTCAGCTGTAGCTGTTAAGATTCATCTGGAGCGCACATTCTGGGAACCAGGCAGCAGAGTGCCCTGTGGAAGCTGCTCGATTTCAGCTTGTCTGATAGGTGTTTGTCTTCCCTGCAGAGAAACAGTGGCTTAGAGAACTCTTTCTACAGCAGCCACACACTCTGCCCTAGAGCTGAGAAGCACTGGCTGTAAGTTCCCTTTGCAGAAGTAACATTCTCCAGAAACACACTCTCTCCTAACTCTTAAGTTACTAGCTCACCTCACATTTGCATGGAAACCGAGAGTGGAGCAGCCGGCGTTAGCTCTTGCTTGGATGCTGCCAGAAGGCTCTGTGCGATAGTGGCTTGCAAGGAGCTGCTTAGGAATCTAGTTGCACAGCAGGTACAAGCTTCTCACTGGAGCTGAGAAGCACTGGGAAGAACTTCCCTTTGAAGAACTAACAGTGTGCAGAAACACACGCAGTTCTATCTCTTACTGGGGAGTGTGCAGGCGAGTTCAGTGAACAGGCCGCTCTGCCCGTACAATGCAGAATGCAGATGCGTAGTTCCCAAGCATATTCTTCTGAGTCCACTAGAAACGTTGGAGTAGAGCTGAGAGGAACTCGGCATAAGTTCCATTTGAAGAAATAACCTAGGCCAGAAACCCACTCAGCTGTAGCTGTTAAGATTCATCTGGAGCGCACATTCTGGGAACCAGGCAGCAGAGTGCCCTGTGGAAGCTGCTCGATTTCAGCTTGTCTGATAGGTGTTTGTCTTCCCTGCAGAGAAACAGTGGCTTAGAGAACTCTTTCTACAACAGCCACACACTCTGCCCTAGAGCTGAGAAGCACTGGCTGTAAGTTCCCTTTGCAGAAGTGACATTCTCCAGAAACACACTCTCTCCTAACTCTTAAGTTACTAGCTCACCTCACATATGCATGGAAACCCAGAGTGGAGCAGGCGGCGATAGCTCTTACTTGGAAGCTGCCAGAAGGCTCTGTGCGATAGTGGCTTCCAAGGAGCTGCTTAGGAATCTAGTTGCACAGCAAGTACAAGCTTCTCACTGGAGCTGAGAAGCACTGGGAAGAACTTCCCTTTGAAGAACTAACAGTGTGCAGAAACACACGCAGTTCTATCTCTTACTGGGGAGTGTGCAGGAGACTTCAGTGAACAGGCCGGTTTGCCCGAACAAGGCAGAATGCAGATGCGTAGTTCCCAAGCATATTCTTCTGAGTCCACTAGAAACGTTGGAGTAGAGCTGAGAGGAACTCGGCATAAGTTCCATTTGAAGAAATAACCTAGGCCAGAAACCCACTCAGCTGTAGCTGTTAAGATTCCTCTGGAGCGCACATTCTGGGAACCAGGCAGCAGAGTGCCCTGTGGAAGCTGCTCGATTTCAGCTTGTCTGATAGGTGTTTGTCTTCCCTGCAGAGAAACAGTGGCTTAGAGAACTCTTTCTACAGCAGCCACACACTCTGCCCTAGAGCTGAGAAGCACTGGCTGTAAGTTCCCTTTGCAGAAGTAACATTCTCCAGAAACACACTCTCTCCTAACTCTTAACTTACTAGCTCACCTCACATATGCATGGAAACCCAGAGTGGAGCAGGCGGCGATAGCTCTTGCTTGGATGCTGCCAGAAGGCTCTGTGCGATAGTGGCTTGCAAGGAGCTGCTTAGGAATCTAGTTGCACAGCAAGTACAAGCTTCTCACTGGAGCTGAGAAGCACTGGGAAGAACTTCCCGTTGAAGAACTAACAGTGTGCAGAAACACACGCAGTTCTATCTCTTACTGGGGAGTGTGCAGGCGAGTTCAGTGAACAGGCCGCTCTGCCCGAACAAGGCAGAATGCAGATGCGTAGTTCCCAAGCATAATCTTCTGAGTCCACTAGAAACGTTGGAGTAGAGCTGAGAGGAACTCGGCATAAGTTCCATTTGAAGAGATAACCTAGGCCAGAATCCCACTCAGCTGTAGCTGTTAAGATTCATCTGGAGCGCACATTCTGGGAACCAGGCAGCAGAGTGCCCTGTGGAAGCTGCTCGATTTCAGCTTGTCTGATAGGTGTTTGTCTTGCCTGCAGAGAAACAGTGGCTTAGAGAACTCTTTCTACAGCAGCCACACACTCTGCCCTAGAGCTGAGAAGCACTGGCTGTAAGTTCCCTTTGCAGAAGTGACATTCTCCAGAAACACACTCTCTCCTAACTCTTAAGTTACTAGCTCACCTCACATATGCATGGAAACCCAGAGTGGAGCAGGCGGCGATAGCTCTTACTTGGAAGGTGCCAGAAGGCTCTGTGCGATAGTGGCTTGCAAGGAGCTGCTTAGGAATCTAGTTGCACAGCAAGTACAAGCTTCTCACTGGAGCTGAGAAGCACTGGGAAGAACTTCCCTTTGAAGAACTAACAGTGTGCAGAAACACACGCAGTTCTATCTCTTACTGGGGAGTGTGCAGGAGACTTCAGTGAACAGGCCGGTTTGCCCGAACAAGGCAGAATGCAGATGCGTAGTTCCCAAGCATATTCTTCTGAGTCCACTAGAAACGTTGGAGTAGAGCTGAGAGGAACTCGGCATAAGTTCCATTTGAAGAAATAACCTAGGCCAGAAACCCACTCAGCTGTAGCTGTTAAGATTCCTCTGGAGCGCACATTCTGGGAACCAGGCAGCAGAGTGCCCTGTGGAAGCTGCTCGATTTCAGCTTGTCTGATAGGTGTTTGTCTTCCCTGCAGAGAAACAGTGGCTTAGAGAACTCTTTCTACAGCAGCCACACACTCTGCCCTAGAGCTGAGAAGCACTGGCTGTAAGTTCCCTTTGCAGAAGTAACATTCTCCAGAAACACACTCTCTCCTAACTCTTAACTTACTAGCTCACCTCACATATGCATGGAAACCCAGAGTGGAGCAGGCAGCGATAGCTCTTGCTTGGATGCTGCCAGAAGGCTCTGTGCGATAGTGGCTTGCAAGGAGCTGCTTAGGAATCTAGTTGCACAGCAAGTACAAGCTTCTCACTGGAGCTGAGAAGCACTGGGAAGAACTTCCCGTTGAAGAACTAACAGTGTGCAGAAACACACGCAGTTCTATCTCTTACTGGGGAGTGTGCAGGCGAGTTCAGTGAACAGGCCGCTCTGCCCGAACAAGGCAGAATGCAGATACGTAGTTCCCAAGCATATTCTTCTGAGTCCACTAGAAACGTTGGAGTAGAGCTGAGAGGAACTCGGCATAAGTTCCATTTGAAGAAATAACCTAGGCCAGAATCCCACTCAGCTGTAGCTGTTAAGATTCATCTGGAGCGCACATTCTGGGAACCAGGCAGCAGAGTGCCCTGTGGAAGCTGCTCGATTTCAGCTTGTCTGATAGGTGTTTGTCTTCCCTGCAGAGAAACAGTGGCTTAGAGAACTCTTTCTACAGCAGCCACACACTCTGCCCTAGAGCTGAGAAGCACTGGCTGTAAGTTCCCTTTGCAGAAGTAACATTCTCCAGAAACACACTCTCTCCTAACTCTTAAGTTACTAGCTCACCTCACATTTGCATGGAAACCGAGAGTGGAGCAGCCGGCGTTAGCTCTTGCTTGGATGCTGCCAGAAGGCTCTGTGCGATAGTGGCTTGCAAGGAGCTGCTTAGGAATCTAGTTGCACAGCAAGTACAAGCTTCTCACTGGAGCTGAGAAGCACTGGGAAGAACTTCCCTTTGAAGAACTAACAGTGTGCAGAAACACACGCAGTTCTATCTCTTACTGGGGAGTGTGCAGGCGAGTTCAGTGAACAGGCCGCTCTGCCCGTACAATGCAGAATGCAGATGCGTAGTTCCCAAGCATATTCTTCTGAGTCCACTAGAAACGTTGGAGTAGAGCTGAGAGGAACTCGGCATAAGTTCCATTTGAAGAAATAACCTAGGCCAGAAACCCACTCAGCTGTAGCTGTTAAGATTCATCTGGAGCGCACATTCTGGGAACCAGGCAGCAGAGTGCCCTGTGGAAGCTGCTCGATTTCAGCTTGTCTGATAGGTGTTTGTCTTCCCTGCAGAGAAACAGTGGCTTAGAGAACTCTTTCTACAACAGCCACACACTCTGCCCTAGAGCTGAGAAGCACTGGCTGTAAGTTCCCTTTGCAGAAGTGACATTCTCCAGAAACACACTCTCTCCTAACTCTTAAGTTACTAGCTCACCTCACATATGCATGGAAACCCAGAGTGGAGCAGGCGGCGATAGCTCTTACTTGGAAGCTGCCAGAAGGCTCTGTGCGATAGTGGCTTCCAAGGAGCTGCTTAGGAATCTAGTTGCACAGCAAGTACAAGCTTCTCACTGGAGCTGAGAAGCACTGGGAAGAACTTCCCTTTGAAGAACTAACAGTGTGCAGAAACACACGCAGTTCTATCTCTTACTGGGGAGTGTGCAGGAGACTTCAGTGAACAGGCCGGTTTGCCCGAACAAGGCAGAATGCAGATGCGTAGTTCCCAAGCATATTCTTCTGAGTCCACTAGAAACGTTGGAGTAGAGCTGAGAGGAACTCGGCATAAGTTCCATTTGAAGAAATAACCTAGGCCAGAAACCCACTCAGCTGTAGCTGTTAAGATTCCTCTGGAGCGCACATTCTGGGAACCAGGCAGCAGAGTGCCCTGTGGAAGCTGCTCGATTTCAGCTTGTCTGATAGGTGTTTGTCTTCCCTGCAGAGAAACAGTGGCTTAGAGAACTCTTTCTACAGCAGCCACACACTCTGCCCTAGAGCTGAGAAGCACTGGCTGTAAGTTCCCTTTGCAGAAGTAACATTCTCCAGAAACACACTCTCTCCTAACTCTTAACTTACTAGCTCACCTCACATATGCATGGAAACCCAGAGTGGAGCAGGCGGCGATAGCTCTTGCTTGGATGCTGCCAGAAGGCTCTGTGCGATAGTGGCTTGCAAGGAGCTGCTTAGGAATCTAGTTGCACAGCAAGTACAAGCTTCTCACTGGAGCTGAGAAGCACTGGGAAGAACTTCCCGTTGAAGAACTAACAGTGTGCAGAAACACACGCAGTTCTATCTCTTACTGGGGAGTGTGCAGGCGAGTTCAGTGAACAGGCCGCTCTGCCCGAACAAGGCAGAATGCAGATGCGTAGTTCCCAAGCATAATCTTCTGAGTCCACTAGAAACGTTGGAGTAGAGCTGAGAGGAACTCGGCATAAGTTCCATTTGAAGAAATAACCTAGGCCAGAATCCCACTCAGCTGTAGCTGTTAAGATTCATCTGGAGCGCACATTCTGGGAACCAGGCAGCAGAGTGCCCTGTGGAAGCTGCTCGATTTCAGCTTGTCTGATAGGTGTTTGTCTTGCCTGCAGAGAAACAGTGGCTTAGAGAACTCTTTCTACAGCAGCCACACAATCTGCCCTAGAGCTGAGAAGCACTGGCTGTAAGTTCCCTTTGCAGAAGTAACATTCTCCAGAAACACACTCTCTCCTAACTCTTAAGTTACTAGCTCACCTCACATTTGCATGGAAACCCAGAGTGGAGCAGCCGGCGTTAGCTCTTGCTTGGATGCTGCCAGAAGGCTCTGTGCGATAGTGGCTTGCAAGGAGCTGCTTAGGAATCTAGTTGCACAGCAAGTACAAGCTTCTCACTGGAGCTGAGAAGCACTGGGAAGAACTTCCCTTTGAAGAACTAACAGTGTGCAGAAACACACGCAGTTCTATCTCTTACTGGGGAGTGTGCAGGCGAGTTCAGTGAACAGGCCGCTCTGCCCGAACAATGCAGAATGCAGATGCGTAGTTCCCAAGCATATTCTTCTGAGTCCACTAGAAACGTTGGAGTAGAGCTGAGAGGAACTCGGCATAAATTCCATTTGAAGAAATAACCTAGGCCAGAAACCCACTCAGCTGTAGCTGTTAAGATTCATCTGGAGCGCACATTCTGGGAACCAGGCAGCAGAGTGCCCTGTGGAAGCTGCTCGATTTCAGCTTGTCTGATAGGTGTTTGTCTTCCCTGCAGAGAAACAGTGGCTTAGAGAACTCTTTCTACAACAGCCACACACTCTGCCCTAGAGCTGAGAAGCACTGGCTGTAAGTTCCCTTTGCAGAAGTGACATTCTCCAGAAACACACTCTCTCCTAACTCTTAAGTTACTAGCTCACCTCACATATGCATGGAAACCCAGAGTGGAGCAGGCGGCGATAGCTCTTACTTGGAAGCTGCCAGAAGGCTCTGTGCGATAGTGGCTTGCAAGGAGCTGCTTAGGAATCTAGTTGCACAGCAAGTACAAGCTTCTCACTGGAGCTGAGAAGCACTGGGAAGAACTTCCCGTTGAAGAACTAACAGTGTGCAGAAACACACGCAGTTCTATCTCTTACTGGGGAGTGTGCAGGCGAGTTCAGTGAACAGGCCGCTCTGCCCGAACAAGGCAGAATGCAGATGCGTAGTTCCCAAGCATATTCTTCTGAGTCCACTAGAAACGTTGGAGTAGAGCTGAGAGGAACTCGGCATAAGTTCCATTTGAAGAAATAACCTAGGCCAGAATCCCACTCAGCTGTAGCTGTTAAGATTCATCTGGAGCGCACATTCTGGGAACCAGGCAGCAGAGTGCCCTGTGGAAGCTGCTCGATTTCAGCTTGTCTGATAGGTGTTTGTCTTCCCTGCAGAGAAACAGTGGCTTAGAGAACTCTTTCTACAGCAGCCACACACTCTGCCCTAGAGCTGAGAAGCACTGGCTGTAAGTTCCCTTTGCAGAAGTAACATTCTCCAGAAACACACTCTCTCCTAACTCTTAAGTTACTAGCTCACCTCACATTTGCATGGAAACCGAGAGTGGAGCAGCCGGCGTTAGCTCTTGCTTGGATGCTGCCAGAAGGCTCTGTGCGATAGTGGCTTGCAAGGAGCTGCTTAGGAATCTAGTTGCACAGCAAGTACAAGCTTCTCACTGGAGCTGAGAAGCACTGGGAAGAACTTCCCGTTGAAGAACTAACAGTGTGCAGAAACACACGCAGTTCTATCTCTTACTGGGGAGTGTGCAGGCGAGTTCAGTGAACAGGCCGCTCTGCCCGAACAAGGCAGAATGCAGATGCGTAGTTCCCAAGCATAATCTTCTGAGTCCACTAGAAACGTTGGAGTAGAGCTGAGAGGAACTCGGCATAAGTTCCATTTGAAGAAATAACCTAGGCCAGAATCCCACTCAGCTGTAGCTGTTAAGATTCATCTGGAGCGCACATTCTGGGAACCAGGCAGCAGAGTGCCCTGTGGAAGCTGCTCGATTTCAGCTTGTCTGATAGGTGTTTGTCTTCCCTGCAGAGAAACAGTGGCTTAGAGAACTCTTTCTACAGCAGCCACACACTCTGCCCTAGAGCTGAGAAGCACTGGCTGTAAGTTCCCTTTGCAGAAGTAACATTCTCCAGAAACACACTCTCTCCTAACTCTTAAGTTACTAGCTCACCTCACATTTGCATGGAAACCCAGAGTGGAGCAGGCGGCGATAGCTCTTGCTTGGATGCTGCCAGAAGGCTCTGTGCGATAGTGGCTTGCAAGGAGCTGCTTAGGAATCTAGTTGCACAGCAAGTACAAGCTTCTCACTGGAGCTGAGAAGCACTGGGAAGAACTTCCCTTTGAAGAACTAACAGTGTGCAGAAACACACGCAGTTCTATCTCTTACTGGGGAGTGTGCAGGCGAGTTCAGTGAACAGGCAGCTCTGCCCGAACAACGCAGAATGCAGATGCGTAGTTCCCAAGCATATTCTTCTGAGTCCACTAGAAACGTTGGAGTAGAGCTGAGAGGAACTCGGCATAAGTTCCATTTGAAGAAATAACCTAGGCCAGAAACCCACTCAGCTGTAGCTGTTAAGATTCATCTGGAGCGCACATTCTGGGAACCAGGCAGCAGAGTGCCCTGTGGAAGCTGCTCGATTTCAGCTTGTCTGATAGGTGTTTGTCTTCCCTGCAGAGAAACAGTGGCTTAGAGAACTCTTTCTACAGCAGCCACACACTCTGCCCTAGAGCTGAGAAGCACTGGCTGTAAGTTCCCTTTGCAGAAGTAACATTCTCCAGAAACAAACTCTCTCCTAACTCTTAAGTTACTAGCTCACCTCACATATGCATGGAAACCCAGAGTGGAGCAGGCGGCGATAGCTCTTGCTTGGATGCTGCCAGAAGGCTCTGTGCGATAGTGGCTTGCAAGGAGCTGCTTAGGAATCTAGTTGCACAGCAAGTACAAGCTTCTCACTGGAGCTGAGAAGCACTGGGAAGAACTTCCCTTTGAAGAACTAACAGTGTGCAGAAACACACGCAGTTCTATCTCTTACTGGGGAGTGTGCAGGAGACTTCAGTGAACAGGCCGTTTTGCCCGAACAAGGCAGAATGCAGATGCGTAGTTCCCAAGCATATTCTTCTGAGTCCACTAGAAACGTTGGAGTAGAGCTGAGAGGAACTCGGCATAAGTTCCATTTGAAGAAATAACCTAGGCCAGAAACCCACTCAGCTGTAGCTGTTAAGATTCCTCTGGAGCGCACATTCTGGGAACCAGGCAGCAGAGTGCCCTGTGGAAGCTGCTCGATTTCAGCTTGTCTGATAGGTGTTTGTCTTCCCTGCAGAGAAACAGTGGCTTAGAGAACTCTTTCTACAGCAGCCACACACTCTGCCCTAGAGCTTAGAAGCACTGGCTGTAAGTTCCCTTTGCAGAAGTAACATTCTCCAGAAACACACTCTCTCCTAACTCTTAAGTTACTAGCTCACCTCACATATGCATGGAAACCCAGAGTGGAGCAGGCGGCGATAGCTCTTGCTTGGATGCTGCCAGAAGGCTCTGTGCGATAGTGGCTTGCAAGGAGCTGCTTAGGAATCTAGTTGCACAGCAAGTACAAGCTTCTCACTGGAGATGAGAGGCACTGGGAAGAACTTCCCTTTGAAGAACTAACAGTGTGCAGAAACACACGCAGTTCTATCTCTTACTGGGGAGTGTGCAGGAGACTTCAGTGAACAGGCCGTTTTGCCCGAACAAGGCAGAATGCAGATGCGTAGTGACCAAGCATATTCTTCTGAGTCCACTAGAAACGTTGGAGTAGAGCTGAGAGGAACTCGGCATAAGTTCCATTTGAAGAAATAACCTAGGCCAGAAACCCACTCAGCTGTAGCTGTTAAGATTCATCTGGAGCGCACATTCTGGGAACCAGGCAGCAGAGTGCCCTGTGGAAGCTGCTCGATTTCAGCTTGTCTGATAGGTGTTTGTCTTCCCTGCAGAGAAACAGTGGCTTAGAGAACTCTTTCTACAGCAGCCACACACTCTGCCCTAGAGCTGAGAAGCACTGGCTGTAAGTTCCCTTTGCAGAAGTAACATTCCCCAGAAACAAACTCTCTCCTAACTCTTAAGTTACTAGCTCACCTCACATATGCATGGAAACCCAGAGTGGAGCAGGCGGCGATAGCTCTTGCTTGGATGCTGCCAGAAGGCTCTGTGCGATAGTGGCTTGCAAGGAGCTGCTTAGGAATCTAGTTGCACAGCAAGTACAAGCTTCTCACTGGAGCTGAGAAGCACTGGGAAGAACTTCCCGTTGAAGAACTAACAGTGTGCAGAAACACACGCAGTTCTATCTCTTACTGGGGAGTGTGCAGGCGAGTTCAGTGAACAGGCCGCTCTGCCCGAACAAGGCAGAATGCAGATGCGTAGTTCCCAAGCATATTCTTCTGAGTCCACTAGAAACGTTGGAGTAGAGCTGAGAGGAACTCGGCATAAGTTCCATTTGAAGAAATAACCTAGGCCAGAAACCCACTCAGCTGTAGCTGTTAAGATTCATCTGGAGCGCACATTCTGGGAACCAGGCAGCAGAGTGCCCTGTGGAAGCTGCTCGATTTCAGCTTGTCTGATAGGTGTTTGTTTTCCCTGCAGTGAACAGTGGCTTAGAGAACTCTTTCTACAGCAGCCACACACTCTGCCCTAGAGCTGAGAAGCACTGGCTGTAAGTTCCCTTTGCAGAAGTAACATTCTCCAGAAACACACTCTCTCCTAACTCTTAAGTTACTAGCTCACCTCACATATGCATGGAAACCCAGAGTGGAGCAGGCGGCGATAGCTCTTGCTTGGATGCTGCCAGAAGGCTCTGTGCGATAGTGGCTTGCAAGGAGCTGCTTAGGAATCTAGTTGCACAGCAAGTACAAGCTTCTCACTGGAGATGAGAAGCACTGGGAAGAACTTCCCTTTGAAGAACTAACAGTGTGCAGAAACACACGCAGTTCTATCTCTTACTGGGGAGTGTGCAGGAGACTTCAGTGAACAGGCCGCTCTGCCCGAACAAGGCAGAATGCAGATGCGTAGTTCCCAAGCATAATCTTCTGAGTCCACTAGAAACGTTGGAGTAGAGCTGAGAGGAACTCGGCATAAGTTCCATTTGAAGAAATAACCTAGGCCAGAAACCCACTCAGCTGTAGCTGTTAAGATTCCTCTGGAGCGCACATTCTGGGAACCAGGCAGCAGAGTGCCCTGTGGAAGCTGCTCGATTTCAGCTTGTCTGATAGGAGTTTGTCTTCCCTGCAGAGAAACAGTGGCTTAGAGAACTCTTTCTACAGCAGCCACACACTCTGTCCTAGAGCTGAGAAGCACTGGCTGTAAGTTCCCTTTGCAGAAGTAACATTCCCCAGAAACACACTCTCTCCTAACTCTTAAGTTACTAGCTCACCTCACATATGCATGGAACCCAGAGTGGAGCAGCCGGCGTATCTCTTGCTTGGATGCTGCCAGAAGGCTCTGTGCGATAGTGGCTTGCAAGGAGCTACTTAGGAATCTAGTTGCACAGCAAGTACAAGCTTTTCACTGGAGCTGAGAAGCACTGGGAAGAACTTCTCTTTGAAGCACTAACAGTGTGCAAAAACACACGCAGTTCTATCTCTTACTGGGGAGTGTCCAGTAGACCTCATGAACAGGCCGCTCTGCCCGAAAAAGGCAGAATGCAGATGCGTAGTTCCCAAGCATATTCTTCTGAGTCCACTAGAAACGTTGGAGTAGAGCTGAGAGGAACTCGGCATAAGTTCCATTTGAAGAAATAACCTAGGCCAGAAACCCACTCAGCTGTAGCTGTTAAGATTCATCTGGAGCGCACATTCTGGGAACCAGGCAGCAGAGTGCCCTGTGGAAGCTGCTCGATTTCAGCTTGTCTGATAGGTGTTTGTCTTCCCTGCAGAGAAACAGTGGCTTAGAGAAGTCTTTCTAGAGCAGCCACACACTCTGCCCTAGAGCTGAGAAGCACTGGCTGTAGGTTCCCTTTGCAGAAGTAACATTCTCCAGAAACACACTCTCTCCTAAGTCTTAACTTACTAGCTCACCTCACATATGCATGGAAACCCAGAGTGGAGCAGGCGGCGATAGCTCTTGCTTGGATGCTGCCAGAAGGCTCTGTGCGATAGTGGCTTGCAAGGAGCTGCTTAGGAATTAGTTGCACAGCAAGTACAAGCTTCTCACTGGAGCTGAGAAGCACTGGGAAGAACTTCCCTTTGAAGAACTAACAGTGTGCAGAAACACACGCAGTTCTATCTCTTACTGGGGAGTGTGCAGGCGAGTTCAGTGAACAGGCCGCTCTGCCCGAACAAGGCAGAATGCAGATGCGTAGTTCCCAAGCATATTCTTCTGAGTCCACTAGAAACGTTGGAGTAGAGCTGAGAGGAACTCGGCATAAGTTCCATTTGAAGAAATAACCTAGGCCAGAAACCCACTCAGCTGTAGCTGTGAAGATTCATCTGGAGCGCACATTCTGGGAACCAGGCAGGAGAGTGCCCTGTGGAAGCTGCTCGATTTCAGCTTGTCTGATAGGTGTTTGTCTTCCCTGCAGAGAAACAGTGGCTTAGAGAACTCTTTCTACAGCAGCCACACACTCTGCCCTAGAGCTGAGAAGCACTGGCTGTAAGTTCCCTTTGCAGAAGTAACATTCTCCAGAAACACACTCTCTCCTAACTCTTAAGTTACTAGCTCACCTCACATATGCATGGAAACGCAGAGTGGAGCAGCCGGCGATAGCTCTTGCTTGGATGCTGCCAGAAGGCTCTGTGCGATAGTGGCTTGCAAGGAGCTGCTTAGGAATCTAGTTGCACAGCAAGTACAAGCTTCTCACTGGAGCTGAGAAGCACTGGGAAGAACTTCCCTTTGAAGAACTAACAGTGTGCAGAAACACACGCAGTTCTATCTCTTACTGGGGAGTGTGCAGGCGAGTTCAGTGAACAGGCCGCTCTGCCCGAACAAGGCAGAATGCAGATGCGTAGTTCCCAAGCATATTCTTCTGAGTCCACTAGAAACGTTGGAGTAGAGCTGAGAGGAACTCGGCATAAGTTCCATTTGAAGAAATAACCTAGGCCAGAAACCCACTCAGCTGTAGCTGTTAAGATTCATCTGGAGCGCACATTCTGGGAACCAGGCAGCAGAGTACCCGGTGGAAGCTGCTCGATTTCAGCTTGTCTGATAGGAGTTTGTCTTCCCTGCAGAGAAACAGTGGCTTAGAGAACTCTTTCTACAGCAGCCACACACTCTGTCCTAGAGCTGAGAAGCACTGGCTGTAAGTTCCCTTTGCAGAAGTAACATTCCCCAGAAACACACTCTCTCCTAACTCTTAAGTTACTAGCTCACCTCACATATGCATGGAACCCAGAGTGGAGCAGCCGGCGTATCTCTTGCTTGGATGCTGCCAGAAGGCTCTGTGCGATAGTGGCTTGCAAGGAGCTACTTAGGAAATCTAGTTGCACAGCAAGTACAAGCTTTTCACTGGAGCTGAGAAGCACTGGGAAGAACTTCTCTTTGAAGCACTAACAGTGTGCAAAAACACACGCAGTTCTATCTCTTACTGGGGAGTGTCCAGTAGACCTCATGAACAGGCCGCTCTGCCCGAAAAAGGCAGAATGCAGATGCGTAGTTCCCAAGCAGATTCTTCTGAGTCCACTAGAAACGTTGGAGTAGAGCTGAGAGGAACTCGGCATAAGTTCCATTTGAAGAAATAACCTAGGCCAGAAACCCACTCAGTTGTAGCTGTTAAGATTCATCTGGAGCGCACATTCTGGGAACCAGGCAGCAGAGTGCCCTGTGGAAGCTGCTCGATTTCAGCTTGTCTGATAGGTGTTTGTCTTCCCTGCAGAGAAACAGTGGCTTAGAGAACTCTTTCTAGAGCAGCCACACACTCTGCCCTAGAGCTGAGAAGCACTGGCTGTAGGTTCCCTTTGCAGAAGTAACATTCTCCAGAAACACACTCTCTCCTAACTCTTAAGTTACTAGCTCACCTCACATATGCATGGAAACGCAGAGTGGAGCAGCCGGCGATAGCTCTTGCTTGGATGCTGCCAGAAGGCTCTGTGCGATAGTGGCTTGCAAGGAGCTGCTTAGGAATCTAGTTGCACAGCAAGTACAAGCTTCTCACTGGAGCTGAGAAGCACTGGGAAGAACTTCCCGTTGAAGAACTAACAGTGTGCAGAAACACACGCAGTTCTATCTCTTACTGGGGAGTGTGCAGGCGAGTTCAGTGAACAGGCCGCTCTGCCCGAACAAGGCAGAATGCAGATGCGTAGTTCCCAAGCATATTCTTCTGAGTCCACTAGAAACGTTGGAGTAGAGCTGAGAGGAACTCGGCATAAGTTCCATTTGAAGAAATAACCTAGGCCAGAAACCCACTCAGCTGTAGCTGTTAAGATTCATCTGGAGCGCACATTCTGGGAACCAGGCAGCAGAGTACCCGGTGGAAGCTGCTCGATTTCAGCTTGTCTGATAGGTGTTTGTCTTCCCTGCAGAGAAACAGTGGCTTAGAGAACTCTTTCTACAGCAGCCACACACTCTGTCCTAGAGCTGAGAAGCACTGGCTGTAAGTTCCCTTTGCAGAAGTAACATTCCCCAGAAACACACTCTCTCCTAACTCTTAACTTACTAGCTCACCTCACATATGCATGGAAAGCCAGAGTGGAGCAGCCGGCTTATCTCTTGCTTGGATGCTGCCAGAAGGCTCTGTGCGATAGTGGCTTGCAAGGAGCTGCTTAGGAATCTAGTTGCACAGCAAGTACAAGCTTCTCACTGGAGCTGAGAAGCACTGGGAAGAACTTCCCTTTGAAGAACTAACAGTGTGCAGAAACACACGCAGTTCTATCTCTTACTGGGGAGTGTGCAGGCGAGTTCAGTGAACAGGCCGCTCTGCCCGAACAAGGCAGAATGCAGATGCGTAGTTCCCAAGCATATTCTTCTGAGTCCACTAGAAACGTTGGAGTAGAGCTGAGAGGAACTCGGCATAAGTTCCACTTGAAGAAATAACCTAGGCCAGAAACCCACTCAGCTGTAGCTGTGAAGATTCGTCTGGAGCGCACATTCTGGGAACCAGGCAGCAGAGTTCCCTGTGGAAGCTGCTCGATTTCAGCTTGTCTGATAGGTGTTTGTCTTCCCTGCAGAGAAACAGTGGATTAGAGAACTCTTTCTACAGCAGCCACACACTCTGCCCTAGAGCTGAGAAGCACTGGCTGTAAGTTCCCTTTGCAGAAGTAACATTCCCCAGAAACACACTCTCTCCTAACTCTTAAGTTACTAGCTCACCTCACATATGCATGGAAACGCAGAGTGGAGCAGCCGGCGATAGCTCTTGCTTGGATGCTGCCAGAAGGCTCTGTGCGATAGTGGCTTGCAAGGAGCTGCTTAGGAATCTAGTTGCACAGCAAGTACAAGCTTCTCACTGGAGCTGAGAAGCACTGGGAAGAACTTCCCTTTGAAGAACTAACAGTGTGCAGAAACACACGCAGTTCTATCTCTTACTGGGGAGTGTGCAGGCGAGTTCAGTGAACAGGCCGCTCTGCCCGAACAAGGCAGAATGCAGATGCGTAGTTCCCAAGCATATTCTTCTGAGTCCACTAGAAACGTTGGAGTAGAGCTGAGAGGAACTCGGCATAAGTTCCATTTGAAGAAATAACCTAGGCCAGAAACCCACTCAGCTGTAGCTGTTAAGATTCATCTGGAGCGCACATTCTGGGAACCAGGCAGCAGAGTACCCGGTGGAAGCTGCTCGATTTCAGCTTGTCTGATAGGAGTTTGTCTTCCCTGCAGAGAAACAGTGGCTTAGAGAACTCTTTCTACAGCAGCCACACACTCTGTCCTAGAGCTGAGAAGCACTGGCTGTAAGTTCCCTTTGCAGAAGTAACATTCCCCAGAAACACACTCTCTCCTAACTCTTAAGTTAATAGCTCACCTCACATATGCATGGAACCCTGAGTGGAGCAGCCGGCGTATCTCTTGCTTGGATGCTGCCAGAAGGCTCTGTGCGATAGTGGCTTGCAAGGAGCTACTTAGGAATCTAGTTGCACAGCAAGTACAAGCTTTTCACTGGAGCTGAGAAGCACTGGGAAGAACTTCTCTTTGAAGCACTAACAGTGTGCAAAAACACACGCAGTTCTATCTCTTACTGGGGAGTGTCCAGTAGACCTCATGAACAGGCCGCTCTGCCCGAAAAAGGCAGAATGCAGATGCGTAGTTCCCAAGCATATTCTTCTGAGTCCACTAGAAACGTTGGAGTAGAGCTGAGAGGAACTCGGCATAAGTTCCATTTGAAGAAATAACCTAGGCCAGAAACCCACTCAGCTGTAGCTGTTAAGATTCATCTGGAGCGCACATTCTGGGAACCAGGCAGCAGAGTGCCCTGTGGAAGCTGCTCGATTTCAGCTTGTCTGATAGGTGTTTGTTTTCCCTGCAGTGAACAGTGGCTTAGAGAACTCTTTCTACAGCAGCCACACACTCTGCCCTAGAGCTGAGAAGCACTGGCTGTAAGTTCCCTTTGCAGAAGTAACATTCTCCAGAAACACACTCTCTCCTAACTCTTAAGTTACTAGCTCACCTCACATATGCATGGAAACCCAGAGTGGAGCAGGCGGCGATAGCTCTTGCTTGGATGCTGCCAGAAGGCTCTGTGCGATAGTGGCTTGCAAGGAGCTGCTTAGGAATCTAGTTGCACAGCAAGTACAAGCTTCTCACTGGAGCTGAGAAGCACTGGGAAGAACTTCCCGTTGAAGAACTAACAGTGTGCAGAAACACACGCAGTTCTATCTCTTACTGGGGAGTGTGCAGGCGAGTTCAGTGAACAGGCCACTCTGCCCGAACAAGGAAGAATGCAGATGCGTAGTGACCAAGCATATTCTTCTGAGTCCACTAGAAACGTTGGAGTAGAGCTGAGAGGAACTCGGCATAAGTTCCATTTGAAGAAATAACCTAGGCCAGAAACCCACTCAGCTGTAGCTGTGAAGATTCATCTGGAGCGCACATTCTGGGAACCAGGCAGCAGAGTGCCCTGTGGAAGCTGCTCGATTTCAGCTTGTCTGATAGGTGTTTGTCTTCCCTGCAGAGAAACAGTGGCTTAGAGAACTCTTTCTACAGCAGCCACACACTCTGCCCTAGAGCTGAGAAGCACTGGCTGTAAGTTCCCTTTGCAGAAGTAACATTCTCCAGAAACAAACTCTCTCCTAACTCTTAAGTTACTAGCTCACCTCACATATGCATGGAAACCCAGAGTGGAGCAGGCGGCGATAGCTCTTGCTTGGATGCTGCCAGAAGGCTCTGTGCGATAGTGGCTTGCAAGGAGCTGCTTAGGAATCTAGTTGCACAGCAAGTACAAGCTTCTCACTGGAGCTGAGAAGCACTGGGAAGAACTTCCCGTTGAAGAACTAACAGTGTGCAGAAACACACGCAGTTCTATCTCTTACTGGGGAGTGTGCAGGCGAGTTCAGTGAACAGGCCGCTCTGCCCGAACAAGGCAGAATGCAGATGCGTAGTTCCCAAGCATATTCTTCTGAGTCCACTAGAAACGTTGGAGTAGAGCTGAGAGGAACTCGGCATAAGTTCCATTTGAAGAAATAACCTAGGCCAGAAACCCACTCAGCTGTAGCTGTTAAGATTCATCTGGAGCCCACATTCTGGGAACCAGGCAGCAGAGTGCCCTGTGGAAGCTGCTCGATTTCAGCTTGTCTGATAGGTGTTTGTTTTCCCTGCAGTGAACAGTGGCTTAGAGAACTCTTTCTACAGCAGCCACACACTCTGCCCTAGAGCTGAGAAGCACTGGCTGTAAGTTCCCTTTGCAGAAGTAACATTCTCCAGAAACACACTCTCTCCTAACTCTTAAGTTACTAGCTCACCTCACATATGCATGGAAACCCAGAGTGGAGCAGCCGGCGATAGCTCTTGCTTGGATGCTGCCAGAAGGCTCTGTGCGATAGTGGCTTGCAAGGAGCTGCTTAGGAATCTAGTTGCACAGCAAGTACAAGCTTCTCACTGGAGCTGAGAAGCACTGGGAAGAACTTCCCTTTGAAGAACTAACAGTGTGCAGAAACACACGCAGTTCTATCTCTTACTGGGGAGTGTGCAGGAGACTTCAGTGAACAGGCCGGTTTGCCCGAACAAGGCAGAATGCAGATGCGTAGTTCCCAAGCATAATCTTCTGAGTCCACTAGAAACGTTGGAGTAGAGCTGAGAGGAACTCGGCATAAGTTCCATTTGAAGAAATAACCTAGGCCAGAAACCCACTCAGCTGTAGCTGTTAAGATTCCTCTGGAGCGCACATTCTGGGAACCAGGCAGCAGAGTGCCCTGTGGAAGCTGCTCGATTTCAGCTTGTCTGATAGGTGTTTGTCTTCCCTGCAGAGAAACAGTGGCTTAGAGAACTCTTTCTACAGCAGCCACACACTCTGCCCTAGAGCTTAGAAGCACTGGCTGTAAGTTCCCTTTGCGGAAGTAACATTCTCCAGAAACACACTCTCTCCTAACTCTTAAGTTACTAGCTCACCTCACATATGCATGGAAACCCAGAGTGGAGCAGGCGGCGATAGCTCTTGCTTGGATGCTGCCAGAAGGCTCTGTGCGATAGTGGCTTGCAAGGAGCTGCTTAGGAATCTAGTTGCACAGCAAGTACAAGCTTCTCACTGGAGCTGAGAAGCACTGGGAAGAACTTCCCGTTGAAGAACTAACAGTGTGCAGAAACACACGCAGTTCTATCTCTTACTGGGGAGTGTGCAGGCGAGTTCAGTGAACAGGCCGCTCTGCCCGCACAAGGCAGAATGCAGATGCGTAGTTCCCAAGCATATTCTTCTGAGTCCACTAGAAACGTTGGAGTAGAGCTGAGAGGAACTCGGCATAAGTTCCATTTGAAGAAATAACCTAGGCCAGAAACCCACTCAGCTGTAGCTGTGAAGATTCCTCTGGAGCGCACATTCTGGGAACCAGGCAGCAGAGTGCCCTGTGGAAGCTGCTCGATTTCAGCTTGTCTGATAGGTGTTTGTCTTCCCTGCAGAGAAACAGTGGCTTAGAGAACTCTTTCTACAGCAGCCACACACTCTGCCCTAGAGCTGAGAAGCACTGGCTGTAAGTTCCCTTTGCAGAAGTAACATTCTCCAGAAACACACTCTCTCCTAACTCTTAAGTTACTAGCTCACCTCACATATGCATGGAAACGCAGAGTGGAGCAGCCGGCGATAGCTCTTGCTTGGATGCTGCCAGAAGGCTCTGTGCGATAGTGGCTTGCAAGGAGCTGCTTAGGAATCTAGTTGCACAGCAAGTACAAGCTTCTCACTGGAGCTGAGAAGCACTGGGAAGAACTTCCCTTTGAAGAACTAACAGTGTGCAGAAACACACGCAGTTCTATCTCTTACTGGGGAGTGTGCAGGCGAGTTCAGTGAACAGGCCGCTCTGCCCGAACAAGGCAGAATGCAGATGCGTAGTTCCCAAGCATATTCTTCTGAGTCCACTAGAAACGTTGGAGTAGAGCTGAGAGGAACTCGGCATAAGTTCCATTTGAAGAAATAACCTAGGCCAGAAACCCACTCAGCTGTAGCTGTTAAGATTCATCTGGAGCGCACATTCTGGGAACCAGGCAGCAGAGTACCCGGTGGAAGCTGCTCGATTTCAGCTTGTCTGATAGGAGTTTGTCTTCCCTGCAGAGAAACAGTGGCTTAGAGAACTCTTTCTACAGCAGCCACACACTCTGTCCTAGAGCTGAGAAGCACTGGCTGTAAGTTCCCTTTGCAGAAGTAACATTCCCCAGAAACACACTCTCTCCTAACTCTTAAGTTAATGGCTCACCTCACATATGCATGGAACCCAGAGTGGAGCAGCCGGCGTATCTCTTGCTTGGATGCTGCCAGAAGGCTCTGTGCGATAGTGCCTTGCAAGGAGCTACTTAGGAATCTAGTTGCACAGCAAGTACAAGCTTTTCACTGGAGCTGAGAAGCACTGGGAAGAACTTCTCTTTGAAGCACTAACAGTGTGCAAAAACACACGCAGTTCTATCTCTTACTGGGGAGTGTCCAGTAGACCTCATGAACAGGCCGCTCTGCCCGAAAAAGGCAGAATGCAGATGCGTAGTTCCCAAGCATATTCTTCTGAGTCCACTAGAAACGTTGGAGTAGAGCTGAGAGGAACTCGGCATAAGTTCCATTTGAAGAAATAACCTAGGCCAGAAACCCACTCAGCTGTAGCTGTTAAGATTCATCTGGAGCGCACATTCTGGGAACCAGGCAGCAGAGTGCCCTGTGGAAGCTGCTCGATTTCAGCTTGTCTGATAGGTGTTTGTCTTCCCTGCAGAGAAACAGTGGCTTAGAGAAGTCTTTCTAGAGCAGCCACACACTCTGCCCTAGAGCTGAGAAGCACTGGCTGTAGGTTCCCTTTGCAGAAGTAACATTCTCCAGAAACACACTCTCTCCTAAGTCTTAACTTACTAGCTCACCTCACATATGCATGGAAACCCAGAGTGGAGCAGGCAGCGATAGCTCTTGCTTGGATGCTGCCAGAAGGCTCTGTGCGATAGTGGCTTGCAAGGAGCTGCTTAGGAATTAGTTGCACAGCAAGTACAAGCTTCTCACTGGAGCTGAGAAGCACTGGGAAGAACTTCCCTTTGAAGAACTAACAGTGTGCAGAAACACACGCAGTTCTATCTCTTACTGGGGAGTGTGCAGGCGAGTTCAGTGAACAGGCCGCTCTGCCCGAACAAGGCAGAATGCAGATGCGTAGTTCCCAAGCATATTCTTCTGAGTCCACTAGAAACGTTGGAGTAGAGCTGAGAGGAACTCGGCATAAGTTCCATTTGAAGAAATAACCTAGGCCAGAAACCCACTCAGCTGTAGCTGTGAAGATTCATCTGGAGCGCACATTCTGGGAACCAGGCAGGAGAGTGCCCTGTGGAAGCTGCTCGATTTCAGCTTGTCTGATAGGTGTTTGTCTTCCCTGCAGAGAAACAGTGGCTTAGAGAACTCTTTCTACAGCAGCCACACACTCTGCCCTAGAGCTGAGAAGCACTGGCTGTAAGTTCCCTTTGCAGAAGTAACATTCTCCAGAAACACACTCTCTCCTAACTCTTAAGTTACTAGCTCACCTCACATATGCATGGAAACGCAGAGTGGAGCAGCCGGCGATAGCTCTTGCTTGGATGCTGCCAGAAGGCTCTGTGCGATAGTGGCTTGCAAGGAGCTGCTTAGGAATCTAGTTGCACAGCAAGTACAAGCTTCTCACTGGAGCTGAGAAGCACTGGGAAGAACTTCCCTTTGAAGAACTAACAGTGTGCAGAAACACACGCAGTTCTATCTCTTACTGGGGAGTGTGCAAGCGAGTTCAGTGAACAGGCCGCTATGCCCGAACAAGGCAGAATGCAGATGCGTAGTTCCCAAGCATATTCTTCTGAGTCCACTAGAAACGTTGGAGTAGAGCTGAGAGGAACTCGGCATAAGTTCCATTTGAAGAAATAACCTAGGCCAGAAACCCACTCAGCTGTAGCTGTTAAGATTCATCTGGAGCGCACATTCTGGGAACCAGGCAGCAGAGTTCCCTGTGGAAGCTGCTCGATTTCAGCTTGTCTGATAGGTGTTTGTCTTCCCTGCAGAGAAACAGTGGCTTAGAGAACTCTTTCTACAGCAGCCACACACTCTGCCCTAGAGCTGAGAAGCACTGGCTGTAAGTTCCCTTTGCAGAAGTAACATTCTCCAGAAACACACTCTCTCCTAACTCTTAAGTTACTAGCTCACCTCACATATGCATGGAAACGCAGAGTGGAGCAGCCGGCGTATCTCTTGCTTGGATGCTGCCAGAAGGCTCTGTGCGATAGTGGCTTGCAAGGAGCTGTTTAGGAATCTAGTTGCACAGCAAGTACAAGCTTCTCACTGGAGCTGAGAAGCACTGGGAAGAACTTCCCTTTGAAGAACTAACAGTGTGCAGAAACACACGCAGTTCTATCTCTTACTGGGGAGTGTGCAGGCGAGTTCAGTGAACAGGCCGCTCTGCCCGAACAAGGCAGAATGCAGATGCGTAGTTCCCAAGCATATTCTTCTGAGTCCACTAGAAACGTTGGAGTAGAGCTGAGAGGAACTCGGCATAAGTTCCATTTGAAGAAATAACCTAGGCCAGAAACGCACTCAGCTGTAGCTGTTAAGATTCATCTGGAGCGCACATTCTGGGAGCCAGGCAGCAGAGTACCCGGTGGAAGCTGCTCGATTTCAGCTTGTCTGATAGGTGTTTGTCTTCCCTGCAGAGAAACAGTGGCTTAGAGAACTCTTTCTACAGCAGCCACACACTCTGTCCTAGAGCTGAGAAGCACTGGCTGTAAGTTCCCTTTGCAGAAGTAACACTCTCCAGAAACACACTCTCTCCTAAGTCTTAAGTTACTAGCTCACCTCACATATGCATGGAAACCCAGAGTGGAGCAGGCGGCGATAGCTCTTGCTTGGATGCTGCCAGAAGGCTCTGTGCGATAGTGGCTTGCAAGGAGCTGCTTAGGAATCTAGTTGCACAGCAAGTACAAGCTTCTCACTGGAGATGAGAAGCACTGGGAAGAACTTCCCTTTGAAGAACTAACAGTGTGCAGAAACACACGCAGTTCTATCTCTTACTGGGGAGTGTGCAGGAGACTTCAGTGAACAGGCCGGTTTGCCCGAACAAGGCAGAATGCAGATGCGTAGTTCCCAAGCATAATCTTCTGAGTCCACTAGAAACGTTGGAGTAGAGCTGAGAGGAACTCGGCATAAGTTCCATTTGAAGAAATAACCTAGGCCAGAAACCCACTCAGCTGTAGCTGTTAAGATTCCTCTGGAGCGCACATTCTGGGAACCAGGCAGCAGAGTGCCCTGTGGAAGCTGCTCGATTTCAGCTTGTCTGATAGGTGTTTGTCTTCCCTGCAGAGAAACAGTGGCTTAGAGAACTCTTTCTACAGCAGCCACACACTCTGCCCTAGAGCTTAGAAGCACTGGCTGTAAGTTCCCTTTGCAGAAGTAACATTCTCCAGAAACACACTCTCTCCTAACTCTTAAGTTACTAGCTCACCTCACATATGCATGGAAACCCAGAGTGGAGCAGGCGGCGATAGCTCTTGCTTGGATGCTGCCAGAAGGCTCTGTGCGATAGTGGCTTGCAAGGAGCTGCTTAGGAATCTAGTTGCACAGCAAGTACAAGCTTCTCACTGGAGCTGAGAAGCACTGGGAAGAACTTCCCGTTGAAGAACTAACAGTGTGCAGAAACACACGCAGTTCTATCTCTTACTGGGGAGTGTGCAGGCGAGTTCAGTGAACAGGCCGCTCTGCCCGCACAAGGCAGAATGCAGATGCGTAGTTCCCAAGCATATTCTTCTGAGTCCACTAGAAACGTTGGAGTAGAGCTGAGAGGAACTCGGCATAAGTTCCATTTGAAGAAATAACCTAGGCCAGAAACCCACTCAGCTGTAGCTGTGAAGATTCCTCTGGAGCGCACATTCTGGGAACCAGGCAGCAGAGTGCCCTGTGGAAGCTGCTCGATTTCAGCTTGTCTGATAGGTGTTTGTCTTCCCTGCAGAGAAACAGTGGCTTAGAGAACTCTTTCTACAGCAGCCACACACTCTGCCCTAGAGCTGAGAAGCACTGGCTGTAAGTTCCCTTTGCAGAAGTAACATTCTCCAGAAACACACTCTCTCCTAACTCTTAAG
The DNA here is from genome assembly GCA_031878705.1 of Tapirus indicus. NCBI lineage: Eukaryota > Metazoa > Chordata > Mammalia > Perissodactyla > Tapiridae > Tapirus > Tapirus indicus. The sequence continues at coordinate 1,109,005 of CM062933.1, forward strand.
TTACTAGCTCACCTCACATATGCATGGAAACGCAGAGTGGAGCAGCCGGCGATAGCTCTTGCTTGGATGCTGCCAGAAGGCTCTGTGCGATAGTGGCTTGCAAGGAGCTGCTTAGGAATCTAGTTGCACAGCAAGTACAAGCTTCTCACTGGAGCTGAGAAGCACTGGGAAGAACTTCCCTTTGAAGAACTAACAGTGTGCAGAAACACACGCAGTTCTATCTCTTACTGGGGAGTGTGCAGGCGAGTTCAGTGAACAGGCCGCTCTGCCCGAACAAGGCAGAATGCAGATGCGTAGTTCCCAAGCATATTCTTCTGAGTCCACTAGAAACGTTGGAGTAGAGCTGAGAGGAACTCGGCATAAGTTCCATTTGAAGAAATAACCTAGGCCAGAAACCCACTCAGCTGTAGCTGTTAAGATTCATCTGGAGCGCACATTCTGGGAACCAGGCAGCAGAGTACCCGGTGGAAGCTGCTCGATTTCAGCTTGTCTGATAGGAGTTTGTCTTCCCTGCAGAGAAACAGTGGCTTAGAGAACTCTTTCTACAGCAGCCACACACTCTGTCCTAGAGCTGAGAAGCACTGGCTGTAAGTTCCCTTTGCAGAAGTAACATTCCCCAGAAACACACTCTCTCCTAACTCTTAAGTTAATGGCTCACCTCACATATGCATGGAACCCAGAGTGGAGCAGCCGGCGTATCTCTTGCTTGGATGCTGCCAGAAGGCTCTGTGCGATAGTGCCTTGCAAGGAGCTACTTAGGAATCTAGTTGCACAGCAAGTACAAGCTTTTCACTGGAGCTGAGAAGCACTGGGAAGAACTTCTCTTTGAAGCACTAACAGTGTGCAAAAACACACGCAGTTCTATCTCTTACTGGGGAGTGTCCAGTAGACCTCATGAACAGGCCGCTCTGCCCGAAAAAGGCAGAATGCAGATGCGTAGTTCCCAAGCATATTCTTCTGAGTCCACTAGAAACGTTGGAGTAGAGCTGAGAGGAACTCGGCATAAGTTCCATTTGAAGAAATAACCTAGGCCAGAAACCCACTCAGCTGTAGCTGTTAAGATTCATCTGGAGCGCACATTCTGGGAACCAGGCAGCAGAGTGCCCTGTGGAAGCTGCTCGATTTCAGCTTGTCTGATAGGTGTTTGTCTTCCCTGCAGAGAAACAGTGGCTTAGAGAAGTCTTTCTAGAGCAGCCACACACTCTGCCCTAGAGCTGAGAAGCACTGGCTGTAGGTTCCCTTTGCAGAAGTAACAATCTCCAGAAACACACTCTCTCCTAACTCTTAACTTACTAGCTCACCTCACATATGCATGGAAACCCAGAGTGGAGCAGGCAGCGATAGCTCTTGCTTGGATGCTGCCAGAAGGCTCTGTGCGATAGTGGCTTGCAAGGAGCTGCTTAGGAATTAGTTGCACAGCAAGTACAAGCTTCTCACTGGAGCTGAGAAGCACTGGGAAGAACTTCCCTTTGAAGAACTAACAGTGTGCAGAAACACACGCAGTTCTATCTCTTACTGGGGAGTGTGCAGGCGAGTTCAGTGAACAGGCCGCTCTGCCCGAACAAGGCAGAATGCAGATGCGTAGTTCCCAAGCATATTCTTCTGAGTCCACTAGAAACGTTGGAGTAGAGCTGAGAGGAACTCGGCATAAGTTCCATTTGAAGAAATAACCTAGGCCAGAAACCCACTCAGCTGTAGCTGTGAAGATTCATCTGGAGCGCACATTCTGGGAACCAGGCAGGAGAGTGCCCTGTGGAAGCTGCTCGATTTCAGCTTGTCTGATAGGTGTTTGTCTTCCCTGCAGAGAAACAGTGGCTTAGAGAACTCTTTCTACAGCAGCCACACACTCTGCCCTAGAGCTGAGAAGCACTGGCTGTAAGTTCCCTTTGCAGAAGTAACATTCTCCAGAAACACACTCTCTCCTAACTCTTAAGTTACTAGCTCACCTCACATATGCATGGAAACGCAGAGTGGAGCAGCCGGCGATAGCTCTTGCTTGGATGCTGCCAGAAGGCTCTGTGCGATAGTGGCTTGCAAGGAGCTGCTTAGGAATCTAGTTGCACAGCAAGTACAAGCTTCTCACTGGAGCTGAGAAGCACTGGGAAGAACTTCCCTTTGAAGAACTAACAGTGTGCAGAAACACACGCAGTTCTATCTCTTACTGGGGAGTGTGCAAGCGAGTTCAGTGAACAGGCCGCTCTGCCCGAACAAGGCAGAATGCAGATGCGTAGTTCCCAAGCATATTCTTCTGAGTCCACTAGAAACGTTGGAGTAGAGCTGAGAGGAACTCGGCATAAGTTCCATTTGAAGAAATAACCTAGGCCAGAAACCCACTCAGCTGTAGCTGTTAAGATTCATCTGGAGCGCACATTCTGGGAACCAGGCAGCAGAGTTCCCTGTGGAAGCTGCTCGATTTCAGCTTGTCTGATAGGTGTTTGTCTTCCCTGCAGAGAAACAGTGGCTTAGAGAACTCTTTCTACAGCAGCCACACACTCTGCCCTAGAGCTGAGAAGCACTGGCTGTAAGTTCCCTTTGCAGAAGTAACATTCTCCAGAAACACACTCTCTCCTAACTCTTAAGTTACTAGCTCACCTCACATATGCATGGAAACGCAGAGTGGAGCAGCCGGCGTATCTCTTGCTTGGATGCTGCCAGAAGGCTCTGTGCGATAGTGGCTTGCAAGGAGCTGTTTAGGAATCTAGTTGCACAGCAAGTACAAGCTTCTCACTGGAGCTGAGAAGCACTGGGAAGAACTTCCCTTTGAAGAACTAACAGTGTGCAGAAACACACGCAGTTCTATCTCTTACTGGGGAGTGTGCAGGCGAGTTCAGTGAACAGGCCGCTCTGCCCGAACAAGGCAGAATGCAGATGCGTAGTTCCCAAGCATATTCTTCTGAGTCCACTAGAAACGTTGGAGTAGAGCTGAGAGGAACTCGGCATAAGTTCCATTTGAAGAAATAACCTAGGCCAGAAACGCACTCAGCTGTAGCTGTTAAGATTCATCTGGAGCGCACATTCTGGGAGCCAGGCAGCAGAGTACCCGGTGGAAGCTGCTCGATTTCAGCTTGTCTGATAGGTGTTTGTCTTCCCTGCAGAGAAACAGTGGCTTAGAGAACTCTTTCTACAGCAGCCACACACTCTGTCCTAGAGCTGAGAAGCACTGGCTGTAAGTTCCCTTTGCAGAAGTAACACTCTCCAGAAACACACTCTCTCCTAAGTCTTAAGTTACTAGCTCACCTCACATATGCATGGAAACCCAGAGTGGAGCAGGCGGCGATAGCTCTTGCTTGGATGCTGCCAGAAGGCTCTGTGCGATAGTGGCTTGCAAGGAGCTGCTTAGGAATCTAGTTGCACAGCAAGTACAAGCTTCTCACTGGAGATGAGAAGCACTGGGAAGAACTTCCCTTTGAAGAACTAACAGTGTGCAGAAACACACGCAGTTCTATCTCTTACTGGGGAGTGTGCAGGCAAGTTCAGTGAACAGGCCGCTCTGCCCGAACAAGGCAGAATGCAGATGCATAGTTCCCAAGCATATCCTTCTGAGTCCACTAGAAACGTTGGAGTAGAGCTGAGAGGAACTCGGCATAAGTTCCATTTGAAGAAATAACCTAGGCCAGAAACCCACTCAGCTGTAGCTGTTAAGATTCCTCTGGAGCGCACATTCTGGGAACCAGGCAGCAGAGTGCCCTGTGGAAGCTGCTCGATTTCAGCTTGTCTGATAGGTGTTTGTCTTCCCTGCAGAGAAACAGTGGCTTAGAGAACTCTTTCTACAGCAGCCACACACTCTGCCCTAGAGCTGAGAAGCACTGGCTGTAAGTTCCCTTTGCAGAAGTAACATTCTCCAGAAACACACTCTCTCCTAACTCTTAAGTTACTAGCTCACCTCACATATGCATGGAAACCCAGAGTGGAGCAGGCGGCGATAGCTCTTGCTTGGATGCTGCCAGAAGGCTCTGTGCGATAGTGGCTTGCAAGGAGCTGCTTAGGAATCTAGTTGCACAGCAAGTACAAGCTTCTCACTGGAGCTGAGAAGCACTGGGAAGAACTTCCCTTTGAAGAACTAACAGTGTGCAGAAACACACGCAGTTCTATCTCTTACTGGGGTTTGTGCAGGCGAGTTCAGTGAACAGGCCGCTCTGCCCGAACAAGGCAGAATGCAGATGCGTAGTTCCCAAGCATATTCTTCTGAGTCCACTAGAAACGTTGGAGTAGAGCTGAGAGGAACTCGGCATAAGTTCCATTTGAAGAAATAACCTAGGCCAGAAACCCACTCAGCTGTAGCTGTTAAGATTCCTCTGGAGCGCACATTCTGGGAACCAGGCAGCAGAGTGCCCTGTGGAAGCTGCTCGATTTCAGCTTGTCTGATAGGTGTTTGTCTTCCCTGCAGAGAAACAGTGGCTTAGAGAACTCTTTCTACAGCAGCCACACACTCTGCCCTAGAGCTGAGAAGCACTGGCTGTAAGTTCCCTTTGCAGAAGTAACATTCTCCAGAAACACACTCTCTCCTAACTCTTAACTTACTAGCTCACCTCACATATGCATGGAAACCCAGAGTGGAGCAGGCGGCGATAGCTCTTGCTTGGATGCTGGCAGAAGGCTCTGTGCGATAGTGGCTTGCAAGGAGCTGCTTAGGAATCTAGTTGCACAGCAAGTACAAGCTTCTCACTGGAGCTGAGAAGCACTGGGAAGAACTTCCCGTTGAAGAACTAACAGTGTGCAGAAACACACGCAGTTCTATCTCTTACTGGGGAGTGTGCAGGCGAGTTCAGTGAACAGGCCGCTCTGCCCGAACAAGGCAGAATGCAGATGCGTAGTTCCCAAGCATAATCTTCTGAGTCCACTAGAAACGTTGGAGTAGAGCTGAGAGGAACTCGGCATAAGTTCCATTTGAAGAAATAACCTAGGCCAGAATCCCACTCAGCTGTAGCTGTTAAGATTCATCTGGAGCGCACATTCTGGGAACCAGGCAGCAGAGTGCCCTGTGGAAGCTGCTCGATTTCAGCTTGTCTGATAGGTGTTTGTCTTCCCTGCAGAGAAACAGTGGCTTAGAGAACTCTTTCTACAGCAGCCACACACTCTGCCCTAGAGCTGAGAAGCACTGGCTGTAAGTTCCCTTTGCAGAAGTAACATTCTCCAGAAACACACTCTCTCCTAACTCTTAAGTTACTAGCTCACCTCACATTTGCATGGAAACCCAGAGTGGAGCAGCCGGCGTTAGCTCTTGCTTGGATGCTGCCAGAAGGCTCTGTGCGATAGTGGCTTGCAAGGAGCTGCTTAGGAATCTAGTTGCACAGCAAGTACAAGCTTCTCACTGGAGCTGAGAAGCACTGGGAAGAACTTCCCTTTGAAGAACTAACAGTGTGCAGAAACACATGCAGTTCTATCTCTTACTGGGGAGTGTGCAGGAGACTTCAGTGAACAGGCCGGTTTGCCCGAACAAGGCAGAATGCAGATGCGTAGTTCCCAAGCATATTCTTCTGAGTCCACTAGAAACGTTGGAGTAGAGCTGAGAGGAACTCGGCATAAGTTCCATTTGAAGAAATAACCTAGGCCAGAAACCCACTCAGCTGTAGCTGTTAAGATTCCTCTGGAGCGCACATTCTGGGAACCAGGCAGCAGAGTGCCCTGTGGAAGCTGCTCGATTTCAGCTTGTCTGATAGGTGTTTGTCTTCCCTGCAGAGAAACAGTGGCTTAGAGAACTCTTTCTACAGCAGCCACACACTCTGCCCTAGAGCTGAGAAGCACTGGCTGTAAGTTCCCTTTGCAGAAGTAACATTCTCCAGAAACACACTCTCTCCTAACTCTTAAGTTACTAGCTCACCACACATATGCATGGAAACCCAGAGTGGAGCAGCCAGCGATAGCTCTTGCTTGGATGCTGCCAGAAGGCTCTGTGCGATAGTGGCTTGCAAGGAGCTGCTTAGGAATTAGTTGCACAGCAAGTACAAGCTTCTCACTGGAGCTGAGAAGCACTGGGAAGAACTTCCCTTTGAAGAACTAACAGTGTGCAGAAACACACGCAGTTCTATCTCTTACTGGGGAGTGTGCAGGCGAGTTCAGTGAACAGGCCGCTCTGCCCGAACAATGCAGAATGCAGATGCGTAGTTCCCAAGCATATTCTTCTGAGTCCACTAGAAACGTTGGAGTAGAGCTGAGAGGAACTCGGCATAAGTTCCATTTGAAGAAATAACCTAGGCCAGAAACGCACTCAGCTGTAGCTGTTAAGATTCATCTGGAGCGCACATTCTGGGAGCCAGGCAGCAGAGTACCCGGTGGAAGCTGCTCGATTTCAGCTTGTCTGATAGGTGTTTGTCTTCCCTGCAGAGAAACAGTGGCTTAGAGAACTCTTTCTACAGCAGCCACACACTCTGTCCTAGAGCTGAGAAGCACTGGCTGTAAGTTCCCTTTGCAGAAGTAACACTCTCCAGAAACACACTCTCTCCTAAGTCTTAAGTTACTAGCTCACCTCACATATGCATGGAAACCCAGAGTGGAGCAGGCGGCGATAGCTCTTGCTTGGATGCTGCCAGAAGGCTCTGTGCGATAGTGGCTTGCAAGGAGCTGCTTAGGAATCTAGTTGCACAGCAAGTACAAGCTTCTCACTAGAGATGAGAAGCACTGGGAAGAACTTCCCTTTGAAGAACTAACAGTGTGCAGAAACACACGCAGTTCTATCTCTTACTGGGGAGTGTGCAGGCAAGTTCAGTGAACAGGCCGCTCTGCCCGAACAAGGCAGAATGCAGATGCGTAGTTCCCAAGCATATCCTTCTGAGTCCACTAGAAACGTTGGAGTAGAGCTGAGAGGAACTCGGCATAAGTTCCATTTGAAGAAATAACCTAGGCCAGAAACCCACTCAGCTGTAGCTGTTAAGATTCCTCTGGAGCGCACATTCTGGGAACCAGGCAGCAGAGTGCCCTGTGGAAGCTGCTCGATTTCAGCTTGTCTGATAGGTGTTTGTCTTCCCTGCAGAGAAACAGTGGCTTAGAGAACTCTTTCTACAGCAGCCACACACTCTGCCCTAGAGCTGAGAAGCACTGGCTGTAAGTTCCCTTTGCAGAAGTAACATTCTCCAGAAACACACTCTCTCCTAACTCTTAAGTTACTAGCTCACCTCACATATGCATGGAAACCCAGAGTGGAGCAGGCGGCGATAGCTCTTGCTTGGATGCTGCCAGAAGGCTCTGTGCGATAGTGGCTTGCAAGGAGCTGCTCAGGAATCTAGTTGCACAGCAAGTACAAGCTTCTCACTGGAGCTGAGAAGCACTGGGAAGAACTTCCCTTTGAAGAACTAACAGTGTGCAGAAACACACGCAGTTCTATCTCTTACTGGGGAGTGTGCAGGCAAGTTCAGTGAACAGGCCGCTCTGCCCGAACAAGGCAGAATGCAGATGCGTAGTTCCCAAGCATATTCTTCTGAGTCCACTAGAAACGTTGGAGTAGAGCTGAGAGGAACTCGGCATAAGTTCCATTTGAAGAAATAACCTAGGCCAGAAACCCACTCAGCTGTAGCTGTGAAGATTCCTCTGGAGCGCACATTCTGGGAACCAGGCAGGAGAGTGCCCTGTGGAAGCTGCTCGATTTCAGCTTGTCTGATAGGTGTTTGTCTTCCCTGCAGAGAAACAGTGGCTTAGAGAACTCTTTCTACAGCAGCCACACACTCTGCCCTAGAGCTGAGAAGCACTGGCTGTAAGTTCCCTTTGCAGAAGTAACATTCTCCAGAAACACACTCTCTCCTAACTCTTAAGTTACTAGCTCACCACACATATGCATGGAAACCCAGAGTGGAGCAGCCAGCGATAGCTCTTGCTTGGATGCTGCCAGAAGGCTCTGTGCGATAGTGGCTTGCAAGGAGCTGCTTAGGAATTAGTTGCACAGCAAGTACAAGCTTCTCACTGGAGCTGAGAAGCACTGGGAAGAACTTCCCTTTGAAGAACTAACAGTGTGCAGAAACACACGCAGTTCTATCTCTTACTGGGGAGTGTGCAGGCGAGTTCAGTGAACAGGCCGCTCTGCCCGAACAATGCAGAATGCAGATGCGTAGTTCCCAAGCATATTCTTCTGAGTCCACTAGAAACGTTGGAGTAGAGCTGAGAGGAACTCGGCATAAGTTCCATTTGAAGAAATAACCTAGGCCAGAAACCCACTCAGCTGTAGCTGTTAAGATTCATCTGGAGCGCACATTCTGGGAACCAGGCAGCACAGTGCCCTGTGGAAGCTGCTCGATTTCAGCTTGTCTGATAGGTGTTTGTCTTCCCTGCAGAGAAACAGTGGCTTAGAGAACTCTTTCTACAACAGCCACACACTCTGCCCTAGAGCTGAGAAGCACTGGCTGTAAGTTCCCTTTGCAGAAGTGACATTCTCCAGAAACACACTCTCTCCTAACTCTTAAGTTACTAGCTCACCTCACATATGCATGGAAACCCAGAGTGGAGCAGGCGGCGATAGCTCTTACTTGGAAGCTGCCAGAAGGCTCTGTGCGATAGTGGCTTGCAAGGAGCTGCTTAGGAATCTAGTTGCACAGCAAGTACAAGCTTCTCACTGGAGCTGAGAAGCACTGGGAAGAACTTCCCTTTGAAGAACTAACAGTGTGCAGAAACACACGCAGTTCTATCTCTTACTGGGGAGTGTGCAGGAGACTTCAGTGAACAGGCCGGTTTGCCCGAACAAGGCAGAATGCAGATGCGTAGTTCCCAAGCATATTCTTCTGAGTCCACTAGAAACGTTGGAGTAGAGCTGAGAGGAACTCGGCATAAGTTCCATTTGAAGAAATAACCTAGGCCAGAAACCCACTCAGCTGTAGCTGTTAAGATTCCTCTGGAGCGCACATTCTGGGAACCAGGCAGCAGAGTGCCCTGTGGAAGCTGCTCGATTTCAGCTTGTCTGATAGGTGTTTGTCTTCCCTGCAGAGAAACAGTGGCTTAGAGAACTCTTTCTACAGCAGCCACACACTCTGCCCTAGAGCTGAGAAGCACTGGCTGTAAGTTCCCTTTGCAGAAGTAACATTCTCCAGAAACACACTCTCTCCTAACTCTTAACTTACTAGCTCACCTCACATATGCATGGAAACCCAGAGTGGAGCAGGCGGCGATAGCTCTTGCTTGGATGCTGCCAGAAGGCTCTGTGCGATAGTGGCTTGCAAGGAGCTGCTTAGGAATCTAGTTGCACAGCAAGTACAAGCTTCTCACTGGAGCTGAGAAGCACTGGGAAGAACTTCCCGTTGAAGAACTAACAGTGTGCAGAAACACACGCAGTTCTATCTCTTACTGGGGAGTGTGCAGGCGAGTTCAGTGAACAGGCCGCTCTGCCCGAACAAGGCAGAATGCAGATGCGTAGTTCCCAAGCATAATCTTCTGAGTCCACTAGAAACGTTGGAGTAGAGCTGAGAGGAACTCGGCATAAGTTCCATTTGAAGAAATAACCTAGGCCAGAATCCCACTCAGCTGTAGCTGTTAAGATTCATCTGGAGCGCACATTCTGGGAACCAGGCAGCAGAGTGCCCTGTGGAAGCTGCTCGATTTCAGCTTGTCTGATAGGTGTTTGTCTTGCCTGCAGAGAAACAGTGGCTTAGAGAACTCTTTCTACAGCAGCCACACACTCTGCCCTAGAGCTGAGAAGCACTGGCTGTAAGTTCCCTTTGCAGAAGTAACATTCTCCAGAAACACACTCTCTCCTAACTCTTAAGTTACTAGCTCACCTCACATTTGCATGGAAACCCAGAGTGGAGCAGCCGGCGTTAGCTCTTGCTTGGATGCTGCCAGAAGGCTCTGTGCGATAGTGGCTTGCAAGGAGCTGCTTAGGAATCTAGTTGCACAGCAAGTACAAGCTTCTCACTGGAGCTGAGAAGCACTGGGAAGAACTTCCCTTTGAAGAACTAACAGTGTGCAGAAACACACGCAGTTCTATCTCTTACTGGGGAGTGTGCAGGCGAGTTCAGTGAACAGGCCGCTCTGCCCGAACAATGCAGAATGCAGATGCGTAGTTCCCAAGCATATTCTTCTGAGTCCACTAGAAACGTTGGAGTAGAGCTGAGAGGAACTCGGCATAAATTCCATTTGAAGAAATAACCTAGGCCAGAAACCCACTCAGCTGTAGCTGTTAAGATTCATCTGGAGCGCACATTCTGGGAACCAGGCAGCAGAGTGCCCTGTGGAAGCTGCTCGATTTCAGCTTGTCTGATAGGTGTTTGTCTTCCCTGCAGAGAAACAGTGGCTTAGAGAACTCTTTCTACAACAGCCACACACTCTGCCCTAGAGCTGAGAAGCACTGGCTGTAAGTTCCCTTTGCAGAAGTGACATTCTCCAGAAACACACTCTCTCCTAACTCTTATGTTACTAGCTCACCTCACATATGCATGGAAACCCAGAGTGGAGCAGGCGGCGATAGCTCTTACTTGGAAGCTGCCAGAAGGCTCTGTGCGATAGTGGCTTGCAAGGAGCTGCTTAGGAATATAGTTGCACAGCAAGTACAAGCTTCTCACTGGAGCTGAGAAGCACTGGGAAGAACTTCCCTTTGAAGAACTAACAGTGTGCAGAAACACACGCAGTTCTATCTCTTACTGGGGAGTGTGCAGGAGACTTCAGTGAACAGGCCGGTTTGCCCGAACAAGGCAGAATGCAGATGCGTAGTTCCCAAGCATATTCTTCTGAGTCCACTAGAAACGTTGGAGTAGAGCTGAGAGGAACTCGGCATAAGTTCCATTTGAAGAAATAACCTAGGCCAGAAACCCACTCAGCTGTAGCTGTTAAGATTCCTCTGGAGCGCACATTCTGGGAACCAGGCAGCAGAGTGCCCTGTGGAAGCTGCTCGATTTCAGCTTGTCTGATAGGTGTTTGTCTTCCCTGCAGAGAAACAGTGGCTTAGAGAACTCTTTCTACAGCAGCCACACACTCTGCCCTAGAGCTGAGAAGCACTGGCTGTAAGTTCCCTTTGCAGAAGTAACATTCTCCAGAAACACACTCTCTCCTAACTCTTAACTTACTAGCTCACCTCACATATGCATGGAAACCCAGAGTGGAGCAGGCGGCGATAGCTCTTGCTTGGATGCTGCCAGAAGGCTCTGTGCGATAGTGGCTTGCAAGGAGCTGCTTAGGAATCTAGTTGCACAGCAAGTACAAGCTTCTCACTGGAGCTGAGAAGCACTGGGAAGAACTTCCCGTTGAAGAACTAACAGTGTGCAGAAACACACGCAGTTCTATCTCTTACTGGGGAGTGTGCAGGCGAGTTCAGTGAACAGGCCGCTCTGCCCGAACAAGGCAGAATGCAGATGCGTAGTTCCCAAGCATAATCTTCTGAGTCCACTAGAAACGTTGGAGTAGAGCTGAGAGGAACTCGGCATAAGTTCCATTTGAAGAAATAACCTAGGCCAGAATCCCACTCAGCTGTAGCTGTTAAGATTCATCTGGAGCGCACATTCTGGGAACCAGGCAGCAGAGTGCCCTGTGGAAGCTGCTCGATTTCAGCTTGTCTGATAGGTGTTTGTCTTGCCTGCAGAGAAACAGTGGCTTAGAGAACTCTTTCTACAGCAGCCACACACTCTGCCCTAGAGCTGAGAAGCACTGGCTGTAAGTTCCCTTTGCAGAAGTGACATTCTCCAGAAACACACTCTCTCCTAACTCTTAAGTTACTAGCTCACCTCACATATGCATGGAAACCCAGAGTGGAGCAGGCGGCGATAGCTCTTACTTGGAAGGTGCCAGAAGGCTCTGTGCGATAGTGGCTTGCAAGGAGCTGCTTAGGAATCTAGTTGCACAGCAAGTACAAGCTTCTCACTGGAGCTGAGAAGCACTGGGAAGAACTTCCCTTTGAAGAACTAACAGTGTGCAGAAACACACGCAGTTCTATCTCTTACTGGGGAGTGTGCAGGAGACTTCAGTGAACAGGCCGGTTTGCCCGAACAAGGCAGAATGCAGATGCGTAGTTCCCAAGCATATTCTTCTGAGTCCACTAGAAACGTTGGAGTAGAGCTGAGAGGAACTCGGCATAAGTTCCATTTGAAGAAATAACCTAGGCCAGAAACCCACTCAGCTGTAGCTGTTAAGATTCCTCTGGAGCGCACATTCTGGGAACCAGGCAGCAGAGTGCCCTGTGGAAGCTGCTCGATTTCAGCTTGTCTGATAGGTGTTTGTCTTCCCTGCAGAGAAACAGTGGCTTAGAGAACTCTTTCTACAGCAGCCACACACTCTGCCCTAGAGCTGAGAAGCACTGGCTGTAAGTTCCCTTTGCAGAAGTAACATTCTCCAGAAACACACTCTCTCCTAACTCTTAACTTACTAGCTCACCTCACATATGCATGGAAACCCAGAGTGGAGCAGGCAGCGATAGCTCTTGCTTGGATGCTGCCAGAAGGCTCTGTGCGATAGTGGCTTGCAAGGAGCTGCTTAGGAATCTAGTTGCACAGCAAGTACAAGCTTCTCACTGGAGCTGAGAAGCACTGGGAAGAACTTCCCGTTGAAGAACTAACAGTGTGCAGAAACACACGCAGTTCTATCTCTTACTGGGGAGTGTGCAGGCGAGTTCAGTGAACAGGCCGCTCTGCCCGAACAAGGCAGAATGCAGATACGTAGTTCCCAAGCATATTCTTCTGAGTCCACTAGAAACGTTGGAGTAGAGCTGAGAGGAACTCGGCATAAGTTCCATTTGAAGAAATAACCTAGGCCAGAATCCCACTCAGCTGTAGCTGTTAAGATTCATCTGGAGCGCACATTCTGGGAACCAGGCAGCAGAGTGCCCTGTGGAAGCTGCTCGATTTCAGCTTGTCTGATAGGTGTTTGTCTTCCCTGCAGAGAAACAGTGGCTTAGAGAACTCTTTCTACAGCAGCCACACACTCTGCCCTAGAGCTGAGAAGCACTGGCTGTAAGTTCCCTTTGCAGAAGTAACATTCTCCAGAAACACACTCTCTCCTAACTCTTAAGTTACTAGCTCACCTCACATTTGCATGGAAACCCAGAGTGGAGCAGCCGGCGTTAGCTCTTGCTTGGATGCTGCCAGAAGGCTCTGTGCGATAGTGGCTTGCAAGGAGCTGCTTAGGAATCTAGTTGCACAGCAAGTACAAGCTTCTCACTGGAGCTGAGAAGCACTGGGAAGAACTTCCCTTTGAAGAACTAACAGTGTGCAGAAACACATGCAGTTCTATCTCTTACTGGGGAGTGTGCAGGAGACTTCAGTGAACAGGCCGGTTTGCCCGAACAAGGCAGAATGCAGATGCGTAGTTCCCAAGCATATTCTTCTGAGTCCACTAGAAACGTTGGAGTAGAGCTGAGAGGAACTCGGCATAAGTTCCATTTGAAGAAATAACCTAGGCCAGAAACCCACTCAGCTGTAGCTGTTAAGATTCCTCTGGAGCGCACATTCTGGGAACCAGGCAGCAGAGTGCCCTGTGGAAGCTGCTCGATTTCAGCTTGTCTGATAGGTGTTTGTCTTCCCTGCAGAGAAACAGTGGCTTAGAGAACTCTTTCTACAGCAGCCACACACTCTGCCCTAGAGCTGAGAAGCACTGGCTGTAAGTTCCCTTTGCAGAAGTAACATTCTCCAGAAACACACTCTCTCCTAACTCTTAAGTTACTAGCTCACCACACATATGCATGGAAACCCAGAGTGGAGCAGCCAGCGATAGCTCTTGCTTGGATGCTGCCAGAAGGCTCTGTGCGATAGTGGCTTGCAAGGAGCTGCTTAGGAATTAGTTGCACAGCAAGTACAAGCTTCTCACTGGAGCTGAGAAGCACTGGGAAGAACTTCCCTTTGAAGAACTAACAGTGTGCAGAAACACACGCAGTTCTATCTCTTACTGGGGAGTGTGCAGGCGAGTTCAGTGAACAGGCCGCTCTGCCCGAACAATGCAGAATGCAGATGCGTAGTTCCCAAGCATATTCTTCTGAGTCCACTAGAAACGTTGGAGTAGAGCTGAGAGGAACTCGGCATAAGTTCCATTTGAAGAAATAACCTAGGCCAGAAACGCACTCAGCTGTAGCTGTTAAGATTCATCTGGAGCGCACATTCTGGGAGCCAGGCAGCAGAGTACCCGGTGGAAGCTGCTCGATTTCAGCTTGTCTGATAGGTGTTTGTCTTCCCTGCAGAGAAACAGTGGCTTAGAGAACTCTTTCTACAGCAGCCACACACTCTGTCCTAGAGCTGAGAAGCACTGGCTGTAAGTTCCCTTTGCAGAAGTAACACTCTCCAGAAACACACTCTCTCCTAAGTCTTAAGTTACTAGCTCACCTCACATATGCATGGAAACCCAGAGTGGAGCAGGCGGCGATAGCTCTTGCTTGGATGCTGCCAGAAGGCTCTGTGCGATAGTGGCTTGCAAGGAGCTGCTTAGGAATCTAGTTGCACAGCAAGTACAAGCTTCTCACTAGAGATGAGAAGCACTGGGAAGAACTTCCCTTTGAAGAACTAACAGTGTGCAGAAACACACGCAGTTCTATCTCTTACTGGGGAGTGTGCAGGCAAGTTCAGTGAACAGGCCGCTCTGCCCGAACAAGGCAGAATGCAGATGCGTAGTTCCCAAGCATATCCTTCTGAGTCCACTAGAAACGTTGGAGTAGAGCTGAGAGGAACTCGGCATAAGTTCCATTTGAAGAAATAACCTAGGCCAGAAACCCACTCAGCTGTAGCTGTTAAGATTCCTCTGGAGCGCACATTCTGGGAACCAGGCAGCAGAGTGCCCTGTGGAAGCTGCTCGATTTCAGCTTGTCTGATAGGTGTTTGTCTTGCCTGCAGAGAAACAGTGGCTTAGAGAACTCTTTCTACAGCAGCCACACACTCTGCCCTAGAGCTGAGAAGCACTGGCTGTAAGTTCCCTTTACAGAAGTAACATTCTCCAGAAACACACTCTCTCCTAACTCTTAAGTTACTAGCTCACCTCACATATGCATGGAAACCCAGAGTGGAGCAGGCGGCGATAGCTCTTGCTTGGATGCTGCCAGAAGGCTCTGTGCGATAGTGGCTTGCAAGGAGCTGCTTAGGAATCTAGTTGCACAGCAAGTACAAGCTTCTCACTGGAGCTGAGAAGCACTGGGAAGAACTTCCCTTTGAAGAACTAACAGTGTGCAGAAACACACGCAGTTCCATCTCTTACTGGGGAGTGTGCAGGCAAGTTCAGTGAACAGGCCGCTCTGCCCGAACAAGGCAGAATGCAGATGCGTAGTTCCCAAGCATATTCTTCTGAGTCCACTAGAAACGTTGGAGTAGAGCTGAGAGGAACTCGGCATAAGTTCCATTTGAAGAAATAACCTAGGCCAGAAACCCACTCAGCTGTAGCTGTGAAGATTCCTCTGGAGCGCACATTCTGGGAACCAGGCAGGAGAGTGCCCTGTGGAAGCTGCTCGATTTCAGCTTGTCTGATAGGTGTTTGTCTTCCCTGCAGAGAAACAGTGGCTTAGAGAACTCTTTCTACAGCAGCCACACACTCTGCCCTAGAGCTGAGAAGCACTGGCTGTAAGTTCCCTTTGCAGAAGTAACATTCTCCAGAAACACACTCTCTCCTAACTCTTAAGTTACTAGCTCACCACACATATGCATGGAAACCCAGAGTGGAGCAGCCAGCGATAGCTCTTGCTTGGATGCTGCCAGAAGGCTCTGTGCGATAGTGGCTTGCAAGGAGCTGCTTAGGAATTAGTTGCACAGCAAGTACAAGCTTCTCACTGGAGCTGAGAAGCACTGGGAAGAACTTCCCTTTGAAGAACTAACAGTGTGCAGAAACACACGCAGTTCTATCTCTTACTGGGGAGTGTGCAGGCGAGTTCAGTGAACAGGCCGCTCTGCCCGAACAATGCAGAATGCAGATGCGTAGTTCCCAAGCATATTCTTCTGAGTCCACTAGAAACGTTGGAGTAGAGCTGAGAGGAACTCGGCATAAGTTCCATTTGAAGAAATAACCTAGGCCAGAAACCCACTCAGCTGTAGCTGTTAAGATTCATCTGGAGCGCACATTCTGGGAACCAGGCAGCACAGTGCCCTGTGGAAGCTGCTCGATTTCAGCTTGTCTGATAGGTGTTTGTCTTCCCTGCAGAGAAACAGTGGCTTAGAGAACTCTTTCTACAACAGCCACACACTCTGCCCTAGAGCTGAGAAGCACTGGCTGTAAGTTCCCTTTGCAGAAGTGACATTCTCCAGAAACACACTCTCTCCTAACTCTTAAGTTACTAGCTCACCTCACATATGCATGGAAACCCAGAGTGGAGCAGGCGGCGATAGCTCTTACTTGGAAGCTGCCAGAAGGCTCTGTGCGATAGTGGCTTCCAAGGAGCTGCTTAGGAATCTAGTTGCACAGCAAGTACAAGCTTCTCACTGGAGCTGAGAAGCACTGGGAAGAACTTCCCTTTGAAGAACTAACAGTGTGCAGAAACACACGCAGTTCTATCTCTTACTGGGGAGTGTGCAGGAGACTTCAGTGAACAGGCCGGTTTGCCCGAACAAGGCAGAATGCAGATGCGTAGTTCCCAAGCATATTCTTCTGAGTCCACTAGAAACGTTGGAGTAGAGCTGAGAGGAACTCGGCATAAGTTCCATTTGAAGAAATAACCTAGGCCAGAAACCCACTCAGCTGTAGCTGTTAAGATTCCTCTGGAGCGCACATTCTGGGAACCAGGCAGCAGAGTGCCCTGTGGAAGCTGCTCGATTTCAGCTTGTCTGATAGGTGTTTGTCTTCCCTGCAGAGAAACAGTGGCTTAGAGAACTCTTTCTACAGCAGCCACACACTCTGCCCTAGAGCTGAGAAGCACTGGCTGTAAGTTCCCTTTGCAGAAGTAACATTCTCCAGAAACACACTCTCTCCTAACTCTTAACTTACTAGCTCACCTCACATATGCATGGAAACCCAGAGTGGAGCAGGCGGCGATAGCTCTTGCTTGGATGCTGCCAGAAGGCTCTGTGCGATAGTGGCTTGCAAGGAGCTGCTTAGGAATCTAGTTGCACAGCAAGTACAAGCTTCTCACTGGAGCTGAGAAGCACTGGGAAGAACTTCCCGTTGAAGAACTAACAGTGTGCAGAAACACACGCAGTTCTATCTCTTACTGGGGAGTGTGCAGGCGAGTTCAGTGAACAGGCCGCTCTGCCCGAACAAGGCAGAATGCAGATGCGTAGTTCCCAAGCATAATCTTCTGAGTCCACTAGAAACGTTGGAGTAGAGCTGAGAGGAACTCGGCATAAGTTCCATTTGAAGAAATAACCTAGGCCAGAATCCCACTCAGCTGTAGCTGTTAAGATTCATCTGGAGCGCACATTCTGGGAACCAGGCAGCAGAGTGCCCTGTGGAAGCTGCTCGATTTCAGCTTGTCTGATAGGTGTTTGTCTTGCCTGCAGAGAAACAGTGGCTTAGAGAACTCTTTCTACAGCAGCCACACACTCTGCCCTAGAGCTGAGAAGCACTGGCTGTAAGTTCCCTTTGCAGAAGTAACATTCTCCAGAAACACACTCTCTCCTAACTCTTAAGTTACTAGCTCACCTCACATTTGCATGGAAACCCAGAGTGGAGCAGCCGGCGTTAGCTCTTGCTTGGATGCTGCCAGAAGGCTCTGTGCGATAGTGGCTTGCAAGGAGCTGCTTAGGAATCTAGTTGCACAGCAAGTACAAGCTTCTCACTGGAGCTGAGAAGCACTGGGAAGAACTTCCCTTTGAAGAACTAACAGTGTGCAGAAACACACGCAGTTCTATCTCTTACTGGGGAGTGTGCAGGCGAGTTCAGTGAACAGGCCGCTCTGCCCGAACAATGCAGAATGCAGATGCGTAGTTCCCAAGCATATTCTTCTGAGTCCACTAGAAACGTTGGAGTAGAGCTGAGAGGAACTCGGCATAAATTCCATTTGAAGAAATAACCTAGGCCAGAAACCCACTCAGCTGTAGCTGTTAAGATTCATCTGGAGCGCACATTCTGGGAACCAGGCAGCAGAGTGCCCTGTGGAAGCTGCTCGATTTCAGCTTGTCTGATAGGAGTTTGTCTTCCCTGCAGAGAAACAGTGGCTTAGAGAACTCTTTCTACAACAGCCACACACTCTGCCCTAGAGCTGAGAAGCACTGGCTGTAAGTTCCCTTTGCAGAAGTGACATTCTCCAGAAACACACTCTCTCCTAACTCTTAAGTTACTAGCTCACCTCACATATGCATGGAAACCCAGAGTGGAGCAGGCGGCGATAGCTCTTACTTGGAAGCTGCCAGAAGGCTCTGTGCGATAGTGGCTTGCAAGGAGCTGCTTAGGAATCTAGTTGCACAGCAAGTACAAGCTTCTCACTGGAGCTGAGAAGCACTGGGAAGAACTTCCCTTTGAAGAACTAACAGTGTGCAGAAACACACGCAGTTCTATCTCTTACTGGGGAGTGTGCAGGAGACTTCAGTGAACAGGCCGGTTTGCCCGAACAAGGCAGAATGCAGATGCGTAGTTCCCAAGCATATTCTTCTGAGTCCACTAGAAACGTTGGAGTAGAGCTGAGAGGAACTCGGCATAAGTTCCATTTGAAGAAATAACCTAGGCCAGAAACCCACTCAGCTGTAGCTGTTAAGATTCCTCTGGAGCGCACATTCTGGGAACCAGGCAGCAGAGTGCCCTGTGGAAGCTGCTCGATTTCAGCTTGTCTGATAGGTGTTTGTCTTCCCTGCAGAGAAACAGTGGCTTAGAGAACTCTTTCTACAGCAGCCACACACTCTGCCCTAGAGCTGAGAAGCACTGGCTGTAAGTTCCCTTTGCAGAAGTAACATTCTCCAGAAACACACTCTCTCCTAACTCTTAACTTACTAGCTCACCTCACATATGCATGGAAACCCAGAGTGGAGCAGGCGGCGATAGCTCTTGCTTGGATGCTGCCAGAAGGCTCTGTGCGATAGTGGCTTGCAAGGAGCTGCTTAGGAATCTAGTTGCACAGCAAGTACAAGCTTCTCACTGGAGCTGAGAAGCACTGGGAAGAACTTCCCGTTGAAGAACTAACAGTGTGCAGAAACACACGCAGTTCTATCTCTTACTGGGGAGTGTGCAGGCGAGTTCAGTGAACAGGCCGCTCTGCCCGAACAAGGCAGAATGCAGATGCGTAGTTCCCAAGCATAATCTTCTGAGTCCACTAGAAACGTTGGAGTAGAGCTGAGAGGAACTCGGCATAAGTTCCATTTGAAGAAATAACCTAGGCCAGAATCCCACTCAGCTGTAGCTGTTAAGATTCATCTGGAGCGCACATTCTGGGAACCAGGCAGCAGAGTGCCCTGTGGAAGCTGCTCGATTTCAGCTTGTCTGATAGGTGTTTGTCTTGCCTGCAGAGAAACAGTGGCTTAGAGAACTCTTTCTACAGCAGCCACACACTCTGCCCTAGAGCTGAGAAGCACTGGCTGTAAGTTCCCTTTGCAGAAGTGACATTCTCCAGAAACACACTCTCTCCTAACTCTTAAGTTACTAGCTCACCTCACATATGCATGGAAACCCAGAGTGGAGCAGGCGGCGATAGCTCTTACTTGGAAGGTGCCAGAAGGCTCTGTGCGATAGTGGCTTGCAAGGAGCTGCTTAGGAATCTAGTTGCACAGCAAGTACAAGCTTCTCACTGGAGCTGAGAAGCACTGGGAAGAACTTCCCTTTGAAGAACTAACAGTGTGCAGAAACACACGCAGTTCTATCTCTTACTGGGGAGTGTGCAGGAGACTTCAGTGAACAGGCCGGTTTGCCCGAACAAGGCAGAATGCAGATGCGTAGTTCCCAAGCATATTCTTCTGAGTCCACTAGAAACGTTGGAGTAGAGCTGAGAGGAACTCGGCATAAGTTCCATTTGAAGAAATAACCTAGGCCAGAAACCCACTCAGCTGTAGCTGTTAAGATTCCTCTGGAGCGCACATTCTGGGAACCAGGCAGCAGAGTGCCCTGTGGAAGCTGCTCGATTTCAGCTTGTCTGATAGGTGTTTGTCTTCCCTGCAGAGAAACAGTGGCTTAGAGAACTCTTTCTACAGCAGCCACACACTCTGCCCTAGAGCTGAGAAGCACTGGCTGTAAGTTCCCTTTGCAGAAGTAACATTCTCCAGAAACACACTCTCTCCTAACTCTTAACTTACTAGCTCACCTCACATATGCATGGAAACCCAGAGTGGAGCAGGCAGCGATAGCTCTTGCTTGGATGCTGCCAGAAGGCTCTGTGCGATAGTGGCTTGCAAGGAGCTGCTTAGGAATCTAGTTGCACAGCAAGTACAAGCTTCTCACTGGAGCTGAGAAGCACTGGGAAGAACTTCCCGTTGAAGAACTAACAGTGTGCAGAAACACACGCAGTTCTATCTCTTACTGGGGAGTGTGCAGGCGAGTTCAGTGAACAGGCCGCTCTGCCCGAACAAGGCAGAATGCAGATACGTAGTTCCCAAGCATATTCTTCTGAGTCCACTAGAAACGTTGGAGTAGAGCTGAGAGGAACTCGGCATAAGTTCCATTTGAAGAAATAACCTAGGCCAGAATCCCACTCAGCTGTAGCTGTTAAGATTCATCTGGAGCGCACATTCTGGGAACCAGGCAGCAGAGTGCCCTGTGGAAGCTGCTCGATTTCAGCTTGTCTGATAGGTGTTTGTCTTCCCTGCAGAGAAACAGTGGCTTAGAGAACTCTTTCTACAGCAGCCACACACTCTGCCCTAGAGCTGAGAAGCACTGGCTGTAAGTTCCCTTTGCAGAAGTAACATTCTCCAGAAACACACTCTCTCCTAACTCTTAAGTTACTAGCTCACCTCACATTTGCATGGAAACCGAGAGTGGAGCAGCCGGCGTTAGCTCTTGCTTGGATGCTGCCAGAAGGCTCTGTGCGATAGTGGCTTGCAAGGAGCTGCTTAGGAATCTAGTTGCACAGCAAGTACAAGCTTCTCACTGGAGCTGAGAAGCACTGGGAAGAACTTCCCTTTGAAGAACTAACAGTGTGCAGAAACACACGCAGTTCTATCTCTTACTGGGGAGTGTGCAGGCGAGTTCAGTGAACAGGCCGCTCTGCCCGTACAATGCAGAATGCAGATGCGTAGTTCCCAAGCATATTCTTCTGAGTCCACTAGAAACGTTGGAGTAGAGCTGAGAGGAACTCGGCATAAGTTCCATTTGAAGAAATAACCTAGGCCAGAAACCCACTCAGCTGTAGCTGTTAAGATTCATCTGGAGCGCACATTCTGGGAACCAGGCAGCAGAGTGCCCTGTGGAAGCTGCTCGATTTCAGCTTGTCTGATAGGTGTTTGTCTTCCCTGCAGAGAAACAGTGGCTTAGAGAACTCTTTCTACAACAGCCACACACTCTGCCCTAGAGCTGAGAAGCACTGGCTGTAAGTTCCCTTTGCAGAAGTGACATTCTCCAGAAACACACTCTCTCCTAACTCTTAAGTTACTAGCTCACCTCACATATGCATGGAAACCCAGAGTGGAGCAGGCGGCGATAGCTCTTACTTGGAAGCTGCCAGAAGGCTCTGTGCGATAGTGGCTTCCAAGGAGCTGCTTAGGAATCTAGTTGCACAGCAAGTACAAGCTTCTCACTGGAGCTGAGAAGCACTGGGAAGAACTTCCCTTTGAAGAACTAACAGTGTGCAGAAACACACGCAGTTCTATCTCTTACTGGGGAGTGTGCAGGAGACTTCAGTGAACAGGCCGGTTTGCCCGAACAAGGCAGAATGCAGATGCGTAGTTCCCAAGCATATTCTTCTGAGTCCACTAGAAACGTTGGAGTAGAGCTGAGAGGAACTCGGCATAAGTTCCATTTGAAGAAATAACCTAGGCCAGAAACCCACTCAGCTGTAGCTGTTAAGATTCCTCTGGAGCGCACATTCTGGGAACCAGGCAGCAGAGTGCCCTGTGGAAGCTGCTCGATTTCAGCTTGTCTGATAGGTGTTTGTCTTCCCTGCAGAGAAACAGTGGCTTAGAGAACTCTTTCTACAGCAGCCACACACTCTGCCCTAGAGCTGAGAAGCACTGGCTGTAAGTTCCCTTTGCAGAAGTAACATTCTCCAGAAACACACTCTCTCCTAACTCTTAACTTACTAGCTCACCTCACATATGCATGGAAACCCAGAGTGGAGCAGGCGGCGATAGCTCTTGCTTGGATGCTGCCAGAAGGCTCTGTGCGATAGTGGCTTGCAAGGAGCTGCTTAGGAATCTAGTTGCACAGCAAGTACAAGCTTCTCACTGGAGCTGAGAAGCACTGGGAAGAACTTCCCGTTGAAGAACTAACAGTGTGCAGAAACACACGCAGTTCTATCTCTTACTGGGGAGTGTGCAGGCGAGTTCAGTGAACAGGCCGCTCTGCCCGAACAAGGCAGAATGCAGATGCGTAGTTCCCAAGCATAATCTTCTGAGTCCACTAGAAACGTTGGAGTAGAGCTGAGAGGAACTCGGCATAAGTTCCATTTGAAGAAATAACCTAGGCCAGAATCCCACTCAGCTGTAGCTGTTAAGATTCATCTGGAGCGCACATTCTGGGAACCAGGCAGCAGAGTGCCCTGTGGAAGCTGCTCGATTTCAGCTTGTCTGATAGGTGTTTGTCTTGCCTGCAGAGAAACAGTGGCTTAGAGAACTCTTTCTACAGCAGCCACACACTCTGCCCTAGAGCTGAGAAGCACTGGCTGTAAGTTCCCTTTGCAGAAGTAACATTCTCCAGAAACACACTCTCTCCTAACTCTTAAGTTACTAGCTCACCTCACATTTGCATGGAAACCCAGAGTGGAGCAGCCGGCGTTAGCTCTTGCTTGGATGCTGCCAGAAGGCTCTGTGCGATAGTGGCTTGCAAGGAGCTGCTTAGGAATCTAGTTGCACAGCAAGTACAAGCTTCTCACTGGAGCTGAGAAGCACTGGGAAGAACTTCCCTTTGAAGAACTAACAGTGTGCAGAAACACACGCAGTTCTATCTCTTACTGGGGAGTGTGCAGGCGAGTTCAGTGAACAGGCCGCTCTGCCCGAACAATGCAGAATGCAGATGCGTAGTTCCCAAGCATATTCTTCTGAGTCCACTAGAAACGTTGGAGTAGAGCTGAGAGGAACTCGGCATAAATTCCATTTGAAGAAATAACCTAGGCCAGAAACCCACTCAGCTGTAGCTGTTAAGATTCATCTGGAGCGCACATTCTGGGAACCAGGCAGCAGAGTGCCCTGTGGAAGCTGCTCGATTTCAGCTTGTCTGATAGGTGTTTGTCTTCCCTGCAGAGAAACAGTGGCTTAGAGAACTCTTTCTACAACAGCCACACACTCTGCCCTAGAGCTGAGAAGCACTGGCTGTAAGTTCCCTTTGCAGAAGTGACATTCTCCAGAAACACACTCTCTCCTAACTCTTAAGTTACTAGCTCACCTCACATATGCATGGAAACCCAGAGTGGAGCAGGCGGCGATAGCTCTTACTTGGAAGCTGCCAGAAGGCTCTGTGCGATAGTGGCTTGCAAGGAGCTGCTTAGGAATCTAGTTGCACAGCAAGTACAAGCTTCTCACTGGAGCTGAGAAGCACTGGGAAGAACTTCCCTTTGAAGAACTAACAGTGTGCAGAAACACACGCAGTTCTATCTCTTACTGGGGAGTGTGCAGGAGACTTCAGTGAACAGGCCGGTTTGCCCGAACAAGGCAGAATGCAGATGCGTAGTTCCCAAGCATATTCTTCTGAGTCCACTAGAAACGTTGGAGTAGAGCTGAGAGGAACTCGGCATAAGTTCCATTTGAAGAAATAACCTAGGCCAGAAACCCACTCAGCTGTAGCTGTTAAGATTCCTCTGGAGCGCACATTCTGGGAACCAGGCAGCAGAGTGCCCTGTGGAAGCTGCTCGATTTCAGCTTGTCTGATAGGTGTTTGTCTTCCCTGCAGAGAAACAGTGGCTTAGAGAACTCTTTCTACAGCAGCCACACACTCTGCCCTAGAGCTGAGAAGCACTGGCTGTAAGTTCCCTTTGCAGAAGTAACATTCTCCAGAAACACACTCTCTCCTAACTCTTAACTTACTAGCTCACCTCACATATGCATGGAAACCCAGAGTGGAGCAGGCGGCGATAGCTCTTGCTTGGATGCTGCCAGAAGGCTCTGTGCGATAGTGGCTTGCAAGGAGCTGCTTAGGAATCTAGTTGCACAGCAAGTACAAGCTTCTCACTGGAGCTGAGAAGCACTGGGAAGAACTTCCCGTTGAAGAACTAACAGTGTGCAGAAACACACGCAGTTCTATCTCTTACTGGGGAGTGTGCAGGCGAGTTCAGTGAACAGGCCGCTCTGCCCGAACAAGGCAGAATGCAGATGCGTAGTTCCCAAGCATAATCTTCTGAGTCCACTAGAAACGTTGGAGTAGAGCTGAGAGGAACTCGGCATAAGTTCCATTTGAAGAAATAACCTAGGCCAGAATCCCACTCAGCTGTAGCTGTTAAGATTCATCTGGAGCGCACATTCTGGGAACCAGGCAGCAGAGTGCCCTGTGGAAGCTGCTCGATTTCAGCTTGTCTGATAGGTGTTTGTCTTGCCTGCAGAGAAACAGTGGCTTAGAGAACTCTTTCTACAGCAGCCACACACTCTGCCCTAGAGCTGAGAAGCACTGGCTGTAAGTTCCCTTTGCAGAAGTGACATTCTCCAGAAACACACTCTCTCCTAACTCTTAAGTTACTAGCTCACCTCACATTTGCATGGAAACCGAGAGTGGAGCAGCCGGCGTTAGCTCTTGCTTGGATGCTGCCAGAAGGCTCTGTGCGATAGTGGCTTGCAAGGAGCTGCTTAGGAATCTAGTTGCACAGCAAGTACAAGCTTCTCACTGGAGCTGAGAAGCACTGGGAAGAACTTCCCTTTGAAGAACTAACAGTGTGCAGAAACACACGCAGTTCTATCTCTTACTGGGGAGTGTGCAGGCGAGTTCAGTGAACAGGCCGCTCTGCCCGTACAATGCAGAATGCAGATGCGTAGTTCCCAAGCATATTCTTCTGAGTCCACTAGAAACGTTGGAGTAGAGCTGAGAGGAACTCGGCATAAGTTCCATTTGAAGAAATAACCTAGGCCAGAAACCCACTCAGCTGTAGCTGTTAAGATTCATCTGGAGCGCACATTCTGGGAACCAGGCAGCAGAGTGCCCTGTGGAAGCTGCTCGATTTCAGCTTGTCTGATAGGTGTTTGTCTTCCCTGCAGAGAAACAGTGGCTTAGAGAACTCTTTCTACAACAGCCACACACTCTGCCCTAGAGCTGAGAAGCACTGGCTGTAAGTTCCCTTTGCAGAAGTGACATTCTCCAGAAACACACTCTCTCCTAACTCTTAAGTTACTAGCTCACCTCACATATGCATGGAAACCCAGAGTGGAGCAGGCGGCGATAGCTCTTACTTGGAAGCTGCCAGAAGGCTCTGTGCGATAGTGGCTTGCAAGGAGCTGCTTAGGAATCTAGTTGCACAGCAAGTACAAGCTTCTCACTGGAGCTGAGAAGCACTGGGAAGAACTTCCCTTTGAAGAACTAACAGTGTGCAGAAACACACGCAGTTCTATCTCTTACTGGGGAGTGTGCAGGAGACTTCAGTGAACAGGCCGGTTTGCCCGAACAAGGCAGAATGCAGATGCGTAGTTCCCAAGCATATTCTTCTGAGTCCACTAGAAACGTTGGAGTAGAGCTGAGAGGAACTCGGCATAAGTTCCATTTGAAGAAATAACCTAGGCCAGAAACCCACTCAGCTGTAGCTGTTAAGATTCCTCTGGAGCGCACATTCTGGGAACCAGGCAGCAGAGTGCCCTGTGGAAGCTGCTCGATTTCAGCTTGTCTGATAGGTGTTTGTCTTCCCTGCAGAGAAACAGTGGCTTAGAGAACTCTTTCTACAGCAGCCACACACTCTGCCCTAGAGCTGAGAAGCACTGGCTGTAAGTTCCCTTTGCAGAAGTAACATTCTCCAGAAACACACTCTCTCCTAACTCTTAACTTACTAGCTCACCTCACATATGCATGGAAACCCAGAGTGGAGCAGGCGGCGATAGCTCTTGCTTGGATGCTGCCAGAAGGCTCTGTGCGATAGTGGCTTGCAAGGAGCTGCTTAGGAATCTAGTTGCACAGCAAGTACAAGCTTCTCACTGGAGCTGAGAAGCACTGGGAAGAACTTCCCGTTGAAGAACTAACAGTGTGCAGAAACACACGCAGTTCTATCTCTTACTGGGGAGTGTGCAGGCGAGTTCAGTGAACAGGCCGCTCTGCCCGAACAAGGCAGAATGCAGATGCGTAGTTCCCAAGCATAATCTTCTGAGTCCACTAGAAACGTTGGAGTAGAGCTGAGAGGAACTCGGCATAAGTTCCATTTGAAGAAATAACCTAGGCCAGAATCCCACTCAGCTGTAGCTGTTAAGATTCATCTGGAGCGCACATTCTGGGAACCAGGCAGCAGAGTGCCCTGTGGAAGCTGCTCGATTTCAGCTTGTCTGATAGGTGTTTGTCTTGCCTGCAGAGAAACAGTGGCTTAGAGAACTCTTTCTACAGCAGCCACACAATCTGCCCTAGAGCTGAGAAGCACTGGCTGTAAGTTCCCTTTGCAGAAGTAACATTCTCCAGAAACACACTCTCTCCTAACTCTTAAGTTACTAGCTCACCTCACATTTGCATGGAAACCCAGAGTGGAGCAGCCGGCGTTAGCTCTTGCTTGGATGCTGCCAGAAGGCTCTGTGCGATAGTGGCTTGCAAGGAGCTGCTTAGGAATCTAGTTGCACAGCAAGTACAAGCTTCTCACTGGAGCTGAGAAGCACTGGGAAGAACTTCCCTTTGAAGAACTAACAGTGTGCAGAAACACACGCAGTTCTATCTCTTACTGGGGAGTGTGCAGGCGAGTTCAGTGAACAGGCCGCTCTGCCCGAACAATGCAGAATGCAGATGCGTAGTTCCCAAGCATATTCTTCTGAGTCCACTAGAAACGTTGGAGTAGAGCTGAGAGGAACTCGGCATAAATTCCATTTGAAGAAATAACCTAGGCCAGAAACCCACTCAGCTGTAGCTGTTAAGATTCATCTGGAGCGCACATTCTGGGAACCAGGCAGCAGAGTGCCCTGTGGAAGCTGCTCGATTTCAGCTTGTCTGATAGGTGTTTGTCTTCCCTGCAGAGAAACAGTGGCTTAGAGAACTCTTTCTACAACAGCCACACACTCTGCCCTAGAGCTGAGAAGCACTGGCTGTAAGTTCCCTTTGCAGAAGTGACATTCTCCAGAAACACACTCTCTCCTAACTCTTAAGTTACTAGCTCACCTCACATATGCATGGAAACCCAGAGTGGAGCAGGCGGCGATAGCTCTTACTTGGAAGCTGCCAGAAGGCTCTGTGCGATAGTGGCTTGCAAGGAGCTGCTTAGGAATCTAGTTGCACAGCAAGTACAAGCTTCTCACTGGAGCTGAGAAGCACTGGGAAGAACTTCCCGTTGAAGAACTAACAGTGTGCAGAAACACACGCAGTTCTATCTCTTACTGGGGAGTGTGCAGGCGAGTTCAGTGAACAGGCCGCTCTGCCCGAACAAGGCAGAATGCAGATGCGTAGTTCCCAAGCATATTCTTCTGAGTCCACTAGAAACGTTGGAGTAGAGCTGAGAGGAACTCGGCATAAGTTCCATTTGAAGAAATAACCTAGGCCAGAATCCCACTCAGCTGTAGCTGTTAAGATTCATCTGGAGCGCACATTCTGGGAACCAGGCAGCAGAGTGCCCTGTGGAAGCTGCTCGATTTCAGCTTGTCTGATAGGTGTTTGTCTTCCCTGCAGAGAAACAGTGGCTTAGAGAACTCTTTCTACAGCAGCCACACACTCTGCCCTAGAGCTGAGAAGCACTGGCTGTAAGTTCCCTTTGCAGAAGTAACATTCTCCAGAAACACACTCTCTCCTAACTCTTAAGTTACTAGCTCACCTCACATTTGCATGGAAACCGAGAGTGGAGCAGCCGGCGTTAGCTCTTGCTTGGATGCTGCCAGAAGGCTCTGTGCGATAGTGGCTTGCAAGGAGCTGCTTAGGAATCTAGTTGCACAGCAGGTACAAGCTTCTCACTGGAGCTGAGAAGCACTGGGAAGAACTTCCCTTTGAAGAACTAACAGTGTGCAGAAACACACGCAGTTCTATCTCTTACTGGGGAGTGTGCAGGCGAGTTCAGTGAACAGGCCGCTCTGCCCGTACAATGCAGAATGCAGATGCGTAGTTCCCAAGCATATTCTTCTGAGTCCACTAGAAACGTTGGAGTAGAGCTGAGAGGAACTCGGCATAAGTTCCATTTGAAGAAATAACCTAGGCCAGAAACCCACTCAGCTGTAGCTGTTAAGATTCATCTGGAGCGCACATTCTGGGAACCAGGCAGCAGAGTGCCCTGTGGAAGCTGCTCGATTTCAGCTTGTCTGATAGGTGTTTGTCTTCCCTGCAGAGAAACAGTGGCTTAGAGAACTCTTTCTACAACAGCCACACACTCTGCCCTAGAGCTGAGAAGCACTGGCTGTAAGTTCCCTTTGCAGAAGTGACATTCTCCAGAAACACACTCTCTCCTAACTCTTAAGTTACTAGCTCACCTCACATATGCATGGAAACCCAGAGTGGAGCAGGCGGCGATAGCTCTTACTTGGAAGCTGCCAGAAGGCTCTGTGCGATAGTGGCTTCCAAGGAGCTGCTTAGGAATCTAGTTGCACAGCAAGTACAAGCTTCTCACTGGAGCTGAGAAGCACTGGGAAGAACTTCCCTTTGAAGAACTAACAGTGTGCAGAAACACACGCAGTTCTATCTCTTACTGGGGAGTGTGCAGGAGACTTCAGTGAACAGGCCGGTTTGCCCGAACAAGGCAGAATGCAGATGCGTAGTTCCCAAGCATATTCTTCTGAGTCCACTAGAAACGTTGGAGTAGAGCTGAGAGGAACTCGGCATAAGTTCCATTTGAAGAAATAACCTAGGCCAGAAACCCACTCAGCTGTAGCTGTTAAGATTCCTCTGGAGCGCACATTCTGGGAACCAGGCAGCAGAGTGCCCTGTGGAAGCTGCTCGATTTCAGCTTGTCTGATAGGTGTTTGTCTTCCCTGCAGAGAAACAGTGGCTTAGAGAACTCTTTCTACAGCAGCCACACACTCTGCCCTAGAGCTGAGAAGCACTGGCTGTAAGTTCCCTTTGCAGAAGTAACATTCTCCAGAAACACACTCTCTCCTAACTCTTAACTTACTAGCTCACCTCACATATGCATGGAAACCCAGAGTGGAGCAGGCGGCGATAGCTCTTGCTTGGATGCTGCCAGAAGGCTCTGTGCGATAGTGGCTTGCAAGGAGCTGCTTAGGAATCTAGTTGCACAGCAAGTACAAGCTTCTCACTGGAGCTGAGAAGCACTGGGAAGAACTTCCCGTTGAAGAACTAACAGTGTGCAGAAACACACGCAGTTCTATCTCTTACTGGGGAGTGTGCAGGCGAGTTCAGTGAACAGGCCGCTCTGCCCGAACAAGGCAGAATGCAGATGCGTAGTTCCCAAGCATAATCTTCTGAGTCCACTAGAAACGTTGGAGTAGAGCTGAGAGGAACTCGGCATAAGTTCCATTTGAAGAAATAACCTAGGCCAGAATCCCACTCAGCTGTAGCTGTTAAGATTCATCTGGAGCGCACATTCTGGGAACCAGGCAGCAGAGTGCCCTGTGGAAGCTGCTCGATTTCAGCTTGTCTGATAGGTGTTTGTCTTGCCTGCAGAGAAACAGTGGCTTAGAGAACTCTTTCTACAGCAGCCACACAATCTGCCCTAGAGCTGAGAAGCACTGGCTGTAAGTTCCCTTTGCAGAAGTAACATTCTCCAGAAACACACTCTCTCCTAACTCTTAAGTTACTAGCTCACCTCACATTTGCATGGAAACCCAGAGTGGAGCAGCCGGCGTTAGCTCTTGCTTGGATGCTGCCAGAAGGCTCTGTGCGATAGTGGCTTGCAAGGAGCTGCTTAGGAATCTAGTTGCACAGCAAGTACAAGCTTCTCACTGGAGCTGAGAAGCACTGGGAAGAACTTCCCTTTGAAGAACTAACAGTGTGCAGAAACACACGCAGTTCTATCTCTTACTGGGGAGTGTGCAGGCGAGTTCAGTGAACAGGCCGCTCTGCCCGAACAATGCAGAATGCAGATGCGTAGTTCCCAAGCATATTCTTCTGAGTCCACTAGAAACGTTGGAGTAGAGCTGAGAGGAACTCGGCATAAATTCCATTTGAAGAAATAACCTAGGCCAGAAACCCACTCAGCTGTAGCTGTTAAGATTCATCTGGAGCGCACATTCTGGGAACCAGGCAGCAGAGTGCCCTGTGGAAGCTGCTCGATTTCAGCTTGTCTGATAGGTGTTTGTCTTCCCTGCAGAGAAACAGTGGCTTAGAGAACTCTTTCTACAACAGCCACACACTCTGCCCTAGAGCTGAGAAGCACTGGCTGTAAGTTCCCTTTGCAGAAGTGACATTCTCCAGAAACACACTCTCTCCTAACTCTTAAGTTACTAGCTCACCTCACATATGCATGGAAACCCAGAGTGGAGCAGGCGGCGATAGCTCTTACTTGGAAGCTGCCAGAAGGCTCTGTGCGATAGTGGCTTGCAAGGAGCTGCTTAGGAATCTAGTTGCACAGCAAGTACAAGCTTCTCACTGGAGCTGAGAAGCACTGGGAAGAACTTCCCGTTGAAGAACTAACAGTGTGCAGAAACACACGCAGTTCTATCTCTTACTGGGGAGTGTGCAGGCGAGTTCAGTGAACAGGCCGCTCTGCCCGAACAAGGCAGAATGCAGATGCGTAGTTCCCAAGCATATTCTTCTGAGTCCACTAGAAACGTTGGAGTAGAGCTGAGAGGAACTCGGCATAAGTTCCATTTGAAGAAATAACCTAGGCCAGAATCCCACTCAGCTGTAGCTGTTAAGATTCATCTGGAGCGCACATTCTGGGAACCAGGCAGCAGAGTGCCCTGTGGAAGCTGCTCGATTTCAGCTTGTCTGATAGGTGTTTGTCTTCCCTGCAGAGAAACAGTGGCTTAGAGAACTCTTTCTACAGCAGCCACACACTCTGCCCTAGAGCTGAGAAGCACTGGCTGTAAGTTCCCTTTGCAGAAGTAACATTCTCCAGAAACACACTCTCTCCTAACTCTTAAGTTACTAGCTCACCTCACATTTGCATGGAAACCGAGAGTGGAGCAGCCGGCGTTAGCTCTTGCTTGGATGCTGCCAGAAGGCTCTGTGCGATAGTGGCTTGCAAGGAGCTGCTTAGGAATCTAGTTGCACAGCAGGTACAAGCTTCTCACTGGAGCTGAGAAGCACTGGGAAGAACTTCCCTTTGAAGAACTAACAGTGTGCAGAAACACACGCAGTTCTATCTCTTACTGGGGAGTGTGCAGGCGAGTTCAGTGAACAGGCCGCTCTGCCCGTACAATGCAGAATGCAGATGCGTAGTTCCCAAGCATATTCTTCTGAGTCCACTAGAAACGTTGGAGTAGAGCTGAGAGGAACTCGGCATAAGTTCCATTTGAAGAAATAACCTAGGCCAGAAACCCACTCAGCTGTAGCTGTTAAGATTCATCTGGAGCGCACATTCTGGGAACCAGGCAGCAGAGTGCCCTGTGGAAGCTGCTCGATTTCAGCTTGTCTGATAGGTGTTTGTCTTCCCTGCAGAGAAACAGTGGCTTAGAGAACTCTTTCTACAACAGCCACACACTCTGCCCTAGAGCTGAGAAGCACTGGCTGTAAGTTCCCTTTGCAGAAGTGACATTCTCCAGAAACACACTCTCTCCTAACTCTTAAGTTACTAGCTCACCTCACATATGCATGGAAACCCAGAGTGGAGCAGGCGGCGATAGCTCTTACTTGGAAGCTGCCAGAAGGCTCTGTGCGATAGTGGCTTCCAAGGAGCTGCTTAGGAATCTAGTTGCACAGCAAGTACAAGCTTCTCACTGGAGCTGAGAAGCACTGGGAAGAACTTCCCTTTGAAGAACTAACAGTGTGCAGAAACACACGCAGTTCTATCTCTTACTGGGGAGTGTGCAGGAGACTTCAGTGAACAGGCCGGTTTGCCCGAACAAGGCAGAATGCAGATGCGTAGTTCCCAAGCATATTCTTCTGAGTCCACTAGAAACGTTGGAGTAGAGCTGAGAGGAACTCGGCATAAGTTCCATTTGAAGAAATAACCTAGGCCAGAAACCCACTCAGCTGTAGCTGTTAAGATTCCTCTGGAGCGCACATTCTGGGAACCAGGCAGCAGAGTGCCCTGTGGAAGCTGCTCGATTTCAGCTTGTCTGATAGGTGTTTGTCTTCCCTGCAGAGAAACAGTGGCTTAGAGAACTCTTTCTACAGCAGCCACACACTCTGCCCTAGAGCTGAGAAGCACTGGCTGTAAGTTCCCTTTGCAGAAGTAACATTCTCCAGAAACACACTCTCTCCTAACTCTTAACTTACTAGCTCACCTCACATATGCATGGAAACCCAGAGTGGAGCAGGCGGCGATAGCTCTTGCTTGGATGCTGCCAGAAGGCTCTGTGCGATAGTGGCTTGCAAGGAGCTGCTTAGGAATCTAGTTGCACAGCAAGTACAAGCTTCTCACTGGAGCTGAGAAGCACTGGGAAGAACTTCCCGTTGAAGAACTAACAGTGTGCAGAAACACACGCAGTTCTATCTCTTACTGGGGAGTGTGCAGGCGAGTTCAGTGAACAGGCCGCTCTGCCCGAACAAGGCAGAATGCAGATGCGTAGTTCCCAAGCATAATCTTCTGAGTCCACTAGAAACGTTGGAGTAGAGCTGAGAGGAACTCGGCATAAGTTCCATTTGAAGAGATAACCTAGGCCAGAATCCCACTCAGCTGTAGCTGTTAAGATTCATCTGGAGCGCACATTCTGGGAACCAGGCAGCAGAGTGCCCTGTGGAAGCTGCTCGATTTCAGCTTGTCTGATAGGTGTTTGTCTTGCCTGCAGAGAAACAGTGGCTTAGAGAACTCTTTCTACAGCAGCCACACACTCTGCCCTAGAGCTGAGAAGCACTGGCTGTAAGTTCCCTTTGCAGAAGTGACATTCTCCAGAAACACACTCTCTCCTAACTCTTAAGTTACTAGCTCACCTCACATATGCATGGAAACCCAGAGTGGAGCAGGCGGCGATAGCTCTTACTTGGAAGGTGCCAGAAGGCTCTGTGCGATAGTGGCTTGCAAGGAGCTGCTTAGGAATCTAGTTGCACAGCAAGTACAAGCTTCTCACTGGAGCTGAGAAGCACTGGGAAGAACTTCCCTTTGAAGAACTAACAGTGTGCAGAAACACACGCAGTTCTATCTCTTACTGGGGAGTGTGCAGGAGACTTCAGTGAACAGGCCGGTTTGCCCGAACAAGGCAGAATGCAGATGCGTAGTTCCCAAGCATATTCTTCTGAGTCCACTAGAAACGTTGGAGTAGAGCTGAGAGGAACTCGGCATAAGTTCCATTTGAAGAAATAACCTAGGCCAGAAACCCACTCAGCTGTAGCTGTTAAGATTCCTCTGGAGCGCACATTCTGGGAACCAGGCAGCAGAGTGCCCTGTGGAAGCTGCTCGATTTCAGCTTGTCTGATAGGTGTTTGTCTTCCCTGCAGAGAAACAGTGGCTTAGAGAACTCTTTCTACAGCAGCCACACACTCTGCCCTAGAGCTGAGAAGCACTGGCTGTAAGTTCCCTTTGCAGAAGTAACATTCTCCAGAAACACACTCTCTCCTAACTCTTAACTTACTAGCTCACCTCACATATGCATGGAAACCCAGAGTGGAGCAGGCAGCGATAGCTCTTGCTTGGATGCTGCCAGAAGGCTCTGTGCGATAGTGGCTTGCAAGGAGCTGCTTAGGAATCTAGTTGCACAGCAAGTACAAGCTTCTCACTGGAGCTGAGAAGCACTGGGAAGAACTTCCCGTTGAAGAACTAACAGTGTGCAGAAACACACGCAGTTCTATCTCTTACTGGGGAGTGTGCAGGCGAGTTCAGTGAACAGGCCGCTCTGCCCGAACAAGGCAGAATGCAGATACGTAGTTCCCAAGCATATTCTTCTGAGTCCACTAGAAACGTTGGAGTAGAGCTGAGAGGAACTCGGCATAAGTTCCATTTGAAGAAATAACCTAGGCCAGAATCCCACTCAGCTGTAGCTGTTAAGATTCATCTGGAGCGCACATTCTGGGAACCAGGCAGCAGAGTGCCCTGTGGAAGCTGCTCGATTTCAGCTTGTCTGATAGGTGTTTGTCTTCCCTGCAGAGAAACAGTGGCTTAGAGAACTCTTTCTACAGCAGCCACACACTCTGCCCTAGAGCTGAGAAGCACTGGCTGTAAGTTCCCTTTGCAGAAGTAACATTCTCCAGAAACACACTCTCTCCTAACTCTTAAGTTACTAGCTCACCTCACATTTGCATGGAAACCGAGAGTGGAGCAGCCGGCGTTAGCTCTTGCTTGGATGCTGCCAGAAGGCTCTGTGCGATAGTGGCTTGCAAGGAGCTGCTTAGGAATCTAGTTGCACAGCAAGTACAAGCTTCTCACTGGAGATGAGAAGCACTGGGAAGAACTTCCCTTTGAAGAACTAACAGTGTGCAGAAACACACGCAGTTCTATCTCTTACTGGGGAGTGTGCAGGCGAGTTCAGTGAACAGGCCGCTCTGCCCGTACAATGCAGAATGCAGATGCGTAGTTCCCAAGCATATTCTTCTGAGTCCACTAGAAACGTTGGAGTAGAGCTGAGAGGAACTCGGCATAAGTTCCATTTGAAGAAATAACCTAGGCCAGAAACCCACTCAGCTGTAGCTGTTAAGATTCATCTGGAGCGCACATTCTGGGAACCAGGCAGCAGAGTGCCCTGTGGAAGCTGCTCGATTTCAGCTTGTCTGATAGGTGTTTGTCTTCCCTGCAGAGAAACAGTGGCTTAGAGAACTCTTTCTACAACAGCCACACACTCTGCCCTAGAGCTGAGAAGCACTGGCTGTAAGTTCCCTTTGCAGAAGTGACATTCTCCAGAAACACACTCTCTCCTAACTCTTAAGTTACTAGCTCACCTCACATATGCATGGAAACCCAGAGTGGAGCAGGCGGCGATAGCTCTTACTTGGAAGCTGCCAGAAGGCTCTGTGCGATAGTGGCTTCCAAGGAGCTGCTTAGGAATCTAGTTGCACAGCAAGTACAAGCTTCTCACTGGAGCTGAGAAGCACTGGGAAGAACTTCCCTTTGAAGAACTAACAGTGTGCAGAAACACACGCAGTTCTATCTCTTACTGGGGAGTGTGCAGGAGACTTCAGTGAACAGGCCGGTTTGCCCGAACAAGGCAGAATGCAGATGCGTAGTTCCCAAGCATATTCTTCTGAGTCCACTAGAAACGTTGGAGTAGAGCTGAGAGGAACTCGGCATAAGTTCCATTTGAAGAAATAACCTAGGCCAGAAACCCACTCAGCTGTAGCTGTTAAGATTCCTCTGGAGCGCACATTCTGGGAACCAGGCAGCAGAGTGCCCTGTGGAAGCTGCTCGATTTCAGCTTGTCTGATAGGTGTTTGTCTTCCCTGCAGAGAAACAGTGGCTTAGAGAACTCTTTCTACAGCAGCCACACACTCTGCCCTAGAGCTGAGAAGCACTGGCTGTAAGTTCCCTTTGCAGAAGTAACATTCTCCAGAAACACACTCTCTCCTAACTCTTAACTTACTAGCTCACCTCACATATGCATGGAAACCCAGAGTGGAGCAGGCGGCGATAGCTCTTGCTTGGATGCTGCCAGAAGGCTCTGTGCGATAGTGGCTTGCAAGGAGCTGCTTAGGAATCTAGTTGCACAGCAAGTACAAGCTTCTCACTGGAGCTGAGAAGCACTGGGAAGAACTTCCCGTTGAAGAACTAACAGTGTGCAGAAACACACGCAGTTCTATCTCTTACTGGGGAGTGTGCAGGCGAGTTCAGTGAACAGGCCGCTCTGCCCGAACAAGGCAGAATGCAGATGCGTAGTTCCCAAGCATAATCTTCTGAGTCCACTAGAAACGTTGGAGTAGAGCTGAGAGGAACTCGGCATAAGTTCCATTTGAAGAAATAACCTAGGCCAGAATCCCACTCAGCTGTAGCTGTTAAGATTCAT
Source organism: Tapirus indicus (assembly GCA_031878705.1). Classification (NCBI taxonomy): domain Eukaryota; kingdom Metazoa; phylum Chordata; class Mammalia; order Perissodactyla; family Tapiridae; genus Tapirus; species Tapirus indicus. The sequence continues at coordinate 1,144,950 of CM062933.1, forward strand.
CTGGAGCGCACATTCTGGGAACCAGGCAGCAGAGTGCCCTGTGGAAGCTGCTCGATTTCAGCTTGTCTGATAGGTGTTTGTCTTGCCTGCAGAGAAACAGTGGCTTAGAGAACTCTTTCTACAGCAGCCACACAATCTGCCCTAGAGCTGAGAAGCACTGGCTGTAAGTTCCCTTTGCAGAAGTAACATTCTCCAGAAACACACTCTCTCCTAACTCTTAAGTTACTAGCTCACCTCACATTTGCATGGAAACCCAGAGTGGAGCAGCCGGCGTTAGCTCTTGCTTGGATGCTGCCAGAAGGCTCTGTGCGATAGTGGCTTGCAAGGAGCTGCTTAGGAATCTAGTTGCACAGCAAGTACAAGCTTCTCACTGGAGCTGAGAAGCACTGGGAAGAACTTCCCTTTGAAGAACTAACAGTGTGCAGAAACACACGCAGTTCTATCTCTTACTGGGGAGTGTGCAGGCGAGTTCAGTGAACAGGCCGCTCTGCCCGAACAATGCAGAATGCAGATGCGTAGTTCCCAAGCATATTCTTCTGAGTCCACTAGAAACGTTGGAGTAGAGCTGAGAGGAACTCGGCATAAATTCCATTTGAAGAAATAACCTAGGCCAGAAACCCACTCAGCTGTAGCTGTTAAGATTCATCTGGAGCGCACATTCTGGGAACCAGGCAGCAGAGTGCCCTGTGGAAGCTGCTCGATTTCAGCTTGTCTGATAGGTGTTTGTCTTCCCTGCAGAGAAACAGTGGCTTAGAGAACTCTTTCTACAACAGCCACACACTCTGCCCTAGAGCTGAGAAGCACTGGCTGTAAGTTCCCTTTGCAGAAGTGACATTCTCCAGAAACACACTCTCTCCTAACTCTTAAGTTACTAGCTCACCTCACATATGCATGGAAACCCAGAGTGGAGCAGGCGGCGATAGCTCTTACTTGGAAGCTGCCAGAAGGCTCTGTGCGATAGTGGCTTGCAAGGAGCTGCTTAGGAATCTAGTTGCACAGCAAGTACAAGCTTCTCACTGGAGCTGAGAAGCACTGGGAAGAACTTCCCGTTGAAGAACTAACAGTGTGCAGAAACACACGCAGTTCTATCTCTTACTGGGGAGTGTGCAGGCGAGTTCAGTGAACAGGCCGCTCTGCCCGAACAAGGCAGAATGCAGATGCGTAGTTCCCAAGCATATTCTTCTGAGTCCACTAGAAACGTTGGAGTAGAGCTGAGAGGAACTCGGCATAAGTTCCATTTGAAGAAATAACCTAGGCCAGAATCCCACTCAGCTGTAGCTGTTAAGATTCATCTGGAGCGCACATTCTGGGAACCAGGCAGCAGAGTGCCCTGTGGAAGCTGCTCGATTTCAGCTTGTCTGATAGGTGTTTGTCTTCCCTGCAGAGAAACAGTGGCTTAGAGAACTCTTTCTACAGCAGCCACACACTCTGCCCTAGAGCTGAGAAGCACTGGCTGTAAGTTCCCTTTGCAGAAGTAACATTCTCCAGAAACACACTCTCTCCTAACTCTTAAGTTACTAGCTCACCTCACATTTGCATGGAAACCGAGAGTGGAGCAGCCGGCGTTAGCTCTTGCTTGGATGCTGCCAGAAGGCTCTGTGCGATAGTGGCTTGCAAGGAGCTGCTTAGGAATCTAGTTGCACAGCAAGTACAAGCTTCTCACTGGAGCTGAGAAGCACTGGGAAGAACTTCCCGTTGAAGAACTAACAGTGTGCAGAAACACACGCAGTTCTATCTCTTACTGGGGAGTGTGCAGGCGAGTTCAGTGAACAGGCCGCTCTGCCCGAACAAGGCAGAATGCAGATGCGTAGTTCCCAAGCATAATCTTCTGAGTCCACTAGAAACGTTGGAGTAGAGCTGAGAGGAACTCGGCATAAGTTCCATTTGAAGAAATAACCTAGGCCAGAATCCCACTCAGCTGTAGCTGTTAAGATTCATCTGGAGCGCACATTCTGGGAACCAGGCAGCAGAGTGCCCTGTGGAAGCTGCTCGATTTCAGCTTGTCTGATAGGTGTTTGTCTTCCCTGCAGAGAAACAGTGGCTTAGAGAACTCTTTCTACAGCAGCCACACACTCTGCCCTAGAGCTGAGAAGCACTGGCTGTAAGTTCCCTTTGCAGAAGTAACATTCTCCAGAAACACACTCTCTCCTAACTCTTAAGTTACTAGCTCACCTCACATTTGCATGGAAACCCAGAGTGGAGCAGCCGGCGTTAGCTCTTGCCTGGATGCTGCCAGAAGGCTCTGTGCGATAGTGGCTTGCAAGGAGCTGCTTAGGAATCTAGTTGCACAGCAAGTACAAGCTTCTCACTGGAGCTGAGAAGCACTGGGAAGAACTTCCCTTTGAAGAACTAACAGTGTGCAGAAACACACGCAGTTCTATCTCTTACTGGGGAGTGTGCAGGCGAGTTCAGTGAACAGGCCGCTCTGCCCGAACAATGCAGAATGCAGATGCGTAGTTCCCAAGCATATTCTTCTGAGTCCACTAGAAACGTTGGAGTAGAGCTGAGAGGAACTCGGCATAAATTCCATTTGAAGAAATAACCTAGGCCAGAAACCCACTCAGCTGTAGCTGTTAAGATTCATCTGGAGCGCACATTCTGGGAACCAGGCAGCAGAGTGCCCTGTGGAAGCTGCTCGATTTCAGCTTGTCTGATAGGTGTTTGTCTTCCCTGCAGAGAAACAGTGGCTTAGAGAACTCTTTCTACAACAGCCACACACTCTGCCCTAGAGCTGAGAAGCACTGGCTGTAAGTTCCCTTTGCAGAAGTGACATTCTCCAGAAACACACTCTCTCCTAACTCTTAAGTTACTAGCTCACCTCACATATGCATGGAAACCCAGAGTGGAGCAGGCGGCGATAGCTCTTACTTGGAAGCTGCCAGAAGGCTCTGTGCGATAGTGGCTTGCAAGGAGCTGCTTAGGAATCTAGTTGCACAGCAAGTACAAGCTTCTCACTGGAGCTGAGAAGCACTGGGAAGAACTTCCCTTTGAAGAACTAACAGTGTGCAGAAACACACGCAGTTCTATCTCTTACTGGGGAGTGTGCAGGAGACTTCAGTGAACAGGCCGGTTTGCCCGAACAAGGCAGAATGCAGATGCGTAGTTCCCAAGCATATTCTTCTGAGTCCACTAGAAACGTTGGAGTAGAGCTGAGAGGAACTCGGCATAAGTTCCATTTGAAGAAATAACCTAGGCCAGAAACCCACTCAGCTGTAGCTGTTAAGATTCCTCTGGAGCGCACATTCTGGGAACCAGGCAGCAGAGTGCCCTGTGGAAGCTGCTCGATTTCAGCTTGTCTGATAGGTGTTTGTCTTCCCTGCAGAGAAACAGTGGCTTAGAGAACTCTTTCTACAGCAGCCACACACTCTGCCCTAGAGCTGAGAAGCACTGGCTGTAAGTTCCCTTTGCAGAAGTAACATTCTCCAGAAACACACTCTCTCCTAACTCTTAACTTACTAGCTCACCTCACATATGCATGGAAACCCAGAGTGGAGCAGGCGGCGATAGCTCTTGCTTGGATGCTGCCAGAAGGCTCTGTGCGATAGTGGCTTGCAAGGAGCTGCTTAGGAATCTAGTTGCACAGCAAGTACAAGCTTCTCACTGGAGCTGAGAAGCACTGGGAAGAACTTCCCGTTGAAGAACTAACAGTGTGCAGAAACACACGCAGTTCTATCTCTTACTGGGGAGTGTGCAGGCGAGTTCAGTGAACAGGCCGCTCTGCCCGAACAAGGCAGAATGCAGATGCGTAGTTCCCAAGCATAATCTTCTGAGTCCACTAGAAACGTTGGAGTAGAGCTGAGAGGAACTCGGCATAAGTTCCATTTGAAGAAATAACCTAGGCCAGAATCCCACTCAGCTGTAGCTGTTAAGATTCATCTGGAGCGCACATTCTGGGAACCAGGCAGCAGAGTGCCCTGTGGAAGCTGCTCGATTTCAGCTTGTCTGATAGGTGTTTGTCTTGCCTGCAGAGAAACCGTGGCTTAGAGAACTCTTTCTACAGCAGCCACACACTCTGCCCTAGAGCTGAGAAGCACTGGCTGTAAGTTCCCTTTGCAGAAGTGACATTCTCCAGAAACACACTCTCTCCTAACTCTTAAGTTACTAGCTCACCTCACATATGCATGGAAACCCAGAGTGGAGCAGGCGGCGATAGCTCTTACTTGGAAGGTGCCAGAAGGCTCTGTGCGATAGTGGCTTCCAAGGAGCTGCTTAGGAATCTAGTTGCACAGCAAGTACAAGCTTCTCACTGGAGCTGAGAAGCACTGGGAAGAACTTCCCTTTGAAGAACTAACAGTGTGCAGAAACACACGCAGTTCTATCTCTTACTGGGGAGTGTGCAGGAGACTTCAGTGAACAGGCCGGTTTGCCCGAACAAGGCAGAATGCAGATGCGTAGTTCCCAAGCATATTCTTCTGAGTCCACTAGAAACGTTGGAGTAGAGCTGAGAGGAACTCGGCATAAGTTCCATTTGAAGAAATAACCTAGGCCAGAAACCCACTCAGCTGTAGCTGTTAAGATTCCTCTGGAGCGCACATTCTGGGAACCAGGCAGCAGAGTGTCCTGTGGAAGCTGCTCGATTTCAGCTTGTCTGATAGGTGTTTGTCTTCCCTGCAGAGAAACAGTGGCTTAGAGAACTCTTTCTACAGCAGCCACACACTCTGCCCTAGAGCTGAGAAGCACTGGCTGTAAGTTCCCTTTGCAGAAGTAACATTCTCCAGAAACACACTCTCTCCTAACTCTTAACTTACTAGCTCACCTCACATATGCATGGAAACCCAGAGTGGAGCAGGCGGCGATAGCTCTTGCTTGGATGCTGCCAGAAGGCTCTGTGCGATAGTGGCTTGCAAGGAGCTGCTTAGGAATCTAGTTGCACAGCAAGTACAAGCTTCTCACTGGAGCTGAGAAGCACTGGGAAGAACTTCCCGTTGAAGAACTAACAGTGTGCAGAAACACACGCAGTTCTATCTCTTACTGGGGAGTGTGCAGGCGAGTTCAGTGAACAGGCCGCTCTGCCCGAACAAGGCAGAATGCAGATACGTAGTTCCCAAGCATATTCTTCTGAGTCCACTAGAAACGTTGGAGTAGAGCTGAGAGGAACTCGGCATAAGTTCCATTTGAAGAAATAACCTAGGCCAGAATCCCACTCAGCTGTAGCTGTTAAGATTCATCTGGAGCGCACATTCTGGGAACCAGGCAGCAGAGTGCCCTGTGGAAGCTGCTCGATTTCAGCTTGTCTGATAGGTGTTTGTCTTCCCTGCAGAGAAACAGTGGCTTAGAGAACTCTTTCTACAGCAGCCACACACTCTGCCCTAGAGCTGAGAAGCACTGGCTGTAAGTTCCCTTTGCAGAAGTAACATTCTCCAGAAACACACTCTCTCCTAACTCTTAAGTTACTAGCTCACCTCACATTTGCATGGAAACCGAGAGTGGAGCAGCCGGCGTTAGCTCTTGCTTGGATGCTGCCAGAAGGCTCTGTGCGATAGTGGCTTGCAAGGAGCTGCTTAGGAATCTAGTTGCACAGCAAGTACAAGCTTCTCACTGGAGCTGAGAAGCACTGGGAAGAACTTCCCTTTGAAGAACTAACAGTGTGCAGAAACACACGCAGTTCTATCTCTTACTGGGGAGTGTGCAGGCGAGTTCAGTGAACAGGCCGCTCTGCCCGTACAATGCAGAATGCAGATGCGTAGTTCCCAAGCATATTCTTCTGAGTCCACTAGAAACGTTGGAGTAGAGCTGAGAGGAACTCGGCATAAGTTCCATTTGAAGAAATAACCTAGGCCAGAAACCCACTCAGCTGTAGCTGTTAAGATTCATCTGGAGCGCACATTCTGGGAACCAGGCAGCAGAGTGCCCTGTGGAAGCTGCTCGATTTCAGCTTGTCTGATAGGTGTTTGTCTTCCCTGCAGAGAAACAGTGGCTTAGAGAACTCTTTCTACAACAGCCACACACTCTGCCCTAGAGCTGAGAAGCACTGGCTGTAAGTTCCCTTTGCAGAAGTGACATTCTCCAGAAACACACTCTCTCCTAACTCTTAAGTTACTAGCTCACCTCACATATGCATGGAAACCCAGAGTGGAGCAGGCGGCGATAGCTCTTACTTGGAAGCTGCCAGAAGGCTCTGTGCGATAGTGGCTTCCAAGGAGCTGCTTAGGAATCTAGTTGCACAGCAAGTACAAGCTTCTCACTGGAGCTGAGAAGCACTGGGAAGAACTTCCCTTTGAAGAACTAACAGTGTGCAGAAACACACGCAGTTCTATCTCTTACTGGGGAGTGTGCAGGAGACTTCAGTGAACAGGCCGGTTTGCCCGAACAAGGCAGAATGCAGATGCGTAGTTCCCAAGCATATTCTTCTGAGTCCACTAGAAACGTTGGAGTAGAGCTGAGAGGAACTCGGCATAAGTTCCATTTGAAGAAATAACCTAGGCCAGAAACCCACTCAGCTGTAGCTGTTAAGATTCCTCTGGAGCGCACATTCTGGGAACCAGGCAGCAGAGTGCCCTGTGGAAGCTGCTCGATTTCAGCTTGTCTGATAGGTGTTTGTCTTCCCTGCAGAGAAACAGTGGCTTAGAGAACTCTTTCTACAGCAGCCACACACTCTGCCCTAGAGCTGAGAAGCACTGGCTGTAAGTTCCCTTTGCAGAAGTAACATTCTCCAGAAACACACTCTCTCCTAACTCTTAACTTACTAGCTCACCTCACATATGCATGGAAACCCAGAGTGGAGCAGGCGGCGATAGCTCTTGCTTGGATGCTGCCAGAAGGCTCTGTGCGATAGTGGCTTGCAAGGAGCTGCTTAGGAATCTAGTTGCACAGCAAGTACAAGCTTCTCACTGGAGCTGAGAAGCACTGGGAAGAACTTCCCGTTGAAGAACTAACAGTGTGCAGAAACACACGCAGTTCTATCTCTTACTGGGGAGTGTGCAGGCGAGTTCAGTGAACAGGCCGCTCTGCCCGAACAAGGCAGAATGCAGATGCGTAGTTCCCAAGCATAATCTTCTGAGTCCACTAGAAACGTTGGAGTAGAGCTGAGAGGAACTCGGCATAAGTTCCATTTGAAGAAATAACCTAGGCCAGAATCCCACTCAGCTGTAGCTGTTAAGATTCATCTGGAGCGCACATTCTGGGAACCAGGCAGCAGAGTGCCCTGTGGAAGCTGCTCGATTTCAGCTTGTCTGATAGGTGTTTGTCTTGCCTGCAGAGAAACAGTGGCTTAGAGAACTCTTTCTACAGCAGCCACACACTCTGCCCTAGAGCTGAGAAGCACTGGCTGTAAGTTCCCTTTGCAGAAGTAACATTCTCCAGAAACACACTCTCTCCTAACTCTTAAGTTACTAGCTCACCTCACATTTGCATGGAAACCCAGAGTGGAGCAGCCGGCGTTAGCTCTTGCTTGGATGCTGCCAGAAGGCTCTGTGCGATAGTGGCTTGCAAGGAGCTGCTTAGGAATCTAGTTGCACAGCAAGTACAAGCTTCTCACTGGAGCTGAGAAGCACTGGGAAGAACTTCCCTTTGAAGAACTAACAGTGTGCAGAAACACACGCAGTTCTATCTCTTACTGGGGAGTGTGCAGGCGAGTTCAGTGAACAGGCCGCTCTGCCCGAACAATGCAGAATGCAGATGCGTAGTTCCCAAGCATATTCTTCTGAGTCCACTAGAAACGTTGGAGTAGAGCTGAGAGGAACTCGGCATAAATTCCATTTGAAGAAATAACCTAGGCCAGAAACCCACTCAGCTGTAGCTGTTAAGATTCATCTGGAGCGCACATTCTGGGAACCAGGCAGCAGAGTGCCCTGTGGAAGCTGCTCGATTTCAGCTTGTCTGATAGGTGTTTGTCTTCCCTGCAGAGAAACAGTGGCTTAGAGAACTCTTTCTACAACAGCCACACACTCTGCCCTAGAGCTGAGAAGCACTGGCTGTAAGTTCCCTTTGCAGAAGTGACATTCTCCAGAAACACACTCTCTCCTAACTCTTAAGTTACTAGCTCACCTCACATATGCATGGAAACCCAGAGTGGAGCAGGCGGCGATAGCTCTTACTTGGAAGGTGCCAGAAGGCTCTGTGCGATAGTGGCTTGCAAGGAGCTGCTTAGGAATCTAGTTGCACAGCAAGTACAAGCTTCTCACTGGAGCTGAGAAGCACTGGGAAGAACTTCCCTTTGAAGAACTAACAGTGTGCAGAAACACACGCAGTTCTATCTCTTACTGGGGAGTGTGCAGGAGACTTCAGTGAACAGGCCGGTTTGCCCGAACAAGGCAGAATGCAGATGCGTAGTTCCCAAGCATATTCTTCTGAGTCCACTAGAAATGTTGGAGTAGAGCTGAGAGGAACTCGGCATAAGTTCCATTTGAAGAAATAACCTAGGCCAGAAACCCACTCAGCTGTAGCTGTTAAGATTCATCTGGAGCGCACATTCTGGGAACCAGGCAGCAGAGTGCCCTGTGGAAGCTGCTCGATTTCAGCTTGTCTGATAGGTGTTTGTCTTCCCTGCAGAGAAACAGTGGCTTAGAGAACTCTTTCTACAGCAGCCACACACTCTGCCCTAGAGCTGAGAAGCACTGGCTGTAAGTTCCCTTTGCAGAAGTAACATTCTCCAGAAACACACTCTCTCCTAACTCTTAACTTACTAGCTCACCTCACATATGCATGGAAACCCAGAGTGGAGCAGGCGGCGATAGCTCTTGCTTGGATGCTGCCAGAAGGCTCTGTGCGATAGTGGCTTGCAAGGAGCTGCTTAGGAATCTAGTTGCACAGCAAGTACAAGCTTCTCACTGGAGCTGAGAAGCACTGGGAAGAACTTCCCGTTGAAGAACTAACAGTGTGCAGAAACACACGCAGTTCTATCTCTTACTGGGGAGTGTGCAGGCGAGTTCAGTGAACAGGCCGCTCTGCCCGAACAAGGCAGAATGCAGATGCGTAGTTCCCAAGCATAATCTTCTGAGTCCACTAGAAACGTTGGAGTAGAGCTGAGAGGAACTCGGCATAAGTTCCATTTGAAGAAATAACCTAGGCCAGAATCCCACTCAGCTGTAGCTGTTAAGATTCATCTGGAGCGCACATTCTGGGAACCAGGCAGCAGAGTGCCCTGTGGAAGCTGCTCGATTTCAGCTTGTCTGATAGGTGTTTGTCTTGCCTGCAGAGAAACAGTGGCTTAGAGAACTCTTTCTACAGCAGCCACACACTCTGCCCTAGAGCTGAGAAGCACTGGCTGTAAGTTCCCTTTGCAGAAGTGACATTCTCCAGAAACACACTCTCTCCTAACTCTTAAGTTACTAGCTCACCTCACATATGCATGGAAACCCAGAGTGGAGCAGGCGGCGATAGCTCTTACTTGGAAGGTGCCAGAAGGCTCTGTGCGATAGTGGCTTGCAAGGAGCTGCTTAGGAATCTAGTTGCACAGCAAGTACAAGCTTCTCACTGGAGCTGAGAAGCACTGGGAAGAACTTCCCTTTGAAGAACTAACAGTGTGCAGAAACACACGCAGTTCTATCTCTTACTGGGGAGTGTGCAGGAGACTTCAGTGAACAGGCCGGTTTGCCCGAACAAGGCAGAATGCAGATGCGTAGTTCCCAAGCATATTCTTCTGAGTCCACTAGAAACGTTGGAGTAGAGCTGAGAGGAACTCGGCATAAGTTCCATTTGAAGAAATAACCTAGGCCAGAAACCCACTCAGCTGTAGCTGTTAAGATTCCTCTGGAGCGCACATTCTGGGAACCAGGCAGCAGAGTGCCCTGTGGAAGCTGCTCGATTTCAGCTTGTCTGATAGGTGTTTGTCTTCCCTGCAGAGAAACAGTGGCTTAGAGAACTCTTTCTACAGCAGCCACACACTCTGCCCTAGAGCTGAGAAGCACTGGCTGTAAGTTCCCTTTGCAGAAGTAACATTCTCCAGAAACACACTCTCTCCTAACTCTTAACTTACTAGCTCACCTCACATATGCATGGAAACCCAGAGTGGAGCAGGCGGCGATAGCTCTTGCTTGGATGCTGCCAGAAGGCTCTGTGCGATAGTGGCTTGCAAGGAGCTGCTTAGGAATCTAGTTGCACAGCAAGTACAAGCTTCTCACTGGAGCTGAGAAGCACTGGGAAGAACTTCCCGTTGAAGAACTAACAGTGTGCAGAAACACACGCAGTTCTATCTCTTACTGGGGAGTGTGCAGGCGAGTTCAGTGAACAGGCCGCTCTGCCCGAACAAGGCAGAATGCAGATACGTAGTTCCCAAGCATATTCTTCTGAGTCCACTAGAAACGTTGGAGTAGAGCTGAGAGGAACTCGGCATAAGTTCCATTTGAAGAAATAACCTAGGCCAGAATCCCACTCAGCTGTAGCTGTTAAGATTCATCTGGAGCGCACATTCTGGGAACCAGGCAGCAGAGTGCCCTGTGGAAGCTGCTCGATTTCAGCTTGTCTGATAGGTGTTTGTCTTCCCTGCAGAGAAACAGTGGCTTAGAGAACTCTTTCTACAGCAGCCACACACTCTGCCCTAGAGCTGAGAAGCACTGGCTGTAAGTTCCCTTTGCAGAAGTAACATTCTCCAGAAACACACTCTCTCCTAACTCTTAAGTTACTAGCTCACCTCACATTTGCATGGAAACCGAGAGTGGAGCAGCCGGCGTTAGCTCTTGCTTGGATGCTGCCAGAAGGCTCTGTGCGATAGTGGCTTGCAAGGAGCTGCTTAGGAATCTAGTTGCACAGCAAGTACAAGCTTCTCACTGGAGATGAGAAGCACTGGGAAGAACTTCCCTTTGAAGAACTAACAGTGTGCAGAAACACACGCAGTTCTATCTCTTACTGGGGAGTGTGCAGGCGAGTTCAGTGAACAGGCCGCTCTGCCCGTACAATGCAGAATGCAGATGCGTAGTTCCCAAGCATATTCTTCTGAGTCCACTAGAAACGTTGGAGTAGAGCTGAGAGGAACTCGGCATAAGTTCCATTTGAAGAAATAACCTAGGCCAGAAACCCACTCAGCTGTAGCTGTTAAGATTCATCTGGAGCGCACATTCTGGGAACCAGGCAGCAGAGTGCCCTGTGGAAGCTGCTCGATTTCAGCTTGTCTGATAGGTGTTTGTCTTCCCTGCAGAGAAACAGTGGCTTAGAGAACTCTTTCTACAACAGCCACACACTCTGCCCTAGAGCTGAGAAGCACTGGCTGTAAGTTCCCTTTGCAGAAGTGACATTCTCCAGAAACACACTCTCTCCTAACTCTTAAGTTACTAGCTCACCTCACATATGCATGGAAACCCAGAGTGGAGCAGCCGGCGATAGCTCTTACTTGGAAGCTGCCAGAAGTCTCTGTGCGATAGTGGCTTCCAAGGAGCTGCTTAGGAATCTAGTTGCACAGCAAGTACAAGCTTCTCACTGGAGCTGAGAAGCACTGGGAAGAACTTCCCTTTGAAGAACTAACAGTGTGCAGAAACACACGCAGTTCTATCTCTTACTGGGGAGTGTGCAGGAGACTTCAGTGAACAGGCCGGTTTGCCCGAACAAGGCAGAATGCAGATGCGTAGTTCCCAAGCATATTCTTCTGAGTCCACTAGAAACGTTGGAGTAGAGCTGAGAGGAACTCGGCATAAGTTCCATTTGAAGAAATAACCTAGGCCAGAAACCCACTCAGCTGTAGCTGTTAAGATTCCTCTGGAGCGCACATTCTGGGAACCAGGCAGCAGAGTGCCCTGTGGAAGCTGCTCGATTTCAGCTTGTCTGATAGGTGTTTGTCTTCCCTGCAGAGAAACAGTGGCTTAGAGAACTCTTTCTACAGCAGCCACACACTCTGCCCTAGAGCTGAGAAGCACTGGCTGTAAGTTCCCTTTGCAGAAGTAACATTCTCCAGAAACACACTCTCTCCTAACTCTTAAGTTACTAGCTCACCTCACATATGCATGGAAACCCAGAGTGGAGCAGGCGGCGATAGCTCTTGCTTGGATGCTGCCAGAAGGCTCTGTGCGATAGTGGCTTGCAAGGAGCTGCTTAGGAATCTAGTTGCACAGCAAGTACAAGCTTCTCACTGGAGCTGAGAAGCACTGGGAAGAACTTCCCGTTGAAGAACTAACAGTGTGCAGAAACACACGCAGTTCTATCTCTTACTGGGGAGTGTGCAGGCGAGTTCAGTGAACAGGCCGCTCTGCCCGAACAAGGCAGAATGCAGATACGTAGTTCCCAAGCATATTCTTCTGAGTCCACTAGAAACGTTGGAGTAGAGCTGAGAGGAACTCGGCATAAGTTCCATTTGAAGAAATAACCTAGGCCAGAAACCCACTCAGCTGTAGCTGTTAAGATTCATCTGGAGCGCACATTCTGGGAACCAGGCAGCAGAGTGCCCTGTGGAAGCTGCTCGATTTCAGCTTGTCTGATAGGTGTTTGTTTTCCCTGCAGTGAACCGTGGCTTAGAGAAGTCTTTCTAGAGCAGCCAGACACTCTGCCCTAGAGCTGAGAAGCACTGGCTGTAAGTTCCCTTTGCAGAAGTAACATTCTCCAGAAACACACTCTCTCCTAACTCTTAAGTTACAAGCTCACCTCACATATGCATGGAAACCCAGAGTGGAGCAGCCGGCGATAGCTCTTGCTTGGATGCTGCCAGAAGGCTCTGTGCGATAGTGGCTTGCAAGGAGCTGCTTAGGAATCTAGTTGCACAGCAAGTACAAGCTTCTCACTGGAGATGAGAAGCACTGGGAAGAACTTCCCTTTGAAGAACTAACAGTGTGCAGAAACACACGCAGTTCTATCTCTTACTGGGGAGTGTGCAGGCGAGTTCAGTGAACAGGCCGCTCTGCCCGAACAATGCAGAATGCAGATGCGTAGTTCCCAAGCATATTCTTCTGAGTCCACTAGAAACGTTGGAGTAGAGCTGAGAGGAACTCGGCATAAATTCCATTTGAAGAAATAACCTAGGCCAGAAACCCACTCAGCTGTAGCTGTTAAGATTCATCTGGAGCGCACATTCTGGGAACCAGGCAGCAGAGTGCCCTGTGGAAGCTGCTCGATTTCAGCTTGTCTGATAGGTGTTTGTCTTCCCTGCAGAGAAACAGTGGCTTAGAGAACTCTTTCTACAACAGCCACACACTCTGCCCTAGAGCTGAGAAGCACTGGCTGTAAGTTCCCTTTGCAGAAGTGACATTCTCCAGAAACACACTCTCTCCTAACTCTTAAGTTACTAGCTCACCTCACATATGCATGGAAACCCAGAGTGGAGCAGGCGGCGATAGCTCTTACTTGGAAGCTGCCAGAAGGCTCTGTGCGATAGTGGCTTGCAAGGAGCTGCTTAGGAATCTAGTTGCACAGCAAGTACAAGCTTCTCACTGGAGCTGAGAAGCACTGGGAAGAACTTCCCTTTGAAGAACTAACAGTGTGCAGAAACACACGCAGTTCTATCTCTTACTGGGGAGTGTGCAGGAGACTTCAGTGAACAGGCCGGTTTGCCCGAACAAGGCAGAATGCAGATGCGTAGTTCCCAAGCATATTCTTCTGAGTCCACTAGAAACGTTGGAGTAGAGCTGAGAGGAACTCGGCATAAGTTCCATTTGAAGAAATAACCTAGGCCAGAAACCCACTCAGCTGTAGCTGTTAAGATTCATCTGGAGCGCACATTCTGGGAACCAGGCAGCAGAGTGCCCTGTGGAAGCTGCTCGATTTCAGCTTGTCTGATAGGTGTTTGTCTTCCCTGCAGAGAAACAGTGGCTTAGAGAACTCTTTCTACAGCAGCCACACACTCTGCCCTAGAGCTGAGAAGCACTGGCTGTAAGTTCCCTTTGCAGAAGTAACATTCTCCAGAAACACACTCTCTCCTAACTCTTAACTTACTAGCTCACCTCACATATGCATGGAAACCCAGAGTGGAGCAGGCGGCGATAGCTCTTGCTTGGATGCTGCCAGAAGGCTCTGTGCGATAGTGGCTTGCAAGGAGCTGCTTAGGAATCTAGTTGCACAGCAAGTACAAGCTTCTCACTGGAGCTGAGAAGCACTGGGAAGAACTTCCCTTTGAAGAACTAACAGTGTGCAGAAACACACGCAGTTCTATCTCTTACTGGGGAGTGTGCAGGAGACTTCAGTGAACAGGCCGGTTTGCCCGAACAAGGCAGAATGCAGATGCGTAGTTCCCAAGCATATTCTTCTGAGTCCACTAGAAACGTTGGAGTAGAGCTGAGAGGAACTCGGCATAAGTTCCATTTGAAGAAATAACCTAGGCCAGAAACCCACTCAGCTGTAGCTGTTAAGATTCCTCTGGAGCGCACATTCTGGGAACCAGGCAGCAGAGTGCCCTGTGGAAGCTGCTCGATTTCAGCTTGTCTGATAGGTGTTTGTCTTCCCTGCAGAGAAACAGTGGCTTAGAGAACTCTTTCTACAGCAGCCACACACTCTGCCCTAGAGCTGAGAAGCACTGGCTGTAAGTTCCCTTTGCAGAAGTAACATTCTCCAGAAACACACTCTCTCCTAACTCTTAACTTACTAGCTCACCTCACATATGCATGGAAACCCAGAGTGGAGCAGGCGGCGATAGCTCTTGCTTGGATGCTGCCAGAAGGCTCTGTGCGATAGTGGCTTGCAAGGAGCTGCTTAGGAATCTAGTTGCACAGCAAGTACAAGCTTCTCACTGGAGCTGAGAAGCACTGGGAAGAACTTCCCGTTGAAGAACTAACAGTGTGCAGAAACACACGCAGTTCTATCTCTTACTGGGGAGTGTGCAGGCGAGTTCAGTGAACAGGCCGCTCTGCCCGAACAAGGCAGAATGCAGATACGTAGTTCCCAAGCATATTCTTCTGAGTCCACTAGAAACGTTGGAGTAGAGCTGAGAGGAACTCGGCATAAGTTCCATTTGAAGAAATAACCTAGGCCAGAATCCCACTCAGCTGTAGCTGTTAAGATTCATCTGGAGCGCACATTCTGGGAACCAGGCAGCAGAGTGCCCTGTGGAAGCTGCTCGATTTCAGCTTGTCTGATAGGTGTTTGTCTTCCCTGCAGAGAAACAGTGGCTTAGAGAACTCTTTCTACAGCAGCCACACACTCTGCCCTAGAGCTGAGAAGCACTGGCTGTAAGTTCCCTTTGCAGAAGTAACATTCTCCAGAAACACACTCTCTCCTAACTCTTAAGTTACTAGCTCACCTCACATTTGCATGGAAACCGAGAGTGGAGCAGCCGGCGTTAGCTCTTGCTTGGATGCTGCCAGAAGGCTCTGTGCGATAGTGGCTTGCAAGGAGCTGCTTAGGAATCTAGTTGCACAGCAAGTACAAGCTTCTCACTGGAGATGAGAAGCACTGGGAAGAACTTCCCTTTGAAGAACTAACAGTGTGCAGAAACACACGCAGTTCTATCTCTTACTGGGGAGTGTGCAGGCGAGTTCAGTGAACAGGCCGCTCTGCCCGTACAATGCAGAATGCAGATGCGTAGTTCCCAAGCATATTCTTCTGAGTCCACTAGAAACGTTGGAGTAGAGCTGAGAGGAACTCGGCATAAGTTCCATTTGAAGAAATAACCTAGGCCAGAAACCCACTCAGCTGTAGCTGTTAAGATTCATCTGGAGCGCACATTCTGGGAACCAGGCAGCAGAGTGCCCTGTGGAAGCTGCTCGATTTCAGCTTGTCTGATAGGTGTTTGTCTTCCCTGCAGAGAAACAGTGGCTTAGAGAACTCTTTCTACAACAGCCACACACTCTGCCCTAGAGCTGAGAAGCACTGGCTGTAAGTTCCCTTTGCAGAAGTGACATTCTCCAGAAACACACTCTCTCCTAACTCTTAAGTTACTAGCTCACCTCACATATGCATGGAAACCCAGAGTGGAGCAGCCGGCGATAGCTCTTACTTGGAAGCTGCCAGAAGTCTCTGTGCGATAGTGGCTTCCAAGGAGCTGCTTAGGAATCTAGTTGCACAGCAAGTACAAGCTTCTCACTGGAGCTGAGAAGCACTGGGAAGAACTTCCCTTTGAAGAACTAACAGTGTGCAGAAACACACGCAGTTCTATCTCTTACTGGGGAGTGTGCAGGAGACTTCAGTGAACAGGCCGGTTTGCCCGAACAAGGCAGAATGCAGATGCGTAGTTCCCAAGCATATTCTTCTGAGTCCACTAGAAACGTTGGAGTAGAGCTGAGAGGAACTCGGCATAAGTTCCATTTGAAGAAATAACCTAGGCCAGAAACCCACTCAGCTGTAGCTGTTAAGATTCCTCTGGAGCGCACATTCTGGGAACCAGGCAGCAGAGTGCCCTGTGGAAGCTGCTCGATTTCAGCTTGTCTGATAGGTGTTTGTCTTCCCTGCAGAGAAACAGTGGCTTAGAGAACTCTTTCTACAGCAGCCACACACTCTGCCCTAGAGCTGAGAAGCACTGGCTGTAAGTTCCCTTTGCAGAAGTAACATTCTCCAGAAACACACTCTCTCCTAACTCTTAAGTTACTAGCTCACCTCACATATGCATGGAAACCCAGAGTGGAGCAGGCGGCGATAGCTCTTGCTTGGATGCTGCCAGAAGGCTCTGTGCGATAGTGGCTTGCAAGGAGCTGCTTAGGAATCTAGTTGCACAGCAAGTACAAGCTTCTCACTGGAGCTGAGAAGCACTGGGAAGAACTTCCCGTTGAAGAACTAACAGTGTGCAGAAACACACGCAGTTCTATCTCTTACTGGGGAGTGTGCAGGCGAGTTCAGTGAACAGGCCGCTCTGCCCGAACAAGGCAGAATGCAGATACGTAGTTCCCAAGCATATTCTTCTGAGTCCACTAGAAACGTTGGAGTAGAGCTGAGAGGAACTCGGCATAAGTTCCATTTGAAGAAATAACCTAGGCCAGAAACCCACTCAGCTGTAGCTGTTAAGATTCATCTGGAGCGCACATTCTGGGAACCAGGCAGCAGAGTGCCCTGTGGAAGCTGCTCGATTTCAGCTTGTCTGATAGGTGTTTGTTTTCCCTGCAGTGAACCGTGGCTTAGAGAAGTCTTTCTAGAGCAGCCAGACACTCTGCCCTAGAGCTGAGAAGCACTGGCTGTAAGTTCCCTTTGCAGAAGTAACATTCTCCAGAAACACACTCTCTCCTAACTCTTAAGTTACAAGCTCACCTCACATATGCATGGAAACCCAGAGTGGAGCAGCCGGCGATAGCTCTTGCTTGGATGCTGCCAGAAGGCTCTGTGCGATAGTGGCTTGCAAGGAGCTGCTTAGGAATCTAGTTGCACAGCAAGTACAAGCTTCTCACTGGAGATGAGAAGCACTGGGAAGAACTTCCCTTTGAAGAACTAACAGTGTGCAGAAACACACGCAGTTCTATCTCTTACTGGGGAGTGTGCAGGCGAGTTCAGTGAACAGGCCGCTCTGCCCGAACAATGCAGAATGCAGATGCGTAGTTCCCAAGCATATTCTTCTGAGTCCACTAGAAACGTTGGAGTAGAGCTGAGAGGAACTCGGCATAAATTCCATTTGAAGAAATAACCTAGGCCAGAAACCCACTCAGCTGTAGCTGTTAAGATTCATCTGGAGCGCACATTCTGGGAACCAGGCAGCAGAGTGCCCTGTGGAAGCTGCTCGATTTCAGCTTGTCTGATAGGTGTTTGTCTTCCCTGCAGAGAAACAGTGGCTTAGAGAACTCTTTCTACAACAGCCACACACTCTGCCCTAGAGCTGAGAAGCACTGGCTGTAAGTTCCCTTTGCAGAAGTGACATTCTCCAGAAACACACTCTCTCCTAACTCTTAAGTTACTAGCTCACCTCACATATGCATGGAAACCCAGAGTGGAGCAGGCGGCGATAGCTCTTACTTGGAAGCTGCCAGAAGGCTCTGTGCGATAGTGGCTTGCAAGGAGCTGCTTAGGAATCTAGTTGCACAGCAAGTACAAGCTTCTCACTGGAGCTGAGAAGCACTGGGAAGAACTTCCCTTTGAAGAACTAACAGTGTGCAGAAACACACGCAGTTCTATCTCTTACTGGGGAGTGTGCAGGAGACTTCAGTGAACAGGCCGGTTTGCCCGAACAAGGCAGAATGCAGATGCGTAGTTCCCAAGCATATTCTTCTGAGTCCACTAGAAACGTTGGAGTAGAGCTGAGAGGAACTCGGCATAAGTTCCATTTGAAGAAATAACCTAGGCCAGAAACCCACTCAGCTGTAGCTGTTAAGATTCATCTGGAGCGCACATTCTGGGAACCAGGCAGCAGAGTGCCCTGTGGAAGCTGCTCGATTTCAGCTTGTCTGATAGGTGTTTGTCTTCCCTGCAGAGAAACAGTGGCTTAGAGAACTCTTTCTACAGCAGCCACACACTCTGCCCTAGAGCTGAGAAGCACTGGCTGTAAGTTCCCTTTGCAGAAGTAACATTCTCCAGAAACACACTCTCTCCTAACTCTTAACTTACTAGCTCACCTCACATATGCATGGAAACCCAGAGTGGAGCAGGCGGCGATAGCTCTTGCTTGGATGCTGCCAGAAGGCTCTGTGCGATAGTGGCTTGCAAGGAGCTGCTTAGGAATCTAGTTGCACAGCAAGTACAAGCTTCTCACTGGAGCTGAGAAGCACTGGGAAGAACTTCCCGTTGAAGAACTAACAGTGTGCAGAAACACACGCAGTTCTATCTCTTACTGGGGAGTGTGCAGGCGAGTTCAGTGAACAGGCCGCTCTGCCCGAACAAGGCAGAATGCAGATGCGTAGTTCCCAAGCATAATCTTCTGAGTCCACTAGAAACGTTGGAGTAGAGCTGAGAGGAACTCGGCATAAGTTCCATTTGAAGAAATAACCTAGGCCAGAATCCCACTCAGCTGTAGCTGTTAAGATTCATCTGGAGCGCACATTCTGGGAACCAGGCAGCAGAGTGCCCTGTGGAAGCTGCTCGATTTCAGCTTGTCTGATAGGTGTTTGTCTTGCCTGCAGAGAAACAGTGGCTTAGAGAACTCTTTCTACAGCAGCCACACACTCTGCCCTAGAGCTGAGAAGCACTGGCTGTAAGTTCCCTTTGCAGAAGTGACATTCTCCAGAAACACACTCTCTCCTAACTCTTAAGTTACTAGCTCACCTCACATATGCATGGAAACCCAGAGTGGAGCAGGCGGCGATAGCTCTTACTTGGAAGGTGCCAGAAGGCTCTGTGCGATAGTGGCTTGCAAGGAGCTGCTTAGGAATCTAGTTGCACAGCAAGTACAAGCTTCTCACTGGAGCTGAGAAGCACTGGGAAGAACTTCCCTTTGAAGAACTAACAGTGTGCAGAAACACACGCAGTTCTATCTCTTACTGGGGAGTGTGCAGGAGACTTCAGTGAACAGGCCGGTTTGCCCGAACAAGGCAGAATGCAGATGCGTAGTTCCCAAGCATATTCTTCTGAGTCCACTAGAAACGTTGGAGTAGAGCTGAGAGGAACTCGGCATAAGTTCCATTTGAAGAAATAACCTAGGCCAGAAACCCACTCAGCTGTAGCTGTTAAGATTCCTCTGGAGCGCACATTCTGGGAACCAGGCAGCAGAGTGCCCTGTGGAAGCTGCTCGATTTCAGCTTGTCTGATAGGTGTTTGTCTTCCCTGCAGAGAAACAGTGGCTTAGAGAACTCTTTCTACAGCAGCCACACACTCTGCCCTAGAGCTGAGAAGCACTGGCTGTAAGTTCCCTTTGCAGAAGTAACATTCTCCAGAAACACACTCTCTCCTAACTCTTAACTTACTAGCTCACCTCACATATGCATGGAAACCCAGAGTGGAGCAGGCGGCGATAGCTCTTGCTTGGATGCTGCCAGAAGGCTCTGTGCGATAGTGGCTTGCAAGGAGCTGCTTAGGAATCTAGTTGCACAGCAAGTACAAGCTTCTCACTGGAGCTGAGAAGCACTGGGAAGAACTTCCCGTTGAAGAACTAACAGTGTGCAGAAACACACGCAGTTCTATCTCTTACTGGGGAGTGTGCAGGCGAGTTCAGTGAACAGGCCGCTCTGCCCGAACAAGGCAGAATGCAGATGCGTAGTTCCCAAGCATAATCTTCTGAGTCCACTAGAAACGTTGGAGTAGAGCTGAGAGGAACTCGGCATAAGTTCCATTTGAAGAAATAACCTAGGCCAGAATCCCACTCAGCTGTAGCTGTTAAGATTCATCTGGAGCGCAC
Source organism: Tapirus indicus (assembly GCA_031878705.1). NCBI lineage: Eukaryota > Metazoa > Chordata > Mammalia > Perissodactyla > Tapiridae > Tapirus > Tapirus indicus. The sequence continues at coordinate 1,164,985 of CM062933.1, forward strand.
ATTCTGGGAACCAGGCAGCAGAGTGCCCTGTGGAAGCTGCTCGATTTCAGCTTGTCTGATAGGTGTTTGTCTTGCCTGCAGAGAAACCGTGGCTTAGAGAACTCTTTCTACAGCAGCCACACACTCTGCCCTAGAGCTGAGAAGCACTGGCTGTAAGTTCCCTTTGCAGAAGTGACATTCTCCAGAAACACACTCTCTCCTAACTCTTAAGTTACTAGCTCACCTCACATATGCATGGAAACCCAGAGTGGAGCAGGCGGCGATAGCTCTTACTTGGAAGGTGCCAGAAGGCTCTGTGCGATAGTGGCTTGCAAGGAGCTGCTTAGGAATCTAGTTGCACAGCAAGTACAAGCTTCTCACTGGAGCTGAGAAGCACTGGGAAGAACTTCCCTTTGAAGAACTAACAGTGTGCAGAAACACACGCAGTTCTATCTCTTACTGGGGAGTGTGCAGGAGACTTCAGTGAACAGGCCGGTTTGCCCGAACAAGGCAGAATGCAGATGCGTAGTTCCCAAGCATATTCTTCTGAGTCCACTAGAAACGTTGGAGTAGAGCTGAGAGGAACTCGGCATAAGTTCCATTTGAAGAAATAACCTAGGCCAGAAACCCACTCAGCTGTAGCTGTTAAGATTCATCTGGAGCGCACATTCTGGGAACCAGGCAGCAGAGTGTCCTGTGGAAGCTGCTCGATTTCAGCTTGTCTGATAGGTGTTTGTCTTCCCTGCAGAGAAACAGTGGCTTAGAGAACTCTTTCTACAGCAGCCACACACTCTGCCCTAGAGCTGAGAAGCACTGGCTGTAAGTTCCCTTTGCAGAAGTAACATTCTCCAGAAACACACTCTCTCCTAACTCTTAACTTACTAGCTCACCTCACATATGCATGGAAACCCAGAGTGGAGCAGGCGGCGATAGCTCTTGCTTGGATGCTGCCAGAAGGCTCTGTGCGATAGTGGCTTGCAAGGAGCTGCTTAGGAATCTAGTTGCACAGCAAGTACAAGCTTCTCACTGGAGCTGAGAAGCACTGGGAAGAACTTCCCGTTGAAGAACTAACAGTGTGCAGAAACACACGCAGTTCTATCTCTTACTGGGGAGTGTGCAGGCGAGTTCAGTGAACAGGCCGCTCTGCCCGAACAAGGCAGAATGCAGATACGTAGTTCCCAAGCATATTCTTCTGAGTCCACTAGAAACGTTGGAGTAGAGCTGAGAGGAACTCGGCATAAGTTCCATTTGAAGAAATAACCTAGGCCAGAATCCCACTCAGCTGTAGCTGTTAAGATTCATCTGGAGCGCACATTCTGGGAACCAGGCAGCAGAGTGCCCTGTGGAAGCTGCTCGATTTCAGCTTGTCTGATAGGTGTTTGTCTTCCCTGCAGAGAAACAGTGGCTTAGAGAACTCTTTCTACAGCAGCCACACACTCTGCCCTAGAGCTGAGAAGCACTGGCTGTAAGTTCCCTTTGCAGAAGTAACATTCTCCAGAAACACACTCTCTCCTAACTCTTAAGTTACTAGCTCACCTCACATTTGCATGGAAACCGAGAGTGGAGCAGCCGGCGTTAGCTCTTGCTTGGATGCTGCCAGAAGGCTCTGTGCGATAGTGGCTTGCAAGGAGCTGCTTAGGAATCTAGTTGCACAGCAAGTACAAGCTTCTCACTGGAGCTGAGAAGCACTGGGAAGAACTTCCCTTTGAAGAACTAACAGTGTGCAGAAACACACGCAGTTCTATCTCTTACTGGGGAGTGTGCAGGCGAGTTCAGTGAACAGGCCGCTCTGCCCGTACAATGCAGAATGCAGATGCGTAGTTGCCAAGCATATTCTTCTGAGTCCACTAGAAACGTTGGAGTAGAGCTGAGAGGAACTCGGCATAAGTTCCATTTGAAGAAATAACCTAGGCCAGAAACCCACTCAGCTGTAGCTGTTAAGATTCATCTGGAGCGCACATTCTGGGAACCAGGCAGCAGAGTGCCCTGTGGAAGCTGCTCGATTTCAGCTTGTCTGATAGGTGTTTGTCTTCCCTGCAGAGAAACAGTGGCTTAGAGAACTCTTTCTACAACAGCCACACACTCTGCCCTAGAGCTGAGAAGCACTGGCTGTAAGTTCCCTTTGCAGAAGTGACATTCTCCAGAAACACACTCTCTCCTAACTCTTAAGTTACTAGCTCACCTCACATATGCATGGAAACCCAGAGTGGAGCAGGCGGCGATAGCTCTTACTTGGAAGCTACCAGAAGGCTCTGTGCGATAGTGGCTTCCAAGGAGCTGCTTAGGAATCTAGTTGCACAGCAAGTACAAGCTTCTCACTGGAGCTGAGAAGCACTGGGAAGAACTTCCCTTTGAAGAACTAACAGTGTGCAGAAACACACGCAGTTCTATCTCTTACTGGGGAGTGTGCAGGAGACTTCAGTGAACAGGCCGGTTTGCCCGAACAAGGCAGAATGCAGATGCGTAGTTCCCAAGCATATTCTTCTGAGTCCACTAGAAACGTTGGAGTAGAGCTGAGAGGAACTCGGCATAAGTTCCATTTGAAGAAATAACCTAGGCCAGAAACCCACTCAGCTGTAGCTGTTAAGATTCATCTGGAGCGCACATTCTGGGAACCAGGCAGCAGAGTGCCCTGTGGAAGCTGCTCGATTTCAGCTTGTCTGATAGGTGTTTGTCTTCCCTGCAGAGAAACAGTGGCTTAGAGAACTCTTTCTACAGCAGCCACACACTCTGCCCTAGAGCTGAGAAGCACTGGCTGTAAGTTCCCTTTGCAGAAGTAACATTCTCCAGAAACACACTCTCTCCTAACTCTTAACTTACTAGCTCACCTCACATATGCATGGAAACCCAGAGTGGAGCAGGCGGCGATAGCTCTTGCTTGGATGCTGCCAGAAGGCTCTGTGCGATAGTGGCTTGCAAGGAGCTGCTTAGGAATCTAGTTGCACAGCAAGTACAAGCTTCTCACTGGAGCTGAGAAGCACTGGGAAGAACTTCCCGTTGAAGAACTAACAGTGTGCAGAAACACACGCAGTTCTATCTCTTACTGGGGAGTGTGCAGGCGAGTTCAGTGAACAGGCCGCTCTGCCCGAACAAGGCAGAATGCAGATGCGTAGTTCCCAAGCATAATCTTCTGAGTCCACTAGAAACGTTGGAGTAGAGCTGAGAGGAACTCGGCATAAGTTCCATTTGAAGAAATAACCTAGGCCAGAATCCCACTCAGCTGTAGCTGTTAAGATTCATCTGGAGCGCACATTCTGGGAACCAGGCAGCAGAGTGCCCTGTGGAAGCTGCTCGATTTCAGCTTGTCTGATAGGTGTTTGTCTTGCCTGCAGAGAAACAGTGGCTTAGAGAACTCTTTCTACAGCAGCCACACACTCTGCCCTAGAGCTGAGAAGCACTGGCTGTAAGTTCCCTTTGCAGAAGTAACATTCTCCAGAAACACACTCTCTCCTAACTCTTAAGTTACTAGCTCACCTCACATTTGCATGGAAACCCAGAGTGGAGCAGCCGGCGTTAGCTCTTGCTTGGATGCTGCCAGAAGGCTCTGTGCGATAGTGGCTTGCAAGGAGCTGCTTAGGAATCTAGTTGCACAGCAAGTACAAGCTTCTCACTGGAGCTGAGAAGCACTGGGAAGAACTTCCCTTTGAAGAACTAACAGTGTGCAGAAACACACGCAGTTCTATCTCTTACTGGGGAGTGTGCAGGCGAGTTCAGTGAACAGGCCGCTCTGCCCGAACAATGCAGAATGCAGATGCGTAGTTCCCAAGCATATTCTTCTGAGTCCACTAGAAACGTTGGAGTAGAGCTGAGAGGAACTCAGCATAAATTCCATTTGAAGAAATAACCTAGGCCAGAAACCCACTCAGCTGTAGCTGTTAAGATTCATCTGGAGCGCACATTCTGGGAACCAGGCAGCAGAGTGCCCTGTGGAAGCTGCTCGATTTCAGCTTGTCTGATAGGTGTTTGTCTTCCCTGCAGAGAAACAGTGGCTTAGAGAACTCTTTCTACAACAGCCACACACTCTGCCCTAGAGCTGAGAAGCACTGGCTGTAAGTTCCCTTTGCAGAAGTGACATTCTCCAGAAACACACTCTCTCCTAACTCTTAAGTTACTAGCTCACCTCACATATGCATGGAAACCCAGAGTGGAGCAGGCGGCGATAGCTCTTACTTGGAAGCTGCCAGAAGGCTCTGTGCGATAGTGGCTTGCAAGGAGCTGCTTAGGAATCTAGTTGCACAGCAAGTACAAGCTTCTCACTGGAGCTGAGAAGCACTGGGAAGAACTTCCCTTTGAAGAACTAACAGTGTGCAGAAACACACGCAGTTCTATCTCTTACTGGGGAGTGTGCAGGAGACTTCAGTGAACAGGCCGGTTTGCCCGAACAAGGCAGAATGCAGATGCGTAGTTCCCAAGCATATTCTTCTGAGTCCACTAGAAACGTTGGAGTAGAGCTGAGAGGAACTCGGCATAAGTTCCATTTGAAGAAATAACCTAGGCCAGAAACCCACTCAGCTGTAGCTGTTAAGATTCCTCTGGAGCGCACATTCTGGGAACCAGGCAGCAGAGTGCCCTGTGGAAGCTGCTCGATTTCAGCTTGTCTGATAGGTGTTTGTCTTCCCTGCAGAGAAACAGTGGCTTAGAGAACTCTTTCTACAGCAGCCACACACTCTGCCCTAGAGCTGAGAAGCACTGGCTGTAAGTTCCCTTTGCAGAAGTAACATTCTCCAGAAACACACTCTCTCCTAACTCTTAACTTACTAGCTCACCTCACATATGCATGGAAACCCAGAGTGGAGCAGGCGGCGATAGCTCTTGCTTGGATGCTGCCAGAAGGCTCTGTGCGATAGTGGCTTGCAAGGAGCTGCTTAGGAATCTAGTTGCACAGCAAGTACAAGCTTCTCACTGGAGCTGAGAAGCACTGGGAAGAACTTCCCGTTGAAGAACTAACAGTGTGCAGAAACACACGCAGTTCTATCTCTTACTGGGGAGTGTGCAGGCGAGTTCAGTGAACAGGCCGCTCTGCCCGAACAAGGCAGAATGCAGATGCGTAGTTCCCAAGCATAATCTTCTGAGTCCACTAGAAACGTTGGAGTAGAGCTGAGAGGAACTCGGCATAAGTTCCATTTGAAGAAATAACCTAGGCCAGAATCCCACTCAGCTGTAGCTGTTAAGATTCATCTGGAGCGCACATTCTGGGAACCAGGCAGCAGAGTGCCCTGTGGAAGCTGCTCGATTTCAGCTTGTCTGATAGGTGTTTGTCTTGCCTGCAGAGAAACAGTGGCTTAGAGAACTCTTTCTACAGCAGCCACACACTCTGCCCTAGAGCTGAGAAGCACTGGCTGTAAGTTCCCTTTGCAGAAGTGACATTCTCCAGAAACACACTCTCTCCTAACTCTTAAGTTACTAGCTCACCTCACATATGCATGGAAACCCAGAGTGGAGCAGGCGGCGATAGCTCTTACTTGGAAGGTGCCAGAAGGCTCTGTGCGATAGTGGCTTGCAAGGAGCTGCTTAGGAATCTAGTTGCACAGCAAGTACAAGCTTCTCACTGGAGCTGAGAAGCACTGGGAAGAACTTCCCTTTGAAGAACTAACAGTGTGCAGAAACACACGCAGTTCTATCTCTTACTGGGGAGTGTGCAGGAGACTTCAGTGAACAGGCCGGTTTGCCCGAACAAGGCAGAATGCAGATGCGTAGTTCCCAAGCATATTCTTCTGAGTCCACTAGAAACGTTGGAGTAGAGCTGAGAGGAACTCGGCATAAGTTCCATTTGAAGAAATAACCTAGGCCAGAAACCCACTCAGCTGTAGCTGTTAAGATTCCTCTGGAGCGCACATTCTGGGAACCAGGCAGCAGAGTGCCCTGTGGAAGCTGCTCGATTTCAGCTTGTCTGATAGGTGTTTGTCTTCCCTGCAGAGAAACAGTGGCTTAGAGAACTCTTTCTACAGCAGCCACACACTCTGCCCTAGAGCTGAGAAGCACTGGCTGTAAGTTCCCTTTGCAGAAGTAACATTCTCCAGAAACACACTCTCTCCTAACTCTTAACTTACTAGCTCACCTCACATATGCATGGAAACCCAGAGTGGAGCAGGCGGCGATAGCTCTTGCTTGGATGCTGCCAGAAGGCTCTGTGCGATAGTGGCTTGCAAGGAGCTGCTTAGGAATCTAGTTGCACAGCAAGTACAAGCTTCTCACTGGAGCTGAGAAGCACTGGGAAGAACTTCCCGTTGAAGAACTAACAGTGTGCAGAAACACACGCAGTTCTATCTCTTACTGGGGAGTGTGCAGGCGAGTTCAGTGAACAGGCCGCTCTGCCCGAACAAGGCAGAATGCAGATACGTAGTTCCCAAGCATATTCTTCTGAGTCCACTAGAAACGTTGGAGTAGAGCTGAGAGGAACTCGGCATAAGTTCCATTTGAAGAAATAACCTAGGCCAGAATCCCACTCAGCTGTAGCTGTTAAGATTCATCTGGAGCGCACATTCTGGGAACCAGGCAGCAGAGTGCCCTGTGGAAGCTGCTCGATTTCAGCTTGTCTGATAGGTGTTTGTCTTCCCTGCAGAGAAACAGTGGCTTAGAGAACTCTTTCTACAGCAGCCACACACTCTGCCCTAGAGCTGAGAAGCACTGGCTGTAAGTTCCCTTTGCAGAAGTAACATTCTCCAGAAACACACTCTCTCCTAACTCTTAAGTTACTAGCTCACCTCACATTTGCATGGAAACCGAGAGTGGAGCAGCCGGCGTTAGCTCTTGCTTGGATGCTGCCAGAAGGCTCTGTGCGATAGTGGCTTGCAAGGAGCTGCTTAGGAATCTAGTTGCACAGCAAGTACAAGCTTCTCACTGGAGATGAGAAGCACTGGGAAGAACTTCCCTTTGAAGAACTAACAGTGTGCAGAAACACACGCAGTTCTATCTCTTACTGGGGAGTGTGCAGGCGAGTTCAGTGAACAGGCCGCTCTGCCCGTACAATGCAGAATGCAGATGCGTAGTTCCCAAGCATATTCTTCTGAGTCCACTAGAAACGTTGGAGTAGAGCTGAGAGGAACTCGGCATAAGTTCCATTTGAAGAAATAACCTAGGCCAGAAACCCACTCAGCTGTAGCTGTTAAGATTCATCTGGAGCGCACATTCTGGGAACCAGGCAGCAGAGTGCCCTGTGGAAGCTGCTCGATTTCAGCTTGTCTGATAGGTGTTTGTCTTCCCTGCAGAGAAACAGTGGCTTAGAGAACTCTTTCTACAACAGCCACACACTCTGCCCTAGAGCTGAGAAGCACTGGCTGTAAGTTCCCTTTGCAGAAGTGACATTCTCCAGAAACACACTCTCTCCTAACTCTTAAGTTACTAGCTCACCTCACATATGCATGGAAACCCAGAGTGGAGCAGCCGGCGATAGCTCTTACTTGGAAGCTGCCAGAAGTCTCTGTGCGATAGTGGCTTCCAAGGAGCTGCTTAGGAATCTAGTTGCACAGCAAGTACAAGCTTCTCACTGGAGCTGAGAAGCACTGGGAAGAACTTCCCTTTGAAGAACTAACAGTGTGCAGAAACACACGCAGTTCTATCTCTTACTGGGGAGTGTGCAGGAGACTTCAGTGAACAGGCCGGTTTGCCCGAACAAGGCAGAATGCAGATGCGTAGTTCCCAAGCATATTCTTCTGAGTCCACTAGAAACGTTGGAGTAGAGCTGAGAGGAACTCGGCATAAGTTCCATTTGAAGAAATAACCTAGGCCAGAAACCCACTCAGCTGTAGCTGTTAAGATTCCTCTGGAGCGCACATTCTGGGAACCAGGCAGCAGAGTGCCCTGTGGAAGCTGCTCGATTTCAGCTTGTCTGATAGGTGTTTGTCTTCCCTGCAGAGAAACAGTGGCTTAGAGAACTCTTTCTACAGCAGCCACACACTCTGCCCTAGAGCTGAGAAGCACTGGCTGTAAGTTCCCTTTGCAGAAGTAACATTCTCCAGAAACACACTCTCTCCTAACTCTTAAGTTACAAGCTCACCTCACATATGCATGGAAACCCAGAGTGGAGCAGCCGGTGATAGCTCTTGCTTGGATGCTGCCAGAAGGCTCTGTGCGATAGTGGCTTGCAAGGAGCTGCTTAGGAATCTAGTTGCACAGCAAGTACAAGCTTCTCACTGGAGATGAGAAGCACTGGGAAGAACTTCCCTTTGAAGAACTAACAGTGTGCAGAAACACACGCAGTTCTATCTCTTACTGGGGAGTGTGCAGGCGAGTTCAGTGAACAGGCCGCTCTGCCCGAACAATGCAGAATGCAGATGCGTAGTTCCCAAGCATATTCTTCTGAGTCCACTAGAAACGTTGGAGTAGAGCTGAGAGGAACTCGGCATAAATTCCATTTGAAGAAATAACCTAGGCCAGAAACCCACTCAGCTGTAGCTGTTAAGATTCATCTGGAGCGCACATTCTGGGAACCAGGCAGCAGAGTGCCCTGTGGAAGCTGCTCGATTTCAGCTTGTCTGATAGGTGTTTGTCTTCCCTGCAGAGAAACAGTGGCTTAGAGAACTCTTTCTACAACAGCCACACACTCTGCCCTAGAGCTGAGAAGCACTGGCTGTAAGTTCCCTTTGCAGAAGTGACATTCTCCAGAAACACACTCTCTCCTAACTCTTAAGTTACTAGCTCACCTCACATATGCATGGAAACCCAGAGTGGAGCAGGCGGCGATAGCTCTTACTTGGAAGCTGCCAGAAGGCTCTGTGCGATAGTGGCTTGCAAGGAGCTGCTTAGGAATCTAGTTGCACAGCAAGTACAAGCTTCTCACTGGAGATGAGAAGCACTGGGAAGAACTTCCCTTTGAAGAACTAACAGTGTGCAGAAACACACGCAGTTCTATCTCTTACTGGGGAGTGTGCAGGAGACTTCAGTGAACAGGCCGGTTTGCCCGAACAAGGCAGAATGCAGATGCGTAGTTCCCAAGCATATTCTTCTGAGTCCACTAGAAACGTTGGAGTAGAGCTGAGAGGAACTCGGCATAAGTTCCATTTGAAGAAATAACCTAGGCCAGAAACCCACTCAGCTGTAGCTGTTAAGATTCATCTGGAGCGCACATTCTGGGAACCAGGCAGCAGAGTGCCCTGTGGAAGCTGCTCGATTTCAGCTTGTCTGATAGGTGTTTGTCTTCCCTGCAGAGAAACAGTGGCTTAGAGAACTCTTTCTACAGCAGCCACACACTCTGCCCTAGAGCTGAGAAGCACTGGCTGTAAGTTCCCTTTGCAGAAGTAACATTCTCCAGAAACACACTCTCTCCTAACTCTTAACTTACTAGCTCACCTCACATATGCATGGAAACCCAGAGTGGAGCAGGCGGCGATAGCTCTTGCTTGGATGCTGCCAGAAGGCTCTGTGCGATAGTGGCTTGCAAGGAGCTGCTTAGGAATCTAGTTGCACAGCAAGTACAAGCTTCTCACTGGAGCTGAGAAGCACTGGGAAGAACTTCCCGTTGAAGAACTAACAGTGTGCAGAAACACACGCAGTTCTATCTCTTACTGGGGAGTGTGCAGGCGAGTTCAGTGAACAGGCCGCTCTGCCCGAACAATGCAGAATGCAGATGCGTAGTTCCCAAGCATAATCTTCTGAGTCCACTAGAAACGTTGGAGTAGAGCTGAGAGGAACTCGGCATAAGTTCCATTTGAAGAAATAACCTAGGCCAGAATCCCACTCAGCTGTAGCTGTTAAGATTCATCTGGAGCGCACATTCTGGGAACCAGGCAGCAGAGTGCCCTGTGGAAGCTGCTCGATTTCAGCTTGTCTGATAGGTGTTTGTCTTGCCTGCAGAGAAACAGTGGCTTAGAGAACTCTTTCTACAGCAGCCACACACTCTGCCCTAGAGCTGAGAAGCACTGGCTGTAAGTTCCCTTTGCAGAAGTGACATTCTCCAGAAACACACTCTCTCCTAACTCTTAAGTTACTAGCTCACCTCACATATGCATGGAAACCCAGAGTGGAGCAGGCGGCGATAGCTCTTACTTGGAAGGTGCCAGAAGGCTCTGTGCGATAGTGGCTTGCAAGGAGCTGCTTAGGAATCTAGTTGCACAGCAAGTACAAGCTTCTCACTGGAGCTGAGAAGCACTGGGAAGAACTTCCCTTTGAAGAACTAACAGTGTGCAGAAACACACGCAGTTCTATCTCTTACTGGGGAGTGTGCAGGAGACTTCAGTGAACAGGCCGGTTTGCCCGAACAAGGCAGAATGCAGATGCGTAGTTCCCAAGCATATTCTTCTGAGTCCACTAGAAACGTTGGAGTAGAGCTGAGAGGAACTCGGCATAAGTTCCATTTGAAGAAATAACCTAGGCCAGAAACCCACTCAGCTGTAGCTGTTAAGATTCCTCTGGAGCGCACATTCTGGGAACCAGGCAGCAGAGTGCCCTGTGGAAGCTGCTCGATTTCAGCTTGTCTGATAGGTGTTTGTCTTCCCTGCAGAGAAACAGTGGCTTAGAGAACTCTTTCTACAGCAGCCACACACTCTGCCCTAGAGCTGAGAAGCACTGGCTGTAAGTTCCCTTTGCAGAAGTAACATTCTCCAGAAACACACTCTCTCCTAACTCTTAACTTACTAGCTCACCTCACATATGCATGGAAACCCAGAGTGGAGCAGGCGGCGATAGCTCTTGCTTGGATGCTGCCAGAAGGCTCTGTGCGATAGTGGCTTGCAAGGAGCTGCTTAGGAATCTAGTTGCACAGCAAGTACAAGCTTCTCACTGGAGCTGAGAAGCACTGGGAAGAACTTCCCGTTGAAGAACTAACAGTGTGCAGAAACACACGCAGTTCTATCTCTTACTGGGGAGTGTGCAGGCGAGTTCAGTGAACAGGCCGCTCTGCCCGAACAAGGCAGAATGCAGATACGTAGTTCCCAAGCATATTCTTCTGAGTCCACTAGAAACGTTGGAGTAGAGCTGAGAGGAACTCGGCATAAGTTCCATTTGAAGAAATAACCTAGGCCAGAATCCCACTCAGCTGTAGCTGTTAAGATTCATCTGGAGCGCACATTCTGGGAACCAGGCAGCAGAGTGCCCTGTGGAAGCTGCTCGATTTCAGCTTGTCTGATAGGTGTTTGTCTTCCCTGCAGAGAAACAGTGGCTTAGAGAACTCTTTCTACAGCAGCCACACACTCTGCCCTAGAGCTGAGAAGCACTGGCTGTAAGTTCCCTTTGCAGAAGTAACATTCTCCAGAAACACACTCTCTCCTAACTCTTAAGTTACTAGCTCACCTCACATTTGCATGGAAACCGAGAGTGGAGCAGCCGGCGTTAGCTCTTGCTTGGATGCTGCCAGAAGGCTCTGTGCGATAGTGGCTTGCAAGGAGCTGCTTAGGAATCTAGTTGCACAGCAAGTACAAGCTTCTCACTGGAGATGAGAAGCACTGGGAAGAACTTCCCTTTGAAGAACTAACAGTGTGCAGAAACACACGCAGTTCTATCTCTTACTGGGGAGTGTGCAGGCGAGTTCAGTGAACAGGCCGCTCTGCCCGTACAATGCAGAATGCAGATGCGTAGTTCCCAAGCATATTCTTCTGAGTCCACTAGAAACGTTGGAGTAGAGCTGAGAGGAACTCGGCATAAGTTCCATTTGAAGAAATAACCTAGGCCAGAAACCCACTCAGCTGTAGCTGTTAAGATTCATCTGGAGCGCACATTCTGGGAACCAGGCAGCAGAGTGCCCTGTGGAAGCTGCTCGATTTCAGCTTGTCTGATAGGTGTTTGTCTTCCCTGCAGAGAAACAGTGGCTTAGAGAACTCTTTCTACAACAGCCACACACTCTGCCCTAGAGCTGAGAAGCACTGGCTGTAAGTTCCCTTTGCAGAAGTGACATTCTCCAGAAACACACTCTCTCCTAACTCTTAAGTTACTAGCTCACCTCACATATGCATGGAAACCCAGAGTGGAGCAGCCGGCGATAGCTCTTGCTTGGATGCTGCCAGAAGGCTCTGTGCGATAGTGGCTTGCAAGGAGCTGCTTAGGAATCTAGTTGCACAGCAAGTACAAGCTTCTCACTGGAGATGAGAAGCACTGGGAAGAACTTCCCTTTGAAGAACTAACAGTGTGCAGAAACACACGCAGTTCTATCTCTTACTTGGGAGTGTGCAGGAGACTTCAGTGAACAGGCCGGATTGCCCGAACAAGGCAGAATGCAGATGCGTAGTTCCCAAGCATAATCTTCTGAGTCCACTAGAAACGTTGGAGTAGAGCTGAGAGGAACTCGGCATAAGTTCCATTTGAAGAAATAACCTAGGCCAGAATCCCACTCAGCTGTAGCTGTTAAGATTCATCTGGAGCGCACATTCTGGGAACCAGGCAGCAGAGTGCCCTGTGGAAGCTGCTCGATTTCAGCTTGTCTGATAGGTGTTTGTCTTCCCTGCAGAGAAACAGTGGCTTAGAGAACTCTTTCTACAGCAGCCACACACTCTGCCCTAGAGCTGAGAAGCACTGGCTGTAAGTTCCCTTTGCAGAAGTAACATTCTCCAGAAACACACTCTCTCCTAACTCTTAAGTTACTAGCTCACCTCACATTTGCATGGAAACCCAGAGTGGAGCAGGCGGCGATAGCTCTTGCTTGGATGCTGCCAGAAGGCTCTGTGCGATAGTGGCTTGCAAGGAGCTGCTTAGGAATCTAGTTGCACAGCAAGTACAAGCTTCTCACTGGAGCTGAGAAGCACTGGGAAGAACTTCCCTTTGAAGAACTAACAGTGTGCAGAAACACACGCAGTTCTATCTCTTACTGGGGAGTGTGCAGGCGAGTTCAGTGAACAGGCAGCTCTGCCCGAACAACGCAGAATGCAGATGCGTAGTTCCCAAGCATATTCTTCTGAGTCCACTAGAAACGTTGGAGTAGAGCTGAGAGGAACTCGGCATAAGTTCCATTTGAAGAAATAACCTAGGCCAGAAACCCACTCAGCTGTAGCTGTTAAGATTCATCTGGAGCGCACATTCTGGGAACCAGGCAGCAGAGTGCCCTGTGGAAGCTGCTCGATTTCAGCTTGTCTGATAGGTGTTTGTCTTCCCTGCAGAGAAACAGTGGCTTAGAGAACTCTTTCTACAGCAGCCACACACTCTGTCCTAGAGCTGAGAAGCACTGGCTGTAAGTTCCCTTTGCAGAAGTAACATACTCCAGAAACAAACTCTCTCCTAACTCTTAAGTTACTAGCTCACCTCACATATGCATGGAAACCCAGAGTGGAGCAGGCGGCGATAGCTCTTGCTTGGATGCTGCCAGAAGGCTCTGTGCGATAGTGGCTTGCAAGGAGCTGCTTAGGAATCTAGTTGCACAGCAAGTACAAGCTTCTCACTGGAGCTGAGAAGCACTGGGAAGAACTTCCCGTTGAAGAACTAACAGTGTGCAGAAACACACGCAGTTCTATCTCTTACTGGGGAGTGTGCAGGCGAGTTCAGTGAACAGGCCGCTCTGCCCGAACAAGGCAGAATGCAGATGCGTAGTTCCCAAGCATATTCTTCTGAGTCCACTAGAAACGTTGGAGTAGAGCTGAGAGGAACTCGGCATAAGTTCCATTTGAAGAAATAACCTAGGCCAGAAACCCACTCAGCTGTAGCTGTTAAGATTCATCTGGAGCGCACATTCTGGGAACCAGGCAGCAGAGTGCCCTGTGGAAGCTGCTCGATTTCAGCTTGTCTGATAGGTGTTTGTTTTCCCTGCAGTGAACAGTGGCTTAGAGAACTCTTTCTACAGCAGCCACACACTCTGCCCTAGAGCTGAGAAGCACTGGCTGTAAGTTCCCTTTGCAGAAGTAACATTCTCCAGAAACACACTCTCTCCTAACTCTTAAGTTACTAGCTCACCTCACATATGCATGGAAACCCAGAGTGGAGCAGCCGGCGATAGCTCTTGCTTGGATGCTGCCAGAAGGCTCTGTGCGATAGTGGCTTGCAAGGAGCTGCTTAGGAATCTAGTTGCACAGCAAGTACAAGCTTCTCACTGGAGCTGAGAAGCACTGGGAAGAACTTCCCGTTGAAGAACTAACAGTGTGCAGAAACACACGCAGTTCTATCTCTTACTGGGGAGTGTGCAGGCGAGTTCAGTGAACAGGCCGCTCTGCCCGAACAAGGCAGAATGCAGATGCGTAGTTCCCAAGCATATTCTTCTGAGTCCACTAGAAACGTTGGAGTAGAGCTGAGAGGAACTCGGCATAAGTTCCATTTGAAGAAATAACCTAGGCCAGAAACCCACTCAGCTGTAGCTGTTAAGATTCATCTGGAGCGCACATTCTGGGAACCAGGCAGCAGAGTGCCCTGTGGAAGCTGCTCGATTTCAGCTTGTCTGATAGATGTTTGTTTTCCCTGCAGTGAACAGTGGCTTAGAGAACTCTTTCTACAGCAGCCACACACTCTGCCCTAGAGCTGAGAAGCACTGGCTGTAAGTTCCCTTTGCAGAAGTAACATTCTCCAGAAACACACTCTCTCCTAACTCTTAAGTTACTAGCTCACCTCACCTATGCATGGAAACCCAGAGTGGAGCAGCCGGCGATAGCTCTTGCTTGGATGCTGCCAGAAGGCTCTGTGCGATAGTGGCTTGCAAGGAGCTGCTTAGGAATCTAGTTGCACAGCAAGTACAAGCTTCTCACTGGAGATGAGAAGCACTGGGAAGAACTTCCCTTTGAAGAACTAACAGTGTGCAGAAACACACGCAGTTCTATCTCTTACTGGGGAGTGTGCAGGAGACTTCAGTGAACAGGCCGCTCTGTCCGAACAAGGCAGAATGCAGATGCGTAGTTCCCAAGCATAATCTTCTGAGTCCACTAGAAACGTTGGAGTAGAGCTGAGAGGAACTCGGCATAAGTTCCATTTGAAGAAATAACCTAGGCCAGAAACCCACTCAGCTGTAGCTGTTAAGATTCCTCTGGAGCGCACATTCTGGGAACCAGGCAGCAGAGTGCCCTGTGGAAGCTGCTCGATTTCAGCTTGTCTGATAGGTGTTTGTCTTCCCTGCAGAGAAACAGTGGCTTAGAGAACTCTTTCTACAGCAGCCACACACTCTGCCCTAGAGCTGAGAAGCACTGGCTGTAAGTTCCCTTTGCAGAAGTAACATTCTCCAGAAACACACTCTCTCCTAACTCTTAAGTTACTAGCTCACCTCACATATGCATGGAAACGCAGAGTGGAGCAGCCGGCGATAGCTCTTGCTTGGATGCTGCCAGAAGGCTCTGTGCGATAGTGGCTTGCAAGGAGCTGCTTAGGAATCTAGTTGCACAGCAAGTACAAGCTTCTCACTGGAGCTGAGAAGCACTGGGAAGAACTTCCCTTTGAAGAACTAACAGTGTGCAGAAACACACGCAGTTCTATCTCTTACTGGGGAGTGTGCAGGCGAGTTCAGTGAACAGGCCGCTCTGCCCGAACAAGGCAGAATGCAGATGCGTAGTTCCCAAGCATATTCTTCTGAGTCCACTAGAAACGTTGGAGTAGAGCTGAGAGGAACTCGGCATAAGTTCCATTTGAAGAAATAACCTAGGCCAGAAACCCACTCAGCTGTAGCTGTTAAGATTCATCTGGAGCGCACATTCTGGGAACCAGGCAGCAGAGTACCCGGTGGAAGCTGCTCGATTTCAGCTTGTCTGATAGGAGTTTGTCTTCCCTGCAGAGAAACAGTGGCTTAGAGAACTCTTTCTACAGCAGCCACACACTCTGTCCTAGAGCTGAGAAGCACTGGCTGTAAGTTCCCTTTGCAGAAGTAACATTCCCCAGAAACACACTCTCTCCTAACTCTTAAGTTACTAGCTCACCTCACATATGCATGGAACCCAGAGTGGAGCAGCCGGCGTATCTCTTGCTTGGATGCTGCCAGAAGGCTCTGTGCGATAGTGGCTTGCAAGGAGCTACTTAGGAATCTAGTTGCACAGCAAGTACAGGCTTTTCACTGGAGCTGAGAAGCACTGGGAAGATCTTCTCTTTGAAGCACTAACAGTGTGCAAAAACACACGCAGTTCTATCTCTTACTGGGGAGTGTCCAGTAGACCTCATGAACAGGCCGCTCTGCCCGAAAAAGGCAGAATGCAGATGCGTAGTTCCCAAGCATATTCTTCTGAGTCCACTAGAAACGTTGGAGTAGAGCTGAGAGGAACTCGGCATAAGTTCCATTTGAAGAAATAACCTAGGCCAGAAACCCACTCAGCTGTAGCTGTTAAGATTCATCTGGAGCGCACATTCTGGGAACCAGGCAGCAGAGTGCCCTGTGGAAGCTGCTCGATTTCAGCTTGTCTGATAGGTGTTTGTCTTCCCTGCAGAGAAACAGTGGCTTAGAGAAGTCTTTCTAGAGCAGCCACACACTCTGCCCTAGAGCTGAGAAGCACTGGCTGTAGGTTCCCTTTGCAGAAGTAACATTCTCCAGAAACACACTCTCTCCTAAGTCTTAACTTACTAGCTCACCTCACATATGCATGGAAACCCAGAGTGGAGCAGGCGGCGATAGCTCTTGCTTGGATGCTGCCAGAAGGCTCTGTGCGATAGTGGCTTGCAAGGAGCTGCTTAGGAATTAGTTGCACAGCAAGTACAAGCTTCTCACTGGAGCTGAGAAGCACTGGGAAGAACTTCCCTTTGAAGAACTAACAGTGTGCAGAAACACACGCAGTTCTATCTCTTACTGGGGAGTGTGCAGGCGAGTTCAGTGAACAGGCCGCTCTGCCCGAACAAGGCAGAATGCAGATGCGTAGTTCCCAAGCATATTCTTCTGAGTCCACTAGAAACGTTGGAGTAGAGCTGAGAGGAACTCGGCATAAGTTCCATTTGAAGAAATAACCTAGGCCAGAAACCCACTCAGCTGTAGCTGTGAAGATTCATCTGGAGCGCACATTCTGGGAACCAGGCAGGAGAGTGCCCTGTGGAAGCTGCTCGATTTCAGCTTGTCTGATAGGTGTTTGTCTTCCCTGCAGAGAAACAGTGGCTTAGAGAACTCTTTCTACAGCAGCCACACACTCTGCCCTAGAGCTGAGAAGCACTGGCTGTAAGTTCCCTTTGCAGAAGTAACATTCTCCAGAAACACACTCTCTCCTAACTCTTAAGTTACTAGCTCACCTCACATATGCATGGAAACGCAGAGTGGAGCAGCCGGCGATAGCTCTTGCTTGGATGCTGCCAGAAGGCTCTGTGCGATAGTGGCTTGCAAGGAGCTGCTTAGGAATCTAGTTGCACAGCAAGTACAAGCTTCTCACTGGAGCTGAGAAGCACTGGGAAGAACTTCCCTTTGAAGAACTAACAGTGTGCAGAAACACACGCAGTTCTATCTCTTACTGGGGAGTGTGCAGGCGAGTTCAGTGAACAGGCCGCTCTGCCCGAACAAGGCAGAATGCAGATGCGTAGTTCCCAAGCATATTCTTCTGAGTCCACTAGAAACGTTGGAGTAGAGCTGAGAGGAACTCGGCATAAGTTCCATTTGAAGAAATAACCTAGGCCAGAAACCCACTCAGCTGTAGCTGTGAAGATTCATCTGGAGCGCACATTCTGGGAACCAGGCAGCAGAGTACCCGGTGGAAGCTGCTCGATTTCAGCTTGTCTGATAGGAGTTTGTCTTCCCTGCAGAGAAACAGTGGCTTAGAGAACTCTTTCTACAGCAGCCACACACTCTGTCCTAGAGCTGAGAAGCACTGGCTGTAAGTTCCCTTTGCAGAAGTAACATTCCCCAGAAACACACTCTCTCCTAACTCTTAAGTTACTAGCTCACCTCACATATGCATGGAACCCAGAGTGGAGCAGCCGGCGTATCTCTTGCTTGGAAGCTGCCAGAAGGCTCTGTGCGATAGTGGCTTGCAAGGAGCTACTTAGGAATCTAGTTGCACAGCAAGTACAAGCTTTTCACTGGAGCTGAGAAGCACTGGGAAGAACTTCTCTTTGAAGCACTAACAGTGTGCAAAAACACACGCAGTTCTATCTCTTACTGGGGAGTGTCCAGTAGACCTCATGAACAGGCCGCTCTGCCCGAAAAAGGCAGAATGCAGATGCGTAGTTCCCAAGCAGATTCTTCTGAGTCCACTAGAAACGTTGGAGTAGAGCTGAGAGGAACTCGGCATAAGTTCCATTTGAAGAAATAACCTAGGCCAGAAACCCACTCAGTTGTAGCTGTTAAGATTCATCTGGAGCGCACATTCTGGGAACCAGGCAGCAGAGTGCCCTGTGGAAGCTGCTCGATTTCAGCTTGTCTGATAGGTGTTTGTCTTCCCTGCAGAGAAACAGTGGCTTAGAGAACTCTTTCTAGAGCAGCCACACACTCTGCCCTAGAGCTGAGAAGCACTGGCTGTAGGTTCCCTTTGCAGAAGTAACATTCTCCAGAAACACACTCTCTCCTAACTCTTAAGTTACTAGCTCACCTCACATATGCATGGAAACGCAGAGTGGAGCAGCCGGCGATAGCTCTTGCTTGGATGCTGCCAGAAGGCTCTGTGCGATAGTGGCTTGCAAGGAGCTGCTTAGGAATCTAGTTGCACAGCAAGTACAAGCTTCTCACTGGAGCTGAGAAGCACTGGGAAGAACTTCCCTTTGAAGAACTAACAGTGTGCAGAAACACACGCAGTTCTATCTCTTACTGGGGAGTGTGCAGGCGAGTTCAGTGAACAGGCCGCTCTGCCCGAACAAGGCAGAATGCAGATGCGTAGTTCCCAAGCATATTCTTCTGAGTCCACTAGAAACGTTGGAGTAGAGCTGAGAGGAACTCGGCATAAGTTCCATTTGAAGAAATAACCTAGGCCAGAAACCCACTCAGCTGTAGCTGTTAAGATTCATCTGGAGCGCACATTCTGGGAACCAGGCAGCAGAGTACCCGGTGGAAGCTGCTCGATTTCAGCTTGTCTGATAGGAGTTTGTCTTCCCTGCAGAGAAACAGTGGCTTAGAGAACTCTTTCTACAGCAGCCACACACTCTGTCCTAGAGCTGAGAAGCACTGGCTGTAAGTTCCCTTTGCAGAAGTAACATTCCCCAGAAACACACTCTCTCCTAACTCTTAAGTTACTAGCTCACCTCACATATGCATGGAACCCAGAGTGGAGCAGCCGGCGTATCTCTTGCTTGGATGCTGCCAGAAGGCTCTGTGCGATAGTGGCTTGCAAGGAGCTACTTAGGAATCTAGTTGCACAGCAAGTACAAGCTTTTCACTGGAGCTGAGAAGCACTGGGAAGAACTTCTCTTTGAAGCACTAACAGTGTGCAAAAACACACGCAGTTCTATCTCTTACTGGGGAGTGTCCAGTAGACCTCATGAACAGGCCGCTCTGCCCGAAAAAGGCAGAATGCAGATGCGTAGTTCCCAAGCATATTCTTCTGAGTCCACTAGAAACGTTGGAGTAGAGCTGAGAGGAACTCGGCATAAGTTCCATTTGAAGAAATAACCTAGGCCAGAAACCCACTCAGCTGTAGCTGTTAAGATTCCTCTGGAGCGCACATTCTGGGAACCAGGCAGCAGAGTGCCCTGTGGAAGCTGCTCGATTTCAGCTTGTCTGATAGGTGTTTGTCTTCCCTGCAGAGAAACAGTGGCTTAGAGAAGTCTTTCTAGAGCAGCCACACACTCTGCCCTAGAGCTGAGAAGCACTGGCTGTAGGTTCCCTTTGCAGAAGTAACATTCTCCAGAAACACACTCTCTCCTAAGTCTTAACTTACTAGCTCACCTCACATATGCATGGAAACCCAGAGTGGAGCAGGCGGCGATAGCTCTTGCTTGGATGCTGCCAGAAGGCTCTGTGCGATAGTGGCTTGCAAGGAGCTGCTTAGGAATCTAGTTGCACAGCAAGTACAAGCTTCTCACTGGAGCTGAGAAGCACTGGGAAGAACTTCCCGTTGAAGAACTAACAGTGTGCAGAAACACACGCAGTTCTATCTCTTACTGGGGAGTGTGCAGGCGAGTTCAGTGAACAGGCCGCTCTGCCCGAACAAGGCAGAATGCAGATACGTAGTTCCCAAGCATATTCTTCTGAGTCCACTAGAAACGTTGGAGTAGAGCTGAGAGGAACTCGGCATAAGTTCCATTTGAAGAAATAACCTAGGCCAGAATCCCACTCAGCTGTAGCTGTTAAGATTCATCTGGAGCGCACATTCTGGGAACCAGGCAGCAGAGTGCCCTGTGGAAGCTGCTCGATTTCAGCTTGTCTGATAGGTGTTTGTCTTCCCTGCAGAGAAACAGTGGCTTAGAGAACTCTTTCTACAGCAGCCACACACTCTGCCCTAGAGCTGAGAAGCACTGGCTGTAAGTTCCCTTTGCAGAAGTAACATTCTCCAGAAACACACTCTCTCCTAACTCTTAAGTTACTAGCTCACCTCACATTTGCATGGAAACCGAGAGTGGAGCAGCCGGCGTTAGCTCTTGCTTGGATGCTGCCAGAAGGCTCTGTGCGATAGTGGCTTGCAAGGAGCTGCTTAGGAATCTAGTTGCACAGCAAGTACAAGCTTCTCACTGGAGATGAGAAGCACTGGGAAGAACTTCCCTTTGAAGAACTAACAGTGTGCAGAAACACACGCAGTTCTATCTCTTACTGGGGAGTGTGCAGGCGAGTTCAGTGAACAGGCCGCTCTGCCCGTACAATGCAGAATGCAGATGCGTAGTTCCCAAGCATATTCTTCTGAGTCCACTAGAAACGTTGGAGTAGAGCTGAGAGGAACTCGGCATAAGTTCCATTTGAAGAAATAACCTAGGCCAGAAACCCACTCAGCTGTAGCTGTTAAGATTCATCTGGAGCGCACATTCTGGGAACCAGGCAGCAGAGTGCCCTGTGGAAGCTGCTCGATTTCAGCTTGTCTGATAGGTGTTTGTCTTCCCTGCAGAGAAACAGTGGCTTAGAGAACTCTTTCTACAACAGCCACACACTCTGCCCTAGAGCTGAGAAGCACTGGCTGTAAGTTCCCTTTGCAGAAGTGACATTCTCCAGAAACACACTCTCTCCTAACTCTTAAGTTACTAGCTCACCTCACATATGCATGGAAACCCAGAGTGGAGCAGCCGGCGATAGCTCTTACTTGGAAGCTGCCAGAAGGCTCTGTGCGATAGTGGCTTCCAAGGAGCTGCTTAGGAATCTAGTTGCACAGCAAGTACAAGCTTCTCACTGGAGCTGAGAAGCACTGGGAAGAACTTCCCTTTGAAGAACTAACAGTGTGCAGAAACACACGCAGTTCTATCTCTTACTGGGGAGTGTGCAGGAGACTTCAGTGAACAGGCCGGTTTGCCCGAACAAGGCAGAATGCAGATGCGTAGTTCCCAAGCATATTCTTCTGAGTCCACTAGAAACGTTGGAGTAGAGCTGAGAGGAACTCGGCATAAGTTCCATTTGAAGAAATAACCTAGGCCAGAAACCCACTCAGCTGTAGCTGTTAAGATTCCTCTGGAGCGCACATTCTGGGAACCAGGCAGCAGAGTGCCCTGTGGAAGCTGCTCGATTTCAGCTTGTCTGATAGGTGTTTGTCTTCCCTGCAGAGAAACAGTGGCTTAGAGAACTCTTTCTACAGCAGCCACACACTCTGCCCTAGAGCTGAGAAGCACTGGCTGTAAGTTCCCTTTGCAGAAGTAACATTCTCCAGAAACACACTCTCTCCTAACTCTTAACTTACTAGCTCACCTCACATATGCATGGAAACCCAGAGTGGAGCAGGCGGCGATAGCTCTTGCTTGGATGCTGCCAGAAGGCTCTGTGCGATAGTGGCTTGCAAGGAGCTGCTTAGGAATCTAGTTGCACAGCAAGTACAAGCTTCTCACTGGAGCTGAGAAGCACTGGGAAGAACTTCCCGTTGAAGAACTAACAGTGTGCAGAAACACACGCAGTTCTATCTCTTACTGGGGAGTGTGCAGGCGAGTTCAGTGAACAGGCCGCTCTGCCCGAACAAGGCAGAATGCAGATACGTAGTTCCCAAGCATATTCTTCTGAGTCCACTAGAAACGTTGGAGTAGAGCTGAGAGGAACTCGGCATAAGTTCCATTTGAAGAAATAACCTAGGCCAGAAACCCACTCAGCTGTAGCTGTTAAGATTCATCTGGAGCGCACATTCTGGGAACCAGGCAGCAGAGTGCCCTGTGGAAGCTGCTCGATTTCAGCTTGTCTGATAGGTGTTTGTTTTCCCTGCAGTGAACCGTGGCTTAGAGAAGTCTTTCTAGAGCAGCCAGACACTCTGCCCTAGAGCTGAGAAGCACTGGCTGTAAGTTCCCTTTGCAGAAGTAACATTCTCCAGAAACACACTCTCTCCTAACTCTTAAGTTACAAGCTCACCTCACATATGCATGGAAACCCAGAGTGGAGCAGCCGGCGATAGCTCTTGCTTGGATGCTGCCAGAAGGCTCTGTGCGATAGTGGCTTGCAAGGAGCTGCTTAGGAATCTAGTTGCACAGCAAGTACAAGCTTCTCACTGGAGATGAGAAGCACTGGGAAGAACTTCCCTTTGAAGAACTAACAGTGTGCAGAAACACACGCAGTTCTATCTCTTACTGGGGAGTGTGCAGGAGACTTCAGTGAACAGGCCGGTTTGCCCGAACAAGGCAGAATGCAGATGCGTAGTTCCCAAGCATAATCTTCTGAGTCCACTAGAAACGTTGGAGTAGAGCTGAGAGGAACTCGGCATAAGTTCCATTTGAAGAAATAACCTAGGC
The DNA here is from genome assembly GCA_031878705.1 of Tapirus indicus. Classification (NCBI taxonomy): domain Eukaryota; kingdom Metazoa; phylum Chordata; class Mammalia; order Perissodactyla; family Tapiridae; genus Tapirus; species Tapirus indicus. Next base: position 1,187,536 of record CM062933.1, read on the forward strand.
CAGAATCCCACTCAGCTGTAGCTGTTAAGATTCATCTGGAGCGCACATTCTGGGAACCAGGCAGCAGAGTGCCCTGTGGAAGCTGCTCGATTTCAGCTTGTCTGATAGGTGTTTGTCTTCCCTGCAGAGAAACAGTGGCTTAGAGAACTCTTTCTACAGCAGCCACACACTCTGCCCTAGAGCTGAGAAGCACTGGCTGTAAGTTCCCTTTGCAGAAGTAACATTCTCCAGAAACACACTCTCTCCTAACTCTTAAGTTACTAGCTCACCTCACATTTGCATGGAAACCCAGAGTGGAGCAGGCGGCGATAGCTCTTGCTTGGATGCTGCCAGAAGGCTCTGTGCGATAGTGGCTTGCAAGGAGCTGCTTAGGAATCTAGTTGCACAGCAAGTACAAGCTTCTCACTGGAGCTGAGAAGCACTGGGAAGAACTTCCCTTTGAAGAAGTAACAGTGTGCAGAAACACACGCAGTTCTATCTCTTACTGGGGAGTGTGCAGGCGAGTTCAGTGAACAGGCAGCTCTGCCCGAACAACGCAGAATGCAGATGCGTAGTTCCCAAGCATATTCTTCTGAGTCCACTAGAAACGTTGGAGTAGAGCTGAGAGGAACTCGGCATAAGTTCCATTTGAAGAAATAACCTAGGCCAGAAACCCACTCAGCTGTAGCTGTTAAGATTCATCTGGAGCGCACATTCTGGGAACCAGGCAGCAGAGTGCCCTGTGGAAGCTGCTCGATTTCAGCTTGTCTGATAGGTGTTTGTCTTCCCTGCAGAGAAACAGTGGCTTAGAGAACTCTTTCTACAGCAGCCACACACTCTGTCCTAGAGCTGAGAAGCACTGGCTGTAAGTTCCCTTTGCAGAAGTAACATTCTCCAGAAACAAACTCTCTCCTAACTCTTAAGTTACTAGCTCACCTCACATATGCATGGAAACCCAGAGTGGAGCAGGCGGCGATAGCTCTTGCTTGGATGCTGCCAGAAGGCTCTGTGCGATAGTGGCTTGCAAGGAGCTGCTTAGGAATCTAGTTGCACAGCAAGTACAAGCTTCTCACTGGAGATGAGAAGCACTGGGAAGAACTTCCCTTTGAAGAACTAACAGTGTGCAGAAACACACGCAGTTCTATCTCTTACTGGGGAGTGTGCAGGAGACTTCAGTGAACAGGCCGTTTTGCCCGAACAAGGCAGAATGCAGATGCGTAGTGACCAAGCATATTCTTCTGAGTCCACTAGAAACGTTGGAGTAGAGCTGAGAGGAACTCGGCATAAGTTCCATTTGAAGAAATAACCTAGGCCAGAAACCCACTCAGCTGTAGCTGTTAAGATTCATCTGGAGCGCACATTTGGGAACCAGGCAGCAGAGTGCCCTGTGGAAGCTGCTCGATTTCAGCTTGTCTGATAGGTGTTTGTCTTCCCTGCAGAGAAACAGTGGCTTAGAGAACTCTTTCTACAGCAGCCACACACTCTGCCCTAGAGCTGAGAAGCACTGGCTGTAAGTTCCCTTTGCAGAAGTAACATTCTCCAGAAACACACTCTCTCCTAACTCTTAAGTTACTAGCTCACCTCACATTTGCATGGAAACCCAGAGTGGAGCAGGCGGCGATAGCTCTTGCTTGGATGCTGCCAGAAGGCTCTGTGCGATAGTGGCTTGCAAGGAGCTGCTTAGGAATCTAGTTGCACAGCAAGTACAAGCTTCTCACTGGAGCTGAGAAGCACTGGGAAGAACTTCCCTTTGAAGAAGTAACAGTGTGCAGAAACACACGCAGTTCTATCTCTTACTGGGGAGTGTGCAGGCGAGTTCAGTGAACAGGCAGCTCTGCCCGAACAACGCAGAATGCAGATGCGTAGTTCCCAAGCATATTCTTCTGAGTCCACTAGAAACGTTGGAGTAGAGCTGAGAGGAACTCGGCATAAGTTCCATTTGAAGAAATAACCTAGGCCAGAAACCCACTCAGCTGTAGCTGTTAAGATTCATCTGGAGCGCACATTCTGGGAACCAGGCAGCAGAGTGCCCTGTGGAAGCTGCTCGATTTCAGCTTGTCTGATAGGTGTTTGTCTTCCCTGCAGAGAAACAGTGGCTTAGAGAACTCTTTCTACAGCAGCCACACACTCTGTCCTAGAGCTGAGAAGCACTGGCTGTAAGTTCCCTTTGCAGAAGTAACATTCTCCAGAAACAAACTCTCTCCTAACTCTTAAGTTACTAGCTCACCTCACATATGCATGGAAACCCAGAGTGGAGCAGGCGGCGATAGCTCTTGCTTGGATGCTGCCAGAAGGCTCTGTGCGATAGTGGCTTGCAAGGAGCTGCTTAGGAATCTAGTTGCACAGCAAGTACAAGCTTCTCACTGGAGATGAGAAGCACTGGGAAGAACTTCCCTTTGAAGAACTAACAGTGTGCAGAAACACACGCAGTTCTATCTCTTACTGGGGAGTGTGCAGGAGACTTCAGTGAACAGGCCGTTTTGCCCGAACAAGGCAGAATGCAGATGCGTAGTGACCAAGCATATTCTTCTGAGTCCACTAGAAACGTTGGAGTAGAGCTGAGAGGAACTCGGCATAAGTTCCATTTGAAGAAATAACCTAGGCCAGAAACCCACTCAGCTGTAGCTGTTAAGATTCATCTGGAGCGCACATTTGGGAACCAGGCAGCAGAGTGCCCTGTGGAAGCTGCTCGATTTCAGCTTGTCTGATAGGTGTTTGTCTTCCCTGCAGAGAAACAGTGGCTTAGAGAACTCTTTCTACAGCAGCCACACACTCTGCCCTAGAGCTGAGAAGCACTGGCTGTAAGTTCCCTTTGCAGAAGTAACATTCTCCAGAAACACACTCTCTCCTAACTCTTAAGTTACTAGCTCACCTCACATTTGCATGGAAACCCAGAGTGGAGCAGGCGGCGATAGCTCTTGCTTGGATGCTGCCAGAAGGCTCTGTGCGATAGTGGCTTGCAAGGAGCTGCTTAGGAATCTAGTTGCACAGCAAGTACAAGCTTCTCACTGGAGCTGAGAAGCACTGGGAAGAACTTCCCTTTGAAGAAGTAACAGTGTGCAGAAACACACGCAGTTCTATCTCTTACTGGGGAGTGTGCAGGCGAGTTCAGTGAACAGGCAGCTCTGCCCGAACAACGCAGAATGCAGATGCGTAGTTCCCAAGCATATTCTTCTGAGTCCACTAGAAACGTTGGAGTAGAGCTGAGAGGAACTCGGCATAAGTTCCATTTGAAGAAATAACCTAGGCCAGAAACCCACTCAGCTGTAGCTGTTAAGATTCATCTGGAGCGCACATTCTGGGAACCAGGCAGCAGAGTGCCCTGTGGAAGCTGCTCGATTTCAGCTTGTCTGATAGGTGTTTGTCTTCCCTGCAGAGAAACAGTGGCTTAGAGAACTCTTTCTACAGCAGCCACACACTCTGTCCTAGAGCTGAGAAGCACTGGCTGTAAGTTCCCTTTGCAGAAGTAACATTCTCCAGAAACAAACTCTCTCCTAACTCTTAAGTTACTAGCTCACCTCACATATGCATGGAAACCCAGAGTGGAGCAGGCGGCGATAGCTCTTGCTTGGATGCTGCCAGAAGGCTCTGTGCGATAGTGGCTTGCAAGGAGCTGCTTAGGAATCTAGTTGCACAGCAAGTACAAGCTTCTCACTGGAGATGAGAAGCACTGGGAAGAACTTCCCTTTGAAGAACTAACAGTGTGCAGAAACACACGCAGTTCTATCTCTTACTGGGGAGTGTGCAGGCGAGTTCAGTGAACAGGCCGCTCTGCCCGAACAAGGCAGAATGCAGATGCGTAGTTCCCAAGCATATTCTTCTGAGTCCACTAGAAACGTTGGAGTAGAGCTGAGAGGAACTCGGCATAAGTTCCATTTGAAGAAATAACCTAGGCCAGAAACCCACTCAGCTGTAGCTGTTAAGATTCATCTGGAGCGCACATTCTGGGAACCAGGCAGCAGAGTGCCCTGTGGAAGCTGCTCGATTTCAGCTTGTCTGATAGATGTTTGTTTTCCCTGCAGTGAACAGTGGCTTAGAGAACTCTTTCTACAGCAGCCACACACTCTGCCCTAGAGCTGAGAAGCACTGGCTGTAAGTTCCCTTTGCAGAAGTAACATTCTCCAGAAACACACTCTCTCCTAACTCTTAAGTTACTAGCTCACCTCACCTATGCATGGAAACCCAGAGTGGAGCAGCCGGCGATAACTCTTGCTTGGATGCTGCCAGAAGGCTCTGTGCGATAGTGGCTTGCAAGGAGCTGCTTAGGAATCTAGTTGCACAGCAAGTACAAGCTTCTCACTGGAGATGAGAAGCACTGGGAAGAACTTCCCTTTGAAGAACTAACAGTGTGCAGAAACACACGCAGTTCTATCTCTTACTGGGGAGTGTGCAGGAGACTTCAGTGAACAGGCCGCTCTGCCCGAACAAGGCAGAATGCAGATGCGTAGTTCCCAAGCATAATCTTCTGAGTCCACTAGAAACGTTGGAGTAGAGCTGAGAGGAACTCGGCATAAGTTCCATTTGAAGAAATAACCTAGGCCAGAAACCCACTCAGCTGTAGCTGTTAAGATTCCTCTGGAGCGCACATTCTGGGAACCAGGCAGCAGAGTGCCCTGTGGAAGCTGCTCGATTTCAGCTTGTCTGATAGGTGTTTGTCTTCCCTGCAGAGAAACAGTGGCTTAGAGAACTCTTTCTACAGCAGCCACACACTCTGCCCTAGAGCTGAGAAGCACTGGCTGTAAGTTCCCTTTGCAGAAGTAACATTCTCCAGAAACACACTCTCTCCTAACTCTTAAGTTACTAGCTCACCTCACATATGCATGGAAACGCAGAGTGGAGCAGCCGGCGATAGCTCTTGCTTGGATGCTGCCAGAAGGCTCTGTGCGATAGTGGCTTGCAAGGAGCTGCTTAGGAATCTAGTTGCACAGCAAGTACAAGCTTCTCACTGGAGCTGAGAAGCACTGGGAAGAACTTCCCTTTGAAGAACTAACAGTGTGCAGAAACACACGCAGTTCTATCTCTTACTGGGGAGTGTGCAGGCGAGTTCAGTGAACAGGCCGCTCTGCCCGAACAAGGCAGAATGCAGATGCGTAGTTCCCAAGCATATTCTTCTGAGTCCACTAGAAACGTTGGAGTAGAGCTGAGAGGAACTCGGCATAAGTTCCATTTGAAGAAATAACCTAGGCCAGAAACCCACTCAGCTGTAGCTGTTAAGATTCATCTGGAGCGCACATTCTGGGAACCAGGCAGCAGAGTACCCGGTGGAAGCTGCTCGATTTCAGCTTGTCTGATAGGAGTTTGTCTTCCCTGCAGAGAAACAGTGGCTTAGAGAACTCTTTCTACAGCAGCCACACACTCTGTCCTAGAGCTGAGAAGCACTGGCTGTAAGTTCCCTTTGCAGAAGTAACATTCCCCAGAAACACACTCTCTCCTAACTCTTAAGTTACTAGCTCACCTCACATATGCATGGAACCCAGAGTGGAGCAGCCGGCGTATCTCTTGCTTGGATGCTGCCAGAAGGCTCTGTGCGATAGTGGCTTGCAAGGAGCTACTTAGGAATCTAGTTGCACAGCAAGTACAAGCTTTTCACTGGAGCTGAGAAGCACTGGGAAGAACTTCTCTTTGAAGCACTAACAGTGTGCAAAAACACACGCAGTTCTATCTCTTACTGGGGAGTGTCCAGTAGACCTCATGAACAGGCCGCTCTGCCCGAAAAAGGCAGAATGCAGATGCGTAGTTCCCAAGCATATTCTTCTGAGTCCACTAGAAACGTTGGAGTAGAGCTGAGAGGAACTCGGCATAAGTTCCATTTGAAGAAATAACCTAGGCCAGAAACCCACTCAGCTGTAGCTGTTAAGATTCATCTGGAGCGCACATTCTGGGAACCAGGCAGCAGAGTGCCCTGTGGAAGCTGCTCGATTTCAGCTTGTCTGATAGGTGTTTGTCTTCCCTGCAGAGAAACAGTGGCTTAGAGAAGTCTTTCTAGAGCAGCCACACACTCTGCCCTAGAGCTGAGAAGCACTGGCTGTAGGTTCCCTTTGCAGAAGTAACATTCTCCAGAAACACACTCTCTCCTAAGTCTTAACTTACTAGCTCACCTCACATATGCATGGAAACCCAGAGTGGAGCAGGCGGCGATAGCTCTTGCTTGGATGCTGCCAGAAGGCTCTGTGCGATAGTGGCTTGCAAGGAGCTGCTTAGGAATTAGTTGCACAGCAAGTACAAGCTTCTCACTGGAGCTGAGAAGCACTGGGAAGAACTTCCCTTTGAAGAACTAACAGTGTGCAGAAACACACGCAGTTCTATCTCTTACTGGGGAGTGTGCAGGCGAGTTCAGTGAACAGGCCGCTCTGCCCGAACAAGGCAGAATGCAGATGCGTAGTTCCCAAGCATATTCTTCTGAGTCCACTAGAAACGTTGGAGTAGAGCTGAGAGGAACTCGGCATAAGTTCCATTTGAAGAAATAACCTAGGCCAGAAACCCACTCAGCTGTAGCTGTGAAGATTCATCTGGAGCGCACATTCTGGGAACCAGGCAGGAGAGTGCCCTGTGGAAGCTGCTCGATTTCAGCTTGTCTGATAGGTGTTTGTCTTCCCTGCAGAGAAACAGTGGCTTAGAGAACTCTTTCTACAGCAGCCACACACTCTGCCCTAGAGCTGAGAAGCACTGGCTGTAAGTTCCCTTTGCAGAAGTAACATTCTCCAGAAACACACTCTCTCCTAACTCTTAAGTTACTAGCTCACCTCACATATGCATGGAAACGCAGAGTGGAGCAGCCGGCGATAGCTCTTGCTTGGATGCTGCCAGAAGGCTCTGTGCGATAGTGGCTTGCAAGGAGCTGCTTAGGAATCTAGTTGCACAGCAAGTACAAGCTTCTCACTGGAGCTGAGAAGCACTGGGAAGAACTTCCCTTTGAAGAACTAACAGTGTGCAGAAACACACGCAGTTCTATCTCTTACTGGGGAGTGTGCAGGCGAGTTCAGTGAACAGGCCGCTCTGCCCGAACAAGGCAGAATGCAGATGCGTAGTTCCCAAGCATATTCTTCTGAGTCCACTAGAAACGTTGGAGTAGAGCTGAGAGGAACTCGGCATAAGTTCCATTTGAAGAAATAACCTAGGCCAGAAACCCACTCAGCTGTAGCTGTTAAGATTCATCTGGAGCGCACATTCTGGGAACCAGGCAGCAGAGTACCCGGTGGAAGCTGCTCGATTTCAGCTTGTCTGATAGGTGTTTGTCTTCCCTGCAGAGAAACAGTGGCTTAGAGAACTCTTTCTACAGCAGCCACACACTCTGTCCTAGAGCTGAGAAGCACTGGCTGTAAGTTCCCTTTGCAGAAGTAACATTCCCCAGAAACACACTCTCTCCTAACTCTTAAGTTACTAGCTCACCTCACATATGCATGGAACCCAGAGTGGAGCAGCCGGCGTATCTCTTGCTTGGAAGCTGCCAGAAGGCTCTGTGCGATAGTGGCTTGCAAGGAGCTACTTAGGAATCTAGTTGCACAGCAAGTACAAGCTTTTCACTGGAGCTGAGAAGCACTGGGAAGAACTTCTCTTTGAAGCACTAACAGTGTGCAAAAACACACGCAGTTCTATCTCTTACTGGGGAGTGTCCAGTAGACCTCATGAACAGGCCGCTCTGCCCGAAAAAGGCAGAATGCAGATGCGTAGTTCCCAAGCAGATTCTTCTGAGTCCACTAGAAACGTTGGAGTAGAGCTGAGAGGAACTCGGCATAAGTTCCATTTGAAGAAATAACCTAGGCCAGAAACCCACTCAGTTGTAGCTGTTAAGATTCATCTGGAGCGCACATTCTGGGAACCAGGCAGCAGAGTGCCCTGTGGAAGCTGCTCGATTTCAGCTTGTCTGATAGGTGTTTGTCTTCCCTGCAGAGAAACAGTGGCTTAGAGAACTCTTTCTAGAGCAGCCACACACTCTGCCCTAGAGCTGAGAAGCACTGGCTGTAGGTTCCCTTTGCAGAAGTAACATTCTCCAGAAACACACTCTCTCCTAACTCTTAAGTTACTAGCTCACCTCACATATGCATGGAAACGCAGAGTGGAGCAGCCGGCGATAGCTCTTGCTTGGATGCTGCCAGAAGGCTCTGTGCGATAGTGGCTTGCAAGGAGCTGCTTAGGAATCTAGTTGCACAGCAAGTACAAGCTTCTCACTGGAGCTGAGAAGCACTGGGAAGAACTTCCCTTTGAAGAACTAACAGTGTGCAGAAACACACGCAGTTCTATCTCTTACTGGGGAGTGTGCAGGCGAGTTCAGTGAACAGGCCGCTCTGCCCGAACAAGGCAGAATGCAGATGCGTAGTTCCCAAGCATATTCTTCTGAGTCCACTAGAAACGTTGGAGTAGAGCTGAGAGGAACTCGGCATAAGTTCCATTTGAAGAAATAACCTAGGCCAGAAACCCACTCAGCTGTAGCTGTTAAGATTCATCTGGAGCGCACATTCTGGGAACCAGGCAGCAGAGTACCCGGTGGAAGCTGCTCGATTTCAGCTTGTCTGATAGGTGTTTGTCTTCCCTGCAGAGAAACAGTGGCTTAGAGAACTCTTTCTACAGCAGCCACACACTCTGTCCTAGAGCTGAGAAGCACTGGCTGTAAGTTCCCTTTGCAGAAGTAACATTCCCCAGAAACACACTCTCTCCTAACTCTTAACTTACTAGCTCACCTCACATATGCATGGAAAGCCAGAGTGGAGCAGCCGGCTTATCTCTTGCTTGGATGCTGCCAGAAGGCTCTGTGCGATAGTGGCTTGCAAGGAGCTGCTTAGGAATCTAGTTGCACAGCAAGTACAAGCTTCTCACTGGAGCTGAGAAGCACTGGGAAGAACTTCCCTTTGAAGAACTAACAGTGTGCAGAAACACACGCAGTTCTATCTCTTACTGGGGAGTGTGCAGGCGAGTTCAGTGAACAGGCCGCTCTGCCCGAACAAGGCAGAATGCAGATGCGTAGTTCCCAAGCATATTCTTCTGAGTCCACTAGAAACGTTGGAGTAGAGCTGAGAGGAACTCGGCATAAGTTCCACTTGAAGAAATAACCTAGGCCAGAAACCCACTCAGCTGTAGCTGTGAAGATTCATCTGGAGCGCACATTCTGGGAACCAGGCAGCAGAGTTCCCTGTGGAAGCTGCTCGATTTCAGCTTGTCTGATAGGTGTTTGTCTTCCCTGCAGAGAAACAGTGGCTTAGAGAACTCTTTCTACAGCAGCCACACACTCTGCCCTAGAGCTGAGAAGCACTGGCTGTAAGTTCCCTTTGCAGAAGTAACATTCCCCAGAAACACACTCTCTCCTAACTCTTAAGTTACTAGCTCACCTCACATATGCATGGAAACGCAGAGTGGAGCAGCCGGCGATAGCTCTTGCTTGGATGCTGCCAGAAGGCTCTGTGCGATAGTGGCTTGCAAGGAGCTGCTTAGGAATCTAGTTGCACAGCAAGTACAAGCTTCTCACTGGAGCTGAGAAGCACTGGGAAGAACTTCCCTTTGAAGAACTAACAGTGTGCAGAAACACACGCAGTTCTATCTCTTACTGGGGAGTGTGCAGGCGAGTTCAGTGAACAGGCCGCTCTGCCCGAACAAGGCAGAATGCAGATGCGTAGTTCCCAAGCATATTCTTCTGAGTCCACTAGAAACGTTGGAGTAGAGCTGAGAGGAACTCGGCATAAGTTCCATTTGAAGAAATAACCTAGGCCAGAAACCCACTCAGCTGTAGCTGTTAAGATTCATCTGGAGCGCACATTCTGGGAACCAGGCAGCAGAGTACCCGGTGGAAGCTGCTCGATTTCAGCTTGTCTGATAGGAGTTTGTCTTCCCTGCAGAGAAACAGTGGCTTAGAGAACTCTTTCTACAGCAGCCACACACTCTGTCCTAGAGCTGAGAAGCACTGGCTGTAAGTTCCCTTTGCAGAAGTAACATTCCCCAGAAACACACTCTCTCCTAACTCTTAAGTTACTAGCTCACCTCACATATGCATGGAACCCAGAGTGGAGCAGCCGGCGTATCTCTTGCTTGGATGCTGCCAGAAGGCTCTGTGCGATAGTGGCTTGCAAGGAGCTACTTAGGAATCTAGTTGCACAGCAAGTACAAGCTTTTCACTGGAGCTGAGAAGCACTGGGAAGAACTTCTCTTTGAAGCACTAACAGTGTGCAAAAACACACGCAGTTCTATCTCTTACTGGGGAGTGTCCAGTAGACCTCATGAACAGGCCGCTCTGCCCGAACCAGGCAGAATGCAGATGCGTAGTTCCCAAGCATATTCTTCTGAGTCCACTAGAAACGTTGGAGTAGAGCTGAGAGGAACTCGGCATAAGTTCCATTTGAAGAAATAACCTAGGCCAGAAACCCACTCAGCTGTAGCTGTTAAGATTCATCTGGAGCGCACATTCTGGGAACCAGGCAGCAGAGTGCCCTGTGGAAGCTGCTCGATTTCAGCTTGTCTGATAGGTGTTTGTCTTCCCTGCAGAGAAACAGTGGCTTAGAGAACTCTTTCTACAACAGCCACACACTCTGCCCTAGAGCTGAGAAGCACTGGCTGTAAGTTCCCTTTGCAGAAGTGACATTCTCCAGAAACACACTCTCTCCTAACTCTTAAGTTACTAGCTCACCTCACATATGCATGGAAACCCAGAGTGGAGCAGCCGGCGATAGCTCTTACTTGGAAGCTGCCAGAAGGCTCTGTGCGATAGTGGCTTCCAAGGAGCTGCTTAGGAATCTAGTTGCACAGCAAGTACAAGCTTCTCACTGGAGCTGAGAAGCACTGGGAAGAACTTCCCTTTGAAGAACTAACAGTGTGCAGAAACACACGCAGTTCTATCTCTTACTGGGGAGTGTGCAGGAGACTTCAGTGAACAGGCCGGTTTGCCCGAACAAGGCAGAATGCAGATGCGTAGTTCCCAAGCATATTCTTCTGAGTCCACTAGAAACGTTGGAGTAGAGCTGAGAGGAACTCGGCATAAGTTCCATTTGAAGAAATAACCTAGGCCAGAAACCCACTCAGCTGTAGCTGTTAAGATTCCTCTGGAGCGCACATTCTGGGAACCAGGCAGCAGAGTGCCCTGTGGAAGCTGCTCGATTTCAGCTTGTCTGATAGGTGTTTGTCTTCCCTGCAGAGAAACAGTGGCTTAGAGAACTCTTTCTACAGCAGCCACACACTCTGCCCTAGAGCTGAGAAGCACTGGCTGTAAGTTCCCTTTGCAGAAGTAACATTCTCCAGAAACACACTCTCTCCTAACTCTTAACTTACTAGCTCACCTCACATATGCATGGAAACCCAGAGTGGAGCAGGCGGCGATAGCTCTTGCTTGGATGCTGCCAGAAGGCTCTGTGCGATAGTGGCTTGCAAGGAGCTGCTTAGGAATCTAGTTGCACAGCAAGTACAAGCTTCTCACTGGAGCTGAGAAGCACTGGGAAGAACTTCCCGTTGAAGAACTAACAGTGTGCAGAAACACACGCAGTTCTATCTCTTACTGGGGAGTGTGCAGGCGAGTTCAGTGAACAGGCCGCTCTGCCCGAACAAGGCAGAATGCAGATACGTAGTTCCCAAGCATATTCTTCTGAGTCCACTAGAAACGTTGGAGTAGAGCTGAGAGGAACTCGGCATAAGTTCCATTTGAAGAAATAACCTAGGCCAGAAACCCACTCAGCTGTAGCTGTTAAGATTCATCTGGAGCGCACATTCTGGGAACCAGGCAGCAGAGTGCCCTGTGGAAGCTGCTCGATTTCAGCTTGTCTGATAGGTGTTTGTTTTCCCTGCAGTGAACCGTGGCTTAGAGAAGTCTTTCTAGAGCAGCCAGACACTCTGCCCTAGACCTGAGAAGCACTGGCTGTAAGTTCCCTTTGCAGAAGTAACATTCTCCAGAAACACACTCTCTCCTAACTCTTAAGTTACAAGCTCACCTCACATATGCATGGAAACCCAGAGTGGAGCAGCCGGCGATAGCTCTTGCTTGGATGCTGCCAGAAGGCTCTGTGCGATAGTGGCTTGCAAGGAGCTGCTTAGGAATCTAGTTGCACAGCAAGTACAAGCTTCTCACTGGAGATGAGAAGCACTGGGAAGAACTTCCCTTTGAAGAACTAACAGTGTGCAGAAACACACGCAGTTCTATCTCTTACTGGGGAGTGTGCAGGAGACTTCAGTGAACAGGCCGGTTTGCCCGAACAAGGCAGAATGCAGATGCGTAGTTCCCAAGCATAATCTTCTGAGTCCACTAGAAACGTTGGAGTAGAGCTGAGAGGAACTCGGCATAAGTTCCATTTGAAGAAATAACCTAGGCCAGAATCCCACTCAGCTGTAGCTGTTAAGATTCATCTGGAGCGCACATTCTGGGAACCAGGCAGCAGAGTGCCCTGTGGAAGCTGCTCGATTTCAGCTTGTCTGATAGGTGTTTGTCTTCCCTGCAGAGAAACAGTGGCTTAGAGAACTCTTTCTACAGCAGCCACACACTCTGCCCTAGAGCTGAGAAGCACTGGCTGTAAGTTCCCTTTGCAGAAGTAACATTCTCCAGAAACACACTCTCTCCTAACTCTTAAGTTACTAGCTCACCTCACATTTGCATGGAAACCCAGAGTGGAGCAGGCGGCGATAGCTCTTGCTTGGATGCTGCCAGAAGGCTCTGTGCGATAGTGGCTTGCAAGGAGCTGCTTAGGAATCTAGTTGCACAGCAAGTACAAGCTTCTCACTGGAGCTGAGAAGCACTGGGAAGAACTTCCCTTTGAAGAAGTAACAGTGTGCAGAAACACACGCAGTTCTATCTCTTACTGGGGAGTGTGCAGGCGAGTTCAGTGAACAGGCAGCTCTGCCCGAACAACGCAGAATGCAGATGCGTAGTTCCCAAGCATATTCTTCTGAGTCCACTAGAAACGTTGGAGTAGAGCTGAGAGGAACTCGGCATAAGTTCCATTTGAAGAAATAACCTAGGCCAGAAACCCACTCAGCTGTAGCTGTTAAGATTCATCTGGAGCGCACATTCTGGGAACCAGGCAGCAGAGTGCCCTGTGGAAGCTGCTCGATTTCAGCTTGTCTGATAGGTGTTTGTCTTCCCTGCAGAGAAACAGTGGCTTAGAGAACTCTTTCTACAGCAGCCACACACTCTGTCCTAGAGCTGAGAAGCACTGGCTGTAAGTTCCCTTTGCAGAAGTAACATTCTCCAGAAACAAACTCTCTCCTAACTCTTAAGTTACTAGCTCACCTCACATATGCATGGAAACCCAGAGTGGAGCAGGCGGCGATAGCTCTTGCTTGGATGCTGCCAGAAGGCTCTGTGCGATAGTGGCTTGCAAGGAGCTGCTTAGGAATCTAGTTGCACAGCAAGTACAAGCTTCTCACTGGAGATGAGAAGCACTGGGAAGAACTTCCCTTTGAAGAACTAACAGTGTGCAGAAACACACGCAGTTCTATCTCTTACTGGGGAGTGTGCAGGCGAGTTCAGTGAACAGGCCGCTCTGCCCGAACAAGGCAGAATGCAGATGCGTAGTTCCCAAGCATATTCTTCTGAGTCCACTAGAAACGTTGGAGGAGAGCTGAGAGGAGCTCGGCATAAGTTCCATTTGAAGAAATAACCTAGGCCAGAAACCCACTCAGCTGTAGCTGTTAAGATTCATCTGGAGCGCACATTCTGGGAACCAGGCAGCACAGTGCCCTGTGGAAGCTGCTCGATTTCAGCTTGTCTGATAGGTGTTTGTCTTCCCTGCAGAGAAACAGTGGCTTAGAGAACTCTTTCTACAGCAGCCACACACTCTGCCCTAGAGCTGAGAAGCACTGGCTGTAAGTTCCCTTTGCAGAAGTAACATTCTCCAGAAACACACTCTCTCCTAACTCTTAAGTTACTAGCTCACCACACATATGCATGGAAACCCAGAGTGGAGCAGCCAGCGATAGCTCTTGCTTGGATGCTGCCAGAAGGCTCTGTGCGATAGTGGCTTGCAAGGAGCTGCTTAGGAATTAGTTGCACAGCAAGTACAAGCTTCTCACTGGAGCTGAGAAGCACTGGGAAGAACTTCCCTTTGAAGAACTAACAGTGTGCAGAAACACACGCAGTTCTATCTCTTACTGGGGAGTGTGCAGGCGAGTTCAGTGAACAGGCCGCTCTGCCCGAACAAGGCAGAATGCAGATGCGTAGTTCCCAAGCATATTCTTCTGAGTCCACTAGAAACGTTGGAGTAGAGCTGAGAGGAACTCGGCATAAGTTCCATTTGAAGAAATAACCTAGGCCAGAAACCCACTCAGCTGTAGCCTTTAAGATTCATCTGGAGCGCACATTCTGGGAACCAGGCAGGAGAGTGCCCTGTGGAAGCTGCTCGATTTCAGCTTGTCTGATAGGTGTTTGTCTTCCCTGCAGAGAAACAGTGGCTTAGAGAACTCTTTCTACAGCAGCCACACACTCTGCCCTAGAGCTGAGAAGCACTGGCTGTAAGTTCCCTTTGCAGAAGTAACATTCCCCAGAAACACACTCTCTCCTAACTCTTAAGTTACTAGCTCACCTCACATATGCATGGAAACCCAGAGTGGAGCAGCCGGCGTATCTCTTGCTTGGATGCTGCCAGAAGGCTCTGTGCGATAGTGGCTTGCAAGGAGCTGCTTAGGAATCTAGTTGCACAGCAAGTACAAGCTTCTCACTGGAGCTGAGAAGCACTGGGAAGAACTTCCCTTTGAAGAACTAACAGTGTGCAGAAACACACGCAGTTCTATCTCTTACTGGGGAGTGTGCAGGCGAGTTCAGTGAACAGGCCACTCTGCCCGAACAAGGCAGAATGCAGATGCGTAGTTCCCAAGCATATTCCTCTGAGTCCACTAGAAACGTTGGAGTAGAGCTGAGAGGAACTCGGCATAAGTTCCATTTGAAGAAATAACCTAGACCAGAAACCCACTCAGCTGTAGCTCTTAAGATTCATCTGGAGCGCACATTCTGGGAACCAGGCAGCAGAGTGCCCTGTGGAAGCTGCTCGATTTCAGCTTGTCTGATAGGTGTTTGTCTTCCCTGCAGAGAAACAGTGGCTTAGAGAACTCTTTCTACAGCAGCCACACACTCTGCCCTAGAGCTGAGAAGCACTGGCTGTAGGTTCCCTTTGCAGAAGTAACATTCTCCAGAAACACACTCTCTCCTAAGTCTTAACTTACTAGCTCACCTCACATATGCATGGAAACCCAGAGTGGAGCAGGCGGCGATAGCTCTTGCTTGGATGCTGCCAGAAGGCTCTGTGCGATAGTGGCTTGCAAGGAGCTGCTTAGGAATTAGTTGCACAGCAAGTACAAGCTTCTCACTGGAGCTGAGAAGCACTGGGAAGAACTTCCCTTTGAAGAACTAACAGTGTGCAGAAACACACGCAGTTCTATCTCTTACTGGGGAGTGTGCAGGCGAGTTCAGTGAACAGGCCGCTCTGCCCGAACAAGGCAGAATGCAGATGCGTAGTTCCCAAGCATATTCTTCTGAGTCCACTAGAAACGTTGGAGTAGAGCTGAGAGGAACTCGGCATAAGTTCCATTTGAAGAAATAACCTAGGCCAGAAACCCACTCAGCTGTAGCTGTGAAGATTCATCTGGAGCGCACATTCTGGGAACCAGGCAGGAGAGTGCCCTGTGGAAGCTGCTCGATTTCAGCTTGTCTGATAGGTGTTTGTCTTCCCTGCAGAGAAACAGTGGCTTAGAGAACTCTTTCTACAGCAGCCACACACTCTGCCCTAGAGCTGAGAAGCACTGGCTGTAAGTTCCCTTTGCAGAAGTAACATTCTCCAGAAACACACTCTCTCCTAACTCTTAAGTTACTAGCTCACCTCACATATGCATGGAAACGCAGAGTGGAGCAGCCGGCGATAGCTCTTGCTTGGATGCTGCCAGAAGGCTCTGTGCGATAGTGGCTTGCAAGGAGCTGCTTAGGAATCTAGTTGCACAGCAAGTACAAGCTTCTCACTGGAGCTGAGAAGCACTGGGAAGAACTTCCCTTTGAAGAACTAACAGTGTGCAGAAACACACGCAGTTCTATCTCTTACTGCGGAGTGTGCAGGCGAGTTCAGTGAACAGGCCGCTCTGCCCGAACAAGGCAGAATGCAGATGCGTAGTTCCCAAGCAGATTCTTCTGAGTCCACTAGAAACGTTGGAGTAGAGCTGAGAGGAACTCGGCATAAGTTCCATTTGAAGAAATAACCTAGGCCAGAAACCCACTCAGCTGTAGCTGTTAAGATTCATCTGGAGCGCACATTCTGGGAACCAGGCAGGAGAGTGCCCTGTGGAAGCTGCTCGATTTCAGCTTGTCTGATAGCTGTTTGTCTTCCCTGCAGAGAAACAGTGGCTTAGAGAACTCTTTCTACAGCAGCCACACACTCTGCCCTAGAGCTGAGAAGCACTGGCTGTAAGTTCCCTTTGCAGAAGTAACATTCTCCAGAAACACACTCTCTCCTAACTCTTAAGTTACTAGCTCACCTCACATATGCATGGAAACCCAGAGTGGAGCAGCCGGCGTATCTCTTGCTTGGATGCTGCCAGAAGGCTCTGTGCGATAGTGGCTTGCAAGGAGCTGCTTAGGAATCTAGTTGCACAGCAAGTACAAGCTTCTCACTGGAGCTGAGAAGCACTGGGAAGAACTTCCCTTTGAAGAACTAACAGTGTGCAGAAACACACGCAGTTCTATCTCTTACTGGGGAGTGTGCAGGCGAGTTCAGTGAACAGGCCGCTCTGCCCGAACAAGGCAGAATGCAGATGCGTAGTTCCCAAGCATATTCTTCTGAGTCCACTAGAAACGTTGGAGTAGAGCTGAGAGGAACTCGGCATAAGTTCCATTTGAAGAAATAACCTAGGCCAGAAACCCACTCAGCTGTAGCTGTTAAGATTCATCTGGAGCGCACATTCTGGGAACCAGGCAGGAGAGTGCCCTGTGGAAGCTGCTCGATTTCAGCTTGTCTGATAGGTGTTTGTCTTCCCTGCAGAGAAACAGTGGCTTAGAGAACTCTTTCTACAGCAGCCACACACTCTGCCCTAGAGCTGAGAAGCACTGGCTGTAAGTTCCCTTTGCAGAAGTAACATTCTCCAGAAACACACTCTCTCCTAACTCTTAAGTTACTAGCTCACCTCACATATGCATGGAAACGCAGAGTGGAGCAGCCGGCGATAGCTCTTGCTTGGAAGCTGCCAGAAGGCTCTGTGCGATAGTGGCTTGCAAGGAGCTGCTTAGGAATCTAGTTGCACAGCAAGTACAAGCTTCTCACTGGAGCTGAGAAGCACTGGGAAGAACTTCCCTTTGAAGAACTAACAGTGTGCAGAAACACACGCAGTTCTATCTCTTACTGGGGTTTGTGCAGGCGAGTTCAGTGAACAGGCCGCTCTGCCCGAACAAGGCAGAATGCAGATGCGTAGTTCCCAAGCATATTCTTCTGAGTCCACTAGAAACGTTGGAGTAGAGCTGAGAGGAACTCGGCATAAGTTCCATTTGAAGAAATAACCTAGGCCAGAAACCCACTCAGCTGTAGCTGTTAAGATTCATCTGGAGCGCACATTCTGGGAACCAGGCAGCAGAGTACCCGGTGGAAGCTGCTCGATTTCAGCTTGTCTGATAGGTGTTTGTCTTCCCTGCAGAGAAACAGTGGCTTAGAGAACTCTTTCTACAGCAGCCACACACTCTGTCCTAGAGCTGAGAAGCACTGGCTGTAAGTTCCCTTTGCAGAAGTAACATTCCCCAGAAACACACTCTCTCCTAACTCTTAAGTTAATAGCTCACCTCACATATGCATGGAAACCCAGAGTGGAGCAGCCGGCGTATCTCTTGCTTGGATGCTGCCAGAAGGCTCTGTGCGATAGTGGCTTGCAAGGAGCTGCTTAGGAATCTAGTTGCACAGCAAGTACAAGCTTCTCACTGGAGCTGAGAAGCACTGGGAAGAACTTCCCTTTGAAGAACTAACAGTGTGCAGAAACACACGCAGTTCTATCTCTTACTGGGGAGTGTGCAGGCGAGTTCAGTGAACAGGCCGCTCTGCCCGAACAAGGCAGAATGCAGATGCGTAGTTCCCAAGCATATTCTTCTGAGTCCACTAGAAACGTTGGAGTAGAGCTGAGAGGAACTCGGCATAAGTTCCATTTGAAGAAATAACCTAGGCCAGAAACCCACTCAGCTGTAGCTGTGAAGATTCATCTGGAGCGCACATTCTGGGAACCAGGCAGGAGAGTGCCCTGTGGAAGCTGCTCGATTTCAGCTTGTCTGATAGGTGTTTGTCTTCCCTGCAGAGAAACAGTGGCTTAGAGAACTCTTTCTACAGCAGCCACACACTCTGCCCTAGAGCTGAGAAGCACTGGCTGTAAGTTCCCTTTGCAGAAGTAACATTCTCCAGAAACACACTCTCTCCTAACTCTTAAGTTACTAGCTCACCTCACATATGCATGGAAACGCAGAGTGGAGCAGCCGGCGATAGCTCTTGCTTGGATGCTGCCAGAAGGCTCTGTGCGATAGTGGCTTGCAAGGAGCTGCTTAGGAATCTAGTTGCACAGCAAGTACAAGCTTCTCACTGGAGCTGAGAAGCACTGGGAAGAACTTCCCTTTGAAGAACTAACAGTGTGCAGA
Source organism: Tapirus indicus (assembly GCA_031878705.1). NCBI lineage: Eukaryota > Metazoa > Chordata > Mammalia > Perissodactyla > Tapiridae > Tapirus > Tapirus indicus. Next base: position 1,206,065 of record CM062933.1, read on the forward strand.
AACACACGCAGTTCTATCTCTTACTGGGGAGTGTGCAGGCGAGTTCAGTGAACAGGCCGCTCTGCCCGAACAAGGCAGAATGCAGATGCGTAGTTCCCAAGCATATTCTTCTGAGTCCACTAGAAACGTTGGAGTAGAGCTGAGAGGAACTCGGCATAAGTTCCATTTGAAGAAATAACCTAGGCCAGAAACCCACTCAGCTGTAGCTGTGAAGATTCATCTGGAGCGCACATTCTGGGAACCAGGCAGGAGAGTGCCCTGTGGAAGCTGCTCGATTTCAGCTTGTCTGATAGGTGTTTGTCTTCCCTGCAGAGAAACAGTGGCTTAGAGAACTCTTTCTACAGCAGCCACACACTCTGCCCTAGAGCTGAGAAGCACTGGCTGTAAGTTCCCTTTGCAGAAGTAACATTCTCCAGAAACACACTCTCTCCTAACTCTTAAGTTACTAGCTCACCTCACATATGCATGGAAACGCAGAGTGGAGCAGCCAGCGATAGCTCTTGCTTGGAAGCTGCCAGAAGGCTCTGTGCGATAGTGGCTTGCTAGGAGCTGCTTAGGAATCTAGTTGCACAGCAAGTACAAGCTTCTCACTGGAGCTGAGAAGCACTGGGAAGAACTTCCCTTTGAAGAACTAACAGTGTGCAGAAACACACGCAGTTCTATCTCTTACTGGGGTTTGTGCAGGCGAGTTCAGTGAACAGCCCGCTCTGCCCGAACAAGGCAGAATGCAGATGCGTAGTTCCCAAGCATATTCTTCTGAGTCCACTAGAAACGTTGGAGTAGAGCTGAGAGGAACTCGGCATAAGTTCCATTTGAAGAAATAACCTAGGCCAGAAACCCACTCAGCTGTAGCTGTTAAGATTCATCTGGAGCGCACATTCTGGGAACCAGGCAGCAGAGTACCCGGTGGAAGCTGCTCGATTTCAGCTTGTCTGATAGGTGTTTGTCTTCCCTGCAGAGAAACAGTGGCTTAGAGAACTCTTTCTACAGCAGCCACACACTCTGTCCTAGAGCTGAGAAGCACTGGCTGTAAGTTCCCTTTGCAGAAGTAACATTCCCCAGAAACACACTCTCTCCTAACTCTTAAGTTAATAGCTCACCTCACATATGCATGGAAACCCAGAGTGGAGCAGCCGGCGTATCTCTTGCTTGGATGCTGCCAGAAGGCTCTGTGCGATAGTGGCTTGCAAGGAGCTGCTTAGGAATCTAGTTGCACAGCAAGTACAAGCTTCTCACTGGAGCTGAGAAGCACTGGGAAGAACTTCCCTTTGAAGAACTAACAGTGTGCAGAAACACACGCAGTTCTATCTCTTACTGGGGAGTGTGCAGGCGAGTTCAGTGAACAGGCCGCTCTGCCCGAACAAGGCAGAATGCAGATGCGTAGTTCCCAAGCATATTCTTCTGAGTCCACTAGAAACGTTGGAGTAGAGCTGAGAGGAACTCGGCATAAGTTCCATTTGAAGAAATAACCTAGGCCAGAAACCCACTCAGCTGTAGCTGTTAAGATTCATCTGGAGCGCACATTCTGGGAACCAGGCAGCAGAGTACCCGGTGGAAGCTGCTCGATTTCAGCTTGTCTGATAGGAGTTTGTCTTCCCTGCAGAGAAACAGTGGCTTAGAGAACTCTTTCTACAGCAGCCACACACTCTGTCCTAGAGCTGAGAAGCACTGGCTGTAAGTTCCCTTTGCAGAAGTAACATTCCCCAGAAACACACTCTCTCCTAACTCTTAAGTTACTAGCTCACCTCACATATGCATGGAACCCAGAGTGGAGCAGCCGGCGTATCTCTTGCTTGGATGCTGCCAGAAGGCTCTGTGCGATAGTGGCTTGCAAGGAGCTACTTAGGAATCTAGTTGCACAGCAAGTACAAGCTTCTCACTGGAGCTGAGAAGCACTGGGAAGAACTTCCCTTTGAAGAACTAACAGTGTGCAGAAACACACGCAGTTCTATCTCTTACTGGGGAGTGTGCAGGCGAGTTCAGTGAACAGGCCGCTCTGCCCGAACAAGGCAGAATGCAGATGCGTAGTTCCCAAGCATATTCTTCTGAGTCCACTAGAAACGTTGGAGGAGAGCTGAGAGGAGCTCGGCATAAGTTCCATTTGAAGAAATAACCTAGGCCAGAAACCCACTCAGCTGTAGCTGTTAAGATTCATCTGGAGCGCACATTCTGGGAACCAGGCAGCACAGTGCCCTGTGGAAGCTGCTCGATTTCAGCTTGTCTGATAGGTGTTTGTCTTCCCTGCAGAGAAACAGTGGCTTAGAGAACTCTTTCTACAGCAGCCACACACTCTGCCCTAGAGCTGAGAAGCACTGGCTGTAACTTCCCTTTGCAGAAGTAACATTCTCCAGAAACACACTCTCTCCTAACTCTTAAGTTACTAGCTCACCTCACATATGCATGGAAACCCAGAGTGGAGCAGCCAGCGATAGCTCTTGCTTGGATGCTGCCAGAAGGCTCTGTGCGATAGTGGCTTGCAAGGAGCTGCTTAGGAATCTAGTTGCACAGCAAGTACAAGCTTCTCACTGGAGCTGAGAAGCACTGGGAAGAACTTCCCTTTGAAGAACTAACAGTGTGCAGAAACACACGCAGTTCTATCTCTTACTGGGGAGTGTGCAGGCGAGTTCAGTGAACAGGCCGCTCTGCCCGAACAAGGCAGAATGCAGATGCGTAGTTCCCAAGCATATTCTTCTGAGTCCACTAGAAACGTTGGAGTAGAGCTGAGAGGAACTCGGCATAAGTTCCATTTGAAGAAATAACCTAGGCCAGAAACCCACTCAGCTGTAGCTGTTAAGATTCATCTGGAGCGCACATTCTGGGAACCAGGCAGGAGAGTGCCCTGTGGAAGCTGCTCGATTTCAGCTTGTCTGATAGGTGTTTGTCTTCCCTGCAGAGAAACAGTGGCTTAGAGAACTCTTTCTACAGCAGCCACACACTCTGCCCTAGAGCTGAGAAGCACTGGCTGTAAGTTCCCTTTGCAGAAGTAACATTCTCCAGAAACACACTCTCTCCTAACTCTTAAGTTACTAGCTCACCTCACATATGCATGGAAACGCAGAGTGGAGCAGCCGGCGATAGCTCTTGCTTGGAAGCTGCCAGAAGGCTCTGTGCGATAGTGGCTTGCAAGGAGCTGCTTAGGAATCTAGTTGCACAGCAAGTACAAGCTTCTCACTGGAGCTGAGAAGCACTGGGAAGAACTTCCCTTTGAAGAACTAACAGTGTGCAGAAACACACGCAGTTCTATCTCTTACTGGGGTTTGTGCAGGCGAGTTCAGTGAACAGGCCGCTCTGCCCGAACAAGGCAGAATGCAGATGCGTAGTTCCCAAGCATATTCTTCTGAGTCCACTAGAAACATTGGAGTAGAGCTGAGAGGAACTCGGCATAAGTTCCATTTGAAGAAATAACCTAGGCCAGAAACCCACTCAGCTGTAGCTGTTAAGATTCATCTGGAGCGCACATTCTGGGAACCAGGCAGCAGAGTACCCGGTGGAAGCTGCTCGATTTCAGCTTGTCTGATAGGTGTTTGTCTTCCCTGCAGAGAAACAGTGGCTTAGAGAACTCTTTCTACAGCAGCCACACACTCTGTCCTAGAGCTGAGAAGCACTGGCTGTAAGTTCCCTTTGCAGAAGTAACATTCCCCAGAAACACACTCTCTCCTAACTCTTAAGTTAATAGCTCACCTCACATATGCATGGAAACCCAGAGTGGAGCAGCCGGCGTATCTCTTGCTTGGATGCTGCCAGAAGGCTCTGTGCGATAGTGGCTTGCAAGGAGCTGCTTAGGAATCTAGTTGCACAGCAAGTACAAGCTTCTCACTGGAGCTGAGAAGCACTGGGAAGAACTTCCCTTTGAAGAACTAACAGTGTGCAGAAACACACGCAGTTCTATCTCTTACTGGGGAGTGTGCAGGCGAGTTCAGTGAACAGGCCGCTCTGCCCGAACAAGGCAGAATGCAGATGCGTAGTTCCCAAGCATATTCTTCTGAGTCCACTAGAAACGTTGGAGTAGAGCTGAGAGGAACTCGGCATAAGTTCCATTTGAAGAAATAACCTAGGCCAGAAACCCACTCAGCTGTAGCTGTGAAGATTCATCTGGAGCGCACATTCTGGGAACCAGGCAGGAGAGTGCCCTGTGGAAGCTGCTCGATTTCAGCTTGTCTGATAGGTGTTTGTCTTCCCTGCAGAGAAACAGTGGCTTAGAGAACTCTTTCTACAGCAGCCACACACTCTGCCCTAGAGCTGAGAAGCACTGGCTGTAAGTTCCCTTTGCAGAAGTAACATTCTCCAGAAACACACTCTCTCCTAACTCTTAAGTTACTAGCTCACCTCACATATGCATGGAAACGCAGAGTGGAGCAGCCGGCGATAGCTCTTGCTTGGATGCTGCCAGAAGGCTCTGTGCGATAGTGGCTTGCAAGGAGCTGCTTAGGAATCTAGTTGCACAGCAAGTACAAGCTTCTCACTGGAGCTGAGAAGCACTGGGAAGAACTTCCCTTTGAAGAACTAACAGTGTGCAGAAACACACGCAGTTCTATCTCTTACTGGGGAGTGTGCAGGCGAGTTCAGTGAACAGGCCGCTCTGCCCGAACAAGGCAGAATGCAGATGCGTAGTTCCCAAGCATATTCTTCTGAGTCCACTAGAAACGTTGGAGTAGAGCTGAGAGGAACTCGGCATAAGTTCCATTTGAAGAAATAACCTAGGCCAGAAACCCACTCAGCTGTAGCTGTGAAGATTCATCTGGAGCGCACATTCTGGGAACCAGGCAGGAGAGTGCCCTGTGGAAGCTGCTCGATTTCAGCTTGTCTGATAGCTGTTTGTCTTCCCTGCAGAGAAACAGTGGCTTAGAGAACTCTTTCTACAGCAGCCACACACTCTGCCCTAGAGCTGAGAAGCACTGGCTGTAAGTTCCCTTTGCAGAAGTAACATTCTCCAGAAACACACTCTCTCCTAACTCTTAAGTTACTAGCTCACCTCACATATGCATGGAAACGCAGAGTGGAGCAGCCGGCGATAGCTCTTGCTTGGATGCTGCCAGAAGGCTCTGTGCGATAGTGGCTTGCAAGGAGCTGCTTAGGAATCTAGTTGCACAGCAAGTACAAGCTTCTCACTGGAGCTGAGAAGCACTGGGAAGAACTTCCCTTTGAAGAACTAACAGTGTGCAGAAACACACGCAGTTCTATCTCTTACTGGGGAGTGTGCAGGCGAGTTCAGTGAACAGGCCGCTCTGCCCGAACAAGGCAGAATGCAGATGCGTAGTTCCCAAGCATATTCTTCTGAGTCCACTAGAAACGTTGGAGTAGAGCTGAGAGGAACTCGGCATAAGTTCCATTTGAAGAAATAACCTAGGCCAGAAACCCACTCAGCTGTAGCTGTTAAGATTCATCTGGAGCGCACATTCTGGGAACCAGGCAGCAGAGTACCCGGTGGAAGCTGCTCGATTTCAGCTTGTCTGATAGGAGTTTGTCTTCCCTGCAGAGAAACAGTGGCTTAGAGAACTCTTTCTACAGCAGCCACACACTCTGTCCTAGAGCTGAGAAGCACTGGCTGTAAGTTCCCTTTGCAGAAGTAACATTCCCCAGAAACACACTCTCTCCTAACTCTTAAGTTACTAGCTCACCTCACATATGCATGGAACCCAGAGTGGAGCAGCCGGCGTATCTCTTGCTTGGATGCTGCCAGAAGGCTCTGTGCGATAGTGGCTTGCAAGGAGCTACTTAGGAATCTAGTTGCACAGCAAGTACAAGCTTCTCACTGGAGCTGAGAAGCACTGGGAAGAACTTCCCTTTGAAGAACTAACAGTGTGCAGAAACACACGCAGTTCTATCTCTTACTGGGGAGTGTGCAGGCGAGTTCAGTGAACAGGCCGCTCTGCCCGAACAAGGCAGAATGCAGATGCGTAGTTCCCAAGCATATTCTTCTGAGTCCACTAGAAACGTTGGAGGAGAGCTGAGAGGAGCTCGGCATAAGTTCCATTTGAAGAAATAACCTAGGCCAGAAACCCACTCAGCTGTAGCTGTTAAGATTCATCTGGAGCGCACATTCTGGGAACCAGGCAGCACAGTGCCCTGTGGAAGCTGCTCGATTTCAGCTTGTCTGATAGGTGTTTGTCTTCCCTGCAGAGAAACAGTGGCTTAGAGAACTCTTTCTACAGCAGCCACACACTCTGTCCTAGAGCTGAGAAGCACTGGCTGTAAGTTCCCTTTGCAGAAGTAACATTCCCCAGAAACACACTCTCTCCTAACTCTTAAGTTAATAGCTCACCTCACATATGCATGGAAACCCAGAGTGGAGCAGCCGGCGTATCTCTTGCTTGGATGCTGCCAGAAGGCTCTGTGCGATAGTGGCTTGCAAGGAGCTGCTTAGGAATCTAGTTGCACAGCAAGTACAAGCTTCTCACTGGAGCTGAGAAGCACTGGGAAGAACTTCCCTTTGAAGAACTAACAGTGTGCAGAAACACACGCAGTTCTATCTCTTACTGGGGAGTGTGCAGGCGAGTTCAGTGAACAGGCCGCTCTGCCCGAACAAGGCAGAATGCAGATGCGTAGTTCCCAAGCATATTCTTCTGAGTCCACTAGAAACGTTGGAGTAGAGCTGAGAGGAACTCGGCATAAGTTCCATTTGAAGAAATAACCTAGGCCAGAAACCCACTCAGCTGTAGCTGTGAAGATTCATCTGGAGCGCACATTCTGGGAACCAGGCAGGAGAGTGCCCTGTGGAAGCTGCTCGATTTCAGCTTGTCTGATAGGTGTTTGTCTTCCCTGCAGAGAAACAGTGGCTTAGAGAACTCTTTCTACAGCAGCCACACACTCTGCCCTAGAGCTGAGAAGCACTGGCTGTAAGTTCCCTTTGCAGAAGTAACATTCTCCAGAAACACACTCTCTCCTAACTCTTAAGTTACTAGCTCACCTCACATATGCATGGAAACGCAGAGTGGAGCAGCCGGCGATAGCTCTTGCTTGGAAGCTGCCAGAAGGCTCTGTGCGATAGTGGCTTGCAAGGAGCTGCTTAGGAATCTAGTTGCACAGCAAGTACAAGCTTCTCACTGGAGCTGAGAAGCACTGGGAAGAACTTCCCTTTGAAGAACTAACAGTGTGCAGAAACACACGCAGTTCTATCTCTTACTGGGGTTTGTGCAGGCGAGTTCAGTGAACAGGCCGCTCTGCCCGAACAAGGCAGAATGCAGATGCGTAGTTCCCAAGCATATTCTTCTGAGTCCACTAGAAACGTTGGAGTAGAGCTGAGAGGAACTCGGCATAAGTTCCATTTGAAGAAATAACCTAGGCCAGAAACCCACTCAGCTGTAGCTGTTAAGATTCATCTGGAGCGCACATTCTGGGAACCAGGCAGCAGAGTACCCGGTGGAAGCTGCTCGATTTCAGCTTGTCTGATAGGTGTTTGTCTTCCCTGCAGAGAAACAGTGGCTTAGAGAACTCTTTCTACAGCAGCCACACACTCTGTCCTAGAGCTGAGAAGCACTGGCTGTAAGTTCCCTTTGCAGAAGTGCCATTCCCCAGAAACACACTCTCTCCTAACTCTTAAGTTAATAGCTCACCTCACATATGCATGGAAACCCAGAGTGGAGCAGCCGGCGTATCTCTTGCTTGGATGCTGCCAGAAGGCTCTGTGCGATAGTGGCTTGCAAGGAGCTGCTTAGGAATCTAGTTGCACAGCAAGTACAAGCTTCTCACTGGAGCTGAGAAGCACTGGGAAGAACTTCCCTTTGAAGAACTAACAGTGTGCAGAAACACACGCAGTTCTATCTCTTACTGGGGAGTGTGCAGGCGAGTTCAGTGAACAGGCCGCTCTGCCCGAACAAGGCAGAATGCAGATGCGTAGTTCCCAAGCATATTCTTCTGAGTCCACTAGAAACGTTGGAGTAGAGCTGAGAGGAACTCGGCATAAGTTCCATTTGAAGAAATAACCTAGGCCAGAAACCCACTCAGCTGTAGCTGTGAAGATTCATCTGGAGCGCACATTCTGGGAACCAGGCAGGAGAGTGCCCTGTGGAAGCTGCTCGATTTCAGCTTGTCTGATAGGTGTTTGTCTTCCCTGCAGAGAAACAGTGGCTTAGAGAACTCTTTCTACAGCAGCCACACACTCTGCCCTAGAGCTGAGAAGCACTGGCTGTAAGTTCCCTTTGCAGAAGTAACATTCTCCAGAAACACACTCTCTCCTAACTCTTAAGTTACTAGCTCACCTCACATATGCATGGAAACGCAGAGTGGAGCAGCCGGCGATAGCTCTTGCTTGGATGCTGCCAGAAGGCTCTGTGCGATAGTGGCTTGCAAGGAGCTGCTTAGGAATCTAGTTGCACAGCAAGTACAAGCTTCTCACTGGAGCTGAGAAGCACTGGGAAGAACTTCCCTTTGAAGAACTAACAGTGTGCAGAAACACACGCAGTTCTATCTCTTACTGGGGAGTGTGCAGGCGAGTTCAGTGAACAGGCCGCTCTGCCCGAACAAGGCAGAATGCAGATGCGTAGTTCCCAAGCATATTCTTCTGAGTCCACTAGAAACGTTGGAGTAGAGCTGAGAGGAACTCGGCATAAGTTCCATTTGAAGAAATAACCTAGGCCAGAAACCCACTCAGCTGTAGCTGTTAAGATTCATCTGGAGCGCACATTCTGGGAACCAGGCAGAAGAGTACCCGGTGGAAGCTGCTCGATTTCAGCTTGTCTGATAGGTGTTTGTCTTCCCTGCAGAGAAACAGTGGCTTAGAGAACTCTTTCTACAGCAGCCACACACTCTGTCCTAGAGCTGAGAAGCACTGGCTGTAAGTTCCCTTTGCAGAAGTAACATTCCCCAGAAACACACTCTCTCCTAACTCTTAAGTTACTAGCTCACCTCACATATGCATGGAACCCAGAGTGGAGCAGCCGGCGTATCTCTTGCTTGGATGCTGCCAGAAGGCTCTGTGCGATAGTGGCTTGCAAGGAGCTACTTAGGATTCTAGTTGCACAGCAAGTACAAGCTTCTCACTGGAGCTGAGAAGCACTGGGAAGAACTTCCCTTTGAAGAACTAACAGTGTGCAGAAACACACGCAGTTCTATCTCTTACTGGGGAGTGTGCAGGCGAGTTCAGTGAACAGGCCGCTCTGCCCGAACAAGGCAGAATGCAGATGCGTAGTTCCCAAGCATATTCTTCTGAGTCCACTAGAAACGTTGGAGTAGAGCTGAGAGGAGCTCGGCATAAGTTCCATTTGAAGAAATAACCTAGGCCAGAAACCCACTCAGCTGTAGCTGTTAAGATTCATCTGGAGCGCACATTCTGGGAACCAGGCAGCACAGTGCCCTGTGGAAGCTGCTCGATTTCAGCTTGTCTGATAGGTGTTTGTCTTCCCTGCAGAGAAACAGTGGCTTAGAGAACTCTTTCTACAGCAGCCACACACTCTGCCCTAGAGCTGAGAAGCACTGGCTGTAACTTCCCTTTGCAGAAGTAACATTCTCCAGAAACACACTCTCTCCTAACTCTTAAGTTACTAGCTCACCTCACATATGCATGGAAACCCAGAGTGGAGCAGCCAGCGATAGCTCTTGCTTGGATGCTGCCAGAAGGCTCTGTGCGATAGTGGCTTGCAAGGAGCTGCTTAGGAATCTAGTTGCACAGCAAGTACAAGCTTCTCACTGGAGCTGAGAAGCACTGGGAAGAACTTCCCTTTGAAGAACTAACAGTGTGCAGAAACACACGCAGTTCTATCTCTTACTGGGGAGTGTGCAGGCGAGTTCAGTGAACAGGCCGCTCTGCCCGAACAAGGCAGAATGCAGATGCGTAGTTCCCAAGCATATTCTTCTGAGTCCACTAGAAACGTTGGAGTAGAGCTGAGAGGAACTCGGCATAAGTTCCATTTGAAGAAATAACCTAGGCCAGAAACCCACTCAGCTGTAGCTGTTAAGATTCATCTGGAGCGCACATTCTGGGAACCAGGCAGGAGAGTGCCCTGTGGAAGCTGCTCGATTTCAGCTTGTCTGATAGCTGTTTGTCTTCCCTGCAGAGAAACAGTGGCTTAGAGAACTCTTTCTACAGCAGCCACACACTCTGCCCTAGAGCTGAGAAGCACTGGCTGTAAGTTCCCTTTGCAGAAGTAACATTCTCCAGAAACACACTCTCTCCTAACTCTTAAGTTACTAGCTCACCTCACATATGCATGGAAACGCAGAGTGGAGCAGCCGGCGATAGCTCTTGCTTGGAAGCTGCCAGAAGGCTCTGTGCGATAGTGGCTTGCATGGAGCTGCTTAGGAATCTAGTTGCACAGCAAGTACAAGCTTCTCACTGGAGCTGAGAAGCACTGGGAAGAACTTCCCTTTGAAGAACTAACAGTGTGCAGAAACACACGCAGTTCTATCTCTTACTGGGGTTTGTGCAGGCGAGTTCAGTGAACAGGCCGCTCTGCCCGAACAAGGCAGAATGCAGATGCGTAGTTCCCAAGCATATTCTTCTGAGTCCACTAGAAACGTTGGAGTAGAGCTGAGAGGAACTCGGCATAAGTTCCATTTGAAGAAATAACCTAGGCCAGAAACCCACTCAGCTGTAGCTGTTAAGATTCATCTGGAGCGCACATTCTGGGAACCAGGCAGAAGAGTACCCGGTGGAAGCTGCTCGATTTCAGCTTGTCTGATAGGTGTTTGTCTTCCCTGCAGAGAAACAGTGGCTTAGAGAACTCTTTCTACAGCAGCCACACACTCTGTCCTAGAGCTGAGAAGCACTGGCTGTAAGTTCCCTTTGCAGAAGTAACATTCCCCAGAAACACACTCTCTCCTAACTCTTAAGTTAATAGCTCACCTCACATATGCATGGAAACCCAGAGTGGAGCAGCCGGCGTATCTCTTGCTTGGATGCTGCCAGAAGGCTCTGTGCGATAGTGGCTTGCAAGGAGCTGCTTAGGAATCTAGTTGCACAGCAAGTACAAGCTTCTCACTGGAGCTGAGAAGCACTGGGAAGAACTTCCCTTTGAAGAACTAACAGTGTGCAGAAACACACGCAGTTCTATCTCTTACTGGGGAGTGTGCAGGCGAGTTCAGTGAACAGGCCGCTCTGCCCGAACAAGGCAGAATGCAGATGCGTAGTTCCCAAGCATATTCTTCTGAGTCCACTAGAAACGTTGGAGTAGAGCTGAGAGGAACTCGGCATAAGTTCCATTTGAAGAAATAACCTAGGCCAGAAACCCACTCAGCTGTAGCTGTGAAGATTCATCTGTAGCGCACATTCTGGGAACCAGGCAGGAGAGTGCCCTGTGGAAGCTGCTCGATTTCAGCTTGTCTGATAGGTGTTTGTCTTCCCTGCAGAGAAACAGTGGCTTAGAGAACTCTTTCTACAGCAGCCACACACTCTGCCCTAGAGCTGAGAAGCACTGGCTGTAAGTTCCCTTTGCAGAAGTAACATTCTCCAGAAACACACTCTCTCCTAACTCTTAAGTTACTAGCTCACCTCACATATGCATGGAAACGCAGAGTGGAGTAGCCGGCGATAGCTCTTGCTTGGAAGCTGCCAGAAGGCTCTGTGCGATAGTGGCTTGCAAGGAGCTGCTTAGGAATCTAGTTGCACAGCAAGTACAAGCTTCTCACTGGAGCTGAGAAGCACTGGGAAGAACTTCCCTTTGAAGAACTAACAGTGTGCAGAAACACACGCAGTTCTATCTCTTACTGGGGTTTGTGCAGGCGAGTTCAGTGAACAGGCCGCTCTGCCCGAACAAGGCAGAATGCAGATGCGTAGTTCCCAAGCATATTCTTCTGAGTCCACTAGAAACGTTGGAGTAGAGCTGAGAGGAACTCGGCATAAGTTCCATTTGAAGAAATAACCTAGGCCAGAAACCCACCCAGCTGTAGCTGTTAAGATTCATCTGGAGCGCACATTCTGGGAACCAGGCAGCAGAGTACCCTGTGGAAGCTGCTCGATTTCAGCTTGTCTGATAGGTGTTTGTCTTCCCTGCAGAGAAACAGTGGCTTAGAGAACTCTTTCTACAGCAGCCACACACTCTGTCCTAGAGCTGAGAAGCACTGGCTGTAAGTTCCCTTTGCAGAAGTAACATTCCCCAGAAACACACTCTCTCCTAACTCTTAAGTTACTAGCTCACCTCACATATGCATGGAAACCCAGAGTGGAGCAGCCGGCGTATCTCTTGCTTGGATGCTGCCAGAAGGCTCTGTGCGATAGTGGCTTGCAAGGAGCTGCTTAGGAATCTAGTTGCACAGCAAGTACAAGCTTCTCACTGGAGCTGAGAAGCACTGGGAAGAACTTCCCTTTGAAGAACTAACAGTGTGCAGAAACACACGCAGTTCTATCTCTTACTGGGGAGTGTGCAGGCGAGTTCAGTGAACAGGCCGCTCTGCCCGAACAAGGCAGAATGCAGATGCGTAGTTCCCAAGCATATTCTTCTGAGTCCACTAGAAACGTTGGAGTAGAGCTGAGAGGAACTCGGCATAAGTTCCATTTGAAGAAATAACCTAGGCCAGAAACCCACTCAGCTGTAGCTGTGAAGATTCATCTGGAGCGCACATTCTGGGAACCAGGCAGGAGAGTGCCCTGTGGAAGCTGCTCGATTTCAGCTTGTCTGATAGGTGTTTGTCTTCCCTGCAGAGAAACAGTGGCTTAGAGAACTCTTTCTACAGCAGCCACACACTCTGCCCTAGAGCTGAGAAGCACTGGCTGTAAGTTCCCTTTGCAGAAGTAACATTCTCCAGAAACACACTCTCTCCTAACTCTTAAGTTACTAGCTCACCTCACATATGCATGGAAACGCAGAGTGGAGCAGCCGGCGATAGCTCTTGCTTGGATGCTGCCAGAAGGCTCTGTGCGATAGTGGCTTGCAAGGAGCTGCTTAGGAATCTAGTTGCACAGCAAGTACAAGCTTCTCACTGGAGCTGAGAAGCACTGGGAAGAACTTCCCTTTGAAGAACTAACAGTGTGCAGAAACACACGCAGTTCTATCTCTTACTGGGGAGTGTGCAGGCGAGTTCAGTGAACAGGCCGCTCTGCCCGAACAAGGCAGAATGCAGATGCGTAGTTCCCAAGCATATTCTTCTGAGTCCACTAGAAACGTTGGAGTAGAGCTGAGAGGAACTCGGCATAAGTTCCATTTGAAGAAATAACCTAGGCCAGAAACCCACTCAGCTGTAGCTGTTAAGATTCATCTGGAGCGCACATTCTGGGAACCAGGCAGCAGAGTACCCGGTGGAAGCTGCTCGATTTCAGCTTGTCTGATAGGAGTTTGTCTTCCCTGCAGAGAAACAGTGGCTTAGAGAACTCTTTCTACAGCAGCCACACACTCTGTCCTAGAGCTGAGAAGCACTGGCTGTAAGTTCCCTTTGCAGAAGTAACATTCCCCAGAAACACACTCTCTCCTAACTCTTAAGTTACTAGCTCACCTCACATATGCATGGAACCCAGAGTGGAGCAGCCGGCGTATCTCTTGCTTGGATGCTGCCAGAAGGCTCTGTGCGATAGTGGCTTGCAAGGAGCTACTTAGGAATCTAGTTGCACAGCAAGTACAAGCTTCTCACTGGAGCTGAGAAGCACTGGGAAGAACTTCCCTTTGAAGAACTAACAGTGTGCAGAAACACACGCAGTTCTATCTCTTACTGGGGAGTGTGCAGGCGAGTTCAGTGAACAGGCCGCTCTGCCCGAACAAGGCAGAATGCAGATGCGTAGTTCCCAAGCATATTCTTCTGAGTCCACTAGAAACGTTGGAGGAGAGCTGAGAGGAGCTCGGCATAAGTTCCATTTGAAGAAATAACCTAGGCCAGAAACCCACTCAGCTGTAGCTGTGAAGATTCATCTGGAGCGCACATTCTGGGAACCAGGCAGGAGAGTGCCCTGTGGAAGCTGCTCGATTTCAGCTTGTCTGATAGCTGTTTGTCTTCCCTGCAGAGAAACAGTGGCTTAGAGAACTCTTTCTACAGCAGCCACACACTCTGCCCTAGAGCTGAGAAGCACTGGCTGTAAGTTCCCTTTGCAGAAGTAACATTCTCCAGAAACACACTCTCTCCTAACTCTTAAGTTACTAGCTCACCTCACATATGCATGGATACGCAGAGTGGAGCAGCCGGCGATAGCTCTTGCTTGGAAGCTGCCAGAAGTCTCTGTGCGATAGTGGCTTGCAAGGAGCTGCTTAGGAATCTAGTTGCACAGCAAGTACAAGCTTCTCACTGGAGCTGAGAAGCACTGGGAAGAACTTCCCTTTGAAGAACTAACAGTGTGCAGAAACACACGCAGTTCTATCTCTTACTGGGGTTTGTGCAGGCGAGTTCAGTGAACAGGCCGCTCTGCCCGAACAAGGCAGAATGCAGATGCGTAGTTCCCAAGCATATTCTTCTGAGTCCACTAGAAACGTTGGAGTAGAGCTGAGAGGAACTCGGCATAAGTTCCATTTGAAGAAATAACCTAGGCCAGAAACCCACTCAGCTGTAGCTGTTAAGATTCATCTGGAGCGCACATTCTGGGAACCAGGCAGAAGAGTACCCGGTGGAAGCTGCTCGATTTCAGCTTGTCTGATAGGTGTTTGTCTTCCCTGCAGAGAAACAGTGGCTTAGAGAACTCTTTCTACAGCAGCCACACACTCTGTCCTAGAGCTGAGAAGCACTGGCTGTAAGTTCCCTTTGCAGAAGTAACATTCCCAGAAACACACTCTCTCCTAACTCTTAAGTTAATAGCTCACCTCACATATGCATGGAAACCCAGAGTGGAGCAGCCGGCGTATCTCTTGCTTGGATGCTGCCAGAAGGCTCTGTGCGATAGTGGCTTGCAAGGAGCTGCTTAGGAATCTAGTTGCACAGCAAGTACAAGCTTCTCACTGGAGCTGAGAAGCACTGGGAAGAACTTCCCTTTGAAGAACTAACAGTGTGCAGAAACACACGCAGTTCTATCTCTTACTGGGGAGTGTGCAGGCGAGTTCAGTGAACAGGCCGCTCTGCCCGAACAAGGCAGAATGCAGATGCGTAGTTCCCAAGCATATTCTTCTGAGTCCACTAGAAACGTTGGAGTAGAGCTGAGAGGAACTCGGCATAAGTTCCATTTGAAGAAATAACCTAGGCCAGAAACCCACTCAGCTGTAGCTGTGAAGATTCATCTGGAGCGCACATTCTGGGAACCAGGCAGGAGAGTGCCCTGTGGAAGCTGCTCGATTTCAGCTTGTCTGATAGGTGTTTGTCTTCCCTGCAGAGAAACAGTGGCTTAGAGAACTCTTTCTACAGCAGCCACACACTCTGCCCTAGAGCTGAGAAGCACTGGCTGTAAGTTCCCTTTGCAGAAGTAACATTCTCCAGAAACACACTCTCTCCTAACTCTTAAGTTACTAGCTCACCTCACATATGCATGGAAACGCAGAGTGGAGCAGCCGGCGATAGCTCTTGCTTGGAAGCTGCCAGAAGGCTCTGTGCGATAGTGGCTTGCAAGGAGCTGCTTAGGAATCTAGTTGCACAGCAAGTACAAGCTTCTCACTGGAGCTGAGAAGCACTGGGAAGAACTTCCCTTTGAAGAACTAACAGTGTGCAGAAACACACGCAGTTCTATCTCTTACTGGGGTTTGTGCAGGCGAGTTCAGTGAACAGGCCGCTCTGCCCGAACAAGGCAGAATGCAGATGCGTAGTTCCCAAGCATATTCTTCTGAGTCCACTAGAAACGTTGGAGTAGAGCTGAGAGGAACTCGGCATAAGTTCCATTTGAAGAAATAACCTAGGCCAGAAACCCACTCAGCTGTAGCTGTGAAGATTCATCTGGAGCGCACATTCTGGGAACCAGGCAGCAGAGTACCCGGTGGAAGCTGCTCGATTTCAGCTTGTCTGATAGGTGTTTGTCTTCCCTGCAGAGAAACAGTGGCTTAGAGAACTCTTTCTACAGCAGCCACACACTCTGTCCTAGAGCTGAGAAGCACTGGCTGTAAGTTCCCTTTGCAGAAGTAACATTCCCCAGAAACACACTCTCTCCTAACTCTTAAGTTAATAGCTCACCTCACATATGCATGGAAACCCAGAGTGGAGCAGCCGGCGTATCTCTTGCTTGGATGCTGCCAGAAGGCTCTGTGCGATAGTGGCTTGCAAGGAGCTGCTTAGGAATCTAGTTGCACAGCAAGTACAAGCTTCTCACTGGAGCTGAGAAGCACTGGGAAGAACTTCCCTTTGAAGAACTAACAGTGTGCAGAAACACACGCAGTTCTATCTCTTACTGGGGAGTGTGCAGGCGAGTTCAGTGAACAGGCCGCTCTGCCCGAACAAGGCAGAATGCAGATGCGTAGTTCCCAAGCATATTCTTCTGAGTCCACTAGAAACGTTGGAGTAGAGCTGAGAGGAACTCGGCATAAGTTCCATTTGAAGAAATAACCTAGGCCAGAAACCCACTCAGCTGTAGCTGTGAAGATTCATCTGGAGCGCACATTCTGGGAACCAGGCAGGAGAGTGCCCTGTGGAAGCTGCTCGATTTCAGCTTGTCTGATAGGTGTTTGTCTTCCCTGCAGAGAAACAGTGGCTTAGAGAACTCTTTCTACAGCAGCCACACACTCTGCCCTAGAGCTGAGAAGCACTGGCTGTAAGTTCCCTTTGCAGAAGTAACATTCTCCAGAAACACACTCTCTCCTAACTCTTAAGTTACTAGCTCACCTCACATATGCATGGAAACGCAGAGTGGAGCAGCCGGCGATAGCTCTTGCTTGGATGCTGCCAGAAGGCTCTGTGCGATAGTGGCTTGCAAGGAGCTGCTTAGGAATCTAGTTGCACAGCAAGTACAAGCTTCTCACTGGAGCTGAGAAGCACTGGGAAGAACTTCCCTTTGAAGAACTAACAGTGTGCAGAAACACACGCAGTTCTATCTCTTACTGGGGAGTGTGCAGGCGAGTTCAGTGAACAGGCCGCTCTGCCCGAACAAGGCAGAATGCAGATGCGTAGTTCCCAAGCATATTCTTCTGAGTCCACTAGAAACGTTGGAGTAGAGCTGAGAGGAACTCGGCATAAGTTCCATTTGAAGAAATAACCTAGGCCAGAAACCCACTCAGCTGTAGCTGTTAAGATTCATCTGGAGCGCACATTCTGGGAACCAGGCAGGAGAGTGCCCTGTGGAAGCTGCTCGATTTCAGCTTGTCTGATAGCTGTTTGTCTTCCCTGCAGAGAAACAGTGGCTTAGAGAACTCTTTCTACAGCAGCCACACACTCTGCCCTAGAGCTGAGAAGCACTGGCTGTAAGTTCCCTTTGCAGAAGTAACATTCTCCAGAAACACACTCTCTCCTAACTCTTAAGTTACTAGCTCACCTCACATATGCATGGAAACGCAGAGTGGAGCAGCCGGCGATAGCTCTTGCTTGGAAGCTGCCAGAAGTCTCTGTGCGATAGTGGCTTGCAAGGAGCTGCTTAGGAATCTAGTTGCACAGCAAGTACAAGCTTCTCACTGGAGCTGAGAAGCACTGGGAAGAACTTCCCTTTGAAGAACTAACAGTGTGCAGAAACACACGCAGTTCTATCTCTTACTGGGGTTTGTGCAGGCGAGTTCAGTGAACAGGCCGCTCTGCCCGAACAAGGCAGAATGCAGATGCGTAGTTCCCAAGCATATTCTTCTGAGTCCACTAGAAACGTTGGAGTAGAGCTGAGAGGAACTCGGCATAAGTTCCATTTGAAGAAATAACCTAGGCCAGAAACCCACTCAGCTGTAGCTGTTAAGATTCATCTGGAGCGCACATTCTGGGAACCAGGCAGCAGAGTACCCGGTGGAAGCTGCTCGATTTCAGCTTGTCTGATAGGTGTTTGTCTTCCCTGCAGAGAAACAGTGGCTTAGAGAACTCTTTCTACAGCAGCCACACACTCTGTCCTAGAGCTGAGAAGCACTGGCTGTAAGTTCCCTTTGCAGAAGTAACATTCCCCAGAAACACACTCTCTCCTAACTCTTAAGTTAATAGCTCACCTCACATATGCATGGAAACCCAGAGTGGAGCAGCCGGCGTATCTCTTGCTTGGATGCTGGCAGAAGGCTCTGTGCGATAGTGGCTTGCAAGGAGCTGCTTAGGAATCTAGTTGCACAGCAAGTACAAGCTTCTCACTGGAGCTGAGAAGCACTGGGAAGAACTTCCCTTTGAAGAACTAACAGTGTGCAGAAACACACGCAGTTCTATCTCTTACTGGGGAGTGTGCAGGCGAGTTCAGTGAACAGGCCGCTCTGCCCGAACAAGGCAGAATGCAGATGCGTAGTTCCCAAGCATATTCTTCTGAGTCCACTAGAAACGTTGGAGTAGAGCTGAGAGGAACTCGGCATAAGTTCCATTTGAAGAAATAACCTAGGCCAGAAACCCACTCAGCTGTAGCTGTGAAGATTCATCTGGAGCGCACATTCTGGGAACCAGGCAGGAGAGTGCCCTGTGGAAGCTGCTCGATTTCAGCTTGTCTGATAGGTGTTTGTCTTCCCTGCAGAGAAACAGTGGCTTAGAGAACTCTTTCTACAGCAGCCACACACTCTGCCCTAGAGCTGAGAAGCACTGGCTGTAAGTTCCCTTTGCAGAAGTAACATTCTCCAGAAACACACTCTCTCCTAACTCTTAAGTTACTAGCTCACCTCACATATGCATGGAAACGCAGAGTGGAGCAGCCGGCGATAGCTCTTGCTTGGATGCTGCCAGAAGGCTCTGTGCGATAGTGGCTTGCAAGGAGCTGCTTAGGAATCTAGTTGCACAGCAAGTACAAGCTTCTCACTGGAGCTGAGAAGCACTGGGAAGAACTTCCCTTTGAAGAACTAACAGTGTGCAGAAACACACGCAGTTCTATCTCTTACTGGGGAGTGTGCAGGCGAGTTCAGTGAACAGGCCGCTCTGCCCGAACAAGGCAGAATGCAGATGCGTAGTTCCCAAGCATATTCTTCTGAGTCCACTAGAAACGTTGGAGTAGAGCTGAGAGGAACTCGGCATAAGTTCCATTTGAAGAAATAACCTAGGCCAGAAACCCACTCAGCTGTAGCTGTTAAGATTCATCTGGAGCGCACATTCTGGGAACCAGGCAGCAGAGTACCCGGTGGAAGCTGCTCGATTTCAGCTTGTCTGATAGGAGTTTGTCTTCCCTGCAGAGAAACAGTGGCTTAGAGAACTCTTTCTACAGCAGCCACACACTCTGCCCTAGAGCTGAGAAGCACTGGCTGTAAGTTCCCTTTGCAGAAGTAACATTCTCCAGAAACACACTCTCTCCTAACTCTTAAGTTACTAGCTCACCACACATATGCATGGAAACCCAGAGTGGAGCAGGCGGCGATAGCTCTTGCTTGGATGCTGCCAGAAGGCTCTGTGCGATAGTGGCTTGCAAGGAGCTGCTTAGGAATCTAGTTGCACAGCAAGTACAAGCTTCTCACTGGAGCTGAGAAGCACTGGGAAGAACTTCCCTTTGAAGAACTAACAGTGTGCAGAAACACACGCAGTTCTATCTCTTACTGGGGAGTGTGCAGGCGAGTTCAGTGAACAGGCCGCTCTGCCCGAACAAGGCAGAATGCAGATGCGTAGTTCCCAAGCATATTCTTCTGAGTCCACTAGAAACGTTGGAGTAGAGCTGAGAGGAACTCGGCATAAGTTCCATTTGAAGAAATAACCTAGGCCAGAAACCCACTCAGCTGTAGCTGTGAAGATTCATCTGGAGCGCACATTCTGGGAACCAGGCAGGAGAGTGCCCTGTGGAAGCTGCTCGATTTCAGCTTGTCTGATAGGTGTTTGTCTTCCCTGCAGAGAAACAGTGGCTTAGAGAACTCTTTCTACAGCAGCCACACACTCTGCCCTAGAGCTGAGAAGCACTGGCTGTAAGTTCCCTTTGCAGAAGTAACATTCTCCAGAAACACACTCTCTCCTAACTCTTAAGTTACTAGCTCACCTCACATATGCATGGAAACGCAGAGTGGAGCAGCCGGCGAAAGCTCTTGCTTGGATGCTGCCAGAAGGCTCTGTGCGATAGTGGCTTGCAAGGAGCTGCTTAGGAATCTAGTTGCACAGCAAGTACAAGCTTCTCACTGGAGCTGAGAAGCACTGGGAAGAACTTCCCTTTGAAGAACTAACAGTGTGCAGAAACACACGCAGTTCTATCTCTTACTGGGGAGTGTGCAGGCGAGTTCAGTGAACAGGCCGCTCTGCCCGAACAAGGCAGAATGCAGATGCGTAGTTCCCAAGCATATTCTTCTGAGTCCACTAGAAACGTTGGAGTAGAGCTGAGAGGAACTCGGCATAAGTTCCATTTGAAGAAATAACCTAGGCCAGAAACCCACTCAGCTGTAGCTGTTAAGATTCATCTGGAGCGCACATTCTGGGAACCAGGCAGCAGAGTACCCGGTGGAAGCTGCTCGATTTCAGCTTGTCTGATAGGAGTTTGTCTTCCCTGCAGAGAAACAGTGGCTTAGAGAACTCTTTCTACAGCAGCCACACACTCTGCCCTAGAGCTGAGAAGCACTGGCTGTAAGTTCCCTTTGCAGAAGTAACATTCTCCAGAAACACACTCTCTCCTAACTCTTAAGTTACTAGCTCACCTCACATATGCATGGAAACGCAGAGTGGAGCAGCCGGCGATAGCTCTTGCTTGGAAGCTGCCAGAAGTCTCTGTGCGATAGTGGCTTGCAAGGAGCTGCTTAGGAATCTAGTTGCACAGCAAGTACAAGCTTCTCACTGGAGCTGAGAAGCACTGGGAAGAACTTCCCTTTGAAGAACTAACAGTGTGCAGAAACACACGCAGTTCTATCTCTTACTGGGGTTTGTGCAGGCGAGTTCAGTGAACAGGCCGCTCTGCCCGAACAAGGCAGAATGCAGATGCGTAGTTCCCAAGCATATTCTTCTGAGTCCACTAGAAACGTTGGAGTAGAGCTGAGAGGAACTCGGCATAAGTTCCATTTGAAGAAATAACCTAGGCCAGAAACCCACTCAGCTGTAGCTGTTAAGATTCATCTGGAGCGCACATTCTGGGAACCAGGCAGAAGAGTACCCGGTGGAAGCTGCTCGATTTCAGCTTGTCTGATAGCTGTTTGTCTTCCCTGCAGAGAAACAGTGGCTTAGAGAACTCTTTCTACAGCAGCCACACACTCTGTCCTAGAGCTGAGAAGCACTGGCTGTAAGTTCCCTTTGCAGAAGTAACATTCCCCAGAAACACACTCTCTCCTAACTCTTAAGTTAATAGCTCACCTCACATATGCATGGAAACCCAGAGTGGAGCAGCCGGCGTATCTCTTGCTTGGATGCTGCCAGAAGGCTCTGTGCGATAGTGGCTTGCAAGGAGCTGCTTAGGAATCTAGTTGCACAGCAAGTACAAGCTTCTCACTGGAGCTGAGAAGCACTGGGAAGAACTTCCCTTTGAAGAACTAACAGTGTGCAGAAACACACGCAGTTCTATCTCTTACTGGGGAGTGTGCAGGCGAGTTCAGTGAACAGGCCGCTCTGCCCGAACAAGGCAGAATGCAGATGCGTAGTTCCCAAGCATATTCTTCTGAGTCCACTAGAAACGTTGGAGTAGAGCTGAGAGGAACTCGGCATAAGTTCCATTTGAAGAAATAACCTAGGCCAGAAACCCACTCAGCTGTAGCTGTGAAGATTCATCTGGAGCGCACATTCTGGGAACCAGGCAGGAGAGTGCCCTGTGGAAGCTGCTCGATTTCAGCTTGTCTGATAGGTGTTTGTCTTCCCTGCAGAGAAACAGTGGCTTAGAGAACTCTTTCTACAGCAGCCACACACTCTGCCCTAGAGCTGAGAAGCACTGGCTGTAAGTTCCCTTTGCAGAAGTAACATTCTCCAGAAACACACTCTCTCCTAACTCTTAAGTTACTAGCTCACCTCACATATGCATGGAAACGCAGAGTGGAGCAGCCGGCGATAGCTCTTGCTTGGATGCTGCCAGAAGGCTCTGTGCGATAGTGGCTTGCAAGGAGCTGCTTAGGAATCTAGTTGCACAGCAAGTACAAGCTTCTCACTGGAGCTGAGAAGCACTGGGAAGAACTTCCCTTTGAAGAACTAACAGTGTGCAGAAACACACGCAGTTCTATCTCTTACTGGGGAGTGTGCAGGCGAGTTCAGTGGACAGGCCACTCTGCCCGAACAAGGCAGAATGCAGATGCGTAGTTCCCAAGCATATTCTTCTGAGTCCACTAGAAACGTTGGAGTAGAGCTGAGAGGAACTCGGCATAAGTTCCATTTGAAGAAATAACCTAGACCAGAAACCCACTCAGCTGTAGCTGTTAAGATTCATCTGGAGCGCACATTCTGGGAACCAGGCAGGAGAGTGCCCTGTGGAAGCTGCTCGATTTCAGCTTGTCTGATAGGTGTTTGTCTTCCCTGCAGAGAAACAGTGGCTTAGAGAACTCTTTCTACAGCAGCCACACACTCTGCCCTAGAGCTGAGAAGCACTGGCTGTAAGTTCCCTTTGCAGAAGTAACATTCTCCAGAAACACACTCTCTCCTAACTCTTAAGTTACTAGCTCACCTCACATATGCATGGAAACGCAGAGTGGAGCAGCCGGCGATAGCTCTTGCTTGGATGCTGCCAGAAGGCTCTGTGCGATAGTGGCTTGCAAGGAGCTGCTTAGGAATCTAGTTGCACAGCAAGTACAAGCTTCTCACTGGAGCTGAGAAGCACTGGGAAGAACTTCCCTTTGAAGAACTAACAGTGTGCAGAAACACACGCAGTTCTATCTCTTACTGGGGAGTGTGCAGGCGAGTTCAGTGGACAGGCCACTCTGCCCGAACAAGGCAGAATGCAGATGCGTAGTTCCCAAGCATATTCCTCTGAGTCCACTAGAAACGTTGGAGTAGAGCTGAGAGGAACTCGGCATAAGTTCCATTTGAAGAAATAACCTAGACCAGAAACCCACTCAGCTGTAGCTGTTAAGATTCATCTGGAGCGCACATTCTGGGAACCAGGCAGGAGAGTGCCCTGTGGAAGCTGCTCGATTTCAGCTTGTCTGATAGGTGTTTGTCTTCCCTGCAGAGAAACAGTGGCTTAGAGAACTCTTTCTACAGCAGCCACACACTCTGCCCTAGAGCTGAGAAGCACTGGCTGTAAGTTCCCTTTGCAGAAGTAACATTCTCCAGAAACACACTCTCTCCTAACTCTTAAGTTACTAGCTCACCTCACATATGCATGGAAACGCAGAGTGGAGCAGCCGGCGATAGCTCTTGCTTGGATGCTGCCAGAAGGCTCTGTGCGATAGTGGCTTGCAAGGAGCTGCTTAGGAATCTAGTTGCACAGCAAGTACAAGCTTCTCACTGGAGCTGAGAAGCACTGGGAAGAACTTCCCTTTGAAGAACTAACAGTGTGCAGAAACACACGCAGTTCTATCTCTTACTGGGGAGTGTGCAGGCGAGTTCAGTGAACAGGCCGCTCTGCCCGAACAAGGCAGAATGCAGATGCGTAGTTCCCAAGCATATTCTTCTGAGTCCACTAGAAACGTTGGAGTAGAGCTGAGAGGAACTCGGCATAAGTTCCATTTGAAGAAATAACCTAGGCCAGAAACCCACTCAGCTGTAGCTGTTAAGATTCATCTGGAGCGCACATTCTGGGAACCAGGCAGAAGAGTACCCGGTGGAAGCTTCTCGATTTCAGCTTGTCTGATAGGTGTTTGTCTTCCCTGCAGAGAAACAGTGGCTTAGAGAACTCTTTCTACAGCAGCCACACACTCTGCCCTAGAGCTGAGAAGCACTGGCTGTAAGTTCCCTTTGCAGAAGTAACATTCTCCAGAAACACACTCTCTCCTAACTCTTAAGTTACTAGCTCACCTCACATATGCATGGAAACGCAGAGTGGAGCAGCCGGCGATAGCTCTTGCTTGGATGCTGCCAGAAGGCTCTGTGCGATAGTGGCTTGCAAGGAGCTGCTTAGGAATCTAGTTGCACAGCAAGTACAAGCTTCTCACTGGAGCTGAGAAGCACTGGGAAGAACTTCCCTTTGAAGAACTAACAGTGTGCAGAAACACACGCAGTTCTATCTCTTACTGGGGAGTGTGCAGGCGAGTTCAGTGAACAGGCCGCTCTGCCCGAACAAGGCAGAATGCAGATGCGTAGTTCCCAAGCATATTCTTCTGAGTCCACTAGAAACGTTGGAGTAGAGCTGAGAGGAACTCGGCATAAGTTCCATTTGAAGAAATAACCTAGGCCAGAAACCCACTCAGCTGTAGCTGTGAAGATTCATCTGGAGCGCACATTCTGGGAACCAGGCAGGAGAGTGCCCTGTGGAAGCTGCTCGATTTCAGCTTGTCTGATAGGTGTTTGTCTTCCCTGCAGAGAAACAGTGGCTTAGAGAACTCTTTCTACAGCAGCCACACACTCTGCCCTAGAGCTGAGAAGCACTGGCTGTAAGTTCCCTTTGCAGAAGTAACATTCTCCAGAAACACACTCTCCTAACTCTTAAGTTACTAGCTCACCTCACATATGCATGGAAACGCAGAGTGGAGCAGCCGGCGATAGCTCTTGCTTGGAAGCTGCCAGAAGGCTCTGTGCGATAGTGGCTTGCAAGGAGCTGCTTAGGAATCTAGTTGCACAGCAAGTACAAGCTTCTCACTGGAGCTGAGAAGCACTGGGAAGAACTTCCCTTTGAAGAACTAACAGTGTGCAGAAACACACGCAGTTCTATCTCTTACTGGGGTTTGTGCAGGCGAGTTCAGTGAACAGGCCGCTCTGCCCGAACAAGGCAGAATGCAGATGCGTAGTTCCCAAGCATATTCTTCTGAGTCCACTAGAAACGTTGGAGTAGAGCTGAGAGGAACTCGGCATAAGTTCCATTTGAAGAAATAACCTAGGCCAGAAACCCACTCAGCTGTAGCTGTTAAGATTCATCTGGAGCGCACATTCTGGGAACCAGGCAGAAGAGTACCCGGTGGAAGCTTCTCGATTTCAGCTTGTCTGATAGGTGTTTGTCTTCCCTGCAGAGAAACAGTGGCTTAGAGAACTCTTTCTACAGCAGCCACACACTCTGCCCTAGAGCTGAGAAGCACTGGCTGTAAGTTCCCTTTGCAGAAGTAACATTCTCCAGAAACACACTCTCTCCTAACTCTTAAGTTACTAGCTCACCTCACATATGCATGGAAACGCAGAGTGGAGCAGCCGGCGATAGCTCTTGCTTGGATGCTGCCAGAAGGCTCTGTGCGATAGTGGCTTGCAAGGAGCTGCTTAGGAATCTAGTTGCACAGCAAGTACAAGCTTCTCACTGGAGCTGAGAAGCACTGGGAAGAACTTCCCTTTGAAGAACTAACAGTGTGCAGAAACACACGCAGTTCTATCTCTTACTGGGGAGTGTGCAGGCGAGTTCAGTGAACAGGCCGCTCTGCCCGAACAAGGCAGAATGCAGATGCGTAGTTCCCAAGCATATTCTTCTGAGTCCACTAGAAACGTTGGAGTAGAGCTGAGAGGAACTCGGCATAAGTTCCATTTGAAGAAATAACCTAGGCCAGAAACCCACTCAGCTGTAGCTGTGAAGATTCATCTGGAGTGCACATTCTGGGAACCAGGCAGGAGAGTGCCCTGTGGAAGCTGCTCGATTTCAGCTTGTCTGATAGGTGTTTGTCTTCCCTGCAGAGAAACAGTGGCTTAGAGAACTCTTTCTACAGCAGCCACACACTCTGCCCTAGAGCTGAGAAGCACTGGCTGTAAGTTCCCTTTGCAGAAGTAACATTCTCCAGAAACACACTCTCTCCTAAGTCTTAACTTACTAGCTCACCTCACATATGCATGGAAACCCAGAGTGGAGCAGCCGGCGATAGCTCTTGCTTGGATGCTGCCAGAAGGCTCTGTGCGATAGTGGCTTGCAAGGAGCTGCTTAGGAATCTAGTTGCACAGCAAGTACAAGCTTCTCACTGGAGCTGAGAAGCACTGGGAAGAACTTCCCTTTGAAGAACTAACAGTGTGCAGAAACACACGCAGTTCTATCTCTTACTGGGGAGTGTGCAGGCGAGTTCAGTGAACAGGCCGCTCTGCCCGAACAAGGCAGAATGCAGATGCGTAGTTCCCAAGCATATTCTTCTGAGTCCACTAGAAACGTTGGAGTAGAGCTGAGAGGAACTCGGCATAAGTTCCATTTGAAGAAATAACCTAGGCCAGAAACCCACTCAGCTGTAGCTGTTAAGATTCATCTGGAGCGCACATTCTGGGAACCAGGCAGGAGAGTGCCCTGTGGAAGCTGCTCGATTTCAGCTTGTCTGATAGGTGTTTGTCTTCCCTGCAGAGAAACAGTGGCTTAGAGAACTCTTTCTACAGCAGCCACACACTCTGCCCTAGAGCTGAGAAGCACTGGCTGTAAGTTCCCTTTGCAGAAGTAACATTCTCCAGAAACACACTCTCTCCTAACTCTTAAGTTACTAGCTCACCTCACATATGCATGGAAACGCAGAGTGGAGCAGCCGGCGATAGCTCTTGCTTGGAAGCTGCCAGAAGGCTCTGTGCGATAGTGGCTTGCAAGGAGCTGCTTAGGAATCTAGTTGCACAGCAAGTACAAGCTTCTCACTGGAGCTGAGAAGCACTGGGAAGAACTTCCCTTTGAAGAACTAACAGTGTGCAGAAACACACGCAGTTCTATCTCTTACTGGGGTTTGTGCAGGCGAGTTCAGTGAACAGGCCGCTCTGCCCGAACAAGGCAGAATGCAGATGCGTAGTTCCCAAGCATATTCTTCTGAGTCCACTAGAAACGTTGGAGTAGAGCTGAGAGGAACTCGGCATAAGTTCCATTTGAAGAAATAACCTAGGCCAGAAACCCACTCAGCTGTAGCTGTTAAGATTCATCTGGAGCGCACATTCTGGGAACCAGGCAGCAGAGTACCCGGTGGAAGCTGCTCGATTTCAGCTTGTCTGATAGGTGTTTGTCTTCCCTGCAGAGAAACAGTGGCTTAGAGAACTCTTTCTACAGCAGCCACACACTCTGTCCTAGAGCTGAGAAGCACTGGCTGTAAGTTCCCTTTGCAGAAGTAACATTCCCCAGAAACACACTCTCTCCTAACTCTTAAGTTAATAGCTCACCTCACATATGCATGGAAACCCAGAGTGGAGCAGCCGGCGTATCTCTTGCTTGGATGCTGCCAGAAGGCTCTGTGCGATAGTGGCTTGCAAGGAGCTGCTTAGGAATCTAGTTGCACAGCAAGTACAAGCTTCTCACTGGAGCTGAGAAGCACTGGGAAGAACTTCCCTTTGAAGAACTAACAGTGTGCAGAAACACACGCAGTTCTATCTCTTACTGGGGAGTGTGCAGGCGAGTTCAGTGAACAGGCCGCTCTGCCCGAACAAGGCAGAATGCAGATGCGTAGTTCCCAAGCATATTCTTCTGAGTCCACTAGAAACGTTGGAGTAGAGCTGAGAGGAACTCGGCATAAGTTCCATTTGAAGAAATAACCTAGGCCAGAAACCCACTCAGCTGTAGCTGTGAAGATTCATCTGGAGCGCACATTCTGGGAACCAGGCAGGAGAGTGCCCTGTGGAAGCTGCTCGATTTCAGCTTGTCTGATAGGTGTTTGTCTTCCCTGCAGAGAAACAGTGGCTTAGAGAACTCTTTCTACAGCAGCCACACACTCTGTCCTAGAGCTGAGAAGCACTGGCTGTAAGTTCCCTTTGCACAAGTAACATTCCCCAGAAACACACTCTCTCCTAACTCTTAAGTTAATAGCTCACCTCACATATGCATGGAACCCAGAGTGGAGCAGCCGGCGTATCTCTTGCTTGGATGCTGCCAGAAGGCTCTGTGCGATAGTGGCTTGCAAGGAGCTACTTAGGAATCTAGTTGCACAGCAAGTACAAGCTTTTCACTGGAGCTGAGAAGCACTGGGAAGAACTTCTCTTTGAAGCACTAACAGTGTGCAAAAACACACGCAGTTCTATCTCTTACTGGGGAGTGTCCAGTAGACCTCATGAACAGGCCGCTCTGCCCGAACAAGGCAGAATGCAGATGCGTAGTTCCCAAGCATATTCTTCTGAGTCCACTAGAAACGTTGGAGTAGAGCTGAGAGGAACTCGGCATAAGTTCCATTTGAAGAAATAACCTAGGCCAGAAACCCACTCAGCTGTAGCTGTTAAGATTCATCTGGAGCGCACATTCTGGGAACCAGGCAGCAGAGTGCCCTGTGGAAGCTGCTCGATTTCAGCTTGTCTGATAGGTGTTTGTCTTCCCTGCAGAGAAACAGTGGCTTAGAGAAGTCTTTCTAGAGCAGCCACACACTCTGCCCTAGAGCTGAGAAGCACTGGCTGTAGGTTCCCTTTGCAGAAGTAACATTCTCCAGAAACACACTCTCTCCTAAGTCTTAACTTACTAGCTCACCTCACATATGCATGGAAACCCAGAGTGGAGCAGGCGGCGATAGCTCTTGCTTGGATGCTGCCAGAAGGCTCTGTGCGATAGTGGCTTGCAAGGAGCTGCTTAGGAATTAGTTGCACAGCAAGTACAAGCTTCTCACTAGAGCTGAGAAGCACTGGGAAGAACTTCCCTTTGAAGAACTAACAGTGTGCAGAAACACACGCAGTTCTATCTCTTACTGGGGAGTGTGCAGGCGAGTTCAGTGAACAGGCCGCTCTGCCCGAACAAGGCAGAATGCAGATGCGTAGTTCCCAAGCATATTCTTCTGAGTCCACTAGAAACGTTGGAGTAGAGCTGAGAGGAACTCGGCATAAGTTCCATTTGAAGAAATAACCTAGGCCAGAAACCCACTCAGCTGTAGCTGTGAAGATTCATCTGGAGCGCACATTCTGGGAACCAGGCAGGAGAGTGCCCTGTGGAAGCTGCTCGATTTCAGCTTGTCTGATAGGTGTTTGTCTTCCCTGCAGAGAAACAGTGGCTTAGAGAACTCTTTCTACAGCAGCCACACACTCTGCCCTAGAGCTGAGAAGCACTGGCTGTAAGTTCCCTTTGCAGAAGTAACATTCTCCAGAAACACACTCTCTCCTAACTCTTAAGTTACTAGCTCACCTCACATATGCATGGAAACGCAGAGTGGAGCAGCCGGCGAAAGCTCTTGCTTGGATGCTGCCAGAAGGCTCTGTGCGATAGTGGCTTGCAAGGAGCTGCTTAGGAATCTAGTTGCACAGCAAGTACAAGCTTCTCACTGGAGCTGAGAAGCACTGGGAAGAACTTCCCTTTGAAGAACTAACAGTGTGCAGAAACACACGCAGTTCTATCTCTTACTGGGGAGTGTGCAGGCGAGTTCAGTGAACAGGCCGCTCTGCCCGAACAAGGCAGAATGCAGATGCGTAGTTCCCAAGCATATTCTTCTGAGTCCACTAGAAACGTTGGAGTAGAGCTGAGAGGAACTCGGCATAAGTTCCATTTGAAGAAATAACCTAGGCCAGAAACCCACTCAGCTGTAGCTGTTAAGATTCATCTGGAGCGCACATTCTGGGAACCAGGCAGCAGAGTACCCGGTGGAAGCTGCTCGATTTCAGCTTGTCTGATAGGAGTTTGTCTTCCCTGCAGAGAAACAGTGGCTTAGAGAACTCTTTCTACAGCAGCCACACACTCTGCCCTAGAGCTGAGAAGCACTGGCTGTAAGTTCCCTTTGCAGAAGTAACATTCTCCAGAAACACACTCTCTCCTAACTCTTAAGTTACTAGCTCACCTCACATATGCATGGAAACGCAGAGTGGAGCAGCCGGCGATAGCTCTTGCTTGGAAGCTGCCAGAAGTCTCTGTGCGATAGTGGCTTGCAAGGAGCTGCTTAGGAATCTAGTTGCACAGCAAGTACAAGCTTCTCACTGGAGCTGAGAAGCACTGGGAAGAACTTCCCTTTGAAGAACTAACAGTGTGCAGAAACACACGCAGTTCTATCTCTTACTGGGGTTTGTGCAGGCGAGTTCAGTGAACAGGCCGCTCTGCCCGAACAAGGCAGAATGCAGATGCGTAGTTCCCAAGCATATTCTTCTGAGTCCACTAGAAACGTTGGAGTAGAGCTGAGAGGAACTCGGCATAAGTTCCATTTGAAGAAATAACCTAGGCCAGAAACCCACTCAGCTGTAGCTGTTAAGATTCATCTGGAGCGCACATTCTGGGAACCAGGCAGAAGAGTACCCGGTGGAAGCTGCTCGATTTCAGCTTGTCTGATAGGTGTTTGTCTTCCCTGCAGAGAAACAGTGGCTTAGAGAACTCTTTCTACAGCAGCCACACACTCTGTCCTAGAGCTGAGAAGCACTGGCTGTAAGTTCCCTTTGCAGAAGTAACATTCCCCAGAAACACACTCTCTCCTAACTCTTAAGTTAATAGCTCACCTCACATATGCATGGAAACCCAGAGTGGAGCAGCCGGCGTATCTCTTGCTTGGATGCTGCCAGAAGGCTCTCTGCGATAGTGGCTTGCAAGGAGCTGCTTAGGAATCTAGTTGCACAGCAAGTACAAGCTTCTCACTGGAGCTGAGAAGCACTGGGAAGAACTTCCCTTTGAAGAACTAACAGTGTGCAGAAACACACGCAGTTCTATCTCTTACTGGGGAGTGTGCAGGCGAGTTCAGTGAACAGGCCGCTCTGCCCGAACAAGGCAGAATGCAGATGCGTAGTTCCCAAGCATATTCTTCTGAGTCCACTAGAAACGTTGGAGTAGAGCTGAGAGGAACTCGGCATAAGTTCCATTTGAAGAAATAACCTAGGCCAGAAACCCACTCAGCTGTAGCTGTGAAGATTCATCTGGAGTGCACATTCTGGGAACCAGGCAGGAGAGTGCCCTGTGGAAGCTGCTCGATTTCAGCTTGTCTGATAGGTGTTTGTCTTCCCTGCAGAGAAACAGTGGCTTAGAGAACTCTTTCTACAGCAGCCACACACTCTGCCCTAGAGCTGAGAAGCACTGGCTGTAAGTTCCCTTTGCAGAAGTAACATTCTCCAGAAACACACTCTCTCCTAAGTCTTAACTTACTAGCTCACCTCACATATGCATGGAAACCCAGAGTGGAGCAGCCGGCGATAGCTCTTGCTTGGATGCTGCCAGAAGGCTCTGTGCGATAGTGGCTTGCAAGGAGCTGCTTAGGAATCTAGTTGCACAGCAAGTACAAGCTTCTCACTGGAGCTGAGAAGCACTGGGAAGAACTTCCCTTTGAAGAACTAACAGTGTGCAGAAACACACGCAGTTCTATCTCTTACTGGGGAGTGTGCAGGCGAGTTCAGTGAACAGGCCGCTCTGCCCGAACAAGGCAGAATGCAGATGCGTAGTTCCCAAGCATATTCTTCTGAGTCCACTAGAAACGTTGGAGTAGAGCTGAGAGGAACTCGGCATAAGTTCCATTTGAAGAAATAACCTAGGCCAGAAACCCACTCAGCTGTAGCTGTTAAGATTCATCTGGAGCGCACATTCTGGGAACCAGGCAGGAGAGTGCCCTGTGGAAGCTGCTCGATTTCAGCTTGTCTGATAGGTGTTTGTCTTCCCTGCAGAGAAACAGTGGCTTAGAGAACTCTTTCTACAGCAGCCACACACTCTGCCCTAGAGCTGAGAAGCACTGGCTGTAAGTTCCCTTTGCAGAAGTAACATTCTCCAGAAACACACTCTCTCCTAACTCTTAAGTTACTAGCTCACCTCACATATGCATGGAAACGCAGAGTGGAGCAGCCGGCGATAGCTCTTGCTTGGAAGCTGCCAGAAGGCTCTGTGCGATAGTGGCTTGCAAGGAGCTGCTTAGGAATCTAGTTGCACAGCAAGTACAAGCTTCTCACTGGAGCTGAGAAGCACTGGGAAGAACTTCCCTTTGAAGAACTAACAGTGTGCAGAAACACACGCAGTTCTATCTCTTACTGGGGTTTGTGCAGGCGAGTTCAGTGAACAGGCCGCTCTGCCCGAACAAGGCAGAATGCAGATGCGTAGTTCCCAAGCATATTCTTCTGAGTCCACTAGAAACGTTGGAGTAGAACTGAGAGGAACTCGGCATAAGTTCCATTTGAAGAAATAACCTAGGCCAGAAACCCACTCAGCTGTAGCTGTTAAGATTCATCTGGAGCGCACATTCTGGGAACCAGGCAGCAGAGTACCCGGTGGAAGCTGCTCGATTTCAGCTTGTCTGATAGGTGTTTGTCTTCCCTGCAGAGAAACAGTGGCTTAGAGAACTCTTTCTACAGCAGCCACACACTCTGTCCTAGAGCTGAGAAGCACTGGCTGTAAGTTCCCTTTGCAGAAGTAACATTCCCCAGAAACACACTCTCTCCTAACTCTTAAGTTAATAGCTCACCTCACATATGCATGGAAACCCAGAGTGGAGCAGCCGGCGTATCTCTTGCTTGGATGCTGCCAGAAGGCTCTGTGCGATAGTGGCTTGCAAGGAGCTGCTTAGGAATCTAGTTGCACAGCAAGTACAAGCTTCTCACTGGAGCTGAGAAGCACTGGGAAGAACTTCCCTTTGAAGAACTAACAGTGTGCAGAAACACACGCAGTTCTATCTCTTACTGGGGAGTGTGCAGGCGAGTTCAGTGAACAGGCCGCTCTGCCCGAACAAGGCAGAATGCAGATGCGTAGTTCCCAAGCATATTCTTCTGAGTCCACTAGAAACGTTGGAGTAGAGCTGAGAGGAACTCGGCATAAGTTCCATTTGAAGAAATAACCTAGGCCAGAAACCCACTCAGCTGTAGCTGTGAAGATTCATCTGGAGCGCACATTCTGGGAACCAGGCAGGAGAGTGCCCTGTGGAAGCTGCTCGATTTCAGCTTGTCTGATAGGTGTTTGTCTTCCCTGCAGAGAAACAGTGGCTTAGAGAACTCTTTCTACAGCAGCCACACACTCTGTCCTAGAGCTGAGAAGCACTGGCTGTAAGTTCCCTTTGCACAAGTAACATTCCCCAGAAACACACTCTCTCCTAACTCTTAAGTTAATAGCTCACCTCACATATGCATGGAACCCAGAGTGGAGCAGCCGGCGTATCTCTTGCTTGGATGCTGCCAGAAGGCTCTGTGCGATAGTGGCTTGCAAGGAGCTACTTAGGAATCTAGTTGCACAGCAAGTACAAGCTTTTCACTGGAGCTGAGAAGCACTGGGAAGAACTTCTCTTTGAAGCACTAACAGTGTGCAAAAACACACGCAGTTCTATCTCTTACTGGGGAGTGTCCAGTAGACCTCATGAACAGGCCGCTCTGCCCGAACAAGGCAGAATGCAGATGCGTAGTTCCCAAGCATATTCTTCTGAGTCCACTAGAAACGTTGGAGTAGAGCTGAGAGGAACTCGGCATAAGTTCCATTTGAAGAAATAACCTAGGCCAGAAACCCACTCAGCTGTAGCTGTTAAGATTCATCTGGAGCGCACATTCTGGGAACCAGGCAGCAGAGTGCCCTGTGGAAGCTGCTCGATTTCAGCTTGTCTGATAGGTGTTTGTCTTCCCTGCAGAGAAACAGTGGCTTAGAGAAGTCTTTCTAGAGCAGCCACACACTCTGCCCTAGAGCTGAGAAGCACTGGCTGTAGGTTCCCTTTGCAGAAGTAACATTCTCCAGAAACACACTCTCTCCTAAGTCTTAACTTACTAGCTCACCTCACATATGCATGGAAACCCAGAGTGGAGCAGGCGGCGATAGCTCTTGCTTGGATGCTGCCAGAAGGCTCTGTGCGATAGTGGCTTGCAAGGAGCTGCTTAGGAATTAGTTGCACAGCAAGTACAAGCTTCTCACTAGAGCTGAGAAGCACTGGGAAGAACTTCCCTTTGAAGAACTAACAGTGTGCAGAAACACACGCAGTTCTATCTCTTACTGGGGAGTGTGCAGGCGAGTTCAGTGAACAGGCCGCTCTGCCCGAACAAGGCAGAATGCAGATGCGTAGTTCCCAAGCATATTCTTCTGAGTCCACTAGAAACGTTGGAGTAGAGCTGAGAGGAACTCGGCATAAGTTCCATTTGAAGAAATAACCTAGGCCAGAAACCCACTCAGCTGTAGCTGTGAAGATTCATCTGGAGCGCACATTCTGGGAACCAGGCAGGAGAGTGCCCTGTGGAAGCTGCTCGATTTCAGCTTGTCTGATAGGTGTTTGTCTTCCCTGCAGAGAAACAGTGGCTTAGAGAACTCTTTCTACAGCAGCCACACACTCTGCCCTAGAGCTGAGAAGCACTGGCTGTAAGTTCCCTTTGCAGAAGTAACATTCTCCAGAAACACACTCTCTCCTAACTCTTAAGTTACTAGCTCACCTCACATATGCATGGAAACGCAGAGTGGAGCAGCCGGCGATAGCTCTTGCTTGGATGCTGCCAGAAGGCTCTGTGCGATAGTGGCTTGCAAGGAGCTGCTTAGGAATCTAGTTGCACAGCAAGTACAAGCTTCTCACTGGAGCTGAGAAGCACTGGGAAGAACTTCCCTTTGAAGAACTAACAGTGTGCAGAAACACACGCAGTTCTATCTCTTACTGGGGAGTGTGCAGGCGAGTTCAGTGAACAGGCCGCTCTGCCCGAACAAGGCAGAATGCAGATGCGTAGTTCCCAAGCATATTCTTCTGAGTCCACTAGAAACGTTGGAGTAGAGCTGAGAGGAACTCGGCATAAGTTCCATTTGAAGAAATAACCTAGGCCAGAAACCCACTCAGCTGTAGCTGTGAAGATTCATCTGGAGCGCACATTCTGGGAACCAGGCAGCAGAGTACCCGGTGGAAGCTGCTCGATTTCAGCTTGTCTGATAGGAGTTTGTCTTCCCTGCAGAGAAACAGTGGCTTAGAGAACTCTTTCTACAGCAGCCACACACTCTGTCCTAGAGCTGAGAAGCACTGGCTGTAAGTTCCCTTTGCAGAAGTAACATTCCCCAGAAACACACTCTCTCCTAACTCTTAAGTTAATAGCTCACCTCACATATGCATGGAAACCCAGAGTGGAGCAGCCGGCGTATCTATTGCTTGGATGCTGCCAGAAGGCTCTGTGCGATAGTGGCTTGCAAGGAGCTGCTTAGGAATCTAGTTGCACAGCAAGTACAAGCTTCTCACTGGAGCTGAGAAGCACTGGGAAGAACTTCCCTTTGAAGAACTAACAGTGTGCAGAAACACACGCAGTTCTATCTCTTACTGGGGAGTGTGCAGGCGAGTTCAGTGAACAGGCCGCTCTGCCCGAACAAGGCAGAATGCAGATGCGTAGTTCCCAAGCATATTCTTCTGAGTCCACTAGAAACGTTGGAGTAGAGCTGAGAGGAACTCGGCATAAGTTCCATTTGAAGAAATAACCTAGGCCAGAAACCCACTCAGCTGTAGCTGTGAAGATTCATCTGGAGCGCACATTCTGGGAACCAGGCAGGAGAGTGCCCTGTGGAAGCTGCTCGATTTCAGCTTGTCTGATAGGTGTTTGTCTTCCCTGCAGAGAAACAGTGGCTTAGAGAACTCTTTCTACAGCAGCCACACACTCTGTCCTAGAGCTGAGAAGCACTGGCTGTAAGTTCCCTTTGCACAAGTAACATTCCCCAGAAACACACTCTCTCCTAACTCTTAAGTTAATAGCTCACCTCACATATGCATGGAACCCAGAGTGGAGCAGCCGGCGTATCTCTTGCTTGGATGCTGCCAGAAGGCTCTGTGCGATAGTGGCTTGCAAGGAGCTACTTAGGAATCTAGTTGCACAGCAAGTACAAGCTTTTCACTGGAGCTGAGAAGCACTGGGAAGAACTTCTCTTTGAAGCACTAACAGTGTGCAAAAACACACGCAGTTCTATCTCTTACTGGGGAGTGTCCAGTAGACCTCATGAACAGGCCGCTCTGCCCGAACAAGGCAGAATGCAGATGCGTAGTTCCCAAGCATATTCTTCTGAGTCCACTAGAAACGTTGGAGTAGAGCTGAGAGGAACTCGGCATAAGTTCCATTTGAAGAAATAACCTAGGCCAGAAACCCACTCAGCTGTAGCTGTTAAGATTCATCTGGAGCGCACATTCTGGGAACCAGGCAGCAGAGTGCCCTGTGGAAGCTGCTCGATTTCAGCTTGTCTGATAGGTGTTTGTCTTCCCTGCAGAGAAACAGTGGCTTAGAGAAGTCTTTCTAGAGCAGCCACACACTCTGCCCTAGAGCTGAGAAGCACTGGCTGTAGGTTCCCTTTGCAGAAGTAACATTCTCCAGAAACACACTCTCTCCTAAGTCTTAACTTACTAGCTCACCTCACATATGCATGGAAACCCAGAGTGGAGCAGGCGGCGATAGCTCTTGCTTGGATGCTGCCAGAAGGCTCTGTGCGATAGTGGCTTGCAAGGAGCTGCTTAGGAATTAGTTGCACAGCAAGTACAAGCTTCTCACTAGAGCTGAGAAGCACTGGGAAGAACTTCCCTTTGAAGAACTAACAGTGTGCAGAAACACACGCAGTTCTATCTCTTACTGGGGAGTGTGCAGGCGAGTTCAGTGAACAGGCCGCTCTGCCCGAACAAGGCAGAATGCAGATGCGTAGTTCCCAAGCATATTCTTCTGAGTCCACTAGAAACGTTGGAGTAGAGCTGAGAGGAACTCGGCATAAGTTCCATTTGAAGAAATAACCTAGGCCAGAAACCCACTCAGCTGTAGCTGTGAAGATTCATCTGGAGCGCACATTCTGGGAACCAGGCAGGAGAGTGCCCTGTGGAAGCTGCTCGATTTCAGCTTGTCTGATAGGTGTTTGTCTTCCCTGCAGAGAAACAGTGGCTTAGAGAACTCTTTCTACAGCAGCCACACACTCTGCCCTAGAGCTGAGAAGCACTGGCTGTAAGTTCCCTTTGCAGAAGTAACATTCTCCAGAAACACACTCTCTCCTAACTCTTAAGTTACTAGCTCACCTCACATATGCATGGAAACGCAGAGTGGAGCAGCCGGCGAAAGCTCTTGCTTGGATGCTGCCAGAAGGCTCTGTGCGATAGTGGCTTGCAAGGAGCTGCTTAGGAATCTAGTTGCACAGCAAGTACAAGCTTCTCACTGGAGCTGAGAAGCACTGGGAAGAACTTCCCTTTGAAGAACTAACAGTGTGCAGAAACACACGCAGTTCTATCTCTTACTGGGGAGTGTGCAGGCGAGTTCAGTGAACAGGCCGCTCTGCCCGAACAAGGCAGAATGCAGATGCGTAGTTCCCAAGCATATTCTTCTGAGTCCACTAGAAACGTTGGAGTAGAGCTGAGAGGAACTCGGCATAAGTTCCATTTGAAGAAATAACCTAGGCCAGAAACCCACTCAGCTGTAGCTGTTAAGATTCATCTGGAGCGCACATTCTGGGAACCAGGCAGCAGAGTACCCGGTGGAAGCTGCTCGATTTCAGCTTGTCTGATAGGAGTTTGTCTTCCCTGCAGAGAAACAGTGGCTTAGAGAACTCTTTCTACAGCAGCCACACACTCTGCCCTAGAGCTGAGAAGCACTGGCTGTAAGTTCCCTTTGCAGAAGTAACATTCTCCAGAAACACACTCTCTCCTAACTCTTAAGTTACTAGCTCACCTCACATATGCATGGAAACGCAGAGTGGAGCAGCCGGCGATAGCTCTTGCTTGGAAGCTGCCAGAAGTCTCTGTGCGATAGTGGCTTGCAAGGAGCTGCTTAGGAATCTAGTTGCACAGCAAGTACAAGCTTCTCACTGGAGCTGAGAAGCACTGGGAAGAACTTCCCTTTGAAGAACTAACAGTGTGCAGAAACACACGCAGTTCTATCTCTTACTGGGGTTTGTGCAGGCGAGTTCAGTGAACAGGCCGCTCTGCCCGAACAAGGCAGAATGCAGATGCGTAGTTCCCAAGCATATTCTTCTGAGTCCACTAGAAACGTTGGAGTAGAGCTGAGAGGAACTCGGCATAAGTTCCATTTGAAGAAATAACCTAGGCCAGAAACCCACTCAGCTGTAGCTGTTAAGATTCATCTGGAGCGCACATTCTGGGAACCAGGCAGAAGAGTACCCGGTGGAAGCTGCTCGATTTCAGCTTGTCTGATAGGTGTTTGTCTTCCCTGCAGAGAAACAGTGGCTTAGAGAACTCTTTCTACAGCAGCCACACACTCTGTCCTAGAGCTGAGAAGCACTGGCTGTAAGTTCCCTTTGCAGAAGTAACATTCCCCAGAAACACACTCTCTCCTAACTCTTAAGTTAATAGCTCACCTCACATATGCATGGAAACCCAGAGTGGAGCAGCCGGCGTATCTCTTGCTTGGATGCTGCCAGAAGGCTCTCTGCGATAGTGGCTTGCAAGGAGCTGCTTAGGAATCTAGTTGCACAGCAAGTACAAGCTTCTCACTGGAGCTGAGAAGCACTGGGAAGAACTTCCCTTTGAAGAACTAACAGTGTGCAGAAACACACGCAGTTCTATCTCTTACTGGGGAGTGTGCAGGCGAGTTCAGTGAACAGGCCGCTCTGCCCGAACAAGGCAGAATGCAGATGCGTAGTTCCCAAGCATATTCTTCTGAGTCCACTAGAAACGTTGGAGTAGAGCTGAGAGGAACTCGGCATAAGTTCCATTTGAAGAAATAACCTAGGCCAGAAACCCACTCAGCTGTAGCTGTGAAGATTCATCTGGAGTGCACATTCTGGGAACCAGGCAGGAGAGTGCCCTGTGGAAGCTGCTCGATTTCAGCTTGTCTGATAGGTGTTTGTCTTCCCTGCAGAGAAACAGTGGCTTAGAGAACTCTTTCTACAGCAGCCACACACTCTGCCCTAGAGCTGAGAAGCACTGGCTGTAAGTTCCCTTTGCAGAAGTAACATTCTCCAGAAACACACTCTCTCCTAAGTCTTAACTTACTAGCTCACCTCACATATGCATGGAAACCCAGAGTGGAGCAGCCGGCGATAGCTCTTGCTTGGATGCTGCCAGAAGGCTCTGTGCGATAGTGGCTTGCAAGGAGCTGCTTAGGAATCTAGTTGCACAGCAAGTACAAGCTTCTCACTGGAGCTGAGAAGCACTGGGAAGAACTTCCCTTTGAAGAACTAACAGTGTGCAGAAACACACGCAGTTCTATCTCTTACTGGGGAGTGTGCAGGCGAGTTCAGTGAACAGGCCGCTCTGCCCGAACAAGGCAGAATGCAGATGCGTAGTTCCCAAGCATATTCTTCTGAGTCCACTAGAAACGTTGGAGTAGAGCTGAGAGGAACTCGGCATAAGTTCCATTTGAAGAAATAACCTAGGCCAGAAACCCACTCAGCTGTAGCTGTTAAGATTCATCTGGAGCGCACATTCTGGGAACCAGGCAGGAGAGTGCCCTGTGGAAGCTGCTCGATTTCAGCTTGTCTGATAGGTGTTTGTCTTCCCTGCAGAGAAACAGTGGCTTAGAGAACTCTTTCTACAGCAGCCACACACTCTGCCCTAGAGCTGAGAAGCACTGGCTGTAAGTTCCCTTTGCAGAAGTAACATTCTCCAGAAACACACTCTCTCCTAACTCTTAAGTTACTAGCTCACCTCACATATGCATGGAAACGCAGAGTGGAGCAGCCGGCGATAGCTCTTGCTTGGAAGCTGCCAGAAGGCTCTGTGCGATAGTGGCTTGCAAGGAGCTGCTTAGGAATCTAGTTGCACAGCAAGTACAAGCTTCTCACTGGAGCTGAGAAGCACTGGGAAGAACTTCCCTTTGAAGAACTAACAGTGTGCAGAAACACACGCAGTTCTATCTCTTACTGGGGTTTGTGCAGGCGAGTTCAGTGAACAGGCCGCTCTGCCCGAACAAGGCAGAATGCAGATGCGTAGTTCCCAAGCATATTCTTCTGAGTCCACTAGAAACGTTGGAGTAGAGCTGAGAGGAACTCGGCATAAGTTCCATTTGAAGAAATAACCTAGGCCAGAAACCCACTCAGCTGTAGCTGTTAAGATTCATCTGGAGCGCACATTCTGGGAAC
Organism: Tapirus indicus; assembly: GCA_031878705.1. Lineage (NCBI taxonomy): Eukaryota > Metazoa > Chordata > Mammalia > Perissodactyla > Tapiridae > Tapirus > Tapirus indicus. The sequence goes on from CM062933.1 coordinate 1,245,675, forward strand.
CAGGCAGCAGAGTACCCGGTGGAAGCTGCTCGATTTCAGCTTGTCTGATAGGTGTTTGTCTTCCCTGCAGAGAAACAGTGGCTTAGAGAACTCTTTCTACAGCAGCCACACACTCTGTCCTAGAGCTGAGAAGCACTGGCTGTAAGTTCCCTTTGCAGAAGTAACATTCCCCAGAAACACACTCTCTCCTAACTCTTAAGTTAATAGCTCACCTCACATATGCATGGAAACCCAGAGTGGAGCAGCCGGCGTATCTCTTGCTTGGATGCTGCCAGAAGGCTCTGTGCGATAGTGGCTTGCAAGGAGCTGCTTAGGAATCTAGTTGCACAGCAAGTACAAGCTTCTCACTGGAGCTGAGAAGCACTGGGAAGAACTTCCCTTTGAAGAACTAACAGTGTGCAGAAACACACGCAGTTCTATCTCTTACTGGGGAGTGTGCAGGCGAGTTCAGTGAACAGGCCGCTCTGCCCGAACAAGGCAGAATGCAGATGCGTAGTTCCCAAGCATATTCTTCTGAGTCCACTAGAAACGTTGGAGTAGAGCTGAGAGGAACTCGGCATAAGTTCCATTTGAAGAAATAACCTAGGCCAGAAACCCACTCAGCTGTAGCTGTGAAGATTCATCTGGAGCGCACATTCTGGGAACCAGGCAGGAGAGTGCCCTGTGGAAGCTGCTCGATTTCAGCTTGTCTGATAGGTGTTTGTCTTCCCTGCAGAGAAACAGTGGCTTAGAGAACTCTTTCTACAGCAGCCACACACTCTGTCCTAGAGCTGAGAAGCACTGGCTGTAAGTTCCCTTTGCACAAGTAACATTCCCCAGAAACACACTCTCTCCTAACTCTTAAGTTAATAGCTCACCTCACATATGCATGGAACCCAGAGTGGAGCAGCCGGCGTATCTCTTGCTTGGATGCTGCCAGAAGGCTCTGTGCGATAGTGGCTTGCAAGGAGCTACTTAGGAATCTAGTTGCACAGCAAGTACAAGCTTTTCACTGGAGCTGAGAAGCACTGGGAAGAACTTCTCTTTGAAGCACTAACAGTGTGCAAAAACACACGCAGTTCTATCTCTTACTGGGGAGTGTCCAGTAGACCTCATGAACAGGCCGCTCTGCCCGAACAAGGCAGAATGCAGATGCGTAGTTCCCAAGCATATTCTTCTGAGTCCACTAGAAACGTTGGAGTAGAGCTGAGAGGAACTCGGCATAAGTTCCATTTGAAGAAATAACCTAGGCCAGAAACCCACTCAGCTGTAGCTGTTAAGATTCATCTGGAGCGCACATTCTGGGAACCAGGCAGCAGAGTGCCCTGTGGAAGCTGCTCGATTTCAGCTTGTCTGATAGGTGTTTGTCTTCCCTGCAGAGAAACAGTGGCTTAGAGAAGTCTTTCTAGAGCAGCCACACACTCTGCCCTAGAGCTGAGAAGCACTGGCTGTAGGTTCCCTTTGCAGAAGTAACATTCTCCAGAAACACACTCTCTCCTAAGTCTTAACTTACTAGCTCACCTCACATATGCATGGAAACCCAGAGTGGAGCAGGCGGCGATAGCTCTTGCTTGGATGCTGCCAGAAGGCTCTGTGCGATAGTGGCTTGCAAGGAGCTGCTTAGGAATTAGTTGCACAGCAAGTACAAGCTTCTCACTAGAGCTGAGAAGCACTGGGAAGAACTTCCCTTTGAAGAACTAACAGTGTGCAGAAACACACGCAGTTCTATCTCTTACTGGGGAGTGTGCAGGCGAGTTCAGTGAACAGGCCGCTCTGCCCGAACAAGGCAGAATGCAGATGCGTAGTTCCCAAGCATATTCTTCTGAGTCCACTAGAAACGTTGGAGTAGAGCTGAGAGGAACTCGGCATAAGTTCCATTTGAAGAAATAACCTAGGCCAGAAACCCACTCAGCTGTAGCTGTGAAGATTCATCTGGAGCGCACATTCTGGGAACCAGGCAGGAGAGTGCCCTGTGGAAGCTGCTCGATTTCAGCTTGTCTGATAGGTGTTTGTCTTCCCTGCAGAGAAACAGTGGCTTAGAGAACTCTTTCTACAGCAGCCACACACTCTGCCCTAGAGCTGAGAAGCACTGGCTGTAAGTTCCCTTTGCAGAAGTAACATTCTCCAGAAACACACTCTCTCCTAACTCTTAAGTTACTAGCTCACCTCACATATGCATGGAAACGCAGAGTGGAGCAGCCGGCGATAGCTCTTGCTTGGATGCTGCCAGAAGGCTCTGTGCGATAGTGGCTTGCAAGGAGCTGCTTAGGAATCTAGTTGCACAGCAAGTACAAGCTTCTCACTGGAGCTGAGAAGCACTGGGAAGAACTTCCCTTTGAAGAACTAACAGTGTGCAGAAACACACGCAGTTCTATCTCTTACTGGGGAGTGTGCAGGCGAGTTCAGTGAACAGGCCGCTCTGCCCGAACAAGGCAGAATGCAGATGCGTAGTTCCCAAGCATATTCTTCTGAGTCCACTAGAAACGTTGGAGTAGAGCTGAGAGGAACTCGGCATAAGTTCCATTTGAAGAAATAACCTAGGCCAGAAACCCACTCAGCTGTAGCTGTGAAGATTCATCTGGAGCGCACATTCTGGGAACCAGGCAGCAGAGTACCCGGTGGAAGCTGCTCGATTTCAGCTTGTCTGATAGGAGTTTGTCTTCCCTGCAGAGAAACAGTGGCTTAGAGAACTCTTTCTACAGCAGCCACACACTCTGTCCTAGAGCTGAGAAGCACTGGCTGTAAGTTCCCTTTGCAGAAGTAACATTCCCCAGAAACACACTCTCTCCTAACTCTTAAGTTAATAGCTCACCTCACATATGCATGGAACCCAGAGTGGAGCAGCCGGCGTATCTCTTGCTTGGATGCTGCCAGAAGGCTCTGTGCGATAGTGGCTTGCAAGGAGCTGCTTAGGAATCTAGTTGCACAGAGAGTACAAGCTTCTCACTGGAGCTGAGAAGCACTGGGAAGAACTTCTCTTTGAAGCACTAACAGTGTGCAAAAACACACGCAGTTCTATCTCTTACTGGGGAGTGTCCAGTAGACCTCATGAACAGGCCGCTCTGCCCGAAAAAGGCAGAATGCAGATGCGTAGTTCCCAAGCATATTCTTCTGAGTCCACTAGAAACGTTGGAGTAGAGCTGAGAGGAACTCGGCATAAGTTCCATTTGAAGAAATAACCTAGGCCAGAAACCCACTCAGCTGTAGCTGTTAAGATTCATCTGGAGCGCACATTCTGGGAACCAGGCAGCAGACTGCCCTGTGGAAGCTGCTGGATTTCAGCTTGTCTGATAGGGGTTTGTCTTCCCTGCAGAGAAACAGTGGCTTAGAGAATTCTTTCTACAGCAGCCACACACTCTGCCCTAGAGCTGAGAAGCACTGGCTGTAAGTTCCCTTTGCAGAAGTAACATTCTCCAGAAACACACTCTCTCCTAACTCTTAAGTTACTAGCTCACCTCACATATGCATGGAAACGCAGAGTGGAGCAGCCGGCGATAGCTCTTGCTTGGATGCTGCCAGAAGGCTCTGTGCGATAGTGGCTTGCAAGGAGCTGCTTAGGAATCTAGTTGCACAGCAAGTACAAGCTTCTCACTGGAGCTGAGAAGCACTGGGAAGAACTTCCCTTTGAAGAACTAACAGTGTGCAGAAACACACGCAGTTCTATCTCTTACTGGGGAGTGTGCAGGCGAGTTCAGTGAACAGGCCGCTCTGCCCGAACAAGGCAGAATGCAGATGCGTAGTTCCCAAGCATATTCTTCTGAGTCCACTAGAAACGTTGGAGTAGAGCTGAGAGGAGCTCGGCATAAATTCCATTTGAAGAAATAACCTAGGCCAGAAACCCACTCAGCTGTAGCTGTTAAGATTCATCTGGAGCGCACATTCTGGGAACCAGGCAGCAGAGTGCCCTGTGGAAGCTGCTCGATTTCAGCTTGTCTGATAGGTGTTTGTCTTCCCTGCAGAGAAACAGTGGCTTAGAGAACTCTTTCTACAGCAGCCACACACTCTGCCCTAGAGCTGAGAAGCACTGGCTGTAAGTTCCCTTTGCAGAAGTAACATTCTCCAGAAACACACTCTCTCCTAACTCTTAAGTTACTAGCTCACCTCACATATGCATGGAAACCCAGAGTGGAGCAGGCGGCGATAGCTCTTGCTTGGATGCTGCCAGAAGGCTCTGTGCAATAGTGGCTTGCAAGGAGCTACTTAGGAATCTAGTTGCACAGCAAGTACAAGCTTCTCACTGGAGCTGAGAAGCACTGGGAAGAACTTCCCTTTGAAGAACTAACAGTGTGCAGAAACACACGCAGTTCTATCTCTTACTGGGGAGTGTGCAGGCGAGTTCAGTGAACAGGCCGCTCTGCCCGAACAAGGCAGAATGCAGATGCGTAGTTCCCAAGCAGATTCTTCTGAGTCCACTAGAAACGTTGGAGTAGAGCTGAGAGGAACTCGGCATAAGTTCCATTTGAAGAAATAACCTAGGCCAGAAACCCACTCAGCTGTAGCTGTTAAGATTCATCTGGAGCGCACATTCTGGGAACCAGGCAGCAGAGTACCCGGTGGAAGCTGCTCGATTTCAGCTTGTCTGATAGGTGTTTGTCTTCCCTGCAGAGAAACAGTGGCTTAGAGAACTCTTTCTACAGCAGCCACACACTCTGTCCTAGAGCTGAGAAGCACTGGCTGTAAGTTCCCTTTGCAGAAGTAACATTCCCCAGAAACACACTCTCTCCTAACTCTTAAGTTACTAGCTCACCTCACATATGCATGGAAACCCAGAGTGGAGCAGGCGGCGTATCTCTTGCTTGGATGCTGCCAGAAGGCTCTGTGCGATAGTGGCTTGCAAGGAGCTACTTAGGAATCTAGTTGCACAGCAAGTACAAGCTTTTCACTGGAGCTGAGAAGCACTGGGAAGAACTTCTCTTTGAAGAACTGACAGTGTGCAAAAACACACGCAGTTCTATCTCTTACTGGGGAGTGTCCAGGAGACCTCAGTGAACAGGCCGCTCTGCCCGAAAAAGGCAGAATGCAGATGCGTAGTTCCCAAGCATATTCTTCTGAGTCCACTAGAAACGTTGGAGTAGAGCTGAGAGGAACTCGGCATAAGTTCCATTTGAAGAAATAACCTAGGCCAGAAACCCACTCAGCTGTAGCTGTGAAGATTCATCTGGAGCGCACATTCTGGGAACCAGGCAGGAGAGTGCCCTGTGGAAGCTGCTCGATTTCAGCTTGTCTGATAGGTGTTTGTCTTCCCTGCAGAGAAACAGTGGCTTAGAGAACTCTTTCTACAGCAGCCACACACTCTGCCCTAGAGCTGAGAAGCACTGGCTGTAAGTTCCCTTTGCAGAAGTAACATTCTCCAGAAACACACTCTCTCCTAACTCTTAAGTTACTAGCTCACCTCACATATGCATGGAAACGCAGAGTGGAGCAGCCGGCGAAAGCTCTTGCTTGGATGCTGCCAGAAGGCTCTGTGCGATAGTGGCTTGCAAGGAGCTGCTTAGGAATCTAGTTGCACAGCAAGTACAAGCTTCTCACTGGAGCTGAGAAGCACTGGGAAGAACTTCCCTTTGAAGAACTAACAGTGTGCAGAAACACACGCAGTTCTATCTCTTACTGGGGAGTGTGCAGGCGAGTTCAGTGGACAGGCCACTCTGCCCGAACAAGGCAGAATGCAGATGCGTAGTTCCCAAGCATATTCCTCTGAGTCCACTAGAAACGTTGGAGTAGAGCTGAGAGGAACTCGGCATAAGTTCCATTTGAAGAAATAACCTAGACCAGAAACCCACACAGCTGTAGCTGTTAAGATTCATCTGGAGCGCACATTCTGGGAACCAGGCAGGAGAGTGCCCTGTGGAAGCTGCTCGATTTCAGCTTGTCTGATAGGTGTTTGTCTTCCCTGCAGAGAAACAGTGGCTTAGAGAACTCTTTCTACAGCAGCCACACACTCTGCCCTAGAGCTGAGAAGCACTGGCTGTAAGTTCCCTTTGCAGAAGTAACATTCTCCAGAAACACACTCTCTCCTAACTCTTAAGTTACTAGCTCACCTCACATATGCATGGAAACGCAGAGTGGAGCAGCCGGCGATAGCTCTTGCTTGGATGCTGCCAGAAGGCTCTGTGCGATAGTGGCTTGCAAGGAGCTGCTTAGGAATCTAGTTGCACAGCAAGTACAAGCTTCTCACTGGAGCTGAGAAGCACTGGGAAGAACTTCCCTTTGAAGAACTAACAGTGTGCAGAAACACACGCAGTTCTATCTCTTACTGGGGAGTGTGCAGGCGAGTTCAGTGAACAGGCCGCTCTGCCCGAACAAGGCAGAATGCAGATGCGTAGTTCCCAAGCATATTCTTCTGAGTCCACTAGAAACGTTGGAGTAGAGCTGAGAGGAACTCGGCATAAGTTCCATTTGAAGAAATAACCTAGGCCAGAAACCCACTCAGCTGTAGCTGTTAAGATTCATCTGGAGCGCACATTCTGGGAACCAGGCAGGAGAGTGCCCTGTGGAAGCTGCTCGATTTCAGCTTGTCTGATAGCTGTTTGTCTTCCCTGCAGAGAAACAGTGGCTTAGAGAACTCTTTCTACAGCAGCCACACACTCTGCCCTAGAGCTGAGAAGCACTGGCTGTAAGTTCCCTTTGCAGAAGTAACATTCTCCAGAAACACACTCTCTCCTAACTCTTAAGTTACTAGCTCACCTCACATATGCATGGAAACGCAGAGTGGAGCAGCCGGCGATAGCTCTTGCTTGGAAGCTGCCAGAAGTCTCTGTGCGATAGTGGCTTGCAAGGAGCTGCTTAGGAATCTAGTTGCACAGCAAGTACAAGCTTCTCACTGGAGCTGAGAAGCACTGGGAAGAACTTCCCTTTGAAGAACTAACAGTGTGCAGAAACACACGCAGTTCTATCTCTTACTGGGGTTTGTGCAGGCGAGTTCAGTGAACAGGCCGCTCTGCCCGAACAAGGCAGAATGCAGATGCGTAGTTCCCAAGCATATTCTTCTGAGTCCACTAGAAACGTTGGAGTAGAGCTGAGAGGAACTCGGCATAAGTTCCATTTGAAGAAATAACCTAGGCCAGAAACCCACTCAGCTGTAGCTGTTAAGATTCATCTGGAGCGCACATTCTGGGAACCAGGCAGCAGAGTACCCGGTGGAAGCTGCTCGATTTCAGCTTGTCTGATAGGTGTTTGTCTTCCCTGCAGAGAAACAGTGGCTTAGAGAACTCTTTCTACAGCAGCCACACACTCTGTCCTAGAGCTGAGAAGCACTGGCTGTAAGTTCCCTTTGCAGAAGTAACATTCCCCAGAAACACACTCTCTCCTAACTCTTAAGTTAATAGCTCACCTCACATATGCATGGAAACCCAGAGTGGAGCAGCCGGCGTATCTCTTGCTTGGATGCTGGCAGAAGGCTCTGTGCGATAGTGGCTTGCAAGGAGCTGCTTAGGAATCTAGTTGCACAGCAAGTACAAGCTTCTCACTGGAGCTGAGAAGCACTGGGAAGAACTTCCCTTTGAAGAACTAACAGTGTGCAGAAACACACGCAGTTCTATCTCTTACTGGGGAGTGTGCAGGCGAGTTCAGTGAACAGGCCGCTCTGCCCGAACAAGGCAGAATGCAGATGCGTAGTTCCCAAGCATATTCTTCTGAGTCCACTAGAAACGTTGGAGTAGAGCTGAGAGGAACTCGGCATAAGTTCCATTTGAAGAAATAACCTAGGCCAGAAACCCACTCAGCTGTAGCTGTTAAGATTCATCTGGAGCGCACATTCTGGGAACCAGGCAGGAGAGTGCCCTGTGGAAGCTGCTCGATTTCAGCTTGTCTGATAGCTGTTTGTCTTCCCTGCAGAGAAACAGTGGCTTAGAGAACTCTTTCTACAGCAGCCACACACTCTGCCCTAGAGCTGAGAAGCACTGGCTGTAAGTTCCCTTTGCAGAAGTAACATTCTCCAGAAACACACTCTCTCCTAACTCTTAAGTTACTAGCTCACCTCACATATGCATGGAAACGCAGAGTGGAGCAGCCGGCGATAGCTCTTGCTTGGAAGCTGCCAGAAGGCTCTGTGCGATAGTGGCTTGCAAGGAGCTGCTTAGGAATCTAGTTGCACAGCAAGTACAAGCTTCTCACTGGAGCTGAGAAGCACTGGGAAGAACTTCCCTTTGAAGAACTAACAGTGTGCAGAAACACACGCAGTTCTATCTCTTACTGGGGTTTGTGCAGGCGAGTTCAGTGAACAGGCCGCTCTGCCCGAACAAGGCAGAATGCAGATGCGTAGTTCCCAAGCATATTCTTCTGAGTCCACTAGAAACGTTGGAGTAGAGCTGAGAGGAACTCGGCATAAGTTCCATTTGAAGAAATAACCTAGGCCAGAAACCCACTCAGCTGTAGCTGTTAAGATTCATCTGGAGCGCACATTCTGGGAACCAGGCAGCAGAGTACCCGGTGGAAGCTGCTCGATTTCAGCTTGTCTGATAGGTGTTTGTCTTCCCTGCAGAGAAACAGTGGCTTAGAGAACTCTTTCTACAGCAGCCACACACTCTGTCCTAGAGCTGAGAAGCACTGGCTGTAAGTTCCCTTTGCAGAAGTAACATTCCCCAGAAACACACTCTCTCCTAACTCTTAAGTTAATAGCTCACCTCACATATGCATGGAAACCCAGAGTGGAGCAGCCGGCGTATCTCTTGCTTGGATGCTGCCAGAAGGCTCTGTGCGATAGTGGCTTGCAAGGAGCTGCTTAGGAATCTAGTTGCACAGCAAGTACAAGCTTCTCACTGGAGCTGAGAAGCACTGGGAAGAACTTCCCTTTGAAGAACTAACAGTGTGCAGAAACACACGCAGTTCTATCTCTTACTGGGGAGTGTGCAGGCGAGTTCAGTGAACAGGCCGCTCTGCCCGAACAAGGCAGAATGCAGATGCGTAGTTCCCAAGCATATTCTTCTGAGTCCACTAGAAACGTTGGAGTAGAGCTGAGAGGAACTCGGCATAAGTTCCATTTGAAGAAATAACCTAGGCCAGAAACCCACTCAGCTGTAGCTGTGAAGATTCATCTGGAGCGCACATTCTGGGAACCAGGCAGGAGAGTGCCCTGTGGAAGCTGCTCGATTTCAGCTTGTCTGATAGGTGTTTGTCTTCCCTGCAGAGAAACAGTGGCTTAGAGAACTCTTTCTACAGCAGCCACACACTCTGCCCTAGAGCTGAGAAGCACTGGCTGTAAGTTCCCTTTGCAGAAGTAACATTCTCCAGAAACACACTCTCTCCTAACTCTTAAGTTACTAGCTCACCTCACATATGCATGGAAACGCAGAGTGGAGCAGCCGGCGAAAGCTCTTGCTTGGATGCTGCCAGAAGGCTCTGTGCGATAGTGGCTTGCAAGGAGCTGCTTAGGAATCTAGTTGCACAGCAAGTACAAGCTTCTCACTGGAGCTGAGAAGCACTGGGAAGAACTTCCCTTTGAAGAACTAACAGTGTGCAGAAACACACGCAGTTCTATCTCTTACTGGGGAGTGTGCAGGCGAGTTCAGTGAACAGGCCGCTCTGCCCGAACAAGGCAGAATGCAGATGCGTAGTTCCCAAGCATATTCTTCTGAGTCCACTAGAAACGTTGGAGTAGAGCTGAGAGGAACTCGGCATAAGTTCCATTTGAAGAAATAACCTAGGCCAGAAACCCACTCAGCTGTAGCTGTTAAGATTCATCTGGAGCGCACATTCTGGGAACCAGGCAGCAGAGTACCCGGTGGAAGCTGCTCGATTTCAGCTTGTCTGATAGGAGTTTGTCTTCCCTGCAGAGAAACAGTGGCTTAGAGAACTCTTTCTACAGCAGCCACACACTCTGCCCTAGAGCTGAGAAGCACTGGCTGTAAGTTCCCTTTGCAGAAGTAACATTCTCCAGAAACACACTCTCTCCTAACTCTTAAGTTACTAGCTCACCTCACATATGCATGGAAACGCAGAGTGGAGCAGCCGGCGATAGCTCTTGCTTGGAAGCTGCCAGAAGTCTCTGTGCGATAGTGGCTTGCAAGGAGCTGCTTAGGAATCTAGTTGCACAGCAAGTACAAGCTTCTCACTGGAGCTGAGAAGCACTGGGAAGAACTTCCCTTTGAAGAACTAACAGTGTGCAGAAACACACGCAGTTCTATCTCTTACTGGGGTTTGTGCAGGCGAGTTCAGTGAACAGGCCGCTCTGCCCGAACAAGGCAGAATGCAGATGCGTAGTTCCCAAGCATATTCTTCTGAGTCCACTAGAAACGTTGGAGTAGAGCTGAGAGGAACTCGGCATAAGTTCCATTTGAAGAAATAACCTAGGCCAGAAACCCACTCAGCTGTAGCTGTTAAGATTCATCTGGAGCGCACATTCTGGGAACCAGGCAGAAGAGTACCCGGTGGAAGCTGCTCGATTTCAGCTTGTCTGATAGGTGTTTGTCTTCCCTGCAGAGAAACAGTGGCTTAGAGAACTCTTTCTACAGCAGCCACACACTCTGTCCTAGAGCTGAGAAGCACTGGCTGTAAGTTCCCTTTGCAGAAGTAACATTCCCCAGAAACACACTCTCTCCTAACTCTTAAGTTAATAGCTCACCTCACATATGCATGGAAACCCAGAGTGGAGCAGCCGGCGTATCTCTTGCTTGGATGCTGCCAGAAGGCTCTGTGCGATAGTGGCTTGCAAGGAGCTGCTTAGGAATCTAGTTGCACAGCAAGTACAAGCTTCTCACTGGAGCTGAGAAGCACTGGGAAGAACTTCCCTTTGAAGAACTAACAGTGTGCAGAAACACACGCAGTTCTATCTCTTACTGGGGAGTGTGCAGGCGAGTTCAGTGAACAGGCCGCTCTGCCCGAACAAGGCAGAATGCAGATGCGTAGTTCCCAAGCATATTCTTCTGAGTCCACTAGAAACGTTGGAGTAGAGCTGAGAGGAACTCGGCATAAGTTCCATTTGAAGAAATAACCTAGGCCAGAAACCCACTCAGCTGTAGCTGTGAAGATTCATCTGTAGCGCACATTCTGGGAACCAGGCAGGAGAGTGCCCTGTGGAAGCTGCTCGATTTCAGCTTGTCTGATAGGTGTTTGTCTTCCCTGCAGAGAAACAGTGGCTTAGAGAACTCTTTCTACAGCAGCCACACACTCTGCCCTAGAGCTGAGAAGCACTGGCTGTAAGTTCCCTTTGCAGAAGTAACATTCTCCAGAAACACACTCTCTCCTAAGTCTTAACTTACTAGCTCACCTCACATATGCATGGAAACCCAGAGTGGAGCAGCCGGCGATAGCTCTTGCTTGGATGCTGCCAGAAGGCTCTGTGCGATAGTGGCTTGCAAGGAGCTGCTTAGGAATCTAGTTGCACAGCAAGTACAAGCTTCTCACTGGAGCTGAGAAGCACTGGGAAGAACTTCCCTTTGAAGAACTAACAGTGTGCAGAAACACACGCAGTTCTATCTCTTACTGGGGAGTGTGCAGGCGAGTTCAGTGAACAGGCCGCTCTGCCCGAACAAGGCAGAATGCAGATGCGTAGTTCCCAAGCATATTCTTCTGAGTCCACTAGAAACGTTGGAGTAGAGCTGAGAGGAACTCGGCATAAGTTCCATTTGAAGAAATAACCTAGGCCAGAAACCCACTCAGCTGTAGCTGTGAAGATTCATCTGGAGCGCACATTCTGGGAACCAGGCAGGAGAGTGCCCTGTGGAAGCTGCTCGATTTCAGCTTGTCTGATAGGTGTTTGTCTTCCCTGCAGAGAAACAGTGGCTTAGAGAACTCTTTCTACAGCAGCCACACACTCTGCCCTAGAGCTGAGAAGCACTGGCTGTAAGTTCCCTTTGCAGAAGTAACATTCTCCAGAAACACACTCTCTCCTAACTCTTAAGTTACTAGCTCACCTCACATATGCATGGAAACGCAGAGTGGAGCAGCCGGCGATAGCTCTTGCTTGGATGCTGCCAGAAGGCTCTGTGCGATAGTGGCTTGCAAGGAGCTGCTTAGGAATCTAGTTGCACAGCAAGTACAAGCTTCTCACTGGAGCTGAGAAGCACTGGGAAGAACTTCCCTTTGAAGAACTAACAGTGTGCAGAAACACACGCAGTTCTATCTCTTACTGGGGAGTGTGCAGGCGAGTTCAGTGGACAGGCCACTCTGCCCGAACAAGGCAGAATGCAGATGCGTAGTTCCCAAGCATATTCCTCTGAGTCCACTAGAAACGTTGGAGTAGAGCTGAGAGGAACTCGGCATAAGTTCCATTTGAAGAAATAACCTAGACCAGAAACCCACTCAGCTGTAGCTGTTAAGATTCATCTGGAGCGCACATTCTGGGAACCAGGCAGGAGAGTGCCCTGTGGAAGCTGCTCGATTTCAGCTTGTCTGATAGGTGTTTGTCTTCCCTGCAGAGAAACAGTGGCTTAGAGAACTCTTTCTACAGCAGCCACACACTCTGCCCTAGAGCTGAGAAGCACTGGCTGTAAGTTCCCTTTGCAGAAGTAACATTCTCCAGAAACACACTCTCTCCTAACTCTTAAGTTACTAGCTCACCTCACATATGCATGGAAACGCAGAGTGGAGCAGCCGGCGATAGCTCTTGCTTGGATGCTGCCAGAAGGCTCTGTGCGATAGTGGCTTGCAAGGAGCTGCTTAGGAATCTAGTTGCACAGCAAGTACAAGCTTCTCACTGGAGCTGAGAAGCACTGGGAAGAACTTCCCTTTGAAGAACTAACAGTGTGCAGAAACACACGCAGTTCTATCTCTTACTGGGGAGTGTGCAGGCGAGTTCAGTGAACAGGCCGCTCTGCCCGAACAAGGCAGAATGCAGATGCGTAGTTCCCAAGCATATTCTTCTGAGTCCACTAGAAACGTTGGAGTAGAGCTGAGAGGAACTCGGCATAAGTTCCATTTGAAGAAATAACCTAGGCCAGAAACCCACTCAGCTGTAGCTGTTAAGATTCATCTGGAGCGCACATTCTGGGAACCAGGCAGAAGAGTACCCGGTGGAAGCTTCTCGATTTCAGCTTGTCTGATAGGTGTTTGTCTTCCCTGCAGAGAAACAGTGGCTTAGAGAACTCTTTCTACAGCAGCCACACACTCTGCCCTAGAGCTGAGAAGCACTGGCTGTAAGTTCCCTTTGCAGAAGTAACATTCTCCAGAAACACACTCTCTCCTAACTCTTAAGTTACTAGCTCACCTCACATATGCATGGAAACGCAGAGTGGAGCAGCCGGCGATAGCTCTTGCTTGGATGCTGCCAGAAGGCTCTGTGCGATAGTGGCTTGCAAGGAGCTGCTTAGGAATCTAGTTGCACAGCAAGTACAAGCTTCTCACTGGAGCTGAGAAGCACTGGGAAGAACTTCCCTTTGAAGAACTAACAGTGTGCAGAAACACACGCAGTTCTATCTCTTACTGGGGAGTGTGCAGGCGAGTTCAGTGAACAGGCCGCTCTGCCCGAACAAGGCAGAATGCAGATGCGTAGTTCCCAAGCATATTCTTCTGAGTCCACTAGAAACGTTGGAGTAGAGCTGAGAGGAACTCGGCATAAGTTCCATTTGAAGAAATAACCTAGGCCAGAAACCCACTCAGCTGTAGCTGTGAAGATTCATCTGGAGTGCACATTCTGGGAACCAGGCAGGAGAGTGCCCTGTGGAAGCTGCTCGATTTCAGCTTGTCTGATAGGTGTTTGTCTTCCCTGCAGAGAAACAGTGGCTTAGAGAACTCTTTCTACAGCAGCCACACACTCTGCCCTAGAGCTGAGAAGCACTGGCTGTAAGTTCCCTTTGCAGAAGTAACATTCTCCAGAAACACACTCTCTCCTAAGTCTTAACTTACTAGCTCACCTCACATATGCATGGAAACCCAGAGTGGAGCAGCCGGCGATAGCTCTTGCTTGGATGCTGCCAGAAGGCTCTGTGCGATAGTGGCTTGCAAGGAGCTGCTTAGGAATCTAGTTGCACAGCAAGTACAAGCTTCTCACTGGAGCTGAGAAGCACTGGGAAGAACTTCCCTTTGAAGAACTAACAGTGTGCAGAAACACACGCAGTTCTATCTCTTACTGGGGAGTGTGCAGGCGAGTTCAGTGAACAGGCCGCTCTGCCCGAACAAGGCAGAATGCAGATGCGTAGTTCCCAAGCATATTCTTCTGAGTCCACTAGAAACGTTGGAGTAGAGCTGAGAGGAACTCGGCATAAGTTCCATTTGAAGAAATAACCTAGGCCAGAAACCCACTCAGCTGTAGCTGTTAAGATTCATCTGGAGCGCACATTCTGGGAACCAGGCAGGAGAGTGCCCTGTGGAAGCTGCTCGATTTCAGCTTGTCTGATAGGTGTTTGTCTTCCCTGCAGAGAAACAGTGGCTTAGAGAACTCTTTCTACAGCAGCCACACACTCTGCCCTAGAGCTGAGAAGCACTGGCTGTAAGTTCCCTTTGCAGAAGTAACATTCTCCAGAAACACACTCTCTCCTAACTCTTAAGTTACTAGCTCACCTCACATATGCATGGAAACGCAGAGTGGAGCAGCCGGCGATAGCTCTTGCTTGGAAGCTGCCAGAAGGCTCTGTGCGATAGTGGCTTGCAAGGAGCTGCTTAGGAATCTAGTTGCACAGCAAGTACAAGCTTCTCACTGGAGCTGAGAAGCACTGGGAAGAACTTCCCTTTGAAGAACTAACAGTGTGCAGAAACACACGCAGTTCTATCTCTTACTGGGGTTTGTGCAGGCGAGTTCAGTGAACAGGCCGCTCTGCCCGAACAAGGCAGAATGCAGATGCGTAGTTCCCAAGCATATTCTTCTGAGTCCACTAGAAACGTTGGAGTAGAGCTGAGAGGAACTCGGCATAAGTTCCATTTGAAGAAATAACCTAGGCCAGAAACCCACTCAGCTGTAGCTGTTAAGATTCATCTGGAGCGCACATTCTGGGAACCAGGCAGCAGAGTACCCGGTGGAAGCTGCTCGATTTCAGCTTGTCTGATAGGTGTTTGTCTTCCCTGCAGAGAAACAGTGGCTTAGAGAACTCTTTCTACAGCAGCCACACACTCTGTCCTAGAGCTGAGAAGCACTGGCTGTAAGTTCCCTTTGCAGAAGTAACATTCCCCAGAAACACACTCTCTCCTAACTCTTAAGTTAATAGCTCACCTCACATATGCATGGAAACCCAGAGTGGAGCAGCCGGCGTATCTCTTGCTTGGATGCTGCCAGAAGGCTCTGTGCGATAGTGGCTTGCAAGGAGCTGCTTAGGAATCTAGTTGCACAGCAAGTACAAGCTTCTCACTGGAGCTGAGAAGCACTGGGAAGAACTTCCCTTTGAAGAACTAACAGTGTGCAGAAACACACGCAGTTCTATCTCTTACTGGGGAGTGTGCAGGCGAGTTCAGTGAACAGGCCGCTCTGCCCGAACAAGGCAGAATGCAGATGCGTAGTTCCCAAGCATATTCTTCTGAGTCCACTAGAAACGTTGGAGTAGAGCTGAGAGGAACTCGGCATAAGTTCCATTTGAAGAAATAACCTAGGCCAGAAACCCACTCAGCTGTAGCTGTGAAGATTCATCTGGAGCGCACATTCTGGGAACCAGGCAGGAGAGTGCCCTGTGGAAGCTGCTCGATTTCAGCTTGTCTGATAGGTGTTTGTCTTCCCTGCAGAGAAACAGTGGCTTAGAGAACTCTTTCTACAGCAGCCACACACTCTGTCCTAGAGCTGAGAAGCACTGGCTGTAAGTTCCCTTTGCACAAGTAACATTCCCCAGAAACACACTCTCTCCTAACTCTTAAGTTAATAGCTCACCTCACATATGCATGGAACCCAGAGTGGAGCAGCCGGCGTATCTCTTGCTTGGATGCTGCCAGAAGGCTCTGTGCGATAGTGGCTTGCAAGGAGCTACTTAGGAATCTAGTTGCACAGCAAGTACAAGCTTTTCACTGGAGCTGAGAAGCACTGGGAAGAACTTCTCTTTGAAGCACTAACAGTGTGCAAAAACACACGCAGTTCTATCTCTTACTGGGGAGTGTCCAGTAGACCTCATGAACAGGCCGCTCTGCCCGAACAAGGCAGAATGCAGATGCGTAGTTCCCAAGCATATTCTTCTGAGTCCACTAGAAACGTTGGAGTAGAGCTGAGAGGAACTCGGCATAAGTTCCATTTGAAGAAATAACCTAGGCCAGAAACCCACTCAGCTGTAGCTGTTAAGATTCATCTGGAGCGCACATTCTGGGAACCAGGCAGCAGAGTGCCCTGTGGAAGCTGCTCGATTTCAGCTTGTCTGATAGGTGTTTGTCTTCCCTGCAGAGAAACAGTGGCTTAGAGAAGTCTTTCTAGAGCAGCCACACACTCTGCCCTAGAGCTGAGAAGCACTGGCTGTAGGTTCCCTTTGCAGAAGTAACATTCTCCAGAAACACACTCTCTCCTAAGTCTTAACTTACTAGCTCACCTCACATATGCATGGAAACCCAGAGTGGAGCAGGCGGCGATAGCTCTTGCTTGGATGCTGCCAGAAGGCTCTGTGCGATAGTGGCTTGCAAGGAGCTGCTTAGGAATTAGTTGCACAGCAAGTACAAGCTTCTCACTAGAGCTGAGAAGCACTGGGAAGAACTTCCCTTTGAAGAACTAACAGTGTGCAGAAACACACGCAGTTCTATCTCTTACTGGGGAGTGTGCAGGCGAGTTCAGTGAACAGGCCGCTCTGCCCGAACAAGGCAGAATGCAGATGCGTAGTTCCCAAGCATATTCTTCTGAGTCCACTAGAAACGTTGGAGTAGAGCTGAGAGGAACTCGGCATAAGTTCCATTTGAAGAAATAACCTAGGCCAGAAACCCACTCAGCTGTAGCTGTGAAGATTCATCTGGAGCGCACATTCTGGGAACCAGGCAGGAGAGTGCCCTGTGGAAGCTGCTCGATTTCAGCTTGTCTGATAGGTGTTTGTCTTCCCTGCAGAGAAACAGTGGCTTAGAGAACTCTTTCTACAGCAGCCACACACTCTGCCCTAGAGCTGAGAAGCACTGGCTGTAAGTTCCCTTTGCAGAAGTAACATTCTCCAGAAACACACTCTCTCCTAACTCTTAAGTTACTAGCTCACCTCACATATGCATGGAAACCCAGAGTGGAGCAGCCGGCGAAAGCTCTTGCTTGGATGCTGCCAGAAGGCTCTGTGCGATAGTGGCTTGCAAGGAGCTGCTTAGGAATCTAGTTGCACAGCAAGTACAAGCTTCTCACTGGAGCTGAGAAGCACTGGGAAGAACTTCCCTTTGAAGAACTAACAGTGTGCAGAAACACACGCAGTTCTATCTCTTACTGGGGAGTGTGCAGGCGAGTTCAGTGAACAGGCCGCTCTGCCCGAACAAGGCAGAATGCAGATGCGTAGTTCCCAAGCATATTCTTCTGAGTCCACTAGAAACGTTGGAGTAGAGCTGAGAGGAACTCGGCATAAGTTCCATTTGAAGAAATAACCTAGGCCAGAAACCCACTCAGCTGTAGCTGTTAAGATTCATCTGGAGCGCACATTCTGGGAACCAGGCAGCAGAGTACCCGGTGGAAGCTGCTCGATTTCAGCTTGTCTGATAGGAGTTTGTCTTCCCTGCAGAGAAACAGTGGCTTAGAGAACTCTTTCTACAGCAGCCACACACTCTGCCCTAGAGCTGAGAAGCACTGGCTGTAAGTTCCCTTTGCAGAAGTAACATTCTCCAGAAACACACTCTCTCCTAACTCTTAAGTTACTAGCTCACCTCACATATGCATGGAAACGCAGAGTGGAGCAGCCGGCGATAGCTCTTGCTTGGAAGCTGCCAGAAGTCTCTGTGCGATAGTGGCTTGCAAGGAGCTGCTTAGGAATCTAGTTGCACAGCAAGTACAAGCTTCTCACTGGAGCTGAGAAGCACTGGGAAGAACTTCCCTTTGAAGAACTAACAGTGTGCAGAAACACACGCAGTTCTATCTCTTACTGGGGTTTGTGCAGGCGAGTTCAGTGAACAGGCCGCTCTGCCCGAACAAGGCAGAATGCAGATGCGTAGTTCCCAAGCATATTCTTCTGAGTCCACTAGAAACGTTGGAGTAGAGCTGAGAGGAACTCGGCATAAGTTCCATTTGAAGAAATAACCTAGGCCAGAAACCCACTCAGCTGTAGCTGTTAAGATTCATCTGGAGCGCACATTCTGGGAACCAGGCAGAAGAGTACCCGGTGGAAGCTGCTCGATTTCAGCTTGTCTGATAGGTGTTTGTCTTCCCTGCAGAGAAACAGTGGCTTAGAGAACTCTTTCTACAGCAGCCACACACTCTGTCCTAGAGCTGAGAAGCACTGGCTGTAAGTTCCCTTTGCAGAAGTAACATTCCCCAGAAACACACTCTCTCCTAACTCTTAAGTTAATAGCTCACCTCACATATGCATGGAAACCCAGAGTGGAGCAGCCGGCGTATCTCTTGCTTGGATGCTGCCAGAAGGCTCTGTGCGATAGTGGCTTGCAAGGAGCTGCTTAGGAATCTAGTTGCACAGCAAGTACAAGCTTCTCACTGGAGCTGAGAAGCACTGGGAAGAACTTCCCTTTGAAGAACTAACAGTGTGCAGAAACACACGCAGTTCTATCTCTTACTGGGGAGTGTGCAGGCGAGTTCAGTGAACAGGCCGCTCTGCCCGAACAAGGCAGAATGCAGATGCGTAGTTCCCAAGCATATTCTTCTGAGTCCACTAGAAACGTTGGAGTAGAGCTGAGAGGAACTCGGCATAAGTTCCATTTGAAGAAATAACCTAGGCCAGAAACCCACTCAGCTGTAGCTGTGAAGATTCATCTGGAGTGCACATTCTGGGAACCAGGCAGGAGAGTGCCCTGTGGAAGCTGCTCGATTTCAGCTTGTCTGATAGGTGTTTGTCTTCCCTGCAGAGAAACAGTGGCTTAGAGAACTCTTTCTACAGCAGCCACACACTCTGCCCTAGAGCTGAGAAGCACTGGCTGTAAGTTCCCTTTGCAGAAGTAACATTCTCCAGAAACACACTCTCTCCTAAGTCTTAACTTACTAGCTCACCTCACATATGCATGGAAACCCAGAGTGGAGCAGCCGGCGATAGCTCTTGCTTGGATGCTGCCAGAAGGCTCTGTGCGATAGTGGCTTGCAAGGAGCTGCTTAGGAATCTAGTTGCACAGCAAGTACAAGCTTCTCACTGGAGCTGAGAAGCACTGGGAAGAACTTCCCTTTGAAGAACTAACAGTGTGCAGAAACACACGCAGTTCTATCTCTTACTGGGGAGTGTGCAGGCGAGTTCAGTGAACAGGCCGCTCTGCCCGAACAAGGCAGAATGCAGATGCGTAGTTCCCAAGCATATTCTTCTGAGTCCACTAGAAACGTTGGAGTAGAGCTGAGAGGAACTCGGCATAAGTTCCATTTGAAGAAATAACCTAGGCCAGAAACCCACTCAGCTGTAGCTGTGAAGATTCATCTGGAGCGCACATTCTGGGAACCAGGCAGGAGAGTGCCCTGTGGAAGCTGCTCGATTTCAGCTTGTCTGATAGGTGTTTGTCTTCCCTGCAGAGAAACAGTGGCTTAGAGAACTCTTTCTACAGCAGCCACACACTCTGCCCTAGAGCTGAGAAGCACTGGCTGTAAGTTCCCTTTGCAGAAGTAACATTCTCCAGAAACACACTCTCTCCTAACTCTTAAGTTACTAGCTCACCTCACATATGCATGGAAACGCAGAGTGGAGCAGCCGGCGATAGCTCTTGCTTGGAAGCTGCCAGAAGGCTCTGTGCGATAGTGGCATGCAAGGAGCTGCTTAGGAATCTAGTTGCACAGCAAGTACAAGCTTCTCACTGGAGCTGAGAAGCACTGGGAAGAACTTCCCTTTGAAGAACTAACAGTGTGCAGAAACACACGCAGTTCTATCTCTTACTGGGGTTTGTGCAGGCGAGTTCAGTGAACAGGCCGCTCTGCCCGAACAAGGCAGAATGCAGATGCGTAGTTCCCAAGCATATTCTTCTGAGTCCACTAGAAACGTTGGAGTAGAGCTGAGAGGAACTCGGCATAAGTTCCATTTGAAGAAATAACCTAGGCCAGAAACCCACTCAGCTGTAGCTGTTAAGATTCATCTGGAGCGCACATTCTGGGAACCAGGCAGCAGAGTACCCGGTGGAAGCTGCTCGATTTCAGCTTGTCTGATAGGTGTTTGTCTTCCCTGCAGAGAAACAGTGGCTTAGAGAACTCTTTCTACAGCAGCCACACACTCTGTCCTAGAGCTGAGAAGCACTGGCTGTAAGTTCCCTTTGCAGAAGTAACATTCCCCAGAAACACACTCTCTCCTAACTCTTAAGTTAATAGCTCACCTCACATATGCATGGAAACCCAGAGTGGAGCAGCCGGCGTATCTCTTGCTTGGATGCTGCCAGAAGGCTCTGTGCGATAGTGGCTTGCAAGGAGCTGCTTAGGAATCTAGTTGCACAGCAAGTACAAGCTTCTCACTGGAGCTGAGAAGCACTGGGAAGAACTTCCCTTTGAAGAACTAACAGTGTGCAGAAACACACGCAGTTCTATCTCTTACTGGGGAGTGTGCAGGCGAGTTCAGTGAACAGGCCGCTCTGCCCGAACAAGGCAGAATGCAGATGCGTAGTTCCCAAGCATATTCTTCTGAGTCCACTAGAAACGTTGGAGTAGAGCTGAGAGGAACTCGGCATAAGTTCCATTTGAAGAAATAACCTAGGCCAGAAACCCACTCAGCTGTAGCTGTGAAGATTCATCTGGAGCGCACATTCTGGGAACCAGGCAGGAGAGTGCCCTGTGGAAGCTGCTCGATTTCAGCTTGTCTGATAGGTGTTTGTCTTCCCTGCAGAGAAACAGTGGCTTAGAGAACTCTTTCTACAGCAGCCACACACTCTGTCCTAGAGCTGAGAAGCACTGGCTGTAAGTTCCCTTTGCACAAGTAACATTCCCCAGAAACACACTCTCTCCTAACTCTTAAGTTAATAGCTCACCTCACATATGCATGGAACCCAGAGTGGAGCAGCCGGCGTATCTCTTGCTTGGATGCTGCCAGAAGGCTCTGTGCGATAGTGGCTTGCAAGGAGCTACTTAGGAATCTAGTTGCACAGCAAGTACAAGCTTTTCACTGGAGCTGAGAAGCACTGGGAAGAACTTCTCTTTGAAGCACTAACAGTGTGCAAAAACACACGCAGTTCTATCTCTTACTGGGGAGTGTCCAGTAGACCTCATGAACAGGCCGCTCTGCCCGAACAAGGCAGAATGCAGATGCGTAGTTCCCAAGCATATTCTTCTGAGTCCACTAGAAACGTTGGAGTAGAGCTGAGAGGAACTCGGCATAAGTTCCATTTGAAGAAATAACCTAGGCCAGAAACCCACTCAGCTGTAGCTGTTAAGATTCATCTGGAGCGCACATTCTGGGAACCAGGCAGCAGAGTGCCCTGTGGAAGCTGCTCGATTTCAGCTTGTCTGATAGGTGTTTGTCTTCCCTGCAGAGAAACAGTGGCTTAGAGAAGTCTTTCTAGAGCAGCCACACACTCTGCCCTAGAGCTGAGAAGCACTGGCTGTAGGTTCCCTTTGCAGAAGTAACATTCTCCAGAAACACACTCTCTCCTAAGTCTTAACTTACTAGCTCACCTCACATATGCATGGAAACCCAGAGTGGAGCAGGCGGCGATAGCTCTTGCTTGGATGCTGCCAGAAGGCTCTGTGCGATAGTGGCTTGCAAGGAGCTGCTTAGGAATTAGTTGCACAGCAAGTACAAGCTTCTCACTAGAGCTGAGAAGCACTGGGAAGAACTTCCCTTTGAAGAACTAACAGTGTGCAGAAACACACGCAGTTCTATCTCTTACTGGGGAGTGTGCAGGCGAGTTCAGTGAACAGGCCGCTCTGCCCGAACAAGGCAGAATGCAGATGCGTAGTTCCCAAGCATATTCTTCTGAGTCCACTAGAAACGTTGGAGTAGAGCTGAGAGGAACTCGGCATAAGTTCCATTTGAAGAAATAACCTAGGCCAGAAACCCACTCAGCTGTAGCTGTGAAGATTCATCTGGAGCGCACATTCTGGGAACCAGGCAGGAGAGTGCCCTGTGGAAGCTGCTCGATTTCAGCTTGTCTGATAGGTGTTTGTCTTCCCTGCAGAGAAACAGTGGCTTAGAGAACTCTTTCTACAGCAGCCACACACTCTGCCCTAGAGCTGAGAAGCACTGGCTGTAAGTTCCCTTTGCAGAAGTAACATTCTCCAGAAACACACTCTCTCCTAACTCTTAAGTTACTAGCTCACCTCACATATGCATGGAAACGCAGAGTGGAGCAGCCGGCGATAGCTCTTGCTTGGAAGCTGCCAGAAGGCTCTGTGCGATAGTGGCTTGCAAGGAGCTGCTTAGGAATCTAGTTGCACAGCAAGTACAAGCTTCTCACTGGAGCTGAGAAGCACTGGGAAGAACTTCCCTTTGAAGAACTAACAGTGTGCAGAAACACACGCAGTTCTATCTCTTACTGGGGTTTGTGCAGGCGAGTTCAGTGAACAGGCCGCTCTGCCCGAACAAGGCAGAATGCAGATGCGTAGTTCCCAAGCATATTCTTCTGAGTCCACTAGAAACGTTGGAGTAGAGCTGAGAGGAACTCGGCATAAGTTCCATTTGAAGAAATAACCTAGGCCAGAAACCCACTCAGCTGTAGCTGTTAAGATTCATCTGGAGCGCACATTCTGGGAACCAGGCAGCAGAGTACCCGGTGGAAGCTGCTCGATTTCAGCTTGTCTGATAGGTGTTTGTCTTCCCTGCAGAGAAACAGTGGCTTAGAGAACTCTTTCTACAGCAGCCACACACTCTGTCCTAGAGCTGAGAAGCACTGGCTGTAAGTTCCCTTTGCAGAAGTAACATTCCCCAGAAACACACTCTCTCCTAACTCTTAAGTTAATAGCTCACCTCACATATGCATGGAAACCCAGAGTGGAGCAGCCGGCGTATCTCTTGCTTGGATGCTGCCAGAAGGCTCTGTGCGATAGTGGCTTGCAAGGAGCTGCTTAGGAATCTAGTTGCACAGCAAGTACAAGCTTCTCACTGGAGCTGAGAAGCACTGGGAAGAACTTCCCTTTGAAGAACTAACAGTGTGCAGAAACACACGCAGTTCTATCTCTTACTGGGGAGTGTGCAGGCGAGTTCAGTGAACAGGCCGCTCTGCCCGAACAAGGCAGAATGCAGATGCGTAGTTCCCAAGCATATTCTTCTGAGTCCACTAGAAACGTTGGAGTAGAGCTGAGAGGAACTCGGCATAAGTTCCATTTGAAGAAATAACCTAGGCCAGAAACCCACTCAGCTGTAGCTGTGAAGATTCATCTGGAGCGCACATTCTGGGAACCAGGCAGGAGAGTGCCCTGTGGAAGCTGCTCGATTTCAGCTTGTCTGATAGGTGTTTGTCTTCCCTGCAGAGAAACAGTGGCTTAGAGAACTCTTTCTACAGCAGCCACACACTCTGTCCTAGAGCTGAGAAGCACTGGCTGTAAGTTCCCTTTGCACAAGTAACATTCCCCAGAAACACACTCTCTCCTAACTCTTAAGTTAATAGCTCACCTCACATATGCATGGAACCCAGAGTGGAGCAGCCGGCGTATCTCTTGCTTGGATGCTGCCAGAAGGCTCTGTGCGATAGTGGCTTGCAAGGAGCTACTTAGGAATCTAGTTGCACAGCAAGTACAAGCTTTTCACTGGAGCTGAGAAGCACTGGGAAGAACTTCTCTTTGAAGCACTAACAGTGTGCAAAAACACACGCAGTTCTATCTCTTACTGGGGAGTGTCCAGTAGACCTCATGAACAGGCCGCTCTGCCCGAACAAGGCAGAATGCAGATGCGTAGTTCCCAAGCATATTCTTCTGAGTCCACTAGAAACGTTGGAGTAGAGCTGAGAGGAACTCGGCATAAGTTCCATTTGAAGAAATAACCTAGGCCAGAAACCCACTCAGCTGTAGCTGTTAAGATTCATCTGGAGCGCACATTCTGGGAACCAGGCAGCAGAGTGCCCTGTGGAAGCTGCTCGATTTCAGCTTGTCTGATAGGTGTTTGTCTTCCCTGCAGAGAAACAGTGGCTTAGAGAAGTCTTTCTAGAGCAGCCACACACTCTGCCCTAGAGCTGAGAAGCACTGGCTGTAGGTTCCCTTTGCAGAAGTAACATTCTCCAGAAACACACTCTCTCCTAAGTCTTAACTTACTAGCTCACCTCACATATGCATGGAAACCCAGAGTGGAGCAGGCGGCGATAGCTCTTGCTTGGATGCTGCCAGAAGGCTCTGTGCGATAGTGGCTTGCAAGGAGCTGCTTAGGAATTAGTTGCACAGCAAGTACAAGCTTCTCACTAGAGCTGAGAAGCACTGGGAAGAACTTCCCTTTGAAGAACTAACAGTGTGCAGAAACACACGCAGTTCTATCTCTTACTGGGGAGTGTGCAGGCGAGTTCAGTGAACAGGCCGCTCTGCCCGAACAAGGCAGAATGCAGATGCGTAGTTCCCAAGCATATTCTTCTGAGTCCACTAGAAACGTTGGAGTAGAGCTGAGAGGAACTCGGCATAAGTTCCATTTGAAGAAATAACCTAGGCCAGAAACCCACTCAGCTGTAGCTGTGAAGATTCATCTGGAGCGCACATTCTGGGAACCAGGCAGGAGAGTGCCCTGTGGAAGCTGCTCGATTTCAGCTTGTCTGATAGGTGTTTGTCTTCCCTGCAGAGAAACAGTGGCTTAGAGAACTCTTTCTACAGCAGCCACACACTCTGCCCTAGAGCTGAGAAGCACTGGCTGTAAGTTCCCTTTGCAGAAGTAACATTCTCCAGAAACACACTCTCTCCTAACTCTTAAGTTACTAGCTCACCTCACATATGCATGGAAACGCAGAGTGGAGCAGCCGGCGATAGCTCTTGCTTGGATGCTGCCAGAAGGCTCTGTGCGATAGTGGCTTGCAAGGAGCTGCTTAGGAATCTAGTTGCACAGCAAGTACAAGCTTCTCACTGGAGCTGAGAAGCACTGGGAAGAACTTCCCTTTGAAGAACTAACAGTGTGCAGAAACACACGCAGTTCTATCTCTTACTGGGGAGTGTGCAGGCGAGTTCAGTGAACAGGCCGCTCTGCCCGAACAAGGCAGAATGCAGATGCGTAGTTCCCAAGCATATTCTTCTGAGTCCACTAGAAACGTTGGAGTAGAGCTGAGAGGAACTCGGCATAAGTTCCATTTGAAGAAATAACCTAGGCCAGAAACCCACTCAGCTGTAGCTGTGAAGATTCATCTGGAGCGCACATTCTGGGAACCAGGCAGCAGAGTACCCGGTGGAAGCTGCTCGATTTCAGCTTGTCTGATAGGAGTTTGTCTTCCCTGCAGAGAAACAGTGGCTTAGAGAACTCTTTCTACAGCAGCCACACACTCTGTCCTAGAGCTGAGAAGCACTGGCTGTAAGTTCCCTTTGCAGAAGTAACATTCCCCAGAAACACACTCTCTCCTAACTCTTAAGTTAATAGCTCACCTCACATATGCATGGAACCCAGAGTGGAGCAGCCGGCGTATCTCTTGCTTGGATGCTGCCAGAAGGCTCTGTGCGATAGTGGCTTGCAAGGAGCTGCTTAGGAATCTAGTTGCACAGCAAGTACAAGCTTCTCACTGGAGCTGAGAAGCACTGGGAAGAACTTCTCTTTGAAGCACTAACAGTGTGCAAAAACACACGCAGTTCTATCTCTTACTGGGGAGTGTCCAGTAGACCTCATGAACAGGCCGCTCTGCCCGAAAAAGGCAGAATGCAGATGCGTAGTTCCCAAGCATATTCTTCTGAGTCCACTAGAAACGTTGGAGTAGAGCTGAGAGGAACTCGGCATAAGTTCCATTTGAAGAAATAACCTAGGCCAGAAACCCACTCAGCTGTAGCTGTTAAGATTCATCTGGAGCGCACATTCTGGGAACCAGGCAGCAGACTGCCCTGTGGAAGCTGCTGGATTTCAGCTTGTCTGATAGGGGTTTGTCTTCCCTGCAGAGAAACAGTGGCTTAGAGAATTCTTTCTACAGCAGCCACACACTCTGCCCTAGAGCTGAGAAGCACTGGCTGTAAGTTCCCTTTGCAGAAGTAACATTCTCCAGAAACACACTCTCTCCTAACTCTTAAGTTACTAGCTCACCTCACATATGCATGGAAACGCAGAGTGGAGCAGCCGGCGATAGCTCTTGCTTGGATGCTGCCAGAAGGCTCTGTGCGATAGTGGCTTGCAAGGAGCTGCTTAGGAATCTAGTTGCACAGCAAGTACAAGCTTCTCACTGGAGCTGAGAAGCACTGGGAAGAACTTCCCTTTGAAGAACTAACAGTGTGCAGAAACACACGCAGTTCTATCTCTTACTGGGGAGTGTGCAGGCGAGTTCAGTGAACAGGCCGCTCTGCCCGAACAAGGCAGAATGCAGATGCGTAGTTCCCAAGCATATTCTTCTGAGTCCACTAGAAACGTTGGAGTAGAGCTGAGAGGAGCTCGGCATAAATTCCATTTGAAGAAATAACCTAGGCCAGAAACCCACTCAGCTGTAGCTGTTAAGATTCATCTGGAGCGCACATTCTGGGAACCAGGCAGCAGAGTGCCCTGTGGAAGCTGCTCGATTTCAGCTTGTCTGATAGGTGTTTGTCTTCCCTGCAGAGAAACAGTGGCTTAGAGAACTCTTTCTACAGCAGCCACACACTCTGCCCTAGAGCTGAGAAGCACTGGCTGTAAGTTCCCTTTGCAGAAGTAACATTCTCCAGAAACACACTCTCTCCTAACTCTTAAGTTACTAGCTCACCTCACATATGCATGGAAACCCAGAGTGGAGCAGGCGGCGATAGCTCTTGCTTGGATGCTGCCAGAAGGCTCTGTGCAATAGTGGCTTGCAAGGAGCTACTTAGGAATCTAGTTGCACAGCAAGTACAAGCTTCTCACTGGAGCTGAGAAGCACTGGGAAGAACTTCCCTTTGAAGAACTAACAGTGTGCAGAAACACACGCAGTTCTATCTCTTACTGGGGAGTGTGCAGGCGAGTTCAGTGAACAGGCCGCTCTGCCCGAACAAGGCAGAATGCAGATGCGTAGTTCCCAAGCAGATTCTTCTGAGTCCACTAGAAACGTTGGAGTAGAGCTGAGAGGAACTCGGCATAAGTTCCATTTGAAGAAATAACCTAGGCCAGAAACCCACTCAGCTGTAGCTGTTAAGATTCATCTGGAGCGCACATTCTGGGAACCAGGCAGCAGAGTACCCGGTGGAAGCTGCTCGATTTCAGCTTGTCTGATAGGTGTTTGTCTTCCCTGCAGAGAAACAGTGGCTTAGAGAACTCTTTCTACAGCAGCCACACACTCTGTCCTAGAGCTGAGAAGCACTGGCTGTAAGTTCCCTTTGCAGAAGTAACATTCCCCAGAAACACACTCTCTCCTAACTCTTAAGTTACTAGCTCACCTCACATATGCATGGAAACCCAGAGTGGAGCAGGCGGCGTATCTCTTGCTTGGATGCTGCCAGAAGGCTCTGTGCGATAGTGGCTTGCAAGGAGCTACTTAGGAATCTAGTTGCACAGCAAGTACAAGCTTTTCACTGGAGCTGAGAAGCACTGGGAAGAACTTCTCTTTGAAGAACTGACAGTGTGCAAAAACACACGCAGTTCTATCTCTTACTGGGGAGTGTCCAGGAGACCTCAGTGAACAGGCCGCTCTGCCCGAACAAGGCAGAATGCAGATGCGTAGTTCCCAAGCATATTCTTCTGAGTCCACTAGAAACGTTGGAGTAGAGCTGAGAGGAACTCGGCATAAGTTCCATTTGAAGAAATAACCTAGGCCAGAAACCCACTCAGCTGTAGCTGTGAAGATTCATCTGGAGTGCACATTCTGGGAACCAGGCAGGAGAGTGCCCTGTGGAAGCTGCTCGATTTCAGCTTGTCTGATAGGTGTTTGTCTTCCCTGCAGAGAAACAGTGGCTTAGAGAACTCTTTCTACAGCAGCCACACACTCTGCCCTAGAGCTGAGAAGCACTGGCTGTAAGTTCCCTTTGCAGAAGTAACATTCTCCAGAAACACACTCTCTCCTAAGTCTTAACTTACTAGCTCACCTCACATATGCATGGAAACCCAGAGTGGAGCAGCCGGCGATAGCTCTTGCTTGGATGCTGCCAGAAGGCTCTGTGCGATAGTGGCTTGCAAGGAGCTGCTTAGGAATCTAGTTGCACAGCAAGTACAAGCTTCTCACTGGAGCTGAGAAGCACTGGGAAGAACTTCCCTTTGAAGAACTAACAGTGTGCAGAAACACACGCAGTTCTATCTCTTACTGGGGAGTGTGCAGGCGAGTTCAGTGAACAGGCCGCTCTGCCCGAACAAGGCAGAATGCAGATGCGTAGTTCCCAAGCATATTCTTCTGAGTCCACTAGAAACGTTGGAGTAGAGCTGAGAGGAACTCGGCATAAGTTCCATTTGAAGAAATAACCTAGGCCAGAAACCCACTCAGCTGTAGCTGTTAAGATTCATCTGGAGCGCACATTCTGGGAACCAGGCAGGAGAGTGCCCTGTGGAAGCTGCTCGATTTCAGCTTGTCTGATAGGTGTTTGTCTTCCCTGCAGAGAAACAGTGGCTTAGAGAACTCTTTCTACAGCAGCCACACACTCTGCCCTAGAGCTGAGAAGCACTGGCTGTAAGTTCCCTTTGCAGAAGTAACATTCTCCAGAAACACACTCTCTCCTAACTCTTAAGTTACTAGCTCACCTCACATATGCATGGAAACGCAGAGTGGAGCAGCCGGCGATAGCTCTTGCTTGGAAGCTGCCAGAAGGCTCTGTGCGATAGTGGCTTGCAAGGAGCTGCTTAGGAATCTAGTTGCACAGCAAGTACAAGCTTCTCACTGGAGCTGAGAAGCACTGGGAAGAACTTCCCTTTGAAGAACTAACAGTGTGCAGAAACACACGCAGTTCTATCTCTTACTGGGGTTTGTGCAGGCGAGTTCAGTGAACAGGCCGCTCTGCCCGAACAAGGCAGAATGCAGATGCGTAGTTCCCAAGCATATTCTTCTGAGTCCACTAGAAACGTTGGAGTAGAGCTGAGAGGAACTCGGCATAAGTTCCATTTGAAGAAATAACCTAGGCCAGAAACCCACTCAGCTGTAGCTGTTAAGATTCATCTGGAGCGCACATTCTGGGAACCAGGCAGCAGAGTACCCGGTGGAAGCTGCTCGATTTCAGCTTGTCTGATAGGTGTTTGTCTTCCCTGCAGAGAAACAGTGGCTTAGAGAACTCTTTCTACAGCAGCCACACACTCTGTCCTAGAGCTGAGAAGCACTGGCTGTAAGTTCCCTTTGCAGAAGTAACATTCCCCAGAAACACACTCTCTCCTAACTCTTAAGTTAATAGCTCACCTCACATATGCATGGAAACCCAGAGTGGAGCAGCCGGCGTATCTCTTGCTTGGATGCTGCCAGAAGGCTCTGTGCGATAGTGGCTTGCAAGGAGCTGCTTAGGAATCTAGTTGCACAGCAAGTACAAGCTTCTCACTGGAGCTGAGAAGCACTGGGAAGAACTTCCCTTTGAAGAACTAACAGTGTGCAGAAACACACGCAGTTCTATCTCTTACTGGGGAGTGTGCAGGCGAGTTCAGTGAACAGGCCGCTCTGCCCGAACAAGGCAGAATGCAGATGCGTAGTTCCCAAGCATATTCTTCTGAGTCCACTAGAAACGTTGGAGTAGAGCTGAGAGGAACTCGGCATAAGTTCCATTTGAAGAAATAACCTAGGCCAGAAACCCACTCAGCTGTAGCTGTGAAGATTCATCTGGAGCGCACATTCTGGGAACCAGGCAGGAGAGTGCCCTGTGGAAGCTGCTCGATTTCAGCTTGTCTGATAGGTGTTTGTCTTCCCTGCAGAGAAACAGTGGCTTAGAGAACTCTTTCTACAGCAGCCACACACTCTGTCCTAGAGCTGAGAAGCACTGGCTGTAAGTTCCCTTTGCACAAGTAACATTCCCCAGAAACACACTCTCTCCTAACTCTTAAGTTAATAGCTCACCTCACATATGCATGGAACCCAGAGTGGAGCAGCCGGCGTATCTCTTGCTTGGATGCTGCCAGAAGGCTCTGTGCGATAGTGGCTTGCAAGGAGCTACTTAGGAATCTAGTTGCACAGCAAGTACAAGCTTTTCACTGGAGCTGAGAAGCACTGGGAAGAACTTCTCTTTGAAGCACTAACAGTGTGCAAAAACACACGCAGTTCTATCTCTTACTGGGGAGTGTCCAGTAGACCTCATGAACAGGCCGCTCTGCCCGAACAAGGCAGAATGCAGATGCGTAGTTCCCAAGCATATTCTTCTGAGTCCACTAGAAACGTTGGAGTAGAGCTGAGAGGAACTCGGCATAAGTTCCATTTGAAGAAATAACCTAGGCCAGAAACCCACTCAGCTGTAGCTGTTAAGATTCATCTGGAGCGCACATTCTGGGAACCAGGCAGCAGAGTGCCCTGTGGAAGCTGCTCGATTTCAGCTTGTCTGATAGGTGTTTGTCTTCCCTGCAGAGAAACAGTGGCTTAGAGAAGTCTTTCTAGAGCAGCCACACACTCTGCCCTAGAGCTGAGAAGCACTGGCTGTAGGTTCCCTTTGCAGAAGTAACATTCTCCAGAAACACACTCTCTCCTAAGTCTTAACTTACTAGCTCACCTCACATATGCATGGAAACCCAGAGTGGAGCAGGCGGCGATAGCTCTTGCTTGGATGCTGCCAGAAGGCTCTGTGCGATAGTGGCTTGCAAGGAGCTGCTTAGGAATTAGTTGCACAGCAAGTACAAGCTTCTCACTAGAGCTGAGAAGCACTGGGAAGAACTTCCCTTTGAAGAACTAACAGTGTGCAGAAACACACGCAGTTCTATCTCTTACTGGGGAGTGTGCAGGCGAGTTCAGTGAACAGGCCGCTCTGCCCGAACAAGGCAGAATGCAGATGCGTAGTTCCCAAGCATATTCTTCTGAGTCCACTAGAAACGTTGGAGTAGAGCTGAGAGGAACTCGGCATAAGTTCCATTTGAAGAAATAACCTAGGCCAGAAACCCACTCAGCTGTAGCTGTGAAGATTCATCTGGAGCGCACATTCTGGGAACCAGGCAGGAGAGTGCCCTGTGGAAGCTGCTCGATTTCAGCTTGTCTGATAGGTGTTTGTCTTCCCTGCAGAGAAACAGTGGCTTAGAGAACTCTTTCTACAGCAGCCACACACTCTGCCCTAGAGCTGAGAAGCACTGGCTGTAAGTTCCCTTTGCAGAAGTAACATTCTCCAGAAACACACTCTCTCCTAACTCTTAAGTTACTAGCTCACCTCACATATGCATGGAAACGCAGAGTGGAGCAGCCGGCGATAGCTCTTGCTTGGATGCTGCCAGAAGGCTCTGTGCGATAGTGGCTTGCAAGGAGCTGCTTAGGAATCTAGTTGCACAGCAAGTACAAGCTTCTCACTGGAGCTGAGAAGCACTGGGAAGAACTTCCCTTTGAAGAACTAACAGTGTGCAGAAACACACGCAGTTCTATCTCTTACTGGGGAGTGTGCAGGCGAGTTCAGTGAACAGGCCGCTCTGCCCGAACAAGGCAGAATGCAGATGCGTAGTTCCCAAGCATATTCTTCTGAGTCCACTAGAAACGTTGGAGTAGAGCTGAGAGGAACTCGGCATAAGTTCCATTTGAAGAAATAACCTAGGCCAGAAACCCACTCAGCTGTAGCTGTGAAGATTCATCTGGAGCGCACATTCTGGGAACCAGGCAGCAGAGTACCCGGTGGAAGCTGCTCGATTTCAGCTTGTCTGATAGGAGTTTGTCTTCCCTGCAGAGAAACAGTGGCTTAGAGAACTCTTTCTACAGCAGCCACACACTCTGTCCTAGAGCTGAGAAGCACTGGCTGTAAGTTCCCTTTGCAGAAGTAACATTCCCCTGAAACACACTCTCTCCTAACTCTTAAGTTAATAGCTCACCTCACATATGCATGGAACCCAGAGTGGAGCAGCCGGCGTATCTCTTGCTTGGATGCTGCCAGAAGGCTCTGTGCGATAGTGGCTTGCAAGGAGCTGCTTAGGAATCTAGTTGCACAGCAAGTACAAGCTTCTCACTGGAGCTGAGAAGCACTGGGAAGAACTTCTCTTTGAAGCACTAACAGTGTGCAAAAACACACGCAGTTCTATCTCTTACTGGGGAGTGTCCAGTAGACCTCATGAACAGGCCGCTCTGCCCGAAAAAGGCAGAATGCAGATGCGTAGTTCCCAAGCATATTCTTCTGAGTCCACTAGAAACGTTGGAGTAGAGCTGAGAGGAACTCGGCATAAGTTCCATTTGAAGAAATAACCTAGGCCAGAAACCCACTCAGCTGTAGCTGTTAAGATTCATCTGGAGCGCACATTCTGGGAACCAGGCAGCAGACTGCCCTGTGGAAGCTGCTGGATTTCAGCTTGTCTGATAGGGGTTTGTCTTCCCTGCAGAGAAACAGTGGCTTAGAGAATTCTTTCTACAGCAGCCACACACTCTGCCCTAGAGCTGAGAAGCACTGGCTGTAAGTTCCCTTTGCAGAAGTAACATTCTCCAGAAACACACTCTCTCCTAACTCTTAAGTTACTAGCTCACCTCACATATGCATGGAAACGCAGAGTGGAGCAGCCGGCGATAGCTCTTGCTTGGATGCTGCAAGAAGGCTCTGTGCGATAGTGGCTTGCAAGGAGCTGCTTAGGAATCTAGTTGCACAGCAAGTACAAGCTTCTCACTGGAGCTGAGAAGCACTGGGAAGAACTTCCCTTTGAAGAACTAACAGTGTGCAGAAACACACGCAGTTCTATCTCTTACTGGGGAGTGTGCAGGCGAGTTCAGTGAACAGGCCGCTCTGCCCGAACAAGGCAGAATGCAGATGCGTAGTTCCCAAGCATATTCTTCTGAGTCCACTAGAAACGTTGGAGTAGAGCTGAGAGGAGCTCGGCATAAATTCCATTTGAAGAAATAACCTAGGCCAGAAACCCACTCAGCTGTAGCTGTTAAGATTCATCTGGAGCGCACATTCTGGGAACCAGGCAGCAGAGTGCCCTGTGGAAGCTGCTCGATTTCAGCTTGTCTGATAGGTGTTTGTCTTCCCTGCAGAGAAACAGTGGCTTAGAGAACTCTTTCTACAGCAGCCACACACTCTGCCCTAGAGCTGAGAAGCACTGGCTGTAAGTTCCCTTTGCAGAAGTAACATTCTCCAGAAACACACTCTCTCCTAACTCTTAAGTTACTAGCTCACCTCACATATGCATGGAAACCCAGAGTGGAGCAGGCGGCGATAGCTCTTGCTTGGATGCTGCCAGAAGGCTCTGTGCAATAGTGGCTTGCAAGGAGCTACTTAGGAATCTAGTTGCACAGCAAGTACAAGCTTCTCACTGGAGCTGAGAAGCACTGGGAAGAACTTCCCTTTGAAGAACTAACAGTGTGCAGAAACACACGCAGTTCTATCTCTTACTGGGGAGTGTGCAGGCGAGTTCAGTGAACAGGCCGCTCTGCCCGAACAAGGCAGAATGCAGATGCGTAGTTCCCAAGCAGATTCTTCTGAGTCCACTAGAAACGTTGGAGTAGAGCTGAGAGGAACTCGGCATAAGTTCCATTTGAAGAAATAACCTAGGCCAGAAACCCACTCAGCTGTAGCTGTTAAGATTCATCTGGAGCGCACATTCTGGGAACCAGGCAGCAGAGTACCCGGTGGAAGCTGCTCGATTTCAGCTTGTCTGATAGGTGTTTGTCTTCCCTGCAGAGAAACAGTGGCTTAGAGAACTCTTTCTACAGCAGCCACACACTCTGTCCTAGAGCTGAGAAGCACTGGCTGTAAGTTCCCTTTGCAGAAGTAACATTCCCCAGAAACACACTCTCTCCTAACTCTTAAGTTACTAGCTCACCTCACATATGCATGGAAACCCAGAGTGGAGCAGGCGGCGTATCTCTTGCTTGGATGCTGCCAGAAGGCTCTGTGCGATAGTGGCTTGCAAGGAGCTACTTAGGAATCTAGTTGCACAGCAAGTACAAGCTTTTCACTGGAGCTGAGAAGCACTGGGAAGAACTTCTCTTTGAAGAACTGACAGTGTGCAAAAACACACGCAGTTCTATCTCTTACTGGGGAGTGTCCAGGAGACCTCAGTGAACAGGCCGCTCTGCCCGAAAAAGGCAGAATGCAGATGCGTAGTTCCCAAGCATATTCTTCTGAGTCCACTAGAAACGTTGGAGTAGAGCTGAGAGGAACTCGGCATAAGTTCCATTTGAAGAAATAACCTAGGCCAGAAACCCACTCAGCTGTAGCTGTTAAGATTCATCTGGAGCGCACATTCTGGGAACCAGGCAGCAGACTGCCCTGTGGAAGCTGCTCGATTTCAGCTTGTCTGATAGGTGTTTGTCTTCCCTGCAGAGAAACAGTGGCTTAGAGAACTCTTTCTACAGCAGCCACACACTCTGCCCTAGAGCTGAGAAGCACTGGCTGTAAGTTCCCTTTGCAGAAGTAACATTCTCCAGAAACACACTCTCTCCTAACTCTTAAGTTACTAGCTCACCTCACATATGCATGGAAACGCAGAGTGGAGCAGCCGGCGATAGCTCTTGCTTGGATGCTGCCAGAAGGCTCTGTGCGATAGTGGCTTGCAAGGAGCTGCTTAGGAATCTAGTTGCACAGCAAGTACAAGCTTCTCACTGGAGCTGAGAAGCACTGGGAAGAACTTCCCTTTGAAGAACTAACAGTGTGCAGAAACACACGCAGTTCTATCTCTTACTGGGGAGTGTGCAGGCGAGTTCAGTGAACAGGCCGCTCTGCCCGAACAAGGCAGAATGCAGATGCGTAGTTCCCAAGCATATTCTTCTGAGTCCACTAGAAACGTTGGAGTAGAGCTGAGAGGAACTCGGCATAAGTTCCATTTGAAGAAATAACCTAGGCCAGAAACCCACTCAGCTGTAGCTGTGAAGATTCATCTGGAGCGCACATTCTGGGAACCAGGCAGCAGAGTGCCCTGTGGAAGCTGCTCGATTTCAGCTTGTCTGATAGGTGTTTGTCTTCCCTGCAGAGAAACAGTGGCTTAGAGAACTCTTTCTACAGCAGCCACACACTCTGCCCTAGAGCTGAGAAGCACTGGCTGTAAGTTCCCTTTGCAGAAGTAACATTCTCCAGAAACACACTCTCTCCTAACTCTTAAGTTACTAGCTCACCTCACATATGCATGGAAACGCAGAGTGGAGCAGCCGGCGATAGCTCTTGCTTGGATGCTGCCAGAAGGCTCTGTGCGATAGTGGCTTGCAAGGAGCTGCTTAGGAATCTAGTTGCACAGCAAGTACAAGCTTCTCACTGGAGCTGAGAAGCACTGGGAAGAACTTCCCTTTGAAGAACTAACAGTGTGCAGAAACACACGCAGTTCTATCTCTTACTGGGGAGTGTGCAGGCGAGTTCAGTGAACAGGCCGCTCTGCCCGAACA
Source organism: Tapirus indicus (assembly GCA_031878705.1). Taxonomy (NCBI): domain Eukaryota; kingdom Metazoa; phylum Chordata; class Mammalia; order Perissodactyla; family Tapiridae; genus Tapirus; species Tapirus indicus. The sequence goes on from CM062933.1 coordinate 1,280,994, forward strand.
AGGCAGAATGCAGATGCGTAGTTCCCAAGCATATTCTTCTGAGTCCACTAGAAACGTTGGAGTAGAGCTGAGAGGAACTCGGCATAAGTTCCATTTGAAGAAATAACCTAGGCCAGAAACCCACTCAGCTGTAGCTGTGAAGATTCATCTGGAGCGCACATTCTGGGAACCAGGCAGCAGAGTGCCCTGTGGAAGCTGCTCGATTTCAGCTTGTCTGATAGGTGTTTGTCTTCCCTGCAGAGAAACAGTGGCTTAGAGAACTCTTTCTACAGCAGCCACACACTCTGCCCTAGAGCTGAGAAGCACTGGCTGTAAGTTCCCTTTGCAGAAGTAACATTCTCCAGAAACACACTCTCTCCTAACTCTTAAGTTACTAGCTCACCTCACATATGCATGGAAACCCAGAGTGGAGCAGCCGGCGATAGCTCTTGCTTGGATGCTGCCAGAAGGCTCTGTGCGATAGTGGCTTGCAAGGAGCTGTTTAGGAATCTAGTTGCACAGCAAGTACAAGCTTCTCACTGGAGCTGAGAAGCACTGGGAAGAACTTCCCTTTGAAGAACTAACAGTGTGCAGAAACACACGCAGTTCTATCTCTTACTGGGGAGTGTGCAGGCGAGTTCAGTGAACAGGCCGCTCTGCCCGAACAAGGCAGAATGCAGATGCGTAGTTCCCAAGCAGATTCTTCTGAGTCCACTAGAAACGTTGGAGTAGAGCTGCGAGGAACTCGGCATAAGTTCCATTTGAAGAAATAACCTAGGCCAGAAACCCACTCAGCTGTAGCTGTTAAGATTCATCTGGAGCGCACATTCTGGGAACCAGGCAGCAGAGTACCCGGTGGAAGCTGCTCGATTTCAGCTTGTCTGATAGGTGTTTGTCTTCCCTGCAGAGAAACAGTGGCTTAGAGAACTCTTTCTACAGCAGCCACACACTCTGTCCTAGAGCTGAGAAGCACTGGCTGTAAGTTCCCTTTGCACAAGTAACATTCCCCAGAAACACACTCTCTCCTAACTCTTAAGTTAATAGCTCACCTCACATATGCATGGAAACCCAGAGTGGAGCAGCCGGCGTATCTCTTGCTTGGATGCTGCCAGAAGGCTCTGTGCGATAGTGGCTTGGAAGGAGCTACTTAGGAATCTAGTTGCACAGCAAGTACAAGCTTTTCACTGGAGCTGAGAAGCACTGGGAAGAACTTCCCTTTGAAGAACTAACAGTGTGCAAAAACACACGCAGTTCTATCTCTTACTGGGGAGTGTCCAGGAGACCTCAGTGAACAGGCCGCTCTGCCCGAAAAAGGCAGAATGCAGATGCGTAGTTCCCAAGCATATTCTTCTGAGTCCACTAGAAACGTTGGAGTAGAGCTGAGAGGAACTCGGCATAAGTTCCATTTGAAGAAATAACCTAGGCCAGAAACCCACTCAGCTGTAGCTGTTAAGATTCATCTGGAGCGCACATTCTGGGAACCAGGCAGCAGACTGCCCTGTGGAAGCTGCTCGATTTCAGCTTGTCTGATAGGTGTTTGTCTTCCCTGCAGAGAAACAGTGGCTTAGAGAACTCTTTCTACAGCAGCCACACACTCTGCCCTAGAGCTGAGAAGCACTGGCTGTAAGTTCCCTTTGCAGAAGTAACATTCTCCAGAAACACACTCTCTCCTAACTCTTAAGTTACTAGCTCACCTCACATATGCATGGAAACGCAGAGTGGAGCAGCCGGCGATAGCTCTTGCTTGGATGCTGCCAGAAGGCTCTGTGCGATAGTGGCTTGCAAGGAGCTGCTTAGGAATCTAGTTGCACAGCAAGTACAAGCTTCTCACTGGAGCTGAGAAGCACTGGGAAGAACTTCCCTTTGAAGAACTAACAGTGTGCAGAAACACACGCAGTTCTATCTCTTACTGGGGAGTGTGCAGGCGAGTTCAGTGAACAGGCCGCTCTGCCCGAACAAGGCAGAATGCAGATGCGTAGTTCCCAAGCATATTCTTCTGAGTCCACTAGAAACGTTGGAGTAGAGCTGCGAGGAACTCGGCATAAGTTCCATTTGAAGAAATAACCTAGGCCAGAAACCCACTCAGCTGTAGCTGTTAAGATTCATCTGGAGCGCACATTCTGGGAACCAGGCAGCAGAGTACCCGGTGGAAGCTGCTCGATTTCAGCTTGTCTGATAGGAGTTTGTCTTCCCTGCAGAGAAACAGTGGCTTAGAGAACTCTTTCTACAGCAGCCACACACTCTGCCCTAGAGCTGAGAAGCACTGGCTGTAAGTTCCCTTTGCAGAAGTAACATTCTCCAGAAACACACTCTCTCCTAACTCTTAAGTTACTAGCTCACCTCACATATGCATGGAAACGCAGAGTGGAGCAGCCGGCGATAGCTCTTGCTTGGAAGCTGCCAGAAGTCTCTGTGCGATAGTGGCTTGCAAGGAGCTGCTTAGGAATCTAGTTGCACAGCAAGTACAAGCTTCTCACTGGAGCTGAGAAGCACTGGGAAGAACTTCCCTTTGAAGAACTAACAGTGTGCAGAAACACACGCAGTTCTATCTCTTACTGGGGTTTGTGCAGGCGAGTTCAGTGAACAGGCCGCTCTGCCCGAACAAGGCAGAATGCAGATGCGTAGTTCCCAAGCATATTCTTCTGAGTCCACTAGAAACGTTGGAGTAGAGCTGAGAGGAACTCGGCATAAGTTCCATTTGAAGAAATAACCTAGGCCAGAAACCCACTCAGCTGTAGCTGTTAAGATTCATCTGGAGCGCACATTCTGGGAACCAGGCAGCAGAGTACCCGGTGGAAGCTGCTCGATTTCAGCTTGTCTGATAGGTGTTTGTCTTCCCTGCAGAGAAACAGTGGCTTAGAGAACTCTTTCTACAGCAGCCACACACTCTGCCCTAGAGCTGAGAAGCACTGGCTGTAAGTTCCCTTTGCAGAAGTAACATTCTCCAGAAACACACTCTCTCCTAACTCTTAAGTTACTAGCTCACCTCACATATGCATGGAAACGCAGAGTGGAGCAGCCGGCGATAGCTCTTGCTTGGATGCTGCCAGAAGGCTCTGTGCGATAGTGGCTTGCAAGGAGCTGCTTAGGAATCTAGTTGCACAGCAAGTACAAGCTTCTCACTGGAGCTGAGAAGCACTGGGAAGAACTTCCCTTTGAAGAACTAACAGTGTGCAGAAACACACGCAGTTCTATCTCTTACTGGGGAGTGTGCAGGCGAGTTCAGTGAACAGGCCGCTCTGCCCGAACAAGGCAGAATGCAGATGCGTAGTTCCCAAGCATATTCTTCTGAGTCCACTAGAAACGTTGGAGTAGAGCTGCGAGGAACTCGGCATAAGTTCCATTTGAAGAAATAACCTAGGCCAGAAACCCACTCAGCTGTAGCTGTTAAGATTCATCTGGAGCGCACATTCTGGGAACCAGGCAGCAGAGTACCCGGTGGAAGCTGCTCGATTTCAGCTTGTCTGATAGGTGTTTGTCTTCCCTGCAGAGAAACAGTGGCTTAGAGAACTCTTTCTACAGCAGCCACACACTCTGTCCTAGAGCTGAGAAGCACTGGCTGTAAGTTCCCTTTGCACAAGTAACATTCCCCAGAAACACACTCTCTCCTAACTCTTAAGTTACTAGCTCACCTCACATATGCATGGAAACCCAGAGTGGAGCAGCCGGCGTATCTCTTGCTTGGATGCTGCCAGAAGGCTCTATGCGATAGTGGCTTGGAAGGAGCTACTTAGGAATCTAGTTGCACAGCAAGTACAAGCTTTTCACTGGAGCTGAGAAGCACTGGGAAGAACTTCTCTTTGAAGAACTAACAGTGTGCAAAAACACACGCAGTTCTATCTCTTACTGGGGAGTGTCCAGGAGACCTCAGTGAACAGGCCGCTCTGCCCGAAAAAGGCAGAATGCAGATGCGTAGTTCCCAAGCATATTCTTCTGAGTCCACTAGAAACGTTGGAGTAGAGCTGAGAGGAACTCGGCATAAGTTCCATTTGAAGAAATAACCTAGGCCAGAAACCCACTCAGCTGTAGCTGTTAAGATTCATCTGGAGCGCACATTCTGGGAACCAGGCAGCAGACTGCCCTGTGGAAGCTGCTCGATTTCAGCTTGTCTGATAGGTGTTTGTCTTCCCTGCAGAGAAACAGTGGCTTAGAGAACTCTTTCTACAGCAGCCACACACTCTGCCCTAGAGCTGAGAAGCACTGGCTGTAAGTTCCCTTTGCAGAAGTAACATTCTCCAGAAACACACTCTCTCCTAACTCTTAAGTTACTAGCTCACCTCACATATGCATGGAAACGCAGAGTGGAGCAGCCGGCGATAGCTCTTGCTTGGATGCTGCCAGAAGGCTCTGTGCGATAGTGGCTTGCAAGGAGCTGCTTAGGAATCTAGTTGCACAGCAAGTACAAGCTTCTCACTGGAGCTGAGAAGCACTGGGAAGAACTTCCCTTTGAAGAACTAACAGTGTGCAGAAACACACGCAGTTCTATCTCTTACTGGGGAGTGTGCAGGCGAGTTCAGTGAACAGGCCGCTCTGCCCGAACAAGGCAGAATGCAGATGCGTAGTTCCCAAGCATATTCTTCTGAGTCCACTAGAAACGTTGGAGTAGAGCTGCGAGGAACTCGGCATAAGTTCCATTTGAAGAAATAACCTAGGCCAGAAACCCACTCAGCTGTAGCTGTTAAGATTCATCTGGAGCGCACATTCTGGGAACCAGGCAGCAGAGTACCCGGTGGAAGCTGCTCGATTTCAGCTTGTCTGATAGGAGTTTGTCTTCCCTGCAGAGAAACAGTGGCTTAGAGAACTCTTTCTACAGCAGCCACACACTCTGCCCTAGAGCTGAGAAGCACTGGCTGTAAGTTCCCTTTGCAGAAGTAACATTCTCCAGAAACACACTCTCTCCTAACTCTTAAGTTACTAGCTCACCTCACATATGCATGGAAACGCAGAGTGGAGCAGCCGGCGATAGCTCTTGCTTGGAAGCTGCCAGAAGTCTCTGTGCGATAGTGGCTTGCAAGGAGCTGCTTAGGAATCTAGTTGCACAGCAAGTACAAGCTTCTCACTGGAGCTGAGAAGCACTGGGAAGAACTTCCCTTTGAAGAACTAACAGTGTGCAGAAACACACGCAGTTCTATCTCTTACTGCGGTTTGTGCAGGCGAGTTCAGTGAACAGGCCGCTCTGCCCGAACAAGGCAGAATGCAGATGCGTAGTTCCCAAGCATATTCTTCTGAGTCCACTAGAAACGTTGGAGTAGAGCTGAGAGGAACTCGGCATAAGTTCCATTTGAAGAAATAACCTAGGCCAGAAACCCACTCAGCTGTAGCTGTTAAGATTCATCTGGAGCGCACATTCTGGGAACCAGGCAGAAGAGTACCCGGTGGAAGCTGCTCGATTTCAGCTTGTCTGATAGGTGTTTGTCTTCCCTGCAGAGAAACAGTGGCTTAGAGAACTCTTTCTACAGCAGCCACACACTCTGTCCTAGAGCTGAGAAGCACTGGCTGTAAGTTCCCTTTGCAGAAGTAACATTCCCCAGAAACACACTCTCTCCTAACTCTTAAGTTAATAGCTCACCTCACATATGCATGGAAACCCAGAGTGGAGCAGCCGGCGTATCTCTTGCTTGGATGCTGCCAGAAGGCTCTGTGCGATAGTGGCTTGCAAGGAGCTGCTTAGGAATCTAGTTGCACAGCAAGTACAAGCTTCTCACTGGAGCTGAGAAGCACTGGGAAGAACTTCCCTTTGAAGAACTAACAGTGTGCAGAAACACACGCAGTTCTATCTCTTACTGGGGAGTGTGCAGGCGAGTTCAGTGAACAGGCCGCTCTGCCCGAACAAGGCAGAATGCAGATGCGTAGTTCCCAAGCATATTCTTCTGAGTCCACTAGAAACGTTGGAGTAGAGCTGAGAGGAACTCGGCATAAGTTCCATTTGAAGAAATAACCTAGGCCAGAAACCCACTCAGCTGTAGCTGTGAAGATTCATCTGGAGTGCACATTCTGGGAACCAGGCAGGAGAGTGCCCTGTGGAAGCTGCTCGATTTCAGCTTGTCTGATAGGTGTTTGTCTTCCCTGCAGAGAAACAGTGGCTTAGAGAACTCTTTCTACAGCAGCCACACACTCTGCCCTAGAGCTGAGAAGCACTGGCTGTAAGTTCCCTTTGCAGAAGTAACATTCTCCAGAAACACACTCTCTCCTAAGTCTTAACTTACTAGCTCACCTCACATATGCATGGAAACCCAGAGTGGAGCAGGCGGCGATAGCTCTTGCTTGTAAGCTGCCAGAAGGCTCTGTGCGATAGTGGCTTGCAAGGAGCTGCTTAGGAATCTAGTTGCACAGCAAGTACAAGCTTCTCACTGGAGCTGAGAAGCACTGGGAAGAACTTCCCTTTGAAGAACTAACAGTGTGCAGAAACACACGCAGTTCTATCTCTTACTGGGGAGTGTGCAGGCGAGTTCAGTGAACAGGCCGCTCTGCCCGAACAAGGCAGAATGCAGATGCGTAGTTCCCAAGCATATTCTTCTGAGTCCACTAGAAACGTTGGAGTAGAGCTGAGAGGAACTCGGCATAAGTTCCATTTGAAGAAATAACCTAGGCCAGAAACCCACTCAGCTGTAGCTGTTAAGATTCATCTGGAGCGCACATTCTGGGAACCAGGCAGGAGAGTGCCCTGTGGAAGCTGCTCGATTTCAGCTTGTCTGATAGGTGTTTGTCTTCCCTGCAGAGAAACAGTGGCTTAGAGAACTCTTTCTACAGCAGCCACACACTCTGCCCTAGAGCTGAGAAGCACTGGCTGTAAGTTCCCTTTGCAGAAGTAACATTCTCCAGAAACACACTCTCTCCTAACTCTTAAGTTACTAGCTCACCTCACATATGCATGGAAACCCAGAGTGGAGCAGCCGGCGATAGCTCTTGCTTGGAAGCTGCCAGAAGGCTCTGTGCGATAGTGGCTTGCAAGGAGCTGCTTAGGAATCTAGTTGCACAGCAAGTACAAGCTTCTCACTGGAGCTGAGAAGCACTGGGAAGAACTTCCCTTTGAAGAACTAACAGTGTGCAGAAACACACGCAGTTCTATCTCTTACTGGGGTTTGTGCAGGCGAGTTCAGTGAACAGGCCGCTCTGCCCGAACAAGGCAGAATGCAGATGCGTAGTTCCCAAGCATATTCTTCTGAGTCCACTAGAAACGTTGGAGTAGAGCTGAGAGGAACTCGGCATAAGTTCCATTTGAAGAAATAACCTAGGCCAGAAACCCACTCAGCTGTAGCTGTTAAGATTCATCTGGAGCGCACATTCTGGGAACCAGGCAGCAGAGTACCCGGTGGAAGCTGCTCGATTTCAGCTTGTCTGATAGGTGTTTGTCTTCCCTGCAGAGAAACAGTGGCTTAGAGAACTCTTTCTACAGCAGCCACACACTCTGTCCTAGAGCTGAGAAGCACTGGCTGTAAGTTCCCTTTGCAGAAGTAACATTCCCCAGAAACACACTCTCTCCTAACTCTTAAGTTAATAGCTCACCTCACATATGCATGGAAACCCAGAGTGGAGCAGCCGGCGTATCTCTTGCTTGGATGCTGCCAGAAGGCTCTGTGCGATAGTGGCTTGCAAGGAGCTGCTTAGGAATCTAGTTGCACAGCAAGTACAAGCTTCTCACTGGAGCTGAGAAGCACTGGGAAGAACTTCCCTTTGAAGAACTAACAGTGTGCAGAAACACACGCAGTTCTATCTCTTACTGGGGAGTGTGCAGGCGAGTTCAGTGAACAGGCCGCTCTGCCCGAACAAGGCAGAATGCAGATGCGTAGTTCCCAAGCATATTCTTCTGAGTCCACTAGAAACGTTGGAGTAGAGCTGCGAGGAACTCGGCATAAGTTCCATTTGAAGAAATAACCTAGGCCAGAAACCCACTCAGCTGTAGCTGTTAAGATTCATCTGGAGCGCACATTCTGGGAACCAGGCAGCAGAGTACCCGGTGGAAGCTGCTCGATTTCAGCTTGTCTGATAGGAGTTTGTCTTCCCTGCAGAGAAACAGTGGCTTAGAGAACTCTTTCTACAGCAGCCACACACTCTGCCCTAGAGCTGAGAAGCACTGGCTGTAAGTTCCCTTTGCAGAAGTAACATTCTCCAGAAACACACTCTCTCCTAACTCTTAAGTTACTAGCTCACCTCACATATGCATGGAAACGCAGAGTGGAGCAGCCGGCGATAGCTCTTGCTTGGAAGCTGCCAGAAGTCTCTGTGCGATAGTGGCTTGCAAGGAGCTGCTTAGGAATCTAGTTGCACAGCAAGTACAAGCTTCTCACTGGAGCTGAGAAGCACTGGGAAGAACTTCCCTTTGAAGAACTAACAGTGTGCAGAAACACACGCAGTTCTATCTCTTACTGCGGTTTGTGCAGGCGAGTTCAGTGAACAGGCCGCTCTGCCCGAACAAGGCAGAATGCAGATGCGTAGTTCCCAAGCATATTCTTCTGAGTCCACTAGAAACGTTGGAGTAGAGCTGAGAGGAACTCGGCATAAGTTCCATTTGAAGAAATAACCTAGGCCAGAAACCCACTCAGCTGTAGCTGTTAAGATTCATCTGGAGCGCACATTCTGGGAACCAGGCAGAAGAGTACCCGGTGGAAGCTGCTCGATTTCAGCTTGTCTGATAGGTGTTTGTCTTCCCTGCAGAGAAACAGTGGCTTAGAGAACTCTTTCTACAGCAGCCACACACTCTGTCCTAGAGCTGAGAAGCACTGGCTGTAAGTTCCCTTTGCAGAAGTAACATTCCCCAGAAACACACTCTCTCCTAACTCTTAAGTTAATAGCTCACCTCACATATGCATGGAAACCCAGAGTGGAGCAGCCGGCGTATCTCTTGCTTGGATGCTGCCAGAAGGCTCTGTGCGATAGTGGCTTGCAAGGAGCTGCTTAGGAATCTAGTTGCACAGCAAGTACAAGCTTCTCACTGGAGCTGAGAAGCACTGGGAAGAACTTCCCTTTGAAGAACTAACAGTGTGCAGAAACACACGCAGTTCTATCTCTTACTGGGGAGTGTGCAGGCGAGTTCAGTGAACAGGCCGCTCTGCCCGAACAAGGCAGAATGCAGATGCGTAGTTCCCAAGCATATTCTTCTGAGTCCACTAGAAACGTTGGAGTAGAGCTGAGAGGAACTCGGCATAAGTTCCATTTGAAGAAATAACCTAGGCCAGAAACCCACTCAGCTGTAGCTGTGAAGATTCATCTGGAGTGCACATTCTGGGAACCAGGCAGGAGAGTGCCCTGTGGAAGCTGCTCGATTTCAGCTTGTCTGATAGGTGTTTGTCTTCCCTGCAGAGAAACAGTGGCTTAGAGAACTCTTTCTACAGCAGCCACACACTCTGCCCTAGAGCTGAGAAGCACTGGCTGTAAGTTCCCTTTGCAGAAGTAACATTCTCCAGAAACACACTCTCTCCTAAGTCTTAACTTACTAGCTCACCTCACATATGCATGGAAACCCAGAGTGGAGCAGGCGGCGATAGCTCTTGCTTGTAAGCTGCCAGAAGGCTCTGTGCGATAGTGGCTTGCAAGGAGCTGCTTAGGAATCTAGTTGCACAGCAAGTACAAGCTTCTCACTGGAGCTGAGAAGCACTGGGAAGAACTTCCCTTTGAAGAACTAACAGTGTGCAGAAACACACGCAGTTCTATCTCTTACTGGGGAGTGTGCAGGCGAGTTCAGTGAACAGGCCGCTCTGCCCGAACAAGGCAGAATGCAGATGCGTAGTTCCCAAGCATATTCTTCTGAGTCCACTAGAAACGTTGGAGTAGAGCTGAGAGGAACTCGGCATAAGTTCCATTTGAAGAAATAACCTAGGCCAGAAACCCACTCAGCTGTAGCTGTTAAGATTCATCTGGAGCGCACATTCTGGGAACCAGGCAGGAGAGTGCCCTGTGGAAGCTGCTCGATTTCAGCTTGTCTGATAGGTGTTTGTCTTCCCTGCAGAGAAACAGTGGCTTAGAGAACTCTTTCTACAGCAGCCACACACTCTGCCCTAGAGCTGAGAAGCACTGGCTGTAAGTTCCCTTTGCAGAAGTAACATTCTCCAGAAACACACTCTCTCCTAACTCTTAAGTTACTAGCTCACCTCACATATGCATGGAAACGCAGAGTGGAGCAGCCGGCGATAGCTCTTGCTTGGAAGCTGCCAGAAGGCTCTGTGCGATAGTGGCTTGCAAGGAGCTGCTTAGGAATCTAGTTGCACAGCAAGTACAAGCTTCTCACTGGAGCTGAGAAGCACTGGGAAGAACTTCCCTTTGAAGAACTAACAGTGTGCAGAAACACACGCAGTTCTATCTCTTACTGGGGTTTGTGCAGGCGAGTTCAGTGAACAGGCCGCTCTGCCCGAACAAGGCAGAATGCAGATGCGTAGTTCCCAAGCATATTCTTCTGAGTCCACTAGAAACGTTGGAGTAGAGCTGAGAGGAACTCGGCATAAGTTCCATTTGAAGAAATAACCTAGGCCAGAAACCCACTCAGCTGTAGCTGTTAAGATTCATCTGGAGCGCACATTCTGGGAACCAGGCAGCAGAGTACCCGGTGGAAGCTGCTCGATTTCAGCTTGTCTGATAGGTGTTTGTCTTCCCTGCAGAGAAACAGTGGCTTAGAGAACTCTTTCTACAGCAGCCACACACTCTGTCCTAGAGCTGAGAAGCACTGGCTGTAAGTTCCCTTTGCAGAAGTAACATTCCCCAGAAACACACTCTCTCCTAACTCTTAAGTTAATAGCTCACCTCACATATGCATGGAAACCCAGAGTGGAGCAGCCGGCGTATCTCTTGCTTGGATGCTGCCAGAAGGCTCTGTGCGATAGTGGCTTGCAAGGAGCTGCTTAGGAATCTAGTTGCACAGCAAGTACAAGCTTCTCACTGGAGCTGAGAAGCACTGGGAAGAACTTCCCTTTGAAGAACTAACAGTGTGCAGAAACACACGCAGTTCTATCTCTTACTGGGGAGTGTGCAGGCGAGTTCAGTGAACAGGCCGCTCTGCCCGAACAAGGCAGAATGCAGATGCGTAGTTCCCAAGCATATTCTTCTGAGTCCACTAGAAACGTTGGAGTAGAGCTGAGAGGAACTCGGCATAAGTTCCATTTGAAGAAATAACCTAGGCCAGAAACCCACTCAGCTGTAGCTGTGAAGATTCATCTGGAGCGCACATTCTGGGAACCAGGCAGGAGAGTGCCCTGTGGAAGCTGCTCGATTTCAGCTTGTCTGATAGGTGTTTGTCTTCCCTGCAGAGAAACAGTGGCTTAGAGAACTCTTTCTACAGCAGCCACACACTCTGTCCTAGAGCTGAGAAGCACTGGCTGTAAGTTCCCTTTGCACAAGTAACATTCCCCAGAAACACACTCTCTCCTAACTCTTAAGTTAATAGCTCACCTCACATATGCATGGAACCCAGAGTGGAGCAGCCGGCGTATCTCTTGCTTGGATGCTGCCAGAAGGCTCTGTGCGATAGTGGCTTGCAAGGAGCTACTTAGGAATCTAGTTGCACAGCAAGTACAAGCTTTTCACTGGAGCTGAGAAGCACTGGGAAGAACTTCTCTTTGAAGCACTAACAGTGTGCAAAAACACACGCAGTTCTATCTCTTACTGGGGAGTGTCCAGTAGACCTCATGAACAGGCCGCTCTGCCCGAACAAGGCAGAATGCAGATGCGTAGTTCCCAAGCATATTCTTCTGAGTCCACTAGAAACGTTGGAGTAGAGCTGAGAGGAACTCGGCATAAGTTCCATTTGAAGAAATAACCTAGGCCAGAAACCCACTCAGCTGTAGCTGTTAAGATTCATCTGGAGCGCACATTCTGGGAACCAGGCAGCACAGTGCCCTGTGGAAGCTGCTCGATTTCAGCTTGTCTGATAGGTGTTTGTCTTCCCTGCAGAGAAACAGTGGCTTAGAGAAGTCTTTCTAGAGCAGCCACACACTCTGCCCTAGAGCTGAGAAGCACTGGCTGTAGGTTCCCTTTGCAGAAGTAACATTCTCCAGAAACACACTCTCTCCTAAGTCTTAACTTACTAGCTCACCTCACATATGCATGGAAACCCAGAGTGGAGCAGGCGGCGATAGCTCTTGCTTGGATGCTGCCAGAAGGCTCTGTGCGATAGTGGCTTGCAAGGAGCTGCTTAGGAATTAGTTGCACAGCAAGTACAAGCTTCTCACTAGAGCTGAGAAGCACTGGGAAGAACTTCCCTTTGAAGAACTAACAGTGTGCAGAAACACACGCAGTTCTATCTCTTACTGGGGAGTGTGCAGGCGAGTTCAGTGAACAGGCCGCTCTGCCCGAACAAGGCAGAATGCAGATGCGTAGTTCCCAAGCAGATTCTTCTGAGTCCACTAGAAACGTTGGAGTAGAGCTGAGAGGAACTCGGCATAAGTTCCATTTGAAGAAATAACCTAGGCCAGAAACCCACTCAGCTGTAGCTGTGAAGATTCATCTGGAGCGCACATTCTGGGAACCAGGCAGGAGAGTGCCCTGTGGAAGCTGCTCGATTTCAGCTTGTCTGATAGGTGTTTGTCTTCCCTGCAGAGAAACAGTGGCTTAGAGAACTCTTTCTACAGCAGCCACACACTCTGCCCTAGAGCTGAGAAGCACTGGCTGTAAGTTCCCTTTGCAGAAGTAACATTCTCCAGAAACACACTCTCTCCTAACTCTTAAGTTACTAGCTCACCTCACATATGCATGGAAACGCAGAGTGGAGCAGCCGGCGATAGCTCTTGCTTGGATGCTGCCAGAAGGCTCTGTGCGATAGTGGCTTGCAAGGAGCTGCTTAGGAATCTAGTTGCACAGCAAGTACAAGCTTCTCACTGGAGCTGAGAAGCACTGGGAAGAACTTCCCTTTGAAGAACTAACAGTGTGCAGAAACACACGCAGTTCTATCTCTTACTGGGGAGTGTGCAGGCGAGTTCAGTGAACAGGCCGCTCTGCCCGAACAAGGCAGAATGCAGATGCGTAGTTCCCAAGCATATTCTTCTGAGTCCACTAGAAACGTTGGAGTAGAGCTGAGAGGAACTCGGCATAAGTTCCATTTGAAGAAATAACCTAGGCCAGAAACCCACTCAGCTGTAGCTGTGAAGATTCATCTGGAGCGCACATTCTGGGAACCAGGCAGCAGAGTACCCGGTGGAAGCTGCTCGATTTCAGCTTGTCTGATAGGAGTTTGTCTTCCCTGCAGAGAAACAGTGGCTTAGAGAACTCTTTCTACAGCAGCCACACACTCTGTCCTAGAGCTGAGAAGCACTGGCTGTAAGTTCCCTTTGCAGAAGTAACATTCCCCAGAAACACACTCTCTCCTAACTCTTAAGTTAATAGCTCACCTCACATATGCATGGAACCCAGAGTGGAGCAGCCGGCGTATCTCTTGCTTGGATGCTGCCAGAAGGCTCTGTGCGATAGTGGCTTGCAAGGAGCTGCTTAGGAATCTAGTTGCACAGCAAGTACAAGCTTTTCACTGGAGCTGAGAAGCACTGGGAAGAACTTCTCTTTGAAGCACTAACAGTGTGCAAAAACACACGCAGTTCTATCTCTTACTGGGGAGTGTCCAGTAGACCTCATGAACAGGCCGCTCTGCCCGAACAAGGCAGAATGCAGATGCGTAGTTCCCAAGCAGATTCTTCTGAGTCCACTAGAAACGTTGGAGTAGAGCTGAGAGGAACTCGGCATAAGTTCCATTTGAAGAAATAACCTAGGCCAGAAACCCACTCAGCTGTAGCTGTTAAGATTCATCTGGAGCGCACATTCTGGGAACCAGGCAGCAGACTGCCCTGTGGAAGCTGCTGGATTTCAGCTTGTCTGATAGGTGTTTGTCTTCCCTGCAGAGAAACAGTGGCTTAGAGAATTCTTTCTACAGCAGCCACACACTCTGCCCTAGAGCTGAGAAGCACTGGCTGTAAGTTCCCTTTGCAGAAGTAACATTCTCCAGAAACACACTCTCTCCTAACTCTTAAGTTACTAGCTCACCTCACATATGCATGGAAACGCAGAGTGGAGCAGCCGGCGATAGCTCTTGCTTGGATGCTGCCAGAAGGCTCTGTGCGATAGTGGCTTGCAAGGAGCTGCTTAGGAATCTAGTTGCACAGCAAGTACAAGCTTCTCACTGGAGCTGAGAAGCACTGGGAAGAACTTCCCTTTGAAGAACTAACAGTGTGCAGAAACACACGCAGTTCTATCTCTTACTGGGGAGTGTGCAGGCGAGTTCAGTGAACAGGCCGCTCTGCCCGAACAAGGCAGAATGCAGATGCGTAGTTCCCAAGCATATTCTTCTGAGTCCACTAGAAACGTTGGAGTAGAGCTGAGAGGAGCTCGGCATAAGTTCCATTTGAAGAAATAACCTAGGCCAGAAACCCACTCAGCTGTAGCTGTGAAGATTCATCTGGAGCGCACATTCTGGGAACCAGGCAGCAGAGTGCCCTGTGGAAGCTGCTCGATTTCAGCTTGTCTGATAGGTGTTTGTCTTCCCTGCAGAGAAACAGTGGCTTAGAGAACTCTTTCTACAGCAGCCACACACTCTGCCCTAGAGCTGAGAAGCACTGGCTGTAAGTTCCCTTTGCAGAAGTAACATTCTCCAGAAACACACTCTCTCCTAACTCTTAAGTTACTAGCTCACCTCACATATGCATGGAAACCCAGAGTGGAGCAGCCGGCGATAGCTCTTGCTTGGATGCTGCCAGAAGGCTCTGTGCGATAGTGGCTTGCAAGGAGCTGCTTAGGAATCTAGTTGCACAGCAAGTACAAGCTTCTCACTGGAGCTGAGAAGCACTGGGAAGAACTTCCCTTTGAAGAACTAACAGTGTGCAGAAACACACGCAGTTCTATCTCTTACTGGGGAGTGTGCAGGCGAGTTCAGTGAACAGGCCGCTCTGCCCGAACAAGGCAGAATGCAGATGCGTAGTTCCCAAGCATATTCTTCTGAGTCCACTAGAAACGTTGGAGTAGAGCTGAGAGGAGCTCGGCATAAGTTCCATTTGAAGAAATAACCTAGGCCAGAAACCCACTCAGCTGTAGCTGTTAAGATTCATCTGGAGCGCACATTCTGGGAACCAGGCAGCACAGTGCCCTGTGGAAGCTGCTCGATTTCAGCTTGTCTGATAGGTGTTTGTCTTCCCTGCAGAGAAACAGTGGCTTAGAGAACTCTTTCTACAGCAGCCACACACTCTGCCCTAGAGCTGAGAAGCACTGGCTGTAAGTTCCCTTTGCAGAAGTAACATTCTCCAGAAACACACTCTCTCCTAACTCTTAAGTTACTAGCTCACCTCACATATGCATGGAAACGCAGAGTGGAGCAGCCGGCGATAGCTCTTGCTTGGATGCTGCCAGAAGGCTCTGTGCGATAGTGGCTTGCAAGGAGCTGTTTAGGAATCTAGTTGCACAGCAAGTACAAGCTTCTCACTGGAGCTGAGAAGCACTGGGAAGAACTTCCCTTTGAAGAACTAACAGTGTGCAGAAACACACGCAGTTCTATCTCTTACTGGGGAGTGTGCAGGCGAGTTCAGTGAACAGGCCGCTCTGCCCGAACAAGGCAGAATGCAGATGCGTAGTTCCCAAGCATATTCTTCTGAGTCCACTAGAAACGTTGGAGTAGAGCTGCGAGGAACTCGGCATAAGTTCCATTTGAAGAAATAACCTAGGCCAGAAACCCACTCAGCTGTAGCTGTTAAGATTCATCTGGAGCGCACATTCTGGGAACCAGGCAGCAGAGTACCCGGTGGAAGCTGCTCGATTTCAGCTTGTCTGATAGGTGTTTGTCTTCCCTGCAGAGAAACAGTGGCTTAGAGAACTCTTTCTACAGCAGCCACACACTCTGTCCTAGAGCTGAGAAGCACTGGCTGTAAGTTCCCTTTGCACAAGTAACATTCCCCAGAAACACACTCTCTCCTAACTCTTAAGTTAATAGCTCACCTCACATATGCATGGAAACCCGGAGCGGAGCAGCCGGCGTATCTCTTGCTTGGATGCTGCCAGAAGGCTCTGTGCGATAGTGGCTTGGAAGGAGCTACTTAGGAATCTAGTTGCACAGCAAGTACAAGCTTTTCACTGGAGCTGAGAAGCACTGGGAAGAACTTCTCTTTGAAGAACTAACAGTGTGCAAAAACACACGCAGTTCTATCTCTTACTGGGGAGTGTCCAGGAGACCTCAGTGAACAGGCCGCTCTGCCCGAAAAAGGCAGAATGCAGATGCGTAGTTCCCAAGCATATTCTTCTGAGTCCACTAGAAACGTTGGAGTAGAGCTGAGAGGAACTCGGCATAAGTTCCATTTGAAGAAATAACCTAGGCCAGAAACCCACTCAGCTGTAGCTGTTAAGATTCATCTGGAGCGCACATTCTGGGAACCAGGCAGCAGACTGCCCTGTGGAAGCTGCTCGATTTCAGCTTGTCTGATAGGTGTTTGTCTTCCCTGCAGAGAAACAGTGGCTTAGAGAACTCTTTCTACAGCAGCCACACACTCTGCCCTAGAGCTGAGAAGCACTGGCTGTAAGTTCCCTTTGCAGAAGTAACATTCTCCAGAAACACACTCTCTCCTAACTCTTAAGTTACTAGCTCACCTCACATATGCATGGAAACGCAGAGTGGAGCAGCCGGCGATAGCTCTTGCTTGGATGCTGCCAGAAGGCTCTGTGCGATAGTGGCTTGCAAGGAGCTGCTTAGGAATCTAGTTGCACAGCAAGTACAAGCTTCTCACTGGAGCTGAGAAGCACTGGGAAGAACTTCCCTTTGAAGAACTAACAGTGTGCAGAAACACACGCAGTTCTATCTCTTACTGGGGAGTGTGCAGGCGAGTTCAGTGAACAGGCCGCTCTGCCCGAACAAGGCAGAATGCAGATGCGTAGTTCCCAAGCATATTCTTCTGAGTCCACTAGAAACGTTGGAGTAGAGCTGCGAGGAACTCGGCATAAGTTCCATTTGAAGAAATAACCTAGGCCAGAAACCCACTCAGCTGTAGCTGTTAAGATTCATCTGGAGCGCACATTCTCGGAACCAGGCAGCAGAGTACCCGGTGGAAGCTGCTCGATTTCAGCTTGTCTGATAGGTGTTTGTCTTCCCTGCAGAGAAACAGTGGCTTAGAGAACTCTTTCTACAGCAGCCACACACTCTGTCCTAGAGCTGAGAAGCACTGGCTGTAAGTTCCCTTTGCACAAGTAACATTCCCCAGAAACACACTCTCTCCTAACTCTTAAGTTAATAGCTCACCTCACATATGCATGGAAACCCAGAGTGGAGCAGCCGGCGTATCTCTTGCTTGGATGCTGCCAGAAGGCTCTGTGCGATAGTGGCTTGGAAGGAGCTACTTAGGAATCTAGTTGCACAGCAAGTACAAGCTTTTCACTGGAGCTGAGAAGCACTGGGAAGAACTTCTCTTTGAAGAACTAACAGTGTGCAAAAACACACGCAGTTCTATCTCTTACTGGGGAGTGTCCAGGAGACCTCAGTGAACAGGCCGCTCTGCCCGAAAAAGGCAGAATGCAGATGCGTAGTTCCCAAGCATATTCTTCTGAGTCCACTAGAAACGTTGGAGTAGAGCTGAGAGGAACTCGGCATAAGTTCCATTTGAAGAAATAACCTAGGCCAGAAACCCACTCAGCTGTAGCTGTTAAGATTCATCTGGAGCGCACATTCTGGGAACCAGGCAGCAGACTGCCCTGTGGAAGCTGCTCGATTTCAGCTTGTCTGATAGGTGTTTGTCTTCCCTGCAGAGAAACAGTGGCTTAGAGAACTCTTTCTACAGCAGCCACACACTCTGCCCTAGAACTGAGAAGCACTGGCTGTAAGTTCCCTTTGCAGAAGTAACATTCTCCAGAAACACACTCTCTCCTAACTCTTAAGTTACTAGCTCACCTCACATATGCATGGAAACGCAGAGTGGAGCAGCCGGCGATAGCTCTTGCTTGGATGCTGCCAGAAGGCTCTGTGCGATAGTGGCTTGCAAGGAGCTGCTTAGGAATCTAGTTGCACAGCAAGTACAAGCTTCTCACTGGAGCTGAGAAGCACTGGGAAGAACTTCCCTTTGAAGAACTAACAGTGTGCAGAAACACACGCAGTTCTATCTCTTACTGGGGAGTGTGCAGGCGAGTTCAGTGAACAGGCCGCTCTGCCCGAACAAGGCAGAATGCAGATGCGTAGTTCCCAAGCATATTCTTCTGAGTCCACTAGAAACGTTGGAGTAGAGCTGCGAGGAACTCGGCATAAGTTCCATTTGAAGAAATAACCTAGGCCAGAAACCCACTCAGCTGTAGCTGTTAAGATTCATCTGGAGCGCACATTCTGGGAACCAGGCACAAGAGTACCCGGTGGAAGCTGCTCGATTTCAGCTTGTCTGATAGGTGTTTGTCTTCCCTGCAGAGAAACAGTGGCTTAGAGAACTCTTTCTACAGCAGCCACACACTCTGTCCTAGAGCTGAGAAGCACTGGCTGTAAGTTCCCTTTGCACAAGTAACATTCCCCAGAAACACACTCTCTCCTAACTCTTAAGTTAATAGCTCACCTCACATATGCATGGAAACCCAGAGTGGAGCAGCCGGCGTATCTCTTGCTTGGATGCTGCCAGAAGGCTCTGTGCGATAGTGGCTTGGAAGGAGCTACTTAGGAATCTAGTTGCACAGCAAGTACAAGCTTTTCACTGGAGCTGAGAAGCACTGGGAAGAACTTCTCTTTGAAGAACTAACAGTGTGCAAAAACACACGCAGTTCTATCTCTTACTGGGGAGTGTCCAGGAGACCTCAGTGAACAGGCCGCTCTGCCCGAAAAAGGCAGAATGCAGATGCGTAGTTCCCAAGCATATTCTTCTGAGTCCACTAGAAACGTTGGAGTAGAGCTGAGAGGAACTCGGCATAAGTTCCATTTGAAGAAATAACCTAGGCCAGAAACCCACTCAGCTGTAGCTGTTAAGATTCATCTGGAGCGCACATTCTGGGAACCAGGCAGCAGACTGCCCTGTGGAAGCTGCTCGATTTCAGCTTGTCTGATAGGTGTTTGTCTTCCCTGCAGAGAAACAGTGGCTTAGAGAACTCTTTCTACAGCAGCCACACACTCTGCCCTAGAGCTGAGAAGCACTGGCTGTAAGTTCCCTTTGCAGAAGTAACATTCTCCAGAAACACACTCTCTCCTAACTCTTAAGTTACTAGCTCACCTCACATATGCATGGAAACGCAGAGTGGAGCAGCCGGCGATAGCTCTTGCTTGGATGCTGCCAGAAGGCTCTGTGCGATAGTGGCTTGCAAGGAGCTGCTTAGGAATCTAGTTGCACAGCAAGTACAAGCTTCTCACTGGAGCTGAGAAGCACTGGGAAGAACTTCCCTTTGAAGAACTAACAGTGTGCAGAAACACACGCAGTTCTATCTCTTACTGGGGAGTGTGCAGGCGAGTTCAGTGAACAGGCCGCTCTGCCCGAACAAGGCAGAATGCAGATGCGTAGTTCCCAAGCATATTCTTCTGAGTCCACTAGAAACGTTGGAGTAGAGCTGCGAGGAACTCGGCATAAGTTCCATTTGAAGAAATAACCTAGGCCAGAAACCCACTCAGCTGTAGCTGTTAAGATTCATCTGGAGCGCACATTCTGGGAACCAGGCAGCAGAGTGCCCTGTGGAAGCTGCTCGATTTCAGCTTGTCTGATAGGTGTTTGTCTTCCCTGCAGAGAAACAGTGGCTTAGAGAACTCTTTCTACAGCAGCCACACACTCTGTCCTAGAGCTGAGAAGCACTGGCTGTAAGTTCCCTTTGCACAAGTAACATTCCCCAGAAACACACTCTCTCCTAACTCTTAAGTTAATAGCTCACCTCACATATGCATGGAAACCCAGAGTGGAGCAGCCGGCGTATCTCTTGCTTGGATGCTGCCAGAAGGCTCTGTGCGATAGTGTCTTGCAAGGAGCTACTTAGGAATCTAGTTGCACAGCAAGTACAAGCTTTTCACTGGAGCTGAGAAGCACTGGGAAGAACTTCTCTTTGAAGAACTAACAGTGTGCAAAAACACACGCAGTTCTATCTCTTACTGGGGAGTGTCCAGGAGACCTCAGTGAACAGGCCGCTCTGCCCGAAAAAGGCAGAATGCAGATGCGTAGTTCCCAAGCATATTCTTCTGAGTCCATAGAAACGTTGGAGTAGAGCTGAGAGGAACTCGGCATAAGTTCCATTTGAAGAAATAACCTAGGCCAGAAACCCACTCAGCTGTAGCTGTTAAGATTCATCTGGAGCGCACATTCTGGGAACCAGGCAGCAGACTGCCCTGTGGAAGCTGCTCGATTTCAGCTTGTCTGATAGGTGTTTGTCTTCCCTGCAGAGAAACAGTGGCTTAGAGAACTCTTTCTACAGCAGCCACACACTCTTCCCTAGAGCTGAGAAGCACTGGCTGTAAGTTCCCTTTGCAGAAGTAACATTCTCCAGAAACACACTCTCTCCTAACTCTTAAGTTACTAGCTCACCTCACATATGCATGGAAACGCAGAGTGGAGCAGCCGGCGATAGCTCTTGCTTGGATGCTGCCAGAAGGCTCTGTGCGATAGTGGCTTGCAAGGAGCTGCTTAGGAATCTAGTTGCACAGCAAGTACAAGCTTCTCACTGGAGCTGAGAAGCACTGGGAAGAACTTCCCTTTGAAGAACTAACAGTGTGCAGAAACACACGCAGTTCTATCTCTTACTGGGGAGTGTGCAGGCGAGTTCAGTGAACAGGCCGCTCTGCCCGAACAAGGCAGAATGCAGATGCGTAGTTCCCAAGCATATTCTTCTGAGTCCACTAGAAACGTTGGAGTAGAGCTGAGAGGAACTCGGCATAAGTTCCATTTGAAGAAATAACCTAGGCCAGAAACCCACTCAGCTGTAGCTGTTAAGATTCATCTGGAGCGCACATTCTGGGAACCAGGCAGCAGAGTACCCGGTGGAAGCTGCTCGATTTCAGCTTGTCTGATAGGTGTTTGTCTTCCCTGCAGAGAAACAGTGGCTTAGAGAACTCTTTCTACAGCAGCCACACACTCTGTCCTAGAGCTGAGAAGCACTGGCTGTAAGTTCCCTTTGCAGAAGTAACATTCCCCAGAAACACACTCTCTCCTAACTCTTAAGTTAATAGCTCACCTCACATATGCATGGAAACCCAGAGTGGAGCAGCCGGCGTATCTCTTGCTTGGATGCTGCCAGAAGGCTCTGTGCGATAGTGGCTTGCAAGGAGCTACTTAGGAATCTAGTTGCACAGCAAGTACAAGCTTTTCACTGGAGCTGAGAAGCACTGGGAAGAACTTCTCTTTGAAGAACTGACAGTGTGCAAAAACACACGCAGTTCTATCTCTTACTGGGGAGTGTCCAGGAGACCTCAGTGAACAGGCCGCTCTGCCCGAAAAAGGCAGAATGCAGATGCGTAGTTCCCAAGCATATTCTTCTGAGTCCACTAGAAACGTTGGAGTAGAGCTGAGAGGAACTCGGCATAAGTTCCATTTGAAGAAATAACCTAGGCCAGAAACCCACTCAGCTGTAGCTGTTAAGATTCATCTGGAGCGCACATTCTGGGAACCAGGCAGCAGACTGCCCTGTGGAAGCTGCTCGATTTCAGCTTGTCTGATAGGTGTTTGTCTTCCCTGCAGAGAAACAGTGGCTTAGAGAACTCTTTCTACAGCAGCCACACACTCTGTCCTAGAGCTGAGAAGCACTGGCTGTAAGTTCCCTTTGCAGAAGTAACATTCTCCAGAAACACACTCTCTCCTAACTCTTAAGTTACTAGCTCACCTCACATATGCATGGAAACGCAGAGTGGAGCAGCCGGCGATAGCTCTTGCTTGGATGCTGCCAGAAGGCTCTGTGCGATAGTGGCTTGCAAGGAGCTGCTTAGGAATCTAGTTGCACAGCAAGTACAAGCTTCTCACTGGAGCTGAGAAGCACTGGGAAGAACTTCCCTTTGAAGAACTAACAGTGTGCAGAAACACACGCAGTTCTATCTCTTACTGGGGAGTGTGCAGGCGAGTTCAGTGAACAGGCCGCTCTGCCCGAACAAGGCAGAATGCAGATGCGTAGTTCCCAAGCATATTCTTCTGAGTCCACTAGAAACGTTGGAGTAGAGCTGAGAGGAACTCGGCATAAGTTCCATTTGAAGAAATAACCTAGGCCAGAAACCCACTCAGCTGTAGCTGTGAAGATTCATCTGGAGCGCACATTCTGGGAACCAGGCAGCAGAGTGCCCTGTGGAAGCTGCTCGATTTCAGCTTGTCTGATAGGTGTTTGTCTTCCCTGCAGAGAAACAGTGGCTTAGAGAACTCTTTCTACAGCAGCCACACACTCTGCCCTAGAGCTGAGAAGCACTGGCTGTAAGTTCCCTTTGCAGAAGTAACATTCTCCAGAAACACACTCTCTCCTAACTCTTAAGTTACTAGCTCACCTCACATATGCATGGAAACCCAGAGTGGAGCAGCCGGCGATAGCTCTTGCTTGGATGCTGCCAGAAGGCTCTGTGCGATAGTGGCTTGCAAGGAGCTGCTTAGGAATCTAGTTGCACAGCAAGTACAAGCTTCTCACTGGAGCTGAGAAGCACTGGGAAGAACTTCCCTTTGAAGAACTAACAGTGTGCAGAAACACACGCAGTTCTATCTGTTACTGGGGAGTGTGCAGGCGAGTTCAGTGAACAGGCCGCTCTGCCCGAACAAGGCAGAATGCAGATGCGTAGTTCCCAAGCATATTCTTCTGAGTCCACTAGAAACGTTGGAGTAGAGCTGAGAGGAGCTCGGCATAAGTTCCATTTGAAGAAATAACCTAGGCCAGAAACCCACTCAGCTGTAGCTGTTAAGATTCATCTGGAGCGCACATTCTGGGAACCAGGCAGCAGAGTTCCCTGTGGAAGCTGCTCGATTTCAGCTTGTCTGATAGGTGTTTGTCTTCCCTGCAGAGAAACAGTGGCTTAGAGAACTCTTTCTACAGCAGCCACACACTCTGCCCTAGAGCTGAGAAGCACTGGCTGTAAGTCCCCTTTGCAGAAGTAACATTCTCCAGAAACACACTCTCTCCTAACTCTTAAGTTACTAGCTCACCTCACATATGCATGGAAACCCAGAGTGGAGCAGCCGGCGATAGCTCTTGCTTGGATGCTGCCAGAAGGCTCTGTGCGATAGTGGCTTGCAAGGAGCTGCTTAGGAATCTAGTTGCACAGCAAGTACAAGCTTCTCACTGGAGCTGAGAAGCACTGGAAAGAACTTCCCTTTGAAGAACTAACAGTGTGCAGAAACACACGCAGTTCTATTTCTTACTGGGGAGTGTGCAGGCGAGTTCAGTGAACAGGCCACTCTGCCCGAACAAGGCAGAATGCAGATGCGTAGTTCCCAAGCATATTCCTCTGAGTCCACTAGAAACGTTGGAGTAGAGCTGAGAGGAACTCGGCATAAGTTCCATTTGAAGAAATAACCTAGACCAGAAACCCACTCAGCTGTAGCTGTTAAGATTCATCTGGAGCGCACATTCTGGGAACCAGGCAGCAGAGTGCCCTGTGGAAGCTGCTCGATTTCTCCTTGTCTGATAGGTGTTTGTCTTCCCTGCAGAGAAACAGTGGCTTAGAGAACTCTTTCTACAGCAGCCACACACTCTGCCCTAGAGCTGAGAAGCACTGGCTGTAAGTTCCCTTTGCAGAAGTAACATTCTCCAGAAACACACTCTCTCCTAACTCTTAAGTTACTAGCTCACCTCACATATGCATGGAAACCCAGAGTGGAGCAGGCGGCGATAGCTCTTGCTTGGATGCTGCCAGAAGGCTCTGTGCGATAGTGGCTTGCAAGGAGCTACTTAGGAATCTAGTTGCACAGCAAGTACAAGCTTCTCACTGGAGCTGAGAAGCACTGGGAAGAACTTCCCTTTGAAGAACTAACAGTGTGCAGAAACACACGCAGTTCTATCTCTTACTGGGGAGTGTGCAGGCGAGTTCAGTGAACAGGCCGCTCTGCCCGAACAAGGCAGAATGCAGATGCGTAGTTCCCAAGCATATTCTTCTGAGTCCACTAGAAACGTTGGAGTAGAGCTGAGAGGAACTCGGCATAAGTTCCATTTGAAGAAATAACCTAGGCCAGAAACCCACTCAGCTGTAGCTGTTAAGATTCATCTGGAGCGCACATTCTGGGAACCAGGCAGCAGAGTACCCGGTGGAAG
Source organism: Tapirus indicus (assembly GCA_031878705.1). Classification (NCBI taxonomy): domain Eukaryota; kingdom Metazoa; phylum Chordata; class Mammalia; order Perissodactyla; family Tapiridae; genus Tapirus; species Tapirus indicus. The sequence continues at coordinate 1,305,072 of CM062933.1, forward strand.
CTGCTCGATTTCAGCTTGTCTGATAGGTGTTTGTCTTCCCTGCAGAGAAACAGTGGCTTAGAGAACTCTTTCTACAGCAGCCACACACTCTGTCCTAGAGCTGAGAAGCACTGGCTGTAAGTTCCCTTTGCACAAGTAACATTCCCCAGAAACACACTCTCTCCTAACTCTTAAGTTAATAGCTCACCTCACATATGCATGGAAACCCAGAGTGGAGCAGCCGGCGATAGCTCTTGCTTGGATGCTGCCAGAAGGCTCTGTGCGATAGTGGCTTGCAAGGAGCTGCTTAGGAATCTAGTTGCACAGCAAGTACAAGCTTCTCACTGGAGCTGAGAAGCACTGGAAAGAACTTCCCTTTGAAGAACTAACAGTGTGCAGAAACACACGCAGTTCTATCTCTTACTGGGGAGTGTGCAGGCGAGTTCAGTGAACAGGCCACTCTGCCCGAACAAGGCAGAATGCAGATGCGTAGTTCCCAAGCATATTCCTCTGAGTCCACTAGAAACGTTGGAGTAGAGCTGAGAGGAACTCGGCATAAGTTCCATTTGAAGAAATAACCTAGACCAGAAACCCACTCAGCTGTAGCTGTTAAGATTCATCTGGAGCGCACATTCTGGGAACCAGGCAGCAGAGTGCCCTGTGGAAGCTGCTCGATTTCTCCTTGTCTGATAGGTGTTTGTCTTCCCTGCAGAGAAACAGTGGCTTAGAGAACTCTTTCTACAGCAGCCACACACTCTGCCCTAGAGCTGAGAAGCACTGGCTGTAAGTTCCCTTTGCAGAAGTAACATTCTCCAGAAACACACTCTCTCCTAACTCTTAAGTTACTAGCTCACCTCACATATGCATGGAAACCCAGAGTGGAGCAGGCGGCGATAGCTCTTGCTTGGATGCTGCCAGAAGGCTCTGTGCGATAGTGGCTTGCAAGGAGCTACTTAGGAATCTAGTTGCACAGCAAGTACAAGCTTCTCACTGGAGCTGAGAAGCACTGGGAAGAACTTCCCTTTGAAGAACTAACAGTGTGCAGAAACACACGCAGTTCTATCTCTTACTGGGGAGTGTGCAGGCGAGTTCAGTGAACAGGCCGCTCTGCCCGAACAAGGCAGAATGCAGATGCGTAGTTCCCAAGCATATTCTTCTGAGTCCACTAGAAACGTTGGAGTAGAGCTGAGAGGAACTCGGCATAAGTTCCATTTGAAGAAATAACCTAGGCCAGAAACCCACTCAGCTGTAGCTGTTAAGATTCATCTGGAGCGCACATTCTGGGAACCAGGCAGCAGAGTACCCGGTGGAAGCTGCTCGATTTCAGCTTGTCTGATAGGTGTTTGTCTTCCCTGCAGAGAAACAGTGGCTTAGAGAACTCTTTCTACAGCAGCCACACACTCTGTCCTAGAGCTGAGAAGCACTGGCTGTAAGTTCCCTTTGCACAAGTAACATTCCCCAGAAACACACTCTCTCCTAACTCTTAAGTTAATAGCTCACCTCACATATGCATGGAAACCCAGAGTGGAGCAGCCGGCGATAGCTCTTGCTTGGATGCTGCCAGAAGGCTCTGTGCGATAGTGGCTTGCAAGGAGCTGCTTAGGAATCTAGTTGCACAGCAAGTACAAGCTTCTCACTGGAGCTGAGAAGCACTGGGAAGAACTTCCCTTTGAAGAACTAACAGTGTGCAGAAACACACGCAGTTCTATCTCTTACTGGGGAGTGTGCAGGCGAGTTCAGTGAACAGGCCGCTCTGCCCGAACAGGGCAGAATGCAGATGCGTAGTTCCCAAGCATATTCTTCTGAGTCCACTAGAAACGTTGGAGTAGAGCTGAGAGGAACTCGGCATAAGTTCCATTTGAAGAAATAACCTAGGCCAGAAACCCACTCAGCTGTAGCTGTGAAGATTCATCTGGAGCGCACATTCTGGGAACCAGGCAGCAGAGTTCCCTGTGGAAGCTGCTCGATTTCAGCTTGTCTGATAGGAGTTTGTCTTCCCTGCAGAGAAACAGTGGCTTAGAGAACTCTTTCTACAGCAGCCACACACTCTGCCCTAGAGCTGAGAAGCACTGGCTGTAAGTTCCCTTTGCAGAAGTAACATTCTCCAGAAACACACTCTCTCCTAACTCTTAAGTTACTAGCTCACCTCACATATGCATGGAAACGCAGAGTGGAGCAGCCGGCGATAGCTCTTGCTTGGATGCTGCCAGAAGGCTCTGTGCGATAGTGGCTTGCAAGGAGCTGCTTAGGAATCTAGTTGCACAGCAAGTACAAGCTTCTCACTGGAGCTGAGAAGCACTGGGAAGAACTTCCCTTTGAAGAACTAACAGTGTGCAGAAACACACGCAGTTCTATCTCTTACTGGGGAGTGTGCAGGCGAGTTCAGTGAACAGGCCGCTCTGCCCGAACAAGGCAGAATGCAGATGCGTAGTTCCCAAGCATATTCTTCTGAGTCCACTAGAAACGTTGGAGTAGAGCTGAGAGGAGCTCGGCATAAGTTCCATTTGAAGAAATAACCTAGGCCAGAAACCCACTCAGCTGTAGCTGTTAAGATTCATCTGGAGCGCACATTCTGGGAACCAGGCAGCAGAGTTCCCTGTGGAAGCTGCTCGATTTCAGCTTGTCTGATAGGTGTTTGTCTTCCCTGCAGAGAAACAGTGGCTTAGAGAACTCTTTCTACAGCAGCCACACACTCTGCCCTAGAGCTGAGAAGCACTGGCTGTAAGTCCCCTTTGCAGAAGTAACATTCTCCAGAAACACACTCTCTCCTAACTCTTAAGTTACTAGCTCACCTCACATATGCATGGAAACCCAGAGTGGAGCAGCCGGCGATAGCTCTTGCTTGGATGCTTGCAGAAGGCTCTGTGCGATAGTGGCTTGCAAGGAGCTGCTTAGGAATCTAGTTGCACAGCAAGTACAAGCTTCTCACTGGAGCTGAGAAGCACTGGAAAGAACTTCCCTTTGAAGAACTAACAGTGTGCAGAAACACACGCAGTTCTATCTCTTACTGGGGAGTGTGCAGGCGAGTTCAGTGAACAGGCCACTCTGCCCGAACAAGGCAGAATGCAGATGCGTAGTTCCCAAGCATATTCCTCTGAGTCCACTAGAAACGTTGGAGTAGAGCTGAGAGGAACTCGGCATAAGTTCCATTTGAAGAAATAACCTAGACCAGAAACCCACTCAGCTGTAGCTGTTAAGAGTCATCTGGAGCGCACATTCTGGGAACCAGGCAGCAGAGTGCCCTGTGGAAGCTGCTCGATTTCAGCTTGTCTGATAGGTGTTTGTCTTCCCTGCAGAGAAACAGTGGCTTAGAGAAGTCTTTCTAGAGCAGCCACACACTCTGCCCTAGAGCTGAGAAGCACTGGCTGTAGGTTCCCTTTGCAGAAGTAACATTCTCCAGAAACACACTCTCTCCTAACTCTTAAGTTACTAGCTCACCTCACATATGCATGGAAACCCAGAGTGGAGCAGGCGGCGATAGCTCTTGCTTGGATGCTGCCAGAAGGCTCTGTGCGATAGTGGCTTGCAAGGAGCTACTTAGGAATCTAGTTGCACAGCAAGTACAAGCTTCTCACTGGAGCTGAGAAGCACTGGGAAGAACTTCCCTTTGAAGAACTAACAGTGTGCAGAAACACACGCAGTTCTATCTCTTACTGGGGAGTGTGCAGGCGAGTTCAGTGAACAGGCCGCTCTGCCCGAACAAGGCAGAATGCAGATGCGTAGTTCCCAAGCATATTCTTCTGAGTCCACTAGAAACGTTGGAGTAGAGCTGAGAGGAACTCGGCATAAGTTCCATTTGAAGAAATAACCTAGGCCAGAAACCCACTCAGCTGTAGCTGTGAAGATTCATCTGGAGCGCACATTCTGGGAACCAGGCAGCAGAGTGCCCTGTGGAAGCTGCTCGATTTCAGCTTGTCTGATAGGTGTTTGTCTTCCCTGCAGAGAAACAGTGGCTTAGAGAACTCTTTCTACAGCAGCCACACACTCTGCCCTAGAGCTGAGAAGCACTGGCTGTAAGTTCCCTTTGCAGAAGTAACATTCTCCAGAAACACACTCTCTCCTAACTCTTAAGTTACTAGCTCACCTCACATATGCATGGAAACCCAGAGTGGAGCAGCCGGCGATAGCTCTTGCTTGGATGCTGCCAGAAGGCTCTGTGCGATAGTGGCTTGCAAGGAGCTGCTTAGGAATCTAGTTGCACAGCAAGTACAAGCTTCTCACTGGAGCTGAGAAGCACTGGGAAGAACTTCCCTTTGAAGAACTAACAGTGTGCAGAAACACACGCAGTTCTATCTCTTACTGGGGAGTGTGCAGGCGAGTTCAGTGAACAGGCCACTCTGCCCGAACAAGGCAGAATGCAGATGCGTAGTTCCCAAGCATATTCTTCTGAGTCCACTAGAAACGTTGGAGTAGAGCTGAGAGGAGCTCGGCATAAGTTCCATTTGAAGAAATAACCTAGGCCAGAAACCCACTCAGCTGTAGCTGTTAAGATTCATCTGGAGCGCACATTCTGGGAACCAGGCAGCAGAGTTCCCTGTGGAAGCTGCTCGATTTCAGCTTGTCTGATAGGTGTTTGTCTTCCCTGCAGAGAAACAGTGGCTTAGAGAACTCTTTCTACAGCAGCCACACACTCTGCCCTAGAGCTGAGAAGCACTGGCTGTAAGTCCCCTATGCAGAAGTAACATTCTCCAGAAACACACTCTCTCCTAACTCTTAAGTTACTAGCTCACCTCACATATGCATGGAAACCCAGAGTGGAGCAGCCGGCGATAGCTCTTGCTTGGATGCTGCCAGAAGGCTCTGTGCGATAGTGGCTTGCAAGGAGCTGCTTAGGAATCTAGTTGCACAGCAAGTACGAGCTTCTCACTGGAGCTGAGAAGCACTGGAAAGAACTTCCCTTTGAAGAACTAACAGTGTGCAGAAACACACGCAGTTCTATCTCTTACTGGGGAGTGTGCAGGCGACTTCAGTGAACAGGCCACTCTGCCCGAACAAGGCAGAATGCAGATGCGTAGTTCCCAAGCAGATTCTTCTGAGTCCACTAGAAACGTTGGAGTAGAGCTGAGAGGAGCTCGGCATAAGTTCCATTTGAAGAAATAACCTAGGCCAGAAACCCACTCAGCTGTAGCTGTTAAGATTCATCTGGAGCGCACATTCTGGGAACCAGGCAGCACAGTGCCCTGTGGAAGCTGCTCGATTTCAGCTTGTCTGATAGGTGTTTGTCTTCCCTGCAGAGAAACAGAGGCTTAGAGAACTCTTTCTACAGCAGCCACACACTCTGCCCTAGAGCTGAGAAGCACTGGCTGTAAGTCCCCTTTGCAGAAGTAACATTCTCCAGAAACACACTCTCTCCTAACTCTTAAGTTACTAGCTCACCTCACATATGCATGGAAACGCAGAGTGGAGCAGCCGGCGATAGCTCTTGCTTGGATGCTGCCAGAAGGCTCTGTGCGATAGTGGTTGCAAGGAGCTGCTTAGGAATCTAGTTGCACAGCAAGTACAAGCTTCTCACTGGAGCTGAGAAGCACTGGGAAGAACTTCCCTTTGAAGAACTAACAGTGTGCAGAAACACACGCAGTTCTATCTCTTACTGGGGAGTGTGCAGGCGAGTTCAGTGAACAGGCCACTCTGCCCGAACAGGGCAGAATGCAGATGCGTAGTTCCCAAGCATATTCTTCTGAGTCCACTAGAAACGTTGGAGTAGAGCTGAGAGGAACTCGGCATAAGTTCCATTTGAAGAAATAACCTAGGCCAGAAACCCACTCAGCTGTAGCTGTGAAGATTCATCTGGAGCGCACATTCTGGGAACCAGGCAGCAGAGTGCCCTGTGGAAGCTGCTCGATTTCAGCTTGTCTGATAGGTGTTTGTCTTCCCTGCAGAGAAACAGTGGCTTAGAGAACTCTTTCTACAGCAGCCACACACTCTGCCCTAGAGCTGAGAAGCACTGGCTGTAAGTTCCCTTTGCAGAAGTAACATTCTCCAGAAACACACTCTCTCCTAACTCTTAAGTTACTAGCTCACCTCACATATGCATGGAAACCCAGAGTGGAGCAGCCGGCGATAGCTCTTGCTTGGATGCTGCCAGAAGGCTCTGTGCGATAGTGGCTTGCAAGGAGCTGCTTAGGAATCTAGTTGCACAGCAAGTACAAGCTTCTCACTGGAGCTGAGAAGCACTGGGAAGAACTTCCCTTTGAAGAACTAACAGTGTGCAGAAACACACGCAGTTCTATCTCTTACTGGGGAGTGTGCAGGCGAGTTCAGTGAACAGGCCGCTCTGCCCGAACAAGGCAGAATGCAGATGCGTAGTTCCCAAGCATATTCTTCTGAGTCCACTAGAAACGTTGGAGTAGAGCTGAGAGGAGCTCGGCATAAGTTCCATTTGAAGAAATAACCTAGGCCAGAAACCCACTCAGCTGTAGCTGTTAAGATTCATCTGGAGCGCACATTCTGGGAACCAGGCAGCAGAGTTCCCTGTGGAAGCTGCTCGATTTCAGCTTGTCTGATAGGTGTTTGTCTTCCCTGCAGAGAAACAGTGGCTTAGAGAACTCTTTCTACAGCAGCCACACACTCTGCCCTAGAGCTGAGAAGCACTGGCTGTAAGTCCCCTTTGCAGAAGTAACATTCTCCAGAAACACACTCTCTCCTAACTCTTAAGTTACTAGCTCACCTCACATATGCATGGAAACCCAGAGTGGAGCAGCCGGCGATAGCTCTTGCTTGGATGCTGGCAGAAGGCTCTGTGCGATAGTGGCTTGCAAGGAGCTGCTTAGGAATCTAGTTGCACAGCAAGTACAAGCTTCTCACTGGAGCTGAGAAGCACTGGAAAGAACTTCCCTTTGAAGAACTAACAGTGTGCAGAAACACACGCAGTTCTATCTCTTACTGGGGAGTGTGCAGGCGAGTTCAGTGAACAGGCCACTCTGCCCGAACAAGGCAGAATGCAGATGCGTATTTCCCAAGCATATTCCTCTGAGTCCACTAGAAACGTTGGAGTAGAGCTGAGAGGAACTCGGCATAAGTTCCATTTGAAGAAATAACCTAGACCAGAAACCCACTCAGCTGTAGCTGTTAAGAGTCATCTGGAGCGCACATTCTGGGAACCAGGCAGCAGAGTGCCCTGTGGAAGCTGCTCGATTTCAGCTTGTCTGATAGGTGTTTGTCTTCCCTGCAGAGAAACAGTGGCTTAGAGAAGTCTTTCTAGAGCAGCCACACACTCTGCCCTAGAGCTGAGAAGCACTGGCTGTAGGTTCCCTTTGCAGAAGTAACATTCTCCAGAAACACACTCTCTCCTAACTCTTAAGTTACTAGCTCACCTCACATATGCATGGAAACCCAGAGTGGAGCAGGCGGCGATAGCTCTTGCTTGGATGCTGCCAGAAGGCTCTGTGCGATAGTGGCTTGCAAGGAGCTACTTAGGAATCTAGTTGCACAGCAAGTACAAGCTTCTCACTGGAGCTGAGAAGCACTGGGAAGAACTTCCCTTTGAAGAACTAACAGTGTGCAGAAACACACGCAGTTCTATCTCTTACTGGGGAGTGTGCAGGCGAGTTCAGTGAACAGGCCGCTCTGCCCGAACAAGGCAGAATGCAGATGCGTAGTTCCCAAGCATATTCTTCTGAGTCCACTAGAAACGTTGGAGTAGAGCTGAGAGGAACTCGGCATAAGTTCCATTTGAAGAAATAACCTAGGCCAGAAACCCACTCAGCTGTAGCTGTGAAGATTCATCTGGAGCGCACATTCTGGGAACCAGGCAGCAGAGTGCCCTGTGGAAGCTGCTCGATTTCAGCTTGTCTGATAGGTGTTTGTCTTCCCTGCAGAGAAACAGTGGCTTAGAGAACTCTTTCTACAGCAGCCACACACTCTGCCCTAGAGCTGAGAAGCACTGGCTGTAAGTTCCCTTTGCAGAAGTAACATTCTCCAGAAACACACTCTCTCCTAACTCTTAAGTTACTAGCTCACCTCACATATGCATGGAAACCCAGAGTGGAGCAGCCGGCGATAGCTCTTGCTTGGATGCTGCCAGAAGGCTCTGTGCGATAGTGGCTTGCAAGGAGCTGCTTAGGAATCCAGTTGCACAGCAAGTACAAGCTTCTCACTGGAGCTGAGAAGCACTGGGAAGAACTTCCCTTTGAAGAACTAACAGTGTGCAGAAACACACGCAGTTCTATCTCTTACTGGGGAGTGTGCAGGCGAGTTCAGTGAACAGGCCGCTCTGCCCGAACAAGGCAGAATGCAGATGCGTAGTTCCCAAGCATATTCTTCTGAGTCCACTAGAAACGTTGGAGTAGAGCTGAGAGGAGCTCGGCATAAGTTCCATTTGAAGAAATAACCTAGGCCAGAAACCCACTCAGCTGTAGCTGTTAAGATTCATCTGGAGCGCACATTCTGGGAACCAGGCAGCAGAGTTCCCTGTGGAAGCTGCTCGATTTCAGCTTGTCTGATAGGTGTTTGTCTTCCCTGCAGAGAAACAGTGGCTTAGAGAACTCTTTCTACAGCAGCCACACACTCTGCCCTAGAGCTGAGAAGCACTGGCTGTAAGTCCCCTATGCAGAAGTAACATTCTCCAGAAACACACTCTCTCCTAACTCTTAAGTTACTAGCTCACCTCACATATGCATGGAAACCCAGAGTGGAGCAGCCGGCGATAGCTCTTGCTTGGATGCTGGCAGAAGGCTCTGTGCGATAGTGGCTTGCAAGGAGCTGCTTAGGAATCTAGTTGCACAGCAAGTACAAGCTTCTCACTGGAGATGAGAAGCACTGGAAAGAACTTCCCTTTGAAGAACTAACAGTGTGCAGAAACACACGCAGTTCTATCTCTTACTGGGGAGTGTGCAGGCGAGTTCAGTGAACAGGCCACTCTGCCCGAACAAGGCAGAATGCAGATGCGTAGTTCCCAAGCAGATTCTTCTGAGTCCACTAGAAACGTTGGAGTAGAGCTGAGAGGAGCTCGGCATAAGTTCCATTTGAAGAAATAACCTAGGCCAGAAACCCACTCAGCTGTAGCTGTTAAGATTCATCTGGAGCGCACATTCTGGGAACCAGGCAGCACAGTGCCCTGTGGAAGCTGCTCGATTTCAGCTTGTCTGATAGGTGTTTGTCTTCCCTGCAGAGAAACAGTGGCTTAGAGAACTCTTTCTACAGCAGCCACACACTCTGCCCTAGAGCTGAGAAGCACTGGCTGTAAGTTCCCTTTGCAGAAGTAACATTCTCCAGAAACACACTCTCTCCTAACTCTTAAGTTACTAGCTCACCTCACATATGCATGGAAACCCAGAGTGGAGCAGCCGGCGATAGCTCTTGCTTGGATGCTGCCAGAAGGCTCTGTGCGATAGTGGCTTGCAAGGAGCTGCTTAGGAATCTAGTTGCACAGCAAGTACAAGCTTCTCACTGGAGCTGAGAAGCACTGGGAAGAACTTCCCTTTGAAGAACTAACAGTGTGCAGAAACACACGCAGTTCTATCTCTTACTGGGGAGTGTGCAGGCGAGTTCAGTGAACAGGCCGCTCTGCCCGAACAAGGCAGAATGCAGATGCGTAGTTCCCAAGCATATTCTTCTGAGTCCACCTGAAACGTTGGAGTAGAGCTGAGAGGAGCTCGGCATAAGTTCCATTTGAAGAAATAACCTAGGCCAGAAACCCACTCAGCTGTAGCTGTTAAGATTCATCTGGAGCGCACATTCTGGGAACCAGGCAGCAGAGTTCCCTGTGGAAGCTGCTCGATTTCAGCTTGTCTGATAGGTGTTTGTCTTCCCTGCAGAGAAACAGTGGCTTAGAGAACTCTTTCTACAGCAGCCACACACTCTGCCCTAGAGCTGAGAAGCACTGGCTGTAAGTTCCCTTTGCAGAATTAACATTCTCCAGAAACACACTCTCTCCTAACTCTTAAGTTACTAGCTCACCTCACATATGCATGGAAACCCAGAGTGGAGCAGCCGGCGATAGCTCTTGCTTGGATGCTGCCAGAAGGCTCTGTGCGATAGTGGCTTGCAAGGAGCTACTTAGGAATCTAGTTGCACAGCAAGTACAAGCTTCTCACTGGAGCTGAGAAGCACTGGGAAGAACTTCCCTTTGAAGAACTAACAGTGTGCAGAAACACACGCAGTTCTATCTCTTACTGGGGAGTGTGCAGGCGAGTTCAGTGAACAGGCCGCTCTGCCCGAACAAGGCAGAATGCAGATGCGTAGTTCCCAAGCATATTCTTCTGAGTCCACTAGAAACGTTGGAGTAGAGCTGAGAGGAACTCGGCATAAGTTCCATTTGAAGAAATAACCTAGGCCAGAAACCCACTCAGCTGTAGCTGTTAAGATTCATCTGGAGCGCACATTCTGGGAACCAGGCAGCAGAGTTCCCTGTGGAAGCTGCTCGATTTCAGCTTGTCTGATAGGTGTTTGTCTTCCCTGCAGAGAAACAGTGGCTTAGAGAACTCTTTCTACAGCAGCCACACACTCTGCCCTAGAGCTGAGAAGCACTGGCTGTAAGTCCCCTATGCAGAAGTAACATTCTCCAGAAACACACTCTCTCCTAACTCTTAAGTTACTAGCTCACCTCACATATGCATGGAAACCCAGAGTGGAGCAGCCGGCGATAGCTCTTGCTTGGATGCTGCCAGAAGGCTCTGTGCGATAGTGGCTTGCAAGGAGCTGCTTAGGAATCTAGTTGCACAGCAAGTACGAGCTTCTCACTGGAGCTGAGAAGCACTGGAAAGAACTTCCCTTTGAAGAACTAACAGTGTGCAGAAACACACGCAGTTCTATCTCTTACTGGGGAGTGTGCAGGCGACTTCAGTGAACAGGCCACTCTGCCCGAACAAGGCAGAATGCAGATGCGTAGTTCCCAAGCAGATTCTTCTGAGTCCACTAGAAACGTTGGAGTAGAGCTGAGAGGAGCTCGGCATAAGTTCCATTTGAAGAAATAACCTAGGCCAGAAACCCACTCAGCTGTAGCTGTTAAGATTCATCTGGAGCGCACATTCTGGGAACCAGGCAGCACAGTGCCCTGTGGAAGCTGCTCGATTTCAGCTTGTCTGATAGGTGTTTGTCTTCCCTGCAGAGAAACAGAGGCTTAGAGAACTCTTTCTACAGCAGCCACACACTCTGCCCTAGAGATGAGAAGCACTGGCTGTAAGTCCCCTTTGCAGAAGTAACATTCTCCAGAAACACACTCTCTCCTAACTCTTAAGTTACTAGCTCACCTCACATATGCATGGAAACGCAGAGTGGAGCAGCCGGCGATAGCTCTTGCTTGGATGCTGGCAGAAGGCTCTGTGCGATAGTGGCTTGCAAGGAGCTGCTTAGGAATCTAGTTGCACAGCAAGTACAAGCTTCTCACTGGAGATGAGAAGCACTGGAAAGAACTTCCCTTTGAAGAACTAACAGTGTGCAGAAACACACGCAGTTCTATCTCTTACTGGGGAGTGTGCAGGCGAGTTCAGTGAACAGGCCACTCTGCCCGAACAAGGCAGAATGCAGATGCGTAGTTCCCAAGCAGATTCTTCTGAGTCCACTAGAAACGTTGGAGTAGAGCTGAGAGGAGCTCGGCATAAGTTCCATTTGAAGAAATAACCTAGGCCAGAAACCCACTCAGCTGTAGCTGTTAAGATTCATCTGGAGCGCACATTCTGGGAACCAGGCAGCACAGTGCCCTGTGGAAGCTGCTCGATTTCAGCTTGTCTGATAGGTGTTTGTCTTCCCTGCAGAGAAACAGTGGCTTAGAGAACTCTTTCTACAGCAGCCACACACTCTGCCCTAGAGCTGAGAAGCACTGGCTGTAAGTTCCCTTTGCAGAAGTAACATTCTCCAGAAACACACTCTCTCCTAACTCTTAAGTTACTAGCTCACCTCACATATGCATGGAAACCCAGAGTGGAGCAGCCGGCGATAGCTCTTGCTTGGATGCTGCCAGAAGGCTCTGTGCGATAGTGGCTTGCAAGGAGCTGCTTAGGAATCTAGTTGCACAGCAAGTACAAGCTTCTCACTGGAGCTGAGAAGCACTGGGAAGAACTTCCCTTTGAAGAACTAACAGTGTGCAGAAACACACGCAGTTCTATCTCTTACTGGGGAGTGTGCAGGCGAGTTCAGTGAACAGGCCGCTCTGCCCGAACAAGGCAGAATGCAGATGCGTAGTTCCCAAGCATATTCTTCTGAGTCCACCTGAAACGTTGGAGTAGAGCTGAGAGGAGCTCGGCATAAGTTCCATTTGAAGAAATAACCTAGGCCAGAAACCCACTCAGCTGTAGCTGTTAAGATTCATCTGGAGCGCACATTCTGGGAACCAGGCAGCAGAGTTCCCTGTGGAAGCTGCTCGATTTCAGCTTGTCTGATAGGTGTTTGTCTTCCCTGCAGAGAAACAGTGGCTTAGAGAACTCTTTCTACAGCAGCCACACACTCTGCCCTAGAGCTGAGAAGCACTGGCTGTAAGTTCCCTTTGCAGAATTAACATTCTCCAGAAACACACTCTCTCCTAACTCTTAAGTTACTAGCTCACCTCACATATGCATGGAAACCCAGAGTGGAGCAGCCGGCGATAGCTCTTGCTTGGATGCTGCCAGAAGGCTCTGTGCGATAGTGGCTTGCAAGGAGCTACTTAGGAATCTAGTTGCACAGCAAGTACAAGCTTCTCACTGGAGCTGAGAAGCACTGGGAAGAACTTCCCTTTGAAGAACTAACAGTGTGCAGAAACACACGCAGTTCTATCTCTTACTGGGGAGTGTGCAGGCGAGTTCAGTGAACAGGCCGCTCTGCCCGAACAAGGCAGAATGCAGATGCGTAGTTCCCAAGCATATTCTTCTGAGTCCACTAGAAACGTTGGAGTAGAGCTGAGAGGAGCTCGGCATAAGTTCCATTTGAAGAAATAACCTAGGCCAGAAACCCACTCAGCTGTAGCTGTTAAGATTCATCTGGAGCGCACATTCTGGGAACCAGGCAGCAGAGTTCCCTGTGGAAGCTGCTCGATTTCAGCTTGTCTGATAGGTGTTTGTCTTCCCTGCAGAGAAACAGTGGCTTAGAGAACTCTTTCTACAGCAGCCACACACTCTGCCCTAGAGCTGAGAAGCACTGGCTGTAAGTCCCCTATGCAGAAGTAACATTCTCCAGAAACACACTCTCTCCTAACTCTTAAGTTACTAGCTCACCTCACATATGCATGGAAACCCAGAGTGGAGCAGCCGGCGATAGCTCTTGCTTGGATGCTGCCAGAAGGCTCTGTGCGATAGTGGCTTGCAAGGAGCTGCTTAGGAATCTAGTTGCACAGCAAGTACGAGCTTCTCACTGGAGCTGAGAAGCACTGGAAAGAACTTCCCTTTGAAGAACTAACAGTGTGCAGAAACACACGCAGTTCTATCTCTTACTGGGGAGTGTGCAGGCGACTTCAGTGAACAGGCCACTCTGCCCGAACAAGGCAGAATGCAGATGCGTAGTTCCCAAGCAGATTCTTCTGAGTCCACTAGAAACGTTGGAGTAGAGCTGAGAGGAGCTCGGCATAAGTTCCATTTGAAGAAATAACCTAGGCCAGAAACCCACTCAGCTGTAGCTGTTAAGATTCATCTGGAGCGCACATTCTGGGAACCAGGCAGCACAGTGCCCTGTGGAAGCTGCTCGATTTCAGCTTGTCTGATAGGTGTTTGTCTTCCCTGCAGAGAAACAGAGGCTTAGAGAACTCTTTCTACAGCAGCCACACACTCTGCCCTAGAGATGAGAAGCACTGGCTGTAAGTCCCCTTTGCAGAAGTAACATTCTCCAGAAACACACTCTCTCCTAACTCTTAAGTTACTAGCTCACCTCACATATGCATGGAAACGCAGAGTGGAGCAGCCGGCGATAGCTCTTGCTTGGATGCTGCCAGAATGCTCTGTGCGATAGTGGTTGCAAGGAGCTGCTTAGGAATCTAGTTGCACAGCAAGTACAAGCTTCTCACTGGAGCTGAGAAGCACTGGGAAGAACTTCCCTTTGAAGAACTAACAGTGTGCAGAAACACACGCAGTTCTATCTCTTACTGGGGAGTGTGCAGGCGAGTTCAGTGAACAGGCCGCTCTGCCCGAACAGGGCAGAATGCAGATGCGTAGTTCCCAAGCATATTCTTCTGAGTCCACTAGAAACGTTGGAGTAGAGCTGAGAGGAACTCGGCATAAGTTCCATTTGAAGAAATAACCTAGGCCAGAAACCCACTCAGCTGTAGCTGTGAAGATTCATCTGGAGCGCACATTCTGGGAACCAGGCAGCAGAGTGCCCTGTGGAAGCTGCTCGATTTCAGCTTGTCTGATAGGTGTTTGTCTTCCCTGCAGAGAAACAGTGGCTTAGAGAACTCTTTCTACAGCAGCCACACACTCTGCCCTAGAGCTGAGAAGCACTGGCTGTAAGTTCCCTTTGCAGAAGTAACATTCTCCAGAAACACACTCTCTCCTAACTCTTAAGTTACTAGCTCACCTCACATATGCATGGAAACCCAGAGTGGAGCAGCCGGCGATAGCTCTTGCTTGGATGCTGCCAGAAGGCTCTGTGCGATAGTGGCTTGCAAGGAGCTGCTTAGGAATCTAGTTGCACAGCAAGTACAAGCTTCTCACTGGAGCTGAGAAGCACTGGGAAGAACTTCCCTTTGAAGAACTAACAGTGTGCAGAAACACACGCAGTTCTATCTCTTACTGGGGAGTGTGCAGGCGAGTTCAGTGAACAGGCCGCTCTGCCCGAACAAGGCAGAATGCAGATGCGTAGTTCCCAAGCATATTCTTCTGAGTCCACTAGAAACGTTGGAGTAGAGCTGAGAGGAGCTCGGCATAAGTTCCATTTGAAGAAATAACCTAGGCCAGAAACCCACTCAGCTGTAGCTGTTAAGATTCATCTGGAGCGCACATTCTGGGAACCAGGCAGCAGAGTTCCCTGTGGAAGCTGCTCGATTTCAGCTTGTCTGATAGGTGTTTGTCTTCCCTGCAGAGAAACAGTGGCTTAGAGAACTCTTTCTACAGCAGCCACACACTCTGCCCTAGAGCTGAGAAGCACTGGCTGTAAGTCCCCTTTGCAGAAGTAACATTCTCCAGAAACACACTCTCTCCTAACTCTTAAGTTACTAGCTCACCTCACATATGCATGGAAACCCAGAGTGGAGCAGCCGGCGATAGCTCTTGCTTGGATGCTGGCAGAAGGCTCTGTGCGATAGTGGCTTGCAAGGAGCTGCTTAGGAATCTAGTTGCACAGCAAGTACAAGCTTCTCACTGGAGCTGAGAAGCACTGGAAAGAACTTCCCTTTGAAGAACTAACAGTGTGCAGAAACACACGCAGTTCTATCTCTTACTGGGGAGTGTGCAGGCGAGTTCAGTGAACAGGCCACTCTGCCCGAACAAGGCAGAATGCAGATGCGTATTTCCCAAGCATATTCCTCTGAGTCCACTAGAAACGTTGGAGTAGAGCTGAGAGGAACTCGGCATAAGTTCCATTTGAAGAAATAACCTAGACCAGAAACCCACTCAGCTGTAGCTGTTAAGAGTCATCTGGAGCGCACATTCTGGGAACCAGGCAGCAGAGTGCCCTGTGGAAGCTGCTCGATTTCAGCTTGTCTGATAGGTGTTTGTCTTCCCTGCAGAGAAACAGTGGCTTAGAGAAGTCTTTCTAGAGCAGCCACACACTCTGCCCTAGAGCTGAGAAGCACTGGCTGTAGGTTCCCTTTGCAGAAGTAACATTCTCCAGAAACACACTCTCTCCTAACTCTTAAGTTACTAGCTCACCTCACATATGCATGGAAACCCAGAGTGGAGCAGGCGGCGATAGCTCTTGCTTGGATGCTGCCAGAAGGCTCTGTGCGATAGTGGCTTGCAAGGAGCTACTTAGGAATCTAGTTGCACAGCAAGTACAAGCTTCTCACTGGAGCTGAGAAGCACTGGGAAGAACTTCCCTTTGAAGAACTAACAGTGTGCAGAAACACACGCAGTTCTATCTCTTACTGGGGAGTGTGCAGGCGAGTTCAGTGAACAGGCCGCTCTGCCCGAACAAGGCAGAATGCAGATGCGTAGTTCCCAAGCATATTCTTCTGAGTCCACTAGAAACGTTGGAGTAGAGCTGAGAGGAACTCGGCATAAGTTCCATTTGAAGAAATAACCTAGGCCAGAAACCCACTCAGCTGTAGCTGTGAAGATTCATCTGGAGCGCACATTCTGGGAACCAGGCAGCAGAGTGCCCTGTGGAAGCTGCTCGATTTCAGCTTGTCTGATAGGTGTTTGTCTTCCCTGCAGAGAAACAGTGGCTTAGAGAACTCTTTCTACAGCAGCCACACACTCTGCCCTAGAGCTGAGAAGCACTGGCTGTAAGTCCCCTTTGCAGAAGTAACATTCTCCAGAAACACACTCTCTCCTAACTCTTAAGTTACTAGCTCACCTCACATATGCATGGAAACCCAGAGTGGAGCAGCCGGCGTATCTCTTGCTTGGATGCTGCCAGAAGGCTCTGTGCGATAGTGGCTTGCAAGGAGCTGCTTAGGAATCTAGTTGCACAGCAAGTACAAGCTTCTCACTGGAGCTGAGAAGCACTGGAAAGAACTTCCCTTTGAAGAACTAACAGTGTGCAGAAACACACGCAGTTCTACCTCTTACTGGGGAGTGTGCAGGCGAGTTCAGTGAACAGGCCACTCTGCCCGAACAAGGCAGAATGCAGATGCGTAGTTCCCAAGCATATTCCTCTGAGTCCACTAGAAACGTTGGAGTAGAGCTGAGAGGAACTCGGCATAAGTTCCATTTGAAGAAATAACCTAGACCAGAAACCCACTCAGCTGTAGCTGTTAAGAGTCATCTGGAGCGCACATTCTGGGAACCAGGCAGCAGAGTGCCCTGTGGAAGCTGCTCGATTTCAGCTTGTCTGATAGGTGTTTGTCTTCCCTGCAGAGAAACAGTGGCTTAGAGAACTCTTTCTAGAGCAGCCACACACTCTGCCCTAGAGCTGAGAAGCACTGGCTGTAGGTTCCCTTTGCAGAAGTAACATTCTCCAGAAACACACTCTCTCCTAACTCTTAAGTTACTAGCTCACCTCACATATGCATGGAAACCCAGAGTGGAGCAGGCGGCGATAGCTCTTGCTTGGATGCTGCCAGAAGGCTCTGTGCGATAGTGGCTTGCAAGGAGCTGCTTAGGAATCCAGTTGCACAGCAAGTACAAGCTTCTCACTGGAGCTGAGAAGCACTGGGAAGAACTTCCCTTTGAAGAACTAACAGTGTGCAGAAACACACGCAGTTCTATCTCTTACTGGGGAGTGTGCAGGCGAGTTCAGTGAACAGGCCGCTCTGCCCGAACAAGGCAGAATGCAGATGCGTAGTTCCCAAGCATATTCTTCTGAGTCCACTAGAAACGTTGGAGTAGAGCTGAGAGGAACTCGGCATAAGTTCCATTTGAAGAAATAACCTAGGCCAGAAACCCACTCAGCTGTAGCTGTGAAGATTCATCTGGAGCGCACATTCTGGGAACCAGGCAGCAGAGTGCCCTGTGGAAGCTGCTCGATTTCAGCTTGTCTGATAGGTGTTTGTCTTCCCTGCAGAGAAACAGTGGCTTAGAGAACTCTTTCTACAGCAGCCACACACTCTGCCCTAGAGCTGAGAAGCACTGGCTGTAAGTTCCCTTTGCAGAAGTAACATTCTCCAGAAACACACTCTCTCCTAACTCTTAAGTTACTAGCTCACCTCACATATGCATGGAAACCCAGAGTGGAGCAGCCGGCGATAGCTCTTGCTTGGATGCTGCCAGAAGGCTCTGTGCGATAGTGGCTTGCAAGGAGCTGCTTAGGAATCTAGTTGCACAGCAAGTACAAGCTTCTCACTGGAGCTGAGAAGCACTGGGAAGAACTTCCCTTTGAAGAACTAACAGTGTGCAGAAACACACGCAGTTCTATCTCTTACTGGGGAGTGTGCAGGCGAGTTCAGTGAACAGGCCGCTCTGCCCGAACAAGGCAGAATGCAGATGCGTAGTTCCCAAGCATATTCCTCTGAGTCCACTAGAAACGTTGGAGTAGAGCTGAGAGGAACTCGGCGTAAGTTCCATTTGAAGAAATAACCTAGACCAGAAACCCACTCAGCTGTAGCTGTTAAGATTCATCTGGAGCGCACATTCTGGGAACCAGGCAGCAGAGTGCCCTGTGGAAGCTGCTCGATTTCAGCTTGTCTGATAGGTGTTTGTCTTCCCTGCAGAGAAACAGTGGCTTAGAGAAGTCTTTCTAGAGCAGCCACACACTCTGCCCTAGAGCTGAGAAGCACTGGCTGTAAGTTCCCTTTGCAGAAGTAACATTCTCCAGAAACACACTCTCTCCTAACTCTTAAGTTACTAGCTCACCTCACATATGCATGGAAACCCAGAGTGGAGCAGGCGGCGATAGCTCTTGCTTGGATGCTGCCAGAAGGCTCTGTGCGATAGTGGCTTGCAAGGAGCTACTTAGGAATCTAGTTGCACAGCAAGTACAAGCTTCTCACTGGAGCTGAGAAGCACTGGGAAGAACTTCCCTTTGAAGAACTAACAGTGTGCAGAAACACACGCAGTTCTATCTCTTACTGGGGAGTGTGCAGGCGAGTTCAGTGAACAGGCCGCTCTGCCCGAACAAGGCAGAATGCAGATGCGTAGTTCCCAAGCAGATTCTTCTGAGTCCACTAGAAACGTTGGAGGAGAGCTCAGAGGAGCTCGGCATAAGTTCCATTTGAAGAAATAACCTAGGCCAGAAACCCACTCAGCTGTAGCTGTTAAGATTCATCTGGAGCGCACATTCTGGGAACCAGGCAGCACAGTGCCCTGTGGAAGCTGCTCGATTTCAGCTTGTCTGATAGGTGTTTGTCTTCCCTGCAGAGAAACAGTGGCTTAGAGAACTCTTTCTACAGCAGCCACACACTCTGCCCTAGAGCTGAGAAGCACTGGCTGTAAGTTCCCTTTGCAGAAGTAACATTCTCCAGAAACACACTCTCTCCTAACTCTTAACTTACTAGCTCACCTCACATATGCATGGAAACGCAGAGTGGAGCAGCCGGCGATAGCTCTTGCTTGGATGCTGCCAGAAGGCTCTGTGCGATAGTGGCTTGCAAGGAGCTGTTTAGGAATCTAGTTGCACAGCAAGTACAAGCTTCTCACTGGAGCTGAGAAGCACTGGGAAGAACTTCCCTTTGAAGAACTAACAGTGTGCAGAAACACACGCAGTTCTATCTCTTACTGGGGAGTGTGCAGGCGAGTTCATTGAACAGGCCGCTCTGCCCGAACAAGGCAGAATGCAGATGCGTAGTTCCCAAGCATATTCTTCTGAGTCCACTAGAAACGTTGGAGTAGAGCTGAGAGGAACTCGGCATAAGTTCCATTTGAAGAAATAACCTAGGCCAGAAACCCACTCAGCTGTAGCTGTTAAGATTCATCTGGAGCGCACATTCTGGGAACCAGGCAGCAGAGTACCCGGTGGAAGCTGCTCGATTTCAGCTTGTCTGATAGGTGTTTGTCTTCCCTGCAGAGAAACAGTGGCTTAGAGAACTCTTTCTACAGCAGCCACACACTCTGTCCTAGAGCTGAGAAGCACTGGCTGTAAGTTCCCTTTGCACAAGTAACATTCCCCAGAAACACACTTTCTCCTAACTCTTAAGTTAATAGCTCACCTCACATATGCATGGAAACCCAGAGTGGAGCAGCCGGCGTATCTCTTGCTTGGATGCTGCCAGAAGGCTCTGTGCGATAGTGGCTTGGAAGGAGCTACTTAGGAATCTAGTTGCACAGCAAGTACAAGCTTTTCACTGGAGCTGAGAAGCACTGGGAAGAACTTCTCTTTGAAGAACTAACAGTGTCCAAAAACACACGCAGTTCTATCTCTTACTGGGGAGTGTCCAGGAGACCTCAGTGAACAGGCCGCTCTGCCCGAAAAAGGCAGAATGCAGATGCGTAGTTCCCAAGCATATTCTTCTGAGTCCCCTAGAAACGTTGGAGTAGAGCTGAGAGGAACTCGGCATAAGTTCCATTTGAAGAAATAACCTAGGCCAGAAACCCACTCAGCTGTAGCTGTTAAGATTCATCTGGAGCGCACATTCTGGGAACCAGGCAGCAGACTGCCCTGTGGAAGCTGCTCGATTTCAGCTTGTCTGATAGGTGTTTGTCTTCCCTGCAGAGAAACAGTGGCTTAGAGAACTCTTTCTACAGCAGCCACACACTCTGCCCTAGAGCTGAGAAGCACTGGCTGTAAGTTCCCTTTGCAGAAGTAACATTCTCCAGAAACACACTCTCTCCTAACTCTTAAGTTACTAGCTCACCTCACATATGCATGGAAACGCAGAGTGGAGCAGCCGGCGATAGCTCTTGCTTGGATGCTGCCAGAAGGCTCTGTGCGATAGTGGCTTGCAAGGAGCTGCTTAGGAATCTAGTTGCACAGCAAGTACAAGCTTCTCACTGGAGCTGAGAAGCACTGGGAAGAACTTCCCTTTGAAGAACTAACAGTGTGCAGAAACACACGCAGTTCTATCTCTTACTGGGGAGTGTGCAGGCGAGTTCAGTGAACAGGCCGCTCTGCCCGAACAGGGCAGAATGCAGATGCGTAGTTCCCAAGCATATTCTTCTGAGTCCACTAGAAACGTTGGAGTAGAGCTGAGAGGAACTCGGCATAAGTTCCATTTGAAGAAATAACCTAGGCCAGAAACCCACTCAGCTGTAGCTGTGAAGATTCATCTGGAGCGCACATTCTGGGAACCAGGCAGCAGAGTGCCCTGTGGAAGCTGCTCGATTTCAGCTTGTCTGATAGGTGTTTGTCTTCCCTGCAGAGAAACAGTGGCTTAGAGAACTCTTTCTACAGCAGCCACACACTCTGCCCTAGAGCTGAGAAGCACTGGCTGTAAGTCCCCTTTGCAGAAGTAACATTCTCCAGAAACACACTCTCTCCTAACTCTTAAGTTACTAGCTCACCTCACATATGCATGGAAACCCAGATTGGAGCAGCCGGCGATAGCTCTTGCTTGGATGCTGGCAGAAGGCTCTGTGCGATAGTGGCTTGCAAGGAGCTGCTTAGGAATCTAGTTGCACAGCAAGTACAAGCTTCTCACTGGAGCTGAGAAGCACTGGAAAGAACTTCCCTTTGAAGAACTAACAGTGTGCAGAAACACACGCAGTTCTATCTCTTACTGGGGAGTGTGCAGGCGAGTTCAGTGAACAGGCCACTCTGCCCGAACAAGGCAGAATGCAGATGCGTAGTTCCCAAGCATATTCCTCTGAGTCCACTAGAAACGTTGGAGTAGAGCTGAGAGGAACTCGGCATAAGTTCCATTTGAAGAAATAACCTAGACCAGAAACCCACTCAGCTGTAGCTGTTAAGAGTCATCTGGAGCGCACATTCTGGGAACCAGGCAGCAGAGTGCCCTGTGGAAGCTGCTCGATTTCAGCTTGTCTGATAGGTGTTTGTCTTCCCTGCAGAGAAACAGTGGCTTAGAGAAGTCTTTCTAGAGCAGCCACACACTCTGCCCTAGAGCTGAGAAGCACTGGCTGTAGGTTCCCTTTGCAGAAGTAACATTCTCCAGAAACACACTCTCTCCTAACTCTTAAGTTACTAGCTCACCTCACATATGCATGGAAACGCAGAGTGGAGCAGGCGGCGATAGCTCTTGCTTGGATGCTGCCAGAAGGCTCTGTGCGATAGTGGCTTGCAAGGAGCTACTTAGGAATCTAGTTGCACAGCAAGTACAAGCTTCTCACTGGAGCTGAGAAGCACTGGGAAGAACTTCCCTTTGAAGAACTAACAGTGTGCAGAAACACACGCAGTTCTATCTCTTACTGGGGAGTGTGCAGGCGAGTTCAGTGAACAGGCCGCTCTGCCCGAACAAGGCAGAATGCAGATGCGTAGTTCCCAAGCATATTCTTCTGAGTGCACTAGAAACGTTGGAGTAGAGCTGAGAGGAACTCGGCATAAGTTCCATTTGAAGAAATAACCTAGGCCAGAAACCCACTCAGCTGTAGCTGTGAAGATTCATCTGGAGCGCACATTCTGGGAAGCAGGCAGCAGAGTGCCCTGTGGAAGCTGCTCGATTTCAGCTTGTCTGATAGGTGTTTGTCTTCCCTGCAGAGAAACAGTGGCTTAGAGAACTCTTTCTACAGCAGCCACACACTCTGCCCTAGAGCTGAGAAGCACTGGCTGTAAGTTCCCTTTGCAGAAGTAACATTCTCCAGAAACACACTCTCTCCTAACTCTTAAGTTACTAGCTCACCTCACATATGCATGGAAACCCAGAGTGGAGCAGCCGGCGATAGCTCTTGCTTGGATGCTGCCAGAAGGCTCTGTGCGATAGTGGCTTGCAAGGAGCTGCTTAGGAATCTAGTTGCACAGCAAGTACAAGCTTCTCACTGGAGCTGAGAAGCACTGGGAAGAACTTCCCTTTGAAGAACTAACAGTGTGCAGAAACACACGCAGTTCTATCTCTTACTGGGGAGTGTGCAGGCGAGTTCAGTGAACAGGCCGCTCTGCCCGAACAAGGCAGAATGCAGATGCGTAGTTCCCAAGCATATTCTTCTGAGTCCACTAGAAACGTTGGAGTAGAGCTGAGAGGAGCTCGGCATAAGTTCCATTTGAAGAAATAACCTAGGCCAGAAACCCACTCAGCTGTAGCTGTTAAGATTCATCTGGAGCGCACATTCTGGGAACCAGGCAGCAGAGTTCCCTGTGGAAGCTGCTCGATTTCAGCTTGTCTGATAGGTGTTTGTCTTCCCTGCAGAGAAACAGTGGCTTAGAGAACTCTTTCTACAGCAGCCACACACTCTGCCCTAGAGCTGAGAAGCACTGGCTGTAAGTCCCCTATGCAGAAGTAACATTCTCCAGAAACACACTCTCTCCTAACTCTTAAGTTACTAGCTCACCTCACATATGCATGGAAACCCAGAGTGGAGCAGCCGGCGATAGCTCTTGCTTGGATGCTGGCAGAAGGCTCTGTGCGATAGTGGCTTGCAAGGAGCTGCTTAGGAATCTAGTTGCACAGCAAGTACAAGCTTCTCACTGGAGCTGAGAAGCACTGGAAAGAACTTCCCTTTGAAGAACTAACAGTGTGCAGAAACACACGCAGTTCTATCTCTTACTGGGGAGTGTGCAGGCGAGTTCAGTGAAGAGGCCACTCTGCCCGAACAAGGCAGAATGCAGATGCGTAGTTCCCAAGCAGATTCTTCTGAGTCCACTAGAAACGTTGGAGGAGAGCTGAGAGGAGCTCGGCATAAGTTCCATTTGAAGAAATAACCTAGGCCAGAAACCCACTCAGCTGTAGCTGTTAAGATTCATCTGGAGCGCACATTCTGGGAACCAGGCAGCACAGTGCCCTGTGGAAGCTGCTCGATTTCAGCTTGTCTGATAGGTGTTTGTCTTCCCTGCAGAGAAACAGTGGCTTAGAGAACTCTTTCTACAGCAGCCACACACTCTGCCCTAGAGCTGAGAAGCACTGGCTGTAAGTTCCCTTTGCAGAAGTAACATTCTCCAGAAACACACTCTCTCCTAACTCTTAAGTTACTAGCTCACCTCACATATGCATGGAAACGCAGAGTGGAGCAGCCGGCGATAGCTCTTGCTTGGATGCTGCCAGAAGGCTCTGTGCGATAGTGGCTTGCAAGGAGCTGCTTAGGAATCTAGTTGCACAGCAAGTACAAGCTTCTCACTGGAGCTGAGAAGCACTGGGAAGAACTTCCCTTTGAAGAACTAACAGTGTGCAGAAACACACGCAGTTCTATCTCTTACTGGGGAGTGTGCAGGCGAGTTCATTGAACAGGCCGCTCTGCCCGAACAAGGCAGAATGCAGATGCGTAGTTCCCAAGCATATTCTTCTGAGTCCACTAGAAACGTTGGAGTAGAGCTGAGAGGAACTCGGCATAAGTTCCATTTGAAGAAATAACCTAGGCCAGAAACCCACTCAGCTGTAGCTGTTAAGATTCATCTGGAGCGCACATTCTGGGAACCAGGCAGCAGAGTACCCGGTGGAAGCTGCTCGATTTCAGCTTGTCTGATAGGTGTTTGTCTTCCCTGCAGAGAAACAGTGGCTTAGAGAACTCTTTCTACAGCAGCCACACACTCTGTCCTAGAGCTGAGAAGCACTGGCTGTAAGTTCCCTTTGCACAAGTAACATTCCCCAGAAACACACTCTCTCCTAACTCTTAAGTTACTAGCTCACCTCACATATGCATGGAAACCCAGAGTGGAGCAGCCGGCGTATCTCTTGCTTGGATGCTGCCAGAAGGCTCTGTGCGATAGTGGCTTGGAAGGAGCTACTTAGGAATCTAGTTGCACAGCAAGTACAAGCTTTTCACTGGAGCTGAGAAGCACTGGGAAGAACTTCTCTTTGAAGAACTAACAGTGTGCAAAAACACACGCAGTTCTATCTCTTACTGGGGAGTGTCCAGGAGACCTCAGTGAACAGGCCGCTCTGCCCGAAAAAGGCAGAATGCAGATGCGTAGTTCCCAAGCATATTCTTCTGAGTCCCCTAGAAACGTTGGAGTAGAGCTGAGAGGAACTCGGCATAAGTTCCATTTGAAGAAATAACCTAGGCCAGAAACCCACTCAGCTGTAGCTGTTAAGATTCATCTGGAGCGCACATTCTGGGAACCAGGCAGCAGACTGCCCTGTGGAAGCTGCTCGATTTCAGCTTGTCTGATAGGTGTTTGTCTTCCCTGCAGAGAAACAGTGGCTTAGAGAACTCTTTCTACAGCAGCCACACACTCTGCCCTAGAGCTGAGAAGCACTGGCTGTAAGTTCCCTTTGCAGAAGTAACATTCTCCAGAAACACACTCTCTCCTAACTCTTAAGTTACTAGCTCACCTCACATATGCATGGAAACGCAGAGTGGAGCAGCCGGCGATAGCTCTTGCTTGGATGCTGCCAGAAGGCTCTGTGCGATAGTGGCTTGCAAGGAGCTGCTTAGGAATCTAGTTGCACAGCAAGTACAAGCTTCTCACTGGAGCTGAGAAGCACTGGGAAGAACTTCCCTTTGAAGAACTAACAGTGTGCAGAAACACACGCAGTTCTATCTCTTACTGGGGAGTGTGCAGGCGAGTTCAGTGAACAGGCCGCTCTGCCCGAACAGGGCAGAATGCAGATGCGTAGTTCCCAAGCATATTCTTCTGAGTCCACTAGAAACGTTGGAGTAGAGCTGAGAGGAACTCGGCATAAGTTCCATTTGAAGAAATAACCTAGGCCAGAAACCCACTCAGCTGTAGCTGTGAAGATTCATCTGGAGCGCACATTCTGGGAACCAGGCAGCAGAGTGCCCTGTGGAAGCTGCTCGATTTCAGCTTGTCTGATAGGTGTTTGTCTTCCCTGCAGAGAAACAGTGGCTTAGAGAACTCTTTCTACAGCAGCCACACACTCTGCCCTAGAGCTGAGAAGCACTGGCTGTAAGTTCCCTTTGCAGAAGTAACATTCTCCAGAAACACACTCTCTCCTAACTCTTAAGTTACTAGCTCACCTCACATATGCATGGAAACCCAGAGTGGAGCAGCCGGCGATAGCTCTTGCTTGGATGCTGCCAGAAGGCTCTGTGCGATAGTGGCTTGCAAGGAGCTACTTAGGAATCTAGTTGCACAGCAAGTACAAGCTTCTCACTGGAGCTGAGAAGCACTGGGAAGAACTTCCCTTTGAAGAACTAACAGTGTGCAGAAACACACGCAGTTCTATCTCTTACTGGGGAGTGTGCAGGCGAGTTCAGTGAACAGGCCGCTCTGCCCGAACAAGGCAGAATGCAGATGCGTAGTTCCCAAGCATATTCTTCTGAGTCCACTAGAAACGTTGGAGTAGAGCTGAGAGGAGCTCGGCATAAGTTCCATTTGAAGAAATAACCTAGGCCAGAAACCCACTCAGCTGTAGCTGTTAAGATTGATCTGGAGCGCACATTCTGGGAACCAGGCAGCAGAGTTCCCTGTGGAAGCTGCTCGATTTCAGCTTGTCTGATAGGTGTTTGTCTTCCCTGCAGAGAAACAGTGGCTTAGAGAACTCTTTCTACAGCAGCCACACACTCTGCCCTAGAGCTGAGAAGCACTGGCTGTAAGTCCCCTTTGCAGAAGTAACATTCTCCAGAAACACACTCTCTCCTAACTCTTAAGTTACTAGCTCACCTCACATATGCATGGAAACCCAGAGTGGAGCAGCCGGCGATAGCTCTTGCTTGGATGCTGGCAGAAGGCTCTGTGCGATAGTGGCTTGCAAGGAGCTGCTTAGGAATCTAGTTGCACAGCAAGTACAAGCTTCTCACTGGAGCTGAGAAGCACTGGAAAGAACTTCCCTTTGAAGAACTAACAGTGTGCAGAAACACACGCAGTTCTATCTCTTACTGGGGAGTGTGCAGGCGAGTTCAGTGAACAGGCCACTCTGCCCGAACAAGGCAGAATGCAGATGCGTAGTTCCCAAGCATATTCCTCTGAGTCCACTAGAAACGTTGGAGTAGAGCTGAGAGGAACTCGGCATAAGTTCCATTTGAAGAAATAACCTAGACCAGAAACCCACTCAGCTGTAGCTGTTAAGAGTCATCTGGAGCGCACATTCTGGGAACCAGGCAGCAGAGTGCCCTGTGGAAGCTGCTCGATTTCAGCTTGTCTGATAGGTGTTTGTCTTCCCTGCAGAGAAACAGTGGCTTAGAGAAGTCTTTCTAGAGCAGCCACACACTCTGCCCTAGAGCTGAGAAGCACTGGCTGTAGGTTCCCTTTGCAGAAGTAACATTCTCCAGAAACACACTCTCTCCTAACTCTTAAGTTACTAGCTCACCTCACATATGCATGGAAACGCAGAGTGGAGCAGGCGGCCATAGCTCTTGCTTGGATGCTGCCAGAAGGCTCTGTGCGATAGTGGCTTGCAAGGAGCTACTTAGGAATCTAGTTGCACAGCAAGTACAAGCTTCTCACTGGAGCTGAGAAGCACTGGGAAGAACTTCCCTTTGAAGAACTAACAGTGTGCAGAAACACACGCAGTTCTATCTCTTACTGGGGAGTGTGCAGGCGAGTTCAGTGAACAGGCCGCTCTGCCCGAACAAGGCAGAATGCAGATGCGTAGTTCCCAAGCATATTCTTCTGAGTCCACTAGAAACGTTGGAGTAGAGCTGAGAGGAACTCGGCATAAGTTCCATTTGAAGAAATAACCTAGGCCAGAAACCCACTCAGCTGTAGCTGTGAAGATTCATCTGGAGCGCACATTCTGGGAACCAGGCAGCAGAGTGCCCTGTGGAAGCTGCTCGATTTCAGCTTGTCTGATAGGTGTTTGTCTTCCCTGCAGAGAAACAGTGGCTTAGAGAACTCTTTCTACAGCAGCCACACACTCTGCCCTAGAGCTGAGAAGCACTGGCTGTAAGTTCCCTTTGCAGAAGTAACATTCTCCAGAAACACACTCTCTCCTAACTCTTAAGTTACTAGCTCACCTCACATATGCATGGAAACCCAGAGTGGAGCAGCCGGCGATAGCTCTTGCTTGGATGCTGCCAGAAGGCTCTGTGCGATAGTGGCTTGCAAGGAGCTGCTTAGGAATCTAGTTGCACAGCAAGTACAAGCTTCTCACTGGAGCTGAGAAGCACTGGGAAGAACTTCCCTTTGAAGAACTAACAGTGTGCAGAAACACACGCAGTTCTATCTCTTACTGGGGAGTGTGCAGGCGAGTTCAGTGAACAGGCCGCTCTGCCCGAACAAGGCAGAATGCAGATGCGTAGTTCCCAAGCATATTCTTCTGAGTCCACTAGAAACGTTGGAGTAGAGCTGAGAGGAGCTCGGCATAAGTTCCATTTGAAGAAATAACCTAGGCCAGAAACCCACTCAGCTGTAGCTGTTAAGATTCATCTGGAGCGCACATTCTGGGAACCAGGCAGCAGAGTTCCCTGTGGAAGCTGCTCGATTTCAGCTTGTCTGATAGGTGTTTGTCTTCCCTGCAGAGAAACAGTGGCTTAGAGAACTCTTTCTACAGCAGCCACACACTCTGCCCTAGAGCTGAGAAGCACTGGCTGTAAGTCCCCTATGCAGAAGTAACATTCTCCAGAAACACACTCTCTCCTAACTCTTAAGTTACTAGCTCACCTCACATATGCATGGAAACCCAGAGTGGAGCAGCCGGCGATAGCTCTTGCTTGGATGCTGGCAGAAGGCTCTGTGCGATAGTGGCTTGCAAGGAGCTGCTTAGGAATCTAGTTGCACAGCAAGTACAAGCTTCTCACTGGAGCTGAGAAGCACTGGAAAGAACTTCCCTTTGAAGAACTAACAGTGTGCAGAAACACACGCAGTTCTATCTCTTACTGGGGAGTGTGCAGGCGAGTTCAGTGAAGAGGCCACTCTGCCCGAACAAGGCAGAATGCAGATGCGTAGTTCCCAAGCAGATTCTTCTGAGTCCACTAGAAACGTTGGAGGAGAGCTGAGAGGAGCTCGGCATAAGTTCCATTTGAAGAAATAACCTAGGCCAGAAACCCACTCAGCTGTAGCTGTTAAGATTCATCTGGAGCGCACATTCTGGGAACCAGGCAGCACAGTGCCCTGTGGAAGCTGCTCGATTTCAGCTTGTCTGATAGGTGTTTGTCTTCCCTGCAGAGAAACAGTGGCTTAGAGAACTCTTTCTACAGCAGCCACACACTCTGCCCTAGAGCTGAGAAGCACTGGCTGTAAGTTCCCTTTGCAGAAGTAACATTCTCCAGAAACACACTCTCTCCTAACTCTTAAGTTACTAGCTCACCTCACATATGCATGGAAACGCAGAGTGGAGCAGCCGGCGATAGCTCTTGCTTGGATGCTGCCAGAAGGCTCTGTGTGATAGTGGCTTGCAAGGAGCTACTTAGGAATCTAGTTGCACAGCAAGTACAAGCTTCTCACTGGAGCTGAGAAGCACTGGGAAGAACTTCCCTTTGAAGAACTAACAGTGTGCAGAAACACACACAGTTCTATCTCTTACTGGGGAGTGTGCAGGCGAGTTCAGTGAACAGGCCGCTCTGCCCGAACAAGGCAGAATGCAGATGCGTAGTTCCCAAGCATATTCTTCTGAGTCCACTAGAAACGTTGGAGTAGAGCTGAGAGGAACTCGGCATAAGTTCCATTTGAAGAAATAACCTAGGCCAGAAACCCACTCAGCTGTAGCTGTGAAGATTCATCTGGAGCGCACATTCTGGGAACCAGGCAGCAGAGTGCCCTGTGGAAGCTGCTCGATTTCAGCTTGTCTGATAGGTGTTTGTCTTCCCTGCAGAGAAACAGTGGCTTAGAGAACTCTTTCTACAGCAGCCACACACTCTGCCCTAGAGCTGAGAAGCACTGGCTGTAAGTTCCCTTTGCAGAAGTAACATTCTCCAGAAACACACTCTCTCCTAACTCTTAAGTTACTAGCTCACCTCACATATGCATGGAAACCCAGAGTGGAGCAGCCGGCGATAGCTCTTGCTTGGATGCTGCCAGAAGGCTCTGTGCGATAGTGGCTTGCAAGGAGCTGCTTAGGAATCTAGTTGCACAGCAAGTACAAGCTTCTCACTGGAGCTGAGAAGCACTGGAAAGAACTTCCCTTTGAAGAACTAACAGTGTGCAGAAACACACGCAGTTCTATCTCTTACTGGGGAGTGTGCAGGCGAGTTCAGTGAACAGGCCACTCTGCCCGAACAAGGCAGAATGCAGATGCGTAGTTCCCAAGCATATTCCTCTGAGTCCACTAGAAACGTTGGAGTAGAGCTGAGAGGAACTCGGCATAAGTTCCATTTGAAGAAATAACCTAGACCAGAAACCCACTCAGCTGTAGCTGTTAAGAGTCATCTGGAGCGCACATTCTGGGAACCAGGCAGCAGAGTGCCCTGTGGAAGCTGCTCGATTTCAGCTTGTCTGATAGGTGTTTGTCTTCCCTGCAGAGAAACAGTGGCTTAGAGAAGTCTTTCTAGAGCAGCCACACACTCTGCCCTAGAGCTGAGAAGCACTGGCTGTAGGTTCCCTTTGCAGAAGTAACATTCTCCAGAAACACACTCTCTCCTAACTCTTAAGTTACTAGCTCACCTCACATATGCATGGAAACGCAGAGTGGAGCAGGCGGCGATAGCTCTTGCTTGGATGCTGCCAGAAGGCTCTGTGCGATAGTGGCTTGCAAGGAGCTACTTAGGAATCTAGTTGCACAGCAAGTACAAGCTTCTCACTGGAGCTGAGAAGCACTGGGAAGAACTTCCCTTTGAAGAACTAACAGTGTGCAGAAACACACGCAGTTCTATCTCTTACTGGGGAGTGTGCAGGCGAGTTCAGTGAACAGGCCGCTCTGCCCGAACAAGGCAGAATGCAGATGCGTAGTTCCCAAGCATATTCTTCTGAGTCCACTAGAAACGTTGGAGTAGAGCTGAGAGGAACTCGGCATAAGTTCCATTTGAAGAAATAACCTAGGCCAGAAACCCACTCAGCTGTAGCTGTGAAGATTCATCTGGAGCGCACATTCTGGGAACCAGGCAGCAGAGTGCCCTGTGGAAGCTGCTCGATTTCAGCTTGTCTGATAGGTGTTTGTCTTCCCTGCAGAGAAACAGTGGCTTAGAGAACTCTTTCTACAGCAGCCACACACTCTGCCCTAGAGCTGAGAAGCACTGGCTGTAAGTTCCCTTTGCAGAAGTAACATTCTCCAGAAACACACTCTCTCCTAACTCTTAAGTTACTAGCTCACCTCACATATGCATGGAAACCCAGAGTGGAGCAGCCGGCGATAGCTCTTGCTTGGATGCTGCCAGAAGGCTCTGTGCGATAGTGGCTTGCAAGGAGCTGCTTAGGAATCTAGTTGCACAGCAAGTACAAGCTTCTCACTGGAGCTGAGAAGCACTGGGAAGAACTTCCCTTTGAAGAACTAACAGTGTGCAGAAACACACGCAGTTCTATCTCTTACTGGGGAGTGTGCAGGCGAGTTCAGTGAACAGGCCGCTCTGCCCGAACAAGGCAGAATGCAGATGCGTAGTTCCCAAGCATATTCTTCTGAGTCCACTAGAAACGTTGGAGTAGAGCTGAGAGGAGCTCGGCATAAGTTCCATTTGAAGAAATAACCTAGGCCAGAAACCCACTCAGCTGTAGCTGTTAAGATTCATCTGGAGCGCACATTCTGGGAACCAGGCAGCAGAGTTCCCTGTGGAAGCTGCTCGATTTCAGCTTGTCTGATAGGTGTTTGTCTTCCCTGCAGAGAAACAGTGGCTTAGAGAACTCTTTCTACAGCAGCCACACACTCTGCCCTAGAGCTGAGAAGCACTGGCTGTAAGTCCCCTATGCAGAAGTAACATTCTCCAGAAACACACTCTCTCCTAACTCTTAAGTTACTAGCTCACCTCACATATGCATGGAAACCCAGAGTGGAGCAGCCGGCGATAGCTCTTGCTTGGATGCTGGCAGAAGGCTCTGTGCGATAGTGGCTTGCAAGGAGCTGCTTAGGAATCTAGTTGCACAGCAAGTACAAGCTTCTCACTGGAGC
This sequence comes from Tapirus indicus, assembly GCA_031878705.1. Lineage (NCBI taxonomy): Eukaryota > Metazoa > Chordata > Mammalia > Perissodactyla > Tapiridae > Tapirus > Tapirus indicus. Next base: position 1,336,405 of record CM062933.1, read on the forward strand.
TGAGAAGCACTGGAAAGAACTTCCCTTTGAAGAACTAACAGTGTGCAGAAACACACGCAGTTCTATCTCTTACTGGGGAGTGTGCAGGCGAGTTCAGTGAAGAGGCCACTCTGCCCGAACAAGGCAGAATGCAGATGCGTAGTTCCCAAGCAGATTCTTCTGAGTCCACTAGAAACGTTGGAGGAGAGCTGAGAGGAGCTCGGCATAAGTTCCATTTGAAGAAATAACCTAGGCCAGAAACCCACTCAGCTGTAGCTGTTAAGATTCATCTGGAGCGCACATTCTGGGAACCAGGCAGCACAGTGCCCTGTGGAAGCTGCTCGATTTCAGCTTGTCTGATAGGTGTTTGTCTTCCCTGCAGAGAAACAGTGGCTTAGAGAACTCTTTCTACAGCAGCCACACACTCTGCCCTAGAGCTGAGAAGCACTGGCTGTAAGTTCCCTTTGCAGAAGTAACATTCTCCAGAAACACACTCTCTCCTAACTCTTAAGTTACTAGCTCACCTCACATATGCATGGAAACCCAGAGTGGAGCAGCCGGCGATAGCTCTTGCTTGGATGCTGCCAGAAGGCTCTGTGCGATAGTGGCTTGCAAGGAGCTGCTTAGGAATCTAGTTGCACAGCAAGTACAAGCTTCTCACTGGAGCTGAGAAGCACTGGGAAGAACTTCCCTTTGAAGAACTAACAGTGTGCAGAAACACACGCAGTTCTATCTCTTACTGGGGAGTGTGCAGGCGAGTTCAGTGAACAGGCCGCTCTGCCCGAACAAGGCAGAATGCAGATGCGTAGTTCCCAAGCATATTCTTCTGAGTCCACTAGAAACGTTGGAGTAGAGCTGAGAGGAGCTCGGCATAAGTTCCATTTGAAGAAATAACCTAGGCCAGAAACCCACTCAGCTGTAGCTGTTAAGATTCATCTGGAGCGCACATTCTGGGAACCAGGCAGCAGAGTTCCCTGTGGAAGCTGCTCGATTTCAGCTTGTCTGATAGGTGTTTGTCTTCCCTGCAGAGAAACAGTGGCTTAGAGAACTCTTTCTACAGCAGCCACACACTCTGCCCTAGAGCTGAGAAGCACTGGCTGTAAGTCCCCTATGCAGAAGTAACATTCTCCAGAAACACACTCTCTCCTAACTCTTAAGTTACTAGCTCACCTCACATATGCATGGAAACCCAGAGTGGAGCAGCCGGCGATAGCTCTTGCTTGGATGCTGGCAGAAGGCTCTGTGCGATAGTGGCTTGCAAGGAGCTGCTTAGGAATCTAGTTGCACAGCAAGTACAAGCTTCTCACTGGAGCTGAGAAGCACTGGAAAGAACTTCCCTTTGAAGAACTAACAGTGTGCAGAAACACACGCAGTTCTATCTCTTACTGGGGAGTGTGCAGGCGAGTTCAGTGAAGAGGCCACTCTGCCCGAACAAGGCAGAATGCAGATGCGTAGTTCCCAAGCAGATTCTTCTGAGTCCACTAGAAACGTTGGAGGAGAGCTGAGAGGAGCTCGGCATAAGTTCCATTTGAAGAAATAACCTAGGCCAGAAACCCACTCAGCTGTAGCTGTTAAGATTCATCTGGAGCGCACATTCTGGGAACCAGGCAGCACAGTGCCCTGTGGAAGCTGCTCGATTTCAGCTTGTCTGATAGGTGTTTGTCTTCCCTGCAGAGAAACAGTGGCTTAGAGAACTCTTTCTACAGCAGCCACACACTCTGCCCTAGAGCTGAGAAGCACTGGCTGTAAGTTCCCTTTGCAGAAGTAACATTCTCCAGAAACACACTCTCTCCTAACTCTTAAGTTACTAGCTCACCTCACATATGCATGGAAACGCAGAGTGGAGCAGCCGGCGATAGCTCTTGCTTGGATGCTGCCAGAAGGCTCTGTGTGATAGTGGCTTGCAAGGAGCTACTTAGGAATCTAGTTGCACAGCAAGTACAAGCTTCTCACTGGAGCTGAGAAGCACTGGGAAGAACTTCCCTTTGAAGAACTAACAGTGTGCAGAAACACACACAGTTCTATCTCTTACTGGGGAGTGTGCAGGCGAGTTCAGTGAACAGGCCGCTCTGCCCGAACAAGGCAGAATGCAGATGCGTAGTTCCCAAGCATATTCTTCTGAGTCCACTAGAAACGTTGGAGTAGAGCTGAGAGGAACTCGGCATAAGTTCCATTTGAAGAAATAACCTAGGCCAGAAACCCACTCAGCTGTAGCTGTGAAGATTCATCTGGAGCGCACATTCTGGGAACCAGGCAGCAGAGTGCCCTGTGGAAGCTGCTCGATTTCAGCTTGTCTGATAGGTGTTTGTCTTCCCTGCAGAGAAACAGTGGCTTAGAGAACTCTTTCTACAGCAGCCACACACTCTGCCCTAGAGCTGAGAAGCACTGGCTGTAAGTTCCCTTTGCAGAAGTAACATTCTCCAGAAACACACTCTCTCCTAACTCTTAAGTTACTAGCTCACCTCACATATGCATGGAAACCCAGAGTGGAGCAGCCGGCGATAGCTCTTGCTTGGATGCTGCCAGAAGGCTCTGTGCGATAGTGGCTTGCAAGGAGCTGCTTAGGAATCTAGTTGCACAGCAAGTACAAGCTTCTCACTGGAGCTGAGAAGCACTGGAAAGAACTTCCCTTTGAAGAACTAACAGTGTGCAGAAACACACGCAGTTCTATCTCTTACTGGGGAGTGTGCAGGCGAGTTCAGTGAACAGGCCACTCTGCCCGAACAAGGCAGAATGCAGATGCGTAGTTCCCAAGCATATTCCTCTGAGTCCACTAGAAACGTTGGAGTAGAGCTGAGAGGAACTCGGCATAAGTTCCATTTGAAGAAATAACCTAGACCAGAAACCCACTCAGCTGTAGCTGTTAAGAGTCATCTGGAGCGCACATTCTGGGAACCAGGCAGCAGAGTGCCCTGTGGAAGCTGCTCGATTTCAGCTTGTCTGATAGGTGTTTGTCTTCCCTGCAGAGAAACAGTGGCTTAGAGAAGTCTTTCTAGAGCAGCCACACACTCTGCCCTAGAGCTGAGAAGCACTGGCTGTAGGTTCCCTTTGCAGAAGTAACATTCTCCAGAAACACACTCTCTCCTAACTCTTAAGTTACTAGCTCACCTCACATATGCATGGAAACGCAGAGTGGAGCAGGCGGCGATAGCTCTTGCTTGGATGCTGCCAGAAGGCTCTGTGCGATAGTGGCTTGCAAGGAGCTACTTAGGAATCTAGTTGCACAGCAAGTACAAGCTTCTCACTGGAGCTGAGAAGCACTGGGAAGAACTTCCCTTTGAAGAACTAACAGTGTGCAGAAACACACGCAGTTCTATCTCTTACTGGGGAGTGTGCAGGCGAGTTCAGTGAACAGGCCGCTCTGCCCGAACAAGGCAGAATGCAGATGCGTAGTTCCCAAGCATATTCTTCTGAGTCCACTAGAAACGTTGGAGTAGAGCTGAGAGGAACTCGGCATAAGTTCCATTTGAAGAAATAACCTAGGCCAGAAACCCACTCAGCTGTAGCTGTGAAGATTCATCTGGAGCGCACATTCTGGGAACCAGGCAGCAGAGTGCCCTGTGGAAGCTGCTCGATTTCAGCTTGTCTGATAGGTGTTTGTCTTCCCTGCAGAGAAACAGTGGCTTAGAGAACTCTTTCTACAGCAGCCACACACTCTGCCCTAGAGCTGAGAAGCACTGGCTGTAAGTTCCCTTTGCAGAAGTAACATTCTCCAGAAACACACTCTCTCCTAACTCTTAAGTTACTAGCTCACCTCACATATGCATGGAAACCCAGAGTGGAGCAGCCGGCGATAGCTCTTGCTTGGATGCTGCCAGAAGGCTCTGTGCGATAGTGGCTTGCAAGGAGCTGCTTAGGAATCTAGTTGCACAGCAAGTACAAGCTTCTCACTGGAGCTGAGAAGCACTGGGAAGAACTTCCCTTTGAAGAACTAACAGTGTGCAGAAACACACGCAGTTCTATCTCTTACTGGGGAGTGTGCAGGCGAGTTCAGTGAACAGGCCGCTCTGCCCGAACAAGGCAGAATGCAGATGCGTAGTTCCCAAGCATATTCTTCTGAGTCCACTAGAAACGTTGGAGTAGAGCTGAGAGGAGCTCGGCATAAGTTCCATTTGAAGAAATAACCTAGGCCAGAAACCCACTCAGCTGTAGCTGTTAAGATTCATCTGGAGCGCACATTCTGGGAACCAGGCAGCAGAGTTCCCTGTGGAAGCTGCTCGATTTCAGCTTGTCTGATAGGTGTTTGTCTTCCCTGCAGAGAAACAGTGGCTTAGAGAACTCTTTCTACAGCAGCCACACACTCTGCCCTAGAGCTGAGAAGCACTGGCTGTAAGTCCCCTATGCAGAAGTAACATTCTCCAGAAACACACTCTCTCCTAACTCTTAAGTTACTAGCTCACCTCACATATGCATGGAAACCCAGAGTGGAGCAGCCGGCGATAGCTCTTGCTTGGATGCTGGCAGAAGGCTCTGTGCGATAGTGGCTTGCAAGGAGCTGCTTAGGAATCTAGTTGCACAGCAAGTACAAGCTTCTCACTGGAGCTGAGAAGCACTGGAAAGAACTTCCCTTTGAAGAACTAACAGTGTGCAGAAACACACGCAGTTCTATCTCTTACTGGGGAGTGTGCAGGCGAGTTCAGTGAAGAGGCCACTCTGCCCGAACAAGGCAGAATGCAGATGCGTAGTTCCCAAGCAGATTCTTCTGAGTCCACTAGAAACGTTGGAGGAGAGCTGAGAGGAGCTCGGCATAAGTTCCATTTGAAGAAATAACCTAGGCCAGAAACCCACTCAGCTGTAGCTGTTAAGATTCATCTGGAGCGCACATTCTGGGAACCAGGCAGCACAGTGCCCTGTGGAAGCTGCTCGATTTCAGCTTGTCTGATAGGTGTTTGTCTTCCCTGCAGAGAAACAGTGGCTTAGAGAACTCTTTCTACAGCAGCCACACACTCTGCCCTAGAGCTGAGAAGCACTGGCTGTAAGTTCCCTTTGCAGAAGTAACATTCTCCAGAAACACACTCTCTCCTAACTCTTAAGTTACTAGCTCACCTCACATATGCATGGAAACGCAGAGTGGAGCAGCCGGCGATAGCTCTTGCTTGGATGCTGCCAGAAGGCTCTGTGCGATAGTGGCTTGCAAGGAGCTACTTAGGAATCTAGTTGCACAGCAAGTACAAGCTTCTCACTGGAGCTGAGAAGCACTGGGAAGAACTTCCCTTTGAAGAACTAACAGTGTGCAGAAACACACGCAGTTCTATCTCTTACTGGGGAGTGTGCAGGCGAGTTCAGTGAACAGGCCGCTCTGCCCGAACAAGGCAGAATGCAGATGCGTAGTTCCCAAGCATATTCTTCTGAGTCCACTAGAAACGTTGGAGTAGAGCTGAGAGGAACTCGGCATAAGTTCCATTTGAAGAAATAACCTAGGCCAGAAACCCACTCAGCTGTAGCTGTGAAGATTCATCTGGAGCGCACATTCTGGGAACCAGGCAGCAGAGTACCCTGTGGAAGCTGCTCGATTTCAGCTTGTCTGATAGGTGTTTGTCTTCCCTGCAGAGAAACAGTGGCTTAGAGAACTCTTTCTACAGCAGCCACACACTCTGCCCTAGAGCTGAGAAGCACTGGCTGTAAGTTCCCTTTGCAGAAGTAACATTCTCCAGAAACACACTCTCTCCTAACTCTTAAGTTACTAGCTCACCTCACATATGCATGGAAACCCAGAGTGGAGCAGCCGGCGATAGCTCTTGCTTGGATGCTGCCAGAAGGCTCTGTGCGATAGTGGCTTGCAAGGAGCTGCTTAGGAATCTAGTTGCACAGCAAGTACAAGCTTCTCACTGGAGCTGAGAAGCACTGGGAAGAACTTCCCTTTGAAGAACTAACAGTGTGCAGAAACACACGCAGTTCTATCTCTTACTGGGGAGTGTGCAGGCGAGTTCAGTGAACAGGCCGCTCTGCCCGAACAAGGCAGAATGCAGATGCGTAGTTCCCAAGCATATTCTTCTGAGTCCACTAGAAACGTTGGAGTAGAGCTGAGAGGAGCTCGGCATAAGTTCCATTTGAAGAAATAACCTAGGCCAGAAACCCACTCAGCTGTAGCTGTTAAGATTCATCTGGAGCGCACATTCTGGGAACCAGGCAGCAGAGTTCCCTGTGGAAGCTGCTCGATTTCAGCTTGTCTGATAGGTGTTTGTCTTCCCTGCAGAGAAACAGTGGCTTAGAGAACTCTTTCTACAGCAGCCACACACTCTGCCCTAGAGCTGAGAAGCACTGGCTGTAAGTCCCCTATGCAGAAGTAACATTCTCCAGAAACACACTCTCTCCTAACTCTTAAGTTACTAGCTCACCTCACATATGCATGGAAACCCAGAGTGGAGCAGCCGGCGATAGCTCTTGCTTGGATGCTGGCAGAAGGCTCTGTGCGATAGTGGCTTGCAAGGAGCTGCTTAGGAATCTAGTTGCACAGCAAGTACAAGCTTCTCACTGGAGCTGAGAAGCACTGGAAAGAACTTCCCTTTGAAGAACTAACAGTGTGCAGAAACACACGCAGTTCTATCTCTTACTGGGGAGTGTGCAGGCGAGTTCAGTGAAGAGGCCACTCTGCCCGAACAAGGCAGAATGCAGATGCGTAGTTCCCAAGCAGATTCTTCTGAGTCCACTAGAAACGTTGGAGGAGAGCTGAGAGGAGCTCGGCATAAGTTCCATTTGAAGAAATAACCTAGGCCAGAAACCCACTCAGCTGTAGCTGTTAAGATTCATCTGGAGCGCACATTCTGGGAACCAGGCAGCACAGTGCCCTGTGGAAGCTGCTCGATTTCAGCTTGTCTGATAGGTGTTTGTCTTCCCTGCAGAGAAACAGTGGCTTAGAGAACTCTTTCTACAGCAGCCACACACTCTGCCCTAGAGCTGAGAAGCACTGGCTGTAAGTTCCCTTTGCAGAAGTAACATTCTCCAGAAACACACTCTCTCCTAACTCTTAAGTTACTAGCTCACCTCACATATGCATGGAAACGCAGAGTGGAGCAGCCGGCGATAGCTCTTGCTTGGATGCTGCCAGAAGGCTCTGTGCGATAGTGGCTTGCAAGGAGCTACTTAGGAATCTAGTTGCACAGCAAGTACAAGCTTCTCACTGGAGCTGAGAAGCACTGGGAAGAACTTCCCTTTGAAGAACTAACAGTGTGCAGAAACACACGCAGTTCTATCTCTTACTGGGGAGTGTGCAGGCGAGTTCAGTGAACAGGCCGCTCTGCCCGAACAAGGCAGAATGCAGATGCGTAGTTCCCAAGCATATTCTTCTGAGTCCACTAGAAACGTTGGAGTAGAGCTGAGAGGAACTCGGCATAAGTTCCATTTGAAGAAATAACCTAGGCCAGAAACCCACTCAGCTGTAGCTGTGAAGATTCATCTGGAGCGCACATTCTGGGAACCAGGCAGCAGAGTACCCTGTGGAAGCTGCTCGATTTCAGCTTGTCTGATAGGTGTTTGTCTTCCCTGCAGAGAAACAGTGGCTTAGAGAACTCTTTCTACAGCAGCCACACACTCTGCCCTAGAGCTGAGAAGCACTGGCTGTAAGTTCCCTTTGCAGAAGTAACATTCTCCAGAAACACACTCTCTCCTAACTCTTAAGTTACTAGCTCACCTCACATATGCATGGAAACCCAGAGTGGAGCAGCCGGCGATAGCTCTTGCTTGGATGCTGCCAGAAGGCTCTGTGCGATAGTGGCTTGCAAGGAGCTGCTTAGGAATCTAGTTGCACAGCAAGTACAAGCTTCTCACTGGAGCTGAGAAGCACTGGGAAGAACTTCCCTTTGAAGAACTAACAGTGTGCAGAAACACACGCAGTTCTATCTCTTACTGGGGAGTGTGCAGGCGAGTTCAGTGAACAGGCCGCTCTGCCCGAACAAGGCAGAATGCAGATGCGTAGTTCCCAAGCATATTCTTCTGAGTCCACTAGAAACGTTGGAGTAGAGCTGAGAGGAGCTCGGCATAAGTTCCATTTGAAGAAATAACCTAGGCCAGAAACCCACTCAGCTGTAGCTGTTAAGATTCATCTGGAGCGCACATTCTGGGAACCAGGCAGCAGAGTTCCCTGTGGAAGCTGCTCGATTTCAGCTTGTCTGATAGGTGTTTGTCTTCCCTGCAGAGAAACAGTGGCTTAGAGAACTCTTTCTACAGCAGCCACACACTCTGCCCTAGAGCTGAGAAGCACTGGCTGTAAGTCCCCTATGCAGAAGTAACATTCTCCAGAAACACACTCTCTCCTAACTCTTAAGTTACTAGCTCACCTCACATATGCATGGAAACCCAGAGTGGAGCAGCCGGCGATAGCTCTTGCTTGGATGCTGGCAGAAGGCTCTGTGCGATAGTGGCTTGCAAGGAGCTGCTTAGGAATCTAGTTGCACAGCAAGTACAAGCTTCTCACTGGAGCTGAGAAGCACTGGAAAGAACTTCCCTTTGAAGAACTAACAGTGTGCAGAAACACACGCAGTTCTATCTCTTACTGGGGAGTGTGCAGGCGAGTTCAGTGAAGAGGCCACTCTGCCCGAACAAGGCAGAATGCAGATGCGTAGTTCCCAAGCAGATTCTTCTGAGTCCACTAGAAACGTTGGAGGAGAGCTGAGAGGAGCTCGGCATAAGTTCCATTTGAAGAAATAACCTAGGCCAGAAACCCACTCAGCTGTAGCTGTTAAGATTCATCTGGAGCGCACATTCTGGGAACCAGGCAGCACAGTGCCCTGTGGAAGCTGCTCGATTTCAGCTTGTCTGATAGGTGTTTGTCTTCCCTGCAGAGAAACAGTGGCTTAGAGAACTCTTTCTACAGCAGCCACACACTCTGCCCTAGAGCTGAGAAGCACTGGCTGTAAGTTCCCTTTGCAGAAGTAACATTCTCCAGAAACACACTCTCTCCTAACTCTTAAGTTACTAGCTCACCTCACATATGCATGGAAACGCAGAGTGGAGCAGCCGGCGATAGCTCTTGCTTGGATGCTGCCAGAAGGCTCTGTGCGATAGTGGCTTGCAAGGAGCTGTTTAGGAATCTAGTTGCACAGCAAGTACAAGCTTCTCACTGGAGCTGAGAAGCACTGGGAAGAACTTCCCTTTGAAGAACTAACAGTGTGCAGAAACACACGCAGTTCTATCTCTTACTGGGGAGTGTGCAGGCGAGTTCATTGAACAGGCCGCTCTGCCCGAACAAGGCAGAATGCAGATGCGTAGTTCCCAAGCATATTCTTCTGAGTCCACTAGAAACGTTGGAGTAGAGCTGAGAGGAACTCGGCATAAGTTCCATTTGAAGAAATAACCTAGGCCAGAAACCCACTCAGCTGTAGCTGTTAAGATTCATCTGGAGCGCACATTCTGGGAACCAGGCAGCAGAGTACCCGGTGGAAGCTGCTCGATTTCAGCTTGTCTGATAGGTGTTTGTCTTCCCTGCAGAGAAACAGTGGCTTAGAGAACTCTTTCTACAGCAGCCACACACTCTGTCCTAGAGCTGAGAAGCACTGGCTGTAAGTTCCCTTTGCACAAGTAACATTCCCCAGAAACACACTCTCTCCTAACTCTTAAGTTAATAGCTCACCTCACATATGCATGGAAACCCAGAGTGGAGCAGCCGGCGTATCTCTTGCTTGGATGCTGCCAGAAGGCTCTGTGCGATAGTGGCTTGGAAGGAGCTACTTAGGAATCTAGTTGCACAGCAAGTACAAGCTTTTCACTGGAGCTGAGAAGCACTGGGAAGAACTTCTCTTTGAAGAACTAACAGTGTGCAAAAACACACGCAGTTCTATCTCTTACTGGGGAGTGTCCAGGAGACCTCAGTGAACAGGCCGCTCTGCCCGAAAAAGGCAGAATGCAGATGCGTAGTTCCCAAGCATATTCTTCTGAGTCCACTAGAAACGTTGGAGTAGAGCTGAGAGGAACTCGGCATAAGTTCCATTTGAAGAAATAACCTAGGCCAGAAACCCACTCAGCTGTAGCTGTTAAGATTCATCTGGAGCGCACATTCTGGGAACCAGGCAGCAGACTGCCCTGTGGAAGCTGCTCGATTTCAGCTTGTCTGATAGGTGTTTGTCTTCCCTGCAGAGAAACAGTGGCTTAGAGAACTCTTTCTACAGCAGCCACACACTCTGCCCTAGAGCTGAGAAGCACTGGCTGTAAGTTCCCTTTGCAGAAGTAACATTCTCCAGAAACACACTCTCTCCTAACTCTTAAGTTACTAGCTCACCTCACATATGCATGGAAACGCAGAGTGGAGCAGCCGGCGATAGCTCTTGCTTGGATGCTGCCAGAAGGCTCTGTGCGATAGTGGCTTGCAAGGAGCTGCTTAGGAATCTAGTTGCACAGCAAGTACAAGCTTCTCACTGGAGCTGAGAAGCACTGGGAAGAACTTCCCTTTGAAGAACTAACAGTGTGCAGAAACACACGCAGTTCTATCTCTTACTGGGGAGTGTGCAGGCGAGTTCAGTGAACAGGCCGCTCTGCCCGAACAGGGCAGAATGCAGATGCGTAGTTCCCAAGCATATTCTTCTGAGTCCACTAGAAACGTTGGAGTAGAGCTGAGAGGAACTCGGCATAAGTTCCATTTGAAGAAATAACCTAGGCCAGAAACCCACTCAGCTGTAGCTGTGAAGATTCATCTGGAGCGCACATTCTGGGAACCAGGCAGCAGAGTGCCCTGTGGAAGCTGCTCGATTTCAGCTTGTCTGATAGGTGTTTGTCTTCCCTGCAGAGAAACAGTGGCTTAGAGAACTCTTTCTACAGCAGCCACACACTCTGCCCTAGAGCTGAGAAGCACTGGCTGTAAGTTCCCTTTGCAGAAGTAACATTCTCCAGAAACACACTCTCTCCTAACTCTTAAGTTACTAGCTCACCTCACATATGCATGGAAACCCAGAGTGGAGCAGCCGGCGATAGCTCTTGCTTGGATGCTGCCAGAAGGCTCTGTGCGATAGTGGCTTGCAAGGAGCTACTTAGGAATCTAGTTGCACAGCAAGTACAAGCTTCTCACTGGAGCTGAGAAGCACTGGGAAGAACTTCCCTTTGAAGAACTAACAGTGTGCAGAAACACACGCAGTTCTATCTCTTACTGGGGAGTGTGCAGGCGAGTTCAGTGAACAGGCCGCTCTGCCCGAACAAGGCAGAATGCAGATGCGTAGTTCCCAAGCATATTCTTCTGAGTCCACTAGAAACGTTGGAGTAGAGCTGAGAGGAGCTCGGCATAAGTTCCATTTGAAGAAATAACCTAGGCCAGAAACCCACTCAGCTGTAGCTGTTAAGATTCATCTGGAGCGCACATTCTGGGAACCAGGCAGCAGAGTGCCCTGTGGAAGCTGCTCGATTTCAGCTTGTCTGATAGGTGTTTGTCTTCCCTGCAGAGAAACAGTGGCTTAGAGAACTCTTTCTACAGCAGCCACACACTCTGCCCTAGAGCTGAGAAGCACTGGCTGTAAGTCCCCTTTGCAGAAGTAACATTCTCCAGAAACACACTCTCTCCTAACTCTTAAGTTACTAGCTCACCTCACATATGCATGGAAACCCAGAGTGGAGCAGCCGGCGATAGCTCTTGCTTGGATGCTGGCAGAAGGCTCTGTGCGATAGTGGCTTGCAAGGAGCTGCTTAGGAATCTAGTTGCACAGCAAGTACAAGCTTCTCACTGGAGCTGAGAAGCACTGGAAAGAACTTCCCTTTGAAGAACTAACAGTGTGCAGAAACACACGCAGTTCTATCTCTTACTGGGGAATGTGCAGGCGAGTTCAGTGAACAGGCCACTCTGCCCGAACAAGGCAGAATGCAGATGCGTAGTTCCCAAGCATATTCCTCTGAGTCCACTAGAAACGTTGGAGTAGAGCTGAGAGGAACTCGGCATAAGTTCCATTTGAAGAAATAACCTAGACCAGAAACCCACTCAGCTGTAGCTGTTAAGAGTCATCTGGAGCGCTCATTCTGGGAACCAGGCAGCAGAGTGCCCTGTGGAAGCTGCTCGATTTCAGCTTGTCTGATAGGTGTTTGTCTTCCCTGCAGAGAAACAGTGGCTTAGAGAAGTCTTTCTAGAGCAGCCACACACTCTGCCCTAGAGCTGAGAAGCACTGGCTGTAGGTTCCCTTTGCAGAAGTAACATTCTCCAGAAACACACTCTCTCCTAACTCTTAAGTTACTAGCTCACCTCACATATGCATGGAAACGCATAGTGGAGCAGGCGGCGATAGCTCTTGCTTGGATGCTGCCAGAAGGCTCTGTGCGATAGTGGCTTGCAAGGAGCTACTTAGGAATCTAGTTGCACAGCAAGTACAAGCTTCTCACTGGAGCTGAGAAGCACTGGGAAGAACTTCCCTTTGAAGAACTAACAGTGTGCAGAAACACACGCAGTTCTATCTCTTACTGGGGAGTGTGCAGGCGAGTTCAGTGAACAGGCCGCTCTGCCCGAACAAGGCAGAATGCAGATGCGTAGTTCCCAAGCATATTCTTCTGAGTCCACTAGAAACGTTGGAGTAGAGCTGAGAGGAACTCGGCATAAGTTCCATTTGAAGAAATAACCTAGGCCAGAAACCCACTCAGCTGTAGCTGTGAAGATTCATCTGGAGCGCACATTCTGGGAACCAGGCAGCAGAGTGCCCTGTGGAAGCTGCTCGATTTCAGCTTGTCTGATAGGTGTTTGTCTTCCCTGCAGAGAAACAGTGGCTTAGAGAACTCTTTCTACAGCAGCCACACACTCTGCCCTAGAGCTGAGAAGCACTGGCTGTAAGTTCCCTTTGCAGAAGTAACATTCTCCAGAAACACACTCTCTCCTAACTCTTAAGTTACTAGCTCACCTCACATATGCATGGAAACCCAGAGTGGAGCAGCCGGCGATAGCTCTTGCTTGGATGCTGCCAGAAGGCTCTGTGCGATAGTGGCTTGCAAGGAGCTGCTTAGGAATCTAGTTGCACAGCAAGTACAAGCTTCTCACTGGAGCTGAGAAGCACTGGGAAGAACTTCCCTTTGAAGAACTAACAGTGTGCAGAAACACACGCAGTTCTATCTCTTACTGGGGAGTGTGCAGGCGAGTTCAGTGAACAGGCCGCTCTGCCCGAACAAGGCAGAATGCAGATGCGTAGTTCCCAAGCATATTCTTCTGAGTCCACTAGAAACGTTGGAGTAGAGCTGAGAGGAGCTCGGCATAAGTTCCATTTGAAGAAATAACCTAGGCCAGAAACCCACTCAGCTGTAGCTGTGAAGATTCATCTGGAGCGCACATTCTGGGAACCAGGCAGCAGAGTGCCCTGTGGAAGCTGCTCGATTTCAGCTTGTCTGATAGGTGTTTGTCTTCCCTGCAGAGAAACAGTGGCTTAGAGAACTCTTTCTACAGCAGCCACACACTCTGCCCTAGAGCTGAGAAGCACTGGCTGTAAGTTCCCTTTGCAGAAGTAACATTCTCCAGAAACACACTCTCTCCTAACTCTTAAGTTACTAGCTCACCTCACATATGCATGGAAACCCAGAGTGGAGCAGCCGGCGATAGCTCTTGCTTGGATGCTGCCAGAAGGCTCTGTGCGATAGTGGCTTGCAAGGAGCTGCTTAGGAATCTAGTTGCACAGCAAGTACAAGCTTCTCACTGGAGCTGAGAAGCACTGGGAAGAACTTCCCTTTGAAGAACTAACAGTGTGCAGAAACACACGCAGTTCTATCTCTTACTGGGGAGTGTGCAGGCGAGTTCAGTGAACAGGCCGCTCTGCCCGAACAAGGCAGAATGCAGATGCGTAGTTCCCAAGCATATTCTTCTGAGTCCACTAGAAACGTTGGAGTAGAGCTGAGAGGAGCTCGGCATAAGTTCCATTTGAAGAAATAACCTAGGCCAGAAACCCACTCAGCTGTAGCTGTTAAGATTCATCTGGAGCGCACATTCTGGGAACCAGGCAGCAGAGTTCCCTGTGGAAGCTGCTCGATTTCAGCTTGTCTGATAGGTGTTTGTCTTCCCTGCAGAGAAACAGTGGCTTAGAGAACTCTTTCTACAGCAGCCACACACTCTGCCCTAGAGCTGAGAAGCACTGGCTGTAAGTCCCCTATGCAGAAGTAACATTCTCCAGAAACACACTCTCTCCTAACTCTTAAGTTACTAGCTCACCTCACATATGCATGGAAACCCAGAGTGGAGCAGCCGGCGATAGCTCTTGCTTGGATGCTGGCAGAAGGCTCTGTGCGATAGTGGCTTGCAAGGAGCTGCTTAGGAATCTAGTTGCACAGCAAGTACAAGCTTCTCACTGGAGCTGAGAAGCACTGGAAAGAACTTCCCTTTGAAGAACTAACAGTGTGCAGAAACACACGCAGTTCTATCTCTTACTGGGGAGTGTGCAGGCGAGTTCAGTGAAGAGGCCACTCTGCCCGAACAAGGCAGAATGCAGATGCGTAGTTCCCAAGCATATTCCTCTGAGTCCACTAGAAACGTTGGAGTAGAGCTGAGAGGAACTCGGCATAAGTTCCATTTGAAGAAATAACCTAGACCAGAAACCCACTCAGCTGTAGCTGTTAAGATTCATCTGGAGCGCACATTCTGGGAACCAGGCAGCAGAGTGCCCTGTGGAAGCTGCTCGATTTCAGCTTGTCTGATAGGTGTTTGTCTTCCCTGCAGAGAAACAGTGGCTTAGAGAACTCTTTCTACAGCAGCCACACACTCTGCCCTAGAGCTGAGAAGCACTGGCTGTAAGTTCCCTTTGCAGAAGTAACATTCTCCAGAAACACACTCTCTCCTAACTCTTAAGTTACTAGCTCACCTCACATATGCATGGAAACCCAGAGTGGAGCAGGCGGCGATAGCTCTTGCTTGGATGCTGCCAGAAGGCTCTGTGCGATAGTGGCTTGCAAGGAGCTACTTAGGAATCTAGTTGCACAGCAAGTACAAGCTTCTCACTGGAGCTGAGAAGCACTGGGAAGAACTTCCCTTTGAAGAACTAACAGTGTGCAGAAACACACGCAGTTCTATCTCTTACTGGGGAGTGTGCAGGCGAGTTCAGTGAACAGGCCGCTCTGCCCGAACAAGGCAGAATGCAGATGCGTAGTTCCCAAGCAGATTCTTCTGAGTCCACTAGAAACGTTGGAGTAGAGCTGAGAGGAGCTCGGCATAAGTTCCATTTGAAGAAATAACCTAGGCCAGAAACCCACTCAGCTGTAGCTGTTAAGATTCATCTGGAGCGCACATTCTGGGAACCAGGCAGCACAGTGCCCTGTGGAAGCTGCTCGATTTCAGCTTGTCTGATAGGTGTTTGTCTTCCCTGCAGAGAAACAGTGGCTTAGAGAACTCTTTCTACAGCAGCCACACACTCTGCCCTAGAGCTGAGAAGCACTGGCTGTAAGTTCCCTTTGCAGAAGTAACATTCTCCAGAAACACACTCTCTCCTAACTCTTAAGTTACTAGCTCACCTCACATATGCATGGAAACGCAGAGTGGAGCAGCCGGCGATAGCTCTTGCTTGGATGCTGCCAGAAGGCTCTGTGCGATAGTGGCTTGCAAGGAGCTGCTTAGGAATCTAGTTGCACAGCAAGTACAAGCTTCTCACTGGAGCTGAGAAGCACTGGGAAGAACTTCCCTTTGAAGAACTAACAGTGTGCAGAAACACACGCAGTTCTATCTCTTACTGGGGAGTGTGCAGGCGAGTTCAGTGAACAGGCCGCTCTGCCCGAACAAGGCAGAATGCAGATGCGTAGTTCCCAAGCATATTCTTCTGAGTCCACTAGAAACGTTGGAGTAGAGCTGAGAGGAACTCGGCATAAGTTCCATTTGAAGAAATAACCTAGGCCAGAAACCCACTCAGCTGTAGCTGTGAAGATTCATCTGGAGCGCACATTCTGGGAACCAGGCAGCAGAGTGCCCTGTGGAAGCTGCTCGATTTCAGCTTGTCTGATAGGTGTTTGTCTTCCCTGCAGAGAAACAGTGGCTTAGAGAACTCTTTCTACAGCAGCCACACACTCTGCCCTAGAGCTGAGAAGCACTGGCTGTAAGTTCCCTTTGCAGAAGTAACATTCTCCAGAAACACACTCTCTCCTAACTCTTAAGTTACTAGCTCACCTCACATATGCATGGAAACCCAGAGTGGAGCAGCCGGCGATAGCTCTTGCTTGGATGCTGCCAGAAGGCTCTGTGCGATAGTGGCTTGCAAGGAGCTGCTTAGGAATCTAGTTGCACAGCAAGTACAAGCTTCTCACTGGAGCTGAGAAGCACTGGGAAGAACTTCCCTTTGAAGAACTAACAGTGTGCAGAAACACACGCAGTTCTATCTCTTACTGGGGAGTGTGCAGGCGAGTTCAGTGAACAGGCCGCTCTGCCCGAACAAGGCAGAATGCAGATGCGTAGTTCCCAAGCAGATTCTTCTGAGTCCACTAGAAACGTTGGAGTAGAGCTGAGAGGAGCTCGGCATAAGTTCCATTTGAAGAAATAACCTAGGCCAGAAACCCACTCAGCTGTAGCTGTTAAGATTCATCTGGAGCGCACATTCTGGGAACCAGGCAGCAGAGTTCCCTGTGGAAGCTGCTCGATTTCAGCTTGTCTGATAGGTGTTTGTCTTCCCTGCAGAGAAACAGTGGCTTAGAGAACTCTTTCTACAGCAGCCACACACTCTGCCCTAGAGCTGAGAAGCACTGGCTGTAAGTCCCCTATGCAGAAGTAACATTCTCCAGAAACACACTCTCTCCTAACTCTTAAGTTACTAGCTCACCTCACATATGCATGGAAACCCAGAGTGGAGCAGCCGGCGATAGCTCTTGCTTGGATGCTGGCAGAAGGCTCTGTGCGATAGTGGCTTGCAAGGAGCTGCTTAGGAATCTAGTTGCACAGCAAGTACAAGCTTCTCACTGGAGCTGAGAAGCACTGGAAAGAACTTCCCTTTGAAGAACTAACAGTGTGCAGAAACACACGCAGTTCTATCTCTTACTGGGGAGTGTGCAGGCGAGTTCAGTGAAGAGGCCACTCTGCCCGAACAAGGCAGAATGCAGATGCGTAGTTCCCAAGCATATTCCTCTGAGTCCACTAGAAACGTTGGAGTAGAGCTGAGAGGAACTCGGCATAAGTTCCATTTGAAGAAATAACCTAGACCAGAAACCCACTCAGCTGTAGCTGTTAAGATTCATCTGGAGCGCACATTCTGGGAACCAGGCAGCAGAGTGCCCTGTGGAAGCTGCTCGATTTCAGCTTGTCTGATAGGTGTTTGTCTTCTCTGCAGAGAAACAGTGGCTTAGAGAACTCTTTCTACAGCAGCCACACACTCTGCCCTAGAGCTGAGAAGCACTGGCTGTAAGTTCCCTTTGCAGAAGTAACATTCTCCAGAAACACACTCTCTCCTAACTCTTAAGTTACTAGCTCACCTCACATATGCATGGAAACCCAGAGTGGAGCAGGCGGCGATAGCTCTTGCTTGGATGCTGCCAGAAGGCTCTGTGCGATAGTGGCTTGCAAGGAGCTACTTAGGAATCTAGTTGCACAGCAAGTACAAGCTTCTCACTGGAGCTGAGAAGCACTGGGAAGAACTTCCCTTTGAAGAACTAACAGTGTGCAGAAACACACGCAGTTCTATCTCTTACTGGGGAGTGTGCAGGCGAGTTCAGTGAACAGGCCGCTCTGCCCGAACAAGGCAGAATGCAGATGCGTAGTTCCCAAGCAGATTCTTCTGAGTCCACTAGAAACGTTGGAGTAGAGCTGAGAGGAGCTCGGCATAAGTTCCATTTGAAGAAATAACCTAGGCCAGAAACCCAATCAGCTGTAGCTGTGAAGATTCATCTGGAGCGCACATTCTGGGAACCAGGCAGCACAGTGCCCTGTGGAAGCTGCTCGATTTCAGCTTGTCTGATAGGTGTTTGTCTTCCCTGCAGAGAAACAGTGGCTTAGAGAACTCTTTCTACAGCAGCCACACACTCTGCCCTAGAGCTGAGAAGCACTGGCTGTAAGTTCCCTTTGCAGAAGTAACATTCTCCAGAAACACACTCTCTCCTAACTCTTAAGTTACTAGCTCACCTCACATATGCATGGAAACGCAGAGTGGAGCAGCCGGCGATAGCTCTTGCTTGGATGCTGCCAGAAGGCTCTGTGCGATAGTGGCTTGCAAGGAGCTGCTTAGGAATCTAGTTGCACAGCAAGTACAAGCTTCTCACTGGAGCTGAGAAGCACTGGGAAGAACTTCCCTTTGAAGAACTAACAGTGTGCAGAAACACACGCAGTTCTATCTCTTACTGGGGAGTGTGCAGGCGAGTTCAGTGAACAGGCCGCTCTGCCCGAACAAGGCAGAATGCAGATGCGTAGTTCCCAAGCATATTCTTCTGAGTCCACTAGAAACGTTGGAGTAGAGCTGAGAGGAACTCGGCATAAGTTCCATTTGAAGAAATAACCTAGGCCAGAAACCCACTCAGCTGTAGCTGTGAAGATTCATCTGGAGCGCACATTCTGGGAACCAGGCAGCAGAGTGCCCTGTGGAAGCTGCTCGATTTCAGCTTGTCTGATAGGTGTTTGTCTTCCCTGCAGAGAAACAGTGGCTTAGAGAACTCTTTCTACAGCAGCCACACACTCTGCCCTAGAGCTGAGAAGCACTGGCTGTAAGTTCCCTTTGCAGAAGTAACATTCTCCAGAAACACACTCTCTCCTAACTCTTAAGTTACTAGCTCACCTCACATATGCATGGAAACGCAGAGTGGAGCAGCCGGCGATAGCTCTTGCTTGGATGCTGCCAGAAGGCTCTGTGCGATAGTGGCTTGCAAGGAGCTGCTTAGGAATCTAGTTGCACAGCAAGTACAAGCTTCTCACTGGAGCTGAGAAGCACTGGGAAGAACTTCCCTTTGAAGAACTAACAGTGTGCAGAAACACACGCAGTTCTATCTCTTACTGGGGAGTGTGCAGGCGAGTTCAGTGAACAGGCCGCTCTGCCCGAACAAGGCAGAATGCAGATGCGTAGTTCCCAAGCAGATTCTTCTGAGTCCACTAGAAACGTTGGAGTAGAGCTGAGAGGAGCTCGGCATAAGTTCCATTTGAAGAAATAACCTAGGCCAGAATCCCACTCAGCTGTAGCTGTTAAGATTCATCTGGAGCGCACATTCTGGGAACCAGGCAGCAGAGTTCCCTGTGGAAGGTGCTCGATTTCAGCTTGTCTGATAGGTGTTTGTCTTCCCTGCAGAGAAACAGTGGCTTAGAGAACTCTTTCTACAGCAGCCACACACTCTGCCCTAGAGCTGAGAAGCACTGGCTGTAAGTCCCCTTTGCAGAAGTAACATTCTCCAGAAACACACTCTCTCCTAACTCTTAAGTTACTAGCTCACCTCACATATGCATGGAAACCCAGAGTGGAGCAGCCGGCGATAGCTCTTGCTTGGATGCTGCCAGAAGGCTCTGTGCGATAGTGGCTTGCAAGGAGCTGCTTAGGAATCTAGTTGCACAGCAAGTACAAGCTTCTCACTGGAGCTGAGAAGCACTGGAAAGAACTTCCCTTTGAAGAACTAACAGTGTGCAGAAACACACGCAGTTCTATCTCTTACTGGGGAGTGTGCAGGCGAGTTCAGTGAACAGGCCACTCTGCCCGAACAAGGCAGAATGCAGATGCGTAGTTCCCAAGCATATTCCTCTGAGTCCACTAGAATCGTTGGAGTAGAGCTGAGAGGAACTCGGCATAAGTTCCATTTGAAGAAATAACCTAGGCCAGAAACCCACTCAGCTGTAGCTGTTAAGATTCATCTGGAGCGCACATTCTGGGAACCAGGCAGCACAGTGCCCTGTGGAAGCTGCTCGATTTCAGCTTGTCTGATAGGTGTTTGTCTTCCCTGCAGAGAAACAGTGGCTTAGAGAACTCTTTCTACAGCAGCCACACACTCTGCCCTAGAGCTGAGAAGCACTGGCTGTAAGTTCCCTTTGCAGAAGTAACATTCTCCAGAAACACACTCTCTCCTAACTCTTAAGTTACTAGCTCACCTCACATATGCATGGAAACCCAGAGTGGAGCAGGCGGCGATAGCTCTTGCTTGGATGCTGCCAGAAGGCTCTGTGCGATAGTGGCTTGCAAGGAGCTACTTAGGAATCTAGTTGCACAGCAAGTACAAGCTTCTCACTGGAGCTGAGAAGCACTGGGAAGAACTTCCCTTTGAAGAACTAACAGTGTGCAGAAACACACGCAGTTCTATCTCTTACTGGGGAGTGTGCAGGCGAGTTCAGTGAACAGGCCGCTCTGCCCGAACAAGGCAGAATGCAGATGCGTAGTTCCCAAGCAGATTCTTCTGAGTCCACTAGAAACGTTGGAGTAGAGCTGAGAGGAGCTCGGCATAAGTTCCATTTGAAGAAATAACCTAGGCCAGAAACCCACTCAGCTGTAGCTGTTAAGATTCATCTGGAGCGCACATTCTGGGAACCAGGCAGCAGAGTTCCCTGTGGAAGCTGCTCGATTTCAGCTTGTCTGATAGGTGTTTGTCTTCCCTGCAGAGAAACAGTGGCTTAGAGAACTCTTTCTACAGCAGCCACACACTCTGCCCTAGAGCTGAGAAGCACTGGCTGTAAGTCCCCTTTGCAGAAGTAACATTCTCCAGAAACACACTCTCTCCTAACTCTTAAGTTACTAGCTCACCTCACATATGCATGGAAACCCAGAGTGGAGCAGCCGGCGATAGCTCTTGCTTGGATGCTGCCAGAAGGCTCTGTGCGATAGTGGCTTGCAAGGAGCTGCTTAGGAATCTAGTTGCACAGCAAGTACAAGCTTCTCACTGGAGCTGAGAAGCACTGGGGAGAACTTCCCTTTGAAGAACTAACAGTGTGCAGAAACACACGCAGTTCTATCTCTTACTGGGGAGTGTGCAGGCGAGTTCAGTGAACAGGCCACTCTGCCCGAACAAGGCAGAATGCAGATGCGTAGTTCCCAAGCATATTCCTCTGAGTCCACTAGAAACGTTGGAGTAGAGCTGAGAGGAACTCGGCATAAGTTCCATTTGAAGAAATAACCTAGACCAGAAACCCACTCAGCTGTAGCTGTTAAGATTCATCTGGAGCGCACATTCTGGGAACCAGGCAGCACAGTGCCCTGTGGAAGCTGCTCGATTTCAGCTTGTCTGATAGGTGTTTGTCTTCCCTGCAGAGAAACAGTGGCTTAGAGAACTCTTTCTACAGCAGCCACACACTCTGCCCTAGAGCTGAGAAGCACTGGCTGTAAGTTCCCTTTGCAGAAGTAACATTCTCCAGAAACACACTCTCTCCTAACTCTTAAGTTACTAGCTCACCTCACATATGCATGGAAACGCAGAGTGGAGCAGCCGGCGATAGCTCTTGCTTGGATGCTGCCAGAAGGCTCTGTGCGATAGTGGCTTGCAAGGAGCTGTTTAGGAATCTAGTTGCACAGCAAGTACAAGCTTCTCACTGGAGCTGAGAAGCACTGGGAAGAACTTCCCTTTGAAGAACTAACAGTGTGCAGAAACACACGCAGTTCTATCTCTTACTGGGGAGTGTGCAGGCGAGTTCAGTGAACAGGCCGCTCTGCCCGAACAAGGCAGAATGCAGATGCGTAGTTCCCAAGCATATTCTTCTGAGTCCACTAGAAACGTTGGAGTAGAGCTGAGAGGAACTCGGCATAAGTTCCATTTGAAGAAATAACCTAGGCCAGAAACCCACTCAGCTGTAGCTGTTAAGATTCATCTGGAGCGCACATTCTGGGAACCAGGCAGCTGAGTACCCGGTGGAAGCTGCTCGATTTCAGCTTGTCTGATAGGTGTTTGTCTTCCCTGCAGAGAAACAGTGGCTTAGAGAACTCTTTCTACAGCAGCCACACACTCTGTCCTAGAGCTGAGAAGCACTGGCTGTAAGTTCCCTTTGCACAAGTAACATTCCCCAGAAACACACTCTCTCCTAACTCTTAAGTTAATAGCTCACCTCACATATGCATGGAAACCCAGAGTGGAGCAGCCGGCGTATCTCTTGCTTGGATGCTGCCAGAAGGCTCTGTGCGATAGTGGCTTGGAAGGAGCTACTTAGGAATCTAGTTGCACAGCAAGTACAAGCTTTTCACTGGAGCTGAGAAGCACTGGGAAGAACTTCTCTTTGAAGAACTAACAGTGTGCAAAAACACACGCAGTTCTATCTCTTACTGGGGAGTGTCCAGGAGACCTCAGTGAACAGGCCGCTCTGCCCGAAAAAGGCAGAATGCAGATGCGTAGTTCCCAAGCATATTCTTCTGAGTCCACTAGAAACGTTGGAGTAGAGCTGAGAGGAACTCGGCATAAGTTCCATTTGAAGAAATAACCTAGGCCAGAAACCCACTCAGCTGTAGCTGTTAAGATTCATCTGGAGCGCACATTCTGGGAACCAGGCAGCAGACTGCCCTGTGGAAGCTGCTCGATTTCAGCTTGTCTGATAGGTGTTTGTCTTCCCTGCAGAGAAACAGTGGCTTAGAGAACTCTTTCTACAGCAGCCACACACTCTGCCCTAGAGCTGAGAAGCACTGGCTGTAAGTTCCCTTTGCAGAAGTAACATTCTCCAGAAACAAACTCTCTCCTAACTCTTAAGTTACTAGCTCACCTCACATATGCATGGAAACGCAGAGTGGAGCAGCCGGCGATAGCTCTTGCTTGGATGCTGCCAGAAGGCTCTGTGCGATAGTGGCTTGCAAGGAGCTGCTTAGGAATCTAGTTGCACAGCAAGTACAAGCTTCTCACTGGAGCTGAGAAGCACTGGGAAGAACTTCCCTTTGAAGAACTAACAGTGTGCAGAAACACACGCAGTTCTATCTCTTACTGGGGAGTGTGCAGGCGAGTTCAGTGAACAGGCCGCTCTGCCCGAACAAGGCAGAATGCAGATGCGTAGTTCCCAAGCATATTCTTCTGAGTCCACTAGAAACGTTGGAGTAGAGCTGAGAGGAACTCGGCATAAGTTCCATTTGAAGAAATAACCTAGGCCAGAAACCCACTCAGCTGTAGCTGTGAAGATTCATCTGGAGCGCACATTCTGGGAACCAGGCAGCAGAGTTCCCTGTGGAAGCTGCTCGATTTCAGCTTGTCTGATAGGTGTTTGTCTTCCCTGCAGAGAAACAGTGGCTTAGAGAACTCTTTCTACAGCAGCCACACACTCTGCCCTAGAGCTGAGAAGCACTGGCTGTAAGTCCCCTATGCAGAAGTAACATTCTCCAGAAACACACTCTCTCCTAACTCTTAAGTTACTAGCTCACCTCACATATGCATGGAAACCCAGAGTGGAGCAGGCGGCGATAGCTCTTGCTTGGATGCTGCCAGAAGGCTCTGTGCGATAGTGGCTTGCAAGGAGCTACTTAGGAATCTAGTTGCACAGCAAGTACAAGCTTCTCACTGGAGCTGAGAAGCACTGGGAAGAACTTCCCTTTGAAGAACTAACAGTGTGCAGAAACACACGCAGTTCTATCTCTTACTGGGGAGTGTGCAGGCGAGTTCAGTGAACAGGCCGCTCTGCCCGAACAAGGCAGAATGCAGATGCGTAGTTCCCAAGCAGATTCTTCTGAGTCCACTAGAAACGTTGGAGTAGAGCTGAGAGGAGCTCGGCATAAGTTCCATTTGAAGAAATAACCTAGGCCAGAAACCCACTCAGCTGTAGCTGTTAAGATTCATCTGGAGCGCACATTCTGGGAACCAGGCAGCACAGTGCCCTGTGGAAGCTGCTCGATTTCAGCTTGTCTGATAGGTGTTTGTCTTCCCTGCAGAGAAACAGTGGCTTAGAGAACTCTTTCTACAGCAGCCACACACTCTGCCCTAGAGCTGAGAAGCACTGGCTGTAAGTTCCCTTTGCAGAAGTAACATTCTCCAGAAACACACTCTCTCCTAACTCTTAAGTTACTAGCTCACCTCACATATGCATGGAAACGCAGAGTGGAGCAGCCGGCGATAGCTCTTGCTTGGATGCTGCCAGAAGGCTCTGTGCGATAGTGGCTTGCAAGGAGCTGCTTAGGAATCTAGTTGCACAGCAAGTACAAGCTTCTCACTGGAGCTGAGAAGCACTGGGAAGAACTTCCCTTTGAAGAACTAACAGTGTGCAGAAACACACGCAGTTCTATCTCTTACTGGGGAGTGTGCAGGCGAGTTCAGTGAACAGGCCGCTCTGCCCGAACAAGGCAGAATGCAGATGCGTAGTTCCCAAGCATATTCTTCTGAGTCCACTAGAAACGTTGGAGTAGAGCTGAGAGGAACTCGGCATAAGTTCCATTTGAAGAAATAACCTAGGCCAGAAACCCACTCAGCTGTAGCTGTGAAGATTCATCTGGAGCACACATTCTGGGAACCAGGCAGCAGAGTGCCCTGTGGAAGCTGCTCGATTTCAGCTTGTCTGATAGGTGTTTGTCTTCCCTGCAGAGAAACAGTGGCTTAGAGAACTCTTTCTACAGCAGCCACACACTCTGCCCTAGAGCTGAGAAGCACTGGCTGTAAGTTCCCTTTGCAGAAGTAACATTCTCCAGAAACACACTCTCTCCTAACTCTTAAGTTACTAGCTCACCTCACATATGCATGGAAACCCAGAGTGGAGCAGCCGGCGATAGCTCTTGCTTGGATGCTGCCAGAAGGCTCTGTGCGATAGTGGCTTGCAAGGAGCTGCTTAGGAATCTAGTTGCACAGCAAGTACAAGCTTCTCACTGGAGCTGAGAAGCACTGGGAAGAACTTCCCTTTGAAGAACTAACAGTGTGCAGAAACACACGCAGTTCTATCTCTTACTGGGGAGTGTGCAGGCGAGTTCAGTGAACAGGCCGCTCTGCCCGAACAAGGCAGAATGCAGATGCGTAGTTCCCAAGCAGATTCTTCTGAGTCCACTAGAAACGTTGGAGTAGAGCTGAGAGGAGCTCGGCATAAGTTCCATTTGAAGAAATAACCTAGGCCAGAATCCCACTCAGCTGTAGCTGTTAAGATTCATCTGGAGCGCACATTCTGGGAACCAGGCAGCAGAGTTCCCTGTGGAAGGTGCTCGATTTCAGCTTGTCTGATAGGTGTTTGTCTTCCCTGCAGAGAAACAGTGGCTTAGAGAACTCTTTCTACAGCAGCCACACACTCTGCCCTAGAGCTGAGAAGCACTGGCTGTAAGTCCCCTTTGCAGAAGTAACATTCTCCAGAAACACACTCTCTCCTAACTCTTAAGTTACTAGCTCACCTCACATATGCATGGAAACCCAGAGTGGAGCAGCCGGCGATAGCTCTTGCTTGGATGCTGCCAGAAGGCTCTGTGCGATAGTGGCTTGCAAGGAGCTGCTTAGGAATCTAGTTGCACAGCAAGTACAAGCTTCTCACTGGAGCTGAGAAGCACTGGAAAGAACTTCCCTTTGAAGAACTAACAGTGTGCAGAAACACACGCAGTTCTATCTCTTACTGGGGAGTGTGCAGGCGAGTTCAGTGAACAGGCCACTCTGCCCGAACAAGGCAGAATGCAGATGCGTAGTTCCCAAGCATATTCCTCTGAGTCCACTAGAATCGTTGGAGTAGAGCTGAGAGGAACTCGGCATAAGTTCCATTTGAAGAAATAACCTAGGCCAGAAACCCACTCAGCTGTAGCTGTTAAGATTCATCTGGAGCGCACATTCTGGGAACCAGGCAGCACAGTGCCCTGTGGAAGCTGCTCGATTTCAGCTTGTCTGATAGGTGTTTGTCTTCCCTGCAGAGAAACAGTGGCTTAGAGAACTCTTTCTACAGCAGCCACACACTCTGCCCTAGAGCTGAGAAGCACTGGCTGTAAGTTCCCTTTGCAGAAGTAACATTCTCCAGAAACACACTCTCTCCTAACTCTTAAGTTACTAGCTCACCTCACATATGCATGGAAACCCAGAGTGGAGCAGGCGGCGATAGCTCTTGCTTGGATGCTGCCAGAAGGCTCTGTGCGATAGTGGCTTGCAAGGAGCTACTTAGGAATCTAGTTGCACAGCAAGTACAAGCTTCTCACTGGAGCTGAGAAGCACTGGGAAGAACTTCCCTTTGAAGAACTAACAGTGTGCAGAAACACACGCAGTTCTATCTCTTACTGGGGAGTGTGCAGGCGAGTTCAGTGAACAGGCCGCTCTGCCCGAACAAGGCAGAATGCAGATGCGTAGTTCCCAAGCAGATTCTTCTGAGTCCACTAGAAACGTTGGAGTAGAGCTGAGAGGAGCTCGGCATAAGTTCCATTTGAAGAAATAACCTAGGCCAGAAACCCACTCAGCTGTAGCTGTTAAGATTCATCTGGAGCGCACATTCTGGGAACCAGGCAGCACAGTGCCCTGTGGAAGCTGCTCGATTTCAGCTTGTCTGATAGGTGTTTGTCTTCCCTGCAGAGAAACAGTGGCTTAGAGAACTCTTTCTACAGCAGCCACACACTCTGCCCTAGAGCTGAGAAGCACTGGCTGTAAGTCCCCTTTGCAGAAGTAACATTCTCCAGAAACACACTCTCTCCTAACTCTTAAGTTACTAGCTCACCTCACATATGCATGGAAACCCAGAGTGGAGCAGCCGGCGATAGCTCTTGCTTGGATGCTGCCAGAAGGCTCTGTGCGATAGTGGCTTGCAAGGAGCTGCTTAGGAATCTAGTTGCACAGCAAGTACAAGCTTCTCACTGGAGCTGAGAAGCACTGGGGAGAACTTCCCTTTGAAGAACTAACAGTGTGCAGAAACACAAGCAGTTCTATCTCTTACTGGGGAGTGTGCAGGCGAGTTCAGTGAACAGGCCACTCTGCCCGAACAAGGCAGAATGCAGATGCGTAGTTCCCAAGCATATTCCTCTGAGTCCACTAGAAACGTTGGAGTAGAGCTGAGAGGAACTCGGCATAAGTTCCATTTGAAGAAATAACCTAGACCAGAAACCCACTCAGCTGTAGCTGTTAAGATTCATCTGGAGCGCACATTCTGGGAACCAGGCAGCACAGTGCCCTGTGGAAGCTGCTCGATTTCAGCTTGTCTGATAGGTGTTTGTCTTCCCTGCAGAGAAACAGTGGCTTAGAGAACTCTTTCTACAGCAGCCACACACTCTGCCCTAGAGCTGAGAAGCACTGGCTGTAAGTTCCCTTTGCAGAAGTAACATTCTCCAGAAACACACTCTCTCCTAACTCTTAAGTTACTAGCTCACCTCACATATGCATGGAAACGCAGAGTGGAGCAGCCGGCGATAGCTCTTGCTTGGATGCTGCCAGAAGGCTCTGTGCGATAGTGGCTTGCAAGGAGCTGTTTAGGAATCTAGTTGCACAGCAAGTACAAGCTTCTCACTGGAGCTGAGAAGCACTGGGAAGAACTTCCCTTTGAAGAACTAACAGTGTGCAGAAACACACGCAGTTCTATCTCTTACTGGGGAGTGTGCAGGCGAGTTCAGTGAACAGGCCGCTCTGCCCGAACAAGGCAGAATGCAGATGCGTAGTTCCCAAGCATATTCTTCTGAGTCCACTAGAAACGTTGGAGTAGAGCTGAGAGGAACTCGGCATAAGTTCCATTTGAAGAAATAACCTAGGCCAGAAACCCACTCAGCTGTAGCTGTTAAGATTCATCTGGAGCGCACATTCTGGGAACCAGGCAGCTGAGTACCCGGTGGAAGCTGCTCGATTTCAGCTTGTCTGATAGGTGTTTGTCTTCCCTGCAGAGAAACAGTGGCTTAGAGAACTCTTTCTACAGCAGCCACACACTCTGTCCTAGAGCTGAGAAGCACTGGCTGTAAGTTCCCTTTGCACAAGTAACATTCCCCAGAAACACACTCTCTCCTAACTCTTAAGTTAATAGCTCACCTCACATATGCATGGAAACCCAGAGTGGAGCAGCCGGCGTATCTCTTGCTTGGATGCTGCCAGAAGGCTCTGTGCGATAGTGGCTTGGAAGGAGCTACTTAGGAATCTAGTTGCACAGCAAGTACAAGCTTTTCACTGGAGCTGAGAAGCACTGGGAAGAACTTCTCTTTGAAGAACTAACAGTGTGCAAAAACACACGCAGTTCTATCTCTTACTGGGGAGTGTCCAGGAGACCTCAGTGAACAGGCCGCTCTGCCCGAAAAAGGCAGAATGCAGATGCGTAGTTCCCAAGCATATTCTTCTGAGTCCACTAGAAACGTTGGAGTAGAGCTGAGAGGAACTCGGCATAAGTTCCATTTGAAGAAATAACCTAGGCCAGAAACCCACTCAGCTGTAGCTGTTAAGATTCATCTGGAGCGCACATTCTGGGAACCAGGCAGCAGACTGCCCTGTGGAAGCTGCTCGATTTCAGCTTGTCTGATAGGTGTTTGTCTTCCCTGCAGAGAAACAGTGGCTTAGAGAACTCTTTCTACAGCAGCCACACACTCTGCCCTAGAGCTGAGAAGCACTGGCTGTAAGTTCCCTTTGCAGAAGTAACATTCTCCAGAAACAAACTCTCTCCTAACTCTTAAGTTACTAGCTCACCTCACATATGCATGGAAACGCAGAGTGGAGCAGCCGGCGATAGCTCTTGCTTGGATGCTGCCAGAAGGCTCTGTGCGATAGTGGCTTGCAAGGAGCTGCTTAGGAATCTAGTTGCACAGCAAGTACAAGCTTCTCACTGGAGCTGAGAAGCACTGGGAAGAACTTCCCTTTGAAGAACTAACAGTGTGCAGAAACACACGCAGTTCTATCTCTTACTGGGGAGTGTGCAGGCGAGTTCAGTGAACAGGCCGCTCTGCCCGAACAAGGCAGAATGCAGATGCGTAGTTCCCAAGCATATTCTTCTGAGTCCACTAGAAACGTTGGAGTAGAGCTGAGAGGAACTCGGCATAAGTTCCATTTGAAGAAATAACCTAGGCCAGAAACCCACTCAGCTGTAGCTGTGAAGATTCATCTGGAGCGCACATTCTGGGAACCAGGCAGCACAGTGCCCTGTGGAAGCTGCTCGATTTCAGCTTGTCTGATAGGTGTTTGTCTTCCCTGCAGAGAAACAGTGGCTTAGAGAACTCTTTCTACAGCAGCCACACACTCTGCCCTAGAGCTGAGAAGCACTGGCTGTAAGTTCCCTTTGCAGAAGTAACATTCTCCAGAAACACACTCTCTCCTAACTCTTAAGTTACTAGCTCACCTCACATATGCATGGAAACCCAGAGTGGAGCAGCCGGCGTATCTCTTGCTTGGATGCTGCCAGAAGGCTCTGTGCGATAGTGGCTTGCAAGGAGCTACTTAGGAATCTAGTTGCACAGCAAGTACAAGCTTTTCACTGGAGCTGAGAAGCACTGGGAAGAACTTCTCTTTGAAGAACTAACAGTGTGCACAAACACACGCAGTTCTATCTCTTACTGGGGAGTGTGCAGGAGACTTCAGTGAACAGGCCGCTCTGCCCGAAAAAGGCAGAATGCAGATCCGTAGTTCCCAAGCATATTCTTCTGAGTCCACTAGAAACGTTGGAGTAGAGCTGAGAGGAACTCGGCATAAGTTCCATTTGAAGAAATAACCTAGGCCAGAAACCCACTCAGCTGTAGCTGTTAAGATTCATCTGGAGCGCACATTCTGGGAACCAGGCAGCAGAGTGCCCTGTGGAAGCTGCTCGATTTCAGCTTGTCTGATAGGTGTTTGTCTTCCCTGCAGAGAAACAGTGGCTTAGAGAACTCTTTCTACAGCAGCCACACACTCTGCCCTAGAGCTGAGAAGCACTGGCTGTAAGTTCCCTTTGCAGAAGTAACATTCTCCAGAAACACACTCTCTCCTAACTCTTAACTTACTAGCTCA
Organism: Tapirus indicus; assembly: GCA_031878705.1. Classification (NCBI taxonomy): domain Eukaryota; kingdom Metazoa; phylum Chordata; class Mammalia; order Perissodactyla; family Tapiridae; genus Tapirus; species Tapirus indicus. The sequence continues at coordinate 1,365,973 of CM062933.1, forward strand.
CCTCACATATGCATGGAAACGCAGAGTGGAGCAGCCGGCGATAGCTCTTGCTTGGATGCTGCCAGAAGGCTCTGTGCGATAGTGGCTTGCAAGGAGCTGCTTAGGAATCTAGTTGCACAGCAAGTACAAGCTTCTCACTGGAGCTGAGAAGCACTGGGAAGAACTTCCCTTTGAAGAACTAACAGTGTGCAGAAACACACGCAGTTCTATCTCTTACTGGGGAGTGTGCAGGCGAGTTCAGTGAACAGGCCGCTCTGCCCGAACAAGGCAGAATGCAGATGCGTAGTTCCCAAGCATATTCTTCTGAGTCCACTAGAAACGTTGGAGTAGAGCTGAGAGGAGCTCGGCATAAGTTCCATTTGAAGAAATAACCTAGGCCAGAAACCCACTCAGCTGTAGCTGTTAAGATTCATCTGGAGCGCACATTCTGGGAACCAGGCAGCAGAGTTCCCTGTGGAAGCTGCTCGATTTCAGCTTGTCTGATAGGTGTTTGTCTTCCCTGCAGAGAAACAGTGGCTTAGAGAACTCTTTCTACAGCAGCCACACACTCTGCCCTAGAGCTGAGAAGCACTGGCTGTAAGTCCCCTTTGCAGAAGTAACATTCTCCAGAAACACACTCTCTCCTAACTCTTAAGTTACTAGCTCACCTCACATATGCATGGAAACCCAGAGTGGAGCAGCCGGCGATAGCTCTTGCTTGGATGCTGCCAGAAGGCTCTGTGCGATAGTGGCTTGCAAGGAGCTGCTTAGGAATCTAGTTGCACAGCAAGTACAAGCTTCTCACTGGAGCTGAGAAGCACTGGAAAGAACTTCCCTTTGAAGAACTAACAGTGTGCAGAAACACACGCAGTTCTATCTCTTACTGGGGAGTGTGCAGGCGAGTTCAGTGAACAGGCCACTCTGCCCGAACAAGGCAGAATGCAGATGCGTAGTTCCCAAGCATATTCCTCTGAGTCCACTAGAAACGTTGGAGTAGAGCTGAGAGGAACTCGGCATAAGTTCCATTTGAAGAAATAACCTAGACCAGAAACCCACTCAGCTGTAGCTGTTAAGAGTCATCTGGAGCGCACATTCTGGGAACCAGGCAGCAGAGTGCCCTGTGGAAGCTGCTCGATTTCAGCTTGTCTGATAGGTGTTTGTCTTCCCTGCAGAGAAACAGTGGCTTAGAGAAGTCTTTCTAGAGCAGCCACACACTCTGCCCTAGAGCTGAGAAGCACTGGCTGTAGGTTCCCTTTGCAGAAGTAACATTCTCCAGAAACACACTCTCTCCTAACTCTTAAGTTACTAGCTCACCTCACATATGCATGGAAACCCAGAGTGGAGCAGGCGGCGATAGCTCTTGCTTGGATGCTGCCAGAAGGCTCTGTGCGATAGTGGCTTGCAAGGAGCTACTTAGGAATCTAGTTGCACAGCAAGTACAAGCTTCTCACTGGAGCTGAGAAGCACTGGGAAGAACTTCCCTTTGAAGAACTAACAGTGTGCAGAAACACACGCAGTTCTATCTCTTACTGGGGAGTGTGCAGGCGAGTTCAGTGAACAGGCCGCTCTGCCCGAACAAGGCAGAATGCAGATGCGTAGCTCCCAAGCATATTCTTCTGAGTCCACTAGAAACGTTGGAGTAGAGCTGAGAGGAACTCGGCATAAGTTCCATTTGAAGAAATAACCTAGGCCAGAAACCCACTCAGCTGTAGCTGTGAAGATTCATCTGGAGCGCACATTCTGGGAACCAGGCAGCAGAGTGCCCTGTGGAAGCTGCTCGATTTCAGCTTGTCTGATAGGTGTTTGTCTTCCCTGCAGAGAAACAGTGGCTTAGAGAACTCTTTCTACAGCAGCCACACACTCTGCCCTAGAGCTGAGAAGCACTGGCTGTAAGTTCCCTTTGCAGAAGTAACATTCTCCAGAAACACACTCTCTCCTAACTCTTAAGTTACTAGCTCACCTCACATATGCATGGAAACCCAGAGTGGAGCAGCCGGCGATAGCTCTTGCTTGGATGCTGCCAGAAGGCTCTGTGCGATAGTGGCTTGCAAGGAGCTGCTTAGGAATCTAGTTGCACAGCAAGTACAAGCTTCTCACTGGAGCTGAGAAGCACTGGGAAGAACTTCCCTTTGAAGAACTAACAGCGTGCAGAAACACACGCAGTTCTATCTCTTACTGGGGAGTGTGCAGGCGAGTTCAGTGAACAGGCCGCTCTGCCCGAACAAGGCAGAATGCAGATGCGTAGTTCCCAAGCATATTCTTCTGAGTCCACTAGAAACGTTGGAGTAGAGCTGAGAGGAGCTCGGCATAAGTTCCATTTGAAGAAATAACCTAGGCCAGAAACCCACTCAGCTGTAGCTGTTAAGATTCATCTGGAGCGCACATTCTGGGAACCAGGCAGCAGAGTTCCCTGTGGAAGCTGCTCGATTTCAGCTTGTCTGATAGGTGTTTGTCTTCCCTGCAGAGAAACAGTGGCTTAGAGAACTCTTTCTACAGCAGCCACACACTCTGCCCTAGAGCTGAGAAGCACTGGCTGTAAGTCCCCTATGCAGAAGTAACATTCTCCAGAAACACACTCTCTCCTAACTCTTAAGTTACTAGCTCACCTCACATATGCATGGAAACCCAGAGTGGAGCAGCCGGCGATAGCTCTTGCTTGGATGCTGGCAGAAGGCTCTGTGCGATAGTGGCTTGCAAGGAGCTGCTTAGGAATCTAGTTGCACAGCAAGTACAAGCTTCTCACTGGAGCTGAGAAGCACTGGGAAGAACTTCCCTTTGAAGAACTAACAGTGTGCAGAAACACACGCAGTTCTATCTCTTACTGGGGAGTGTGCAGGCGAGTTCAGTGAACAGGCCACTCTGCCCGAACAAGGCAGAATGCAGATGCGTAGTTCCCAAGCATATTCCTCTGAGTCCACTAGAAACGTTGGAGTAGAGCTGAGAGGAACTCGGCATAAGTTCCATTTGAAGAAATAACCTAGACCAGAAACCCACTCAGCTGTAGCTGTTAAGATTCATCTGGAGCGCACATTCTGGGAACCAGGCAGCAGAGTGCCCTGTGGAAGCTGCTCGATTTCAGCTTGTCTGATAGGTGTTTGTCTTCCCTGCAGAGAAACAGTGGCTTAGAGAACTCTTTCTACAGCAGCCACACACTCTGCCCTAGAGCTGAGAAGCACTGGCTGTAAGTTCCCTTTGCAGAAGTAACATTCTCCAGAAACACACTCTCTCCTAACTCTTAAGTTACTAGCTCACCTCACATATGCATGGAAACCCAGAGTGGAGCAGGCGGCGATAGCTCTTGCTTGGATGCTGCCAGAAGGCTCTGTGCGATAGTGGCTTGCAAGGAGCTACTTAGGAATCTAGTTGCACAGCAAGTACAAGCTTCTCACTGGAGCTGAGAAGCACTGGGAAGAACTTCCCTTTGAAGAACTAACAGTGTGCAGAAACACACGCAGTTCTATCTCTTACTGGGGAGTGTGCAGGCGAGTTCAGTGAACAGGCCGCTCTGCCCGAACAAGGCAGAATGCAGATGCGTAGTTCCCAAGCAGATTCTTCTGAGTCCACTAGAAACGTTGGAGTAGAGCTGAGAGGAGCTCGGCATAAGTTCCATTTGAAGAAATAACCTAGGCCAGAAACCCACTCAGCTGTAGCTGTTAAGATTCATCTGGAGCGCACATTCTGGGAACCAGGCAGCACAGTGCCCTGTGGAAGCTGCTCGATTTCAGCTTGTCTGATAGGTGTTTGTCTTCCCTGCAGAGAAACAGTGGCTTAGAGAACTCTTTCTACAGCAGCCACACACTCTGCCCTAGAGCTGAGAAGCACTGGCTGTAAGTCCCCTTTGCAGAAGTAACATTCTCCAGAAACACACTCTCTCCTAACTCTTAAGTTACTAGCTCACCTCACATATGCATGGAAACGCAGAGTGGAGCAGCCGGCGATAGCTCTTGCTTGGATGCTGCCAGAAGGCTCTGTGCGATAGTGGTTGCAAGGAGCTGCTTAGGAATCTAGTTGCACAGCAAGTACAAGCTTCTCACTGGAGCTGAGAAGCACTGGGAAGAACTTCCCTTTGAAGAACTAACAGTGTGCAGAAACACACGCAGTTCTATCTCTTACTGGGGAGTGTGCAGGCGAGTTCAGTGAACAGGCCGCTCTGCCCGAACAAGGCAGAATGCAGATGCGTAGTTCCCAAGCATATTCTTCTGAGTCCACTAGAAACGTTGGAGTAGAGCTGAGAGGAACTCGGCATAAGTTCCATTTGAAGAAATAACCTAGGCCAGAAACCCACTCAGCTGTAGCTGTGAAGATTCATCTGGAGCGCACATTCTGGGAACCAGGCAGCAGAGTGCCCTGTGGAAGCTGCTCGATTTCAGCTTGTCTGATAGGTGTTTGTCTTCCCTGCAGAGAAACAGTGGCTTAGAGAACTCTTTCTACAGCAGCCACACACTCTGCCCTAGAGCTGAGAAGCACTGGCTGTAAGTTCCCTTTGCAGAAGTAACATTCTCCAGAAACACACTCTCTCCTAACTCTTAAGTTACTAGCTCACCTCACATATGCATGGAAACCCAGAGTGGAGCAGCCGGCGATAGCTCTTGCTTGGATGCTGCCAGAAGGCTCTGTGCGATAGTGGCTTGCAAGGAGCTGCTTAGGAATCTAGTTGCACAGCAAGTACAAGCTTCTCACTGGAGCTGAGAAGCACTGGGAAGAACTTCCCTTTGAAGAACTAACAGTGTGCAGAAACACACGCAGTTCTATCTCTTACTGGGGAGTGTGCAGGCGAGTTCAGTGAACAGGCCGCTCTGCCCGAACAAGGCAGAATGCAGATGCGTAGTTCCCAAGCATATTCTTCTGAGTCCACTAGAAACGTTGGAGTAGAGCTGAGAGGAGCTCGGCATAAGTTCCATTTGAAGAAATAACCTAGGCCAGAAACCCACTCAGCTGTAGCTGTTAAGATTCATCTGGAGCGCACATTCTGGGAACCAGGCAGCAGAGTTCCCTGTGGAAGCTGCTCGATTTCAGCTTGTCTGATAGGTGTTTGTCTTCCCTGCAGAGAAACAGTGGCTTAGAGAACTCTTTCTACAGCAGCCACACACTCTGCCCTAGAGCTGAGAAGCACTGGCTGTAAGTCCCCTTTGCAGAAGTAACATTCTCCAGAAACACACTCTCTCCTAACTCTTAAGTTACTAGCTCACCTCACATATGCATGGAAACGCAGGATGGAGCAGCCGGCGATAGCTCTTGCTTGGATGCTGCCAGAAGGCTCTGTGCGATAGTGGCTTGCAAGGAGCTGCTTAGGAATCTAGTTGCACAGCAAGTACAAGCTTCTCACTGGAGCTGAGAAGCACTGGGAAGAACTTCCCTTTGAAGAACTAACAGTGTGCAGAAACACACGCAGTTCTATCTCTTACTGGGGAGTGTGCAGGCGAGTTCAGTGAACAGGCCGCTCTGCCCGAACAGGGCAGAATGCAGATGCGTAGTTCCCAAGCATATTCTTCTGAGTCCACTAGAAACGTTGGAGTAGAGCTGAGAGGAACTCGGCATAAGTTCCATTTGAAGAAATAACCTAGGCCAGAAACCCACTCAGCTGTAGCTGTGAAGATTCATCTGGAGCGCACATTCTGGGAACCAGGCAGCAGAGTGCCCTGTGGAAGCTGCTCGATTTCAGCTTGTCTGATAGGTGTTTGTCTTCCCTGCAGAGAAACAGTGGCTTAGAGAACTCTTTCTACAGCAGCCACACACTCTGCCCTAGAGCTGAGAAGCACTGGCTGTAAGTTCCCTTTGCAGAAGTAACATTCTCCAGAAACACACTCTCTCCTAACTCTTAAGATACTAGCTCACCTCACATATGCATGGAAACCCAGAGTGGAGCAGCCGGCGTATCTCTTGCTTGGATGCTGCCAGAAGGCTCTGTGCGATAGTGGCTTGGAAGGAGCTACTTAGGAATCTAGTTGCACAGCAAGTACAAGCTTTTCACTGGAGCTGAGAAGCACTGGGAAGAACTTCTCTTTGAAGAACTAACAGTGTGCACAAACACACGCAGTTCTATCTCTTACTGGGGAGTGTGCAGGAGACTTCAGTGAACAGGCCGCTCTGCCCGAAAAAGGCAGAATGCAGATGCGTAGTTCCCAAGCATATTCTTCTGAGTCCACTAGAAACGTTGGAGTAGAGCTGAGAGGAACTCGGCATAAGTTCCATTTGAAGAAATAACCTAGGCCAGAAACCCACTCAGCTGTAGCTGTTAAGATTCATCTGGAGCGCACATTCTGGGAACCAGGCAGCAGAGTGCCCTGTGGAAGCTGCTCGATTTCAGCTTGTCTGATAGGTGTTTGTCTTCCCTGCAGAGAAACAGTGGCTTAGAGAACTCTTTCTACAGCAGCCACACACTCTGCCCTAGAGCTGAGAAGCACTGGTTGTAAGTTCCCTTTGCAGAAGTAACATTCTCCAGAAACACACTCTCTCCTAACTCTTAAGTTACTAGCTCACCTCACATATGCATGGAAACCCAGAGTGGAGCAGCCGGCGATAGCTCTTGCTTGGATGCTGCCAGAAGGCTCTGTGCGATAGTGGCTTGCAAGGAGCTACTTAGGAATCTAGTTGCACAGCAAGTACAAGCTTCTCACTGGAGCTGAGAAGCACTGGGAAGAACTTCCCTTTGAAGAACTAACAGTGTGCAGAAACACACGCAGTTCTATCTCTTACTGGGGAGTGTGCAGGCGAGTTCAGTGAACAGGCCGCTCTGCCCGAAAAAGGCAGAATGCAGATGCGTAGTTCCCAAGCATATTCTTCTGAGTCCACTAGAAACGTTGGAGTAGAGCTGAGAGGAACTCGGCATAAGTTCCATTTGAAGAAATAACCTAGGCCAGAAACCCACTCAGCTGTAGCTGTGAAGATTCATCTGGAGCGCACATTCTGGGAACTAGGCAGCAGAGTGCCCTGTGGAAGCTGCTCGATTTCAGCTTGTCTGATAGGTGTTTGTCTTCCCTGCAGAGAAACAGTGGCTTAGAGAACTCTTTCTACAGCAGCCACACACTCTGCCCTAGAGCTGAGAAGCACTGGCTGTAAGTTCCCTTTGCAGAAGTAACATTCTCCAGAAACACACTCTCTCCTAACTCTTAAGTTACTAGCTCACCTCACATATGCATGGAAACCCAGAGTGGAGCAGCCGGCGATAGCTCTTGCTTGGATGCTGCCAGAAGGCTCTGTGCGATAGTGGCTTGCAAGGAGCTGCTTAGGAATCTAGTTGCACAGCAAGTACAAGCTTCTCACTGGAGCTGAGAAGCACTGGGAAGAACTTCCCTTTGAAGAACTAACAGTGTGCAGAAACACACGCAGTTCTATCTCTTACTGGGGAGTGTGCAGGCGAGTTCAGTGAACAGGCCGCTCTGCCCGAACAAGGCAGAATGTAGATGCGTAGTTCCCAAGCATATTCTTCTGAGTCCACTAGAAACGTTGGAGTAGAGCTGAGAGGAGCTCGGCATAAGTTCCATTTGAAGAAATAACCTAGGCCAGAAACCCACTCAGCTGTAGCTGTTAAGATTCATCTGGAGCGCACATTCTGGGAACCAGGCAGCAGAGTTCCCTGTGGAAGCTGCTCGATTTCAGCTTGTCTGATAGGTGTTTGTCTTCCCTGCAGAGAAACAGTGGCTTAGAGAACTCTTTCTACAGCAGCCACACACTCTGCCCTAGAGCTGAGAAGCACTGGCTGTAAGTCCCCTATGCAGAAGTAACATTCTCCAGAAACACACTCTCTCCTAACTCTTAAGTTACTAGCTCACCTCACATATGCATGGAAACACAGAGTGGAGCAGCCGGCGATAGCTCTTGCTTGGATGCTGCCAGAAGGCTCTGTGCGATAGTGGTTGCAAGGAGCTGCTTAGGAATCTAGTTGCACAGCAAGTACAAGCTTCTCACTGGAGCTGAGAAGCACTGGGAAGAACTTCCCTTTGAAGAACTAACAGTGTGCAGAAACACACGCAGTTCTATCTCTTACTGGGGAGTGTGCAGGCGAGTTCAGTGAACAGGCCGCTCTGCCCGAACAAGGCAGAATGCAGATGCGTAGTTCCCAAGCATATTCTTCTGAGTCCACTAGAAACGTTGGAGTAGAGCTGAGAGGAGCTCGGCATAAGTTCCATTTGAAGAAATAACCTAGGCCAGAAACCCACTCAGCTGTAGCTGTTAAGATTCATCTGGAGCGCACATTCTGGGAACCAGGCAGCAGAGTTCCCTGTGGAAGCTGCTCGATTTCACCTTGTCTGATAGGTGTTTGTCTTCCCTGCAGAGAAACAGTGGCTTAGAGAACTCTTTCTACAGCAGCCACACACTCTGCCCTAGAGCTGAGAAGCACTGGCTGTAAGTCCCCTTTGCAGAAGTAACATTCTCCAGAAACACACTCTCTCCTAACTCTTAAGTTACTAGCTCACCTCACATATGCATGGAAACCCAGAGTGGAGCAGCCGGCGATAGCTCTTGCTTGGATGCTGGCAGAAGGCTCTGTGCGATAGTGGCTTGCAAGGAGCTGCTTAGGAATCTAGTTGCACAGCAAGTACAAGCTTCTCACTGGAGCTGAGAAGCACTGGAAAGAACTTCCCTTTGAAGAACTAACAGTGTGCAGAAACACACGCAGTTCTATCTCTTACTGGGGAGTGTGCAGGCGAGTTCAGTGAACAGGCCACTCTGCCCGAACAAGGCAGAATGCAGATGCGTAGTTCCCAAGCATATTCCTCTGAGTCCACTAGAAACGTTGGAGTAGAGCTGAGAGGAACTCGGCATAAGTTCCATTTGAAGAAATAACCTAGACCAGAAACCCACTCAGCTGTAGCTGTTAAGATTCATCTGGAGCGCACATTCTGGGAACCAGGCAGCACAGTGCCCTGTGGAAGCTGCTCGATTTCAGCTTGTCTGATAGGTGTTTGTCTTCCCTGCAGAGAAACAGTGGCTTAGAGAACTCTTTCTACAGCAGCCACACACTCTGCCCTAGAGCTGAGAAGCACTGGCTGTAAGTTCCCTTTGCAGAAGTAACATTCTCCAGAAACACACTCTCTCCTAACTCTTAAGTTACTAGCTCACCTCACATATGCATGGAAACGCAGAGTGGAGCAGGCGGCGATAGCTCTTGCTTGGATGCTGCCAGAAGGCTCTGTGCGATAGTGGCTTGCAAGGAGCTACTTAGGAATCTAGTTGCACAGCAAGTACAAGCTTCTCACTGGAGCTGAGAAGCACTGGGAAGAACTTCCCTTTGAAGAACTAACAGTGTGCAGAAACACACGCAGTTCTATCTCTTACTGGGGAGTGTGCAGGCGAGTTCAGTGAACAGGCCGCTCTGCCCGAACAAGGCAGAATGCAGATGCGTAGTTCCCAAGCAGATTCTTCTGAGTCCACTAGAAACGTTGGAGGAGAGCTGAGAGGAGCTCGGCATAAGTTCCATTTGAAGAAATAACCTAGGCCAGAAACCCACTCAGCTGTAGCTGTGAAGATTCATCTGGAGCGCACATTCTGGGAACCAGGCAGCACAGTGCCCTGTGGAAGCTGCTCGATTTCAGCTTGTCTGATAGGTGTTTGTCTTCCCTGCAGAGAAACAGTGGCTTAGAGAACTCTTTCTACAGCAGCCACACACTCTGCCCTAGAGCTGAGAAGCACTGGCTGTAAGTTCCCTTTGCAGAAGTAACATTCTCCAGAAACACACTCTCTCCTAACTCTTAAGTTACTAGCTCACCTCACATATGCATGGAAACGCAGAGTGGAGCAGCCGGCGATAGCTCTTGCTTGGATGCTGCCAGAAGGCTCTGTGCGATAGTGGCTTGCAAGGAGCTGTTTAGGAATCTAGTTGCACAGCAAGTACAAGCTTCTCACTGGAGCTGAGAAGCACTGGGAAGAACTTCCCTTTGAAGAACTAACAGTGTGCAGAAACACACGCAGTTCTATCTCTTACTGGGGAGTGTGCAGGCGAGTTCAGTGAACAGGCCGCTCTGCCCGAACAAGGCAGAATGCAGATGCGTAGTTCCCAAGCATATTCTTCTGAGTCCACTAGAAACGTTGGAGTAGAGCTGAGAGGAGCTCGGCATAAGTTCCATTTGAAGAAATAACCTAGGCCAGAAACCCACTCAGCTGTAGCTGTTAAGATTCATCTGGAGCGCACATTCTGGGAACCAGGCAGCAGAGTACCCGGTGGAAGCTGCTCGATTTCAGCTTGTCTGATAGGTGTTTGTCTTCCCTGCAGAGAAACAGTGGCTTAGAGAACTCTTTCTACAGCAGCCACACACTCTGTCCTAGAGCTGAGAAGCACTGGCTGTAAGTTCCCTTTGCACAAGTAACATTCCCCAGAAACACACTCTCTCCTAACTCTTAAGTTAATAGCTCACCTCACATATGCATGGAAACCCAGAGTGGAGCAGCCGGCGTATCTCTTGCTTGGATGCTGCCAGAAGGCTCTGTGCGATAGTGGCTTGGAAGGAGCTACTTAGGAATCTAGTTGCACAGCAAGTACAAGCTTTTCACTGGAGCTGAGAAGCACTGGGAAGAACTTCTCTTTGAAGAACTAACAGTGTGCAAAAACACACGCAGTTCTATCTCTTACTGGGGAGTGTCCAGGAGACCTCAGTGAACAGGCCGCTCTGCCCGAAAAAGGCAGAATGCAGATGCGTAGTTCCCAAGCATATTCTTCTGAGTCCACTAGAAACGTTGGAGTAGAGCTGAGAGGAACTCGGCATAAGTTCCATTTGAAGAAATAACCTAGGCCAGAAACCCACTCAGCTGTAGCTGTTAAGATTCATCTGGAGCGCACATTCTGGGAACCAGGCAGCAGACTGCCCTGTGGAAGCTGCTCGATTTCAGCTTGTCTGATAGGTGTTTGTCTTCCCTGCAGAGAAACAGTGGCTTAGAGAACTCTTTCTACAGCAGCCACACACTCTGCCCTAGAGCTGAGAAGCACTGGCTGTAAGTTCCCTTTGCAGAAGTAACATTCTCCAGAAACACACTCTCTCCTAACTCTTAAGTTACTAGCTCACCTCACATATGCATGGAAACGCAGAGTGGAGCAGCCGGCGATAGCTCTTGCTTGGATGCTGCCAGAAGGCTCTGTGCGATAGTGGCTTGCAAGGAGCTGCTTAGGAATCTAGTTGCACAGCAAGTACAAGCTTCTCACTGGAGCTGAGAAGCACTGGGAAGAACTTCCCTTTGAAGAACTAACAGTGTGCAGAAACACACGCATTTCTATCTCTTACTGGGGAGTGTGCAGGCGAGTTCAGTGAACAGGCCGCTCTGCCCGAACAGGGCAGAATGCAGATGCGTAGTTCCCAAGCATATTCTTCTGAGTCCACTAGAAACGTTGGAGTAGAGCTGAGAGGAACTCGGCATAAGTTCCATTTGAAGAAATAACCTAGGCCAGAAACCCACTCAGCTGTAGCTGTGAAGATTCATCTGGAGCGCACATTCTGGGAACCAGGCAGCAGAGTGCCCTGTGGAAGCTGCTCGATTTCAGCTTGTCTGATAGGTGTTTGTCTTCCCTGCAGAGAAACAGTGGCTTAGAGAACTCTTTCTACAGCAGCCACACACTCTGCCCTAGAGCTGAGAAGCACTGGCTGTAAGTTCCCTTTGCAGAAGTAACATTCTCCAGAAACACACTCTCTCCTAACTCTTAAGTTACTAGCTCACCTCACATATGCATGGAAACCCAGAGTGGAGCAGCCGGCGATAGCTCTTGCTTGGATGCTGCCAGAAGGCTCTGTGCGATAGTGGCTTGCAAGGAGCTGCTTAGGAATCTAGTTGCACAGCAAGTACAAGCTTCTCACTGGAGCTGAGAAGCACTGGGAAGAACTTCCCTTTGAAGAACTAACAGTGTGCAGAAACACACGCAGTTCTATCTCTTACTGGGGAGTGTGCAGGCGAGTTCAGTGAACAGGCCGCTCTTCCCGAACAAGGCAGAATGCAGATGCGTAGTTCCCAAGCATATTCTTCTGAGTCCACTAGAAACGTTGGAGTAGAGCTGAGAGGAGCTCGGCATAAGTTCCATTTGAAGAAATAACCTAGGCCAGAAACCCACTCAGCTGTAGCTGTTAAGATTCATCTGGAGCGCACATTCTGGGAACCAGGCAGCAGAGTTCCCTGTGGAAGCTGCTCGATTTCAGCTTGTCTGATAGGTGTTTGTCTTCCCTGCAGAGAAACAGTGGCTTAGAGAACTCTTTCTACAGCAGCCACACACTCTGCCCTAGAGCTGAGAAGCACTGGCTGTAAGTCCCCTTTGCAGAAGTAACATTCTCCAGAAACACACTCTCTCCTAACTCTTAAGTTACTAGCTCACCTCACATATGCATGGAAACGCAGGATGGAGCAGCCGGCGATAGCTCTTGCTTGGATGCTGCCAGAAGGCTCTGTGCGATAGTGGCTTGCAAGGAGCTGCTTAGGAATCTAGTTGCACAGCAAGTACAAGCTTCTCACTGGAGCTGAGAAGCACTGGGAAGAACTTCCCTTTGAAGAACTAACAGTGTGCAGAAACACACGCAGTTCTATCTCTTACTGGGGAGTGTGCAGGCGAGTTCAGTGAACAGGCCGCTCTGCCCGAACAGGGCAGAATGCAGATGCGTAGTTCCCAAGCATATTCTTCTGAGTCCACTAGAAACGTTGGAGTAGAGCTGAGAGGAACTCGGCATAAGTTCCATTTGAAGAAATAACCTAGGCCAGAAACCCACTCAGCTGTAGCTGTGAAGATTCATCTGGAGCGCACATTCTGGGAACCAGGCAGCAGAGTGCCCTGTGGAAGCTGCTCGATTTCAGCTTGTCTGATAGGTGTTTGTCTTCCCTGCAGAGAAACAGTGGCTTAGAGAACTCTTTCTACAGCAGCCACACACTCTGCCCTAGAGCTGAGAAGCACTGGCTGTAAGTTCCCTTTGCAGAAGTAACATTCTCCAGAAACACACTCTCTCCTAACTCTTAAGATACTAGCTCACCTCACATATGCATGGAAACCCAGAGTGGAGCAGCCGGCGTATCTCTTGCTTGGATGCTGCCAGAAGGCTCTGTGCGATAGTGGCTTGGAAGGAGCTACTTAGGAATCTAGTTGCACAGCAAGTACAAGCTTTTCACTGGAGCTGAGAAGCACTGGGAAGAACTTCTCTTTGAAGAACTAACAGTGTGCACAAACACACGCAGTTCTATCTCTTACTGGGGAGTGTGCAGGAGACTTCAGTGAACAGGCCGCTCTGCCCGAAAAAGGCAGAATGCAGATGCGTAGTTCCCAAGCATATTCTTCTGAGTCCACTAGAAACGTTGGAGTAGAGCTGAGAGGAACTCGGCATAAGTTCCATTTGAAGAAATAACCTAGGCCAGAAACCCACTCAGCTGTAGCTGTTAAGATTCATCTGGAGCGCACATTCTGGGAACCAGGCAGCAGAGTGCCCTGTGGAAGCTGCTCGATTTCAGCTTGTCTGATAGGTGTTTGTCTTCCCTGCAGAGAAACAGTGGCTTAGAGAACTCTTTCTACAGCAGCCACACACTCTGCCCTAGAGCTGAGAAGCACTGGTTGTAAGTTCCCTTTGCAGAAGTAACATTCTCCAGAAACACACTCTCTCCTAACTCTTAAGTTACTAGCTCACCTCACATATGCATGGAAACCCAGAGTGGAGCAGCCGGCGATAGCTCTTGCTTGGATGCTGCCAGAAGGCTCTGTGCGATAGTGGCTTGCAAGGAGCTACTTAGGAATCTAGTTGCACAGCAAGTACAAGCTTCTCACTGGAGCTGAGAAGCACTGGGAAGAACTTCCCTTTGAAGAACTAACAGTGTGCAGAAACACACGCAGTTCTATCTCTTACTGGGGAGTGTGCAGGCGAGTTCAGTGAACAGGCCGCTCTGCCCGAAAAAGGCAGAATGCAGATGCGTAGTTCCCAAGCATATTCTTCTGAGTCCACTAGAAACGTTGGAGTAGAGCTGAGAGGAACTCGGCATAAGTTCCATTTGAAGAAATAACCTAGGCCAGAAACCCACTCAGCTGTAGCTGTGAAGATTCATCTGGAGCGCACATTCTGGGAACTAGGCAGCAGAGTGCCCTGTGGAAGCTGCTCGATTTCAGCTTGTCTGATAGGTGTTTGTCTTCCCTGCAGAGAAACAGTGGCTTAGAGAACTCTTTCTACAGCAGCCACACACTCTGCCCTAGAGCTGAGAAGCACTGGCTGTAAGTTCCCTTTGCAGAAGTAACATTCTCCAGAAACACACTCTCTCCTAACTCTTAAGTTACTAGCTCACCTCACATATGCATGGAAACCCAGAGTGGAGCAGCCGGCGATAGCTCTTGCTTGGATGCTGCCAGAAGGCTCTGTGCGATAGTGGCTTGCAAGGAGCTGCTTAGGAATCTAGTTGCACAGCAAGTACAAGCTTCTCACTGGAGCTGAGAAGCACTGGGAAGAACTTCCCTTTGAAGAACTAACAGTGTGCAGAAACACACGCAGTTCTATCTCTTACTGGGGAGTGTGCAGGCGAGTTCAGTGAACAGGCCGCTCTGCCCGAACAAGGCAGAATGTAGATGCGTAGTTCCCAAGCATATTCTTCTGAGTCCACTAGAAACGTTGGAGTAGAGCTGAGAGGAGCTCGGCATAAGTTCCATTTGAAGAAATAACCTAGGCCAGAAACCCACTCAGCTGTAGCTGTTAAGATTCATCTGGAGCGCACATTCTGGGAACCAGGCAGCAGAGTTCCCTGTGGAAGCTGCTCGATTTCAGCTTGTCTGATAGGTGTTTGTCTTCCCTGCAGAGAAACAGTGGCTTAGAGAACTCTTTCTACAGCAGCCACACACTCTGCCCTAGAGCTGAGAAGCACTGGCTGTAAGTCCCCTATGCAGAAGTAACATTCTCCAGAAACACACTCTCTCCTAACTCTTAAGTTACTAGCTCACCTCACATATGCATGGAAACACAGAGTGGAGCAGCCGGCGATAGCTCTTGCTTGGATGCTGCCAGAAGGCTCTGTGCGATAGTGGTTGCAAGGAGCTGCTTAGGAATCTAGTTGCACAGCAAGTACAAGCTTCTCACTGGAGCTGAGAAGCACTGGGAAGAACTTCCCTTTGAAGAACTAACAGTGTGCAGAAACACACGCAGTTCTATCTCTTACTGGGGAGTGTGCAGGCGAGTTCAGTGAACAGGCCGCTCTGCCCGAACAAGGCAGAATGCAGATGCGTAGTTCCCAAGCATATTCTTCTGAGTCCACTAGAAACGTTGGAGTAGAGCTGAGAGGAGCTCGGCATAAGTTCCATTTGAAGAAATAACCTAGGCCAGAAACCCACTCAGCTGTAGCTGTTAAGATTCATCTGGAGCGCACATTCTGGGAACCAGGCAGCAGAGTTCCCTGTGGAAGCTGCTCGATTTCACCTTGTCTGATAGGTGTTTGTCTTCCCTGCAGAGAAACAGTGGCTTAGAGAACTCTTTCTACAGCAGCCACACACTCTGCCCTAGAGCTGAGAAGCACTGGCTGTAAGTCCCCTTTGCAGAAGTAACATTCTCCAGAAACACACTCTCTCCTAACTCTTAAGTTACTAGCTCACCTCACATATGCATGGAAACCCAGAGTGGAGCAGCCGGCGATAGCTCTTGCTTGGATGCTGGCAGAAGGCTCTGTGCGATAGTGGCTTGCAAGGAGCTGCTTAGGAATCTAGTTGCACAGCAAGTACAAGCTTCTCACTGGAGCTGAGAAGCACTGGAAAGAACTTCCCTTTGAAGAACTAACAGTGTGCAGAAACACACGCAGTTCTATCTCTTACTGGGGAGTGTGCAGGCGAGTTCAGTGAACAGGCCACTCTGCCCGAACAAGGCAGAATGCAGATGCGTAGTTCCCAAGCATATTCCTCTGAGTCCACTAGAAACGTTGGAGTAGAGCTGAGAGGAACTCGGCATAAGTTCCATTTGAAGAAATAACCTAGACCAGAAACCCACTCAGCTGTAGCTGTTAAGATTCATCTGGAGCGCACATTCTGGGAACCAGGCAGCACAGTGCCCTGTGGAAGCTGCTCGATTTCAGCTTGTCTGATAGGTGTTTGTCTTCCCTGCAGAGAAACAGTGGCTTAGAGAACTCTTTCTACAGCAGCCACACACTCTGCCCTAGAGCTGAGAAGCACTGGCTGTAAGTTCCCTTTGCAGAAGTAACATTCTCCAGAAACACACTCTCTCCTAACTCTTAAGTTACTAGCTCACCTCACATATGCATGGAAACGCAGAGTGGAGCAGGCGGCGATAGCTCTTGCTTGGATGCTGCCAGAAGGCTCTGTGCGATAGTGGCTTGCAAGGAGCTACTTAGGAATCTAGTTGCACAGCAAGTACAAGCTTCTCACTGGAGCTGAGAAGCACTGGGAAGAACTTCCCTTTGAAGAACTAACAGTGTGCAGAAACACACGCAGTTCTATCTCTTACTGGGGAGTGTGCAGGCGAGTTCAGTGAACAGGCCGCTCTGCCCGAACAAGGCAGAATGCAGATGCGTAGTTCCCAAGCAGATTCTTCTGAGTCCACTAGAAACGTTGGAGGAGAGCTGAGAGGAGCTCGGCATAAGTTCCATTTGAAGAAATAACCTAGGCCAGAAACCCACTCAGCTGTAGCTGTGAAGATTCATCTGGAGCGCACATTCTGGGAACCAGGCAGCACAGTGCCCTGTGGAAGCTGCTCGATTTCAGCTTGTCTGATAGGTGTTTGTCTTCCCTGCAGAGAAACAGTGGCTTAGAGAACTCTTTCTACAGCAGCCACACACTCTGCCCTAGAGCTGAGAAGCACTGGCTGTAAGTTCCCTTTGCAGAAGTAACATTCTCCAGAAACACACTCTCTCCTAACTCTTAAGTTACTAGCTCACCTCACATATGCATGGAAACGCAGAGTGGAGCAGCCGGCGATAGCTCTTGCTTGGATGCTGCCAGAAGGCTCTGTGCGATAGTGGCTTGCAAGGAGCTGTTTAGGAATCTAGTTGCACAGCAAGTACAAGCTTCTCACTGGAGCTGAGAAGCACTGGGAAGAACTTCCCTTTGAAGAACTAACAGTGTGCAGAAACACACGCAGTTCTATCTCTTACTGGGGAGTGTGCAGGCGAGTTCAGTGAACAGGCCGCTCTGCCCGAACAAGGCAGAATGCAGATGCGTAGTTCCCAAGCATATTCTTCTGAGTCCACTAGAAACGTTGGAGTAGAGCTGAGAGGAACTCGGCATAAGTTCCATTTGAAGAAATAACCTAGGCCAGAAACCCACTCAGCTGTAGCTGTTAAGATTCATCTGGAGCGCACATTCTGGGAACCAGGCAGCAGAGTACCCGGTGGAAGCTGCTCGATTTCAGCTTGTCTGATAGGTGTTTGTCTTCCCTGCAGAGAAACAGTGGCTTAGAGAACTCTTTCTACAGCAGCCACACACTCTGTCCTAGAGCTGAGAAGCACTGGCTGTAAGTTCCCTTTGCACAAGTAACATTCCCCAGAAACACACTCTCTCCTAACTCTTAAGTTAATAGCTCACCTCACATATGCATGGAAACCCAGAGTGGAGCAGCCGGCGTATCTCTTGCTTGGATGCTGCCAGAAGGCTCTGTGCGATAGTGGCTTGGAAGGAGCTACTTAGGAATCTAGTTGCACAGCAAGTACAAGCTTTTCACTGGAGCTGAGAAGCACTGGGAAGAACTTCTCTTTGAAGAACTAACAGTGTGCAAAAACACACGCAGTTCTATCTCTTACTGGGGAGTGTCCAGGAGACCTCAGTGAACAGGCCGCTCTGCCCGAAAAAGGCAGAATGCAGATGCGTAGTTCCCAAGCATATTCTTCTGAGTCCACTAGAAACGTTGGAGTAGAGCTGAGAGGAACTCGGCATAAGTTCCATTTGAAGAAATAACCTAGGCCAGAAACCCACTCAGCTGTAGCTGTTAAGATTCATCTGGAGCGCACATTCTGGGAACCAGGCAGCAGACTGCCCTGTGGAAGCTGCTCGATTTCAGCTTGTCTGATAGGTGTTTGTCTTCCCTGCAGAGAAACAGTGGCTTAGAGAACTCTTTCTACAGCAGCCACACACTCTGCCCTAGAGCTGAGAAGCACTGGCTGTAAGTTCCCTTTGCAGAAGTAACATTCTCCAGAAACACACTCTCTCCTAACTCTTAAGTTACTAGCTCACCTCACATATGCATGGAAACGCAGAGTGGAGCAGCCGGCGATAGCTCTTGCTTGGATGCTGCCAGAAGGCTCTGTGCGATAGTGGCTTGCAAGGAGCTGCTTAGGAATCTAGTTGCACAGCAAGTACAAGCTTCTCACTGGAGCTGAGAAGCACTGGGAAGAACTTCCCTTTGAAGAACTAACAGTGTGCAGAAACACACGCATTTCTATCTCTTACTGGGGAGTGTGCAGGCGAGTTCAGTGAACAGGCCGCTCTGCCCGAACAGGGCAGAATGCAGATGCGTAGTTCCCAAGCATATTCTTCTGAGTCCACTAGAAACGTTGGAGTAGAGCTGAGAGGAACTCGGCATAAGTTCCATTTGAAGAAATAACCTAGGCCAGAAACCCACTCAGCTGTAGCTGTGAAGATTCATCTGGAGCGCACATTCTGGGAACCAGGCAGCAGAGTGCCCTGTGGAAGCTGCTCGATTTCAGCTTGTCTGATAGGTGTTTGTCTTCCCTGCAGAGAAACAGTGGCTTAGAGAACTCTTTCTACAGCAGCCACACACTCTGCCCTAGAGCTGAGAAGCACTGGCTGTAAGTTCCCTTTGCAGAAGTAACATTCTCCAGAAACACACTCTCTCCTAACTCTTAAGTTACTAGCTCACCTCACATATGCATGGAAACCCAGAGTGGAGCAGCCGGCGATAGCTCTTGCTTGGATGCTGCCAGAAGGCTCTGTGCGATAGTGGCTTGCAAGGAGCTGCTTAGGAATCTAGTTGCACAGCAAGTACAAGCTTCTCACTGGAGCTGAGAAGCACTGGGAAGAACTTCCCTTTGAAGAACTAACAGTGTGCAGAAACACACGCAGTTCTATCTCTTACTGGGGAGTGTGCAGGCGAGTTCAGTGAACAGGCCGCTCTGCCCGAACAAGGCAGAATGCAGATGCGTAGTTCCCAAGCATATTCTTCTGAGTCCACTAGAAACGTTGGAGTAGAGCTGAGAGGAGCTCGGCATAAGTTCCATTTGAAGAAATAACCTAGGCCAGAAACCCACTCAGCTGTAGCTGTTAAGATTCATCTGGAGCGCACATTCTGGGAACCAGGCAGCAGAGTTCCCTGTGGAAGCTGCTCGATTTCAGCTTGTCTGATAGGTGTTTGTCTTCCCTGCAGAGAAACAGTGGCTTAGAGAACTCTTTCTACAGCAGCCACACACTCTGCCCTAGAGCTGAGAAGCACTGGCTGTAAGTCCCCTTTGCAGAAGTAACATTCTCCAGAAACACACTCTCTCCTAACTCTTAAGTTACTAGCTCACCTCACATATGCATGGAAACCCAGAGTGGAGCAGCCCGCGATAGCTCTTGCTTGGATGGTGGCAGAAGGCTCTGTGCGATAGTGGCTTGCAAGGAGCTGCTTAGGAATCTAGTTGCACAGCAAGTACAAGCTTCTCACTGGAGCTGAGAAGCACTGGAAAGAACTTCCCTTTGAAGAACTAACAGTGTGCAGAAACACACGCAGTTCTATCTCTTACTGGGGAGTGTGCAGGCGAGTTCAGTGAACAGGCCACTCTGCCCGAACAAGGCAGAATGCAGATGCGTAGTTCCCAAGCATATTCCTCTGAGTCCACTAGAAACGTTGGAGTAGAGCTGAGAGGAACTCGGCATAAGTTCCATTTGAAGAAATAACCTAGACCAGAAACCCACTCAGCTGTAGCTGTTAAGAGTCATCTGGAGCGCACATTCTGGGAACCAGGCAGCAGAGTGCCCTGTGGAAGCTGCTCGATTTCAGCTTGTCTGATAGGTGTTTGTCTTCCCTGCAGAGAAACAGTGGCTTAGAGAAGTCTTTCTAGAGCAGCCACACACTCTGCCCTAGAGCTGAGAAGCACTGGCTGTAGGTTCCCTTTGCAGAAGTAACATTCTCCAGAAACACACTCTCTCCTAACTCTTAAGTTACTAGCTCACCTCACATATGCATGGAAACCCAGAGTGGAGCAGGCGGCGATAGCTCTTGCTTGGATGCTGCCAGAAGGCTCTGTGCGATAGTGGCTTGCAAGGAGCTAGTTAGGAATCTAGTTGCACAGCAAGTACAAGCTTCTCACTGGAGCTGAGAAGCACTGGGAAGAACTTCCCTTTGAAGAACTAACAGTGTGCAGAAACACACGCAGTTCTATCTCTTACTGGGGAGTGTGCAGGCGAGTTCAGTGAACAGGCCGCTCTGCCCGAACAAGGCAGAATGCAGATGCGTAGTTCCCAAGCATATTCTTCTGAGTCCACTAGAAACGTTGGAGTAGAGCTGAGAGGAACTCGGCATAAGTTCCATTTGAAGAAATAACCTAGGCCAGAAACCCACTCAGCTGTAGCTGTGAAGATTCATCTGGAGCGCACATTCTGGGAACCAGGCAGCAGAGTGCCCTGTGGAAGCTGCTCGATTTCAGCTTGTCTGATAGGTGTTTGTCTTCCCTGCAGAGAAACAGTGGCTTAGAGAACTCTTTCTACAGCAGCCACACACTCTGCCCTAGAGCTGAGAAGCACTGGCTGTAAGTTCCCTTTGCAGAAGTAACATTCTCCAGAAACACACTCTCTCCTAACTCTTAAGTTACTAGCTCACCTCACATATGCATGGAAACCCAGAGTGGAGCAGCCGGCGATAGCTCTTGCTTGGATGCTGCCAGAAGGCTCTGTGCGATAGTGGCTTGCAAGGAGCTGCTTAGGAATCTAGTTGCACAGCAAGTACAAGCTTCTCACTGGAGCTGAGAAGCACTGGGAAGAACTTCCCTTTGAAGAACTAACAGTGTGCAGAAACACACGCAGTTCTATCTCTTACTGGGGAGTGTGCAGGCGAGTTCAGTGAACAGGCCGCTCTGCCCGAACAAGGCAGAATGCAGATGCGTAGTTCCCAAGCATATTCTTCTGAGTCCACTAGAAACGTTGGAGTAGAGCTGAGAGGAGCTCGGCATAAGTTCCATTTGAAGAAATAACCTAGGCCAGAAACCCACTCAGCTGTAGCTGTTAAGATTCATCTGGAGCGCACATTCTGGGAACCAGGCAGCAGAGTTCCCTGTGGAAGCTGCTCGATTTCAGCTTGTCTGATAGGTGTTTGTCTTCCCTGCAGAGAAACAGTGGCTTAGAGAACTCTTTCTACAGCAGCCACACACTCTGCCCTAGAGCTGAGAAGCACTGGCTTTAGGTTCCCTTTGCAGAAGTAACATTCTCCAGAAACACACTCTCTCCTAACTCTTAAGTTACTAGCTCACCTCACATATGCATGGAAACCCAGAGTGGAGCAGGCGGCGATAGCTCTTGCTTGGATGCTGCCAGAAGGCTCTGTGCGATAGTGGCTTGCAAGGAGCTGCTTAGGAATCTAGTTGCACAGCAAGTACAAGCTTCTCACTGGAGCTGAGAAGCACTGGGAAGAACTTCCCTTTGAAGAACTAACAGTGTGCAGAAACACACGCAGTTCTATCTCTTACTGGGGAGTGTGCAGGCGAGTTCAGTGAACAGGCCGCTCTGCCCGAACAAGGCAGAATGCAGATGCGTAGTTCCCAAGCAGATTCTTCTGAGTCCACTAGAAACGTTGGAGTAGAGCTGAGAGGAGCTCGGCATAAGTTCCATTTGAAGAAATAACCTAGGCCAGAAACCCACTCAGCTGTAGCTGTTAAGATTCATCTGGAGCGCACATTCTGGGAACCAGGCAGCACAGTGCCCTGTGGAAGCTGCTCGATTTCAGCTTGTCTGATAGGTGTTTGTCTTCCCTGCAGAGAAACAGTGGCTTAGAGAACTCTTTCTACAGCAGCCACACACTCTGCCCTAGAGCTGAGAAGCACTGGCTGTAAGTCCCCTTTGCAGAAGTAACATTCTCCAGAAACACACTCTCTCCTAACTCTTAAGTTACTAGCTCACCTCACATATGCATGGAAACCCAGAGTGGAGCAGCCGGCGATAGCTCTTGCTTGGATGCTGCCAGAAGGCTCTGTGCGATAGTGGCTTGCAAGGAGCTACTTAGGAATCTAGTTGCACAGCAAGTACAAGCTTCTCACTGGAGCTGAGAAGCACTGGGAAGAACTTCCCTTTGAAGAACTAACAGTGTGCAGAAACACACGCAGTTCTATCTCTTACTGGGGAGTGTGCAGGCGAGTTCAGTGAACAGGCCGCTCTGCCCGAACAAGGCAGAATGCAGATGCGTAGTTCCCAAGCATATTCTTCTGAGTCCACTAGAAACGTTGGAGTAGAGCTGAGAGGAACTCGGCATAAGTTCCATTTGAAGAAATAACCTAGGCCAGAAACCCACTCAGCTGTAGCTGTGAAGATTCATCTGGAGCGCACATTCTGGGAACCAGGCAGCAGAGTGCCCTGTGGAAGCTGCTCGATTTCAGCTTGTCTGATAGGTGTTTGTCTTCCCTGCAGAGAAACAGTGGCTTAGAGAACTCTTTCTACAGCAGCCACACACTCTGCCCTAGAGCTGAGAAGCACTGGCTGTAAGTTCCCTTTGCAGAAGTAACATTCTCCAGAAACACACTCTCTCCTAACTCTTAAGTTACTAGCTCACCTCACATATGCATGGAAACCCAGAGTGGAGCAGCCGGCGATAGCTCTTGCTTGGATGCTGCCAGAAGGCTCTGTGCGATAGTGGCTTGCAAGGAGCTGCTTAGGAATCTAGTTGCACAGCAAGTACAAGCTTCTCACTGGAGCTGAGAAGCACTGGGAAGAACTTCCCTTTGAAGAACTAACAGTGTGCAGAAACACACGCAGTTCTATCTCTTACTGGGGAGTGTGCAGGCGAGTTCAGTGAACAGGCCGCTCTGCCCGAACAAGGCAGAATGCAGATGCGTAGTTCCCAAGCAGATTCTTCTGAATCCACTAGAAACGTTGGAGTAGAGCTGAGAGGAGCTCGGCATAAGTTCCATTTGAAGAAATAACCTAGGCCAGAAACCCACTCAGCTGTAGCTGTTAAGATTCATCTGGAGCGCACATTCTGGGAACCAGGCAGCACAGTGCCCTGTGGAAGCTGCTCGATTTCAGCTTGTCTGATAGGTGTTTGTCTTCCCTGCAGAGAAACAGTGGCTTAGAGAACTCTTTCTACAGCAGCCACACACTCTGCCCTAGAGCTGAGAAGCACTGGCTGTAAGTCCCCTTTGCAGAAGTAACATTCTCCAGAAACACACTCTCTCCTAACTCTTAAGTTACTAGCTCACCTCACATATGCATGGAAACCCAGAGTGGAGCAGCCGGCGATAGCTCTTGCTTGGATGCTGCCAGAAGGCTCTGTGCGATAGTGACTTGCAAGGAGCTGCTTAGGAATCTAGTTGCACAGCAAGTACAAGCTTCTCACTGGAGCTGAGAAGCACTGGAAAGAACTTCCCTTTGAAGAACTAACAGGGTGCAGAAACACACGCAGTTCTATCTCTTACTGGGGAGTGTGCAGACGAGTGCAGTGAACAGGCCACTCTGCCCGAACAAGGCAGAATGCAGATGCGTAGTTCCCAAGCATATTCCTCTGAGTCCACTAGAAACGTTGGAGTAGAGCTGAGAGGAACTCGGCATAAGTTCCATTTGAAGAAATAACCTAGACCAGAAACCCACTCAGCTGTAGCTGTTAAGATTCATCTGGAACGCACATTCTGGGAACCAGGCAGCAGAGTGCCCTGTGGAAGCTGCTCGATTTCACCTTGTCTGATAGGTGTTTGTCTTCCCTGCAGAGAAACAGTGGCTTAGAGAACTCTTTCTACAGCAGCCACACACTCTGCCCTAGAGCTGAGAAGCACTGGCTGTAAGTTCCCTTTGCAGAAGTAACATTCTCCAGAAACACACTCTCTCCTAACTCTTAAGTTACTAGCTCACCTCACATATGCATGGAAACCCAGAGTGGAGCAGGCGGCGATAGCTCTTGCTTGGATGCTGCCAGAAGGCTCTGTGCGATAGTGGCTTGCAAGGAGCTACTTAGGAATCTAGTTGCACAGCAAGTACAAGCTTCTCACTGGAGCTGAGAAGCACTGGGAAGAACTTCCCTTTGAAGAACTAACAGTGTGCAGAAACACACGCAGTTCTATCTCTTACTGGGGAGTGTGCAGGCGAGTTCAGTGAACAGGCCGCTCTGCCCGAACAAGGCAGAATGCAGATGCGTAGTTCCCAAGCAGATTCTTCTGAGTCCACTAGAAACGTTGGAGGAGAGCTGAGAGGAGCTCAGCATAAGTTCCATTTGAAGAAATAACCTAGGCCAGAAACCCACTCAGCTGTAGCTGTTAAGATTCATCTGGAGCGCACATTCTGGGAACCAGGCAGCACAGTGCCCTGTGGAAGCTGCTCGATTTCAGCTTGTCTGATAGGTGTTTGTCTTCCCTGCAGAGAAACAGTGGCTTAGAGAACTCTTTCTACAGCAGCCACACACTCTGCCCTAGAGCTGAGAAGCACTGGCTGTAAGTCCCCTTTGCAGAAGTAACATTCTCCAGAAACACACTCTCTCCTAACTCTTAAGTTACTAGCTCACCTCACATATGCATGGAAACCCAGAGTGGAGCAGCCGGCGATAGCTCTTGCTTGGATGCTGGCAGAAGGCTCTGTGCGATAGTGGCTTGCAAGGAGCTGCTTACGAATCTAGTTGCACAGCAAGTACAAGCTTCTCACTGGAGCTGAGAAGCACTGGAAAGAACTTCCCTTTGAAGAACTAACAGTGTGCAGAAACACACGCAGTTCTATCTCTTACTGGGGAGTGTGCAGGCGAGTTCAGTGAACAGGCCACTCTGCCCGAACAAGGCAGAATGCAGATGCGTAGTTCCCAAGCATATTCCTCTGAGTCCACTAGAAACGTTGGAGTAGAGCTGAGAGGAACTCGGCATAAGTTCCATTTGAAGAAATAACCTAGACCAGAAACCCACTCAGCTGTAGCTGTTAAGAGTCATCTGGAGCGCACATTCTGGGAACCAGGCAGCAGAGTGCCCTGTGGAAGCTGCTCGATTTCAGCTTGTCTGATAGGTGTTTGTCTTCCCTGCAGAGAAACAGTGGCTTAGAGAAGTCTTTCTAGAGCAGCCACACACTCTGCCCTAGAGCTGAGAAGCACTGGCTTTAGGTTCCCTTTGCAGAAGTAACATTCTCCAGAAACACACTCTCTCCTAACTCTTAAGTTACTAGCTCACCTCACATATGCATGGAAACCCAGAGTGGAGCAGGCGGCGATAGCTCTTGCTTGGATGCTGCCAGAAGGCTCTGTGCGATAGTGGCTTGCAAGGAGCTACTTAGGAATCTAGTTGCACAGCAAGTACAAGCTTCTCACTGGAGCTGAGAAGCACTGGGAAGAACTTCCCTTTGAAGAACTAACAGTGTGCAGAAACACACGCAGTTCTATCTCTTACTGGGGAGTGTGCAGGCGAGTTCAGTGAACAGGCCGCTCTGCCCGAACAAGGCAGAATGCAGATGCGTAGTTCCCAAGCATATTCTTCTGAGTCCACTAGAAACGTTGGAGTAGAGCTGAGAGGAACTCGGCATAAGTTCCATTTGAAGAAATAACCTAGGCCAGAAACCCACTCAGCTGTAGCTGTGAAGATTCATCTGGAGCGCACATTCTGGGAACCAGGCAGCAGAGTGCCCTGTGGAAGCTGCTCGATTTCAGCTTGTCTGATAGGTGTTTGTCTTCCCTGCAGAGAAACAGTGGCTTAGAGAACTCTTTCTACAGCAGCCACACACTCTGCCCTAGAGCTGAGAAGCACTGGCTGTAAGTTCCCTTTGCAGAAGTAACATTCTCCAGAAACACACTCTCTCCTAACTCTTAAGTTACTAGCTCACCTCACATATGCATGGAAACCCAGAGTGGAGCAGCCGGCGATAGCTCTTGCTTGGATGCTGCCAGAAGGCTCTGTGCGATAGTGGCTTGCAAGGAGCTGCTTAGGAATCTAGTTGCACAGCAAGTACAAGCTTCTCACTGGAGCTGAGAAGCACTGGGAAGAACTTCCCTTTGAAGAACTAACAGTGTGCAGAAACACACGCAGTTCTATCTCTTACTGGGGAGTGTGCAGGCGAGTTCAGTGAACAGGCCGCTCTGCCCGAACAAGGCAGAATGCAGATGCGTAGTTCCCAAGCAGATTCTTCTGAGTCCACTAGAAACGTTGGAGTAGAGCTGAGAGGAGCTCGGCATAAGTTCCATTTGAAGAAATAACCTAGGCCAGAAACCCACTCAGCTGTAGCTGTTAAGATTCATCTGGAGCGCACATTCTGGGAACCAGGCAGCACAGTGCCCTGTGGAAGCTGCTCGATTTCAGCTTGTCTGATAGGTGTTTGTCTTCCCTGCAGAGAAACAGTGGCTTAGAGAACTCTTTCTACAGCAGCCACACACTCTGCCCTAGAGCTGAGAAGCACTGGCTGTAAGTCCCCTATGCAGAAGTAACATTCTCCAGAAACACACTCTCTCCTAACTCTTAAGTTACTAGCTCACCTCACATATGCATGGAAACCCAGAGTGGAGCAGCCGGCGATAGCTCTTGCTTGGATGCTGGCAGAAGGCTCTGTGCGATAGTGGCTTGCAAGGAGCTGCTTAGGAATCTAGTTGCACAGCAAGTACAAGCTTCTCACTGGAGCTGAGAAGCACTGGAAAGAACTTCCCTTTGAAGAACTAACAGTGTGCAGAAACACACGCAGTTCTATCTCTTACTGGGGAGTGTGCAGGCGAGTTCAGTGAACAGGCCACTCTGCCCGAACAAGGCAGAATGCAGATGCGTAGTTCCCAAGCATATTCCTCTGAGTCCACTAGAAACGTTGGAGTAGAGCTGAGAGGAACTCGGCATAAGTTCCATTTGAAGAAATAACCTAGGCCAGAAACCCACTCAGCTGTAGCTGTTAAGATTCATCTGGAGCGCACATTCTGGGAACCAGGCAGCAGAGTACCCGGTGGAAGCTGCTCGATTTCAGCTTGTCTGATAGGTGTTTGTCTTCCCTGCAGAGAAACAGTGGCTTAGAGAACTCTTTCTACAGCAGCCACACACTCTGTCCTAGAGCTGAGAAGCACTGGCTGTAAGCTCCCTTTGCACAAGTAACATTCCCCAGAAACACACTCTCTCCTAACTCTTAAGTTAATAGCTCACCTCACATATGCATGGAAACCCAGAGTGGAGCAGCCGGCGTATCTCTTGCTTGGATGCTGCCAGAAGGCTCTGTGCGATAGTGGCTTGGAAGGAGCTACTTAGGAATCTAGTTGCACAGCAAGTACAAGCTTTTCACTGGAGCTGAGAAGCACTGGGAAGAACTTCTCTTTGAAGAACTAACAGTGTGCAAAAACACACGCAGTTCTATCTCTTACTGGGGAGTGTCCAGGAGACCTCAGTGAACAGGCCGCTCTGCCCGAAAAAGGCAGAATGCAGATGCGTAGTTCCCAAGCATATTCTTCTGAGTCCACTAGAAACGTTGGAGTAGAGCTGAGAGGAACTCGGCATAAATTCCATTTGAAGAAATAACCTAGGCCAGAAACCCACTCAGCTGTAGCTGTTAAGATTCATCTGGAGCGCACATTCTGGGAACCAGGCAGCAGACTGCCCTGTGGAAGCTGCTCGATTTCAGCTTGTCTGATAGGTGTTTGTCTTCCCTGCAGAGAAACAGTGGCTTAGAGAACTCTTTCTACAGCAGCCACACACTCTGCCCTAGAGCTGAGAAGCACTGGCTGTAAGTTCCCTTTGCAGAAGTAACATTCTCCAGAAACACACTCTCTCCTAACTCTTAAGTTACTAGCTCACCTCACATATGCATGGAAACGCAGAGTGGAGCAGCCGGCGATAGCTCTTGCTTGGATGCTGCCAGAAGGCTCTGTGCGATAGTGGCTTGCAAGGAGCTGCTTAGGAATCTAGTTGCACAGCAAGTACAAGCTTCTCACTGGAGCTGAGAAGCACTGGGAAGAACTTCCCTTTGAAGAACTAACAGTGTGCAGAAACACACGCAGTTCTATCTCTTACTGGGGAGTGTGCAGGCGAGTTCAGTGAACAGGCCGCTCTGCCCGAACAGGGCAGAATGCAGATGCGTAGTTCCCAAGCATATTCTTCTGAGTCCACTAGAAACGTTGGAGTAGAGCTGAGAGGAACTCGGCATAAGTTCCATTTGAAGAAATAACCTAGGCCAGAAACCCACTCAGCTGTAGCTGTGAAGATTCATCTGGAGCGCACATTCTGGGAACCAGGCAGCAGAGTGCCCTGTGGAAGCTGCTCGATTTCAGCTTGTCTGATAGGTGTTTGTCTTCCCTGCAGAGAAACAGTGGCTTAGAGAAGTCTTTCTACAGCAGCCACACACTCTGCCCTAGAGCTGAGAAGCACTGGCTGTAAGTTCCCTTTGCAGAAGTAACATTCTCCAGAAACACACTCTCTCCTAACTCTTAAGTTACTAGCTCACCTCACATATGCATGGAAACGCAGAGTGGAGCAGCCGGCGATAGCTCTTGCTTGGATGCTGCCAGAAGGCTCTGTGCGATAGTGGCTTGCAAGGAGCTGCTTAGGAATCTAGTTGCACAGCAAGTACAAGCTTCTCACTGGAGCTGAGAAGCACTGGGAAGAACTTCCCTTTGAAGAACTAACAGTGTGCAGAAACACACGCAGTTCTATCTCTTACTGGGGAGTGTGCAGGCGAGTTCAGTGAACAGGCCGCTCTGCCCGACCAGGGCAGAATGCAGATGCGTAGTTCCCAAGCATATTCTTCTGAGTCCACTAGAAACGTTGGAGTAGAGCTGAGAGGAACTCGGCATAAGTTCCATTTGAAGAAATAACCTAGGCCAGAAACCCACTCAGCTGTAGCTGTGAAGATTCATCTGGAGCGCACATTCTGGGAACCAGGCAGCAGAGTGCCCTGTGGAAGCTGCTCGATTTCAGCTTGTCTGATAGGTGTTTGTCTTCCCTGCAGAGAAACAGTGGCTTAGAGAACTCTTTCTACAGCAGCCACACACTCTGCCCTAGAGCTGAGAAGCACTGGCTGTAAGTTCCCTTTGCAGAAGTAACATTCTCCAGAAACACACTCTCTCCTAACTCTTAAGTTACTAGCTCACCTCACATATGCATGGAAACCCAGAGTGGAGCAGCCGGCGATAGCTCTTGCTTGGATGCTGCCAGAAGGCTCTGTGCGATAGTGGCTTGCAAGGAGCTGCTTAGGAATCTAGTTGCACAGCAAGTACAAGCTTCTCACTGGAGCTGAGAAGCACTGGGAAGAACTTCCCTTTGAAGAACTAACAGTGTGCAGAAACACACGCAGTTCTATCTCTTACTGGGGAGTGTGCAGGCGAGTTCAGTGAACAGGCCGCTCTGCCCGAACAAGGCAGAATGCAGATGCGTAGTTCCCAAGCATATTCTTCTGAGTCCACTAGAAACGTTGGAGTAGAGCTGAGAGGAGCTCGGCATAAGTTCCATTTGAAGAAATAACCTAGGCCAGAAACCCACTCAGCTGTAGCTGTGAAGATTCATCTGGAGCGCACATTCTGGGAACCAGGCAGCAGAGTGCCCTGTGGAAGCTGCTCGATTTCAGCTTGTCTGATAGGTGTTTGTCTTCCCTGCAGAGAAACAGTGGCTTAGAGAACTCTTTCTACAGCAGCCACACACTCTGCCCTAGAGCTGAGAAGCACTGGCTGTAAGTTCCCTTTGCAGAAGTAACATTCTCCAGAAACACACTCTCTCCTAACTCTTAAGTTACTAGCTCACCTCACATATGCATGGAAACCCAGAGTGGAGCAGCCGGCGATAGCTCTTGCTTGGATGCTGCCAGAAGGCTCTGTGCGATAGTGGCTTGCAAGGAGCTGCTTAGGAATCTAGTTGCACAGCAAGTACAAGCTTCTCACTGGAGCTGAGAAGCACTGGGAAGAACTTCCCTTTGAAGAACTAACAGTGTGCAGAAACACACGCAGTTCTATCTCTTACTGGGGAGTGTGCAGGCGAGTTCAGTGAACAGGCCGCTCTGCCCGAACAAGGCAGAATGCAGATGCGTAGTTCCCAAGCAGATTCTTCTGAGTCCACTAGAAACGTTGGAGTAGAGCTGAGAGGAGCTCGGCATAAGTTCCATTTGAAGAAATAACCTAGGCCAGAAACCCACTCAGCTGTAGCTGTTAAGATTCATCTGGAGCGCACATTCTGGGAACCAGGCAGCACAGTGCCCTGTGGAAGCTGCTCGATTTCAGCTTGTCTGATAGGTGTTTGTCTTCCCTGCAGAGAAACAGTGGCTTAGAGAACTCTTTCTACAGCAGCCACACACTCTGCCCTAGAGCTGAGAAGCACTGGCTGTAAGTCCCCTATGCAGAAGTAACATTCTCCAGAAACACACTCTCTCCTAACTCTTAAGTTACTAGCTCACCTCACATATGCATGGAAACCCAGAGTGGAGCAGCCGGCGATAGCTCTTGCTTGGATGCTGGCAGAAGGCTCTGTGCGATAGTGGCTAGCAAGGAGCTGCTTAGGAATCTAGTTGCACAGCAAGTACAAGCTTCTCACTGGAGCTGAGAAGCACTGGAAAGAACTTCCCTTTGAAGAACTAACAGTGTGCAGAAACACACGCAGTTCTATCTCTTACTGGGGAGTGTGCAGGCGAGTTCAGTGAACAGGCCACTCTGCCCGAACAAGGCAGAATGCAGATGCGTAGTTCCCAAGCATATTCCTCTGAGTCCACTAGAAACGTTGGAGTAGAGCTGAGAGGAACTCGGCATAAGTTCCATTTGAAGAAATAACCTAGACCAGAAACCCACTCAGCTGTAGCTGTTAAGATTCATCTGGAGCGCACATTCTGGGAACCAGGCAGCAGAGTGCCCTGTGGAAGCTGCTCGATTTCAGCTTGTCTGATAGGTGTTTGTCTTCCCTGCAGAGAAACAGTGGCTTAGAGAACTCTTTCTACAGCAGCCACACACTCTGCCCTAGAGCTGAGAAGCACTGGCTGTAAGTTCCCTTTGCAGAAGTAACATTCTCCAGAAACACACTCTCTCCTAACTCTTAAGTTACTAGCTCACCTCACATATGCATGGAAACCCAGAGTGGAGCAGGCGGCGATAGCTCTTGCTTGGATGCTGCCAGAAGGCTCTGTGCGATAGTGGCTTGCAAGGAGCTACTTAGGAATCTAGTTGCACAGCAAGTACAAGCTTCTCACTGGAGCTGAGAAGCACTGGGAAGAACTTCCCTTTGAAGAACTAACAGTGTGCAGAAACACACGCAGTTCTATCTCTTACTGGGGAGTGTGCAGGCGAGTTCAGTGAACAGGCCGCTCTGCCCGAACAAGGCAGAATGCAGATGCGCAGTTCCCAAGCAGATTCTTCTGAGTCCACTAGAAACGTTGGAGGAGAGCTGAGAGGAGCTCGGCATAAGTTCCATTTGAAGAAATAACCTAGGCCAGAAACCCACTCAGCTGTAGCTGTTAAGATTCATCTGGAGCGCACATTCTGGGAACCAGGCAGCACAGTGCCCTGTGGAAGCTGCTCGATTTCAGCTTGTCTGATAGGTGTTTGTCTTCCCTGCAGAGAAACAGTGGCTTAGAGAACTCTTTCTACAGCAGCCACACACTCTGCCCTAGAGCTGAGAAGCACTGGCTGTAAGTTCCCTTTGCAGAAGTAACATTCTCCAGAAACACACTCTCTCCTAACTCTTAAGTTACTAGCTCACCTCACATATGCATGGAAACGCAGAGTGGAGCAGCCGGCGATAGCTCTTGCTTGGATGCTGCCAGAAGGCTCTGTGCGATAGTGGCTTGCAAGGAGCTGTTTAGGAATCTAGTTGCACAGCAAGTACAAGCTTCTCACTGGAGCTGAGAAGCACTGGGAAGAACTTCCCTTTGAAGAACTAACAGTGTGCAGAAACACACGCAGTTCTATCTCTTACTGGGGAGTGTGCAGGCGAGTTCATTGAACAGGCCGCTCTGCCCGAACAAGGCAGAATGCAGATGCGTAGTTCCCAAGCATATTCTTCTGAGTCCACTAGAAACGTTGGAGTAGAGCTGAGAGGAACTCGGCATAAGTTCCATTTGAAGAAATAACCTAGGCCAGAAACCCACTCAGCTGTAGCTGTTAAGATTCATCTGGAGCGCACATTCTGGGAACCAGGCAGCAGAGTACCCGGTGGAAGCTGCTCGATTTCAGCTTGTCTGATAGGTGTTTGTCTTCCCTGCAGAGAAACAGTGCCTTAGAGAACTCTTTCTACAGCAGCCACACACTCTGTCCTAGAGCTGAGAAGCACTGGCTGTAAGTTCCCTTTGCACAAGTAACATTCCCCAAAAACACACTCTCTCCTAACTCTTAAGTTAATAGCTCACCTCACATATGCATGGAAACCCAGAGTGGAGCAGCCGGCGATAGCTCTTGCTTGGATGCTGCCAGAAGGCTCTGTGCGATAGTGGCTTGCAAGGAGCTACTTAGGAATCTAGTTGCACAGCAAGTACAAGCTTCTCACTGGAGCTGAGAAGCACTGGGAAGAACTTCCCTTTGAAGAACTAACAGTGTGCAGAAACACACGCAGTTCTATCTCTTACTGGGGAGTGTGCAGGCGAGTTCAGTGAACAGGCCGCTCTGCCCGAACAAGGCAGAATGCAGATGCGTAGTTCCCAAGCATATTCTTCTGAGTCCACTAGAAACGTTGGAGTAGAGCTGAGAGGAACTCGGCATAAGTTCCATTTGAAGAAATAACCTAGGCCAGAAACCCACTCAGCTGTAGCTGTGAAGATTCATCTGGAGCGCACATTCTGGGAACCAGGCAGCAGAGTGCCCTGTGGAAGCTGCTCGATTTCAGCTTGTCTGATAGGTGTTTGTCTTCCCTGCAGAGAAACAGTGGCTTAGAGAACTCTTTCTACAGCAGCCACACACTCTGCCCTAGAGCTGAGAAGCACTGGCTGTAAGTTCCCTTTGCAGAAGTAACATTCTCCAGAAACACACTCTCTCCTAACTCTTAAGTTACTAGCTCACCTCACATATGCATGGAAACCCAGAGTGGAGCAGCCGGCGATAGCTCTTGCTTGGATGCTGCCAGAAGGCTCTGTGCGATAGTGGCTTGCAAGGAGCTGCTTAGGAATCTAGTTGCACAGCAAGTACAAGCTTCTCACTGGAGCTGAGAAGCACTGGGAAGAACTTCCCTTTGAAGAACTAACAGTGTGCAGAAACACACGCAGTTCTATCTCTTACTGGGGAGTGTGCAGGCGAGTTCAGTGAACAGGCCGCTCTGCCCGAACAAGGCAGAATGCAGATGCGTAGTTCCCAAGCAGATTCTTCTGAGTCCACTAGAAACGTTGGAGTAGAGCTGAGAGGAGCTCGGCATAAGTTCCATTTGAAGAAATAACCTAGGCCAGAAACCCACTCAGCTGTAGCTGTTAAGATTCATCTGGAGCGCACATTCTGGGAACCAGGCAGCACAGTGCCCTGTGGAAGCTGCTCGATTTCAGCTTGTCTGATAGGTGTTTGTCTTCCCTGCAGAGAAACAGTGGCTTAGAGAACTCTTTCTACAGCAGCCACACACTCTGCCCTAGAGCTGAGAAGCACTGGCTGTAAGTCCCCTTTGCAGAAGTAACATTCTCCAGAAACACACTCTCTCCTAACTCTTAAGTTACTAGCTCACCTCACATATGCATGGAAACCCAGAGTGGAGCAGCCGGCGATAGCTCTTGCTTGGATGCTGCCAGAAGGCTCTGTGC
Source organism: Tapirus indicus (assembly GCA_031878705.1). Lineage (NCBI taxonomy): Eukaryota > Metazoa > Chordata > Mammalia > Perissodactyla > Tapiridae > Tapirus > Tapirus indicus. The sequence goes on from CM062933.1 coordinate 1,399,634, forward strand.
GATAGTGACTTGCAAGGAGCTGCTTAGGAATCTAGTTGCACAGCAAGTACAAGCTTCTCACTGGAGCTGAGAAGCACTGGAAAGAACTTCCCTTTGAAGAACTAACAGGGTGCAGAAACACACGCAGTTCTATCTCTTACTGGGGAGTGTGCAGACGAGTTCAGTGAACAGGCCACTCTGCCCGAACAAGGCAGAATGCAGATGCGTAGTTCCCAAGCATATTCCTCTGAGTCCACTAGAAACGTTGGAGTAGAGCTGAGAGGAACTCGGCATAAGTTCCATTTGAAGAAATAACCTAGACCAGAAACCCACTCAGCTGTAGCTGTTAAGATTCATCTGGAACGCACATTCTGGGAACCAGGCAGCAGAGTGCCCTGTGGAAGCTGCTCGATTTCACCTTGTCTGATAGGTGTTTGTCTTCCCTGCAGAGAAACAGTGGCTTAGAGAACTCTTTCTACAGCAGCCACACACTCTGCCCTAGAGCTGAGAAGCACTGGCTGTAAGTTCCCTTTGCAGAAGTAACATTCTCCAGAAACACACTCTCTCCTAACTCTTAAGTTACTAGCTCACCTCACATATGCATGGAAACCCAGAGTGGAGCAGGCGGCGATAGCTCTTGCTTGGATGCTGCCAGAAGGCTCTGTGCGATAGTGGCTTGCAAGGAGCTACTTAGGAATCTAGTTGCACAGCAAGTACAAGCTTCTCACTGGAGCTGAGAAGCACTGGGAAGAACTTCCCTTTGAAGAACTAACAGTGTGCAGAAACACACGCAGTTCTATCTCTTACTGGGGAGTGTGCAGGCGAGTTCAGTGAACAGGCCGCTCTGCCCGAACAAGGCAGAATGCAGATGCGTAGTTCCCAAGCAGATTCTTCTGAGTCCACTAGAAACGTTGGAGGAGAGCTGAGAGGAGCTCAGCATAAGTTCCATTTGAAGAAATAACCTAGGCCAGAAACCCACTCAGCTGTAGCTGTTAAGATTCATCTGGAGCGCACATTCTGGGAACCAGGCAGCACAGTGCCCTGTGGAAGCTGCTCGATTTCAGCTTGTCTGATAGGTGTTTGTCTTCCCTGCAGAGAAACAGTGGCTTAGAGAACTCTTTCTACAGCAGCCACAAACTCTGCCCTAGAGCTGAGAAGCACTGGCTGTAAGTCCCCTTTGCAGAAGTAACATTCTCCAGAAACACACTCTCTCCTAACTCTTAAGTTACTAGCTCACCTCACATATGCATGGAAACCCAGAGTGGAGCAGCCGGCGATAGCTCTTGCTTGGATGCTGGCAGAAGGCTCTGTGCGATAGTGGCTTGCAAGGAGCTGCTTACGAATCTAGTTGCACAGCAAGTACAAGCTTCTCACTGGAGCTGAGAAGCACTGGAAAGAACTTCCCTTTGAAGAACTAACAGTGTGCAGAAACACACGCAGTTCTATCTCTTACTGGGGAGTGTGCAGGCGAGTTCAGTGAACAGGCCACTCTGCCCGAACAAGGCAGAATGCAGATGCGTAGTTCCCAAGCATATTCCTCTGAGTCCACTAGAAACGTTGGAGTAGAGCTGAGAGGAACTCGGCATAAGTTCCATTTGAAGAAATAACCTAGACCAGAAACCCACTCAGCTGTAGCTGTTAAGAGTCATCTGGAGCGCACATTCTGGGAACCAGGCAGCAGAGTGCCCTGTGGAAGCTGCTCGATTTCAGCTTGTCTGATAGGTGTTTGTCTTCCCTGCAGAGAAACAGTGGCTTAGAGAAGTCTTTCTAGAGCAGCCACACACTCTGCCCTAGAGCTGAGAAGCACTGGCTTTAGGTTCCCTTTGCAGAAGTAACATTCTCCAGAAACACACTCTCTCCTAACTCTTAAGTTACTAGCTCACCTCACATATGCATGGAAACCCAGAGTGGAGCAGGCGGCGATAGCTCTTGCTTGGATGCTGCCAGAAGGCTCTGTGCGATAGTGGCTTGCAAGGAGCTACTTAGGAATCTAGTTGCACAGCAAGTACAAGCTTCTCACTGGAGCTGAGAAGCACTGGGAAGAACTTCCCTTTGAAGAACTAACAGTGTGCAGAAACACACGCAGTTCTATCTCTTACTGGGGAGTGTGCAGGCGAGTTCAGTGAACAGGCCGCTCTGCCCGAACAAGGCAGAATGCAGATGCGTAGTTCCCAAGCATATTCTTCTGAGTCCACTAGAAACGTTGGAGTAGAGCTGAGAGGAACTCGGCATAAGTTCCATTTGAAGAAATAACCTAGGCCAGAAACCCACTCAGCTGTAGCTGTGAAGATTCATCTGGAGCGCACATTCTGGGAACCAGGCAGCAGAGTGCCCTGTGGAAGCTGCTCGATTTCAGCTTGTCTGATAGGTGTTTGTCTTCCCTGCAGAGAAACAGTGGCTTAGAGAACTCTTTCTACAGCAGCCACACACTCTGCCCTAGAGCTGAGAAGCACTGGCTGTAAGTTCCCTTTGCAGAAGTAACATTCTCCAGAAACACACTCTCTCCTAACTCTTAAGTTACTAGCTCACCTCACATATGCATGGAAACCCAGAGTGGAGCAGCCGGCGATAGCTCTTGCTTGGATGCTGCCAGAAGGCTCTGTGCGATAGTGGCTTGCAAGGAGCTGCTTAGGAATCTAGTTGCACAGCAAGTACAAGCTTCTCACTGGAGCTGAGAAGCACTGGGAAGAACTTCCCTTTGAAGAACTAACAGTGTGCAGAAACACACGCAGTTCTATCTCTTACTGGGGAGTGTGCAGGCGAGTTCAGTGAACAGGCCGCTCTGCCCGAACAAGGCAGAATGCAGATGCGTAGTTCCCAAGCAGATTCTTCTGAGTCCACTAGAAACGTTGGAGTAGAGCTGAGAGGAGCTCGGCATAAGTTCCATTTGAAGAAATAACCTAGGCCAGAAACCCACTCAGCTGTAGCTGTTAAGATTCATCTGGAGCGCACATTCTGGGAACCAGGCAGCACAGTGCCCTGTGGAAGCTGCTCGATTTCAGCTTGTCTGATAGGTGTTTGTCTTCCCTGCAGAGAAACAGTGGCTTAGAGAACTCTTTCTACAGCAGCCACACACTCTGCCCTAGAGCTGAGAAGCACTGGCTGTAAGTCCCCTATGCAGAAGTAACATTCTCCAGAAACACACTCTCTCCTAACTCTTAAGTTACTAGCTCACCTCACATATGCATGGAAACCCAGAGTGGAGCAGCCGGCGATAGCTCTTGCTTGGATGCTGGCAGAAGGCTCTGTGCGATAGTGGCTTGCAAGGAGCTGCTTAGGAATCTAGTTGCACAGCAAGTACAAGCTTCTCACTGGAGCTGAGAAGCACTGGAAAGAACTTCCCTTTGAAGAACTAACAGTGTGCAGAAACACACGCAGTTCTATCTCTTACTGGGGAGTGTGCAGGCGAGTTCAGTGAACAGGCCACTCTGCCCGAACAAGGCAGAATGCAGATGCGTAGTTCCCAAGCATATTCCTCTGAGTCCACTAGAAACGTTGGAGTAGAGCTGAGAGGAACTCGGCATAAGTTCCATTTGAAGAAATAACCTAGGCCAGGAACCCACTCAGCTGTAGCTGTTAAGATTCATCTGGAGCGCACATTCTGGGAACCAGGCAGCAGAGTACCCGGTGGAAGCTGCTCGATTTCAGCTTGTCTGATAGGTGTTTGTCTTCCCTGCAGAGAAACAGTGGCTTAGAGAACTCTTTCTACAGCAGCCACACACTCTGTCCTAGAGCTGAGAAGCACTGGCTGTAAGTTCCCTTTGCAGAAGTAACATTCCCCAGAAACACACTCTCTCCTAACTCTTAAGTTAATAGCTCACCTCACATATGCATGGAAACCCAGAGTGGAGCAGCCGGCGTATCTCTTGCTTGGATGCTGCCAGAAGGCTCTGTGCGATAGTGGCTTGGAAGGAGCTACTTAGGAATCTAGTTGCACAGCAAGTACAAGCTTTTCACTGGAGCTGAGAAGCACTGGGAAGAACTTCTCTTTGAAGAACTAACAGTGTGCAAAAACACACGCAGTTCTATCTCTTACTGGGGAGTGTCCAGGAGACCTCAGTGAACAGGCCGCTCTGCCCGAAAAAGGCAGAATGCAGATGCGTAGTTCCCAAGCATATTCTTCTGAGTCCACTAGAAACGTTGGAGTAGAGCTGAGAGGAACTCGGCATAAGTTCCATTTGAAGAAATAACCTAGGCCAGAAACCCACTCAGCTGTAGCTGTTAAGATTCATCTGGAGCGCACATTCTGGGAACCAGGCAGCAGACTGCCCTGTGGAAGCTGCTCGATTTCAGCTTGTCTGATAGGTGTTTGTCTTCCCTGCAGAGAAACAGTGGCTTAGAGAACTCTTTCTACAGCAGCCACACACTCTGCCCTAGAGCTGAGAAGCACTGGCTGTAAGTTCCCTTTGCAGAAGTAACATTCTCCAGAAACACACTCTCTCCTAACTCTTAAGTTACTAGCTCACCTCACATATGCATGGAAACGCAGAGTGGAGCAGCCGGCGATAGCTCTTGCTTGGATGCTGCCAGAAGGCTCTGTGCGATAGTGGCTTGCAAGGAGCTGCTTAGGAATCTAGTTGCACAGCAAGTACAAGCTTCTCACTGGAGCTGAGAAGCACTGGGAAGAACTTCCCTTTGAAGAACTAACAGTGTGCAGAAACACACGCAGTTCTATCTCTTACTGGGGAGTGTGCAGGCGAGTTCAGTGAACAGGCCGCTCTGCCCGAACAGGGCAGAATGCAGATGCGTAGTTCCCAAGCATATTCTTCTGAGTCCACTAGAAACGTTGGAGTAGAGCTGAGAGGAACTCGGCATAAGTTCCATTTGAAGAAATAACCTAGGCCAGAAACCCACTCAGCTGTAGCTGTGAAGATTCATCTGGAGCGCACATTCTGGGAACCAGGCAGCAGAGTGCCCTGTGGAAGCTGCTCGATTTCAGCTTGTCTGATAGGTGTTTGTCTTCCCTGCAGAGAAACAGTGGCTTAGAGAACTCTTTCTACAGCAGCCACACACTCTGCCCTAGAGCTGAGAAGCACTGGCTGTAAGTCCCCTTTGCAGAAGTAACATTCTCCAGAAACACACTCTCTCCTAACTCTTAAGTTACTAGCTCACCTCACATATGCATGGAAACCCAGAGTGGAGCAGCCGGCGATAGCTCTTGCTTGGATGCTGCCAGAAGGCTCTGTGCGATAGTGGCTTGCAAGGAGCTGCTTAGGAATCTAGTTGCACAGCAAGTACAAGCTTCTCACTGGAGCTGAGAAGCACTGGAAAGAACTTCCCTTTGAAGAACTAACAGTGTGCAGAAACACACGCAGTTCTATCTCTTACTGGGGAGTGTGCAGGCGAGTTCAGTGAACAGGCCACTCTGCCCGAACAAGGCAGAATGCAGATGCGTAGTTCCCAAGCATATTCCTCTGAGTCCACTAGAAACGATGGAGTAGAGCTGAGAGGAACTCGGCATAAGTTCCATTTGAAGAAATAACCTAGACCAGAAACCCACTCAGCTGTAGCTGTTAAGATTCATCTGGAGCGCACATTCTGGGAACCAGGCAGCACAGTGCCCTGTGGAAGCTGCTCGATTTCAGCTTGTCTGATAGGTGTTTGTCTTCCCTGCAGAGAAACAGTGGCTTAGAGAACTCTTTCTACAGCAGCCACACACTCTGCCCTAGAGCTGAGAAGCACTGGCTGTAAGTTCCCTTTGCAGAAGTAACATTCTCCAGAAACACACTCTCTCCTAACTCTTAAGTTACTAGCTCACCTCACATATGCATGGAAACCCAGAGTGGAGCAGCCGGCGATAGCTCTTGCTTGGATGCTGCCAGAAGGCTCTGTGCGATAGTGGCTTGCAAGGAGCTGTTTAGGAATCTAGTTGCACAGCAAGTACAAGCTTCTCACTGGAGCTGAGAAGCACTGGGAAGAACTTCCCTTTGAAGAACTAACAGTGTGCAGAAACACACGCAGTTCTATCTCTTACTGGGGAGTGTGCAGGCGAGTTCAGTGAACAGGCCTCTCTGCCCGAACAAGGCAGAATGCAGATGCGTAGTTCCCAAGCAGATTCTTCTGAGTCCACTAGAAACGTTGGAGTAGAGCTGAGAGGAGCTCGGCATAAGTTCCATTTGAAGAAATAACCTAGGCCAGAAACCCACTCAGCTGTAGCTGTTAAGATTCATCTGGAGCGCACATTCTGGGAACCAGGCAGCACAGTGCCCTGTGGAAGCTGCTCGATTTCAGCTTGTCTGATAGGTGTTTGTCTTCCCTGCAGAGAAACAGTGGCTTAGAGAACTCTTTCTACAGCAGCCACACACTCTGCCCTAGAGCTGAGAAGCACTGGCTGTAAGTCCCCTATGCAGAAGTAACATTCTCCAGAAACACACTCTCTCCTAACTCTTAAGTTACTAGCTCACCTCACATATGCATGGAAACCCAGAGTGGAGCAGCCGGCGATAGCTCTTGCTTGGATGCTGGCAGAAGGCTCTGTGCGATAGTGGCTTGCAAGGAGCTACTTAGGAATCTAGTTGCACAGCAAGTACAAGCTTCTCACTGGAGCTGAGAAGCACTGGAAAGAACTTCCCTTTGAAGAACTAACAGTGTGCAGAAACACACGCAGTTCTATCTCTTACTGGGGAGTGTGCAGGCGAGTTCAGTGAACAGGCCACTCTGCCCGAACAAGGCAGAATGCAGATGCGTAGTTCCCAAGCATATTCCTCTGAGTCCACTAGAAACGTTGGAGTAGAGCTGAGAGGAACTCGGCATAAGTTCCATTTGAAGAAATAACCTAGGCCAGAAACCCACTCAGCTGTAGCTGTTAAGATTCATCTGGAGCGCACATTCTGGGAACCAGGCAGCAGAGTACCCGGTGGAAGCTGCTCGATTTCAGCTTGTCTGATAGGTGTTTGTCTTCCCTGCAGAGAAACAGTGGCTTAGAGAAGTCTTTCTAGAGCAGCCACACACTCTGTCCTAGAGCTGAGAAGCACTGGCTGTAAGTTCCCTTTGCACAAGTAACATTCCCCAGAAACACACTCTCTCCTAACTCTTAAGTTAATAGCTCACCTCACATATGCATGGAAACCCAGAGTGGAGCAGCCGGCGTATCTCTTGCTTGGATGCTGCCAGAAGGCTCTGTGCGATAGTGGCTTGGAAGGAGCTACTTAGGAATCTAGTTGCACAGCAAGTACAAGCTTTTCACTGGAGCTGAGAAGCACTGGGAAGAACTTCTCTTTGAAGAACTAACAGTGTGCAAAAACACACGCAGTTCTATCTCTTACTGGGGAGTGTGCAGGCGAGTTCAGTGAACAGGCCACTCTGCCCGAACAAGGCAGAATGCAGATGCGTAGTTCCCAAGCATATTCCTCTGAGTCCACTAGAAACGTTGGAGTAGAGCTGAGAGGAACTCGGCATAAGTTCCATTTGAAGAAATAACCTAGGCCAGAAACCCACTCAGCTGTAGCTGTTAAGATTCATCTGGAGCGCACATTCTGGGAACCAGGCAGCAGACTGCCCTGTGGAAGCTGCTCGATTTCAGCTTGTCTGATAGGTGTTTGTCTTCCCTGCAGAGAAACAGTGGCTTAGAGAACTCTTTCTACAGCAGCCACACACTCTGCCCTAGAGCTGAGAAGCACTGGCTGTAAGTTCCCTTTGCAGAAGTAACATTCTCCAGAAACACACTCTCTCCTAACTCTTAAGTTACTAGCTCACCTCACATATGCATGGAAACGCAGAGTGGAGCAGCCGGCGATAGCTCTTGCTTGGATGCTGCCAGAAGGCTCTGTGCGATAGTGGCTTGCAAGGAGCTGCTTAGGAATCTAGTTGCACAGCAAGTACAAGCTTCTCACTGGAGCTGAGAAGCACTGGGAAGAACTTCCCTTTGAAGAACTAACAGTGTGCAGAAACACACGCAGTTCTATCTCTTACTGGGGAGTGTGCAGGCGAGTTCAGTGAACAGGCCGCTCTGCCCGAACAAGGCAGAATGCAGATGCGTAGTTCCCAAGCATATTCTTCTGAGTCCACTAGAAACGTTGGAGTAGAGCTGAGAGGAACTCGGCATAAGTTCCATTTGAAGAAATAACCTAGGCCAGAAACCCACTCAGCTGTAGCTGTGAAGATTCATCTGGAGCGCACATTCTGGGAACCAGGCAGCAGAGTGCCCTGTGGAAGCTGCTCGATTTCAGCTTGTCTGATAGGTGTTTGTCTTCCCTGCAGAGAAACAGTGGCTTAGAGAACTCTTTCTACAGCAGCCACACACTCTGCCCTAGAGCTGAGAAGCACTGGCTGTAAGTTCCCTTTGCAGAAGTAACATTCTCCAGAAACACACTCTCTCCTAACTCTTAAGTTACTAGCTCACCTCACATATGCATGGAAACCCAGAGTGGAGCAGCCGGCGATAGCTCTTGCTTGGATGCTGCCAGAAGGCTCTGTGCGATAGTGGCTTGCAAGGAGCTGCTTAGGAATCTAGTTGCACAGCAAGTACAAGCTTCTCACTGGAGCTGAGAAGCACTGGGAAGAACTTCCCTTTGAAGAACTAACAGTGTGCAGAAACACACGCAGTTCTATCTCTTACTGGGGAGTGTGCAGGCGAGTTCAGTGAACAGGCCGCTCTGCCCGAACAAGGCAGAATGCAGATGCGTAGTTCCCAAGCAGATTCTTCTGAGTCCACTAGAAACGTTGGAGTAGAGCTGAGAGGAGCTCGGCATAAGTTCCATTTGAAGAAATAACCTAGGCCAGAAACCCACTCAGCTGTAGCTGTTAAGATTCATCTGGAGCGCACATTCTGGGAACCAGGCAGCACAGTGCCCTGTGGAAGCTGCTCGATTTCAGCTTGTCTGATAGGTGTTTGTCTTCCCTGCAGAGAAACAGTGGCTTAGAGAACTCTTTCTACAGCAGCCACACACTCTGCCCTAGAGCTGAGAAGCACTGGCTGTAAGTCCCCTTTGCAGAAGTAACATTCTCCAGAAACACACTCTCTCCTAACTCTTAAGTTACTAGCTCACCTCACATATGCATGGAAACCCAGAGTGGAGCAGCCGGCGATAGCTCTTGCTTGGATGCTGCCAGAAGGCTCTGTGCGATAGTGACTTGCAAGGAGCTGCTTAGGAATCTAGTTGCACAGCAAGTACAAGCTTCTCACTGGAGCTGAGAAGCACTGGAAAGAACTTCCCTTTGAAGAACTAACAGGGTGCAGAAACACACGCAGTTCTATCTCTTACTGGGGAGTGTGCAGACGAGTTCAGTGAACAGGCCACTCTGCCCGAACAAGGCAGAATGCAGATGCGTAGTTCCCAAGCATATTCCTCTGAGTCCACTAGAAACGTTGGAGTAGAGCTGAGAGGAACTCGGCATAAGTTCCATTTGAAGAAATAACCTAGACCAGAAACCCACTCAGCTGTAGCTGTTAAGATTCATCTGGAACGCACATTCTGGGAACCAGGCAGCAGAGTGCCCTGTGGAAGCTGCTCGATTTCACCTTGTCTGATAGGTGTTTGTCTTCCCTGCAGAGAAACAGTGGCTTAGAGAACTCTTTCTACAGCAGCCACACACTCTGCCCTAGAGCTGAGAAGCACTGGCTGTAAGTTCCCTTTGCAGAAGTAACATTCTCCAGAAACACACTCTCTCCTAACTCTTAAGTTACTAGCTCACCTCACATATGCATGGAAACCCAGAGTGGAGCAGGCGGCGATAGCTCTTGCTTGGATGCTGCCAGAAGGCTCTGTGCGATAGTGGCTTGCAAGGAGCTACTTAGGAATCTAGTTGCACAGCAAGTACAAGCTTCTCACTGGAGCTGAGAAGCACTGGGAAGAACTTCCCTTTGAAGAACTAACAGTGTGCAGAAACACACGCAGTTCTATCTCTTACTGGGGAGTGTGCAGGCGAGTTCAGTGAACAGGCCGCTCTGCCCGAACAAGGCAGAATGCAGATGCGTAGTTCCCAAGCAGATTCTTCTGAGTCCACTAGAAACGTTGGAGGAGAGCTGAGAGGAGCTCAGCATAAGTTCCATTTGAAGAAATAACCTAGGCCAGAAACCCACTCAGCTGTAGCTGTTAAGATTCATCTGGAGCGCACATTCTGGGAACCAGGCAGCACAGTGCCCTGTGGAAGCTGCTCGATTTCAGCTTGTCTGATAGGTGTTTGTCTTCCCTGCAGAGAAACAGTGGCTTAGAGAACTCTTTCTACAGCAGCCACAAACTCTGCCCTAGAGCTGAGAAGCACTGGCTGTAAGTCCCCTTTGCAGAAGTAACATTCTCCAGAAACACACTCTCTCCTAACTCTTAAGTTACTAGCTCACCTCACATATGCATGGAAACCCAGAGTGGAGCAGCCGGCGATAGCTCTTGCTTGGATGCTGGCAGAAGGCTCTGTGCGATAGTGGCTTGCAAGGAGCTGCTTACGAATCTAGTTGCACAGCAAGTACAAGCTTCTCACTGGAGCTGAGAAGCACTGGAAAGAACTTCCCTTTGAAGAACTAACAGTGTGCAGAAACACACGCAGTTCTATCTCTTACTGGGGAGTGTGCAGGCGAGTTCAGTGAACAGGCCACTCTGCCCGAACAAGGCAGAATGCAGATGCGTAGTTCCCAAGCATATTCCTCTGAGTCCACTAGAAACGTTGGAGTAGAGCTGAGAGGAACTCGGCATAAGTTCCATTTGAAGAAATAACCTAGACCAGAAACCCACTCAGCTGTAGCTGTTAAGAGTCATCTGGAGCGCACATTCTGGGAACCAGGCAGCAGAGTGCCCTGTGGAAGCTGCTCGATTTCAGCTTGTCTGATAGGTGTTTGTCTTCCCTGCAGAGAAACAGTGGCTTAGAGAAGTCTTTCTAGAGCAGCCACACACTCTGCCCTAGAGCTGAGAAGCACTGGCTTTAGGTTCCCTTTGCAGAAGTAACATTCTCCAGAAACACACTCTCTCCTAACTCTTAAGTTACTAGCTCACCTCACATATGCATGGAAACCCAGAGTGGAGCAGGCGGCGATAGCTCTTGCTTGGATGCTGCCAGAAGGCTCTGTGCGATAGTGGCTTGCAAGGAGCTACTTAGGAATCTAGTTGCACAGCAAGTACAAGCTTCTCACTGGAGCTGAGAAGCACTGGGAAGAACTTCCCTTTGAAGAACTAACAGTGTGCAGAAACACACGCAGTTCTATCTCTTACTGGGGAGTGTGCAGGCGAGTTCAGTGAACAGGCCGCTCTGCCCGAACAAGGCAGAATGCAGATGCGTAGTTCCCAAGCATATTCTTCTGAGTCCACTAGAAACGTTGGAGTAGAGCTGAGAGGAACTCGGCATAAGTTCCATTTGAAGAAATAACCTAGGCCAGAAACCCACTCAGCTGTAGCTGTGAAGATTCATCTGGAGCGCACATTCTGGGAACCAGGCAGCAGAGTGCCCTGTGGAAGCTGCTCGATTTCAGCTTGTCTGATAGGTGTTTGTCTTCCCTGCAGAGAAACAGTGGCTTAGAGAACTCTTTCTACAGCAGCCACACACTCTGCCCTAGAGCTGAGAAGCACTGGCTGTAAGTTCCCTTTGCAGAAGTAACATTCTCCAGAAACACACTCTCTCCTAACTCTTAAGTTACTAGCTCACCTCACATATGCATGGAAACCCAGAGTGGAGCAGCCGGCGATAGCTCTTGCTTGGATGCTGCCAGAAGGCTCTGTGCGATAGTGGCTTGCAAGGAGCTGCTTAGGAATCTAGTTGCACAGCAAGTACAAGCTTCTCACTGGAGCTGAGAAGCACTGGGAAGAACTTCCCTTTGAAGAACTAACAGTGTGCAGAAACACACGCAGTTCTATCTCTTACTGGGGAGTGTGCAGGCGAGTTCAGTGAACAGGCCGCTCTGCCCGAACAAGGCAGAATGCAGATGCGTAGTTCCCAAGCAGATTCTTCTGAGTCCACTAGAAACGTTGGAGTAGAGCTGAGAGGAGCTCGGCATAAGTTCCATTTGAAGAAATAACCTAGGCCAGAAACCCACTCAGCTGTAGCTGTTAAGATTCATCTGGAGCGCACATTCTGGGAACCAGGCAGCACAGTGCCCTGTGGAAGCTGCTCGATTTCAGCTTGTCTGATAGGTGTTTGTCTTCCCTGCAGAGAAACAGTGGCTTAGAGAACTCTTTCTACAGCAGCCACACACTCTGCCCTAGAGCTGAGAAGCACTGGCTGTAAGTCCCCTATGCAGAAGTAACATTCTCCAGAAACACACTCTCTCCTAACTCTTAAGTTACTAGCTCACCTCACATATGCATGGAAACCCAGAGTGGAGCAGCCGGCGATAGCTCTTGCTTGGATGCTGGCAGAAGGCTCTGTGCGATAGTGGCTTGCAAGGAGCTGCTTAGGAATCTAGTTGCACAGCAAGTACAAGCTTCTCACTGGAGCTGAGAAGCACTGGAAAGAACTTCCCTTTGAAGAACTAACAGTGTGCAGAAACACACGCAGTTCTATCTCTTACTGGGGAGTGTGCAGGCGAGTTCAGTGAACAGGCCACTCTGCCCGAACAAGGCAGAATGCAGATGCGTAGTTCCCAAGCATATTCCTCTGAGTCCACTAGAAACGTTGGAGTAGAGCTGAGAGGAACTCGGCATAAGTTCCATTTGAAGAAATAACCTAGGCCAGGAACCCACTCAGCTGTAGCTGTTAAGATTCATCTGGAGCGCACATTCTGGGAACCAGGCAGCAGAGTACCCGGTGGAAGCTGCTCGATTTCAGCTTGTCTGATAGGTGTTTGTCTTCCCTGCAGAGAAACAGTGGCTTAGAGAACTCTTTCTACAGCAGCCACACACTCTGTCCTAGAGCTGAGAAGCACTGGCTGTAAGTTCCCTTTGCAGAAGTAACATTCCCCAGAAACACACTCTCTCCTAACTCTTAAGTTAATAGCTCACCTCACATATGCATGGAAACCCAGAGTGGAGCAGCCGGCGTATCTCTTGCTTGGATGCTGCCAGAAGGCTCTGTGCGATAGTGGCTTGGAAGGAGCTACTTAGGAATCTAGTTGCACAGCAAGTACAAGCTTTTCACTGGAGCTGAGAAGCACTGGGAAGAACTTCTCTTTGAAGAACTAACAGTGTGCAAAAACACACGCAGTTCTATCTCTTACTGGGGAGTGTCCAGGAGACCTCAGTGAACAGGCCGCTCTGCCCGAAAAAGGCAGAATGCAGATGCGTAGTTCCCAAGCATATTCTTCTGAGTCCACTAGAAACGTTGGAGTAGAGCTGAGAGGAACTCGGCATAAGTTCCATTTGAAGAAATAACCTAGGCCAGAAACCCACTCAGCTGTAGCTGTTAAGATTCATCTGGAGCGCACATTCTGGGAACCAGGCAGCAGACTGCCCTGTGGAAGCTGCTCGATTTCAGCTTGTCTGATAGGTGTTTGTCTTCCCTGCAGAGAAACAGTGGCTTAGAGAACTCTTTCTACAGCAGCCACACACTCTGCCCTAGAGCTGAGAAGCACTGGCTGTAAGTTCCCTTTGCAGAAGTAACATTCTCCAGAAACACACTCTCTCCTAACTCTTAAGTTACTAGCTCACCTCACATATGCATGGAAACGCAGAGTGGAGCAGCCGGCGATAGCTCTTGCTTGGATGCTGCCAGAAGGCTCTGTGCGATAGTGGCTTGCAAGGAGCTGCTTAGGAATCTAGTTGCACAGCAAGTACAAGCTTCTCACTGGAGCTGAGAAGCACTGGGAAGAACTTCCCTTTGAAGAACTAACAGTGTGCAGAAACACACGCAGTTCTATCTCTTACTGGGGAGTGTGCAGGCGAGTTCAGTGAACAGGCCGCTCTGCCCGAACAGGGCAGAATGCAGATGCGTAGTTCCCAAGCATATTCTTCTGAGTCCACTAGAAACGTTGGAGTAGAGCTGAGAGGAACTCGGCATAAGTTCCATTTGAAGAAATAACCTAGGCCAGAAACCCACTCAGCTGTAGCTGTGAAGATTCATCTGGAGCGCACATTCTGGGAACCAGGCAGCAGAGTGCCCTGTGGAAGCTGCTCGATTTCAGCTTGTCTGATAGGTGTTTGTCTTCCCTGCAGAGAAACAGTGGCTTAGAGAACTCTTTCTACAGCAGCCACACACTCTGCCCTAGAGCTGAGAAGCACTGGCTGTAAGTCCCCTTTGCAGAAGTAACATTCTCCAGAAACACACTCTCTCCTAACTCTTAAGTTACTAGCTCACCTCACATATGCATGGAAACCCAGAGTGGAGCAGCCGGCGATAGCTCTTGCTTGGATGCTGCCAGAAGGCTCTGTGCGATAGTGGCTTGCAAGGAGCTGCTTAGGAATCTAGTTGCACAGCAAGTACAAGCTTCTCACTGGAGCTGAGAAGCACTGGAAAGAACTTCCCTTTGAAGAACTAACAGTGTGCAGAAACACACGCAGTTCTATCTCTTACTGGGGAGTGTGCAGGCGAGTTCAGTGAACAGGCCACTCTGCCCGAACAAGGCAGAATGCAGATGCGTAGTTCCCAAGCATATTCCTCTGAGTCCACTAGAAACGATGGAGTAGAGCTGAGAGGAACTCGGCATAAGTTCCATTTGAAGAAATAACCTAGACCAGAAACCCACTCAGCTGTAGCTGTTAAGATTCATCTGGAGCGCACATTCTGGGAACCAGGCAGCACAGTGCCCTGTGGAAGCTGCTCGATTTCAGCTTGTCTGATAGGTGTTTGTCTTCCCTGCAGAGAAACAGTGGCTTAGAGAACTCTTTCTACAGCAGCCACACACTCTGCCCTAGAGCTGAGAAGCACTGGCTGTAAGTTCCCTTTGCAGAAGTAACATTCTCCAGAAACACACTCTCTCCTAACTCTTAAGTTACTAGCTCACCTCACATATGCATGGAAACCCAGAGTGGAGCAGCCGGCGATAGCTCTTGCTTGGATGCTGCCAGAAGGCTCTGTGCGATAGTGGCTTGCAAGGAGCTGTTTAGGAATCTAGTTGCACAGCAAGTACAAGCTTCTCACTGGAGCTGAGAAGCACTGGGAAGAACTTCCCTTTGAAGAACTAACAGTGTGCAGAAACACACGCAGTTCTATCTCTTACTGGGGAGTGTGCAGGCGAGTTCAGTGAACAGGCCTCTCTGCCCGAACAAGGCAGAATGCAGATGCGTAGTTCCCAAGCAGATTCTTCTGAGTCCACTAGAAACGTTGCAGTAGAGCTGAGAGGAGCTCGGCATAAGTTCCATTTGAAGAAATAACCTAGGCCAGAAACCCACTCAGCTGTAGCTGTTAAGATTCATCTGGAGCGCACATTCTGGGAACCAGGCAGCACAGTGCCCTGTGGAAGCTGCTCGATTTCAGCTTGTCTGATAGGTGTTTGTCTTCCCTGCAGAGAAACAGTGGCTTAGAGAACTCTTTCTACAGCAGCCACACACTCTGCCCTAGAGCTGAGAAGCACTGGCTGTAAGTCCCCTATGCAGAAGTAACATTCTCCAGAAACACACTCTCTCCTAACTCTTAAGTTACTAGCTCACCTCACATATGCATGGAAACCCAGAGTGGAGCAGCCGGCGATAGCTCTTGCTTGGATGCTGGCAGAAGGCTCTGTGCGATAGTGGCTTGCAAGGAGCTACTTAGGAATCTAGTTGCACAGCAAGTACAAGCTTCTCACTGGAGCTGAGAAGCACTGGAAAGAACTTCCCTTTGAAGAACTAACAGTGTGCAGAAACACACGCAGTTCTATCTCTTACTGGGGAGTGTGCAGGCGAGTTCAGTGAACAGGCCACTCTGCCCGAACAAGGCAGAATGCAGATGCGTAGTTCCCAAGCATATTCCTCTGAGTCCACTAGAAACGTTGGAGTAGAGCTGAGAGGAACTCGGCATAAGTTCCATTTGAAGAAATAACCTAGGCCAGAAACCCACTCAGCTGTAGCTGTTAAGATTCATCTGGAGCGCACATTCTGGGAACCAGGCAGCAGAGTACCCGGTGGAAGCTGCTCGATTTCAGCTTGTCTGATAGGTGTTTGTCTTCCCTGCAGAGAAACAGTGGCTTAGAGAAGTCTTTCTAGAGCAGCCACACACTCTGTCCTAGAGCTGAGAAGCACTGGCTGTAAGTTCCCTTTGCACAAGTAACATTCCCCAGAAACACACTCTCTCCTAACTCTTAAGTTAATAGCTCACCTCACATATGCATGGAAACCCAGAGTGGAGCAGCCGGCGTATCTCTTGCTTGGATGCTGCCAGAAGGCTCTGTGCGATAGTGGCTTGGAAGGAGCTACTTAGGAATCTAGTTGCACAGCAAGTACAAGCTTTTCACTGGAGCTGAGAAGCACTGGGAAGAACTTCTCTTTGAAGAACTAACAGTGTGCAAAAACACACGCAGTTCTATCTCTTACTGGGGAGTGTGCAGGCGAGTTCAGTGAACAGGCCACTCTGCCCGAACAAGGCAGAATGCAGATGCGTAGTTCCCAAGCATATTCCTCTGAGTCCACTAGAAACGTTGGAGTAGAGCTGAGAGGAACTCGGCATAAGTTCCATTTGAAGAAATAACCTAGGCCAGAAACCCACTCAGCTGTAGCTGTTAAGATTCATCTGGAGCGCACATTCTGGGAACCAGGCAGCAGACTGCCCTGTGGAAGCTGCTCGATTTCAGCTTGTCTGATAGGTGTTTGTCTTCCCTGCAGAGAAACAGTGGCTTAGAGAACTCTTTCTACAGCAGCCACACACTCTGCCCTAGAGCTGAGAAGCACTGGCTGTAAGTTCCCTTTGCAGAAGTAACATTCTCCAGAAACACACTCTCTCCTAACTCTTAAGTTACTAGCTCACCTCACATATGCATGGAAACGCAGAGTGGAGCAGCCGGCGATAGCTCTTGCTTGGATGCTGCCAGAAGGCTCTGTGCGATAGTGGCTTGCAAGGAGCTGCTTAGGAATCTAGTTGCACAGCAAGTACAAGCTTCTCACTGGAGCTGAGAAGCACTGGGAAGAACTTCCCTTTGAAGAACTAACAGTGTGCAGAAACACACGCAGTTCTATCTCTTACTGGGGAGTGTGCAGGCGAGTTCAGTGAACAGGCCGCTCTGCCCGAACAGGGCAGAATGCAGATGCGTAGTTCCCAAGCATATTCTTCTGAGTCCACTAGAAACGTTGGAGTAGAGCTGAGAGGAACTCGGCATAAGTTCCATTTGAAGAAATAACCTAGGCCAGAAACCCACTCAGCTGTAGCTGTGAAGATTCATCTGGAGCGCACATTCTGGGAACCAGGCAGCAGAGTGCCCTGTGGAAGCTGCTCGATTTCAGCTTGTCTGATAGGTGTTTGTCTTCCCTGCAGAGAAACAGTGGCTTAGAGAACTCTTTCTACAGCAGCCACACACTCTGCCCTAGAGCTGAGAAGCACTGGCTGTAAGTTCCCTTTGCAGAAGTAACATTCTCCAGAAACACACTCTCTCCTAACTCTTAAGTTACTAGCTCACCTCACATATGCATGGAAACGCAGAGTGGAGCAGCCGGCGATAGCTCTTGCTTGGATGCTGCCAGAAGGCTCTGTGCGATAGTGGCTTGCAAGGAGCTGCTTAGGAATCTAGTTGCACAGCAAGTACAAGCTTCTCACTGGAGCTGAGAAGCACTGGGAAGAACTTCCCTTTGAAGAACTAACAGTGTGCAGAAACACACGCAGTTCTATCTCTTACTGGGGAGTGTGCAGGCGAGTTCAGTGAACAGGCCGCTCTGCCCGAACAGGGCAGAATGCAGATGCGTAGTTCCCAAGCATATTCTTCTGAGTCCACTAGAAACGTTGGAGTAGAGCTGAGAGGAACTCGGCATAAGTTCCATTTGAAGAAATAACCTAGGCCAGAAACCCACTCAGCTGTAGCTGTGAAGATTCATCTGGAGCGCACATTCTGGGAACCAGGCAGCAGAGTGCCCTGTGGAAGCTGCTCGATTTCAGCTTGTCTGATAGGTGTTTGTCTTCCCTGCAGAGAAACAGTGGCTTAGAGAACTCTTTCTACAGCAGCCACACACTCTGCCCTAGAGCTGAGAAGCACTGGCTGTAAGTTCCCTTTGCAGAAGTAACATTCTCCAGAAACACACTCTCTCCTAACTCTTAAGTTACTAGCTCACCTCACATATGCATGGAAACCCAGAGTGGAGCAGCCGGCGATAGCTCTTGCTTGGATGCTGCCAGAAGGCTCTGTGCGATAGTGGCTTGCAAGGAGCTGCTTAGGAATCTAGTTGCACAGCAAGTACAAGCTTCTCACTGGAGCTGAGAAGCACTGGGAAGAACTTCCCTTTGAAGAACTAACAGTGTGCAGAAACACACGCAGTTCTATCTCTTACTGGGGAGTGTGCAGGCGAGTTCAGTGAACAGGCCGCTCTGCCCGAACAAGGCAGAATGCAGATGCGTAGTTCCCAAGCATATTCTTCTGAGTCCACTAGAAACGTTGGAGTAGAGCTGAGAGGAGCTCGGCATAAGTTCCATTTGAAGAAATAACCTAGACCAGAAACCCACTCAGCTGTAGCTGTTAAGAGTCATCTGGAGCGCACATTCTGGGAACCAGGCAGCAGAGTGCCCTGTGGAAGCTGCTCGATTTCAGCTTGTCTGATAGGTGTTTGTCTTCCCTGCAGAGAAACAGTGGCTTAGAGAAGTCTTTCTAGAGCAGCCACACACTCTGCCCTAGAGCTGAGAAGCACTGGCTGTAGGTTCCCTTTGCAGAAGTAACATTCTCCAGAAACACACTCTCTCCTAACTCTTAAGTTACTAGCTCACCTCACATATGCATGGAAACCCAGAGTGGAGCAGGCGGCGATAGCTCTTGCTTGGATGCTGCCAGAAGGCTCTGTGCGATAGTGGTTTGCAAGGAGCTACTTAGGAATCTAGTTGCACAGCAAGTACAAGCTTCTCACTGGAGCTGAGAAGCACTGGGAAGAACTTCCCTTTGAAGAACTAACAGTGTGCAGAAACACACGCAGTTCTATCTCTTACTGGGGAGTGTGCAGGCGAGTTCAGTGAACAGGCCGCTCTGCCCGAACAAGGCAGAATGCAGATGCGTAGTTCCCAAGCATATTCTTCTGAGTCCACTAGAAACGTTGGAGTAGAGCTGAGAGGAACTCGGCATAAGTTCCATTTGAAGAAATAACCTAGGCCAGAAACCCACTCAGCTGTAGCTGTGAAGATTCATCTGGAGCGCACATTCTGGGAACCAGGCAGCAGAGTTCCCTGTGGAAGCTGCTCGATTTCAGCTTGTCTGATAGGTGTTTGTCTTCCCTGCAGAGAAACAGTGGCTTAGAGAACTCTTTCTACAGCAGCCACACACTCTGCCCTAGAGCTGAGAAGCACTGGCTGTAAGTTCCCTTTGCAGAAGTAACATTCTCCAGAAACACACTCTCTCCTAACTCTTAAGTTACTAGCTCACCTCACATATGCATGGAAACCCAGAGTGGAGCAGCCGGCGATAGCTCTTGCTTGGATGCTGCCAGAAGGCTCTGTGCGATAGTGGCTTGCAAGGAGCTGCTTAGGAATCTAGTTGCACAGCAAGTACAAGCTTCTCACTGGAGCTGAGAAGCACTGGGAAGAACTTCCCTTTGAAGAACTAACAGTGTGCAGAAACACACGCAGTTCTATCTCTTACTGGGGAGTGTGCAGGCGAGTTCAGTGAACAGGCCGCTCTGCCCGAACAAGGCAGAATGCAGATGCGTAGTTCCCAAGCATATTCTTCTGAGTCCACTAGAAACGTTGGAGTAGAGCTGAGAGGAGCTCGGCATAAGTTCCATTTGAAGAAATAACCTAGGCCAGAAACCCACTCAGCTGTAGCTGTGAAGATTCATCTGGAGCGCACATTCTGGGAACCAGGCAGCAGAGTGCCCTGTGGAAGCTGCTCGATTTCAGCTTGTCTGATAGGTGTTTGTCTTCCCTGCAGAGAAACAGTGGCTTAGAGAACTCTTTCTACAGCAGCCACACACTCTGCCCTAGAGCTGAGAAGCACTGGCTGTAAGTTCCCTTTGCAGAAGTAACATTCTCCAGAAACACACTCTCTCCTAACTCTTAAGTTACTAGCTCACCTCACATATGCATGGAAACCCAGAGTGGAGCAGCCGGCGATAGCTCTTGCTTGGATGCTGCCAGAAGGCTCTGTGCGATAGTGGCTTGCAAGGAGCTGCTTAGGAATCTAGTTGCACAGCAAGTACAAGCTTCTCACTGGAGCTGAGAAGCACTGGGAAGAACTTCCCTTTGAAGAACTAACAGTGTGCAGAAACACACGCAGTTCTATCTCTTACTGGGGAGTGTGCAGGCGAGTTCAGTGAACAGGCCGCTCTGCCCGAACAAGGCAGAATGCAGATGCGTAGTTCCCAAGCAGATTATTCTGAGTCCACTAGAAACGTTGGAGTAGAGCTGAGAGGAGCTCGGCATAAGTTCCATTTGAAGAAATAACCTAGGCCAGAAACCCACTCAGCTGTAGCTGTTAAGATTCATCTGGAGCGCACATTCTGGGAACCAGGCAGCACAGTGACCTGTGGAAGCTGCTCGATTTCAGCTTGTCTGATAGGTGTTTGTCTTCCCTGCAGAGAAACAGTGGCTTAGAGAACTCTTTCTACAGCAGCCACACACTCTGCCCTAGAGCTGAGAAGCACTGGCTGTAAGTCCCCTATGCAGAAGTAACATTCTCCAGAAACACACTCTCTCCTAACTCTTAAGTTACTAGCTCACCTCACATATGCATGGAAACCCAGAGTGGAGCAGCCGGCGATAGCTCTTGCTTGGATGCTGGCAGAAGGCTCTGTGCGATAGTGGCTTGCAAGGAGCTGCTTAGGAATCTAGTTGCACAGCAAGTACAAGCTTCTCACTGGAGCTGAGAAGCACTGGAAAGAACTTCCCTTTGAAGAACTAACAGTGTGCAGAAACACACGCAGTTCTATCTCTTACTGGGGAGTGTGCAGGCGAGTTCAGTGAACAGGCCACTCTGCCCGAACAAGGCAGAATGCAGATGCGTAGTTCCCAAGCATATTCCTCTGAGTCCACTAGAAACGTTGGAGTAGAGCTGAGAGGAACTCGGCATAAGTTCCATTTGAAGAAATAACCTAGACCAGAAACCCACTCAGCTGTAGCTGTTAAGATTCATCTGGAGCGCACATTCTGGGAACCAGGCAGCAGAGTGCCCTGTGGAAGCTGCTCGATTTCAGCTTGTCTGATAGGTGTTTGTCTTCCCTGCAGAGAAACAGTGGCTTAGAGAACTCTTTCTACAGCAGCCACACACTCTGCCCTAGAGCTGAGAAGCACTGGCTGTAAGTTCCCTTTGCAGAAGTAACATTCTCCAGAAACACACTCTCTCCTAACTCTTAAGTTACTAGCTCACCTCACATATGCATGGAAACCCAGAGTGGAGCAGGCGGCGATAGCTCTTGCTTGGATGCTGCCAGAAGGCTCTGTGCGATAGTGGCTTGCAAGGAGCTACTTAGGAATCTAGTTGCACAGCAAGTACAAGCTTCTCACTGGAGCTGAGAAGCACTGGGAAGAACTTCCCTTTGAAGAACTAACAGTGTGCAGAAACACACGCAGTTCTATCTCTTACTGGGGAGTGTGCAGGCGAGTTCAGTGAACAGGCCGCTCTGCCCGAACAAGGCAGAATGCAGATGCGCAGTTCCCAAGCAGATTCTTCTGAGTCCACTAGAAACGTTGGAGGAGAGCTGAGAGGAGCTCGGCATAAGTTCCATTTGAAGAAATAACCTAGGCCAGAAACCCACTCAGCTGTAGCTGTTAAGATTCATCTGGAGCGCACATTCTGGGAACCAGGCAGCACAGTGCCCTGTGGAAGCTGCTCGATTTCAGCTTGTCTGATAGGTGTTTGTCTTCCCTGCAGAGAAACAGTGGCTTAGAGAACTCTTTCTACAGCAGCCACACACTCTGCCCTAGAGCTGAGAAGCACTGGCTGTAAGTTCCCTTTGCAGAAGTAACATTCTCCAGAAACACACTCTCTCCTAACTCTTAAGTTACTAGCTCACCTCACATATGCATGGAAACGCAGAGTGGAGCAGCCGGCGATAGCTCTTGCTTGGATGCTGCCAGAAGGCTCTGTGCGATAGTGGCTTGCAAGGAGCTGTTTAGGAATCTAGTTGCACAGCAAGTACAAGCTTCTCACTGGAGCTGAGAAGCACTGGGAAGAACTTCCCTTTGAAGAACTAACAGTGTGCAGAAACACACGCAGTTCTATCTCTTACTGGGGAGTGTGCAGGCGAGTTCATTGAACAGGCCGCTCTGCCCGAACAAGGCAGAATGCAGATGCGTAGTTCCCAAGCATATTCTTCTGAGTCCACTAGAAACGTTGGAGTAGAGCTGAGAGGAACTCGGCATAAGTTCCATTTGAAGAAATAACCTAGGCCAGAAACCCACTCAGCTGTAGCTGTTAAGATTCATCTGGAGCGCACATTCTGGGAACCAGGCAGCAGAGTACCCGGTGGAAGCTGCTCGATTTCAGCTTGTCTGATAGGTGTTTGTCTTCCCTGCAGAGAAACAGTGCCTTAGAGAACTCTTTCTACAGCAGCCACACACTCTGTCCTAGAGCTGAGAAGCACTGGCTGTAAGTTCCCTTTGCACAAGTAACATTCCCCAAAAACACACTCTCTCCTAACTCTTAAGTTAATAGCTCACCTCACATATGCATGGAAACCCAGAGTGGAGCAGCCGGCGTATCTCTTGCTTGGATGCTGCCAGAAGGCTCTGTGCGATAGTGGCTTGGAAGGAGCTACTTAGGAATCTAGTTGCACAGCAAGTACAAGCTTTTCACTGGAGCTGAGAAGCACTGGGAAGAACTTCTCTTTGAAGAACTAACAGTGTGCAAAAACACACGCAGTTCTATCTCTTACTGGGGAGTGTCCAGGAGACCTCAGTGAACAGGCCGCTCTGCCCGAAAAAGGCAGAATGCAGATGCGTAGTTCCCAAGCATATTCTTCTGAGTCCACTAGAAACGTTGGAGTAGAGCTGAGAGGAACTCGGCATAAGTTCCATTTGAAGAAATAACCTAGGCCAGAAACCCACTCAGCTGTAGCTGTGAAGATTCATCTGGAGCGCACATTCTGGGAACCAGGCAGCAGAGTGCCCTGTGGAAGCTGCTCGATTTCAGCTTGTCTGATAGGTGTTTGTCTTCCCTGCAGAGAAACAGTGGCTTAGAGAACTCTTTCTACAGCAGCCACACACTCTGCCCTAGAGCTGAGAAGCACTGGCTGTAAGTTCCCTTTGCAGAAGTAACATTCTCCAGAAACACACTCTCTCCTAACTCTTAAGTTACTAGCTCACCTCACATATGCATGGAAACGCAGAGTGGAGCAGCCGGCGATAGCTCTTGCTTGGATGCTGCCAGAAGGCTCTGTGCGATAGTGGCTTGCAAGGAGCTGCTTAGGAATCTAGTTGCACAGCAAGTACAAGCTTCTCACTGGAGCTGAGAAGCACTGGGAAGAACTTCCCTTTGAAGAACTAACAGTGTGCAGAAACACACGCAGTTCTATCTCTTACTGGGGAGTGTGCAGGCGAGTTCAGTGAACAGGCCGCTCTGCCCGAACAGGGCAGAATGCAGATGCGTAGTTCCCAAGCATATTCTTCTGAGTCCACTAGAAACGTTGGAGTAGAGCTGAGAGGAACTCGGCATAAGTTCCATTTGAAGAAATAACCTAGGCCAGAAACCCACTCAGCTGTAGCTGTGAAGATTCATCTGGAGCGCACATTCTGGGAACCAGGCAGCAGAGTGCCCTGTGGAAGCTGCTCGATTTCAGCTTGTCTGATAGGTGTTTGTCTTCCCTGCAGAGAAACAGTGGCTTAGAGAACTCTTTCTACAGCAGCCACACACTCTGCCCTAGAGCTGAGAAGCACTGGCTGTAAGTTCCCTTTGCAGAAGTAACATTCTCCAGAAACACACTCTCTCCTAACTCTTAAGTTACTAGCTCACCTCACATATGCATGGAAACCCAGAGTGGAGCAGCCGGCGATAGCTCTTGCTTGGATGCTGCCAGAAGGCTCTGTGCGATAGTGGCTTGCAAGGAGCTGCTTAGGAATCTAGTTGCACAGCAAGTACAAGCTTCTCACTGGAGCTGAGAAGCACTGGGAAGAACTTCCCTTTGAAGAACTAACAGTGTGCAGAAACACACGCAGTTCTATCTCTTACTGGGGAGTGTGCAGGCGAGTTCAGTGAACAGGCCGCTCTGCCCGAACAAGGCAGAATGCAGATGCGTAGTTCCCAAGCAGATTCTTCTGAGTCCACTTGAAACGTTGGAGTAGAGCTGAGAGGAGCTCGGCATAAGTTCCATTTGAAGAAATAACCTAGGCCAGAAACCCACTCAGCTGTAGCTGTTAAGATTCATCTGGAGCGCACATTCTGGGAACCAGGCAGCACAGTGCCCTGTGGAAGCTGCTCGATTTCAGCTTGTCTGATAGGTGTTTGTCTTCCCTGCAGAGAAACAGTGGCTTAGAGAACTCTTTCTACAGCAGCCACACACTCTGCCCTAGAGCTGAGAAGCACTGGCTGTAAGTCCCCTTTGCAGAAGTAACATTCTCCAGAAACACACTCTCTCCTAACTCTTAAGTTACTAGCTCACCTCACATATGCATGGAAACCCAGAGTGGAGCAGCCGGCGATAGCTCTTGCTTGGATGCTGCCAGAAGGCTCTGTGCGATAGTGGCTTGCAAGGAGCTGCTTAGGAATCTAGTTGCACAGCAAGTACAAGCTTCTCACTGGAGCTGAGAAGCACTGGAAAGAACTTCCCTTTGAAGAACTAACAGTGTGCAGAAACACACGCAGTTCTATCTCTTACTGGGGAGTGTGCAGGCGAGTTCAGTGAACAGGCCGCTCTGCCCGAACAAGGCAGAATGCAGATGCGTAGTTCCCAAGCATATTCTTCTGAGTCCACTAGAAACGTTGGAGTAGAGCTGAGAGGAACTCGGCATAAGTTCCATTTGAAGAAATAACCTAGGCCAGAAACCCACTCAGCTGTAGCTGTGAAGATTCATCTGGAGCGCACATTCTGGGAACCAGGCAGCACAGTGCCCTGTGGAAGCTGCTCGATTTCAGCTTGTCTGATAGGTGTTTGTCTTCCCTGCAGAGAAACAGTGGCTTAGAGAACTCTTTCTACAGCAGCCACACACTCTGCCCTAGAGCTGAGAAGCACTGGCTGTAAGTTCCCTTTGCAGAAGTAACATTCTCCAGAAACACACTCTCTCCTAACTCTTAAGTTACTAGCTCACCTCACATATGCATGGAAACCCAGAGTGGAGCAGCCGGCGATAGCTCTTGCTTGGATGCTGCCAGAAGGCTCTGTGCGATAGTGGCTTGCAAGGAGCTGCTTAGGAATCTAGTTGCACAGCAAGTACAAGCTTCTCACTGGAGCTGAGAAGCACTGGGAAGAACTTCCCTTTGAAGAACTAACAGTGTGCAGAAACACACGCAGTTCTATCTCTTACTGGGGAGTGTGCAGGCGAGTTCAGTGAACAGGCCGCTCTGCCCGAACAAGGCAGAATGCAGATGCGTAGTTCCCAAGCATATTCTTCTGAGTCCACTAGAAACGTTGGAGTAGAGCTGAGAGGAGCTCGGCATAAGTTCCATTTGAAGAAATAACCTAGACCAGAAACCCATTCAGCTGTAGCTGTTAAGATTCATCTGGAGCGCACATTCTGGGAACCAGGCAGCAGAGTGCCCTGTGGAAGCTGCTCGATTTCAGCTTGTCTGATAGGTGTTTGTCTTCCCTGCAGAGAAACAGTGGCTTAGAGAACTCTTTCTACAGCAGCCACACACTCTGCCCTAGAGCTGAGAAGCACTGGCTGTAAGTTCCCTTTGCAGAAGTAACATTCTCCAGAAACACACTCTCTCCTAACTCTTAAGTTACTAGCTCACCTCACATATGCATGGAAACGCAGAGTGGAGCAGCCGGCGATAGCTCTTGCTTGGATGCTGCCAGAAGGCTCTGTGCGATAGTGGCTTGCAAGGAGCTGCTTACGAATCTAGTTGCACAGCAAGTACAAGCTTCCCACTGGAGCTGAGAAGCACTGGGAAGAACTTCCCTTTGAAGAACTAACAGTGTGCAGAAACACACGCAGTTCTATCTCTTACTGGGGAGTGTGCAGGCGAGTTCAGTGAACAGGCCGCTCTGCCCGAACAGGGCAGAATGCAGATGCGTAGTTCCCAAGCATATTCTTCTGAGTCCACTAGAAACGTTGGAGTAGAGCTGAGAGGAACTCGGCATAAGTTCCATTTGAAGAAATAACCTAGACCAGAAACCCACTCAGCTGTAGCTGTTAAGATTCATCTGGAGCGCACATTCTGGGAACCAGGCAGCACAGTGCCCTGTGGAAGCTGCTCGATTTCAGCTTGTCTGATAGGTGTTTGTCTTCCCTGCAGAGAAACAGTGGCTTAGAGAACTCTTTCTACAGCAGCCACACACTCTGCCCTAGAGCTGAGAAGCACTGGCTGTAAGTTCCCTTTGCAGAAGTAACATTCTCCAGAAACACACTCTCTCCTAACTCTTAAGTTACTAGCTCACCTCACATATGCATGGAAACGCAGAGTGGAGCAGCCGGCGATAGCTCTTGCTTGGATGCTGCCAGAAGGCTCTGTGCGATAGTGGCTTGCAAGGAGCTGTTTAGGAATCTAGTTGCACAGCAAGTACAAGCTTCTCACTGGAGCTGAGAAGCACTGGGAAGAACTTCCCTTTGAAGAACTAACAGTGTGCAGAAACACACGCAGTTCTATCTCTTACTGGGGAGTGTGCAGGCGAGTTCAGTGAACAGGCCGCTCTGCCCGAACAAGGCAGAATGCAGATGCGTAGTTCCCAAGCATATTCTTCTGAGTCCACTAGAAACGTTGGAGTAGAGCTGAGAGGAGCTCGGCATAAGTTCCATTTGAAGAAATAACCTAGGCCAGAAACCCACTCAGCTGTAGCTGTTAAGATTCATCTGGAGCGCACATTCTGGGAACCAGGCAGCAGAGTTCCCTGTGGAAGCTGCTCGATTTCAGCTTGTCTGATAGGTGTTTGTCTTCCCTGCAGAGAAACAGTGGCTTAGAGAACTCTTTCTACAGCAGCCACACACTCTGCCCTAGAGCTGAGAAGCACTGGCTGTAAGTCCCCTTTGCAGAAGTAACATTCTCCAGAAACACACTCTCTCCTAACTCTTAAGTTACTAGCTCACCTCACATATGCATGGAAACCCAGAGTGGAGCAGCCGGCGATAGCTCTTGCTTGGATGCTGCCAGAAGGCTCTGTGCGATAGTGGCTTGCAAGGAGCTGCTTAGGAATCTAGTTGCACAGCAAGTACAAGCTTCTCACTGGAGCTGAGAAGCACTGGGAAGAACTTCCCTTTGAAGAACTAACAGTGTGCAGAAACACACGCAGTTCTATCTCTTACTGGGGAGTGTGCAGACGAGTTCAGTGAACAGGCCACTCTGCCCGAACAAGGCAGAATGCAGATGCGTAGTTCCCAAGCATATTCCTCTGAGTCCACTAGAAACGTTGGAGTAGAGCTGAGAGGAACTCGGCATAAGTTCCATTTGAAGAAATAACCTAGACCAGAAACCCACTCAGCTGTAGCTGTTAAGATTCATCTGGAACGCACATTCTGGGAACCAGGCAGCAGAGTGCCCTGTGGAAGCTGCTCGATTTCAGCTTGTCTGATAGGTGTTTGTCTTCCCTGCAGAGAAACAGTGGCTTAGAGAACTCTTTCTACAGCAGCCACACACTCTGCCCTAGAGCTGAGAAGCACTGGCTGTAAGTTCCCTTTGCAGAAGTAACATTCTCCAGAAACACACTCTCTCCTAACTCTTAAGTTACTAGCTCACCTCACATATGCATGGAAACCCAGAGTGGAGCAGGCGGCGATAGCTCTTGCTTGGATGCTGCCAGAAGGCTCTGTGCGATAGTGGCTTGCAAGGAGCTACTTAGGAATCTAGTTGCACAGCAAGTACAAGCTTCTCACTGGAGCTGAGAAGCACTGGGAAGAACTTCCCTTTGAAGAACTAACAGTGTGCAGAAACACACGCAGTTCTATCTCTTACTGGGGAGTGTGCAGGCGAGTTCAGTGAACAGGCCGCTCTGCCCGAACAAGGCAGAATGCAGATGCGTAGTTCCCAAGCAGATTCTTCTGAGTCCACTAGAAACGTTGGAGGAGAGCTGAGAGGAGCTCGGCATAAGTTCCATTTGAAGAAATAACCTAGGCCAGAAACCCACTCAGCTGTAGCTGTTAAGATTCATCTGGAGCGCACATTCTGGGAACCAGGCAGCACAGTGCCCTGTGGAAGCTGCTCGATTTCAGCTTGTCTGATAGGTGTTTGTCTTCCCTGCAGAGAAACAGTGGCTTAGAGAACTCTTTCTACAGCAGCCACACACTCTGCCCTAGAGCTGAGAAGCACTGGCTGTAAGTTCCCTTTGCAGAAGTAACATTCTCCAGAAACACACTCTCTCCTAACTCTTAAGTTACTAGCTCACCTCACATATGCATGGAAACCCAGAGTGGAGCAGCCGGCGATAGCTCTTGCTTGGATGCTGCCAGAAGGCTCTGTGCGATAGTGGCTTGCAAGGAGCTGTTTAGGAATCTAGTTGCACAGCAAGTACAAGCTTCTCACTGGAGCTGAGAAGCACTGGGAAGAACTTCCCTTTGAAGAACTAACAGTGTGCAGAAACACACGCAGTTCTATCTCTTACTGGGGAGTGTGCAGGCGAGTTCAGTGAACAGGCCTCTCTGCCCGAACAAGGCAGAATGCAGATGCGTAGTTCCCAAGCAGATTCTTCTGAGTCCACTAGAAACGTTGCAGTAGAGCTGAGAGGAGCTCGGCATAAGTTCCATTTGAAGAAATAACCTAGGCCAGAAACCCACTCAGCTGTAGCTGTTAAGATTCATCTGGAGCGCACATTCTGGGAACCAGGCAGCACAGTGCCCTGTGGAAGCTGCTCGATTTCAGCTTGTCTGATAGGTGTTTGTCTTCCCTGCAGAGAAACAGTGGCTTAGAGAACTCTTTCTACAGCAGCCACACACTCTGCCCTAGAGCTGAGAAGCACTGGCTGTAAGTCCCCTATGCAGAAGTAACATTCTCCAGAAACACACTCTCTCCTAACTCTTAAGTTACTAGCTCACCTCACATATGCATGGAAACCCAGAGTGGAGCAGCCGGCGATAGCTCTTGCTTGGATGCTGGCAGAAGGCTCTGTGCGATAGTGGCTTGCAAGGAGCTACTTAGGAATCTAGTTGCACAGCAAGTACAAGCTTCTCACTGGAGCTGAGAAGCACTGGAAAGAACTTCCCTTTGAAGAACTAACAGTGTGCAGAAACACACGCAGTTCTATCTCTTACTGGGGAGTGTGCAGGCGAGTTCAGTGAACAGGCCACTCTGCCCGAACAAGGCAGAATGCAGATGCGTAGTTCCCAAGCATATTCCTCTGAGTCCACTAGAAACATTGGAGTAGAGCTGAGAGGAACTCGGCATAAGTTCCATTTGAAGAAATAACCTAGGCCAGAAACCCACTCAGCTGTAGCTGTTAAGATTCATCTGGAGCGCACATTCTGGGAACCAGGCAGCAGAGTACCCGGTGGAAGCTGCTCGATTTCAGCTTGTCTGATAGGTGTTTGTCTTCCCTGCAGAGAAACAGTGGCTTAGAGAACTCTTTCTACAGCAGCCACACACTCTGTCCTATAGCTGAGTATCACTGGCTGTAAGTTCCCTTTGCAGAAGTAACATTCTCCAGAAACACACTCTCTCCTAACTCTTAAGTTAATAGCTCACCTCACATATGCATGGAAACCCAGAGTGGAGCAGCCGGCGTATCTCTTGCTTGGATGCTGCCAGAAGGCTCTGTGCGATAGTGGCTTGGAAGGAGCTACTTAGGAATCTAGTTGCACAGCAAGTACAAGCTTTTCACTGGAGCTGAGAAGCACTGGGAAGAACTTCTCTTTGAAGAACTAACAGTGTGCAAAAACACACGCAGTTCTATCTCTTACTGGGGAGTGTCCAGGAGACCTCAGTGAACAGGCCGCTCTGCCCGAAAAAGGCAGAATGCAGATGCGTAGTTCCCAAGCATATTCTTCTGAGTCCACTAGAAACGTTGGAGTAGAGCTGAGAGGAACTCGGCATAAGTTCCATTTGAAGAAATAACCTAGGCCAGAAACCCACTCAGCTGTAGCTGTGAAGATTCATCTGGAGCGCACATTCTGGGAACCAGGCAGCACAGTGCCCTGTGGAAGCTGCTCGATTTCAGCTTGTCTGATAGGTGTTTGTCTTCCCTGCAGAGAAACAGTGGCTTAGAGAACTCTTTCTACAGCAGCCACACACTCTGCCCTAGAGCTGAGAAGCACTGGCTGTAAGTTCCCTTTGCAGAAGTAACATTCTCCAGAAACACACTCTCTCCTAACTCTTAAGTTACTAGCTCACCTCACATATGCATGGAAACCCAGAGTGGAGCAGCCGGCGATAGCTCTTGCTTGGATGCTGCCAGAAGGCTCTGTGCGATAGTGGCTTGCAAGGAGCTGCTTAGGAATCTAGTTGCACAGCAAGTACAAGCTTCTCACTGGAGCTGAGAAGCACTGGGAAGAACTTCCCTTTGAAGAACTAACAGTGTGCAGAAACACACGCAGTTCTATCTCTTACTGGGGAGTGTGCAGGCGAGTTCAGTGAACAGGCCGCTCTGCCCGAACAAGGCAGAATGCAGATGCGTAGTTCCCAAGCATATTCTTCTGAGTCCACTAGAAACGTTGGAGTAGAGCTGAGAGGAGCTCGGCATAAGTTCCATTTGAAGAAATAACCTAGACCAGAAACCCATTCAGCTGTAGCTGTTAAGATTCATCTGGAGCGCACATTCTGGGAACCAGGCAGCAGAGTGCCCTGTGGAAGCTGCTCGATTTCAGCTTGTCTGATAGGTGTTTGTCTTCCCTGCAGAGAAACAGTGGCTTAGAGAACTCTTTCTACAGCAGCCACACACTCTGCCCTAGAGCTGAGAAGCACTGGCTGTAAGTTCCCTTTGCAGAAGTAACATTCTCCAGAAACACACTCTCTCCTAACTCTTAAGTTACTAGCTCACCTCACATATGCATGGAAACGCAGAGTGGAGCAGCCGGCGATAGCTCTTGCTTGGATGCTGCCAGAAGGCTCTGTGCGATAGTGGCTTGCAAGGAGCTGCTTAGGAATCTAGTTGCACAGCAAGTACAAGCTTCCCACTGGAGCTGAGAAGCACTGGGAAGAACTTCCCTTTGAAGAACTAACAGTGTGCAGAAACACACGCAGTTCTATCTCTTACTGGGGAGTGTGCAGGCGAGTTCAGTGAACAGGCCGCTCTGCCCGAACAGGGCAGAATGCAGATGCGTAGTTCCCAAGCATATTCTTCTGAGTCCACTAGAAACGTTGGAGTAGAGCTGAGAGGAACTCGGCATAAGTTCCATTTGAAGAAATAACCTAGACCAGAAACCCACTCAGCTGTAGCTGTTAAGATTCATCTGGAGCGCACATTCTGGGAACCAGGCAGCACAGTGCCCTGTGGAAGCTGCTCGATTTCAGCTTGTCTGATAGGTGTTTGTCTTCCCTGCAGAGAAACAGTGGCTTAGAGAACTCTTTCTACAGCAGCCACACACTCTGCCCTAGAGCTGAGAAGCACTGGCTGTAAGTTCCCTTTGCAGAAGTAACATTCTCCAGAAACACACTCTCTCCTAACTCTTAAGTTACTAGCTCACCTCACATATGCATGGAAACGCAGAGTGGAGCAGCCGGCGATAGCTCTTGCTTGGATGCTGCCAGAAGGCTCTGTGCGATAGTGGCTTGCAAGGAGCTGTTTAGGAATCTAGTTGCACAGCAAGTACAAGCTTCTCACTGGAGCTGAGAAGCACTGGGAAGAACTTCCCTTTGAAGAACTAACAGTGTGCAGAAACACACGCAGTTCTATCTCTTACTGGGGAGTGTGCAGGCGAGTTCAGTGAACAGGCCGCTCTGCCCGAACAAGGCAGAATGCAGATGCGTAGTTCCCAAGCATATTCTTCTGAGTCCACTAGAAACGTTGGAGTAGAGCTGAGAGGAGCTCGGCATAAGTTCCATTTGAAGAAATAACCTAGGCCAGAAACCCACTCAGCTGTAGCTGTTAAGATTCATCTGGAGCGCACATTCTGGGAACCAGGCAGCAGAGTTCCCTGTGGAAGCTGCTCGATTTCAGCTTGTCTGATAGGTGTTTGTCTTCCCTGCAGAGAAACAGTGGCTTAGAGAACTCTTTCTACAGCAGCCACACACTCTGCCCTAGAGCTGAGAAGCACTGGCTGTAAGTCCCCTTTGCAGAAGTAACATTCTCCAGAAACACACTCTCTCCTAACTCTTAAGTTACTAGCTCACCTCACATATGCATGGAAACCCAGAGTGGAGCAGCCGGCGATAGCTCTTGCTTGGATGCTGCCAGAAGGCTCTGTGCGATAGTGGCTTGCAAGGAGCTGCTTAGGAATCTAGTTGCACAGCAAGTACAAGCTTCTCACTGGAGCTGAGAAGCACTGGGAAGAACTTCCCTTTGAAGAACTAACAGTGTGCAGAAACACACGCAGTTCTATCTCTTACTGGGGAGTGTGCAGACGAGTTCAGTGAACAGGCCACTCTGCCCGAACAAGGCAGAATGCAGATGCGTAGTTCCCAAGCATATTCCTCTGAGTCCACTAGAAACGTTGGAGTAGAGCTGAGAGGAACTCGGCATAAGTTCCATTTGAAGAAATAACCTAGACCAGAAACCCACTCAGCTGTAGCTGTTAAGATTCATCTGGAACGCACATTCTGGGAACCAGGCAGCAGAGTGCCCTGTGGAAGCTGCTCGATTTCAGCTTGTCTGATAGGTGTTTGTCTTCCCTGCAGAGAAACAGTGGCTTAGAGAACTCTTTCTACAGCAGCCACACACTCTGCCCTAGAGCTGAGAAGCACTGGCTGTAAGTTCCCTTTGCAGAAGTAACATTCTCCAGAAACACACTCTCTCCTAACTCTTAAGTTACTAGCTCACCTCACATATGCATGGAAACCCAGAGTGGAGCAGGCGGCGATAGCTCTTGCTTGGATGCTGCCAGAAGGCTCTGTGCGATAGTGGCTTGCAAGGAGCTACTTAGGAATCTAGTTGCACAGCAAGTACAAGCTTCTCACTGGAGCTGAGAAGCACTGGGAAGAACTTCCCTTTGAAGAACTAACAGTGTGCAGAAACACACGCAGTTCTATCTCTTACTGGGGAGTGTGCAGGCGAGTTCAGTGAACAGGCCGCTCTGCCCGAACAAGGCAGAATGCAGATGCGTAGTTCCCAAGCAGATTCTTCTGAGTCCACTAGAAACGTTGGAGGAGAGCTGAGAGGAGCTCGGCATAAGTTCCATTTGAAGAAATAACCTAGGCCAGAAACCCACTCAGCTGTAGCTGTTAAGATTCATCTGGAGCGCACATTCTGGGAACCAGGCAGCACAGTGCCCTGTGGAAGCTGCTCGATTTCAGCTTGTCTGATAGGTGTTTGTCTTCCCTGCAGAGAAACAGTGGCTTAGAGAACTCTTTCTACAGCAGCCACACACTCTGCCCTAGAGCTGAGAAGCACTGGCTGTAAGTTCCCTTTGCAGAAGTAACATTCTCCAGAAACACACTCTCTCCTAACTCTTAAGTTACTAGCTCACCTCACATATGCATGGAAACCCAGAGTGGAGCAGCCGGCGATAGCTCTTGCTTGGATGCTGCCAGAAGGCTCTGTGCGATAGTGGCTTGCAAGGAGCTGTTTAGGAATCTAGTTGCACAGCAAGTACAAGCTTCTCACTGGAGCTGAGAAGCACTGGGAAGAACTTCCCTTTGAAGAACTAACAGTGTGCAGAAACACACGCAGTTCTATCTCTTACTGGGGAGTGTGCAGGCGAGTTCAGTGAACAGGCCTCTCTGCCCGAACAAGGCAGAATGCAGATGCGTAGTTCCCAAGCAGATTCTTCTGAGTCCACTAGAAACGTTGCAGTAGAGCTGAGAGGAGCTCGGCATAAGTTCCATTTGAAGAAATAACCTAGGCCAGAAACCCACTCAGCTGTAGCTGTTAAGATTCATCTGGAGCGCACATTCTGGGAACCAGGCAGCACAGTGCCCTGTGGAAGCTGCTCGATTTCAGCTTGTCTGATAGGTGTTTGTCTTCCCTGCAGAGAAACAGTGGCTTAGAGAACTCTTTCTACAGCAGCCACACACTCTGCCCTAGAGCTGAGAAGCACTGGCTGTAAGTCCCCTATGCAGAAGTAACATTCTCCAGAAACACACTCTCTCCTAACTCTTAAGTTACTAGCTCACCTCACATATGCATGGAAACCCAGAGTGGAGCAGCCGGCGATAGCTCTTGCTTGGATGCTGGCAGAAGGCTCTGTGCGATAGTGGCTTGCAAGGAGCTACTTAGGAATCTAGTTGCACAGCAAGTACAAGCTTCTCACTGGAGCTGAGAAGCACTGGAAAGAACTTCCCTTTGAAGAACTAACAGTGTGCAGAAACACACGCAGTTCTATCTCTTACTGGGGAGTGTGCAGGCGAGTTCAGTGAACAGGCCACTCTGCCCGAACAAGGCAGAATGCAGATGCGTAGTTCCCAAGCATATTCCTCTGAGTCCACTAGAAACATTGGAGTAGAGCTGAGAGGAACTCGGCATAAGTTCCATTTGAAGAAATAACCTAGGCCAGAAACCCACTCAGCTGTAGCTGTTAAGATTCATCTGGAGCGCACATTCTGGGAACCAGGCAGCAGAGTACCCGGTGGAAGCTGCTCGATTTCAGCTTGTCTGATAGGTGTTTGTCTTCCCTGCAGAGAAACAGTGGCTTAGAGAACTCTTTCTACAGCAGCCACACACTCTGTCCTATAGCTGAGTATCACTGGCTGTAAGTTCCCTTTGCAGAAGTAACATTCTCCAGAAACACACTCTCTCCTAACTCTTAAGTTAATAGCTCACCTCACATATGCATGGAAACCCAGAGTGGAGCAGCCGGCGTATCTCTTGCTTGGATGCTGCCAGAAGGCTCTGTGCGATAGTGGCTTGGAAGGAGCTACTTAGGAATCTAGTTGCACAGCAAGTACAAGCTTTTCACTGGAGCTGAGAAGCACTGGGAAGAACTTCTCTTTGAAGAACTAACAGTGTGCAAAAACACACGCAGTTCTATCTCTTACTGGGGAGTGTCCAGGAGACCTCAGTGAACAGGCCGCTCTGCCCGAAAAAGGCAGAATGCAGATGCGTAGTTCCCAAGCATATTCTTCTGAGTCCACTAGAAACGTTGGAGTAGAGCTGAGAGGAACTCGGCATAAATTCCATTTGAAGAAATAACCTAGGCCAGAAACCCACTCAGCTGTAGCTGTTAAGATTCATCTGGAGCGCACATTCTGGGAACCAGGCAGCAGACTGCCCTGTGGAAGCTGCTCGATTTCAGCTTGTCTGATAGGTGTTTGTCTTCCCTGCAGAGAAACAGTGGCTTAGAGAACTCTTTCTACAGCAGCCACACACTCTGCCCTAGAGCTGAGAAGCACTGGCTGTAAGTTCCCTTTGCAGAAGTAACATTCTCCAGAAACACACTCTCTCCTAACTCTTAAGTTACTAGCTCACCTCACATATGCATGGAAACGCAGAGTGGAGCAGCCGGCGATAGCTCTTGCTTGGATGCTGCCAGAAGGCTCTGTGCGATAGTGGCTTGCAAGGAGCTGCTTAGGAATCTAGTTGCACAGCAAGTACAAGCTTCTCACTGGAGCTGAGAAGCACTGGGAAGAACTTCCCTTTGAAGAACTAACAGTGTGCAGAAACACACGCAGTTCTATCTCTTACTGGGGAGTGTGCAGGCGAGTTCAGTGAACAGGCCGCTCTGCCCGAACAGGGCAGAATGCAGATGCGTAGTTCCCAAGCATATTCTTCTGAGTCCACTAGAAACGTTGGAGTAGAGCTGAGAGGAACTCGGCATAAGTTCCATTTGAAGAAATAACCTAGGCCAGAAACCCACTCAGCTGTAGCTGTGAAGATTCATCTGGAGCGCACATTCTGGGAACCAGGCAGCAGAGTGCCCTGTGGAAGCTGCTCGATTTCAGCTTGTCTGATAGGTGTTTGTCTTCCCTGCAGAGAAACAGTGGCTTAGAGAACTCTTTCTACAGCAGCCACACACTCTGCCCTAGAGCTGAGAAGCACTGGCTGTAAGTTCCCTTTGCAGAAGTAACATTCTCCAGAAACACACTCTCTCCTAACTCTTAAGTTACTAGCTCACCTCACATATGCATGGAAACGCAGAGTGGAGCAGCCGGCGATAGCTCTTGCTTGGATGCTGCCAGAAGGCTCTGTGCGATAGTGGCTTGCAAGGAGCTGCTTAGGAATCTAGTTGCACAGCAAGTACAAGCTTCTCACTGGAGCTGAGAAGCACTGGGAAGAACTTCCCTTTGAAGAACTAACAGTGTGCAGAAACACACGCAGTTCTATCTCTTACTGGGGAGTGTGCAGGCGAGTTCAGTGAACAGGCCGCTCTGCCCGAACAGGGCAGAATGCAGATGCGTAGTTCCCAAGCATATTCTTCTGAGTCCACTAGAAACGTTGGAGTAGAGCTGAGAGGAACTCGGCATAAGTTCCATTTGAAGAAATAACCTAGGCCAGAAACCCACTCAGCTGTAGCTGTGAAGATTCATCTGGAGCGCACATTCTGGGAACCAGGCAGCAGAGTGCCCTGTGGAAGCTGCTCGATTTCAGCTTGTCTGATAGGTGTTTGTCTTCCCTGCAGAGAAACAGTGGCTTAGAGAACTCTTTCTACAGCAGCCACACACTCTGCCCTAGAGCTGAGAAGCACTGGCTGTAAGTTCCCTTTGCAGAAGTAACATTCTCCAGAAACACACTCTCTCCTAACTCTTAAGTTACTAGCTCACCTCACATATGCATGGAAACCCAGAGTGGAGCAGCCGGCGATAGCTCTTGCTTGGATGCTGCCAGAAGGCTCTGTGCGATAGTGGCTTGCAAGGAGCTGCTTAGGAATCTAGTTGCACAGCAAGTACAAGCTTCTCACTGGAGCTGAGAAGCACTGGGAAGAACTTCCCTTTGAAGAACTAACAGTGTGCAGAAACACACGCAGTTCTATCTCTTACTGGGGAGTGTGCAGGCGAGTTCAGTGAACAGGCCGCTCTGCCCGAACAAGGCAGAATGCAGATGCGTAGTTCCCAAGCAGATTCTTCTGAGTCCACTAGAAACGTTGGAGTAGAGCTGAGAGGAGCTCGGCATAAGTTCCATTTGAAGAAATAACCTAGGCCAGAAACCCACTCAGCTGTAGCTGTTAAGATTCATCTGGAGCGCACATTCTGGGAACCAGGCAGCAGAGTTCCCTGTGGAAGCTGCTCGATTTCAGCTTGTCTGATAGGTGTTTGTCTTCCCTGCAGAGAAACAGTGGCTTAGAGAACTCTTTCTACAGCAGCCACACACTCTGCCCTAGAGCTGAGAAGCACTGGCTGTAAGTCCCCTTTGCAGAAGTAACATTCTCCAGAAACACACTCTCTCCTAACTCTTAAGTTACTAGCTCACCTCACATATGCATGGAAACCCAGAGTGGAGCAGCCGGCGATAGCTCTTGCTTGGATGGTGGCAGAAGGCTCTGTGCGATAGTGGCTTGCAAGGAGCTGCTTAGGAATCTAGTTGCACAGCAAGTACAAGCTTCTCACTGGAGCTGAGAAGCACTGGAAAGAACTTCCCTTTGAAGAACTAACAGTGTGCAGAAACACACGCAGTTCTATCTCTTACTGGGGAGTGTGCAGGCGAGTTCAGTGAACAGGCCACTCTGCCCGAACAAGGCAGAATGCAGATGCGTAGTTCCCAAGCATATTCCTCTGAGTCCACTAGAAACGTTGGAGTAGAGCTGAGAGGAACTCGGCATAAGTTCCATTTGAAGAAATAACCTAGACCAGAAACCCACTCAGCTGTAGCTGTTAAGAGTCATCTGGAGCGCACATTCTGGGAACCAGGCAGCAGAGTGCCCTGTGGAAGCTGCTCGATTTCAGCTTGTCTGATAGGTGTTTGTCTTCCCTGCAGAGAAACAGTGGCTTAGAAAAGTCTTTCTAGAGCAGCCACACACTCTGCCCTAGAGCTGAGAAGCACTGGCTGTAGGTTCCCTTTGCAGAAGTAACATTCTCCAGAAACACACTCTCTCCTAACTCTTAAGTTACTAGCTCACCTCACATATGCATGGAAACCCAGAGTGGAGCAGGCGGCGATAGCTCTTGCTTGGATGCTGCCAGAAGGCTCTGTGCGATAGTGGTTTGCAAGGAGCTACTTAGGAATCTAGTTGCACAGCAAGTACAAGCTTCTCACTGGAGCTGAGAAGCACTGGGAAGAACTTCCCTTTGAAGAACTAACAGTGTGCAGAAACACACGCAGTTCTATCTCTTACTGGGGAGTGTGCAGGCGAGTTCAGTGAACAGGCCGCTCTGCCCGAACAAGGCAGAATGCAGATGCGTAGTTCCCAAGCATATTCTTCTGAGTCCACTAGAAACGTTGGAGTAGAGCTGAGAGGAACTCGGCATAAGTTCCATTTGAAGAAATAACCTAGGCCAGAAACCCACTCAGCTGTAGCTGTGAAGATTCATCTGGAGCGCACATTCTGGGAACCAGGCAGCAGAGTGCCCTGTGGAAGCTGCTCGATTTCAGCTTGTCTGATAGGTGTTTGTCTTCCCTGCAGAGAAACAGTGGCTTAGAGAACTCTTTCTACAGCAGCCACACACTCTGCCCTAGAGCTGAGAAGCACTGGCTGTAAGTTCCCTTTGCAGAAGTAACATTCTCCAGAAACACACTCTCTCCTAACTCTTAAGTTACTAGCTCACCTCACATATGCATGGAAACCCAGAGTGGAGCAGCCGGCGATAGCTCTTGCTTGGATGCTGCCAGAAGGCTCTGTGCGATAGTGGCTTGCAAGGAGCTGCTTAGGAATCTAGTTGCACAGCAAGTACAAGCTTCTCACTGGAGCTGAGAAGCACTGGGAAGAACTTCCCTTTGAAGAACTAACAGTGTGCAGAAACACACGCAGTTCTATCTCTTACTGGGGAGTGTGCAGGCGAGTTCAGTGAACAGGCCGCTCTGCCCGAACAAGGCAGAATGCAGATGCGTAGTTCCCAAGCATATTCTTCTGAGTCCACTAGAAACGTTGGAGTAGAGCTGAGAGGAGCTCGGCATAAGTTCCATTTGAAGAAATAACCTAGGCCAGAAACCCACTCAGCTGTAGCTGTGAAGATTCATCTGGAGCGCACATTCTGGGAACCAGGCAGCAGAGTGCCCTGTGGAAGCTGCTCGATTTCAGCTTGTCTGATAGGTGTTTGTCTTCCCTGCAGAGAAACAGTGGCTTAGAGAACTCTTTCTACAGCAGCCACACACTCTGCCCTAGAGCTGAGAAGCACTGGCTGTAAGTTCCCTTTGCAGAAGTAACATTCTCCAGAAACACACTCTCTCCTAACTCTTAAGTTACTAGCTCACCTCACATATGCATGGAAACCCAGAGTGGAGCAGCCGGCGATAGCTCTTGCTTGGATGCTGCCAGAAGGCTCTGTGCGATAGTGGCTTGCAAGGAGCTGCTTAGGAATCTAGTTGCACAGCAAGTACAAGCTTCTCACTGGAGCTGAGAAGCACTGGGAAGAACTTCCCTTTGAAGAACTAACAGTGTGCAGAAACACACGCAGTTCTATCTCTTACTGGGGAGTGTGCAGGCGAGTTCAGTGAACAGGCCGCTCTGCCCGAACAAGGCAGAATGCAGATGCGTAGTTCCCAAGCAGATTCTTCTGAGTCCACTAGAAACGTTGGAGTAGAGCTGAGAGGAGCTCGGCATAAGTTCCATTTGAAGAAATAACCTAGGCCAGAAACCCACTCAGCTGTAGCTGTTAAGATTCATCTGGAGCGCACATTCTGGGAACCAGGCAGCACAGTGCCCTGTGGAAGCTGCTCGATTTCAGCTTGTCTGATAGGTGTTTGTCTTCCCTGCAGAGAAACAGTGGCTTAGAGAACTCTTTCTACAGCAGCCACACACTCTGCCCTAGAGCTGAGAAGCACTGGCTGTAAGTCCCCTATGCAGAAGTAACATTCTCCAGAAACACACTCTCTCCTAACTCTTAAGTTACTAGCTCACCTCACATATGCATGGAAACCCAGAGTGGAGCAGCCGGCGATAGCTCTTGCTTGGATGCTGGCAGAAGGCTCTGTGCGATAGTGGCTTGCAAGGAGCTGCTTAGGAATCTAGTTGCACAGCAAGTACAAGCTTCTCACTGGAGCTGAGAAGCACTGGAAAGAACTTCCCTTTGAAGAACTAACAGTGTGCAGAAACACACGCAGTTCTATCTCTTACTGGGGAGTGTGCAGGCGAGTTCAGTGAACAGGCCACTCTGCCCGAACAAGGCAGAATGCAGATGCGTAGTTCCCAAGCATATTCCTCTGAGTCCACTAGAAACGTTGGAGTAGAGCTGAGAGGAACTCGGCATAAGTTCCATTTGAAGAAATAACCTAGACCAGAAACCCACTCAGCTGTAGCTGTTAAGATTCATCTGGAGCGCACATTCTGGGAACCAGGCAGCAGAGTGCCCTGTGGAAGCTGCTCGATTTCAGCTTGTCTGATAGGTGTTTGTCTTCCCTGCAGAGAAACAGTGGCTTAGAGAACTCTTTCTACAGCAGCCACACACTCTGCCCTAGAGCTGAGAAGCACTGGCTGTAAGTTCCCTTTGCAGAAGTAACATTCTCCAGAAACACACTCTCTCCTAACTCTTAAGTTACTAGCTCACCTCACATATGCATGGAAACCCAGAGTGGAGCAGGCGGCGATAGCTCTTGCTTGGATGCTGCCAGAAGGCTCTGTGCGATAGTGGCTTGCAAGGAGCTACTTAGGAATCTAGTTGCACAGCAAGTACAAGCTTCTCACTGGAGCTGAGAAGCACTGGGAAGAACTTCCCTTTGAAGAACTAACAGTGTGCAGAAACACACGCAGTTCTATCTCTTACTGGGGAGTGTGCAGGCGAGTTCAGTGAACAGGCCGCTCTGCCCGAACAAGGCAGAATGCAGATGCGCAGTTCCCAAGCAGATTCTTCTGAGTCCACTAGAAACGTTGGAGGAGAGCTGAGAGGAGCTCGGCATAAGTTCCATTTGAAGAAATAACCTAGGCCAGAAACCCACTCAGCTGTAGCTGTTAAGATTCATCTGGAGCGCACATTCTGGGAACCAGGCAGCACAGTGCCCTGTGGAAGCTGCTCGATTTCAGCTTGTCTGATAGGTGTTTGTCTTCCCTGCAGAGAAACAGTGGCTTAGAGAACTCTTTCTACAGCAGCCACACACTCTGCCCTAGAGCTGAGAAGCACTGGCTGTAAGTTCCCTTTGCAGAAGTAACATTCTCCAGAAACACACTCTCTCCTAACTCTTAAGTTACTAGCTCACCTCACATATGCATGGAAACGCAGAGTGGAGCAGCCGGCGATAGCTCTTGCTTGGATGCTGCCAGAAGGCTCTGTGCGATAGTGGCTTGCAAGGAGCTGTTTAGGAATCTAGTTGCACAGCAAGTACAAGCTTCTCACTGGAGCTGAGAAGCACTGGGAAGAACTTCCCTTTGAAGAACTAACAGTGTGCAGAAACACACGCAGTTCTATCTCTTACTGGGGAGTGTGCAGGCGAGTTCATTGAACAGGCCGCTCTGCCCGAACAAGGCAGAATGCAGATGCGTAGTTCCCAAGCATATTCTTCTGAGTCCACTAGAAACGTTGGAGTAGAGCTGAGAGGAACTCGGCATAAGTTCCATTTGAAGAAATAACCTAGG
The DNA here is from genome assembly GCA_031878705.1 of Tapirus indicus. NCBI lineage: Eukaryota > Metazoa > Chordata > Mammalia > Perissodactyla > Tapiridae > Tapirus > Tapirus indicus. The sequence continues at coordinate 1,441,271 of CM062933.1, forward strand.
CCAGAAACCCACTCAGCTGTAGCTGTTAAGATTCATCTGGAGCGCACATTCTGGGAACCAGGCAGCAGAGTACCCGGTGGAAGCTGCTCGATTTCAGCTTGTCTGATAGGTGTTTGTCTTCCCTGCAGAGAAACAGTGCCTTAGAGAACTCTTTCTACAGCAGCCACACACTCTGTCCTAGAGCTGAGAAGCACTGGCTGTAAGTTCCCTTTGCACAAGTAACATTCCCCAAAAACACACTCTCTCCTAACTCTTAAGTTAATAGCTCACCTCACATATGCATGGAAACCCAGAGTGGAGCAGCCGGCGTATCTCTTGCTTGGATGCTGCCAGAAGGCTCTGTGCGATAGTGGCTTGGAAGGAGCTACTTAGGAATCTAGTTGCACAGCAAGTACAAGCTTTTCACTGGAGCTGAGAAGCACTGGGAAGAACTTCTCTTTGAAGAACTAACAGTGTGCAAAAACACACGCAGTTCTATCTCTTACTGGGGAGTGTCCAGGAGACCTCAGTGAACAGGCCGCTCTGCCCGAAAAAGGCAGAATGCAGATGCGTAGTTCCCAAGCATATTCTTCTGAGTCCACTAGAAACGTTGGAGTAGAGCTGAGAGGAACTCGGCATAAGTTCCATTTGAAGAAATAACCTAGGCCAGAAACCCACTCAGCTGTAGCTGTTAAGATTCATCTGGAGCGCACATTCTGGGAACCAGGCAGCAGACTGCCCTGTGGAAGCTGCTCGATTTCAGCTTGTCTGATAGGTGTTTGTCTTCCCTGCAGAGAAACAGTGGCTTAGAGAACTCTTTCTACAGCAGCCACACACTCTGCCCTAGAGCTGAGAAGCACTGGCTGTAAGTTCCCTTTGCAGAAGTAACATTCTCCAGAAACACACTCTCTCCTAACTCTTAAGTTACTAGCTCACCTCACATATGCATGGAAACGCAGAGTGGAGCAGCCGGCGATAGCTCTTGCTTGGATGCTGCCAGAAGGCTCTGTGCGATAGTGGCTTGCAAGGAGCTGCTTAGGAATCTAGTTGCACAGCAAGTACAAGCTTCTCACTGGAGCTGAGAGGCACTGGGAAGAACTTCCCTTTGAAGAACTAACAGTGTGCAGAAACACACGCAGTTCTATCTCTTACTGGGGAGTGTGCAGGCGAGTTCAGTGAACAGGCCGCTCTGCCCGAACAGGGCAGAATGCAGATGCGTAGTTCCCAAGCATATTCTTCTGAGTCCACTAGAAACGTTGGAGTAGAGCTGAGAGGAACTCGGCATAAGTTCCATTTGAAGAAATAACCTAGGCCAGAAACCCACTCAGCTGTAGCTGTGAAGATTCATCTGGAGCGCACATTCTGGGAACCAGGCAGCAGAGTGCCCTGTGGAAGCTGCTCGATTTCAGCTTGTCTGATAGGTGTTTGTCTTCCCTGCAGAGAAACAGTGGCTTAGAGAACTCTTTCTACAGCAGCCACACACTCTGCCCTAGAGCTGAGAAGCACTGGCTGTAAGTTCCCTTTGCAGAAGTAACATTCTCCAGAAACACACTCTCTCCTAACTCTTAAGTTACTAGCTCACCTCACATATGCATGGAAACCCAGAGTGGAGCAGCCGGCGATAGCTCTTGCTTGGATGCTGCCAGAAGGCTCTGTGCGATAGTGGCTTGCAAGGAGCTGCTTAGGAATCTAGTTGCACAGCAAGTACAAGCTTCTCACTGGAGCTGAGAAGCACTGGGAAGAACTTCCCTTTGAAGAACTAACAGTGTGCAGAAACACACGCAGTTCTATCTCTTACTGGGGAGTGTGCAGGCGAGTTCAGTGAACAGGCCGCTCTGCCCGAACAAGGCAGAATGCAGATGCGTAGTTCCCAAGCAGATTCTTCTGAGTCCACTTGAAACGTTGGAGTAGAGCTGAGAGGAGCTCGGCATAAGTTCCATTTGAAGAAATAACCTAGGCCAGAAACCCACTCAGCTGTAGCTGTTAAGATTCATCTGGAGCGCACATTCTGGGAACCAGGCAGCACAGTGCCCTGTGGAAGCTGCTCGATTTCAGCTTGTCTGATAGGTGTTTGTCTTCCCTGCAGAGAAACAGTGGCTTAGAGAACTCTTTCTACAGCAGCCACACACTCTGCCCTAGAGCTGAGAAGCACTGGCTGTAAGTCCCCTTTGCAGAAGTAACATTCTCCAGAAACACACTCTCTCCTAACTCTTAAGTTACTAGCTCACCTCACATATGCATGGAAACCCAGAGTGGAGCAGCCGGCGATAGCTCTTGCTTGGATGCTGCCAGAAGGCTCTGTGCGATAGTGGCTTGCAAGGAGCTGCTTAGGAATCTAGTTGCACAGCAAGTACAAGCTTCTCACTGGAGCTGAGAAGCACTGGAAAGAACTTCCCTTTGAAGAACTAACAGTGTGCAGAAACACACGCAGTTCTATCTCTTACTGGGGAGTGTGCAGGCGAGTTCAGTGAACAGGCCACTCTGCCCGAACAAGGCAGAATGCAGATGCGTAGTTCCCAAGCATATTCCTCTGAGTCCACTAGAAACGTTGGAGTAGAGCTGAGAGGAACTCGGCATAAGTTCCATTTGAAGAAATAACCTAGACCAGAAACCCATTCAGCTGTAGCTGTTAAGATTCATCTGGAGCGCACATTCTGGGAACCAGGCAGCAGAGTGCCCTGTGGAAGCTGCTCGATTTCAGCTTGTCTGATAGGTGTTTGTCTTCCCTGCAGAGAAACAGTGGCTTAGAGAACTCTTTCTACAGCAGCCACACACTCTGCCCTAGAGCTGAGAAGCACTGGCTGTAAGTTCCCTTTGCAGAAGTAACATTCTCCAGAAACACACTCTCTCCTAACTCTTAAGTTACTAGCTCACCTCACATATGCATGGAAACCCAGAGTGGAGCAGGCGGCGATAGCTCTTGCTTGGATGCTGCCAGAAGGCTCTGTGCGATAGTGGCTTGCAAGGAGCTACTTAGGAATCTAGTTGCACAGCAAGTACAAGCTTCTCACTGGAGCTGAGAAGCACTGGGAAGAACTTCCCTTTGAAGAACTAACAGTGTGCAGAAACACACGCAGTTCTATCTCTTACTGGGGAGTGTGCAGGCGAGTTCAGTGAACAGGCCGCTCTGCCCGAACAAGGCAGAATGCAGATGCGTAGTTCCCAAGCAGATTCTTCTGAGTCCACTAGAAACGTTGGAGTAGAGCTGAGAGGAGCTCGGCATAAGTTCCATTTGAAGAAATAACCTAGGCCAGAAACCCACTCAGCTGTAGCTGTTAAGATTCATCTGGAGCGCACATTCTGGGAACCAGGCAGCACAGTGCCCTGTGGAAGCTGCTCGATTTCAGCTTGTCTGATAGGTGTTTGTCTTCCCTGCAGAGAAACAGTGGCTTAGAGAACTCTTTCTACAGCAGCCACACACTCTGCCCTAGAGCTGAGAAGCACTGGCTGTAAGTCCCCTTTGCAGAAGTAACATTCTCCAGAAACACACTCTCTCCTAACTCTTAAGTTACTAGCTCACCTCACATATGCATGGAAACGCAGAGTGGAGCAGCCGGCGATAGCTCTTGCTTGGATGCTGCCAGAAGGCTCTGTGCGATAGTGGTTGCAAGGAGCTGCTTAGGAATCTAGTTGCACAGCAAGTACAAGCTTCTCACTGGAGCTGAGAAGCACTGGGAAGAACTTCCCTTTGAAGAACTAACAGTGTGCAGAAACACACGCAGTTCTATCTCTTACTGGGGAGTGTGCAGGCGAGTTCAGTGAACAGGCCGCTCTGCCCGAACAAGGCAGAATGCAGATGCGTAGTTCCCAAGCATATTCTTCTGAGTCCACTAGAAACGTTGGAGTAGAGCTGAGAGGAACTCGGCATAAGTTCCATTTGAAGAAATAACCTAGGCCAGAAACCCACTCAGCTGTAGCTGTGAAGATTCATCTGGAGCGCACATTCTGGGAACCAGGCAGCAGAGTGCCCTGTGGAAGCTGCTCGATTTCAGCTTGTCTGATAGGTGTTTGTCTTCCCTGCAGAGAAACAGTGGCTTAGAGAACTCTTTCTAGAGCAGCCACACACTCTGCCCTAGAGCTGAGAAGCACTGGCTGTAAGTTCCCTTTGCAGAAGTAACATTCTCCAGAAACACACTCTCTCCTAACTCTTAAGTTACTAGCTCACCTCACATATGCATGGAAACCCAGAGTGGAGCAGCCGGCGATAGCTCTTGCTTGGATGCTGCCAGAAGGCTCTGTGCGATAGTGGCTTGCAAGGAGCTGCTTAGGAATCTAGTTGCACAGCAAGTACAAGCTTCTCACTGGAGCTGAGAAGCACTGGGAAGAACTTCCCTTTGAAGAACTAACAGTGTGCAGAAACACACGCAGTTCTATCTCTTACTGGGGAGTGTGCAGGCGAGTTCAGTGAACAGGCCGCTCTGCCCGAACAAGGCAGAATGCAGATGCGTAGTTCCCAAGCATATTCTTCTGAGTCCACTAGAAACGTTGGAGTAGAGCTGAGAGGAGCTCGGCATAAGTTCCATTTGAAGAAATAACCTAGACCAGAAACCCATTCAGCTGTAGCTGTTAAGATTCATCTGGAGCGCACATTCTGGGAACCAGGCAGCAGAGTGCCCTGTGGAAGCTGCTCGATTTCAGCTTGTCTGATAGGTGTTTGTCTTCCCTGCAGAGAAACAGTGGCTTAGAGAACTCTTTCTACAGCAGCCACACACTCTGCCCTAGAGCTGAGAAGCACTGGCTGTAAGTTCCCTTTGCAGAAGTAACATTCTCCAGAAACACACTCTCTCCTAACTCTTAAGTTACTAGCTCACCTCACATATGCATGGAAACGCAGAGTGGAGCAGCCGGCGATAGCTCTTGCTTGGATGCTGCCAGAAGGCTCTGTGCGATAGTGGCTTGCAAGGAGCTGCTTAGGAATCTAGTTGCACAGCAAGTACAAGCTTCCCACTGGAGCTGAGAAGCACTGGGAAGAACTTCCCTTTGAAGAACTAACAGTGTGCAGAAACACACGCAGTTCTATCTCTTACTGGGGAGTGTGCAGGCGAGTTCAGTGAACAGGCCGCTCTGCCCGAACAGGGCAGAATGCAGATGCGTAGTTCCCAAGCATATTCTTCTGAGTCCACTAGAAACGTTGGAGTAGAGCTGAGAGGAACTCGGCATAAGTTCCATTTGAAGAAATAACCTAGACCAGAAACCCACTCAGCTGTAGCTGTTAAGATTCATCTGGAGCGCACATTCTGGGAACCAGGCAGCACAGTGCCCTGTGGAAGCTGCTCGATTTCAGCTTGTCTGATAGGTGTTTGTCTTCCCTGCAGAGAAACAGTGGCTTAGAGAACTCTTTCTACAGCAGCCACACACTCTGCCCTAGAGCTGAGAAGCACTGGCTGTAAGTTCCCTTTGCAGAAGTAACATTCTCCAGAAACACACTCTCTCCTAACTCTTAAGTTACTAGCTCACCTCACATATGCATGGAAACGCAGAGTGGAGCAGCCGGCGATAGCTCTTGCTTGGATGCTGCCAGAAGGCTCTGTGCGATAGTGGCTTGCAAGGAGCTGTTTAGGAATCTAGTTGCACAGCAAGTACAAGCTTCTCACTGGAGCTGAGAAGCACTGGGAAGAACTTCCCTTTGAAGAACTAACAGTGTGCAGAAACACACGCAGTTCTATCTCTTACTGGGGAGTGTGCAGGCGAGTTCAGTGAACAGGCCGCTCTGCCCGAACAAGGCAGAATGCAGATGCGTAGTTCCCAAGCATATTCTTCTGAGTCCACTAGAAACGTTGGAGTAGAGCTGAGAGGAGCTCGGCATAAGTTCCATTTGAAGAAATAACCTAGGCCAGAAACCCACTCAGCTGTAGCTGTTAAGATTCATCTGGAGCGCACATTCTGGGAACCAGGCAGCAGAGTTCCCTGTGGAAGCTGCTCGATTTCAGCTTGTCTGATAGGTGTTTGTCTTCCCTGCAGAGAAACAGTGGCTTAGAGAACTCTTTCTACAGCAGCCACACACTCTGCCCTAGAGCTGAGAAGCACTGGCTGTAAGTCCCCTTTGCAGAAGTAACATTCTCCAGAAACACACTCTCTCCTAACTCTTAAGTTACTAGCTCACCTCACATATGCATGGAAACCCAGAGTGGAGCAGCCGGCGATAGCTCTTGCTTGGATGCTGCCAGAAGGCTCTGTGCGATAGTGGCTTGCAAGGAGCTGCTTAGGAATCTAGTTGCACAGCAAGTACAAGCTTCTCACTGGAGCTGAGAAGCACTGGAAAGAACTTCCCTTTGAAGAACTAACAGTGTGCAGAAACACACGCAGTTCTATCTCTTACTGGGGAGTGTGCAGACGAGTTCAGTGAACAGGCCACTCTGCCCGAACAAGGCAGAATGCAGATGCGTAGTTCCCAAGCATATTCCTCTGAGTCCACTAGAAACGTTGGAGTAGAGCTGAGAGGAACTCGGCATAAGTTCCATTTGAAGAAATAACCTAGACCAGAAACCCACTCAGCTGTAGCTGTTAAGATTCATCTGGAACGCACATTCTGGGAACCAGGCAGCAGAGTGCCCTGTGGAAGCTGCTCGATTTCAGCTTGTCTGATAGGTGTTTGTCTTCCCTGCAGAGAAACAGTGGCTTAGAGAACTCTTTCTACAGCAGCCACACACTCTGCCCTAGAGCTGAGAAGCACTGGCTGTAAGTTCCCTTTGCAGAAGTAACATTCTCCAGAAACACACTCTCTCCTAACTCTTAAGTTACTAGCTCACCTCACATATGCATGGAAACCCAGAGTGGAGCAGGCGGCGATAGCTCTTGCTTGGATGCTGCCAGAAGGCTCTGTGCGATAGTGGCTTGCAAGGAGCTACTTAGGAATCTAGTTGCACAGCAAGTACAAGCTTCTCACTGGAGCTGAGAAGCACTGGGAAGAACTTCCCTTTGAAGAACTAACAGTGTGCAGAAACACACGCAGTTCTATCTCTTACTGGGGAGTGTGCAGGCGAGTTCAGTGAACAGGCCGCTCTGCCCGAACAAGGCAGAATGCAGATGCGTAGTTCCCAAGCAGATTCTTCTGAGTCCACTAGAAACGTTGGAGGAGAGCTGAGAGGAGCTCGGCATAAGTTCCATTTGAAGAAATAACCTAGGCCAGAAACCCACTCAGCTGTAGCTGTTAAGATTCATCTGGAGCGCACATTCTGGGAACCAGGCAGCACAGTGCCCTGTGGAAGCTGCTCGATTTCAGCTTGTCTGATAGGTGTTTGTCTTCCCTGCAGAGAAACAGTGGCTTAGAGAACTCTTTCTACAGCAGCCACACACTCTGCCCTAGAGCTGAGAAGCACTGGCTGTACGTCCCCTTTGCAGAAGTAACATTCTCCAGAAACACACTCTCTCCTAACACTTAAGTTACTAGCTCACCTCACATATGCATGGAAACCCAGAGTGGAGCAGCCGGCGATAGCTCTTGCTTGGATGCTGGCAGAAGGCTCTGTGCGATAGTGGCTTGCAAGGAGCTGCTTAGGAATCTAGTTGCACAGCAAGTACAAGCTTCTCACTGGAGCTGAGAAGCACTGGAAAGAACTTCCCTTTCAAGAACTAACAGTGTGCAGAAACACACGCAGTTCTATCTCTTACTGGGGAGTGTGCAGGCGAGTTCAGTGAACAGGCCGCTCTGCCCGAACAAGGCAGAATGCAGATGCGTAGTTCCCAAGCATATTCTTCTGAGTCCACTAGAAACGTTGGAGTAGAGCTGAGAGGAGCTCGGCATAAGTTCCATTTGAAGAAATAACCTAGACCAGAAACCCATTCAGCTGTAGCTGTTAAGATTCATCTGGAGCGCACATTCTGGGAACCAGGCAGCAGAGTGCCCTGTGGAAGCTGCTCGATTTCAGCTTGTCTGATAGGTGTTTGTCTTCCCTGCAGAGAAACAGTGGCTTAGAGAACTCTTTCTACAGCAGCCACACACTCTGCCCTAGAGCTGAGAAGCACTGGCTGTAAGTTCCCTTTGCAGAAGTAACATTCTCCAGAAACACACTCTCTCCTAACTCTTAAGTTACTAGCTCACCTCACATATGCATGGAAACGCAGAGTGGAGCAGCCGGCGATAGCTCTTGCTTGGATGCTGCCAGAAGGCTCTGTGCGATAGTGGCTTGCAAGGAGCTGCTTAGGAATCTAGTTGCACAGCAAGTACAAGCTTCCCACTGGAGCTGAGAAGCACTGGGAAGAACTTCCCTTTGAAGAACTAACAGTGTGCAGAAACACACGCAGTTCTATCTCTTACTGGGGAGTGTGCAGGCGAGTTCAGTGAACAGGCCGCTCTGCCCGAACAGGGCAGAATGCAGATGCGTAGTTCCCAAGCATATTCTTCTGAGTCCACTAGAAACGTTGGAGTAGAGCTGAGAGGAACTCGGCATAAGTTCCATTTGAAGAAATAACCTAGACCAGAAACCCACTCAGCTGTAGCTGTTAAGATTCATCTGGAGCGCACATTCTGGGAACCAGGCAGCACAGTGCCCTGTGGAAGCTGCTCGATTTCAGCTTGTCTGATAGGTGTTTGTCTTCCCTGCAGAGAAACAGTGGCTTAGAGAACTCTTTCTACAGCAGCCACACACTCTGCCCTAGAGCTGAGAAGCACTGGCTGTAAGTTCCCTTTGCAGAAGTAACATTCTCCAGAAACACACTCTCTCCTAACTCTTAAGTTACTAGCTCACCTCACATATGCATGGAAACGCAGAGTGGAGCAGCCGGCGATAGCTCTTGCTTGGATGCTGCCAGAAGGCTCTGTGCGATAGTGGCTTGCAAGGAGCTGTTTAGGAATCTAGTTGCACAGCAAGTACAAGCTTCTCACTGGAGCTGAGAAGCACTGGGAAGAACTTCCCTTTGAAGAACTAACAGTGTGCAGAAACACACGCAGTTCTATCTCTTACTGGGGAGTGTGCAGGCGAGTTCAGTGAACAGGCCGCTCTGCCCGAACAAGGCAGAATGCAGATGCGTAGTTCCCAAGCATATTCTTCTGAGTCCACTAGAAACGTTGGAGTAGAGCTGAGAGGAGCTCGGCATAAGTTCCATTTGAAGAAATAACCTAGGCCAGAAACCCACTCAGCTGTAGCTGTTAAGATTCATCTGGAGCGCACATTCTGGGAACCAGGCAGCAGAGTTCCCTGTGGAAGCTGCTCGATTTCAGCTTGTCTGATAGGTGTTTGTCTTCCCTGCAGAGAAACAGTGGCTTAGAGAACTCTTTCTACAGCAGCCACACACTCTGCCCTAGAGCTGAGAAGCACTGGCTGTAAGTCCCCTTTGCAGAAGTAACATTCTCCAGAAACACACTCTCTCCTAACTCTTAAGTTACTAGCTCACCTCACATATGCATGGAAACCCAGAGTGGAGCAGCCGGCGATAGCTCTTGCTTGGATGCTGCCAGAAGGCTCTGTGCGATAGTGGCTTGCAAGGAGCTGCTTAGGAATCTAGTTGCACAGCAAGTACAAGCTTCTCACTGGAGCTGAGAAGCACTGGAAAGAACTTCCCTTTGAAGAACTAACAGTGTGCAGAAACACACGCAGTTCTATCTCTTACTGGGGAGTGTGCAGACGAGTTCAGTGAACAGGCCACTCTGCCCGAACAAGGCAGAATGCAGATGCGTAGTTCCCAAGCATATTCCTCTGAGTCCACTAGAAACGTTGGAGTAGAGCTGAGAGGAACTCGGCATAAGTTCCATTTGAAGAAATAACCTAGACCAGAAACCCACTCAGCTGTAGCTGTTAAGATTCATCTGGAACGCACATTCTGGGAACCAGGCAGCAGAGTGCCCTGTGGAAGCTGCTCGATTTCAGCTTGTCTGATAGGTGTTTGTCTTCCCTGCAGAGAAACAGTGGCTTAGAGAACTCTTTCTACAGCAGCCACACACTCTGCCCTAGAGCTGAGAAGCACTGGCTGTAAGTTCCCTTTGCAGAAGTAACATTCTCCAGAAACACACTCTCTCCTAACTCTTAAGTTACTAGCTCACCTCACATATGCATGGAAACCCAGAGTGGAGCAGGCGGCGATAGCTCTTGCTTGGATGCTGCCAGAAGGCTCTGTGCGATAGTGGCTTGCAAGGAGCTACTTAGGAATCTAGTTGCACAGCAAGTACAAGCTTCTCACTGGAGCTGAGAAGCACTGGGAAGAACTTCCCTTTGAAGAACTAACAGTGTGCAGAAACACACGCAGTTCTATCTCTTACTGGGGAGTGTGCAGGCGAGTTCAGTGAACAGGCCGCTCTGCCCGAACAAGGCAGAATGCAGATGCGTAGTTCCCAAGCAGATTCTTCTGAGTCCACTAGAAACGTTGGAGGAGAGCTGAGAGGAGCTCGGCATAAGTTCCATTTGAAGAAATAACCTAGGCCAGAAACCCACTCAGCTGTAGCTGTTAAGATTCATCTGGAGCGCACATTCTGGGAACCAGGCAGCACAGTGCCCTGTGGAAGCTGCTCGATTTCAGCTTGTCTGATAGGTGTTTGTCTTCCCTGCAGAGAAACAGTGGCTTAGAGAACTCTTTCTACAGCAGCCACACACTCTGCCCTAGAGCTGAGAAGCACTGGCTGTACGTCCCCTTTGCAGAAGTAACATTCTCCAGAAACACACTCTCTCCTAACACTTAAGTTACTAGCTCACCTCACATATGCATGGAAACCCAGAGTGGAGCAGCCGGCGATAGCTCTTGCTTGGATGCTGGCAGAAGGCTCTGTGCGATAGTGGCTTGCAAGGAGCTGCTTAGGAATCTAGTTGCACAGCAAGTACAAGCTTCTCACTGGAGCTGAGAAGCACTGGAAAGAACTTCCCTTTCAAGAACTAACAGTGTGCAGAAACACACGCAGTTCTATCTCTTACTGGGGAGTGTGCAGGCGAGTTCAGTGAACAGGCCACTCTGCCCGAACAAGGCAGAATGCAGATGCGTAGTTCCCAAGCATATTCCTCTGAGTCCACTAGAAACGTTGGAGTAGAGCTGAGAGGAACTCGGCATAAGTTCCATTTGAAGAAATAACCTAGACCAGAAACCCACTCAGCTGTAGCTGTTAAGAGTCATCTGGAGCGCACATTCTGGGAACCAGGCAGCAGAGTGCCCTGTGGAAGCTGCTCGATTTCAGCTTGTCTGATAGGTGTTTGTCTTCCCTGCAGAGAAACAGTGGCTTAGAGAAGTCTTTCTAGAGCAGCCACACACTCTGCCCTAGAGCTGAGAAGCACTGGCTTTAGGTTCCCTTTGCAGAAGTAACATTCTCCAGAAACACACTCTCTCCTAACTCTTAAGTTACTAGCTCACCTCACATATGCATGGAAACCCAGAGTGGAGCAGGCGGCGATAGCTCTTGCTTGGATGCTGCCAGAAGGCTCTGTGCGATAGTGGCTTGCAAGGAGCTACTTAGGAATCTAGTTGCACAGCAAGTACAAGCTTCTCACTGGAGCTGAGAAGCACTGGGAAGAACTTCCCTTTGAAGAACTAACAGTGTGCAGAAACACACGCAGTTCTATCTCTTACTGGGGAGTGTGCAGGCGAGTTCAGTGAACAGGCCGCTCTGCCCGAACAAGGCAGAATGCAGATGCGTAGTTCCCAAGCATATTCTTCTGAGTCCACTAGAAACGTTGGAGTAGAGCTGAGAGGAACTCGGCATAAGTTCCATTTGAAGAAATAACCTAGGCCAGAAACCCACTCAGCTGTAGCTGTGAAGATTCATCTGGAGCGCACATTCTGGGAACCAGGCAGCAGAGTGCCCTGTGGAAGCTGCTCGATTTCAGCTTGTCTGATAGGTGTTTGTCTTCCCTGCAGAGAAACAGTGGCTTAGAGAACTCTTTCTACAGCAGCCACACACTCTGCCCTAGAGCTGAGAAGCACTGGCTGTAAGTTCCCTTTGCAGAAGTAACATTCTCCAGAAACACACTCTCTCCTAACTCTTAAGTTACTAGCTCACCTCACATATGCATGGAAACCCAGAGTGGAGCAGCCGGCGATAGCTCTTGCTTGGATGCTGCCAGAAGGCTCTGTGCGATAGTGGCTTGCAAGGAGCTGCTTAGGAATCTAGTTGCACAGCAAGTACAAGCTTCTCACTGGAGCTGAGAAGCACTGGGAAGAACTTCCCTTTGAAGAACTAACAGTGTGCAGAAACACACGCAGTTCTATCTCTTACTGGGGAGTGTGCAGGCGAGTTCAGTGAACAGGCCGCTCTGCCCGAACAAGGCAGAATGCAGATGCGTAGTTCCCAAGCAGATTCTTCTGAGTCCACTAGAAACGTTGGAGTAGAGCTGAGAGGAGCTCGGCATAAGTTCCATTTGAAGAAATAACCTAGGCCAGAAACCCACTCAGCTGTAGCTGTTAAGATTCATCTGGAGCGCACATTCTGGGAACCAGGCAGCACAGTGCCCTGTGGAAGCTGCTCGATTTCAGCTTGTCTGATAGGTGTTTGTCTTCCCTGCAGAGAAACAGTGGCTTAGAGAACTCTTTCTACGGCAGCCACACACTCTGCCCTAGAGCTGAGAAGCACTGGCTGTAAGTCCCCTATGCAGAAGTAACATTCTCCAGAAACACACTCTCTCCTAACTCTTAAGTTACTAGCTCACCTCACATATGCATGGAAACCCAGAGTGGAGCAGCCGGCGATAGCTCTTGCTTGGATGCTGGCAGAAGGCTCTGTGCGATAGTGGCTTGCAAGGAGCTGCTTAGGAATCTAGTTGCACAGCAAGTACAAGCTTCTCACTGGAGCTGAGAAGCACTGGAAAGAACTTCCCTTTGAAGAACTAACAGTGTGCAGAAACACACGCAGTTCTATCTCTTACTGGGGAGTGTGCAGGCGAGTTCAGTGAACAGGCCACTCTGCCCGAACAAGGCAGAATGCAGATGCGTAGTTCCCAAGCATATTCCTCTGAGTCCACTAGAAACGTTGGAGTAGAGCTGAGAGGAACTCGGCATAAGTTCCATTTGAAGAAATAACCTAGGCCAGAAACCCACTCAGCTGTAGCTGTTAAGATTCATCTGGAGCGCACATTCTGGGAACCAGGCAGCAGAGTACCCGGTGGAAGCTGCTCGATTTCAGCTTGTCTGATAGGTGTTTGTCTTCCCTGCAGAGAAACAGTGGCTTAGAGAACTCTTTCTACAGCAGCCACACACTCTGTCCTAGAGCTGAGAAGCACTGGCTGTAAGTTCCCTTTGCACAAGTAACATTCCCCAGAAACACACTCTCTCCTAACTCTTAAGTTAATAGCTCACCTCACATATGCATGGAAACCCAGAGTGGAGCAGCCGGCGTATCTCTTGCTTGGATGCTGCCAGAAGGCTCTGTGCGATAGTGGCTTGGAAGGAGCTACTTAGGAATCTAGTTGCACAGCAAGTACAAGCTTTTCACTGGAGCTGAGAAGCACTGGGAAGAACTTCTCTTTGAAGAACTAACAGTGTGCAAAAACACACGCAGTTCTATCTCTTACTGGGGAGTGTCCAGGAGACCTCAGTGAACAGGCCGCTCTGCCCGAAAAAGGCAGAATGCAGATGCGTAGTTCCCAAGCATATTCTTCTGAGTCCACTAGAAACGTTGGAGTAGAGCTGAGAGGAACTCGGCATAAGTTCCATTTGAAGAAATAACCTAGGCCAGAAACCCACTCAGCTGTAGCTGTTAAGATTCATCTGGAGCGCACATTCTGGGAACCAGGCAGCAGACTGCCCTGTGGAAGCTGCTCGATTTCAGCTTGTCTGATAGGTGTTTGTCTTCCCTGCAGAGAAACAGTGGCTTAGAGAACTCTTTCTACAGCAGCCACACACTCTGCCCTAGAGCTGAGAAGCACTGGCTGTAAGTTCCCTTTGCAGAAGTAACATTCTCCAGAAACACACTCTCTCCTAACTCTTAAGTTACTAGCTCACCTCACATATGCATGGAAACGCAGAGTGGAGCAGCCGGCGATAGCTCTTGCTTGGATGCTGCCAGAAGGCTCTGTGCGATAGTGGCTTGCAAGGAGCTGCTTAGGAATCTAGTTGCACAGCAAGTACAAGCTTCTCACTGGAGCTGAGAAGCACTGGGAAGAACTTCCCTTTGAAGAACTAACAGTGTGCAGAAACACACGCAGTTCTATCTCTTACTGGGGAGTGTGCAGGCGAGTTCAGTGAACAGGCCGCTCTGCCCGAACAGGGCAGAATGCAGATGCGTAGTTCCCAAGCATATTCTTCTGAGTCCACTAGAAACGTTGGAGTAGAGCTGAGAGGAACTCGGCATAAGTTCCATTTGAAGAAATAACCTAGGCCAGAAACCCACTCAGCTGTAGCTGTGAAGATTCATCTGGAGCGCACATTCTGGGAACCAGGCAGCAGAGTGCCCTGTGGAAGCTGCTCGATTTCAGCTTGTCTGATAGGTGTTTGTCTTCCCTGCAGAGAAACAGTGGCTTAGAGAACTCTTTCTACAGCAGCCACACACTCTGCCCTAGAGCTGAGAAGCACTGGCTGTAAGTTCCCTTTGCAGAAGTAACATTCTCCAGAAACACACTCTCTCCTAACTCTTAAGTTACTAGCTCACCTCACATATGCATGGAAACCCAGAGTGGAGCAGCCGGCGATAGCTCTTGCTTGGATGCTGCCAGAAGGCTCTGTGCGATAGTGGCTTGCAAGGAGCTGCTTAGGAATCTAGTTGCACAGCAAGTACAAGCTTCTCACTGGAGCTGAGAAGCACTGGGAAGAACTTCCCTTTGAAGAACTAACAGTGTGCAGAAACACACGCAGTTCTATCTCTTACTGGGGAGTGTGCAGGCGAGTTCAGTGAACAGGCCGCTCTGCCCGAACAAGGCAGAATGCAGATGCGTAGTTCCCAAGCAGATTCTTCTGAGTCCACTAGAAACGTTGGAGTAGAGCTGAGAGGAGCTCGGCATAAGTTCCATTTGAAGAAATAACCTAGGCCAGAAACCCACTCAGCTGTAGCTGTTAAGATTCATCTGGAGCGCACATTCTGGGAACCAGGCAGCACAGTGCCCTGTGGAAGCTGCTCGATTTCAGCTTGTCTGATAGGTGTTTGTCTTCCCTGCAGAGAAACAGTGGCTTAGAGAACTCTTTCTACAGCAGCCACACACTCTGCCCTAGAGCTGAGAAGCACTGGCTGTAAGTCCCCTATGCAGAAGTAACATTCTCCAGAAACACACTCTCTCCTAACTCTTAAGTTACTAGCTCACCTCACATATGCATGGAAACCCAGAGTGGAGCAGCCGGCGATAGCTCTTGCTTGGATGCTGGCAGAAGGCTCTGTGCGATAGTGGCTTGCAAGGAGCTGCTTAGGAATCTAGTTGCACAGCAAGTACAAGCTTCTCACTGGAGCTGAGAAGCACTGGAAAGAACTTCCCTTTGAAGAACTAACAGTGTGCAGAAACACACGCAGTTCTATCTCTTACTGGGGAGTGTGCAGGCGAGTTCAGTGAACAGGCCACTCTGCCCGAACAAGGCAGAATGCAGATGCGTAGTTCCCAAGCATATTCCTCTGAGTCCACTAGAAACGTTGGAGTAGAGCTGAGAGGAACTCGGCATAAGTTCCATTTGAAGAAATAACCTAGGCCAGAAACCCACTCAGCTGTAGCTGTTAAGATTCATCTGGAGCGCACATTCTGGGAACCAGGCAGCAGAGTACCCGGTGGAAGCTGCTCGATTTCAGCTTGTCTGATAGGTGTTTGTCTTCCCTGCAGAGAAACAGTGGCTTAGAGAACTCTTTCTACAGCAGCCACACACTCTGTCCTAGAGCTGAGAAGCACTGGCTGTAAGTTCCCTTTGCACAAGTAACATTCCCCAGAAACACACTCTCTCCTAACTCTTAAGTTAATAGCTCACCTCACATATGCATGGAAACCCAGAGTGGAGCAGCCGGCGTATCTCTTGCTTGGATGCTGCCAGAAGGCTCTGTGCGATAGTGGCTTGGAAGGAGCTACTTAGGAATCTAGTTGCACAGCAAGTACAAGCTTTTCACTGGAGCTGAGAAGCACTGGGAAGAACTTCTCTTTGAAGAACTAACAGTGTGCAAAAACACACGCAGTTCTATCTCTTACTGGGGAGTGTCCAGGAGACCTCAGTGAACAGGCCGCTCTGCCCGAAAAAGGCAGAATGCAGATGCGTAGTTCCCAAGCATATTCTTCTGAGTCCACTAGAAACGTTGGAGTAGAGCTGAGAGGAACTCGGCATAAGTTCCATTTGAAGAAATAACCTAGGCCAGAAACCCACTCAGCTGTAGCTGTTAAGATTCATCTGGAGCGCACATTCTGGGAACCAGGCAGCAGACTGCCCTGTGGAAGCTGCTCGATTTCAGCTTGTCTGATAGGTGTTTGTCTTCCCTGCAGAGAAACAGTGGCTTAGAGAACTCTTTCTACAGCAGCCACACACTCTGCCCTAGAGCTGAGAAGCACTGGCTGTAAGTTCCCTTTGCAGAAGTAACATTCTCCAGAAACACACTCTCTCCTAACTCTTAAGTTACTAGCTCACCTCACATATGCATGGAAACGCAGAGTGGAGCAGCCGGCGATAGCTCTTGCTTGGATGCTGCCAGAAGGCTCTGTGCGATAGTGGCTTGCAAGGAGCTGCTTAGGAATCTAGTTGCACAGCAAGTACAAGCTTCTCACTGGAGCTGAGAAGCACTGGGAAGAACTTCCCTTTGAAGAACTAACAGTGTGCAGAAACACACGCAGTTCTATCTCTTACTGGGGAGTGTGCAGGCGAGTTCAGTGAACAGGCCGCTCTGCCCGAACAGGGCAGAATGCAGATGCGTAGTTCCCAAGCATATTCTTCTGAGTCCACTAGAAACGTTGGAGTAGAGCTGAGAGGAACTCGGCATAAGTTCCATTTGAAGAAATAACCTAGACCAGAAACCCACTCAGCTGTAGCTGTGAAGATTCATCTGGAGCGCACATTCTGGGAACCAGGCAGCAGAGTGCCCTGTGGAAGCTGCTCGATTTCAGCTTGTCTGATAGGTGTTTGTCTTCCCTGCAGAGAAACAGTGGCTTAGAGAACTCTTTCTACAGCAGCCACACACTCTGCCCTAGAGCTGAGAAGCACTGGCTGTAAGTTCCCTTTGCAGAAGTAACATTCTCCAGAAACACACTCTCTCCTAACTCTTAAGTTACTAGCTCACCTCACATATGCATGGAAACGCAGAGTGGAGCAGCCGGCGATAGCTCTTGCTTGGATGCTGCCAGAAGGCTCTGTGCGATAGTGGCTTGCAAGGAGCTGTTTAGGAATCTAGTTGCACAGCAAGTACAAGCTTCTCACTGGAGCTGAGAAGCACTGGGAAGAACTTCCCTTTGAAGAACTAACAGTGTGCAGAAACACACGCAGTTCTATCTCTTACTGGGGAGTGTGCAGGCGAGTTCAGTGAACAGGCCGCTCTGCCCGAACAAGGCAGAATGCAGATGCGTAGTTCCCAAGCATATTCTTCTGAGTCCACTAGAAACGTTGGAGTAGAGCTGAGAGGAGCTCGGCATAAGTTCCATTTGAAGAAATAACCTAGGCCAGAAACCCACTCAGCTGTAGCTGTTAAGATTCATCTGGAGCGCACATTCTGGGAACCAGGCAGCAGAGTTCCCTGTGGAAGCTGCTCGATTTCAGCTTGTCTGATAGGTGTTTGTCTTCCCTGCAGAGAAACAGTGGCTTAGAGAACTCTTTCTACAGCAGCCACACACTCTGCCCTAGAGCTGAGAAGCACTGGCTGTAAGTCCCCTTTGCAGAAGTAACATTCTCCAGAAACACACTCTCTCCTAACTCTTAAGTTACTAGCTCACCTCACATATGCATGGAAACCCAGAGTGGAGCAGCCGGCGATAGCTCTTGCTTGGATGCTGCCAGAAGGCTCTGTGCGATAGTGGCTTGCAAGGAGCTGCTTAGGAATCTAGTTGCACAGCAAGTACAAGCTTCTCACTGGAGCTGAGAAGCACTGGAAAGAACTTCCCTTTGAAGAACTAACAGTGTGCAGAAACACACGCAGTTCTATCTCTTACTGGGGAGTGTGCAGACGAGTTCAGTGAACAGGCCACTCTGCCCGAACAAGGCAGAATGCAGATGCGTAGTTCACAAGCATATTCCTCTGAGTCCACTAGAAACGTTGGAGTAGAGCTGAGAGGAACTCGGCATAAGTTCCATTTGAAGAAATAACCTAGATCAGAAACCCACTCAGCTGTAGCTGTTAAGATTCATCTGGAACGCACATTCTGGGAACCAGGCAGCAGAGTGCCCTGTGGAAGCTGCTCGATTTCACCTTGTCTGATAGGTGTTTGTCTTCCCTGCAGAGAAACAGTGGCTTAGAGAACTCTTTCTACAGCAGCCACACACTCTGCCCTAGAGCTGAGAAGCACTGGCTGTAAGTCCCCTATGCAGAAGTAACATTCTCCAGAAACACACTCTCTCCTGACTCTTAAGTTACTAGCTCACCTCACATATGCATGGAAACCCAGAGTGGAGCAGCCGGCGATAGCTCTTGCTTGGATGCTGGCAGAAGGCTCTGTGCGATAGTGGCTTGCAAGGAGCTGCTTAGGAATCTAGTTGCACAGCAAGTACAAGCTTCTCACTGGAGCTGAGAAGCACTGGAAAGAACTTCCCTTTGAAGAACTAACAGTGTGCAGAAACACACGCAGTTCTATCTCTTACTGGGGAGTGTGCAGGCGAGTTCAGTGAACAGGCCACTCTGCCCGAACAAGGCAGAATGCAGATGCGTAGTTCCCAAGCATATTCCTCTGAGTCCACTAGAAACGTTGGAGTAGAGCTGAGAGGAACTCGGCATAAGTTCCATTTGAAGAAATAACCTAGGCCAGAAACCCACTCAGCTGTAGCTGTTAAGATTCATCTGGAGCGCACATTCTGGGAACCAGGCAGCAGAGTACCCGGTGGAAGCTGCTCGATTTCAGCTTGTCTGATAGGTGTTTGTCTTCCCTGCAGAGAAACAGTGGCTTAGAGAACTCTTTCTACAGCAGCCACACACTCTGTCCTAGAGCTGAGAAGCACTGGCTGTAAGTTCCCTTTGCACAAGTAACATTCCCCAGAAACACACTCTCTCCTAACTCTTAGGTTAATAGCTCACCTCACATATGCATGGAAACCCAGAGTGGAGCAGCCGGCGTATCTCTTGCTTGGATGCTGCCAGAAGGCTCTGTGCGATAGTGGCTTGGAAGGAGCTACTTAGGAATCTAGTTGCACAGCAAGTACAAGCTTTTCACTGGAGCTGAGAAGCACTGGGAAGAACTTCTCTTTGAAGAACTAACAGTGTGCAAAAACACACGCAGTTCTATCTCTTACTGGGGAGTGTCCAGGAGACCTCAGTGAACAGGCCGCTCTGCCCGAAAAAGGCAGAATGCAGATGCGTAGTTCCCAAGCATATTCTTCTGAGTCCACTAGAAACGTTGGAGTAGAGCTGAGAGGAACTCGGCATAAGTTCCATTTGAAGAAATAACCTAGGCCAGAAACCCACTCAGCTGTAGCTGTTAAGATTCATCTGGAGCGCACATTCTGGGAACCAGGCAGCAGACTGCCCTGTGGAAGCTGCTCGATTTCAGCTTGTCTGATAGGTGTTTGTCTTCCCTGCAGAGAAACAGTGGCTTAGAGAACTCTTTCTACAGCAGCCACACACTCTGCCCTAGAGCTGAGAAGCACTGGCTGTAAGTTCCCTTTGCAGAAGTAACATTCTCCAGAAACACACTCTCTCCTAACTCTTAAGTTACTAGCTCACCTCACATATGCATGGAAACGCAGAGTGGAGCAGCCGGCGATAGCTCTTGCTTGGATGCTGCCAGAAGGCTCTGTGCGATAGTGGCTTGCAAGGAGCTGCTTAGGAATCTAGTTGCACAGCAAGTACAAGCTTCTCACTGGAGCTGAGAAGCACTGGGAAGAACTTCCCTTTGAAGAACTAACAGTGTGCAGAAACACACGCAGTTCTATCTCTTACTGGGGAGTGTGCAGGCGAGTTCAGTGAACAGGCCGCTCTGCCCGAACAAGGCAGAATGCAGATGCGTAGTTCCCAAGCATATTCTTCTGAGTCCACTAGAAACGTTGGAGTAGAGCTGAGAGGAGCTCGGCATAAGTTCCATTTGAAGAAATAACCTAGGCCAGAAACCCACTCAGCTGTAGCTGTTAAGATTCATCTGGAGCGCACATTCTGGGAACCAGGCAGCAGAGTGCCCTGTGGAAGCTGCTCGATTTCAGCTTGTCTGATAGGTGTTTGTCTTCCCTGCAGAGAAACAGTGGCTTAGAGAACTCTTTCTACAGCAGCCACACACTCTGCCCTAGAGCTGAGAAGCACTGGCTGTAAGTCCCCTTTGCAGAAGTAACATTCTCCAGAAACACACTCTCTCCTAACTCTTAAGTTACTAGCTCACCTCACATATGCATGGAAACCCAGAGTGGAGCAGCCGGCGATAGCTCTTGCTTGGATGGTGGCAGAAGGCTCTGTGCGATAGTGGCTTGCAAGGAGCTGCTTAGGAATCTAGTTGCACAGCAAGTACAAGCTTCTCACTGGAGCTGAGAAGCACTGGAAAGAACTTCCCTTTGAAGAACTAACAGTGTGCAGAAACACACGCAGTTCTATCTCTTACTGGGGAGTGTGCAGGCGAGTTCAGTGAACAGGCCACTCTGGCCGAACAAGGCAGAATGCAGATGCGTAGTTCCCAAGCATATTCCTCTGAGTCCACTAGAAACGTTGGAGTAGAGCTGAGAGGAACTCGGCATAAGTTCCATTTGAAGAAATAACCTAGACCAGAAACCCACTCAGCTGTAGCTGTTAAGAGTCATCTGGAGCGCACATTCTGGGAACCAGGCAGCAGAGTGCCCTGTGGAAGCTGCTCGATTTCAGCTTGTCTGATAGGTGTTTGTCTTCCCTGCAGAGAAACAGTGGCTTAGAGAAGTCTTTCTAGAGCAGCCACACACTCTGCCCTAGAGCTGAGAAGCACTGGCTGTAGGTTCCCTTTGCAGAAGTAACATTCTCCAGAAACACACTCTCTCCTAACTCTTAAGTTACTAGCTCACCTCACATATGCATGGAAACCCAGAGTGGAGCAGGCGGCGATAGCTCTTGCTTGGATGCTGCCAGAAGGCTCTGTGCGATAGTGGCTTGCAAGGAGCTGCTTAGGAATCTAGTTGCACAGCAAGTACAAGCTTCTCACTGGAGCTGAGAAGCACTGGGAAGAACTTCCCTTTGAAGAACTAACAGTGTGCAGAAACACACGCAGTTCTATCTCTTACTGGGGAGTGTGCAGGCGAGTTCAGTGAACAGGCCGCTCTGCCCGAACAAGGCAGAATGCAGATGCGTAGTTCCCAAGCAGATTCTTCTGAGTCCACTAGAAACGTTGGAGTAGAGCTGAGAGGAGCTCGGCATAAGTTCCATTTGAAGAAATAACCTAGGCCAGAAACCCACTCAGCTGTAGCTGTTAAGATTCATCTGGAGCGCACATTCTGGGAACCAGGCAGCACAGTGCCCTGTGGAAGCTGCTCGATTTCAGCTTGTCTGATAGGTGTTTGTCTTCCCTGCAGAGAAACAGTGGCTTAGAGAACTCTTTCTACGGCAGCCACACACTCTGCCCTAGAGCTGAGAAGCACTGGCTGTAAGTCCCCTATGCAGAAGTAACATTCTCCAGAAACACACTCTCTCCTAACTCTTAAGTTACTAGCTCACCTCACATATGCATGGAAACCCAGAGTGGAGCAGCCGGCGATAGCTCTTGCTTGGATGCTGGCAGAAGGCTCTGTGCGATAGTGGCTTGCAAGGAGCTGCTTAGGAATCTAGTTGCACAGCAAGTACAAGCTTCTCACTGGAGCTGAGAAGCACTGGAAAGAACTTCCCTTTGAAGAACTAACAGTGTGCAGAAACACACGCAGTTCTATCTCTTACTGGGGAGTGTGCAGGCGAGTTCAGTGAACAGGCCACTCTGCCCGAACAAGGCAGAATGCAGATGCGTAGTTCCCAAGCATATTCCTCTGAGTCCACTAGAAACGTTGGAGTAGAGCTGAGAGGAACTCGGCATAAGTTCCATTTGAAGAAATAACCTAGGCCAGAAACCCACTCAGCTGTAGCTGTTAAGATTCATCTGGAGCGCACATTCTGGGAACCAGGCAGCAGAGTACCCGGTGGAAGCTGCTCGATTTCAGCTTGTCTGATAGGTGTTTGTCTTCCCTGCAGAGAAACAGTGGCTTAGAGAACTCTTTCTACAGCAGCCACACACTCTGTCCTAGAGCTGAGAAGCACTGGCTGTAAGTTCCCTTTGCACAAGTAACATTCCCCAGAAACACACTCTCTCCTAACTCTTAAGTTAATAGCTCACCTCACATATGCATGGAAACCCAGAGTGGAGCAGCCGGCGTATCTCTTGCTTGGATGCTGCCAGAAGGCTCTGTGCGATAGTGGCTTGGAAGGAGCTACTTAGGAATCTAGTTGCACAGCAAGTACAAGCTTTTCACTGGAGCTGAGAAGCACTGGGAAGAACTTCTCTTTGAAGAACTAACAGTGTGCAAAAACACACGCAGTTCTATCTCTTACTGGGGAGTGTCCAGGAGACCTCAGTGAACAGGCCGCTCTGCCCGAAAAAGGCAGAATGCAGATGCGTAGTTCCCAAGCATATTCTTCTGAGTCCACTAGAAACGTTGGAGTAGAGCTGAGAGGAACTCGGCATAAGTTCCATTTGAAGAAATAACCTAGGCCAGAAACCCACTCAGCTGTAGCTGTTAAGATTCATCTGGAGCGCACATTCTGGGAACCAGGCAGCAGACTGCCCTGTGGAAGCTGCTCGATTTCAGCTTGTCTGATAGGTGTTTGTCTTCCCTGCAGAGAAACAGTGGCTTAGAGAACTCTTTCTACAGCAGCCACACACTCTGCCCTAGAGCTGAGAAGCACTGGCTGTAAGTTCCCTTTGCAGAAGTAACATTCTCCAGAAACACACTCTCTCCTAACTCTTAAGTTACTAGCTCACCTCACATATGCATGGAAACGCAGAGTGGAGCAGCCGGCGATAGCTCTTGCTTGGATGCTGCCAGAAGGCTCTGTGCGATAGTGGCTTGCAAGGAGCTGCTTAGGAATCTAGTTGCACAGCAAGTACAAGCTTCTCACTGGAGCTGAGAAGCACTGGGAAGAACTTCCCTTTGAAGAACTAACAGTGTGCAGAAACACACGCAGTTCTATCTCTTACTGGGGAGTGTGCAGGCGAGTTCAGTGAACAGGCCGCTCTGCCCGAACAGGGCAGAATGCAGATGCGTAGTTCCCAAGCATATTCTTCTGAGTCCACTAGAAACGTTGGAGTAGAGCTGAGAGGAACTCGGCATAAGTTCCATTTGAAGAAATAACCTAGGCCAGAAACCCACTCAGCTGTAGCTGTGAAGATTCATCTGGAGCGCACATTCTGGGAACCAGGCAGCAGAGTGCCCTGTGGAAGCTGCTCGATTTCAGCTTGTCTGATAGGTGTTTGTCTTCCCTGCAGAGAAACAGTGGCTTA
This sequence comes from Tapirus indicus, assembly GCA_031878705.1. Lineage (NCBI taxonomy): Eukaryota > Metazoa > Chordata > Mammalia > Perissodactyla > Tapiridae > Tapirus > Tapirus indicus. Next base: position 1,464,664 of record CM062933.1, read on the forward strand.
GAGAACTCTTTCTACAGCAGCCACACACTCTGCCCTAGAGCTGAGAAGCACTGGCTGTAAGTTCCCTTTGCAGAAGTAACATTCTCCAGAAACACACTCTCTCCTAACTCTTAAGTTACTAGCTCACCTCACATATGCATGGAAACCCAGAGTGGAGCAGCCGGCGATAGCTCTTGCTTGGATGCTGCCAGAAGGCTCTGTGCGATAGTGGCTTGCAAGGAGCTGCTTAGGAATCTAGTTGCACAGCAAGTACAAGCTTCTCACTGGAGCTGAGAAGCACTGGGAAGAACTTCCCTTTGAAGAACTAACAGTGTGCAGAAACACACGCAGTTCTATCTCTTACTGGGGAGTGTGCAGGCGAGTTCAGTGAACAGGCCGCTCTGCCCGAACAAGGCAGAATGCAGATGCGTAGTTCCCAAGCAGATTCTTCTGAGTCCACTAGAAACGTTGGAGTAGAGCTGAGAGGAGCTCGGCATAAGTTCCATTTGAAGAAATAACCTAGGCCAGAAACCCACTCAGCTGTAGCTGTTAAGATTCATCTGGAGCGCACATTCTGGGAACCAGGCAGCACAGTGCCCTGTGGAAGCTGCTCGATTTCAGCTTGTCTGATAGGTGTTTGTCTTCCCTGCAGAGAAACAGTGGCTTAGAGAACTCTTTCTACAGCAGCCACACACTCTGCCCTAGAGCTGAGAAGCACTGGCTGTAAGTCCCCTATGCAGAAGTAACATTCTCCAGAAACACACTCTCTCCTAACTCTTAAGTTACTAGCTCACCTCACATATGCATGGAAACCCAGAGTGGAGCAGCCGGCGATAGCTCTTGCTTGGATGCTGGCAGAAGGCTCTGTGCGATAGTGGCTTGCAAGGAGCTGCTTAGGAATCTAGTTGCACAGCAAGTACAAGCTTCTCACTGGAGCTGAGAAGCACTGGAAAGAACTTCCCTTTGAAGAACTAACAGTGTGCAGAAACACACGCAGTTCTATCTCTTACTGGGGAGTGTGCAGGCGAGTTCAGTGAACAGGCCACTCTGCCCGAACAAGGCAGAATGCAGATGCGTAGTTCCCAAGCATATTCCTCTGAGTCCACTAGAAACGTTGGAGTAGAGCTGAGAGGAACTCGGCATAAGTTCCATTTGAAGAAATAACCTAGGCCAGAAACCCACTCAGCTGTAGCTGTTAAGATTCATCTGGAGCGCACATTCTGGGAACCAGGCAGCAGAGTACCCGGTGGAAGCTGCTCGATTTCAGCTTGTCTGATAGGTGTTTGTCTTCCCTGCAGAGAAACAGTGGCTTAGAGAACTCTTTCTACAGCAGCCACACACTCTGTCCTAGAGCTGAGAAGCACTGGCTGTAAGTTCCCTTTGCACAAGTAACATTCCCCAGAAACACACTCTCTCCTAACTCTTAAGTTAATAGCTCACCTCACATATGCATGGAAACCCAGAGTGGAGCAGCCGGCGTATCTCTTGCTTGGATGCTGCCAGAAGGCTCTGTGCGATAGTGGCTTGGAAGGAGCTACTTAGGAATCTAGTTGCACAGCAAGTACAAGCTTTTCACTGGAGCTGAGAAGCACTGGGAAGAACTTCTCTTTGAAGAACTAACAGTGTGCAAAAACACACGCAGTTCTATCTCTTACTGGGGAGTGTCCAGGAGACCTCAGTGAACAGGCCGCTCTGCCCGAAAAAGGCAGAATGCAGATGCGTAGTTCCCAAGCATATTCTTCTGAGTCCACTAGAAACGTTGGAGTAGAGCTGAGAGGAACTCGGCATAAGTTCCATTTGAAGAAATAACCTAGGCCAGAAACCCACTCAGCTGTAGCTGTTAAGATTCATCTGGAGCGCACATTCTGGGAACCAGGCAGCAGACTGCCCTGTGGAAGCTGCTCGATTTCAGCTTGTCTGATAGGTGTTTGTCTTCCCTGCAGAGAAACAGTGGCTTAGAGAACTCTTTCTACAGCAGCCACACACTCTGCCCTAGAGCTGAGAAGCACTGGCTGTAAGTTCCCTTTGCAGAAGTAACATTCTCCAGAAACACACTCTCTCCTAACTCTTAAGTTACTAGCTCACCTCACATATGCATGGAAACGCAGAGTGGAGCAGCCGGCGATAGCTCTTGCTTGGATGCTGCCAGAAGGCTCTGTGCGATAGTGGCTTGCAAGGAGCTGCTTAGGAATCTAGTTGCACAGCAAGTACAAGCTTCTCACTGGAGCTGAGAAGCACTGGGAAGAACTTCCCTTTGAAGAACTAACAGTGTGCAGAAACACACGCAGTTCTATCTCTTACTGGGGAGTGTGCAGGCGAGTTCAGTGAACAGGCCGCTCTGCCCGAACAGGGCAGAATGCAGATGCGTAGTTCCCAAGCATATTCTTCTGAGTCCACTAGAAACGTTGGAGTAGAGCTGAGAGGAACTCGGCATAAGTTCCATTTGAAGAAATAACCTAGACCAGAAACCCACTCAGCTGTAGCTGTGAAGATTCATCTGGAGCGCACATTCTGGGAACCAGGCAGCAGAGTGCCCTGTGGAAGCTGCTCGATTTCAGCTTGTCTGATAGGTGTTTGTCTTCCCTGCAGAGAAACAGTGGCTTAGAGAACTCTTTCTACAGCAGCCACACACTCTGCCCTAGAGCTGAGAAGCACTGGCTGTAAGTTCCCTTTGCAGAAGTAACATTCTCCAGAAACACACTCTCTCCTAACTCTTAAGTTACTAGCTCACCTCACATATGCATGGAAACGCAGAGTGGAGCAGCCGGCGATAGCTCTTGCTTGGATGCTGCCAGAAGGCTCTGTGCGATAGTGGCTTGCAAGGAGCTGTTTAGGAATCTAGTTGCACAGCAAGTACAAGCTTCTCACTGGAGCTGAGAAGCACTGGGAAGAACTTCCCTTTGAAGAACTAACAGTGTGCAGAAACACACGCAGTTCTATCTCTTACTGGGGAGTGTGCAGGCGAGTTCAGTGAACAGGCCGCTCTGCCCGAACAAGGCAGAATGCAGATGCGTAGTTCCCAAGCATATTCTTCTGAGTCCACTAGAAACGTTGGAGTAGAGCTGAGAGGAGCTCGGCATAAGTTCCATTTGAAGAAATAACCTAGGCCAGAAACCCACTCAGCTGTAGCTGTTAAGATTCATCTGGAGCGCACATTCTGGGAACCAGGCAGCAGAGTTCCCTGTGGAAGCTGCTCGATTTCAGCTTGTCTGATAGGTGTTTGTCTTCCCTGCAGAGAAACAGTGGCTTAGAGAACTCTTTCTACAGCAGCCACACACTCTGCCCTAGAGCTGAGAAGCACTGGCTGTAAGTCCCCTTTGCAGAAGTAACATTCTCCAGAAACACACTCTCTCCTAACTCTTAAGTTACTAGCTCACCTCACATATGCATGGAAACCCAGAGTGGAGCAGCCGGCGATAGCTCTTGCTTGGATGCTGCCAGAAGGCTCTGTGCGATAGTGGCTTGCAAGGAGCTGCTTAGGAATCTAGTTGCACAGCAAGTACAAGCTTCTCACTGGAGCTGAGAAGCACTGGAAAGAACTTCCCTTTGAAGAACTAACAGTGTGCAGAAACACACGCAGTTCTATCTCTTACTGGGGAGTGTGCAGACGAGTTCAGTGAACAGGCCACTCTGCCCGAACAAGGCAGAATGCAGATGCGTAGTTCACAAGCATATTCCTCTGAGTCCACTAGAAACGTTGGAGTAGAGCTGAGAGGAACTCGGCATAAGTTCCATTTGAAGAAATAACCTAGATCAGAAACCCACTCAGCTGTAGCTGTTAAGATTCATCTGGAACGCACATTCTGGGAACCAGGCAGCAGAGTGCCCTGTGGAAGCTGCTCGATTTCACCTTGTCTGATAGGTGTTTGTCTTCCCTGCAGAGAAACAGTGGCTTAGAGAACTCTTTCTACAGCAGCCACACACTCTGCCCTAGAGCTGAGAAGCACTGGCTGTAAGTCCCCTATGCAGAAGTAACATTCTCCAGAAACACACTCTCTCCTGACTCTTAAGTTACTAGCTCACCTCACATATGCATGGAAACCCAGAGTGGAGCAGCCGGCGATAGCTCTTGCTTGGATGCTGGCAGAAGGCTCTGTGCGATAGTGGCTTGCAAGGAGCTGCTTAGGAATCTAGTTGCACAGCAAGTACAAGCTTCTCACTGGAGCTGAGAAGCACTGGAAAGAACTTCCCTTTGAAGAACTAACAGTGTGCAGAAACACACGCAGTTCTATCTCTTACTGGGGAGTGTGCAGGCGAGTTCAGTGAACAGGCCACTCTGCCCGAACAAGGCAGAATGCAGATGCGTAGTTCCCAAGCATATTCCTCTGAGTCCACTAGAAACGTTGGAGTAGAGCTGAGAGGAACTCGGCATAAGTTCCATTTGAAGAAATAACCTAGGCCAGAAACCCACTCAGCTGTAGCTGTTAAGATTCATCTGGAGCGCACATTCTGGGAACCAGGCAGCAGAGTACCCGGTGGAAGCTGCTCGATTTCAGCTTGTCTGATAGGTGTTTGTCTTCCCTGCAGAGAAACAGTGGCTTAGAGAACTCTTTCTACAGCAGCCACACACTCTGTCCTAGAGCTGAGAAGCACTGGCTGTAAGTTCCCTTTGCACAAGTAACATTCCCCAGAAACACACTCTCTCCTAACTCTTAGGTTAATAGCTCACCTCACATATGCATGGAAACCCAGAGTGGAGCAGCCGGCGTATCTCTTGCTTGGATGCTGCCAGAAGGCTCTGTGCGATAGTGGCTTGGAAGGAGCTACTTAGGAATCTAGTTGCACAGCAAGTACAAGCTTTTCACTGGAGCTGAGAAGCACTGGGAAGAACTTCTCTTTGAAGAACTAACAGTGTGCAAAAACACACGCAGTTCTATCTCTTACTGGGGAGTGTCCAGGAGACCTCAGTGAACAGGCCGCTCTGCCCGAAAAAGGCAGAATGCAGATGCGTAGTTCCCAAGCATATTCTTCTGAGTCCACTAGAAACGTTGGAGTAGAGCTGAGAGGAACTCGGCATAAGTTCCATTTGAAGAAATAACCTAGGCCAGAAACCCACTCAGCTGTAGCTGTTAAGATTCATCTGGAGCGCACATTCTGGGAACCAGGCAGCAGACTGCCCTGTGGAAGCTGCTCGATTTCAGCTTGTCTGATAGGTGTTTGTCTTCCCTGCAGAGAAACAGTGGCTTAGAGAACTCTTTCTACAGCAGCCACACACTCTGCCCTAGAGCTGAGAAGCACTGGCTGTAAGTTCCCTTTGCAGAAGTAACATTCTCCAGAAACACACTCTCTCCTAACTCTTAAGTTACTAGCTCACCTCACATATGCATGGAAACGCAGAGTGGAGCAGCCGGCGATAGCTCTTGCTTGGATGCTGCCAGAAGGCTCTGTGCGATAGTGGCTTGCAAGGAGCTGCTTAGGAATCTAGTTGCACAGCAAGTACAAGCTTCTCACTGGAGCTGAGAAGCACTGGGAAGAACTTCCCTTTGAAGAACTAACAGTGTGCAGAAACACACGCAGTTCTATCTCTTACTGGGGAGTGTGCAGGCGAGTTCAGTGAACAGGCCGCTCTGCCCGAACAAGGCAGAATGCAGATGCGTAGTTCCCAAGCATATTCTTCTGAGTCCACTAGAAACGTTGGAGTAGAGCTGAGAGGAGCTCGGCATAAGTTCCATTTGAAGAAATAACCTAGGCCAGAAACCCACTCAGCTGTAGCTGTTAAGATTCATCTGGAGCGCACATTCTGGGAACCAGGCAGCAGAGTGCCCTGTGGAAGCTGCTCGATTTCAGCTTGTCTGATAGGTGTTTGTCTTCCCTGCAGAGAAACAGTGGCTTAGAGAACTCTTTCTACAGCAGCCACACACTCTGCCCTAGAGCTGAGAAGCACTGGCTGTAAGTCCCCTTTGCAGAAGTAACATTCTCCAGAAACACACTCTCTCCTAACTCTTAAGTTACTAGCTCACCTCACATATGCATGGAAACCCAGAGTGGAGCAGCCGGCGATAGCTCTTGCTTGGATGGTGGCAGAAGGCTCTGTGCGATAGTGGCTTGCAAGGAGCTGCTTAGGAATCTAGTTGCACAGCAAGTACAAGCTTCTCACTGGAGCTGAGAAGCACTGGAAAGAACTTCCCTTTGAAGAACTAACAGTGTGCAGAAACACACGCAGTTCTATCTCTTACTGGGGAGTGTGCAGGCGAGTTCAGTGAACAGGCCACTCTGGCCGAACAAGGCAGAATGCAGATGCGTAGTTCCCAAGCATATTCCTCTGAGTCCACTAGAAACGTTGGAGTAGAGCTGAGAGGAACTCGGCATAAGTTCCATTTGAAGAAATAACCTAGACCAGAAACCCACTCAGCTGTAGCTGTTAAGAGTCATCTGGAGCGCACATTCTGGGAACCAGGCAGCAGAGTGCCCTGTGGAAGCTGCTCGATTTCAGCTTGTCTGATAGGTGTTTGTCTTCCCTGCAGAGAAACAGTGGCTTAGAGAAGTCTTTCTAGAGCAGCCACACACTCTGCCCTAGAGCTGAGAAGCACTGGCTGTAGGTTCCCTTTGCAGAAGTAACATTCTCCAGAAACACACTCTCTCCTAACTCTTAAGTTACTAGCTCACCTCACATATGCATGGAAACCCAGAGTGGAGCAGGCGGCGATAGCTCTTGCTTGGATGCTGCCAGAAGGCTCTGTGCGATAGTGGCTTGCAAGGAGCTACTTAGGAATCTAGTTGCACAGCAAGTACAAGCTTCTCACTGGAGCTGAGAAGCACTGGGAAGAACTTCCCTTTGAAGAACTAACAGTGTGCAGAAACACACGCAGTTCTATCTCTTACTGGGGAGTGTGCAGGCGAGTTCAGTGAACAGGCCGCTCTGCCCGAACAAGGCAGAATGCAGATGCGTAGTTCCCAAGCATATTCCTCTGAGTCCACTAGAAACGTTGGAGTAGAGCTGAGAGGAACTCGGCATAAGTTCCATTTGAAGAAATAACCTAGATCAGAAACCCACTCAGCTGTAGCTGTTAAGATTCATCTGGAACGCACATTCTGGGAACCAGGCAGCAGAGTGCCCTGTGGAAGCTGCTCGATTTCACCTTGTCTGATAGGTGTTTGTCTTCCCTGCAGAGAAACAGTGGCTTAGAGAACTCTTTCTACAGCAGCCACACACTCTGCCCTAGAGCTGAGAAGCACTGGCTGTAAGTCCCCTATGCAGAAGTAACATTCTCCAGAAACACACTCTCTCCTGACTCTTAAGTTACTAGCTCACCTCACATATGCATGGAAACCCAGAGTGGAGCAGCCGGCGATAGCTCTTGCTTGGATGCTGGCAGAAGGCTCTGTGCGATAGTGGCTTGCAAGGAGCTGCTTAGGAATCTAGTTGCACAGCAAGTACAAGCTTCTCACTGGAGCTGAGAAGCACTGGAAAGAACTTCCCTTTGAAGAACTAACAGTGTGCAGAAACACACGCAGTTCTATCTCTTACTGGGGAGTGTGCAGGCGAGTTCAGTGAACAGGCCACTCTGCCCGAACAAGGCAGAATGCAGATGCGTAGTTCCCAAGCATATTCCTCTGAGTCCACTAGAAACGTTGGAGTAGAGCTGAGAGGAACTCGGCATAAGTTCCATTTGAAGAAATAACCTAGGCCAGAAACCCACTCAGCTGTAGCTGTTAAGATTCATCTGGAGCGCACATTCTGGGAACCAGGCAGCAGAGTACCCGGTGGAAGCTGCTCGATTTCAGCTTGTCTGATAGGTGTTTGTCTTCCCTGCAGAGAAACAGTGGCTTAGAGAACTCTTTCTACAGCAGCCACACACTCTGTCCTAGAGCTGAGAAGCACTGGCTGTAAGTTCCCTTTGCACAAGTAACATTCCCCAGAAACACACTGTCTCCTAACTCTTAGGTTAATAGCTCACCTCACATATGCATGGAAACCCAGAGTGGAGCAGCCGGCGTATCTCTTGCTTGGATGCTGCCAGAAGGCTCTGTGCGATAGTGGCTTGGAAGGAGCTACTTAGGAATCTAGTTGCACAGCAAGTACAAGCTTTTCACTGGAGCTGAGAAGCACTGGGAAGAACTTCTCTTTGAAGAACTAACAGTGTGCAAAAACACACGCAGTTCTATCTCTTACTGGGGAGTGTCCAGGAGACCTCAGTGAACAGGCCGCTCTGCCCGAAAAAGGCAGAATGCAGATGCGTAGTTCCCAAGCATATTCTTCTGAGTCCACTAGAAACGTTGGAGTAGAGCTGAGAGGAACTCGGCATAAGTTCCATTTGAAGAAATAACCTAGGCCAGAAACCCACTCAGCTGTAGCTGTTAAGATTCATCTGGAGCGCACATTCTGGGAACCAGGCAGCAGACTGCCCTGTGGAAGCTGCTCGATTTCAGCTTGTCTGATAGGTGTTTGTCTTCCCTGCAGAGAAACAGTGGCTTAGAGAACTCTTTCTACAGCAGCCACACACTCTGCCCTAGAGCTGAGAAGCACTGGCTGTAAGTTCCCTTTGCAGAAGTAACATTCTCCAGAAACACACTCTCTCCTAACTCTTAAGTTACTAGCTCACCTCACATATGCATGGAAACGCAGAGTGGAGCAGCCGGCGATAGCTCTTGCTTGGATGCTGCCAGAAGGCTCTGTGCGATAGTGGCTTGCAAGGAGCTGCTTAGGAATCTAGTTGCACAGCAAGTACAAGCTTCTCACTGGAGCTGAGAAGCACTGGGAAGAACTTCCCTTTGAAGAACTAACAGTGTGCAGAAACACACGCAGTTCTATCTCTTACTGGGGAGTGTGCAGGCGAGTTCAGTGAACAGGCCGCTCTGCCCGAACAAGGCAGAATGCAGATGCGTAGTTCCCAAGCATATTCTTCTGAGTCCACTAGAAACGTTGGAGTAGAGCTGAGAGGAGCTCGGCATAAGTTCCATTTGAAGAAATAACCTAGGCCAGAAACCCACTCAGCTGTAGCTGTTAAGATTCATCTGGAGCGCACATTCTGGGAACCAGGCAGCAGAGTGCCCTGTGGAAGCTGCTCGATTTCAGCTTGTCTGATAGGTGTTTGTCTTCCCTGCAGAGAAACAGTGGCTTAGAGAACTCTTTCTACAGCAGCCACACACTCTGCCCTAGAGCTGAGAAGCACTGGCTGTAAGTCCCCTTTGCAGAAGTAACATTCTCCAGAAACACACTCTCTCCTAACTCTTAAGTTACTAGCTCACCTCACATATGCATGGAAACCCAGAGTGGAGCAGCCGGCGATAGCTCTTGCTTGGATGGTGGCAGAAGGCTCTGTGCGATAGTGGCTTGCAAGGAGCTGCTTAGGAATCTAGTTGCACAGCAAGTACAAGCTTCTCACTGGAGCTGAGAAGCACTGGAAAGAACTTCCCTTTGAAGAACTAACAGTGTGCAGAAACACACGCAGTTCTATCTCTTACTGGGGAGTGTGCAGGCGAGTTCAGTGAACAGGCCACTCTGCCCGAACAAGGCAGAATGCAGATGCGTAGTTCCCAAGCATATTCCTCTGAGTCCACTAGAAACGTTGGAGTAGAGCTGAGAGGAACTCGGCATAAGTTCCATTTGAAGAAATAACCTAGGCCAGAAACCCACTCAGCTGTAGCTGTGAAGATTCATCTGGAGCGCACATTCTGGGAACCAGGCAGCACAGTGCCCTGTGGAAGCTGCTCGATTTCAGCTTGTCTGATAGGTGTTTGTCTTCCCTGCAGAGAAACAGTGGCTTAGAGAACTCTTTCTACAGCAGCCACACACTCTGCCCTAGAGCTGAGAAGCACTGGCTGTAAGTTCCCTTTGCAGAAGTAACATTCTCCAGAAACACACTCTCTCCTAACTCTTAAGTTACTAGCTCACCTCACATATGCATGGAAACCCAGAGTGGAGCAGCCGGCGATAGCTCTTGCTTGGATGCTGCCAGAAGGCTCTGTGCGATAGTGGCTTGCAAGGAGCTGCTTAGGAATCTAGTTGCACAGCAAGTACAAGCTTCTCACTGGAGCTGAGAAGCACTGGGAAGAACTTCCCTTTGAAGAACTAACAGTGTGCAGAAACACACGCAGTTCTATCTCTTACTGGGGAGTGTGCAGGCGAGTTCAGTGAACAGGCCGCTCTGCCCGAACAAGGCAGAATGCAGATGCGTAGTTCCCAAGCAGATTCTTCTGAGTCCACTAGAAACGTTGGAGTAGAGCTGAGAGGAGCTCGGCATAAGTTCCATTTGAAGAAATAACCTAGGCCAGAAACCCACTCAGCTGTAGCTGTTAAGATTCATCTGGAGCGCACATTCTGGGAACCAGGCAGCACAGTGCCCTGTGGAAGCTGCTCGATTTCAGCTTGTCTGATAGGTGTTTGTCTTCCCTGCAGAGAAACAGTGGCTTAGAGAACTCTTTCTACAGCAGCCACACACTCTGCCCTAGAGCTGAGAAGCACTGGCTGTAAGTCCCCTATGCAGAAGTAACATTCTCCAGAAACACACTCTCTCCTAACTCTTAAGTTACTAGCTCACCTCACATATGCATGGAAACCCAGAGTGGAGCAGCCGGCGATAGCTCTTGCTTGGATGCTGGCAGAAGGCTCTGTGCGATAGTGGCTTGCAAGGAGCTGCTTAGGAATCTAGTTGCACAGCAAGTACAAGCTTCTCACTGGAGCTGAGAAGCACTGGAAAGAACTTCCCTTTGAAGAACTAACAGTGTGCAGAAACACACGCAGTTCTATCTCTTACTGGGGAGTGTGCAGGCGAGTTCAGTGAACAGGCCACTCTGCCCGAACAAGGCAGAATGCAGATGCGTAGTTCCCAAGCATATTCCTCTGAGTCCACTAGAAACGTTGGAGTAGAGCTGAGAGGAACTCGGCATAAGTTCCATTTGAAGAAATAACCTAGACCAGAAACCCACTCAGCTGTAGCTGTTAAGATTCATCTGGAGCGCACATTCTGGGAACCAGGCAGCAGAGTGCCCTGTGGAAGCTGCTCGATTTCAGCTTGTCTGATAGGTGTTTGTCTTCCCTGCAGAGAAACAGTGGCTTAGAGAACTCTTTCTACAGCAGCCACACACTCTGCCCTAGAGCTGAGAAGCACTGGCTGTAAGTTCCCTTTGCAGAAGTAACATTCTCCAGAAACACACTCTCTCCTAACTCTTAAGTTACTAGCTCACCTCACATATGCATGGAAACCCAGAGTGGAGCAGGCGGCGATAGCTCTTGCTTGGATGCTGCCAGAAGGCTCTGTGCGATAGTGGCTTGCAAGGAGCTACTTAGGAATCTAGTTGCACAGCAAGTACAAGCTTCTCACTGGAGCTGAGAAGCACTGGGAAGAACTTCCCTTTGAAGAACTAACAGTGTGCAGAAACACACGCAGTTCTATCTCTTACTGGGGAGTGTGCAGGCGAGTTCAGTGAACAGGCCGCTCTGCCCGAACAAGGCAGAATGCAGATGCGTAGTTCCCAAGCAGATTCTTCTGAGTCCACTAGAAACGTTGGAGGAGAGCTGAGAGGAGCTCGGCATAAGTTCCATTTGAAGAAATAACCTAGGCCAGAAACCCACTCAGCTGTAGCTGTTAAGATTCATCTGGAGCGCACATTCTGGGAACCAGGCAGCACAGTGCCCTGTGGAAGCTGCTCGATTTCAGCTTGTCTGATAGGTGTTTGTCTTCCCTGCAGAGAAACAGTGGCTTAGAGAACTCTTTCTACAGCAGCCACACACTCTGCCCTAGAGCTGAGAAGCACTGGCTGTAAGTTCCCTTTGCAGAAGTAACATTCTCCAGAAACACACTCTCTCCTAACTCTTAAGTTACTAGCTCACCTCACATATGCATGGAAACGCAGAGTGGAGCAGCCGGCGATAGCTCTTGCTTGGATGCTGCCAGAAGGCTCTGTGCGATAGTGGCTTGCAAGGAGCTGTTTAGGAATCTAGTTGCACAGCAAGTACAAGCTTCTCACTGGAGCTGAGAAGCACTGGGAAGAACTTCCGTTTGAAGAACTAACAGTGTGCAGAAACACACGCAGTTCTATCTCTTACTGGGGAGTGTGCAGGCGAGTTCATTGAACAGGCCGCTCTGCCCGAACAAGGCAGAATGCAGATGCGTAGTTCCCAAGCATATTCTTCTGAGTCCACTAGAAACGTTGGAGTAGAGCTGAGAGGAACTCGGCATAAGTTCCATTTGAAGAAATAACCTAGGCCAGAAACCCACTCAGCTGTAGCTGTGAAGATTCATCTGGAGCGCACATTCTGGGAACCAGGCAGCAGAGTACCCGGTGGAAGCTGCTCGATTTCAGCTTGTCTGATAGGTGTTTGTCTTCCCTGCAGAGAAACAGTGGCTTAGAGAACTCTTTCTACAGCAGCCACACACTCTGTCCTAGAGCTGAGAAGCACTGGCTGTAAGTTCCCTTTGCACAAGTAACATTCCCCAGAAACACACTCTCTCCTAACTCTTAAGTTAATAGCTCACCTCACATATGCATGGAAACCCAGAGTGGAGCAGCCGGCGATAGCTCTTGCTTGGATGCTGCCAGAAGGCTCTGTGCGATAGTGGCTTGCAAGGAGCTGCTTAGGAATCTAGTTGCACAGCAAGTACAAGCTTCTCACTGGAGCTGAGAAGCACTGGGAAGAACTTCCCTTTGAAGAACTAACAGTGTGCAGAAACACACGCAGTTCTATCTCTTACTGGGGATTGTGCAGGCGAGTTCAGTGAACAGGCCGCTCTGCCCGAACAAGGCAGAATGCAGATGCGTAGTTCCCAAGCATATTCTTCTGAGTCCACTAGAAACGTTGGAGTAGAGCTGAGAGGAGCTCGGCATAAGTTCCATTTGAAGAAATAACCTAGGCCAGAAACCCATTCAGCTGTAGCTGTTAAGATTCATCTGGAGCGCACATTCTGGGAACCAGGCAGCAGAGTGCCCTGTGGAAGCTGCTCGATTTCAGCTTGTCTGATAGGTGTTTGTCTTCCCTGCAGAGAAACAGTGGCTTAGAGAACTCTTTCTACAGCAGCCACACACTCTGCCCTAGAGCTGAGAAGCACTGGCTGTAAGTTCCCTTTGCAGAAGTAACATTCTCCAGAAACACACTCTCTCCTAACTCTTAAGATACTAGCTCACCTCACATATGCATGGAAACCCAGAGTGGAGCAGGCGGCGATAGCTCTTGCTTGGATGCTGCCAGAAGGCTCTGTGCGATAGTGGCTTGCAAGGAGCTACTTAGGAATCTAGTTGCACAGCAAGTACAAGCTTCTCACTGGAGCTGAGAAGCACTGGGAAGAACTTCCCTTTGAAGAACTAACAGTGTGCAGAAACACACGCAGTTCTATCTCTTACTGGGGAGTGTGCAGGCGAGTTCAGTGAACAGGCCGCTCTGCCCGAACAAGGCAGAATGCAGATGCGTAGTTCCCAAGCAGATTCTTCTGAGTCCACTAGAAACGTTGGAGTAGAGCTGAGAGGAGCTCGGCATAAGTTCCATTTGAAGAAATAACCTAGGCCAGAAACCCACTCAGCTGTAGCTGTTAAGATTCATCTGGAGCGCACATTCTGGGAACCAGGCAGCACAGTGCCCTGTGGAAGCTGCTCGATTTCAGCTTGTCTGATAGGTGTTTGTCTTCCCTGCAGAGAAACAGTGGCTTAGAGAACTCTTTCTACAGCAGCCACACACTCTGCCCTAGAGCTGAGAAGCACTGGCTGTAAGTCCCCTTTGCAGAAGTAACATTCTCCAGAAACACACTCTCTCCTAACTCTTAAGTTACTAGCTCACCTCACATATGCATGGAAACGCAGAGTGGAGCAGCCGGCGATAGCTCTTGCTTGGATGCTGCCAGAAGGCTCTGTGCGATAGTGGTTGCAAGGAGCTGCTTAGGAATCTAGTTGCACAGCAAGTACAAGCTTCTCACTGGAGCTGAGAAGCACTGGGAAGAACTTCCCTTTGAAGAACTAACAGTGTGCAGAAACACACGCAGTTCTATCTCTTACTGGGGAGTGTGCAGGCGAGTTCAGTGAACAGGCCGCTCTGCCCGAACAAGGCAGAATGCAGATGCGTAGTTCCCAAGCATATTCTTCTGAGTCCACTAGAAACGTTGGAGTAGAGCTGAGAGGAACTCGGCATAAGTTCCATTTGAAGAAATAACCTAGGCCAGAAACCCACTCAGCTGTAGCTGTGAAGATTCATCTGGAGCGCACATTCTGGGAACCAGGCAGCAGAGTGCCCTGTGGAAGCTGCTCGATTTCAGCTTGTCTGATAGGTGTTTGTCTTCCCTGCAGAGAAACAGTGGCTTAGAGAACTCTTTCTACAGCAGCCACACACTCTGCCCTAGAGCTGAGAAGCACTGGCTGTAAGTTCCCTTTGCAGAAGTAACATTCTCCAGAAACACACTCTCTCCTAACTCTTAAGTTACTAGCTCACCTCACATATGCATGGAAACCCAGAGTGGAGCAGCCGGCGATAGCTCTTGCTTGGATGCTGCCAGAAGGCTCTGTGCGATAGTGGCTTGCAAGGAGCTGCTTAGGAATCTAGTTGCACAGCAAGTACAAGCTTCTCACTGGAGCTGAGAAGCACTGGGAAGAACTTCCCTTTGAAGAACTAACAGTGTGCAGAAACACACGCAGTTCTATCTCTTACTGGGGAGTGTGCAGGCGAGTTCAGTGAACAGGCCGCTCTGCCCGAACCAGGCAGAATGCAGATGCGTAGTTCCCAAGCATATTCTTCTGAGTCCACTAGAAACGTTGGAGTAGAGCTGAGAGGAGCTCGGCATAAGTTCCATTTGAAGAAATAACCTAGACCAGAAACCCATTCAGCTGTAGCTGTTAAGATTCATCTGGAGCGCACATTCTGGGAACCAGGCAGCAGAGTGCCCTGTGGAAGCTGCTCGATTTCAGCTTGTCTGATAGGTGTTTGTCTTCCCTGCAGAGAAACAGTGGCTTAGAGAACTCTTTCTACAGCAGCCACACACTCTGCCCTAGAGCTGAGAAGCACTGGCTGTAAGTTCCCTTTGCAGAAGTAACATTCTCCAGAAACACACTCTCTCCTAAGTCTTAAGTTACTAGCTCACCTCACATATGCATGGAAACCCAGAGTGGAGCAGGCGGCGATAGCTCTTGCTTGGATGCTGCCAGAAGGCTCTGTGCGATAGTGGCTTGCAAGGAGCTACTTAGGAATCTAGTTGCACAGCAAGTACAAGCTTCTCACTGGAGCTGAGAAGCACTGGGAAGAACTTCCCTTTGAAGAACTAACAGTGTGCAGAAACACACGCAGTTCTATCTCTTACTGGGGAGTGTGCAGGCGAGTTCAGTGAACAGGCCGCTCTGCCCGAACAAGGCAGAATGCAGATGCGTAGTTCCCAAGCAGATTCTTCTGAGTCCACTAGAAACGTTGGAGTAGAGCTGAGAGGAGCTCGGCATAAGTTCCATTTGAAGAAATAACCTAGGCCAGAAACCCACTCAGCTGTAGCTGTTAAGATTCATCTGGAGCGCACATTCTGGGAACCAGGCAGCACAGTGCCCTGTGGAAGCTGCTCGATTTCAGCTTGTCTGATAGGTGTTTGTCTTCCCTGCAGAGAAACAGTGGCTTAGAGAACTCTTTCTACAGCAGCCACACACTCTGCCCTAGAGCTGAGAAGCACTGGCTGTAAGTCCCCTTTGCAGAAGTAACATTCTCCAGAAACACACTCTCTCCTAACTCTTAAGTTACTAGCTCACCTCACATATGCATGGAAACGCAGAGTGGAGCAGCCGGCGATAGCTCTTGCTTGGATGCTGCCAGAAGGCTCTGTGCGATAGTGGTTGCAAGGAGCTGCTTAGGAATCTAGTTGCACAGCAAGTACAAGCTTCTCACTGGAGCTGAGAAGCACTGGGAAGAACTTCCCTTTGAAGAACTAACAGTGTGCAGAAACACACGCAGTTCTATCTCTTACTGGGGAGTGTGCAGGCGAGTTCAGTGAACAGGCCGCTCTGCCCGAACAAGGCAGAATGCAGATGCGTAGTTCCCAAGCATATTCTTCTGAGTCCACTAGAAACGTTGGAGTAGAGCTGAGAGGAACTCGGCATAAGTTCCATTTGAAGAAATAACCTAGGCCAGAAACCCACTCAGCTGTAGCTGTGAAGATTCATCTGGAGCGCACATTCTGGGAACCAGGCAGCAGAGTGCCCTGTGGAAGCTGCTCGATTTCAGCTTGTCTGATAGGTGTTTGTCTTCCCTGCAGAGAAACAGTGGCTTAGAGAACTCTTTCTACAGCAGCCACACACTCTGCCCTAGAGCTGAGAAGCACTGGCTGTAAGTTCCCTTTGCAGAAGTAACATTCTCCAGAAACACACTCTCTCCTAACTCTTAAGTTACTAGCTCACCTCACATATGCATGGAAACCCAGAGTGGAGCAGCCGGCGATAGCTCTTGCTTGGATGCTGCCAGAAGGCTCTGTGCGATAGTGGCTTGCAAGGAGCTGCTTAGGAATCTAGTTGCACAGCAAGTACAAGCTTCTCACTGGAGCTGAGAAGCACTGGGAAGAACTTCCCTTTGAAGAACTAACAGTGTGCAGAAACACACGCAGTTCTATCTCTTACTGGGGAGTGTGCAGGCGAGTTCAGTGAACAGGCCGCTCTGCCCGAACAAGGCAGAATGCAGATGCGTAGTTCCCAAGCAGATTCTTCTGAGTCCACTAGAAACGTTGGAGTAGAGCTGAGAGGAGCTCGGCATAAGTTCCATTTGAAGAAATAACCTAGGCCAGAATCCCACTCAGCTGTAGCTGTTAAGATTCATCTGGAGCGCACATTCTGGGAACCAGGCAGCAGAGTTCCCTGTGGAAGCTGCTCGTTTTCAGCTTGTCTGATAGGTGTTTGTCTTCCCTGCAGAGAAACAGTGGCTTAGAGAACTCTTTCTACAGCAGCCACACACTCTGCCCTAGAGCTGAGAAGCACTGGCTGTAAGTCCCCTTTGCAGAAGTAACATTCTCCAGAAACACACTCTCTCCTAACTCTTAAGTTACTAGCTCACCTCACATATGCATGGAAACGCAGAGTGGAGCAGCCGGCGATAGCTCTTGCTTGGATGCTGCCAGAAGGCTCTGTGCGATAGTGGCTTGCAAGGAGCTGCTTAGGAATCTAGTTGCACAGCAAGTACAAGCTTCTCACTGGAGCTGAGAAGCACTGGAAAGAACTTCCCTTTGAAGAACTAACAGTGTGCAGAAACACACGCAGTTCTATCTCTTACTGGGGAGTGTGCAGGCGAGTTCAGTGAACAGGCCACTCTGCCCGAACAAGGCAGAATGCAGATGCGTAGTTCCCAAGCATATTCCTCTGAGTCCACTAGAAACGTTGGAGTAGAGCTGAGAGGAACTCGGCATAAGTTCCATTTGAAGAAATAACCTAGACCAGAAACCCACTCAGCTGTAGCTGTTAAGATTCATCTGGAGCGCACATTCTGGGAACCAGGCAGCACAGTGCCCTGTGGAAGCTGCTCGATTTCAGCTTGTCTGATAGGTGTTTGTCTTCCCTGCAGAGAAACAGTGGCTTAGAGAACTCTTTCTACAGCAGCCACACACTCTGCCCTAGAGCTGAGAAGCACTGGCTGTAAGTTCCCTTTGCAGAAGTAACATTCTCCAGAAACACACTCTCTCCTAACTCTTAAGTTACTAGCTCACCTCACATATGCATGGAAACGCAGAGTGGAGCAGCCGGCGATAGCTCTTGCTTGGATGCTGCCAGAAGGCTCTGTGCGATAGTGGCTTGCAAGGAGCTGTTTAGGAATCTAGTTGCACAGCAAGTACAAGCTTCTCACTGGAGCTGAGAAGCACTGGGAAGAACTTCCCTTTGAAGAACTAACAGTGTGCAGAAACACACGCAGTTCTATCTCTTACTGGGGAGTGTGCAGGCGAGTTCAGTGAACAGGCCGCTCTGCCCGAACAAGGCAGAATGCAGATGCGTAGTTCCCAAGCATATTCTTCTGAGTCCACTAGAAACGTTGGAGTAGAGCTGAGAGGAACTCGGCATAAGTTCCATTTGAAGAAATAACCTAGGCCAGAAACCCACTCAGCTGTAGCTGTTAAGATTCATCTGGAGCGCACATTCTGGGAACCAGGCAGCAGAGTACCCGGTGGAAGCTGCTCGATTTCAGCTTGTCTGATAGGTGTTTGTCTTCCCTGCAGAGAAACAGTGGCTTAGAGAACTCTTTCTACAGCAGCCACACACTCTGTCCTAGAGCTGAGAAGCACTGGCTGTAAGTTCCCTTTGCACAAGTAACATTCCCCAGAAACACACTCTCTCCTAACTCTTAAGTTAATAGCTCACCTCACATATGCATGGAAACCCAGAGTGGAGCAGCCGGCGTATCTCTTGCTTGGATGCTGCCAGAAGGCTCTGTGCGATAGTGGCTTGGAAGGAGCTACTTAGGAATCTAGTTGCACAGCAAGTACAAGCTTTTCACTGGAGCTGAGAAGCACTGGGAAGAACTTCTCTTTGAAGAACTAACAGTGTGCAAAAACACACGCAGTTCTATCTCTTACTGGGGAGTGTCCAGGAGACCTCAGTGAACAGGCCGCTCTGCCCGAACAAGGCAGAATGCAGATGCGTAGTTCCCAAGCAGATTCTTCTGAGTCCACTAGAAACGTTGGAGTAGAGCTGAGAGGAACTCGGCATAAGTTCCATTTGAAGAAATAACCTAGGCCAGAAACCCACTCAGCTGTAGCTGTTAAGATTCATCTGGAGCGCACATTCTGGGAACCAGGCAGCAGAGTGCCCTGTGGAAGCTGCTCGATTTCAGCTTGTCTGATAGGTGTTTGTCTTCCCTGCAGAGAAACAGTGGCTTAGAAAACTCTTTCTACAGCAGCCACACAGTCTGCCCTAGAGCTGAGAAGCACTGGCTGTAAGTTCCCTTTGCAGAAGTAACATTCTCCAGAAACACACTCTCTCCTAACTCTTAAGTTACTAGCTCACCTCACATATGCATGGAAACCCAGAGTGGAGCAGCCGGCGATAGCTCTTGCTTGGATGCTGCCAGAAGGCTCTGTGCGATAGTGGCTTGCAAGGAGCTGCTTAGGAATCTAGTTGCACAGCAAGTACAAGCTTCTCACTGGAGCTGAGAAGCACTGGGAAGAACTTCCCTTTGAAGAACTAACAGTGTGCAGAAACACACGCAGTTCTATCTCTTACTGGGGAGTGTGCAGGCGAGTTCAGTGAACAGGCCGCTCTGCCCGAACAAGGCAGAATGCAGATGCGTAGTTCCCAAGCAGATTCTTCTGAGTCCACTAGAAACGTTGGAGTAGAGCTGAGAGGAACTCGGCATAAGTTCCATTTGAAGAAATAACCTAGGCCAGAAACCCACTCAGCTGTAGCTGTGAAGATTCATCTGGAGCGCACATTCTGGGAACCAGGCAGCAGAGTGCCCTGTGGAAGCTGCTCGATTTCAGCTTGTCTGATAGGTGTTTGTCTTCCCTGCAGAGAAACAGTGGCTTAGAGAACTCTTTCTACAGCAGCCACACACTCTGCCCTAGAGCTGAGAAGCACTGGCTGTAAGTTCCCTTTGCAGAAGTAACATTCTCCAGAAACACACTCTCTCCTAACTCTTAAGTTACTAGCTCACCTCACATATGCATGGAAACCCAGAGTGGAGCAGCCGGCGATAGCTCTTGCTTGGATGCTGCCAGAAGGCTCTGTGCGATAGTGGCTTGCAAGGAGCTGCTTAGGAATCTAGTTGCACAGCAAGTACAAGCTTCTCACTGGAGCTGAGAAGCACTGGGAAGAACTTCCCTTTGAAGAACTAACAGTGTGCAGAAACACACGCAGTTCTATCTCTTACTGGGGAGTGTGCAGGCGAGTTCAGTGAACAGGCCGCTCTGCCCGAACAAGGCAGAATGCAGATGCGTAGTTCCCAAGCATATTCTTCTGAGTCCACTAGAAACGTTGGAGTAGAGCTGAGAGGAGCTCGGCATAAGTTCCATTTGAAGAAATAACCTAGGCCAGAATCCCACTCAGCTGTAGCTGTTAAGATTCATCTGGAGCGCACATTCTGGGAACCAGGCAGCAGAGTTCCCTGTGGAAGCTGCTCGATTTCAGCTTGTCTGATAGGTGTTTGTCTTCCCTGCAGAGAAACAGTGGCTTAGAGAACTCTTTCTACAGCAGCCACACACTCTGCCCTAGAGCTGAGAAGCACTGGCTGTAAGTCCCCTTTGCAGAAGTAACATTCTCCAGAAACACACTCTCTCCTAACTCTTAAGTTACTAGCTCACCTCACATATGCATGGAAACGCAGAGTGGAGCAGCCGGCGATCGCTCTTGCTTGGATGCTGCCAGAAGGCTCTGTGCGATAGTGGCTTGCAAGGAGCTGTTTAGGAATCTAGTTGCACAGCAAGTACAAGCTTCTCACTGGAGCTGAGAAGCACTGGGAAGAACTTCCCTTTGAAGAACTAACAGTGTGCAGAAACACACGCAGTTCTATCTCTTACTGGGGAGTGTGCAGGCGAGTTCAGTGAACAGGCCGCTCTGCCCGAACAAGGCAGAATGCAGATGCGTAGTTCCCAAGCATATTCTTCTGAGTCCACTAGAAACGTTGGAGTAGAGCTGAGAGGAACTCGGCATAAGTTCCATTTGAAGAAATAACCTAGGCCAGAAACCCACTCAGCTGTAGCTGTTAAGATTCATCTGGAGCGCACATTCTGGGAACCAGGCAGCAGAGTACCCGGTGGAAGCTGCTCGATTTCAGCTTGTCTGATAGGTGTTTGTCTTCCCTGCAGAGAAACAGTGGCTTAGAGAACTCTTTCTACAGCAGCCACACACTCTGTCCTAGAGCTGAGAAGCACTGGCTGTAAGTTCCCTTTGCACAAGTAACATTCTCCAGAAACACACTCTCTCCTAACTCTTAAGTTACTAGCTCACCTCACATATGCATGGAAACCCAGAGTGGAGCAGACGGCGTATCTCTTGCTTGGATGCTGCCAGAAGGCTCTGTGCGATAGTGGCTTGCAAGGAGCTACTTAGGAATCTAGTTGCACAGCAAGTACAAGCTTTTCACTGGAGCTGAGAAGCACTGGGAAGAACTTCTCTTTCAAGAACTAACAGTGTGCAAAAACACACGCAGTTCTATCTCTTACTGGGGAGTGTGCAGGCGAGTTCAGTGAACAGGCCGCTCTGCCCGAACAAGGCAGAATGCAGATGCGTAGTTCCCAAGCATATTCTTCTGAGTCCACTAGAAACGTTGGAGTAGAGCTGAGAGGAACTCGGCATAAGTTCCATTTGAAGAAATAACCTAGGCCAGAAACCCACTCAGCTGTAGCTGTGAAGATTCATCTGGAGCGCACATTCTGGGAACCAGGCAGCAGAGTGCCCTGTGGAAGCTGCTCGATTTCAGCTTGTCTGATAGGTGTTTGTCTTCCCTGCAGAGAAACAGTGGCTTAGAGAACTCTTTCTAGAGCAGCCACACACTCTGCCCTAGAGCTGAGAAGCACTTTCTGTAAGTTCCCTTTGCAGAAGTAACATTCTCCAGAAACACACTCTCTCCTAACTCTTAAGTTACTAGCTCACCTCACATATGCATGGAAACCCAGAGTGGAGCAGCCGGCGATAGCTCTTGCTTGGATGCTGGCAGAAGGCTCTGTGCGATAGTGGCTTGCAAGGAGCTGCTTAGGAATCTAGTTGCACAGCAAGTACAAGCTTCTCACTGGAGCTGAGAAGCACTGGAAAGAACTTCCCTTTGAAGAACTAACAGTGTGCAGAAACACACGCAGTTCTATCTCTTACTGGGGAGTGTGCAGGCGAGTTCAGTGAACAGGCCACTCTGCCCGAACAAGGCAGAATGCAGATGCGTAGTTCCCAAGCATATTCCTCTGAGTCCACTAGAAACGTTGGAGTAGAGCTGAGAGGAACTCGGCATAAGTTCCATTTGAAGAAATAACCTAGACCAGAAACCCATTCAGCTGTAGCTGTTAAGATTCATCTGGAGCGCACATTCTGGGAACCAGGCAGCAGAGTGCCCTGTGGAAGCTGCTCGATTTCAGCTTGTCTGATAGGTGTTTGTCTTCCCTGCAGAGAAACAGTGGCTTAGAGAACTCTTTCTACAGCAGCCACACACTCTGCCCTAGAGCTGAGAAGCACTGGCTGTAAGTTCCCTTTGCAGAAGTAACATTCTCCAGAAACACACTCTCTCCTAACTCTTAAGTTACTAGCTCACCTCACATATGCATGGAAACCCAGAGTGGAGCAGCCGGCGATAGCTCTTGCTTGGATGCTGCCAGAAGGCTCTGTGCGATAGTGGCTTGCAAGGAGCTGCTTAGGAATCTAGTTGCACAGCAAGTACAAGCTTCTCACTGGAGCTGAGAAGCACTGGAAAGAACTTCCCTTTGAAGAACTAACAGTGTGCAGAAACACACGCAGTTCTATCTCTTACTGGGGAGTGTGCAGGCGAGTTCAGTGAACAGGCCACTCTGCCCGAACAAGGCAGAATGCAGATGCGTAGTTCCCAAGCATATTCCTCTGAGTCCACTAGAAACGTTGGAGTAGAGCTGAGAGGAACTCGGCATAAGTTCCATTTGAAGAAATAACCTAGACCAGAAACCCATTCAGCTGTAGCTGTTAAGATTCATCTGGAGCGCACATTCTGGGAACCAGGCAGCAGAGTGCCCTGTGGAAGCTGCTCGATTTCAGCTTGTCTGATAGGTGTTTGTCTTCCCTGCAGAGAAACAGTGGCTTAGAGAACTCTTTCTACAGCAGCCACACACTCTGCCCTAGAGCTGAGAAGCACTGGCTGTAAGTTCCCTTTGCAGAAGTAACATTCTCCAGAAACACACTCTCTCCTAACTCTTAAGTTACTAGCTCACCTCACATATGCATGGAAACCCAGAGTGGAGCAGGCGGCGATAGCTCTTGCTTGGATGCTGCCAGAAGGCTCTGTGCGATAGTGGCTTGCAAGGAGCTACTTAGGAATCTAGTTGCACAGCAAGTACAAGCTTCTCACTGGAGCTGAGAAGCACTGGGAAGAACTTCCCTTTGAAGAACTAACAGTGTGCAGAAACACACGCAGTTCTATCTCTTACTGGGGAGTGTGCAGGCGAGTTCAGTGAACAGGCCGCTCTGCCCGAACAAGGCAGAATGCAGATGCGTAGTTCCCAAGCAGATTCTTCTGAGTCCACTAGAAACGTTGGAGTAGAGCTGAGAGGAGCTCGGCATAAGTTCCATTTGAAGAAATAACCTAGGCCAGAAACCCACTCAGCTGTAGCTGTTAAGATTCATCTGGAGCGCACATTCTGGGAACCAGGCAGCAGAGTGCCCTGTGGAAGCTGCTCGATTTCAGCTTGTCTGATAGGTGTTTGTCTTCCCTGCAGAGAAACAGTGGCTTAGAGAACTCTTTCTACAGCAGCCACACACTCTGCCCTAGAGCTGAGAAGCACTGGCTGTAAGTCCCCTTTGCAGAAGTAACATTCTCCAGAAACACACTCTCTCCTAACTCTTAAGTTACTAGCTCACCTCACATATGCATGGAAACGCAGAGTGGAGCAGCCGGCGATAGCTCTTGCTTGGATGCTGCCAGAAGGCTCTGTGCGATAGTGGTTGCAAGGAGCTGCTTAGGAATCTAGTTGCACAGCAAGTACAAGCTTCTCACTGGAGCTGAGAAGCACTGGGAAGAACTTCCCTTTGAAGAACTAACAGTGTGCAGAAACACACGCAGTTCTATCTCTTACTGGGGAGTGTGCAGGCGAGTTCAGTGAACAGGCCGCTCTGCCCGAACAAGGCAGAATGCAGATGCGTAGTTCCCAAGCATATTCTTCTGAGTCCACTAGAAACGTTGGAGTAGAGCTGAGAGGAACTCGGCATAAGTTCCATTTGAAGAAATAACCTAGGCCAGAAACCCACTCAGCTGTAGCTGTGAAGATTCATCTGGAGCGCACATTCTGGGAACCAGGCAGCAGAGTGCCCTGTGGAAGCTGCTCGATTTCAGCTTGTCTGATAGGTGTTTGTCTTCCCTGCAGAGAAACAGTGGCTTAGAGAACTCTTTCTACAGCAGCCACACACTCTGCCCTAGAGCTGAGAAGCACTGGCTGTAAGTTCCCTTTGCAGAAGTAACATTCTCCAGAAACACACTCTCTCCTAACTCTTAAGTTACTAGCTCACCTCACATATGCATGGAAACCCAGAGTGGAGCAGCCGGCGATAGCTCTTGCTTGGATGCTGCCAGAAGGCTCTGTGCGATAGTGGCTTGCAAGGAGCTGCTTAGGAATCTAGTTGCACAGCAAGTACAAGCTTCTCACTGGAGCTGAGAAGCACTGGGAAGAACTTCCCTTTGAAGAACTAACAGTGTGCAGAAACACACGCAGTTCTATCTCTTACTGGGGAGTGTGCAGGCGAGTTCAGTGAACAGGCCGCTCTGCCCGAACAAGGCAGAATGCAGATGCGTAGTTCCCAAGCATATTCTTCTGAGTCCACTAGAAACGTTGGAGTAGAGCTGAGAGGAGCTCGGCATAAGTTCCATTTGAAGAAATAACCTAGACCAGAAACCCACTCAGCTGTAGCTGTTAAGATTCATCTGGAGCGCACATTCTGGGAACCAGGCAGCACAGTGCCCTGTGGAAGCTGCTCGATTTCAGCTTGTCTGATAGGTGTTTGTCTTCCCTGCAGAGAAACAGTGGCTTAGAGAACTCTTTCTACAGCAGCCACACACTCTGCCCTAGAGCTGAGAAGCACTGGCTGTAAGTTCCCTTTGCAGAAGTAACATTCTCCAGAAACACACTCTCTCCTAACTCTTAAGTTACTAGCTCACCTCACATATGCATGGAAACGCAGAGTGGAGCAGCCGGCGATCGCTCTTGCTTGGATGCTGCCAGAAGGCTCTGTGCGATAGTGGCTTGCAAGGAGCTGTTTAGGAATCTAGTTGCACAGCAAGTACAAGCTTCTCACTGGAGCTGAGAAGCACTGGGAAGAACTTCCCTTTGAAGAACTAACAGTGTGCAGAAACACACGCAGTTCTATCTCTTACTGGGGAGTGTGCAGGCGAGTTCAGTGAACAGGCCGCTCTGCCCGAACAAGGCAGAATGCAGATGCGTAGTTCCCAAGCATATTCTTCTGAGTCCACTAGAAACGTTGGAGTAGAGCTGAGAGGAACTCGGCATAAGTTCCATTTGAAGAAATAACCTAGGCCAGAAACCCACTCAGCTGTAGCTGTTAAGATTCATCTGGAGCGCACATTCTGGGAACCAGGCAGCAGAGTACCCGGTGGAAGCTGCTCGATTTCAGCTTGTCTGATAGGTGTTTGTCTTCCCTGCAGAGAAACAGTGGCTTAGAGAACTCTTTCTACAGCAGCCACACACTCTGTCCTAGAGCTGAGAAGCACTGGCTGTAAGTTCCCTTTGCACAAGTAACATTCCCCAGAAACACACTCTCTCCTAACTCTTAAGTTACTAGCTCACCTCACATATGCATGGAAACCCAGAGTGGAGCAGCCGGCGTATCTCTTGCTTGGATGCTGCCAGAAGGCTCTGTGCGATAGTGGCTTGGAAGGAGCTACTTAGGAATCTAGTTGCACAGCAAGTACAAGCTTTTCACTGGAGCTGAGAAGCACTGGGAAGAACTTCTCTTTGAAGAACTAACAGTGTGCAAAAACACACGCAGTTCTATCTCTTACTGGGGAGTGTCCAGGAGACCTCAGTGAACAGGCCGCTCTGCCCGAAAAAGGCAGAATGCAGATGCGTAGTTCCCAAGCATATTCTTCTGAGTCCACTAGAAACGTTGGAGTAGAGCTGAGAGGAACTCGGCATAAGTTCCATTTGAAGAAATAACCTAGGCCAGAAACCCACTCAGCTGTAGCTGTTAAGATTCATCTGGAGCGCACATTCTGGGAACCAGGCAGCAGACTGCCCTGTGGAAGCTGCTCGATTTCAGCTTGTCTGATAGGTGTTTGTCTTCCCTGCAGAGAAACAGTGGCTTAGAGAACTCTTTCTACAGCAGCCACACACTCTGCCCTAGAGCTGAGAAGCACTGGCTGTAAGTTCCCTTTGCAGAAGTAACATTCTCCAGAAACACACTCTCTCCTAACTCTTAAGTTACTAGCTCACCTCACATATGCATGGAAACGCAGAGTGGAGCAGCCGGCGATAGCTCTTGCTTGGATGCTGCCAGAAGGCTCTGTGCGATAGTGGCTTGCAAGGAGCTGCTTAGGAATCTAGTTGCACAGCAAGTACAAGCTTCTCACTGGAGCTGAGAAGCACTGGGAAGAACTTCCCTTTGAAGAACTAACAGTGTGCAGAAACACACGCAGTTCTATCTCTTACTGGGGAGTGTGCAGGCGAGTTCAGTGAACAGGCCGCTCTGCCCGAACAAGGCAGAATGCAGATGCGTAGTTCCCAAGCATATTCTTCTGAGTCCACTAGAAACGTTGGAGTAGAGCTGAGAGGAACTCGGCATAAGTTCCATTTGAAGAAATAACCTAGGCCAGAAACCCACTCAGCTGTAGCTGTTAAGATTCATCTGGAGCGCACATTCTGGGAACCAGGCAGCAGAGTGCCCTGTGGAAGCTGCTCGATTTCAGCTTGTCTGATAGGTGTTTGTCTTCCCTGCAGAGAAACAGTGGCTTAGAGAACTCTTTCTACAGCAGCCACACACTCTGCCCTAGAGCTGAGAAGCACTGGCTGTAAGTCCCCTTTGCAGAAGTAACATTCTCCAGAAACACACTCTCTCCTAACTCTTAAGTTACTAGCTCACCTCACATATGCATGGAAACCCAGAGTGGAGCAGCCGGCGATAGCTCTTGCTTGGATGGTGGCAGAAGGCTCTGTGCGATAGTGGCTTGCAAGGAGCTGCTTAGGAATCTAGTTGCACAGCAAGTACAAGCTTCTCACTGGAGCTGAGAAGCACTGGAAAGAACTTCCCTTTGAAGAACTAACAGTGTGCAGAAACACACGCAGTTCTATCTCTTACTGGGGAGTGTGCAGGCGAGTTCAGTGAACAGGCCACTCTGCCCGAACAAGGCAGAATGCAGATGCGTAGTTCCCAAGCATATTCCTCTGAGTCCACTAGAAACGTTGGAGTAGAGCTGAGAGGAACTCGGCATAAGTTCCATTTGAAGAAATAACCTAGGCCAGAAACCCACTCAGCTGTAGCTGTGAAGATTCATCTGGAGCGCACATTCTGGGAACCAGGCAGCACAGTGCCCTGTGGAAGCTGCTCGATTTCAGCTTGTCTGATAGGTGTTTGTCTTCCCTGCAGAGAAACAGTGGCTTAGAGAACTCTTTCTACAGCAGCCACACACTCTGCCCTAGAGCTGAGAAGCACTGGCTGTAAGTTCCCTTTGCAGAAGTAACATTCTCCAGAAACACACTCTCTCCTAACTCTTAAGTTACTAGCTCACCTCACATATGCATGGAAACCCAGAGTGGAGCAGCCGGCGATAGCTCTTGCTTGGATGCTGCCAGAAGGCTCTGTGCGATAGTGGCTTGCAAGGAGCTGCTTAGGAATCTAGTTGCACAGCAAGTACAAGCTTCTCACTGGAGCTGAGAAGCACTGGGAAGAACTTCCCTTTGAAGAACTAACAGTGTGCAGAAACACACGCAGTTCTATCTCTTACTGGGGAGTGTGCAGGCGAGTTCAGTGAACAGGCCGCTCTGCCCGAACAAGGCAGAATGCAGATGCGTAGTTCCCAAGCAGATTCTTCTGAGTCCACTAGAAACGTTGGAGTAGAGCTGAGAGGAGCTCGGCATAAGTTCCATTTGAAGAAATAACCTAGGCCAGAAACCCACTCAGCTGTAGCTGTTAAGATTCATCTGGAGCGCACATTCTGGGAACCAGGCAGCACAGTGCCCTGTGGAAGCTGCTCGATTTCAGCTTGTCTGATAGGTGTTTGTCTTCCCTGCAGAGAAACAGTGGCTTAGAGAACTCTTTCTACAGCAGCCACACACTCTGCCCTAGAGCTGAGAAGCACTGGCTGTAAGTCCCCTATGCAGAAGTAACATTCTCCAGAAACACACTCTCTCCTAACTCTTAAGTTACTAGCTCACCTCACATATGCATGGAAACCCAGAGTGGAGCAGCCGGCGATAGCTCTTGCTTGGATGCTGGCAGAAGGCTCTGTGCGATAGTGGCTTGCAAGGAGCTGCTTAGGAATCTAGTTGCACAGCAAGTACAAGCTTCTCACTGGAGCTGAGAAGCACTGGAAAGAACTTCCCTTTGAAGAACTAACAGTGTGCAGAAACACACGCAGTTCTATCTCTTACTGGGGAGTGTGCAGGCGAGTTCAGTGAACAGGCCACTCTGCCCGAACAAGGCAGAATGCAGATGCGTAGTTCCCAAGCATATTCCTCTGAGTCCACTAGAAACGTTGGAGTAGAGCTGAGAGGAACTCGGCATAAGTTCCATTTGAAGAAATAACCTAGACCAGAAACCCACTCAGCTGTAGCTGTTAAGATTCATCTGGAGCGCACATTCTGGGAACCAGGCAGCAGAGTGCCCTGTGGAAGCTGCTCGATTTCAGCTTGTCTGATAGGTGTTTGTCTTCCCTGCAGAGAAACAGTGGCTTAGAGAACTCTTTCTACAGCAGCCACACACTCTGCCCTAGAGCTGAGAAGCACTGGCTGTAAGTTCCCTTTGCAGAAGTAACATTCTCCAGAAACACACTCTCTCCTAACTCTTAAGTTACTAGCTCACCTCACATATGCATGGAAACCCAGAGTGGAGCAGGCGGCGATAGCTCTTGCTTGGATGCTGCCAGAAGGCTCTGTGCGATAGTGGCTTGCAAGGAGCTACTTAGGAATCTAGTTGCACAGCAAGTACAAGCTTCTCACTGGAGCTGAGAAGCACTGGGAAGAACTTCCCTTTGAAGAACTAACAGTGTGCAGAAACACACGCAGTTCTATCTCTTACTGGGGAGTGTGCAGGCGAGTTCAGTGAACAGGCCGCTCTGCCCGAACAAGGCAGAATGCAGATGCGTAGTTCCCAAGCAGATTCTTCTGAGTCCACTAGAAACGTTGGAGGAGAGCTGAGAGGAGCTCGGCATAAGTTCCATTTGAAGAAATAACCTAGGCCAGAAACCCACTCAGCTGTAGCTGTTAAGATTCATCTGGAGCGCACATTCTGGGAACCAGGCAGCCCAGTGCCCTGTGGAAGCTGCTCGATTTCAGCTTGTCTGATAGGTGTTTGTCTTCCCTGCAGAGAAACAGTGGCTTAGAGAACTCTTTCTACAGCAGCCACACACTCTGCCCTAGAGCTGAGAAGCACTGGCTGTAAGTTCCCTTTGCAGAAGTAACATTCTCCAGAAACACACTCTCTCCTAACTCTTAAGTTACTAGCTCACCTCACATATGCATGGAAACGCAGAGTGGAGCAGCCGGCGATAGCTCTTGCTTGGATGCTGCCAGAAGGCTCTGTGCGATAGTGGCTTGCAAGGAGCTGTTTAGGAATCTAGTTGCACAGCAAGTACAAGCTTCTCACTGGAGCTGAGAAGCACTGGGAAGAACTTCCGTTTGAAGAACTAACAGTGTGCAGAAACACACGCAGTTCTATCTCTTACTGGGGAGTGTGCAGGCGAGTTCATTGAACAGGCCGCTCTGCCCGAACAAGGCAGAATGCAGATGCGTAGTTCCCAAGCATATTCTTCTGAGTCCACTAGAAACGTTGGAGTAGAGCTGAGAGGAACTCGGCATAAGTTCCATTTGAAGAAATAACCTAGGCCAGAAACCCACTCAGCTGTAGCTGTTAAGATTCATCTGGAGCGCACATTCTGGGAACCAGGCAGCAGAGTACCCGGTGGAAGCTGCTCGATTTCAGCTTGTCTGATAGGTGTTTGTCTTCCCTGCAGAGAAACAGTGGCTTAGAGAACTCTTTCTACAGCAGCCACACACTCTGTCCTAGAGCTGAGAAGCACTGGCTGTAAGTTCCCTTTGCACAAGTAACATTCCCCAGAAACACACTCTCTCCTAACTCTTAAGTTAATAGCTCACCTCACATATGCATGGAAACCCAGAGTGGAGCAGCCGGCGATAGCTCTTGCTTGGATGCTGCCAGAAGGCTCTGTGCGATAGTGGCTTGCAAGGAGCTGCTTAGGAATCTAGTTGCACAGCAAGTACAAGCTTCTCACTGGAGCTGAGAAGCACTGGGAAGAACTTCCCTTTGAAGAACTAACAGTGTGCAGAAACACACGCAGTTCTATCTCTTACTGGGGAGTGTGCAGGCGAGTTCAGTGAACAGGCCGCTCTGCCCGAACAAGGCAGAATGCAGATGCGTAGTTCCCAAGCATATTCTTCTGAGTCCACTAGAAACGTTGGAGTAGAGCTGAGAGGAGCTCGGCATAAGTTCCATTTGAAGAAATAACCTAGGCCAGAAACCCATTCAGCTGTAGCTGTTAAGATTCATCTGGAGCGCACATTCTGGGAACCAGGCAGCAGAGTGCCCTGTGGAAGCTGCTCGATTTCAGCTTGTCTGATAGGTGTTTGTCTTCCCTGCAGAGAAACAGTGGCTTAGAGAACTCTTTCTACAGCAGCCACACACTCTGCCCTAGAGCTGAGAAGCACTGGCTGTAAGTTCCCTTTGCAGAAGTAACATTCTCCAGAAACACACTCTCTCCTAACTCTTAAGATACTAGCTCACCTCACATATGCATGGAAACCCAGAGTGGAGCAGGCGGCGATAGCTCTTGCTTGGATGCTGCCAGAAGGCTCTGTGCGATAGTGGCTTGCAAGGAGCTACTTAGGAATCTAGTTGCACAGCAAGTACAAGCTTCTCACTGGAGCTGAGAAGCACTGGGAAGAACTTCCCTTTGAAGAACTAACAGTGTGCAGAAACACACGCAGTTCTATCTCTTACTGGGGAGTGTGCAGGCGAGTTCAGTGAACAGGCCGCTCTGCCCGAACAAGGCAGAATGCAGATGCGTAGTTCCCAAGCAGATTCTTCTGAGTCCACTAGAAACGTTGGAGTAGAGCTGAGAGGAGCTCGGCATAAGTTCCATTTGAAGAAATAACCTAGGCCAGAAACCCACTCAGCTGTAGCTGTTAAGATTCATCTGGAGCGCACATTCTGGGAACCAGGCAGCACAGTGCCCTGTGGAAGCTGCTCGATTTCAGCTTGTCTGATAGGTGTTTGTCTTCCCTGCAGAGAAACAGTGGCTTAGAGAACTCTTTCTACAGCAGCCACACACTCTGCCCTAGAGCTGAGAAGCACTGGCTGTAAGTCCCCTTTGCAGAAGTAACATTCTCCAGAAACACACTCTCTCCTAACTCTTAAGTTACTAGCTCACCTCACATATGCATGGAAACGCAGAGTGGAGCAGCCGGCGATAGCTCTTGCTTGGATGCTGCCAGAAGGCTCTGTGCGATAGTGGTTGCAAGGAGCTGCTTAGGAATCTAGTTGCACAGCAAGTACAAGCTTCTCACTGGAGCTGAGAAGCACTGGGAAGAACTTCCCTTTGAAGAACTAACAGTGTGCAGAAACACACGCAGTTCTATCTCTTACTGGGGAGTGTGCAGGCGAGTTCAGTGAACAGGCCGCTCTGCCCGAACAAGGCAGAATGCAGATGCGTAGTTCCCAAGCATATTCTTCTGAGTCCACTAGAAACGTTGGAGTAGAGCTGAGAGGAACTCGGCATAAGTTCCATTTGAAGAAATAACCTAGGCCAGAAACCCACTCAGCTGTAGCTGTGAAGATTCATCTGGAGCGCACATTCTGGGAACCAGGCAGCAGAGTGCCCTGTGGAAGCTGCTCGATTTCAGCTTGTCTGATAGGTGTTTGTCTTCCCTGCAGAGAAACAGTGGCTTAGAGAACTCTTTCTACAGCAGCCACACACTCTGCCCTAGAGCTGAGAAGCACTGGCTGTAAGTTCCCTTTGCAGAAGTAACATTCTCCAGAAACACACTCTCTCCTAACTCTTAAGTTACTAGCTCACCTCACATATGCATGGAAACCCAGAGTGGAGCAGCCGGCGATAGCTCTTGCTTGGATGCTGCCAGAAGGCTCTGTGCGATAGTGGCTTGCAAGGAGCTGCTTAGGAATCTAGTTGCACAGCAAGTACAAGCTTCTCACTGGAGCTGAGAAGCACTGGGAAGAACTTCCCTTTGAAGAACTAACAGTGTGCAGAAACACACGCAGTTCTATCTCTTACTGGGGAGTGTGCAGGCGAGTTCAGTGAACAGGCCGCTCTGCCCGAACCAGGCAGAATGCAGATGCGTAGTTCCCAAGCATATTCTTCTGAGTCCACTAGAAACGTTGGAGTAGAGCTGAGAGGAGCTCGGCATAAGTTCCATTTGAAGAAATAACCTAGACCAGAAACCCATTCAGCTGTAGCTGTTAAGATTCATCTGGAGCGCACATTCTGGGAACCAGGCAGCAGAGTGCCCTGTGGAAGCTGCTCGATTTCAGCTTGTCTGATAGGTGTTTGTCTTCCCTGCAGAGAAACAGTGGCTTAGAGAACTCTTTCTACAGCAGCCACACACTCTGCCCTAGAGCTGAGAAGCACTGGCTGTAAGTTCCCTTTGCAGAAGTAACATTCTCCAGAAACACACTCTCTCCTAAGTCTTAAGTTACTAGCTCACCTCACATATGCATGGAAACCCAGAGTGGAGCAGGCGGCGATAGCTCTTGCTTGGATGCTGCCAGAAGGCTCTGTGCGATAGTGGCTTGCAAGGAGCTACTTAGGAATCTAGTTGCACAGCAAGTACAAGCTTCTCACTGGAGCTGAGAAGCACTGGGAAGAACTTCCCTTTGAAGAACTAACAGTGTGCAGAAACACACGCAGTTCTATCTCTTACTGGGGAGTGTGCAGGCGAGTTCAGTGAACAGGCCGCTCTGCCCGAACAAGGCAGAATGCAGATGCGTAGTTCCCAAGCAGATTCTTCTGAGTCCACTAGAAACGTTGGAGTAGAGCTGAGAGGAGCTCGGCATAAGTTCCATTTGAAGAAATAACCTAGGCCAGAAACCCACTCAGCTGTAGCTGTTAAGATTCATCTGGAGCGCACATTCTGGGAACCAGGCAGCACAGTGCCCTGTGGAAGCTGCTCGATTTCAGCTTGTCTGATAGGTGTTTGTCTTCCCTGCAGAGAAACAGTGGCTTAGAGAACTCTTTCTACAGCAGCCACACACTCTGCCCTAGAGCTGAGAAGCACTGGCTGTAAGTCCCCTTTGCAGAAGTAACATTCTCCAGAAACACACTCTCTCCTAACTCTTAAGTTACTAGCTCACCTCACATATGCATGGAAACGCAGAGTGGAGCAGCCGGCGATAGCTCTTGCTTGGATGCTGCCAGAAGGCTCTGTGCGATAGTGGTTGCAAGGAGCTGCTTAGGAATCTAGTTGCACAGCAAGTACAAGCTTCTCACTGGAGCTGAGAAGCACTGGGAAGAACTTCCCTTTGAAGAACTAACAGTGTGCAGAAACACACGCAGTTCTATCTCTTACTGGGGAGTGTGCAGGCGAGTTCAGTGAACAGGCCGCTCTGCCCGAACAAGGCAGAATGCAGATGCGTAGTTCCCAAGCATATTCTTCTGAGTCCACTAGAAACGTTGGAGTAGAGCTGAGAGGAACTCGGCATAAGTTCCATTTGAAGAAATAACCTAGGCCAGAAACCCACTCAGCTGTAGCTGTGAAGATTCATCTGGAGCGCACATTCTGGGAACCAGGCAGCAGAGTGCCCTGTGGAAGCTGCTCGATTTCAGCTTGTCTGATAGGTGTTTGTCTTCCCTGCAGAGAAACAGTGGCTTAGAGAACTCTTTCTACAGCAGCCACACACTCTGCCCTAGAGCTGAGAAGCACTGGCTGTAAGTTCCCTTTGCAGAAGTAACATTCTCCAGAAACACACTCTCTCCTAACTCTTAAGTTACTAGCTCACCTCACATATGCATGGAAACCCAGAGTGGAGCAGCCGGCGATAGCTCTTGCTTGGATGCTGCCAGAAGGCTCTGTGCGATAGTGGCTTGCAAGGAGCTGCTTAGGAATCTAGTTGCACAGCAAGTACAAGCTTCTCACTGGAGCTGAGAAGCACTGGGAAGAACTTCCCTTTGAAGAACTAACAGTGTGCAGAAACACACGCAGTTCTATCTCTTACTGGGGAGTGTGCAGGCGAGTTCAGTGAACAGGCCGCTCTGCCCGAACAAGGCAGAATGCAGATGCGTAGTTCCCAAGCAGATTCTTCTGAGTCCACTAGAAACGTTGGAGTAGAGCTGAGAGGAGCTCGGCATAAGTTCCATTTGAAGAAATAACCTAGGCCAGAATCCCACTCAGCTGTAGCTGTTAAGATTCATCTGGAGCGCACATTCTGGGAACCAGGCAGCAGAGTTCCCTGTGGAAGCTGCTCGATTTCAGCTTGTCTGATAGGTGTTTGTCTTCCCTGCAGAGAAACAGTGGCTTAGAGAACTCTTTCTACAGCAGCCACACACTCTGCCCTAGAGCTGAGAAGCACTGGCTGTAAGTCCCCTTTGCAGAAGTAACATTCTCCAGAAACACACTCTCTCCTAACTCTTAAGTTACTAGCTCACCTCACATATGCATGGAAACGCAGAGTGGAGCAGCCGGCGATAGCTCTTGCTTGGATGCTGCCAGAAGGCTCTGTGCGATAGTGGCTTGCAAGGAGCTGCTTAGGAATCTAGTTGCACAGCAAGTACAAGCTTCTCACTGGAGCTGAGAAGCACTGGAAAGAACTTCCCTTTGAAGAACTAACAGTGTGCAGAAACACACGCAGTTCTATCTCTTACTGGGGAGTGTGCAGGCGAGTTCAGTGAACAGGCCACTCTGCCCGAACAAGGCAGAATGCAGATGCGTAGTTCCCAAGCATATTCCTCTGAGTCCACTAGAAACGTTGGAGTAGAGCTGAGAGGAACTCGGCATAAGTTCCATTTGAAGAAATAACCTAGACCAGAAACCCACTCAGCTGTAGCTGTTAAGATTCATCTGGAGCGCACATTCTGGGAACCAGGCAGCACAGTGCCCTGTGGAAGCTGCTCGATTTCAGCTTGTCTGATAGGTGTTTGTCTTCCCTGCAGAGAAACAGTGGCTTAGAGAACTCTTTCTACAGCAGCCACACACTCTGCCCTAGAGCTGAGAAGCACTGGCTGTAAGTTCCCTTTGCAGAAGTAACATTCTCCAGAAACACACTCTCTCCTAACTCTTAAGTTACTAGCTCACCTCACATATGCATGGAAACGCAGAGTGGAGCAGCCGGCGATAGCTCTTGCTTGGATGCTGCCAGAAGGCTCTGTGCGATAGTGGCTTGCAAGGAGCTGTTTAGGAATCTAGTTGCACAGCAAGTACAAGCTTCTCACTGGAGCTGAGAAGCACTGGGAAGAACTTCCCTTTGAAGAACTAACAGTGTGCAGAAACACACGCAGTTCTATCTCTTACTGGGGAGTGTGCAGGCGAGTTCAGTGAACAGGCCGCTCTGCCCGAACAAGGCAGAATGCAGATGCGTAGTTCCCAAGCATATTCTTCTGAGTCCACTAGAAACGTTGGAGTAGAGCTGAGAGGAACTCGGCATAAGTTCCATTTGAAGAAATAACCTAGGCCAGAAACCCACTCAGCTGTAGCTGTTAAGATTCATCTGGAGCGCACATTCTGGGAACCAGGCAGCAGAGTACCCGGTGGAAGCTGCTCGATTTCAGCTTGTCTGATAGGTGTTTGTCTTCCCTGCAGAGAAACAGTGGCTTAGAGAACTCTTTCTACAGCAGCCACACACTCTGTCCTAGAGCTGAGAAGCACTGGCTGTAAGTTCCCTTTGCACAAGTAACATTCCCCAGAAACACACTCTCTCCTAACTCTTAAGTTAATAGCTCACCTCACATATGCATGGAAACCCAGAGTGGAGCAGCCGGCGTATCTCTTGCTTGGATGCTGCCAGAAGGCTCTGTGCGATAGTGGCTTGGAAGGAGCTACTTAGGAATCTAGTTGCACAGCAAGTACAAGCTTTTCACTGGAGCTGAGAAGCACTGGGAAGAACTTCTCTTTGAAGAACTAACAGTGTGCAAAAACACACGCAGTTCTATCTCTTACTGGGGAGTGTCCAGGAGACCTCAGTGAACAGGCCGCTCTGCCCGAACAAGGCAGAATGCAGATGCGTAGTTCCCAAGCAGATTCTTCTGAGTCCACTAGAAACGTTGGAGTAGAGCTGAGAGGAACTCGGCATAAGTTCCATTTGAAGAAATAACCTAGGCCAGAAACCCACTCAGCTGTAGCTGTTAAGATTCATCTGGAGCGCACATTCTGGGAACCAGGCAGCAGAGTGCCCTGTGGAAGCTGCTCGATTTCAGCTTGTCTGATAGGTGTTTGTCTTCCCTGCAGAGAAACAGTGGCTTAGAAAACTCTTTCTACAGCAGCCACACAGTCTGCCCTAGAGCTGAGAAGCACTGGCTGTAAGTTCCCTTTGCAGAAGTAACATTCTCCAGAAACACACTCTCTCCTAACTCTTAAGTTACTAGCTCACCTCACATATGCATGGAAACCCAGAGTGGAGCAGCCGGCGATAGCTCTTGCTTGGATGCTGCCAGAAGGCTCTGTGCGATAGTGGCTTGCAAGGAGCTGCTTAGGAATCTAGTTGCACAGCAAGTACAAGCTTCTCACTGGAGCTGAGAAGCACTGGGAAGAACTTCCCTTTGAAGAACTAACAGTGTGCAGAAACACACGCAGTTCTATCTCTTACTGGGGAGTGTGCAGGCGAGTTCAGTGAACAGGCCGCTCTGCCCGAACAAGGCAGAATGCAGATGCGTAGTTCCCAAGCAGATTCTTCTGAGTCCACTAGAAACGTTGGAGTAGAGCTGAGAGGAGCTCGGCATAAGTTCCATTTGAAGAAATAACCTAGGCCAGAAACCCACTCAGCTGTAGCTGTTAAGATTCATCTGGAGCGCACATTCTGGGAACCAGGCAGCACAGTGCCCTGTGGAAGCTGCTCGATTTCAGCTTGTCTGATAGGTGTTTGTCTTCCCTGCAGAGAAACAGTGGCTTAGAGAACTCTTTCTACAGCAGCCACACACTCTGCCCTAGAGCTGAGAAGCACTGGCTGTAAGTCCCCTTTGCAGAAGTAACATTCTCCAGAAACACACTCTCTCCTAACTCTTAAGTTACTAGCTCACCTCACATATGCATGGAAACGCAGAGTGGAGCAGCCGGCGATAGCTCTTGCTTGGATGCTGCCAGAAGGCTCTGTGCGATAGTGGTTGCAAGGAGCTGCTTAGGAATCTAGTTGCACAGCAAGTACAAGCTTCTCACTGGAGCTGAGAAGCACTGGGAAGAACTTCCCTTTGAAGAACTAACAGTGTGCAGAAACACACGCAGTTCTATCTCTTACTGGGGAGTGTGCAGGCGAGTTCAGTGAACAGGCCGCTCTGCCCGAACAAGGCAGAATGCAGATGCGTAGTTCCCAAGCATATTCTTCTGAGTCCACTAGAAACGTTGGAGTAGAGCTGAGAGGAACTCGGCATAAGTTCCATTTGAAGAAATAACCTAGGCCAGAAACCCACTCAGCTGTAGCTGTGAAGATTCATCTGGAGCGCACATTCTGGGAACCAGGCAGCAGAGTGCCCTGTGGAAGCTGCTCGATTTCAGCTTGTCTGATAGGTGTTTGTCTTCCCTGCAGAGAAACAGTGGCTTAGAGAACTCTTTCTACAGCAGCCACACACTCTGCCCTAGAGCTGAGAAGCACTGGCTGTAAGTTCCCTTTGCAGAAGTAACATTCTCCAGAAACACACTCTCTCCTAACTCTTAAGTTACTAGCTCACCTCACATATGCATGGAAACCCAGAGTGGAGCAGCCGGCGATAGCTCTTGCTTGGATGCTGCCAGAAGGCTCTGTGCGATAGTGGCTTGCAAGGAGCTGCTTAGGAATCTAGTTGCACAGCAAGTACAAGCTTCTCACTGGAGCTGAGAAGCACTGGGAAGAACTTCCCTTTGAAGAACTAACAGTGTGCAGAAACACACGCAGTTCTATCTCTTACTGGGGAGTGTGCAGGCGAGTTCAGTGAACAGGCCGCTCTGCCCGAACAAGGCAGAATGCAGATGCGTAGTTCCCAAGCAGATTCTTCTGAGTCCACTAGAAACGTTGGAGTAGAGCTGAGAGGAGCTCGGCATAAGTTCCATTTGAAGAAATAACCTAGGCCAGAATCCCACTCAGCTGTAGCTGTTAAGATTCATCTGGAGCGCACATTCTGGGAACCAGGCAGCAGAGTTCCCTGTGGAAGCTGCTCGATTTCAGCTTGTCTGATAGGTGTTTGTCTTCCCTGCAGAGAAACAGTGGCTTAGAGAACTCTTTCTACAGCAGCCACACACTCTGCCCTAGAGCTGAGAAGCACTGGCTGTAAGTCCCCTTTGCAGAAGTAACATTCTCCAGAAACACACTCTCTCCTAACTCTTAAGTTACTAGCTCACCTCACATATGCATGGAAACGCAGAGTGGAGCAGCCGGCGATAGCTCTTGCTTGGATGCTGCCAGAAGGCTCTGTGCGATAGTGGCTTGCAAGGAGCTGCTTAGGAATCTAGTTGCACAGCAAGTACAAGCTTCTCACTGGAGCTGAGAAGCACTGGAAAGAACTTCCCTTTGAAGAACTAACAGTGTGCAGAAACACACGCAGTTCTATCTCTTACTGGGGAGTGTGCAGGCGAGTTCAGTGAACAGGCCACTCTGCCCGAACAAGGCAGAATGCAGATGCGTAGTTCCCAAGCATATTCCTCTGAGTCCACTAGAAACGTTGGAGTAGAGCTGAGAGGAACTCGGCATAAGTTCCATTTGAAGAAATAACCTAGACCAGAAACCCACTCA
Organism: Tapirus indicus; assembly: GCA_031878705.1. Lineage (NCBI taxonomy): Eukaryota > Metazoa > Chordata > Mammalia > Perissodactyla > Tapiridae > Tapirus > Tapirus indicus. The sequence continues at coordinate 1,503,283 of CM062933.1, forward strand.
GCTGTAGCTGTTAAGATTCATCTGGAGCGCACATTCTGGGAACCAGGCAGCACAGTGCCCTGTGGAAGCTGCTCGATTTCAGCTTGTCTGATAGGTGTTTGTCTTCCCTGCAGAGAAACAGTGGCTTAGAGAACTCTTTCTACAGCAGCCACACACTCTGCCCTAGAGCTGAGAAGCACTGGCTGTAAGTTCCCTTTGCAGAAGTAACATTCTCCAGAAACACACTCTCTCCTAACTCTTAAGTTACTAGCTCACCTCACATATGCATGGAAACGCAGAGTGGAGCAGCCGGCGATAGCTCTTGCTTGGATGCTGCCAGAAGGCTCTGTGCGATAGTGGCTTGCAAGGAGCTGTTTAGGAATCTAGTTGCACAGCAAGTACAAGCTTCTCACTGGAGCTGAGAAGCACTGGGAAGAACTTCCCTTTGAAGAACTAACAGTGTGCAGAAACACACGCAGTTCTATCTCTTACTGGGGAGTGTGCAGGCGAGTTCAGTGAACAGGCCGCTCTGCCCGAACAAGGCAGAATGCAGATGCGTAGTTCCCAAGCATATTCTTCTGAGTCCACTAGAAACGTTGGAGTAGAGCTGAGAGGAACTCGGCATAAGTTCCATTTGAAGAAATAACCTAGGCCAGAAACCCACTCAGCTGTAGCTGTTAAGATTCATCTGGAGCGCACATTCTGGGAACCAGGCAGCAGAGTACCCGGTGGAAGCTGCTCGATTTCAGCTTGTCTGATAGGTGTTTGTCTTCCCTGCAGAGAAACAGTGGCTTAGAGAACTCTTTCTACAGCAGCCACACACTCTGTCCTAGAGCTGAGAAGCACTGGCTGTAAGTTCCCTTTGCACAAGTAACATTCCCCAGAAACACACTCTCTCCTAACTCTTAAGTTAATAGCTCACCTCACATATGCATGGAAACCCAGAGTGGAGCAGCCGGCGTATCTCTTGCTTGGATGCTGCCAGAAGGCTCTGTGCGATAGTGGCTTGGAAGGAGCTACTTAGGAATCTAGTTGCACAGCAAGTACAAGCTTTTCACTGGAGCTGAGAAGCACTGGGAAGAACTTCTCTTTGAAGAACTAACAGTGTGCAAAAACACACGCAGTTCTATCTCTTACTGGGGAGTGTCCAGGAGACCTCAGTGAACAGGCCGCTCTGCCCGAACAAGGCAGAATGCAGATGCGTAGTTCCCAAGCAGATTCTTCTGAGTCCACTAGAAACGTTGGAGTAGAGCTGAGAGGAACTCGGCATAAGTTCCATTTGAAGAAATAACCTAGGCCAGAAACCCACTCAGCTGTAGCTGTTAAGATTCATCTGGAGCGCACATTCTGGGAACCAGGCAGCAGAGTGCCCTGTGGAAGCTGCTCGATTTCAGCTTGTCTGATAGGTGTTTGTCTTCCCTGCAGAGAAACAGTGGCTTAGAAAACTCTTTCTACAGCAGCCACACAGTCTGCCCTAGAGCTGAGAAGCACTGGCTGTAAGTTCCCTTTGCAGAAGTAACATTCTCCAGAAACACACTCTCTCCTAACTCTTAAGTTACTAGCTCACCTCACATATGCATGGAAACCCAGAGTGGAGCAGCCGGCGATAGCTCTTGCTTGGATGCTGCCAGAAGGCTCTGTGCGATAGTGGCTTGCAAGGAGCTGCTTAGGAATCTAGTTGCACAGCAAGTACAAGCTTCTCACTGGAGCTGAGAAGCACTGGGAAGAACTTCCCTTTGAAGAACTAACAGTGTGCAGAAACACACGCAGTTCTATCTCTTACTGGGGAGTGTGCAGGCGAGTTCAGTGAACAGGCCGCTCTGCCCGAACAAGGCAGAATGCAGATGCGTAGTTCCCAAGCAGATTCTTCTGAGTCCACTAGAAACGTTGGAGTAGAGCTGAGAGGAACTCGGCATAAGTTCCATTTGAAGAAATAACCTAGGCCAGAAACCCACTCAGCTGTAGCTGTGAAGATTCATCTGGAGCGCACATTCTGGGAACCAGGCAGCAGAGTGCCCTGTGGAAGCTGCTCGATTTCAGCTTGTCTGATAGGTGTTTGTCTTCCCTGCAGAGAAACAGTGGCTTAGAGAACTCTTTCTACAGCAGCCACACACTCTGCCCTAGAGCTGAGAAGCACTGGCTGTAAGTTCCCTTTGCAGAAGTAACATTCTCCAGAAACACACTCTCTCCTAACTCTTAAGTTACTAGCTCACCTCACATATGCATGGAAACCCAGAGTGGAGCAGCCGGCGATAGCTCTTGCTTGGATGCTGCCAGAAGGCTCTGTGCGATAGTGGCTTGCAAGGAGCTGCTTAGGAATCTAGTTGCACAGCAAGTACAAGCTTCTCACTGGAGCTGAGAAGCACTGGGAAGAACTTCCCTTTGAAGAACTAACAGTGTGCAGAAACACACGCAGTTCTATCTCTTACTGGGGAGTGTGCAGGCGAGTTCAGTGAACAGGCCGCTCTGCCCGAACAAGGCAGAATGCAGATGCGTAGTTCCCAAGCATATTCTTCTGAGTCCACTAGAAACGTTGGAGTAGAGCTGAGAGGAGCTCGGCATAAGTTCCATTTGAAGAAATAACCTAGGCCAGAATCCCACTCAGCTGTAGCTGTTAAGATTCATCTGGAGCGCACATTCTGGGAACCAGGCAGCAGAGTTCCCTGTGGAAGCTGCTCGATTTCAGCTTGTCTGATAGGTGTTTGTCTTCCCTGCAGAGAAACAGTGGCTTAGAGAACTCTTTCTACAGCAGCCACACACTCTGCCCTAGAGCTGAGAAGCACTGGCTGTAAGTCCCCTTTGCAGAAGTAACATTCTCCAGAAACACACTCTCTCCTAACTCTTAAGTTACTAGCTCACCTCACATATGCATGGAAACGCAGAGTGGAGCAGCCGGCGATCGCTCTTGCTTGGATGCTGCCAGAAGGCTCTGTGCGATAGTGGCTTGCAAGGAGCTGTTTAGGAATCTAGTTGCACAGCAAGTACAAGCTTCTCACTGGAGCTGAGAAGCACTGGGAAGAACTTCCCTTTGAAGAACTAACAGTGTGCAGAAACACACGCAGTTCTATCTCTTACTGGGGAGTGTGCAGGCGAGTTCAGTGAACAGGCCGCTCTGCCCGAACAAGGCAGAATGCAGATGCGTAGTTCCCAAGCATATTCTTCTGAGTCCACTAGAAACGTTGGAGTAGAGCTGAGAGGAACTCGGCATAAGTTCCATTTGAAGAAATAACCTAGGCCAGAAACCCACTCAGCTGTAGCTGTTAAGATTCATCTGGAGCGCACATTCTGGGAACCAGGCAGCAGAGTACCCGGTGGAAGCTGCTCGATTTCAGCTTGTCTGATAGGTGTTTGTCTTCCCTGCAGAGAAACAGTGGCTTAGAGAACTCTTTCTACAGCAGCCACACACTCTGTCCTAGAGCTGAGAAGCACTGGCTGTAAGTTCCCTTTGCACAAGTAACATTCCCCAGAAACACACTCTCTCCTAACTCTTAAGTTACTAGCTCACCTCACATATGCATGGAAACCCAGAGTGGAGCAGCCGGCGTATCTCTTGCTTGGATGCTGCCAGAAGGCTCTGTGCGATAGTGGCTTGCAAGGAGCTACTTAGGAATCTAGTTGCACAGCAAGTACAAGCTTTTCACTGGAGCTGAGAAGCACTGGGAAGAACTTCTCTTTCAAGAACTAACAGTGTGCAAAAACACACGCAGTTCTATCTCTTACTGGGGAGTGTGCAGGCGAGTTCAGTGAACAGGCCGCTCTGCCCGAACAAGGCAGAATGCAGATGCGTAGTTCCCAAGCATATTCTTCTGAGTCCACTAGAAACGTTGGAGTAGAGCTGAGAGGAACTCGGCATAAGTTCCATTTGAAGAAATAACCTAGGCCAGAAACCCACTCAGCTGTAGCTGTGAAGATTCATCTGGAGCGCACATTCTGGGAACCAGGCAGCAGAGTGCCCTGTGGAAGCTGCTCGATTTCAGCTTGTCTGATAGGTGTTTGTCTTCCCTGCAGAGAAACAGTGGCTTAGAGAACTCTTTCTAGAGCAGCCACACACTCTGCCCTAGAGCTGAGAAGCACTGGCTGTAAGTTCCCTTTGCAGAAGTAACATTCTCCAGAAACACACTCTCTCCTAACTCTTAAGTTACTAGCTCACCTCACATATGCATGGAAACCCAGAGTGGAGCAGCCGGCGATAGCTCTTGCTTGGATGCTGGCAGAAGGCTCTGTGCGATAGTGGCTTGCAAGGAGCTGCTTAGGAATCTAGTTGCACAGCAAGTACAAGCTTCTCACTGGAGCTGAGAAGCACTGGAAAGAACTTCCCTTTGAAGAACTAACAGTGTGCAGAAACACACGCAGTTCTATCTCTTACTGGGGAGTGTGCAGGCGAGTTCAGTGAACAGGCCACTCTGCCCGAACAAGGCAGAATGCAGATGCGTAGTTCCCAAGCATATTCCTCTGAGTCCACTAGAAACGTTGGAGTAGAGCTGAGAGGAACTCGGCATAAGTTCCATTTGAAGAAATAACCTAGACCAGAAACCCATTCAGCTGTAGCTGTTAAGATTCATCTGGAGCGCACATTCTGGGAACCAGGCAGCAGAGTGCCCTGTGGAAGCTGCTCGATTTCAGCTTGTCTGATAGGTGTTTGTCTTCCCTGCAGAGAAACAGTGGCTTAGAGAACTCTTTCTACAGCAGCCACACACTCTGCCCTAGAGCTGAGAAGCACTGGCTGTAAGTTCCCTTTGCAGAAGTAACATTCTCCAGAAACACACTCTCTCCTAACTCTTAAGTTACTAGCTCACCTCACATATGCATGGAAACCCAGAGTGGAGCAGCCGGCGATAGCTCTTGCTTGGATGCTGCCAGAAGGCTCTGTGCGATAGTGGCTTGCAAGGAGCTGCTTAGGAATCTAGTTGCACAGCAAGTACAAGCTTCTCACTGGAGCTGAGAAGCACTGGAAAGAACTTCCCTTTGAAGAACTAACAGTGTGCAGAAACACACGCAGTTCTATCTCTTACTGGGGAGTGTGCAGGCGAGTTCAGTGAACAGGCCACTCTGCCCGAACAAGGCAGAATGCAGATGCGTAGTTCCCAAGCATATTCCTCTGAGTCCACTAGAAACGTTGGAGTAGAGCTGAGAGGAACTCGGCATAAGTTCCATTTGAAGAAATAACCTAGACCAGAAACCCATTCAGCTGTAGCTGTTAAGATTCATCTGGAGCGCACATTCTGGGAACCAGGCAGCAGAGTGCCCTGTGGAAGCTGCTCGATTTCAGCTTGTCTGATAGGTGTTTGTCTTCCCTGCAGAGAAACAGTGGCTTAGAGAACTCTTTCTACAGCAGCCACACACTCTGCCCTAGAGCTGAGAAGCACTGGCTGTAAGTTCCCTTTGCAGAAGTAACATTCTCCAGAAACACACTCTCTCCTAACTCTTAAGTTACTAGCTCACCTCACATATGCATGGAAACCCAGAGTGGAGCAGGCGGCGATAGCTCTTGCTTGGATGCTGCCAGAAGGCTCTGTGCGATAGTGGCTTGCAAGGAGCTACTTAGGAATCTAGTTGCACAGCAAGTACAAGCTTCTCACTGGAGCTGAGAAGCACTGGGAAGAACTTCCCTTTGAAGAACTAACAGTGTGCAGAAACACACGCAGTTCTATCTCTTACTGGGGAGTGTGCAGGCGAGTTCAGTGAACAGGCCGCTCTGCCCGAACAAGGCAGAATGCAGATGCGTAGTTCCCAAGCAGATTCTTCTGAGTCCACTAGAAACGTTGGAGTAGAGCTGAGAGGAGCTCGGCATAAGTTCCATTTGAAGAAATAACCTAGGCCAGAAACCCACTCAGCTGTAGCTGTTAAGATTCATCTGGAGCGCACATTCTGGGAACCAGGCAGCAGAGTGCCCTGTGGAAGCTGCTCGATTTCAGCTTGTCTGATAGGTGTTTGTCTTCCCTGCAGAGAAACAGTGGCTTAGAGAACTCTTTCTACAGCAGCCACACACTCTGCCCTAGAGCTGAGAAGCACTGGCTGTAAGTCCCCTTTGCAGAAGTAACATTCTCCAGAAACACACTCTCTCCTAACTCTTAAGTTACTAGCTCACCTCACATATGCATGGAAACGCAGAGTGGAGCAGCCGGCGATAGCTCTTGCTTGGATGCTGCCAGAAGGCTCTGTGCGATAGTGGTTGCAAGGAGCTGCTTAGGAATCTAGTTGCACAGCAAGTACAAGCTTCTCACTGGAGCTGAGAAGCACTGGGAAGAACTTCCCTTTGAAGAACTAACAGTGTGCAGAAACACACGCAGTTCTATCTCTTACTGGGGAGTGTGCAGGCGAGTTCAGTGAACAGGCCGCTCTGCCCGAACAAGGCAGAATGCAGATGCGTAGTTCCCAAGCATATTCTTCTGAGTCCACTAGAAACGTTGGAGTAGAGCTGAGAGGAACTCGGCATAAGTTCCATTTGAAGAAATAACCTAGGCCAGAAACCCACTCAGCTGTAGCTGTGAAGATTCATCTGGAGCGCACATTCTGGGAACCAGGCAGCAGAGTGCCCTGTGGAAGCTGCTCGATTTCAGCTTGTCTGATAGGTGTTTGTCTTCCCTGCAGAGAAACAGTGGCTTAGAGAACTCTTTCTACAGCAGCCACACACTCTGCCCTAGAGCTGAGAAGCACTGGCTGTAAGTTCCCTTTGCAGAAGTAACATTCTCCAGAAACACACTCTCTCCTAACTCTTAAGTTACTAGCTCACCTCACATATGCATGGAAACCCAGAGTGGAGCAGCCGGCGATAGCTCTTGCTTGGATGCTGCCAGAAGGCTCTGTGCGATAGTGGCTTGCAAGGAGCTGCTTAGGAATCTAGTTGCACAGCAAGTACAAGCTTCTCACTGGAGCTGAGAAGCACTGGGAAGAACTTCCCTTTGAAGAACTAACAGTGTGCAGAAACACACGCAGTTCTATCTCTTACTGGGGAGTGTGCAGGCGAGTTCAGTGAACAGGCCGCTCTGCCCGAACAAGGCAGAATGCAGATGCGTAGTTCCCAAGCATATTCTTCTGAGTCCACTAGAAACGTTGGAGTAGAGCTGAGAGGAGCTCGGCATAAGTTCCATTTGAAGAAATAACCTAGGCCAGAATCCCACTCAGCTGTAGCTGTTAAGATTCATCTGGAGCGCACATTCTGGGAACCAGGCAGCAGAGTTCCCTGTGGAAGCTGCTCGATTTCAGCTTGTCTGATAGGTGTTTGTCTTCCCTGCAGAGAAACAGTGGCTTAGAGAACTCTTTCTACAGCAGCCACACACTCTGCCCTAGAGCTGAGAAGCACTGGCTGTAAGTCCCCTTTGCAGAAGTAACATTCTCCAGAAACACACTCTCTCCTAACTCTTAAGTTACTAGCTCACCTCACATATGCATGGAAACCCAGAGTGGAGCAGCCGGCGATAGCTCTTGCTTGGATGCTGCCAGAAGGCTCTGTGCGATAGTGGCTTGCAAGGAGCTGCTTAGGAATCTAGTTGCACAGCAAGTACAAGCTTCTCACTGGAGCTGAGAAGCACTGGAAAGAACTTCCCTTTGAAGAACTAACAGTGTGCAGAAACACACGCAGTTCTATCTCTTACTGGGGAGTGTGCAGGCGAGTTCAGTGAACAGGCCACTCTGCCCGAACAAGGCAGAATGCAGATGCGTAGTTCCCAAGCATATTCCTCTGAGTCCACTAGAAACGTTGGAGTAGAGCTGAGAGGAACTCGGCATAAGTTCCATTTGAAGAAATAACCTAGACCAGAAACCCACTCAGCTGTAGCTGTGAAGATTCATCTGGAGCGCACATTCTGGGAACCAGGCAGCAGAGTGCCCTGTGGAAGCTGCTCGATTTCAGCTTGTCTGATAGGTGTTTGTCTTCCCTGCAGAGAAACAGTGGCTTAGAGAACTCTTTCTACAGCAGCCACAAACTCTGCCCTAGAGCTGAGAAGCACTGGCTGTAAGTTCCCTTTGCAGAAGTAACATTCTCCAGAAACACACTCTCTCCTAACTCTTAAGTTACTAGCTCACCTCACATATGCATGGAAACCCAGAGTGGAGCAGCCGGCGATAGCTCTTGCTTGGATGCTGCCAGAAGGCTCTGTGCGATAGTGGCTTGCAAGGAGCTGCTTAGGAATCTAGTTGCACAGCAAGTACAAGCTTCTCACTGGAGCTGAGAAGCACTGGGAAGAACTTCCCTTTGAAGAACTAACAGTGTGCAGAAACACACGCAGTTCTATCTCTTACTGGGGAGTGTGCAGGCGAGTTCAGTGAACAGGCCGCTCTGCCCGAACAAGGCAGAATGCAGATGCGTAGTTCCCAAGCATATTCTTCTGAGTCCACTAGAAACGTTGGAGTAGAGCTGAGAGGAGCTTGGCATAAGTTCCATTTGAAGAAATAACCTAGGCCAGAATCCCACTCAGCTGTAGCTGTTAAGATTCATCTGGAGCGCACATTCTGGGAACCAGGCAGCAGAGTTCCCTGTGGAAGCTGCTCGATTTCAGCTTGTCTGATAGGTGTTTGTCTTCCCTGCAGAGAAACAGTGGCTTAGAGAACTCTTTCTACAGCAGCCACACACTCTGCCCTAGAGCTGAGAAGCACTGGCTGTAAGTCCCCTTTGCAGAAGTAACATTCTCCAGAAACACACTCTCTCCTAACTCTTAAGTTACTAGCTCACCTCACATATGCATGGAAACCCAGAGTGGAGCAGCCGGCGATAGCTCTTGCTTGGATGCTGCCAGAAGGCTCTGTGCGATAGTGGCTTGCAAGGAGCTGCTTAGGAATCTAGTTGCACAGCAAGTACAAGCTTCTCACTGGAGCTGAGAAGCACTGGAAAGAACTTCCCTTTGAAGAACTAACAGTGTGCAGAAACACACGCAGTTCTATCTCTTACTGGGGAGTGTGCAGGCGAGTTCAGTGAACAGGCCACTCTGCCCGAACAAGGCAGAATGCAGATGCGTAGTTCCCAAGCATATTCCTCTGAGTCCACTAGAAACGTTGGAGTAGAGCTGAGAGGAACTCGGCATAAGTTCCATTTGAAGAAATAACCTAGACCAGAAACCCACTCAGCTGTAGCTGTTAAGATTCATCTGGAGCGCACATTCTGGGAACCAGGCAGCACAGTGCCCTGTGGAAGCTGCTCGATTTCAGCTTGTCTGATAGGTGTTTGTCTTCCCTGCAGAGAAACAGTGGCTTAGAGAACTCTTTCTACAGCAGCCACACACTCTGCCCTAGAGCTGAGAAGCACTGGCTGTAAGTTCCCTTTGCAGAAGTAACATTCTCCAGAAACACACTCTCTCCTAACTCTTAAGTTACTAGCTCACCTCACATATGCATGGAAACGCAGAGTGGAGCAGCCGGCGATCGCTCTTGCTTGGATGCTGCCAGAAGGCTCTGTGCGATAGTGGCTTGCAAGGAGCTGTTTAGGAATCTAGTTGCACAGCAAGTACAAGCTTCTCACTGGAGCTGAGAAGCACTGGGAAGAACTTCCCTTTGAAGAACTAACAGTGTGCAGAAACACACGCAGTTCTATCTCTTACTGGGGAGTGTGCAGGCGAGTTCAGTGAACAGGCCGCTCTGCCCGAACAAGGCAGAATGCAGATGCGTAGTTCCCAAGCATATTCTTCTGAGTCCACTAGAAACGTTGGAGTAGAGCTGAGAGGAACTCGGCATAAGTTCCATTTGAAGAAATAACCTAGGCCAGAAACCCACTCAGCTGTAGCTGTTAAGATTCATCTGGAGCGCACATTCTGGGAACCAGGCAGCAGAGTACCCGGTGGAAGCTGCTCGATTTCAGCTTGTCTGATAGGTGTTTGTCTTCCCTGCAGAGAAACAGTGGCTTAGAGAACTCTTTCTACAGCAGCCACACACTCTGTCCTAGAGCTGAGAAGCACTGGCTGTAAGTTCCCTTTGCACAAGTAACATTCCCCAGAAACACACTCTCTCCTAACTCTTAAGTTACTAGCTCACCTCACATATGCATGGAAACCCAGAGTGGAGCAGCCGGCGTATCTCTTGCTTGGATGCTGCCAGAAGGCTCTGTGCGATAGTGGCTTGGAAGGAGCTACTTAGGAATCTAGTTGCACAGCAAGTACAAGCTTTTCACTGGAGCTGAGAAGCACTGGGAAGAACTTCTCTTTCAAGAACTAACAGTGTGCAAAAACACACGCAGTTCTATCTCTTACTGGGGAGTGTGCAGGCGAGTTCAGTGAACAGGCCGCTCTGCCCGAACAAGGCAGAATGCAGATGCGTAGTTCCCAAGCATATTCTTCTGAGTCCACTAGAAACGTTGGAGTAGAGCTGAGAGGAACTCGGCATAAGTTCCATTTGAAGAAATAACCTAGGCCAGAAACCCACTCAGCTGTAGCTGTGAAGATTCATCTGGAGCGCACATTCTGGGAACCAGGCAGCAGAGTGCCCTGTGGAAGCTGCTCGATTTCAGCTTGTCTGATAGGTGTTTGTCTTCCCTGCAGAGAAACAGTGGCTTAGAGAACTCTTTCTAGAGCAGCCACACACTCTGCCCTAGAGCTGAGAAGCACTGGCTGTAAGTTCCCTTTGCAGAAGTAACATTCTCCAGAAACACACTCTCTCCTAACTCTTAAGTTACTAGCTCACCTCACATATGCATGGAAACCCAGAGTGGAGCAGCCGGCGATAGCTCTTGCTTGGATGCTGGCAGAAGGCTCTGTGCGATAGTGGCTTGCAAGGAGCTGCTTAGGAATCTAGTTGCACAGCAAGTACAAGCTTCTCACTGGAGCTGAGAAGCACTGGAAAGAACTTCCCTTTGAAGAACTAACAGTGTGCAGAAACACACGCAGTTCTATCTCTTACTGGGGAGTGTGCAGGCGAGTTCAGTGAACAGGCCACTCTGCCCGAACAAGGCAGAATGCAGATGCGTAGTTCCCAAGCATATTCCTCTGAGTCCACTAGAAACGTTGGAGTAGAGCTGAGAGGAACTCGGCATAAGTTCCATTTGAAGAAATAACCTAGACCAGAAACCCATTCAGCTGTAGCTGTTAAGATTCATCTGGAGCGCACATTCTGGGAACCAGGCAGCAGAGTGCCCTGTGGAAGCTGCTCGATTTCAGCTTGTCTGATAGGTGTTTGTCTTCCCTGCAGAGAAACAGTGGCTTAGAGAACTCTTTCTACAGCAGCCACACACTCTGCCCTAGAGCTGAGAAGCACTGGCTGTAAGTTCCCTTTGCAGAAGTAACATTCTCCAGAAACACACTCTCTCCTAACTCTTAAGTTACTAGCTCACCTCACATATGCATGGAAACCCAGAGTGGAGCAGGCGGCGATAGCTCTTGCTTGGATGCTGCCAGAAGGCTCTGTGCGATAGTGGCTTGCAAGGAGCTACTTAGGAATCTAGTTGCACAGCAAGTACAAGCTTCTCACTGGAGCTGAGAAGCACTGGGAAGAACTTCCCTTTGAAGAACTAACAGTGTGCAGAAACACACGCAGTTCTATCTCTTACTGGGGAGTGTGCAGGCGAGTTCAGTGAACAGGCCGCTCTGCCCGAACAAGGCAGAATGCAGATGCGTAGTTCCCAAGCAGATTCTTCTGAGTCCACTAGAAACGTTGGAGTAGAGCTGAGAGGAGCTCGGCATAAGTTCCATTTGAAGAAATAACCTAGGCCAGAAACCCACTCAGCTGTAGCTGTTAAGATTCATCTGGAGCGCACATTCTGGGAACCAGGCAGCACAGTGCCCTGTGGAAGCTGCTCGATTTCAGCTTGTCTGATAGGTGTTTGTCTTCCCTGCAGAGAAACAGTGGCTTAGAGAACTCTTTCTACAGCAGCCACACACTCTGCCCTAGAGCTGAGAAGCACTGGCTGTAAGTTCCCTTTGCAGAAGTAACATTCTCCAGAAACACACTCTCTCCTAACTCTTAAGTTACTAGCTCACCTCACATATGCATGGAAACCCAGAGTGGAGCAGCCGGCGATAGCTCTTGCTTGGATGCTGGCAGAAGGCTCTGTGCGATAGTGGCTTGCAAGGAGCTGCTTAGGAATCTAGTTGCACAGCAAGTACAAGCTTCTCACTGGAGCTGAGAAGCACTGGAAAGAACTTCCCTTTGAAGAACTAACAGTGTGCAGAAACACACGCAGTTCTATCTCTTACTGGGGAGTGTGCAGGCGAGTTCAGTGAACAGGCCACTCTGCCCGAACAAGGCAGAATGCAGATGCGTAGTTCCCAAGCATATTCCTCTGAGTCCACTAGAAACGTTGGAGTAGAGCTGAGAGGAACTCGGCATAAGTTCCATTTGAAGAAATAACCTAGACCAGAAACCCATTCAGCTGTAGCTGTTAAGATTCATCTGGAGCGCACATTCTGGGAACCAGGCAGCAGAGTGCCCTGTGGAAGCTGCTCGATTTCAGCTTGTCTGATAGGTGTTTGTCTTCCCTGCAGAGAAACAGTGGCTTAGAGAACTCTTTCTACAGCAGCCACACACTCTGCCCTAGAGCTGAGAAGCACTGGCTGTAAGTTCCCTTTGCAGAAGTAACATTCTCCAGAAACACACTCTCTCCTAACTCTTAAGTTACTAGCTCACCTCACATATGCATGGAAACCCAGAGTGGAGCAGGCGGCGATAGCTCTTGCTTGGATGCTGCCAGAAGGCTCTGTGCGATAGTGGCTTGCAAGGAGCTACTTAGGAATCTAGTTGCACAGCAAGTACAAGCTTCTCACTGGAGCTGAGAAGCACTGGGAAGAACTTCCCTTTGAAGAACTAACAGTGTGCAGAAACACACGCAGTTCTATCTCTTACTGGGGAGTGTGCAGGCGAGTTCAGTGAACAGGCCGCTCTGCCCGAACAAGGCAGAATGCAGATGCGTAGTTCCCAAGCAGATTCTTCTGAGTCCACTAGAAACGTTGGAGTAGAGCTGAGAGGAGCTCGGCATAAGTTCCATTTGAAGAAATAACCTAGGCCAGAAACCCACTCAGCTGTAGCTGTTAAGATTCATCTGGAGCGCACATTCTGGGAACCAGGCAGCAGAGTGCCCTGTGGAAGCTGCTCGATTTCAGCTTGTCTGATAGGTGTTTGTCTTCCCTGCAGAGAAACAGTGGCTTAGAGAACTCTTTCTACAGCAGCCACACACTCTGCCCTAGAGCTGAGAAGCACTGGCTGTAAGTCCCCTTTGCAGAAGTAACATTCTCCAGAAACACACTCTCTCCTAACTCTTAAGTTACTAGCTCACCTCACATATGCATGGAAACGCAGAGTGGAGCAGCCGGCGATAGCTCTTGCTTGGATGCTGCCAGAAGGCTCTGTGCGATAGTGGTTGCAAGGAGCTGCTTAGGAATCTAGTTGCACAGCAAGTACAAGCTTCTCACTGGAGCTGAGAAGCACTGGGAAGAACTTCCCTTTGAAGAACTAACAGTGTGCAGAAACACACGCAGTTCTATCTCTTACTGGGGAGTGTGCAGGCGAGTTCAGTGAACAGGCCGCTCTGCCCGAACAAGGCAGAATGCAGATGCGTAGTTCCCAAGCATATTCTTCTGAGTCCACTAGAAACGTTGGAGTAGAGCTGAGAGGAACTCGGCATAAGTTCCATTTGAAGAAATAACCTAGGCCAGAAACCCACTCAGCTGTAGCTGTGAAGATTCATCTGGAGCGCACATTCTGGGAACCAGGCAGCAGAGTGCCCTGTGGAAGCTGCTCGATTTCAGCTTGTCTGATAGGTGTTTGTCTTCCCTGCAGAGAAACAGTGGCTTAGAGAACTCTTTCTACAGCAGCCACACACTCTGCCCTAGAGCTGAGAAGCACTGGCTGTAAGTTCCCTTTGCAGAAGTAACATTCTCCAGAAACACACTCTCTCCTAACTCTTAAGTTACTAGCTCACCTCACATATGCATGGAAACCCAGAGTGGAGCAGCCGGCGATAGCTCTTGCTTGGATGCTGCCAGAAGGCTCTGTGCGATAGTGGCTTGCAAGGAGCTGCTTAGGAATCTAGTTGCACAGCAAGTACAAGCTTCTCACTGGAGCTGAGAAGCACTGGGAAGAACTTCCCTTTGAAGAACTAACAGTGTGCAGAAACACACGCAGTTCTATCTCTTACTGGGGAGTGTGCAGGCGAGTTCAGTGAACAGGCCGCTCTGCCCGAACAAGGCAGAATGCAGATGCGTAGTTCCCAAGCATATTCTTCTGAGTCCACTAGAAACGTTGGAGTAGAGCTGAGAGGAGCTCGGCATAAGTTCCATTTGAAGAAATAACCTAGGCCAGAATCCCACTCAGCTGTAGCTGTTAAGATTCATCTGGAGCGCACATTCTGGGAACCAGGCAGCAGAGTTCCCTGTGGAAGCTGCTCGATTTCAGCTTGTCTGATAGGTGTTTGTCTTCCCTGCAGAGAAACAGTGGCTTAGAGAACTCTTTCTACAGCAGCCACACACTCTGCCCTAGAGCTGAGAAGCACTGGCTGTAAGTCCCCTTTGCAGAAGTAACATTCTCCAGAAACACACTCTCTCCTAACTCTTAAGTTACTAGCTCACCTCACATATGCATGGAAACCCAGAGTGGAGCAGCCGGCGATAGCTCTTGCTTGGATGCTGCCAGAAGGCTCTGTGCGATAGTGGCTTGCAAGGAGCTGCTTAGGAATCTAGTTGCACAGCAAGTACAAGCTTCTCACTGGAGCTGAGAAGCACTGGAAAGAACTTCCCTTTGAAGAACTAACAGTGTGCAGAAACACACGCAGTTCTATCTCTTACTGGGGAGTGTGCAGGCGAGTTCAGTGAACAGGCCGCTCTGCCCGAACAAGGCAGAATGCAGATGCGTAGTTCCCAAGCATATTCCTCTGAGTCCACTAGAAACGTTGGAGTAGAGCTGAGAGGAACTCGGCATAAGTTCCATTTGAAGAAATAACCTAGACCAGAAACCCACTCAGCTGTAGCTGTTAAGATTCATCTGGAGCGCACATTCTGGGAACCAGGCAGCACAGTGCCCTGTGGAAGCTGCTCGATTTCAGCTTGTCTGATAGGTGTTTGTCTTCCCTGCAGAGAAACAGTGGCTTAGAGAACTCTTTCTACAGCAGCCACACACTCTGCCCTAGAGCTGAGAAGCACTGGCTGTAAGTTCCCTTTGCAGAAGTAACATTCTCCAGAAACACACTCTCTCCTAACTCTTAAGTTACTAGCTCACCTCACATATGCATGGAAACGCAGAGTGGAGCAGCCGGCGATAGCTCTTGCTTGGATGCTGCCAGAAGGCTCTGTGCGATAGTGGCTTGCAAGGAGCTGTTTAGGAATCTAGTTGCACAGCAAGTACAAGCTTCTCACTGGAGCTGAGAAGCACTGGGAAGAACTTCCCTTTGAAGAACTAACAGTGTGCAGAAACACACGCAGTTCTATCTCTTACTGGGGAGTGTGCAGGCGAGTTCAGTGAACAGGCCGCTCTGCCCGAACAAGGCAGAATGCAGATGCGTAGTTCCCAAGCATATTCTTCTGAGTCCACTAGAAACGTTGGAGTAGAGCTGAGAGGAACTCGGCATAAGTTCCATTTGAAGAAATAACCTAGGCCAGAAACCCACTCAGCTGTAGCTGTTAAGATTCATCTGGAGCGCACATTCTGGGAACCAGGCAGCAGAGTACCCGGTGGAAGCTGCTCGATTTCAGCTTGTCTGATAGGTGTTTGTCTTCCCTGCAGAGAAACAGTGGCTTAGAGAACTCTTTCTACAGCAGCCACACACTCTGTCCTAGAGCTGAGAAGCACTGGCTGTAAGTTCCCTTTGCACAAGTAACATTCCCCAGAAACACACTCTCTCCTAACTCTTAAGTTAATAGCTCACCTCACATATGCATGGAAACCCAGAGTGGAGCAGCCGGCGTATCTCTTGCTTGGATGCTGCCAGAAGGCTCTGTGCGATAGTGGCTTGGAAGGAGCTACTTAGGAATCTAGTTGCACAGCAAGTACAAGCTTTTCACTGGAGCTGAGAAGCACTGGGAAGAACTTCTCTTTCAAGAACTAACAGTGTGCAAAAACACACGCAGTTCTATCTCTTACTGGGGAGTGTCCAGGAGACCTCAGTGAACAGGCCGCTCTGCCCGAACAAGGCAGAATGCAGATGCGTAGTTCCCAAGCAGATTCTTCTGAGTCCACTAGAAACGTTGGAGTAGAGCTGAGAGGAACTCGGCATAAGTTCCATTTGAAGAAATAACCTAGGCCAGAAACCCACTCAGCTGTAGCTGTTAAGATTCATCTGGAGCGCACATTCTGGGAACCAGGCAGCAGAGTGCCCTGTGGAAGCTGCTCGATTTCAGCTTGTCTGATAGGTGTTTGTCTTCCCTGCAGAGAAACAGTGGCTTAGAAAACTCTTTCTACAGCAGCCACACAGTCTGCCCTAGAGCTGAGAAGCACTGGCTGTAAGTTCCCTTTGCAGAAGTAACATTCTCCAGAAACACACTCTCTCCTAACTCTTAAGTTACTAGCTCACCTCACATATGCATGGAAACCCAGAGTGGAGCAGCCGGCGATAGCTCTTGCTTGGATGCTGCCAGAAGGCTCTGTGCGATAGTGGCTTGCAAGGAGCTGCTTAGGAATCTAGTTGCACAGCAAGTACAAGCTTCTCACTGGAGCTGAGAAGCACTGGGAAGAACTTCCCTTTGAAGAACTAACAGTGTGCAGAAACACACGCAGTTCTATCTCTTACTGGGGAGTGTGCAGGCGAGTTCAGTGAACAGGCCGCTCTGCCCGAACAAGGCAGAATGCAGATGCGTAGTTCCCAAGCATATTCTTCTGAGTCCACTAGAAACGTTGGAGTAGAGCTGAGAGGAACTCGGCATAAGTTCCATTTGAAGAAATAACCTAGGCCAGAAACCCACTCAGCTGTAGCTGTTAAGATTCATCTGGAGCGCACATTCTGGGAACCAGGCAGCAGAGTACCCGGTGGAAGCTGCTCGATTTCAGCTTGTCTGATAGGTGTTTGTCTTCCCTGCAGAGAAACAGTGGCTTAGAGAACTCTTTCTACAGCAGCCACACACTCTGTCCTAGAGCTGAGAAGCACTGGCTGTAAGTTCCCTTTGCACAAGTAACATTCCCCAGAAACACACTCTCTCCTAACTCTTAAGTTAATAGCTCACCTCACATATGCATGGAAACCCAGAGTGGAGCAGCCGGCGTATCTCTTGCTTGGATGCTGCCAGAAGGCTCTGTGCGATAGTGGCTTGGAAGGAGCTACTTAGGAATCTAGTTGCACAGCAAGTACAAGCTTTTCACTGGAGCTGAGAAGCACTGGGAAGAACTTCTCTTTCAAGAACTAACAGTGTGCAAAAACACACGCAGTTCTATCTCTTACTGGGGAGTGTCCAGGAGACCTCAGTGAACAGGCCGCTCTGCCCGAACAAGGCAGAATGCAGATGCGTAGTTCCCAAGCAGATTCTTCTGAGTCCACTAGAAACGTTGGAGTAGAGCTGAGAGGAACTCGGCATAAGTTCCATTTGAAGAAATAACCTAGGCCAGAAACCCACTCAGCTGTAGCTGTTAAGATTCATCTGGAGCGCACATTCTGGGAACCAGGCAGCAGAGTGCCCTGTGGAAGCTGCTCGATTTCAGCTTGTCTGATAGGTGTTTGTCTTCCCTGCAGAGAAACAGTGGCTTAGAAAACTCTTTCTACAGCAGCCACACAGTCTGCCCTAGAGCTGAGAAGCACTGGCTGTAAGTTCCCTTTGCAGAAGTAACATTCTCCAGAAACACACTCTCTCCTAACTCTTAAGTTACTAGCTCACCTCACATATGCATGGAAACCCAGAGTGGAGCAGCCGGCGATAGCTCTTGCTTGGATGCTGCCAGAAGGCTCTGTGCGATAGTGGCTTGCAAGGAGCTGCTTAGGAATCTAGTTGCACAGCAAGTACAAGCTTCTCACTGGAGCTGAGAAGCACTGGGAAGAACTTCCCTTTGAAGAACTAACAGTGTGCAGAAACACACGCAGTTCTATCTCTTACTGGGGAGTGTGCAGGCGAGTTCAGTGAACAGGCCGCTCTGCCCGAACAAGGCAGAATGCAGATGCGTAGTTCCCAAGCATATTCTTCTGAGTCCACTAGAAACGTTGGAGTAGAGCTGAGAGGAACTCGGCATAAGTTCCATTTGAAGAAATAACCTAGGCCAGAAACCCACTCAGCTGTAGCTGTGAAGATTCATCTGGAGCGCACATTCTGGGAACCAGGCAGCAGAGTTCCCTGTGGAAGCTGCTCGATTTCAGCTTGTCTGATAGGTGTTTGTCTTCCCTGCAGAGAAACAGTGGCTTAGAGAACTCTTTCTACAGCAGCCACACACTCTGCCCTAGAGCTGAGAAGCACTGGCTGTAAGTTCCCTTTGCAGAAGTAACATTCTCCAGAAACACACTCTCTCCTAACTCTTAAGTTACTAGCTCACCTCACATATGCATGGAAACCCAGAGTGGAGCAGCCGGCGATAGCTCTTGCTTGGATGCTGGCAGAAGGCTCTGTGCGATAGTGGCTTGCAAGGAGCTGCTTAGGAATCTAGTTGCACAGCAAGTACAAGCTTCTCACTGGAGCTGAGAAGCACTGGGAAGAACTTCCCTTTGAAGAACTAACAGTGTGCAGAAACACACGCAGTTCTATCTCTTACTGGGGAGTGTGCAGGCGAGTTCAGTGAACAGGCCGCTCTGCCCGAACAAGGCAGAATGCAGATGCGTAGTTCCCAAGCATATTCTTCTGAGTCCACTAGAAACGTTGGAGTAGAGCTG
Source organism: Tapirus indicus (assembly GCA_031878705.1). NCBI lineage: Eukaryota > Metazoa > Chordata > Mammalia > Perissodactyla > Tapiridae > Tapirus > Tapirus indicus. Next base: position 1,521,953 of record CM062933.1, read on the forward strand.
AGAGGAGCTCGGCATAAGTTCCATTTGAAGAAATAACCTAGGCCAGAATCCCACTCAGCTGTAGCTGTGAAGATTCATCTGGAGCGCACATTCTGGGAACCAGGCAGCAGAGTGCCCTGTGGAAGCTGCTCGATTTCAGCTTGTCTGATAGGTGTTTGTCTTCCCTGCAGAGAAACAGTGGCTTAGAGAACTCTTTCTACAGCAGCCACACACTCTGCCCTAGAGCTGAGAAGCACTGGCTGTAAGTCCCCTTTGCAGAAGTAACATTCTCCAGAAACACACTCTCTCCTAACTCTTAAGTTACTAGCTCACCTCACATATGCATGGAAACCCAGAGTGGAGCAGCCGGCGATAGCTCTTGCTTGGATGCTGCCAGAAGGCTCTGTGCGATAGTGGCTTGCAAGGAGCTGCTTAGGAATCTAGTTGCACAGCAAGTACAAGCTTCTCACTGGAGCTGAGAAGCACTGGAAAGAACTTCCCTTTGAAGAACTAACAGTGTGCAGAAACACACGCAGTTCTATCTCTTACTGGGGAGTGTGCAGGCGAGTTCAGTGAACAGGCCACTCTGCCCGAACAAGGCAGAATGCAGATGCGTAGTTCCCAAGCATATTCCTCTGAGTCCACTAGAAACGTTGGAGTAGAGCTGAGAGGAACTCGGCATAAGTTCCATTTGAAGAAATAACCTAGACCAGAAACCCACTCAGCTGTAGCTGTTAAGATTCATCTGGAGCGCACATTCTGGGAACCAGGCAGCACAGTGCCCTGTGGAAGCTGCTCGATTTCAGCTTGTCTGATAGGTGTTTGTCTTCCCTGCAGAGAAACAGTGGCTTAGAGAACTCTTTCTACAGCAGCCACACACTCTGCCCTAGAGCTGAGAAGCACTGGCTGTAAGTTCCCTTTGCAGAAGTAACATTCTCCAGAAACACACTCTCTCCTAACTCTTAAGTTACTAGCTCACCTCACATATGCATGGAAACGCAGAGTGGAGCAGCCGGCGATAGCTCTTGCTTGGATGCTGCCAGAAGGCTCTGTGCGATAGTGGCTTGCAAGGAGCTGTTTAGGAATCTAGTTGCACAGCAAGTACAAGCTTCTCACTGGAGCTGAGAAGCACTGGGAAGAACTTCCCTTTGAAGAACTAACAGTGTGCAGAAACACACGCAGTTCTATCTCTTACTGGGGAGTGTGCAGGCGAGTTCAGTGAACAGGCCGCTCTGCCCGAACAAGGCAGAATGCAGATGCGTAGTTCCCAAGCATATTCTTCTGAGTCCACTAGAAACGTTGGAGTAGAGCTGAGAGGAACTCGGCATAAGTTCCATTTGAAGAAATAACCTAGGCCAGAAACCCACTCAGCTGTAGCTGTTAAGATTCATCTGGAGCGCACATTCTGGGAACCAGGCAGCAGAGTACCCGGTGGAAGCTGCTCGATTTCAGCTTGTCTGATAGGTGTTTGTCTTCCCTGCAGAGAAACAGTGGCTTAGAGAACTCTTTCTACAGCAGCCACACACTCTGCCCTAGAGCTGAGAAGCACTGGCTGTAAGTTCCCTTTGCACAAGTAACATTCCCCAGAAACACACTCTCTCCTAACTCTTAAGTTACTAGCTCACCTCACATATGCATGGAAACCCAGAGTGGAGCAGCCGGCGTATCTCTTGCTTGGATGCTGCCAGAAGGCTCTGTGCGATAGTGGCTTGGAAGGAGCTACTTAGGAATCTAGTTGCACAGCAAGTACAAGCTTTTCACTGGAGCTGAGAAGCACTGGGAAGAACTTCTCTTTGAAGAACTAACAGTGTGCAAAAACACACGCAGTTCTATCTCTTACTGGGGAGTGTCCAGGAGACCTCAGTGAACAGGCCGCTCTGCCCGAACAAGGCAGAATGCAGATGCGTAGTTCCCAAGCATATTCTTCTGAGTCCACTAGAAACGTTGGAGTAGAGCTGAGAGGAACTCGGCATAAGTTCCATTTGAAGAAATAACCTAGGCCAGAAACCCACTCAGCTGTAGCTGTGAAGATTCATCTGGAGCGCACATTCTGGGAACCAGGCAGCAGAGTGCCCTGTGGAAGCTGCTCGATTTCAGCTTGTCTGATAGGTGTTTGTCTTCCCTGCAGAGAAACAGTGGCTTAGAGAACTCTTTCTACAGCAGCCACACACTCTGCCCTAGAGCTGAGAAGCACTGGCTGTAAGTTCCCTTTGCAGAAGTAACATTCTCCAGAAACACACTCTCTCCTAACTCTTAAGTTACTAGCTCACCTCACATATGCATGGAAACCCAGAGTGGAGCAGCCGGCGATAGCTCTTGCTTGGATGCTGGCAGAAGGCTCTGTGCGATAGTGGCTTGCAAGGAGCTGCTTAGGAATCTAGTTGCACAGCAAGTACAAGCTTCTCACTGGAGCTGAGAAGCACTGGAAAGAACTTCCCTTTGAAGAACTAACAGTGTGCAGAAACACACGCAGTTCTATCTCTTACTGGGGAGTGTGCAGGCGAGTTCAGTGAACAGGCCACTCTGCCCGAACAAGGCAGAATGCAGATGCGTAGTTCCCAAGCATATTCCTCTGAGTCCACTAGAAACGTTGGAGTAGAGCTGAGAGGAACTCGGCATAAGTTCCATTTGAAGAAATAACCTAGACCAGAAACCCATTCAGCTGTAGCTGTTAAGATTCATCTGGAGCGCACATTCTGGGAACCAGGCAGCAGAGTGCCCTGTGGAAGCTGCTCGATTTCAGCTTGTCTGATAGGTGTTTGTCTTCCCTGCAGAGAAACAGTGGCTTAGAGAACTCTTTCTACAGCAGCCACACACTCTGCCCTAGAGCTGAGAAGCACTGGCTGTAAGTTCCCTTTGCAGAAGTAACATTCTCCAGAAACACACTCTCTCCTAACTCTTAAGTTACTAGCTCACCTCACATATGCATGGAAACCCAGAGTGGAGCAGGCGGCGATAGCTCTTGCTTGGATGCTGCCAGAAGGCTCTGTGCGATAGTGGCTTGCAAGGAGCTACTTAGGAATCTAGTTGCACAGCAAGTACAAGCTTCTCACTGGAGCTGAGAAGCACTGGGAAGAACTTCCCTTTGAAGAACTAACAGTGTGCAGAAACACACGCAGTTCTATCTCTTACTGGGGAGTGTGCAGGCGAGTTCAGTGAACAGGCCGCTCTGCCCGAACAAGGCAGAATGCAGATGCGTAGTTCCCAAGCAGATTCTTCTGAGTCCACTAGAAACGTTGGAGTAGAGCTGAGAGGAGCTCGGCATAAGTTCCATTTGAAGAAATAACCTAGGCCAGAAACCCACTCAGCTGTAGCTGTTAAGATTCATCTGGAGCGCACATTCTGGGAACCAGGCAGCACAGTGCCCTGTGGAAGCTGCTCGATTTCAGCTTGTCTGATAGGTGTTTGTCTTCCCTGCAGAGAAACAGTGGCTTAGAGAACTCTTTCTACAGCAGCCACACACTCTGCCCTAGAGCTGAGAAGCACTGGCTGTAAGTCCCCTTTGCAGAAGTAACATTCTCCAGAAACACACTCTCTCCTAACTCTTAAGTTACTAGCTCACCTCACATATGCATGGAAACGCAGAGTGGAGCAGCCGGCGATAGCTCTTGCTTGGATGCTGCCAGAAGGCTCTGTGCGATAGTGGTTGCAAGGAGCTGCTTAGGAATCTAGTTGCACAGCAAGTACAAGCTTCTCACTGGAGCTGAGAAGCACTGGGAAGAACTTCCCTTTGAAGAACTAACAGTGTGCAGAAACACACGCAGTTCTATCTCTTACTGGGGAGTGTGCAGGCGAGTTCAGTGAACAGGCCGCTCTGCCCGAACAAGGCAGAATGCAGATGCGTAGTTCCCAAGCATATTCTTCTGAGTCCACTAGAAACGTTGGAGTAGAGCTGAGAGGAACTCGGCATAAGTTCCATTTGAAGAAATAACCTAGGCCAGAAACCCACTCAGCTGTAGCTGTGAAGATTCATCTGGAGCGCACATTCTGGGAACCAGGCAGCACAGTGCCCTGTGGAAGCTGCTCGATTTCAGCTTGTCTGATAGGTGTTTGTCTTCCCTGCAGAGAAACAGTGGCTTAGAGAACTCTTTCTACAGCAGCCACACACTCTGCCCTAGAGCTGAGAAGCACTGGCTGTAAGTTCCCTTTGCAGAAGTAACATTCTCCAGAAACACACTCTCTCCTAACTCTTAAGTTACTAGCTCACCTCACATATGCATGGAAACCCAGAGTGGAGCAGCCGGCGATAGCTCTTGCTTGGATGCTGCCAGAAGGCTCTGTGCGATAGTGGCTTGCAAGGAGCTGCTTAGGAATCTAGTTGCACAGCAAGTACAAGCTTCTCACTGGAGCTGAGAAGCACTGGGAAGAACTTCCCTTTGAAGAACTAACAGTGTGCAGAAACACACGCAGTTCTATCTCTTACTGGGGAGTGTGCAGGCGAGTTCAGTGAACAGGCCGCTCTGCCCGAACAAGGCAGAATGCAGATGCGTAGTTCCCAAGCATATTCTTCAGAGTCCACTAGAAACGTTGGAGTAGAGCTGAGAGGAGCTCGGCATAAGTTCCATTTGAAGAAATAACCTAGGCCAGAATCCCACTCAGCTGTAGCTGTTAAGATTCATCTGGAGCGCACATTCTGGGAACCAGGCAGCAGAGTTCCCTGTGGAAGCTGCTCGATTTCAGCTTGTCTGATAGGTGTTTGTCTTCCCTGCAGAGAAACAGTGGCTTAGAGAACTCTTTCTACAGCAGCCACACACTCTGCCCTAGAGCTGAGAAGCACTGGCTGTAAGTCCCCTTTGCAGAAGTAACATTCTCCAGAAACACACTCTCTCCTAACTCTTAAGTTACTAGCTCACCTCACATATGCATGGAAACCCAGAGTGGAGCAGCCGGCGATAGCTCTTGCTTGGATGCTGCCAGAAGGCTCTGTGCGATAGTGGCTTGCAAGGAGCTGTTTAGGAATCTAGTTGCACAGCAAGTACAAGCTTCTCACTGGAGCTGAGAAGCACTGGGAAGAACTTCCCTTTGAAGAACTAACAGTGTGCAGAAACACACGCAGTTCTATCTCTTACTGGGGAGTGTGCAGGCGAGTTCAGTGAACAGGCCGCTCTGCCCGAACAAGGCAGAATGCAGATGCGTAGTTCCCAAGCATATTCTTCTGAGTCCACTAGAAACGTTGGAGTAGAGCTGAGAGGAACTCGGCATAAGTTCCATTTGAAGAAATAACCTAGGCCAGAAACCCACTCAGCTGTAGCTGTTAAGATTCATCTGGAGCGCACATTCTGGGAACCAGGCAGCAGAGTACCCGGTGGAAGCTGCTCGATTTCAGCTTGTCTGATAGGTGTTTGTCTTCCCTGCAGAGAAACAGTGGCTTAGAGAACTCTTTCTACAGCAGCCACACACTCTGTCCTAGAGCTGAGAAGCACTGGCTGTAAGTTCCCTTTGCACAAGTAACATTCCCCAGAAACACACTCTCTCCTAACTCTTAAGTTAATAGCTCACCTCACATATGCATGGAAACCCAGAGTGGAGCAGCCGGCGTATCTCTTGCTTGGATGCTGCCAGAAGGCTCTGTGCGATAGTGGCTTGGAAGGAGCTACTTAGGAATCTAGTTGCACAGCAAGTACAAGCTTTTCACTGGAGCTGAGAAGCACTGGGAAGAACTTCTCTTTGAAGAACTAACAGTGTGCAAAAACACACGCAGTTCTATCTCTTACTGGGGAGTGTCCAGGAGACCTCAGTGAACAGGCCGCTCTGCCCGAACAAGGCAGAATGCAGATGCGTAGTTCCCAAGCAGATTCTTCTGAGTCCACTAGAAACGTTGGAGTAGAGCTGAGAGGAACTCGGCATAAGTTCCATTTGAAGAAATAACCTAGGCCAGAAACCCACTCAGCTGTAGCTGTTAAGATTCATCTGGAGCGCACATTCTGGGAACCAGGCAGCAGAGTACCCGGTGGAAGCTGCTCGATTTCAGCTTGTCTGATAGGTGTTTGTCTTCCCTGCAGAGAAACAGTGGCTTAGAGAACTCTTTCTACAGCAGCCACACACTCTGTCCTAGAGCTGAGAAGCACTGGCTGTAAGTTCCCTTTGCACAAGTAACATTCCCCAGAAACACACTCTCTCCTAACTCTTAAGTTACTAGCTCACCTCACATATGCATGGAAACCCAGAGTGGAGCATCCGGCGTATCTCTTGCTTGGATGCTGCCAGAAGGCTCTGTGCGATAGTGGCTTGGAAGGAGCTACTTAGGAATCTAGTTGCACAGCAAGTACAAGCTTTTCACTGGAGCTGAGAAGCACTGGGAAGAACTTCTCTTTGAAGAACTAACAGTGTGCAAAAACACACGCAGTTCTATCTCTTACTGGGGAGTGTCCAGGAGACCTCAGTGAACAGGCCGCTCTGCCCGAACAAGGCAGAATGCAGATGCGTAGTTCCCAAGCATATTCTTCTGAGTCCACTAGAAACGTTGGAGTGGAGCTGAGAGGAACTCGGCATAAGTTCCATTTGAAGAAATAACCTAGGCCAGAAACCCACTCAGCTGTAGCTGTGAAGATTCATCTGGAGCGCACATTCTGGGAACCAGGCAGCAGAGTGCCCTGTGGAAGCTGCTCGATTTCAGCTTGTCTGATAGGTGTTTGTCTTCCCTGCAGAGAAACAGTGGCTTAGAGAACTCTTTCTACAGCAGCCACACACTCTGCCCTAGAGCTGAGAAGCACTGGCTGTAAGTTCCCTTTGCAGAAGTAACATTCTCCAGAAACACACTCTCTCCTAACTCTTAAGTTACTAGCTCACCTCACATATGCATGGAAACCCAGAGTGGAGCAGCCGGCGATAGCTCTTGCTTGGATGCTGCCAGAAGGCTCTGTGCGATAGTGGCTTGCAAGGAGCTGCTTAGGAATCTAGTTGCACAGCAAGTACAAGCTTCTCACTGGAGCTGAGAAGCACTGGGAAGAACTTCCCTTTGAAGAACTAACAGTGTGCAGAAACACACGCAGTTCTATCTCTTACTGGGGAGTGTGCAGGCGAGTTCAGTGAACAGGCCGCTCTGCCCGAACAAGGCAGAATGCAGATGCGTAGTTCCCAAGCATATTCTTCTGAGTCCACTAGAAACGTTGGAGTAGAGCTGAGAGGAGCTCGGCATAAGTTCCATTTGAAGAAATAACCTAGGCCAGAAACCCACTCAGCTGTAGCTGTTAAGATTCATCTGGAGCGCACATTCTGGGAACCAGGCAGCAGAGTGCCCTGTGGAAGCTGCTCGATTTCAGCTTGTCTGATAGGTGTTTGTCTTCCCTGCAGAGAAACAGTGGCTTAGAGAACTCTTTCTACAGCAGCCACACACTCTGCCCTAGAGCTGAGAAGCACTGGCTGTAAGTCCCCTTTGCAGAAGTAACATTCTCCAGAAACACACTCTCTCCTAACTCTTAAGTTACTAGCTCACCTCACATATGCATGGAAACCCAGAGTGGAGCAGCCGGCGATAGCTCTTGCTTGGATGCTGGCAGAAGGCTCTGTGCGATAGTGGCTTGCAAGGAGCTGCTTAGGAATCTAGTTGCACAGCAAGTACAAGCTTCTCACTGGAGCTGAGAAGCACTGGAAAGAACTTCCCTTTGAAGAACTAACAGTGTGCAGAAACACACGCAGTTCTATCTCTTACTGGGGAGTGTGCAGGCGAGTTCAGTGAACAGGCCACTCTGCCCGAACAAGGCAGAATGCAGATGCGTAGTTCCCAAGCATATTCCTCTGAGTCCACTAGAAACGTTGGAGTAGAGCTGAGAGGAACTCGGCATAAGTTCCATTTGAAGAAATAACCTAGACCAGAAACCCACTCAGCTGTAGCTGTTAAGATTCATCTGGAGCGCACATTCTGGGAACCAGGCAGCACAGTGCCCTGTGGAAGCTGCTCGATTTCAGCTTGTCTGATAGGTGTTTGTCTTCCCTGCAGAGAAACAGTGGCTTAGAGAACTCTTTCTACAGCAGCCACACACTCTGCCCTAGAGCTGAGAAGCACTGGCTGTAAGTTCCCTTTGCAGAAGTAACATTCTCCAGAAACACACTCTCTCCTAACTCTTAAGTTACTAGCTCACCTCACATATGCATGGAAACGCAGAGTGGAGCAGCCGGCGATAGCTCTTGCTTGGATGCTGCCAGAAGGCTCTGTGCGATAGTGGCTTGCAAGGAGCTGTTTAGGAATCTAGTTGCACAGCAAGTACAAGCTTCTCACTGGAGCTGAGAAGCACTGGGAAGAACTTTCCTTTGAAGAACTAACAGTGTGCAGAAACACACGCAGTTCTATCTCTTACTGGGGAGTGTGCAGGCGAGTTCAGTGAACAGGCCGCTCTGCCCGAACAAGGCAGAATGCAGATGCGTAGTTCCCAAGCATATTCTTCTGAGTCCACTAGAAACGTTGGAGTAGAGCTGAGAGGAACTCGGCATAAGTTCCATTTGAAGAAATAACCTAGGCCAGAAACCCACTCAGCTGTAGCTGTTAAGATTCATCTGGAGCGCACATTCTGGGAACCAGGCAGCTGAGTACCCGGTGGAAGCTGCTCGATTTCAGCTTGTCTGATAGGTGTTTGTCTTCCCTGCAGAGAAACAGTGGCTTAGAGAACTCTTTCTACAGCAGCCACACACTCTGTCCTAGAGCTGAGAAGCACTGGCTGTAAGTTCCCTTTGCACAAGTAACATTCCCCAGAAACACACTCTCTCCTAACTCTTAAGTTAATAGCTCACCTCACATATGCATGGAAACCCAGAGTGGAGCAGCCGGCGTATCTCTTGCTTGGATGCTGCCAGAAGGCTCTGTGCGATAGTGGCTTGGAAGGAGCTACTTAGGAATCTAGTTGCACAGCAAGTACAAGCTTTTCACTGGAGCTGAGAAGCACTGGGAAGAACTTCTCATTGAAGAACTAACAGTGTGCAAAAACACACGCAGTTCTATCTCTTACTGGGAAGTGTCCAGGAGACCTCAGTGAACAGGCCGCTCTGCCCGAAAAAGGCAGAATGCAGATGCGTAGTTCCCAAGCATATTCTTCTGAGTCCACTAGAAACGTTGGAGTAGAGCTGAGAGGAACTCGGCATAAGTTCCATTTGAAGAAATAACCTAGGCCAGAAACCCACTCAGCTGTAGCTGTTAAGATTCATCTGGAGCGCACATTCTGGGAACCAGGCAGCAGAGTGCCCTGTGGAAGCTGCTCGATTTCAGCTTGTCTGATAGGTGTTTGTCTTCCCTGCAGAGAAACAGTGGCTTAGAGAACTCTTTCTACAGCAGCCACACACTCTGCCCTAGAGCTGAGAAGCACTGGCTGTAAGTTCCCTTTGCAGAAGTAACATTCTCCAGAAACACACTCTCTCTTAACTCTTAAGTTACTAGCTCACCTCACATATGCATGGAAACGCAGAGTGGAGCAGCCGGCGATAGCTCTTGCTTGGATGCTGCCAGAAGGCTCTGTGCGATAGTGGCTTGCAAGGAGCTGCTTAGGAATCTAGTTGCACAGCAAGTACAAGCTTCTCACTGGAGCTGAGAAGCACTGGGAAGAACTTCCCTTTGAAGAACTAACAGTGTGCAGAAACACACGCAGTTCTATCTCTTACTGGGGACTGTGCAGGCGAGTTCAGTGAACAGGCCGCTCTGCCCGAACAAGGCAGAATGCAGATGCGTAGTTCCCAAGCATATTCTTCTGAGTCCACTAGAAACGTTGGAGTAGAGCTGAGAGGAACTCGGCATAAGTTCCATTTGAAGAAATAACCTAGGCCAGAAACCCACTCAGCTGTAGCTGTGAAGATTCATCTGGAGCGCACATTCTGGGAACCAGGCAGCAGAGTGCCCTGTGGAAGCTGCTCGATTTCAGCTTGTCTGATAGGTGTTTGTCTTCCCTGCAGAGAAACAGTGGCTTAGAGAACTCTTTCTACAGCAGCCACACACTCTGCCCTAGAGCTGAGAAGCACTGGCTGTAAGTTCCCTTTGCAGAAGTAACATTCTCCAGAAACACACTCTCTCCTAACTCTTAAGTTACTAGCTCACCTCACATATGCATGGAAACCCAGAGTGGAGCAGCCGGCGTATCTCTTGCTTGGATGCTGCCAGAAGGCTCTGTGCGATAGTGGCTTGCAAGGAGCTACTTAGGAATCTAGTTGCACAGCAAGTACAAGCTTCTCACTGGAGCTGAGAAGCACTGGGAAGAACTTCCCTTTGAAGAACTAACAGTGTGCAGAAACACACGCAGTTCTATCTCTTACTGGGGAGTGTGCAGGCGAGTTCAGTGAACAGGCCGCTCTGCCCGAACAAGGCAGAATGCAGATGCGTAGTTCCCAAGCATATTCTTCTGAGTCCACTAGAAACGTTGGAGTAGAGCTGAGAGGAACTCGGCATAAGTTCCATTTGAAGAAATAACCTAGGCCAGAAACCCACTCAGCTGTAGCTGTTAAGATTCATCTGGAGCGCACATTCTGGGAACCAGGCAGCAGAGTGCCCTGTGGAAGCTGCTCGATTTCAGCTTGTCTGATAGGTGTTTGTCTTCCCTGCAGAGAAACAGTGGCTTAGAGAACTCTTTCTACAGCAGCCACACACTCTGCCCTAGAGCTGAGAAGCACTGGCTGTAAGTTCCCTTTGCAGAAGTAACATTCTCCAGAAACACACTCTCTCCTAACTCTTAAGTTACTAGCTCACCTCACATATGCATGGAAACCCAGAGTGGAGCAGCCGGCGTATCTCTTGCTTGGATGCTGCCAGAAGGCTCTGTGCGATAGTGGCTTGCAAGGAGCTACTTAGGAATCTAGTTGCACAGCAAGTACAAGCTTTTCACTGGAGCTGAGAAGCACTGGGAAGAACTTCTCTTTGAAGAACTAACAGTGTGCAAAAACACACGCAGTTCTATCTCTTACTGGGGAGTGTCCAGGAGACCTCAGTGAACAGGCCGCTCTGCCCGAACAAGGCAGAATGCAGATGCGTAGTTCCCAAGCATATTCTTCTGAGTCCACTAGAAACGTTGGAGTAGAGCTGAGAGGAACTCGGCATAAGTTCCATTTGAAGAAATAACCTAGGCCAGAAACCCACTCAGCTGTAGCTGTGAAGATTCATCTGGAGCGCACATTCTGGGAACCAGGCAGCAGAGTGCCCTGTGGAAGCTGCTCGATTTCAGCTTGTCTGATAGGTGTTTGTCTTCCCTGCAGAGAAACAGTGGCTTAGAGAACTCTTTCTACAGCAGCCACACACTCTGCCCTAGAGCTGAGAAGCACTGGCTGTAAGTTCCCTTTGCAGAAGTAACATTCTCCAGAAACACACTCTCTCCTAACTCTTAAGTTACTAGCTCACCTCACATATGCATGGAAACCCAGAGTGGAGCAGCCGGCGATAGCTCTTGCTTGGATGCTGCCAGAAGGCTCTGTGCGATAGTGGCTTGCAAGGAGCTGCTTAGGAATCTAGTTGCACAGCAAGTACAAGCTTCTCACTGGAGCTGAGAAGCACTGGGAAGAACTTCCCTTTGAAGAACTAACAGTGTGCAGAAACACACGCAGTTCTATCTCTTACTGGGGAGTGTGCAGGCGAGTTCAGTGAACAGGCCGCTCTGCCCGAACAAGGCAGAATGCAGATGCGTAGTTCCCAAGCATATTCTTCTGAGTCCACTAGAAACGTTGGAGTAGAGCTGAGAGGAGCTCGGCATAAGTTCCATTTGAAGAAATAACCTAGGCCAGAAACCCACTCAGCTGTAGCTGTTAAGATTCATCTGGAGCGCACATTCTGGGAACCAGGCAGCAGAGTTCCCTGTGGAAGCTGCTCGATTTCACCTTGTCTGATAGGTGTTTGTCTTCCCTGCAGAGAAACAGTGGCTTAGAGAACTCTTTCTACAGCAGCCACACACTCTGCCCTAGAGCTGAGAAGCACTGGCTGTAAGTCCCCTTTGCAGAAGTAACATTCTCCAGAAACACACTCTCTCCTAACTCTTAAGTTACTAGCTCACCTCACATATGCATGGAAACCCAGAGTGGAGCAGCCGGCGATAGCTCTTGCTTGGATGCTGCCAGAAGGCTCTGTGCGATAGTGGCTTGCAAGGAGCTGCTTAGGAATCTAGTTGCACAGCAAGTACAAGCTTCTCACTGGAGCTGAGAAGCACTGGAAAGAACTTCCCTTTGAAGAACTAACAGTGTGCAGAAACACACGCAGTTCTATCTTTTACTGGGGAGTGTGCAGGCGAGTTCAGTGAACAGGCCACTCTGCCCGAACAAGGCAGAATGCAGATGCGTAGTTCCCAAGCATATTCCTCTGAGTCCACTAGAAACGTTGGAGTAGAGCTGAGAGGAACTCGGCATAAGTTCCATTTGAAGAAATAACCTAGACCAGAAACCCACTCAGCTGTAGCTGTTAAGAGTCATCTGGAGCGCACATTCTGGGAACCAGGCAGCAGAGTGCCCTGTGGAAGCTGCTCGATTTCAGCTTGTCTGATAGGTGTTTGTCTTCCCTGCAGAGAAACAGTGGCTTAGAGAACTCTTTCTACAGCAGCCACACACTCTGTCCTAGAGCTGAGAAGCACTGGCTGTAAGTTCCCTTTGCACAAGTAACATTCCCCAGAAACACACTCTCTCCTAACTCTTAAGTTAATAGCTCACCTCACATATGCATGGAAACCCAGAGTGGAGCAGCCGGCGTATCTCTTGCTTGGATGCTGCCAGAAGGCTCTGTGCGATAGTGGCTTGGAAGGAGCTACTTAGGAATCTAGTTGCACAGCAAGTACAAGCTTTTCACTGGAGCTGAGAAGCACTGGGAAGAACTTCTCTTTGAAGAACTAACAGTGTGCAAAAACACACGCAGTTCTATCTCTTACTGGGGAGTGTCCAGGAGACCTCAGTGAACAGGCCGCTCTGCCCGAAAAAGGCAGAATGCAGATGCGTAGTTCCCAAGCATATTCTTCTGAGTCCACTAGAAACGTTGGAGTAGAGCTGAGAGGAACTCGGCATAAGTTCCATTTGAAGAAATAACCTAGGCCAGAAACCCACTCAGCTGTAGCTGTTAAGATTCATCTGGAGCGCACATTCTGGGAACCAGGCAGCAGAGTGCCCTGTGGAAGCTGCTCGATTTCAGCTTGTCTGATAGGTGTTTGTCTTCCCTGCAGAGAAACAGTGGCTTAGAGAACTCTTTCTACAGCAGCCACACACTCTGCCCTAGAGCTGAGAAGCACTGGCTGTAAGTTCCCTTTGCAGAAGTAACATTCTCCAGAAACACACTCTCTCCTAACTCTTAAGTTACTAGCTCACCTCACATATGCATGGAAACGCAGAGTGGAGCAGCCGGCGATAGCTCTTGCTTGGATGCTGCCAGAAGGCTCTGTGCGATAGTGGCTTGCAAGGAGCTGCTTAGGAATCTAGTTGCACAGCAAGTACAAGCTTCTCACTGGAGCTGAGAAGCACTGGGAAGAACTTCCCTTTGAAGAACTAACAGTGTGCAGAAACACACGCAGTTCTATCTCTTACTGGGGAGTGTGCAGGCGAGTTCAGTGAACAGGCCGCTCTGCCCGAACAAGGCAGAATGCAGATGCGTAGTTCCCAAGCATATTCTTCTGAGTCCACTAGAAACGTTGGAGTAGAGCTGAGAGGAACTCGGCATAAGTTCCATTTGAAGAAATAACCTAGGCCAGAAACCCACTCAGCTGTAGCTGTGAAGATTCATCTGGAGCGCACATTCTGGGAACCAGGCAGCAGAGTGCCCTGTGGAAGGTGCTCGATTTCAGCTTGTCTGATAGGTGTTTGTCTTCCCTGCAGAGAAACAGTGGCTTAGAGAACTCTTTCTACAGCAGCCACACACTCTGCCCTAGAGCTGAGAAGCACTGGCTGTAAGTTCCCTTTGCAGAAGTAACATTCTCCAGAAACACACTCTCTCCTAACTCTTAAGTTACTAGCTCACCTCACATATGCATGGAAATGCAGAGTGGAGCAGCCGGCGATAGCTCTTGCTTGGATGCTGCCAGAAGGCTCTGTGCGATAGTGGCTTGCAAGGAGCTGCTTAGGAATCTAGTTGCACAGCAAGTACAAGCTTCTCACTGGAGCTGAGAAGCACTGGGAAGAACTTCCCTTTGAAGAACTAACAGTGTGCAGAAACACACGCAGTTCTATCTCTTACTGGGGAGTGTGCAGGCGAGTTAAGTGAACAGGCCGCTCTGCCCGAACAAGGCAGAATGCAGATGCGTAGTTCCCAAGCATATTCTTCTGAGTCCACTAGAAACGTTGGAGTAGAGCTGAGAGGAGCTCGGCATAAGTTCCATTTGAAGAAATAACCTAGGCCAGAAACCCACTCAGCTGTAGCTGTTAAGATTCATCTGGAGCGCACATTCTGGGAACCAGGCAGCAGAGTTCCCTGTGGAAGGTGCTCGATTTCAGCTTGTCTGATAGGTGTTTGTCTTCCCTGCAGAGAAACAGTGGCTTAGAGAACTCTTTCTACAGCAGCCACACACTCTGCCCTAGAGCTGAGAAGCACTGGCTGTAAGTTCCCTTTGCAGAAGTAACATTCTCCAGAAACACACTCTCTCCTAACTCTTAAGTTACTAGCTCACCTCACATATGCATGGAAACGCAGAGTGGAGCAGCCGGCGATAGCTCTTGCTTGGATGCTGCCAGAAGGCTCTGTGCGATAGTGGCTTGCAAGGAGCTGCTTAGGAATCTAGTTGCACAGCAAGTACAAGCTTCTCACTGGAGCTGAGAAGCACTGGGAAGAACTTCCCTTTGAAGAACTAACAGTGTGCAGAAACACACGCAGTTCTATCTCTTACTGGGGAGTGTGCAGGCGAGTTCAGTGAACAGGCCGCTCTGCCCGAACAAGGCAGAATGCAGATGCGTAGTTCCCAAGCATATTCTTCTGAGTCCACTAGAAACGTTGGAGTAGAGCTGAGAGGAACTCGGCATAAGTTCCATTTGAAGAAATAACCTAGGCCAGAAACCCACTCAGCTGTAGCTGTGAAGATTCATCTGGAGCGCACATTCTGGGAACCAGGCAGCAGAGTGCCCTGTGGAAGGTGCTCGATTTCAGCTTGTCTGATAGGTGTTTGTCTTCCCTGCAGAGAAACAGTGGCTTAGAGAACTCTTTCTACAGCAGCCACACACTCTGCCCTAGAGCTGAGAAGCACTGGCTGTAAGTTCCCTTTGCAGAAGTAACATTCTCCAGAAACACACTCTCTCCTAACTCTTAAGTTACTAGCTCACCTCACATATGCATGGAAATGCAGAGTGGAGCAGCCGGCGATAGCTCTTGCTTGGATGCTGCCAGAAGGCTCTGTGCGATAGTGGCTTGCAAGGAGCTGCTTAGGAATCTAGTTGCACAGCAAGTACAAGCTTCTCACTGGAGCTGAGAAGCACTGGGAAGAACTTCCCTTTGAAGAACTAACAGTGTGCAGAAACACACGCAGTTCTATCTCTTACTGGGGAGTGTGCAGGCGAGTTAAGTGAACAGGCCGCTCTGCCCGAACAAGGCAGAATGCAGATGCGTAGTTCCCAAGCATATTCTTCTGAGTCCACTAGAAACGTTGGAGTAGAGCTGAGAGGAGCTCGGCATAAGTTCCATTTGAAGAAATAACCTAGGCCAGAAACCCACTCAGCTGTAGCTGTTAAGATTCATCTGGAGCGCACATTCTGGGAACCAGGCAGCAGAGTTCCCTGTGGAAGCTGCTCGATTTCAGCTTGTCTGATAGGTGTTTGTCTTCCCTGCAGAGAAACAGTGGCTTAGAGAACTCTTTCTACAGCAGCCACACACTCTGCCCTAGAGCTGAGAAGCACTGGCTGTAAGTCCCCTTTGCAGAAGTAACATTCTCCAGAAACACACTCTCTCCTAACTCTTAAGTTACTAGCTCACCTCACATATGCATGGAAACCCAGAGTGGAGCAGCCGGCGATAGCTCTTGCTTGGATGCTGGCAGAAGGCTCTGTGCGATAGTGGCTTGCAAGGAGCTGCTTAGGAATCTAGTTGCACAGCAAGTACAAGCTTCTCACTGGAGCTGAGAAGCACTGGAAAGAACTTCCCTTTGAAGAACTAACAGTGTGCAGAAACACACGCAGTTCTATCTCTTACTGGGGAGTGTGCAGGCGAGTTCAGTGAACAGGCCACTCTGCCCGAACAAGGCAGAATGCAGATGCGTAGTTCCCAAGCATATTCTTCTGAGTCCACTAGAAACGTTGGAGTAGAGCTGAGAGGAACTCGGCATAAGTTCCATTTGAAGAAATAACCTAGGCCAGAAACCCACTCAGCTGTAGCTGTTAAGATTCATCTGGAGCGCACATTCTGGGAACCAGGCAGCAGAGTGCCCTGTGGAAGCTGCTCGATTTCAGCTTGTCTGATAGGTGTTTGTCTTCCCTGCAGAGAAACAGTGGCTTAGAGAACTCTTTCTACAGCAGCCACACACTCTGCCCTAGAGCTGAGAAGCACTGGCTGTAAGTTCCCTTTGCAGAAGTAACATTCTCCAGAAACACACTCTCTCCTAACTCTTAAGTTACTAGCTCACCTCACATATGCATGGAAACGCAGAGTGGAGCAGCCGGCGATAGCTCTTGCTTGGATGCTGCCAGAAGGCTCTGTGCGATAGTGGCTTGCAAGGAGCTGCTTAGGAATCTAGTTGCACAGCAAGTACAAGCTTCTCACTGGAGCTGAGAAGCACTGGGAAGAACTTCCCTTTGAAGAACTAACAGTGTGCAGAAACACACGCAGTTCTATCTCTTACTGGGGAGTGTGCAGGCGAGTTCAGTGAACAGGCCGCTCTGCCCGAACAAGGCAGAATGCAGATGCGTAGTTCCCAAGCATATTCTTCTGAGTCCACTAGAAACGTTGGAGTAGAGCTGAGAGGAGCTCGGCATAAGTTCCATTTGAAGAAATAACCTAGGCCAGAAACCCACTCAGCTGTAGCTGTTAAGATTCATCTGGAGCGCACATTCTGGGAACCAGGCAGCAGAGTTCCCTGTGGAAGCTGCTCGATTTCAGCTTGTCTGATAGGTGTTTGTCTTCCCTGCAGAGAAACAGTGGCTTAGAGAACTCTTTCTACAGCAGCCACACACTCTGCCCTAGAGCTGAGAAGCACTGGCTGTAAGTCCCCTTTGCAGAAGTAACATTCTCCAGAAACACACTCTCTCCTAACTCTTAAGTTACTAGCTCACCTCACATATGCATGGAAACCCAGAGTGGAGCAGCCGGCGATAGCTCTTGCTTGGATGCTGGCAGAAGGCTCTGTGCGATAGTGGCTTGCAAGGAGCTGCTTAGGAATCTAGTTGCACAGCAAGTACAAGCTTCTCACTGGAGCTGAGAAGCACTGGAAAGAACTTCCCTTTGAAGAACTAACAGTGTGCAGAAACACACGCAGTTCTATCTCTTACTGGGGAGTGTGCAGGCGAGTTCAGTGAACAGGCCACTCTGCCCGAACAAGGCAGAATGCAGATGCGTAGTTCCCAAGCATATTCCTCTGAGTCCACTAGAAACGTTGGAGTAGAGCTGAGAGGAACTCGGCATAAGTTCCATTTGAAGAAATAACCTAGACCAGAAACCCACTCAGCTGTAGCTGTTAAGAGTCATCTGGAGCGCACATTCTGGGAACCAGGCAGCAGAGTGCCCTGTGGAAGCTGCTCGATTTCAGCTTGTCTGATAGGTGTTTGTCTTCCCTGCAGAGAAACAGTGGCTTAGAGAAGTCTTTCTAGAGCAGCCACACACTCTGCCCTAGAGCTGAGAAGCACTGGCTGTAGGTTCCCTTTGCAGAAGTAACATTCTCCAGAAACACACTCTCTCCTAACTCTTAAGTTACTAGCTCACCTCACATATGCATGGAAACCCAGAGTGGAGCAGGCGGCGATAGCTCTTGCTTGGATGCTGCCAGAAGGCTCTGTGCGATAGTGGCTTGCAAGGAGCTACTTAGGAATCTAGTTGCACAGCAAGTACAAGCTTCTCACTGGAGCTGAGAAGCACTGGGAAGAACTTCCCTTTGAAGAACTAACAGTGTGCAGAAACACACGCAGTTCTATCTCTTACTGGGGAGTGTGCAGGCGAGTTCAGTGAACAGGCCGCTCTGCCCGAACAAGGCAGAATGCAGATGCGTAGTTCCCAAGCATATTCTTCTGAGTCCACTAGAAACGTTGGAGTAGAGCTGAGAGGAACTCGGCATAAGTTCCATTTGAAGAAATAACCTAGGCCAGAAACCCACTCAGCTGTAGCTGTGAAGATTCATCTGGAGCGCACATTCTGGGAACCAGGCAGCAGAGTGCCCTGTGGAAGCTGCTCGATTTCAGCTTGTCTGATAGGTGTTTGTCTTCCCTGCAGAGAAACAGTGGCTTAGAGAACTCTTTCTACAGCAGCCACACACTCTGCCCTAGAGCTGAGAAGCACTGGCTGTAAGTTCCCTTTGCAGAAGTAACATTCTCCAGAAACACACTCTCTCCTAACTCTTAAGTTACTAGCTCACCTCACATATGCATGGAAACCCAGAGTGGAGCAGCCGGCGATAGCTCTTGCTTGGATGCTGCCAGAAGGCTCTGTGCGATAGTGGCTTGCAAGGAGCTGCTTAGGAATCTAGTTGCACAGCAAGTACAAGCTTCTCACTGGAGCTGAGAAGCACTGGGAAGAACTTCCCTTTGAAGAACTAACAGTGTGCAGAAACACACGCAGTTCTATCTCTTACTGGGGAGTGTGCAGGCGAGTTCAGTGAACAGGCCGCTCTGCCCGAACAAGGCAGAATGCAGATGCGTAGTTCCCAAGCATATTCTTCTGAGTCCACTAGAAACGTTGGAGTAGAGCTGAGAGGAGCTCGGCATAAGTTCCATTTGAAGAAATAACCTAGGCCAGAAACCCACTCAGCTGTAGCTGTTAAGATTCATCTGGAGCGCACATTCTGGGAACCAGGCAGCAGAGTTCCCTGTGGAAGCTGCTCGATTTCAGCTTGTCTGATAGGTGTTTGTCTTCCCTGCAGAGAAACAGTGGCTTAGAGAACTCTTTCTACAGCAGCCACACACTCTGCCCTAGAGCTGAGAAGCACTGGCTGTAAGTCCCCTATGCAGAAGTAACATTCTCCAGAAACACACTCTCTCCTAACTCTTAAGTTACTAGCTCACCTCACATATGCATGGAAACCCAGAGTGGAGCAGCCGGCGATAGCTCTTGCTTGGATGCTGGCAGAAGGCTCTGTGCGATAGTGGCTTGCAAGGAGCTGCTTAGGAATCTAGTTGCACAGCAAGTACAAGCTTCTCACTGGAGCTGAGAAGCACTGGAAAGAACTTCCCTTTGAAGAACTAACAGTGTGCAGAAACACACGCAGTTCTATCTCTTACTGGGGAGTGTGCAGGCGAGTTCAGTGAACAGGCCACTCTGCCCGAACAAGGCAGAATGCAGATGCGTAGTTCCCAAGCATATTCCTCTGAGTCCACTAGAAACGTTGGAGTAGAGCTGAGAGGAACTCGGCATAAGTTCCATTTGAAGAAATAACCTAGACCAGAAACCCACTCAGCTGTAGCTGTTAAGATTCATCTGGAGCGCACATTCTGGGAACCAGGCAGCAGAGTGCCCTGTGGAAGCTGCTCGATTTCAGCTTGTCTGATAGGTGTTTGTCTTCCCTGCAGAGAAACAGTGGCTTAGAGAACTCTTTCTACAGCAGCCACACACTCTGCCCTAGAGCTGAGAAGCACTGGCTGTAAGTTCCCTTTGCAGAAGTAACATTCTCCAGAAACACACTCTCTCCTAACTCTTAAGTTACTAGCTCACCTCACATATGCATGGAAACCCAGAGTGGAGCAGGCGGCGATAGCTCTTGCTTGGATGCTGCCAGAAGGCTCTGTGCGATAGTGGCTTGCAAGGAGCTACTTAGGAATCTAGTTGCACAGCAAGTACAAGCTTCTCACTGGAGCTGAGAAGCACTGGGAAGAACTTCCCTTTGAAGAACTAACAGTGTGCAGAAACACACGCAGTTCTATCTCTTACTGGGGAGTGTGCAGGCGAGTTCAGTGAACAGGCCGCTCTGCCCGAACAAGGCAGAATGCAGAATGGTAGTTCCCAAGCAGATTCTTCTGAGTCCACTAGAAACGTTGGAGTAGAGCTGAGAGGAGCTCGGCATAAGTTCCATTTGAAGAAATAACCTAGGCCAGAAACCCACTCAGCTGTAGCTGTTAAGATTCATCTGGAGCGCACATTCTGGGAACCAGGCAGCAGAGTGCCCTGTGGAAGCTGCTCGATTTCAGCTTGTCTGATAGGTGTTTGTCTTCCCTGCAGAGAAACAGTGGCTTAGAGAACTCTTTCTACAGCAGCCACACACTCTGCCCTAGAGCTGAGAAGCACTGGCTGTAAGTCCCCTTTGCAGAAGTAACATTCTCCAGAAACACACTCTCTCATAACTCTTAAGTTACTAGCTCACCTCACATATGCATGGAAACGCAGAGTGGAGCAGCCGGCGATAGCTCTTGCTTGGATGCTGCCAGAAGGCTCTGTGCGATAGTGGCTTGCAAGGAGCTGCTTAGGAATCTAGTTGCACAGCAAGTACAAGCTTCTCACTGGAGCTGAGAAGCACTGGAAAGAACTTCCCTTTGAAGAACTAACAGTGTGCAGAAACACACGCAGTTCTATCTCTTACTGGGGAGTGTGCAGGCGAGTTCAGTGAACAGGCCACTCTGCCCGAACAAGGCAGAATGCAGATGCGTAGTTCCCAAGCATATTCATCTGAGTCCACTAGAAACGTTGGAGTAGAGCTGAGAGGAACTCGGCATAAGTTCCATTTGAAGAAATAACCTAGGCCAGAAACCCACTCAGCTGTAGCTGTGAAGATTCATCTGGAGCGCACATTCTGGGAACCAGGCAGCAGAGTGCCCTGTGGAAGCTGCTCGATTTCAGCTTGTCTGATAGGTGTTTGTCTTCCCTGCAGAGAAACAGTGGCTTAGAGAACTCTTTCTACAGCAGCCACACACTCTGCCCTAGAGCTGAGAAGCACTGGCTGTAAGTTCCCTTTGCAGAAGTAACATTCTCCAGAAACACACTCTCTCCTAACTCTTAAGTTACTAGCTCACCTCACATATGCATGGAAACCCAGAGTGGAGCAGCCGGCGTATCTCTTGCTTGGATGCTGCCAGAAGGCTCTGTGCGATAGTGGCTTGCAAGGAGCTACTTAGGAATCTAGTTGCACAGCAAGTACAAGCTTTTCACTGGAGCTGAGAAGCACTGGGAAGAACTTCTCTTTGAAGAACTAACAGTGTGCACAAACACACGCAGTTCTATCTCTTACTGGGGAGTGTGCAGGAGACTTCAGTGAACAGGCCGCTCTGCCCGAAAAAGGCAGAATGCAGATGCGTAGTTCCCAAGCATATTCTTCTGAGTCCACTAGAAACGTTGGAGTAGAGCTGAGAGGAACTCGGCATAAGTTCCATTTGAAGAAATAACCTAGGCCAGAAACCCACTCAGCTGTAGCTGTTAAGATTCATCTGGAGCGCACATTCTGGGAACCAGGCAGCAGAGTGCCCTGTGGAAGCTGCTCGATTTCAGCTTGTCTGATAGGTGTTTGTCTTCCCTGCAGAGAAACAGTGGCTTAGAGAACTCTTTCTACAGCAGCCACACACTCTGCCCTAGAGCTGAGAAGCACTGGCTGTAAGTTCCCTTTGCAGAAGTAACATTCTCCAGAAACACACTCTCTCCTAACTCTTAAGTTACTAGCTCACCTCACATATGCATGGAAACGCAGAGTGGAGCAGCCGGCGATAGCTCTTGCTTGGATGCTGCCAGAAGGCTCTGTGCGATAGTGGCTTGCAAGGAGCTGCTTAGGAATCTAGTTGCACAGCAAGTACAAGCTTCTCACTGGAGCTGAGAAGCACTGGGAAGAACTTCCCTTTGAAGAACTAACAGTGTGCAGAAACACACGCAGTTCTATCTCTTACTGGGGAGTGTGCAGGCGAGTTCAGTGAACAGGCCGCTCTGCCCGAACAAGGCAGAATGCAGATGCGTAGTTCCCAAGCAGATTCTTCTGAGTCCACTAGAAACGTTGGAGTAGAGCTGAGAGGAGCTCGGCATAAGTTCCATTTGAAGAAATAACCTAGGCCAGAAACCCACTCAGCTGTAGCTGTTAAGATTCATCTGGAGCGCACATTCTGGGAACCAGGCAGCAGAGTTCCCTGTGGAAGCTGCTCGATTTCAGCTTGTCTGATAGGTGTTTGTCTTCCCTGCAGAGAAACAGTGGCTTAGAGAACTCTTTCTACAGCAGCCACACACTCTGCCCTAGAGCTGAGAAGCACTGGCTGTAAGTCCCCTTTGCAGAAGTAACATTCTCCAGAAACACACTCTCTCCTAACTCTTAAGTTACTAGCTCACCTCACATATGCATGGAAACCCAGAGTGGAGCAGCCGGCGATAGCTCTTGCTTGGATGCTGGCAGAAGGCTCTGTGCGATAGTGGCTTGCAAGGAGCTGCTTAGGAATCTAGTTGCACAGCAAGTACAAGCTTCTCACTGGAGCTGAGAAGCACTGGAAAGAACTTCCCTTTGAAGAACTAACAGTGTGCAGAAACACACGCAGTTCTATCTCTTACTGGGGAGTGTGCAGGCGAGTTCAGTGAACAGGCCACTCTGCCCGAACAAGGCAGAATGCAGATGCGTAGTTCCCAAGCATATTCCTCTGAGTCCACTAGAAACGTTGGAGTAGAGCTGAGAGGAACTCGGCATAAGTTCCATTTGAAGAAATAACCTAGACCAGAAACCCACTCAGCTGTAGCTGTTAAGATTCATCTGGAGCGCACATTCTGGGAACCAGGCAGCAGAGTGCCCTGTGGAAGCTGCTCGATTTCAGCTTGTCTGATAGGTGTTTGTCTTCCCTGCAGAGAAACAGTGGCTTAGAGAACTCTTTCTACAGCAGCCACACACTCTGCCCTTGAGCTGAGAAGCACTGGCTGTAAGTTCCCTTTGCAGAAGTAACATTCTCCAGAAACACACTCTCTCCTAACTCTTAAGTTACTAGCTCACCTCACATATGCATGGAAACCCAGAGTGGAGCAGGCGGCGATAGCTCTTGCTTGGATGCTGCCAGAAGGCTCTGTGCGATAGTGGCTTGCAAGGAGCTACTTAGGAATCTAGTTGCACAGCAAGTACAAGCTTCTCACTGGAGCTGAGAAGCACTGGGAAGAACTTCCCTTTGAAGAACTAACAGTGTGCAGAAACACACGCAGTTCTATCTCTTACTGGGGAGTGTGCAGGCGAGTTCAGTGAACAGGCCGCTCTGCCCGAACAAGGCAGAATGCAGAATGGTAGTTCCCAAGCAGATTCTTCTGAGTCCACTAGAAACGTTGGAGTAGAGCTGAGAGGAGCTCGGCATAAGTTCCATTTGAAGAAATAACCTAGGCCAGAAACCCACTCAGCTGTAGCTGTTAAGATTCATCTGGAGCGCACATTCTGGGAACCAGGCAGCAGAGTGCCCTGTGGAAGCTGCTCGATTTCAGCTTGTCTGATAGGTGTTTGTCTTCCCTGCAGAGAAACAGTGGCTTAGAGAACTCTTTCTACAGCAGCCACACACTCTGCCCTAGAGCTGAGAAGCACTGGCTGTAAGTCCCCTTTGCAGAAGTAACATTCTCCAGAAACACACTCTCTCATAACTCTTAAGTTACTAGCTCACCTCACATATGCATGGAAACGCAGAGTGGAGCAGCCGGCGATAGCTCTTGCTTGGATGCTGCCAGAAGGCTCTGTGCGATAGTGGCTTGCAAGGAGCTGCTTAGGAATCTAGTTGCACAGCAAGTACAAGCTTCTCACTGGAGCTGAGAAGCACTGGAAAGAACTTCCCTTTGAAGAACTAACAGTGTGCAGAAACACACGCAGTTCTATCTCTTACTGGGGAGTGTGCAGGCGAGTTCAGTGAACAGGCCACTCTGCCCGAACAAGGCAGAATGCCGATGCGTAGTTCCCAAGCATATTCATCTGAGTCCACTAGAAACGTTGGAGTAGAGCTGAGAGGAACTCGGCATAAGTTCCATTTGAAGAAATAACCTAGGCCAGAAACCCACTCAGCTGTAGCTGTGAAGATTCATCTGGAGCGCACATTCTGGGAACCAGGCAGCAGAGTGCCCTGTGGAAGCTGCTCGATTTCAGCTTGTCTGATAGGTGTTTGTCTTCCCTGCAGAGAAACAGTGGCTTAGAGAACTCTTTCTACAGCAGCCACACACTCTGCCCTAGAGCTGAGAAGCACTGGCTGTAAGTTCCCTTTGCAGAAGTAACATTCTCCAGAAACACACTCTCTCCTAACTCTTAAGTTACTAGCTCACCTCACATATGCATGGAAACCCAGAGTGGAGCAGCCGGCGTATCTCTTGCTTGGATGCTGCCAGAAGGCTCTGTGCGATAGTGGCTTGCAAGGAGCTACTTAGGAATCTAGTTGCACAGCAAGTACAAGCTTTTCACTGGAGCTGAGAAGCACTGGGAAGAACTTCTCTTTGAAGAACTAACAGTGTGCACAAACACACGCAGTTCTATCTCTTACTGGGGAGTGTGCAGGAGACTTCAGTGAACAGGCCGCTCTGCCCGAAAAAGGCAGAATGCAGATGCGTAGTTCCCAAGCATATTCTTCTGAGTCCACTAGAAACGTTGGAGTAGAGCTGAGAGGAACTCGGCATAAGTTCCATTTGAAGAAATAACCTAGGCCAGAAACCCACTCAGCTGTAGCTGTTAAGATTCATCTGGAGCGCACATTCTGGGAACCAGGCAGCAGAGTGCCCTGTGGAAGCTGCTCGATTTCAGCTTGTCTGATAGGTGTTTGTCTTCCCTGCAGAGAAACAGTGGCTTAGAGAACTCTTTCTACAGCAGCCACACACTCTGCCCTAGAGCTGAGAAGCACTGGCTGTAAGTTCCCTTTGCAGAAGTAACATTCTCCAGAAACACACTCTCTCCTAACTCTTAAGTTACTAGCTCACCTCACATATGCATGGAAACGCAGAGTGGAGCAGCCGGCGATAGCTCTTGCTTGGATGCTGCCAGAAGGCTCTGTGCGATAGTGGCTTGCAAGGAGCTGCTTAGGAATCTAGTTGCACAGCAAGTACAAGCTTCTCACTGGAGCTGAGAAGCACTGGGAAGAACTTCCCTTTGAAGAACTAACAGTGTGCAGAAACACACGCAGTTCTATCTCTTACTGGGGAGTGTGCAGGCGAGTTCAGTGAACAGGCCGCTCTGCCCGAACAAGGCAGAATGCAGATGCGTAGTTCCCAAGCATATTCTTCTGAGTCCACTAGAAACGTTGGAGTAGAGCTGAGAGGAGCTCGGCATAAGTTCCATTTGAAGAAATAACCTAGGCCAGAAACCCACTCAGCTGTAGCTGTTAAGATTCATCTGGAGCGCACATTCTGGGAACCAGGCAGCAGAGTTCCCTGTGGAAGCTGCTCGATTTCAGCTTGTCTGATAGGTGTTTGTCTTCCCTGCAGAGAAACAGTGGCTTAGAGAACTCTTTCTACAGCAGCCACACACTCTGCCCTAGAGCTGAGAAGCACTGGCTGTAAGTCCCCTTTGCAGAAGTAACATTCTCCAGAAACACACTCTCTCCTAACTCTTAAGTTACTAGCTCACCTCACATATGCATGGAAACGCAGAGTGGAGCAGCCGGCGATAGCTCTTGCTTGGATGCTGCCAGAAGGCTCTGTGCGATAGTGGTTGCAAGGAGCTGCTTAGGAATCTAGTTGCACAGCAAGTACAAGCTTCTCACTGGAGCTGAGAAGCACTGGGAAGAACTTCCCTTTGAAGAACTAACAGTGTGCAGAAACACACGCAGTTCTATCTCTTACTGGGGAGTGTGCAGGCGAGTTCAGTGAACAGGCCACTCTGCCCGAACAAGGCAGAATGCAGATGCGTAGTTCCCAAGCATATTCATCTGAGTCCACTAGAAACGTTGGAGTAGAGCTGAGAGGAACTCGGCATAAGTTCCATTTGAAGAAATAACCTAGGCCAGAAACCCACTCAGCTGTAGCTGTGAAGATTCATCTGGAGCGCACATTCTGGGAACCAGGCAGCAGAGTGCCCTGTGGAAGCTGCTCGATTTCAGCTTGTCTGATAGGTGTTTGTCTTCCCTGCAGAGAAACAGTGGCTTAGAGAACTCTTTCTACAGCAGCCACACACTCTGCCCTAGAGCTGAGAAGCACTGGCTGTAAGTTCCCTTTGCAGAAGTAACATTCTCCAGAAACACACTCTCTCCTAACTCTTAAGTTACTAGCTCACCTCACATATGCATGGAAACCCAGAGTGGAGCAGCCGGCGTATCTCTTGCTTGGATGCTGCCAGAAGGCTCTGTGCGATAGTGGCTTGCAAGGAGCTACTTAGGAATCTAGTTGCACAGCAAGTACAAGCTTTTCACTGGAGCTGAGAAGCACTGGGAAGAACTTCTCTTTGAAGAACTAACAGTGTGCACAAACACACGCAGTACTATCTCTTACTGGGGAGTGTGCAGGAGACTTCAGTGAACAGGCCGCTCTGCCCGAAAAAGGCAGAATGCAGATGCGTAGTTCCCAAGCATATTCTTCTGAGTCCACTAGAAACGTTGGAGTAGAGCTGAGAGGAACTCGGCATAAGTTCCATTTGAAGAAATAACCTAGGCCAGAAACCCACTCAGCTGTAGCTGTTAAGATTCATCTGGAGCGCACATTCTGGGAACCAGGCAGCAGAGTGCCCTGTGGAAGCTGCTCGATTTCAGCTTGTCTGATAGGTGTTTGTCTTCCCTGCAGAGAAACAGTGGCTTAGAGAACTCTTTCTACAGCAGCCACACACTCTGCCCTAGAGCTGAGAAGCACTGGCTGTAAGTTCCCTTTGCAGAAGTAACATTCTCCAGAAACACACTCTCTCCTAACTCTTAAGTTACTAGCTCACCTCACATATGCATGGAAACGCAGAGTGGAGCAGCCGGCGATAGCTCTTGCTTGGATGCTGCCAGAAGGCTCTGTGCGATAGTGGCTTGCAAGGAGCTGCTTAGGAATCTAGTTGCACAGCAAGTACAAGCTTCTCACTGGAGCTGAGAAGCACTGGGAAGAACTTCCCTTTGAAGAACTAACAGTGTGCAGAAACACACGCAGTTCTATCTCTTACTGGGGAGTGTGCAGGCGAGTTCAGTGAACAGGCCGCTCTGCCCGAACAAGGCAGAATGCAGATGCGTAGTTCCCAAGCAGATTCTTCTGAGTCCACTAGAAACGTTGGAGTAGAGCTGAGAGGAGCTCGGCATAAGTTCCATTTGAAGAAATAACCTAGGCCAGAAACCCACTCAGCTGTAGCTGTTAAGATTCATCTGGAGCGCACATTCTGGGAACCAGGCAGCAGAGTTCCCTGTGGAAGCTGCTCGATTTCAGCTTGTCTGATAGGTGTTTGTCTTCCCTGCAGAGAAACAGTGGCTTAGAGAACTCTTTCTACAGCAGCCACACACTCTGCCCTAGAGCTGAGAAGCACTGGCTGTAAGTCCCCTTTGCAGAAGTAACATTCTCCAGAAACACACTCTCTCCTAACTCTTAAGTTACTAGCTCACCTCACATATGCATGGAAACGCAGAGTGGAGCAGCCGGCGATAGCTCTTGCTTGGATGCTGCCAGAAGGCTCTGTGCGATAGTGGTTGCAAGGAGCTGCTTAGGAATCTAGTTGCACAGCAAGTACAAGCTTCTCACTGGAGCTGAGAAGCACTGGGAAGAACTTCCCTTTGAAGAACTAACAGTGTGCAGAAACACACGCAGTTCTATCTCTTACTGGGGAGTGTGCAGGCGAGTTCAGTGAACAGGCCGCTCTGCCCGAACAAGGCAGAATGCAGATGCGTAGTTCCCAAGCATATTCTTCTGAGTCCACTAGAAACGTTGGAGTAGAGCTGAGAGGAACTCGGCATAAGTTCCATTTGAAGAAATAACCTAGGCCAGAAACCCACTCAGCTGTAGCTGTGAAGATTCATCTGGAGCGCACATTCTGGGAACCAGGCAGCAGAGTGCCCTGTGGAAGCTGCTCGATTTCAGCTTGTCTGATAGGTGTTTGTCTTCCCTGCAGAGAAACAGTGGCTTAGAGAACTCTTTCTACAGCAGCCACACACTCTGCCCTAGAGCTGAGAAGCACTGGCTGTAAGTTCCCTTTGCAGAAGTAACATTCTCCAGAAACACACTCTCTCCTAACTCTTAAGTTACTAGCTCACCTCACATATGCATGGAAACGCAGAGTGGAGCAGCCGGCGATAGCTCTTGCTTGGATGCTGCCAGAAGGCTCTGTGCGATAGTGGCTTGCAAGGAGCTGCTTAGGAATCTAGTTGCACAGCAAGTACAAGCTTCTCACTGGAGCTGAGAAGCACTGGGAAGAACTTCCCTTTGAAGAACTAACAGTGTGCAGAAACACACGCAGTTCTATCTCTTACTGGGGAGTGTGCAGGCGAGTTCAGTGAACAGGCCGCTCTGCCCGAACAAGGCAGAATGCAGATGCGTAGTTCCCAAGCAGATTCTTCTGAGTCCACTAGAAACGTTGGAGTAGAGCTGAGAGGAGCTCGGCATAAGTTCCATTTGAAGAAATAACCTAGGCCAGAAACCCACTCAGCTGTAGCTGTTAAGATTCATCTGGAGCGCACATTCTGGGAACCAGGCAGCACAGTGCCCTGTGGAAGCTGCTCGATTTCAGCTTGTCTGATAGGTGTTTGTCTTCCCTGCAGAGAAACAGTGGCTTAGAGAACTCTTTCTACAGCAGCCACACACTCTGCCCTAGAGCTGAGAAGCACTGGCTGTAAGTCCCCTTTGCAGAAGTAACATTCTCCAGAAACACACTCTCTCCTAACTCTTAAGTTACTAGCTCACCTCACATATGCATGGAAACGCAGAGTGGAGCAGCCGGCGATAGCTCTTGCTTGGATGCTGCCAGAAGGCTCTGTGCGATAGTGGTTGCAAGGAGCTGCTTAGGAATCTAGTTGCACAGCAAGTACAAGCTTCTCACTGGAGCTGAGAAGCACTGGGAAGAACTTCCCTTTGAAGAACTAACAGTGTGCAGAAACACACGCAGTTCTATCTCTTACTGGGGAGTGTGCAGGCGAGTTCAGTGAACAGGCCTCTCTGCCCGAACAAGGCAGAATGCAGATGCGTAGTTCCCAAGCATATTCTTCTGAGTCCACTAGAAACGTTGGAGTAGAGCTGAGAGGAACTCGGCATAAGTTCCATTTGAAGAAATAACCTAGGCCAGAAACCCACTCAGCTGTAGCTGTGAAGATTCATCTGGAGCGCACATTCTGGGAACCAGGCAGCAGAGTGCCCTGTGGAAGCTGCTCGATTTCAGCTTGTCTGATAGGTGTTTGTCTTCCCTGCAGAGAAACAGTGGCTTAGAGAACTCTTTCTAGAGCAGCCACACACTCTGCCCTAGAGCTGAGAAGCACTGGCTGTAAGTTCCCTTTGCAGAAGTAACATTCTCCAGAAACACACTCTCTCCTAACTCTTAAGTTACTAGCTCACCTCACATATGCATGGAAACCCAGAGTGGAGCAGCCGGCGATAGCTCTTGCTTGGATGCTGCCAGAAGGCTCTGTGCGATAGTGGCTTGCAAGGAGCTGCTTAGGAATCTAGTTGCACAGCAAGTACAAGCTTCTCACTGGAGCTGAGAAGCACTGGAAAGAACTTCCCTTTGAAGAACTAACAGTGTGCAGAAACACACGCAGTTCTATCTCTTACTGGGGAGTGTGCAGGCGAGTTCAGTGAACAGGCCACTCAGCCCGAACAAGGCAGAATGCAGATGCGTAGTTCCCAAGCATATTCCTCTGAGTCCACTAGAAACGTTGGAGTAGAGCTGAGAGGAACTCGGCATAAGTTCCATTTGAAGAAATAACCTAGACCAGAAACCCACTCAGCTGTAGCTGTTAAGATTCATCTGGAGCGCACATTCTGGGAACCAGGCAGCAGAGTGCCCTGTGGAAGCTGCTCGATTTCAGCTTGTCTGATAGGTGTTTGTCTTCCCTGCAGAGAAACAGTGGCTTAGAGAACTCTTTCTACAGCAGCCACACACTCTGCCCTAGAGCTGAGAAGCACTGGCTGTAAGTTCCCTTTGCAGAAGTAACATTCTCCAGAAACACACTCTCTCCTAACTCTTAAGTTACTAGCTCACCTCACATATGCATGGAAACCCAGAGTGGAGCAGGCGGCGATAGCTCTTGCTTGGATGCTGCCAGAAGGCTCTGTGCGATAGTGGCTTGCAAGGAGCTACTTAGGAATCTAGTTGCACAGCAAGTACAAGCTTCTCACTGGAGCTGAGAAGCACTGGGAAGAACTTCCCTTTGAAGAACTAACAGTGTGCAGAAACACACGCAGTTCTATCTCTTACTGGGGAGTGTGCAGGCGAGTTCAGTGAACAGGCCGCTCTGCCCGAACAAGGCAGAATGCAGATGCGTAGTTCCCAAGCATATTCTTCTGAGTCCACTAGAAACGTTGGAGTAGAGCTGAGAGGAACTCGGCATAAGTTCCATTTGAAGAAATAACCTAGGCCAGAAACCCACTCAGCTGTAGCTGTGAAGATTCATCTGGAGCGCACATTCTGGGAACCAGGCAGCAGAGTGCCCTGTGGAAGCTGCTCGATTTCAGCTTGTCTGATAGGTGTTTGTCTTCCCTGCAGAGAAACAGTGGCTTAGAGAACTCTTTCTACAGCAGCCACACACTCTGCCCTAGAGCTGAGAAGCACTGGCTGTAAGTTCCCTTTGCAGAAGTAACATTCTCCAGAAACACACTCTCTCCTAACTCTTAAGTTACTAGCTCACCTCACATATGCATGGAAACCCAGAGTGGAGCAGCCGGCGATAGCTCTTGCTTGGATGCTGCCAGAAGGCTCTGTGCGATAGTGGCTTGCAAGGAGCTGCTTAGGAATCTAGTTGCACAGCAAGTACAAGCTTCTCACTGGAGCTGAGAAGCACTGGGAAGAACTTCCCTTTGAAGAACTAACAGTGTGCAGAAACACACGCAGTTCTATCTCTTACTGGGGAGTGTGCAGGCGAGTTCAGTGAACAGGCCGCTCTGCCCGAACAAGGCAGAATGCAGATGCGTAGTTCCCAAGCATAATCTTCTGAGTCCACTAGAAACGTTGGAGTAGAGCTGAGAGGAGCTCGGCATAAGTTCCATTTGAAGAAATAACCTAGGCCAGAAACCCACTCAGCTGTAGCTGTTAAGATTCATCTGGAGCGCACATTCTGGGAACCAGGCAGCAGAGTTCCCTGTGGAAGCTGCTCGATTTCAGCTTGTCTGATAGGTGTTTGTCTTCCCTGCAGAGAAACAGTGGCTTAGAGAACTCTTTCTACAGCAGCCACACACTCTGCCCTAGAGCTGAGAAGCACTGGCTGTAAGTACCCTTTGCAGAAGTAACATTCTCCAGAAACACACTCTCTCCTAACTCTTAAGTTACTAGCTCACCTCACATATGCATGGAAACGCAGAGTGGAGCAGCCGGCGATAGCTCTTGCTTGGATGCTGCCAGAAGGCTCTGTGCGATAGTGGTTGCAAGGAGCTGCTTAGGAATCTAGTTGCACAGCAAGTACAAGCTTCTCACTGGAGCTGAGAAGCACTGGGAAGAACTTCCCTTTGAAGAACTAACAGTGTGCAGAAACACACGCAGTTCTATCTCTTACTGGGGAGTGTGCAGGCGAGTTCAGTGAACAGGCCGCTCTGCCCGAACAAGGCAGAATGCAGATGCGTAGTTCCCAAGCATATTCTTCTGAGTCCACTAGAAACGTTGGAGTAGAGCTGAGAGGAACTCGGCATAAGTTCCATTTGAAGAAATAACCTAGGCCAGAAACCCACTCAGCTGTAGCTGTGAAGATTCATCTGGAGCGCACATTCTGGGAACCAGGCAGCAGAGTGCCCTGTGGAAGCTGCTCGATTTCAGCTTGTCTGATAGGTGTTTGTCTTCCCTGCAGAGAAACAGTGGCTTAGAGAACTCTTTCTACAGCAGCCACACACTCTGCCCTAGAGCTGAGAAGCACTGGCTGTAAGTTCCCTTTGCAGAAGTAACATTCTCCAGAAACACACTCTCTCCTAACTCTTAAGTTACTAGCTCACCTCACATATGCATGGAAACGCAGAGTGGAGCAGCCGGCGATAGCTCTTGCTTGGATGCTGCCAGAAGGCTCTGTGCGATAGTGGTAGCAAGGAGCTGCTTAGGAATCTAGTTGCACAGCAAGTACAAGCTTCTCACTGGAGCTGAGAAGCACTGGGAAGAACTTCCCTTTGAAGAACTAACAGTGTGCAGAAACACACGCAGTTCTATCTCTTACTGGGGAGTGTGCAGGCGAGTTCAGTGAACAGGCCGCTCTGCCCGAACAAGGCAGAATGCAGATGCGTAGTTCCCAAGCAGATTCTTCTGAGTCCACTAGAAACGTTGGAGTAGAGCTGAGAGGAGCTCGGCATAAGTTCCATTTGAAAAAATAACCTAGGCCAGAAACCCACTCAGCTGTAGCTGTTAAGATTCATCTGGAGCGCACATTCTGGGAACCAGGCAGCACAGTGCCCTGTGGAAGCTGCTCGATTTCAGCTTGTCTGATAGGTGTTTGTCTTCCCTGCAGAGAAACAGTGGCTTAGAGAACTCTTTCTACAGCAGCCACACACTCTGCCCTAGAGCTGAGAAGCACTGGCTGTAAGTCCCCTTTGCAGAAGTAACATTCTCCAGAAACACACTCTCTCCTAACTCTTAAGTTACTAGCTCACCTCACATATGCATGGAAACGCAGAGTGGAGCAGCCGGCGATAGCTCTTGCTTGGATGCTGCCAGAAGGCTCTGTGCGATAGTGGTTGCAAGGAGCTGCTTAGGAATCTAGTTGCACAGCAAGTACAAGCTTCTCACTGGAGCTGAGAAGCACTGGGAAGAACTTCCCTTTGAAGAACTAACAGTGTGCAGAAACACACGCAGTTCTATCTCTTACTGGGGAGTGTGCAGGCGAGTTCAGTGAACAGGCCGCTCTGCCCGAACAAGGCAGAATGCAGATGCGTAGTTCCCAAGCATATTCTTCTGAGTCCACTAGAAACGTTGGAGTAGAGCTGAGAGGAACTCGGCATAAGTTCCATTTGAAGAAATAACCTAGGCCAGAAACCCACTCAGCTGTAGCTGTGAAGATTCATCTGGAGCGCACATTCTGGGAACCAGGCAGCAGAGTGCCCTGTGGAAGCTGCTCGATTTCAGCTTGTCTGATAGGTGTTTGTCTTCCCTGCAGAGAAACAGTGGCTTAGAGAACTCTTTCTACAGCAGCCACACACTCTGCCCTAGAGCTGAGAAGCACTGGCTGTAAGTTCCCTTTGCAGAAGTAACATTCTCCAGAAACACACTCTCTCCTAACTCTTAAGTTACTAGCTCACCTCACATATGCATGGAAACCCAGAGTGGAGCAGCCGGCGATAGCTCTTGCTTGGATGCTGCCAGAAGGCTCTGTGCGATAGTGGCTTGCAAGGAGCTGCTTAGGAATCTAGTTGCACAGAAAGTACAAGCTTCTCACTGGAGCTGAGAAGCACTGGAAAGAACTTCCCTTTGAAGAACTAACAGTGTGCAGAAACACACGCAGTTCTATCTCTTACTGGGGAGTGTGCAGGCGAGTTCAGTGAACAGGCCACTCAGCCCGAACAAGGCAGAATGCAGATGCGTAGTTCCCAAGCATAATCTTCTGAGTCCACTAGAAACGTTGGAGTAGAGCTGAGAGGAGCTCGGCATAAGTTCCATTTGAAGAAATAACCTAGGCCAGAAACCCACTCAGCTGTAGCTGTTAAGATTCATCTGGAGCGCACATTCTGGGAACCAGGCAGCAGAGTTCCCTGTGGAAGCTGCTCGATTTCACCTTGTCTGATAGGTGTTTGTCTTCCCTGCAGAGAAACAGTGGCTTAGAGAACTCTTTCTACAGCAGCCACACACTCTGCCCTAGAGCTGAGAAGCACTGGCTGTAAGTCCCCTTTGCAGAAGTAACATTCTCCAGAAACACACTCTCTCCTAACTCTTAAGTTACTAGCTCACCTCACATATGCATGGAAACGCAGAGTGGAGCAGCCGGCGATAGCTCTTGCTTGGATGCTGCCAGAAGGCTCTGTGCGATAGTGGCTTGCAAGGAGCTGCTTAGGAATCTAGTTGCACAGCAAGTACAAGCTTCTCACTGGAGCTGAGAAGCACTGGGAAGAACTTCCCTTTGAAGAACTAACAGTGTGCAGAAACACACGCAGTTCTATCTCTTACTGGGGAGTGTGCAGGCGAGTTCAGTGAACAGGCCGCTCTGCCCGAACAAGGCAGAATGCAGATGCGTAGTTCCCAAGCATATTCTTCTGAGTCCACTAGAAACGTTGGAGTAGAGCTGAGAGGAACTCGGCATAAGTTCCATTTGAAGAAATAACCTAGGCCAGAAACCCACTCAGCTGTAGCTGTGAAGATTCATCTGGAGCGCACATTCTGGGAACCAGGCAGCAGAGTGCCCTGTGGAAGCTGCTCGATTTCAGCTTGTCTGATAGGTGTTTGTCTTCCCTGCAGAGAAACAGTGGCTTAGAGAACTCTTTCTACAGCAGCCACACACTCTGCCCTAGAGCTGAGAAGCACTGGCTGTAAGTTCCCTTTGCAGAAGTAACATTCTCCAGAAACACACTCTCTCCTAACTCTTAAGTTACTAGCTCACCTCACATATGCATGGAAACCCAGAGTGGAGCAGCCGGCGTATCTCTTGCTTGGATGCTGCCAGAAGGCTCTGTGCGATAGTGGCTTGCAAGGAGCTACTTAGGAATCTAGTTGCACAGCAAGTACAAGCTTTTCACTGGAGCTGAGAAGCACTGGGAAGAACTTCTCTTTGAAGAACTAACAGTGTACACAAACACACGCAGTTCTATCTCTTACTGGGGAGTGTGCAGGAGACTTCAGTGAACAGGCCGCTCTGCCCGAAAAAGGCAGAATGCAGATGCGTAGTTCCCAAGCATATTCTTCTGAGTCCACTAGAAACGTTGGAGTAGAGCTGAGAGGAACTCGGCATAAGTTCCATTTGAAGAAATAACCTAGGCCAGAAACCCACTCAGTTGTAGCTGTTAAGATTCATCTGGAGAGCACATTCTGGGAACCAGGCAGCAGAATGCCCTGTGGAAGCTGCTCGATTTCAGCTTGGCTGATAGGTGTTTGTCTTCCCTGCAGAGAAACAGTGGCTTAGAGAACTCTTTCTACAGCAGCCACACACTCTGCCCTAGAGCTGAGAAGCACTGGTTGTAAGTTCCCTTTGCAGAAGTAACATTCTCCAGAAACACACTCTCTCCTAACTCTTAAGTTACTAGCTCACCTCACATATGCATGGAAACCCAGAGTGGAGCAGGCGGCGATAGCTCTTGCTTGGATGCTGCCAGAAGGCTCTGTGCGATAGTGGCTTGCAAGGAGCTACTTAGGAATCTAGTTGCACAGCAAGTACAAGCTTCTCACTGGAGCTGAGAAGCACTGGGAAGAACTTCCCTTTGAAGAACTAACAGTGTGCAGAAACACACGCAGTTCTATCTCTTACTGGGGAGTGTGCAGGCGAGTTCAGTGAACAGGCCACTCTGCCCGAACAAGGCAGAATGCAGATGCGTAGTTCCCAAGCATATTCTTCTGAGTCCACTAGAAACGTTGGAGTAGAGCTGAGAGGAACTCGGCATAAGTTCCATTTGAAGAAATAACCTAGGCCAGAAACCCACTCAGCTGTAGCTGTTAAGATTCATCTGGAGCGCACATTCTGGGAACCAGGCAGCAGAGTGCCCTGTGGAAGCTGCTCGATTTCAGCTTGTCTGATAGGTGTTTGTCTTCCCTGCAGAGAAACAGTGGCTTAGAGAACTCTTTCTACAGCAGCCACACACTCTGTCCTAGAGCTGAGAAGCACTGGCTGTAAGTTCCCTTTGCAGAAGTAACATTCCCCAGAAACACACTCTCTCCTAACTCTTAAGTTAATAGCTCACCTCACATATGCATGGAAACCCAGAGTGGAGCAGCCGGCGTATCTCTTGCTTGGATGCTGCCAGAAGGCTCTGTGCGATAGTGGCTTGCAAGGAGCTACTTAGGAATCTAGTTGCACAGCAAGTACAAGCTTTTCACTGGAGCTGAGAAGCAGTGGGAAGAACTTCTCTTTGAAGAACTAACAGTGTGCAAAAACACACGCAGTTCTATCTCTTACTGGGGAGTGTCCAGGAGACCTCAGTGAACAGGCCGCTCTGCCCGAAAAAGGCAGAATGCAGATGCGTAGTTCCCAAGCATATTCTTCTGAGTCCACTAGAAACGTTGGAGTAGAGCTGAGAGGAACTCGGCATAAGTTCCATTTGAAGAAATAACCTAGGCCAGAAACCCACTCAGCTGTAGCTGTGAAGATTCATCTGGAGCGCACATTCTGGGAACCAGGCAGCAGAGTGCCCTGTGGAAGCTGCTCGATTTCAGCTTGTCTGATAGGTGTTTGTCTTCCCTGCAGAGAAACAGTGGCTTAGAGAACTCTTTCTACAGCAGCCACACACTCTGCCCTAGAGCTGAGAAGCACTGGCTGTAAGTTCCCTTTGCAGAAGTAACATTCTCCAGAAACACACTCTCTCCTAACTCTTAAGTTACTAGCTCACCTCACATATGCATGGAAACCCAGAGTGGAGCAGCCGGCGATAGCTCTTGCTTGGATGCTGCCAGAAGGCTCTGTGCGATAGTGGCTTGCAAGGAGCTGCTTAGGAATCTAGTTGCACAGCAAGTACAAGCTTCTCACTGGAGCTGAGAAGCACTGGGAAGAACTTCCCTTTGAAGAACTAACAGTGTGCAGAAACACACGCAGTTCTATCTCTTACTGGGGAGTGTGCAGGCGAGTTCAGTGAACAGGCCGCTCTGCCCGAACAAGGCAGAATGTAGATGCGTAGTTCCCAAGCATATTCTTCTGAGTCCACTAGAAACGTTGGAGTAGAGCTGAGAGGAGCTCGGCATAAGTTCCATTTGAAGAAATAACCTAGGCCAGAAACCCACTCAGCTGTAGCTGTTAAGATTCATCTGGAGCGCACATTCTGGGAACCAGGCAGCAGAGTTCCCTGTGGAAGCTGCTCGATTTCAGCTTGTCTGATAGGTGTTTGTCTTCCCTGCAGAGAAACAGTGGCTTAGAGAACTCTTTCTACAGCAGCCACACACTCTGCCCTAGAGCTGAGAAGCACTGGCTGTAAGTCCCCTATGCAGAAGTAACATTCTCCAGAAACACACTCTCTCCTAACTCTTAAGTTACTAGCTCACCTCACATATGCATGGAAACCCAGAGTGGAGCAGGCGGCGATAGCTCTTGCTTGGATGCTGCCAGAAGGCTCTGTGCGATAGTGGCTTGCAAGGAGCTGCTTAGGAATCTAGTTGCACAGCAAGTACAAGCTTCTCACTGGAGCTGAGAAGCACTGGAAAGAACTTCCCTTTGAAGAACTAACAGTGTGCAGAAACACACGCAGTTCTATCTCTTACTGGGGAGTGTGCAGGCGAGTTCAGTGAACAGGCCACTCTGCCCGAACAAGGCAGAATGCAGATGCGTAGTTCCCAAGCATATTCCTCTGAGTCCACTAGAAACGTTGGAGTAGAGCTGAGAGGAACTCGGCATAAGTTCCATTTGAAGAAATAACCTAGACCAGAAACCCACTCAGCTGTAGCTGTTAAGATTCATCTGGAGCGCACATTCTGGGAACCAGGCAGCAGAGTGCCCTGTGGAAGCTGCTCGATTTCAGCTTGTCTGATAGGTGTTTGTCTTCCCTGCAGAGAAACAGTGGCTTAGAGAACTCTTTCTACAGCAGCCACACACTCTGCCCTAGAGCTGAGAAGCACTGGCTGTAAGTTCCCTTTGCAGAAGTAACATTCTCCAGAAACACACTCTCTCCTAACTCTTAAGTTACTAGCTCACCTCACATATGCATGGAAACCCAGAGTGGAGCTGGCGGCGATAGCTCTTGCTTGGATGCTGCCAGAAGGCTCTGTGCGATAGTGGCTTGCAAGGAGCTACTTAGGAATCTAGTTGCACAGCAAGTACAAGCTTCTCACTGGAGCTGAGAAGCACTGGGAAGAACTTCCCTTTGAAGAACTAACAGTGTGCAGAAACACACGCAGTTCTATCTCTTACTGGGGAGTGTGCAGGCGAGTTCAGTGAACAGGCCACTCTGCCCGAACAAGGCAGAATGCAGATGCGTAGTTCCCAAGCATATTCTTCTGAGTCCACTAGAAACGTTGGAGTAGAGCTGAGAGGAACTCGGCATAAGTTCCATTTGAAGAAATAACCTAGGCCAGAAACCCACTCAGCTGTAGCTGTTAAGATTCATCTGGAGCGCACATTCTGGGAACCAGGCAGCAGAGTGCCCTGTGGAAGCTGCTCGATTTCAGCTTGTCTGATAGGTGTTTGTCTTCCCTGCAGAGAAACAGTGGCTTAGAGAACTCTTTCTACAGCAGCCACACACTCTGTCCTAGAGCTGAGAAGCACTGGCTGTAAGTTCCCTTTGCAGAAGTAACATTCCCCAGAAACACACTCTCTCCTAACTCTTAAGTTAATAGCTCACCTCACATATGCATGGAAACCCAGAGTGGAGCAGCCGGCGTATCTCTTGCTTGGATGCTGCCAGAAGGCTCTGTGCGATAGTGGCTTGCAAGGAGCTACTTAGGAATCTAGTTGCACAGCAAG
This sequence comes from Tapirus indicus, assembly GCA_031878705.1. Lineage (NCBI taxonomy): Eukaryota > Metazoa > Chordata > Mammalia > Perissodactyla > Tapiridae > Tapirus > Tapirus indicus. The sequence continues at coordinate 1,560,482 of CM062933.1, forward strand.
TACAAGCTTTTCACTGGAGCTGAGAAGCAGTGGGAAGAACTTCTCTTTGAAGAACTAACAGTGTGCAAAAACACACGCAGTTCTATCTCTTACTGGGGAGTGTCCAGGAGACCTCAGTGAACAGGCCGCTCTGCCCGAAAAAGGCAGAATGCAGATGCGTAGTTCCCAAGCATATTCTTCTGAGTCCACTAGAAACGTTGGAGTAGAGCTGAGAGGAACTCGGCATAAGTTCCATTTGAAGAAATAACCTAGGCCAGAAACCCACTCAGCTGTAGCTGTGAAGATTCATCTGGAGCGCACATTCTGGGAACCAGGCAGCAGAGTGCCCTGTGGAAGCTGCTCGATTTCAGCTTGTCTGATAGGTGTTTGTCTTCCCTGCAGAGAAACAGTGGCTTAGAGAACTCTTTCTACAGCAGCCACACACTCTGCCCTAGAGCTGAGAAGCACTGGCTGTAAGTTCCCTTTGCAGAAGTAACATTCTCCAGAAACACACTCTCTCCTAACTCTTAAGTTACTAGCTCACCTCACATATGCATGGAAACCCAGAGTGGAGCAGCCGGCGATAGCTCTTGCTTGGATGCTGCCAGAAGGCTCTGTGCGATAGTGGCTTGCAAGGAGCTGCTTAGGAATCTAGTTGCACAGCAAGTACAAGCTTCTCACTGGAGCTGAGAAGCACTGGGAAGAACTTCCCTTTGAAGAACTAACAGTGTGCAGAAACACACGCAGTTCTATCTCTTACTGGGGAGTGTGCAGGCGAGTTCAGTGAACAGGCCGCTCTGCCCGAACAAGGCAGAATGTAGATGCGTAGTTCCCAAGCATATTCTTCTGAGTCCACTAGAAACGTTGGAGTAGAGCTGAGAGGAGCTCGGCATAAGTTCCATTTGAAGAAATAACCTAGGCCAGAAACCCACTCAGCTGTAGCTGTTAAGATTCATCTGGAGCGCACATTCTGGGAACCAGGCAGCAGAGTTCCCTGTGGAAGCTGCTCGATTTCAGCTTGTCTGATAGGTGTTTGTCTTCCCTGCAGAGAAACAGTGGCTTAGAGAACTCTTTCTACAGCAGCCACACACTCTGCCCTAGAGCTGAGAAGCACTGGCTGTAAGTCCCCTATGCAGAAGTAACATTCTCCAGAAACACACTCTCTCCTAACTCTTAAGTTACTAGCTCACCTCACATATGCATGGAAACCCAGAGTGGAGCAGCCGGCGATAGCTCTTGCTTGGATGCTGGCAGAAGGCTCTGTGCGATAGTGGCTTGCAAGGAGCTGCTTAGGAATCTAGTTGCACAGCAAGTACAAGCTTCTCACTGGAGCTGAGAAGCACTGGAAAGAACTTCCCTTTGAAGAACTAACAGTGTGCAGAAACACACGCAGTTCTATCTCTTACTGGGGAGTGTGCAGGCGAGTTCAGTGAACAGGCCACTCTGCCCGAACAAGGCAGAATGCAGATGCGTAGTTCCCAAGCATATTCCTCTGAGTCCACTAGAAACGTTGGAGTAGAGCTGAGAGGAACTCGGCATAAGTTCCATTTGAAGAAATAACCTAGACCAGAAACCCACTCAGCTGTAGCTGTTAAGATTCATCTGGAGCGCACATTCTGGGAACCAGGCAGCAGAGTGCCCTGTGGAAGCTGCTCGATTTCAGCTTGTCTGATAGGTGTTTGTCTTCCCTGCAGAGAAACAGTGGCTTAGAGAACTCTTTCTACAGCAGCCACACACTCTGCCCTAGAGCTGAGAAGCACTGGCTGTAAGTTCCCTTTGCAGAAGTAACATTCTCCAGAAACACACTCTCTCCTAACTCTTAAGTTACTAGCTCACCTCACATATGCATGGAAACCCAGAGTGGAGCTGGCGGCGATAGCTCTTGCTTGGATGCTGCCAGAAGGCTCTGTGCGATAGTGGCTTGCAAGGAGCTACTTAGGAATCTAGTTGCACAGCAAGTACAAGCTTCTCACTGGAGCTGAGAAGCACTGGGAAGAACTTCCCTTTGAAGAACTAACAGTGTGCAGAAACACACGCAGTTCTATCTCTTACTGGGGAGTGTGCAGGCGAGTTCAGTGAACAGGCCGCTCTGCCCGAACAAGGCAGAATGCAGATGCGTAGTTCCCAAGCAGATTCTTCTGAGTCCACTAGAAACGTCGGAGTAGAGCTGAGAGGAGCTCGGCATAAGTTCCATTTGAAGAAATAACCTAGGCCAGAAACCCACTCAGCTGTAGCTGTTAAGATTCATCTGGAGCGCACATTCTGGGAACCAGGCAGCAGAGTGCCCTGTGGAAGCTGCTCGATTTCAGCTTGTCTGATAGGTGTTTGTCTTCCCTGCAGAGAAACAGTGGCTTAGAGAACTCTTTCTACAGCAGCCACACACTCTGCCCTAGAGCTGAGAAGCACTGGCTGTAAGTCCCCTTTGCAGAAGTAACATTCTCCAGAAACACACTCTCTCCTAACTCTTAAGTTACTAGCTCACCTCACATATGCATGGAAACGCAGAGTGGAGCAGCCGGGGATAGCTCTTGCTTGGATGCTGCCAGAAGGCTCTGTGCGATAGTGGTTGCAAGGAGCTGCTTAGGAATCTAGTTGCACAGCAAGTACAAGCTTCTCACTGGAGCTGAGAAGCACTGGGAAGAACTTCCCTTTGAAGAACTAACAGTGTGCAGAAACACACGCAGTTCTATCTCTTACTGGGGAGTGTGCAGGCGAGTTCAGTGAACAGGCCGCTCTGCCCGAACAAGGCAGAATGCAGATGCGTAGTTCCCAAGCATATTCTTCTGAGTCCACTAGAAACGTTGGAGTAGAGCTGAGAGGAACTCGGCATAAGTTCCATTTGAAGAAATAACCTAGGCCAGAAACCCACTCAGCTGTAGCTGTGAAGATTCATCTGGAGCGCACATTCTGGGAACCAGGCAGCAGAGTGCCCTGTGGAAGCTGCTCGATTTCAGCTTGTCTGATAGGTGTTTGTCTTCCCTGCAGAGAAACAGTGGCTTAGAGAACTCTTTCTACAGCAGCCACACACTCTGCCCTAGAGCTGAGAAGCACTGGCTGTAAGTTCCCTTTGCAGAAGTAACATTCTCCAGAAACACACTCTCTCCTAACTCTTAAGTTACTAGCTCACCTCACATATGCATGGAAACCCAGAGTGGAGCAGCCGGCGATAGCTCTTGCTTGGATGCTGCCAGAAGGCTCTGTGCGATAGTGGCTTGCAAGGAGCTGCTTAGGAATCTAGTTGCACAGCAAGTACAAGCTTCTCACTGGAGCTGAGAAGCACTGGGAAGAACTTCCCTTTGAAGAACTAACAGTGTGCAGAAACACACGCTGTTCTATCTCTTACTGGGGAGTGTGCAGGCGAGTTCAGTGAACAGGCCGCTCTGCCCGAACAAGGCAGAATGCAGATGCGTAGTTCCCAAGCATATTCTTCTGAGTCCACTAGAAACGTTGGAGTAGAGCTGAGAGGAGCTCGGCATAAGTTCCATTTGAAGAAATAACCTAGGCCAGAAACCCACTCAGCTGTAGCTGTTAAGATTCATCTGGAGCGCACATTCTGGGAACCAGGCAGCAGAGTGCCCTGTGGAAGCTGCTCGATTTCACCTTGTCTGATAGGTGTTTGTCTTCCCTGCAGAGAAACAGTGGCTTAGAGAACTCTTTCTACAGCAGCCACACACTCTGCCCTAGAGCTGAGAAGCACTGGCTGTAAGTCCCCTTTGCAGAAGTAACATTCTCCAGAAACACACTCTCTCCTAACTCTTAAGTTACTAGCTCACCTCACATATGCATGGAAACCCAGAGTGGAGCAGCCGGCGATAGCTCTTGCTTGGATGCTGCCAGAAGGCTCTGTGCGATAGTGGCTTGCAAGGAGCTGCTTAGGAATCTAGTTGCACAGCAAGTACAAGCTTCTCACTGGAGCTGAGAAGCACTGGAAAGAACTTCCCTTTGAAGAACTAACAGTGTGCAGAAACACACGCAGTTCTATCTCTTACTGGGGAGTGTGCAGGCGAGTTCAGTGAACAGGCCACTCTGCCCGAACAAGGCAGAATGCAGATGCGTAGTTCCCAAGCATATTCCTCTGAGTCCACTAGAAACGTTGGAGTAGAGCTGAGAGGAACTCGGCATAAGTTCCATTTGAAGAAATAACCTAGACCAGAAACCCACTCAGCTGTAGCTGTTAAGATTCATCTGGAGCGCACATTCTGGGAACCAGGCAGCACAGTGCCCTGTGGAAGCTGCTCGATTTCAGCTTGTCTGATAGGTGTTTGTCTTCCCTGCAGAGAAACAGTGGCTTAGAGAACTCTTTCTACAGCAGCCACACACTCTGCCCTAGAGCTGAGAAGCACTGGCTGTAAGTTCCCTTTGCAGAAGTAACATTCTCCAGAAACACACTCTCTCCTAACTCTTAAGTTACTAGCTCACCTCACATATGCATGGAAACGCAGAGTGGAGCAGCCGGCGATAGCTCTTGCTTGGATGCTGCCAGAAGGCTCTGTGCGATAGTGGCTTGCAAGGAGCTGTTTAGGAATCTAGTTGCACAGCAAGTACAAGCTTCTCACTGGAGCTGAGAAGCACTGGGAAGAACTTCCCTTTGAAGAACTAACAGTGTGCAGAAACACACGCAGTTCTATCTCTTACTGGGGAGTGTGCAGGCGAGTTCAGTGAACAGGCCGCTCTGCCCGAACAAGGCAGAATGCAGATGCGTAGTTCCCAAGCATATTCTTCTGAGTCCACTAGAAACGTTGGAGTAGAGCTGAGAGGAACTCGGCATAAGTTCCATTTGAAGAAATAACCTAGGCCAGAAACCCACTCAGCTGTAGCTGTTAAGATTCATCTGGAGCGCACATTCTGGGAACCAGGCAGCAGAGTACCCGGTGTAAGCTGCTCGATTTCAGCTTGTCTGATAGGTGTTTGTCTTCCCTGCAGAGAAACAGTGGCTTAGAGAACTCTTTCTACAGCAGCCACACACTCTGTCCTAGAGCTGAGAAGCACTGGCTGTAAGTTCCCTTTGCACAAGTAACATTCCCCAGAAACACACTCTCTCCTAACTCTTAAGTTAATAGCTCACCTCACATATGCATGGAAACCCAGAGTGGAGCAGCCGGCGTATCTCTTGCTTGGATGCTGGCAGAAGGCTCTGTGCGATAGTGGCTTGCAAGGAGCTACTTAGGAATCTAGTTGCACAGCAAGTACAAGCTTCTCACTGGAGCTGAGAAGCACTGGGAAGAACTTCCCTTTGAAGAACTAACAGTGTGCAGAAACACACGCAGTTCTATCTCTTACTGGGGAGTGTGCAGGCGAGTTCAGTGAACAGGCCGCTCTGCCCGAACAAGGCAGAATGCAGATGCGTAGTTCCCAAGCATATTCTTCTGAGTCCACTAGAAACGTTGGAGTAGAGCTGAGAGGAACTCGGCATAAGTTCCATTTGAAGAAATAACCTAGGCCAGAAACCCACTCAGCTGTAGCTGTTAAGATTCCTCTGGAGCGCACATTCTGGGAACCAGGCAGCAGAGTGCCCTGTGGAAGCTGCTCGATTTCAGCTTGTCTGATAGGTGTTTGTCTTCCCTGCAGAGAAACAGTGGCTTAGAGAACTCTTTCTACAGCAGCCACACACTCTGTCCTAGAGCTGAGAAGCACTGGCTGTAAGTTCCCTTTGCAGAAGTAACATTCCCCAGAAACACACTCTCTCCTAACTCTTAAGTTAATAGCTCACCTCACATATGCATGGAAACCCAGAGTGGAGCAGCCGGCGTATCTCTTGCTTGGATGCTGCCAGAAGGCTCTGTGCGATAGTGGCTTGCAAGGAGCTACTTAGGAATCTAGTTGCACAGCAAGTACAAGCTTTTCACTGGAGCTGAGAAGCACTGGGAAGAACTTCTCTTTGAAGAACTAACAGTGTGCAAAAACACACGCAGTTCTATCTCTTACTGGGGAGTGTCCAGGAGACCTCAGTGAACAGGCCGCTCTGCCCGAAAAAGGCAGAATGCAGATGCGTAGTTCCCAAGCATATTCTTCTGAGTCCACTAGAAACGTTGGAGTAGAGCTGAGAGGAACTCGGCATAAGTTCCATTTGAAGAAATAACCTAGGCCAGAAACCCACTCAGCTGTAGCTGTGAAGATTCATCTGGAGCGCACATTCTGGGAACCAGGCAGCAGAGTGCCCTGTGGAAGCTGCTCGATTTCAGCTTGTCTGATAGGTGTTTGTCTTCCCTGCAGAGAAACAGTGGCTTAGAGAACTCTTTCTACAGCAGCCACACACTCTGCCCTAGAGCTGAGAAGCACTGGCTGTAAGTTCCCTTTGCAGAAGTAACATTCTCCAGAAACACACTCTCTCCTAACTCTTAAGTTACTAGCTCACCTCACATATGCATGGAAACCCAGAGTGGAGCAGCCGGCGATAGCTCTTGCTTGGATGCTGCCAGAAGGCTCTGTGCGATAGTGGCTTGCAAGGAGCTGCTTAGGAATCTAGTTGCACAGCAAGTACAAGCTTCTCACTGGAGCTGAGAAGCACTGGGAAGAACTTCCCTTTGAAGAACTAACAGTGTGCAGAAACACACGCAGTTCTATCTCTTACTGGGGAGTGTGCAGGCGAGTTCAGTGAACAGGCCGCTCTGCCCGAACAAGGCAGAATGTAGATGCGTAGTTCCCAAGCATATTCTTCTGAGTCCACTAGAAACGTTGGAGTAGAGCTGAGAGGAGCTCGGCATAAGTTCCATTTGAAGAAATAACCTAGGCCAGAAACCCACTCAGCTGTAGCTGTTAAGATTCATCTGGAGCGCACATTCTGGGAACCAGGCAGCAGAGTTCCCTGTGGAAGCTGCTCGATTTCAGCTTGTCTGATAGGTGTTTGTCTTCCCTGCAGAGAAACAGTGGCTTAGAGAACTCTTTCTACAGCAGCCACACACTCTGCCCTAGAGCTGAGAAGCACTGGCTGTAAGTCCCCTATGCAGAAGTAACATTCTCCAGAAACACACTCTCTCCTAACTCTTAAGTTACTAGCTCACCTCACATATGCATGGAAACCCAGAGTGGAGCAGCCGGCGATAGCTCTTGCTTGGATGCTGCCAGAAGGCTCTGTGCGATAGTGGCTTGCAAGGAGCTGCTTAGGAATCTAGTTGCACAGCAAGTACAAGCTTCTCACTGGAGCTGAGAAGCACTGGAAAGAACTTCCCTTTGAAGAACTAACAGTGTGCAGAAACACACGCAGTTCTATCTCTTACTGGGGAGTGTGCAGGCGAGTTCAGTGAACAGGCCACTCTGCCCGAACAAGGCAGAATGCAGATGCGTAGTTCCCAAGCATATTCTTCTGAGTCCACTAGAAACGTTGGAGTAGAGCTGAGAGGAACTCGGCATAAGTTCCATTTGAAGAAATAACCTAGGCCAGAAACCCACTCAGCTGTAGCTGTTAAGATTCATCTGGAGCGCACATTCTGGGAACCAGGCAGCAGAGTACCCGGTGGAAGCTGCTCGATTTCAGCTTGTCTGATAGGAGTTTGTCTTCCCTGCAGAGAAACAGTGGCTTAGAGAACTCTTTCTACAGCAGCCACACACTCTGCCCTAGAGCTGAGAAGCACTGGCTGTAAGTTCCCTTTGCAGAAGTAACATTCCCCAGAAACACACTCTCTCCTAACTCTTAAGTTAATAGCTCACCTCACATATGCATGGAAACCCAGAGTGGAGCAGCCGGCGTATCTCTTGCTTGGATGCTGCCAGAAGGCTCTGTGCGATAGTGGCTTGCAAGGAGCTACTTAGGAATCTAGTTGCACAGCAAGTACAAGCTTTTCACTGGAGCTGAGAACCACTGGGAAGAACTTCTCTTTGAAGAACTAACAGTGTGCAAAAACACACGCAGTTCTATCTCTTACTGGGGAGTGTCCAGGAGACCTCATGAACAGGCCGCTCTGCCCGAAAAAGGCAGAATGCAGATGCGTAGTTCCCAAGCATATTCTTCTGAGTCCACTAGAAACGTTGGAGTAGAGCTGAGAGGAACTCGGCATAAGTTCCATTTGAAGAAATAACCTAGGCCAGAAACCCACTCAGCTGTAGCTGTTAAGATTCATCTGGAGCGCACATTCTGGGAACCAGGCAGCAGAGTGCCCTGTGGAAGCTGCTCGATTTCAGCTTGTCTGATAGGTGTTTGTCTTCCCTGCAGAGAAACAGTGGCTTAGAGAACTCTTTCTACAGCAGCCACACACTCTGCCCTAGAGCTGAGAAGCACTGGCTGTAAGTTCCCTTTGCAGAAGTAACATTCTCCAGAAACACACTCTCTCCTAACTCTTAAGTTACTAGCTCACCTCACATATGCATGGAAATGCAGAGTGGAGCAGCCGGCGATAGCTCTTGCTTGGATGCTGCCAGAAGGCTCTGTGCGATAGTGGCTTGCAAGGAGCTGCTTAGGAATCTAGTTGCACAGCAAGTACAAGCTTCTCACTGGAGCTGAGAAGCACTGGGAAGAACTTCCCTTTGAAGAACTAACAGTGTGCAGAAACACACGCAGTTCTATCTCTTACTGGGGAGTGTGCAGGCGAGTTCAGTGAACAGGCCGCTCTGCCCGAACAAGGCAGAATGCAGATGCGTAGTTCCCAAGCAGATTCTTCTGAGTCCACTAGAAACGTTGGAGTAGAGCTGAGAGGAACTCGGCATAAGTTCCATTTGAAGAAATAACCTAGGCCAGAAACCCACTCAGCTGTAGCTGTGAAGATTCATCTGGAGCGCACATTCTGGGAACCAGGCAGCAGAGTGCCCTGTGGAAGCTGCTCGATTTCAGCTTGTCTGATAGGTGTTTGTCTTCCCTGCAGAGAAACAGTGGCTTAGAGAACTCTTTCTACAGCAGCCACACACTCTGCCCTAGAGCTGAGAAGCACTGGCTGTAAGTTCCCTTTGCAGAAGTAACATTCTCCAGAAACACACTCTCTCCTAACTCTTAAGTTACTAGCTCACCTCACATATGCATGGAAACCCAGAGTGGAGCAGCCGGCGATAGCTCTTGCTTGGATGCTGCCAGAAGGCTCTGTGCGATAGTGGCTTGCAAGGAGCTACTTAGGAATCTAGTTGCACAGCAAGTACAAGCTTTTCACTGGAGCTGAGAAGCACTGGGAAGAACTTCTCTTTGAAGAACTAACAGTGTGCACAAACACACGCAGTTCTATCTCTTACTGGGGAGTGTGCAGGAGACTTCAGTGAACAGGCCGCTCTGCCCGAAAAAGGCAGAATGCAGATGCGTAGTTCCCAAGCATATTCTTCTGAGTCCACTAGAAACGTTGGAGTAGAGCTGAGAGGAACTCGGCATAAGTTCCATTTGAAGAAATAACCTAGGCCAGAAACGCACTCAGCTGTAGCTGTTAAGATTCATCTGGAGCGCACATTCTGGGAACCAGGCAGCAGAGTGCCCTGTGGAAGCTGCTCGATTTCAGCTTGTCTGATAGGTGTTTGTCTTCCCTGCAGAGAAACAGTGGCTTAGAGAACTCTTTCTACAGCAGCCACACACTCTGCCCTAGAGCTGAGAAGCACTGGTTGTAAGTTCCCTTTGCAGAAGTAACATTCTCCAGAAACACACTCTCTCCTAACTCTTAAGTTACTAGCTCACCTCACATATGCATGGAAACCCAGAGTGGAGCAGGCGGCGATAGCTCTTGCTTGGATGCTGCCAGAAGGCTCTGTGCGATAGTGGCTTGCAAGGAGCTGCTTAGGAATCTAGTTGCACAGCAAGTACAAGCTTCTCACTGGAGCTGAGAAGCACTGGGAAGAACTTCCCTTTGAAGAACTAACAGTGTGCAGAAACACACGCAGTTCTATCTCTTACTGGGGAGTGTGCAGGCGAGTTCAGTGAACAGGCCGCTCTGCCCGAACAAGGCAGAATGCAGATGCGTAGTTCCCAAGCATATCCTTCTGAGTCCACTAGAAACGTTGGAGTAGAGCTGAGAGGAACTCGGCATAAGTTCCATTTGAAGAAATAACCTAGGCCAGAAACCCACTCAGCTGTAGCTGTGAAGATTCATCTGGAGCGCACATTCTGGGAACCAGGCAGCAGAGTGCCCTGTGGAAGCTGCTCGATTTCAGCTTGTCTGATAGGTGTTTGTCTTCCCTGCAGAGAAACAGTGGCTTAGAGAACTCTTTCTACAGCAGCCACACACTCTGCCCTAGAGCTGAGAAGCACTGGCTGTAAGTTCCCTTTGCAGAAGTAACATTCTCCAGAAACACACTCTCTCCTAACTCTTAACTTACTAGCTCACCTCACATATGCATGGAAACCCAGAGTGGAGCAGCCGGCGATAGCTCTTGCTTGGATGCTGCCAGAAGGCTCTGTGCGATAGTGGCTTGCAAGGAGCTGCTTAGGAATCTAGTTGCACAGCAAGTACAAGCTTCTCACTGGAGCTGAGAAGCACTGGGAAGAACTTCTCTTTGAAGAACTAACAGTGTGCAGAAACACACGCAGTTCTATCTCTTACTGGGGAGTGTGCAGGAGACTTCAGTGAACAGGCCGCTCTGCCCGAGCAAGGCAGAATGCAGATGTGTAGTTCCCAAGCATATTCTTCTGAGTCCACTAGAAACGTTGGAGTAGAGCTGAGAGGAACTCGGCATAAGTTCCATTTGAAGAAATAACCTAGGCCAGAAACCCACTCAGCTGTAGCTGTTAAGATTCATCTGGAGCGCACATTCTGGGAACCAGGCAGCAGAGTGCCCTGTGGAAGCTGCTCGATTTCAGCTTGTCTGATAGGTTTTTGTCTTCCCTGCAGAGAAACAGTGGCTTAGAGAACTCTTTCTACAGCAGCCACACACTCTGCCGTAGAGCTGAGAAGCACTGGATGTAAGTTCCCTTTGCAGAAGTAACATTCTCCAGAAACACACTCTCTCCTAACTCTTAAGTTACTAGCTCACCTCACATATGCATGGAAACCCAGAGTGGAGCAGCCGGCATATCTCTTGCTTGGATGCTGCTAGAAGGCTCTGTGCGATAGTGGCTTGCAAGGAGCTGCTTAGGAATCTAGTTGCACAGCAAGTACAAGCTTCTCACTGGAGATGAGAAGCACTGGGAAGAACTTCCCTTTGAAGAACTAACAGTGTGCAGAAACACACGCAGTTCTATCTCTTACTGGGGAGTGTGCAGGAGACTTCAGTGAACAGGCCGCTCTGCCCGAACAAGGCAGAATGCAGATGCGTAGTTCCCAAGCATATTCTTCTGAGTCCACTAGAAACGTTGGAGTAGAGCTGAGAGGAACTCGGCATAAGTTCCATTTGAAGAAATAACCTAGGCCAGAAACCCACTCAGCTGTAGCTGTTAAGATTCATCTGGAGCGCACATTCTGGGAACCAGGCAGCAGAGTGCCCTGTGGAAGCTGCTCGATTTCAGCTTGTCTGATAGGTGTTTGTCTTCCCTGCAGAGAAACAGTGGCTTAGAGAACACTTCCTACAGCAGCCACACACTCTGCCCTAGAGCTGAGCAGCACTGGCTGTAAGTTCCCCTTGCAGAAGTAACATTCTCCAGAAACACACTCTCTCCTAACTCTTAAGTTACTAGCTCACCTCACATATGCATGGAAACCCAGAGTGGAGCAGCCGGCATATCTCTTGCTTGGATGCTGCCAGAAGGCCCTGTGCGATAGTGGCTTGCAAGGAGCTGCTTAGGAATCTAGTTGCACAGCAAGTACAAGCTTCTCACTGGAGATGAGAAGCACTGGGAAGAACTTCCCTTTGAAGAACTAACAGTGTGCAGAAACACACGCAGTTCTATCTCTTACTGGGGAGTGTGCAGGAGACTTCAGTGAACAGGCCGCTCTGCCCGAACAAGGCAGAATGCAGATGCGTAGTTCCCAAGCATATTCTCCTGAGTCTACTAGAAACGTTGGAGTAGAGCTGCGAGGAACTCGGCATAAGTTCCATTTGAAGAAATAACCTAGGCCAGAAACCCACTCAGCTGTAGCTGTTAAGATTCTTCTGGAGCGCACATTCTGGGAACCAGGCAGCAGAGTGCCCTGTGGAAGCTGCTCGATTTCAGCTTGTCTGATAGGTGTTTGTCTTCCCTGCAGAGAAACAGTGGCTTAGAGAACTCTTTCTACAGCAGCCACACACTCTGCCCTAGAGCTGAGAAGCACTGGCTGTAAGTTCCGTTTACAGAAGTAACATTCTCCAGAAACACACTCTCTCCTAACTCTTAAGTTACTAGCTCACCTCACATATGCATGGAAACCCAGAGTGGAGCAGCCGGCGATAGCTCTTGCTTGGATGCTGCCAGAAGGCTCTGTGCGATAGTGGCTTGCAAGGAGCTGCTTAGGAATCTAGTTGCACAGCAAGTACAAGCTTCTCACTGGAGCTGAGAAGCACTGGGAAGAACTTCCCTTTGAAGAACTAACAGTGTGCAGAAACACACGCAGTTCTATCTCTTACTGGGGAGTGTGCAGGAGACTTCAGTGAACAGGCCGCTCTGCCCGAACAAGGCAGAATGCAGATGCGTAGTTCCCAAGCATATTCTTCTGAGTCCACTAGAAACGTTGGAGTAGAGCTGAGAGGAACTCGGCATAAGTTCCATTTGAAGAAATAACCTAGGCCAGAAACCCACTCAGCTGTAGCTGTTAAGATTCATCTGGAGCGCACATTCTGGGAACCAGGCAGCAGAGTGCCCTGTGGAAGCTGCTCGATTTCAGCTTGTCTGATAGGTGTTTGTCTTCCCTGCAGAGAAACAGTGGCTTAGAGAACTCTTCCTACAGCAGCCACACACTCTGCCCTAGAGCTGAGCAGCACTGGCTGTAAGTTCCCCTTGCAGAAGTAACATTCTCCAGAAACACACTCTCTCCTAACTCTTAAGTTACTAGCTCACCTCACATATGCATGGAAACCCAGAGTGGAGCAGCCGGCATATCTCTTGCTTGGATGCTGCCAGAAGGCCCTGTGCGATAGTGGCTTGCAAGGAGCTGCTTAGGAATCTAGTTGCACAGCAAGTACAAGCTTCTCACTGGAGATGAGAAGCACTGGGAAGAACTTCCCTTTGAAGAACTAACAGTGTGCAGAAACACACGCAGTTCTATCTCTTACTGGGGAGTGTGCAGGAGACTTCAGTGAACAGGCCGCTCTGCCCGAACAAGGCAGAATGCAGATGCGTAGTTCCCAAGCATATTCTCCTGAGTCTACTAGAAACGTTGGAGTAGAGCTGCGAGGAACTCGGCATAAGTTCCATTTGAAGAAATAACCTAGGCCAGAAACCCACTCAGCTGTAGCTGTTAAGATTCTTCTGGAGGGCACATTCTGGGAACCAGGCAGCAGAGTGCCCTGTGGAAGCTGCTCGATTTCAGCTTGTCTGATAGGTGTTTGTCTTCCCTGCAGAGAAACAGTGGCTTAGAGAACTCTTTCTACAGCAGCCACACACTCTGCCCTAGAGCTGAGAAGCACTGGCTGTAAGTTCCGTTTGCAGAAGTAACATTCTCCAGAAACACACTCTCTCCTAACTCTTAAGTTACTAGCTCACCTCACATATGCATGGAAACCCAGAGTGGAGCAGCCGGCGATAGCTCTTGCTTGGATGGTGGCAGAAGGCTCTGTGCGATAGTGGCTTGCAAGGAGCTGCTTAGGAATCTAGTTGCACAGCAAGTACAAGCTTCTCACTGGAGCTGAGAAGCACTGGGAAGAACTTCCCTTTGAAGAACTAACAGTGTGCACAAACACACGCAGTTCTATCTCTTACTGGGGAGTGTGCAGGAGACTTCAGTGAACAGGCCGCTCTGCCCGAAAAAGGCAGAATGCAGATGCGTAGTTCCCAAGCATATTCTTCTGAGTCCACTAGAAACGTTGGAGTAGAGCTGAGAGGAACTCGGCATAAGTTCCATTTGAAGAAATAACCTAGGCCAGAAACCCACTCAGTGTAGCTGTTAAGATTCATCTGGAGAGCACATTCTGGGAACCAGGCAGCAGAGTGCCCTGTGGAAGCTGCTCGATTTCAGCTTGTCTGATAGGTGTTTGTCTTCCCTGCAGAGAAACAGTGGCTTAGAGAACTCTTTCTACAGCAGCCACACACTCTGCCCTAGAGCTGAGAAGCACTGGCTGTAAGTTCCCTTTGCAGAAGTAACATTCTCCAGAAACACACTCTCTCCTACCTCTTAAGTTACTAGCTCACCTCACATATGCATGGAAACCCAGAGTGGAGCAGCCGGCGTATCTCTTGCTTGGATGCTGCCAGAAGGCTCTGTGCGATAGTGGCTTGCAAGGAGCTGCTTAGGAATCTAGTTGCACAGCAAGTACAAGCTTCTCACTGGAGATGAGAAGCACTGGGAAGAACTTCCCTTTGAAGAACTAACAGTGTGCACAAACACACGCAGTTCTATCTCTTACTGGGGAGTGTGCAGGAGACTTCAGTGAACAGGCCGCTCTGCCCGAACAAGGCAGAATGCAGATGCGTAGTTCCCAAGCATATTCTTCTGAGTCCACTAGAAACGTTGGAGTAGAGCTGAGAGGAACTCGGCATAAGTTCCATTTGAAGAAATAACCTAGGCCAGAAACCCACTCAGTGTAGCTGTTAAGATTCATCTGGAGCGCACATTCTGGGAACCAGGCAGCAGAGTGCCCTGTGGAAGCTGCTCGATTTCAGCTTGTCTGATAGGTGTTTGTCTTCCCTGCAGAGAAACAGTGGCTTAGAGAACTCTTTCTACAGCAGCCACACACTCTGCCCTAGAGCTGAGAAGCACTGGCTGTAAGTTCCCTTTGCAGAAGTAACATTCTCCAGAAACACACTCTCTCCTACCTCTTAAGTTACTAGCTCACCTCACATATGCATGGAAACCCAGAGTGGAGCAGCCGGCGTATCTCTTGCTTGGATGCTGCCAGAAGGCTCTGTGCGATAGTGGCTTGCAAGGAGCTGCTTAGGAATCTAGTTGCACAGCAAGTACAAGCTTCTCACTGGAGATGAGAAGCACTGGGAAGAACTTCCCTTTGAAGAACTAACAGTGTGCAGAAACACACGCAGTTCTATCTCTTACTGGGGAGTGTGCAGGAGACTTCAGTGAACAGGCCGCTCTGCCCGAACAAGGCAGAATGCAGATGCGTAGTTCCCAAGCATATTCTTCTGAGTCCACTAGAAACGTTGGAGTAGAGCTGAGAGGAACTCGGCATAAGTTCCATTTGAAGAAATAACCTAGGCCAGAAACCCACTCAGCTGTAGCTGTTAAGATTCATCTGGAGCGCACATTCTGGGAACCAGGCAGCAGAGTGCCCTGTGGAAGCTGCTCGATTTCAGCTTGTCTGATAGGTGTTTGTCTTCCCTGCAGAGAAACAGTGGCTTAGAGAACTCTTCCTACAGCAGCCACACACTCTGCCCTAGAGCTGAGAAGCACTGGCTGTAAGTTCCCCTTGCAGAAGTAACATTCTCCAGAAACACACTCTCTCCTAACTCTTAAGTTACTAGCTCACCTCACATATGCATGGAAACCCAGAGTGGAGCAGCCGGCATATCTCTTGCTTGGATGCTGCCAGAAGGCCCTGTGCGATAGTGGCTTGCAAGGAGCTGCTTAGGAATCTAGTTGCACAGCAAGTACAAGCTTCTCACTGGAGATGAGAAGCACTGGGAAGAACTTCCCTTTGAAGAACTAACAGTGTGCAGAAACACACGCAGTTCTATCTCTTACTGGGGAGTGTGCAGGAGACTTCAGTGAACAGGCCGCTCTGCCCGAACAAGGCAGAATGCAGATGCGTAGTTCCCAAGCATATTCTCCTGAGTCTACTAGAAACGTTGGAGTAGAGCTGCGAGGAACTCGGCATAAGTTCCATTTGAAGAAATAACCTAGGCCAGAAACCCACTCAGCTGTAGCTGTTAAGATTCTTCTGGAGCGCACATTCTGGGAACCAGGCAGCAGAGTGCCCTGTGGAAGCTGCTCGATTTCAGCTTGTCTGATAGGTGTTTGTCTTCCCTGCAGAGAAACAGTGGCTTAGAGAACTCTTTCTACAGCAGCCACACACTCTGCCCTAGAGCTGAGAAGCACTGGCTGTAAGTTCCCTTTGCAGAAGTAACATTCTCCAGAAACACACTCTCTCCTAACTCTTAAGTTACTAGCTCACCTCACATATGCATGGAAACCCAGAGTGGAGCAGCCGGCGATAGCTCTTGCTTGGATGCTGCCAGAAGGCTCTGTGCGATAGTGGCTTGCAAGGAGCTGCTTAGGAATCTAGTTGCACAGCAAGTACAAGCTTCTCACTGGAGCTGAGAAGCACTGGGAAGAACTTCCCTTTGAAGAACTAACAGTGTGCACAAACACACGCAGTTCTATCTCTTACTGGGGAGTGTGCAGGAGACTTCAGTGAACAGGCCTCTCTGCCCGAAAAAGGCAGAATGCAGATGCGTAGTTCCCAAGCATATTCTTCTGAGTCCACTAGAAACGTTGGAGTAGAGCTGAGAGGAACTCGGCATAAGTTCCATTTGAAGAAATAACCTAGGCCAGAAACCCACTCAGTGTAGCTGTTAAGATTCATCTGGAGCGCACATTCTGGGAACCAGGCAGCAGAGTGCCCTGTGGAAGCTGCTCGATTTCAGCTTGTCTGATAGGTGTTTGTCTTCCCTGCAGAGAAACAGTGGCTTAGAGAACTCTTTCTACAGCAGCCACACACTCTGCCCTAGAGCTGAGAAGCACTGGCTGTAAGTTCCCTTTGCAGAAGTAACATTCTCCAGAAACACACTCTCTCCTACCTCTTAAGTTACTAGCTCACCTCACATATGCATGGAAACCCAGAGTGGAGCAGCCGGCGTATCTCTTGCTTGGATGCTGCCAGAAGGCTCTGTGCGATAGTGGCTTGCAAGGAGCTGCTTAGGAATCTAGTTGCACAGCAAGTACAAGCTTCTCACTAGAGCTGAGAAGCACTGGGAAAAACTTCCCTTTGAAGAACTAACAGTGTGCAGAAACACACGCAGTTCTATCTCATACTGGGGATTGTGCAGGCGAGTTCAGTGAACAGGCCGCTCTGCCCGAACAAGGCAGAATGCAGATGCGTAGTTCCCAAGCATATTCTTCTGAGTCCACTAGAAACGTTGGAGTAGAGCTGAGAGGAACTCGGCATAAGTTCCATTTGAAGAAATAACCTAGGCCAGAAACCCACTCAGCTGTAGCTGTTAAGATTCATCTGGAGCGCACATTCTGGGAACCAGGCAGCAGAGTGCCCTGTGGAAGGTGCTCGATTTCAGCTTCTCTGATAGTTGTTTGTCTTCCCTGCAGAGAAACAGTGGCTTAGAGAAGTCTTTCTAGAGCAGCCACACACTCTGCCCTAGAGCTGAGAAGTACTGGCTGTAAGTTCCCTTTGCAGAAGTAACATTCTCCAGAAACACACTCTCTCCTAACTCTTAAGTTACTGGCTCACCTCACATATGCATGGAAACCCAGAGTGGAGCAGCCGGCGTATCTCTTGCTTGGATGCTGCCAGAAGGCTCTGTGCGATAGTGGCTTGCATGGAGCTGCTTAGCAATCTAGTTGCACAGCAAGTACAAGCTTCTCACTGGAGATGAGAAGCACTGGGAAGAACTTCCCTTTGAAGAACTAACAGTGTGCAGAAACACACGCAGTTCTATCTCTTACTGGGGAGTGTGCAGGAGACTTCAGTGAACAGGCTTCTCTGCCCGAACAATGCAGAATGCAGATGCTTAGTTCCCAAGCATATTCTCCTGAGTCTACTAGAAACGTTGGAGTAGAGCTGCGAGGAACTCGGCATAAGTTCCATTTGAAGAAATAACCTAGGCCAGAAACCCACTCAGCTGTAGCTGTTAAGATTCTTCTGGAGCGCACATTCTGGGAACCAGGCAGCAGAGTGCCCTGTGGAAGCTGCTCGATTTCAGCTTGTCTGATAGGTGTTTGTCTTCCCTGCAGAGAAACAGTGGCTTAGAGAACTCTTTCTACAGCAGCCACACACTCTGCCCTAGAGCTGAGAAGCACTGGCTGTAAGTTCCCTTTGCAGAAGTAACATTCTCCAGAAACACACTCTCTCCTAACTCTTAACTTACTAGCTCACCTCACATATGCATGGAAACCCAGAGTGGAGCAGCCGTCGATAGCACTCGCTTGGATGCTGCCAGAAGGCTCTGTGCGATGGTGGCTTGCAAGGAGCTGCTTAGGAATCTAGTTGCACAGCAAGTACAAGCTTCTCACTGGAGATGAGAAGCACTGGGAAGAACTTCCCTTTGAAGAACTAACAGTGTGCAGAAACACACGCAGTTCTATCTCTTACTGGGGAGTGTGCAGGAGACTTCAGTGAACAGGCCGCTCTGCCCGAACAAGGCAGAATGCAGATGCGTAGTTCCCAAGCATATTCTCCTGAGTCTACTAGAAACGTTGGAGTAGAGCTGCGAGGAACTCGGCATAAGTTCCATTTGAAGAAATAACCTAGGCCAGAAACCCACTCAGCTGTAGCTGTTAAGATTCATCTGGAGCGCACATTCTGGGAACCAGGCAGCAGAGTGCCCTGTGGAAGCTGCTCGATTTCAGCTTGTCTGATAGGTGTTTGTCTTCCCTGCAGAGAAACAGTGGCTTAGAGAACTCTTTCTAGAGCAGCCACACACTCTGCCCTAGAGCTGAGAAGCACTGGCTGTAAGTTCCCTTTGCAGAAGTAACATTCTCCAGAAACACACTCTCTCCTAACTCTTAAGTTACTAGCTCACCTCACATATGCATGGAAACCCAGAGTGGAGCAGGCGGCGATAGCTCTTGCTTGGATGCTGCCAGAAGGCTCTGTGCGATAGTGGCATGCAAGGAGATGCTTAGGAATCTAGTTGCACAGCAAGTACAAGCTTCTCACTGGAGCTGAGAAGCACTGGGAAGAACTTCCCTTTGAAGAACTAACAGTGTGCAGAAACACACGCAGTTCTATCTCTTACTGGGGAGTGTGCAGGCGAGTTCAGTGAACAGGCCGCTCAGCCCGAACAAGGCAGAATGCAGATGCGTAGTTCCCAAGCATATTCTTCTGAGTCCACTAGAAACGTTGGAGTAGAGCTGAGAGGAACTCGGCATAAGTTCCATTTGAAGAAATAACCTAGGCCAGAAACCCACTCAGCTGTAGCTGTTAAGATTCATCTGGAGCGCACATTCTGGGAACCAGGCAGCAGAGTGCCCTGTGGAAGCTGCTCGATTTCAGCTTGTCTGATAGGTGTTTGTCTTCCCTGCAGAGAAACAGTGGCTTAGAGAACTCTTTCTACAGCAGCCACACACTCTGCCCTAGAGCTGAGAAGCACTGGCTGTAAGTTCCCTTTGCAGAAGTAACATTCTCCAGAAACACACTCTCTCCTAACTCTTAACTTACTAGCTCACCTCACATATGCATGGAAACCCAGAGTGGAGCAGCCGGCGATAGCTCTTGCTTGGATGCTGCCAGAAGGCTCTGTGCGATAGTGGCTTGCAAGGAGCTGCTTAGGAATCTAGTTGCACAGCAAGAACAAGCTTCTCACTGGAGCTGAGAAGCACTGGGAAGAACTTCCCTTTGAAGAACTAACAGTGTGCAGAAACACACGCAGTTCTATCTCTTACTGGGGAGTGTGCAGGCGAGTTCAGTGAACAGGCCGCTCTGCCCGAACAAGGCAGAATGCAGATGCGTAGTTCCCAAGCATATCCTTCTGAGTCCACTAGAAACTTTGGAGTAGAGCTGAGAGGAACTCGGCATAAGTTCCATTTGAAGAAATAACCTAGGCCAGAAACCCACTCAGCTGTAGCTGTTAAGATTCATCTGGAGCGCACATTCTGGGAACCAGGCAGCAGAGTGCCTTGTGGAAGCTGCTCGATTTCAGCTTGTCTGATAGGTGTTTGTCTTCCCTGCAGAGAAACAGTGGCTTAGAGAACTCTTTCTACAGCAGCCACACACTCTGCCCTAGAGCTGAATAGCACTGGCTGTAAGGTCCCTTTGCAGAAGTAACATTCTCCAGAAACACACTCTCTCCTAACTCTTAAGTTACTAGCTCACCTCACATATGCATGGAAACCCAGAGTGGAGCAGCCGGCGTATCTCTTGCTTGGATGCTGCCAGAAGGCTCTGTGCGATAGTGGCTTCCAAGGAGCTGCTTAGGAATCTAGTTGCACAGCAAGTACAAGCTTCTCACTGGAGATGAGAAGCACTGGGAAGAACTTCCCTTTGAAGAACTAACAGCGTGCAGAAACACACGCAGTTCTATCTCTTACTGGGGAGTGTGCAGGAGACTTCAGTGAACAGGCCGCTCTGCCCGAACAAGGCAGAATGCAGATGCGTAGTTCCCAAGCATATTCTCCTGAGTCTACTAGAAACGTTGGAGTAGAGCTGCGAGGAACTCGGCATAAGTTCCATTTGAAGAAATAACCTAGGCCAGAAACCCACTCAGCTGTAGCTGTTAAGATTCATCTGGAGCGCACATTCTGGGAACCAGGCAGCAGAGTGCCCTGTGGAAGCTGCTCGATTTCAGCTTGTCTGATAGGTGTTTGTCTTCCCTGCAGAGAAACAGTGGCTTAGAGAACTCTTTCTAGAGCAGCCACACACTCTGCCCTAGAGCTGAGAAGCACTGGCTGTAAGTTCCCTTTGCAGAAGTAACATTCTCCAGAAACACACTCTCTCCTAACTCTTAAGTTACTAGCTCACCTCACATATGCATGGAAACCCAGAGTGGAGCAGGCGGCGATAGCTCTTGCTTGGATGCTGCCAGAAGGCTCTGTGCGATAGTGGCATGCAAGGAGATGCTTAGGAATCTAGTTGCACAGCAAGTACAAGCTTCTCACTGGAGCTGAGAAGCACTGGGAAGAACTTCCCTTTGAAGAACTAACAGTGTGCAGAAACACACGCAGTTCTATCTCTTACTGGGGAGTGTGCAGGCGAGTTCAGTGAACAGGCCGCTCAGCCCGAACAAGGCAGAATGCAGATGCGTAGTTCCCAAGCATATTCTTCTGAGTCCACTAGAAACGTTGGAGTAGAGCTGAGAGGAACTCGGCATAAGTTCCATTTGAAGAAATAACCTAGGCCAGAAACCCACTCAGCTGTAGCTGTTAAGATTCATCTGGAGCGCACATTCTGGGAACCAGGCAGCAGAGTGCCCTGTGGAAGCTGCTCGATTTCAGCTTGTCTGATAGGTGTTTGTCTTCCCTGCAGAGAAACAGTGGCTTAGAGAACTCTTTCTACAGCAGCCACACACTCTGCCCTAGAGCTGAGAAGCACTGGCTGTAAGTTCCCTTTGCAGAAGTAACATTCTCCAGAAACACACTCTCTCCTAACTCTTAACTTACTAGCTCACCTCACATATGCATGGAAACCCAGAGTGGAGCAGCCGGCGATAGCTCTTGCTTGGATGCTGCCAGAAGGCTCTGTGCGATAGTGGCTTGCAAGGAGCTGCTTAGGAATCTAGTTGCACAGCAAGAACAAGCTTCTCACTGGAGCTGAGAAGCACTGGGAAGAACTTCCCTTTGAAGAACTAACAGTGTGCAGAAACACACGCAGTTCTATCTCTTACTGGGGAGTGTGCAGGCGAGTTCAGTGAACAGGCCGCTCTGCCCGAACAAGGCAGAATGCAGATGCGTAGTTCCCAAGCATATCCTTCTGAGTCCACTAGAAACTTTGGAGTAGAGCTGAGAGGAACTCGGCATAAGTTCCATTTGAAGAAATAACCTAGGCCAGAAACCCACTCAGCTGTAGCTGTTAAGATTCATCTGGAGCGCACATTCTGGGAACCAGGCAGCAGAGTGCCCTGTGGAAGCTGCTCGATTTCAGCTTGTCTGATAGGTGTTTGTCTTCCCTGCAGAGAAACAGTGGCTTAGAGAACTCTTTCTAGAGCAGCCACACACTCTGCCCTAGAGCTGAGAAGCACTGGCTGTAAGTTCCCTTTGCAGAAGTAACATTCTCCAGAAACACACTCTCTCCTAACTCTTAAGTTACTAGCTCACCTCACATATGCATGGAAACCCAGAGTGGAGCAGCCGGCATATCTCTTGCTTGGATGCTGCTAGAAGGCTCTGTGCGATAGTGGCTTGCAAGGAGCTGCTTAGGAATCTAGTTGCACAGCAAGTACAAGCTTCTCACTGGAGATGAGAAGCACTGGGAAGAACTTCCCTTTGAAGAACTAACAGTGTGCAGAAACACACGCAGTTCTATCTCTTACTGGGGAGTGTACAGGAGACTTCAGTGAACAGGCCGCTCTGCCCGAACAAGGCAGAATGCAGATGCGTAGTTCCCAAGCATATTCTTCTGAGTCCACTAGAAACGTTGGAGTAGAGCTGAGAGGAACTCGGCATAAGTTCCATTTGAAGAAATAACCTAGGCCAGAAACCCACTCAGCTGTAGCTGTTAAGATTCATCTGGAGCGCACATTCTGGGAACCAGGCAGCAGAGTGCCCTGTGGAAGCTGCTCGATTTCAGCTTGTCTGATAGGTGTTTGTCTTCCCTGCAGAGAAACAGTGGCTTAGAGAACTCTTCCTACAGCAGCCACACACTCTGCCCTAGAGCTGAGCAGCACTGGCTGTAAGTTCCCCTTGCAGAAGTAACATTCTCCAGAAACACACTCTCTCCTAACTCTTAAGTTACTAGCTCACCTCACATATGCATGGAAACCCAGAGTGGAGCAGCCGGCATATCTCTTGCTTGGATGCTGCCAGAAGGCCCTGTGCGATAGTGGCTTGCAAGGAGCTGCTTAGGAATCTAGTTGCACAGCAAGTACAAGCTTCTCACTGGAGATGAGAAGCACTGGGAAGAACTTCCCTTTGAAGAACTAACAGTGTGCAGAAACACACGCAGTTCTATCTCTTACTGGGGAGTGTGCAGGAGACTTCAGTGAACAGGCCGCTCTGCCCGAACAAGGCAGAATGCAGATGCGTAGTTCCCAAGCATATTCTCCTGAGTCTACTAGAAACGTTGGAGTAGAGCTGCGAGGAACTCGGCATAAGTTCCATTTGAAGAAATAACCTAGGCCAGAAACCCACTCAGCTGTAGCTGTTAAGATTCTTCTGGAGCGCACATTCTGGGAACCAGGCAGCAGAGTGCCCTGTGGAAGCTGCTCGATTTCAGCTTGTCTGATAGGTGTTTGTCTTCCCTGCAGAGAAACAGTGGCTTAGAGAACTCTTTCTACAGCAGCCACACACTCTGCCCTAGAGCTGAGAAGCACTGGCTGTAAGTTCCCTTTGCAGAAGTAACATTCTCCAGAAACACACTCTCTCCTAACTCTTAAGTTACTAGCTCACCTCACATATGCATGGAAACCCAGAGTGGAGCAGCCGGCGATAGCTCTTGCTTGGATGCTGCCAGAAGGCTCTGTGCGATAGTGGCTTGCAAGGAGCTGCTTAGGAATCTAGTTGCACAGCAAGTACAAGCTTCTCACTGGAGCTGAGAAGCACTGGGAAGAACTTCCCTTTGAAGAACTAACAGTGTGCACAAACACACGCAGTTCTATCTCTTACTGGGGAGTGTGCAGGAGACTTCAGTGAACAGGCCGCTCTGCCCGAAAAAGGCAGAATGCAGATGCGTAGTTCCCAAGCATATTCTTCTGAGTCCACTAGAAACGTTGGAGTAGAGCTGAGAGGAACTCGGCATAAGTTCCATTTGAAGAAATAACCTAGGCCAGAAACCCACTCAGTGTAGCTGTTAAGATTCATCTGGAGCGCACATTCTGGGAACCAGGCAGCAGAGTGCCCTGTGGAAGCTGCTCGATTTCAGCTTGTCTGATAGGTGTTTGTCTTCCCTGCAGAGAAACAGTGGCTTAGAGAACTCTTTCTACAGCAGCCACACACTCTGCCCTAGAGCTGAGAAGCACTGGCTGTAAGTTCCCTTTGCAGAAGTAACATTCTCCAGAAACACACTCTCTCCTACCTCTTAAGTTACTAGCTCACCTCACATATGCATGGAAACCCAGAGTGGAGCAGCCGGCGTATCTCTTGCTTGGATGCTGCCAGAAGGCTCTGTGCGATAGTGGCTTGCAAGGAGCTGCTTAGGAATCTAGTTGCACAGCAAGTACAAGCTTCTCACTGGAGCTGAGAAGCACTGGGAAGAACTTCCCTTTGAAGAACTAACAGTGTGCAGAAACACACGCAGTTCTATCTCTTACTGGGGAGTGTGCAGGAGACTTCAGTGAACAGGCCGCTCTGCCCGAACAAGGCAGAATGCAGATGCGTAGTTCCCAAGCATATTCTTCTGAGTCCACTAGAAACGTTGGAGTAGAGCTGAGAGGAACTCGGCATAAGTTCCATTTGAAGAAATAACCTAGGCCAGAAACCCACTCAGCTGTAGCTGTTAAGATTCATCTGGAGCGCACATTCTGGGAACCAGGCAGCAGAGTGCCCTGTGGAAGCTGCTCGATTTCAGCTTGTCTGATAGGTGTTTGTCTTCCCTGCAGAGAAACAGTGGCTTAGAGAACTCTTCCTACAGCAGCCACACACTCTGCCCTAGAGCTGAGAAGCACTGGCTGTAAGTTCCCCTTGCAGAAGTAACATTCTCCAGAAACACACTCTCTCCTAACTCTTAAGTTACTAGCTCACCTCACATATGCATGGAAACCCAGAGTGGAGCAGCCGGCATATCTCTTGCTTGGATGCTGCCAGAAGGCTCTGTGCGATAGTGGCTTGCAAGGAGCTGCTTAGGAATCTAGTTGCACAGCAAGAACAAGCTTCTCACTGGAGCTGAGAAGCACTGGGAAGAACTTCCCTTTGAAGAACTAACAGTGTGCAGAAACACACGCAGTTCTATCTCTTACTGGGGAGTGTGCAGGCGAGTTCAGTGAACAGGCCGCTCTGCCCGAACAAGGCAGAATGCAGATGCGTAGTTCCCAAGCATATCCTTCTGAGTCCACTAGAAACTTTGGAGTAGAGCTGAGAGGAACTCGGCATAAGTTCCATTTGAAGAAATAACCTAGGCCAGAAACCCACTCAGCTGTAGCTGTTAAGATTCATCTGGAGCGCACATTCTGGGAACCAGGCAGCAGAGTGCCCTGTGGAAGCTGCTCGATTTCAGCTTGTCTGATAGGTGTTTGTCTTCCCTGCAGAGAAACAGTGGCTTAGAGAACTCTTTCTAGAGCAGCCACACACTCTGCCCTAGAGCTGAGAAGCACTGGCTGTAAGTTCCCTTTGCAGAAGTAACATTCTCCAGAAACACACTCTCTCCTAACTCTTAAGTTACTAGCTCACCTCACATATGCATGGAAACCCAGAGTGGAGCAGCCGGCATATCTCTTGCTTGGATGCTGCTAGAAGGCTCTGTGCGATAGTGGCTTGCAAGGAGCTGCTTAGGAATCTAGTTGCACAGCAAGTACAAGCTTCTCACTGGAGATGAGAAGCACTGGGAAGAACTTCCCTTTGAAGAACTAACAGTGTGCAGAAACACACGCAGTTCTATCTCTTACTGGGGAGTGTACAGGAGACTTCAGTGAACAGGCCGCTCTGCCCGAACAAGGCAGAATGCAGATGCGTAGTTCCCAAGCATATTCTTCTGAGTCCACTAGAAACGTTGGAGTAGAGCTGAGAGGAACTCGGCATAAGTTCCATTTGAAGAAATAACCTAGGCCAGAAACCCACTCAGCTGTAGCTGTTAAGATTCATCTGGAGCGCACATTCTGGGAACCAGGCAGCAGAGTGCCCTGTGGAAGCTGCTCGATTTCAGCTTGTCTGATAGGTGTTTGTCTTCCCTGCAGAGAAACAGTGGCTTAGAGAACTCTTCCTACAGCAGCCACACACTCTGCCCTAGAGCTGAGCAGCACTGGCTGTAAGTTCCCCTTGCAGAAGTAACATTCTCCAGAAACACACTCTCTCCTAACTCTTAAGTTACTAGCTCACCTCACATATGCATGGAAACCCAGAGTGGAGCAGCCGGCATATCTCTTGCTTGGATGCTGCCAGAAGGCCCTGTGCGATAGTGGCTTGCAAGGAGCTGCTTAGGAATCTAGTTGCACAGCAAGTACAAGCTTCTCACTGGAGATGAGAAGCACTGGGAAGAACTTCCCTTTGAAGAACTAACAGTGTGCAGAAACACACGCAGTTCTATCTCTTACTGGGGAGTGTGCAGGAGACTTCAGTGAACAGGCCGCTCTGCCCGAACAAGGCAGAATGCAGATGCGTAGTTCCCAAGCATATTCTCCTGAGTCTACTAGAAACGTTGGAGTAGAGCTGCGAGGAACTCGGCATAAGTTCCATTTGAAGAAATAACCTAGGCCAGAAACCCACTCAGCTGTAGCTGTTAAGATTCTTCTGGAGCGCACATTCTGGGAACCAGGCAGCAGAGTGCCCTGTGGAAGCTGCTCGATTTCAGCTTGTCTGATAGGTGTTTGTCTTCCCTGCAGAGAAACAGTGGCTTAGAGAACTCTTTCTACAGCAGCCACACACTCTGCCCTAGAGCTGAGAAGCACTGGCTGTAAGTTCCCTTTGCAGAAGTAACATTCTCCAGAAACACACTCTCTCCTAACTCTTAAGTTACTAGCTCACCTCACATATGCATGGAAACCCAGAGTGGAGCAGCCGGCGATAGCTCTTGCTTGGATGCTGCCAGAAGGCTCTGTGCGATAGTGGCTTGCAAGGAGCTGCTTAGGAATCTAGTTGCACAGCAAGTACAAGCTTCTCACTGGAGCTGAGAAGCACTGGGAAGAACTTCCCTTTGAAGAACTAACAGTGTGCACAAACACACGCAGTTCTATCTCTTACTGGGGAGTGTGCAGGAGACTTCACTGAACAGGCCGCTCTGCCCGAAAAAGGCAGAATGCAGATGCGTAGTTCCCAAGCATATTCTTCTGAGTCCACTAGAAACGTTGGAGTAGAGCTGAGAGGAACTCGGCATAAGTTCCATTTGAAGAAATAACCTAGGCCAGAAACCCACTCAGTGTAGCTGTTAAGATTCATCTGGAGCGCACATTCTGGGAACCAGGCAGCAGAGTGCCCTGTGGAAGCTGCTCGATTTCAGCTTGTCTGATAGGTGTTTGTCTTCCCTGCAGAGAAACAGTGGCTTAGAGAACTCTTTCTACAGCAGCCACACACTCTGCCCTAGAGCTGAGAAGCACTGGCTGTAAGTTCCCTTTGCAGAAGTAACATTCTCCAGAAACACACTCTCTCCTACCTCTTAAGTTACTAGCTCACCTCACATATGCATGGAAACCCAGAGTGGAGCAGCCGGCGTATCTCTTGCTTGGATGCTGCCAGAAGGCTCTGTGCGATAGTGGCTTGCAAGGAGCTGCTTAGGAATCTAGTTGCACAGCAAGTACAAGCTTCTCACTGGAGCTGAGAAGCACTGGGAAGAACTTCCCTTTGAAGAACTAACAGTGTGCAGAAACACACGCAGTTCTATCTCTTACTGGGGAGTGTGCAGGAGACTTCAGTGAACAGGCCGCTCTGCCCGAACAAGGCAGAATGCAGATGCGTAGTTCCCAAGCATATTCTTCTGAGTCCACTAGAAACGTTGGAGTAGAGCTGAGAGGAACTCGGCATAAGTTCCATTTGAAGAAATAACCTAGGCCAGAAACCCACTCAGCTGTAGCTGTTAAGATTCATCTGGAGCGCACATTCTGGGAACCAGGCAGCAGAGTGCCCTGTGGAAGCTGCTCGATTTCAGCTTGTCTGATAGGTGTTTGTCTTCCCTGCAGAGAAACAGTGGCTTAGAGAACTCTTCCTACAGCAGCCACACACTCTGCCCTAGAGCTGAGAAGCACTGGCTGTAAGTTCCCCTTGCAGAAGTAACATTCTCCAGAAACACACTCTCTCCTAACTCTTAAGTTACTAGCTCACCTCACATATGCATGGAAACCCAGAGTGGAGCAGCCGGCATATCTCTTGCTTGGATGCTGCCAGAAGGCCCTGTGCGATAGTGGCTTGCAAGGAGCTGCTTAGGAATCTAGTTGCACAGCAAGTACAAGCTTCTCACTGGAGATGAGAAGCACTGGGAAGAACTTCCCTTTGAAGAACTAACAGTGTGCAGAAACACACGCAGTTCTATCTCTTACTGGGGAGTGTGCAGGAGACTTCAGTGAACAGGCCGCTCTGCCCGAACAAGGCAGAATGCAGATGCGTAGTTCCCAAGCATATTCTCCTGAGTCTACTAGAAACGTTGGAGTAGAGCTGCGAGGAACTCGGCATAAGTTCCATTTGAAGAAATAACCTAAGCCAGAAACCCACTCAGCTGTAGCTGTTAAGATTCTTCTGGAGCGCACATTCTGGGAACCAGGCAGCAGAGTGCCCTGTGGAAGCTGCTCGATTTCAGCTTGTCTGATAGGTGTTTGTCTTCCCTGCAGAGAAACAGTGGCTTAGAGAACTCTTTCTACAGCAGCCACACACTCTGCCCTAGAGCTGAGAAGCACTGGCTGTAAGTTCCCTTTGCAGAAGTAACATTCTCCAGAAACACACTCTCTCCTAACTCTTAAGTTACTAGCTCACCTCACATATGCATGGAAACCCAGAGTGGAGCAGCCGGCGATAGCTCTTGCTTGGATGCTGCCAGAAGGCTCTGTGCGATAGTGGCTTGCAAGGAGCTGCTTAGGAATCTAGTTGCACAGCAAGTACAAGCTTCTCACTGGAGCTGAGAAGCACTGGGAAGAACTTCCCTTTGAAGAACTAACAGTGTGCACAAACACACGCAGTTCTATCTCTTACTGGGGAGTGTGCAGGAGACTTCAGTGAACAGGCCTCTCTGCCCGAAAAAGGCAGAATGCAGATGCGTAGTTCCCAAGCATATTCTTCTGAGTCCACTAGAAACGTTGGAGTAGAGCTGAGAGGAACTCGGCATAAGTTCCATTTGAAGAAATAACCTAGGCCAGAAACCCACTCAGTGTAGCTGTTAAGATTCATCTGGAGCGCACATTCTGGGAACCAGGCAGCAGAGTGCCCTGTGGAAGCTGCTCGATTTCAGCTTGTCTGATAGGTGTTTGTCTTCCCTGCAGAGAAACAGTGGCTTAGAGAACTCTTTCTACAGCAGCCACACACTCTGCCCTAGAGCTGAGAAGCACTGGCTGTAAGTTCCCTTTGCAGAAGTAACATTCTCCAGAAACACACTCTCTCCTACCTCTTAAGTTACTAGCTCACCTCACATATGCATGGAAACCCAGAGTGGAGCAGCCGGCGTATCTCTTGCTTGGATGCTGCCAGAAGGCTCTGTGCGATAGTGGCTTGCAAGGAGCTGCTTAGGAATCTAGTTGCACAGCAAGTACAAGCTTCTCACTAGAGCTGAGAAGCACTGGGAAAAACTTCCCTTTGAAGAACTAACAGTGTGCAGAAACACACGCAGTTCTATCTCATACTGGGGATTGTGCAGGCGAGTTCAGTGAACAGGCCGCTCTGCCCGAACAAGGCAGAATGCAGATGCGTAGTTCCCAAGCATATTCTTCTGAGTCCACTAGAAACGTTGGAGTAGAGCTGAGAGGAACTCGGCATAAGTTCCATTTGAAGAAATAACCTAGGCCAGAAACCCACTCAGCTGTAGCTGTTAAGATTCATCTGGAGCGCACATTCTGGGAACCAGGCAGCAGAGTGCCCTGTGGAAGGTGCTCGATTTCAGCTTCTCTGATAGTTGTTTGTCTTCCCTGCAGAGAAACAGTGGCTTAGAGAAGTCTTTCTAGAGCAGCCACACACTCTGCCCTAGAGCTGAGAAGTACTGGCTGTAAGTTCCCTTTGCAGAAGTAACATTCTCCAGAAACACACTCTCTCCTAACTCTTAAGTTACTGGCTCACCTCACATATGCATGGAAACCCAGAGTGGAGCAGCCGGCGTATCTCTTGCTTGGATGCTGCCAGAAGGCTCTGTGCGATAGTGGCTTGCATGGAGCTGCTTAGCAATCTAGTTGCACAGCAAGTACAAGCTTCTCACTGGAGATGAGAAGCACTGGGAAGAACTTCCCTTTGAAGAACTAACAGTGTGCAGAAACACACGCAGTTCTATCTCTTACTGGGGAGTGTGCAGGAGACTTCAGTGAACAGGCCGCTCTGCCCGAACAATGCAGAATGCAGATGCGTAGTTCCCAAGCATATTCTCCTGAGTCTACTAGAAACGTTGGAGTAGAGCTGCGAGGAACTCGGCATAAGTTCCATTTGAAGAAATAACCTAGGCCAGAAACCCACTCAGCTGTAGCTGTTAAGATTCTTCTGGAGCGCACATTCTGGGAACCAGGCAGCAGAGTGCCCTGTGGAAGCTGCTCGATTTCAGCTTGTCTGATAGGTGTTTGTCTTCCCTGCAGAGAAACAGTGGCTTAGAGAACTCTTTCTACAGCAGCCACACACTCTGCCCTAGAGCTGAGAAGCACTGGCTGTAAGTTCCCTTTGCAGAAGTAACATTCTCCAGAAACACACTCTCTCCTAACTCTTAAGTTACTAGCTCACCTCACATATGCATGGAAACCCAGAGTGGAGCAGCCGGCATATCTCTTGCTTGGATGCTGCCAGAAGGCTCTGTGCGATAGTGGCTTGCAAGGAGCTGCTTAGGAATCTAGTTGCACAGCAAGTACAAGCTTCTCACTGGAGCTGAGAAGCACTGGGAAGAACTTCCCTTTGAAGAACTAACAGTGTGCAGAAACACACGCAGTTCTATCTCTTACTGGGGAGTGTGCAGGAGACTAAGGTGAACAGGCCGCTGTGCCCGAACAAGGCAGAATGCAGATGCGTAGTTCCCAAGCATATTCTTCTGAGTCCACTAGAAACGTTGGAGTAGAGCTGAGAGGAACTCGGCATAAGTTCCGTTTGAAGAAATAACCTAGGCCAGAAACCAACTCAGCTGTAGCTGTGAAGATTCATCTGGAGCGCACATTCTGGGAACCAGGCAGGAGAGTGCCCTGTGGAAGCTGCTCGATTTCAGCTTGTCTGATAGGTGTTTGTCTTCCCTGCAGAGAAACAGTGGCTTAGAGAACTCTTTCTACAGCAGCCACACACTCTGCCCTAGAGCTGAGAAGCACTGGCTGTAAGTTCCCTTTGCAGAAGTAACATTCTCCAGAAACACACTCTCTCCTAACTCTTAAGTTACTAGCTCACCTCACATATGCATGGAAACCCAGAGTGGAGCAGCCGGCGATAGCTCTTGCTTGGATGCTGCCAGAAGGCTCTGTGCGATAGTGGCTTGCAAGGAGCTACTTAGGAATCTAGTTGCACAGCAAGTACAAGCTTCTCACTGGAGCTGAGAAGCACTGGGAAGAACTTCCCTTTGAAGAACTAACAGTGTGCAGAAACACACGCAGTTCTATCTCTTACTGGGGAGTGTGCAGGAGACTTCAGTGAACAGGCCGCTCTGCCCGAACAAGGCAGAATGCAGATGCGTAGTTCCCAAGCAGATTCTTCTGAGTCCACTAGAAACGTTGGAGTAGAGCTGAGAGGAACTCGGCATAAGCTCCATTTGAAGAAATAACCTAGGCCAGAAACCCACTCAGCTGTAGCTGTGAAGATTCTTCTGGAGCGCACATTCTGGGAACCAGGCAGCAGAGTGCCCTGTGGAAGCTGCTCGATTTCAGCTTGTCTGATAGGTGTTTGTCTTCCCTGCAGAGAAACAGTGGCTTAGAGAACTCTTTCTACAGCAGCCACACACTCTGTCCTAGAGCTGAGAAGCACTGGCTGTAAGTTCCCTTTGCAGAAGTAACATTCTCCAGAAACACACTCTCTCCTAACTCTTAACTTACTAGCTCACCTCACATATGCATGGAAACCCAGAGTGGAGCAGCCGGCGTATCTCTTGCTTGGATGCTGCCAGAAGGCTCTGTGCGATAGTGGCTTGCAAGGAGCTACTTAGGAATCTAGTTGCACAGCAAGTACAAGCTTTTCACTGGAGCTGAGAAGCACTGGGAAGAACTTCTCTTTGAAGAACTAACAGTGTGCACAAAACACGCAGTTCTATCTCTTACTGGGGAGTGTGCAGGAGACTTCAGTGAACAGGCCGCTCTGCCCGAAAAAGGCAGAATGCAGATGCGTAGTTCCCAAGCATATTCTTCTGAGTCCACTAGAAACGTTGGAGTAGAGCTGAGAGGAACTCGGCATAAGTTCCATTTGAAGAAATAACCTAGGCCAGAAACCCACTCAGCTGTAGCTGTTAAGATTCATCTGGAGCGCACATTCTGGGAACCAGGCAGCAGAGTGCCCTGTGGAAGCTGCTCGATTTCAGCTTGTCTGATAGGTGTTTGTCTTCCCTGCAGAGAAACAGTGGCTTAGAGAACTCTTTCTACAGCAGCCACACACTCTGCCCTAGAGCTGAGAAGCACTGGCTGTAAGTTCCCTTTGCAGAAGTAACATTCTCCAGAAACACACTCTCTCCTAACTCTTAACTTACTAGCTCACCTCACATATGCATGGAAACCCAGAGTGGAGCAGCCGGCGATAGCTCTTGCTTGGATGCTGCCAGAAGGCTCTGTGCGATAGTGGCTTGCAAGGAGCTGCTTAGGAATCTAGTTGCACAGCAAGTACAAGCTTCTCACTGGAGCTGAGAAGCACTGGGAAGAACTTCCCTTTGAAGAACTAACAGTGTGCAGAAACACACGCAGTTCTATCTCTTACAGGGGAGTGTGCAGGCGAGTTCAGTGAACAGGCCGCTCTGCCCGAACAAGGCAGAATGCAGATGCGTAGTTCCCAAGCATATCCTTCTGAGTCCACTAGAAACGTTGGAGTAGAGCTGAGAGGAACTCGGCATAAGTTCCATTTGAAGAAATAACCTAGGCCAGAAACCCACTCAGCTGTAGCTGTTAAGATTCTTCTGGAGCGCACATTCTGGGAACCAGGCAGCAGAGTGCCCTGTGGAAGCTGCTCGATTTCAGCTTGTCTGATAGGTGTTTGTCTTCCCTGCAGAGAAACAGTGGCTTAGAGAACTCTTTCTACAGCAGCCACACACTCTGCCCTAGAGCTGAGTATCACTGGCTGTAAGTTCCCTTTGCAGAAGTAACATTCTCCAGAAACACACTCTCTCCTAACTCTTAACTTACTAGCTCACCTCACATATGCATGGAAACCCAGAGTGGAGCAGCCGGCGATAGCTCTTGCTTGGATGCTGCCAGAAGGCTCTGTGCGATAGTGGCTTGCAAGGAGCTGCTTAGGAATCTAGTTGCACAGCAAGTACAAGCTTCTCACTGGAGCTGAGAAGCACTGGGAAGAACTTCTCTTTGAAGAACTAACAGTGTGCAGAAACACACGCAGTTCTATCTCTTACTGGGGAGTGTGCAGGCGAGTTCAGTGAACAGGCCGCTCAGCCCGAACAAGGCAGAATGCAGATGCGTAGTTCCCAAGCATATTCTTCTGAGTCCACTAGAAACGTTGGAGTAGAGCTGAGAGGAACTCGGCATAAGTTCCATTTGAAGAAATAACCTAGGCCAGAAACCCACTCAGCTGTAGCTGTTAAGATTCATCTGGAGCGCACATTCTGGGAACCAGGCAGCAGAGTGCCCTGTGGAAGCTGCTCGATTTCAGCTTGTCTGATAGGTGTTTGTCTTCCCTGCAGAGAAACAGTGGCTTAGAGAACTCTTTCTACAGCAGCCACACACTCTGTCCTAGAGCTGAGAAGCACTGGCTGTAAGTTCCCTTTGCAGAAGTAACATTCTCCAGAAACACACTCTCTCCTAACTCTTAACTTACTAGCTCACCTCACATATGCATGGAAACCCAGAGTGGAGCAGCCGGCGATAGCTCTTGCTTGGATGCTGCCAGAAGGCTCTGTGCGATAGTGGCTTGCAAGGAGCTGCTTAGGAATCTAGTTGCACAGCAAGTACAAGCTTCTCACTGGAGCTGAGAAGCACTGGGAAGAACTTCCCTTTGAAGAACTAACAGTGTGCAGAAACACACGCAGTTCTATCTCTTACTGGGGAGTGTGCAGGCGAGTTCAGTGAACAGGCCGCTCTGCCCGAAAAAGGCAGAATGCAGATGCGTAGTTCCCAAGCATATCCTTCTGAGTCCACTAGAAACGTTGGAGTAGAGCTGAGAGGAACTCGGCATAAGTTCCATTTGAAGAAATAACCTAGGCCAGAAACCCACTCAGCTGTAGCTGTTAAGATTCATCTGGAGCGCACATTCTGGGAACCAGGCAGCAGAGTGCCCTGTGGAAGCTGCTCGATTTCAGCTTGTCTGATAGGTGTTTGTCTTCCCTGCAGAGAAACAGTGGCTTAGAGAACTCTTTCTACAGCAGCCACACACTCTGCCCTAGAGCTGAATAGCACTGGCTGTAAGTTCCCTTTGCAGAAGTAACATTCTCCAGAAACACACTCTCTCCTAACTCTTAAGTTACTAGCTCACCTCACATATGCATGGAAACCCAGAGTGGAGCAGCCGGCGTATCTCTTGCTTGGATGCTGCCAGAAGGCTCTGTGCGATAGTGGCTTGCAAGGAGCTGCTTAGGAATCTAGTTGCACAGCAAGTACAAGCTTCTCACTGGAGATGAGAAGCACTGGGAAGAACTTCCCTTTGAAGAACTAACAGTGTGCAGAAACACACGCAGTTCTATCTCTTACTGGGGAGTGTGCAGGAGACTTCAGTGAACAGGCCGCTCTGCCCGAACAAGGCAGAATGCAGATGCGTAGTTCCCAAGCATATTCTCCTGAGTCTACTAGAAACGTTGGAGTAGAGCTGCGAGGAACTCGGCATAAGTTCCATTTGAAGAAATAACCTAGGCCAGAAACCCACTCAGCTGTAGCTGTTAAGATTCATCTGGAGCGCACATTCTGGGAACCAGGCAGCAGAGTGCCCTGTGGAAGCTGCTCGATTTCAGCTTGTCTGATAGGTGTTTGTCTTCCCTGCAGAGAAACAGTGGCTTAGAGAACTCTTTCTACAGCAGCCACACACTCTGCCCTAGAGCTGAGTATCACTGGCTGTAAGTTCCCTTTGCAGAAGTAACATTCTCCAGAAACACACTCTCTCCTAACTCTTAACTTACTAGCTCACCTCACATATGCATGGAAACCCAGAGTGGAGCAGCCGGCGATAGCTCTTGCTTGGATGCTGCCAGAAGGCTCTGTGCGATAGTGGCTTGCAAGGAGCTGCTTAGGAATCTAGTTGCACAGCAAGTACAAGCTTCTCACTGGAGCTGAGAAGCACTGGGAAGAACTTCTCTTTGAAGAACTAACAGTGTGCAGAAACACACGCAGTTCTATCTCTTACTGGGGAGTGTGCAGGAGACTTCAGTGAACAGGCCGCTCTGCCCGAACAAGGCAGAATGCAGATGTGTAGTTCCCAAGCATATTCTTCTGAGTCCACTAGAAACGTTGGAGTAGAGCTGAGAGGAACTCGGCATAAGTTCCATTTGAAGAAATAACCTAGGCCAGAAACCCACTCAGCTGTAGCTGTTAAGATTCATCTGGAGCGCACATTCTGGGAACCAGGCAGCAGAGTGCCCTGTGGAAGCTGCTCGATTTCAGCTTGTCTGATAGGTGTTTGTCTTCCCTGCAGAGAAACAGTGGCTTAGAGAACTCTTCCTACAGCAGCCACACACTCTGCCCTAGAGCTGAGAAGCACTGGCTGTAAGTTCCCCTTGCAGAAGTAACATTCTCCAGAAACACACTCTCTCCTAACTCTTAAGTTACTAGCTCACCTCACATATGCATGGAAACCCAGAGTGGAGCAGCCGGCATATCTCTTGCTTGGATGCTGCCAGAAGGCTCTGTGCGATAGTGGCTTGCAAGGAGCTGGTTAGGAACCTAGTTGCACAGCAAGTACAAGCTTCTCACTGGAGCTAAGAAGGACTGGGAACAACTTCCATTTGAAGAACTAACAGTGTGCAGAAACACACGCAGTTCTATCTCTTACTGGGGAGTGTGCACTAGACTTCAGTGAACAGGCCGCATTGCCCGAGCAAGGCAGAATGCAGATGCGTAGTTCCCAAACAAATTCTTCTGAGTCCACTAGAAAAGTTGGAGTAGAGCTGAGAGGAACTCGGCATAAGTTCCATTTGAAGAAATAACCTAGGCCAGAAACGCACTCAGCTGTAGCTGTTAAGATTCATCTGGAGCGCACATTCTGGGAACCAGGCAGCAGAGTGCCCTGTGGAAGCTGCTCGATTTCAGCTTGTCTGATAGGTGTTTGTCTTCCCTGCAGAGAAACAGTGGCTTAGAGAAGTCTTTCTAGAGCAGCCACACACTCTGCCCTAGAGCTGAGAAGCACTGGCTGTAAGTTCCCTTTGCAGAAGTAACATTCTCCAGAAACACACTCTCTCCTAACTCTTAACTTACTAGCTCACCTCACATATGCATGGAAACCCAGAGTGGAGCAGCCGGCGTATCTCTTGCTTGGATGCCGCCAGAAGGCTCTGTGCGATAGTGGCTTGCAAGGAGCTGCTTAGGAATCTAGTTGCACAGCAAGTACAAGCTTCTCACTGGAGCTGAGAAGCACTGGGAATAACTTCCCTTTGAAGAACTAACAGTGTGCAGAAACACACGCAGTTCTATCTCTTACTGGGGAGTGTGCAGGAGACTTCAGTGAACAGGCCGCTCTGCCCGAACAAGGCAGAATGCAGATGTGTAGTTCCCAAGCAGATTCTTCTGAGTCCACTAGAAACGTTGGAGTAGAGCTGAGAGGAACTCGGCATAAGTTCCATTTGAAGAAATAACCTAGGCCAGAAACCCACTCAGCTGTAGCTGTTAAGATTCATCTGGAGCGCACATTCTGGGAACCAGGCAGCAGACTGCCCTGTGGAAGCTGCTCGATTTCAGCTTGTCTGATAGGTGTTTGTCTTCCCTGCAGAGAAACAGTGGCTTAGAGAATTCTTTCTAGAGCAGCCACACACTCTGCCCTAGAGCTGAGAAGCACTGGCTGTAAGTTCCCTTTGCAGAAGTAACATTCTCCAGAAACACACTCTCTCCTAACTCTTAACTTACTAGCTCACCTCACATATGCATGGAAACCCAGAGTGGAGCAGCCGGCGTATTTCTTGCTTGGATGCCGCCAGAAGGCTCTGTGCGATAGTGGCTTGCAAGGAGCTGCTTACGAATCTAGTTGCACAGCAAGTACAAGCTTCTCACTGGAGCTGAGAAGCACTGGGAAGGACTTCCCTTTGAAGAACTAACAGTGTGCAGAAACACACGCAGTTCTATCTCTTACTGGAGAGTGTGCAGGTGAGTTCAGTGAACAGGCCGCTCTGCCCGAACAAGGCAGAATGCAGATGCGTAGTTCCCAAGCAGATTCTTCTGAGTCCACTAGAAACGTTGGAGTAGAGCTGAGAGGAACTCGGCATAAGTTCCATTTGAAGAAATAACCTAGGCCAGAAACCCACTCAGCTGTAGCTGTTAAGATTCATCTGGAGCGCACATTCTGGGAACCAGGCAGCAGAGTGCCCTGTGGAAGCTGCTCGATTTCAGCTTGTCTGATAGGTGTTTGTCTTCCCTGCAGAGAAACAGTGGCTTAGAGAAGTCTTTCTAGAGCAGCCACACACTCTGCCCTAGAGCTGAGAAGCACTGGCTGTAAGTTCCCTTTGCAGAAGTAACATTCTCCAGAAACACACTCTCTCCTAACTATTAACTTACTAGCTCACCTCACATATGCATGGAAACACAGAGTGGAGCAGGCGGCGATAGCTCTTGCTTGGATGCTGCCTGAAGGCCCTGTGCGATAGTGGCTTGCAAGGAGCTGCTTAGGAATCTAGTTGCACAGCAAGTACAAGCTTCTCACTGGAGCTGAGAAGCACTGGGAAGAACTTCCCTTTGAAGAACTAACAGTGTGCAGAAACACACGCAGTTCTATCTCCTACTGGGGTGTCTGCAGGAGAGTTCAGTGAACAGGCCGCTCTGCCCGAACAAGGCAGAATGCAGATGCGTAGTTCCCAAGCATATTCTTCTGAGTCCACTAGAAACGTTGGAGTAGAGCTGAGAGGAACTCGGCATAAGTTCCATTTGAAGAAATAACCTAGGCCAGAAACCCACTCAGCTGTAGCTGTTAAGATTCATCTGGAGCGCACATTCTGGGAACCAGGCAGCAGAGTGCCCTGTGGAAGCTGCTCGATTTCAGCTTGTCTGATAGGTGTTTGTCTTCCCTGCAGAGAAACAGTGGCTTAGAGAACTCTTTCTGCAGCAGCCACACACTCTACCCTAGAGCTGAGAAGCAATGGCTGTAAGTTCCCTTTGCAGAAGTAACATTCTCCAGAAACACACTCTCTCCTAACTCTTAACTTACTAGCTCACCTCACATATGCATGGAAACCCAGAGTGGCCAGCCGGCGTATCTCTTGCTTGGATGCCGCCAGAAGGCTCTGTGCGATAGTGGCTTGCAAGGAGCTGCTTAGGAATCTAGTTGCACAGCAAGTACAAGCTTCTCACTGGAGCTGAGAAGCACTGAGAAGAACTTCCCTTTGAAGAACTAAAAGTGTGCAGAAACACACGCAGTTCTATCTCTTACTGGAGAGTGTGCAGGCGAGTTCAGTGAACAGGCCGCTCTGCCCGAACAAGGTCGAATGCAGATGCGTAGTTCCCAAGCATATTCTTCTGAGTCCACTAGAAACGTTGGAGTAGAGCTACGAGGAACTCGGCATAAGTTCCATTTGAAGAAATAACCTAGGCCAGAAACCCACTCAGCTGTAGCTGTTAAGATTCATCTGGAGCGCACATTCTGGGAACCAGGCAGCAGAGTGCCCTGTGGAAGCTGCTCGATTTCAGCTTGTCTGATAGGTGTTTGTCTTCCCTGCAGAGAAACAGTGGCTTAGAGAAGTCTTTCTAGAGCAGCCACACACTCTGCCCTAGAGCTGAGTATCACTGGCTGTAAGTTCCCTTTGCAGAAGTAACATTCTCCAGAAACACACTCTCTCCTAACTCTTAACTTACTAGCTCACCTCACATATGCATGGAAACCCAGAGTGGAGCAGGCCTCGATAGGTCTTGCTTGGATGCTGCCAGAAGGCTCTGTGCGATAGTGGCTTGCAAGGAGCTGCTTAGGAATCTAGTTGCACAGCAAGTACAAGCTTCTCACTGGAGCTGAGAAGCACTGGGAAGGACTTCCCTTTGAAGAACTAACAGTGTGCAGAAACACACGCAGTTCTATCTCTTACTGGGGAGTGTGCAGGCGAGTTCAGTGAACAGGCCGCTCTGCCCGAACAAGGCAGAATGCAGATGCGTAGTTCCCAAGCAGATTCTTCTGAGTCCACTAGAAAAGTTGGAGTAGAGCTGCGAGGAACTCGGCATAAGTTCCATTTGAAGAAATAACCTAGGCCAGAAACCCACTCAGCTGTAGCTGTTAAGATTCATCTGGAGCGCACATTCTGGGAACCAGGCAGCAGAGTGCCCTGTGGAAGCTGCTCGATTTCAGCTTGTCTGATAGGTGTTTGTCTTCCCTGCCGAGAAACAGTGGCTTAGAGAACTCTTTCTACAGCAGCCCCACACTCTATCCTAGAGCTGAGATGCACTGGCTGTAAGTTCCCTTTGCAGAAGTAACATTCTCCAGAAACACACTCTCTCCTAACTCTTAACTTACTAGCTCACCTCACATATGCATGGAAACCCAGAGTGGAGCAGCCGGCGTACCTCTTGCTTGGATGCTGCCATAAGGCTTTGTGCGATAGTGGCTTGCAAGGAGCTGGTTAGGAACCTAGTTGCACAGCAAGTACAAGCTTCTCACTGGAGCTAAGAAGGACTGGGAACAACTTCCATTTGAAGAACTAACAGTGTGCAGAAACACACGCAGTTCTATCTCTTACTGGGGAGTGTGCACTAGACTTCAGTGAACAGGCCGCATTGCCCGAGCAAGGCAGAATGCAGATGCGTAGTTCCCAAACAAATTCTTCTGAGTCCACTAGAAAAGTTGGAGTAGAGCTGAGAGGAACTCGGCATAAGTTCCATTTGAAGAAATAACCTAGGCCAGAAACCCACTCAGCTGTAGCTGTTAAGATTCATCTGGAGCGCACATTCTGGGAACCAGGCAGCAGAGTGCCCTGTGGAAGCTGCTCGATTTCAGCTTGTCTGATAGGTGTTTGTCTTCCCTGCAGAGAAACAGTGGCTTAGAGAAGTCTTTCTAGAGCAGCCACACACTCTGCCCTAGAGCTGAGAAGCACTGGCTGTAAGTTCCCTTTGCAGAAGTAACATTCTCCAGAAACACACTCTCTCCTAACTCTTAACTTACTAGCTCACCTCACATATGCATGGAAACCCAGAGTGGAGCAGCCGGCGTATCTCTTGCTTGGATGCCGCCAGAAGGCTCTGTGCGATAGTGGCTTGCAAGGAGCTGCTTAGGAATCTAGTTGCACAGCAAGTACAAGCTTCTCACTGGAGCTGAGAAGCACTGGGAAGAACTTCCCTTTGAAG
Organism: Tapirus indicus; assembly: GCA_031878705.1. NCBI lineage: Eukaryota > Metazoa > Chordata > Mammalia > Perissodactyla > Tapiridae > Tapirus > Tapirus indicus. Next base: position 1,600,545 of record CM062933.1, read on the forward strand.
AACTAACAGTGTGCAGAAACACACGCAGTTCTATCTCTTACTGGGGAGTGTGCAGGAGACTTCAGTGAACAGGCCGCTCTGCCCGAACAAGGCAGAATGCAGATGTGTAGTTCCCAAGCAGATTCTTCTGAGTCCACTAGAAACGTTGGAGTAGAGCTGCGAGGAACTCGGCATAAGTTCCATTTGAAGAAATAACCTAGGCCAGAAACCCACTCAGCTGTAGCTGTTAAGATTCATCTGGAGCGCACATTCTGGGAACCAGGCAGCAGAGTGCCCTGTGGAAGCTGCTCGATTTCAGCTTGTCTGATAGGTGTTTGTCTTCCCTGCAGAGAAACAGTGGCTTAGAGAACTCTTCCTACAGCAGCCACACACTCTATCCTAGAGCTGAGAAGCACTGGCTGTAAGTTCCCTTTGCAGAAGTAACATTCTCCAGAAACACACTCTCTCCTAACTCTTAAGTTACTAGCTCACCTCACATATGCATGGAAACCCAGAGTGGAGCAGCCGGCATATCTCTTGCTTGGATGCTGCCAGAAGGCTCTGTGCGATAGTGGCTTGCAAGGAGCTGCTTAGGAATCTAGTTGCACAGCAAGTACAAGCTTCTCACTGGAGATGAGAAGCACTGGGAAGAACTTCCCTTTGAAGAACTAACAGTGTGCAGAAACACACGCAGTTCTATCTCTTACTGGGGAGTGTGCAGGAGACTTCAGTGAACAGGCCGCTCTGCCCGAACAAGGCAGAATGCAGATGCGTAGTTCCCAAGCATATTCTTCTGAGTCCACTAGAAACGTTGGAGTAGAGCTGAGATGAACTCGGCATAAGTTCCATTTGAAGAAATAACCTAGGCCAGAAACCCACTCAGCTGTAGCTGTTAGGATTCATCTGGAGCGCACATTCTGGGAACCAGGCAGCAGAGTGCCCTGTGGAAGCTGCTCGATTTCAGCTTGTCTGATAGGTGTTTGTCTTCCCTGCAGAGAAACAGTGGCTTAGAGAACTCTTCCTACAGCAGCCACACACTCTGCCCTACAGCTGAGAAGCACTGGCTGTAAGTTCCCCTTGCAGAAGTAACATTCTCCAGAAACACACTCTCTCCTAACTCTTAACTTACTAGCTCACCTCACATATGCATGGAAACCCAGAGTGGAGCAGCCGGCGTATCTCTTGCTTGGATGCCGCCAGAAGGCTCTGTGCGATAGTGGCTTGCAAGGAGCTGCTTAGGAATCTAGTTGCACAGCAAGTACAAGCTTCTCACTGGAGCTGAGAAGCACTGGGAAGAACTTCCCTTTGAAGAACTAACAGTGTGCAGAAACACACGCAGTTCTATCTCTTACTGGGGAGTGTGCACTAGACTTCAGTGAACAGGCCGCATTGCCCGAGCAAGGCAGAATGCAGATGCGTAGTTCCCAAGCAAATTCTTCTGAGTCCACTAGAAAAGTTGGAGTAGAGCTGAGAGGAACTCGGCATAAGTTCCATTTGAAGAAATAACCTAGGCCAGAAACCCACTCAGCTGTAGCTGTTAAGATTCATCTGGAGCGCACATTCTGGGAACCAGGCAGCAGAGTGCCCTGTGGAAGCTGCTCGATTTCAGCTTGTCTGATAGGTGTTTGTCTTCCCTGCAGAGAAACAGTGGCTTAGAGAACTCTTTCTAGAGCAGCCACACACTCTGCCCTAGAGCTGAGAAGCACTGGCTGTAAGTTCCCTTTGCAGAAGTAACATTCTCCAGAAACACACTCTCTCCTAACTCTTAACTGACTAGCTCACCTCACATATGCATGGAAACCCAGAGTGGAGCAGCCGGAGTATTTCTTGCTTGGATGCCGCCAGAAGGCTCTGTGCGATAGTGGCTTGCAAGGAGCTGCTTACGAATCTAGTTGCACAGCAAGTACAAGCTTCTCACTGGAGCTGAGAAGCACTGGGAAGGACTTCCCTTTGAAGAACTAACAGTGTGCAGAAACACACGCAGTTCTATCTCTTACTGGAGAGTGTGCAGGTGAGTTCAGTGAACAGGCCGCTCTGCCCGAACAAGGCAGAATGCAGATGCGTAGTTCCCAAGCAGATTCTTCTGAGTCCACTAGAAACGTTGGAGTAGAGCTGAGAGGAACTCGGCATAAGTTCCATTTGAAGAAATAACCTAGGCCAGAAACCCACTCAGCTGTAGCTGTTAGGATTCATCTGGAGCACACATTCTGGGAACCAGGCAGCAGAGTGCCCTGTGGAAGCTGCTCGATTTCAGCTTGTCTGATAGGTGTTTGTCTTCCCTGCAGAGAAACAGTGGCTTAGAGAACTCTTCCTACAGCAGCCACACACTCTGCCCTAGAGCTGAGAAGCACTGGCTGTAAGTTCCCTTTGCAGAAGTAACATTCTCCAGAAACACACTCTCTCCTAACTCTTAACTTACTAGCTCACCTCACATATGCATGGAAACCCAGAGTGGAGCAGCCGGCGTATCTCTTGCTTGGATGCCGCCAGAAGGCTCTGTGCGATAGTGGCTTGCAAGGAGCTGCTTAGGAATCTAGTTGCACAGCAAGTACAAGCTTCTCACTGGAGCTGAGAAGCACTGGGAAGAACTTCCCTTTGAAGAACTAACAGTGTGCAGAAACACACGCAGTTCTATCTCTTACTGGAGAGTGTGCAGGCGAGTTCAGTGAACAGGCCGCTCTGCCCGAACAAGGCAGAATGCAGATGCGTAGTTCCCAAGCATATTCTTCTGAGTCCACTAGAAACGTTGGAGTAGAGCTGAGATGAACTCGGCATAAGTTCCATTTGAAGAAATAACCTAGGCCAGAAACCCACTCAGCTGTAGCTGTTAGGATTCATCTGGAGCGCACATTCTGGGAACCAGGCAGCAGAGTGCCCTGTGGAAGCTGCTCGATTTCAGCTTGTCTGATAGGTGTTTGTCTTCCCTGCAGAGAAACAGTGGCTTAGAGAACTCTTCCTACAGCAGCCACACACTCTGCCCTAGAGCTGAGAAGCACTGGCTGTAAGTTCCCCTTGCAGAAGTAACATTCTCCAGAAACACACTCTCTCCTAACTCTTAAGTTACTAGCTCACCTCACATATGCATGGAAACCCAGAGTGGAGCAGCCGGCGTATCTCTTGCTTGGATGCCGCCAGAAGGCTCTGTGCGATAGTGGCTTGCAAGGAGCTGCTTAGAAATCTAGTTGCACAGCAAGTACAAGCTTCTCACTGGAGCTGAGAAGCACTGGGAAGAACTTCCCTTTGAAGAACTAACAGTGTGCAGAAACACACGCAGTTCTATCTCTTACTGGGGAGTGTGCAGGCGAGTTCAGTGAACAGGCCGCTCTGCCCGAACAAGGCAGAATGCAGATGCGTAGTTCCCAAGCAGATTCTTCTGAGTCCACTAGAAACGTTGGAGTAGAGCTGAGAGGAACTCGGCATAAGTTCCATTTGAAGAAATAACCTAGGCCAGAAACCCACTCAGCTGTAGCTGTTAGGATTCATCTGGAGCACACATTCTGGGAACCAGGCAGCAGAGTGCCCTGTGGAAGCTGCTCGATTTCAGCTTGTCTGATAGGTGTTTGTCTTCCCTGCAGAGAAACAGTGGCTTAGAGAACTCTTCCTACAGCAGCCACACACTCTGCCCTAGAGCTGAGAAGCACTGGCTGTAAGTTCCCTTTGCAGAAGTAACATTCTCCAGAAACACACTCTCTCCTAACTCTTAACTTACTAGCTCACCTCACATATGCATGGAAACCCAGAGTGGAGCAGCCGGCGTATCTCTTGCTTGGATGCCGCCAGAAGGCTCTGTGCGATAGTGGCTTGCAAGGAGCTGCTTAGGAATCTAGTTGCACAGCAAGTACAAGCTTCTCACTGGAGCTGAGAAGCACTGGGAAGAACTTCCCTTTGAAGAACTAACAGTGTGCAGAAACACACGCAGTTCTATCTCTTACTGGGGAGTGTGCAGGCGAGTTCAGTGAACAGGCCGCTCTGCCCGAACAAGGCAGAATGCAGATGCGTAGTTCCCAAGCAGATTCTTCTGAGTCCACTAGAAACGTTGGAGTAGAGCTGAGAGGAACTCGGCATAAGTTCCATTTGAAGAAATAACCTAGGCCAGAAACCCACTCAGCTGTAGCTGTTAAGATTCATCTGGAGCGCACATTCTGGGAACCAGGCAGCAGAGTGCCCTGTGGAAGCTGCTCGATTTCAGCTTGTCTGATAGGTGTTTGTCTTCCCTGCAGAGAAACAGTGGCTTAGAGAACTCTTCCTACAGCAGCCACACACTCTGCCCTAGAGCTGAGAAGCACTGGCTGTAAGTTCCCTTTGCAGAAGTAACATTCTCCAGAAACACACTCTCTCCTAACTCTTAACTTACTAGCTCACCTCACATATGCATGGAAACCCAGAGTGGAGCAGCCGGCGTATCTCTTGCTTGGATGCCGCCAGAAGGCTCTGTGCGATAGTGGCTTGCAAGGAGCTGCTTAGGAATCTAGTTGCACAGCAAGTACAAGCTTCTCACTGGAGCTGAGAAGCACTGGGAAGAACTTCCCTTTGAAGAACTAACAGTGTGCAGAAACACACGCAGTTCTATCTCTTACTGGGGAGTGTGCAGGCGAGTTCAGTGAACAGGCCGCTCTGCCCGAACAAGGCAGAATGCAGATGCGTAGTTCCCAAGCAGATTCTTCTGAGTCCACTAGAAACGTTGGAGTAGAGCTGAGAGGAACTCGGCATAAGTTCCATTTGAAGAAATAACCTAGACCAGAAACCCACTCAGCTGTAGCTGTTAAGATTCATCTGGAGCGCACATTCTGGGAACCAGGCAGCAGAGTGCCCTGTGGAAGCTGCTCGATTTCAGCTTGTCTGATAGGTGTTTGTCTTCCCTGCAGAGAAACAGTGGCTTAGAGAAGTCTTTCTAGAGCAGCCACACACTCTGCCCTAGAGCTGAGAAGCACTGGCTGTAAGTTCCCTTTGCAGAAGTAACATTCTCCAGAAACACACTCTCTGCTAACTCTTAACTTACTAGCTCACCTCACATATGCATGGAAACCCAGAGTGGAGCAGGCAGCGATAGGTCTTGCTTGGATGCTGCCAGAAGGCTCTGTGCGATAGTGGCTTGCAAGGAGCTGCTTAGGAATCTAGTTGCACAGCAAGTACAAGCTTCTCACTGGAGCTGAGAAGCACTGGGAAGAACTTCCTTTTGAAGAACTAACAGTGTGCAGAAACACACGCAGTTCTATCTCTTACTGGGGAGTGTGCAGGCGAGTTCAGTGAACAGGCCGCTCTGCCCGAACAAGGAAGAATGCAGATGCGTAGTTCCCAAGCATATTCTTCTGAGTCCACTAGAAACGTTGGAGTAGAGCTGAGAGGAACTCGGCATAAGTTCCATTTGAAGAAATAACCTAGGCCAGAAACCCACTCAGCTGTAGCTGTTAAGATTCATCTGGAGCGCACATTCTGGGAACCAGGCAGCAGAGTGCCCTGTGGAAGCTGCTCGATTTCAGCTTGTCTGATAGGTGTTTGTCTTCCCTGCAGAGAAACAGTGGCTTAGAGAACTCTTCCTACAGCAGCCACATACTCTGCCCTAGAGCTGAGAAGCACTGGCTGTAAGTTCCCCTTGCAGAAGTAACATTCTCCAGAAACACACTCTCTCCTAACTCTTAAGTTACTAGCTCACCTCACATATGCATGGAAACCCAGAGTGGAGCAGCCGGTGTATCTCTTGCTTGGATGCCGCCAGAAGGCTCTGTGCGATAGTGGCTTGCAAGGAGCTGCTTAGGAATCTAGTTGCACAGCAAGTACAAGCTTCTCACTGGAGCTGAGAAGCACTGGGAAGAACTTCCCTTTGAAGAACTAACAGTGTGCAGAAACACACGCAGTTCTATCTCTTACTGGGGAGTGTGCAGGCGAGTTCAGTGAACAGGCCGCTCTGCCCGAACAAGGCAGAATGCAGATGCGTAGTTCCCAAGCAGATTCTTCTGAGTCCACTAGAAACGTTGGAGTAGAGCTGAGAGGAACTCGGCATAAGTTCCATTTGAAGAAATAACCTAGACCAGAAACCCACTCAGCTGTAGCTGTTAAGATTCATCTGGAGCGCACATTCTGGGAACCAGGCAGCAGAGTGCCCTGTGGAAGCTGCTCGATTTCAGCTTGTCTGATAGGTGTTTGTCTTCCCTGCAGAGAAACAGTGGCTTAGAGAATTCTTTCTAGAGCAGCCACACACTCTGCCCTAGAGCTGAGAAGCACTGGCTGTAAGTTCCCTTTGCAGAAGTAATATTCTCCAGAAACACACTCTCTCCTAACTCTTAACTTACTAGCTCACCTCACATATGCATGGAAACCCAGAGTGGAGCAGCCGGCGTATCTCTTGCTTGGATACCGCCAGAAGGCTCTGTGCGATAGTGGCTTGCAAGGAGCTGCTTAGGAATCTAGTTGCACAGCAAGTACAAGCTTCTCACTGGAGCTGAGAAGCACTGGGAAGAACTTCCCTTTGAAGAACTAAAAGTGTGCAGAAACACACGCAGTTCTATCTCTTACTGGGGAGTGTGCAGGCGAGTTCAGTGAACAGGCCGCTCTGCCCGAACAAGGCAGAATGCAGATGCGTAGTTCCCAAGCATATTCTTCTGAGTCCACTAGAAACGTTGGAGTAGAGCTGAGAGGAACTCGGCATAAGTTCCATTTGAAGAAATAACCTAGGCCAGAAACCCACTCAGCTGCAGCTGTTAGGATTCATCTGGAGCGCACATTCTGGGAACCAGGCAGCAGAGTGCCCTGTGGAAGCTGCTCGATTTCAGCTTGTCTGATAGGTGTTTGTCTTCCCTGCAGAGAAACAGTGGCTTAGAGAATTCTTTCTAGAGCAGCCACACACTCTGCCCTAGAGCTGAGAAGCACTGGCTGTAAGTTCCCTTTGCAGAAGTAACATTCTCCAGAAACACACTCTCTCCTAACTCTTAACTTACTAGCTCACCTCACATATGCATGGAAACCCAGAGTGGAGCAGGCAGCGATAGGTCTTGCTTGGATGCTGCCAGAAGGCTCTGTGCGATAGTGGCTTGCAAGGAGCTGCTTAGGAATCTAGTTGCACAGCAAGTACAAGCTTCTCACTGGAGCTGAGAAGCACTGGGAAGAACTTCTCTTTGAAGAACTAACAGTGTGCAGAAACACACGCAGGTCTATCTCTTACTGGGGAGTGTGCAGGCGAGTTCAGTGAACAGGCCGCTCTGCCCGAACAAGGCAGAATGCAGATGCGTAGTTCCCAAGCATATTCTTCTGAGTCCACTAGAAACGTTGGAGTAGAGCTGAGAGGAACTCAGCATAAGTTCCATTTGAAGAAATAACCTAGGCCAGAAACCCACTCAGCTGTAGCTGTTAAGATTCATCTGGAGCGCACATTCTGGGAACCAGGCAGAAGAGTGCCCTGTGGAAGCTGCTCGATTTCAGCTTGTCTAATAGGTGTTTGTCTTCCCTGCAGAGAAACAGTGGCTTAGAGAAGTCTTTCTAGAGCAGCCACACACTCTGCCCTAGAGCTGAGAAGCACTGGCTGTAAGTTCCCTTTGCAGAAGTAACATTCTCCAGAAACACACTCTCTCCTAACTCTTAACTTACTAGCTCACCTCACATATGCATGGAAACCCAGAGTGGAGCAGCCGGCGTATCTCTTGCTTGGATGCCGCCTGAAGGCTCTGTGCGATAGTGGCTTGCAAGGAGCTGCTTAGGAATCTAGTTGCACAGCAAGTACAAGCTTCTCACTGGAGCTGAGAAGCACTGGGAAGAACTTCCCTTTGAAGAACTAACAGTGTGCAGAAACACACGCAGTTCTATCTCTTACTGGAGAGTGTGCAGGCGAGTTCAGTGAACAGGCCGCTCTGCCCGAACAAGGCAGAATGCAGATGCGTAGTTCCCAAGCATATTCTTCTGAGTCCACTAGAAACGTTGGAGTAGAGCTACGAGGAACTCGGCATAAGTTCCATTTGAAGAAATAACCTAGGCCAGAAACCCACTCAGCTGTAGCTGTTAGGATTCATCTGGAGCGCACATTCTGGGAACCAGGCAGCAGAGTGCCCTGTGGAAGCTGCTCGATTTCAGCTTGTCTGATAGGTGTTTGTCTTCCCTGCAGAGTAACAGTGGCTTAGAGAACTCTTTCTACAGCAGCCACACACTCTGCCCTAGAGCTGAGAAGCACTGGCTGTAAGTTCCCTTTGCAGAAGTAACATTCTCCAGAAACACACTCTCTCCTAACTCTTAACTTACTAGCTCACCTCACATATGCATGGAAACCCAGAGTGGAGCAGGCGGCGATAGCTCTTGCTTGGATGCTGCCAGAAGGCTCTGTGCGATAGTGGCTTGCAAGGACCTGCTTAGGAATCTCGTTGCACAGCAAGTACAAGCTTCTCACTGGAGCTGAGAAGCACTGGGAAGAACTTCCCTTTGAAGAACTAACAGTGTGCAGAAACACACGCAGTTCTATCTCTTACTGGGGAGTGTGCAGGCGAGTTCAGTGAACAGGCCGCTCTGCCTGAACAAGGCAGAATGCAGATGCGTAGTTCCCAAGCATATTCTTCTGAGTCCACTAGAAACGTTGGAGTAGAGCTGAGAGGAACTCGGCATAAGTTCCATTTGAAGAAATAACCTAGACCAGAAACCCACTCAGCTGTAGCTGTTAAGATTCATCTGGAGCGCACATTCTGGGAACCAGGCAGCAGAGTGCCCTGTGGAAGCTGCTCGATTTCAGCTTGTCTGATAGGTGTTTGTCTTCCCTGCAGAGAAACAGTGGCTTAGAGAACTCTTCCTACAGCAGCCACACATTCTGCTCTAGAGCTGAGAAGCACTGGCTGTAAGTTCCCCTTGCAGAAGTAACATTCTCCAGAAAAAAACTCTCTCCTAACTCTTAAGTTACTAGCTCACCTCACATATGCATGGAAACCCAGAGTGGAGCAGCCGGCGTATCTCTTGCTTGGATGCTGCCAGAAGGCTCTGTGCGATAGTGGCTTGCAAGGAGCTGCTTAGGAATCTCGTTGCACAGCAAGTACAAGCTTCTCACTGGAGCTGAGAAGCACTGGGAAGAACTTCCCTTTGAAGAACTAACAGTGTGCAGAAACACACGCAGTTCTATCTCTTACTGGGGAGTGTGCAGGCGAGTTCAGTGAACAGGCCGCTCTGCCCGAACAAGGCAGAATGCAGATGCGTAGTTCCCAAGCAGATTCTTCTGAGTCCACTAGAAACGTTGGAGTAGAGCTGAGAGGAACTCGGCATAAGTTCCATTTGAAGAAATAACCTAGGCCAGAAACCCACTCAGCTGTAGCTGTTAAGATTCATCTGGAGCGCACATTCTGGGAACCAGGCAGCAGAGTGCCCTGTGGAAGCTGCTCGATTTCAGCTTGTCTGATAGGTGTTTGTCTTCCCTGCAGAGAAACAGTGGCTTAGAGAAGTCTTTCTAGAGCAGCCACACACTCTGCCCTAGAGCTGAGTATCACTGGCTGTAAGTTCCCTTTGCAGAAGTAACATTCTCCAGAAACACACTCTCTCCTAACTCTTAACTTACTAGCTCACCTCACATATGCATGGAAACCCAGAGTGGAGCAGGCGGAGATAGCTCTTACATGGAAGCTGCCAGAAGGCTCTGTGCGATAGTGGCTTGCAAGGAGCTGCTTAGGAATCTAGTTGCACAGCAAGTACAAGCTTCTCACTAGAGCTGAGAAGCACTGGGAAGAACTTCCCTTTGAAGAACTAACAGTGTGCAGAAACACACGCATTTCTATCTCTTACTGGAGAGTGTGCAGGTGAGTTCAGTGAACAGGCTGCTCTGCCCGAACAAGGCAGAATGCAGATGCGTAGTTCCCAAGCATATTCTTCTGAGTCCACTAGAAACGTTGGAGTAGAGCTGAGAGGAACTCGGCATAAGTTCCATTTGAAGAAATAACCTAGGCCAGAAACCCACTCAGCTGTAGCTGTTAGGATTCATCTGGAGTGCACATTCTGGGAACCAGGCAGCAGAGTGCCCTGTGGAAGCTGCTCGATTTCAGCTTGTCTGATAGGTGTTTGTCTTCCCTGCAGAGAAACAGTGGCTTAGAGAAGTCTTTCTAGAGCAGCCACACACTCTGCCCTAGAGCTGAGAAGCACTGGCTGTAAGTTCCCTTTGCAGAAGTAACATTCTCCAGAAACACACTCTCTCCTAACTCTTAACTTACTAGCTCACCTCACATATGCATGGAAACCCAGAGTGGAGCAGCCGGCGTATCTCTTGCTTGGATGCCGCCAGAAGGCTCTGTGCGATAGTGGCTTGCAAGGAGCTGCTTAGGAATCTAGTTGCACAGCAAGTACAAGCTTCTCACTGGAGCTGAGAAGCACTGGGAAGAACTTCCCTTTGAAGAACTAAAAGTGTGCAGAAACACACGCAGTTCTATCTCTTACTGGAGAGTGTGCAGGCGAGTTCAGTGAACAGGCCGCTCTGCCCGAGCAAGGCAGAATGCAGATGCGTAGTTCCCAAGCATATTCTTCTGAGTCCACTAGAAACGTTGGAGTAGAGCTGAGAGGAACTCGGCATAAGTTCCATTTGAAGAAATAACCTAGGCCAGAAACCCACTCAGCTGTAGCTGTTAAGATTCATCTGGAGCGCACATTCTGGGAACCAGGCAGCAGAGTGCCCTGTGGAAGCTGCTCGATTTCAGCTTGTCTGATAGGTGTTTGTCTTCCCTGCAGAGAAACAGTGGCTTAGAGAACTCTTCCTACAGCAGCCACACATTCTGCTCTAGAGCTGAGAAGCACTGGCTGTAAGTTCCCCTTGCAGAAGTAACATTCTCCAGAAACAAACTCTCTCCTAACTCTTAAGTTACTAGCTCACCTCACATATGCATGGAAACCCAGAGTGGAGCAGCCGGCGTATCTCTTGCTTGGATGCCGCCAGAAGGCTCTGTGCGATAGTGGCTTGCAAGGAGCTGCTTAGGAATCTCGTTGCACAGCAAGTACAAGCTTCTCACTGGAGCTGAGAAGCACTGGGAAGAACTTCCCTTTGAAGAACTAACAGTGTGCAGAAACACACGCAGTTCTATCTCTTACTGGGGAGTGTGCAGGCGAGTTCAGTGAACAGGCCGCTCTGCCTGAACAAGGCAGAATGCAGATGCGTAGTTCCCAAGCAGATTCTTCTGAGTCCACTAGAAACGTTGGAGTAGAGCTGAGAGGAACTCGGCATAAGTTCCATTTGAAGAAATAACCTAGGCCAGAAACCCACTCAGCTGTAGCTGTTAAGATTCATCTGGAGCGCACATTCTGGGAACCAGGCAGAAGAGTGCCCTGTGGAAGCTGCTCGATTTCAGCTTGTCTGATAGGTGTTTGTCTTCCCTGCAGAGAAACAGTGGCTTAGAGAAGTCTTTCTAGAGCAGCCACACACTCTGCCCTAGAGCTGAGTATCACTGGCTGTAAGTTCCCTTTGCAGAAGTAACATTCTCCAGAAACACACTCTCTCCTAACTCTTAACTTACTAGCTCACCTCACATATGCATGGAAACCCAGAGTGGAGCAGGCGGCGATAGCTCTTGCATGGAAGCTGCCAGAAGGCTCTGTGCGATAGTGGCTTGCAAGGAGCTGCTTAGGAATCTAGTTGCACAGCAAGTACAAGCTTCTCACTAGAGCTGAGAAGCACTGGGAAGAACTTCCCTTTGAAGAACTAACAGTGTGCAGAAACACACGCATTTCTATCTCTTACTGGAGAGTGTGCAGGCGAGTTCAGTGAACAGGCTGCTCTGCCCGAACAAGGCAGAATGCAGATGCGTAGTTCCCAAGCATATTCTTCTGAGTCCACTAGAAACGTTGGAGTAGAGCTGAGAGGAACTCGGCATAAGTTCCATTTGAAGAAATAACCTAGGCCAGAAACCCACTCAGCTGTAGCTGTTAGGATTCATCTGGAGCGCACATTCTGGGAACCAGGCAGCAGAGTGCCCTGTGGAAGCTGCTCGATTTCAGCTTGTCTGATAGGTGTTTGTCTTCCCTGCAGAGAAACAGTGGCTTAGAGAAGTCTTTCTAGAGCAGCCACACACTCTGCCCTAGAGCTGAGAAGCACTGGCTGTAAGTTCCCTTTGCAGAAGTAACATTCTCCAGAAACACACTCTCTCCTAACTCTTAACTTACTAGCTCACCTCACATATGCATGGAAACCCAGAGTGGAGCAGCCGGCGTATCTCTTGCTTGGATGCCGCCAGAAGGCTCTGTGCGATAGTGGCTTGCAAGGAGCTGCTTAGGAATCTAGTTGCACAGCAAGTACAAGCTTCTCACTGGAGCTGAGAAGCACTGGGAAGAACTTCCCTTTGAAGAACTAAAAGTGTGCAGAAACACACGCAGTTCTAACTCTTACTGGAGAGTGTGCAGGTGAGTTCAGTGAACAGGCCGCTCTGCCCGAACAAGGCAGAATGCAGATGCGTAGTTCCCAAGCATATTCTTCTGAGTCCACTAGAAACGTTGGAGTAGAGCTGAGAGGAACTCGGCATAAGTTCCATTTGAAGAAATAACCTAGGCCAGAAACCCACTCAGCTGTAGTTGTTAAGATTCATCTGGAGCGCACATTCTGGGAACCAGGCAGCAGAGTGCCCTGTGGAAGCTGCTCGATTTCAGCTTGTCTGATAGGTGTTTGTCTTCCCTGCAGAGAAACAGTGGCTTAGAGAAGTCTTTCTAGAGCAGCCACACACTCTGCCCTAGAGCTGAGAAGCACTGGCTGTAAGTTCCCTTTGCAGAAGTAACATTCTCCAGAAACACACTCTCTCCTAACTCTTAACTTACTAGCTCACCTCACATATGCATGGAAACCCAGAGTGGAGCAGCCGGCGTATCTCTTGCTTGGATGCCGCCAGAAGGCTCTGTGCGATAGTGGCTTGCAAGGAGCTGCTTAGGAATCTAGTTGCACAGCAAGTACAAGCTTCTCACTGGAGCTGAGAAGCACTGGGAAGAACTTCCCTTTGAAGAACTAACAGTGTGCAGAAACACACGCAGTTCTATCTCTTACTGGAGAGTGTGCAGGTGAGTTCAGTGAACAGGCCGCTCTGCCCGAACAAGGCAGAATGCAGATGCGTAGTTCCCAAGCATATTCTTCTGAGTCCACTAGAAACGTTGGAGTAGAGCTGAGAGGAACTCGGCATAAGTTCCATTTGAAGAAATAACCTAGGCCAGAAACCCACTCAGCTGTAGCTAAGATTCATCTGGAGCGCACATTCTGGGAACCAGGCAGCAGAGTGCCCTGTGGAAGCTGCTCGATTTCAGCTTGTCTGATAGGTGTTTGTCTTCCCTGCAGAGAAACAGTGGCTTAGAGAAGTCTTTCTAGAGCAGCCACACACTCTGCCCTAGAGCTGAGTATCACTGGCTGTAAGTTCCCTTTGCAGAAGTAACATTCTCCAGAAACACACTCTCTCCTAACTCTTAACTTACTAGCTCACCTCACATATGCATGGAAACCCAGAGTGGAGCAGCCGGCGTATCTCTTGCTTGGATGCCGCCAGAAGGCTCTGTGCGATAGTGGCTTGCAAGGAGCTGCTTAGGAATCTAGTTGCACAGCAAGTACAAGCTTCTCACTGGAGCTGAGAAGTACTGGGTAGAACTTCCCTTTGAAGAACTAAAAGTGTGCAGAAACACACGCAGTTCTATCTCTTACTGGAGAGTGTGCAGGCGAGTTCAGTGAACAGGCCGCTCTGCCCGAACAAGGCAGAATGCAGATGCGTAGTTCCCAAGCATATTCTTCTGAGTCCACTAGAAACGTTGGAGTAGAGCTGAGAGGAACTCGGCATAAGTTCCATTTGAAGAAATAACCTAGGCCAGAAACCCACTCAGCTGTAGCTCTTAGGATTCATCTGGAGTGCACATTCTGGGAACCAGGCAGCAGAGTGCCCTGTGGAAGCTGCTCGATTTCAGCTTGTCTGATAGGTGTTTGTCTTCCCTGCAGAGAAACAGTGGCTTAGAGAATTCTTTCTAGAGCAGCCACACACTCTGCCCTAGAGCTGAGAAGCACTGGCTGTAAGTTCCCTTTGCAGAAGTAACATTCTCCAGAAACACACTCTCTCCTAACTCTTAACTTACTAGCTCACCTCACATATGCATGGAAACCCAGAGTGGAGCAGGCAGCGATAGGTCTTGCTTGGATGCTGCCAGAAGGCTCTGTGCGATAGTGGCTTGCAAGGAGCTGCTTAGGAATCTAGTTGCACAGCAAGTACAAGCTTCTCACTAGAGCTGAGAAGCACTGGGAAGAACTTCCCTTTGAAGAACTAACAGTGTGCAGAAACACACGCATTTCTATCTCTTACTGGAGAGTGTGCAGGCGAGTTCAGTGAACAGGCTGCTCTGCCCGAACAAGGCAGAATGCAGATGCGTAGTTCCCAAGCATATTCTTCTGAGTCCAGTAGAAACGTTGGAGTAGAGCTGAGAGGAACTCGGCATAAGTTCCATTTGAAGAAATAACCTAGGCCAGAAACCCACTCAGCTGTAGCTGTTAGGATTCATCTGGAGCGCACATTCTGGGAACCAGGCAGCAGAGTGCCCTGTGGAAGCTGCTCGATTTCAGCTTGTCTGATAGGTGTTTGTCTTCCCTGCAGAGAAACAGTGGCTTAGAGAACTCTTTCTAGAGCAGCCACACACTCTGCCCTAGAGCTGAGAAGCACTGGCTGTAAGTTCCCTTTGCAGACGTAACATTCTCCAGAAACACACTCTCTCCTAACTCTTAACTTACTAGCTCACCTCACATATGCATGGAAACCCAGAGTGGAGCAGCCGGCGTATCTCTTGCTTGGATGCCGCCAGAAGGCTCTGTGCGATAGTGGCTTGCAAGGAGCTTCTTAGGAATCTAGTTGCACAGCAAGTACAAGCTTCTCACTGGAGCTGAGAAGCACTGGGAAGAACTTCCCTTTGAAGAACTAACAGTGTGCAGAAACACACGCAGTTCTATCTCTTACTGGAGAGTGTGCAGGCGAGTTCAGTGAACAGGCCGCTCTGCCCGAACAAGACAGAATGCAGATGCGTAGTTCCCAAGCATATTCTTCTGAGTCCACCCTAAACGTTGGAGTAGAGCTACGAGGAACTCGGCATAAGTTCCATTTGAAGAAATAACCTAGGCCAGAAACCCACTCAGCTGTAGTTGTTAAGATTCATCTGGAGCGCACATTCTGGGAACCAGGGGGCAGAGTGCCCTGTGGAAGCTGCTCGATTTCAGCTTGTCTGATAGGTGTTTGTCTTCCCTGCAGAGAAACAGTGGCTTAGAGAAGTCTTTCTAGAGCAGCCACACACTCTGCCCTAGAGCTGAGAAGCACTGGCTGTAAGTTCCCTTTGCAGAAGTAACATTCTCCAGAAACACACTCTCTCCTAACTCTTAACTTACTAGCTCACCTCACATATGCATGGAAACCCAGAGTGGAGCAGCCGGCGTATCTCTTGCTTGGATGCCGCCAGAAGGCTCTGTGCGATAGTGGCTTGCAAGGAGCTGCTTAGGAATCTAGTTGCACAGCAAGTACAAGCTTCTCACTGGAGCTGAGAAGCACTGGGAAGAACTTCCCTTTGAAGAACTAACAGTGTGCAGAAACACACGCAGTTCTATCTCTTACTGGAGAGTGTGCAGGCGAGTTCAGTGAACAGGCCGCTCTGCCCGAACAAGGCAGAATGCAGATGTGTAGTTCCCAAGCATATTCTTCTGAGTCCACTAGAAACGTTGAGGTAGAGCTGAGAGGAACTCGGCATAAGTTCCATTTGAAGAAATAACCTAGGCCAGAAACCCACTCAGCTGTAGCTGTTAAGATTCATCTGGAGCGCACATTCTGGGAACCAGGCAGCAGAGTGCCCTGTGGAAGCTGCTCGATTTCAGCTTGTCTGATAGGTGTTTGTCTTCCCTGCAGAGAAACAGTGGCTTAGAGAACTCTTCCTACAGCAGCCACACATTCTGCTCTAGAGCTGAGAAGCACTGGCTGTAAGTTCCCCTTGCAGAAGTAACATTCTCCAGAAACAAACTCTCTCCTAACTCTTAAGTTACTAGCTCACCTCACATATGCATGGAAACCCAGAGTGGAGCAGCCGGCGTATCTCTTGCTTGGATGCCGCCAGAAGGCTCTGTGCGATTGGCTTGCAAGGAGCTGCTTAGGAATCTCGTTGCACAGCAAGTACAAGCTTCTCACTGGAGCTGAGAAGCACTGGGAAGAACTTCCCTTTGAAGAACTAACAGTGTGCAGAAACACACGCAGTTCTATCTCTTACTGGGGAGTGTGCAGGCGAGTTCAGTGAACAGGCCGCTCTGCCTGAACAAGGCAGAATGCAGATGCGTAGTTCCCAAGCAGATTCTTCTGAGTCCACTAGAAACGTTGGAGTAGAGCTGAGAGGAACTCGGCATAAGTTCCATTTGAAGAAATAACCTAGGCCAGAAACCCACTCAGCTGTAGCTGTTAAGATTCATCTGGAGCGCACATTCTGGGAACCAGGCAGCAGAGTGCCCTGTGGAAGCTGCTCGATTTCAGCTTGTCTGATAGGTGTTTGTCTTCCCTGCAGAGAAACAGTGGCTTAGAGAAGTCTTTCTAGAGCAGCCACACACTCTGCCCTAGAGCTGAGTATCACTGGCTGTAAGTTCCCTTTGCAGAAGTAACATTCTCCAGAAACACACTCTCTCCTAACTCTTAACTTACTAGCTCACCTCACATATGCATGGAAACCCAGAGTGGAGCAGCCGGCGATAGCTCTTGCATGGAAGCTGCCAGAAGGCTCTGTGCGATAGTGGCTTGCAAGGAGCTGCTTAGGAATCTAGTTGCACAGCAAGTACAAGCTTCTCACTAGAGCTGAGAAGCACTGGGAAGAACTTCCCTTTGAAGAACTAACAGTGTGCAGAAACACACGCATTTCTATCTCTTACTGGAGAGTGTGCAGGCGAGTTCAGTGAACAGGCTGCTCTGCCCGAACAAGGCAGAATGCAGATGCGTAGTTCCCAAGCATATTCTTCTGAGTCCACTAGAAACGTTGGACTAGAGCTGAGAGGAACTCGGCATAAGTTCCATTTGAAGAAATAACCTAGGCCAGAAACCCACTCAGCTGTAGCTGTTAGGATTCATCTGGAGCGCACATTCTGGGAACCAGGCAGCAGAGTGCCCTGTGGAAGCTGCTCGATTTCAGCTTGTCTGATAGGTGTTTGTCTTCCCTGCAGAGAAACAGTGGCTTAGAGAAGTCTTTCTAGAGCAGCCACACACTCTGCCCTAGAGCTGAGAAGCACTGGCTGTAAGTTCCCTTTGCAGAAGTAACATTCTCCAGAAACACACTCTCTCCTAACTCTTAACTTACTAGCTCACCTCACATATGCATGGAAACCCAGAGTGGAGCAGCCGGCGTATCTCTTGCTTGGATGCCGCCAGAAGGCTCTGTGCGATAGTGGCTTGCAAGGAGCTGCTTAGGAATCTAGTTGCACAGCAAGTACAAGCTTCTCACTGGAGCTGAGAAGCACTGGGAAGAACTTCCCTTTGAAGAACTAAAAGTGTGCAGAAACACACGCAGTTCTAACTCTTACTGGAGAGTGTGCAGGTGAGTTCAGTGAACAGGCCGCTCTGCCCGAACAAGGCAGAATGCAGATGCGTAGTTCCCAAGCATATTCTTCTGAGTCCACTAGAAACGTTGGAGTAGAGCTGAGAGGAACTCGGCATAAGTTCCATTTGAAGAAATAACCTAGGCCAGAAACCCACTCAGCTGTAGTTGTTAAGATTCATCTGGAGCGCACATTCTGGGAACCAGGCAGCAGAGTGCCCTGTGGAAGCTGCTCGATTTCAGCTTGTCTGATAGGTGTTTGTCTTCCCTGCAGAGAAACAGTGGCTTAGAGAAGTCTTTCTAGAGCAGCCACACACTCTGCCCTAGAGCTGAGAAGCACTGGCTGTAAGTTCCCTTTGCAGAAGTAACATTCTCCAGAAACACACTCTCTCCTAACTCTTAACTTACTAGCTCACCTCACATATGCATGGAAACCCAGAGTGGAGCAGCCGGCGTATCTCTTGCTTGGATGCCGCCAGAAGGCTCTGTGCGATAGTGGCTTGCAAGGAGCTGCTTAGGAATCTAGTTGCACAGCAAGTACAAGCTTCTCACTGGAGCTGAGAAGCACTGGGAAGAACTTCCCTTTGAAGAACTAACAGTGTGCAGAAACACACGCAGTTCTATCTCTTACTGGAGAGTGTGCAGGTGAGTTCAGTGAACAGGCCGCTCTGCCCGAACAAGGCAGAATGCAGATGCGTAGTTCCCAAGCATATTCTTCTGAGTCCACTAGAAACGTTGGAGTAGAGCTGAGAGGAACTCGGCATAAGTTCCATTTGAAGAAATAACCTAGGCCAGAAACCCACTCAGCTGTAGCTGTTAAGATTCATCTGGAGCGCACATTCTGGGAACCAGGCAGCAGAGTGCCCTGTGGAAGCTGCTCGATTTCAGCTTGTCTGATAGGTGTTTGTCTTCCCTGCAGAGAAACAGTGGCTTAGAGAAGTCATTCTAGAGCAGCCACACACTCTGCCCTAGAGCTGAGTATCACTGGCTGTAAGTTCCCTTTGCAGAAGTAACATTCTCCAGAAACACACTCTCTCCTAACTCTTAACTTACTAGCTCACCTCACATATGCATGGAAACCCAGAGTGGAGCAGCCGGCGTATCTCTTGCTTGGATGCCGCCAGAAGGCTCTGTGCGATAGTGGCTTGCAAGGAGCTGCTTAGGAATCTAGTTGCACAGCAAGTACAAGCTTCTCACTGGAGCTGAGAAGTACTGGGTAGAACTTCCCTTTGAAGAACTAAAAGTGTGCAGAAACACACGCAGTTCTATCTCTTACTGGAGAGTGTGCAGGCGAGTTCAGTGAACAGGCCGCTCTGCCCGAACAAGGCAGAATGCAGATGCGTAGTTCCCAAGCATATTCTTCT
Organism: Tapirus indicus; assembly: GCA_031878705.1. NCBI lineage: Eukaryota > Metazoa > Chordata > Mammalia > Perissodactyla > Tapiridae > Tapirus > Tapirus indicus. The sequence continues at coordinate 1,619,381 of CM062933.1, forward strand.
GAGTCCACTAGAAACGTTGGAGTAGAGCTGAGAGGAACTCGGCATAAGTTCCATTTGAAGAAATAACCTAGGCCAGAAACCCACTCAGCTGTAGCTGTTAAGATTCATCTGGAGCGCACATTCTGGGAACCAGGCAGCAGAGTGCCCTGTGGAAGCTGCTCGATTTCAGCTTGTCTGATAGGTGTTTGTCTTCCCTGCAGAGAAACAGTGGCTTAGAGAAGTCATTCTAGAGCAGCCACACACTCTGCCCTAGAGCTGAGTATCACTGGCTGTAAGTTCCCTTTGCAGAAGTAACATTCTCCAGAAACACACTCTCTCCTAACTCTTAACTTACTAGCTCACCTCACATATGCATGGAAACCCAGAGTGGAGCAGCCGGCGTATCTCTTGCTTGGATGCCGCCAGAAGGCTCTGTGCGATAGTGGCTTGCAAGGAGCTGCTTAGGAATCTAGTTGCACAGCAAGTACAAGCTTCTCACTGGAGCTGAGAAGTACTGGGTAGAACTTCCCTTTGAAGAACTAAAAGTGTGCAGAAACACACGCAGTTCTATCTCTTACTGGAGAGTGTGCAGGCGAGTTCAGTGAACAGGCCGCTCTGCCCGAACAAGGCAGAATGCAGATGCGTAGTTCCCAAGCATATTCTTCTGAGTCCACTAGAAACGTTGGAGTAGAGCTGAGAGGAACTCGGCATAAGTTCCATTTGAAGAAATAACCTAGGCCAGAAACCCACTCAGCTGTAGCTCTTAGGATTCATCTGGAGTGCACATTCTGGGAACCAGGCAGCAGAGTGCCCTGTGGAAGCTGCTCGATTTCAGCTTGTCTGATAGGTGTTTGTCTTCCCTGCAGAGAAACAGTGGCTTAGAGAATTCTTTCTAGAGCAGCCACACACTCTGCCCTAGAGCTGAGAAGCACTGGCTGTAAGTTCCCTTTGCAGAAGTAACATTCTCCAGAAACACACTCTCTCCTAACTCTTAACTTACTAGCTCACCTCACATATGCATGGAAACCCAGAGTGGAGCAGGCAGCGATAGGTCTTGCTTGGATGCTGCCAGAAGGCTCTGTGCGATAGTGGCTTGCAAGGAGCTGCTTAGGAATCTAGTTGCACAGCAAGTACAAGCTTCTCACTAGAGCTGAGAAGCACTGGGAAGAACTTCCCTTTGAAGAACTAACAGTGTGCAGAAACACACGCATTTCTATCTCTTACTGGAGAGTGTGCAGGCGAGTTCAGTGAACAGGCTGCTCTGCCCGAACAAGGCAGAATGCAGATGCGTAGTTCCCAAGCATATTCTTCTGAGTCCAGTAGAAACGTTGGAGTAGAGCTGAGAGGAACTCGGCATAAGTTCCATTTGAAGAAATAACCTAGGCCAGAAACCCACTCAGCTGTAGCTGTTAGGATTCATCTGGAGCGCACATTCTGGGAACCAGGCAGCAGAGTGCCCTGTGGAAGCTGCTCGATTTCAGCTTGTCTGATAGGTGTTTGTCTTCCCTGCAGAGAAACAGTGGCTTAGAGAAGTCTTTCTAGAGCAGCCACACACTCTGCCCTAGAGCTGAGAAGCACTGGCTGTAAGTTCCCTTTGCAGACGTAACATTCTCCAGAAACACACTCTCTCCTAACTCTTAACTTACTAGCTCACCTCACATATGCATGGAAACCCAGAGTGGAGCAGCCGGCGTATCTCTTGCTTGGATGCCGCCAGAAGGCTCTGTGCGATAGTGGCTTGCAAGGAGCTGCTTAGGAATCTAGTTGCACAGCAAGTACAAGCTTCTCACTGGAGCTGAGAAGCACTGGGAAGAACTTCCCTTTGAAGAACTAAAAGTGTGCAGAAACACACGCAGTTCTATCTCTTACTGGAGAGTGTGCAGGCGAGTTCTGTGAACAGGCCGCTCTGCCCGAACAAGACAGAATGCAGATGCGTAGTTCCCAAGCATATTCTTCTGAGTCCACTAGAAACGTTGGAGTAGAGCTGAGAGGAACTCGGCATAAGTTCCATTTGAAGAAATAACCTAGGCCAGAAACCCACTCAGCTGTAGTTGTTAAGATTCATCTGGAGCGCACATTCTGGGAACAAGGGGGCAGAGTGCCCTGTGGAAGCTGCTCGATTTCAGCTTGTCTGATAGGTGTTTGTCTTCCCTGCAGAGAAACAGTGGCTTAGAGAAGTCTTTCTAGAGCAGCCACACACTCTGCCCTAGAGCTGAGAAGCACTGGCTGTAAGTTCCCTTTGCAGAAGTAACATTCTCCAGAAACACACTCTCTCCTAACTCTTAACTTACTAGCTCACCTCACATATGCATGGAAACCCAGAGTGGAGCAGCCGGCGTATCTCTTGCTTGGATGCCGCCAGAAGGCTCTGTGCGATAGTGGCTTGCAAGGAGCTGCTTAGGAATCTAGTTGCACAGCAAGTACAAGCTTCTCACTGGAGCTGAGAAGCACTGGGAAGAACTTCCCTTTGAAGAACTAACAGTGTGCAGAAACACACGCAGTTCTATCTCTTACTGGAGAGTGTGCAGGCGAGTTCAGTGAACAGGCCGCTCTGCCCGAACAAGGCAGAATGCAGATGTGTAGTTCCCAAGCATATTCTTCTGAGTCCACTAGAAACGTTGGAGTAGAGCTGAGAGGAACTCGGCATAAGTTCCATTTGAAGAAATAACCTAGGCCAGAAACCCACTCAGCTGTAGCTGTTAGGATTCATCTGGAGTGCACATTCTGGGAACCAGGCAGCAGAGTGCCCTGTGGAAGCTGCTCGATTTCAGCTTGTCTGATAGGTGTTTGTCTTCCCTGCAGAGAAACAGTGGCTTAGAGAAGTCTTTCTAGAGCAGCCACACACTCTGCCCTAGAGCTGAGAAGCACTGCCTGTAAGTTCCCTTTGCAGACGTAACATTCTCCAGAAACACACTCTCTCCTAACTCTTAACTTACTAGCTCACCTCACATATGCATGGAAACCCAGAGTGGAGCAGCCGGCGTATCTCTTGCTTGGATGCCGCCAGAAGGCTCTGTGCGATAGTGGCTTGCAAGGAGCTGCTTAGGAATCTAGTTGCACAGCAAGTACAAGCTTCTCACTGGAGCTGAGAAGCACTGGGAAGAACTTCCCTTTGAAGAACTAACAGTGTGCAGAAACACACGCAGTTCTATCTCTTACTGGAGAGTGTGCAGGCGAGTTCAGTGAACAGGCCGCTCTGCCCGAACAAGGCAGAATGCAGATGCGTAGTTCCCAAGCATATTCTTCTGAGTCCACTAGAAACGTTGGAGTAGAGCTGAGAGGAACTCGGCATAAGTTCCATTTGAAGAAATAACCTAGGCCAGAAACCCACTCAGCTGTAGCTGTGAAGATTCATCTGGAGCGCACATTCTGGGAACCAGGCAGCAGAGTGCCCTGTGGAAGCTGCTCGATTTCAGCTTGTCTGATAGGTGTTTGTCTTCCCTGCAGAGAAACAGTGGCTTAGAGAACTCTTCCTACAGCAGCCACACATTCTGCTCTAGAGCTGAGAAGCACTGGCTGTAAGTTCCCCTTGCAGAAGTAACATTCTCCAGAAACAAACTCTCTCCTAACTCTTAAGTTACTAGCTCACCTCACATATGCATGGAAACCCAGAGTGGAGCAGCCGGCGTATCTCTTGCTTGGATGCCGCCAGAAGGCTCTGTGCGATAGTGGCTTGCAAGGAGCTGCTTAGGAATCTCGTTGCACAGCAAGTACAAGCTTCTCACTGTAGCTGAGAAGCACTGGGAAGAACTTCCCTTTGAAGAACTAACAGTGTGCAGAAACACACGCAGTTCTATCTCTTACTGGGGAGTGTGCAGGCGAGTTCAGTGAACAGGCCGCTCTGCCTGAACAAGGCAGAATGCAGATGCGTAGTTCCCAAGCAGATTCTTCTGAGTCCACTAGAAACGTTGGAGTAGAGCTGAGAGGAACTCGGCATAAGTTCCATTTGAAGAAATAACCTAGGCCAGAAACCCACTCAGCTGTAGCTGTTAAGATTCATCTGGAGCGCACATTCTGGGAACCAGGCAGCAGAGTGCCCTGTGGAAGCTGCTCGATTTCAGCTTGTCTGATAGGTGTTTGTCTTCCCTGCAGAGAAACAGTGGCTTAGAGAAGTCTTTCTAGAGCAGCCACACACTCTGCCCTAGAGCTGAGTATCACTGGCTGTAAGTTCCCTTTGCAGAAGTAACATTCTCCAGAAACACACTCTCTCCTAACTCTTAACTTACTAGCTCACCTCACATATGCATGGAAACCCAGAGTGGAGCAGGCGGCGATAGCTCTTGCATGGAAGCTGCCAGAAGGCTCTGTGTGATAGTGGCTTGCAAGGAGCTGCTTAGGAATCTAGTTGCACAGCAAGTACAAGCTTCTCACTGGAGCTGAGAAGCACTGGGAAGAACTTCCCTTTGAAGAACTAACAGTGTGCAGAAACACACGCATTTCTATCTCCTACTGGAGAGTGTGCAGGCGAGTTCAGTGAACAGGCTGCTCTGCCCGAACAAGGCAGAATGCAGATGCGTAGTTCCCAAGCATATCCTTCTGAGTCCACTAGAAACGTTGGAGTAGAGCTGCGAGGAACTCGGCATAAGTTCCATTTGAAGAAATAACCTAGGCCAGAAACCCACTCAGCTGTAGCTGTTAGGATTCATCTGGAGCGCACATTCTGGGAACCAGGCAGCAGAGTGCCCTGTGGAAGCTGCTCGATTTCAGCTTGTCTGATAGGTGTTTGTCTTCCCTGCAGAGAAACAGTGGCTTAGAGAAGTCTTTCTAGAGCAGCCACACACTCTGCCCTAGAGCTGAGAAGCACTGGCTGTAAGTTCCCTTTGCAGAAGTAACATTCTCCAGAAACACACTCTCTCCTAACTCTTAACTTACTAGCTCACCTCACATATGCATGGAAACCCAGAGTGGAGCAGCCGGCGTACCTCTTGCTTGGATGCCGCCAGAAGGCTCTGTGCGATAGTGGCTTGCAAGGAGCTGCTTAGGAATCTAGTTGCACAGCAAGTACAAGCTTCTCACTGGAGCTGAGAAGCACTGGGAAGAACTTCCCTTTGAAGAACTAAAAGTGTGCAGAAACACACGCAGTTCTAACTCTTACTGGAGAGTGTGCAGGTGAGTTCAGTGAACAGGCCGCTCTGCCCGAACAAGGCAGAATGCAGATGCGTAGTTCCCAAGCATATTCTTCTGAGTCCACTAGAAACGTTGGAGTAGAGCTACGAGGAACTCGGCATAAGTTCCATTTGAAGAAATAACCTAGGCCAGAAACCCACTCAGCTGTAGCTGTTAGGATTCATCTGGAGCGCACATTCTGGGAACCAGGCAGCAGAGTGCCCTGTGGAAGCTGCTCGATTTCAGCTTGTCTGATAGGTGTTTGTCTTCCCTGCAGAGAAACAGTGGCTTAGAGAAGTCTTTCTAGAGCAGCCACACACTCTGCACTAGAGCTGAGAAGCACTGGCTGTAAGTTCCCTTTGCAGACGTAACATTCTCCAGAAACACACTCTCTCCTAACTCTTAAGTTACTAGCTCACCTCACATATGCATGGAAACCCAGAGTGGAGCAGCCGGCGTATCTCTTGCTTGGATGCCGCCAGAAGGCTCTGTGCGATAGTGGCTTGCAAGGAGCTGCTTAGGAATCTAGTTGCACAGCAAGTACAAGCTTCTCACTGGAGCTGAGAAGTACTGGGTAGAACTTCCCTTTGAAGAACTAAAAGTGTGCAGAAACACACGCAGTTCTATCTCTTACTGGAGAGTGTGCAGGCGAGTTCAGTGAACAGGCCGCTCTGCCCGAACAAGGCAGAATGCAGATGCGTAGTTCCCAAGCATATTCTTCTGAGTCCACTAGAAACGTTGGAGTAGAGCTGAGAGGAACTCGGCATAAGTTCCATTTGAAGAAATAACCTAGGCCAGAAACCCACTCAGCTGTAGCTCTTAGGATTCATCTGGAGTGCACATTCTGGGAACCAGGCAGCAGAGTGCCCTGTGGAAGCTGCTCGATTTCAGCTTGTCTGATAGGTGTTTGTCTTCCCTGCAGAGAAACAGTGGCTTAGAGAATTCTTTCTAGAGCAGCCACACACTCTGCCCTAGAGCTGAGAAGCACTGGCTGTAAGTTCCCTTTGCAGAAGTAACATTCTCCAGAAACACACTCTCTCCTAACTCTTAACTTACTAGCTCACCTCACATATGCATGGAAACCCAGAGTGGAGCAGGCAGCGATAGGTCTTGCTTGGATGCTGCCAGAAGGCTCTGTGCGATAGTGGCTTGCAAGGAGCTGCTTAGGAATCTAGTTGCACAGCAAGTACAAGCTTCTCACTAGAGCTGAGAAGCACTGGGAAGAACTTCCCTTTGAAGAACTAACAGTGTGCAGAAACACACGCATTTCTATCTCTTACTGGAGAGTGTGCAGGCGAGTTCAGTGAACAGGCTGCTCTGCCCGAACAAGGCAGAATGCAGATGCGTAGTTCCCAAGCATATTCTTCTGAGTCCAGTAGAAACGTTGGAGTAGAGCTGAGAGGAACTCGGCATAAGTTCCATTTGAAGAAATAACCTAGGCCAGAAACCCACTCAGCTGTAGCTGTTAGGATTCATCTGGAGCGCACATTCTGGGAACCAGGCAGCAGAGTGCCCTGTGGAAGCTGCTCGATTTCAGCTTGTCTGATAGGTGTTTGTCTTCCCTGCAGAGAAACAGTGGCTTAGAGAAGTCTTTCTAGAGCAGCCACACACTCTGCCCTAGAGCTGAGAAGCACTGGCTGTAAGTTCCCTTTGCAGAAGTAACATTCTCCAGAAACACACTCTCTCCTAACTCTTAACTTACTAGCTCACCTCACATATGCAGGGAAACCCAGAGTGGAGCAGCCGGCGTATCTCTTGCTTGGATGCCGCCAGAAGGCTCTGTGTGATAGTGGCTTGCAAGGAGCTGCTTAGGAATCTAGTTGCACAGCAAGTACAAGCTTCTCACTGGAGCTGAGAAGCACTGGGAAGAACTTCCCTTTGAAGAACTAACAGTGTGCAGAAACACACGCAGTTCTATCTCTTACTGGAGAGTGTGCAGGTGAGTTCAGTGAACAGGCCGCTCTGCCCGAACAAGGCAGAATGCAGATGCGTAGTTCCCAAGCATATTCTTCTGAGTCCACTAGAAACGTTGGAGTAGAGCTGAGAGGAACTCGGCATAAGTTCCATTTGAAGAAATAACCTAGACCAGAAACCCACTCAGCTGTAGCTGTTAAGATTCATCTGGAGCGCACATTCTGGGAACCAGGCAGCAGAGTGCCCTGTGGAAGCTGCTCGATTTCAGCTTGTCTGATAGGTGTTTGTCTTCCTTGCAGAGAAACAGTGGCTTAGAGAAGTCTTTCTAGAGCAGCCACACACTCTGCCCTAGAGCTGAGAAGCACTGGCTGTAAGTTCCCTTTGCAGACGTAACATTCTCCAGAAACACACTCTCTCCTAACTCTTAACTTACTAGCTCACCTCACATATGCATGGAAACCCAGAGTGGAGCAGCCGGCGTATCTCTTGCTTGGATGCCGCCAGAAGGCTCTGTGCGATAGTGGCTTGCAAGGAGCTGCTTAGGAATCTAGTTGCACAGCAAGTACAAGCTTCTCACTGGAGCTGAGAAGCACTGGGAAGAACTTCCCTTTGAAGAACTAACAGTGTGCAGAAACACACGCAGTTCTATCTCTTACTGGGGAGTGTGCAGGCGAGTTCAGTGAACAGGCCGCTCTGCCCGAACAAGGCAGAATGCAGATGCGTAGTTCCCAAGCATATTCTTCTGAGTCCACTAGAAACGTTGGAGTAGAGCTACGAGGAACTCGGCATAAGTTCCATTTGAAGAAATAACCTAGGCCAGAAACCCACTCAGCTGTAGTTGTTAAGATTCATCTGGAGCGCACATTCTGGGAACCAGGGGGCAGAGTGCCCTGTGGAAGCTGCTCGATTTCAGCTTGTCTGATAGGTGTTTGTCTTCCCTGCAGAGAAACAGTGGCTTAGAGAAGTCTTTCTAGAGCAGCCACACACTCTGCCCTAGAGCTGAGAAGCACTGGCTGTAAGTTCCCTTTGCAGAAGTAACATTCTCCAGAAACACACTCTCTCCTAACTCTTAACTTACTAGCTCACCTCACATATGCATGGAAACCCAGAGTGGAGCAGCCGGCGTATCTCTTGCTTGGATGCCGCCAGAAGGCTCTGTGCGATAGTGGCTTGCAAGGAGCTGCTTAGGAATCTAGTTGCACAGCAAGTACAAGCTTCTCACTGGAGCTGAGAAGCACTGGGAAGAACTTCCCTTTGAAGAACTAACAGTGTGCAGAAACACACGCAGTTCTATCTCTTACTGGAGAGTGTGCAGGCGAGTTCAGTGAACAGGCCGCTCTGCCCGAACAAGGCAGAATGCAGATGTGTAGTTCCCAAGCATATTCTTCTGAGTCCACTAGAAACGTTGGAGTAGAGCTGAGAGGAACTCGGCATAAGTTCCATTTGAAGAAATAACCTAGGCCAGAAACCCACTCAGCTGTAGCTGTTAGGATTCATCTGGAGTGCACATTCTGGGAACCAGGCAGCAGAGTGCCCTGTGGAAGCTGCTCGATTTCAGCTTGTCTGATAGGTGTTTGTCTTCCCTGCAGAGAAACAGTGGCTTAGAGAACTCTTTCTACAGCAGCCACACACTCTGCCCTAGAGCTGAGAAGCACTGCCTGTAAGTTCCCTTTGCAGACGTAACATTCTCCAGAAACACACTCTCTCCTAACTCTTAACTTACTAGCTCACCTCACATATGCATGGAAACCCAGAGTGGAGCAGCCGGCGTATCTCTTGCTTGGATGCCGCCAGAAGGCTCTGTGCGATAGTGGCTTGCAAGGACCTGCTTAGGAATCTAGTTGCACAGCAAGTACAAGCTTCTCACTGGAGCTGAGAAGCACTGGGAAGAACTTCCCTTTGAAGAACTAACAGTGTGCAGAAACACACGCAGTTCTATCTCTTACTGGAGAGTGTGCAGGCGAGTTCAGTGAACAGGCCGCTCTGCCCGAACAAGGCAGAATGCAGATGCGTAGTTCCCAAGCATATTCTTCTGAGTCCACTAGAAACGTTGGAGTAGAGCTGAGAGGAACTCGGCATAAGTTCCATTTGAAGAAATAACCTAGGCCAGAAACCCACTCAGCTGTAGCTGTTAAGATTCATCTGGAGCGCACATTCTGGGAACCAGGCAGCAGAGTGCCCTGTGGAAGCTGCTCGATTTCAGCTTGTCTGATAGGTGTTTGTCTTCCCTGCAGAGAAACAGTGGCTTAGAGAACTCTTCCTACAGCAGCCACACATTCTGCTCTAGAGCTGAGAAGCACTGGCTGTAAGTTCCCCTTGCAGAAGTAACATTCTCCAGAAACAAACTCTCTCCTAACTCTTAAGTTACTAGCTCACCTCACATATGCATGGAAACCCAGAGTGGAGCAGCCGGCGTATCTCTTGCTTGGATGCCGCCAGAAGGCTCTGTGCGATAGTGGCTTGCAAGGAGCTGCTTAGGAATCTCGTTGCACAGCAAGTACAAGCTTCTCACTGTAGCTGAGAAGCACTGGGAAGAACTTCCCTTTGAAGAACTAACAGTGTGCAGAAACACACGCAGTTCTATCTCTTACTGGGGAGTGTGCAGGCGAGTTCAGTGAACAGGCCGCTCTGCCTGAACAAGGCAGAATGCAGATGCGTAGTTCCCAAGCAGATTCTTCTGAGTCCACTAGAAACGTTGGAGTAGAGCTGAGAGGAACTCGGCATAAGTTCCATTTGAAGAAATAACCTAGGCCAGAAACCCACTCAGCTGTAGCTGTTAGGATTCATCTGGAGCGCACATTCTGGGAACCAGGCAGCAGAGTGCCCTGTGGAAGCTGCTCGATTTCAGCTTGTCTGATAGGTGTTTGTCTTCCCTGCAGAGAAACAGTGGCTTAGAGAAGTCTTTCTAGAGCAGCCACACACTCTGCCCTAGAGCTGAGTATCACTGGCTGTAAGTTCCCTTTGCAGAAGTAACATTCTCCAGAAACACACTCTCTCCTAACTCTTAACTTACTAGCTCACCTCACATATGCATGGAAACCCAGAGTGGAGCAGGCGGCGATAGCTCTTGCATGGAAGCTGCCAGAAGGCTCTGTGCGATAGTGGCTTGCAAGGAGCTGCTTAGGAATCTAGTTGCACAGCAAGTACAAGCTTCTCACTGGAGCTGAGAAGCACTGGGAAGAACTTCCCTTTGAAGAACTAAAAGTGTGCAGAAACACACGCAGTTCTAACTCTTACTGGAGAGTGTGCAGGTGAGTTCAGTGAACAGGCCGCTCTGCCCGAACAAGGCAGAATGCAGATGCGTAGTTCCCAAGCATATTCTTCTGAGTCCACTAGAAACGTTGGAGTAGAGCTACGAGGAACTCGGCATCAGTTCCATTTGAAGAAATAACCTAGGCCAGAAACCCACTCAGCTGTAGTTGTTAAGATTCATCTGGAGCGCACATTCTGGGAACCAGGCAGCAGAGTGCCCTGTGGAAGCTGCTCGATTTCAGCTTGTCTGATAGGTGTTTGTCTTCCCTGCAGAGAAACAGTGGCTTAGAGAAGTCTTTCTAGAGCAGCCACACACTCTGCCCTAGAGCTGAGAAGCACTGGCTGTAAGTTCCCTTTGCAGAAGTAACATTCTCCAGAAACACACTCTCTCCTAACTCTTAACTTACTAGCTCACCTCACATATGCATGGAAACCCAGAGTGGAGCAGCCGGCGTATCTCTTGCTTGGATGCCGCCAGAAGGCTCTGTGCGATAGTGGCTTGCAAGGAGCTGCTTAGGAATCTAGTTGCACAGCAAGTACAAGCTTCTCACTGGAGCTGAGAAGCACTGGGAAGAACTTCCCTTTGAAGAACTAACAGTGTGCAGAAACACACGCAGTTCTATCTCTTACTGGAGAGTGTGCAGGTGAGTTCAGTGAACAGGCCGCTCTGCCCGAACAAGGCAGAATGCAGATGCGTAGTTCCCAAGCATATTCTTCTGAGTCCACTAGAAACGTTGGAGTAGAGCTGAGAGGAACTCGGCATAAGTTCCATTTGAAGAAATAACCTAGACCAGAAACCCACTCAGCTGTAGCTGTTAAGATTCATCTGGAGCGCACATTGTGGGAACCAGGCAGCAGAGTGCCCTGTGGAAGCTGCTCGATTTCAGCTTGTCTGATAGGTGTTTGTCTTCCCTGCAGAGAAACAGTGGCTTAGAGAAGTCTTTCTAGAGCAGCCACACACTCTGCACTAGAGCTGAGAAGCACTGGCTGTAAGTTCCCTTTGCAGACGTAACATTCTCCAGAAACACACTCTCTCCTAACTCTTAACTTACTAGCTCACCTCACATATGCATGGAAACCCAGAGTGGAGCAGCCGGCGTATCTCTTGCTTGGATGCCGCCAGAAGGCTCTGTGCGATAGTGGCTTGCAAGGAGCTGCTTAGGAATCTAGTTGCACAGCAAGTACAAGCTTCTCACTGGAGCTGAGAAGCACTGGGAAGAACTTCCCTTTGAAGAACTAACAGTGTGCAGAAACACACGCAGTTCTATCTCTTACTGGGGAGTGTGCAGGCGAGTTCAGTGAACAGGCCGCTCTGCCCGAACAAGGCAGAATGCAGATGCGTAGTTCCCAAGCAGATTCTTCTGAGTCCACTAGAAACGTTGGAGTAGAGCTGAGAGGAACTCGGCATAAGTTAAATTTGAAGAAATAACCTAGACCAGAAACCCACTCAGCTGTAGCTGTTAAGATTCATCTGGAGCGCACATTCTGGGAACCAGGCAGCAGAGTGCCCTGTGGAAGCTGCTCGATTTCAGCTTGTCTGATAGGTGTTTGTCTTCCCTGCAGAGAAACAGTGGCTTAGAGAAGTCTTTCTAGAGCAGCCACACACTCTGCCCTAGAGCTGAGAAGCACTGGCTGTAAGTTCCCTTTGCAGACGTAACATTCTCCAGAAACACATTCTCTCCTAACTCTTAACTTACTAGCTCACCTCACATATGCATGGAAACCCAGAGTGGAGCAGCCGGCGTATCTCTTGCTTGGATGCCGCCAGAAGGCTCTGTGCGATAGTGGCTTGCAAGGAGCTGCTTAGGAATCTCGTTGCACAGCAAGTACAAGCTTCTCACTGGAGCTGAGAAGCACTGGGAAGAACTTCCCTTTGAAGAACTAACAGTGTGCAGAAACACACGCAGTTCTATCTCTTACTGGGGAGTGTGCAGGCGAGTTCAGTGAACAGGCCGCTCTGCCCGAACAAGGCAGAATGCAGATGCGTAGTTCCCAAGCAGATTCTTCTGAGTCCACTAGAAACGTTGGAGTAGAGCTGAGAGGAACTCGGCATAAGTTAAATTTGAAGAAATAACCTAGACCAGAAACCCACTCAGCTGTAGCTGTTAAGATTCATCTGGAGCGCACATTCTGGGAACCAGGCAGCAGAGTGCCCTGTGGAAGCTGCTCGATTTCAGCTTGTCTGATAGGTGTTTGTCTTCCCTGCAGAGAAACAGTGGCTTAGAGAAGTCTTTCTAGAGCAGCCACACACTCTGCCCTAGAGCTGAGAAGCACTGGCTGTAAGTTCCCTTTGCAGACGTAACATTCTCCAGAAACACACTCTCTCCTAACTCTTAACTTACTAGCTCACCTCACATATGCATGGAAACCCAGAGTGGAGCAGCCGGCGTATCTCTTGCTTGGATGCCGCCAGAAGGCTCTGTGCGATAGTGGCTTGCAAGGAGCTGCTTAGGAATCTAGTTGCACAGCAAGTACAAGCTTCTCACTGGAGCTGAGAAGCACTGGGAAGAACTTCCCTTTGAAGAACTAACAGTGTGCAGAAACACACGCAGTTCTATCTCTTACTGGGGAGTGTGCAGGCGAGTTCAGAGAACAGGCCGCTCTGCCCGAACAAGGCAGAATGCAGAAGCGTAGTTCCCAAGCAGATTCTTCTGAGTCCACTAGAAACGTTGGAGTAGAGCTGAGAGGAACTCGGCATAAGTTCCATTGGAAGAAATAACCTAGACCAGAAACCCACTCAGCTGTAGCTGTTAAGATTCATCTGGAGCGCACATTCTGGGAACCAGGCAGCAGAGTGCCCTGTGGAAGCTGCTCGATTTCAGCTTGTCTGATAGGTGTTTGTCTTCCCTGCAGAGAAACAGTGGCTTAGAGAACTCTTTCTACAGCAGCCACACACTCTGCCCTAGAGCTGAGAAGCACTGGCTGTAAGTTCCCTTTGCAGAAGTAACATTCTCCAGAAACACACTCTCTCCTAACTCTTAACTTACTAGCTCACCTCACATATGCATGGAAACTCAGAGTGGAGCAGCCGGCGTATCTCTTGCTTGGATGCCGCCAGAAGGCTCTGTGCGATAGTGGCTTGCAAGGAGCTGCTTAGGAATCTAGTTGCACAGCAAGTACAAGCTTCTCACTGGAGCTGAGAAGCACTGGGAAGAACTTCCCTTTGAAGAACTAACAGTGTGCAGAAACACACGCAGTTCTAGCTCTTACTGGGGAGTGTGCAGGCGAGTTCAGTGAACAGGCCGCTCTGCCCGAACAAGGCAGAATGCAGATGCGTAGTTCCCAAGCATATTCTTCTGAGTCCAGTAGAAACGTTGGAGTAGAGCTGAGAGGAACTCGGCATAAGTTCCATTTGAAGAAATAACCTAGGCCAGAAACCCACTCAGCTGTAGCTGTTAGGATTCATCTGGAGTGCACATTCTGGGAACCAGGCAGCAGAGTGCCCTGTGGAAGCTGCTCGATTTCAGCTTGTCTGATAGGTGTTTGTCTTCCCTGCAGAGAAACAGTGGCTTAGAGAATTCTTTCTAGAGCAGCCACACACTCTGCCCTAGAGCTGAGAAGCACTGGCTGTAAGTTCCCTTTGCAGAAGTAACATTCTCCAGAAACACACTCTCTCCTAACTCTTAACTTACTAGCTCACCTCACATATGCATGGAAACCCAAAGTGGAGCAGGCAGCGATAGGTCTTGCTTGGATGCTGCCAGAAGGCTCTGTGCGATAGTGGCTTGCAAGGAGCTGCTTAGGAATCTAGTTGCACAGCAAGTACAAGCTTCTCACTGGAGCTGAGAAGCACTGGGAAGAACTTCCCTTTGAAGAACTAACAGTGTGCAGAAACACACGCAGTTCTATCTCTTACTGGGGAGTGTGCAGGCGAGTTCAGTGAACAGGCCGCTCTGCCCGAACAAGGCAGAATGCAGATGCGTAGTTCCCAAGCATATTCTTCTGAGTCCACTAGAAACGTTGGAGTAGAGCTACGAGGAACTCGGCATAAGTTCCATTTGAAGAAATAACCTAGGCCAGAAACCCACTCAGCAGTAGCTATTAGGATTCATCTGGAGCGCACATTCTGGGAACCAGGCAGCAGAGTGCCCTGTGGAAGCTGCTCGATTTCAGCTTGTCTGATAGGTGTTTGTCTTCCCTGCAGAGAAACAGTGGCTTAGAGAACTCTTTCTACAGCAGTCACACACTCTGCCCTAGAGCTGAGAAGCACTGGCTGTAAGTTCCCTTTGCAGAAGTAACATTCTCCAGAAACACACTCTCTCCTAACTCTTAAGTTACTAGCTCACCTCACATATGCATGGAAACCCAGAGTGGAGCAGCCGGCGTATCTCTTGCTTGGATGCCGCCAGAAGGCTCTGTGCGATAGTGGCTTGCAAGGAGCTGCTTAGGAATCTCGTTGCACAGCAAGTACAAGCTTCTCACTGGAGCTGAGAAGCACTGGGAAGAACTTCCCTTTGAAGAACTAACAGTGTGCAGAAACACACGCAGTTCTATCTCTTACTGGGGAGTGTGCAGGCGAGTTCTGTGAACAGGCCGCTCTGCCTGAACAAGGCAGAATGCAGATGCGTAGTTCCCAAGCAGATTCTTCTGAGTCCACTAGAAACGTTGGAGTAGAGCTGAGAGGAACTCGGCATAAGTTCCATTTGAAGAAATAACCTAGACCAGAAACCCACTCAGCTGTAGCTGTTAAGATTCATCTGGAGCGCACATTCTGGGAACCAGGCAGCAGAGTGCCCTGTGGAAGCTGCTCGATTTCAGCTTGTCTGATAGGTGTTTGTCTTCCCTGCAGAGAAACAGTGGCTTAGAGAAGTCTTTCTAGAGCAGCCACACAATCTGCCCTAGAGCTGAGAAGCACTGGCTGTAAGTTCCCTTTGCAGAAGTAACATTCTCCAGAAACACACTCTCTCCTAACTCTTAACTTACTAGCTCACCTCACATATGCATGGAAACCCAGAGTGGAGCAGGCGGCGATAGCTCTTGCTTGGATGCTGCCAGAAGGCTCTGTGCGATAGTGGCTTGCAAGGACCTGCTTAGGAATCTCGTTGCACAGCAAGTACAAGCTTCTCACTGGAGCTGAGAAGCACTGGGAAGAACTTCCCTTTGAAGAACTAACAGTGTGCAGAAACACACGCAGTTCTATCTCTTACTGAGGAGTGTGCAGGCGAGTTCAGTGAACAGGCCGCTCTGCCTGAACAAGGCAAAATGCAGATGCGTAGTTCCCAAGCATATTCTTCTGAGTCCACTAGAAACGTTGGAGTTGAGCTGAGAGGAACTCGGCATAAGTTCCATTTGAAGAAATAACCTAGGCCAGAAACCCACTCAGCTGTAGCTGTTAAGATTCATCTGGAGCGCACATTCTGGGAACCAGGCAGCAGAGTGCCCTGTGGAAGCTGCTCGATTTCAGCTTGTCTGATAGGTGTTTGTCTTCCCTGCAGAGAAACAGTGGCTTAGAGAACTCTTCCTACAGCAGCCACACACTCTGCTCTAGAGCTGAGAAGCACTGGCTGTAAGTTCCCCTTGCAGAAGTAACATTCTCCAGAAACAAACTCTCTCCTAACTCTTAAGTTACTAGCTCACCTCACATATGCATGGAAACCCAGAGTGGAGCAGCCGGCGTATCTCTTGCTTGGATGCCGCCAGAAGGCTCTGTGCGATAGTGGCTTGCAAGGAGCTGCTTAGGAATCTCGTTGCACAGCAAGTACAAGCTTCTCACTGGAGCTGAGAAGCACTGGGAAGAACTTCCCTTTGAAGAACTAACAGTGTGCAGAAACACACGCAGTTCTATCTCTTACTGGGGAGTGTGCAGGCGAGTTCAGAGAACAGGCCGCTCTGCCCGAACAAGGCAGAATGCAGAAGCGTAGTTCCCAAGCAGATTCTTCTGAGTCCACTAGAAACGTTGGAGTAGAGCTGAGAGGAACTCGGCATAAGTTCCATTGGAAGAAATAACCTAGACCAGAAACCCACTCAGCTGTAGCTGTTAAGATTCATCTGGAGCGCACATTCTGGGAACCAGGCAGCAGAGTGCCCTGTGGAAGCTGCTCGATTTCAGCTTGTCTGATAGGTGTTTGTCTTCCCTGCAGAGAAACAGTGGCTTAGAGAACTCTTTCTACAGCAGCCACACACTCTGCCCTAGAGCTGAGAAGCACTGGCTGTAAGTTCCCTTTGCAGAAGTAACATTCTCCAGAAACACACTCTCTCCTAACTCTTAACTTACTAGCTCACCTCACATATGCATGGAAACTCAGAGTGGAGCAGCCGGCGTATCTCTTGCTTGGATGCCGCCAGAAGGCTCTGTGCGATAGTGGCTTGCAAGGAGCTGCTTAGGAATCTAGTTGCACAGCAAGTACAAGCTTCTCACTGGAGCTGAGAAGCACTGGGAAGAACTTCCCTTTGAAGAACTAACAGTGTGCAGAAACACACGCAGTTCTAGCTCTTACTGGGGAGTGTGCAGGCGAGTTCAGTGAACAGGCCGCTCTGCCCGAACAAGGCAGAATGCAGATGCGTAGTTCCCAAGCATATTCTTCTGAGTCCACTAGAAACGTTGGAGTAGAGCTACGAGGAACTCGGCATAAGTTCCATTTGAAGAAATAACCTAGGCCAGAAACCCACTCAGCTGTAGCTATTAGGATTCATCTGGAGCGCACATTCTGGGAACCAGGCAGCAGAGTGCCCTGTGGAAGCTGCTCGATTTCAGCTTGTCTGATAGGTGTTTGTCTTCCCTGCAGAGAAACAGTGGCTTAGAGAATTCTTTCTAGAGCAGCCACACACTCTGCCCTAGAGCTGAGAAGCACTGGCTGTAAGTTCCCTTTGCAGAAGTAACATTCTCCAGAAACACACTCTCTCCTAACTCTTAACTTACTAGCTCACCTCACATATGCATGGAAACCCAAAGTGGAGCAGGCAGCGATAGGTCTTGCTTGGATGCTGCCAGAAGGCTCTGTGCGATAGTGGCTTGCAAGGAGCTGCTTAGGAATCTAGTTGCACAGCAAGTACAAGCTTCTCACTGGAGCTGAGAAGCACTGGGAAGAACTTCCCTTTGAAGAACTAACAGTGTGCAGAAACACACGCAGTTCTATCTCTTACTGGGGAGTGTGCAGGCGAGTTCAGTGAACAGGCCGCTCTGCCCGAACAAGGCAGAATGCAGATGCGTAGTTCCCAAGCATATTCTTCTGAGTCCACTAGAAACGTTGGAGTAGAGCTACGAGGAACTCGGCATAAGTTCCATTTGAAGAAATAACCTAGGCCAGAAACCCAGTCAGCTGTAGCTATCAGGATTCATCTGGAGCGCACATTCTGGGAACCAGGCAGCAGAGTGCCCTGTGGAAGCTGCTCGATTTCAGCTTGTCTGATAGGTGTTTGTCTTCCCTGCAGAGAAACAGTGGCTTAGAGAACTCTTTCTACAGCAGTCACACACTCTGCCCTAGAGCTGAGAAGCACTGGCTGTAAGTTCCCTTTGCAGAAGTAACATTCTCCAGAAACACACTCTCTCCTAACTCTTAAGTTACTAGCTCACCTCACATATGCATGGAAACCCAGAGTGGAGCAGCCGGCGTATCTCTTGCTTGGATGCCGCCAGAAGGCTCTGTGCGATAGTGGCTTGCAAGGAGCTGCTTAGGAATCTCGTTGCACAGCAAGTACAAGCTTCTCACTGGAGCTGAGAAGCACTGGGAAGAACTTCCCTTTGAAGAACTAACAGTGTGCAGAAACACACGCAGTTCTATCTCTTACTGGGGAGTGTGCAGGCGAGTTCTGTGAACAGGCCGCTCTGCCTGAACAAGGCAGAATGCAGATGCGTAGTTCCCAAGCAGATTCTTCTGAGTCCACTAGAAACGTTGGAGTAGAGCTGAGAGGAACTCGGCATAAGTTCCATTGGAAGAAATAACCTAGACCAGAAACCCACTCAGCTGTAGCTGTTAAGATTCATCTGGAGCGCACATTCTGGGAACCAGGCAGCAGAGTGCCCTGTGGAAGCTGCTCGATTTCAGCTTGTCTGATAGGTGTTTGTCTTCCCTGCAGAGAAACAGTGGCTTAGAGAAGTCTTTCTAGAGCAGCCACACAATCTGCCCTAGAGCTGAGAAGCACTGGCTGTAAGTTCCCTTTGCAGAAGTAACATTCTCCAGAAACACACTCTCTCCTAACTCTTAACTTACTAGCTCACCTCACATATGCATGGAAACCCAGAGTGGAGCAGGAGGCGATAGCTCTTGCTTGGATGCTGCCAGAAGGCTCTGTGCGATAGTGGCTTGCAAGGACCTGCTTAGGAATCTCGTTGCACAGCAAGTACAAGCTTCTCACTGGAGCTGAGAAGCACTGGGAAGAACTTCCCTTTGAAGAACTAACAGTGTGCAGAAACACACGCAGTTCTATCTCTTACTGAGGAGTGTGCAGGCGAGTTCAGTGAACAGGCCGCTCTGCCTGAACAAGGCAAAATGCAGATGCGTAGTTCCCAAGCATATTCTTCTGAGTCCACTAGAAACGTTGGAGTTGAGCTGAGAGGAACTCGGCATAAGTTCCATTTGAAGAAATAACCTAGGCCAGAAACCCACTCAGCTGTAGCTGTTAAGATTCATCTGGAGCGCACATTCTGGGAACCAGGCAGCAGAGTGCCCTGTGGAAGCTGCTCGATTTCAGCTTGTCTGATAGGTGTTTGTCTTCCCTGCAGAGAAACAGTGGCTTAGAGAACTCTTCCTACAGCAGCCACACACTCTGCTCTAGAGCTGAGAAGCACTGGCTGTAAGTTCCCCTTGCAGAAGTAACATTCTCCAGAAACAAACTCTCTCCTAACTCTTAAGTTACTAGCTCACCTCACATATGCATGGAAACCCAGAGTGGAGCAGCCGGCGTATCTCTTGCTTGGATGCCGCCAGAAGGCTCTGTGCGATAGTGGCTTGCAAGGAGCTGCTTAGGAATCTCGTTGCACAGCAAGTACAAGCTTCTCACTGGAGCTGAGAAGCACTGGGAAGAACTTCCCTTTGAAGAACTAACAGTGTGCAGAAACACACGCAGTTCTATCTCTTACTGGGGAGTGTGCAGGCGAGTTCAGAGAACAGGCCGCTCTGCCCGAACAAGGCAGAATGCAGAAGCGTAGTTCCCAAGCAGATTCTTCTGAGTCCACTAGAAACGTTGGAGTAGAGCTGAGAGGAACTCGGCATAAGTTCCATTGGAAGAAATAACCTAGACCAGAACCCACTCAGCTGTAGCTGTTAAGATTCATCTGGAGCGCACATTCTGGGAACCAGGCAGCAGAGTGCCCTGTGGAAGCTGCTCGATTTCAGCTTGTCTGATAGGTGTTTGTCTTCCCTGCAGAGAAACAGTGGCTTAGAGAACTCTTTCTACAGCAGCCACACACTCTGCCCTAGAGCTGAGAAGCACTGGCTGTAAGTTCCCTTTGCAGAAGTAACATTCTCCAGAAACACACTCTCTCCTAACTCTTAACTTACTAGCTCACCTCACATATGCATGGAAACCCAGAGTGGAGCAGCCGGCGTATCTCTTGCTTGGATGCCGCCAGAAGGCTCTGTGCGATAGTGGCTTGCAAGGAGCTGCTTAGGAATCTAGTTGCACAGCAAGTACAAGCTTCTCACTGGAGCTGAGAAGCACTGGGAAGAACTTCCCTTTGAAGAACTAACAGTGTGCAGAAACACACGCAGTTCTAGCTCTTACTGGGGAGTGTGCAGGCGAGTTCAGTGAACAGGCCGCTCTGCCCGAACAAGGCAGAATGCAGATGCGTAGTTCCCAAGCATATTCTTCTGAGTCCACTAGAAACGTTGGAGTAGAGCTACGAGGAACTCGGCATAAGTTCCATTTGAAGAAATAACCTAGGCCAGAAACCCACTCAGCTGTAGCTGTTAAGATTCATCTGGAGCGCACATTCTGGGAACCAGGCAGCAGAGTGCCCTGTGGAAGCTGCTCGATTTCAGCTTGTCTGATAGGTGTTTGTCTTCCCTGCAGAGAAACAGTGGCTTAGAGAACTCTTCCTACAGCAGCCACACATTCTGCTCTAGAGCTGAGAAGCACTGGCTGTAAGTTCCCCTTGCAGAAGTAACATTCTCCAGAAACAAACTCTCTCCTAACTCTTAAGTTACTAGCTCACCTCACATATGCATGGAAACCCAGAGTGGAGCAGCCGGCGTATCTCTTGCTTGGATGCCGCCAGAAGGCTCTGTGCGATAGTGGCTTGCAAGGAGCTGCTTAGGAATCTCGTTGCACAGCAAGTACAAGCTTCTCACTGTAGCTGAGAAGCACTGGGAAGAGCTTCCCTTTGAAGAACTAACAGTGTGCAGAAACACACGCAGTTCTATCTCTTACTGGGGAGTGTGCAGGCGAGTTCAGTGAACAGGCCGCTCTGCCTGAACAAGGCAGAATGCAGATGCGTAGTTCCCAAGCAGATTCTTCTGAGTCCACTAGAAACGTTGGAGTAGAGCTGAGAGGAACTCGGCATAAGTTCCATTTGAAGAAATAACCTAGGCCAGAAACCCACTCAGCTGTAGCTGTTAAGATTCATCTGGAGCGCACATTCTGGGAACCAGGCAGCAGAGTGCCCTGTGGAAGCTGCTCGATTTCAGCTTGTCTGATAGGTGTTTGTCTTCCCTGCAGAGAAACAGTGGCTTAGAGAAGTCTTTCTAGAGCAGCCACACACTCTGCCCTAGAGCTGAGTATCACTGGCTGTAAGTTCCCTTTGCAGAAGTAACATTCTCCAGAAACACACTCTCTCCTAACTCTTAACTTACTAGCTCACCTCACATATGCATGGAAACCCAGAGTGGAGCAGGCGGCGATAGCTCTTGCATGGAAGCTGCCAGAAGGCTCTGTGCGATAGTGGCTTGCAAGGAGCTGCTTAGGAATCTAGTTGCACAGCAAGTACAAGCTTCTCACTGGAGCTGAGAAGCACTGGGAAGAACTTCCCTTTGAAGAACTAAAAGTGTGCAGAAACACACGCAGTTCTAACTCTTACTGGAGAGTGTGCAGGTGAGTTCAGTGAACAGGCCGCTCTGCCCGAACAAGGCAGAATGCAGATGCGTAGTTCCCAAGCATATTCTTCTGAGTCCACTAGAAACGTTGGAGTAGAGCTACGAGGAACTCGGCATCAGTTCCATTTGAAGAAATAACCTAGGCCAGAAACCCACTCAGCTGTAGTTGTTAAGATTCATCTGGAGCGCACATTCTGGGAACCAGGCAGCAGAGTGCCCTGTGGAAGCTGCTCGATTTCAGCTTGTCTGATAGGTGTTTGTCTTCCCTGCAGAGAAACAGTGGCTTAGAGAAGTCTTTCTAGAGCAGCCACACACTCTGCCCTAGAGCTGAGAAGCACTGGCTGTAAGTTCCCTTTGCAGAAGTAACATTCTCCAGAAACACACTCTCTCCTAACTCTTAACTTACTAGCTCACCTCACATATGCATGGAAACCCAGAGTGGAGCAGCCGGCGTATCTCTTGCTTGGATGCCGCCAGAAGGCTCTGTGCGATAGTGGCTTGCAAGGAGCTGCTTAGGAATCTAGTTGCACAGCAAGTACAAGCTTCTCACTGGAGCTGAGAAGCACTGGGAAGAACTTCCCTTTGAAGAACTAACAGTGTGCAGAAACACACGCAGTTCTATCTCTTACTGGAGAGTGTGCAGGTGAGTTCAGTGAACAGGCCGCTCTGCCCGAACAAGGCAGAATGCAGATGCGTAGTTCCCAAGCAGATTCTTCTGAGTCCACTAGAAACGTTGGAGTAGAGCTGAGAGGAACTCGGCATAAGTTCCATTTGAAGAAATAACCTAGACCAGAAACCCACTCAGCTGTAGCTGTTAAGATTCATCTGGAGCGCACATTCTGGGAACCAGGCAGCAGAGTGCCCTGTGGAAGCTGCTCGATTTCAGCTTGTCTGATAGGTGTTTGTCTTCCCTGCAGAGAAACAGTGGCTTAGAGAAGTCTTTCTAGAGCAGCCACACACTCTGCACTAGAGCTGAGAAGCACTGGCTGTAAGTTCCCTTTGCAGACGTAACATTCTCCAGAAACACACTCTCTCCTAACTCTTAACTTACTAGCTCACCTCACATATGCATGGAAACCCAGAGTGGAGCAGCCGGCGTATCTCTTGCTTGGATGCCGCCAGAAGGCTCTGTGCGATAGTGGCTTGCAAGGAGCTGCTTAGGAATCTAGTTGCACAGCAAGTACAAGCTTCTCACTGGAGCTGAGAAGCACTGGGAAGAACTTCCCTTTGAAGAACTAACAGTGTGCAGAAACACACGCAGTTCTATCTCTTACTGGGGAGTGTGCAGGCGAGTTCAGTGAACAGGCCGCTCTGCCCGAACAAGGCAGAATGCAGATGCGTAGTTCCCAAGCAGATTCTTCTGAGTCCACTAGAAACGTTGGAGTAGAGCTGAGAGGAACTCGGCATAAGTTAAATTTGAAGAAATAACCTAGACCAGAAACCCACTCAGCTGTAGCTGTTAAGATTCATCTGGAGCGCACATTCTGGGAACCAGGCAGCAGAGTGCCCTGTGGAAGCTGCTCGATTTCAGCTTGTCTGATAGGTGTTTGTCTTCCCTGCAGAGAAACAGTGGCTTAGAGAAGTCTTTCTAGAGCAGCCACACACTCTGCCCTAGAGCTGAGAAGCACTGGCTGTAAGTTCCCTTTGCAGACGTAACATTCTCCAGAAACACATTCTCTCCTAACTCTTAACTTACTAGCTCACCTCACATATGCATGGAAACCCAGAGTGGAGCAGCCGGCGTATCTCTTGCTTGGATGCCGCCAGAAGGCTCTGTGCGATAGTGGCTTGCAAGGAGCTGCTTAGGAATCTCGTTGCACAGCAAGTACAAGCTTCTCACTGGAGCTGAGAAGCACTGGGAAGAACTTCCCTTTGAAGAACTAACAGTGTGCAGAAACACACGCAGTTCTATCTCTTACTGGGGAGTGTGCAGGCGAGTTCAGTGAACAGGCCGCTCTGCCCGAACAAGGCAGAATGCAGATGCGTAGTTCCCAAGCAGATTCTTCTGAGTCCACTAGAAACGTTGGAGTAGAGCTGAGAGGAACTCGGCATAAGTTAAATTTGAAGAAATAACCTAGACCAGAAACCCACTCAGCTGTAGCTGTTAAGATTCATCTGGAGCGCACATTCTGGGAACCAGGCAGCAGAGTGCCCTGTGGAAGCTGCTCGATTTCAGCTTGTCTGATAGGTGTTTGTCTTCCCTGCAGAGAAACAGTGGCTTAGAGAAGTCTTTCTAGAGCAGCCACACACTCTGCCCTAGAGCTGAGAAGCACTGGCTGTAAGTTCCCTTTGCAGACGTAACATTCTCCAGAAACACACTCTCTCCTAACTCTTAACTTACTAGCTCACCTCACATATGCATGGAAACCCAGAGTGGAGCAGCCGGCGTATCTCTTGCTTGGATGCCGCCAGAAGGCTCTGTGCGATAGTGGCTTGCAAGGAGCTGCTTAGGAATCTCGTTGCACAGCAAGTACAAGCTTCTCACTGGAGCTGAGAAGCACTGGGAAGAACTTCCCTTTGAAGAACTAACAGTGTGCAGAAACACACGCAGTTCTATCTCTTACTGGGGAGTGTGCAGGCGAGTTCAGAGAACAGGCCGCTCTGCCCGAACAAGGCAGAATGCAGAAGCGTAGTTCCCAAGCAGATTCTTCTGAGTCCACTAGAAACGTTGGAGTAGAGCTGAGAGGAACTCGGCATAAGTTCCATTGGAAGAAATAACCTAGACCAGAAACCCACTCAGCTGTAGCTGTTAAGATTCATCTGGAGCGCACATTCTGGGAACCAGGCAGCAGAGTGCCCTGTGGAAGCTGCTCGATTTCAGCTTGTCTGATAGGTGTTTGTCTTCCCTGCAGAGAAACAGTGGCTTAGAGAACTCTTTCTACAGCAGCCACACACTCTGCCCTAGAGCTGAGAAGCACTGGCTGTAAGTTCCCTTTGCAGAAGTAACATTCTCCAGAAACACACTCTCTCCTAACTCTTAACTTACTAGCTCACCTCACATATGCATGGAAACTCAGAGTGGAGCAGCCGGCGTATCTCTTGCTTGGATGCCGCCAGAAGGCTCTGTGCGATAGTGGCTTGCAAGGAGCTGCTTAGGAATCTAGTTGCACAGCAAGTACAAGCTTCTCACTGGAGCTGAGAAGCACTGGGAAGAACTTCCCTTTGAAGAACTAACAGTGTGCAGAAACACACGCAGTTCTAGCTCTTACTGGGGAGTGTGCAGGCGAGTTCAGTGAACAGGCCGCTCTGCCCGAACAAGGCAGAATGCAGATGCGTAGTTCCCAAGCATATTCTTCTGAGTCCACTAGAAACGTTGGAGTAGAGCTGAGAGGAACTCGGCATAAGTTCCATTTGAAGAAATAACCTAGGCCAGAAACCCACTCAGCTGTAGCTGTTAGGATTCATCTGGAGTGCACATTCTGGGAACCAGGCAGCAGAGTGCCCTGTGGAAGCTGCTCGATTTCAGCTTGTCTGATAGGTGTTTGTCTTCCCTGCAGAGAAACAGTGGCTTAGAGAATTCTTTCTAGAGCAGCCACACACTCTGCCCTAGAGCTGAGAAGCACTGGCTGTAAGTTCCCTTTGCAGAAGTAACATTCTCCAGAAACACACTCTCTCCTAACTCTTAACTTACTAGCTCACCTCACATATGCATGGAAACCCAAAGTGGAGCAGGCAGCGATAGGTCTTGCTTGGATGCTGCCAGAAGGCTCTGTGCGATAGTGGCTTGCAAGGAGCTGCTTAGGAATCTAGTTGCACAGCAAGTACAAGCTTCTCACTGGAGCTGAGAAGCACTGGGAAGAACTTCCCTTTGAAGAACTAACAGTGTGCAGAAACACACGCAGTTCTATCTCTTACTGGGGAGTGTGCAGGCGAGTTCAGTGAACAGGCCGCTCTGCCCGAACAAGGCAGAATGCAGATGCGTAGTTCCCAAGCATATTCTTCTGAGTCCACTAGAAACGTTGGAGTAGAGCTACGAGGAACTCGGCATAAGTTCCATTTGAAGAAATAACCTAGGCCAGAAACCCACTCAGCTGTAGCTATTAGGATTCATCTGGAGCGCACATTCTGGGAACCAGGCAGCAGAGTGCCCTGTGGAAGCTGCTCGATTTCAGCTTGTCTGATAGGTGTTTGTCTTCCCTGCAGAGAAACAGTGGCTTAGAGAACTCTTTCTACAGCAGTCACACACTCTGCCCTAGAGCTGAGAAGCACTGGCTGTAAGTTCCCTTTGCAGAAGTAACATTCTCCAGAAACACACTCTCTCCTAACTCTTAACTTACTAGCTCACCTCACATATGCATGGAAACCCAAAGTGGAGCAGGCAGCGATAGGTCTTGCTTGGATGCTGCCAGAAGGCTCTGTGCGATAGTGGCTTGCAAGGAGCTGCTTAGGAATCTAGTTGCACAGCAAGTACAAGCTTCTCACTGGAGCTGAGAAGCACTGGGAAGAACTTCCCTTTGAAGAACTAACAGTGTGCAGAAACACACGCAGTTCTATCTCTTACTGGGGAGTGTGCAGGCGAGTTCTGTGAACAGGCCGCTCTGCCTGAACAAGGCAGAATGCAGATGCGTAGTTCCCAAGCAGATTCTTCTGAGTCCACTAGAAACGTTGGAGTAGAGCTGAGAGGAACTCGGCATAAGTTCCATTTGAAGAAATAACCTAGACCAGAAACCCACTCAGCTGTAGCTGTTAAGATTCATCTGGAGCGCACATTCTGGGAACCAGGCAGCAGAGTGCCCTGTGGAAGCTGCTCGATTTCAGCTTGTCTGATAGGTGTTTGTCTTCCCTGCAGAGAAACAGTGGCTTAGAGAAGTCTTTCTAGAGCAGCCACACAATCTGCCCTAGAGCTGAGAAGCACTGGCTGTAAGTTCCCTTTGCAGAAGTAACATTCTCCAGAAACACACTCTCTCCTAACTCTTAACTTACTAGCTCACCTCACATATGCATGGAAACCCAGAGTGGAGCAGGCGGCGATAGCTCTTGCTTGGATGCTGCCAGAAGGCTCTGTGCGATAGTGGCTTGCAAGGACCTGCTTAGGAATCTCGTTGCACAGCAAGTACAAGCTTCTCACTGGAGCTGAGAAGCACTGGGAAGAACTTCCCTTTGAAGAACTAACAGTGTGCAGAAACACACGCAGTTCTATCTCTTACTGAGGAGTGTGCAGGCGAGTTCAGTGAACAGGCCGCTCTGCCTGAACAAGGCAAAATGCAGATGCGTAGTTCCCAAGCATATTCTTCTGAGTCCACTAGAAACGTTGGAGTTGAGCTGAGAGGAACTCGGCATAAGTTCCATTTGAAGAAATAACCTAGGCCAGAAACCCACTCAGCTGTAGCTGTTAAGATTCATCTGGAGCGCACATTCTGGGAACCAGGCAGCAGAGTGCCCTGTGGAAGCTGCTCGATTTCAGCTTGTCTGATAGGTGTTTGTCTTCCCTGCAGAGAAACAGTGGCTTAGAGAACTCTTCCTACAGCAGCCACACACTCTGCTCTAGAGCTGAGAAGCACTGGCTGTAAGTTCCCCTTGCAGAAGTAACATTCTCCAGAAACACACTCTCTCCTAACTCTTAACTTACTAGCTCACCTCACATATGCATGGAAACCCAGAGTGGAGCAGGCGGCGATAGCTCTTGCTTGGATGCTGCCAGAAGGCTCTGTGCGATAGTGGCTTGCAAGGACCTGCTTAGGAATCTCGTTGCACAGCAAGTACAAGCTTCTCACTGGAGCTGAGAAGCACTGGGAAGAACTTCCCTTTGAAGAACTAACAGTGTGCAGAAACACACGCAGTTCTATCTCTTACTGAGGAGTGTGCAGGCGAGTTCAGTGAACAGGCCGCTCTGCCTGAACAAGGCAAAATGCAGATGCGTAGTTCCCAAGCATATTCTTCTGAGTCCACTAGAAACGTTGGAGTTGAGCTGAGAGGAACTCGGCATAAGTTCCATTTGAAGAAATAACCTAGGCCAGAAACCCACTCAGCTGTAGCTGTTAAGATTCATCTGGAGCGCACATTCTGGGAACCAGGCAGCAGAGTGCCCTGTGGAAGCTGCTCGATTTCAGCTTGTCTGATAGGTGTTTGTCTTCCCTGCAGAGAAACAGTGGCTTAGAGAACTCTTTCTACAGCAG
Source organism: Tapirus indicus (assembly GCA_031878705.1). Lineage (NCBI taxonomy): Eukaryota > Metazoa > Chordata > Mammalia > Perissodactyla > Tapiridae > Tapirus > Tapirus indicus. The sequence continues at coordinate 1,646,718 of CM062933.1, forward strand.
CCACACACTCTGCCCTAGAGCTGAGAAGCACTGGCTGTAAGTTCCCTTTGCAGAAGTAACATTCTCCAGAAACACACTCTCTCCTAACTCTTAACTTACTAGCTCACCTCACATATGCATGGAAACTCAGAGTGGAGCAGCCGGCGTATCTCTTGCTTGGATGCCGCCAGAAGGCTCTGTGCGATAGTGGCTTGCAAGGAGCTGCTTAGGAATCTAGTTGCACAGCAAGTACAAGCTTCTCACTGGAGCTGAGAAGCACTGGGAAGAACTTCCCTTTGAAGAACTAACAGTGTGCAGAAACACACGCAGTTCTAGCTCTTACTGGGGAGTGTGCAGGCGAGTTCAGTGAACAGGCCGCTCTGCCCGAACAAGGCAGAATGCAGATGCGTAGTTCCCAAGCATATTCTTCTGAGTCCACTAGAAACGTTGGAGTAGAGCTACGAGGAACTCGGCATAAGTTCCATTTGAAGAAATAACCTAGGCCAGAAACCCACTCAGCTGTAGCTATTAGGATTCATCTGGAGCGCACATTCTGGGAACCAGGCAGCAGAGTGCCCTGTGGAAGCTGCTCGATTTCAGCTTGTCTGATAGGTGTTTGTCTTCCCTGCAGAGAAACAGTGGCTTAGAGAATTCTTTCTAGAGCAGCCACACACTCTGCCCTAGAGCTGAGAAGCACTGGCTGTAAGTTCCCTTTGCAGAAGTAACATTCTCCAGAAACACACTCTCTCCTAACTCTTAACTTACTAGCTCACCTCACATATGCATGGAAACCCAAAGTGGAGCAGGCAGCGATAGGTCTTGCTTGGATGCTGCCAGAAGGCTCTGTGCGATAGTGGCTTCCAAGGAGCTGCTTAGGAATCTAGTTGCACAGCAAGTACAAGCTTCTCACTGGAGCTGAGAAGCACTGGGAAGAACTTCCCTTTGAAGAACTAACAGTGTGCAGAAACACACGCAGTTCTATCTCTTACTGGGGAGTGTGCAGGCGAGTTCAGTGAACAGGCCGCTCTGCCCGAACAAGGCAGAATGCAGATGCGTAGTTCCCAAGCATATTCTTCTGAGTCCACTAGAAACGTTGGAGTAGAGCTACGAGGAACTCGGCATAAGTTCCATTTGAAGAAATAACCTAGGCCAGAAACCCACTCAGCTGTAGCTATTAGGATTCATCTGGAGCGCACATTCTGGGAACCAGGCAGCAGAGTGCCCTGTGGAAGCTGCTCGATTTCAGCTTGTCTGATAGGTGTTTGTCTTCCCTGCAGAGAAACAGTGGCTTAGAGAACTCTTTCTACAGCAGTCACACACTCTGCCCTAGAGCTGAGAAGCACTGGCTGTAAGTTCCCTTTGCAGAAGTAACATTCTCCAGAAACACACTCTCTCCTAACTCTTAAGTTACTAGCTCACCTCACATATGCATGGAAACCCAGAGTGGAGCAGCCGGCGTATCTCTTGCTTGGATGCCGCCAGAAGGCTCTGTGCGATAGTGGCTTGCAAGGAGCTGCTTAGGAATCTCGTTGCACAGCAAGTACAAGCTTCTCACTGGAGCTGAGAAGCACTGGGAAGAACTTCCCTTTGAAGAACTAACAGTGTGCAGAAACACACGCAGTTCTATCTCTTACTGGGGAGTGTGCAGGCGAGTTCTGTGAACAGGCCGCTCTGCCTGAACAAGGCAGAATGCAGATGCGTAGTTCCCAAGCATATTCTTCTGAGTCCACTAGAAACGTTGGAGTAGAGCTGAGAGGAACTCGGCATAAGTTCCATTTGAAGAAATAACCTAGACCAAAACCCACTCAGCTGTAGCTGTTAAGATTCATCTGGAGCGCACATTCTGGGAACCAGGCAGCAGAGTGCCCTGTGGAAGCTGCTCGATTTCAGCTTGTCTGATAGGTGTTTGTCTTCCCTGCAGAGAAACAGTGGCTTAGAGAAGTCTTTCTAGAGCAGCCACACAATCTGCCCTAGAGCTGAGAAGCACTGGCTGTAAGTTCCCTTTGCAGAAGTAACATTCTCCAGAAACACACTCTCTCCTAACTCTTAACTTACTAGCTCACCTCACATATGCATGGAAACCCAGAGTGGAGCAGGCGGCGATAGCTCTTGCTTGGATGCTGCCAGAAGGCTCTGTGCGATAGTGGCTTGCAAGGACCTGCTTAGGAATCTCGTTGCACAGCAAGTACAAGCTTCTCACTGGAGCTGAGAAGCACTGGGAAGAACTTCCCTTTGAAGAACTAACAGTGTGCAGAAACACACGCAGTTCTATCTCTTACTGAGGAGTGTGCAGGCGAGTTCAGTGAACAGGCCGCTCTGCCTGAACAAGGCAAAATGCAGATGCGTAGTTCCCAAGCATATTCTTCTGAGTCCACTAGAAACGTTGGAGTTGAGCTGAGAGGAACTCGGCATAAGTTCCATTTGAAGAAATAACCTAGGCCAGAAACCCACTCAGCTGTAGCTGTTAAGATTCATCTGGAGCGCACATTCTGGGAACCAGGCAGCAGAGTGCCCTGTGGAAGCTGCTCGATTTCAGCTTGTCTGATAGGTGTTTGTCTTCCCTGCAGAGAAACAGTGGCTTAGAGAACTCTTCCTACAGCAGCCACACACTCTGCTCTAGAGCTGAGAAGCACTGGCTGTAAGTTCCCCTTGCAGAAGTAACATTCTCCAGAAACAAACTCTCTCCTAACTCTTAAGTTACTAGCTCACCTCACATATGCATGGAAACCCAGAGTGGAGCAGCCGGCGTATCTCTTGCTTGGATGCCGCCAGAAGGCTCTGTGCGATAGTGGCTTGCAAGGAGCTGCTTAGGAATCTCGTTGCACAGCAAGTACAAGCTTCTCACTGGAGCTGAGAAGCACTGGGAAGAACTTCCCTTTGAAGAACTAACAGTGTGCAGAAACACACGCAGTTCTATCTCTTACTGGGGAGTGTGCAGGCGAGTTCAGAGAACAGGCCGCTCTGCCCGAACAAGGCAGAATGCAGAAGCGTAGTTCCCAAGCAGATTCTTCTGAGTCCACTAGAAACGTTGGAGTAGAGCTGAGAGGAACTCGGCATAAGTTCCATTGGAAGAAATAACCTAGACCAGAAACCCACTCAGCTGTAGCTGTTAAGATTCATCTGGAGCGCACATTCTGGGAACCAGGCAGCAGAGTGCCCTGTGGAAGCTGCTCGATTTCAGCTTGTCTGATAGGTGTTTGTCTTCCCTGCAGAGAAACAGTGGCTTAGAGAACTCTTTCTACAGCAGCCACACACTCTGCCCTAGAGCTGAGAAGCACTGGCTGTAAGTTCCCTTTGCAGAAGTAACATTCTCCAGAAACACACTCTCTCCTAACTCTTAACTTACTAGCTCACCTCACATATGCATGGAAACTCAGAGTGGAGCAGCCGGCGTATCTCTTGCTTGGATGCCGCCAGAAGGCTCTGTGCGATAGTGGCTTGCAAGGAGCTGCTTAGGAATCTAGTTGCACAGCAAGTACAAGCTTCTCACTGGAGCTGAGAAGCACTGGGAAGAACTTCCCTTTGAAGAACTAACAGTGTGCAGAAACACACGCAGTTCTAGCTCTTACTGGGGAGTGTGCAGGCGAGTTCAGTGAACAGGCCGCTCTGCCCGAACAAGGCAGAATGCAGATGCGTAGTTCCCAAGCATATTCTTCTGAGTCCACTAGAAACGTTGGAGTAGAGCTACGAGGAACTCGGCATAAGTTCCATTTGAAGAAATAACCTAGGCCAGAAACCCACTCAGCTGTAGCTGTTAAGATTCATCTGGAGCGCACATTCTGGGAACCAGGCAGCAGAGTGCCCTGTGGAAGCTGCTCGATTTCAGCTTGTCTGATAGGTGTTTGTCTTCCCTGCAGAGAAACAGTGGCTTAGAGAACTCTTCCTACAGCAGCCACACACTCTGCCCCAGAGCTGAGAAGCACTGGCTGTAAGTTCCCCTTGCAGAAGTAACATTCTCCAGAAACACACTCTCTCCTAACTCTTAACTTACTAGCTCACCTCACATATGCATGGAAACCCAGAGTGGAGCAGCCGGCGTATCTCTTGCTTGGATGCCGCCAGATGGCTCTGTGCGATAGTGGCTTGCAAGGAGCTGCTTAGGAATCTAGTTGCACAGCAAGTACAAGCTTCTCACTGGAGCTGAGAAGCACTGGGAAGAACTTCCCTTTGAAGAACTAACAGTGTGCAGAAACACACGCAGTTCTATCTCTTACTGGGGAGTGTGCAGGCGAGTTCAGTGAACAGGCCGCTCTGCCCGAACAAGGCAGAATGCAGATGCGTAGTTCCCAAGCAGATTCTTCTGAGTCCACTAGAAACGTTGGAGTAGAGCTGAGAGGAACTCGGCATAAGTTAAATTTGAAGAAATAACCTAGACCAGAAACCCACTCAGCTGTAGCTGTTAAGATTCATCTGGAGCGCACATTCTGGGAACCAGGCAGCAGAGTGCCCTGTGGAAGCTGCTCGATTTCAGCTTGTCTGATAGGTGTTTGTCTTCCCTGCAGAGAAACAGTGGCTTAGAGAAGTCTTTCTAGAGCAGCCACACACTCTGCCCTAGAGCTGAGAAGCACTGGCTGTAAGTTCCCTTTGCAGACGTAACATTCTCCAGAAACACACTCTCTCCTAACTCTTAACTTACTAGCTCACCTCACATATGCATGGAAACCCAGAGTGGAGCAGCCGGCGTATCTCTTGCTTGGATGCCGCCAAAAGGCTCTGTGCGATAGTGGCTTGCAAGGAGCTGCTTAGGAATCTAGTTGCACAGCAAGTACAAGCTTCTCACTGGAGCTGAGAAGCACTGGGAAGAACTTCCCTTTGAAGAACTAAAAGTGTGCAGAAACACACGCAGTTCTATCTCTTACTGGAGAGTGTGCAGGCGAGTTCAGTGAACAGGCCGCTCTGCCCGAACAAGGCAGAATGCAGATGCGTAGTTCCCAAGCATATTCTTCTGAGTCCACTAGAAACGTTGGAGTAGAGCTGAGAGGAACTCGGCATAAGTTCCATTTGAAGAAATAACCTAGACCAGAAACCCACTCAGCTGTAGCTGTTAAGATTCATCTGGAGCGCACATTCTGGGAACCAGGCAGCAGAGTGCCCTGTGGAAGCTGCTCGATTTCAGCTTGTCTGATAGGTGTTTGTCTTCCCTGCAGAGAAACAGTGGCTTAGAGAAGTCTTTCTAGAGCAGCCACACACTCTGCCCTAGAGCTGAGAAGCACTGGCTGTAAGTTCCCTTTGCAGACGTAACATTCTCCAGAAACACACTCTCTCCTAACTCTTAACTTACTAGCTCACCTCACATATGCATGGAAACCCAGAGTGGAGCAGCCGGCGTATCTCTTGCTTGGATGCCGCCAGAAGGCTCTGTGCGATAGTGGCTTGCAAGGAGCTGCTTAGGAATCTAGTTGCACAGCAAGTACAAGCTTCTCACTGGAGCTGAGAAGCACTGGGAAGAACTTCCCTTTGAAGAACTAACAGTGTGCAGAAACACACGCAGTTCTATCTCTTACTGGGGAGTGTGCAGGCGAGTTCAGTGAACAGGCCGCTCTGCCCGAACAAGGCAGAATGCAGATGCGTAGTTCCCAAGCAGATTCTTCTGAGTCCACTAGAAACGTTGGAGTAGAGCTGAGAGGAACTCGGCATAAGTTAAATTTGAAGAAATAACCTAGACCAGAAACCCACTCAGCTGTAGCTGTTAAGATTCATCTGGAGCGCACATTCTGGGAACCAGGCAGCAGAGTGCCCTGTGGAAGCTGCTCGATTTCAGCTTGTCTGATAGGTGTTTGTCTTCCCTGCAGAGAAACAGTGGCTTAGAGAAGTCTTTCTAGAGCAGCCACACACTCTGCCCTAGAGCTGAGAAGCACTGGCTGTAAGTTCCCTTTGCAGACGTAACATTCTCCAGAAACACACTCTCTCCTAACTCTTAACTTACTAGCTCACCTCACATATGCATGGAAACCCAGAGTGGAGCAGCCGGCGTATCTCTTGCTTGGATGCCGCCAGAAGGCTCTGTGCGATAGTGGCTTGCAAGGAGCTGCTTAGGAATCTAGTTGCACAGCAAGTACAAGCTTCTCACTGGAGCTGAGAAGCACTGGGAAGAACTTCCCTTTGAAGAACTAAAAGTGTGCAGAAACACACGCAGTTCTATCTCTTACTGGAGAGTGTGCAGGCGAGTTCTGTGAACAGGCCGCTCTGCCCGAACAAGGCAGAATGCAGATGCGTAGTTCCCAAGCATATTCTTCTGAGTCCACTAGAAACGTTGGAGTAGAGCTACGAGGAACTCGGCATAAGTTCCATTTGAAGAAATAACCTAGGCCAGAAACCCACTCAGCTGTAGTTGTTAAGATTCATCTGGAGCGCACATTCTGGGAACCAGGCAGCAGAGTGCCCTGTGGAAGCTGCTCGATTTCAGCTTGTCTGATAGGTGTTTGTCTTCCCTGCAGAGAAACAGTGGCTTAGAGAACTCTTCCTACAGCAGCCACACACTCTGCCCTAGAGCTGAGAAGCACTGGCTGTAAGTTCCCTTTGCAGACGTAACATTCTCCAGAAACACACTCTCTCCTAACTCTTAACTTACTAGCTCACCTCACATATGCATGGAAACCCAGAGTGGAGCAGCCGGCGTATCTCTTGCTTGGATGCCGCCAGAAGGCTCTGTGCGATAGTGGCTTGCAAGGAGCTGCTTAGGAATCTAGTTGCACAGCAAGTACAAGCTTCTCACTGGAGCTGAGAAGCACTGGGAAGAACTTCCCTTTGAAGAACTAACAGTGTGCAGAAACACACGCAGTTCTATCTCTTACTGGAGAGTGTGCAGGCGAGTTCAGTGAACAGGCCGCTCTGCCCGAACAAGGCAGAATGCAGATGCGTAGTTCCCAAGCATATTCTTCTGAGTCCACTAGAAACGTTGGAGTAGAGCTGAGAGGAACTCGGCATAAGTTCCATTTGAAGAAATAACCTAGGCCAGAAACCCACTCAGCTGTAGCTGTTAGGATTCATCTGGAGTGCACATTCTGGGAACCAGGCAGCAGAGTGCCCTGTGGAAGCTGCTCGATTTCAGCTTGTCTGATAGGTGTTTGTCTTCCCTGCAGAGAAACAGTGGCTTAGAGAATTCTTTCTAGAGCAGCCACACACTCTGCCCTAGAGCTGAGAAGCACTGGCTGTAAGTTCCCTTTGCAGAAGTAACATTCTCCAGAAACACACTCTCTCCTAACTCTTAACTTACTAGCTCACCTCACATATGCATGGAAACCCAAAGTGGAGCAGGCAGCGATAGGTCTTGCTTGGATGCTGCCAGAAGGCTCTGTGCGATAGTGGCTTGCAAGGAGCTGCTTAGGAATCTAGTTGCACAGCAAGTACAAGCTTCTCACTGGAGCTGAGAAGCACTGGGAAGAACTTCCCTTTGAAGAACTAACAGTGTGCAGAAACACACGCAGTTCTATCTCTTACTGGGGAGTGTGCAGGCGAGTTCAGTGAACAGGCCGCTCTGCCCGAACAAGGCAGAATGCAGATGCGTAGTTCCCAAGCATATTCTTCTGAGTCCACTAGAAACGTTGGAGTAGAGCTACGAGGAACTCGGCATAAGTTCCATTTGAAGAAATAACCTAGGCCAGAAACCCACTCAGCTGTAGCTCTTAGGATTCATCTGGAGTGCACATTCTGGGAACCAGGCAGCAGAGTGCCCTGTGAAAGCTGCTCGATTTCAGCTTGTCTGATAGGTGTTTGTCTTCCCTGCAGAGAAACAGTGGCTTAGAGAATTCTTTCTAGAGCAGCCACACACTCTGCCCTAGAGCTGAGAAGCACTGGCTGTAAGTTCCCTTTGCAGAAGTAACATTCTCCAGAAACACACTCTCTCCTAACTCTTAACTTACTAGCTCACCTCACATATGCATGGAAACCCAAAGTGGAGCAGGCAGCGATAGGTCTTGCTTGGATGCTGCCAGAAGGCTCTGTGCGATAGTGGCTTGCAAGGAGCTGCTTAGGAATCTAGTTGCACAGCAAGTACAAGCTTCTCACTGGAGCTGAGAAGCACTGGGAAGAACTTCCCTTTGAAGAACTAACAGTGTGCAGAAACACACGCAGTTCTAGCTCTTACTGGGGAGTGTGCAGGCGAGTTCAGTGAACAGGCCGCTCTGCCCGAACAAGGCAGAATGCAGATGTGTAGTTCCCAAGCAGATTCTTCTGAGTCCACTAGAAACGTTGGAGTAGAGCTGAGAGGAACTCGGCATAAGTTCCATTTGAAGAAATAACCTAAGCCAGAAACCCACTCAGCTGTAGCTGTTAAGATTCATCTGGAGCGCACATTCTGGGAACCAGGCAGCAGAGTGCCCTGTGGAAGCTGCTCGATTTCAGCTTGTCTGATAGGTGTTTGTCTTCCCTGCAGAGAAACAGTGGCTTAGAGAACTCTTCCTACAGCAGCCACACATTCTGCTCTAGAGCTGAGAAGCACTGGCTGTAAGTTCCCCTTGCAGAAGTAACATTCTCCAGAAACAAACTCTCTCCTAACTCTTAAGTTACTAGCTCACCTCACATATGCATGGAAACCCAGAGTGGAGCAGCCGGCGTATCTCTTGCTTGGATGCCGCCAGAAGGCTCTGTGCGATAGTGGCTTGCAAGGAGCTGCTTAGGAATCTAGTTGCACAGCAAGTACAAGCTTCTCACTGGAGCTGAGAAGCACTGGGAAGAACTTCCCTTTGAAGAACTAAAAGTGTGCAGAAACACACGCAGTACTATCTCTTACTGGAGAGTGTGCTGGCGAGTTCTGTGAACAGGCCGCTCTGCCCGAACAAGGCAGAATGCTATGCGTAGTTCCCAAGCATATTCTTCTGAGTCCACTAGAAACGTTGGAGTAGAGGTACGAGGAACTCGGCATAAGTTCCATTTGAAGAAATAACCTAGGCCAGAAACCCACTCAGCTGTAGTTGTTAAGATTCATCTGGAGCGCACATTCTGGGAACCAGGCAGCAGAGTGCCCTGTGGAAGCTGCTCGATTTCAGCTTGTCTGATAGGTGTTTGTCTTCCCTGCAGAGAAACAGTGGCTTAGAGAAGTCTTTCTAGAGCAGCCACACACTCTGCCCTAGAGCTGAGAAGCACTGGCTGTAAGTTCCCTTTGCAGAAGTAACATTCTCCAGAAACACACTCTCTCCTAACTCTTAACTTACTAGCTCACCTCACACATGCATGGAAACCCAGAGTGGAGCAGCCGGCGTATCTCTTGCTTGGATGCCGCCAGAAGGCTCTGTGCGATAGTGGCTTGCAAGGAGCTGCTTAGGAATCTAGTTGCACAGCAAGTACAAGCTTCTCACTGGAGCTGAGAAGCACTGGGAAGAACTTCCCTTTGAAGAACTAAAAGTGTGCAGAAACACACGCAGTACTATCTCTTACTGGAGAGTGTGCTGGCGAGTTCTGTGAACAGGCCGCTCTGCCCGAACAAGGCAGAATGCTATGCGTAGTTCCCAAGCATATTCTTCTGAGTCCACTAGAAACGTTGGAGTAGAGGTACGAGGAACTCGGCATAAGTTCCATTTGAAGAAATAACCTAGGCCAGAAACCCACTCAGCTGTAGTTGTTAAGATTCATCTGGAGCGCACATTCTGGGAACCAGGCAGCAGAGTGCCCTGTGGAAGCTGCTCGATTTCAGCTTGTCTGATAGGTGTTTGTCTTCCCTGCAGAGAAACAGTGGCTTAGAGAAGTCTTTCTAGAGCAGCCACACACTCTGCCCTAGAGCTGAGAAGCACTGGCTGTAAGTTCCCTTTGCAGAAGTAACATTCTCCAGAAACACACTCTCTCCTTACTCTTAACTTACTAGCTCACCTCACACATGCATGGAAACCCAGAGTGGAGCAGCCGGCGTATCTCTTGCTTGGATGCCGCCAGAAGGCTCTGTGCGATAGTGGCTTGCAAGGAGCTGCTTAGGAATCTAGTTGCACAGCAAGTACAAGCTTCTCACTGGAGCTGAGAAGCACTGGGAAGAACTTCCCTTTGAAGAACTAACAGTGTGCAGAAACACACGCACTTCTATCTCTTACTGGAGAGTGTGCAGGCGAGTTCAGTGAACAGGCCGCTCTGCCCGAACAAGGCAGAATGCAGATGCGTAGTTCCCAAGCATATTCTTCTGAGTCCACTAGAAACGTTGGAGTAGAGCTGAGAGGAACTCGGCATAAGTTCCATTTGAAGAAATAACCTAGGCCAGAAACCCACTCAGCTGTAGCTCTTAGGATTCATCTGGAGTGCACATTCTGGGAACCAGGCAGCAGAGTGCCCTGTGGAAGCTGCTCGATTTCAGCTTGTCTGATAGGTGTTTGTCTTCCCTGCAGAGAAACAGTGGCTTAGAGAAGTCTTTCTAGAGCAGCCACACACTCTGCCCTAGAGCTGAGAAGCACTGGCTGTAAGTTCCCCTTGCAGAAGTAACATTCTCCAGAAACAAACTCTCTCCTAACTCTTAAGTTACTAGCTCACCTCACATATGCATGGAAACCCAGAGTGGAGCAGCCGGCGTATCTCTTGCTTGGATGCCGCCAGAAGGCTCTGTGCGATAGTGGCTTGCAAGGAGCTGCTTAGGAATCTCGTTGCACAGCAAGTACAAGCTTCTCACTGTAGCTGAGAAGCACTGGGAAGAACTTCCCTTTGAAGAACTAACAGTGTGCAGAAACACACGCAGTTCTAACTCTTACTGGAGAGTGTGCAGGTGAGTTCAGTGAACAGGCCGCTCTGCCCGAACAAGGCAGAATGCAGATGCGTAGTTCCCAAGCATATTCTTCTGAGTCCACTAGAAACGTTGGAGTAGAGCTACGAGGAACTCGGCATAAGTTCCATTTGAAGAAATAACCTAGGCCAGAAACCCACTCAGCTGTAGTTGTTAAGATTCATCTGGAGCGCACATTCTGGGAACCAGGCAGCAGAGTGCCCTGTGGAAGCTGCTCGATTTCAGCTTGTCTGATAGGTGTTTGTCTTCCCTGCAGAGAAACAGTGGCTTAGAGAAGTCTTTCTAGAGCAGCCACACACTCTGCCCTAGAGCTGAGAAGCACTGGCTGTAAGTTCCCTTTGCAGAAGTAACATTCTCCAGAAACACACTCTCTCCTAACTCTTAACTTACTAGCTCACCTCACATATGCATGGAAACCCAGAGTGGAGCAGCCGGCGTACCTCTTGCTTGGATGCCGCCAGAAGGCTCTGTGCGATAGTGGCTTGCAAGGAGCTGCTTAGGAATCTAGTTGCACAGCAAGTACAAGCTTCTCACTGGAGCTGAGAAGCACTGGGAAGAACTTCCCTTTGAAGAACTAAAAGTGTGCAGAAACACACGCAGTTCTAACTCTTACTGGAGAGTGTGCAGGTGAGTTCAGTGAACAGGCCGCTCTGCCCGAACAAGGCAGAATGCAGATGCGTAGTTCCCAAGCATATTCTTCTGAGTCCACTAGAAACGTTGGAGTAGAGCTACGAGGAACTCGGCATAAGTTCCATTTGAAGAAATAACCTAGGCCAGAAACCCACTCAGCTGTAGTTGTTAAGATTCATCTGGAGCGCACATTCTGGGAACCAGGCAGCAGAGTGCCCTGTGGAAGCTGCTCGATTTCAGCTTGTCTGATAGGTGTTTGTCTTCCCTGCAGAGAAACAGTGGCTTAGAGAAGTCTTTCTAGAGCAGCCACACACTCTGCCCTAGAGCTGAGAAGCACTGGCTGTAAGTTCCCTTTGCAGAAGTAACATTCTCCAGAAACACACTCTCTCCTAACTCTTAACTTACTAGCTCACCTCACATATGCATGGAAACCCAGAGTGGAGCAGCCGGCGTATCTCTTGCTTGGATGCCGCCAGAAGGCTCTGTGCGATAGTGGCTTGCAAGGAGCTGTTTAGGAATCTCGTTGCACAGCAAGTACAAGCTTCTCACTGGAGCTGAGAAGCACTGGGAAGAACTTCCCTTTGAAGAACTAACAGTGTGCAGAAACACACGCAGTTCTATCTCTTACTGGAGAGTGTGCAGGTGAGTTCAGTGAACAGGCCGCTCTGCCCGAACAAGGCAGAATGCAGATGCGTAGTTCCCAAGCATATTCTTCTGAGTCCACTAGAAACGTTGGAGTAGAGCTGAGAGGAACTCGGCATAAGTTCCATTTGAAGAAATAACCTAGACCAGAAACCCACTCAGCTGTAGCTGTTAAGATTCATCTGGAGCGCACATTCTGGGAACCAGGCAGCAGAGTGCCCTGTGGAAGCTGCTCGATTTCAGCTTGTCTGATAGGTGTTTGTCTTCCCTGCAGAGAAACAGTGGCTTAGAGAAGTCTTTCTAGAGCAGCCACACACTCTGCACTAGAGCTGAGAAGCACTGGCTGTAAGTTCCCTTTGCAGACGTAACATTCTCCAGAAACACACTCTCTCCTAACTCTTAACTTACTAGCTCACCTCACATATGCATGGAAACCCAGAGTGGAGCAGCCGGCGTATCTCTTGCTTGGATGCCGCCAGAAGGCTCTGTGCGATAGTGGCTTGCAAGGAGCTGCTTAGGAATCTAGTTGCACAGCAAGTACAAGCTTCTCACTGGAGCTGAGAAGCACTGGGAAGAACTTCCCTTTGAAGAACTAACAGTGTGCAGAAACACACGCAGTTCTATCTCTTACTGGGGAGTGTGCAGGCGAGTTCAGTGAACAGGCCGCTCTGCCCGAACAAGGCAGAATGCAGATGCGTAGTTCCCAAGCAGATTCTTCTGAGTCCACTAGAAACGTTGGAGTAGAGCTGAGAGGAACTCGGCATAAGTTAAATTTGAAGAAATAACCTAGACCAGAAACCCACTCAGCTGTAGCTGTTAAGATTCATCTGGAGCGCACATTCTGGGAACCAGGCAGCAGAGTGCCCTGTGGAAGCTGCTCGATTTCAGCTTGTCTGATAGGTGTTTGTCTTCCCTGCAGAGAAACAGTGGCTTAGAGAAGTCTTTCTAGAGCAGCCACACACTCTGCCCTAGAGCTGAGAAGCACTGGCTGTAAGTTCCCTTTGCAGACGTAACATTCTCCAGAAACACACTCTCTCCTAACTCTTAACTTACTAGCTCACCTCACATATGCATGGAAACCCAGAGTGGAGCAGCCGGCGTATCTCTTGCTTGGATGCCGCCAGAAGGCTCTGTGCGATAGTGGCTTGCAAGGAGCTGCTTAGGAATCTAGTTGCACAGCAAGTACAAGCTTCTCACTGGAGCTGAGAAGCACTGGGAAGAACTTCCCTTTGAAGAACTAACAGTGTGCAGAAACACACGCAGTTCTATCTCTTACTGGGGAGTGTGCAGGCGAGTTCAGTGAACAGGCCGCTCTGCCCGAACAAGGCAGAATGCAGATGCGTAGTTCCCAAGCAGATTCTTCTGAGTCCACTAGAAACGTTGGAGTAGAGCTGAGAGGAACTCGGCATAAGTTAAATTTGAAGAAATAACCTAGACCAGAAACCCACTCAGCTGTAGCTGTTAAGATTCATCTGGAGCGCACATTCTGGGAACCAGGCAGCAGAGTGCCCTGTGGAAGCTGCTCGATTTCAGCTTGTCTGATAGGTGTTTGTCTTCCCTGCAGAGAAACAGTGGCTTAGAGAAGTCTTTCTAGAGCAGCCACACACTCTGCCCTAGAGCTGAGAAGCACTGGCTGTAAGTTCCCTTTGCAGACGTAACATTCTCCAGAAACACACTCTCTCCTAACTCTTAACTTACTAGCTCACCTCACATATGCATGGAAACCCAGAGTGGAGCAGCCGGCGTATCTCTTGCTTGGATGCCGCCAGAAGGCTCTGTGCGATAGTGGCTTGCAAGGAGCTGCTTAGGAATCTAGTTGCACAGCAAGTACAAGCTTCTCACTGGAGCTGAGAAGCACTGGGAAGAACTTCCCTTTGAAGAACTAACAGTGTGCAGAAACACACGCAGTTCTATCTCTTACTGGGGAGTGTGCAGGCGAGTTCAGAGAACAGGCCGCTCTGCCCGAACAAGGCAGAATGCAGAAGCGTAGTTCCCAAGCAGATTCTTCTGAGTCCACTAGAAACGTTGGAGTAGAGCTGAGAGGAACTCGGCATAAGTTCCATTGGAAGAAATAACCTAGACCAGAAACCCACTCAGCTGTAGCTGTTAAGATTCATCTGGAGCGCACATTCTGGGAACCAGGCAGCAGAGTGCCCTGTGGAAGCTGCTCGATTTCAGCTTGTCTGATAGGTGTTTGTCTTCCCTGCAGAGAAACAGTGGCTTAGAGAACTCTTTCTACAGCAGCCACACACTCTGCCCTAGAGCTGAGAAGCACTGGCTGTAAGTTCCCTTTGCAGAAGTAACATTCTCCAGAAACACACTCTCTCCTAACTCTTAACTTACTAGCTCACCTCACATATGCATGGAAACTCAGAATGGAGCAGCCGGCGTATCTCTTGCTTGGATGCCGCCAGAAGGCTCTGTGCGATAGTGGCTTGCAAGGAGCTGCTTAGGAATCTAGTTGCACAGCAAGTACAAGCTTCTCACTGGAGCTGAGAAGCACTGGGAAGAACTTCCCTTTGAAGAACTAACAGTGTGCAGAAACACACGCAGTTCTAGCTCTTACTGGGGAGTGTGCAGGCGAATTCAGTGAACAGGCCGCTCAGCCCGAACAAGGCAGAATGCAGATGCGTAGTTCCCAAGCATATTCTTCTGAGTCCACTAGAAACGTTGGAGTAGAGCTGAGAGGAACTCGGCATAAGTTCCATTTGAAGAAATAACCTAGGCCAGAAACCCACTCAGCTGTAGCTGTTAGGATTCATCTGGAGTGCACATTCTGGGAACCAGGCAGCAGAGTGCCCTGTGGAAGCTGCTCGATTTCAGCTTGTCTGATAGGTGTTTGTCTTCCCTGCAGAGAAACAGTGGCTTAGAGAATTCTTTCTAGAGCAGCCACACACTCTGCCCTAGAGCTGAGAAGCACTGGCTGTAAGTTCCCTTTGCAGAAGTAACATTCTCCAGAAACACACTCTCTCCTAACTCTTAACTTACTAGCTCACCTCACATATGCATGGAAACCCAAAGTGGAGCAGGCAGCGATAGGTCTTGCTTGGATGCTGCCAGAAGGCTCTGTGCGATAGTGGCTTGCAAGGAGCTGCTTAGGAATCTAGTTGCACAGCAAGTACAAGCTTCTCACTGGAGCTGAGAAGCACTGGGAAGAACTTCCCTTTGAAGAACTAACAGTGTGCAGAAACACACGCAGTTCTATCTCTTACTGGGGAGTGTGCAGGCGAGTTCAGTGAACAGGCCGCTCTGCCCGAACAAGGCAGAATGCAGATGCGTAGTTCCCAAGCATATTCTTCTGAGTCCACTAGAAACGTTGGAGTAGAGCTACGAGGAACTCGGCATAAGTTCCATTTGAAGAAATAACCTAGGCCAGAAACCCACTCAGCTGTAGCTATTAGGATTCATCTGGAGCGCACATTCTGGGAACCAGGCAGCAGAGTGCCCTGTGGAAGCTGCTCGATTTCAGCTTGTCTGATAGGTGTTTGTCTTCCCTGCAGAGAAACAGTGGCTTAGAGAACTCTTTCTACAGCAGTCACACACTCTGCCCTAGAGCTGAGAAGCACTGGCTGTAAGTTCCCTTTGCAGAAGTAACATTCTCCAGAAACACACTCTCTCCTAACTCTTAAGTTACTAGCTCACCTCACATATGCATGGAAACCCAGAGTGGAGCAGCCGGCGTATCTCTTGCTTGGATGCCGCCAGAAGGCTCTGTGCGATAGTGGCTTGCAAGGAGCTGCTTAGGAATCTCGTTGCACAGCAAGTACAAGCTTCTCACTGGAGCTGAGAAGCACTGGGAAGAACTTCCCTTTGAAGAACTAACAGTGTGCAGAAACACACGCAGTTCTATCTCTTACTGGGGAGTGTGCAGGCGAGTTCAGTGAACAGGCCGCTCTGCCCGAACAAGGCAGAATGCAGATGCGTAGTTCCCAAGCAGATTCTTCTGAGTCCACTAGAAACGTTGGAGTAGAGCTGAGAGGAACTCGGCATAAGTTCCATTTGAAGAAATAACCTAGACCAGAAACCCACTCAGCTGTAGCTGTTAAGATTCATCTGGAGCGCACATTCTGGGAACCAGGCAGCAGAGTGCCCTGTGGAAGCTGCTCGATTTCAGCTTGTCTGATAGGTGTTTGTCTTCCCTGCAGAGAAACAGTGGCTTAGAGAAGTCTTTCTAGAGCAGCCACACACTCTGCCCTAGAGCTGAGAAGCACTGGCTGTAAGTTCCCTTTGCAGACGTAACATTCTCCAGAAACACACTCTCTCCTAACTCTTAACTTACTAGCTCACCTCACATATGCATGGAAACCCAGAGTGGAGCAGCCGGCGTATCTCTTGCTTGGATGCCGCCAGAAGGCTCTGTGCGATAGTGGCTTGCAAGGAGCTGCTTAGGAATCTAGTTGCACAGCAAGTACAAGCTTCTCACTGGAGCTGAGAAGCACTGGGAAGAACTTCCCTTTGAAGAACTAACAGTGTGCAGAAACACACGCAGTTCTATCTCTTACTGGGGAGTGTGCAGGCGAGTTCAGTGAACAGGCCGCTCTGCCCGAACAAGGCAGAATGCAGATGCGTAGTTCCCAAGCAGATTCTTCTGAGTCCACTAGAAACGTTGGAGTAGAGCTGAGAGGAACTCGGCATAAGTTCCATTGGAAGAAATAACCTAGACCAGAAACCCACTCAGCTGTAGCTGTTAAGATTCATCTGGAGCGCACATTCTGGGAACCAGGCAGCAGAGTGCCCTGTGGAAGCTGCTCGATTTCAGCTTGTCTGATAGGTGTTTGTCTTCCCTGCAGAGAAACAGTGGCTTAGAGAAGTCTTTCTAGAGCAGCCACACACTCTGCCCTAGAGCTGAGAAGCACTGGCTGTAAGTTCCCTTTGCAGACGTAACATTCTCCAGAAACACACTCTCTCCTAACTCTTAACTTACTAGCTCACCTCACATATGCATGGAAACCCAGAGTGGAGCAGCCGGCGTATCTCTTGCTTGGATGCCGCCAGAAGGCTCTGTGCGATAGTGGCTTGCAAGGAGCTGCTTAGGAATCTAGTTGCACAGCAAGTACAAGCTTCTCACTGGAGCTGAGAAGCACTGGGAAGAACTTCCCTTTGAAGAACTAACAGTGTGCAGAAACACACGCAGTTCTATCTCTTACTGGGGAGTGTGCAGGCGAGTTCAGAGAACAGGCCGCTCTGCCCGAACAAGGCAGAATGCAGAAGCGTAGTTCCCAAGCAGATTCTTCTGAGTCCACTAGAAACGTTGGAGTAGAGCTGAGAGGAACTCGGCATAAGTTCCATTGGAAGAAATAACCTAGACCAGAAACCCACTCAGCTGTAGCTGTTAAGATTCATCTGGAGCGCACATTCTGGGAACCAGGCAGCAGAGTGCCCTGTGGAAGCTGCTCGATTTCAGCTTGTCTGATAGGTGTTTGTCTTCCCTGCAGAGAAACAGTGGCTTAGAGAACTCTTTCTACAGCAGCCACACACTCTGCCCTAGAGCTGAGAAGCACTGGCTGTAAGTTCCCTTTGCAGAAGTAACATTCTCCAGAAACACACTCTCTCCTAACTCTTAACTTACTAGCTCACCTCACATATGCATGGAAACTCAGAGTGGAGCAGCCGGCGTATCTCTTGCTTGGATGCCGCCAGAAGGCTCTGTGCGATAGTGGCTTGCAAGGAGCTGCTTAGGAATCTAGTTGCACAGCAAGTACAAGCTTCTCACTGGAGCTGAGAAGCACTGGGAAGAACTTCCCTTTGAAGAACTAACAGTGTGCAGAAACACACGCAGTTCTAGCTCTTACTGGGGAGTGTGCAGGCGAGTTCAGTGAACAGGCCGCTCTGCCCGAACAAGGCAGAATGCAGATGCGTAGTTCCCAAGCATATTCTTCTGAGTCCACTAGAAACGTTGGAGTAGAGCTGAGAGGAACTCGGCATAAGTTCCATTTGAAGAAATAACCTAGGCCAGAAACCCACTCAGCTGTAGCTGTTAGGATTCATCTGGAGTGCACATTCTGGGAACCAGGCAGCAGAGTGCCCTGTGGAAGCTGCTCGATTTCAGCTTGTCTGATAGGTGTTTGTCTTCCCTGCAGAGAAACAGTGGCTTAGAGAATTCTTTCTAGAGCAGCCACACACTCTGCCCTAGAGCTGAGAAGCACTGGCTGTAAGTTCCCTTTGCAGAAGTAACATTCTCCAGAAACACACTCTCTCCTAACTCTTAACTTACTAGCTCACCTCACATATGCATGGAAACCCAAAGTGGAGCAGGCAGCGATAGGTCTTGCTTGGATGCTGCCAGAAGGCTCTGTGCGATAGTGGCTTCCAAGGAGCTGCTTAGGAATCTAGTTGCACAGCAAGTACAAGCTTCTCACTGGAGCTGAGAAGCACTGGGAAGAACTTCCCTTTGAAGAACTAACAGTGTGCAGAAACACACGCAGTTCTATCTCTTACTGGGGAGTGTGCAGGCGAGTTCAGTGAACAGGCCGCTCTGCCCGAACAAGGCAGAATGCAGATGCGTAGTTCCCAAGCATATTCTTCTGAGTCCACTAGAAACGTTGGAGTAGAGCTACGAGGAACTCGGCATAAGTTCCATTTGAAGAAATAACCTAGGCCAGAAACCCACTCAGCTGTAGCTATTAGGATTCATCTGGAGCGCACATTCTGGGAACCAGGCAGCAGAGTGCCCTGTGGAAGCTGCTCGATTTCAGCTTGTCTGATAGGTGTTTGTCTTCCCTGCAGAGAAACAGTGGCTTAGAGAACTCTTTCTACAGCAGTCACACACTCTGCCCTAGAGCTGAGAAGCACTGGCTGTAAGTTCCCTTTGCAGAAGTAACATTCTCCAGAAACACACTCTCTCCTAACTCTTAAGTTACTAGCTCACCTCACATATGCATGGAAACCCAGAGTGGAGCAGCCGGCGTATCTCTTGCTTGGATGCCGCCAGAAGGCTCTGTGCGATAGTGGCTTGCAAGGAGCTGCTTAGGAATCTCGTTGCACAGCAAGTACAAGCTTCTCACTGGAGCTGAGAAGCACTGGGAAGAACTTCCCTTTGAAGAACTAACAGTGTGCAGAAACACACGCAGTTCTATCTCTTACTGGGGAGTGTGCAGGCGAGTTCTGTGAACAGGCCGCTCTGCCTGAACAAGGCAGAATGCAGATGCGTAGTTCCCAAGCAGATTCTTCTGAGTCCACTAGAAACGTTGGAGTAGAGCTGAGAGGAACTCGGCATAAGTTCCATTTGAAGAAATAACCTAGACCAGAAACCCACTCAGCTGTAGCTGTTAAGATTCATCTGGAGCGCACATTCTGGGAACCAGGCAGCAGAGTGCCCTGTGGAAGCTGCTCGATTTCAGCTTGTCTGATAGGTGTTTGTCTTCCCTGCAGAGAAACAGTGGCTTAGAGAAGTCTTTCTAGAGCAGCCACACAATCTGCCCTAGAGCTGAGAAGCACTGGCTGTAAGTTCCCTTTGCAGAAGTAACATTCTCCAGAAACACACTCTCTCCTAACTCTTAACTTACTAGCTCACCTCACATATGCATGGAAACCCAGAGTGGAGCAGGCGGCGATAGCTCTTGCTTGGATGCTGCCAGAAGGCTCTGTGCGATAGTGGCTTGCAAGGACCTGCTTAGGAATCTCGTTGCACAGCAAGTACAAGCTTCTCACTGGAGCTGAGAAGCACTGGGAAGAACTTCCCTTTGAAGAACTAACAGTGTGCAGAAACACACGCAGTTCTATCTCTTACTGAGGAGTGTGCAGGCGAGTTCAGTGAACAGGCCGCTCTGCCTGAACAAGGCAAAATGCAGATGCGTAGTTCCCAAGCATATTCTTCTGAGTCCACTCGAAACGTTGGAGTTGAGCTGAGAGGAACTCGGCATAAGTTCCATTTGAAGAAATAACCTAGGCCAGAAACCCACTCAGCTGTAGCTGTTAAGATTCATCTGGAGCGCACATTCTGGGAACCAGGCAGCAGAGTGCCCTGTGGAAGCTGCTCGATTTCAGCTTGTCTGATAGGTGTTTGTCTTCCCTGCAGAGAAACAGTGGCTTAGAGAACTCTTCCTACAGCAGCCACACACTCTGCCCCAGAGCTGAGAAGCACTGGCTGTAAGTTCCCCTTGCAGAAGTAACATTCTCCAGAAACACACTCTCTCCTAACTCTTAACTTACTAGCTCACCTCACATATGCATGGAAACCCAGAGTGGAGCAGCCGGCGTATCTCTTGCTTGGATGCCGCCAGAAGGCTCTGTGCGATAGTGGCTTGCAAGTAGCTGCTTAGGAATCTAGTTGCACAGCAAGTACAAGCTTCTCACTGGAGCTGAGAAGCACTGGGAAGAACTTCCCTTTGAAGAACTAACAGTGTGCAGAAACACACGCAGTTCTATCTCTTACTGGGGAGTGTGTAGGCGAGTTCAGTGAACAGGCCGCTCTGCCCGAACAAGGCAGAATGCAGATGCGTCGTTCCCAAGCAGATTCTTCTGAGTCCACTAGAAACGTTGGAGTAGAGCTGAGAGGAACTCGGCATAAGTTCCATTTGAAGAAATAACCTAGACCAGAAACCCACTCAGCTGTAGCTGTTAAGATTCATCTGGAGCGCACATTCTGGGAACCAGGCAGCAGAGTGCCCTGTGGAAGCTGCTCGATTTCAGCTTGTCTGATAGGTGTTTGTCTTCCCTGCAGAGAAACAGTGGCTTAGAGAAGTCTTTCTACAGCAGCCACACACTCTGCCCTAGAGCTGAGAAGCACTGGCTGTAAGTTCCCTTTGCAGAAGTAACATTCTCCAGAAACACACTCTCTCCTAACTCTTAACTTACTAGCTCACCTCACATATGCATGGAAACCCAGAGTGGAGCAGCCGGCGTATCTCTTGCTTGGATGCCGCCAGAAGGCTCTGTGCGATAGTGGCTTGCAAGGAGCTGCTTAGGAATCTAGTTGCACAGCAAGTACAAGCTTCTCACTGGAGCTGAGAAGCACTGGGAAGAACTTCCCTTTGAAGAACTAAAAGTGTGCAGAAACACACGCAGTTCTAACTCTTACTGGAGAGTGTGCAGGTGAGTTCAGTGAACAGGCCGCTCTGCCCGAACAAGGCAGAATGCAGATGCGTAGTTCCCAAGCATATTCTTCTGAGTCCACTAGAAACGTTGGAGTAGAGCTACGAGGAACTCGGCATAAGTTCCATTTGAAGAAATAACCTAGGCCAGAAAACCACTCAGCTGTAGTGGTTAAGATTCATCTGGAGCGCACATTCTGGGAACCAGGCAGCAGAGTGCCCTGTGGAAGCTGCTCGATTTCAGCTTGTCTGATAGGTGTTTGTCTTCCCTGCAGAGAAACAGTGGCTTAGAGAAGTCTTTCTAGAGCAGCCACACACTCTGCCCTAGAGCTGAGAAGCACTGGCTGTAAGTTCCCTTTGCAGAAGTAACATTCTCCAGAAACACACTCTCTCCTAACTCTTAACTTACTAGCTCACCTCACATATGCATGGAAACCCAGAGTGGAGCAGGCGGCGATAGCTCTTGCTTGGATGCTGCCAGAAGGCTCTGTGCGATAGTGGCTTGCAAGGAGCTGCTTAGGAATCTCGTTGCACAGCAAGTACAAGCTTCTCACTGGAGCTGAGAAGCACTGGGAAGAACTTCCCTTTGAAGAACTAACAGTGTGCAGAAACACACGCAGTTCTATCTCTTACTGAGGAGTGTGCAGGCGAGTTCAGTGAACAGGCCGCTCGGCCTGAACAAGGCAAAATGCAGATGCGTAGTTCCCAAGCATATTCTTCTGAGTCCACTCGAAACGTTGGAGTTGAGCTGAGAGGAACTCGGCATAAGTTCCATTTGAAGAAATAACCTAGGCCAGAAACCCACTCAGCTGTAGCTGTTAAGATTCATCTGGAGCGCACATTCTGGGAACCAGGCAGCAGAGTGCCCTGTGGAAGCTGCTCGATTTCAGCTTGTCTGATAGGTGTTTGTCTTCCCTGCAGAGAAACAGTGGCTTAGAGAACTCTTCCTACAGCAGCCACACACTCTGCTCTAGAGCTGAGAAGCACTGGCTGTAAGTTCCCCTTGCAGAAGTAACATTCTCCAGAAACAAACTCTCTCCTAACTCTTAAGTTACTAGCTCACCTCACATATGCATGGAAACCCAGAGTGGAGCAGCCGGCGTATCTCTTGCTTGGATGCCGCCAGAAGGCTCTGTGCGATAGTGGCTTGCAAGGAGCTGCTTAGGAATCTCGTTGCACAGCAAGTACAAGCTTCTCACTGGAGCTGAGAAGCACTGGGAAGAACTTCCCTTTGAAGAACTAACAGTGTGCAGAAACACACGCAGTTCTATCTCTTACTGGGGAGTGTGCAGGCGAGTTCAGAGAACAGGCCGCTCTGCCCGAACAAGGCAGAATGCAGAAGCGTAGTTCCCAAGCAGATTCTTCTGAGTCCACTAGAAACGTTGGAGTAGAGCTGAGAGGAACTCGGCATAAGTTCCATTGGAAGAAATAACCTAGACCAGAAACCCACTCAGCTGTAGCTGTTAAGATTCATCTGGAGCGCACATTCTGGGAACCAGGCAGCAGAGTGCCCTGTGGAAGCTGCTCGATTTCAGCTTGTCTGATAGGTGTTTGTCTTCCCTGCAGAGAAACAGTGGCTTAGAGAACTCTTTCTACAGCAGCAACACACTCTGCCCTAGAGCTGAGAAGCACTGGCTGTAAGTTCCCTTTGCAGAAGTAACATTCTCCAGAAACACACTCTCTCCTAACTCTTAACTTACTAGCTCACCTCACATATGCATGGAAACTCAGAGTGGAGCAGCCGGCGTATCTCTTGCTTGGATGCCGCCAGAAGGCTCTGTGCGATAGTGGCTTGCAAGGAGCTGCTTAGGAATCTAGTTGCACAGCAAGTACAAGCTTCTCACTGGAGCTGAGAAGCACTGGGAAGAACTTCCCTTTGAAGAACTAACAGTGTGCAGAAACACACGCAGTTCTAGCTCTTACTGGGGAGTGTGAAGGCGAGTTCAGTTAACAGGCCGCTCTGCCCGAACAAGGCAGAATGCAGATGCGTAGTTCCCAAGCATATTCTTCTGAGTCCACTAGAAACGTTGGAGTAGAGCTACGAGGAACTCGGCATAAGATCCATTTGAAGAAATAACCTAGGCCAGAAACCCACTCAGCTGTAGCTGTTAAGATTCATCTGGAGCGCACATTCTGGGAACCAGGCAGCAGAGTGCCCTGTGGAAGCTGCTCGATTTCAGCTTGTCTGATAGGTGTTTGTCTTCCCTGCAGAGAAACAGTGGCTTAGAGAACTCTTCCTACAGCAGCCACACACTCTGCCCCAGAGCTGAGAAGCACTGGCTGTAAGTTCCCCTTGCAGAAGTAACATTCTCCAGAAACACACTCTCTCCTAACTCTTAACTTACTAGCTCACCTCACATATGCATGGAAACCCAGAGTGGAGCAGCCGGCGTATCTCTTGCTTGGATGCCGCCAGAAGGCTCTGTGCGATAGTGGCTTGCAAGGAGCTGCTTAGGAATCTAGTTGCACAGCAAGTACAAGCTTCTCACTGGAGCTGAGAAGCACTGGGAAGAACTTCCCTTTGAAGAACTAACAGTGTGCAGAAACACACGCAGTTCTATCTCTTACTGGAGAGTGTGCAGGTGAGTTCAGTGAACAGGCCGCTCTGCCCGAACAAGGCAGAATGCAGATGCGTAGTTCCCAAGCATATTCTTCTGAGTCCACTAGAAACGTTGGAGTAGAGCTGAGAGGAACTCGGCATAAGTTCCATTTGAAGAAATAACCTAGACCAGAAACCCACTCAGCTGTAGCTGTTAAGATTCATCTGGAGCGCACATTCTGGGAACCAGGCAGCAGAGTGCCCTGTGGAAGCTGCTCGATTTCAGCTTGTCTGATAGGTGTTTGTCTTCCCTGCAGAGAAACAGTGGCTTAGAGAAGTCTTTCTACAGCAGCCACACACTCTGCCCTAGAGCTGAGAAGCACTGGCTGTAAGTTCCCTTTGCAGAAGTAACATTCTCCAGAAACACACTCTCTCCTAACTCTTAACTTACTAGCTCACCTCACATATGCATGGAAACCCAGAGTGGAGCAGCCGGCGTATCTCTTGCTTGGATGCCGCCAGAAGGCTCTGTGCGATAGTGGCTTGCAAGGAGCTGCTTAGGAATCTAGTTGCACAGCAAGTACAAGCTTCTCACTGGAGCTGAGAAGCACTGGGAAGAACTTCCCTTTGAAGAACTAAAAGTGTGCAGAAACACACGCAGTTCTAACTCTTACTGGAGAGTGTGCAGGTGAGTTCAGTGAACAGGCCGCTCTGCCCGAACAAGGCAGAATGCAGATGCGTAGTTCCCAAGCATATTCTTCTGAGTCCACTAGAAACGTTGGAGTAGAGCTACGAGGAACTCGGCATAAGTTCCATTTGAAGAAATAACCTAGGCCAGAAAACCACTCAGCTGTAGTGGTTAAGATTCATCTGGAGCGCACATTCTGGGAACCAGGCAGCAGAGTGCCCTGTGGAAGCTGCTCGATTTCAGCTTGTCTGATAGGTGTTTGTCTTCCCTGCAGAGAAACAGTGGCTTAGAGAAGTCTTTCTAGAGCAGCCACACACTCTGCCCTAGAGCTGAGAAGCACTGGCTGTAAGTTCCCTTTGCAGAAGTAACATTCTCCAGAAACACACTCTCTCCTAACTCTTAACTTACTAGCTCACCTCACATATGCATGGAAACCCAGAGTGGAGCAGGCGGCGATAGCTCTTGCTTGGATGCTGCCAGAAGGCTCTGTGCGATAGTGGCTTGCAAGGAGCTGCTTAGGAATCTCGTTGCACAGCAAGTACAAGCTTCTCACTGGAGCTGAGAAGCACTGGGAAGAACTTCCCTTTGAAGAACTAACAGTGTGCAGAAACACACGCAGTTCTATCTCTTACTGAGGAGTGTGCAGGCGAGTTCAGTGAACAGGCCGCTCTGCCTGAACAAGGCAAAATGCAGATGCGTAGTTCCCAAGCATATTCTTCTGAGTCCACTCGAAACGTTGGAGTTGAGCTGAGAGGAACTCGGCATAAGTTCCATTTGAAGAAATAACCTAGGCCAGAAACCCACTCAGCTGTAGCTGTTAAGATTCATCTGGAGCGCACATTCTGGGAACCAGGCAGCAGAGTGCCCTGTGGAAGCTGCTCGATTTCAGCTTGTCTGATAGGTGTTTGTCTTCCCTGCAGAGAAACAGTGGCTTAGAGAACTCTTCCTACAGCAGCCACACACTCTGCTCTAGAGCTGAGAAGCACTGGCTGTAAGTTCCCCTTGCAGAAGTAACATTCTCCAGAAACAAACTCTCTCCTAACTCTTAAGTTACTAGCTCACCTCACATATGCATGGAAACCCAGAGTGGAGCAGCCGGCGTATCTCTTGCTTGGATGCCGCCAGAAGGCTCTGTGCGATAGTGGCTTGCAAGGAGCTGCTTAGGAATCTCGTTGCACAGCAAGTACAAGCTTCTCACTGGAGCTGAGAAGCACTGGGAAGAACTTCCCTTTGAAGAACTAACAGTGTGCAGAAACACACGCAGTTCTATCTCTTACTGGGGAGTGTGCAGGCGAGTTCAGAGAACAGGCCGCTCTGCCCGAACAAGGCAGAATGCAGAAGCGTAGTTCCCAAGCAGATTCTTCTGAGTCCACTAGAAACGTTGGAGTAGAGCTGAGAGGAACTCGGCATAAGTTCCATTGGAAGAAATAACCTAGACCAGAAACCCACTCAGCTGTAGCTGTTAAGATTCATCTGGAGCGCACATTCTGGGAACCAGGCAGCAGAGTGCCCTGTGGAAGCTGCTCGATTTCAGCTTGTCTGATAGGTGTTTGTCTTCCCTGCAGAGAAACAGTGGCTTAGAGAACTCTTTCTACAGCAGCAACACACTCTGCCCTAGAGCTGAGAAGCACTGGCTGTAAGTTCCCTTTGCAGAAGTAACATTCTCCAGAAACACACTCTCTCCTAACTCTTAACTTACTAGCTCACCTCACATATGCATGGAAACCCAGAGTGGAGCAGCCGGCGTATCTCTTGCTTGGATGCCGCCAGAAGGCTCTGTGCGATAGTGGCTTGCAAGGAGCTGCTTAGGAATCTAGTTGCACAGCAAGTACAAGCTTCTCACTGGAGCTGAGAAGCACTGGGAAGAACTTCCCTTTGAAGAACTAACAGTGTGCAGAAACACACGCAGTTCTATCTCTTACTGGGGAGTGTGCAGGCGAGTTCAGTGAACAGGCCGCTCTGCCCGAACAAGGCAGAATGCAGATGCGTAGTTCCCAAGCAGATTCTTCTGAGTCCACTAGAAACGTTGGAGTAGAGCTGAGAGGAACTCGGCGTAAGTTAAATTTGAAGAAATAACCTAGACCAGAAACCCACTCAGCTGTAGCTGTTAAGATTCATCTGGAGCGCACATTCTGGGAACCAGGCAGCAGAGTGCCCTGTGGAAGCTGCTCGATTTCAGCTTGTCTGATAGGTGTTTGTCTTCCCTGCAGAGAAACAGTGGCTTAGAGAAGTCTTTCTAGAGCAGCCACACACTCTGCCCTAGAGCTGAGAAGCACTGGCTGTAAGTTCCCTTTGCAGACGTAACATTCTCCAGAAACACACTCTCTCCTAACTCTTAACTTACTAGCTCACCTCACATATGCATGGAAACCCAGAGTGGAGCAGCCGGCGTATCTCTTGCTTGGATGCCGCCAGAAGGCTCTGTGCGATAGTGGCTTGCAAGGAGCTGCTTAGGAATCTAGTTGCACAGCAAGTACAAGCTTCTCACTGGAGCTGAGAAGCACTGGGAAGAACTTCCCTTTGAAGAACTAAAAGTGTGCAGAAACACACGCAGTTCTATCTCTTACTGGAGAGTGTGCAGGCGAGTTCAGTGAACAGGCCGCTCTGCCCGAACAAGGCAGAATGCAGATGCGTAGTTCCCAAGCATATTCTTCTGAGTCCACTAGAAACGTTGGAGTAGAGCTGAGAGGAACTCGGCATAAGTTCCATTTGAAGAAATAACCTAGACCAGAAACCCACTCAGCTGTAGCTGTTAAGATTCATCTGAAGCGCACATTCTGGGAACCAGGCAGCAGAGTGCCCTGTGGAAGCTGCTCGATTTCAGCTTGTCTGATAGGTGTTTGTCTTCCCTGCAGAGAAACAGTGGCTTAGAGAAGTCTTTCTAGAGCAGCCACACACTCTGCCCTAGAGCTGAGAAGCACTGGCTGTAAGTTCCCTTTGCAGACGTAACATTCTCCAGAAACACACTCTCTCCTAACTCTTAACTTACTAGCTCACCTCACATATGCATGGAAACCCAGAGTGGAGCAGCCGGCGTATCTCTTGCTTGGATGCCGCCAGAAGGCTCTGTGCGATAGTGGCTTGCAAGGAGCTGCTTAGGAATCTAGTTGCACAGCAAGTACAAGCTTCTCACTGGAGCTGAGAAGCACTGGGAAGAACTTCCCTTTGAAGAACTAACAGTGTGCAGAAACACACGCAGTTCTATCTCTTACTGGGGAGTGTGCAGGCGAGTTCACTGAACAGGCCGCTCTGCCCGAACAAGGCAGAATGCAGATGCGTAGTTCCCAAGCAGATTCTTCTGAGTCCACTAGAAACGTTGGAGTAGAGCTGAGAGGAACTCGGCATAAGTTAAATTTGAAGAAATAACCTAGACCAGAAACCCACTCAGCTGTAGCTGTTAAGATTCATCTGGAGCGCACATTCTGGGAACCAGGCAGCAGAGTGCCCTGTGGAAGCTGCTCGATTTCAGCTTGTCTGATAGGTGTTTGTCTTCCCTGCAGAGAAACAGTGGCTTAGAGAAGTCTTTCTAGAGCAGCCACACACTCTGCCCTAGAGCTGAGAATCACTGGCTGTAAGTTCCCTTTGCAGACGTAACATTCTCCAGAAACACACTCTCTCCTAACTCTTAACTTACTAGCTCACCTCACATATGCATGGAAACCCAGAGTGGAGCAGCCGGCGTATCTCTTGCTTGGATGCCGCCAGAAGGCTCTGTGCGATAGTGGCTTGCAAGGAGCTGCTTAGGAATCTAGTTGCACAGCAAGTACAAGCTTCTCACTGGAGCTGAGAAGCACTGGGAAGAACTTCCCTTTGAAGAACTAAAAGTGTGCAGAAACACACGCAGTTCTATCTCTTACTGGAGAGTGTGCAGGCGAGTTCTGTGAACAGGCCGCTCTGCCCGAACAAGGCAGAATGCAGATGCGTAGTTCCCAAGCATATTCTTCTGAGTCCACTAGAAACGTTGGAGTAGAGCTACGAGGAACTCGGCATAAGTTCCATTTGAAGAAATAACCTAGGCCAGAAACCCACTCAGCTGTAGTTGTTAAGATTCATCTGGAGCGCACATTCTGGGAACCAGGCAGCAGAGTGCCCTGTGGAAGCTGCTCGATTTCAGCTTGTCTGATAGGTGTTTGTCTTCCCTGCAGAGAAACAGTGGCTTAGAGAACTCTTCCTACAGCAGCCACACACTCTGCCCTAGAGCTGAGAAGCACTGGCTGTAAGTTCCCTTTGCAGACGTAACATTCTCCAGAAACACACTCTCTCCTAACTCTTAACTTACTAGCTCACCTCACATATGCATGGAAACCCAGAGTGGAGCAGCCGGCGTATCTCTTGCTTGGATGCCGCCAGAAGGCTCTGTGCGATAGTGGCTTGCAAGGAGCTGCTTAGGAATCTAGTTGCACAGCAAGTACAAGCTTCTCACTGGAGCTGAGAAGCACTGGGAAGAACTTCCCTTTGAAGAACTAACAGTGTGCAGAAACACACGCAGTTCTATCTCTTACTGGAGAGTGTGCAGGCGAGTTCAGTGAACAGGCCGCTCTGCCCGAACAAGGCAGAATGCAGATGCGTAGTTCCCAAGCATATTCTTCTGAGTCCACTAGAAACGTTGGAGTAGAGCTGAGAGGAACTCGGCATAAGTTCCATTTGAAGAAATAACCTAGGCCAGAAACCCACTCAGCTGTAGCTGTTAGGATTCATCTGGAGTGCACATTCTGGGAACCAGGCAGCAGAGTGCCCTGTGGAAGCTGCTCGATTTCAGCTTGTCTGATAGGTGTTTGTCTTCCCTGCAGAGAAACAGTGGCTTAGAGAATTCTTTCTAGAGCAGCCACACACTCTGCCCTAGAGCTGAGAAGCACTGGCTGTAAGTTCCCTTTGCAGAAGTAACATTCTCCAGAAACACACTCTCTCCTAACTCTTAACTTACTAGCTCACCTCACATATGCATGGAAACCCAAAGTGGAGCAGGCAGCGATAGGTCTTGCTTGGATGCTGCCAGAAGGCTCTGTGCGATAGTGGCTTGCAAGGAGCTGCTTAGGAATCTAGTTGCACAGCAAGTACAAGCTTCTCACTGGAGCTGAGAAGCACTGGGAAGAACTTCCCTTTGAAGAACTAACAGTGTGCAGAAACACACGCAGTTCTATCTCTTACTGGGGAGTGTGCAGGCGAGTTCAGTGAACAGGCCGCTCTGCCCGAACAAGGCAGAATGCAGATGCGTAGTTCCCAAGCATATTCTTCTGAGTCCACTAGAAACGTTGGAGTAGAGCTACGAGGAACTCGGCATAAGTTCCATTTGAAGAAATAACCTAGGCCAGAAACCCACTCAGCTGTAGCTCTTAGGATTCATCTGGAGTGCACATTCTGGGAACCAGGCAGCAGAGTGCCCTGTGAAAGCTGCTCGATTTCAGCTTGTCTGATAGGTGTTTGTCTTCCCTGCAGAGAAACAGTGGCTTAGAGAATTCTTTCTAGAGCAGCCACACACTCTGCCCTAGAGCTGAGAAGCACTGGCTGTAAGTTCCCTTTGCAGAAGTAACATTCATCAGAAACACACTCTCTCCTAACTCTTAACTTACTAGCTCACCTCATATATGCATGGAAACCCAGAGTGGAGCAGGCGGCGATAGCTCTTGCTTGGATGCTGCCAGAAGGCTCTGTGCGATAGTGGCTTGCAACGACCTGCTTAGGAATCTCGTTGCACAGCAAGTACAAGCTTCTCACTGGAGCTGAGAAGCACTGGGAAGAACTTCCCTTTGAAGAACTAACAGTGTGCAGAAACACACGCAGTTCTATCTCTTACTGGGGAGTGTGCAGGCGAGTTCAGTGAACAGGCCGCTCTGCCTGAACAAGGCAGAATGCAGATGTGTAGTTCCCAAGCAGATTCTTCTGAGTCCACTAGAAACGTTGGAGTAGAGCTGAGAGGAACTCGGCATAAGTTCCATTTGAAGAAATAACCTAAGCCAGAAACCCACTCAGCTGTAGCTGTTAAGATTCATCTGGAGCGCACATTCTGGGAACCAGGCAGCAGAGTGCCCTGTGGAAGCTGCTCGATTTCAGCTTGTCTGATAGGTGTTTGTCTTCCCTGCAGAGAAACAGTGGCTTAGAGAACTCTTCCTACAGCAGCCACACATTCTGCTCTAGAGCTGAGAAGCACTGGCTGTAAGTTCCCCTTGCAGAAGTAACATTCTCCAGAAACAAACTCTCTCCTAACTCTTAAGTTACCAGCTCACCTCACATATGCATGGAAACCCAGAGTGGAGCAGCCGGCGTATCTCTTGCTTGGATGCCGCCAGAAGGCTCTGTGCGATAGTGGCTTGCAAGGAGCTGCTTAGGAATCTCGTTGCACAGCAAGTACAAGCTTCTCACTGGAGCTGAGAAGCACTGGGAAGAACTTCCCTTTGAAGAACTAACAGTGTGCAGAAACACACGCAGTTCTATCTCTTACTGGGGAGTGTGCAGGCGAGTTCAGTGAACAGGCCGCTCTGCCTGAACAAGGCAGAATGCAGATGCGTAGTTCCCAAGCAGATTCTTCTGAGTCCACTAGAAACGTTGGAGTAGAGCTGAGAGGAACTCAGCATAAGTTCCATTTGAAGAAATAACCTAGACCAGAAACCCACTCAGCTGTAGCTGTTAAGATTCATCTGGAGCGCACATTCTGGGAACCAGGCAGCAGAGTGCCCTGTGGAAGCTGCTCGATTTCAGCTTGTCTGATAGGTGTTTGTCTTCCCTGCAGAGAAACAGTGGCTTAGAGAAGTCTTTCTAGAGCAGCCACACACTCTGCCCTAGAGCTGAGAAGCACTGGCTGTAAGTTCCCTTTGCAGAAGTAACATTCTCCAGAAACACACTCTCTCCTAACTCTTAACTTACTAGCTCACCTCACATATGCATGGAAACTCAGAGTGGAGCAGCCGGCGTATCTCTTGCTTGGATGCCGCCAGAAGGCTCTGTGCGATAGTGGCTTGCAAGGAGCTGCTTAGGAATCTAGTTGCACAGCAAGTACAAGCTTCTCACTGGAGCTGAGAAGCACTGGGAAGAACTTCCCTTTGAAGAACTAACAGTGTGCAGAAACACACGCAGTTCTAGCTCTTACTGGGGAGTGTGCAGGCGAGTTCAGTGAACAGGCCGCTCTGCCCGAACAAGGCAGAATGCAGATGCGTAGTTCCCAAGCATATTCTTCTGAGTCCACTAGAAACGTTGGAGTAGAGCTACGAGGAACTCGGCATAAGTTCCATTTGAAGAAATAACCTAGGCCAGAAACCCACTCAGCTGTAGCTGTTAAGATTCATCTGGAGCGCACATTCTGGGAACCAGGCAGCAGAGTGCCCTGTGGAAGCTGCTCGATTTCAGCTTGTCTGATAGGTGTTTGTCTTCCCTGCAGAGAAACAGTGGCTTAGAGAAGTCTTTCTAGAGCAGCCACACACTCTGCCCTAGAGCTGAGAAGCACTGGCTGTAAGTTCCCTTTGCAGAAGTAACATTCTCCAGAAACACACTCTCTCCTAACTCTTAACTTACTAGCTCACCTCACATATGCATGGAAACCCAGAGTGGAGCAGCCGGCGTATCTCTTGCTTGGATGCCGCCAGAAGGCTCTGTGCGATAGTGGCTTGCAAGGAGCTGCTTAGGAATCTAGTTGCACAGCAAGTACAAGCTTCTCACTGGAGCTGAGAAGCACTGGGAAGAACTTCCCTTTGAAGAACTAACAGTGTGCAGAAACACACGCAGTTCTATCTCTTACTGGGGAGTGTGCAGGCGAGTTCAGTGAACAGGCCGCTCTGCCCGAACAAGGCAGAATGCAGATGCGTAGTTCCCAAGCATATTCTTCTGAGTCCACTAGAAACGTTGGAGTAGAGCTACGAGGAACTCGGCATAAGTTCCATTTGAAGAAATAACCTAGGCCAGAAACCCACTCAGCTGTAGCTGTTAAGATTCATCTGGAGCGCACATTCTGGGAACCAGGCAGCAGAGTGCCCTGTGGAAGCTGCTCGATTTCAGCTTGTCTGATAGGTGTTTGTCTTCCCTGCAGAGAAACAGTGGCTTAGAGAAGTCTTTCTAGAGCAGCCACACACTCTGCCCTAGAGCTGAGAAGCACTGGCTGTAAGTTCCCTTTGCAGAAGTAACATTCTCCAGAAACACACTCTCTCCTAACTCTTAACTTACTAGCTCACCTCACATATGCATGGAAACCCAGAGTGGAGCAGGCAGCGATAGGTCTTGCTTGGATGCTGCCAGAAGGCTCTGTGCGATAGTGGCTTGCAAGGAGCTGCTTAGGAATCTCGTTGCACAGCAAGTACAAGCTTCTCACTGGAGCTGAGAAGCACTGGGAAGAACTTCCCTTTGAAGAACTAACAGTGTGCAGAAACACACGCAGTTCTATCTCTTACTGAGGAGTGTGCAGGCGAGTTCAGTGAACAGGCCGCTCTGCCTGAACAAGGCAAAATGCAGATGCGTAGTTCCCAAGCATATTCTTCTGAGTCCACTCGAAACGTTGGAGTAGAGCTGAGAGGAACTCGGCATAAGTTCCATTTGAAGAAATAACCTAGGCCAGAAACCCACTCAGCTGTAGCTGTTAAGATTCATCTGGAGCGCACATTCTGGGAACCAGGCAGCAGAGTGCCCTGTGGAAGCTGCTCGATTTCAGCTTGTCTGATAGGTGTTTGTCTTCCCTGCAGAGAAACAGTGGCTTAGAGAACTCTTCCTACAGCAGCCACACATTCTGCTCTAGAGCTGAGAAGCACTGGCTGTAAGTTCCCCTTGCAGAAGTAACATTCTCCAGAAACAAACTCTCTCCTAACTCTTAAGTTACTAGCTCTCCTCACATATGCATGGAAACCCAGAGTGGAGCAGCCGGCGTATCTCTTGCTTGGATGCCGCCAGAAGGCTCTGTGCGATAGTGGCTTGCAAGGAGCTGCTTAGGAATCTCGTTGCACAGCAAGTACAAGCTTCTCACTGGAGCTGAGAAGCACTGGGAAGAACTTCCCTTTGAAGAACTAACAGTGTGCAGAAACACACGCAGTTCTATCTCTTACTGGGGAGTGTGCAGGCGAGTTCAGTGAACAGGCCGCTCTGCCTGAACAAGGAGGAATGCAGATGCGTAGTTCCCAAGCAGATTCTTCTGAGTCCACTAGAAACGTTGGAGTAGAGCTGAGAGGAACTCGGCATAAGTTCCATTTGAAGAAATAACCTAGACCAGAAACCCACTCAGCTGTAGCTGTTAAGATTCATCTGGAGCGCACATTCTGGGAACCAGGCAGCAGAGTGCCCTGTGGAAGCTGCTCGATTTCAGCTTGTCTGATAGGTGTTTGTCTTCCCTGCAGAGAAACAGTGGCTTAGAGAAGTCTTTCTAGAGCAGCCACACACTCTGACCTAGAGCTGAGAAGCACTGGCTGTAAGTTCCCTTTGCAGAAGTAACATTCTCCAGAAACACACTCTCTCCTAACTCTTAACTTACTAGCTCACCTCACATATGCATGGAAACCCAGAGTGGAGCAGGCGGCGATAGCTCTTGCTTGGATGCTGCCAGAAGTCTCTGTGCGATAGTGGCTTGCAAGGACCTGCTTAGGAATCTCGTTGCACAGCAAGTACAAGCTTCTCACTGGAGCTGAGAAGCACTGGGAAGAACTTCCCTTTGAAGAACTAACAGTGTGCAGAAACACACGCAGTTCTATCTCTTACTGAGGAGTGTGCAGGCGAGTTCAGTGAACAGGCCGCTCTGCCTGAACAAGGCAAAATGCAGATGCGTAGTTCCCAAGCATATTCTTCTGAGTCCACTAGAAACGTTGGAGTAGAGCTGAGAGGAACTCGGCATAAGTTCCATTTGAAGAAATAACCTAGGCCAGAAACCCACTCAGCTGTAGCTGTTAAGATTCATCTGGAGCGCACATTCTGGGAACCAGGCAGCAGAGTGCCCTGTGGAAGCTGCTCGATTTCAGCTTGTCTGATAGGTGTTTGTCTTCCCTGCAGAGAAACAGTGGCTTAGAGAAGTCTTTCTAGAGCAGCCACACACTCTGCCCTAGAGCTGAGAAGCACTGGCTGTAAGTTCCCTTTGCAGAAGTAACATTCTCCAGAAACACACTCTCTCCTAACTCTTAACTTACTAGCTCACCTCACATATGCATGGAAACCCAGAGTGGAGCAGGCGGCGATAGCTCTTGCTTGGATGCTGCCAGAAGGCTCTGTGCGATAGTGGCTTGCAAGGACCTGCTTAGGAATCTCGTTGCACAGCAAGTACAAGCTTCTCACTGGAGCTGAGAAGCACTGGGAAGAACTTCCCTTTGAAGAACTAACAGTGTGCAGAAACACACGCAGTTCTATCTCTTACTGGGGAGTGTGCAGGCGAGTTCAGTGAACAGGCCGCTCTGCCTGAACAAGGCAGAATGCAGATGCGTAGTTCCCAAGCATATTCTTCTGAGTCCACTAGAAACGTTGGAGTAGAGCTGAGAGGAACTCGGCATAAGTTCCATTTGAAGAAATAACCTAGGCCAGAAACCCACTCAGCTGTAGCTGTTAAGATTCATCTGGAGCGCACATTCTGGGAACCAGGCAGCAGAGTGCCCTGTGGAAGCTGCTCGATTTCAGCTTGTCTGATAGGTGTTTGTCTTCCCTGCAGAGAAACAGTGGCTTAGAGAACTCTTCCTACAGCAGCCACACATTCTGCTCTAGAGCTGAGAAGCACTGGCTGTAAGTTCCCCTTGCAGAAGTAACATTCTCCAGAAACAAACTCTCTCCTAACTCTTAAGTTACTAGCTCACCTCACATATGCATGGAAACCCAGAGTGGAGCAGCCGGCGTATCTCTTGCTTGGATGCCGCCAGAAGGCTCTGTGCGATAGTGGCTTGCAAGGAGCTGCTTAAGAATCTCGTTGCACAGCAAGTACAAGCTTCTCACTGGAGCTGAGAAGCACTGGGAAGAACTTCCCTTTGAAGAACTAACAGTGTGCAGAAACACACGCAGTTCTATCTCTTACTGGGGAGTGTGCAGGCGAGTTCAGTGAACAGGCCGCTCTGCCTGAACAAGGCAGAATGCAGATGCGTAGTTCCCAAGCAGATTCTTCTGAGTCCACTAGAAACGTTGGAGTAGAGCTGAGAGGAACTCGGCATAAGTTCCATTTGAAGAAATAACCTAGACCAGAAACCCACTCAGCTGTAGCTGTTAAGATTCATCTGGAGCGCACATTCTGGGAACCAGGCAGCAGAGTGCCCTGTGGAAGCTGCTCGATTTCAGCTTGTCTGATAGGTGTTTGTCTTCCCTGCAGAGAAACAGTGGCTTAGAGAAGTCTTTCTAGAGCAGCCACACACTCTGCCCTAGAGCTGAGAAGCACTGGCTGTAAGTTCCCTTTGCAGAAGTAACATTCTCCAGAAACACACTCTCTCCTAACTCTTAACTTACTAGCTCACCTCACATATGCATGGAAACCCAGAGTGGAGCAGGCGGCGATAGCTCTTGCTTGGATGCTGCCAGAAGGCTCTGTGCGATAGTGGCATGCAAGGACCTGCTTAGGAATCTCATTGCACAGCAAGTACAAGCTTCTCACTGGAGCTGAGAAGCACTGGGAAGAACTTCCCTTTGAAGAACTAACAGTGTGCAGAAACACACGCAGTTCTATCTCTTACTGAGGAGTGTGCAGGCGAGTTCAGTGAACAGGCCGCTCTGCCTGAACAAGGCAAAATGCAGATGCGTAGTTCCCAAGCATATTCTTCTGAGTCCACTAGAAACGTTGGAGTAGAGCTGAGAGGAACTCGGCATAAGTTCCATTTGAAGAAATAACCTAGGCCAGAAACCCACTCAGCTGTAGCTGTTAAGATTCATCTGGAGCGCACATTCTGGGAACCAGGCAGCAGAGTGCCCTGTGGAAGCTGCTCGATTTCAGCTTGTCTGATAGGTGTTTGTCTTCCCTGCAGAGAAACAGTGGCTTAGAGAACTCTTTCTACAGCAGCCACACACTCTGCCCTAGAGCTGAGAAGCACTGGCTGTAAGTTCCCTTTGCAGAAGTAACATTCTCCAGAAACACACTCTCTCCTAACTCTTAACTTACTAGCTCACCTCACATATGCATGGAAACCCAGAGTGGAGCAGGCGGCGATAGCTCTTGCTTGGATGCTGCCAGAAGGCTCTGTGCGATAGTGGCTTGCAAGGACCTGCTTAGGAATCTCGTTGCACAGCAAGTACAAGCTTCTCACTGGAGCTGAGAAGCACTGGGAAGAACTTCCCTTTGAAGAACTAACAGTGTGCAGAAACACACGCAGTTCTATCTCTTACTGGGGAGTGTGCAGGCGAGTTCAGTGAACAGGCCGCTCTGCCTGAACAAGGCAGAATGCAGATGCGTAGTTCCCAAGCATATTCTTCTGAGTCCACTAGAAATGTTGGAGTAGAGCTGAGAGGAACTCGGCATAAGTTCCATTTGAAGAAATAACCTAGGCCAGAAACCCACTCAGCTGTAGCTGTTAAGATTCATCTGGAGCGCACATTCTGGGAACCAGGCAGCAGAGTGCCCTGTGGAAGCTGCTCGATTTCAGCTTGTCTGATAGGTGTTTGTCTTCCCTGCAGAGAAACAGTGGCTTAGAGAACTCTTCCTACAGCAGCCACACATTCTGCTCTAGAGCTGAGAAGCACTGGCTGTAAGTTCCCCTTGCAGAAGTAACATTCTCCAGAAACAAACTCTCTCCTAACTCTTAAGTTACTAGCTCACCTCACATATGCATGGAAACCCAGAGTGGAGCAGCCGGCGTATCTCTTGCTTGGATGCCGCCAGAAGGCTCTGTGCGATAGTGGCTTGCAAGGAGCTGCTTAGGAATCTCGTTGCACAGCAAGTACAAGCTTCTCACTGGAGCTGAGAAGCACTGGGAAGAACTTCCCTGAAGAACTAACAGTGTGCAGAAACACACGCAGTTCTATCTCTTACTGGGGAGTGTGCAGGCGAGTTCAGTGAACAGGCCGCTCTGCCTGAACAAGGCAGAATGCAGATGCGTAGTTCCCAAGCAGATTCTTCTGAGTCCACTAGAAACGTTGGAGTAGAGCTGAGAGGAACTCGGCATAAGTTCCATTTGAAGAAATAACCTAGACCAGAAACCCACTCAGCTGTAGCTGTTAAGATTCATCTGGAGCGCACATTCTGGGAACCAGGCAGCAGAGTGCCCTGTGGAAGCTGCTCGATTTCAGCTTGTCTGATAGGTGTTTGTCTTCCCTGCAGAGAAACAGTGGCTTAGAGAATTCTTTCTAGAGCAGCCACACACTCTGCCCTAGAGCTGAGAAGCACTGGCTGTAAGTTCCCTTTGCAGAAGTAACATTCTCCAGAAACACACTCTCTCCTAACTGTTAACTTACTAGCTCACCTCACATATGCATGGAAACCCAGAGTGGAGCAGGCGGCGATAGCTCTTGCTTGGATGCTGCCAGAAGGCTCTGTGCGATAGTGGCTTGCAAGGACCTGCTTAGGAATCTCGTTGCACAGCAAGTACAAGCTTCTCACTGGAGCTGAGAAGCACTGGGAAGAACTTCCCTTTGAAGAACTAACAGTGTGCAGAAACACACGCAGTTCTATCTCTTACTGGGGAGTGTGCAGGCGAGTTCAGTGAACAGGCCGCTCTGCCTGAACAAGGCAGAATGCAGATGCGTAGTTCCCAAGCAGATTCTTCTGAGTCCACTAGAAACGTTGGAGTAGAGCTGAGAGGAACTCGGCATAAGTTCCATTTGAAGAAATAACCTAGGCCAGAAACCCACTCAGCTGTAGCTGTTAAGATTCATCTGGAGCGCACATTCTGGGAACCAGGCAGCAGAGTGCCCTGTGGAAGCTGCTCGATTTCAGCTTGTCTGATAGGTGTTTGTCTTCCCTGCAGAGAAACAGTGGCTTAGAGAACTCTTCCTACAGCAGCCACACATTCTGCTCTAGAGCTGAGAAGCACTGGCTGTAAGTTCCCCTTGCAGAAGTAACATTCTCCAGAAACAAACTCTCTCCTAACTCTTAAGTTACTAGCTCACCTCACATATGCATGGAAACCCAGAGTGGAGCAGCCGGCGTATCTCTTGCTTGGATGCCGCCAGAAGGCTCTGTGCGATAGTGGCTTGCAAGGAGCTGCTTAAGAATCTCGTTGCACAGCAAGTACAAGCTTCTCACTGGAGCTGAGAAGCACTGGGAAGAACTTCCCTTTGAAGAACTAACAGTGTGCAGAAACACACGCAGTTCTATCTCTTACTGGGGAGTGTGCAGGCGAGTTCAGTGAACAGGCCGCTCTGCCTGAACAAGGCAGAATGCAGATGCGTAGTTCCCAAGCAGATTCTTCTGAGTCCACTAGAAACGTTGGAGTAGAGCTGAGAGGAACTCGGCATAAGTTCCATTTGAAGAAATAACCTAGACCAGAAACCCACTCAGCTGTAGCTGTTAAGATTCATCTGGAGCGCACATTCTGGGAACCAGGCAGCAGAGTGCCCTGTGGAAGCTGCTCGATTTCAGCTTGTCTGATAGGTGTTTGTCTTCCCTGCAGAGAAACAGTGGCTTAGAGAAGTCTTTCTAGAGCAGCCACACACTCTGCCCTAGAGCTGAGAAGCACTGGCTGTAAGTTCCCTTTGCAGAAGTAACATTCTCCAGAAACACACTCTCTCCTAACTCTTAACTTACTAGCTCACCTCACATATGCATGGAAACCCAGAGTGGAGCAGGCGGCGATAGCTCTTGCTTGGATGCTGCCAGAAGGCTCTGTGCGATAGTGGCATGCAAGGACCTGCTTAGGAATCTCGTTGCACAGCAAGTACAAGCTTCTCACTGGAGCTGAGAAGCACTGGGAAGAACTTCCCTTTGAAGAACTAACAGTGTGCAGAAACACACGCAGTTCTATCTCTTACTGAGGAGTGTGCAGGCGAGTTCAGTGAACAGGCCGCTCTGCCTGAACAAGGCAAAATGCAGATGCGTAGTTCCCAAGCATATTCTTCTGAGTCCACTAGAAACGTTGGAGTAGAGCTGAGAGGAACTCGGCATAAGTTCCATTTGAAGAAATAACCTAGGCCAGAAACCCACTCAGCTGTAGCTGTTAAGATTCATCTGGAGCGCACATTCTGGGAACCAGGCAGCAGAGTGCCCTGTGGAAGCTGCTCGATTTCAGCTTGTCTGATAGGTGTTTGTCTTCCCTGCAGAGAAACAGTGGCTTAGAGAACTCTTTCTACAGCAGCCACACACTCTGCCCTAGAGCTGAGAAGCACTGGCTGTAAGTTCCCTTTGCAGAAGTAACATTCTCCAGAAACACACTCTCTCCTAACTCTTAACTTACTAGCTCACCTCACATATGCATGGAAACCCAGAGTGGAGCAGGCGGCGATAGCTCTTGCTTGGATGCTGCCAGAAGGCTCTGTGCGATAGTGGCTTGCAAGGACCTGCTTAGGAATCTCGTTGCACAGCAAGTACAAGCTTCTCACTGGAGCTGAGAAGCACTGGGAAGAACTTCCCTTTGAAGAACTAACAGTGTGCAGAAACACACGCAGTTCTATCTCTTACTGGGGAGTGTGCAGGCGAGTTCAGTGAACAGGCCGCTCTGCCTGAACAAGGCAGAATGCAGATGCGTAGTTCCCAAGCATATTCTTCTGAGTCCACTAGAAATGTTGGAGTAGAGCTGAGAGGAACTCGGCATAAGTTCCATTTGAAGAAATAACCTAGGCCAGAAACCCACTCAGCTGTAGCTGTTAAGATTCATCTGGAGCGCACATTCTGGGAACCAGGCAGCAGAGTGCCCTGTGGAAGCTGCTCGATTTCAGCTTGTCTGATAGGTGTTTGTCTTCCCTGCAGAGAAACAGTGGCTTAGAGAACTCTTCCTACAGCAGCCACACATTCTGCTCTAGAGCTGAGAAGCACTGGCTGTAAGTTCCCCTTGCAGAAGTAACATTCTCCAGAAACAAACTCTCTCCTAACTCTTAAGTTACTAGCTCACCTCACATATGCATGGAAACCCAGAGTGGAGCAGCCGGCGTATCTCTTGCTTGGATGCCGCCAGAAGGCTCTGTGCGATAGTGGCTTGCAAGGAGCTGCTTAGGAATCTCGTTGCACAGCAAGTACAAGCTTCTCACTGGAGCTGAGAAGCACTGGGAAGAACTTCCCTGAAGAACTAACAGTGTGCAGAAACACACGCAGTTCTATCTCTTACTGGGGAGTGTGCAGGCGAGTTCAGTGAACAGGCCGCTCTGCCTGAACAAGGCAGAATGCAGATGCGTAGTTCCCAAGCAGATTCTTCTGAGTCCACTAGAAACGTTGGAGTAGAGCTGAGAGGAACTCGGCATAAGTTCCATTTGAAGAAATAACCTAGACCAGAAACCCACTCAGCTGTAGCTGTTAAGATTCATCTGGAGCGCACATTCTGGGAACCAGGCAGCAGAGTGCCCTGTGGAAGCTGCTCGATTTCAGCTTGTCTGATAGGTGTTTGTCTTCCCTGCAGAGAAACAGTGGCTTAGAGAAGTCTTTCTAGAGCAGCCACACACTCTGCCCTAGAGCTGAGAAGCACTGGCTGTAAGTTCCCTTTGCAGAAGTAACATTCTCCAGAAACACACTCTCTCCTAACTGTTAACTTACTAGCTCACCTCACATATGCATGGAAACCCAGAGTGGAGCAGGCGGCGATAGCTCTTGCTTGGATGCTGCCAGAAGGCTCTGTGCGATAGTGGCTTGCAAGGACCTGCTTAGGAATCTCGTTGCACAGCAAGTACAAGCTTCTCACTGGAGCTGAGAAGCACTGGGAAGAACTTCCCTTTGAAGAACTAACAGTGTGCAGAAACACACGCAGTTCTATCTCTTACTGGGGAGTGTGCAGGCGAGTTCAGTGAACAGGCCGCTCTGCCTGAACAAGGCAGAATGCAGATGCGTAGTTCCCAAGCATATTCTTCTGAGTCCACTAGAAATGTTGGAGTAGAGCTGAGAGGAACTCGGCATAAGTTCTATTTGAAGAAATAACCTAGGCCAGAAACCCACTCAGCTGTAGCTGTTAAGATTCATCTGGAGCGCACATTCTGGGAACCAGGCAGCAGAGTGCCCTGTGGAAGCTGCTCGATTTCAGCTTGTCTGATAGGTGTTTGTCTTCCCTGCAGAGAAACAGTGGCTTAGAGAACTCTTCCTACAGCAGCCACACATTCTGCTCTAGAGCTGAGAAGCACTGGCTGTAAGTTCCCCTTGCAGAAGTAACATTCTCCAGAAACAAACTCTCTCCTAACTCTTAAGTTACTAGCTCACCTCACATATGCATGGAAACCCAGAGTGGAGCAGCCGGCGTATCTCTTGCTTGGATGCCGCCAGAAGGCTCTGTGCGATAGTGGCTTGCAAGGAGCTGCTTAGGAATCTCGTTGCACAGCAAGTACAAGCTTCTCACTGGAGCTGAGAAGCACTGGGAAGAACTTCCCTTTGAAGAACTAACAGTGTGCAGAAACACACGCAGTTCTATCTCTTACTGGGGAGTGTGCAGGCGAGTTCAGTAAACAGGCCGCTCTGCCTGAACAAGGCAGAATGCAGATGCGTAGTTCCCAAGCAGAGTCTTCTGAGTCCACTAGAAACGTTGGAGTAGAGCTGAGAGGAACTCGGCATAAGTTCCATTTGAAGAAATAACCTAGACCAGAAACCCACTCAGCTGTAGCTGTTAAGATTCATCTGGAGCGCACATTATGGGAACCAGGCAGCAGAGTGCCCTGTGGAAGCTGCTCGATTTCAGCTTGTCTGATAGGTGTTTGTCTTCCCTGCAGAGAAACAGTGGCTTAGAGAAGTCTTTCTAGAGCAGCCACACACTCTGCCCTAGAGCTGAGAAGCACTGGCTGTAAGTTCCCTTTGCAGAAGTAACATTCTCCAGAAACACACTCTCTCCTAACTCTTAACTTACTAGCTCACCTCACATATGCATGGAAACCCAGAGTGGAGCAGGCGGCGATAGCTCTTGCTTGGATGCTGCCAGAAGGCTCTGTGCGATAGTGGCTTGCAAGGACCTGCTTAGGAATCTCGTTGCACAGCAAGTACAAGCTTCTCACTGGAGCTGAGAAGCACTGGGAAGAACTTCCCTTTGAAGAACTAACAGTGTGCAGAAACACACGCAGTTCTATCTCTTACTGAGGAGTGTGCAGGCGAGTTCAGTGAACAGGCCGCTCTGCCTGAACAAGGCAAAATGCAGATGCGTAGTTCCCAAGCATATTCTTCTGAGTCCACTAGAAACGTTGGAGTAGAGCTGAGAGGAACTCGGCATAAGTTCCATTTGCAGAAATAACCTAGGCCAGAAACCCACTCAGCTGTAGCTGTTAAGATTCATCTGGAGCGCACATTCTGGGAACCAGGCAGCAGAGTGCCCTGTGGAAGCTGCTCGATTTCAGCTTGTCTGATAGGTGTTTGTCTTCCCTGCAGAGAAACAGTGGCTTAGAGAACTCTTCCTACAGCAGCCACACACTCTGCTCTAGAGCTGAGAAGCACTGGCTCTAAGTTCCCCTTGCAGAAGTAACATTCTCCAGAAACAAAGTCTCTCCTAACTCTTAAGTTACTAGCTCACCTCACATATGCATGGAAACCCAGAGTGGAGCAGCCGGCGTATCTCTTGCTTGGATGCCGCCAGAAGGCTCTGTGCGATAGTGGCTTGCAAGGAGCTGCTTAGGAATCTCGTTGCACAGCAAGTACAAGCTTCTCACTGGAGCTGAGAAGCACTGGGAAGAACTTCCCTTTGAAGAACTAACAGTGTGCAGAAACACACGCAGTTCTATCTCTTACTGGGGAGTGTGCAGGCGAGTTCAGAGAACAGGCCGCTCTGCCTGAACAAGGCAGAATGCAGATGCGTAGTTCCCAAGCAGATTCTTCTGAGTCCACTAGAAACGTTGGAGTAGAGCTGAGAGGAACTCGGCATAAGTTCCATTTGAAGAAATAACCTAGGCCAGAAACCCACTCAGCTGTAGCTGTTAAGATTCATCTGGAGCGCACATTCTGGGAACCAGGCAGCAGAGTGCCCTGTGGAAGCTGCTCGATTTCAGCTTGTCTGATAGGTGTTTGTCTTCCCTGCAGAGAAACAGTGGCTTAGAGAACTCTTCCTACAGCAGCCACACACTCTGCTCTAGAGCTGAGAAGCACTGGCTGTAAGTTCCCCTTGCAGAAGTAACAT
The DNA here is from genome assembly GCA_031878705.1 of Tapirus indicus. Classification (NCBI taxonomy): domain Eukaryota; kingdom Metazoa; phylum Chordata; class Mammalia; order Perissodactyla; family Tapiridae; genus Tapirus; species Tapirus indicus. Next base: position 1,690,009 of record CM062933.1, read on the forward strand.
TCTCCAGAAACAAACTCTCTCCTAACTCTTAAGTTACTAGCTCACCTCACATATGCATGGAAACCCAGAGTGGAGCAGCCGGCGTATCTCTTGCTTGGATGCCGCCAGAAGGCTCTGTGCGATAGTGGCTTGCAAGGAGCTGCTTAGGAATCTCGTTGCACAGCAAGTACAAACTTCTCACTGGAGCTGAGAAGCACTGGGAAGAACTTCCCTTTGAAGAACTAACAGTGTGCAGAAACACACGCAGTTCTATCTCTTACTGGGGAGTGTGCAGGCGAGTTCAGTGAACAGGCCGCTCTGCCTGAACAAGGCAGAATGCAGATGCGTAGTTCCCAAGCAGATTCTTCTGAGTCCACTAGAAAAGTTGGAGTAGAGCTGAGAGGAACTCGGCATAAGTTCCATTTGAAGAAATAACCTAGGCCAGAAACCCACTCAGCTGTAGCTGTTAGGATTCATCTGGAGCGCACATTCTGCGAACCAGGCAGCAGAGTGCCCTTTGGAAGCTGCTCGATTTCAGCTTGTCTGATAGGTGTTTGTCTTCCCTGCAGAGAAACAGTGGCTTAGAGAACTCTTCCTACAGCAGCCACACACTCTGACCTAGATCTGAGAAGCACTGGCTGTAAGTTCCCTTTGCAGAAGTAACATTCTCCATAAACACACTCTCTCCTAACTCTTAACTTACTAGCTCACCTCACATATGCATGGAAACCCAGAGTGGAGCAACCGGCGTATCTCTTGCTTGGATGCCGCCAGAAGGCTCTGTGCGATAGTGGCTTGCAAGGAGCTGCTTAGGAATCTAGTTGCACAGCAAGTACAAGCTTCTCACTGGAGCTGAGAAGCACTGGGAAGAACTTCCCTTTGAAGAACTAAAAGTGTGCAGAAACACACGCAGTTCTATCTCTTACTGGAGAGTGTGCAGGCGAGTTCAGTGAACAGGCCGCTCTGCCCGAACAAGGCAGAATGCAGATGCGTAGTTCCCAAGCATATTCTTCTGAGTCCACTAGAAACGTTGGAGTAGAGCTGAGAGGAACTCGGCATAAGTTCCATTTGAAGAAATAACCTAGACCAGAAACCCACTCAGCTGTAGCTGTTAAGATTCATCTGGAGCGCACATTCTGGGAACCAGGCAGCAGAGTGCCCTGTGGAAGCTGCTCGATTTCAGCTTGTCTGATAGGTGTTTGTCTTCCCTGCAGAGAAACAGTGGCTTAGAGAAGTCTTTCTAGAGCAGCCACACACTCTGCCCTAGAGCTGAGAAGCACTGGCTGTAAGTTCCCTTTGCAGAAGTAACATTCTCCAGAAACACACTCTCTCCTAACTCTTAACTTACTAGCTCACCTCACATATGCATGGAAACCCAGAGTGGAGCAGCCGGCGTATCTCTTGCTTGGATGCCGCCAGAAGGCTCTGTGCGATAGTGGCTTGCAAGGAGCTGCTTAGGAATCTAGTTGCACAGCAAGTACAAGCTTCTCACTGGAGCTGAGAAGCACTGGGAAGAACTTCCCTTTGAAGAACTAACAGTGTGCAGAAACACACGCAGTTCTATCTCTTACTGGGGAGTGTGCAGGCGAGTTCAGTGAACAGGCCGCTCTGCCCGAACAAGGCAGAATGCAGATGCGTAGTTCCCAAGCAGATTCTTCTGAGTCCACTAGAAACGTTGGAGTAGAGCTACGAGGAACTCGGCATAAGTTCCATTTGAAGAAATAACCTAGGCCAGAAACCCACTCAGCTGTAGCTGTTAGGATTCATCTGGAGCGCACATTCTGGGAACCAGGCAGCAGAGTGCCCTGTGGAAGCTGCTCGATTTCAGCTTGTCTGATAGGTGTTTGTCTTCCCTGCAGAGAAACAGTGGCTTAGAGAACTCTTTCTAGAGCAGCCACACACTCTGCCCTAGAGCTGAGAAGCACTGGCTGTAAGTTCCCTTTGCAGAAGTAACATTCTCCAGAAACACACTCTCTCCTAACTGTTAACTTACTAGCTCACCTCACATATGCATGGAAACCCAGAGTGGAGCAGGCGGCGATAGCTCTTGCTTGGATGCTGCCAGAAGGCTCTGTGCGATAGTGGCTTGCAAGGACCTGCTTAGGAATCTCGTTGCACAGCAAGTACAAGCTTCTCACTGGAGCTGAGAAGCACTGGGAAGAACTTCCCTTTGAAGAACTAACAGTGTGCAGAAACACACGCAGTTCTATCTCTTACTGGGGAGTGTGCAGGCGAGTTCAGTGAACAGGCCGCTCTGCCCGAACAAGGCAGAATGCAGATGCGTAGTTCCCAAGCATATTCTTCTGAGTCCACTAGAAACGTTGGAGTAGAGCTGAGAGGAACTCGGCATAAGTTCCATTTGAAGAAATAACCTAGGCCAGAAACCCACTCAGCTGTAGCTGTTAAGATTCATCTGGAGCGCACATTCTGGGAACCAGGCAGCAGAGTGCCCTGTGGAAGCTGCTCGATTTCAGCTTGTCTGATAGGTGTTTGTCTTCCCTGCAGAGAAACAGTGGCTTAGAGAAGTCTTTCTAGAGCAGCCACACACTCTGCCCTAGAGCTGAGAAGCACTGGCTGTAAGTTCCCTTTGCAGAAGTAACATTCTCCAGAAACACACTCTCTCCTAACTCTTAACTTACTAGCTCACCTCACATATGCATGGAAACCCAGAGTGGAGCAGGCAGCGATAGGTCTTGCTTGGATGCTGCCAGAAGGCTCTGTGCGATAGTGGCTTGCAAGGAGCTGCTTAGGAATCTCGTTGCACAGCAAGTACAAGCTTCTCACTGGAGCTGAGAAGCACTGGGAAGAACTTCCCTTTGAAGAACTAACAGTGTGCAGAAACACACGCAGTTCTATCTCTTACTGAGGAGTGTGCAGGCGAGTTCAGTGAACAGGCCGCTCTGCCTGAACAAGGCAAAATGCAGATGCGTAGTTCCCAAGCATATTCTTCTGAGTCCACTCGAAACGTTGGAGTAGAGCTGAGAGGAACTCGGCATAAGTTCCATTTGAAGAAATAACCTAGGCCAGAAACCCACTCAGCTGTAGCTGTTAAGATTCATCTGGAGCGCACATTCTGGGAACCAGGCAGCAGAGTGCCCTGTGGAAGCTGCTCGATTTCAGCTTGTCTGATAGGTGTTTGTCTTCCCTGCAGAGAAACAGTGGCTTAGAGAACTCTTCCTACAGCAGCCACACATTCTGCTCTAGAGCTGAGAAGCACTGGCTGTAAGTTCCCCTTGCAGAAGTAACATTCTCCAGAAACAAACTCTCTCCTAACTCTTAAGTTACTAGCTCTCCTCACATATGCATGGAAACCCAGAGTGGAGCAGCCGGCGTATCTCTTGCTTGGATGCCGCCAGAAGGCTCTGTGCGATAGTGGCTTGCAAGGAGCTGCTTAGGAATCTCGTTGCACAGCAAGTACAAGCTTCTCACTGGAGCTGAGAAGCACTGGGAAGAACTTCCCTTTGAAGAACTAACAGTGTGCAGAAACACACGCAGTTCTATCTCTTACTGGGGAGTGTGCAGGCGAGTTCAGTGAACAGGCCGCTCTGCCTGAACAAGGAGGAATGCAGATGCGTAGTTCCCAAGCAGATTCTTCTGAGTCCACTAGAAACGTTGGAGTAGAGCTGAGAGGAACTCGGCATAAGTTCCATTTGAAGAAATAACCTAGACCAGAAACCCACTCAGCTGTAGCTGTTAAGATTCATCTGGAGCGCACATTCTGGGAACCAGGCAGCAGAGTGCCCTGTGGAAGCTGCTCGATTTCAGCTTGTCTGATAGGTGTTTGTCTTCCCTGCAGAGAAACAGTGGCTTAGAGAAGTCTTTCTAGAGCAGCCACACACTCTGACCTAGAGCTGAGAAGCACTGGCTGTAAGTTCCCTTTGCAGAAGTAACATTCTCCAGAAACACACTCTCTCCTAACTCTTAACTTACTAGCTCACCTCACATATGCATGGAAACCCAGAGTGGAGCAGGCGGCGATAGCTCTTGCTTGGATGCTGCCAGAAGTCTCTGTGCGATAGTGGCTTGCAAGGACCTGCTTAGGAATCTCGTTGCACAGCAAGTACAAGCTTCTCACTGGAGCTGAGAAGCACTGGGAAGAACTTCCCTTTGAAGAACTAACAGTGTGCAGAAACACACGCAGTTCTATCTCTTACTGAGGAGTGTGCAGGCGAGTTCAGTGAACAGGCCGCTCTGCCTGAACAAGGCAAAATGCAGATGCGTAGTTCCCAAGCATATTCTTCTGAGTCCACTAGAAACGTTGGAGTAGAGCTGAGAGGAACTCGGCATAAGTTCCATTTGAAGAAATAACCTAGGCCAGAAACCCACTCAGCTGTAGCTGTTAAGATTCATCTGGAGCGCACATTCTGGGAACCAGGCAGCAGAGTGCCCTGTGGAAGCTGCTCGATTTCAGCTTGTCTGATAGGTGTTTGTCTTCCCTGCAGAGAAACAGTGGCTTAGAGAAGTCTTTCTAGAGCAGCCACACACTCTGCCCTAGAGCTGAGAAGCACTGGCTGTAAGTTCCCTTTGCAGAAGTAACATTCTCCAGAAACACACTCTCTCCTAACTCTTAACTTACTAGCTCACCTCACATATGCATGGAAACCCAGAGTGGAGCAGGCGGCGATAGCTCTTGCTTGGATGCTGCCAGAAGGCTCTGTGCGATAGTGGCTTGCAAGGACCTGCTTAGGAATCTCGTTGCACAGCAAGTACAAGCTTCTCACTGGAGCTGAGAAGCACTGGGAAGAACTTCCCTTTGAAGAACTAACAGTGTGCAGAAACACACGCAGTTCTATCTCTTACTGGGGAGTGTGCAGGCGAGTTCAGTGAACAGGCCGCTCTGCCTGAACAAGGCAGAATGCAGATGCGTAGTTCCCAAGCATATTCTTCTGAGTCCACTAGAAACGTTGGAGTAGAGCTGAGAGGAACTCGGCATAAGTTCCATTTGAAGAAATAACCTAGGCCAGAAACCCACTCAGCTGTAGCTGTTAAGATTCATCTGGAGCGCACATTCTGGGAACCAGGCAGCAGAGTGCCCTGTGGAAGCTGCTCGATTTCAGCTTGTCTGATAGGTGTTTGTCTTCCCTGCAGAGAAACAGTGGCTTAGAGAACTCTTCCTACAGCAGCCACACATTCTGCTCTAGAGCTGAGAAGCACTGGCTGTAAGTTCCCCTTGCAGAAGTAACATTCTCCAGAAACAAACTCTCTCCTAACTCTTAAGTTACTAGCTCACCTCACATATGCATGGAAACCCAGAGTGGAGCAGCCGGCGTATCTCTTGCTTGGATGCCGCCAGAAGGCTCTGTGCGATAGTGGCTTGCAAGGAGCTGCTTAAGAATCTCGTTGCACAGCAAGTACAAGCTTCTCACTGGAGCTGAGAAGCACTGGGAAGAACTTCCCTTTGAAGAACTAACAGTGTGCAGAAACACACGCAGTTCTATCTCTTACTGGGGAGTGTGCAGGCGAGTTCAGTGAACAGGCCGCTCTGCCTGAACAAGGCAGAATGCAGATGCGTAGTTCCCAAGCAGATTCTTCTGAGTCCACTAGAAACGTTGGAGTAGAGCTGAGAGGAACTCGGCATAAGTTCCATTTGAAGAAATAACCTAGACCAGAAACCCACTCAGCTGTAGCTGTTAAGATTCATCTGGAGCGCACATTCTGGGAACCAGGCAGCAGAGTGCCCTGTGGAAGCTGCTCGATTTCAGCTTGTCTGATAGGTGTTTGTCTTCCCTGCAGAGAAACAGTGGCTTAGAGAAGTCTTTCTAGAGCAGCCACACACTCTGCCCTAGAGCTGAGAAGCACTGGCTGTAAGTTCCCTTTGCAGAAGTAACATTCTCCAGAAACACACTCTCTCCTAACTCTTAACTTACTAGCTCACCTCACATATGCATGGAAACCCAGAGTGGAGCAGGCGGCGATAGCTCTTGCTTGGATGCTGCCAGAAGGCTCTGTGCGATAGTGGCATGCAAGGACCTGCTTAGGAATCTCATTGCACAGCAAGTACAAGCTTCTCACTGGAGCTGAGAAGCACTGGGAAGAACTTCCCTTTGAAGAACTAACAGTGTGCAGAAACACACGCAGTTCTATCTCTTACTGAGGAGTGTGCAGGCGAGTTCAGTGAACAGGCCGCTCTGCCTGAACAAGGCAAAATGCAGATGCGTAGTTCCCAAGCATATTCTTCTGAGTCCACTAGAAACGTTGGAGTAGAGCTGAGAGGAACTCGGCATAAGTTCCATTTGAAGAAATAACCTAGGCCAGAAACCCACTCAGCTGTAGCTGTTAAGATTCATCTGGAGCGCACATTCTGGGAACCAGGCAGCAGAGTGCCCTGTGGAAGCTGCTCGATTTCAGCTTGTCTGATAGGTGTTTGTCTTCCCTGCAGAGAAACAGTGGCTTAGAGAACTCTTTCTACAGCAGCCACACACTCTGCCCTAGAGCTGAGAAGCACTGGCTGTAAGTTCCCTTTGCAGAAGTAACATTCTCCAGAAACACACTCTCTCCTAACTCTTAACTTACTAGCTCACCTCACATATGCATGGAAACCCAGAGTGGAGCAGGCGGCGATAGCTCTTGCTTGGATGCTGCCAGAAGGCTCTGTGCGATAGTGGCTTGCAAGGACCTGCTTAGGAATCTCGTTGCACAGCAAGTACAAGCTTCTCACTGGAGCTGAGAAGCACTGGGAAGAACTTCCCTTTGAAGAACTAACAGTGTGCAGAAACACACGCAGTTCTATCTCTTACTGGGGAGTGTGCAGGCGAGTTCAGTGAACAGGCCGCTCTGCCTGAACAAGGCAGAATGCAGATGCGTAGTTCCCAAGCATATTCTTCTGAGTCCACTAGAAATGTTGGAGTAGAGCTGAGAGGAACTCGGCATAAGTTCCATTTGAAGAAATAACCTAGGCCAGAAACCCACTCAGCTGTAGCTGTTAAGATTCATCTGGAGCGCACATTCTGGGAACCAGGCAGCAGAGTGCCCTGTGGAAGCTGCTCGATTTCAGCTTGTCTGATAGGTGTTTGTCTTCCCTGCAGAGAAACAGTGGCTTAGAGAACTCTTCCTACAGCAGCCACACATTCTGCTCTAGAGCTGAGAAGCACTGGCTGTAAGTTCCCCTTGCAGAAGTAACATTCTCCAGAAACAAACTCTCTCCTAACTCTTAAGTTACTAGCTCACCTCACATATGCATGGAAACCCAGAGTGGAGCAGCCGGCGTATCTCTTGCTTGGATGCCGCCAGAAGGCTCTGTGCGATAGTGGCTTGCAAGGAGCTGCTTAGGAATCTCGTTGCACAGCAAGTACAAGCTTCTCACTGGAGCTGAGAAGCACTGGGAAGAACTTCCCTGAAGAACTAACAGTGTGCAGAAACACACGCAGTTCTATCTCTTACTGGGGAGTGTGCAGGCGAGTTCAGTGAACAGGCCGCTCTGCCTGAACAAGGCAGAATGCAGATGCGTAGTTCCCAAGCAGATTCTTCTGAGTCCACTAGAAACGTTGGAGTAGAGCTGAGAGGAACTCGGCATAAGTTCCATTTGAAGAAATAACCTAGACCAGAAACCCACTCAGCTGTAGCTGTTAAGATTCATCTGGAGCGCACATTCTGGGAACCAGGCAGCAGAGTGCCCTGTGGAAGCTGCTCGATTTCAGCTTGTCTGATAGGTGTTTGTCTTCCCTGCAGAGAAACAGTGGCTTAGAGAATTCTTTCTAGAGCAGCCACACACTCTGCCCTAGAGCTGAGAAGCACTGGCTGTAAGTTCCCTTTGCAGAAGTAACATTCTCCAGAAACACACTCTCTCCTAACTGTTAACTTACTAGCTCACCTCACATATGCATGGAAACCCAGAGTGGAGCAGGCGGCGATAGCTCTTGCTTGGATGCTGCCAGAAGGCTCTGTGCGATAGTGGCTTGCAAGGACCTGCTTAGGAATCTCGTTGCACAGCAAGTACAAGCTTCTCACTGGAGCTGAGAAGCACTGGGAAGAACTTCCCTTTGAAGAACTAACAGTGTGCAGAAACACACGCAGTTCTATCTCTTACTGGGGAGTGTGCAGGCGAGTTCAGTGAACAGGCCGCTCTGCCTGAACAAGGCAGAATGCAGATGCGTAGTTCCCAAGCAGATTCTTCTGAGTCCACTAGAAACGTTGGAGTAGAGCTGAGAGGAACTCGGCATAAGTTCCATTTGAAGAAATAACCTAGGCCAGAAACCCACTCAGCTGTAGCTGTTAAGATTCATCTGGAGCGCACATTCTGGGAACCAGGCAGCAGAGTGCCCTGTGGAAGCTGCTCGATTTCAGCTTGTCTGATAGGTGTTTGTCTTCCCTGCAGAGAAACAGTGGCTTAGAGAACTCTTCCTACAGCAGCCACACATTCTGCTCTAGAGCTGAGAAGCACTGGCTGTAAGTTCCCCTTGCAGAAGTAACATTCTCCAGAAACAAACTCTCTCCTAACTCTTAAGTTACTAGCTCACCTCACATATGCATGGAAACCCAGAGTGGAGCAGCCGGCGTATCTCTTGCTTGGATGCCGCCAGAAGGCTCTGTGCGATAGTGGCTTGCAAGGAGCTGCTTAAGAATCTCGTTGCACAGCAAGTACAAGCTTCTCACTGGAGCTGAGAAGCACTGGGAAGAACTTCCCTTTGAAGAACTAACAGTGTGCAGAAACACACGCAGTTCTATCTCTTACTGGGGAGTGTGCAGGCGAGTTCAGTGAACAGGCCGCTCTGCCTGAACAAGGCAGAATGCAGATGCGTAGTTCCCAAGCAGATTCTTCTGAGTCCACTAGAAACGTTGGAGTAGAGCTGAGAGGAACTCGGCATAAGTTCCATTTGAAGAAATAACCTAGACCAGAAACCCACTCAGCTGTAGCTGTTAAGATTCATCTGGAGCGCACATTCTGGGAACCAGGCAGCAGAGTGCCCTGTGGAAGCTGCTCGATTTCAGCTTGTCTGATAGGTGTTTGTCTTCCCTGCAGAGAAACAGTGGCTTAGAGAAGTCTTTCTAGAGCAGCCACACACTCTGCCCTAGAGCTGAGAAGCACTGGCTGTAAGTTCCCTTTGCAGAAGTAACATTCTCCAGAAACACACTCTCTCCTAACTCTTAACTTACTAGCTCACCTCACATATGCATGGAAACCCAGAGTGGAGCAGGCGGCGATAGCTCTTGCTTGGATGCTGCCAGAAGGCTCTGTGCGATAGTGGCATGCAAGGACCTGCTTAGGAATCTCGTTGCACAGCAAGTACAAGCTTCTCACTGGAGCTGAGAAGCACTGGGAAGAACTTCCCTTTGAAGAACTAACAGTGTGCAGAAACACACGCAGTTCTATCTCTTACTGAGGAGTGTGCAGGCGAGTTCAGTGAACAGGCCGCTCTGCCTGAACAAGGCAAAATGCAGATGCGTAGTTCCCAAGCATATTCTTCTGAGTCCACTAGAAACGTTGGAGTAGAGCTGAGAGGAACTCGGCATAAGTTCCATTTGAAGAAATAACCTAGGCCAGAAACCCACTCAGCTGTAGCTGTTAAGATTCATCTGGAGCGCACATTCTGGGAACCAGGCAGCAGAGTGCCCTGTGGAAGCTGCTCGATTTCAGCTTGTCTGATAGGTGTTTGTCTTCCCTGCAGAGAAACAGTGGCTTAGAGAACTCTTTCTACAGCAGCCACACACTCTGCCCTAGAGCTGAGAAGCACTGGCTGTAAGTTCCCTTTGCAGAAGTAACATTCTCCAGAAACACACTCTCTCCTAACTCTTAACTTACTAGCTCACCTCACATATGCATGGAAACCCAGAGTGGAGCAGGCGGCGATAGCTCTTGCTTGGATGCTGCCAGAAGGCTCTGTGCGATAGTGGCTTGCAAGGACCTGCTTAGGAATCTCGTTGCACAGCAAGTACAAGCTTCTCACTGGAGCTGAGAAGCACTGGGAAGAACTTCCCTTTGAAGAACTAACAGTGTGCAGAAACACACGCAGTTCTATCTCTTACTGGGGAGTGTGCAGGCGAGTTCAGTGAACAGGCCGCTCTGCCTGAACAAGGCAGAATGCAGATGCGTAGTTCCCAAGCATATTCTTCTGAGTCCACTAGAAATGTTGGAGTAGAGCTGAGAGGAACTCGGCATAAGTTCCATTTGAAGAAATAACCTAGGCCAGAAACCCACTCAGCTGTAGCTGTTAAGATTCATCTGGAGCGCACATTCTGGGAACCAGGCAGCAGAGTGCCCTGTGGAAGCTGCTCGATTTCAGCTTGTCTGATAGGTGTTTGTCTTCCCTGCAGAGAAACAGTGGCTTAGAGAACTCTTCCTACAGCAGCCACACATTCTGCTCTAGAGCTGAGAAGCACTGGCTGTAAGTTCCCCTTGCAGAAGTAACATTCTCCAGAAACAAAACTCTCTCCTAACTCTTAAGTTACTAGCTCACCTCACATATGCATGGAAACCCAGAGTGGAGCAGCCGGCGTATCTCTTGCTTGGATGCCGCCAGAAGGCTCTGTGCGATAGTGGCTTGCAAGGAGCTGCTTAGGAATCTCGTTGCACAGCAAGTACAAGCTTCTCACTGGAGCTGAGAAGCACTGGGAAGAACTTCCCTGAAGAACTAACAGTGTGCAGAAACACACGCAGTTCTATCTCTTACTGGGGAGTGTGCAGGCGAGTTCAGTGAACAGGCCGCTCTGCCTGAACAAGGCAGAATGCAGATGCGTAGTTCCCAAGCAGATTCTTCTGAGTCCACTAGAAACGTTGGAGTAGAGCTGAGAGGAACTCGAATAAGTTCCATTTGAAGAAATAACCTAGACCAGAAACCCACTCAGCTGTAGCTGTTAAGATTCATCTGGAGCGCACATTCTGGGAACCAGGCAGCAGAGTGCCCTGTGGAAGCTGCTCGATTTCAGCTTGTCTGATAGGTGTTTGTCTTCCCTGCAGAGAAACAGTGGCTTAGAGAAGTCTTTCTAGAGCAGCCACACACTCTGCCCTAGAGCTGAGAAGCACTGGCTGTAAGTTCCCTTTGCAGAAGTAACATTCTCCAGAAACACACTCTCTCCTAACTGTTAACTTACTAGCTCACCTCACATATGCATGGAAACCCAGAGTGGAGCAGGCGGCGATAGCTCTTGCTTGGATGCTGCCAGAAGGCTCTGTGCGATAGTGGCTTGCAAGGACCTGCTTAGGAATCTCGTTGCACAGCAAGTACAAGCTTCTCACTGGAGCTGAGAAGCACTGGGAAGAACTTCCCTTTGAAGAACTAACAGTGTGCAGAAACACACGCAGTTCTATCTCTTACTGGGGAGTGTGCAGGCGAGTTCAGTGAACAGGCCGCTCTGCCTGAACAAGGCAGAATGCAGATGCGTAGTTCCCAAGCATATTCTTCTGAGTCCACTAGAAATGTTGGAGTAGAGCTGAGAGGAACTCGGCATAAGTTCTATTTGAAGAAATAACCTAGGCCAGAAACCCACTCAGCTGTAGCTGTTAAGATTCATCTGGAGCGCACATTCTGGGAACCAGGCAGCAGAGTGCCCTGTGGAAGCTGCTCGATTTCAGCTTGTCTGATAGGTGTTTGTCTTCCCTGCAGAGAAACAGTGGCTTAGAGAACTCTTCCTACAGCAGCCACACATTCTGCTCTAGAGCTGAGAAGCACTGGCTGTAAGTTCCCCTTGCAGAAGTAACATTCTCCAGAAACAAACTCTCTCCTAACTCTTAAGTTACTAGCTCACCTCACATATGCATGGAAACCCAGAGTGGAGCAGCCGGCGTATCTCTTGCTTGGATGCCGCCAGAAGGCTCTGTGCGATAGTGGCTTGCAAGGAGCTGCTTAGGAATCTCGTTGCACAGCAAGTACAAGCTTCTCACTGGAGCTGAGAAGCACTGGGAAGAACTTCCCTTTGAAGAACTAACAGTGTGCAGAAACACACGCAGTTCTATCTCTTACTGGGGAGTGTGCAGGCGAGTTCAGTAAACAGGCCGCTCTGCCTGAACAAGGCAGAATGCAGATGCGTAGTTCCCAAGCAGAGTCTTCTGAGTCCACTAGAAACGTTGGAGTAGAGCTGAGAGGAACTCGGCATAAGTTCCATTTGAAGAAATAACCTAGACCAGAAACCCACTCAGCTGTAGCTGTTAAGATTCATCTGGAGCGCACATTATGGGAACCAGGCAGCAGAGTGCCCTGTGGAAGCTGCTCGATTTCAGCTTGTCTGATAGGTGTTTGTCTTCCCTGCAGAGAAACAGTGGCTTAGAGAAGTCTTTCTAGAGCAGCCACACACTCTGCCCTAGAGCTGAGAAGCACTGGCTGTAAGTTCCCTTTGCAGAAGTAACATTCTCCAGAAACACACTCTCTCCTAACTCTTAACTTACTAGCTCACCTCACATATGCATGGAAACCCAGAGTGGAGCAGGCGGCGATAGCTCTTGCTTGGATGCTGCCAGAAGGCTCTGTGCGATAGTGGCTTGCAAGGACCTGCTTAGGAATCTCGTTGCACAGCAAGTACAAGCTTCTCACTGGAGCTGAGAAGCACTGGGAAGAACTTCCCTTTGAAGAACTAACAGTGTGCAGAAACACACGCAGTTCTATCTCTTACTGAGGAGTGTGCAGGCGAGTTCAGTGAACAGGCCGCTCTGCCTGAACAAGGCAAAATGCAGATGCGTAGTTCCCAAGCATATTCTTCTGAGTCCACTAGAAACGTTGGAGTAGAGCTGAGAGGAACTCGGCATAAGTTCCATTTGCAGAAATAACCTAGGCCAGAAACCCACTCAGCTGTAGCTGTTAAGATTCATCTGGAGCGCACATTCTGGGAACCAGGCAGCAGAGTGCCCTGTGGAAGCTGCTCGATTTCAGCTTGTCTGATAGGTGTTTGTCTTCCCTGCAGAGAAACAGTGGCTTAGAGAACTCTTCCTACAGCAGCCACACACTCTGCTCTAGAGCTGAGAAGCACTGGCTCTAAGTTCCCCTTGCAGAAGTAACATTCTCCAGAAACAAAGTCTCTCCTAACTCTTAAGTTACTAGCTCACCTCACATATGCATGGAAACCCAGAGTGGAGCAGCCGGCGTATCTCTTGCTTGGATGCCGCCAGAAGGCTCTGTGCGATAGTGGCTTGCAAGGAGCTGCTTAGGAATCTCGTTGCACAGCAAGTACAAGCTTCTCACTGGAGCTGAGAAGCACTGGGAAGAACTTCCCTTTGAAGAACTAACAGTGTGCAGAAACACACGCAGTTCTATCTCTTACTGGGGAGTGTGCAGGCGAGTTCAGAGAACAGGCCGCTCTGCCTGAACAAGGCAGAATGCAGATGCGTAGTTCCCAAGCAGATTCTTCTGAGTCCACTAGAAACGTTGGAGTAGAGCTGAGAGGAACTCGGCATAAGTTCCATTTGAAGAAATAACCTAGGCCAGAAACCCACTCAGCTGTAGCTGTTAAGATTCATCTGGAGCGCACATTCTGGGAACCAGGCAGCAGAGTGCCCTGTGGAAGCTGCTCGATTTCAGCTTGTCTGATAGGTGTTTGTCTTCCCTGCAGAGAAACAGTGGCTTAGAGAACTCTTCCTACAGCAGCCACACACTCTGCTCTAGAGCTGAGAAGCACTGGCTGTAAGTTCCCCTTGCAGAAGTAACATTCTCCAGAAACAAACTCTCTCCTAACTCTTAAGTTACTAGCTCACCTCACATATGCATGGAAACCCAGAGTGGAGCAGCCGGCGTATCTCTTGCTTGGATGCCGCCAGAAGGCTCTGTGCGATAGTGGCTTGCAAGGAGCTGCTTAGGAATCTCGTTGCACAGCAAGTACAAACTTCTCACTGGAGCTGAGAAGCACTGGGAAGAACTTCCCTTTGAAGAACTAACAGTGTGCAGAAACACACGCAGTTCTATCTCTTACTGGGGAGTGTGCAGGCGAGTTCAGTGAACAGGCCGCTCTGCCTGAACAAGGCAGAATGCAGATGCGTAGTTCCCAAGCAGATTCTTCTGAGTCCACTAGAAAAGTTGGAGTAGAGCTGAGAGGAACTCGGCATAAGTTCCATTTGAAGAAATAACCTAGGCCAGAAACCCACTCAGCTGTAGCTGTTAGGATTCATCTGGAGCGCACATTCTGCGAACCAGGCAGCAGAGTGCCCTTTGGAAGCTGCTCGATTTCAGCTTGTCTGATAGGTGTTTGTCTTCCCTGCAGAGAAACAGTGGCTTAGAGAACTCTTCCTACAGCAGCCACACACTCTGACCTAGATCTGAGAAGCACTGGCTGTAAGTTCCCTTTGCAGAAGTAACATTCTCCATAAACACACTCTCTCCTAACTCTTAACTTACTAGCTCACCTCACATATGCATGGAAACCCAGAGTGGAGCAACCGGCGTATCTCTTGCTTGGATGCCGCCAGAAGGCTCTGTGCGATAGTGGCTTGCAAGGAGCTGCTTAGGAATCTAGTTGCACAGCAAGTACAAGCTTCTCACTGGAGCTGAGAAGCACTGGGAAGAACTTCCCTTTGAAGAACTAAAAGTGTGCAGAAACACACGCAGTTCTATCTCTTACTGGAGAGTGTGCAGGCGAGTTCAGTGAACAGGCCGCTCTGCCCGAACAAGGCAGAATGCAGATGCGTAGTTCCCAAGCATATTCTTCTGAGTCCACTAGAAACGTTGGAGTAGAGCTGAGAGGAACTCGGCATAAGTTCCATTTGAAGAAATAACCTAGACCAGAAACCCACTCAGCTGTAGCTGTTAAGATTCATCTGGAGCGCACATTCTGGGAACCAGGCAGCAGAGTGCCCTGTGGAAGCTGCTCGATTTCAGCTTGTCTGATAGGTGTTTGTCTTCCCTGCAGAGAAACAGTGGCTTAGAGAAGTCTTTCTAGAGCAGCCACACACTCTGCCCTAGAGCTGAGAAGCACTGGCTGTAAGTTCCCTTTGCAGAAGTAACATTCTCCAGAAACACACTCTCTCCTAACTCTTAACTTACTAGCTCACCTCACATATGCATGGAAACCCAGAGTGGAGCAGCCGGCGTATCTCTTGCTTGGATGCCGCCAGAAGGCTCTGTGCGATAGTGGCTTGCAAGGAGCTGCTTAGGAATCTAGTTGCACAGCAAGTACAAGCTTCTCACTGGAGCTGAGAAGCACTGGGAAGAACTTCCCTTTGAAGAACTAACAGTGTGCAGAAACACACGCAGTTCTATCTCTTACTGGGGAGTGTGCAGGCGAGTTCAGTGAACAGGCCGCTCTGCCCGAACAAGGCAGAATGCAGATGCGTAGTTCCCAAGCAGATTCTTCTGAGTCCACTAGAAACGTTGGAGTAGAGCTACGAGGAACTCGGCATAAGTTCCATTTGAAGAAATAACCTAGGCCAGAAACCCACTCAGCTGTAGCTGTTAGGATTCATCTGGAGCGCACATTCTGGGAACCAGGCAGCAGAGTGCCCTGTGGAAGCTGCTCGATTTCAGCTTGTCTGATAGGTGTTTGTCTTCCCTGCAGAGAAACAGTGGCTTAGAGAACTCTTTCTAGAGCAGCCACACACTCTGCCCTAGAGCTGAGAAGCACTGGCTGTAACTTCCCTTTGCAGAAGTAACATTCTCCAGAAACACACTCTCTCCTAACTCTTAACTTACTAGCTCACCTCACATATGCATGGAAACCCAGAGTGGAGCAGGCGGCGATAGCTCTTGCTTGGATGCTGCCAGAAGGCTCTGTGCGATAGTGGCTTGCAAGGACCTGCTTAGGAATCTCGTTGCACAGCAAGTACAAGCTTCTCACTGGAGCTGAGAAGCACTGGGAAGAACTTCCCTTTGAAGAACTAACAGTGTGCAGAAACACACGCAGTTCTATCTCTTACTGGGGAGTGTGCAGGCGAGTTCAGTGAACAGGCCGCTCTGCCTGAACAAGGCAGAATGCAGATGCGTAGTTCCCAAGCATATTCTTCTGAGTCCACTAGAAACGTTGGAGTAGAGCTGAGAGGAACTCGGCATAAGTTCCATTTGAAGAAATAACCTAGGCCAGAAACCCACTCAGCTGTAGCTGTTAAGATTCATCTGGAGCGCACATTCTGGGAACCAGGCAGCAGAGTGCCCTGTGGAAGCTGCTCGATTTCAGCTTGTCTGATAGGTGTTTGTCTTCCCTGCAGAGAAACAGTGGCTTAGAGAACTCTTCCTACAGCAGCCACACATTCTGCTCTAGAGCTGAGAAGCACTGGCTGTAAGTTCCCCTTGCAGAAGTAACATTCTCCAGAAACACACTCTCTCCTAACTCTTAAGTTACTAGCTCACCTCACATATGCATGGAAACCCAGAGTGGAGCAGCCGGCGTATCTCTTGCTTGGATGCCGCCAGAAGGCTCTGTGCGATAGTGGCTTGCAAGGAGCTGCTTAGGAATCTCGTTGCACAGCAAGTACAAGCTTCTCACTGGAGCTGAGAAGCACTGGGAAGAACTTCCCTTTGAAGAACTAACAGTGTGCAGAAACACACGCAGTTCTATCTCTTACTGGGGAGTGTGCAGGCGAGTTCAGTGAACAGGCCGCTCTGCCTGAACAAGGAGGAATGCAGATGCGTAGTTCCCAAGCAGATTCTTCTGAGTCCACTAGAAACGTTGGAGTAGAGCTGAGAGGAACTCGGCATAAGTTCCATTTGAAGAAATAACCTAGACCAGAAACCCACTCAGGTGTAGCTGTTAAGATTCATCTGGAGCGCACATTCTGGGAACCAGGCAGCAGAGTGCCCTGTGGAAGCTGCTCGATTTCAGCTTGTCTGATAGGTGTTTGTCTTCCCTGCAGAGAAACAGTGGCTTAGAGAACTCTTTCTACAGCAGCCACACACTCTGCCCTAGAGCTGAGAAGCACTGGCTGTAAGTTCCCTTTGCAGAAGTAACATTCTCCAGAAACACACTCTCTCCTAACTCTTAACTTACTAGCTCACCTCACATATGCATGGAAACCCAGAGTGGAGCAGCCGGCGTATCTCTTGCTTGGATGCCGCCAGAAGGCTCTGTGCGATAGTGGCTTGCAAGGAGCTGCTTAGGAATCTAGTTGCACAGCAAGTACAAGCTTCTCACTGGAGCTGAGAAGCACTGGGAAGAACTTCCCTTTGAAGAACTAACAGTGTGCAGAAACACACGCAGTTCTATCTCTTACTGGGGAGTGTGCAGGCGAGTTCAGTGAACAGGCCGCTCTGCCCGAACAAGGCAGAATGCAGATGCGTAGTTCCCAAGCAGATTCTTCTGAGTCCACTAGAAACGTTGGAGTAGAGCTACGAGGAACTCGGCATAAGTTCCATTTGAAGAAATAACCTAGGCCAGAAACCCACTCAGCTGTAGCTGTTAGGATTCATCTGGAGCGCACATTCTGGGAACCAGGCAGCAGAGTGCCCTGTGGAAGCTGCTCGATTTCAGCTTGTCTGATAGGTGTTTGTCTTCCCTGCAGAGAAACAGTGGCTTAGAGAACTCTTTCTAGAGCAGCCACACACTCTGCCCTAGAGCTGAGAAGCACTGGCTGTAACTTCCCTTTGCAGAAGTAACATTCTCCAGAAACACACTCTCTCCTAACTCTTAACTTACTAGCTCACCTCACATATGCATGGAAACCCAGAGTGGAGCAGGCGGCGATAGCTCTTGCTTGGATGCTGCCAGAAGGCTCTGTGCGATAGTGGCTTGCAAGGACCTGCTTAGGAATCTCGTTGCACAGCAAGTACAAGCTTCTCACTGGAGCTGAGAAGCACTGGGAAGAACTTCCCTTTGAAGAACTAACAGTGTGCAGAAACACACGCAGTTCTATCTCTTACTGGGGAGTGTGCAGGCGAGTTCAGTGAACAGGCCGCTCTGCCTGAACAAGGCAGAATGCAGATGCGTAGTTCCCAAGCATATTCTTCTGAGTCCACTAGAAACGTTGGAGTAGAGCTGAGAGGAACTCGGCATAAGTTCCATTTGAAGAAATAACCTAGGCCAGAAACCCACTCAGCTGTAGCTGTTAAGATTCATCTGGAGCGCACATTCTGGGAACCAGGCAGCAGAGTGCCCTGTGGAAGCTGCTCGATTTCAGCTTGTCTGATAGGTGTTTGTCTTCCCTGCAGAGAAACAGTGGCTTAGAGAACTCTTCCTACAGCAGCCACACATTCTGCTCTAGAGCTGAGAAGCACTGGCTGTAAGTTCCCCTTGCAGAAGTAACATTCTCCAGAAACACACTCTCTCCTAACTCTTAAGTTACTAGCTCACCTCACATATGCATGGAAACCCAGAGTGGAGCAGCCGGCGTATCTCTTGCTTGGATGCCGCCAGAAGGCTCTGTGCGATAGTGGCTTGCAAGGAGCTGCTTAGGAATCTCGTTGCACAGCAAGTACAAGCTTCTCACTGGAGCTGAGAAGCACTGGGAAGAACTTCCCTTTGAAGAACTAACAGTGTGCAGAAACACACGCAGTTCTATCTCTTACTGGGGAGTGTGCAGGCGAGTTCAGTGAACAGGCCGCTCTGCCTGAACAAGGAGGAATGCAGATGCGTAGTTCCCAAGCAGATTCTTCTGAGTCCACTAGAAACGTTGGAGTAGAGCTGAGAGGAACTCGGCATAAGTTCCATTTGAAGAAATAACCTAGACCAGAAACCCACTCAGGTGTAGCTGTTAAGATTCATCTGGAGCGCACATTCTGGGAACCAGGCAGCAGAGTGCCCTGTGGAAGCTGCTCGATTTCAGCTTGTCTGATAGGTGTTTGTCTTCCCTGCAGAGAAACAGTGGCTTAGAGAAGTCTTTCTAGAGCAGCCACACACTCTGCCCTAGAGCTGAGAAGCACTGGCTGTAAGTTCCCTTTGCAGAAGTAACATTCTCCAGAAACACACACTCTCCTAACTCTTAACTTACTAGCTCACCTCACATATGCATGGAAACCCAGAGTGGAGCAGGAGGCGATAGCTCTTGCTTGGATGCTGCCAGAAGTCTCTGTGCGATAGTGGCTTGCAAGGACCTGCTTAGGAATCTCGTTGCACAGCAAGTACAAGCTTCTCACTGGAGCTGAGAAGCACTGGGAAGAACTTCCCTTTGAAGAACTAACAGTGTGCAGAAACACACGCAGTTCTATCTCTTACTGAGGAGTGTGCAGGCGAGTTCAGTGAACAGGCCGCTCTGCCTGAACAAGGCAAAATGCAGATGCGTAGTTCCCAAGCATATTCTTCTGAGTCCACTAGAAACGTTGGAGTAGAGCTGAGAGGAACTCGGCATAAGTTCCATTTGAAGAAATAACCTAGGCCAGAAACCCACTCAGCTGTAGCTGTTAAGATTCATCTGGAGCGCACATTCTGGGAACCAGGCAGCAGAGTGCCCTGTGGAAGCTGCTCGATTTCAGCTTGTCTGATAGGTGTTTGTCTTCCCTGCAGAGAAACAGTGGCTTAGAGAACTCTTTCTACAGCAGCCACACACTCTGCCCTAGAGCTGAGAAGCACTGGCTGTAAGTTCCCTTTGCAGAAGTAACATTCTCCAGAAACACACTCTCTCCTAACTCTTAACTTACTAGCTCACCTCACATATGCATGGAAACCCAGAGTGGAGCAGGCGGCGATAGCTCTTGCTTGGATGCTGCCAGAAGGCTCTGTGCGATAGTGGCTTGCAAGGACCTGCTTAGGAATCTCGTTGCACAGCAAGTACAAGCTTCTCACTGGAGCTGAGAAGCACTGGGAAGAACTTCCCTTTGAAGAACTAACAGTGTGCAGAAACACACGCAGTTCTATCTCTTACTGGGGAGTGTGCAGGCGAGTTCAGTGAACAGGCCGCTCTGCCTGAACAAGGCAGAATGCAGATGCGTAGTTCCCAAGCATATTCTTCTGAGTCCACTAGAAATGTTGGAGTAGAGCTGAGAGGAACTCGGCATAAGTTCCATTTGAAGAAATAACCTAGGCCAGAAACCCACTCAGCTGTAGCTGTTAAGATTCATCTGGAGCGCACATTCTGGGAACCAGGCAGCAGAGTGCCCTGTGGAAGCTGCTCGATTTCAGCTTGTCTGATAGGTGTTTGTCTTCCCTGCAGAGAAACAGTGGCTTAGAGAACTCTTCCTACAGCAGCCACACATTCTGCTCTAGAGCTGAGAAGCACTGGCTGTAAGTTCCCCTTGCAGAAGTAACATTCTCCAGAAACAAACTCTCTCCTAACTCTTAAGTTACTAGCTCACCTCACATATGCATGGAAACCCAGAGTGGAGCAGCCGGCGTATCTCTTGCTTGGATGCCGCCAGAAGGCTCTGTGCGATAGTGGCTTGCAAGGAGCTGCTTAGGAATCTCGTTGCACAGCAAGTACAAGCTTCTCACTGGAGCTGAGAAGCACTGGGAAGAACTTCCCTTTGAAGAACTAACAGTGTGCAGAAACACACGCAGTTCTATCTCTTACTGGGGAGTGTGCAGGCGAGTTCAGTGAACAGGCCGCTCTGCCCGAACAAGGCAGAATGCAGATGCGTAGTTCCCAAGCAGATTCTTCTGAGTCCACTAGAAACGTTGGAGTAGAGCTGAGAGGAACTCGGCATAAGTTCCATTTGAAGAAATAACCTAGACCAGAAACCCACTCAGCTGTAGCTGTTAAGATTCATCTGGAGCGCACATTCTGGGAACCAGGCAGCAGAGTGCCCTGTGGAAGCTGCTCGATTTCAGCTTGTCTGATAGGTGTTTGTCTTCCCTGCAGAGAAACAGTGGCTTAGAGAAGTCTTTCTAGAGCAGCCACACACTCTGCCCTAGAGCTGAGAAGCACTGGCTGTAAGTTCCCTTTGCAGAAGTAACATTCTCCAGAAACACACTCTCTCCTAACTCTTAACTTACTAGCTCACCTCACATATGCATGGAAACCCAGAGTGGAGCAGGCGGCGATAGCTCTTGCTTGGATGCTGCCAGAAGGCTCTGTGCGATAGTGGCATGCAAGGACCTGCTTAGGAATCTCGTTGCACAGCAAGTACAAGCTTCTCACTGGAGCTGAGAAGCACTGGGAAGAACTTCCCTTTGAAGAACTAACAGTGTGCAGAAACACACGCAGTTCTATCTCTTACTGAGGAGTGTGCAGGCGAGTTCAGTGAACAGGCCGCTCTGCCTGAACAAGGCAGAATGCAGATGCGTAGTTCCCAAGCAGATTCTTCTGAGTCCACTAGAAATGTTGGAGTAGAGCTGAGAGGAACTCGGCATAAGTTCCATTTGAAGAAATAACCTAGGCCAGAAACCCACTCAGCTGTAGCTGTTAAGATTCATCTGGAGCGCACATTCTGGGAACCAGGCAGCAGAGTGCCCTGTGGAAGCTGCTCGATTTCAGCTTGTCTGATAGGTGTTTGTCTTCCCTGCAGAGAAACAGTGGCTTAGAGAACTCTTCCTACAGCAGCCACACATTCTGCTCTAGAGCTGAGAAGCACTGGCTGTAAGTTCCCCTTGCAGAAGTAACATTCTCCAGAAACAAACTCTCTCCTAACTCTTAAGTTACTAGCTCACCTCACATATGCATGGAAACCCAGAGTGGAGCAGCCGGCGTATCTCTTGCTTGGATGCCGCCAGAAGGCTCTGTGCGATAGTGGCTTGCAAGGAGCTGCTTAGGAATCTCGTTGCACAGCAAGTACAAGCTTCTCACTGGAGCTGAGAAGCACTGGGAAGAACTTCCCTTTGAAGAACTAACAGTGTGCAGAAACACACGCAGTTCTATCTCTTACTGGGGAGTGTGCAGGCGAGTTCAGTGAACAGGCCGCTCTGCCTGAACAAGGCAGAATGCAGATGCGTAGTTCCCAAGCATATTCTTCTGAGTCCACTAGAAACGTTGGAGTAGAGCTGAGAGGAACTCGGCATAAGTTCCATTTGAAGAAATAACCTAGACCACAAACCCACTCGGCTGTAGCTGTTAAGATTCATCTGGAGCGCACATTCTGGGAACCAGGCAGCAGAGTGCCCTGTGGAAGCTGCTCGATTTCAGCTTGTCTGATAGGTGTTTGTCTTCCCTGCAGAGAAACAGTGGCTTAGAGACCTCTTTCTACAGCAGCCACACACTCTGCCCTAGAGCTGAGAAGCACTGGCTGTAAGTTCCCTTTGCAGAAGTAACATTCTCCAGAAACACACTCTCTCCTAACACTTAACTTACTAGCTCACCTCACATATGCATGGAAACCCAGAGTGGAGCAGGCGGCGATAGCTCTTGCTTGGATGCTGCCAGAAGGCTCTGTGCGATAGTGGCTTGCAAGGACCTGCTTAGGAATCTCGTTGCACAGCAAGTACAAGCTTCTCACTGGAGCTGAGAAGCACTGGGAAGAACTTCCCTTTGAAGAACTAACAGTGTGCAGAAACACACGCAGTTCTATCTCTTACTGGGGAGTGTGCAGGCGAGTTCAGTGAACAGGCCGCTCTGCCTGAACAAGGCAGAATGCAGATGCGTAGTTCCCAAGCATATTCTTCTGAGTCCACTAGAAATGTTGGAGTAGAGCTGAGAGGAACTCGGCATAAGTTCCATTTGAAGAAATAACCTAGGCCAGAAACCCACTCAGCTGTAGCTGTTAAGATTCATCTGGAGCGCACATTCTGGGAACCAGGCAGCAGAGTGCCCTGTGGAAGCTGCTCGATTTCAGCTTGTCTGATAGGTGTTTGTCTTCCCTGCAGAGAAACAGTGGCTTAGAGAACTCTTCCTACAGCAGCCACACATTCTGCTCTAGAGCTGAGAAGCACTGGCTGTAAGTTCCCCTTGCAGAAGTAACATTCTCCAGAAACAAACTCTCTCCTAACTCTTAAGTTACTAGCTCACCTCACATATGCATGGAAACCCAGAGTGGAGCAGCCGGCGTATCTCTTGCTTGGATGCCGCCAGAAGGCTCTGTGCGATAGTGGCTTGCAAGGAGCTGCTTAGGAATCTCGTTGCACAGCAAGTACAAGCTTCTCACTGGAGCTGAGAAGCACTGGGAAGAACTTCCCTTTGAAGAACTAACAGTGTGCAGAAACACACGCAGTTCTATCTCTTACTGGGGAGTGTGCAGGCGAGTTCAGTGAACAGGCCGCTCTGCCTGAACAAGGCAGAATGCAGATGTGTAGTTCCCAAGCATATTCTTCTGAGTCCACTAGAAACGTTGGAGTAGAGCTGAGAGGAACTCGGCATAAGTTCCATTTGAAGAAATAACCTAGACCAGAAACCCACTCAGCTGTAGCTGTTAAGATTCATCTGGAGCGCACATTCTGGGAACCAGGCAGCAGAGTGCCCTGTGGAAGCTGCTCGATTTCAGCTTGTCTGATAGGTGTTTGTCTTCCCTGCAGAGAAACAGTGGCTTAGAGAAGTCTTTCTAGAGCAGCCACACACTCTGCCCTAGAGCTGAGAAGCACTGGCTGTAAGTTCCCTTTGCAGAAGTAACATTCTCCAGAAACACACTCTCTCCTAACTCTTAACTTACTAGCTCACCTCACATATGCATGGAAACCCAGAGTGGAGCAGGCGGCGATAGCTCTTGCTTGGATGCTGCCAGAAGGCTCTGTGCGATAGTGGCTTGCAAGGACCTGCTTAGGAATCTCGTTGCACAGCAAGTACAAGCATCTCACTGGAGCTGAGAAGCACTGGGAAGAACTTCCCTTTGAAGAACTAACAGTGTGCAGAAACACACGCAGTTCTATCTCTTACTGAGGAGTGTGCAGGCGAGTTCAGTGAACAGGCCGCTCTGCTTGAACAAGGCAAAATGCAGATGCGTAGTTCCCAAGCATATTCTTCTGAGTCCACTAGAAACGTTGGAGTAGAGCTGAGAGGAACTCGGCATAAGTTCCATTTGCAGAAATAACCTAGGCCAGAAACCCACTCAGCTGTAGCTGTTAAGATTCATCTGGAGCGCACATTCTGGGAACCAGGCAGCAGAGTGCCCTGTGGAAGCTGCTCGATTTCAGCTTGTCTGATAGGTGTTTGTCTTCCCTGCAGAGAAACAGTGGCTTAGAGAACTCTTCCTACAGCAGCCACACACTCTGCTCTAGAGCTGAGAAGCACTGGCTCTAAGTTCCCCTTGCAGAAGTAACATTCTCCAGAAACAAACTCTCTCCTAACTCTTAAGTTACTAGCTCACCTCACATATGCATGGAAACCCAGAGTGGAGCAGCCGGCGTATCTCTTGCTTGGATGCCGCCAGAAGGCTCTGTGCGATAGTGGCTTGCAAGGAGCTGCTTAGGAATCTCGTTGCACAGCAAGTACAAGCTTCTCACTGGAGCTGAGAAGCACTGGGAAGAACTTCCCTTTGAAGAACTAACAGTGTGCAGAAACACACGCAGTTCTATCTCTTACTGGGGAGTGTGCAGGCGAGTTCAGAGAACAGGCCGCTCTGCCTGAACAAGGCAGAATGCAGATGCGTAGTTCCCAAGCAGATTCTTCTGAGTCCACTAGAAACGTTGGAGTAGAGCTGAGAGGAACTCGGCATAAGTTCCATTTGAAGAAATAACCTAGGCCAGAAACCCACTCAGCTGTAGCTGTTAAGATTCATCTGGAGCGCACATTCTGGGAACCAGGCAGCAGAGTGCCCTGTGGAAGCTGCTCGATTTCAGCTTGTCTGATAGGTGTTTGTCTTCCCTGCAGAGAAACAGTGGCTTAGAGAACTCTTCCTACAGCAGCCACACACTCTGCTCTAGAGCTGAGAAGCACTGGCTGTAAGTTCCCCTTGCAGAAGTAACATTCTCCAGAAACAAACTCTCTCCTAACTCTTAACTTACTAGCTCACCTCACATATGCATGGAAACCCAGAGTGGAGCAGCCGGCGTATCTCTTGCTTGGATGCCGCCAGAAGGCTCTGTGCGATAGTGGCTTGCAAGGAGCTGCTTAGGAATCTAGTTGCACAGCAAGTACAAGCTTCTCACTGTAGCTGAGAAGCACTGGGAAGAACTTCCCTTTGAAGAACTAAAAGTGTGCAGAAACACACGCAGTTCTATCTCTTACTGGAGAGTGTGCAGGCGAGTTCTGTGAACAGGCCGCTCTGCCCGAACAAGGCAGAATGCAGATGCGTAGTTCCCAAGCATATTCTTCTGAGTCCACTAGAAACGTTGGAGTAGAGCTACGAGGAACTCGGCATAAGTTCCATTTGAAGAAATAACCTAGGCCAGAAACCCACTCAGCTGTAGTTGTTAAGATTCATCTGGAGCGCACATTCTGGGAACCAGGCAGCAGAGTGCCCTGTGGAAGCTGCTCGATTTCAGCTTGTCTGATAGGTGTTTGTCTTCCCTGCAGAGAAACAGTGGCTTAGAGAAGTCTTTCTAGAGCAGCCACACACTCTGCCGTAGAGCTGAGAAGCACTGGCTGTAAGTTCCCTTTGCAGAAGTAACATTCTCCAGAAACACACTCTCTCCTAACTCTTAACTTACTAGCTCACCTCACATATGCATGGAAACCCAGAGTGGAGCAGCCGGCGTATCTCTTGCTTGGATGCCGCCAGAAGGCTCTGTGCGATAGTGGCTTGCAAGGAGCTGCTTAGGAATCTAGTTGCACAGCAAGTACAAGCTTCTCACTGGAGCTGAGAATCACTGGGAAGAACTTCCCTTTGAAGAACTAAAAGTGTGCAGAAACACACGCAGTTCTATCTCTTACTGGAGAGTGTGCAGGCGAGTACTGTGAACAGGCCGCTCTGCCCGAACAAGGCAGAATGCAGATGCGTAGTTCCCAAGCAGATTCTTCTGAGTCCACTAGAAACGTTGGAGTAGAGCTGAGAGGAACTCGGCATAAGTTCCATTTGAAGAAATAACCTAGGCCAGAAACCCACTCAGCTGTAGCTGTTAAGATTCATCTGGAGCGCACATTCTGGGAACCAGGCAGCAGAGTGCCCTGTGGAAGCTGCTCGATTTCACCTTGTCTGATAGGTGTTTGTCTTCCCTGCAGAGAAACAGTGGCTTAGAGAAGTCTTTCTAGAGCAGCCACACACTCTGCCCTAGAGCTGAGTATCACAGGCTGTAAGTTCCCTTTGCAGAAGTAACATTCTCCAGAAACACACTCTCTCCTAACTCTTAAGTTACTAGCTCACCTCACATATGCATGGAAACCCAGAGTGGAGCAGGCGGCGATAGCTCTTGCATGGAAGCTGCCAGAAGGCTCTGTGCGATAGTGGCTTGCAAGGAGCTGCTTAGGAATCTAGTTGCACAGCAAGTACAAGGTTCTCACTACAGCTGAGAAGCACTGGGAAGAACTTCCCTTTGAGGAACTAACAGTGTGCAGAAACACACGCAGTTCTATCTCTTACTGGAGAGTGTGCAGGTGAGTTCAGTGAACAGGCCGCTCTGCCCGAAAAAGGCAGAATGCAGATGCGTAGTTCCCAAGCATATTCTTCTGAGTCCACTAGAAACGTTGGAGTAGAGCTGAGAGGAACTCGGCATAAGTTCCATTTGAAGAAATAACCTAGGCCAGAAACCCACTCAGCTGTAGCTGTTAAGATTCATCTGGAGCGCACATTCTGGGAACCAGGCAGCAGAGTGCCCTGTGGAAGCTGCTCGATTTCAGCTTATCTGATAGGTGTTTGTCTTCCCTGCAGAGAAACAGTGGCTTAGAGAAGTCTTTCTAGAGCAGCCACACACTCTGCCCTAGAGCTGAGAAGCACTGGCTGTAAGTTCCCTTTGCAGAAGTAACATTCTCCAGAAACACACTCTCTCCTAACTCTTAAGTTACTAGCTCACCTCACATATGCATGGAAACCCAGAGTGGAGCAGGCAGCGATAGCTCTTACTTGGATGCTGCCAGAAGGCTCTGTGCGATAGTGGCTTGCAAGGAGCTGCTTAGGAATCTAGTTGCACAGCAAGTACAAGCTTCTCACTGGAGCTGAGAAGCAGTGGGAAGAACTTCCCTTTGAAGAACTAACAGTGTGCAGAAACACACGCAGTTCTATCTCTTACTGGGGAGTGTGCAGGCGAGTTCAGTGAACAGGCCGCTCTGCCCGAACAAGGCAAAATGCAGATGCGTAGTTCCCAAGCATATTCTTCTGAGTCCACTAGAAACGTTGGAGTAGAGCTGAGAGGAACTCGGCATAAGTTCCATTTGAAGAAATAACCTAGGCCAGAAACCCACTCAGCTGTAGCTGTTAAGATTCATCTGGAGCGCACATTCTGGGAACCAGGCAGCAGAGTGCCCTGTGGAAGCTGCTCGATTTCAGCTTGTCTGATAGGTGTTTGTCTTCCCTGCAGAGAAACAGTGGCTTAGAGAACTCTTCCTACAGCAGCCACACACTCTGCCCTAGAGCTGAGAAGCACTGGCTGTAAGTTCCCCTTGCAGAAGTAACATTCTCCAGAAACACACTCTCTCCTAACTCTTAACTTACTAGCTCACCTCACATATGCATGGAAACCCAGAGTGGAGCAGCCGGCGTATCTCTTGCTTGGATGCCGCCAGAAGGCTCTGTGCGATAGTGGCTTGCAAGGAGCTGCTTAGGAATCTCGTTGCACAGCAAGTACAAGCTTCTCACTGGAGCTGAGAAGCACTGGGAAGAACTTCCCTTTGAAGAACTAACAGTGTGCAGAAACACACGCAGTTCTATCTCTTACTGGGGAGTGTGCAGGCGAGTTCAGTGAACAGGCCGCTCTGCCCGAACAAGGCAGAATGCAGATGCGTAGTTCCCAAGCAGATTCTTCTGAGTCCACTAGAAACATTGGAGTAGAGCTGAGAGGAACTCGGCATAAGTTCCATTTGAAGAAATAACCTAGACCAGAAACCAACTCAGCTGTAGCTGTTAAGATTCATCTGGAGCGCACATTCTGGGAAAGAGGCACCAGAGTGCCCTGTGGAAGCTGCTCGATTTCAGCTTGTCTGATAGGTGTTTGTCTTCCCTGCAGAGAAACAGTGGCTTAGAGAAGTCTTTCTAGAGCAGCCACACACTCTGCCCTATAGCTGAGTATCACTGGCTGTAAGTTCCCTTTGCAGAAGTAACATTCTCCAGAAACACACTCTCTCCTAACTCTTAAGTTACTAGCTCACCTCACATATGCATGGAAAACCAGAGTGGAGCTTGCGGCGATAGCTCTTGCATGGAAGCTGCCAGAAGGCTCTGTGCGATAGTGGCTTGCAAGGAGCTGCTTAGGAATCTAGTTGCACAGCAAGTACAAGCTTCTCACTAGAGCTGAGAAGCACTGGGAAGAACTTCCCTTTGAAGAACTAACAGTGTGCAGAAACACACGCAGTTCTATCTCTTACTGGAGAGTGTGCAGGCGAGTTCAGTGAACAGGCCGCTCTGCCCGAACAAGGCAGAATGCAGATGCGTAGTTCCCAAGCATATTCTTCTGAGTCCACTAGAAACGTTGGAGTAGAGCTACGAGGAACTCGGCATAAGTTCCATTTGAAGAAATAACCTAGGCCAGAAACCCACTCAGCTGTAGCTGTTAAGATTCATCTGGAGCGCACATTCTGGGAACCAGGCAGCAGAGTGCCCTGTGGAAGCTGCTCGATTTCAGCTTGTCTGATAGGTGTTTGTCTTCCCTGCAGAGAAACAGTGGCTTAGAGAAGTCTTTCTAGAGCAGCCACACACTCTGCCCTAGAGCTGAGAATCACTGGCTGTAAGTTCCCTTTGCAGAAGTAACATTCTCCAGAAACACACTCTCTCCTAACTCTTAACTTACTAGCTCACCTCACATATGCATGGAAACCCAGAGTGGAGCAGCCGGCGTATCTCTTGCTTGGATGCCGCCAGAAGGCTCTGTGCGATAGTGGCTTGCAAGGAGCTGCTTAGGAATCTAGTTGCACAGCAAGTACAAGCTTCTCACTGGAGCTGAGAAGCACTGGGAAGAACTTCCCTTTGAAGAACTAAAAGTGTGCAGAAACACACGCAGTTCTATCTCTTACTGGAGAGTGTGCAGGCGAGTTCTGTGAACAGGCCGCTCTGCCCGAACAAGGCAGAATGCAGATGCGTAGTTCCCAAGCATATTCTTCTGAGTCCACTAGAAACGTTGGAGTAGAGCTACGAGGAACTCGGCATAAGTTCCATTTGAAGAAATAACCTAGGCCAGAAACCCACTCAGCTGTAGTTGTTAAGATTCATCTGGAGCGCACATTCTGGGAACCAGGCAGCAGAGTGCCCTGTGGAAGCTGCTCGATTTCAGCTTGTCTGATAGGTGTTTGTCTTCCCTGCAGAGAAACAGTGGCTTAGAGAAATCTTTTTAGAGAAGCCACACACTCTGCCCTAGAGCTGAGAAGCACTGGCTGTAAGTTCCCTTTGCAGAAGTAACATTCTCCAGAAACACACTCTCTCCTAACTCTTAACTTACTAGCTCACCTCACATATGCATGGAAACCCAGAGTGGAGCAGCCGGCGTATCTCTTGCTTGGATGCCGCCAGAAGGCTCTGTGCGATAGTGGCTTGCAAGGAGCTGCTTAGGAATCTAGTTGCACAGCAAGTACAAGCTTCTCACTGGAGCTGAGAAGCACTGGGAAGAACTTCCCTTTGAAGAACTAACAGTGTGCAGAAACACACGCAGTTCTATCTCTTACTGGAGAGTGTGCAGGTGAGTTCAGTGAACAGGCCGCTCTGCCCGAAAAAGGCAGAATGCAGATGCGTAGTTCCCAAGCATATTCTTCTGAGTCCACTAGAAACGTTGGAGTAGAGCTGAGAGGAACTCGGCATAAGTTCCATTTGAAGAAATAACCTAGGCCAGAAACCCACTCAGCTGTAGCTGTTAAGATTCATCTGGAGCGCACATTCTGGGAACCAGGCAGCAGAGTGCCCTGTGGAAGCTGCTCGATTTCAGCTTGTCTGATAGGTGTTTGTCTTCCCTGCAGAGAAACAGTGGCTTAGAGAAGTCTTTCTAGAGCAGCCACACACTCTGCCCTAGAGCTGAGAAGCACTGGCTGTAAGTTCCCTTTGCAGAAGTAACATTCTCCAGAAACACACTCTCTCCTAACTCTTAACTTACTAGCTCACCTCACATATGCATGGAAACCCAGAGTGGAGCAGCCGGCGTATCTCTTGCTTGGATGCCGCCAGAAGGCTCTGTGCGATAGTGGCTTGCAAGGAGCTGCTTAGGAATCTAGTTGCACAGCAAGTACAAGCTTCTCACTGGAGCTGAGAATCACTGGGAAGAACTTCCCTTTGAAGAACTAACAGTGTGCAGAAACACACGCAGTTCTATCTCTTACTGGAGAGTGTGCAGGCGAGTACTGTGAACAGGCCGCTCTGCCCGAACAAGGCAGAATGCAGATGCGTAGTTCCCAAGCAGATTCTTCTGAGTCCACTAGAAACGTTGGAGTAGAGCTGAGAGGAACTCGGCATAAGTTCCATTTGAAGAAATAACCTAGGCCAGAAACCCACTCAGCTGTAGCTGTTAAGATTCATCTGGAGCGCACATTCTGGGAACCAGGCAGCAGAGTGCCCTGTGGAAGCTGCTCGATTTCAGCTTGTCTGATAGGTGTTTGTCTTCCCTGCAGAGAAACAGTGGCTTAGAGAAGTCTTTCTAGAGCAGCCACACACTCTGCCCTAGAGCTGAGTATCACAGGCTGTAAGTTCCCTTTGCAGAAGTAACATTCTCCAGAAACACACTCTCTCCTAACTCTTAAGTTACTAGCTCACCTCACATATGCATGGAAACCCAGAGTGGAGCAGGCGGCGATAGCTCTTGCATGGAAGCTGCCAGAAGGCTCTGTGCGATAGTGGCTTGCAAGGAGCTGCTTAGGAATCTAGTTGCACAGCAAGTACAAGCTTCTCACTACAGCTGAGAAGCACTGGGAAGAACTTCCCTTTGAGGAACTAACAGTGTGCAGAAACACACGCAGTTCTATCTCTTACTGGAGAGTGTGCAGGCGAGTTCAGTGAACAGTCCGCTCTGCCCGAACAAGGCAGAATGCAGATGCGTAGTTCCCAAGCATATTCTTCTGAGTCCACTAGAAACGTTGGAGTAGAGCTGAGAGGAACTCGGCATAAGTTCCATTTGAAGAAATAACCTAGGCCAGAAACCCACTCAGCTGTAGCTGTTAAGATTCATCTGGAGCGCACATTCTGGGAACCAGGCAGCAGAGTGCCCTGTGGAAGCTGCTCGATTTCAGCTTATCTGATAGGTGTTTGTCTTCCCTGCAGAGAAACAGTGGCTTAGAGAAGTCTTTCTAGAGCAGCCACACACTCTGCCCTAGAGCTGAGAAGCACTGGTTGTAAGTTCCCTTTGCAGAAGTAACATTCTCCAGAAACACACTCTCTCCTAACTCTTAAGTTACTAGCTCACCTCACATATGCATGGAAACCCAGAGTGGAGCAGGCAGCGATAGCTCTTGCTTGGATGCTGCCAGAAGGCTCTGTGCGATAGTGGCTTGCAAGGAGCTGCTTAGGAATCTAGTTGCACAGCAAGTACAAGCTTCTCACTGGAGCTGAGAAGCAGTGGGAAGAACTTCCCTTTGAAGAACTAACAGTGTGCAGAAACACACGCAGTTCTATCTCTTACTGGGGAGTGTGCAGGCGAGTTCAGTGAACAGGCCGCTCTGCCCGAACAAGGCAAAATGCAGATGCGTAGTTCCCAAGCATATTCTTCTGAGTCCACTAGAAACGTTGGAGTAGAGCTGAGAGGAACTCGGCATAAGTTCCATTTGAAGAAATAACCTAGGCCAGAAACCCACTCAGCTGTAGCTGTTAAGATTCATCTGGAGCGCACATTCTGGGAACCAGGCAGCAGAGTGCCCTGTGGAAGCTGCTCGATTTCAGCTTGTCTGATAGGTGTTTGTCTTCCCTGCAGAGAAACAGTGGCTTAGAGAACTCTTCCTACAGCAGCCACACACTCTGCCCTAGAGCTGAGAAGCACTGGCTGTAAGTTCCCCTTGCAGAAGTAACATTCTCCAGAAACACACTCTCTCCTAACTCTTAACTTACTAGCTCACCTCACATATGCATGGAAACCCAGAGTGGAGCAGCCGGCGTATCTCTTGCTTGGATGCCGCCAGAAGGCTCTGTGCGATAGTGGCTTGCAAGGAGCTGCTTAGGAATCTCGTTGCACAGCAAGTACAAGCTTCTCACTGGAGCTGAGAAGCACTGGGAAGAACTTCCCTTTGAAGAACTAACAGTGTGCAGAAACACACGCAGTTCTATCTCTTACTGGGGAGTGTGCAGGCGAGTTCAGTGAACAGGCCGCTCTGCCCGAACAAGGCAGAATGCAGATGCGTAGTTCCCAAGCAGATTCTTCTGAGTCCACTAGAAACATTGGAGTAGAGCTGAGAGGAACTCGGCATAAGTTCCATTTGAAGAAATAACCTAGACCAGAAACCAACTCAGCTGTAGCTGTTAAGATTCATCTGGAGCGCACATTCTGGGAAAGAGGCACCAGAGTGCCCTGTGGAAGCTGCTCGATTTCAGCTTGTCTGATAGGTGTTTGTCTTCCCTGCAGAGAAACAGTGGCTTAGAGAAGTCTTTCTAGAGCAGCCACACACTCTGCCCTATAGCTGAGTATCACTGGCTGTAAGTTCCCTTTGCAGAAGTAACATTCTCCAGAAACACACTCTCTCCTAACTCTTAAGTTACTAGCTCACCTCACATATGCATGGAAAACCAGAGTGGAGCTTGCGGCGATAGCTCTTGCATGGAAGCTGCCAGAAGGCTCTGTGCGATAGTGGCTTGCAAGGAGCTGCTTAGGAATCTAGTTGCACAGCAAGTACAAGCTTCTCACTAGAGCTGAGAAGCACTGGGAAGAACTTCCCTTTGAAGAACTAACAGTGTGCAGAAACACACGCAGTTCTATCTCTTACTGGAGAGTGTGCAGGCGAGTTCAGTGAACAGGCCGCTCTGCCCGAACAAGGCAGAATGCAGATGCGTAGTTCCCAAGCATATTCTTCTGAGTCCACTAGAAACGTTGGAGTAGAGCTACGAGGAACTCGGCATAAGTTCCATTTGAAGAAATAACCTAGGCCAGAAACCCACTCAGCTGTAGCTGTTAAGATTCATCTGGAGCGCACATTCTGGGAACCAGGCAGCAGAGTGCCCTGTGGAAGCTGCTCGATTTCAGCTTGTCTGATAGGTGTTTGTCTTCCCTGCAGAGAAACAGTGGCTTAGAGAAGTCTTTCTAGAGCAGCCACACACTCTGCCCTAGAGCTGAGAATCACTGGCTGTAAGTTCCCTTTGCAGAAGTAACATTCTCCAGAAACACACTCTCTCCTAACTCTTAACTTACTAGCTCACCTCACATATGCATGGAAACCCAGAGTGGAGCAGCCGGCGTATCTCTTGCTTGGATGCCGCCAGAAGGCTCTGTGCGATAGTGGCTTGCAAGGAGCTGCTTAGGAATCTAGTTGCACAGCAAGTACAAGCTTCTCACTGGAGCTGAGAAGCACTGGGAAGAACTTCCCTTTGAAGAACTAAAAGTGTGCAGAAACACACGCAGTTCTATCTCTTACTGGAGAGTGTGCAGGCGAGTTCTGTGAACAGGCCGCTCTGCCCGAACAAGGCAGAATGCAGATGCGTAGTTCCCAAGCATATTCTTCTGAGTCCACTAGAAACGTTGGAGTAGAGCTACGAGGAACTCGGCATAAGTTCCATTTGAAGAAATAACCTAGGCCAGAAACCCACTCAGCTGTAGTTGTTAAGATTCATCTGGAGCGCACATTCTGGGAACCAGGCAGCAGAGTGCCCTGTGGAAGCTGCTCGATTTCAGCTTGTCTGATAGGTGTTTGTCTTCCCTGCAGAGAAACAGTGGCTTAGAGAAATCTTTTTAGAGAAGCCACACACTCTGCCCTAGAGCTGAGAAGCACTGGCTGTAAGTTCCCTTTGCAGAAGTAACATTCTCCAGAAACACACTCTCTCCTAACTCTTAACTTACTAGCTCACCTCACATATGCATGGAAACCCAGAGTGGAGCAGCCGGCGTATCTCTTGCTTGGATGCCGCCAGAAGGCTCTGTGCGATAGTGGCTTGCAAGGAGCTGCTTAGGAATCTAGTTGCACAGCAAGTACAAGCTTCTCACTGGAGCTGAGAAGCACTGGGAAGAACTTCCCTTTGAAGAACTAACAGTGTGCAGAAACACACGCAGTTCTATCTCTTACTGGAGAGTGTGCAGGTGAGTTCAGTGAACAGGCCGCTCTGCCCGAAAAAGGCAGAATGCAGATGCGTAGTTCCCAAGCATATTCTTCTGAGTCCACTAGAAACGTTGGAGTAGAGCTGAGAGGAACTCGGCATAAGTTCCATTTGAAGAAATAACCTAGGCCAGAAACCCACTCAGCTGTAGCTGTTAAGATTCATCTGGAGCGCACATTCTGGGAACCAGGCAGCAGAGTGCCCTGTGGAAGCTGCTCGATTTCAGCTTGTCTGATAGGTGTTTGTCTTCCCTGCAGAGAAACAGTGGCTTAGAGAAGTCTTTCTAGAGCAGCCACACACTCTGCCCTAGAGCTGAGAAGCACTGGCTGTAAGTTCCCTTTGCAGAAGTAACATTCTCCAGAAACACACTCTCTCCTAACTCTTAACTTACTAGCTCACCTCACATATGCATGGAAACCCAGAGTGGAGCAGCCGGCGTATCTCTTGCTTGGATGCCGCCAGAAGGCTCTGTGCGATAGTGGCTTGCAAGGAGCTGCTTAGGAATCTAGTTGCACAGCAAGTACAAGCTTCTCACTGGAGCTGAGAAGCACTGGGAAGAACTTCTCTTTGAAGAACTAACAGTGTGCAGAAACACACGCAGTTCTATCTCTTACTGGGGAGTGTGCAGGCGAGTTCAGTGAACAGGCCGCTCTGCCCGAACAAGGCAGAATGCAGATGCGTAGTTCCCAAGCATATTCTTCTGAGTCCACTAGAAACGTTGGAGTAGAGCTGAGAGGAACTCGGCATAAGTTCCATTTGAAGAAATAACCTAGGCCAGAAACCCACTCAGCTGTAGCTGTTAAGATTCATCTGGAGCGCACATTCTGGGAACCAGGCAGCAGAGTGCCCTGTGGAAGCTGCTCGATTTCAGCTTGTCTGATAGGTGTTTGTCTTCCCTGCAGAGAAACAGTGGCTTAGAGAAGTCTTTCTAGAGCAGCCACACACTCTGCCCTAGAGCTGAGAAGCACTGGCTGTAAGTTCCCTTTGCAGAAGTAACATTCTCCAGAAACACACTCTCTCCTAACTCTTAACTTACTAGCTCACCTCACATATGCATGGAAACCCAGAGTGGAGCAGCCGGCGTATCTCTTGCTTGGATGCCGCCAGAAGGCTCTGTGCGATAGTGGCTTGCAAGGAGCTGCTTAGGAATCTCGTTGCACAGCAAGTACAAGCTTCTCACTGGAGCTGAGAAGCACTGGGAAGAACTTCCCTTTGAAGAACTAACAGTGTGCAGAAACACACGCAGTTCTATCTCTTACTGGGGAGTGTGCAGGCGAGTTCAGTGAACAGGCCGCTCTGCCCGAACAAGGCAGAATGCAGATGCGTAGTTCCCAAGCAGATTCTTCTGAGTCCACTAGAAACATTGGAGTAGAGCTGAGAGGAACTCGGCATAAGTTCCATTTGAAGAAATAACCTAGACCAGAAACCAACTCAGCTGTAGCTGTTAAGATTCATCTGGAGCGCACATTCTGGGAAAGAGGCACCAGAGTGCCCTGTGGAAGCTGCTCGATTTCAGCTTGTCTGATAGGTGTTTGTCTTCCCTGCAGAGAAACAGTGGCTTAGAGAAGTCTTTCTAGAGCAGCCACACACTCTGCCCTATAGCTGAGTATCACTGGCTGTAAGTTCCCTTTGCAGAAGTAACATTCTCCAGAAACACACTCTCTCCTAACTCTTAAGTTACTAGCTCACCTCACATATGCATGGAAAACCAGAGTGGAGCTTGCGGCGATAGCTCTTGCATGGAAGCTGCCAGAAGGCTCTGTGCGATAGTGGCTTGCAAGGAGCTGCTTAGGAATCTAGTTGCACAGCAAGTACAAGCTTCTCACTAGAGCTGAGAAGCACTGGGAAGAACTTCCCTTTGAAGAACTAACAGTGTGCAGAAACACACGCAGTTCTATCTCTTACTGGAGAGTGTGCAGGCGAGTTCAGTGAACAGGCCGCTCTGCCCGAACAAGGCAGAATGCAGATGCGTAGTTCCCAAGCATATTCTTCTGAGTCCACTAGAAACGTTGGAGTAGAGCTACGAGGAACTCGGCATAAGTTCCATTTGAAGAAATAACCTAGGCCAGAAACCCACTCAGCTGTAGCTGTTAAGATTCATCTGGAGCGCACATTCTGGGAACCAGGCAGCAGAGTGCCCTGTGGAAGCTGCTCGATTTCAGCTTGTCTGATAGGTGTTTGTCTTCCCTGCAGAGAAACAGTGGCTTAGAGAAGTCTTTCTAGAGCAGCCACACACTCTGCCCTAGAGCTGAGAATCACTGGCTGTAAGTTCCCTTTGCAGAAGTAACATTCTCCAGAAACACACTCTCTCCTAACTCTTAACTTACTAGCTCACCTCACATATGCATGGAAACCCAGAGTGGAGCAGCCGGCGTATCTCTTGCTTGGATGCCGCCAGAAGGCTCTGTGCGATAGTGGCTTGCAAGGAGCTGCTTAGGAATCTAGTTGCACAGCAAGTACAAGCTTCTCACTGGAGCTGAGAAGCACTGGGAAGAACTTCCCTTTGAAGAACTAAAAGTGTGCAGAAACACACGCAGTTCTATCTCTTACTGGAGAGTGTGCAGGCGAGTTCTGTGAACAGGCCGCTCTGCCCGAACAAGGCAGAATGCAGATGCGTAGTTCCCAAGCATATTCTTCTGAGTCCACTAGAAACGTTGGAGTAGAGCTACGAGGAACTCGGCATAAGTTCCATTTGAAGAAATAACCTAGGCCAGAAACCCACTCAGCTGTAGTTGTTAAGATTCATCTGGAGCGCACATTCTGGGAACCAGGCAGCAGAGTGCCCTGTGGAAGCTGCTCGATTTCAGCTTGTCTGATAGGTGTTTGTCTTCCCTGCAGAGAAACA
Source organism: Tapirus indicus (assembly GCA_031878705.1). Classification (NCBI taxonomy): domain Eukaryota; kingdom Metazoa; phylum Chordata; class Mammalia; order Perissodactyla; family Tapiridae; genus Tapirus; species Tapirus indicus. Next base: position 1,726,705 of record CM062933.1, read on the forward strand.
GTGGCTTAGAGAAATCTTTTTAGAGAAGCCACACACTCTGCCCTAGAGCTGAGAAGCACTGGCTGTAAGTTCCCTTTGCAGAAGTAACATTCTCCAGAAACACACTCTCTCCTAACTCTTAACTTACTAGCTCACCTCACATATGCATGGAAACCCAGAGTGGAGCAGCCGGCGTATCTCTTGCTTGGATGCCGCCAGAAGGCTCTGTGCGATAGTGGCTTGCAAGGAGCTGCTTAGGAATCTAGTTGCACAGCAAGTACAAGCTTCTCACTGGAGCTGAGAAGCACTGGGAAGAACTTCCCTTTGAAGAACTAACAGTGTGCAGAAACACACGCAGTTCTATCTCTTACTGGAGAGTGTGCAGGTGAGTTCAGTGAACAGGCCGCTCTGCCCGAAAAAGGCAGAATGCAGATGCGTAGTTCCCAAGCATATTCTTCTGAGTCCACTAGAAACGTTGGAGTAGAGCTGAGAGGAACTCGGCATAAGTTCCATTTGAAGAAATAACCTAGGCCAGAAACCCACTCAGCTGTAGCTGTTAAGATTCATCTGGAGCGCACATTCTGGGAACCAGGCAGCAGAGTGCCCTGTGGAAGCTGCTCGATTTCAGCTTGTCTGATAGGTGTTTGTCTTCCCTGCAGAGAAACAGTGGCTTAGAGAAGTCTTTCTAGAGCAGCCACACACTCTGCCCTAGAGCTGAGAAGCACTGGCTGTAAGTTCCCTTTGCAGAAGTAACATTCTCCAGAAACACACTCTCTCCTAACTCTTAACTTACTAGCTCACCTCACATATGCATGGAAACCCAGAGTGGAGCAGCCGGCGTATCTCTTGCTTGGATGCCGCCAGAAGGCTCTGTGCGATAGTGGCTTGCAAGGAGCTGCTTAGGAATCTAGTTGCACAGCAAGTACAAGCTTCTCACTGGAGCTGAGAAGCACTGGGAAGAACTTCTCTTTGAAGAACTAACAGTGTGCAGAAACACACGCAGTTCTATCTCTTACTGGGGAGTGTGCAGGCGAGTTCAGTGAACAGGCCGCTCTGCCCGAACAAGGCAGAATGCAGATGCGTAGTTCCCAAGCATATTCTTCTGAGTCCACTAGAAACGTTGGAGTAGAGCTGAGAGGAACTCGGCATAAGTTCCATTTGAAGAAATAACCTAGGCCAGAAACCCACTCAGCTGTAGCTGTTAAGATTCATCTGGAGCGCACATTCTGGGAACCAGGCAGCAGAGTGCCCTGTGGAAGCTGCTCGATTTCAGCTTGTCTGATAGGTGTTTGTCTTCCCTGCAGAGAAACAGTGGCTTAGAGAAGTCTTTCTAGAGCAGCCACACACTCTGCCCTAGAGCTGAGAAGCACTGGCTGTAAGTTCCCTTTGCAGAAGTAACATTCTCCAGAAACACACTCTCTCCTAACTCTTAACTTACTAGCTCACCTCACATATGCATGGAAACCCAGAGTGGAGCAGGCAGCGATAGGTCTTGCTTGGATGCTGCCAGAAAGCTCTGTGCGATAGTGGCTTGCAAGGAGCTGCTTAGGAATCTAGTTGCACAGCAAGTACAAGCTTCTCACTGGAGCTGAGAAGCACTGGGAAGAACTTCCCTTTGAAGAACTAACAGTGTGCAGAAACACACGCAGTTCTATCTCTTACTGGGGAGTGTGCAGGCGAGTTCAGTGAACAGGCCGCTCTGCCCGAACAAGGCAGAATGCAGATGCGTAGTTCCCAAGCAGATTCTTCTGAGTCCACTAGAAACGTTGGAGTAGAGCTGAGAGGAACTCGGCATAAGTTCCATTTGAAGAAATAACCTAGGCCAGAAACCCACTCAGCTGTAGCTGTTAAGATTCATCTGGAGCGCACATTCTGGGAACCAGGCAGCAGAGTGCCCTGTGGAAGCTGCTCGATTTCAGCTTGTCTGATAGGTGTTTGTCTTCCCTGCAGAGAAACAGTGGCTTAGAGAACTCTTCCTACAGCAGCCACACACTCTGCCCCAGAGCTGAGAAGCACTGGCTGTAAGTTCCCCTTGCAGAAGTAACATTCTCCAGAAACACACTCTCTCCTAACTCTTAAGTTACTAGCTCACCTCACATATGCATGGAAACCCAGAGTGGAGCAGCCGGCGTATCTCTTGCTTGGATGCCGCCAGAAGGCTCTGTGCGATAGTGGCTTGCAAGGAGCTGCTTAGGAATCTAGTTGCACAGCAAGTACAAGCTTCTCACTGGAGCTGAGAAGCACTGGGAAGAACTTCCCTTTGAAGTACTAACAGTGTGCAGAAACACACGCAGTTCTATCTCTTACTGGGGAGTGTGCAGGCGAGTTCAGTGAACAGGCCGCTCTGCCCGAACAAGGCAGAATGCAGATGCGTAGTTCCCAAGCAGATTCTTCTGAGTCCACTAGAAACGTTGGAGTAGAGCTGAGAGGAACTCGGCATAAGTTCCATTTGAAGAAATAACCTAGACCAGAAACCCACTCAGCTGTAGCTGTTAAGATTCATCTGGAGCGCACATTCTGGGAACCAGGCAGCAGAGTGCCCCGTGGAAGCTGCTCGATTTCAGCTTGTCTGATAGGTGTTTGTCTTCCCTGCAGAGAAACAGTGGCTTAGAGAAGTCTTTCTAGAGCAGCCACACACTCTGCCCTAGAGCTGAGAAGCACTGGCTGTAAGTTCCCTTTGCAGAAGTAACATTCTCCAGAAACACACTCTCTCCTAACTCTTAACTTACTAGCTCACCTCACATATGCATGGAAACCCAGAGTGGAGCAGCCGGCGTATCTCGTGCTTGGATGCCGCCAGAAGGCTCTGTGCGATAGTGGCTTGCAAGGAGCTGCTTAGGAATCTAGTTGCACAGCAAGTACAAGCTTCTCACTGGAGCTGAGAAGCACTGGGAAGAACTTCCCTTTGAAGAACTAAAAGTGTGCAGAAACACACGCAGTTCTATCTCTTACTGGAGAGTGTGCAGGCGAGTTCTGTGAACAGGCCGCTCTGCCCGAACAAGGCAGAATGCAGATGCGTAGTTCCCAAGCATATTCTTCTGAGTCCACTAGAAACGTTGGAGTAGAGCTACGAGGAACTCGGCATAAGTTCCATTTGAAGAAATAACCTAGGCCAGAAACCCACTCAGCTGTAGTTGTTAAGATTCATCTGGAGCGCACATTCTGGGAACCAGGCAGCAGAGTGCCCTGTGGAAGCTGCTCGATTTCAGCTTGTCTGATAGGTGTTTGTCTTCTCTGCAGAGAAACAGTGGCTTAGAGAAGTCTTTCTAGAGCAGCCACACACTCTGCCCTAGAGCTGAGAAGCACTGGCTGTAAGTTCCCTTTGCAGAAGTAACATTCTCCAGAAACACACTCTCTCCTAACTCTTAACTTACTAGCTCACCTCACATATTCATGGAAACCCAGAGTGGAGCAGCCGGCGTATCTCTTGCTTTGATGCCGCCAGAAGGCTCTGTGCGATAGTGGCTTGCAAGGAGCTGCTTAGGAATCTAGATGCACAGCAAGTACAAGCTTCTCACTGGAGCTGAGAAGCACTGGGAAGAACTTCCCTTTGAAGAACTAACAGTGTGCAGAAACACACGCAGTTCTATCTCTTACTGGAGAGTGTGCAGGTGAGTTCAGTGAACAGGCCGCTCTGCCCGAACAAGGCAGAATGCAGATGCGTAGTTCCCAAGCATATTCTTCTGAGTCCACTAGAAACGTTGGAGTAGAGCTGAGAGGAACTCGGCATAAGTTCCATTTGAAGAAATAACCTAGGCCAGAAACCCACTCAGCTGTAGCTGTTAAGATTCATCTGGAGCGCACATTCTGGGAACCAGGCAGCAGAGTGCCCTGTGGAAGCTGCTCGATTTCAGCTTGTCTGATAGGTGTTTGTCTTCCCTGCAGAGAAACAGTGGCTTAGAGAAGTCTTTCTAGAGCAGCCACACACTCTGCCCTAGAGCTGAGAAGCACTGGCTGTAAGTTCCCTTTGCAGAAGTAACATTCTCCAGAAACACACTCTCTCCTAACTCTTAACTTACTAGCTCACCTCACATATGCATGGAAACCCAGAGTGGAGCAGCCGGCGTATCTCTTGCTTGGATGCCGCCAGAAGGCTCTGTGCGATAGTGGCTTGCAAGGAGCTGCTTAGGAATCTAGTTGCACAGCAAGTACAAGCTTCTCACTGGAGCTGAGAAGCACTGGGAAGAACTTCCCTTTGAAGAACTAACAGTGTGCAGAAACACACGCAGTTCTATCTCTTTCTGGAGAGTGTGCAGGTGAGTTCAGTGAACAGGCCGCTCTGCCCGAACAAGGCAGAATGCAGATGCGTAGTTCCCAAGCATATTCTTCTGAGTCCACTAGAAACGTTGGAGTAGAGCTGAGAGGAACTCGGCATAAGTTCCATTTGAAGAAATAACCTAGGCCAGAAACCCACTCAGCTGTAGCTGTTAAGATTCATCTGGAGCGCACATTCTGGGAACCAGGCAGCAGAGTGCCCTGTGGAAGCTGCTCGATTTCAGCTTGTCTGATAGGTGTTTGTCTTCCCTGCAGAGAAACAGTGGCTTAGAGAAGTCTTTCTAGAGCAGCCACACACTCTGCCCTAGAGCTGAGAAGCACTGGCTGTAAGTTCCCTTTGCAGAAGTAACATTCTCCAGAAACACACTCTCTCCTAACTCTTAACTTACTAGCTCACCTCACATATGCATGGAAACCCAGAGTGGAGCAGCCGGCGTATCTCTTGCTTGGATGCCGCCAGAAGGCTCTGTGCGATAGTGGCTTGCAAGGAGCTGCTTAGGAATCTAGTTGCACAGCAAGTACAAGCTTCTCACTGGAGCTGAGAAGCACTGGGAAGAACTTCCCTTTGAAGAACTAAAAGTGTGCAGAAACACACGCAGTTCTATCTCTTACTGGAGAGTGTGCAGGCGAGTTCTGTGAACAGGCCGCTCTGCCCGAACAAGGCAGAATGCAGATGCGTAGTTCCCAAGCATATTCTTCTGAGTCCACTAGAAACGTTGGAGTAGAGCTACGAGGAACTCGGCATAAGTTCCATTTGAAGAAATAACCTAGGCCAGAAACCCACTCAGCTGTAGTTGTTAAGATTCATCTGGAGCGCACATTCTGGGAACCAGGCAGCAGAGTGCCCTGTGGAAGCTGCTCGATTTCAGCTTGTCTGATAGGTGTTTGTCTTCCCTGCAGAGAAACAGTGGCTTAGAGAAGTCTTTCTAGAGCAGCCACACACTCTGCCCTAGAGCTGAGAAGCACTGGCTGTAAGTTCCCTTTGCAGAAGTAACATTCTCCAGAAACACACTCTCTCCTAACTCTTAACTTACTAGCTCACCTCACATATGCATGGAAACCCAGAGTGGAGCAGGCAGCGATAGGTCTTGCTTGGATGCTGCCAGAAGGCTCTGTGCGATAGTGGCTTGCAAGGAGCTGCTTAGGAATCTAGTTGCACAGCAAGTACAAGCTTCTCACTGGAGCTGAGAAGCACTGGGAAGAACTTCCCTTTGAAGAACTAACAGTGTGCAGAAACACACGCAGTTCTATCTCTTACTGAGGAGTGTGCAGGCGAGTTCAGTGAACAGGTCGCTCTGCCTGAACAAGGCAGAATGCAGATGCGTAGTTCCCAAGCATATTCTTCTGAGTCCACTAGAAACGTTGGAGTAGAGCTGAGAGGAACTCGGCATAAGTTCCATTTGAAGAAATAACCTAGGCCAGAAACCCACTCAGCTGTAGCTGTTAAGATTCATCTGGAGCGCACATTCTGGGAACCAGGCAGCAGAGTGCCCTGTGGAAGCTGCTCGATTTCAGCTTGTCTGATAGGTGTTTGTCTTCCCTGCAGAGAAACAGTGGCTTAGAGAAGTCTTTCTAGAGCAGCCACACACTCTGCCCTAGAGCTGAGAAGCACTGGCTGTAAGTTCCCTTTGCAGAAGTAACATTCTCCAGAAACACACTCTCTCCTAACTCTTAACTTACTAGCTCACCTCACATATGCATGGAAACCCAGAGTGGAGCAGCCGGCGTATCTCTTGCTTGGATGCCGCCAGAAGGCTCTGTGCGATAGTGGCTTGCAAGGAGCTGCTTAGGAATCTAGTTGCACAGCAAGTACAAGCTTCTCACTGGAGCTGAGAAGCACTGGGAAGAACTTCCCTTTGAAGAACTAAAAGTGTGCAGAAACACACGCAGTTCTATCTCTTACTGGAGAGTGTGCAGGCGAGTTCTGTGAACAGGCCGCTCTGCCCGAACAAGGCAGAATGCAGATGCGTAGTTCCCAAGCATATTCTTCTGAGTCCACTAGAAACGTTGGAGTAGAGCTACGAGGAACTCGGCATAAGTTCCATTTGAAGAAATAACCTAGGCCAGAAACCCACTCAGCTGTAGTTGTTAAGATTCATCTGGAGCGCACATTCTGGGAACCAGGCAGCAGAGTGCCCTGTGGAAGCTGCTCGATTTCAGCTTGTCTGATAGGTGTTTGTCTTCCCTGCAGAGAAACAGTGGCTTAGAGAAGTCTTTCTAGAGCAGCCACACACTCTGCCCTAGAGCTGAGAAGCACTGGCTGTAAGTTCCCTTTGCAGAAGTAACATTCTCCAGAAACACACTCTCTCCTAACTCTTAACTTACTAGCTCACCTCACATATTCATGGAAACCCAGAGTGGAGCAGCCGGCGTATCTCTTGCTTTGATGCCGCCAGAAGGCTCTGTGCGATAGTGGCTTGCAAGGAGCTGCTTAGGAATCTAGATGCACAGCAAGTACAAGCTTCTCACTGGAGCTGAGAAGCACTGGGAAGAACTTCCCTTTGAAGAACTAACAGTGTGCAGAAACACACGCAGTTCTATCTCTTACTGGAGAGTGTGCAGGTGAGTTCAGTGAACAGGCCGCTCTGCCCGAACAAGGCAGAATGCAGATGCGTAGTTCCCAAGCATATTCTTCTGAGTCCACTAGAAACGTTGGAGTAGAGCTGAGAGGAACTCGGCATAAGTTCCATTTGAAGAAATAACCTAGGCCAGAAACCCACTCAGCTGTAGCTGTTAAGATTCATCTGGAGCGCACATTCTGGGAACCAGGCAGCAGAGTGCCCTGTGGAAGCTGCTCGATTTCAGCTTGTCTGATAGGTGTTTGTCTTCCCTGCAGAGAAACAGTGGCTTAGAGAAGTCTTTCTAGAGCAGCCACACACTCTGCCCTAGAGCTGAGAAGCACTGGCTGTAAGTTCCCTTTGCAGAAGTAACATTCTCCAGAAACACACTCTCTCCTAACTCTTAACTTACTAGCTCACCTCACATATGCATGGAAACCCAGAGTGGAGCAGCCGGCGTATCTCTTGCTTGGATGCCGCCAGAAGGCTCTGTGCGATAGTGGCTTGCAAGGAGCTGCTTAGGAATCTAGTTGCACAGCAAGTACAAGCTTCTCACTGGAGCTGAGAAGCACTGGGAAGAACTTCCCTTTGAAGAACTAACAGTGTGCAGAAACACACGCAGTTCTATCTCTTACTGGAGAGTGTGCAGGTGAGTTCAGTGAACAGGCCGCTCTGCCCGAACAAGGCAGAATGCAGATGCGTAGTTCCCAAGCATATTCTTCTGAGTCCACTAGAAACGTTGGAGTAGAGCTGAGAGGAACTCGGCATAAGTTCCATTTGAAGAAATAACCTAGGCCAGAAACCCACTCAGCTGTAGCTGTTAAGATTCATCTGGAGCGCACATTCTGGGAACCAGGCAGCAGAGTGCCCTGTGGAAGCTGCTCGATTTCAGCTTGTCTGATAGGTGTTTGTCTTCCCTGCAGAGAAACAGTGGCTTAGAGAAGTCTTTCTAGAGCAGCCACACACTCTGCCCTAGAGCTGAGAAGCACTGGCTGTAAGTTCCCTTTGCAGAAGTAACATTCTCCAGAAACACACTCTCTCCTAACTCTTAACTTACTAGCTCACCTCACATATGCATGGAAACCCAGAGTGGAGCAGCCGGCGTATCTCTTGCTTGGATGCCGCCAGAAGGCTCTGTGCGATAGTGGCTTGCAAGGAGCTGCTTAGGAATCTAGTTGCACAGCAAGTACAAGCTTCTCACTGGAGCTGAGAAGCACTGGGAAGAACTTCCCTTTGAAGAACTAAAAGTGTGCAGAAACACACGCAGTTCTATCTCTTACTGGAGAGTGTGCAGGCGAGTTCTGTGAACAGGCCGCTCTGCCCGAACAAGGCAGAATGCAGATGCGTAGTTCCCAAGCATATTCTTCTGAGTCCACTAGAAACGTTGGAGTAGAGCTACGAGGAACTCGGCATAAGTTCCATTTGAAGAAATAACCTAGGCCAGAAACCCACTCAGCTGTAGTTGTTAAGATTCATCTGGAGCGCACATTCTGGGAACCAGGCAGCAGAGTGCCCTGTGGAAGCTGCTCGATTTCAGCTTGTCTGATAGGTGTTTGTCTTCCCTGCAGAGAAACAGTGGCTTAGAGAAGTCTTTCTAGAGCAGCCACACACTCTGCCCTAGAGCTGAGAAGCACTGGCTGTAAGTTCCCTTTGCAGAAGTAACATTCTCCAGAAACACACTCTCTCCTAACTCTTAACTTACTAGCTCACCTCACATATTCATGGAAACCCAGAGTGGAGCAGCCGGCGTATCTCTTGCTTTGATGCCGCCAGAAGGCTCTGTGCGATAGTGGCTTGCAAGGAGCTGCTTAGGAATCTAGTTGCACAGCAAGTACAAGCTTCTCACTGGAGCTGAGAAGCACTGGGAAGAACTTCCCTTTGAAGAACTAACAGTGTGCAGAAACACACGCAGTTCTATCTCTTACTGGAGAGTGTGCAGGTGAGTTCAGTGAACAGGCCGCTCTGCCCGAACAAGGCAGAATGCAGATGCGTAGTTCCCAAGCATATTCTTCTGAGTCCACTAGAAACGTTGGAGTAGAGCTGAGAGGAACTCGGCATAAGTTCCATTTGAAGAAATAACCTAGGCCAGAAACCCACTCAGCTGTAGCTGTTAAGATTCATCTGGAGCGCACATTCTGGGAACCAGGCAGCAGAGTGCCCTGTGGAAGCTGCTCGATTTCAGCTTGTCTGATAGGTGTTTGTCTTCCCTGCAGAGAAACAGTGGCTTAGAGAAGTCTTTCTAGAGCAGCCACACACTCTGCCCTAGAGCTGAGAAGCACTGGCTGTAAGTTCCCTTTGCAGAAGTAACATTCTCCAGAAACACACTCTCTCCTAACTCTTAACTTACTAGCTCACCTCACATATGCATGGAACCCCAGAGTGGAGCAGCCGGCGTATCTCTTGCTTGGATGCCGCCAGAAGGCTCTGTGCGATAGTGGCTTGCAAGGAGCTGCTTAGGAATCTAGTTGCACAGGAAGTACAAGCTTCTCACTGGAGCTGAGAAGCACTGGGAAGAACTTCCCTTTGAAGAACTAAAAGTGTGCAGAAACACACGCAGTTCTATCTCTTACTGGAGAGTGTGCAGGCGAGTTCTGTGAACAGGCCGCTCTGCCCGAACAAGGCAGAATGCAGATGCGTAGTTCCCAAGCATATTCTTCTGAGTCCACTAGAAACGTTGGAGTAGAGCTACGAGGAACTCGGCATAAGTTCCATTTGAAGAAATAACCTAGGCCAGAAACCCACTCAGCTGTAGTTGTTAAGATTCATCTGGAGCGCACATTCTGGGAACCAGGCAGCAGAGTGCCCTGTGGAAGCTGCTCGATTTCAGCTTGTCTGATAGGTGTTTGTCTTCCCTGCAGAGAAACAGTGGCTTAGAGAAGTCTTTCTAGAGCAGCCACACACTCTGCCCTAGAGCTGAGAAGCACTGGCTGTAAGTTCCCTTTGCAGAAGTAACATTCTCCAGAAACACACTCTCTCCTAACTCTTAACTTACTAGCTCACCTCACATATGCATGGAAACCCAGAGTGGAGCAGGCAGCGATAGGTCTTGCTTGGATGCTGCCAGAAGGCTCTGTGCGATAGTGGTTGCAAGGAGCTGCTTAGGAATCTAGTTGCACAGCAAGTACAAGCTTCTCACTGGAGCTGAGAAGCACTGGGAAGAACTTCCCTTTGAAGAACTAACAGTGTGCAGAAACACACGCAGTTCTATCTCTTACTGGAGAGTGTGCAGGTGAGTTCAGTGAACAGGCCGCTCTGCCCGAACAAGGCAGAATGCAGATGCGTAGTTCCCAAGCATATTCTTCTGAGTCCAATAGAAACGTTGGAGTAGAGCTGAGAGGAACTCGGCATAAGTTCCATTTGAAGAAATAACCTAGGCCAGAAACCCACTCAGCTGTAGCTGTTAAGATTCATCTGGAGCGCACATTCTGGGAACCAGGCAGCAGAGTGCCCTGTGGAAGCTGCTCGATTTCAGCTTGTCTGATAGGTGTTTGTCTTCCCTGCAGAGAAACAGTGGCTTAGAGAAGTCTTTCTAGAGCAGCCACACACTCTGCCCTAGAGCTGAGAAGCACTGGCTGTAAGTTCCCTTTGCAGAAGTAACATTCTCCAGAAACACACTCTCTCCTAACTCTTAACTTACTAGCTCACCTCACATATGCATGGAAACCCAGAGTGGAGCAGCCGGCGTATCTCTTGCTTGGATGCCGCCAGAAGGCTCTGTGCGATAGTGGCTTGCAAGGAGCTGCTTAGGAATCTAGTTGCACAGCAAGTACAAGCTTCTCACTGGAGCTGAGAAGCACTGGGAAGAACTTCCCTTTGAAGAACTAAAAGTGTGCAGAAACACACGCAGTTCTATCTCTTACTGGAGAGTGTGCAGGCGAGTTCTGTGAACAGGCCACTCTGCCCGAACAAGGCAGAATGCAGATGCGTAGTTCCCAAGCATATTCTTCTGAGTCCACTAGAAACGTTGGAGTAGAGCTACGAGGAACTCGGCATAAGTTCCATTTGAAGAAATAACCTAGGCCAGAAACCCACTCAGCTGTAGTTGTTAAGATTCATCTGGAGTGCACATTCTGGGAACCAGGCAGCAGAGTGCCCTGTGGAAGCTGCTCGATTTCAGCTTGTCTGATAGGTGTTTGTCTTCCCTGCAGAGAAACAGTGGCTTAGAGAAGTCTTTCTAGAGCAGCCACACACTCTGCTCTAGAGCTGAGAAGCACTGGCTGTAAGTTCCCCTTGCAGAAGTAACATTCTCCAGAAACAAACTCTCTCCTAACTCTTAACTTACTAGCTCACCTCACATATGCATGGAAACCCAGAGTGGAGCAGCCGGCGTATCTCTTGCTTGGATGCCGCCAGAAGGCTCTGTGCGATAGTGGCTTGCAAGGAGCTGCTTAGGAATCTAGTTGCACAGCAAGTACAAGCTTCTCACTGGAGCTGAGAAGCACTGGGAAGAACTTCTCTTTGAAGAACTAACAGTGTGCAGAAACACACGCAGTTCTATCTCTTACTGGGGAGTGTGCAGGCGAGTTCAGTGAACAGGCCGCTCTGCCCGAACAAGGCAGAATGCAGATGCATAGTTCCCAAGCATATTCTTCTGAGTCCACTAGAAACGTTGGAGTAGAGCTGAGAGGAACTCGGCATAAGTTCCATTTGAAGAAATAACCTAGGCCAGAAACCCACTCAGCTGTAGCTGTTAAGATTCATCTGGAGCGCACATTCTGGGAACCAGGCAGCAGAGTGCCCTGTGGAAGCTGCTCGATTTCAGCTTGTCTGATAGGTGTTTGTCTTCCCTGCAGAGAAACAGTGGTTTAGAGAAGTCTTTCTAGAGCAGCCACACACTCTGCCCTAGAGCTGAGTATCACTGGCTGTAAGTTCCCTTTGCAGAAGTAACATTCTCTAGAAACACACTCTCTCCTAACTCTTAACTTACTAGCTCACCTCACATATGCATGGAAACCCAGAGTGGAGCAGGCAGCGATAGGTCTTGCTTGGATGCTGCCAGAAGGCTCTGTGCGATAGTGGCTTGCAAGGAGCTGCTTAGGAATCTAGTTGCACAGCAAGTACAAGCTTCTCACTGGAGCTGAGAAGCACTGGGAAGAACTTCCCTTTGAAGAACTAACAGTGTGCAGAAACACACGCAGTTCTATCTCTTACTGGGGAGTGTGCAGGCGAGTTCAGTGAACAGGCCGCTCTGCCCGAACAAGGCAGAATGCAGATGCGTAGTTCCCAAGCATATTCTTCTGAGTCCACTAGAAACGTTGGAGTAGAGCTACGAGGAACTCGGCATAAGTTCCATTTGAAGAAATAACCTAGGCCAGAAACCCACTCAGCTGTAGCTGTTAAGATTCATCTGGAGCACACATTCTGGGAACCAGGCAGCAGAGTGCCCTGTGGAAGCTGCTCGATTTCAGCTTGTCTGATAGGTGTTTGTCTTCCCTGCAGAGAAACAGTGGCTTAGAGAACTCTTCCTACAGCAGCCACACACTCTGCCCTAGAGCTGAGAAGCACTGGCTGTAAGTTCCCTTTGCAGAAGTAACATTCTCCAGAAACACACTCTCTCCTAACTCTTAACTTACTAGCTCACCTCACATATGCATGGAAACCCAGAGTGGAGCAGCCGGCGTATCTCTTGCTTGGATGCCGCCAGAAGGCTCTGTGCGATAGTGGCTTGCAAGGACCTGCTTAGGAATCTCGTTGCACAGCAAGTACAAGCTTCTCACTGGAGCTGAGAAGCAATGGGAAGAACTTCCCTTTGAAGAACTAACAGTGTGCAGAAACACACGCAGTTCTATCTCTTACTGGGGAGTGTGCAGGCGAGTTCAGTGAACAGGTCGCTCTGCCCGAACAAGGCAGAATGCAGATGCGTAGTTCCCAAGCAGATTCTTCTGAGTCCACTAGAAACGTTGGAGTAGAGCTGAGAGGAACTCGGCATAAGTTCCATTTGAAGAAATAACCTAGACCAGAAACCCACTCAGCTGTAGCTGTTAAGATTCATCTGGAGCGCACATTCTGGGAACCAGGCAGCAGAGTGCCCTGTGGAAGCTGCTCGATTTCAGCTTGTCTGATAGGTGTTTGTCTTCCCTGCAGAGAAACAGTGGCTTAGAGAACTCTTCCTACAGCAGCCACACACTCTGCTCTAGAGCTGAGAAGCACTGGCTGTAAGTTCCCATTGCAGAAGTAACATTCTCCAGAAACAAACTCTCTCCTAACTCTTAAGTTACTAGCTCACCTCACATATGCATGGAAACCCAGAGTGGAGCAGCCGGCGTATCTCTTGCTTGGATGCCGCCAGAAGGCTCTGTGCGATAGTGGCTTGCAAGGAGCTGCTTAGGAATCTCGTTGCACAGCAAGTACAAGCTTCTCACTGGAGATGAGAAGCACTGGGAAGAACTTCTCTTTGAAGAACTAACAGTGTGCAGAAACACACGCAGTTCTATCTCTTACTGGGGAGTGTGCAGGCGAGTTCAGTGAACAGGCCGCTCTGCCCGAACAAGGCAGAATGCAGATGCATAGTTCCCAAGCATATTCTTCTGAGTCCACTAGAAACGTTGGAGTAGAGCTGAGAGGAACTCGGCATAAGTTCCATTTGAAGAAATAACCTAGGCCAGAAACCCACTCAGCTGTAGCTGTTAAGATTCATCTGGAGCGCACATTCTGGGAACCAGGCAGCAGAGTGCCCTGTGGGAGCTGCTCGATTTCAGCTTGTCTGATAGGTGTTTGTCTTCCCTGCAGAGAAACAGTGGCTTAGAGAAGTCTTTCTAGAGCAGCCACACACTCTGCCCTAGAGCTGAGAAGCACTGGCTGTAAGTTCCCTTTGCAGAAGTAACATTCTCCAGAAACACACTCTCTCCTAACTCTTAACTTACTAGCTCACCTCACATATGCATGGAAACCCAGAGTGGAGCAGGCAGCGATAGGTCTTGCTTGGATGCTGCCAGAAGGCTCTGTGCGATAGTGGCTTGCAAGGAGCTGCTTAGGAATCTCGTTGCACAGCAAGTACAAGCTTCTCACTGGAGCTGAGAAGCACTGGGAAGAACTTCCCTTTGAAGAACTAACAGTGTGCAGAAACACACGCAGTTCTATCTCTTACTGGGGAGTGTGCAGGCGAGTTCAGTGAACAGGCCGCTCTGCCCGAACAAGGCAGAATGCAGATGCGTAGTTCCCAAGCAGATCCTTCTGAGTCCACTAGAATCGTTGGAGTAGAGCTGAGAGGAACTCGGCATAAGTTCCATTTGAAGAAATAACCTAGGCCAGAAACCCACTCAGCTGTAGCTGTTAAGATTCATCTGGAGCGCACATTCTGGGAACCAGGCAGCAGAGTGCCCTGTGGAAGCTGCTCGATTTCAGCTTGTCTGACAGGTGTTTGTCTTCCCTGCAGAGAAACAGTGGCTTAGAGAACTCTTCCTACAGCAGCCACACACTCTGCCCCAGAGCTGAGAAGCACTGGCTGTAAGTTCCCCTTGCAGAAGTAACATTCTCCAGAAACACACTCTCTCCTAACTCTTAAGTTACTAGCTCACCTCACATATGCATGGAAACCCAGAGTGGAGCAGCCGGCGTATCTCTTGCTTGGATGCCGCCAGAAGGCTCTGTGCGATAGTGGCTTGCAAGGAGCTGCTTAGGAATCTAGTTGCACAGCAAGTACAAGCTTCTCACTGGAGCTGAGAAGCACTGGGAAGAACTTCCCTTTGAAGAACTAACAGTGTGCAGAAACACACGCAGTTCTATCGCTTACTGGGGAGTGTGCAGGCGAGTTCAGTGAACAGGCCGCTCTGCCCGAACAAGGCAGAATGCAGATGCGTAGTTCCCAAGCAGATTCTTCTGAGTCCACTAGAAACGTTGGAGTAGAGCTGAGAGGAACTCGGCATAAGTTCCATTTGAAGAAATAACCTAGACCAGAAACCCACTCAGCTGTAGCTGTTAAGATTCATCTGGAGCGCACATTCTGGGAACCAGGCAGCAGAGTGCCCTGTGGAAGCTGCTCGATTTCAGCTTGTCTGATAGGTGTTTGTCTTCCCTGCAGAGAAACAGTGGCTTAGAGAAGTCTTTCTAGAGCAGCCACACACTCTGCCCTAGAGCTGAGAAGCACTGGCTGTAAGTTCCCTTTGCAGAAGTAACATTCTCCAGAAACACACTCTCTCCTAACTCTTAACTTACTAGCTCACCTCACATATGCATGGAAACCCAGAGTGGAGCAGCCGGCGTATCTCTTGCTTGGATGCCGCCAGAAGGCTCTGTGCGATAGTGGCTTGCAAGGAGCTGCTTAGGAATCTAGTTGCACAGCAAGTACAAGCTTCTCACTGGAGCTGAGAAGCACTGGGAAGAACTTCCCTTTGAAGAACTAACAGTGTGCAGAAACACACGCAGTTCTATCTCTTACTGGGGAGTGTGCAGGCGAGTTCAGTGAACAGGCCCCTCTGCCTGAACAAGGCAGAATGCAGATGCGTAGTTCCCAAGCATATTCTTCTGAGTCCACTAGAAACGTTGGAGTAGAGCTGAGAGGAACTCGGCATAAGTTCCATTTGAAGAAATAACCTAGGCCAGAAACCCACTCAGCTGTAGCTGTTAGGATTCATCTGGAGCGCACATTCTGGGAACCAGGCAGCAGAGTGCCCTGTGGAAGCTGCTCGATTTCAGCTTGTCTGATAGGTGTTTGTCTTCCCTGCAGAGAAACAGTGGCTTAGAGAACTCTTCCTACAGCAGCCACACACTCTGCTCTAGAGCTGAGAAGCACTGGCTGTAAGTTCCCCTTGCAGAAGTAACATTCTCCAGAAACACACTCTCTCCTAACTCTTAAGTTACTAGCTCACCTCACATATGCATGGAAACCCAGAGTGGAGCAGCCGGCGTATCTCTTGCTTGGATGCCGCCAGAAGGCTCTGTGCGATAGTGGCTTGCAAGGAGCTGCTTAGGAATCTCGTTGCACAGCAAGTACAAGCTTCTCACTGGAGCTGAGAAGCACTGAGAAGAACTTCCCTTTGAAGAACTAACAGTGTGCAGAAACACACGCAGTTCTATCTCTTACTGGGGAGTGTGCAGGCGAGTTCAGTGAACAGGCCGCTCTGCCTGAACAAGGCAGAATGCAGATGCGTAGTTCCCAAGCAGATTCTTCTGAGTCCACTAGAAACGTTGGAGTAGAGCTGAGAGGAACTCGGCATAAGTTCCATTTGAAGAAATAACCTAGACCAGAAACCCACTCAGCTGTAGCTGTTAAGATTCATCTGGAGCGCACATTCTGGGAACCAGGCAGCAGAGTGCCCTGTGGAAGCTGCTCGATTTCAGCTTGTCTGATAGGTGTTTGTCTTCCCTGCAGAGAAACAGTGGCTTAGAGAAGTCTTTCTAGAGCAGCCACACACTCTGCCCTAGAGCTGAGAAGCACTGGCTGTAAGTTCCCTTTGCAGAAGTAACATTCTCCAGAAACACACTCTCTCCTAACTCTTAACTTACTAGCTCACCTCACATATGCATGGAAACCCAGAGTGGAGCAGGCGGCGATAGCTCTTGCTTGGATGCTGCCAGAAGGCTCTGTGCGATAGTGGCTTGCAAGGACCTGCTTAGGAATCTCGTTGCACAGCAAGTACAAGCTTCTCACTGGAGCTGAGAAGCACTGGGAAGAACTTCCCTTTGAAGAACTAACAGTGTGCAGAAACACACGCAGTTATATCTCTTACTGAGGAGTGTGCAGGCGAGTTCAGTGAACAGGCCGCTCTGCCCGAACAAGGCAGAATGCAGTTGCGTAGTTCCCAAGCAGATTCTTCTGAGTCCACTAGAAACGTTGGAGTAGAGCTGAGAGGAACTCGGCATAAGTTCCATTTGAAGAAATAACCTAGGCCAGAAACCCACTCAGCTGTAGCTGTTAGGATTCATCTGGAGCGCACATTCTGGGAACCAGGCAGCTGAGTGCCCTGTGGAAGCTGCTCGATTTCAGCTTGTCTGATAGGTGTTTGTCTTCCCTGCAGAGAAACAGTGGCTTAGAGAATTCTTTCTAGAGCAGCCACACACTCTGCCCTAGAGCTGAGAAGCACTGGCTGTAAGTTCCCTTTGCAGAATTAACACTCTCCAGAAACACACTCTCTCCTAACTCTTAAGTTACTAGCTCCCCTCACATATGCATGGAAACCCAGAGTGGAGCAGGCAGCGATAGGTCTTGCTTGGATGCTGCCAGAAGGCTCTGTGCGATAGTGGCTTGCAAGGAGCTGCTTAGGAATCTAGTTGCACAGCAAGTACAAGCTTCTCACTGGAGCTGAGAAGCACTGGGAAGAACTTCCCTTTGAAGAACTAACAGTGTGCAGAAACACACGCAGTTCTATCTCTTAATGGGGAGTGTGCAGGCGAGTTCAGTGAACAGGCCGCTCTGCCCGAACAAGGCAGAATGCAGATGCGTAGTTCCCAAGCAGATTCTTCTGAGTCCAGTAGAAACGTTGGAGTAGAGCTGAGAGGAACTCGGCATAAGTTCCATTTGAAGAAATAACCTAGGCCAGAAACCCACTCAGCTGTAGCTGTTAAGATTCATCTGGAGCGCACATTCTGGGAACCAGGCAGCAGAGTGCCCTGTGGAAGCTGCTCGATTTCAGCTTGTCTGATAGGTGTTTGTCTTCCCTGCAGAGAAACAGTGGCTTAGAGAAGTCTTTCTAGAGCAGCCACACACTCTGCCCTAGAGCTGAGAAGCACTGGCTGTAAGTTCCCCTTGCAGAAGTAACATTCTCCAGAAACACACTCTCTCCTAACTCTTAACTTACTAGCTCACCTCACATATGCATGGAAACCCAGAGTGGAGCAGCCGGCGTATCTCTTGCTTGGATGCCGCCAGAAGGCTCTGTGCGATAGTGGCTTGCAAGGAGCTGCTTAGAAATCTAGTTGCACAGCAAGTACAAGCTTCTCACTGGAGCTGAGAAGCACTGGGAAGAACTTCCCTTTGAAGAACTAAAAGTGTGCAGAAACACACGCAGTTCTATCTCTTACTGGAGAGTGTGCAGGCGAGTTCAGTGAACAGGCCGCTCTGCCCGAACAAGGCAGAATGCAGATGCGTAGTTCCCAAGCATATTCTTCTGAGTCCACTAGAAACGTTGGAGTAGAGCTACGAGGAACTCGGCATAAGTTCCATTTGAAGAAATAACCTAGACCAGAAACCCTCTCAGCTGTAGCTGTTAGGATTCATCTGGAGCGCACATTCTGGGAACCAGGCAGCAGAGTGCCCTGTGGAAGCTGCTCGATTTCAGCTTGTCTGATAGGTGTTTGTCTTCCCTGCAGAGAAACAGTGGCTTAGAGAATTCTTTCTAGAGCAGCCACACACTCTGCCCTAGAGCTGCGAAGCACTGGCTGTAAGTTCCCTTTGCAGAAGTAACATTCTCCAGAAACACACTCTCTCCTAACTCTTAACTTACTAGCTCACCTCACATATGCATGGAAACCCAGAGTGAAGCAGGCAGCGATAGGTCTTGCTTGGATGCTGCCAGAAGGCTCTGTGCGATAGTGGCTTGCAAGGAGCTGCTTAGGAATCTAGTTGCACAGCAAGTACAAGCTTCTCACTGGAGCTGAGAAGCACTGGGAAGAACTTCCCTTTGAAGAACTAACAGTGTGCAGAAACACACGCAGTTCTATCTCTTACTGGGGAGTGTGCAGGCGAGTTCAGTGAACAGGCCGCTCTGCCCGAACAAGGCAGAATGCAGATGCGTAGTTCCCAAGCATATTCTTCTGAGTCCACTAGAAACGTTGGAGTAGAGCTACGAGGAACTCGGCATAAGTTCCATTTGAAGAAATAACCTAGGCCAGAAACCCACTCAGCTGTAGCTGTTAAGATTCATCTGGAGCGCACATTCTGGGAACCAGGCAGCAGAGTGCCCTGTGGAAGCTGCTTGATTTCAGCTTGTCTGATAGGTGTTTGTCTTCCCTGCAGAGAAACAGTGGCTTAGAGAAGTCTTCCTACAGCAGCCACACACTCTGCCCTAGAGCTGAGAAGCACTGGCTGTAAGTTCCCCTTGCAGAAGTAACATTCTCCAGAAACACACTCTCTCCTAACTCTTAACATACTAGCTCACCTGACACATGCATGGAAACCCAGAGTGGAGCAGCCGGCGTATCTCTTGCTTGGATGCCGCCAGAAGGCTCTGTGCGATAGTGGCTTGCAAGGACCTGCTTGGGAATCTAGTTGCACAGCAAGTACAAGCTTCTCACTGGATCTGAGAAGCACTGGGAAGAACTTCCCTTTGAAGAACTAACAGTGTGCAGAAACACACGCAGTTCTATCTCTTACTGGGGAGTGTGCAGGCGAGTTCAGTGAACAGGCCACTCTGCCCGAACAAGGCAGAATGCAGATGTGTACTTCCCAAGCAGATTCTTCTGAGTCCACTAGAAACGTTGGAGTAGAGCTGAGAGGAACTCGGCATAAGTTCCATTTGAAGAAATAACCTAGACCAGAAACCCACTCAGCTGTAGCTGTTAAGATTCATCTGGAGCGCACATTCTGGGAACCAGGCAGCAGAGTGCCCTGTGGAAGCTGCTCGATTTCAGCTTGTCTGATAGGTGTTTGTCTTCCCTGCAGAGAAACAGTGGCTTAGAGAAGTCTTTCTAGAGCAGCCACACACTCTGCCCTAGAGCTGAGAAGCACTGGCTGTAAGTTCCCTTTGCAGAAGTAACATTCTCCAGAAACACACTCTCTCCTAACTCTTAACTTACTAGCTCACCTCACATATGCATGGAAACCCAGAGTGGAGCAGCCGGCGTATCTCTTGCTTGGATGCCGCCAGAAGGCTCTGTGCGATAGTGGCTTGCAAGGAGCTGCTTAGGAATCTAGTTGCACAGCAAGTACAAGCTTCTCACTGGAGCTGAGAAGCACTGGGAAGAACTTCCCTTTGAAGAACTAACAGTGTGCAGAAACACACGCAGTTCTATCTCTTACTGGAGAGTGTGCAGGCGAGTTCAGTGAACAGGCCGCTCTGCCCGAACAAGGCAGAATGCAGATGCGTAGTTCCCAAGCAGATTCTTCTGAGTCCACTAGAAACGTTGGAGTAGAGCTACGAGGAACTCGGCATAAGTTCCATTTGAAGAAATAACCTAGACCAGAAACCCACTCAGCTGTAGCTGTTAAGATTCATCTGGAACACACATTCTGGGAACCAGGCAGCAGAGTGCCCTGTGGAAGCTGCTCGATTTCAGCTTGTCTGATAGGTGTTTGTCTTCCCTGCAGAGAAACAGTGGCTTAGAGAACTCTTTCTACAGCAGCCCCACACTCTACCCTAGAGCTGAGAAGCACTGGCTGTAAGTTCCCTTTGCAGAAGTAACATTCTCCAGAAACACACTCTCTCCTAACTCTTAACTTACTAGCTCACCTCACATATGCATGGAAACCCAGAGTGGAGCAGCCGGCGTACCTCTTGCTTGGATGCTGCCAGAAGGCTTTGTGCGATGGTGGCTTGCAAGGAGCTGGTTAGGAACCTAGTTGCACAGCAAGTACAAGCTTCTCACTGGAGCTAAGAAGGACTGGGAACAACTTCCATTTGAAGAACTAACAGTGTGCAGAAACACACGCAGTTCTATCTCTTACTGGGGAGTGTGCACTAGACTTCAGTGAACAGGCCGCTCTGCCCGAACAAGGCAGAATGCAGTTGCGTAGTTCCCAAGCAGATTCTTCTGAGTCCACTAGAAACGTTGGAGTAGAGCTGAGAGGAACTCGGCATAAGTTCCATTTGAAGAAATAACCTAGGCCAGAAACCCACTCAGCTGTAGCTGTTAGGATTCATCTGGAGCGCACATTCTGGGAACCAGGCAGCTGAGTGCCCTGTGGAAGCTGCTCGTTTTCAGCTTGTCTGATAGGTGTTTGTCTTCCCTGCAGAGAAACAGTGGCTTAGAGAATTCTTTCTAGAGCAGCCACACACTCTGCCCTAGAGCTGAGAAGCACTGGCTGTAAGTTCCCTTTGCAGAATTAACACTCTCCAGAAACACACTCTCTCCTAACTCTTAAGTTACTAGCTCCCCTCACATATGCATGGAAACCCAGAGTGGAGCAGGCAGCGATAGGTCTTGCTTGGATGCTGCCAGAAGGCTCTGTGCGATAGTGGCTTGCAAGGAGCTGCTTAGGAATCTAGTTGCACAGCAAGTACAAGCTTCTCACTGGAGCTGAGAAGCACTGGGAAGAACTTCCCTTTGAAGAACTAACAGTGTGCAGAAACACACGCAGTTCTATCTCTTAATGGGGAGTGTGCAGGCGAGTTCAGTGAACAGGCCGCTCTGCCCGAACAAGGCAGAATGCAGATGCGTAGTTCCCAAGCAGATTCTTCTGAGTCCACTAGAAACGTTGGAGTAGAGCTGAGAGGAACTCGGCATAAGTTCCATTTGAAGAAATAACCTAGGCCAGAAACCCACTCAGCTGTAGCTGTTAAGATTCATCTGGAGCGCACATTCTGGGAACCAGGCAGCAGAGTGCCCTGTGGAAGCTGCTCGATTTCAGCTTGTCTGATAGGTGTTTGTCTTCCCTGCAGAGAAACAGTGGCTTAGAGAAGTGTTTCTAGAGCAGCCACACACTCTGCCCTAGAGCTGAGAAGCACTGGCTGTAAGTTCCCCTTGCAGAAGTAACATTCTCCAGAAACACACTCTCTCCTAACTCTTAACTTACTAGCTCACCTCACATATGCATGGAAACCCAGAGTGGAGCAGCCGGCGTATCTCTTGCTTGGATGCCGCCAGAAGGCTCTGTGCGATAGTGGCTTGCAAGGAGCTGCTTAGAAATCTAGTTGCACAGCAAGTACAAGCTTCTCACTGGAGCTGAGAAGCACTGGGAAGAACTTCCCTTTGAAGAACTAAAAGTGTGCAGAAACACACGCAGTTCTATCTCTTACTGGAGAGTGTGCAGGCGAGTTCAGTGAACAGGCCGCTCTGCCCGAACAAGGCAGAATGCAGATGCGTAGTTCCCAAGCATATTCTTCTGAGTCCACTAGAAACGTTGGAGTAGAGCTACGAGGAACTCGGCATAAGTTCCATTTGAAGAAATAACCTAGACCAGAAACCCTCTCAGCTGTAGCTGTTAGGATTCATCTGGAGCGCACATTCTGGGAACCAGGCAGCAGAGTGCCCTGTGGAAGCTGCTCGATTTCAGCTTGTCTGATAGGTGTTTGTCTTCCCTGCAGAGAAACAGTGGCTTAGAGAATTCTTTCTAGAGCAGCCACACACTCTGCCCTAGAGCTGAGAAGCACTGGCTGTAAGTTCCCTTTGCAGAAGTAACATTCTCCAGAAACACACTCTCTCCTAACTCTTAACTTACTAGCTCACCTCACATATGCATGGAAACCCAGAGTGAAGCAGGCAGCGATAGGTCTTGCTTGGATGCTGCCAGAAGGCTCTGTGCGATAGTGGCTTGCAAGGAGCTGCTTAGGAATCTAGTTGCACAGCAAGTACAAGCTTCTCACTGGAGCTGAGAAGCACTGGGAAGAACTTCCCTTTGAAGAACTAACAGTGTGCAGAAACACACGCAGTTCTATCTCTTACTGGGGAGTGTGCAGGCGAGTTCAGTGAACAGGCCGCTCTGCCCGAACAAGGCAGAATGCAGATGCGTAGTTCCCAAGCATATTCTTCTGAGTCCACTAGAAACGTTGGAGTAGAGCTACGAGGAACTCGGCATAAGTTCCATTTGAAGAAATAACCTAGGCCAGAAACCCACTCAGCTGTAGCTGTTAAGATTCATCTGGAGCGCACATTCTGGGAACCAGGCAGCAGAGTGCCCTGTGGAAGCTGCTTGATTTCAGCTTGTCTGATAGGTGTTTGTCTTCCCTGCAGAGAAACAGTGGCTTAGAGAAGTCTTCCTACAGCAGCCACACACTCTGCCCTAGAGCTGAGAAGCACTGGCTGTAAGTTCCCCTTGCAGAAGTAACATTCTCCAGAAACACACTCTCTCCTAACTCTTAACATACTAGCTCACCTCACACATGCATGGAAACCCAGAGTGGAGCAGCCGGCGTATCTCTTGCTTGGATGCCGCCAGAAGGCTCTGTGCGATAGTGGCTTGCAAGGAGCTGCTTGGGAATCTAGTTGCACAGCAAGTACAAGCTTCTCACTGGATCTGAGAAGCACTGGGAAGAACTTCCCTTTGAAGAACTAACAGTGTGCAGAAACACACGCAGTTCTATCTCTTACTGGGGAGTGTGCAGGCGAGTTCAGTGAACAGGCCACTCTGCCCGAACAAGGCAGAATGCAGATGTGTACTTCCCAAGCAGATTCTTCTGAGTCCACTAGAAACGTTGGAGTAGAGCTGAGAGGAACTCGGCATAAGTTCCATTTGAAGAAATAACCTAGACCAGAAACCCACTCAGCTGTAGCTGTTAAGATTCATCTGGAGCGCACATTCTGGGAACCAGGCAGCAGAGTGCCCTGTGGAAGCTGCTCGATTTCAGCTTGTCTGATAGGTGTTTGTCTTCCCTGCAGAGAAACAGTGGCTTAGAGAAGTCTTTCTAGAGCAGCCACACACTCTGCCCTAGAGCTGAGAAGCACTGGCTGTAAGTTCCCTTTGCAGAAGTAACATTCTCCAGAAACACACTCTCTCCTAACTCTTAACTTACTAGCTCACCTCACATATGCATGGAAACCCAGAGTGGAGCAGCCGGCGTATCTCTTGCTTGGATGCCGCCAGAAGGCTCTGTGCGATAGTGGCTTGCAAGGAGCTGCTTAGGAATCTAGTTGCACAGCAAGTAGAAGCTTCTCACTGGAGCTGAGAAGCACTGGGAAGAACTTCCCTTTGAAGAACTAACAGTGTGCAGAAACACACGCAGTTCTATCTCTTACTGGAGAGTGTGCAGGCGAGTTCAGTGAACAGGCCGCTCTGCCCGAACAAGGCAGAATGCAGATGCGTAGTTCCCAAGCAGATTCTTCTGAGTCCACTAGAAACGTTGGAGTAGAGCTACGAGGAACTCGGCATAAGTTCCATTTGAAGAAATAACCTAGACCAGAAACCCACTCAGCTGTAGCTGTTAAGATTCATCTGGAACACACATTCTGGGAACCAGGCAGCAGAGTGCCCTGTGGAAGCTGCTCGATTTCAGCTTGTCTGATAGGTGTTTGTCTTCCCTGCAGAGAAACAGTGGCTTAGAGAACTCTTTCTACAGCAGCCCCACACTCTACCCTAGAGCTGAGAAGCACTGGCTGTAAGTTCCCTTTGCAGAAGTAACATTCTCCAGAAACACACTCTCTCCTAACTCTTAACTTACTAGCTCACCTCACATATGCATGGAAACCCAGAGTGGAGCAGCCGGCGTACCTCTTGCTTGGATGCTGCCAGAAGGCTTTGTGCGATAGTGGCTTGCAAGGAGCTGGTTAGGAACCTAGTTGCACAGCAAGTACAAGCTTCTCACTGGAGCTAAGAAGGACTGGGAACAACTTCCATTTGAAGAACTAACAGTGTGCAGAAACACACGCAGTTCTATCTCTTACTGGGGAGTGTGCACTAGACTTCAGTGAACAGGCCGCTCTGCCCGAACAAGGCAGAATGCAGATGCGTAGTTCCCAAGCATATTCTTCTGAGTCCACTAGAAACGTTGGAGTAGAGCTACGAGGAACTCGGCATAAGTTCCATTTGAAGAAATAACCTAGACCAGAAACCCACTCAGCTGTAGCTGTTAAGATTCATCTGGAGCGCACATTCTGGGAACCAGGCAGCAGAGTGCCCTGTGGAAGCTGCTCGATTTCAGTTTGTCTGATAGGTGTTTGTCTTCCCTGCAGAGAAACAGTGGCTTAGAGAAGTCTTTCTAGAGCAGCCACACACTCTGCCCTAGAGCTGAGTATCACTGGCTTTAAGTTCCCTTTGCAGAAGTAACATTCTCCAGAAACACACTCTCTCCTAACTCTTAAGTTACTAGCTCACCTCACATATGCATGGAAACCCAGAGTGGAGCAGGCGGCGATAGCTCTTGCATGGAAGCTGCCAGAAGGCTCTGTGCGATAGTGGCTTGCAAGGAGCTGCTTAGGAATCTAGTTGCACAGCAAGTACAAGCTTCTCACTAGAGCTGAGAAGCACTGGGAAGAACTTCCCTTTGAAGAACTAACAGTGTGCAGAAACACACGCAGTTCTATCTCTTACTGGGGAGTGTGCAGGCGAGTTCAGGGAACAGGCCGCTCTGCCCGAACAAGGCAGAATGCAGATGCGTAGTTCCCAAGCAGATTCTTCTGAGTCCACTAGAAACGTTGGAGTAGAGCTGAGAGGAACTCGGCATAAGTTCCATTTGAAGAAATAACCTAGGCCAGAAACCCACTCAGCTGTAGCTGTTAGGATTCATCTGGAGCGCACATTCTGGGAACCAGGCAGCAGAGTGCCCTGTGGAAGCTGCTCGATTTCAGCTTGTCTGATAGGTGTTTGTCTTCCCTGCAGAGAAACAGTGGCTTAGAGAATTCTTTCTAGAGCAGCCACACACTCTGCCCTAGAGCTGAGAAGCACTGGCTGTAAGTTCCCTTTGAAGAAGTAACATTCTCCAGAAACACACTCTCTCCTAACTCTTAACTTACTAGCTCACCTCACATATGCATGGAAACTCAGAGTGGAGCAGGCAGCGATAGGTCTTGCTTGGATGCTGCCAGAAGGCTCTGTGCGATAGTGGCTTGCAAGGAGCTGCTTAGGAATCTAGTTGCACAGCAAGTACAAGCTTCTCACTGGAGCTGAGAAGCACTGGGAAGAACTTCCCTTTGAAGAACTAACAGTGTGCAGAAACACACGCAGTTCTATCTCTTACTGGGGAGTGTGCAGGCGAGTTCAGTGAACAGGCCGCTCTGCCCGAACAAGGCAGAATGCAGATGCGTAGTTCCCAAGCATATTCTTCTGAGTCCACTAGAAACGTTGGAGTAGAGCTGAGAGGAACTCGGCCTAAGTTCCATTTGAAGAAATAACCTAGGCCAGAAACCCACTCAGCTGTAGCTGTTAAGATTCATCTGGAGCGCACATTCTGGGAACCAGGCAGCAGAGTGCCCTGTGGAAGCTGCTCGATTTCAGCTTGTCTGATAGGTGTTTGTCTTCCCTGCAGAGAAACAGTGGCTTAGAGAACTCTTCCTACAGCAGCCACACACTCTGCCCTAGAGCTGAGAAGCACTGGCTGTAAGTTCCCCTTGCAGAAGTAACATTCTCCAGAAACACACTCTCTCCTAACTCTTAAGTTACTAGCTCACCTCACATATGCATGGAAAACCAGAGTGGAGCAGCCGGCGTATCTCTTGCTTGGATGCCGCCAGAAGGCTCTGTGCGATAGTGGCTTGCAAGGAGCTGCTTAGGAATCTCGTTGCACAGCAAGTACAAGCTTCTCACTGGAGCTGAGAAGCACTGGGAAGAACTTCCCTTTGAAGAACTAACAGTGTGCAGAAACACACGCAGTTCTATCTCTTACTGGGGAGTGTGCAGGCGAGTTCAGTGAACAGGCCGCTCTGCCCGAACAAGGCAGAATGCAGATGCGTAGTTCCCAAGCAGATTCTTCTGAGTCCACTAGAAACGTTGGAGTAGAGCTGAGAGGAACTCGGCATAAGTTCCATTTGAAGAAATAACCTAGACCAGAAACCCAGTCAGCTGTAGCTGTTAAGATTCATCTGGAGCGCACATTCTGGGAACCAGGCAGCAGAGTGCCCTGTGGAAGCTGCTCGATTTCAGCTTGTCTGATAGGTGTTTGTCTTCCCTGCAGAGAAACAGTGGCTTAGAGAACTCTTCCTACAGCAGCCACACACTCTGCCCTAGAGCTGAGAAGCACTGGCTGTAAGTTCCCTTTGCAGAAGTAACATTCTCCAGAAACACACTCTCTCCTAACTCTTAACTTACTAGCTCCCCTCACATATGCATGGAAACCCAGAGTGGAGCAGCCGGCTATAGCTCTTGCTTGGATGCTGCCAGAAGGCTCTGTGCGATAGTGGCTTGCAAGGAGCTGCTTAGGAATCTAGTTGCACAGCAAGTACAAGCTTCTCACTGGAGCTGAGAAGCACTGGGAAGAACTTCCCTTTGAAGAACTAACAGTGTGCAGAAACACACGCAGTTCTATCTCTTACTGGAGAGTGTGCAGGTGAGTTCAGTGAACAGGCCGCTCTGCCCGAACAAGGCAGAATGCAGATGCGTAGTTCCCAAGCATATTCTTCTGAGTCCACTAGAAACGTTGGAGTAGAGCTGAGAGGAACTCGGCATAAGTTCCATTTGAAGAAATAACCTAGGCCAGAAACCCACTCAGCTGTAGCTGTTAAGATTCATCTGGAGCGCACATTCTGGGAACCAGGCAGCAGAGTGCCCTGTGGAAGCTGCTCGATTTCAGCTTGTCTGATAGGTGTTTGTCTTCCCTGCAGAGAAACAGTGGCTTAGAGAAGTCTTTCTAGAGCAGCCACACACTCTGCCCTAGAGCTGAGAAGCACTGGCTGTAAGTTCCCTTTGCAGAAGTAACATTCTCCAGAAACACACTCTCTCCTAACTCTTAACTTACTAGCTCCCCTCACATATGCATGGAAGCCCAGAGTGGAGCAGCCGGCTATAGCTCTTGCTTGGATGCTGCCAGAAGGCTCTGTGCGATAGTGGCTTGCAAGGAGCTGCTTAGGAATCTAGTTGCACAGCAAGTACAAGCTTCTCACTGGAGCTGAGAAGCACTGGGAAGAACTTCCCTTTGAAGAACTAAAAGTGTGCAGAAACACACGCAGTTCTATCTCTTACTGGAGAGTGTGCAGGCGAGTTCTGTGAACAGGCCGCTCTGCCCGAACAAGGCAGAATGCAGATGCGTAGTTCCCAAGCATATTCTTCTGAGTCCACTAGAAACGTTGGAGTAGAGCTACGAGGAACTCGGCATAAGTTCCATTTGAAGAAATAACCTAGGCCAGAAACCCACTCAGCTGTAGTTGTTGAGATTCATCTGGAGCGCACATTCTGGGAACCAGGCAGCAGAGTGCCCTGTGGAAGCTGCTCGATTTCAGCTTGTCTGATAGGTGTTTGTCACCCTGCAGAGAAACAGTGGCTTAGAGAAGTCTTTCTAGAGCAGCCACACACTCTGCCCTAGAGCTGGGAAGCACTGGCTGTAAGTTCCCTTTGCAGAAGTAACATTCTCCAGAAACACACTCTCTCCTAACTCTTAACTTACTAGCTCACCTCACATATGCATGGAAACCCAGAGTGGAGCAGCCGGCGTATCTCTTGCTTGGATGCCGCCAGAGGCTCTGTGCGATAGTGGCTTGCAAGGACCTGCTTAGGAATCTAGTTGCACAGCAAGTACAAGCTTCTCACTGGAGCTGAGAAGCAATGGGAAGAACTTCCCTTTGAAGAACTAACAGTGTGCAGAAACACACGCAGTTCTATCTCTTACTGGGGAGTGTGCAGGCGAGTTCAGTGAACACGTCGCTCTGCCCGAACAAGGCAGAATGCAGATGCGTAGTTCCCAAGCAGATTCTTCTGAGTCCACTAGAAACGTTGGAGTAGAGCTGAGAGGAGCTCGGCATAAGTTCCATTTGAAGAAATAACCTAGACCAGAAACCCACTCAGCTGTAGCTGTTAAGATTCATCTGGAGCGCACATTCTGGGAACCAGGCAGCAGAGTGCCCTGTGGAAGCTGCTCGATTTCAGCTTGTCTGATAGGTGTTTGTCTTCCCTGCAGAGAAACAGTGGCTTAGAGAAGTCTTTCTAGAGCAGCCACACACTCTGCCCTAGAGCTGAGAAGCACTGGCTGTAAGTTCCCTTTGCAGAAGTAACATTCTCCAGAAACACACTCTCTCCTAACTCTTAACTTACTAGCTCACCTCACATATGCATGGAAACCCAGAGTGGAGCAGCCGGCGTATCTCTTGCTTGGATGCCGCCAGAAGGCTCTGTGCGATAGTGGCTTGCAAGGACCTGCTTAGGAATCTCGTTGCACAGCAAGTACAAGCTTCTCACTGGAGCTGAGAAGCACTGGGAAGAACTTCCCTTTGAAGAACTAACAGTGTGCAGAAACACACGCAGTTCTATCTCTTACTGGGGAGTGTGCAGGCGAGTTCAGTGAACAGGCCCCTCTGCCTGAACAAGGCAGAATGCAGATGCGTAGTTCCCAAGCATATTCTTCTGAGTCCACTAGAAACGTTGGAGTAGAGCTGAGAGGAACTCGGCATAAGTTCCATTTGAAGAAATAACCTAGGCCAGAAACCCACTCAGCTGTAGCTGTTAGGATTCATCTGGAGCGCACATTCTGGGAACCAGGCAGCAGAGTGCCCTGTGGAAGCTGCTCGATTTCAGCTTGTCTGATAGGTGTTTGTCTTCCCTGCAGAGAAACAGTGGCTTAGAGAACTCTTCCTACAGCAGCCACACACTCTGCTCTAGAGCTGAGAAGCACTGGCTGTAAGTTCCCCTTGCAGAAGTAACATTCTCCAGAAACACACTCTCTCCTAACTCTTAAGTTACTAGCTCACCTCACATATGCATGGAAACCCAGAGTGGAGCAGCCGGCGTATCTCTTGCTTGGATGCCGCCAGAAGGCTCTGTGCGATAGTGGCTTGCAAGGAGCTGCTTAGGAATCTCGTTGCACAGCAAGTACAAGCTTCTCACTGGAGCTGAGAAGCACTGAGAAGAACTTCCCTTTGAAGAACTAACAGTGTGCAGAAACACACGCAGTTCTATCTCTTACTGGGGAGTGTGCAGGCGAGTTCAGTGAACAGGCCGCTCTGCCTGAACAAGGCAGAATGCAGATGCGTAGTTCCCAAGCAGATTCTTCTGAGTCCACTAGAAACGTTGGAGTAGAGCTGAGAGGAACTCGGCATAAGTTCCATTTGAAGAAATAACCTAGACCAGAAACCCACTCAGCTGTAGCTGTTAAGATTCATCTGGAGCGCACATTCTGGGAACCAGGCAGCAGAGTGCCCTGTGGAAGCTGCTCGATTTCAGCTTGTCTGATAGGTGTTTGTCTTCCCTGCAGAGAAACAGTGGCTTAGAGAAGTCTTTCTAGAGCAGCCACACACTCTGCCCTAGAGCTGAGAAGCACTGGCTGTAAGTTCCCTTTGCAGAAGTAACATTCTCCAGAAACACACTCTCTCCTAACTCTTAACTTACTAGCTCACCTCACATATGCATGGAAACCCAGAGTGGAGCAGGCGGCGATAGCTCTTGCTTGGATGCTGCCAGAAGGCTCTGTGCGATAGTGGCTTGCAAGGACCTGCTTAGGAATCTCGTTGCACAGCAAGTACAAGCTTCTCACTGGAGCTGAGAAGCACTGGGAAGAACTTCCCTTTGAAGAACTAACAGTGTGCAGAAACACACGCAGTTATATCTCTTACTGAGGAGTGTGCAGGCGAGTTCAGTGAACAGGCCGCTCTGCCCGAACAAGGCAGAATGCAGTTGCGTAGTTCCCAAGCAGATTCTTCTGAGTCCACTAGAAACGTTGGAGTAGAGCTGAGAGGAACTCGGCATAAGTTCCATTTGAAGAAATAACCTAGGCCAGAAACCCACTCAGCTGTAGCTGTTAGGATTCATCTGGAGCGCACATTCTGGGAACCAGGCAGCTGAGTGCCCTGTGGAAGCTGCTCGTTTTCAGCTTGTCTGATAGGTGTTTGTCTTCCCTGCAGAGAAACAGTGGCTTAGAGAATTCTTTCTAGAGCAGCCACACACTCTGCCCTAGAGCTGAGAAGCACTGGCTGTAAGTTCCCTTTGCAGAATTAACACTCTCCAGAAACACACTCTCTCCTAACTCTTAAGTTACTAGCTCCCCTCACATATGCATGGAAACCCAGAGTGGAGCAGGCAGCGATAGGTCTTGCTTGGATGCTGCCAGAAGGCTCTGTGCGATAGTGGCTTGCAAGGAGCTGCTTAGGAATCTAGTTGCACAGCAAGTACAAGCTTCTCACTGGAGCTGAGAAGCACTGGGAAGAACTTCCCTTTGAAGAACTAACAGTGTGCAGAAACACACGCAGTTCTATCTCTTAATGGGGAGTGTGCAGGCGAGTTCAGTGAACAGGCCGCTCTGCCCGAACAAGGCAGAATGCAGATGCGTAGTTCCCAAGCAGATTCTTCTGAGTCCACTAGAAACGTTGGAGTAGAGCTGAGAGGAACTCGGCATAAGTTCCATTTGAAGAAATAACCTAGGCCAGAAACCCACTCAGCTGTAGCTGTTAAGATTCATCTGGAGCGCACATTCTGGGAACCAGGCAGCAGAGTGCCCTGTGGAAGCTGCTCGATTTCAGCTTGTCTGATAGGTGTTTGTCTTCCCTGCAGAGAAACAGTGGCTTAGAGAAGTGTTTCTAGAGCAGCCACACACTCTGCCCTAGAGCTGAGAAGCACTGGCTGTAAGTTCCCCTTGCAGAAGTAACATTCTCCAGAAACACACTCTCTCCTAACTCTTAACTTACTAGCTCACCTCACATATGCATGGAAACCCAGAGTGGAGCAGCCGGCGTATCTCTTGCTTGGATGCCGCCAGAAGGCTCTGTGCGATAGTGGCTTGCAAGGAGCTGCTTAGAAATCTAGTTGCACAGCAAGTACAAGCTTCTCACTGGAGCTGAGAAGCACTGGGAAGAACTTCCCTTTGAAGAACTAAAAGTGTGCAGAAACACACGCAGTTCTATCTCTTACTGGAGAGTGTGCAGGCGAGTTCAGTGAACAGGCCGCTCTGCCCGAACAAGGCAGAATGCAGATGCGTAGTTCCCAAGCATATTCTTCTGAGTCCACTAGAAACGTTGGAGTAGAGCTGCGAGGAACTCGGCATAAGTTCCATTTGAAGAAATAACCTAGACCAGAAACCCTCTCAGCTGTAGCTGTTAGGATTCATCTGGAGCGCACATTCTGGGAACCAGGCAGCAGAGTGCCCTGTGGAAGCTGCTCGATTTCAGCTTGTCTGATAGGTGTTTGTCTTCCCTGCAGAGAAACAGTGGCTTAGAGAATTCTTTCTAGAGCAGCCACACACTCTGCCCTAGAGCTGCGAAGCACTGGCTGTAAGTTCCCTTTGCAGAAGTAACATTCTCCAGAAACACACTCTCTCCTAACTCTTAACTTACTAGCTCACCTCACATATGCATGGAAACCCAGAGTGAAGCAGGCAGCGATAGGTCTTGCTTGGATGCTGCCAGAAGGCTCTGTGCGATAGTGGCTTGCAAGGAGCTGCTTAGGAATCTAGTTGCACAGCAAGTACAAGCTTCTCACTGGAGCTGAGAAGCACTGGGAAGAACTTCCCTTTGAAGAACTAACAGTGTGCAGAAACACACGCAGTTCTATCTCTTACTGGGGAGTGTGCAGGCGAGTTCAGTGAACAGGCCGCTCTGCCCGAACAAGGCAGAATGCAGATGCGTAGTTCCCAAGCATATTCTTCTGAGTCCACTAGAAACGTTGGAGTAGAGCTACGAGGAACTCGGCATAAGTTCCATTTGAAGAAATAACCTAGGCCAGAAACCCACTCAGCTGTAGCTGTTAAGATTCATCTGGAGCGCACATTCTGGGAACCAGGCAGCAGAGTGCCCTGTGGAAGCTGCTTGATTTCAGCTTGTCTGATAGGTGTTTGTCTTCCCTGCAGAGAAACAGTGGCTTAGAGAAGTCTTCCTACAGCAGCCACACACTCTGCCCTAGAGCTGAGAAGCACTGGCTGTAAGTTCCCCTTGCAGAAGTAACATTCTCCAGAAACACACTCTCTCCTAACTCTTAACATACTAGCTCACCTCACACATGCATGGAAACCCAGAGTGGAGCAGCCGGCGTATCTCTTGCTTGGATGCCGCCAGAAGGCTCTGTGCGATAGTGGCTTGCAAGGAGCTGCTTGGGAATCTAGTTGCACAGCAAGTACAAGCTTCTCACTGGATCTGAGAAGCACTGGGAAGAACTTCCCTTTGAAGAACTAACAGTGTGCAGAAACACACGCAGTTCTATCTCTTACTGGGGAGTGTGCAGGCGAGTTCAGTGAACAGGCCACT
The DNA here is from genome assembly GCA_031878705.1 of Tapirus indicus. Lineage (NCBI taxonomy): Eukaryota > Metazoa > Chordata > Mammalia > Perissodactyla > Tapiridae > Tapirus > Tapirus indicus. The sequence continues at coordinate 1,759,356 of CM062933.1, forward strand.
CTGCCCGAACAAGGCAGAATGCAGATGTGTACTTCCCAAGCAGATTCTTCTGAGTCCACTAGAAACGTTGGAGTAGAGCTGAGAGGAACTCGGCATAAGTTCCATTTGAAGAAATAACCTAGACCAGAAACCCACTCAGCTGTAGCTGTTAAGATTCATCTGGAGCGCACATTCTGGGAACCAGGCAGCAGAGTGCCCTGTGGAAGCTGCTCGATTTCAGCTTGTCTGATAGGTGTTTGTCTTCCCTGCAGAGAAACAGTGGCTTAGAGAAGTCTTTCTAGAGCAGCCACACACTCTGCCCTAGAGCTGAGAAGCACTGGCTGTAAGTTCCCTTTGCAGAAGTAACATTCTCCAGAAACACACTCTCTCCTAACTCTTAACTTACTAGCTCACCTCACATATGCATGGAAACCCAGAGTGGAGCAGCCGGCGTATCTCTTGCTTGGATGCCGCCAGAAGGCTCTGTGCGATAGTGGCTTGCAAGGAGCTGCTTAGGAATCTAGTTGCACAGCAAGTAGAAGCTTCTCACTGGAGCTGAGAAGCACTGGGAAGAACTTCCCTTTGAAGAACTAACAGTGTGCAGAAACACACGCAGTTCTATCTCTTACTGGAGAGTGTGCAGGCGAGTTCAGTGAACAGGCCGCTCTGCCCGAACAAGGCAGAATGCAGATGCGTAGTTCCCAAGCAGATTCTTCTGAGTCCACTAGAAACGTTGGAGTAGAGCTACGAGGAACTCGGCATAAGTTCCATTTGAAGAAATAACCTAGACCAGAAACCCACTCAGCTGTAGCTGTTAAGATTCATCTGGAACACACATTCTGGGAACCAGGCAGCAGAGTGCCCTGTGGAAGCTGCTCGATTTCAGCTTGTCTGATAGGTGTTTGTCTTCCCTGCAGAGAAACAGTGGCTTAGAGAACTCTTTCTACAGCAGCCCCACACTCTACCCTAGAGCTGAGAAGCACTGGCTGTAAGTTCCCTTTGCAGAAGTAACATTCTCCAGAAACACACTCTCTCCTAACTCTTAACTTACTAGCTCACCTCACATATGCATGGAAACCCAGAGTGGAGCAGCCGGCGTACCTCTTGCTTGGATGCTGCCAGAAGGCTTTGTGCGATAGTGGCTTGCAAGGAGCTGGTTAGGAACCTAGTTGCACAGCAAGTACAAGCTTCTCACTGGAGCTAAGAAGGACTGGGAACAACTTCCATTTGAAGAACTAACAGTGTGCAGAAACACACGCAGTTCTATCTCTTACTGGGGAGTGTGCACTAGACTTCAGTGAACAGGCCGCTCTGCCCGAACAAGGCAGAATGCAGATGCGTAGTTCCCAAGCATATTCTTCTGAGTCCACTAGAAACGTTGGAGTAGAGCTACGAGGAACTCGGCATAAGTTCCATTTGAAGAAATAACCTAGACCAGAAACCCACTCAGCTGTAGCTGTTAAGATTCATCTGGAGCGCACATTCTGGGAACCAGGCAGCAGAGTGCCCTGTGGAAGCTGCTCGATTTCAGTTTGTCTGATAGGTGTTTGTCTTCCCTGCAGAGAAACAGTGGCTTAGAGAAGTCTTTCTAGAGCAGCCACACACTCTGCCCTAGAGCTGAGTATCACTGGCTTTAAGTTCCCTTTGCAGAAGTAACATTCTCCAGAAACACACTCTCTCCTAACTCTTAAGTTACTAGCTCACCTCACATATGCATGGAAACCCAGAGTGGAGCAGGCGGCGATAGCTCTTGCATGGAAGCTGCCAGAAGGCTCTGTGCGATAGTGGCTTGCAAGGAGCTGCTTAGGAATCTAGTTGCACAGCAAGTACAAGCTTCTCACTAGAGCTGAGAAGCACTGGGAAGAACTTCCCTTTGAAGAACTAACAGTGTGCAGAAACACACGCAGTTCTATCTCTTACTGGGGAGTGTGCAGGCGAGTTCAGGGAACAGGCCGCTCTGCCCGAACAAGGCAGAATGCAGATGCGTAGTTCCCAAGCAGATTCTTCTGAGTCCACTAGAAACGTTGGAGTAGAGCTGAGAGGAACTCGGCATAAGTTCCATTTGAAGAAATAACCTAGGCCAGAAACCCACTCAGCTGTAGCTGTTAGGATTCATCTGGAGCGCACATTCTGGGAACCAGGCAGCAGAGTGCCCTGTGGAAGCTGCTGGATTTCAGCTTGTCTGATAGGTGTTTGTCTTCCCTGCAGAGAAACAGTGGCTTAGAGAATTCTTTCTAGAGCAGCCACACACTCTGCCCTAGAGCTGAGAAGCACTGGCTGTAAGTTCCCTTTGAAGAAGTAACATTCTCCAGAAACACACTCTCTCCTAACTCTTAACTTACTAGCTCACCTCACATATGCATGGAAACTCAGAGTGGAGCAGGCAGCGATAGGTCTTGCTTGGATGCTGCCAGAAGGCTCTGTGCGATAGTGGCTTGCAAGGAGCTGCTTAGGAATCTAGTTGCACAGCAAGTACAAGCTTCTCACTGGAGCTGAGAAGCACTGGGAAGAACTTCCCTTTGAAGAACTAACAGTGTGCAGAAACACACGCAGTTCTATCTCTTACTGGGGAGTGTGCAGGCGAGTTCAGTGAACAGGCCGCTCTGCCCGAACAAGGCAGAATGCAGATGCGTAGTTCCCAAGCATATTCTTCTGAGTCCACTAGAAACGTTGGAGTAGAGCTGAGAGGAACTCGGCCTAAGTTCCATTTGAAGAAATAACCTAGGCCAGAAACCCACTCAGCTGTAGCTGTTAAGATTCATCTGGAGCGCACATTCTGGGAACCAGGCAGCAGAGTGCCCTGTGGAAGCTGCTCGATTTCAGCTTGTCTGATAGGTGTTTGTCTTCCCTGCAGAGAAACAGTGGCTTAGAGAACTCTTCCTACAGCAGCCACACACTCTGCCCTAGAGCTGAGAAGCACTGGCTGTAAGTTCCCCTTGCAGAAGTAACATTCTCCAGAAACACACTCTCTCCTAACTCTTAAGTTACTAGCTCACCTCACATATGCATGGAAAACCAGAGTGGAGCAGCCGGCGTATCTCTTGCTTGGATGCCGCCAGAAGGCTCTGTGCGATAGTGGCTTGCAAGGAGCTGCTTAGGAATCTCGTTGCACAGCAAGTACAAGCTTCTCACTGGAGCTGAGAAGCACTGGGAAGAACTTCCCTTTGAAGAACTAACAGTGTGCAGAAACACACGCAGTTCTATCTCTTACTGGGGAGTGTGCAGGCGAGTTCAGTGAACAGGCCGCTCTGCCCGAACAAGGCAGAATGCAGATGCGTAGTTCCCAAGCAGATTCTTCTGAGTCCACTAGAAACGTTGGAGTAGAGCTGAGAGGAACTCGGCATAAGTTCCATTTGAAGAAATAACCTAGACCAGAAACCCAGTCAGCTGTAGCTGTTAAGATTCATCTGGAGCGCACATTCTGGGAACCAGGCAGCAGAGTGCCCTGTGGAAGCTGCTCGATTTCAGCTTGTCTGATAGGTGTTTGTCTTCCCTGCAGAGAAACAGTGGCTTAGAGAACTCTTCCTACAGCAGCCACACACTCTGCCCTAGAGCTGAGAAGCACTGGCTGTAAGTTCCCTTTGCAGAAGTAACATTCTCCAGAAACACACTCTCTCCTAACTCTTAACTTACTAGCTCCCCTCACATATGCATGGAAACCCAGAGTGGAGCAGCCGGCTATAGCTCTTGCTTGGATGCTGCCAGAAGGCTCTGTGCGATAGTGGCTTGCAAGGAGCTGCTTAGGAATCTAGTTGCACAGCAAGTACAAGCTTCTCACTGGAGCTGAGAAGCACTGGGAAGAACTTCCCTTTGAAGAACTAACAGTGTGCAGAAACACACGCAGTTCTATCTCTTACTGGAGAGTGTGCAGGTGAGTTCAGTGAACAGGCCGCTCTGCCCGAACAAGGCAGAATGCAGATGCGTAGTTCCCAAGCATATTCTTCTGAGTCCACTAGAAACGTTGGAGTAGAGCTGAGAGGAACTCGGCATAAGTTCCATTTGAAGAAATAACCTAGGCCAGAAACCCACTCAGCTGTAGCTGTTAAGATTCATCTGGAGCGCACATTCTGGGAACCAGGCAGCAGAGTGCCCTGTGGAAGCTGCTCGATTTCAGCTTGTCTGATAGGTGTTTGTCTTCCCTGCAGAGAAACAGTGGCTTAGAGAAGTCTTTCTAGAGCAGCCACACACTCTGCCCTAGAGCTGAGAAGCACTGGCTGTAAGTTCCCTTTGCAGAAGTAACATTCTCCAGAAACACACTCTCTCCTAACTCTTAACTTACTAGCTCCCCTCACATATGCATGGAAGCCCAGAGTGGAGCAGCCGGCTATAGCTCTTGCTTGGATGCTGCCAGAAGGCTCTGTGCGATAGTGGCTTGCAAGGAGCTGCTTAGGAATCTAGTTGCACAGCAAGTACAAGCTTCTCACTGGAGCTGAGAAGCACTGGGAAGAACTTCCCTTTGAAGAACTAAAAGTGTGCAGAAACACACGCAGTTCTATCTCTTACTGGAGAGTGTGCAGGCGAGTTCTGTGAACAGGCCGCTCTGCCCGAACAAGGCAGAATGCAGATGCGTAGTTCCCAAGCATATTCTTCTGAGTCCACTAGAAACGTTGGAGTAGAGCTACGAGGAACTCGGCATAAGTTCCATTTGAAGAAATAACCTAGGCCAGAAACCCACTCAGCTGTAGTTGTTGAGATTCATCTGGAGCGCACATTCTGGGAACCAGGCAGCAGAGTGCCCTGTGGAAGCTGCTCGATTTCAGCTTGTCTGATAGGTGTTTGTCACCCTGCAGAGAAACAGTGGCTTAGAGAAGTCTTTCTAGAGCAGCCACACACTCTGCCCTAGAGCTGGGAAGCACTGGCTGTAAGTTCCCTTTGCAGAAGTAACATTCTCCAGAAACACACTCTCTCCTAACTCTTAACTTACTAGCTCACCTCACATATGCATGGAAACCCAGAGTGGAGCAGCCGGCGTATCTCTTGCTTGGATGCCGCCAGAGGCTCTGTGCGATAGTGGCTTGCAAGGACCTGCTTAGGAATCTAGTTGCACAGCAAGTACAAGCTTCTCACTGGAGCTGAGAAGCAATGGGAAGAACTTCCCTTTGAAGAACTAACAGTGTGCAGAAACACACGCAGTTCTATCTCTTACTGGGGAGTGTGCAGGCGAGTTCAGTGAACACGTCGCTCTGCCCGAACAAGGCAGAATGCAGATGCGTAGTTCCCAAGCAGATTCTTCTGAGTCCACTAGAAACGTTGGAGTAGAGCTGAGAGGAGCTCGGCATAAGTTCCATTTGAAGAAATAACCTAGACCAGAAACCCACTCAGCTGTAGCTGTTAAGATTCATCTGGAGCGCACATTCTGGGAACCAGGCAGCAGAGTGCCCTGTGGAAGCTGCTCGATTTCAGCTTGTCTGATAGGTGTTTGTCTTCCCTGCAGAGAAACAGTGGCTTAGAGAAGTCTTTCTAGAGCAGCCACACACTCTGCCCTAGAGCTGAGAAGCACTGGCTGTAAGTTCCCTTTGCAGAAGTAACATTCTCCAGAAACACACTCTCTCCTAACTCTTAACTTACTAGCTCACCTCACATATGCATGGAAACCCAGAGTGGAGCAGCCGGCGTATCTCTTGCTTGGATGCCGCCAGAAGGCTCTGTGCGATAGTGGCTTGCAAGGACCTGCTTAGGAATCTCGTTGCACAGCAAGTACAAGCTTCTCACTGGAGCTGAGAAGCACTGGGAAGAACTTCCCTTTGAAGAACTAACAGTGTGCAGAAACACACGCAGTTCTATCTCTTACTGGGGAGTGTGCAGGCGAGTTCAGTGAACAGGCCCCTCTGCCTGAACAAGGCAGAATGCAGATGCGTAGTTCCCAAGCATATTCTTCTGAGTCCACTAGAAACGTTGGAGTAGAGCTGAGAGGAACTCGGCATAAGTTCCATTTGAAGAAATAACCTAGGCCAGAAACCCACTCAGCTGTAGCTGTTAAGATTCATCTGGAGCGCACATTCTGGGAACCAGGCAGCAGAGTGCCCTGTGGAAGCTGCTCGATTTCAGCTTGTCTGATAGGTGTTTGTCTTCCCTGCAGAGAAACAGTGGCTTAGAGAACTCTTCCTACAGCAGCCACACACTCTGCTCTAGAGCTGAGAAGCACTGGCTGTAAGTTCCCCTTGCAGAAGTAACATTCTCCAGAAACAAACTCTCTCCTAACTCTTAAGTTACTAGCTCACCTCACATATGCATGGAAACGCAGAGTGGAGCAGCCGGCGTATCTCTTGCTTGGATGCCGCCAGAAGGCTCTGTGCGATAGTGGCTTGCAAGGAGCTGCTTAGGAATCTCGTTGCACAGCAAGTACAAGCTTCTCACTGGAGCTGAGAAGCACTGAGAAGAACTTCCCTTTGAAGAACTAACAGTGTGCAGAAACACACGCAGTTCTATCTCTTACTGGGGAGTGTGCAGGCGAGTTCAGTGAACAGGCCGCTCTGCCTGAACAAGGCAGAATGCAGATGCGTAGTTCCCAAGCAGATTCTTCTGAGTCCACTAGAAACGTTGGAGTAGAGCTGAGAGGAACTCGGCATAAGTTCCATTTGAAGAAATAACCTAGACCAGAAACCCACTCAGCTGTAGCTGTTAAGATTCATCTGGAGCGCACATTCTGGGAACCAGGCAGCAGAGTGCCCTGTGGAAGCTGCTCGATTTCAGCTTGTCTGATAGGTGTTTGTCTTCCCTGCAGAGAAACAGTGGCTTAGAGAAGTCTTTCTAGAGCAGCCACACACTCTGCCCTAGAGCTGAGAAGCACTGGCTGTAAGTTCCCTTTGCAGAAGTAACATTCTCCAGAAACACACTCTCTCCTAACTCTTAACTTACTAGCTCACCTCACATATGCATGGAAACCCAGAGTGGAGCAGGCGGCGATAGCTCTTGCTTGGATGCTGCCAGAAGGCTCTGTGCGATAGTGGCTTGCAATGACCTGCTTAGGAATCTCGTTGCACAGCAAGTACAAGCTTCTCACTGGAGCTGAGAAGCACTGGGAAGAACTTCCCTTTGAAGAACTAACAGTGTGCAGAAACACACGCAGTTATATCTCTTACTGAGGAGTGTGCAGGCGAGTTCAGTGAACAGGCCGCTCTGCCTGAGCAAGGCAGAATGCAGATGCGTAGTTCCCAAGCATATTCTTCTGAGTCCACTAGAAACGTTGGAGTAGAGCTGAGAGGAACTCGGCATAAGTTCCATTTGAAGAAATAACCTAGGCCAGAAACCCACTCAGCTGTAGCTGTTAAGATTCATCTGGAGCGCACATTCTGGGAACCAGGCAGCAGAGTGCCCTGTGGAAGCTGCTCGATTTCAGCTTGTCTGATAGGTGTTTGTCTTCCCTGCAGAGAAACAGTGGCTTAGAGAAGTCTTTCTAGAGCAGCCACACACTCTGCCCTAGAGCTGAGAAGCACTGGCTGTAAGTTCCCTTTGCAGAAGTAACATTCTCCAGAAACACACTCTCTCCTAACTCTTAACTTACTAGCTCACCTCACATATGCATGGAAACCCAGAGTGGAGCAGCCGGCGTATCTCTTGCTTGGATGCCGCCAGAAGGCTCTGTGCGATAGTGGCTTGCAAGGACCTGCTTAGGAATCTCGTTGCACAGCAAGTACAAGCTTCTCACTGGAGCTGAGAAGCACTGGGAAGAACTTCCCTTTGAAGAACTAACAGTGTGCAGAAACACACGCAGTTCTATCTCTTACTGGGGAGTGTGCAGGCGAGTTCAGTGAACAGGCCCCTCTGCCTGAACAAGGCAGAATGCAGATGCGTAGTTCCCAAGCATATTCTTCTGAGTCCACTAGAAACGTTGGAGTAGAGCTGAGAGGAACTCGGCATAAGTTCCATTTGAAGAAATAACCTAGGCCAGAAACCCACTCAGCTGTAGCTGTTAAGATTCATCTGGAGCGCACATTCTGGGAACCAGGCAGCAGAGTGCCCTGTGGAAGCTGCTCGATTTCAGCTTGTCTGATAGGTGTTTGTCTTCCCTGCAGAGAAACAGTGGCTTAGAGAACTCTTCCTACAGCAGCCACACACTCTGCTCTAGAGCTGAGAAGCACTGGCTGTAAGTTCCCCTTGCAGAAGTAACATTCTCCAGAAACAAACTCTCTCCTAACTCTTAAGTTACTAGCTCACCTCACATATGCATGGAAACCCAGAGTGGAGCAGCCGGCGTATCTCTTGCTTGGATGCCGCCAGAAGGCTCTGTGCGATAGTGGCTTGCAAGGAGCTGCTTAGGAATCTCGTTGCACAGCAAGTACAAGCTTCTCACTGGAGCTGAGAAGCACTGAGAAGAACTTCCCTTTGAAGAACTAACAGTGTGCAGAAACACACGCAGTTCTATCTCTTACTGGGGAGTGTGCAGGCGAGTTCAGTGAACAGGCCGCTCTGCCTGAACAAGGCAGAATGCAGATGCGTAGTTCCCAAGCAGATTCTTCTGAGTCCACTAGAAACGTTGGAGTAGAGCTGAGAGGAACTCGGCATAAGTTCCATTTGAAGAAATAACCTAGGCCAGAAACCCACTCAGCTGTAGCTGTTAAGATTCATCTGGAGCGCACATTCTGGGAACCAGGCAGCAGAGTGCCCTGTGGAAGCTGCTCGATTTCAGCTTGTCTGATAGGTGTTTGTCTTCCCTGCAGAGAAACAGTGGCTTAGAGAAGTCTTTCTAGAGCAGCCACACACTCTGCCCTAGAGCTGAGTATCACTGGCTGTAAGTTCCCTTTGCAGAAGTAACATTCTCCAGAAACACACTCTCTCCTAACTCTTAAGTTACTAGCACACATATGCATGGAAACCCAGAGTGGAGCAGCCGGCGTATCTCTTGCTTGGATGCCGCCAGAAGGCTCTGTGCGATAGTGGCTTGCAAGGAGCTGCTTAGGAATCTAGTTGCACAGCAAGTACAAGCTTCTCACTGGAGCTGAGAAGCACTGGGAAGAACTTCCCTTTGAAGAACTAACAGTGTGCAGAAACACACGCAGTTCTATCTCTTACTGGGGAGTGTGCAGGCGAGTTCAGTGAACAGGCCACTCTGCCCGAACAAGGCAGAATGCAGATGTGTACTTCCCAAGCAGATTCTTCTGAGTCCACTAGAAACGTTGGAGTAGAGCTGAGAGGAACTCGGCATAAGTTCCATTTGAAGAAATAACCTAGACCAGAAACCCACTCAGCTGTAGCTGTTAAGATTCATCTGGAGCGCACATTCTGGGAACCAGGCAGCAGAGTGCCCTGTGGAAGCTGCTCGATTTCAGCTTGTCTGATAGGTGTTTGTCTTCCCTGCAGAGAAACAGTGGCTTAGAGAACTCTTTCTACAGCAGCCACACACTCTGCCCTAGAGCTGAGAAGCACTGGCTGTAAGTTCCCTTTGCAGAAGTAACATTCTCCAGAAACACACTCTCTCCTAACTCTTAACTTACTAGCTCACCTCACATATGCATGGAAACCCAGAGTGGAGCAGCCGGCGTATCTCTTGCTTGGATGCCGCCAGAAGGCTCTGTGCGATAGTGGCTTGCAAGGACCTGCTTAGGAATCTCGTTGCACAGCAAGTAGAAGCTTCTCACTGGAGCTGAGAAGCACTGGGAAGAACTTCCCTTTGAAGAACTAACAGTGTGCAGAAACACACGCAGTTCTATCTCTTACTGGGGAGTGTGCAGGCGAGTTCAGTGAACAGGCCGCTCTGCCCGAACAAGGCAGAATGCAGATGCGTAGTTCCCAAGCAGATTCTTCTGAGTCCACTAGAAACGTTGGAGTAGAGCTGAGAGGAACTCGGCATAAGTTCCATTTGAAGAAATAACCTAGGCCAGGAACCCACTCAGCTGTAGCTGTTAAGATTCATCTGGAGCGCACATTCTGGGAACCAGGCAGCAGAGTGCCCTGTGGAAGCTGCTCGATTTCAGCTTGTCTGATAGGTGTTTGTCTTCCCTGCAGAGAAACAGTGGCTTAGAGAACTCTTCCTACAGCAGCCCCACACTCTACCCTAGAGCTGAGAAGCACTGGCTGTAAGTTCCCTTTGCAGAAGTAACATTCTCCAGAAACACACTCTCTCCTAACTCTTAACTTACTAGCTCCCCTCACATATGCATGGAAACCCAGAGTGGAGCAGCCGGCGTATCTCTTGCTTGGATGCCGCCAGAAGGCTCTGTGCGATAGTGGCTTGCAAGGAGCTGGTTAGGAACCTAGTTGCACAGCAAGTACAAGCTTCTCACTGGAGCTGAGAAGGACTGGGAACAACTTCCATTTGAAGAACTAACAGTGTGCAGAAACACACGCAGTTCTATCTCTTACTGGGGAGTGTGCACTAGACTTCAGTGAACAGGCCGCTCTGCCCGAACAAGGCAGAATGCAGATGCGTAGTTCCCAAGCATATTCTTCTGAGTCCACTAGAAACGTTGGAGTAGAGCTACGAGGAACTCGGCATAAGTTCCATTTGAAGAAATAACCTAGGCCAGAAACCCACTCAGCTGTAGTTGTTAAGATTCATCTGGAGCGCACATTCTGGGAACCAGGCAGCAGAGTGCCCTGTGGAAGCTGCTCGATTTCAGCTTGTCTGATAGGTGTTTGTCTTCCCTGCAGAGAAACAGTGGCTTAGAGAAGTCTTTCTAGAGCAGCCACACACTCTGCCCTAGAGCTGAGAAGCACTGGCTGTAAGTTCCCTTTGCAGAAGTAACATTCTCCAGAAACACACTCTCTCCTAACTCTTAACTTACTAGCTCACTTCACACATGCATGGAAACCCAGAGTGGAGCAGCCGGCGATAGCTCTTGCTTGGATGCTGCCAGAAGGCCCTGTGCGATAGTGGCTTGCAAGGAGCTGCTTAGGAATCTAGTTGCACAGCAAGTACAAGCTTCTCACTGGAGCTGAGAAGCACTGGGAAGAACTTCCCTTTGAAGAACTAACAGTGTGCAGAAACACACGCAGTTCTATCTCTTACTGGGGTGTCTGCAGGAGAGTTCAGTGAACAGGCCGCTCTGCCCGAACAAGGCAGAATGCAGATGCGTAGTTCCCAAGCATATTCTTCTGAGTCCACTAGAAACGTTGGAGTAGAGCTGAGAGGAACTCGGCCTAAGTTCCATTTGAAGAAATAACCTAGGCCAGAAACCCACTCAGCTGTAGCTGTTAAGATTCATCTGGAGCGCACATTCTGGGAACCAGGCAGCAGAGTGCCCTGTGGAAGCTGCTCGATTTCAGCTTGTCTGATAGGTGTTTGTCTTCCCTGCAGAGAAACAGTGGCTTAGAGAACTCTTCCTACAGCAGCCACACACTCTGCCCTAGAGCTGAGAAGCACTGGCTGTAAGTTCCCCTTGCAGAAGTAACATTCTCCAGAAACACACTCTCTCCTAACTCTTAAGTTACTAGCTCACCTCACATATGCATGGAAACCCAGAGTGGAGCAGCCGGCAAATCTCTTGCTTGGATGCCGCCAGAAGGCTCTGTGCGATAGTGGCTTGCAAGGAGCTGGTTAGGAACCTAGTTGCACAGCAAGTACAAGCTTCTCACTGGAGCTGAGAAGGACTGGGAACAACTTCCATTTGAAGAACTAACAGTGTGCAGAAACACACGCAGCTCTATCTCTTACTGGGGAGTGTGCACTAGACTTCAGTGAACAGGCCGCTCTGCCCGAACAAGGCAGAATGCAGATGCGTAGTTCCCAAGCATATTCTTCTGAGTCCACTAGAAACGTTGGAGTAGAGCTACGAGGAACTCGGCATAAGTTCCATTTGAAGAAATAACCTAGGCCAGAAACCCACTCAGCTGTAGTTGTTAAGATTCATCTGGAGCGCACATTCTGGGAACCAGGCAGCAGAGTGCCCTGTGGAAGCTGCTCGATTTCAGCTTGTCTGATAGGTGTTTGTCTTCCCTGCAGAGAAACAGTGGCTTAGAGAAGTCTTTCTAGAGCAGCCACACACTCTGCCCTAGAGCTGAGAAGCACTGGCTGTAAGTTCCCTTTGCAGAAGTAACATTCTCCAGAAACACACTCTCTCCTAACTCTTAACTTACTAGCTCACTTCACACATGCATGGAAACCCAGAGTGGAGCAGCCGGCGATAGCTCTTGCTTGGATGCTGCCAGAAGGCCCTGTGCGATAGTGGCTTGCAAGGAGCTGCTTAGGAATCTAGTTGCACAGCAAGTACAAGCTTCTCACTGGAGCTGAGAAGCACTGGGAAGAACTTCCCTTTGAAGAACTAACAGTGTGCAGAAACACACGCAGTTCTATCTCTTACTGGGGTGTCTGCAGGAGAGTTCAGTGAACAGGCCGCTCTGCCCGAACAAGGCAGAATGCAGATGCGTAGTTCCCAAGCATATTCTTCTGAGTCCACTAGAAACGTTGGAGTAGAGCTGAGAGGAACTCGGCATAAGTTCCATTTGAAGAAATAACCTAGGCCAGGAACCCACTCAGCTGTAGCTGTTAAGATTCATCTGGAGCGCACATTCTGGGAACCAGGCAGCAGAGTGCCCTGTGGAAGCTGCTCGATTTCAGCTTGTCTGATAGGTATTTGTCTTCCCTGCAGAGAAACAGTGGCTTAGAGAACTCTTTCTACAGCAGCCCCACACTCTACCCTAGAGCTGAGAAGCACTGGCTGTAAGTTCCCTTTGCAGAAGTAACATTCTCCAGAAACACACTCTCTCCTAACTCTTAACTTACTAGCTCCCCTCACATATGCATGGAAACCCAGAGTGGAGCATCCGGCTATAGCTCTTGCTTGGATGCTGCCAGAAGGCTCTGTGCGATAGTGGCTTGCAAGGAGCTGCTTAGGAATCTCGTTGCACAGCAAGTACAAGCTTCTCACTGGAGCTGAGAAGCACTGGGAAGAACTTCCCTTTGAAGAACTAACTGTGCAGAAACACACGCAGTTCTATGTCTTACTGGGGAGTGTGCAGGCGAGTTCAGTGAACAGGCCGCTCTGCCCGAACAAGGCAGAATGCAGATGCGTAGTTCCCAAGCATATTCTTCTGAGTCCACTAGAAACGTTGGAGTAGAGCTGAGAGGAACTCGGCATAAGTTCCATTTGAAGAAATAACCTAGGCCAGAAACCCACTCAGCTGTAGCTGTTAAGATTCATCTGGAGCGCACATTCTGGGAACCAGGCAGCAGAGTGCCCTGTGGAAGCTGCTCGATTTCAGCTTGTCTGATAGGTGTTTGTCTTCCCTGCAGAGAAACAGTGGCTTAGAGAAGTCTTTCTAGAGCAGCCACACACTCTGCCCTAGAGCTGGGAAGCACTGGCTGTAAGTTCCCTTTGCAGAAGTAACATTCTCCAGAAACACACTCTCTCCTAACTCTTAACTTACTAGCTCACCTCACATATGCATGGAAACCCAGAGTGGAGCAGGCGGCGATAGCTCTTGCTTGGATGCTGCCAGAAGGCCCTGTGCGATAGTGGCTTGCAAGGAGCTGCTTAGGAATCTAGTTGCACAGCAAGTACAAGCTTCTCACTGGAGCTGAGAAGCACTGGGAAGAACTTCCCTTTGAAGAACTAACAGTGTGAAGAAACACACGCAGTTCTATCTCTTACTGGGGTGTCTGCAGGAGAGTTCAGTGAACAGGCCGCTCTGCCCGAACAATGCAGAATGCAGATGCGTAGTTCCCAAGCATATTCTCCTGAGTCTACTAGAAACGTTGGAGTAGAGCTGCGAGGAACTCGGCATAAGTTCCATTTGAAGAAATAACCTAGGCCAGAAACCCACTCAGCTGTAGCTGTTAAGATTCTTCTGGAGCGCACATTCTGGGAACCAGGCAGCAGAGTGCCCTGTGGAAGCTGCTCGATTTCAGCTTGTCTGATAGGTGTTTGTCTTCCCTGCAGAGAAACAGTGGCTTAGAGAACTCTTTCTACAGCAGCCACACACTCTGCCCTAGAGCTGAGAAGCACTGGCTGTAAGTTCCCTTTGCAGAAGTAACATTCTCCAGAAACACACTCTCTCCTAACTCTTAACTTACTAGCTCACCTCACATATGCATGGAAACCCAGAGTGGAGCAGCCGTCGATAGCACTCGCTTGGATGCTGCCAGAAGGCTCTGTGCGATAGTGGCTTGCAAGGAGCTGCTTAGGAATCTAGTTGCACAGCAAGTACAAGCTTCTCACTGGAGCTGAGAAGCACTGGGAAGAACTTCCCTTTGAAGAACTAACAGTGTGCAGAAACACACGCAGTTCTATCTCTTACTGGGGAGTGTGCAGGAGACTTCAGTGAACAGGCCGCTCTGCCCGAACAAGGCAGAATGCAGATGCGTAGTTCCCAAGCATATTCTCCTGAGTCTACTAGAAACGTTGGAGTAGAGCTGCGAGGAACTCGGCATAAGTTCCATTTGAAGAAATAACCTAGGCCAGAAACCCACTCAGCTGTAGCTGTTAAGATTCTTCGGGAGCGCACATTCTGGGAACCAGGCAGCAGAGTGCCCTGTGGAAGCTGCTCGATTTCAGCTTGTCTGATAGGTGTTTGTCTTCCCTGCAGAGAAACAGTGGCTTAGAGAACTCTTTCTACAGCAGCCACACACTCTGCCCTAGAGCTGAGAAGCACTGGCTGTAAGTTCCCTTTGCAGAAGTAACATTCTCCAGAAACACACTCTCTCCTAACTCTTAAGTTACTAGCTCACCTCACATATGCATGGAAACCCAGAGTGGAGCAGCCGGCATATCTCTTGCTTGGATGCTGCCAGAAGGCTCTGTGCGATAGTGGCTTGCAAGGAGCTGCTTAGGAATCTAGTTGCACAGCAAGTACAAGCTTCTCACTGGAACTGAGAAGCACTGGGAAGAACTTCCCTTTGAAGAACTAACAGTGTGCAGAAACACACGCAGTTCTATCTCTTACTGGGGAGTGTGCAGGAGACTTCAGTGAACAGGCCGCTCTGCCCGAAAAAGGCAGAATGCAGATGCGTAGTTCCCAAGCATATTCTTCTGAGTCCACTAGAAACGTTGGAGTAGAGCTGAGAGGAACTCGGCATAAGTTCCATTTGAAGAAATAACCTAGGCCAGAAACCAACTCAGCTGTAGCTGTGAAGATTCATCTGGAGCGCACATTCTGGGAAGCAGGCAGGAGAGTGCCCTGTGGAAGCTGCTCGATTTCAGCTTGTCTGATAGGTGTTTGTCTTCCCTGCAGAGAAACAGTGGCTTAGAGAACTCTTTCTACAGCAGCCACACACTCTGCCCTAGAGCTGAGAAGCACTGGCTGTAAGTTCCCTTTGCAGAAGTAACATTCTCCAGAAACACACTCTCTCCTAACTCTTAACTTACTAGCTCACCTCACATATGCATGGAAACCCAGAGTGGAGCAGCCGGCATATCTCTTGCTTGGATGCTGCCAGAAGGCTCTGTGCGATAGTGGCTTGCAAGGAGCTGCTTAGGAATCTAGTTGCACAGCAAGTACAAGCTTCTCACTGGAGCTGAGAAGCACTGGGAAGAACTTCCCTTTGAAGAACTAACAGTGTGCAGAAACACACGCAGTTCTATCTCTTACTGGGGAGTGTGCAGGCGAGTTCAGTGAACAGGCCGCTCTGCCCAAACAAGGCAGAATGCAGATGCGTAGTTCCCAAGCAGATTCTTCTGAGTCCACTAGAAACGTTGGAGTAGAGCTGAGAGGAACTCGGCATAAGCTCCATTTGAAGAAATAACCTAGGCCAGAAACCCACTCAGCTGTAGCTGTGAAGATTCTTCTGGAGCGCACATTCTGGGAACCAGGCAGCAGAGTGCCCTGTGGAAGCTGCTCGATTTCAGCTTGTCTGATAGGTGTTTGTCTTCCCTGCAGAGAAACAGTGGCTTAGAGAACTCTTTCTACAGCAGCCACACACTCTGTCCTAGAGCTGAGAAGCACTGGCTGTAAGTTCCCTTTGAAGAAGTAACATTCTCCAGAAACATACTCTCTCCTAACTCTTAAGTTACTAGCTCACCTCACATATGCATGGAAACCCAGAGTGGAGCAGCCGGCGTATCTCTTGCTTGGATGCTGCCAGAAGGCTCTGTGCGATAGTGGCTTGCAAGGAGCTACTTAGGAATCTAGTTGCACAGCAAGTACAAGCTTTTCACTGGAGCTGAGAAGCACTGGGAAGAACTTCTCTTTGAAGAACTAACAGTGTGCACAAACACACGCAGTTCTATCTCTTACTGGGGAGTGTGCAGGAGACTTCAGTGAACAGGCCGCTCTGCCCGAAAAAGGCAGAATGCAGATGCGTAGTTCCCAAGCATATTCTTCTGAGTCCACTAGAAACGTTGGAGTAGAGCTGAGAGGAACTCGGCATAAGTTCCATTTGAAGAAATAACCTAGGCCAGAAACCCACTCAGCTGTAGCTGTTAAGATTCATCTGGAGCGCACATTCTGGGAACCAGGCAGCAGAGTGCCCTGTGGAAGCTGCTCGATTTCAGCTTGTCTGATAGGTGTTTGTCTTCCCTGCAGAGAAACAGTGGCTTAGAGAACTCTTTCTAGGGCAGCCACACACTCTGCCCTAGAGCTGAGAAGCACTGGCTGTAAGTTCCCTTTGCAGAAGTAACATTCTCCAGAAACACACTCTTCTAACTCTTAACTTACTAGCTCACCTCACATATGCATGGAAACCCAGAGTGGAGCAGGCGGCGATAGCTCTTGCTTGGATGCTGCCAGAAGGCTCTGTGCGATAGTGGCTTGCAAGGAGCTGCTTAGGAATCTAGTTGCACAGCAAGTACAAGCTTCTCACTGGAGCTGAGAAGCACTGGGAAGAGCTTCCATTTGAAGAACTAACAGTGTGCAGAAACACACGCAGTTCTATCTCTTACTGGGGAGTGTGCAGGCGAGTTCAGTGAACAGGCCGCTCAGCCCGAACAAGGCACAATGCAGATGCGTAGTTCCCAAGCATATTCTTCTGAGTCCACTAGAAACGTTGGAGTAGAGCTGAGAGGAACTCGGCATAAGTTCCATTTGAAGAAATAACCTAGGCCAGAAACCCACTCAGCTGTAGCTGTTAAGATTCATCTGGAGCGCACATTCTGGGAACCAGGCAGCAGAGTGCCCTGTGGAAGCTGCTCGATTTCAGCTTGTCTGATAGGTGTTTGTCTTCCCTGCAGAGAAACAGTGGCTTAGAGAACTCTTTCTACAGCAGCCACACACTCTGCCCTAGAGCTGAGAAGCACTGGCTGTAAGTTCCCTTTGCAGAAGTAACATTCTCCAGAAACACACTCTCTCCTAACTCTTAACTTACTAGCTCACCTCACATATGCATGGAAACCCAGAGTGGAGCAGCCGGCGATAGCTCTTGGTTGGATGCTGCCAGAAGGCTCTGTGCGATAGTGGCTTGCAAGGAGCTGCTTAGGAATCTAGTTGCACAGCAAGTACAAGCTTCTCACTGGAGCTGAGAAGCACTGGGAAGAACTTCCCTTTGAAGAACTAACAGTGTGCAGAAACACACGCAGTTCTATTTCTTACTGGGGAGTGTGCAGGCGAGTTCAGTGAACAGGCCGCTCTGCCCGAACAAGGCAGAATGCAGATGCGTAGTTCCCAAGCATATCCTTCTGAGTCCACTAGAAACGTTGGAGTAGAGCTGAGAGGAACTCGGCATAAGTTTCATTTGAAGAAATAACCTAGGCCAGAAACCCACTCAGCTGTAGCTGTTAAGATTCATCTGGAGCGCACATTCTGGGAACCAGGCAGGAGAGTGCCCTGTGGAAGCTGCTCGATTTCAGCTTGTCTGATAGGTGTTTGTCTTCCCTGCAGAGAAACAGTGGCTTAGAGAACTCTTTCTACAGCAGCCACACACTCTGCCCTAGAGCTGAATAGCACTGGCTGTAAGTTCCCTTTGCAGAAGTAACATTCTCCAGAAACACACTCTCTCCTAACTCTTAAGTTACTAGCTCACCTCACATATGCATGGAAACCCAGAGTGGAGCAGCCGGCATATCTCTTGCTTGGATGCTGCCAGAAGGCTCTGTGCGATAGTGGCTTGCAAGGAGCTGCTTAGGAATCTAGTTGCACAGCAAGTACAAGCTTCTCACTGGAGATGAGAAGCACTGGGAAGAACTTCCCTTTGAAGAACTAACAGTGTGCAGAAACACACGCAGTTCTATCTCTTACTGGGGAGTGTGCAGGAGACTTCAGTGAACAGGCCGCTCTGCCCGAACAAGGCAGAATGCAGATGCGTAGTTCCCAAGCATATTCTCCTGAGTCTACTAGAAACGTTGGAGTAGAGCTGCGAGGAACTCGGCATAAGTTCCATTTGAAGAAATAACCTAGGCCAGAAACCCACTCAGCTGTAGCTGTTAAGATTCTTCTGGAGCGCACATTCTGGGAACCAGGCAGCAGAGTGCCCTGTGGAAGCTGCTCGATTTCAGCTTGTCTGATAGGTGTTTGTCTTCCCTGCAGAGAAACAGTGGCTTAGAGAAGTCTTTCTAGAGCAGCCACACACTCTGCCCTAGAGCTGAGAAGCACTGGCTGTAAGTTCCCTTTGCAGAAGTAACATTCTCCAGAAACACACTCTCTCCTAACTCTTAACTTACTAGCTCACCTCACATATGCATGGAAACCCAGAGTGGAGCAGCCGGCGATAGCTCTTGCTTGGATGCTGCCAGAAGGCTCTGTGCGATAGTGGCTTGCAAGGAGCTGCTTAGGAATCTAGTTGCACAGCAAGTACAAGCTTCTCACTGGAGCTGAGAAGCACTGGGAAGAACTTCTCTTTGAAGAACTAACAGTGTGCAGAAACACACGCAGTTCTATCTCTTACTGGGGAGTGTGCAGGAGACTTCAGTGAACAGGCCGCTCTGCCCGAACAAGGCAGAATGCAGATGTGTAGTTCCCAAGCATATTCTTCTGAGTCCACTAGAAACGTTGGAGTAGAGCTGAGAGGAACTCGGCATAAGTTCCATTTGAAGAAATAACCTAGGCCAGAAACCCACTCAGATGTAGCTGTTAAGATTCATCTGGAGCGCACATTCTGGGAACCAGGCAGCAGACTGCCCTGTGGAAGCTGCTCGATTTCAGCTTGTCTGATAGGTGTTTGTCTTCCCTGCAGAGAAACAGTGGCTTAGAGAACTCTTTCTACAGCAGCCACACACTCTGCCGTAGAGCTGAGAAGCACTGGATGTAAGTTCCCTTTGCAGAAGTAACATTCTCCAGAAACACACTCTCTCCTAACTCTTAAGTTACTAGCTCACCTCACATATGCATGGAAACCCAGAGTGGAGCAGCCGGCATATCTCTTGCTTGGATGCTGCCAGAAGGCTCTGTGCGATAGTGGCTTGCAAGGAGCTGCTTAGGAATCTAGTTGCACAGCAAGTACAAGCTTCTCACTGGAGATGAGAAGCACTGGGAAGAACTTCTCTTTGAAGAACTAACAGTGTGCAGAAACACACGCAGTTCTATCTCTTACTGGGGAGTGTGCAGGAGACTTCAGTGAACAGGCCGCTCTGCCCGAACAAGGCAGAATGCAGATGCGTAGTTCCCAAGCATATTCTCCTGAGTCTACTAGAAACGTTGGAGTAGAGCTGCGAGGAACTCGGCATAAGTTCCATTTGAAGAAATAACCTAGGCCAGAAACCCACTCAGCTGTAGCTGTTAAGATTCTTCTGGAGCGCACATTCTGGGAACCAGGCAGCAGAGTGCCCTGTGGAAGCTGCTCGATTTCAGCTTGTCTGATAGGTGTTTGTCTTCCCTGCAGAGAAACAGTGGCTTAGAGAACTCTTTCTACAGCAGCCACACACTCTGCCCTAGAGCTGAGAAGCACTGGCTGTAAGTTCCCTTTGCAGAAGTAACATTCTCCAGAAACACACTCTCTCCTAACTCTTAACTTACTAGCTCACCTCACATATGCATGGAAACCCAGAGTGGAGCAGCCGGCGATAGCTCTTGCTTGGATGCTGCCAGAAGGCTCTGTGCGATAGTGGCTTGCAAGGAGCTGCTTAGGAATCTAGTTGCACAGCAAGTACAAGCTTCTCACTGGAGCTGAGAAGCACTGGGAAGAACTTCCCTTTGAAGAACTAACAGTGTGCAGAAACACACGCAGTTCTATCTCTTACTGGGGAGTGTGCAGGCGAGTTCAGTGAACAGGCCGCTCTGCCCGAACAAGGCAGAATGCAGATGCGTAGTTCCCAAGCATATTCTTCTGAGTCCACTAGAAACGTTGGAGTAGAGCTGAGAGGAACTCGGCATAAGTTCCATTTGAAGAAATAACCTAGGCCAGAAACCCACTCAGCTGTAGCTGTTAAGATTCATATGGAGCGCACATTCTGGGAACCAGGCAGCAGAGTGCCCTGTGGAAGCTGCTCGATTTCAGCTTGTCTGATAGGTGTTTGTCTTCCCTGCAGAGAAACAGTGGCTTAGAGAACTCTTTCTACAGCAGGCACACACTCTGCCCCAGAGCTGAATAGCACTGGATGTAAGTTCCCTTTGCAGAAGTAACATTCTCCAGAAACACACTCTCTCCTACCTCTTAAGTTACTAGCTCACCTCACATATGCATGGAAACCCAGAGTGGAGCAGCCGGCGTATCTCTTGCTTGGATGCTGCCAGAAGGCTCTGTGCGATAGTGGCTTGCAAGGACCTGCTTAGGAATCTCGTTGCACAGCAAGTACAAGCTTCTCACTGGAGCTGAGAAGCACTGGGAAAAACTTCCCTTTGAAGAACTAACAGTGTGCAGAAACACACGCAGTTCTATCTCTTACTGGGGAGTGTGCAGGCGAGTTCAGTGAACAGGCCGCTCTGCCCGAACAAGGCAGAATGCAGATGCGTAGTTCCCAAGCATATTCTTCTGAGTCCACTAGAAACGTTGGAGTAGAGCTGAGAGGAACTCGGCATAAGTTCCATTTGAAGAAATAACCTAGGCCAGAAACCCACTCAGCTGTAGCTATTAAGATTCATCTGGAGCGCATATTCTGGGAACCAGGCAGCAGAGTGCCCTGTGGAAGGTGCTCGATTTCAGCTTCTCTGATAGTTGTTTGTCTTCCCTGCAGAGAAACAGTGGCTTAGAGTAGTCTTTCTACAGCAGCCACACACTCTGCCCTAGAGCTGAGAAGCACTGGCTGTAAGTTCCCTTTGCAGAAGTAACATTCTCCAGAAACACACTCTCTCCTAACTCTTAACTTACTGGCTCACCTCACATATGCATGGAAACCCAGAGTGGAGCAGCCGGCGTATCTCTGGCTTGGATGCTGCCAGAAGGCTCTGTGCGATAGTGGCTTGCATGGAGCTGCTTAGGAATCTAGTTGCACAGCAAGTACAAGCTTCTCACTGGAGATGAGAAGCACTGGGAAGAACTTCCCTTTGAAGAACTAACAGTGTGCAGAAACACACGCAGTTCTATCTCTTACTGGGGAGTGTGCAGGAGACTTCAGTGAACAGGCCGCTCTGCCCGAACAATGCAGAATGCAGATGCGTAGTTCCCAAGCATATTCTCCTGAGTCTACTAGAAACGTTGGAGTAGAGCTGCGAGGAACTCGGCATAAGTTCCATTTGAAGAAATAACCTAGGCCAGAAACCCACTCAGCTGTAGCTGTTAAGATTCTTCTGGAGCGCACATTCTGGGAACCAGGCAGCAGAGTGCCCTGTGGAAGCTGCTCGATTTCAGCTTGTCTGATAGGTGTTTGTCTTCCCTGCAGAGAAACAGTGGCTTAGAGAACTCTTTCTACAGCAGCCACACACTCTGCCCTAGAGCTGAGAAGCACTGGCTGTAAGTTCCCTTTGCAGAAGTAACATTCTCCAGAAACACACTCTCTCCTCTTAACTTACTAGCTCACCTCACATATGCATGGAAACCCAGAGTGGAGCAGCCGTCGATAGCACTCGCTTGGATGCTGCCAGAAGGCTCTGTGCGATAGTGGCTTGCAAGGAGCTGCTTAGGAATCTAGTTGCACAGCAAGTACAAGCTTCTCACTGGAGCTGAGAAGCACTGGGAAGAACTTCCCTTTGAAGAACTAACAGTGTGCAGAAACACACGCAGTTCTATCTCTTACTGGGGAGTGTGCAGGAGACTTCAGTGAACAGGCCGCTCTGCCCGAACAAGGCAGAATGCAGATGCGTAGTTCCCAAGCATATTCTCCTGAGTCTACTAGAAACGTTGGAGTAGAGCTGCGAGGAACTCGGCATAAGTTCCATTTGAAGAAATAACCTAGGCCAGAAACCCACTCAGCTGTAGCTGTTAAGATTCTTCTGGAGCGCACATTCTGGGAACCAGGCAGCAGAGTGCCCTGTGGAAGCTGCTCGATTTCAGCTTGTCTGATAGGTGTTTGTCTTCCCTGCAGAGAAACAGTGGCTTAGAGAACTCTTTCTACAGCAGCCACACACTCTGCCCTAGAGCTGAGAAGCACTGGCTGTAAGTTCCCTTTGCAGAAGTAACATTCTCCAGAAACACACTCTCTCCTAACTCTTAACTTACTAGCTCACCTCACATATGCATGGAAACCCAGAGTGGAGCAGCCGGCATATCTCTTGCTTGGATGCTGCCAGAAGGCTCTGTGCGATAGTGGCTTGCAAGGAGCTGCTTAGGAATCTAGTTGCACAGCAAGTACAAGCTTCTCACTGGAGCTGAGAAGCACTGCGAAGAACTTCCCTTTGAAGAACTAACAGTGTGCAGAAACACACGCAGTTCTATCTCTTACTGGGGAGTGTGCAGGCGAGTTCAGTGAACAGGCCGCTCTGCCCGAACAAGGCAGAATGCAGATGCGTAGTTCCCAAGCAGATTCTTCTGAGTCCACTAGAAACGTTGGAGTAGAGCTGAGAGGAACTCGGCATAAGCTCCATTTGAAGAAATAACCTAGGCCAGAAACCCACTCAGCTGTAGCTGTGAAGATTCTTCTGGAGCGCACATTCTGGGAACCAGGCAGCAGAGTGCCCTGTGGAAGCTGCTCGATTTCAGCTTGTCTGATAGGTGTTTGTCTTCCCTGCAGAGAAACAGTGGCTTAGAAAACTCTTTCTACAGCAGCCACACACTCTGCCCTAGAGCTGAGAAGCACTGGTTGTAAGTTCCCTTTGCAGAAGTAACATTCTCCAGAAACACACTCTCTCCTAACTCTTAAGTTACTAGCTCACCTCACATATGCATGGAAACCCAGAGTGGAGCAGCCGGCGTATCTCTTGCTTGGATGCTGCCAGAAGGCTCTGTGCGATAGTGGCTTGCAAGGAGCTACTTAGGAATCTAGTTGCACAGCAAGTACAAGCTTTTCACTGGAGCTGAGAAGCACTGGGAAGAACTTCTCTTTGAAGAACTAACAGTGTGCACAAACACACGCAGTTCTATCTCTTACTGGGGAGTGTGCAGGAGACTTCAGTGAACAGGCCGCTCTGCCCGAAAAAGGCAGAATGCAGATGCGTAGTTCCCAAGCATATTCTTCTGAGTCCACTAGAAACGTTGGAGTAGAGCTGAGAGGAACTCGGCATAAGTTCCATTTGAAGAAATAACCTAGGCCAGAAACCCACTCAGCTGTAGCTGTTAAGATTCATCTGGAGCGCACATTCTGGGAACCAGGCAGCAGAGTGCCCTGTGGAAGCTGCTCGATTTCAGCTTGTCTGATAGGTGTTTGTCTTCCCTGCAGAGAAACAGTGGCTTAGAGAACTCTTTCTAGAGCAGCCACACACTCTGCCCTAGAGCTGAGAAGCACTGGCTGTAAGTTCCCTTTGCAGAAGTAACATTCTCCAGAAACACACTCTTCTAACTCTTAACTTACTAGCTCTCCTCACATATGCATGGAAACCCAGAGTGGAGCAGGCGGCGATAGCTCTTGCTTGGATGCTGCCAGAAGGCTCTGTGCGATAGTGGCTTGCAAGGAGCTGCTTAGGAATCTAGTTGCACAGCAAGTACAAGCTTCTCACTGGAGCTGAGAAGCACTGGGAAGAGCTTCCCTTTGAAGAACTAACAGTGTGCAGAAACACACGCAGTTCTATCTCTTACTGGGGAGTGTGCAGGCGAGTTCAGTGAACAGGCCGCTCAGCCCGAACAAGGCAGAATGCAGATGCGTAGTTCCCAAGCATATTCTTCTGAGTCCACTAGAAACGTTGGAGTAGAGCTGAGAGGAACTCGGCATAAGTTCCATTTGAAGAAATAACCTAGGCCAGAAACCCACTCAGCTGTAGCTGTTAAGATTCATCTGGAGCGCACATTCTGGGAACCAGGCAGCAGAGTGCCCTGTGGAAGCTGCTCGATTTCAGCTTGTCTGATAGGTGTTTGTCTTCCCTGCAGAGAAACAGTGGCTTAGAGAACTCTTTCTACAGCAGCCACACACTCTGCCCTAGAGCTGAGAAGCACTGGCTGTAAGTTCCCTTTGCAGAAGTAACATTCTCCAGAAACACACTCTCTCCTAACTCTTAACTTACTAGCTCACCTCACATATGCATGGAAACCCAGAGTGGAGCACCCGGCGATAGTTCTTGCTTGGATGCTGCCAGAAGGCTCTGTGCGATAGTGGCTTGCAAGGAGCTGCTTAGGAATCTAGTTGCACAGCAAGTACAAGCTTCTCACTGGAGCTGAGAAGCACTGGGAAGAACTTCCCTTTGAAGAACTAACAGTGTGCAGAAACACACGCAGTTCTATCTCTTACTGGGGAGTGTGCAGGCGAGTTCAGTGAACAGGCCGCTCTGCCCGAACAAGGCAGAATGCAGATGCGTAGTTCCCAAGCATATCCTTCTGAGTCCACTAGAAACGTTGGAGTAGAGCTGAGAGGAACTCGGCATAAGTTCCATTTGAAGAAATAACCTAGGCCAGAAACCCACTCAGCTGTAGCTGTTAAGATTCATCTGGAGCGCACATTCTGGGAACCAGGCAGCAGAGTGCCCTGTGGAAGCTGCTCGATTTCAGCTTGTCTGATAGGTGTTTGTCTTCCCTGCAGAGAAACAGTGGCTTAGAGAACTCTTTCTACAGCAGCCACACACTCTGCCCTAGAGCTGAATAGCACTGGCTGTAAGTTCCCTTTGCAGAAGTAACATTCTCCAGAAACACACTCTCTCCTAACTCTTAAGTTACTAGCTCACCTCACATATGCATGGAAACCCAGAGTGGAGCAGCCGGCATATCTCTTGCTTGGATGCGGCCAGAAGGCTCTGTGCGATAGTGGCTTGCAAGGAGCTGCTTAGGAATCTAGTTGCACAGCAAGTACAAGCTTCTCACTGGAGATGAGAAGCACTGGGAAGAACTTCCCTTTGAAGAACTAACAGTGTGCAGAAACACACGCAGTTCTATCTCTTACTGGGGAGTGTGCAGGAGACTTCAGTGAACAGGCCGCTCTGCCCGAACAAGGCAGAATGCAGATGCGTAGTTCCCAAGCATATTCTCCTTAGTCTACTACAAACGTTGGAGTAGAGCTGCGAGGAACTCGGCATAAGTTCCATTTGAAGAAATAACCTAGGCCAGAAACCCACTCAGCTGTAGCTGTTAAGATTCTTCTGGAGCGCACATTCTGGGAACCAGGCAGCAGAGTGCCCTGTGGAAGCTGCTCGATTTCAGCTTGTCTGATAGGTGTTTGTCTTCCCTGCAGAGAAACAGTGGCTTAGAGAACTCTTTCTACAGCAGCCACACACTCTGCCCTAGAGCTGAGAAGCACTGGCTGTAAGTTCCCTTTGCAGAAGTAACATTCTCCAGAAACACACTCTCTCCTAACTCTTAACTTACTAGCTCACCTCACATATGCATGGAAACCCAGAGTGGAGCAGCCGGCGATAGCTCTTGCTTGGATGCTGCCAGAAGGCTCTGTGCGATAGTGGCTTGCAAGGAGCTGCTTAGGAATCTAGTTGCACAGCAAGTACAAGCTTCTCACTGGAGCTGAGAAGCACTGGGAAGAACTTCTCTTTGAAGAACTAACAGTGTGCAGAAACACACGCAGTTCTATCTCTTACTGGGGAGTGTGCAGGAGACTTCAGTGAACAGGCCGCTCTGCCCGAACAAGGCAGAATGCAGATGTGTAGTTCCCAAGCATATTCTTCTGAGTCCACTAGAAACGTTGGAGTAGAGCTGAGAGGAACTCGGCATAAGTTCCATTTGAAGAAATAACCTAGGCCAGAAACCCACTCAGCTGTAGCTGTTAAGATTCATCTGGAGCGCACATTCTGGGAACCAGGCAGCAGACTGCCCTGTGGAAGCTGCTCGATTTCAGCTTGTCTGATAGGTGTTTGTCTTCCCTGCAGAGAAACAGTGGCTTAGAGAACTCTTTCTACAGCAGCCACACACTCTGCCCTAGAGCTGAGAAGCACTGGCTGTAAGTTCCCTTTGCAGAAGTAACATTCTCCAGAAACACACTCTCTCCTAACTCTTAACTTACTAGCTCACCTCACATATGCATGGAAACCCAGAGTGGAGCAGCCGGCGATAGCTCTTGCTTGGATGCTGCCAGAAGGCTCTGTGCGATAGTGGCTTGCAAGGAGCTGCTTAGGAATCTAGTTGCACAGCAAGTACAAGCTTCTCACTGGAGCTGAGAAGCACTGGGAAGAACTTCCCTTTGAAGAACTAACAGTGTGCAGAAACACACGCAGTTCTATCTCTTACTGGGGAGTGTGCAGGCGAGTTCAGTGAACAGGCCGCTCTGCCCGAACAAGGCAGAATGCAGATGCGTAGTTCCCAAGCATATCCTTCTGAGTCCACTAGAAACGTTGGAGTAGAGCTGAGAGGAACTCGGCATAAGTTCCATTTGAAGAAATAACCTAGGCCAGAAACCCACTCAGCTGTAGCTGTTAAGATTCATCTGGAGCGCACATTCTGGGAACCAGGCAGCAGAGTGCCCTGTGGAAGCTGCTCGATTTCAGCTTGTCTGATAGGTGTTTGTCTTCCCTGCAGAGAAACAGTGGCTTAGAGAACTCTTTCTACAGCAGCCACACACTCTGCCCTAGAGCTGAATAGCACTGGCTGTAAGTTCCCTTTGCAGAAGTAACATTCTCCAGAAACACACTCTCTCCTAACTCTTAAGTTACTAGCTCACCTCACATATGCATGGAAACCCAGAGTGGAGCAGCCGGCGTATCTCTTGCTTGGATGCTGCCAGAAGGCTCTGTGCGATAGTGGCTTGCAAGGAGCTGCTTAGGAATCTAGTTGCACAGCAAGTACAAGCTTCTCACTGGAGATGAGAAGCACTGGGAAGAACTTCCCTTTGAAGAACTAACAGTGTGCAGAAACACACGCAGTTCTATCTCTTACTGGGGAGTGTGCAGGAGACTTCAGTGAACAGGCAATCTGCCCGAACAAGGCAGAATGCAGATGCGTAGTTCCCAAGCATATTCTCCTGAGTCTACTAGAAACGTTGGAGTAGAGCTGCGAGGAACTCGGCATAAGTTCCATTTGAAGAAATAACCTAGGCCAGAAACCCACTCAGCTGTAGCTGTTAAGATTCTTCTGGAGCGCACATTCTGGGAACCAGGCAGCAGAGTGCCCTGTGGAAGCTGCTCGATTTCAGCTTGTCTGATAGGTGTTTGTCTTCCCTGCAGAGAAACAGTGGCTTAGAGAACTCTTTCTACAGCAGCCACACACTCTGCCCTAGAGCTGAGAAGCACTGGCTGTAAGTTCCCTTTGCAGAAGTAACATTCTCCAGAAACACACTCTCTCCTAACTCTTAACTTACTAGCTCACCTCACATATGCATGGAAACCCAGAGTGGAGCAGCCGGCGATAGCTCTTGCTTGGATGCTGCCAGAAGGCTCTGTGCGATAGTGGCTTGCAAGGAGCTGCTTAGGAATCTAGTGGCACAGCAAGTACAAGCTTCTCACTGGAGCTGAGAAGCACTGGGAAGAACTTCTCTTTGAAGAACTAACATTGTGCAGAAACACACGCAGTTCTATCTCTTACTGGGGAGTGTGCAGGAGACTTCAGTGAACAGGCCGCTCTGCGCGAACAAGGCAGAATGCAGATGTGTAGTTCCCAAGCATATTCTTCTGAGTCCACTAGAAACGTTGGAGTAGAGCTGAGAGGAACTCGGCATAAGTTCCATTTGAAGAAATAACCTAGGCCAGAAACCCACTCAGCTGTAGCTGTTAAGATTCATCTGGAGCGCACATTCTGGGAACCAGGCAGCAGAGTGCCCTGTGGAAGCTGCTCGATTTCAGCTTGTCTGATAGGTGTTTGTCTTCCCTGCAGAGAAACAGTGGCTTAGAGAACTCTTTCTACAGCAGCCACACACTCTGCCGTAGAGCTGAGAAGCACTGGCTGTAAGTTCCCTTTGCAGAAGTAACATTCTCCAGAAACACACTCTCTCCTAACTCTTAAGTTACTAGCTCACCTCACATATGCATGGAAACCCAGAGTGGAGCAGCCGGCATATCTCTTGCTTGGATGCTGCCAGAAGGCTCTGTGCGATAGTGGCTTGCAAGGAGCTGCTTAGGAATCTAGTTGCACAGCAAGTACAAGCTTCTCACTGGAGCTGAGAAGCACTGGGAAGAACTTCCCTTGAAGAACTAACAGTGTGCAGAAACACACGCAGTTCTATCTCTTACTGGGGAGTGTGCAGGCGAGATCAGTGAACAGGCCGCTCTGCCCGAACAAGGCAGAATGCAGATGCGTAGTTCCCAAGCATATTCTTCTGAGTCCACTAGAAACGTTGGAGTAGAGCTGAGAGGAACTCGGCATAAGCTCCATTTGAAGAAATAACCTAGGCCAGAAACCCACTCAGCTGTAGCTGTGAAGATTCTTCTGGAGCGCACATTCTGGGAACCAGGCAGCAGAGTGCCCTGTGGAAGCTGCTCGATTTCAGCTTGTCTGATAGGTGTTTGTCTTCCCTGCAGAGAAACAGTGGCTTAGAGAACTCTCTCTACAGCAGCCACACACTCTGTCCTAGAGCTGAGAAGCACTGGCTGTAAGTTCCCTTTGCAGAAGTAACATTCTCCAGAAACACACTCTCTCCTAACTCTTAAGTTACTAGCTCACCTCACATATGCATGGAAACCCAGAGTGGAGCAGCCGGCGTATCTCTTGCTTGGATGCTGCCAGAAGGCTCTGTGCGATAGTGGCTTGCAAGGAGCTACTTAGGAATCTAGTTGCACAGCAAGTACAAGCTTTTCACTGGAGCTGAGAAGCACTGGGAAGAACTTCTCTTTGAAGAACTAACAGTGTGCACAAACACACGCAGTTCTATCTCTTACTGGGGAGTGTGCAGGAGACTTCAGTGAACAGGCCGCTCTGCCCGAACAAGGCAGAATGCAGATGCGTAGTTCCCAAGCATATTCTCCTGAGTCTACTAGAAACGTTGGAGTAGAGCTGCGAGGAACTCGGCATAAGTTCCATTTGAAGAAATAACCTAGGCCAGAAACCCACTCAGCTGTAGCTGTTAAGATTCTTCTGGAGCGCACATTCTGGGAACCAGGCAGCAGAGTGCCCTGTGGAAGCTGCTCGATTTCAGCTTGTCTGATAGGTGTTTGTCTTCCCTGCAGAGAAACAGTGGCTTAGAGAACTCTTTCTACAGCAGCCACACACTCTGCCCTAGAGCTGAGAAGCACTGGCTGTAAGTTCCCTTTGCAGAAGTAACATTCTCCAGAAACACACTCTCTCCTAACTCTTAACTTACTAGCTCACCTCACATATGCATGGAAACCCAGAGTGGAGCAGCCGGCGATAGCTCTTGCTTGGATGCTGCCAGAAGGCTCTGTGCGATAGTGGCTTGCAAGGAGCTGCTTAGGAATCTAGTGGCACAGCAAGTACAAGCTTCTCACTGGAGCTGAGAAGCACTGGGAAGAACTTCTCTTTGAAGAACTAACATTGTGCAGAAACACACGCAGTTCTATCTCTTACTGGGGAGTGTGCAGGAGACTTCAGTGAACAGGCCGCTCTGCGCGAACAAGGCAGAATGCAGATGTGTAGTTCCCAAGCATATTCTTCTGAGTCCACTAGAAACGTTGGAGTAGAGCTGAGAGGAACTCGGCATAAGTTCCATTTGAAGAAATAACCTAGGCCAGAAACCCACTCAGCTGTAGCTGTTAAGATTCATCTGGAGCGCACATTCTGGGAACCAGGCAGCAGAGTGCCCTGTGGAAGCTGCTCGATTTCAGCTTGTCTGATAGGTGTTTGTCTTCCCTGCAGAGAAACAGTGGCTTAGAGAACTCTTTCTACAGCAGCCACACACTCTGCCGTAGAGCTGAGAAGCACTGGCTGTAAGTTCCCTTTGCAGAAGTAACATTCTCCAGAAACACACTCTCTCCTAACTCTTAAGTTACTAGCTCACCTCACATATGCATGGAAACCCAGAGTGGAGCAGCCGGCATATCTCTTGCTTGGATGCTGCCAGAAGGCTCTGTGCGATAGTGGCTTGCAAGGAGCTGCTTAGGAATCTAGTTGCACAGCAAGTACAAGCTTCTCACTGGAGATGAGAAGCACTGGGAAGAACTTCCCTTTGAAGAACTAACAGTGTGCAGAAACACACGCAGTTCTATCTCTTACTGGGGAGTGTGCAGGAGACTTCAGTGAACAGGCCGCTCTGCCCGAACAAGGCAGAATGCAGATGCGTAGTTCCCAAGCATATTCTCCTGAGTCTACTAGAAACGTTGGAGTAGAGCTGCGAGGAACTCGGCATAAGTTCCATTTGAAGAAATAACCTAGGCCAGAAACCCACTCAGCTGTAGCTGTTAAGATTCTTCTGGAGCGCACATTCTGGGAACCAGGCAGCAGAGTGCCCTGTGGAAGCTGCTCGATTTCAGCTTGTCTGATAGGTGTTTGTCTTCCCTGCAGAGAAACAGTGGCTTAGAGAACTCTTTCTACGGCAGCCACACACTCTGCCCTAGAGCTGAGAAGCACTGGCTGTAAGTTCCCTTTGCAGAAGTAACATTCTCCAGAAACACACTCTCTCCTAACTCTTAACTTACTACCTCACCTCACATATGCATGGAAACCCAGAGTGGAGCAGCGGGCGATAGCTCTTGCTTGGATGCTGCCAGAAGGCTCTGTGCGATAGTGGCTTGCAAGGAGCTGCTTAGGAATCTCGTTGCACAGCAAGTACAAGCTTCTCACTGGAGCTGAGAAGCACTGGGAAGAACTTCTCTTTGAGGAGCTAACAGTGTGCAGAAACACACGCAGTTCTATCTCTTACTGGGGAGTGTGCAGGAGACTTCAGTGAACAGGCCGCTCTGCCCGAACAAGGCAGAATGCAGATGCGTAGTTCCCAAGCATATTCTTCTGAGTCCACTAGAAACGTTGGAGTAGAGCTGAGAGGAACTCGGCATAAGTTCCATTTGAAGAAATAACCTAGGCCAGAAACCCACTCAGCTGTAGCTGTTAAGATTCATCTGGAGCGCACATTCTGGGAACCAGGCAGCAGAGTGCCCTGTGGAAGCTGCTCGATTTCAGCTTGTCTGATAGGTGTTTGTCTTCCCTGCAGAGAAACAGTGGCTTAGAGAACTCTTTCTACAGCAGCCACACACTCTGCCCTAGAGCTGAGAAGCACTGGCTGTAAGTTCCCTTTGCAGAAGTAACATTCTCCAGAAACACACTCTCTCCTAACTCTTAAGTTACTAGCTCACCTCACATATGCATGGAAACCCAGAGTGGAGCAGCCGGCATATCTCTTGCTTGGATGCTGCCAGAAGGCTCTGTGCGATAGTGGCTTGCAAGGAGCTGCTTAGGAATCTAGTTGCACAGCAAGTACAAGCTTCTCACTGGAGCTGAGAAGCACTGGGAAGAACTTCCCTTGAAGAACTAACAGTGTGCAGAAACACACGCAGTTCTATCTCTTACTGGGGAGTGTGCAGGCGAGATCAGTGAACAGGCCGCTCTGCCCGAACAAGGCAGAATGCAGATGCGTAGTTCCCAAGCATATTCTTCTGAGTCCACTAGAAACGTTGGAGTAGAGCTGAGAGGAACTCGGCATAAGCTCCATTTGAAGAAATAACCTAGGCCAGAAACCCACTCAGCTGTAGCTGTGAAGATTCTTCTGGAGCGCACATTCTGGGAACCAGGCAGCAGAGTGCCCTGTGGAAGCTGCTCGATTTCAGCTTGTCTGATAGGTGTTTGTCTTCCCTGCAGAGAAACAGTGGCTTAGAGAACTCTCTCTACAGCAGCCACACACTCTGTCCTAGAGCTGAGAAGCACTGGCTGTAAGTTCCCTTTGCAGAAGTAACATTCTCCAGAAACACACTCTCTCCTAACTCTTAAGTTACTAGCTCACCTCACATATGCATGGAAACCCAGAGTGGAGCAGCCGGCGTATCTCTTGCTTGGATGCTGCCAGAAGGCTCTGTGCGATAGTGGCTTGCAAGGAGCTACTTAGGAATCTAGTTGCACAGCAAGTACAAGCTTTTCACTGGAGCTGAGAAGCACTGGGAAGAACTTCTCTTTGAAGAACTAACAGTGTGCACAAACACACGCAGTTCTATCTCTTACTGGGGAGTGTGCAGGAGACTTCAGTGAACAGGCCGCTCTGCCCGAAAAAGGCAGAATGCAGATGCGTAGTTCCCAAGCATATTCTTCTGAGTCCACTAGAAACGTTGGAGTAGAGCTGAGAGGAACTCGGCATAAGTTCCATTTGAAGAAATAACCTAGGCCAGAAACCCACTCAGCTGTAGCTGTTAAGATTCATCTGGAGCGCACATTCTGGGAACCAGGCAGCAGAGTGCCCTGTGGAAGCTGCTCGATTTCAGCTTGTCTGATAGGTGTTTGTCTTCCCTGCAGAGAAACAGTGGCTTAGAGAACTCTTTCTACAGCAGCCACACACTCTGCCCTAGAGCCGAGAAGCACTGGCTGTAAGTTCCCTTTGCAGAAGTAACATTCTCCAGAAACACACTCTTCTAACTCTTAACTTACTAGCTCACCTCACATATGCATGGAAACCCAGAGTGGAGCAGGCGGCGATAGCTCTTGCTTGGATGCTGCCAGAAGGCTCTGTGCGATAGTGGCTTGCAAGGAGCTGCTTAGGAATCTAGTTGCACAGCAAGTACAAGCTTCTCACTGGAGCTGAGAAGCACTGGGAAGAACTTCCCTTTGAAGAACTAACAGTGTGCAGAAACACACGCAGTTCTATCTCTTACTGGGGAGTGTGCAGGCGAGTTCAGTGAACAGGCCGCTCAGCCCGAACAAGGCAGAATGCAGATGCGTAGTTCCCAAGCATATCCTTCTGAGTCCACTAGAAATGTTGGAGTAGAGCTGAGAGGAACTCGGCATAAGTTCCATTTGAAGAAATAACCTAGGCCAGAAACCCACTCAGCTGTAGCTGTTAAGATTCATCTGGAGCGCACATTCTGGGAACCAGGCAGCAGAGTGCCCTGTGGAAGCTGCTCGATTTCAGCTTGTCTGATAGGTGTTTGTCTTCCCTGCAGAGAAACAGTGGCTTAGAGAACTCTTTCTACAGCAGCCACACACTCTGCCCGAGAGCTGAGAAGCACTGGCTGTAAGTTCCCTTTGCAGAAGTAACATTCTCCAGAAACACACAATCTCCTAACTCTTAAGTTACTAGCTCACCTCACATATGCATGGAAACCCAGAGTGGAGCAGCCGGCGTATCTCTTGCTTGGATGCTGCCAGAAGGCTCTGTGCGATAGTGGCTTGCAAGGAGCTGCTTAGGAATCTAGTTGCACAGCAAGTACAAGCTTCTCACTGGAGATGAGAAGCACTGGGAAGAACTTCCCTTTGAAGAACTAACAGTGTGCAGAAACACACGCAGTTCTATCTCTTACTGGGGAGTGTGCAGGAGACTTCAGTGAACAGGCCGCTCTGCCCGAACAAGGCAGAATGCAGATCCGTAGTTCCCAAGCATATTCTCCTGAGTCTACTAGAAACGTTGGAGTAGAGCTGCGAGGAACTCGGCATAAGTTCCATTTGAAGAAATAACCTAGGCCAGAAACCCGCTCAGCTGTAGCTGTTAAGATTCTTCTGGAGCGCACATTCTGGGAACCAGGCAGCAGAGTGCCCTGTGGAAGCTGCTCGATTTCAGCTTGTCTGATAGGTGTTTGTCTTCCCTGCAGAGAAACAGTGGCTTAGAGAACTCTTTCTACAGCAGCCACACACTCTGCCCTAGAGCTGAGAAGCACTGGCTGTAAGTTCCCTTTGCAGAAGTAACATTCTCCAGAAACACACTCTCTCCTAACTCTTAACTTACTAGCTCACCTCACATATGCATGGAAACCCAGAGTGGAGCAGCCGGCGATAGCTCTTGCTTGGATGCTGCCAGAAGGCTCTGTGCGATAGTGGCTTGCAAGGAGCTGCTTAGGAATCTAGTTGCACAGCAAGTACAAGCTTCTCACTGGAGCTGAGAAGCACTGGGAAGAACTTCTCTTTGAAGAACTAACAGTGTGCAGAAACACACGCAGTTCTATCTCTTACTGGGGAGTGTGCAGGAGACTTCAGTGAACAGGCCGCTCTGCCCGAACAAGGCAGAATGCAGATGTGTAGTTCCCAAGCATATTCTTCTGAGTCCACTAGAAACGTTGGAGTAGAGCTGAGAGGAACTCGGCATAAGTTCCATTTGAAGAAATAACCTAGGCCAGAAACCCACTCAGCTGTAGCTGTTAAGATTCATCTGGAGCGCACATTCTGGGAACCAGGCAGCAGACTGCCCTGTGGAAGCTGCTCGATTTCAGCTTGTCTGATAGGTGTTTGTCTTCCCTGCAGAGAAACAGTGGCTTAGAGAACTCTTTCTACAGCAGCCACACACTCTGCCCTAGAGCTGAGAAGCACTGGCTGTAAGTTCCCTTTGCAGAAGTAACATTCTCCAGAAACACACTCTCTCCTAACTCTTAAGTTACTAGCTCACCTCACATATGCATGGAAACCCAGAGTGGAGCAGCCGGCATATCTCTTGCTTGGATGCTGCCAGAAGGCTCTGTGCGATAGTGGCTTGCAGGGAGCTGCTTAGGAATCTAGTTGCACAGCAAGTACAAGCTTCTCACTGGAGATGAGAAGCACTGGGAAGAACTTCCCTTTGAAGAACTAACAGTGTGCAGAAACACACGCAGTTCTATCTCTTACTGGGGAGTGTGCAGGAGACTTCAGTGAACAGGCCGCTCTGCCCGAACAAGGCAGAATGCAGATGCGTAGTTCCTAAGCATATTCTCCTGAGTCTACTAGAAACGTTGGAGTAGAGCTGCGAGGAACTCGGCATAAGTTCCATTTGAAGAAATAACCTAGGCCAGAAACCCACTCAGCTGTAGCTGTTAAGATTCTTCTGGTGCGCACATTCTGGGAACCAGGCAGCAGAGTGCCCTGTGGAAGCTGCTCGATTTCAGCTTGTCTGATAGGTGTTTGTCTTCCCTGCAGAGAAACAGTGGCTTAGAGAACTCTTTCTACAGCAGCCACACACTCTGCCCTAGAGCTGAGAAGCACTGGCTGTAAGTTCCCTTTGCAGAAGTAACATTCTCCAGAAACACACTCTCTCCTAACTCTTAACTTACTAGCTCACCTCACATATGCATGGAAACCCAGAGTGGAGCAGCCGGCGATAGCTCTTGCTTGGATGCTGCCAGAAGGCTCTGTTCGATAGTGGCTTGCAAGGAGCTGCTTAGGAATCTAGTTGCACAGCAAGTACAAGCTTCTCACTGGAGCTGAGAAGCACTGGGAAGAACTTCCCTTTGAAGAACTAACAGTGTGCAGAAACACACGCAGTTCTATCTCTTACTGGGGAGTGTGCAGGAGACTTCAGTGAACAGGCCGCTCTGCCCGAACAAGGCAGAATGCAGATGCGTAGTTCCCAAGCATATTCTCCTGAGTCTACTAGAAACGTTGGAGTAGAGCTGCGAGGAACTCGGCATAAGTTCCATTTGAAGAAATAACCTAGGCCAGAAACCCACTCAGCTGTAGCTGTTAAGATTCTTCTGGAGCACACATTCTGGGAACCAGGCAGCAGAGTGCCCTGTGGAAGCTGCTCGATTTCAGCTTGTCTGATAGGTGTTTGTCTTCCCTGCAGAGAAACAGTGGCTTAGAGAACTCTTTCTACAGCAGCCACACACTCTGCCCTAGAGCTGAGAAGCACTGGCTGTAAGTTCCCTTTGCAGAAGTAACATTCTCCAGAAACACACTCTCTCCTAACTCTTAACTTACTAGCTCACCTCACATATGCATGGAAACCCAGAGTGGAGCAGCCGGCGATAGCTCTTGCTTGGATGCTGCCAGAAGGCTCTGTGCGATAGTGGCTTGCAAGGAGCTGCTTAGGAATCTAGTTGCACAGCAAGTACAAGCTTCTCACTGGAGCTGAGAAGCACTGGGAAGAACTTCTCTTTGAAGAACTAACAGTGTGCAGAAACACACGCAGTTCTATCTCTTACTGGGGAGTGTGCACTAGACTTCAGTGAACAGGCCGCATTGCCCGAGCAAGGCAGAATGCAGATGCGTAGTTCCCAAACAAATTCTTCTGAGTCCACTAGAAACGTTGGAGTAGACCTGAGAGGAACTCGGCATAAGTTCCATTTGAAGAAATAACCTAGGCCAGAAACCCACTCAGCTGTAGCTGTTAAGATTCATCTGGAGCGCACATTCTGGGAACCAGGCAGCAGAGTGCCCTGTGGAAGCTGCTCGATTTCAGCTTGTCTGATAGGTGTTTGTCTTCCCTGCAGAGAAACAGTGGCTTAGAGAAGTCTTTCTAGAGCAGCCACACACTCTGCCCTAGAGCTGAGAAGCACTGGCTGTAAGTTCCCTTTGCAGAAGTAACATTCTCCAGAAACACACTCTCTCCTAACACTTAACTTACTAGCTCACCTCACATATGCATGGAAACCCAGAGTGGAGCAGCCGGCGTATCTCTTGCTTGGATGCCGCCAGAAGGCTCTGTGCGATAGTGGCTTGCAAGGAGCTGCTTAGGAATCTAGTTGCACAGCAAGTACAAGCTACTCACTGGAGCTGAGAAGCACTGGGAAGAACTTCCCTTTGAAGAACTAACAGTGTGCAGAAACACACGCAGTTCTATCTCTTACTGGGGAGTGTGCAGGCGAGTTCAGTGAACAGGCCGCTCTGCCCGAACAAGGCAGAATGCAGATGTGTAGTTCCCAAGCATATTCTTCTGAGTCCACTAGAAACGTTGGAGTAGAGCTGAGAGGAACTCGGCATAAGTTCCATTTGAAGAAATAACCTAGGCCAGAAACCCACTCAGCTGTAGCTGTTAAGATTCATCTGGAGCGCACATTCTGGGAACCAGGCAGCAGACTGCCCTGTGGAAGCTGCTCGATTTCAGCTTGTCTGATAGGTGTTTGTCTTCCCTGCAGAGAAACAGTGGCTTAGAGAACTCTTTCTACAGCAGCCACACACTCTGCCGTAGAGCTGAGAAGCACTGGATGTAAGTTCCCTTTGCAGAAGTAACATTCTCCAGAAACACACTCTCTCCTAACTCTTAAGTTACTAGCTCACCTCACATATGCATGGAAACCCAGAGTGGAGCAGCCGGCATATCTCTTGCTTGGATGCTGCCAGAAGGCTCTGTGCGATAGTGGCTTGCAAGGAGCTGCTTAGGAATCTAGTTGCACAGCAAGTATAAGCTTCTCACTGGAGCTGAGAAGCACTGGGAAGAACTTCCCTTTGAAGAACTAACAGTGTGCAGAAACACACGCAGTTCTATCTCTTACTGGGGAGTTTGCAGGAGACTTCAGTGAACAGGCCGCTCTGCCCGAACAAGGCAGAATGCAGATGCGTAGTTCCCAAGCATATTCTCCTGAGTCTACTAGAAACGTTGGAGTAGAGCTGCGAGGAACTCGGCATAAGTTCCATTTGAAGAAATAACCTAGGCCAGAAACCCACTCAGCTGTAGCTGTTAAGATTCTTCTGGAGCGCACATTCTGGGAACCAGGCAGCAGAGTGCCCTGTGGAAGCTGCTCGATTTCAGCTTGTCTGATAGGTGTTTGTCTTCCCTGCAGAGAAACAGTGGCTTAGAGAACTCTTTCTACAGCAGCCACACACTCTGCCCTAGAGCTGAGAAGCACTGGCTGTAAGTTCCCTTTGCAGAAGTAACATTCTCCAGAAACACACTCTCTCCTAACTCTTAACTTACTAGCTCACCTCACATATGCATGGAAACCCAGAGTGGAGCAGCCGGCGATAGCTCTTGCTTGGATGCTGCCAGAAGGCTCTGTGCGATAGTGGCTTGCAAGGAGCTGCTTAGGAATCTAGTTGCACAGCAAGTACAAGCTTCTCACTGGAGCTGAGAAGCACTGGGAAGAACTTCCCTTTGAAGAACTAACAGTGTGCAGAAACACACGCAGTTCTATCTCTTACTGGGGAGTGTGCAGGAGACTTCAGTGAACAGGCCGCTCTGCCCGAACAAGGCAGAATGCAGATGCGTAGTTCCCAAGCATATTCTTCTGAGTCCACTAGAAACGTTGGAGTAGAGCTGAGAGGAACTCGGCATAAGTTCCATTTGAAGAAATAACCTAGGCCAGAAACCCACTCAGCTGTAGCTGTTAAGATTCATCTGGAGCGCACATTCTGGGAACCAGGCAGCAGAGTGCCCTGTGGAAGCTGCTCAATTTCAGCTTGTCTGATAGGTGTTTGTCTTCCCTGCAGAGAAACAGTGGCTTAGAGAACTCTTCCTACAGCAGCCACACACTCTGCCCTAGAGCTGAGAAGCACTGGTTGTAAGTTCCCCTTGCAGAAGTAACATTCTCCAGAAACACACTCTCTCCTAACTCTTAAGTTACTAGCTCACATCACATATGCATGGAAACCCAGAGTGGAGCAGCCGGCGTATCTCTTGCTTGGATGCCGCCAGAAGGCTCTGTGCGATAGTGGCTTGCAAGGAGCTGCTTAGGAATCTAGTTGCACAGCAAGTACAAGCTTCTCACTGGAGCTGAGAATCACTGGGAAGAACTTCCCTTTGAAGAACTAACAGTGTGCAGAAACACACGCAGTTCTATCTCTTACTGGGGAGTGTGCACTAGACTTCAGTGAACAGGCCGCATTGCCCGAGCAAGGCAGAATGCAGATGCGTAGTTCCCAAGCAAATTCTTCTGAGTACACTAGAAAAGTTGGAGTAGAGCTGAGAGGAACTCGGCATAAGTTCCATTTGAAGAAATAACCTAGGCCAGAAACCCACTCAGCTGTAGCTGTTAAGATTCATCTGGAGCGCACATTCTGGGAACCAGGCAGCAGAGTGCCCTGTGGAAGCTGCTCGATTTCAGCTTGTCTGATAGGTGTTTGTCTTCCCTGCAGAGAAACAGTGGCTTAGAGAAGTCTTTCTAGAGCAGCCACACACTCTGCCCTAGAGCTGAGAAGCACTGGCTGTAAGTTCCCTTTGCAGAAGTAACATTCTCCAGAAACACACTCTCTCCTAACTCTTAACATACTAGCTCACCTCACATATGCATGGAAACCCAGAGTGGAGCAGCCGGCGTATCTGTTGCTTGGATGCCGCCAGAAGGCTCTGTGCGATAGTGGCTTGCAAGGAGCTGCTTAGGAATCTAGTTGCACAGCAAGTACAAGCTTCTCACTGGAGCTGAGAAGCACTGGGAAGAACTTCCCTTTGAAGAACTAAAAGCGTGCAGAAACACACGCAGTTCTATCTCTTACTGGAGAGTGTGCAGGCGAGTTCAGTGAACAGGCCGCTCTGCCCGAACAAGGCAGAATGCAGATGCGTAGTTCCCAAGCATATTCTTCTGAGTCCACTAGAAACGTTGGAGTAGAGCTACGAGGAACTCGGCATAAGTTCCATTTGAAGAAATAACCTAGGCCAGAAACCCACTCATCTGTAGTTGTTAAGATTCATCTGGAGCGCACATTCTGGGAACCAGGCAGCAGAGTGCCCTGTGGAAGCTGCTCGATTTCAGCTTGTCTGATAGGTGTTTGTCTTCCCTGCAGAGAAACAGTGGCTTAGAGAAGTCTTTCTAGAGCAGCCACACACTCTGCCCTAGAGCTGAGAAGCACTGGCTGTAAGTTCCCTTTGCAGAAGTAACATTCTCCAGAAACACACTCTCTCCTAACTCTTAACTTACTAGCTCACCTCACATATGCATGGAAGCACAGAGTGGAGCAGGCGGCGATAGCTCTTGCTTGGATGCTGCCTGAAGGCCCTGTGCGATAGTGGCTTGCAAGGAGCTGCTTAGGAATCTAGTTGCACAGCAAGTACAAGCTTCTCACTGGAGCTGAGAAGCACTGGGAAGAACTTCCCTTTGAAGAACTAACAGTGTGCAGAAACACACGCAGTTCTATCCCCTCTGGGGTGTCTGCAGGAGAGTTCAGTGAACAGGTCGCTCTGCCCGAACAAGGCAGAATGCAGATGCGTAGTTCCCAAGCATATTCTTCTGAGTCCACTAGAAACGTTGGAGTAGAGCTGAGAGGAACTCGGCATAAGTTCCATTTGAAGAAATAACCTAGGCCAGAAACCCACTCAGCTGTAGCTGTTAAGATTCATCTGGAGCGCACATTCTGGGAACCAGGCAGCAGAGTGCCCTGTGGAAGCTGCTCGATTTCAGCTTGTCTGATAGGTGTTTGTCTTCCCTGCAGAGAAACAGTGGCTTAGAGAAGTCTTTCTAGAGCAGCCACACACTCTGCCCTAGAGCTGAGAAGCACTGGCTGTAAGTTCCCTTTGCAGAAGTAACATTCTCCAGAAACACACTCTCTCCTAACTCTTAACTTACTAGCTCACCTCACATATGCATGGAAACCCAGAGTGGAGCAGCCGGCGTATCTCTTGCTTGGATGCCGCCAGAAGGCTCTGTGCGATAGTGGTTTGCATGGAGCTGCTTAGGAATCTAGTTGCACAGCAAGTACAAGCTTCTCACTGGAGCTGAGAAGCACTGGGAAGAACTTCCCTTTGAAGAACTAACAGTGTGCAGAAACACACGCAGTTCTATCTCTTACTGGAGAGTGTGCAGGCGAGTTCAGTGAACAGGCCGCTCTGCCCGAACAAGGCAGAATGCAGATGCGTAGTTCCCAAGCAGATTCTTCTGAGTCCACTAGAAACGTTGGAGCAGAGCTACGAGGAACTCGGCATAAGTTCCATTTGAAGAAATAACCTAGGCCAGAAACCCACTCAGCTGTAGTTGTTAAGATTCATCTAGAGCGCACATTCTGGGAACCAGGCAGCAGAGTGCCCTGTGGAAGCTGCTCGATTTCAGCTTGTCTGATAGGTGTTTGTCTTCCCTGCAGAGAAACAGTGGCTTAGAGAAGTCTTTCTAGAGCAGCCACACACTCTGCCCTAGAGCTGAGAAGCACTGGCTGTAAGTTCCCTTTGCAGAAGTAACATTCTCCAGAAACACACTCTCTCCTAACTCTTAACTTATTAGCTCACCTCACATATGCATGGAAACCCAGAGTGGAGCAGCCGGCGTATCTCTTGCTTGGATGCCGCCAGAAGGCTCTGTGCGATAGTGGTTTGCATGGAGCTGCTTAGGAATCTAGTTGCACAGCAAGTACAAGCTTCTCACTGGAGCTGAGAAGCACTGGGAAGAACTTCCCTTTGAAGAACTAACAGTGTGCAGAAACACACGCAGTTCTATCTCTTACTGGGGAGTGTGCAGGCGAGTTCAGTGAACAGGCCGCTCTGCCTGAACAAGGCAGAATGCAGATGCGTAGTTCCCAAGCAGATTCTTCTGAGTGCACTAGAAACGTTGGAGTAGAGCTGAGAGGAACTCGGCATAAGTTCCATTTGAAGAAATAACCTAGGCCAGAAACCCACTCAGCTGTAGCTGTTAAGATTCATCTGGAGCGCACATTCTGGGAACCAGGCAGCAGAGTGCCCTGTGGAAGCTGCTCGATTTCAGCTTGTCTGATAGGTGTTTGTCTTCCCTGCAGAGAAACAGTGGCTTAGAGAATTCCTTCTAGAGCAGCCACACACTCTGCCCTAGAGCTGAGTATCACTGGCTGTAAGTTCCCTTTGCAGAAGTAACATTCTCCAGAAACACACTCTCTCCTAACTCTTAAGTTACTAGCTCACCTCATGTATGCATGGAAACCCAGAGTGGAGCAGCAGGCGTATCTCTTGCTTGGAAGCTGCCAGAAGGCTGTGTGCGATAGTGGCTTGCAAGGAGCTGCTTAGGAATCTAGTGGCACAGCAAGTACAAGCTTCTCACTGGAGCTGAGAAGCACTGGGAAGAACTTCCCTTTGAAGAACTAACAGTGTGCAGAAACACACGCAGTTCTATGTCTTACTGGGGAGTGTGCAGGCGAGTTCAGTGAACAGGCCGCTCTGCCCGAACAAGGCAGAATGCAGATGCGTAGTTCCCAAGCATATTCTTCTGAGTCCACTAGAAACGTTGGAGTAGAGCTGAGAGGAACTCGGCATAAGTTCCATTTGAAGAAATAACCTAGGCCAGAAACCCACTCAGCTGTAGCTGTTAAGATTCATCTGGAGCGCACATTCTGGGAACCAGGCAGCAGAGTGCCCTGTGGAAGCTGCTCGATTTCAGCTTGTCTGATAGGTGTTTGTCTTCTCTGCAGTGAAACAGTGGCTTAGAGATCTGTTTCTACAGCAGCCACACACTCTGCCCTAGAGCTGAGAAGCACTGGCTGTAAGTTCCCTTTGCAGAAGTAACATTCTCCAGAAACACACTCTCTCCTAACTATTAACTTACTAGCTCACCTCACATATGCATGGAAACACAGAGTGGAGCAGGCGGCGATAGCTCTTGCTTGGATGCTGCCTGAAGGCCCTGTGCGATAGTGGCTTGCAAGGAGCTGCTTAGGAATCTAGTTGCACAGCAAGTACAAGCTTCTCACTGGAGCTGAGAAGCACTGGGAAGAACTTCCCTTTGAAGAACTAACAGTGTGCAGAAACACACGCAGTTCTATCCCTTCTGGGGTGTCTGCAGGAGAGTTCAGTGAACAGGCCGCTCTGCCCGAACAAGGCAGAATGCAGATGCGTAGTTCCCAAGCATATTCTTCTGAGTCCACTAGAAACGTTGGAGTAGAGCTGAGAGGAACTCGGCATAAGTTCCATTTGAAGAAAT
Source organism: Tapirus indicus (assembly GCA_031878705.1). Classification (NCBI taxonomy): domain Eukaryota; kingdom Metazoa; phylum Chordata; class Mammalia; order Perissodactyla; family Tapiridae; genus Tapirus; species Tapirus indicus. The sequence continues at coordinate 1,802,046 of CM062933.1, forward strand.
AACCTAGGCCAGAAACCCACTCAGCTGTAGCTGTTAAGATTCATCTGGAGCGCACATTCTGGGAACCAGGCAGCAGAGTGCCCCGTGGAAGCTGCTCGATTTCAGCTTGTCTGATAGGTGTTTGTCTTCCCTGCAGAGAAACAGTGGCTTAGAGAAGTCTTTCTAGAGCAGCCACACACTCTGCCCTAGAGCTGAGAAGCACTGGTTGTAAGTTCCCTTTGCAGAAGTAACATTCTCCAGAAACACACTCTCTCCTAACTCTTAACTTACTAGCTCACCTCACATATGCATGGAAACCCAGAGTGGAGCAGGCAGCGATAGGTCTTGCTTGGATGCTGCCAGAAGGCTCTGTGCGATAGTGGCTTGCAAGGAGCTGCTTAGGAATCTAGTTGCACAGCAAGTACAAGCTTCTCCCTGGAGCTGAGAAGCACTGGGAAGAACTTCCCTTTGAAGAACTAACAGTGTGCAGAAACACACGCAGTTCTATCTCTTACTGGGGAGTGTGCAGGCGAGTTCAGTGAACAGGCCGCTCTGCCCGAACAAGGCAGAATGCAGATGCGTAGTTGCCAAGCATATTCTTCTGAGTCCACTAGAAACGTTGGAGTAGAGCTGAGAGGAACTCGGCATAAGTTCCATTTGAAGAAATAACCTAGGCCAGAAACCCACTCAGTTGTAGCTGTTAAGATTCATCTGGAGCGCACATTCTGGGAACCAGGCAGCAGAGTGCCCTGTGGAAGCTGCTCGATTTCAGCTTGTCTGATAGGTGTTTGTCTTCCCTGCAGAGAAACAGTGGCTTAGAGAAGTCTTTCTAGAGCAGCCACACACTCTGCCCTAGAGCTGAGAAGCACTGGTTGTAAGTTCCCTTTGCAGAAGTAACATTCTCCAGAAACACACTCTCTCCTAACTCTTAACTTACTAGCTCACCTCACATATGCATGGAAACCCAGAGTGGAGCAGCCGGCGTATCTCTTGCTTGGATGCCGCCAGAAGGCTCTGTGCGATAGTGGCTTGCAAGGAGCTGCTTAGGAATCTAGTTGCACAGCAAGTACAAGCTTCTCACTGGAGCTGAGAAGCACTGGGAAGAACTTCCCTTTGAAGAACTAACAGTGTGCAGAAACACACGCAGTTCTATCTCTTACTGGAGAGTGTGCAGGCGAGTTCAGTGAACAGGCCGCTCTGCCCGAACAAGGCAGAATGCAGATGCGTAGTTCCCAAGCATATTCTTCTGAGTCCACTAGAAACGTTGGAGTAGAGCTACGAGGAACTCGGCATAAGTTCCATTTGAAGAAATAACCTAGGCCAGAAACCCACTCAGCTGTAGCTGTTAAGATTCATCTGGAGCGCACATTCTGGGAACCAGGCAGCAGAGTGCCCTGTGGAAGCTGCTCGATTTCAGCTTGTCTGATAGGTGTTTGTCTTCCCTGCAGAGAAACAGTGGCTTAGAGAACTCTTCCTACAGCAGCCACACATTCTGCTCTAGAGCTGAGAAGCACTGGCTGTAAGTTCCCCTTGCAGAAGTAACATTCTCCAGAAACAAACTCTCTCCTAACTCTTAAGTTACTAGCTCACCTCACATATGCATGGAAACCCAGAGTGGAGCAGCCGGCGTATCTCTTGCTTGGATGCTGCCAGAAGGCTCTGTGCGATAGTGGCTTGCAAGGAGCTGCTTAGGAATCTCGTTGCACAGCAAGTACAAGCTTCTCACTGGAGCTGAGAAGCACTGGGAAGAACTTCCCTTTGAAGAACTAACAGTGTGCAGAAACACACGCAGTTCTATCTCTTACTGGGGAGTGTGCAGGCGAGTTCAGTGAACAGGCCGCTCTGCCTGAACAAGGCAGAATGCAGATGCGTAGTTCCCAAGCAGATTCTTCTGAGTCCACTAGAAACGTTGGAGTAGAGCTGAGAGGAACTCGGCATAAGTTCCATTTGAAGAAATAACCTAGGCCAGAAACCCACTCAGCTGTAGCTGTTAAGATTCATCTGGAGCGCACATTCTGGGAACCAGGCAGCAGAGTGCCCTGTGGAAGCTGCTCGATTTCAGCTTGTCTGATAGGTGTTTGTCTTCCCTGCAGAGAAACAGTGGCTTAGAGAAGTCTTTCTAGAGCAGCCACACACTCTGCCCTAGAGCTGAGTATCACTGGCTGTAAGTTCCCTTTGCAGAAGTAACATTCTCCAGAAACACACTCTCTCCTAACTCTTAACTTACTAGCTCACCTCACATATGCATGGAAACCCAGAGTGGAGCAGGCGGCGATAGCTCTTGCATGGAAGCTGCCAGAAGGCTCTGTGCGATAGTGGCTTGCAAGGAGCTGCTTAGGAATCTAGTTGCACAGCAAGTACAAGCTTCTCACTAGAGCTGAGAAGCACTGGGAAGAACTTCCCTTTGAAGAACTAACAGTGTGCAGAAACACACGCATTTCTATCTCTTACTGGAGAGTGTGCAGGTGAGTTCAGTGAACAGGCTGCTCTGCCCGAACAAGGCAGAATGCAGATGCGTAGTTCCCAAGCATATTCTTCTGAGTCCACTAGAAACGTTGAGGTAGAGCTGAGAGGAACTCGGCATAAGTTCCATTTGAAGAAATAACCTAGGCCAGAAACCCACTCAGCTGTAGCTGTTAGGATTCATCTGGAGCGCACATTCTGGGAACCAGGCAGCAGAGTGCCCTGTGGAAGCTGCTCGATTTCAGCTTGTCTGATAGGTGTTTGTCTTCCCTGCAGAGAAACAGTGGCTTAGAGAAGTCTTTCTAGAGCAGCCACACACTCTGCCCTAGAGCTGAGAAGCACTGGCTGTAAGTTCCCTTTGCAGAAGTAACATTCTCCAGAAACACACTCTCTCCTAACTCTTAACTTACTAGCTCACCTCACATATGCATGGAAACCCAGAGTGGAGCAGCCGGCGTATCTCTTGCTTGGATGCCGCCAGATGGCTCTGTGCGATAGTGGCTTGCAAGGAGCTGCTTAGGAATCTAGTTGCACAGCAAGTACAAGCTTCTCACTGGAGCTGAGAAGCACTGGGAAGAACTTCCCTTTGAAGAACTAAAAGTGTGCAGAAACACACGCAGTTCTATCTCTTACTGGAGAGTGTGCAGGCGAGTTCAGTGAACAGGCCGCTCTGCCCGAACAAGGCAGAATGCAGATGCGTAGTTCCCAAGCATATTCTTCTGAGTCCACTAGAAACGTTGGAGTAGAGCTGAGAGGAACTCGGCATAAGTTCCATCTGAAGAAATAACCTAGGCCAGAAACCCACTCAGCTGTAGCTGTTAAGATTCATCTGGAGCGCACATTCTGGGAACCAGGCAGCAGAGTGCCCTGTGGAAGCTGCTCGATTTCAGCTTGTCTGATAGGTGTTTGTCTTCCCTGCAGAGAAACAGTGGCTTAGAGAAGTCTTTCTAGAGCAGCCACACACTCTGCCCTAGAGCTGAGAAGCACTGGTTGTAAGTTCCCTTTGCAGAAGTAACATTCTCCAGAAACACACTCTCTCCTAACTCTTAACTTACTAGCTCACCTCACATATGCATGGAAACCCAGAGTGGAGCAGGCAGCGATAGGTCTTGCTTGGATGCTGCCAGAAGGCTCTGTGCGATAGTGGCTTGCAAGGAGCTGCTTAGGAATCTAGTTGCACAGCAAGTACAAGCTTCTCACTGGAGCTGAGAAGCACTGGGAAGAACTTCCCTTTGAAGAACTAACAGTGTGCAGAAACACACGCAGTTCTATCTCTTACTGGGGAGTGTGCAGGCGAGTTCAGTGAACAGGCCGCTCTGCCCGAACAAGGCAGAATGCAGATGCGTAGTTCCCAAGCATATTCTTCTGAGTCCACTAGAAACGTTGGAGTAGAGCTGAGAGGAACTCGGCATAAGTTCCATTTGAAGAAATAACCTAGGCCAGAAACCCACTCAGTTGTAGCTGTTAAGATTCATCTGGAGCGCACATTCTGGGAACCAGGCAGCAGAGTGCCCTGTGGAAGCTGCTCGATTTCAGCTTGTCTGATAGGTGTTTGTCTTCCCTGCAGAGAAACAGTGGCTTAGAGAAGTCTTTCTAGAGCAGCCACACACTCTGCCCTAGAGCTGAGAAGCACTGGTTGTAAGTTCCCTTTGCAGAAGTAACATTCTCCAGAAACACACTCTCTCCTAACTCTTAACTTACTAGCTCACCTCACATATGCATGGAAACCCAGAGTGGAGCAGCCGGCGTATCTCTTGCTTGGATGCCGCCAGAAGGCTCTGTGCGATAGTGGCTTGCAAGGAGCTGCTTAGGAATCTAGTTGCACAGCAAGTACAAGCTTCTCACTGGAGCTGAGAAGCACTGGGAAGAACTTCCCTTTGAAGAACTAACAGTGTGCAGAAACACACGCAGTTCTATCTCTTACTGGAGAGTGTGCAGGCGAGTTCAGTGAACAGGCCGCTCTGCCCGAACAAGGCAGAATGCAGATGCGTAGTTCCCAAGCATATTCTTCTGAGTCCACTAGAAACGTTGGAGTAGAGCTACGAGGAACTCGGCATAAGTTCCATTTGAAGAAATAACCTAGGCCAGAAACCCACTCAGCTGTAGCTGTTAGGATTCATCTGGAGCGCACATTCTGGGAACCAGGCAGCAGAGTGCCCTGTGGAAGCTGCTCGATTTCAGCTTGTCTGATAGGTGTTTGTCTTCCCTGCAGAGAAACAGTGGCTTAGAGAACTCTTTCTACAGCAGCCACACAATCTGCCCTAGAGCTGAGAAGCACTGGCTGTAAGTTCCCTTTGCAGAAGTAACATTCTCCAGAAACACACTCTCTCCTAACTCTTAACTTACTAGCTCACCTCACATATGCATGGAAACCCAGAGTGGAGCAGGCGGCGATAGCTCTTGCTTGGATGCTGCCAGAAGGCTCTGTGCGATAGTGGCTTGCAAGGACCTGCTTAGGAATCTCGTTGCACAGCAAGTACAAGCTTCTCACTGGAGCTGAGAAGCACTGGGAAGAACTTCCCTTTGAAGAACTAACAGTGTGCAGAAACACACGCAGTTCTATCTCTTACTGGGGAGTGTGCAGGCGAGTTCAGTGAACAGGCCGCTCTGCCTGAACAAGGCAGAATGCAGATGCGTAGTTCCCAAGCATATTCTTCTGAGTCCACTAGAAACGTTGGAGTAGAGCTGAGAGGAACTCGGCATAAGTTCCATTTGAAGAAATAACCTAGGCCAGAAACCCACTCAGCTGTAGCTGTTAAGATTCATCTGGAGCGCACATTCTGGGAACCAGGCAGCAGAGTGCCCTGTGGAAGCTGCTCGATTTCAGCTTGTCTGATAGGTGTTTGTCTTCCCTGCAGAGAAACAGTGGCTTAGAGAACTCTTCCTACAGCAGCCACACATTCTGCTCTAGAGCTGAGAAGCACTGGCTGTAAGTTCCCCTTGCAGAAGTAACATTCTCCAGAAACAAACTCTCTCCTAACTCTTAAGTTACTAGCTCACCTCACATATGCATGGAAACCCAGAGTGGAGCAGCCGGCGTATCTCTTGCTTGGATGCTGCCAGAAGGCTCTGTGCGATAGTGGCTTGCAAGGAGCTGCTTAGGAATCTCGTTGCACAGCAAGTACAAGCTTCTCACTGGAGCTGAGAAGCACTGGGAAGAACTTCCCTTTGAAGAACTAACAGTGTGCAGAAACACACGCAGTTCTATCTCTTACTGGGGAGTGTGCAGGCGAGTTCAGTGAACAGGCCGCTCTGCCTGAACAAGGCAGAATGCAGATGCGTAGTTCCCAAGCAGATTCTTCTGAGTCCACTAGAAACGTTGGAGTAGAGCTGAGAGGAACTCGGCATAAGTTCCATTTGAAGAAATAACCTAGGCCAGAAACCCACTCAGCTGTAGCTGTTAAGATTCATCTGGAGCGCACATTCTGGGAACCAGGCAGCAGAGTGCCCTGTGGAAGCTGCTCGATTTCAGCTTGTCTGATAGGTGTTTGTCTTCCCTGCAGAGAAACAGTGGCTTAGAGAAGTCTTTCTAGAGCAGCCACACACTCTGCCCTAGAGCTGAGTATCACTGGCTGTAAGTTCCCTTTGCAGAAGTAACATTCTCCAGAAACACACTCTCTCCTAACTCTTAACTTACTAGCTCACCTCACATATGCATGGAAACCCAGAGTGGAGCAGGCGGCGATAGCTCTTGCATGGAAGCTGCCAGAAGGCTCTGTGCGATAGTGGCTTGCAAGGAGCTGCTTAGGAATCTCGTTGCACAGCAAGTACAAGCTTCTCACTAGAGCTGAGAAGCACTGGGAAGAACTTCCCTTTGAAGAACTAACAGTGTGCAGAAACACACGCAGTTCTATCTCTTACTGGAGAGTGTGCAGGTGAGTTCAGTGAACAGGCTGCTCTGCCCGAACAAGGCAGAATGCAGATGCGTAGTTCCCAAGCATATTCTTCTGAGTCCACTAGAAACGTTGGAGTAGAGCTGAGAGGAACTCGGCAAGTTCCATTTGAAGAAATAACCTAGGCCAGAAACCCACTCAGCTGTAGCTGTTAGGATTCATCTGGAGCGCACATTCTGGGAACCAGGCAGCAGAGTGCCCTGTGGAAGCTGCTCGATTTCAGCTTGTCTGATAGGTGTTTGTCTTCCCTGCAGAGAAACAGTGGCTTAGAGAAGTCTTTCTAGAGCAGCCACACACTCTGCCCTAGAGCTGAGAAGCACTGGTTGTAAGTTCCCTTTGCAGAAGTAACATTCTCCAGAAACACACTCTCTCCTAACTCTTAACTTACTAGCTCACCTCACATATGCATGGAAACCCAGAGTGGAGCAGCCGGCGTATCTCTTGCTTGGATGCCGCCAGAAGGCTCTGTGCGATAGTGGCTTGCAAGGAGCTGCTTAGGAATCTAGTTGCACAGCAAGTACAAGCTTCTCACTGGAGCTGAGAAGCACTGGGAAGAACTTCCCTTTGAAGAACTAACAGTGTGCAGAAACACACGCAGTTCTATCTCTTACTGGAGAGTGTGCAGGCGAGTTCAGTGAACAGGCCGCTCTGCCCGAACAAGGCAGAATGCAGATGCGTAGTTCCCAAGCATATTCTTCTGAGTCCACTAGAAACGTTGGAGTAGAGCTACGAGGAACTCGGCATAAGTTCCATTTGAAGAAATAACCTAGGCCAGAAACCCACTCAGCTGTAGCTGTTAGGATTCATCTGGAGCGCACATTCTGGGAACCAGGCAGCAGAGTGCCCTGTGGAAGCTGCTCGATTTCAGCTTGTCTGATAGGTGTTTGTCTTCCCTGCAGAGAAACAGTGGCTTAGAGAACTCTTTCTACAGCAGCCACACAATCTGCCCTAGAGCTGAGAAGCACTGGCTGTAAGTTCCCTTTGCAGAAGTAACATTCTCCAGAAACACACTCTCTCCTAACTCTTAACTTACTAGCTCACCTCACATATGCATGGAAACCCAGAGTGGAGCAGGCGGCGATAGCTCTTGCTTGGATGCTGCCAGAAGGCTCTGTGCGATAGTGGCTTGCAAGGACCTGCTTAGGAATCTCGTTGCACAGCAAGTACAAGCTTCTCACTGGAGCTGAGAAGCACTGGGAAGAACTTCCCTTTGAAGAACTAACAGTGTGCAGAAACACACGCAGTTCTATCTCTTACTGGGGAGTGTGCAGGCGAGTTCAGTGAACAGGCCGCTCTGCCTGAACAAGGCAGAATGCAGATGCGTAGTTCCCAAGCATATTCTTCTGAGTCCACTAGAAACGTTGGAGTAGAGCTGAGAGGAACTCGGCATAAGTTCCATTTGAAGAAATAACCTAGGCCAGAAACCCACTCAGCTGTAGCTGTTAAGATTCATCTGGAGCGCACATTCTGGGAACCAGGCAGCAGAGTGCCCTGTGGAAGCTGCTCGATTTCAGCTTGTCTGATAGGTGTTTGTCTTCCCTGCAGAGAAACAGTGGCTTAGAGAACTCTTCCTACAGCAGCCACACATTCTGCTCTAGAGCTGAGAAGCACTGGCTGTAAGTTCCCCTTGCAGAAGTAACATTCTCCAGAAACAAACTCTCTCCTAACTCTTAAGTTACTAGCTCACCTCACATATGCATGGAAACCCAGAGTGGAGCAGCCGGCGTATCTCTTGCTTGGATGCTGCCAGAAGGCTCTGTGCGATAGTGGCTTGCAAGGAGCTGCTTAGGAATCTCGTTGCACAGCAAGTATAAGCTTCTCACTGGAGCTGAGAAGCACTGGGAAGAACTTCCCTTTGAAGAACTAACAGTGTGCAGAAACACACGCAGTTCTATCTCTTACTGGGGAGTGTGCAGGCGAGTTCAGTGAACAGGCCGCTCTGCCTGAACAAGGCAGAATGCAGATGCGTAGTTCCCAAGCAGATTCTTCTGAGTCCACTAGAAACGTTGGAGTAGAGCTGAGAGGAACTCGGCATAAGTTCCATTTGAAGAAATAACCTAGGCCAGAAACCCACTCAGCTGTAGCTGTTAAGATTCATCTGGAGCGCACATTCTGGGAACCAGGCAGCAGAGTGCCCTGTGGAAGCTGCTCGATTTCAGCTTGTCTGATAGGTGTTTGTCTTCCCTGCAGAGAAACAGTGGCTTAGAGAAGTCTTTCTAGAGCAGCCACACACTCTGCCCTAGAGCTGAGTATCACTGGCTGTAAGTTCCCTTTGCAGAAGTAACATTCTCCAGAAACACACTCTCTCCTAACTCTTAACTTACTAGCTCACCTCACATATGCATGGAAACCCAGAGTGGAGCAGGCGGCGATAGCTCTTGCATGGAAGCTGCCAGAAGGCTCTGTGCGATAGTGGCTTGCAAGGAGCTGCTTAGGAATCTCGTTGCACAGCAAGTACAAGCTTCTCACTAGAGCTGAGAAGCACTGGGAAGAACTTCCCTTTGAAGAACTAACAGTGTGCAGAAACACACGCAGTTCTATCTCTTACTGGAGAGTGTGCAGGTGAGTTCAGTGAACAGGCTGCTCTGCCCGAACAAGGCAGAATGCAGATGCGTAGTTCCCAAGCATATTCTTCTGAGTCCACTAGAAACGTTGGAGTAGAGCTGAGAGGAACTCGGCAAGTTCCATTTGAAGAAATAACCTAGGCCAGAAACCCACTCAGCTGTAGCTGTTAGGATTCATCTGGAGCGCACATTCTGGGAACCAGGCAGCAGAGTGCCCTGTGGAAGCTGCTCGATTTCAGCTTGTCTGATAGGTGTTTGTCTTCCCTGCAGAGAAACAGTGGCTTAGAGAAGTCTTTCTAGAGCAGCCACACACTCTGCCCTAGAGCTGAGAAGCACTGGCTGTAAGTTCCCTTTGCAGAAGTAACATTCTCCAGAAACACACTCTCTCCTAACTCTTAACTTACTAGCTCACCTCACATATGCATGGAAACCCAGAGTGGAGCAGCCGGCGTATCTCTTGCTTGGATGCCGCCAGAAGGCTCTGTGCGATAGTGGCTTGCAAGGAGCTGCTTAGGAATCTAGTTGCACAGCAAGTACAAGCTTCTCACTGGAGCTGAGAAGCACTGGGAAGAACTTCCCTTTGAAGAACTAAAAGTGTGCAGAAACACACGCAGTTCTATCTCTTACTGGAGAGTGTGCAGGCGAGTTCAGTGAACAGGCCGCTCTGCCCGAACAAGGCAGAATGCAGATGCGTAGTTCCCAAGCATATTCTTCTGAGTCCACTAGAAACGTTGGAGTAGAGCTGAGAGGAACTCGGCATAAGTTCCATTTGAAGAAATAACCTAGGCCAGAAACCCACTCAGCTGTAGCTGTTAAGATTCATCTGGAGCGCACATTCTGGGAACCAGGCAGCAGAGTGCCCTGTGGAAGCTGCTCGATTTCAGCTTGTCTGATAGGTGTTTGTCTTCCCTGCAGAGAAACAGTGGCTTACAGAACTCTTCCTACAGCAGCCACACATTCTGCTCTAGAGCTGAGAAGCACTGGCTGTAAGTTCCCCTTGCAGAAGTAACATTCTCCAGAAACAAACTCTCTCCTAACTCTTAAGTTACTAGCTCACCTCACATATGCATGGAAACCCAGAGTGGAGCAGCCGGCGTATCTCTTGCTTGGATGCCGCCAGAAGGCTCTGTGCGATAGTGGCTTGCAAGGAGCTGCTTAGGAATCTCGTTGCACAGCAAGTACAAGCTTCTCACTGGAGCTGAGAAGCACTGGGAAGAACTTCCCTTTGAAGAACCCAGTGTGCAGAAACACACGCAGTTCTATCTCTTACTGGAGAGTGTGCAGGCGAGTTCAGTGAACAGGCTGCTCTGCCCGAACAAGCCAGAATGCAGATGCGTAGTTCCCAAGCATATTCTTCTGAGTCCACTAGAAACGTTGGAGTAGAGCTGAGAGGAACTCGGCATAATTTCCATTTGAAGAAATAACCTAGGCCAGAAACCCACTCAGCTGTAGCTGTTAGGATTCATCTGGAGCGCACATTCTGGGAACCAGGCAGCAGAGTGCCCTGTGGAAGCTGCTCCATTTCAGCTTGTCTGAAAGGTGTTTGTCTTCCCTGCAGAGAAACAGTGGCTTAGAGAAGTCTTTCTAGAGCAGCCACACACTCTGCCCTAGAGCTGAGAAGCACTGGCTGTAAGTTCCCTTTGCAGAAGTAACATTCTCCAGAAACACACTCTCTCCTAACTCTTAACTTACTAGCTCACCTCACATATGCATGGAAACCCAGAGTGGAGCAGCCGGCGTATCTCTTGCTTGGATGCCGCCAGAAGGCTCTGTGCGATAGTGGCTTGCAAGGAGCTGCTTAGGAATCTAGTTGCACAGCAAGTACAAGCTTCTCACTGGAGCTGAAAAGCACTGGGAAGAACTTCCCTTTGAAGAACTAAAAGTGTGCAGAAACACACGCAGTTCTATCTCTTACTGGAGAGTGTGCAGGTGAGTTCAGTGAACAGGCCGCTCTGCCCGAACAAGGCAGAATGCAGATGCGTAGTTCCCAAGCATATTCTTCTGAGTCCACTAGAAACGTTGGAGTAGAGCTACGAGGAACTCGGCATAAGTTCCATTTGAAGAAATAACCTAGGCCAGAAACCCACTCAGCTGTAGTTGTTAAGATTCATCTGGAGCGCACATTCTGGGAACCAGGCAGCAGAGTGCCCTGTGGAAGCTGCTCGATTTCAGCTTGACTGATAGGTGTTTGTCTTCCCTGCAGAGAAACAGTGGCTTAGAGAAGTCTTTCTAGAGCAGCCACACACTCTGCCCTAGAGCTGAGTATCACTGGCTGTAAGTTCCCTTTGGAGAAGTAACCATCTCCAGAAACACACTCTCTCCTAACTCTTAACTTACTAGCTCACCTCACATATGCATGGAAACCCAGAGTGGAGCAGGCCTCGATAGGTCTTGCTTGGATTCTGCCAGAAGGCTCTGTGCGATAGTGGCTTGCAAGGAGCTTCTTAGGAATCTAGTTGCACAGCAAGTACAAGCTTCTCACTGGAGCTGAGAAGCACTGGGAAGAACTTCCCTTTGAAGAACTAACAGTGTGCAGAAACACACGCAGTTCTATCTCTTACTGGGGAGTGTGCAGGCGAGTTCAGTGAACAGGCTGCTCTGCCCGAACAAGGCAGAATGCAGATGCGTAGTTCCCAAGCAGATTCTTCTGAGTCCACTAGAAACGTTGGAGTAGAGCTGAGAGGAACTCGGCATAAGTTCCATTTGAAGAAATAACCTAGACCAGAAACCCACTCAGCTGTAGCTGTTAAGATTCATCTGGAGCGCACATTCTGGGAACCAGGCAGCAGAGTGCCCTGTGGAAGCTGCTCGATTTCAGCTTGTCTGATAGGTGTTTGTCTTCCCTGCAGAGAAACAGTGGCTTAGAGAAGTCTTTCTAGAGCAGCCACACACTCTGCCCTAGAGCTGAGAAGCACTGGCTGTAAGTTCCCTTTGCAGAAGTAACATTCTCCAGAAACACACTCTCTCCTAACTCTTAACTTACTAGCTCACCTCACATATGCATGGAAACCCAGAGTGGAGCAGCCGGCATATCTCTTGCTTGGATGCCGCCAGAAGGCTCTGTGCGATAGTGGCTTGCAAGGAGCTGCTTAGGAATCTAGTTGCACAGCAAGTACAAGCTTCTCACTGGAGCTGAGAAGCACTGGGAAGAACTTCCCTTTGAAGAACTAAAAGTGTGCAGAAACACACGCAGTTCTATCTCTTACTGGAGAGTGTGCAGGCGAGTTCAGTGAACAGGCCGCTCTGCCCGAACAAGGCAGAATGCAGATGCGTAGTTCCCAAGCATATTCTTCTGAGTCCACTAGAAACGTTGTAGTAGAGCTACGAGGAACTCGGCATAAGTTCCATTTGAAGAAATAACCTAGGCCAGAAACCCACTCAGCTGTAGTTGTTAAGATTCATCTGGAGCGCACATTCTGGGAACCAGGCAGCAGAGTGCCCTGTGGAAGCTGCTCGATTTCAGCTTGTCTGATAGGTGTTTGTCTTCCCTGCAGAGAAACAGTGGCTTAGAGAAGTCTTTCTAGAGCAGCCACACACTCTGCCCTAGAGCTGAGAAGCACTGGCTGTAAGTTCCCTTTGCAGAAGTAACATTCTCCAGAAACACACTCTCTCCTAACTCTTAACTTACTAGCTCACCTCACATATGCATGGAAACCCAGAGTGGAGCAGCCGGCGTATCTCTTGCTTGGATGCCGCCAGAAGGCTCTGTGCGATAGTGGCTTGCAAGGAGCTGCTTAGGAATCTAGTTGCACAGCAAGTACAAGCTTCTCACTGGAGCTGAGAAGCACTGGGAAGAACTTCCCTTTGAAGAACTAACAGTGTGCAGAAACACACGCAGTTCTATCTCTTACTGGAGAGTGTGCAGGTGAGTTCAGTGAACAGGCCGCTCTGCCCGAACAAGGCAGAATGCAGATGCGTAGTTCCCAAGCATATTCTTCTGAGTCCACTAGAAACGTTGGAGTAGAGCTGAGAGGAACTCGGCATAAGTTCCATTTGAAGAAATAACCTAGGCCAGAAACCCACTCAGCTGTAGCTGTTAAGATTCATCTGGAGCGCACATTCTGGGAACCAGGCAGCAGAGTGCCCTGTGGAAGCTGCTCGATTTCAGCTTGTCTGATAGGTGTTTGTCTTCCCTGCAGAGAAACAGTGGCTTAGAGAAGTCTTTCTAGAGCAGCCACACACTCTGCCCTAGAGCTGAGTATCACTGGCTGTAAGTTCCCTTTGCAGAAGTAACATTCTCCAGAAACACACTCTCTCCTAACTCTTAACTTACTAGCTCACCTCACATATGCATGGAAACCCAGAGTGGAGCAGCGGGTGTATCTCTTGCTTGGATGCCGCCAGAAGGCTCTGTGCGATAGTGGCTTGCAAGGAGCTGCTTAGGAATCTAGTTGCACAGCAAGTACAAGCTTCTCACTGGAGCTGAGAAGTACTGGGAAGAACTTCCCTTTGAAGAACTAACAGTGTGCAGAAACACACGCAGTTCTATCTCTTACTGGAGAGTGTGCAGGCGAGTTCAGTGAACAGGCCGCTCTGCCCGAACAAGGCAGAATGCAGATGCGTAGTTCCCAAGCATATTCTTCTGAGTCCACTAGAAACGTTGGAGTAGAGCTGAGAGGAACTCAGCATAAGTTCCATTTGAAGAAATAACCTAGGCCAGAAACCCACTCAGCTGTAGCTCTTAGGATTCATCTGGAGTGCACATTCTGGGAACCAGGCAGCAGAGTGCCCTGTGGAAGCTGCTCGATTTCAGCTTGTCTGATAGGTGTTTGTCTTCCCTGCAGAGAAACAGTGGCTTAGAGAAGTCTTTCTAGAGCAGCCACACACTCTGCCCTAGAGCTGAGTATCACTGGCTGTAAGTTCCCTTTGCAGAAGTAACCTTCTCCAGAAACACACTCTCTCCTAACTCTTAACTTACTAGCTCACCTCACATATGCATGGAAACCCAGAGTGGAGCAGGCGGCGATAGCTCTTGCATGGAAGCTGCCAGAAGGCTCTGTGCGATAGTGGCTTGCAAGGAGCTTCTTAGGAATCTAGTTGCACAGCAAGTACAAGCTTCTCACTGGAGCTGAGAAGCACTGGGAAGAACTTCCCTTTGAAGAACTAACAGTGTGCAGAAACACACGCAGTTCTATCTCTTACTGGAGAGTGTGCAGGCGAGTTCAGTGAACAGGCTGCTCTGCCCGAACAAGCCAGAATGCAGATGCGTAGTTCCCAAGCATATTCTTCTGAGTCCACTAGAAACGTTGGAGTAGAGCTGAGAGGAACTCGGCATAAGTTCCATTTGAAGAAATAACCTAGGCCAGAAACCCACTCAGCTGTAGCTGTTAGGATTCATCTGGAGCGCACATTCTGGGAACCAGGCAGCAGAGTGCCCTGTGGAAGCTGCTCCATTTCAGCTTGTCTGAAAGGTGTTTGTCTTCCCTGCAGAGAAACAGTGGCTTAGAGAAGTCTTTCTAGAGCAGCCACACACTCTGCCCTAGAGCTGAGAAGCACTGGCTGTAAGTTCCCTTTGCAGAAGTAACATTCTCCAGAAACACACTCTCTCCTAACTCTTAACTTACTAGCTCACCTCACATATGCATGGAAACCCAGAGTGGAGCAGCCGGCGTATCTCTTGCTTGGATGCCGCCAGAAGGCTCTGTGCGATAGTGGCTTGCAAGGAGCTGCTTAGGAATCTAGTTGCACAGCAAGTACAAGCTTCTCACTGGAGCTGAAAAGCACTGGGAAGAACTTCCCTTTGAAGAACTAAAAGTGTGCAGAAACACACGCAGTTCTATCTCTTACTGGAGAGTGTGCAGGTGAGTTCAGTGAACAGGCCGCTCTGCCCGAACAAGGCAGAATGCAGATGCGTAGTTCCCAAGCATATTCTTCTGAGTCCACTAGAAACGTTGGAGTAGAGCTACGAGGAACTCGGCATAAGTTCCATTTGAAGAAATAACCTAGGCCAGAAACCCACTCAGCTGTAGTTGTTAAGATTCATCTGGAGCGCACATTCTGGGAACCAGGCAGCAGAGTGCCCTGTGGAAGCTGCTCGATTTCAGCTTGACTGATAGGTGTTTGTCTTCCCTGCAGAGAAACAGTGGCTTAGAGAAGTCTTTCTAGAGCAGCCACACACTCTGCCCTAGAGCTGAGTATCACTGGCTGTAAGTTCCCTTTGGAGAAGTAACCATCTCCAGAAACACACTCTCTCCTAACTCTTAACTTACTAGCTCACCTCACATATGCATGGAAACCCAGAGTGGAGCAGGCCTCGATAGGTCTTGCTTGGATGCTGCCAGAAGGCTCTGTGCGATAGTGGCTTGCAAGGAGCTTCTTAGGAATCTAGTTGCACAGCAAGTACAAGCTTCTCACTGGAGCTGAGAAGCACTGGGAAGAACTTCCCTTTGAAGAACTAACAGTGTGCAGAAACACACGCAGTTCTATCTCTTACTGGGGAGTGTGCAGGCGAGTTCAGTGAACAGGCTGCTCTGCCCGAACAAGGCAGAATGCAGATGCGTAGTTCCCAAGCAGATTCTTCTGAGTCCACTAGAAACGTTGGAGTAGAGCTGAGAGGAACTCGGCATAAGTTCCATTTGAAGAAATAACCTAGACCAGAAACCCACTCAGCTGTAGCTGTTAAGATTCATCTGGAGCGCACATTCTGGGAACCAGGCAGCAGAGTGCCCTGTGGAAGCTGCTCGATTACAGCTTGTCTGATAGGTGTTTGTCTTCCCTGCAGAGAAACAGTGGCTTAGAGAAGTCTTTCTAGAGCAGCCACACACTCTGCCCTAGAGCTGAGAAGCACTGGCTGTAAGTTCCCTTTGCAGAAGTAACATTCTCCAGAAACACACTCTCTCCTAACTCTTAACTTACTAGCTCACCTCACATATGCATGGAAACCCAGAGTGGAGCAGCCGGCATATCTCTTGCTTGGATGCCGCCAGAAGGCTCTGTGCGATAGTGGCTTGCAAGGAGCTGCTTAGGAATCTAGTTGCACAGCAAGTACAAGCTTCTCACTGGAGCTGAGAAGCACTGGGAAGAACTTCCCTTTGAAGAACTAAAAGTGTGCAGAAACACACGCAGTTCTATCTCTTACTGGAGAGTGTGCAGGCGAGTTCAGTGAACAGGCCGCTCTGCCCGAACAAGGCAGAATGCAGATGCGTAGTTCCCAAGCATATTCTTCTGAGTCCACTAGAAACGTTGGAGTAGAGCTACGAGGAACTCGGCATAAGTTCCATTTGAAGAAATAACCTAGGCCAGAAACCCACTCAGCTGTAGTTGTTAAGATTCATCTGGAGCGCACATTCTGGGAACCAGGCAGCAGAGTGCCCTGTGGAAGCTGCTCGATTTCAGCTTGTCTGATAGGTGTTTGTCTTCCCTGCAGAGAAACAGTGGCTTAGAGAAGTCTTTCTAGAGCAGCCACACACTCTGCCCTAGAGCTGAGAAGCACTGGCTGTAAGTTCCCTTTGCAGAAGTAACATTCTCCAGAAACACACTCTCTCCTAACTCTTAACTTACTAGCTCACCTCACATATGCATGGAAACCCAGAGTGGAGCAGCCGGCGTATCTCTTGCTTGGATGCCGCCAGAAGGCTCTGTGCGATAGTGGCTTGCAAGGAGCTGCTTAGGAATCTAGTTGCACAGCAAGTACAAGCTTCTCACTGGAGCTGAGAAGCACTGGGAAGAACTTCCCTTTGAAGAACTAACAGTGTGCAGAAACACACGCAGTTCTATCTCTTACTGGAGAGTGTGCAGGTGAGTTCAGTGAACAGGCCGCTCTGCCCGAACAAGGCAGAATGCAGATGCGTAGTTCCCAAGCATATTCTTCTGAGTCCACTAGAAACGTTGGAGTAGAGCTGAGAGGAACTCGGCATAAGTTCCATTTGAAGAAATAACCTAGGCCAGAAACCCACTCAGCTGTAGCTGTTAAGATTCATCTGGAGCGCACATTCTGGGAACCAGGCAGCAGAGTGCCCTGTGGAAGCTGCTCGATTTCAGCTTGTCTGATAGGTGTTTGTCTTCCCTGCAGAGAAACAGTGGCTTAGAGAAGTCTTTCTAGAGCAGCCACACACTCTGCCCTAGAGCTGAG
This sequence comes from Tapirus indicus, assembly GCA_031878705.1. Classification (NCBI taxonomy): domain Eukaryota; kingdom Metazoa; phylum Chordata; class Mammalia; order Perissodactyla; family Tapiridae; genus Tapirus; species Tapirus indicus. The sequence continues at coordinate 1,819,016 of CM062933.1, forward strand.
TATCACTGGCTGTAAGTTCCCTTTGCAGAAGTAACATTCTCCAGAAACACACTCTCTCCTAACTCTTAACTTACTAGCTCACCTCACATATGCATGGAAACCCAGAGTGGAGCAGCGGGTGTATCTCTTGCTTGGATGCCGCCAGAAGGCTCTGTGCGATAGTGGCTTGCAAGGAGCTGCTTAGGAATCTAGTTGCACAGCAAGTACAAGCTTCTCACTGGAGCTGAGAAGTACTGGGAAGAACTTCCCTTTGAAGAACTAACAGTGTGCAGAAACACACGCAGTTCTATCTCTTACTGGAGAGTGTGCAGGCGAGTTCAGTGAACAGGCCGCTCTGCCCGAACAAGGCAGAATGCAGATGCGTAGTTCCCAAGCATATTCTTCTGAGTCCACTAGAAACGTTGGAGTAGAGCTGAGAGGAACTCGGCATAAGTTCCATTTGAAGAAATAACCTAGGCCAGAAACACACTCAGCTGTAGCTCTTAGGATTCATCTGGAGTGCACATTCTGGGAACCAGGCAGCAGAGTGCCCTGTGGAAGCTGCTCGATTTCAGCTTGTCTGATAGGTGTTTGTCTTCCCTGCAGAGAAACAGTGGCTTAGAGAAGTCTTTCTAGAGCAGCCACACACTCTGCCCTAGAGCTGAGTATCACTGGCTGTAAGTTCCCTTTGCAGAAGTAACCTTCTCCAGAAACACACTCTCTCCTAACTCTTAACTTACTAGCTCACCTCACATATTCATGGAAACCCAGAGTGGAGCAGGCGGCGATAGCTCTTGCATGGAAGCTGCCAGAAGGCTCTGTGCGATAGTGGCTTGCAAGGAGCTTCTTAGGAATCTAGTTGCACAGCAAGTACAAGCTTCTCACTGGAGCTGAGAAGCACTGGGAAGAACTTCCCTTTGAAGAACTAACAGTGTGCAGAAACACACGCATTTCTGTCTCTTACTGGAGAGTGTGCAGGCGAGTTCAGTGAACAGGCTGCTCTGCCCGAACAAGGCAGAATGCAGATGCGTAGTTCCCAAGCATATTCTTCTGAGTCCACTAGAAACGTTGGAGTAGAGCTGAGAGGAACTCGGCATAAGTTCCATTTGAAGAAATAACCTAGGCCAGAAACCCACTCAGCTGTAGCTGTTAGGATTCATCTGGAGCGCACATTCTGGGAACCAGGCAGCAGAGTGCCCTGTGGAAGCTGCTCGATTTCAGCTTGTCTGATAGGTGTTTGTCTTCCCTGCAGAGAAACAGTGGCTTAGAGAAGTCTTTCTAGAGCAGCCACACACTCTGCCCTAGAGCTGAGAAGCACTGGCTGTAAGTTCCCTTTGCAGAAGTAACATTCTCCAGAAACACACTCTCTCCTAACTCTTAACTTACTAGCTCACCTCACATATGCATGGAAACCCAGAGTGGAGCAGCCGGCGTATCTCTTGCTTGGATGCCGCCAGAAGGCTCTGTGCGATAGTGGCTTGCAAGGAGCTGCTTAGGAATCTAGTTGCACAGCAAGTACAAGCTTCTCACTGGAGCTGAGAAGCACTGGGAAGAACTTCCCTTTGAAGAACTAAAAGTGTGCAGAAACACACGCAGTTCTATCTCTTACTGGAGAGTGTGCAGGCGAGTTCAGTGAACAGGCCGCTCTGCCCGAACAAGGCAGAATGCAGATGCGTAGTTCCCAAGCATATTCTTCTGAGTCCACTAGAAACGTTGGAGTAGAGCTGAGAGGAACTCGGCATAAGTTCCATTTGAAGAAATAACCTAGGCCAGAAACCCACTCAGCTGTAGCTGTTAAGATTCATCTGGAGCGCACATTCTGGGAACCAGGCAGCAGAGTGCCCTGTGGAAGCTGCTCGATTTCAGCTTGTCTGATAGGTGTTTGTCTTCCCTGCGGAGAAACAGTGGCTTAGAGAACTCTTCCTACAGCAGCCACACATTCTGCTCTAGAGCTGAGAAGCACTGGCTGTAAGTTCCCCTTGCAGAAGTAACATTCTCCAGAAACAAACTCTCTCCTAACTCTTAAGTTACTAGCTCACCTCACATATGCATGGAAACCCAGAGTGGAGCAGCCGGCGTATCTCTTGCTTGGATGCCGCCAGAAGGCTCTGTGCGATAGTGGCTTGCAAGGAGCTGCTTAGGAATCTCGTTGCACAGCAAGTACAAGCTTCTCACTGGAGCTGAGAAGCACTGGGAAGAACTTCCCTTTGAAGAACTAACAGTGTGCAGAAACACACGCAGTTCTATCTCTTACTGGGGAGTGTGCAGGCGAGTTCAGTGAACAGGCCGCTCTGCCTGAACATGGCAGAATGCAGATGCGTAGTTCCCAAGCAGATTCTTCTGAGTCCACTAGAAACGTTGGAGTAGAGCTGAGAGGAACTCGGCATAAGTTCCATTTGAAGAAATAACCTAGGCCAGAAACCCACTCAGCTGTAGCTGTTAAGATTCATCTGGAGCGCACATTCTGGGAACCAGGCAGCAGAGTGCCCTGTGGAAGCTGCTCGATTTCAGCTTGTCTGATAGGTGTTTGTCTTCCCTGCAGAGAAACAGTGGCTTAGAGAAGTCTTTCTAGAGCAGCCACACACTCTGCCCTAGAGCTGAGTATCACTGGCTGTAAGTTCCCTTTGCAGAAGTAACATTCTCCAGAAACACACTCTCTCCTAACTCTTAACTTACTAGCTCACCTCACATATGCATGGAAACCCAGAGTGGAGCAGGCGGCGATAGCTCTTGCATGGAAGCTGCCAGAAGGCTCTGTGCGATAGTGGCTTGCAAGGAGCTGCTTAGGAATCTCGTTGCACAGCAAGTACAAGCTTCTCACTAGAGCTGAGAAGCACTGGGAAGAACTTCCCTTTGAAGAACTAACAGTGTGCAGAAACACACGCAGTTCTATCTCTTACTGGAGAGTGTGCAGGCGAGTTCAGTGAACAGGCTGCTCTGCCCGAACAAGGCAGAATGCAGATGCGTAGTTCCCAAGCATATTCTTCTGAGTCCACTAGAAACGTTGGAGTAGAGCTGAGAGGAACTCGGCATAAGTTCCATTTGAAGAAATAACCTAGGCCAGAAACCCACTCAGCTGTAGCTGTTAGGATTCATCTGGAGCGCACATTCTGGGAACCAGGCAGCAGAGTGCCCTGTGGAAGCTGCTCGATTTCAGCTTGTCTGATAGGTGTTTGTCTTCCCTGCAGAGAAACAGTGGCTTAGAGAAGTCTTTCTAGAGCAGCCACACACTCTGCCCTAGAGCTGAGAAGCACTGGCTGTAAGTTCCCTTTGCAGAAGTAACATTCTCCAGAAACACACTCTCTCCTAACTCTTAACTTACTAGCTCACCTCACATATGCATGGAAACCCAGAGTGGAGCAGCCGGCGTATCTCTTGCTTGGATGCCGCCAGAAGGCTCTGTGCGATAGTGGCTTGCAAGGAGCTGCTTAGGAATCTAGTTGCACAGCAAGTACAAGCTTCTCACTGGAGCTGAGAAGCACTGGGAAGAACTTCCCTTTGAAGAACTAAAAGTGTGCAGAAACACACGCAGTTCTATCTCTTACTGGAGAGTGTGCAGGCGAGTTCAGTGAACAGGCCGCTCTGCCCGAACAAGGCAGAATGCAGATGCGTAGTTCCCAAGCATATTCTTCTGAGTCCACTAGAAACGTTGGAGTAGAGCTGAGAGGAACTCGGCATAAGTTCCATTTGAAGAAATAACCTAGGCCAGAAACCCACTCAGCTGTAGCTGTTAGGATTCATCTGGAGCGCACATTCTGGGAACCAGGCAGCAGAGTGCCCTGTGGAAGCTGCTCGATTTCAGCTTGTCTGATAGGTGTTTGTCTTCCCTGCGGAGAAACAGTGGCTTAGAGAACTCTTCCTACAGCAGCCACACATTCTGCTCTAGAGCTGAGAAGCACTGGCTGTAAGTTCCCCTTGCAGAAGTAACATTCTCCAGAAACAAACTCTCTCCTAACTCTTAAGTTACTAGCTCACCTCACATATGCATGGAAACCCAGAGTGGAGCAGCCGGCGTATCTCTTGCTTGGATGCCGCCAGAAGGCTCTGTGCGATAGTGGCTTGCAAGGAGCTGCTTAGGAATCTCGTTGCACAGCAAGTACAAGCTTCTCACTGGAGCTGAGAAGCACTGGGAAGAACTTCCCTTTGAAGAACTAACAGTGTGCAGAAACACACGCAGTTCTATCTCTTACTGGGGAGTGTGCAGGCGAGTTCAGTGAACAGGCCGCTCTGCCTGAACAAGGCAGAATGCAGATGCTTAGTTCCCAAGCAGATTCTTCTGAGTCCACTAGAAACGTTGGAGTAGAGCTGAGAGGAACTCGGCATAAGTTCCATTTGAAGAAATAACCTAGGCCAGAAACCCACTCAGCTGTAGCTGTTAAGATTCATCTGGAGCGCACATTCTGGGAACCAGGCAGCAGAGTGCCCTGTGGAAGCTGCTCGATTTCAGCTTGTCTGATAGGTGTTTGTCTTCCCTGCAGAGAAACAGTGGCTTAGAGAAGTCTTTCTAGAGCAGCCACACACTCTGCCCTAGAGCTGAGTATCACTGGCTGTAAGTTCCCTTTGCAGAAGTAACATTCTCCAGAAACACGCTCTCTCCTAACTCTTAACTTACTAGCTCACCTCACATATGCATGGAAACCCAGAGTGGAGCAGGCGGCGATAGCTCTTGCATGGAAGCTGCCAGAAGGCTCTGTGCGATAGTGGCTTGCAAGGAGCTGCTTAGGAATCTAGTTGCACAGCAAGTACAAGCTTCTCACTAGAGCTGAGAAGCACTGGGAAGAACTTCCCTTTGAAGAACTAACAGTGTGCAGAAACACACGCATTTCTATCTCTTACTGGAGAGTGTGCAGGCGAGTTCAGTGAACAGGCTGCTCTGCCCGAACAAGGCAGAATGCAGATGCGTAGTTCCCAAGCATATTCTTCTGAGTCCACTAGAAACGTTGGAGTAGAGCTGAGAGGAACTCGGCATAAGTTCCATTTGAAGAAATAACCTAGGCCAGAAACCCACTCAGCTGTAGCTGTTAGGATTCATCTGGAGCGCACATTCTGGGAACCAGGCAGCAGAGTGCCCTGTGGAAGCTGCTCGATTTCAGCTTGTCTGATAGGTGTTTGTCTTCCCTGCAGAGAAACAGTGGCTTAGAGAAGTCTTTCTAGAGCAGCCACACACTCTGCCCTAGAGCTGAGAAGCACTGGCTGTAAGTTCCCTTTGCAGAAGTAACATTCTCCAGAAACACACTCTCTCCTAACTCTTAACTTACTAGCTCACCTCACATATGCATGGAAACCCAGAGTGGAGCAGCCGGCGTATCTCTTGCTTGGATGCCGCCAGAAGGCTCTGTGCGATAGTGGCTTGCAAGGAGCTGCTTAGGAATCTAGTTGCACAGCAAGTACAAGCTTCTCACTGGAGCTGAGAAGCACTGGGAAGAACTTCCCTGAAGAACTAAAAGTGTGCAGAAACACACGCAGTTCTATCTCTTACTGGAGAGTGTGCAGGCGAGTTCAGTGAACAGGCCGCTCTGCCCGAACAAGGCAGAATGCAGATGCGTAGTTCCCAAGCATATTCTTCTGAGTCCACTAGAAACGTTGGAGTAGAGCTGAGAGGAACTCGGCATAAGTTCCATTTGAAGAAATAACCTAGGCCAGAAACCCACTCAGCTGTAGCTGTTAAGATTCATCTGGAGCGCACATTCTGGGAACCAGGCAGCAGATTGCCCTGTGGAAGCTGCTCGATTTCAGCTTGTCTGATAGGTGTTTGTCTTCCCTGCGGAGAAACAGTGGCTTAGAGAACTCTTCCTACAGCAGCCACACATTCTGCTCTAGAGCTGAGAAGCACTGGCTGTAAGTTCCCCTTGCAGAAGTAACATTCTCCAGAAACACACTCTCTCCTAACTCTTAAGTTACTAGCTCACCTCACATATGCATGGAAACCCAGAGTGGAGCAGCCGGCGTATCTCTTGCTTGGATGCCGCCAGAAGGCTCTGTGCGATAGTGGCTTGCAAGGAGCTGCTTAGGAATCTAGTTGCACAGCAAGTACAAGCTTCTCACTGGAGCTGAGAAGCACTGGGAAGAACTTCCCTTTGAAGAACTAAAAGTGTGCAGAAACACACGCAGTTCTATCTCTTACTGGAGAGTGTGCAGGCGAGTTCAGTGAACAGGCCGCTCTGCCCGAACAAGGCAGAATGCAGATGCGTAGTTCCCAAGCATATTCTTCTGAGTCCACTAGAAACGTTGGAGTAGAGCTGAGAGGAACTCGGCATAAGTTCCATTTGAAGAAATAACCTAGGCCAGAAACCCACTCAGCTGTAGCTGTTAAGATTCATCTGGAGCGCACATTCTGGGAACCAGGCAGCAGAGTGCCCTGTGGAAGCTGCTCGATTTCAGCTTGTCTGATAGGTGTTTGTCTTCCCTGCGGAGAAACAGTGGCTTAGAGAACTCTTCCTACAGCAGCCACACATTCTGCTCTAGAGCTGAGAAGCACTGGCTGTAAGTTCCCCTTGCAGAAGTAACATTCTCCAGAAACAAACTCTCTCCTAACTCTTAAGTTACTAGCTCACCTCACATATGCATGGAAACCCAGAGTGGAGCAGCCGGCGTATCTCTTGCTTGGATGCCGCCAGAAGGCTCTGTGCGATAGTGGCTTGCAAGGAGCTGCTTAGGAATCTCGTTGCACAGCAAGTACAAGCTTCTCACTGGAGCTGAGAAGCACTGGGAAGAACTTCCCTTTGAAGAACTAACAGTGTGCAGAAACACACGCAGTTCTATCTCTTACTGGGGAGTGTGCAGGCGAGTTCAGTGAACAGGCCGCTCTGCCTGAACAAGGCAGAATGCAGATGCGTAGTTCCCAAGCAGATTCTTCTGAGTCCACTAGAAACGTTGGAGTAGAGCTGAGAGGAACTCGGCATAAGTTCCATTTGAAGAAATAACCTAGGCCAGAAACCCACTCAGCTGTAGCTGTTAAGATTCATCTGGAGCGCACATTCTGGGAACCAGGCAGCAGAGTGCCCTGTGGAAGCTGCTCAATTTCAGCTTGTCTGATAGGTGTTTGTCTTCCCTGCAGAGAAACAGTGGCTTAGAGAAGTCTTTCTAGAGCAGCCACACACTCTGCCCTAGAGCTGAGTATCACTGGCTGTAAGTTCCCTTTGCAGAAGTAACCTTCTCCAGAAACACACTCTCTCCTAACTCTTAACTTACTAGCTCACCTCACATATGCATGGAAACCCAGAGTGGAGCAGCGGGTGTATCTCTTGCTTGGATGCCGCCAGAAGGCTCTGTGCGATAGTGGCTTGCAAGGAGCTGCTTAGGAATCTAGTTGCACAGCAAGTACAAGCTTCTCACTGGAGCTGAGAAGTACTGGGAAGAACTTCCCTTTGAAGAACTAACAGTGTGCAGAAACACACGCAGTTCTATCTCTTACTGGAGAGTGTGCAGGCGAGTTCAGTGAACAGGCCGCTCTGCCCGAACAAGGCAGAATGCAGATGCGTAGTTCCCAAGCATATTCTTCTGAGTCCACTAGAAACGTTGGAGTAGAGCTGAGAGGAACTCGGCATAAGTTCCATTTGAAGAAATAACCTAGGCCAGAAACCCACTCAGCTGTAGCTCTTAGGATTCATCTGGAGTGCACATTCTGGGAACCAGGCAGCAGAGTGCCCTGTGGAAGCTGCTCGATTTCAGCTTGTCTGATAGGTGTTTGTCTTCCCTGCAGAGAAACAGTGGCTTAGAGAAGTCTTTCTAGAGCAGCCACACACTCTGCCCTAGAGCTGAGTATCACTGGCTGTAAGTTCCCTTTGCAGAAGTAACCTTCTCCAGAAACACACTCTCTCCTAACTCTTAACTTACTAGCTCACCTCACATATGCATGGAAACCCAGAGTGGAGCAGGCGGCGATAGCTCTTGCATGGAAGCTGCCAGAAGGCTCTGTGCGATAGTGGCTTGCAAGGAGCTGCTTAGGAATCTAGTTGCACAGCAAGTACAAGCTTCTCACTAGAGCTGAGAAGCACTGGGAAGAACTTCCCTTTGAAGAACTAACAGTGTGCAGAAACACACGCATTTCTATCTCTTACTGGAGAGTGTGCAGGCGAGTTCAGTGAACAGGCTGCTCTGCCCGAACAAGGCAGAATGCAGATGCGTAGTTCCCAAGCATATACTTCTGAGTCCACTAGAAACGTTGGAGTAGAGCTGAGAGGAATTCGGCATAAGTTCCATTTGAAGAAATAACCTAGGCCAGAAACCCACTCAGCTGTAGCTGTTAGGATTCATCTGGAGCGCACATTCTGGGAACCAGGCAGCAGAGTGCCCTGTGGAAGCTGCTCGATTTCAGCTTGTCTGATAGGTGTTTGTCTTCCCTGCAGAGAAACAGTGGCTTAGAGAAGTCTTTCTAGAGCAGCCACACACTCTGCCCTAGAGCTGAGAAGCACTGGCTGTAAGTTCCCTTTGCAGAAGTAACATTCTCCAGAAACACACTCTCTCCTAACTCTTAACTTACTAGCTCACCTCACATATGCATGGAAACCCAGAGTGGAGCAGCCGGCGTATCTCTTGCTTGGATGCCGCCAGAAGGCTCTGTGCGATAGTGGCTTGCAAGGAGCTGCTTAGGAATCTAGTTGCACAGCAAGTACAAGCTTCTCACTGGAGCTGAGAAGCACTGGGAAGAACTTCCCTTTGAAGAACTAAAAGTGTGCAGAAACACACGCAGTTCTATCTCTTACTGGAGAGTGTGCAGGCGAGTTCAGTGAACAGGCCGCTCTGCCCGAACAAGGCAGAATGCAGATGCGTAGTTCCCAAGCATATTCTTCTGAGTCCACTAGAAACGTTGGAGTAGATCTGAGAGGAACTCGGCATAAGTTCCATTTGAAGAAATAACCTAGGCCAGAAACCCACTCAGCTGTAGCTGTTAAGATTCATCTGGAGCGCACATTCTGGGAACCAGGCAGCAGAGTGCCCTGTGGAAGCTGCTCGATTTCAGCTTGTCTGATAGGTGTTTGTCTTCCCTGCGGAGAAACAGTGGCTTAGAGAACTCTTCCTACAGCAGCCACACATTCTGCTCTAGAGCTGAGAAGCACTGGCTGTAAGTTCCCCTTGCAGAAGTAACATTCTCCAGAAACAAACTCTCTCCTAACTCTTAAGTTACTAGCTCACCTCACATATGCATGGAAACCCAGAGTGGAGCAGCCGGCGTATCTCTTGCTTGGATGCCGCCAGAAGGCTCTGTGCGATAGTGGCTTGCAAGGACCTGCTTAGGAATCTCGTTGCACAGCAAGTACAAGCTTCTCACTGGAGCTGAGAAGCACTGGGAAGAACTTCCCTTTGAAGAACTAACAGTGTGCAGAAACACACGCAGTTCTATCTCTTACTGGGGAGTGTGCAGGCGAGTTCAGTGAACAGGCCGCTCTGCCTGAACAAGGCAGAATGCAGATGCGTAGTTCCCAAGCAGATTCTTCTGAGTCCACTAGAAACGTTGGAGTAGAGCTGAGAGGAACTCGGCATAAGTTCCATTTGAAGAAATAACCTAGGCCAGAAACCCACTCAGCTGTAGCTGTTAAGATTCATCTGGAGCGCACATTCTGGGAACCAGGCAGCAGAGTGCCCTGTGGAAGCTGCTCAATTTCAGCTTGTCTGATAGGTGTTTGTCTTCCCTGCAGAGAAACAGTGGCTTAGAGAAGTCTTTCTAGAGCAGCCACACACTCTGCCCTAGAGCTGAGTATCACTGGCTGTAAGTTCCCTTTGCAGAAGTAACCTTCTCCAGAAACACACTCTCTCCTAACTCTTAACTTACTAGCTCACCTCACATATGCATGGAAACCCAGAGTGGAGCAGCGGGTGTATCTCTTGCTTGGATGCCGCCAGAAGGCTCTGTGCGATAGTGGCTTGCAAGGAGCTGCTTAGGAATCTAGTTGCACAGCAAGTACAAGCTTCTCACTGGAGCTGAGAAGTACTGGGAAGAACTTCCCTTTGAAGAACTAACAGTGTGCAGAAACACACGCAGTTCTATCTCTTACTGGAGAGTGTGCAGGCGAGTTCAGTGAACAGGCCGCTCTGCCCGAACAAGGCAGAATGCAGATGCGTAGTTCCCAAGCATATTCTTCTGAGTCCACTAGAAACGTTGGAGTAGAGCTGAGAGGAACTCGGCATAAGTTCCATTTGAAGAAATAACCTAGGCCAGAAACCCACTCAGCTGTAGCTCTTAGGATTCATCTGGAGTGCACATTCTGGGAACCAGGCAGCAGAGTGCCCTGTGGAAGCTGCTCGATTTCAGCTTGTCTGATAGGTGTTTGTCTTCCCTGCAGAGAAACAGTGGCTTAGAGAAGTCTTTCTAGAGCAGCCACACACTCTGCCCTAGAGCTGAGTATCACTGGCTGTAAGTTCCCTTTGCAGAAGTAACCTTCTCCAGAAACACACTCTCTCCTAACTCTTAACTTACTAGCTCACCTCACATATGCATGGAAACCCAGAGTGGAGCAGGCGGCGATAGCTCTTGCATGGAAGCTGCCAGAAGGCTCTGTGCGATAGTGGCTTGCAAGGAGCTGCTTAGGAATCTAGTTGCACAGCAAGTACAAGCTTCTCACTAGAGCTGAGAAGCACTGGGAAGAACTTCCCTTTGAAGAACTAACAGTGTGCAGAAACACACGCATTTCTATCTCTTACTGGAGAGTGTGCAGGCGAGTTCAGTGAACAGGCTGCTCTGCCCGAACAAGGCAGAATGCAGATGCGTAGTTCCCAAGCATATACTTCTGAGTCCACTAGAAACGTTGGAGTAGAGCTGAGAGGAATTCGGCATAAGTTCCATTTGAAGAAATAACCTAGGCCAGAAACCCACTCAGCTGTAGCTGTTAGGATTCATCTGGAGCGCACATTCTGGGAACCAGGCAGCAGAGTGCCCTGTGGAAGCTGCTCGATTTCAGCTTGTCTGATAGGTGTTTGTCTTCCCTGCAGAGAAACAGTGGCTTAGAGAAGTCTTTCTAGAGCAGCCACACACTCTGCCCTAGAGCTGAGAAGCACTGGCTGTAAGTTCCCTTTGCAGAAGTAACATTCTCCAGAAACACACTCTCTCCTAACTCTTAACTTACTAGCTCACCTCACATATGCATGGAAACCCAGAGTGGAGCAGCCGGCGTATCTCTTGCTTGGATGCCGCCAGAAGGCTCTGTGCGATAGTGGCTTGCAAGGAGCTGCTTAGGAATCTAGTTGCACAGCAAGTACAAGCTTCTCACTGGAGCTGAGAAGCACTGGGAAGAACTTCCCTTTGAAGAACTAAAAGTGTGCAGAAACACACGCAGTTCTATCTCTTACTGGAGAGTGTGCAGGCGAGTTCAGTGAACAGGCCGCTCTGCCCGAACAAGGCAGAATGCAGATGCGTAGTTCCCAAGCATATTCTTCTGAGTCCACTAGAAACGTTGGAGTAGATCTGAGAGGAACTCGGCATAAGTTCCATTTGAAGAAATAACCTAGGCCAGAAACCCACTCAGCTGTAGCTGTTAAGATTCATCTGGAGCGCACATTCTGGGAACCAGGCAGCAGAGTGCCCTGTGGAAGCTGCTCGATTTCAGCTTGTCTGATAGGTGTTTGTCTTCCCTGCGGAGAAACAGTGGCTTAGAGAACTCTTCCTACAGCAGCCACACATTCTGCTCTAGAGCTGAGAAGCACTGGCTGTAAGTTCCCCTTGCAGAAGTAACATTCTCCAGAAACAAACTCTCTCCTAACTCTTAAGTTACTAGCTCACCTCACATATGCATGGAAACCCAGAGTGGAGCAGCCGGCGTATCTCTTGCTTGGATGCCGCCAGAAGGCTCTGTGCGATAGTGGCTTGCAAGGAGCTGCTTAGGAATCTCGTTGCACAGCAAGTACAAGCTTCTCACTGGAGCTGAGAAGCACTGGGAAGAACTTCCCTTTGAAGAACTAACAGTGTGCAGAAACACACGCAGTTCTATCTCTTACTGGGGAGTGTGCAGGCGAGTTCAGTGAACAGGCCGCTCTGCCTGCACAAGGCAGAATGCAGATGCGTAGTTCCCAAGCAGATTCTTCTGAGTCCACTAGAAACGTTGGAGTAGAGCTGAGAGGAACTCGGCATAAGTTCCATTTGAAGAAATAACCTAGGCCAGAAACCCACTCAGCTGTAGCTGTTAAGATTCATCTGGAGCGCACATTCTGGGAACCAGGCAGCAGAGTGCCCTGTGGAAGCTGCTCGATTTCAGCTTGTCTGATAGGTGTTTGTCTTCCCTGCAGAGAAACAGTGGCTTAGAGAAGTCTTTCTAGAGCAGCCACACACTCTGCCCTAGAGCTGAGTATCACTGGCTGTAAGTTCCCTTTGCAGAAGTAACATTCTCCAGAAACACACTCTCTCCTAACTCTTAACTTACTAGCTCACCTCACATATGCATGGAAACCCAGAGTGGAGCAGGCGGCGATAGCTCTTGCATGGAAGCTGCCAGAAGGCTCTGTGCGATAGTGGCTTGCAAGGAGCTGCTTAGGAATCTCGTTGCACAGCAAGTACAAGCTTCTCACTAGAGCTGAGAAGCACTGGGAAGAACTTCCCTTTGAAGAACTAACAGTGTGCAGAAACACACGCATTTCTATCTCTTACTGGAGAGTGTGCAGGCGAGTTCAGTGAACAGGCTGCTCTGCCCGAACAAGGCAGAATGCAGATGCGTAGTTCCCAAGCATATTCTTCTGAGTCCACTAGAAACGTTGGAGTAGAGCTGAGAGGAACTCGGCATAAGTTCCATTTGAAGAAATAACCTAGGCCAGAAACCCACTCAGCTGTAGCTGTTAGGATTCATCTGGAGCGCACATTCTGGGAACCAGGCAGCAGAGTGCCCTGTGGAAGCTGCTCGATTTCAGCTTGTCTGATAGGTGTTTGTCTTCCCTGCAGAGAAACAGTGGCTTAGAGAAGTCTTTCTAGAGCAGCCACACACTCTGCCCTAGAGCTGAGAAGCACTGGCTGTAAGTTCCCTTTGCAGAAGTAACATTCTCCAGAAACACACTCTCTCCTAACTCTTAACTTACTAGCTCACCTCACATATGCATGGAAACCCAGAGTGGAGCAGCCGGCGTATCTCTTGCTTGGATGCCGCCAGAAGGCTCTGTGCGATAGTGGCTTGCAAGGAGCTGCTTAGGAATCTAGTTGCACAGCAAGTACAAGCTTCTCACTGGAGCTGAGAAGCACTGGGAAGAACTTCCTTTTGAAGAACTAAAAGTGTGCAGAAACACACGCAGTTCTATCTCTTACTGGAGAGTGTGCAGGCGAGTTCAGTGAACAGGCCGCTCTGCCCGAACAAGGCAGAATGCAGATGCGTAGTTCCCAAGCATATTCTTCTGAGTCCACTAGAAACGTTGGAGTAGAGCTGAGAGGAACTCGGCATAAGTTCCATTTGAAGAAATAACCTAGGCCAGAAACCCACTCAGCTGTAGCTGTTAAGATTCATCTGGAGCGCACATTCTGGGAACCAGGCAGCAGAGTGCCCTGTGGAAGCTGCTCGATTTCAGCTTGTCTGATAGGTGTTTGTCTTCCCTGCGGAGAAACAGTGGCTTAGAGAACTCTTCCTACAGCAGCCACACATTCTGCTCTAGAGCTGAGAAGCACTGGCTGTAAGTTCCCCTTGCAGAAGTAACATTCTCCAGAAACAAACTCTCTCCTAACTCTTAAGTTACTAGCTCACCTCACATATGCATGGAAACCCAGAGTGGAGCAGCCGGCGTATCTCTTGCTTGGATGCCGCCAGAAGGCTCTGTGCGATAGTGGCTTGCAAGGAGCTGCTTAGGAATCTCGTTGCACAGCAAGTACAAGCTTCTCACTGGAGCTGAGAAGCACTGGGAAGAACTTCCCTTTGAAGAACTAACAGTGTGCAGAAACACACGCAGTTCTATCTCTTACTGGGGAGTGTGCAGGCGAGTTCAGTGAACAGGCCGCTCTGCCTGAACAAGGCAGAATGCAGATGCGTAGTTCCCAAGCAGATTCTTCTGAGTCCACTAGAAACGTTGGAGTAGAGCTGAGAGGAACTCGGCATAAGTTCCATTTGAAGAAATAACCTAGGCCAGAAACCCACTCAGCTGTAGCTGTTAAGATTCATCTGGAGCGCACATTCTGGGAACCAGGCAGCAGAGTGCCCTGTGGAAGCTGCTCGATTTCAGCTTGTCTGATAGGTGTTTGTCTTCCCTGCAGAGAAACAGTGGCTTAGAGAAGTCTTTCTAGAGCAGCCACACACTCTGCCCTAGAGCTGAGTATCACTGGCTGTAAGTTCCCTTTGCAGAAGTAACATTCTCCAGAAACACGCTCTCTCCTAACTCTTAACTTACTAGCTCACCTCACATATGCATGGAAACCCAGAGTGGAGCAGGCGGCGATAGCTCTTGCATGGAAGCTGCCAGAAGGCTCTGTGCGATAGTGGCTTGCAAGGAGCTGCTTAGGAATCTAGTTGCACAGCAAGTACAAGCTTCTCACTAGAGCTGAGAAGCACTGGGAAGAACTTCCCTTTGAAGAACTAACAGTGTGCAGAAACACACGCATTTCTATCTCTTACTGGAGAGTGTGCAGGCGAGTTCAGTGAACAGGCTGCTCTGCCCGAACAAGGCAGAATGCAGATGCGTAGTTCCCAAGCATATTCTTCTGAGTCCACTAGAAACGTTGGAGTAGAGCTGAGAGGAACTCGGCATAAGTTCCATTTGAAGAAATAACCTAGGCCAGAAACCCACTCAGCTGTAGCTGTTAGGATTCATCTGGAGCGCACATTCTGGGAACCAGGCAGCAGAGTGCCCTGTGGAAGCTGCTCGATTTCAGCTTGTCTGATAGGTGTTTGTCTTCCCTGCAGAGAAACAGTGGCTTAGAGAAGTCTTTCTAGAGCAGCCACACACTCTGCCCTAGAGCTGAGAAGCTCTGGCTGTAAGTTCCCTTTGCAGAAGTAACATTCTCCAGAAACACACTCTCTCCTAACTCTTAACTTACTAGCTCACCTCACATATGCATGGAAACCCAGAGTGGAGCAGCCGGCGTATCTCTTGCTTGGATGCCGCCAGAAGGCTCTGTGCGATAGTGGCTTGCAAGGAGCTGCTTAGGAATCTAGTTGCACAGCAAGTACAAGCTTCTCACTGGAGCTGAGAAGCACTGGGAAGAACTTCCCTTTGAAGAACTAACAGTGTGCAGAAACACACGCAGTTCTATCTCTTACTGGAGAGTGTGCAGGCGAGTTCAGTGAACAGGCCGCTCTGCCCGAACAAGGCAGAATGCAGATGCGTAGTTCCCAAGCATATTCTTCTGAGTCCACTAGAAACGTTGGAGTAGAGCTGAGAGGAACTCGGCATAAGTTCCATTTGAAGAAATAACCTAGGCCAGAAACCCACTCAGCTGTAGCTGTTAAGATTCATCTGGAGCGCACATTCTGGGAACCAGGCAGCAGAGTGCCCTGTGGAAGCTGCTCGATTTCAGCTTGTCTGATAGGTGTTTGTCTTCCCTGCGGAGAAACAGTGGCTTAGAGAACTCTTCCTACAGCAGCCACACATTCTGCTCTAGAGCTGAGAAGCACTGGCTGTAAGTTCCCCTTGCAGAAGTAACATTCTCCAGAAACAAACTCTCTCCTAACTCTTAAGTTACTAGCTCACCTCACATATGCATGGAAACCCAGAGTGGAGCAGCCGGCGTATCTCTTGCTTGGATGCCGCCAGAAGGCTCTGTGCGATAGTGGCTTGCAAGGAGCTGCTTAGGAATCTCGTTGCACAGCAAGTACAAGCTTCTCACTGGAGCTGAGAAGCACTGGGAAGAACTTCCCTTTGAAGAACTAACAGTGTGCAGAAACACACGCAGTTCTATCTCTTACTGGGGAGTGTGCAGGCGAGTTCAGTAAACAGGCCGCTCTGCCTGAACAAGGCAGAATGCAGATGCGTAGTTCCCAAGCAGATTCTTCTGAGTCCACTAGAAACGTTGGAGTAGAGCTGAGAGGAACTCGGCATAAGTTCCATTTGAAGAAATAACCTAGGCCAGAAACCCACTCAGCTGTAGCTGTTAAGATTCATCTGGAGCGCACATTCTGGGAACCAGGCAGCAGAGTGCCCTGTGGAAGCTGCTCAATTTCAGCTTGTCTGATAGGTGTTTGTCTTCCCTGCAGAGAAACAGTGGCTTAGAGAAGTCTTTCTAGAGCAGCCACACACTCTGCCCTAGAGCTGAGTATCACTGGCTGTAAGTTCCCTTTGCAGAAGTAACATTCTCCAGAAACACACTCTCTCCTAACTCTTAACTTACTAGCTCACCTCACATATGCATGGAAACCCAGAGTGGAGCAGCGGGTGTATCTCTTGCTTGAATGCCGCCAGAAGGCTCTGTGCGATAGTGGCTTGCAAGGAGCTGCTTAGGAATCTAGTTGCACAGCAAGTACAAGCTTCTCACTGGAGCTGAGAAGTACTGGGAAGAACTTCCCTTTGAAGAACTAACAGTGTGCAGAAACACACGCAGTTCTATCTCTTACTGGAGAGTGTGCAGGCGAGTTCAGTGAACAGGCCGCTCTGCCCGAACAAGGCAGAATGCAGATGCGTAGTTCCCAAGCATATTCTTCTGAGTCCACTAGAAACGTTGGAGTAGAGCTGAGAGGAACTCGGCATAAGTTCCATTTGAAGAAATAACCTAGGCCAGAAACCCACTCAGCTGTAGCTCTTAGGATTCATCTGGAGTGCACATTCTGGGAACCAGGCAGCAGAGTGCCCTGTGGAAGCTGCTCGATTTCAGCTTGTCTGATAGGTGTTTGTCTTCCCTGCAGAGAAACAGTGGCTTAGAGAAGTCTTTCTAGAGCAGCCACACACTCTGCCCTAGAGCTGAGTATCACTGGCTGTAAGTTCCCTTTGCAGAAGTAACCTTCTCCAGAAACACACTCTCTCCTAACTCTTAACTTACTAGCTCACCTCACATATGCATGGAAACCCAGAGTGGAGCAGGCGGCGATAGCTCTTGCATGGAAGCTGCCAGAAGGCTCTGTGCGATAGTGGCTTGCAAGGAGCTGCTTAGGAATCTCGTTGCACAGCAAGTACAAGCTTCTCACTAGAGCTGAGAAGCACTGGGAAGAACTTCCCTTTGAAGAACTAACAGTGTGCAGAAACACACGCATTTCTATCTCTTACTGGAGAGTGTGCAGGCGAGTTCAGTGAACAGGCTGCTCTGCCCGAACAAGGCAGAATGCAGATGCGTAGTTCCCAAGCATATTCTTCTGAGTCCACTAGAAACGTTGGAGTAGAGCTGAGAGGAACTCGGCATAAGTTCCATTTGAAGAAATAACCTAGGCCAGAAACCCACTCAGCTGTAGCTGTTAGGATTCATCTGGAGCGCACATTCTGGGAACCAGGCAGCAGAGTGCCCTGTGGAAGCTGCTCGATTTCAGCTTGTCTGATAGGTGTTTGTCTTCCCTGCAGAGAAACAGTGGCTTAGAGAAGTCTTTCTAGAGCAGCCACACACTCTGCCCTAGAGCTGAGAAGCACTGGCTGTAAGTTCCCTTTGCAGAAGTAACATTCTCCAGAAACACACTCTCTCCTAACTCTTACCTTACTAGCTCACCTCACATATGCATGGAAACCCAGAGTGGAGCAGCCGGCGTATCTCTTGCTTGGATGCCGCCAGAAGGCTCTGTGCGATAGTGGCTTGCAAGGAGCTGCTTAGGAATCTAGTTGCACAGCAAGTACAAGCTTCTCACTGGAGCTGAGAAGCACTGGGAAGAACTTCCCTTTGAAGAACTAAAAGTGTGCAGAAACACACGCAGTTCTATCTCTTACTGGAGAGTGTGCAGGCGAGTTCAGTGAACAGGCCGCTCTGCCCGAACAAGGCAGAATGCAGATGCGTAGTTCCCAAGCATATTCTTCTGAGTCCACTAGAAACGTTGGAGTAGAGCTGAGAGGAACTCGGCATAAGTTCCATTTGAAGAAATAACCTAGGCCAGAAACCCACTCAGCTGTAGCTGTTAAGATTCATCTGGAGCGCACATTCTGGGAACCAGGCAGCAGAGTGCCCTGTGGAAGCTGCTCGATTTCAGCTTGTCTGATAGGTGTTTGTCTTCCCTGCGGAGAAACAGTGGCTTAGAGAACTCTTCCTACAGCAGCCACACATTCTGCTCTAGAGCTGAGAAGCACTGGCTGTAAGTTCCCCTTGCAGAAGTAACATTCTCCAGAAACAAACTCTCTCCTAACTCTTAAGTTACTAGCTCACCTCACATATGCATGGAAACCCAGAGTGGAGCAGCCGGCGTATCTCTTGCTTGGATGCCGCCAGAAGGCTCTGTGCGATAGTGGCTTGCAAGGAGCTGCTTAGGAATCTCGTTGCACAGCAAGTACAAGCTTCTCACTGGAGCTGAGAAGCACTGGGAAGAACTTCCCTTTGAAGAACTAACAGTGTGCAGAAACACACGCAGTTCTATCTCTTACTGGGGAGTGTGCAGGCGAGTTCAGTGAACAGGCCGCTCTGCCTGAACAAGGCAGAATGCAGATGCGTAGTTCCCAAGCAGATTCTTCTGAGTCCACTAGAAACGTTGGAGTAGAGCTGAGAGGAACTCGGCATAAGTTCCATTTGAAGAAATAACCTAGGCCAGAAACCCACTCAGCTGTAGCTGTTAAGATTCATCTGGAGCGCACATTCTGGGAACCAGGCAGCAGAGTGCCCTGTGGAAGCTGCTCAGTTTCAGCTTGTCTGATAGGTGTTTGTCTTCCCTGCAGAGAAACAGTGGCTTAGAGAAGTCTTTCTAGAGCAGCCACACACTCTGCCCTAGAGCTGAGTATCACTGGCTGTAAGTTCCCTTTGCAGAAGTAACATTCTCCAGAAACACACTCTCTCCTAACTCTTAACTTACTAGCTCACCTCACATATGCATGGAAACCCAGAGTGGAGCAGCGGGTGTATCTCTTGCTTGGATGCCGCCAGAAGGCTCTGTGCGATAGTGGCTTGCAAGGAGCTGCTTAGGAATCTAGTTGCACAGCAAGTACAAGCTTCTCACTGGAGCTGAGAAGTACTGGGAAGAACTTCCCTTTGAAGAACTAACAGTGTGCAGAAACACACGCAGTTCTATCTCTTACTGGAGAGTGTGCAGGCGAGTTCAGTGAACAGGCCGCTCTGCCCGAACAAGGCAGAATGCAGATGCGTAGTTCCCAAGCATATTCTTCTGAGTCCACTAGAAACGTTGGAGTAGAGCTGAGAGGAACTCGGCATAAGTTCCATTTGAAGAAATAACCTAGGCCAGAAACCCACTCAGCTGTAGCTCTTAGGATTCATCTGGAGTGCACATTCTGGGAACCAGGCAGCAGAGTGCCCTGTGGAAGCTGCTCGATTTCAGCTTGTCTGATAGGTGTTTGTCTTCCCTGCAGAGAAACAGTGGCTTAGAGAAGTCTTTCTAGAGGAGCCACACACTCTGCCCTAGAGCTGAGTATCACTGGCTGTAAGTTCCCTTTGCAGAAGTAACCTTCTCCAGAAACACACTCTCTCCTAACTCTTAAATTACTAGCTCACCTCACATATGCATACAAACCCAGAGTGGAGCAGGCGGCGATAGCTCTTGCATGGAAGCTGCCAGAAGGCTCTGTGCGATAGTGGCTTGCAAGGAGCTGCTTAGGAATCTAGTTGCACAGCAAGTACAAGCTTCTCACTAGAGCTGAGAAGCACTGGGAAGAACTTCCCTTTGAAGAACTAACAGTGTGCAGAAACACACGCATTTCTATCTCTTACTGGAGAGTGTGCAGGCGAGTTCAGTGAACAGGCTGCTCTGCCCGAACAAGGCAGAATGCAGATGCGTAGTTCCCAAGCATATTCTTCTGAGTCCACTAGAAACGTTGGAGTAGAGCTGAGAGGAACTCGGCATAAGTTCCATTTGAAGAAATAACCTAGGCCAGAAACCCACTCAGCTGTAGCTGTTAGGATTCATCTGGAGCGCACATTCTGGGAACCAGGCAGCAGAGTGCCCTGTGGAAGCTGCTCGATTTCAGCTTGTCTGATAGGTGTTTGTCTTCCCTGCAGAGAAACAGTGGCTTAGAGAAGTCTTTCTAGAGCAGCCACACACTCTGCCCTAGAGCTGAGAAGCACTGGCTGTAAGTTCCCTTTGCAGAAGTAACATTCTCCAGAAACACACTCTCTCCTAACTCTTAACTTACTAGCTCACCTCACATATGCATGGAAACCCAGAGTGGAGCAGGCAGCGATAGGTCTTGCTTGGATGCTGCCAGAAGGCTCTGTGCGATAGTGGCTTGCAAGGAGCTGCTTAGGAATCTAGTTGCACAGCAAGTACAAGCTTCTCACTGGAGCTGAGAAGCACTGGGAAGAACTTCCCTTTGAAGAACTAACAGTGTGCAGAAACACACGCAGTTCTATCTCTTACTGGGGAGTGTGCAGGCGAGTTCAGTGAACAGGCCGCTCTGCCCGAACAAGGCAGAATGCAGATGCGTAGTTCCCAAGCATATTCTTCTGAGTCCACTAGAAACGTTGGAGTAGAGCTGAGAGGAACTCGGCATAAGTTCCATTTGAAGAAATAACCTAGGCCAGAAACCCACTCAGCTGTAGCTGTTAAGATTCATCTGGAGCGCACATTCTGGGAACCAGGCAGCAGAGTGCCCTGTGGAAGCTGCTCGATTTCAGCTTGTCTGATAGGTGTTTGTCTTCCCTGCAGAGAAACAGTGGCTTAGAGAAGTCTTTCTAGAGCAGCCACACACTCTGCCCTAGAGCTGAGAAGCACTGGCTGTAAGTTCCCTTTGCAGAAGTAACATTCTCCAGAAACACACTCTCTCCTAACTCTTAACTTACTAGCTCACCTCACATATGCATGGAAACTCAGAGTGGAGCAGCCGGCGTATCTCTTGCTTGGATGCCGCCAGAAGGCTCTGTGCGATAGTGGCTTGCAAGGAGCTGCTTAGGAATCTAGTTGCACAGCAAGTACAAGCTTCTCACTGGAGCTGAGAAGCACTGGGAAGAACTTCCCTTTGAAGAACTAACAGTGTGCAGAAACACACGCAGTTCTATCTCTTACTGGAGAGTGTGCAGGCGAGTTCAGTGAACAGGCCGCTCTGCCCGAACAAGGCAGAATGCAGATGCGTAGTTCCCAAGCATATTCTTCTGAGTCCACTAGAAACGTTGGAGTAGAGCTACGAGGAACTCGGCATAAGTTCCATTTGAAGAAATAACCTAGGCCAGAAACCCCCTCAGCTGTAGCTGTTAGGATTCATCTGGAGCGCACATTCTGGGAACCAGGCAGCAGAGTGCCCTGTGGAAGCTGCTCGATTTCAGCTTGTCTGATAGGTGTTTGTCTTCCCTGCAGAGAAACAGTGGCTTAGAGAACTCTTTCTACAGCAGCCACACACTCTGCCCTAGAGCTGAGAAGCACTGGCTGTAAGTTCCCTTTGCAGAAGTAACATTCTCCAGAAACACACTCTCTCCTAACTCTTAACTTACTAGCTCACCTCACATATTCATGGAAACCCAGAGTGGAGCAGGCGGCTATAGCTCTTGCTTGGATGCTGCCAGAAGGCTCTGTGCGATAGTGGCTTGCAAGGAGCTGCTTAGGAATCTCGTTGCACAGCAAGTACAAGCTTCTCACTGGAGCTGAGAAGCACTGGGAAGAACTTCCCTTTGAAGAACTAACAGTGTGCAGAAACACACGCAGTTCTATATCTTACTGGGGAGTGTGCAGGCGAGTTCAGTGAACAGGCCGCTCTGCCTGAACAAGGCAGAATGCAGATGCGTAGTTCCCAAGCATATTCTTCTGAGTCCACTAGAAACGTTGGAGTAGAGCTGAGAGGAACTCGGCATAAGTTCCATTTGAAGAAATAACCTAGGCCAGAAACCCACTCAGCTGTAGCTGTTAAGATTCATCTGGAGCGCACATTCTGGGAACCAGGCAGCAGAGTGCCCTGTGGAAGCTGCTCGATTTCAGCTTGTCTGATAGGTGTTTGTCTTCCCTGCAGAGAAACAGTGGCTTAGAGAACTCTTCCTACAGCAGCCACACACTCTGCTCTAGAGATGAGAAGCACTGGCTCTAAGTTCCCCTTGCAGAAGTAACATTCTCCAGAAACAAACTCTCTCCTAACTCTTAAGTTACTAGCTCACCTCACATATGCATGGAAACCCAGAGTGGAGCAGCCGGCGTATCTCTTGCTTGGATGCCGCCAGAAGGCTCTGTGCGATAGTGGCTTGCAAGGAGCTGCTTAGGAATCTCGTTGCACAGCAAGTACAAGCTTCTCACTGGAGCTGAGAAGCACTGGGAAGAACTTCCCTTTGAAGAACTAACAGTGTGCAGAAACACACGCAGTTCTATCTCTTACTGGGGAGTGTGCAGGCGAGTTCAGAGAACAGGCCGCTCTGCCTGAACAAGGCAGAATGCAGATGCGTAGTTCCCAAGCAGATTCTTCTGAGTCCACTAGAAACGTTGGAGTAGAGCTGAGAGGAACTCGGCATAAGTTCCATTTGAAGAAATAACCTAGACCAGAAACCCACTCAGCTGTAGCTGTTAAGATTCAACTGGAGCGCACATTCTGGGAACCAGGCAGCAGAGTGCCCTGTGGAAGCTGCTCGATTTCAGCTTGTCTGATAGGTGTTTGTCTTCCCTGCAGAGAAACAGTGGCTTAGAGAACTCTTCCTACAGCAGGCACACATTCTGCTCTAGAGCTGAGAAGCACTGGCTGTAAGTTCCCCTTGCAGAAGTAACATTCTCCAGAAACAAACTCTCTCCTAACTCTTAAGTTACTAGCTCACCTCACATATGCATGGAAACCCAAAGTGGAGCAGGCAGCGATAGGTCTTGCTTGGATGCTGCCAGAAGGCTCTGTGCGATAGTGGCTTGCAAGGAGCTGCTTAGGAATCTAGTTGCACAGCAAGTACAAGCTTCTCACTGGAGCTGAGAAGCACTGGGAAGAACTTCCCTTTGAAGAACTAACAGTGTGCAGAAACACACGCAGTTCTATCTCTTACTGGGGAGTGTGCAGGCGAGTTCAGTGAACAGGCCGCTCTGCCCGAACAAGGCAGAATGCAGATGCGTAGTTCCCAAGCATATTCTTCTGAGTCCACTAGAAACGTTGGAGTAGAGCTACGAGGAACTCGGCATAAGTTCCATTTGAAGAAATAACCTAGGCCAGAAACCCACTCAGCTGTAGCTCTTAGGATTCATCTGGAGTGCACATTCTGGGAACCAGGCAGCAGAGTGCCCTGTGGAAGCTGCTCGATTTCAGCTTGTCTGATAGGTGTTTGTCTTCCCTGCAGAGAAACAGTGGCTTAGAGAAGTCTTTCTAGAGCAGCCACACACTCTGCCCTAGAGCTGAGAAGCACTGGCTGTAAGTTCCCTTTGCAGAAGTAACATTCTCCAGAAACACACTCTCTCCTAACTCTTAACTTACAAGCTCACCTCACATATGCATGGAAACCCAAAGTGGAGCAGGCAGCGATAGGTCTTGCTTGGATGCTGCCAGAAGGCTCTGTGCGATAGTGGCTTGCAAGGAGCTGCTTAGGAATCTAGTTGCACAGCAAGTACAAGCTTCTCACTGGAGCTGAGAAGCACTGGGAAGAACTTCCCTTTGAAGAACTAACAGTGTGCAGAAACACACGCAGTTCTATCTCTTACTGGGGAGTGTGCAGGCGAGTTCAGTGAACAGGCCGCTCTGCCCGAACAAGGCAGAATGCAGATGCGTAGTTCCCAAGCATATTCTTCTGAGTCCACTAGAAACGTTGGAGTAGAGCTACGAGGAACTCGGCATAAGTTCCATTTGAAGAAATAACCTAGGCCAGAAACCCACTCAGCTGTAGCTGTTAAGATTCATCTGGAGCGCACATTCTGGGAACCAGGCAGCAGAGTGCCCTGTGGAAGCTGCTCGATTTCAGCTTGTCTGATAGGTGTTTGTCTTCCCTGCAGAGAAACAGTGGCTTAGAGAAGTCTTTCTAGAGCAGCCACACACTCTGCCCTAGAGCTGAGAAGCACTGGCTGTAAGTTCCCTTTGCAGAAGTAACATTCTCCAGAAACACACTCTCTCCTAACTCTTAAGTTACTAGCTCACCTCACATATGCATGGAAACCCAGAGTGGAGCAGCCGGCGTATCTCTTGCTTGGATGCCGCCAGAAGGCTCTGTGCGATAGTGGCTTGCAAGGAGCTGCTTAGGAATCTCGTTGCACAGCAAGTACAAGCTTCTCACTGGAGCTGAGAAGCACTGGGAAGAACTTCCCTTTGAAGAACTAACAGTGTGCAGAAACACACGCAGTTCTATCTCTTACTGGGGAGTGTGCAGGCGAGTTCAGTGAACAGGCCGCTCTGCCTGAACAAGGCAGAATGCAGATGCGTAGTTCCCAAGCAGATTCTTCTGAGTCCACTCGAAACGTTGGAGTAGAGCTGAGAGGAACTCGGCATAAGTTCCATTTGAAGAAATAACCTAGGCCAGAAACCCACTCAGCTGTAGCTGTTAAGATTCATCTGGAGCGCACATTCTGGGAACCAGGCAGCAGAGTGCCCTGTGGAAGCTGCTCGATTTCAGCTTGTCTGATAGGTGTTTGTCTTCCCTGCAGAGAAACAGTGGCTTAGAGAACTCTTCCTACAGCAGCCACACACTCTGCTCTAGAGATGAGAAGCACTGGCTCTAAGTTCCCCTTGCAGAAGTAACATTCTCCAGAAACAAACTCTCTCCTAACTCTTAAGTTACTAGCTCACCTCACATATGCATGGAAACCCAGAGTGGAGCAGCCGGCGTATCTCTTGCTTGGATGCCGCCAGAAGGCTCTGTGCGATAGTGGCTTGCAAGGAGCTGCTTAGGAATCTAGTTGCACAGCAAGTACAAGCTTCTCACTGGAGCTGAGAAGCACTGGGAAGAACTTCCCTTTGAAGAACTAACAGTGTGCAGAAACACACGCAGTTCTATCTCTTACTGGAGAGTGTGCAGGCGAGTTCAGTGAACAGGCCGCTCTGCCCGAACAAGGCAGAACGCAGATGCGTAGTTCCCAAGCATATTCTTCTGAGTCCACTAGAAACGTTGGAGTAGAGCTACGAGGAACTCGGCATAAGTTCCATTTGAAGAAATAACCTAGGCCAGAAACCCACTCAGCTGTAGCTGTTAGGATTCATCTGGAGCGCACATTCTGGGAACCAGGCAGCAGAGTGCCCTGTGGAAGCTGCTCGATTTCAGCTTGTCTGATAGGTGTTTGTCTTCCCTGCAGAGAAACAGTGGCTTAGAGAACTCTTTCTACAGCAGCCACACACTCTGCCCTAGAGCTGAGAAGCACTGGCTGTAAGTTCCCTTTGCAGAAGTAACATTCTCCAGAAACACACTCTCTCCTAACTCTTAACTTACTAGCTCACCTCACATATGCATGGAAACCCAGAGTGGAGCAGGCGGCGATAGCTCTTGCTTGGATGCTGCCAGAAGGCTCTGTGCGATAGTGGCTTGCAAGGACCTGCTTAGGAATCTCGTTGCACAGCAAGTACAAGCTTCTCACTGGAGCTGAGAAGCACTGGGAAGAACTTCCCTTTGAAGAACTAACAGTGTGCAGAAACACACGCAGTTCTATCTCTTACTGGGGAGTGTGCAGGCGAGTTCAGAGAACAGGCCGCTCTGCCTGAACAAGGCAGAATGCAGATGCGTAGTTCCCAAGCAGATTCTTCTGAGTCCACTAGAAACGTTGGAGTAGAGCTGAGAGGAACTCGGCATAAGTTCCATTTGAAGAAATAACCTAGACCAGAAACCCACTCAGCTGTAGCTGTTAAGATTCAACTGGAGCGCACATTCTGGGAACCAGGCAGCAGAGTGCCCTGTGGAAGCTGCTCGATTTCAGCTTGTCTGATAGGTGTTTGTCTTCCCTGCAGAGAAACAGTGGCTTAGAGAACTCTTCCTACAGCAGGCACACATTCTGCTCTAGAGCTGAGAAGCACTGGCTGTAAGTTCCCCTTGCAGAAGTAACATTCTCCAGAAACAAACTCTCTCCTAACTCTTAAGTTACTAGCTCACCTCACATATGCATGGAAACCCAAAGTGGAGCAGGCAGCGATAGGTCTTGCTTGGATGCTGCCAGAAGGCTCTGTGCGATAGTGGCTTGCAAGGGGCTGCTTAGGAATCTAGTTGCACAGCAAGTACAAGCTTCTCACTGGAGCTGAGAAGCACTGGGAAGAACTTCCCTTTGAAGAACTAACAGTGTGCAGAAACACACGCAGTTCTATCTCTTACTGGGGAGTGTGCAGGCGAGTTCAGTGAACAGGCCGCTCTGCCCGAACAAGGCAGAATGCAGATGCGTAGTTCCCAAGCATATTCTTCTGAGTCCACTAGAAACGTTGGAGTAGAGCTACGAGGAACTCGGCATAAGTTCCATTTGAAGAAATAACCTAGGCCAGAAACCCACTCAGCTGTAGCTCTTAGGATTCATCTGGAGTGCACATTCTGGGAACCAGGCAGCAGAGTGCCCTGTGGAAGCTGCTCGATTTCAGCTTGTCTGATAGGTGTTTGTCTTCCCTGCAGAGAAACAGTGGCTTAGAGAAGTCTTTCTAGAGCAGCCACACACTCTGCCCTAGAGCTGAGAAGCACTGGCTGTAAGTTCCCTTTGCAGAAGTAACATTCTCCAGAAACACACTCTCTCCTAACTCTTAACTTACAAGCTCACCTCACATATGCATGGAAACCCAAAGTGGAGCAGGCAGCGATAGGTCTTGCTTGGATGCTGCCAGAAGGCTCTGTGCGATAGTGGCTTGCAAGGAGCTGCTTAGGAATCTAGTTGCACAGCAAGTACAAGCTTCTCACTGGAGCTGAGAAGCACTGGGAAGAACTTCCCTTTGAAGAACTAACAGTGTGCAGAAACACACGCAGTTCTATCTCTTACTGGGGAGTGTGCAGGCGAGTTCAGTGAACAGGCCGCTCTGCCCGAACAAGGCAGAATGCAGATGCGTAGTTCCCAAGCATATTCTTCTGAGTCCACTAGAAACGTTGGAGTAGAGCTACGAGGAACTCGGCATAAGTTCCATTTGAAGAAATAACCTAGGCCAGAAACCCACTCAGCTGTAGCTGTTAGGATTCATCTGGAGCGCACATTCTGGGAACCAGGCAGCAGAGTGCCCTGTGGAAGCTGCTCGATTTCAGCTTGTCTGATAGGTGTTTGTCTTCCCTGCAGAGAAACAGTGGCTTAGAGAAGTCTTTCTAGAGCAGCCACACACTCTGCCCTAGAGCTGAGAAGCACTGGCTGTAAGTTCCCTTTGCAGAAGTAACATTCTCCAGAAACACACTCTCTCCTAACTCTTAAGTTACTAGCTCACCTCACATATGCATGGAAACCCAGAGTGGAGCAGCCGGCGTATCTCTTGCTTGGATGCCGCCAGAAGGCTCTGTGCGATAGTGGCTTGCAAGGAGCTGCTTAGGAATCTCGTTGCACAGCAAGTACAAGCTTCTCACTGGAGCTGAGAAGCACTGGGAAGAACTTCCCTTTGAAGAACTAACAGTGTGCAGAAACACACGCAGTTCTATCTCTTACTGGGGAGTGTGCAGGCGAGTTCAGTGAACAGGCCGCTCTGCCTGAACAAGGCAGAATGCAGATGCGTAGTTCCCAAGCAGATTCTTCTGAGTCCACTCGAAACGTTGGAGTAGAGCTGAGAGGAACTCGGCATAAGTTCCATTTGAAGAAATAACCTAGGCCAGAAACCCACTCAGCTGTAGCTGTTAAGATTCATCTGGAGCGCACATTCTGGGAACCAGGCAGCAGAGTGCCCTGTGGAAGCTGCTCGATTTCAGCTTGTCTGATAGGTGTTTGTCTTCCCTGCAGAGAAACAGTGGCTTAGAGAACTCTTCCTACAGCAGCCACACACTCTGCTCTAGAGATGAGAAGCACTGGCTCTAAGTTCCCCTTGCAGAAGTAACATTCTCCAGAAACAAACTCTCTCCTAACTCTTAAGTTACTAGCTCACCTCACATATGCATGGAAACCCAGAGTGGAGCAGCCGGCGTATCTCTTGCTTGGATGCCGCCAGAAGGCTCTGTGCGATAGTGGCTTGCAAGGAGCTGCTTAGGAATCTAGTTGCACAGCAAGTACAAGCTTCTCACTGGAGCTGAGAAGCACTGGGAAGAACTTCCCTTTGAAGAACTAACAGTGTGCAGAAACACACGCAGTTCTATCTCTTACTGGAGAGTGTGCAGGCGAGTTCAGTGAACAGGCCGCTCTGCCCGAACAAGGCAGAATGCAGATGCGTAGTTCCCAAGCATATTCTTCTGAGTCCACTAGAAACGTTGGAGTAGAGCTACGAGGAACTCGGCATAAGTTCCATTTGAAGAAATAACCTAGGCCAGAAACCCACTCAGCTGTAGCTGTTAGGATTCATCTGGAGCGCACATTCTGGGAACCAGGCAGCAGAGTGCCCTGTGGAAGCTGCTCGATTTCAGCTTGTCTGATAGGTGTTTGTCTTCCCTGCAGAGAAACAGTGGCTTAGAGAACTCTTCCTACAGCAGGCACACATTCTGCTCTAGAGCTGAGAAGCACTGGCTGTAAGTTCCCCTTGCAGAAGTAACATTCTCCAGAAACAAACTCTCTCCTAACTCTTAAGTTACTAGCTCACCTCACATATGCATGGAAACCCAAAGTGGAGCAGGCAGCGATAGGTCTTGCTTGGATGCTGCCAGAAGGCTCTGTGCGATAGTGGCTTGCAAGGAGCTGCTTAGGAATCTAGTTGCACAGCAAGTACAAGCTTCTCACTGGAGCTGAGAAGCACTGGGAAGAACTTCCCTTTGAAGAACTAACAGTGTGCAGAAACACACGCAGTTCTATCTCTTACTGGGGAGTGTGCAGGCGAGTTCAGTGAACAGGCCGCTCTGCCCGAACAAGGCAGAATGCAGATGCGTAGTTCCCAAGCATATTCTTCTGAGTCCACTAGAAACGTTGGAGTAGAGCTACGAGGAACTCGGCATAAGTTCCATTTGAAGAAATAACCTAGGCCAGAAACCCACTCAGCTGTAGCTGTTAGGATTCATCTGGAGCGCACATTCTGGGAACCAGGCAGCAGAGTGCCCTGTGGAAGCTGCTCGATTTCAGCTTGTCTGATAGGTGTTTGTCTTCCCTGCAGAGAAACAGTGGCTTAGAGAACTCTTTCTACAGCAGCCACACACTCTGCCCTAGAGCTGAGAAGCACTGGCTGTAAGTTCCCTTTGCAGAAGTAACATTCTCCAGAAACACACTCTCTCCTAACTCTTAACTTACTAGCTCACCTCACATATGCATGGAAACCCAGAGTGGAGCAGGCGGCGATAGCTCTTGCTTGGATGCTGCCAGAAGGCTCTGTGCGATAGTGGCTTGCAAGGACCTGCTTAGGAATCTCGTTGCACAGCAAGTACAAGCTTCTCACTGGAGCTGAGAAGCACTGGGAAGAACTTCCCTTTGAAGAACTAACAGTGTGCAGAAACACACGCAGTTCTATCTCTTACTGGGGAGTGTGCAGGCGAGTTCAGAGAACAGGCCGCTCTGCCTGAACAAGGCAGAATGCAGATGCGTAGTTCCCAAGCAGATTCTTCTGAGTCCACTAGAAACGTTGGAGTAGAGCTGAGAGGAACTCGGCATAAGTTCCATTTGAAGAAATAACCTAGACCAGAAACCCACTCAGCTGTAGCTGTTAAGATTCAACTGGAGCGCACATTCTGGGAACCAGGCAGCAGAGTGCCCTGTGGAAGCTGCTCGATTTCAGCTTGTCTGATAGGTGTTTGTCTTCCCTGCAGAGAAACAGTGGCTTAGAGAACTCTTCCTACAGCAGGCACACATTCTGCTCTAGAGCTGAGAAGCACTGGCTGTAAGTTCCCCTTGCAGAAGTAACATTCTCCAGAAACAAACTCTCTCCTAACTCTTAAGTTACTAGCTCACCTCACATATGCATGGAAACCCAAAGTGGAGCAGGCAGCGATAGGTCTTGCTTGGATGCTGCCAGAAGGCTCTGTGCGATAGTGGCTTGCAAGGGGCTGCTTAGGAATCTAGTTGCACAGCAAGTACAAGCTTCTCACTGGAGCTGAGAAGCACTGGGAAGAACTTCCCTTTGAAGAACTAACAGTGTGCAGAAACACACGCAGTTCTATCTCTTACTGGGGAGTGTGCAGGCGAGTTCAGTGAACAGGCCGCTCTGCCCGAACAAGGCAGAATGCAGATGCGTAGTTCCCAAGCATATTCTTCTGAGTCCACTAGAAACGTTGGAGTAGAGCTACGAGGAACTCGGCATAAGTTCCATTTGAAGAAATAACCTAGGCCAGAAACCCACTCAGCTGTAGCTCTTAGGATTCATCTGGAGTGCACATTCTGGGAACCAGGCAGCAGAGTGCCCTGTGGAAGCTGCTCGATTTCAGCTTGTCTGATAGGTGTTTGTCTTCCCTGCAGAGAAACAGTGGCTTAGAGAAGTCTTTCTAGAGCAGCCACACACTCTGCCCTAGAGCTGAGAAGCACTGGCTGTAAGTTCCCTTTGCAGAAGTAACATTCTCCAGAAACACACTCTCTCCTAACTCTTAACTTACAAGCTCACCTCACATATGCATGGAAACCCAAAGTGGAGCAGGCAGCGATAGGTCTTGCTTGGATGCTGCCAGAAGGCTCTGTGCGATAGTGGCTTGCAAGGAGCTGCTTAGGAATCTAGTTGCACAGCAAGTACAAGCTTCTCACTGGAGCTGAGAAGCACTGGGAAGAACTTCCCTTTGAAGAACTAACAGTGTGCAGAAACACACGCAGTTCTATCTCTTACTGGGGAGTGTGCAGGCGAGTTCAGTGAACAGGCCGCTCTGCCCGAACAAGGCAGAATGCAGATGCGTAGTTCCCAAGCATATTCTTCTGAGTCCACTAGAAACGTTGGAGTAGAGCTACGAGGAACTCGGCATAAGTTCCATTTGAAGAAATAACCTAGGCCAGAAACCCACTCAGCTGTAGCTGTTAAGATTCATCTGGAGCGCACATTCTGGGAACCAGGCAGCAGAGTGCCCTGTGGAAGCTGCTCGATTTCAGCTTGTCTGATAGGTGTTTGTCTTCCCTGCAGAGAAACAGTGGCTTAGAGAAGTCTTTCTAGAGCAGCCACACACTCTGCCCTAGAGCTGAGAAGCACTGGCTGTAAGTTCCCTTTGCAGAAGTAACATTCTCCAGAAACACACTCTCTCCTAACTCTTAAGTTACTAGCTCACCTCACATATGCATGGAAACCCAGAGTGGAGCAGCCGGCGTATCTCTTGCTTGGATGCCGCCAGAAGGCTCTGTGCGATAGTGGCTTGCAAGGAGCTGCTTAGGAATCTCGTTGCACAGCAAGTACAAGCTTCTCACTGGAGCTGAGAAGCACTGGGAAGAACTTCCCTTTGAAGAACTAACAGTGTGCAGAAACACACGCAGTTCTATCTCTTACTGGGGAGTGTGCAGGCGAGTTCAGTGAACAGGCCGCTCTGCCTGAACAAGGCAGAATGCAGATGCGTAGTTCCCAAGCAGATTCTTCTGAGTCCACTCGAAACGTTGGAGTAGAGCTGAGAGGAACTCGGCATAAGTTCCATTTGAAGAAATAACCTAGGCCAGAAACCCACTCAGCTGTAGCTGTTAAGATTCATCTGGAGCGCACATTCTGGGAACCAGGCAGCAGAGTGCCCTGTGGAAGCTGCTCGATTTCAGCTTGTCTGATAGGTGTTTGTCTTCCCTGCAGAGAAACAGTGGCTTAGAGAACTCTTCCTACAGCAGCCACACACTCTGCTCTAGAGATGAGAAGCACTGGCTCTAAGTTCCCCTTGCAGAAGTAACATTCTCCAGAAACAAACTCTCTCCTAACTCTTAAGTTACTAGCTCACCTCACATATGCATGGAAACCCAGAGTGGAGCAGCCGGCGTATCTCTTGCTTGGATGCCGCCAGAAGGCTCTGTGCGATAGTGGCTTGCAAGGAGCTGCTTAGGAATCTAGTTGCACAGCAAGTACAAGCTTCTCACTGGAGCTGAGAAGCACTGGGAAGAACTTCCCTTTGAAGAACTAACAGTGTGCAGAAACACACGCAGTTCTATCTCTTACTGGAGAGTGTGCAGGCGAGTTCAGTGAACAGGCCGCTCTGCCCGAACAAGGCAGAATGCAGATGCGTAGTTCCCAAGCATATTCTTCTGAGTCCACTAGAAACGTTGGAGTAGAGCTACGAGGAACTCGGCATAAGTTCCATTTGAAGAAATAACCTAGGCCAGAAACCCACTCAGCTGTAGCTGTTAGGATTCATCTGGAGCGCACATTCTGGGAACCAGGCAGCAGAGTGCCCTGTGGAAGCTGCTCGATTTCAGCTTGTCTGATAGGTGTTTGTCTTCCCTGCAGAGAAACAGTGGCTTAGAGAACTCTTCCTACAGCAGGCACACATTCTGCTCTAGAGCTGAGAAGCACTGGCTGTAAGTTCCCCTTGCAGAAGTAACATTCTCCAGAAACAAACTCTCTCCTAACTCTTAAGTTACTAGCTCACCTCACATATGCATGGAAACCCAAAGTGGAGCAGGCAGCGATAGGTCTTGCTTGGATGCTGCCAGAAGGCTCTGTGCGATAGTGGCTTGCAAGGAGCTGCTTAGGAATCTAGTTGCACAGCAAGTACAAGCTTCTCACTGGAGCTGAGAAGCACTGGGAAGAACTTCCCTTTGAAGAACTAACAGTGTGCAGAAACACACGCAGTTCTATCTCTTACTGGGGAGTGTGCAGGCGAGTTCAGTGAACAGGCCGCTCTGCCCGAACAAGGCAGAATGCAGATGCGTAGTTCCCAAGCATATTCTTCTGAGTCCACTAGAAACGTTGGAGTAGAGCTACGAGGAACTCGGCATAAGTTCCATTTGAAGAAATAACCTAGGCCAGAAACCCACTCAGCTGTAGCTCTTAGGATTCATCTGGAGTGCACATTCTGGGAACCAGGCAGCAGAGTGCCCTGTGGAAGCTGCTCAATTTCAGCTTGTCTGATAGGTGTTTGTCTTCCCTGCAGAGAAACAGTGGCTTAGAGAAGTCTTTCTAGAGCAGCCACACACTCTGCCCTAGAGCTGAGAAGCACTGGCTGTAAGTTCCCTTTGCAGAAGTAACATTCTCCAGAAACACACTCTCTCCTAACTCTTAACTTACTAGCTCACCTCACATATGCATGGAAACCCAAAGTGGAGCAGGCAGCGATAGGTCTTGCTTGGATGCTGCCAGAAGGCTCTGTGCGATAGTGGCTTGCAAGGAGCTGCTTAGGAATCTAGTTGCACAGCAAGTACAAGCTTCTCACTGGAGCTGAGAAGCACTGGGAAGAACTTCCCTTTGAAGAACTAACAGTGTGCAGAAACACACGCAGTTCTATCTCTTACTGGGGAGTGTGCAGGCGAGTTCAGTGAACAGGCCGCTCTGCCCGAACAAGGCAGAATGCAGATGCGTAGTTCCCAAGCATATTCTTCTGAGTCCACTAGAAACGTTGGAGTAGAGCTACGAGGAACTCGGCATAAGTTCCATTTGAAGAAATAACCTAGGCCAGAAACCCACTCAGCTGTAGCTGTTAAGATTCATCTGGAGCGCACATTCTGGGAACCAGGCAGCAGAGTGCCCTGTGGAAGCTGCTCGATTTCAGCTTGTCTGATAGGTGTTTGTCTTCCCTGCAGAGAAACAGTGGCTTAGAGAAGTCTTTCTAGAGCAGCCACACACTCTGCCCTAGAGCTGAGAAGCACTGGCTGTAAGTTCCCTTTGCAGAAGTAACATTCTCCAGAAACACACTCTCTCCTAACTCTTAACTTACTAGCTCACCTCACATATGCATGGAAACCCAGAGTGGAGCAGGCAGCGATAGGTCTTGCTTGGATGCTGCCAGAAGGCTCTGTGCGATAGTGGCTTGCAAGGAGCTGCTTAGGAATCTAGTTGCACAGCAAGTACAAGCTTCTCACTGGAGCTGAGAAGCACTGGGAAGAACTTCCCTTTGAAGAACTAACAGTGTGCAGAAACACACGCAGTTCTATCTCTTACTGGGGAGTGTGCAGGCGACTTCAGTGAACAGGCCGCTCTGCCTGAACAAGGCAGAATGCAGATGCGTAGTTCCCAAGCATATTCTTCTGAGTCCACTAGAAACGTTGGAGTAGAGCTGAGAGGAACTCGGCATAAGTTCCATTTGAAGAAATAACCTGGGCCAGAAACCCACTCAGCTGTAGCTGTTAAGATTCATCTGGAGCGCACATTCTGGGAACCAGGCAGCAGAGTGCCCTGTGGAAGCTGCTCGATTTCAGCTTGTCTGATAGGTGTTTGTCTTCCCTGCAGAGAAACAGTGGCTTAGAGAAGTCTTTCTAGAGCAGCCACACACTCTGCCCTAGAGCTGAGAAGCACTGGCTGTAAGTTCCCTTTGCAGAAGTAACATTCTCCAGAAACACACTCTCTCCTAACTCTTAACTTACTAGCTCACCTCACATATGCATGGAAACCCAGAGTGGAGCAGCCGGCGTATCTCTTGCTTGGATGCCGCCAGAAGGCTCTGTGCGATAGTGGCTTGCAAGGAGCTGCTTAGGAATCTAGTTGCACAGCAAGTACAAGCTTCTCACTGGAGCTGAGAAGCACTGGGAAGAACTTCCCTTTGAAGAACTAACAGTGTGCAGAAACACACGCAGTTCTATCTCTTACTGGAGAGTGTGCAGGCGAGTTCAGTGAACAGGCCGCTCTGCCCGAACAAGGCAGAATGCAGATGCGTAGTTCCCAAGCATATTCTTCTGAGTCCACTAGAAACGTTGGAGTAGAGCTACGAGGAACTCGGCATAAGTTCCATTTGAAGAAATAACCTAGGCCAGAAACCCACTCAGCTGTAGCTGTTAGGATTCATCTGGAGCGCACATTCTGGGAACCAGGCAGCAGAGTGCCCTGTGGAAGCTGCTCGATTTCAGCTTGTCTGATAGGTGTTTGTCTTCCCTGCAGAGAAACAGTGGCTTAGAGAACTCTTTCTACAGCAGCCACACACTCTGCCCTAGAGCTGAGAAGCACTGGCTGTAAGTTCCCTTTGCAGAAGTAACATTCTCCAGAAACACACTCTCTCCTAACTCTTAACTTACTAGCTCACCTCACATATGCATGGAAACCCAGAGTGGAGCAGGCGGTGATAGCTCTTGCTTGGATGCTGCCAGAAGGCTCTGTGCGATAGTGGCTTGCAAGGACCTGCTTAGGAATCTCGTTGCACAGCAAGTACAAGCTTCTCACTGGAGCTGAGAAGCACTGGGAAGAACTTCCCTTTGAAGAACTAACAGTGTGCAGAAACACACGCAGTTCTATCTCTTACTGGGGAGTGTGCAGGCGAGTTCAGTGAACAGGCCGCTCTGCCTGAACAAGGCAGAATGCAGATGCGTAGTTCCCAAGCAGATTCTTCTGAGTCCACTAGAAACGTTGGAGTAGAGCTGAGAGGAACTCGGCATAAGTTCCATTTGAAGAAATAACCTAGGCCAGAAACCCACTCAGCTGTAGCTGTTAAGATTCATCTGGAGCGCACATTCTGGGAACCAGGCAGCAGAGTGCCCTGTGGAAGCTGCTCGATTTCAGCTTGTCTGATAGGTGTTTGTCTTCCCTGCAGAGAAACAGTGGCTTAGAGAAGTTTTTCTAGAGCAGCCACACACTCTGCCCTAGAGCTGAGAAGCACTGGCTGTAAGTTCCCTTTGCAGAAGTAACATTCTCCAGAAACACACTCTCTCCTAACTCTTAACTTACTAGCTCACCTCACATATGCATGGAAACCCAGAGTGGAGCAGCCGGCGTATCTCTTGCTTGGATGCCGCCAGAAGGCTCTGTGCGATAGTGGCTTGCAAGGAGCTGCTTAGGAATCTAGTTGCACAGCAAGTACAAGCTTCTCACTGGAGCTGAGAAGCACTGGGAAGAACTTCCCTTTGAAGAACTAACAGTGTGCAGAAACACACGCAGTTCTATCTCTTACTGGAGAGTGTGCAGGCGAGTTCAGTGAACAGGCCGCTCTGCCCGAACAAGGCAGAATGCAGATGCGTAGTTCCCAAGCATATTCTTCTGAGTCCACTAGAAACGTTGGAGTAGAGCTACGAGGAACTCGGCATAAGTTCCATTTGAAGAAATAACCTAGGCCAGAAACCCACTCAGCTGTAGCTGTTAGGATTCATCTGGAGCGCACATTCTGGGAACCAGGCAGCAGAGTGCCCTGTGGAAGCTGCTCGATTTCAGCTTGTCTGATAGGTGTTTGTCTTCCCTGCAGAGAAACAGTGGCTTAGAGAACTCTTTCTAGAGCAGCCACACACTCTGCCCTAGAGCTGAGAAGCACTGGCTGTAAGTTCCCTTTGCAGAAGTAACATTCTCCAGAAACACACTCTCTCCTAACTCTTAACTTACTAGCTCACCTCACATATGCATGGAAACCCAGAGTGGAGCAGGCGGCGATAGCTCTTGCTTGGATGCTGCCAGAAGGCTCTGTGCGATAGTGGCTTGCAAGGACCTGCTTAGGAATCTCGTTGCAC
The DNA here is from genome assembly GCA_031878705.1 of Tapirus indicus. Classification (NCBI taxonomy): domain Eukaryota; kingdom Metazoa; phylum Chordata; class Mammalia; order Perissodactyla; family Tapiridae; genus Tapirus; species Tapirus indicus. Next base: position 1,855,357 of record CM062933.1, read on the forward strand.
AGCAAGTACAAGCTTCTCACTGGAGCTGAGAAGCACTGGGAAGAACTTCCCTTTGAAGAACTAACAGTGTGCAGAAACACACGCAGTTCTATCTCTTACTGAGGAGTGTGCAGGCGAGTTCAGTGAACAGGCCGCTCTGCCTGAACAAGGCAAAATGCAGATGCGTAGTTCCCAAGCATATTCTTCTGAGTCCACTCGAAACGTTGGAGTAGAGCTGAGAGGAGCTCGGCATAAGTTCCATTTGAAGAAATAACCTAGGCCAGAAACCCACTCAGCTGTAGCTGTTAAGATTCATCTGGAGCGCACATTCTGGGAACCAGGCAGCAGAGTGCCCTGTGGAAGCTGCTCGATTTCAGCTTGTCTGATAGGTGTTTGTCTTCCCTGCAGAGAAACAGTGGCTTAGAGAACTCTTCCTACAGCAGCCACACACTCTGCTCTAGAGATGAGAAGCACTGGCTCTAAGTTCCCCTTGCAGAAGTAACATTCTCCAGAAACAAACTCTCTCCTAACTCTTAAGTTACTAGCTCACCTCACATATGCATGGAAACCCAGAGTGGAGCAGCCGGCGTATCTCTTGCTTGGATGCCGCCAGAAGGCTCTGTGCGATAGTGGCTTGCAAGGAGCTGCTTAGGAATCTAGTTGCACAGCAAGTACAAGCTTCTCACTGGAGCTGAGAAGCACTGGGAAGAACTTCCCTTTGAAGAACTAACAGTGTGCAGAAACACACGCAGTTCTATCTCTTACTGGAGAGTGTGCAGGCGAGTTCAGTGAACAGGCCGCTCTGCCCGAACAAGGCAGAATGCAGATGCGTAGTTCCCAAGCATATTCTTCTGAGTCCACTAGAAACGTTGGAGTAGAGCTACGAGGAACTCGGCATAAGTTCCATTTGAAGAAATAACCTAGCCCAGAAACCCACTCAGCTGTAGCTGTTAGGAGTCATCTGGAGCGCACATTCTGGGAACCAGGCAGCAGAGTGCCCTGTGGAAGCTGCTCGATTTCAGCTTGTCTGATAGGTGTTTGTCTTCCCTGCAGAGAAACAGTGGCTTAGAGAACTCTTTCTACAGCAGCCACACACTCTGCCCTAGAGCTGAGAAGCACTGGCTGTAAGTTCCCTTTGCAGAAGTAACATTCTCCAGAAACACACTCTCTCCTAACTCTTAACTTACTAGCTCACCTCACATATGCATGGAAACCCAGAGTGGAGCAGGCGGCGATAGCTCTTGCTTGAATGCTGCCAGAAGGCTCTGTGCGATAGTGGCTTGCAAGGACCTGCTTAGGAATCTCGTTGCACAGCAAGTACAAGCTTCTCACTGGAGCTGAGAAGCACTGGGAAGAACTTCCCTTTGAAGAACTAACAGTGTGCAGAAACACACGCAGTTCTATCTCTTACTGGGGAGTGTGCAGGCGAGTTCAGTGAACAGGCCGCTCTGCCTGAACAAGGCAGAATGCAGATGCGTAGTTCCCAAGCATATTCTTCTGAGTCCACTAGAAACGTTGGAGTAGAGCTGAGAGGAACTCGGCATAAGTTCCATTTGAAGAAATAACCTAGGCCAGAAACCCACTCAGCTGTAGCTGTTAAGATTCATCTGGAGCGCACATTCTGGGAACCAGGCAGCAGAGTGCCCTGTGGAAGCTGCTCGATTTCAGCTTGTCTGATAGGTGTTTGTCTTCCCTGCAGAGAAACAGTGGCTTAGAGAACTCTTCCTACAGCAGCCACACATTCTGCTCTAGAGCTGAGAAGCACTGGCTGTAAGTTCCCCTTGCAGAAGTAACATTCTCCAGAAACAAACTCTCTCCTAACTCTTAAGTTACTAGCTCACCTCACATATGCATGGAAACCCATAGTGGAGCAGCCGGCGTATCTCTTGCTTGGATGCCGCCAGAAGGCTCTGTGCGATAGTGGCTTGCAAGGAGCTGCTTAGGAATCTCGTTGCACAGCAAGTACAAGCTTCTCACTGGAGCTGAGAAGCACTGGGAAGAACTTCCCTTTGAAGAACTAACAGTGTGCAGAAACACACGCAGTTCTATCTCTTACTGGGGAGTGTGCAGGCGAGTTCAGTGAACAGGCCGCTCTGCCTGAACAAGGCAGAATGCAGATGCGTAGTTCCCAAGCATATTCTTCTGAGTCCACTAGAAACGTTGGAGTAGAGCTGAGAGGAACTCGGCATAAGTTCCATTTGAAGAAATAACCTAGGCCAGAAACCCACTCAGCTGTAGCTGTTAAGATTCATCTGGAGCGCACATTCTGGGAACCAGGCAGCAGAGTGCCCTGTGGAAGCTGCTCGATTTCAGCTTGTCTGATAGGTGTTTGTCTTCCCTGCAGAGAAACAGTGGCTTAGAGAACTCTTCCTACAGCAGCCACACATTCTGCTCTAGAGCTGAGAAGCACTGGCTGTAAGTTCCCCTTGCAGAAGTAACATTCTCCAGAAACAAACTCTCTCCTAACTCTTAAGTTACTAGCTCACCTCACATATGCATGGAAACCCAGAGTGGAGCAGCCGGCGTATCTCTTGCTTGGATGCCGCCAGAAGGCTCTGTGCGATAGTGGCTTGCAAGGAGCTGCTTAGGAATCTCGTTGCACAGCAAGTACAAGCTTCTCACTGGAGCTGAGAAGCACTGGGAAGAACTTCCCTTTGAAGAACTAACAGTGTGCAGAAACACACGCAGTTCTATCTCTTACTGGGGAGTGTGCAGGCGAGTTCAGAGAACAGGCCGCTCTGCCTGAACAAGGCAGAATGCAGATGCGTAGTTCCCAAGCAGATTCTTCTGAGTCCACTAGAAACGTTGGAGTAGAGCTGAGAGGAACTCGGCATAAGTTCCATTTGAAGAAATAACCTAGACCAGAAACCCACTCAGCTGTAGCTGTTAAGATTCAACTGGAGCGCACATTCTGGGAACCAGGCAGCAGAGTGCCCTGTGGAAGCTGCTCGATTTCAGCTTGTCTGATAGGTGTTTGTCTTCCCTGCAGAGAAACAGTGGCTTAGAGAACTCTTCCTACAGCAGGCACACATTCTGCTCTAGAGCTGAGAAGCACTGGCTGTAAGTTCCCCTTGCAGAAGTAACATTCTCCAGAAACAAACTCTCTCCTAACTCTTAAGTTACTAGCTCACCTCACATATGCATGGAAACCCAAAGTGGAGCAGGCAGCGATAGGTCTTGCTTGGATGCTGCCAGAAGGCTCTGTGCGATAGTGGCTTGCAAGGAGCTGCTTAGGAATCTAGTTGCACAGCAAGTACAAGCTTCTCACTGGAGCTGAGAAGCACTGGGAAGAACTTCCCTTTGAAGAACTAACAGTGTGCAGAAACACACGCAGTTCTATCTCTTACTGGGGAGTGTGCAGGCGAGTTCAGTGAACAGGCCGCTCTGCCCAAACAAGGCAGAATGCAGATGCGTAGTTCCCAAGCATATTCTTCTGAGTCCACTAGAAACGTTGGAGTAGAGCTACGAGGAACTCGGCATAAGTTCCATTTGAAGAAATAACCTAGGCCAGAAACCCACTCAGCTGTAGCTCTTAGGATTCATCTGGAGTGCACATTCTGGGAACCAGGCAGCAGAGTGCCCTGTGGAAGCTGCTCGATTTCAGCTTGTCTGATAGGTGTTTGTCTTCCCTGCAGAGAAACAGTGGCTTAGAGAAGTCTTTCTAGAGCAGCCACACACTCTGCCCTAGAGCTGAGAAGCACTGGCTGTAAGTTCCCTTTGCAGAAGTAACATTCTCCCAAACACACTCTCTCCTAACTCTTAACTTACTAGCTCACCTCACATATGCATGGAAACCCAAAGTGGAGCAGGCAGCGATAGGTCTTGCTTGGATGCTGCCAGAAGGCTCTGTGCGATAGTGGCTTGCAAGGAGCTGCTTAGGAATCTAGTTGCACAGCAAGTACAAGCTTCTCACTGGAGCTGAGAAGCACTGGGAAGAACTTCCCTTTGAAGAACTAACAGTGTGCAGAAACACACGCAGTTCTATCTCTTACTGGGGAGTGTGCAGGCGAGTTCAGTGAACAGGCCGCTCTGCCCGAACAAGGCAGAATGCAGATGCGTAGTTCCCAAGCATATTCTTCTGAGTCCACTAGAAACGTTGGAGTAGAGCTACGAGGAACTCGGCATAAGTTCCATTTGAAGAAATAACCTAGGCCAGAAACCCACTCAGCTGTAGCTGTTAAGATTCATCTGGAGCGCACATTCTGGGAACCAGGCAGCAGAGTGCCCTGTGGAAGCTGCTCGATTTCACCTTGTCTGATAGGTGTTTGTCTTCCCTGCAGAGAAACAGTGGCTTAGAGAAGTCTTTCTAGAGCAGCCACACACTCTGCCCTAGAGCTGAGAAGCACTGGCTGTAAGTTCCCTTTGCAGAAGTAACATTCTCCAGAAACACACTCTCTCCTAACTCTTAACTTACTAGCTCACCTCACATATGCATGGAAACCCAGAATGGAGCAGGCAGCGATAGGTCTTGCTTGGATGCTGCCAGAAGGCTCTGTGCGATAGTGGCTTGCAAGGAGCTGCTTAGGAATCTAGTTGCACAGCAAGTACAAGCTTCTCACTGGAGCTGAGAAGCACTGGGAAGAACTTCCCTTTGAAGAGCTAACAGTGTGCAGAAACACACGCAGTTCTATCTCTTACTGGGGAGTGTGCAGGCGAGTTCAGTGAACAGGCCGCTCTGCCTGAACAAGGCAGAATGCAGATGCGTAGTTCCCAAGCATATTCTTCTGAGTCCACTAGAAACGTTGGAGTAGAGCTGAGAGGAACTCGGCATAAGTTCCATTTGAAGAAATAACCTAGGCCAGAAACCCACTCAGCTGTAGCTGTTAAGATTCATCTGGAGCGCACATTCTGGGAACCAGGCAGCAGAGTGCCCTGTGGAAGCTGCTCGATTTCAGCTTGTCTGATAGGTGTTTGTCTTCCCTGCAGAGAAACAGTGGCTTAGAGAAGTCTTTCTAGAGCAGCCACACACTCTGCCCTAGAGCTGAGAAGCACTGGCTGTAAGTTCCCTTTGCAGAAGTAACATTCTCCAGAAACACACTCTCTCCTAACTCTTAACTTACTAGCTCACCTCACATATGCATGGAAACCCAGAGTGGAGCAGCCGGCGTATCTCTTGCTTGGATGCCGCCAGAAGGCTCTGTGCGATAGTGGCTTGCAAGGAGCTGCTTAGGAATCTAGTTGCACAGCAAGTACAAGCTTCTCACTGGAGCTGAGAAGCACTGGGAAGAACTTCCCTTTGAAGAACTAACAGTGTGCAGAAACACACGCAGTTCTATCTCTTACTGGAGAGTGTGCAGGCGAGTTCAGTGAACAGGCCGCTCTGCCCGAACAAGGCAGAATGCAGATGCGTAGTTCCCAAGCATATTCTTCTGAGTCCACTAGAAACGTTGGAGTAGAGCTACGAGGAACTCGGCATAAGTTCCATTTGAAGAAATAACCTAGGCCAGAAACCCACTCAGCTGTAGCTGTTAGGATTCATCTGGAGCGCACATTCTGGGAACCAGGCAGCAGAGTGCCCTGTGGAAGCTGCTCGATTTCAGCTTGTCTGATAGGTGTTTGTCTTCCCTGCAGAGAAACAGTGGCTTAGAGAACTCTTTCTACAGCAGCCACACACTCTGCCCTAGAGCTGAGAAGCACTGGCTGTAAGTTCCCTTTGCAGAAGTAACATTCTCCAGAAACACACTCTCTCCTAACTCTTAACTTACTAGCTCACCTCACATATGCATGGAAACCCAGAGTGGAGCAGGCGGTGATAGCTCTTGCTTGGATGCTGCCAGAAGGCTCTGTGCGATAGTGGCTTGCAAGGACCTGCTTAGGAATCTCGTTGCACAGCAAGTACAAGCTTCTCACTGGAGCTGAGAAGCACTGGGAAGAACTTCCCTTTGAAGAACTAACAGTGTGCAGAAACACACGCAGTTCTATCTCTTACTGGGGAGTGTGCAGGCGAGTTCAGTGAACAGGCCGCTCTGCCTGAACAAGGCAGAATGCAGATGCGTAGTTCCCAAGCATATTCTTCTGAGTCCACTAGAAACGTTGGAGTAGAGCTGAGAGGAACTCGGCATAAGTTCCATTTGAAGAAATAACCTAGGCCAGAAACCCACTCAGCTGTAGCTGTTAAGATTCATCTGGAGCGCACATTCTGGGAACCAGGCAGCAGAGTGCCCTGTGGAAGCTGCTCGATTTCAGCTTGTCTGATAGGTGTTTGTCTTCCCTGCAGAGAAACAGTGGCTTAGAGAACTCTTCCTACAGCAGCCACACATTCTGCTCTAGAGCTGAGAAGCACTGGCTGTAAGTTCCCCTTGCAGAAGTAACATTCTCCAGAAACAAACTCTCTCCTAACTCTTAAGTTACTAGCTCACCTCACATATGCATGGAAACCCAGAGTGGAGCAGCCGGCGTATCTCTTGCTTGGATGCCGCCAGAAGGCTCTGTGCGATAGTGGCTTGCAAGGACCTGCTTAGGAATCTCGTTGCACAGCAAGTACAAGCTTCTCACTGGAGCTGAGAAGCACTGGGAAGAACTTCCCTTTGAAGAACTAACAGTGTGCAGAAACACACGCAGTTCTATCTCTTACTGGGGAGTGTGCAGGCGAGTTCAGTGAACAGGCCGCTCTGCCTGAACAAGGCAGAATGCAGATGCGTAGTTCCCAAGCAGATTCTTCTGAGTCCACTAGAAACGTTGGAGTAGAGCTACGAGGAACTCGGCATAAGTTCCATTTGAAGAAATAACCTAGACCAGAAACCCACTCAGCTGTAGCTGTTAAGATTCATCTGGAGCGCACATTCTGGGAACCAGGCAGCAGAGTGCCCTGTGGAAGCTGCTCGATTTCAGCTTGTCTGATAGGTGTTTGTCTTCCCTGCAGAGAAACAGTGGCTTAGAGAAGTCTTTCTAGAGCAGCCACACACTCTGCCCTAGAGCTGAGAAGCACTGGCTGTAAGTTCCCTTTGCAGAAGTAACATTCTCCAGAAACACACTCTCTCCTAACTCTTAACTTACTAGCTCACCTCACATATGCATGGAAACCCAGAGTGGAGCAGGCGGCGATAGCTCTTGCTTGGATGCTGCCAGAAGGCTCTGTGCGATAGTGGCTTGCAAGGACCTGCTTAGGAATCTCGTTGCACAGCAAGTACAAGCTTCTCACTGGAGCTGAGAAGCACTGGGAAGAACTTCCCTTTGAAGAACTAACAGTGTGCAGAAACACACGCAGTTCTATCTCTTACTGAGGAGTGTGCAGGCGAGTTCAGTGAACAGGCCGCTCTGCCTGAACAAGGCAAAATGCAGATGCGTAGTTCCCAAGCATATTCTTCTGAGTCCACTCGAAACGTTGGAGTAGAGCTGAGAGGAACTCGGCATAAGTTCCATTTGAAGAAATAACCTAGGCCAGAAACCCACTCAGCTGTAGCTGTTAAGATTCATCTGGAGCGCACATTCTGGGAACCAGGCAGCAGAGTGCCCTGTGGAAGCTGCTCGATTTCAGCTTGTCTGATAGGTGTTTGTCTTCCCTGCAGAGAAACAGTGGCTTAGAGAACTCTTCCTACAGCAGCCACACACTCTGCTCTAGAGATGAGAAGCACTGGCTCTAAGTTCCCCTTGCAGAAGTAACATTCTCCAGAAACAAACTCTCTCCTAACTCTTAAGTTACTAGCTCACCTCACATATGCATGGAAACCCAGAGTGGAGCAGCCGGCGTATCTCTTGCTTGGATGCCGCCAGAAGGCTCTGTGCGATAGTGGCTTGCAAGGAGCTGCTTAGGAATCTCGTTGCACAGCAAGTACAAGCTTCTCACTGGAGCTGAGAAGCACTGGGAAGAACTTCCCTTTGAAGAACTAACAGTGTGCAGAAACACACGCAGTTCTATCTCTTACTGGGGAGTGTGCAGGCGAGTTCAGAGAACAGGCCGCTCTGCCTGAACAAGGCAGAATGCAGATGCGTAGTTCCCAAGCAGATTCTTCTGAGTCCACTAGAAACGTTGGAGTAGAGCTGAGAGGAACTCGGCATAAGTTCCATATGAAGAAATAACCTAGACCAGAAACCCACTCAGCTGTAGCTGTTAAGATTCATCTGGAGCGCACATTCTGGGAACCAGGCAGCAGAGTGCCCTGTGGAAGCTGCTCGATTTCAGCTTGTCTGATAGGTGTTTGTCTTCCCTGCAGAGAAACAGTGGCTTAGAGAACTCTTCCTACAGCAGGCACACATTCTGCTCTAGAGCTGAGAAGCACTGGCTGTAAGTTCCCCTTGCAGAAGTAACATTCTCCAGAAACAAACTCTCTCCTAACTCTTAAGTTACTAGCTCACCTCACATATGCATGGAAACCCAAAGTGGAGCAGGCAGCGATAGGTCTTGCTTGGATGCTGCCAGAAGGCTCTGTGCGATAGTGGCTTGCAAGGAGCTGCTTAGGAATCTAGTTGCACAGCAAGTACAAGCTTCTCACTGGAGCTGAGAAGCACTGGGAAGAACTTCCCTTTGAAGAACTAACAGTGTGCAGAAACACACGCAGTTCTATCTCTTACTGGGGAGTGTGCAGGCGAGTTCAGTGAACAGGCCGCTCTGCCCGAACAAGGCAGAATGCAGATGCGTAGTTCCCAAGCATATTCTTCTGAGTCCACTAGAAACGTTGGAGTAGAGCTACGAGGAACTCGGCATAAGTTCCATTTGAAGAAATAACCTAGGCCAGAAACCCACTCAGCTGTAGCTCTTAGGATTCATCTGGAGTGCACATTCTGGGAACCAGGCAGCAGAGTGCCCTGTGGAAGCTGCTCGATTTCAGCTTGTCTGATAGGTGTTTGTCTTCCCTGCAGAGAAACAGTGGCTTAGAGAAGTCTTTCTAGAGCAGCCACACACTCTGCCCTAGAGCTGAGAAGCACTGGCTGTAAGTTCCCTTTGCAGAAGTAACATTCTCCAGAAACACACTCTCTCCTAACTCTTAACTTACTAGCTCACCTCACATATGCATGGAAACCCAAAGTGGAGCAGGCAGCGATAGGTCTTGCTTGGATGCTGCCAGAAGGCTCTGTGCGATAGTGGCTTGCAAGGAGCTGCTTAGGAATCTAGTTGCACAGCAAGTACAAGCTTCTCACTGGAGCTGAGAAGCACTGGGAAGAACTTCCCTTTGAAGAACTAACAGTGTGCAGAAACACACGCAGTTCTATCTCTTACTGGGGAGTGTGCAGGCGAGTTCAGTGAACAGGCCGCTCTGCCCGAACAAGGCAGAATGCAGATGCGTAGTTCCCAAGCATATTCTTCTGAGTCCACTAGAAACGTTGGAGTAGAGCTGAGAGGAACTCGGCATAAGTTCCATTTGAAGAAATAACCTAGGCCAGAAACCCACTCAGCTGTAGCTGTTAAGATTCATCTGGAGCGCACATTCTGGGAACCAGGCAGCAGAGTGCCCTGTGGAAGCTGCTCGATTTCAGCTTGTCTGATAGGTGTTTGTCTTCCCTGCAGAGAAACAGTGGCTTAGAGAAGTCTTTCTAGAGCAGCCACACACTCTGCCCTAGAGCTGAGAAGCACTGGCTGTAAGTTCCCTTTGCAGAAGTAACATTCTCCAGAAACACACTCTCTCCTAACTCTTAACTTACTAGCTCACCTCACATATGCATGGAAACCCAGAGTGGAGCAGGCAGCGATAGGTCTTGCTTGGATGCTGCCAGAAGGCTCTGTGCGATAGTGGCTTGCAAGGAGCTGCTTAGGAATCTAGTTGCACAGCAAGTACAAGCTTCTCACTGGAGCTGAGAAGCACTGGGAAGAACTTCCCTTTGAAGAACTAACAGTGTGCAGAAACACACGCAGTTCTATCTCTTACTGGGGAGTGTGCAGGCGAGTTCAGTGAACAGGCCGCTCTGCCCGAACAAGGCAGAATGCAGATGCGTAGTTCCCAAGCATATTCTTCTGAGTCCACTAGAAACGTTGGAGTAGAGCTGAGAGGAACTCGGCATAAGTTCCATTTGAAGAAATAACCTAGGCCAGAAACCCACTCAGCTGTAGCTGTTAAGATTCATCTGGAGCGCACATTCTGGGAACCAGGCAGCAGAGTGCCCTGTGGAAGCTGCTCGATTTCAGCTTGTCTGATAGGTGTTTGTCTTCCCTGCAGAGAAACAGTGGCTTAGAGAAGTCTTTCTAGAGCAGCCACACACTCTGCCCTAGAGCTGAGAAGCACTGGCTGTAAGTTCCCTTTGCAGAAGTAACATTCTCCAGAAACACACTCTCTCCTAACTCTTAACTTACTAGCTCACCTCACATATGCATGGAAACCCAGAGTGGAGCAGCCGGCGTATCTCTTGCTTGGATGCCGCCAGAAGGCTCTGTGCGATAGTGGCTTGCAAGGAGCTGCTTAGGAATCTAGTTGCACAGCAAGTACAAGCTTCTCACTGGAGCTGAGAAGCACTGGGAAGAACTTCCCTTTGAAGAACTAACAGTGTGCAGAAACACACGCAGTTCTATCTCTTACTGGAGAGTGTGCAGGCGAGTTCAGTGAACAGGCCGCTCTGCCCGAACAAGGCAGAATGCAGATGCGTAGTTCCCAAGCATATTCTTCTGAGTCCACTAGAAACGTTGGAGTAGAGCTACGAGGAACTCGGCATAAGTTCCATTTGAAGAAATAACCTAGGCCAGAAACCCACTCAGCTGTAGCTGTTAGGATTCATCTGGAGCGCACATTCTGGGAACCAGGCAGCAGAGTGCCCTGTGGAAGCTGCTCGATTTCAGCTTGTCTGATAGGTGTTTGTCTTCCCTGCAGAGAAACAGTGGCTTAGAGAACTCTTTCTACAGCAGCCACACACTCTGCCCTAGAGCTGAGAAGCACTGGCTGTAAGTTCCCTTTGCAGAAGTAACATTCTCCAGAAACACACTCTCTCCTAACTCTTAACTTACTAGCTCACCTCACATATGCATGGAAACCCAGAGTGGAGCAGGCGGCGATAGCTCTTGCTTGGATGCTGCCAGAAGGCTCTGTGCGATAGTGGCTTGCAAGGACCTGCTTAGGAATCTCGTTGCACAGCAAGTACAAGCTTCTCACTGGAGCTGAGAAGCACTGGGAAGAACTTCCCTTTGAAGAACTAACAGTGTGCAGAAACACACGCAGTTCTATCTCTTACTGGGGAGTGTGCAGGCGAGTTCAGTGAACAGGCCGCTCTGCCTGAACAAGGCAGAATGCAGATGCGTAGTTCCCAAGCATATTCTTCTGAGTCCACTAGAAACGTTGGAGTAGAGCTGAGAGGAACTCGGCATAAGTTCCATTTGAAGAAATAACCTAGGCCAGAAACCCACTCAGCTGTAGCTGTTAAGATTCATCTGGAGCGCACATTCTGGGAACCAGGCAGCAGAGTGCCCTGTGGAAGCTGCTCGATTTCAGCTTGTCTGATAGGTGTTTGTCTTCCCTGCAGAGAAACAGTGGCTTAGAGAACTCTTTCTACAGCAGCCACACACTCTGTCCTAGAGCTGAGAAGCACTGGCTGTAAGTTCCCTTTGCAGAAGTAACATTCTCCAGAAACACACTCTCTCCTAACTCTTAAGTTAATAGCTCACCTCACATATGCATGGAAACCCAGAGTGGAGCAGCCGGCGTATCTCTTGCTTGGATGCTGCCAGAAGGCTCTGTGCGATAGTGGCTTGCAAGGAGCTACTTAGGAATCTAGTTGCACAGCAAGTACAAGCTTTTCACTGGAGCTGAGAAGCACTGGGAAGAACTTCTCTTTGAAGAACTAACAGTGTGCACAAACACACGCAGTTCTATCTCTTACTGGGGAGTGTGCAGGCGAGTTCAGTGAACAGGCCGCTCTGCCCGAACAAGGCAGAATGCAGATGCGTAGTTCCCAAGCATATTCTTCTGAGTCCACTAGAAACGTTGGAGTAGAGCTGAGAGGAACTCGGCATAAGTTCCATTTGAAGAAATAACCTAGGCCAGAAACCCACTCAGCTGTAGCTGTTAAGATTCATCTGGAGCGCACATTCTGGGAACCAGGCAGCAGAGTGCCCTGTGGAAGCTGCTCGATTTCAGCTTGTCTGATAGGTGTTTGTCTTCCCTGCAGAGAAACAGTGGCTTAGAGAACTCTTTCTACAGCAGCCACACACTCTGCCCTAGAGCTGAGAAGCACTGGCTGTAAGTTCCCTTTGCAGAAGTAACATTCTCCAGAAACACACTCTCTCCTAACTCTTAACTTACTAGCTCACCTCACATATGCATGGAAACCCAGAGTGGAGCAGCCGGCGATAGCTCTTGCTTGGATGCTGCCAGAAGGCTCTGTGCGATAGTGGCTTGCAAGGAGCTGCTTAGGAATCTAGTTGCACAGCAAGTACAAGCTTCTCACTGGAGTTGAGAAGCACTGGGAAGAAATTCCCTTTGAAGAACTAACAGTGTGCAGAAACACACGCAGTTCTATCTCTTACTGGGGAGTGTGCAGGCGAGTTCAGGGAACAGGCCGCTCTGCCCGAACAAGGCAGAATGCAGATGCGTAGTTCCCAAGCATATTCTTCTGAGTCCACTAGAAACGTTGGAGTAGAGCTGAGAGGAACTCGGCATAAGTTCCATTTGAAGAAATAACCTAGGCCAGAAACCCACTCAGCTGTAGCTGTTAAGATTCATCTGGAACGCACATTCTGGGAACCAGGCAGCAGAGTGCCCTGTGGAAGCTGCTCGATTTCAGCTTGTCTGATAAGTGTTTGTCTTCCCTGCAGAGAAACAGTGGCTTAGAGAACTCTTTCGACAGCAGCCACACACTCTGCCCTAGAGCTGAGAAGCACTGGCTGTAAGTTCCCTTTGCAGAAGTAACATTCTCCAGAAACACACTCTCTCCTAACTCTTAACTTACTAGCTCACCTCACATATGCATGGAAACCCAGAGTGGAGCAGCCGGCGATAGCTCTTGCTTGGATGCTGCCAGAAGGCTCTGTGCGATAGTGGCTTGCAAGGAGCTGCTTAGGAATCTAGTTGCACAGCAAGTACAAGCTTCTCACTGGAGCTGAGAAGCACTGGGAAGAACTTCCCTTTGAAGAACTAACAGTGTGCAGAAACACACGCAGTTCTATCCCTTACTGGGGAGTGTGCAGGCGAGTTCAGTGAACAGGCCGCTCTGCCCGAACAAGGCAGAATGCAGATGCGTAGTTCCCAAGCATATTCTTCTGAGTCCACTAGAAACGTTGGAGTAGAGCTGAGAGGAACTCGGCATAAGTTCCATTTGAAGAAATAACCTAGGCCAGAAACCCACTCAGCTGTAGCTGTTAAGATTCATCTGGAGCGCACATTCTGGGAACCAGGCAGCAGAGTGCCCTGTGGAAGCTGCTCGATTTCAGCTTGTCTGATAGGTGTTTGTCTTCCCTGCAGAGAAACAGTGGCTTAGAGAACTCTTTCTACAGCAGCCACACACTCTGCCCTAGAGCTGAGAAGCACTGGCTGTAAGTTCCCTTTGCAGAAGTAACATTCTCCAGAAACACACTCTCTCCTAACTCTTAACTTACTAGCTCACCTCACATATGCATGGAAACCCAGAGTGGAGCAGCCGTCGATAGCACTCGCTTGGATGCTGCCAGAAGGCTCTGTGCGATAGTGGCTTGCAAGGAGCTGCTTAGGAATCTAGTTGCACAGCAAGTACAAGCTTCTCACTGGAGCTGAGAAGCACTGGGAAGAACTTCCCTTTGAAGAACTAACAGTGTGCAGAAATACACGCAGTTCTATCTCTTACTGGGGAGTGTGCAGGAGACTTCAGTGAACAGGCCGCTCTGCCCGAAAAAGGCAGAATGCAGATGCGTAGTTCCCAAGCATATTCTTCTGAGTCCACTAGAAACGTTGGAGTAGAGCTGAGAGGAACTCGGCATAAGTTCCATTTGAAGAAATAACCTAGGCCAGAAACCCACTCAGCTGTAGCTGTGAAGATTCATCTGGAGCGCACATTCTGGGAACCAGGCAGCAGAGTGCCCTGTGGAAGCTGCTCGATTTCAGCTTGTCTGATAGGTGTTTGTCTTCCCTGCAGAGAAACAGTGGCTTAGAGAACTCTTTCTACAGCAGCCACACACTCTGCCCTAGAGCTGAGAAGCACTGGCTGTAAGTTCCCTTTGCAGAAGTAACATTCTCCAGAAACACACTCTCTCCTAACTCTTAACTTACTAGCTCACCTCACATATGCATGGAAACCCAGAGTGGAGCAGCCGGCATATCTCTTGCTTGGATGCTGCCAGAAGGCTCTGTGCGATAGTGGCTTGCAAGGAGCTGCTTAGGAATCTAGTTGCACAGCAAGTACAAGCTTCTCACTGGAGCTGAGAAGCACTGGGAAGAACTCCCCTTTGAAGAACTAACAGTGTGCAGAAACACACGCAGTTCTATCTCTTACTGGGGAGTGTGCAGGCGAGATCAGTGAACAGGCCGCTCTGCCCGAACAAGGCAGAATGCAGATGCGTAGTTCCCAAGCATATTCTTCTGAGTCCACTAGAAACGTTGGAGTAGAGCTGAGAGGAACTCGGCATAAGCTCCATTTGAAGAAATAACCTAGGCCAGAAACCCACTCAGCTGTAGCTGTGAAGATTCTTCTGGAGCGCACATTCTGGGAACCAGGCAGCAGAGTGCCCTGTGGAAGCTGCTCGATTTCAGCTTGTCTGATAGGTGTTTGTCTTCCCTGCAGAGAAACAGTGGCTTAGAGAACTCTTTCTACAGCAGCCACACACTCTGCCCTAGAGCTGAATAGCACTGGCTGTAAGTTCCCTTTGCAGAAGTAACATTCTCCAGAAACACACTCTCTCCTAACTCTTAAGTTACTAGCTCACCTCACATATGCATGGAAACCCAGAGTGGAGCAGGCGGCGATAGCTCTTGCTTGGATGCTGCCAGAAGGCTCTGTGCGATAGTGGCTTGCAAGGAGCTGCTTAGGAATCTAGTTGCACAGCAAGTACAAGCTTCTCACTGGAGATGAGAAGCACTGGGAAGAACTTACCTTTGAAGAACTAACAGTGTGAAGAAACACACGCAGTTCTATCTCTTACTGGGGAGTGTGCAGGAGACTTCAGTGAACAGGCCGCTCTGCCCGAACAAGGCAGAATGCAGATCCGTAGTTCCCAAGCATATTCTCCTGAGTCTACTAGAAACGTTGGAGTAGAGCTGCGAGGAACTCGGCATAAGTTCCATTTGAAGAAATAACCTAGGCCAGAAACCCACTCAGCTGTAGCTGTTAAGATTCTTCTGGAGCGCACATTCTGGGAACCAGGCAGCAGAGTGCCCTGTGGAAGCTGCTCGATTTCAGCTTGTCTGATAGGTGTTTGTCTTCCCTGCAGAGAAACAGTGGCTTAGAGAACTCTTTCTACAGCAGCCACACACTCTGCCCTAGAGCTGCGAAGCACTGGCTGTAAGTTCCCTTTGCAGAAGTAACATTCTCCAGAAACACACTCTCTCCTAACTCTTAACTTACTAGCTCACCTCACATATGCATGGAAACCCAGAGTGGAGCAGCCGGCGATAGCTCTTGCTTGGATGCTGCCAGAAGGCTCTGTGCGATAGTGGCTTGCAAGGAGCTGCTTAGGAATCTAGTTGCACAGCAAGTACAAGCTTCTCACTGGAGCTGAGAAGCACTGGGAAGAACTTCTCTTTGAAGAACTAACAGTGTGCAGAAACACACGCAGTTCTATCTCTTACTGGGGAGTGTGCAGGAGACTTCAGTGAACAGGCCGCTCTGCCCGAACAAGGCAGAATGCAGATGTGTAGTTCCCAAGCATATTCTTCTGAGTCCACTAGAAACGTTGGAGTAGAGCTGAGAGGAACTCGGCATAAGTTCCATTTGAAGAAATAACCTAGGCCAGAAACCCACTCAGCTGTAGCTGTTAAGATTCATCTGGAGCGCACATTCTGGGAACCAGGCAGCAGAGTGCCCTGTGGAAGCTGCTCGATTTCAGCTTGTCTGATAGGTGTTTGTCTTCCCTGCAGAGAAACAGTGGCTTAGAGAACTCTTTCTACAGCAGCCACACACTCTGCCCTAGAGCTGAGAAGCACTGGCTGTAAGTTCCCTTTGCAGAAGTAACATTCTCCAGAAACACACTCTCTCCTAACTCTTAAGTTACTAGCTCACCTCACATATGCATGGAAACCCAGAGTGGAGCAGCCGGCATATCTCTTGCTTGGATGCTGCCAGAAGGCTCTGTGCGATAGTGGCTTGCAAGGAGCTGCTTAGGAATCTAGTTGCACAGCAAGTACAAGCTTCTCACTGGAGATGAGAAGCACTGGGAAGAACTTCCCTTTGAAGAACTAACAGTGTGCAGAAACACACGCAGTTCTATCTCTTACTGGGGAGTGTGCAGGAGACTTCAGTGAACAGGCCGCTCTGCCCGAACAAGGCAGAATGCAGATGCGTAGTTCCCAAGCATATTCTTCTGAGTCCACTAGAAACGTTGGAGTAGAGCTGAGAGGAACTCGGCATAAGTTCCATTTGAAGAAATAACCTAGGCCAGAAACCCACTCAGCTGTAGCTGTTAAGATTCATCTGGAGCGCACATTCTGGGAACCAGGCAGCAGAGTGCCCTGTGGAAGCTGCTCGATTTCAGCTTGTCTGATAGGTGTTTGTCTTCCCTGCAGAGAAACAGTGGCTTAGAGAACTCTTCCTACAGCAGCCACACACTCTGCCCTAGAGCTGAGAAGCACTGGCTTAAAGTTCCCCTTGCAGAAGTAACATTCTCCAGAAACACACTCTCTCCTAACTCTTAAGTTACTAGCTCACCTCACATATGCATGGAAACCCAGAGTGGAGCAGCCGGCATGTCTCTTGCTTGGATGCTGCCAGAAGGCTCTGTGCGATAGTGGCTTGCAAGGAGCTGCTTAGGAATCTAGTTGCACAGCAAGTACAAGCTTCTCACTGGAGATGAGAAGCACTGGGAAGAACTTCCCTTTGAAGAACTAACAGTGTGCAGAAACACACGCAGCTCTATCTCTTACTGGGGAGTGTGCAGGAGACTTCAGTGAACAGGCCGCTCTGCCCGAACAAGGCAGAATGCAGATGCGTAGTTCCCAAGCATATTCTCCTGAGTCTACTAGAAACGTTGGAGTAGAGCTGCGAGGAACTCGGCATAAGTTCCATTTGAAGAAATAACCTAGGCCAGAAACCCACTCAGCTGTAGCTGTTAAGATTCTTCTGGAGCACACATTCTGGGAACCAGGCAGCAGAGTGCCCTGTGGAAGCTGCTCGATTTCAGCTTGTCTGATAGGTGTTTGTCTTCCCTGCAGAGAAACAGTGGCTTAGAGAACTCTTTCTACAGCAGCCACACACTCTGCCCTAGAGCTGAGAAGCACTGGCTGTAAGTTCCCTTTGCAGAAGTAACATTCTCCAGAAACACACTCTCTCCTAACTCTTAACTTACTACCTCACCTCACATATGCATGGAAACCCAGAGTGGAGCAGCCGGCGATAGCTCTTGCTTGGATGCTGCCAGAAGGCTCTGTGCGATAGTGGCTTGCAAGGAGCTGCTTAGGAATCTAGTTGCACAGCAAGTACAAGCTTCTCACTGGAGCTGAGAAGCACTGGGAAGAACTTCTCTTTGAAGAACTAACAGTGTGCAGAAACACACGCAGTTCTATCTCTTACTGGGGAGTGTGCACTAGACTTCAGTGAACAGGCCGCATTGCCCGAGCAAGGCAGAATGCAGATGCGTAGTTCCCAAACAAATTCTTCTGAGTCCACTAGAAACGTTGGAGTAGAGCTGAGAGGAACTCGGCATAAGTTCCATTTGAAGAAATAACCTAGGCCAGAAACCCACTCAGCTGTAGCTGTTAAGATTCATCTGGAGCGCACATTCTGGGAACCAGGCAGCAGAGTGCCCTGTGGAAGCTGCTCGATTTCAGCTTGTCTGATAGGTGTTTGTCTTCCCTGCAGAGAAACAGTGGCTTAGAGAAGTCTTTCTAGAGCAGCCACACACTCTGCCCTAGAGCTGAGAAGCACTGGCTGTAAGTTCCCTTTGCAGAAGTAACATTCTCCAGAAACACACTCTCTCCTAACACTTAACTTACTAGCTCACCTCACATATGCATGGAAACCCAGAGTGGAGCAGCCGGCGTATCTCTTGCTTGGATGCCGCCAGAAGGCTCTGTGCGATAGTGGCTTGCAAGGAGCTGCTTAGGAATCTAGTTGCACAGCAAGTACAAGCTTCTCACTGGAGCTGAGAAGCACTGGGAAGAACTTCCCTTTGAAGAACTAACAGTGTGCAGAAACACACGCAGTTCTATCTCTTACTGGGGAGTGTGCAGGAGACTTCAGTGAACAGGCCGCTCTGCCCGAACAAGGCAGAATGCAGATGTGTAGTTCCCAAGCATATTCTTCTGAGTCCACTAGAAACGTTGGAGTAGAGCTGAGAGGAACTCGGCATAAGTTCCATTTGAAGAAATAACCTAGGCCAGAAACCCACTCAGCTGTAGCTGTTAAGATTCATCTGGAGCGCACATTCTGGGAACCAGGCAGCAGACTGCCCTGTGGAAGCTGCTCGATTTCAGCTTGTCTGATAGGTGTTTGTCTTCCCTGCAGAGAAACAGTGGCTTAGAGAACTCTTTCTACAGCAGCCACACACTCTGCCGTAGAGCTGAGAAGCACTGGATGTAAGTTCCCTTTGCAGAAGTAACATTCTCCAGAAACACACTCTCTCCTAACTCTTAAGTTACTAGCTCACCTCACATATGCATGGAAACCCAGAGTGGAGCAGCCGGCATATCTCTTGCTTGGATGCTGCCAGAAGGCTCTGTGCGATAGTGGCTTGCAAGGAGCTGCTTAGGAATCTAGTTGCACAGCAAGTATAAGCTTCTCACTGGAGCTGAGAAGCACTGGGAAGAACTTCCCTTTGAAGAACTAACAGTGTGCAGAAACACACGCAGTTCTATCTCTTACTGGGGAGTGTGCAGGAGACTTCAGTGAACAGGCCGCTCTGCCCGAACAAGGCAGAATGCAGATGCGTAGTTCCCAAGCATATTCTCCTGAGTCTACTAGAAACGTTGGAGTAGAGCTGCGAGGAACTCGGCATAAGTTCCATTTGAAGAAATAACCTAGGCCAGAAACCCACTCAGCTGTAGCTGTTAAGATTCTTCTGGAGCGCACATTCTGGGAACCAGGCAGCAGAGTGCCCTGTGGAAGCTGCTCGATTTCAGCTTGTCTGAGAGGTGTTGTCTTCCCTGCAGAGAAACAGTGGCTTAGAGAACTCTTTCTACAGCAGCCACACACTCTGCCCTAGAGCTGAGAAGCACTGGCTGTAAGTTCCCTTTGCAGAAGTAACATTCTCCAGAAACACACTCTCTCCTAACTCTTAAGTTACTAGCTCACCTCACATATGCATGGAAACCCAGAGTGGAGCAGCCGGCGTATCTCTTGCTTGGATGCCACCAGAAGGCTCTGTGCGATAGTGGCTTGCAAGGAGCTGCTTAGGAATCTAGTTGCACAGCAAGTACAAGCTTCTCACTGGAGCTGAGAAGCACTGGGAAGAACTTCCCTTTGAAGAACTAACAGTGTGCAGAAACACACGCAGTTCTATCTCTTACTGGGGAGTGTGCAGGCGAGTTCAGTGAACAGGCCGCTCTGCCCGAACAAGGCAGAATGCAGATGCGTAGTTCCCAAGCATATTCTTCTGAGTCCACTAGAAACGTTGGAGTAGAGCTGAGAGGAACTCGGCATAAGTTCCATTTGAAGAAATAACCTAGACCAGAAACCCACTCAGCTGTAGCTGTTAAGATTCATCTGGAGCGCACATTCTGGGAACCAGGCAGCAGAGTGCCCTGTGGAAGCTGCTCGATTTCAGCTTGTCTGATAGGTGTTTGTCTTCCCTGCAGAGAAACAGTGGCTTAGAGAAGTCTTTCTAGAGCAGCCACACACTCTGCCCTAGAGCTGAGAAGCACTGGCTGTAAGTTCCCTTTGCAGAAGTAACATTCTCCAGAAACACACTCTCTCCTAACTCTTAACTTACTAGCTCACCTCACATATGCATGGAAACACAGAGTGGAGCAGGCGGCGATAGCTCTTGCTTGGATGCTGCCTGAAGGCCCTGTGCGATAGTGGCTTGCAAGGAGCTGCTTAGGAATCTAGTTGCACAGCAAGTACAAGCTTCTCACTGGAGCTGAGAAGCACTGGGAAGAACTTCCCTTTGAAGAACTAACAGTGTGCAGAAACACACGCAGTTCTATCCCTTCTGGGGTGTCTGCAGGAGAGTTCAGTGAACAGGCCGCTCTGCCCGAACAAGGCAGAATGCAGATGCGTAGTTCCCAAGCATATTCTTCTGAGTCCACTAGAAACGTTGGAGTAGAGCTGAGAGGAACTCGGCATAAGTTCCATTTGAAGAAATAACCTAGGCCAGAAACCCACTCAGCTGTAGCTGTTAAGATTCATCTGGAGCGCACATTCTGGGAACCAGGCAGCAGAGTGCCCTGTGGAAGCTGCTCGATTTCAGCTTGTCTGATAGGTGTTTGTCTTCCCTGCAGAGAAACAGTGGCTTAGAGAAGTCTTTCTAGAGCAGCCACACACTCTGCCCTAGAGCTGAGAAGCACTGGCTGTAAGTTCCCTTTGCAGAAGTAACATTCTCCAGAAACACACTCTCTCCTAACTCTTAACTTACTAGCTCACCTCACATATGCATGGAAACCCAGAGTGGAGCAGCCGGCGTATCTCTTGCTTGGATGCCACCAGAAGGCTCTGTGCGATAGTGGCTTGCAAGGAGCTGCTTAGGAATCTAGTTGCACAGCAAGTACAAGCTTCTCACTGGAGCTGAGAAGCACTGGGAAGAACTTCCCTTTGAAGAACTAACAGTGTGCAGAAACACACGCAGTTCTATCTCTTACTGGGGAGTGTGCAGGCGAGTTCAGTGAACAGGCCGCTCTGCCCGAACAAGGCAGAATGCAGATGCGTAGTTCCCAAGCATATTCTTCTGAGTCCACTAGAAACGTTGGAGTAGAGCTGAGAGGAACTCGGCATAAGTTCCATTTGAAGAAATAACCTAGACCAGAAACCCACTCAGCTGTAGCTGTTAAGATTCATCTGGAGCGCACATTCTGGGAACCAGGCAGCAGAGTGCCCTGTGGAAGCTGCTCGATTTCAGCTTGTCTGATAGGTGTTTGTCTTCCCTGCAGAGAAACAGTGGCTTAGAGAAGTCTTTCTAGAGCAGCCACACACTCTGCCCTAGAGCTGAGAAGCACTGGCTGTAAGTTCCCTTTGCAGAAGTAACATTCTCCAGAAACACACTCTCTCCTAACTCTTAACTTACTAGCTCACCTCACATATGCATGGAAACACAGAGTGGAGCAGGCGGCGATAGCTCTTGCTTGGATGCTGCCTGAAGGCCCTGTGCGATAGTGGCTTGCAAGGAGCTGCTTAGGAATCTAGTTGCACAGCAAGTACAAGCTTCTCACTGGAGCTGAGAAGCACTGGGAAGAACTTCCCTTTGAAGAACTAACAGTGTGCAGAAACACACGCAGTTCTATCCCTTCTGGGGTGTCTGCAGGAGAGTTCAGTGAACAGGCCGCTCTGCCCGAACAAGGCAGAATGCAGATGCGTAGTTCCCAAGCATATTCTTCTGAGTCCACTAGAAACGTTGGAGTAGAGCTGAGAGGAACTCGGCATAAGTTCCATTTGAAGAAATAACCTAGGCCAGAAACCCACTCAGCTGTAGCTGTTAAGATTCATCTGGAGCGCACATTCTGGGAACCAGGCAGCAGAGTGCCCTGTGGAAGCTGCTCGATTTCAGCTTGTCTGATAGGTGTTTGTCTTCCCTGCAGAGAAACAGTGGCTTAGAGAAGTCTTTCTAGAGCAGCCACACACTCTGCCCTAGAGCTGAGAAGCACTGGCTGTAAGTTCCCTTTGCAGAAGTAACATTCTCCAGAAACACACTCTCTCCTAACTCTTAACTTACTAGCTCACCTCACATATGCATGGAAACCCAGAGTGGAGCAGCCGGCGTATCTCTTGCTTGGATGCCGCCAGAAGGCTCTGTGCGATAGTGGCTTGCAAGGAGCTGCTTAGGAATCTAGTTGCACAGCAAGTACAAGCTTCTCACTGGAGCTGAGAAGCACTGGGAAGAACTTCCCTTTGAAGAACTAACAGTGTGCAGAAACACACGCAGTTCTATCTCTTACTGGGGAGTGTGCAGGCGAGTTCAGTGAACAGGCCGCTCTGCCTGAACAAGGCAGAATGCAGATGCGTAGTTCCCAAGCAGATTCTTCTGAGTGCACTAGAAACGTTGGAGTAGAGCTGAGAGGAACTCGGCATAAGTTCCATTTGAAGAAATAACCTAGGCCAGAAACCCACTCAGCTGTAGCTGTTAAGATTCATCTGGAGCGCACATTCTGGGAACCAGGCAGCAGAGTGCCCTGTGGAAGCTGCTCGATTTCAGCTTGTCTGATAGGTGTTTGTCTTCCCTGCAGAGAAACAGTGGCTTAGAGAATTCTTTCTAGAGCAGCCACACACTCTGCCCTAGAGCTGAGTATCACTGGCTGTAAGTTCCCTTTGCAGAAGTAACATTCTCCAGAAACACACTCTCTCCTAACTCTTAAGTTACTAGCTCACCTCATGTATGCATGGAAACCCAGAGTGGAGCAGCAGGCGTATCTCTTGCTTGGAAGCTGCCAGAAGGCTGTGTGCAATAGTGGCTTGCAAGGAGCTGCTTAGGAATCTAGTGGCACAGCAAGTACAAGCTTCTCACTGGAGCTGAGAAGCACTGGGAAGAACTTCCCTTTGAAGAACTAACAGTGTGCAGAAACACACGCAGTTCTATCTCTTACTGGGGAGTGTGCAGGCGAGTTCAGTGAACAGGACGCTCTGCCTGAACAAGGCAGAATGCAGATGCGTAGGTCCCAAGCAGATTCTTCTGAGTGCACTAGAAACGTTGGAGTAGAGCTGAGAGGAACTCGGCATAAGTTCCATTTGAAGAAATAACCTAGGCCAGAAACCCACTCAGCTGTAGCTGTTAAGATTCATCTGGAGCGCACATTCTGGGAACCAGGCAGCAGAGTGCCCTGTGGAAGCTGCTCGATTTCAGCTTGTCTGATAGGTGTTTGTCTTCCCTGCAGAGAAACAGTGGCTTAGAGAAGTCTTTCTAGAGCAGCCACACACTCTGCCCTAGAGCTGAGAAGCACTGGCTGTAAGTTCCCTTTGCAGAAGTAACATTCTCCAGAAACACACTCTCTCCTAACTCTTAACTTACTAGCTCACCTCACATATGCATGGAAACCCAGAGTGGAGCAGCCGGCGTATCTCTTGCTTGGATGCCGCCAGAAGGCTCTGTGCGATAGTGGCTTGCAAGGAGCTGCTTAGGAATCTAGTTGCACAGCAAGTACAAGCTTCTCACTGGAGCTGAGAAGCACTGGGAAGAACTTCCCTTTGAAGAACTAAAAGTGTGCAGAAACACACGCAGTTCTATCTCTTACTGGAGAGTGTGCAGGCGAGTTCAGTGAACAGGCCGCTCTGCCCGAACAAGGCAGAATGCAGATGCGTAGTTCCCAAGCATATTCTTCTGAGTCCACTAGAAACGTTGGAGTAGAGCTACGAGGAACTCGGCATAAGTTCCATTTGAAGAAATAACCTAGGCCAGAAACCCACTCAGCTGTAGTTGTTAAGATTCATCTAGAGCGCACATTCTGGGAACCAGGCAGCAGAGTGCCCTGTGGAAGCTGCTCGATTTCAGCTTGTCTGATAGGTGTTTGTCTTCCCTGCAGAGAAACAGTGGCTTAGAGAAGTCTTTCTAGAGCAGCCACACACTCTGCTCTAGAGCTGAGAAGCACTGGCTGTAAGTTCCCTTTGCAGAAGTAACATTCTCCAGAAACACACTCTCTCCTAACTCTTAACTTACTAGCTCACCTCACATATGCATGGAAACCCAGAGTGGAGCAGCCGGCGTATCTCTTGCTTGGATGCCGCCAGAAGGCTCTGTGCGATAGTGGTTTGCATGGAGCTGCTTAGGAATCTAGTTGCACAGCAAGTACAAGCTTCTCACTGGAGCTGAGAAGCACTGGGAAGAACTTCCCTTTGAAGAACTAACAGTGTGCAGAAACACACGCAGTTCTATCTCTTACTGGGGAGTGTGCAGGCGAGTTCAGTGAACAGGCCGCTCTGCCTGAACAAGGCAGAATGCAGATGCGTAGTTCCCAAGCAGATTCTTCTGAGTGCACTAGAAACGTTGGAGTAGAGCTGAGAGGAACTCGGCATAAGTTCCATTTGAAGAAATAACCTAGGCCAGAAACCCACTCAGCTGTAGCTGTTAAGATTCATCTGGAGCGCACATTCTGGGAACCAGGCAGCAGAGTGCCCTGTGGAAGCTGCTCGATTTCAGCTTGTCTGATAGGTGTTTGTCTTCCCTGCAGAGAAACAGTGGCTTAGAGAATTCTTTCTAGAGCAGCCACACACTCTGCCCTAGAGCTGAGTATCACTGGCTGTAAGTTCCCTTTGCAGAAGTAACATTCTCCAGAAACACACTCTCTCCTAACTCTTAAGTTACTAGCTCACCTCATGTATGCATGGAAACCCAGAGTGGAGCAGCAGGCGTATCTCTTGCTTGGAAGCTGCCAGAAGGCTGTGTGCGATAGTGGCTTGCAAGGAGCTGCTTAGGAATCTAGTGGCACAGCAAGTACAAGCTTCTCACTGGAGCTGAGAAGCACTGGGAAGAACTTCCCTTTGAAGAACTAACAGTGTGCAGAAACACACGCAGTTCTATGTCTTACTGGGGAGTGTGCAGGCGAGTTCAGTGAACACGCCGCTCTGCCCGAACAAGGCAGAATGCAGATGCGTAATTCCCAAGCATATTCTTCTGAGTCCACTAGAAACGTTGGAGTAGAGCTGAGAGGAACTCGGCATAAGTTCCATTTGAAGAAATAACCTAGGCCAGAAACCCACTCAGCTGTAGCTGTTAAGATTCATCTGGAGCGCACATTCTGGGAACCAGGCAGCAGAGTGCCCTGTGGAAGCTGCTCGATTTCAGCTTGTCTGATAGGTGTTTGTCTTCTCTGCAGTGAAACAGTGGCTTAGAGATCTGTTTCTACAGCAGCCACACACTCTGCCCTAGAGCTGAGAAGCACTGGCTGTAAGTTCCCTTTGCAGAAGTAACATTCTCCAGAAACACACTCTCTCCTAACTATTAACTTACTAGCTCACCTCACATATGCATGGAAACACAGAGTGGAGCAGGCGGCGATAGCTCTTGCTTGGATGCTGCCTGAAGGCCCTGTGCGATAGTGGCTTGCAAGGAGCTGCTTAGGAATCTAGTTGCACAGCAAGTACAAGCTTCTCACTGGAGCTGAGAAGCACTGGGAAGAACTTCCCTTTGAAGAACTAACAGTGTGCAGAAACACACGCAGTTCTATCCCTTCTGGGGTGTCTGCAGGAGAGTTCAGTGAACAGGCCGCTCTGCCCGAACAAGGCAGAATGCAGATGCGTAGTTCCCAAGCATATTCTTCTGAGTCCACTAGAAACGTTGGAGTAGAGCTGAGAGGAACTCGGCATAAGTTCCATTTGAAGAAATAACCTAGGCCAGAAACCCACTCAGCTGTAGCTGTTAAGATTCATCTGGAGCGCACATTCTGGGAACCAGGCAGCAGAGTGCCCTGTGGAAGCTGCTCGATTTCAGCTTGTCTGATAGGTGTTTGTCTTCCCTGCAGAGAAACAGTGGCTTAGAGAAGTCTTTCTAGAGCAGCCACACACTCTGCCCTAGAGCTGAGAAGCACTGGCTGTAAGTTCCCTTTGCAGAAGTAACATTCTCCAGAAACACACTCTCTCCTAACTCTTAACTTACTAGCTCACCTCACATATGCATGGAAACCCAGAGTGGAGCAGCCGGCGTATCTCTTGCTTGGATGCCGCCAGAAGGCTCTGTGCGATAGTGGCTTGCAAGGAGCTGCTTAGGAATCTAGTTGCACAGCAAGTACAAGCTTCTCACTGGAGCTGAGAAGCACTGGGAAGAACTTCCCTTTGAAGAACTAACAGTGTGCAGAAACACACGCAGTTCTATCTCTTACTGGGGAGTGTGCAGGCGAGTTCAGTGAACAGGCCGCTCTGCCTGAACAAGGCAGAATGCAGATGCGTAGTTCCCAAGCAGATTCTTCTGAGTGCACTAGAAACGTTGGAGTAGAGCTGAGAGGAACTCGGCATAAGTTCCATTTGAAGAAATAACCTAGGCCAGAAACCCACTCAGCTGTAGCTGTTAAGATTCATCTGGAGCGCACATTCTGGGAACCAGGCAGCAGAGTGCCCTGTGGAAGCTGCTCGATTTCAGCTTGTCTGATAGGTGTTTGTCTTCCCTGCAGAGAAACAGTGGCTTAGAGAATTCTTTCTAGAGCAGCCACACACTCTGACCTAGAGCTGAGTATCACTGGCTGTAAGTTCCCTTTGCAGAAGTAACATTCTCCAGAAACACACTCTCTCCTAACTCTTAAGTTACTAGCTCACCTCATGTATGCATGGAAACCCAGAGTGGAGCAGCCGGCGTATCTCTTGCTTGGATGCCGCCAGAAGGCTCTGTGCGATAGTGGTTTGCATGGAGCTGCTTAGGAATCTAGTTGCACAGCAAGTACAAGCTTCTCACTGGAGCTGAGAAGCACTGGGAAGAACTTCCCTTTGAAGAACTAACAGTGTGCAGAAACACACGCAGTTCTATCTCTTACTGGGGAGTGTGCAGGCGAGTTCAGTGAACAGGCCGCTCTGCCTGAACAAGGCAGAATGCAGATGCGTAGTTCCCAAGCAGATTCTTCTGAGTGGACTAGAAACGTTGGAGTAGAGCTGAGAGGAACTCGGCATAAGTTCCATTTGAAGAAATAACCTAGGCCAGAAACCCACTCAGCTGTAGCTGTTAAGATTCATCTGGAGCGCACATTCTGGGAACCAGGCAGCAGAGTGCCCTGTGGAAGCTGCTCGATTTCAGCTTGTCTGATAGGTGTTTGTCTTCCCTGCAGAGAAACAGTGGCTTAGAGAATTCTTTCTAGAGCAGCCACACACTCTGCCCTAGAGCTGAGTATCACTGGCTGTAAGTTCCCTTTGCAGAAGTAACATTCTCCAGAAACACACTCTCTCCTAACTCTTAAGTTACTAGCTCACCTCATGTATGCATGGAAACCCAGAGTGGAGCAGCAGGCGTATCTCTTGCTTGGAAGCTGCCAGAAGGCTGTGTGCGATAGTGGCTTGCAAGGAGCTGCTTAGGAATCTAGTGGCACAGCAAGTACAAGCTTCTCACTGGAGCTGAGAAGCACTGGGAAGAACTTCCCTTTGAAGAACTAACAGTGTGCAGAAACACACGCAGTTCTATGTCTTACTGGGGAGTGTGCAGGCGAGTTCAGTGAACAGGCCGCTCTGCCCGAACAAGGCAGAATGCAGATGCGTAGTTCCCAAGCATATTCTTCTGAGTCCACTAGAAACGTTGGAGTAGAGCTGAGAGGAACTCGGCATAAGTTCCATTTGAAGAAATAACCTAGGCCAGAAACCCACTCAGCTGTAGCTGTTAAGATTCATCTGGAGCGCACATTCTGGGAACCAGGCAGCAGAGTGCCCTGTGGAAGCTGCTCGATTTCAGCTTGTCTGATAGGTGTTTGTCTTCTCTGCAGTGAAACAGTGGCTTAGAGATCTGTTTCTACAGCAGCCACACACTCTGCCCTAGAGCTGAGAAGCACTGGCTGTAAGTTCCCTTTGCAGAAGTAACATTCTCCAGAAACACACTCTCTCCTAACTATTAACTTACTAGCTCACCTCACATATGCATGGAAACACAGAGTGGAGCAGGCGGCGATAGCTCTTGCTTGGATGCTGCCTGAAGGCCCTGTGCGATAGTGGCTTGCAAGGAGCTGCTTAGGAATCTAGTTGCACAGCAAGTACAAGCTTCTCACTGGAGCTGAGAAGCACTGGGAAGAACTTCCCTTTGAAGAACTAACAGTGTGCAGAAACACACGCAGTTCTATCCCTTCTGGGGTGTCTGCAGGAGAGTTCAGTGAACAGGCCGCTCTGCCCGAACAAGGCAGAATGCAGATGCGTAGTTCCCAAGCATATTCTTCTGAGTCCACTAGAAACGTTGGAGTAGAGCTGAGAGGAACTCGGCATAAGTTCCATTTGAAGAAATAACCTAGGCCAGAAACCCACTCAGCTGTAGCTGTTAAGATTCATCTGGAGCGCACATTCTGGGAACCAGGCAGCAGAGTGCCCTGTGGAAGCTGCTCGATTTCAGCTTGTCTGATAGGTGTTTGTCTTCCCTGCAGAGAAACAGTGGCTTAGAGAAGTCTTTCTAGAGCAGCCACACACTCTGTCCTAGAGCTGAGAAGCACTGGCTGTAAGTTCCCTTTGCAGAAGTAACATTCTCCAGAAACACACTCTCTCCTAACTCTTAACTTACTAGCTCACCTCACATATGCATGGAAACCCAGAGTGGAGCAGCCGGCGTATCTCTTGCTTGGATGCCGCCAGAAGGCTCTGTGCGATAGTGGCTTGCAAGGAGCTGCTTAGGAATCTAGTTGCACAGCAAGTACAAGCTTCTCACTGGAGCTGAGAAGCACTGGGAAGAACTTCCCTTTGAAGAACTAAAAGTGTGCAGAAACACACGCAGTTCTATCTCTTACTGGAGAGTGTGCAGGCGAGTTCAGTGAACAGGCCGCTCTGCCCGAACAAGGCAGAATGCAGATGCGTAGTTCCCAAGCATATTCTTCTGAGTCCACTAGAAACGTTGGAGTAGAGCTACGAGGAACTCGGCATAAGTTCCATTTGAAGAAATAACCTAGGCCAGAAACCCACTCAGCTGTAGTTGTTAAGATTCATCTAGAGCGCACATTCTGGGAACCAGGCAGCAGAGTGCCCTGTGGAAGCTGCTCGATTTCAGCTTGTCTGATAGGTGTTTGTCTTCCCTGCAGAGAAACAGTGGCTTAGAGAAGTCTTTCTAGAGCAGCCACACACTCTGCCCTAGAGCTGAGTATCACTGGCTGTAAGTTCCCTTTGCAGAAGTAACATTCTCCAGAAACACACTCTCTCCTAACTCTTAACTTACTAGCTCACCTCACATATGCATGGAAACCCAGAGTGGAGCAGCCGGCGTATCTCTTGCTTGGATGCCGCCAGAAGGCTCTGTGCGATAGTGGCTTGCAAGGAGCTGCTTAGGAATCTAGTTGCACAGCAAGTACAAGCTTCTCACTGGAGCTGAGAAGCACTGGGAAGAACTTCCCTTTGAAGAACTAAAAGTGTGCAGAAACACACGCAGTTCTATCTCTTACTGGAGAGTGTGCAGGCGAGTTCAGTGAACAGGCCGCTCTGCCCGAACAAGGCAGAATGCAGATGCGTAGTTCCCAAGCATATTCTTCTGAGTCCACTAGAAACGTTGGAGTAGAGCTACGAGGAACTCGGCATAAGTTCCATTTGAAGAAATAACCTAGGCCAGAAACCCACTCAGCTGTAGTTGTTAAGATTCATCTAGAGCGCACATTCTGGGAACCAGGCAGCAGAGTGCCCTGTGGAAGCTGCTCGATTTCAGCTTGTCTGATAGGTGTTTGTCTTCCCTGCAGAGAAACAGTGGCTTAGAGAAGTCTTTCTAGAGCAGCCACACACTCTGCCCTAGAGCTGAGAAGCACTGGCTGTAAGTTCCCTTTGCAGAAGTAACATTCTCCAGAAACACACTCTCTCCTAACTCTTAACTTACTAGCTCACCTCACATATGCATGGAAACCCAGAGTGGAGCAGCCGGCGTATCTCTTGCTTGGATGCCGCCAGAAGGCTCTGTGCGATAGTGGTTTGCATGGAGCTGCTTAGGAATCTAGTTGCACAGCAAGTACAAGCTTCTCACTGGAGCTGAGAAGCACTGGGAAGAACTTCCCTTTGAAGAACTAACAGTGTGCAGAAACACACGCAGTTCTATCTCTTACTGGGGAGTGTGCAGGCGAGTTCAGTGAACAGGCCGCTCTGCCTGAACAAGGCAGAATGCAGATGCGTAGTTCCCAAGCAGATTCTTCTGAGTGCACTAGAAACGTTGGAGTAGAGCTGAGAGGAACTCGGCATAAGTTCCATTTGAAGAAATAACCTAGGCCAGAAACCCACTCAGCTGTAGCTGTTAAGATTCATCTGGAGCGCACATTCTGGGAACCAGGCAGCAGAGTGCCCTGTGGAAGCTGCTCGATTTCAGCTTGTCTGATAGGTGTTTGTCTTCCCTGCAGAGAAACAGTGGCTTAGAGAATTCTTTCTAGAGCAGCCACACACTCTGCCCTAGAGCTGAGTATCACTGGCTGTAAGTTCCCTTTGCAGAAGTAACATTCTCCAGAAACACACTCTCTCCTAACTCTTAAGTTACTAGCTCACCTCATGTATGCATGGAAACCCAGAGTGGAGCAGCAGGCGTATCTCTTGCTTGGAAGCTGCCAGAAGGCTGTGTGCGATAGTGGCTTGCAAGGAGCTGCTTAGGAATCTAGTGGCACAGCAAGTACAAGCTTCTCACTGGAGCTGAGAAGCACTGGGAAGAACTTCCCTTTGAAGAACTAACAGTGTGCAGAAACACACGCAGTTCTATGTCTTACTGGGGAGTGTGCAGGCGAGTTCAGTGAACAGGCCGCTCTGCCCGAACAAGGCAGAATGCAGATGCGTAGTTCCCAAGCATATTCTTCTGAGTCCACTAGAAACGTTGGAGTAGAGCTGAGAGGAACTCGGCATAAGTTCCATTTGAAGAAATAACCTAGGCCAGAAACCCACTCAGCTGTAGCTGTTAAGATTCATCTGGAGCGCACATTCTGGGAACCAGGCAGCAGAGTGCCCTGTGGAAGCTGCTCGATTTCAGCTTGTCTGATAGGTGTTTGTCTTCTCTGCAGTGAAACAGTGGCTTAGAGATCTGTTTCTACAGCAGCCACACACTCTGCCCTAGAGCTGAGAAGCACTGGCTGTAAGTTCCCTTTGCAGAAGTAACATTCTCCAGAAACACACTCTCTCCTAACTATTAACTTACTAGCTCACCTCACATATGCATGGAAACACAGAGTGGAGCAGGCGGCGATAGCTCTTGCTTGGATGCTGCCTGAAGGCCCTGTGCGATAGTGGCTTGCAAGGAGCTGCTTAGGAATCTAGTTGCACAGCAAGTACAAGCTTCTCACTGGAGCTGAGAAGCACTGGGAAGAACTTCCCTTTGAAGAACTAACAGTGTGCAGAAACACACGCAGTTCTATCCCTTCTGGGGTGTCTGCAGGAGAGTTCAGTGAACAGGCCGCTCTGCCCGAACAAGGCAGAATGCAGATGCGTAGTTCCCAAGCATATTCTTCTGAGTCCACTAGAAACGTTGGAGTAGAGCTGAGAGGAACTCGGCATAAGTTCCATTTGAAGAAATAACCTAGGCCAGAAACCCACTCAGCTGTAGCTGTTAAGATTCATCTGGAGCGCACATTCTGGGAACCAGGCAGCAGAGTGCCCTGTGGAAGCTGCTCGATTTCAGCTTGTCTGATAGGTGTTTGTCTTCCCTGCAGAGAAACAGTGGCTTAGAGAAGTCTTTCTAGAGCAGCCACACACTCTGCCCTAGAGCTGAGAAGCACTGGCTGTAAGTTCCCTTTGCAGAAGTAACATTCTCCAGAAACACACTCTCTCCTAACTCTTAACTTACTAGCTCACCTCACATATGCATGGAAACCCAGAGTGGAGCAGCCGGCGTATCTCTTGCTTGGATGCCGCCAGAAGGCTCTGTGCGATAGTGGCTTGCAAGGAGCTGCTTAGGAATCTAGTTGCACAGCAAGTACAAGCTTCTCACTGGAGCTGAGAAGCACTGGGAAGAACTTCCCTTTGAAGAACTAAAAGTGTGCAGAAACACACGCAGTTCTATCTCTTACTGGAGAGTGTGCAGGCGAGTTCAGTGAACAGGCCGCTCTGCCCGAACAAGGCAGAATGCAGATGCGTAGTTCCCAAGCAGATTCTTCTGAGTGCACTAGAAACGTTGGAGTAGAGCTGAGAGGAACTCGGCATAAGTTCCATTTGAAGAAATAACCTAGGCCAGAAACCCACTCAGCTGTAGCTGTTAAGATTCATCTGGAGCGCACATTCTGGGAACCAGGCAGCAGAGTGCCCTGTGGAAGCTGCTCGATTTCAGCTTGTCTGATAGGTGTTTGTCTTCCCTGCAGAGAAACAGTGGCTTAGAGAAGTCTTTCTAGAGCAGCCACACACTCTGCCCTAGAGCTGAGTATCACTGGCTGTAAGTTCCCTTTGCAGAAGTAACATTCTCCAGAAACACACTCTCTCCTAACTCTTAAGTTACTAGCTCACCTCATGTATGCATGGAAACCCAGAGTGGAGCAGCAGGCGTATCTCTTGCTTGGAAGCTGCCAGAAGGCTGTGTGCGATAGTGGCTTGCAAGGAGCTGCTTAGGAATCTAGTGGCACAGCAAGTACAAGCTTCTCACTGGAGCTGAGAAGCACTGGGAAGAACTTCCCTTTGAAGAACGAAAAGTGTGCAGAAACACACGCAGTTCTATCTCTTACTGGAGAGTGTGCAGGCGAGTTCAGTGAACAGGCCGCTCTGCCCGAACAAGGCAGAATGCAGATGCGTAGTTCCCAAGCATATTCTTCTGAGTGCACTAGAAACGTTGGAGTAGAGCTGAGAGGAACTCGGCATAAGTTCCATTTGAAGAAATAACCTAGGCCAGAAACCCACTCAGCTGTAGCTGTTAAGATTCATCTGGAGCGCACATTCTGGGAACCAGGCAGCAGAGTGCCCTGTGGAAGCTGCTCGATTTCAGCTTGTCTGATAGGTGTTTGTCTTCCCTGCAGAGAAACAGTGGCTTAGATAACTCTTCCTACAGCAGCCACACATTCTGCCCTAGAGCTGAGTATCACTGGCTGTAAGTTCCCCTTGCAGAAGTAACATTCTCCAGAAACAAACTCTCTCCTAACTCTTAAGTTACTAGCTCACCTCATGTATGCATGGAAACCCAGAGTGGAGCAGCAGGCGTATCTCTTGCTTGGAAGCTGCCAGAAGGCTGTGTGCGATAGTGGCTTGCAAGGAGCTGCTTAGGAATCTAGTGGCACAGCAAGTACAAGCTTCTCACTGGAGCTGAGAAGCACTGGGAAGAACTTCCCTTTGAAGAACTAACAGTGTGCAGAAACACACGCAGTTCTATGTCTTACTGGGGAGTGTGCAGGCGAGTTCAGTGAACAGGCCGCTCTGCCCGAACAAGGCAGAATGCAGATGCGTAGTTCCCAAGCATATTCTTCTGAGTCCACTAGAAACGTTGGAGTAGAGCTGAGAGGAACTCGGCATAAGTTCCATTTGAAGAAATAACCTAGGCCAGAAACCCACTCAGCTGTAGCTGTTAGGATTCATCTGGAGCGCACATTCTGGGAACCAGGCAGCAGAGTGCCCTGTGGAAGCTGCTCGATTTCAGCTTGTCTGATAGGTGTTTGTCTTCCCTGCAGAGAAACAGTGGCTTAGAGAACTCTTCCTACAGCAGCCACACATTCTGCTCTAGAGCTGAGAAGCACTGGCTGTAAGTTCCCCTTGCAGAAGTAACATTCTCCAGAAACAAACTCTCTCCTAACTCTTAAGTTACTAGCTCACCTCACATATGCATGGAAACCCAGAGTGGAGCAGCCGGCGTATCTCTTGCTTGGATGCCGCCAGAAGGCTCTGTGCGATAGTGGCTTGCAAGGAGCTGCTTAGGAATCTCGTTGCACAGCAAGTACAAGCTTCTCACTGGAGCTGAGAAGCACTGGGAAGAACTTCCCTTTGAAGAACTAACAGTGTGCAGAAACACACGCAGTTCTATCTCTTACTGGGGAGTGTGCAGGCGAGTTCAGTGAACAGGCCGCTCTGCCTGAACAAGGCAGAATGCAGATGCGTAGTTCCCAAGCAGATTCTTCTGAGTCCACTAGAAACGTTGGAGTAGAGCTGAGAGGAACTCGGCATAAGTTCCATTTGAAGAACTAACCTAGGCCAGAAACCCACTCAGCTGTAGCTGTTAAGATTCATCTGGAGCGCACATTCTGGGAACCAGGCAGCAGAGTGCCCTGTGGAAGCTGCTCGATTTCAGCTTGTCTGATAGGTGTTTGTCTTCCCTGCAGAGAAACAGTGGCTTAGAGAACTCTTCCTACAGCAGCCACACACTCTGCCCTAGAGCTGAGTATCACTGGCTGTAAGTTCCCTTTGCAGAAGTAACATTCTCCAGAAACACACTCTCTCCTAACTCTTAACTTACTAGCTCACCTCACATATGCATGGAAACCCAGAGTGGAGCAGGCGGCGATAGCTCTTGCATGGAAGCTGCCAGAAGGTTCTGTGCGATAGTTGCTTGCAAGGAGCTGCTTAGGAATCTAGTTGCACAGCAAGTACAAGCTTCTCACTAGAGCTGAGAAGCACTGGGAAGAACTTACCTTTGAAGAACTAACAGTGTGCAGAAACACACGCATTTCTATCTCTTACTGGAGAGTGTGCAGGCGAGTTCAGTGAACAGGCTGCTCTGCCCGAACAAGGCAGAATGCAGATGCGTAGTTCCCAAGCATATTCTTCTGAGTCCACTAGAAACGTTGGAGTAGAGCTGAGAGGAACTCGGCATAAGTTCCATTTGAAGAAATAACCTAGGCCAGAAACCCACTCAGCTGTAGCTGTTAAGATTCATCTGGAGCGCACATTCTGGGAACCAGGCAGCAGAGTGCCCTGTGGAAGCTGCTCCATTTCAGCTTGTCTGAAAGGTGTTTGTCTTCCCTGCAGAGAAACAGTGGCTTAGAGAAGTCTTTCTAGAGCAGCCACACACTCTGCCCTAGAGCTGAGAAGCACTGGCTGTAAGTTCCCTTTGCAGAAGTAACATTCTCCAGAAACACACTCTCTCCTAACTCTTAACTTACTAGCTCACCTCACATATGCATGGAAACCCAGAGTGGAGCAGCCGGCGTATCTCTTGCTTGGATGCCGCCAGAAGGCTCTGTGCGATAGTGGCTTGCAAGGAGCTGCTTAGGAATCTAGTTGCACAGCAAGTACAAGCTTCTCACTGGAGCTGAGAAGCACTGGGAAGAACTTCCCTTTGAAGAACTAAAAGTGTGCAGAAACACACGCAGTTCTATCTCTTACTGGAGAGTGTGCAGGTGAGTTCAGTGAACAGGCCGCTCTGCCCGAACAAGGCAGAATGCAGATGAGTAGTTCCCAAGCATATTCTTCTGAGTCCACTAGAAACGTTGGAGTAGAGCTACGAGGAACTCGGCATAAGTTCCATTTGAAGAAATAACCTAGGCCAGAAACCCACTCTGCTGTAGTTGTTAAGATTCATCTGGAGCGCACATTCTGGGAACCAGGCAGCAGAGTGCCCTGTGGAAGCTGCTCGATTTCAGCTTATCTGATAGGTGTTTGTCTTCCCTGCAGAGAAACAGTGGCTTAGAGAAGTCTTTCTAGAGCAGCCACACACTCTGCCCTAGAGCTGAGTATCACTGGCTGTAAGTTCCCTTTGGAGAAGTAACCATCTCCAGAAACACACTCTCTCCTAACTCTTAACTTACTAGCTCACCTCACATATGCATGGAAACCCAGAGTGGAGCAGGCGGCGATAGCTCTTGCATGGAAGCTGCCAGAAGGCTCTGTGCGATAGTGGCTTGCAAGGAGCTGCTTAGGAATCTAGTTGCACAGCAAGTACAAGCTTCTCACTAGAGCTGAGAAGCACTGGGAAGAACTTCCCTTTGAAGAACTAACAGTGTGCAGAAACACACGCAGTTCTATCTCTTACTGGAGAGTGTGCAGGCGAGTTCAGTGAACAGGCCGCTCTGCCCGAACAAGGCAGAATGCAGATGCGTAGTTCCCAAGCATATTCTTCTGAGTCCACTAGAAACGTTGGAGTAGAGCTGAGAGGAACTCGGCATAAGTTCCATTTGAAGAAATAACCTAGGCCAGAAACCCACTCAGCTGTAGCTGTTAGGATTCATCTGGAGCGCACATTCTGGGAACCAGGCAGCAGAGTGCCCTGTGGAAGCTGCTCGATTTCAGCTTGTCTGATAGGTGTTTGTCTTCCCTGCAGAGAAACAGTGGCTTAGAGAAGTCTTTCTAGAGCAGCCACACACTCTGCTCTAGAGCTGAGAAGCACTGGCTGTAAGTTCCCCTTGCAGAAGTAACATTCTCCAGAAACAAACTCTCTCCTAACTCTTAAGTTACTAGCTCACCTCACATATGCATGGAAACCCAGAGTGGAGCAGCCGGCGTATCTCTTGCTTGGATGCCGCCAGAAGGCTCTGTGCGATAGTGGCTTGCAAGGAGCTGCTTAGGAATCTCGTTGCACAGCAAGTACAAGCTTCTCACTGGAGCTGAGAAGCACTGGGAAGAACTTCCCTTTGAAGAACTAACAGTGTGCAGAAACACACACAGTTCTATCTCTTACTGGGGAGTGTGCAGGCGAGTTCAGTGAACAGGCCGCTCTGCCTGAACAAGGCAGAATGCAGATGCGTAGTTCCCAAGCAGATTCTTCTGAGTCCACTAGAAACGTTGGAGTAGAGCTGAGAGGAACTCGGCATAAGTTCCATTTGAAGAAATAACCTAGGCCAGAAACCCACTCAGCTGTAGCTGTTAAGATTCATCTGGAGCGCACATTCTGGGAACCAGGCAGCAGAGTGCCCTGTGGAAGCTGCTCGATTTCAGCTTGTCTGATAGGTGTTTGTCTTCCCTGCAGAGAAACAGTGGCTTAGAGAACTCTTCCTACAGCAGCCACACACTCTGCCCTAGAGCTGAGTATCACTGGCTGTAAGTTCCCTTTGCAGAAGTAACATTCTCCAGAAACACACTCTCTCCTAACTCTTAACTTACTAGCTCACCTCACATATGCATGGAAACCCAGAGTGGAGCAGGCGGCGATAGCTCTTGCATGGAAGCTGCCAGAAGGCTCTGTGCGATAGTGGCTTGCAAGGAGCTGCTTAGGAATCTAGTTGCACAGCAAGTACAAGCTTCTCACTAGAGCTGAGAAGCACTGGGAAGAACTTCCCTTTGAAGAACTAACAGTGTGCAGAAACACACGCATTTCTATCTCTTACTGGAGAGTGTGCAGGCGAGTTCAGTGAACAGGCTGCTCTGCCCGAACAAGGCAGAATGCAGATGCGTAGTTCCCAAGCATATTCTTCTGAGTCCACTAGAAACGTTGGAGTAGAGCTGAGAGGAACTCGGCATAAGTTCCATTTGAAGAAATAACCTAGGCCAGAAACCCACTCAGCTGTAGCTGTTAGGATTCATCTGGAGCGCACATTCTGGGAACCAGGCAGCAGAGTGCCCTGTGGAAGCTGCTCGATTTCAGCTTGTCTGATAGGTGTTTGTCTTCCCTGCAGAGAAACAGTGGCTTAGAGAAGTCTTTCTAGAGCAGCCACACACTCTGCCCTAGAGCTGAGAAGCACTGGCTGTAAGTTCCCTTTGCAGAAGTAACATTCTCCAGAAACACACTCTCTCCTAACTCTTAACTTACTAGCTCACCTCACATATGCATGGAAACCCAGAGTGGAGCAGCCGGCGTATCTCTTGCTTGGATGCCGCCAGAAGGCTCTGTGCGATAGTGGCTTGCAAGGAGCTGCTTAGGAATCTAGTTGCACAGCAAGTACAAGCTTCTCACTGGAGCTGAGAAGCACTGGGAAGAACTTCCCTTTGAAGAACTAAAAGTGTGCAGAAACACACGCAGTTCTATCTCTTACTGGAGAGTGTGCAGGCGAGTTCAGTGAACAGGCCGCT
Organism: Tapirus indicus; assembly: GCA_031878705.1. Lineage (NCBI taxonomy): Eukaryota > Metazoa > Chordata > Mammalia > Perissodactyla > Tapiridae > Tapirus > Tapirus indicus. The sequence goes on from CM062933.1 coordinate 1,892,920, forward strand.
CTGCCCGAACAAGGCAGAATGCAGATGCGTAGTTCCCAAGCAGATTCTTCTGAGTCCACTAGAAACTTTGGAGTAGAGCTGAGAGGAACTCGGCATAAGTTCCATTTGAAGTAATAACCGAGGCCAGAAACCCACTCAGCTGTAGCTGTTAAGATTCATCTGGAGCGCACATTCTGGGAACCAGGCAGCAGAGTGCCCTGTGGAAGCTGCTCGATTTCAGCTTGTCTGATAGGTGTTTGTCTTCCCTGCAGAGAAACAGTGGCTTAGAGAACTCTTCCTACAGCAGCCACACATTCTGCTCTAGAGCTGAGAAGCACTGGCTGTAAGTTCCCCTTGCAGAAGTAACATTCTCCAGAAACAAACTCTCTCCTAACTCTTAAGTTACTAGCTCACCTCACATATGCATGGAAACCCAGAGTGGAGCAGCCGGCGTATCTCTTGCTTGGATGCCGCCAGAAGGCTCTGTGCGATAGTGGCTTGCAAGGAGCTGCTTAGGAATCTCGTTGCACAGCAAGTACAAGCTTCTCACTGGAGCTGAGAAGCACTGGGAAGAACTTCCCTTTGAAGAACTAACAGTGTGCAGAAACACACGCAGTTCTATCTCTTACTGGAGAGTGTGCAGGCGAGTTCAGTGAACAGGCCGCTCTGCCTGAACAAGGCAGAATGCAGATGCGTAGTTCCCAAGCAGATTCTTCTGAGTCCACTAGAAACGTTGGAGTAGAGCTGAGAGGAACTCGGCATAAGTTCCATTTGAAGAAATAACCTAGGCCAGAAACCCACTCAGCTGTAGCTGTTAAGATTCATCTGGAGCGCACATTCTGGGAACCAGGCAGCAGAGTGCCCTGTGGAAGCTGCTCGATTTCAGCTTGTCTGATAGGTGTTTGTCTTCCCTGCAGAGAAACAGTGGCTTAGAGAAGTCTTTCTAGAGCAGCCACACACTCTGCCCTAGAGCTGAGAAGCACTGGCTGTAAGTTCCCTTTGCAGAAGTAACATTCTCCAGAAACACACTCTCTCCTAACTCTTAACTTACTAGCTCACCTCACATATGCATGGAAACCCAGAGTGGAGCAGCCGGCGTATCTCTTGCTTGGATGCCGCCAGAAGGCTCTGTGCGATAGTGGCTTGCAAGGAGCTGCTTAGGAATCTAGTTGCACAGCAAGTACAAGCTTCTCACTGGAGCTGAGAAGCACTGGGAAGAACTTCCCTTTGAAGAACTAAAAGTGTGCAGAAACACACGCAGTTCTATCTCTTACTGGAGAGTGTGCAGGCGAGTTCAGTGAACAGGCCGCTCTGCCCGAACAAGGCAGAATGCAGATGCGTAGTTCCCAAGCATATTCTTCTGAGTCCACTAGAAACGTTGGAGTAGAGCTGAGAGGAACTCGGCATAAGTTCCATTTGAAGTAATAACCTAGGCCAGAAACCCACTCAGCTGTAGCTGTTAAGATTCATCTGGAGCGCACATTCTGGGAACCAGGCAGCAGAGTGCCCTGTGGAAGCTGCTCGATTTCAGCTTGTCTGATAGGTGTTTGTCTTCCCTGCAGAGAAACAGTGGCTTAGAGAACTCTTCCTACAGCAGCCACACATTCTGCTCTAGAGCTGAGAAGCACTGGCTGTAAGTTCCCCTTGCAGAAGTAACATTCTCCAGAAACAAACTCTCTCCTAACTCTTAAGTTACTAGCTCACCTCACATATGCATGGAAACCCAGAGTGGAGCAGCCGGCGTATCTCTTGCTTGGATGCCGCCAGAAGGCTCTGTGCGATAGTGGCTTGCAAGGAGCTGCTTAGGAATCTCGTTGCACAGCAAGTACAAGCTTCTCACTGGAGCTGAGAAGCACTGGGAAGAACTTCCCTTTGAAGAACTAACAGTGTGCAGAAACACACGCAGTTCTATCTCTTACTGGGGAGTGTGCAGGCGAGTTCAGTGAACAGGCCGCTCTGCCTGAACAAGGCAGAATGCAGATGCGTAGTTCCCAAGCAGATTCTTCTGAGTCCACTAGAAACGTTGGAGTAGAGCTGAGAGGAACTCGGCATAAGTTCCATTTGAAGAAATAACCTAGGCCAGAAACCCACTCAGCTGTAGCTGTTAAGATTCATCTGGAGCGCACATTCTGGGAACCAGGCAGCAGAGTGCCCTGTGGAAGCTGCTCGATTTCAGCTTGTCTGATAGGTGTTTGTCTTCCCTGCAGAGAAACAGTGGCTTAGAGAAGTCTTTCTAGAGCAGCCACACACTCTGCCCTAGAGCTGAGTATCACTGGCTGTAAGTTCCCTTTGCAGAAGTAACATTCTCCAGAAACACACTCTCTCCTAACTCTTAACTTACTAGCTCACCTCACATATGCATGGAAACCCAGAGTGGAGCAGGCGGCGATAGCTCTTGCATGGAAGCTGCCAGAAGGCTCTGTGCGATAGTGGCTTGCAAGGAGCTGCTTAGGAATCTAGTTGCACAGCAAGTACAAGCTTCTCACTAGAGCTGAGAAGCACTGGGAAGAACTTCCCTTTGAAGAACTAACAGTGTGCAGAAACACACGCATTTCTATCTCTTACTGGAGAGTGTGCAGGCGAGTTCAGTGAACAGGCTGCTCTGCCCGAACAAGGCAGAATGCAGATGCGTAGTTCCCAAGCATATTCTTCTGAGTCCACTAGAAACGTTGGAGTAGAGCTGAGAGGAACTCGGCATAAGTTCCATTTGAAGAAATAACCTAGGCCAGAAACCCACTCAGCTGTAGCTGTTAGGATTCATCTGGAGCGCACATTCTGGGAACCAGGCAGCAGAGTGCCCTGTGGAAGCTGCTCGATTTCAGCTTGTCTGATAGGTGTTTGTCTTCCCTGCAGAGAAACAGTGGCTTAGAGAAGTCTTTCTAGAGCAGCCACACACTCTGCCCTAGAGCTGAGAAGCACTGGCTGTAAGTTCCCTTTGCAGAAGTAACATTCTCCAGAAACACACTCTCTCCTAACTCTTAACTTACTAGCTCACCTCACATATGCATGGAAACCCAGAGTGGAGCAGCCGGCGTATCTCTTGCTTGGATGCCGCCAGAAGGCTCTGTGCGATAGTGGCTTGCAAGGAGCTGCTTAGGAATCTAGTTGCACAGCAAGTACAAGCTTCTCACTGGAGCTGAGAAGCACTGGGAAGAACTTCCCTTTGAAGAACTAAAAGTGTGCAGAAACACACGCAGTTCTATCTCTTACTGGAGAGTGTGCAGGCGAGTTCAGTGAACAGGCCGCTCTGCCCGAACAAGGCAGAATGCAGATGCGTAGTTCCCAAGCATATTCTTCTGAGTCCACTAGAAACGTTGGAGTAGAGCTGAGAGGAACTCGGCATAAGTTCCATTTGAAGTAATAACCTAGGCCAGAAACCCACTCAGCTGTAGCTGTTAAGATTCATCTGGAGCGCACATTCTGGGAACCAGGCAGCAGAGTGCCCTGTGGAAGCTGCTCGATTTCAGCTTGTCTGATAGGTGTTTGTCTTCCCTGCAGAGAAACAGTGGCTTAGAGAACTCTTCCTACAGCAGCCACACATTCTGCTCTAGAGCTGAGAAGCACTGGCTGTAAGTTCCCCTTGCAGAAGTAACATTCTCCAGAAACAAACTCTCTCCTAACTCTTAAGTTACTAGCTCACCTCACATATGCATGGAAACCCAGAGTGGAGCAGCCGGCGTATCTCTTGCTTGGATGCCGCCAGAAGGCTCTGTGCGATAGTGGCTTGCAAGGAGCTGCTTAGGAATCTCGTTGCACAGCAAGTACAAGCTTCTCACTGGAGCTGAGAAGCACTGGGAAGAACTTCCCTTTGAAGAACTAACAGTGTGCAGAAACACACGCAGTTCTATCTCTTACTGGGGAGTGTGCAGGCGAGTTCAGTGAACAGGCCGCTCTGCCTGAACAAGGCAGAATGCAGATGCGTAGTTCCCAAGCAGATTCTTCTGAGTCCACTAGAAACGTTGGAGTAGAGCTGAGAGGAACTCGGCATAAGTTCCATTTGAAGAAATAACCTAGGCCAGAAACCCACTCAGCTGTAGCTGTTAAGATTCATCTGGAGCGCACATTCTGGGAACCAGGCAGCAGAGTGCCCTGTGGAAGCTGCTCGATTTCAGCTTGTCTGATAGGTGTTTGTCTTCCCTGCAGAGAAACAGTGGCTTAGAGAAGTCTTTCTAGAGCAGCCACACACTCTGCCCTAGAGCTGAGAAGCACTGGCTGTAAGTTCCCTTTGCAGAAGTAACATTCTCCAGAAACACACTCTCTCCTAACTCTTAACTTACTAGCTCACCTCACATATGCATGGAAACCCAGAGTGGAGCAGCCGGCGTATCTCTTGCTTGGATGCCGCCAGAAGGCTCTGTGCGATAGTGGCTTGCAAGGAGCTGCTTAGGAATCTAGTTGCACAGCAAGTACAAGCTTCTCACTGGAGCTGAGAAGCACTGGGAAGAACTTCCCTTTGAAGAACTAAAAGTGTGCAGAAACACACGCAGTTCTATCTCTTACTGGAGAGTGTGCAGGCGAGTTCAGTGAACAGGCCGCTCTGCCCGAACAAGGCAGAATGCAGATGCGTAGTTCCCAAGCATATTCTTCTGAGTCCACTAGAAACGTTGGAGTAGAGCTGAGAGGAACTCGGCATAAGTTCCATTTGAAGTAATAACCTAGGCCAGAAACCCACTCAGCTGTAGCTGTTAAGATTCATCTGGAGCGCACATTCTGGGAACCAGGCAGCAGAGTGCCCTGTGGAAGCTGCTCGATTTCAGCTTGTCTGATAGGTGTTTGTCTTCCCTGCAGAGAAACAGTGGTTTAGAGAACTCTTCCTACAGCAGCCACACATTCTGCTCTAGAGCTGAGAAGCACTGGCTGTAAGTTCCCCTTGCAGAAGTAACATTCTCCAGAAACAAACTCTCTCCTAACTCTTAAGTTACTAGCTCACCTCACATATGCATGGAAACCCAGAGTGGAGCAGCCGGCGTATCTCTTGCTTGGATGCCGCCAGAAGGCTCTGTGCGATAGTGGCTTGCAAGGAGCTGCTTAGGAATCTCGTTGCACAGCAAGTACAAGCTTCTCACTGGAGCTGAGAAGCACTGGGAAGAACTTCCCTTTGAAGAACTAACAGTGTGCAGAAACACACGCAGTTCTATCTCTTACTGGGGAGTGTGCAGGCGAGTTCAGTGAACAGGCCGCTCTGCCTGAACAAGGCAGAATGCAGATGCGTAGTTCCCAAGCAGATTCTTCTGAGTCCACTAGAAACGTTGGAGTAGAGCTGAGAGGAACTCGGCATAAGTTCCATTTGAAGAAATAACCTAGGCCAGAAACCCACTCAGCTGTAGCTGTTAAGATTCATCTGGAGCGCACATTCTGGGAACCAGGCAGCAGAGTGCCCTGTGGAAGCTGCTCGATTTCAGCTTGTCTGATAGGTGTTTGTCTTCCCTGCAGAGAAACAGTGGCTTAGAGAAGTCTTTCTAGAGCAGCCACACACTCTGCCCTAGAGCTGAGTATCACTGGCTGTAAGTTCCCTTTGCAGAAGTAACATTCTCCAGAAACACACTCTCTCCTAACTCTTAACTTACTAGCTCACCTCACATATGCATGGAAACCCAGAGTGGAGCAGGCGGCGATAGCTCTTGCATGGAAGCTGCCAGAAGGCTCTGTGCGATAGTGGCTTGCAAGGAGCTGCTTAGGAATCTAGTTGCACAGCAAGTACAAGCTTCTCACTAGAGCTGAGAAGCACTGGGAAGAACTTCCCTTTGAAGAACTAACAGTGTGCAGAAACACACGCATTTCTATCTCTTACTGGAGAGTGTGCAGGCGAGTTCAGTGAACAGGCTGCTCTGCCCGAACAAGGCAGAATGCAGATGCGTAGTTCCCAAGCATATTCTTCTGAGTCCACTAGAAACGTTGGAGTAGAGCTGAGAGGAACTCGGCATAAGTTCCATTTGAAGAAATAACCTAGGCCAGAAACCCACTCAGCTGTAGCTGTTAGGATTCATCTGGAGCGCACATTCTGGGAACCAGGCAGCAGAGTGCCCTGTGGAAGCTGCTCGATTTCAGCTTGTCTGATAGGTGTTTGTCTTCCCTGCAGAGAAACAGTGGCTTAGAGAAGTCTTTCTAGAGCAGCCACACACTCTGCCCTAGAGCTGAGAAGCACTGGCTGTAAGTTCCCTTTGCAGAAGTAACATTCTCCAGAAACACACTCTCTCCTAACTCTTAAGTTACTAGCTCACCTCACATATGCATGGAAACCCAGAGTGGAGCAGCCGGCGTATCTCTTGCTTGGATGCCGCCAGAAGGCTCTGTGCGATAGTGGCTTGCAAGGAGCTGCTTAGGAATCTAGTTGCACAGCAAGTACAAGCTTCTCACTGGAGCTGAGAAGCACTGGGAAGAACTTCCCTTTGAAGAACTAACAGTGTGCAGAAACACACGCAGTTCTATCTCTTACTGGAGAGTGTGCAGGTGAGTTCAGTGAACAGGCCGCTCTGCCCGAACAAGGCAGAATGCAGATGCGTAGTTCCCAAGCATATTCTTCTGAGTCCACTAGAAACGTTGGAGTAGAGCTACGAGGAACTCGGCATAAGTTCCATTTGAAGAAATAACCTAGGCCAGAAACCTACTCAGCTGTAGTTGTTAAGATTCATCTGGAGCGCACATTCTGGGAACCAGGCAGCAGAGTGCCCTGTGGAAGCTGCTCGATTTCAGCTTGTCTGATAGGTGTTTGTCTTCCCTGCAGAGAAACAGTGGCTTAGAGAAGTCTTTCTAGAGCAGCCACACACTCTGCCGTAGAGCTGAGTATCACTGGCTGTAAGTTCCCTTTGCAGAAGTAACATTCTCCAGAAACACACTCTCTCCTAACTCTTAACTTACTAGCTCACCTCACATATGCATGGAAACCCAGAGTGGAGCAGCCGGCGTATCTCTTGCTTGGATGCCGCCAGAAGGCTCTGTGCGATAGTGGCTTGCAAGGAGCTGCTTAGGAATCTAGTTGCACAGCAAGTACAAGCTTCTCACTGGAGCTGAGAAGCACTGGGAAGAACTTCCCTTTGAAGAACTAAAAGTGTGCAGAAACACACGCAGTTCTATCTCTTACTGGAGAGTGTGCAGGCGAGTTCAGTGAACAGGCCGCTCTGCCCGAACAAGGCAGAATGCAGATGCGTAGTTCCCAAGCATATTCTTCTGAGTCCACTAGAAACGTTGGAGTAGAGCTACGAGGAACTCGGCATAAGTTCCATTTGAAGAAATAACCTAGGCCAGAAACCCACTCAGCTGTAGTTGTTAAGATTCATCTGGAGCGCACATTCTGGGAACCAGGCAGCAGAGTGCCCTGTGGAAGCTGCTCGATTTCAGCTTGTCTGATAGGTGTTTGTCTTCCCTGCAGAGAAACAGTGGCTTAGAGAAGTCTTTCTAGAGCAGCCACACACTCTGCCCTAGAGCTGAGAAGCACTGGCTGTAAGTTCCCTTTGCAGAAGTAACATTCTCCAGAAACACACTCTCTCCTAACTCTTAACTTACTAGCTCACCTCACATATGCATGGAAACCCAGAGTGGAGCAGCCGGCGTATCTCTTGCTTGGATGCCGCCAGAAGGCTCTGTGCGATAGTGGCTTGCAAGGAGCTGCTTAGGAATCTAGTTGCACAGCAAGTACAAGCTTCTCACTGGAGCTGAGAAGCACTGGGAAGAACTTCCCTTTGAAGAACTAAAAGTGTGCAGAAACACACGCAGTTCTATCTCTTACTGGAGAGTGTGCAGGTGAGTTCAGTGAACAGGCCGCTCTGCCCGAACAAGGCAGAATGCAGATGCGTAGTTCCCAAGCATATTCTTCTGAGTCCACTAGAAACGTTGGAGTAGAGCTGAGAGGAACTCGGCATAAGTTCCATTTGAAGAAATAACCTAGGCCAGAAACCCACTCAGCTGTAGCTGTTAAGATTCATCTGGAGCGCACATTCTGGGAACCAGGCAGCAGAGTGCCCTGTGGAAGCTGCTCGATTTCAGCTTGTCTGATAGGTGTTTGTCTTCCCTGCAGAGAAACAGTGGCTTAGAGAAGTCTTTCTAGAGCAGCCACACACTCTGCCCTAGAGCTGAGTATCACTGGCTGTAAGTTCCCTTTGCAGAAGTAACATTCTCCAGAAACACACTCTCTCCTAACTCTTAACTTACTAGCTCACCTCACATATGCATGGAAACCCAGAGTGGAGCAGCCGGCGTATCTCTTGCTTGGATGCCGCCAGAAGGCTCTGTGCGATAGTGGCTTGCAAGGAGCTGCTTAGGAATCTAGTTGCACAGCAAGTACAAGCTTCTCACTGGAGCTGAGAAGCACTGGGAAGAACTTCCCTTTGAAGAACTAACAGTGTGCAGAAACACACGCAGTTCTATCTCTTACTGGAGAGTGTGCAGGCTAGTTCAGTGAACAGGCCGCTCTGCCCGAACAAGGCAGAATGCAGATGCGTAGTTCCCAAGCATATTCTTCTGAGTCCACTAGAAACGTTGGAGTAGAGCTGAGAGGAACTCGGCATAAGTTCCATTTGAAGAAATAACCTAGGCCAGAAACCCACTCAGCTGTAGCTCTTAGGATTCATCTGGAGTGCACATTCTGGGAACCAGGCAGCAGAGTGCCCTGTGGAAGCTGCTCGATTTCAGCTTGTCTGATAGGTGTTTGTCTTCCCTGCAGAGACACACTGGCTTAGAGAACTCTTTCTACAGCAGCCACACACTCTGCCCTAGAGCTGAGAAGCACTGGCTGTAAGTTCCCTTTGCAGAAGTAACATTCTCCAGAAACACACTCTCTCCTAACTCTTCAGTTACTAGCTCACCTCACATATGCATGGAAACCCAGAGTGGAGCAGCCGGCGATAGCTCTTGCTTGGATGCTGCCAGAAGGCTCTGTGCGATAGTGGCTTGCAAGGAGCTGCTTAGGAATCTAGTTGCACAGCAAGTACAACCTTCTCACTGGAGCTGAGAAGCACTGGGAAGAACATCCCTTTGAAGAACTAACAGTGTGCAGAAACACACGCAGTTCTATCTCTTACTGGGGTGTCTGCAGGAGAGTTCAGTGAACAGGCCGCTCTGCCCGAACAAGGCAGAATGCAGATGCGTAGTTCCCAAGCATATTCTTCTGAGTCCACTAGAAACGTTGGAGTAGAGCTGAGAGGAACTCGGCATAAGTTCCATTTGAAGAAATAACCTAGGCCAGAAACCCACTCAGCTGTAGCTGTTAGGATTCATCTGGAGCGCACATTCTGGGAACCAGGCAGCAGAGTGCCCTGTGGAAGCTGCTCGATTTCAGCTTGTCTGATAGGTGTCTGTCTTCCCTGCAGAGACACAGTGGCTTAGAGAACTCTTTCTACAGCAGCCACACACTCTGCCCTAGAGCTGAGAAGCAGTGGCTGTAAGTTCCCTTTGCAGAAGTAACATTCTCCAGAAACACACTCTCTCCTAACTCTTAAGTTACTAGCTCACCTCACATATGCATGGAAACCAGGAGTGGAGCAGCCGGCGATAGCTCTTGCTTGGAAGCTGCCAGAAGGCTCTGTGCGATAGTGGCTTGCAAGGAGCTGCTTAGATATCTAGTTGCACACCAAGTACAAGCTTCTCACTGGAGCTGAGAAGGACTGGGTAGAACTTGCCTTTGAAGAACTAACAGTGTGCAGAAACACGCGGAGTTCTGTCTCTTACTGGGGAGTGTGCAGGCGAGTTCAGTTAACAGACCGCTCTGCCCGAACAAGGCAGCATGCAGATGCGTAGTTCCCAAGCATATTCTTCTGTGTCCACTAGAAACGTTGGAGTAGAGCTGAGATGAACTCGGCATAAGTTCCATTTGAAGAAATAACCTAGGCCAGAAACCCACTCAGCTGTCGCTGTTAAGATTCATCTGGAGCACACATTGTGGGAACAAGGCAGCAGAGTGCCCTGTGGAAGCTGCTCGATTTCAGCTTGTCTGATAGGTGTTTGTCTTCCCTGCAGAGAAACAGTGGCTTAGAGAACTCTTTCTACAGCAGCCACACACTCTGCCCTAGAGCTGAGAAGCACTGGTTGTAAGTTCCCTTTGCAGAAGTAACATTCTTCAGAAACACACTCTCTCCTAACTCTTAACTTACTAGCTCACCTCACATATGCATGGAAACCCAGAGTGGAGCAGGCGGCGATAGCTCTTGCTTGGATGATGCCAGAAGGCTCTGTGCGATAGTGGCTTGCAAGGAGCTGCTTAGGAATCTAGTTGCACAGCAAGTACAAGCGTCTCACTGGAGCTGTGAAGGAGTGGAACGAAGTTCCCTTCGAAGAGCTAACAGTGTGCAGAAACACACGCTGTTCTATCTCTTAAGGGGCTTCCTCTCCACACTAACTTTGGAATGTGCAGGAGAGTTCAGTGAAAATGCTACTCTTCCAGAACAAGGCAGAATGCAGATGAAAACCCGCATAGGCCGAAATACCCTAGTATATTCTTCTCAGTCTGCTAGAAACTTTGGAGTAGAGCTGAGATGAACTCGGTATAAGTTCCATTTGAAGAAATGACCTAGGCCAGAAAGCCACTCAGCTTTAGCTGTTAAGATTCATGTGAAGCGCACATTCTGGGAACCAGGCAGCAGAGTCCCCTGTGGAAGCTGCTCGATTTCAGCTTGTCTGATAGGTGTTTTTCTTTCCTGCAGAGAAACAGTGGCTGAGAGAACTTTCTACAGCAGCCACACACTCTGCCCTAGAGCTGAGAAGCACTGGCTGTAACTTTCCTTTGCAGAAGTAACATTCTCCAGAAACACACTCTCTTCTGACACTCCAGATTCTCCTTCTCCACATACATACATTGGGAATACTGCAGTGGTGCTCACAGGGAAAGCTGTTTCGTTGAGCCTGACAGAAGGCTCTGTGTGATGTGCAGTAGGAAGTAGCTGCATATAATCTATTTGCACAGCAGAAACCAGGTTGTCACATAGACTGGGTTGAACAGCACTTTGAAGAACTAACATTGTCCAGAAACACTCCATTCTCGGTCTTGAAGTGAGGTTTCACCACACTTTCTTGGGTGTTGGGAGGAAGGTGCACTTAATAGGATGCTCTACCAGAACATGGGAGAAAGCAGATTGTGATCTATGCTGGGACGTGCTTCCCAAGGGAATTCTTGCTGGTCTGCTAGAAACTTTGGATGTGCGTGTAGCTGCCTAGGAATCTATTTCCACAGCAACGACAATCTTCTCACTAGAGCCGAGATCCACTGGGTAGAACTTCTCTTTGAAGAACTAACCTTGTCCACAAACACACACCATTCTGACTCTTAAAGTGCTGGGGTTTTGGCAGGAAAGTTCACTGAAAAGGCCACTCTGACAGAACATGGCAGAAAACAGATTGGTATCCCATCTGAGACACCCTTTCAGAGGGAATTCTTGCACGTCTGCTAGAAACTTTGTAGTCGAGCCGAGATGGACTCTGTATAAGTTCCCTTTGAAGAAGTAACCTTGTCGAGAAATCCACCCAGCTGTACCTCTTAACATTCATCTTGACCACACATTCTGGGAACCACCAGCAGAGTGTGCTGTGGAGGCTGCTCTCTTGGATCCTGTCACACTGGTCTTTGTCTTCCCAGCAGGGAAACAGTTGCTTAGAGAACTCTTCCTACAGCAGCCACACACTCTGCCCTAGAGCTGATTTTCACTGTTAGCAACTTGCCTTTCAGAGGTACATTGTCCAGAAACTGACTGTCTGCTGACTCTTCATGTTCTCCTTTTCCACATACATACACTGGGAACACTGCATTGGGGCTCCCGGGGGAAACTGCTTCTTCGAGCCTGAGAGAAGTCGCTGTGTGATGTCAAGAAGTACCTTCATAAGAATCTATTTTCACAGCAGCGACAAGCTTCTCACTAGACCTGAGATAGACTTGTTAGATCTTCACTTTGAAGAAGTAACATTGTCCAGAATCTCACTCAGTTCTAGCTCTGAAGAGGCTTCTTCACTACACATTAGATAAGAATACAGTAGAGTGCACTCCGAAGTCTTTTCTGCCAGCACCCTCCAGAAGGCAGATTGGGATCCCCGCTCAGATGTAGCTCCTGAGGAAATTCTTGTATATCTGCTAGAAACATTTGAGTAGAGCTGAGATGGACTGTGTATAAGTTTCCTTTGAAGAAGTAACCTTGTAGAGAGACCCACTCAGTTCTAGCTCTTAATGTTCTTCTTCACCACACATTCTTGGAACCCAGAGCACTGTGCACTGAGAAGGACACTCTCTGGGATCCTGTCAGAACTGTCTTTCTGTTCCCAGCAGGGAAGCAGCTGCTTTGAAAACTCTTTCTACAGCAGCTCAAACTCCTTAGTTGAGCTGAAATGCACTGTGCATAACTTTCAACTGAAGAAGTAACATTCTCCAGAAGCACCGTCTCCTCTAAGTCTTAAGATTCTCCTTCCCTTCCTACAGTGGGAACACTGCCGTGGGGCTCACGGAGAAAGCTGCTTCTTCGATCTTGACAGACGGCTCTTTTTGTTATCACTTTGGACGTAGTTGCTTAGGAATCTATTTGCACAGCAGCTACAAGCTTCTCCCTAGAGGTGAGATAGACTCTGTATAACTTCCCTTTTGAGAACTAACATTGTCTGGAAACACACTGATTTCTAGCCATGAGTCTTCTTCAGCACGCATTCTGAGAAGTTTTCTGGAGAGTGCACTGTAAAGGCCATTCTGCCCAGAACATGTCAGAATGCTGAATGGGATCCCCTCTTGGGCTTCGTTCCGGAGGACATTCTTTTATATCTGCTAGAAACTTTTCAGCCGAGCTGAGATGGACTCTGTATAAGTTCCCTTTGAAGAAGTAAGCTTGTAGAGAAACACACTCAGTTCTAGCTTTTAAGATTCATCTTCACTACACATTCTGGGAACCCAGCTGCAGAGTGCACTGAGAAGGCCGCTTTGTAGGATCCTGTCAGACTGGCCTTTGTTCCCAGCAGAGAAGTAGTTGCTTAGAAAACGATTTCTACAGCAGCTACAAACTCTTCACTAGAACTGAGATGCACTGTGTGTAACTTCCCTTTGAAGAAGTAACATTCTCTTGAAGGATAGCTCATTGTCGTGTTGATTTGCATTTCCCTGGTGATGAATGTTTATTACATTTTCATATACCTGTTGACCATTTGTATGTCTTTTTTTGGAAAATGACTATTTAGGTCCTTTGCTCCTTTTTTAAATGGGCTGTTTGTTTTGCTATTGAATTGTGTGAGTTGCCTATATATTTTGTATACTAATTCCTTATCTGGTAAATGATTTGCAATATTTTCTCCCATTCTGTTTGTCGCCTTTACATGTTGTTGATTGTATCCTTTGCTGTGCACAAGTTTTTAGTTTGATGTAGTACCACTTGTTTATTTTTGCTTTTGTTGTCTGTCCTTTTTGGCATCATACCCAAAAAATCATTGTCAAGACCATGTCAAGGAGATTTTTCCTATGTTTTCTTCTAGGAGTTTTATAGCTCCAGGTCTTATATTTAAGTTTTTAATCCATTTTGAGTTAATTTTTGTGTGTAGTGTCAGAGGAAGTCCAATTTCATTCTTTGGCATGTGGATGCTGTTTTTCCAGCATCATTTATTGAAGAGACTATCCTTTTCCCATTGTGTATTCTTGGCATCTCTTTGAAAGGTTACTTGACTCTATATGTGTGGATGTAGTTATGGGCACTGTATTTCATTCAACTAGTCTATATGACTGTTTTTATGCCACTACCAAACTGTTTTGATTACTATACATTTGTGGTATTGTTGGAAACCAAGAAGTGTGATGCTTTCAGCTTTGTTTTTCTTTCTCAAGACTGCTTTGGCTATTTGGGGTCTTTTGTAGTTCCATATGAATTTTAGGATTTTGAATACTAATTCAACCTTCTTACTCACTATTGGTCTGTTTAGATTTTCTGTGTCTTTATGATTCAGTCTTGGTAGGTTGCATCTCTCTAGGAATTTATTCCTTTCTTCTAGGTTATGCAACTTGTTGGTGTATAATTATTCATAGTAGTCTCTTATGAACGTTTGTATTTCTATGGTATCAGTTGTAATGTCTCCTCTTTCGTTTATAATATTATTTTTTGAGACCTCTCTCTTTTTTTTATTGGTTAATCTAGCAAAGATTTGTCAACTTTATCTTTTCAAACCCGAACTCTTAGTTTCATCATCTTTCTATTGCCTTTCCAGTATCTATTTCACTTATTTCTCCCTAATCTTGATTATTCCTTTAACCTTGAGAAAAGAAAATAAGAAAATTATCCTATTAAAATAGCACCAAAAATTATAAAATATTTAGGAATGAATTTAATCAAGGAAGTGAAGGAACTGTACAATGAAAACTATAAGACTTTGATGAAAGAAATTGACGAAGATACAAACAAATGAAAAGACATCCCAGGTTCATGGATTGGAAGAGTTACTATTGTTTAAATGTTCGCACTATCCAAAGCCATCTACAGATTCAATGCAATCCTTATCAAAATGTAATGGTATTTTTCACAGAGATAGAAAAAACAATCCTAAATTTGGTATGGAACCACAAAAGACCCCTAATAGCCAAAGCAATCTTGAGAAAGAAATACAAGTGAAGGTATCACACTTCCTTATTTCAAACTAACAATGTATGTTAATCAAAACAGCATGGTGCTTGCATAAAAAAGGACATGTAGACCAATGGAACAGACTCGAGAGCCTATCAATAAACCAATGCATATAGGGTAAGATAATCTTTCACAAGGAAGCCAAGAATAGTTTATCAGGAAAGGATAATATCTTCAATAAATGGTGTTAGAAAAACTGGATAATCACATGCATTGTGATTGAAATTGGACCTGCATCTTAAATTGCTCACAAATATTAACTCAAAATGGATTGAAGACCTAAATGTATGATTTGAATGTATAAAACTCCCAAAAGAAAACCTAGGGGAAAATCTCCTTGACATTGGTCTTGGCAATAAATTTTTGGATATGACCTCAAACAGACAGGCAATAGAAGCAAAAAGAGAAATAAATAGAATTACATCAACCTAAAAACCTTCTGCACAGCAAAGGAAATAATCAAAAAGTGAAAGGTCAACATATGAAATGGGATAAAACATCAGCAAACCATCTTCTGATATGGGGTAATTACCAAAGTATATAAATGACTCATATAAATTTTTTTTAATTTTTATTTTCCCTTCTCACCAGCAGGGAACAGAGAGAACAGCTTTATTTATTTATATGTTTTTAGTTCACTCTTTTTTAAAAAATTGAAGTAAGATTGGTTTATAATAGTGTATAGATTTCAGGTGTATATCATTATACTTCTATTTCTGCATAGATTACATCACGTTCACCACTCAAATACTAATTGCAATCCAGCACCACACACATGTACCTAATCATCTCTTTCAGCATCCTGCCTCCCTGCTTCCTCTCTGGTAACCACCAATCCAATCTCAGTCTCTATGTCTTTGTTTATTGTTTCTATCTTCTACTTATGAGTGAGGTCACACAGCTTTTGACGTTCTCCTTCTGACTTATTTTGCTTAGCATAGTATCCTCAATGTCCATCCATGTCATCACCAATGGCTAGATTTCATCATTTATTATAGCTGATTAGTATTCCATTGTGTATATATACCACATCTTCTTTATCAATTCATCCCTTGATGGGCACATGGGTTACTTCCAAGTCTTGGCTATTGTGAACAATGCTTCCATGAACACAGGGGTGAATGTATCTTTACATATTGGTGTTTTCACATTCTTTGGCTAAATACCCAGCAGTGGGATAGCTGGATCCTATGGTAGTTCTATTCTTAATTTTTTGAGGAATCTTCATACTGTTTTCCATAGTGGCTGCACCAGTCTGCACTCCCACCAGCAGTGTATGAGAGCTCCCTTCTCTCCACATCCTCTCCAACACTTGTTTCCTGTCTTGTTAATTATAGCCATTCTGAAGGACATGAAGTGATATCTCATTGTAGTTTTGATTTGCATTTCCCTGATAATTAATGATGTTGAACATCTTTCCATGTGCCTGTTGGCCATCTGTATATCTTCTTTGGAGAAATGTCTTTCCAGGTCTTTTGCCCATTTTTTAATTGGGTTGTTAGTCTTTTTGTTGCTGAGATGACTCAGTTCTTTATATATTTTGGAGATTAACCCCTTATCAGATATATGGTTTGCAAATATCTTATCCCAATTGTTGGGTTGTCTTTTCATCTTGTTAATGGTTTCCTTTGCTGTGCAGAAGCTTTTTAGTTTGATGTAGTCCTATTTCTTTATTTTTTCTGTTTTTTCCTTGCACAGTCAGACACGATACTTGAAAATATCTTGCTAAGACCAATGTCAAAGAGCATATTGCCTATGTTTTCTTCTAGAAGTTTCATGTTTTCAGGTCTTACATTCAAGTCTTCAATCCATTTTGAGTTGATTTTTGTGTATGGTGTAAGACAATGGCCTACTTTCATTTTTTTGCATGTGGCTGTCCAGTTTTCCCATCATTTGTTGAAGAGACTGTCCTTTCTCCATTGTATGTTCTTGGCTCCCTTGTTGAAAATTAGCTGTCCATAGATGTGTGGGTTTATTTCTGGGCTCTGAATTCTATTCCATTGATCGGTGTGTCTGTTTTTGTGCCAGTACAATGCTTTTTTGGTTACTATAGCTTTGTGGTATATTTTGAAATCAGGGTGTGTGATACCTCCAGATTTGTTCTTTTTTTCCTCAGTATTCCTTTAGCTATTGGGGCCTTTTGTTCCATATAAATTTTAGGATGCTTTGTTCTATTTCTGTGAAAAATGTTGTTGGGACTTGGATATGGATTGCACTGAATCTATAGGTTGCTTTAGGAAGTATGGACATTTTAACTATATTTAATTCTTCCAATAAAACGGCATGGAATATCTTTCCATTTCTTTGTGTCTTCTTCAATTTCTTTCAACAATGTTTTATACCTTTCAGTGTACAGATCTTTCACCTCTTTGGTTAAGTTTATTCCTAGGTATTTTATTCTCTTTGTTGCAATTGTAAATGGGATTGTATTCTTAATTTCTCTTTCTGCTACTTCCTTGTTAGTGTATAGAAATGCAACTGATTTTTGTATGTTGATTTTCTATCCTGCAACTTCACCATATTCATTTATTATTTCTAGGAGTTTTTTGGTGTATTCTTTAGGGCCTTCCACATATAAAATGTCATCTGCAAACAGTGACAGTTTCACTTCTTCCTTTCCAATTTGAATCTCTTTTATTTCTTTTTCTTACCTGCTTGCTCTAGTCAGGGCTTCCAGTACTATGTTAAATAGGAGTGGTGAAAGTGGGAATCCTTGTCTGGTTCCTGTTCATAGAGGGATAGCTTTCAGTTTTTCACCATTGAGGGTGATATTACCTGTGGGTCTGTCATATATGGCCTTTATTATATTGAGGTATTTTCTTTCTATACACTCTTTATTCCCTTTGTCTCTCCCCCTTTAAACTATAACTAAAAGGACATTCATTGATTGGCAGACGATACCCACACAGCACATCAGGATGCCTGAGAGACCCTCTCAGCTATACATCTGAAAGTGTATGGGCTACACCCCAAAGAGGTGGGGGAGATAGGTGAGCACCCTCTGGTCCCTAGGCAGCCCAGTGTATACATGCAACTGCTTTCCCAGTTGGAGCAATCATAGCACTGCTGTGGCCCCAAGGGTGGAAGTGTGCATCAGCAAAACTGTGGAGACAGGTCATGGCAGCCCTGAGCCCCCCTGTGATCACATCCCCATCTGGTGGGAGAGTCCCCAGGGCCATGCAGCTCACAGAGAGCAACATAGGCTTGGACCCAGTGGAGAAGCCCCAGTAACCAAGCACAATGGCTGGTGTGACCTAGGTGTGTGGACGAACTGCATTTTCCGCCTGCAGTGGAAGAGCTGCCACCCAGGGCAAACAAGCTCCCAGCTGCCATGAATGCCCATAGTACTGCTGAGGCCCCAAAGGGGGAAAGTGTGTCTTAGCAAGTCTGTGGGAACAGGCAGCAGCAGCCCTGAGACCACATGTGATCACTGTCTTGTCCAGTAGGAGAGTCCACAATCTCATCACAGTTCCAGGGAGTGATTTTGTCTCTGTTCCAGAGGGGAGGTCTCACCTACAAAGCATGAAGTCTGGTGCTACCTAGGAGCAGACAGCAGCAGAAACCAAACACCCTCCCAGCAGCTGTGAATGCACATAGCACTGCTGAGACCCTGAGGGGAGGACCACAACTCGGCATGACTGTGGGCAGAGGTGGCAGCAGCTCTGGGCCCCCCACATGACTACTTTCCCATTCAGTGGGAGACCCCACAGGGCTGCTGTGATCCCAAGGAGTGGCCCAGGCTCAGACAGGCACAGCTGACAGGGATCATGGCAGTGGGCTCAGATTACACAGCTCCTGTCCCACCAAGTGTTGGCAGGTTGAACCTGTGTCCAGAAACTATGTGCCAGCACAAATCCACTCCATCAAATGGTATAAAAATATTCCAGACCAGAATGAAAAAGACAAACACCCAGAAATCAATCCTGAAGGCACAGAAATCTACAGTCTAAGTGACAGAGAATTCAAGACAGCCATCATAAGAAAACTCAACAAATTACAAATGAATTCTGAAAGACAGTTCAATGAAATCAGGAACCAAATGAACACAGGGAATTACTCACAAAAGAGATTGAAACTATAAAGAAAAACCAATCAGAATTGTTGGAGATGAAAAACACAATGGATGAGATAAAGAAAAATCTGAAGTCCTTAAACAAAAAAGCTGACAATATGGAGGATAGAATTAGCAATCTAGAGGATTGGAATACAGAAACGCTTCAGATGGAGAAGGAGAGAGAACATAGACTAAAAAGAAATGAAGAAATTCTCCAAGAAATATCCAACTCAATTAGGAAATGCAACATAAGGATTATAGGTAATCCAGAGGGAGGTGAGAGTGAAAAAGGAGCAGAGAGTGTGTTCAAGAAATAACAGCTGAGAACTTCCCAAACCTGGAGAAGGAGCTGGAATTACATGTAAAGGAAGTCAACACAGCTCGTAACTACATCAATGTAAAAAGATCTTCTCCAAGGCATATATTAGTAAAGCTGGTGAGTGACGTCAGCATCATGGCAGAGTAAGCTTTTCCCCTAAACTCTCTCCCTCTAAGATACAAGAGAAAGGTCATTAACACATCAACAGAGGTCTTTCACACCACACATAAGAAGTCTGAAGGGCCCATGCAGCCTTACATCTGATGGCAGTTGTTCTGGAAGCCCCAGAGGAAGTGGACGGAGGTAAGAAAGGCTCCCATCCTTCCCCAATGACAGCAACCCTGACACAGAGACCACACAGCTCCCAGATCAGTGGGGTAAGGGCAACCCTTCATGAGAGAACCTTCACTCTTCAACTTCCCTCATGGCCCATGGGAAGCTCCTACACAGAGGGAACAGAAGAGTTGCAAGAGTGTCCTCATCAAACTAACACCCCAGGAGAGCAGATAGCAAGGGAAGAACAAGGGGCTTCTGGGACTGGGGAGGTGAAGGCAGGCACCCCTCCCCACCTTGGTGTCCCAGCTCAGCCACTCTCAGCACCTCAGCTCAGCCAGCCCAGCCCAGTGGTACACAGTGCTCCACCCTAGCCTAGTGGTGTGCAGCACTCCAGCCCAGCAGCACATGGCACTCCAACCCAGCTGCATGTGGAGCCCAAGCTCAGCCATGCTTGGAATCCCAGATGAGCAGTGTGCAGCTCCCTAGCTCAGAGCCCCAGCTCAGCCATGCATCAGCCCAGCAGCACTTCAGTCTTGTCAGAACACCTGCAGATCTTAGTGGGCTTGGAATACACAGCTATAGACCCCACCTAGTGGCAGCAAGTGGAATCTGTGACCAGATATCTTCAGGATGACAAAAAAATAAAACCACACCATCAAGCACCATGCAAAAATACATTAAATCTCCAGACCAGAAAGAAAATGGCAAGCATCCAGAAATCAATCCTGAAAGCACAGAATTTTATAACCTAAACAACACAGAATTCAAAATAGCTATCATAAAAAAGCTCAATGAATTACAAGAGAATACCAATAGAAAATTCAATGAAATTAGGAGCTTCTTCACAAAAGAGATTGAAACTATAAAGAAAAACCAATCAGAGGTATTGGAGATGAAAAGCACAATGGAGGAGACAAAGAAAAATCTGGAATCTCTAAAGAACAGAGCTGACTATATGGAGGAAAGAATTGGTATATTGAGGATAGGAATGTAGAAAGGCTCCAGATGGAAGAGGAGGGAGAACTAAGACTAAAAAGAAATGAAGAAATTCTCTGAGAAATATCCAACTCAATTAAGAAATGCAACATAAGGGCATAAGTATCCCAGAGGGAGAAGAGAAGGAAAAAGGAGCAGAGAGCTTGTTCAAAGAAATAATAGCTTGGAACTTCCCAAACCTGGGGAAGGAGCTGGAAATACAAGTGAATGAATTCAATAGATCTCCTAAATATATCAACAAAAAAAGGCCATCTCCAAGGCATATTGTTGTAAAGCTGGCAAAAGTTAATGACAAAGAAAGAATATTAAGGGCAGCGAGAGAAAACAAGATAATGTACAAAGGAATTTCAATCAGGGTCTCAGCAGATTTTTCATCAGAAACTCTATAGGCTAGGAGAGAATGGAATGATAGATTCAAAATTCTGAAAGACAAATACTTTCAGCCAAGAATACTCTATCCAGCAAAAATATCCTTCAGCTATGATGGAGAAATAATAACTATCCCAGATAAACAAAAGCTAACGGAGTTCATTGCCACAAGACCCCCACTGCGAGAAATGCTCAAGAAAGCCCTCATGACTGAAAAAAATAAAGGAAAGAGAATACAAAGCTTTGAGCAAGGAGAAATAGGTAGACAAAATCAGATAAATTGCAGCTGTCTATCAGAATAGATTAGCAAACAATGATAACATTAAAGGCCAAGGGAAGGAAAACACCAAAAATGAATGTAACCTCATCACTTTAAACACAAAATCACAACACCAAGTGGAATAAGTTGTGACAACAATAACTTAGAAGGGGAAGAGGAAAGGGATGCAATCAACTTAGTCTAAGGAAACAAGAGGCATTCAGAAAATGGACTATTTCATTGATGAGATTTCTTATACAAAGCTCATGGTAACCACTAAACTAATATTCAGAACAGAGAAACATATGATAAATACAGAGAAAACTAAGAAAACCATGATGCAGAACTACCAAACTGAATTGGTAGTCCGAAACATAAGGGATAAGAAACAAAGCAAATGCAAAAGATCTGGAAAATGAGCAAAAAATTAGCAATATTAAGCCCTCATATATCAATAATCACTCTAAATGTAAATGGACTGAATTCTCCAATCAAAAGACACAGAATGGTGGAATGGATTAAAAACAAGATCCAACAATGCTGCCTTCAGGAGACAGATCTAAGCACTAAAGACAAACACAGGCTCAGAGTAGAAGGATAGAAGACAATACTCCAAGCTAATGGCAAACCAAAAAAAGCAGGTGTTGCCATACTTATATCAGACAAGGTAGATTTCAAGATAAAAAGGGTAATGAGAGACAAAGAGGAGGAATATATAATGATAAAGAGGCACTCCACTAAGAAGACATATCACTTATAAATATATATGCACCCAACACAGAAGCACCAAAGTACATAAAGCAACTATTAACAAACCTAAAAGGAGATATTAACAACAACACAATAATAGTAGGAGACCTTAACACCCCACTCACATCAATGGATAGATCATCCAGACAAAATGTCAATAAGGAAATAGTGGACTTAAACAAAAAGCTAGACAAGATGGACTTAAGAGATATATGCAGAGGACTCCACTCCAAAACAGCAGATTACACATTCTTCTCAAGTGCACATGGAATATTCTCAAGGATAGACCATATACTGATAAACAAGGCAAGCCTCTATAAATTTAAGAAGATTGAAATCATAACAAGCATCTTTTCCAACCATAAGGCTATGAAACTAGAAATCAACTACCAGAAAAAACTGGGAAAGTGACAAAGATGTGGAGACTAAACAATAAGCTACCGAACAACCAATGGATCATTGCTTAAATTAAAGGAGAAATCAAAAAATATCTGGAGACAAACAAAAATGAGAATACACCATACTAACTCAAATGGGCTGCAGCAAAAGCAGTCCTGAGAAGGAAACTCACAGCAATACAGGCCCACCTTAAGCAAAAAGAAAAATCACAAAGAAACATTAAAATACATCTAAAAAAACTAGAAAAAGAAGAACAAAGCCCAAAGTCAGCAGAAGGAGAGGAATAATAAAAATTAGAGCAGAAATAAATGAACTTGAAACTAAAATAATAGTAGAAATGATCAATGAAACAAAGAGTTGGTGTTATGAGAAGCTAAACAAAATTGACAAAATCTTAGCAGGAGCCACTAAGAAAAAAAGAGAGAAGACTCAAATAAATAAAATTAGAAATGAAAGGGAGAAATCACAACAGACACCACAGAAATACAATGGATTATAAGAGAATACTATGAAAAACTATGCCAACAAATTGGACAATTCAGAAGAAATGGATAAATTCTTAGACTTGTATAACCTCCCCAAACTGAATCAAGAAGAAATAGAGAACCTGAATAGACCAACCACAATTAAAGAGATTGAAACAATAACCAAATACCTCTCAAAAAATAAAAGTCCAGGACCAGATGGCTTCTGCAGAGAATTTTACCAAACGTTCAAAGAAGATTTAATACCTATCCTTCTCAAACTTTTCAAAAAAATAGAGGAAGATGGAACACTTCCTACCACATTCTATGAGGCCCACATCACCCTGATACCAAAGCCAGACGAGGACAATACAAAAAAGGAAAATTACTGGCCAATATTGCTAAGGAACACAGATGCGAAACTCTTCAAGAAAATATTGGCAAACGGTACAGCAATACATCAAAAAGATCATATATCATGACCAAGTGGGTTTTATACCTGGGACACAGGGATGGTTCAACATCCACAAAAGAATCAATGTGATACACCACATTAACAAAATGAAGAAAAAAAATAACACACGATCATCTCAATTGATGCAGAGAAGGCACTTGACAAGATCCAACATCCATTTATGATTAAAAAAAACTCTCAACAAAATGGGTATAGAAGGAAAGTACCTCAACATAATAAAGGCCATATATGACAAACCCACAGCCAACCTCACACTCATTGGGTAAAAACTGAAAGCCATTTCTCTGAGAACAAGAACAAGACAAGGGTGCCTACTCTCACCACTCTTATTCAACACAGTACTGGATGTTTTGGCCAGAGCAATTAGGAAAGAAAAAGGAATAAAAGGACTCCAAATAGGCAAGGAAGTGAAACTCTTACTATTTGCAGAGGACATGATTTTGTATATAGAAAATCCTAAAGAATCCATTGGAAAACTATTAGAAATAATCAACAACTACAGCAATGTTGCAGGGTACAAAATCAGTCACATTTCTATACTCTAATAATGAACTAACAGAAAGAGAAGTCAAGAATACAATCCCATTTACAACCACAACAAAAACAATAAAATATCTAGGAATAAATTTAGCCAAGGAGGTGAAAGACCTATACACTAAAAACTTTAGGACATTATTGAAAGAAATCAATGATGACATAAAGAGGTGGAAAAATATCCCACGCACATGGATTGGAAGAATAAACATAATTAAAGTGTCCATGCTACCTAAAGCAATCTACAAATTCAATGCAATTCCAATTAGAATCCCAATGACATTCTTCACGGAAATAGAACAAAGGATACTAAAATTCATGTGAGGCAAGACCCATATTCAAGACCCTGAATAGGTAAAGCAATCCTGAGAAAAAAGAACAAAGCTGGAAGCATCACAATCCCTGACTTCAAAACATACTACAAAGCTATAGTAATCAAAACAGCCTGGTACTGGTACAAAAACAGACACACAGATCAATGGAACAGAATTGAAAGCCCAGAAATAACACCACACATCTATGGACAGCTAATCTTCAACAAAGGAGTGAAGAACATACAACGGGGAAAGGGAAGTCTCTTCAATAAATGATGCTGGGAAAATTGGACAACCACATGCAAAAGAATGAAAGTAGACCATCTTCTATCGCCATACACAAAATTTAACTCAAAATGGATCAAAGACCTGAAAGTGAGACCTGAAACTATAAAACTCCTGGAAGAAAATATAGGCAGTACACTATTTGACATTGGTCATAAAGGGATCATTTTGAATTCCATGTCTATTCAGACAAGGGAAACAAAAGAAAAAATAAACAAGTGGGACTTTGCCAGATTAAAGAGCTTCTACAAGGCAAATGAAACCAGGATCAAAATACATAGACAGCCCACCAGCTGGGAGAAAATATTCACAAATCGTATATCCAACAAGCGATTAATCTCCATAATATATAAAGAACTCACACAACTAAGCAACAACAACAACAAAACAACCAAATCAAAAAATGGGCAGAGGATATGAACAGGCATTTTCCCAAGGAAGATATGCAGACGGCCAAAAGGCACATGAAAAGATGTTCAACATCACTAATCATCAGGGAAATGCAAATCAAAACTACAGTAAGATATCATCTTACACTCATTAGAATGGCTATAATCACCAAGACAAAAAACAACAAATGCTGGAGAGGATGTGGAGAAACGGGAACCCTAATTCACTGCTGGTGGGAGTGCAAACTGATGCAGCCTCTATGGAAAACAGCATGGAAATTCCTCAAAAAATTATAAATAGAAATACCTTATGATCCAGCTATCCCACTACTGGGTATTTATCCAAAGATGCTGAAATGAACAATCCAAAGAGGCTTGTGCACCCCTATGTTCATTGCAGCATTATTCACTATAGCCAAGAAGTGGAAGCAACCCAAGTGGCCCTCAACTGATGGTTGGATAAAGAAGATGTGGTGTATATATATACAATGGAACACTACTAAGCCATAAAAAAAGACAAAATCGTCCCATTTGCAACAACATGGGTGGACTTGGAAGGTATTATGTTAAGTGAAATAAGTCAGACAGAGAAAGATAAACACTGCATGATTTCACTCACATTTGGAAGATAAAGTAACACACAGACAGAGAGAACAGTTTGGTGGCTACCAGGGGGAAGGGGGCTGGGGTGGGCACAAGGGGTGAAGGGATTCATTTATATGATGACTGACAAACAATAATGTGCAACTAAAATTTCACAATATTATAAACTATTAAGACATCAATAAATTAAAAACCGTGTTAAATGTTTCTTGCAAGTAGCTCTTCAGAAATATCTTTGTAACAAGTGTCCTTAAACAGTTCACCACAAGCATTATAGAATGGGAGTTATTTACAACTGAAATAACACTGTGCAGAATGCATATTGCCTGAAACTTATTAGAAACATGTATACAAGAAGTGTTTATAAACACTTCACTACAAGCATTACAAAATGTTTATCACTTTCAGTCACTGAAATACTATTGAGATGAATTCCTGTTGCAAGTAGCCTGTTTTAAAGTATTTATTAAATGTGTTTGTAATAACTTCCTATTTGCACTACAGAGTGGGTACCACAGTGTTTTCACTGAAAACACATGCATCTTATAAGTAGATTCTTGGAAAAATCTTTATAAGAAGTGACTTTATACAATTCACTACAAGTATTACAGAATGCATGCCCTTTCAACTCACTGAGATAACACTGTGCTGAGCACTTCTTACAAGCTAACTCTTAAAAACCTCTTTACAGGAAGTGTGTTTAAACAGTTCATTACAAGCATTACAGAAGGATTATCACTTCCATTTACCAAAATAACACTGTGCTGAACACATCTTTCAAGTAACTTCTTAGAAACATCTTCATTAAATTTGTTCTTAATAACTATAATACATGCTTTACAGAGTATCACTTCCATTCACTGCAATAACGCTCCTGAATGCATCTTGCAAATAGATTGTTAGAAACAGCTCTAAAAGATGTTTCCTTAAAAACTTCACTGCAATCATACAGAATGAGTATTACTTTCTTTCTTTGAAATATCTCTATTCTGAACCCATCTTGCCAGGAGCCTGTTTGAAACATCTTGATAAAAATGTCCTTAAACACTTAAATACAACCATTACAGAAATGGTAATACTTCCATTCACTGAGAAAATACAGCATTCAATGCTTCTTGTGAATAGCTTGTTACAAATATCTTTATAAGACATTTTTCTAAGCACTTTACTATATGCATTACATAATATGTATCACTTCCACTCATGAAATAATATTGTGCTGTAAGTATCTTGCTAGTATCTTGTTAGAAACATCTTATAAAAGGTTTCTCAAACACTTAACTACAAGCATTACAGAATAAGTATCACTTCCATTCACTGAAATATTCAATTCTGAATGCATCTTGCAAAAAGTTTGTCAAAAATATCTTTATTAAATGTGCCCTTTTTCATTTCACTGCATGCATTAAAGATTAAGTATCAATTAAATTCTCTGAAGTAATATTGTGCTGAACACATTTTGCAAGTAACCTGTTAGAAGCATCTTTCTAAAAAGTGCCTTTAATACTTTAAACAAGCATTACAGAATGCATATCACCTTCTTTCACTGAAATGAACTGTGCTGAATGCATCTAGAAAGTCCTTGTTAGAAATATCTTTATAAGAATTGTCCTTAAACAGTTAACTTCATCATTACAATGTGGGTATTGTTTACATTCATTGAAATAACACTATACTGAATACATCCTGCAGTTAGCCTCTTAGAAATTCTTTATTAAATGTGTTTTTAAACATTTTACTACATGTGTTACTTAGTTGGTATCACTTCAATTCTCTGAAATATCACAGTTTTGAATGCATTGTGCAAGTAGCTTTTTAGAGACATCTTTATTATTTGTATTTTAATAAATTCCCTATATTCATTGCATAATGGGTACAATTTCGTTCACTGAAATAACACTGTGCTGAATGCATCATTCTGATAGCCTGTTATTAAATATGCTCTTAAATACTTCACTACATGCATTACAGAGTGTGTATCACAAACATTCATGAAATAACACCATGCTGAAACTTCTTGCAACTAGCTTGTTTGAAACATTTTATAAGTGTCTTTAATTACCTCACTACAATCACTAGAGAAAGGATATCATTTTTATTCACTGAAATAACACTGTGCTCAATGCATCTTGCAAGAAATTGTTAGAAACATCTTTGTTAAATGTGTTCTTAAACACTTCATTACATGCATTGCTGAGTAGGTATTACTTCCATGCACTGAAATAAAACTGTGCAAAATGCATCTTGCAAGTAGGTCTTTAGAAACATCTTTAATAAGTGTGTTCTTAAACACTTAACTACATGTTTTACAGAGCAAGTATCAGTTACATCACCGAAATAACACTGTTTTGAATGCATCCTGCAAGTAGCTAGTTAGAAACATCTTTATTAAGTGCTTTTTTATAGCTTCTCTACATGCATTACAGAGTGGTGTTCAATCAAACAACACAGTGTTGAACGCATCTTGCATCTTGCATCTTTTAGAAACATTTAAAAAAGTGGTGTCCTTAATCACTTCACTACAAGCATTACAGAATGGGTATCACTTCCATTCGCTGAGAAAATATTTTGCTCAATGCATCTTGCAAGAATCTTATTAGAAACACTTAAAAGCAACTCTTCTTAAACAGTTTGCTTGATGAAAATGTGGAATACTTTTATTCACAGAAAAAACTCTGTAATAAATGTAGCTTGTGATTAGCTTCTTAAAAACATTGAAATACAGCTCTTTTTAAACACTTCACTACATATATTACAGAATGGATATCACTTACATGCATTAAACAAAAATTGTAGTGACAGCAGCTTGAAAGCAGTTTCTTAGAAGCACTTAAATACAACTATTCTTTTTATTTATTTATTTTTTTATGAGGAAGTTTCACCCTGAGCTAACATCTGTTGCCAATCTTCCTCTTTTTGTATATGAGCTGCCACCACAGCATGGCCACTGACATGAGTGGTTTAGGTTTGTGCCTGGGAGCCAAACCTGGGCCACCAAAGCAGAGCATGCTGAACATAACCACTAGGCCACGGGGGATGGCCCATACAACTATTCTTAAACACTTCAGTACATGTATTAGAGAATGGGTATCACTTCCATTCACTAAAAGAACACTGTGCCAAACACAGTTTGCAAGTGGCTTGTTAGAAACATCTTTATTATGAGGGCTGGTGAACACTTCACTGTGAGGGTTACAGAATATCTATCACAACCATTCATTTAAGGAGTGCTGTGCTGAATGCCACTTGCAACTGGCTTATTATAAATAGCTTTTTTTATATCTCTTCTTAAAGATTTTACTATATGCATTAAAGATCGTATATTATTTCATGCATAGAAAGAACACTATGGTGAACATAGTTTGCAAGTATCTTGTTAGTAGCATTTTTATTACAAATCTTGCTAAACGCTTTACTACATGCACTAACAAAAGTGTACCTTTTCCATACATTTAAGAATACTGTGCTGAATGCAAACCTCATGGTAACCACAAAACAAAAACTCACAGAAGAGTTACAAAACATAAAAAAAGAGGAAACTGAGAAATACATCACAAAAAACCACCAAACTGAAATGGCAAGCAGAAATACAAGGAAAAAGAAATAGAAATATAGAACAACCAGAAAACAAAAGATAAAATGGCAGTATTAAGCCCTCACATATCAATAACTACTCTAAATGTAAATGGATTGCATTAACCAATCAAAAGACACAGAGTGAGTGGATGGATTAAAAAATGAGACCCAACAATATGCTCTCTCCAGAAGACTCATCTCAGCTCTAAAGACAAACACAGACTCAGAGTGAAGGTATGGACGATGATACTCAAAGCAAGTGGCAAGGAAAAGAAAGTGGGTGTCGCCATACTTACATCAGGCAAAACAGACTTCAATCCAAAAAAAGTAACAAGAGGCAAAGATCGACATTATATAATGATAAAAGAAACATTTCACCAAGACATAACATTTATTAATATATACGCACCTAACACAGGTACATACCAAATAAATAAAGCAACTATTAACAGATCCAAAGGGAGAAATTGACAGCAACATAAAAATAGCAGGGAACCTCAACTGCCTACTTACATCAATGAATAGATCATCCAAACAGAAAGTCAACAAGGAAACAGTAGTGTTAAATGAAACACCAGACCAGATGGACTTAATAGATATATATGGAACATTCCATCCAAAAACAACAGAATACACATTCTTCTCAAGAGCACATGGAACATTCTCAAAGAATGACCATATGTTGGGAAACAAAACATGTCTCAATAAATTTAAGAAGATTGAAATCATATCAAGCATCTTTCCCAACCACAATGCTATGAAACTAGAAATCAAGTACAAGAAGAAAGCTGGAAAAGTCACAAATATGTGGAGATGAAACAACGTGCTCTGAACCGCTATTGAATCAATGAGTAAATCAAAAGAGAAATCAAAAAATACCCAGAGACAAATGAAAATGAAAATACAACATACCAAAATTTATGGGATGCAACAAAAGTGGTACAAGAGGGACATATGGAGTAATACAGGCCTACTTCAAAAAACAAAAAAAGTCTCAAATAAACAAGCTAACACTACACCTAAAAGAACTAGAAAAAGAACACCCAAAGGCAGTAGAAGGAAGGAAATAATAAAAATCAGAGTGGATATAAATGAAATACAGACTAAAAAGACAATAGAAATGATCAATGAAACTAAGAGATGGTTCTTTGAAAAGATAAACAAAATTGGGGCCTGCCCGGTGGCGCAGCGGTTTAGTCCGCGCTTGGCAGCCCGGGGCTCACTGGTTCGGATCCCGGGCGCCCGCCAACGCACTGCCTGTCAGCCACGCCGTGGCGGCGTCCCATATAAAGTGGAGGAAGATGGGCACGATGTTAGCCCAGGGCCAGTCTTCCTCAGCAAAAAGAGGAGGATTAGCAACGGATGTTAGCTCAGGGCTGGTCTTCCTCACCAAAAAAAAAAGAAAAGATAAACAAAATTGATAGACCTTTAGCTAGACTCACTAAGAAGAAAAGATAGAGGGTTCAAATAAATAAAATCAGAAATGAAAGAGGAGAAATTACAACAGATACCACAGAAATACAAAGGACTATAAGAGAATACCATGAAAAACAATACACCAACAAATTGGATAACCTAGAAGAAGTGGATAAATTCTTAGAATCATACAACCTCCCAAAACCAAAACAAGAAGAAATAGAGAATCTGAATAGACCAATCACAAGCAAAGAGATTGAAACAGTCATCAAAAATCTCCTAAAAAACAGAAGTCCAGAACCAGATGGCTTCCCCAGTGAATTCTACTAAACACTCAAAGATTTAATACTTATCTTTCTCAAATTCTTCCAAAAAATTGAAGAGGACTGGATGCTTCAGAACTCTTTATACAATGCCAGTGTTACCCTGGTACCAAAACCAGACAAGGACAACACAAAAAAAGGAAAATTTAGGCCAGTATTGCTGATGAATATAGATGCAAAAATCTTCAACAAAATATTAGCAAATCAAATACAACAATACATTAAAAGGGTTATATACTTTCAAGTGGAATTTATTCCAGGGATGCAGGGATGGCTCAACATCTGCAAGTCAATCAATGTGATACACCGCATTAACAAAATGAAGACCAGAAATCACATAATCATCTCAACAGATGCAGAGAAAGCATTTGACAAGATTCAACATCCATTTATGATTTTAAAAAACTCTCCATAAAATGGATATAGAAGGAAAGTACCTCAACATAAAAAAGACTATATATGACAAGCCCACAGCCAACATCAATGGTGAAAAACTGAAAGCTATTCCTCTAAGAACATGAATAAGACAAGGATGCCCCCTCTTGCCGTGCTTATTCAACATAGTATTGGAAGTCCTAGCCAGAGCAATTGGGCAAGAAAAAGAAGTAAAAGGGATCCAAATTGGAAGGGAAGAAGTAAAACTGTCACTATTTGTGGATGACATGTTTCTATATTTAGAAAACCGCAAGAATCCACCAAAAAACCTATTGGAAATAATTAACAAATACATTAAAGTGGCAGGGTACAAAATCAACATATAAAGATCAGTGGCATTTCTATACACTAACAATGAACCAACAGAAAGAGAACTCAAGAATACAGTCCCATTTACAATTGCAACAAAAAGAATAAAATATCTAGGAATAAATTTAACCAAGGGTGTAAAAGACCTGTACACTGAAATGTGATAAACGGAAGTGATATCCATTCTGCAATGGATGTAGTGAAGTGTTAGAAACACATTTTATAAAGATGTTTGTAGAAGACTACTTGCAAGATAAGTTCAGCAAAGTGTTATTTCAATGAATGGAAATTATACCCGCTCTGTAATGCATGTAGTGAAGTGTTTAAAAATACTTCTTATATGGGTGATTCTAATAAGCTATTTGAAAATGTATTCAGCGCTGTGAATTTTCAGTGCATGGAAGTTATATCCATTCTGTAATGTTTGTACTGAAATGTTTAGATATTTCTAATATGCTTTTGCAAGATGAGTTCAGCACATTGTTTTTTCAGTGATATTCTGCAATGCATGTATGGCAGTATTTAAGAACACATTATATAAAGAAATTTCTAAAAAGCTAATTGCAAGATGCATTCAGCACAGTGTTATTTCAGTGAATGAAAGTGTTACCACCTCTGTTATGCATGTAGTAAAGTTAGTAAAAACTCATTTAGATATTTCTAACAAGCTACTTGCAAGATGTGTTCAACATAGTGTTAGTTTAGTGAATGGAAGTGGTAATTTCTCTGTAATACAGGTAGTAAATTTATTTAGAAAACATTTAATAAAGACATTCCTAACAAGCTACATGCAAGATGCATTTAACAGTGTTATTTCAGGAATAGAAGTGATAAGCAATTTGTAATGCATGAAGTGAAGTATTTAAAAACATTGCTAATAAAGAGGTTTCTAAAAGCTACTTGCAAGATACATTCAGCACTGTGTTATTTTATTGAAAGGAAATGATACTGTTTATGTGTTTAGTGAATTGTTTAAGAAAATGCTCAAAAAGTGTTTCTAAAAAGCTACGTGCAAGCTGTGTTCAGCATAGTGTTATTTCTGTGAATGGAAGTAATACCCACTCCATATTTTACGTACTGAAGTTATTAAGGCACATTTAATAAAGATGTTTCTAACAAGTTACAGGCAAGATGTGTTTAACACACTGTCATTTTGGTGAATTGAAGTGATATCAACTCTGCAATGCCTGTAGTGAAATGTTTAAAATACATTTAATTAATATGTTTCTAACAACCAACTTGAAGATGCATTCACCACAGCTTTATTTCAATGAATATAAGTGATATCCATTGTGTAATCCACGCAATAAAGTGTTTTAAAACACATTATAAAACTTTCTCTAAGAAGAAACTATTAAAATGCATCAGCACAGTGTTATTTTAGTAAACAGAAGTGATATGCATTCTGTAATGCTTATAGTGAAGTATTTCTCAAGACACTTTTTCTTTTTCGGTAAGGGAGATTGGCCATGAGCTACCATCCATTGCCAATCTTCCTCTTTTTGCTGAGAAAGATTGGCCCTGAGCTAACGTCTGTCCCCATCTTCCTCTATTTTGTATATGGGACCTCACCACAGCATGGCTAGATGAGTGGTGCATAGGTCCATGCCTGGGATCCAAACCCGTGAACCCCAGGTCACTGAAGTGGAGCACATGAACTTAACCAATATGCCACCTGGCCAGCCCCTCAAGACACTTATTCAAGAATGTTTCTAACAGGCTACTTGCAAGATGCATTCAACACAGAGTTATTTTAGTGAATGGAAGTGATAGCCACTCTGTACTGTATGTAGCAAAATGTTTAAAACACATTTATTAAAGATGTTTCTAGCAAGCTTCTTGAAAGTTGCCTTCAGTGCAGTGTTATTTTTGTGAGAAAAAGTGATACACACTCTGTACTACATGTAGTGAATTTATTAAAAACTCACTTTTTAAAGATATTTCTGGCAAGGTACTTGAAAGGCACACTCAACCCAGTGTTTTTCAGTGAATGGAAGTGATACCCACACTGTAATATTTGTAATAAAGTGTTTAAGAATACATTTAGTTAACATGTTTCTGACAAGTTATTTGGAAGATGCATTCAGCACAGAGTTATTTCAGTGTATGGAAGTAATGCCCACTCTCTAAAGCATGCAGTAAATTTATTAAGAACAAATTTAGTAAAGATTATTCTAACAAGCTAATTTCAAGATGCATTCAGTACAGTGTTATTTCACTGAATGGAAGTGATACCCTCACTGTAGTGAAGTATTTAAGAACATATTTAATTAAGAAGTCTCTAACAACATACTTACAAGGGTGCATTCGGCAGTTTTATTTCAGTGAATAGAAGATATATCCTCCCTGTAATCCATGTAGTGAATTTAAGGAGACTTTTTAAAGATCTTTCTGTCAGGCTACTGGCAAGATGCATTCAGCACAGTGTTACTTCAATGAATGGAAGTAAATCCCATTCTGTAATGCATGAGGTGAAGTATTTAAAAACACATTTTATAAAAAGGTTTCTAACAAGCTATGTGCAAGATGCATTTAACACAGTGTTATTTCCGTGAATAGAAGTGATGACCATTCTGTAATGTTTGTATTGAATTGTTTAAGGACACTTATTATAAAGATATTACTAACAGGCTGCTTGCAAGGTGTATTCATCACAGTTTTCTTTGCTGATGACTTCCCTTCCTTGTCTTGACCATCTTACTATAAAAGCCTTCCTCAAGTATCTCCCTGCTGGCCAGATGAGATGCTTCCCAACTCATGAATCATTTAATAAAGCCAATTAGATCTTCAAATTTACTCAGTTGAATTTTGGTTTTGGACAGATTGGTGGCAGCAACAGGTTTGAAGCAAACTTCTGAGGACATTCAGTGACAATGAGAAACAAAGGCATTGTGCCCATGATCCACTGAGTTCACTGTCTTTCTCACCATTTCTTGGGGCCCTTGGTAAGTTCCTCTCAGTTCTAGCTCCACCCTCTCTTTGGGTTCAAGCTCCCAACCTAACTGACTTTCTTTTACAAGGCCTTCCTTTTTAGACAGCAATTCTTAGGATGTAGTAACTTCTCTTGGTTACTGCCAATTTTTGAGTGTGAAATCCCACCCTTAATTCTGTCCCCAGATTCTCTTTGGAGTCAGTCCCTGGGTTCCATTCTGGGAACTGTTGGTAGCAGCTTCAGTTCTCCATTTTGTTCGGAATCAGTCTGCAGTCCCCATGCCTTGGGGATTTCTCATTCAATCCTTATCCCCCACCCATAGTTCCACAGGAATTGTTGGTGGTACACACAGGGCCTTCTTTTGGCTGGGATATAGTAACATCTATTGGTTACTGCTGATATATTAGGGTGCCAGGATGTAGTAACATCTCTTGGTTACTGCCTATATTAAGATGCACAGGTTTGTTTGTCTTGTTTTGTGTGGATAAAAGCTAGCTGAAGAAATTGGATCATTTATATCTAAATAATTGAGCATGCCACCTTCTGGCACACCTGCTTATTTAATGTTTAACAACTATAATCTTGGAAGCTACAGAAATCTAGAAAGATGGAAAGATTTTACTAAAAACAACATATAATTACTATGGTCATTATGGGGAACATTCCAATTACATAAAATCAACACTAGAGAACAAGGGATCCCAAATTGGACAGATGGAATGGAATGACTAATTTAATTAGTATGCAGGAGCTTACAAAATGCTTCAAGATTCCAAAATAGCTTTATTAAAATACTTGTTACAAAAGGCTAATGAAAAAATAAAGAGACAAAAGGTGCAAGATGAAAGAGAAAAGATGATAGGACAGATGTGACTACACACCTGATCACAGACATGACTCCTATTGCCCCTCCTTATCCTTTTTCACCAGAGTACTCAGGATAAACTAGTTTTCCATTTGAACTGTCTTTCTATTCTGAGGAGACAATTAATGATAATTAAACAATTACCATTTAAAATAAAACTACACAAAGATGCAGATGAGCCCCCTCAGGTGTCCTTTACCCTTTGATCAAAGACTCAACTAAGAACTATAATCAAAGAATTTCCTAAAGCTAGGGAGGTCACAGACCTGACTGAACTCATGACTATAGCTGAGCATTTTGAAAGACCCCTGGAGCAAGATCACAGAAATCCACCAGGCTAGCAGCTCCAGGGCCAGAGACCCAAAATAACATCTGGGCCTCCTGCACTGCACTCCCATAGGAGTCCATTTCTGAAAAATGCTGGTCCAAAGATTGATATCTCAATTGTGATCAACTGGAACACTGGAAAAGAGATTGCCCTCAAAAGTCCTGTGCAAATTCTTCTCGAATGCCCTCATATCTACCTCTAGAGGAGGGCCCCCATATGGACCCCTCCCAAAGTTAACATGGTCTTGAAGCTGGGTACCTGAGGGCTACTGTAAATATTCAATAAGAACATGGTTACCCTTCAACCTTGTTCCCAACACAGACACATGAAAAGAACTTAATCCACACATCATTATAAGCTTGTTAATTTGCTGTTTTCTCATTTAATGAGGGGTGACTCAAGAGTCACAAGGATTTATGAGTTATTTTTGCAGAATAAAAAGAATGTCTTAAGGAAGTTATGACCACCAGATAACAAGCCCACAGCTGCTGCTGACACCCAGAGGTCTGGTTGCCCAAAGATTTATCTGGAGTGAAAGAAACATGGACTTCCCCTTCATTTCTCTGAAACTCCTCCTTCCAAGCCCCTTAGCTCTATAAAGACTCCCTGCTTTCTTCTTTCATTAAGGTGAATTTGAGAGAACCTATTCTCCTGCCCTCTTGTTTTGCCCAATTCAAATAACCTTTCCCTACCTCCAAGCACCAGTGTCTCAGTAATTGGCTTACTTGAGATTAAGAGGTTTGGTATCAATTTGAGGTATTCCCTGGTTAATTGCCACATTACTCTCTTAAACAGCCAAGGGGAAACTAAAATTAAATTAATAGGGTTATTTGATCTGCCAAAAATATTTACTGTTTGTCCCAGCTAAAACCTGACAAGATATTTAAAATGATTTCATAACTTTATGATCAGAAATTTGGCCAAATTGGAAACTGACATTCAGAGCCTGATGGGAATTCTTTTGGCCTTCTCTCTTATGCTAAAATAAAACTATATATACAGAAGGAAAGAAGCAAATTAGAGGTAAGGTAACTTGGCAGGGCAGACCAGCCTTTTTAACATTCAGGCTGCAATCCAGTTCTTTAATGAACTGGAAACAACCATCTTTGTCTTGCAAATCTCTGCATTGCCAAAGCTGTGGCTCTAGAGTTTTAAAATTTATCCACCCTTTTGCCAATCCCCCTAACCTCACCTATTCCTCTCAAAATGCTTAGAAAGATCAAGACATTGGAAAGAGAATTGTCCTGCATTTAATCTGTGCCTTTGTGATATAAATTTTCTATTCCCATCTTCTCTAGGACCTAAGAGTCATTGAAATATAAATATTTCTCATCAGAACTGGGGGAGAAAATTGGAAATTGGGCTAATCAAAAAATCTTAAATGTCCTCTCCACAAAAACTATCAAAAACAGAAGGTATAAGATCTCTGCATCTGTTTGTGTTTATGTCCATATATATGTGTTGTAAATGTGAGATATTTTTCTAATACCAGATGGTATTGCTAAAGTTGATTTGTAAAAGACCTCTACTTAGTTGATTTGAAGGCAAGTACTTGTAATAATTGGGCATTCTAAAGTTCTCAGGAATATTTAAAAAACTAACCCAAATGTTCTTTCAGGTTCACATGATCTAAAACAATCTTTAACAAATAAAAGCTAGTTTAAGATCATTGATTTAATTAAACAGGTATGTCTTTAGAGTTATCAGCATTAAACATACTATGTTTATTCTACCTAGGCTTACAAATTTGTCAAGAAGAAAAATAACTCAGTATGATGAAATTTTCATAAATAATCTAAACCCAATTATTAACAAGGAAACAAATTAAGTAGACTAAAAGGTTTTTATGTGAAATTTTCAAATGTTTCCCATATCTTTTTAGCAACCTGAAACTTTAGTTTTGCTAAGTTAAATTAAATACTGAAGACATCAAATATCTAGATTATTTCCTAATAAGAAAAAATATTGAAAATTAATTACTAAACATAGGTTTATCTACTTGTGACTTTTTACTGCAGAGAAACTGAAGATAAAATTGGGTCTATTAGTAAACATGTTTTGAGTCATACTAAGAATTTTTTTATGAAAAAGCATATATTTCTAGAAATTGTAGAAAGTGTTTATAAGTATGTGAATCCACAGAATGCTAATGTAAAATATAGTTCATAATTGCTTACTTACTTTTAATTACTTTTAGTTTTCACTAAAAATTAAAGATTCTAATGGTTAAAAATTCTAATATGTGTAATTAAAACTACTTGAAATAATATGGGAAAGGAATTTTACATATGGTCAGAACTGGCTAAGAATGGAATCCTTTTGTATGCTGTGTCTGTGTGGGCATATAAGTGTTCTAGAAACTGTAAAATTTCTAAAATTCTGATATGTGCTAGTATAATGTTAATCATAATTCTAGTTATTATCTAAAAATGTGTCACTGAAATAATCAAATTCCTTTGTCAGTTGTATCATATACAACCACTTTTTAAGTCTTTTGTCATTTATAGTTACTCTAATGCCTTTGCAAAATGCTTCATCTTCAAGATCTATAAAAGGAAACTCATAAAACTGAACTGAGTCTCTGTCATCAAAATTGAGACTCACGTTTAAAGGACTGAATCTGAGTATCAGGAAAATGCCCTAGCTGACTTTCATGCAAAGACAGCAGCAACAGGATCTATAAACTGTAGCACATGTGCTTGAAGTCCATTCTGCTCTGCCAAAACTGAGCCCTTGTTGCCAGACTTTTGCCATCCTGATGTCCTGGCAATATGTCAACAGTCTTCTCCTGAGTCAGAGAA
Source organism: Tapirus indicus (assembly GCA_031878705.1). Lineage (NCBI taxonomy): Eukaryota > Metazoa > Chordata > Mammalia > Perissodactyla > Tapiridae > Tapirus > Tapirus indicus. The sequence goes on from CM062933.1 coordinate 1,930,934, forward strand.
ATTAGGATGGGTAAACAATGGCTGTAAATTAAATAAACAATTGGGGCTATATGAAGCCCAAGACAGCAACTTGGTTCTTCCCGGATCCCTGGCAAACCCCATTTTTCAGTTTTTGCTTTCCTTCACCAATCATAGTACATTAAAATGACTCAAATTATGAATTGACATTAGTGTGGAGACTTCTACAAAACTGCAAAAACATCTGCCAACAATGTCTGACTGCTAGGTCCATAATCCTGGAAAAACTATTTTTGTTCCCAGGGTCCTCAGACCTCCTCCCTCTGGACCCTTTGAACACCTGCAGCTGGACTTCATTTAATAACCACTTAGCATGGTTTATCAATATGTTCTTGTTATTGGATGTACATTTTCTGGATGGGTTGAAGTCTTTCCCTGTCACAAAGCTGATGTCCTCACAGTGGCAAAGAAATTGTTAGAGAATGTGTTTCCCACTTGGGGTATATTTTCCACAGTCTGCAGTGATCAAGGCACCCAATTCACTGGGCAAATTATATAAGCCTTAATGAATACCTTGCAAGCTGTTTGGAATTGGTAGTTTTGACTAACTGGTACTTTTTGTGTGTGTGTTTGTGAGGAAGACCAGCCCTGAGCTAACATCTGTTGCTAATCCTCCTCTTTTTGCTGAGGAAGACTGGCCCTGGGCTAACATCCGTGCCCATCTTCCTCCACTTTACATGGGATGCTGCCACAGCATGGCTGACTAGCAGTGTGTTGGCAGGCACCCGGGATCTGAACCCATGAACGCTGGGCTGCCAAGCATGAACTAAACCACTGCCCCACTTGGCTGGCCCGACTAACTGGTACTTTTGACTAACCCTTGTGCTGCCAACTCAAGGGAGTGAACTCCTGGATTCATGTGTCACACATAAAGAAGGAACCAAACCCAAGTGGGCTTGCACACTGTCCAGTGAACCAAAATTTAAGATTTCCAGGAATTAAAGCAGATGGCATCTCAAGGAGACAGCTTTCCCAAGATGACTGGACCAGGCCTATATATTCTTTCCTTACTGTTGTTTGTTACTTCATATTCTCCCTCTCTTTCTTGGAAGGACAGTGCCCTGTCTGCATTTCCCAATCTATTACAAGTGATTGTTGGTATTGTCATCAGAAACCAAGACAGCAACGACCAATTAGTTAAATACCAATGAACAAATGATCAGAAATCCCTCTCTAACATTACTAATGTTGGCCAATTCCATAGCCAAAGCAGTCTCAGATCAGCAATGATCACTTGACTCATTAGCTATAATAGTTCTGGATAATCTTATAGCCCTTGATTACTTGCTGAGACAGGAAGTGTCTGTGTGACAGCAAATACCTCCTATTCCTCATGGATAAATGCCTCTGGAGAAGTAGAAACCCAATTGCATAAAATTAGGGAAAAATCGCATTGACTACCACTTACTTCACCTACGACCCATGATATTTTGATCTATTTAGCTGATTACCTTCAGGTCTGTGCTCCTGGTTCAGAACCATCTGACAAACTGGCTTTGTTAGGTTGTTTTTAATTATACTCTATATAGTTGTTGCTAAAATCTGTACCTATTGTTTGTTGAACCTTTATAGAAATGACATGCCTAATAAGGTGGAACTAACTCAGTGCTTTGAGATGATTTCCAATGCTTACGACCTGGATAAAATACAGACTTTGAAAAAGAGATGCCTGAGAGTTTTCCCTACTCTCCTTCCCTGTTACTCAAATGTGGTCTCAAGCAGTTTCTGGCCCATGCACTTTCCCTCCAACATGGGAAATGACATCCAGAAAAGGTCTTTCCTGACACTGAGGGATGAAGGCTAATAAATACAGAAAATCTGACTCTTGATATGTGATGATTTGGAGAAAGATCTTCATCAAAAGGAGAAAACTGTTAAAATTAATAAAGAAAACCTCAACAAAAATTAGAGTCAGGGGGCCGCCCACTGGCGCAGCAGTTTAGTTCGCTCTTGGCAGCCCCGGGTTCGTGAGTTTGGATCCCGGGCACCCGCGGACGCACTGCTTGTCAGCCATGCCGTGGCGGCATCCCATATAAAGTGGAGGAAGATGGGCAAGGATGTTAGCCCAGGGCCAGTCTTCCTCAGTAAAAAGGGGAGGATTGGCAACGGATGTTAGCTCCGGGCTGGTCTTCCCCACACACAAAAAAATTAGAGTCAGAAAGCCCTGTAGATGAAGCTCTAACACCCTACCACTCATCATCAACTACCCCAAAAAGAAAGACATCAGTTACAGCATCAGCTAATTACAGCATCAATTAATTACAGCATCAGTTACAGATCCCAACAGGAAGAGACATACTTTGCACCCCCAAACAGGAAGTGCAGCTAATTAACTGTTCCAGCAGGAGAGAGAAGGACTTCCTTCTTGCACAGCAACAAGTAATGCCAATGAAAAATGCTGCAGCTCAGCCAATGAGAAGCCATTGTCACTAGAACGTTTACTTTACTCCAATGAACTTTCATTTTTCCTTGCTGTTGACTTCATTTCCTTGTCTCACCTTCCCTACTATAAAAAATTTCTACATTGTGTAACACCTCAGAGTCTCTCTCTGCTTTCCAGATGAGATGCTGCCTGATTCACTTAATAAAGCCGATTAGATCTTCAAATTTATTCAGTTGAATTTTGTTTTTAACAGCATGCAATGAGTCATTAAGGACAGATTTAATAAAGATATTTCCAGGAAGATACTTAAAAGATGCATTCAGAACAGTGGTATTTCAGTGAATGGAAGTGATACCCATTCTATAATGCCTACAGTGAAGTGTTTAAGGTTACAACTTACAAAGATGTTTCTAACATGCTACTTGCAAGATACGTTCAGCACAGTGTTATTTCAGAGAATAGAAGTGATATCCACTCTGTAATGGATGTAGTGAAGTGTTAGTAAAAACATGTTTAATAAAGATATTTTCTTTTTTGGAGGATTACCCATTATTCTTTGTTTATTTTCTTGATTTTTAAATGAGGTAACATTGGTTTATAACACTATATAAGGTTCAGGTATATAACATTATAATTTGGCTTCTATATATACTACAGTGTACTCACTACCAAAAGTCTAGTTTCCATCTATCATCATACAATTGATCCCCTTTAACCATTTTACTCTCCCACTACCCATTTTCCCTCTGGTAACCACCAACTGTCCTCTGTATCTATGCATTTGTTTTTGTTTTGTTTGTTCATTCATGTGGTTCTTTTATATTCCACATATGAGTGAGATAATATGGTGATTATCTTTCTCTGACTTATTTCACTTAGCATAATACCTCAGGATCCATTCACATTGTCACAAATGGCAAGACTTCATTTTATATGATTGAGTAGTATTCCATTGTATATATACAATATCTTCTTTATCCATTCATCCATGGATAGGCACTTAGGTTGTTTCCATGTCTTGGCTATCATAAATAGTGCTGCAATGGACACAGGGGTGCATGCATTTTTTCAGATTAGTGTTTCTATATTCTTCAGATAAATACTCAGAAGTGGCACTACTGGGTCAGATGTAGTTCTAATCTTAATTTTTTAAGGAATCTCCTGACAAGAGATTTTCACATATTGAGGTATAAAGGGAAGCTATTCTGGTTCAAAACTGATTCAGCTTGAACTAAAGAAACCTGACTTATGACCTATCAAACATACATTGTACATATGCTTTAATCAATAAAGTAAAGAATGTACTCTCTTAAGTTAAGAATGCATACTTTTCCTCCTATGCCCTATTGGTAACATCCATATTAGTCCCTTTCTCGACATCAGGGTAATGTTGACCTGTGATTTGCAACTGAACACCTCGTTGAAACTTTGATGAATATGTATCCTGTGTTTAATGTATGTTCTTTGTTCTAAAAAGGTACAAAACTGTACTGAAAGCCATACTTCTCTGGAACACTTTCTTCCTTTGTGGAAATTACCTTCCTAGATTATAACCCTCAACTTGGCTTAAAGAAAGGTCATATTATCTCTATTATCTCTTGAATGGTTATTGGTTTTTTTGCATCAACACTCCATACTGTTTTCCATAGTGGCTGCACCAATTTACATTCCTACCAGCAGTGTATGAGGGTTTCCTTTTCTCCACATCCTCTCCAACACTTGTATGTGTGTGTGTGTGTGTGTGTGTGTATGCCTGAATATATAAAGTACAGTATGTAAAGTGTATATATATATATATATATATATATATATATATATAGTGTATATATGGTAGGTATATACTGTACAGTATATAAAATATATAAGAATATGTAATGAAGCTGTTATTTCAAAACAATTACAGGATACTGGATATTTAGAAAACAAATTTGGATGCTATCTCACATACACATAAAAATTTTCAGAAAGAGAATAAAAATTTTGCATCTTTTAAAAGCAGTGCTGGAAGAATATATAGATCAATGTTCATATAATTTGCAAGTAAAGAGAACCTTGCAGATCATGGCTCCAAATGTTATCATCATAAAAGAAAAGTAATGGTTTTTACTAAATTAGAATTAAAACTTCTTTTAGTGAGAAAAAAAATCCCCCTATGACTCACTCTCCAAAATATGAAGAGAAAAGACAAATTATAAACAGAGAAGAATATAGAGTGATGTCAGCATCATGGCAGAGTCAGTTGTTCCCTCACTCTCTTCTCTTTAAGTTACTAAATGGACATTCATTAACCAGCAAAGGATTCCCTGCACAGCACAATAGGACTTCTGAGAGATCCATGCAGCTACACATCTAAAGGTGGCCAGACTGGATCCCTGGGAGGCAGTGGAACTAAGTAAGTGCACCCTCCCCCTCCCTGGCAGCAGTGAGCCAGTTCATGGATCCTCACACAGCAGCCACGTGTGACTATAAGAGGAGGCAGGGACAGCCTGGCTTGCACGAATATTTTTGGAGTTGCAGCCTAGCCTGCAGGAGGTTCCAATGTGCCACAGTGGCCCCACAACGTGGCAACAGCTCAGCAATGATGTTGGCACCCCTCCCCTCTAGTGCAGTGCAAGTGAGGAGGTGCCCAGCCTAAGAAAGCACCCCCACCAGTGGAGCACAGCCCACGGGACCAACGAAGTGGCACTCAGCCCCTGTGTAGGTGCTCCTCCAGCCTAAGACAAAGAAGCTCAGTTGGCCCCCTTCCAGGCACAGAGGCCCCACCTATAATGCCTTACCTACCCACCAAGTGTAAAGGCCCTGTGTACATGAGTGCAAACTGCAGAGTGGCTGCAGCCAGCCCAGGTGAAGCCAGAGTAGTCCCACCCACACAACCAAATGGTGAGGGATCAAAAACACATTTCTTGCCTGCCCCTCAGAGGTGGCAGGTGGAACCTGCAACCTGATACTACCATTATGTGCCAGCAAAGGATCACTTCACTAAATACCATGAAGAACTACATTAACACTCCAGAGAAGAAGGAAAATGAGAAGTCTCCAGAAAACAATCCTGAACTCACAGAAATTTGCAATCTAAATGACAGAGACTTCAGAATAGTCATCATAGAGAAACTCAACAAGTTACAAGAAAACTCAAAAAGCCAGTTCAATGAGTTCAGGAATAAAATTAATGAGAAGAAGGAATACTTCACAAAAGAGATGGAAACTCGAAAAAACAAGACAAGCAGAAATTCTGGATCTGAAGAACACAATTAATTAGAAAAATCTAGAAAGCTTAAAAAACAAAGCTGACATTATGGAGGACAGAATTAGTGATTTAGAGGATAGAAATATAGAAGCACTTCAGATGGAGGAGGAGAGAGAACTAGGATTTTTTAAAAATGAAGAATTATTTGGGAAATATCCAACTCAATTAGGAAAAGTGACATAAAGATTATAGATATTCAAGAGGGAGAAAGGAGCTTGTTCAAAGAAATAATAGCTGAGAACCTCCCAAAACTGGGGAAGGAACTGGACATACAAGCACATGAAACCAATAGAACTTCTAATTACATCAATGCAAAAAAACCTTCTACAAGGCATATACTATTAAAACTAGCAAAAGTCAATGACAAAGAAAAAACATTAAGGGCAGCAAGGCAGAAGAAAATAACCCACAAAGGAACGCCTATCAGACTTTCAGCAGATTTCTCAGCAGAAACCTTACAGGCCAGGAAAGAATGGAATGATATATTCAAAATACTGAAGGACAAAAGTTTTCAGCCAAGAACATCCTATCTAGCAAAATGACCCTTCAGATATGATGGAGAAATAAAAACTTTACCAGATAAACAAAAGCAGAGGAAGTTCATCACCACTAGGCCTGCCCCACAAGAAACATTGAAAGGAGCCCTCCCATCTGAAACTAAAAAGCAAAGGTTTACAAAACTTTGAGCAAGGAGATAAATAGACAGAATCAGAAAATTGCACCCGTCCATCAGAAAACGTCAGTGAACATTTAATTGTAATATAAAAGATAAAGGGAGGGGCCGCCCGGTGGCACAGCGGTTTAGTCCGCGCTTGGCAGCCCGGGGTTCGCGAGTTCGGATCCCAGGCGCCCGCCGACGCACCGCCTGTCTGTCATGCGGTGGCGGCGTCCCATATAAAAAAGTGGAGGAAGATGGGCACGATGTTAGCCCAGGGCCAGTCTTCCTCAGCAAAAAGGGGAGGATTGGCAACAGATGTTAGCTCAGGGCTGGTCTTCCCCACAAAAAAAAAAAAAAAAGATAAAGGGAAGGAAAGCATGAAAATAACTATAAAAACTTCAATCTAGAGGGACGTCAGCATCATGGTGGAGTGAGATTCCCTCTTTGAATCTCTGCCCCCTACAACACAATGAAAACATCATTCGCATTCCAACAGAGCTCAATCAAACACTCCAAAGGACTTCGAAGAAACCCCTGCTGCCATACATCGGATGGTAGAGGCACGGGAAGCCCAAAAGGACGCAAGGAGAGGTAAGAAGTTGTACTCCCCCTCCCCAATTGATCACCAAAGACAGCGTGGCTTGCAGACAGAGAGGGGAGGGGCAGCCCACAGCGGAGAAAACTATCGCCATCCAGGTGCTCTCACAGACTGCCAAGAGATCCCCACTGGGAAGCGACGATGGACTGTTTAGGGGGTGTAGCAAACACCCTAAGAGAGCCAGAAAGGAAACCCCCGGGTCAAGCAGGAGAAAGAGAGGACCCCCTCCCCACACACACCCCGCATTTCAGCATAATCCCTCCGGGGGCTGCAGCAGGCTCAGAGCATACTGCTTGCGATCTGCATCCAGTGGCAGCAGGGGGAAACTGCAGGACCAAGTTTATCATGAGGGGAAAAAATAAAGCCGTCCCCGTCGGATCCTTGCGACAATTTGTCATGGCTACAGACCAAAAGGAAAATGACAAACACCCAGAAACCAACTCTGAAGGCACACAATTTGATAACCTGAATGACAGAGAATTCAAAATAGCTATCATAAACAAACTCAACGAAATACAAGAGAACACACAGAAACAAATCAAGGAATTCAGGGATTTCATCACAAAAGAGATTGAAACCATAAAGAAAAACCAATCAGAATTATTGGAGATGAAAAACAAAATCAATGAGATAGTGGAAAAAAATGGAGTCTTTAAAGAGCAGAACTGACAATATGGGGGAAGGAATTAGCACTATAGAGGTTAGCCACGCAGAAGCGCTTCAGATAGAGGAGGAGAGAGAGCTAAGACTAAAAAGAAATGAAGAAATTCTTGGAGAAATATCAGACTCAATGAGGAAAAGCAACATAAGGATAATAGGTATTCCAGAAGGAGAAGAAAGAGAAAAAGGAGCAGAGAGTTTGTTCAAAGAAATAATAGCTGAGAACTTCCCCAACCTAGGGAACGAGAGGGAAATAACAGTCAATGAAATCAATAGATCACCTAAATATATAAACAGGAATAAAAAATCATCTCACCACATAGTAGCAAACTTGAAAAATACCCATGACAAGGAAATAATATTAAGGGCAGCTAAACAAAAAAACAAAATAACATACAAAGGAAACCCCATCAGGTTATCAGCTGATTTCTCGACAGAAACTCTACAGGCTAGGAGAGACTGGAATGATATATTCAAAATCATGAAAGACAAAAACCTTCATCCAAGAATACTTTATCCAGCAAAAATATCCTTCAAATACGATGGAGAAATAATAACTCTCCGTGATAAATAAAAGCTAAGAGAGTTCATCACCACAAGACCCCACTACAAGAAATGCTCAAGAAGGCCCTTAGGGCTGAAAAAAAAAATGAGAAAGGGAATACAAAGATTTCAGCAAGGAGAAAAGCAAGGAGACTAAACCAGAACAAACTACAGTTGGATAACATCAAAAATTAATTCAAGCTCATCACTGGAAACACATGTTCATGACACAAAATGGAATAAAGAGATAACAAATAAGGAGGGGAAGAGGTAAGAGATTGACTCGACCCAGCCTCAGGAAAAAGGAGGCATCTGAAAATGTACTTTCTTATCCAGGAGATCACTTATATAAACCTCACAGTAACCACTAAACAAATAACCAGAAGAGAACCACACATGACAAATAAAGAGAAAACCAAGAGAATGAGCATGCAGAAATACCAAATTCAATTTGCAGTCTGAAACACAAGGGACAAGAAACGAAGGAAATGCAAAAGAACCAGAAAATGAACAATAAAATAGCAACATTAAACCCTCGTATATCAACAATCACTCTAAATGTAAATGGATTGAATTCTCCAATCAAAAGACACAGAGTGGTGAGATGGATTAAAAACCAAGATCCAAAAATCTGCTGCCTCCAGGAAACACAACTCAGCTCTAAAGACAAACACAGACTCAAAATAAAAGGATGGAAAACAATACTCCAAGGTAATGGCAAACAAAAGAAAGCAGGAGTAGCCATACTTACATCAGACAAAGTAGACTTCAAGATACAAAAGGTAATGAGAGACAAAGAAGGGCAATATATAATGATAAAAGGGACCCTTCACCAAGAAGACATAACACTTATAAATATCTATGCACCCAACACAGGAGCATCAAAGTACATAAAACAACTGCAAAAAAACCTTAAAGGAGATATTAACAATCACACAATAATAGTAGGGGATCTTAACACCCCCCTTACATCAATGGATAGATCATCCAGACAAAAAGTCAATAAGGAAATAATGGACTTAAATGAAAAACTAGATGCAATGGACTTAATAGATATATACAGAGCACTCCACCCTAAAAAAGCAGAGTACACATTCTTCGCAAGTGCACATGGAACATTCTCAAGGATAGACCATGTATTAGGAAACAAGGCAAACCTCTATAAATTTAAGAAGATTGAAATCATTACAAGCATCCTTTCTGACCATGATGCTGTGAAACTAGAAATCAACTGCAAGGAAAAAACTAGGAAAGGGACAAAGATGTGGAGACTAAACAACCAATGGATCACTGATGAAATTAAAGGAGAAATCAGAAGCTATCTGGAGACAAATGAAAAGGAAAATACACCATACCAACTCATGTGGGATGCAGCAAACGTGGTCCTGAGAGGGAAATTCATAGCAATACAAGCACACCTTAACAAACAAGAAAAATCCCAAATAAATGACCTTAAATTACACCTAACAGAATTAGAAAAAGAAGAACAGACAAAGCCCTGAATAAGCAGAAGGAGGGAAATAATAAAAATCAGAGCAGAAATAAATGAAATTGAAACCAAAAAAAACAGTAGAAAGGATCAATGAAACAAAGAGCTGGTTCTTTGAGAAGATAAATAAAATTGACAAACCCTTAGCCAGACTCACTAAGGAAAAAAGGGAGAAGACTCAAATAAATAAAATTAGAAATGAAAGAGGAGAAATTACAACAGATACCACAGAAATACAAGGGATTATTAGGGAATACTATGAAAAACTTTACGCCAACAAATTGGACAACCTAGAGGAAATGGACAAATTCTTGGAAGCGTACAACCTCCCAAAACTGAATCAAGAAGAAATAGAGAATCTGAACAGACCAATCACAAGTAAAGAGATTGAAACAGTAATCAAAAACCTCCCCAAAAATAAAAGCCCAGGACCAGATGGCTTCCCTGGAGAATTTTATCAAACATTCAAAGAAGATTTAGCACCTATCCTTCTCAAACTATTCCAAAAAATAGAGGAAGATGGAATACTCCCCAACACATTCTATGAGGCCGACATCATCCTGATACCAAAGCCAGACAAGGACAATACAAAGAAGGAAAACTACAGGCCAATATCACTGATGAACATAGATGCAAAAATCCTCAACAAAATACTGGGAAACCGAATACAGCAATACATCAAAAAGATCATACACCACGATCAAGTGGGATTTATACCAGGGACACAGGGATGGTTCAACATCCACAAATCAATCAACGTGATACACCACATTAACAAAATGAAGAATAAAAACCACATGATCATCTCAATCGATGCAGAGAAGGCATTTGACAAGATCCAGCATTCATTTATGATAAAAACTCTCAACAAAATGGGTATAGAAGGAAAGTACCTCAACATAATAAGGGCCATATATGACAAACCTACAGCAAGCATCCTACTCAATGGGGAAAAACTGAAAACCATTCCTGTGAGGACAGGAACAAGATGAGGGTGCCCACTCTCACCACTCTTATTCAACATAGTACTGGAAGTTCTGGCCAGAGCAATTAGGCAAGAAAAAGGAATAAAAGGATTCCAAATAGGCAATGAAGAAGTGAAACTCTCACTATTTGCAGACGACATGATCTTATACATAGAAAACCCCAAAAATTCCATTGGAAAACTACTAGAAATAATCAACAACTACAGTAAAGTGACATGGTATAAAATCAACTTACAAAAATCAGTTGCATTTCTATACACTAATGATGAACCACAGAAAGAGAACTCCAAAAGTCAATCCCATTTACAATTGCAACAAAAAGCATAAAATATCTGGGAATAAATTTAACCAAGGAGGTAAAAGACCTATACAATGAAAACCATAAGACACTATTGAAAGAAATTGAGGAAGACATAAAGAAATGGAAAAATATTCCATGCACATGGATTGGAAGAAAACATATAGTTAAAATGTCCATTCTACCTAAAGCAATCTACAGATTCAATGCAATCCCTATCAGAATCCCAATGTCATTCTTCATGGTAATAGAACAAAAACTACTGAAATTCGTATGGGGCAACAAAAGAGCCCGAATAGCTAAAGCAATTCTGAAAAAAAAGAACAATGCTGGAGGCATCACAATCCCTGATTTCAAAATATACTATAAAGCTATAGTAATGAAAACAGCATGGTACTGGTACAAGAATAGACACACAGATCAATGGAAGAGAATTGAAAGCCCAGAAATAAAACCACACACCTATGGACAGCTACTCTTCAACAAAGGAGTGAAGAACATACAATGGAGAGAGGGAAGTCTCTTCAATAAATGGTGCTAGGAAAATTGGACAGCAGCATGCAAAAGAATGAAAGTAGACCATCTCCTATCTCTATGTACAAAAATCAATTCAAAATGGATCAAAGACCTGAAAGTGAGACCTGAAACTATAAAACTCCTGGAAGAATATATAAGCAGTACACTAATTGAGATTGGACATAAAGGGATCCTTTCAGATTCGATGTCTACCTGGACAAGGGAAACAAAAGAAAAAATAAAGAAGTGGGACCTCATCAGACTAAAGAGCTTCTACAAGGCAAATGAAACCAGGATCAAAATGAATAGACAACCCACTAGCTGGGAGAAAACATTTGCAAATTGTTTGTCTGACAAGGGATTAATCTCAGTAATATATAAAGATCTCATACAACTGAGCAACAAAAAAACAAACAACCCGATCAAAAAATGGGCAGAGGTTATGAACATTTTTCCAAGGAAGAGATACAGATGGCCAACAGACACATGAAAAGATGTTCAACATCACTAATCATCAGGGAAATGCAAATCAAAACTACAGGAAGATATCACCTTACACCGGTTAGAATGGCTATAATCACAAAGACAACAACAAATGCTGGAGAGGTTGTGGAGAAACGGGGACCCTCATTCACTGCTGGTGGGAATGCAAACTGGTGCAGCCTCTATGGAAAACAGTATGGACAGTCCTCAGAAAATTAAAAATAGAAATACCGTATGATCCAGCAATCCCACTCTTGGGCATCTACCCAGTGGACATGAAATCAACCATCACAAGAGGTGTATGCACCCCTATGTTCATTGCAGCATTATTCACTATAGCTAAGAAGTGGAAGCAACCCAAGTGTCCCTCGACTGATGATTGGTTAAAGAATATGTGGTATATACATACAATGGAATACTACTCAGCCATAAGAAAAGACAGAATTGTCCCATTTGCAACAACATGGATGGACCTAGAGGGTATTATGTTAAGTGAAATAAACCAGAGAGAGAAGGACAGACACTGCATGAACTCACTCATATATGGAATATAAGTGAACACACGGACAGAACTGATTGGTGGTTACCAAGGGGAAGGGGGGTGGGGGGTGGGCACAAGGGGTGAACGGTTACATCCACAAGGTGACAGACAAACAAAAATGTACAACTAAAACCCCACAGTGTTATAAACTATTAAGACATCAATAAAAAATGGTAAAAAAAAAAAAAAAAACTTCAATCTAGTCACAACACAGAAAACTCACAAAACAGAAAAGAATAATTTGTGATGATAATAACTCAGAAGGGGAAGAGGCAAGGGATGGAACCTGCTTAGGATAATGGAGATAAAAGACTATCAGAAAAATGGACTATCTCATCTAGAAGATCTTTTATACAAACCTCATGGTAACCACTAAACAAAAAATCAGAGCAGAGCCACAAATCACAAATAAAGAGAAAACTGAGGAAACTGTCACAGAAAACCACCAAACTGAAATGACAGTCAGAAAAACAAAGGAAAATAAACAATGGAAATATAGAACAGAAAAACAAGACACAAAATGGCAGTACTAAGCCCCCATATATCAATAATCACTCCAAAAGTAAAGGGATTGAATTCTCGAAACAAAAGACACAGAGTGGTGGGATGGATTAAAAAACAAGACCCAACAATATGCTGCCTCCAGGAAACACATCTCAGCTCTAAAGACAAACATAGACTCAGAATGAAGTGATGGAAGATGATACTCCAAGCTAATGGCAAGCAAAAGAAAGCAGGTGTTGCCATACTTATATCAGACAAAGCAGACTTCAAGATAAAAAAGGCAGTGAGAGACAAAGAGAGACAGTATATAATGTTAAAAGGGACATTTCACCAAGAGGACATAACACTTGAATATATATGCACCTAACACAGGAGCACCATAGTATATGAAGCAACTATTAACAGACCCAAAGGGAGAAATTGACAGCAACACAATAATAGGGGACCTCAACACCCCACTGACATCAATGGACAGATCATCCAGACAGAACGTCAACAAGGAAACAGTGGACTTAAATGAAAAACTAGACCAGATGGATTTAATATATATAGAACATTCCATCCAAAAACAGCAGAATACACATTCTTCTCAAGTGCACAAGGAACATTCTCAAAGATAGACCAAATGTTGAGAAACAAGGCAAGCTTCAATAAATTTAAGAAGATTGAAATCATATCAAGCATCTTTTCCAAACACAATGCTATGAAACTAGAAATGAATGATAAGAAATAGCTGGAAAAGTCACAAATATGTGGAGATGAAACAACATGCTACTGAACAACCATTGGATCAAGGAAGAAATCAAAAGAGAAATAAAAAAATACTTTGTGACAAATGAAAATGAAACTCTTATGGGATGCAGAAAAAGCAGTCCTAAGAGGGAAATTCATAGCAATACAGACCCACATCAACAAACAAGAAAAATGCCAAATAAGTAATCCTAAACTAAACGTAACAGAACTAGAAAAAGAAGAATAAACAAAGCCCCAAATCAGCAAAAGGAGGGAAATAAAAATTAGAACAGAAATAAATGAAATTGAAAAAAAAAATAGTAGAAAGGATCAGTGAAAATAAGAACTGGTTCTTTGAGAAGATAAACAAAACTGACAAACCTTTATGCAGATTCACTAAGAAAGAAGAGAGACGGGGCCGCCCGGTGGCGCAGCGGTTTAGTCCGCGCTTGGCAGCCCGGGGTTCGCGAGTTCGGATCCCGGGTGCCCGCCGACGCACTGCCTATCAGCCACGCCGTGGCGGCGTCCCATGTAAAGTGGAGGAAGATGGGCACGGATGTTAGCACAGGGCCAGTCTTCCTCAGCAAAAAGAGGAGGATTGGTGACGGATGTTAGCTCAGGGCTGGTCTTCCCCACAAAAAAAAAAAAAAAAAAAAAGAAGAGAGAAGGCTCAAATAAATAAAATTAAAAATGGCAGAGGATAAATTACAATGGATAACACAGAAATACAAAGGATATAAGAAGATACTATGAAAAACTCTATGCCAATAAATTGGATAATCTAGAAGAAGTGGATAAATTCTTAGACTCATAAAATTTCCCAAAAGTGAGTCAAGAAGAATTAGAGAATCTGAATAGACCAATCACAAGTTAAAGAGATTGAAACAGTAATAAAAAAAAACTCCCCCAAAATAAAAGTCCAGCACCAGATGGCTTCTCTGGAGAATTGAACCAAACATTCAAAGAAGATTTAATACCTATCCTTCTCAAACTATTCCAAGAAATTGAGGAAGATAGAATGCTTCCTACCTCATTCTGTGAGGCCAACATCAACCTGATACCAAAACCAGACAACACAAAGAAGGAAAATTACAGGCTAATATCACTGATGAACATAGATGCAGAAATCCTCAACAAAATGTTGGCAAATAGAAATCAATACTACATTAAAAGGATCATACTCCATGATCAAGTGGGATTTACACCAGGGACACAGGGATGGTTCAACATCTGCAAATCAATGTGATACACCACATTAACAAAATGAGGAATAAAAATCACATGATCATATCAATAGATGCAAAGAAAGCATGTGCCAGATCAAACATCCATTTATGATAAAAACACTCTCAATAGAATGGGGATAGAAAGAAGGAAGCTCAACATAATAAAGGCCATACATGACAAACCCACAACGAACATCATATTCAACAGGGAAAACTGAAAGCCATTCCTCTGAGAACAGGAACAAGATAAGGGTGCCCACTCGCTACTCCTATTCAACATAGTACTGGAGGATTTTTCCAGAGTAATTAGGCAAGAAAAATAAATAAAAGGTATCCATATTGGAAAGGAAGAAGTGAAACTCTCACTGTTTGTGGAGGACACGATTCTGTATCTAGAAAACCCTAAAGAATCCATAAGAAAACTATTAGAAATAATCAATAACTACAGCAAAATTGCAGGGTACAAAATCAACTTACAAAAATCAGTTGCATTTATATACACTAATAATGAACTAGCAGAAAGAGAACTCAAGAATACAATCCCATTAACAATTGCAACAAAGAGAATAAAATATCTAGGAAGAAATTTAACCAAAGAGGTGAAAGACCTACACACTGAAAACTATAAGACATTATTGAAAGAAACCGAAGATGACATAAAGAAATAGAAAGATATTCCATGCTCACAGATTGGAAGAATAAACACAGTTAAAATGTCCGTATGACCTAAAGCAATCTACAGATTCAGTGCAATCCCAATCAGAATTCCAATGATATTCTTCACAGAAATAGAACAAAGTATCCTAAAATTTATATGGAACAACAAGAGACTCCAAATAGCTAAAGGAATCCTGAGAAAAAAAAGAACAAAGCTGCAGGCATCACAATCCCTGATTTCAAAACATACTACAAAGCTATAGTAATCAAAACAGCATGGTACTGGCACAAAAACAGACACACAGATCAATGGAACAGAATTGAGAGCCCAGAAATAAACCCATACATGTATGGACAGCCAATTTTCAACAAAAGAGCCAAGAACATTCAATGCAGAAAGGAAAGTCTCTTCAATAAATAGTGTTGGGAAAACTGGACAGCCACATGCAAAACAATGAAAGTAGACCATTATCTTACACCATACACAAAAATTAACTCAAAATGGATTAAAGACTTGAGTAAGACCTGAAACCATAACACTTCTAGATGAAAACATATGCAGTACACTCTTTGACATTGGTCTCAGCAGCATGTTTTTGAATACCATGTCTACTCAGGCAAGGGAAACAAAAGAAAAAACAAATGGGACTACGTCCAACTAAAAAGTTTCTGCAAGGCAAAGGAAATCATGAACAAAACGAAAAGACAACCCACCAACTGGGAGAAAATATTTGCAAATCATATATCTGACAAGGGGTTAATCTCCAAAATATATAAAGAACCCCTACAACTTAACAACAAAAAAGACAAACACCCTGATCAAAAAATGGCAGAGGACATGAACAGATATTTTTCCAAAGAAGATACACAGATGGCCAACAGGCACATGAGAAGATGTTCAACATCACTACTTATTAGGGAAATACAAATCAAAACTACAATGAGATATCACCTCAAACTGCTCAGAATGGGTATAATTAACAAGAGGAGAAATAATAAGCATTGGAGAGGATGTGGAGAAAAGGGAACCCTCATACACTGCTGGTAGGAATGCAAACTGGTGAAGCTACTATGGAAAACAGTATAGAGATTTCACAAAAAATTAAAATAGAAATACTATACGATCCAGCTATCCCACTACTGGGTATTTATCCAAAGAACTTGAAATCAACAATTCAAAGAGACTTATGCACCCCTATGTTCATTGAAGCATTACTTACAATAGCCAAGACATGGAAGCAACCCAAGTGCCCATCAACTGATTAATGGATAAAGAAGATGTGGTGTATATATATACAATGGAATACTACTCAGCCATAAAAAAGACAAAATCATCCCATTTGCAACAACACGGATGGACCTTGAGGGTATCATGTTAAGCAAAATAGGCCAGACAGAGAAAAACAAACATGGTATGATTTCACCCATACCTGGAAGAGAAACAAATACATGGATAAAGAAAACGGATTCGTGGTTACCAGAGCCGAAGGGGGTGGGGGGCCGGGCAAAATGGGTAAAGGGGCACATATGCATGGTGACAGATAAAAACTACACAATTGGTAGTGAGCACGATGCAGTCTATACAGAAACTGATAATAATGTACACCTGGAATTTCACAAAGTTATAAACAAAAACAACCTCAGTAAAAGAAAAGAAAAGAAAGGAATGATGCAATGAACAGGACAGCTTTAGAGTCCTATAAACTCAGGTTTGTAACCTGCGCAAAAAAAAAAAAAAATGTATTTCTAACAATATGGAAAAATGCCTATTCTATAAAACTTAAGGGGAAAAGTCAGAGTGCAAAAAAATATATGGTAGAATCTCAGAAATTTGCCTGGAAAAAAATTGGAAAGAAAAAATTTATCTCTAGGTTATATTTTTATTTTTCAAAATTGTGTGCAATGAATAGATATGAAACTATAATCATCTTAAAGAGAAAGTTAACTACCCTAATTGAAGGGGGACCATCGTTTTTTCTTGGAAAGGGATTGCACTTCCAGGCTGAAATTACCTTCTTGTCAAAAACGTGCCCACAAGTCCTTGAGAAGCAAAGCTGCGCAACAAAAAATGCCTGGGCTCCCAAGCATGGCGCCTCCCTGACCACAATTTCTTCCTGACACACACACTCACCTCACAGGAGTTTTCTAAGAATTAAATGAGAAGAGGGAAGCAACCCAGGTGTCCCTCAACTGATGACTGGATAAATAAGATGTGGTATATACATACAATGGAATACTACTCAGCCATAAGAAGAGACAGAATTGTCCCATTTGCAACAACATGGATGGACCTAGAGAGTATTATGTTAAGTGAAATAAGCCAGAGAGAGAAGGACAGACACTGCATGAATTCACTCATATGTGGAATATAAACGAACACACGGACAGAGAGAACTGGTTGGTGGTTACCAAGGGGAAAGGGGTGTGGGGGGTGGGCACAAGGGGTGAAGGGATGCATCCACATGGTGATGGACAAATAATAATGTACAACTAAAACCCCACAGTGTTATAAACTTTTAAGACATCAATAAAAAATTAATTAATTAAAAAAAGGAATTAAATGAGAAAAGGAGCCTGGCCAGTTGTAGGTGCTCAATATAAGAAGGTGCCACCCTCCCTGCCTGGTGATCAGTTAAAACACACGGGGTCTATTTTCCAAAATCAGAGTTCCCACTCAATTCACATCTTCGTGGGCCTAAATCGAATCTGAAATTGCTTATCCTGCTGCTTGGAGAGCCCAGGGAGGTGTCTGCTGCCCCCTGAGGGACGGTGGCTCCTTCCCAGGCGGGATGGTAGGACTAACTGCCCCAGGGCAGGGGCGACCCCCAGTTGCACACCGGGAGCCGGCGCGGGGCAACACCCCCACTTCGCACCGAAGCGCCGAGGACCGTCCGAAACCGCGGGGTGAGGGGTGGAGAGGAGAAGGCGTGGGGACCCGGGCTGATCCAGCCTCTGCTGCCGGAGGGGAGAAACCCCGCCCCGCCCGGGAGCGGGCTCTCAGACCCCCTCCGGGCCTCACCCCGACCCGAGGCAGAAGTGTGAGCGAGGGGAATGCTTTCTGTCTGCAGAAAAGCTCCGCCTCGGCGGACCTCAGCTCGAAGCTGCTCTTGGACTCTGCCTTTCTATTCTTTTCGATGTCTGGAGGGGAAAAGTAGGTGGTAGACCGGACCTGAAAGCCCCACAGTCTTAACGTATTTTCTACTTGCTTAGTGAATGCCTTTCTAAGTCCCAGTTGGAATCCTGAATAAAAAGGTTTCACCGTTTCTTAATCTCAAAAGGCTTAGTGTGACAGATGGGGGGGGGGGGTGAATTTTGCTCTATTTTATGAATAATTTAAAATATAGAAAAGTAAAGGATTCGTATTACCTGGATTTACTGTTTTAGATATGCCTTTCTTCACTACCTCTCACCAAGCGAGAACACAGTGTACCCGAATGTTGTCTTTTGCTAATCAACTGCCCAAGGTCAAGGAATTAGCTGATCCAATGAAAAACAAAACAAAAACGAAAAGCTAGACTGACACAAAATTCGCCTTTTTAAAAAAACAGACTTTATTTTTATAGAGCAGTTTTAAGTGTACAGTAGCATGGGCAGAAAGTACAGAGATTTCCCATATACTTCTCATCCATCCCGCCCAGGGCCTCCCTCACCGTCACATTTGTTACTATGATGAACCCACATCAACACATCAGTATCGCTCAAAGTCCATAATTTATCTTACAGTTCACTCTTGGTGTAAGGGTAATTTTGGCTTCATAGAATGAGTTAGGAAGTATTCCCTGTGCTTCTATTTTCTGGAAGAGATTTTAGAGAACTGGTATAATTTCTTCCTTAAATGTTTGGTAAAATTTACCTTTATGTGGCAGGATAAAGTGAAGGAAATCCTTGAGAAAGAACAATACTTAATCAAAAATTAAAACTTATGGTCTGTGAAAGATACTATTAAGAGAATAAAAAGACAAGCCACAGACTTGGAGAAAATATTTGCAAAAAACATTTCTGACAAAGGATTTGTATACAAAACATACAAAGAACTCTTAAAACAATATTAAAACAACTCAATTTTAAAATGAGTAAAACAATTGATATGCTAAGATAGGAGAGGAAATGGAATCCAAAAAATGCACAATTAAAGCCACAGAAAGCTGAAAATAGTGGAAAACAAAAACAGGAATAAAGAACACGGACAACAAATAGAAAACAGTAACAAATATGGCAGCTATTAATTCAGCTATATTAGTAATCGCTTTTACATTAATGGTCAAAGTATATCAGTTAAAAGCAGAAATTGTCAGAGTAGATTAAAAAACAACATCTAACAATATGTTGTCTACAAGAAGCCTATTTTAAACATAAAGATATATAGAGATTAAAAATAAAGGGATGGAGAAAGACATACCATGATAAAACTAATTAAAAGAAAGCTGGAGTAGCTATATTAATTTAAACAGAGCTGATTTCAGAGGGAGGAAATTATACAAGGATAAAGAAGAATATATATATATGATAAAGGGCTCAGTTCTCCAAGAAGCCATAACAACTCTTAACATGTTTGTGTCTAACAATAGAGCATCAAAATATGTGAGGCTAAACTGATGGAACTACAAGGAGACAGAGATGAATCCACTACAGTCATTATAGTTGGAGACTTCAACCCCCCTCTATCAGAAATGGACTGATCCAGCAGACAGAAAATCAGTAAGGACATAGTTGAACTCAACAGCACCATCAATCAACTGGATATGATTGATATCTATAGACTACTTCACCCAAGAACAGCAGAACACACATTTTTCTCAATCTCATATGGAACATTCACCAAGATAGACCACGTCCTGGGCCATAAAACACACCTTAATACACCTAAAAGAACAGAAATCATACAATGTATGTTCTCAGACCACAATGGAATTGAACTAGCAATCACCAGAAAGAGAGCTATATAATCCCAAAATACTTGGAGATGAAACACTTCTAAATGGATCAAAGAAGAAATCTCAACAGAAATTAAATGATAGTTTGAACTAAATGAAAATCAAAACACAACTTAAAATTTGTGGGATGCAGTGAAAACAGTGCTTAAAGGGAAATATATAGCATTAAATGCATATATTAGAAAAGATCTAAAATCAATCATCTAAGTTTCCACCTTAGCAAACTAGGAAAAGAAGAGCAGATTAAACCTAAAGTAAGCAGAAAGAAAAAATAATAAAAATCAGAGCAGAAATCAATAGAGAAAATCAATAAAACCAAAAGCTGGTTCTTTGAAAAAAATCAATAAAATTGATAAACCTCTAGCCAGGCTAAGAAAAGAAGACAGAAGACATAAATTGTTAATATCAGAAATGAAAGAGGGGACATCACTACAGATTCCGTGGAGTTTTTTTAGATAATAAAGGAATACTTATGAACAAGTCTATGCCCACAAGTCTGATAACTTAGAGGAAATGGACCAATTTCTTGAAAGACACAATCTGCCACAACTCACACAAGAATAAATAGACAAACTGAATAGGCCTACCTGTATATCTATTAAAGAAATTGAATCAATAATTAATAACTTTGGAAAACAGAAAGCACCAGGCCCAGATGTGTTGTTCACTGATGAATTCTAACAAACATTTAAGGGAGAAATTATGCCAATTTTCTACAATATTGTCCAGAAAATAGAAGCAGAGGGAAAACTTCCTAACTCATTCTGTGAGGTCAGCATTGCCCTAATACCAAAAACAAAGACATTGCAAGAAAACTATGGAACTATTTCTCATGAACGTAGATGCAAAAATTCTCAACAAAATATTAGCAAATCAAATCAAAATTCCTCTCTAAAGATTATTACTATCCATTTCAGATTAAGGATTAGGAATGGAGATTAAATACATAACACATTTATATTTTTATATATTTCCTGGGTCCTCCAATAGTACTGTAATCCTATTTGTCTAGAGACGATTACATTAAGAGTTATAATTAACGCCGTAGAGTTGGGTCCAAGAATTAACCCATTCGATCTGGGATGGACTAGGTCTAGTACTTTTTTTTTTCAATCCTGGGCACGGACCACAGCACCTAGCGTTATAATAGATGTCTACTACGTTTGATGGATGATTGAACTGAAATTTGTTCAAGCAATTTAAAGATCCTAATCAAAGAAGGGGCACTCCCAGATGGCTTGCATGCCTGGACTAATACGTCCAGCCACAGAGCCTGGCTACGACGATGTTTATTCAATTTATTTCATTAGCTAAAAGTACAGCAAACATTCAGATCAAGTGTTTGTGTGAAGCCTTGAAGCAGCATCTTTCAGGCGAGAGATTTTTAAACTGTGGGTCGTTAAATTTTATGAATTATGACCAACATTTTAAAAACTAATTTAGGTTTAAATACATCAGAGTGCTGCTCACTTAACATTGGTAAATACTGTTTTCTCAACATTTTCTTCCAAATTTTTTATGTGGGTATTGGGTCACGTCGTAAAAGTGATTGATGTTTACGAGTCACGGTTAAAATCGTTCCGAGCCACTGAGAAATGCGGTCCGGGGGTGGGAGTTTAGCAGGGCAAAGCGTAAAGAGCTCCGCCGAGTCCCTCGCCCGAAGGAGCAGCACGGTGGGCGCTGGACTTGTTCAAGGTGCGCTTGCACGACTTAGAAAGCGGATTGGTCAAACCGTGAAGGTCCCGCCCACAACGCCTCGCCCAGCGATGGATGTGCGGCTAGGGCGGGGCGAGCCTCGCGCGGGCCCCTTAAGTAGCGGCTGCGTGGCCGCCCT
This sequence comes from Tapirus indicus, assembly GCA_031878705.1. Classification (NCBI taxonomy): domain Eukaryota; kingdom Metazoa; phylum Chordata; class Mammalia; order Perissodactyla; family Tapiridae; genus Tapirus; species Tapirus indicus. Next base: position 1,953,241 of record CM062933.1, read on the forward strand.
CGAAGACGAGTCCTGCGACGGCGCTACGAGGTGGCGCGGTACCGGACCAGAAGGACGCAGGACGCGCCGGCCCTTCTTCCCGGAGCCATGTCTAGGAAAGAAGCAGGGGCCAACGCCTCCCCCTGGGTCGTTGCTTCCCGGCGCACCTCGACAGCGTCCCGAGCTCCGGAAAGGAGGCCGGCAGAGGAGCCGAGTCGAAGAGGTCGGGGGGCGAGTATGGGCGGCGGAGGTGGCAGCTGGAGGGACTCCTCTGGCCGCCAGCAGTCTGTGGCCGCTGGTCCCCGAGAACCGCCGCTCTGCTTTGGATTGAAGAGCGACTGCGTCGGCGCGGTGATCGGTGAGAGCAAGGGGACGGGTGGGGCCAGGGGCGGCGCCTGGAGAAGGGCGTCGGAGCCCCTCTCGCCTCGCCTGCTGTCGGCGGCCACCTAATGAGACTCAGGTCTCTCCCTGCGATATTTCTAAAACCTTGTGGTGCTAGAATGATGTCTTTTAATGCACCTTTTGATATTTTAAAGAGATGATGTTTGAGGAGAGCAAACTCAGAAAACTTAAGAAATCTTTGGTATAAAAGATCAGGCATTTGACTGCTTGCCCCAAAGTGAACAACAAAGCAGTGCTGAAACCAGCCTGTTTGCGCACCATTTAGACTTCTTAACCAAAGATGAAAAGGTGTAGGATATTACTGTAGGGCTGCTCAGCAATAGCTGTGTCCTGCACTTAGTTTCTGTAACTTGAATATGATTTATATGCTGAAAAAACAGGATATTTTTTCTTAGTATATCTTGAGTCTTACAAATTCATCTTTGAAAAGCATTTAGAAATGATTGGAATTCAGATTTGCTCCATTTATTGCCATTAAGTTCAAGGATAAATTCCAACATTTTTCTCATTAGGCATGGGAGCTCATATTTTGCTTTACCCCTTTTAAACCTGTTTTGAAAAAATGAACAGATTTTTGTAGGCCGCTATTAAATAGAGCAACGTAAGACTGATTGCTAGACCAGCCAGAGATTCATTGATCCTTCAGGGAGGCTCAGGTTCAAAAATCTGAAGAGTGATGCTCCATAAACTAAAGCTACTAGGTTTACAATAAAAATCGCTTAAGCTCTCAACACTTATTGAGCACTTGTGAAGCGCAAGCATTGTACTAGAGAGCACCATTTGATGTTGGTTCTGGATCCAGTGTTTTTTAGTTATGGTACACAACATAATTTTAAGTACAGTGCAGTATTGTTAGCTATATAAAAACAATGTTGTATAGTAGATCTCCAGAACATTTTCATCTTACATGACTGAACCTACCCATTGAACAGCTCCCCATTTCCCCCATCCCTGGCAACCACCATTCTACTTGGTTTCTATAGGTTTGATTACATTAGATGCCTCATAGAAGTAAAGTCATGAACTTTTTTTTATGACTGGCTTAATTCACTTAGCATTTTCTCAGGATTCATCCATGTTGTCACAAATGGCAGAATGTCCTTTTTTAAGGCTGAAAACTTCCATTATATGTATATACCACATTTTTTTCATTGTTACCTGTTGACAGACATTTAGGTTGTTTCCACCTCTTAGCTAGTGAATAATGCTGAAATGAACATGGAAGTGCAAATATCATTTTGAGATCCTGATTTCAATTTATGCAATAAAGGCCCAGAAATGAGATTGCTGGATCATATGGTAGTTCTATTTTTAATTTTTTGAGGAATCGCCATACTGTTTTCCACAGTGCCTATGCCAATTTACATTCCCACCCACAGTGCACAAGCGTTTCCTTTTCTCCACATTCTCACCAACACTTATTTCTTGTTTTTTTGATGATGGCCATTGTAACGGGTGTGAGGTGATATCTTATTATGGTTTTGATTTGCATTTCTCTGATGATTTCAGCATTTTTTCATATATACCTGTTAGACATTTGTATGTCTTCTTAAGAAAATGTCTATTCAAGACCTGACCTTTTTTTTTTTTTTTTTTGCGAGGAAGACCAGCCCTGAGCTAACATCCGTTGCTAATCCTCCTCTTTTTGCTGAAGAAGACTGGCCCTGGGCTAACATCCGTGCCCATCTTCCTCCACTTTATATGGGACGCCGCCACGGCATGGCTGACCGGCATTGCGTCAGCGGGCGCCCGGGATCCGAACCGGCGAACCCCGGGCTGCCAAGCGCGGACGAAACCGCTACGCCACCGGGCGGCCCCAAGACCTGACCATTTTTAATTGGAATGTTTTTTTGTTCAGTTGTAGTGTGCAAGGGTTCCACTTTCTCCACCTCCTTGCCAACACTTTGGATCCAGTTAGTTTTTGCTTGAGCTAATGATGAATCCTTAGTATCTATCTGGGAAAGGAGCCTCCCATCACCCACCAAAATTTGGAATCAAGAGCTCTTGCTTCCCTTTTTCCAAACTGAAAGTGATTACTGGACCACAGGAGCCTTTGTTTGGATGATTTGGGGAAGAACTAGAGACGTTTCTTTGAGGAAAATATGTAAATCCCCTTTAATTTCAACTTGCTTTTACAAAAGAAAAATTCCTTTGTTTTTAAAAACAGGTCATGGTGGATCAAAAATAAGAGACATCCAAAGTACGACAAACACCAAAATACAGGTAAGTGATCTGTGTTCTTAAAATTTTAAAGAGCAAAGTTCATTCCTAATTCTAGTTTCTGCTCAGTTTTTAATATACTGTGGTAACTTAGATAAGTTGCCAAAGCTCTTCATACTGCCATTCTTTCCAAGAACTCACCTAAGCTGTGGTCCATTCCAGGTCTAGGTTTTTTGACTCATGAAGGTAAAAATCTTTAAAGATAATCTCCACTGAAGAATGAGATCTCTGGGGAATATTCATCATGCCCTTCCTGACCTTAATCCCTCAAACCTTGAGCTGCTCTTGTGTTCCCAATCCCAGTAAGCAGCAACATCATTCACCAAGTTCCCAAGCCAGAAATCTCAGATTACTTCCCTTATGCCACAACCAAGCCATCACTGAGTCCTGTCTATGTCCTGTATTTCTTAAGGGGAATCACATCATTTGGGGCATTCTCCCCTAACTGACCATCCTGCTTCCAGGCTTGTCCTCCCCTAACCATTCTCCACTGTGGCCAGAGCAATCTTTCCAAAACCCAAATGTGTTCATGACCTTTTCCTGCACAACAGCCTTCCGTGATATCTCAGACACTGATTGATAGCAATACCATATTTATTTTGTACTTTTATACTGTTTGAAGTTGAGTGATTGTTGGAGGGGGGAGTGTTGGAGGGACTCCAGGCTCACCTATTTTTTCCCCTTGTATCTAGATAATAAAAGGGTTTCCTGAAGCAGAAGTCAAAATTTTTGGCAGCAAGGTGATGCAGACCAAAGCAAAAGCAGTGATAGATAATCTTGTTAAAAAACAAGAAAATTACAGTTCAGAACCCAGAGTTGGTAAGTTATTTTTGCCCACTAAAGCCCTGTAAAATTTTTAAAATTTCATTCAGTGTTATAATCCATATTATATCTGATGCTTTTTCTGATAACAAAGCTTTAGATTGCCATCGTTAAATCTAGTCTAGAATTTTTTTCTGTGAAATCCCAGAATACTTTTTTCCTCACATTAAAACACTTGATCTCTGTGGTTAAGCCTAGCAGTTTTACTTTTAGCCACAGATGAGTGAGAAATACAAGACAACCTTTTAATAACGCTTCACTATTAATGGTAGACCAAGGATTAGTCCTGGTCTCCTGTCTCTGTGGTCTCTTCCCTGGAACATGACTGACTTTGAAAACTGCCTAATTATTTGGTATTTTAAAATCTCAGATCTGCCTGGACTAGAGAAAAGCCATTATTGAACCATTCCAGAAGCAACAAGGAAGTAAAAAGGAGTCTTGGGTTCAGATGGCAGCATTGCCTCTTAGTGTTTCTTGGAAAGGAATCTCTAAGAAGCCTCTAGGACACTGTTACTTCATTTGTTAACCTGGGGTAACGTCCGCCTCACAGGAGTACTGTAAAGATTAAGTGATATGTGTAATTTCTTAGCAGACACCAGGCTCTCATGCTATTTAACTTCTCTTTTCCAAGTTTAATTTAAAAGTTTAATTTAAACTTTTTTCCAATTCATAAATCTGAAGTAGATAACTGACAAAAAGCATGACCAGAATTGTCATGGTACAGTAGTACTGAAACTCTAAATTTTATATTTAGCATTATTGTCTGATTATTAAAACACAAAATAGTAAAATGGTTCTGTTGGTTTTGTACTGGTAGGATTTGTTTTGAAACTAATTTGGTAAACATTTTTAACAGATATTGTTGCATTCCAACCTTCTGTTGGAAGAGATGTAAGGGCAAATGTCAGTGTTGTTACAGAAGATCAGCCATTGATTGATTGGGACCAAATTCGAGAAGAAGGTCTGAAATGGGAAAAAAAAAAGTGGGCAGGTTAGTGCTGTATCCTGACATTTACATGTGGTGCTGGTGTTTCTCTTAATCGAAGTTTTTATCCTCTATAAAGTGTGTTACTTTTGGTAATGAAATCTATATGAGAAATGATAGTAAAATTTGAAATGCTGCAATTAGTTTCTATGTTGTGATTTATGCTATAAATGGAAAATTAAAATATTAAACTTATCTACACCTTATCTTATTTGAAGTAACTCTGCAAAAGTTTAATAAAAGGAAGAAAATCAGGCCAAAGGGGAAAATGAAAAGAATAAACATGCTGACCATAAGGTGTTAATGTTGTTGCTGTGATTGAACAAAACTTGATTTTGGAGTGTCTTGGCTGACCAGGGCAAAATAAAAGGGAAAAACATTTAATAGGGGCATACAGTTCTTGAGAAGAGATGGGTTTTCGAAATTTGTTTAATTTTAAATGAAATTGTCACTTGGAATTATATATGGAATATAATGTTCCACGTTATATTCACCAAATTTCAGAGTAAATTCAGGCACTAATTTTGGCTATCAGAATGAGGCAGCAATACAACATTTATTTAAAAATAAAAAGCTATATTAACAATGATTAATTCCACTGTGGTGGTCAGCTCGTGTGCATGTGAAGTTTCCAGTGCCATGTCAACAATCTATATGTTGGGGAGATTTGGGTTGGAAGGCCAGAAAAGGATTTAAGTTTGGAGGAGGTACGATAGGCATTTAAGAAAGAAAACAAAATAGCTTCAAGGGGCAGAATAAGGATAAATATTTTATTCCTAAACAGTAATGGGATGGACCTTCAAAGAAAGGAGAAAATCAATTTACTATGTTTGAGAGAAGATTCATCAACTGTGATGATTGTGTGTCTCGTAAAGCATGGCGTATTCTATTTTATACTTAATTATTAAAGATCTCTTTCTTGAGTGAAAAATGTAATTGAAAGACAAACTAAAAAGGGAAATTTCTTAGAAACTGACATATGTCTGCTGGCAAAGTGTATGCAAGGAGAACTTAATATATATTTTAGTTTGATTTCTGTTACTTTGAATAAGTGTCAGTGAAATGTAAATTCTCATTATTTGTCAAAGTTTGAATTTTCATCTTTGTCCCAGACTTACCTCTAATTAAGAAAAACTTTTACATGGAGTCAGAAACAACAAGCTCAATGTCACAAGTGCAAGTAGACAATTGGAGGTGGGTCTTTTTATTACTTCGAGTATTTGTATAGTTAAGTTATTAAATGAACTCATTAGGCTAAAATTTGAAATGATTGCATTTGAAGACTACATCTTCCATATTCAAATGAAAATGTGGTCACATCCTACATGATATATATTTTAGAGCATTGCTATCCAATAAAGCTTTCTGCAAAGATGGAAAATGAGCCATATTTGTGTCTAATAGCTATTGACTATTGTGACTACTCTATCAAACACTTAAAACATGGCTAGTATAATAGAAGAACTGAATTTTTAACTTAAAATTTTAAATTTAAAAAGACACTTGTGGTTAGTGCCTGCTGTATTGGGCAGTGGTTTTAAAGAATTATTTTTAAAACTGTTGAAAATCATAAGAAATTGATCTGATAGCTGAATATCAGAATAATTTCTTACTCTTCAATTCTTATTATCTGGAATTAAAGGTCCTAATGGCAGCGTCTTTTTCTATTAAAGTCTGTTATAAAACTAGGCTGGTATGGCATAGCAGAAAGAACAGTCATTCTAGGGCTTTGGTCAGCTCAGACCTTGGACAAGTAATTAATGATGACCACCTGTCAAATGAGAAGAATTCCACTTCACAGGGTTGTTGAGGATAAATTAAAGAAATATGTGTGGCACATTGTAGGCCCTCAGCTATCTGATAAGAAAAAGATGGGCTCACTTCTATTTCTTAGTTATTACATTAACTTTACTAACAGTCTTGTTATAATTAGTTGCAGTTGAATTTGTGGATATGACCTGAACTAATACTGGAAAAAATTTGTTGCTTGGGGAATAAAGTGACCAAAGCCACTAATCCTTGTTCCATTTTTCCTTAAAGGAAGGAAAATTATAATATAATGTGTGATGACTTGAAAGATGGTGAGAAACGCCCTATCCCCAATCCTACATGTGAATTTGAGGATGCCTTTCAATGTTATCCTGAAGTTATGGAAAACATTAAAAAGGCAGGTTTTCAAAAGCCAACACCAATTCAGGTATGCTTTCTTTAACTCTCGTATTTCACTGACCGTTTTTCCCCCCAAACAGTATCTGATTGTTAGACGTTAAATCACCAGGAAGAAACTGTCTCCTGTGAGCACACCCCCAGCACCTCCTTCACCACCAGTGCCTAGCACTCAAAACATGTTTGTTGAAAGAAATTTCGGGCTGGGAGAGGAGGGACACTTGGCAAAAAGAAATGCAGTCTTTATTTTAACGTTTATCATTCTGTTTCAGTCACAGGCATGGCCAATAGTTCTTCAAGGAATAGATCTTATAGGAGTAGCCCAAACTGGAACAGGGAAGACACTGTCCTACTTAATGCCTGGATTTATTCATCTGGACTCTCAACCAGTGTAAGAATTCCTACAGCTGGATTCTCTCTATAGGGCTTTAATAGATACAGATACCAAAAATAGAGTTAAAGTTTCTTTTATCTAGTGCATTGGTCAAAAGGTAATGCCTAGGGGCCACCTGGTGGTGCAGCGGTTTAGCTCGCGCTTGGCAGCCCGGGGTTCGCGAGTTCGCATCCCGGGCGCCTGCCAACGGACTGCCTGTCAGTCATGCCCTGGCGGCATCCCATATAAAGTGGAGGAAGATGAGCACGGATGTTAGCTCAGGGCCAGTCTTCCTCAGCAAAAAGGGGAGGATTGGCAACGGATGTTAGCTCAGGGCTGGTCTTCCCCACAAAAAAAAAAAAAAAAAAAAAAGGTAATGCCTAGTCTCAGGGAGATACACTTGTACTGTGCTGCTGAAAGTATAATTTTTAGGAAGGAATGGGTAGTATCCACCAAAAGTCTTAATAGTGAAACAACGAAAACAAATTAAGTTATCATGTCCAGTACAAAATGCTATTCTGTGAAAAAGAATATTTGACACAGGAAAGCACTGACCATGTTAAATGAAAAGGCCGGTATCTGGACCCTTGGATTTTTCATTTGTTTGTTTGGTTTTGGTGAGGAAGATTAGCGCTGAGCTAACATTTGTTGCCAATTCTCCTCTTTTTGCTGAGGAAGACTGGCCCCGAGTAACATCTGTGTCCATCTTCCTTTGTTTTATATGTGGGACGTCTGCCACAGCATGGCTTGATAAGCACTGTGTAGGTCCACACCTGGGATCCAAACCTGTGAACCCTGGGCCGTGGAAGTGGGAGCGCTTGAACTTAGCCACTAAGCCACTGGGCTGGCCCCCCTTGGATCTTTTTGGTTGGTGGTTTTTCTATATTTCTCCACTTTTTATGGTGGATGTATGTGATTTGACACTCATTGCTACATATCTTGAAAGCTCTGAATAAATGTCCCTTTTTATCTGAGACAGATACTTTAATATTATCTGTTTTCTCTCCAAAGAGCTAGAGAAAAAAGGAATGGACCTGGCATGTTAGTTCTCACCCCAACTCGAGAATTAGCTCTTCAAGTGGAAGCTGAATGTTCTAAGTATTCTTATAAAGGTCTTAAAAGGTAGGTCATTTCTTTGGCTATTCTTGCATCGGTATTTTAAACATTTGTAGCTTTATACATTCTCCCCTTTATTTTTCACACTTTTTGAGAATCTGAAATGGCTCAGCATTGGTCAGCTATTAATCCTGATCCAAATCAGTGGTAGCCAGAGCACTGGGGTCAAGTACTAATGATACAAACATGGCTCTCTAGGACACACCACTATAAGTTGATGGGTATATGTAGTTCTCAGAAAGGGACAAATTACTACCAAAGGGATCTGATATTTTTTGATTTATATACCTTTTATTTTGTTATTTTATACCCAAAATGCTTAGGTTGATTGGGATTTTGAGCTGTGATGGGATATTCCTTGCCTGAACATGAACCTCTCTTTTTTTTTTTTAAGTGTTTGTGTATATGGTGGTGGAGACAGAAATGGACAAATACAAGATCTGACAAAAGGTGTAGACATCATTATTGCAACTCCAGGAAGATTGAATGATCTGCAGATGAATAACTTTGTGAACCTGAAAAGTGTAACCTACTTGGTAATCATGGAGTTGGGGTATAGAATACTAGGAGAAAGAACTCAACTTTTAAAAAAACCCGTTTTTAGACTAGCTATCCGTTTTATATCCTAGGAATTTTTCCCATTCCCTCTAGTATGTTAAAATAAAGATTTTTAGGATAATTGTATTTTAATGTTTTTTATAAATGTTGGAAAATGTAGGTAATTAAAAAAATAAAAAGTCCACATGGGTATTTTAGACATTTCAATTTTTTTCATTAAATAGATTTAGAAACTATTCGTTAGCCAACTTAAAAAAAATCAAACCAATCGGTGTTACAATTACAGATAGCTTATTTTCTCCTAGAGAAATTAAAATAGTGGCTTAGGTGATTGGGGAAATGAGAAAAAATTACCTTTTAGTATCATATTCATAAAGAGAGAGCATACATATTAGCTACCTTCCATATCTAATCTAGCCACAACCATTTTTAATGCAGGTATTAGATGAAGCCGACAAGATGCTGGACATGGGATTTGAACCCCAGATAATGAAGATTTTGTTGGATGTGCGCCCAGACAGGCAGACTATTATGACAAGGTAGGTGTATGCCTGACTGCTAGTCTGCAAAACAGAAACTTTTGGACTGGAATCCATTCTTTTTCCTTGATTTCCCCACAGGATTTTAGAGCTTTACTTGAGAGTATTTTGAGATCCTTAGGTGAAAGATCATGTCATCACTTAGTTTGGCAACTCAGTGTAACATGGCTATTGGATTTCCTAAGTTACAGGTAGAGATTTCTATAAAAACATGTACAGGGGACTCCTGGAGGGGAGACTGCTTCATAGTGGGGTCTCACATTTAATAAGTGATCACCTGGCCTTAGAGGTAAATATTTGGTTACTGAATACTTTTTTGCCCAAGATAAAACTGAGGAAACAGTGATTGTTTTTTAAATGCAGAGTGATGTATAGACCATTTTCTCCTGGGTTTATATCTGTGTCATTAGTATTAAAAAGAATAGTGTATAATTGAGGAAATATACTAAATTTCATCACTTCATCTTCTTACTAACTTTCCCATCATTGTAATTACTGTGAAAGTACAAAAGATGATTATTTTCAGAATATATGTGGTTGAAGAAACATTTGACTTTACATAGCCTTTCATCAGTACACTTAAAATGTTTTTATTTGACATCAGCACTTGTTTTTGCCTGCTTATAATGTATGAAAATACTAGGTTTTTGTCTTCCATAAAGGCCAAGAGAAAAACTAATCCAGCACTTGAATTCATTTTACCTTTCCATAGATTAGAATTTAAGATACAGGTCTCCTTCACCTTTGATTTATAAACCTATTTATTAAACTTATTTAAAGGTTTCATCTAGTACCTTCACTATAGTTGAGCAATTCTTTGTGAAACATACATTTTCTGTAAAATCTGCCTTATTGAAAAGTACTAAATTTGTCTTTCATAGGTAATTTGGTTCATAGCATTCTTGAGAAAACTTAGTAATGTTTGATTTATAAAAATTTTTTTTCTTTGGTGAGGAAGATTGGCTCTGAGCTAACATCTGTTGCCAATCTTCCTCTTTTTGCTTGAGGAAGATTATCCCTGAGCTAATGTCTGTGCCAGTCTTCTTCTATTTTGCATATGGGACGCCACCACAGCATGGTTTGATGAGCAGTGTGTAGGTCTGCACCTGAGGTTCTGAACCTGTGAACCCTGGGCCACTGAAGCAGAGTGTGCGAAATTAACCACTGTGCCACTGGGCTAGCCCCTGATTTATAATAAATTGTTAATATTTGTGTATCATATTTTATTTCCAGTGCAACATGGCCATATTCTGTCCGTCGACTTGCACAATCTTATTTGAAAGAGCCAATGATTGTATATGTTGGTACTCTGGATCTAGTTGTAAGCTTGTTTTTTATTACTATTGTTAAAAATATTTCTTAATTATGGAAGTTTTAATTACTTTGTGTTCTGGCATGTCTACTCTGTCTGCTCCCTAATTTTAGAGCAAATCCTAGATGCATATGATTTTATCCGTAAATAGTTTATATGTCTAAAAGACTAATCTTTAACTACAGTACTGTTATCACTCATCTAAAATTTTAATAATACCATCAAATATCCAGCCAGTGTTCCTATTTTCCTGACATCCTGTTTTTATTAACCCTGTCAGAATCAGGTTCTAAACAAGGTCTACATACGTGCATTTATTTAAGTCTGATCTCTTTTTGTGAAGGTAAGGCTGATCAGTGGGTTCAGATGTTGTTAGTAGTTATACAATTTATAATTAAAGATCTCCATTATATTTCTCCTCCATTATAAACTTCTCTGGCTTTTCACTTAGTAATTGAAATTGGCCTTTCAAATTAATCATTAATGAAAATTGACTTGTTACTTAATCGCTAGTAATAATAATGGGTCATTGCCTAGGCTCATTTCATTAGACTTCACAAAAGGCAGGATAAATGCTTGATTCTTTCCTTTCATTAAATGCTATCAAAGTCTTTTTTATCTCTGGGTCAAAAAATGGTACCAATGATATTTTGAAATTTTGCATTAAATTGTCAAAATACTCATTGAATGAAAACTCTTCTGTCATCAGCTGATCATCTTCCTTCATTGTAAGGGCTATACCTGAACTTCCTGGTGATAGTTTTTGTAAGCTTGGCCTTACGCCATGGTTACTTCTTTTCCTACAATGGTAACCGGTTGCTTTCAGCACACTGCCAAGCATCCAAGAGTTCCCAACTTAGCTTGGGTGAATAAGTGATTAAAAGTGAAAGGCTGAGCTACAGATCTTTTAGTAGAAACAGGTAATTTTGTAAGGACTTGCCTTTTTTCCTCTTAGCAATTTATTAAAATATTAATCAATGATAGAAATAAGATGTATTTCGAGCCAGTGTGTGAGGTTTGCCCATCAATGTTGATGTACTATGATCCTTGATTCCTTTAGGCTGTAAGTACCGTGAAGCAGAATATAATTGTCACCACAGAAGAGGAGAAACGATCTCATATCCAGACTTTCCTCGAGAGCATGTCTCCCAAAGACAAAGTCATAGTGTTTGTCAGCAGAAAAGCTGTGCAAGTATTTGTTTCTTTTACATTTTTAATCATCAGTCAAATTGATTTGTTTAGCATTATTTCTATGTGTATACTAATTTCAAATGGGGGTGTGTATGTCTTACAGTACATTATTTCAGACTTTTGCTAATAAAACTAGTGAATTAATGGTGTAATAGAACAAGCCCTTAAGATTACTGGCTTTATCTTTTGCTTCAGTGCTGATCACTTATCGAGTGACCTGATTCTCCAGCATATATCAGTAGAGTCTCTGCATGGCAACAGAGAACAGAGTGATCGAGAGAGAGCATTAGAAAACTTTAAAACAGGTACATTTATACAATTAATATTTGTTGCAGTTTAAAAGCATACAATGCCTGGGCTTGGCTGAGTGACAGCACCTTTTCATGGAACCCATTTCTAAGATCTGTCCTCAGCTTGCATATCCCAAAACTGTACTTATTAGAGCTCTAAACATTATTAATCAGACTCGCAGAACTATCCAAACTCAAAAAGCTAATATTTAAACGTAGATATCAAGGTAATTTACAATGGGGATATTTCTGTTAAGTTACCTGAAATGCACATGTCCTTGTGACGTGGCTCAGATGATTCAGGTACCACTTGCTGAACCTTGGCATCTATTGTGTCGTAACTTGCTAGCAATTAAAAAGAAAGACTATAAAATCCCTTCCCCATTTTCACTATCTTAAGGGTTTTCATATTAAAAGCAATAGCAGTTCACCCAATTAGGTATTAGGGGAAAATATACTTTTCAGATATGCCGTGGGTTGGTTTAATGCCAGAATGTGTCTATTCTATTTGGCTTTACTCTTTAGGTAAAGTGAGAATACTGATTGCTACTGACTTAGCATCTCGAGGTCTCGATGTTCATGATGTCACACATGTCTATAATTATGATTTTCCCCGGAACATTGAAGAATATGTGCACAGAGTAGGGCGCACTGGAAGGGCAGGGTAAGTCAGCATAGTCCACTCATGACAGAAGCCAACCCTGGTTCCTCATTACTCCCCTCGGAGACTGTTCTTACCTAGAAAACTGTTTGGTTATCTTGACTGTAAATTGTCTGCGCCACCCCAGAACCTGCTTTGCTACTTTATCCCTGTCTAATTGGCCTGTTTTAGATTCAGCCAGACCCCTCTATGATTAGCTGTATGTAACTGTTTCCAATTCCACTCTTCGCTTTTTATCTATAGTGTCACAACAGTGAGCTATGCCCTGTGGTTACTCTGTTGCCCAGCTGGGCATGTGTGAGAGGACCACTCTTCCAGCTGGGAGCACTACCATCATAAGCCTCCTATGACATGCTGTTTAAACAACTGCTGGTTATTTAGATTCCAAATTGGTATTTGAATGACGCTAAGTCTTAACACATAACACATATAGGCTTGTGAAAGAGTTGGTTTTGCTACTGCTGTTTTTATTCTGTTTTGTTAACTGAATCATGAATATAAATTATAACTCAAATTACGAGTTTTTCACCCCCTTAAAGGAGAACTGGAGTGTCAGTTACCCTTATCACTAGAAATGATTGGAGAGTTGCCAATGAATTAATTAATATTCTGGAGAGAGCAAATCAGGTGAGAATATACAACTTATTAGAACTATACCTTGTATCACTTTTCTAGTGTTCAAATAATTTCATTTATTCCAAGTACTGGGGCTTACTGCTTATCAAAAAAGACAGATATTTAATAAGCAATTAAACATGTGAGGGCTATAGCATAGCAAGTTACGGAGCTGCAGTATCATCTAATTAGGGAGCCTAATCTAATGGGGATGAGCATCAATGAAAACCTTGCTGAGGAAGAAAGCAGTGGGGTTGGAGGCTGGAAGAGGTGTAGAAGAATGGGTTAAGTGTTCCAGCAGGGGAACATACTCAGGCCTAGAGGGGAGAAAGAACATAGAGTAAGTGGCACCAAGTCAGGCATGTTAAGGGCCCTGGGAAGCAACTGAAGCGGCTATGAAAGCAGAGGAGTAGCATAATGACAGGGTTTTTATTTTTATTTTTATTGATGTTTTAATAGTTTATAACATTGTGCGGTTTTAGTCGTACATTATTATTTGTCCGTCACCAGATGGATGCATCCCTTCACCCCTTGTGCCCACCCCCCACCCCCCTTCCCCTTGGTAACCACCAACCAGTTCTCTCTGTCCATGTGTTCGTTTATATTCCACATATGAGTGAAATCATGCGGTGTTTGTCCTTCTCTCTCTGGCTAATCACTTAACATAATACCCTCTAGGTACATCCATGTTGCAAATGGGACAATTCTGTCTTTTTTTATGGCTGAGTAGTATTCCATTGTATATATATATACCACATCTTCTTTATCCAATCATCAGTCGAGGGACACTTGGGTTGCTTCCACTTCTTGGCTATAGTGAATAATGCTGCAGTGAACATAGGGGTGCATAAGCCTCTTGTAATGGCTGATTTCATGTCCGTTGGGCAGATGCCCAAGAGTGGGATTGCTGGATCATAAGGTGTTTCTATTTTTAATTTTTTGAGGAATCTCCATGCTGTTTTCCATAGAGGCTGCATCAGTTTGCACTCCCACCAGCAGCGAATTAGGGTTCCCCTTTCTCCACAACCTCTGCAACATTTGTTGTTTTTTGTATTAGTGATTATAGCCATTCTAACGGGTGTAGGTGATATCTTAGTGTAGTTTTGATTTGCATTTCCCTGATGATTAGTGATGTTGAACTTCTTTTCCTGTGCCTGTTGGCCATCTGTATATCTTCCTTGGAAAAGTGTCTGCCCATTTTTTGATTGGGTTGTTTGTGGTTTTGTTGCTCAGTTGTGTGAGTTCTTTATATATTACGGAGATTAATCCCTTGTCGGATATATTATTTATGAATATTTTCTCCCAGCTGGTGGGTTGTCTATTCATTTTGATCCTGGTTTCATTTGCCTTGTAGAAGCTCTGTAGTCTGATGAAGTCCCACTTGTTTATTTTTAATTTTGTTTCCCTTGTCCGAGTAGACATGGAATCTGAAAGGATCCCTTTATGACCGATGGCAATTAGTGTACTGCCTATATTTTCTTCCAGGAGTTTTATAGTTTCAGGTCTCATTTTCAGGTCCTTGATCATTTTGAGTTGATTTTTGTGTATGGTGATAGGAGATGGTCTACTTTCATTTTTTTGCATGTTGCTGTCCAATTTTCCCAGCATCATTTATTGAAGAGACTTCCCTTTCTTCCTTGTATGTTCTTCGCTCCTTTGTTGAAGAGTAGCTGTCCATAGGTGTGTGGTTTTATTTCTGGGCTTTCAATTCTGTTACATTGATCTGTGTGTCTATTTTTGTACCAGTACCGTGCTGTTTTGATTACTATAGCTTTATAGTATAATTTGAAATCAGGGATTGTGATGCCTTCAGCTTTGTTCTTTTTTTAAGGATTGCTTTAACAATTCGGGGTCTTTTGTTGCCCCATACGAATTTCAGTATTTTTTGTTCTATTTCTGTGAAGAATGACATTGGGATTCTGATTGGGATTGCGTTGAATCTGTAGATTGCTTTAGGTAGTATGGACATTTTAACTATATTTACTCTTCCAATCCATGTGCATGGAATATTTTTCCATTTGTTTATGTCTTCCTCTATTTCTTTCAATAGTGTCTTATAGTTTCATTGTATAGGTCTTTCACCTCCTTGGTTAAATTTATTCCCAGATATTTTATTTTTTTTGTTGCAATTGTAAATGGGATTGTCTTTTTGAGTTCTCTTTCTGTTAGTTCATCATTAGCATATAGAAATGTAACTGATTTTTGTAAGCTGATTTTATACCCTGCCACTTTGCTGTAGATGTTGATTATTTCTAGTAGTTTTCCAATGGATTTTTTGTTTTGTTTTGTTTTCTATGTATAAGATCATGTCTTCTGCAAATAGTGAGAGTTTCGCTTCTTTATTGCCTATTTGGAGTCCTTTTATTCCTTTTTCTTGCCTGATTACTCTGGCCAAAACCTTCAGTGCTATGTTGAATAAGAGCAGCGAGAGTGGGCACCCTTGTCTTGTTCCTGTCCTCGAAGGAATGGCTTTCAGTTTTTCCCCATTGAGCAGGATGTTAGTTGTAGGTTTGTTATATATGGCCCTTATTATGTTGAGGTACTTTCCTTCTATACCCATTTTGTTGAGAGTTTTTATCATAAATGGATGTTTGATCTTGTTGAATGCCTTCTCTGCATCGATTGAGATGTTCATGCGGTTTTTATTCTTCATTTTGTTAATGTGGTATATCACGTTGATTGATTTGCAGATGTTGAACCATCCCTGTGTCCCTGGTATAAATCCCACTTGATCATGGTGTATGATCTTTTTGATGTATTGCTGTATTCGGTTTGCCAGTATTTTGTTGAGGATTTTTGCGTCTATGTTCATCAGCGATATTGGCCTGTAGTTTTCCTTCTTAGTATTATCCTTGTCTGGCTTTGGTATCAGGGTGATGTTGGCCTCATAGAATGTGTTAGGAAGTATTCCATCTTCCTCTATTTTTCAGAATAGTTTGAGAAGCATAAGTGTTAAATCTTCTTTGAATGTTTGGTAAAATTCTCCAGGGAAGCCATCTGGTCCTGGACTTCTATTTTTTGGGAGGTTTTTGATTACTGTTTCAATCTCTTTACTTGTGATTGGTCTGTTCAGATTCTCTATTTCTTCTTGATTCAGTTTTGGGAGGTTGTATGCATCCAAGAATTTGTCCATTTCCTCTAGGTTGTCCAATTTCTTGGCATATAGTTTTTCATAGTATTCTCTTATAATCCCTTGTATTTCTGTGGTATCTGTTGTAATTTCTCCTCTTTCATTTCTAGCTTTATTTATTTGAGTCTTCTCCCTTTTTTTCTTAGTGAGTCTGGCTAAGGGTTTGTTGATTTTGTTTTCGTCAAAGAACCAGCTCTTTGTTTCACTGATCCTTTCTACTGTTTTTGTTTGTTTGTTTCAATGTCATTTATTTCTGCCCTGATTTTTATTATTTCCCTCCTTCTGCTGATTCAGGGCTTTGTCTGTTCTTTTTCTAATTCTGTTAGATGTAGTTTACGGTTATTCATTTGGGATTTTTCTTGTGTGTTAAGGTGGGCTTGTATTGCTATGAATTTCCCTCTCAGAACCACTTTTACTGCTCCCGTATGAGTTGGTATGGTGTATTTTCCTTTTCATTTGTCTCCAGATAGCTTTTGATTTCTCCTTTAATTTCATCAGTGATCCATTGGTTGTTCAGTAGCATGTTGTTTAGTCTCCACATCTTTGTCCCTTTCCCAGTTTTTTTCTTGCAGTTGATTTCTAGTTTCATAGCATGATCAGAGAAGATGCTTGCAATGATTTCAATCTTCTTAAATTTATAGTGGTTTGCCCTGTTTCCTAATATATGGTCTATCCTTGAGAATATTCCATGCGCGCTTGAGAAGAATTACGCTTGAGAACAATGTAATCTGCTGTTTTGGGGTGGAGTGCTCTGTATATATCTATTAAGTTCATCTCGTCTAGTTTTGCATTTAAGTCCATTATTTCCTTATTGACTTTTTGTCTGGATGATCTATCCATTGATGTAAGTGGGGTGTTAAGATTCCCTACTATTATTGTGTTGTTGTTAATATCTCCTTTTAGGTTTTTTAGTAGTTTTATGTACTTTGGTGCTCCTGTGTTGGGTGCATAGATATTTATAAGTGATATGTCTTCTTGGTGAAGGGTCCCTTTTATCATTCTATATTGCCCCTTTTTGTCTCTCATTACCTTTTTTATCTTGAAGTCTACTTTGTCTGACAGTAAGTATGGCAACTCCTGCTTTCTTTTGTTTGCCATTAGCTTGGAGTGTCGTCTTCCATCCTTTTACTTTGAGTCTGTGTTTGTCTTTAGAGCTGAGATGTGTTTCCTGGAGGCAGCAAATTGTTGGATGTTGGTTTTTAATCCATCTCACCACTCTGTGTCTTTTGATTGGAGAATTCAATCCATTTACATTCAGGGTGATTATTGATATTTCAGGGTTTAATGTTGCTATTTTATTGTTCCTTTCCTGGTTCCTTTGCATTTCCTTCGTTTCTTGTCCCATGTGTTTTGGACTGCCAATTCAGTTTGGTAGTTCTGCATGATGATTTTCTTAGTTTTCTCTTTGTCATATGTGTTTCCCTTCTGGTTATTTGTTTAGTGGTTACCATGAGGTTTATATAAAAGCTCTGGATAAGACAGTCCATTTTCTGATGCCTCTTGTTTCCTTAGACTAAGTCGATTCGATCCCTTTCCTCTCCCCCTTCTAATTTGTTGTTGTCACTATTTATTCCATCTTGTGTTGTGAGTGTGTGTTTGCAGAATGAGTTTAAATTCATTTTTGAGGTTTTCCAACTGTAGTTTTTCTGGTTTAGTCTCCTTGCTCAAAACTTTGTATCCCCTTTCTCTTTTGATTTTTTTTCAGGCCTAAGGGCCTTCTTGAGCATTTCTTGTAGTCGGGGTCTTGTGGTGATGAACTCCCTTAGCTTTTGTTTATCAGGGAGAGTTATTATTTCTCCATCATATGTGAAGGGTATTTTCACTGGGTGAAGTATTCTTGGCTGATGACAGGGGTTTTTAAGATCAGTCTGGTTTTATAGCTTGAAGATAGCTTCAGAGTTTAATATGCAGGGAGACACATTTCATTCTGTTTGAAAGATGTCCTGTAATCAATTGTGGAGATTCTCTGAAATGATATAGAAGCATTTTGGCATATTGTAGAAAAACTGTTATACTAAAAGAAAAATCTCACTCCTAATAACACATTTAATGGTTTCAGAGCATCCCAGAGGATCTTGTGTCAATGGCTGAAAGATACAAGGCAAATAAATTGAAAAAAGAAATGGAAAAAAAATTGGGAAGACCCCAAGGAAAACCCAAGAAGTTTTATTATTAATGTCTATGTTTAAGTGGTACCAGCCTACTTACAAGAGGTAAAATTTGAATAACACATGGACTTGCAAATGCCTGTTTTCCTTCACTAGGCTTTGTTACTGTGTTGCAATCAGCATTATCACTAAGTCATTAACATAAATTATTAGGTATTATTCTTTACCCGTTACCTAAATTCCAGTTAATATATCTTATTTAGGGTTAGAAGTATTAATTTAGAGTTGAGAAAATAAACTTTAAGTTGTACAGAGGGATCATTAAGAGTGTAATGGAGTTGGTGGAGGTATAATTTGGTATAACCTCTTCTGAGCAATTTGGTAATGTATCAATTATAAATACATATACGTTTTGATCCAGCAATTCCTCTTCTAGAAATATATTCTATAAATATGTCTGCATATACAAGACTTATTAGAGCAATATTTGTAGTAGGAAAAGACTAAACTAAATGTCCAGTAGGGGACCATATGAATAAACTATGGAGAAAATACTTTTGCAAATCATATATCTGATAAGGGATTAATACCTACAATATAGAGAACTCCTAAAACTGAATAGAAACAACCAGGTTAAAAAATGGGCAAAAGACTTGAATAGACATGGCCAATAAACATGAAGAGATGCTCAACCTCACTAATCACTAGGGAAATGCAAATCACAACCACGGTGAGATGACCTGACACCTATTAGGATGGCTGCTATAGAATGGCTGTTATCACATAAACAGAAGATAAGTGTTGGCAAGCATGTGGAGAAACTGGAACCCTTGTTCACTGTTGGTGGGAGTGTAAAATGGTGAGTCCACTATGCAAAATATGGCAGTTCCTCAAAAAGTTAAAAATATAATCTAGGGATTCCACTTCTGGGCATATTCCAAAAGAATTGAAAGCAGGGTCCCTAAAAGAGATTTGTACACCCATGTTCATAGCAGCTTTATTCATAATAGCCAAAAGGTGGAGACAACCCAGATGTTACATGAATGAAATGGATAAACAAATTGGTATGTAAAAAGGAAATTCTGACACACGCTAAAACATGGATGAACCTTGAAGACATCATGCTGAGTGCAATAAGCCAGTCACAAAAGGACATGCTGTATGATTCCACTTACATGAGGTACCTAGAGTAGTCAATTCACAGAGACAAAGTAGAATGGTGGTTGCCAGGAGCTGGGGGCAGGGGGGAAATGATTTAATGGGTATAGAGTTTCAGTTTTGCACAATGAAAAAGTTCTGGAGATTGGTGGTAGAACAATGAATATACTTAATACTACTTAAAAATGGTTAGGATGGTAAATTTTGTTGTGTGTAGTTTATCACAATTAAAAATTTTTTTAAAGATTTGGGAACAGCAATTTACATTTTTTTCTACTTATTTTTCAGAATTCAAGATTTTTTAGAGATGTGCTATTTAAGATATATGGAAGTATTGGAAACATGTTGGCAGTATGAAGAAACTTGACTGATTCTTAAAATAATAGTGTTTAAAAATGTAGAATTCAATATTTTATACTTTAATAAAATTAAAAGTATTTAAACTTGAGTTGAAATTTTTTTCATGGATATCAAGGAATGTAGCATTAAAATTTTTTCATTTTTTATTTAAAAAAAATAAATTTTGTCTCCTGTAATGTTGTTGTATTGAGGTCAGTCTTTAAAGGGTTTAAAGTTTATTCAGATGTCATGGCAGTGAAAAACATACTGTTAACAAAATTGATTTTTTTCTATGATAAAAAGACAAGCTAATCTCTGTCTTTCTGAATAGCTCTTTAACTTCATGTTTGTTAAGTAGTATTTTATTTGAGAGTACTTAAGTGATTATACTTTACCTACTTTGAAATGAAACAGTAAAAGGATTTCATGGGACCAAAATATGCAATAGCTGTTTCTTACATTTTAGCCTACAGCTGCATGCTAAAATAAATCCTAGGAAATTTTCATTTCCATGAAAGCTTCTTTGATTACTCACATTCCCCAACTTCCCCTTAGTTTTGTGTAGTTCTTTGCTCCATACATGATAGTTACTTGTACATATTACGATGTAGTATTCACAAAGGTATTTATATTTCTGTAGTTAGGCTGTGATCACCTCATCTTACATTATACATCTGTGCAATAATAGTTTCCTGGTGTTAGTGATAAGATTGGTAAGACAATAGAAAGGAAATTAAGGTAAAAGCAGAAATTAATGAATAAGAAAATAGAGAGTTCAGTAAAAACCAACAACTGATTTGTAAGACAAAGTTCTGCAGAGTCTGTGTGGGGAGGAGACAGTGCTCCCTGCTCTGACTACCTTAGGGATACAGAAGCATAAATTATAAGAACGCTGTGCAGCACGATGTCAACAAATAGGAATTCACAAGCTTTACTTTATATTTTCCTAAATTACCAAAATTAAGTAGTTAAGCTGAATAGACAAAACAGAAGAACCATGAAAGGGCCTTCAACAAGAGGGTAAATCCTGCTACAGAACATTAAGACAAGTTCTTCAACACATTCTATACAGCTAGGGTAACTGGTACTAAAACTGAAAAATAGCATTAAATCAAGCCATTCTCACTTCTGTACATAAGTAAACTCTGTAGAAAATAACAGCAATGTGCAACAGAATAAAATGCAAATGCTGGAAAAGATGAGGCAGCTCTATCCACACTGATGAAATGCTTTGAAGATGAAGTGAAAACATTTTATTAGACTGTACATGCAGAAGCATATTCTTAGGATAAGAGGTATAAGTGATGGTCTTTGGGGAGGTAAATGGTGTCTGAGTAATTGGAGTAGAAATGATACTTGACTTTTACTGCCCTTAGGTACTTTGAGTTTTTTTGGCATTTGCATATATCACCTGTCAGGAAAAAATCTTACTAGAACAAGGAAATGCATCACAAACATCTACACTTTTTGGTGTACAATAAGAATAAATTTTTGTAATAAAAGTTTTATTATATGAACATATGCATTAAAATAAGTGAAAAAATACTAACAATAGGGGTTATAAACAGATTTTCAGTGAAGGTGGGCTCGATTAACAGCTAGGAGACATTCTTCCCTTAAAATGCAGGGGCCGGCCCGGTGGCACAGCGGTTTAGTTCGCTCTTGGCAGCCCGGGGTTCGCGGGTTCGGATCCCGGGCACCTTGCCGACGCACTGCTTGTCAGGCACACCGTGGCGGCGTCCCATATAAAGTAGAGGAAGATGGGCACGGATGTTAGCCCAGGGCCAGTCTTCCTCAGCAAAAAGAGGAGGCTTAGCAACGGATGTTAGCTCAGGGCTGGTCTTCCTCACACACACACAAAATGCAGAATTAAATTTAAAAGTGTTAAGTACAGACTCTCTTTGGAGTGATAAAAATGTTCTGGAATTACAAAGTGGTGATGATTACACCACTTTTTGAATACACTAAAAACCACTGAATTCAACACTTTAAATGGATGAATAGAGCTTTCAAGCAGAAGAACTGGCAAGACAGTAAGGAACCAGCAGTCCAAAGTCCAAGAGAGTGAAGCAGAACACAGGCAACTCCAAACCCCTTTTGGATGTGAGGACGTTGGATGACCCTATTCACTGGCCTCAGTGGGGACGGGAGGGCTGGCCAGTGGGGAGGGGGCAGCTTCCTGGGCTAAACTAACCATTCAGACTCAAAATGCCACCAAATGCCACCAGCTTTTCTGCATCAGATTCACTCACGAGTGAATGAGACAGGAAACGGCTTGCCAGCAAAAGCACTGCCTAGTATTCGTGGGAGTAGCCCTAGCAGAAGTCCATATAACTATCCTGGGCTAGTCTCACTGGCGCTCCCAGGTGACAGTTCAGGGGCAAGAGACTACAGTCGTCCTTCGCTATCCACCGGGTATTGGTTCCAGGACCCTCGCAGATACCAAAATCCGGAATAATCAAGTCCCTTAGGTGGCACTCCATATCCGCGGGTTCCACAGCCGCGGATTCAGCCAACCTCGGATCATAAACACCATACGGAGGGCCAACTCGGTCCACCTTGGTGGATATGAGGTCCACTCCGGCTTGGAAGCTCCCTGGCTCACAGGAGCCTGTATCTCTTATAACAACTTCATATGTATAGATTCCCATACTGAAAAACTGAATTTTGACTTTGGTGACAAAAAAATCAAGGAGCAAGGTCTACTCCAGGTAAGGAATTTAAATAAGACTCTTCTCACATTAAATTAGGACCCCAAAGGGCTACCACCTTAAGGTGAGGTAAACCAAAAGTAAACTCACTTCCAGCTTTCAGCAAGCAAAGTGGCCTTGACAGAGGAGTAGGAGGCAAAATGAAAAGGAGGCACCTTCACACTCAGTTAATAAGACTCTCCACAAATAAACCTTCAAGAATAAAGAATGGTACTCAAGAAAATAAATAAATACCTAGGCACTACAAATGAGAACCAGAAGAAATGACAGAACAGCAGAAGTAAACCACAAACACTGAAATTATCAGACTAATGATAAAACAACTACGCTTACTATGATTGAATAAACAAAGCACAAGCTTCAAAATACCTGCCAGAAATAGGAATCTACAAAAAGTAACACAGCAGATAAGCATGAGGCAAATAACACTTCTGGAAAATAAAAATATATATATAATAAAAAATTTCAAACTCAATGACCACATATGAAACCGTAAAAGTGGAACGATGATACTGTTGAAGCCAGGTGATAGATATATATGATACATCCTCTCAACTTCTGTGTATATTTGAATATTTTCATAATAAAAATAATTTTTAAGGACAAGTTTACCAAAAGATTAAACATAATTGAACACTGAATAAGTGACCTAAAAGATAAGTCAGAATCTAGATTGCAGCACAGAAAGACAGAAAATACAAAAAATAATATAAAATTCAGTTAGAAGTTCTAACATACATTTAACTGGAGTTCCAGAGATGAGAAAGAGATCAGGGCCAGGCCAATATTTAAAGAGATAATGGCTGAGAATTTTCCAGAACCAATTAAAAATATCCACAGAATCAAGTAAATGAATGTCATGCAGGATACATATACACACATCATAATGAAATTCCAGAATACCAAAGACAAAAATCCTAAAATCAGCCAGAAAAAAACATTAGGTTAATAATGCTATCTCCCTAATGACATTTTCCATGAAAATAGAAGAATCCTAAAATTTATATGGAACAACAAAAGACCCCAAATAGTCAAGCAATCCTGAAAAAAAAGAACAAAGCTGGAGGCATCATACTCTCTGATTTCAAAATATACTACAAAGCTATAGTAATCAAAACAGCATGGTACTGGCACAAAAACAGACACACAGATCAATGGAACAGAATCAAAAGCCCAGAAATAAACCCACACATGTATGGACAGCTAAACTTGGAGAAAGGAGCAAAGAACATACAATGGAGAAAGGAAAGTCTCTTTAATAAATGGTGTGGAAAACTGGACAGCCAAATGCAAGAGAATGAAAGTAGACCATCATCTTACACCATTCACAAAAATTAACTCAAAATGGATTAAAGACTTGCATGTAAGATCTGAAACCGTAAACTCTTAGAAAACAGGCAGTATGCTGTCTGACATTGGTCTTCGCAGCATCTTGTTGAATATCATGTCTCCTCAGGCAAGGGAAACAAAAGAAAAATAAACAAATGGGACTACATCAGACTAAAAAGCTTCGGCACAGCAAAGGAAACCATGAATAAAATGAAAAGACAACCCACCAACTGGGAGAAAATATTTGCAAATCATATATTCAACAAGAGGTTAATTTCCAAAATACATAAAGAACTCATACAACTCAACAACAAAAATAACCCGATCAAAAAGTGGGCAGAGGATATGAACAGACATTTTTCCAAAGAAGATATACAGATGGCCAACAGGCACATGAAAAGATGTTCAACATCACCAATTATTAGGGAAATGCAAATCAAAACCACAAGATACCACCTCACGCCCATCAGAATGGCTGTTATTAAAAAGCCAAGAAGTAACAAGTGTTGAAGAGGATGTAGAGAAAAAGGAATCCTTGTACACTGCTTTGTGGGAATGTAAATTCGTGCATCCACTATGGAAAACAGTATGGAGATTCTTCAAAAAATTAAAAATAGAAATACCATATGATCCAGCTATTCCACTTATGGATATTTATCCAAAGAACAGGAAAACACTAATTCGAAAAGATATATAGACCCCTAATGTTCACTGTAACATTATTCACAACAGCCAAGACTTGGAAGCAACCTAAGTGCCCATCAATGGATGTATGGATAAAGATGATGTAGTGAACACACACACACACACACACACACACACACACACACACACACAATGGAATACTACTCAGCCATAAAAAAGACAAAATCTTGTCATTTGCAACATGGATGGACCTTGAGGGTATTATCCTAAGCAAAATAAGTCAGATGAAGAAAGACAATTACCATATGCCTTCACTCACATGTGAAAGATAAACAAACAAACACATAGATACAGAGAATAGATGGTGGTTACCAGAGGGGAAAGGGGTGGTGGAGGGCAAAAGAGGTAAAGGGGCACATGTGTACAGTGACGGATGGCAACTAGACTTTTGGTGATGAACATGATGCCATCTATATAGAAGTCAAAATATGATGATGTACACCTGAAATTTATATGTTATAAACCAATGTGACCTCAATTAAAAAAATAGTAATAATAATGCTCTCTCTCTCTGGGTGGTGGAATTATAAGCAATTTTCACTTTCTTCTTTACACTTAAACGTGAGCATCTGATTTTGTTACAGTGGACACATATTACTTTTAAATTCTTTCATTTTTATCAGTCATATATGCATGTAGTGTACAGAAGCAAATGGTTCTACAAGACCTATTTTTAAAAAGTAATCCCCAACCCTTCTACCCTTCATTTTCCATTACTAAGATGCAACAATTTCATCTTTTAGCCATTTCTAAATTACATGCTTATATTGCATTTTCTTGGTTTTTCAAATTTGTTATCTGACTTCCCACTGTAAGAGACATAATTCAGCTCTTTCACACCAGTGATGGTCAGACTCTTAGGGTGGCCCCATGACCCTTCCTGCAGTTCATATCTAGGTACTAAGGAATTTAACCTAAAAGAGAGGTCTTACCTTTGCCATTGGCTTCTGGGAGGTAATCACTAAGCCCTTAGAACGTGCCAGAAAGTCTAACAATGTGATTTATGGTGGGGCTTTGGGTCAAACCACTTGACCTCTAGGAGGTTTGGAGACTGAGGTTAGACAGGTGGGCAGCTGACCACTGAGCTCCAATAAAATCTCTGGACAGTGAAGCTCAAGTGAGCTTCCCTAGTTGGCAATATTCCACGTGTATAGTTATATATTCATGACTCTACAGGGAAAGGAGAATAGAAGCTCTATGTTTGGTAGCCTCCTGGACTCTCTAACAAACTGTAACCATGAGTGTAATGGTTTCAGTGGGTTCTGTGAGTCTTTCCAGTGAATTATCAAACCTGAGAGTGATTTTGGGAATCTCCCGAAATTGCAATTGGTGTCAGAAGTGAGGGTGATCTTTTGGGAACTGTTTTCCCCCTAACTGTACAGTTGGCTAAACTGACACAACACCCTCAAGTGACTTCCCCTCCCCTGAGTATGGGTGTGACCTGTGACTTGCTTCCAACCAATTAAATATGGTAAAAGTGATGGCATGTACAGGATTATGTGTATGAAATAATGTTAAATAAGACTGTAGCACGCCTCTTGCTGGAGTCTCTCCATCCCTTGCTGGCTTTGAAGTGAGCTGCCATGTTATGGGGACCAGTGTTGGGAGATTCACATGGCAAAAAACCAAAGGAAGTTTCTAGCAGCTGAAGGCAACCTCCAGCCGACAGAAAGAAACTCAAGTCCTCTGTCTGACAACTGTAAATAACTGAATACTGACAAACAAAAGTGGATCCTTCTCCAGTGGAGACTCAGATGAGACTGCAGTCCCAGCTGATGCCTTAAAAGCAGACTTGTGAGACCCTGCACAGAGCCATGCCCAGAATTTTGACCCACAGAAATGGTGAGATAATACACAGGTATTGTTTTAAGCCACTAAGTTTGTGGTGACTTGGTATGCAGCACTAGGAAACCAACATAATCCAACCCTCTACCACCACTATCACCACACCAGCACTCAGCCTGTTGCCCTATCCTCCCCATGTAATTAATCATAATAGTTACTGCTGAGCAATATTCTCAAATCAGACTATGATTAATTTTCTTTTCTTGCATACATTCATTTTTTTCCTGGAGTTAAAAGTAGCTTGGATTTTTCTGTTTGCCTAGTTTTCTATTTATTTATAATTTATTGTCCCCAGAACCCTCCTCCAAATGTCTAACTTTTCTCTTAGTACGTTCAAATGTAGTAGGTTGTTAAACAAGATACATAAAATGCACAAACCATAAAGGAGAAGACTAATAAATTCAATTACATTAAAATTTTAAATTGTTTACTAAAAGAGACTAAAACCAGTAAAGATAATCCACACAGTGGGAGAAGTTACTCATTATGTAGACAACCGACAAACCATAAGTATCGAATATATAAAGAATTTCTACAAAACAATGAGGAAATGATAAAACAGCCAATAAGAAAATGTGCAAAGTACATGAATATGAAAAGTTAGAAGACAGCAGCTGCTTCCAGGTTGAATGCACCTGAGCACAGAGGAGAGAGGGTGACATTTTTCTCCATACCCGTTTCTTTCAGTTTTGTGCTATGTTTATGTATTGCCTTTTCAGAAACAGATACAAAAGTGTTACTGAAAATAAAAATAAATAAAAGAAAATAAGTTATATTTAGCAACGTGTATTAAAGTGCCCTATATTTTTCTATAAGATTATGAATTTCCTGAGACATGTAGAGACAATATAGAACTTATTTTTTCATTTCCTTCTGAGCTATCCTAACATATAGGACAGGTCATTGCTCCCAAAAATATCTGTATGTTGAACAAAACCTACCAGTTTTATGGAGGCCATAATCATTTTTAATATTGTTTCTTGCAACTTTCCACACATTTGTGCTCAGTGAGAAGTGGTGTTCAGTAAGTGCATGATGAATTTAATTAAGGTGATACGTATTTTGTCCTTTTCATTCCAATCTGTAAAGCTTTTAGATTTTAAATACTCCTTTTGCTTCTTATTCCTTAACTAATCTCTTTCCTAGGATAATCAATCCTTTTATACAGATGAGGGTTTATTAAGACAAACTGAGAGCTAAATATTTACGTTCATTTTAGTCAATCATTGCTGCAACAAACTTCAAACATTCCAATCATTATACAGTCACTCTAATTCTTGATTCTTTTTAAAAACATAATTTCAAAATTCACCAAAAACTGGAAATCCATTGTTTCTTTCATATTCAATTTGCTTTGCCAGAAATTCTTTACTTATTTTTTCAATTAGGTCTTGAGAGAACAGATTGACTCCAGGAATAAAATAATGCTCCAGGTGCTCCGTCTTGAGGCAGTGAAGCAGGTACGTCACACAGTTATCAAAGCAGAGCTCGAGGTCTGCAGAGTGCCACTGACTGTCATGCGGCTCCTGGGCGCACACGTGAAAGAAGGCAGTTTTCACATGATAAGAACAGAATTTATCCAGTTCCTTTCGGTTTCCAAACTTTCTTTTCAGTTGTTCTAAAAGATATTTCATTAGTTTTAAACAATCTTTCCTGTTCAATAAAAAAGAAAACCGTTTATTTTTACTTATTTACAATCTGTTTCATTCCATAAGAAGCTTTACGCATCTTATAGGCAAAACATATAAAGATAGAAAGAAACAATATAGATATTAAAATACATATAAAGATACAAAAAACAATAAAGATATATAAATAATACAAATATAAGTATAGATCACTCTAAAATCTGATTATTTTTTCAAATATAAGCTTTGAATTTTCAAAAACAATTTTTCCTCCCCATTTTACCATTCCTAGCGTAAATATTTTATTCTATCAGGTTTAATTCAACTATATGAAACTGGCAGGTATTTATATTATTCATCCAGTTATTTAGTGCCTAGAAGAATCTTGTTTTAATTTTTATAAAATGATTTTACATTATTAGACTGCAAATATTTACACTATTCATCCAGTTATTTAGTAATTGACAAAATTCAATGTTTATAAAATTATTTAGCCATATCAGCAATATATTTTTCTTAATGCTTGCTTCAAAGCCTGCATATGAAGCTTGAAAGAACCACCCTGTGCCAGCATGTTGGGCATTCTTGTTTTGACCTTTTAACTTTTGTGACCCTTATATTGGACAACTTTAGAAACTCAGTGAACGATTCCTTTTCAACCTCAGTTCTTATGGTGTGTTATGTTACCAAGAAAAATAACGACCCATCTCTTAGTGTTGATTTCAAGTTTAGCCAGTCAGTCTCCAGCCTTCAATGCAGCCAACCCATCTCAAAGCAAGCACCAGTATCCAGTAAAAGTGATCCTTTGGCCTCCTCCCATTATGTGACATTAATATTCATTACCTTGAAGCAACCAGAATACTAAGACGCATCCAACTGTCATGGCTAGTTACAGCTAGTGTTCACACTCTTTCACTCTGTCTTATCGTATACATCTACCTGATCCAGGCTCAGGACTGTGAACCCTGGCGTTGTCTTCTAACAACACTCTTTCCTTGGTCTTTTGGATCTGGCTTCCCTGGCTTCATGCTCACCCTCTAGATAATACTCCAGGTCAATCCAGCCATGTGCTGCCCCCAGGACTCAACTCAACAATGATCATCTTCAGGTTTGAGCTATGGAGTCAACAAAGAATTAAACATTCCATAGATAATCTCCCATTTAACAAAATAAGGAAGTTACCTGCAACATTTCACTCCATTAATTTCACAGCATGTTTTAGATTGTCCATGATTTTTCAAAATATCCTTTTCAATGTGAGAGAAGGATAGCCGCCATGTTTCTTCTTAATTTCCAAGAGAAAAATAGAAAAGCACTTTACCAAAAACATCCATATATAAAAAACACAATATTTAAGTGATTTCCTTCCTTATCAAGGGGAGATAAACTAAAAGAAGTGAACAGATAAATAATGCAATTACATATTAAAACAAATGATTTGAAGCAAACAACAGGCTGAGATAGGAAAAAATGGTGGGGAGAGGTCAGTTTAATATAGTTAGCCCTGGTAGGATGTACTTTATTTTTGCATACTATCCTTGTATTTGTATTTTATTTTTTTATATCATCTTTGCAAGTTTTGGTATTCACGTGAAATGAACTAGGGGACATTTCCTTTCTTTCTATTCCTTGGGAGAGTTTATGTAAGAAGAGAATGATTTGCCCCATTCTCCCCAAGTTTTACCATGGCTGGCTCTTTTAAGCTCTGACCATCCTATTACCTAGTGGCTTTTATAACTGGGAATGCATGATTGGTTTCTAATTTAAAAATCAATATAATCTGTCACATTAACAGAATAGAGGAGAAACATATGATCATCTCAATAGAAACAGAAAATGCAGCTAATAAAATTTAAAATTCATTCATCATTTCAAAAAAAACACCTCTCAGCAAATGAAATCCAGATGGGAACTTGATCTGAGGAAAGGTAGATTAAAAAAAAAAAAAACACAGCAACATGATAACATAAGATAACAAGTTGAGGTTTTCCCTTTGAAATCAGGAAGGCAGCATGTCTGCTATCCCCACTTCTGTTCAACATGCACTGGCTATCCTAGCAAGTGTAGTAAGGGAAGGAAAAACAGGTTATAGCATTGGAAAGAGAGAAACAAAGCCATCATTATTGATAGATGATATAATTGTATAGGCAGAAAAGAAGCTGGGCGACAGATATGTCTGAGTTCAATACATTCTTCAGTCTACTTTTCTCTTGGTTTAAAATTTATCCTAATAAAAAAGTACAATTAACTATGAGTAAATCTAACGAAAGACATACAAAACTTCAGTGGAGAAAACTCTAAAACTTCACTGAGAAGTATTAGAGAAAATCTAAATAAATAGAGATGTGTACCCATACATGGATTGGAAGACTCATTGTAAATATATCAAGTCTCCCCAAATTCACCTATAGATTCAATGGACCCTCAATCAGATTCCAAAAAATGTTTTTCTGGAACTTGAAAAGATGATAAAATTTTTATAAAAACACAAAAGGTCAAGAATATCTAAAACACTCTTCAAGAAGGACAAAGAGGAGAACTTACCCTACCAGGTATCAAGACTTATAAAAGCTACATTATGTATGACAATAAGGTATAATATGGTATAATACAAGGATAGAGAAAGATTTTAATGGGACAGAATAGAGAGTGCAGTAATAGCTACACAATTATATGGACAATGAACATACAGAAAAGGTGGCACTGAGCTGGGTGTGCTCACTGCTACTGTATAAATCCATTTATGACATCCATTTATGCCATTCTAGAAAAGGCAAAACTATAGAGATGGTAAACAGATCAGTGGTTGCCAAAGATTTGGGATGAGGAGGGTTGAATAAGTGAAGCATAGGTGACTTTTTAGGGCAGTGAAACTATTATGTCAGAGTAGACACATGATACAATGCATTTATCAAAACCAATAGGACTTTATAGCACAAAGAGTGAAACTTAATGCATGCAAACTTTAAAAAAATCATTTAGGAAGTCAAAGGATCCCAGGAAATGCTGCAGACTGTAAAAAGGGACTCTAACTGCAGTACAAATGTATGAAACAACCTCCCTGAAGAGGGTGGGGGTAAAAGGTGCTGACCTGAGTTACTGTGGAAACGAAGCCTGTAAGACTGAAGGCAAAAGGAACTGTACATAAGCACTATACTCTAGTTGATAATCGCTTCCCAAGGGAGGATGTGTTTACAATTCTGAAATAACTATACATGTGTACTGTAACTGAACAATTAAGTAAATGGGTGTCAGAGAGTGGGTGCCAGGTTTTTCACTGTTGGAATGAGAGGTTACAGATAGCAAGGAGAGAAGGTTAGAATGATCCATGTGGTAATGGATTATAGTTAGAGACATCAGTATGAACTCATGTATAACTTAATATAGTACAGGTGGTTACATACAAAAATACCTGCAGATATGTGTGTATACTGAGGTGAGTATACATACATATATTTCCTTGCTCCTTCAGCCGAGAGGGATGACACCTTAGTAGCAGAGCACACACAGCACCGAGATCTTGTTTTCTAGTGTATTCTCCAATAAAAGGATTCGGGGCTCCTTGGAGAAATGACTGATTCTAGGACTGAAGCAGGAAATATACAAGATGAGCCTGGAGCATCTTGTAGTGCCAGAAAGTGAGTGAGTGCTGAGAACAAAAAACAAAACATCCCACAATTATGGGAGGTATGTCAAAAGGACACAAGACTTGCCACCAGCCAGGTGGTATAGCAGTTAAATTTGCGTGCTCCGCTTCAGTGGCCTGGGGTTCACAGGCTCGGATCCAGGGCATGGACCTATGCACCACTTATCAAGCCATGCTGTGGCAGGTGTCCCACATATAAAGTGGAGAAAGACGGGCCGGATGTTAGCCCAGGACCAATCTTCCTCAGCAAAAAGAAGAGGATTGGCAATAGATGTTAGCTCAGGGCTGATCTTCCTCAAAAAAAAAAAAAAAAGCACAGGAGCCAACTGAAAGAGATCCTAAAGGTCAAAGCTGGAACCATTTAAGCAATAAAATAAAGTAGTATTGGGTTACAGCCCAAAGTATAAAACAAATATCCATGAGTCCATACTGATATAAACGATTCAGTAAATAAATAAATGGGGGAGAGGAGACAAATCTCCCATGCAAAAGAATTTCAAATAATTTGTGTAAATACTCTACTCTTAAAGAAGTGGAGCATAACTCCCCACTCCTTAAGGGTGAGCTGTGCACAATGACTCCCTTCAAATAGTGAAGTATGAAAAGGGGGGAAAAGAGTAACTTCACAGTGAAGAAACCTGACAAACATGACCTCAGCCACGTGATCAAGGTCAACATCAATAGTGCTAAGTCATGTTCATGCATGTACCCTTGATATGATGTGATGAGAATGGCACTTTACCTCTGTGGTCATCCTCCCCAAACTCAGAACTCTCATCTAATCCTAAGAAAAACATCAGACACATGCCAGGTGAGGGACATTCTACAAAATCCCTGACTAGTCCTCCTCAAAACTGTCCAGGTCATCAAAAACAAGGAAAGACTGAGAAACCATCACAGTCAAGAGGAGCCTAAGGAGACATGATGACTAAATGTAATGTGGGGTCCTAGGTGGAATCCTGGAACAGAAAAAGGACATTAGGCAAAAACTAAGGAAATGTGAATAAAGGATGGACTTCAATTAGCAATACTGTATCAATATTGGTTCATTAATTGTGACAAATATATCATATTAACATAAGATAATAGGGAAATATGCATGGGGTATTTGGGAACTCTGTATTATCTGTAATTTTTCTCTAAATCTAAAACTATTCTACAATTAAAACTTTATTTTAAAAAACTACATTGAAATATCATTTCTCATTTTTTGGATTACTGGCAAAAATCCCCAAGTTTAACGAGTTCTGTTGATAAGGCTGAGGGTGAAATAGGTACACTCACACATTGTTGTGGGAAGGCAAGTTGGTGCGATCCCTGTGTAGGTGATTTTGGCAATATCTAGCAAAACTGCATATGGATTTGCTTCTTGACCAGCTGCAAACATAGAGTTTAAAAAGGAATGAGTGCCACCTCAATAGAGAGCTATGGAGTAATATCCAAGATATCTTATTATGTGAAAATAGTAAGGTGTACTTTTTATCTTAAAAAGGGAGGTAGCATATGCATATATATATGTGTGTGTATATATATATATATATATGTATTTACTTACATTTTTTAAAAATGAGAAGTATACCAAAAACAATTAAAAGGGTTTCCAATCAGGGAAGGAGAGAAGAGTAGAGAGGGACATGAATGGAAGAATGTTTCTCTAAGATCTTTTTCTGTTTTGGAACCATGTGAATGCTCTTAAAACAAAATGCTTATAAAATAAAATTAAATCAATATTTAAAATCTAATATCTAAAATTAGAAACTAAAATGAAACAAATTCAACTATGTTGAGGTGGGTAGCTTAACCACCTGGACAAATTTTTTCCAATGGGTTTAAACTTGATATTTTGACTGTCCTTTCATCTTAAGAACAAAAGAACTGCAAAGAAATCTTCAACTGTTTTTTTATAATTATACTCTTGGTAATAATACTGGTATTATTATTTTGAAACAGACAGGTAAAAGGGTTAAAAAAAATTTTGAAATTTTTAATTAAAAATCAAATAAATTACATTTTAAAAAATATAGCTTGTGAGACTAGGAAATGTCTAGTAAAATGTTTGGAAAGAAAAAAGCTAGTTGTTATATATGCCTAGTCCAAGTATTTTCATTACTAATATCCCCCTCTGTTCAGTCACTTGGGGACACACACACACAGAGGCAGGGTTTCGCTTGAACATCGATAATCTGGAATGATGGGAGACGGAAAACAGCCAAGGGTAACAGACAGCAGAGGCCAGTTGAGCACCCATCACCAGCATCCACTTTCATCTTAAGGCAAGGATGTGAGCAACTAACCAACCACACTGGCCTTTGCACAGACACAGGGCCACTGAAGGACTCTTTCTCATCTCTAAGCTAATCTGTCTCCCAGTCTTCCCCAAGGCGGTCGGCAGAGGGCCAGCAAGAGAGTGGTATGGGTCCTGCTGAGATTTCTGTATCACATACGCTGAGGGTTTCTTGGGGCAGCCATTCTAGAAATTGTTCAGGGGTGCAACTCTTCTTTGTAGAAAGCTATGATCCTTTTACAAAGCCATGAATAACGATATATGTAATTCCCTCTTTAAATATCTTTTCTTGCAGAAAATGACTCCTATATATATGCAATATAAAAAGTTGTGATGCGTGTCCACCAAACCACAAGCCATCACACTAAGCATGATTGACCGTTTCTGGGATCTGTTCAGCAACACTCATTTATAATTTGGTTCATTTGTTTTGTGGTCTCCTCCAATTTCCCTGGAGTTGAGTGGTAATGGGTGCCAAAAGTCCTTACATAAATTTATAAGAGAAAAAGAAAATAATTAGCTAATTTTTTCTGCTACCTGAGAAAATATCACCTATATTCAGTTTTATCTGTAGACTAACAGCCCAGTTCTCGGAACTTGAATGTTACCCAAGAGCACCACCTGAAAACCTGTCCTGACCTGTGAGGCCAGGGTACACACGTGAAAAGGAGACCTAACCACTGTGCCCAACTGCAGGTGAGGCTGCAAAGAAGGTCTGCTAGCTGCACGGGGAGTAGTGGAGGGGATGATGAAGGAAAGAGAAATATGGCTGGGAATGAGAGTCTGGGCTCTGATGATAATGTCAATAATGTATAATTGCCATAAACTGAACTAGGGATTGTACATACACTGTGTCATTTCTATCTTCCCAGAATCTTTCAAGTAGCTTTGATTAACCCAGTATACAGATGAGCAAACAGTTTAGAGAGGCTTGGTAACTAGCCCAAGATCACACAGCCAGTAAGAGAAGAGCCCTCAGGATTCAGAACCAGGGCAGTCTGACTCCAAGGCTAGTACTTCCTTTCTTTACTAAAAACAAACAAAAATAACATTCAAATGTGGGGTAGTAGACATTTTAAAGCTGAGTATTTGATATTACTACTGTAACTATGCCCTTTTCAATTCTGTCTCTTACCTATTTAGCCTGATGGCTCTTGAAATATCAACAGCAGTAGCTGATTTTTTACCGTCCTAGTATATAACATTAACAACTCTTTTATATGTCTTTAAGTTAACCTTCACATTCAAGATACCTTGAAAACCATTTCCTTCCTTTGCATGCTTGGGTACCAGGTAAAACGGCTGTCGTCTTAGATTGTTCTTAACTTTTGCTCCAAGCCAGTTATTGATGGGCAGGCCTTCCTTGGTGCTAGCAGGCCAGCTGCTTTTTGATTCCAAAGCCAGGATTATATCCACAGCTATTTCTTTAGGTTTTCTAATAAGAAGTGTTACAGCAGGG
Source organism: Tapirus indicus (assembly GCA_031878705.1). Taxonomy (NCBI): domain Eukaryota; kingdom Metazoa; phylum Chordata; class Mammalia; order Perissodactyla; family Tapiridae; genus Tapirus; species Tapirus indicus. Next base: position 1,988,812 of record CM062933.1, read on the forward strand.
CTCCCTCTCTTCTTCCTCTCCACAATGACATCTGCATCTGTTTAAATGTATAAAAGGGAAGAAAGGGTTTATCAATTCAGTTTTCTCTGAAAATATAGGGAAAATAATAGAACTATGATTAGAGATCTATTAAGTGCTAAGTGTATGTGAAAATTAGTTCTAAAGTGGAAACTGACCCTACAAGGCAAAGTGGTTTACTCATTTAACCAATATTTATGGATACCTATCACAGGGGGAGTTGTCGAGATTCTGTCTAGCATATATGATGAGGAGCCCCTGAAGACTCTGGTGTTTGGGAGCACTGTGATTAAATTTTCATCTAAATATATGGACAGCAGTTTGGAGGGAAGCCTGGAGAAGAGGCCAGAGGAGCAAGCAGCAGGGAGGAGAGAGGCAGTAGAGAAGACCACAGCAAGAGCCCAACATAGAGGGTGGGTGCCTGTAGTAGCATAGAGGCCATGAGCATCAAGACACAGGGAGCAACCCACATTCATTGCAGCATTATTCACAATAGCCAATATAAGGAAACAACCTGAGTATCCATTGATGGATGAATGGATAAAGAAATTGTGGTATATATACATAATGAAATATTATTCAGCCTTAACAAAGAAGGAGATCCTGCCATTTGTGACAACATGGATGAACCTGAAGGACATTATGCTGAGTGAATTAAGCTAGACACAGACAGGCAAATACTGCATGATCTCACTTATATGTGGAATCTAAAAAAGTAGAATATGTAGAAGCAGAGAGTAGAATGGTGGCAAGGAGGTGGGGGAAATGGGGAGATGTTGGTCAAAGACTACAGAGTTGCAGTTATGTAAGGTGAGTAAGTCTAGAGATCCAATGCACAGCATGACATCCCTCATTAATACTACCATACTGAATACTGGAAATGTGCTAAGAGAGCAGATTTCAGTTACTCTCAGCACGCATAAAAAAAGGTAACTGTGAGAAGGTATGTTAATTAGCTTGACTGTGGTAATCATTTCACTATGTACATGTACATCAAATCATCATATTGTACACCTGAAATATATACAATTTTTATTTTATAAAAAAAGACACAGTGGCAGAAGTGAGACCAATTAAAGAAGCTCAAATCAACAGAACTAGTAAATGGACTGAATCTGTGAGGTAAGGAATAAAGTAGGAGTCTAGGATTCCATCCCAGGATTTTGGCCTGGGAAATGGCTGATGTTGATTCCATTCTTCAATACAGAGTAAGCAGGAAGAAGAAAGATAGGGCTGAGAGGAACTTCATTTTAGACACACCGAGCTCTAGGTGCCTATAGGACACCCAAGTGGAGACGGCCACCGGGCAGGTGCCTGTGGTGGTCAGAAATTCGGGAAAGGCGTCTAGATGAGAGATGTGGGATTTGGGATTGTACAAGCAGTAATTAGAGATTACTCCCAGATAAGACTTCTGATAGGAACCACAGTGAGAGAGAAGATAGAGCACCAAGGAGAAAATCCTAGAGAACGCTCTCATTTTCTCATCACGAAATCTGCAAACCTATCCACCTCTTACCCATTGTATGCTGCTTCCCTCTTACTACCACTGAGAAAATGTCCGTCCACCTTTTAAAGGACCCCCCGCACATGGTCTCTGGATCCCTCCTTCTCACCTTCTCAAGCATCTTGCTCCTTCAGTTCTTCCCTCTCCTGCACCAGCAGCCTCCTCCTCCCTACTGAATCATTCTTATCTGCATATAAAGGGTTCCAGTGTCTCATTCTAAAATACACCTCTCCCTTGACCCTATATCTGCCTCCTCCCCACACTTACTCATCTTTCTACTTCCTTCGCAGCCAAAACTTTCTAAAGAGTTGTGTACACATGCTGTTTCTACTACATCCCTGCCCTTTCTCTCATGTGCTCACGATCCCACTGAAACTGCTAAGTCAAAGTTACCAAAATTCCCACAAAACCAAAGACCAAATCCAGTGGTTTTCTGGATGTCAGCAGCATTCTAAACACTGACCACTCCTTCTGCAAAACACTCATAGCCTCGTTTTGCTCCTTCTCTTCTCCCCAACCTCTAAGGGGGTCCCCTTCTTATCACTCTACTTAACATTGCAATTTCCCCCAATCCTATCCCCAACACTCCTGATCCCTCTCACTTTACTATACTTTTTCACCATAGGACTTATTACTTTCTAGTATACAAGATAATTATGTTTTCCATTTGTTATTAATTGCATGTCTGTCCTTACATGATCATAAGGGACAGAAGGGTGAAGATCATCTGTTTGTTCATTAATATATCCGAAACACCTAGAACACCTAACACACTGGGTGATGAATGAATACTGATTAAATTAATGAAAAAATGAATCTACACACCCTGCCTAGGTGGTCTCATCCATTACCAATGTCATTTATATGTTTACATGCAGCCCAAATGTATCTTCTGAACTCCAAACCTATATCCAGCTACACACTTGACACATTCACTTCAACGTATCACAGGAATCTCTAACTTCACATATCCAAAGCCAAACTCTTAACTCATACCCCAAAGTACGTTCCTCCTCAGTCCTTCCTATCTCAGAAAATGGCATAATCAATCCACACAGGTGCTCAATCCAGAAACCTGGGAGCCTTCTTCAATTCAATCCTCTCTCTCACCCCCTATACTTAATCTGGAAGTAGGCACTGCTACAGCTTGAATGTGTCTGCTTCTCTCCATCCCCAGCACCCTACTCCCACCCCCATCTAAGACACCACCGTCTTTCACCTAAACTATTACGATATTTTCCTTTCTAACCTCCTTATTTGCCTTCTAATATCTTCTCCATAGAAGCCAGAGTAAACTTTTACAAATACAAAGCCAATCATTACTCCCTAATTAAAACTTGGCTTCTCAATGAACATGGAATAAAATCTGAATTCCTTTCCAGGATCTCCAAGTCCTTGCAGAATCTGGCCCCCGGCCACCTCTTCAACTTCATTTCATGTCTTTCTCCCCCTTGTTCACATGGGCCTCTTTTTGTTCCTTGAACTTGCTGAGCTCTTTTCTGCCTCAGGGCCTTGCTCCACCACCCACAACACTCCAATTACTACCACTTCTCTCACTTCATTCCCTTCAGAGCACTCACTGCAATTTGTGTTTACAAGGTTCAGGCTTCAAGAGAGGATCCCATCAATTTTATTCAACCACATACACCCAGTGAGGGAGCAGTTCAGTGATTATTCAATGGAGACCAAAATAAAGCCAATCAACATTTAGGAAGTGTAACAAGAAAATGTAGTAGACTAAAATCAAGAGCAAAGAACTGTTTCTAGGAGGTAGTAGTCAACAGTCTGCTGCAGGGAGGTCGAGAAAGATTAGGAAAGGAGTGTTTGACAATTAGTAGGTACAATTAAACCTTTAAGAATCAAAAGTCAAAAATCTTACCTTCAACGTGTTTAATTTCTTCCTTAACAATTTTCCTAAATTTGGACAGCATCTTAGAAGCTGATAATATTTCCTCTTCTAAAAACTGACTCAGAGGATTTCCTTTGGGATTTCTTTTGAACTTCACAAAGTAATGAGCGCCACTGTTGCAATATTCTTCTAGCTGAATTCTGGGGACCTCCAGTTTGAACATAACATCAAATTCATTAGGAGCAGAAATCTAAAAAGTAGTAAAAATAGCACTGAAAAGTTTGCTTGTGAATATTTTCCAAGCAAATCCAAGTTTTTTTCTTGAAATTTCCACTTAAAACTCTACTTTGACAAGGTGACGTCAGCATCATGGTGGAGTAAGCTCTTCCCTTAGACTCTCTCCCCGCAAGATACAATGAGAAGGACATTCACACAATACAATAGACGTTTGAGAGACCCACGCATCCATACATCTGAAGGTGGAGGTGCCGGATCCCCCAGAAGGAAGTGGAAGGAACAGCAGCAACTGAGGGCGTAGGACCGCACACAACTCTGAGAAGAGTGGGTGAAGGGGAAGCTCTCCATGGGAACACCTTTACTCTCCAAGCTTCCTCCCAGCTGTGGGAAAGCTCCACACAGAGGAAACTAAGCAATCACAGGGGCATATTCACCAAGCCAAGTAGCCCAGGAGGGCAGACCGTGAGGGCAGAGCAGGAGCACCCCCAGTATCATGTATGCAAAAGAAAGTGCCCTTCCCCTGCCGGGCGCTCTGGCTCAGCCAGTCAGACACACCAGGGGGCCCCCACCAGAGTGCCTGCACGACTTCATGTGTAAAGCAGCGACGGCGAGTGGGCAATTGCAGACAGGCCCTGTCAACATAGATTTCAAACAGCAGGCACAGCTGCCAGGGATCATGGCGGGCTCAGAATACACAGCTCCTGTCCACCCCAGTGGTGGCAGGTGCAATCTGCGACCAGATACTATCACTATGTGAAGGCAAAAATCCACCCCCTCAAATGGTATGAAAAGGTATAGTAATACTCCAGAACAAAAGGAAAATGACAAGCACCCAGAAACCAATCATGAAGGCACAGAAATTTACAACCTAAATAACAGAGAATTCAAAATAGTTATTATTTAAAAAATTCAACAAGTTACAAGAAAATTCTGAAATATAGTTAAATGAAAGCAGGAATAAAATTAATAAACAGAGGGAATTCTTCACAAAAGAGATTGAAAGTATACAGAAAAAACCAATCTGAAGTGGAGATAAAAACACAATGAATGAGACAGAAAAAAATCTGGAGCCCTTGAATAACAGAGCTGATATTATGGAGGACAGAATTAGCAGTCTGGAGGACAGAAACATAGAAATGCTTCAGATTGGAAGAGGAGAGAGAACTAAGACTAAAAAGAAATGAAGAAATTCTCCGAGAAATATCCGACTCAATTAGGAAATGCAATATAAGGATTATGGGTATTCCAGAGGGAGAAGGGAGAGAGAAAAGAGCACAAAGCTTGTTCAAAGAAATAATAGCTGAGAACTTACCAAACCTAGGGAAAGAGCTGGAATTACAAGTAAAAGAAGCTAATGGAACTCCTAATTACATCAATGTAAAAAGACCTTCTCCAAGGCATATAGTAGTAAAGCTGTAAAAAGTCAATGACAAAGAAAAAAATATGAAGGGCAGCAAGACAGAAGAAATTAACTTGCAAAGGAACCCCTATCAGCCTTTCAGGAGATTTCTCAACAGAAACCTTATAGGCCAGGAGAGAGTGGAATGATATATTCAAAATTCTGAAAAACAAAAACTTTCAGCCAAGAGTACTCCATCCAGCAAAAATATCCTTTAGTATGATGGAGAAATAAAAACTTTCCCAGAAAAATAAAAGCTGAGGGGGTTCATTGCCACAAGACCTGCCCCCGCACACACACAAGAAATGATCAAGAAGGCACTCATACCTGAAAAAAAGGAAAGGGTTTACAAAGCCTTAAGCAAGGAGATAAACAGGCAGAAAAAAAATCAGAAAATTGCAGCTCTCTATGAGAATAGGTTAGCAAACAGTTAAAACATTAAAGATAAAGGGAAGAAAAACATCAAAAATAGCTATAATCTCATCATTTTAGCCACAAACTCACAACACAAAACGGAATCAGTTGTGACAACTGTAACTTGCAAGGGAGGAAACCTGCTTAGACTAAGAAAATAAGAGGCTGTCAGAAAATGGACTATGTCATCTATGAGATTTTTTTCATATGAACCTCATGGTAATGACTAAACAATAAATCACAGCACAAAAGTGATTAAAAAAAAGAGAAAACTGAAAAGAACAACACAGAGAACTACCAAACTGAACTAGCATACCAAAATATATGCGACAAGAAACAAGGGAAATACAGAACAACCAGGAAACAAGTGATAAAATGGCAGCATTAAGCCTTCATATATCAATAATCATTCCAAATGTAAATGGATTGAAGTCTCCAATAAAAAGACAGAGTGGTGGGATGGAATAAAAAACAAGACCCCACAATATGCTGCCTCCAGAAAACACATCTCAGGTCCAAAAACAAACAGGCTCAGTGTGAAGGTATGGAACATGATATGCCAAGCTAATGGCAAATAAAAGAAAGCAGGTATTGCCATACTTAGACAAAGCAGACTTCAAGACAAAAAAGGCAATGAGAGACAAAGAGGGGCAGTACGTAATGATAAAAGGGACACTCCACCAAGAGGACATAACACATAAATATATATGCACCCTACACAGGAGCACCAAAGTACATAACTGCTATTAACAAACCTAAAAGGAGATATTAACAGCAACACAATAACAGTAGGGGACCTTAACACCTCATTTACATCAATGGATAGATCATCCAGACAGAAAATCAACAAGGAAATAGTAGACTTAAATGAGAAACTAGGTCAGATGGACTTAATAGATATATATAGAACATTCCATCCAAAAACAGCAGATTACATATTCTTTTCAAGTACTCGTGGAACATTTTCAAGGATAGACCATATGCTGGGAAACAAGGCAAGCCTCAATAAATTTAAGAAGACTGAAATCATAACAAGTATCTTCTCCAACCATAATGCTATGAAACTAGAAACCAACTACAACAAAAAAGCTGGGAAAGTCACAATAAGTGAAGACTAAACAACATGCTACTAAACAACCAATGTATCATTGAACAAATTAAAAGAGAAATCAAAAAATATCTGGAGACAAATGAAAATGAAAATACACTATACCAACACATATGGGATGCTGCAAAAGCAGTCCTAAGAGGGAAATTCAAAGCAATAAAGGCCCAACTTAACAAAAAAGAAAAATCTCAAATAAGCAATGTTAAACCACACCTAACAGAACTAGAAAAAGAACAAAGCCCAAAGTCAGCAAAAGGAGGGAAATAATAAAACTTAGAGCAGAAATAAATGAAATCGAAAGCACAAAAACAGTAGAAAGTATAAACTAAGAGCTGGTTCTTTGAGAAGATAAACAAAACTGACAAACCCTTAGCCAGACTCACCAAGAAAAAAACAGAGAAGGCTCAAATAAATAAAATGAGAAATGAAAGTGGAGAAATTAAAATGGATACCACAAAAATACAAAGGATTATAAGAGAACAGTATGAAAAACTATATGACAACAAATTGGATAACCTAGAAGAACTGGATACATCCTTAGATTCATACAACCTCCCAAAACTGAACCAAGAAAAAATAGAGAATCTGAATACCAATCACAAGTAAAGAGATTGAAACAGTAATCCACAAAACAAAAGTCCCATGCACATGGATTGGACGATAAAACAGTTAAAATGTCCACACTACCTAAAGCAATCTACAGATTCAATGCAATTCCAATCAGAATCCCAATGTCATTCTTCACGGAAACAGAACAAAAAATACTGAAATTCGTATGGGGCAACAAAGGACCCCGAATTGTTAAAGCAATCCTGAAAAAAAAGAACAAAGCCAGAGGTATCACAATCCCTGATTTCAAAATATACTACAAAGCCATACTAATCAAAATAGCATGGTTCTGGTACAAAAATAGACACACAGATCTACGGAAAAGAATTGAAAGCTCAGAAATAACACCACACATCTACGGACAACTAATCTTCAACAAAGGAGCTAAGTACATACAATGGAGAAAGGAAAGTCTCTTCAATAAATGGTGATGGGAAAACTGGACAGCCACATGCAAAAGAATGAAAGTAGACCATCTTCTTTCACTGTACACAAAAATTAACTCAAAATGGATCAAAGACCTGAAAGTGAGACCTGAAACTATAAAACTCCTGGAAGAGAATATAAGCAGTACACTATTTGACATCAGTCATAAAGGGATCTTTTCGAATTCCATGTCTATTCGGACAAGGGAAACAAACAAACAAAATAAAACAAGTGGGACTTCATCAGACTAAAGAGCTTCTACAAGGCAAATGAATCCAGGATCAAAATAAACAGACAACCCACTGCCTGGGAGAAAATATTTGCAAATCATATATTCAACAAGGGGTTAATCCCCATAATATATAAAGAACTCACACAACGGAACAACAAAAAAACAAGCAACCCAATCAAAAAATGGGCAGAGGATATGAACAGACATTTTTCCAAGGAAGATATACAGAAGGCCAGCAGGCACATGAAAAGATGTTCAACGTCACTAATCATCAGGGAAATGCAAATCAAAACTCCACTAAGAGATCATCTTACACCCATTAGATTGGCCATAATCACCAAGACAAAAAACAACAAATGTTGGAGAGGTTGTGGAGAAATGGAAACCCTAATCCACTGCTGGTGGGAATGCAATCTGGTGCAACCTCTAGGGAAAACTGTATGTAATTTTTTCCTCAAAAAATTAAAAATAGAAATACCTCATGATTCAGCTATCCCACTATTGGGTATCTATCCAACAAACCTGAAACCAACAATCCAAAGAGGCTTATGCACCCCTATGTTTATTGCAGCATTATTCACTATAGCCAAGAAGTGGAAGCAACCCAAGCATCTCACGACAGAAGAGTGGATAAAGAAGACGTGGTATATATACACAATGGAATACTACTCAGCCATAAAAAACGACAAAATTCTCCCATTTGCAACAACATGGATGGACCTAGAGGGTATTATGTTAAGTGAAATAAGCCAGAGAGAGAAAGACAAACACTGCATGATCTCATTCATATGTAGAATATAAACTAACACATGGTCAGAGAAAACTGTATGGTGGTTACCAGAGGCACAGAGGAGGGGGGTTGGGAACAAGGGGTGAAGGCAAACATTTATATGGTGACTGACAAACAATAATGTACAATAAAAACTTCACAATGTTATCAGCTATTAAGACATCAATTAAGAAAAGAGAGAATAAAATACCTTGGAATAAACTTAACCAAAGAGGTGAAAGACCTGTACATTGAAAACTATAAAACATTGTTGAAAGAAACTGAAGAAGACCAAAGAAATGGAAAGATATTCCATGCTTATGGATTGGAAGAATTAACATAGTTAAAATGCCCATATTACCTAAAGCAATCTACAGATTCAATGCAATCTCTATCAAAGTTCCAACAACACTTTTCATAGAAATAGACCAAAGGATCCTAAAATTTATATGGAACAACAAAAGACCCCAAATAGCCAAAGGAATCCTGAGAAAAAAGAACAAAGCTGGAGGTATCACACTCCCTGATTTCAAAATATACTACAAAGCTATAGTAACCAAAACAGCATGATACTGGCACAAAAACAGACACACAGACCAATGGAACAGAATCGAGAGCCCACAGATAAAACCACACATCTATGGACAGCTAATTTTCGACAAGGGAGCCAAGAACAAGAACATACAATGGAGAAAGGAAAGTCTCTTCAATAAATGGTGTTGGGAAAACTGGCCAGCTATATGCAAAAGAGTGAAAGTAGACCATTATCTTACACCATACACAAAAACTAACACAAAATGGATTAAAGACTTGAACGTAAGACCTGAAACCACAAAACTTCTAGAAGAAAACATAAGCAGTACCTCTCTGACATCAGTCTTAGCAACATATTTTCAAGTACTGTGTCTGACCGGGCAGGGGAAACAACAGAAAAAATGGGACTACATCAAACTAAAAAGCTTCTGCACAGCAAAGGAAACCATCAACAAAATGAAAAGACAACCTAACAATTGGGAGAAGATGTTTGCAAACCATGTATCTAATAAGGGGTTAATATCCAAAATATATAAAGAACTCATACATCTCAACAACAAAAAAACTAACGACCCTATCAGAAAATGGGCAAAAGATCTGAACAGACATTTCTGCAAAGAAGATATACAGATGGCCAAGAGGCACATGAAAAGATGTTCAACTATCAGGGAAATGCAAATCAAAACCACAATGATATCACCTCACAGCCGTCAGAATGGCTATAATTGACAAGACAGGCAACAACAAGTGTTGGAGAGGATGTGGAGAGAAGAGAACTCTCATACACTGCTGGTGGGAGTGCAAACTGGTGCAGCCAGTATGGAAAACAGTATGGAGATACCCGAAAAAATTAAGAATCGGACTACCATACGATCCAGCTATTCCAGTGCTGGGTACTTATCCGAAGAACGTGAAAACACCAATCCATAAAGATACATGCAACCCTGTGTTCATAGCAGCATCGTTCACAATAGCCAAGACTTGGAAGCAACCCAAGTGCCCATTAAGGGATGAATGGATAAAGAAGATGTGGCATATATACACAACAGAATACTACTCAGCCATAAGAAATGATGAAATCCAGCCATTTGTAATAACATGGATGGACACTAAGGGTATTGTGCTAAGCAAAATAACTCAGAGGGAGAAGATCAAATACTGTATGATCTCACTCATAAGTAGAAGATAAAAACAACAACAAACACACACATAGGGACATAGATTGGATTGGTGGTTACCCGAGGGGAAGGGGGGAGGGAGGAGGACGAAAGGGACGATAAGGCACATGTGTGTGGTGATGGATTGTAATTAGTCTTTGGGTGGTGAACATGATGTTATCTATACAGAAATCGAAATATAATCATGTACACCTGAAATTTATATAATATTATAAACCAATGTTACCACAATAAAAAAAATACAAGTGCTAGGGTGGGAATTGTAAAAAAAAAACAACAATAATAATAATAATAATTCTGCTTTTTACTTAAATACATTAAAATTTAAAAAAAAAGAACCAAGTAAATAAATTACTGAGAAGTGTGTTTTGTCTATCCTTTTACCAATTATAGAGAGTTTGGAATCCAATTTTGAAATCCAAGTGTATACATAACAAGAAAATACACCAAAATGATAACAGTGAGTAAAACAAACAGAAACAATATTGTTTTTCTATAAGCTTTTCTAAATTTTCCAGGGACATCAACACAGAACAGGGGTAAATATCGGAGAGGATGAGGAAGTAAGTAAGGAGAGGAGGTGCCATTGTGCTGCGGGAGCCCACTGGAGGGCAGGCAGTGGGTCAACTCTACAAAGAACACATATGTATTTTATAATCAGTTAGAAAACAATAAATACGTTTTAGATAAAACAAATTTCTTTCCATCAGCATGAGAGTGGTTCTGAGGGAACTCTGAATGTCTTATTGTTCTCTAGTTCTAACTAATAACTTTCTTTTTCCTTTAAACTCTCCATATAATTGAACTGATTGATATTTACATAATAAGAATCATGCTCAAGACAGTGTTATGAAAGTTTTGCTCACTTGGCTTTCAAGAAACTTTGAATGGAATTACATGAGTGGTCTTCAGTGCTAAAAGAGTTACAGATCCAAAGACTAATACATACACTGTCTTTTTCACAATAAACAAATATCACTGAGTGTACACCAATGAAATGAGCAGTTGTATAAAAGTTGCGCATAACATTCCATGAGAACGGAGCATACAATCTAGGTGGGAAGGCAAAACAAAAATACACGAAAGGTTTAATCTCCACTGAAGGTTACCAGGTTAAACACTTACTATGGGAATGAAATCTGAACTTGCTAGCCTGATAAGGCAGGGGTCTTGAGAGACAGCACCCATCCTCTCTTCTTGAGCACATTCATTCGTTCATTCATTCACTTGAATGCTTGCTATGTGTTAAGGCTAAGAGATACAAAGATGCACAATATTTGGCTTGCTCTCTTAAGAGGTTATAATCCTAAAACCCTAAAACTAAAGTTTTAAAATCATCTACCTTCTGGAGGAGAGTAGTTAATTGAATAAAGCCAATATGTAACTCTAAAATAAATTATGATTATCTAATAAAGATATGCTGCTTCTGTTCATGCCTCTATTTCTATTCATGCTATACCCAAGACCTTAAGTCAGAGCTAATGGAGGTGCACAGCCCCGCACTCAGAAAACTGACTAGGCCAAATACAACCAAAGAAATCTGCCACTGGTTGAGAAACAGACTTCAGCGAGAAACCTGCTCCTAAATCTCAGCCGATATTGGGACGATAACTTGAACGATTCAACCACACACAAGCAAATGGAGCTGTGCAATACACACCTAAAACCAACTACATCGGATGTGTATTCAGGAAGCCTGCTTTTTAGAAAATCTGCAGGAGATTTTCTCTTAATTCTTTTTAACATCATTCACTGTGAGCTTCCAATGATTTCTGTGTAAAAAATTGAGAGAAGGAGCCCGCGGCGGCTGGGAGGACAGACTGAAAATATTTCTCCGAAGGAGCACAAGTGTCCTCCTTACAGGAAAAAGTTTCTTAGATACACTGATTTTGTGGAATCTTTCGCAGACTACTCCTATTTATCCCAGTCAGAATCTGACCACGTACCACCAAGTACAGCACAGCTACAAAAACTCGACGAAGGTCTGCTTGCAGGAATGAATCGATACATCTGAATTCCCTCAACAGCAGTGTCTTGACTGCAGCTGGCCATCAATATTGGTCGGCTCTATGTTCGCTGGATGTACAGATGAAAAAACGAACTGTTCGTCGTTTTAAGGAGAACTATGTCACAGGCCACCATGACACAGTTATCTTGCTCTTTTCGCTTATGTCACAGGCCAAAAGAACAAGAGCCTGAGTTCCGGGGAGCGGAAGCCAGGGAGCCGTGGAGGCGGGAACGCAGGCGCCGGGGACAGGGCCGGGACGCGGGGGGCGGCGGCGCCGGCGCTCACCTTCACGCGCTCGTAGTAGCTCCCGGTGCGCAGCAGCGACACGCCTCTGAACTCGCACTCGCAGCGCTGCAGTCTCTGCAGCAGGCGGCCCACGACCCTGTTCACCACCTCCGCCGCCGCCGAGATCTCCTGGCGGCTCAGCCTCAGCCTCTCCAGCACCGCCCGAGGCTTCCAGCCGCCGGGCGCCGCTTCCCTGCGGCCGAGCCTCGGGGCTGGGACCCGCGGGCAGAAGCCGGACAACTCCGCTGGCCCGGGCTGGGGTCTCGGCCTCCCGGCGGAGCACACGCCCCGCTCGCGGCGAGACCCCGCCGCAGGAAGAGGCGGCCCAGGGCCCTCCGCCGCGTCCTCCGCGCTCGGCGGCGCCTGCTCGGAGCGGGCCTCCCGCGGGCCCGGGGCGCTCTTCTTCCGCGGGGAGCCCTGCGCCCTGGGCCGGGCGGCCGCGGGGACGACCGCAGACGCGTCGGGCTCCGTCGGGGCGCCCTTCCCACGCGGCGCCGAAACCCTGGGCGCCGCAGCCCCGGCCCGCGAAGCCGTCCGCGTCGCCTTTCCGCGCCGAGGGTCCATGGCTGGCGCTCCCTGAGCTCCGAGAAGAGACCGGGCTCCCGAAAGGCCCAGGAGGAGGAGCCGGCAGTCGCGCTTAGAAATGAAACTTAGAAATCTGGCGGGAAGGCAGCGACCGCGGCCGGGGAGCGCGCCCGGCACGTGACCCGCGCGCTGGGAGGTCACGAGGGGCCGCGCCCCGCCGCGAGGCCGGCTGTCTCCGCCAGGGCGAGCGGGGCCTCACGGCACGTAACCCGAGGGAAGCAGCCTTGAAAGCCGCATGCATTTGCTGGCGCACCGCCTCAAATAATTTGGACAACCACAAAGCTTCTCGCACATTGAAGTTGACAGAAAAACTTTTTCAATGCAAGTTTAAACAAGGGTTATTTTTTTATTAATGGAAAATTGAAAATGTTCAATTTTTACCAGATAGAATGAGGATTGACTGTAGTTAGAATAAATGTTTCATTTTATTTGACTTTTTAAAAGCACACACAATCTTAAATTGTGTAAAATTCTTATCCATGAGATTTATCCATTTGTGCTCAAAAGCCCATCAGAGTGGCACTTAAATTTTTTAATAACCCATGCTGCTTCGGAAGTTGCAATTTCGGAGTATCTCGTCATAGGCGTTCAAATATCTATTTCTAAAGCCAAGCCCTTTACAGAAGTACATATTAGACAGGAAGCCCCTGGGTTTAGAATGCCTTGATTACTTTTTTTTTTTTTTTTTTTTACCATCCTAACCATCTTTAAGTGTACAGTTCAGTGACATTAAATGTATTAACATTGTTGTACAACCATCACCACCATCTGTCTCCAGAACTCTTCATCTTGCAAAACTGAAACTCTGTCCCCTTCAACAATAACTCTCCATTCCAGCCTCTACCCGGCCCCTGGCAATCACCATTCTACTCTCTGTCTATGAATTTGACTACTCTAAGTACTTCATGGAAGTGGAATCATACAGTATTTGTCCTTATGTGGCTGGCTTACTTCCCTTAGTGTAATATCCTCAAGGTTTATCCATATTGTAGCATGTGTCAGCCTTCCTTTTTAAGGCTGAGTAATTCATTGTATGTATACACCACATTTTGTTTGATTACTTTTTAAAAAGGTTTCCCTGAGATCGGTATTTTGATATATCCTTCTCTTTGATACAAAGAGGTTTGTTTTTTACACCCCAGGGCAATGAGCCCAACTTTGAATTGTGACTGGAAAGATACATATTTTCTTTTGTAAAAATAAAGGAGGACTATTGTGTAATGGGTTTTGTTCTCAAGCAGACCAATTTCAAGGAATACTAAAACGGAAGTTGAAATGTGGAAATCCATTTCCTTAAAACTGCAAGTGCACTTGGGCAGTCTTCCAGGATGCCCAGGGGTACGCCCATCCCATTCTGAAGACCTCTGCTCTGTAGTTCTATTTTTCTTCTGCAAGGGCTCCAACTGGTTGTCTTGGAATCCTGTAAATGACTCTACCGCCAGCTTAATGCTGTCTTCTAGCCAGTCTTCTAAAGTCCACTGGTGTTTGCTTAACCAAAAACATGCCAGCAACAATCCACTGGACCAGGATCAAATACCTCTGCTGCTGATCTGTCAAAGGAGGAAAACTTGTTCCTTGCTCAATCTTGCTGCAGCAAGCTGTGTCCAAATCAAAGAGGGAATGACTTCTTAGTTGAATCTTGATATGGATCTTGGACTTTATCTAGTAGGAAAAACCAAGAGATTTGTTTATGGGTATATATTTTCCCTAGTTGATTTTGCACCTTATCCTTTACATCTCATGTTTATCTCAGTAATTCACTTAGTCATTAAAGAAATATTTGAGTGCCTACTATGTGCCAAGCTCTATTCTAGGCTCTTGGGATTTAATGATAAACAAAGATCCTTTCCCTCCTGGAGCTTACATTCTGGCAGGGAGAAACAAACAATAAACATAATATGTAAATTATCTTATATAGTAGAAGATAATAAGCTGTATTGAAAAAAGGAAAAAATAGTGGAAGAGGGATCAGGAATGAGGAATGATACAATACTAAAATACTGAGAAAGTGATCTTTGAGCAAAGATTTAAAGGAGGGGATATCCAAGGGGAGAATGTTTCAAGCAGAAAGAAAAGCTAATGCAAAGGACCTAAGGTGGGACTATGCCTAATAATTCAAACAATGGCAAGTGTGGCTGGAGTTTGTGATGTTTGAGATGATGTGTCAGTTATCAACTTATTGCCTCTCAGCTCCAAATATACACTTGAATATATGCTCTCTGATAAACAATAGAATTCCTTAAAACAATAGAATTCTCTTTCAAAGTGCCCACTATGTTAAGCTTTCTCAGTAGAGGTTCTGGAGGGACAGTGCAGAAGGAAGAGGTTTCCTGCAACTTCCAGCATAGTGAAAAAAGTTGAAGGGGATTGATGGGAGAAAGGTAACCCTTGTGGGTATGAGAGCATCTGATAGAGCCTATCCCAGCTACAGGCCCAGAAAGTGATCCCTCTGGGACCTTGCAACCGTGGCCTGGCCATAACCTGTCTACAGCTTACTAGACAGAGAAACCAAGGTTCCTGCCTAGCCTACATATAGCTGCATGGGTTCCTGCGGGTCACACACAAGGCAGTTGATCTTTCTGCAAGTCCTGTGTGCAGTCTGCCTATGGCCCAGGAGGTTCACACAGAGCTGCTGCTCCCTCTGCAAGCTACCTTGTGTAGCTCGTGATCTGTGAAAGCCTTCTACTCTTGAGGTCTGAACCCCTTCTGAGTTTATTCTTCCTTGGGTACACTCCTCAGCCTTAGATCACCATATAGAGCTTCCTTATATCTTATAGTTAAGTATTCTTATATTAAATATCTCCTGTTTAATATACTATGTGATTTCTATCTCCTGATTGGACCCAGACTGCTACAGAATTGGTATTAGGAGTGGTTCCAGGAGATAGACCCCTAGAGATGGGATTTGGGGATTGGTTTGGTTGTGCCCTTGGGCTTGAGCTCAGTGCTCAAGGAGGAGGAACCAGCAAAATAGACTGAGAAGGAGTAGACACAAAAATAGGAGGAAAACCAAAATAGTTTGATATCTTGGAAGACAACTAAAGAAAGTGTATCAAGAAATGGCTGTGAAGGAAAAAAGTATTAACATATAAAATGTTCATCTTTTTGCCTATGTATAACTATTCCTTTTGCTTTGAATGATACTCTTCTCTTCTGAAACATGAAATACCATAAAGTTTGTGGGGAGATGGGGGTACGGGCAAGAAAAGAAGGAAAAAGCTATTCCAGGCTAAGGGAGGAGCAAATGCAAAAGGCAAAAGACTAAGGAAGGTATTTGGAGACCAGATAATATGGACTCTTCAATAAATTTTCTTTCCTTTCATGATAAATTTCTTCAAGTCCATTTCATAAGCCAATTCGTTTAAGAAGCAAGCATTCCCTGTCATCTGCCAGGGACAGGATGCCTGCCTCTCTGCCCTCATGATTGCAATTCACTGAGGCTTTATTACAGCACTTACTGCATTGCCTCGTAACTACATGTGTGCCAGTCACTAGTCTGTGAACTCTTTGAGGATAAGGATGACATTATTCATTTCTGTAAGTCCAATCTTTCTCCAAAATGGTAGGAAAATTCACTAGTTTATAATTGACCTCCTTTCTCCTCTTTTGCTTATCCCCTGCCTGAACTGCCTGTGAAACGATATACCTTTCAAAAACAGAGATTTGATTTCCTCCTTTTCTCATTACTCAACAACTAGTAGAAACTAGTGACTTGAAATTAAGTATAGAAGAAAAAAATTTAATAACAACTAAATTATCTGTTCTTTAAAATTATTTATAAAGCCCCCAAATTTCTGGTGACATGTACTTTATTATTCTTCCTAATTCTCTTTTCTATAATCATTTAGTAAAAAAGGCTTTTACAATCTAGGGCCCTTGAGACTGTATTTCTAGGTGTCCTGTAATTTTGGTAGATCATCTCTTAACATAAAAATCAAGCCTGAGGTAAAGATTAAGAATATAAAACAGTCGGGGCCGCCCGGTGGCACAGCGGTTTAGGTCGCGCTTTGGCAGCCCAGGGTTCACGGATTCGGATCCCAGGCGCCTGCCGACACACTGCCTGTCAGCCATGCTGTGGCGGCGTCCCATATAAAGTAGAGGAAGATGGGCACGGATGTTAGCCCAGGGACCAGTCTTCCTCAGCAAAAAGAGGAGGGTTGGCAGCAGATGTTAGCTCAGGGCTGGTCTTCCTCACAAAAAAAAAAAAAAAAAAAAAAAAGAATATAAAACAGTCCAACTTAAGATCAAGATGATTACCTTAACTCTTAAAAAGGGTTTGCAGTAAAGGGTTAACTCATCAGGCTTAGGGTGTTCAAACTCTGCACATCCCAGAGAAAGGACTGGCCTCTGACAGGCACCTGGGGGAAAAATCTAAGCCCTCAGAATATCCTGTCTGATGAAAGTGTCTTTGTATATACCTGGGGCTTTGGGTCATGCCAGACAGTTTACACTAACAATGTGATTTATGGTGGGCCCTTGGGCCATGCTCTATCAGTTTGATCTCTAGAGGGGCTGGAGATTGAGTAACTAAGGTCAGTCATGCAGGCACGGAGTTACAAGACTCCCAATAAAAGTCCTGGATACCAAGGCCTAGGTTAGCTTCCCTGGTTGGCAATAATTTGTTTGTCATTGCTGGGAAAACTAAGCACTATCCATATGACTCCCCTGGGAGGGACAACTGGAAGCTTGTGCCTGGTCTCTTCTAGACTCTCCCCTATGTGTCTTTTGCCTTTGCTTAATTTAATCTGTATCCTTTCACTGTATTAAACCAGCACCATAAATATAACAGCTTTTCTGAGTTCTGTGAGTCCTTCTAGCTTATCGTTAAACTTGAGGATGATCTTCAGGACCCTGAACACAAAGGTAAAAGGCTAACTTGATCATAAAGAAGAGTTTTATCATCTTTTACAGCAGAAATCTAGTTAATCATATACCTATCCCTGTCTAAACACCTTATCTTTGGGTCTGTGATTAATCTGTGTCTATTGGAAAGAGAAGCACCTCATTTAAAACCATGCCACATGAGGGATTAGTGAAATTGAAAATGTAGGCCTGTGATTCTCTAATTAAAGGCTCAAGCTATTGATTTTCAAATATTTATTAAGGGATGCAGCAAAAGCAGTACTAAGAGGGAAGTATATAGCAATACAGGCCTACCTCAAAAAAACAAGAAAAACCTCAAACAATCTAACAGTACACATAAAAAAACTAGAAAAAGAAGAACAAATGAAGCCCAAAGTTAGTACAAGGAAGAAAATAATAAAAATAAGTGTGGAAATAAATGAAATAGAGAATACAAAGACAATAGAAAAGATCAATGAAACTAAGAATTGGTTCTTTAAGAAATAAATGAAATTGACAAACCCTTAGCCAGACTAAGAAAAAAAGAGAGAAGGCTCAAATAAATAAAATTAGAAATGAAAGTGGAGAAATTAAAATGGATACCACAGAAATACAAAGGATTATAAGAAAATACTATGAAAACTATAAGCCAACAAATTGGACAACCTAGTGAAAATGGATACATTCTTAGACTCGTACAACCTCCCAAAACTGAATGAAGAAGAAATAGAGAATCTGAATAGACCAATCGCAAGAAAAGAGATTGAAACAGTAATCCAAAAAACAAAAGTCCAGGGCCAGATGGCTTCTCTGGAGAATTCTAACAAACACCCAAAGAAGATTTAATACCTATCCTTCTCAAACTATTGCAAAAATGAAGAAGACTGAATGTTTCCTAACTTATTCTATGAGGCCAACATTACCCTAATACCAAAGCCAGACAAGAACAATACAAAGAAGGAAAATCACAGACCAATATTGCTGATGAATATAAATACAAAAATCTTCAACAAAATATTGGCAAACCGAATACAGCAATACATTAAAAGGATCATACACCATGATCAAGTGGGATTTATACCAGGGACACAGGGATGGTTCAACATCCACAAATCAATCAACATGATACACCACATTAACAAAACATGGAATGAAAATCAGATGATCATCTCAATAGATGCAGAGAGGGCATCTGACAAGACTCAACATCCATTTATGATAAAAATTCTCAATAAAATGGGGATAGCAGGAAAGTGCCTCAAAATAATTAAGGCCATATATGACAAACCCACAGCCAACATCATACTCAGCAGTGAAAAACTGAAAGCCATCCCTCTGAGAACAGGAACAAGACAAGGGTGCCCACTCTCACCACTCCTATTCAACATAGTACTGGAGGTTTTGGCCAGAGTAATTAGGCAAGAAAAAGAAATAAAAGGGATCCAAATCGGAAAGGAAGAAGTGAAACTCTCGCTGTTTGTGGACGACATGATCCAACACATAGGAAACTCCAAAGAATCCACCAGAAAACTATTAGAATTAATCAACAACTACAGCAATGTTGCAGGGTACAAAATCAACTTAAAAAAATTAGTTGCATTTCTATACACTAAAAACAAACTAGCTGAAAGAGAAGTCAAGAATACAATCCCATTTACAATCACAACAAAAAGAATAAAATATCTAGGAATAAATTTAACCAAAGAGGGAAAGACCTATACACTGAAAACTATAAGGTATTATTGAAAGAAATCGAAGAAAACATAAAGAAATGGAAAGTTATTCCATGCTCATGGACTGGAAGAATAAACATAGTTAAAATGTCCATATTACCTAAAGCAATCTACAAATTCAATGCAATCCCAATCAGAATCCCAATGACATTCTTCACAGAAATAGAACAAAGAATCTGAAAATATATCAACAACAAAAGACCCCAAATAGCCAAAGCAATCCCGAGGAAAAAAAACCCACAAAGCTGGAGGCATCATAATCCCTGACTTCAAAATATACTACAAAGCTATAGTAATCAAAATAGCATGGTACTGGCACAAAAACAGACACACACATCAATGGAACAGAACTGAAAGCCCAGAAATAAAACCACACATCTATGGACAGCTAATCTTTTGACAAAAGAGCATTGAATGGAGAAAGGAAAGTCTCTTCAATAAATAGTGTCGGGAAAACTGGACAGCCACATGCAAAAGAATGAAAGTAGACCATTATCTTACACTATACACAAAAATTAACTCAAAATGGATTAAAGATTTGAATGTAAGACCTGAAACCATAAAGCTCCTAGAAGAAATTACAAGTAGAACACTCTTTGACATCAGTCTTAGCAGCATCTTTTTGAATACCATGTCTACTCAGGCAATGGAAACAAAGAAAAAATAAACAATTGGGACTACATCTGACTAAAAAGCTTCTGCAAGGCAAAGGAAACCATGAATAAAATGAAAAGACAACCCACCAACTGGGAGAAAATATTTGCAAATCATATATTCAACAAGAGGTTAATTTCCAAAATATGTAAAGAACTCATACAACTCAACAACAACAAAAATAACAACCCTATCAAAAAGTGGGTAGAGGATATGAACAGACATTTTTCCAAAGAAGATATACAGATGGCCAACAGGCACATGAAAAGATGTTAAACATCACTAATTAGCAGGGAAATGCAAATCAAAACTACAATAAGATATCACCTTACACCCCTCAGAATGGCTATAATCAACAAAACAAAAAGTAACAAATGTTGGAGAGGATGAGGAGAAACGGGAACCCTCATACACTGCTGGTGGGAATGCAAACTGGTGCAGCCACTATGGAAAACAGCATGGAGACATCAAAAAATTTAAAAAAGAAATACCATACAATCCAGCTATCCCACTACTATGTATTTATCCAAAAAACTTGAAGTCAACAATTCAAAGAGAGTTATGCACCCCTATGTTCATTGCAGTATTATTCACAATAGCCAAGATGTGGAAGCACCCCAGGTGCCTATCAACTGATGATTGGATAAAGAAGATGTGGTATATACAATGGAATACTAAGCCATAAAAAAAAGACAAAATTGTCCCACTGCAACAACATGGATGGACCTTCAGGGTATTATGTTAAGCAAAATAAGCCAGAGAGAGAAAGACAAACACTGCATGCTTTCACTCATATGTGGAAGATATATAAATACATGGACAAAGAAAACAGATTAGTGGTTACCAGAGGGGAAGGGGGAAGGGGGGTGAGCATAAGGGGTAAAAGGGCACATATATATGGTGACTGACAAATAATAATATACAACTGAAATTTCACATTATTAACTATTATGACCTCAGTTAAAAAAAGAAGCAAAATGAAAAACAATGTAATCACAGTACTATATGTGCAAAATAATAGTAGCATTAGCATACATATAAAAAAACTAGGAGGGGCCAGCCCGGTGGCATAGTGGTTAAGTCCCCTGTGCTCTGCTTTGTGGGCTGAGTTTGCAGGTTCCATCTGGGCAGGGACCTACACCACTCATCAGCCATGCTGTGGCGGGGACACACACACACACACACACACACACACACACACACACACGAAGATTGGTACAGATGTTAGCTCAGGGCAAATCTTCCTCAAGCAAAAAAAAGGGGAAAATTGGCAACAAATGTTAGCTCAGGACAATCTTCCTCAGCAAAAAAAAAAAACTAGGAGGAATTAACAAGAAAACGCTAGGAGGTAGGATTGGAAGCCATCCATGGTGGAAGTTATGGGTTAACTCTCAAAGTTTTGTATTTCTGTAAGGTTTCAATTGTGTATAAAGAACACTTATTATTACTGCAATAAGACAAAGTTATGTATTTGATAGATTTTAATAATCAGAACAATAAAACTGCCATACGGGTTGTTCACTATCCAACCAAAAACTTCCTGTCTGAAGAGGGCTTTAAAAACATTCCTGGATGTTAGCCCAGGGCCAGTCTTCCTCAGCAAAAAGAGGATTATCAACAGACGTTAGCTCAGGGCTGGTCTTCCTCACACACACACACACACACACACACACACACACACACACACAAAATTCCTAAAGGCTGGACATTTAACCTTCAACCGTCCGATTCCTCTAATTAGCCATCTGAATCTTTCATCCGCAAATATAGGTATTGGAATTCCTTTCGAACCTATTCCTATTCTAGTCTTTATAAATAAGTCCAGGAGATAACGAACCAGAAAATTCAAAGAATCTGATAAGGCAAAGTGATCAAAATCATTGTTTGTAGGTGGCCAACTGGCTATTAGGACTGTAACTCGCGAACAGACAACAGATGACAGAGCTGGAGCCCCCAAACCAGGGTCATAGGCAATCGAACAGCACCCACACACCATGCAAAGAGGTACCAGGCCAGGCCACATCCGCCTTCCGGGCTCTCACTTTGCCAGTACAGTCGCGCCAAACCGCCAATAAGCTGTGACGCAGGACGTAGACGTGCTACGCCGTGACATCAGAGCAAGATGGCGGCGCCCTGAAGACTCTCTCTCCTACCCTAAATTTTTGCCCCTCGCTCGTGTCAGGTTCAGAGTCGGACTTTGCCTTTCTCCAGCCATGTTCTCTTTCCGAGGTTGTGGTCGCTGGTTCGCGGCTTCCCTCACCAAACAGCACCTTCCGTTGGCCTGGTTCAGCGCTGAGAAAGCAGCGCGCTGGACTCCGCACTTCGACGTGGTCGTCATCGGCGGAGGACATGCCGGGACCGAGGCAGCCGCCGCCGCCGCTCGGTGCGGCTCCCAGACTCTGCTACTCACGCACCGCGCGGACACCATCGGTGAGGAGCGGTGGTGTGCAGTCGTGTAAGACGCAAGCTGCCAGTGTCCCCTTCTCTCCCTCCCAGTGCCGAACGTGGGAAATCTCTACCCTACCCTAAGGCTAGTGAGAATCCTAGGTTTTAGCCTGATTTGTGTCTCGCAGGGATAAGGCGGGCCCGGGCCAGAACTCTGGATGAGGCTATTCTGTGGCCCGCAGATTGTGCTGCTGCTGTCGGGCGGGGGGGTGGGGAGGAGAGAATATATAGAGAGTACCCAATGACAACTTATTTCGTTGTTGTCATTTACCCTTTGCTAGCTTGTTGCTTTGGATAAAGAGTGAATTGACGTTATTAGTAATCTTTTATTAAACAACCATTGTGTTTTTCCCAGATTTTGTCAAGCTCTTTTGAAGAATGATGCTTTTTATTGCGTTCTGTAATAGTTCTAATAATGCCATAATTTAAAGCAAGACCAGTCTCTAACATCATGATAGATGCTAGCTACAACATTATCTTGTAAATTATGCACCCCTGTTTTTCCTCCTGCATTTTGCTTAAGAGTGAAGTTATTGAAATATTAACTGTTTTCTGTAAAAGTTGTGAATAAATCACTATTTGTGTACTGAAATACTTTTTTAAAATTACCATTCAGCTTGCAACTGTGGAGAGATATACACTGTTAACAGCAATTCTTTTTGGTGGGGGGGGTTATATGATTACCCAAGAGATTACACTTTGCTTATTATACATTTCAGTGTCGTTTACATTTTTAAAAAAATAAAGACCGGGTACTACCTTTCAATAAAAAAAAATATCTAATGAACAAAAAAGTATTTTTGAACTAAGATGATCGTTAAATAGTATAAGTAATGTAATTCTGTCAGAAATAAAGGTTTTTCCCATCAAAACCCATATTCATATTCTTCTACCAACAAAATAAGATGTAAGTTTTCTTTTTAAGAAAATACATTTCAGAGATGTTTTAATAACTCTTAGAGATGAGCTTAGTGAATGACAGTTCTATTGTAAAATCAAAGTTTCTTTAAGGTAATTTGATATGGTAGAGTATCAAGTATTTCTACTTGGTTTCAGCAAAGAAAGATAGCTTTGGTTTAGAAGGTTGAACTAACAAGAATACAGAATGCAAAAATTGTCCTCTTGTGATTCAATCATATCATCTGCCAATAATAAAGTCAGAGGCAGAAAGTCTTTTTTTTTTTTAATTTACTAACCTGGGAAATAATTCTTTTTGGCAAACTATTTTTTGCCTTTCACAACAAAAGAGAAAAGTTTTCTGAGCCTGTTTATTCTATGTTGTACCACTTATGCATTTCATGGAAAATGTTCCCTGTTGAAGACATTGTTAGATCTTCTGAACTTTAGTCCAGGCTCCACTGTGTACTAGCTGTGTGACCTTGGACAAGGGACAATTTATCTAATCCTTAATTTCTTTCTCTATGTCTTTTGTTTTTCTCTTTTTTGCTGAGGAAGATTTACCCTGAGCTAACATCTATGCTAGTCTTCCTCTATTTTGTATGTGGGTTGCTGCCACAGCATGGCTGCAGACATGTGATGTAGGTTTGCACCCGGGAACCAAACCCAGGCTGCCAAAGCAGAATGCGCCGAACTTAACTAGGCCATGGACTGGCCCCTCTTTCTGTATGAAATAGAAATAGTAGTACCAACCTCATAGGGTTGCTGTAAAGTTTAAGTCAGGAAATAAATGCAAATCATCTGGAACAGTGCTTGGGCCATATTGAGTGGTCAGATGTTAACTGTTGTTTTACCATAAGCCTTTCTACATAGCCGACTTAAATTCTTCATAGAGTGAGAAATGGGCTGCACTTTCTTTTTTTTTTTTTGAGGAAGATTGGCCCTGAGCTAACATCTGTTGCCAATCTTCCTCTTTTTTTTCTTCTTTTCCCCCTAAAGCCCCAGTAGATAGTTGTATGTCCCAGTTGTAGGTTCTCCTAGTTTGTCTATGTGGCGTGCCACCTCAGCATGGCTTGATGAGTGGTGAGTAGGTCTGCACCCAGGATCCAAACCAGTGAACCCTGGGCTGCCGAAGCAGAACCTGTGAACTTAACCACTACGCCATCCGGCCGGCCCCAGGACTGTACATTTTTACGACTATTGCCCACCCCAAGTACTGGTACCACACTTGGGATGTTAGTAGGCTCTACTTAAGAACACAGATGACCAATAGACTTTGTTATTCCAACTCCAAATTATTGGGAATGAATGTTGGCTCCTGGAGTTCTATGTTGAGAAAGATTTTGAGGGTGCAGCAAAAGAGAGTGGCGTGTGAGAAGAGGTACTACATTGATAAATATAGTTGAGAAAAAGTTTTCAGCAATTTAAAAAGATGAAGATTTCTTTGCACTTACATAAACGTGTATTTTATAAATAGTTATATAATATACACCAATTCAATAAAGTGCCTAGAAGTTGTCTAGTTTAGAGATATAAGAAAGTGGTGGAATTTCAGTAATTCGTAGGGTTTTGGGTTTTTTTTTTCTTCTCATATGTATGAGAAGACTCATTTCTAGGGATTAAAGTTTGAGAAAAATGTCAGAAATAGTGGGATTCAGGATGTAAAAGAAAAATTTTTTAATTAACTGATATGTAATGAGAGTTAAAAGCTAAGTTATTTTGATAAGTAGCACTATCTAAAACAGAGATCACAACTTTAGATGCTCTAGGAGCCAGGCACATAATTTAAATGTGTGAAGGCAAGTGGATATAAAACAACATGGAGTATTGGGAACAAGTAGTGAGCTGGAAAATATACTCTCATTCAGCGTACCAAACAAAACATCACAGGCAAACCACTGGGTTATGACCTTTGATCTAAAAGTATCTGAAATGTGTCCTTTCTAAAGATGGGAAGA
Organism: Tapirus indicus; assembly: GCA_031878705.1. Lineage (NCBI taxonomy): Eukaryota > Metazoa > Chordata > Mammalia > Perissodactyla > Tapiridae > Tapirus > Tapirus indicus. The sequence continues at coordinate 2,014,496 of CM062933.1, forward strand.
GGATTATTTAAGAGTAGTACAGAGTAATAGGAAAAAAATCATGCTTGGTGATGTCATTTCACATTTCTAGTTTCTATTTTGGTTACTTATTCATTAACAAACAATTCAAATGTTTCAGGTATGATTAAGTTATTATGTGTGTTTTTTCTAAACAAAAAAATCCTTGGCTGAAATATTTACAGTTGAAATGTCTGGGAGAGAGGTAAGTGGGTAGAGCTATAAAAAACCTAAGATTGGACTTGTGTCAATAGTTGGGAATTCATTACACTATTCTCTCTACTTCTTATTTTTTGTTTCTTTAATAAAATAGTTTAACATTTTTATGTGAAATAATATGTTGAATTAGTAACTCGAGTGCAAATTGGTTGCTTTCGTATAAACTCAATGATAGGACAAATATTCACTATTTATGCTTATTGATTTTATACAAAGTGTATGGAGCACTTTTCTAAGATATCCATTTAAGGATACTTATGTAAATAGTAATATTTTATGCCTTTGAGAAAATAATTAGTATAGAAGAATTGTTAAAATGTTGCTGGTGATAAAAATTATTTATGATTAAAAATAAATGTAAAAAAACAATTCAAAGAAATATAGTTTTTAAAAAGTGAAGATCAGAAGCAAAGAATATTTTACACTGACCTGGGAAATAAAATAATTATTAGTAAATGTTACTTATTGCTTACTCTGTGCCAGACACTGTGCTAATTGCTATATGTACACTATCTCATTTTACAAGTAACAAATCCGTATTCAATGAGTTTAAACAAAAAGGAGAATTTATTACCTAATAAGAAGTCTGTAAGTAGATGAGCTCTAAAGTTGATAATTCAGCAGTCCACAGTGTCCGAGGATTCAGCTTCCTTCTGTATCTCCATTATGACGCTTGGATTGTCTTCAAGCTAGCCTCATAATTGCATAATGGCTATTGTAGCTCCAGGTGTCACATCCAGATATGACAACTTTCAGCAGAAGTTTTTTTTTCCTGCTGTTTCCATTTGAAGAGAAAAAGAAAAAAAAAAAAACCTTTCGTAGTGACCCCCTAACAGCTCACTCCTCATGACTTATTTCCCACCCTTAAACCAGACACTGGCAAGTAAGAACAGGAATACCATGATTACTTTAGATCAGTAAAGATTTGCCCCTCAGCTAAGTTTAGGTCACACTCTCCAAACACAAAGCCTCATAGAGGAGTGTGTTTGCCTAAATAAAACTGTGATTCTCTATCAAAGGAAGGAGGGAAATAATCTACTGCAGCTATCATCCCTGTTTTTACAGTAGGGCAACTGAGGTACAGAAATTTAGGTAACTTGCCAAAATCACCAAGTTTATAATTCGGAGATCTAGGAATTGAGCCAGATCTCTTTCACTCACTCCCAATCCGTGCTCCTAATCACAGCGCTATTCAGCCTCCCTATGGAGACCGTAACACTTCTGGAAGGCTTGATGGTGGAGGCAGTAGACCTGAAGATGGAAACACTGCTTCCCACTCCTCTACCTCCCATAAAACCTCTGAGGTAACCACGTGAGTTTAGACCTCCAGATAAGACTATGGGAATGTAAACACAAGGTATTCAATATCGTTTCCTACTTTCAAGATGTTTATAATTTAATTTCTACAAAATAAGCAAAAAGAAAACAGCAGATGGCATTTATGGAAGACATAATTAATTATAACAGTGAATCAGTGCCAAGGGACTTCTTAAAAGTATGTTTGATTTGGGAAGGTTTTATGAGGTAAGGATTTCAAAACCACATTTTAAAGGAAAAGGCAACCTAATGGAAAAGTGAAAATATGCGTCAAGGAAAAGATTATCAAAAGAAACTACAGGCAGTGGTTTGTCTTCAGGATGCCCTGAATAACTCTTGCATCCCATTGGAACTTCGGAGTTTTCTTTTCAGTGTCTTTTTCAAGTTTTTTACTTTTTATCAAATGAGATGATTCTAGTCACTTGTACAGACATTTCCCTATTAAACACTCACAATGTGCAAGGTGCTTATATATTTATTTTGTTTATTTCTGTTCTCATAGGTCAGATGTCCTGTAATCCTTCCTTTGGTGGCATCGGAAAGGGCCATTTAATGAGGGAAGTAGATGCCTTGGATGGCCTGTGTTCTCGAATCTGTGACCAGTCTGGTGTACATTACAAAGTATTAAACCGGCGTAAGGGACCAGCTGTTTGGGGTCTCAGAGCTCAAATTGATAGGAAACTATATAAGCAGAATATGCAGGTAAGAATAAGGCATGAAAACAGGAGAGATTATAGTGATTGCTTAACTGTTATGTTTCAACTTGGATTCTCTTTTGACAGAAAGAAATCCTAAACACACCACTGCTTACTGTTCAGGAGGGAGCTGTAGAAGATCTTATTCTTACAGAATCAGAGCCTGAGTACACCGGGAAGTGCCGTGTCAGTGGTGTTGTCTTGGGTATGTACTGGTTATAGATGATAATAGTGTCTCAAGCTCCATGTGAGAAATTTATTTTAGAGCAAAGTATTGCGATGTTTTGCTTATTCTAGGAAATTGTTGTGTTTTCTCTTCATGGATGAGAAAAATTGTATGAAAACATCAATTTCTCTTCATTTTGACCTTCATGAAGCCCAGTCAAATTCTGAGCTCATCTATACCACATTAGTGTAGGATTTTATGGCCTGCACAATTGTGTCTTTTTCTCCTAGTCTTTCTGTTGTAATTCGTATTTTTCCTAGTTATGACTTCAAATTTTAAAAATTTATAAATTTAAAAAAATATATGATTATATATTTTTATGTGTTTTTTTATCAAAATAACATGCATGTAATTATTTTAAAAATCAAATAGAATTTGGAAGTTTGTATGGAAAAACAATTCTCTCTCTCTAGACTTAACTACTTCAACTTTTTTAGCTGTCATTTTTGATATATACCTCCATGTTTCTAAACAATATGCTTATATTTTTACTCCCTAAATTATCAGTCTTAGACATTATCTCTTAATTTTTTTATCTCTTTCCCTCTGTCCTCCCAATATAATTATACCATAAATTTTGGTTGATAGTATTTACATTATTATGATTATTTAAGTTTTGTTCACTGCAGATGCAAGTAGTATGTTATGTTTGTTTCCTTTCATATACCTCTGCTTTGCCTTGGGTTAATAATTGCTTTTTTTAAATTTTATTTTACTGTGTACCTGTTCAACTTTTTCATGAGAAAAAACTATCACTTTCTCAATACTCAAATAATCTATCAATTCTGTTTTTTCTTTGGTGCTTCCCTCCCCTCTACTATAATCAGGACAGTGGCTCTCTAGGCCTTCTCCATAGATGTCATTTTGAGATTTCCTTTCACCACTTTGCTGTGTTACGTCATCCCTTGTTTCCCTGGCCTCCAGTCTGTCCCTTTCTTACTACCTCATTTTGCTGGAGCACATCTTCCAGTAGCTTCCTAAGAAAAGATTCATGAGAGGTAGATTTTTTGAGTCCTTACGTATCTAAAAATGTATTATTCTCCCATTAGACTTGACTCTTAATTTAGTTGAGAATAGGATTCTAGTTTAAGTCTTTTTTTCCTGAGAATTTTGAGTCTTGCTCCACTATCCTTTAGCTTCCAGTTTTGCTGTTAAGAAGTTTAGTGCATACTGATTTAAATTTTTTTATATATGAGATTTTTTTTTTCTTTCTGAAATCTTCTAGGATCTTGTATTTGTCTCTGGTGTTCTGAAATTTTAAAATGATGTCCCTCAAGATGGTCTTAGTTCATACATTGTGGTGGGGTACTAGGTGTTCCCTTTCAATCTAGAAATCTGTGTCCTTGATTTCTGGGGTATTTTCTTCTATTATTTCTCCAAGCTCTCTTCTTGTCACTTCTATCCCTTCTTGGATTGGTCATCTAGGTTTCTTCTTTTTTTTTGTCATGTTGCCAGACTTTTAGGAGATTTCCTTAAATTTATTGTCCAAATCGTTGTAATGAATTTTTTAAATTTATGATGTTTTTCATTTATAAACATTGTCGTTTTTTTCTGATTGTTTCTTTTTCTTTGCATCTTGTTCTTGGTTTCTGAATTTGATGTCTTTTCTAATCTGTATAAGGATTTTAATTATCGATTTTGAAGTTTCTTTCTGATCTGTGTATTGTTTTCTCCATATTTCTTTATTCTGTGTGCTTATCTGGGCTGCTCCCTTTCATGCACACGGCTTTCTTCAAGTGTCTGGGGAAGTTTGATTGTTCAGATTTTTAAATGAGGCACTAAAACAGTGATGGGAAGATTTGTGTGTGCACAGTTAGTTTTATTGTTTGGCCGACTCTGTAGTCTGATTAGGGATTGAACTGGCCTTTTTGTTGGGGAACTCCCAAATATCGATGTCGGTTCTCAGAAGAAGCAGTCTTCTGCCTAGCGGACTAATATGGCTCCCTGCTAGCATTCTGGGAACAAAGTAGTTAAGAGGAGCTGTGCTAAAGAATGTCATTATTTAAAATACAGATCTTGACCTAATTCCACTGTTTTAAAGTTAATTTTTATTATAGATTTGTTAGTTTCTTTGAATGAGGAATACATACACATGGTAAACAGTTTAAAGGGAACAAAAGAATACAGAGTGAGAAAGTGGTTTCTCTCTCGTCTTGTCCCCCAGCCAACTAATTTTCTCTGTCCAGAGCATTACCAGTTTCTTGTGTAGTCTCTCTACCTATGTATATATGTGTATCTTCGTGTGTACATATATATATTTTTAATTTTTTCACCTAGTAGTGGCATGTGACATGCACTGTTCTGTACTTCCCCCCCCCCCCACTTAATCTGCATTTGCTTTGCTTTTGGAGCTGTTTCTTTTTTAAAAGTTTGTGTTTTGGGGGCCAGCCTGGTGGTGTAGTGGTTACATTTGCATGCTCCTCTTCGGCAGCCTGGGGTTCGCAGGTTTGAATCCTGGGCATGAACCTACACACCGCTCATCAAGCCATGCTGTGGCAGCATCCCACATACAAAATAGAGGAGGTTGGGCATGGATGTTAGCTCAGTGCCAATCTTCCTCACCAAAAAAAAAAGTTTGTGTTTTTGTTCTGGTGATTCCCTTAGTAACTATGATTTTATATAATATGCTAATCTTCTCTTCTGTCAATGTTTATTGACTTTCCTCTATGAACAATTATTAAATTAGTTTTATTTTCATTTCCTTTTCTCTCCCCTGCCTCTCCAGATTTAATGATTATATTATTTTTATTAGTGTAGACTTTTATACCTTTATTTATACTTCTGTTACTTAATTTAGTATCTTTAAATGGTATTTTTTGACCCTGTCTATATTTTATAGGCCCATGATACAATTTTTTATAATGGTAAAATATACATAAAATTAGCCATTTTAACATTTTTAAGTGAACAATTCAGAGCCATTAACTACATTCACAATGTTGTACAACTGTCAGCACCATCCATCTCCAGAACTTTTTTCATCATCCTAAACTGAAACTCTGTACCCTTTAAACAGTAACTCCTGTTACTGAAGAATAAACCTCCATTTTCCTGTAAAGTAGATCTGTCTGTAAACAAAACTTTTATATATAGATTTCAACTATTTCTCTCATTTTCAGCCCCAAGCTTCATTCCTACATTTCTTAGTTTTCATTCTCAGTTCTCCAGTTTCTGAGCCTTTGCAAGGCAAATTAGTTTATTCTCCTTAGTGTCTTCTCTTAGGATTCTTGAGTTACAGGCTTCTCCCCTTTGCTACAGGCTTCTCCCCTTTGCTAGATCAGAGTTATTAATCATCCAACCACTTTCTATCTCCCAAAAATATTTTGAAATTTCTCATCTTTTGACAAGTTCTTTCCCTTTACTTGTCTTTGTGGTTTTATACCTCTTTTGTTTCTTTATTTTATTTTCTTGGAGTTTCAAGAGAGAGAAGAAATCATTTGAGGTAGTTAACTAACACTAACTTTTCAGTGCTGATATGACTTTAGGAACAAGTGAATTATTGCTGACATATTATGTTCTCTCTCCCAGCTTTCTTGAATTCTTGAGATTGATAACATGTAGCCTTCTTGCTCATTTAAAATTCTTTCTTAAGTTTCTAAAGACAAAGTTTTCCTGTAGTTCTAATGGAAAATAGTCACATTCCACTTTGATCTATGGTAACAATTAGAACACAATTTTTACTCTCTTTCCTATCATTTAGTGGATGGAAGCACAGTATATGCAGAGAGTGTGATTTTGACTACTGGGACGTTTCTGAGAGGCACGATTGTAATTGGACTGGAGATGCATCCAGCAGGACGTTTAGGGGATCCGCCTTCCATAGGGTTGGCTCAGACTCTGGAGAGGTTGGGGTTTGTGGTGGGAAGACTGAAGACTGGGACTCCACCCCGAATTGCCAAAGAGTCCATTAATTTCAACATTCTAAACAAGCAGACACCAGATAATCCCTGCATACCATTCAGCTTTATCCATGAGACGGTGTGGATTAAGGTAAGATAATTTATGAAAATCTGGCTTTATAGCTGACATTGGCTATTCACAGCAAGATATAGCCTAACCATTTCTTTCTTTATTTTTTTGGTAGCAATTCACTTTACATCACTATTGCTTAGGGTACAAAAAAGTGATCTTTAAAGGATTAGCTAATTTGGCTAATTGGGTGTTTCCCCATAAGTTCTTAAATTTCATTACTTTGATAACTTTGCCTATTTAAACTTTTTGAAACAATTTCAGACCTACAGAAGAGTTGCAAGACTGTTAAAACAAACTCTTATAAACCTTTGAAATTCACCCATTGTTAATATTTTCCCATATTTATCTCTCTATAGAGAGAGAAATATAGATACATATGTATATATTTAATGTATAAAACAGTAATACATTATTTTTTTTCCTGAATCATTTGAGAGTAAGTTGCAGAGATTGTGACCCTTTACCTCTAAATACTTCAGTGTGTATCTCAACTAAGCACAAAGACATCCTCTTATATAACCTCAACACAATGATGAAATTCAGGAAATTTAACACTGATACAGTGTTGTTATCTAGTATAAAGTCCATGGTCAGATTTTGCTGATTGTCCCAATATGGTTCTTAATAGCAACTTTTTTTTTCCTGTCTAGGATCACATATTGCACTTAATTGTCATTTGTCCTTAATCTGGAACAGTTCCTCAGTCTTTCATGATAGTGATATTTTTGAAAAGTACAGGCTGCTTTTGCCTATCTTTTGAATAAAAAAATGTATATTGTATGTTTAGAATTGAGGACTAATAATTGATGGTCCTAGTTTCTGGTGAGAGGTATCCTAATGAGTGGCTCCAAATAATCTGTTATTTTGAGCAAGTCACTTTTATATTTTTGCTTTGGTAAAATGTAAATTGTGATGATACTTTCTTAGTGTGTATATTTTTAGACTTTTTTAAAATGAATTTTCAAGTTACAGAAAGTAGAAAAAATGGTATAATGAATGTGTCCATCACCCAGCTTCAACAAATAACATTTTTTGGTATTCTTGTTTCATATTTCCTCAACACTTTCTTCCTGAGTTTTAAAGCAATGATTCCAGACATCACATCATTTCACTTATAAATACTTTGGTATATATCTTTAACAGATAAGAACTTTGTAAAATTAACAATACCATTATCACCCAGCAAAACATAATTTCTTTTTTTTTTTTGGTGAGGAAGACTAGCCCTGAGCTAACATCTGTTGCCAATCCTCCTCTTTTTTGCTGAGGAAGACTGGCCCTGGGCTAACATCCGTGCCCATCTTCCTCCACTTTATATGGGACACCGCCACAGCATGGCTCTACAAGCGGTGCATCTGTCCATACCCAGGATCCGAACCCGCAAACCCCAGGCCGCTGAAGCAGAGTGTGCGAATTTAACCACTACACCACCAGGCGGCCCCAAAACATAATTTCTTAACATCATCCAATACTCAGTGTTCAGTTTTCCCTACTTGTATTTTGCAGTTGTTTTACACCGTTTATTTAAAATGTTTTTTACAATTGTTTTATTTGAACCAGGAACCAAAATAAGGTCCACACATTGCGTTTGATGATGTCTTATAATAGCTGGTTTCTTTTTTTCCGACATTTGTATGTGGAAGAAACTGAGTCACTTCGTTCTGTAGAATTTCCCACGTTCTAGATTGGTCTGATTTCATCTCTCTGGTGCCTTAAACATGTTCTTCCATCCTCTATATTTCCTGTAAACTGGTGGATCTAGAGGCTTGGTTAAATTTAGGTTCATATTTTGAGTTGTTTTGACAATACTTAATAAATAGTACTTGGCATTATGCATAGATTTAATGTAAAGTAAGTGCATATCATGTGTGCAATTTATTTGAATAAGAGGCAAACTAATAGAGAAGCAAAACAGTGTTGTAACTAGTCCTGTGTTTTAGCCAGAAGATCAGCTGCCATGTTACTTGACTCACACCAACCCTCGAGTGGATGAGATTGTCCTTGAGAACCTTCACCTCAATAGTCATGTTAAGGAAACTACAAGAGGACCCAGGTAAGGACAAAATATCAATGCTCAATTACTTTAAAGGATAATGTCAATCCTCTTTTGTTTGTTTCATTAAGTTTTTTTATTTCAATGTCCTGTTCTAGATACTGTCCCTCCATTGAATCAAAGGTTTTGCGTTTTCCTAACCGTCTGCATCAGGTTTGGTTGGAACCTGAAGGAATGGATTCTGACCTCATCTACCCCCAAGGGTTATCTGTGACGCTACCAGCTGAACTACAAGAGAAAATGATCACGTGCATCAGAGGCTTGGAGAAAGCTAAAATGGTTCAGCCAGGTAAAGAGAATCACAGCTGCCCTTCAGTGTGAGCTCAACATCGCTTTCGCAGGCAGGAGAACTTAGTTACACTCATGGTTGCTTAGAGCTTCTGAAGACAAAGCCCAACATCTGTGCGTTTAAAATAGTCTTTGGTTTTGAAGAGCACTTAATGATAATCTTTGCATCTCTACCTAGAAGCAAACCCAGCTCTGTTTTTATTTATTTTGTATCATTTATTCTTTGGTCAGGCTATGGTGTTCAGTATGATTACTTAGACCCCCGTCAGATCACTCCTTCTCTCGAGACTCATTTGGTGCAACGGCTCTTCTTTGCTGGACAGATAAATGGCACTACTGGTTACGAGGAAGCTGCAGCTCAAGTAAGAGGTTGTCCAAATGTTATTATAAACAGAAAGCTACTATTTAACTGGTGTACCTCCTTTTAATGTCTGTTATGATAACTATATAGATTTTAGATAGAATTCATAACTATAATAGAAAACTTATTTCTGTTTCAAGATAATATGGAGATGGCTACTGTATATAATAGGATTTAAAAAACACTTGTGGCCTTATTACTCTTTTCTGAGCTCCTAGATCTGATACCATATTTTGATTAGATTGTACTGCTTCTGAAATTTAAAAAAAAAAGAAAATTTAGTTCTTTTAGCATAACTTTATTGAAAATTATCACATTATTATTCCTTATAAGTGGGAAGTTGTGTTATTTTTACTTCTAAGTGGGAAAAGGCTAGGAAAGTCTTACAGATGGATTTTTAAAAAAGATTAGCTTACCTAGGCTTATTGGGAATATTAGATATTTGTGAAAACAATGAAGTGGTACATCACCCATATTCTGTTTCTGAATAAGGATCACATTTTCTGTCTCTGTTCTATCCCTTCTGGGCAGTGACTGCTTTCTTAACTGCCCCATGCTGTTTTTTCCAGGTAGTGTTCTGAATAGGAAAGCTCTTTTTCAGTTCATAATAGCCCTTTAAACATTTCAGTCCTCTTGTAGGGTGTGATAGCTGGAATCAATGCAAGTCTTCGGGTCAGACGCAGGCCTCCTTTTATCATTAGCCGAACAGAAGGCTACATTGGAGTCTTGATTGATGACCTCACCACACTGGGCACCAATGAACCATACCGGATGTTCACCAGCCGAGCCGAGTATCGTTTGTCACTGCGCCCCGATAATGCTGACAGCAGGCTCACATTCCGAGGTAAGTCTTCATGAAGTCCAGCAACCAGGTTTACTCTTCTGTAACACCTCTCTCATTCTGTTCTTTTCCTCCCTTTTCTAGGCTATAAGGAAGCTGGCTGTGTGTCCCAACAAAGATATGAAAGAGCTTCTTGGATGAAGTCTTCTTTAGAAGAAGGCATTTCTGTGCTGAAATCCATTGAGTTTTCAAGTTCTAAATGGAAAAAGTTAATTCCAGAGTCTTCTATTAGGATTAGTAAAAGTCTGCCTCTCAGGTATGCATTTTTAATATAAACCTTTCTCACTTTTTACAGAAAAATGAGATCATTTCAGAAAGACATTACCTATAGATTCCTCACCTACACGTTCCCTACCTACACACTTTTGGCTTCTTTTCAGAATCCTTTAGATGTAACATCTCTTTATGCAGTATTAAAATATATATATGATTCTAGATTATTATTGTTATTTTTTATATAATTTCTCTGTAGCCTCCATTGAGTTCTGGCTTTCCTAAGATTTAGAGGGTACAAACCCAGAAATATTTCTTTGACCAGCATGGACCAATTGGAATGATCTCATCTTGCCTGTGAGCTCCAGCAAGGAAACCTCTTTGATTAAGCAGAGTGTTGTAAATTCTTTGGACTTACTTCAAGAGTCCCTTAACTACATTTTAGGGGGGTTTTTTTGTCCTTGTTTTTATCATTCTGGTTATATGGACTTTGAGTCTAAGGGACGTTAATGGAGAGCTTCTTGCTTTAGAGATATATTCCTAAGGACCTTGCATAATTCAAAATCTGCATATTTCAGCACTGGATTTTCCCATTAAAAAAAGTAAGCTGTTCTCACTTTGGCCAGCACAGATACTAAAATTGGAAGATTAGCATGGTTCCTGTGCAAGGATGACATGCAGATACGTGAAGCGTTCCATATTTCTGATGTACACCTGAAATCTATTCAATGTTAAAAATCAATAAAAAATTTTTTAAGTAAGCTAGTGTGTGTGTGTGTGTGTGTGTGTGTGTGTGTGTGTGTGTGTGTCTCTGTGTGTGTAGGGTGCTCAGAAGATATCAATCTACAGTTGTAGCTTAGAAGCACATATGGTGGCATAAATCTTGCAGCTGTGTCTCCAGGATATTTTTCCCTTTTTTTTTTAAACCCCTGTGAGGGATTTTGTAGACTTAAAGGTATACCTATTTTAATGCTGCTTTTTATTGTCTAATCTTTCCAAATGCTCTCTCCTTAATTAACAGCCTGGAACAATATGTCCTTGTTTGCTTTCATCCATCATGGTGTTTTATTGTTTACAACTTCTGTTCCCAAGTTTTTACTTTCGTAGGAATTTCCCAAAGCACTGGCACCACTGTTAGGGGATATGAAGCAGATTTTTAATTATAGTAACAGTAAGTATTAAAGAACCTGCATAGTAGTCACCCAAACCTGGGGACCTCATTCACAGGAATGACAGCCTGATTCACAAATAAGGATGGTGGATATATTTGTTTACCAGCTGAGTGGCACTGAGAGATAGCAGTAGTATTTACATAGTTTATAATTCGCTCAATTTTCCAGGTGTTTGTTTAAATTTAGAAGGGTTCACGTTATTTCAAACTTTGCACAAAGAATTTATAACATTGTGCTTTGTTTTGATCAAATATTATACTATTTCAAATTTATATAATTAAAATTTGGGTTAAATGTGACTAATGTGTATTGAGATCATAGTGAGAGCAGTGGAAGTTTTCAATACAGTTTACTAATGGGATTAGTTTGGTAAGAATATAAAACTGATAGCCTCCTTTTTCGTATTTTTATTCATTAATTAGCATTTTAGCCATTTTATTAAGGTGATTTTTTTTTTAAAGTAATTTGGCCAAATGTTTTCCTTTTTAATTCAGGTATCTTTCCCTCAAGAGGAAATAGTGTCCCCGTCCCTATATTTGATTTCAGCAGAATATTTACAGTCTAGCATTCAGCCTCCCTACATAAACTCACTTTATCAATGCCTCGATGTATAAAGCTAAAAAGAGAGAAGATTGGTCAAAATACATTTGTTGCATTTACCACATACATGCCAGGCTCTGTACTCAGCACTGATAAGTTGAACCAGACTTTGAGCAGGCATTTTCACAAAAGAGATACACAGTGTACGTACACACGCATTTCTTTTCAGGATTATAGGGAAATGCATTGATATGATAGATAGCTCAGACATTGTCTCTTGTGTTCTGCTGAAGTGTGCTGACTTTTCCTTTCTGTGCCAGAGCTCTGGGCTCTGAGGCTTAGGCTTGATTCAAAGCAGGTCTTGAAGTTTGAACCTAAGAACAGCTCCAAGCCTTGTAAACAAATTATTTAAATTTTTTTAAAGTTAGGTAGTCAAGGGCTTTTCTTTGAGGTCAACCATCCTCCTAGATTCCAGGGTAACTGGTTAGTCATTAGGAGATGTGTTCCACTGTGTTCTATAATTTCTGAAAGGACAACCATTTCTGTTTTGGAGTTTAGGGTTATATGGTTTCATTGTAGCTTATCTGATGAAGCCTCTGTAATTAGTTGACCTAACTTGTCTCCTGGAGCACAGGAAAGCTGACCAGTTCCTTGTGGGAAGAGACGTTCTGGACTTCCCTAGAGTAGGCCATCTGAGGAAGAGATGAGTGAAGCATCTGCACAGGGTGATAATGCCTGACTGTGATAACAGAAGGAGCTGTAAAGAAGGTTGCTGGGAGGCTTGGGGAGACTCGGGACCCTGGATGGGTAGATCTGACTTTCTTTTGACATGTGATAATTCATTGGTTTAATTGGTTTGGGGTGGACAGAATTTATCAAAAAAGCAACCTATTAAAAGAAGGAAAGACTGGGGCCAGCCTGGTGGCATAGTGGTTGAGTTTGGCACATTCTGCTTCAGTAGCCTAGGTTCGCAGGTGCAGATCCCAGGTGTGGACCTACACCGCTCATCAAGCCATGTTCTGGCACCATCTCACATACAAAATAGAGGAAGATTGGCACAGATGTTAGCTCAGGGCCAATCTTCCTCAACAAAAAAAAAAGAGAGAGAGAGAGAGAGAGAAAGATCAAAGTTAGTAAATAAAAATAAAATGAATTAAGGCAGTAAAGGTAGGGAAACTATACAGATCAGTGAGGCCTTGTGAGAACCAAACAAAATGAGAGGGAAACTGCAGAATATTTTGCAATCTTGGAGCAAACAGAGATCTCCTTCAGCTGGTTCTGAGCATGCAAAGATGACTCATTCACAGGACATGGACTTAACAAGGCTTAGATGTAAATTCTTACAGAATTCAATCAAGCTATTGTTATCAGAGGATACTCTGTCCTTACAAGAAAGGGAGGACAAATGGCAATGCAACCTTTACCAACAACTAATTTCTCATGATAAAGGAAGGGAGCTGGGGAGAATCACACTAATCTTACTGAAGTCCTCCTGTGTTGCAGATGCTGCTGCATTTGCTCACTGTACTTGGAAACAACTAGGAGTATCTTTTGATATTATTTATTCTGAGGTTTGGTATTATTTCCTAGGAATCTTGTTCTTAATCTGCCTTATATGATATGGACCCCAATGTTAATGAAACTTTTGTGTATTTGCAGAGCTCTAGATGTTCTGAAGTACGAGGAAATTGACATGGAGATGTTGGCTAAGGCTATTCCAGAGCTCTTGAAGAAGTACACTGAATGTAGAGAGCTAGCTGAAAGACTGAAAATAGAAGGTAGAAAATACTTTTTTACTTAAAAGTATATATGTTCTCTTAAAAGGCTATGTGCTCTCTTTTCCAATTGTGCAAATTATGAATGGACAGCAGATCCATTAACAGTTCTATGTCAAGAGGAGCCATTATTACCATAGGACCAGCATAGTCTTAGGCTTTGTGCTACTCAAAGTGGGGTTCCCAGGCTAGCAGCATTGCCACATGTGGGAGCTTGTTAGGACAGAATCTCAGGCTCCACCCCAGACCCACTGAGTAAGCATCTGCATTTTAACAAGATCCCCAGGTGATTTGTGTGCACATTTCAAGTTTGGCAAGTGCTACTGTAGACTTCTCCTTTAAATTAAAAAAACATTTTTTTCCCTTGAACTTCCTTTTTAAACTTTCCCCCTTTAAGTTCTAATAATGAGAAAAATACTATCTTTGGCTTTGATAATATACTAGAATACTCTAGTGTACAGGTACTTTCTATCAGGCACAGAAATCCAGAGCCTGCCCCTGTATTGGCCTGTAATTCTCCTTCTTTGTGTTGTCTTTGCCTAGTTTTGGTATCACAGTGATGTTGGCCTCATAGAATGAGTTAGGAAGCGTTCCATCTTCTTAAATTTTTGGGAATAGTTTGAAAAGGATGGGTATTAAATCTTCTTTGAATGTTTGGTAGAATTCTCCAGAGAAGCCATCTGGTCCTGGACTTTTGTTTTTTGGATTACTGTTTCAATCTCTTTACTTGTGATTGGTCTATTCAGATTCTCTATTTCTTCTTGATTCAGTTTTGGGAGGTTGTATGAGTCTAAGAATTTATCCATTTCTTCTAGATTGTCCAATTTGTTGGCATATCGTTTTTCATAGTGTTCTCTTATAATCCTTTGTATTTCTGTGGTGGTTGTAATTTTCCTCTTTCATTTCTAATTTTATATATTTCAGCCTTCTCTCTTTTTTTCTTAGTCAATCTGGCTAAGGGTTTGTCGATTTTGTTTATCTTTTCAAGAACAAGCTCTTAGTTTCATTGATCCTTTCTACTGATTTTTTGGTCTCTATTTCTTTTATTTCTGTTCTAATTTGTATTCTTTCCCTCCTTCTGCTGACTTTGGGCTTTGTTTATTCTTTTTCTCATTCTGTTAGGTTTAGTTTAAGATTACTTATTTGAGATTTTCCTTGTTTGTTGAGGTGGGCCTGTATTGCTATGATTTTCCCTCTTAAAATCGCTTTTGCTGCATCCCATAAGAGTTGGTGTGATGTATTTTCATTATCATTTGTCTCCAGGTATTTTTTGATTTCTCTTTTGATTTCTTCATTGATCCAATGGTTGTTTGGTAGCATGCTGTTTAGTCTCCACATATTTGTGACTTTTGCAGCTTTCTTCTTGTAGTTGATTTCTAGTTTCATAGCATTGTGTTCAGAAAAGATGCTTGATATGATTTCAATCTTCTTAAATTTATTGAGGCTTGCCTTGTTTCCCAACATATGGTCTGTCTTTGAGAATGTTCCTTGTGCACTTGAGAAGAATGTGTATTTTGCTGCTTTTGGATGGAATGTTCTACATATATCTATTAAGTCCATCAGCTCAAGTGTTTCATTTAAATCCACTATTTCCTTGTTGACTTTCTATCTGGATGATCCATTGATGTAAGTGGGGGGTTGAGGTCCCCTACTATTATTGAGTTGCTGTTAATATCTCCCTTTAGGTCTGTTAATAGTTGCTTTATATACTTTGGTGCTCTGGTGTTAGGTACATATATATTAATAAGTGTTATGTCCTCTCAGTGGAATGTCCCCTTTGTCATTACATACTGACCCTCTTTGTCTCTCATTGTCTTTTTTATCTTGAAGTCTACTTTGTCTGGTATAAGTATGGCAACACCTGCTTTCGCTTTCCTTTTGCCTGGAGTATCATCTTCCATCCCTTCACTCTGAGCCTATGTTTGTCTTGAGAGCTGAGATGTGTTTCCTGGAGGCAGCATATTGTTGGGTCTTGTTTTTTAATCCATCCACCCACTCTGTGTCTTTTGATTAGAAAATTCAATCCATTTACATTTAGAGTGATTATTGATATATGAGGACTTAAAACTGCCATTTTATCTCTTGTTTTCTGGTTGTTCTATATTTCTCTTGTTTCTCTTCCCTTGTATTTCTGACTGCCTTTTCAGTTTGGTGGTTTTCTGTGATGGTTTTCTCTCTATCTATGATTTGTGTCTCTGCTCTGATTTTTTGTTTAGTGGTTACCATGAGGTTTGTATAAAGGATCTCGTAGATGAGACAGTCCATTTTCTGGTAGCCTTTTATCTCCATTAGCCTAAGCAGGTTCCATCTCTTTCCTCTTCCCCTTCTCAGTTATTGTTGTCACAAATTATTCTGTTTTGTATTGTGAGTTTGTGATTAAAATGAAGTGTTTATAGTTATTTTTGATGCTTTCCTTCCCTGTATCCTTTTTTATAATTGTTTGCTAATCTGTTCTGATAGAGAGCTGCAATTTTCTGATTTTGTCTGTCTATTTATCTCCTTGCTCAAGGCTTTGTAAACCTTTGCCCTTTTGTTTCAGGTATGAGGGCATCCTTGATCATTTCTTGTAAGGGCGGTCTAGTGGCGATGAATTCCCTCAGCTTTTGTTTATCTGGGAAAGCTTTTATTTCTCCATTGTATCTGAAGGATAGTTGCATTGGATGGAGTATTCTTGGCTGAAAGTTTTTGTCTTTCAGAGTTTTGAAGATATCATTCTCCTAGCCTGACTCCTAGCCTATAAGGTTTCTGCTCAGAAATCTGCTGAAAGCCTGATAGGAGTTCCTTTGTAGACTATTCTTTTCTGCCCTTAATATTTTTTCTTTGTCATTGACTTTTGCCAGTTTTAATAGTATATGCCTTGTGGACGGTCTTTTTGCATTGATGTAATTAGGAGTTCTATTGGCTTCAAATACTTGTATTTCCAGTTCCTTCCCCAGGTTTGTGACGTTCTCAGCTATTATTTCTTTGAACAAGCTCTTGCTCCTTTCTCCTTCTGGAATACTTATAATCCTTATGTTGTATTTCCTAATTGAGTTGGATACTTCTTGAAGAATTTCTTCATTTTTTTAAAGTCTTAGTTCTCTCTCCACCACCACCTGAAGCATTTCTATATTTCTGTCCTCTAAATTACTAACTCTGTCCTCCAAAATGTCAGCTCTGTTTTTTAAGGTTTCTAGATTTCTAAATTTCATTCATTGTGTTCTTCATCTCCAGAATTTCTGTTTGGTTTTTTCTTAGAGTTTCAATCTCTTTGGTGAAGAATTCCTTCTGCTTATTAATGATATTCCTGAGTTCATTGAACTATATTTCTGAGTTTTCTTGTAACTCATTGAGTTTCTTTATGACAACTATTTTGAATTCGCTGTCATTTAGGTTGTAAATTTCTGTGACTTCAGGATTGTTTTCTGGAGAGTTGTCATTTTCCTTCTACTCTAGAGTATTAAGGTAGTTCTCCATGGTGTTTGATGAAGTGATCCTTTGCCAGTGCATAATGGTAGTATCAGGTCACAGATTTCACCTGCCACCACTGGTGGGGGGCAGGAGCTGTGTTTTCTGAATCTGCAATGTCTGTTGGAAGTTGTGCCAATAGGTCTCGTCTGCATTTGCCTGCTGGCTGCAGCTGCTTGGTGGTTCACATGTGCAGGCACTCTGGTACAGATTTGCTGCCTTGGTCAGGTACTGGCCAAGGTGTTGTGCTAGGCAGAGGAGGGGGGTTTCTTTCATGCATGTGCAGGTCTGCTCTGCACTCGCCTGTGCTTGGAGGTAGGGGCACGTGGTGGCTGACCTGTGCCACTGTGTGGAGTGTCCTATGGGCTGGGCTGCCACTCCAAAAGAGAAAGCATTCATTGTAGGCCTGCTTGCTCCTCTGCCTCTCTTACAGTTGCGCACCAGCTGCTACGTGAGGACCTGTGACCTAGATCGATGCTGCTGGGGATGGGGAGGGGATCTGCTCCCTTCCTTCCACTGCTTCCCAGGGATCCAGTACACCCACGTTCAGATGTGTGGCTGTGTGGATCTCTCAGACGTCCTATTGTGCTTTGTAGGGAATCCTCTGTTGGTTAATGAATGTTTGTTTGGTTGTAACTCAGTGGGGAGAGACTAACGGAAGACCTCACTCCACCATGATGCTGAAGTTACTCTCTAAAGATAGTTATTCTAACTTGAACCTGGTGATTTATTGGACAAAGTAAAATTGCAAACCAAGTTTAAAATATAGAATTTAATCACCTTTTCCCAGGTTCTAACAGCCTAAATGTTCAATCAGGTAATTTTTACTCAATAGAGAAATCAGAATGTTGAAACAAAAGGTCAACGTTACTTCTTATACATTAGTATACTACTAGTGTCTTGTCATTTAGAAGAATGATTCTAGAGTTTAGTGAGTTTCCTTTTGTTGCTACACTTTTGTGTGTGAGGAAGACCAGCCCTGAGCTAACATTCGTTGCCATTCCTCCTCTTTTTTTGCTAAGGAAGACTGGCCCTGGGCTAACACCCATGCCCATCTTCCTCTACTTTATATGGGACACCGCCACGGCATGGCTGACAAGCAGTGCGTTGGCCAGTACCTGGGATCTGAACCCATGAACCCCAGGGTGCCAAAGCATGAACTAAACCACTGCACCACTGGGCCGGCCCCTTTGCTAGACTTTTGTTAGCTTCCGTGGTGGAATGGTAAGTAGCACCTGGGTCATCCTATATATACAGCTAAAGTATAGCAATGTGACAGACCTCCCTGGAACTGAAAGAAAATGCCACTTCTAGAAGGAATGTAGCATTCTTACTTCGCTGGTCCTCAAGGACCTGAAGTCCTTTCCTGTTTGAACAGTACATCATCATCCAACTTTTCCTACCCTTCTTCCCATCTCATTCTGTTCCCTGCCTTTTTTTCCACATAATTTCCCACCCCAGAAAAAAAAATTATGAAAATGCAGAAGCTGATATTATTCTCAGTATTTTTTGTTTATGCTCGAGATTTTTCGTAATGAACTACAAAAGTACATCTGTGGATTTGATGGTCAATACACTGACCCCAGAGTATGAGAGCACACCATGTGTTCATCATCACTGATGAACATACACGCAAAACTCCTCAACAAAATATTGGTAAATTGAGTACAATATATTAAAAAGATCATATTCCATGATCAAGTGGGATTTCTACCAGGGACGCAGGGATGGTTCACCATCTGCAAATCAGTCAATGTGATACACCACATTAAGAAAACAAGGAATCAAAAGTAGATGATCATCTCAAAAGATGCAGAGAGGGCATCTGACAAGACTCAACATCCATTTATGATAAAAACTCTCAATAAAATGGGGATAGCAGGAAAGTACCTCAACATAATTAAGGCCACATATGACAAACCACAGCCAACATCATACTCAATGGTGAAAAACTGTAAGCAATCCCTCTGAGAAAAGGAACAAGACAAGGGTGCCCACTCTCACCACTCCTATTCAACATAGTACTGGAGGTGTTGGCCAGAGTAATTAGGCAAGAAAAAGAAATAAAAGGGATCCAAATCGGAAAGGAAGAAGTGAAACTCGCTGTTTGTGGATGACATGATTCTATATATAGAAAACCATAAAGAATCCATTGGAAAACTATTAGAAATAATCAACAACTGTAGCAGAGTTGCAGGGTACAAAATCAGCTTAAAAAAATCAGTTGAATGAACTAGCAGAAAGAGAACTCAAGAATACAATACCAGGGGCTGGCCCAGTGGCGCAGCAGTTTAGTTCGCACTTGGCAGCCCGGGGTTCATGGGTTCAGATCCCGGGCGCCTGCCAACACACTGCTTGTCAGCCATGCCATGGCGGCGTCCCATGTAAAGTAGAGGAAGATGGGCACAGATGTTAGCCCAGGGCCAGTCTTCCTCAGCAAAAAGAGGAGGAATGGCAATGAATGTTAGCTCAGGGCTGGTCTTCCTCACACACATACAAAAAAGAATACAATACCATTTACAATTGCGACAAAAAGAATAAAATATCTAGGAATAAATTTAATCAAGGAGGCGAAAGACCTACACACTAAAAACTGTAAGACATTATTGAAAGAAATTGAAGATGACATAAAGAAATGGAAAGATATTCCATGCACATGGACTGGAAGAATAAACGTAGTTAAAATGTCCATATGACCTAAAGCAATCTACAGATTCAGTGCAATCCCAGTCAGAATCCCAAGGACATTCTTCACGGAAATACAACAAAGAATCCTAATATATATATGGAACAACAGAAGACCCTGAAGAGCTAAAGCAATCCACAGAAAAAAGAACAAAGCTGGAGGCATCACAATCCTTGACTTCAAAACAGCATGGTACTGGCACAAAAACACACAGATCAATAGAACAGAATTGAGAGCCTAGAAATAAAACCACACGTGTATGGACAGCTAATCTTCAACAAAGAAGCCAAGAACATACAATGGAGAAAGGAAAGTCTCTTCAGTAAATGGTGTTAGGAACACTGGACAGCCACATGCAAAAGAATGGCAATAGACCACTGTTTTGCACCATACACAAAAATTAACTCAAAATAGATTAAAGACTTGTAGGTAAGAGGTGAAACCATGAAACTCCTAGAAGAATATATAGGCAGTACACTCTTTGACGTCAGTTTTAGTAGCATATTTTTGAATACCATGCCTACTCAGGCATGGGAAATGAAAGAAAAAATAAACAAATGGGACTACATCAGACTGAAGAGCTTCTGCAAGGCAAAGGAAACCAGGAACAAAAGAAAAAGACAACCCACCAACTGGGAGAAAATATTTGCAAATCATATATCCAACAAGGCATTAATTTCCAAAATATATAAAGAACTCATACAATTCAACAACAGAAAAACAAACAACTCAATCAAAAAATGGGCAGAGGATGTGAACAGACATTTTCCAAAGAAGATAAACAGATGGCCAACAGGCACATGAAAAGATGTTCAACATCACGAATTATTGGAAATGCAAATCAAAACTACAATGAGATATCACTTTGTAGCTGTCAGAATAGCTATAATTACCAAGACAAAAAATAAAAAAGCGTTGGAGAGGGTGAGGAGAAAAGGGAGCCCTCATACACTGCTGGTGGGAGTGCAAACCAGTGAAGCCACTATGGAACAGTATGGAGATTTCTCAAAAAATTAAAACTAGAAATACCATATGATCCAGCTATCTCACTACTGGGTATTTATCCAAAGAACTTGAAATCAACAATTCAAAGAGACTTATGCACCCCTATGTTCACTGCAGCGTTATTCACAATAGCCAAGACATGGAAGCAACCCAAGTGCCCATCAACTGATGAATGGATAAAGAAGTTGTGGTGTGTGTATATATATATATACACACACACACAATGGAATACTACTCAGCCATAAAAACAAAATTATCCCATTTGCAACAACATAGATGGACCTTGAGGGTGTCATGTTAAGCGAAATCAGCCAGACAGACAAAGAGAAACACCGTATGATTTCAGTCACGTGGAAGAGAAACAAACACAAGGATAAAGAGAACAGATTAGTGGTTACCAGAGGGAAAAGGGGTGAGGGGTTTTGGGCAAAAGGGGTAAAGTGGCACATATATATGGTGACAGATAAAAATTAGACTATTGGTGGTGAGCATGTGCAGTGTATATAGAAACTGAAAATAATAATGTACACCTGAAATTATACAATGTTATAAACCATTATGACCTCAATAAAAT
The DNA here is from genome assembly GCA_031878705.1 of Tapirus indicus. NCBI lineage: Eukaryota > Metazoa > Chordata > Mammalia > Perissodactyla > Tapiridae > Tapirus > Tapirus indicus. The sequence goes on from CM062933.1 coordinate 2,035,877, forward strand.
AAATGGAAGAATAATTATCTTTAACTTGTTCATAGGATACCCTGACTTCAGCCATGGCGTAGCTACTCTTTTGCCTTGTTCTTTAAAGACTCTGGCACATATAAAGACTCTAATTTATGTCCATGGCTTAAAAGAAACCACACTAGGTTAAAATATAATACCTATCAGTGGTTTTCAAATCACTTTGTCCTCCACTCGACAGCAAGTTTCTTGAGGACAGAAATCAATTTCAAATTCTTCTTTGTATTATCTCTCATGTTTTGCTATATACATATTTCAAAGATTAAATAAATATACCTTTAACATACATTACCTCCTCATTTATATTCCATGATCTCCTGAAGAGTCTATGCATGAGTCATAAAATTGTATTACAATTTATTGTACTAATTTGTTATATTACAATGTTGTATTAAGCCTTTGACATCCATTTTTTTTAATTATTATTTTTTTATTGATGTCTTAATAGTTTATAACATTGTGGGGTTTTAGTTGTACATTATTGTTTGTCCGTCACCATGTGGATGCATCCCTTCACCCCTTGTGCCCACCCCCCACCCCCCTTCCCCTTGGTAACCACCAACCAGTTCTCTCTGTCTGTGTGTTCGTTTATATTCCACATATGAATGAATTCATGCAGTCCTTGACATCCATTATTTTGTTTGATACTTAGAACTGTCCTGTGAAGGATAGGTATTAGCATTATTGCCTTAATTTTACAGGTAAGTGGTCACTTGCCCAAGGTCACACAATTGGTGAGTGGCAAAGGTGGAATTTGAACCTAGCTTGTCTGACTGCAAGGCCTGTGCACTTCACAGTTATCTTTTATTGCCATAAAGAGCATCAGAAGTCATCCGGGTCAGCCCTTAAAATTTCTAGACAGAGCAGCTGAGGCTCAGAAGGATAATGATGTGCCCATAGTCAGAGGGTGGTTAATTGGTAGAGCCAGGCTCAGAACTGAGATTTTCTTGCTGCCAGTCAAGTGATGGAAGCAGGTGCTACCCAAACCTTTAGGGAAGGCTTGCTTTCATGAACAGGACAGAATGCCCACCTCAATTTAGGTTTTAAAACAGGTTCTGAATTTATTTTTCTAAGAACAGAGTGCTTTAATTACAAAATAGTTACAGAATTATCTTTCTAACTTAACTTCTGAGTAAAATCTTAGTTAAATTAAATCTCAGTTAAATTATTTAAATTGAGTGTTGTCATCTGAGAAGCTCTGCTTTTTTAAATTATAGCTTTATATAGACCTAATTCAGAAAACTGTTTTCTAGGAGAAACATCCTATCATTAGGACTTAAAATTCAAACCGACAGCTTATTGAGGAAAATGTTCCACCAAAATTTGCACTGAGAGGGAAAGCAGTTTCTTTTTTTACATTTAATTTTCCAGATTTTTGAAATGAAAAAGACACTTTTCAATAAACTACCAGACAGAATGTTTGTAGTTAATATGCAAGATACCACCTCTCGTCATGTTAGCCTCAGTTTCCTCATCTGTGGAAGGGAACGCCTGCCCCACCTGTCTCATGGTGTTGGGATAAGTGGTAAATGGTATAACATATGCAAAAGCTCTTTGTAAATTGGGAAAAGCTATAAAAATGTAAGTTGTTAAAATAATCTGAGTATCATAACATAATTAATTTTGTTCACCAGCCACTTATGAATCAGTACTATTCCATCAACAACAAGAAATAAAGGAAGTTCAGCGAGATGAAGCTCTCCAACTGCCAGAAGACCTAGATTATTTGACTCTCAGGGATGTGTCTTTGTCCTGTGAAGTTCGAGAGAAGCTACAGTTCAGTCGCCCACAGACGGTAAGAAAACAGACAGTGGATAGGAACAGGTTTAAATAAAGAGTGCTTTAATTTTTTAAACCTGGATTTACAGTGGCCACATAACTAATGTTTTATTTCATCATAAAAAGCTTAACCTCTTATTTTCATATATCTCTTTGTATCACAGATGTTGGTATGTTTTTGAAAGATGAAAAAGCTTAATCTAAATAAATAACTAGAAGTCAAGAATTGGGTTGATTATAATTCTGTTCTAGTCTCAACCATATGCTAAACCATCAGTGCAAACTGGTATATATGTATGACTTAAAAATAAACCACTTTAGGTTAAAATATAATATAATACATATCAGTGGTTTTCAAATCACTTCTTGGATCCCTCCCTAGGGGTTCCATCGTGTTGCCTTGGGAGCTACTAGGAGAAAGAGGGGAGCCAAAGAGGTCCCCCACTCCATGCTTCAGCCTCAGTTTCTGTGTGTGTGTGCACGCGTGGCACATCTGTAAAAAACTTCGTTATATAGTATTGAACTTATAATAACAAATATTTAAAGACTGATAAGCTATATTTATTGATTCTGAAGTGCACATTTTAACATCTCTAAAACTAAGTTGTATCCTAAAAATTGATGGTGTTATCATAGTTTAATGGGCAGTGTTTTTTGGTATTTTTAGTAGTGGTTCATAAAATAAAGGGGCATTTAACAAAGACAGGGCTTGTAAAAAAATTTTGAAAAAAAAGATTTTTAAAGGGAGGAGTGATTTTATCAATGTAACATGGTGTTCTTAGGAATAGTCATCATGGAAACCAGGCAAATAGGCCTTACATTTTATAACTCTATAATATATCCTATTCATTTTGAGTTATGTTTTTATGGATACTCATAGGCTGCACTGCCCAGCATGATGACCACTAGCCAAATGTGACCATTTAAATTAATTAAAATTAAATAAAAATAAAAATTCAACTCTTCAGTCATAGTAGCCACATTTCAAGTGCTCAGTAGCCACATATGGCTAGTGGCTACTATATTAGACAGTGCAGTGTTACAGTGCAAATGTTATAGAAAGTTTCCATTGTCACAGAAAGTTCACTTGGATAGCACTGGTCATCAGAGTTCACAACCCCTTATCCACAATTCTAAAATACAAAAAACTCTGACAAATGTTTGCTACAGATTCATTTGGTGGCAAAACTGACCTGAACTGACATGAAGCTGTTTAGTTTTTATACCACTTAGAGTTAATAGTCATACATTTCACTGGAAAAATACACCACAGAAATGTTGAGATTAATTATAGGGTACTGCCCAGCACCCTGCTGGGGATGTTAATTTAATGAGAAGAAAAAGTAGGTACTCTAACATCTGTTAGTTATGTGATCTTGGGCTAGTCGTTTTAACATCTCTAAGCCTCAGTTTCCTCAGTTTGCAAAATGAAGATATTAGTAATAATTACATTTCCTTTATCTACTTTATAGTTATTTTGAAGATACATTGAGATGATTGTTTTGAAAATATTTTATAAACTATAATATATGGATTGTTAACAGGAGGAAAATGGGTCTGAATTGATTTGACATAGCTCACATCTGTTTCTTCTGTGGTTTTGATTCTTAGATAGGGGCTGCTAGTCGTGTTCCTGGTGTGACACCTGCTGCCATCATCAATCTGCTCCGATTTGTGAAGACCACCCAGCAGAGACAGGCAGCTGTGAACGGACTGTCCAAAACTGCTCCTGTGATGCAGACAGACGGGAAGAGAGACAGTTCTAGTTTTCTATTCACAGAAGACTTGTAATCAGTACAAGAGAATAGATAGGAGATAAGTATTTATATTTAGCACCTGTTAAAATAACCTTATTAGGTTATTATGGGTTTGTCATTAATGTATGAAGAGGACAGAGATTGTAACTGTGCTTTTTTCGTGTATCTGAAAAAATAGTTATAAACTCTTACTTTATACTCTTTCTCTCAGATGTTCTAATACAGTGAGCCTATTAACATAACTTTGTGCAATGCTGATTAGAGAGAGATATAGTGGCCCTAAAACTAAACTTGAAAAAAAAAATCTCAGCTTGCAGATTTGCTTGCTCATAAGGACTTGGTCCACTAAATTAAAAGTCTTATCTTTCAACTTGTTTTGAAAGTTAGCAGTCTTCTGCTTGGTTCTGCTAGATTAGGAGGCAATTTCAAAGCCCTCAAATTCTTAAGGCTAAAAATTTGAAACTACACAAAATCATCCAGAATCATTCAGCTAATTTCCAATATTAGAAAGTAGTATGTAGGATGAAAGTGGACTTCTAAGATTTCTGCAGGAAATCCTCACCAGTAATTGTCTTTGAACATTAATAAAGACTCTATAAAATAGAAAGATTGGAAATCATCATAGTTTCCTATCATCCATAATGTGGAAAGCTTTTTGGTAACCTTGTTAAGAGAGAATAAAATAAAGGAAGAGAAAATAAAGGTAGTTGTTTTATATCATACAGTATTTTCTTATGAACCTGTCATGGCCACAGTTTCTTAACATTGAAGACAAATTTTTAGTAACTGGTGACTAGTGTTTTCCTGTTTTTAAGTCAGAATTGACAGAAAAAATCCGAATGGTGCTGGCACTCCTCTTCCTCACCATCTTCAGTGATACATGGTTACAAGGGTTAGGGTGGGATGACCAGCTGGGCCCTTGGCTGGCTCCTCAGACACCTCGACCTTTCTGGATAGACTAGAAGATGAATACAGCAAGTGGGCCAGAGGGCCCTACTTGTCCCTAGAAATGTTAACTTGGATCTCTGGTATCCGCCTAGGGACAAGCTCCCATGTCAGCTTCAGGCCACAGCAGGTACTTAAGACAGTTCCAAGGGTCCCGAAGTCACTTTGGCTACAGATCTAAGTGTTGAGCCTGATTATGGATGTGAGGCAGCCAAGTATCTTGTTGCTAGAATCATATGTGGCCACTTGGATGTAGCTCAGTTTTCATGGATTTGTTTCAACTAATTTTAGTCTTTCCATAAAGCAATCAAGATCAGTAGCAAGTAAAAAGTATTTGTAATGCTGGATCATTTAGCAGTGATGAATTCTTGATACTTGATTTAGTAATTTCAAAAAGTGATAACTTTTCTTTTAGTTATTATGGCTATTCCTGGGCAGAATTCTTACTACAGAAGCAATATTGATTACAATAATATATTGTATTTTTAAAAAGAAGGTATTTTGTGCCACTGCTTAGCACTAGAAGGGAAATCACTTTTTTTTAAATTGATATCTTAATAGTTTATAACACTGTGGGGTTTTAGTTGTACATTATTGTCTGTCTGTCACCATGTGGATGTATCCCTTCACCCCTTGTGCCCACCCCCACCCCCCTTCCCCTTGGTAACCACCAATCAGTTCTCTGTCCGTGTGTTCATTTATATTCCATTTATGAGTGAATTCATGCAGTGTCTGTCCTCTCTCTGGCTTAGGAAATCACTTCTTTTAAACCTTTTTTTTTTTTTCTAGTTAAATACAGGAGTAAAAGCAGTGAATGGGGTGCTTCCTGAATAGAATATAACAAAAATTTATCTTGAAAGCAGAAAGTTCCTAGATGCTTTGGAAGGTTCTTGACAGCTGTAATTTGGGCCTAGTGACACTACACATATAAAGAAATTTAAGTTTTATAATGCAATTACATTAATAGTAGCTGTCTCACTGAAAATGTTTGATGGAAAACATTTGTTTTAGGTTCTGTCATTTAGTTTAGGATATGAAACTTCTTTAAATCCGTAATTTAAAATATGTTAACTTATGTGTACATCATTATATTTCAACTTCTGTATAGATTACATCTTATTCACAATAGCCAAGACTGGAAAATAACCTAAGTGCCTATCAACGGATGAATGGCTAAAGAAGATGTGGTGTATATACAAAATGAAATACTACTCAGCCATAAAAAGAAAAGATGAAGTCTTGCCATTTGTAACAATATGAATGGCCCTTGAAAATATCATGCTAAGTGAAATAAGTCGGATGGAGAAAGACAAATACCATATGATTTCACTTATATGAGGGAGATAAACACACACATAGATACAGAGAACAGACTGGTGGTTACCAAAGGGGGGGCGGTTAGAGGGAAAGTGAAATGGATAAAGGAGGTCATTTGTATGGGGACATGATGGCAACTAGACTTTTGGTGGTGAATACGACAAAGTCTATATAGAAGTTGAAGCTATACACTTAATAGAAGGTCTGTTCTTTTGCTTATAATAAATGAGAAAGTTACTTCAAAATTAATTAAAATAAAATATGTTAACTTATGCAAAATTACCTCACTTAAAAGAGTATTTCAAAACAACCTACCTTTCTGTGCTGCTAGCCAGAAGTGCTACAGACTATGATGCCCTAGGAAAAAATCAGCTAAAAATGGAACCTTCCTCAGTGCAATTACTTCATAGAAGTCCCCCAACAATGACAATAGTCAGCCTCCAGCAGTAGTTGGTCACACTTGTGATTTCCTCCACCCACCACAGACCACACTGCCTAGTAGTTAGAAAAGGTTGGTACTAAAGTTCATTTCAACAGGAACACCAAAATTAAAAAAAAAGGAAGTGGCTAAGAAACACTAAGCATTTGTAAAATCATTGGTTGGGGGAGGAAGGGAGGATGAAGATAGGGACCTGTGCTAAGTTAAATTGGCCTTGAATGAATCAGGAAGTTACCTGATAGACAAGAGTTTGAATTTTATTACTGGTTGTTTTAAAATCTTTTGTCATTTTTGAGTTTCAACCTAAATTGGAATAGCCATGGCTTTTCCACTTCAGAAATTTCAACTCCTAGAATGCCCTGTCCAGGAGAAGTGGTCAGAAATACCGGGAAGGCCACCAACAGAGACAAGGGGATCATTCAGAGCTGGCAGAGCCGCTTATGGTGGAAGGCACACAGTGAAAAGGCACACCGCCACTCATAGGCTCCTCTTCACAATACTTCTGTTATTGCACTTACTTTATTCCACCCTAATTTTTAATATCTATCTTACCTTAACTTCTTAACATGATAAAAAACCTCTTGAATGCAGGCAAAGCCATAGTTGTAGACACTCAGGATGTGCTTTATGAATGAATATTACTAAAAGCAAGAGATGTCAAAACTAAAATTTAACTGAATAATTAAACGGGATAAAAATATTTATGACACAAATATTAAGAACTACATGCTTTTGTGTTTGCCTTTCTCTGTCTCCATAACTCTTCTGTCTTCACATTCTCTTCAGCTTCATTTCCCCCTTATCTTCCTGCACTATCCCTGCTTTTCACTGCTCCTAATATGATATGGAAGCGTATTTTTATGATATTCATTTTATTTACTAAGCAGATTTTTAGGATTTCTTAATTTAAAAGCCAGATAAAAGTCAACAGAATGAAAAGGTAACCCATGGAATGGAAATATTTACAAATCATATAACTGATAAGGAGTTAACATCCAGAATATATAAAAGACTCCTTACAACTCAACCAAAAAAAACCCCCAAACAACTCAATTAAAAAATAGGCAAAGGACTTGAATAGTTATTTTTCCAAAGATACACAAATGGTGAATAACCATGTGAGAAGATGCTCAACATCACTAGTCATCAGGAAAATGCAAATCAAAACCACAGTGAGATACCATGTCACACCTATTAGGCTGGCTGTTATCAAATAAACAGGAAAATACAGGCAAGGCTGTTGAGAAATTGGAACACTTATGCACTGTTAGTGGAAATGTAAAATGGTGCAGGCGCCTTGGAAAATAGTATGACAGTTCCCCCCAAAGTTAAAAGTAGAAATACCATATGATCCAACAGTTCCATTCCTAGGTATATATATATACCCAAAGGATTGAAAGCTGGGTCTCGAAGACCCTATTCAAGGGTCATGTTCATAGCATTATTCACAATAGCCAAAAGGTGGAAGCAGTGTAAGTGTCCATCAATGGATGCATGGGTAAACAAAATGTATGCAGATAACAATGGAATATTTTTCAGCCTTTAAAAGGAAGGAAATTCTGACACACTACAACATGGGTAAACTTTGAGGACATTATGCTAAGTGAAATAAGCCAGTCACAAAGGACAAATATTGTATGGTTCCACTTATATGAGATGCCTAAAGTAGTCAAATTCATAGAGACAAATTAGAATGGTGGTTGCCAGGATTTAGGGGGAGAGAGGAATAGGCAGTTATTGTTTAGTGGATACAGAGTTACAAGATGAAAAGAGTTCTGGAGATGGATGGTGGTGACCATTGTACAACAGTGTGAATGTACCTAATACCACTTTACACTTGAAAATGCTTAAGATGGTAAATGTAGTATTTTACCACAGATTTTTTTAAAAGCCAAATGAATTAATTTGTATATGTATCTCAGACTCCAAAACCTATTGGATTTATTTATTGACAATTTATCCCCTGCTTATTTCTAAAAATACAGTTGAGACATTTTAAAGAAAAGAGAACAGTTCAAAATTAAGGATGAGCTGAGGAAAAGGCAGATTACTCTTAGAAGTAAAGCCCAGCTCTGAGCTTCCTGGCAATAATATAGTGCTTTCTGTCTCATCAAGGGGATGAGGAGAAAACTTCTTCCTGTTTCTAAAACCTAAGAGAAATTTATCACATGCTCCCTTAGGGAAAACAATGCTTTCATTAGTGATTTTATAAAAGATAAAAGTAGCTCCTACTTAATCATGTTTACTTTGTGCCAGATGTGAAGTGCTTCACATGCATTACTGCACTCAACACCACGATAAAGCTGCTCCCATTCTGGAGACATGGGAAACAAGGCTTGGAGATATTAACTTGCCTATAATAAACACTGCTGGTTGTCCTCCAGTAACGGTATCTGTCCACTGCCGTCTTCCTTGCCAAAAGAACATGATTTGTTCACTCTCTTTCCTTCTGCAGCTCCAGGAGCTAAATCTTCATTAGTTTAAACCAGCCTTGGTCATTGCAGTACCCCCAGCGTTTGATCTAGGCCTAAGGCTGGTGTGCACACTGACCCAACAGATGGTAAGGAGTGCACTGAGTGGCTTCCTTCCTTAAAAAGGGCATCTCTTTTTAAGGTGATGAAAATGCTCTGAAATTAGTTCATAGTGATGGTTGCACAATTGTGTGATGATACTAAAGACCACTGAACTGTACACTTTAAAAGCGTGAATTTTATAGTATGTGACATATCAATAAAACTGTTACTAAACAAAAAACTAAAGAAATGTATGGTTGGCAAGCCCATGAGGAATGATTCTTAAACCTGGTTGGAGATCAGCATTCCCACTAGAACTTGTAAAAGTAGATGGCCAAGCCTTATCACAAGTAATTCTGATTCAGTTGGCCTGGCATGATCTTGGCATCTATGTTTAACAGCTCCACAGGTTATTCTGATGCCCAGCCAACTGTGAAAACCGAGTGGCTAGCCTCCATAAATACCCATTGTCTCGGACACTAGATTGCAATTAATTTTACAGTGTGTGCTGGCTCAGGAACCTAGAATACAAATAATCTGTACTGTTGATTGAAGTATTAGAGCACTTCAGTTGTGCAGAAAACAACTCACATTCTATTATAGAAATTCAAGTATAAAGGAAAGCCATTCCACCTTCCAGTGAGAGGTGAGCTCTTATGATTTGTGGGGAAGACGAACTTTTTTTCAGATGTAAGCTTTGGGCTTGCTTGAATCCCTGCCTGGACAAGTGTAAGTTGAGACCCTGTGCTTTTGTACAATAGAGAAAGGATGCAATTATTTTGATATAGAACCTCCTTTTTTTACTGTAGCTGACCTAAATCAACATTTTTCAAACTGCTGACTGCAATTCATCAGATCATGAAATTAATTTTTCTCATTGGAAGTAAAATACTATTCTCTGAAACTTTTGTTTCAGTAATTCATATACAAATTATGTTTATCAATTTTAAGATACATATTTTTTCCATTTTTATTTCTAAATTGCTGCATGTTCTATAATCAATACTATCTTACATTATAATTGGCAGCATTTGTGACTTCCAATTGAAAATGTCTTAGATGCAATGAAATACAGTGTGTTTATCCTGTGTTGCAAAAGAAAATGTATTTCTTACTGTGGATCCTAGTCAAAAGAGTTTGGAAAAGACTAATCTGTTTGAATAGCACTGCTTGATGGGAAAACCCCAATACATTAGGATTCTTTTACATCTGTGTATTTCTTGAAGAACTTTTCTAAAAAACTTTAAAAAACAAGTCTTACTGATCTCTTCCTGTGCTTTAGCCTGGTAAGTGATGTGATTTAAAATGTAATTGCAACTTGCTGTTGAGCATGGATTGCAGGTATTCTGACTTCACAATACCTTTCTGCCACTTTCAGTGGGTTTTTTCCTCTGAAGGACCAGAGGTCCTCCGCTAGATAAAAAAGTTTCTCCAAAAATATTTACAAATCATATATCCAACAAGGGGTTAATCTCCAGAATATATAAAGAACTTATACAACTCAACAACAAAAAAACAACTTGATCAAAAAATGGGCAGAGGACATGAACAGATATTTTTCCAAAGAAGATACACAGATGGCCAACAGTCACATGAAACTATGTTCAACATCATTAATTATTAGGGAAATGCAGATCAAAACTACAATGAGAAATAGCAAATATTGGAGAGGATGTGGAGAAAAGGGAACCCTCATACACTGCTGGTGGGAATGCAAACCAGTGCAGGCACTATAGAAAACAGTATGGAGATTTCTCAAAACAATTTAAAAAAGAAATACCATACAATCCAGCTATCCCACTACTGTGTATTCATCCAAAGAAGTTGAGATCAACAATTCAGAGAGACTTTTGCACCCCTATGTTCATTGCAGCATCATTCACAATAGCAAAGACATGGAAGCAACCCAGCGCCCATCAACTGATGAATGGATAACAAAGATGTGGTATATATATATACAATGGAATACTACTCAGCCGCAAAAAAAGACAAAATTGTCCCATTTGCAACAACATGGATGGACCTTGAGGGCATTATGTTAAGTGAAATAAGCCGGACAGAGAAAGACAAACACCATATGATTTCACTCATATGTGGATGATAAACACATGGATAAGAACAGATTAGTGGTTACCAGAGGCGAAGGGGGGCAGTGGTGGGCGAAAGTGGTAAAGGGGCAAGTATATATGGTGACAGATAAAAATTAGATGAACACAATGCAGTCTACATAGAAACTGATAATAATGTACACCTGAAATTTCACATTATAAAGCACTATGACCTCAATAAAATAACTTTCAAAAAAGAAAGAAAAGAATTGGGGGGAAAACAGTTTCTCCATGCCTCCTAAACAATCTAGAATGGAGTCTGTTTCTCTTGGTTTAACCTTCAATTCCCACTCCCACCTTTTGTAGCCTATTGAATGCTCAGCAGTTATGGAGTTGCCGTGCTTAATGAGCCACTATAGCACTCAATCTAATTTGTTATCCCAGAGTTTAGAGGCTGTGGGGGAATTCAGAGTGTGAGTTGCACTTTGAACAGCATTCTCTGCAGACTTAAAATACTCAAGTATACTTGAAGACAATACTACACTTCTAGTGTTCACTGGACTAAACAACTATTTCTTTAATCCAGTACCTCATAATTAATTCATTTTTAGTCTTATGTTGGTTGCTCTTTGAATTATCTTTTAGAGTTGGTCTACATGCTTTTAAAATATGGACAATCCAAATTTAAAACAGCACATTAAGATACACAAAGCACACACTGCATAATTTTAAGTTTTCCTCTTCTAAATCACTGCCAACTGAACAAGTAATGTATTTACAATAGTTAGGCTTCAATTCTAGTTTTAACTAGTCGTCCAAGTTCTCAAAACCTGCAAATAATGGAGGTGACTTGGGTGCTACCTGGATGAGAGAGAACCTACAGGTTTGGAAGTGAAAAAAGAATAGAAGTTGAGAAAAGCAAAACCAGATCAGGAAAGAAAACTTCAGGAAGGTAAACAGAAAAAAAGGGGAAAGTATGTTTTATTCCTCCTCTCTCTCTCCATCGCAGGATCTAGAAGTCATGGTGTTCACTCCCTTCAGGATACAGATGCAGCTCTCTCAACTGACAGGATTTATTTCTGAAGCATTTCTTGATGATACATGAACTAGTATTTGGCTATCAATCTAAAACATATGTTGGGGCTGCCCCGTGGCGCAGCGGTTTAGTTCGCGCTTGGCAGCCCAGGGTTCGCGGGTTCGAATCCCCTGCACAGACAGACGCACCGCTTGTCAGCCATGCTGTGGCAGCATCCCACGGAAAGTAGAGGAAGATGGACACGGATGTTAGCCCAGGGCCAGTCCTCCTCAGCAAAAAGAGGATTGGCAACAGATGTTAGCTCAGGGCTGGTCTTCCTCACACACACAAAAATAAAATAACATAAAACATAGGTAAGGCCATCTTGACACACAGGAAATTGTCATCCTTTTTCTAGAGTTGCCCATTTCAGGAATTGTGATTACTACAGCCAAGAAAAGCCTGTTTGGCATGAGCTCAGGGCTAAACTCAGCAGAAAAGGTTACCAAGGTAAATACATTTTAATAAAAAAAAATCCATAGTCTTCAGGATTTTGACACCCCATACTGAAAATGTTTACCATTTGTACAGTCAACAGCCTTTATTGGGCAAAACTAGAACTCAAGTAACCAGAGGAATTCCCATGTTCTTGAGAAAATTACTTCTACAGTGCCAATCTGCCAATCTTGTTGCTACATCAAACCTCAAGACTTAACCTCCTAGTTTAGCAATTCACCATTATTGACACTTTCCTATAGGATTTGTAAGCTGTCATCAATTTACATTTTTTATTCTAAAAGGAACATTTAAAATACCAAATATTCAAAAAACTAAGGTGATCTTAGTTGTGTTTTCAGGGCCTTGAGGGAAGTCAGCAGTTTTGTCATCTGCAAATAATCCAGAGCCAGAGATACTTAAAAAGCAGGGTCTCCAGTTGAATAAAACCTCTTGGAATTACCACAGTAAAATATAAACGGTAACGGTCACTAAAACCCCAAGTTTGAAATGTTATCAAGGTAGTGTTGGCAAATAACCCAGTGCTAAAATTCTGGCCTGTTCACGGTTGTAGTCAACATTCTTCATGGAGAAAGCAATGAGACTGGGTTGAATGACAGTAGTTCAGACTAGTGTCTCACTAGACTAGGTTCTTGAACCAGACAGCTAAGCTCTTGATGCATCTAGATTTGGGAAGTTAATCAATAGGATTAACTATGGGAAAGGTAAGGGCATAAAATCATTCTGAATTCTGATTTGGCCAAAACCCAGTTATTTCGGATTGCCTATTTTGGGCACAGAATGAGTAATAAGAAGAGATATGCCTCACTGACAGTTTAACTTCTGAACCAGAGTGCCTTCCCCATTTTCTTTCATATTCTGAAATCATACCAGAATTCTTTGGGACAAATTTCAACAAGAACCCCTCTGATATTCTTTACAATCATGGGTAATTCAACAGCTGGCCAATTTAAAATATGGCTTAAGGTCAAGGCTGGAGGTATTCTAGTTTCGTATATCCACTCTAAAATACTTTGGTTTTAATCAATTCAAATGCAAGTAAATACTATTGGTGTAGAAAACTCACTAGAGCAAAGGTGAACACCACTTTAAAACAGGAATTTCTAAATTCAGGATAAAGTCACTTACAGTGACCACCAGTAGGTGGTGCTCAAACCAGACAGTTGTCCTGCTTTCCTTCCTACCCTTCCATATAGCAGTAGGCCATTTTGTACAGCTAAAACATTTGGGGGTGGGGGTGGAACATTCAATCTCTTCTACTACATCTTATAGCTTTGCCCGATTTACTCTTACGTCAGCTACCATTTATTGGTCAGCTATTCTAAAGAACCGTTCCTATCTTGTTTCCTTCAATCATTACAAGCAAATAGGCAGCATACTTGTAAAAACCACTTGATAGTTGCTTCATGGAGCTGTGGATAAAATCGTTTACATACAACCCAATACCTCAAGTACCATGGTTAAGTGAGCATTTTACCCAGTTTAGAATTACAGAAAAGCATTTTCAAACTTCAGTCACTGATCCTATAGCATTTTCAGGACACATTCCACTTAGTATGAGTTTGCCTTTCAGAATACAAGGCGTCCTGCTCTTCTGCCATGCTTTCAGCTAAATTAAAATTTTTCCTTTCATATACAAAGAAAGCCTGTTTAGATTATTAAACGCTATGTCACACAATTACTCAGTTTACATGAAATGTTTTTCAGCTGCAGTATTAAAAGATTTACCCAGTCAAAAACAGTGATGTACACTACATGGTTGTCATTTACACCCAAGGAAACCAATTACTATCAATTTCTGACCCTTTGTGACCAATCACTGCCTGTAATCTACATGTTCCCAAATTAGTCCTTTAAACTCCAGGTTTACTTCCATCCTGTCAAATTGTAGCCACTTCATCTTCCAATATTCCAGTAGATAACGGAACTTTGAAACTTTCTGAAAAAGCTTATCCTATACTCCACCCAGTCCCAAATGGGCCCTCACCTTCACTAAGTATTTGCTAGTTACCTCCACGATCTTTTTACTAAATCTCCAGTGTGACAATGTTCCCTCTTCACCCAACCTTGCTCTCTAGATACTAGTTCTTATTAGAAGTGAATTTTCTCAGTTAAGGAATAGGAAACTCGACTTCTGGTATCTTGTTTTTCCTAGAATCTTGACAGTTAACTCGAGCAGAGTAGTGCTATCATTTAAAAGCCTCACATTTTAGGTTCTATAAACTATACTTCAGTGTTTGTAAATGTGAAGCTGCAAATTCTAATTGGGAAACAAATTTGACATACCAACAAGTTTACTCAACATTGACGTAATTAGATGAAACTGTACATGCAACACTAATACTACCGAATCTGTTTGTGTAGACTAGCTTAAATATCAACTCTTCCTGTCCTAGAATGTTGCAGTAACAGGCATCTTCTGATACTTTTTTTACTATGTAAACATGATTCTTCCACTTAGAGAAAGTGAAAAAACCTCCAAGTTAAACCAATATTACCATATTCTGAAGTTCCAGCAGATGTAACGTCAGAAATAGGTTATGGGTAACACTGGAGTCTTTTGATTATGTAGTACTATACCAAGTTACAGGGATGACCAAAGACAACACAGGCTTCTCATTAAACTTTGTTTTAATGGGTCTCAAAATTCTGTGACAGATTTTTGGTCAAGTTGTTTCCATTAAAAAGTACTGATTTTAAAAACTAATAACTTAAAACTGCCACACAAAAAAACCAAATGGTCCACAAAACATTCTCCTTTCCTTCTGAAGGTTTTACGATGCATCATTATCATTAACCAGTCTTTCACTATTAAACTTAAATGGCCAGTTGAGGCAAACAGTTCTGAGACCGTTCCACCACTGATTAAGACTGGGGTGGCAGATGTTGGGGATATTCATTTAGCCTTCTGAGCCTTCTGGGCAGACTTGGTGACCTTGCCAGCTCCAGCTGCCTTCTTGTCCACTGCTTTGATGACACCCACAGCAACTGTCTGTCTCATGTCACGAACAGCAAAACGACCTATTAAAACAAATTTTATACGATTAGAAACACTTGGTAAACAAAGGCAATTATTTCCTATCTTCAGTAAAATTTCTAATTGCACTAATGGTCATCCTTACCCAGGGGAGGATAGTCAGAGAAGCTCTCAACACACATGGGCTTGCCAGGAACCATATCAACAATGGCAGCATCACCAGATTTCAAGAATTTGGGGCCATCTTCCAGCTTCTTTCCAGAACGACGATCAATCTTCTCCTTCAGCTCAGCAAACTTGCAAGCAATGTGAGCTGTATGACAATCCAGCACAGGTGCGTATCCAGCACTGATTTGGCCTGGATGGTTCAGGATAATCACCTTGGAGAAATATTTTGCATTTAAGTGAGTCTCAAAGACAGTTAAAGCTCTGGCAGGAAATAATGTGCCACTTTAAAGTGTTACCTGAGCTGTGAAGCCAGCTGCTTCCATTGGTGGATCGTTTTTACTGTCACCAGCCACATTGCCACGACGAACATCTTTGACAGACACGTTCTTGACATTGAAGCCCACGTTGTCCCCAGGAAGAGCTTCACTCAAAGCTTCATGATGCATTTCAACAGACTTTACTTCAGTTGTAACATTGACTGGAGCAAAGGTGACCACCATGCCAGGTTTGAGAACACCCGTCTCCACTCGGCCCACAGGGACAGTGCCAATGCCTAAAATGTTAACAGCATAGTCATAAACACCTTATGCAAAGCATCAGAGCAACCCCAGCTAATCACACTGATAGTCATCTTCAACTTACCACCAATTTTGTAGACGTCCTGGAGAGGCAGACGCAAGGGCTTGTCAGTGGGACGAGTTGGTGGCAGAATGCAATCCAGAGCTTCAAGCAGCGTGGTTCCACTGGCATTGCCATCTTTACGGGTGACTTTCCATCCCTTGAACCAAGGCATCTGTAAAACAAGATTGACAATTAGTGTTATCATCAAACTTGCCCCTTTCACTTTTTCAACTGTCTTGAAAGTCACTTACGTTAGCGCTTGGCTCCAGCATGTTGTCACCATTCCAACCAGAAATTGGCACAAATGCAACTGTGTCAGGGTTGTAACCAATCTTCTTAATATAGGTGCTGACTTCCTTAACAATTTCCTCATATCTCTTCTGGCTGTAGGGTGGCTCAGTGGAATCCATTTTGTTAACACCAACAATCAGTTGTTTCACACCCAGTGTGTAAGCCAGAAGGGCATGCTCACGGGTCTGCCCATTCTTGGAGATACCTGCTTCAAATTCACCAACACCAGCAGCAACAATCAGGACAGCACAGTCAGCCTTTTAAAGAAAACAAGGCCACACCTTGTTAGAGCTCTTCAAAACAAACACACCACTGCGTTTTCCAAGGTAGAAGACAGACCCAGTGTTATTTCCAAGAATTACTAAAACTACAAACCTGAGATGTGCCTGTAATCATGTTTTTGATAAAGTCTCTGTGTCCCGGAGCATCAATGATGGTCACATAATACTTGCTGGTCTCGAACTTCCACAAGGAGATATCAATGGTGATACCACGCTCACGTTCAGCTTTCAGTTTATCCAAAACCCAGGCATACTTGAAGGAGCCTTTTCCCATCTGTTAGGATCAGGTTAAAGACGGTTATTTAGTAACTAAAAACACGATCGAACTCCAACTTGAAATGCCTTACCCCACTCTTTTAGCAGATAAGCTAGCTTCCATTTTACAGTATCTCAACCTAACTGGTTTTACCTCCTTTTCTCAAAAAATAGTTATAAACTATGCTTCAAAGGCATATGAAATTGTACGTCTTTACATTACATTATATTACATTTACATCCACACTACTAGTAATTACTGTTTAAAAATTATAACATGTTTCGCTGGCAGACGTCTTCCAACTCACCTCAGCAGCCTCCTTCTCGAACTTTTCGATGGTTCTTTTGTCGATCCCACCACATTTGTAGATCAGATGGCCAGTAGTGGTCGATTTGCCTGAATCTACGTGTCCAATAACGACGATATTGATGTGAGTCTTTTCCTTTCCCATTTTGGCTTAGATTTAGCGGTGATTTTCACGACACCTAAAGTAACACAAAACCTTTAAGCCACTGTTCTAAAGATTCGAAAAAAGCTACGATCCAAACTCAAAAGAACAAATTCCAAAGAGAATTACCACCAGCGTCCAACTGGCCTCAGTCGTCTCCACCCAGCGGGGAACCTCCAGCGTGCCGGCCCCCTCCCACACGCCGAGGACGCCCCGCTCCGGGCGAGGGCCGCGGAACCGGGACGGCGGCAAGCACGGGGAGCGGCGGAGGCACGGCGCCGTCCTTTGTGTGGTGACTCACGCCCGCCCGAGCCCCGCGTCCTCCATTTTGAGCTCCGCCAACAGGCCGGAGCGGCCATCTTTCCACGCACGCAACTGGTGCCGCGCGGCCGGCCCGAGCGGTGGGCGGCGCGCCGCAGGCCCCGGAGCCTCCGGCCGCTCCCCCAGCTCCCCTCTACTCGGCGCCGCCGGACGTGCGCCAGGCACGAGCGGCCCGCCGCCTTCCGCGCCTCCAGGCGGCCCCGCACCCGAAGACCCACGACGCGGAAGGGTGCGCCCGGCGGAATCCTGACCAGCCTCGGACACACCTCTTCCAGGAAAAACCAGGATTTTGCGAAGTTCAAATGGTCGGAGAACTTAACCGAGGTCAGAGAAGCGGGTGTCCACGCGGCGGCCGCGGCGCCCAGGCCAGGCCTCAACCCAAGCACGAGGCGGAGGAGCTTCCGGAAAAACCAGGGCCGCGAACTCCCCACACTTACAACCCGAAGTTCGAAGTCAGGAACCTCGTGCCGAGGCCCCGCGGCACGGCGGCCGAGAAGGGCACGCGAGGCCGGAGCCCGCCGGGGAGATCAGGCCTAGAGACCACACCCGCACTCACCTGTGTTCTGGCGGCAAACCCGTTGCGAAAAGAACGTTCAGGCTGACTACGGCACTTATATACGGTTCTCCCCCCCTCGGGGAAAAGGGCGGGGCCAGCACACGACACGCTTTCCCAGTTTACCCCGCGCCGCCTGCCCCCGTGCACTCGCCGTCCCCTCCCCCCACTTCCCGGGGACCATGGGCGATGTACGCTCAGCCCACTGGAAGCACACGTCGCTTCGCGCATGCTCCTCTCATCCCCGATGACGACGAGAGCGAGTGGGTCGGGGCCACGGACGCACGAGCCCTCAGTTCTAGGTTAGTGGGAGTTTAACGACGGTCCCTGGAAGTCCCCAAGGCAGAGGCGCGTCCGTCTTTTCTGTGAATCATTCTCAGCACCAGCTGGCGGGGTGGGGCGGCGACGAGGAGGCCGGTGGGGACGTGGAGTCCTCCCTGTATCTTTCCTGGTTTAACTGCGCAGGTGGTATCTGTATTGGGGCGTCCTTCACCCCGCAATACACCTCCTGCCCTCAGCCCTGCCCTCTTAAGTGTCCGGAGCAAACCCCTCGAGCCGCTTCCTCCTCCATCCGCGTCCCGGCCCGGCCTGGCTCCTCCCCGCGCCGTCCGCGCTCCTCTGGGCCGGAGGGACGTGCAAGGCCCGGGACCCGAGGGCCGCCTTCACTCCGGGAGCCCGCCAGCGGTTCAGCTTGGAGCCGGTGAGCCCGACGGGTGTGCTCCGGCGCTGGCCTTTCGGCTGGTTCTATTCAAAGCCAGCTGCTTTTATCGAAGGCCATATCACACGTTCACCCCGGGTGGTCCTCCACACGTCCAGTGTTTCAGTTTAGTTTTGCTTTACTTCTAACGCGTTTTATTACAAAACAGACGCTGAGTGTGTGTGTCTACCCTGATGGTACATTTTTTACAGTGTACACTCATTTCATTGCAAGCATGAGAAACCTAAAAAGGATTTTTCAAATTCAGTCTTTCCACACGATCTTATGTAGAGACTATAAGAGCTACAGTATCAGCAAGCTTATCCACCCAGTTTCCCGTCCCCAACACTTGATGTGAAATCACTGCTTCTCCAAAATGGCCTATCCCATTTAAATACATGGCTCCATTTTCTGTCCTATTGATTGTACCTGAATTTTAGCATAAATCTAGGGCGAAATCTGATGAGGCCTTTTTGGTTGACAATCAGGGCAGACTGAGAAATACTCCTCTGAAGAAATAAGAACCTATATTTTTAATAAGCTAATTACAAGATCATTATGTCTCTTCTTCCACGTGTAGAACATCTCTGCAACTTCTCGAGGCAATCTATTAAATATTTGAGAACCTACTAAGTGTCCAGTGCTAAGCGAAGCTCTGTGGCATGTGCAAAAGAAATACTTCCTTTTGGAGAGGAACCCACAATCAAACTGGAAGAGGAAAACAAACATATAAAACAATTGGGAAGCAGTTAAAGACAAACTTGTATGGTGCTTACGTTCTATTTCATTGTAGAATATAGTTCCTTCAGTTCTCACAGTCTAAATGCCCTTTTTTTTGGACGTGTGAGGAAGACTAGCCCTGAGCTAACTAACATCTATTACCAATCCTCCCCCCCCCCTTTTTTTTTTTGCTGAAGGAGACTAGCCCTAGGCTAACATCGGTTGCCATCCGTTCCTCTACTTTATATGGGACACCGCCACAGCATGGCTTGACAAGCGGTGCGTCTGTCCTCACCCGGGATCCGAACCTGTGAATCCTGGGCCGCCAAAGCGGAGTGCACGAACTTAACCCCCAAGTCGCTGGGACAGCCCCCCTAAATGCCTTTTCTTTTTAAATGAAAGAAGTCTTCTGGAATAGCCTTCCTTTATCTTCTTTTACCACCCTTTGTAGATGTAAACTAAAAACAGGTTTTTCCATTTCTTCATTAGGAGGTTTCTATCCTTTTCATTTTAACTTTGAGATAGTTTTCATGAAAGAAACTAGGCCATATAAAGTATCCCTAGAAATACGTATAACATCTTTTTCTAGCAACAAAAGCCTTTTCTATAATGTCTATATTTCTAATTTCTCTCTTTTCACAAATTCTTCCTTCACATTGCATTTTCCTAGTGCCTTTACCCAGTTATATATATGTAGAATAAAATTATCTTGATATGCTAGTTCATGTTTATAATAAGATAAAGATGTAAGAAGTAGCAATGAAAATCAATCCCTAGCAATAGACCAATGCAAATACCTCTGCACTTGTTTATTTGCTTGGAAATATTAACTACTATTCTCTTTGGAACTAGATTCCCACATCAGCCGTATTTGTAGTTCACAGTAATATTAACTGCACACTGTTATTTCAGATTAAGGTCAGGGTGCCAGATTTTAATTTTTCATGCCTTCTTTAGCAGTGTATACCTCAAATGATTTAGGTTTGTACATTGTTGGAGATAATACTAGGGCATATTAATATTTTTAACAGGAATGGCAAAATTTTTAAAATGTAAAGAAATGGTTATTTAGTGAACGAGGGAAGGAAGCAAAGACTAAAGACCAAAAGTTGAATATTTGAAAGTTTTACATGGAATCCAGAATTGTGGTTAACATCTAAGAAAAGTCAAAATGAATTTGGATGTTGGTAAGAGGGAAAAGTATCACAGATAATTTGTCTAGTAAAATAAAAGTGAGAAAAGTGATCTCTGTGAAATATGCACAGCTCATTAAAATGTGGCATTGCAAACTTAAGTACTTTTACCTAATACTAAAATTGTGATAATTGGAGAGATAGATATGCTTTCAGGTGAATTATTCTGTTTGAAAACATGGTCCTACTATAATTTAAATGGTAATTTTTATAGATACGTGTGTGTATTGAGCACTATATTGGACATTGGAATTCTTTAAGAGATGACCACAAACATTTCCGCAGGAGCTCATAAAAACTGCAGCTCCTGATTCAAATCTCACCTTTTCATTTTTCCTAGTACTGCAACTTGACGGCTTTGGAAGGTGAAAAAAAAAATCCAACAAATCCAACATTCCAAATATAATTAAAGAAATGAAATGATCCGAAAGTGTTCCAGGAATAGAGAATGGCAGCCGAATTTTCATTACTATGACCAGAAAGAAAAAAAGGAAAATTGAAGAAGTATGACTCCAAAGCGATCCCAGATTACAGGCAAGTTTTCCGTAAGGCCCCGTGATTGCAGGTAAGAGTATACACTTTATAAATACCTTATAGAGAATTCTTTTTTAAAATAGCACCCGAGGAAGAGCAAAATTATACACAGTCCTTGTTTTCTATCTAAGTAACCCACCGGGCACCACTGATAATCGCCGGGGCGGGGGCGTGCCTGGAGCCATATTGAGTCCGGATGGACACCGGTCAGCAGCCTCTTTTCAGGGCCGGCTCACGTTTCTGCTCTCGGCCGGGCGGGGCGGCGCGCTGGGGCCCCGGTCCCGGCGGCCGGCCTGCCCCGCGCCCGCGATGACACCTGTGGACCGGCCGGCCCGCGGGCTCAGGTCGCCGAAGCCCGGAGGCCGCCCGGCACGCCCCCGCTTGAGGTCACTCTGCGGTCCTCTGACTGCGGAAGGAAGCGGCCGGGAGGAGACAGAAAACCCCACTTGGCTCGGGGTGGGGGTCGGTTTCGTCGCTGGCGTAGCCTCTAAAAGACTGAAGCAGATATTATGTTCTTTTTTAAAAGCCCTTTTCCCCAGACCGTATGTTTTGAATAGAATCCTAGCTCATTTTGTCCCACGACTTTACAGCAGATACAGTATGCATTTTACTAACTTAAATGTTAAAATGGCAACAGTAACGTTGTTAAGACTTGTAAATGTGTTTTTGGGTCATAATCTAAGGTCGTATTTTGCTTAAGATTTTCCTTAAAGTTGCTCATACTATTTAGAGAAGCAAACTCTAAAAAAGGATTTTAGTTATTAATTTACTTAGTACAAGGGTGAACAGTAATAGTTCTTTGATATTTCTAATTGCGATTCACCAAGCACCTTTCAGTATTGGCTAATCACTCTGCTATTAGGCTTAATTTAAAGCAGCCTTAAGTAATTACGTTTTGCTGTGGCTTACCACGTTTCATCTTGCCTGTGCCAAGTGAAAATGATCATTTAAAGGGTATTTTAAAATATGATTAAGCCAAAGAATTATTTGGACTGAGAATCCAAATATAATTGTACTTTGGTGTGCCAAGCACTGTTCTAATATTTGTAATATTTAATGTAATCCCATCGCTGACATTTTACAGATGGAGAACCGGTAAGCAACTGATAATTTATGCATAATAAGCAAATGCAGACGTTCCTTCTTTTTTAAAGTTTCACTTTTTTTGCACAAAATGGTAAAATACTATATATCACCTTGCTTTTTCACTTAATATATCTTGGAGATCTATTCTTGTGAGTACATTAGAGCCCAGCAGAGCAGCACTGGAACCCAGGTAATCTGACCAGAAAGCTAGTCTTAACATTTACCAGCCGGTCTAGGCAGCCTGGTATAATGAAAATAGCAGTGGGATTAGAGTCAGAAAGTCAGGGACTCAGTTCTTGTGCTGCTGCTTCCAGATCTGTGATAGCCAGCAGTTCTTGGTTTCTGAGTGCATCTGTAACATGGGTCTGCTCATTATTCATACTTAGCACCTACCTCACAATTCTAATGTGCAATGACATGAAAAGATATGGGGACACTCAATTATCTACTTTGAGTTTTTTAAATTAACTTATTTATTTTCTTTCTTTTTTTTTTGGTGAGGAAGATTGGCTCTGAGCTAATGTCTGTTGCCAGTCTTCCTCTTTTTGCTGAGGAAGATTGGCCCTGGGCTAACATCCGTGCCCATCATCCTCTATTTTGTACATGGGATGCTGCCACAGTATGGCTGGATGAGCAGTGTGTAAGTCTGTGCTCAGGACCCGAACCTGCAAACCCCGGGCTGCTGAAGCAGAGCGCGCAAACTTAACCACTATGCCACTGGGCCGGCCCCTTTATTTATTTATGTTTTTGCTGAGGAAGATTTGCCCTGAGGTAACATCTGTTGCCAGTCCTCCTCTATTTTGTATGTGGGTTGCCACCACAGCATGGCTGACAAGTGGTGTAGGTCCGTGCCCAGGATCTGAACCAGCGAACCTGGGCCGCTGAAGCGGAGTGTGTTGGGCTTCACCACTACACCACAAGCCAACCTCTCAATTATCTAGTTAAAACCTCACTTCTACAGGCTTTCTGGAGAACACCTGCCTTCAGTTGGTATGCCTTGTGACACTCACTTGACTCAGTAGAGAAAATATACCCATTGGTATCTTTTTATTTATAGAAATTTTGTAATAGGTAATACATGTACATAGTAAAAAATTGTACAGAGGTTATACAGTGAAATGTTACTCTCTTTTAGCAGTTTAGAGAAAGTCTGAAGAATATGCCAGGAAAATTGAGGAACTAAGGATATTTGCACTCCTGCTCTCAAGATTCCGAATCTGGTACCTACCAGGGTAGATGCCCTCTCACTGTTTTGTGATCTACATGTTATAGGCAGGTGTCATGTTCAGTGTCTTCTTGGGTAGCATAGTGGCAGGAACCCTGGACTGAGAGAAGAGCCGGAACCTAATCCCAGCCCTTGTATTATTGTGTGACCTTGACTAGGCCACCCTCGAGCTCATCATCTACTGCAAAGTATCTCGTAACACCTGTTTCACAGAACTGACCATACGATTATGCACGTGAAAATGCAGACCAGTCTTACAAATGTCGGTGTCGTTTATAATTAAATGGCATTATAATTAGAAAAATAATCATTAGCTCTTGCAAAAAACAAGAAAAAGTTCCTCAAAATATAGAGAAATTTACTCTGCCAATTGTCATTATTCATCCTAGTAATGAGTACTATTTGTTCCATTTCACTTAAGTATTAGAACTATCGATTCAGCGATACACATGACACTGTGTGGGTGTGTGTTCTGTAAGTGGCAGGGACTTCTGAGTCATGGCGTTCAGTATGTGTTGGTAACTGTGCAGGACTTCAGAGGTCAGTCTTTATTCATCCATCCATCAAACACTCATTGAGCATCCACTGTGTGCCAGGCACTTAGCTAGACACTGAGGAGACAGGAAACAATCACTGTTGGATGGTGTGTGTGGCAGAGCCCTGGAGAGGTAGGAAGAGGGAACACCAAGTAAAGAGATGCCTCCAGGGTAGAGTGAATGCTGAAACCTGGTAAGCCCAGGGTGCTTTTGAGCACTCAGGAAGGACTCTGACTCGGGGAGGAGATGAGGACAGCAGCAGGGAAAGCTGCTTAGAGTAGGGAGGGTCTGGCCTTGGTTGGGTAGGAACTGTGGGAGTCAGCCAGTAGAAGGAGGGCATGGAGGGTGAGTGTTTTAGATGACCGGCCTGGAAAAGGCAGTGAGAGGGAGAGTTTGCTCCTCCACAGAGAGGAGCAGAGAGCAAGATCTGTCTGTCACTGAGGCCCCCCAAGGAACCTGTGAGGAACACTGGGGCTTCAGAGACAGACAGACCTGGACCCAAGTCTCTCATCCCTCCCTCACTGATGGTGTGGCTCTGGACAAGTTATGTGGCCTTTTTCCGCTTCAACTCCCTGATCTGTAAAAAGAGGATGATGACCTACCCCATAAGACTGCTATGGAAATTAGGTGAGAAAAGTATTTCAGGTGCTGAGCACAGTTTTTTGCACCAAGTTAGAATAATAATTGGAGAAAGCTTTCCTTTTTGTTTGTTTTTCCCCATTGTGTTTATTGTATAATGCTTCCAGAGTCAGGCTGCTCTGCAGTCAGAAAGCCTTCACTCAGATCCCTGTTGGCTCCACCACAGCTGGTGATGGGACGTTTGGCAAGTGATTTAACCTCTCCAAGCCTCAGTTTTCGTATCTATAAGGTGCAGATAACAATAAATAATATCTATCCCAGAGGGTTGTGGTGTAGATTAAATAAGACAGTCAATGTAAAATACTTAACCCAGTGTTGGGCACTTGGTAAGCATTCAGTTAATCATAATTGTTGTTTGATATTTTGTTTTTGTTAGTTGAGAGTCCTCATTAACCGGAATTTTGTCATAGAATGAAGTTTCTTTACTAAAAAGTGCAATGACCTTGCTTTGAGCTCTGTGTTTAACATCCCTGCATTTTAGGTTGGCTTATTAATTTCCCTATCAGCTCCATTTTCAGAATCTTAAAGATGGCATGTTTTAAATATTGTAAAGTTAGAAAATGTTAAAGAAAAGTTTTTTTAAACTAAGATTTTTAAAAATCAAAAGGAGCATAAACAGTTACCCCTAATTCTAAAGTCCTGTCACATCCTTGTACTTTCTAAGATTAAATGTTCTGTATCCTTTTCTTTTTAAAAAAATATTTTAGTATACATTGATTGTTGCTATGTCATCACCTCTGTTTTTCTGCTTGTGCTATATCTACTGGCAGGCTGTTCTTGCTGCAAAAAGAACTTTGCAGACTTATTTTTTTTAAATGCCCAAGTATTTTCTGTGTCATGACTGTTATGGAAACAGCATGTCGCATAATCATCCATGAAAAGGGAAAACCAGGTCTCTATAACTGGGGAAGCACTGTGGTAAGCTTTTGGATCATCTTTTTTTTTTGGAACACACTCAAAATGAAAAAAGAATCTGGAAGCCATCATGTAAATAAGAACTATTGACAAATTCTCCATGAATTTCTGTATCTGCCACCTGTGGATCAACTGCAGAATAACTACTACTGTCCTTTTTTTGTATAGGACTGTACTATTTCTATACTTGATTTCGTTCATCCCAGTTAGCCTATACAAGCCTTTGCTATCGAGCTCTACAATAACAAACTCTCCAAGCCAGAAGAGAGTTTAGTCTTCATCTAGTGAATCCCACTAATTGTACAAATGAGGAAAAGAGTCAGAGTGACTGACTGACTTGCCTAGTGCTCATGTGGCTAAATATAAGGGCTAAATGTGGCCATCCTGTGGCCTCCATTTTTTGCCTTTGTAGGGTAAAGTAGTAGGGATTAAAAGTGCACATTCTAGAGCCAAACTAGCTAGGTTCAAAGTCCAGCTCTGATATTTACTAACTATGTGACCTTAGACATATTATTTAACCTCTTTAAGTCTCAGCTTCCCCATTTGTCTGTAAAATGGGGATAATAATATTATTTATTTATAGAGTTGTTATGAGGATTAAATAAGTTAATACATATTTTTAATGTTCCTTACCTTCTCTAAATATTAACTATTATTTTCTTTGTTTTGTTCACTCTTCTAAACACCTATCCTAATCTCCTAAAACAGTATCTGAACAACAAATGTTTGTTAAATGAATAAGTGAATGGATGAAGGATGAACTACATCTCTATGCCATCATTGACTAATTGACTCAAAAAGTTCTAAAAAATATTTTTGTGGAAGAATGATTCTCACTGTTAGACATCAACAGATTAGTTTTATTTGCAGAAAGTAAGTCAAAGCTATTGATAGAACTACTTAAAAATTTTTTTTGTCTAAATTAATTAGTATGTTATGGAGAAATAACGGCTGAACATTTCCCAAATTTGGTGAAGGACAGAATCAATCCACTCAGTGAAACCCAAGTAAGATAATAAGACCTTTCTTAGGTACATCATAGTCAAACCGCTGAAAACCAAAGATCATGAAAAAAATGAAAGTGCTCAGGGAAAAATAGGGGAGCACCGATTGAAATGACTGTGCACATTTCATCAGAGACATGGAAGCAAAGAGATAGGTGAACAACATCTTAAAATGCTGAAAGAAAAACATAATCAAACCTGTCAACCCAGAATTCTGTATCTAGTGAAAATAGCTTTCATGAATGAAGGTGATAGAATCACAGAGATATCACCACACACCCACTAAAATGGCTAAAATTAGAAAGACTGACAGTACGAACTCTTGGCAAGCAATTGGCACTCTCACACAGCTGGTGAGAATGTAAAATAGTACAATCTCTTAGGAAGACAGTTTAGCTGTTTCCTAAAAAGTTAAACATATATCTACCATATGACTACTTCTAGGTGTTTACTCCAGAGAAATGAAAGCATATGTCCACACATAGACTTGAGTCTAAATGTTCATAGCAGCTTTATTTGTAATCATCAAAAACTGAAAACAACCCAAATGTCCATCAACAGGTGACTAGATAAACAGATTATGGTGTGTCCATACAATAGAAAACTTGACTCAGCAATAAAGAGGAATGAACTATTGAGAACATGCAACAATATGAATGACATTCAAAATGATTGTGCTGATTGAGGAAGCCATACAAAGAGAAGACATATTGAAGAATTCTTCATTGATATAAAATTCTAAAAAATGCAAATTAATCTGTAGTGACAGCACATTAATGGTTGCTAGGGGATGGGGAGGGGGGCTGGGAAGGAGGGAGAAGAAGGGATTACAAAGAGAGGTGAGGAAACTTTTGCAGGTGATGAATATGTTCATTATGTTGATTGTGGTGATGGTTTCACGGATGTATACATATGTGAAAACTTTTCAGGGGCTGGCCTGGTGGCATAGCAGTTAAGTTCGTGCATTCTGCTTCGGTGACCTGGGGTTTCACAGGTTCAGATCCCGGGTGTGGACAGAAACACTGCTTGTGAGGCCATCCTGTGGCGGCATCCCATATAAAGTAGAGGAAGATGGGCACGGATGTTCACCCAGGGCCAGTCTTCGCCCAGGGCCAGTCTTCCTCAGCACAAAAGAGGGGGATTGGCAACAGATGTCAGCTCAGGGCTAGTCTTCCTCACACGCACACACACACAAAAAATCTCTCATTATCACAAGGAGTGAAGGGATGCATCCATATGGTGACGGACAAAAAATAGTGTACAGCAAAAACCCCACAGTGTTATAAACTATTAAGACATCAATAAAAATGACAATTAAAAACAAAACTTTTCAAATTGTATACTTTAAATATATGCAGTTTATCATGACAATCATACCTCAATAAAATTGAGAAAAATACAAAAAAAAAAACAAAAGCAAAATAGATACATTTTTGGGTAAAAGAAAAACTAAGAGAATTTGTTACCAGCAGACTTCCATATAAGAAATGCTACAGGATATTTTTTAGACTGAAGAGAAATAATACCACATTGAAACTCAAATCTTTAGGAAGGACTAAAATGGAAATGATAAATATCTAAGTAAATATAAATGACTACATTTTCTCCTACCTTATTTAAAAAATATATTTAAGGCAAAAATTATAACATTTTTTATAGGGTTCATAGCATATGTGGATTGAATGCATATAATACTTATAGCTTAAATGACAGGTGTGGGGGGTGAATGGGCCTATAGAGTTGCAAGACTTCTACAGTGTACAAAAAAGCTGATATAACTCTTAGTAGATTGTGAAAAGTTAAGGATGTATATTATAATCCCTAGAGCAAACACTAAAAACAGAATGCAAAGAGATATAGCTAAAAAGCCATTAGATAAAATGGAATTCTAAAAGAATGTCTAAATAATCCAAAAGAAGAAGAGGAACAAAAAGCAGAAGGGACAAAGAAAACAAATAGTAAAATAGTAGACCTAAATTCAATTATTTCAATAATTATAATAAATGCTAATGGACTAGAGTGACGTCATCAGGGCGGAGTGAGATTCCCTCCTTGACTCTCTGCCCCCTAAGACACAACGAAAACATCATTCGCATTCCAACAGAGCTTAATCAGACACTACAAAGGACTTCTAAGAAACACCTGCTGCCATACATCGGACGGTGGAGGCACAGGAAGCCCCAAAAGACGTGAGGAGAGGTAAGAAGTTGTACTCCCCCTCCCCAATCGATTGGCAAAGACTGACAGCGTGGCTCACAGACAGAGGGGGGAGGGGTGGCCCACTGTGGGGGCGGGGGAAACTATTGCCCTCCATGGGCTCTCACAGACTGTCGAGAGATCCCCTCTGGGAAGCGACGATGGACTGTTTAGGGGGTGTAGCAAACACCCTAAGAGAGCCAGAAAGGAAACCCCTGGGTTGAGCAGGAGAAACAGAGAACCCCTCCCCCCCCACACCCCGTTTCAGCATAATCCCTCCAGGGACTGCAGCGGGCTCAGAGCATACTGCTCGCGATCTCCATCCAGTGGCAGCAAGTGGAAACTGCAGGACCAACTTCAAGATGAGAGGAAAAAGTAAAGTGGTCAGATACATGCAGCGATTTGTTATGTCTACAGACCAAAGGGAAAATGACAAACACCCAGAAACCAACCCTGAAGGCACAGAATTTGATAACCTGAATGACAGAGAATTCAAAATAGCTATCATAAACAAACTCAACAAAATACAAGAGAACACACAGAAACAATCAACGAATTCAGGGATTTCATCACAAAAGAGATTGAAACCATAAAGAAAAACCAATCAGAATTATTGGAGATGAAAAACAGAATGAATGAGGGGCTGCCCGATGGCACAGCGGTTTAGTCTGCGCTTGGCAGCCCGGGGTTCACAGGTTCAGATCCCGGGCGCCCACTGATGGACCGCTTGTCAGCCATGCTGTGGCGGCGTCCCATATAAAGTAGAGGAAGATGGGCACAGATGTTAGCCCAGGGCCAGTCTTCCTCAGCAAAAAAGAGGAGGATTGGTGACTGATGTTATCTCAGAGCTGGTCTTCTTCAAAATAAAAATAAAAATTAAAAAAAACAAAAAAACAAAATGAATGAGATAGTGGAAAAAATGGAGTCTTTAAAGAGCAGAACTGACAATATGGAGGAACGAATTAGCATCATCAAGGATAGCCACATAGAAACGCTCCAGATAGAGGAGGAGAGAGAGCTAAGACTAAAAAGAAATGAAGAAATTCTTCAAGAAATATCAGACTCAATGAGGAAAAGCAACA
Source organism: Tapirus indicus (assembly GCA_031878705.1). Lineage (NCBI taxonomy): Eukaryota > Metazoa > Chordata > Mammalia > Perissodactyla > Tapiridae > Tapirus > Tapirus indicus. Next base: position 2,065,970 of record CM062933.1, read on the forward strand.
TAAGGATAATAGGTTCCAGAAGGAGAAGAAAGAGAAAAAGGAGCAGAGAGTTTGTTCAAAGAAATAATAACTGAGAACTTTCCCAACCTAGGGAACAAGAGGGAAATAATAGTGAATGAAATCAATAGATCACCTAAATATATAAACGGGAATAAACAATCATCTTGCCACATAGTAGCAAACTTGAAAAATATCCATGACAAGGAAATAATATTAAGGGCAGCTAAACAAAAAAACAAAATAACATACAAAGGAAACCCCATCAGGCTCTCAGCTGATTTCTCAACAGAAACTCTACAGGCTAGGAGAGACTGGAATGATATATTCAAAATCATGAAAGACAAAAACCTTCAGCCAAGAATACTTTATCCAGCAAAAATATCCTTCAAATATGATGGAGAAATAATAACTCCCTATTAAACAAAAGCTAAGAGAGTTCATCACCACAAGACCCCCACTGCAAGAAATGCTCAAGAAGGCCCTTAGGCCTGAAAAAATAAAACAAATGAGAAAGGGGATACAAAGATTTCAGCAAGGAGAAAAGCAAGGAGACTAAACCAGAACAAACTACAGTTGGATAACATCAAAAATTAATTCAAGCTCATTACTGTAAACACACACTCATGACACAAGATGGAATAAATAGAGATAAATAAGGAGGGGAAGAGGTAAGGGATTGAATTGACCCAGCCTCAGGAAAAAGGAGGCATCTGAAAATGTACTATCTTATCCGGGAGATCGCTTATATAAACCTCACGGTAACCACTAAACAAATAACCAGAAGAGAACCACACATGACGAATAAAGATAAAACTAATGGAATGAGCATGCAGAAATACCAAATTGAATTTGCAGTCCGAAACACAAGTGACAAAAAACGAAGGAAATGCAAAAGAACCAGAAAATGAACAATAAAATAGTAACATTAATCCTCATATATCAATAATCACTCTAAATGTAAATGGATTGAATTCTCCAATCAAAAGACACAGAGTGGCAGGATGGATTAAAAACCAAAATCCAACAATCTGCTGCCTCCAGGAAACACATCTCAGCTCTAAAGACAAACACAGACTCAAAATAAAAGGATGGAAAAACAATACTCCAAGCTAATGGCAAACAAAAGAAAGCAGGAGTAGCCATACTTATATCAGACAAAGTAGACTTCAAGATAAAAAAGGTAATGAGAGGGGCCGCCTGGTGGTGCAGCGGTTTAGTCCATGCTTGGAAGCCCAGGGTTCGCAGGTTCCGATCCCGGGCGCCCGCCGATGCACTGCCTGTCAGCCATGCTGTGGCGGTGTCCCATATAAAGTAGAGGAAGACGGGCATGGATGTTAGCCCAGGGCCAGTCTTCTTCAGGAAAAAAGAGGAGGATTGGCAATGGATGTTAGCTCAGGGCTGATCTTCCTCACAAAAAAAAAAAGGTAATGAGAGACAAAGAAGGGCAATATATAATGATAAAAGGGACACTACACCAAGAAGACATAACAATCATAAATATCTATGCACCCAACACAGGAGCACCAAAGTACATAAAACAACTGCTAAAAAACCTAAAAGAGATATTAACAATAACACAATAATAGTAGGGCATCTTAACACCCCCCCTTACATCAATGGATAGCTCATCCAGACAAAAAGTCAATAAGGAAATAATGGACTTAAATGAAAAACTAGACACAATGGACTTAATAGATATATACAGAGCACTCCACCCAAAAAAAGCAGAGTACACATTCTTGTCAAGTGCACATGGAACCTTCTCAAGGATAGACCGTATATTAGGAAACAAGGCAAACCTCTATAAATTTAAGAAGAATGAAATCATTACAAGCATCTTTTCTGATCATAACGCTGTGAAACTAGAAATCAACTGCAAGGAAAAAACTAGGAAAGGAGCAAAGATGTGGAGACTAAACAACATGCTACTGAACAACCAATGGGTAGTTGATGAAATTAAAGGAGAAATTAAAAGCTGTCTGGAAACAAATGAAAAGGAAAATACACCATACCAACTCATATGGGAAGCAGCAAAAGTGGTTCTGAGAGGGAAATTCATAGCAATACAAGCACACCTTAACAAACAAGAAAAATCCCAAATAAATAACCTTAAATTGCACCTAACAGAATTAGAGAAAAAAGAACAGACAAAGCCCCGAATCAGCAGAAGGAGGGAAATAATAAAAATCAGAGCAGAAATAAATGAAACTGAAACCAAAAAAACAGTAGAAAGGATCAATGAAACAAAGAGCTGGTTCTTTGAGAAGATAAATAAAATTGGCAAACCCTTAGCCAGACTCACTAAAGAAAAAAGGGAGAAGACTCAAATAAATAAAATTAGAAATGAAAGAGGAGAAATTACAACAGATACCACAGAAATACAAGGGATTATTAGGGAATGCTATGAAAAACTTTATGCCAACAAATTGGACAACCTAAAAGAAATGGATAAATTCTTGGATGCGTACAACCTCCCAAAACTGAATCAAGAAGAAATAGAGAATCTGAACAGACCAGTCACAAGTAAAGAGATTGAAACAGTAATCAAAAACCTCCCCAAAAATAAAAGTCCAGGACCAGATGGCTTCCCTGGAGAATTTTATCAAACATTCCAAGAAGATTTAGCACCTATCCTTCTCAACCTATTCCAAAAAATAGAGGAAGATGGAACACTTCCCAACACATTCTATGAGGCCGACATCATCCTGATACCAAAGCCAGACAAGGACAATACAAAGAAGGAAAACTGCAGGCCAATATGGCTGATGAACATAGACGCAAAAATCCTCAACAAAATATTGGCAAACTGAATACAGCAATACATCAAAAAGATCATACACCACGATCAAGTGGGATTTATACCAGGGACACAGGGATGGTTCAACATCCACAAATCAATCAATGTAATACGCCACATTAACAAAATGAAGAATAAAAACCACATGATCATCTCAATCGATGCAGAGAAGGCATTTGACAAGATCCAGCATCCATATGATAAAAACTCTCAACAAAATGGGCATAGAAGGAAAGTACCTCAACATAATAAGGGCCATATATAAGAAACCTACAGCAAACATCCTACTCAACGGAGAAAAACTGAAAGCCATTCCTTTGAGGACAGGAACAAAACAAGGGTGTCCACTCTCACTGCTCTGATTCAGCATAGTACTGGAAGTTCTGGCCAGAGCAATTAGGCAAGAAAAAGGAATAAAGGGACTCCAAATAGGCATTCAACAAGTGAAACTCTCATTATTTGCAGACGACATGATCTTATACATAGAAAACCCAAAAAATTCCATTGTAAAACTACTGGAAATAATCAAGAACTACAGTAAAGTGGCAGGGTATAAAATCAACTTACAAAAATCAATTGCATTTCTATACACTAACGATGAACTAACAGAAAGAGAATTCAAAAAGACAATCCCATTTACAATTGCAACAAAAAGAATAAAATATCTGGGAATAAATTTAACCAAGGAGGTAAAAGACCTATACAATGAAAATTATGAGACACTATTGAAGGAAATCAAGGAAGACAAAGAAATGGAAAAATATTCCATGCACATGGATTGGAAGAATAAATATAGTTAAAATGTCCATTCTACCTAAAGCAATCTACAAATTCAATGCAATCCCAATCAGAATCCCAATGTCATTCTTCATGGTAATAGAACAAAAACTAGTGAAATTTGTATGGGGCAACAAAAGACCCCAAATAGCTAAAGCAATTCTGAAAACAAAGAGCAAAGCTGGAGGCATCACAATCCCTGATTTCAAAATATCCTATAGAGCTATAGTAATCAATACAGCGTGGTACTGGTACAAAAATAGACACACAGATCAATGAAATAGAATTGAAAGCCTGGAAATAAAACCACACACCTGTGAACAGCTAATCTTCGACAAAGGAGCAAAGAACATACAATGGAGAGAGGGAAGTCTCTTCAATAAATGGTGCTGGGACAATTGGACAGCAACATGCAAAAGAATGAAAGTAGACCATCTCCTATCGCCATATACAAAAATCAATTCAAAATGGATCAAAGACCTGAACGTGAGACCTGAAACTATAAAACTCCTGGAAGAAAATATAGGCAGTACACTAATTGAGATTGGACATAAAGGGATCCTTTCAGATTCCATGTCTACTCGGACAAGGGAAACACAAGAAAAAATAAACAAGTGGGACCTCATCAGACTAAAGAGCTTCTACAAGGCAAATGAAACCAGGATCAAAATGAATAGACAACCCCCCAGCTGGGAGAAAATATTCGCAAATCGTTTGTCCGACAAGGGATTAAACTCAGTAATATATAAAGATCTCATACAACTGAGCAACAAAAAGACAAACAACCCGATCAAAAAATGGGCAGAGAATATGAACAGACATTTTTCCAAGGAAGAGATACAGACGGCCAATAGACACATGAAAAGATGTTCAACATCACTAATCATCAGGGAAATGCAAATCAAAACGACACTGAGATATCACCTTACACCGGTTAGAACGGCTATAATCACCAAGACAAATAACAACAAATGCTGGAGAGGTTGTGGAGAAACGGGGACCCTCATTCACTGCTGGTGGGAATGCAAACTGGTGTAGCCTCTATGGAAAACAGTATGGAGAGTCCTCAAAACATTAAAAATAGAAATACCGTATGATCCAGCAATACCACTCTTGGGCATCTACCCAATGGACGTGAAATCAACCATCACAAGAGGCGTATGCACCCCTATGTTCATTGCAGCATTATTCACTATAGCCAAGAAGTGGAAGCAACCCAAGTGTCCCTCGACTGATGATTGGTTAAAGAAGATGTGGTATATACATACAATGGAATACTACTCAGCCATAAGAAAAGACAGAATTGTCCCATTTGCAACAACATGGATGGACCTAGAGGGTATTATGTTAAGTGAAATAAGCCAGAGAGAGAAGGACAGACACTGCGTGAACTCACTCATATATGGAATATAAATGAACACACGGACAGAGAGAACTGATTGGTGCTTACCAAGGGGAAGCGGGGTGGGGGTGGGCACAAGGGGTGAAGAGTTACATCCACATGGTGACGGACAAACAAAAATGTACAACTAAAACCCCACAGTGTTATAAACTATTAAGACCAATAAAAAAGAAAAAGTACAACTAAAAGTTCACAATGTTATAAACTATTAAAATATCAGTAAGTGTTAATAAATAAATAAATGTTAATGGACTAAACACTGTAATCAGAAAGGAGAGTTTGTCAGAATGGATTAGAAAAAAAGTAAAATCCAACTATATGTTATCTGCAAGAGACACATTTTATATATAAAGACACCGATATACTATTATGTTAAATAGATTTCACTTGTTTTGGCTCATTGGAAATGGCTTTTAAACTTTGCCTGTCTCAATCACTGTACCTATAAGACAGGAAGTAATTATACTCTATCCAAGATTGTAGCAGTTAAAAATAATTAAATGAAAACTATAAGACAGTATTGAAAGAAATCGATGATGACATAAAAAAATGGAAAGATATTCCATGCACATGGATTGGAAGAATAAACATAGTTAAAATGACCATACTACCTAAAGCAATCTACAGATTCAGTGCAATCCCAGTCAGAATCCCAATGACATTCTTCATGGGAATAGAACAAAGAATCCTAAAATTCATATGAGGCAACAAAAGACCCCAAAGAGCTAAAGCAATTCTGAGGAAAAAGAACAAAGGTGGAGGTATCACAATCCCTGACTTCAAAATATACTACAAAGCTGTAATAATCAAAACAGTGAGGTACTGGTACAAAAACAGACACACTGATCAATGGAACAGAATTGAAAGCCCAGAAATAAAACCACACATCTGTAGACAGCTAATCTTTGACAGAGACCCAAGAACATACAATGGAGAAAGGAAAGTCTCTTCAATAAATGGTGTTGGGAAAACTGGACAGCCACATGCAATAGAATGAAAGTAGACCATTATCTTTTGCCATACACAAAGATTAACTCAAAATGGATTAAAGACTTAAAGGTAAGATCTGAAACCATAAAACTCCTAGAAGAAAATATAAGCAGTACACTCTTTGACATCGGTCTTAGAAAGATCTTTTCAAATACCATGTCTACTCGGCCAAGGGAAACAAAAGAAAAAAATCAACAAATGGGACTTCATCAGACTAAAGAGCTTCTGCAAGGCAAAGGAAACCAGGAACAGAAGGAAAAGACAACCCACCAACTGGGAGAAAATATTTGCAAGTCATATATCTGACAAGGGGTTAATCTCCAAAATATATAAAGAACTCACACAACTCAACAACAAAAAACAAACAACTCAATCAAAAAATGGGCAGAGGATATGAGCAGACATTTTTCCAAAGAAGAAATGCAGGTGACCAACAGGCACATGAAAAGATGTTCAGCATCACTAATCATCAGGGAAATGCAAATCAAAACTACACTGAGATATCACCTTACACCTTTTAGAAGGGCTATAATCCGAAGACAGAAAATAACAGATGTTGGAGAGGATGTGAAGAAAAGGGAACCCTCATACACTGCTGGTGGGAGTGCAACTGGTGCAGCCACTATGGAAAACAGTATGGAGATTTTTCAAAAAGTTAAAAATAGAAATACCATACTATCCATTTATCCCACTACTGTATATTTATCCAATGAACTTGAAATCAACAATTCATAGAAACTTATGCACCCCTATGTTCATTGCAGCATTATTCACAATAGCCAAGACATGGAAGCAACCCAAGTGCCTATCGACCGGATAAAGAAGAGTGGTATATATACACAATGGACTACTACAGCCGTAAAAAAAAGACAAAATTGTCCCATTTGCAACAACATGGATGGACCTTGAGAATATTTTGTTAAGCAAAATAAGCCAGACAGAGAAAGACAAACACCACATGATTTCTCTGATACGGGGAAGATAAACTAACACATGGACAAAGAGGACAGTTTAATGGCTACCAGAGGGGAAGGGGGTTGGGGGGATGGGCATAAGGGGTAAGGGAGCACAGTTATGTGGCGACTGACAAATAATAATGTACAACAGAAACTTCACAATGTTATAGACTATCATGACCTCAAATGAACAAATAAAATAAATGTTTATAATGGATTTTGCAAATACTATTTGCTGGAATTATCATTTCCTTATGATACTTAATACATATTATTTTACTCTAGTCATTCCATTGTTTCTTTCTGAACAGGCTCATCAATGTTTCATGTAAGCATTATCCTATTTAATAATATTATCCTACTTAATAATATATTTTTACTATATGGCATAATTGAAATCATGGTTTTGGAGTCAAGTATATTTACTACGTGTCCTTAGGCAAGTTTTAAACTGTTTCTTGAGCTTCACTTCCTTCATCTGTAATGGGAGTATAATACTTAATGGACTAAATAAAATAATGTACTGTGAAATGCTTAGCACAGAGCCTGAAACATAATAAAAGGTCAATAAATGGTAGTTATTACCAACATCATTAATGATGATGAGTGAATTAACATATCTTAAAAACATTATATAACAACTGATGAGAAAACACTTTAAAGTTTTATATTTCTGTTGGTGCTTTCAACAATTCATAATTAATACTGCATTTTAATGAAATAAATGCAAAAAAATCCCCCACAACAACCCAAAGGAAGCAAAAAATACCCCATTATATAGCAGTCCCCTAAATAAGTCTCTAAATAAACAGCAAAAAAGACTACTGTCTCCTACAAAATTAAGTTGGTCTCTATCAAAGTCTCCCAATGTTTGAAGACATTTTATTCTGACATTAAACTTGAACAATCAAGTGAAGCAAATGAGAGCCAGGCAGCAGGAGGAGTGTATTATTAGATTCCTAACCTGCAGCGAAAGTTGCCTCCAGAAGCCCTCCTTAGATGTGGACATGTCCATTACATGGCAGGAATGTAGGAGAAAGTAAACAAGAATGCCGCTGTAGAATGGAACTGGGAGCATTCTGTGTCAGAATGCTTCATTGGAATTACAAGACAGGCTTCTTCTGGGAAACTGGGAAAAATGCATTTTGTCTTGATTAATTATCATGAAAGAATTAGTGAAGGAATATTTTGCTCACATAACTTTTTTTACTGCACGAATGGGCACAGGACTTGCTAAGATGAAGGAAGGACAGGACACAAGCTCGGCCGGCCCCCTTCCTCCCTCAGGTCTCGTTTCCCAGGCTGTGTCCTCAGAGGCACCCTCCCTATCACTTCTCACATTCTTCCCTGTTGTTTTTCCACTGTAGCCCCTTCTTTGTTTTCTTCTTAACACTTCTCACAATTTGTAATTATCTTATTCATTTGGCTACTGTTTCAACTTTGTTTACTCTACTAGAATGTAAATTCCATGAGAGCAGAGACCTTATCCTATCCGACTTTTTTTGTTACCATAGTATCTGGCACCTGGCACATGGTAGATGGTCAATAAACCTTTGTTAAATGGATGAGTGAATGAATGAATGGAGAGGGAATCTAGGACTGCAGTCTTCTTCTCCTCAAGTAAATTTCTTCCACTGACACATGTATGCTGTCTTCAGTTTGAGAATCAACCATAAAAACCATCCTTTGTACACAGAAATTGAAATATAATGATGTACATCTGAAATTTATATAATGTTATGAGTCAATGTTATCTCAATAATTAAAAAAAAAAGACAAGGAAAAAAACAAGAGCCTTCCTTTGGTATTAAAAATTATTCCAAAATTCATGTGTTTTCCAGTAGCCCTCCTAATGTGCCCTGGTCTTTTCCTTTTCCCAGTTTGGACTTGCACTGTGTTTTCTTGTTTGATTTTTTTAGGTTTGCCTAGGGGTGAGGGGTTCACCCAGGCCCTTGTGGGGGCAGGGAACATCCCTAGCCATCGTTGCCTTGATGTCTGCTTAGCAAGTAGAGAATGACATTTTCATGTGGGCTAAAGAGGAGTTGATCACACCCATAAATGGGATTGGCTTAGAAACAACTGGGGCTTGGTGAGGACTGAGGGAGCTCATTGAGAACAAAGACATGTACCTATTTCTTCATCCATCCACCCACCCATCCATTAGTCATCCTCTCATTCAGTAATTATAGCATTTACTGAGCTCAGACCTATACCAAAACTGTTCTAAAGGTTTTGTACATATTAATTTAATCCTTACAGTTACCCTAAGAGTTATTAGTGTTATTATCCCCAGTTTATAAATGAGAAAACTGATAACCACTTTTTAAGCATTATTATCCCATAGAGAATATGGATCTTGAAAGATGTAAAGGATTTCTACTGTCATTCAAAGCTGAGAAAATAGTAATTCAAGACATGTAAGTTCATGGTTTAAGGAAAATTGAGTAGTACTGTGTGGTTCTAGAACAGTGGTTTTCAACCAGGGGTGATCTCATCCACCTCTCCTAGGGGACAACTGCTACTGGTATCGTGTGTGTAGAGGCTAGGGATGCTGCTAAACGTCTTGCAGTGTTTAGCACAGCCTCCTACAACAAAGAATTATCCAGCCCAACAAATCAATAGTGCTGAGATTGAGAAACCCTGTTCTAGAAGGAACAAAGCTGGGTACACAGTTTGAGGCTTTATCAAGGAAGGCCCCGAGTCCATCTTTACAATCCCCAGCACTGATTAGGACACACTAGGACTAATAAATACAGAATGGATTTAAGACTTGAAAAAACAGTCAAATGTTAAATTCAGGGCAAATTTTGAAGGACATTTTACCGGGTAAAGAATGGAAAAGGAAGTACTAATTCCTCTTCAGTCAGGCAGACATAGGTTCATTTCTCTCTCGACATATTGTCATCTTTAAAAGGGCCTTCCTCTAAAAAGAACCACTTTCTCTTTCCACAGAGGGATGGACCTGCTTGAAACTTAATTCAACAGTTTAAATAATATTTAATTCTTTTAGTTACATTTTATTGGCAGTTTAATTCTATTTGATAACTGACTTAGTGCAATCTAGTTAAATTTCAAGAATGGATAATAAAAATAAAAAAGTCCTTGGAGAGTTGAAAACTTATGTCCACACAAAAAACCTACACATGGATATTCATAGCAGCTTTATTCATAACTGCCAAAAGTTGGAAGCAACCAAGATGTCCTTCAGTAGGTGAATGGATAAACAAACTGTGGTACATTCAGACAATGGAATATTATTCAACACTAAAAAGAAATGAGCCATCAGGCCATGATAAGACATGGAAGAAACTTAAATGCATGTTACTAAATGAAAGAAGCCAATCTGAAAAGGCTACATACTGGATCATTCCAACTATATGCCATTCTGGAAAAGGCAAAACTATGGAGGCAGTAAAAAGATCAGTGGTTCCCATGGGTTGGGGTGGGGAAGCAGAGCACAGAGGATTTTTAGGGTAATGAAACTACTCTGTATGATACCATAACGATGGATATATGACATTATACATTTGTTCATGCTCATAAAATGTACAACACCAAGAGTGAGCCCTAATGTAAACTATGGACTTTGGATGATAATGGTATGTCAATGTAGGTTCATCAATTGTAACAAATGTACCACTCCGGTGGGGGATGTTGATAATGGGGGAGGCCATGCATGTATCGAGGCAGGGCGTATATGGGAACTTTCCTTACCTTCTGCTCAATTTTGCTATGAGCCTAAAAGTACTCTAAAAAACAAACTCTAGGGGCCAGCCCAGTGGTGTAGTGGTTAAGCTTGTGCACTCTGCTTTGGTGGCCCAGGGTTCGCTGGTTTGCATCCCAGGCACAGACCTATGCACCACTCATCAAGCTATGCTGTGGCGGCATCCCACATACAAAACAGAGGAAGATGGGCACGGATGTTAGCTCAGGACCAATCTTCCTCACCAAAAAAAAAAAAAAAGCCTATTAAAAAAGTAGTCCTTGGACATTTAGCTGTTCTTAAATTATTTTTTTGCAGTTATCTAAGCATGGAATTGGACATCTGAGGTTAAGAGCAGGGGCCTCCTTTTAGAAATAAAAAGATAGATTACTGAATTGGAAAACAATTAACCAAAATATACAGATATTAATGTAGAAAAGGTACACAAAATCAAGCTCAGAATGGCAAACAAGGTACACAAGTAGGGTATAAGGCTGTGGTCACGTCACTTGAGAGTCCAATGGACAGGATGAGAGATTTTAAAACACTACTAACTTACAGTCACTAATTTTTACCTAAGGCAATTTTTGCCTTAATTAAAAAAAATTTTTTTGAAGATTTCCAAGATTAACACTCTTCAAGCCACAGATTTCTTCCTCTGTAATGCCCAGTTAGAAGTTAAGGGGAAAAATTTTAATCAGATAGAGTGCATGGCTGATTGGTGGAGAATCAGAACACCGTCTTTTAACTATTTTCTCTAAAGCCCAGATTATTGAAATGCAAATATCTGCATGAAACAACCGAACTCAACATAAAATTGGTTGCTTTGTTCTGGGTTATGGTTATTCCTATGTTGTCTTTTTGGGATTTATAAGTGACCTTGTGTACTGTTTGAAGATTTCAGTGAGAGCAAATAAAAGCACTTGACACTCCACAGATCAAAACCACAGTTTTATTATAGAAGGCTGCCTTAATACTAGAAGCAAATCAACATGGGGTGATCATCTTGAGAGGCGGGAGAAGAGGGAGCTGTACAAGGAATGTGAAGATGGATTGCATCACCCTTATAGGCCCTGGGCTGCTTTTACTCTAGATGTTATGTAATTAGTTATATGGGTGACTTTTTAGAGCTAGGCTCTCCTGTTACAGAAGGATTTTCTTTTTAATGAATGCTTTCTGTCCTTGCCTCTCTTACCCAGCCTCGACCAGCGGGCCCACAAGGGTCTGTGTCCTACGATATAGGGTTTACAAATTTGGACTCCCTGATGGATTATATTAGGGTTCTCACACAGTTCACCTTGACATATGTGTCATCTTTGATTGGTAATGTGACCATGCTTTTCTTTTTGGACTACTCCCTGCCCCTACACATGCACAGCCTCCCTCAAAATCAGCATCCCCCACCCACAGTGGTACATTTGTTAAAATCAATGAACTTACATTGACACATCATTATCACATCCAAAGTCTGTAGTTTACATTAGGTTCACTCTTGGTGTTGTACATTCTGTGGGTTTGGAAAAATGTATAATAACACCATGTATTCACCATTATAGTATTATACAGAGTAGTTTCACTACCTAAAAATTTTCTGTGCTCTGCTCATTCATTCCTCCGCACCCCAACGCATGGCAACCACTGATCTTTTACTGTTTCTGTAGTTTTGCCTTTTCCAGAATGTTATATAGTTGGAATCATACAGTATGTAGCCTTTTCATATTGGCTTCTTTCACTTAGTAATATGCATTTAAGTTTCCTCCATGTCTTATGGCTTGATAGCTCATTTCTTTTTAGGGCTGAACTATATGCCATTATTTATCCACAGTTTATTTATCCATTCACCATCTGAAGGACATCTTGGTTGCTTCTAAGTTTTGGCTGACTATGCTTTTTGGACTTTAAAAAAATGAGTAGTTCAAGTAAGAAATATTAGAGGTTTTTTAAAACTATGATATTCTGGGTCTCTGAAGTGGGAAAAAAAAGGTATCTTAACACATATAGATTTGAAAAGATATTCTGCCAAAACTCAGGAAAATTTTGAGACTCTTCCAAAATAAATATTTCTATCTAGAAATCAGTTGCTTAATCAAGAAGTAGCTCAAATTTCAGTAATTTTGCCCTAGTTCATGTTCATTTAAGTACAAAGATCAGTATTAAGTTACATTCCTGGACTGTTTTGATAGTGCTTGATAAACAAAAGCAGATACAATGGTAGGTTGTTATTTGGCTCTAAATTTGTTGGCTGTAAAAGAAACACAAATGGGTAGGTAACATCATTAAAGAGTAAGACTATCCGGTGAGGAGGAGAATGTGGGAAAGCAGGGACTCATATTTTTTGGTGGCACTGGGAATCAATGCAGTCTTTTTTGAAGGCAATTTGACAGTCTCTTCCAAAATTTTAAGTAACATACCCTTTGACAAAGCTTCCAGAAATTTGTCTTATAAAAAATACACAAATGCTACATGGAAAGATGCTGACAATATATTAAACGAAGAAAACAGAATACAAATAATAGCAATGATCCCATTTAAGTATAGTATACTTGTATATGAATTAAAATATCTGGAAGGGGACTCACCAAGGTGTAAAGTGATTACTTCCAGAGATGTGGGATTGGGGGTTTTATTAGTTGTCTGTTGCTGTGTAACAAATTGCCACCAACTCAGCAACTTAAGCTGACACCTATTGATACTGGCTCAACACAGGGTTGACGAGGGAAGCCATGTTGTAGAAAAGAAACCATATTGTAACTTTGAGTGACCTCTGATTAACTAACCCAGACATGTTCTATGGGTTTTGTGGCCCCTCCCAGCTGCTATAAGTTGATAACTTTGTTCTCTTGAGTTCCTTAGGAATGTGATGATCCCCAAGCAGAGAATCAATGCTGATAGCCATCATCAAGGACAACTGAAAGATCAGGGTATTGGGCATTGCTCCAGTCTCTGATGCAGTTCAATAAAACAAAAGACTGCCAGGAACTAAGACTAGATGGACGCCTCACCCTGAGACCAGATGCTTCCCCCACCAGGAGACCAGTCCCCTGTATAACTGGCCTGTAGTCTTTGTTCTGTAAGATGGTTCTTTGAGACATTAGTCGGCCATCTTCCCCCTTGCTAGCAAGCTGTAATAAACCCTTTCCTTTCCACCATCTTGCCTCTTGATGATTGGCTTTTGTCACGGGCGAGCAGATTGTGCCCTTTGTGCAGTAACACTATGTATTATCTCACAGTTTCTTTAGGTTAGACGTCTGGCACAGCATGCCTGGGTTCCTAGTGCAGGGAATCACAAGGCTGGAATCAAGTTGTCAGCCAGGCTGAGTTCTAACCTGGAGGGCTATGGGGAAGAATCCACTTTCAAGCTCATTCAGGTTGCTGGCTGTGATATTGTGATTTATAATGAGATGTGTGTTTGATCTACATCCCCATTTTGGGCTCAGAGCTCCTAAAACCCTTGGAATTTCCTAAGTGACAAGAGCAGCATGAAGATGTCTTTTGTTAATGAGGTGACTTTTAGAAGCACCTAAGCATGGGGGCTGGTTGCGAGAGGAGCCAACCATGTGATTAAAGGGTTGAAACTTTCAGTCCCATGCTCTGACCTCCTTGGAGGGGAAAGGGGCTGGAGGTTGAATCGATCGCCAATGGCCAATTATTTAATCAATCATCCCTATGTAATGATGCCTCCCTAAAAACCCAAAAGAATGGGGTTCAGAGAGCTTCAGGGTTGGTGAACAGGTGGAGGTGCTGAGAAAGTGGCCAGCCTGGAGAGGGCATGTGGAAGCTCCACACCTTTCCTCTATACCTTGCCTGAAGGCATCTCTTCCATCTGGCTGTTCCTGAGTTATATCCTTTTATAATAAACTGGTAATCAGTTACATAAAATGTTTCTCTGAGTTCTGTGAGCTGCTCTAGCAAATTAATTGAACCCAAGGAGCAGGGGGTTGTTGGAACCTATAATCTATAACTGATCAGTCAAAAGCACAGGTGATAACCTGGGCTTGCGACTGGCATCTCAAGTTGGAGGGGGGCAGTCTTGTAGGACTGAGTCCTTAACCTGTAGGATTCAAAGCTACCTCGGAGTAGATAGTGTCAAAATTGAGTTGAACTGTAGGAGAGACACCCAGCTAGTGTCTGAGAATTGCTTGGTGGTGTGTGGAAACTACCCCTCCCCCTGCCACATACACATTTGAATTGGCGACCAGAATCCTTACTGGCAGAATCCCATTCCTTGTAATTGTAAAACTGAGGTCCTGTTTCCTTGCTGCCTGTCAGTAGGCTGTCTGCATTCTTTGTCATGTGGTTCCTTCCGTCTTCAAGTGCATCTAATCCTTCTCACACTTCAAAACTCTCACACTTCCAATCAGTACCACCAGCCAGAGAAAACTCTCTGGTTTTAAAGGACTCATATATTAGGTCAAGCCTACCCAGATAATCTGTGTCAAGGTTGACTGTGCGGTGAAACATAACTCAATCATAAGAGTAAAATCCATCCTAGTCACAGTCTCAGGGATTATGTAAGTGTGTGCACAAAGGGGACAGGAAATCTTGGAGGCCATCTAAGAATTCTGCCCTCCACAGGGGTGGAGGTAAAGGAGGGCTGTTTTCATTTTCTGCTTTATGCATATCTGTAATGTTTGAATTTTTTTGGAAGGAATATATATCACTTTTTGTAACACAAAATGGAAGGATATACTCTAATATATAACAGTGGTTATGTCTAGGTGGTAGGAATAAGAATTTTTTAATATAAGCATATAGTAATCAACTTTTTATCATATAACTATAGGAATATAAAGTTACTTCCATTTTGAAATTTAAAAAGAAAATTCATGCTGGGTATAGATAGACCAAAGCAGCTAACAGAGTTTGTATTGGTGCAAATTTGGCTAATGATAGTTTTTTGCAGTGGTTGTAAATATACAGCCTGATAATATAGCATGGCCAAGTTGTAAAGCTATGAATGGATTTGAGAAGAGTCTAGATAACTTCCTGGATGATTGACACACATGTTTTCAGGAGCAATGCAGACAGAGAGTATCTGGGGGAAAAACATCATCTAAGGACTTAGGTTCCCGGGTCCTGACTGGCTGGAGGCAGGTCCCACACTTTTCTTGCACCTCTTTCTTCTGGTCTGAAAATGAGGGGGTTAGACCAGGTGAACCCTAAGATCCATGTCTTTTTTTTTCTCAGTCTTTTTCAGATTGTTACCATGGTTTCTGACAAAATTCTTCTAGTGTTACTGTCCTAAATAAACACCAGGCTGGAAGGATTATTAGCCTGATGCTGAGAGGTGGGTCCTACGTTCTTTTGCATTATCAGTGTGTTCCCAGAAAGGAAGGGTTGCACTGGGTTAATCTGGGAAGACAATGTGCAAATACAGAATTTGACTGGGAACATGAATAAGCACATCAGGCATGAAGCACTGTAGGACTCTGGAAGGTTGGAGGGGAAGGGTTCTCTCATATGAGTCCTCACAATTCAGGAGTCTGAAAAATAAAAGTATTTTTTAGCCCATTCTAAGAAAACAGGCTTCTTCTCAGAGTCAGCACTGAGTAACTCACTCTTGATCAGGGAGAGAGAATGTGTTTGGTCATTTAGTATTTGTTACATGCACATCAGGGAGCAAAATTCATAAGTGCAGGCCACACACAGCCAAAACAAACTCCTAAACTAGATGGATTTTTATTTTCTCTTCTTTTCCAGCAGGTCTTTTTTCCCTGAAAGGAAGGGCTGGTACTGATTAATTGGGAAAAACAAGTCTGGAATGATAAAGTGCTTCCCACACATTCCTGCCAATCTGTGTATATCCCAATTTGCACACATTCCTACATCTCTCTCCCACCGCCACATCCCCCCTCAAGAAGGTCCAAAGCCTTCATTAAGACTACAACAGAATCCTCATTCTTGCTGAGGTCAGGAGTCATGTTTTTATAAATAAAACATCTTGATCTAATGAAAAGAGCTGGGGCCTGGGAGTCAACTCTTCCAGACTCTCCCACTAACTCATTCACTCATTTACAAATTCATTGAGCACCTACCAAATGCCAGCCCAGGCGCTGTTCCAGGTGTCAGACACACAACAGGGGACCAAAACGAGCTCCTGCCCTCCTGGAGGTTGCATTCTAGTTGAGGGAGGCCAACAATAAAGAAGTCTAAGTGGAGTTTGGCAGATGGAGATGAGGGTGATGGAGGAGAAAAGGGGAGAGTGGGCAGTGGAGTGAAGGTGACAGGTTCTCAGATGTGACTTGCATCTGAATCACCCAGGAGTGAGGAATGTGGTAAAATACAAATTGCTGTTCACTATCCCAGAGTTTCTGATTTGGGAGGTCTGAGGTGGGAGTTTGAGAATTTGTATTTCTAACAAGTTCCCCAGTGATGCTGATCCTGTGGGTCCAGGGACCATACTTTGAGAACCACTGGGGTAGATCATGTTATGTAGGATGTACAGGGAAGGCTTCTCTGGTAATATGACACATAAATAGAGACCTAAAGAAGCAAGCCTTGTGAGGAAGAGCAAGAGCATTCCAGTTAGAGAACAGAAAGTGGGAGCTCCTGCGGTGGGCATGTACTTGGAATATTTGAGAAATGGCAAGGGGGCCAGAGTGGCTGGATTGGAACAGAGGGGAGGGGAGGAAAAGAAGATCATATAGGTTTCGATGGCTCATTAGCCAAAAGACTTTGGTTTTTACCCCAAATGAGGCAGCCAGGAAAGGATTTTGAGCAGAGGAGTGATGTGGTCTGTGTTAAAAGTGTTAGGCAAATGGAAGGTATGACTGTCGATAGTAATAATGATGACTTTCAGCACATTGTAATAAGATTCATACTTATTTCTTCTTGTAGATGGATAAATGGATGGGAAGGAAAGCCTGAAATTGTCTGACAACTACTATAGACTAAACGTTTGTGTCCCCCTAAAATTTATATGCTGAAACCTAATCCCCGATGTGACTGTATTTGGAGGGGGGGCCTTTGGGAGATGATTAGGTCATGAGAGTGGAGCCCTCACGAATGGGATTAGTTGAGTGCCCTTATAAAAGAAACCCAAAGAGCTTCTCGCCCCTTCTGCTGCTTGAGGATGCAACATGAAGTTGGTCATCTATGGACCAGGAAGCAGGCTCTCTCCAGACACCAAATCTTCCAGCACCTTGATCTTGAATTGCCAGCCTCCAGAACTGTGAGAAATAAATTTCTGTTGTTTATAAGCCATTCACTCTATGGTATTCTGTTATAGCAGCCTGACCTGACTAAAACATGTTTTGAATACTGTTTATAGGGCTTCTTTAATTGAATATTAATAACTGTTACTGTATGCCTCAAAATAGTTTACTTTCCTGTGCCCCATTACATTACAAAATCTACAAGGGTAGGGACCACATATGTGGATAGTGTGTATTTTGAGCACACAAAGTCTTATTTATAATTGTTTTTGTATCCTCAGTGCCTCATATCCTATGAGGCGTGGTAGGCCCCCCATTATTTTTTGAAAGATGAATGAGTGAATGAAATATTAGTTTCTATGTAGAATTGTACAACATTGACAACTAAGCCACAACATTTGTATGAAAAGAGTTTCTTTTATCCATTTTCTCATTTGGTCCTCAGAATATTCCCATTTGATAAGACCCATCATTCTCTTTTTCAAGGGGAGACAGAGAAGCCCTGAGAGGTGAAGTGATGACCCAATGCCATGTGGCTGGGAAGGGGCTGAGGTAGGTGTTCAACCCGAGTCTCAACCCCAGAGCCCAGGATCTTTTTACTCTGTTGTGCTCTCTTCCATCAGTAAGTCCACTTGAGGGATAGTCTGTATAAGTTATTAAAATGAAATTATTTCTGATGGAAATGTTCTAAAATTTCATTATGGTAATGGTTGCACAGTTCAGTAAATTTACTAAAAATCATTGAAATGTACACTGAAAAATGAGTGAATTTTATATGTAAATTATTTCTCAATAAAGTTGTTTTAAAAAATAAAGTTGTCTCAACTACTCATCCCTCTTTCCAAATCACTAATTCCTTTGGCAGGATACCGTTAAAATCTAATTCCTTCCAAAAGATTTTCGGGTCGTTAAGTTACCATGCGTTTATATTGACAAAGATTCTCTCCCTGACCAAACTCTAGCCAGGCTCCTCTGGGTCTTCTTCTCAACTAGACTTCAACCTTGGCCTGTAAAGACTTGAACAAAACACTAACATGTTTTAAACTGCTCAAGGCCACGTCCCTAGTATGACCCTAGCTCCCCTTAAAGTGCCTGCCTGGGAAAACTCAAGGCTTCCAAAACAATTTACTGTTTCTTCCCGCCAACACCTGAAGACAAGGCCCCTGTCTCCCAGCCTCTGTGGGAGTACAGGAGCCTAACTTTGCCAAAGCCAGTTAGCAAACCCAGATGGGTTTCACATGGACCAACCAATTCCCCCTTCCACATTTGGTAATTTTTCACTTCCCTGACTCTACTGAGATCTCACCTATTCCTTCATTTCTCCTTTAAGAATGCCCAGTCAGGGTCCGGCCTGGTGGTGTAGCGGTTAGCGCGCTCGGCTTCTGGCAGCCCAGGGTTCGCAGATTCGGATCCCTGGTGCGGATAGACGCACCGGTCATCAAGCCATGCTGTGGCGGTGTCCCATATGAAGTGAGGAAAATGGGCACGATGTTAGCCCAGGGCCAGTCTTCCTCAGCAAAAAGAGGAGGCTCGGCAATGGATGTTAGCTCAGGGCTGGTCTTCCTCACACACACACAAAAGATATATGCCCAGTCACCTCTATACAAATCAAAGCTGAGTTCAGTTCACACTGGACTCTTCCCTATTTCAATGGCGTATTACTGATTAAAATCTGTTGTTACCACTTTAACTAGTGTCTGGCTTTGTTTGTCTTTGACGATATGTGCACAAAACACACACTATCCACACATATGCACTTAATCTAACCCATTGGGCATCCAAACATCTATCTGTCATGTCTTAGTGACATTTTAAATAATGACTATATTGCTAGAAATCACATTATCAGTTTTCAGTCCCAAAAGCCGAAATAACCTCTTTTTAATTAACGATGGTAGAAAAGAAGTTCTTAGAATCTAGTAGGTAAAAGGAGATATCATTCACATTCCTCTCACCACTACTTGACTTCTTCGAGTTCCTGATATATTTATGGTGTGTGCTTTGTTTGGTTTTGTTTTTTTTGTCCTGGTATTGATTTGTTTTGTAGTTTGTGGCTGTGAAGTTTGTGTTTGACAATTGAACAGTAATTGATTACTACCTCTAGACAGAATAAAATAACCATAAAGAATGAGCTTAAAGAGGTCAAATATCTTTTCTCCCTTCTGTCCTAGACAAAGCACATGGTCAGGTACTTTCCTTGCAGAAGATAAACTTTTGAAATAAACCAGAGAGAGCTTTGGGGGGGAGGGGGCAGGGATTATTATAAATAAACCCTGGTAAAATATATATAATATTTCTCATTTTAACCATTCATAAGTGTACAGTTCATGGGCATTAAATACATCCACAACGTTGGTTAACCATCACTACTATCTATACTTAAAAGTTCATCATCCCCAGTGAAAACACTATACCTATTAAATAGTAAGTCCCCTTCCCCCCACCTCCCCCTAGGCCCTGGTCACCTCTACTCTTTCTACCAGAGAGAGCATTTCTAATACTAGATTCTTAAAAGTTAAGTTTTAAAGCTGTTCAGGCAGGCATTTTTATTTACCTTATCATTAAGGATAAATCTGACACGCCTTTTATAGACCATATTCTGATCTAAATGCTGGCAATATGACTATGCCTGAGATTCTACACCGTAGGCGGCAGGAGAGTGCGTCAATCACACAAACATGTAAACAGCTAAAGTACAGCCCTAAGTGTGAACTAATAGAAAGTCTGTATACTGGTCTCTGCCCCCAGTTCTTGGCACAGAGCTCCTAAAACCCTTGTAATTTCCTAAGTGATAAGAGCACTAGGAGCATCTTTTGTTCGAATATTTGGTCTTCAATCCCGATGACACAGCTCCTGAATCCTTTGGAATCTCCTGGGTGACAGGAGTGTCTGTTGTTCTAACAGGCGACTCCTGATGGGCTCCTGGGTGGCTTCAGGATGGAGGCTGCTCACTGGAAAGACCCACCCATGATCAGAAGCTTGGAACTTTTAGCCCTACCCTCCATCTTCTGGGAGGGGCTGGAGATTGAGTTAATGATCAATCATCGTGATGAAGCCTTCATTAAAATCCAAAACATATGGGGTTCTGAGAGCTTCTGGGCTGTTGAACACTTGGAAGTGCTGGGAGGGTGGCATGTCTAAAGAGAGCATGGAAGCTCCACGCCCTTTCCCCATACCTTGCTCTATGTATCCCTTCATCTGGCTGTTCATCCATATCCTTTATTACATCTTTTATAATAAACTAGCAAACATAAGCAGTGTTTCCCTGAGTTCTATGAGCCATTCTAACAAATTATCAAATCTAAGAAGGGGGGTTATGGGAACCCTCTGGCCAGTTGGTCAGAAGTAACAACTGGGACTTGTGATTAGCATCTGAAGTTGGGAACAGTCTTGTGGGACTGATCCTTAACTTGTGGAATCTGTTGCTAACTCCAGGTAGTGTCAGAACTGAATTTAATTGTAGGATGCTCAATTGTAGGAAAACTACACATCTGGTGTCAGAGGTGAAATGAAATGTAGTGTGAGAGTAAAGGAAAATGGGAGTTTGTTCTCAGACATCAAAACGAAAACAATGTTATACAAAATCTTTTACAAAAAAATTTTCTACATAATTTATTGTGACGTGATCAATGTCAAATAAAATATTAATTTTCATCATTTGCTTCTATTCATGTCTTGACCAGTTCATTTTTCCTTCCAAAATGTCGCATGCCACACTTGAGGCAATGACAAATTTTTAAGAGCACAGCTAGGAACTCGAACATTCATCTGCAGCCACCTATATGCTTGTTACATGCAGTGTATTTTTCACATCTGTCCTCTAGGACAGATCTGTGAGAGACATTCCTCACGATGGCCTTCATGTAACTTTAGAGCATACAGGCTCTGCTGTGCCTCGAGCTGCCCAGCTACAGGCCCGTGTGGACCAGGGCGCCTCCCCCCTCCCCCCTTTGGTGGCCTGGTGGAAAACAGTAGAATCCTTCTTGATTCGGCGAAACTCAAAATATCAATGATGTACTAAGAATAATATATATTACTTAAAATCATTTATTGAGCTCAGTTTAGACCTCTATGGTAACCTATACCAGGGATTGACAATTTTTTTCTAAAAAGGACCAGATAGTGAATGTTTTTGGCTTTACTGGCCATGTGGTGTCTGTGGAAATCACTCCACTCTGCATGGTAGTTCTGCAGCAGCTGGAGACAATATGTAAATGATGGGTGTGGCTGTGTCCCAATATAAATTTATGTAAGGATACTAAAATTAGAATTTCATATAATTTTCACATCATAAAACTTTATTCTTCTTTCGATTTATTTTCAACTATTTTAAAATGTTGAAACCTTTCTTAGCTCTCAGGGATGACAAAAACAGGCAGCAGGCAAGACTGGGTCTGCAGGCCGTAGTGTTTTCACTACCTCTGCTCTTTATTAATATATTTGTTTGCACTGAGGTCTTTATGTAAGCCCATTGAGTTTCACAATTTGTGAAACATCTTAACATTTCTTTAGAATGTCAAGTCCCACTCATGTTTGAACAGTGAAAGTACTGATCAAAAAACAAGATCTTAGACTAACAAATTATTATTGTTTAAGATAGGGCTACAAACTGCACTTTAATTAACAGCTTTGCTAATTATTCTTTTCCAATAGCTCTTTTTGAAATTACACACACTGCTGGTCACACGTTAGGCGTGATCTCATCCTCTCTACCCCCCAAATCCATTCACCATTTGTCCCACTTAATCACCTTTTAACTTTTCCTTCATCAGTGTTGAACTATCCCAGTACAGGAAGAGTAGTTTTGTAATAACCTTATTAAATAGTTAGGGTTTTTGTTGTTACGTTTTTAAAGCTGAAACATTACTCAACTTGTGTGGCTTATGTTGCAACTGTGCGAGTTTGGTGAGTCCATATCACCTCAGGAGTAGCTTTCACTAAAATTCACACCAGTTAACTTGGAGAATGAGAGTGCTGTAATATAGTCAATGGGAGTTTACTCCCTGTTCAGTGCTGTGCTGGGTTTTGTGGGGATACTAAAGAACTACTCTACCTTTGAGGAGTTTATAATTCATTGTGAAAGACAAGATGAAAGTACAAGAAACCATAATAAATTATTAATTAATTCACTGAGAACTCCCATTTGCTACAAGTCATTGTATTATATACAATTTAGTCCTAATGTAGAGGAGGGAAAAATTATTTTTCCTATTACCTTCCTAGGTTCTCAGGCTGGAGCCCTGTAAATTGTACTGACAAAAGACAGATTAACAGGAGAAAAACAGATTTATTTAACATAATTTTTACGTTACACAGGAGGCTCCATAAGGACATGAAGACCTGAAGAAATGGTTAAACCTGAGTGTTTTTCTAGTAGGTTTGATGAATAGTGGAAAATCATGGGAAAATGTGACAGGACAAAAGGGTAGGAGCTAAGGTAGTAAAGGGTGGGAACTGAGCAAGGCCTGTGCATTCAGATTCCTCTTGACATTCCCCTGTCAAGGGGGGACCTCGTATGAGAGGGTCTTCTGACCTGCATCAGGGGACAAGCGGGAGGTCAGAGAGTTCTCCCTGTACCTGACCTTTCTCAAATTCCTTCAGCTTAAAATGTTCAGTGTGCCAAGGCGCCACATTTTGGGGTAGCATGTTCTGAATCCTGTCACTTAAACTCTTAAATGAAATAGATATTGTAACATTTCACAGGTGAGGAAGCTGAGGCTACAAGAAGTTAAGAAAGTTGCTCAAGGTGGCAACTCACAAGTGACTGCCCGGCTCCAAAGCAAATTCTCTCCCTGTGACCACTCAGATTATCTAGTCCAATCTCCTCCATTAAGGAAATAAAGAGTTTAGCAAGGGAAAAATAACTTATTTACCTCCTATTTCAATGACCTGTAATAATGCCTATGCTAGAATCAGGGTAACGGGAACAATGTGCTCAGGAAAAAGACGATGCTGATGTAGGGAGTCCATGCCAGACAACTGGATCCACAGGAACGTGTTTTGTATGCGGCTAACTGCTGTAAAGGAAACATATTTAAACTAAAATTGAAAACATTTAATCTAAATTTAACTTCAATTTTAAAATAAAGCTGCAGTGCTGGAACCTATCCAGGAAAGTAGACACGTGATTTGACGCCTACCTGTCTGCAGAGGTCATTTGAGTCATTCCCTGAAGTCATGACAGAAGACCTCTGAGGTCTGTTTATGGACTAATGGGAAGAAACCAGAATGTCTCCTCCTCAGATTTTTTTAAGTGTTAGCTCCTTTGACTGAGGCCCATGCTGGTCAGCACTGATAGTTTCACCTACTAGTCAAGGCCAAGCTGCCACCAAGGTATTCAACCAGGTTGCCTAGTGGTACGAGCCCAAACTCCAGGGACTTAGAACAAAGGGTGCAGAGAGCATCACCATCCCCTGAAGAGCTTTGTCCAGAGAAACAGTGAGGTGAGGAAATGATAACTTAGATGCAGAGAGAGCAAGGAGGAGAACCGGGCCCAGGGCAGCCAGCAGAACCACCAAGTCATCAAGATCATGTTACCAACATGTGGTGATTAATATCCACTCATAACAAAGTACTTAGGTTATTTTTTAAAATAAATCTACTGAGTGAGAATATATGGAACTCACTGTACTGTCTTTGCAAATTTTCTGTAAATCTAAAATTATTCCAAAACACAGTTTAAAAGAATCTTTTAATGACATCTTGACTATTTCTCATTTCCTCTGGTGGGGAGCTCCCTTCCTTAACAATGCTTTCTGTTCAGTCCCATGAAATTGACGGGGCCCAGGGCAGCCGCCCCGAGATGTGCCACTCGATGTGCAGATTATTTCAAGCTGAAGACAAGAAAGGCTCAGAAGACTCAGGAAGAACATTTGGCCTTCCCCCAAACTGCCTAGAAGAATTTAAGATAGAAGGCCTGTTCCGGGAAGAAGCTAATACCATAAGATAGCTCTAGTATAATGTAAAATAGGTGTGATAGAAAGGCACCAACAAGCCCATTTTTGGCCCAGCAAAACTTGCTTAACAAACATTTGCATTTCCTTCTCTATGTAAATTGTCTTCCTCCCATCTGAAATCCTAAACCACTACCCCCAACATCTTCCTTTGTCTTTAGCTGAAGATGATATTTAATGTGGCAGCTTCAGCCCTTCTGTCAAGTTGCTCAGTTTTCCTGGGTTTCTCCCATGGGTACATGTTATTAAACTTTGTTTGATTTTCTCCTGCTAACCTGCCTTTTTAATTATTTGACCAGCCTTAAGAACCCTAAGGAAAGGGTGGGTGGGGGAGGGAGGAATCTCCCTCTTCCCTTACAAAATCCTGCCAGCCTTTTATTGTTAGAAGTAAAAACACTGGGAGGTTACCCCAAGAAGTTAACCACCTGTGTGTAAACCTAAATAATCAATATTTGTTCTCACATAGGAATGAATTTTAGTTTCAATTTTATTCACATTGTTAGTGCAGTAAAACTTTTTCAAGTTCCTCTGTAAAATATAGACTATTTAAAAATCTGTTATTTACATTTTTAAACTGAGGCATTATTATTATAAGAAAGGAATAAAGTTATAACAGAAACATTCTAATGTCTTAAATGTAAAACCCAAGTATGCCCTCCCATCTGACTTCTCTTTTGATATCTGAACTTAAAAGAAATGAAATTTTATCACTAAAATAAGGACTTTACAGTAGTATCCAGCTTTTTCCAGTAAGCAATTTACAAACAGACAAAGCTTTGTCAAAGGGAAATTAACATTTAGTGTATACCAAGTGCTTTGCAAATGCTGTCTCATTTAATCTTCACAAAAGTGCCTGACTGCAAGGCTGGTATTATCCCGTTTGCCTGTGAGGAAACAAAGGTTCAGAGACATTAACTTTTTACAGATCTGCAGGTCGTAACAAAGTGGAGGCAAGTTTTGATCCCAGATCTGACAGGTTCCAAAGTCTTTTGTCACCACCCCACAATGTTTACCAAGAAATATAAAACCTCTCCCCCATTCATCTAAAATATATTCTTCCTCACACTTAAGTGATTGCTAAATTTTAATGCCATGCAGTGTTTCTCAAAGGGTGGCCCATGACCGATATGCATTAGAATCATCCAGGATACAGGCTAACAATGCAAATTTTAGGGCTCTGCCCAACCTCCGCTCAATTGGATCACAGTCTCTGGGGAGGGGCCTGGAAATCTCCCCAAGAGATTTCCCCAGCTTTTCTCTGAAGCTCCCCAAGTAGTTCTATATACATTCAATCATGAAAAAACAGTTGGTATTTTTCAACTCTCCATCCACACTTCTTAAACTCATGCTCTACTGCAGCTGCTGCCAAGAACTCACAAAATCCAACACTTCACTTTGATGGAGATTTGTGGGCAGCCTTGAACTTCAAGTTATTAGAAGAGGCAAGAGTTTCTAGGTTAGAAATATAATATTGGTCACAGGAGTTAGGAATTAAAATCCCCTTTTAAATGCAAACAGACACGACTGCTTCATCTTTACCTTCCATTGTTTCAGACGGCTTCTCTGAGAGATGAGTGTACTTGGCCTTCTTATATAGATGGCACAAGAAGTTTTCAACACTGAATAATTGCTATCCATGATGTGACTGTTTGCCATCTCTTCCTCCCATTTTCCTTCCTCTTTTATTTCTCTTTTTCCTCTTTAGTATTTCTTTTTTGGTGAGGAAGATTGGCCCTAAGCTAACATCTATTGCCAATCTTCCTCTTTTTTTTTTTTTGCTTGAGGAAGATTGGCCCTGAGCTAACAATCTGTGCCAATCCTCCTCTACCTAGCATGTGGGTCACCACCATAGCATGACTTGACAAGTGGTGTAGGTCCATGGCTGGGGTCTAAACCTGGGAACTCAGGCTACCGAAGTGGAGCATACCAAATGTAATTACACCACAGGGCCAGCCCCTCCTCTCTAGTATTAAAATGCTAGAAAACGATATACTAAAATGTTAACAGTGCTTGTCGTTAGTTAATAGGGCTGTGAATAGGTGATTTTCTTTCTTTTTTCTCTCTACATTCTACTTTCAGGTTTGCCAATGTTCAGTCAGTCAAACTTAAAAACACATGTGTATGAAAATGGAGAAATCTGTGGAAGGAATCCCCAACACTGGCTAATTTAGAAGAAGGGAGAGTAGGGCAAGACTAATTATTTGTATCTTTGTATTTCTTCACCTGTTAGGTGTACTTTTTGAAAATAGTAAAGAAAAATTAAAACTGTTTTCTCTAGCTTTTTTTTCTTCTACCCTGTCTTTCTTTTTTTGGCTGATCCCATCTTCTCCCCTAACTGTGAATTCTGTGTTAGGAAAGCAGCTGGATGACACTTGCTGGCATGAAAGAGCCACTGTCTGGTCTTGCTGAGGAAGTATAAACCACACTGCATTTCTGTGTACCCTCTTTCTCCTGGAGGGCTGAGATTCCTCTTTATAATTCCACTGCTATTTGTAACATCCTTATAGGGTAAGGAGAAAGCCAGTCCCTTTATCTTTGAGCTGGTCATGAGTTTTCTAAATCTCCATTTTCCCCTGGTGCAAATAACACAGAGCTGAAGAGGACATCCACAGACAGTTTAGAAAGTGGTCCTAGATAATTTCTTTCCATACTTCTAAAGAAGCCAGACACCATAGTTATTAAAAGGCTATAGGAAAACACACATATATTGATATGCATTTGGGGAAGGATCTTATAATCATCTGTAACTTCCACAGCATCACTCCACTTCATCCTCCAAGAGTGAATAAAGACATGTCTAGAGTGAGCAGCCTCGCATACCCGGCAAAGGCAGAATAAACTCCAGGCTCTCAGTCCCCAGGCCAAGTGGCCTTGGCAATTTCCCTCATGACTCTAGAGACTCTTAATTTTTCAGTCTGTACTTGAAACTGGGCTATGATTGTCCACTGAGCGCAGACGGAGAAGCTCACTCAGCCCCTGGAGAAGGCACTGCTGAGCTGGCCCTGGGGCCACCACCACTTCCAGGAGCCTCCCGGCTGCTCGAGAGAGTGGAGAACTGTGCCCAGAACTGAAAACCACTGCAACTGCCTTGGCTGCGTCCTTAGCGCTGAGGGAAATTAATTTTAACTCCAGACACAGTGCTCATTTTTAGGTATACAGGGATTATTTTAGCCATCTCAAGTCTGGGTTTTTCTTGGAGTGTGAAAACTCATTTAAATATTTTAAACTAGTACTAATAGCAGAAGTCCCTTGACTCTTGAGAAAAATGGGAAAACAATTTTTAGGCCTTTGCACCACAATAAATGACTGCAGTGGCACATTCACATTTATAGTTTTTATCAGTACTGTTTGGGGTTCATCCTTTATGAAGCTACTAAGGGTAGACTTCAACCGCACTTGCCCTCAACTTTCTTTTGATTTGGGACTACTCATTTACATTAGAGGCTAAAACTAGGCTAGTGGGTGAGATTTCGGTGAGAGGCAGAAAACAGCTTTCAATCAGGGTTTGAGGCTGATAGGAATGCTTGAAGTTGAACTGCCCAGTATACATACAAACTGAAAGCAAATAGATTTGGAACCTCACTATTTGTTACATTTATATATAAGAAAAAACCTATATGAGACCAGATTCTATAATCAACAGAAACCTGTATGCTGACTTTTTCCAGTTAAAAGAACTTAAAAAAAAATAGCCTAGTGAACACTCCAGTGAGTGTTCTGATGAATGACTACTGACGTCATTCAACCACATTAATCCAACCAATATGTTCCAAGTGGTGTCCTTAGCATTAGTGATCCAGAGACACCAAAGACCAGGTCCTTCAGTTTTGGGAGGGCTGGTAGGAGTGCTGGTGGGGGTTGGTGGAGGCACTGGAGGAGAAGAGCATGAATATGAAGTGATAAGCATTTTAGTGTGGGGATTAACAGGCCAGCGACCTCCTTCCACCCTTGAAAAAGGTGATTTGGGGGCACTTCAGGGTTGAGGGTGTCTAGGACTGAGCTCAGTGACTGTCCTGCTCTGCCCAGCACAGCTGCAGGAGCAGGTGGGAAAGTCACAACCCCCTGGGGAGGCAGAGCAGCGCCTGGGTCACGTGGATCAGCTCACCTTCACAGATGACAGAGGCTGATCTAGTCTCTCTTGTTTCTTTCTTCACTAATTTTTTTTGTGAGGAAGACCAGCCCTGAGCTAACATCCATTGCCAACCATCCTCCTTTTTTGCTGAGGAAGACTGGCCCTGGGCTAACATCCGTGACCATCTTCCTCTACTTTATATGGGATGCCACCACAGCATGGCTTGACAAGTGGTACGTCTGTCCCTGCCTGGGATCCGAACCTGCGAACCCCGGGCCGCCCAAGTGGAGCACGCGAACTTAAGTGCTATGCCACCGGGCCGGCCCCCTTTCTTCACTAATTTTGATCTCTGCTGTCACAGTTTTGTTCTTTCTCCATCCTCATTTCTCACTTGACCCCTTTCTGTCTTCTCCCAAGCAAAAACAACAGGAGGGCCGTGCCTTAGGTCCTACACTGCGGTGTGCCCGGGGCGGCTGGCTTGGTTCATAAGGCGCTTGAGTCCCGGGCTGCACTTGGTTTGGTTTCTCTCTGATCAGAGAAAT
Organism: Tapirus indicus; assembly: GCA_031878705.1. NCBI lineage: Eukaryota > Metazoa > Chordata > Mammalia > Perissodactyla > Tapiridae > Tapirus > Tapirus indicus. The sequence continues at coordinate 2,095,316 of CM062933.1, forward strand.
GTTAGGCAAGTCTTCCAACTTCCATCCTCATAAATTCTCTTTCCTTTTCTAAGTCATTTTCAAAATGGTTATCCAACACTTTGGGCTTAGTTTGGTTACAGACTTTACTTCTCAGTGTTCACGCCTGGTGTTAACGAAATGAACAGAAACATGTGTTTCATTGATACAGGATCCGTGGCATCACCAGAGAAATTGAGGAAAAACCCACAAGAATCTTTTGAACTTTGAAGGGTTTTTAAAAAACATTATCTGGTATTAGGCCTAAAAAATTCTGTGAGAGCTGTTGTTCCTCATTTTAGATACAGGGAATAAGGCCCCTGGGTTGAGGTGATTGTCTAAGGTTTACACAACAGAAAGGAGCAGAACCAAGATTGGATGCAGGTCTTTGGTTATCAGCCCTGGACTCTTCCCACCACCACCACCACCACTAGGTTTTGCAACAAACAGTACATGTGACAAAGAGCCATCTGTTTCCTTTTCTTTTTGAATTATTTAACTTTTGAATTATTCAACCCTTTGCCCTCTTTTGCTTCATGTTTTCATACCAACCTGTCCTCAAAGAGGGAGAATGCTTACCTTCTTTGAGTGGCCTTTGTATCTAAGCACCCAAATGAAGTCTCAGGGACAAATTATTTTGACTTTAACAAGAAAATTCAGTGGCCATTTTGGGTGAAAGTGTGCTTTGTTAGCAGATAGAAATGGAAAGAATCAGGCATCCAAAGGTGAAAAGAAAGGGTGAACAGTTTCTAGAATTTTCTGCTTCTCTCCTTCTTCAAGAATTGCTAGGGGCCGCCCGGTGGCGCAGTGGTTTAGTCCGCGCTTGGCAGCCCGGGATCCGCGGGTTCGGATCCCGGGCACCCGCGGACGCACTGCCTGTCGGCCATGCCGTGACGGCGTCCCATATAAAGTGGAGGAAGATGGGCACGGATGTTAGCCCAGGGCCAGTCTTCCTCAGCAAAAAGGGGAGGATTGGCAACAGAGGTTAGCTCAGGGCTGGTCTTCCCCACAAAAAAAAACCAAAGAATTGCTAATCACCGCTGCTGATAACCATAATAGAAACCAGAGATGTTACATACACACACGCAAAAAGCCAAATCCAAAGGAATCTTAATTCTATTCTTCAAAGTCCCCTCCCAAATCCAGTTTGGGGGATATAAATCATTGAGCAACCCTCCTTCCTGCCCCCCAATCTCTAATCCTATTGCTGTCATTGAGATGGGTAGAGTCAAATTTTATATAGTATATGATAATTATAGTTCTATAATACCCTGTGGAAAGTTAAAAATGGTTTATAGTAAACAAAAAGTCAACTTCAAATAGCGAGGAATCAAAATCTCAGGAAACACCCTAATCCCATCACTCCATTACCTCAGTCTTCCTGATACTGGTCTGTTGTATTCCAGAGGGAAATGTACAATAACTAAATGTCAATGGTAATAGCTCAAATTTTATCTCCAAAGTTCGGAATTTTCCATATCATGGAAGCCTTTAACCATCGGCCCCAGATATTTGACAAATGCCCCTTTGTAACTGGAAAATTATCATTGTTACTTGGAAAATAAAATGTCCACAATATTGTTCACTTGCCACTGGATATTTTCAGTGGGATTATTTGAGTTTATCTAACAGTGCATGAATGCATAGTATCACCAGGAAACAATTTGAGCTTATGTGGGAACACTTCAGGAGCAGCAACCCTATTGATCTTACCAGAAGATTGATAGGGAATGGGCAAGCAAAGAATTGATCCTATTCCCCTGCAGTGGCCTAATGACTATTCCCCGAACAGAATGAACAGGTTCTCATTCCCAACAGGATTTTTTTTTTCTTTAAGGGGATATATATTGCAAGAAAGTACTTGGATTTCTGCTCCTGGATATTATAGTTTGGGGAATTTAGTAACCATTCTCTAAAATTCAGATCTATGATTATGTATATTGTTTGCATAATCATCAGGTACTTTCTTATTTTGTTTGTCCACAGAGTATTGACAAGAGATTTTCACATATTGAGGTATATGGGGTAACTGTTCGGGTTCAAAACTGATTTGACTTGAACTAAAGAAGCTGACTTATGGTCTATCAAACATACATTGTACATCTGCTTTAACCATTAAAGAATGCACTGTCTTAAGATACGAATGCATACTTCCCCTCCTAAGTCCTTTCCAGACATCATGGTCATATTGGCCTGCTAATTTGCAACTGAATACCTCTTTGAAACTTTGAAAATATATCCTGGGCATGTTTAATGATGTTCTTTGTTTAAAAACGTATAAGACTGTACTGAAAATCATGCTTCTCCAGGATGCTTTCTTCCTTTCCAGAAAAGGCCTTCCCAGATTGTAATCCTCACCCTGGCTCAAGTAAAACTCATCTTATCTCTCTTATCTATAGAAAGGCTATTGGTTATTTTGCAGCAACAGTATGACTACAGAAGTATTGTAAAACGGAATGAGTAAATCTCGGTTGGGACCTTAAACTTATTCAGTTAAACCAACACTATTCATCCACCAACATCCTAACTAACTGATTATTCAGCTTATTTTGAAATGCCTCCATTAATGGGGAATCCACTTCCTCCTGGAGGAATCCATCTCATTTTTCAAGAACATTGATTCAGTCTTTTGGAGCCCTTTACAACGAATGCAATTATTCTTCACCCTGACAACTATCACCTTCCTTTCCACCCCCTCAAGTCATCATTGAATTTCAGGGACACAATGAGTTGCATTTTTTATGATTGACAAACCAGCAGTAGAAGGGTATGAGTATGTTTCATTGAATTCATGAATGCCAAGTGATCACTACTTTTTTTTCCTATGTGCCTGCAATCCATCCCTTTTAATAATAAATAATAAATCTTCTCAAAATTGTAGTCAAACTCATAGGTGTCAATGATTATCTGATCATGGTAGGGGAGAGGGGAAGGTGCTTTCTGAAAGTTAGAAAATGGGTCTTATCAAAATTAGGCCTACAGAAAAGTGTCACCAGACATTAGGGATTTGTAACTCAGATCCTGGGTTTGAATCAGTCATTAAAGGTGAAACCACTTTTTCTTCCTACAAAAGGGGCAAAACCTCCTTCAGGGTTTCTCACAGTGTGGCCCTCTCATCCTCCATGTTAGATTTCCATGCACTCCAAGAACGAATAGATCAGGATCTCTGGGGGCAGGAACTCAAATCTGCATTTCAATCAAATACCCCAGGAGGATTTGATACCAAGACTTGAGAAAATTCTATCTACCTTAATAAAATGTATTTGACATCAGTTATGCTTTATCAAAAACTATCAGTTTTAAATTATTTAGTAATTTTTAACAAGGAAATTGCCTTGAAAATCTGTCACATAATAGGCATTTTTAAAACCTTTGTATCCTGAGAGCTTAGAACAGTGTTTGATTCTTAACAACTGCTGTTAGATAACAAATAGATAGATATTTGCTGAATAAATGAGTGAACACCAAATTACAATGGACATATATGACCAAAAGCCATCTCATGGTCCTTATAAAAAGTACTGTGGACATATTTTGCTGCTGTGGGGGCCAGAATTGGCCACCTCAAGCACTGAAGGAGGCTTTGACCTTCCCTGCCCCCACTAACTGTCTGAAGGGATTTGGGATGGAAGGCCTGTCCCTGGGACAGGCTGTCACCATGGATATCTCTGGGTGTCAATAGACTGGGAGGATCTTTGCTGGGACCATTCTTATCAAAATTCTGTTTACCAGACATTCACATTTGTAAGGAAAATCTCCATTTGTAAAGATATCTCCTTCTCTGTACTGGACAGAGGGGTGGATGACCTTATCTCTAGAAACTTGTCAATGTGGAAAGTGAGGCCTTAAATCTGCATAATAACCTGACTGTGCTTTTCTGCTAATCTCTCATAACTGACCCAACGCCCAATATCCTTGTTTGTCTATTTAAGAGGAGAACCTCCGCCATTTTGTTGAGAGAGATACTCAGTTTCCCCAAGTCTCTTCCGTGTATACATGTTATAAAGTTTTGTTTGATTTTCTCCTGCTATTCGGTCTCATGTCAATTTAATTTGTAGCCCAGCCAGAAAGGACCCAGAATTGGTAGAGAACGCTCTTTCTCCCCTTCACTGCCTTGACCAGACAAATACTATTCAAATAATTGTTAGCCAAGAGGTTCATAACATATGGTATGGGAGCCTGTGTGTAGGAGATGGACTATGGAAAACAATCATGATCCTAAGGTCAGTTTTTAAGGAGGAGACAGAACTGAACTGGGACCTGGATGCTTAATTTGTAGTAAGCAAAGGGGAAACGCAAGACTATTCCAGGGAGGGAAAAATGTCACATTAGGCTGGGAACAATGGGAGATCTACTTGATTAAGCTGGGAGTGGGAAGTCTAGGAATAACATGGGGAAGAGAGTAAGGTCAGATCATGGAGAGTCTTGAAGCTCACACAGAAGTTTAAACTTCACCCAGTGAGACATAGGGAGCCACAAGGGGTTTTATAGGGTGAATAACCAGAGGAAGATAATGTATAATGAAGTTAGCTTGGAAATGACAATAATAATATTGGTTTCTTCCTAATGAGGGCCTGATGTGTGCCAGGCACCTGGCCAACAGCCCTAAGAGGACAAGAATTATTGCTCCCATTTAGCAGCTTTATAAGATGAGACTCTGAGAGGTTGGGTGACTGGCTGAGTGACAGAGTCAGTAGCAGGCTGAGCTGGGACCCACACTTGGGTCTGTGCCTCCAAAGTTTATGCTTTAGAGCAGGGGTTGACAAGCTATGGTGCACCAGCCAAATCCAGCCCGCTGCCTGCTTTTGTACAGCCTTTGAGGGAAGAATGGATTTTACATTTTTAAAGGGCAGGAAAATATCAAGAGAAGAATAAAATTTCCTAACATGTGACAATTCTATGAAATTTACATTTCAGGGCCTATAAAATAAAGTCTTATTGGAACATAGCCACACCCATTCAATTACATGTTGTCGGTCTGATTTCATGCTACAGTGGCAGAATCAACTGAGTAGTTAGACAGAGACCCTATTACTCACAAAACCTACATTTTACTATCTGGCCCTTTACAGAGTGTCTGCTGACTTCTGCTGTAGAGCTTTGCTGATCAAAGTAGACCAGGAGCAAGGAGTATCATCTGGGAGTCGGTTAGAAAGGCCCACTCTCAGGCCCCAACCCGAACTGCTGAATCCAAATCTGCATTTTAGCAAGCTCTCACATGATTTGTGTGCACCTTCAAGTACAAGAGCGTTGTTATACTGGTGTGCTGTTTGGCTAAAGGGTTGGAGGAAGGCAAATCTAGTGGCCTAAGACATTGGGTCATTTAAGATTAGGAGACAGAGGGGGAAGGGACAGGGTCCACAGATGTTTCAAGAATGTCTGCCATTTAGGCTATAATCACAAAGACAAATAACAACAAATGCTGGAGAGGTGTGGAGAAACGGGGACCCTCATTCACTGCTGGTGGGAATGCAAACTGGTGTAGCCTCTATGGAAAACAGTATGGAGAGTCCTCAAAACATTAAAAATAGAAATACCGTATGATCCAGCAATACCACTCTTGGGCATCTACCCAATGGACGTGAAATCAACCATCACAAGAGGCGTATGCACCCCTATGTTCATTGCAGCATTATTCACTATAGCCAAGAAGTGGAAGCAACCCAAGTGTCCCTCGACTGATGATTGGTTAAAGAAGATGTGGTATATACATACAATGGAATACTACTCAGCCATAAGAAAAGACACAATTGTCCCGTTTGCAACAATATGGAAGGACCTAGAGGGTATTATGTTAAGTGAAATAAGCCAGAGAGAGAAGGACAGACACTGCATGAACTCACTCATATATGGAATATAAGTGAACACACGGACAGAGAGAACTGATTGGTGGTTACCAAGGGGAAGGGGGGTGGGGTGGGCACAAGGGGTGAAGGGTTACATCCACAAGGTTACGGACAAACAAAAATGTACAACTAAAACCCCACAGTGTTATAAACTAAGACATCAATAAAAAAAAAAAAGAATGTCTGCCATTTAACTGTGCACAGGCAGCTACACATTCCTGCCCCAGGCCTCTGGGATTCCTGCATATAAATATGCAGAGAATAGGAAGCCATATGCAAGTTAACATACAAATCTGCACTACTTAAAGTATGTTTTGCCATGGCATTTTGAATAAAGTTGATCAACAGGAGGATAATCAAATTAGCCAGTATCCAATTTCCCATCTCTAGCCTCCATTTGTGATTGATTTGTAGACAGAAAGACAAGCAGGAATACCCATTCCACTAGAAATTGGCCTGAAATCCTGCGGTAGGGAAGTTTCAAGAGATAATAGCTCAAATATTTTGCTAAAGCATTTTTGCAAATGCTAGAATAGTTGTGAATAAGATGGTGTAGCCTCAGTCCTCCCTCAAAGATACTCTGCAAGGAAGTGTGCCACGTGACCACTTTTTAATCACTAGTCAAATTCAAGGAAGAGTTTAATGCTCTCTAATTTGAAATCACACTGGAGTTTATAGCTATACACTCATTACATGTCATTAAACATCACAATATTTCCATTCTCTGAGACTATAGTCCCAATTTACTACTAGGAAGTGAACAAACTATATTTAAGGACAATTTTGCATTGGCTCAATAGTGGAAAATGTGCTACACCCCAAGATATATGGATAAATAAGACAGAACAAAAGGGTCTGAATTCAAGAAGCTGACAGTCTAAAGGGAAGATAGACATGTAAAATAATAAACAACAAAACAACATTTTGGACTAGCATAGAGAATGGAGCAAATGACTCTGGAAATGGGGGAAGATATATACAATTTATTTTAAAATTAGTTTTATTTTAAAGTATTTATTTATTTATATACATATCCTTTTAACTTTTTATTATGGAAAAGTTCAAACATGCAAATGTAGAAAGAAAGGGAGAATAATCTAATTCTTCTCCCCCCACTTCCCGTGTATTCATTTGTCAGATGCAACTACTGACACGTGGCTGGTCTCCTTTCCTCTGACTCTCACCTACTCTCCCCTCTCCTACTGAGGTGTTTTGAAGCACATGCCAAGCATTATAACATGTTTGTGGGAAAAGTGATGTTTCTTTGGTTTAGATTCTGAAGGACACCTAGGAGCCCACCACATCAAGAAGATGATAGGGAGCCTCCAGGTGGAGGGGCTGCACGAACACCAGCTGGAGGGCAGGAAAGAGGAAGTCACTTCCAGACCAGTCTGGCTTGAGGGGAGAATTTTACAGATATTTGTGGGAAATAAGGTTGAAAGGATAGTTAGGCTCGAGTGTAAGCTCTGAGGACAGGAACCCCGCTTGGTGCCTTCAGTCCCCTTCATGCCTGTGGAGGACAATGCTCGAGGCTGTGGAAAGAGCCAGGCGGTGGCGGCGGTGGCAGACCATGGCAGCCTTAGGGTGCTAGGGTCTTGTACTTTATTCTGGGGCCATTTGATCAGCTTAATTGATTGGGGAGGTGAGTTGGTACATGAGTAAATGGTGTTTGTGGAGGATGAACTCTAAGAGAAGCAAGTATATTGGGTCCTAAGTATGCCAATTCCATGTGGGCACTGGTGCTGGGCCTCAGCTGCCACACCTGCTCCATCTCAGCTCCCTCGCAGGTGAGCCTGCCGAAATCATGCACCTCACTGAACCTTTTTTTTTTAACTTTTAAAATAATGATAATAATTCCTGATTTTTAAAAACCTATTTCATAGCATCAGCCTCAGGATAAAGTAGTAAAATAATGCATGAAAAATACTTTTAAAGTGCTATATAATTGTAGCAAACAGCAATATTTCCACAAAATATTTTAAAATATAAGCTATGATTGCTTTGTATAGTTTGATTTCCCATTACCTTGAGGGAACGAGGACAACTCAGTGATTCCCAAGAGAGGGAGCTTCCTGAGGAGTCCCTGACCTGCCCTCTCCCCCGGCTCACAGACTGGGGTCAGCTTCCCCGTGCTCAGCCCGGCAATCTGAGTTTGCATAAGAGAGCAGGGTGCAGAGTGCACCTGGAATAGTTCAGTGTGCATTCATTTGGTCTGTTATACATATCATCTGGGAATCACTTAGAGACTGGTGGCATGCAGGTAAATTGGAAGATGAGGGAGCGAGGGGAAGACGAGCTGAGCAGAGGTGGGAAAGGGAATGGGACTAGCAGCGTTTAGACTATCAAGGATTGCGCACTGAGGGAGAAAGCCGGTTCTCGCAGTGGCTGTGGCTGCTGTAGGCCAACTGGGAGTGTCTGGTCCCAAACTCCATGTGGGCCGGGTGACCGCGGTCTGCTCAGGACCTTTATCCTGGAGCCCCGCAGGGTCCCCAGCACTTGAGTAGAGGTTCTCGGACCTCAGGGTGCAACTGCATCACCTGCAGGCCAGGTTGAAACACATTGCTGGGGCCCAGAGTTTCTGATTCTGTAGGTCTGAGTGGTTTGATAATCTGCATTTTTACAAGTTTCAAAGTGAGGAGGATTCTGCAGGCCCCTGTACCACGCTGTGAGAACCATTGCCTGAATATGACGACTGCTTTAACAAATCATCTCTTAAGAGGTCGCACTCAGGAACCTAGTAGCTTGCTGGTAGTCACAGAGCATGCCTCAGGGCCAGTTCTACACACTGCCAAGCCTCTCCCTGCCCTGGATCCTGCCAGCCTTCAAAAATCATTTCAGAAGAGGTTGTTTCCCAGGCATTTTGCCCTGTTACAAGCCTCCAGTTAGTTTATGTGCATGTTGAATACAATAGTTGAACAAGTATGTTTTTAGATATAAAAATGTCTTTATAAATCAAGAATGCCACTACATAGACGATAGGATAATTTCAAAGAATTCATGCTTATAAAGTGGAATACTAGACTGCTGTCCTAGTTGGACTACTCTTTGAAAGCAGGTGGTGGAATCCTGTGGCCTCCAGCAGAATTCCAGGTGTAACTAATCTTGCTGATGCCTCCTTATTATGTAACCTACCCTTTTTTTTGGCTCCCTGGGTGTTGCTGTTTTCCCCTCGGCTCACCTTAATATACACACTGGCTTATGGTATCTGGAAAACTCGTGGGAACAGACCACTTTGGGAATAGAACAGCAGGATTCAGACAAGACACAATGAACAAGCAGGCTTTCAACCAAGAAAGACTTTCAGAATTGTAAACATTACCCTGCACTGAGCTTGCTCCCAACTCCAGAGACACACAGCACCAGGGCCTCAAGAGGGCCAGAGACCCCAGCATGGCGGCCCAGCTCTGTTCAGCACACATAACAGCATCCTCCCTGTTGAACTTAAATGGATACTTGCTTAAGTCTTCCTCTTTTGGGTGTCTATGCCTTTTACCGAACCATTTGGTTGTAAGTTCCCTAGTGGCACATGAGCAAATGATTTTAAATACAGCTTTGTTGTGTCATATGCATTCATTTATTCATTTGTTCAGTCTTAGTCATTCATTCACTAAACATTGATTCAGTTTCAGGTGCTGAATTTGGCATTAGAACTACAAAGATGAGTAGATTATAGTTTTAGACCACTAGGGGCTTTCAGGGTACTAGAGGAGACAAAGCGTGCAAGCAGAAAATTCCAGCAAAGATGTGAGTATTGGAATAGAGGTATGTACAGTGACTGATGGAGTAAAAGGTGCTCAGAGAAGTCCCCCAGAGGAGGTGACAATGGACCTGAGTCTTGGAGGATGAGTGGAGACATTCTAATCTAGGCCAAAGAAACAATATATGTAAAGGCAAGGAGATCAGAAAGAGAATGACTCACTCCGCACCGCTGGCATGCAGGGTGTGGCAAGGGAGTGGCAGCAGATGGGACCGGAAAGGTAAGCAAGGACACCAAATAAAGCAGTTACACTTATAACCAGATATACCAGATTTGTCCTGGATACATCATTTGGAATAGATTGATTAAATATAAAATGGGGAAATTTCAGGAAGTGTGAGATAACTAATTGTGGAATTTTTAGTGTATTAATTTTTAACCTTAAAGACAGTTGCCTTTGTTTATAATGGAACTGAGGACAAGTATTCAGGTGAGTGTGTATTACGAAGGGCAATACAGGTGATCGGAAAAGCTCACTACTCCGTAGGATGGTGGTAGGTAGACTCGACTATCCTATTTCAGTCATACTGTTTGAATATTATGACTATAATAAGAAAAAAGACAAGAACCTTATCAAAAGGACTTCATTCTCATGGACCAAACAAAATAAATCTTCTTCAAGTCTGTAAACCTTTTGTTCTCCGAGCAGAGGACCCATGCCATGGGACTGATTTGTTGGATTATCACCGTGAAAAAGTTCCTATATTTTTCAAATTTGTGTTTCAGTCTTCAATATCTAGAGAAAGAGTGATGTTCTACTTGAATTTGCCTTTTCGGTATATGTGTCTTAGTCCATCTGAACGGCTGTAATAGAATATCATAGACGGGATGGCTTATTTCTCACAGTTCTGGAGGCTGAGAAGTTTAAGATCAAGGTGCTGGCAGATTTGGTGTCTGGTGACAGCCCTCTTCCTGCTTCATAGATGGTGCCATGTCATTGTGTCCTCACATGACAAGGGGCAAAGGAGCTCTCTGGGGTCTCTTTTATAAGGGCACTAATACCATTCGTGGGCTCTTCTCTCATGACCTAACTGCTTCCCAAAGACACCCCTCCAAATACCACCACACTGGGGATTAGGCTTCAACATGTGCATTTTGGGGAAACACAAACATTCAGTCTATAGCAATATGTAAATCAATTTTAACCAAAGCACAGTTTTTCTCTCAAATGTGGCTACCGGATTTTTCTTAGACAACATCCAGCATTCAGAGGAATTTATGTGTAGTACAACAGAGAAAGGGAGAGGAGACACAGAGTGGAGAGGAGACACGGTTCTGGTTGTTGGTGAAGGCTTAGGGAGAAACCAGTCTTTCATTCATATTAATTTACCTAGTTAACATTTGTGAGACATTTATTAACTCCACAATAGTCGGGAGTGAGGCCAGATGAGGACACAGAGATGAGGAGCATGGCTCCTGCTCTCAAAGAGCTCGAACCTGGCTAATAAGAAGCTACACTGAAGTGTAATAAGTGGTTTCACAGAAGTCACCGCAGCACGGGCCCGGTGGTGGAGTGGTTAAGTTTGCAAGCTCCGCTTTGGCGGCCCGGGGTGCGTGGGTTCAGATCCCAGGCGCGGACATACATCCCTCGTCAGCCATGCTGTGGCGGCGTCCCATCTCTAAAATAGAGGAAGATTGGCATGGATGGTAGCTCAGGGACAATCTTCCGCACCAAAAAAAAGCTGTTTAAAAAAAAAAGTCATCTCAGAGTGTTACAGAGAAACAGCATCTAACTCAGTGTTGAGGGTAGAGTGTATGGAGGACTCGAGGCGAAAAATGCATCCAAGAGATGTTGATATTTGACTTAGATCTTTTTTAAAATTATCATTTAAAAAATTGTTTATGAAGTGTTTCAAATATTGAAAAGTACAGAAAATGACACCCCTATGAATATCATCTAGATTTAGCAGATGGTAATAAGGGTGTCATACTATTTTCTGTACTTTTCAATGTTTGAAATGTTTCATAAAACAAGAGATGGATCCTACACCCTGGCAAACTCTTTTGCAATTACATGCTGTAAATGTTTTGGGGGTAACACCCCTGATGTATAAGCTTTAAATCTTAGTAAGCCTTTTAGATCTGTGGCCTCATTTGGCCATCACTCCAGTCCCCAGCAGTATGCAGGGCAAGTACTTGAGGTCTTATTTTGTAAATCAGGAACCAGAGGCACAGAGAGAGTAAGTTGATAGGAATGAACACTGTAAGAACATTTAGTTTTACTTAAAACACTTATATTTGTCATTTTTTTCTTCAGAAGCAGCATTAATAAGTAGGTAGTAGCTTTTGGGTATGAAGAATCCATTGAGGTATTTTGTTTCTTGTAAAAGAAATTATAACAGTGAACGTTTAGAGCGCTTAATAGCTTACAAGGAGTTTCACATGCATTTTAGAATGTCAGCCTCACGAAGCTGTGCGAGTGACGTGATGGTGCTCATTTCAGAGACCAGGGAGCCGAGCCTCACAGAGTCCTCGTGCGTGCCCACTATTGCACCAGCGCTGAGTGCCAGATGTCTGGTCTGGGAGCCACATTCTTCTGCATGACGCATATTCTCCAAGCCAGGTGGGAGGGAGGCTTGACGATGTGTGGCTCTGCCTTCCATCCTAGTTTTGGGGCTGTAAAACCTGTGCATTGTAAATGGACTGTAAGGTCTGTTTGCCTCAGCGCAGGTTCATTCACACACTGCTGCTGGTTGTAAGCAATGTACGAATGTAAGCGTGAACTGAGCTTATGAGCAATTTTATCAGTCCATTTTCCTTGTTACCGCTCCTCATCAGTTTATGGCCCTGTAGTTGTCAGTGCTCCTGTCAATCTTTCTGACTTTTCCTTCCAAATGTCTTGCACCAACAGTTGGCCTAGGACACCTGATCCTGACTCCAGCACCCTGCCAGAAAATGCTGCCATATCACAGTGGTAGGTGTGCCTTCCTGACCTGCCTCCTGGCAAAGGGCTGTTGCTTAACCAGCTTGGGCTGGACCCAGGGTCTGTGGGTTCCAGGAGAGGTGATAAGGGCTGTGACACATGCCTGTCCTGGCCGATGGAGCAAGTGCTGGCTTAGCTTGAGAGTGCAGTCCACCAGTGGCTGCCCTGAGAAGGGACTCCTGTGTTCCCAGATGGTGACTGCAGCCGCACTGACCCTCACAGGCATGAGCATCTTCGGGGAACTTTACGTCTCATCCACTGGCAGTTGCTACCACCGTGCCATGAAAGAATCCAAGAGGCATCCAAAAGAAGTAGCTAAAAATCTTTCTTGAGAGACACCGTGGTAGAGAAGCCTGGGCCTACATAAGGCTGCAGACCTGGATTTAGGGGTTGGCTCTCATGTTGGATGTTCTTGGATAATACAGAAAAGTCTGACTCAGTCTGGCTTAAAGAAAAGGGAAATTTATTATTTTTTATAACCGGAAGTAGGGTGAACTCCAGGCCCTGTGTGATCAGTGGCTCAGTGATGTCATTAAGGATGCAGGGTTCTTTCTGTCTCCCTACTCCTGCCAGCCTCAATCTTGGTGTAATCCTTACACCAGTCCTGCCAATTCCCCTCAGAGTTCCAAGATGATTCCCATTATGGCTGCCAGGCAATCAGCGCTGCAGCCGGCCTGGTCACTCCCAGCAGGCGAACACCTCTCCCAAACAGGGACTACAAATCCTCTGCTTCAGTCAGATCAGCCCCACTTAGGTCTTTAACCCATCACTCCTGGACCAGTATTGGTTCCCCTGGCAACGTCGTTGATGGACTCAGACTTGCCTTGTCCAATATAGAAGCTACCAGACACATATAGCCACTGGGTACTTGAAATGTATCTAGTCTGAATTAAGATATGCTCTAAATGTAAAATACTCATCAGATTCCAAAAATTTCTCCGTCTCTGTCTCTCTCACACACACACACAAGTAAAATATCTCTTTAATGTTTTTTATATTGATTATTATGTTGAAACAATAACATTTTGGGTATATTGGGTTAAATAAAATTTATTATTAAAAACAATTTCACCTGGGAGCCAGCCCGGTGGCGTAGCGGTTAAGTTCATGCACTCCGCTTCGGTGGCCTGGGGTTTGCAGGTTCGGATCTCGGGCGCGGACAGACGCACCGCTTGTCAGCCACGCTGTGGTGGCATCCCATATAAAGTAGAGGAAGATGGGCATGGATGTTAGCCCAGGGCCAGTCTTCCTTAGCACAAACAGGAGGATTGGCAATGGATGTTAGCTTAGGGCTAGTCTTCCTCACACACACACACACACACACACACACAAATAATAATTTCACCTGTTTGTTTTTACTTTTTTAATGTGGCTACTAGAAAATTTAAAATTACACATGCAACTTGCTTTATAATTTTATTGGGTAGCACTGGCTCAGGCAGATCAGGGTCTACTTCTAGAACCGGAGAGGAACAGATACCTGTATAAATCCTGGCTCTTTTAGAAGGAGGGAATCTTTTCTTTTTGAAATAATCAAGACATCATTTTCTTTGCAGATATTTAACAGAGAGGACGGATGAAGGGCAAACAATGTGGCGCTACACACTCACTGAGAACTATTTATGTGAAAATGTGCTGTGCTAAGTATTGTGGGGAAAGAAATTGCTGACTGAGTGGGAGAGATGAGATGCAGGCATGTGAGTGGTGCAGATAATAAAGGCTGTAGGATTTCCGACTCTGGAGAGAGAGGTTCTGACGTGTGTGGCAATGGAATGCCAGTTTGATCTGGGCCCTCATCTGGTAGGTTGGGTTTCAATGCAAGAAGCCGAGTGGTGACAGTTGCCTCGGGAGGCATTCTAGGCGGAGGTTAAAGCACAGAGAAAATGCTGAGGCGGGAAAGTATAAACTGGTGTTTTAGTTTAGCTGGAGTTAAGGGTTAGAGAGCAAGAAGACTGGGTCTCCTGTGAGCCACTGGGTGAATCCTGGCAGCAGCTTAATTCTGGGGTGGATGACGGGAACATTTACTCAAGAGGCATGGGGAGCAGTAGCACACGTCTTTAGCAAGTAAGCTGAAGGAAGCCAGTGCGCATGTCTCCTCTTGCTCTTAGCAAGTGTTCACACATCGGGCCAGCGCAGTTTAGCGCTGGGTCCGCTGACTCTGACAGTACACCGCCTGGAGTCAGCCTGGGTTCCAGTCCCATCTGGGAAATTTACTTAACCTCTCTTTGCCTCAGTTTCCCTATCTGTAAAATGGGAACGATAACAATATACTTACTTCAAAGGGTTGTTGTGAGGATTAAATGAGTTAATATATGTAAAATTCTTAGAACACATAGTGTACGCACATAGTACGTGCCATAAGTTTGTTAAAAAATATTGGTTGGCTATTGCTGACTACACATAGCTAGGCAGCTAGGATGCTACTGATAGAAAAAAAATCTTTGTTTTTCAAAATCTGTATATATGTAAGTAATAACTATATGTATATAAAGATAATGCACAGAGAGAATCCCCTGGGAAGAAATGCCAGGTCAGTATGGCACAGGGAGGCTAGTTCCACGTCCCCTGCGACACTTGCTAACCGTGCTTTGCTGATGTCCACAGAAATTGTTGTAGCATTTACAAATAAATTTCCAAGTATTTAACAAAAGTGGTGCAAAATACACTAACTAGGTCTAAGTGTTCTTAATGAAACAGGACATTTTCCAAAATGCAGTGCTGAATTGGGCCTTATTTTCCTTTAAAATTGCTTCACTTTTTCCTTCCTTCCCTTTCACTGGGAGAGTGTGAGGAGTAAAGAATGTTTCCTGAATTTAGATAAATTGCTCAAATCCCCCAAGGTGATCCTTTATACTAGTATCCTGGTTTGCCCCAGACAAATTTTCTGCTGTTGTCTGCGTGCAGTTAGCAACAGCATCCCTTTCTCTCTTAGAAGTCTTGGTTTGGATGGTACACCATCTCGTTTATAGAGAACGGAGAGGGACTTGCACGTGTTAGTGTAGCTGGAAAGGGAGTATTAGTGTTTGGGGGTTAGTGTGTTCTCGGAGGCGGGGAGGCAGAGTTAAAGCGGCAACTTGCGACTTTGGATGGCATCCTGGGCTTCTGGGCCGGCGGGAAGGCGTCCTGGGTGGGGCGAGGGGCGGCCCCCCGGGGGGCGGCGGGCGCGCGTCTGCTGCTCCTGGGGAGTGAGCGCCCCGCGCCCCGCGCCGGCCACCGCCCCGGAAACGACGTGCGCCCGCGGCCCGGCCCGCCTCCTCGCGGCGCCCGCCCGGCGGACAGCGCGCCGGCCCCGGGGCGGCTTGGGGAGCGGAGAGCGCGGCGCGGGCCGGGCCGCACGAGGTTCTCGGCATTGTATAGGAATCTGAGGAGCTAGTTCCTCACGTTAAATTAACAAGCAAGAAAAGAGGGTTAAGAAATAGT
Organism: Tapirus indicus; assembly: GCA_031878705.1. Classification (NCBI taxonomy): domain Eukaryota; kingdom Metazoa; phylum Chordata; class Mammalia; order Perissodactyla; family Tapiridae; genus Tapirus; species Tapirus indicus. The sequence goes on from CM062933.1 coordinate 2,111,259, forward strand.
CACTTTTTTTGGCGTCCCTGGTGCGGCGAGCCGCGGGCAGCCGCGCGGGTGTGGACGCCGCCGGGCCGGGTCGGAGGCCGCGGTGACTCCCTCGTCCGGGCCGGCGAGTCGCGCACGGGCCTTCCTTTGTGTCCTCTGTCCGCCAGCGGAGACCTCACGGCCCCTCCCGTCCTCGGCAGAGGGCTCCGGTGACCCGGCCACGAGCCGCCCGGTGCCCCTGGAGCCGCGAAGGGCGCTCCGCCCGGCCGGAAGGGCGGTGCCACGGGGCCTGTGTCCCCGCCCAGTGGCTTCGTCTGTGGGGCTGCTCTGGTGTGGGGGTAAACCGATCCGCGCGCCGGAGCGGTTTCCAGCGTGGTGAAACTGCAGCGTATGCCCACTTCTGAAGAAAGAGTGCGAGTGTGTGTCTACACTTCAATGATCAGTTCTTTAAAGTGTTTTGAAGAAACATTAAATCCTTATGGTGAAAATCATGGACATTATCCCGGGATAAGGAAGTGGAGAAAGTAGCAGAACTGAATGGCATCCTCCACGATGTCTGGTTTCTTGGCGAGTAAGCATGGGTCATTTGGCACGGCCCGCGGCTGACGTGAATATCGACAAGGCCACTTTGCAGGCTGCAGAAGGCGCTCTACGCCCAGGCCGAGGTGTGAACTTGGCAGAGCGATGTAGCTGACGGGCGGGGCGCTCCAGCCCACAGGCCAACGCCAAAGACCCTGCCTTTGGGATTTGAAAGCCAGAGCAACAGTCAGTTCTGGGGCTGAACCTGAGTTGTTTGTATTTTTTTTAAACAGTGTGTTTTTTTTCCCTGATTTAAAAAAATCAATCTTTATTTTCGAGAATTTAAAATAAATAAAAAAGCTCGAAGGAGAAAAACAATTTAAACTACATATTATCCCACTATCCAGAAATAATCACTGTTAACATTTTGGTGTATGTGCTCAGTTTTTTTTCTATGCGTATTTTATTTAAACAAAAATGGAATCACTATACTCTAGAGAACTGAAAACATATGCCCATACAAAAACACCCGTACATGAATGTCCACAGCAGCGTTTTTCCTAACTGCCCCAAAGCGGAAACAATCCAAATGTGTCCATGAACTGATAAATGGATAAACGAAGACTGGTATGTCCATTCAGTGGAATATTATTTGGGAATAAAGAGAATGAAGTACTGATACACGCTGCCACATGGACGAACTTTGAAAACATGATGTTAAGAAGCCAAACACACAGACTACATATTATATGAAATGTCCAGAATAGGCATATCCATAGAGATAGAAAGTAGATTAGTGGTTGGCAGGGGCTGGGGGGTGGGAGACATGGGGAGTGACTGGTAATGTACATGGGTTTCTTCTTGGGGTGATGAAATGTTCTGCAATTAGCTATGTGATAGTTGCACAACTCAGTGAATATACTAAAAACTACTGAATGGTGCACTTTAAAAAAAGACAGATTTTATGGTATGTGAATTATATCTCAATAAAGCTGTTACTAAAAACAAAAATATATAATCACACTGTTTGTGGTGGTGCCATCAAGTGGATTCTGACTCCTAGTGCCCCTGTGCAGGGCACAGTGGAATGCTGCCCAGTCTTTCTGCCCCGTCCTCTCCCCTTCTGGCGCTGTATCAGACAATGCTCTGCTGCTATTCACAGGGTTTTTCCTGGCTAATGTTTCGGAAGTGGGTGGCCAAGTCCTTCTTCCTAGTCTGCTTAGTCTGGAAACTCTGCTGAAACCTGTCCACCACGGGTGACCCTGAAAATGCCGGTGGCAGAGCTTTCAGCATCCCAGCAACACACAGCCGCTGTAGTATGACAACTGACAGACAGGTGCTGTGGGTCCCTGGTGGGGAAACGACCCCGGGCCATGGCGGTGAGAGCACCGAATCTTAACCACCAGACCACCAGGGCTGGCAATCACACTGTACCTAGTAATACATTATGAACATTTCCCTAATATTCCCCCTAACTACTCTTCTGCAACATTTTTATTTTTAATTATCAAAATCATGCACATTCATTATAAAAGGCACAAAAATATTAAATAATGCAGAAGAGTGAAAATTAGAAAGTGAAGTATTTTTCCACTGCCCAACTTCAACGCCTTCAAAATATCTGCTTGAAAATGATTTTTATCTCATACTCTTCTGTTCATAGAACCTTCTGTTCAGTGCAGGCTCACTGACTTGTTTTATTATTTTTGAATTTTTCCCTTTACCCCATCTCCACTCTCATTCTTCTCTCCTGCACTGCCATACACTCTAATGTGTTTATTATATGTTCTAAATTATGAAAGTATCCTTGGAAAGCATCACATTTTTTTGGTATGGGTTTTTAATTTTCAGAAGTGGTGGTGTGCTATAATTCCTCTTTTCACTCAATGCTTTTTGAGGTCTCTGCATGTTTCTGAGTGATCCATAGTAAACATCCACCATGTTTAACTTGTACATTTTCCTAATGAGGGATGCCCGGGTTGCCTCCAGCTCTGTCACAATGAACTGTGTGGTGTAGGTGCTCCCTTAAGGATATTAGCAAGGATCACTCTGGGACATATACCCAGGTATGGGGCATTATATGGGGTCAAAAGACACATTCTTACTTTATTTAAATACAAACATTTTGCTTTGGGGATGGATATGCCAGTTTATTTCCCTCCTCTTCCCTCGTGAACAAGAATTTTCATCTTCCCACATCCTTTGCTGACACTGGTAGCATCAAACTTTCTAATTTTTTCCATTCTGTCAGGTCTAAAGTAGTATCTTATTAGAGTTTTAGTTTGAATTTCTTGTTTCTATAATTACCAGGGAATGTGATCATCTCTTCATATACTTGTTTGACGTCTGGCCTTCTGCTAAGTGGATTGTCTATTCATTATTTGCTCATTTTTCTATTGGGTTTTCTGTCTTTTTCTTGTTGATTTGCAGGAACTCTGAATATTCTAGATATTAGCCTTTTATACCGACAAGATGTTGCAATCTCTCCTCCAGTCTCATCCATTAACTTTGTCTGATGTCTTTTGCTGAACAGAAGCACTTAATTTAGTGTAGTGAAATCCATCTAATTTCACCCCTACTTGGCTCTAAAGATATTCTCCAACTTTTTTTCTATTCACTTTCTAATTTTACATTACTACTATTAACAGATCTTTTTCTATGTATATATCAACACATACATAATTTGTTTGTTAACAAAAATAGGATAAAACAGTGTATATTGTTAGGTAAATTTTTCATCCTCCAACAAAATGTGTGGACATTCTCCAGTATTTCTCTCTCGGATCTTTCTCACTAATGGCTGCGTATTATTCTCCTTTGTGAATATACCATAACTTATTTAACAATTTCTTTATTGATGGAAAATTGACACTATTCCAGAAAATGCTTGGTACTTGTTCAAGTATTTTTTAGGCTAGATAACCATAGGTAGAATTGCTGGTTCAATGAATATATTTATTTAATTTTGACTTACTGCCAAGTAACGCTCCAAAAATGTTGGAATGATTTTTATGCCCATCAACAGTGTTCAGATATGACTTTTAATGGAGACAGTACAACATAGGACTAAAGAGACTCTGCTCTAATGTCAGAGACACCTGGTCTGAATCTTGTGTCTGCCACTTAGCTGTGTGATTGTCTCAGTTCCCTCATCTGTAAAATGGTGGTGCTGATACCTACATGATGGGGCTGTGGGGAGAATTAAATAAACGTTAAATGTAGAGTCCTCATACAGTACCTGGGGCCAGTTCTCCACTCTGGGAAATTTATAAATATTGTTATTTATAGTAGTACAATACTAGATACAACTGCATCCAATTTTGAACACGTCTTTACTATTTTCTCACCTAATTTAGTTTTTATTCAGTTGACAGTCTCAGAGAGTCCTGATTCAATCCATTCCACCCTCTTCTTCTTTCCAACGTCCTCAGACTCACAGGGGAAGAATGCGGACTCAGAAGATTTAATAATGTGCACCCCACATCTGCCTGCACCTCTGGTCAGTCTGAAGCTGGTGAGAGAAACTCACCATTGCTCCTCCTCAGCCTCATTAGGGTCCATTTTACTGTGTGGGTCAAAAGGCAAGGGCAGAAAGAACGACTGGTGTCTGAGGCAGCCTTCCAGGAGGAACAGAGGGGCCTCAGCAATGACTCTGCAGCTACCACTCCTGCTGTCAGTAAAGATTGAAAATGGGTGATGGTGAGAGCCTGTCATCCATCACGGAGGCGGGAAATGAGGAAGATGTGGGAGGTGGGGTATAGAAAACACACGGTGAGGTTTCTAGACTTATTTTCTCCTGCATTCTGAACTTTCAATTCCCAGTGGGAACTAAGGGTCTTTCCCCAATCATTACTTCCCATCCCATCATTTGAAATAACAAGATTCATGGAACCAAGAATGGAATGTCAACAGCTCTTCTGGAGGGAGTTTATTTTTCAGTAACAGCACAGAGAGAGTGGTATAGCACTCTTTTGCACTACACCAAAGTGTCCCAATTGTTGAAAATTTCAAACTGGTAGAAATTGTTTACTGATGTGCTTAGGTTTATAGAAAACATTAAAAAAATTCATTTTCCTATAGAATAAACATAGAATAATTAAATATTCCCTAATATCACACATGGAGCTAAGAGAATGATACAGCACATTCCCAACTGGAGCTGATTTGAGGCTCAGAGCTAATTTTACAACTAGGGAGAAGGTAAAAATCTTGCGTGCCCTTATGCACAAGCCTGCTTCTAAGATTTTTTTTAATTAATAAGAAACGATTTTGTCCTTCAGATAATAATTTGATTCTGTGCTAGTGATAGATATCATTGAGGGATTTTTCTTTGGCCTAACGTAATAGTTTGAGCCAGTGGGCTTATTTGGTGGAAGCTGGCATTGGGACCCCAAGCTGGGTCCCTGTAAGGGGCAACAACCTCTCCATCACCAGTCAGAGAATGTCTCTCTGGTCCCAGCTTTCAATGGGTCTTGTTTCCTGCATAGTCAGGGTTATTGTGAGTGTTAAGTGAGGTAATGTATGTGACAGTGCTATGCAAATGCTGTTATTTATCATATGCTTCTCTGTAGCTGGTGAAGATGAAAAAGAGAATCCTATGAATGCCCCAGGATCAACTTCCTGCCACTGACGACAGAACAGCTCAAAGCACTGCCGACATCTGAAGTAGCTTCTTGGTGTTAAAAAAGAAAAAGTGCATGATAATAGGTATTATATAGGTAATTTCTACAATATACACACTTGAATTTTCTCTAACAGCATCCCGATACTTCACACAAGAACTGTTGTTCTTGAGCGTTAAAAACACCAGAATATATCCTATTAGGTCACTTTCAACCTCAACCAAACTTCTGTGGGAAGTTCAAGTTTCAGGCTGTGGAGTGAGTATGAAGTTGTAAAACACTTAAAACCAGGGGCTCTTTGTGGTGCTCTAGAGGCAGACTGGAGCCAATGTGCACATTGATCCTGAGAGGCCATGACTGTTGGAAATGCTGGCAGATTGCAAGTGTTTCTGCCAAAAAGAACCCTTCGGGAGAAGATGTAATACGATATTTAGGATGGTAGGGGTGCTCCTCTGCCCAGAGTGCAGCCTGTCCCAGCAGGAATGCACGTGGGAGGGGAACCGGAGTGGACACACACCTCTTCAGCCCGGTGTGCAATAGCGGCTCCTCGCTCACATGCATGGGACGGGCAGTGACATGGAAATGCTGAGCTTCCTCCTCCCCCACATTCAAGGTAAAGTGAAAAGGAACAGGTGCTTGGAAAGTGACTAGTGTTCTTCCTGTCAAAGCACGTGACAAAGGGTGGCAGGCAATTTGTTACATTTCCTTTCAGTAGTGCCTATCCTCAGGGGTTTCCACAGCAAAGCTCCGAGGAAGCTTTGTATATATATATATATATATATATATAAAATGGAATACTACTGAGTCATAAAAAAAGACAAAATTGTCCCATTTGCAACAACATAGATGGACCTGGAGGGTATTATGTTAAGTGAAATAAACCAGAGAGAGAAAGACAAGCACCGCTCTAACGCCCTCTCAGAGCACAAACTTTCATAATTGGCTTCTCTGTGTATGATTGCTCTAAAAGGCAGAGTCATCTGAAAAGGCTTTGTGATCCATCTTAATTTACATTTCTATGAAAAAGATAATTTATTCTTTAACTGAAATTAGACATTTACCCCACATCTATTCATGTGAGGCAGTAAAGTGCTTTTCCTGAGAGGAAATTCCGGAATTTCCTATAGGGCTCTTTCTGCCGTCACGTTTACATCGTCTACTGGTATTTTTCTATTGGAGGAATTTTATTTTGAACAGTGATGAGCTGCCCTCACAGAGGAGATTAGATTTTTTACTTTGCAACAGGGTCTAAATTCAAACATTTCTATTTCTGATTTCTTGAAAATAAAACAAAGGCTGAAGTCAGAGGGACATTATGGTAGTTAACACACTGCTGACTTTGTGTTCATCTCGTTTTCTTTCATAACTGTGATTCTCAAGGTCAGCTAGCATGCTCATTCCCACTGAGTCTGATTGTTGGGTGGATAATGACGTTTTACATGGAAGGTTTCAAAGGCTGGGACCTATGAAGGAAAAGGTTTGATAACTCAGAATGTGAGCTCCATGAGAAAAGGGACTTGCTTTTTTTTACTGCTGTAAAATAAGTGCGAGAAATAAAGCCTGACTAAGAACAAATGCCCAATAAATATTTGTTGCATAACCGGGAGGAGAAGTATTTTGCCCATATAGAACCAAGCTACTCTCAAATACTTTCAAAACCATTTACCAAACTGACACGTCTTTTGAAGTTAGTATATAATTTCTTCATTAAAAGGTGTTGGCACATTTTATTTTTTTGAGAAGAAAAGAACATATTGAAAACAACAACATATGACGGTAAAAAATTCAACTTATAGTCCATTTAACCAAAGGGGTATTTACTAAATATTTGCTAAGCAACTAAAATATTAAGACAAAGCATATATTGTTATGAGGGAGATGGTGCTGAGATGAATCAAATGGACCCTGCCTTCAGGATGCTTGTGAAGAATCTACAGGGAGACAGACACAAACACGTGTTCACCCGTATTATAAAGAGAAGGCCGTGGGGAGAGGGGGTCAGGGAGCCTAACTGAGCTCCAGGGAAGCCCTGGGGAGGGAAAGGACTGTGTGGGAGGCATCTCTGTAACCTTATTGATTAACAAAGAGGAGATATGCATATTTGTTGAATGAATGAATGAATGGATGATCTCTTCCTCATAACTGAGTCTGAGCCCTTGAGTTAAAGACAAAAACTCAAAATAAATAATATGGTGTTTCAGTGGATCAAAGGAAGAGACAACATTTAGATCAGAAATCAAGGGTCATGAAGAAGGTGGGGATGAAGAGGGACCTTTCAGGCCCAAGGAATGAAAGGAGTGAGGGGGCGGGGGGGAGAATGGAGAGACAGTGGGGAAGAGTTAAGTAGACCTATGTAGTGGTGACAAGGTGTGGGAGGTCAGAGTGAGGAGGGCAGGCTGCTGGGTTACGAGTTTTCTTGGGTAGGCAAAGGGAGACCAGGGGGGTTCCCCTTGGGGGAACATCCTGATCAGGGAGATGTGTACGGGGCCTGATAACCCAGCACCGGTGGGAAGTTGGACAGAGAGGATCAGACTAAGGCAGTGAGACCACTTAACTTTTCTATGCCAGGTGGAAACAAAAGCCACAAAGATCTTATTTAGATGGCAGAGGGAGTAAAAAAAAAATTCCAGAGACTTGAAGAACTGGAATGGAAAAGACAGGTGGTTAATTACACACAGGGTTGGGGGTAGGGCAGTTGACTAGGGAGGAGGAAGGATAAAAGGTGACTCCAGGGCTGAGCTTAAGGTACTAGGGAAACGGAACTTTTCACAGGAATAAGGGAAGTGGCAGAAACAGCTGGTTTTATTGGGGATGAGGGTAAGGGAGAGAGGCTGGGTTTAGGGGTGAAGAAGACATCCAGTGGGGGATGCCCGCAGGCAGCTGAAAGCCTGGCGGTAATCATATGGCGCTTGATTACAGGTGTTTTGTTTCCGTAAACGTTTTTCTTTGAATAGGTTACACTGCCACATTTGGTAAAGTGAAAATCAATTCTCCTTTTTACCCCTGGTTGCCTTTCTCTCTCCAGAAGTAACCTTGTTTCCAGTTTCTGGAGTATCATTCTAGAGATATTCTGTATATACATAAGTGTTTTTATGTTCCCAGGAGAGTTTTGTATTTTTGCTTTTTAAAAGCTAGAGAAGACTTGTGTGTCTTTGAGACAGAAGGAAAAGAATGAGGAGAGGGGTAGAGGTTGAAGAAGCAGATTACTGGAGGCATCGCAGGGGGAGGTCCTAGAGGAGGTGGGCGAGGACACGGTGAGTGACGTCACTTCAGCAGGAGGAGTGGGCCTCTCAGGGCTGGGAAGGGCAGGCTGAGGGCAGCAGAGGTTTCTGTGCTGTGTCACTCAGACGGCCCTCGCCTCCCCAGCCTGGTGCGGGCAGAGACACACGCAGAGGTGGACGGTGGCTTGAGGAGGAGGAGGATGGCAGAACCGATGGAAAATCACCACTGCGGACACTAGAAAATATCATAGAACTGTCAGATCCAAACATCAATCCAAAGAGGTTTATTTTGATGATTTATAAAAGAAATATCACGATAGCAACTTAAAGCTATTTACAAATTTAAAAATAAATTTACAGAAATGTATTCATTGTCATATTACATTAAACAGTTTTAGTTCAAATGTTACAGGTACTGTTGAACAAACACAACAAAACATAAACCAAGTTCTAAATCACATAAATGGCCTCCAAGTGTGCTAAAAAACCACTGGAAGATGGTCCTGGAAAAATACGATTTCAGGAACCAACAGTAAAGATGATTACATCACCGGTCGCAGGTGATGTGGCCAAGTAAAAGTCACTTTAACCTTGAACTGTAACCAGAAGCTCACAAATAGATGGAAGAAAAATGTGAGGTTTTTTTTGTTTTTAATTTACTTATTCTGGTGTAGCTCACACCACACAGGACTTGGAAAGTTATACCCTGATCCATGTGAAGGTAGTTTTAATCAAGGATGATGTTGTTTGTGGTTAACTGGGCATCACACTTTTCTTTTGCAGGTTCCATACCAGTCACGATTCCGGTGTGCTGGGAAGGGGACGTGGGAGGGCGCAGCCAGAACGTGGCCAGGAGCCGGCTGCCCCTGCCTGCCCAGGGCTCCGGCACATGAACAGCCCCAGGGGAAGAACACTGCCCAAGGTCTTGGTGCTGACCCTGCTCTCGGATGCTGCCTCTGAGAAATGCGGGGCGCTGTCCCTGAAGCCAGCGAAGGAGCGCTTGGCAGCTGCCCAGCACGCTTCCCTCAGGGCAGTGGCCAGGCCAGATGACACAGAGGCTGGCAGCTCCGCAGAGACGTTCAAATGTGAGACCTGAGTGTCAGGGACTGCTGATGGCAAATAAGTTTTATGAGGAAAGTGGATGAAAACAGGTATTTTTCAGGTACCGAGCCCTGAGAATTATTATCTACTTTAATTAAGCAAAGGGATAGAGGGATCCATTTCGGCTCATTCCTTTAAGGATGGCCCTTAAAAATAAACAGATATCCCCTACTTCATGTTGCCCGACTTGCAACCAGGTATGTGACCCTGAAGTGTAAGTTCCAGCATACATGTTATTAATAATTAAAAATAGCTAATTTTACTAATCTGGCAGCTAGTGACATTTCATGATTACAAGCCTTAAAAATTTAACACAAGTACAATTTCTTCTTGTATATAGAATGCTTACACATTAAAATGTTGAAGGCACTTTTAGGTTACATGATAAACAAAAATACATTAATAGAGAAGATTATTTATTGGCTCCTTCAGTTTCTGTGTCCATGGTAATCATCAAGAGCCCAGTTTTGCACTTCACCTTTGGCAAATAGTGTGAAGAAAATGGCACCAAATACATTGATAGCAGCAGCGATACAGAAAACAGTTTGCCATTCTCCAATAGTGTTCTATAGAGAAAGAAAAAAATGCAAATGAAAACAATTTTTTGTTCATAGTCACTTTATAAAAAAGACTGTGTCACAAGAATGTTACAAGAGTAGCATTATTCATAAAAGCCTCATGATGAAAACAACACAAATGCCCATCAACAGTGAGACTGTGGTATATCTGTTCAATGGAATACTATACACCATTGAGAATGAATGAGTCACAACAACATAGATACATCTCACAAACAAAATGTTAAGCAAAAGAAGCCAGACACAAAAGAGCACATACTGAATGATTCCATTTATATAAAGCTGAAAATCAGACGAAAGTAATCTATAGTGTTAAAAGTCAGGACAGTGGTTCCTCTTGGTGAAAGAGGAATGGTGGGAAGGGGTACCTGGGACTTTGCAGGGGAGGCACTGTTCTGTTTCTTGATTGGGTGCTAGTTACATGGATGTATTAACTTTGTGAAAATTCATCCAGCTGTATACTTAGGATTTGTGCATTTTTAAAATACACATTATACTTCAATAAAAAGTTTACTAAAAATAAAACGTATGGCATGTCCTTGAGTCATGCGTTACTGGGAAAGTATTATGCCTGCACATCAGCTTCCAAGCTCTTAGGTGGGAGGTGTCGGGTAGATCAAGTAAGGAAGAGTTAGGATGGACTGTGAAGTTCAAGTCTGAGGCCTGGCTCTTGAATGGCACACAAAAGAGGACACTGGTGGGTTTGCCACTAAGAGATGAACAAAACACAGCTGTTCAGTGTATAATCCAGTGGTATAAGAACATTAGGCAGTTATCTAATTTCTGCATCATGTGACTAACTTTAACAACCATTTTTTGGATTTTTACAACTTCAGTCTAACCAGAGTGCTACATTTGCAGCATTTAAAAAAGAAAAAACAAGCAGTAGAATTGGCAATGAGGAAGAAAAAGGAAAGGCTCCAGGAAGCTAGTATGAGGTCATTTATTTAGGAAAAAAGGAAAAACATGAAGAAAGAAAGGAACACTCTGTGGTTAAGTTATTCTTACCTGAGATGAAGGTATTTTGAAGAAGAAGAAAATCTTAGAAATCCATCTTAAATTTTAGTAACTATTTAGATATACTAACAATTCTAGAGGAGGAGTCAGTCAATAACTACATTGTATACCAGAGAGAAATGTTTAAGAGAGCTAGGATTCCTAAGACAGAGCTTCTCTGTGTGCTCAACAGGGTAAAATAATACCTCGGTGTTATTTGGAGGCAATGAGTGACTTAAGATTAATCAATTGTACCAGAAATCTCACATAAATCCTAGTTCGTTTTTTAACAAAAATTCCACCAGTTTTTAGAGAACACTTTTTTTGTAACAAAACTGAACCTCAGACACATTTTGACTTTTTTGCCCCCCTTAGGAAGATTCTCCCCAAGCCAACATCCGTTGCCAATCTTCCTCTATTTTGTATGTGGGTCACCACCACAGCATGGCTGACGAGTGGTGTAGGTCCGTGCCCAGGATCCAAACCTGTGAATCTGGGCTGCCGAAGCAGAGTGCGCCGAACTTAACCACTATACCACAGGGCCAGCCCCACACTTTAACTTCTAATTATTTCATTATTTATTTATACTCTCACTCATTCCACAAAGTTTTTGAGGCAGTGCAGTAATTTTAATTGTAAGTAATTATAACTGTAAAGCCAAATGTGTGTTTTTCCTTTTTTAAAAAATATCCTTTCAATAACATTAAACAAATGCTATAATACATCTAAAATCTAGTTTATTTCCCACTTTACAAACACTCAAGACTTTAATTTGGGAATCCGTATCTCCCTAGCAGAAGTGCTATGATTATCAATAAGAAGTGAAATTAATACATGGTGACGTGTTGATTTTGGTTCTTGTGTTGCCACAGTGCTCCACGAAGATAAGGTTAAACATTTCTGATGTGTCCATATTGAGACATACAGTTTTAGAAAACAAACTTTCCCAACATCCCTCTCTATTAAGTGAGAGAAAATTGTAATGAGGAGGCACTGATTCATTCAAGTAAGGAATTAGAAATGGCGGAGAAGAAATAGGAACACTATCTGTGGTGAACCCATCTATGTCTGAAATCAGTATATATATTTTTTTTTTAATTTTTTTTTTTATTGATGTCTTAGTTTATAACACTGTGGGGTTTTAGTTGTACATTTTTGTCCGTCACCTTGTGGATGTAACCCTTCACCCCTTGTGCCCCCCCACCCCCCTTCCCCTTGGTAACCACCAATCAGTTCTCTCTGTCCGTGTGTTCACTTATATTCCATATATGAGTGAGTTCATGCAGTGTCTGTCCTTCTCTCTCTGGCTTATTTCACTTAACATAATACCCTCTAGGTCCTTCCATGTTGTTGCAAATGGGACAATTGTGTCTTTTCTTATGGCTGAGTAGTATTCCATTGTATGTATATACCACATCTTCTTTAACCAATCTTCAGTTGAGGGACACTTGGGTTGCTTCCACTTCTTGGCTATAGTGAATAATGCTGCAATGAACATAGGGGTGCATACGCCTCTTGTGATGGTTGATTTCACGTCCATTGGGTAGATGCCCAAGAGTGGTATTGCTGGATCATACGGTATTTCTATTTTTAATTTTTTGAGGACTCTCCATACTGTTTTCCATAGAGGCTGCACCAGTTTGCATTCCCACCAGCAGTGAATGAGGGTCCCCGTTTCTCCACAACCTCTCCAGCATTTGTTGTTATTTGTCTTGGTGATTATAGCCATTCTAACCGGTGTAAGGTGATATCTCAGTGTCGTTTTGATTTGCATTTCCCTGATGATTAGTGATGTTGAACATCTTTTCATGTGTCTATTGGCCATCTGTATCTCTTCCTTGGAAAAATGTCTGTTCATATCCTCTGCCCATTTTTTGATCGGGTTGTTTGTTTTTTTGTTGCTCAGTTGTATGAGATCTTTGTATATTACTGAGATTAATCCCTTGTCAGACAAACGATTTGCAAATATTTTCTCCCAGCTGGTGGGTTGTTTATTCATTTTGATCCTGGTTTCATTTGCCTTGTAGAAGCTCTTTAGTCTGATGAGGTCCCACTTGTTTATTTTTTCTTTTGTGAAATCAGTATATTTGGTCAGTAAGAAGCTTTGGGGGCCGGCCCGGCGGCGTAGCAGTTATGTTTCCACACTCCACTTTGGCAGCCTGGGGATGGCAGGTTCGGATCCCGGGCGCGAAGAGACTTTCCACTTGTCAAGCCACGCTGTGGCGGCGTCCCATATAAAGTGGAGGAAGACGGGCACGGATGTTAGCCTAGGGCCAGTCTTCCTCAGCAAAGAAGAGGAGGATTGGCAATGGATGTTACCTCAGGGCTAGTCTTCCTCACACACACAAAAAAGAAACTTTGCAAGAATATCCTGAAATTCTAAGGATTAGATAGGGTTAATTTGATCACACAGACCAAACAGAGAAAAAATTGTCTCTTTTAGAGGTTAAAGTCAGCCTCCTTAAGAATATATTTCACCAGTCCTTGAGATTTTTTCTTTTGGTGAGGAAGATTTACTCTGAGCTAACATCTGTAGCCAATCTTCCTCTTTTATGCTTGAGGAAGATTAGCCCTGAGCTAACATCTGTGCCAATCTACCTCTATTTTGTATGTGGGTTGCTGCCACAGCATGGCTTGACAAGTGGTGTAGGTCCACACCCAGGAACCAAACCTGCAAACTTGGGAAACTGAAGTGAAGCATGTTGGACTTAACCAGTACGCAATGGGGCTGGTGCCGAAATTTTTTTATATTGATGTCTTAATAGTTTATAACATTGTGAAATTTTAGTTGCACATTATTGTTTGTCAGTCACCATATAAATGCATCCCTTCACCCCTTGTGCCCACCTCTCCCTCCCCCTTGCCCCTGGTAACCACCAAACAGATCTATTTGTGTGTTAGTTTATCTTCCACATATGAGTGAAATCGTGCGGTGTTTGTCTTTCTCTCTCTGGTTTATTTAACTTAACATAATACCCTCCACGTCCATCTATGTTGTTGCAAATGGGACAATTTTGTCTTTTCTTATGACTCAGTAGTATTCCATTGTATATATATACCATATCTTCTTTATCCAATCATCAGTCGAGGGACACTTGGGTTGCTTCCACTTCTTGGCTATAGCGAATCCCTACTATTGTGTTGTTAATATCTCCTTTTAGGTTTGTTAGTCGCTTTATGTATTTCGGTGCTCCTGTGTTGGGTGCATATATATTTATAAGTGATACATGTTCTTGGTGGAGTATCCCTTTTATCATCATATATTGCCCCTCTTTGTCTCTCATTACCCTTCTTACCTTGAAGTCTACTTTGTCTTATATAAGTATGGCAACATCTGCTTTCTTTTGTATGCCATTAGCTTGGAGTATTGTCTTCCATCCTTTCACTCTGAGTCTGCCTTTGTCTTTAGAGCTGAGATGTGTTTCCTGGAGGCAGCATATTGTTGGGTCTTGTTTTTTAATCCACCCCATCACTCTGTGTCTTTTTGTGTGTGTGTGTGAGGAAGATTAGCCGTGAGCTAACATCCATTGCCAATCCTCCTCTTTTTCTGCTGAGGAAGATTGGCCCTGGGCTAACATTTGTGCCCATCTTCCTCTCCTTTATATGGGACGCCACCACAGCATGGCCTGATGAGCAGTGCATCGGTCCACACCTGGGATCCGAACCTGGGAACCCTGGGCCGCCAAAGTGGAGTGCACGAACTTAACTGCTGGCCGCACCACCAGGCTGGCCCCAACTCTGTCTTTTGATTGGAGAATTCAATCCATTTACATTTAGAGTGATTATTGATATATGAAGGCTTAATGTTGCCATTTTACAGCTCATTTTCTGGTTCTTATACATTTCCTTTGTTTCTCATCCTGTGTGTTTTAGACTTATAATCAGTTTGTTAGTTCTGTATGATGATTCTCTTTGTTTTCTCCATATTTTTTATCTTTGACTCTGTTCTGATTATTTGTTTAGTGGTTACTGTGATTTTTGCATAAAAAAATCTCCTGAATGAGATAGTCTATTTTCTGATGGTCTCTTATTTCCTTAGACTAAGTCGATTTGATCTCTTTCCTCTTCCCCTTCTAAGTTATTATCGTCACAACTTATTCCATCATGGGTTGAGTGTGTGTTTAAAGTGATGAGGATATATTTGTTTTTGGTGTTTTCCTTCCCTTAATCTTGATGTTTATAATTAAGTGTTTGCCAACCTATTCTGATAGAGAGCTGTGATTTTTCTGGTTTTGTCTACCTATTTTTCTCCTTGCTCAAAGCTTTGTATCCCCTTTCTCTCTCTCTCTCTTTTTTTTTTCCAGGCTCGAGGGCCTTCTTGAGCATTTCTTCTAGTGGGGGCCTTGTGGCAATGAACTCCCTTAGCTTTTATTTATCTAGGAAGTTATTATTTCTCCATCATATCTGAAGGATATTTTCGCTGGATAGAGTATTCTTGGCTGAAAGTTTTTGTCTTTCAGAAGTTTGAATATATCATTCCAGTCTCTCCTAGTCTGTAGTTTCTGTCGAGAAATCTGCTGAGAGCCTGATGGTAATTCCTTTGTATGTTGTTTTTTTTTTGGTCTTGCTGTCCTTAATATTTTTTCTTTGTCACTGACCTTTGCCAGCTTTACTACTATATGCCTTGGGGAGGGTCTTTTCATGTTGGTATATTTAGGAGATCTATTGACTTCATTCATTGGTATTTCCACCTCCTTCCCCAGGTTTGGGAAATTCCCAGCTATTATTTCTTTGAACAAGCTCTCTGCTCCTTTTCCCCTCTCTTCTCCCTCTGGAATACCTTTAGTCCTTATGTTGCATTTCCTAACTGAGTAGGATATTTCTTGGAGAATTTCTTCATTTCTTTTTAGTCTTAGTTCTCTCTCCTCCCCTATCTGGAGCATTCTGCATTCCTATCCTCAATAATGCTAATTCTTTCCTCCATATTGTCAGCTCTGTTCTTTAAAGATTCCAGATTTTTCTTTATCTCCTCCACTGTGTTTTTCATCTCTAACATTTCTGATTGGTTTTTCTTTATGGTTTCAATCTCTTTTGTGAAGAAATTCCTGATTTCATTGAATCCTCTATTTGCATTTTCTTGTAATTCGTTGAGCTTTTTTATGATAGCTATTTTGAATTCTCTGTCATGTAGGTTATAAATTTCTGTGCCTTCAGGATTGATTTCTGGGTGCTTGTCATTTTCCTTCTGGTCTGGAGATTTAATGTTTTTGCATCGTGCCTGTGGATGTTGGCTTATTTTTTCTCATACTGAAAATATCTGGTTGCAGTTTCCTCTTGCCACCACTGGGTGGAGGCCAAGTGCTGTGTATTCGCCTGCTGCGATCCACGGGTGCTCTGGCCAACCAGCTGTGCTGAAGCACTGGGTGTGCAGGGGGAGTGGCTCTCTCTTTCGCCTGCCCGATCCTGGGGGCTTCTTTCTTCCTTTGCTATGTGCTCTCCTGGCATGCTCGGATGATGGCGGCACCCCTGCAACAGTTCAGTCTCCTCCATATGGGAAATGCACCCAGGCTGTGAGAATTTCACGAGTGATGGTTTCCCTGCAGAGCGCCACCCTTCCCCGCCTCCCTCTGGGAGCTGCGCAGACCTGGAGTCGCCGATCGAACAGGGAGGGGGAGGACTTCTCCTTACCTCTCCCCACCTCCTCCGGGGGTTCTAGTGCTTCCACCTTCAGATGTACGGTTGCGTGTTCTCTCAGATGTCCTTTGTGTTGAGTGAATGTCCTCTGTTGGTATGTGAGTGTCCTTTTTGTTGTATCTTAGTGGGGGGAGAGTCTAAAAGGCAAAGCTCACTCTGCCATGCTGCTGATGTCAGTCCTGAGTTTTTTTTAAACAGTAGAAAACTGGAGTTTGAAAGGAACTTTGACGTGATTTATTTTGATTTCTTACACAATGTAGGCAACCTTTTAGAATGCCAAATCTCTGTTTACTGATCTGGCCCCATGCCACCTTCCAGTCTCAGGTTGGTCCAACCCTGGCCGACCCTGCTTCTCAGGGTTCAGTGCCTGACCCAGGCCAGCCCTTCCCACACCTGGCTCACTCCTCGAGGGCTCCTTCCCATAAACTGGTTGTTCTCTCCTCTGTGCCATACTCTGCATTTTTTCTGCACCATTTGTCACATTGTACTTTATTTGATTACATGTGATCTCTAAATGATGAGTTTCTCAAGTGTAGAAGCTTGTCATTTTGCCTTAGAATCTTCAGTATCTAGCATATTAATAAGCACTCAAAACATGCCTGTGGAATATGTTTGACTATTTCAGGGCTCACTAACTCATAAGGCAGCCCATTGCATATAGGAACATTTAAACAGATTTAAACAGAAAGCTTTCCTGTTGTCTTCTCATAACTTCTTTCCATCTGTCTTTGTGAAATGGTCAAGAAGTCACCATCTTTCACGTGGCAGTCTTTCAAGTATGTGAGGACACCAACTACATCTTCTGAACCTTCTGCTCCTCTAAACATTCTCCATTGTTTCAACTGTTCCTTATTCATTCTCACATGGTTTCCTGACACCTCACTTTCGTGGATCCACTTCTTGAATAATTTTACATTGCCAGTTTTTATTTGCTCAAAGCAAAGACACAAGTTACTTATCTGGTTATAATATCAATTTTTAAGTACTTGTGTGGTTTCAGCTACAAGGTCTTCATTTAACTTAGTTTTGTTGTTCTGTCTAAAATCCAGACAGTGTTCTTTGAAAATACACTTTCCTATCCACTAAGGCACTTAGCTTTTTGTTGCTATAAGGAATTGCTGAAGAATAAACATTTGGAATTTTACCCTTAATTAAAAATACTCAACTTTGACACAGATGTGCAGCTTCAAGTGAACCGTTCAGACTTTTTCAGTTTACAAGCAAATTATCTACTTACGTCAGGGGTCAGACTTTTAGCAATGACAGGCCCAACCATTCCTGGAATAGTGGCGAATGTATTTGTGATGCCCAGGAGGAGACCAGCATACCTGCAGAAACATTTTCAGACAGTTTTATACTGTGTTGCACATTTAAGTAGCTTCTTTCAGTAGATAACTATACCACTCCTGGGCTGTCTTCTTGTGACATTTTATGTCTAAACAAAATGTCTTACTGAAACAGGACTGAATATTTACCTGGTGAAAACTCTGCATTCAATAGTTAATTAGTATTCTAATGTTATTTAGGGGAACATGGCCACTGAAACGATCCCTTTCATAGTGATGTGGAAAAGTCCTGGGATAGGAGTTTCACACTTGACTCTATCTAGACAGGAAGCTTGATGTGTCAAAATTTTTTTAAGTTAAAAAATAAGAATTTAGGGAGTGACGTCAGCATCATGGCAGAGTGAGATTCCCTCTTTGAATCTCTGCCCCCTACGACACAACGAAAACATCATTCACATTCCAACAGAGCTCAATCAAACACTACGAAGAACTTCTAAGAAACCCCTGCTGCCATACCTTGGACAGTGGAGGCGCAGGAAGCCCAGGAGGACGGGAGGAGAGGTAAGAGGTTGTACTTCCCCTCCCGAATCGATCAGCAAAGACAGCGCGGTTCGCAGACAGAGGGGGGAGGGGCGGCCCACAGCGGGGAAAACTATCGCCATCCAGGTGCTCTCACAGACTGTCGCGAGATCCCCACTGGGAAGCAATGACGGACTGTTTAGGGGGTGCAGCAAACACCCTAAGAGAGCCAGAAAGGAAACCCCGGGGTCAAGCAGGAGAAAGAGAGGACCCCTCCCCCCACACACCCGGCGTTTCAGCATAATCCCTCCGGGGGCTGCAGCCGCCTCAGAGCAAACCGCTCGCGATCTCCATCTAGTGGCAGCAGGGGGAAACTGCAGGACCAAATTATGAGGGGAAAAAATAAGGATGTCCCCGTCGGATCCTTGCGACAATTTGCCAGGGCTACAGACCAAAAGGAAAATGACAAACACCCAGAAACCAACCCTGAAGGCACAGAATTTGATAACCTGAATGACAGAGAATTCAAAATAGCTATCATAAACAAACTCAACGAAATACAAGAGAACACACAGAAACAAATCAACGAACTCAGGGATTATGTCACAAAAGAGATTGAAACCCTAAAGAAAAACCAATCAGAATTATTGGAGATGAAAAACAAAATCAATGAGATAGTGGAAAAAATGGAGTCTTTAAAGAGCAGAACTGACAATATGGAGGAACTAATTAGCATTATCGAGCATAGCCACGCAGAAATGCTCCTGGTAGAGGAGGAGAGAGAGCTAAGACTAAAAAGAAATGAAGAAATTCTTCGAGAAATATCAGACTCAATGAGGAAAAGCAACATAAGGATAATAGGTATTCCAGAAGGAGAAGAAAGAGAAAAAGGAGCAGAGAGTTTGTTCAAAGAAATAATAGCTGAGAACTTCCCCAACCTAGGGAACGAGAGGGAAATAACAGTGAATGAAATCAATAGATCACCTAAATATATAAACAGGAATAAAAAATCATCTCGCCACATAGTAGCAAACTTGAAAAATATCCATGACAAGGAAATAATATTAAGGGCAGCTAAACAAAAAAACAAAATGACATACAAAGGAAACCCCATCAGGCTCTCAGCTGATTTCTCAACAGAAACTCTACAGGCTAGGAGAGACTGGAATGATATATTCAAAATCATGAAAGACAAAAACCTTCAGCCAAGAATACTTTATCCAGCAAAAATATCCTTCAAATACGATGGAGAAATAATAACTCTCCATGATAAACAAAAGCTAAGAGAGTTCAGAACCACAAGACCCCCACTGCAAGAAATGCTCAAGAAGGCCCTTAGGCCTGAAAAAAAACAAATGAGAAAGGGGATACAAAGATTTCAGCAAGGAGAAAAGCAAGGAGACTAAACCAGAACAAACTATAGTTGGATAACATCAAAAATTAATTCAAGCTCATCACTGGAAACACTCACTCATGACACAAGATGGAATAAATAGAGATAACAAATAAGGAGGGGAAGAGGTAAGGGATTGAATCGACCCAGCCTCAGGAAAAAGGAGGCATCTGAAAATGTACTATCTTATCCAGGAGATCGCTTATATAAACCTCATGGTAACCAGTAAACAAATAACCAGAAGAGAACCACACATGACAAATAAAGAGAAAACTAAGAGAATGAGCATGCAGAAATACCAAATTGAATTTGCAGTCCAAAACACCAGTGACAAGAAAGGAAGGAAATGCAAAAGGACCAGAAAATGAAAAATAAAGTAGCAACATTAAACCCTCATATATCAATAATCACTCTAAATGTAAATGGATTGAATTCTCCAATCAAAAGACACAGAGTGGTGGGATGGATTAATAACCAAGATCCAGAAATTTGCTGTCTCCAGGAAACACATCTCAGCTCTAAAGACAAACACAGACTCAAAATCAAAGGATGGAAAACAATACTCCAAGCTAATGGCAAACAAAAGAAAGCAGGAGTGGCCATACTTATATCAGACAAAGTAGACTTCAAGATAAAAAAGGTAATGAGAGACAAAGAAGGGCAATATATAATGATAAAAGGGATACTTCACCAAGAAGACATAACACTTATAAATATCTATGCACCCAACACAGGAGCACCAAAGTTCATAAAACAACTGCTAAAAAACCTTAAAGGAGATATTAACAATAACACAATAATAGTAGGGGATCTTAATACCCCCCTTACATCAATAGATAGATCATCCAGACAAAAAGTCAATAAGGAAATAATGGACTTAAACGAGAAACTAGACGCAATGGATTTAATAGATATATACAGAGCACTCCACCCAAAAAAAAAAAAAAAAAACAGAATTTATTTCCTGATTAGAAAATTTACTTCATTGTTGAAAATTAATACAAAAACACTAAGAAGAAAATAAAATTACCTATCATCATTCCATATACTGTAGAGATAATCAACATTAACATTCTGGTAAATATCCTAATTATTTTTGTGTGTATATATATATATTTTTATAGGTTTTTGTTTTTTTTGATCAGGAAGATTGTCCCTGAGCTAACATCTGTGCCAATCTTCCTCTATTTTGTATGTGGGATGCCAACAAAGCATGGCTTGATGAGTGATGTGTAGGTCCACACCCGGGATCTGAAACCGTGAACCCTGGGCCGCTAAAGTGGAGCATGCAAACTTAACCACTATGCCACTGGGCCAGCCCTATTTTTCTCTTTTCTTTCTTTTCTTTTTTGGTGAGGAAGAGTAGCCCTGAGCTAACTTATGTCTGTGCCCATCTTCCTCCATTTTGTATGTGGGACACTGCCTCAGCATGGCTGACAAGTGGTGTAGGTCTGTGCCCGGGATCCGAACCTGCCAACCCGGGCCACTGAAGCAGAGCACACAGAACCTTTAACCACTTGGCCATGAGGCCAGCCCTATATTTCTAATATATTATTATAGAAATGAGATCATACTGAACATACAATTTCACAACTTACTTGTTCCACTTATCACATATCTGCTTGTAGCTAAGTCTTTGCAAACTGTCCCAGAAATAGACAAGATGGGGCTACATTGTGTGTGTGTGTGTGTGTGACAAAAATGCATTTTTAATAAACTCCTAAAAAGTTCTGATTTATTTTAAGGGTAAATCTTAGGGAAGTGGGATATTCTTATCTAGGCTTAGATGCAAATCTTTTTGTGTGTGTGTGTGTGAGGAAGACCAGCCCTGAGCTAACATCCGTTGCTAATCTTCCTCTTTTTGCTGAGGAAGACTGGCCCTGGGCTAACATCCGTGCCCATCTTCCTCTACTTTATATGGGACGCCGCCACAGCATGGCTGACAAGCAGTGCGTTGGCAAGTGCCCGGGATCCGAACTGGCGAAACCCAGGCTGCCAAGCGTGACCTAAACCGCTGCGCCACTGGGCCGGCCCCAGATGCAAATCTTTAAAGAAAGAATTCCTGCCTGTATTTGGGAAATGCTAATGATCTGTTGATTTCTCCAATACATAAGAAATACATGAAGACTAAGGAAGGCTACCGTAGCCAAGATCTTAGGTACCAGCCTAAAAAGAATGAAGTGTTTATCTTTTTCTATACAGAAGTCTTATTGGGCTGGTAATCTGGAGACCTAACAATTTCTGACCTAAGCTCCACCATTAATCATCTGTGTGACCTCAGGCAAGTTAGTGATAGGTTATTATTTCCCTTATCAATTACGGATTCATATATGTATACATGTAACACATCTGGTGGTCCCAATGGAGCTCCCCTACATCCCAGCAAGGATACTAAAATTTTTTTTTGAGTGTAACACACATATGGAAACGTGCACAAACTGTAACTGTACAGCTTGATCAATTGTCACAAAGTGAACACAACCATGCCACTAGCATCCAATCAAGAAACAGAACCTACTGGTATCAACATTTTAAAGGACATTTTACATATGGGTAAACTGCCTCTCAACCTGTATAAACTTTAATTTGAATAATCATAATTTTGTCAGGTCACCCCTACTCAAAAACTTACGAGGATGATTTAATGCTCACCCTAAGAAGACTGTAATCTTCTGCCTGATTTGCAATGGCCTGGCCCTGGTCCATCTGCCCAATCTTATTTCCTATTTCTGCAAAATACACACTTCAGATCCAGACAGCTTTATTCCAGCTGCTCACATCTGGCATGCTCATTCCTGCTGTTTATCTTCACTCAGACCATACTCCCTGAAATCCACTCTCTCTCTATCCAGACCACCTGCTTGGCACCTCTTTCTCTGTCTAGTTCAGTTCACATGGAGCTCTACCTTCTCAGAATCTCTACTGTCCCTCAACCTTGTATTACATGTTCTAAGAGGAGACTGCTCTCTAATTCAAGTTTGCTAATTCTAACTCCATAATCTCACTGCAAACTCATTTTTCACTCCCCTTGATTATTTCCAGTGGCCAGTTCAACATATATGCTCATTCAATACGTGCTGACCAGAGAAGTGGCACGTGGCCCACAGTTGTTCTAAGCCGCAGGCATGGACCAAGGGGGCTCTGGCCACAGTGACTGTTGGAGATTTGTCTCATGAAGACTAGTACCTCTCTTGGGCATTGGATCTAAAGGGTGCCAATTCCTGATCAGAAATTTCATATAAATGGAATCACATAGTACATAACCTTTTGGATTACATACTAGGGTTACTAAACATCGTTGCAAGTTGTGTGTATCAATAGTTCCTTCCTTTTTTGGCTCTCTCTCTAACTGAAGAAACTGGGATTTTTGTCCTGTAGATATTCCTACATTCTGGATTTTGTAGATTGCATCCATGAGGTATCATTTAACATAATTTTATGTCCCCTGTATTTCCTGTGCACTGGTAGTATCTAGATTCTAGATCCTGGAGGGTTCATTAGATTTAGGTTTGATATATTTAGCAAGAAAACTTAAAGATGGTGGTGGAACTAAAAATTAGTTAACCAAGTAAATGGCATTTATTAATTTACTTTTCATAAAAATCACCAAGGCATATACAAAGTCCAATTAGAGCTTTTAATTTTTCATGAGATAATCAGTGTTATTATGAAATAAAAGTTCAGTCAAAATTAAAGAAGCTTGATGTTTATTAGTCCATATATCTTATTGTGGGATAATACTATTTCTAATAGGGTTTAGGATCCTCAATACCTCGGTTGTAGACTACTGATCTGAAATTCCTCTTCCCATTTTCGATGTGAAAAAGTGACTGCTATGGACTGAACTGTGTCCTCCCAAAATTCTTATGTTGAAGCCTTAACCCCCAACGTGCCTGTATTTGGAGAATGGCTTTTAGGAGGTAATTAAGGTTAAATGAAGTCATAAGGGTGGAGTCCTAACCCAATAGGATTGGTGGCCTTATAGGAAGAGGAAGAGAGAGAGATCACTCTCTGTCTCTGTGAGCAAGTACCAAAGAAAGGCCATGTGAGGACACAGGGAGAAGGGGGCTGCATGCAAACCAGGAAGAGGGTCCTCACCAGAACCCGACCCTACTTGCACCCTGACCTCAGACTTCCAGCCTCCAGAACTGTGAGAAAATAAACTTCTGTTTTTGTGTGTGTCTGTGTGTGTGAGGAAGATCAGCCCTGAGCTAACATCCATTGCCAACCCTCCTCTTTTTGCTGAGGAAGACTGGCCCTGGGCTAACATCCGCAGCATGGCTTGACAAGCGGCGCATAGGTCCATGCCCAGGATCAGAACCTGCGAACCCTGGGCCGCTGAAGTGGAGCATGTGAACTTAACCACTTCGCCATCGGGCTGGCCCCTAAACTTCTGTTTTTTAAGCCACCAAGTCCATGGTATTTTGTATGGCAGCCCGAGTCGACTAACACAGGGCCTAAATAAAAAATCCTGCTGAACCTAATTCAGTTACCTATAAACATCACAAATTTTTATGTTCAAAACTTGGGCATACAGGATACAATAACAGAGCCACGCAGCACGGATCTTTCTGGCTTATGCCCTTTAGGGAGTGTATCATGAACTAACCAAGCTTGGCAGAACTTGTCTTTTTTTTTTTTTTAAACCATTAACACTGTGGCAGTAGGAGGAACTGACCACGACGCTGCCAGGCCTTCTCAGTGACAGACATTAAGTGCAGATGAACACCGTGAAATTCTCAATGTCAGCACCAAGAAGCTCATTCAAGTATTTATATTACACTTAGCCAGGAAGGGCCATGAAAGATTGATGACTGCTTAGAGAAAAACATGTTGTACGGACTCAGTCCGGATTCTGTGCTATTGGAGTACTAGAATTTTGCAGGACTAACAGTTAAAAATCTATCCAATACCCTTGAATGTGGGCAACAAAATTATCCATAGAAAAATCTCTATTTTAGTCTATAGAAGAAAAGTCTTAGAAAATACCACGTACACATTTATATGTTAATAGGATTACTGACTGTTTATTGAAAAATCTTATGTCAGGCAGGATTCTAAGTATTTTATATATATTACCCCATTTTACTAGTAAAATCAACCCCATGAGGTAGGGATTATTATCTTCATTCTATAGATGAAGAAAGACTGTAAAATGTTACCCAATTTGTCTGATTCCAAATTAGTACTTAATATTATAATTTAGTTATAACCTATAATGCTGCCTTTTTAAAAATATAGTCATCACTGAATTCAATCTGTAGGAAAGATCAATATTCTCATGCTTAATTTTTCACCAAAGCCCCAGTGCTGAATGTTTAAAGGTCTATGGTCCCTGAGTGCTCCTATTCTGACGAGCAGAGTGTCACCCCCCCTCATGGCACTCAGTGGCCACCACAGACAGGAGGCATCTACACAACAACACGGTCAGGAGATATGTAACCCCCTGTTAACTGAAGACACAGGGAAGTAGAAACAACTAGATGCTTTGAACCAAGAAACTCTAGTTGGAAAATAAAAACTGAAAGCTCATCTGAAGGGTTGAATCAAAATATAAGGGCGAGGGGGCCGCCTGGTGGCGCAGCGGTTTAGTCCGCGCTTGGCAGCCCGGGGTTCGCCGGTTCGGATCCCGGGCGCCTGCCGACGCACCACATGTCAGCCACGCTGTGGCGGCGTCCCATATAAAGTAGAGGAAGATGGGCATGATGTTAGCCCAGGGCCAGTCTTCCTCAGCAAAAAGAGGATTAGCAACGGATGTTAGCTCAGGGCTGGTCTTCCTCACCAAAAAAAAAAAAAAAAGAAAAAAAAAATATAAGGGCGAGAAATAATTGTGACTTTGATAAGAGTATCTTGCATTTGTACAGCTGTATAATTTTAAAAGTTACGTATCTTGTTCACATACATACACACATACGCTGATCACAGCCATAGGTCTGGTGCCTCGGTCAGCTGAGAGCGAGTGCAGCATCATTCCTTACCCGAGGCACACAGGCATGGACCACTCTCCTAACTTCTACAACTATTTGCCAGCATCACTTATGTTACTAAACTGTTTCGCTTCATACCATATCTAGATAAATGTCTTTTTTACTTATAAGACTCACACAATGTCAGGGCTAGATCAGGGTCTTTAAGATGTAGAGTTCAACCACTCAGCTGATGCGTGAAGCTCAGTCCCAGGATCCTTCCTGCTATTGTCCAGGATATGCCTCAGGACATGACCTTATCACCCTCCAAGCCGCAGACGCAGGCAGGGACTGTGCTATGTTTATGTTTGTGTCTTCCACATTCGGTCCAGCGCCTGGCACAGTGTTGTTAAATGACTAGACCCATTAATCAGCATGCGATGACACTGAAATTTAGTAATTACAAACCTATGATTGGAAATCCAATTAATCTTTTCCCATCCTGTCCAAAGGAATCATGGGAGACCTTGTTGAAATCCTGATATGCCAAATATACTGTATTTCTTCTATGTATGAGGCTAAACATGATGTTGAGAAATTAGACCGTTTTGCTATTTTGGCTCTTAGTGATCCAGTGGTGGCTCCTTAGTGATCAATATTTTCTAAGAGCTCAGCAATCATCCCCCTTTAATATTTTACTTGGATTGATTTGTGACCCCGATCATAGCACCTGACTTAAAGTTTGTCAGAAAATAATAATAAAGTGTATTGCATTACGTGCAAATGCACTTATTACATATGAGCTAAGTGTACATGTGAATGTGTGTGTTCTAGTTAATCCTCACAACAATCTGATATGGTGGGTACCATGCATATTTGTTTTTTTCTTCTCCAGCATCCACTTTCATCTTCTTTTGACAACAGCTCCAATTTCTATTTGATGATCCAATTTTTCTTCATTGCCAGTTTAAGAGAGCATAGTGGGGCCCTTGCCAGATTCCAGAGCTCCTGACAGACTTCAGGTACCTGACCTATCCTGAACCACATCTCAGCTTCATGGAACGCAGTGGGTGGCTTACTATTTTCCTTCTGGCCAGGTGGCTGCTGAGCCAATTTTACATTCCTTATCATTTTTACTTCTCATATTTATTTACTTAGTTTTTATAATAAACTCACATTAACTGAGGCAAGCAGAGTATGTGCCTGTTCTCTGCAATGAGTTCTGTTCCCTGAGTTCTCAAAATAACTACTAGTGCCTCTACAATGACCAATTTTTAAGATCTTCCAAATAAGTAATTGAGAGGCAACTTGATGGAGCAGAAAGAGCCCTGGACCATGGAGCTGGAAGGCCTAGAGTCAAGTCTTAGGGCTGCCATTTACTAGCTGTTACTTTGGAAGTCATATAACTCCTCTGTGCTTGACTTTCTTCATCTTCCAAATGAGTCCTTTGTGTTTATACCTTCCCCTGTTGTAGCAGATGTTACCGCTGGCCTCCTCAGCATCCATTCCATGAGGTTTGAGGGGCACTGGCTCTTTCACCTCTAACTTGAGTTGCGGGGGGCGTGCTGATTGTCATAAAGTCAAATGGTATCCCCCTGGATATGTGACTCAGTTTGGTTCAATAGGAATGAAGCCCAAGACTTATTTCCACGGTTGGGAGAAGAAAAGATCCTTTTCTTTCTTAATTGATGTGAATGAAGAAGCATGTAATTCTGGTCATTACTGGCAATCATTTCATTATGTGATTTTACAAGCAGACCCAGCCTTAGGATAAAACTAGTACTATGAAAGGCAGAGTAGAGAGTGGAAAAGAAACATTCTTTGGTGACATTAGTGGACAGCTGGATATCAACTCTCGCCTGAAGCCTACTGTCTCTGGATTTTACAATAAAGTGAATCAATAGATCATGCTGTTTAGCAGCTTAAATTAGGATTTCTATTACTTCAACTAAAAGCATCTAGGAGACAACACAGCCTAGACCTCTTTTGTGCCAAAATTCTCAATTCCCATATCCCTTTGACTATTCATCAACCCTAAGCTTGTTAAAAATCTCAATCCTAGATCAATCCAACAGCACATTTTCAGTCCCACATTTAGAGTACTATACACCACTGAAACAAATAACAGCTTTGTAAAAGAGTGAGAGTACAGAGTACAGAATTAATCTCCTTCTTCAGCTGATCCTCATCAATGCCCAAAATCCCTTCCATGAGTTCTTAGTGACTATTTTTCTCGGTAGTTATTTCGAACCTTTATCATTCACAAGTCTTTTACTCCTCCTCTCTTCTTTCCTAGTCTCAGCAATGAACCTGATTCCCACGCCAGAGGGAAATCAAAGACTAACAGTTAAGATTTTTCAATTAGTTATCTCTTGCTGCATAACGAATTACCTCAAAACTGAGCAGCTTCAGACAACCAAACACTGATTATCTCACAGGTTCTGTGGGTCAGTAATGGAGGAGCAGCTTAGCTGGGTGGTTCTGGCTCAGAACCTCTCATGAGATTTCAGTCAAGATGTTGGCAGGGCTGCAGTCATCTGAAGACTTGACTAGGGCAAGAAGGGTCCACTTCTAAGCTCACTCCTGTGGCTGCTAGCTGGAGGCCTTAGTTCCTCCCCATGTGGGCCTTGCCACAGGGGTACGAGTCCTCACTACATGGCAGCTGGTGCCCCACAGTGTGAATCATCTGAGAAAGTCAGAGAGCAGGGAGGATGCCGCCATGCCTTTTATGATCTAGTCAGATACCATCACTTTTGCCATATTCTATTCATTAGAAACAAGTCACTAACTCCAGCCCACACTCAAGGGGAGGGAAAATAGGCCCCACCTTTCAAAAGGAGGAGTGTTGAAGAATTTGTGGACATATTTTTAAACCACCACAATTCTCAACTTCTCATCTCACCTGAAAACTTCTTCAACTGACCTACCTTACTACCCTCCTTCTCTTCTCAGTTGAAATGGATTCTGGATCTCATTCCTTCTTGCCTTCTACCAACCAGTAATTTTCACTTCTTTCTTTCAACTTTTATCTCTCATCCTTTATTGGCCTTCTTTTCTCAGTGAATTAACAGTTTGGGTCTCTTTCATCTTAAAAAAAAATCTCTTTCATCAATATGTGTCCATCTTGAGCTTTTTTCCTTCCTTCATAGTTCATAGTTTTGAAATAGCTGTTTCTTGGCAGTGGTTTTCAAATTTTAATGTCCATGAGAAGAACCTGGAGGAGCAACAAAACGCAGATTCCCTCGCCCTATAATCAACAATTCTGCTGTATTTTTAACACGCACTCCTGATGATTTTGATGTTGATGGGCTAAGGATCACACTTTTGAAATCATTGCTTTGTGCTGTCTTCATTGCCTCATCTTTCCATTCATTCTTCAAGTCACTAGAGCCTTGCTTCCCTCTCCTTGCTCCATGGAAGCGTTTTCACCGAGATGTTTAATAAACTTCTCCATCTGGTTGTCCAATCCAAGGAACACTTTCATTCTTACTTTACTTGACTCCTCTCTGGCACCTGACACTGTGGATCAAGCTCTCCCTTTGGGGATTCCAATCTCTACTTATTTTCCTTATCCTTCTCCTGTTCCTTCTTCTCAATTATTTTTGCATCTGGCTCTTCTTTCTCTTAATGGATTCCCAAGGTTCTCATCACAGTTTGCCGAATAATTTTATCCAATTCCATGGCTTCCTCTACTACTCATATGTTGACGACTCCTAAATCTTTATTTCTCATCCAGATCTCATTCTTGAATTGGAGACTGGATAGTCTTGGCTTCCTTGACACCACATTCTTGATTTTCCTTTTATCTCGATGTTGCCCCTTTTCAGTTTTCTTTTCTGGTTATTTCCTCTCTTTTTGGTCTCTAAATGTTTGTCAAGATCCAGTCCTGGGATCGCTTGCCATTCTACCCTCTCTCCCCAGGCAATCTTTGTCTTTAAATACTTTGATATGTGGATTACTATTCCTTAATTTTCATTTCCAGTCAGACTGCTTTTCTGAGTTCCAGATCCAAATATCAAACTGCCTACAACTACTATTTTCCAGATGTTTCCCCAAATATCTAAAATTTAACATGTCTGAAATTTTTATCTTCCCCCAAGACTCTTCATCCTTCAGGCATCCCAATTCCAGTAAGTGGAACATCTATCACCCAGATGCCCATGAAAATACCTGGAAATCATCATCCTTGATATCTTCCTCCCTATTCAGGTCTAATCTATTGTCAGTTCCCATCTATTGTATTCACAAAACATCTCAAATCTGTCTACTTCTTTATACCCCATCCCCTCTTAACAGCCCAGTTAAGGGTTCCTAATCAGTTGCTTCTACTTGTACTCTTGTCCACACTAGAGTGATTTTAAAATATAGAGAATGTCATTTCCGATCTGCTTTGGATACCAATATAAAATGCCTACTATAGGCTCCTGCTTACTCCACAGTGGCTTTCTTCTCTGCACCTCAGCCACAAATGACCTCTCAGTTAACTGAAACACACTGTTAGGGAATGAATATTTAAGTGCCCCCAAATTCATATGTTGAAGCCCTAATCCTCAATGTGATTGTATTTGGAGATAGGGTCTTTAGGTGATAAAAGTTAAATGAGGTCATAAGGGTGGGGCCCTGATTTGATAGGGCTGGTGCCCTTATAAGAAGAGGAAGAGACACCAGAGCTCTCTCCCTCTCTGCACGCATGCACACATGCACGTCTGCAAGCATGCATGCACACCCAGGAAAGGCCATGTGAGCACATAGCAAAAAGGCGGCCCTTCTGCAAACCAGGAAGACAGCTTTCACCAGGACCATGCTGTCTTGATCTTGGACTTCCAGCCTCTAGAATTGTAAGAAAATAACTTTCTGTTGTTTAAGGCATAAAAATATTTTGTTATGGCAGCCCAAGCAGACTAAGACATGCACCAATTTCTTTTTCCACTTGTGTAAACTCTTCTGTCAGGAATACTACTCCCTTTTCGCCTAGCTAAATTCTTCTTACTCATTCTTCAGGCTTTAGCTTAAATGTCACTTCCTCAGAGAGACCTTCCCTTACTCCCTGATCTACATTATATCTCCTTATTACATTCTCTCTTTTTTTCCTTCAAAAAGTTGGTTTTTATTTGTATGATTCTTTCATGTCTGCCACTCTAGACTAAAAGCTTCATAGGCCAGGGCTTGTATGGCTGCCACTTGGCAGGCATTTGATAAATATTTGTCAAAAGAATGAGCTATCACAATACATTACAATTGTTTATGTTTTTATTGTTTCTTTCCTGAACTAGACTGTCTCCTTGCAGCAGAAGCTGGGTTTTATTGCTGTAGTGTCATGTGAGTGCCACGTGTACAGGAGACACTCCATAAACGCTTGTGTGAGTGAGAGGACGGGACAAGACTGGGGCCTCACCTGAACACACATAAGAATCTCCTGAGGGTCTTGACATGCAGACTCCAGTTCAGCAGATCGGTGATGTCCCTGAGGCCCTGCATCTCTCACAAGCTCCCACATAATGCTGGCGTCACTGGTCCCCTGCCCAGCCACTCTGAGTGGTGAGGGATGGGATTACTCCCGATCCTTCCTAGTTCTAACTTTCTATGATTCTATAAACTACATAACCAGACAATGTCATTTGTTTAACTTACTTCATGTGCAATCTTTCCAGATTCCTTTTCTAATCAGTAGCATAAAGGAACGTATTTCAGTCCTGTAATTATTTGCTATTTCCTTGGATCCTTTTTTGGGCAATCAGGCTTAGTTTCTACTTTGTAATCTCAGATACATGCCTCAAGTCACTGTGCAGCAATTAGTTCAGGCTTCTTCCTTCCTCTCTCACAGAAATTGCTTCTTGTGCCTTTACTCCTTCAACTTCAAGGAGTTATTATTTCAATTATGTCTGCATCACATCTTTCAAATTATCACTAAATTTAACAAAGTTTTCTTGAATTAATTTGTTTTTCAAGTATGCTTCTTTTCTTTCATCATTATGTTAAACTCCTTCAGTTTTTAACTCACCAATACGTATACTCAAAAATATTTCCTAGCTTGTAAGGTTCACAAAATTCTTCCCTCTATTTTAACTTCCCTTTGACAAAAGTCTCTGGTATATTGTAAATATTTCCAACGTTAGACATTTAGTCTTGTGATTAAAACCAGAGGTTCATTCATTCGACAAATACTTATTGAGCACACGATGTGACAGGTACTATAATAAAACTGTCATGCATGACCAATTTTGGGATGTGAAAACATGATTACATTGCTCTATAGGATAAGAGATATATTAGAAGAGTTTTTTGATCACAGTAAACTTCCCACATACAGTGTAATATTTTTATTATTCTGATTATCAGAACCTTATGCTTTTAAAAATGTAATTCAGCCACTATATTCATATTAAAAATATGAAACGTTTTATATTTAATAAGGATTAATGTAAACTTCTAGCTTAAAAATAAAAATCATATCAAACTATACAAAGAATGTTTGAACTTCAAAATTTAAACACTACAAAGATAGTAATGAGTTTAACAATTAATCAAATCTATTCCTGGTTCTGAAAGTTTAAATTGATTTTAATTATATGAAAAACTATGACTGAAGACAATTAACTCAAGAAGGTATCACTCTGTAAAATGAGTGACTATTTAGGAGTCAGTATACAACCAATTATTATTCCAGAAATGTCCAATTACTAACAAAAAGTTTAAGTTTAAGTCAAGTGGTTACCATTGTCAAATGAGCAACTGCCAGATTCATAGCCACACAGACTAATAAGCTCTGTGGGCTTCTGTAGGGTAACTTTTGTGGGAATTCTGAATCTTGGGAGGTCTTTCCATCCCAGGACTGTGATTAGATTAGCAAGGTATAAATTACTGAGGTAAAGTAATATGCAGTCATGTGTTATTATTAATATAATTAATTCCACAAGAGAATTATGTGAAAGTAAATACATATGTGAAAAGTGAATACATAATATCCAAAGAATATGGCTGAACACTAAAATGTCTATTGAAACTGTTTTTTTTTTTTGAAGCAAAGCTTTATTTTATTTATTTTTCTTTTTCCATGTTTTTTTTGCTTTTATTGCAGTAACATTGGTTTTGAAATTGTTTTGAGATGGGTACAGAGTAGAGAAGTTGAGATGGCAAAATATCTGAATGAGATTGCTGGGAAGGTGGCGGCATAGGAGGACTCTGAACTCGCCTCTTCCCATGGACACAACAAATTTACAACTACCCTTGGAACAATTACCCATGAGAGAGAACCGGAAACTGGATAAAAAGGGTCAGTGCTGACTGAGGTGGAAGAGGCAGAAATTCCTTTCTGGAGAGAAAAAAGCCACATTCTAGCCACGGTGCTTCACAGCTGGGAGCAATCTAATGGTACGAAGCATTCCCTAGAGGACCAGGGGATCTGAGCGGGAGAGCCTTGCCACAATAAGCAGCGTTTGAACTCTGCACAACTGAGACGAGTGTTGTAATATCTGGCTTTGCTGGCTATTAACAAGAGGGAATACCCCCAGAAAAGCTTTCGAACATAAGAGAAAGAAAAGCCTGCTCTTAAAGGTCCCATGCACAAATTCACCTGTTTTGGAAAGCAACCTAAAATCACCAGAAAGAGAGATGCATAGTCCTTTGGTGAAAAGAGGCTCACCTGATAGGCTTGGGGTGCATCTTGGTGAGAGGTGAGACCTCCCCAGGCTGGGACCACCTCCCCAGGGACGGAGATGTTGGCGGCAGACATTATTTTGACTTCAATCTCAATTTTATTGTGAATATAAACATACATAGTACCCTGTGGAATTCACTATTATGCAGATACTTTTAATTGCTATTTAAATACATATACATGTAGCTGATATACAAACTCAGCTATTTAATCCATCAATTTTTCTAATGAATAGTTATGGCTATAGAAATAAAAAGATAACAAGTTTCATATTTCATTTACTAGAATTAGGAAATAATAACACAATAATAAAAGTAATATACATTTAAAGCTGTCATCTTTGCTAATTACTACGATTCACTTTAGAAAGATTTACACATCTACAATGATAACTTTATAATTCTATGGAGGACTAAAGGATCACTTTTCAAAATCCCAGAGCTAAGAAAGTAGAAAAAGATTCAAAACAAAGCCTAGTAGGTGATTATTCAACATACAATAGATGTAAAAGAAATAATTTGATAGAATTGCAGACTTTTGTGTCTATTTGTAAATAAACCTTTGACAACAGTCAACACTTTCTGTGATTTCTAAGAAGTAATTAATATCTGTTGAGGAGAGGCAATATAACTTAGCAATGAAAGTATATGATCTTTGCTGGGGTCTTGGTTTCTAAATATCACTCCTCATTGAAAGGAACCAGGCTCCCTTGGAGAAATGGCTGATTTCAAGGTGTTTCAATGCAGGGAAGGTACAAGATGAATCTGAAACACCTGGTTATTTCATCAATAAGTGCTCAAAAAGGAGATGGGGCATGTCAACAGGTCATAGGAGCCAACTGGAAAGGGCTCCCATTGGCTAAATCCGAGATAATGTGAGCATGAAAATAAATAAGGACAAGAATAGATTATAACTCATTAAATAAGTTAGGAATCTCTGAGTCCACGTTTATGATAGATAAACAAGTAGAGAAGGGGAGATCTTCCTTACAACAGAATGCCGACTGATAAATGGAGGGAGTGGTAGGGCTGAAATATCACCATTTTGAAACCGTCATAGTAAAAACTGGTTTGGCATGGGTCATCAATGGATACTAAATCTAAGGTGGTGGTGGTGAGGGGAGTTTGATGAGGAGCAAGATATTTGTATGATCTCCAGGTTGAAGGGGAAAAAAAGTAAGTAGCTATCGGAGAGACTTGACAACATCTTGACTGGGTGATCAAAATTAGTATCACTAGGGGCCTCTAGATGTGATTCCCTGAGCAGGTCACAGCCCAGCTTTCTGGCTAGGGATACATTATCTGAGTCTAATCATGACAAGATGTGAGACAAATCCAGATAAAGTGTGGGCATTCCAGGCTTACAGACCTGCATGTGCAAAGGGCCAAAGGTGGGAAAGTGCATGCGTGCGTGTGTGTGTGTGTGTTGGGGGATATTTTTTGAGACTAAAGAGTAGTTTAGTTCAGCTAGGGCAGAGAATACATAGAAGGCGAGGCAGGGTAGGGAGGAATAAAATTATAAAGATAGGTTGGAGGATTTTGCACGTTGGCTGAGAATTCTGTATTTAAATTTAATAGAGACTAAAAAAATTGATTTTATTATATATGAATAGCAAAGAAAGAGCTTTAAAGAAAAGTGTTGACACACAATAAGATCAATACACAAATAGTTTTTATAAAGAATTTTAACATGGTACCAAATATGAAAGTCTATTTTCATTCTCCACTCACGCACTTGACTGAGCCCGACCACAGCCCTGTATGTGGTGAATGGGACAGACTTGGCCCTGCACTCTCACAGCCTACAGTCCCAGAGCTTGGTTTAGATTCCTATTTATTTCAAATGGTTTCTTGGTCCAGTGCCTAAGTGCTACTGGGTTTCTTTCCCTGGTTCCCCACTGTTAAGAGACACGTAGCACTGAAGCTCCTACTTTCTTGGTACGATCACACAAATCAACCATTCGACAAGTACGGACTGGGCATGCCTTTCCTTGTGCAGAAGGTGTGATATGGATACGTAAGATGTCTCAGTCTGAGGGAGCTTACATCCAAATTGGGGAGATAGGAAAGATAAGAGTTACATTTAGAAATGATTACAAATCAAGGTAAGGCAGTTAATATGAATGCTTCAAGCATAAAATTATAAATGGAATGCACTGAGAAAAGGAGGAGAGAAAAGCAGGTAGTAATGGTCTGGAAAGGCTTAATAAAGAACTGGGGTGTGAACTAGGAAGGATTCTGGAGGATGGAGAGGAAAATGCACTACCCCAGGGGCTAAGAACGGGCCTCAGGAGATGGCACTGCAGAGTGGGAGACGGGACTCGGCCAGGAGCTGGGCGCACTAAGACTCGAATCCTGTGGAACCTTCTTGGACTTATATAAAAGGAGAGACTAGATTAGAATGATTTCCAAGGTCCGCTCCAATTCTATGACAGTGAGGTTAGGGGAGCTTATCCTGAAGTACTGACTGAAGGGATGGAAGACAGGATTAATAGGAATCAGAAGATTCTGTGGTTGTCTAGGTGTGGAGGATTTGGGGCAGGGGAAAGGATATAATGGTAGAGGATCACCTGTCTGTTCTCCAAAAATAAATTTATATCCACTATTTAAAAAAAATTAAGTGTGCCAAGTCTTCTGGGTTAAAATATTTATACAGTTCCCTCCTCTACCTTGTCAACTGGCACAAAAGAATTGTAGAAGTATGTGGCCCAAGGAATATTTCCAGAGAGATAGCTGTAGGTGGAATTCTGGGCTTAAAAGTAAGAATTTTAGATTCAAGTTTTGGCTCTGTCATTTATTAGCCATATGGTGTAAGACAAATCACTTAACTTGTCTGAATCTGAGTTTCCTTAGTCATAAAATAGGTCAAGAATACCTTTCTCATATGAATGCTTTAAGGATAAAACAAGATAATGTTTGTGAAAGTGGTTTGTAAGCTATCAAGTGCTAGACAGATATCTGTGCACATAGGGAAGATGATAATTGAACGTATACCTGGTTCTGGTCTCGGGCATTCATCCATCCAACTAAATGCTCACTATGTGCCATGCCTCATGTTGAGCCCTGAGGAGTGTAAGACAGAGTCTCTGCCTTCAGAGTTCCTATTCTAGCTGGGTGGACAGAAACAAGTTATAATGTGTTCCAAGTAGTGTGTTTATGGGAACACTGTGTACAGAGGGGATGACAATTAAAAGTTTAATTAAAAACAACTTCATGCCTTAATTATCATGTAAACTGAAATCTTGTTTAAGAATATAAAGTTATTCCTAGAGTAGTCAAATTCACAGAGACAGAAAGTAGAGTGGTGATTATCAGGGGCTGGGAGAATGGGATGGGGAGCTAGTGTTTAATGGGCACAGAGGTTTAGTTGGGGAAGACAAAAAAGTCTGGAGATGGATGGTGGTGATGGATGCACAACAATATGAATGTAATTAATGCCACAGAACTGTATACTATTTTAAAATGGCTAAAATGGTAAATTTTATGTTACATATATTTTACCACAATTTAAAAAAATGAACTTAAAGTCAACCACAGCCAATCTTTACATGAGTACTCACGAAGGAGCAATGTCCAGGTGGCTGATGCTGAATCCAGAAGAGCAGAAGCCTCCCAGTGCTGTTGATATGGTCAGAAACGCAACAGCCAAAGAATAGTCACAGCCAATAAACCCTGCAGCGACCAGGAACACCGCAGGTCCAACCATTCCTGGAGTCGAAGAGTTACAAATGAACAAGAAGCCCCAGCATTAGTATTTGTTTGCTCTACCTCAATAGAGTATAAATCTGAGATTTAATATTACTGCCACCTACTGTAGAAACACTGTACTGCCAAGAAGACTCTAAATTTAAATTATATAGTTACATGAAAAAAAAAACTGCTGGAAAACATATAGGCATAATGCAACTAATATAAAAGTAAAAGGAAAATCTCATTATGCAATGTTCTCAAATTTATATGTGACTAGGACTCAGCTAAATGTTAGAGAATGAGCAAGGAGAGAAAAATAGGGTTCTTGAGAGAAGCAACAGTTGATACAGAATGTGATTTAAAATCCATATAACCAAAGAAGATACACTAAATAATAAACTCTGTTGGATAAAGTTAAAAAAACACTCCATCTAGGATTTAACAATTGACGACAACATGCATAGTTTATTACAGGCAGTTAGGCATGAAATACAAGTAACAGGAGGGACCTAATGAGTGGGCTGCCCTTTTCTCTCTGTGTCGACAGCAGGGGATCCAAGAACTCTCTGTGAGATGGAAATAGTACCGCAACTGAGGAACTTAGTTTTAAAAACTTCAATAGCCACATATGTCTAGTGGTTACCATACTAGACAGAGCAGGTCAACAGGAAGCCAAGAAAGGGAAAATTGGATTGAGTCTAAAGGGATTTATCTCCCTTGCAGGTGTGGAACACTTTCTTTTCTGAAGTCAGCAAGCAAAGAGCAGGACAGCACCTTCCAGCAGCAGCTGCCCGGAGGGAGTCTGCAGAATTATCCTGAAGACGGTGCTGTCACAATTAAGTCCTCAAGTCCAGTCATCAGCGACTTCCAGGGTCTCTACTTACTCAAGTTCTTTTAAAAAATTGAATAAATGTCCTAGATAGTTTTAAAATTTACCCTTTTGAAAACAGAGTCTGAAACACATAATTATTTATGGTTCCTTTGAGTTCTTTGATTTATAGCTCCTCATTTGATAGAGTGATGTTAGTAAATATTTTTGGATTGAAATTTAAAATGTATTCACTTAGAAAAGGGATGGATGCGTAAAATAAAATTAAAATATTTAAATTAAATAATATTTTATTTTCATTGCAAACTTAGAGCTGAAAACAAAATGATTTTTAAACTTTGGGGATGATATTCAGCAAAGCAAGCCATTTTTTATAGTTATAAGACTATGGTGGACGGGGGCCGGTCCGGTGGTGTAGTGGTTAAGTTTGTGTGCTCCACTTCGGTGGCCCAGGGTTCGTGGGTTCAGGTCCTGGGCATGGACCTACACACCGCTCATCAAGCCACGCTGTGGTGGTGACCCACATACAAAATAGAGGAAGACCGGGACAGATGTTAGCTCAAGGACAATCTTCCTCAAGCAAAAAGAGGAAGAGTGGCAATGGATGTTAGTTCAGGGTCAATCTTCCTCACATACACACACACAAAAGGCTATGGTGAAGATAACAGGATAAGTCTTAATCCTCAAAATGCATGGTTCAAAAAGAATCTTGTACAGAAATGCACTACATGCATTAAAACATTACTGTTTTGATATGTGAACAAGATAAATGACTAATATTATCACTTTTATTTTGCCTTACACTGTAAACATAGTAAATAATTATAAACTAAACAAAACCCTATGCACTTCACTTACCTATAAGGCTAAAAACTCTTCGAACACATATAGTTGAAAATTTCCATTTTGCCCTTAAACTGTCAGCAGCTTGACCAGATAGGATCATACATAACCAACAGCCAAAATAAGGCACTGCAGATAAAAACCCATTCTGGAAGGAATAAGAAGATACAAGATTAATTATGGTGGGAGGAAGAACCAAAACAACATACACGCACATCTACTACCACTCGAGAACAAAGGACATACACAGCAATATACTGTTGTTTACACAGTCCAGTCTGCTTAAGGTAATCTTGAATGTCATTTTGGGACTTGGGCTGTGGCTTCAGTTAGAGAAGACAAGCCTTCCTATTAGCCTATGGATTCTCCCCAGTGAACAGTTCCTGTCTTCGATTTTCACTTATTTATTTATCTTAAAAATATTTTTATTATAAAATAAAATATAGATACAGAAAACCACTTCAATCAAATGTATAGCTTAATGAATTATTCTACAGCAAACACCATCTAGGCCAGTGCCTGGTGCACACGTGTGGAGCAGAGGCAGAGGCAGCGAGGTGACAGAGACCTTTATTCTTCCCTCTTCTCTTCCTTTAAGTTACCACCTAAACAAAATGAAAACACCAGGAGCTATGAAACAGAATTTATCCTGGGAATGTTATTTGCTTTGTAGAAAATGATTTGACAGTCAGCTTTTTAGGAAATCATAAATTCTGCAAAATTGAAGAACACATAACTTGGAAAAAAAAAAAGAGAAATTTCTTTTTTCTATCCATTTTTCCCCAGCATAAACCTGAGATGCCAAGACTAAATGGCCTAATTTTGATAAAAACAAATGTTTTTATAGTCTGAGACCTGTTGGTGTTTTACAAATACACAAAAAAGGTAGAAAGATATTTTATCAGTGATATTTAAATCTGGTAATAATTCCATCTGTATCATTAATGGTACAGACCAGCAAAATTTAATACTTTAAACTTAAGTGTGCTTAATAAAAGATTTAATTTTTTCATCATAGTTTGTGGTCCAATGTATTCAGATGTTGTATGCTTCCAGTTCTACTTCTGTAGCTGAAGATTTGTGTTTCTTTCTGGTATTAAGCTCAGTAATTTCCTCTTTAAATTTTATTCCATTTAGACTTCTGCATGGTGGGATCACACCTATCATTATTTGTGGCAGAATCCTACATGTGAATAAATTGTAGCAAAGAGAGAAGTAAATTTTCTGATCTTGGTCTTGTTGCCTAGTGGGATAAGACTGATAATTCGTCAGAGTTATCGAATTTTTCTGAAGTTTCAACATTAAAAACTGTCTCCACAACCTAGAGCTACTGAAACCTTCAACTACACATCCACGGGTGCCTTCCACACTGGCTATACTTCCTGTTCAAGGATGTGATTCCTTGTGTTCATTTATTTAGAAAACTGATTACAAAATATTAATATCCAAAATAGGTAACACTCTCACTGAGGTGAAAGAAATAGGGACACTAGAATTGGAAAAAACTAGGAAAAAAACAAAAGTGAGGATAACTAATGAAACTAAACTTACATCAAAAAGCAAGCTTATAATGAAAGATCAGAGCCTTAAAATTTTAAATTAATGAAATTATAATTTTAAATACAATGCTTCTCAAAGCAAGCTTTATTTTGAACAAAGGCCATTTCATGAATGTAATATATTAATCTTCAAGAAAAAAAGCCATTTTAAAAAGAGGCTTCTATACAACTTGAGGATTATTTTCAAACTCTATTCACATTTCTTTTAATTTTGATTCAGAAAGAAAATGCCTTTTTTGGATGAAAATGCAAGATAAAAGATTTTAGTTTTATAGTCTCTCATTATAGAACTTAAAAAAAATCAATGAAAAATAGATGAAGGCAATTGACACAACACTAACAACCAGCCAGCTATTGATACTTCATTCTTTCCACAGTTCTCCCAGGAAAATCTCCGGTAGAGACATCAATGGAAAGATCTTTAAGTCTGCATACACTTCATTGCTACAGCAGGACATCACAGGTGCTGTTAACAGAGAGCTCGGGAAAACAAGGCTGCTCAGGGCAAAGCCATTCCATGCCACTGCCAAAGCCTCACGTCAGCGTAACTTCTGTCAGTGCAATTCCTGGATATATTTCAGTGTAACTGATCTTGGTTTTCAAAAGTAGCCAGGGGAGTTCTTCACAGCTTAGCTGCCTGGAGGAAGTTTAAGGTTTGGTCCACGTGGCCACTGTCTTCAGCTTTGAAAGACAGGTGACTGAGATGGCCTTGAACGCTGTTTGAAGCTGAGTCCATGTAGCTAGCGTAGTTGTGCAGGCAGCCTTGCGGTCTTCACATGCAAGTCCAGGCTGCATCTCTACCTCTGGAGCTGTCCTTCACTGTGGCTGAGGGACAGATGACATTCTGTTTACCCATTCCTCAGACATTTAGGTGGTTTCCACTTTTTGGTTATTATGAGTATTGATGTTGGAAACACTTGTGTACATGTTTTCATGCAGACATATGTAGATATATGTTTTCAATTCTCTAGGGTACAGACCTAGGAATGGAATTGCTGGGTCATATGACAACTTTATGTTTAACTTTTAGAGGAATTGCCAAACCATTTTCCACAGCAACTTTACAGTCCCACCAGCAATGTATGAGGGTTCCATTTCCTCTACATCCTCACCAGCTCTTGGCATTTTCTGGTTTTTTGGATTCTGACAGGTGCGAAGTGGTATCTCGGGATGGTTCTGATTTGCATCTCCCTATGACTAATGATGTTGAGCATCCTTACATGGGCTTATTGGCCATTTGTACATCTTCTTTGGGGAAATGTCTATTCAAATTCTTTGCCTATTATAAATTCGGTTATTTGTATTTTTATTATTGAGTTGTATGAATTCTTTATATATTCTGGATACCAGACTCTTACCAGATATATGATTTGCAAATATTTTCTCCCATCCAGTGGGTTTTTATTCTTGAGCGTATCCTTTGAGGCACAAAAGTTTTCAATTTTGATGAAGTCCAATTTATCTTTTTTTTCCTTTGGTCACTTGTGCTTTTGGTGTTATATGTAGGAAACTGTTGCTACTCCAAGGTCACAAAGATGTACACTTTCTAAGAGTTTTATTGTTTTAACTCTTACATTTAGGTCTTTGATCTCTCCTTCATTTTGAAGGCAAAAATACCACCAATTTTCCCTACAAACTGCGCCTCTTTCTCTTTAGGCTCTTCCTCCGTCTCTTTAGAGACAAAACCTGTCCATGTAGAGGTAACAGGAACTGCCTCAATCTGATGATTTCACCAGGAATTGGCAGTTTCAGGAGCGCCCTTCTACCGCTCTACAGCCACAGCTCCGCCAGTGCCCCAACATCAGCGCAGGGCAACCTCCGCACAAGAACCGCGTCTCCCACTCCCCTCCCGGCCACAGCAGAGCCCTTTACCATCCCTTTTACAAGGGAATACTGGTACCACTTGAATTGTCATCTGATATCCTGGCATGTTACTAGGGACTAGCAAGACCTTTATGGTTAAAAGGGATACCAGCCAAAAGATACCTTGCATCAAGAGTTAACACACTGAGAAAAGAAGGAACAACTGTAAGGCCAAAAGGAGAAGTCTCTAGAATTT
This sequence comes from Tapirus indicus, assembly GCA_031878705.1. Taxonomy (NCBI): domain Eukaryota; kingdom Metazoa; phylum Chordata; class Mammalia; order Perissodactyla; family Tapiridae; genus Tapirus; species Tapirus indicus. The sequence goes on from CM062933.1 coordinate 2,153,649, forward strand.
AGTTTATCAAAATAAAATGGAAGACACAAAATAACTGAATTTCATATAGATAAAAACAAATTCTGTGTGCAGTTCAAAACGTATACTCTCTGAGAAGCAGATGATTATTTTTTCTTACCTCTTGAATATCGAACCTTAGGATCTCCTTCATATAAGTAGGCAATAACGTCAATAAAGTATAAAAAGTCCAGTTATAAGAAAAATGTGCAACTACAATAGCCCAAAGTGGCAGTGATTTTAGCATGGGCATCCATGGCACTGATTTCTGTGAAGAAAGCTGAGAAAAACAAGTACAATCAGGATACGCTACAGCTATCTTTAGATCTGTACCTGATCAGCTGGAATTCCATCTGGAACATGGTATCAACCTCAATTAGTAAATTCCAGACTTTCAACCAAGTCTTCTGAAATATCAAACATCAATAGAGAGTCCATGATTCAGATCAGAAGAAAAAATAGAAATGTAATCTTAGAGCTACAATGTCAACCCTAAACACTTCTTATAAATGTCAGAAGTCACCTGGAGTATTAGTTTCTCCATCTAAAAAAAAAAAGAATAGTTTCATAATCAAATTCAGAGGTTGACATAAGTACAAAGAGATTGGAAGTCCTACTAGAACTCATATTTCATTATCCAATCTTTATTCAATTATAATGATTTATAAGAACTGTGCAACAGAAGTTTTTTTATGCAGCCATCTGGAATAAACGGTCTTCAAAGTACGGTATAAACACCCCAGGGGTGTGCAAGATGATCCACGGAGGTCTGGAAAGACAGAATTCTATCTTTACTCACTTTCATTCTAAAAAAAGAAATTAGGCTTGATTAACATTTAATAAACAGGTTGTCCCTGGAATATGCCAGACAATCATACATTGCACAGTCTCCCCCGTCCAGAGGGTTGACAGCATCCTCACCTGTTGGGTTGCCTTCAGTGTATCGCAGCATATTTCAGTTTATACCTGCCTTTTTAAGTGGAATTATGGATTTTATTAGCCAGTTATAATTAAAACAAATTTACAAAATCAACAGCATCTTCAAAAGATCCTTATAGAGAAAGTCAACAGAAGAGAATTCTAATAACGTGAGCACCAGTGAACACAGAAAACAGCAGAGCTGACACTTCCTCACATGAGTTCTTCGTCAGCTACCTCACCAAGCAAAACAATGGTAGGCTCATCAAATACAACATATTCAAACACACTGCTCCCACTAAACAACATCATTAAGTGATAAAGTTTTTTCATATTAAAATTTATGTATATATTGTTTATTTCATCATATTCAGTCTTTAAAAATCTATTTTTACATATGTTTTAATATGTACATAAGTACAGTAGTATATGTAGGTAACCATGAATAAATACTCATATAGTCAGATTGTCAGCCCCCCACCTTTTTATTGATGCATGATTAAGAAAGCTACTGGTCTGGGGCATCAGATTATTACATTTCCTGAATACCAAGGCTCCGCATTTTCTTCTCAAAAGCTAGAGCAATCTATGTTTCTGCCTCCAGGGTTTACTGTTATGTCATAAAGAGGAAGAACCAGTATCAACCTTCTTGCGGCCTTTTTCCCAGAGAATTTTATTTGACTTGGTAGATACGCTCTTGTGTTTTCCACTATGTATCAAAGACGTAGGGGATATAGGGGAGAGAAGGGGAGGGAACATTTATTCTTATACAACAGTGGTTCTCAAATCCAGTTATGCTTCAGAATCACCTTCGACACTTCAAAGTTACAGATGGCTGTGCTCTACCCGATCCTACTGAATCGAAGCAAAACCTCTGCGTGTAGGGCCAAGGCTTACATTTTAAAAGGCTTCAATGGTGATTCTATAGAGCAGTGGTTCTCAAACTTTGTTACACATTAAAATCACCCCGGGAGCTTAAAAACCCTGAGGCCAAGATCACACCCCAGACCAAATAAGTCAGGTTACGGGTGGGTGGGAGGTAGGTGGCAGTAGCTTTTAAAGATTCCCAGGTGATTTTGATGTGCAGCAAAATTTACGACTCATTGCTGTAGAGATTAAAGAAAACTGAAACCTCCCCCTCTGCCTCCCTTGCTTGAAAAGCTCAGGGCAAAGTGGAAGGAAAAGACCAGTCTAGAGATTTTAGAGTTTAAAGGAATTTGGAACATAGCTCTTTTTATATGGCTTTGAAACCCACAAAGGAAGTGAAATCACACTTCTGTGCTGAAAGGTACAAGCTTAAATGTATCTGATCTCTGAATAATGTATCCCCCCGCCTGGAAATATAAACTTTAACCTGAGATATGTAATAATTTTAAGATTCCTGCTGTATGTATTTACACTTACTGACAATGATGTTTCAGAAGAATGTATGGCTCTGATAATAGCTTTTGTAGTTTTTCACCAATATTTAGACGTAATCTTGTTTGTACAAATGAAGCAAATTTAGCTAAACTGGCATATTTTCACAGCCTATAAATATCAATTGAATTTTTGATAATCTGATGTTTTTGGAAAGTCACCCAACCGAGAGCAGCTATACATGGAGGGTGACACCAGCAAGACGGCCAAATAAGGTGGCCCCTGCTTGTGTATGTCCCCACCCCCAACAACAATTCGGCATCCATCCATAGATAAAAGTTTTGTGGGAGCTGTGGGATCCAGCACAACATGCCAGGGGACCTGGGAGGAGTCTTGGACACCTGTGTACTGGGAAAAAGACACAGAGATCTTGGTCCTGGCTGTGAACACTGAACTGGCCGTGAATCAGCTTCAGCCCCTCTTGGCCAAGGTCTGGGAGCCCTTGGAGAACAATGTCCTGAATAATCAGCCACAGAAAAGGAAATATTACCATTTTCGACAACATGGATGGTCCATGAGGGCATTATGCTAAGTGAAATAAATCAGACAAAGACATATACTGTATGATATCACTTACATGTGGAATAAAAAAAAAATGGAACTCATAGAAACAGAGTAGAATGGTGGTTGCCAGGGTCTGGGATGGGTGGGAGAAATGGGGAGATGTTGGTCAAAGGGTAGAAACTTTAGTTATAAGATGAATAAGTTCTGGGGACCTAATGTGCAGCACAGTGATTATAGTTAACAATACTGTACTATGTACTTGAAAGTTGCTAAGAGAGTAGATCTTAAAAGTTGATCTTAAATGTTCTCACCACAAAAAAGAAATAGTAATTATGTGAGGTGATGGAGGTGTTAACTAATCCTGTTGTAATCATTTTGTAATATCTAAGAGTATCAAATCATTACATTATACACCTTAAACTTACACAATGTTATGTGTCAACTATATCTCAATAAAGCTGGGGGAAAAAAAGAGACCACCTGCATGTCCCACACGTAAGCCTGACATGTGGCAAGTTCTCAATAACTATTTATTGCATGAATACAAGGCCCAGAGAGAGAGAGGTTTGGGAAGACAAATATGATATGTACATGTTACAGTCTAGTGTTCATGTGTAAACTGGGTATAAAACAATAGTTTTCTTTTCTCCCAGTAAGAATTGTGAGATCAATTTATAGTATTTCCACATTGTAAGTTATATCGGGGGCAAAAAATCTTCATTTGTAAAAACATTCAAGTTAAAGATGAATTTTTAAATGTTACTAAGAGAAACTATCCAAGTATCCAGCAGACATTTAAAAAAATCCTTTAAGGTTGTAAGGTAGTGCTGTCTAACAGAATTTTCTAAGATGATGGAAACGTTCTACATCTGCATCACCCAATATGGTAGCCAGTAGCCACACATGGCTCTTAAGCCCTTGCAATATGGTTAGTGTGACAGAGGAACTGAATTTTTAATTAAATTAAAATTTAATAGCCATATGGACTAGTGGCTACCACAATGGATAACACAGGCTTAGGGCAAGACCTTAATAAAGTAGAAAACAGCTTTTTTCTGATATTCTAGATCTAGAAATTATTCTCTTCTATTGTTTCTAAAACATTACTGTCAGAGATGACTTGCCAATCAAGCAATGTCCACACACTCTCCACGGCTTCATTACACCTAGAAGTTGGCAAAGACATTATGAAGGTTCTTATCAGAGCTCTACATTCTCCCAAAATGCTGTTGCTGAGAAATGAAAATACATCGGGAAGGTGATTTTTAAATTGTTCCAATCATTCGCCCAGCCAACATTTTGAAAGCAAATTTTCTTTACATATTTGAGTGATAGAATTTCTGAAGGAACAATCAATGAGGTCTTGAATCTTATCTAGAGAATGTATCATTCAATTTGTAATAATAGCTCAATCAGCTTTTTTTCATACAACTTGAAACAGAAAAGGACAAACTACAAAAAATTATTTGTTGTCAAATGTGTGAAATCTAGAATATAGGGAGGGTAAGGTCATTCAACAAATATTTGAGTATCTTTATTTTTCATATTTAAGTTGTTTTTATTTATTTTTAAATTTTTATTGATGTCAATATATTTGAGTATCTTCTATGCGCAACTTCACAAAAAATGTTTTCTTGTCATATGCAGGTAACAGCAAATTAATTCAGAAAAAGTTGCATGCAATAAGCGTTCTTAATTTATAGCAGCTAAATATTCAAGCCAAGGCCCCCAGGTGATTCATAATGTTGCAAAATTGTGTACTCTTTCTAAAAGGTATAAAGGAGAAGCAAACAGTTACAAAATACGCTGTGTTCAAGAGTTAAGTAAAGAAAAGAAAAAACCAATGCAGGTCTCTAGGAAAGAAAGCCTCAGAGGGTGAAGTGGTGATGTGTTTCACGGTTGCTTCTCAGCTCCAGCACAGAGCTGTGGCTGAGGGCTTCTGAACTCACCGGTGCAGGGAGCCCACCCACTGGCCAGCCACGAGCTGGCCCTCCGAGTTGACCTGCAGAGCTCCAACAAGATTTTACTTCTCTTTTGTAACAATTTCTGAATCAGAATTAGAACTATGTATGCTGTCATAAATGTCAAAGCTACTTATTGTAAGAATGAAACCACATTTCTGCTTCTAAGTACTGACTTTTTCTTGGCTGGATAAGGGAGAAAGCATTCTAACTGGAGCCCCTGCTTGTCTGGCTGAGATTTTCCCTCCACACAACTGTCGCCATTAGCTTCCTACAATGCAAAGCTCATTCTGTCACCTCAAGCTTACAAACAATTCATGGTGTCCCAGTGCCTAAAGGACGAAGTCGAAGCTCCTCATCGTGACCTCGGTACCCCACGATCTGACGGTCGCCCCGTCTCAGTTCAGCCCCTCCTCACTGCTCACGCCCAGCTCACCCCCTGCTGCACGTGAGCTGGCCTGCTTCTAGCGGTTGGGCCGTGGTGTTCTCCCTCTGAGCGTGAACAAAGCCCCTCTACCAGCGTGATGGAGCCAGAAAGAAACAAGACCACTCCATTACCACGCCTGAGCACAGACAAAAACAAGAATGCTAGACACCACCAAGGGGCAGACATGTGCCTTCCCGTGCTGCTTCTTTACCCATTAGAGTTTTAGCTCCACTTCGGGATTAAGATAATCATAAAATTGGTACTGCTTTCTGAAAGCACCAATTCTAGAGCAAAAGGCTACACTCTAAGAGCTCCTCTCAGCTCTTTCACTGAGACGCCCTGTAGGTCTGCAGCATGTGCCTCCTCCCTCACTGTGACACACCAAGAACTCTAGCTTTGTTCAACCATGGGGTGTTCCTCTGGTCTTTGGCCAGAGGGCATCGACACCAGAGAGCTTTCCTCTCTGTCCCCAGGCTGGCTGAGGACCCTGCCCGTCTCTGTTCCAGATGTACTGTGTGTCTCACAGCACTGCAATATGCAGTATATCTTACACTGGAATTCTGTCTATCCCTGTCTGTCTCCCTCTGGAGATGACAGGGCCCACAGGAACCATGTCCTGTTCACTTTCTTTCCCTTATTAATTTTTAAGTCCTCAGTACCTGACAAAGAATCTAGGATATAGGAAGTTCTCAAAAATCTTTAAAGAATGAATGAACTACAGCAGATGCTGCACAGTTTTTGAATCTAAGATTTAAAGGTGGAGCTTCACGTAACACGTCATTATTTTAGGACATTTTCAACTACAACATCATCTGGTTAAAGAATGCAGTTTGGGGTGGGGTTCTGTGAAACCTAATCCTACTAACTCCTCTTGCTTCTGAATATTCCATTTTTTGAAGCATATGGAAAAACAAATTAACCTTAGGTTTGGATAATGGACAGATTTAGACACATATCAAGGTAGAGAAAGTTTTTAAAAAAATCTAAACAAACTAAAAGGTTTCATTAAGTCCATAAAAATAATGATAAAAATGCACTACCGGAAGAAGCAAGCTGTTGACCATCAATGCTGAGAAAATGAGAGAAAACATATCAAGTTTTATGTGGCAAGACCTGTTTACAATGCATTAAATTCTTTTTATCTGTTCCCTAGGGGAAAAAGTGGGTGACTCATTTGATTAACATCCCAGAAGACAGTAAGATCTCAAAGTAACTTTCTTTATTACATGGTTGATTTCTTCTAAGTTTCCGCCAACCTTTGGCAAAGACCAAGAGATGTCATATTTCTTAAAGTTCAGCAGCTTATAGACATTTGTAGCAAAATTAAAAAACTTAAAAAGAAATGTGAATGAGTAAATATTTAATTGCTGCCTGGTTATACTAGATATAAAAATTGAAGGGCCAGCCCCAGTGGCCTAGTGGTTAAGTTTGGTGTGCTCCGCTTTGGCAGCCTGGGTTCAGTTCCCAAGCATGAACCTACACCACTCGTCTGTCAGTGGCCATGCTGTGGTGGTGGCTCACATACAAAACAAGAAAGATTGGCAGCGGATGTTAGCTTAGGGTGAATTTTCCTCAGGGTGGGGAAAACAAATATATATATATATATGAAATATCAATAATAGTAACTTACTGGGCAAAAAAAGTTTTACATGAAATATTTTATGTTCATAAACTAATAAAGTGACTTATTAGTGATTACTAATAAAGTTATATGAAGCCATCAACAATGCTAAGAAAAAACGGTATCTATTTTAATTTTTCCTAACGTTTTCATGTTCTTCTTTTATTCCTCCCAAAAGGCAAATATTTTATTTCCATGGCTTGAGAATTTAATATATTAAATTATGACAGACTTTTATTTTTGACTTGCTATTGTGCTTGATTAAATGATACAAATCTAGCTTTAATAAGAGAATAAAATTTTTTTAAAGATCTACTCTAGAGGAGCAAACAGGTACATATCATATTATATTATTATATATCATAATAAATGTGCTGTCCTCCTTATTAAATTACACTCATTTAAAATACACATAAAAACACACCAGTTAGTTTTCTAACAACTAACATTTAGAATGTAACTTGAAGATTCCTTTCATAAATAACACGTTTTACTTTCTACTAATTAAGAAGAAAACACAAACTTAAGACTCACTTGATAATCAATCATTACTCTAGAAAGTTTAAAATAACTCAAAAAAGTAATTTTTCATAGATTTAATCTAGAAAGAATTGAAATTTCTCAGACAAAACAAACCAATACTTTATACATTTATTTCATTTGCCTGCTCTACTTTGCCTAGAGCATGCACAATAGAAATATCTATTAAAAAAAATCAGTATCTTAATTCTGAAGAAAACGGTTCTGAAATTATTTTTAAAATGTGCCAAAGTCCATACCTGATTTCTTAATGATGAAAGAATGTATTCCTTTTCATAGTGGGAGATTCTCTTGTGAGTTTCTGGAGTATCACTAACTAATGAGATCCATAAAATAAACCAAATGATTCCAACTATACCTTGAAATAGAAAAATAATAGTTGAATAAAATTAAAATACACCAACAGCAAGTTTTACATGTCTTGAAAAAATTATGTAACTATAAACTTAATGTAAAATTGGTTTCAGCTTAGTTTTCATTTCAAGTTCCTCTCCTAATTCTTTAATAGGATAATTGCTATCTGTATTGTTTCCTATAAATTTTGAAGAGAACAACTTTTAACCATAAGACTCTGCCTATCGGAGTCTATCAGACAAATCTTTTAAAAAATAAATTTCCACAATCTATTATTTCCACAGGTATCTGTTTCTGTTTATTGATTTGTTTTTTGTTTCAGTTACAGATATATTTCCTGCATGACATGTCTATGTGGCAATCTAATTTATTAAAAATGTGTATCTTCCTATTAATAAAATTGAGAAGTGAAAGGCCTGGGACTAAATAAAAAGAAAAAAAGATTAAAACTACAAAGTGAGAGCACCTTACTTTGCTTGAGGAGAAATATTATCAAAATATACACTTTTATAATATCCAACATAGTAATTTTTGATAGTAAATATAGCATTTAAGTCCTGGATTCAACAGCAGTTTCTACTGAGAAATATTCCAAAATTAACATCAGGTATATCATTTTAACCACATCAACTTGAAAAACAAGTTATCAGTAAGCTCTAAGCTTTGTGGTTTAGGAGAGGGTTATTTCAGTGAGTTGGAATACATATTTTTAATCAATTATTAGACTACTATTACATTTTGGGTTTGTTACATTATAATTTAGGTTAAATTTTTGAATAAACTTACCAAAAAGGTAGAAGACGTAAGTCCAATTCATATACAGGCAAATTATTCCAGAAAGAGGAAGAGAAATTACTGTCCCAAGCTGTGCTCCTAGAACAACAACAAAGACTTTGTAAACTTTGGAGAGAGATGAACAAAGAGGGGACAGGTCTCCTGCTTAAAGAAGAGGGTAACAGATAATGGAGAAAAGAAAGAATGATTCAGATCCTACAGGAGTTGAATTAGTCACATGTAAATATAAACAATCCATTTGCTTAAAGGAGTGTTAGAAAACTCACAGTATGCAAAACATATACATTAATATGTAGTTACCTCAGTTACAACTATGTAGCTATTGATGAATTAGAGGGCATCAGTCAGTATACGACCGCTTACAGAATATGAGTTAGTAAATGCCACAATACTAGTAAATGTCTTATAAATCAGGTGTTTGGGGAAAGGTTCAAAGATGGTCTCTAAGGCTGATAAACATAACCTATTGTAGCATACTTGATGAAATAAGAATGAAGCTTTCAATAATCTAATTTGCCCAAAATTTATTCCAAACAATTGTTTCATAAAAATGAATAATAAAATTCATTTTAACCACCAAACACAAGACATCTTAGTAGGTACAATGGTAGCTAAAATAATCAGACATTGTTTCTAGTCACAAGTTTTAGTCTTATATAGGAAATAAATATAAACAAATTATTATTATGTGTTAAGTGTCACAGAGCAATACGGAAGTTCAAATATGGGACAGATTATCTCTGACTTCCAAAGGTGAGGAAAAGATGTTAAGAAGCAGCAATAGACTTTGAAAAGATGAGTAAGATTTGGTCTTGTAGAAACAAGGTAAGAAAGAAGATATAGAGGTAGCTGCAACAGGATGAGCAAAGGAATAGAAGTAGGAAAGCAGAGGGTAGGTTTGGGAACTTCACTTGGGTGAAGGAAAGGAACAGAAGATAAAGGCTAGAGGAGTAGGTTGCATGGTTACTGAATATCTACCCCATGTCAGGTGCCACGTGCCAGGGACTACGCTAGCTGAAACGAAGCGGTGAAGACTGTTGAGTCTTGACCCCTAGATGAAGCTTAGACTTTATTCCATAGGTAAAGGGGAACCATAGATAGTGCTTGTTCTTGAGCTTATCATCAATTTCTCATGTCAATCTCTACATAGTTGCAAGAATCACCTTCTTAAAATGGAAACTGGATCATGTCTTTCTCTTGATTAAACCTCTGATGTTTCCCCATTGTATTTTGGAAAAAAAACAACAACTACATTCCTTCCTGTGGCCTATAAGGCCTGATATAATCTGGCTCTTGTCTATTTCTCTAATGTCATCTTCTGCCATTATCCCCTTTATTCATTATGTTCTAGCCACCCAGGTGGTTTTTCATTTCTTTGAACCCTTATGTTATTTCCTGCCTGAGAGCCCTTGTACACACTGCTCTGATTGGCTGGAATGCTCTTCTTTCTGCTCTTTGCATGATTGGTTCATTCTTATCCTTCAGATTTTAGCTTAAAGTCACCACAGAGAGGCCTTTCTCAACCACTGGTCAAAAAGTTTTCACCCAGTGTGTGATCTGTTAAAATTGTAAATTCACATATAAAGTTCATGCTATCTCACCCATAGATCAAAATGATGGCAAATAAATGCATGAAAAAAGATGTATGAAGAGAGGGGTTGTGAGTCATATTCTCACTAGCCAGTAAATTAGAAATCACAATTTAAGGACAAAAGTGTTCAATTTTCCAGCTATTGGATTTAAAAAAAACAGCATTCTCCACACCAATATCTGAAAACACAACACGTTTTGAAATAAATGATGATGGATGGAGAAAATTACATTAGTCAATTAAGCCACATTGCTATATGTCATCAAGCCAAAGAGAAGAATAATAAAGTGATACCCCCAAAACCTTATTTTCTCCCAGAGGAGGCATCTGACATTGCACAGCCTGGTGTGCAGACACTTCTTCTCTGAGGTTGATACACACATAACAGGCTGTAGCAAACACTCCTATAAGAACAGTTACCTCACCTGCATATGAAATGCTAAGAAGCTTGCTTCTCTCAAGAGGGGGAGCCCAAGAAGACCACATGGCATGCATGGCTGGAAATGTGACACCCTGAAGAGGGAAAAGATATTTCTGATGAAATACGAGGTAGTTTTGTTAATGTTTTAAATTCAGTTGAGTATTTTGTTGCAAGAGAAACTTCTGGATAAAAATCAAACTAGAATCAGGTTCCATGAAGTGAGATGTCTTTACACTGTTGAGTGAAATGTCTAATAATGAAGCACTTTCAAAATCTGAACAAAGATTTGTCGACTCTGTCAACTGGTTTGAGGAATGCAAGGTAAGGGCTACAATAAATCTAAAACAATATACTGAATAATGACATAAAGGGACTCCTCTCAAGGTTAATTTTACTCATTCACTTTATTAATGGCCTGAATGAAATGGGAATGTTACCAATACATAACTTTTAAATATACTGAGCTAATACTTTGGGAAGCCAGTCCTGGTGGTCTAGTGGTTACGATTCAGGGCTTTCACCCCCGTGGCCTGGGTTTGTTCCTATTCTGGTCAGGGAACCACACTGCCCATCTGCTGGGTGTCACACTGCAGCAGCTGCGTGTTGCTGTGATGCTGAAAGCTCTGCCACTGGGATTTCAAACACCAGCAGGGTCACCCATGGTGGACAGGTTTCAGTGGAGCTTCCAGACAAAGACAGACTAGGAAGAAGGACCTGGCCACCCACTTCCAAAAAACCTGGCCATGAAAACCCTGTGAACAGCAGTGGAGCATCATCTGATACAGCGCCGGAAGGTGAGAGGATGGCACAAAAAAAGACTGGGCAGGGTTCTGCCCTGCTGTACAGAGGGTCACTAGGCATCAGAATGCATTTGACAGCACTAACAACCACAATACTTTGGGATGCTGGAATAAAATTCAAATTGACCTCAGTCAAAAGGAAAAATGGTCCTACCAAAAAAAGGATGGATTCAATTGAGTGTTTATAGTCTTTTTTTTGTTTTTTTCTGGTGATAACTAGCCTAGTAAATGCCAATTACTTATAGGGAGAGGCAGTGGAACAGTGGAGGCAGGGAGGCTGAGACTTGGGAGAGGAGCAGATGCTGCAGAAGAGTGGAAGGAATAGGTTTTGTTAGATTCAAAGCAGAGATTTACAGCTCTCCTTGGCCACTCACTAACTGTGTAGCCTCAGACAGATTAGTTAACTTGGTTGAACTTGGGTTTCTTTATCTGTAAAACAGAGATAATACTCTCTATCTTGCATGATTGTTGTAAAGATAAATGATAGCTAGTTCTATTATAAATGGAGAGAAGAATAAATGCTTTAATACTTTGTACTTTCTGCTGATTCTTTCAAAAACAAAAAAATAAATACTAATGGAAGGCAAAAATGATTTAGGGAGCATTGCAAACTGATAAGAATCTGTGTCACGGAGCATCCACAGGATGGGTCTTTATGGAGTAAAGCTTAAGATGTTCAGAAATGTCCACAGAGATCATGTTGTTTAGGTACAATGTAGGTATATTTACAGTGAATCTGATGCTAGGGATGAAAGATGCTGACCTAAATCCATGGAGGAGGCAATGTACACGTGATACATATTGGAGGAATGGAGAAAGATGAAAGAACCTAGGAATAAACACAACTTAAATTCTATTTAGAAATAAAATGGTCACTTGAGATAGCAGTAGTAATATAATCAACATGTTATAATGTAAACTAGTGGCATAAACAGACAGGAAGCTAAAGCATGGGAATACGCTCAGCAAGGAGCTTCAGCATCCAGATCAGAGAAAATATACTACAATTAAGTATATTTTACTGAGGTGAGGAGAAGAGGAGCCTGGTAACAGAGCAGTTTTTATCTTGTGGTCAAGAATGGTTTATTTAGTACATCTCTATTCAATAAGGACAAAATAAGAACGTTCAAATGAGTGATCAAAGCTTAAATTTAAACAGCACTTAGCAATTTCCAAAGTATTCTAGCAGTCATTACGACATGTGAGCTGTGAGTGAGGATGGGGTAGGTATTTTAGTCCCAATTTTAAAACTGATGGAATTGAGGTTTAGAGATTAGAACTTAGGACCTAAGGTTTCACCATTAGATACAGGGGAGTTATTACTCAAACTCTGATTTTATGACTCCAGTCAGTGTTTTTCCAACACAGCATGAGATACTGCTACCCAAAATAACCTTCCTGCTATACACCAAACCCACAGGCCACTATCTTGCTTGGGTTAAAGAACTGTTAAGAGAGAGCAAAATAAACCTATGGCTCAGTTTCATGGACAGAAGTTCAAAGTTAGAAATGAAAAGAGATTATTATTTAAAGATGGAGGTACGTATGATGAAATGCAAAATAGGAGTGGAAAAGAAAAGAAAGATAAGGATTAAAAAATTTTTAAATAGGGGCCGGCCTGGTCGTGCCGTGGTTTAGTTCGCGCTTTGGCAGCCCAGGGTTTGAGGGTTCGGATCCTGGACACTGGTGGACGCACTGCTTGTCAGCCATGCTGTGGTGGCGTCCCATATAAAGTGGAGGAGGATGGGCACGGATGTTAGGCCAGGGCCAGTCTTCCTCAGCAAAAAAGAGGAGGATTGGCGACGGATGTTAGCTCAGGGCTGGTCTTCCTCACACAAAAAATAAATAAATAACAATAAATTTAAAAAAATTTAAATAATAAAAATCTTAGAAAGAGAGGAAAGAAGAGATAAAAATTAATAAAAACAATTCTAAAAGCAGCAGAAAGGCCAGAAGAATCATAGAACGAAAGAAAGATAGTTAAAATGTAGCTATATAAAAAAATTGTCTCTAGGACCAGAAAAAAGAATAAATGATAAAGAAGTTCTACGAATAACAACTAATTTAAAAGTAAAACAAGGCAATTTGATAATCTGTTGTGTAAATGTGTTTAGATCTGAGCAATCGATAGAGCAGAGATAAACTGTGGCAAAAATTCAAGAGGTAAGGACTGTCTCTCTTACTAATTTAAAAGTGGTTTATTTTCTTACTTTCTAAAGGAGGAGAGAGTAGGGAAAGCTATCAAGTGTCCCCTGGAACACATTTTCTCTAGTTTGTGGGTAAAGCCTCCAATTTTGGGGTGCTCCCACTTGAAACCTCACTGACCACAAATGAAACCTACTCAGGTTATTTTCTAGTTAATCATTTTTCTAATTAAGAAATAAATCCTGGGGCCGGCCCGGTGGCATAGTGGTTAGGTTCACGCGTTCCGCTTTGGCGGCCTAGGGTTTGCAGGTTTGGATCCTGGGCATGGACCTACTCTGCTCATCAAGCCATGCTGGGGCGGCGTCCCAACAAAGAAGAGCTACAACTCGACAACTGTGATACACAACTATGTACTGGGGCTTTGGGGAGAAGAAAAGAAAAAGGAAGATTGGAAACAGATGTTAGTGCAGGGCCAATCTTCCTCAAAAAAAAAAAATCAATCAATCAATAAATCCCTGTTGTCTTTCAGTGTCAATTTTTGGTTCATATTCATGTCAAAGAATGATATCTTTAAGAAGACAAGAAAATGATATAGGCTAAGAAGAAAAACAATAGAGAGAGAAAAAAATTACCTCTCCGAGTCCTTCTAGTGCTCTGAGTACAATGAGAGCCCCAACTCCGAAATCTGCAGCAATGGGAGTGAACAGGGTGAGGACAGCAGTGCCGACGATCCCAAATCCTAGCAGCCGCTTCCCCCCCACTTTGCGAGCAACATATCCTCCAGGAATCTGTGTGATGATGTAGCCATAAAAAAAAGAACCGAGAATCCAACCCTGAGTCTCTGCATCCCATTGGTACCTTTTACCCTATAAAAAGAAGGAAGAAAAAAACCCACTTTTTAAGACCTTGACTAAACAGCTCCTTTCTCTTACTGGCATGTAAGTACATATAAATGTAATTTTGAACCACTGTTTTAGACTGAAGAATATGCAAACTTTCTACTAGGTGGGTAAATCACCACGATACAGACAGACAGTTTCTAGAAGTGAATGGGAAATAACTGAAAGTCATAAACTTCAAGAAGGCTTGCTATTATATGAAACTAGACTATCAAATGAGTTGTAGAGGCTTTGTAATGACCATGACCAACAAGGCTCAAACTAGAGGGACAGGCTTAATCCAGAAAGCTATTAAACAGGATACAACAGTGGCTGAGCCTGGCTTGTGAGACAGGCCTGGTTCAAGCCTAGCTCTATTCCTTACCAGATTTGTGATCTGGGAAGATTACATGAAAAAGACACATAAAAGAAGGCCTGACACACTAAGTGTTCACTTCATGTTGGCTATTAGTATGCATAAATATAGATCACCAATATCTCCCCCATTTCAGACCAAGCACTTGAACAAGCATACAGAACAATACAAAAGGTCAAGAATTTAAACAAAGCCATAAACTTCCTGTGAGTGGGAAATGTGTTTGAATTAGTAGCAGCACAAAGTAAGGTAGTAATGAAGATTTAGCAACTGATCTGAATATGTGATATCTTTAACACATGTAGCTGTATAACCAAGCCAAGGTGTCAAGTCATTACAGGATTTCTTTTTATTGTCGATATGAGGCAGATGAAGATAAGGAGCTAGATGAACAAAAGCTCTTGCCAAAGGGAGAGATACAAAGCAAATCCTTAATTATCCTGTTAGGAACCAATTTGTAGCTTATCTGTGGAATTCTAGGACTTCATGAACTGTTCAGCAGTTACAGGTCTTAGAGTGGGGTGGGGAAGGTGGGTGATGTGCACCCAAATATGTATTCAGCAACAGTATTGAAGTCAAATATAAAGATCCTTGATAAGTCATTATTTTATCTGTGCGCTTGTTTGGGAGACAGCCTCTTCCCTGCTTGACACTCTTGTCTGTAAAGGGCTGAGGAGACGCACCGAGTGTGATGCGGCTCCTTTGCGAGCACTGAGAATGGACAAACACAGACTCATCACAAAGGACACCAGGCTTTCTCTCTGTACTGGCTCCTGGTGCGACGAGCAAAATAAAATAAAGTGTGTAAGATTCAATTGTGAACAAATGACAAATACACACTTATCAATTCCACTATGACACGAGGCAGGCAAAATGGCGTCAGTAGCTTAGGTTAGGCATGTATAAATTTTGGAAAAGAACGTCCTCAGAAATGGACCTGTTCTTATTCTTTAGTCTGCAGTCGAGATTATCTGAGCCTCCTGCAATAGGGACCCTGGAAGTAAAACAGCTACTAAAATAACAGTCCCACAGAAACTATTCACAACATCTAAAACAATCCAATGTTCTGGTATGCCAAACAGGTTCTTCCAAACTCTCTTCAAGGATGGTAGGTTAATAGAGGAAAAATGATTTTCAAAATGTGTATTATAGCACAGCAACAGGAGCTATAGTAACTGGTTACTGTTCAACCAGTTCACAGGAAAATGCAAAGGACAGTGATTCAGAGTTTACATGAAAAAAGTGTGGTTTCTGTAGGATATAGAAAGAACTTTCAATTTCAATACTTTTACTTGGAAGTATTTTAGGATTAAGATTGTTCACCTAAAAAATAGCACTTACCGTTTGATTATGAAGAACTTTTACGGGAGCAGAATGCTCTGCACACTCCTTGGAAGTTATGTTTTCTGCTAAAGTTGTATTTGAATCTACCATGTCTACAAGTGCAACACTCAGATTCACACGTAATGCATAGAGAACGAAGAAACCAAAAAAGGCCAAAATTGCTAAGTTGTAACGAGCAGAGCAGCACACTGGAGCTGAAATAAAGATTGGGGGAAAACTCTCATTAAAAGAATAACTTAGATGATTTTGTCTAAATCACTAAAAGGTTACTTTTAGAAGTGCACAAATTAATAAACCTCAAATATTTTTCTGAGAATATTCTCAGATTAAGCATATCTGAAAACATTTATCAAAGAGAATTTGTTCCTGGTATCTGTAGTTTTGATAAACATTTTAACACATGAGAGCCTGAACTGTAAGACAGTTTCTTAAAACTAGAAGGCAATAGCTTCATGAACTTTGCTCAGAAAAATCTCCATTCCAGAGTCAAAACTGAATCTATAGTTCCTGTTGGCTGGCAAAGATATGAGAATAATAGGTAGGGGTTTTAACAGCATCACTATTTCTGAACAACTATCTAAAACATGGCCAATAAGTACTTGAGTACTCAGTACAGTATAGCATGTATACTACTGACCACGGGTTAGTGGCCAGCCCATTGTAAATGTAGCACAGCACAAAAAATTTACTGTCAAGCCTAGTGGATGAAATCCGTCTTGATAAATTCTTACCTTGAAAAGTATCCTCAGAGGCTGGGCTTGAACCAGAAGCCATGATTAATACTTAAGGCTCTCCTAAACTAAGTGTGTTTAAGAATCCAGAAGCAAACTTGCAGAATCTATGACAGTTGCAGCTTCTGTGACAGTTGCTCAGTTGATCATGCTTAAAGGGCCCACAGTATAAAAGGAAATAAGTGAATGTACCACAATGATAAAAAAAAAAAGGAAGGCAGAGTAGGCTAGAGGAAGCAAGGAAAGAAAGATCATGTGAGAGGAGGAGTTTGACCTATTTTTTACCCTAATTATTATGCACATAGTTTCTCTTTTTTTCTTCTTTTACTGAGTTGCAGAAGTGGAGAGGGGATGGGAATTCAGGAAGCTGACTAGTGTGATGGACCCCTTAGTGACAAAGGGAAAGCAGCTAACCCAGGGTCTTACCCTTTTACGTTTGGTAAACACTGAGTGTTTGGTAAGTATCTGTTGAAAGATATGAACATGTATTTCATTTGGTAATAAGTTAAAGTTAAATACATATATATGAATATATTTGTGCTTTTATTTAGAAATGACATATTAACATTATATGTGTGCTTTCTCCTACTCAGGAATCCTGGAGTTTTCATTCACCTAACCTCAAACATGAATGCATTTTTCAGAGTACAAAGGTCTTGGTACTGATTCAGACTGAAGCATTAACGAATACAGCACAACTATACTTACATATATATCAATATACTATGATCTCATTCACTTTCCTATAAGCCCTCACACACTCAACAACTACTATTGATGTTTCCTCTGCAAGACTTACATCCATCACAGAGAACTTTTCATTTGGCATCCTTGACTCCTTCCTCAGGAGAACAGCATTAGAGTTAGGGCGCCACTGACACAGTTAGATCCAGACCTGTGGGAAGGGGGTTTCTGAGGCTCCATTCACACTGTCTGTGTCACCTGAATCTAGACACATTTGCTCTCTGCTCCAACCAAATGGGCAGTTGTCTGGTTCAGGACAGTCTAGATACTGCAAGGCATGTCTATGGGAGAGCATATTTCTTTATCATCGCTCTGTGTCAGACAATAACGCACAGAAGTTTGGATGGGGCACTCATCATCTTCGCAAATTTGGGCACTTAAAATGTGTCACTTTGAATAATTTGGAGGAAGAAAAATCTAGATTTATATACTGTTTGCTTTGCCGAGGTACTATTTACAAAGTTCATTATCTACTTCAGCAGAGGAGTGACAAGATGTGATTTTTGGTTTCAAGAGCTTCTCTGGGTGCTACATGGAGATGACAAAGGGGGAGAAGTGTGACGGGTGGTGGGGGTGCACTCAGGGAGATCACTTAAGGGACTATTGTAGTTTTCCACGTCAGAGATGAAGGTGGCTTAAACTAGAGTAAGGCAGAGGCCATGGAGAGAAATAGACCAATTTGAGATAAATTGAAAGGCAGAATTGACAGGCCTTGCCTACATATTAGATGTGGGAGTAAGTGAAAGGGAGGGATGGAGTTATCAGTAATTCTCTTACTCTAAACAACTTTATTTGATGCTACTCTGCCTTGTAATGTTTTTACTCCATTCTGCCCTTATTTGCAGTGACCTTATTTTACTGTATGTTACCAGTTTCTCCCCTTGCGATGCTTGATTTGGACTATGATATACCTCATCATGTGAGTAAGATGTGGGGCTAGAAGCTTGGGAAGTGAAGAAAAGGTAAGTAAAATGATTTCAAATTACTAGTGATATTACATGAAAAATCTCACCTAGAAGAAGTTAAGGACCAGGCAACTTTAACTTTTTGGGGCCCAGTCAATAATCAGAAAATAAAAAGTCAACACAGATGTCAAAGTATATGACTATGAGATTTCAAGAAATATTAAAAATAAATGGTTCCTAGCTTTATAAAAATGGTTGTTGATTACAAATCAGTCAGAAAAATTTTATTTCAAGAAAGTATGGTGACAGAGCAAAATGTGTCTGTGAATTTGGACAATATTTGAAATTGGTCCAACATAAGCATGCTTGCATGACAAAAAGAACATCCATTGAGCATCCACTGAGCCACACTGAAATCAAGTTCAAAGCAAAATCATGCTCGCATAACGACCAGAGCACCCATCAAAACAAACATCAGCTTCTAAAGTATGGCTTAAACTTAGGAATGTGGAATGGGTGTAGCTGAAAGAATACAGGCTAATTTAGAGTGAAGCAGACCTAGCAGTGAATCTCAGTTTTGATTTTCACTGGCTGTGTGTCTTTGGGGAAGTTACTTAATAGTTTTCATTCTCAGGTTTCTCAGCTTGAAAATGAGGTGACCACAATCTACCTCACTGGGTTGGGCATGGATTAAATGAAATGCTGTAGGACAGTATAGTAGGCACCAGTAAAAGTAAATTCCTTTGAAGTAATATATGTAACAAGAGACAAAAGAGTCACATTAATCGGTGTGTGTGTGTGTGTGTGTGTGTGTGTGTGTAAGGGCCTCTTGGAGAAAGAACTGCACATGTTCTTTCTTCATCAATGAACAGGAAGTGACCAGGCAGGTTAGAGGAGGGAGAGCAACACAAGAAAGGCAGCAGCAGGAACAGAAGTAGGGAAATGAGAAAGGTAAGCCCAGGGAGAGTGGGAAACTCCAAATGGTCTGATGTGGTTGGACTATGGTACTGTAGTAAGTGGGATGGTGGGTAATGAGTTTAATAACAAAAAATAATAGCTACTATTTATTGAGCACTTACTGTGTGCTCAGTATTAGTCTAAGCATTTTGCCAATATTGGAGTTATTATAAGGATTAACTGGGTTGGTACATGTACTAAGCCTTCAAAAATTGTGAATTGTTATTACTATTGCTTCTTCTGGATATTAGGAATTGAAGTAACCTGTTAGGAATCGAGGTTCTCATTTGTGAGAAATTAGGAATTGGGAAAAGAAGTAAGAAGTTGTTGAAGAGAGTGGGGGTGTGAAGTTCCCAGTGAGACATACAGGATTACTGAATGAGTAGACCCTCATCCACAACTGGCGGGAACAATCCACTCTGGTGTGGGACCCTGAAAGACTGCACACCTGGACTCAGAGGCAGGCACTGGGAGAGCAGGCACTGAGACAGTGGGGTGGCAAAGCAGACGGCAAGGAAATTGAGAGTATGGACAAGAAAATACTGTAATTCTGACCCAAGAAGAAAGTAAAATGGAGAGGGCTAATGGTCTGGGAAAATGAACACTAGAATACAAAAAGCTCAGTGAGGGCAGGAGCTTTTGTTCTGTTTTGTTCACTGCTGTATATCTCCAGAGCCTAGAACTGTGTCTGGGAGAGCTGAGATGCAAGCATTTTGGGGGCTTAAAAGTAGAGATGTGTCTCTTGATTGAAGTCCACAATTCTATCTATGAAGTACTCTTGACAACAGATAAAACAGACAGAATCTTCTCTCTACTTTTGTACATGTGTGAACTTTTCCATAAAAAAAATGAGTCAGTGGGTGGAAGGTCCAGATGAAGTCAGAAAGTGGTCAAAGTGGAGTAGTTACACAGACAAACAGGAAGGAAGCCTAGTTGTACCTAAAGCAATTATGAGAGATGACAAGGTCCAAGGGGTGACTAAAGGAGGGAAGGAAGTCCTTAGATACGCAGGAGTCCAGAGAAGTGAGGGGGCATGGTGTTGGATGAGAAGTTACTCAAGATAATGGCAGGAATTAGAGTGTAGAAGATGGAGCTTTGTCTGGTGGCAAAGCCTTTGATGAATGAAGCAAAGTGCCAGGAAGTGGGTAGAAGACACAACAATGTAGGGGAAAAGTGGTCTAGCCCAAAAGCATTGAGAGTGGAGGGGTAATTATCAGAAAGCATCTATATGGACTAAGAAGGAGTCAATCTCATCAATTAACACAAGGCAAGAGAAAATACTCACCCCTTGTGCCAGTAGTGAGCAGTGAGAGTGGTATGCCCAGAAGGCCAGGTTCCTGTTGAACAAGGTGCAGGCAGTGAGGGGAGGCTGGTGGAAGCCTGAGGATGTCAGGCATTTCTTCACTGTGGGAGGGTTTGGCAGTGGGGAGGAATGGGCCTGTGTGAGGAGCAAGGAGGTACTGAGGAGGAGCGGCTGAGACTGAGGTGGAAAATCCACGTTAGGGGCACTGACCTCTGCACAGATGAGGACTTGCTCTAGAAGAGGGTGGGTGCTGGACCTTGTGAGCCCCCTTGGCCAGGGGACTGCACTAAAAAAGATTTCCTATCTAAAATATATAAAATAAGTTTTGCTTTTAAAAAGTGTAATATTCAACTAGTCTTACCTAGCCTTATGGATAATTAATTCCTGATAAACCCTTATGTGTTCCTAGCTCCCAAATTAATACTCATTTATGTGAAAACACCAAATTCCATTAAAATGGACTCTGTTACTTCAGTATCAACACTGACTTTCATAACATGTCCCAAGGCTGTTTCCCTTCCTCTGAATATGGCTGTCTCCAGCAGCACTGCACACCTTACGTGTAAGTCTATATATACACACAAAGCATATTTGTGAAACTCAACGCTTGTTTAACTGAACCTTGAATGTAACCCCCCCCAATAGAACAGTAGAGGCAAAAACCAAAACCGAAAAAAAAACACCCCAAAACACAAAACCAACGAAAACAAAGCACAGGATGCACTGTTGTAGGCTGGAAAAGCACAAGTTCCAATAGCATGTGACAGTGAAGAATGGGCCTCCTTCTGCGGTGCCCAGCTTCTCCGACAAATGGACAATCCAAATGGTCTTCACTGATGATGATGGCGATGATGGTAACTAACACTTACTATGGGCCCAACTCTGTTCTAAGCACTCTCCATTAGCTCATTTGATCCTCACAACACCCCTATAATCTGGGTACATTATTTTTTCCGGATTTATCGAAAAGGAAAACACAAAGAAGTGAGGTAATTGCTAACGCTCACAGCCAGTTAGTGGGGCCGGCTTCAGCAGGTAGGCAGGATCAGGTGGCTCCCAATCCACACTCTGCCTTTAAACACAAAGAAATGTCTTAGAGGCCCTAAAGCTGATTTCTCCTACCATGAGTGAACACATTTTTAGTGAAACAGTATTTTGAAAATCCACTTAACAAGACACATCTCATTCATACAAAAGTAAACCTTCAAATGGTGGAAAGTATGAGGATGAAGAATTTTTATGTGTGGGAGGGAAGCTTGGCTCTTCCTTGCCCAATTCTCTCCCTTCCTCCTACCTAAATTAGGCAGAAAAATCTATAGATTTCCTATTGTTTATCAGCACGAAGCCACCCTTTCCCCATCATTTTAGAATGCATCTCTGAAATTCACTAAGTTAAGTAAAAGTAAATGCTTGAGAGGCAAACGATAGTTGGGTCACTGAGAATTCTGTCATATTATATCAACCTGAATTAACAATTAATTCTTAACACTAAAGAAACATATTCTAATTTTAGCTCTCTTAATAAAGAAACACTATGCATAATTTAAAACCATGTCCTCTTATTCATGGTGGAGAGGGGAACTTTCAAATTTGTGAAGAATCAAGTAAAAATGATTAAGCATTTTGCAAATAGGAATTTCTCAAATACAACACAAATGTGGCAGGGTTGTGTCGAGGAAGGAGGATGGGATTAAAAGCCCGGAGAACTCTGAGGTTAGTTCTTAATATGGCTACATACAATCTTTGGGAACTTAACCTCTTTGGCCTTCTGTTGTCTACGTATAAAATGACACACCACCAGATGATAGTCTCCACGGTCTTTTTATTGCTGTAAAGTTTTATGACTGTCATTTTATCAGCCTTCCTCTTCTGAAAAACAAAACTATACACTTAAGCATAGATAAGGTACAGCTAATTTCATATTGGTTTGTTCCAGAAACAAACATACAAGATAAATAAAATGTATATATACATATAGAAAGAGAAGTTTTAAGGATTGCTAAAGATTTACTCTTTCAGGCACCAAAACTTTTAAAAACTAATTCTGGATGGAAAGTTTTTTTTCTTAAACACCCACACCTTCTTAAATGTGCAGTGAATATATAGAACATAAAAATATAACCAAGGGTCATCTTGTTTCCCCTATTAGATTGGACAAGGTAGACACTATTACTAAAGCTAGCACAGGGGGCACCATGGAGAGTCAACGACGTAACCCCTGGCACTTCCTATAAAGTTGTTAACCCTATCTTTATCTTCTCCATCTCTTTTCTCCTGGCGCTCCTTTCGTTCCACTGCTCACAGCATTCTAGACACAGAGCTTAATTTTGCTTGTTCTAGAACTTCATACTGATGGAAACATGTTTAATATGGTGGCTTCTTTTGCTCAGCGTGTTTCTGAGATTTACCCACGCTGTTATGCGTATCGGTAGTTTCTTTTCATTATTGAGTGGTATTCCATGGTATGGATATACCATAATTTATTTATTTATTCACCTATTGATGGATATCTAGGTTGTTTCCAGTTTTTTACTGTTATGAAGAAAGCTGCTATAAACATTGTGTGGTATTATGGTAATGTACGTTTAACTTTAAAATAAATTGCCAAAAAGATTTCTAAAGTAGTTGTACCATTTTACACTCTTAACAGTAATGTATGAGAGTTCTAGTTATTTCATTTCTTTGACAACATTTGGTCTCTTTAGCCTTTTTAATTTTAGCCATTCTAGTGGGTGTGTAATGGCTCCTTGTGGTTTTAATCTGCATTTTCCTGACAACTAACGATGTCTAACATTTGAGCTAAAATTTGATATATAAACTTTTTTTCCCCCCAATTGCAACAGAGTATACTAGTCTCCAGGGAATATCTTTTATTATGGCATTGCTTCTGTATTTCTATACTAGACTATTTTACAGAAAAAGATTACAGAAATCTAACACTATATGCCATAGAAAAAGATCAGTTTAAGGAACTAAGTACGACTTGTAGGTAGAAGGTCATATGTTACAGTCTTTACATTGAGCGTCCACTAAAAGAAGCTCCCAGCTGCCGGATGGAGCTAACACGTTGCCAACTCTACTCTACCATCTGGTAATGTTAAAAACAAACAAAAAAGATACCGCAGGACTACGTATACTGGTTTTGGTTAGGAAAAGTCAAATTTCTAATTCAACTCCGTTTCTCACGCACACATCTTCAAAACTGATTTGTTCTTCAGTTTCAATTACTTTTAAAGAGGTTACATTACAGAACTATTAAACAGCAACATATTTTAATTTTCCCAAATTCAGGGAAGATGCGTTGCGAAGTACCTTATCTCCTATGTGTTGCAGGACCTTTGGCAATTTATCTTAGGGCTTTATAGATATCCTATCCTGAGGATAACCAAACTGTTTCCTAACTTAAATCGTTAGCAATGCTATACGAAAAAATAACGTGTGCAGTACTTTTAATCTCCTACTGCACAATTTCAAGATATTGGCTGGGTTATGCAATAATTCTTCTCTGCACACTCACAAATGCTAACCTCAGTCCTTTTTTGTCCCCCTCCTCGCCCAAGGAGCACCAGATCACGTGCTGACGGACAGGCACTGCGGAAATCTGGCGGTGACAGGGGGAGAGCCAGCGGCTCCGCGCGGCCCTTTGCCCACCGATTTGCAGGTTTTCCCCCAGTTCCTCTTACATGGGGTCCTCCGTCCGGCCCTTTGCCGACTGATTTGCAGACTGACCCGCAGCTGGTTCTTCCAGGAGGTCCCCCGCTCGCTCCGACCGAAAATCTCCAGAAGCCGGGACCCGTGGGACTGCGCCTGCCGAGGCCCCACCCGAGCCTGCGGCCCCCGCCCCGGCCCGGACCCTGGGGCAGGCCGGCCGAGAGGACCCTGACCGCGCTCCCCTCCTCGAGATCCCCGCGCCTGAGCAGCTCCGCACCATAGGCCAAGGGCGCAGGTACTCTGGCCACCCCGGCCCGGGGACCGCCCACCCAAAGCCCCGGGCCGCCCACTGCTTACCGGCTTCCGCCGGGCAGGCGCCCTGCAGGAGGGGCGTGCTGTCCGAGGCCTCCTCGCCATCGCTCGGGGCCGGGCCCCCACCCGGGGACCTCATGACTCCCCCGGGAAGCGCGTGTACGGCCTGTCTGACCGAGTGGAGAGCTCCAGCCGGACAGCCCTAGGCTCCCGGCGGAGCTGGCACTGCCCCCGGCCCGGCCCCGCCCCTCGGCCACGTTGTGTCGCCGCAGCCCCGCCCCGAGGCGGGCACGCCGACTCCACCCCACCGCCATCTTAGGTTAGGGCAGCTCCGGAGAGGCTAGGCGGGTCAGCGGGCTTCCGGGAGCTTCAGGCCGCCGGGAGCGGTCTGCGTCCTGGCTCCCGCCGGTCTAGGCTGCCGGGGCCCCGTGTCGTCAGGGACAGTGCGCCCCACTTTTGCGCTCCGGTGTAGAGCGCAGGGGCTACCCTCCGGGACGGGGATGAAGGGGAGCCTGGAGGCGGGCAGGGGGACTAGCATCGCGTAAAATTAACGGGAGGGCTTGATCGAATTTGGGCAGTGGATGGTGTGTATTTGACATTATCGGTAGTAAACTGCCGTGAATATTAGCAACCCTGGTACTGTCCACCCGTGATGGCATATTGTCCCCAAAATAGCTTTTGAGGAGGAAAAACAGTAAATGGAAACATACCGTTGAGGCCTATGAAATTGCCGATTTTGTAGGTCAAAATAACCTAGTATCGGTAGTTTCATATGCTTCAACGTATAGAATCCTCTGATGTATGTGTGTGAACGTCTCCACAGGTCTAATGCGAACAGGTCTTCCCGGCATTTGCTGACTGAGAAAGAGGAACTAGGAAAATGGACCAGCCTGTCTTGGTGGGATGGGTCGGGGGACAGATCTGGGGCCGCTGTCCTGACCACAGGCTTCAGTGCGGAACTTATCGTGGGTAATAAAGGCCTGGAGATAAAAGAAAAAATGAGATGTGATAGAGGCCCTTGGGGAGTTCAGTGTAGCCAGGAGAGATCCACAAGCCAAAAATTCAATAAACCAGGTCAGAGGCTTGGTGAGGTCCATGTGGGAACAACTGGGAGGAGGGTCACCCTTGCCCAGCGGGGAGAGTGGGGATTTTTTAAGGCATTCCTAACCTCTGGATCAGTAAATGCTGGGAAAGTTTTCAAGTTAAAACAAATCAAGCCTTATTTCTGAGTTACTGAAATTACCACGCAGATTTTAAACTCTCTGAGGGGCAATTTAGGCTGTTCAGGAGTCTTGTAGAGCAATGCCATTCAAAGTTGAATATGCGTGAAATCACCTGGCAGATCCTTTTAAAATGTAGTTTCAGATTCATTAGGTATGGTGTGACAGTTAATTTTGTGTCGTCTTGGAGGTGTTTTTGGATGAGGTTAACATTTAAATCTGTGAACTCTGGGTAAAGCAGGTTGTCTTCCATATTCAATCAATGGAAAGTTTGAATAGAGCAAAAAGACACCCCCTTTGAGCAAGGGAGAATTCCCTAGTTGACTGCCTTCAGGCTTAGTTTGCATCATATCCTCTCCTTGGTCTCCAGGCTGCCAGGCCACACTGCAGATTGGGACTTGCCAGCCTTCATAACTGCATGAGCCAACATTATTGTTATTGTAAGAATACAATAACTTACAATAACTCTACTCACACATGCTTTACTGGTTCTGTTTCTCTGGAAAACCCTGACTAGTACATCTGGGATGCACCTGAGATTCTGTACATCCTCTTCACCATCCAAAGACTAATTACCATCTATCACCACACACATGTGCCCAGTCTCCCTTTTCACTCTCCTCCCTCCCCCTTTCTCCTCTGGTAACCGCCATTCCAATCTCTATATCTATGTGCTTGTTGCTGTCGTTGTTTTCTATCTTCTATTTATGAGATCATACAGTATTTGACTTTCTCTCTCTGACTTATTTTGCTTAGCATAACACCTTTGAGGTCTGTCCATGTTGTTGCAAATGGCAAGATTTCATCTTTTATTTATGGCTGAGTAATGTTCCATTGTGTAGGTAGACCACATCTTTTTTTTATTATTATTCAGGTCATGTTGGATTATAACACTGCAATTTCAGGTATACATTTTTATATATCAGTTTCTGTATAGACTGCATCATGCTCGCCACCAATAGTCTAGTTTTTAATCCATCACCATACATATGTGCCCCTTTACCCTTTTACCCATCCCCCTACCCCCTTTACCTCTGGTAACCACTAATCTGTTCTATTTATCCATGTGTTTGTTTATCTTCCACATATGTGTGAAATCATATGGTGTTTGTCTTTGTCTGGATTATTTCACTTAACATAATACTTCAAGGTCCATCCATGTGTTGCAAATGGGACGATTTTGTCTTTTTCCTGGCTGAGTAGTATTCCAGCGTGTGTGTACATTTTCTTATCCATTCGTCAGTTGATGGGCACTTGAGTTACTTCCACATCTTGGTTATTGTGAATAATGCTGCAATGGACAAAGGGGTGCATAGATCTCTTTGAATTGTTGATTTCACGTTCTTTGGATAAATACCCAGAAGTGGAATAGCTGGATCGTATGGTAGTTCTATTCTTAATTTTTTGAGAAATCTCCATACTGTTTTCCATAGTGGCTGCACCAGTTTGCATTCCCACCAGCAGTGTATGAGAGTTCCCTTTTCTCTACATCCTCTCCAACGCTTGTTATATCTTGTTTTGTTAGTTATAGCCATTCTGACAGGTGTGAGGTGATATCTCATTGTAGTTTTGATTTGCATTTCCCTGATGATAGTGATGTTGAACATCTTTTCATGTGCCTGTTGGCCATCCGAATATCTTCCTTGGAAAAACGTCTGTTCATATCCTCTGCCCATTTTTCAATTGGGTTTTTTTTTGTTGTTCAGTTGTGTGAGTTCTTTATATATTATGGAGAGTAACCTCTTGTTGGATATATGACTTGTGAATATTTTCTCCCAGTTGGTGGGTTGTCTATTCATTTTGATCCAGGTGTCGTTGGCCTTGTAGAAACTCTTTAATCTGATCAAGTCCCACTTATCTATTTTTTCTTTTGTTTCCCTTGTCCGAGTAGGCATGGAATTTGAAAAAATCCCTTTATGGCTGATGTCAAATAGTATACTTCCTATATTTTCTTCCAGGGGATTTATAGTTTCAGGTCTCACTTTCAGGTCTTTGATCCATTTTGAGTTAATTTTTGTGTTTGGCGATAGAAGATGGTCTACTTTAATTCTTTTGGATGTGGCTGTCCACCTTTCCCTGCACCATTTATTGAAGAGATTTTCCTTTCTCCATTGTATGTTCTTAGCTCCTTTGTTGAAGAGTAGCTGTCCATAGGTGTGTGGTTTTATTTCTGGGCCTTCAATTCTGTTCCATTGATCTGCGTGTCTATTTTGTGCCATTACCATGCTATTCTGATTACTATAGCTTTGTAGTATATTTTGAAGTCAGGGATTGTGTTGCCTCCAGCTTTGTTCTTTTTTCTCAGGATTGCTTTAGCTATTTGGGGTCTTTTGTTGCCCCATATGCATTTTAGTGTTCTTTGTTCTATTTCCGTGAAGAATGTCATTGGGATTCTGATTAGAATTGCATTGAACCTGTAGATTGCTTTAGGTAGTATGGACATTTTAACTATGTTTATTCTTCCAATCCATGTGCATGGGATATTTTTCCATTTCTTTATGTCATCATCGATTTCTTTCAATAATGTCTTATACTTTTCATTTATATAGGTCTTTCATCTCCTTGGTTAAATTTATTCCCAGATATTTTACTCTTTTTGTTGCAAGTTTGTAAGTGGGATTGTCTTTTTGAGTTCTCTTTCTGTTAGTTTGTTATTAGCATATAGAAATGCAACTGATTTTTGTAAGTTGACTTTATACCCTGCCACTTACTGTAGCTGTTATGTCTAATAGTTTTCCAATGGATTCTTTAGGGTTTTCTATATATAAAATCATGTCGTCTGCAAATAGTGAGAGTTTCACTTCTTTGTTGCCTATTTGGAGTCCTTTTATTCCTTTTTCTTGCCTAATTGCTCTGGCCAAAACCTCCAGTACTGTGTTGAATAAGAGTGGTGAGAGTGGGCATCCTTGTCTTGTTCCTGTTCTCAGAGAAGTGGCTTTCAGTTTTTCCCCATTGAGTATGATGTTGGCTGTGGGTTTGTTATATATGGCCCTCATTATGTTGAGATACTTTCCTTCCATATCCATTTTGTTGAGAGTTTTTGTCATAAATGGATGTTGGGTCTTGTCAAATGCCTTCTCTGCATTGATTGAGATGATCATGTGGTTTTTATTCCTTGTTTTGTTAATGTGCTGTATCATGTTGATTGATTTGCAGATGTTGAACCATCCCTGTGTCCCTGGTATAAATCCCACTTGATCATGGTGTATGATCTTTTTGATGTGTTGCTGTATTCAGTTTGCCAATATTGTGTTGATGATTTTTGCATCTATGTTCATCAGCAATACTGGCCTGTAATTTTCCTTCTTTGTCTTGTCCTTGTCTGGCTTTGGTATCAAGGTGATGTTGGCCTCATAGAATGTGTTGGGAAGTGTTCCATCTTCCTTTGTTTTTTGGAATAGTTTCAGAAGGATTGGTATTAAATCTTCTTTGAATGTTTGGTAAAATTCTCCAGAGAAGCCATCTGGTCCTGGACTTTTATTTTTTGGGAGGTTTTTGATTACTGTTTCAGTCTCTTTACTTGTGATTGGTCTATTCAGTTTCTGTATTTCTTCTTGACTCAGTTTTGAGAGGTTGTATGAGTCTAAGAATTTATCCATCTCTTCTAGATTGTCCAATTTGTTGGCATATAGTTTTTCATAATATTCTCTTATAATCCTTTGCCTTTCTGTGGTTTCCATTGTAATTTCTCCTCTTTTATTTCTAATTTTATTTATTTGAGCCTTCTCTCTCTTTTTCTTAGTGAGTCTGGCTAAGAATTTTCCAATTTTGTTTATCTTCTCAAGGAACCAACTCTTTTTTTAATTGATCCTTTCTACTGTTTTTTTTTTTTTTTTTTGGTTTCACTTTCATTTATTTCTGCCCTAATTTTTATTATTTCCCTCCTTCTGCAGACTTTGGGCTTTGTTTGTTCTTCTTTTTCTAGTTCTGTTAGGTGTAGTTTGAGGTTGCTTATTTGGAATTTTTCTTATTTGTTAAGGTGGGCCTGAATTGCTATGAGTTTCCTTCTCAGGACTGCTTTTGCTGCATCCCATATGAGTTGGTATGGTGCATTTTCATTTTTGTTTGTCTCCAGATTTTTTTTATTTCTCCTTTAATTTCTTCAATGATCCATTGGTTGTTCAGTAGCATGTTGTTTAGTCTCCACATCTTTCTCACTTTCCCAGTGTTTTTTTTTTTTTTTTTTTGTAGTTGATTTCTAGTTTCATAGCATTATGGTTGGAAAAGATGCTTGCTATGATTTCAGTCTTCTTAAATTTATAGAGGCTTGCCTTGTTTCCTAACATATGGTCTCTCCTTGAGAATCTTCCATGCATACTTGAGAAGAATGTGTAATGTGCTGTTTTTGGGTGGAGTGCTCTGTGTATATCTATTAAGTCCATCTCATCTAGTTTTTTGTTGAAGTCCACTATTTCCTTATTGAGTTTTTGTCTGGATGATCTATCCATTGATGTAAGTTGGGTGTTAATATCCCTATTATTATTGTGTTGTTAATATCTCCTTTTAGGCTTGTTATAGTTGCTTTATTGTCTTTGGTGCTCCTGTGTTGGGTGCATATATATTTATAAGTGATATGTCTTCTTGGTGGAGTGTCCCTTTTATCATTATATATTGCCTCTCTTTGTCTCTCATTACCCTTCTTATCTTGAAGTCTACTTTGTATAAGTATGGCAACATCTGCTTTCTTTTGTTTGCCATTAACTTGGAGTATTGTCTTCTATCCTTTCACTCTGAGTCTGTGTTTGTCTTTAGAGCTGAGATGTGTTTCCTGGAGGCAGTATATTGTTGGGTCTTGTTTTTTAATCTATCCCACCACTCTGTGTCATTTGATTGGAGAATTCAATCCATTTACCTTAGAGCAATTATTGATACGTGAGGACTTAATACTGCCATTTTATCTCTTGTTTTCTAGTTCTATATTTCCCTTGTTTCTCTTCCCTTGTATTTCTGACTGCCATTTTAGTATGATGGTCTTCTGTGATGGTTTTCTGTTTATTTATTTGTGTCTCTGCTCTTTTTTTTTTGTTTGTTTAGAAGTTACCATGAGCTTTGTATAAGAGATCTTGTACATGAGATAGTCCATTTTCTGATACTGTCTTGTCTCCCTTAGCCTAAACAGGTTCTGTCCCTCTCCTCTTCCCCTTCTCAGTTATTGTCACAAAATTTTCTTTTTTGTGTTGTGAGTTTGTGACTAAATTGAAGTGTTTATAGTTATTTTTGATGCCTTCCTTCCCTTGATCTTTTATGTTATAATTAAGTGTTTGCTAACCTGTTCTGATAGATAGCTGCAATTTTCTGATTTTGCCTTTCTATTTTCTCTTTGGTTAAAGCTTAGTATACCTTTGCCTCCTGTTTCAGGTATGAGAGCTTCCTTGATCATTTCTTGTAAGGGAGATCTAGTGGTGATTAACTCCCTCAGCAATTGTTTATCTGGGAAAGATTTTTTATTTCTCCATTGTATCTGAAGGATAGTTTCACTGGATAGAGTATTCTTGGATGAAAGTTTTTGTCTTTCAGCATTTTGAACATATCGTTCCAATGTCTCCTAGTCTGTAAGGTTTCTGCTGAGAAATCTGCTGAAAGCCTGACAGAGGAATATCCTTTGTAGATTATTCTCTTCTGCCATGCTGCCCTTAATATTTTTCTTTGTCATTGACTTTTGTCAGTTTTACTATTATATGCCTTGTAGAAGGTCCTTTTGCTTCAATGTAATTAGGAGTTCTATTGGCTTCATATACTTGTATGTCCAGTTCCTTCCCCAGGGTTGGGAATTTCTCAGCTATTATTTCTTTGAACAAGCTCTCTGTTCCTTTCTCCCTCCCTTCTCCCTCTGGAATACCTATAAGCCTTATGCTGCATTTCCTAATTGAGTTGGAGGTTTCTCAAAGAGTTTCTTCATTTTTCTTAAGTCTTAGTTCTCTCTCCTTCACCTGAAGAATTTCTATATTTCTGTCCTCTAAACTACCAATTTTGTCCTCCATAACATCAACTCTGTCTTTTAAGATTTCTAGATTTTTTTTTTTTGTCTCATTCATTATGTTCTTCATCTCTAGAATTTCTGTTTGGTTTTTTTTTTTAGAGTTTCAATCTTTTTGGTGAAGAATTTCTTCTGCTCATTAATTTTATTCCTGAACTCATTGAACTGTCTTTCTGAGTTTTCTTGTAACTCATTGAGTTCCTTTATGGCAACTATTTTGAATTATCTGCCATTTAGATTGTAAAGTTCTGTGGGCTCAGGATTGTTTTCTGGAGAGTTGTCATTTTCCTTCCTCTCTGGAATGTTAATTTAGTTCTCCATGGTGTTTGATGAAGTGATTCTTTGCTGGCATATGGTGGTAGTATCAGGTCACAGATTCTACCAGACTCCACTGGGGGTGTGTGTGTGGGCAGGAGCTGTGTTTTCTGAATCCACCATTTCTGCTGTAAGTTGTGCTATAGTGCTCTGGGATTGCCTGATGGCCACAGTCACTTGGCAGGTTACATACACATGTGCAGGTGCTCTGGTCCAGATCTGCTGCCTTGGCTGAGGACTAGCCAAGCTAGTCCACTAGGAGGGGAGGGGGAGCCTCTTTCTTTCATGCATGCAGGACCACTCTGCACTGATGGGTGGTTCACTTGGGCTTTTGCACTTGGGGGTCCCCATGTGGTGGCTGAGCCATGCCACTCAGTGTGGAGCATTCCCATGGGCTGGGCTGCACCCTGAAAGCAAAAGCATTCATGTGCAGGCCTGCCTGCTCCCCCTCTTACAGTCATGTGCCAGCTGCTGCATGAGGACCCATGACCTAGATTGCTGCCACTGGGGAGGGGGAGGGAATCTGCTCACCTCCTTCCACTGCTTCCTGAGGATC
The DNA here is from genome assembly GCA_031878705.1 of Tapirus indicus. Lineage (NCBI taxonomy): Eukaryota > Metazoa > Chordata > Mammalia > Perissodactyla > Tapiridae > Tapirus > Tapirus indicus. The sequence goes on from CM062933.1 coordinate 2,186,411, forward strand.
CAGTACATCCACCTTCAGATGTGTGGCTGCATGGATCTCTCAGATGTCCTATTGTGCTTTGTAGGGAATCCTCTGTTGGTTAATAAATGTCGTTTGGTTGCAGCTTAGTGGGAAGAGACTAAGGGAACAGCTCACTCCACCATGATGCTGATGTCACTCTGAGAGTTGATTTCTTCAGGTTAATTTCTAAATTCTTTGTCATTTTATGGTTTTGAATCTCTAGGATTAGTAACTATTTTCTTTGAATTGTATCACATTATTATGTATGAAGGAACATTTCACTATTTGGAGACCTTTTCCTCACAGAATTTTTTGAGTTAAATTCCAATGATAAGTTTTTTTTCTCATACTACCATTGTAACTTATACAGGAGTATTAGTCAAAATAATTGCTCAGAAAATAGATTTATGCAAAGAAGAAACACTAAAACTTGTACCACACAGATTGGCCTAACTAAAACAATGACCTAATATAATTATTTAAGGAGAAGTGGTAAAATATTTCAAAAAGATGTCATTGACAGGAAAATTTGCATTACGCCTAAGGTTTCTCTCCACTCTAATGTATTCTCCTTGCAATACTTCTCCTTTTCAGGCATTACAATTCCTGATTTCAACCTTTTGTACAAAGCTATAGTAATCAAAACAGTATGGCACTGGCATAAAAATAGACACATAGACCAGTGGAACAGAATAGAGAGTCTGGAAATAAACCCACACATATATGGTCAATTAATATTTGACAAGGAAGTGAAGAATCCTCAATGGGAAAAAGATAGTCTCTTTAATAAATGATGTTCGGAAAACTGAATAACTACATGCAGAAGGATGAAATTGGATCTCTATCTTTTTACTACTCACAAAAATTAACTTGAACTAGATAAAAGACTTAAACATAAGACCAAAGCTCTAAATCTACTAGAAGGAAACATAGGGGAAAAAGCTTTTAATACTGGTCTTGGCAAGGATTTTTTGGATATGACACCAAAAGTGCAAGCAACAAAAGCAAAAATAAACAAGCAGGACCTCATCAAATTAAAAAGCTTCTGCACAACAAAAGAAACAATCAGCAAAATAAAAAGGCAACCTAAGGAATGGGAGAAAATATTTGCAACCATCTATCTAATAAAGGATTAATATCCAAAATATATAAGGAATGCATACAACTCAATAGCAAAAAACAAACCATCCAATTTAAAAATGGGCAAAGGACTTAGGTAGACATTTTTCCAAAGAAGACATACAAATGACCAACAGGCACTTGAAAAGATGTTCAATATCAGTAATCATCAAGGAAATGTAAATCAAAACCACAATGAGATACCAACTTACTCCTGTTAGAATGCCTATCATTAAAAAGGCAAGAGATCAAGTGTTGGCGAGGATGTGGAGAAAAGGGAATGTGCACTGTTGGTGGGAATGTGAATTGGTGCAGCCATTATGGAAAACAGTATGGAGGTTCCTCCAAACATTAAAAACAGAACTACCATTTGATCCAGCAATCCCACTTCTGGGTATATATCTGAAGGAAATGAAAATACTATCTTAAGAAATATCTGGACTCCCACATTCATTGCAGCATTTTCACAATATCCAAGATATGGAAACAACCTAAATGTCTTTCTATCTATCTACACACACACACACACACACACACACACACACACACACAGACACAATGGAATGTTATTCAGCCACAGAAAGGAAGGATATCTTGCCTTTTGTGGCAACATGGATGAACCTTGAAGACATTATGCTAAGTGAAATAAATCAGACAGAAAAAGGCAAATACTGTATTTTCTCACTCATATGCAGAATCAAAAAAAACTGAACTCATAGAAATAGAGAGTAGGATGGTGGTTGCCAGGGGCTCAAGGGTAAAGAAAATGGGGGGAAAGTCAGTCCAAGGATACAAACTCCCTGTTATAAGATGAATAAGTTCTGGGGATCTAATGTAGAGCATGGTGACTATAGTTAACAATACAGTATTATATACTTGAAAGTTAAGGGAGTAGATCTTAAATGTTATCACCGCACAAAAAAAGATGGTGATGTGAGAGGATAGAGGTGTTAACTAAGCCTATTGTGGTAATCATTTTGAAATATATACATATGTCAAATCATCATGTTGTTCACCTTAAACTTACGTATGTTATATATCAATAATATCTCAATACAGCTGGAAAAACGTTTCTCCCTATCCCTGTTAAAGTATCATCTACACGTACCTCAATGTTATGTCTCTAAAATATAGATCTGATATTTTAACCCCTTTTAAAAAGCCCTTCAGTGGTAGCTTATTACCAAGGTTTTCACATTTTTTGATGGTGTACTCCATCAATAAAAATTTTGAGTGTGTACCCAACATGTGTATTTTTCTTTACAAATCACACACACAAACTACACTTATCAAACATTCAAAATTAAAAAGGATGAAAAAAGATAAATAGATGTTATGATTTTTCTCTGAATCATTTTGCATATGCTCTTTGGTGAGTGCACGCCACTATGGAGATGACTTGTCTGAAGGATAAAATCCAAATTCTTTGGTATAGAACACAAGACCCTTACAAACTGACCCTATGTTTACCTCATCTTCCACCACTTCCTTCCAGCTGCTCTGTGCTTTACACGTGAACACTTACTAAACCTTAAACATACTGTATTTTCCTTGTATTATTTCCTATACCTGTTTGCTTCTTTTGTGTATGGTGAGTTCTTACTTGTCCTTTGAAACTAAAATGCCACTTTTTCTTTAAAGATTTCTTGACAATCTCTCCATTTTTCATGCTGTCATGTATATTGTACATACCTTTATTATAGCACATTGTGTTCCACATATCTAAGGCACTATCAACTGTGTGAGTCATTCCTTGAGGCCAGGAACCTTGACCTACTTATCTTCCATTCCTAACTCTAAACAGAGAGAACAGATTTAAAAGTATTTATGGAGGCTTATATTATGTGTGAGGCCCTGTCTTGGTTGCTATGGGGCTATATAAGATGTGTAAACATAGTTTCTGCCTTCAAGGGGTTTATATGTAAAAGTATCTTGAGGGAAATATTTCTTAATTACTGTCCAAGGGAAGTATAGATATTTCCTCTAGCAATTATGAAAGGTGGAGGAACACATTTTTATTTATATTTTCTAGAGAGCAAGTGGTATATGATTAATGTATTCCAGAGGAAGAGCAATAATATTTTTAGGAAGGAATTTCAAAAATGGATAATCTGGACATACCTGTCCATATCCTGTTTTCCTTAGGCAGCTGTACTGTCAGGTGTCCTCAGACAGTGGTCAAAATATAAACAAAATAAGATAGGTAACTGTGCAGTTTTCTGTTATGCTTATATGATAGCATGCACTCAATTGTTTTTATGGCAGAGTTTAAATTTTCTCAGTGCTTTACAACTTAACAGTTGGGTAATTCTTGTAGCACACCCACAGAGATGTGAATAGTAGTATAACCATTCTAAAGAGGGAAAAAATAGATGGTGAGTGAATGCAGTGATCTAAGATCAGTGGGAGCCACTATTACAACCCAGATTTATTGCCTTTCCTAGTATTCAAATCCTAGGATGGTGCTTCTTTATAATTTCCTTAATTTTGTACACCTTATATTCAAGCACTTAAAACTTGAGTACAATTTCTCTTAGTCTTGGAAGTCAGTTCAATGGTAAATATATAAAATGTGAAGTTGTCAGTTGCTGATTAAAAATTATATGGCTTTTCCTTTGTCAATTTTCTTTCATTTACTTGCTGTAGGGGAGCTGAAAAAGCGGTCACATTAAAAAAAGATACAAGTAATATTGCCTTTGTGAAAAGCCTGAAAGAGACTGATGTGTAAAATTTAAATACACTGAAAAATTTAAGAAGATATGTCATAGTTTTATCTTTTCAACTTCAGGGAATTTAAAATAAATCAAATTTTGCAAGTGTTGTGAAATATCAGGGAGCATATGGTAAACCAGCTGAGAAAATCACACAAGAAAGCATAGGAAACAGAATGACCTTCAGAAATAAGCTAAAAGTGCAGCATGCAAAGCAACTAAAAATTGAATGACTCAGGCAGATTAGGAGATTAAGCTTCGAGTCTGTTCTTCTAAATAATGTGTGAAGCCACAGTGCTGTTGAGTCAGCCCTTCTAGATAGTCTTTTTTGGTCAGAATTCTGTCCACATATACATTCATATTTTCTGGCTCGTGAAAGATATGCTGGGTTAGAAATAAGTTGTCATTGTTTCATAACAGAAAAGACAATCTGAGATCGATGGAATCTTGATATTAGAAAGTGTTATGGCATCATGGTAACCTGCCAATTAATACAGCAACATCTTATTTTCCGGTGGATGTGCTCATAAAGTTTTACATGAAGTCAACCAAATTTAAGATGACACACGAGAGTTTGCTATTTTTAGAGAAGCTATGATGAATCCTTTTGTTGAGGGACAGCTGAATTTTCATTTTTTAGGTACTCTTTTAATAGGGCACATTTACACTGGTTTTCTCTTCCAGTAATTTAAGAAAAAGGAAATATGCGGAACTAAATGAGTTCCTCAGGAATAAAAATTGCAATCTTATAAATAATTAGTTACATGCTAATGAATTAGAATATTAAAATTCAATATTTTATTTTTTTTACATTAAAAGAATTCAAGGATAGTTTAATATTAGACAATCTATTAAATCACCACTTCAATTGGCCCAACAAAATAATCCTTGGATAATCTCAATATATTGTCTAAAAATGAGTAAAGTTTAATGGTTATTCAAGGTTTCTGGAAAATTAGGAATATTATGATGATTTTCCTGTGATAAAGATTTTTCTTTTTTTAAAATTTTAACTAAATCCTTCCTTTTTGTAATCGAGGTAACATTGGTTTACAACGATATATAAATTTAAGGTGCACATCATTATATTTTGATTTCTGTGTAGACTGCATCATGTTCACTACCCAATGACTTATTACCATCCGTCACAATACACATGTGCCCCTTTACCCCTTTCACTGTCGTCCCTCTCCCCTCTCACAACCACCAATCTAATCTCTATCTATATGTTTGTTTGTTGTTGTTATCTTCCACTCATGAATGGAATCATATGGTATATGGCTTTCTCTATCTGACTTATTTCACTTAGCATAATACCCTCAAGATCCATCCCTGTTGTCACAAGTGGCAAGATTTCATCTTTTTTTTTGGCTGAGTAGTATTCCATTGTATATATATATATACCACGTCTTCTTTATCCATTCATCCACTGATGGGCACGTAGGTTGTTTCCAAGTCTTGGCTATTGTGAATAATGCTGTAATGAACACAGGAGTGCAAAGATCTCTTTGACTTGATGATTTTGTGTTCCTTGGATAAATACCCAGCAGTGGAATAGCTGGATCATATGGTAGTTCTATCCCTAATTTTTTGAGAAATCTCCATACTGTTTTCCATAGTGGCTGCACCAGTTTGCATTTCCACCAGCAGTGTATGAGAGTTCCCTTTTCTCGACATCCTCTCCCAAACTTGTTATATCTTGTCTTGTTAATTATAGTCATTCTGACGAGTGTGAGTTGATAACTCATTGTAGTTTTGATTTGCATTTCCCTAATAATTAGTGATGCTGAACATCTTTTCATGTGCCCGTTGGCCAAGCTGTATATCTTCTTTGGAAAAATGTCTGTTCAGATCCTTTGCCCATTTTTTGATTGGGTTGTTTGTTTTTTTGTTGTTGAGTTGTATGAGTTCTTTATATATTTTGGAGATTAACCTCTTGTTGAATATATGATTTGCAAATATCTTCTCCCAATTGTTAGGTTTTCTTTTTGTTTTGTTGATGGTTTCCCTTGATGTGCAGAAGCTTTTTAGTCTGGTAGTCCCATTTGTTTATTTTTTCTTTTGATTAACCTTGCTTGAGGAGACATGATATTCAAAGATACTGCTAAGTCCAATGTTGAAGAGCACACTTCTTATGTTTTCTTCTAGGATTTTTATGGTTTCAGGTCTTACATTCAATTCTTTAATCCATTTTGAGTTAATTTTTGGTATGGTGTAAGATAATGGTCTACTTTCATTCTTTTGCATGTGGCTGTCCAGCTTTCCCAACACCATTTATTGAAGAGAATTTCCTTTCTCCATTGTAGGTTCTTGGCTCCTTTGTTGAAAATTGGCTATTCTGGGCTCTCAGTTCTGTTCTGTGTGTCTTGATCTGTGTGTCTGTCTTTATGCCAGTGCCATGCTATTTTGATAACTATGGCTTTGTAGTATATTTTGAAGTCAGGGATTGTGATAACTCCAGCCTTGTTTCCCCCCCCCCACTCAGGATTGCTTTGTCTCTTCGGGGTCTTTTGTTGTTTCTTATAAATTTTATGATTCTTTATTCTATTTCCATGAAAACGTTGTTGGGTCTTTGATAGGGATTGCATTGAATCTATAGATTGCTTTAGGAAGTATGGACATTTTAACTATGTTAATTCTTCCAATCTATGAGCATGGTCTTTGTGTCTTCTTTGATTTCTTTCAACAATGTTTCATAGTTTTCAGTGTACAGATCTTTCACTTCATTGGTTACATTTATTCCTAGGTGTTTTATTCTTTTTTATTGCAATTGCCAATGGGATTGTATTCTTTATTTTGACAATTTTTTAAAATTGATGTCTTAATAATTTATAACACTGGGGTTTTCGTTGGACATTATTGTTTGTCCGTCACCATGTGGATGTATCCCTTCACCCCTTGTGCCCACCCCCACACCCCCTTCCCTGTGGTAACCACCAATCAGTTCTCTCAGTCTGTGTGTTCATTTATATTCCACATATGAGTGAATTCATGCAGTGTCTGTCCTTCTCGCTCTGGCTTATTTCACTTAACATAATACCCTCTAGGTCCATCCATGTTGTTGCAAATGGGACAATTCTGTCTTTTCTTATGGCTGAGTAGTATTCCATTGTATGTATATACCACATCTTCTTTAACCAATCATCAGTCGAGGGACACTTGCGTTGTTTCCACTTCTTGGCTATAGTGAATAATGCTGCAATGAACATAGGGGTGCATACGCCTCTTGTGATGGTTGATTTCACGTCCATTGGGAGGATGCCCAAGAGTGGGATTGCTGGATCATAAGGTATTTCTATTTTTAATTTTTTGAGGAATCTTCATACTGTTTTCCATAGAGGCTGCACCAGTTTGCATTCCCACCATCAGTGAATGAGGGTCCCCGTTTCTCCACAACCTCTCCAGCATTTGTTGTCTTTTGTCTAGGTGATTATAGCCATTCTCACAGGTGTCAGGTGGTATCTTAGTGTAGTTTTGATTTGCATTTCCCTGATGATCAGTGATGTTGAACATCTTTTCATGTGTCTATTGGCCATCTGTATCTCTTCCTTGGAAAAATGTCTGTTCATATCCTCTGCCCATTTTTTGATCGGGTTGTTTGTGTTTTTGTTGCTCAGTTGTGTGAGTTCTTTATGTATTACAGATATTAATCCCTTGTTGGATAAACGATTTGCGAATATTTTCTCCCAGCTGGTGGGTTGTCTATTCATTTTGATCCTGGTTTCATTTGCCTTGTAGAAGTTCTGTAGTCTGATGAAGTCCCACTTGTTTATTTTTTCTTGTGTTTCCCTTGTCTGAGTAGACATGGAATCTGAAAGGAATCCTTTATGTCCAACATCAGTTGGTGTACTGCCTATATTTTCTTCCAGGAGTTTTATAGTTTCAGGTCCTTAATCCATTTTGAATTGATTTTTGTATATGGTGATAGGAGATGGTCTACTTTCATTCTTTTGCATGTTGCTGTCCAATTGTCCCAGCACCATTTATTGAAGAGACTTCCCTCTCTCCACTGTATGTTCTTTGCTCCTTTGTCGAAGATTAGCTGTCCATAGGTGTGAGGTTTTATTTCTGGGCTTTCAATTCTATTCCATTGATCTGTGTGTCTGTTTTTGTACCAGTACCATGCTGTTTTGATTACTATAGCTCTATAGTATATTTTGAAATCAGGGATTGTGATGCCTCCAGCTTTGTTCTTTTTTTTTCAGGATTGCTTTAGCTATTCGGGGTCTTTTGTTGCCCCATACGAATTTCAGTGGTTTTTGTTCTATTGCCGGGAAGAATGACACTGGGATTCTGATAGGGATTGCATTGAATCTGTAGATTGCTTTAGGTAGAATGGACATTTTGACTATATTTATTCTTCCAATCCCCGTGCATGGAATATTTTTCCATTTCTTTATGTCTTGCTCGATTTCTTTCAATAGTGTTTTATAGTTTACATTGTATAGGTCTTTTACCTCCTTGGTTAAATTTATTCCCAGATATTTTATTCTTTTTGTTGCAATTGTAAATGGGATTGTCTTTTTGAATTCTCTTTCTGTTAGTTCATCATTAGTGTATAGAAATGAAATTGATTTTTGTAAGTTGATTTTATACCCTGCCACTTACTGTAGTTGTTGATTATTTCTAGTAGTTTTCCAATGGAATTTTTTGGGTTTTCTATGTATAAGATCATGTCGTCTGCAAATAGTGAGAGTTTCACTTCTTGATTGCCTATTTGGAGTCCTTTTATTCCTTTTTCTTGCCTAATTGCTCTGGCCAGAACTTCCAGTACTATGTTGAATAAGAGCAGCGAGAGTGGGCACCCTCGTCTTGTTCCTGTCCTCAAAGGAATGGCTTTCAGCTTTTCCCTGTTGAGTAGGATGTTAGCTGTAGGTTTGTCATATATGGCCCTTATCATGTTGAGGTACTTTCCTTCTATACCCATTTTGTTGAGAGTTTTTACCATAAATGGATGCTGGATCTTGTCAAATGCATCTGCATCGATTGAGATGATCATGTGGTTTTTATTCTTCATTTTGTTAATGTGGTGTATTACATTCATTGATTTGTGGATGTTGAACCATCCCTGTGTCCCTGGTATAAATCCCACTTGATCATGGTGTATGATCTTTTTGATGTATTGCTGTATTCGGTTTGCCAATATTTTGTTGAGGATTTTTGCATCTATGTTCATCAGCAATATTGGCCTGTAGTTTTCCTTCTTTGTATTGTCCTTGTCTGGCTTTGGTATCAGGATGATGTTGGCCTCATAGAATGTGTTGGGAAGTATTCCATCTTTCTCTATTTTTTGGAATAGTTTGAGAAGGATAGGTGCTAAATCTTCTTGGAATGTTTGGTAAAATTCTCCAGGGAAGCCATCTGCTCCTGGACTTTTACTTTTGGGGAGGTTTTTGATGACTGTTTCAATCTCTTTACTTGTGATTGGTCTGTTCAGATTCTCTATTTCTTCTTGATTCAGTTTTTGGAGGTTGTAGGCATCCAAGAATTTGTCCATTTCCTTTAGGTTGTCCAATTTGTTGGCGTAAAGTTTTTCATAGTATTCCCTAATAATCCCTTGTATTTCTGTGGTATCTGTTGTAATTTCTCCTCTTTCATTTCTAATTTTATTTCTTTGAGTCTTCTCCCTTTTTTCCTTAGTGAGTCTGGCTAAGGGTTTGTCAATTTTATTTATCTTCTCCAAGAATCAGCTCTTTGTTTCATTGATCCTTTCTACTGTTTTTTTGGTTTCAATTTCATTTATTTCTGCTCTGATTTTTATTCTTTCCCTCCTTCTGCTGATTTGGGGCTTTGTCTGTTCTTCTTTTTCTAATTCTGTTAGGTGCAGTTTAAGGTTATTTATTTGGGATGTTTCTTGTTTGTTAAGGTGTGCTGATATTGCTATGAATTTCCCTGTCAGGACCGCTTTTGCTGCCTCCCATATGAGTTGGTATGGTGTATTTTCCTTTTCATTTGTCTCCAGACAGCTTTTGATTTCTCCTTTAATTTCATCAACTATCCATTGGTTGTTCAGTAGCATATTGTTTAGACTTCACATCTTTGTCCCTTCCCAGTTATTTCCTTGCAGTTGATTTCTAGTTTCACAGCATTATGATCAGAAAAGATGCTTATAATGATTTTAATCTTCTTAAATTTACGGAGGTTTGCCTTGTTTCCTAATATATGGTCTATCCTTGAGAATGTTCCATGTGCACTTGACAAGAATGTGTACTCTGCTTTTTATGGGTGGAGTGCTCTGTATATATCTATTAAGTCCATTGCGTCTAGTTTTTCATTTAAGTCCATTATTTCCTTATTGACTTTTTGTCTGGATGATCTATCCATTGATGTAAGGGTGGTGTTAAGATCCTCTACTATTATTGTGTTATTGTTAATATCTCCTTTTAGGTTTTTTAGCAGTTGTTTTATGTACTTTGGTGCTCCTGTGTTGGGTGCATAGATATTTATGATTGTTATGTCTTCTTGGTGAAGTGTCCCTTTTATCATTATATATTGCCCTTCTTTGTCTCTCATTACCTTTTTTATCTTGAAGTCTACTTTGTCAGATATAAGTATGGCAACTCCTGCTTTCTTTTGTTTGCCATTAGCTTGCAGGTTTTTTTCCATCCTTTTATTTTGAGTCTGTGTTTGTCTTTAGAGTGTTTAGTGTTTCCTGGCGCCAGCAAATTTTGGATCTTGGTTTTTCATCCATCCCACCACTCTGTGTCTTTTGATTGGAGAATTCAATCTGTTTACATTTAGAGTGATTATTGATATATGAGGGTTTAATGTTGCCATTTTATTGTTCATTTTCTGGTTCTTTTGCATTTCCTTTGTTTCTTGTCCCATATGTTTCGGGCTGCAAATTCAGTTTGGGATTTATGCATGCTCATTCTCTTAGTTTTCTCTTTATTTGTCATGTGTGGTTGTCTTCTGTATAGTGGTTACTGTGAGGTTTATATAAGAGATCTCCTGGATAAGATAGTACATTTTCCGATGCCTCCTGTTTCCTTAGACTGAGTCAATTCAATCCCTTACCTCTTCCCCTCCTTATTTGTTGTTGTCACTACTTATTCCATCTTGTGTCATGAGTGTGTCTTTACAGTGATGAGCTTGAATTAATTTTTGATGTTATCCAACTGTAGTTTGTTTTCGTTTAGTATCCTTGCTTTTCTCCCTGCTGAAATCTTTGTATCCCCTTTCTCATTTGTTTTTTTCAGGCCTAAGGGCCTTCTTGAGCATTTCCTGTAGTGGGGGTCTTGTGGTGATGAACTCTCTTAGCTTTTGTTTATCAGGGAGAGTTATTATTTCTCCATCATATTTGAAGGATTTTTTTGCTAGATAAAGTATTCTTGGCTGAAGGTTTTTGTCTTTCATGATTTTGAACATATCAGTCCAGTCTCTCCAAGCCTGTAGAGTTTCTGTCGAGAAATCAGCTGAGAGCCTGATGGGGTTTCCTTGTATGTTATTTTGTGTTTTTGTTTAGCTGCCCTTAATATTATTTCCTTGTCGTGGAATCTTGTCAAGTTAGCTACTATGTGGCGTGATGATTGTTCATTCCTGTTTATATATTTACGTGATCTATTGATTTCATTCACTCTTATTTCCATCTCATTCCCTAGTTTAGGGAAGTTCTCAGCTATTATTTCTTTGAATAAACTCTCTGCTCCTTTTTCTTTTTCTTCTCCTTCTGGAATACCTATTATCCTTATGTTGCTTTTCCTCATTGAGTCTGATATTTCTTGAAGAATTTCTTCATTTCTTTTTAGTCTTAGATCTCTCTCCTCCTCTATCTGGGGTGGTTCTGAGTGGCTATCCTCGATAATGCTAATTAGTTCCTCCATATTGTCAGTTCTGCTCTTTAAAGACTCCATTTTTTCCACTATCTCATTCATTTTGTTTTTCATCTCCAATCATTCTGATTGTTTTTTCTTTATGGTTTCAGTCTCTTTTGTGACAAAAATCCCTGAATTCATTGATTTGTTTCTGTGTGTTCTCTTGCATTTCATTGAGTTTGTTTATGGTAGCTATTTTGAATTCTCTGTCATTCAGGTTATCAAATTTTGTGCCTTAAGCGTTGGTTTCTGGGTGTTTGTCATTTTCCTTTTGGTCTGTAGACATAGCTAACCGTTGCATGGATCCCACGGCTTTGCTTTTTCCTCTCATGTTGAAGTTGGTCCTGCAGTTTCCACCTGTTGGCACTGGATGGAGATCGTGAGCGGTGTGCTCTGAGCCCGCTGCCTTCCCCGAAGGGATTATGCTGAAACGCAGGGTGTGTGGGGGGAGGGGTTCTCTCTTTCTCCTGCTCAACCCAGGAGTTTCCTTTCTGGGTCTCTTGGGGCATTTGCCACACCCCCAAAACTGTCTGTCGTCACTTCCTGGTGGGGATCTCTCGACAGTCTGTGAGAGTACCTGGAGGGCAATAGTTTTCCCCGCAGAGGGCCGCCCCTCCCCCCTCTGCCTGCGAGCCTTGCTGTCTGTCTTTGCCCATCGATTGGGGATGGGGTGTAAAACTTCTTACCTCTCCTCACATCCTTTGCCACTTCCCATGCCTCCCCCATCCAATGTATGGCAGCAGGGGTTTCTTAGAAGTCCTTTGTAGTGTTTGCTTGACCTCTGTTGGAAAGTGAATGATGTTTTCATTGTGTCTTAGGGGGCAGAGATTCAAAGAGGGTATCTCACTCCGCCATGGGATTGTATTCTTAATTTCTCTTTCTGCTATTTCATTGTTAGTGTATAGAAATGCAACTGATTTTTTTATGTTGATTTTTGTACCCTGCAACTTTACTGTACTCATTTATTATTTCTAATATATATATATATATATATATATATATATATATATTTGTAAGGAAGATTAGTCCTGAGCTAACATCCATTGCCAAATCTCTTTTTGCTCAGGAAGACTGGCCCTGGGTTAACATCTGTGCCCATCTTCTTCTACTTTATATGGGATGCCACCACAGCATGGCCTCACAAGCTGTGCATTGGTCCATTCCCAGGATCTGAACCTGTGAACCCCAGGCCAATAAAGTGGAGCACACGAACTTAAATGCCTTGCCACCGGGCCGGCTCCTCTAATAGTTTTTTGATGGATTCTTTAGGGTTTTCTATATATCTAAATCATGTCATCTGCAAATAGTGAGAGTTTTACTTCTTCCTTTCCAATTTAGATGCCTTTTATTTCTTTTTCATCCCTGATTGCTCTGGCTAGGACTTCCAATACAATGTTAAATAAGAGTGGTGAAGTGGGTGTCTTGGTCTTGTTCCTGTTCTTAAAGGGATAGCTTTCAGTTTTTCCCCATTGAATATGATGTTAGCTGTGGGTTTGTCATATATGGCCTTCACTATGATGAGGTACTTTCTTTCTATACCCATTTTATTCCGAGTTTTTATCTTAAATGAATGCTCTATCTTGTTGAATGCTTTCTTTGTATTTATTGAGATGATCACGTGGTTTTTATTCTTCATTTTGTTAATGTATTGTATCACATTGACTGATTTGTGGATGTTGAACCATCCTTGAATCCCTGGAATAAATCCCACTTTATCATGGTGTATGATCTTTTAAGTGTTTGTTGTATTTGATCTGCTTCTATTTTATTGATGATTTTTGCATCAATGTTCACCAGTGATATGGCATATAATTTTCTTTTTTTGTGTTGTCCTTGTCTAATTTTGCTATCAGAGTAATGTTGGCCTTGTAGAATGAGTTAGGAAGCATCCATTCCTCTTCAATTTTTTGGAAGAGTTTGAGAAGGATAGGTATTAAGTCTTCTTTGAATGTTTGGTAGAATTCACTGGGAAGCTGCCTGGTCCTGGACTTTTGTTTTTTGGGAGATTTCTGATTACTTTTTTGATCTCCTTACTAGTGATTGGTCTAATCAGATTCTCTATTTCTTTTTGATTCAGTTTTGGAAAGTTGTATGATTCTAAGAATTTGTCCATTTCTTCTAGAGTATCCAATTTGTTGGTGTTTAGCTTTTCATAGTATTCTTTTATAACCTTTGTATTTCTATGGTATCTGTTGTAATTTCTTATTTTTCATTTATCTGAGCCTTCTCCCTTTTTTCTCTTGGTGAATCTAGCTAAATGTTTCTCAATTTTGTTTATCTCTTCAAAGAAGCAGCTCTTAGTTTCATTGATTTTCTATTTTTTTTTTTAGTCTTTATTTCATCTCTTATTTTGATTACTTCCTTCCTTCTACTCACTTTTGGCTTCATTTGTTCTTGTTTTTTCTAGTTCTTTTAGATGTACTGTTAGATTGTTTATTTGAGATCTTTTTTGTTTTTTGAGGTAGGCCTGTATTGCTATAAACTTCTCTCAGTACTGCCTTTTCTGTATCCCATAAATTTTGGTATGTCGTATTTCCATCTTCATTTGTCTCCAGGTATTTTTTGATTTCTTTGTTGATCAGTAGTTGTTCAGTAGCATTTTGTTTAATCTCCACATATTTGTGGCTTTTCTGGTTTTCTTTTTGTAGTTGATTTCTAGTTTCACAGCATTGTAGTCAGAAGAGATGCTTGGTATTATTTCAATCTTCTTAAATTTATTGAGACTTGTTTTGTGGCCTAATATATGATCTAGTACATTTGAAAAGAATGTGTATTCTGTGGTTTTTGAATGGAATGTTCTGTATATATCTACTGTATCCATCTGGTCTAATGTGTCATTTAAGGCCAATGTTTCCTTATTGGTCTTCTGTTTGGATGATCTATCCATTGATGTGTTAAAGTCCCCTACTATTATTGTATTACTATTTCTCCTTTTATATCTGTTAATAATTGCTTTATATATTTAGGTGCTCCTATGTTGGGTGCATAGATATGTACAAGTGTTATGTCCTCTTGGATGTTCCTTTTATTATGTAATGCTTTTCTTGGTCTCTTGTTACAGTTTTTGTTGTAAGTCTATTTTGTCTGATATAAGGATTGCTACCCCAGCTTTCTTTTCACTGCCATTTGCATGGGGTATATTTTTCCATCCCTTCACTTTCAGTTTGTGTCTTTAGGTCTGAAGTGTGTCTCTTGTGTGCAGTATATATATAGGTCTTGTTTTTATTATCCCTTCAGCCTCCCTATGTCTTTTGATTAGAGCATTTAGTCCACCGACATTTAATATACTCATTAATAAGTATATGCTTATTGTCATTTTGTTACTTTTTTAATGGATGTTTTAGTAGTTCTTCTCTGTTCCTTTCCTCTTCTCTTGCTCTCTTCCCTTCTAGTTTGATGACTTTCTTAAGTATTGTGTTGAGATTCCTTTCTCTTAATTTTTTGTATATTTATTATAGGTTTCTGGCTTGTGATTACCATGAGATTCACAAATAATAACCTTCATAAATAGCCATCTATATTAAGTTGATGGTCTCTTAAGTTTGACCTCTTGCTAAAAGCTCTACTCTTTTACTCCCCTACTCCCACTTTTTTTTTTTTTTTTGGGAGATTTGTCCTGTGCTAACATCTGTTGCCAATCTTCCTCTTTTTTTTTTTTTCTCCCCAAAGCCCCAGTTCATAGTTGTATATTATAGCTGCAGAGTTGTAACTCTTCTATGTGGGACGCCATCTCAGCATGGCTTGATGAGTGGTGAGTTGGTCCATGCCCAGGATCTGATCCAGCAAACCCTGGACCACCGAAGTGGAATGCATGAACTTAACTGCTACACCAGTGGGCTGGCCCCCACATTTTATGTTTTTGATATCATAGTTAATCTCTTTTTTATGTGTGTGTATGTGTTATCTTCTTATTTTGGAAATAGATAATTTTGGTACTTTTGTCTTTTGACCTTCATATTAGCTTCATAGGTAGTTGATCTGCTACCTTTGCTGTATATTTGCCTTTACCCATGATTTTATTTATTTATTTTTTGGTAATTTTCCTATTTCTATTTGTGGTCTTTTCTTTTCCACTTAAATAAGTCCAATTAGATTGTCTTGTAAGGCTGGTTTATTGGTGATATGCTCCTTTAGTTTTTGCCTCTCTGGAAAACTCTTTATCTCTCCTTCCATTCGGAACGGTAACCTTGCCATTCAGAGTATTTTTGGCTGGAGGTTTTTCCTTTCAGCACTTTAAATATATTGTGTCCCACACTTCTAGCCTGTAGGGTTTCTGCTGAGAAGTCAGATGACAGATTTATGGGCTTTCTTTTGTATGTCACTTGTTGCCTTTCTCTTGTAGATTTTAGGATTCTCTCTTTGTCTTTAGTTCTTGACATTTTAATGTGTCTTGCTGTGGGCCTCATTGGGTTCATCTTGTTTGGTGCTCTCTGTGCTTCCTGTATCTGGATATCTGTTTCCTTACTTAGGTTAGGAAATTTTTCAGCTGTTATTTCTTTGAATAAATTCTCTGCCCCTTTGTCTCTCTCTTCCCCTTCTGGGACACCTATAATATGGATGTTAGTGCACTTGTTGTTGTCCCAGAAGTCCCTTAGACTGTCCTTATTCTTTTAATTCTTTTTTCTGTTTAGCTTGGGTGATTTCCTTACTCTTTCATCTAGATCACAGATCCATTCTTTTGTGTCATCTACTCTGTTGTTGATTCCCTCTAGTGAATTTTTCATTTCCATTATTGTATTCTTCATTTCTTATTGGTTATTTTTTATATTTTCCAATTCTTTGTTGAAGTTCTCACTGTGTTCTTCTGCCATCTATTCTTCTGCCAAGATCAGTGACCATCCTTATGTCTATTAGTTTGTGCTCTTTACCATATTGTTTATTTCTGTTTCATTTAGTTCTTTTTCTGAGGATTTGTCCTGTTCCCTTATTTGGAATATATTCCTTTGTCTCCTCATTTTGCCTACTTCTCTGTGCTTATATCTATGTATTAAGTAGAGCAGCTATGTCCCTTGACCCTGGAAATGTGGCCTTATGTAAGAGATGCCTTAAGGGGCCCAGCAATGCACTTCCTTCTCATCACCAAATGTTCCAGGAGTGTCCCCTGTGTTGGCTATGTATGCCTTTCCATTGTGGTGGGGTAGCTCTGGCTGCAGGTACACAGGTAGACTAGGATGGTCCCAGGGCCACCTGGTTGTAAGGCTGAGCTGTGTGCAGGTGCTATTGTCACTTTATTGGATAGGGCAAGCCCCTGCATGGCTGGCTGCAAGGTCTAATAGCACATTCCTGCTGCTGTCTTGCTATTGAGTCAGATCCCCAGTGTGGCCGGAGCTAGGCTCAGGGGTTTATAATTGCTGTTGACCTCCAGCCTGTAAGGCTGTTGTCAGTTCTCTCAGGAGCACAGATAGTTGGGGCCAGCCCCAGGCATGGCAGCACACAATCATTTCAGGCATTGGAAAGTGAGGCAGATCCTCTGTGTGACTGTTTGAGATGGCCAGTTGCACAAGTCTGCTGTGGTTGAGAGGCCCCACTGCCTGAGGTCCCACACACCCTGCCAATGCAGGCCCACCCCTTGTGCATGCTCCACTGAAGTGGACCCACTTGCCCTGCTCAGAGGTCCCACACACACCACCTATGCAGGCCTACAAGTTCCCTGCTGGCTTGCTGGTAGGCAGAGCCAGTCTTTAGGGCAAGCTGCCTGCTCTGGCTGTGCTGGATTAAATTGGTATTCTAGTGGGCCTGAGAAAACCCCTGGGCTAACAGGTTAGAGGAAGAAATCCAATGGTGTCTGTGTTGGTATGACTAACAAGGTCACAATAATGGCTGCTTCCAGTGTTTTAGTCCTTAGCAGGGTGGGCCCAGCCGCCTCCTGCCTCTCTGAGATGTGCTCAGACCTTAGTAAGTGAGTCTCTTATACCAATGGACTATGCACTTTTCTTTCTGGTGTTTTTGTGGTGGTTTCCAGAATGGGTGAATCTACACGTGGGCCCTTTAAGAGCCAGTTTTTCTTTCTGTGAAGTTTGATAGTTTTTCTGGGGGTATTCCCTGTTGGTTTTCAAAGCCAGCAAAGCCAGGTATTAAGGGATCTCATCTTGGTTGTGCTGGATCCAAAGGCTGGCATGCTTATCATGGCATAGATCCCCTACCCAGATCCCCACTCCTCCATGAAAAGCTCTGTACATTTAAGATTGCTCCTGGCCATGAAGGACTGGGGCTTGGATGTAGTTTTTTCCTTCAACAGAGGTTTATTTCTGCCTCTTCCACCCCTGTCAGTGTTGTCCCTTGTTGTGGGTATTCTTTTTATCCACTTGCAGTTCTCTCTCAGAGGTGATTGTTCCACAGGTAATTGTCAGTTTGTTTTGTCCATGGGAGGAAGCAAGTTCAGAGTCCTCCTACACCACCATCTTCCAAACTCTCTCTCAATCCTTTCTATTTTTAAAAATTCTGTCAGTTACATCAGTTACATCAGTTGGTGAGAGGACTCCAATCTCCATCAATAGACCCCTTCTTGTGGAAACAAACAAGCACCAAAGAATAGAAACAACAACCAAAAAACCTCAGTCTACAGAATGTTATCGATTTATCCTAAACCCCAAATAAAATCAAGTAGTAAAATACACAATTAATGGGCTCTGTGGTGACATCCTTGCATATAAAGGAAAGCACTTAAACTATGTCTCTAGTTTTAACTTACAAGATGTGGCTGTAAAACAATGAGATTGTGTGAAGGAGAGAGGTTTAAGAATTGGCTGTTAAGAGAGTTTTAGAAGGAAAATTCTAAAAATATTTTGAGGGATAGAGAAATTGGAGAAAAGAGATTTAATCTGTTAAAATTTACATTCTCTTTTACATTAATTTATGTTTATTTGAAAAAATCCAGTAATCTATTGCATTATTGTCTCTCATGCAGCCAACCTGCCAGCTTAGCTACAGTGATTTCAACAGAGGTGGATCTCACACAACACTTTTCATAGAGAAGAGCATTAGTTAATTGATAAGGAAAAAAAATCTTTTATGGGGACTACAAGTTGGGGCTGTGGGGAGGACTTTTACCTGAAGGAGAAAGGGTGATCAGAGTAAGGCCAGAAACTAAGGTTATTATTAACTTCTTAAAATAACTGTGTGCCAACAGTGTCTGCAAGCTGTAACTCATGTTGTAAAAACACAACTACCACTGCTTTGGTCCAATGTAATAGGAAATAGAAAAACCCTAACACTCAGTACCTGTTATGTGTCAGACACCATGGTAACACACATATTATTTAATTCTCATAGCATCTATAGGTCTTGGTATCATTATTCTAATTTTTTTAGCTACAGAAACCTGAGCTCAGAAAGAATAACTTGCTTAAGCTCAAGGATTAGAATGTGTGTCTCTCTTACTCCAAATCCCACATTCTTTCCATGCTGCCTGTCAGTAGATCACCTATGTAATTTTTCATTTACAGGGTGCTAAAATTTGCCTGTCTTAGTCAGGCAAAGTGTTGGTCAGTTGGTCCATCATCTGAACCCACCATCAATGGGAAGGGTCTGAAGATGAGGGTTAATTGCTATGCTAGAGAGTGCATAGTGTTAGAAAAAAGGAGGCCAGATTCTATCAAGTCCAAGGAGCTGGCCTAGTGTTGGAATAGGAACCCCAAGAGAGTTAGAAGGCAGGTAGACACGAGATGTGAAAAAACAAGGATAAAAGAGATTTTGCTGACACTTTGTCTTAAAAAGTACCAAATAGCCCAGGAATGATGTTTTTGAAAACAAAACTCAGCCTCAGATCACACTTACAGGGCTATCCAATAGTGGTGCAGGTTTGGACTAGGGTAGGGTGCCTGTCTGCTGACCTCATTACTTCTGATAGCTTTAATTGTGTCTCAGAGTCATTGTTTTTATTGTCATCATTTTCTGATTACTTAGGCATAGGAATGAACACATTGAATGCTGCAATGCAGGTTTAAGGAAATTAATGCTATCATACCTTTGTAAAGCTTGGAAGGGACTCTCAATGTTAGTTTCAGGTGTGTCTCAGAGTCATTGTTTTTCACTGTTGGCTGTTTTCTGATTACTTAGGGTCAGGAATGTATAAATTGAATGCTATGATACAGGTTTAAGGAAATGATCCTACGTTTGGATTAGATTGCCAGTGCAACATTAAGCTTGAAAAGGAATTCCAGTTACTACCTGGTTAAAACCCAGTCATCCCCACCCTGTCCACCTTCATTGGTGTGCAGCAGGTGGTCCTATTTGAAAACCTAGACTGTGTTCTAATTCAGTTTCTTATGCCTTTAGTCATGAGGGAAACAGATCAGCACAATCCTTAAAAAACCTTTCAAAGTACATGCCTTAGAAAAAACTTGTTAGTGTAAAAAATTTCAAACATGCACAAAAGTAGAGAGAATAATAAACCACTACTGACCATTTACTTGACTCCAGTGATTATCAATATTTTGCCAAATTTATCTATCTCCCATTCTACCAACTTGTGTCTCCCTGTACCCCCTTCCCCCACAACCATCACTGGACTATTTTAAAGCAAGTTCCAGATACCATTTCATACATTTCAGGTAAGGGCTTAAAAAATAATGCCACTATCATACCAAAAATATTGCACAATAATTCCTTAATATCATCTATCACTCATCCCTGTTCAAATTTCCCCAGTTGTCTCAAAGACGTCTTTTTACAGCTGGTTTGTTAGAATCAGGATCAGTAGAATAGGTTTCATTGAAATTGGTTGATATGTCTCTAAGTCTCTCTCTCTCCTTTAAAAAAATTAATCAATTTTATTTCTTAGAGCAGTTTTAGGTTTACAGAAAAATTGAACAGAAAGTATAGACAGTTCCCACATCAGCCCCCCTGCCCACCATCACTCAGTTTCCCTTATTATTAACATCAAGCATTGGTGCATTGGTGTGGTACATTTGTTATAATTGACAAACCAATATTGATATATTACTATCAACTAAAACCCATAGTTTACATTGGGGTTCATTCTTTGTGTTGTACAGTTCCATACATTTTGCCAAATGCATAATGTCATGTATCCACATTACAGTATCATACAGAACAGTATTTCTGCCCTAAAAATCCCCCTTGCTCCATCTACCTATTCCTCCTCCCTGTTCCCCAAACCCTGGCAACCAGTGATCCTTTTATTTATTTATTTATTTTTATTATTATTTTTTTTTGTGAGGAAGACCAGCCCTGAGCTAATATCCATTGCCAATCTTCCTCTTTTTGCTAAGGAAGACTGGCCCTGGGATAACATCTGTGTCCATCTTCCTCTACTTTATATGGGATGCCACCACAGCATGGCTGAACTCCCGAACCCCAGGCTGCCAAGTGTGAAATAAACCACTGTGCCACCGGGCGGCCCAGTGATCCTTTTACTGTCTTTATAGTTTTGCCTTTTCCAGAATGCCATATGGTTAGAATCTTACAGTATGTAGCCTTTTCAGGCTGGCTTGTTTCACTTAGCAATAGGCATTTAAGATTCCTTCATGTCTTTTCATGGCTCGATGACTCATTTCTCTTTATTGCTGAATACTAATCTGTTGTATGAATATATCATAATTTGTCTATCCATTCACCTACTGAAAGACATCTTGATTGCTTCCAAGTTTTGGAAATTATGAATTAAGCTGTTATAAACATCTGTGTGCAGGTTTTGTGTGGACATAAGTTTTCAACTCATTTGGGTACATACCTGGGATCACGATTGTTGGATCATATGGTAACAGTATGTTTAGTTTTGTGAGAAACCACTGAACTGTCTTCTAAAGTGGCTGTACATTTTGCATTTCCACCAGCAACGAATGAAAGTCCCTGTTGCTCCACATCCTCGCCAGCATTTGGTGGTGTCAGTTTTTTGGAGTTTAGCCATTCGAATAGGTATGTATTAGCATCTCATTGTTTTTTAAATTTGCAATTCCCTAATGACATATGATGTTGAGCATTCTAAGCCTCTTTTAACCTATAACACTTTTCTACCTTTCTTCCCTTGTCATGGCATTTTATTTGTTAAAGAAACCGGGCCATTTATTTTGTAGAGTTTCTCATATTCTGACAGAATCATGTGTAAGGTACATGCCTTTTGGGAAGAGGTTTAATATTGTCAAGTTCATGTTTGAAAGAGAACACACAAAAAAGATCCTAGTGGATTGAAAGACCTTAAGACTCTACAATATTTTACATGTTAACACAAATTTAATATTGTAAAATATTTTGGCTGCATGGGATAGACAGGCATAATGTTCTGGAGGTTGTTACATGTTTCAGGCGACAGGTCTCTTACCGTATAATCTGTCTGGTTTTACATTAACTGATGGGATAACAATCTCTGCCCAGTGCAGCTGAGGCCCTTCAGTGCTGCTGAATGGTGTCCATTTCTAGGACTTTTAGTGCACATTGGAAACATTTTGAAAATATTATTTTCTAAAAAGGCTTTAGGCTAAATATATGTTTTGGAGAAGCCATGTTCTAGTTCTCTTAGGAATAATGAGAACTCAAGGGAAATACCTGATTTAGAATAGATTCAAGGGGTTGTGTTAGGGTGTCCACTTTCTGGTTTATAGCTGATGTCTTGGCCATGATGTTCTTGTCCCTTGAGGCAACAGTTTCTCTTGACAAGTGGTATTTTTTTTTAGTAAAAGGTGTACTACTCAATGGTTTGTTACTCTTTTAATTCCCGTGTTTTAAATGGTAACGTGGAAGACATCATCAGCGTTGTTGGTGGTCTATGGATTGATGCACACAACAAATTGAAAGTTGAGTTATTAAGAAGAAAACTTTCTGTGTTTTTAAAAAATACACATTTTATTTGTTTGGAAGCAACAAATTAATTTTAAAAATAAAGATTTCACTTAGTGAAAACCATAAAATTTAAGGTATATTGTTATCACTAAACTTCCCACATCATATATATATTTTGGGATTGACAATTTTTATCAAGACATCTAGTATTTCCTTGGAAACTGCCCTTCAGTCAGGCAAACTTGCTGGTGCCACTCAGATCCATTCTTGCTCACGTGGCGTCTCTTAAATTCTCTACCCCATTGCAAATGATGGAAGCAGTTCATTCTGCTGTGTCCTGACCAGGGTTGATGTATGTTAATTAATTTACTGACAATTTAATAATTTGGACCCTGTGTAAGTTCAAAAGAATATAAAAGTGGTACCAAATCATCTCACAGAAATATACTTGGGACTCCAATGTTGCCTAAGGAAACCTGCATTTCTATAACTGCATCCTCACTTAGGAGAGAATGGACTTGCTGGAGACAGTTTTAGCTATCTTGAGGGAACAAGATCACATTAGTCATTATCTCCTCAAATTTTAGGAACCTTTAAAACTTTCTGACAGGAGCTGGGGAGAGATAAATCTTTTCCTTTCTAATTGTTCATTATAAGCCTAGTATCTGTAACACACAAATGCACGCACACAAACCTGGGTCACCTGAAAGTAGATTTTAGAAATGCACTGACATTTCATTTTATTTCCTATAGTAATCAATAAAATGATAGCTGTTATGGTTTCCAGCTCTAATTGTAGATTTTTGATATTGTATTCTCTCTTTTTTAAAAAGTTGTAGTGAGTTTAAAGTAATTTAGAGCTGATAAGTTTATTATCCACAAAAATAGGATTAATATCTGGCTTCAATTTAATAACCACTGCAGTTTCTTGTGTGATTGTTCTGTGCCAGCCTCTTTATTTCATTTAATCCTTATGGCTCTCTCTGAGGTATTTCCATTTGACAGACAAGGACTTTGGTAAGGAGGTGGTAAGCAATTTGCTCATGGACACAGATGGTAAATGATAGAGGAAGGATCTGAACCTAGATGCTATATTCTCAAGTTCACAAGTTTTTCTGAAGGTTTAAGTAATACACAAATTGGCAAAATGCCTGGAGTACGGTAGTGTTTCATGAATGTTAATTTGCTTCCTTTCTTTTCCCCTTAGACTGTGGGGAGGAGAGATGTCCCCTTCATATGTATTTTTGTCTCCCCACTTCTTTGCACTTAAACATGTAATATCAGTTTGTTACTGGGCATGATCCTACAGCGGGCTTATTTTAATAGTATATGATTTCCAGTCAACAAGAACCGAAAACTTTTTCTGGCCTAAAACCAAGACAACAAAAAGTAAAAACAATCAAAAACCCCAATACACCCCAGGGTAGCACTGATTAATCCCAAATCAGAGATTAACATTGTCATGGACTTTTGGGTTGATGATGCCTTTTGAGTGCATATAAACTAGAGGTGAAGCTATGAATGGGCCATGAATGGTCCCTACAATGGATAAATTTGCATGTAAAAGGCTCCAAATTTAGGGCCTGGGCCCCATATTGCTATTCAATACTACTCCAGAGTTGGCCTGGTGCCTTGTTGTCCTTCACAGGTGCTGCTTCTGAAGATACCTGAAGTTGGGAGATCCTTCAAGTCTACCCTGAGAATCCTTGATGTTGACCCAGAGTAACCACTTTTCACAGCAAAGATCTAAATACAATGTAAACTATTTTAGAATAAGTAACCTAGTCTTGCTTTCAGGTCCTGGAGAACTTGTGAAGTGAAGGAAATACAAGTGAAAGGTATTTTTAGGATGGGTGGCATTTATCCTAAGGTTGCGCTTGGTACTGAGTTGAGGTCATCTTTAATTTTTATTAAGGGAAATTGAAATTCTTTTGTCCATAGTGATGTCTACAGTGATGAATACAAGGCTATTCCTGATCAGGGTGGTGATCCTGAAATCGCTATGTCATTTTCATGTCATTCCCAGCATTCTATAGGGCTGAGCCGATCATCTAACTGTGGTGTAAGCTGAGGTTATTGATGGTCTGTTTCATTCATGTTTATGCAAGTGACATTGAAGCAATTGTCTTAGGTAGACCCCTAATTATATAACAGATATAAGAATTACATTTCTTTATAATTGGAAGCATTTTTCATGAGAATTTTATCAACAACTGTATTACCATTGTCACATTGTAACAGGAATGTCTACTCTCCTCTCCTCCTTGGTTTTATCTTGTAAGCATTGACTCTGACACACAAAAAAGGATGAGACTATAGTACATGGATCGTGTGGTGACCCCAGTAACATGTTGTATCAACTGTTATGGCCACTAGGTGGCAGGCTGATGCAGAACAGCAGCACCCTGGGAAACTGGACCGTGTTCTATGTCTGGCTTCTTCTCTGGCCACTGGCATGATGATGACTACCATTTGCAGTGGGCTTTCCCTGGATTCAAAATGCAAGCTGGATGAATCTAAGCATCTGTCATCTTATGAACCTACAGCCCCATTTACCATTCCTCCCCATTTCTGCTTTTAGACCTTCAAACACAAAAGACTAAGGGTCTTATTCCAGATAATAGAGCTAATTCCTCACTATCTTTATGTGATTCTGGGGCCCCCTAGATAGATATATAGAACTCAGAGGAGTCACAGTTTAAAATTTTGAGTCCTTTCTGAAAACTCATATAACCCTGTAACAAAAATTAAAAAACACAAAAGAACCCAGAAGTGGAGATGGGAATTGTAGAGAAAGAAGTATTAACTACAGTCCCTGGAGGGACACTGCAGCCCAACAAAATTACTTGCCTTTTCAGGGTTTATGAGAAGTCAAAAGATTTCGGTCTAAATTGGCTTCCAGTGGTCCATCCCTGGTTGGGATCCAGTTCTTTTCTCTTTTACTGTATTCGTTCCTGCTTTGTGGTGGTATTGACTCCAGTAGTAACATTCAGTGTCTCAACTAAAATAAGGCAACTTTTGCTCCCATGTTTCTTTAGATTGGACAAAGTCTATTTTGGGCCCAAATTGATCTGCCTTAAAAGATCTCCATGGAAGTGATGTTGTCTCGTTTAGTTACTGCCTCTGATGCCTGAATCTTCCCAAACCCTATGCTACCCTCCCTCGCTCCACCCCAGCTCTTGTGTTTCATGGCCCTACCTCTGGCTCCAGTACTACCATATCCTCCCCGAGGTGTGCTGGCTTGTATCCTTGTTCTGAATTCCAACTCTGCCTTGTTAGTCCTGTTGCCATGTTACTGATTAGGCTCTACTACTAGCACCTGAACTTCTTGCCTACACTACTTTTCTTCTCTTTCAAGACCCTTGATGCTGTCACCATCAAGTCAACTCAACCCTACTCTTTTTCCTCTGGTTGCTTGATGGAAACTAATTAATAGACAATTCAAGAGATTCTACAGAAAAACTCTTAGAACTAATAAGAGTTCAGCAGGGTTGCTGAATATGAGATTAACATACAAAAATTAATGATATCTTTTATAGCATCAGCAATCAGGTAATGCAATTTAAAAAATACCATTTACAATAACAGCAAGGACTATAAATCTGAGAAAGGACATGCAGACATTTCTGGAGAAAAAGTACAAACTGCTATTGTAGAACATAAAAACATAAATATAGAGCCATACCATGTCCAAGTACGAGAACATTCAATTTCATAAAGGTGTTGATGCTCCCTAAGTTAATATATAAGTTAAATGAAATTCAAATAAAAATGCCATCATGCTTTTCCCCATGGAACTAGACAGATTCTGAAGTTTATATGGAGGAATAACAGTCTAACAACCAAAAAACAATTCTGGAAAGGAACTAGGAGAGATAGTATGCCTATTAGACATCAAAATTTAATATAAAATTATATTAATTAAAGCATGTGCTGCCTGGCCCAATGATAGACAAATAGATCAATAGAAAAGAAATGAGAGCTCAGAAATAGTTGGAAGCATTTATAGCAAATTGATATAAATGTGATATATTAGTTAGAATTTCTTTCTGTGAGTGATAGAAAACTCAAAATAGCAATGGCTTAAACAAGATGGATGTTTATTTCTCTCTCACCTGTTAGTCCATAGGAAGTCTGGCACCTAGACTTATATCTTTTTATACTACTGCACATGGCCTACTTTTCTAAACTCAATTAATGGTTCAAAATGGCTTCTCCAGCTCCAGCCAACATGTCTGTATTCCACCAGAGGAAAGGAAGTTCAGGAAGGAAGGAGGCATGCCTCCGCTCTTTGGGGACATTTCCTGAAAATTGCGTACACTACTTCCACTGACAACTCATTGGCCAGAATATGGATACACCCAAATGCAAGTGAGATTGGAAATGTAAATTATGGATGCCCATGCTTCCAGCTAAAAATTCTGTTGCTATAGAAGTAAGGGGAGAAAGGATATTGAAGAACTAGAAGATTCTGCTACAGGTGGAAATACAAATCAATGGAGGAAAGATTTATTATTTAATACAAGTGTTGAGACAGTGGATTCATATGGAAAAGTAAAATTAGATATCTTCCTCACATCATATAAAAAATTTTAGATGGCTTAAAAACCTAGATGTGAATAATAAAACTTGAAGACTAATTGAAGAAAATATAGGAGAACATCTTTATGACTTTGCAGTAGGAAGAGATGATTTTTGACAGAAGACACATAAAGCACAACCCATTAGTAAAAGTATGATAAATTTGCCTACATCATAATTAAAAACTCCTGTACCACAAAGGTCAGAATAAACATAAACAAGAGACTGAGGAAGATATTTGTAACTTGTATGTTAAGATAACATTTTAGAATTCAGAACATATAAAGTTCCTACAAATCTGTAAGAAAAAGACAACCTAATACACATGACAAAAGATTTCATGAGACCTCAGTGGGGTCTGCTCATCCATTAGCCCCTGTCTGTGTGACAAAGAGGAGAGGGGACAGTTGAAGCATTTCAGCACTTTCACTCCCTGATGAAGGCATTTGTCCCAGCCCTTTACCAGGCCGTGGCTGAGGAGGGGGGCCCACCATTTGTGCAGAAGCCTGTGGCTCTAGTTCTCTTTGCTTCCATATCTCTATGAAGGGAAATGTAGGGATCCTGTCTTGACTTTGAAGACGATCCCTGCTCATTCCTTAATCTTGCAAAAGGAAAGCATGATCTTTTCTCTGACATCTTCAATAAGCTTCCACTACTCTCTGACTCTTGGGGGTATCCAGGATACCTGAGTCAATTTGTTCTCTCTCTCTCTTTTTTTGTTGAGGAAGATTGGTCCTGAGCTAACATCCATGCCCATTGTCCTCCATTTTGTATGTGGGATGCGGCCACAGCATGGCTTGATGAGTAGTGTGTCAGTCTGCACCTGGGATTCAAATCTGTGAACCCCAGGCTGCTGAAGCAGAGCATGCAAACTTAATCACTACATGACTGGGCTGGCCCTGTTCTCTCTCTTGGCAGGCTGTACTCCTGGCTAAAGCTCCAGTATTCTTAATAAAGTACCTGATGGTCCTTGATCCATGGGTTGTGCCTAGATAACTAAAAAAAAAAGGCCTGCTCTCTTGAGGTGCTGTCTTTTTTACCCAGGGAGAGAATGCTTTCCCTGCATTCTTTTTCTTACATCTCAGTGTGCAGAATTATGTCACATGGCCACATCCAGCTGGATTGGCTTGGAAAGGTGTGTTTTCAATTTCCAGCCTCTCTGACAAAGGAATATATGGCAGAAGGAAGCAGTGGATTGCTTTTCAGTAGCCAATCTACAGTGTTCATTTCTAAGGCAAGTAAGTGGTTACATAGGAGGTGTCCAAAAACCAAAAATGAGCAAGGAAAATGAAAAGCAAGGAGAAGCCAAGAAGTTAAAACATGGGTAACAGAGCAAAGTAAAAGCCTGAGGTCAAGGGGACAGTCAACTTTGCAGGGTGTATGATGTTGGCCAGGTTAACAACCTTCACACAGAGTTTTGGTTCTGCCTCTTTTAAAAAATACATACATTGAAAATTTAAATTCACTGTATAAAAAATTTACCTATGCGAGAGTGACGTCAGAATCATGGTGGAGTGAGATTCCCTCTTTGAATCTCTGCCCCCTAAGACACAACGAAAACATCATTTGCATTCCAACAGAGCTCAATCAAACACTACAAAGGACTTCTAAGAAACCCCTGCTGCCATACATCAGATGGTGGAGGCACGGGAAGCCCCAAAGGATGTGAGGAGAGATAAGAAGTTGTACTCCCCCTCCCCAATCGATTGGCAAAGACTGACAGCGTGGCTCGCAGACAGGGGGGTAGGGGTGGCCCACTGCAGGGGGGAAAAACTATCGTCCTCCAGGTGCTCTCAAAGACTGTCGAGAGATCCCCTCAGGGAAGCAATGACGGACTGTTTTGGGGGTGTAGCAAACACCCTAAGAGAGCCAGAAAGGAAACCCTTGGGTCGAGCAGGAGAAACAGAGAACCCCTCCCCCCACACACCCTGTGTTTCAGCATAATTCCTCTGGGGACTGCAGCGGGCTCAGAGCCTACTGCTCGCGATCTCCATCCAGTGGCAGCAGGTGGAAACTGCAGGACAAACTTCAAGATGAGAGGAAAAAGTAAAGCGGTTGGATCCATGCAGCGATTTGTTATGTCTACAGACCAAAAGGAAAATGACAAACACCCAGAAACCAACCCTGAAGGCACAGAATTTGATAGCCTGAATGACAGAGAATTCAAAATAGCTATCATAAACAAACTCAACGAAATACAAGAGAACAAACAGAAACAAATCAATGAATTCAGGGATTTCATCACAAAAGAGATTGAAACCATAAAGAAAAACCAATCAGAACGATTGGAGATGAAAAACAAAATGAACGAGATAGTGGAAAAAAACGGAGTCTTTAAAGAGCAGAACTGACCATATGGAGGAAGGAATTAGCATAATCCAGGATAGCCACGCAGAAATGCTCCAGATAGAGGAGGAGAGAGAGCTAAGACTAAAAAGAAATGAAGAAATTCTTCAAGAAATATCAGACTCAATGAGGAAAAGCAACATAAGGATAATAGGTATTCCAGAAGGAGAAGAAAGAGAAAAAGGAGCAGAGAGTTTGTTCAAAGAAATAATAGCTGAGAACTTTCCCAAGCTAGGGAACGAGAGGGAAATAGTGAATGAAATCAATAGATCACCTAAATATATAAACAGGAATAAAAAATAATCTTGCCATATAGTAGCAAACTTGAAAAATATCTGTGACAAGGAAATAATATTAAGGGCAGCTAAACAAAAAAACAAAATGACATACAAAGGAAACCCCATCAGGCTCTCAGCTGATTTCTCGACAGAAACTCTACAGGCTAGGGGAGACTGGAATGATATGTTCAAAATCATGAAAGACAAAAACCTTCAGCCAAGAATACTTTATCCAGCAAAAATATCCTTCAAATATGATGGAGAAATAATAACTCTCCATGATAAACAAAAGCTAAGAGAGTTCAGAACCACAAGACCCTCACTACAAGAAATGCTCAAGAAGGCCCTTAGGCCTGAAAAAAAAAAAACAAATGAGAAAGGGGATACAAAGATTTCAGCAAGGAGAAAAGCAAGGAGACTAAACCAGAACAAACTACAGTTGGATAACATCAAAAATTAATTCAAGCTCATCACTGGAAACACTCACTCATGACACAAGATGGAATAAATAGAGATAACAAATAAGGAGGGGAAGAGGTAAGGGATTGAATCGACCCAGCCTCAGGAAAAAGGAGGCATCTGAAAATGTACTATCTTATCCAGGAGATCGCTTATATAAACCTCATGGTAACCAGTAAACAAATAACCAGAAGAGAACCACACATGACAAATAAAGAGAAAACTAAGAGAATGAGCATGCAGAAATACCAAATTGAATTTGCAGTCCAAAACACCAGTGACAAGAAAGGAAGGAAATGCAAAAGGACCAGAAAATGAAAAATAAAGTAGCAACATTAAACCCTCATATATCAATAATCACTCTAAATGTAAATGGATTGAATTCTCCAATCAAAAGACACAGAGTGGTGGGATGGATTAATAACCAAGATCCAGAAATTTGCTGTCTCCAGGAAACACATCTCAGCTCTAAAGACAAACACAGACTCAAAATCAAAGGATGGAAAACAATACTCCAAGCTAATGGCAAACAAAAGAAAGCAGGAGTGGCCATACTTATATCAGACAAAGTAGACTTCAAGATAAAAAAGGTAATGAGAGACAAAGAAGGGCAATATATAATGATAAAAGGGACACTTCACCAAGAAGACATAACAGTCATAAATATCTATGCACCCAACACAGGAGCACCAAAGTACATAAAACAACTGCTAAAAAACCTAAAAGGAGATATTAACAATAACACAATAATAGTAGGGGATCTTAACACCCCCCTTACATCAATGGATAGATCATCCAGACAAAAAGTCAATAAGGAAATAATGGACTTAAATGAAAAACTAGACGCAATGGACTTAATAGATATATACAGAGCACTCCACCCATAAAAAGCAGAGTACACATTCTTGTCAAGTGCACATGGAACATTCTCAAGGATAGACCATATATTAGGAAACAAGGCAAACCTCTGTAAATTTAAGAAGATTAAAATCATTATAAGCATCTTTTCTGATCATAATGCTGTGAAACTAGAAATCAACTGCAAGGAAATAACTGGGAAGGGACAAAGATGTGAAGTCTAAACAATATGCTACTGAACAACCAATGGATAGTTGATGAAATTAAAGGAGAAATCAAAAGCTGTCTGGAGACAAATGAAAAGGAAAATACACCATACCAACTCATATGGGAGGCAGCAAAAGCGGTCCTGACAGGGAAATTCATAGCAATATCAGCACACCTTAACAAACAAGAAACATCCCAAATAAATAACCTTAAACTGCACCTAACAGAATTAGAAAAAGAAGAACAGACAAAGCCCCAAATCAGCAGAAGGAGGGAAAGAATAAAAATCAGAGCAGAAATAAATGAAATTGAAACCAAAAAAACAGTAGAAAGGATCAATGAAACAAAGAGCTGATTCTTGGAGAAGATAAATAAAATTGACAAACCCTTAGCCAGACTCACTAAGGAAAAAAGGGAGAAGACTCAAAGAAATAAAATTAGAAATGAAAGAGGAGAAATTACAACAGATACCACAGAAATACAAGGGATTATTAGGGAATACTATGAAAAACTTTACGCCAACAAATTGGACAACCTAAAGGAAATGGACAAATTCTTGGATGCCTACAACCTCCAAAAACTGAATCAAGAAGAAATAGAGAATCTGAACAGACCAATCACAAGTAAAGAGATTGAAACAGTCATCAAAAACCTCCCCAAAAGTAAAAGTCCAGGAGCAGATGGCTTCCCTGGAGAATTTTACCAAACATTCCAAGAAGATTTAGCACCTATCCTTCTCAAACTATTCCAAAAAATAGAGAAAGATGGAATACTTCCCAACACATTCTATGAGGCCAACATCATCCTGATACCAAAGCCAGACAAGGACAATACAAAGAAGGAAAACTACAGGCCAATATTGCTGATGAACATAGATGCAAAAATCCTCAACAAAATATTGGCAAACCGAATACAGCAATACATCAAAAAGATCATACACCATGATCAAGTGGGATTTATACCAGGGACACAGGGATGGTTCAACATCCACAAATCAATGAATGTAATACACCACATTAACAAAATGAAGAATAAAAACCACATGATCATCTCAATCGATGCAGATGCATTTGACAAGATCCAGCATCCATTTATGGTAAAAACTCTCAACAAAATGGGTATAGAAGGAAAGTACCTCAACATGATAAGGGCCATATATGACAAACCTACAGCTAACATCCTACTCAACAGGGAAAAGCTGAAAGCCATTCCTTTGAGGACAGGAACAAGACGAGGGTGCCCACTCTTGCTGCTCTTATTCAACATAGTACTGGAAGTTCTGGCCAGAGCAATTAGGCAAGAAAAAGGAATAAAAGGACTCCAAATAGGCAATCAAGAAGTGAAACTCTCACTATTTGCAGACGACATGATCTTATACATAGAAAACCCAAAAAATTCCATTGGAAAACTACTAGAAATAATCAACAACTACAGTAAGTGGCAGGGTATAAAATCAACTTACAAAAATCAATTTCATTTCTATACACTAATGATGAACTAACAGAAAGAGAATTCAAAAAGACAATCCCATTTACAATTGCAACAAAAAGAATAAAATATCTGGGAATAAATTTAACCAAGGAGGTAAAAGACCTATACAATGTAAACTATAAAACACTATTGAAAGAAATCGAGCAAGACATAAAGAAATGGAAAAATATTCCATGCACGGGGATTGGAAGAATAAATATAGTCAAAATGTCCATTCTACCTAAAGCAATCTACAGATTCAATGCAATCCCTATCAGAATCCCAGTGTCATTCTTCCCGGCAATAGAACAAAAACCACTGAAATTCGTATGGGGCAACAAAAGACCCCGAATAGCTAAAGCAATCCTGAAAAAAAAAGAACAAAGCTGGAGGCATCACAATCCCTGATTTCAAAATATACTATAGAGCTATAGTAATCAAAACAGCATGGTACTGGTACAAAAACAGACACACAGATCAATGGAATAGAATTGAAAGCCCAGAAATAAAACCTCACACCTATGGACAGCTAATCTTCGACAAAGGAGCAAAGAACATACAGTGGAGAGAGGGAAGTCTCTTCAATAAATGGTGCTGGGACAATTGGACAGCAACATGCAAAAGAATGAAAGTAGACCATCTCCTATCACCATATACAAAAATCAATTCAAAATGGATTAAGGACCTGAAACTATAAAACTCCTGGAAGAAAATATAGGCAGTACACCAACTGATGTTGGACATAAAGGATTCCTTTCAGATTCCATGTCTACTCAGACAAGGGAAACACAAGAAAAAATAAACAAGTGGGACTTCATCAGACTACAGAACTTCTACAAGGCAAATGAAACCAGGATCAAAATGAATAGACAACCCACCAGCTGGGAGAAAATATTCGCAAATCGTTTATCCAACAAGGGATTAATATCTGTAATACATAAAGAACTCACACAACTGAGCAACAAAAACACAAACAACCCGATCAAAAAATGGGCAGAGGATATGAACAGACATTTTTCCAAGGAAGAGATACAGATGGCCAATAGACACATGAAAAGATGTTCAACATCACTGATCATCAGGGAAATGCAAATCAAAACTACACTAAGATACCACCTGACACCTGTGAGAATGGCTATAATCACCTAGACAAAAGACAACAAATGCTGGAGAGGTTGTGGAGAAACGGGGACCCTCATTCACTGATGGTGGGAATGCAAACTGGTGCAGCCTCTATGGAAAACAGTATGAAGATTCCTCAAAAAATTAAAAATAGAAATACCTTATGATCCAGCAATCCCACTCTTGGGCATCCTCCCAATGGACGTGAAATCAACCATCACAAGAGGCGTATGCACCCCTATGTTCATTGCAGCATTATTCACTATAGCCAAGAAGTGGAAACAACGCAAGTGTCCCTCGACTGATGATTGGTTAAAGAAGATGTGGTATATACATACAATGGAATACTACTCAGCCATAAGAAAAGACAGAATTGTCCCATTTGCAACAACATGGATGGACCTAGAGGGTATTATGTTAAGTGAAATAAGCCAGAGCGAGAAGGACAGACACTGCATGAATTCACTCATATGTGGAATATAAATGAACACACAGACAGAGAGAGCTGATTAGTGGTTACCAAGGGGGAGGGGGGTGGGGGTGGGCACAAGGGGTGAAGGGATACATCCACATGGTGACGGCCAAACAATAATGTCCAACTAAAACCCCACAATGTTATAAACTATTAAGACATCATTCCAAAATAAAGAAATAAAAAAAATTTTACCTATGCACATAGTGTACAGATTCAAGTAATTCTACAAGACAGTAGAAAAACAAAAGAAGACCCAGCAGTCACCTTCACGTACAATTGTCTGTTTCCAGAGGAAGCCATTTTAAACTGAGAGTTTTCTTTCTTGGCATTTCTAGCTCAAGTTTCATCTTTCCCATTCGCTCTCCATCTCTTGATTGAGATCCTACCTAGATATCCTTCTTAGTCTGTGGTAATTTGGGACAAAATTTTGGGTCTTAATTTTCATCATCTCTGTGATAATATTTTTCTCCTGAGTATTATTAGCCATTTTTCTCTGTTAGTTTTTTTAAACTAAACTTTCTTATATCTTTGTATAAACTTGTTTTGGTACAAAAAATTTTTTCATTATGGAAAATGTCAAAAATATACAGAAGTCGAGGCGGGGGAGAGTGAATCTCCATGTACCCATCGCCAGCTTCAACACTCATCAACTCACAGCCGTATAATTTCATCCCCACCCCACCTGCTTGTCCCCTCCTGTATTATTATTTATAGTAAAATATATATAACATAAAATTTACCATTTTAGCCATGTTTAAGTGCACAGTTCTGTGGCATTAATTACATTCATATTGTTGTGCAACCATCACCACCATCCAAACTGAAACTCTGTACCAATTAAACTCTAACTCTCCATTCCCTGCTCTCCCCAGCCCTTCGCAACCACCAGTAGAATGAACTTTCTGTCTCTGAATTTGACTACTCTGGATGCCTCACATAAATGGAATCATACAATGTTTGTCCTTTTATAACTTGCTTATTTCACTTAGCATAATGTCTTCAAGGTTCAAACACGTTGTAGCATGTGTCAGAACATCGTTCCTTTTTAAGGCTGAATGATATCCCATTGTATGGATGTGCCACATTTGTTTATCTGTCAAGGGACACTTGGGTTGCATTCGCCTTTTGGCTATTGTGGATAATGCTTCTATGTACATGAGTGTACTAATATCTGTTTGAGTCTCTGCTTTCAATTCTTTTGAGTATATACCTAGAAGTAGAATTACTGGATCATACGGTAATTGTATGTTTAATTTTTTGAGGAACTGCTATACTGTTTTCCACAGTGGCTGTGACATTTAACATTCCCACCAGCAATGCACAAGGATTTCAATTTCTTTTTCTTTTTTTGTAAGGAAGATTAACCCTGAGCTAACATTGGTTGCCAATCCTCCTCTTTTTTCCTGAGGAAGATCGGCCCTGGGCTAAAATCTGTGCCCATGTTCGTCTACTTTATATGTGGGATGCCTGCCACAACATGGCTTGATAAGGTGTGTGTAGGTCCGTGCCTGGGTTCTGAACCTGCAAACCTGGGGCCACTGAAGCGGAGAATGTGAACTTAACCACTACGCCACTAGGCTGGCCCTGAGTTTCAATTTCTTCACAGCCTCTCCAACACTTGTCATTTTGTGTTGTATGTGTGTGTTTTATAATAGCCATCCTAATGGGTCTGAATTGGTTCCTGTATTATTTTTGAAGTATATCCCAGATATCATAACATTTTACCCACAAATATTTCAGTATGTATTTCTAAAAGATAAAGACCCTTTAAAAAAATAACTTCAACCTAAATAATTAATAAAAATTCTTTAATATCATCAAATATCCAGTCAGTATTCACAATTTCAACTGTTTCAGATATGTAATGATTCTTTTTTTAGTATTCTGTCTGGATCTGGAACCAAATAATATTCATAGTGTCTTTAAACCTACAGTTTGTTTCAATTCTCTTTATTATTCCTTGCAATTTATATGTTGAAGAATTGAATTGTTTGATAAAGTATCCCACAATCTGGATTTTGCTAATACATCCTTGTGGTATTTTCCCTTTCAAATTCTTAGTTTAACTTAGAGGCTTGATCTGATTCAGGTTCAATTTTTTGGCAAGACTACTTCTTAGGTGGTGCTGGATTCTTCTATCAGGAGATATATTGTATCTGGATGACTCCTTTTGTGATACTAGCAACCATTTATGATCATTGTTTAGGTCTGTGTGATCCCATATCTATCAATCAGTATTAGTACTAGTAGTATAGTATTTAAATTAGTTCAAATTAAATAAAATTAAAAATTCAGTTTCTCAGTTGCGTTAACCACATGTCAAATGTGCAATAGCCACATGTTGCTCATGGCTACTGTATAGGGCAGATATAGAACATTTCCATCATCACAGAAAGGTCTATTGGACAGCACTGATCTGGATCTATTTATCCATTAAGGGCTGCAATATGGTACTATTCTAATTCTAACATTCATTTTTACATTTACTAGCTGGAAAACTTCTGTAAAGAGAAATTTCCCCCTATCTACTATTTGGTTACTAGTCATACAGTTCATGTAGGAAAGGCAGGATAGAGCTTAATTCTTTCTTTTTAGTGAGATTGATTCTATAAGTTAAAAATCAATAAACCATGCTTACATCAACATGATTATATAACTATTGTTCACTGCAGAGCCAACTAATGAATTATGATTGCACTTCCTCTTTAATTCAGTTTTTTCTTTTCCCTTGTTTCTAAATTCCCTTCCCTTTCATCACACTGTTTTACATGATCATAGTCTTAATCTTCTCTCCCAGTTTTCCATCATGTCTATTCTATTAAGATCCATTCTTCTTATTATTATCCATTCACGTCTATTGTATTAAGATCGCTTTTTTCCCTTTGAGGCTTTATTCCTGGAATTCTTCTTCCTGTTAGAATGTCTCTCTTCGTTGCCCTCTGGGGTTATATATACTTTCCCCCAAATCTTGTATCTTCCTTTTTCTTGGCTTATTTAATTGGTTTGCCAAACATGTCCTCCTAAAACAACTTCCTAAAAAGAATTTATGGAAGGCAAAGTTTCTGAGCCATTCCATTTCTGAAAATGTTTTTATTCTATCTTCACTCTAGCTGCCCTTAATATTATTTCCTTGTCACAGATATTTTTCAAGTTTGCTACTATGTGGCGAGATGATTTTTTATTCCTGTTTATATATTTAGGTGATCTATTGATTTCATTCACTGTTATTTCCCTCTCGTTCCCTAGGTTGGGGAAGTTCTCAGCTATTATTTCTTTGAACAAACTCTCTGCTCCTTTTTCTCTTTCTTCTCCTTCTGGAATACCTATTATCCTTATGTTGCTTTTCCTCATTGAGTCTGATATTTCTTGAAGAATTTCTTCATTTCTTTTTAGTCTTAGCTCTCTCTCCTCCTCTATCTGGAGCTTTTCTGCGTGGCTATCCTGGATTATGCTAATTCCTTCCTCCATATGGTCAGTTCTGCTCTTTAAAGACTCCGTTTTTTTCCACTATCTCGTTCATTTTGTTTTTCATCTCCAATCATTCTGATTGGTTTTTCTTTATGGTTTCAATCTCTTTTGTGATGAAATCCCTGAATTCATTGATTTGTTTCTGTTTGTTCTCTTGTATTTCATTGAGTTTGTTTATGATAGCTATTTTGAATTCTCTGTCATTCAGGCTATCAAATTCTGTGCCTTCAGGGTTGGTTTCTGGGTGTTTGTCATTTTCCTTTTGGTCTGTAGCCATAACAAATTGTCACAAGGATCCGACCACCTTATTTTTTCCTCTCATGTTGAAGTTGGTCCTGCAGTTTCCACCTGCTGCCACTGGATGGAGATCGCGAGTGGTATGCTCTGAGCCCGCTGCAGCTCCAGGAGGGATTATGCTGAAACAGAGGGGTTCTCTGTTTCTCCTGCTTGACCCAGGGGTTTCCTTTCTGGCTCTCTTAGGGTGTTTGCTACACCCCCTAAACAGTCCATTGTCACTTCCTAGTGGGGATCTCTCGACAGTCTGTGAGAGCACCTGGAGGGCGATAGTTCCCCCCCACCTGCAGTGGGCCACCCCTCCCCCCTCTGTCTGCGAGCTGCGCTGTCTTTGCTGATTGATTGGGGAGGCGGAGTACAACTTCTTACCTCTCATCACGTCCTTATGGGCTTCCTGCGCCTCCACCGTCCGAGATATGGCAGCAAGGGTTTCTTAAAAGTCCTTTGTAGTGTTTGATTGAGCTCTGTTGGAATGTGAATGATATTTTCATTGTGTCTTAGGGGGCAGAGATTCAAAGAGGGAATCTCACTCCGCCATGATGCTGACGTCACTCTTCTATCTTCACTCTTGTTTGATAGTTTGGTTGGACACGGTATTCTAATTTAAACTCTGGATTCTCATAAAGAAAGTTAAGGACAAACCTCATTATTATTATTACTCATTAATGTCAATATTATTCCTTGTCTTCCAGTGGCAGGGATTTCCTCCCCTACCCTTTGGTAAAAACAATTCTCAGGGAATATTCTGGTGTTCTGTGCAGGATTCTATCTAAATAGTTCTCAGATAGATGATGCATGTAAGTAGATATTAATTTCATGTGTAATATTTCTGAAATGTTACAAAATTTGAAAGTGTAAAAATCAAACAATAGACTCTAGGATGTGGTACAAGCTTTAAATCAGTAAGTGATGTTTCTCTCAAAGCCAGCTTCACTGGTCTGAGAATAAAGGGGTGGAGATAAGAGTGGTTCCTCTATTACCCCTAGTGGCCCACTACTGAAATTCTTGCTTCCCATTCCAGTAACATCGGGTTCTGCTGGAGAAGAGGTCTCCGTTCCAAGAGAGGAATAGTTCCACTAGGGGACACTGCAATGGTTCAGTTGAACTGGCAGTTGAGATTGCTACTTGGCCACTTGGTGCTCCTCATGCCAAGGAACGGGTTACCCTACTGGCTGAAGTGATTGGATGATCCTGATTGTCGAGGACTTGCCACTCCATAAAGGAAGTAAGGCATATTTCGGGAATGCAGAAGACATATGGAGGCATCTCTTAGTCCTGCCAGGTCTTGTGATTAAAGTAAACCAAAACAACAATGCAATACAGGGAGGACTGCTAATGGCCCAGACCCTTCAGGAATGAAGATTTGGGACACCTGACCATGCAAAGAACCACGACCAGCCTAGGTGCTTACTGAGGGCAGAGGAAAAGGTAGTAGAAGAAGGTAGTTATAAACACCATTTACAACCATGTGACCAGTAGCAGAAATAAGGACGGTAATAGTTGTTTGCATTTCCTTTTTGTTTTGCTATGAATATATTTGTGTATGTATTAACCAATATTTTTCCTTCTCCCTCTCATTCTGCTACCATCTAACATGTGTTAATAGTCATTAACCTTATGCCTCAGTACTGAAGTTCCAGGATATCAAAGGGAGAATGTGATTCAGCTAGAAGAGGCATGAACAACGCCCAAAGATGGATAAAGGCACTTTGTATCCTTGTTTGGAGAGAGGGGTAGGTTGTTTTTGGTTGCATGAGGGATAGTTGCATGTTAGGTGAAAGCATGATTTTTCTATTGCCTTTTTTTGAAGTTAAATATGGTTAAAAGGGGTATATACAGATGCCCAGTTGATGAGGCACAGACTTTGGCAGCTTCGTACTGTGCCAACTTACCTAAGATGGAGCTAAATGTCTCAGAATTCCCCTCCCTGTGGTTCTGAGCTGCTGTTGGCCACAAGAAACATTGTGTGTGAATTTGGAAGCCAGCAGTGAGGCAGAAGCCTTATTTTTTACTCTCTGAAGGTTGTTGCAGGATGCTAGGGAGATGAGCTGCTTGCCCCTGTTGTCACTGATCCACTTGCTCACTTTGTGGGGGTAGGGCGGCAATGGGGCCCGTAGCTCCTCCAGTTCTGGGAGGATCTCCTCCTTGAGCTTTTCTGAATTCTGGGCCAAGTGTGTATGTGGCTCTTGGTGAAAGATACCAGCTTCTCCTGCAGATGACCGGTGAGACCCCAGCTGGAGGTGGTAAGAGAGACGTGGGTTCCAGTTCTCCCTCGTGTTTCTTTGTTCTCGTCCACATTTAGCTTTTCTCCCCTGACTGTCTTAGGGCAATTTTAGGCTCAACACTACATGCAAAGGCAATAATGACGGCTCCATTAGCTCCCACAATTGCATAGGATCTGTTTCATAGTGATTCTGCTTATCTCATTGAACCACACTCTAAAGACAGGTCGGGAGGGACACGGAAATGGTGAGGATTCTTATGTCAAAGGCCATTCAATTTTCCTGGGGGGAACATAGATAATTTTGTTGGTATTGAAATTCATGAATTTTATTCAAGAGTTTCTAAGATGCTTCCTTAAAGACTACTTACTAAAACAATACCATTTTTGTTGTTTTCTTCTTAAAGAAAAAATAATATATGTATTCATTGTAGACGACTCAGCAGATAAGGTAATCACCAGGATACTGATAACATTTTGGTGAATATCCTTGTCTTTCTTCAATGCATATATCTATTATGTATATGTACACATAAACACACTTTATTTTGATAAAAATGGAATCACATTTACATTGTTTTATAAAATAGACTCCCTCCCCAACAGTATATCGTGAATATTTATCTCCAGATAATTAAAGTCTCCAATTCAAGAACATAATTTTTAATTATTCACAGTGTTCTGTTGCACGGATATACCATAATTTATTTAACTCAATCTCTTATTGTTAATCTCAGACTATTGTCAGTTTTTCTTAATTAGAAAAAACAACTCTGAGATAAACATTTTCATTAATCCTTTTAACAAATCTTTATCAGATAGCTACTTTGTGCCAGGCATGTAATAGCTTTATCTCTATGCAAACCCACATGGTTAAATTTCTGCACATTTAAGCTTTTCAACAAGTGTGTATGGTGAGAAGGAAGGCATAAACAGGGACGCTGCATAATTTAACATCTGCACAGATTGAATTTTATAAAATGACTAGGAGGTCCTCAATCTTCCTGCAGATCTTCTCGGAGTGCAACATTCGGAGTCCCTCTTACATTTGTTTGCCTCTAGAATAAACCTGAATTTATTGATCCATCTCTATGAACTGAAGCTTGAAAAGAATTTTCTCCATGTTCCCATTCCCTTTTCTCATCAAAGTGCCCCCAAATTGCCTCTACCTGTAGAGCCTCTCTGGCCCACTGTAAGCTGAAGTAAAGCAGAATCTCAGTCCCCCTCCCAGACCTGCTGAATCAGCATCTGCCTTTTAATGTGATTCTCACACTCATTGGAGTTTGAGAAGCACTGATTTAGACCCTGGTCCTCCTCTCTGAACAACAGAGGTGAGGAGACCAACCAGCAGGAACAGCTGTGTCAGGGACAGGATCTGTACCCAAGGATCCATTCAGACACTTCTCACTATCCCCAAGCCCTGCCTACACAGGAAGTCAGCCACTAAAGATAGGCTGCCTGTAGGAGACATAAGGGACCTCTGCAAGCCGCTCAGCGGGGTGAAAAAGGGCGGAACAGGAAAGGCAGGAAATCAAGTTCTTGGATTCCAAAAACCACAATTTGTCTAGGTGCTGCTTTTCCCCTTGTTTAGCAGATAGCTTTGTCATGAGACATCCCTTTGCTGACGTCTTTTTCTTTTGCATTTTGCCCCATACTGAAAACTCACTATCTAAAACTTTTCTCCATGAATTAGAAACTTTAAGTTGTCAGGGACTGAATGTGCCTGTTTTCCAACAGTTTCTGGCAGTTCCCTGCTTTCATGGTGTAGTCATGGTGAAACCTGAGTCATCTGAAGATGGTGGCAGTGCCAAAGAGTTGGCAGGGAGCTGTGGGCAAGCCAGGATGGCATGAGCTGGGGCTCAGAAACTACTGGGCACCACTGCCACTGACCTTCCTTGGAACAGGAGAGCTGCCCCAGTCCTAATTGTGTGCATACAAATTGCTCCAAGCTTCACAGTCCTAATGAGTACTTTCTGTAGCAAGTGTGTTTAGAGACAGCCAAAAGTATAAAGCACCTCCCCAGATAATTGTTTCTCAGAGTTCCAAGTAGCAACACCTAACTTTTGCATGTGCCAGAATTCTTTTCTTCTTTTTTTCTCTTTCTCTTTTTTCAAAGCTGAGAAACCACAGCAATTTCCTGGAGAGCCAAACAATATACGTCAATTTTTGTTCTAAGGACAAAAAATTTTTCTCCTGTCCCCATTCATACACATTAAACAGCTACCTGGAAAATGCACCCGTTTGGCGTGTGTGTGTATTTGCCATTTCTCTGACATTCTGACTCACAGTCTGGAGGACAACGATTGATTTTTTTCCCACTTCACATCGCTGCTATGACTCTCTCACAAAGATGGGCCTGTTTCTGCACTCGGCGTCGCAGGGAGGGCGCTTGTGTAAACATCGGAGGAGCCGGGGGCCGGGAAGCGGGCGCCTGTGTCCTGGGCAGGGATCGGGGCGCTGCCAGCTGGGGCTGACCGCGTCCGGAGACGGCTCTCCCACCCGGGTCCGCGGTGTCCGCCGGGGCGGCGAGCAGCGCCATTGTGATGCGGGGGGAGGGTGGAGCCCCCAGCCGGCTCCGGGTTTAGATCTCTCACCCCGCTGACGGGCGCGCCCAGTTCTGATCGCCGCGCTCGGTTCCGGGAAGGAAGCTCCAGGAGGAGGAGAGCACCCGCGGTGCCCGCGAGCTTCCCCGGAGCAGACGGCCGCCCGGCCGCGCCGCCGAGATGCGGGGCCCGCGGCTCCTCACCGCCGCCCAGCTCGTCTGCGTGTGGACCGCCGCGCTGGCCGCCGGCCCCGGGTGAGGGCGCGGGCTCCGGGGCGCACGGCGCGGCTGTGGGCGGCCCCGTCAGGCACCGGCCTGGATGTCGGACGGCGGGTCGCTTCGGCGGGTTCTCCGTGCGGCAGTTACTTTTGCCACCTATGACGCTCTTCAAACGTCTCTTTGGCTATAACTACGTTCTAGAGAGAGTCATTTTATTTTTAGTCCACGTTGCCGCTGAATTTTTCTGAACTTTTTGCTCCCAAATAATGTGACTTCTCTCAAAGACATCATATATTTTTTCTAAACGAGTCTCAACTTTGGCATTGGCAAAGTGTGGCTGAGGTGACTGAAATGTCGGTTCAGGGGCAGACACTGTAGGAAGATGACTAAGGAGACACCCCAAAATGGAAAGTGCCCCACTCCTAAAGGTTTTTGCAGTTGAGCCCTAACCCCTA
The DNA here is from genome assembly GCA_031878705.1 of Tapirus indicus. Lineage (NCBI taxonomy): Eukaryota > Metazoa > Chordata > Mammalia > Perissodactyla > Tapiridae > Tapirus > Tapirus indicus. Next base: position 2,229,790 of record CM062933.1, read on the forward strand.
GCTTAGGCAGAGAAAGTGTTGTTTGAGCGATTTTTATGCCCTGCTACACCTGGAAATTTCACCACTGATAGTTTAATTTCAGCTGGTATATTTCCATCAGTGATATTGGTTAGATGATGTTTTCTTGTGCAGATACCCAAGCATAAAGTTTTGAATGGGAAACAGGCAAAACCCTAGTGTGTGTGTGTGTTTAAGCCAAGGGAAAAAACCACACTGCAGTGAGGTCTTGTGTGAAGGAGTTTAGAGGTTTCTGCTTTATCAGTAACTTCTGCATGCTGTTTGTGGTTTATAAGATGGAAATAATAACACAGGCCCTCCTCTAGTGGTGCATGAATTATGGCATTACAATTTATTTATGGGAATTATTTTGTTTCAGTAGCATTTCAGTGCAGTTGCTAAATGGAGCAGTGGGGCAATATTAATTGGAACAATTGCAATTGGCACAGTATATGGAGTCTATCTCACTATCTATGAAATTCAAGGATCACAAAAGAATGGAGATGTGAGGATAAGAAACTTTGTTTTTTCCTTGTTGGGAACCCTTTAGGCCCAGGTTTCTGGTGACAGCCCCAGGGATCATCAGGCCTGGAGGAAATGTGACTATTGGAGTGGAGCTTCTGGAACATAGCCCCTCACAGGTCACTGTGAAGGCTGAGCTGGTCAAGATGGCAGCAAACCTCACCATTTCTGTCCTGGAAGCAGAAGGAGTCTTTGAAAAAGGTAAGATAAACAGCATAGAGTCTTACCCTTCTGCAGTAATAATTGGAATATGTTACTAAAGCTATGGGTTAGGGTAACAGAGAAACTTCAAATTTGCAGTGGCTTACACAGTACACTTGTAATTCTTACTTGTGTAAAGTCAAAATGGTGTTCCTGGCTGCTCTTCCAAGTGGAGATTCAGAGACCCAGGTTCTTTCCACTTTGTGGCTCCATCGTCATCAGCATATGGCCTCTAAGTCTGCAGGGGAAGAGCATGAAGTTTCTCATGTGGGAGGTTTGTATGGGCTAGACTAGAAGTGGCTCACATCACTTCCGCTCCTGTTCTGATAGCCACATTTACCTGCAAAGGAGGCTGGGAAATGAAGGCCAGTGTGTGCCCAGAAGAGGAAATGGGCATAGTTAACAGTCTGACACAAAACCATATTTATATATGGTTTATTAAATCGTATGTAACCATATTTCTTTATATTTATTGGGTGCAGAGGATTTTACTAAATAGCATTGTGGGAAGGAAAAGAAGAGCTATGCAATAGTTAAAATCCAGTTTTGTGGAATATTTCTTAATTTTTAAAGTGATGGAAAAAAAGAAAAATAATGTAAAAGTAGGAGCCATTTGTAAAGGAAGCCACGTCTCTTGTTTTAATTTTGGATTCTAACCTGGCCCAGGATTAAACTGGGTCAATGAATTTGTTCTTTTTCAATACTAAGGGAAAAATAATTTTGGGTGGTAAATACTTAAACTTTTTTCCCCATTAAAATGAACATTTATCGTATTTCTTTTCTAATTGAAAGATTAACATATACTCAGTGCTTGCAAAGTGATGAACACTGGAAATAAAGGAAATAAACCAAAATCACCTGTAACCCTACCACCCAATTAGAAACACTGTTAATTAGAAGCATGTTGAGGTGTTTATTCAGAGGCAAGAAATTGAGGCATAAATTCCTATAATGTTGAGTTATCTTTAAAAAAAAAATCATTTGAGGGCACATAGTGAAGGGTGGATGGAATTCCACAGTAGTTCATTTTATAAATGTTTATCCTCTACCAGCATAGAGAAATTAACATGAAATGAGATAAAATCAAAGTCTATCTACATCAGGGTTCTTTCTCTGAAAGCTGACTGACTGGGTGGGTGAGTTTAGGACAGGAGTTAGGAAGAAGGGATGTGTGCAGGGGACAGGCCACTTGCTCTTTCATAGTAGTTAATGTCAGGAAAGTGGGAGGCCTTGTGTCCCTGGAGAGGAAATGCGTGTTAGTGCTTCAGAGGTGAGACTGAGTCTTAGCACTAGTTGTGAGAACTTGGGCAGGTTACTTAACTGCTCTGAGCCTCAGTTTCCTCATTTGTGAAATGGGGATAATGAAACGTACTTCCCAGGGCAGATGTAAAGTTAAAATTAGCATCTAGCACCTAATAGGCACTCAGTGAACAGCAGCTGCTGCTATCATAAGTTGTAGTGATAACACTGAAGAAGATGCAGGGAGCACCATTTCCTCTTACATGGGGGCAGGCCTCTACTTTCATTATTGAACTGTGATTTCTGAAAATGAGTGAATCCTGGTCTTATAATGGCTAAAGAAAATATCGAAATACTAAGTCACAGCAGACGATACTTAAAGGTAATTCCACATTCATTATTTATTCATTAAGAATGATCATTTTGGCTCTACTAGTGTGGCAGTTTTACTGCAATGCAGAGGTCCAGAATAACATGAGTGGTTTTGGTAAATATTTGCTCTTTGCTTGGACGTTTGCATATTCTTGTTTTAGAATTTCTCCTGCATTGTCTCTTCCGCAGTCTCCTTTATCTGTCTCCTTTCTTTTCTTCTGCAAACAAATAGTACCAATGTTAGACATGTATGTTATTGTGGCTTGGTTTTTCTTTTGGGAGGAGAGTCTGTCATATGCCTATGGGAAGGCTAAAGTGCTCTTTCAGGGGCTGTTTTTGACTCTTGTTGACATAAAGTTTCATTGAAAATACCCTTGCTGGGAGCACTCTCCCTCTTTCAAAGTAGAATGTTACTCTAGTATCAGAGGCTATGAGTTATTGTTCTCAGAGCAGATGCTTCCGAAAATGTTAGGATTTAAGGATCAAGACATTTCTCCATTCTTATCTTCACATCCTTTGCTTTATCTGACTTCTTCAGTTGTAACAATATGTGGATAAACGAGGACTTCTAAATTAATGGGGTCTGGATCTTCCTAGGATTCATTTTTTTTTCCTTGCCACCTAAACAAACAAATACATACATTTTAGGTCTGATTATTTGATAACTTTCTTGTGAGGGCCTCCAAGAAAATGTTGGTTTTAATAAAGATTTATCTTCTAGCAGAGGTGGGTAAGGAGGGGGACTATTTCTGAGTAGCTGTTTCTGACAGTCTTGATCTTCTTAGAAATTCTTGGGGCAGGCGGATGTTTCCCCATAACCAGATGTATTTCTAGCCTAATTTTGGCAGAAGTAGTAATAGCTGGAGGATTCGAACTGTGCAATACACTTTAATACAGGCAGAAAAGTATGGCTTGTCCTCAAGGAAGAGTTCATTTATTTGTTTGACAGATATAGGGAAAATTTTGTTTACATTTTTTCCTTGAAGCCAGCAGCATTAATCACATTACAATTAGTTTATTCATTTTTTAATATGTTAATTCTACATTCCTTGGGGAGTCAATTATGGGCTTTTTTTTGGTGTGTGAACAATAGCTCTTTAGAAAGAGTGTTTCTAATAAACTCTGTGGAGTTCTCTCAAGGCGTGTTAATGCCTCTTTAGTGGTGAGATTCAGGCATTGAAGTGTACTTGTCATTATCACCCCACCACCACCATCATCATCACTACCACCGCCGTCATCACTACCACCATCACTACACCATTATCACCATCATCATTATCATCATCATCACCATTATCCTCTCTATAGTGAATTGAACTAGGTTCATAATCTTACCTTCCATTGTATGAAAGTTAGTTAAGTAAGCATAATTGACAAAACATGGTAAAAGTTCAGCAAGTAGTAATTCCTGGAGGAGAGAAGATGGAGCAGCTATTGGCATTTGAAATCAAGTCAGACTGTGTGTTGGGTGGAGAGTGAGTCTGTCCCCTTATTTCTTCCCTTCTTAGTTTTTATCTCTTCCTTTACTGTGATGTTCCCCTGGAGTTCCATGCCAAATCAAAAAAACGTTAAGAATATTTGAATTCACAGGTCATAAATGAGAACTATCTTCTCATCTGTTAAAGCATGTGGAATAATTGAATTATTTTTGATGTCCTTAAAACCATCATTTCTGCTTTATTTCCCCTTCTCTTTCTATAGTTTGAAATGTTCATTTGTAAACTTTCAGTGTTTTTCCTGAGTGAGTTTTGTTTCAAATAGTGGAGAATACACCCTTTTTCCCCATTAATGAATTCATTGTCGCTGGTTTCACATAAACCTGATTTCAGGCAAAAAGCTAGATAGAAAATGTCGACTGCAAACATGGGTGCTGTGCAGGGCATCTCCTGGTGAGTGCCTGCTGTCTGGAGGCACTGTTCGTTTATTAATGGTGCCAAGCCTACTTCCGTCTTCCCCCTGAGGTATTGGGGTGAGACATACTCTATGAATGTGTCTATATCCTTCAATAACTTGCTTTTTCTTTTTGCCCTAAAATCTTGGCGAGTCAATGGGGTGTTTACCTTCTGTTTTTTAAGAATTAGAAGTTCTTGGTCCTTTATTGTCTTTCTTTCTCACATTGACTATGGGTATTTTATTTTTCATCTCAATCCAGTAAGGGTGGGAAATCAATATTTCTTAAATTTGAGATAGCTGAAAAACTTAGAAAAAAATCATACAGTTCAGTTTGGATGGCTCTCTGTGGGAAACAAAGCTCCTGAACACACATTTCATGGCTCGTAGATCAAAATCAGTCCCAGGGATTTTGTAAGAGTAGATCAATTAATGTAACGTGTGGGCAGGTCTCCTAGAGCAGGTTTCCACAGGCAGCTTTGCCAGTAGAACTCAGTCTGAGCTTGTAGTTACATGAGAATAATTTTCAAAGGGCGTGGGCTCTCCATTCACATGTCTTTGCCATTGTGCGTGATATGTATAAATAGGTAGGTGGTGCCTGAGGAGAAAGGGCCGGAGTTATGTAATCATGATGTGCCTGGGCTCTGCAGCCAGGCTACCTGAATGCCCCTCCTTTAGTGGTTGTGGGTTATGGGCAGTCATGATCTCACCAGACTTCACTTTTATCATCTGAAGAATAGTGGTTACATGGTTATTGTGAGGATTATATGAGGTAACATGTTTAAAGCACTTAACACATAGGAGTTATTCAAGAAAATGGTAGCTATTGTTATTAGAAGAGAATAGCAACAATCATGTCAGAGAGGATTATTAATCTCCTACTGTCACTGCCCAAAAAAGGGGGTTCATCTGTCTGCTGCAAGACATGCCAATAGTCAAGAGGCCAGGTGGTAGGAGAGAAAAGACTTTTTATTCCAGCTTGCCAACAAGAGGGAAGATGGCTGACTCATGTTGGAAAGAACCATCTTACAGAACAAAGATTACAGGCCAGTTATATAGGGTGCTGGTGTCTGGGTGGGGGAGGCGTCTGATCTCTGGGTGGGGGCAGACATCTGGTCTTAGTTCCCGATAGTCTTTGGTTTTACTGGACATGCATCAGAGACTGGAGCAACGCCTACACCCTGATCTTTCGGTTGCCATTGATGATGGCTGTCAGCATAGACTCTTTGCCTGGGGTCATCACATTCCTAAGGACTTCAAAAGAACAAAGTTATCAACTTATAGCAGCTGGGAGGGGCCGTAAATCTACAGAGCAAATCTGGGCTAGGTAATCAGAGGTCATTCAAAATTACAACAGGGTTCTTTTCTACAGTATCGCTTCCCTTATGTCAACCTTAACTTGAGCCGGTATCACTACTGGGATGATCTTGAAGTGAGAATTCTATAAAAGGCACATCACTAGGGGGAACAGGAAGGGATTTAATGTGTTAGAGGTTGAGTTTCCTTATAGTGCCACGGACTTGATGGACAATATTTAACTGCAGTACCTATGAGGAAGGCACTATTGTCTTCATTTTAGAGATGAGGAAACTGAGACTAAGAGAATGGTTAATTTTCCTGAGTTAGCACAGTGAATGGTAAAGCCTGAATTTGAAGTTGGTGCTGTTGGTTCTGAATCTGAAGGCTTTCTACTGCCTGGAAGAGCATGAAATATTTTTTGTTTGCTTTGCCCTGGGATATTGATGCAATGTTGTACCAGTCATCTTCCTCAAAATCATTTTCACATTTTCTTGTGGTAGTTTAGTCCTGGATCTAATGAAATCTAATCTGGATCTAAAGAATCCCAGAGCTAGCAATGCTAGCTTTCCTCCTAATTTACTTTAGGCTTCATAGAGTTCCCTAGCTGGATGGGACCTCAGAGATAAGTCAATCAATCACCCAATTTATGGCTGAGGAGACTGAGGCATGCTGTTTGGTGACTTGCCCAAGCTGAAATTGCTTGTTGGTGGCAGAGCTTGAAATAGATTGCAGGTCCTCAAATTTTCAGTCCAATGCTATTTTCATTATGCTCTAGGAAACTTTCCTAACATATAGAGAACCATGTGTAAGACCTAGGATATATTTGCAAATGTTGATTTTTCTGATATGGAAGAAAATAAGGCTAACTAAGGAGTTTAAAAATGCTTACCTGCATATTTGTGCAAGTTTCTTATTTCAGCTCAAGGTGGAGTTGTTTTTTATGGCCTAATGGATCTGCATCGGGTGGGGGGTGGGGCTAGGAGCCTTATGGATCTTTCTAAAACTAAGTTCTGTTGCTGTGTTTCTCAAAGTAGGAGTTGTACTTATTAAAAATGCAGATTCATGGCCACCCCCTCAAGACATGGGTAAGATCTAGGAATCTAACTTTAAGCAATCACCACAAATGATTCTTAGGCACATTAAAATGAGAACAACTGCCCTTGAGTATCTCATGATTGTTCTTGACTAAGTACTGGAAAGCCTGAGACTGAGAGGCCTGCCTTTGCAAGTCTACGATGATTCATCATGGCTGCTGAGAGAAGACCCCTCCTGGACGTCCGTATTTGCCTTTCAAGCAGCCCCAACCGTGAGCATTGGTGTTAATAAAATTAACAGCAGTGGAGAAACATGTCTTGGGTTTGATTATGAATCAGTGATTGAATGAAGTTGAAAGTGAAAATACTGATTCTTTAAACTCCAAGTTAAACATGTGCTGCTCATCTTCTAACACAGAATGAGTCACTATTCCAGTGACTCACTGAGGGTTTGGTGGAAATAGAAATCAGATCCTGTGAGAATTGGGGCTGGGTTACTGATGCTTTATTATTGTAAAAATACTGAAACTCGTTTCCCCAATGACATTTCCCCTCGTTAATTTATTACTTATTGATTATTTACTGTATGTGAAACGTGAATAAGTGGAGGGTGGGGAATAAGAGGAAGGAAGGCATTAGAGGGGGTTCAGAGGTTCCAGTAGGATAACATATAATATTAAAAGTGCAGAAGGCTGGAGAGTTTTATTTCTTGTTTGTATAAAAATTCAATGTGGTTTGTAAATAGTGCTTCTTGCGTGTGACCTTGTGTCTGGTAGTTACCTTTTACATCCAGAGCCATACAAATATCCATTCATAAGTGTTCCACTTCTTCTGACAGGTTTGGCATTTAGTGGGAACAGTTATTTCACATACTAGAGGAGGGAAGGGTGTACCAGAGGAAAGAGCCCATGGTTGGGGGTGACAGTCCTGAGAAGGAGATAGAGGTTTGTGTGTGTGTTTTCTGAAAAGATGTTGTTTTCTGCTTTAGATGTAAGTTTAGGGGACATCCAGATGGAGATGTCCAGCAGATAGTTTTGAAATTGTAGCTAGGGAGAGAGTTTAAGGCATTGTTTTTCATGGGGAGAAAGAGCATTCTCTACCCACTCTGGGTCCTTTCTGGCTGGGCTACAAATTAAATTGACATGAGGCTGAATAGCAGGAGAAAATCAAAGCTTTATAAAACATGTATACATGGGAGAGGCCAAGGAGTGTCTCTTGACAAAATGGTGGAGATTCTCCTCTTATATAGACAAACGAGGATGGGGGTGGGGGGGGAGTTGGGAGTGTCAGCCACGAGGGGTTACAAGAAAAGCACAGTAAGGTTATTATGCAGATTTAAGGCCTCACCTTCCACATTGAGGTCATCCACCCCTCTTCCAAGTACAGAGAAGGAGATACCTTTACAAATGGAGATTTTCCTTACAAATGTAAATGTTTGGTAAACAAAACTTTGATGAGAATGGGTGTAACAAAGACCCTCCCAGTCTGTCGACACCCAGAGTCATCTAAGATGAAGGCCCATCCCAGGGACAGGCCTTCCATCCCAAATCCCTTTAGAGAGTTGGGGGGGCGGTGAAGGTCAAAGCCTCCTTCAGAGCAAAGTAGAGAGAGACACATCTTGAGGTGGCCAATTCTGATCCCCCACATTTTCATGGAGGGAAGACAATACTTGAAGTCTTGTGGGAATGCATGAGATGCACAAGAGAGACAGAGCTTATGGAAAGAACAGGACTGATGATAGAAGTTTGAGAGGAGAAAAATCGATCAGTAAAATGGATAGACAATGAACATCCAGAGACAGGGATAGACTGAAGATGGTGAGATCTCTCAGAAGCCAAGGGAAGAGAGAGTTATAAGCAGGAAGGTTTTAATAGTACTAAGTGTCCTACAATGTCAAAGAAGAGAAGATGAGGACAAAGAAAAGGGCATTGGTGATCCTCAAGTGAATGGTTTTAAGTTGAGTGTTGGGAGCAAAAGCCAAGTTTTAAGTAATAAGTGGGTGGTGAGAAAATCTGATCAGAAAGTGTAGACCACTCTTTGCTGAAGTTTGACAGTTGAAAAGAGAGAAACAGGTGGTCTCTTAACAGGCACAGTAGAGAGGGAGGAGTGGTTGATGCAAAGGGGAGGGCGGATGATTCATGGGCAAGAAGGGGTGGGATCAGGATCAGGAGCACAGGTGAGTGGATTATCCTTAAAAAAGTTGTACTTTTTCCTTTGATGTAAGAAAGAAGTAGGAGAGAAGGAGTAAGGAAAGAAATATTTTGAGGTGTGAACTTGAGGTGAAGAATAAAATTGAAATATGGTTTTAGGAAAACTTTGCCATAGTTATCTACCTGCATCTAATTTGTACAGATCTGGTCATCTCTTTGTAGGAAGTGGAGATAAATGTTAAAAGCAGTGGCCCACTGGAGAGAGAAGCACAGAATTGGAGATATTCCCTGGTGGTGCCCTAACCTGGGTCCCTGTTGGATTGTGGGATATTGGAATGCAGGGGTTGATACTTGTGTCGGTATCAGGAGAGGGAGCACAGGAGGACAGAGAAGAGAAAGGGGCTGTTTATGGTGGTAGTATGCCTCACTTGAAGCTTGAGGGGCTGGGATAGAGTTATTTCAGTATGGCCATGGTTGTCAGTGTCAGTAAGAAGTGGAATTGTAGCTCATCATCTCTTGGTCTGGGCTAAGATGACCATCATACAAAAGGTGCAGTGACAAAACTTGAGGAGAAGGAAATTGTAGTGGGGCCTGGTCTTGCTCTGTCTCGTCTATTTTTCACTTCCCTTAGGAAAATTCGATGACTTGACTTTCTTCCCTTGCAAGGATGAAGGTGCAATTGGTCAAAGAAGATTTGCTGGAGGGAGTTGAGTAGGGAGTTAGTGGGCAGGTCTGTGGGTCTTTAGCTCTGAAATAATGATTCATGTTTAAAATCTGAAAACAGGAGTGGTAAAGAGCTTGGAAAAAGATGGGGAGGAAAGTTTTTTAGAGCATCTAGTAGCTTCCTTTTGGTGGGACAATGTTAGGAATTTACCTTTGTGAAAATGTAGCTGGCAGAAATGATTTAGTATTATAAACTTTAACTTTACTGAAATAAGTGTTAAATCTCCTCAGGAATATAGTTAAGACAGGGCATTTACTATTTTGAGAATTCCAAACATTTATTAGGCACCAAATTATATATGGCATAATATTGGGTGGCATAAATGTTTGGTGACCACAAAAAGTTCTTGTCTCTGTGCTCTTCACGGGAAGCAAAGCAGGTTTCATTTCATGTGCCAACTTGAGTTGATGGTAGGGGCTGCTTGGAGTGCTGTGCTGATGGTTTCATGGTCGTGTCTGGGCTTACTGGAATAGAGCAGATGGATTAGCTGTGTCTGCCATGGGCATGGGACTGGGGAGTGTGGTATGAGCTGCAAATGGGCCTATTGCGTTGAAGAGAAATGGTCGCCTACACGACTACATGGGTGTAATCACAACACGGATAAGAGAGGAAAGATGGAAGAGCAGATGTGTCCAAATACTAACACGAGAGTGCACTAAGCTACAGAGGAGGGACAGGGAGGGAATATTAGATTTTTTTTGGACTAATATCTTGTAAAGAATAGCTGGGTCTGTCCTGTACAGTTTCAGAGACACGATGGGTCACAATAGGGGCTCTGGAGCCACACTGGAATTGAACCCATAGCACTACCTCTTATTACCTATGTGGCCTTGGGCAAGTCACTGCATCTCGTCTGGTCTCAGTTGCTTCATCTGAGCAATGACACAATAGTAGTACCTACCTCAGAGCATTGTTGTGAGGATTAAATGAGACTGCTTTAGAGTTGCACCATCCAATATGGTAGGCACTAGCGACATGTGGTTTTGGGGCACTTGAAATGTGGCTCATAGAAACTGAGATGGGCTGTGAGTATAAAATACACACTGGATTTTGAATACTTAGTGCTAAAAAAAGCAACAAAACTCATTAATTTTTTATATTGCTTACATGTTCAATAATAATATTTTGGATATATTGGGTTAAATCAAATATGTTATTAAAATTAATTTCACCGATTTCCTTTTTCTTTGTTTTGGTATACTGCTTTAGAACATTTATCATAGTGCCTGGCACATAGTAAACACCAGAGAATGGCAGCTGTGTTGTACCTGGTATTTGACAGTGTCAGATATTAGTGCAAATGCCTCCCTCCTGAGCACAAGCTTGTGGTGTGAGGCCAGGGCTCTCTTGATGGTGGTTTGATTCTGACTGGAGTGGGCCTTCTACTTTGTTCCTTGTCCCTTGAGGAAGGAGGAAGTTTCCCTGAAAAGAAGCACCATACCATAGGGTTGGTGAACTTTTCCTGTAAAGGGCCAGATGGTCGACAGCGTAGGTTTTGCCAGCCTTGTGGTCTCTTGCTGCAGCTGCTGGACTTCATGTTTGTAGTGTGAAAGTAGCCACAGAGGGCACCTGACAGATGAGCATGCTGTGTAGCAACGGAACTTTATTTATGGACCCTGAATTTGGAGTTCATATAATTTTCATGTGTCGTGAGGTATTTTTTCCAGCTATTTAAAAATACAAACCCATTTTTAGCTCATGAACTGTACAAAAACAGGTGCGGGCCGATTTGGCCTGTGGGTAGTAGATTGTCAACCCGGCCATAATACATGCCCCGTACACTGAGCAGCCCTTGCTGGACTTTTGGTTTTTCATTTGTGTTGAACCTAATGTTTAGTTTATACTGTGTAATTTTATTTATTTTACTTTTACTGCATTTTCGTGTGACCTATTTTTATGCTCAGGCAGTCTAAATGGAACAAAACGTTATTTCTGAAACTCATAGTTATCCAGATGTTTGTAAGCAAGGCGAGGCACAGAGAAAAAAATTAAAGGAGTATGTGAGGGACCAAAGGAAATGTTTTTTTTATTTTGTTTGAAAAACTTGTGTTTTCTGTATAGATTGAATTCACTGAAGACTTAACTTTAAAGTGACATTAAACTGTGAAGCAGAAACATTATATTTTAAGGTTTTGTCTTCTGTGGATTTCTGGTGAACCCCAATTTCTCACTTTGTCCATCTGCAATCAAAGAAAATGCTGAATAATGACAGAATATTTAATACCTTGGGAAAGAGGTCAAAATTGTCAGCTGAAAAAGCGATATACTTAAGTTTATTACTGTATATCACTGAATAGCAGAGAGCTGCCCAAAATAATTAAGCAGTAAATACTAAGTCAGTCAGATATATGGTGGAAAATCCATTTCTTTTCATAGAGAATATTTTTGGACCTAGTTGGATTTCCGGTTACACACGACTCCCTCCCTTCAGCAATTCTCTGCCGAGCTATCTGGTCAGCGCACGTGTCAGAAGAGGCAGTATATGGTATTACAGAGTGTGTTTAAAAAGTTAAGGAAAGGTTAGTTTTTGTGTATGCTTGTTACACAATTTAAAAATAGCTTTGACTCTATTTGTAGATCAAACGACCAGCTCTCAGGCCGGTGCCAAGTGTGAAGCCTTAAAACAAGGTTTCTTTTGAGTGGCTTCAGCGGTGTTGGGAAGGAGAAAATGTCTTAACAGGTTTTAAGATAGACTTTCTCTGGTTATGTAAAAAAATGATCTGAGTTTTACAAAGTTATCTACAATAACATTGAGAAGGACTGTGCATAACAGAGTGTACCTTTAGTCAGTGATTTAAAAGAGAGCCACGCAGTGTTCCCAGAGGTGGTGACTCTTTCCCGAGTCTGAGTGGAGCCTTGCCAAAAGGGAGAAAAAATGTTCAGGACAGTTTGCAAATACTATCTATTTAATCCTCAATCCAGCAACAGCAGAGAAAGAGATTACTATTCTTCATCTACACTCCCACTACCTTGCCCCCCATGTTATGTTGTGGTGTAAATTATTTATAGAATGTTAGGACTTTCAAATGAGACTTAATAAGTGCCTAGGAAATTCCAAGCTGCATTTATAAATTTAGAGGGAAGAGAAGTCGAAAAAATGCTAAGTACTTAAAGTCAACCTTTTAATCAGGACACAGGAGAGCAGTGAGTGGGCCTTAAATTGGATCTCTCTACACATCCTCCAGAGTCACTCCCCGGTCCGGCCGAGAATTAGGGGTGGGTGGAGCATCTCTACTTTTGCGTGCAGCTTCTGTTTCTGGCTATCTTTCCTGGGTCTTTGAATGGACATGGTCACACGTCAGAACAGTGGGACCCAGACATGCAGTCACCCCCTCCTTCCCATTTCTCTCTAATGAGAAAACCCCTCAAAGGTTTGACTCTATTAAGAGCTACATTAAAAAAATGAAACTTCTGCTACGAAATGGGATTTCCTGCACTTCAAATCTGGGTAGCTTGTTTTGAATTGCTAACATGCTTGCCCTCCAATTAATCAACCTCCTAGATTTATTTGGATTGTGGACTCACAGCTGCTTTCTACTTCTCCTTGCTTGGTGTCACTTAGCTAAAACTCAATTATGTACGACCCCGCCCCCCCACAATCTTTGTAGATTTGCCAGTGATGGGAGATAGACTGTGTGTCAGGCTGTGCTAGAAAGAAAGCACATTGCTCCCTCCAGTCACTGGACTGACAAAGTAGGCACCTCCATGATTTATCCTAAAGTAATGAAAAAGAAGTAACTCTCAGTCATCAGGCGTGCTGGTTTGTTGGGACCCAGCTCCCTGCAGTTTAATGTTTTTGATTTTATTCCTGTGGGGGACACTGTGGTGGATGCTGTGCTCTACCGCCCGGATACAGTCCTTCAGGGGTGAATGACTCATTCCCTCCGGCTGCTGGGAGGGTTTCAGCAGGCTGCCCTCAGAGACAGCCCCCTTTGGAATCTGCAACAGCTAAAGAGAGTCACCTTGCCCAGGGGCACCCCTCCTTGGGTGGAGGTCCAGTCCCCTCCCCCCAACTCAGGACAACTCTCAACGGTCATCACTGCTTCTGAGTGCCCCCATGGACACCTCCTGAGCCTGCGTTGCAACTCCCCCCCTCCCTCTCCTCACCCCTGTCTCCTTCCCTCCTTCACTTCTCCAGCTGCTGATCTCAGTGCACTCCCTACAAAACCTCTTGCACTGTAGTCACCATCTCAGAGTTGACTTCCCAGGAACCAACCTTAGACAGCTGTGGTTCTTGTTTAACTTTCCTTTGAAGAGGGATTTTTCAGATCTTGAAATTAACTTAAAAAGTATCAAAACTATGTAGTGTGAAGAACTGATATAAATAAGAGTTGGGAAATTTTCTAGTTTTTATATTCTTTTCAGAAGTTCTAGTATAACATGAATTATTTTAAAATTAGCTCTGTTACTGCAGTGCTCATGGTATAACTGTAAGGGCTGGGCGAAGCATTATGGGAGGAGAACCCGTTGGTTCTGGTGATAACTAGCATAGAGCTGAGAAGAGAGGAGATACTGAATGATGAGCCTTCTGTGCCTGAGGGTGGTCATGTCAACATATACAAACAGGCTGCCCAGGCTGTGGAGCTTTTACACTCATCCAAGGTAGGGAGAATCAAAGAACAGAAGCGCAGCTGCTGTTCTGGTGCAGAGAGGCAGTACAGAGTAGTGGTTTAGAGCTCGGACCCACGAGCCAGGCTGCCTGGGTTGAATTTCGGCTTCATTACTCCCTTCCTCTGTGACCCTGGGCAGGTCACGTAGTGTCTCTGTGCCTCAGGGTTCTCAGTTGTAAAATAAGGACAATAATACTTGATGGATTATGGTGAGGACTAAACCAGTTAATGTATGTTATGCTTTTAGAAAACTGTAAATAGTATCTATTATCATTACTATTTTATTCACAAAATTTAAAAATTATATGCAGTCAGATCTGTTGGTTGTTTTATTGCTTCTAAGCAAAAATTTAACTCTTCCATCCTGTAAACCAGCACTGTCCAATAGAAGCACATGTATAATATTACCACATATGTAATTTAACATTTTCTAGTGACTACATTAAAAAGGTAAAAAGAAACAGGTGAAACTATATTTAATAATATATTTTATTTAGCACAATAATTCATAAATATTATCAGTTTAACATGTAATCAGTATAAAAATTATGGCATTTTTTTCAATAATTTTATTGAAGTCATATTTGTTTACAACATTGTGTAATTTCAGGTGTACATTATTATATATCAGTTTCTGTATAGACTGCATCGTGCCCACGACCGAGAGTCTAATTTTTATCCGCCACAGTATATATGTGCCCCTTTACTCCTTTCGCCTACCACCCAACCCCTTTTCCTCTGGTAACCACTAATCTGTTCTCTTTATCCATGAGTCTGTTTATCTTCCACTTATGAGTGAAATCATACGGCGTTTGTCTTTCTAGAGAAAGACAAGCTAGAGCTGGCTTATTTTGCTTAACATAATACCCTCAAGGTCCATGAATGTTGTTGCAAATGGGACGATTTTGTCTTTTTTTATGGCTGAGTAGTATTTCATTGTATATATACACCACATCTTTGTTATCCATTCATCAGTTGATGGGCACTTGCACTGCTTCCACGTCTTGGCTATTGTGAATAATGCTGCAGTGAACATAGGGGTGCATAAGTCTCTTTGTATTGTTGATTTCATGTTCTTTGGATAAATACCAGTAGTGGGATAGCTGGATCATGTGGTATTTCTATTTTTAACTTTTTGAGAAATCTCCATACTGTTTTCCATAGAGGCTGCTCCGGTTTGCATTCCCACCAGCAGTGAATGAGGGTTCCCTTTTCTCCACATCTTCAGTTACATTTGTTATTTTTTTGTCTTGGTAATTATAGCTATTCTGACAGGTGTAAGGTGATATCTCATTGTGGTTTTGATCTGCATTTCCCTAATAATTAGTGATGTTGAACATCTTTTCCTGTGCCTATTGACCATCTGTATCTCTTCTTTGGAAAAATGCCTGTTCACATCCTCTGCCCATTTTTTGATTGGGTTGTTTGTTTTTATGTTGTTGAGTGGTATGAGCTCTTTATATATGTTGGAGATTAACCCCTTATCAAATATATTGTTTGCAAATATTTTCTGCCAGTTGGTGGGTTGTCTTTTTGTTTTGTTCATGGTTTCCTTTGCCTTGCAGAAGGTTTTTAGTCAGATGTAGTCCCATTTGTTTATTTTTTCTTTTGTTTCCCTTGCTTGAGTAGACATGGTATTCAAAAAGATGCTAAGACTGATGGGAAAGAGTGTACTGTCTATATTTTCTTCTAGGATTTTTATGCTTTCAGGTCTTACATTCAAGTCTTTAATCCATTTTGAGTTAACTTTATATATGGTGTAAGATAATGGTTTACTTTCATTTTTTTTTGCATGTGGCTGTCCAGTTTTCCCAATGTCATTTATTGAAGAGACTTTCCTTTCTCCATTATACGGCTCCTTTTTTGAAGATTAGCTGTCCATAGATGTGTGGTTTTATTTCTAGGCTTTCTATTCTGTTCCATTGATCTGTTAAGTCTGTTTTAGTGCCAGTACCATGCTGTTTTGATTACTGTAGTTTTGTAGTATATTTTGAAATCAGGGATTGCGATGCCTCCAGCTTTGTTATTTTTTCTGAGGATTGCTTTGGCTATTCATGGTCTTCTGTTGTTTCATATAAATTTTAAGATTCTTTGTTCTATTTCTGTGAAGAATGTCACTGGGATTCTGATTGGGATTGCATTGAATCTGTAGATTGCTTTAGGTAATATGGACATTTTAACTATGTTTATTCTTCCAATCTATGAGCATTGAATATCTTTCCATTTCTTTACATCTTCTTCAGTTTCTTTCAAAATGTCTTATAATTTTTAGTGTATAGGTTTTTCACCTCCTTGGTTAAATTTATTCCTAGATATTTTATTCTTTTTGTTGTGATTGTGAATGGAATTGTATTCTTGAATTCTCTTTCTGCTAGTTATTAGTGTATAGAAATGCAACTGGTTTTTGTAAGTTGATTTTGTACCCTGCAACTTTGCTGTAGTTGTTGATTATTTCTAATAGTTTTCCGATGGATTCTTTAGGGTTTTCTATATATAAAATCATGTCATCTGCAAACAGTGGGAGTTTTACTTCTTCCTTTCCAATTTGGATCCCTTTAATTTCTTTTTCTTGCCTAATTGCTCTCGCCAAAACCTCTAGTACTGCATTGAATAGGAGTGGTGAGAGTGGGCACTCTTGTTCAGAAGGATGGCTTTCAGTTTTTCCCCATTGGATATAATATTGGCTGTGGATTGTCATATATGGCTTTTATTATGTTGAGGTACTTTCCTTCCATCACCATTTTATTCAGAGTTTTTAGCATAAATGGATGTTGGATCCTGTCAGACGCTTTCTCTGCTTCTATTGAAATGATCAGGTGATTTTTATTCGTCATTTTGTTAATGTTGTGTATCACATAGATTGACTTGTGGGTGTTGAACTATCTCTGCATCCCTGGTATAAATCCCACTGGATCATGGTGTGTGATCCTTTTAATGTATTGCTGTATTCAGTTTGCCAATATTTTGTTGAGGATTTTTGCATCTACGTTCATTAGCGATATTGCCCTGTAATTTTCCTTCTTTGTGTTGTCCTTGTCTGGTTTTGGTTATCAGGGTAATGTTGGCTTCATAGAATGAGTTAGGAAGTGTTCTGTCTTCTTCAATTTTTTGGAATAGTTTGAGAAGGATAGGTATTAAATCTTCTTTGAATGTTTGATAGAATTCTCCGGAGAAACCATCTGGTCCTGGACTTGTGTTTTTTGGAACGTTTTTGATTACTGTTTCAGTCTCTTTACTTGTGATTAGTCTGTTCAGATTCTTTATTTCTTCTTGATTCAGTTTTGGTAGGTTGTGTGAGTCTAAGTATTTATCCATTTCTTCTAGGTTATTCAATTTGTTGGCATATAGTTTTTCATAGTATTCTCTTGTAATCCTTTGTATTTCTGTGGTATCTATTGTCATTCTCCTCTTTCATTTCTAATTTTATTCATTTGAGCCTTCTCTCTTTTTTCTTAGTGAGTCTGGCTAAGAGTATGTCTGTTTTGTTTATCTTGTCAAAGAACCAGCTCTTAGTTGCATTGACCCTTTGTACTGTTTTTTTAGTCTCTATTTCATTTATTTCTGCTCTAATTTATCTTTTCCTCCCACTGCTGACTTTGGGCTTTATTGTTCTTCTTTTTCTAGTTCTGTTAGGTGTGGTTTAGGATTACTTATTTGAGATTTTCCTTGTTTGTTGAGGTGGGCCTGTATTGCTATAAATTTCCCTCTTAGAACTGCTTTTGCTGCATCCCATAAGAGTTGGTGTGTTGTATTTTCATTTTCATTTGTCTCCAGGTCTTATTTGATTTCTCCTTTAATTTCTTCATTTATCCAGTGGCTGTTCAGTAGCATGTTGTTTAGTCTCCATGTATTTGTGACTTTCCCAGCTTTTTTTCTTGTAGTTGATTTCTAGTTTCATAGTGTTGTTGGCAGAAAAGATGTTTGATATGATTCCAATCTTCTTAAATTTATTGAGGCTTACCTTGTTTCCCAACATGTGATTGTTTTTTGAGAATGTTCCATGTGCACTTGAGAAGAATGGGTATTCTGCAGTTTTTGGGTGGAATGTTCTTTATATATCTATTAAATCCATCTGGTCCAGTGTTTCATTTAAGTCCAGTATTTCCTTGTTGACTTTCTGTCTGGATGATCTATCCATTGAGGTAAGTGGGGTGTTGAGGTCCCCTGCTATTATTGTGTTGCTGTCAGTTTCTCCCTTTAGGTCTGTTAATATTTGCTTTATATACTTTGGTGCCACTGTGTTAGGTGCATCTATATTCATAAGTGTTATTTCCTCTTGGTGGAATGTCCTTTTTATCCTTATATACAGCCTCTCTTTGTCTCTCATTGCCTTTTTTATCTTGAAGTCTGCTTTGTCTGATATAAGTATGGCAACACCTGCTTTCTTTTTTTTCCCAATTTCCCTGGAGTATTGTCTTCCATCCCTTCACTCTAAGCCTGTGTTTGACTTTAGAGCTGAGATATGTTTCCTGGAGGCAGCATATTGTTAGGTCTTGTTTTTTAATCCATCCAGTCACTCTGTGTCTTTTGATTGGAGAATTCAATCCATTTACATTTAGAGTGATTATTGATATATGAGGGCTTGATACTGCCATTTTGTCTTGTTTTCCAGTTCTATATTTCCACTGTTTCTGTTCCCTTGTATTTCTGACTGCCATTTCAGTTTGGTGGTTTTCTGTGTTGGTTTTCTCTTTATTTATGATTTGTGCCTCTGCTTTGATTTTTTTGTTTGGTGGTTACCATGAGGTTTGTATAAAAGATCTCGTAGATGAGATAGTCCATTTTCTAATAGCCTCTTATCTCCATTAGCCTGAGCAGGTTCCATCCCTTTCTTCTTCCTCTTCTGAGTTATTGTCACAAATTTTTCTTTTTTCTGTGTCATAAGTTTGTGACTAAATTGAAGTGTTTATCATTACTTTTGATGCTTTTGCTCCTTTTATCTTTTATGTTATAATTAAATGTTTGCTAACCTGTTCTGATAGACAGCTGCAATTTTCTGATTTTGCCTGTCTATTTATCTCCTAGCTCAAAGCTTTGTAAACCTTTGTCTTTTTGTTTCAGGTGGGAGGGCTTCCTTCATCATTTCTTGTAAGGGAGCTCTAGTGGCAGTGAACTCCCTAGCTTTTGTTTATCTGGGAAAGCTTTTATTTCTCCATTGTATCTGAAGGATAGTTTTGCTGGGTAGAGTATTCTTGGCTGAACATTTTTGTCTTTCAGCATTTTGAATATATCATTCCAATGTCTCCTAGCCTGTAAGGTTTCTGCTGAGAAATCCACTGAAATCCTGATAAGGGTTCCTTTGTAGGTTATTTTCTCCTGCCTTGCTGCCCTTAATATTTTTCTTTTTCATTGACTTTTGCCAGTTTTAATAGTATATGCCTTGGAGAAAGTCTTTTTGCAATGATGTAGTTAGGAGTTCTGTTGGCTTCATTTGCTTGTAAGTCCAGTTCCTTCCCCACATTTGGGAAGTTCTCAGCTATTAGTTCTTTGAATAAGTTCTCTTCTCCTTTCTCCCTCTGGAATATCTATAATCCCTATGTTGCTTTTCCTAATTGAGTCAGATATTTCTCGAAGAATTTCTTCATTTTTTAAAAATCTTAGTTCTCTTTCCTCCTCTGCCTGAAGAATTTCTAGATTCTTGTCCTCTAATTCACTAATTCTGTCCTCCATAATGTCAGGTCTTTTTTTTTTTATGGTTTCTAGATTATTTTTTATCTCATTAGTTATGTTCTGCATATCCAGAATTTCTGTATAGTTTTTTTAAGGGGTTCAGTCTCTTTGGTGAAGTCTTCCTTCTGCTTATTAATTTTATTCCTAAGCTCATTGAACTGTCTTTCTGAGTTTTCTTATGACTTGTTGAGTTTCTTTATGACCACTATTTTAAATTCTCTGTCATTTAGGTGATAAATTTCTGTGTCTTCAGGATTGGTTTCTGGAGACTTATAAATTTCCTTCTGCTCTGAAGTGTTGCTGTAGTTTTTCATGGTGTTTGATGACTTGATCCTTTGCCAGGGCATTTTTGGTAATATCAGGTTGCTAATTCCACCTGCCACCACTGGGGGGAGCAGGAGCTGTGTTTCTGATCCCACCCCATCTGCTGGAAGTTGTGTGAGTGGCTGCCCTGCGTTTGCCCAGGCTGTCCACAGCAGCTCTGCAGGTTGCTCTTGTGGTGATGGGGCCTCTGTGCTCAGCAGGCAGGTTGTGCAGGCATGGGCCAGCCCTGTGCTTACAGGTGGTTTGGCTGAGGCACTGGGCTTGGTGGGTGGGGAAGCTTTGTGGGTGCTGAGCTTCTGCCACTCGGTGGGGAGCATTCCCAAGGGTGACTCCCCGTCACATGGTGGGTGCTCCCGCAGGCTGGGCTACCCCTCCAAAAGCATTCACGTGCACTGGGCTGCCCCTTCCTCCTCTTGCAGTCACTCCTGGCTGCTGCGTGAGGCTCTGTGACCTGGCTTGCAGCTGCTCACCTAGTTCCACTGCTTCCTGGGGATCCACTCCACCCACCTTCAGGTGAATGGCTGTGTGGACCTCTCAGGCATCCTGTTGTGCTGTGTGAGAATCCTCTGCTGGTTATTGAATGTCCATTTAGTTGTAACTTAAGGGGGAAGAGACAAAGGGAACAGCTCACTCTGCCACGATGCTGACATCACTCTGGCTAAAAATTGTTAATGAGATAGTTTGCATCTTTTTTTGCTTTTTTAAGTCTTAGCAATATGGAGTGTATTTTACATTTGCAGTACATTTCAGTTGCCCGAGCCACTCATGCCTGGAGGCTACTGAACTGGACTGTGCTGGTGTAGAGGTTTGCCAGTTAACCTTCTTTATTTTGAAAGTGTTCCAGGTATCTATCACTGTGAATGAACTACCCCCAAACTTAGTAGTTTAAATAACAATGGTATATTATTTCTCATGAGTCTCTCATCCAGCTTGTACTCACAAGATTGATGGTTATTGCCTGAGTCAATTATTACCATGATAGTTGTGATATTTTCTAATTCCATGATTCCTTCTACATTTATTAGTTGGAATTCTATGGTAAAGAAGAACTTTTTCTTCTCCCTCATTTAGTCATCTACTTAATTATATAGCAGCACAAACTCATGTTTTACTCAGTACATTATAATCCATCATTTATTTGAACGTTCAAGTTGTCTGACCAATGGTTGTTATATATGTAATGGTTAGACAACTTGAACGTTCAAATAAATAAAAGACTTTATTTTTTTCAGATTTTTCATATTACCCCTGCCACTATGCATGCATAGCCTCCCCATTATCAACATCACTCACCAGAATGGTGCATTTTTTTTTTTTTTTTTTACCAAAGACAAACCAACATTGACACATCATAATCACCCAGTGTTCATAGTTTACCTTAGGGGATTCACTGCTGGTGTTGTACATTCTGTGGGTTTTTGACAAATGTATAATGACATATATCCATCATTATAATGTCATACAGAGTATTTTTTACTGCCCTAAAAATCCTCTATGCTCTGCTATTCATCTCTCCCTGCCACTTTCCAGCAACGACTGCTCTATATTTTGTCTCCATAGTTTTGCCTTTTCCAGAATGTCATTTAGTTGGAATCATTCAGTATGTAGCCTTTTCAGAGTGGCTTCTTTTGCTTAGTAATATGCATTTAAGGGTCCCCCATTTCTTTTCATGGCTTGATAGCTCATTTCTTTTTAGCACTGAATAATATTCCATTGTCTGGATGTACCACAATTTCTCTCTTCACCTACTGAAGGACATCTTGGTTGCTTCTAAGTTTTGGCAATTATGAATAAAGCTTCTGTGAACATGTGTAGATTTTTGTATGGACATAAGTTTTCAATTCTTTTAAGTAATTACCAAAGAGCATGATTGCTAGATTGTATGGTAGGAATGTTTAGTTTTATAAGAAACTGCCAAACTCTCTTCCAAAGTAGCTGTTTCATGTTGCATTCCACCAGCAATGAATGAGAATTCCTTTTGCTCCACATCCTGGCCAGCAGTCGATGCTGTCAGTATTTTGGATTTTGGCTATTCTAATAGGTGTGTAGCAGTATCTCACTGTTGTTTTAATTTGCATTTCCCTATGATGTGGAGCACCTTTTTATATGCTTATTTACCATCCGTGTATCTTTGGTGAGGTGTCTGTTAATTACCTTGGCCCATTGTTAATTATTTTAATTTTTTTGTGAGGAAGACTGGCCCTGAGCTAACATCTGTTGCCAGTCCTCCTCTTTTTGCTGAGGAAGACTGGCCCTGGGCTAACATCCGTGCCCATCTTCCTCTACTTTATATGGGATGCTGCCACAGCATGGCTGACAAACAGTGCATCGGCGGGTGCCCGGGATCCAAACCAGCGAACCCCGGGCTGCCAAAGTGCCAACTAAACTGCTGCGCCACTGGGCCAGCCCCACCTTGGCCCATTTTTTACTCAAGTTGTTTGTTTTCTTATTGTTGAGTTTTAAGAATTCTTTGTATATTTTAGATTATAGTCCTTTATCAGATGTGTCTTTTGCAAATATCTTCTGCCATTCTGTGGCTTTTCTTCTCATTCTCTTGACATTGTCTTTTGCAGAGCAGAAGTTTTTTTTTTTGGTGAGGAAGATAGGCCTGGAGCTAACATCTGTTGCCAATCTTCCTCATTTTGCTTGAGGAATATTGACCCTGAGCTAAAATCCATGCCAGTCTTCCTCTATTTTGTGTATAGGATCCTGCCACAGCATGGCTTGATGAGTGGTGCATTGGTCTGTGCCTGGGATCTGAACCTGTGAACTCCGGGCTGCTGAAGTGGAGCGCACGAACTTAACCACTATGCCACCGGGCCGGCCCCCAGAAATTTTTAATTTTAATGAAGTCTAGCTTATCACTTATTTCTTACATGGATTGTGTCTTCAGTATTGTATCTAAAAAGGCATCACTATACCCAAGATCACCTAGGTTTTCTCCTATGTTATCGTCTAGGTGTTTTATAGTTTTGTGTTTTACGTTAGGTGTATGATCCATTTTGAGTTAATTTTTGTGAAGGATGTAAGAACTGTGTCTAGATTCATTTTTTTGCATGTAGATGTCCAGTTCCAGCACCATTTATTGAAGAGACTATCTTTGCTCCATTGTATTTCATTTATTCCTTTGTCAAATATCATTTGAACATATTTACGTGGATCTATTTCTGGGCTCTCTATTCTGTTCTGTTGATCTATTTGTCTATTCTTTTGCAAATACCACATGGACTTGATTATTGTAGCTTTATAGTAAGTCTTGAAGTTGGGTAGCATTATTCCTCAAACTCTGTTCTCCTTCAATATTGTGTTGGCTATTCTGAGTCTTTTGCCTCTCCATGTAAAATTTAAAATCAGTTTGTTAATATTCACAAGATAACTTGCTGAGATTTTGATTAGGATTGCCTTGAATCTATATGTCAAGTTGAGAAGAACTGATGTCATGATAATATTGAGTTTTCCTATTTGTGAACTTTGAATATCTCTCCATTTCTTTAGTTCTCCTTTGATTTCATTTATCAGAGTTTTGTAGTTTTCCTCATATAGATCTTGTACACGTTTTGTTAGATTTATACCTAAGTATTTAATTTTTTGAGTGCTAATGTAAATGATATTGTTTTTAATTTCAAATTCCACTTGTTCATTGTCGGTGTGCAGTGACCATAATATTTTTAATTGAGAAAACACTCTTTCTATGTGGGCTGAGGTACGTGGTATGATCAGAGCAAATTCTGCTATATGGAGGATATTCTCAATTCCAATTTTTTTTCCATATTAACTGTTTAAATGTTTCAGCTCAGATATTTTATAGGGTCTGTCTTTTTGCCTGCAGAGTATGGTTCCTCTCTTCAACAAATATGTTTACAACACAAAACCTGTCAAATGAATTGTTGCTATTCATGGTTCTTTTGAGTGTTTCATTAAGTTCAGTTGCTACAACAACACAGAGCTTCTCAATTTCACTTTGGTTCAGTGTAGAATATGCCTATCCCATTAAAAATAAGAACTTAGTAAACAGAAGTTTGTTTCCACAAATTGAGATATTTCTAGAACATGATTACAAAATTTCAAAGTTAAGTCTTGTGCAAATTAAACTCATTTTACATTCATATTTTGCTCAACTGAAAAAGATCCAGGACAAATGCTAAATAAGGATGCTGAGATAATGGCATAACCTGAGACAATCCTGGCAAGGGCTCACCCTGTGTAGAGGGCCTTCCATGACCTGGTCCAGCCTTTTTTCTACTGCCCTCTCCCTGCCTGTGGTCTTGCCTCACCCATCTCTTTGCTTTGGTAGACTCATGTTGACCTCCACTCCACGATTACTAGCATTCTCATTTTATGGATGAAAAAAACTAATCCTGGAGAATCAGGTAACTTGTTCAAGGATGGGAGTAGTATGTGGCCGATTCAAGATGGAATCAATGTGGTCTGATTCCAGAAGCCACTTGCTTAATCCCTGCTTCACGCTGTGCTGTGCTCTGGTGCCTGTCTGCTTCCACGGGATAGACACATGTGGCTTCCAGGAGGAGAGGGACTGTATCTGGTTTTTTCATTGTGGGACCCTTAATAAATACTTCTTAAATGAGTGAAGGAACTGAGGGCCTGTCACCACCTCTGAATCCATGTCACTTAAATGGGAACTTTGGATAAGTACTCTTTTATTTTTCATTTGAAGCATTTTTTTCCCCTTGAAATAAATAGATCTCATGAGAAATTAGCATGAGTTAAGTTAGCAGTTCTATATTTAGAAACTTTACATGAAAAATACTGATGAGTCAGTTATGAGTCCCAGCTCACCCCTGCCATGACTAATGCCTTCCTTTTCTCCCTTTATCATGGGGGTATGAGAGCATGAGAAATAAACCTCAGCTTCCTTCTGTACACTGTATGAAGTGTCCCTCAGACGTGTATAACCTTAAAACAGCAACAAGAGCAGCAACGACATTGACAACAAAAATGATACTGGAAAAGAGAAGCAGAGCTTAACTAATTTTTGGGGGGTCCACCTATGGTTAGCCTGGCCTGGTTTTCCTTAATTCTTTGGCACAAGGATATGTAACAATCTCTCAGGTGTTCTGGGCTTTAATATAATTGTTTTGTTTTGACCAAATAAGTTTGTGATTCTGTAAGTCTATGATTCCCTCTACATCTGAAAGAGTATTAAGAGAGTCTTACGAGTTTTGTGTTATGTCATCATATTCAAATTATGACTCTATTTTCTTCCCTGTTCTCCTTTTAGGCTCTTTCAAGACACTTATTCTTCCATCAGTAAGTATCCATTTAAAAAATTTGGTTTTAGAAATAAACATTGCATCAGTGAAATAAAATGAATATTTTATTGACTTTTATATCAGTTTGCATTTCTTGTGAGTTTTGGCTTGAGTTCAGTCCCACCTTCAGATTATTTAAGAATAGTATTATTATCTTCTTCAAACTCATGGTGAGGTTTCCCTCTTGTGAAGCGGAGACCTTCATCGAGGGATGTGCAGGAGCCTGGGAAGGCTTGGTCCTGCTTCTGCCTTCATGAGCCTGATTGCCTTGCATGTGGTATAACACTCCATGCCTCCGTTTCCTTCTCCTTGAAAAGGGGCAGTGCTGTGCTGAGCTGTATGGGAGCCTGAGACAAGGGAAACATCAGTGATACTGTCTTTTGTTTAAAATTTTGTGTTTTTTGTGCAGAATTTAATTTTTTGCATTAGTTTTGCTATTTTAAAATATGTTAGATATTAAAAAAATTATTTATCATAATTTGGCACTCCCTTAAATTTTGCACTTGAGGCAAGTGCCTCACTCACCTCCCCTTGTCCCGGCCCTGGAAAAGGGGGTAAAGACGCTGTCTCTGTTTCATAGGGGCACCCTGGAGGTGAAATGAGATGGGATGGTGCTGTAAAATTTGCTATAGAAGTGGAAAGGGCTTATTATTTTGTTGAACAAATCATAAAAACTGGTTATTATATATTGTTTGTTAACTAATCCTATTTCCCATGGCTTTGATTTGGAAATTTTTACTTTTATTCCTGTGTTCTGTTTTGGGGCTTCACATGTTTAATGTACAGTAGAGTCGACCACAGCATCCAACAGGAGATGTGACCTGATAGACTTTCCTGAGAGGAGCTGACTAATGACTCTGACCTCGACACATTGCATACTGATGTAGGATCTGCATACCTGATGGGCCGGGTTCCCCATTACCTCTTAAGGTTACTTGTCAAGCACATTCAGAAACCACATTCCTTCTGGGGGGGGGGGGGTTCTTAGGGAATATAGCCCTTTATAAAAATTACTTATGTTCTGTAGCCGTTATGTTTCTCCTTTCCTTACTAAGAAATATACTGCTGCTAACATTAGAAAGTGGGGGAAAAAGGTAGGAGCAGGCAGATGTGGGGGGGGGAAACCAATCTTAGCGATAATAAAACACTAGATTGCTTTAATGTAACTAGAACGTTAGATGCTGCTAGCAGTGCCTGCATGCATAACTCTGTTGAAAGAGTACTCCAGTGAGAAGATTAAAATAAATCCTCGGTGATATAATCGTCCTAGAGCAGAAGGGGGTGAGATTTAAGTTCAGGAATCACAGCTTAAAGCACAGTAAGCATCTGATTTCCTCCAAGAAGGCTGTAGTTGCACAGGCTGGAAGTGTAGACCAGTTGAGAGGAGAAGGCATGTAGCAGGACAGGGCGTCTGGGCTTGTTCCAGTGGTGCTGGCGTGGCCTGTCCTCATCTGCACCGTGAGGACCTGGAAACTTGGTTCCTATTACTCTTCTACGTCTCAATTATATGAAGTGCTAAGTCCTACATCCTACATTTGTCTTTACTATTATGCCATTTCTATTGTATGTAGATAGAGCAATTATTCATTGAAAGCTTTACTGGAGATTATATTTAGGACTATATCCCTTTTTAGTAAAACAAAATTTTAAACACTTAGTCATTAAATGTCTAGGAAAATTTCTTAGTGCTTGGCAAAAATAGAAGGTTCTGCATTTTTTTGAGTTTTCAGTTAAAGTAGACCTGACCTTCAAAGTGTGCTTACATTCTGTTGATTGTAAATGTATACTCTAAGTTATTTTGTAAGATCCTTGTAAATTTTTGCTGTAAAATATGAATATTTTGACTGCATTAAAACAAATGTGTTTTTAATATCTGATTAGCTCATTGTTTATACTTTTGATACACTAAAATCAACCTTCAATAAGAAATAAATAAAAAGCATAATTGATACTTAATATAAAAATTATTTTTTGTACAAAATATACTAGAAAAAATTTTTTATTTTCTTTGTAAATAAATCCAACTTAAAGTGAGGGAGTGGTTTTTAAAATTAGAAATGTTTTTCTAAAGTATAATTACTAATATATTTTTAATAGAAACTATCATCTTAAGTTTCTCAATTTCATTTTGAAAAGTATTTGAGATTTTCATTACTTTTTAAAAATTTTCATTTTTATTGATGTCTTAATAGTTTATAACATTGTGGGGTTTTAGTTGTACATTATTATTTGTCCGTCACCATATAGATGTAACACTTCACCCCTTGTGCCCACCCCCCAACCACTTTCCCCTTGGTAACCACCAAACAGTTCTCTCTGTCTGTGTGTTCGTTTATATTCCACATATGAGTGAAATCATGCCGTGTCTGTCCTTCTCTCTCTGGCTAATTTCACTTAACATAATACTCTCTAGGTACATCCATGTTGTTGCAAATGGGAAAATTCTGTCTTTTTTATGGCTGAGTAGTATTCCATTGTGTATATATACCTCATCTTCTTTATCCAATCATCAGTCGAGGGACACTTGGGTTGCTTCCACTTCTTGGCTATAGTGAATAATGCTGCAATGAACATAGGGGTGCATAAGCCTCTTGTGATGGCTGATTTCATGGCCGTTGGGTAGATGCCCAAGAGTGGGATTGCTGGATCATAAGGTATTTCTATTTTTAATTTTTTGAGGAATCTTCATACTGTTTTCCGTAGAGGCTGCACCAGTTTGCATTCCCACCATCAGTGAATGAGGGTTCCCATTTCTCCACAACCTCTCCAGCGTTTGTTGTTTTTTCGTCTTGCTGATTGTAGCCATTCTAATGGGTGTCAGGTGATATCTTAGCATAGTTTTGATTTACATTTCCCTGAAGATCAGTGATGTTGAACATCTTTTCATGTCTATTGGCCATCTGTATCTCTTCCTTGGAAAAATGTCTGTTCATATCCTCTGCCCATTTTTTGATCGGGTTGTTTGTGTTTTTGTTGCTCAGTTGTGTGAGTTCTTTCTATATTATGGAGATTAATCTCTTGTCAGATATACGATTTGCAAATATTTTCTCCCAGCTGGTGAGTTGTCTATTCATTTTGATCCTGGTTTCATTTGCCTTGTAGAAGCTCTGTAGTCTGATGAAGTCCTACTTGTTTATTTTTTCTTTTGTTTCCCTTGTCCCAGTAGACATGGAATCTGAAATGATTCTTTTATGACCTATGTCAGTTAGTGTACTGCCTATATTTTCCTCAAGGAGTTTTATAGTTTCAGGTCTCACTTTCAGGTCCTTAATCCATTTTGAGTTGAGTTTTGTGTATGGTGATAGAAGATGGTTTACTTTCATTCTTTTGCATGTTGCTGTCCAATTTTCCCAGCACCATTTATTGAGGAGACTTCCCTTTCTCCCTTGTATGTTCTTTGCTCCTTTGTTGAAGATTAGGTGTCCATAGATGTGTGGTTTTATTTCTGGGCTTTCAATTCTGTTACATTGATCTGTGTGTCTATTTTTGTACCAGTACCATGCTGTTTTGATTACTATAGCTCTAAAGTATATTTTGAAATCAGGGATTGTGATGCCTCCAGCTTTGTTCTTTTTTTTTCAGGATTACTATTTCTGTGGTATCCATTGTAATTTCTCCTCTTTCACTTCTAATTTTATTTATTTGACTTTATCCCTTTTTTTTTTTCAGTGAGTCTGGCTAAGGGTTTGTCGATTTTGTTTATCTTGTCAAAGAACCAGCTCTTTGTTTCACTTATCCTTTCTAAGGTTTTTTTTTTGTTTCAATTTCATTTATTTCTGCTCTGATTTTTATTATTTCCCTCCTTCTGCTGATTTGGGGCTTTGTCTGTTCTTCTTTTTCTAATTCTGTTAGGTGCAATTTAAGGTTATTTATTTGGGACTTTTCTTGTTTGTTAAGTTGGGCTTGTATTGCTATGAATTTCCCTTTCAGGACTGCTTTTGCTGCCTCCCATATGAGTTGATATGGTGTATTTTCCTTTTCATTTGTCTCTAGATAGCTTTTGATTTCTCCTTTAATTTCATCAACTACCCATTTGTTGTTTAGTAGCATGTTGTTTAGTCTCCACATCTTTGTCACTTTCCCAGTTTTTTTCTTGCAGTTGATTCCTAGTTTCACAGCATTATGATCAGAAAGGATGCTTGTAATGATTTCAATCTTCTTAAATTTATAGAGGTTTGCCTTGTTTCCTAATATATGGTCTATCCTTGAGAATGTTCCATGAACAACTGAGAAGAATGTGTACTCTGCTGTTTTGGGGTGGAGTGCTCTGTATATATCTGTTAAGTCCATCTTGTCTAGTTCTTCGTTTAAGCCCATTATTTCCTTATTGACTTTTTGTCTGGATGATCTATCCATTGATGTAAGGGGGGTGTTAAGATCCCCTACTATTATTGTGTTATTGTTAATATCTCCTTTTAGGTTTTTTGGTAGTTGTTTTATGTACTTTGGTGCTCCTGTTTTGGGTGCATAAATATTTGTAAGTGATATGTCTTCTTGGTGAAGTGTCCCTTTTATCATTCTATATTGCCCCTCTTTGTCTCTTATTATCTTTTATCTTGAAGTCTACTTTGTCTGAGGTAAGTATGGCAACATCTGCTTTCTTTTGTTTGCCGTTAGCTTGGAGTATCATCTTCCATCCTTTTACTTTGAGTCTGTGTTTGTCTTTAGAGCTGAGATGTGTTTCCTGGAGGCAGCAAATTGTTGGATCTTGATTTTTAATCCATCCCTCCACTCTCTGTCTTTTGATTGGAGAATTCAATCTGTTTATATTTAGAGTGATTATTGATATATGAGGGTTTAATGTTGCTATTTTCTTGTTCATTTTCTGGTTCTTTTGCATTTCCTTTGTTTCTTGTCTCACGTGTTTTGGACTGCCAATTCAGTTTGGTAGTTCTGCATGATGATTCTTTTAGTTTTCTCTTTATTTGTCATATGTGTTTCTCTTCTGGTTATTTGTTTAGTGGTTACCATGAGGTTTATATAAAAGATCTCCTGGATAAGATAGTCCATTTTCTGATGCCTCTTGTTTCCTTAGACTAAGTCGATTTGATCCCTTTCCTCCTCCCCTTCTAATTTGTTGTTGTCACTACTTATTCCCTCTTGCATCGTAAGTGTGTGTTTACAGTGATGAGTTTAAATTCATTTTTGATGTTATCCAACTGTAGTTTGTTCTGGTTTAGTCTCCTTGTTTTTCCTCTTGCTCTAAACTTTGTATCCTCTTTCTCTTTTGTTTTTTTTTCAGGCTTAAGGGCCTTCTTCAACATTTCTTGTAGTGGGGGGTCTTGTGGTGATGAACTCCCTTAGCTCTTGTTTATCAGGGAGAGTTATTATTTCTCCATCATATTTGAAGGGTATTTTCACTGGATAAAGTATTCTTGGCTGAAGGTTTTTGTCTTTCATGATTTTGAATATATCATTCCAGTCTCTCCTAGCCTGTAGAGTTTCTGTCAAGAAATCAACTGAGAGCCTGATGGGGTTTCCTTTGTATGTTATTTTGTTTTTTTGTTTAGTTGCCCTTAATATTTTTTTTTTGTCATTGACTCTTGCTAATTTAGCTACTATGTGGCATGGAGTTTGTCTTTTCCTGTTTATATATTTTGGTGATGTATTGACTTCTTTCAGTGTTATTTCCATCTCTTTCCCCAGGTTTGGGAAGTCTCAGCTATTATTTCTTTGAACAAACACTCTGCTCCTTTTTCTCTTTTCTTCTCCTTCTGGAATATCTATTATCCTTATGTTACTTTTCCTAATTGAGTCTGATAGTTCTCAAAGAATTTCTTCATTTCTTTTTAGTCTTAGTTCCCTCTCCTCCATCTGGAGCATTTCTGCACGGCTATCCTTGATAATGCTAATTCTTTCCTCCATATTATCAGTTCTGCTCTTTAAAGACTCCAGGTTTTCCTTTATCTCATCCATCGTGTTTTTCATCTGCAATATTTCTGACTGGTTTTTCTTTATGGTTTCAATCTCTTTTGTAAAGAAATTCCTGAATTCGTTGATTTGTTTCTCTGTGTTCTCTTGTAATTCGTTGCGTTTTTTTTATGATAGCTATTTTGAATTCTCTGTCATTTAGGTTATAGATTTCTGTGCCTTCAGCTTTGGTTTCTGGATGTTTGTCATTTTCCTCCTAGTCTGGATACTTAAGATACTTTTGCGTAGAGCTGGCTGATTTACCTTTGCTATTCTTCATCTTGATAATTTCTGGTCCTGCAGTTTCCACTTGCCGCCACTGCGTGGAGATCACAATTGGTGTCTTCTGAGCCTGCAGCAGTCCTCAGAGGGGTTGTGCTGAAGCTCAGGGCATGTGGGGGGAGGGGCTCTCTTTTGCCTACCCGACCTGGGGGCTTCCTTTCTGGAATGTCTCTTGGGGCATTGACCACACCCCTGAAATAGTCCGTCATTGTTTCCCGGTGGGGATCTCTCGACAGTCTGTGAGAGCACCTGGAAGGCAATAGCTTTCCCCAAAGAGGGCTGCCCCTCCCCTCTCTCTGTCTGTGAGCCACACTGTCTGTCTTTGCTGATTGGATGGGGAGGGGGAGTCAGTTTCCTTACCTCTCCTCAAGTCCTTTGGGGCTTCCTGTGCCTCCACTGTCAGATATACTGCAGCAAGGGTCTCTTAGAAGTCCTTTGTAGTGTTTGATTGACCTCTGTTGGTATGTGAATGATGTTTTTGTTGTGTCTTATGGGGCAGAGATTCAAAGAGGGAATCTCACTCCGCCATGATGCTGCCATCACTCCTGTCTGAAATTTTCATTACTTTTTAAATTGGAGTTATTAACAAAGTAAAGTAGATAGATACTATTGCATTGTCTCAGTTTCCTTAAGGCAATTGATCTTTCAGAGAAGATGAAATGGCTTTAAACAGCCCAATTATTGGAATCCAATTATTGTCCACCAAGGGCCTTTCTGAGCAGGCCTTCCTTATGTAGCCTGGGCAGAGAGCTATGACCCAGAGAGTTTGCATTTATATGTGTGTAAAATAGACTGAGCATAGCTGAGAATCAGCCATACTCAAATGCTGATTGATGTTTTGTTGATCAAAGCCCCTCAATATTCCCAGACTCTTGTTCTGCTGCCAGACAAGAGGCTCCAGTTGTGGGAACTACATCTTTCTCTAGCCCTGTGCCCTCAGTGCAACATGAAGGAGTCCAAAATCTCTGTGGGTTAAATAATTGGTTTTTGTATAAGAGATATGGAAGTGTCTTATCGGGGAATCTCTTTATTACCAATTCTGGGAATCCCTTTCAGTAACTGTGTCCCTAAGAAGGCAGAAGACAATCAACCAGCAGAGATTCAGGAGCTTTTATAACTGTCTAGTGTCCTTTCCACTGTGGGAAGCAGATTACAAGCTATTCCAGGTCTGGCACAGAGAGAAACTTCCATAAAGATTGCTTAAAGTCCACAATATTTTCTCCAGTCTCTTTCTCATTATGTCCCTCTACTGTTAACAATGGAGGGCCAAGTTCTATACTGACACCCAGAGTCCAGAGTGACACCCCAAGCTGTGTGCTGATGCCCCATAGAGGTGCCACAAAGGACCCCAGGACTACTGAAAATGCCAAGTCCATATTGTCAGCTCTGACTTTCCAGCACTGGGTTAGCACTGAGGCTCTGAGGATCCCAAATTACCTGTTTTATGTATAGGAAGGTTAGATTTCTCTCAGGGGAGAGTTGAAAAAACAAATTAGTTAGGGACACTGAGAGGAACAGAAAGATAGTCAGTACCATCTCCCCTTAAGGCCGTGTCAAACCCTGAAGGAGGATGGAGTAGGGGACAGAGTAAATGTTTTTGGGCAGATTTGTGTTAGTTCTAATTCTCTAATTCTTTGGCCACCTCATGGTTAATAGGCCTCTTTAGTTTCAGTTCTCTGCATCATGAATTTGACGTAAGTCTTCAATCTACTATCTGTTCTGGGGCCTCTGTGCCACTAAAAATGACAATCCACATCATAAAGAGCAATCCCACCAAATATCATATTTTTAAACGTGAAATATTTATAAATCTTTGCCATGTGTAAACATAAGATACTCTGTTTCCTGGCACATATATTTTCCTGCTTATAGTATTAAGGAGTCTGTTTAAAAGAATCTGAGGACTGAAGTATCACTTGGGAAAATAGAAAATAAGAATACAAGTTCTGGGATGGACCCTCAGCCCCATAGGGCATGCGTCTTTGATTCCCGTTGTATCCCAGGCACTTAGAACAACCTGGAGCTAGAATGTGCTCAGCGAATATCTATTTATTGAAGAACAGCAAAAATCGGCACTAGAGGTCATTTGAAGGTGACGTTACTGATTGTTTTTCCTAATATTTTATTATGAAAATTTCAAATATACAAAAAACTTGAAAGAAGTTCATAGTGAACACTGCTATACCAGTGTTGGAATTCCAGTGTTGGAATCTACCATTAACATTTGACCATACTTGCTCTGTCCCATAGCTATCCATCTACCCACCTCTCCATCAATTATTATTATTATTTTTTTTGTGAGGAAGACTAGCTCTGAGGTAACATCCGTTGCCAATCCTCCTCTTTTTTTTTCTGCTGAGGAAGACTGGCCCTGGGCTAACATCCATGCCCATCTTCCTCTACTTTATAGGGGATGCCACCACAGCATGGCCTGACAAGCGGTGCATCTGTCCGCACCTGGGATCTGAACCTGTGAACCCTGGGCCGCCGAAGCGGAGCGCGCAAACTTAACCTCTGTGCCACTGGGCCGGCCCCAATTCTTGTTATTTTTAAAGTGCATTTCCAAGCAAGTTGCAGACATCAGTACTTTTCTTCCTAAACATTTCCTGCTGACCATTTTATTGGTGGTTTGTTGTGTTTCCTTCATATTCTTATCCGTATCGCTAGCTTTATGGTGGCTGCTGGAAAATGGTGGCTACTGGAAAATCCCCTCTGAACTTTCTGTGGACAAACCTTATTTGCAAAAAGGAGT
This sequence comes from Tapirus indicus, assembly GCA_031878705.1. Lineage (NCBI taxonomy): Eukaryota > Metazoa > Chordata > Mammalia > Perissodactyla > Tapiridae > Tapirus > Tapirus indicus. Next base: position 2,264,036 of record CM062933.1, read on the forward strand.
CAGAATGTAGTTTCAGAACCTCAGGTTTATTAATCTGAAAATGAACTAAAAGTCAGGTGTGCTAGTTACTTATTGTTGTGTAACCTATTATCCTAAAACTTTGGTGTAATACAGCAATAAACTTTTATTACTTCTCACAGTATCTGTGGGTCAGGAAGTGGGAACCATGTAGCTGGGCAGTTCTGATTTGAGGTCTCACGAGGACACCATCCAGATGTCAGCTAGAGCTGCAGTCCTCTGAAGGCTTCGCTGGGATTGGGGGTCCTTTGTCACATAGTTCATTTACGTGGCTGGCAAGCTGGTGCTGGCTGTTGTGTGAGGCCTCAGTTCCTCCTGTGTGGGCTTCTCCACAGCCTTCCTGAGTGAGCTTGTCACGTGGCAGCTGGCTTCCCCTAGAGAGGAATCCAAGAAAGAGAGAACCAGCCAGAAACTACCCTTTTTACGCTGCAGCCTCATTCTATTACTGAGAAGCAAGTCACTAAGTCTGGGGAATTAGGGTCTATGTTTTGAAGGGAGGAGGGTCAGAGAACTTTTGGATATATTTCAGAACCACCACACGCTCTTAAGAGGGGTATAGCTCGTCTTGGGTTTGAATCTCAACTAGTGACCTGGAGCAGCTTCCTCAACTCCTCCAAGCCCCAGTTTCCTTGTTTGTAAAATGGTGTTGGTAAGGGCATCCACCTGAAGGGTTGTTGTGAGGTAAAATGACACAGTGCGTGTAAACTGCTGAGGAGGATTTCTAGTCTGTTAATGCGAGAAGGCAGGATTTCTATTTGTGATAGAAATATTAAAAGTGGCAGTGCCATCCTCTTAACCAGGGCTATGACAGGTGATGAGCAAGATGCAGGAAGAGAGTGCACCATAGAAAAGAGCTTGAGAGAGCAGAGCAAGAAAACCAGTCTTGTGCAAATGTGCTTTTCTCCTATTGACTGCTTCAGATGGGGCAGGTGTGGAAGAGAATGTTGAAGGACGTTGGATATTCTGATCCGTAATGACTGTCACTGAGGAGGAATTCGCACTTGAAGTAGGAAATCACAAGGTGCCTGCTGCTGAGAGAGAGCTGTGGGTGCATGATCTGCATTCTGGGAACACTGTAAACTGAGAGCAAACTACAGGATGTTAAAAGAGGGAAAACAAATTGTTTAACTTTGGTGACTTGGAGGGGGAAATTTTTCAGCAATTACTTTTTTTTTTTTTTTTGTGAGGAAGACCAGCCCTGAGCTAACATCCGTTGCTAATCTTCCTCTTTTTGCTGAGGAAGACCGGCCCTGGGCTAACATCCGTGCCCATCTTCCTCCACTTTATATGGGACGCCGCCACAGCATGGCTGACAAGCAGTGTGTCGGCAGGCGCCCGGGATCCGAACCCGTGAACCCTGGGCTGCCAAGCGCGAACTAAACCGCTGTGCCACTGGGCCGGCCCCTTTCAGCAATTACTTTTGATAATACTATGTATTTAAATTTTCTATTCTAACTTTTTTTTTTTTTGATGAGGAAGACCGTCCCTGAACTAACATGTGTGCCAGTCTTCCTCTAGTTTGTATATGGGTTGCTGCCACAGTATGGCTTGATGAACTGCGTGTAGGTCCACACCCGGGATCCGAACCTGTGAACCCCAGGCAACCAAAGCAGAGTGTGCAAACTTAATCATTATGCCACCGGGCTGGCCCCCTTTCTAACTTATAATTAAAAACTTTTTTGAGGTTAAATAATGAGACATTGATATGTCTGATTTCTTTTTTTTTTCCAGCTACCTTTGAACAGTGCAGATGAGATTTATGAGCTACGTGTAACTGGACGTGTCCAGGATGAGATTTTATTCTCTAATAGCACACGCTTATCATTTGAGACCAAGAGAATGACTGTCTTCATTCAAACAGACAAGTCCATATACAAGCCAAAGCAAGACGTGAAGTTTCGTATTATTACACTCTTCTCGGATTTTAAACCTTACAAAACCTCTTTAAACATTCTAATTAAGGTAAGTGCCAGACAGAAATGAAACAAGGAGTTCAAGCCATCTTACTGAAACTCTCTTGGAAGTTTTGCTCCCATTATTGATACTGGAATATTTTAGAATTCACTGTGGGATAAGCTTCCCTCCCAACATGTGATTCTCTCTGTAGAAAGACAGATGGTAGAGCAGTGGGTTAAGAGCTCAGGCCCTGAAGTCAGCCTGCTTGGGTTCCAGTCCTGTCTTCTTCATTGACTAGTTCATTTGTCAAGCATTTGTTGAACTTCTGTGTTCCAGGTACTGGGATAGGGCAGTAATCAGAACAGATTAAGTCCTTGCTTACATTAAGCTTATATTTCAGTGTATATTGGGGAGACAGACAATAAGCACACAAATATGTATATAAAGGGATTGATGTGTGTGTGTGTGTGAGAGAGAGGGGGAGTATTTGTGTTTGTTATTTTCTGTAGTGTTGTTAGGGAAGGCCTATCTGAGCAGAGAGCTAAAGGAAACAAAAGAATGAGCCCATACAAACAGAGGGAACATCGTGTGCAAAGGCCCCGAGGTGGGAGCTTGTTAGGTTCATTAGGGGAACCACAAGCTGGCAGTGCACTGGAGCCCAGGAAGTGAGGGGACAAGTGAGATGAGGTCAGATACAGATAGGTGGTTTGGAGGGGGTGTCATATAGGGTCTTCTTGGCCATGACATGGACTTTGGATTTTACTCTGAGTGAAATGAGAATTCACTGGAGAATTCTGAGGAGAGGCATGATGTGATTTAGCATTTTAAAAGCATCACTTTCTGATCTAAGAAGAATAGATGCTAGCTGTGGGACCTTGAGGAAATTAATTAACATCTCTGGACCTCAGTTTCCTTATTTGTAAAATGTGTAATACTCATAATACCTCACAAAGGTTTTCATGAGGATTGTGTGAGATAATTCTGGTAAAGCGTCTAGAACTGTACCTGGCGCATAGCACACGCTCACCAAGCATTAGCTGTTATTCTTACAGGAGCTCCTTTGGCAGGGAGTCATTTGGCCTCTGCTTCATGAACACTCTGGTGGTCCAGAGGCAGCAGGGTTAACAGACTGAGTGCTTTCTTGTGAGAACCAAGAAGACAGTTGAGATTCGGCTGGCCTTGGTTTCTATGTTTAAGCTGAGGAGAATACTAGACATTTGATCATGACGTGGAAATAGGGTGACCAGCTCATCCCAGTTTGCCTGGGACTCTCTTGATGTTAGACTGAAAGTCCCTGGTCTGGGAATCCCTCAGTCCTGAGACGCCAGCTACCCCAGATGTTCTGATGAATAGCACAGGACGGAAGGCCAACTCAGGCTTGTTAGTGCAGTGTCTTCCTGTTCTTCTTAGTTTCTTTGTTGTTATAAATTAAACAAAGTCAAGCAAACAAACATGTATACCCGTGACTTGAGGCTGAGATGTGCTGTACACATCTGACAGTGGTTGGCGGGGCGCTCGATGCGTGGTTCTTGAGCTGAACTAGTGTTGCTTCAGGGGTGCAGCTTTCTGAGTTCCCGTCTTTGCTGTTTATTGGAACGTCTGTGAGGCAGGTTGACACAGTGAGTAGCATTTCTAAATTCGTGTAACGCTCCGAGCGGGTTTCAGGGACTCCATTCATACCATCCTTCATCATTGATCCAAGTGTACTGAGAACTTACTGCATGCCGCAAACTGTGTGTCAAATGGAGCATTTAGCTGTAAATGTCTGCCTGTATCTGGCTGTTTACATTCAATCTGCCTCCTTCTACTTCAGTAAATGAAGGTCAGCGCTGGGTCGGTTGTGTGTTCTAGGCACTAACCCAGAGCTAACCCTGCTGATTCTGGCAGCTGATCCTTGCGTTTTTATAATTTTGCTTCTCTATAATTCTGCTTTAGTATTTGTCTTTGAAACCTGTGATTTATAGATTCATTGGGCTGTTCTCTCCAATTTTGGACTTGACGTACCACGTTTGGCTTTCTCAGAAGTGCTGAGAGCCCGTCCTCTGCTGCCTCTTGTTCTGAGGGATACTACTGGCCTGGCCAACATGTGGCCCTCTTGGCCAGGGGAGGGGAGTTTAAACTGAAATTCCACCTGGAACCTGAAGTGTTTGGGAGCAGTGAATAGGAGGAGGCCGCATTCCGCTCTCTGTGTCAGAGCAGTGAGGCTGGGACGTGGACTCAGTACAGCTGCTTCCGTCCTCGTAACTTGCAGAGGCCAGGTTGGAGCAGTGATGCAGACATCCCGCCACTGTCCTCCTCCACCTGAAAACAGTCCTTTGGGCTTCACCAGACTATGATGTTTCCTACATCTTTCAGTGTGGAATAACTGGTTTCTTGGCAAAACTTCCCAGAAAAAAGTGAGATTTAGTGGAATACGAGCTCCTGACTTGGACAAAGTTGTGCTTCCCAGCACAGCACCACCTGCAGGCTAATGTGGAGAAGTGTATCTGAGAGCTAAGAGGCCAACTTTTTGGGACCCATCTTGCCCAGCCAAAAATGACTGCAGGACGTAGCTAAAATATTGGCCGTCACAGCATGTTCGGGGATGCTCGGTGTCCTTTTGGAGGAGCATTGGGTAGTATTCATTTTGCCTTCCCCCAAAACATGCCCTACCTCTGCTCTAATTCTGGCCTCCTCCAGCCAGTCTGGCCTAACACTATGGAAATAAGAGCTGCTGACACTGTGATGGCAGCTGGCATAGCTGCCTTCTACCCTGGTTTTTCTTGACGAAATTGTTGCTCCTGGTCCAGGTGAATGACCTTGTGTTGGAACAGGTGTCCTGGCTTGGGGGGTATATCCTGTGACTGTGCCCTGACACTTTGGCCTGCATCCGGGGTGGCAAACCCAGAACTGCAGCCCTAATCAGGTGAGGGGCCACCTTGTGTGAGCGATTTGACTTCTCTGATTGTACATGCTGGACAGATGGCTTCTGCATAATTGAGGACTCCAGGGAGTGGCAGAAACACTCCTGGCCGACACAGTTTCCAGCCGGGGAGTGCGCTGCTCGAGACAGTCTGGCAGAGGCAAGAGGTGCTGTGCTGCTCTGAGGCATCTGATGCGACCCAGAGCCATCTAGAGGTGACCCCAGGGGCACGAGGGCCCACATTTCCAGTGTCTCTGGCATGTGGCTCTTCTGGCTATGACAAGGACACTTGTTTGCATTGTATATGGCTGTCCTGTATGCATCCCATTGGGAGATGACCATGTGCAAACGTGGGGCTTTGCTGTGATGCCACCATGCACATCCCATTCAAATCCTGATGTGCTCTGTAAAGACTTCTGGTGTTTCTGCGTACTCTCTGTCTTCTTTGTTGGTGACAGGCCTAGGGCCAAGACAGGCTTGGGAAACCAGAGGGATTATCTTGTTCATTTCCAACTGTCCAGATCCTCCAAGTGCAAAATCATCAAAGACTTTGGTTCGGATTTCCTTTGTTTGTACGGCTATGGCATCACACAAAATAATATACCAGCAGAGTGTGAACATTCCTTTCCCTACATTTCAAATAACACTGGGAATTATTGTTGTTATTATTTTTGTCTGCGTGACAGAAGAAAAATGGTATTTCATTTGCATTCCTTTAATTATTACACAGCATATATTTATCAGCTATTTGTATTTCTTCCTTTCTTTTTGATCCTTTAAACTCTGTAGCCTCCCAAGCGCCATGCTGTGGCAGGCGCAGTAGAGCCAACTGCTGACTGCAGCGCCTGTGCCAGGAGCTTGCCCAGGACAGTGACCTGCTTGGTCTTGACTTGCTTTTGGTCTTTGGTTTTAACAATTAGTTTCTGGCTTACTAGACTACCCGCTACTCAGTTCTCAGCATTGTACTTACCACTGACTCATATTCTCTCCCACTTGGGGAGAGAGGTTTCTTCTGGCTTCCAATAACTGGGCTAACCCACTACCTCTAATAAAAGGATAAAGAACAAGAATAAGGGAAATATTTGATCCCTCCTCGCAGGAGTTCACAGTCTAGTTGGGAACAAAAAACCTCCATATAAACCATGAGTACCTTAAACAGGAGTAGTAAACTGAGATGTGTTAGGACCTCTCCAGGAAGGGGTCACTTCTGCCTGCTAGAGGCATGTTTAGAAGGCCAGAAGTGGGAGCTTATTTTCACTGTTGGACAAGGAAAGGAGGGCATTCCATGCAGCAATTCCAGAGGCTAGATGGCTTTTGGGGAGAATTGCAACAAATCTGTGTGTTTGGAGGAAGATGAACCTGGAAATGTAGATGGGGTCAAATTACTAAGCCTTATAAACTATGCAAAGGAGTGTAGACCTCATTATATAGGCAAACAAAAGCGATTGTTACCTAGTGGACTAATATAATGATCATAGCCAGTGTTTATTCACTGCATGTTCTATGCCAGGGACTGTGCCAAGCATTTCAGCCACCTGGCCTCAGTCTCAGATGGATAACATTGTTGGCAATGGGGAAGATATATTGGAGGGGAAAGACCAGAGGAAGGAGATTAGTTGCAATAGTTAGAAAACAGGACGTTGTGTGGATGTGAGAATGGAAAGAAGGAGGCAAATTAGAGAGATACTAAAGAGACAGAGTTGACAGAGCTGAGAAAGTGAGAGGAATCTGGGATGACTGCTGGCTTGGATGAATGCTGTGTGAGGGAGTCATTGTCTGGGAGAGTATAGGAAGACTGAAGTGGTTTTCGTCTCCTTGGTTTAACATCTCAGTGATTCACTTTTTTCCTTTTTTAATTGAGGTTATACTGGTTTATAACATTATATAAATTTCAAGCATACATCATTATATTTCAACTTCTGTATGGACTACGTTGTGTTCACCACCAAAAGTCTAGTTTCATCTGTCGTGGTACACAGGTGCTCCTTTACCCTTTTTGCCCTCCCCCACTCACTTCCCCTCTGGTAATCGCCAATCTGTTCTCTGTAATACACTTTTTTTTTTTCCTGAGGAAGATTCATCCTGAGCTAACATCTGTTGCTAATCTTCCTCTTTTTTTTGCTTGTGGAAGATTTTCCTTGAGCTAACATCCGTGCCAGTCTTCCTCTATCTTATATGTGGGATGCTGCCACAGCATGGGCACCAATGAATGGGGTAGGTCTGCACCTGGGATCTGAACCCAAGCCATTGAAGTGGAGCATGCCAAACTTAACCACTAGGACACAGGGCCAGCCCCTGATATACTTTTGTTGAATTAAAAGACACATGGCGGGGGGGCCACCCGGTGGCACAGCGGTTTAGTTCGCGCTTGGCAGCCCGGGGTTCGCGAGTTCAGATCCCAGGCACCCGCGGACACACTGCCTGTTAGCCATGCCGTGGCGGCGTCCCATATAAAGTGGAGGAAGATGGGCATGGATGTTAGCCCAGGGCCAGTCTTCCTCAGCGAAAAGGGGAGGATTGGCAACAGATGTTAGCTCAGGGCTGGTCTTCCCCACACACAAAAAAAGAAAAAACAAAAAGACACATGGGTTTGAATCCTGAATTCTGTCACGTATTGGTGCTGTAATATTGAACCATGCCAATTCCTTACAGTTGAGTGCTTACCTAACTTCTCTAGGCATGTTTTCTCAACTATAATGTGAGGAAAATCCTACCCTGAAGGAGAATTGTAATGATTGAATGATGTATGAGTTGTAATGATGAGGCAGAGTGCCTGACACTAGTGGGCCTTTAATACTTTAATAATAATGGGGCCTGTTATCTCTGCAGGAGACTTTTCTTTTACCAATAACAACACAAGTTTGGTGATGTACACGTTGTTATGTTTTCTGTGTAGAAGGAAATATGGTGCCAAAAATTAGAAGGTAGAATAGAATAAAGATGTTCTCAGGAGAATATGAGAAAGGAAATTTTGATTTATCTTCTTTAGAAGTATAGACATTTCCAAAAACGATCTCTGTGCCATATTCTGGATGTGCCTGGGGAAGCTGCAGGGCATCACTTGTAACCAGATAGGATACATGTGTACATGGGCAGTCTTTACAGAGTCAACATGTGTTGTTTCATTGTAGGACCCCAAGTCAAATCTGATCCAGCAGTGGCTGTCAGAACAAAGTGATCTGGGAGTCATTTCCAAAACTTTTCGGTTATCTTCCCATCCAATACTTGGTGACTGGTCCATTCAAGTTCAAGTGAATGTGAGTATAAATATATTTTTAAGGGGAATGTTAAAAGGATTTAAATAGGTCAGATGGGGAAATATCTTCAAAGTCATTTATTTGATGAACAGAAAACATTATTCTGAATATCTAGACAAATTAAGTGGTTTATTTTTAATTTACTCTGTTTATTTATGGGTTAGCCTACATTATAACATATTAGAGTTTTAATCATTGCTGTTTTCTTCTATAATATAATGTTTGAAGGTTAAAACATTTCACATTTTAGTATAAAACTGATTAAATGTTGATTTTACTTATTTATTGTATACATTGAGTATTTTAGAACTAAGTAATGAATACATAGCTAATATTTGGCAAATTTTTATGTCTCAGAATAACGGCTCCTGATGAGAGTAGACTAACCTACTTTTATCTTTGTTTTAAAAAGCACAGTGACGGGGCCGCCCGGTGGCGCAGCGGTTAAGTTCGCGCTTGGCAGCCCGGGGTTCGCTGGTTCGGATCCCAACGTCACTGCCTGTCAGCCACGCCGTGGCGGCGTCCCATATAAAGTGGAGGAAGATGGGCAGGATGTTAGCCCAGGGCCAGTCTTCCTCAGCAAAAAAAAAAAATAAATAAAAAAAAAAGTAAAAAGCACAGTGACTTTAAACAGTGCACCAGTCCTTCCTCCTCTGCTTTTCCTTTCCCTGCTTCCTGCATCTGCTCCTGGCACGCAGCCCTGAGACCTGACGGGCGGGTGTTGATGTGCCCCATCTGTCTGCCTCAGGCGTCCCCTGTGTATCGCTGTGTGACGTTTGAAGAGTCATTGAATGTTTTCCCATTTTTTCTTTGGAATTTATTAAAATATATATAGATTCACAAATATGAGCTTTAAAAAAAATTCTGTTAGAACAGGGCTTCTCACTGTTGACATTTCAGACAAAAATTCGATGTCATGGGCGCTGTCTTGTGCATTGTAGGATGTTTAGCAGCATCTCTGGCCTCTGCCCACTGGATGCCAGTAGCAGCTCTCCTTCTCTCCAAGTTGTAACAATCAAAAATGTCTGTCCCTGGCCTGGCCTGGTGGCCTAGTGGTTAAGTTCGTGTGCTCTGCTTTGGCCGGGGTTTGCAGGTTCGGATCCTGTGCACAGACCTATGCGCTGCTCATCTAACCATGCTGTGGCAGCATCCCACATTCAAAATAGAGGAAGACGGGCACGGATGTTAGCTCAGGGACAGTCTTCCTCACCAAAAAAAAAAAAAAGTCTGTCTCCTGGGGGAAAATACCTTCCCCCCTCCAATGAGAACCACTTTATTAAGAAGGAATAATCATTCATTAGCATGAGACCCAAGGTAAGATAAAAGTACCAAGTACTTAATAAATTAAAAAGAAAATTTTCCCTCAGCATTTTTTGGGGCCACATCCTAAAAGCAGAACTAGTCCCTCTTAGTCAGCACATGTTTTTTGAGCATCTGCATAAAGATGAAGAGCATGATGGGCTTGTAGAGAGGTTGTGCTGCAGAGGGGAAACAGATAGGAAATGAGAAATGGTGGAGGTGTGTACAAGGAGTTATGGAAGCCTAGAGTAGGAGGTGATGAACTCTGGGGAAGCCAGACTTTTGGACTTCTAGAGAAGGAGGGAAGAGTAGATGTTCATGAGACTTAGGAGAAGAAGGGTTTGTGTAGAGGCAGAGAGAATGGAAGAGAACCTCGCATGTCTGGGGACTTGGGAGAAATTTGGGGTTACTGGAGCATGTGGAGAATGATTGAGCTGAAGATTAGGAAGCATATTGTGAGTTTTAAGGAGTTAGGATTTTATTCTCAGCTCCCACTTTTTGATTTCATTATAAATTCTCCAGGAATCAGTTGTTTGTTCATCCATCTATCCATTCATCCATCTAGCCATCTGTCCTCCATGAAATATGTGTTGAGGGTTTATAGTGCTGTGATGGATACAAGGAAGCTAAAGGTGATCTCTGTCTTCAGAGACCATTGTTGTGGTGACATGAATAATATGTCATATGTCAAAAGTTATATGATACAAGAGTGACTGAAAAACCCAAGGCAGTGCAATAGCAGAGGAACCATAAGGCATTGAATCAGTGAGGCCCATCGGGTGCCTCCAAGGCTGGAGTCTCATTCAGACCACCTTGGGATAAAGAGGGTTTACTGTAAAGGTGAGCACCAATGCTCTTGGGGCTAGCAGCTCCCTCTGTCTCTCGTAGTCTGCTCCACTCTCTTCTCACTCTTCTGCCAACCTTTAAGGTATTCTCTAGTCCAGATCTGGACTGGGCTCAGCTAAATAACCATTGTCCTCAGAGCCCTCCCAGCAAGCCTCTGTATGGGTGGCTGGCAGCCTGTGGGTGGGTCATTGGGTCAGGTATCTATCGTTGGTCCATTCAGAGGCCACCTCTGCACAGTGACTAGGCAGGGCAGTCCCAGCTGGTGGCAGCCTCTGAGAGATTAATTTGTTCGATGATTGGTACACAGAATAAGTACCAGAGGAAAGAGGAGAATAGAATAGTGGAGAAAGACTGTGGAAGATGTGAAATTGTAGGATTTCTCATGTAGTGGTTTGTGAACTTGACCTGTCATATTGCTTTGGTAGGAAGAAAAAGATAATGCTCTTAAGGAAATTTAGGTGCTTAAAAAATTAAAAGTCTTCACAAGATCTGGCCCTTGCCCACCTCTTCAGCCTTGTAAAGTGCCACCCTCACCCATGAACTCTATGCTTTAGAAATAATTTATCCATTAAGTTTCTTAAACTCACCAGTCTGCCTTATCCCAGAGCCTTCCCATGCTGTTCCCTCTGCCTGGAACTCTGTTTTTCTACTGTTATTCTGTCTACTTGCTTTTATCCTTCAGGCCTTGTCTAAAACAGCCTAGTCCCTCTAGACATTCCCATAGCACTCTGTGCTGCTCTTGGTTCATCCATGTCATGTATCTCTGGGACCTAGCACAGTGCTTTGCACATAGGTGGACGTCAGTATTTGTTCAATGTGTGTATGAAAGCTACATAATAGTCATTTGTCTATATGAACTAAATATAATTTTCCCCTTTTCCACATTCTATAAACATCTTTTTGAAGACAAGCATATTGATCAGGTACTTACTATTGGTAGTATAATGTTTCCCCCCCAGCTTTATTGAGGTATAGTTGACAAATAAAATTGTAAGATATTTAAAGTGTACAACGTGATGATTTGGTATACGTTTATGCTGTGAAAGGAGTCCCCCAGGCGATATAATGTTAAGGCACACAACTAAGGAAAAATAAGCCCCTTTAATAAAAAAAAGAAATGAGTCCTTCAAGGGCCACCAGGTGTCAGTATAATCAAAGAAATACAAGAAGCACATCCAGACCCAGCCTTTGTCTCTGGTTTTTTCTTTCTTTTTCTCCCGCAGGGCGCTCAAGGACTGTATGTTACTCATTATGAAACTCTGTTTCTTCTAGCCGTGAATAATGACTATGGAGGAAATATATTTATTATTTAAATAGTCCAACATTATCGACCATATTTTTATTTTTCCAAGGCAGTGACCATTCTCACTATAAATAAATCTCAGGGAGGGGAAAATACTTATTTTCAGGAGAGTGTTTTGAATCCCATTTTGTGTCTAGAAAAAAAAAAGGAATGATCCTAGTATGACTATTGAAGGACAATGTATTAAACTGTAGGAATTAGCAGAGCTCTGAGTTGTGTAGTGGCTGTAGATGAGCAGAGTGGTGATTTCTAATCACCCTTTCCACTGGGTCAGGAAAAGGGTCCTTCAGGTAAAGCACATGTGGTGGGCTCTTTGGCATTTGTACAACTGTAACGTGTTCATTTATAGAATAAGAGCCATTTATTATACTGTTAATCTTTCTGGATTACTTAAATTGCTTTTGAACTTCAAGTATTGCTTTTCACCTTCAGGATTTTTTATGATGAGTAATTATTTTGATCTAGTAAAATTTCTAGGTTTTTATTCTTATTTTTTATCTGCTTCAGTGTGCAATTTATGATGGTGGAGCCTAGTAAATTCCTGTATCTTCTTAGACTTATGTAGGTTTTACAATGGTCGTTTAATTAAATAGCAAAGCAACTCTTGATGATTATTATTTTTAAGCCCTCTTAAAATTAGTGAAATTTAGTAAGAACACTGACTTTTTGTGTGTGATGCTTATGCATGTACTTAATCTGTGTGCTTGCATTGAATGTGAGTAGTTCTTTGCTGCTTTCAGGACTGTGCTGCTTCTTTGAGAAGAATCAGCGTCCCTTCTGCCTCCCCCAGGCCTTTTCTGTCACTTCTCCCCTACCTTCCTGGAGCACCAAGCCGTCCCTCAGAGGGAAGAGGTTTCTTTTAGCTGCAACCCTCTCCACGGACGTGTGTTTTACAGGGCTGTTAGACATGGGGTACGTTGTAGGTCAAATGGGGAAATGTGCTCCAATGTGATAATCATCTTACAAATACACCTTGGCAAGATAATTTATTTTAAAAGTTAGACATTGCTTGTATTTTCATTTTTTTTGTAGTATTTCTCTAGGTGCCTTATCTCTAGGTGTCTATCTGTTGACTGCTCTCCTTGGCTCTCCCAAGTAGTTACAAGTTTTTTTTTTTTCAATTCTTTCATTGTGGTAAAATATACGTAACATGAAATTTACTATCTTAACTATTTTTAAGTGTACAGTTCAGTGGTATTAAATATATTCACATTGTTGTGCAACCGTCACCACCACCCATCTCCAGAACTCTTCATCTTGCAAAACTGAAACTCTGTCCCCATTAAACACTAACTCCAACCCCACCCACCCCCCCACTGCCCCGCCCCGGCCCCTGGCACCACCATTCTACTTTGTGTCTTTGTGAATCTGACTACCCCAGGTACCTCACGTCAGTGGAATTGTACAGTATTTGCCTTTCTGTGACTGGCTTATTTCACTTAATGTTCTCAAGGTTCATCCATGTTGTAGCCTGTGTCAGAGTTACTTTCCTTTTTAAGACTGAATAATGTTCCATTGTATGTATTTACCAAATTTGCATTTATGATTTTAATATTGTATTCCAGGTTACTTGGAAGCAATTGTAGAGGTTCTTTAAAAGAAAGGCTAGCGTTGGTGTGTGCACAGCAGGCTCCCGAGAGCCGCAGAGTTCTGGCCATAGCAGGTCTCTCGCTGTGGGTGGCCCAGAGCCCCAGGCCTCGGTGGCTGTGCTCCTCTGAGAAGTGAGGGAAGGGCAGATTCTCTGAGAGAGGTCTGCTACTTGCTCATGGCAGCCTGGGCCCTCTTTCCTCAGTGGCAGATGGAAGCCTGTCTTCCCTTCCAGAGTGGCGTTCACAGCTGGGTCACCACCTGAGGCTCCAGTTGCTAGAACTTACCAGTGGTTCTCAAACATCAGTGTTTCTAAGAATCAGCTGATGGAGAGCTTGTTCCAGATGCACAGTCCAGGCCCCACCTCCAGATTGCAAGTCAGTATTGCTGGTACGGGACCTAGGAATTTGCATTTTAAAAGTCACTCTAGGAAATTCTGTTTGTTTTCCAGACCACATGTTGAGAAGTGCTGATATGTGCCCATAGCCAGGCATCTTTAGTTTCTCTCTATTCTATTGAGAGGCAGTGTTGGGTACTGAAAAAGGTACGGAACTGGGGGCAGGCCCTGTCTTATTCTTGGAACTCCCTGGTGGTGAGACTCAGCTATCTACTTTACCTCTCCAGGTGACTAGCTCTGTAGAGCTCTCTGGCACCCAAGACTTACGAGATCAGATTTTTTGGGACAGTCTCTATTTTTACAACAGCTTCTCTGGTGATTCAGATGCACAGTCACCGTGGGAACCACTGAACTAGATAATCCTGTGGTCTCTTCCAGCTGCAACTAGCTGCAGTTTCTCAGCCTTGTCTTTCCCTGAAGCCAGTGTTGGGGTGGGGACAAGACAGAGAAGGAGAAAACTCAGTAGCCCCAAGGCTGGAAGTCACCCTTTTGGAGCCCTGCATAACGTGTTGTGGGTGTCAGTTGAAGGTGTAATTCCGGAGCAGTCTGCACTGAGTTGTTCCTTTGTTTATACAGTTTTTTCTACTTTCTCTTGAGTGAGTTGTGGAAAGGTTAGGGAGGGGTTGCTAGCACCTCTCTGCTTTTTATAGCCTTCCAGAATGCTCCTTATCTTTCTGGCCTTGCTGCGCAGCTATGGCCTGGGTCAGTTTGCTTTGTTGTCAAGGTTTGTCTGGAGCCATTTGTCTTTTGCAGAAGAGCACGTCTTTGTTTGGACAGTCCTGGTCCTTGAAGCACTCTACAAGTGGCATCTGGTAATACCCCTGGCTTGTGGTGACAGCTTAACAGAGAGCATGGAGCAAACTGTGACAGGTCAGAAAACAGTGGCATCCTCTCTGGAATGTGGGTGTGGCTTCCAAAATACTTTTGCTGGCCTTAAAAGAAAGACTTGCTTAAAAGAAGACTGCCTTTTTTTGGGGAAAGACCTCAAGTTCTTACTTCCACATGTAGTGAAAAAGGGAAGGAGGAGTCGGTTTTAGAATTTTGATTTTTTAGACCGTCAACTGGCAGAGGCCAGCACCTCATTCTCTGTTCTCCTGTGGGCCTTACACACACCTCCTCTGCAGCACTTATTGATCAGAGTCATTTTTTTTTTATTGTGGTAAGATATACATAACATAAAATTTACCGTTTTAACCATTTTTAAGTGTATAATTCAGTGGCATCAAGTACATTCATTTTCCATCACCACAATCAATTTCCAGAATTTGTTTCATCTTTCTAAACTGGGATCAGTGTAGTTTTTAAAAATATGACTGCCTTACTAATTAGACTGTGAGTTCCTCAAAGACAGGAGTTCTGTTTCATTGATTTTCATATTTATTCAATATAGTATCTGACCTGTTGTAGGAATCACGCGCTTGTGTGATGGAAGATGGAGTGAGAAGAGTGAGTGAGTGGTTCCTCCAGCTTCTTGCCGTTGGTCATCGTCCTTTGTGATGGTCCACTATTCCGTGTGACACTACAACTTAGTAGAACTAAGTCCACTATTTTCACTTTGACAATATATATAGTTGCTGTGTTTGATGCACCTGTGAGCCAGTGGACACAGGCCTTTTGGATTAATGTCCTGGATTTATGAAAATTAGGAAAGAGTTCAGCCAAGGACTGAATATCCTAGCCTCATAAGACTCATAGCGCTCACGGCCTCGGTGCCGCATTATTCCTTTCACTTTATTGAGTCATTTGACCTGCTATCGTCAGTCCTTTGGTGGTGTGCATTTTAGTTCCTGGACCCCAAGCTAATTTTTGTGAGGGATTCCTTGTCTTATTCTTAACGTCCAGAAGCTACCCTAGCAGTGCCCTTTCTTTCAAGTGTCTCTTACCTACCCTCTCTTCAGGTACATCTTTTTGGCATCAGTCAGAAAACTTGGGGATCAGACTTTAGCATGTCCTGATTGTCAGTGAAATGGAGGATCTGAGGAAGCTGTCAGCATGTGTCACAGGGTTTCAGTGCCGGAGAGGACCTTAGAGGTCGCCCAGAGCCATCTCCTCATTTTATGGAAGAAGAATCTGAGAGAAGTGAAATGACCCAGTTAGGCTCACACAGTCTTATGGTAGGGTCAGGCTAGAAGCTAGATTTCCTGGTACTTCCAGCTCTATGACATTAAATTATTTAATATGTGCAGCAATTGCTATTTCAAGATAGTCACTTTTGTGGTTGAATTTAGATGTCAGCAGGTCTTGCTGTGTGCATTGGTGGAGAAGATGCCCACTTCCCTTACATGATTTGAGGGTGCCAAGTAGACCATTCCCTCACACACGGGGTCATTTTCAAAGTGTCTCAGATTCTGACTACAACAACGGTGGCTTTGGATTGAGTATTTTGAGTCCAGGAGACACATGTTACAGCATATAGGTTACCTGGTAGAGGAAATATGCTAATATCCACTAATATATTATTAAGGATTGGTTTGTTGTCACCTAGCAGACTGTATAATCTTGTGATATGAACCGTAAGAAGATTAATTTTTAAAAGAACTTTTTACTTTGAAGTAGATTCACAGCAAGTTGTGAAGATAGTATAGAGATGTCCTGTGTACTTTACACACTGTACTCAGTGGTTATATCTGATGTTGTTACACAGTCGTGAGTCACTTAACAATGGGGATACATTCTGAGAAATGTATCATTAGGCAACTTCGTCATCGTGTGAACATCATAGAGTGTACTGAAGGGGAACAAAATTTGCTATCCCAAAATGTATCTCTTTAACATGAGAATTATTTTAGGCTGATTATTATTATTATTTTTGCTGAGTGAGATTCACGCTGAGCTAACATCTGTGCCAGTCTTCCTCTATTTTGTATGTGGGACACCACCACAGCATGGCTGATGAGTGGTGTAGGTCCATGCCTAGGACCTGAACCCATGAACCGGGGCCACTGAAGCAGAGTGCACTGAACCTAACTACTACACCACAGGGCCAGCCCCCAGGCTGACTATTTTTAAGAAACAAAAGACTCAGAAAGTTTTTCTTGTTATCTCCCACTTAACTGCCTAAAATAAAAAAACCTGTCTCAGAGCATCATGGCGGAGTGAGATTCCCTCTTTGAATCTCTGCCCCCTACGACACAACAAAAACATCATTCACATTCCAACAGAGCTCAATCAAACACTACGAAGGACTTCTGAGAAACCCCTGCTGCCATACATCGGACGGTGGAGGCGCGGGAAGCCCAGGAGAACGGGAGGAGAGGTAGGAGGTTGTACTCCCCCTCCCCAATCGATCGGCAAAAACAGCGCGGTTCGCGGACAGAGGGGGGAGGGGCGGCCCACAGCGGGGAAAACTAGCACCATCCAGGTGCTCTCACAGACTGTCGCGAGATCCCCACGGGGAAGTGACGACAGACTGTTTAGGGGGTGCAGCAAACACCCTAAGAGAGCCAGAAAGTCAACCCCCGGGTCAAGCAGGAGAAAGAGAGGACCCCTCCCCCCACACACCCGGCGTTTCAGCGTAATCCCTCCGGGGGCTGCAGCCGCCTCAGAGCAAACCGCTGGCAATCTCCATCTAGTGGCAGCAGGGGGAAACTGCAGGACTAACTTTAATCATGACGGGTAAAAATAAAGCCGTCCCCGTCGGATCCTTGCGAAAATATGTCAGGGCTACAGACCAAAAGGAAAATGACAAACACCCAGAAACCAACCCTGAAGGCACAGAATTTGATAACCTGAATGAGAGAGAATTCAAAATAGCTATCATAAACAAGCTCAACGAAATACAAGAGAACACACAGAAACAAATCAACGAATTCAGGGATTATGTCACAAAAGAGATTGAAACCCTAAAGAAAAACCAATCAGAATTATTGGAGATGAAAAACAAAATCAACGAGATAGTGGAAAAAATGGAGTCTTTAAAGAGCAGAACTGACAATATGGAGGAACGAATTAGCACTATTGAGGATAGCCATGCAGAAATGCTCCTGGTAGAGGAGGAGAGAGAGCTAAGACTAAAAAGAAATGAAGAAATTCTTCGAGAAATATCAGACTCAATGAGGAAAAGCAACATAAGGATAATAGGTATTCCAGAAGGAGAAGAAAGAGAAAAAGGAGCAGAGAGTTTGTTCAAAGAAATAATAGCTGAGAACTTCCCCAACCTAGGGAACGAAAGGGAAATAACAGTGAATGAAATCAATAGATCACCTAAATATATAAACAGGAATAAAAAATCATCTCGCCACATAGTAGCAAACTTGAAGAATACCCGTGACAAGGAAATAATATTGAAGGCAGCTAAACAAAAAAACAAAATAACATACAAAGGAAACCCCATCAGGCTCTCAGCTGATTTCTCGACAGAAACTCTACAGGCTAGGAGAGACTGGAATGATATATTCAAAATCATGAAAGACAAAAACCTTCAGCCGAGAATACTTTATCCAGCAAAAATATCCTTCAAATACGATGGAGAAATAATAACTCTTCCTGATAAACAAAAGCTAAGAGAGTTCATCACCACAAGACCCCCACTACAAGAAATGCTCAAGAGGGCCCTTAGGCCTGAAAAAAAACAAATGAGAAAGGGGATACAAAGATTTCAGCAAGGAGAAAAGCAAGGAGACTAAACCAGAACAAAATACAGTTGGAAAACATCAAAAATTAATTCAAGCTCACCACTGGAAACACACATTCATGACACAATCTGGAATAAAGAGATAACAAATAAGGAGGGGAAGAGGTAAGGGATTGAATCGACCCAGCCTCAGGAAAAAGGAGGCATCTGAAAATGTACTTTCTTATCCAGGAGATCGCTTATATAAACCGCACGGTAACCACTAAACAAACAACCAGAAGAGAACCACACATGACAAATAAAGAGAAAACCAAGAGAATGAACATGCAGAAATACCAAATTGAATTTGCAGTCCGAAACACAAGGGACAAGAAACGAAGGAAATGCAAAAGAACCAGAAGATGAACAATAAAATAGCAACATTAAACCCTCACATATCAATAATCACTCTAAACGTAAATGGATTGAATTCTCCAATCAAAAGACAGAGAGTGGCAGGATGGATTAAAAACCAAGATCCAACAATCTGCTGCCTCCAGGAAACACATCTCAGCTCTAAAGACAAACACAGTCTCAAAATAAAAGGATGGAAAACAATACTCCAAGCTAATGGCAAACAAAAGAAAGCAGGAGTAGCCATACTTATATCAGACAAAGTAGACTTCAAGATAAAAAAGGTAATGAGAGACAAAGAAGGGCAATATATAATGATAAAAGGGATACTTCACCAAGAAGACATAACACTTATAAATATCTATGCACCCAACACAGGAGCACCAAAGTACATAAAACAACTGCTAAAAAACCTTAAAGGAGATATTAACAATAACACAATAATAGTAGGGGATCTTAATACCCCCCTTACATCAATAGATAGATCATCCAGACAAAAAGTCAATAAGGAAATACTGGACTTAAATGAAAAACTAGACGCAATGGATTTAATAGATATATACAGAGCACTCCACCCAAAAAAAGCAGAGTACACATTCTTCTCAAGTGCTCATGGAACATTCTCAAGGATAGACCATATATTAGGAAACAAGGCAAACCTCTATAAATTTAAGAAGATTGAAATCATTACAAGCATCTTTTCTGATCATAATGCTGTGAAACTAGAAATCAACTGCAAGGAAAAAACTAGGAAAGGGACAAAGATGGGGAGACTAAACAACATGCTACTGAACAACCAATGGGTCGTTGATGAAATTAAAGGAGAAATCAAAAGCTATCTGGAGACAAATGAAAAGGAAAATACACCATACCAACTCATATGGGATGCAGCAAAAGCAGTCCTGAGAGGGAAATTCATAGCAATGCAAGCTCACCTTAACAAACAAGAAAAATCCCAAATAAATAACCTTAAATTGCACCTAACAGAGTTGGAAAAGGAAGAACAGACAAAGCCCCGAATCAGCAGAAGGAGGGAAAGAATAAAAATCAGAGCAGAAATAAATGAAATTGAAACCAAAAAAACAGTAGAAAGGATCAATGAAACAAAGAGCTGATTCTTGGAGAAGATAAATAAAATTGACAAACCCTTAGCCAGACTCACTAAGAAAAAAAGGGAGAAGACTCAAAGAAATAAAATTAGAAATGAAAGAGGAGAATTTACAACAGACACCACAGAAATACAAGGGATTATTAGGGAATACTATGAAAAACTTTACGCCAACAAATTGGACAACCTAGAGGAAATGGACAAATTCTTGGACGCGTACAACCTCCCAAAACTAAATCAAGAAGAAATAGAGAATCTGAACAGACCAATCACAAGTAAAGAGATTGAAACAGTCATCAAAAACCTCCCAAAAAATAAAAGCCCAGGACCAGATGGCTTCCCTGGAGAATTTTATCAAACGTTCAAAGAAGATTTAGCACCTATCCTTCTCAAACTATTCCAAAAAATAGAGGAAGATGGAATACTTCCCAACACATTCTATGAGGCCGACATCATGCTGATACCAAAGCCAGACAAGGACAATACAAAGAAGGAAAACCACAGGCCAATATCACTGATGAACATAGACGCAAAAATCCTCAACAAAATATTGGCAAACCGAATACAGCAATACATCAAAAAGATCATACACCACGATCAAGTGGGATTTATACCAGGGACACAGGGATGGTTCAACATCCGCAAATCAATCAACGTGATACACCACATTAACAAAATGAAGAATAAAAACCACATGATCATCTCAATCGATGCAGAGAAGGCATTCGACAAGATCCAGCATCCATTTATGATAAAAACTCTCAACAAAATGGGTATAGAAGGAAAGTACCTCAACATAATAAGGGCCATATATGACAAACCTACAGCAAACATCCTACTCAATGGGGAAAAACTGAAAGCCATTCCTTTGAGGACAGGAACAAGACAAGGGTGCCCACTCTCACCGCTCTTATTCAACATAGTACTGGAAGTTCTGGCCAGAGCAATTAGGCAAGAAAAAGGAATAAAAGGACTCCAAATAGGCAATGAAGAAGTGAAACTCTCACTATTTGCAGACGACATGATCCTATACATAGAAAACCCCAAAAATTCCATTGGAAAGCTACTAGAAACAATCAACAACTACAGTAAAGTGGCAGGGTATAAAATCAACTTACAAAAATCAATTGCATTTCTATACACTAACGATGAAAAAACAGAAAGAGAACTCAAAAAGACAATCCCATTTACAATTGCAACAAAGAAAATAAAATATCTGGGAATAAATTTAACCAAGGAGGTCAAAGACCTATACAATGAAAACTATAAGACACTATTGAAAGAAATCGAGGAGGACATAAAGAAATGGAAAAATATTCCATGCACATGGATTGGAAGAATAAATATAGTTAAAATGTCCATTCTACCTAAAGCAATCTACAGATTCAATGCAATCCCAATCAGAATCCCAATGTCATTCTTCACGGTAATAGAACAAAAACTACTGAAATTCGTATGGGGCAACAAAAGAGCCCGAATAGCTAAAGCAATCCTGAAAAAAAAGAACAAAGCTGGAGGCATCACAATCCCTGATTTCAAAATATACTATAAAGCTACAGTAATCAAAACAGCATGGTACTGGTACAAGAATAGACACACAGATCAATGGAACAGAATTGAAACCCCAGAAATAAAACCACACACCTATGGACAGCTAATCTTCGACAAAGGAGCAAAGAACATACAATGGAGAGAGGGAAGTCTCTTCAATAAATGGTGCTGGGAAAATTGGACAGCAACATGCAAAAGAATGAAAGTAGACCATCTCCTATCGCCATATACAAAAATCAATTCAAAATGGATCAAAGACCTGAAAGTGAGACCTGAAACTATAAAAATCCTGGAAGAAAATATAGGCAGTACACTAATTGCGATTGGACATAAAGGGATCCTTTCAGATTCCATGTCTACCCAGACAAGGGAAACAAAAGAAAAAATAAACAAGTGGGACCTCATCAGACTAAAGAGCTTCTACAAGGCAAATGAAACCAGGATCAAAATGAATAAACAACCCACCAGCTGGGAGAAAATATTTGCAAATCGTTTGTCTGACAAGGGATTAATCTCAGTAATATACAAAGATCTCATACAACTGAGCAACAAAAAAACAAACAACCCGATCAAAAAATGGGCAGAGGATATGAGCAGACATTTTTCCAAGGAAGAGATACAGATGGCCAATAGACACATGAAAAGATGTTCAACATCACTAATCATCAGGGAAATGCAAATCAAAACGACACTGAGATATCACCTTACACCGGTTAGAACGGCTATAATCACCAAGACAAATAACAACAAATGCTGGAGAGGTTGTGGAGAAACGGGGACCCTCATTCACTGCTGGTGGGAATGCAAACTGGTGCAGCCTCTATGGAAAACAGTATGGAGAGTCCTCAAAAAATTAAAAATAGAAATACCGTATGATCCAGCAATACCACTCTTGGGCATCTACCCAATGGACGTGAAATCAACCATCACAAGAGGCGTATGCACCCCTATGTTCATTGCAGCATTATTCACTATAGCCAAGAAGTGGAAGCAACCCAAGTGTCCCTCAACTGAAGATTGGTTAAAGAAGATGTGGTATATACATACAATGGAATACTACTCAGCCATAAGAAAAGACACAATTGTCCCATTTGCAACAACATGGAAGGACCTAGAGGGTATTATGTTAAGTGAAATAAGCCAGAGAGAGAAGGACAGACACTGCATGAACTCACTCATATATGGAATATAAGTGAACACACGGACAGAGAGAACTGATTGGTGGTTACCAAGGGGAAGGGGGGTGGGGGGGACACAAGGGGTGAAGGGTTACATCCACAAGGTGACGGACAAAAATGTACAACTAAAACCCCACAGTGTTATAAACTAAGACATCAATAAAAAAAAAAAAACCAAACAAACAAACAAAACAAAACAAAACAAAAAAAACCTGTCTCAGGAGCCAGCCCTGATGGCCTAGTGGTTAAAGGTTACTGTGCTCTGCTTTAGCACCC
Source organism: Tapirus indicus (assembly GCA_031878705.1). Taxonomy (NCBI): domain Eukaryota; kingdom Metazoa; phylum Chordata; class Mammalia; order Perissodactyla; family Tapiridae; genus Tapirus; species Tapirus indicus. The sequence continues at coordinate 2,286,620 of CM062933.1, forward strand.
TGGGTTCAGTTCCAGGGTGTGGAACTACACCACTTGTCTGTCAGTAGCTATGCTGTGGCAGTGGCTCGCAAAGAAGAACCAGAAAAATTGAAAATTATACACAGCTATGTACTGGAGCTTTGTGGGGGAAAGGAAGAAAAAAAGGAGGAAGATTGGCAGATGTTAGCTTAGGGTGAATCTTCCCCTGCAAAAACAAATAAACAAAAAACCTGTCTCAGGAAGTGAGCTGTCACCTCAGCATAACATGAACAGAATGGTAGACAGGGAGGAACCTAGAAAGGCCTGTTTGTTGGACTCCCCTCTGTGTTCTTCTGTTTCTGTGTGGCCAAACACTTGTTTTCCAAACATTTGCTCTTTTTCACCTACGTGTGAATTGCCTCCCTTCTCTTTGAAGTCCCTGACTCTCCCCATGCCCAACATCTTCTTTTGTCTTTAGCTGAGGATGGTATTTAAGGTGAGGGCTTCATTCATTTTGGTGAGTTACTCAGTTTTCCTGGGTTTCTCCCATATATACATGTTGTTAAACTTTTGTTTGTTTATCTCCTGTTGATCTGTCTCATGTCAATTTAATTCTTAGACCAGCCAGAAGAACCTAGAAGGGTAGAGGAGAATTTCTTCCTCCCTACAGTACTTACACAAACCTAGAAGGTACAGCCTACTACACACCTAAACTATATGGTACTAATCTTATGGGACCACCATTGTATATGCAGTCCATTGGTGACTGAAACATCGTTATGCGGTGTGTGATTGTAGTACACTATCGAAAGGAGGAATTTGACACTGGTGTGATGTGTGTGTATATTTCTATATGACACTTAATTTTCAATGATGTAGAGGGAGTTTTGGAAAATTATAACTTATTGGACTCTGACTGCTGGTGGCAGCAGTGGGTATCGGGGTGGGGGGAACTGAAATGAGTACTGAATCCTGGGTGGAGTGAAAAAAGGAGAAATGAGCAAGAAATGGAGTTATTTTGCCTTCAGGGTAACTTTCCCATTCAATACAAAGCTGTAGCTGCTTTTTCCTCTTGCTTGAGATAGGTGCCCAAGAGAGGTGGTCGTGTTGCATGTCCTTAAAAACCTTAATTCTTTCCACTTTCATTAGGAACAGAGAAGGTTAAATGAGTGATTTTTGTTTGTTTTTAAAGAGAGTGTCTTCTCATTAGTACATTTTTACTAAGGAAACCAGTCTATCCCTTTTATAGCACAATGTGCTGGGACTGCAGGCGGTCGACTTTTCAGAAGTGTGAGTGTGCTTGTGGCACTGGATGCCTGACCTTCTAACTGGAGCCTGCTGTGCTCTGTGTCTTCGTTGTTGGTTAGATCCATTCTCCCAAGTCCTCTTGCTGTGAGCAACTGTTGGGTATAGAACAACTTTAGTTCTTCAGATGTTTAGTCCCCGTCTTGATGAGTACCAGAATGTTCATAATTCTTTCCAATGAGAGAAGGGATTCAGGGAAATGCTATCTCATGTGGAGATTTGGCTCCCTCCCTCCTCACTCTCAGTAGATCATCTTCCTTTCTACTTCATGAAGAAAACAGAAGTTATCGGATAGGAATTTCTTTTAACTTCCCCTGCCAGATTTACATGTCTACTGCGTCTGCACCCATCTCGTGCTTATCCTCTTCTTTTACCGAAAAGATGTAATTCCTCGTATCTAAGACCCAAATCTCCAGCTCTTCACTGGCTTCTGCCTTCTCCTACTTTCTCAGAAATCTTACAGTATTGATCATCTTTTCTTTCTCCTGAATTTTCAACATGGATCTTTCCACAAAATCTAATATGCTCAAATCTCTCACATCTAAAAAAAGAAAAAGAGAAACATTGAACTTTGACCCCACTTTTCCCTCCAGTGACTTCACTTTATTTCTCTTTCCCATTCTAGCCAATCCTCTAAAAAAAAGTTGTCTAATCTCTCTGCCTCTCACTTCCCCACCTCAGTCCAGTCTGGCACCTAGGTTTCTTTCTCCATGCCTGGATTCCTCTCCTTTTGGCCTCTTTTGTCATTTATTGTCTCTTACATATGGGCATGGTGTACGATTTGGTTTTAAGTTTCCTTCATTTCTCACTCTAGGCAAGTTCGTCCAGAGACAGGGTTTCATTTTCCATCTATACACTAATGACTCTCAAATTTGCCTCTCTGAGGGAACCTAGACCTCTGAGGTCCAGACCTATATAACCATCTGCCTGATACTGAACCTCTTAATCTCAAGTTCGTGTGCTCGATGTGCAGGAAGCCAAACACTGAGACATTGATACTTGGAGATTGAGAAAGGTCTATTCCAATTGGCCAAAACAAGAAGGTGGGAGCATAGGTTCTCTCAAATCTACCTTAACAAGAGAAGAAAGCAGGGGGTTTTATAGAGCTAATGGGCTTGGCAGGAGAAGTTTCAGAGAAACAAAGGGGTAATCCATGTTTCTTTCACTCCTGATAAACCCCTGGGAAATCTGATTTCTGGGCGTCAGTGGCAGTTGGGGGCTGGTTATCTGGTGGTCCTTGAAGGCATTCTTTCTTCTTCATCCTACAAAAATGACAATTTAGTATTATATCTAACTATAATGTAATACTGTTGTTATCTGACATCAGAGCTCTCTGGGCTTGGCAGGCATTTAAAACTAACACCTTTCCTTCTTAGAACTCTTTTGTAGGTTCTTTGGAGCACCCCTACCATTAGCTGGGAGTTCTCTCATTCAAAGTGTCTTTAGTGCTTTTGAATCTGTCTCCTCTAACTAGCAGCTCATAGCTCCATCTTTAGCTCCTGGGCATCTGCAGTACACCTCCAGCTTCCATCTCCTGAGGTTGCTTCACCCTCTGGTGGCTGGTTTTGATCAGGATGGAAAACAGCCACATGCTGGCTCTCTTTTAGCTTAGTTAGTTGAGGGAAAAATGCTCATGCTTTCTTGGCTCCTTGAAGCTCAGCAGGCGCAGACCACTGCCAACACAGCACAGTCTCTTAGCTCAGCGTCCTCGCCTTTGGTCAGTAGCAGTATTTTCTCTTCAGGTTGTTCAGGCATGTCAAGTGCCTGCCCACTGCCGACTTGAGGACACTCCTGGGGACACATATCCAGCTGTCTGGATTGTCCTATGGAAGTCCCATTCCTAGGCTTGGAGTGATGGGCAAACAACTCCCACCTGATCCCTGGAGGGGGTGTGTGCGACTCCTAGCACAGCCACACTTTCTCCTAAAATTCCTTCTAGTTTGTTTTCTTCTCCACCCTTTTGGTTAAGAGTTGCCAAACCAGTTTTTGGAAACCTCCTTTGCCCGTCCTGCATGGTAGTGTTGCGCTTGGATTTGGAACGTGGATGTCATTGGCATCTGTTGTCTTGGGGGACAAAGCCAGAAGTGAGTCTGAAATACTTCCATTTAAACATCCTGTTATATGTGGATTTAAAAAATTCAGTGCCTTCCTTAATCTTTAAATAAAAATGAAATCCAGACGCTGGAGATCAGTGCTAAAGCAGACTTCTGGGAAATTGAAATGATTGTAGTGAACATAAGTGTGCAAACGAAATGAGCACTTCAGTTCTGTTCCTGGCGTTTCTTTTTACTCCAGAAGCAAGAGTTGAAAGAAGCTGACCTGCATTTTAAAATATATATTTTTTAAATGGTCATGTAGAGTGCCTGATAAATAAAATGGCAAGCAATAGGATATATTGGAGTATATGATGAAGCCATTTGGTGTAAAACTAATTCGGCCTGACCTTGTGTTTCCAAAATGGCCTAGCTTGGTCTTTGAACATGCATTGTATATCTGCTTTGAGCATTTACCATGTCCCAGAGACAAGAACAAATGCCCTTAAGATAAAGATGCAATTTACCCCACCTTGGCATTTCCTTAAGGATAAGCATTTCTCCCTAGGCTAGGATTTGATTGCTGTGCTCATCCTGTGACCACCCAACTCAGGACAACAGACCTGCTACCTGCTGTGCCCATCAATGGCTGAGCCAACAGGGCAATCTTGTGACTATTGTAAAAAGGACATTCCAATCATATGTGATATATGCTCTTTGACGGTATATAACCAGTCTGTACACCCCACTTCTTTGGTACCCTTCCTTCCTTGGGGAAGGAAGGCCTGGGCTATATGGTCCTTAAATTTGGCTCATAATAAAGTCACCCCAATTTTAATTAATAGATTGGCTATGGATTATTTGCATCGACAGCCACATTCCTTCAAGTTTGTTAAAACTGGAAACCCTCTCAAGAGTTGGAAGGCTTCGTGGTTAGAGAAGGGAAATTCCGTAAGTGGAATAGATGGTTTTAGTAGTTCATGTGTCTCCAATTTATACTCTAGTCACAGCATAGTGCTTAGGAAGGTAGTAAAAATAGTGTGTTTTCCCTCTTTCCCCTTTCATTTGATCAATTTCCATAACATACACCACCACAATGAACTATTGGCTTAGGGATAAGGAGATAAAGAAATTACAGAGATTACTGAGAATACCTCCTGGTTCTTCTTTTCCATTTCTGTTTAGAAGTTGCTTAGAAAATCTAATGGAGACAGGCCTACATCTAATGCAAATAGACAGTGAATATATGTGCTGAAGAGCAGGTTTTCTAAGGAAGTGCTCTCCCTGTCGGGGAAAGCAGAGCTCAGAAGATGTTAAGGAGTTAACGTGTTCTCTTGCCAGGAAAGATGTTTGCTTAGACAACGTGCTGCCCTTGCGTTTAGGCCTTCAGGTCAGCCTCTCTCCACTGCTGGAGGGAATGAACACACGCTGTGCTTGACCAGCTACAATAAACTTAAAGACTCATTTTGAAGCAAATTGTTTCTTTGAAGTTGAAGAAAATTTGTTTAGTAAAGGAAACTTGTACTTCCTACAAAAGGTCTGGAGTTGTTTTTGCTCCATGTTTTTGGTTAAGTTTAGTCAAATTTAGTTTAGTTTAGCCAGAATTAACATAGAACAATTTGGAAATAAATTTTATTTTTTAGCCTAGGGGTCAGCAAACCCTGGCCTGAAGGCCAAATGCAGCCCAACAACTGTGTTTGTAAATAAAGTTTTATTGGAACACAGTTAGTCTCATTTGTTTCTGTGTTGTCTCTGACTGCTTTTGCACTGCAGTGGCAGAGTTGAGTGGTTGTGACAAGGACCATTTGGCTTGCAAAGCCTAAAATATTTACTGTCTAGCCCTTTACGGAGAAAGTTTGCAGATACCTGTTCTAGACTAATGAAAGTACTCAGTATCAGTGTTTTTGTGGTTATATGTGGCATAAATTGCTACTAATTCTCTGAATTCTAAATATTTAAATTTGTAATATTTAAATTTAAAGTATTAAAATTTAAATATTTAAAATATTTAAAATTAATCAGTATCTTCTACCATTCTTGATTATATATTTGGTGAAAATAGTTTTTAAAAATAACTAAATTCATTGTAAAAATTGGTATGGCCTGATTGCCTAATGGACAATATGTTGAAAATTGCAAAACTTATTTCTGCTTTTCAAACCTCTTGGATGGTAAAATAATTTATTTCTTTATTTGCATTTCACCACTTATAAACACCCTGGGAAAACCTCATCTGGTACAAAGCACACTGTCAGCACTCAACTACAAAATGATTTCTTGATTTATTGGAACAATTTAAAATGACAGTGAAAAGAAGCACTTTCTTTCCGCTTTTTCTTCAGTTTTGCTTGATGGCTGGCTTCTTCCCCTCTTTGACATTCATATTCCTTCCAAATGCAGCGCAGAGGGTCAAGGTTACTCTATGGGTCATGTGACAGATGGCCGTGCCTCTTCTGGGTAGTGTGATTCTGCTCATGAGAAGGTTATTTTAATTTCTTGCAGGAGATACTGTGTGATAACTGAGGCTAATCTGATGAGCCCTGTAAGAACCAGCCTGGGGACAAGAATCAATTTGTTTGTTCCTTTATACATCCGTTTATTTAATAAACCTTGAAGGCATGCTGAATTAGGTGCTGTGATCCCAATGATTTCATAGTCTATTACAGGAGATGGACACAAAGCAGATGATTATAATATATTGTGTTAAGTAAAACAATTGAGTTATATACAGATTATTATGGGAGAGAAGGATTCTAACGCAATGTGGGGAGATCAAGAAAAGGTCCCTGCTGGAGGCTAAATCCGGATAAAGAAGTCTAGGACATTCTGTAGGACATTCAGGTGGAGATGTCCAGAAGGTGGATTTGAATCTGAATCTCAGGGTTGAGATATGGGCTGGAGATAAAGATTTAGGAGTCTTTAGCATAGAGATTAGTTAAAACAATGAGAGTTGATGAGTCACTTAAGGTTCTAGAGAGTGGGAAGAGCATTGGGCTCAGGATGGGAAGGGCCAACATTTCAGGATTAGAAAGAGAGGACTGTTAAGGAAACAAGGAAGGAGTCAGGAGGATACTTAAGAGTACCAAGAGAACTGAAGACTTGAAAATGTTTGTAGACTGAATGAAGGGGAAGGACACAGTGAACAGAGAGAGAGAAAATCCAGGAATTGTCGGGGATGATTGGTAATGTAGGAGGCAGGAAGGGAGAATTCATTTAAAATATAATCTATGTGTTAAACAAATAACTGCCTAAAACTTATTTTCAAGGCTGTTGTTTAAAGTAGGCCCACACAAATCAGTTGATTTCCTACGTTTGTCAAAGCTAGTAATTTTTGTTTAATCTAACGCATATTTATTGAGCCTGGTTTTTTTTTGGTTTCAGGCACTCTGTTGTCACCTCAAGGGATAAACTATGAGGGATAAAAAATGGTCCAACATGGCCCTGGCCTTCAAAGAACTTACAGCAAGATAAGCCATATACCTAAATATTTATGACACAGGGTAAAAAGTGACAAAGAAGGAAGGACTAAAGTGCATGGAGGCAGAGAGATTACTTTTAGATTGGGATTCAGTCGTATTTGAACTCAGTCTTGGAAGATGGGTCAAGATGGGAGTACGTGTAAGTCCAGCAGAGGGGGGAGTGAGAGCAGAAGCGGGTTGTGGAACTCAGGGCGCTTCCCATCTCGTGTTGCTCTTGGCTCTGTCTCCATCTCTGGACTGACCCTCCGCTGCTGAGGGCTGTCATTTACCTTACAGAGCTCATACGTGTTTTACAGGTAGTACTCACTCAGTGTCTGCTGTATGAATTTAACTTGACAGACATCATCATTGTCAAATTACTTGTTCCACAGCCTTACCTGCGCTGGCCTCAGAAGTAAAGCAAAAAATAATTTAAAGACTAGAGTTCTTATGTTTATCAGTAAAGCAGATGGTACTGGTACATTACCTTCTTGGTTTGATTTTTGAGGATGACAAATTAGAACTTATAAATGAATCAAATACATGTAATTTGTAACATTCTTACATATGATATGAAAACAGTTTAAGATAGAAGTCACAAATATGGAGGTGCTTAAAGATTTTGACCAACACAATTTTTGGAGGATCTACTTTAAATGACAACATTGGAGCCAAGTTTTAGACAATTATTTTGTTAGCATGTAAGTAGTTACATTTGTTTCACACTTTGAAATGAACTATATCTTTCTTTTAGGATTAGAAAAATAGCTTGTTGGTGTATACTTGCTTTAGATTAACCGAGGGTGATTTTTAAAAAAGCTAATATTTTGTAGCTGCATCTGTGCACTTGCTTTGATAAACTTAGGGAATCAGAATTAGAATACAAATTTCATTAGTAGAATTACTTAGCTATTTTGAAGTGGTTCTATTTAATGTGTTACCTATGATTTAGAATGGACAGATAGAAATATGAGGAGTTGGAAAAAAAAGATATAATAGGCCATATGTTTTCTTGTGGGTCTTGGAAAAGGAAATAACAATATCTATTAAAATAGGGTACAATGTATTGATTTAAGAGTTACATTAGAAGATAATTCAAGGAATTAGGAAGGTAGAGGATGTTGCTCCATGATGATTTTGTATCCTTGATTATTATAAATATTTGAGTTATGTTTCTTCATTTTCTCCATTGTTTTTTTGATAGTGATATCCACAACAAATTTGAAGTCATTTCCTGTTAGCTTGACATGTGTTATCCTTGCTTTATAAATTCCTAAATTATTTAATTTAATCTAGTTCTAATTTCACAAATGATGGAAGTCAGATTAAGCAGTTTAAATACCTGCAGTGAATTATACAGACAAGTCACCTTTTATGTTAGTGAGTTGACAAGAAAAACTCATAAAATCTCACAGACTGCATGTTGCAAATGACTAAAAATAAACTTCTATAAATTAAAATAAACTGTTCGTTAAATCATTATAAATGTAATTAAAATGTTTTTTCTAAATCTTTTTGTGAGGTAAGAAAGCAAGCAAAATAAGTAAGAACTTATATATTTTCTTGTCTTTTTTCCTTCCACCCAATAGGACCAGACGTATTATCAGTCATTTCAGGTTTCAGAATATGGTAAGTGTTCTTTATTTTGAGAGAAAAAACATTTATTACCTTTTATAGAGAGAGGAGAAATTTTCAAGAGATATGTTATTTACAGTAAAAATCCCAAAGGAGGTAAAATCTTGGTGTTTCTTATAGGTCTAAACATTTTTTTCTTTTGTAACAATGAAATTTATAAATGAAAGGTCATTGTAAGGAATAATGTAGAATTTCCTAGAAGAAGGAATAAAGAAGAATTTCCTACTTTTTTGTTGTGATCATAACATATTCAAAATTTTGTATGGTTTTTTTTTTTAAACATAACACCTGTTATGTCCCATAGTTTTCATTTGGATGGCACTGGTAAAGGCAGTCTGTTAACTTGGGTAAGTCCTCTTTTTGCAGGTGCCACCTTAACATCGCAGTTAGAAACACAGATACAGACAGTGTGACGCAAACATTTCGTTGGCGGATAGAGAGGAAGGAAAGATGGGAGTGAGAGCAGAGGCTCTCTGTATTAGATATCATCGAAATAGCTATTGTGAGGTTATACACTAGCTTGTCATTTGATTTGTGTCGCTTTTTTGAGATTGTGTCTCATTCAGGCAGTAGAAATGCTGGAAAGTAGTTTGCTTACGCCTCTGTCACTCAGGCTCCACATCTGTCGTACAGCCCCGTCATATGTAAGTTCTCAGGATCCACTAGAACAGGCATCAGGAAAGTTTTTCCTGTAAAGGGTCAGATAGTAATATGTTAGGCTCTGTGGGCCATATGCCTCTGTCATAGTACTCAGCACTGCCATTGTACCACAGGGCAACTGTAGACAATGTGTGAGTGTGGCTGTGAGCCAATAAAATTTTATTTATGGACACGGAAATGTGAAAGTCATATAATTTTCACATGTCATGAAATATTCTTCTTTTGATTTTTTTCCAGCCAATTAAAAATGCTAAAATCATTGTTAGCTCATGCTGGTCATTGTTTATTGACCCCTGTTCTAGAATTTTGTTGTCCGATTTGGGGGTCACTCACCATGTGTGGCTATTGAACACTTAAATGTGGCTAGTCCAAATGGAGATGTGCTCTAAGTGTGTAAAATTCCAGATTTTGAAGACTCAGTACAAAAAAAGAAAGAAAAATAGCTCATTAATAGTAATTTTTTATATTGATTACATGTTGAAAGGATAATATTTTATGTATATGGGATTAGGTAAAATATAAAAATTAATTTCACCTTCTTTTTACTTTTTAAAAGTGGCTACTAGAAATTTAAAATTACACCATGGGCTCACATTTTATTTCTTTTGGACAGCCCTGATCTAGAAGAATAAATCAGAGATGGCCAAGGTTTTTATAGGCTGTTTTCATTTCAAATAGAGGTAGTGCTAGGTGGTGGTATGTTGTTGAATGGGGTATAGTGGATGAGGGGAATTGATTGCCAGCCTATGATATTTGAGGTGGGGACATTTGAATTTTCTTGTTCTGAGGACCTCTGAGTGGTGTCTAACTTCTGTGCTGGTGGAGGATCTTGGAGGAGGGTCAGGGTTGACCCATGTGGCCCTCCAGTCCTAGATGGTCTAGAGTCCAGGAGTATCTTAGCACACCAAGGGTCTTTAGCCTGGTCTGGAGTTGGGGGTCTGCCCTATATTGTTGACCCATTGGCCTTCTCGATACTTCTCTTGTGTTAATTGGATGGTGAGATGCCTTGTTATGAGGCTGATCTCTTTCTTTGGTCAGTGAAGTTAGAGAAAAAAAATATTTCTGTAGACTGGAAGGAAACAAAAATTTTTTACCCTGGTAGAGTGCTTTATATCAAATAGTATTAATATTTATAAAATATTTCATATCTTAATTATATAAAGCTGAACAAAATTGGGGTTTTTAGACTTGCCTATAAGTACCTGTCCCACAAGAAAAAGCATCATTACTTTGCAGGCATATCTTAGGTATTAACTAGAAATTGTACCACACAACTTTCTCTTCATAGCAGTCCATGACATTAGGTTGTCACCAGATTTGCCTTTGATTGTCTCAAAGGACAAGGATTCTCTATGACCGTATGTAAGGCACCATGCAGGAGAAAGAGAGTCTTGGGGCTCCAAGATGTGCTTTTAGTAACCAAAGTGGAGAAAGGTCTAGGGAAGGGGCTGCTCTGGAAGCAGCTATTTACAAGTGGTATGGAAGTATTTTAGGAAGCGGTAAGGCCACACTAATGGGTGACAGGCAAGTAAAAGCCTGGTCCTCCAGCACTCAGATGCCTTTGCGTCTAGGGTTCTGGATGCAGTTTAGGTTCTACCAATGGGAAGCTCCCCCTGACATGAGTGTCCATAGCAACTGGTCCCCACTATTGCTGTCTAGTCACTTGCCTTGTAGGGGTGTCTAATTTTGGGTGAAACGAAGTGCTTTTCTTCTATGTGTTAATGTGTATTTGAATTCTAATGAGTCTAAGTTCAAATAGTACCAATTATCAACTCCTTTAGAACTATTCTATTCTCCATTTTGTTAAGCTGAAAATGATAGTAAAATCGATTAAAATATTTACCCTTGCTTTTCTTTTCCAGTATTACCAAAATTTGAAGTCGCTTTGCAGACACCATTATATTGTTCTTTAAATTCTAAGAGTTTGAATGGTACTATCATAGCAAAGTAAGTATCATTTTTCTTTTTATGACTATAAACTGTTATAAAATGATATGACAAAGAGCTCATTATATACTAATATAATATTAGTCTAGAATATTAGCACATGTTTTGATTATTAAAATACCCAATGGTCAGGAAACAATATCTGTAATAAATAATTAAGCATGGAACATGTCTGCACTGGTCTTTGCATCTATCTCTGCTTCCAAGGTCGTCCAGTCCTAAAATATTTCCCACAGGCTAGTGTCTTTCTAAGACTAATCAAGGGATTAACTTTATAGATTGTACCAGATAAAAAAAAAGTTATATCTTTATTCCTCATTCAGCTGACGTCGATTGAGGTGACTTACCTCTTCTTAAATCCTGATTTTTTTCTCTGTCAATAATGGAGGTTGAATCTTGGGGGAGGGATCTGGTTGTCTTATTGCAATTAGCAGATAAATAAGTCATCCCCATTCATCGTGCATTTCAGCATGTGTGCAGAGGTGTCCAGTCCACCCTGTGTGACCAATGTGGGGTGCCTCTCGTAACTTTGACCCACTGGCTTGAACAGCATAGCGTTTTGTTTTACTGAGGCAAAAAGCATCCTCAGCCTTCCAGACTTGCTGGTTCCAGATTAGTTCTCAGGAGTAGAGGCTGCGGTTGCCCTCAAGCAGTTCCAGGACTGATCTCTTGTAGCTTTTATTTTTGATGTGTCAATGTCTGTGCTTTGGTTTCTGAAATTTAGTTAGTTTCAGAATTTGTTTGCAATAGCTGATAAAAACTGGACCCCATCTCACTGCTGTCTCATCACAGTGTTCCTCTCCTAGGGAGGGTTTGAGGCAGTGGCAGCCATGGGCAGTGAGTCTCCTGCAGACCACAGTGTGCTGAGGACTCCTGCTTCAGATTCTGTTTGGCAAAAAATCATACAAAACCCATGCAACACAAAGGCAGAACCGTGTTTACGATTTGTAGACGAAGTTCGTTTTCTGCCCATGTTCAACTAAGAGGTAGCTTCCAATATGATTTGGGTACTTTGGATGAATTTATGGTTTAGAAAACACATAAATGCCTGCATTTTACATAATTATTATCCTGCCAATCTTAGCTGAAGGTCAAGCGTTCTGTCTGGGTTTTATTTTGGTTTGTTTGACTAAAGCTTGTAGAACTCAGCGAGTGCGAATCCACACAAACACCGAAGTCTGCAGTGGTTAGGTTGAGTGTGGATACTTTCTTTGCTTCTGCTTTTAGTTTTCAGGGATGTGCCAGGGATTTAATACAATCAGTTAAAAACAGTGGTTCTTCAACTCTGGTAACTCTCCAGAAAATTTTATATACAATTTCAGGGAGTGTGGATCCCTTGAAGCCACAATGTTGGCACCCTCCTCTCCCTTAGCCCAGTAAGAACCCTTGTCCTTTACTCCTGATTCTCATTTGTTGAACCTCTTTGAAATACTCATGGCTGAGAATGACAATTGTGATGGCTCCCTGGCATTTCTTTAGTGCTCACCATGTTGTAGTCTAATCATTTTCCTTAGTATGTATATCAGTCAAGGTTCAACCAGAGAAACAGAACCAGTAGGAGATATATATTAAGAGATGTATTGCAAGGAGTTGGTTTACTTGATTGTGGGGCCAGTTAGGCAAGTCCAAAGTCCTTAGGGGAGGCCATCAGGAAGGGTGGGCTGGAACTCTCAGGCTTGGGTTGAAGTTGCTGGTCCACAGGGAGAATTTCTTCCTCTTTAGGGAAGTCTCAGCTTTGCTTTTAGGCCTATCAACTGATTGAATCAAGCCCACCCAGAGTATCTAGGATAATCTCCTTTACTTAAAGTCAACTGATTATGGACTTTAATCACATCTATAAAATACCTTCGCCTCAACACTTGGATTAATGTTTTGTAAGTGACTGGGGACTTTAGCCAAGTGAAACTGACACATCTAAAAGACCATCTTAGTATGTTTGGTTTGTTGTGGGTGGTCAGCCTCCTTGTTGCCATTTAAAGTTCTCAGAGCTGGCTAGTTCTGATAATAGTCCATTCTGAATACTTCTTTCCTATTAGATCTCCCTCCTTCAGGCTTCAGTTGCCTAGGGATGATGTCTGTGGTTATGGCAGAGGAAGGTAGTTCTATCCCCGGGCAGTGCAGACCTGTGTGAATTCAGATGCATCAGCACTGACGTGGCCTGGGTCCCTTCCCCAGAGGCTGTGAACAGACACTCATGCTCCACCCCAGCTGTCATGAGTTCTGGGCCCACCACCACAGTTTTAGGAGGGGCTGCTTTCATTCAGATTGAGGATAGAATACACAACTTTGCAACAGATTAGGGGAATCTTTTGACCAGCAGGGTCTTTTGTCAGTCTATACAAATTGGCATGGACCTATTCTAAATACTGCATCCCAGAAAGGAAGGAAATGCTGCTGCTGCTGCTGAGCGTTGTCATCCTGTGCCTGGCATGATGAAGTCAACATCTCTCCTCCCTTAGAGGCTAACCCTTCCACTTGGGACTTGGATTCCGTCTCCTGTCAGGAGAATCCCAATCCTATTCCTCTCTCACCTGCCTCAAAGTATCTTGACTTCTTCCATTTGGTATCTTTAACCTTTTGTTCATTAGTGGCATCTTCACTCTGTGTTGAAACATTTCTATCATTTCTATCTTAAAACAAACAAGCCCTCCCTTGACCTCCATCCCTCCCTCCAGCTACTGCCCTATCTCTCACCTCTCCACAGCTGAGTTAGAGTTGCATTTTCCACTTCTTCACATTCCACTCATTCTTCAGCCCCTTCAATCTGCCTTTCACGCTCACCATCCCATTGAAACTGCTTTCACCAGGGCATGAAGACTCCTTCTTGCTTAATCTTGTGGGTACTTTTTTAGGCTTTTACAACTTTTTTTCCTTTTGCAGCATTTGACATTGTTGTCCTCTTCCATTGCCTTTCTGGTTTTTCTGTTTTTCCCTTGGCTACTCCTTTGAGACTCGTTGCAGGCAACTCTCTTCTGTCCATCTTTTAAAAGTTTTGTTCATCAGAGCTCCATTTTTGGTTCTCTTCTCTTCTTTCCTTTTACACATGTACTTAGAGTTTTCTTCTCCACGGCCAGAGCTTTTGCTACCATTTATAATTTGATGACACCTAAATCCATATTGCCAGCCCACGTTTCTGTCTTGAGAATCAGACTGTCATGTCTCGCTGCCCACTGGACATTCCCCAGTGGGTATCCTGCAGATACTTTAAACTAAACATATCGTCATCCTCCAAGCCTGATTCTTCTGTGCGTCCCCATCTTGGTGAACTGCACCACCATCTATTTAGCTGTGCAAGTCAGCTGCACTCTTCCCACTCCCTCAATCCCTGTGTCCAACCAGTATCTGCTGCAATTGGTTCTATCTCCTTAGTGTCTCTCAAATCCATCTCCATTGCCACTTTCTTGATTCAGGCCAATATCATCTTTCTCTCCTCAGATACTGTCGTAGTTCCTTAACAGTTTTTCCTGACTCCAGTTTTCTCTCTTCCAATCTTTTCTCTGTACTGTATCCAGAATTTTTTCTCCTCCTCCTCCTTCTTCTTCCTCTCCACCTCCTCCTTCCTCTTCTTGCTAAAAGACAAATCTAACTTTATGACTATTTTGCGTGAAAATTTTCAGACCATTGTCTTGAGGCTAAAGTTCAAATTCTTTAGTATATCTTCCAGAATTCTTTTCTAGTTTCATGTCTTTTGAAACATCCCACCCAGCCCCTTCTCTATCCTCCCAAACTCTAATCCCAAATTTTACTTATGCTTCCAAGAAGGCAAAATGCTTTTTCTGACCAATAGGCCTTTACATAGGCAATTTCAAGGCTTGGCCACTTGTCCCTAATCCTCTCTCCTATACGCCTCATAGCACTGGTCACGCAGTGCTGCTGTTTGCTAGTCCACCTCTTTGAGGGGGGAGGTCTGTTTCTTGTTTACTATGCACCTTGGTGCCTGGTACAGTGCCTGCCATGGAGTAGGCATCCAGTAAATACTTATTGAAAGAACAAATGGATAAACAATGTGATCCTTAAGATTTCGGTTCCAAGCTCTATGTAGCATGACATGGGTCTTCATATCCAATCAAGAGCCTGCTATTTAGAGTGAACCAAATTGAGTTGTATGGGCAATAGGTTTGGTGTTTATCACTGAATTGGGCATTAGAGAGTAGGACTTGAAATCCAGTTGTTCCTTGGATGTATTTTGAAAGATGAGTTCGGTTGTCTTACCACTTGGATGGTTGTTTTTAAGTTATAGAGATTATTTTTAAATATTTGTTTCATATTAGCTATTACAGTCATCTCTATGAGCGATGTAGACAATTTAGGTTACTCTTTTGCTGGTAGCCATCTGTCCCATCAAGGCATAGTTGATATGCGGAGGATTGCTGGAAATTTCCCAGAGAAGAAGGGTAACAGGCTTTTTTTAGTTTTGAAATCTTTAACTGAGCTGAATAAAATCTGCATTTCTTTATTAGCTTTGATGTGAACATCTGCTCACTATTCCTACTTCATTAAAATAAATAAATAATAGACTATTTCCCGCTTACCACAGTGGGTTCTAGAGGATGATGAAGAAAATAACATAGCATACATCTTGTTACTTCCATAACTTCTTCAGACTGTAGAATTTTTAAATTATTATTTAATCCAAGGTTTATTAAAATGTGTTCATTATTCAATGAATTGAGACATTTGTATCCTGGAAATGACATGGGAAGAAAAGATGGGGAGAAACATGAATTATACTGAAACGTTCAATTTTTTAGGTATAATTTTTTAAGCCTTTTGTGCATTGGCTGTTTTCTGAAAAAGAAAAATCCTTGTTTTGTTAATGATACTATACCAGAATATCTTTGATTTGCTTTTTAAAATATTTTCAAGCTATTATTTAATTAGTTTCTCCCAAATGCTTCCAGGTTCTACATAGGACAATAACTGTTAGTATCCTTGCTTCACTTTATTATAATCAGCTTGGTGCTTGGAAAGGTAAATCTGCTTCACATTTAAATCAAAATTAAAAATATTTATGTCTGAGAATACTTTAAATTATGTCTGGATTTTGAAGCTCTCTGTACTATCATGTGGTATAACTTAAAATATGATATTCTGGTATTCTAGTTATGCATTTATTTAATCTTTAACAGGATACAAGCAATGTCAGGTTTTGAGGCTCTCTTTTTGAATGAATAAATTTGATGCTGAAGTTGCTAACCAGGGTTTTCACTAACTTTACTATTTTTGTTCAGAGGGTGGTGCATTTGAAGATGGATTTGTTTTATTCTTCTTAATTTGGAATATGCTATATTTTGTCTTTAGCTTTTGAATTGAGTTGATCCAGACGAGAGCCTGTTTCTGTGTTCAACTAATGGATCCAGGAGCAGGAGTTTACTGTTAGATTTATGGAGTGCAGAGCAAAATCAACATCCATGTTTGGCCGAACATTTCACAACAGAGATGAAAGAAACCCAGGAAATACATTTGAAAAAGGCTTTCTAGCTGTAAAATGATTTACCAAAGATTGCCTCTCCTTCACATAAAGAGACATTCCTGTCATGAGAGGGGATAAAAGTAATACATAGAATGCAAAGTAGCAGAGATGAGTTTGACTCAAGAAGATAATTTTTGTACTATGGATAAAGAAAAACTACTCTTATTTTAAATTTTCCTGCAAAAAACCAATTTTTGATAGCCACGAGCACGTTTGGTGCCTCAGCGTGTTTGGTTTACTAAACCCTGATTAGTATTGGGACACACAGCAATGGGCTGTGGTGATTACAGTTTCAACTAACATCTAAAAATGTTCACAAGCTGGGAAGTCACTTGGGCGTGCAGTTAATGGGCCAGTCCAGATTTCTAGGAATAAAAGATTTTCATAATCTTTTAAAAATTTGGACAGGAAACTATCACCTCCAATTATGATCAGATTTTCTCTGAGGTCTCTAATATGGCTAGAGGTGGGGTAAAGTGTGTGTTATGAACTGTTTTGAGGTATTGTAGTTAAAAGTCTTCCTGTTTTGGAGACTTAATTTCAAGACTCACCATTTATTAAGGACATTTCTAGCTTTGTCTAGTTTTAAACATTTGTAATAAGAGTATGTTTTTAATATAATTCTTTTAAGTTGGATTGCCAGTATATGCTATTGACAGTAATATTTTCATTGTTATTTTGATAATATCAAATTGAAAATGTAAAAACAGCCATTTATTATTTTTCAGGTATACATATGGGAAGCCCTTGAAAGGAGATGTAATACTTACATTTCTACCTTTATCCTTTTGGGGTATGAAGAAAAATATTACAAAAAAATTTAAGGTAACTTTTGCAGGTATCGTATAACTTGTAATGGGGAAAAATTGTAAGTGTACTTTTTCTAGAAATATGATTTTGTACTGAATTAACAAAAAGTTGGGCAATTGAGAGCTTTCTAGCTTTGGACAAGTGAGAATTTACCCATTTATAGTAATTAAAATGGAACCAGAGACATTGTATTGTTGTGACTTAGTTTGAGTTTTATTCCTAAAATTTGAATTGCTAAAGTGAAGAATAAAATTGAAATTTTTTAACAAAACAGATAAATGGATCTGCAAACTTCTCTTTTAACGATGAAGAGATGAAAAAGGTAATGGATTTTTCGGATGGGCTTTCTGAACACATGTATCTGTCTTCCCCTGGGCCGGTAGAGATTTTAGCCACAGTGACAGACTCACTTACAGGTTTGTAGACTTTGAAGTGAAGGTAACGCTACTTCCGTGGTGCTGCTCTGTCATCTTCCTTGTTATAACTGGCACATTCGCTTGGGAGCATCGTTGCCTTTCTAAAGACTCTATTTAATGCTGAAATTGTCATGACTATTAATTAGTTTAGCTTGCAGACTGCTTTCATAATGAAGGGGAAACATATTTTCTATGAAAGTCTGCACTTCAACCACATGTGATAGGTATTTATAATTTTTTCCATTTCTACTCTTTCTTTTCACCCTGAAAACTACATGGAAAGATCTGCCTTTCAGCTGACTATTTTCTTTTTTTAGTCACTGAACATCTTCTGAAATCTCACCTGCTCCTAGACAGTTTTCTCTTTTAATAATAAAATAGAGGTTAATTACCTGGATCTTTCTGTTGCTATTTCAACAGCTTTCACCAATCCCTGAAAGAACAAAGACTGTTCTGGCAGGGCCTGAATCTGCTGGTGCACATATCATTGATGGAGATGGCAGTAACAGTGCTTAACAAGGGATCTGTAGAGGACATAATAGAATCGTGTAGTTCTCTTAGTGGCCAAGCCAACATGGGAATGAGGCTTCTGTGCCCTGATATCTTAACTGTTTGGGGAAGCAGCTCAGATGAGGAAATTTGGTGGATAGAAGCTATTGGTGAAGTATAACTTTTGTTTTCTAAATGGCACAATTCCAAAACAGGTATCTCAGGAAATGCAAGCTCCAATGTATTTTTCAAGCAACATGATCACATCATTGAATTTTTTGATTATGCTACTGTCTTGAAGCCATCTTTCAACTTCACAGCCACTGTAAGTTGACATATTTATTAATGATCTAAAGCAGTAAGTTCAATTTAATGAAATGCAATGGGAAATAATATTTTCAGTTCTTTTCAAAAAATTAAAGCCCAAAGTAGATAGATTACTTTTTGCTTTTAGATATGTGAGGTATATAGAATTGTTTCCTAATGACCTTTATCTAATTTTTCTAAAAAAGTAGTTTCCAACAAAATTATTTTCCTCAAAATTTATTTATTTATGTTTTGGTGAGGAAGATTCGCCCTGAGCTAGATTGCCATCTGTTGCCAATCTTCCTCTTTTTTTACTTGAGGAAGATTTGCCGTGAGCTAACATCTGTGCCACTCTTCCTCTATTTTGTGTGTGGGTCACTGCCACAGCATGGCTGATGAGTGGTATAGGTCCATGCCCGGGATTCGAACCTGCAAACCTGGGCTGCCAAAGCAGAATGTGCCAAACTTAACCACTACACCAAACTTAACCACTATGCCACAGGGCTGGCCCCTTAAAATTTATTTAATAAGCAATTTAAGTTAGATTTGGATTGCTACATAGCAATTGGAGCTTTTATAGATTAATTGAAGGAATTAGATGCTAGTCAAAAACTTTCAATTTTAATCTGATATTTGTTTATTTATTTATTTGGTGAGGAAAATTAGCCCTTAGCTAACATCCATTGCCAATCCTCCTATTTTTTCCTGAGGAAGATTGGCCCTGAGCTAACATCTATGCCCATCTTCCTCCGCTTTATGTGTGGGATGCTGCCGCAGCATGGCTTGATGAGTGG
This sequence comes from Tapirus indicus, assembly GCA_031878705.1. Lineage (NCBI taxonomy): Eukaryota > Metazoa > Chordata > Mammalia > Perissodactyla > Tapiridae > Tapirus > Tapirus indicus. Next base: position 2,305,904 of record CM062933.1, read on the forward strand.
TATGTAGGTCTGTGCCTGGGATCTGAACCTATGAACCCTGGGCCGCTGAAGCAGAGCATGTGAACTTAACCACTATGCCACGAGGGTGGCCCCTTTAGTTTGATTTTTATAATCACTAATTTTAGTTCTAGCAAAGATAGAGCATTAAAAAATTATCAACAAATCTACTCTTTTTTTTGAGAGAGAGTACTGAATTAACACTTATTAGTTGAGTGAGTTTTGACAATGTGCAAGGCCTGGTGCTGGATGGGGCTTACAGGGCTCAGGAGGACCCAGTCCCTACCCTGGAGTCACGGTTTTTGTGATGGTGACAAGAAGATATATACACAACTATAAGGCAGGATAAGAGAGAGAAGTAAAAGACTTGGTGTATATTGGATTTGGGAGGTGGGAAGAGGGAGAGGAAATTCAGGAAGAGGGAGATGTTAAGTCTGACAGAATTGTAGTCTTAGCAAGAATAGGAAAGGTGAGATGGTTGCTGAGTTTTAGCTGTACTGAATTTGAGATGACAGAGATATACAAGTAGACATTTCCTGCAGGGGATTGGTGGTGTTGAGGTAAGAGTTCCAGAGCAAGGTAAGGATGGCAGTAAGAGTGCTGAGACCTTTGAGGAAGAGAGAACAGATAATTGCTGATTTGGCCTTAACAAATTTCCACATTTAGGGAGAGGGAAGAGGAACCAAAAAGGACACTGAAGGGATGCAGAAAGAGGGATTTGAAGTGAAGAAGGTTGTTATGGAGCCATGGAAGGCAACAGAAGCGATATCAAGAAAGGAGTGGTCAGTGGTATTGGATGCCTCCAAGAGACACCACTTAATCTGGAAGTTAGGGTGCTATCAATAATTTTGACGAGTTCAGTTTAGTGGGAATAGCACAGGTGGAGACTGGATTCAACTGAATGTAAATCCTTTGCTTTTCTTGTTACCTGTTAATTAGGTGAAGGTAACCCGTTCTGATGGCAGTCAGCTGACTCCTGAGGAAAGAAGAACTGATGTGGTCATAACAGTGACACAGAGAAACTATACCGATCACCGGAGCAGATGGAACAGTGGAAATAAGGAAGTAGAAGCTGTCCAGATTATAAATTATACTGTCCCCCAAAATGGAATCTTTAAGATTGAATTCCCAATCCTGGATGATTCCAGCGAGCTACAACTGAAGGTGCCATCTGTTTCCCATTGTTACTCCAACAACATTATTAAAAGTGTAATCTTGTGGTAGGCACTCAATTTGTTGGAGGTCAAAGTGCACAGGAAGTGGCACATATTTCTATTTTAAAAAAAGGGGGAAAGTGTTAAAAGTAATTTAATGACAGTGGCTGAGGGTTAGACTGAATGCTTCCGTGTGAGTTCCTTTTGAAGAGCACAGTAAAATAGAGCAATCTGCAGGTATGGTAGAGAAGCTCCCATACTCCCAGGCTAGGTTGACTTTCAATGATTTGAAATTGTATTTTGGCAGGAGCTTAAATGAAAGAGGAATATATTTTTTTACACTTATATTCCTTTGCTGAGCTCTTTCCCAAAGTGGCTCGCCTGAGACTCCCCAAGCCGTTCCTACTCCCTTTTGTGTGGTCTCTCAGCTCTGCCACAGGTGTAGCCTGGGAGATGTACTCTGACTGTTGGTGGATCAAGTGGGCTGACACGATATCTTGCTTGTAGATGAGCTCTGTGTTGTGAAGACAAGGAGAGGAGTCCTTTGTCATTTCATTTTCTTTTCTCACAGTGTTTGCTGCTAATATGCTTTTGTTTCTGAAGTAAGTTAGGACTAGACTTTTTCCTCTTAGATTATGGTGAAGACCCTCTTCCGTGTTTTAAAGGTGTCACTTTCTTTATAGAATAAGCTATAAAATGATGAGGATCCAATATCTGGGGAGTGTATTTTTCCTGCATGAAAAAAAGTAAAAGTGAAAAGTGCCTTTCAGTATTGTTCAGCAGAGCATCTTTTCTCAGGGCATCTTTTGAAGACAAAAATGTGTAGCTCCCTTTTCTCTTGTTCCAGGCCTCTTTTCTGAATAGCGTGAGCAGCATGGCAGTTCATGGTATGTTTAAATCTCCGAGTAAAACATACATCCAGCTGAAAACAAGAGACGAAAATATAAAGGTAATGCTTACGATCCCTTGTTAATTACAATATAATTGTACTCTTTTGCTGTTAATATGTGTATATTAATTAAGATGTTTCTTCTAGGTGGGGTCACCCTTTGAGTTGGTGGTTAGTGGCAACAGGAAATTGAAGCAGTTAAGCTATATGGTAATCTCTTATAGAATCTAAATTTATGATCTATTAGAGAATCGTCTTAAATGGTGTCTACCTTATGTCTAGACTAAACTTACTAATTTTTAAAATTCAGCCTCACACCTTTTTATATTCAGCATGTCCTTTTTATATTGCAGTCAAAGTATCTTTTTTCTTTTTTCACCTATATTTGCATTTCCAATATAAGATGGATAATTGAATCTTGCATTATGTTTAAAATTTAAATTTCTATTAGATAAGCCACACACTCTCATTGTAGAAAATTATAAAATATAAGAAAAACAAAAACAAGAAAATAAAAATTGCCACCTACAGCCTTGTGATGTTGCTCATCCAGCTCTCCTGGTGGGGCTCTGTACTCCTTCCACTCAAGGACAGAGTCTTGACTGTGCAGCTGCTGACGCCTTGGTCAGTGAGGCTTTCTCTCATCCTTTTCTGTTTCCCAGCTTATATTCTCTGTGTTGGTCAGGGAGGTTTCCTTGCATTCAAAAAGGCTTTGAAGTTGGTTGAAGTCAAGAATTTGTGTGTTTGGTTAAAATTATGATAAATGCTCCTGCTGTTGAGATTCTCACCAGCTTTAGCATGAAATGAAACTTGTCTACTCTTCTTTTCAGGTAGTGTCCAGGGGACAGTTGGTGGCTCTAGGCAAGAAAAATTCTACAGCCTTCTCTTTAACGCCAGAGAATTCTTGGGCTCCAAAAGCCTGTATAATTGTGTATTATATTGAAGATGATGGGGAAATTATAAATGATGTTCTAAAAATTCCTGTTCAGCTTGTTTTTAAAAATAAGGTAAGATTTAAGGTAATGATACTTAACAGAAACCTTCACATTGGTGAAGTCTGAGAAATGTAATATTTCTTTAGAAAGTATCATTAAACCAAATTGGTTAAAATTTATATTCCTTTCTAGAACTATGATTAAACCTCTTCATATTTGGTTGCTATGTATGTGTTTTCGCATGTGGAATTATTGGGCACTGTGGGTCTTATTTGTAAGTTGCAGATTCTTGGCTTTAAGACTTTAACTCAAATCCATGAAGCTATTTCAGGATTTCCAAATGGTGGAGTCAGAATTGCTCTGGCCTGGAATTCCAGTGGCAATATAGAATTGTGTGGTGTTGATAATGGTGTGAGAGTGAAATGAAGGTTGTGGGAGGGAGTGAGGCAGTTTGCAGTGATATGTGGAAGCAAAGCTGGGCTTTGGTTTATCCATTTCATCAGCCTGGAAGCTAACTCAGGACAGATTTACAATAAGCTTGGCTACTTTACATATGGAGATCTGTGTGGAGTTTGGTCTCCAGACACACCAGGGATTTTTATAGCCTAAGGTATATAACTTGGGTCGGAAACCCCCTTGGACCCTGATTCTGAAAAGTAGCCTGATTGCAAGAGTGCCAGGTGGAATCCACATTAAATGAGCCAGGCACATGGCTCATGCATATTAAAATGAGCCATTGTTCTCACTAAGAACTGCTGCCTTCTCAGATCCTCTTAAGCAAAATAATCATTGTTTTAAAGTAGTGATTTGCAGAGTACAGTTCCTTTAATAGCATTTCTTTTCCCTTAATTTGTTAAAATTTTGAGAAGTAGCAGTAGTTATCCATGCCTTCTCTTGTTGAGAACTGTTAACTCTAACTTTGTCAAAATATAATATAAACTTTTATTTTTCATCTAATGAAAGGAAATTTAAATAGACAATGCTATATTCTGTCAGTTTCAGAGCACAATTTTTGACTTCTAGTGATTCCATTAATCCCCTGACAAAGGTGAATTTTAAAGTAGAAGTCAGGCTTAAATATGGAGGCACACATCTCTGAAAGTGAAACCAGGCTCTAAAAAAAGTTACAGTGTAAAGGTCATCAGCTCTGAGGAAGCAGAGTGTATAAATAACGTACTTCCAGGAAATAGATATGAGAGAGAAATTAGTTTCAGTTATGTTTGGAAAGATATATCTTTCTCTAATTTTTATGTGATAACGTTTATCATATTTACTCAGGAAGAAACTACTTATTTGGAAATAGAATATGTTTAAGCAAGAGAAAATTAGTGAATCTTTGTTGATGTTCAGTAATGACTGGAATAAATGAATGAGATGTGGAAGGGGCAAAGGATGTATCTTTAGAAATCATCCACACAGAAGTGCAAGTTGAAGCCATGGGGTCTCTGAGGTGCAGAGTAGAGTGAGAAGTGCAAGGTTTGAACATGTGTTACCAATTGAACTCTCTCCCCAACTGGGGAGAGACCCAAGGAAGGGTCTCTTGCCCTTCCTCTTGGGGTTCTTCCTCTATTTGGTGTCGCAACTTTGAAATGAGACTGAAGCTGAGTGTTCAATAGCACAAGCTTTATTCAATGGCTAAAGAAGGGAGAAGTGGGAACAAAGTTCACAATTGAACTTCTCAGCTCTTGGGGTGATTAAGCAGCTTTTCTAAGGGGTCTAGGTAATGAAGGGGAGCAATATTCACAGGTATTCGGGGAACTGGGCAGGCTTTTCAGGGGAACAAGGGTGTTACCTCTTTTCTTTCCTTATTTGGTTATATCCTGATGTTGCCATGGCAGTTGTAAACTGTCATGGCGCCAGTGGGTGTTATGTAGCGTGGTAATGTATTACAATGAGTGTATAATGAGCAGCAGGGTCTATGTCAGGTCAAGTCAGACTGCCATGTTGCCTTCTATGGTTTTAACTAAATATCTCAGCCATCTCCTCCTTCCTCTCTTTGTGGTTTCGTATAAGCTAAAGACGACATGTTGGGCTTGTTCTGAGCAGGGTTGTGATTAATGTCTTATAGGGCCAGGGGCTGGGGTAACACGCGCTGCTCTCCCCTTCCCTTTGTTTAGGGTGTAGGTGGAGAAAACTAAACTAGATACAGTGGCTTAAGAGGTATGTCAAAGAAAAATTGCACTGGACAAGTTAAACAGAGGCAAGGAGGATTTTATTCAAGGCTATAGCAATAGGGGCGAGAGTCTGAACTCAGCTCCACTGAAACAGAAGGCAGGAAGGTTTTAAGCACTGGGGTGCGCTGGTGGAAAAGTACCAGCGGACATCGGGGGGAGGTTGGTCAATGGGATTAGGCCATCTGTGTTTGCTAACTGGTGTTTATAAGTAAGGCTTCTGCTTTCCCACAGAGGCTGGGAGATCATTCAGGGCTCTATCTTTCTTGAGGATTACACTTCAGAAGGATGGCTCCCAGGTCCTTGAGAAAGACATTCCTAGATTGTAAAACTGGCAGGAGGCTGGGAGAAGATTTATATCTCAAAGGGGCAGAGGAAGAATTTACAATTGCAAGTTTTCTAAAGTGAATGCTCTAAGAAAAGGGAGATTAGGAGTTTACAGGTAAGAAGAAGCCTGTCTAAATTTTGTCAAGCTGAGGGGAACATTAAGGCCATCTCAGTCAGGTAGTACAATCACTGGGGCAGTGGAATGTTGAGAGACAGCTAGACAAGATGAAATTCCTAGGAGGAGGGGGCTTAGGACAAGGCCATTTGGTTCACCTGTGATGAGATGACGGAGGATCTTTTAAGAATTACTTGCAGGACCATGCTTTGATGAGTGTAGTGACAGAGGAAGTTCAGGCAGCCATGGAGGCACAGAGCATGGGGCCTGACTGGTGTTTGGTCTGATTACCTCTGTTTTTCATTGGAAAGACACCCCCACCCCCAGCCCAGGTGGTTCTGTGAGTCCGCAGGGGGCTCTCTTGCGCACTCACCTCTAAGTCCATAGACATCTGCCATTTCTTTCCTCTTTCCTGTCCCTCCTCCTGGATGCTGGCCTTCCCCAGGTATGCCAGACACTGCTGTCTTCTCACAGAAGCGAAGTGAAGGATCATTCAGATTTACACTACTGTGAGAAGTTCCGTGACTTGCAAACACTATGGGAATAAAGTTTTTTTTATTCCTTTCCCTGGAGAAGGTTTACGTATGATTTTAGAATGATCCCCAAGACAGGGAAAATGTAGAATCTTTGCTAGATTTTGAGTCATTGATCTGCTATTGGTAAGACATGTAAGTAATGGTGTAAAAAAGTGAAATAAATCAGTCCTGTTTTCTCCCTTTCTTAGATAAATCTATTTTGGAGTAAAGCGAATGCTGAACCATCTGAGAAAGTCACTCTTAGGGTCTCCGTGACACAGCGGGACTCGATAGTTGGGATTGTAGCTGTTGATAAAAGTGTGAATCTGATGAATGCCTCAAATGATATTACAATGGAAAATGTGAGTTTAGTTATTTTTCATTACAAAAATACATGGTAAAAGTGAAAAAGGAAACTTTATTGCATTACTTCAAATATCTAAAGGAAATTTTATTAGTTCCTCTTCAAATATGTCAATTATCAGTAAAGCTTCCAAATAAAAAAGAATTTGTATTCCAGTTGTTATGTTGGAAAGAGGCTTATGTGGTCAAGTGCCTTTGCTGTCTTACGTGAGAAATGCCACCTAGAGTTTTTCCTCGTTTTCATACTATATTTTTAATTTAAGATTCGTGAGAAAGTACTAGGAAATTGACTTACACAATGCTGGATGACGTTGGAGAAAAGAGCTTTAGATTGTTTTGTAGTCTTTGTCTTTTGGTTGTATGTAATGATTATCAATAAGTACAGTCCTCAGTGAATCAGGAATTTCAATTGCAAATCACTTCCTGCAAATTCCTGATTCAATGAGGAATATTGAATATATTCAATGAAGAATATTAAATATTGAATATATTGAGGGAGTGAAATCATGTTAACCTGCAGAAAAATGACAAACTAAGAAATATATGAACATCTGGGGTCACATAAACTAATCCCCTATTCATTCGTTATTTCACTTATATCTGTAAGTTGTTGATATATTCTTATGTGCCCTTGTCAGTTGAAATCTAGATTGTGTAACCTGTGTCCATTAATTGATTAAGTACAGTGATTAACAACATGTCAGGAAGAAAGATATGTATGTTTAGGCTAATTTGGTCATCTTGTTATAAAATTAATCCACTCAAGAAAAATATATTTTTTTCAGTCTGTACAGCTAATTTTTCTCATTCCTTTTTTTCTTTAAAAAACTCCTTTAAAAACAATTGGTTATTTTTTTCTCTTGACTTTTCTTAAATTCACTTTATTCTATTCTATAGCATCTTGCATTTGATTTAACTGAATATAGTAACATCTCGCATTTTATGGCTTTCTAAATATTTTTTTCTTCTCTATGTGTGTGTTCTTACACACACACGCACGCGCGCACACACACACACACACACGCCTATCTTCTGCTCCTATTCTGTGTCTCTTCGTCTCTATTTCTTTCTTTCTCTCTATATATTTACATTAAATTTTGTCACATATCATGATTGCTATCCTAGATTTCTTTTGGTTCATACTTGCCTGGTGTATTTTTCTATCTTTTTATTTTCAACCTTTTGTAAGTTTTTATTTTTTAAGTATATCTTTTAGATCACATATTATTATATTTTGCTTTCTTAAAAACATCTAATCTGATAGTCAATATCTTTTAATAAGCTTATTTAACCCATCTACAAGTGTGGTAATTCTTGTTCTAATTCAGGCTTATTTCTGCTTTTTTATTTCATATTTTTAAATTTAGACTACTCTCTTTTTGTTCTTCTTTCCATGGGCTAGATCAAATTTTGTTCTGCTGGTTTGGAAGTTACACATTCTATTTTTGTTTCTGTGATAGATGCCTTTAAACTCATGAACCATACTCATATATATTTACCCTTATTGATTTCTGAAGGTTGTCAATACTGTATCTTCATCTAACAAGACAAGCATTTTAGTATGCTCTCAGATACTTGCATGTCCTTCTTGTCTCTCTCCCATCCCCACCTCGTTCCCCAACTCTGGCCAGATCACGTTGCGATTGTATAGAATTTTAGTTCTGTGTCATTATGCATTGACCTTTCAATCTATGCTCTCCCTTCATTTTCCAATTCTGGAAATTTATGTCCCTTATTTCTTCAGTATTTCCTCTTTGTTTTAATTTTTCTCTCCTTCTGGGACTCCTGTTATTCAGAGATGGGCACTTCCACTTCCATTCTTCATATCTCTTAGGTTTTTCTTTTATGTTTTCCATCTCTTTGTCTTTTCTCTATTTCTCTGAGAGAGTTCCTTAATTGAGTCTTTCTGCTCACTGATTGGTCATCAGCTGTATCTGTCTTACTTTCATCTCTTCTTTGGGTTCTTTATGTCTTCTATTATATCTTTAATATCTATTATTTTCATTTGGTTCTTATCTTTTGTTCTTGTTTTATATTGCTAATATTTTCCCTTATCTCTTCATGTATGTTTACTATGTTTATTTTAAATTCTTGAGCTGACTTTTTCAGTATTCTGCTTCACATGCTATATGTTGTCTAGATGGATGTCTTTTATGGAAGTTATGCTCTTTGGATGTCTAGCTGATTTGGCAGCTGCTCTGATAATGTCTGTTGGGAAAGGCTGAACACGCTGTTTTAATCTGTGCAAGTCTTGTGAGTTTAAAGAGAGGGAGGGGTTGAGCTTCAGGGACTGGAGAACTACTCTGGATCCTCCCTGGGTGCTGCCTGTTTTTAGGCAGTGTTTCACGTTTATGCTCTTAGGGAAATGTGAGGTTACAGTCCGCCAGTCCTGAGGGTTTGGAGGAGGTGGGGAGAAAGAGTGAATGCTTGAGGGCCATGGGTCTGTCCACAGGTTTTCCTCACTTTTGCACACCAGAGGGCAGAGTGCTGACCTGCGTTGTCCTCGCCATACCTGCACAGGCAGTCTGGGCTGTTCCCACTGCATTTGGGGCAGTGACATTGCAGGGAGTGATGGTCCTGAGACTACCCCAGGAGAGAAGCAAGAGTGGAATTTAAAAGCCTTTCCTCCAGCCTATCCCCTGTCATTGGACTGCTGCTTCTAGCAGCTTTCTGCCTCCTGCTTCCTCCCAATGTGCCGACTCAAGACACCCTTCACTCTTCCTGGGGTGTGCTCCTCCTGCTCCTCCATGTTTCCTGCTTGCTTCCACTGTTTCTCCATGGTTGGCTCTGGAGGAGGGAGTCAGGAGCCTGTGATACTAGATCATTTTGGCTTTTGTTCTTGTTAAATTTTTATGTGCTGCTGAGAGACTCTTGAATGCCTTGGGATAATGTAAGTATTCTAGATCTTCCAGGAATAATTTTCAGACACCCCTTCCCCTCATTAGCCTGTGTGGCAACTTTGGTGGTGCCACCTGTAGAGCAGGAGGGTTGCTTTATGAGATAGATGCTCTCTCCCAGCTAATTCCATCGCTTGACACCTGAGTGTCAGCAGGAGGCTACCTGTGTTTCTTCTGTGGCGGAGTTTGAGTCATGAACTAAAGCCTTTCTCCCCCTTTTGTCTGTCTCTGGCTCCACCATCTGTAGCTGAGCTAACTATATTTGCCAGCTTATTGAGGTATTTCTCGTTCTGCTGTTTTCTTCTGGGAGCCTGTTTGCTTACGGTGGATGTTGCAGTGGTTGTTGTTAGCGTAGCAGAAGCAGTGGTTGTGGGTGTTTGATTTTAAACTTGATGTGTTTTTTAAACTTGTACTTAGAATCTTTCATGATTTTTATTCCCACCTTTGTCTTAATTTGTCTGGTTAATGCTAATATAAATAAGAGAGATGTGCCAAAATAGTTATCAAAAGGGGTATAGTATCCTAACTTTTTTATTGTTGTAAAATATATATAACATAAAATTTGCCATTTCACCATTTTTAAAAGTACAATTCAGTGGCATTAATTACATTCATAATGTTGTACAACCATCATCACTATCTGTTTCCAAAACTTTTTATCACTCCAAAGTGAGACTCTGTACCCATTAAACATAACCCCCCCTTCTCCCTTCCCTCAGCCCCTGGTAACTTCTGAGCTACTTCTGTCTTGATGAATTTGCCTATTTTAGATATCTCATGTAAGTGGAATCAAATAATATTTGTCCTTTTGTGTCTGCCTGATTTCACTTAGTGTAATGTTTTCAAGGTTCATCCATATTGTATCATGTGTCAGAATTTTGTTTCTTTTTATGGCTGAGTAATATTCCACTGTATGTATGTATATATATATATATACATACATACACACACACACCACATTTTGTTTATCCATTCTTCTGTTGATGGTTGCTTAGATTGTTTCTACCTTTTGGCTATTGCGACTAATGATGCAATGAACATTGGCATACAAGTATCTCTTTGAGTGCCTGTTTTCAGTTCTTCTAGGTATATACACAGGAATGGAATTGCTCGGTCATATTCTAATTCTGTGTTTAACTTTTTTAGGAACTGCCAATTTTACTCACTTTTTTAGCCTATATTACTCACTCTTGCTAGCTATGATGTTGAGTTTTTTTCTGCTTATTAATAATTTGCACTGCCTCTTTTGTGAATTGTCTCTTTGTATTATTTAAAAAAATTAGTTAACTGACATTTTTGCAGATCTTTAACCATCAAATTTAACCCATTTATTTCTGCCGAAAGTATGGGTCATTTTTAATGCTGACCTCTACGTGTTGGTCTTGTCAACCAGTGACATTTAAGTTCCTCCTGGGCAAAACTCAAGCCCACACCTCTTAGGAACTCTGGATTGCTGAACACAGTAAAAATAAGTTTAAATAAATTTAATTTTGGCTGACTGAGTCACGAACAAGGCATTCGAGTATGTATTATTCCTCCATTTGTGTCATTCTGAAATTGGATAAGCATGTGTGCTGTGTCTTATCTAAGTTAGATATAAGAAGTGTTGCAGAGGGCAGAGCAGTTTGAAATGAATCCATCCATTCCATGTATTTTATCTTCTCCTCAGGTGGTCCATGAGTTGGAACTTTATAACACAGGATATTATTTAGGCATGTTCATGAATTCTTTTGCAGTCTTTCAGGTATGTTTAGTTTGCTATATAATTTGGAAAGATATTAACATCTCTTACTATTGCAGGCACTTTTAGAATTAATGATCTGAATTATGAAATGTTAACCTTTTATTAAATGTGTTGCTGAAGTGCAGTGTATTATATAAGTGTAATTTGAAATGGAAAGATAATCATCATTCCAGTTAAAAGCAAATGGAAAAAGTCACCATTAGAGAAATCAATGGAATTGTCATAAAACAAATAATTTCTTTTCTTTATATCACTTTCCTTGACTTTGAAATGGCTGTTCATGCATGTGAATATGTATATGTATATGTGTGTATCTGTGTCTGTGTATGAGAGAGAGAGAGAAAATATATGCTCATGTACATACCTAAACTCTCAAAAATGAGCAAGCGTGAAAAAAAAAGGTTCTTTCACATTGTGCATAAAAACAAATGAGCAAGAGTAAGTTAGGAGTATGGGATACTGCTGTAAAAATTTAGAGAGCATTTAAACTTTTATTTCAGAATAAAATTAAAATTATTCTTTCTAGGAATGTGGTCTCTGGGTATTGACGGATGCAAACCTTGCGAAGGATTACATTGATGGTGTTTGTAAGTAAAACCGGGCAATGTGCTTTTAAAGTATTTATGTCTTTCATCTCAGATATTTAAAATGACTTATATAGGTAATGAATACTTTCTGGTTGAAAGTGTATATTGTGATTTTCATTTTCTGTTCTCTTATTCTAAAATGTTTGGAGTTTAATGTACCTGGAAGTACATTCAGGCCATGACATGGAATGTTCATCTGGGCTCCTGTCTAGGACTTTGAAAGGAAGGCTTTCCATTTGCTCTCTGTAATTCTTTGAGGTTGTTATATTTTTGGACATATTGGAAGATCCTGTGCTTTCAATTTGTATTGCAAACTGTGCTGTTATTTTGGAATTAGATAAAAGGAGCAACATATTTTTGAAACATTTTTGTTCTCTCGCTTTTTGATGTTCACTTAGAATATAACCCGGATGCCATAAAGTATACTGGCACACACACACACACACTCTCTTGTGTCATCAATCTGAGTTCTTCCTGGGCAGGCTCACATCTACATCGTAGTTCCCTGGATTGCTAAATAGAGTTGGCCACCCAACTAATAAGAAGAAATGTGCTTTTAGGAAGAAGTCATAAAGTGTTTTGACTGGAAGAAATGTGTAAATGAGAATGGTTAACTCTAGAGGTTGTTCGCTTTCTTTTCAGGTGAAGTTATACTGATATCATCTTGAGAGGCTCCAGAACTGTCAGTTTCTACCCCCGAATTCCCTGTTTCTGTCAGGTGTTCTCAGTTACTCTACTCCAGGCCCCAGGCTCTCTGGCTTTGGGTTGGTTCTTGCCTCCACAGGACACCTGAGCCTCTGTCCTGAAGCTAAAAAGATAATTTTGTAGTTTAAAAAATTTTTTGAGGTCATTATGACCTCTATGTGTTAAAGACCTCTATGTATTACATTTAGCTTTCTTCATATAATCATTTATCCTAGGCAACCTTCAAAGCAGTCTATCTTTTTCTCTTCTGTTTGTCAGTCTCAGCTTTTACCCATCTTTGTTCATCTTTACTTATCAAATCCTGATGCCCACTCTAGTGCTCATTGTGTCATTAATAATACTTGGTGTATCCTTTGCCTTTTCTGAGAATCTTCTTCCACCTTTTCACTGTAACCAGAAGAAACCTGATACTCTTACCAGTATCTTGTGTCCCTAGAAACCTTCTCAAGTAATCGGCATTTATTTTTCTGCCTCTCTTCCAGATCAGGGTCAGTGGGTACATAGGGTTCAGTATTTTCTTGGCTACTTCAAGACCACTGTTCAACGACTCTCAGTTAAGAGCCACTTATATTTGAAGCCCCAAAATTTCACTTACAACCCCTTCAGTCAACATTTAGGTCACCTACTTTCCCTTTCCCTCTCTATACATTGATGACTCTCACAAAAGATTCAAAGTCTTACTCCTGTTGTCTTCCTGGGGGGTTTGAATGTCCATGTGGTTGATCCATCTAATGTGCACATCCTGCGATTACCACTATGGCAACAGTAGTCACTCACGGTCATGTTGTCACCTGAACATTGATTGCTCTACTATCATTTCAATTGCCTATCCTTCTACCTTGTATATTCCCTCATTCCCCTAAATCTATTAGATGCCTTCTTTGGTCTTGACTTCTCCTGGTTATTCTGAGTTTTGGGCTTCTCCTGTCTTTATTTCCCTCTAATACCTGGCTGGACCACATGGTTAATCACTTTGGTCGAATTCTTCCCTAGTCCCTTGTCCCTCCATGATGTCTTCCCGATTAAACCCAACTCTGGAATATCTTGACTGTTTATCTTACCCCTCTATTTCTGCACCCTGATGCCCCACAGATATCTTAAATTCAGTATGTCACAAACCAAGTTTATGATCTTCTCTCCCCTCTCAACCTTACTCTTTCTTAATATGATTTGATTGATATGTGATTCCTTGAATTGATATGATTTCATAGCTCTGTTAATGAAATCATCATCTACCCAGTTGTCCAGATCAGAAACTTGGAACTCATCCTTAACTCCTTCCTCTCTTTCTCTCAGATATGGAACAGCATAGTGGTTAAGAAAGGAATTTGTCATTAAATACTTCTGGCTTTGAATTCTGGCTTTATGGCCTTGAGAAAGTCAGTTAACCTCTCTAAGCCTCAGCTTTCCTCCTGAAGTATAGGCCTAATAATGTTACTTGTATTACAGAGCTGTTATGAGGTTAAATCCAAAAGTATGTAAAATGCTTAGCACATGTTTGTCATTTGTAAGTCTGCAGTTACCTTTTATCTTGTCCCTCAGATCCACTTTTTTCATTCATTATTCAGTAGATAGTGACGATGTTAATTTCATGCTTAGCATGTACCAGGCAATGGAGATTCCAACTTGATCTAGTGGGGCAAGTCAACTCACCATTAGAAGAGGATGCCAAGGGCCGTGATGGGCGTGCTGTGGGTACACACAGAGGTCATCCAGCCGAGAGGCAGAGCAGAATTGTCTTGAGAGTCTCCTTTCTGTCCTCTGCTTGGCATCAGGCCCTTATCAGTGTCTCCTTGACCATCACAGTAGCCTCCTAACTGTTTGCCTGCCTCCATTTCCCCCAGCTTTAAACTGTTGTTCACAGTGAAGCCAGAGATATTGTTATAAAACATGGGTTAGATCATGTTTCTCATTTATTTTAAAACCTTCAGTAGGTCATCACTGCTTAAAGGATTAAGTCCAAATCCTTCAACACGAGATATCTGATATTTTAAAATCGGACCCAGCCATTCCTTCTCTTCTCTTCTCATTTTATGCCATGCTCACCTGATGCTCATTGTCATATTCTGGACATGGCTTTGTACTTAGTTTACTTTTTGTTTTTTTCCTGTATGGGATACTCTTTATCTGGAGACTTAGGGAAAATGAAAATGCAAAAACAATGCAAACCGGATTTTTTTCCCCCCAGCCAGACTCGTCGTCATTCAGATTCTGTGTAAAATCAACCATTTTACATATGTCTATTATTACTCTTATGTTTACAGTTTCTATTTGTCTGTCTCCTCCGTAGACTGTGAGGGGAGCTCATTGCATTCATCTTTGTATGCTTGGTACCTACTACATTTTTTTACATTTTATTTTGAAATAATTTAAGACTTATAGAAAAGTTGAAAAAGTAGAGATAGGTGATCCAGAGCCTGTATGGCAACATGGCTTTTTTTAATAAGAAAAAAGTTGGTAAGCTGGATGATTGTAGCATCTTATGACTGGTGTAGCCAATGGTAATCAGCACTAGGGAGCTAAAAAGAGGAGAATAGCAAAATTGTAGGTAGCTTTAAAAATATGATTTAACTTATTTTTTAGTAACTGAACTGTAAGTAGTTTTTCACATATTGGCCATAGGTGCAGGGAACTTTTTTGTTGTTGTTGTTCTGGCTCTGCCATAGCTGGCTACATGGTCTTGAGTTAGTCACTTGACTTCTCTGGGTCTCAAGTTTCTTGTCTGTAAAATGAGAGGATTGGACCAGACGAACTCTCAAGTCCCATTCAGCTGAGAGGTGCTGTGATTCTGTGGACTAAGTTTGTAATCATTCTCTACAGTGACTTTTTTCCTAACAGTTGTCACTGTTTATTTTTAGATGACGGTGTAGAGGTTGCTGAGAGGTTTGTGGAGGAAAATGAAGCATACTTGGTAGGTTTTCATGACATTTCTTCAGTTGGCAGTCCACGTGTCAGAAGGCATTTTCCCGAGACTTGGATTTGGCTAGACATCAACATGGGGTAAAAATGTATAAAATTCTTTGCCCATATATATTTTGTTTAGTGTCGGTTTTAAACAAGTTTTGCCCTCTTCCTAATGTTTAAGTACAAACATGGTGTGATAAGAACTAAGTAGACAAAGAGGCTTTTCTTTTAGAATGATGTTTATCATGTCTACTGTAGTGTTTAATAAAGCCACACACATATTGTGGCAGTGAGAGTATCATCGAGGAGAAGAGAGGCCTTTTTCTAACGAAGGGTGACTTGAACTTCCTTGAAGTCTTGTGGTTCTCGTTGGAGAATAGTTGCTGGGAGTACCTGTGTTACCATGGGGTGGGGAGCACTCGTGATTACCCCTCTGCCTTGTGGCTCCTTATAAAACATCCCCATGAGTATAAAGGTTTTATTGGCCTCTGGATCAATGTGCAGTATTGTGATGTATTCCTTGAGAACTTGGGACCTACTGTTTTATACTTAAATCTTTAAAAAATTTTAGATATGTAAACTATTTGAAAAATTAAAATTCTTTCAAAAAATGGTTTAGTTTATGTTGACTTATTTTGAAATGTGTCAGTTCTTGGTTTTGTGATTTTTATGTTTATTTTGACTTCAGTTCCAGGATTTACCAAGAATTTGAAGTTACTGTACCTGATTCTATCACTTCTTGGCTAGCTACTGCTTTTGTGATCTCTGAGGACTTAGGTCTTGGACTAACAGCTACTCCAGTGGAGGTAGTATATTAAAGGGCTGCTTATAAATGTTACAATGCCATGAAGGGAAGGAAGTGTCAACTCCTCAAAGAAATTTTGAAAAATGATTGCTTATGATGTTGGTCAAGTTTAGAGATTCTTTGGTTTTTCCTTTTTTTGTTTTTCATCTGTTTTATGTTTTAGAATGTGAGCTGTATTAAAGTGTGAAATGTGCTAGGTCCATATTAAGATTTGGATAGAAAGTTTATTATTGACTAAATCCAACCATTCCAAAGGCCAGAAGAGACTGTTTCCATGTGTCCCTCTTTCAAGAATGAGCAGAACTTCTCAAGATGTCCCCTAGCAGACATTACTTCACACCTTTTTGGTCAAAGTGCATCACGTGTTGCTTCCTAACCAGTCACTGGCAAGAGGAGTCTGATGACCGGGATTGTCTCAGACCATAGCTCTCACCTGTCATACCTAAATCCCCTTCTTTATAATGGATGGTTTGTTTTGTTCCTTTATTATCCAAAATGAAATTCATAGAAAATATAATGTACCTGCATACTCAAAAAAAAATCAATGTGATGCCCTAAGTGAAATACTAATGAGAAATAAAAGGAAAGTAATGTATAATAAAATGGTATATATTTCAGTATGTAGGTGACCAGGCATAGCTGCTCTAGGAGGCATAGGAACATATTTAAATATTTATGCGGTGCACAGGATCGCCCCATGTGTGACAGCCGCAAGGGCGATGTGACACACATGTATTGTTTTAGCGACTCAGAAACCTGGAGTGGTGCTGCCTGTGGTGATGTAAATTTCTGAAGCTGTGAACAACTTTTGGCAAAGCTATAAACAAAACAAAATACCATCTTCTCTTGATTTGCAAAATAGTTGAATTCATGAAAAATTCAGTGTGTATTGAAGCATGCTATGGGTTTACATATAGGTTGAAATTAGGTCATAAGCCCAGGTCATGATAAGCAGGCACTTTATCTACATGAATGTTTGAAGGGACATTCAAGCATCATGAGGGACATGGAACAATTCTTCGTTGTCTGGGACTGTTCTGAGCATTGCAGACCTTCACCACTAGGTGCCAATCGCACCCTTCAATATTTGTGACAGCCTAAGACACTTCCACAAATGTCCAAATAAACCTGTCAGTGAGAACCATTGGCCTGAACTAATCAAGGTTTATCCTCAGATGCAGGGGAGGGGTTTAGTACCCCCCCACACCCCCGCAGGACTTGGCCAACAATATCAAAGTTGGGTCACCTATGAGGCAGTATATGTGTATATGTTAGGAGGTAGTAAGCAGAACATCATTTAGACTTTCCACATGACTCTGAAACAGAGGCTGTTTGATTTCACCAGTGGCTTTTGAAGCAGATTGGTGGAGTCAATATAGTGTAGTGGAAGAGGATGCTTTGGCATCAGACACGCTGGGACCCAGCTCTGGCTCCTCCACTCACCAGCAATGTGGTCTTGTACTAGTTACAGAGATCTTGGAACTTCAGATTTCTTTTCTGTAAAATATGTGCGTAACACTTGCCTCATAGGGTTGTAATGATTAAATGAAGTAATTTGTGTAAAGAACCTGGTTCCTAGTTGGCGCTTAATAAAGCGTAGTGGTTACTATGTTAAATAACACAAATCAAGCCAATTTACTATCGTTTACTTGAGATAAGTTGCTGTTTGCTTTCTGTTGATAGGCAAGTGAACATTTCTATGTGAAGTTATAAGCTTCACAGTTTTTGTGAGATTTGTTTTCAATTGCAAAAGATATGAAGCATTTTGACTCGAATAAAGTATGTATTCATTGTGTTCTTTTCTAGCTACAAGCCTTCCAACCATTTTTCATTTTTTTGAATCTTCCCTACTCTGTTATCAGAGGTGAAGAATTTGCTTTGGAAGTAACCATATTCAATTATTTGAAAGATGCTACTGAGGTAATATATTAAAGGTTTTGTTAATTATCTACCCTTCAGGAAAAACTGGAGAAAACATGCAGGGATTGGGTTGTGTAGTGTTTGGGCATCTGGGCATCTCAACACTTTATACATTTCCGAGAGATTGAAAACAGAAATACTTTCTCAGTGATTTCTTCTGCTTATTGATGTCTGAGGGCGTGATTAGCACGTCCAAGCACCCACTCCTTGATTTCTAGCACATTCTCCACTCTAGCCACATAGAGTGTGGCTCTTTCCTGCCGGTCTGCATTTTTCCTGGCCTTCCCCAGGTTGAGGATGGGAGAAGGGAGGACATTTATCACTGCTGTCCTGTGCCCATTGCGGTTAGCAGGAATTTACTCCTTTCAAGACCTGGCTGGAAGCTCAGATGCCTTTTCTGAGGAATCTTACCTGTTCTGCTGTGTTGTCGTCTTCGTGTTTATACGGTGTCTTCTATTTTCAAGGCTTTGTTTTTTGAGCCATGTGCCTTGTATCTCCATAGCTAGTCAGTTCCTCGGAAGGCAGGGATTAGCCCGCTGTTTACGGGTTGTGCCTGTAGCAGTGTTAATGAAATGATTGATTTTCCCCTCCCAGAGTAAGTAGGGATGTGTAATTAACTTTATTACTTGAAAATGCCATATCTCAGTAAGCACTGTGCCTATAGAGTAAATTTTCTTATTTTTTCATTTTACTTTTTAATCTGCTCAACATGGTACAGTGTAAAGAGCAAAAGGTCTGGAGTCAGAAGGTCTGGATTCAATGTCCAGCTCTACCACTTACCAGCAAATAACTTAATTGTAGTTTCCTATAAGAATAATAAATGCTATTCCTACAGAAAATATTTTGAGAAACAAATGAGAAAATAAATGGGAAAACAATGCATAAAATGTAAGGCAGAGAAGTGCTATTCTTGATGAGACTGGCCACTTGACATACTTCACAAAAGTTTACAGCTGACACATGCTTCAGGACTAACGTCTGAGTCACACTTGTCCTCCGAATAATTTTAGCAGAGACTCTCAGTGAATGTAATAACACTTCCTCCTGTTTGTCTCAGGTTTTTCTAATGGGACCGGCGTCCCAGGATGACACAGCAAAGTCAGGCAGGTGGCAGTACCATGACATGAAATAATCTGGGCACATCTTTACTAGTCATAGGCTTTGGATAATGAGAGAATTTAATGTTAGTGGGAGTTTAATATTAGAAATGGAACTGAAGAATGCCCTTTCCGCACTTGTCATGAGGCTCAGGGAAAGCATAGGAAGGAAATGAAGTTTCTCCTGATACCCTTTCATCCTCTCCTTGGCTGGATCTTCCCGTCCCATTTTCTCTAGTCTTGGACCTCATAGATGTAACGGCACTTAAAGTGGTGATGAAACAACAGTTTACTGAGGAGCATTTATTATACAAAACCTTTGATAATTTTTTCTCCCAGGTTAAGGTAATCATTGAGAAACGTGACAAATTTGATATTCTAATGGCTTCAAATGAAATAAATGCCACGGGACACCAGCAGACCATTCTGGTTCCCAGTGAGGATGGGGCAACTGTTCTTTTCCCAGTCAAGCCAACACATCTGGGGGAAATTCCTATCACAGTCACAGCTATTTCACCTGCTGCTTCTGATGCTGTCACCCAGAGGATTTTAGTAAAGGTAAATATTTGAAGTCTTAAATAAATGAAATGGAAGTACATAACTGAAAGGAAACAGAAGATGGTTTTTCTCTTGGCTGAATTTAATGGCAGTGCCTAATAGGTCATCTCCTCCACCCTCTAGTAATGCCTAATTGTTTTCTCATCTGTATGTAAAAATATGTCACCTATATGTTTTGAAAATCATTGCCAATTTCCTTTTTAAATTTATAGTATGACTCTTTGGCAGTCAATTACATTTACAAACTGTGTTATATTGGGATCCAAATCATGCCAAATTGGTATGTAGATTTTGAATTTTGGAATTCCTCAGTACAGATAGAAGAGATTTTGTAGATTTTTTTTTTTTTAGAGAAGACATTATGCACAAAAAGACAACCATGCCTAGTGGATGAGCACTTGTATTTTGGGGTGAGACAGCTGGGTTCTGGGTTTGAATCCCAGCTCTGTCAAGTGTGGCTTTGGGCAAGATGTTTAACCTCTCTCTTTGGATATTGATAGGATCTCCTTCAGTGTGTTTTTCTCATCACCTTTTTATCTTCTCCTTTGGCATTTCCATTGCCATACCATGAACTGTTTTGTCTAATTAACTAGAAAGTAAACATTTTCAACAGA
This sequence comes from Tapirus indicus, assembly GCA_031878705.1. Classification (NCBI taxonomy): domain Eukaryota; kingdom Metazoa; phylum Chordata; class Mammalia; order Perissodactyla; family Tapiridae; genus Tapirus; species Tapirus indicus. The sequence goes on from CM062933.1 coordinate 2,326,201, forward strand.
TTTTAAGCAAGAATCAAGCAATGGTAGATACTTACCTGGCTGTACACACACTGCAGACCAAACAGGCCAGATGTTTGTCTTATTATCTGCATACGCTTCTCTGTAAACAGGTGGGTCAAGACCACGTTAACTGTGTTCCTTTTGTTCACAGGCTGAAGGAATAGAAAAATTCTATTCACAATCCATCCTATTAGACTTGACTGACAACAAGCTACAAACTACTCTGAAAACTTTGAGTTTCTCGTTTCCTCCTAATACAGTGAGTGGTAGTGAAAGAGTCCAGGTCACTGCAGTTGGTAAGAATAGAGTATATCACCAGCACTGCTGGTTTATTGGTATATGATAATATATATTTTTCATCTGTTTATGGGTGTATTTTATTATTTAGTCCTAATGAGAAGAGGTTGCAAAAAGTTTTTACTTGGTACCATCTGCTGATTACAGTAGAAAGGTTAGCAAGATCTGTATCCTAGACCAGTTCTTCTCAGTCTTCAGTGTGCATATGTATCACCTGGGGATTTTGTTGAAAGGCAGGTCTGAGGTGGAGCCTGGGATTCTGTATTTCTAACAAGCTTCTAATGATGCTGATGCTTCTGGTTTGCAGGCCACTCTGAGCAGCAAGGCCCTGGTGTAATGTGGCTGGAGTGAGGGCTTACTTTTAAGAGCAGAGCTTCTGGCTTCTGTGGCTCTCAACCACTGGTGAAAATCAGAATCTCCTATGGAGCTTTGTAGAAACACGAATCTCAGGGCTCTACTCTCAACCTACTTTATCAGAGTCTCTTGGGCTGTGGCTAGGGTATGTATGTTTTGAAAAGGTTCCACGAATGATTCTGATAACCAGAGGTTGAGAACTGCTGCTTAGAATAGCTCTCTGAACAGAACACAGGTGACCTTTACAGAGGAAGCTACCCACTGATTTTAGTCACCTCTCCTAGGCACCTTCTGGCAACCTGTAAGTACTTTTGAATCAAGTGTTAAACTTAGCTTCCACACAAATGGTTTGTTTATATAGGTGTGCTTTACAAATAACTGAAGGAAATGTTCAGATTAATGACATCTAAATAGTTTGTTAGGTCTTCAAAGTGTCAGGCTCTAAGGCACTTTTTCCGAGGTTCTTTTAAATCTTGTCTGCAGGTTAATGCTTTTTATTATAACCCCAAACAACCAATCCCTCCATAGAGAACTTTTTTTTGAATCTTAAATATAATTCTTAAAAAGAATTAAATGAGCTCTCTATTTAGGGGAATAAATTCTACCTAAGCATCTCCTACAGTGTGGGGGTGCTGGGAGATGCCGCACACAACCGGGGGATGCATTGCACACGCACACACACACACCCACAAAGGGAAGAAGGCTTGAATTTAAATGTAAGCCACCACGCCTCACATCAGAATGAGTCTATCTGTGGTCATTGAAGTACTCTGAGGCTTGATGTAAAGAATGATTTTTCAAGTTTTATTTTTATTAAAATTTATTTTATTAAAAAAATCTATTTATTTAAAAAATCTATTTGGAAGCCCAGAATGTGTGAATATTAGCTTGCTTCTTTGAATTTTGAGAGTCTAAGTTTATTTTCACTTTGAATATTAAAAACATAACCTGCAATGGTATTGCTGTAACCTCTATTAACTTCTCTGTGGTAACATCTACAGTTTAAGACATCGTATGCTAGCACGGCTGCAGCCTACTCATATGAAAGAGGTCTTCCTCTCTTTTTTGGATTCATATTTTTTAGGATCAGAGTTTCACTAGATATTTTTACTTGGAATGGTGCAAGTTTCTAAAATATACTATATAGAAGAATATTCTTCTCCATATAGCTCTATCACAGTAGATTCAGAATTAGAACTCAACCTCTCTATTTATGAATTTTTACTTATTTTCCTAAATCATGGTCTTAGAATGTGGGCAGAGGAGTTTTTTAAGCGTGTGTTTTATTTAATTTTGTATTACTAATTTTAAAGAATGGTCCTAATCCTTTTTGATCCTAAGATTCATTGAAATACTTGTACTTGTTATTTGTACTTTGTTGTGGCTGAATAGAGCACATTGAAAAATAGTACAATCCCTGCCCTGTAAAAAAATCATTTCTCAAGTATTTGTAGTGTATTAGTAAAAAATCAGAATAAATTTCTATTTATGTGAAGAGTACTACTAATAAAACATTTCTTTCCTATATGAGACTGATGGTTTCCTAATGGTCAATTCCTGACATTTTGTTCAAGAGTTATTTTTTAAACTCATATTTTGCCTAGTGTATGCCATATCTTTAAGTGAGCTAAAAGTCTCCTAATATGTTACATAATCTACAAGTTCAGTACCACTGAATTATAATTTATTTGACCAGTCTTCCCAAAATCTGATGTGAAGTTTCTTCTCTGTTCCAAGCATCATACTGCGTCAATGTTGGATGCCTTCTGTACTCAGTGCAAGCTCTCTGCCATCCGCAGGTACAGTCGTTGAGTATTTGCTGAATGTATTGAATGTCTGTTGCTTTCAGGAGATATTCTTGGTTCTTCCATCAATGGCTTAGCCTCATTGATTCGGATGCCTTATGGCTGTGGTGAACAGAACATGATAAATTTTGCTCCAAATATTTATGTTTTGGATTACCTGACTAAAAAGAAACAACTGACAGAGAATTTAAAAGAAAAAGCCCTTTCATTTATGAGGCAAGGTAAGTATTTTAGAAACATACTTTTATTTATTAAAAAAAATTTTTTTTTTTTTTAGGCAGAGTTCACTCTAGACCGTATTTCAGAATAGATAGATTTTGCCTTTGCTCTGTGATTGTGGGACTAGGTGGTATTGAAATGTGCTACAAGTGCAAGGACCTATCTTCCTTCAGCTAATTGTTCACTAATTGCTGCTAAGGTGTTTGTTAAGGAATTGTTTCTGGAGGGCTTTGTATTTTAACAAGCGACCTGAAATTTAAAGCCACTTAAAAATCTACAGGAACGAGTGTTTGTTGCTTTATTACACATTCATGGAGTATCTTTTAGTGCCGTGGTCCATTCCAGGGCAGAGGAGACAGAAGAAGCCAGGGCCTTTCCTCCCAGGGAACTCCCTGTTCAGTGGAGATGACAGTCTGCACATAAATGCATGTGGTGTTGCATGGCGGGGACCCTCTCCGCGAGTTTAAAATGTCAAGTGATTGGGGATTAGGAGAAAAATGTTTGTGGGGAGGCCCTGCTGGCCCCTCAGAAAATGCACACCGGTGATTACTCCACCCTGACTCCTTGAGAGAATCTGATACTGGTCACAGACACCAGATGCTTTGTGTCTGCAACGCACTAATAACAAGTTAACGTTACTTGAGTGCTTACCATGTGACAGGCAGTGTTCTAAGTACTTTACATCTAATATCTCATTTATGCTCACAATTGGTATTAATGTTGCCCTCCTGCTTTTACAGATAGGAACCTGAGGCACAGAAAAGTTAACAACTGGTCCAGGGTCACACAGCTAGTGAGTGGCGGAGCTGAGATTTGAACTCACTGTCCCCCAGAATCCATGCTCTTAATGTCCACACTTAGGAGAAAACGAAAAGTTGTGAGATATTTTTAATAATAATAGTGTAAATTTGATTTCCTCAAATAGTCAACCATCCAAAGTTACAGTCTCAGTTTTGTGCTTCCACCTTAGGGGACCTCCAGCAAGATCTCTGTGGCTGAGTTTGTCTGTCTGTCTGCACAATTAGGGAAACACATGTCCATAAAACTCATGAGGACTAGAACAGCTCATGCAAAATGAGAGGAAATTCTTGTTCAGTGTAATCTAAAAATCGAATCAATACTTTCTAACTCCTAAGTCTTTTGTTTTTGTTTTCTTTATAATGAATGGGTTAAATGCAAATAGAGGCAAGCTGTTATCGGTTTTGCTAAGTTTTCCATAGGTAAGAATTAGAAGACTTAGTAAAAATACTATTTTGATAGGAGCTTTTCTTCCCTCATTATGTAGAGACTTGTTTGTCCTAAACTAAGTTCTGTGTAATAATAGCAATAACTAACTCTGTTTAAATGCTTTACAAATGTTTTCATTTAGTTCTCACAAAAACCCTAGGAGGTAGGTGTACTGTTATTATTTCCATTTTACAGATGAGGAAACTGAGGCACAGGGAGGTTAAATGGTTACCCCCTGGCGGTCTGGCTCTGGAGTCCGTGCTCTCCCCAGAACACTATGGGATAAGTGTACTTTGCAATGTACTTAGATTGTCAGAAGCAATAGGATAGGGTTGGAAGAGGACCAGAAATTGAGCCAAGATGCTTGGGTATGGCCAACATGCAAGAGGTCTCAGTGAGGGTTCTGAAAAAACAGTATGAAAGGAATGGCGTCCTGTAGGAAGGGAACACCAAAGGTTAGAATCTGGGGTGTCAGGTTAGACCAGAGTGAGCTATAAGGTGTTGGATCCAAGGGGATGAGCTGAAGTCCATGTCCAGCCTCCTGGGGTAGGCTGGTGCAGACAAAGGCTGAGTGGGAGGGGTGGTTTTGAGTCAGGAACCATGCGCTGGGTGAGAGGACAAACTGCGGGAGACCAGCCTTTGGGCTCAGGCTGGGTGTGACCTGAGTTCTGCTGAGGGGAAGGAGATGGTGGCATATTTTCCCTGGATTAGAGCCAGGCCCTGTGGGAGGCGGTTAAATCCTCTAGGAAATTCTCACGACCTAGCAAGTGGTACTTTCTGTACAGAGTTGCCCATTTAAAATTATCCTCCTTTTTACGTATGTTTGTGGATAAGTCATATTTTAATTATATAAATACAAGAGCTGCTTTGTTTAAGTTCTAATTGAGTTTAAGAAGTGGTACCAGTTGCTCTGTGGTATAGTGTGTGCCACACTAAAAACAAGTGAGATCTTTGCACATTGCCATAATGGTTACGTTTAAGGAGATGAACAAAAAATACTTGGGATTATCACAATTTAACTCAGCACCTTTTGAAAACAAGATTCTGACTTGTATTCAAAATTTGGTTTGGCTAGTTTCCAGTAGAAAGTATGTAGGAACTAGACTGGTGCTTTATAATTTGATATATATTCTCTGGGATATTTTAATAAAATAATGTATTTTAGAAAATGGCATATATTTCATATTTTATATGGTTTATGAACTGTAATATTGGCCAGTCAAGTATTAATGCTTTAAAAACACAGAATGAATTTGATCATTTGAACCACTTAAGGAATGATTAGCTCATCCCTTAAAAAGACTGAGTTTGTGTCCTAGACATTTTGCTCTGGGTCAGCAGATGTCCTGAAAAATGAACAGCCCATATCCTCAGTATCTGTTTTTTTCCAAAAGGAGTGCTGGTCCTCAGGCTGGTCCTGGCCAGGGAGGTGCCAAAGTGCAGTTTTTCAAAGCAGCCCTCCCTGGGCAGCTCCCTCTCCTTGATTGCTTGGGAGCCTGCTCACATTTGCTGGTTGTTAGAAGGTGCGGAGTGGCGAGAGGGCAGAAAAAGTGTTGTTCTCTGAATGCCACATCGTCTTCCAAGTTGTCATCAGAATGAAAAGCACTTCTGCTGTAAAGTAGGTGAGGCCCGCCTTGGGAGAAAGCGGAGCCCCGTTGTTGCAGCACTGCTGGCTATGGGGGCCCCAGACCTGGGCTCAAAATCCTGCCTCCTACTTTGGGCCAGTTTCTCTGAGCTTTGAGCCTTGTTTTCTCACTTGTAAGACAGGAGTAATGAAAATATACACTTCACTGGGCTGTTTTGAAGATTAAATGAGATATTTTAGCACTGTATTTCACACATAGGAAATGCCCAATAACTGTTAGCTATAGTATAGTTAGTTGCATCTAACTAGGGACTTAGGGTCTAAAGTCAGTAAGTAAATCCTGTCCATTCTACATGTGTCTAAAAACAAATGTGAATTCTTTCACCCTTTCCGTTCACGGCTAAGGGTTCCGTTCAAACACCGTCATTGCTCACCTGGAGGACTCTAGTGGCCTCCTAAATAGACTCTCTGCCTCTCTGCTCACTCCCCTTCCATACTGTCTCCTCGTGTTATAAAAAGGATCTTTTGATAACATCAAAATCCTGTCACTTCCTTGTTTAAGATTCTCCAGTGGGTTCCTGGCCTCAGCCTCCAAGGCCCTAAGTGAACAGGCCTGGCCTCCATCTCTCCCCTTCTCCGGAGCTCCCTCTCTTGGCTCCCCCTTGGCTCCATTGGGAGCACCCCCAGCTCCATGGTGCTGCAGGCCTTTAAGCTTACTCTTCCTTCTCCTGGATGCTCTTCCCCAGATCCTGCCATGGCTGGCTCCTTCTCATCATTCAGGTGGTGTTTTCCTCAGAGTAGCCTTCCCTGACCATATAGTAACTCCTATTTATATTACTCCATTTTACTTTCTTCATCACACTTAACATTATTGAAAATGATCCTGTTTGCTTATTATCTGTCTCCTGCACTGGCTGGCAAGCTCCCTGACAGTGGGGACCATGTTTAATATCTCCTCCACTGTGTCACTGTTTACATAGGCCCCACAGTAAATGCAGAATGGATGAATGCATTGTTATCCTACTAACTTCTTTGGGCCTTAGGTTCATCATTCCTAATTGGATATTGGGTCTGGAACCTCTCAAAGTACTTCCACAGCATAGCGATTATTTATAAAGACCAAGATTCTACCTGGCCTTGGCATGTTCTTATCAGCTAGGAAATGTGACCAGTGGCTGATGGAAGTGTGCACAATGGGGCTCCCCAGAATACACCATTTTACATGCTGAACTAAATTATATTTCAAAGTAGTGGACAAAGGCTTCTTGGTATGATGATTTTCATTATGAAATCAGTGTCTCATTTCAGAAACTCTGTTTTTCTTTTGCCATCACATTTGCCAAAGTCCTTTAAGTAAACCGTAGTTCTTTTTATTTTTTTAAGAAATTAAAGTAGCTTTGGCATGAGTCATGATTATATTATTTAAATGTCATTTATGAATAGCACGTTGTTTTACTTAAATCATGCTTGACGCAGGAGCCCTGTAAACTAACCCATTGTTTTTTGGTCAAAACAACAGCTACATCATTGAATGAAGTATCTTTTGCTGTCAAAAAGAAAAATAGAACCATAAAATGAAAACTGTTTTTGATAAAGACTGGAAATTCTGAACCTGTTAGTTGGAGATTTAAACCACTTGTTTTCCTCAAATATTTAAATCACAGTGTCTGCGACTCAATTTTTCAAGTGAGACTCAGACCAAGCCTAGTTGAAAACACATTATATTTTTTTCTGTTGAAATAAAAACAGGAAAAAGCAGGTTTCAGACTTCTGAAGCTGCATTTGGTCATCACGGGAATGGCTGGAGGCAATAGTGAAGATGCTAAAAAACCTGGTCAAGTGTTCACTTTCCATTTCATGTCATAGGGATTAAGGAAGTTGATAATGATTACTTTTCTTTTTGTACAGAAAGTATTTTTATCAGCTTTTTACCAGAGAAAGTGATTGGTATGGTCACAAGGAGCTGATTTTACTTCTTTCTTTATGTGTAATTTTGACATTTGAGGTAAACCAAGTCAAATTATGTTTAGAATTTATGTATTTCTATGTATTTATTTCTATTTATGTGTTCTATTTATGTATTTGTATTTATGTATTTATGTTAGAATCTATGTATTTCTATGAACAGTACTTTCATCTTTGTTATGATGAATTGTAAATATTTTACATTCATGGCTATTCCAAAGAAAATTCATGACCCAGTAAGTATGTATCTTATCTGACCCTTTATAAATAACATTTCGTGGGTTGTTATCTTAACAGCCTCTGGACTTCTTCTGTATTTTAATTTTCACAACTGTCTCTTAATTCTGATTATACTAATACTTTCTAACTCAAGAGCTATTCGTAAAACTATAAACTTAAGGGCAAAACTCTTATTTTTCATAAACTTTTGGAGACAACCACGTTTTTGCCTTTCTCACCTATCAGAATGAAAAGTCTCCAATTTAGATGACTACACTGGAACGCCGGGTTGTTGTATTAACAATGAACATTACGGTCGAGGCGACCATGTCCCTCTTTTCTTGTGGAGTGAGTGAGTTGGAGGACAAGCAGCAAGGGCTCTCTAATCATGCATGACTGGTTTTGGACACAGAAGGAACCTCACAGGAGGCTCCCACCAGGAGAGAGCTCCTCTCTCTAGGTCCTGATGCTCTCCTTTGTTTGGCATGGGAGTAGGGCTGGAGGTTTGGATTCTTAATTCTGTCAAACCAGCCCAGGAAATGCACTCCACAACTGGAGATTGTCTGTGAGTCTTCCCCTCTTCTGGGCTGGCTGTTCCTGGTGGAAGAATGCTGCTGGTTGTTGACGTTAATGGGGACTGTTGGAGGTCAGCCACCTAAGGGGTAATTTCCATGAGCACTGATCTCATCTCTGACCAGTTTTACAATAACTCATACTTGGAACTGCAGTTGTTGATATGATTGGGGACTTGGAGGCACATGGTCCTCTCCTCAAGGTTGGTCCTTCTTCCGACAGCAACACCTCCTGTAGGGATGGAGGGCCCCGAACCTTTTCTTTTCTCTTCTTATCCTCTTCTTTCTCCTCCTCTCCTCTCCCCTCTTGTACTCTCTCTCCTCCCTTCCACTCTCCTTCCCTCTGTCAGATTGAGTTCATAGTTAAACTCTGCTCTCTGGTGGATTTAGTCCTGAACTGGAAACCGAGGGAGAATGTCTTGGACTCTTTTGCTAATTTCCTTTGTGAATATTAGGAAACTATTCTGCTTCTCTGTGATCCTTGACCGGCTCTGAAAAAGGAAGAGATTATATATTGCGTTTCTTTCAAGGTTATAAGAAAACTAAAACATGTTAAGGTGAACCAAGGTAGTGTTAATAATGCCTATCATTTAATTTTTTCCATACTTGTTTATTTGATTTTTTGTTATGTAGAACACTAATATCCTTCCAAAAGTCAAACTTATCCTAAAAGGTATATGCAAAGGGGTGTCTTTTCCTCTCTTATCCCTTCTCCCTACCCCTTGTAGATAACTTACTTCATTAGTTTCTAGTGTATCATTTTCCTCTCCCTCTCTTTCTCTCTCAGCAGAAATTAAAATTCCTGCATCAATTCAGAGAGATAGTCCTCATTCATTATTCACAGCTCCATAGTACTCCATTGTGTGTATGTACCACAGTTTATTCAACTAATCTCCAATTTGGGGGCATTTAGGTAGTTCCAATATTTTGCAATTACAAATAATGCTGCAGTGAATAATCTTCTGCATGTATATTTTTCTATAGTTGGAGGTATGTCTTCAGGGTAGATTCTTCAAAGTGGGACTATTGGGTCAAAAGTTATAGACATTTCCCTGTATAGGAGTTGTACCATTCTGAATTCCCTCTTGCAATGGATGGGTACTGGTTTCCTTGCAGCCTTCCCAACAGAATAATGGTCAAGCTTTTGAATCTTTGCTAATGTGCTAGGTGAGAAATGATATCTCAGTTTTAATTTGCATTTTGTCTATTATGGAGTTGAACATTTTTTCATATATTAAGGTCTGTCTGTCTTTGTTTTTTTATGAAATGTCTGTTCTTGTCTTTTGTACATTTTTTTCTATAGGATTTTTTTATCTTTCCCTCTAAATTTAAAAAAGTTCTTTATGTGTGTATATGTATAGATATATAGTAATATAGAAACATATACATAAAATTTACATATTTAATATTAGCCATTTAATATGGTTTATATGTTGCAGATATTTTCTTCTAATTTATCATCTGTCTTTTAACTTTGCTAATAGTGTGTTTATGGCAAAAAAAAATTTTTTTGTAGTCAAATTTATCAAATTTTTTCTTAAAAATTGGATGGTTGGAAAGCCTTTTCCTATGCTCATATTATGGAGTGATACCTATTGTTTGTTGAGAGCTTGCCATAGAAAAGGTGCTGTGCTAAGAACTATCATGTATTAATCATGGAAAGAGTGCTGTGAATTGGCAGGAGACAGCGGCCTTGGAGACAGACCTTGGCTAATGCCTTGCCTTGGTGCCGCCCGGCTCTGTGACCGAGTGCTCGGTGTGTTCCGGGTTCCAGTCTCAGAGTCTCTAAAAAGGGGATAATAATGGCATCTACATCATAGGCTGCTGTGAGAATTATCTGGGTTAATACCTGAAAAGGGCTTTGAACAGTTCTTGACAAATAGTCAGTGTGGGATAAAAGTTGGCTATTTAATTACCGTACCGTATTTTGGTTTTAAATGTAAAGATTATAACCTAACACCCCATTCTTCAAATTAAGCAAAATTCTGTCATCACTTAAATGTTGTTTATATTTCTTTTACCATAAGTCTTAAAGATCACCATGAAACAGTGTCTTGGTTTTTACACGCTTTGTCTTACTGTAGCTTAAATCAGATACTCAGCTCTGGGGTTTTTTATGGAAAGGCTCAAGGAGAACAGCTTGGGACGTGGCAAGAGCAGATTAACTGTGATTTTTAAACCATTGATGCTCATGTTTTGTTAGTCAAATATGAATAATTACTTAGAGTTATTGATGCTTCTAAAATGTGATATTCATAAAGTAAAATTTTTTTCTGTTACTAGAGTTTACTAGGGATTGAAGTCAACAATTTACACATGACCATGGTTGCCAGGCTCTCTGTGGCCGTGCTGCAAGGCTCATACGCTGTGCCCTCACCCGCCTGTGTGGAATCCTGTAATTCTCAGGAAAAAGTCTTAGTTGTCAGAGAATCATTGATAATGCCTTGAGCTGGAAATGTTTTTCGCTGTTGCTTATGCTTGATTTTTAATGATAAATTATTGCTATTTTAGTTTCATTTTTAGCAAGTTAATTTGTTGTGGGTTGTTTGGTGAGTCTCTTAGTGTTTGGCCTATGATTTCTCAGTCACTGGACTTTAAGACTCGCAGGCATTGCTTTGCAAATATGAAACATCTGCCTCTTATTTGCAACCATTTATTTGCAAATATGAAACATCTGCTTTTATTAAAGCAGATACATGAGCCTTGACCCCCTCCCCAATTTCCTTCTATGGTGAGACTTCATTCCCACCACCAAGTTCTTTTCTTAGTGAGAATGTGGAATTGGTGTGGTGGGGAGACTGTTGGTCTTTTGTTTGCCTCAGGTGGCCATGGCCAAAACATTTTCCAGCCACTATTGTCTTAGATTATTTAGCAATTTGCCCCCTCTGTTTCTGGCCTGAAAATAGAAAATATTTTCTCTTTCTGTTTTAGCCTTAAACTTTATTTATAATACTCTAGATAGTTTTTTCCTTAGGTAGCAAACAAAATTTTAGATGACTAAGCATTGAAACCATTGTAGTGAAAACCACTGAGTTAAATAAAACTCTGCCTTCAATTTGCTTGCTTTCGAATGGCTAGAAGTGTCTATGTTATAGTATTCTTCTGAATTTGCTATAATTTGGGGATATCACAGTTCTTATTTTATGCATTCTGCTTGAAAAGTCCTGGTGTTTTAACTCTCCCATAGCACTTAATATAGAAAGTGTTCGATATGAATTGTTGATTTGATGTTTTCTTCTTTCGCATTCTCTGCCCATGCTTCCTCAATGTGAAGTCATGATTTAGAAACATCCATTCATTGCAAGTTGATTACATTATCTGTCTGTTTTGGTGTCTTCAGGTTACCAGAGAGAACTTCTCTATCAGAGGGAAGATGGCTCTTTCAGTGCTTTTGGGGATGATGATCCCTCTGGGAGCACTTGGTAAGTGTTTTTGCTAACGGAACAAATCCATGTCATGGAGTGGGCTCTCAGTTGGTCAGGATGGCTATGAAATTGATGGACGTATAGGCTCAGAGGCTGCTTTTCCCATGGCCTGGCTTTAAAAGAGATGTCCTTTTTAAATATGATTTTAAAACACTAACAAATCAAATATTTTTATTTAGAAAAGATAGATCATAAATCCTCTTTTCTTTTGTTGGGAAAAGCAGCAATAAAAATACTTTATGATGCAGCTGCAGCTTACAAGAAAAATCAGTTAGAAATACTGGGTGATTGCGACACAGCTTGTTCATTAATCTGATGTGATCAACATGAATTTTGTGTTAATGCAGTCAACATAGTTTCTTCAAGGTTATTTTTTGTGAAACACAGTGATGAAATTAAGTGATAAATATCCAGAGTTTCCTCCAGAATGGAATCTCTGTGTGGCTGAGTTTGGATGATTACACTTTTTCCTTGCACTTTCTTCAATTTCACATTTTACTCAGAAAAAGATTGACAAGCTGTATCAGTCAGGTTAGACAAGGCATGCTCTGGTAACAAACTATTTAACTGTCTCTGAGTGTCAAATTTTCAATCTATAAAATAATGAGGCTGGATTAGATGATTTGTAAGTTCCTTTCCAAATCTGATGTTTGGTGAGTTGACCTGGAATTTCTTGGCCACACTCAAGTGGAAACCGTGTCCACCTGCTGGGTGGAGTTGTTCACGTTGTCCCTTTGTTGTCTTTCTTCCCTTTGTTCCTTCCTCAGTGATTCTCCCTTTGGTGAATCTTCTGATGGGGAAAAAAGTGTTATTGTTGTTGGTGTTTTTCTTGCTCAGTATCATTTGGAGGACTTTGTAAACTGTATTTTATGTAATTTTTTTCCCCTTTTCACCAAGGTTGTCAGCTTTTGTTTTAAGATGTTTTATTGAAGCTGATCCTTACATAGATATTGATCAGAATGTGTTGCACAGAACATATACTTGGCTCAAAGGACATCAAAAATCCACTGGTGAATTTTGGGAGCCAGGAAGAGTGATCCATGGTGAGCTTCAAGGTGGCAGTAAAAGTCCAGTAACGCTTACAGCTTATATTGTGACTTCTCTCCTGGGATATAAAAAGTATCAGGTATGTAATCTTTAATTTAATAAATGATGGGTGGGAAATCACAAGGAAGGTAGATCTTGATGGGTTGAATAAGTGTCTGGAAACTTGAAGAGTTTTGCAATTTTACATCACATTTGAAGTCTGAATTTGGGCACCCTTTTGCTTTGCATTTGTGGCCACATTCTAAAATCATAATAAAATAAATAATAACATAATAAAAATATTAACCCACTCTTTCAGAGTAACTAAGAGAATTCTAAAAATGCCTTCTAGTATAAATGTGTTATATTCACAATTGGTAGGATAAGTCAATATACATTTTATCCTTGGAAAGGTCAATTTCTTAGGGGATGGAAAATTGTTCAGAATTTGGGAATGCATTCTAGCAAATTTAGTTTGTGAAGGATTTTTTTGTTGCTAAAATATTATGGAGCAATTACAATGTCTGCTAATTTAGTACAGAGTACACCACACTCTAAAAAGCGTATTAAATGGGCATGGATGTCTGGATGAGAGTGTGCATGGAAAGTTCTGGTAATAAGCTTCATTTTGCTCCAGAGCTGTCTCAGTCATTGATGTCTTTACTGCTGAATGCTGACTGCATTTCACATGATCAAAAAACAGCTATTCTTGGGGCTGGCCCTGTGGCATAGTGGTTAAGTCTGGTGCACTCTGCTTTGTGGACCTGGGTTCACAGGTTTGAATCCCAAGCCTGGGCCTACACCACTCGTTGGCTGTTCTGTGGCAGCAGCCTGCATACAAAATAGAGGAAGATTGGCACAGATGTTAGCTCAGGGCCAATCTTCCTCAAGAGAAGAAAGAGGAAGATTGGCAATAGATGTTAGCTCAGAGTGAATCTTCCTCACCAAAAACAAAAAAACAAACAAAAAAACAGCTATTCTCTATGTTAAGCTCCTACTATTTTCCTTGCCCAGTACTAGGGATACAGAAAATGAACTTTCACTTGAATTTAGAGCTTCAATACCTGACAGCAAAAATGAGAAATATCTTTCTCAAGCCGTATTTAATGCTCTCCTCTGAGTTCATGATATTCAATGGGAGAAACGCTGGCAAAAGTTGTTCTTATTTCTTCTAAGGAATGGTGCCTATTTACTTACAAAAACTGAAAAGCAATGTTATCTTCAAAATGCGTGGCAGATCTTTAAATGTCAATGATTATCTTTGATTCCCATTGCCTAGGACAAAGTCAGGTGCTTAATAGACACTGAAATTATTTATTTATTTTTGCTGAGGAAGATTGGCCCTGAGCTAACATCTGTGCCAGTCTTCCTCTATTTTGTATGTGGGTCACCACCACAGCATGGCCACTGCCGAGTGGTGTAGGCCTGCACCTGGGAACTGAACCTGGGCCACCAAAACACAGCACAACTAACGTAACCATTAGGTCATGGGGCCGGCCCCCACTGAAATTATTTTTTGAATAAATGTTTGAAAATATTTTTCTTTTAAATATGTGGTAATGTGTTATTTTGAATCGTAAAATATATATTTTTTCTTTCAAGCCTAATATTGATGTGCAAGAGTCTATCAACTTTCTGGAGTCTGAATTCAACAGAGGAATTTCAGACAATTATACTCTAGCCCTTATTACTTATGCGTTATCATCTGTGGGGAGCCCGAAAGCCAAGGAAGCTTTGGATATGCTGGCTTGGAGAGCAGAACAAGATGGTAATGCACGGGATCTGTATGGGATTGTTAAATGTTGTGCATTATGAAATATATAAATTATATGGGAAAGTTTTGTAAGCCAGATATGAAGTTGGTTACATTTACATCTTATGAGTGAGATGAAAAATGAAATGCAGATGACATCAAGATGGGTCTACGTGGCTGTGCTCCTTCCACTCTCCCCAAGAGTTTTCTAGAGAACTCGGGGCTTGTGTGTTTCCTTCTTTCAGATATGCTGTGCCCTGTGTCAGTTGCCCTTTGAGTTCTCTGACACCATTTCTGGTTTGGTGGTCTTGAGTGGTCGTTATGGCCTTGGATTGTGGAGAGACTTGGGTTCAAATTCTGATTCTGCTGCTTGCCTTTACGAGCCTCAGTTTCTCTTCCTGTAAAATGGGAATGACACTTATTTTAGGGTTGCTGTGAGGATGGAATGAGACAATGTGTAGTGCCTACCACATAGCAAGTGTTCAAAAATGTGGACTGATATGCTAATTAGTAGAAATGCAAATGCCGACAAATGCTGTTAGTGAGTTGTGTGTATGATTTTGTTTTTTGTTTTGAATGGGGACTGCTTATGGGCTACAACAGGACAAAAAGCACAGGTGTTGTTACTTTCCAAATGGCCTCTACAGTCAGGGATCCAGGTGTGTGTGTGTGTGTGTGTGTGTGTATGTGTGTGCGTGTATGAGAAAGAGAGAGAGAGATGGGGATGGGTGGGCAGAAATAATTTTAGGTAATGTCCATTGATTCTAAGCTCTGTTAGTTCAGGAATGGATAACTGTAGAAAGTGTGAAACTTCTGAGACTGTAAAAAATACTATTATTAGCAGTAACTTAGGTTGAGTCCTTATGACCTGTGTGGTGCTGGGGACCTGAAGACTATTGTATAGAGGCTAAAGTCCTTGGCGTTTCTTCTTCTCTGCTTGGCTGAGTGGTGGTTATTTCACATTCCACCCAAGTGGAGTCATCATTGTAAATAGTAATATTTGGGAGAGGAGGAGGAAGCACCAGTAGAATATTCCTCTGGGGGCCAGCAGGAATATCTCTAGGAAGGTTGTTGAGTTGGCCAGGGTCGCTCATTTTTTTCTTGGGGACTTGGATTTTGAACACCAACCTTCAGATAATGAGAAAAGGACAGGTTTCCCAGAACATTAGAGCTGGTTAATGGCAGATTTCCACACCAGAGTTCTTTCCAATTTGTCCTAAAATATTTTTGGGATGGTCTGGTCAGAAAAGTTATGTATATTATCTTCTGGAATATAGTACATATTTTCTTTTATTTATAGCTGTTTAGTCTTGAGCCAAACATATGAAATTTCTCTTGGGAAAATATTTTCATCAAAAAGTCCTCAAATATAAGCAGTAGGAAAAGGATGAAAAATTATAAGTTGTAATAGTTTAAAAAGTGACATATAAATACACGCTTATATGTGTGTGTGTGTGAATACACATATCTTTGCCTGGCATAAATATACACACATATAGAAATATATATATTTTTATGCTAGTCAAGTAGAACTTGGACCAGTTTAGGAATATTTAATGATATAAAATGTAATTTTTCTGTAGTTGCTCAGAATGTTATTACTTTTCTCTTGCAGGAGGCATGCAGTTCTGGGTGTCATCAGTGTCCAAACTGTCTGAATCCTGGCAGCCAAGCTCCCTGGATATTGAAGTTGCCGCCTATGCACTGCTCTCACACTTCCTGCAGCATCAGGTCTCCGAGGGGATCCCAGCTATGAGGTGGCTCAGCAGGCAAAGAAATAGCTTGGGAGGTTTTGCATCTACCCAGGTGAGTGATGATAGTTTTAAATTTTTTTAGCTATGCGCGCGCGCACACACACACACACACATATATATATTTTAGGAAGTATGTAGTTTTTTTTTTCATGACTTCATAAAATTACTTGGCAATTTAAAAGTTTGGTAACGTAAGTAAAAGGTTTAAGTTACTAATTTCAGTTTTTCTCATCATTGATTATAAGTGCCATGTCTGATATTTGTATGTAATAAATTAGTTCCCTGTCTATATTAGCCATTTTTCATCAGTGGTAACTGAGAGACTAGATGTTCAGTTCTAGTCAGCAGATGTTTTCTGAGCCTTTCTTGTACTCTTGTACTCTAGGTCAAGGAGATTCAAAGATGAATAAAGGAGAGTTCCACTCGTAAGGAAGGTGGATGAATGTGTAGCGGGTATCCTAAATGTTACTAAATGTACTCTTTGGAGACCTTGATATATTCTTATGTGTCCAAATGTTTTTCTTTCCTCAACAGGACACCATTGTGGCCTTGAAGGCCCTGTCTGAATTTGCAGCCCTAATGAACACAGAAAGGACAAATATCCGAGTGACCGTGATGGGGCCCAGTTCACCGAGTCCTGTAAAGTTTCTTATTGACACACAGAACCGCTTTCTCCTCCAGACAGCAGAGGTGTGGTCAAAGGAGTGGTTATTTAAAATTCTATGTAGATGATTCCTTATGCTGGAATACTGCTTTATTTCCATTCAGTTGACTTCAGCAGGGACTGGTTCCCAGAGCCCCATGGAGAGACTGGGAGGAAGGAGTGCCCTCTTTTGGTTGAATTTGCTGAGCTGGGGAAGGGAGGAAGGGACGGAAACTTTGGGAAAGGAGAAAACATGGGCACTGTCATATTGGGAAAGGAATGAATGCCTGCTGAGTTCCTGTTCATTGCAGGCACTGTGCCAAATTTCTTCACAGATGCTATGGTATTTGCGTCTTAAACCAACACTGAGAAGGAAGTACTTATATCCCCATTGTACACGTGGTGAAACTGAGGCTGAGAGAGAGGAAGTAACTCGCTCAAGATCATGTTACTATAACAGTAGAGCTCGGATTTGACCCATGATTTGAAAGACGGCGTTCTTTTCAGTTGTACCACGTGTCCTCTTATGAGAACTGATAGAACCAGTAGTAGAAGTCTTATTTCAAAAGGGAATAAAGGGCTACGCTAGACCCTAACTTTATTCCCTTTGTTAAACTTGTGGGAAGTTGAGGGTAGTGGATGAAAGTGAGAGCTGCAAGGCTGGAAACTGAGGAAGAGGACTGGTGGCAAAGGAAGGAGAAGGAATAGTATTAGCCACGGTCAGTGATGGTGTCCCGCTGTGTTCTCAGGGAGGCTGGAGGAGGGCGGTGACTTTCTTTCTTTCTTTCCTGCTTCAGCCCCGACAGAAGGGCAGACCTGTTTGTAGCCCTGATGTGCCCTCTCTCAGGCAGAGCTGAGGGTGCATGGAGGGTGTTCACTTCCTCCGCCTCCACCTCTCTTGCCTGGTTGACCCATAGTTTTTGACATGTGAAGCCGTGTAAAAATTCTTAGAGCTTCCCACAGATGGCTCACTCCTGATGAGGGATAACACTGATCTCTTGTGCTCGTCAAAAGGACCTAGATATGGAAAACTAGCCTTATTTGCTTTTTTCCACCTTTTTCAGCTTGCTGTGGTACAGCCAACTACAGTTAATATTTCCGCAAATGGTTTTGGATTTGCTATTTGTCAGGTATGTAATAATGATTTGTGTGTGTGTGTGTGTGAGGAAGACCAGCCCTGAGCTAACATCCGTTGCCAATCCTCCTCTTTCTGCTGAGGAAGACTGGCCCTGGGCTAGCATCTGTGCCCATCCTCCTCTACTTTACATGGGACGCCGCCACGGCATGGCTGAAAAGCAGTTGAGTCCGCTGGTGCCTGGGATCCGAACCCACGAACCTCGGGCTGCCAAGTGCGAACTAAACCACTGCGCTACCGGGCGGCCCACAATGATTATTTTTGTTTGGTTAAATATGACTTGTTATAATAATTCTTTGGTTTGGGGCACTGCTAAATCTTTAACTTGGATAACATTAAAATTCTTAATGATTTATTTCAATGACTTAGGCAAGAAATATCACTCTAATAAAGAGTATCAGAGATGTTACTAACTAGTAAGTAGACAGCAACTATATGAACTGATAATCTATTGGAAAAGTATTTCTTGAGTATTATATGCTTTTTGAGGTGAGGATTAAAATATTTCAATATGATTCATGTGAATGGTTGGGAACCCACCTTTTTTGTGAAAATACAGAAATTGTAACGATGTTAGGTTTCTACTATGACTTAATAAATATGCATTTTACTTACAGCTTCTCAATATTCATCTAACCATATAAAGGTCAACAATGTGTTACATGGAATTGACTTGAAGATAGGAAGTGTGTCCCTTTCATGTAAAATTTTACATAATGGTAAATAAAACAATTAGAGCATGATATATTCTATATTCTGGTACAGGAAGAAAATCCAAAGAAATCTACCCTTAATGGTGCCATAGGGCTAGAATAAAATAGAAGGACTATGTAAAATACTGAATGGAATGGTTATTATACTAAGTAATACATGAAAATCATAGGGATTTAAAATCATCTTATTGGAAATCCAAAATAATATGTGATAGGACCAAAAATGATTATGCTTGGTTAGAAAAAAAACACACCAAACCAACCTGAAAGATTTACTGAGAAAGTCAAAAAATACCCATTATAGAGAAGAGGTACTTTTTCAAAAACCAGAACAACTGTTCTAGTCTAGAGAACAGGTATACTTGATGGTCAGATATAATTTGGAAACTTGCAAATATTCTAAGATTATTTTGTATGATACTCAAAACACAGTAAATATTTTTTAAAAATCAAGGAAAAATGATCACAGTTAAAAGAATGGTATTCAATGAAAAGGATAGAAAGAGAAAAGAGTGAATAATTTGTATTGGTCTTTACTAACAAAGACCATGTGAAAATTCTCATTCCCAAGCTGTCTTTCAATGCAAACAGTAAATCCCAAAGTAAATACACAGGATATTTTAGACACAACTGAAAAATTATATATACTTAAATCACCAAATTGATTGGAATTCATTCTTGATAAACCAAATGTAGATAAATGACTGAAGCCCAATGATTTTTATTTGAAGTTTGAAGGACACAGCAGTAAATGTGGTACCTACTCATCAGAATGTTCACCAGTCCTGTGTCTGTATCAACATGAAGAAAACAAAAGGTAGGGACCAATAGGCACTTCACATGGTAGAAACAAAATTGCCAAAAAGTTGGTCACCCAAGAAGAGATACTGATATTTCCTTTAGCTGATATTTTTGTCAGTGTTCTGGAAATAGGAGGGCAAAGAAAATTGTCAGGTTTGCAGTAAAGGTTAACCTCTTTCAGGTAGTAAAAAGCAAAGCTGTTGGAAATAAACTGCAAGATCTCCTGAAGTTCTCTGAGTGAGCAGTTGAGCTTTGCTGTGGGCCCAATATAAACCCTAATGCTTTGTTTGAGATGGGTATTAACTATGACCCAGGGACAAATCCTGTGGTCCCTGTTTGTTTCCTGATGACGTTGTCTGTGAGGACGATTGCGCCACCAGAAAGGGGATGATGAAAATTACAGAGGCCATCTCTCCAGGTTCATGAAACACTTCTTCAGCTGCTCCAGGAAGACTCTGTAACTTTAAGTGTAGTTTAAGAAAGAGTCCAAAGTGAGATAACCAGAATGACTGAGAGGATGAAGGATTATATGAGCTGGGTGTGGCAGGATAAAAAGTTGAAACTCTTAGGTTTGAAAGATGAAGGCTGGGGCCGACCCGGTGGTGTAGTGGTTAAATTCACGCGCTCAGCTTTGCTGGCCTGGGGTTCGTAGGTTCGGATCCTGGGTGCGGACAGGCGCACTGCTTGTCAGCCATGCTGTGGCGGCGACCCATATAAAGTAGAGGAAGATGGGCACGGATGTCAGCCCAGGGCCAGTTTCCTTGCCAAAAAAGAGGAGGATTGGCAATGGATGTTAGCTCAGAGCTGGTCTTCCTCACAAAAACAGAAAAAAAAAAGATGAATGCTGAGAGAGAGGAATTTTTAAAATTATGTAAACCCACAATGGGTTCTAGATGTTTAGTTCTGAGGAGGGTGTGTGTGTGTGTGTGTGTGTGTGTGTGTGTGTGTGTGTGTGTGTGTGTAAGTGATTTAAGTCTAAGTAAAAGGAAGTGCGACATTACATGGTAATAGTAAGGCTTATGAACCTTATCAAACAAAGTAGAAGAGGTAAAAAAATTTAAATAGATTCCAATGCAGCTTGGCATGAGGCAGGCCTGGGAAGTTTCGAGTACATTCCCAAACTTCTGTCCTTAGGATCCCTTTGAGAAAAACACTGGTCCTCAGATTCCGCAGTGTCCCCCCAGCCCTTTCACATTGGCAGTGGGAACAAGAGTATATGCTGAAAAAGACCCAGTTGACTTGAAATCCATCATTTATTTTATCATCTTTGAAAAATGTTGTATGATCAGAAAGAATCCTTAGCAGTTGAACACGATTCTGTTCAACCAAGGCTCTTAGATTTTAGTTTTGATTTATCTTACTGAGAGTTTCTAAGGTTCCAGTTCATGCAAAATGACTCCGCTTGGGGAGCAGAGCTTAGAAATTAGTGGATGCTCTCAAGAAAGTTGGCAGTAGTTTCACTTTTGCTCTCAAGAGAATGTTTTACATTATTTGAAAAAAACAATACCCATGAATATCATCCATGAAGGTGTATGATACTTGATTTGGAATATTACCTAACAATTTTCTCAATTTTTAAAATCATTGTTTATAAACTTTTATAACAATATTTGTTAATAATGATATTTTGTTAGCCAGTAAAACTAATTTTTTTCTAGATTGAAGATTATAAATCTGGTTGGATTTAGCCCAAAGAGAATCATTACCTAATATTTAGAATACATAATGATGACAATTTATTACTAATTTATTATTTATGCTAATATTTTATTTATTGCAGCTTAATGTTTTTTATAATGTGAAAGATTCAGGGTCTTCTGGAAGCCGAAGATCTATCCAAAATCAAGAAGCTTTTGATTTAGATGTTGCTGTAAAAGATAATAAAGATGATATCAATCACTTGGATTTGAATGTGTGCACAAGGTTGGTACCTCTTTAAGTCCCTCTTCCTCCTCTTTCTCTTTTAAAAACAATAGATTTGAAGATTTAATTATATATATATATATGACTACATATTATATATAACTATATATGTAATATATATATAACTACATAGTTATCTATATCAATATAAGGAGTTGCATTTAACAAAGATTTCAGTTATGCATTACACCTCAGATTACAAACTGGAAATACTGCTAATAATATTTAAGCATTTCTCAACATGTCCAAATTATTTACAAGTTTTCCTTGTATTTATAACAAGTTTAAATAGAAAAACTTAATAAAACTCAGGACTAATTTATGAAAACTTTAAATTAACCAGTCATGTTAATACTCCAAATTTGGTTATTTCTTGTTGTTAGTCATTTTTCTGTTAATTATTCCAAGTTCATATTTAACCTTTAGTGTTATGCTTTTAACTCAAAACTTCATAAAAGCATGCGAGTTCAATGAAAAGAACAGTTTTTTTTAGACACTGAAAATATTCCAGTTTGGAAGGTCCTCACCTTGGATAATCAGGCTCCTGTAGCTTCTGGGAATACTTAATGAGGTGATTCTTAAGTTTGGTCTGTATCCAAAGCATCTGAGGATGTTGGTAAGTCATAAGGAAAAGGAGTTTCACCTCAAACCTACTAACTTCACAGATTTAGGGTGTGTGATGTGCCTTCTTCAGCTTTCTTGGTCATTCTAATGCAGTCGCAAGTGTGGGAGCAACTGCTTTAGAAAGTTCTTGAATCAAGAGACTGAACAATTTCTTCCTTGTCAGTCTATTCTCTTACCTCTGCGTGATTTGGTGTTAGGCTGGGAGTTACTGTAAAGATGTAATGATAATGAGGAGCTGCTGTCTGCTTTTTTAAAATATCCCATGGCCGTTCTGGTTGAACTTATAGCCTGCTGTTGGGCTGGAAGTCACTGATGTGGTCCTGAGTGGCCAGATGCTCTTCAAGGTCATCACTGGGTGTTCCTCCAGGTAGTCAACCTTCTTAGCCATTGCCTGAACTCAGTCTCCTCCATTATTGCTTCCATCTGTACTATCTCCTTTTTGTTCATGATTTTGGTATAAAATGTCACATGTGTTCACCCCATTCCTCACCTTATTGGGCATTTTGGACCAGCAGCAGGGGGATATCAGAATCTCTGCAGTGGCTTCCTTTTCAGCTGAGAAGAAAGTAGCACTCCCATTATTCTTTACTAAGCTTGCAATTGGGCTTTGTTCCAGATTAACAACATCAAGTTAGTATTATTATTATTGTAAACAATAACAACCAACATTTATCATCAACTTACATGCCAGGCATTGTACCAAGCACTTTTACATGCATCTCTTTTAATTCTTACAATAACTCTATAAAATAGGTGCTATTATTATCCCTGCTTTTCTCATTCATTCCTTCAATCATTTGTTCACTCAGTAAATATTGGTTCAATCTCCATTATGTGCCAGGCACAGTGTCAGATATTGGAATATAATGGTGAGCCAAAAAAGATACAGGCCCTGTCTTCATGGAACTTACTGTTTCAAGGGGGAGACAGAAATGAATAAAAATAAATCCCCTAAGCAAGTCTAAAATTCTAGTTTTGAAAAGGGCAAAGAAAAGGAGTCTTATGGAGCTATGAGAGGGATTTTACCTCTCAGGGAGGTCAGGTGAAGAAACAGATGAGGAAAATGAGGTGAAATCAGGATTCAAACTATGAAGGGGACTCATTATTCATAGGGACTCATGTAAGGATGCAGGATTCCAGATCTTAATCCAGCATCAGAAATCAGATGGGCAGTAGACTTTGATAGGTAGAGGAGTATCTATCTATCTCTTTTTTTTCTTTTTTGGAGGACTTGGAGAAGGGAAATCTTCTCATGTGAGGGTAAGGGTTTTATAAAAAGGATTTAGATGCTGCTACTAGTTTTCTGAGAAAAATCTGAAATACAAATAACATTTTAAGTGAATTTTTTCAGTGGCATTTTATAAAAAGAGTAACTGATATTTCAGGCACTTTATTCCCATCAGTAAGGTCCGAGCCCTTAGTCACCTTAAACAGAATATCCAGTGTGGCATGGTGATTTAACAAATTCTGCCCCTGGCTGGTAGAAAGACCAGGTCAACCAAGGCACTTTTGATGATGTACTGAAAGGCATCAGATTTAAGTAGATTGGCTGTTTTCCTCAGCTGTAATTTTTGCTCAGATACAAACACCTCTAGTTTCGATGCACTTACTGGTTTTCACTAGCGTTTCTTTTGGCTGAGTGCATCACCCAGCAGATGGTCTCAGTTGCTTAGGGTTGCTGAGCCAGCCGCAGTCAGCAGTTGTACTGGATGGCTTTTCAATCAGGCATGTTTGGCAAGCATTGGTTTTGTGAAAAGCAAGATTTGCTACCAGCCCTTCTTGCTTTTGCCATCTGAAAGAACCACGGGAACTAACTTAACAGTGCTGTGATCCTTTCATCTTGGAAACACACTCCTTTCCATAACCACGCTGGGCTGCTTCTGCTCCAGACAAAAAGCTCCTGCTGCCTATTCATTTTAGAAAAATATTTATTTTAAAGGAGACAAAATGTTGTTGGTGCCCAGATCCTTTGATGCTCACATTGTGTACAACAGGGTGAGAGAACGAGGCAGTGTGATAAAATTTTCCAAAGCTTGTAATTCTTTCAAGGTAGCCACAGAAAACACAGAATGTGCTCCAAGTTTGTGGGAGAACAAAGGGAAGGACTCACCCTACTGGTCTTCTTTCTCTACAACCAGATGAACAAATGGTTGTTAATGACTTGTCCCCGGGTCTGCTGCTAAGTGGTCTGGTGATGCCCCTTTTTCAGTGCCTGGCTTTCAGCTGGAAAATTTAGTGTCATCCACTTTTGAGAAAATGAAAAATGCAGTTCAGTGTGGAATCCCCACTGGAGAACAGAGGTGCCTGCTGGAGGCTCCACTTGTTGCAACCACAGGCACAGCCTGTCCGTTGCCAGTGCCGCATGCTGCCTGTCAAATGAACACATGATTATGTCAGTGTTCCTCACGTGGTTGAAAGTTACAAGAATTTCATACCTGTAAGGAAAGGATTGCCTGTTTTATGATTTTTTATAGTGATTTTTATTTCAACTAAACAGCAAATATTTAGAATAACACTTGGCAGTTTTAATTTTTGCATGAAGATAGTTTGCCAACAGCTTTAGATTTTTCCTAAAGGGTTTTTTCCATCCTTTCCTCTTTGATTTAGGTTTCTGGGCCCAGCTAGAAGTGGCATGGCCCTTATGGAAGTTAACCTCCTCAGTGGTTTCACGGTACCTTCAGATGCAGTTCTTCTGAGCGAGACGGTGAGGAAAGTGGAATATGATCACGGAAAGCTCAACCTATATTTAGATTCTGTAAGTAGTAGAACGTAAGTTTCATACAGGTAACTATTGACAAAGCTACCATTTATTATGTTCAAAAGTCTTACTTTACACTTTTTTTAAGTCATTATTTCAGCTTTTTGTGTCCCTGAATGACTTTCACATAGCAACCATATGTTTGTCCCCACTAAAAAGACATCATTATACAATTAGAGAATTACTATTAATGATGAGCTTGATGAAGTTCTCGATAACTAAATCATTATTTCATGCCAGATGTAAAATATATAGAAGTTGCTATAATTTCAAAAATTCAGTCCAGATCTCAATTTGAGAACCCCTCTGCCTCAGGGAATTGCTAAACATATATGTTTAAATGGTGATGATGAAAGCTTTAATTACATGTTTTAAAATGCTTTCATGAAGCTTTTTGTAAATCCCAAAGGGGTTAATATTCCTACATTGAAAAGTTAGGTGCTTAAATCATAGAATATTCTCAGAGGTTTGGCCTTTACACAAAATTATTATATAATTTTCATATACTCTTCCCATGGCTGTGTGAAAATTACTGATCCAAGAATAAAGTGCATAAAATATGTGAGAGGTAATTGAAGAAATCAAGACTCTACTTGTTATGTCTCAAAACTGCTGGCATGTAAGTTGATTCTTTTCTTCTAACATCTATGTGTATGAAATTCGTAAGTTGAATTGAAATTGAGTTCTAAGTTCTTAGGATTTCATCTTACATGGGGGGAATATGTATGTTTCTTATTTCAGTTTTGGCAAGTATGAATCAGAAATATGTTGCTTTAGCAGTATGTCTACTTTTAAAAAGCTAGCTCCTGAATGTTCTCATTGTTTTAAGACTTCAGAAACCACTCTGGTTAAAAACCTGTTAAAACTAATTCGGAGTCTCTAGATTCTTTTGCTGCCCAGGAATTTTCATATATCAAATACCATTTGAAAGCCATGGGCCTGATTTGGAACTTGAAAACAAATTTAAGGTTTTTATTTAATAATGTAATTGGTTTTGGAGTTTGTCCTGTATCTGTGATATTCTTGTTAATAGTTATCTTAATTTGAGTGTTCATTACATTTTGACTGATTAATTTGATGTTTCATTTACTGCTAGTTGATAAGTAAGGGAATGTTTGAAGGCAGTTATTAATTTCAGATTCCTTAACCAGTATTGTTTGCCAAATTGGCATAAGCTGTCCCTCTTGGAGGCAAGGAGGCTGGCCTTCGGTACCCCGTATCAGTTGGTTGTGGGGTGTCCCCCCACTCTGAGGTTACCTCACTTTCCGGGTGAGGTGGCTCCCTGGAGCTGAGGGCGATTCTCTGGAGAAGGGGCTGCCATGAGCATCAGCAGCCACCAGGGTGGTGCGCCACCGGAGACGGTATGGTGAGGTGCTGGTGGGGGCGGGCACCCTGGGCTTGCTGCTGACCTGACCACTCTGATTCTCGGGATCCCTTTCAGTAGAATGGAAGTGAGAACAAAACCTATCTTGTAAGGATTGTTTTACAAGTTAAACAACATCATTTATATCAAGGGCTTATTTACCACATCAGTGGGCATATAGAAGTGCTCCCTAAATGTTAGTTTCTGTTTCCTAAAATGATAAGAAAAAGAAAATCTTTTACTTTCTCATGAACACATAGGCTGCTACCCCCTTAAAAGTCTTTTGTGTTTTTCAAGGTAAATGAAACCCAGTTTTGTGTTGATATTCCTGCTGTGAGAAACTTCAAAGTTTCAAATACACAAGATGCTTTAGTGTCCATAGTGGATTACTATGAACCAAGTAAGTGTGTTTTGGGGTTCCTGATATTTTAGGAGTTAAGTATTCATTCATTCATTCATTTGTTCACAGTGGCCGCCTATTGGATTGGTTTCGTGGGGGTGGGTGGTGTTGGGGAGAGTGTCGGAGGTGGGGGAGCAGATGAGCTTTAAATGAAGACAATTGATAATTTACAAAGGTCTAAACGATACATTTAGCATATGCTATTAAAAAGTGATGTTTTTGCTCCTAATGTTTTAGGTTTTTAAGTCACAATTACAAAATTTACGAAGAAAAATTGACGGAGTCATTATGTTCAATTTCCAAGGTTTTGCGTCTATTGCAAGCACCCATTCCTTCTGGTTCCTCTTTAAAATGGGAGTTCTTCAGGAGACACGTGACCGGCATTAGCAGTGGAAAAGCCTCAGCTGGGTTTAGCTGTTTCTTTCCTTGAGGGAGTCTATTGTTTTGCTAAAATTTATACATTATAACAGATTCTTTTTAGCATATCAAAAATATACTGTGTTTGGGAAATAACTTGAGCTTCTTTGATTTTACTGATAACTTCTTACTTTATAAAATGTTAGAAATTTAGGATGTGGGAGTAGAGATCTGGTTTGGAGATCACCTAAGTTAATTAGGACGAATCGACGTTCAGTCACAGAGTGACTTTTTGTGGGTGTGCGATCTCCGGGCTAACGTTTCTACTTGTAATAAAGCTTACTCTGAAAGAGCGCTCCTGGTGGCCCAGAATCGTCAGGACGCATGAGGATTGTGAACGTTGCCATGTGTTAGGCAGCTGTAGGTAATTCACTTTCAGATAAAGCCAGCGTGTTCACGTTGTTGGTAGTGTTTGGTGGAGTATTCATCTAAAGCTGACGCGTCGTCCCACTTGCTCTCTCCCGTTCCTCTCATCGTTTGCCTCCTGTTGGAACTGGGGGAGAGCATGCGCCCAGGCTCTTGTGGGACATTTTGGAAACCGATGCTGCACTTCTTTTCTGGTGGGAGGATGGGATGCACTGGAGACTCAGTGATAGCACCTAGTTACCCAGCTGTGTTAGTTAACCCAGTTGAAAAATTCTCCAGTTGATGTTTCTTAGGTGTATGGAGAATATTTTAAACATTTAAGAAGCAAAAAAGATTCAGTTTATGTTTTTTTCTGGAAAATAACTTTATGAGGGGGACATTTTAAAATGAAAACGTGGGAAAGATGAGAATAATAAAAACCTACCAACCCATTTTTGAAAATCCTAAGGTTACAAAATATATTTATTAAAAAATCAATGAAAAATCATGAATTTGAAAATAGAATGTTTTTAAAAACTAAAAATTAAAATCATTTATATTTTATGGTAAGTTTACTATAGTGTTATAGGTGCTTTATATAGTTTATGTTAGCTTGTACTATGAAATTTACCCAAATTGAATAGTTTTTAGAGACTATGTGCTCAACATTTTAAAACATTGAAACAAGGCATTGCATAGGCCAAGTTCTCTTTGTAGTTTTGTATTTTTAAATAAAGCCCATGGTAAATACTTTTTTTCAGAAGCTCTAATGGTTAGAACTTTACTTGAATGCATAGGAAGTGCCACCCTACAGTAAACTTGCTGTGAAGCAGTCCTCCATTTAAAGTCTTCCCTGCTCCAGGCAGAGTCTGGTTGTGCTGCAACGGCAGCCGCAGCTGCAGCTGGTTTTCTCTCTTAATGCTGGCTGACTGCTGGTGGTGGGGAGACTGAACTGCAAGCATTGTTTCTCTCTTGGATTTGGTTAGCAGTTTGGGCCCCTCTTGAGCATTTCAGTTGTTTCTGTAAAGAAAAATAAAATTATGTAAAGAGTGGAAAACTCAGAAAAGTATATTGAAATGCTCTTAATTTTTGGCAAAGTACGTGTTTCTAAACAAGGGAGCCATGTAAACTGATGTCTGCCTCTTTGCACAGGGAGAAGAGCAGTGAGAAGTTACAACTCTGAAGTGAAGCTGTCCTCCTGTGACCTCTGTGCAGATGGCCACGGCTGCCGTCCTTGTGAGGGTGGAGCTGCAGCCTCCTTTCGTTACTCGTCAGTCATCTTCGTTTTCTGTTTCGTGCTTCTGTTCTCTTTGCAGTGTTGGCTGTGATTTATTTTTTAACGACTCCATGCAGTACTTACATTTCCAGAAGTCACATGTGACTGTCTTGTTTCATAATCAAATATGGCCTCTGACTATTTTGAACTACAGTTTCTTTTTTTATGGGTTTGAGGGGATGGTGTACAGCAGGTCTCAGTATGTACAGCTGCACAGATTTCTTCACCTGACTTCTGTGTGGAACAAAGCCCAGAATTATTGCAGTTGTATATCCTTATTTCCTCCTCTTAAAATTTTTTAGGATTTTTTTTTGGAGGTGTTGTTTTCTCCAGAATAAATGTGTTATTTTAGATTAGTTATTCTTTTTGTTTTCTAGAAGAATTGAGCCTAGGTTCTGAAGCACTATTATACACCAGTGCTTGCTTTACTATTAAAGATGGATTTCTGGGAACCGGGAAAAAACAACCAGAAGGAGGAGCTTGTTTTGTCTCCTTCCCACATCCACCCTCCCCCTGCTCTCCACCCCACCCCCACCCTAGTGGGGTCAGTCTATCCTTCTTAATTGGATATTAATTCTTTCTTTTTAGAATGTAGGTGGTGAAGTTTTTTTTTTAAGGAAATGGTGTTTTCCCACTCCAAATGTAATCTCACACCCCAACCGTTACCCTTCGTCTGTTTTTCTTCTGGAGAGAAGGAGGAGAGAGGGAACGTGTTTCCCGTGCTTTGCGCTCAGGTTCAGAGGTTGAGGAGTGTGCAGAAGACTGCCCGGAGGGGCCCTGGCTGCGCTGCTGTCCCTCGCCCTCCCTCAGCCCCGCGGGCTCCGAGCCAGGGCTGAGTCGGGGAGCCCTGCAGTGCGCGCCTTACGCGCCTTAGACTGGACGAGCCTAGACCAGGAGACGCAGATTTGTTAGTGATGGGCACGATGAGCTGGGGGCACAGCAAACTCCTGTATAAGACGCAGCAGACTGAGCTCCCTGTGGTCTGGGAGGGAAGCTGGGGTTTGGCGGGGACCAGAGAGTTCTGACTTGACTCTGACCGGAGTGGCAGTGTGGTCGCCATTGCCCAGCGTCCTGTGGCGGCTCATCTAGGCTCAGGTGTCTGACGGCCAGGCTGCCAGCTGTCTGGTGACATCTGTTGCTTGCTGTGAACCTTTAAGAAGATTTCTGAATTTTGAGCACCTGGATGGTTGGTTTCCCTGTGTTCTGAAGGACAATATTCATTTATCTGGGTGAAAATTTTAAAGAAAATTTCCTTTCTTCTCCTCTCTCATTTTCCTCCTTTTTCTCTTTCTTCTTACTTTTCTTCCCTTCTTCCTTCATTCTTTCCCTTCTAAATATATTGAAATATTTTAGATATATCCAAAATTAACTAAAGCTCTTTTACTAAATCTAAGAAATGCTTTAATTTTGCTCCTTAACTCCACGCATCTCTCTCAAGTGGACGTGGGGAAAGTGTGGCTCCACAGTCTGCGCTACAATCTTTTCAGCTGTTTAAGAATAAATCTATCAAAAATAAAGTCTACAAATATATCTTTTAGAGTTAATTTAAAAAGTGTTTTTATTTTGGTGAATTTTAAGAAATTGTGGTGGAATGGATGTTCATATATTGCTTACGGATATTTTGGATACCAAGGTAGGAATTACCAACTTTCAGTTTAAAGCTTGAAACTTACATGTAGGAAATAGATCCTCAGAGAGTGATCTATGGAGAGAGAGAAGATAAATGTCAAATAAATAATCTTTATTTACTTTCAAGTGAGGAAAAGTTTTTAGTTCTATTACACCTTTGAAACAGTCTGATCTACAAATGGCACTTGTGATGTTGGGGCCTGCCTGGGTGATTGATGTTCTCAGCTTTATGCCCTGGGACTTCTTTAGAGATGAAGGTGTCTGTAATGAAGTTGGGGGAGGGTATGGTAACCCCTCCCCTCCCCTGCCCGCGGAACTTTATACCGACCATCAATACCTTACATTCTCAGGAAATAATTTATACTGAACTTCTAGTGTAGTGTATTAGGAAACACTAGAATGGAAAGGCCATTGGAAGACAGCTTGTATCTTTTTTAGATCATATTTCTTCATATAAAACCTAAGACTCTAATAATTTTTTGTGAAGTACTTCAGATCTTCAGATTAAAAACTCATCGTATAACTCATCTTGTAACACATCTTTTTATTATAAATTTATTAGAAGTGAGGAGGAGGAGGAGGAAGAGATGGTTGGTTAGCTCTGCCTCAGGTGCTTTCTTCCTCCTTCATGTCTTTCTCAGAGAACTGGCTCTGCTACAGCAGTGGGTTTGGATTAAAAGTGATTAAAAAGCCACAGGCGTAGGGAGAAAAGAAGGACATGTAGTAGGAATAACTAATAGTATAGACTATTTTCTTCATATGCTGTGAGTAATAATATTGAAAAACGCATTTTACTTTATTTACTTATGCTGAAACTCTTCCATTTAGAATGCCATCAATTTCACTTACTGATATGAACTAATTTAAAATCCCCCTTCTCTCCCACTGACTGGGAACCTTACTGAGGCACCAGCATATGTCACTTCTAGTATTGACTGTTTCTAGAGACTGAACGCTGGAAACAATTAGTAGCCAGACAATTCAAGGACAGAACAACACTTTTATATTTATGTCACCACCTTACTACCTTCAGTTATAATTCTAAAAAAGAAATTAAAGTAATCACCAATCTGTTTTCTGTATCTGTGAGTTCGGTTAAAATATGCCCAGTCAGTGAAGTGCTTCCTTTTATTGTATTTTTCTGTTATACTTTATGTTTCAAAATATTGTAACAGTAGTATCTTTGGCTTAGTATTTTGGTTATATTATAATCTGAGGACCATTGTGCTAATATAAAATCCAGATATACATCTATCACCTAGCTGCTTGTTACTTATATGTGCAGTACCATATCCTACACCTGGGAATTTGCAGAATTGTAGATGGCATAATTTTCCCTGCTCCCATTCTTTTGAGCCTGGGTATAGTTTTTTTTTTAAAGTTATATTTAGCCCTAATTTCTGTTTATGTTAAATATAGTTATAAATAGTCTGACAATATAATACAAATTATCTTTATTTTGATATAATTCAATTATATCATTCAACGTTTCTGGCTGTCCTGTGACATTAAAAAAAATTGGAGCTATGATTTTTCTTTGTCACTTTTTAAAGAAGCCATTTTATTAAACTGTTGGCATATAATCTGGAGTTCTTTGTAACCACCTTACATTTTCTAATTTGCTTTACTGAAGTTTAATACTGATTTCTATAAAAATATGTTGTAAATACCTCCTTGACAAGGCTTCTTAATATAAGGACAGTACTTATTCTGAGTTTGCCAAGTGGCTATCATGAGTCCAGGTTCCATTATGTATTCTTGGGTGCATCATTTTCTTGCACATTGTAAATCTGAGACACTTACAGTAGGTGGACTCACTCTTGGATAAGCTTCAAAAGCTTCTACACTCTCAGTAGAGGCTTTTGTTAGACAGAAGAGTATATTCTTAGTTTTCAAATTCCAGTAAAGCATAGCACTTTTAAGAGCTTAAAAATTTCCTATCATCTATTTGAATATTTATGTTAATACTAAATGTCTTACGTTACAGTGGGAGTAATTTGAGGTGCAGTTATTTTTATCACGACTTCAAATAGAGGACAGTTATCCTACTTTCTTCAGGAAACTAAGCAGTAAATATAAATTTTTAATTAAGCATATATCAGTGAGAGTAGGCTTGTTTCAAAACTATTCTAGCCAATGAGTTGTGTTTTCATGTGCCTCATCAAAAGACAGTGCCACATTGCGTCATTCCATAAAATGTCATTTCATTTCAATTGTTGTAACACAGGAAAATAGATATTTCCTAGATTTCTGAGATTCTCACTTCAAAGGATGCTTATACATTGGAATGTGTGTCTCTCTGTAATAGTGATGGTATTGATACATGTGTTGCTATGTATTTAGGAATAATTCTATCTCATGTTGTCATGAGGCCACTGTTTACCACTCTCTTGCCCAGTGTATTGAACCAGTGATGGAGGGTGTTCCATGTTCCATTTGTAGGTCTTTATGATTTATCTTTGATAGCTTCATTAGAATGTGATTGTATTCTGGTCCTTCAAGCCTTTATGTTTTGGGTTTTCAGTAGGGTACAGTTGATGTGGTAGAGTCAATTTCTTTTGTACACAGGAAGCTTGATAGAATTTTATTTGTAAATCCCCTATCTTGAGAAGCTGTTTTGCATATGAGAAGAATACTGTTGAAATAAAACACTATTTTCCCAGAAACTAAAGCTTTATATATCGATCAAGGTAATTCTGAAAGTTTAAATTTTAAATGTTAGCGTGTTATTGTTAACTGTACTCTATTATGTATTCAGTAGGAAATTATGGTTTATCAATAAAAAATAAAATTCTCATCTATTTATTATCAGTGTTTTTATTTTGTCTTAAATTATGTCTATAGCACATCTCCTTTACCTAAACTTATTTAATTGTGAGAAATGGGCTGTCTGAGGGTAGGTTAGAGTGGGCATTATTGTGTTACAGGAGTCTGACATGAGTGAGGTGAAAGAGACTTGACCACCAACCCCCTTCACCTCCCTCCTTATTCTTTGGTATTGGTGTTGGAGGGAGTCCGTGGAGAGGTAAGTGATACCCAGATAAAAATGTGAGGTGAGGATTCGCCCACTGGACAGCTGGAAATTGTATGGAAATATGGAAGGCCCAGTGTGTGCATAGGGAAGTGGGGGCGTGGGTTGTTGCATCCACAGCGGAAGACTTCAGGTACATTTTCTTGACTCCTACCCAGTGTTTTTTTAAACAATTTTCCTGATATGAATTTTCTGGGCTTCTGTGAAATGCTAAAGATAGTCTAGTGGCTTTGAATTGGGGATGATTTTGACCCCAGGCGACTTTTGGCAATGTCTGGAGATAGTTTTCATTGTTACAACTGGAGGGGGTGCTCCTGGCATCTGGTGGGTGGAGGCCAAGGATGCTGCTCAACACCCTGCAGTGCACAGGGGCCCCAACAAGGAGTTATCTGGCCCAAAATATCAATAGTGCTGCGGTGGAGAAAATTCCTAGCTAGGTGATGCTGGGCACTTCTAGATCACCTAGTAATGTCAATTAATTTAATATGATTAATTTAATGCCATCCTTACACAAAAATAAACACATTATTAATTTAATGCCATCTTTAAACAACAGTACCCTCATTAGAATCAGTGGACAGGTATTTAGATTAACAAGTCTATCTCAACTCTAGGAAACTTAGGTTGGAGACTGGGGAAAGACATAGTAATTATTTTTTGAAAATGTCTATACTGGTAGTTTCTAAACTTCGTTGATTATTAGACTCCCCTAAAGAACTTGGTTTAGCAAAAGAACCTTGGTCCTATTTCTAGAAATCCTTATTCAGCAAGTGTAGGATTAGGTTCTGAATCTGAATTGTTAAGCTTCCAGGTGATTCTGATGGTCGTTTCAGTCTGGAAACCACTGGAATATGAAATGGTTTTCTTGTCATTGGGGATCCTCTCCCCTTGAGTATGGGTGTGACCTGTGACTTGCTTCTAGCCAGTAGAATATGGCAAATGTGGCAGAATGTACATGATTGCAGTGCCCCTCTTGCTGGAGTGTCTCCTTCCTGTTCTGGCTTTGGAGAAGTGAGCTGCCCTGTTGTGGGATGCTGTGTTGGGAGGTCCATATGGACTGAGAGCAGCTTTTAGGAGCTGAGGGCAGCCTCCAGCTGACAGCCAGCAAGAAAATGAAGCCCCTATAGCTGTAAGGAGCTGAGTTCTGCCCACAAAAGTGGGTCCTTCTCCAGCTGAGCCTCAGTGGAGACTGCAGCCCCAACTGATGACTTGGTTATGGCCGCGTGAGACCCTAAGCAGAGAACCCTACTAAGTGCACAGATTCTTGACTCACAGAAACTGAGATAATAAATGTGTGTTTAAGTTTGTGGTAATTTGTTACACAGCAGTAGAAAACTAATATACAAGTTAAAAAAAATTAGTTCTATGTACTAACTTATTCTTAACTGGTACACCTGGTGTTGCCATTTTTTTTTGTAGTTAAGGGGCCTGTAAACACTCGCATTAGCCCTGGTGCCCAGCACTCGCTCCACTGCCGCTGCCACTTGTGTCACTGCACCAGAGAGGAACTGTGTTCTCTGGAGTCCTCGTCGCTCCAGAGCTACACTGGTTTCCACACTGAAGTGGGAAGTTTTCTCTCCCTGACTCCGTGCTGTACTTTATCTCTTGGATGGACTGGGGCTGCTTGTGCCTCAGTACTCACAGAGTCTTTAGTGGAAACTGTTCTTTCAATTTCTGCTTATGGTGTCTCTCTCTCTCTCTCTGTCTCACTCTTTCTATTTCTCTCTGTGGCTCAGACCTAAGTCCAGGGGGCTGGGCTGCATGCTGTGGGGTACAGATACTATACTGTCCTCCCACTATGTCTTCTTTCTGACATCACAATCTCTCTCTTTTTTTCTCTCTCTCTCATCTCTCCAAATCCTCAAGCAAAATTGACTCCTGGTAGCCCTTCCTGCCAGTAGTTCACTAGACACATTCATGTATAGATACCGTGGTGGATAAGAATGTGGGCTTTGGCGCCAGAAGGCCTGGGCTCGAATTTTGGCTCTGCTTCTTGTCAGAGGGGAGAGCCTCTTTTTCTCTGGGGTATGTGACATGGAATGTTCCCTAAGTTTCTTGGGTTCTCTCTTTCCCTTAACTCATTCCACCTCAAAGGAGACAGAGTGCTTCTCTGAATTGTCAAGTTAGGAAGAATGAATTGGCAACAGTGGATGCATCTGCCTGCTTCTCCATCTTGGGTCCCACACCGACATCCTCCTTGGTTCCCTTGTGCTGACCTAGGTCTTGCTGGGCACATTGCTGCCTGGGTTGGGTGGGGAAGTCTGGCCAGAAATGGGCTTCAGTGGGCAGGTCCACTGGGTTCTCACACCCAGGCTGTGTCTTCCAACTTAACCTTTATCAGGAATAGAGTGAATATTCTGATTCCTCTATCTGTTGACTTTTGTACACCAGATGAGGATGAAGGATGCTATTTATTGCTTTCCCTCAGAGACCTCTACCAAGAGTGTGATCTTGGGCAGGCTTTGCAATATCTGGTACATATGAGGTGCTTAATAAATTATGGTTGTGACTATATGTCTGCATATGTCAGTGGATATAGTTTAGGCTCTAGCTGTAAATGCATAACTTTGGGTAGGAGAGAAGAGAATGCTCCCATTCTCCAGCCAAGTTGTTGCCTCTGGATGGGTCTCTTTGATGCCTGTAGCCTGTTCTGATGTCTCTCATGCTCACAATGAACCAGAGGTGGTGCTTGGCTTGGAGGTTAATAGATTCTTTTCTCTGCTACTGCTTGGGTCATCATTTCTACTAAGGTGATTCACAAATGGGACCTCAAAGAAGGTTCAAGTAGCAATTTATTCAAGGTGACCAGTGATAAATCCGGATTACAGAGATTCAGATATGGGAGTATTGTGCCCCTTAATCTAGTACCTTGTCCCATCAGGCTGGACAGGGACATGAGGCATCACCTCCAGACTTCTGCAGTGTCCCCACAAGGACATTTCCTGTGCTAGCAGAGTAACTTGTGGGTGGAGCCTCATGGCTCTCTTTAGGCCATCTCTTTCTTCTTCCCCAGTCTTTTATCTGTGTTCTTCATCCTGAAGTTCCCAGCATCTCCAGTTTTCCTGTCAGTTACTTCCTCTTAGAAATCAGCAAGTATTGGCTCCCCTTTTACCTTCAGTTTTCTCTTCGTCTCATGTGAGCTGAGTCAAAGCTCTCTCTCTGCCTGTTCCGCTGCTAGGTCACGTCCCTAGGGTGGAGGAGTGATGGGAGCACTTTGGATGATTCTCCACTCTGATTGGTAGTTGCCTTTCATTCTCTTTTATGTTACCCAGTTATCTCAAGGACTAGAAAACTGCATGAGTTCAGGATGAGGGAGATATTAAATGGCAGAATACATAAAAAAGACTTGATGGTTAAACAAAGTTTGAGTTAGTGACAAGAGAGCAAATGCCTCAGATATCTCAACAAGAGAGGTGTTAGTTCTAGTATAGCCTGCATGTTTCAGGGTGTTATGCCTGGTTACTAATGTCACAATATAAGAAGGTAGACCAACTGGAGTTCATATGGGGCAGAGGGGCCATAATGGTGTTAGGATGAAAGATGAAAGGATGTGGGGATGCTCAGTTGGTAAAGGAAACAATGTGGACTCCAAACACTTTTCTTCAAATATCTCAAAGGCTGCCACCTGCAAGCTCACGTTGCAGAATCATTACAATTGGGTAGATTTTGGTGCAGTATTAGGAGAACATCCCTATTTCAGAAGTAGTGACTACACGGTTCCTAGATCTGTTTAGTAGAGACTGATGACCATTAGGGGCCGAAACTTCTTAAAATGGTATCTTATCCATTACTTTTTTTTGCAATGAGTGTTAAAAATGGTTGGGGTTAAGAGGTTTTCTGGTTTAGCTCCTGTTACAGATCGAATTGTGTCCCCCCAAAAAGATATGTTGAAGTCCTAACTGTCGGTACTCCAGAAGATGACCTTATTTGGAAATAGGGCTGTTGCAGATGTAATGAGTTAAAATGAGGTCACACTGGAGTAGGTGGGCCCTAATTCAACGTGACTGGTGCCTCATAAGATTATCAGAAGATGGCCATGTGATAACAGAGACACATGGGGAGAGTCCATGTGACGACAAAGGCCGAGGTTGGATTTAAGCAGCTGCAAGCCAAGGAATGCCAAAGATTGCCAACAAACCATTAGAAGCTAGAAAGAGGCAGGGAAGAGTCTTTCTACAGGTTCCAGAGGTGGGTGTGGCTTTGATGACACCTTGATTCTAGACTTCTGGCCTCCAGAACTGTGAGACAATAAATTTCTATTGTTTTTAGCCCCCAGTTTGTGGCATTTTGTTATGGTAGCCTGAAGAAACTAGTACAGCTCTGCAATTTTACTAAGACCCAGAGAGGTTAAGAGCCGTGCACAAGTTTTACTGCTTCTATTTTTTGTTCCTTTCACAACTTCTTAACAACAAAATTGGGACTTCTGTCTAGCAAGTGGCAGGCACTCAATATTTGTGGACTGAATAAATCCACTGCTTCACCCTGATTTGAATTCTAGCATGTTGATGGCTTTCCCAGCTCCTGCCTCCTGTCCTGTGGACCGTATGCTGATGGCTAAGCCCCTAACATTGACTCTCTGCTCTCGGCAGCCCTGCCTTCATGCCTCCACGCACAGGTGGGGGGACTGGAATTGGCATCCATTTTAGGCTAATTTACTATGTTTTTAATAAACTCTTACAAAGTGATGGCAAATAGGTTTCACTTTCAATACCATCTGAAATCGTATGGAAATGACAGTCTGAAGGGATTCTGCAGGGATTCTTGAAGCCACTTGTGAACCCAAGAGGAACAGAAGCTGGAATCAGCTGTGAATTGGTGCATGTGTGAGGTAGGGTCAGAGGTGGCACTTGAGCTGGGAATTTGCCATTCCTGATTTAGGGTCTGCAATATGCAATTTAGCATTTAATTATATTGCCTTGCACTGTGAACTAATTGTTTTTGTTGGTGTTGTTTTTGGTTTACTTGCCATACTGTAAGCCTACATTTTTAGAATTTTCTACCCTATACCATAGACTCTCTGTGTATATATGATCTCTCTCTGTCTATCATCTCTCTCTATCCATCATCTACCTGTCTATCTATCTATCTCAACTATCTCATCTACTTATCATCTATCTATCTGTCTATTATCTATCTACCTATCATTTATCTATCTCCATGTCCATATTTATGATAAATGCTATCTGACTGATGGACCCAGTGTATTCTGTAGGCTCTGAACTGTAGATTTATAAATAATGATAACATAATAATAATAAAGTTATGCACGCCTGGCATTCCAAACAAGTGAAGACAGACAATTTCTTTTTTTGGTGAGGAAGATTCACCCTGAGCTAACATCCATTGCCAATTCTCCTCTTTCTTGCTTGACAAAGATTAGCCCTGAGCTAATATCTGTGCCCCTCTTCCTCTATTTTATATGTGGGATGCCGCCACAGTATGGCTGATGAGTGGTGTAGGTCCACGCCTGGGATGTGAACCCGTGAATCTGGGCCGTGGAAGTGGAGCAAGTGGAACTTTAACCACTCGGCCT
This sequence comes from Tapirus indicus, assembly GCA_031878705.1. NCBI lineage: Eukaryota > Metazoa > Chordata > Mammalia > Perissodactyla > Tapiridae > Tapirus > Tapirus indicus. The sequence goes on from CM062933.1 coordinate 2,364,993, forward strand.
TGAGGCCAGCCCTTCTTCTTCTTCTTTTTTTTTTTTGAAGGCTTTGATTCTCCAGTTTTAGTGTTTGTTTTTTTTTCTCTGCAAGTTGCCACACATTTTGTTTTCTTAGGAATTGGCTAGCATATTAAAGAATAGGAGAAGTTATTTAGCCATATAAGGTAAGTTGGTAAATTGGCAAGTAAAAGCTTGTGGTTTGAAGGTTTTTGTTTTTCTCTTTCATTTTAAAGGACACTGGAAAGGATTTTTTCTCCATTCTTGAGAAATTCAAACTGGGTTTGTGTCATTTTTCTCAGTAGCTTCTGAGAGTCCTATGCTCACTTTTTTCCCCTGATTTATTGAGAAATAATTGACATACATCACTGTATAAGGTGCACAGCATGGTGGTTGATTTACATAGGTTGTAAAATGATTACCACAATGGTTCAACTAACATCCATCTTTTCATATAGATACAATAAAAAGAAAAGAAAGAAGATAAGAAAAAGAAAAGGAAATTCTTTTGTGATGAAAACTCTTAGGATTTACTCTCTTAACAACTTTCCTATATGTATACCATAGAGCAGTGTTAACTATAGTCATCATTTTGTACATTACATCCCCAGGACTTATCTTATAACTGGAAGTTTGTACATTTTGACCACCTTCCTCCACTTCCCCCTCCCCTACCCCCTGCCTCTGGTAGCCACACATATGATCTCTTTTTCTATGAGTCTGGTATTTTAAAAACATTTTTTATTTTAGTTTCCACATATAAATGAGATTATACAGTATTTGTCTTTCTCTGTCTGACATATTTCACTTAGCATAATACCCTCAAGTTCCATCCACATTGTCACAAACAGTAGATTTCCTAGATTTTTTATGGCTGAATAATGTTCCATTGTATATACCACAACTTCTTTATCCATTTATCCATCAATGGACACTTCGGTTGTTTACATATTTTGGCTATTGCAAATAATGCTGGTATGAACATGGGGTGCAGATATCTTTTTGAGTTAGTGTTTTCATTTCCTTTGGATATATTCCCAGAAGTAGATTTGCTGGATCATGTGATAGTTCAAGTTTCAATTTTTTGAGGATCTTCCATACTGTTTTTTTTTTAAAGTTTCAAAATTTTATCTTTTTTGGATTACTTATTTATTTTAAATTTATTTTTATTTTTTTTATTGAGGTAACATTGGTTTATAACATTATGTAACAACAATAGCAAACATACTGTTTTTCGTAGTGGCTATTCCAATTTACATTCCTACCAACAGTCTATGCTCACTTCTAATATTGCCCCCTTCATCTTAATTAATCTTGTCCCTACTCCACCCATCAGAAGCAATGAGAAGCAGTTGCTTAAAGGGCAGGGGTTGTGCCTTACTTAGTTTTTAATTTTGGTGTATACTAGATAGTCAATATGCTAGATATCAAAAAATTAATTTTTTTAAGAATGAAGGGAATATTACATTTTTTTATAATATACATTTTTATTAACTTTGTTTACCCATAAAAATAATCAGGTTTGATATATGAAAGTGAAAATTGTTTGGTTATCTATTACTATGTAACAAGCTACCCCAGAATTTAGGGGCTTAAAATATTGATTTTTTTTTTTACATCTTTTTTTTTTAAATTGATGTCTTAATAGTTTATAACACTGTGGGGTTTTAGTTGTACATTATTGTTTGTCCATCACCATGTGGATGTAACCCTTCACCCCTTGTGCCCACCCCCCAACCCCCTTAGGAATATTACATTTTTTTTAGGCCCATTGCCCGATTCCCTCCAGGACCTTAGTTAATTTGTTTAGATACTAAATGTTCTCTGATCACCAATTCTAATGTGTGTGGTGGAGCAGTTCCCTACCACCAAGCAATTCTCGGGCACCAGCTGGGTGTCCTACAACTCAATTCTGCCACTGTTTACCCAGAGAGAGCATCAGATCCCCAGGGTTAAGGGTTCAGTCCTATAAGACTGCCTCCCTTTCAGACACCAGTCAAATGTGCAGGCTGTTACCTGTGCTTCTGAACTACCAGTTACAAACTGGAGGTTCCAATGACCCTCTCCTGGGACTTCAGATGCCAGAGGAAGTCCAGGTTGTTACCTGTACTTCTGAGAGACTATAAATCAGAGGTTCCCACGACCCCTCCTTGGGTTTGATTAATTTGCTAGAGTGGCTCACAAAACTCAGAAAAGTCATTTACTCACTAGATTACTGGTTTATTATACAAGGATATCACTCAGGAACAGCCATATGGAAGAGATGCATAGGGCAAGGAATGGGGAAAGGGCGTGGAGCTTCCCTGCTCTCTCCAAGCACATCACTCTCCCAGCACCTCCATGTGTTCACCAACCTAGAAGCTCTATGAACCCCATCCTTTTGGGTTTTTATAGAGGCTTCATTACATAGGCGTGATTGAGTCAATCATTGACCATTGGTGATTGAACTTAATCTCCAGCCCCCTCCCCTCCTGAGAGGTTGAGGGGTGGGGCTGAAAGTTCCAACCCTCTAATCCTGTGGTTGGCTCCTCTGGCAACCAGTCCCCATCCTTAGGTGCTTTCCAAAAGTCACTTCATTAACCTAACAAAAAACACATTTATCATCTCAACACTTAGGAAATTCCAACGGTTTTGGGAGCTGTGAGCAAGGAACCATGGAGGAGGAAGATCAAATATTATATGAGACATGTAATTTGGTCATCTGAATGACAAAATATATGTTTTTCTGATAAATCACAATATCACAGATACTAATTACAAGGACTCATATAATCTTACATTCGTGCTTGATCTCTCACAGCACCTAACACTAGCTTTAACACTGCAGATATTCAGAAACGTTTAATTGAATAATCGAATTTGAAGTACCTGCAATTAAGAACTTCTCTACATGAATAAATAAAAGATACAGGACTAGAGATAAGGGAAGTAAAGGGGGAAAAGAGTAGAAAGAAAGAAATGCAGGAGATGGAGAAATATGGAATAGTTCTAAGCATAACCATTATGTGACTTATTAAATTCAGTCATGGAGATTTGGAGAATTTCAGCTGATTTCCAAACACTATAGCTATTTAAGTCATTAAATATCTTTTTAAGTGCTAAATAAAAAGTTAATCTTAATTTATAAAGTTATGAGCAAATGCAGCTCTGTGTGTTATTGTATTATTTAATTTCTTACTTCCCTTGCCCAAGTCTGCAGGAGTAAAAACGTTTCAATTCTTAGCTTTAACTAATTTTAGTAATAAATATTATAGTTAGGAATTACTGAATATACTTTTAGAGTATTAACATAATTATAAAATAATTATATTTATAATTATCATAGTTATAAAATAACTATGTCTTGAAAGAATAGTGATAAATAAAATGACAAGCAATAGGATATATTGGAGTATATGAGGAAGCCATTTGGTCTAAAACTAATTTGGCCTGACCTTGCTTTTCCAAAAGGGCCTGACTGGCCTTTGAACATGCATTGTATATCTGCTTTGAGTATTTACCATGTCCCAGAGACAAGAACAAATGCCCTTAAGGTAAGGATGCAACTTCCCCCACACTGGCATTTCCTTAAGGATAAGCATTTCTTCCTAGGCAAGGATTTGATTGCTGTGCTCATCCTGTGACCACCCAACTCGAGACAACAGACCTGCTACCTGCTGTGCCCATCAATTGCTGTGCCGACAGGGCAATCTCGTGACTATTGTAAAAAGGACATTCCAATCATATGTGATATATGCTCTTTGATGGTATATAACCACTCTGTACACCCCATTTCTTTGGTGCTCTTCCTTGGGGAAGGAAGGCCCTGGGCTATATGGTCCTTAAATTTGGCTCATAATAAACTCACCCCAATTTTGACTTACAGATTGCCTATGGATTATTTGTGTCAACAATAGTCATTATGACTCTTTACTAGGGGAATTTTAAAAAATCTTGAGGGTTTTGGTGCCTCCTGGTGGCACAGCGGTTTAGGTCATGCTTTGGCAGCCTGGGGTTCATGCGTTTGGATCCTGGGCGCCTGCCGACTCATTACTTGTCAGCCATGCTGTGGCGGTGTCCCATATAAAGTGGAAGAAGATGGGCATGGATGTTAGCCCAGGTCCAGTCTTCCTCAGCAAAAAGAGGAGGATTGGTGACAGATGTTAGCTCAGGGCTCGTCTTCCTCACAAAAAAAAAAAAAAATCTTGAGGGTTTCACATATTAAAAACTCTGTGTCCCTGTCAGCTATGACTATTTCTTCTCCCTCATAGCCTAACTTCTTGATAATATTGTCTACATTTATTATCTATACATTCTTCTTATCCATTCTTCAAACCACTGAACCCTGGACTTGCTCTGTAAAAGGTGCTCTAGACAAAGTGATCAGCTCTCTTCTTTCTCTCTGCATCTATCAGACAGTTTCCTTCCTTCTTTTCTTGACATCTTAGTAGCATTTGACAATGTTGACCACTCTTCTTCTGGAATCTTCTTTTTCTTTCGCCTTCTATGTCTGCACACTCTCCTGCTTTTTCTCTCATCTGTCAGATGCATTGTGTCTGTCTGCTTTGAATTCCCATTTCCTTTTCTATATTTTTAAAATGTAGACTTGAGGTATTTTGGAGGTATTATTAGGAAGACTTGAGAATAGATTGGATGTAGGAAGTGAAGAAAAGAGGAGTCAAAAAGTCTGGCCTTAGCACCTAGGTGATGGGGGAGAGGCATTTATTGAGATGAAGGAGAAAGCGTGGAGAAAGAGAAAGTGTATGTGTGTGTTTATCAAGGATTCCATTTGGGTCATTTTATCTCATTCCATTCCCAGGGAAGAGGAGCAACATATAGCTATGACCCTCGAGTAAGCTGCTGTCGAAAACAAGACAACAGGCCAAATGGAATCATACAGTGTGTGACCTTCTGAGGGTTTTTTCCATTCAGTATAATGCGCTTAAGATCATCCAAGTTGTTGCACATATCAGTGTCCATTCCCTTTCACTGCTGAGACGGGTTTCGAGGTTTGATTCTGAGAGTCTGCTGGGTATGGAGTGTATGTCACCTTGCTAACCTGATAGAAAGTATTCAAATGAAATAACTGAAGTCAGTGAAGTGGGGAATAGTAAGTGTGACAAAGGAAGCAGAAGAAGGAAATTCTTAGCCATTCTCCAGGAGAAAACAATGGGGTTGGGAAGAATGCCTGCAGGCCAACACTTCCCAAGGTGCGCTTGACAGAATGCTAGCAGAGCTAATGTAGAAAAATTGTATAATGGCAAAGTTTAGGAAATCACAAAAAGTGTCACTGCTGTGAGACTGGTCTTTAGTATGGTAATGTATGTTTTGAGTGAAAAGAGAAGAGCATGATATTCTGTCCTTTCCAAACCCTTAGACCAGCACATTAATGTGTGTTCCCAGAATATTTCTCTCTGGAAGTTTTTCAGGGAAAATATTTTGGTTAAAGCTGTTGTAAGTTAAAACACAATATTTATGTTCTAAAATGATCATGAAGTTTTATCACAAAGTCAAATGTGTTTATTAAGTTGATTTTAAGAGTTGTAATAGGCATAACATACAGTAGAGTTACTCTACTGGTGGAAATATAACAACCAAATATTCCTAATGGCAAGAAAAAGTGAAACTCATAGAACCAGAGGATAGAGCAGTGGTTATCAGGGACTGGGGGTGGAGGAAATGGAGAGATGTTGGTCAAAGGGTGCAACCTTTCAGGTGTAAGATAAATAAGTTCTGAGCATCTAATGTACAGCATGGTGCCTATAGTTAATAATACTGTATTGTATACTTGAAATTTGCTGAGAGTGAATCATAAGTGTCCTCACCACATCAAAAAGGAACTATGTGAGGTGATGGATATATTAACTTGATTATGGTAATTATTTCACAATTTATACATATATTGAATCATCACATTTTACACCTTAAATATATGCAATTTTTATTTGTCAATACCTCCATAGAGCTGGGAAAAAAAATTACATAAAATGTGCAGCCACTAGGGGGCAGAAGAGGATTAGAGCAAAGAAAACTTCCCCCTAATCGTTGCCTAATTTTAAAATTCCTTTTGCGTACTACAAATGAAATGAGATCTGAGAGCTTTTTCTCATTTCTATGAAAACAGATAATAAAGTTATTAAAGTATTCTGCTTACTCTTATTATCGTATACTTTTAAAGATGCATTCTTATCTTTGGCATGAAATTTATGCATAATAATTTATTTTTAGGGTAAAAATCATATCCAGAGTTGGACCTGTTTTTTGTTTTTATAAAAGTGAATCCTGATTTTCAAAACCCGAGAGGTCATTAGCTTTTGGGCAGTTTAGAAAGAGATACTATTGCCTTATTTTACAATCATTCTTCTCGCCTGTTTGGGTTAGGGAATAAGCCATGGCAGGTAAAGTGTGACCTAGGATTTGTGGAATTTTAATCTCCTGATGGAATCCAAGAGTCTCCATTAAGCCTTTAACATATATTTACTGCGATCTTTTTTCTCCTACTTTTGTTTTGTGCTGAAGTACTGTTTTTCCTCCTAATGCTGCTTCTTTTATAATCACAGCTGGAGAAGAACAAATATTACCGAAAAGATAGCAAAATGGACTTCTTAGTGGAGGTATGGTCACCTGGGGAGCTTCTCAAAGCCCATCTTCACTGTACAGCACCAGACTCCCACATGTTCTTTTTCATCATGAACTAGCTTATCAGAATAAAAATGTTTTCTGAGAATCCAGAAACCCTTCTCATTTGGGGAGACTGTCTAGAAATTCTCTAATAGGAAAGTGAATTATTGGGTTTGATACTGTCGAAGAGACCTCCCCACCCGGGGCCCACGCGCTCTCTTCTTCCCTTCCCTGAAGTGAATGCTTGTTTGTGATCCCATTTTTCCAGCGAGGCAGGTCCTAGGATGACGGTTGCCTCTCCCTGAAGGGGGCAGGCATTCTCAGGGCCGTAATCTGAGGAAGTTGTGGGTCCTTAGACAGGAAGATGGAAGTTGGGAGGTGGGAGAGGGAACTCGTGCCTTTCTCTGGGTGGTGCTGTCTGGGATCTGAGCTTGCGGGTATTCAGACGTGCTTGAGAATGCTCCCAGATCAGGGGGGTTTAAGATGGCCTCTGCCACACAGGGGAAGGCTGAGAGACGGGGGGAGGCTGAAGGTGAGTGAATTAGACCAAGTAATCATATTTTTAGTCGTCTATTTATTCTCCTCCTGTTATCTCTTAGATGTTAATGATTTCTAAATACTTTGGCTTTATTTCAGTTGCACCGAAGGGAATTTAAGGAAGACTTAAACCGTTAAGAGAGAACCGTGCCTCCCTGTGAGGCCAGTGTAGAAGTGGTAGCTTCAATAGACTAGCCATTGAAAGCAGGAATTTGAATGTCAGGGCCACAAGACCCAGCCCTCCCTCTCCAGGAAAGCACTGGTTCATTGCCACCTTGAAGAGTGGTGGCATCCTCTCTGGTACCCAGAAGAGGACATGTGGAAAGAGGGGACAGTGGGGACTTCTTCCACACAAAATGCTACAGAGAGCTGCCCTCTAAGCTTCTCCCTTGACAAAGTCTTTCAAATCCATAAATCCCTAGGATGAGAAGATCAAGTAGGTGATTTATCTATACGTATTATCAACTCAGAATTGACTTCCTCACCCAACTGTTTTCAGGTGAGAAAACCAAAAACTGGTTCTGAAAGGTTACGTGACATTCTCAAAGTCACAGGGTTAAAGCTGGGGTGGTGGCTGTGCTTTGACACTCCCCAAATAGGAATGTTTCCCCTTTCTTGGCCGGCTCTTGCTCTACAATGAGAAAGAAGTTTCAGGAAACCAGGACGCAGAGACCAGTCAAAAAAGGTTTCTACTAGCTCTTCATTTCCACTCAAGACAGTGCTAAACAATATTGGATATTAATTGCATGGTCTTCAGCCCTGTGTTGAGAGTGGAATTCTTTTAAGGACTCTGGGGACCCTGAGCTGTGTGGCTCATTGGTTGAAGGGGCAGACATGGAAAGATTTCCCTGCACCCTGCAGCCAAGCCCTGAGGTGTGACAAGGTGAATGCTTTAGAGGAGTGTGTGTGTGTGTTTGTTTGTGTGTGTGTGTCTGTTTTATTGCCTCCTTGGGAAAGAAATGGTGGGCTGGGGGACATCAAATCATTACCCTGTTCCTTCATCTAGTACACTGAAGGACAAAGTCCTCTCTATTGTTAATTAGACATGAAAGAAGCAAGCCATCTCAATTCCAAACAAAGGGGCGTTGATCCAAAGTGTCCAGGAGCTCCATTTTCTCCTCCTCAGTGCAGTTTATATCTCGGGAAAGGAACACCAAGATGTTGATGACAATTACTTAATAATCACAGATTATTGACTCCTATGTTCCTGTGAAAAAGGAAAAGCACTGGTATGGCATTGTTGGTGGCTCTTCCATAACACCTGTCCAGTCCTCTCTCCAATATGGTGGCTCTCTGTGGCCAGCATGTGTCACTTGTGGCAGTAGACTGATTGCTTACCTACTATGTGCCTGGCACTAAGTTCTTGTGTGTCTGATAATCCTTCCAAATGCCTTATAAAATAGGTGCAATGTTACAGATGAGGACACTGACAAATGAGGTTAAGTATACATCGCATGATAGTAGGTGGAGACCCTGGCCTCAAATCCTAGTAGTCTGGTTTCAGAGTGTGTGCTCCTAACTACCACACCACCCTGCCACCTGGTAGCATTCACCTGACTTCCACGAAACCCTATGGACCTAGATTAAACCTTGCAGGTTTTACCCACAATTCCCTAGGTTCTGGTGTGATCACGTGCATGGAAGTTACTCTTGTTTGGGGAGAGCAATCCATAGTAAAAACTGGAGTTTTCTGATAAAATCACTCTAGTACCACCTTAAGAATAATGTGACCTGGGATGTTATTCCTTATCTTTGACTCAATATTATTTTCAAATGATACAGCTAATATTTATTGAAATATTATTTAGTACTTAACTAAACGTAAAGCAACTGCTTTACATGTATTACTTCTTAATCCACCGAGCAACCAAATGGGGTAGGTACCATTATTGTCCCTAGTTTAAAGATGAACTTAAGGTTATTGAGTAATTTCTCAATGGTGTATAGCTTCTTAAAAGCAGAAGTGAGATTTAAACCCAACACCATGACTCGGTGCCCAGATAATTAACCACTGAGTTATGTCAGCGCCCTACTTGGCTGTTTAGCAGTTCAGGACAGACATCTTTCAAATCAGTTAGCTTTCCTGAAAAATTGGGAGCGTTATAGATTTGGTCTCTGTGTTCCTGAATTCTATTTTGTTAATTCTCTTCTGCTCTTGAACCATCTGTGTGCCATCCTTTCCTTCTTCAGTATTCAACTTTCATCATCTGGCTTTGATTTACTCAAACTCTTTCCTCTATGTGGTTTGTACTGTTTCAGTTTCTTTTTTTATGGAAACCATCTTTTGTAGTTAATTTAATAAAATATGTTTGACTTCTTTGAAGTCTTATTCTTCTACTACAATAATGAAATTTATATAGCACTATGACGAATATTTTCAGTAGAAATTATATATACATATATATAAAAATTTATTCTTTTTTTGCCCTACAATTATCCTTATCAATTGTTTGTCAAACACAACTGATCCAAACTCACTTGCCAATGTCACTTTTTCCACACGGTGTGATTTGAGGAGTGTAGAAAAGTGTCTGCTTTAAATTACTTGTTAATGGCATAGAGAAATAAGGTATTATATCCAGAAAGGTCTCTGAAAATGCAAATAGGGTCATCCCAGGAGGATCGTGTATTAACTTAAGAGTTCTGTATTAGCCAAATGAATTGCTTCAATTTGCAGAGAGTGGGGTGGAATCCTTGGTGAAAGGGGTCTGGGACAGGTAAATTCATCACCAGTACAGAGCATTTTACTCTAGGCATGTATGGGTGGGTCAGTGAACTTGAAGAAAGTGGATGGCAGTAGGAGCAAGGGGTAGGGAGAGAAGAAGAGAAATTTGAAAAAACAGGAAAAGCTAAATATGTAAGTAGACTTGTAGTGGACATCCATGCAGTCACCTGCCCAGCTCACAGTAGTTCCCTTTCTTTGGGAACCTTCCATCCTTTGCCGCTGCTCCCCCACCTCCCTTCAAGTGATTATAGTGGGAGAAGCCAAGTTCATACAACATGTCTTTGCCTTCACAGTTGATTGGGCAAATATGAGCCAATACGTCCGGTTTTAAATCTCTGAGACCAAGAGATTCTAGACAGGTGACTGTTTTCCCAAACAAAGGAGATGAAAAACAGGACTTTAGTGAGAGAGAAGAATGAGGCAGATGATACAGAGTGGCAGAGATGAGAAACAGAATTTCTTGGTTCTCTCTAGGGTTCTAGTCACAGATTTTTCTAATCCATTCCCTAGGACCATTTTTAACTCTGTCCTTGACATTGACATCCTCTGCCTTTTTGCTTAGTTTATTGAACTTCTTATCATTTATAACTAATTTTTTATTGTGGTAAATATATTACAAAATTTATAATTTTAACTATTTTAAAAGTGTTACAGTTCAGTGGCATTAAATACATTCACATTGCTGTGTGACCATTGCCACCATCTATCTCCAGAACTTTTTTCATCTTCCTAAACTGAAACTCATACCCATTAAATAACAACTCCCCATTCTCCTCTCCTCCAAGCCCCTGGCAACCACTATTCTATCTTCTGTTTGTATAAATTTGGCTACTCTAGGTACCTCATATTAGTGGAATCAGTAGTATTTGTCCTTTTGGCTTATTTCACTTAGCATAATGTCTTAACAGTTCACCCATGTTGTAGCATGCTTCAGAATTTCCTTCACTTTTGAGGCTGAATAATATTTCATTGAAAACATGTACCACATTTGGTTCATCCATTCATCCATCGATGGGCACTTGAATTGCTTCCACATTTTAACTATTGTGAATAATGCTGCTATGAACATGGATGTACAAATATCTTTTTGAGTCCCTACTTTCAATTCTTTTGGTACATACCCAGAAGTGGAATTGCTGGATCATATGAGAACTGTATGTTTAATTTTCTGAGAAATTCCCATACCATTTTTCACAGTGGCTTCACCATTTTACATTCCCACTGGCAATGCCCAAGGGTTCCAATTTCTCCACATCCTCACCGACACTTGTTTTTTTCTGTTATTTTGATAATAGCCATCCAAATGGGTGTGAAGTGGAATCACATTGTGGTTTTGATTCACATTTCTCTAATGAGTGGTGATGTTGGGCATCTTTTCTTGTGCTTATTGGCCATTTGTATATCTTCTTTGGAGAAATGTCTAAGTATCCATTTTTTAAATTGTTTTTTTGGTGGTGGTTGTCATTGCTGTTGTTGAGTTATAGGAGTTCTTCATATATTCTGGATATCAATCCCTTATCAGATAAATGATTTGCAAATATTTTCTCTTATTCTATGTATTACCTTTTCACACTGTTGATAGTGTCATTTGATGCACAAAAGTTTTTAGTTTTGATGCATTCATCTTATCTATTTTTGCTTTTATTGCCTGTGCTTTTGGTGTCATATTCAAGAAAGCATTGCCAAATCCAAGGTCGTGAAGCTTTTCCTATATTTTCTTCTAAGAGTTTTAGCATAAGAGCTAACTTATGCTACATAAGTTACGTAAAGTTACTTAAAACTTAAATCTTTGATCCATTTTGAGTTAATTTTTGCATACAGTATAAGGTAAGAGTCCAAATTCATTCTTTTACATGTGGATACCCAGTTTTCCCAACACCATTTGTTGAAAAGACTCCTTTCCTCATTGAATGGTCTTGGCACATTTATGTACATCACTTGAATGTGTATGTAAGGGTTTATTTCTGGGCTCTTTTTCAATTCCATTGGTCTATATGTCTGTATTTATGCTAGTACCATAACTTTGTAGTAAGTTTTGAAACCAGAACGTGTGATACGTCCAACTTTGTTCTTCTTTTTCAAGATTGTTTGGCTATTCAGAGTCCCTTGAGAATCCATATGAATTTTGGAATGGATTTTTCTATTTCTGCAAAAAATGTTATTGGGATTTTGATAAGGATTGTCTTGCTTGAACTCTTGCATCTTTGCTTTGAGCTCCTGTTTTACAGAAGTGATAAGTTTGTTAAGTTTTAAAATTTGCTTTTATCTGCTCCATGAAAATATTTTTCTTGTGAGTATTCTTTGCCATTTGTTTTGTCAGTCTCCTCTCTACCTCCCTCTCCCACCTCATTCCCATACACAAACACACGCACTTTTTGGTGGTATCCCATAATTCATTTTTAATGTTTCTTCACTCCTCCTTAAATGAATAGAGTCCTTTCTGCAACATGTATTACAGGAGGTATATGTGAAAGAGGGGTTAGGGAATTTTTCAAGCTTCCAGGAAATTTCTATTACAAGTAAAATTAATGATGATACAGGGTTGTGTGGGTGAATTATTTCAGCTTTTATTTCTTCCCAGCCACCTGAGATTGGCAGCCATAGCACTGTCCATAATGTGCTCTACTCTGCCTTACCATTTGAAAGCTTCCTAAAAATATGGTGTGCATGAGCAATTCCTGGCTTACCCCTAGCTTCCCTCCTCCTTGATACAGCCTACACACCCTCTCAGGTTGTCCTCCTGACCCTGGAGACCTGTGCTCTGATAGCTTTGTGTGAGATCTTTAGGTAAGTATTTCCCTCTCTGGGTGTCTTCCCATACCTCTATTTGATCTTCAATGCATTTGGCAGCCCATCCTCACATATTATGTTTTGGAATTATAAAAGCCTGCATTTTATTAAAAGTGGAGCTTAACTTTCTGTTTCTCATTTTCCTAGTTGTTTTGGGGTGATTTCATGAAGGAGAAGAGACTAGCATTATAGTTTCCAGCGAGTTTGGGAGGCAAGAGCTTTAACTAGTTGAAATAACAGTCATAGAAAGTTGACTTTCATGAGCAACAAATGAGAGAAGAATGAATAATATCAGAATACCAAACAATTTCTTTATGGTGAATTCTAGCTAAGTAAAGACACCTGTGTGATCTTCATGGATGACAGCACATGGAATGCAGAACTGACGTGAATTAGCTGCCATTGCCCTTCACAGTCAACCTCAGGTGCTCTGGAGATCTCTGCTTTAGGCTTACGTATGTTTCTCAGATTTTGTTTTTGAGCCAAGTATTATCATTTGGTGTTTCCATTTGTAAAATTTCTGGCTCAAATACTTTCCATATTCTTCCCTGTGACTTTTATTTGGATTTATCTCGCCCATTGACTCTATTGCCCTTTCTTCCTTCCACCTACCACCAATCAACAAGTATCTGCCTGGCAGACTGGGTGGGCTTCTGGACTACCAAGGTAATGTGAATGTGATAGGGGAACAGTTAGTCTTCATTTCAGTTAAGGCTGTTGTAACTGGAATTATAAAGACATAAGAAAACTATGGATATATCTTACATTCAGGATATGAGAAGAAGTTGGAATCAGGTATGAATAAGGAGGGTTATGTTCTATGTGAGATCAGAAATGTTTAGGTAACAATAGTGTTTGGTCAGCCAAGGAGTGACATCCTAAGGGAGGTGGTATGGCAAAGAGGCTTAGATGAGGGTTTGTTTCCTTTGTAGCTGGCACCTGCAGGAATATTGTCTAGGACAAAGTGCTCCATAAAATGCATTAATGAATAGTATCAAAGTGGTGTGAGGGGAAGTGGCTGAGCAGGGCTTCACTGAAGCAGTGTACTCCTCCAGGCATTGGCATAAAATGATCCATAAAACATTCTGCAAGAAAATGGGTTGGACTTTTCCCCTTTCCTTTTCCAATTCTGCCATCCTCTTAAGCTTCTCCTCATTATTGCTTTCTCCCTTCAAATCTTCCTTGAGTTTTCATTTTGCCTTGTATAAAAGCGTGAGATGTGGCAGATGATTGAAGAGGTCGGTGAACTCACACCTGTGGCGATAGCCCTATTTTAAGCCAAGTAGATTCCTTTATATTATAACAGAATATAAAAAAGCTATTCAGCCAAGGTCATAAGGTTAGCCTTTGAAATACTAGCAATAGAATACTTACCTTTTAAAGTTTGCCTTTAGACATGATTACAATTCCATAGTAATTATGTTAAAGCATATTGCTTCTAGATGTTGCTTCTGGAGATAAATAATGTGCCCATTAGTCCCACATATTTAGGAGATAAGAAAGGTGTATTGGCTGTTATAAAGGCAAACATAATCAAGTACATGTGTTCCAAATTCTATATTTAATTATTTAAATTTTTATAAAGAGCAATTTCTATAATATCCATGTCAGTTTCTGTGTAGCTTAGGGTACTGACCATTATGCACTTTTGAAATGAAGAAAATCAGTTATATCAGAATAATTCAAGGAGAAATCATATACATGTTTCTTAAATGAAATAATATGTTGTCACATTCTTTTAAAGTTATCTAAAATCTCTCATATGTTGTATCTCTTGAATTGATCTCATTCTTCTCCAGCTGTCTCCTTTTATTGCACTGAATATATGTTTTTTTAAGTTCCAGGAAAGATTCTTTGTTAAATTTATATTTGGCTTCTTTAGTCCCCAGAGCTTGTGAATGATATCAGAGAGGGAAATGTGAATTATTCAAAATAATTGGAACTTTGGAAATGAACTTAGTGCTCCATGCAAGTAAAATAAAATTTTTGTCTGGATTACATTAATTCTAATTTTATTACCCACCAAATTTGTAAAGTTTCTTTACTTTTTATGTGGAAAAAGTAAGGAATAGAATGGCTACACAGATTTCAATTATGAGAAACTCTAGAGTAAAATAAGCCAAAATTAAAGGATGTCTTCCAGTTTCAGAGCAAATATTTCCATCTCTGTTATATAGGAAAAGGAGCATTTCAGTCCCATTTCCCCAATGAGACATCCCTTTCTAAATAGCACATGCCACAATGGTGTGATGATGAACCTGGATTCTAGATGATTAGTTCAATTTTTCAAATGTTCAAGGCGAGATAAAATCCAGAGTTCTAACCAAGTTCTCTTCCTCCTAAAGGAGAAATCGAATTTCTATATTTTTCCTTCACATAACATAGAATCTTAGAGTTGTCAGGGGTCTAATTTATACTTAAAATCCTGAATGCTTACTTTTTTCCAAGCTATTTGGTCAAAGAATAATGGGGCTTCTTCCTGATTGTTTAAATTTGGCCATTTTGGAGTCTGATTCAGAAGTTAGGAAGCCCTAACTTAGTCAAGGGTTGCCACACTATATCATCATAGAATTAAGCCTACTTCTGAAAAAAAAAACAAAAAAAAAACCCTGTGAATTCTGATTGAGTGCTAAACTTAGCACATGTCTTTGTGCGAATCATCTGCCTTATGTAAAATGGGTTTTATACGTCTCTAGGAAATGAAGCCCGCTAGCTTCTTAGATTGATTCGATGCAGTCCTAGCTCAAAGCTGACATTTTCGTTAAGCATTTATAATGTAACTACTAATACTGAAAATCTAGGTTGTGACATATAGGAGAAAGTGAATATAACAAGATGAATTTCTATTTAAGTGTTATGTAATCAAAATTTGAGTGCCTAATAGAAAAAAAATCCCTTTTATTTGCATATTATAGTACACATGTGCTTTTACATAACACACTAATCCTATATGCAAGATATGCATTTTAAAAGCACAATATATCTTATAAATGTAAATTAATGGTATGTTCATATGTATCCTATAAATATCACAAATCAAGCTTATAAACTTCATATGCTTGGGATGTCAGATCATGTTTAGTGTTTCAAGAAATCTTTAAAAAACAAAATATACGCCAAGTAATACAATGATGACAAAATGTATGAACACCAGTACTTAATTCAACCTTCCCAAATTAACACTATATGATAAATTAATTTCATTATCTCTATAATCATTTTCATCCCTTGCTGGAGTTGCAAGGCTACGTATACAACCGAGAGGAGAAGAATTACCATTTCAGGCTGCAAAGTTACCGGTTTGGGGATTTGGGATTGGAATATGGTACCTAAATGTACCTTCTAGGATGATTTGATCCAAACAGGTGCTTCTCAGAATAAGCCTAGAAAGGTAGGTTGGTATGAAATTGTGTTGAGTCTCAAATGCAAGACTAGGAATTTGAACTTATTTTTGGTAGGAACGATTGTTGACTTTTGAGTACAGAATGAGGACTGGGCTTTAGGAAGTTAATAAAGCTTCAAATTGTTTTCATTTACCTCAGTGTACAAATTCTACTTTGAATAACTGTAGAGAACTGACTTTTGTTCTAAAAATTTTCCCCCAGGTTTATTGAGGTATGATTGACAAAACTTTAAGGTGTACAAGTGTACATCCCTAAGCTGTACAATTGTATATATTTAAGGTGATGTGTTAATATACGTATACATTGTGAAATGATTACCACAGTCAAGATAATTAACATATCGATCACCTCACATAGTTACCACTTTTTTTTTTTTTGTGGTGGGAACACTTGAGATCTACTCTCTTGGCAGATTTCAAGTCTGCACTACATTATGTCCTGACATTTACAAAAAATTAGGATATTTAACAGAAAAAAATCAAGAAAATTAATAAACACCTGTCTCTCTCCTTTTTTTTTGGTCAGTCAGTTTATACCATTGGTTCTCAAATAGGGCGATTTTTCACCTTCCTCCACAGAGGATATTTGGCAATGCCTGGAGACATTTTTGGTTGTCATGACTAGGGAAGGGTGGAGGGTATGTGCTACCGGCATCTAGCGGGTAGGGGCCAGGGATGCTGCTAAATGTCCTACAACGTACAGTACACTCGTCCACAGCAAGAATTATCTGGCCCCAAATGTCCAGTGCTGAGGTGGAGAAACCCTGGTGTTCACATATTGAGGGCATGTTCTAGGCAGAGCACTGAACTACACTTGTGACTCCCCAGTGCTCAGTCCTTTTTGAATGACTTGGCTGATTATTTGTATTTTCTTTTGACACCTATAACATCAGGTATAGTTATTATAGAGAATGTTTTGAAATTAAGTTTTCAGAATATTATGGAATTAATAGTAGCTGTTTAGATACACTTTTGTTTCAGTCATATTTCCTGAAATATAACAGATGAATGTAGAGAAAAATCATTAGTTAAATAGCTCACATCACAGGTATTACTGTGGTCCCACAAAGCTGGAGCTATAAAGCATTGAATTTTATGTGGAAAGACTGCCTAAAGATTATACATTGCTTTCTCCAACCAATAATGTTATAGTTATCTTTTTCAAGGCAAACTTTTGATGATTTAAAAAGTAACAAGAAGTGGTGAGCATATTTTTAAAATATTCTTAGAAAGTCCATCTAAAGATGTATTTGATTTTGAAGTCATTCAAATTTTAGAAATGAGAGGCTTAAGAGTCCTACATCAAGACCTGTGACTTTGTTATCTTTTTTTGACTTTTAAACTTTTTATTCTGAAAAAGTTTCAGACTTGCAAGAATAGAACAAGGAATTTGTACATACCCTTCACTAAATTCACCAACTGTTAACATTTTGCTCCATTTTCTTTCTCTCTCCTCTTAATATGTATGTGTATATATGTTTTATGTTTATTTTCTTTGCCTCCTAAGAATAAGAAATTCTCTTACATAACCATAACCACTGTTGAAGAATCAATGGTGTAGACTGGCCAACAAAAAGAAAGAAAAGAAAGAGGGACAAGTATTTGTTAATTCTCTACTATTTTCTTGTTTTTTCCTATTAAATATCCTGATTAAAAAAATTTTTAGAGCATAATGTATTGTATACTTGAAATTTGCTAAGAGAATAGATCTCAAGTGTTCTCACCACAAAGAAAATGGTAACTATGTGAGGTGATGGATATGTTAGTTATCTTGATCACAGAGATCGTTTCACAATATACACATATGTCACAAGATCACCTTAAACATATACAACTTTTACTTGTCAATCATACCTCAATAAAGTTGGGGGAAAATTTTCAGAGCAAAAGTCAGTTCTCTACAGTTATTCAAAGTAGAATTTGTACATGGAAGTAAATGAAAACAATTTGAAACTTTATCAATCTTCCTAAAGCCCAGTTCTCATTCTGTACTTCCCCTACTCAAAAGTCAATGATTGTTCCTATCAAAAATAAGTATAATGATCAAATTAAGGAAATTTAAAATCAGAACAATGTTATCTAAATATAGTCCTTATTCAAAATTTGCCCACGATGCCAATCTTGTCATTTATAGCATCTCCTTTAATCTGGAATATTTTCTCAGTTTTTTGTCTTTTATGACTGATATTTTGGGAGAGGACAGGTCAGCTGTTTTGCAGAATATCCCCCAGTTTGGATTTGTCCAGCTGTTGTGCATTTTTATTTAGGTTATGTGTCTTTTGCAGGGGTGTCACTACGTAAGCAGCGCTCTGTCCTTCTCACTGTGTTACACCAGGAAGTACCACTGTCTGTTTACCCCACTGTCAGTTTATTGTTGATCACTAGGTTAGGGCGGTATCTTCCAGATTTCCCCACGATACAGGTATCATTTGCCCCCTTTGTAATTAATAAATTGTCTGTGGGGAGAGATTTTTGGATTATGCAAATAGTCTGTTCCACAAGAACTTGCATCCAATGATTTTAGCATCCGGTGGTGGTTCTTGCTTGAACCAATTATTAGCGTAATGATTGCAAAGGAGCAATTCCCTAGCTCTACTACTTCCTCTACATTTATTAATTGGCTTTTGACTTTAAAAAACATTTTCCTCTTAATTATTTTGTTGTTTGTTTTGGTATCAGTATGAACTCAAGGGTTATTTTTTTTTCAGTGTGCTATAATCCACGACTTTCATGATTCATTTTGATACTCAAGTTATTGCAAGTTTGGGCACTGGGAACCCTGTTAGACTGGCTCTTGTGTCCTTTTGACATGTTCCCATCAGTTTTTGAGCTCTATCTTGCTTGCCAGCACAATAAGATATTCCAGGTTCAACTTATTACACTTTCCCTGGGATCAGCCTCTCTCCTTTTAGTTGAAAATGGCATTTAGAAAACAAGATATGGGTACCGGCTGTGCCCCCTACTACTGGGGTGTCTTCGCTTTTAGGCCCTTTCAGCAGACAGTTAGAAATAATTTTCTTTCTTTTTTTAATTTTTAAATTATTAGTTGTGGTAAAATATACATAAAATTTATCATTTTAACCATTGTCAAGTGTGCAGTTGAGTGGTGTTAAGTACATTCACGTTGTTGTGCAACCAATCTCCAGAACATTTTTCATCTTGCAAAACTAAAACTCTGTACACAGTAAAGAACTCCCCATTCCCCTTCCCCAGGCCCTGGCAACCACCATTCTACTTTCCGTCTCTGTGAATATGACTGCTCTAGGTACCTCATATAAGTGAAATCACATAGTTTTTGTCTTTTTTGTGACTGGCTTATTTCACTTTAGATTTCTTTTTAAATCATGAATTCAGTAAGAGTATTTTTGAAGCGTTATGTAATGGATTTTTATTAAAGTTGATGAAATTTCTTTGACAAATGCCATTTTAGAAATAGGTGAAACTTTCAGATATATTTTTATGGTTGAGGATGGTGATCAAGTATTTGGTGTCTAAATATTTGTCAGTTTCATTAAATAATAAATGCTTGGCCTTGGGAACTTATGAATCTCATCTACTTTTCGTAAACACAGTTTAGGAATTGTGTGAAAACTTAGAAAAGAGAATATTATTTAAGATCTATGCCTTTTAAATATGAAAGGGATAAATGAATTTATAAGTAGTTAGTAAACTATTCCAGATAAGCATGAATTTTATGTCATATTTTTCTAGCTGGAGCACTGAAAAGTCACCTAATCACATTTAAAGAAATATCATATGTATCTGCATATCTATGTGCAGGACAGACAGATATATTGAAGTGTGAAATATCTAACTTTCTAAGGAGTGTTTCAAATACATGAGGTGATGCTTTTAATGACTAACCAGAGAAGCCAAAAGTTACTGATGGACACTGTGGAACTGCATGTGATTCAGAAGACATTTGGATGCATTCCCAAAGTCTGCATTAGGCAGAATATTTGAACAAATCTGGATTTGATTTGTGAAAACATTTCTCAACATATACAGTTATGTATTGTAATAGTGGAATTTGCTTGAACACCAGTTAAATATGAGCAAGACATTCTAACCACTCTTTTTATAAAGCTAAATTTTCAGCTATACTACAATGTACTAGTTCTTTAAAGTGACATAAATTAGCACTATCTTTTGGATTTGGACTGAAGAGATCTGATGAAATTCACTGTGAATATGGGACCAGGAAAAGGAGAGTGGGAATTGGCTCCCAAGGCAAGTTTTTCATTAGGGCCAATTAGTCACTGGGCTAGAAGGGACCTGGCACCTTAACGATCATCTAGTCCCAAATTCTTTAACTCTCTCTTACAGAGATTGCCAAACCTACATCTTCATTCTTACCTATGGCTTATCATTCCATCTGTACAGAACTCCAACTGTTAGAAAATGATCTCTTTATAGCTCTCACCTACCCATCCTGGTCCAATCCATTGGAGCCATAGAGAAATGTCCTCTCTGTCTTCCACATGACTCACCTTCAAATATTTAAAGACAGTATGATTTTATTTTCGTAAACTGGAATCTTCCCTCAATATAATCCAGGGCGCAATTCAAGAGGCAGAACAGATGAAGAAAAAGAAAACAAAGAGAGCTAGCAAGGTTTGGGGCCTGTTCCCCCATGCCATAAATAAATCAGAACAAGATTTCCTAATTCCATCAGCTGGGTGTAGCTTTCCCACCCCACCGCCTCCGTTCAGCCCCTATTGTCAGTCAGCCTAGTGCAGGTGTACTCCAAATTCCACAGCCAATCCTCACAGTGCTTTGTTACTTTTAATGGGAAAAAGTTGGCACTTGTGGATAAACAAAATATATACTTTTCTTGTGGCTATTTAAAAATGAGCATAACTTGCTGTTCACAACTAAGCAGGACACTGGTAATTATCATTCTGGTCAAAACAGTATGAACCAAGTGTGAAAGTCATTACGTCCATCCTTTCATTTGATTAGAACATTGGCTTTCCTACATGGATCACGTCTGAAGTGCTCATTTTTATAAAATCATGTAAAAACTGTGTAAGACATGATGTGTGAATCTGAGTTCAGGAAGAAAGAATATCTTGAATTGGCTCCCAGTATTCTCACTTTTTTAATTGTCTCACTGGCTAGCACTCCATAGCAGGTACTGATGGTGCTACCCACCCAGCAGAACGCTGATTTCCTTCCAGGATCTGTGCTCCGGAGGGCTACGTGCTTCAGGGGGCAGGCCCCATGTCTAGCCCCCGGGGCCAATGCTGGCGATTCTCAAAGTTGGAAGGAGAATACTTTAGGCACTTTTGGTAGGTTAATTCTTTGTTTTGAGGGACTACTTCATGCATTGCAGGACATCGGACATCCTTGTTCTTCATTGTCTAAATTCCAAAGCATCTTCCCGTCACTGTGACAATTAAAAATGCTCCCAAACATTTCTTGATGCCCCATGTGAGCAGGGGCTGGGGGAAGGAGTGTGAGAGGGCATGCTGGGGCGGTGGGTGGTCGTAGTTCCATGTGAGAACCATCAGTCTAGGGCAAGCACAGAGGCCCCTTTCCTCTTGCCAGTGATTGGTGTAGGCTTTGGGATCTGACACGGTTTTAGCCAATGAGATGAGAGGGAAAGTCTGCTGGAGTGCTTCTAGAAGTTTAACCCATTGATAAAATGAGAAGAAATAGTTTCTCGTCTGTGTCTGGCCATTTAAATAAAAATAGGATTTCTAGAAACTGATTTCCATTTGCTTGTGGATTAGGTAAATTTGCTGAAGACAGTCGAGCAAAAATGGGGAAAGAATCTGATTCTTGATGGTGCCAGTGAGCTGCTAAATCAATCAGTCCTGGGACTATTTTGTATTTTGACTTCTTGCTATATGAGATCATAAATTCTTTATTGATTGAATCAACTGAGCCAAAGTTTTCGGTTACTTAAGTTAAAAGCATATTAAATGATATGCCTTATCCTGCTTTCTCCTACCCTCCAATCTTAAAGGTCACTTTACTGAAATAAATTAAATTATTAAAAATTAACACAAATTAAAAATAAAAAATATCCACACCTGAAACAAATACCAATGCTCTCTGAAAGCTAGACCTGAGTATGTCTTCTACACTATTCATTTGCCAGATTGAAATAGGTTAAAATAATAAAGGCTGTGTCTTAATTCCAATAAATGATTCCAAAACCAGAACTAACTATATGAGTAGCTAAACATATTTCTTTTAAAAATTTGCTGGTATTTGGATAATATTCGTATGACACCATGTCTTGTCACAATATTCAGTCATGGTGGACTTTTCCTTTTACCTTTGCATTCTTACTTGAATCATAGCATTCATTTTTGATGTCTTTTCCAGCTGGTGTTTCCCAATTCGACCATGGCTTTTGCCTGAAAATGAACACAAGCTTGGAAACCAAGGGCAACATCTCATGAATGACTCTATTAGTGTAGATCATAACTCTTATTTTAACAATAAAAATTTTCACGGATCTGTAGAATTTTTAGTGCTTGGGTGCACATCAAAGGTAATCTAGCATGCATCAATCCTTTTTAAGTCCTTAACTGGAAGGAGAAGATTGGATGGTAGAAGGTATTTTACAGTTGGTGTAAATTCTTTGAGTGAGAGCGTGTCATGGTGCAATAAAAGGCACCAGTGTTGGGAACAGAACACCAGTTCTTCTGGTCCTGGCTTTGGCATTTCCCAGGTGTATGACGTTAGACAAACTATTCACTTCAGTTTCTTTATCTATAAAATAGGTTTAAAAATATTGGCTCTGCTTATCTTGGAGGGTTTTTGTGGGAATTAAGTGGAATAGTGTGTTATCCAGATAGCAGGAACAATTTATTTTGAGTAAGAACCATTGAAGATTAAAATAAAAAAATTAAAACTCCATTGCTTGCTGGGACTATCTTCCCCCTTTTGTTATTTGGTTAACTCTTTATCCATTGTCACCTCTGCTCAGACATCCCTCCATCCAGAAGATTCTCTGCTTCCCCTCAAGAGCAGTCCATCAGTGCTCCTCTTTGTGCTTCTTCAATACTGGGTTCATAACTTGATTGCAGCACTTCTGTGTCTCCATTTTGCTCTTCAGCAGTGGTTCTCAGTGTGCCGAAGAATCCTGGGGAACTCATTTAATAAGAGACGACTGGGCCCACTCCCAGAGATTCTGATTCAGTGGGTCCTGGGACCTGGGAGTCTGAACGTTTACTGGCTGGTGACTCTGATGAGACAGTCTTCGGGCCACACTTGAGATCTCACTTACCTCTGGGTGATCTCGTGAGGGCCAGGCTCTAATCTGCTTCTTCGCACCCCCCTTCCTCCGAATGGGGCCAGGATAGAGTAGGTGCTCAGTAGACAAGGACATAATGAATGCCAAAAATGTTCTGAAGGTCAGGTTTGCAGAAATACATAATTCTTTGACTTCCCACATACAATTTTACACATATTGCAAAAAGCAATACACTGCTAGGAAATTTTTCCTTTTGTGGTCCAAACATTCATATTTCTGAAATTGTTATCATTCTGTTACAATAGAAAGGAAAGCTTTCAGCATTTTTCAGATGTCAGATAAAGTACTCATTTATTAAAAAATAATTTATCAAGTACTTTCAACATGCATACATCATATTGGGTACCACAAAGATGGGGGAATTACAAAATAAATGTAAGCTGCTTAGGAACTGGACATCCTGGGAACATAAGATAAAACCATATAAAATAGTTCTGCATTAGTATGAACGCTAGAGTGGAAATTAAGTGGGGTACTGGAGGTAGGAATGTTTAGAAAGGGAGTTGTGGAGTTGAATCTCTAAGAACTGGAAAATGAGAGGGAAATACTTTTGAGGAGGGTGGAATGGCTTAATAAAAGGCTTAGAATCACCAATAGGCATGGCTTTAGCAGACAGGTAGTGTTAGAGGAGTAGATAGAGTCTCAATAAATAGTGCTGCCTCCTCTCTCCCCCAGGGCTGAACAAACAGAAATAAAGGAATAGCAGATGAGAAACCAAGATATCATCTCCGTTTCTGATAAAGGCTAAATCTGAGATTCTAGTTTAGTGTGAGAGTCAAAAGGCCACTAACTGATCTCCGGAGGAGTAGCACAATGCATGATGTCCACAGGCAGCTTATTCCCAAGAGAAGGAAAGTACTGAGCTGGGCATACTCCCCAAATTTGCTGATCACATTAGTCACTGCATCTCACTTGCTTTGAGAGAGGGATGTGGCAGCAAGAGGTCAGAAGGGTCACCCCAGTGGCACTCCCTCCATTAGGAAGGAAACAACAGGAGTGTGGAGGAAATGTTCCCCTAACATTCCCCAACTTTGTATTCTCTTGATCTTTGGTCTTAACCATTAACTCAAGGTCAATTGGGGGCATAATTATCCCCCTTGAGTGAGATGATCTGCTATCTGTCAGGGCAGTCCTGATCCTGTCTTCACATCGCCACCCCTCAGTTCCAACCACTCCTCCTTTGGGGTCTCATCCTGGGACCACTGGTGGGCAATATAAATTTTGACCCAGAAGGTATAGAAGTGAGTTGAAACATACATTAAGTAAGTAAACATAAGGACAACTTTGTGTCCAGGAGTGAAAATCATTTTCTCTTCTATTTCCCATTCCAATTTAAATCCATCTGGTGATCCATCATCATCTATCGAGTTTTGGTGAGATTAAATGGGACTAGTAAATAAATCCAGTAATAAAACCCAGCATAAATCCTTTGCCTCTAAAGCAGGCATTAATTTTGTTCTTTCCACAACAATGTAGAGATATCCAAAATCTGAATTTAAATTCCTGCACTTTTAAAATTCCCTGACAGAAATTAAAGATCCACATCAAAAGAAATTAAGGTCCAAAATCAGATTCTCTCTTGCCTTTGTGAGTTAAAGGTGTAAAGAAATTACAGTCCTTCCTGTTTCTCATTCTACTCAGGGTCAGCTGTTCTTGGCCCCACTGTAGACCGTAGTTGTCCCTCACAGGAAGCGTGTGGTGGGTTCAGGCCTTCAGAATTTCTCATGCCAACTCTCTGACAAACCTCCTTTTAAAAAAGCATCCAGATCAAGAAGGCCCCACAGCACTGGTCTCACACCCGACAACGTAAGCTGGTCACCTAGTTAAAGTCACATTCCCGGAACCCAGTGGGAAGTGTTGCCAAAGGTTGTGGAAGAAATCCAAGGATATCTGATGCAAGGAGTGTAGACAAGACAAAACCATAACAACCAACCAACCAACCAAACAGCAGTGATAAAATCTTAGTTTTAGTTTCTCCAGGATGCCAATTAATGCCAGTTGTCCAGAAACTACAATGAATGAACTTCAAGTCAACTGGGAGAAATTTCTCACAAGTTTTGGTTGGGGGGAAAGATCCATCTTGTCTCCACTCTTAGAAAGTGGTACTGAAGACATCGCTGTGTTCTTGCAAAGTTTAGAAACTTGCAGTGGAGGCAACCGGACCAAAAACGGTGTGAAGCCGTTTTTGACCTGTGGCCCAGTGGCTGTTTCCACTAACTCTTTAGGCCTGTAAAATCTGCCTCCTGGGGAAGGCTGCTTTCTCATGTGTGCTGAAGTTCAGAACCTACTTGATAGCCCTGGCTAGTGGGTGACTGTAGACATGTTGACAGACCGTGAGGTTAGTAGTGCTACGGCTCCCTCCTTGGCAGTAGGAAATGAAATTCTGTGCAGCCAGTCTGCTGCTGCTTACCTAGTCCCGGCACTGACAAGTTAACCCCAGACCTTCCAGAGTGCTCAGCAGCACAGGTAGAACTCAGCTGCCCTGCAGAACTGCCTAAGAAACACAACAGGCTACAGGACTGGGGAAGAATCTATTTGACCTGTGACTGAATCCTCACCCCATCCTGCCTTTGTGGCTTTGTTGGGACACCGATGGCACAATCCCCTCTTCCCACTGCAGGTTCCCTCAGATGCGCAAGTTCAAGGTTAAGCTCCGCAGCTGTGTCCTGAGCTGCCTGCGAGGGCTCACCTGTTGTGTGGCTCAGCCCATCCCTGTGTCTCATTCACCCTTTGACTCCAGTCTGAAGCCCCGTGTCCTTGCCTGGGCTGCTCACAGCCCTGCTCATGCTGCTCCCCATTCTCCCCTCTTTTTTACTTAAGGCAGGCTTGTTGAAGACCCTCACCTTTGCTGAGGCCCTGATAGCCCCCCAATGCCTAACAAGATCCAGGCCCGCCTCAGGTGTCCAGGCCACACTGTCTGTTTAGCTGCACTGAGGTGAGTTCTGTCTATGATCCAATCCTAACCCTTGTGGGCAGGCATTTAGGATTGGGGTGGGGCTCAACTGGATGTTGTGGTGAGGCGCTTGAACTTTACAAGCAATGTTTTTATTGTTGTTATTTATTTAATCAATTAGTCAATAAATTACTTATTATTGAGTTGGAGAGTCAAAGTGAACCATGTAAGCCTTTTTCTTTTGGAAATAAAGGCGTGTGGTCTGTGGGTTGCTTTGGAGTGGATAAGAGGGTTGATTCGGAGTGGATATGGGGCTTTTCGGAGGCTATTCCAGTAATCCAGACCAGGGAGGTGGCAGGGACAAAGGGCATATTTTTGAGGCATTTCCAATAATTAGAATGAATGGTTGACTAGTGGGATGCAGAATCCTGCAGAGCAGTCCTGACTGTAGACATAGGAATACTCCCCATTCCCTTCTCTCTGCCCTTATGGCTCTTGAGGGGGAATGGCACATCGCCTAGGAGGTTAAAGGGGAAACATTTATTGGGTGGGAGTGGAATGGTTGTAGCAGATGTCATGGAAGATTCTTAGCATGCTTTGAGTGATTCTGATGTACAGCATTGGAATGCATGTCTGTTTTCCCTCTTGGGTAGTTGAAAGATGGCCTCCTGGCCTGATATATGATTCATCCTGAAGGTAATTCTAGACATCTGGTGCTGAGACAGTACTCTTGACAAATAGCTAACATTTTAAATAAAGGAAAATATTACTTCAGGGGAGTCCACCTATTTCTCAAAAACAAATGGCACTGAGGCCACTAGATGTGTCATTGTTAAAAAGTTTTGTGGACTCTAAGGAGGTGATAGTAATGAAGAAAATTTTGCAATTTCTCCAAATTTCTAGGCCCTAATTTAAAGAGCCTTCCCTGACAGACTCATCTCCTTGCTGCCTGTAAAGGAAGAGAAATTACTTTTTATCCAATGAATATTTGGCTATCATGTTAATGATGTCCACCTGTTTTCTACGAACACAGCTGTTTTCCTTCATTCCAGGAGAGCTAGGCATGAAATGTCTCACCCACTGTCAGCACTTGGCTTCTAGAACATGACCAGAATCCAGATTGACATAAATTCCCAGCCATGTCCTAATGAAACACAGCCTTACAATCCATAACTGATGTAAGGGGTCCTGGCCAGAACTGGGGCCCATGCAATTCACCCCAGAAGAAATAGGGATAGGATGCTTTTGTCTCAGAGGACTTTCCCACTCTCTCTCCACAGCCGTTTGTAACCTTTCACTTAGTATTTCAGTTAATAAAATGATTTACTAAACTCCTAGTTAGAAGGGAAACATCTGGGGGAAAACAAGAGTCGGTTTTTGTATTTGTTGTTTAAAGGAAAATGCCACTTGATAGTTACCGCCGAAGCAGGCCTGAAGAAGAACTGAGCGTTGCTGGTGGAGAAGGCATTGGGTCTAATGCTGAACAAGACATGAGCCTGGAGAAGATCTAGTCCCTGCCAACAGGAAATTTGCAATGTAGGTGGGGCCTCCCTATTGTTGGCCACTGGCTGGACCTTTAGGACACAACCCCCTTGACAGGCTACTGACCCCCATTCCTACCCCACAGGCTTCAGTGGAGACCCTTCATGTACATCCTGTGCCTTAGTCTCCCCCAAACCCACCAAACCAGCTGTTCAGGTGTTTGCAATTTTCCTTGTTGAAGGGCCCAGACAATTTTAAAAAGGGAATTTAAACAAAGGAAGGGGAAAGTAAAATAATGTACTTAGGAAGACTTTCTTCAAAGTTCAAATGGCAAGTAGTTAGGAAAAAAGTGAAGCGCTTCTTCCCAGGAAGGCTTGGAGCACCAGTCTCCCAGTGGGCGCTGGGTAGGCAAGGGCCCTCTCTAGCCTTGCATCCTTGGTGATGGACGGTGGGTGAGCTGCAGGCTGCTCTCCTTATCATTACTCCTGTGAAACCCAGCAAATACTCGCATGTCTTCCAAGGTCAAGCTTTAATTCTCAGGTACTGGATAGTCTAAACTCCTAAAGAAGATGAAGTTGTTTTCTTGTCTTATAATTTGCAAACTGTTTCTCTTTCTGTGCAGGATAACATTCTTTTTATTCCTGTTTCCAGATCATGCACCTTAGGGACTGCAGGAATAGGAAAGGATCTACTTTCTCTTTTTTGTCTCTTTCTTTGCAAATACAAAGGCAATCTGAGAGATGACAGTTCTAGCAAAGATTTTTCTTAGTCAAGGAGTTTATTCTCTGTTTTCTTCTGGAGGACGGCAAGAGGAGGGCCACTGGTCCAGTCACATCATTGCTAATCTTGTCAATAAACCTAAATATCTTAATTTTTAATTAGCACTTTTCTGTTTACTAATGAAATTGAACACTTTTCCATACATTTGTCTGCCCATTTGTGTATATTTAGAAAATTGCTTGTTTGCATCCCTTCCCATTTTCCCGTAGGCATGTCATATTTTCCTTACTGGTTTGTAACAGTCTAAACACCAAATTTGATAGTATATGCCATCAGGCAAAATTAATGTGTTTTTTCCTCTCTAGTGTATAGTAACTGTTGTGTCCTGAGAAGTGTGGTTCTGGTTGTGGTAGAATGCCTTAATGTGAAGGAAGAGGACGGAGGGTCTGTGTTGAATAAGAAGTACGATACATTACTTATATATTGTTTTACAATTTAAAAAGATTTTTTTATACACACATCACATTTGGAACCAAATGAGGTATTCTCTGAGTTCTTAGATGAAATGGAATGAAGTCTCTTCACATATCTCACAAGGATTTGAACTATACTAGCTCGCTATTGCTTATATTTCATGGGCCTTTAGTCTGTTTAGCCCTGGGCCTTGTAGGATGGTTAACTGCTAGAACTCTACCCCAGCTTAGTGCTAAGTGATCAAGAGAATGGAGCCTGTTCTTTGGCTTTGATGTTCAATTTGGCAGATTCAGGATTGGGCTGGGATTCAATGCGTCTCAATTGGAGGCACCGTTGCATTTTTAAAAATTATTTTTAATTGTGGTAAAATACATATAACATAGATTTACTGTCTTAACCATTTCTGAGTGCACAGCTCAGTGATGTTAAATATATTCACATTGTTGTACAGCCGTCACCCTGTTGTCCACCTCCAGCACTCTTCATCTCGCAGAACTAAAACTCTGTGCCCATTAAATAACAACTCCCTCTTCTCCCCTATTCACACACCCTGGCAACCACCATTCTACTTTCTGTTTCTATGAATTTAACTACTCTAGGTACCTCATATAAGTGGAATCATAAGTATTTGTCTTCTTGTGACTGGTTTATTTTACTTAGGCCATTGGCATTTTGGGAGGGACAATTCTTGGTTGTGTGCAACTGTCCCTTGCATATTTGGCTTCTTGGGTGACCCTCAGACACTACATGTCTGTGGAAACACCACTGCCTTGTGACAATCGAAACTGGAGGATGGTAGTACTCCTTTGGCTGGGTCTCCAAAAAAACCTTTCAAACCATTTGAAGTTGATTCTTTCAAAAGCAAATATGTATTTGAAATGTAAATTGCTTCTTATCCCAGTCTATGTAAACAAATACAGATGCCACTCTCTTGGACCTCAGAAAGCCACGCCAAGTTTCATCAAAGGCTTTTTCAAGTTCAGTTCCTTACCAGGCACTTGTAAACAAGTTTAAATGCTCTGCCTGGAGTGCACAATTTGCATTGGGGCTGTTAGGATCCAGAGCCCTTGACTTCTTCCAGGGGGAACAGACTACACAGCCAGCTTCTCTTCCTCGAATCCCTTCCCAGCCAACCGCTTTTGCTCTCCAGGTAAACAGTTTACCACCGTGTTTATTACTTATTGCATTTTTCAATATATTTATTTTAGCAAAAATTCCTCAGATATCTTTGAAATACTGCAAGTAGTGAGTTTGTCTTAAATGCCAGAGTGGAAGTTTGACTTGAGCTGAATAGTCCTCCGAGTAGACATGGGCACCTCTGATGACTCTGGGCTTTCATGAGGCTTAGTGAACAGGTAATCCAGAGGGTCTTACAATTATTGCCACACAGACTCATCAACTAAGCCTTTATTTTTTAAAACATGTTTATATTATAAAAGTAATAAATACATATTATTAAAAAATTATGAAAAGAAAGAATAAGAAGAAAGACAAGAAAAAAAGTAGATCATGTGTAATCCCAGCATCTACAAGTACTGACTGCTCATCTTTTGGTTTATTGACTTCCGGTACATTGAATGCATTTAAAAAACAGTTCCCACCAATTTTCTACCTTCCTTTTCAAAGGGAATATTCTTGCATTCAGCTGTGCTAATTGATTGATTGGGCAGTCATGGAGCTAAAATTGAATTCTGTGGTTGGTCAGTCCACCTGGCTCATTCTGTAATCAAACTCTTTGGAGGCAATGAAGTGACTTGCTAGTGGTCACACCACTCTCTGTAGCTGTGTTTGGTAACCCTTCAAAATTGGTGCAGTTGATAAGTTCAATGATAGTTTAAAGTAAGCTGGAAAATTATAAAATCTGCCTCTTCTGGCTGTATTATGACCTGTGTCCTTTGCTGTCCGCCAGTCTTTGTGGCTCTGACTCTCTGCCTCTGAGGTTTTATCCTAATTCTTATAATGCAGATCTTAATTCTAATTCTTGTAATTAGATCCTAATTCTTATAATTAGATCTTCTAATGCGTTTTTCCCTACTCACCCTTACCAACTGCTTTTTCAGGTTATCTGATGTTACACCAATGCTGCATATATTATGTCTAGAAAGATAAGCTGCAATAAGTCATGCTTTAATTTGGTATAAAAAACAAACTGCAGAACAAGAAGGTTCAAGTCCACTCTTACTTTGCGCAGTCACGGGATTTCTCAAGCCTCAGTTCCCCTCTCTGTAAGACAGGATAATAATGACTACCTATGAATTTCTGTCAGGATTAATGAGGAAATTATACGAGTACTTTGTAAACAAATGCTGGTGTGAATATATCATGCCCAATGCTGTCGTTCCTTCTTGGTCATTACTTAAGACCAAGTATGGCTCTTATGTAAAGCCGATGACGTTCCTGGATAACCTGTTATAATGGCAAGTTAGTCTTACTCAAAATTATTTAGTTAATAAGAAATAAGAAGCTCCAAGATGTTGAAAATGCTAAAAGGGGCTGAAAGTTACACAGAAATATTAGATGTGATTCTCATCTTTGAGGAAGGAAGGTAAAACTGAAAAACACATGGTCAAAATCATGTATCTAGGTTAATATAGCCATTACCTACCCATGGTGATGTTTCCTTTTCAGGAACTCCTATTAATGTGACTTAACCATGGGGTTGGTCTGTACCACATAGTTAATGCACTTCTTCCTGAGGATTCTCTGACGGTTATTTGTGCATTGATTCTTCCTAAGAAGACTATACATTTCTTGAGAGACTGACCTATAACTTGTATTTTCCATATCTGCCTTGTAGCATACAGCACAGGTCAGGCACGTGCAGGGCCGTATGTGCATGGGTTCATGTACCTCTGCAGTGTGTTTTCAGTGAAATAGTTTAAAAAGCACTGCATCGTAGTGTCACGTTGCATGCAGGGCTGGCTGGGTGGTGGAAAGAAGAAGAAGATAATGAGTGATTTGGGGATATAAGCTTAGGCAGCACTAAAGAGTAGAGAGGCAACAAAAGGATGGGTAGAAAGACTTCAGACTCCCAGGACAAATTTTGCCTACATCCAATTTTGCCCAGAAGCAGGCCTGGAGGTAGAAAGAGTTTCCCTCACATCCCGCCATTTGAAGCAGAGTGCGAGAAGGACAAGTGTGCCATCTCACAGGTCACCTCGCCCTGCTGCCTCTGCTGGCGTGCTTGTCTCACCTGCATCTTGTCATTGACATCTGGGCTCAAATGTCATTTTTCTGAAAGGCTTTCTTTGTCCACCCAGTCTAAGGTTATCCCATCTTTCGCATTCTTGAAGTAATCGCTTTCTGTTGCATTGCTAATTTATATCTATGTGGTCCTTGTCATTAGTTGAAATGATACAAACTCCTTTATAAATTTACCTAGCATGTCAGTGATTTACTCTCTTGTTTGTAGTAAGGTTGCCAACTCCTAGAAGAGTGCCTACTACTCAAAAACTGGTAGTTGAATAAATAAACGAATTACATGCAATCACAATTAGCTATAAGGAGACAGCCAAATATTTTGTTGACTTAAAATTTTATTATCAAATATTTCTTTAAAATTGGACCATTAGGATAAGAGTTGGAACTGCTTAAGTACAATTTATTGTAGGATAATGAAACATGAACTATTTTTATTATAGTACCTATTAGGTTACTGCTGGATGACCACAAATTATTGTGGTTAGTAATGAGAATGAGTAAATGCAATATAATTTTGGGGAACAGGAAGTGGACCAGGTGTAAGGCTCTCTTTATCTGTTTTCACAACTGTCAGATGGCAGAGTTGGAGTCCTGGTGGCCTCAAGGGGCTTCTGTAATTCTGTGAGCTCTTTGTAAGAGGAAATAAGAAGGAGCAGAGCCTTTAATACGTGCATATAAACAGACATGTTGAAATATTTCTTTAGGAGAAAATAGGACATCCTTTTAAGCCATTGTGAATCATGTCGGTTGGTGAACTGATTATGGCTCAGTCATTTATAGGAAAAGCTTAGAGGGAATATGAGATAGGAAACCATTTCCAACAGCTTTCATTACTGAACAGATAGTTGTCTAGTCAGCATAGGAATTTTCCTTTAATTTAGACCCTAGTTGGCTAGTCCAAGCATACTGGGAAATTTGTAGCCAAACTTGAAGATTTTTTTAATCATTTATTTTAATCAAAACTCATGCCTCTAAGTCAAAGAATAAGTTGCTTCTGCTCTCCTCCCCAGCCACAGGACATTGCTTTCCATTTTATCTGATTATTATCTTGGCACTGACTCCAGGTTTGGTAAGAGTGCCAACACAAAAATTTGAAATAGAAGAGTAAAGGCCAATGCTTCATTAATAGATGCAGACAATTTGGATCATTCCTTTCTTTTTAAATCTACCACAAATGAATAAACAAAATAACAGCAACGCTTTATGAATGGAGTAGTTGAAAAACCATGTACAGCAGCATTGTTGTGGACTGTGACAGCGCAGAACAAATGAAGACGTGATACGATGTTTAACTTAGACAGTCGCTGGGCAAGTGTGACCCACTTTTACTAGATACTAGATCCTTTCTATTTTCTCTGTAACATATTACATTCATGATTAAAAAAATGAATTTTCGTCTTTATGTTTCTAAATGTTAATAAGCTTAAGGTGATTTTTCTCCAAATAAATGAAAAAAATTGGCTTCTACGGTACAAATCCCAGGCAGGAAATTCTGATTAGTTATTTATCATTTATTCCTACCGTGTTTATTTAAGTAAAGCTGTAAATACCATTGATGGTTTTATAGGGAGACACAGATGTGTTCTGATTGTTCAGCAAAATCATTTGGTTGTGAATTAAAACAGGATGACTTTAATAAGATTTGTTTAAAAATTTATTTTCAAAAGTATGTATATGCATGATTTGCAGAAAAGCAACTTGTAGAGTGGAAGGAAGTCTGGTTGGTGGTCAGAACACGTGGATTCAGGTCCCAGCTCTGCCCCACAAACCGGGGAACAGGTTATGAGTCTTTCTGCAGCTTCCTTGTTTATAAAATGTCCTGATTTGGGCTTCTTCCTGTCATGCAATCCTATGGATTTTAAGATTTATGTAAAAATTGTACTGATCTTTGTAAAAACAAATTTGAGGAAACGAGAATGAAATTGGTATTAAATGGTTTCAATGTTGCCATTGATTCTTTGTATTAGGATTACCTAATTCTTGCTTTATCTTTTTACAAAGGAACACAGCTCCCTAATAAGCTTTAGAGTAAAAAGTTTTTTCTACCCAAGTGACAGGCAAAGTTGATTTGTGCTGGAAACAGTGTTCCTGCTCAGAAACATCATTCAACTAAAGATCGCTCTTCCCTTGGCCTCCACCTGAAAGGCAGAAAGAAACTGGAGAATTGACTAGAAAATCCTGAGATGTGCTTTGGCAGCCCCAAACCTTGGTGCCTTCCAGACTCTGTGCTGTGTGGCTTGGAGGTTGTGGCAGAAGCATTCTCTGGTACAGTCTCCCTGGTGTGATGTGTGTGTGTGTGTGTGTGTGTGTAGAGGGTGGATGGAAGCGGGTGGAGGAATTCATCTTTGTCTGCCTGGCAGGATAGATTGGTTTTGGCTTTCTTTCTTGAAGAATTAGCTTCATTAAGTCTTTAAAGTAGTTACCTCTGAAAAAGGACAGATGAACAAGACATTTCCAGAGTTACCATTTGGTGCTGGTGATCAGGCGCTACTCCACACCACTCCACCTGACACAGGGTGTGGTCTGATATTTAACCTAAGTACATGCTCCACTTTTTTCTGGATAGAGGGAAGGGACTTGCAATGCTTCTTTGTTATGGAATGACTTAGAAAACTGCTTTCTTTCCTCAAAAACTAGAATTACTCAGAGTAAGATGAAAAATAAAGAAAAAATAAGTCTTACTATTTAAGTACTCCCTGGCCCCCAGCAGCTGTTTTGGTAGAAGATGATGAATATACTTTAGTGGTTTAATATTTCTGGAATGTGAGCAGGGTCAGTCTACAGCAGAGGCAGCAGGGTTGTCACTGGGGACCTCGTGCTGGCCTGCTGACCTGGCTGTAGCATCCAGTTTTGCTGGGAGCACAAGCCTACTCCTATCAGTTGCCCTTCCATATTTCATTTCCTTGAATCCTACCCCATGGAAAATGGATGGTATTGGCATAAGTGAAATGAGTGATATAAACCAATCTTTTCATTCATACGTATTAGGCATATGTAATGCTTCTATGTAATAAAGTGCCTTGTTGGTTGTTGCACTTACCTAGAATTTCAAAGTTGATGAGGAGATATTTCTTATATAAGGCCATTTCAATGCCTATCAAATCAAATAATATAGTTGTATTATTTGCCTACAGATATGAACGGCTATTGATATTTTCATTAATTTGCTGACTTAAATTAACAAAATAGAACATCATCAAGATGGCATAATAGGTGGTCCTCAACTTCTATCTCCCTCACAGAAAGACCAACAAGCAAGTATCTATAGACAAGACACCTTTGTGAAAATCCCACAACCAGGGGTGAGACTGAAGCACCCCATGGATCACAGAGACCAAGAAGGACTGCATTAGAAGGATAAGAGGAGCATTTTCACCTTGCATTGTCCCTTCCCCAGGTCAGCATAGCTCCACACCAAGAAGGTCTCCCCAAGCCTGTGGTTTCTCTAGAGGGTAAAAGAGAGGCCAAGGTGGACATCCAGTTTTCCCTGCACACTTCCTGGGAAGCCCACTTGGGTTTTGCCTCACAAGGATCACTGGGGGAATCTGTGGGGCTGGACCACTGGGGATCAGACAGAGATGGGGAGGGGCTTACAGCAATCAGCCTACGGATCTTCACAGACCACGTTCTTGCTGGCAGTGGTGCCTAAGCAGAGATCCTAGCCAGTGGCTCTGCCCATTTGCAGAGTGGAGCTGGTGGCTGACTGGCCAGGGAACTCGGTCAACAGTTCTGCCTGTTTTGGGTCCCCAGACTATGGGCCATGCTGGCTGTGGAGTCCATTCTATGGCCCCAGCTGGACAGGGGAGCAAGTCAGCAGCCCTGCCCAACTGCTGCGCATAGTCTCTAATCCCACCCTACCAGGACAGTGGGCCAGAGTCTGGGCAGCCATGAAGCACATCATACAGCCCCACTCAGGCAGAAAACCAAGTCAGCAACTCTGCCCAACTGACCAGGAAAATTGAACAGTGACTTCAGGCAGCTTTGGAATAAGGCCTACAGCAATGCCTGGCCTCGGGTCCCAACCTACAGCCCTGCCTGGCAGCAAAGCCCAGCCTAGGTTCTGACTGATTGCTGACTACAGCCTGCAGCCTCGCTCAGAGATAAAGACCAACCAGTGACAGCAGCCAATTGCAGAGCATAGCCTGCAGCCTTACCTGACCAGGGAGGCTGGACAGTAACCCCACTCAGACATGCAGCATGGCCTGTAGCCCCTTCAGCTGCAGGGTATAGCTGGAGACCCGCCTGACCCTGGAGCCTGGCCAACAACCTTGCCCAAAGTGGAGCACAGCCAGTGGATGGTTCCAAACTATACCACAAAGCTATAGTAATTAAAACAATATGGTACTGCCATAAAAACAGACACATAAACTAATGGAATAGAATAGAAAGCCCAGAAACAAACCCCTGCATAAGGGAGCCAAGAACACTCAGTGGGGAAAGGATAATCTCTTCAATAAATGATGTTGGAAAAACTGGATAACCACACGCAGAAAAATGAAACTGGACCCCTATCTTACACCATTCACAAAGATTAACTTGAAATGGTTTAAAGACTTAAACATAAAACCTGATTCTGTAAAACTCCTAGAAGAAAAATAGGAAAGAAGCTACTTAAATTTGGTCTTGGCAATGATTTTTTGGATATGACACCAAAAGCATAAGCAGCAAAAGCAAAAATAAATGGAAGTACATCAATCTAAAACACTTGGGCATAGCAAAGGAAACAATCAAAAATGAAAAGGCAACCTATGGAATGGAAGAAAATGTTGGCAAACCATATATCTGATAGGGGGGTAATATTACAAAATATATAAAGAACTATAGCTCAACAGAAAAACAAAACAGATTAAAAAATGGGCAGAGAATCCGAATATTAGACATTTTTCCAAAGAAGACATACAAATGACCAATAGATACATGAAAAGGTGGTCAGCACCACTAATCATCAGGGAAATGGAAGTCAAAATCACAGTGAGCTCTCACCTCACACCTGTCATCAAAAAGACAAGACAACAAGTGTTTGTAAGGATCTGGAGAAAAGAGAACCCTTGTGCACTCTTGGTGGGAAATTGGTTCAGTCACTATGGAAAACAGTATGGAGATTCCTCAAAAATTAAAAATAAACTACCATATGATCCAGCAATCCCACATTGGGATATATATCTGAAGGAAATGAAAACAGGATCTCAAAAAGATATCTGCACTCCCATGTTTATTGCAGCATTACTCACAATAGCCAAGACATAGAAACAACATGTGTCCATCAACAGATGAATGGATAAAGAAGATGTGGTGTGTGTGTATATATATATATATACACACACTGGAATATTGTTCAGCCATGAGGAAGAAGGAAATCTTGCTGTTTGTGACAACATAGATGGACCTTGAGGGCATTGTGCTAAGTGAAATAAGTCAGACAGAGAAAGACAAAAACTGTATGATAACACTATATGTGGATTCAAAAAAGCTGAACTCATAGAAACAGAGAGTAGATTGATGGTTGCCAGGGGCTGGGGTTGGGGGAATCGGGGAGATGTTGTTTAAAGGTACAATCTTACAACTAGTAAATAAATAAGTTCTGGAGATGTAATGCACAGCATAGTGACTATAGTCAACATTACTGTATTATAAACTTGAAAGTTGCTAAAAGACTAGCTCTTAATTGCTCTCACCCCAAGAAACAATGATACTCATGTAATGTGTTAGAGGTGTTAGCTAATGCTACAGTAGTGATCATATTGCAATATATAAATGTATCAATATATAAATGTATCAATGTATACATATATGAATATAAAAATGTATCAAATCAACACTTTGTATGCTTTTAACTTACATAATATTATATGTCAATTATATCTCAATTAAAAAATATTTCTGTATCTTAAAAATATTCTCCGTCATACAGGCCTGAAATATTTTGCCCCCCTAATATCTCCATTGAAAACCTTTTAGAGGAAGTTCTCAAATGAAAAAATATAGGAGATGCTACAAGAAATATAGGAAGTAAGAGTTATCTAATTTAAAAAAACCCTGAAACCAAGAAAAGAAAAAGAGAAACTATATTCATTAAAACAAGGAACTAAAATTCTACAAAATATTAACATTTGGAGAAAGATGGAGAAGAAAAGAGATTGAAAACCAAATGGACCTGGGTGCACGAGTACTTAACAAGTAATAGGGGAAGATAAACAGAGTGATAAGGTTAAGAAAACAATAGAAATTAGTAAACAGGAGGATGAGTCTTATGTTCAGGAAAATCACTACCAGAATAAAAAGTATATATATAATTTTTAGACTAGAAGAAGAAGACTTGATCAATCTGATTGAAAATAGGAAAAGAGAGGAAAAAAAGAGAGAAAACTCTGTGAAAGAAAAATAAATGGAAAATATGAGATCAGATAACAGAAAAAAGACCTACTATAACAGTACTTACCATACATTCAAATGATTAAACTTACCAGATAAAAAGGCAGGACTCCTATGTTGAATTTTTTAAATGTTATATTTTTGTCTATAAGAAATATATGAAAAACATTAAGATGCAGAAAAATTGAAAAGAAAAAGATGAGCAAGATATGCAGATGAGTAAGATATAAGAAAGACAGAATGACAAACATAACATCTAAAAAATTAAAATGTAGGATAAAAACTATCATAAGGACAAAAAAGAATGTTACTTGCAAAAAAACCCAGAAATAATTGAGAAATATATCAATCAACAAATGAATATACTATAAGGATAAATAGATAAAACAACAATTTTAACTGTAGACTTTAACACACCTTCTCAGAAGCTAATATATCAAGCAGGGAAAAAAATATGGAGTAATATCTATGACCTAAACAATACAAATAATAAGCTTCAACTATTAGATATATAAAGAATTTTTCACCTAACAGAGCATATTCAATCTTTACAAGCCTACTATAAACATTTAAAATATTAAATCGTATATTGGGTCATAAGGGAATATTCAATACATTCTATAGCATCAATATTCTGCAAGCTGCATCTTCTAGCATAATACAATAAAATTGGAGATTAAAACAGATACTTAAAAAAAATCTCATCTGTTTTGAAATATATGTTACTAAATTATCTTTGTGTTAAAGAGGAAATCAAGAAATGTTTAGAGCTGATGGATAATGAAAACCCTGTTTTTCAAACTCTGTGGGAGAGCTAAGGAAGTACTTAGAGGAAAATTGAAATATAATTATCAAGAAACGAGAAAGGTTAAAAATAAGTTGATTATTTAACTCAAGATGTTAGGGAAAGAACCACAGAGTAAACTTAAAGGAGCATGAAAGAAAGAAATAATAAAGACAGTGAGAAAAATCAGAAAAATAAAGAATAAATATTAAATAATGAGAAAAATGATAAAACCAAAAGATGGTTCTTTGAACAGATTAATAAGATCAACTTCTAGCATGACTTAAGAAAAATAGAGGAGGATAACAGTGTAGGTGGTCTCTGAACTCACCTCAT
The DNA here is from genome assembly GCA_031878705.1 of Tapirus indicus. Lineage (NCBI taxonomy): Eukaryota > Metazoa > Chordata > Mammalia > Perissodactyla > Tapiridae > Tapirus > Tapirus indicus. Next base: position 2,404,571 of record CM062933.1, read on the forward strand.
CCCACAGACACAACAAATTTACAACTATCCTTGGAACAATTACCCCTGAGAGAGAACTGAAAACTGGATAAAAAGAACCCTCACAATGAGAGACAGTGCTGACTGAGGTGGAAGAGATGGAAATTCCTTTCTGGAAAGAAAAAAGCCACCTTCTAGCTGCAGCACTTCATGGTCAGCCAGGAGCAATCCTTCCCTGGAGGAGCAGGGGATCTGAGTGGGAGAGCTTTGACATAATAAGCAGCTTTTGGACTCAACACAGTTGAGACAAGTATCATAACATCTGGCTTTGCTGGCTATTAACAACTATGGAGAATACCCCAGAAAAGCTATCAGACATAAGGGGAAAGAAAAGCCTGCTCTTAAAGGGCCCCCACACAAATTTGTCCATTTTGAAAGCAACCTAAAATCACTTGAAAGAAAGGTGCACAGTTCTTTGGTAAAAAGAGACCCACTTGATAGTCTCTGGGTGCATCTTGGCAAGAAGTGAGACCTCCCCAGGATTGGAACACCTCCCCAGGGACTGAGGCATTGGCAGCAGCCATTATTCTGACCTACTACTGGCATGCTGCACAGACAGTTGTAGATGCCACTGGAATTATTCCCCTGGCCTGTTAGTGCAGGGGTCTGCCCCACCCACCAGAGCATTGATTTAATCCAGCCAGCTCAGCCTACCACCCTAGGGACAGGCCACCCCCCCAGCAAACCCTCAGGCAACTTGTGGGCCCAAATAGATGGGGTGTTTGAGACCTTTGCGGTGGGATGAATACATCTGCCCCTGCAGGGCAGGGCATGCACAAGGGGTGGGCCTGCATTGGTGGAGTGTGTGGGGCCTCTGCAGCAGAGTAAGTGGGTCTGCTTTAGTGGGTTGGGGTGTGTGCATGGGGCAGGACTGTGTTGATTGGGAGTGTAGTATTATGGGTGGTGGGGTTTTCTGGTTGCAGCAGACTTGTGCATCTCAAACAGCCACATAGGGGATCGGCCTCACCTTCCAAAGCCTGAAACAGTAGTGTGCTGCCATGCCTAGGGCCAATTCCAACCAGCTACACTACCAAGAGATCTGACAACAGGCTTGCAGGCTGGAGGCCTACAGCAATTGTAAGACCCCAAGCCTAGCAACAAGCCACACTGGGAGCCTACTCATTAACAGAAAAACTGCAGCAGGAATGTGCTATTAGACCTTGCAGCCAACTGTGCTGGGGCTCCCCATGTCTGATAAAGAGATTAAGGGACTGTAGCAACCACATGCAGCTGAGCATTACAACCAGCTGACCAGAGGACAGCCTAGCCTCCCCATGTACCTGCAGCAAGAGAAACCCTGCCAGAACAGAAGGACATATGTGGCCTACATAGGGGACACTCCTGAAATATTTGGAAGGGGTGACGAGAGGGAAGCACACTGCTGGGCCTCATAAGACATCTCTTACATAAGGCCACTTCTCCAAGATTGGGAGATGTAGCTGATCTATCTACAACATAGATATAAGCACAGAGAAGTAGACAAAAATGAAGAGACAAAGGAACATGTTCCAAATAAGGGAACAGGACGAATCCTCAGAAAAAGAACTAAATGAAACAGAGATAAACAATCTACCTGATAAACAGTACAAACTAATAGTCATAAGGATCCTCACTGATCTTGGGAGAAGAATGGATGGATTCAGTGAGAACTTCAACAAAGAATGGGAAAATACAAAAAAGAACTAATCAGAACTGAAGAATACAGTAATGGAAATGAAAAATTCACTAGAGGAAATCAATAACAAAGTAGATGATACAGAAGAACAGATCAGAGAGATGGATGAAAGACTAGAAGAAATCACCCAAGCTGAACAGAAAAAAGAATTAAAAAGAATGAGGACAGTCAAAGGGACCTCTGAGACAACATCAAGCACACTAACATCTGTATTATAGGTGTCCCAGAAGGAGAAGAGAGAAACAAAGGGGCAGAGAATCTATTTGCAGAAATAATAGCTGAAAACTTTCCTAACCTAAGGAAGGAAACAGACATCCAGGTACAGGAAGGACAGAAAGCACAAAAGAAGGTGAACACAAAGAGGCCCACACCAAGACACATTATAATTAAAATGTCAAGAACTAAAGACAAAGAGAGAATTCTACAAGCTGTGAGAGAAAGGCAACAAGTTACATACAAAGGAAACCCCAAAAGGCTATCAGCTGACTTTTCAGCAGAAACCTTACAAGCTGGAAGGGAGTGTCATGATATATTAAAAGTACTAAAAGAAAAACACCTACAGCTAAGAATACTCTACCCAGCAAGGTTCTCATTCAGAATGAAAGGAGAGATAAAGAGATTTCCAGACAAGCAAAAACTAAAGGAGTTTATCACCAGTAAACCAGCCTTACAAGAAATGCTAAAGGGACTTATCTAAGTGGAAAAGAAAAGACCACAAAGGAATAGGAAAATTACCAAAAAGTAACAATAATAATAAAATTATTGGTAAAGGCAAATATATAGTAAGGGTAGCAGATCAACCACCTATGAAGCTAATATGAAGGTCAAAAGAGAAAAGCACTAAAATTATCTACTTCCAAGATAAGAGTTTAACAGATACACACACACACAAAAGAGGTTAAACATGATATCAAAAACATGAAATGTGGGAGGAAGGGACTAAAAGAGTAGAGCTTTTAGCAAGAGGTCAAACTTAAGAGACCATCAACTTAATATAGATTGCTATTTATGAAGTTATTATATGTGAACTTCATGGTGATCACAAACCAGAAACCTATAACAAATACACAAAAAATTAAGAGAAAGGAACCCAAACATAATACTAGAGGAAGCCATCAAATCACAAGGGAAGAGAGCAAGAGAAGAAGAAAGGAACAGAGAAGAACTACTAAAACACCCAGAAAAAAAGTACCAAAATGGTAATAAGCACATACTTATCAATAGCTACTTAAATGTCAATGGACTAAATGCTCCAATCAAAAGACATAGGGTGGCTGATTGGATAAAAAAACAAGACCCATACATATGCTGCATACAAGAGACACACTTCAGATCTAAAGACACTCACAAACTGAAAGTGAAGGAGTGGAAAAAGATACTCCATGCAAATGTCAATGAAAAGAAAGCTGGGGTAGTGATACTCATATCAGAGAAAATAGAGTTTAAAATGAAAACTGTAACAAGACGCAAAAAGGGCACTGCATAATGATAGAGGGAACAATCCAACAAGAGGGTACAACACTTGTAAATATCTAAACATCCAACATAGGTGCACCTAAATATACAAAGCAGTTATTAACAGACATAAAAGGGGAAATAGACAGTAACACAATAATAGTAGGGGACTTTAACACTCCCCTTAGATCAATGGATAGATCATCCAAACAGAAGATCGATAAGGAAACATTGGCCTTAAGTGACACATTAGACCAGATGGACTTAATAGATATATACAGAACATTCCATCCCCAAACTGCAGAATACACATTCTTTTTGAATGCACATGGAACATTGTCCAGGATAGATCACATATCAGGCCACAAAACAAGGCTTAATACATTTAAGAAGACTGAAATAGTACCAAACATCTTTTCTGACCACAGTGACATGAAAGTAGAAATCAACTACAGGAAGAAAATGGGAAAAGCCACAAATATGTGGACATTAAACAAAATGTGCTGAACAACTATTGGGTCAATGAAGAAATCAAAGGAGAAACCCAAAAAATACCCGGAGACAAATGAAAATGAAAATACAGCAGGCCAAAATTTATGGGATACAGCAAAAGTGCTTCTAAGAGGGAAGTTTACAGCAATGCAGGCTTACCTCAACAAACAAGAAAAATCTCAAATAAACAATATAACAGTGCACCTAAATGAACTAGAAAAAGAAGAACAAACAAAGCCCCAAATCACTAGAAAAAGGAAACAATAAAAATAAGAGCAGAAATAAATGAAATAGAGACAGAAAAAGTCAATGAAACTAAGAGCTGGTTCTTTGAAAAGATGAACAAAACTGACAAACCTTTAGCTAGACTCATGAAGAAAAAAAGAGAGAAGGCTCAAATAAATAAAATCAGAAATGAAAGAGGAGAAATTACAATGGACACCTCAGAAATTACAAAAATTATAAGAGAATACTATGAAAAGCCATACGCCAACAAATTGGATAATCTAGAAGAAATGGATAAATTCTTAGAATCATCCAACCTTCTAAAACTGAATCAGGTAGAAGTAGAGAATTTGAATAGACCAGTCACCAGTAAGGAGACTGAAACAGTAATCAAAAACCTCCCCCCAAATAAAAGTCCAGGACCAGACAGCTTCCCTGGTGAATTCTACCAAACATTCAAAGAAGACTTAATACCTATCTTTCTCAAACTCTTCCAAAAAATTGAAGAGAAATGGAAGCTTCCTAACTCATTTTATGAGGCCAACATTACCCTGATGCCAAAACCAGACAAGGACAACACATAAAAAGAAAATTACATCCAATATCACTGATGAACGTCGATGTGAGACTCCTCAACAAAATACTAGCAAATCGAATACAACAATACATTAAAAAGATCATACACCACGATCAAGTGGGACTTATTCCAGGGATGCAGGGATGGGTCAACATCCACAAATCAATCAATGTGATGCACCACATTAACAAAATGAAGAATAAAAACCACACGGTCATCTCAATAGATGCAGAAAAAGCATTTGACCAGATACAGCATCCATTTATAATAAAAACTCTGAATAAAATTGGTAGGAAGGAAACACTTCAACATAGTGAAGTCCATATGTGACAAACTCACAGCTAATATCATACTCAATGGAGAAAAACTGAAAGCTATCCCTTTAAGACCAGGAACCAGACAAGGATGCCCACTTTCACCACTCTTATTTAACATACTATTGGAAGTCCTAGCCAGAGCAATCAGGCAGGAAAAAGAAATAAAAGGGATCCAAACTGGAAAGAAAGAAGTGAAACTGTGAATATTTCCATATGACATGATTTTATATTTAGAAAACCCTAAGGAATCTACCAAAAATATTTAGAAATAATAAACTAATATGGTAAAGTTGCAGGATACAAAATCAACATACAAAATTCAGTTGCGTTTCTATACACCAACAATGAAGTAGCAAAAAGAGCTATTAAGAATACAATTCCATTTACTATCATAACAAAAATAATACTATACCTAGGAATAAATTTAACCAAATAGGTGAAATACCTATACACTGAAAACTATAAAAAGACAACCTAACAATTGGTTGAAGACATTTGCAAACAATATATCTAATAACAGGTTAATAATGAAAATATATAAAGAACTCATACATCTCAACAACAAAAAGACGAACAACCCAATTAAAAAACGGGCAAAAGATCTGAACAGACACTTTTCCAAACAAGATATGCAGATGGCTAACAGGCATGTGAAAAGATACTCAACATCACTAATTATCAGGGAAATGCAAATCAAAACTACAGTGAGATATCACCTTACACCCGTCAGAATGGCTATAATTAACAAGGGAAGAAATAACAAGTGCTGGAGAGGATGTAGAGAAAAGGGAACTCACATTCACGTCTGGTGGGAATGCAAACTGGTGCAGCCACTATGGAAAACAGGAATCATGTCCCTTTAATGCCTGTTGATATTTTTATCTGTCTCTTTCCTCCCCCACCCTTTCATGAAGCTCCCACCTCTATACTCTGGGTTCTGCGAGAGAGAAACAGGTTTTTCCAGCAGTGTTCCACAGAGCTGGATAGCTGCACACTTGCTCACCACTCTCCCTTTCCTCTGTTGGACAGGGTGCCTCGGGCTAGTTCAGTTCTGCACTGTGCTGCCTTAGGAGAGGAGCAGTGTTGGCAAAGTTCCTTTCTCCCTCTCCAGTGCATCCAAACTCATATTGTTTTTTCTCCAACAGAGTGCCTTAATCTCTCTTTGGGAAGGCTGGACTTCTCAAAGGCTGTCTTGCCTGTGATTCTACCCAAATCACCACTTTCCTGGTTTTCCCTGATCCCAGCTGAGAGGAGCTGTGGCCAGTTTGCAAGCTCCTGCTCATTCCACAGCCTGTCCTGAGGTCTGTTTGCCCATTTCTTAATGCAAAGTTGGGCAAGACTCCTCTGAGCATCCCTTGGCATATGGTACTGGATCCCACAACTACTACAGAGGTACTTTTGTTCATGATGGATGCAGAATCAGTTGTTAAAAAGGGGGACAGAAAGGAGGGACATCTTACACCACCATGATGCTGATGTCAAAAAAGGAACACCTATACTAAAGTATTTTGAGTGACATTTTTGACTGGATATAAAGTTCCAGATCCAAATCTTTTGCTTCAATATCTTAAGAAATAACTTTACTGTTTTTTCTTCATCTAATTTTGCTGTTGAGAAGTCTGATGTCAATATGATTATGGTTCCTTTGTAGGTGATCTGCTCTTTCTGGAATCTTGAAAAGTTTTGTCTGTTTTCAATATTCTAATTTCACTTTAGTGGGTCAATGTGTGGTTTTCTCATTTCTTCTGTTTGGCACAGAATTGGCCCTTTCAATGGCAGGTCTTTCATCTGCCTTTAATGCTAAGGCATTTATCTCTGTTATTTCTTCCAATATTTCTTCATTTCTATATTTTGTCTCCTTTTAAGACTCTTATTAGTGGAAGTTGCTACTTCTACTTTTGCCCTCTATATCTCTAACTTTTTCTCATTTTATCCTTCTTGTTGCCTTTTCTGGGGCCTCCTCAATCCAACCTTCTTACAATTCATCTTTACAATATCTGCCTACCATTTCTCCAATCCACTATGTTCTTTATTTTGACTATTTTATTTTCATATCTAATATTTCCATTGGGCTATTTTAAAAAAAAATTTTCTGTCCTTTTTTCATTTTATTCTCCTCTTGATTTGTCTGTTCTAATAATTCTACTCCAAATGGTATTGTTTTACAGTTTGTTCCCTTAAAAATAAAACAGATGTCATACTCCTCACATGTCTTGTTTACTCTTTGAGCCTGTGAGTTCTTGTTCCTCTGGGGCCACCTGCTATTTTGTGTGGTCATGGATGTTGGGAAGGGGATGAGGACCAGTCCCTAGTCAGTGCCAGCACCAGCAAATTAGGGAGAGGAGAGGGGAGAAATTCAGGAGCCACAGAACCCTTGTTGATAATTCCTGCTTACTCCATTCCTCTCATCCATTGATCAGGGACTTATGTTGAAGTCCTTGGGGAGAAGAAGCACTGCAGGAGGGAGCATCCTGGATTATAATTCACAGCCCTGGGTTTCAAAGAGTTGAGGATGGTTGGTCAGTCACTATCTGTTTTCCAAGCTCTTTACCACAGCTGGGTTTATGCACTGTCCTGATATCTCCTCTCTGTGATCACATGGCCTCGGCGATTGCTACAGATACCTGTGATCCAGAGTCAGGAAATGAGTGTCTTAAGACAAAGTAGGGTGAGGCAAGAGCAGAATTTAAAAGGCTTTCCTCCAGTCCATCTTCTCACTGCCGATTCATGGATTCAGCCACTCAACTCTCACACAAACCAGTTTGTGGGAGGCTTCAGTCTCTGGGGTCTTCTTATCTTTTTATTTTTTATTAATTGCCACAGTCTGTGTTCCCTTCAGCACCTATAGTTTTTCTAGAGTTGATTTCAAAGGAGGGAGTCAGCAGCTTGTCCTAGGCTAACCCTTGGCAGGAATAAGAGTTGTCTTGCAATTTCTCCTCCATTCCTTAACTCTCCACCTTGCCTTCCTTAAAAGGTGTTCAGAGAGGAGGAAGCACATACTTGGGAGCAAATTTAAGAAGCCAATTTGTTTTCATTCTGTGAAGAGTAAATCATTCAGGTAGATGGGGACCCCTATTCATTCTCTTAGTAGGAACACAAAGCCTCAATTTGGCAGTAGCATTTAGTAGCAAAACCTTCCCCATCCTTTTTTATTTTTCCAAAAGGTATCTAGGAAACACATTTAAAAATGGATGAAAGTGAAGCAGTTTGGTTGGAGTGAGAGTCAGTTTTGGCCAGTAAGGTGTATTGGCCATCTGCCAAGGGTTTCTGGGGAGGAAGAGCAGTGTGGGAGACAGCCACTTTCCATCTGCTCTCCTCCATCCTGCTTGGGATGCTGAGAGGTGATACTCAGATCTGTTGCAGCCACTCTGTAGTCATGAGTGAAGACACTGTCGTGGTGCTGAGGACGGCAGACGGGAAGAGTGGGAGGGGCTGGAGTCTTAGTCAATTTCATTGACTTGCTAAATCTACTTTGAGACTTGAGACCACTTGCCTCTGGGCTTCTTGTCACATAAACAGTAAAAATCTTTATGGTTTAAGCCACCATTACTTGTGTATTCTTCTACCTGCAGCCAAATAGATCTCAAAGTCTATCTAACAAGTAAATTAAAGCATGCTTCCTCCAATTCCTATCTTGATTTAATATGCTTAGTAAGTTTTTTTCACAAGTGTCAGCTAGTCATCACAAATCCAAATGTATGAATTAATCCTTTTCACTTCTCCTTTGGGTACTCCATTGTGCTAAAGATAGGACTGGTTTTGTGGGAAAATGCTTTGAGAAGTATTCTAGAACCCCTGTCTCAGAATGACGTAAGTCAGAATGGTGTTCCGAAACCTTGTTTTTGTCGTATAGCAATTGCTGATATAAACAACATATTATGTTCAAGTACATAGTAAAACATATTGGTTTGTATCATTATCTTCTTGATAAGAGGAACTGTATTTTCCTCTGACACATTTTCATCAGTGGGTCTGCAGCACATAATGCTTTTTCTCAATCTGATGTGAATGTTTGTTTCAAAATCCACATCACAGGGCTTGCCATCATTGGTTTTCAGTCCTAGGACTGGCAAGCCTCCACTTACAATTTTTTTTAATGTTGGAGCCTTGGGTGGGGTGATTGGGGCTAAAGTTTGGAAGATGGAATTTTGGACTAGATGAATCAGAAGTCTGGTGAGTTGAGGACTTTGTTGGTGAGATTTCATGGAGCAAGAGAAAGTATAGATGCTCACTGTGCATAACAAATGTTTGCACTTAGCTATAAGAAAATATAGATGATGTGTGTATGCAAAAATGTTGTTTCTTCTCATTCTTAACTCTTTTTTATGAAGAGATGTTCTTAGTCTCAAGATGATTTGCTTTCTCTTGTGCTTAAATTTATGCAAAAGCTGCAACTCAGTATTTTTTGAACCAAAAAACCTTACATTAATATTCTCCTTACTCCTCTCTCCCCACTTTTGCTGGGTTATATAACTTGACAGTGACAGAACCTATTTCTCAGAAAATATTCCCCCCAAATCATGTTTCAGACAAAGACCAGCAAAGAGAGCACCAGCCTTATGATAGATTTGCAGATAACTTTGAACAACTGAAGCATGTCACTTTTTAGAAACATTTTAATACTTCCTTGCTGATGAATTTATGGCTTGTGATACATTTTCATATTGTTCAGACTTCTTTGTTTAAAATTTACTTTTTAAATGGAGGTAACGTTGGTTTATAACATTACACAAATTTCAGCTGTATATGGTTATTGTTTGACTTCTGTATAGACTACATCGTGTTTACCACCAAAGGTCTAGTTTCCATCCATTACTCTACATATCTGCCCCTTTACTCCTTTCACCTCCCCCCCTTCCCCTCTGGTAACCACCGATCTCTTCTCCATATCTATGTGTTTGTTTGTTTATCTTCCACATATGAGTGAAATCATACGATATTTGTCTTTCTCTGTCTGACATTTCTCTTAGCGTAAAATACCCTCAAGGTCCATCCATGTTCTTGCAAATGGCATGATTTCATATTTTTTATGGCTGAGTAGTATTCCATTGTATTTATATACACCATTTTCTTTATCCATTCATCTGTTGATGGGCACTTGGGTCATTTCCAAGTATGGGCTATTGTGATTAATGCTGTAATGAACATAGAGATGTGTATATCTTTTCAAATTAGTGTTTTCATGTTCTTTGGATAAATACCCAGAAGTAGAATAGCTGGGTCATGTGGTATTCCTATTTGTAATTTTTTGAGAGATCTCCGTACTGTTTTCCATAGTAGCTGCACCAGTTTGCATTCCCATCAGCCAGTGTTTGAGGGTTCCCTTTTCTCCACATTCTCTTCAACACTTGTTATTTCTTGTCTTTTTAATAATAGCCATTATGATAGGTATGATGTGATATCTGATTGCAGTTCTGATTTGCATTTCCTTAGTAATTAGTGATGTTGAACATCATTTCACGTGCCTGTTGGCCATCTGTATATCTTCTTTGGAAAAATGTCTGTTCATATCCTCTGCCCATTTTTTGAATGGGTTGTTTGTCTTTTTGTTGTTGAGTTGTATGAGTTCTTATATTTTGGAAGTTAACCCCTTATTGGATAAATGATTTGTAAATATTTTCTCTCAGTTGATGGGTTGTCTTTTCATTTTGTTGATGGTTTCCTTTGCTGTGCAGAAGCTTTTTAGTCTGATGTAGTCCTATTTATTTATTTTTTCTTTAGTTTCCCTTGCCTGCGGAGACATCGTATTCAAAAAGATACTGCTAAGACTGATGTTGATGAGCATGCTGCCTATGTTTTCTTCTAAGAGTTTTATGGTTTCAGGTCTTATGTTCAAGTCTTTAATCCATTTTGACTTAATTTTTGTGTATAGTGTAAGATAGTGGTCTACTTTCATTCTTTTGCATATGATTGTTCATTTTTCCCAAGATCATTTATTGAAGGGACTTTCCTTTCTCCATTGTATGTTCTTAGCTCCTTTGTCAAAAATTAGCTGTGTTTACTTTTCTGCTAGTGTCATGCTGTTTGATTATTACAGCTTTGTAGTATACTTTGAAATCAGGGAATGTGATACCTCCAGCTTTGTTCTTTTTTTTCTGGATTGCTTTGGGTAGTCAAGATCTATTGTTGCTCCATGTAAATTTTAGGATTTCCATGAAAAATATTATTTAGATTTGATAGGGATTGCATTGAATCTGTAGATTGATTTAGGAAGTATGGACATTTTATCTATGTTGATTGTTCCAATCCAAGAGCCCAGATTTTTTTTTCCATTTCTTTGTGTCTTCTTTGATTTCTTTCAACAATGTTTTATAGTTTTCAGTGTACAGGTCTTTCACCTCTTTGGTTAAATTTATTCCTAGGTATTGTATTCTTTCTGTTGCAATTGTAAATGGGATTGTATTCTTGATTTCTCTTTCTGCTATTTAAGTGTTAGTGTATAGAAATGCAACTGATTTTTGTATGTTGATTTTGTAACCTGCAACTTTACTGTATTTGTTTATTATTTCTCATAGTTTTTTTGGTTGACCTCTTAGGGTTTTCTATATTTAGAATAATGATATCTGGAAATAGTGACAGTTTTACTTCTTTCTTTCCAATTTGGATCCTTTTTATTTCTTTGTCTTGCCTGACTTCTCTGACTAGGACTTTTAATACTGTGTGGAATAGGAGAGGTGAGTATGGGCATCCTTGTCTTGTTTCTGTTCTTATGGGGATTACTTTCAGTTTTTCACCATTGAGTATCATATTAGCTGTGGGTTTGTAACCTATGGCCTTTATTATGTTGAGGTATCTTTCTTCTACACCCATTTTATTGTGAGTTTTCATCATAAAACTCTATTGAGATGATCATGTGATTTTTATTCTTTATTTTGTTAAGGTGTTGTATCACATTGGCGGATTTGTAGACTGTGTACCATCCTCACATGCCTGGAATAAATCCCACTTGACAGTGGTGTATAATCCTTTTAATATATTGTTATATTCAATTTGTTAATATTTTGTTGAGGATTTTTGCATCAGTGATATTGGCCTATAAATTTTTTGTATGTGTTTTCCTTCCCTGGTTTTGATATTAGGGTAATGTTGGCCTCATAAAATGAGCTGGGAAGCATCCTCTCCTCTTCAATTTTTTGTAGGAGTTTTAGAAGGATAAGTCCTTAATTGTTTTCTAGAAATTACCAGAGGAGTCATCTGGTCCTGGACTTTTGTTTTTTTGGGAGGTTTTTGATTACTGTTTCGATCTCCTTACTAGTGATCTGTCTATTCAGATTCTCTATTTCTTCTTGATTCTATTTTGGAAGGTTGTATAATTCTAAAAATTTATCCTTTCTTCTAGGTTATCTAATTTGTTGGTGTATAGATTTTCATAGTATTCTCTTATAATTGTTTATATTTCTGTGGTATCCATTGTAATATCTCCTCTTTCATTTCTGAATTTATTTGGGCCTTCTCTCTTTTCTTCTTGGTGAGTGTAGCTAAAGGTTTGTCAATTTTCTTTATTTTTTCAAAGAACCAGCTCTTATTTTTATTGATCTTTTCTATTGTCTTTTTAGTATTTATTTCTTTTATTTCTGGTCTGATTTTTATTATTTCCTTCCTTCTAGTGATTTTGGGCTTTGTTTGTTCTTCTTTTTTCTAGTTTCTTTAGGTGTAAAGTTAGATTGTTTATTTAAGATTTTTCTTGTTTGTTGAAGTAGGCCTGTATTGCTATAAACTTCCCTCTAAGTACTGTTTTTGTTGTATCCCATAATTTTTGGTATGTTTTATTTTCATTTGTCTCCAGGTATTTTTGGATTTCTCCTTTGATTTCTTTGTTTACTCAACAGTTGTTAGTAGCATGTTGTTTAATCTCTACGTATTTGTGACTTTTCCAGTTTTCTTCTTGTACCTAATTTCTAGTTTCACACCAATGCAATCAAAAAGGATGTTTGATATTATTTCAATCTTCTTCAATTTATTGAGCCTTGTTTTATGGCCTAATATGTAATCTAACCTAGAGAATGTCCCATGTGCATTTGAAAAGAATGTGTACTCTGCAAATTTTGGATGGAATGTTCTGTGTATATCTATTAAGTCCATCTGGTCTAATGTGTCATTTAAGACCAATGTTTCCTTATTGATCTGCTTGGATGATCTATCCACTGATGTAAGTAGGGTGTGAAAGCCCTCTACTATTATTGTGTTACTGCCTATTTCTTCTTTTATGTCTGTTAATAATTGCTTTATATATTTAGATCCACCTATGTTGGGTATTTAGATATTGACAAGTGTTGTACCCTCTTGTTGGATTGTTCCCTTTATCATTATGCAGTGCCCCTCTTTGCCTCTTGTTACAGTTTTTGTTTTAAACTCTATTTTGTCTGATATGAGTATCGTTACCCTAGCTTTCTATTCATTGACATTTGCAGGGAGTATCTTTTTCCACTCCTTCACTTTTAGTTTGTGAGTGTCTTTAGATCTGAAGTGTGTCTCTTGTATGCAGCATATGTATGGGTCTTGATTTTTTATCCAATCAGCCACCCTATGTCTTTTGACTGGAGCAGTTAGTCCATTGACATTTAAAATAGGTATTGATAAGTATGTGTTTATTACCATTTTGGTACTTTTTTCTGGGTGTTTTAGTAGCTCTTCTCTGTTCCTTTCTTTTTCTCTTGCTCTTTTCCATTGTGATTTGATGAGTTTCTTTAGTTTTATGTTTGGGTTTCTTTCTCTTAATTTTTTTGTGTATTTATTATAGGTTGTTGGTTTGTGGTTACCATGAGGTTTATATGTAGTAACCCTTGTATATAGCCATCTATATTAAGTGGATAGTCTCTTAAACTCAACCTCATACTAAAAGTCCTATACTTTTACTGCCCACTCCACATTACATGCTTTTGATATCACATTTTAACTCTTTTGATTCTGTATATCTCTTAACCTCTTATTGTAAATATAGATGATTTTAGTACTTTTGTCTTTTGGCCTTCATACTAACTTTATAGGTGGTCGATCCACTACCTTTACTATATGTTTGTCTTTACCAATGATATTTTTTCTTTGATAATTTTCTTATTTCTATTTGTGGCCTTTTCTTTTCTACTTAAAGAAGTCCCTTTAACATTATCCATAAGGCTGATTTAGTGATGATGAACTCCTTTAGCTGTTGCTTGTCTGGAAAACTCTTCATCTCTCCTTCCATTCTGAATGATAACCTTGCTGGGTAGGGTATTCTTGGATATATGTTTTTTCCTTTCAGCACTTTGAATATACTGTGCCTCTCCCTTCTAGCTTCTAAAGTTTCTGCTGAAAAGTCAACTGATAGCCTTATGGGGTTTCCCTTGTATGAAACTTGTTGCTTTTCTCTTGCAGATTTTAAGATTCTTTCTTTACCTTTAATTCTTGAAATTTTAATTATAATGTGTCTTGATGTGGGTCTCTTTGGGATCATCTTCTTAGGCATGCTCTATGCTTCCAGTACCTGGATGTCTATTTTCTTCCTCAGGTTTGAGAACTTTTTAGCTACTATTTCTTCAAAAAATTTCTCTGCCCCTTTGTCTCTCTTCTTCTTCCTGGACACCTATAATGTGAATGTTAGTACTCTTGATGTTGTTGCAGAAGTCCTTTAAACTGTTCTTTTTAATTCTTTTTTCTGTTCAGCTTGGGTGATTTCCTCTACTCAGTTGTCCAGATCACTAATCTATTCTTCCGTGTCATCTGCTCTGTTGTCGATTCCCTCTGGTGAATTTTTCATTTCAATTATTGTATTCTTCAGATTTGATTGGTTCTTTTTCATATTTTTAAATTATTGATTGAAGCTCTCTCTGTGTTCATCTACTCTTCTCCTGTGTTCAGTGAGCATCCTTATGACCACTAGTTTGTACTCTTTATCAGGTAGATTGTTGACCTATGTTTCATTTATTTCTGTTTCTGAGGATTTCCCCTGTTCTTTTATTTGGAACACATTCCTTTGTCTCCTTATTTTGTCTACTTCTCTGTGCTTGTTTCTAAATATTAGGTAGATCAGCTACGTCTCCCAACATTGGAAACATGGTCTTATGTAGGAGATATCTTATGGGGCCCAGTAGCATGCTCTCCTCTCATCTCTGGTGCCAAATGCTCCAGCAGTGTCCCCTGTGTGAGCTGCATGTGACCTTCTATTGTGGCAGGGCCACTATTGTTGTGGGAGTGCAGGTAGGCTGGGCTGGTCCCAGTGTGGCTGGGTTTGCAGTCCACTGATGTGCCTGTTGCCAGCTTGCTGCTCTGTAGGGCAGGGCTCAGGTATGGGCTGGCTATGTGGCCAGGTGGTGCACAACTTCCTTGGGCACACTAGTGGGTGGAGCAGGCCCTCAGCACAAGCTGGCTGTGTGGCTCAGGGGTGTGCAACTGCCTCAGGTGTGCTGGTAGGTGGGGCGGGACTCCCATGTGGCAGCACATAACTGTTTCAGGTGGGTTGGTGGGTGGGGCAGGTTCCTGAGGGTGTGCTACCTGCACTGCTTGGCTGTGCTTGATTGCCTTGGGTGCTCTAGTGAGCAGGGCAGACCCCTGCACTAGCAGGCTAGAGGGAGGATTCCAAATGGTGCCTGCCAATGTCTGTGTCAACACAGCTGACTAGGTCACAAAAGTGGCTGCCACCAGTGTCTCAGTCTCTGGTGGTAAGGGGGAGGGGTGAGCCACCTCTTGCTTCTCTGAGATGTGCTCCAGGCTTAGTGAGTCTCTTATACCAATGGACTATGCACTTTTCTATCTGGTGTTTTTGTGCTGGCTTCTGGGTTGAGTGAGACTGTGCATGGGCCCTTTAAGATCAGGTTTTACTTTCTCTGAAGTTCTACATAGTTTTCTTGGGCATATTCCATTGGTTTTCAAAGCCAGGTGTTTTGGGGTCTCATCTCTCTTGTGTTGCATCTAAGGGCTGGGGTGCCTAAAGTGGAGCTCAAATCCCCCACTCCTCCAGGAAAAGCTCCATACCTTTGAGATTGCTCCCAACTGTGATGCTCCATGGCTATGGTGTGGTTTATTCCTCAGCAGGACCATATCTCTGGGTCTTTCACTCATCTCTGTGTTTTCCCTTGTTGTGGAGGTTCTTTTCATCCAATTTCCAGATCTCTCTCAAAGGAAATTGTTCTGAAGGTAATTGTAGGTTTGTTGTATCCATGGAAGGAGGTGAGCTCACCATCCTCCTATGCTGCTATCTTCCAAAACTCTCTGTTCATACTTCTAAAATAGAGTATCACTAAGGCCATAAAAGTGTCCTGGATACACAAAAGAGACACCTTGAATGATGCAGTAGGCAGAATTCTAAGATGACTCCCAATGACCCTCACTCTTGTGTAGTCCCCTCACCTTTGAGTGTGGGTGGAAACTGCGACTGTGAGGAGATGTCACCCACATGACTATGTTATGTTATATGGCAAAAGGAAGACTATCCTGAATGGACCTGACCTAATCAAGTGAGTCCTTTAAAAGCATAGGGTTTTCTTTGACTGGCTAAAGAATAGGAAGTCAGAGAGGTGTGTTCTGGATGGCTTGGAAGAAATTAAACATCTATGTTGTGAACTGCCTATGGTGGCCACATGGTGAGGAACTAGGAGCTGAGAATGGTCCCTGACTGACAGCTATCAGGAAATTGGGGACCCCAGTCCTAAAACTACAAGAAAATGAATTCTGCCAATAACTAGTGAGCTTGGAAGAGGAACCTGTGCCCCAGGTGGGAACTGTAGCCCTGGCAAATCAACACCTTGATTTCAACCTATTGAGACCCTGGGTAAAGAATATAGCTATGCTATGTCTGAATTCCTGACCTAGAGAAACTGTGAGGTAAATTTGTGTTGTTTTAAGCCACTAAGTTTGTGGTAATTTGTTATGCAGCAATAGAAAACTAATAGAAAAAGGGCATTCAGAGCAAAGGGCAATGACACTTCTGCATTTGCCCTGTGTAATGATATCTATCCTGATGTTCTGTGCTCACATGGTGCATTTCAGTAATGTTGGCTATTGTACGCTAGATGTCTACATCCTGTGACTAAGCATAAAATCACAGGTTTACAAAGCTGTTTGGAGTTTTCTGTTCTCTTTGGATCCTTATTGAGGCTTGGCAGCACAAACCTCATCCCTTACCCAAACATTCCCAACTGAATATAGTTAAGAAGGTGGTTATATAGATGCATAGCAAAAGCAGAGACATTCTATGCCTTTTCTTGTCACCCCCTTTATGCCTCTTCACAATTCCTAGGTGGAGAAAGTCAATATGGAAAATCTAAGATGCTTTACTGTAAAAAGTGAACAAAAAGTTGAGAAACTTAGTTCCTCTCACAATCAGTAGAATTTAAGGTGTATAATATTCTAGATGAGAGTTCAAAGTCAATAACTTGCAATATGATTATACATAAATAGGTTGAAAAGACAACAAATTCCATGAGCAAAAGACTAGAGGTCTCGGGAAACCCTTCCATAAGAAGATCTAAAACCTTTAAGATCAAGTCCTAGAGTTCTGATGTTACAGATTGAATTGTGTCCCCCCTCAAAAGAAATGTTGAAGTCCTAACCTCTAGTATGTCAGAATGTGAACTCTTTAGAAATAAAGTTGTTACAAATCTAATTAATTAAGATGAGGCCATACTAGAGTAGGTGAGTCCCTAATCCAATATGACTGGTGTCCTTATAAGAAGATAACCATGTGAAGATGGAGGATTGGAGTGATGGAACTACAAGCTAAGAAACATCAAAGATTTCTGTCAAACCACCAGAAGCTAGGGAGAGACATGAAAGGTTCCCCTACAAGTTTCAGAGGGATCATGGCCCTGCCAACACTGAGATTTTAGAATTCTAGCATCCAGAATTGTGTGACAATAAATTTCTGTTGTTTTAATTCATCCAGTTTGCAGTATTTTGCTACAGTAGCCCCAGGAAACTAATATACCTGCTAAGGCCTTTACTGAGTTAAGAAAGTCTGATCCACTTGCATCTGGCTCTATGTGGTTTGAATGTATTAAGTGCAGTGGGTCAGTCGCACTACAGAGCTTAGCTAGCTGCTAACTGCAAAGTGGGAGGTGTCAGGGTTATCTCTTAGAAATGCTTCCCCCCAATCCAATCCTTCATTTCAAGGGAGTGTGATCCCAATTAATAGTTTAATACTTCATCAAGGGATCCATTTAAGACCATTTAACCTGATTACCATTGATTTTGGGTCATAAAATTCTAGATCTTTTCCCGTTTATTTGCACAGTATCTAGAAATGTCTACCTCCTTCCAATTTTTAATAACTCCACTTTCTTGAGAATAATTTTCTACCACCAACATTTTTGCTAATACACTGAACAATATTTCTCAACATCTGTTTCATGGACTGTCCAAAGGCACAATCTAAAGAAAGATTTCTGAGGCCAAACACATTTAGGAACTGGTGAGTTAAACAAAGCTAAGCATGTTTCTTCCTCTCTTCCTTCCTTATAGGATTTCTCATAGCCTTTAATATGTTCACATGTATAGGAAATCTCTAAGGGATAGGATGGAGAAAGGGAGAGATTTACAGGGTCTCTCAAAGTTATTTACATGCTTACACTTTTTATTTTGAAGGACCATCCTGAGGGCCAATATTTTCCAAAACATACTCTGAGAAATGCTGGCTGAATCAAGGATTTTTAGAGCTGGAATACAATCCAGAGATGATTTATCCCTATCATGATATTTTAAATTGTCTAAAGACACACAAATAATTCATGGCAGACCTGAAACTTACAGCTCAGGTCTTCTGAAGTTACTGTCAACCATTTTGTACAACTTAAACTTAAAAATATAGCTTTCAAAATAACACACTTTTATTGTATTAAAACAAAGAAATTAAGCCTGTATTTTTCAAGTTTAAATTAAATATGTAACTGATACTCCAAATTTATGTTATCTGAATAACTCTCTAGAATTGTTGGCATTTTCTTTTTGATCAGAACTTGCCTGCTTTGCATGAGAGAAAGTGTTGTCATTAGATTTTGGCAGTGTCTCTCCATGGAGAAAGCAGTTCGGAAACCGATGGGGACCAGGAGGTCTAAGGGTGGGAGTGAGGAGAATGGAGTAGGAGCTGGAGAAAGAGCCTTCCAAATGAATGATGTAGGAATGGCTGAGTCAAACCTGAGCTTCATTAACGTTTCCCACTTCTGTCCTGAAATTTGGAAATATTAGCATTCTGCATTTCATCCTTGCCTTTTCACAGACTGAGGAGGCAATGGCAATCAGCCCTCCTCCACTGTCAGTCCCAGTGAGCGTGCATCTCCAGCACTCACGCTCCCTGTGCCTGCCAGCAAGCTGATCTCATCTCAGGCACTTGGGAAAGAGTGCATGTCCTAGGATTGGGAAAATCTTTGTCAGCTCAGTCTATTAGGAAACTTTGAAGATAACCAGGGCAATCTTCTCAAATCCTTTTCCTTCTGTCTTATCTTCCTGAGCTGATATAGGAAAACTCACAAAATTTAATGATTAAATAGACCTTTGGAGATGTCTGGGATCTAGTCCACAGGCTCAAAACATCAGTCTGTGGGCCATCTGATGCACCATGGATGAGCTTCAACGAGTCTAAGAATCCCTGAAGGGGTATGCAAAATTTTGTGACTAAGTCCATTTTTCTGGGGGAAGCATCCACAGCTTTCATCAGATTCTCAAATGAGTAGATATCCCCCAAAAGTTTAAGAACTACTTATCTAGCCTAACTTTTCTAGCTGACAGAGTTGAAGAAACCAAGTCTCTGAGAAGCTGAATGAATTTACCTAATAATAAAATCATACAATTTTTATTGGAGGTTAGGCCTGTAGTATTCCTTCAATCCAATTTAAATTGACCATCTAGCATTAAATGAGTGACTTTAAAAAAATAGCATTTCTCCATATTTGGGCATTCAAATTTTGGATAATCTGGATTCCATATTGGGTTATTTATCCCCAGATGAGATTCTTAATAACTGTTTGTAAGATGTTCAGAAGTGAAAAGATAGAGTTACTCCCTCTACTATGTTATTGCTCATATTTTTTCCTTAACTCCTTTACTCAGCATCTATTCTTTCCTAGTTACTTAAAAATAATCACAATGAGGAACAAAAATTGCAGGGTAGTCTCATTTTGTGTGGGGCTTAGGTTCTGTATTAGTGAGAATCCAGATAGGAAACAATATAATCACTCTAGGCTTTTCAGTAGAGGGAATTTAATAAAGGGAATTGGTCACACAGGTGATGAAAGAGCTCAGCAGCTACAGGGGATGTGAAGGCAATCCAGAGAATAGCAACATCAGCACACTGCTCCCTCCATCACGTCAGAGTGACAGTGGGAGAAGTGGTGTTTTCAGATTCTAAAATTTGGGGCTCTCTTTATGGATCTAGAACTATGGTGAGCATTGTCTAGTGGGAGCTGGAACCACACAGGAGACACAGCCATTGTCAGTGGCACCACAAAAAACAGAGAGAGAGAGAGAGAAATACTCTGGCTTCACTGCTCCAGCACTCCAATCTTCTTCCAGTGCCTCCCATTGGCCAGACCTACCTGGAAGGCAGCCAGTGAGAGACGCTGGGAGCTGTAGTTCCCCCAAATACAGAGCACAGTAGGAGGTGGAGTAGGATGGATACAAGAGGGGAGCAAAAAAACAGTCATCTGGCATAGATTCCAAAACTAACAGAAACAGCTAGGCTGTGAAAAGTCAAAAAGCCCTTAGGAAAATGCCACTTTGGAGATGAGCTCACATCTCCTATGAAGTTTAGCACAGCCAGTTTTATCTCTGGTGTTAGAACAGAAAATTCTTTTTTTTTGATTGGGCAATAGATGACATATTTGGCTTTGCTCTGGGGTTACCCTGTATGAAAAATATGAATGTTTCAATGCTGAAATCACTCAGCTCAGTGACATACTCATAACTTGAGAAGTTGCCAGAAACTGAGAAGAAGAACTGGCGTAAAAGCAGTTTCACACCTTCCATTTCAAACTCACTCAGAAATCTCCGTCTCTCTCTCTCTCTTTCTCTTAGATAGATAGATAGATAGATAGATAGATAGATAGATAGATAGATGATAGATAGATAGCTAGATAGATAGATAGATAGATAGATGATAGATAGATAGATATAGATATAGATATGTAGCAGAATGAGTGGAAGAATTTCCTACATGGTTCCTGAATTTAATGGGCTTGTTTGGAATCAGTAGAGTTTACACAGAATACAGAAAAAGAATTCAAGAAGACAAGACTGTGCTAGAAGCTAGTTTATTTTGTGTGGTATTTTTTCGTGGAAATATTTTAAGAAATTCATAATTTGAAGTGTGTTGATCCCTCATAACACAGACCTACTGACACATCAAGGAACCAAATGCCATATATAAAGCAATATTCAGGTAAAGATTGATAATTTTGATGACTCCTTGCCCACACAAAAATTATTCTAAAAGAATGATATAATATGCCACTCATGATTTATTCCTCATCTGTCTTGCTCATCAGTTAGTAAAATAATGTACTAAGGGAGTGACAGTATGTTACTTTGACAAAGTCAGGAGGAATCAGCCAGGAGTCCTCTCTGGGTTGACGTAAAGAAGTAACACTCGATTACTGGTCTAGTGGGTGGTCTTCATTATTAACCAGTTATTAATCAGTCACTGATTGTTATTTGACATGATTGTACATTAAATAATACAGTAATATAATATCTCATTGATCATCACGACAGGTATTCTAAGTGGGTATTTCCCCATTTTCAGGTGAGACAACCAAGGCTCAAATGGATCGAATGATTTGCCAAGGACCATGCAATTATTTGTGGCAAACCAGGCTTAAATTTGTTCTTCTCCTTGTACTGACCTTGCTCCAGATCACATGGTTTCATGAAACTTATTACTGGGGCAAAGGCAAGGAGAGTTGTAAATGATTTGATAAAATTTGATAATATATATGATTTAATAAAAGTGTATGGTAAAATATTTTTGTCACAGTCACTTGCTTTCTTATAAGAAAATGACTGATGTGACTTTCAGCCATCAATTATTAAAATAGGAACATAGGGAGAATATGTGAAATCCTTTATAAATCTTTTTATTTTTACACAAAAACAGATATTTTATTAATTTTTTTTTGGTATATTTTTTCTTGTTTTTTATTGATGTCTTAATAATTTATAACATTGTGGGGTTTTAGTTGGACATTATTGTTTGGCCGTCACCATGTGGATGTATCCCTTCACCCCTTGTGCTCACCCCCACACCCCCTTCCCCTTGGTAACCACTAATCAGCTCTCTCTGTCCGTGTGTTCATTTATATTCCACATATGAGTGAATTCATGCAGTGTCTGTCCTTCTCGCTCTGGCTTATTTCACTTAACATAATACCCTCTAGGTCCATCCATGTTGTTGCAAATGGGACAATTCTGTCTTTTCTTATGGCTGAGTAGTATTCCATTGTATGTATATACCACATCTTCTTTAACCAATCAGTTTTATCTCTGGTGTTAGAAAAGAAAATTCTTTTTTTTTGATTGGGCAATAGATGACATATTTGGCTTTGCTCTGGGGTTATCCTGTGTGAACAATATGAATGTTTCAATGCTGAAATCACTCAGCTCAGTGACATACTCATAACTTGAGAAGTTGGGACACTTGGGTTGCTTCCACTTCTTGGCTATAGTGAATAATGCTGCAATGAACATAGGGGTGCATAAGCCTCTTGTGATGGTTGATTTCATGTCCATTTGGTAGATGCCCAAGTGTGGGATTACTGGATCATACGGTATTGCTATTTTTAATTTTTTGAGGACTCTCCATACTGTTTTCCATAGAGGCTGCACCAGTTTGCATTCCCACCAGCAGTGAATGAGGGTCCCCGTTTCTCCACAACCTCTCCAGCATTTGTTGTCTTTTGTCTTTGTGATTATAGCCATTCTAACGGGTGTCAGGTGATATCTTAGTGTAGTTTTGATTTGCATTTCCCTGATGATTAGTGATGTTGAACATCTTTTCATGTGTCTATTAGCCATCTGTATCTCTTCCTTGGAAAAATGTTCATATCCTCTGCCCATTTTTTGATCGGGTTGTTTGTGTTTTTGTTGCTCAGTTGTATGAGATCTTTATATATTACTGAGATTAATCCCTTGTAGGACAAACGATTTGTGAATATTTTCTCCCAGCTGGTGGGTTGTTTATTCATTTTGATCCTGGTTTCATTTGCCTTGTAGAAGCTCTTTAGTCTGATGAGGTCCCACTTGTTTATTTTTTCTTGTGTTTCCCTTATCCGAGTAGACATGGAATCTGAAAGGATCCCCTTATGTCCAATCTCAATTAGTGTACTGCCTATATTTTCTTCCAGGAGTTTTATAGTCTCAGGTCTCACTTTCAGGTCCTTGATCCATTTTGAATTGATTTTTGTATATAGCAATAGGAGATGGTCTACTTTCATTCTTTTGCATGTTGCTGTCCAATTTTCCCAACACCATTTATTGAAGAGACTTCCCTCTCTCCATTTTATGTTCTTTGCTCCTTTGTTGAAGATTAGCTGTTCATAGGTGTGTGGTTTTATTTCTGGGCTTTCAATTCTGTTCCATTGATCTGTGTGTCTATTTTTGTATCAGTACCATGTTGTTTTGATTACTATAGCTCTATAGTATATTTTGAAATCAGGGATTGTGATGTCTCCAGCTTTGTTCTTTTTTTTCAGAATTGCTTTAGCTATTCAGGGTCTTTTGTTGCCCCCTACAAATTTCAGTAGTTTTTGTTCTATTACCGTGAAGAATGACATTGGGATTCTGATTGTGATTGCATTGAATCTGTAGATTGCTTTAGGTAGAATGGACATTTTGACTATATTTATTCTTCCAATCCGTGTGCATGGAATATTTTTCCATTTCTTTATGTCTTCCTCGATTTCTTTCAATAGTGTCTTATAGTTTTCATTGTATAGGTCTTTTACCTCCTTGGTTAAATTTATTCCCAGATATTTTATTCTTTGTGTTGCAATTGTAAATGGGATTGTCTTTTTGAGTTCTCTTTTTGTTAGTTCATCACTAGTATGTAGAAATGCAATTGATTTTTGTAAGTTGATTTTATACCCTGCCACTTTACTGTAGTTGTTTATTATTTCTAGTAGTTTTCCAATGGAATTTTTTGGGTTTTCTATGTATAAGATCATGTCGTCTGCAAATAGTGAGAGTTTCACTTCTTCATTGCCTATTTGGAGTGTTTTATTCCTTTTTCTTGCCTAATTGCTCTGGCCAGAACTTCCAGTACTATGTTGAATAAGAGCGGCGAGAGTGGGCACCCTTGTCTTGTTCCTGTCCTCAAAGGAATGGCTTTCAGTTTTTCCCTGTTGAGTAGGATGTTTGCTGTAGGTTTGTCATATATGGCCCTTATTATGTTGAGGTACTTTCCTTCTATACACATTTTGTTGAGAGTTTTTATCATAAATGGATGCTGGATCTTGTCAAGTGCCTTCTCTGCATCAATCATGATCATGTGGTTTTTATTCTTCATTTATTTTTCATTTTGTTAGTGTGGTGTATTACATTGATTGATTGGCAGATGTTGAACCATCCCTGTGTCCCTGGTATAAATCCCACTTGATTGTGGTGTATGATCTTTTTGATGTATTGCTGTATTCGGTTTGCCAATATTTTGTTGAGGATTTTTGCGTCTATGTTCATCAGTGATATTGGCCTGTAGTTTTCCTTCTTTGTATTGTCCTTGTTTG
Source organism: Tapirus indicus (assembly GCA_031878705.1). Classification (NCBI taxonomy): domain Eukaryota; kingdom Metazoa; phylum Chordata; class Mammalia; order Perissodactyla; family Tapiridae; genus Tapirus; species Tapirus indicus. The sequence goes on from CM062933.1 coordinate 2,429,012, forward strand.
GCTTTGGTATCAAGATGATGTTGGCCTCATAGAATGTGTGGGGAAGTATTTTGTTATTTCCCTCTCGTTCCCTAGGTTGGGGAAGTTCTCAGCTATTATTTCTTTGAACAAACTCTCTGCTCCTTTTTCTCCTTCTGGAATACCTATTATCCTTATGTTGCTTTTCCTCATTGAGTCTGATATTTCTCGAAGAATTTCTTCATTTCTTTTTAGTCTTAGCTCTCTCTCCTCCTCTATCTGGAGCATTTCTGTGTGGCTATCCTCAATAATGGTAATTCATTCCTCCATATTGTCAGTTCTGCTGTTTAAAGACCATTTTTTCCACTATCTCATTCATTTTGTTTTTCATCTCCAATAATTCTGATTGATTTTTCTTTATGGTTTCAATCTCTTTTGTGATGAAATCCCTGAATTCGTTGATTTGTTTCTGTGTGTTCGCTTGTATTTCATTGAGTTTGTTTATGATAGTTATTTTGAATTATCTGTCATTCAGGTTACCAAATTCTGTGCCTTCAGGGTTGGTTTCTGGGTGTTTGTCATTTTCCTTTTGGTCTGTAGCCATAAAAAATTGTCTCATGGATCTGACCACTTTATTTTTTGCTCTCATGTTGAAGTTGGTCCTGCAGTTTCCACCTGCTGCCACTGGATGCAGATCGCGAGCAGTATGCTCTGAGCCTGCTGCAGCCCCTGGAGGGATTATGCTGAAACACGGGGTGTGTGTGGGGGGGTTCTCTCTTTCTCCTGCTTGACCCGGGGATTTCCTTTCTGGCTCTCTTAGGGTGTTTGCTACACCCCCTAAACAGTCCGTTGTCGCTTCCTGGTGGGGATCTCTCGACAGTCTGTGAGAGCACCTCTCCTTGCATCAACTTTTGGGCTTCCCGTGCCTCCACCATCCAATGTATGGCAGCAGGGGTTTCTTAGAAGTCCTTTGTAGTGTTTGATTGAGCTCTGTTAGAATGCAAATGATGTTTTTGTTGTGTCTTAGGGGGCAGAGATTCAAAGAGGGAACCTCACTCCACCATGATGCTGACGTCACTCTTCCTATAAATCTTTTAATACAAATTTTAAGAGTATTTTGAAAAATCTTGCCCTCAGAACAAGCAGAATGTAATTTTATCAGAGAATAGATTTGACCATATGTTAGTCACACAAAAATCTCAGTGATTTCCATAAAGTGAAAATAATAGTACTACATTTTCTAAACACGTGAAAGAAAAATAATAACTAATAAAATAGTTTTTGACATTTGAATGTTTTGTACATTTGAAAAATTATTTATTTATCTATTTATACCACCCAACTTCATAGTTTTTTTAGGGTTGGTTCATTCTTGGTGTTGTGCATTCTATGGATTTGGCCAAATGTGTTATGATTTATATTCATCACTTTAATATCATCAGCATATTTCCATGGTCCTAAAAATCTTGTGCTCTGCCTGTTCATCTCTTCCCTCTCCCACCCCCACCCCCACCCCCACCCCTGGCCCTGCGCCACTGGTCTTTTTACTGTCTCCGTAGCTTTACCTTTTCCAGAATGTCATATACTTGGAATTGTACAGTATGTAGACTTTTCAGATTGGGTTCTTTCACTTACTAACACGCATTTAAAGTTCCTCCGTGTCTTTTCGTGGCCTGATTGCTCATTTCTTTTTAGCACTGACTTGTTTATATTTTGAGAGAACCAAGGGGTTAAATGATTAACAGCCAGCAGGAAATGACAGGAAATCACACTCCTCTCAGCTAGCTGTCTTCCCACCCCTCACTCGGCTCTTAGTTTGCTGTCTCGAGTGTGACACACTCCCCACTTCTGAGTCACATTCTCCTCTAGAGTCAGCAGGCTGTGTCAGGCCTCTCAGCTTCCCCTTTGGTGAAAGTTCTGGCTGAGGTCTGGTCATCATACTCTGCCTCCTCTTCATCACATCAATATAACTAATGTATCATCACAGTATGCCTTGTATTAGGTGCTCATATTCTGTTAAGCATTTTACATCATGATCTTATTTAATGCCCTGTTCGACAACTTCCCGAGGTATATTATCATCATCCTCATTTTACAGATGAAGAAACTGGGACTTAGGGTAAGAATTTGCCCAAGGTCACATAGGAGGTGAGTGGCGGTGCCAGCATTCACACCCAGGACCGTCTGGCTCCAGAGGTGGAGCTACTGAGCCCTGGACTAGACCACTGCTCCCTCCATTCTAAATGGCCTGAAGTGGAAGGTCATTGTCTTCATGGTCACTGTCTCATAGACCGGACTGCTACAAGCTGATCCACAACAATAGCAGACACGGAATATATGTAGATTGAACTAAATCCTGAAAATAGAATATTTTGAGGTCAAATATATTTTCAGAAATCTAAAATTACATCAAATAGTGTAAGTGGGAAAATATAAACATGAAGTACAATGTATGTAAATAATGTGTGAAGAACTGGTTTTTCTAAACTGTAAGCCAGAGTACTGAGAACAAGCTACATGCTTTTAGTAAAAACTTCAGAATTAAAAATGACAACAGTTTATATTAATACAGTATGTACACTGTTGATGCCTATACAGTGATAATGTATAGTCATTCATCAGACTAGGATATTTGCAGAGTGAAGTTTTTTTTTTCTCTTTTCCTGGAAAGATGTCCTGCTACTTCTATCAGTCATAGACAGGCAGGGCTGGGAGAAAAGTATTTTTCTAGAATCTGAGCTCATAGCCATGTCCTCTTTTTACCTCTCTCTGGGTCCCCCCTCATCTGTAGTGCCCCTATCAGACAGCCCAGCCCCTCTGGAACTGCTCACCATGGAGATGGACCTCTCAGCCGTGTCTGTGAGACCTGTGTTGCTCTGATGTAGACCTGCTGACAAGAGATGGCTAAACACACAAGAGGAATCCTGGCTGAGTCAGATTCTCTCTTCTAGAGATGTGAAATCGGGGTGTGGAGAAACTCAGCCGGTCACTGAGAGATTGCCCCGGGCTTTGGGCAGAGCAGAGACAGTGGAGGATGGCAGTGTGCAGGGAAGGATCAGGAAGCCCATTAGAGGAGGGAAGCAGAGGCAAGAAATGGAGAATTGTTGGTTGACTATTAATGGCCTCAAGTTACTAATTCAGGGCAGTCTTGAGTTCCAGCTCTTTCTACTTTCTGCTGATTCCTTTTTTTTTTTTAACCTGCTCATTCCTTTTAATAAATTCCTTTTTACTTGTGTCAACTTGGTAACGTTTTGGTTGCAATCAAATCATCTTCAAACGATGTGAGAAAATACAGAGGGCTAAGTACCTGCAATCTGATAAATTTACACATATGCAGTTTATTCATTGATTTTGACTTGGCTCAGTTTAGTTTATATTTCAGGGTATCTCCTGCATGTTCTTGAGGCTGGCTGCTTCTTAGGCCTAGTCCTTGTGACAACAGATCAGGTGTGTCTGTCAACATAGTTTTAGATGAAACTGGTTCTTTAAAGTCACTCAAACCTGAAACTGTTGCTCTAGTCCCATAACTTTATGAGTAGAATTTCCTTAATTTTCTTTTTCAGTTTTGTCTTCTCAGACCAAGGTTTAAACCAGAGGTGTCTTTTATCTCAAACTCTCACATAATTTATTTTTTCTAGGTAATTGTTTTCCTAGCTTTTGGTCTCCAGTCTGATATACCCATTTCATCCCTCACTGCATCCCCTGACTCTCCTGGGTGAACCTCTGGTCTGCCATTCAGTTGGTCAGTTAGCATTTTAAAGTCCATTCCTTTTTCTCTACCTAGAGTAATAGCTCTGAAGCTTTATTACATTAGGACCCACTTTGAAAAATTTCTTTTTACTTTTGTATTTTTTTTATTGAGGTAACATTGGTTTATAATATTCAATAGATTTCAGGTGTACATCATTATATTTTGATTTCTAAGTAAATTACATCATGTTCACCACCCGCCTAATTACCATCTATCACTACACACATGTGCTCACTCACCCTTTTCACACTCCTCCCTCCCCCTACCCCTCTGGTAACCACGAATCTAATCTCTGTATCTATGTGGTTGTTTGTTGTTGTTGTTTTTATCTTCTATTTATGAGGCAGATCATGTGGTATTTGACTTTCTCCCTCTGACTTATTTCACTTACCATAATACCTTCAAGGTATGTCCATGTTGTAGCAAATGGCAATGTTTCATCTTTTTTATAGTTGGGTAGTATTCCATTGTGTATATATACCATCTCTTCTTTGTGCATTTGTCCTTTGATAGGCACTTAGGTTGTTTCCAAATCTTGGCTATTATGAATCGTGCTGCAATGAACATAGGGGTGCATATGTCTTTAAGCATTTGTGTTTTCGTGTTCTTTGGATAAATATCCAGGAGTGGAATAGCTGGATCATATGGTAGTCCTCTTCTGAATTTTTTGAGGAATCTCCATACTGTTTTCCATAGTGGCTGCACCAGTTTGTATTCCCACCAAATGTGAATGAGAGTTCCCTTTTCTGTCCAGCACTTGTTATTTCTTCCCTTGTTAATTATAGACATTCTGACGGGTGTAAGGTGATATCTCATTGTAGTTTTGATTTGCATTTCCCTGATAATTAGTGATGTTGAGTATCTTTTCACATGCCTGTTAGACATCCGCATATCTTCTTTGGAAAAATGTCTGTTCAGGTCTTTGGCCCATTTCTTAATTGGGTTGTTTGTCTTTTTGTTGTTGAGATGTATGAGTTCTTTATATATTTTCAGTATTAACCCCTTATTAGATATATTCTTTGCAAATATATTCTCCCAATTGTTAGGTTGTCTTTTTGTTTTGTTGATGGTTTCCTTTGCTGTGCAGATGCTTTTTAGTTTGATGTAGTCCCATTTGTTTATTTTTTCTCTGGTTTCCTCTGCCTGGTCAGACATGGTATCTGAAAATATGCTGCTAAGACCAATATCGAAGAACATACTGCCTATGTATTCTTTTAGAAGTTTTATGGTTTTGGGTCTTACATTCAAGTCATTAATCCATTTTGAGTTAATTTTTGTGTATGGTGCATGGTAATGGTCTACTTTCATTCTTTTGCATGTGGCTGTCCAGTTTTCCCAACACCATTTATTGAAGAGACTTTCCTTTCTCCACTGTATGTTCTTGACTGCCCTTGTCAAAGATTAACTGTCCATAGATGTGTAGTTTAATTTCTGGGCTCTCGATTCTGTTCCATTGATCTGTGTGTCTGTTTTTGTGCCAGTACCATGCTGTTTTGGTTACTATAGTTTTGTAGTATATGTTGAAATCAGGGAGTGTGATGCCTCCAGTTTTGTTCTTTTTTCTCAGATTGCTTTGGCTGTTCTGGGTCTTTTGTTGTTCCATATAAATTTTAGGATTCTTTGTTCTATTTCTGTGAAAAATGTCATTGGAACTTTGGTAGGGATTGCATTGAATCTGTAGATTGCTTTAGGCAGTATGGACATTTTAACTTTATTAATTCTACAAATCCAAGAGCACAGAACATCTTTCCATCTCTTTGTGTCTTCTTTGATTTCAACAATGGTTTGTAGTTTTCAGTGTATAGGTCTTTCACATCTTTTGTTAAATTTCTTCTTAGGTATTTTATCTTTTTCTTGCAATTAGAAGTGGGATTGTATTCTTAATTTCTCTTTTTGCTACTTCATTGTTGGTGTATAGAAACGCAACTGAATTTTGTATGTTGATTTTGTATCCTGCAACTTTACCATATTAGTTTATTATTTCTAAATATTTTTGGTAGATTCCTAAATATAAAATCATGTCATATGGAAATATTCACAGTTTCACTTCTTTCTTTCCAGTTTGGATCCCTTTTATTTCTTTTTCCTGCCTGATTGCTCTGGCTAGGACTTCCAATAGTATGTTAAATAAGAGTGGTGAAAGTGGGCATCCTTGTCTGGTTCCTGGTCTTAAAGGGATAGCTTTCAGTTTTTCTCCATTGAGTATGATATTAGCTGTGAGTTTGTCACATATGGACTTCACTATGTTGAAGTGTTTCCTTCCTACCAATTTTATTCAGAGTTTTTATTATAAATGGATGCTGTATCTGGTCAAATGCTTTTTCTGCATCTATTGAGATGACCGTGTGGTTTTTATTCTTCATTTTGTTAATGTGGTGCATCACATTGATTGATTTGTGGATGTTGACCCATCCCTGCATCCCTGGAATAAGTCCCACTTGATCGTGGTGTATGATCTTTTTAATGTATTGTTGTATTCGATTTGCTAGTATTTTGTTGAGGAGTCTCGCATCGACGTTCATCAGTGATATTGGATGTAATTTTCTTTTTATGTGTTGTCCTTGTCTGGTTTTGGCATCAGGGTAATGTTGGCCTCATAAAATGAGTTAGGAAGCTTCCATTTCTCTTCAATTTTTTGGAAGAGTTTGAGAAAGATAGGTATTAAGTCTTCTTTGAATGTTTGGTAGAATTCACCAGGGAAGCTGTCTGGTCCTGGACTTTTATTTGGGGGGAGGTTTTTGATTACTGTTTCAGTCTCCTTACTGGTGACTGGTCTATTCAAATTCTCTACTTCTACCTGATTCAGTTTTAGAAGGTTGGATGATTCTAAGAATTTATCCATTTCTTCTAGATTATCCAATTTGTTGGCGTATGGCTTTTCATAGTATTCTCTTATAATTTTTGTAATTTCTGAGGTGTCCATTGTAATTTCTCCTCTTTCATTTCTGATTTTATTTATTTGAGCCTTCTCTCTTTTTTTCTTCATGAGTCTAGCTAAAGGTTTGTCAGTTTTGTTCATCTTTTCAAAGAACCAGCTCTTAGTTTCATTGACTTTTTCTGTCTCTATTTCATTTATTTCTGCTCTTATTTTTATTGTTTCCTTTTTCTAGTGATTTGGGGCTTTGTTTGTTCTTCTTTTTCTAGTTCATTTAGGTGCACTGTTATATTGTTTATTTGAGATTTTTCTTGTTTGTTGAGGTAAGCCTGCATTGCTGTAAACTTCCCTCTTAGAAGCACTTTTGCTGTATCCCATAAATTTTGGCCTGCTGTATTTTCATTTTCATTTGTCTCCGGGTATTTTTTGGGTTTCTCCTTTGATTTCTTCATTGACCCAATAGTTGTTCAGCACATTTTGTTTAATGTCCACATATTTGTGGCTTTTCCCATTTTCTTCCTGTAGTTGATTTCTACTTTCATGTCACTGTGGTCAGAAAAGATGTTTGGTACTATTTCAGTCTTCTTAAATGTATTAAGCCTTGTTTTGTGGCCTGATATGTGATCTATCCTGGACAATGTTCCATGTGCATTCAAAAAGAATGCGTATTCTGCAGTTTGGGGATGGAATGTTCTGTATATATCTATTAAGTCCATCTGGTCTAATGTGTCACTTAAGGCCAATGTTTCCTTATCGATCTTCTGTTTGGATGATCTATCCATTGATCTAAGGGGAGTGTTAAAGTCCCCTACTATTATTGTGTTACTGTCTATTTCCCCTTTTATGTCTGTTAATAACTGCTTTGTATATTTAGGTGCACCTATGTTGGATGTTTAGATATTTACAAGTGTTGTACCCTCTTGTTGGATTGTTCCCTCTATCATTATGCAGTGCCCTTTTTGCGTCTTGTTACAGTTTTCATTTTAAACTCTATTTTCTCTGATATGAGTATCACTACCCCAGCTTTCTTTTCATTGACATTTGCATGGAGTATCTTTTTCCACTCCTTCACTTTCAGTTTGTGAGTGTCTTTAGATCTGAAGTGTGTCTCTTGTATGCAGCATATGTATGGGTCTTGTTTTTTTATCCAATCAGCCACCCTATGTCTTTTGATTGGAGCATTTAGTCCATTGACATTTAAGTAGCTATTGATAAGTATGTGCTTATTACCATTTTGGTACTTTTTTTCTGGGTGTTTTAGTAGTTCTTCTCTGTTCCTTTCTTCTTCTCTTGCTCTCTTCCCTTGTGATTTGATGGCTTCCTCTAGTATTATGTTTGGGTTCCTTTCTCTTAATTTTTTGTGTATTTGTTATAGGTTTCTGGTTTGTGATCACCATGAAGTTCACATATAATAACTTCATAAATAGCAATCTATATTAAGTTGATGGTCTCTTAAGTTTGACCTCTTGCTAAAAGCTCTACTCTTTTAGTCCCTTCCTCCCACATTTCATGTTTTTGATATCATGTTTAACCTCTTTTGTGTGTGTGTGTATCTGTTAAACTCTTATCTTGGAAGTAGATAATTTTAGTGCTTTTCTCTTTTGACCTTCATATTAGCTTCATAGGTGGTTGATCTGCTACCCTTACTATATATTTGCCTTTACCAATAATTTTATTATTATTGTTACTTTTTGGTAATTTTCCTATTCCTTTGTGGTCTTTTCTTTTCCACTTAGATAAGTCCCTTTAGCATTTCTTGTAAGGCTGGTTTACTGGTGATAAACTCCTTTAGTTTTTGCTTGTCTGGAAATCTCTTTATCTCTCCTTTCATTCTGAATGAGAACCTTGCTGGGTAGAGTATTCTTAGCTGTAGGTGTTTTTCTTTTAGTACTTTTAATATATCATGACACTCCCTTCCAGCTTGTAAGGTTTCTGCTGAAAAGTCAGCTGATAGCCTTTTGGGGTTTCCTTTGTATGTAACTTGTTGCCTTTCTCTCACAGCTTGTAGAATTCTCTCTTTGTCTTTAGTTCTTGACATTTTAATTATAATGTGTCTTGGTGTGGGCCTCTTTGTGTTCACCTTCTTTTGTGCTTTCTGTCCTTCCTGTACCTGGATGTCTGTTTCCTTCCTTAGGTTAGGAAAGTTTTCAGCTATTATTTCTGCAAATAGATTCTCTGCCCCTTTGTTTCTCTCTTCTCCTTCTGGGACACCTATAATACAGATGTTAGTGTGCTTGATGTTGTCTCAGAGGTCCCTTTGACTGTCCTCATTCTTTTTAATTCTTTTTTCTGTTCAGCTTGGGTGATTTCTTCTAGTCTTTCATCCATCTCTCTGATCTGTTCTTCTGTATCATCTACTTTGTTATTGATTTCCTCTAGTGAATTTTTCATTTCCATTACTGTATTCTTCAGTTCTGATTAGTTCTTTTTTGTATTTTCCCATTCTTTGTTGAAGTTCTCACTGAATCCATCCATTCTTCTCCCAAGATCAGTGAGGATCCTTATGACTATTAGTTTGTACTGTTTATCAGGTAGATTGTTTATCTCTGTTTCATTTAGTTCTTTTTCTGAGGATTCGTCCTGTTCCCTTATTTGGAACATGTTCCTTTGTCTCCTCAATTTGCCTCTTTCTCTCTGCTTATAGCTTTGTGCTATGTAGGTCAGCTATATCTCCAGATCTTGGAGATATGGCCTATGTAAGAAATGCTTCTTGAGACCCAGCATTGTGCTTTCCTCTTCACCAGCTCCAAATTTTCCAGGAGTGTCCCCTATGTGGTCTATGTGTGTCCTTCTGTTGTAGTGGCATTGCTGTTACTGGAGGTGCATGGGAAGTCTAGCTGTCCGCCTAGCCGGGCTCAGCTGCATGTGGCTGCTATGGGCCTTTCAGTCACTTTATCAGCTGTGGGGAGCCCCAGCACAGTTGGCTGCAAGGTCTAATAGCACATTCCTGCTGCAGTTTTTCTGTTAAGTGAGTAGGCCCCCATTGTGGCTGGTTGCTAGGCTCTGGGGCTCACAATTGTTGTAGGCCTCTGGTCTGCAAGTCTGTTGTCAGCTCTCAGTAGTGCAGCTGGCTGGGGCTGGTCCCAGGTGTGGCAGCACACAACCATTTCAGGTATTGGAAGTTGGAGCAGATCCCCTATGTGGCTGTTTGAAAAGCACAAGTCTGCAGCTGGTGACAAGCCCCACCACCTACAAGTCCACAAATCCCATCCACACAGTCCTGCCCCGTGTGCACATACTACCCCACTGAAGTGAACCCACTTGCCCAGTTGCAGAGGTCCCACACATCCTGCCTCTGTCAGCCCACAAGTTGCCTGAGGGCTTGTTGCTGGGTGGCACCCAAACCTGGTGATTGCTGCCTGCCGTGGCCAAGGTGGATTAAATCAGTGCTCTAGTGGGCAGGGCAAACCCCTGTGCTTACGGGCCAGGAGAAGACCTCCAATGGCATCAGCCAGCGTCTGTGTCAGCATGCCAGTACTAGGTCATGATAATGGCTGCCAATGTCTCAGTCCCTGGAGAGGTGGGCCCAGCTGCCTCCTGCCTCCCTGAGAGGTGCCCAGAGCCTATCAAGTGAATCTCTTTTCACCAAAGGACTGTGCACCTCTCTTTCTGGTGATTTTGTGCTGCTTTTTGAAATGGATGAATCTGTGCATGGGCCCTTTAAGAGCAGGCTTTTCTTTCTCTTATGTCTGATAGCTTTTCTGGGGGCATTCCCCTTGGTTGTTAATAGCCAGCAAAGCCAGATTTTATGATATTTGTCTTTGTTGTGCTGCGTTCAGAGGTTGCTTATTGTGGCATAGCTCTCCTGCTCAGATCCCTCATTCTTCCAGGGAATGCTTCATACCTTAAGATTGCTCCCAGCCATGCAGTGCCACAGCTAGAATATGGCTTTTTCCTCTCAGAAAGGTATTTCTGCCTCTTCCACCTCAGTCAGTGCTGTCCCTTGTTGTGCAGGCTCTTTTGATCCAGTTTCCAATTCTCTCTCTGGGGTAATTGTTCTGAGGGTAGTTGTAAATTTGTTGTGTCCATGGGAGGAGGTGAGTACAGAGTCCTCCTATGCCACCATCTTCCTAGCAATCTGAAAATTTTAAAACATCTCTCTTAAAGCCTTTTGTACTAAAGAGTTAAATAAAAATTAAAATAATTATCTATTAGAAATAAATGAAAATTAGATCATTTAATACCACAATAAGCCTATAAGACACTGCCTAAATAGTGCTAAAGATTTTAGTCTTAAAGGGATTTATTAGGAAATGAGTATTTTGTAATTTTGGGATAAGGATGACTTACGAAAAGTAGATACCCAGAAGCCAAAGAGAAAAATATTGACAGATTTAATTACCTAAAAATTTAAAACTTTAATATGGTAAATGACATCATAACCAATGATAAGAAACACTTGACAGAGATTCAAGTTTGCATATTTGCAATATATAAATCAAAGGCTTAATATGCAAAAAATATAAAGATGTCATAAGAAAGAGGTTATATAAGAAAGAGGTTTTCAATGTAATTAAAAAATGGGTGAAAGATATGAATAGGCAAGTCAGATGAAATACAAATGGCCAACAAAACTTGGAAAATACATAAATTAAAAGAAAATGAGGAAATATTTTTTGCCTGTAAAATTGGCAGACATTTTAAAGATTGACAATACTGATACAGGGCGAGCATATGGAGAAATATACCCTGTCATAGACAGTTGGATGGTGAATAAATTAAGGTAGCATTTTTGGTGGGCAAATTGGCAGTACCATTATTTATTACAAACATGAATGCCCTTGAAACCAGTAATTTCAATTCTAGAAATTTATTCTACAGTATTTGTACAAGTATGTTCATTTTAGCATTATTTGTAATTGAAAAAAATGTAAGAAATCTCTCTTATGGACATAAATTTGGAAATTATTAAGGAAATATCATATATCCATTTTATAAAAAGCCCTTTTAGAAAGAGCGTGTAAATCCATGTATATCGGACTAAGGATGACTATCCTCTATTTTTAAGAGAGAAAGAACGTTGCTGTAATATGATTTTATCTAGGTTAAAAATACATATTGATATCTCATTCCCACAGTTCAAGATGTGCATTTTTCTCTTCTTAATATATCTGTGATTAGGGTGCAATGTGGAAAAAGTTGCCTGCACATATGGGAGAAACCTATGACCTGTTATCATTGTATGTGTGAGGACTCTGCTGTGCACAGATGTCATCAGTTCTGATTATTACCTCTGATTATTATGCCATTGTTACCTCCACACATGGTTGAGTTTTAAATTTGGATCTGTAATTGTCACATAAAACATCTTCAAAAAAAGATTATATTATAGTGTAACAGTAAAACAAAAAATTGTTTCTGCCAAAGAATGAATGTCATTCTATGGGCAATGCAATGAAAAATTGCAAAGTATCTCAGAATATATCACAGAATTTTCAAAGCTAGAAGAGGTTGCCATTGTTCTTTTTATGTATTTTGAGGGATTCTTGTACAGATAGGTAATACTTCTCTGTTAAAAACTTGTCTGGTTTTCAGCAAAGATCATTTAGCTTCACTTGATATGAAAGTCAGTTAAAGAAAAAATAAACAGGAAATAGAGTCAATATCTTCAATATACTTTGAGATTATATTGTCAGTGCTAAAGATGCTAAAAAGTCAACATTGTCATGTTGGGTAATAAAGAGCAGAGGTCACCCTTGGTGCTACACACAATGGTGATGGTCAGAAGCAATTCAGAAGAATCATTAAACTTTGTCCGTGAAGAAGCCTTAGATTCAGACTTTAACTGTGAGTTGATTGACCTTGCGATTACCATTGCTGGAGAAGAGGGTTTTACCAAGAACCAAGTAAACTGTTGGAGCCACTTCCAGCTACATGAGCTACAGCATTAAACCCCAAATCTCAGGTAAGTGGACTGATATCAATAAATTTAGCCTGATTCAAGGTTATAGTCTGTTCTCCTTTGTCTTAGGTTTATATCTATGTATATTAGTAAAATTTTGCAATCTTTGGGAACATAAGCTATTTCCTCCTAGGTCAAACTTTGTCCTTCCCTCCCTGTAACGTGATGAGATATGACCCTATTTATGTGTCTAATGGCAACAAGAAATAGTTGGGGTGGGTCTTGGTAAGAATGGACACCTCTTGCAAGACATCTGCCCTAGATAAGGCCTTACATGAGCTTCAAGCTCATGTAATCAAGGAGATTAGCAATCTCCTTGGGTCTGGGAGGGCAAGCTGCTTCCACTGGCAAGGATAGCTAGCTCTGCCTGGATGTTAACTACTCAAGTAGGCTGCGGTGAGAGCTGAAGCTGACTCAGGGTCATGTAATAAAATCATTAACTGTCATATGTGATAGAAGACAGTTTCCAGATGAATTATGCTTCAAAAGTCATGCTGTTGAACAGACTTTATACCACCTTTCTAAGAAAGGTGCAAGTAATGGAGAATCAAACCAAAACAAATATAAAAATCCTAATCTTAGGGTCATTTTCAGGATGACAAGTGCTGCACTATCCACCGAGCCTTGATCCATTCAGTCTTACCGACTGCTTCTGTTGCTAGAATGCTGTTTTAGAGTAGGTCAACCACGAATACTCATGTGGGTCAGGTTCAAATACAAAAAGCTAATTCACGTTTATTGTACTGTATTCATTTGCACAACACAACTTCCACTTTCTGTTAAATCCACTTATCTAAGCAGTTATTGACAACAGAAACATCCCCTGAATGTTCCTTTTGTTTCCTACATTCTTCACGGTTTAATCTTCCCCAAGCCCCACATCCCCCCTGTCTCCATCCCAGCTGAAATGGGACAGCATATAAACCAGAACTGCTTTTGGATATTTCCATTTCTTCTTTCCTAAACAAAAAGAAAAAAAAAGTTATGACCTCTTGCCTTCACTGGAGTATAATTCTCCCTGCGTACATTTCAAATTCAGATGCATTCTAATAGCATAACAGCTACATTCATTCTCGCCTCCACTTTTTTCTAAGTTCCTTTAAAAATGACTCACCCACTTTACAGACTCATCATTTTGGGACACGGAAAAGACCCACCATTAGATCATCTGGTTCCAGCCTCCCACCTAGTGCCAGAGCTGTTCCCACAATGCATTTGTCAGTGATAATCTTGGTTCATTTAAAAAGTTTCAAGCACTAGCATTTGTAATATTCCTGTGGGGTATGATGCACAGAGCAAGAGGCCTCATTTAGGAAAATTTTCTTCTTTTCCCACTATGGATATACTTAACCCCCACAGAAAATTTAAGAATAGATACATATGAGTAATATTTGACTTGGTTCCTATTTTAAGAATTTTCATATTCTAAGACTTTAAATTTTTCTATAAATTCTCTTGAAATTAGAGCTTTTCTGCCTTACATGCAGCTACCCTGCTTTTTTCTCTTTCTTTGTTTTATTTTTTATTTAACATCTGTAGAACCATGGTAGGTGCTAAAATGTCAAATATATCCAATACTATTTATTATTTTTCATACATTTAAATGAAAATTGCCCCACATGATAAAGTTAAAAGCAGTGAGATTACATTCATGATTTTAATTCTTTCTCTGTAGTGTGTCGGTTGTTCTGGAACTGTCCTAAGCCTCTCCTTCAAGATTCAGGTTGGTCCCTGTGTCCTTTATGAAGTTTTGCCTCGCTAATTAGACCTTGTTAATCTCTCCCTTGTCTGCATCTCTTACATCATTCCTAACTTTGGCAGAGTGTGCTGTTATTTGCGATTTCCATGCATGCTTGTGCTATAAAGTGAAATACAACCACCGGAATTTAGGGACTTTTGTTTTGTCCACCCTTGTCAATGAGCAATATAGTAAACCAACACAATAAATGTGTTGCATGGGTAGGCAGATTAACTTTTAAATTTTATTTTCTTCTGACAGTTTGATCACTTTTTTTATGACTGTGGCTTAAAAATAACTTTAGTGATGTATTTTTATTTATTTATTTTGTAAGGAAGATCAGCCCTGAGCTAACATCTGTTGCCCATCCTCCTCTTTTTGCTGAGGAAGACTGGCCCTGGGCTAACATCTGTGCCCATCTTCCTCTTTTTGCTGAGGAAGACCAGCCCTGGGCTAACATCCGTGCCCATCTTCCTCTACTTTATATGGGACGCCACCACAGCATGGCTTGACAAGCGGTGCATCTGTCCGTGCCCAGGATCCCAACCCATGAACCGGCTGCCAAAGTGGAGTGAGTGAACTTAACCTCTATGCCACCGGGCCAGCCCCTAGAATCTAATTTAACACACCTATATTTATAGTAAAATACTTGAGGAGTTGTGACTTCATAATTTGACATCTCATTCTGGTAGAGCCACAGGTTTTGATCTAGCTCCTCATTTTCCTCTGTAAGGATTTTTAAATTTGACACATGATTTTCTTATTTAATGGATATAAATTTTGTCATGTGCTATGTTAAACTTGAGCACAAAAATTGTAGAATGTAATTATCTACATGCTGAACTAAATGTCCACTAACTGTGGAAAACTTATTCAGACTCCTCCAAGAAAATCCAGTCCAATTCAGACTCCTCCAAGAAAATCCAGTCCAATTCAGTGATTTTGTCATTGAAATTCAGGATTATTTTTTTAGTTACATTTCAATTTCAATTCACTCTATTAGGCTGTTCTCTCTCTTCCTGGTCCTGCCCGCTCTCTGACGGACATATATGTTTGTGTGTGTATGTGTGTGCATTTGAGGTGTAGCTGTGTGTTTGTGTTTAGGTGTGTGTGTGTATGTGTGTGTGCTTATGTGTGTAAATGTGTGTTTATGTGGGTACATGTGTGAGAGTGTGTTGGGGGAAGAACCCACTTCCATGACTGGCCACGCACTAGTGGTGCAGATGGCATGTTTTTGTCTAGTCTCACAGGCTCATCACTTCTGTGTGGTGTCTGTGTTTGCTTTTCTGCTGTTGTCTACTGCTTGTGTCACCATCTGCTAGGACCCCTTGTGTGGATGGTGTTCTATGCAGGCTCCATCAAGTGGTCATTAGGTGGTCTGAGAATTTCCTTTGGGATCCCTGCATGGTTTTCTGATGGGGTTAACTCTCAGAGATGCAGCATTCCTGATCCCCCCAACGTTCAAAGGTAGGCCACCCCTAACTCTGCTGAGGGGACTGCTGGTGTGTTGATTCATTCTCCCGGTTACTTTTCAGCTCACAAGAAGTGTATAGATTCCCCTACACCAAGCTTGACTGTGAGGGAAAATTTGGGGGGTGTATTTTAGAACATTTCCCCCATTCCTTGGAGCCCCAAACTTCATAGGAGACACATTCATACCTACTTCTCTTCTCTGAGTCCCCCCGCCTCCCACCCATTTTCAGAAGTGGGGAGAGAGATAATTAGTGACAATGGGGATAAACCCTTCACACTTCTTCTGACACTCTTCTTTTAAAGTTTCCCTGCCTCCACTCCCAGCTGTTTTGTAACTCCCTTTCTAAGAGCAGAGGAGAAAAAGCCCCATTTCATGGGTTTGCCAAACTCTCTAGTTGCTTTTCCTGTCTCAGACCTGTCATTGTGTCCTATTAAACCAGCATTTTAGAATCTGGTATCTTTACCCTCAGCAGCTTATGCAGGGTGGTCGCTGGGAAGAAAAATGGAAGATGCCATTTCAGGTATCAAGTTTAGTGTGCTAAAAATATGCTTCACATATCCTATTCCATTTGAATTTTGTAGTGCTTAGTCTTTAACAAGTGGCTGCTCAACCACTCTGAGCAGTGCATGGCAAGAGACTCTCCTCAGTAGAGTGAACGCTATTCTCTAACGAGCAAGGTTCCTGATGATATCCCTTCATGGAATTCTCCCTTTTCATTCCCTGACTCCCATTCTCTTCTTCTTGGGGGCAGTCATGGACAAGAATATAACTACCAAGTGAGCCTAAAGGGGGCTCTTCTAGAATTGCTGTGGAAATGAGTTTGGTACCATCCCCAAAATAGCCCTATCTCTGTTACCTTGAAGAGGCCCCAACTGCTCTCAAACTCCAGATTGCTTTCCCTTCCACCATCTTTGGGGTCTCAGGGAAAGGGAAGGTGCAAGGATTTACTCTGGAAGCAACAAGCCCATGGGTGGTCTTGGCTGTGGCTGTTGAAGAAATTCATTCCACACTGGGCAGAATGAAAAACAACTAGTGGTGAGAAGGTGCTGGGAATTTTGAACAATAAAGACTTACTCTACTTGCTTTCAATAATAAGGATAGTTTACTAATCTATTTGTTCATTTCTTTATTTATTTGTCCATCAAATATGTATTGAGCACCTAGCATAGGACTGGATGCTGGGAATGTGGAGGTAAAGAAGATTGATGAGGACTCTACCAAAATGTTAAAAGTGGTTTTCTCTGTGTGATTGGTTATGAGTGATTTTTATTTTCCTCTGTTTTTCAGATTTTCTAAAATGAAGACATTACTTTTACAATTAGGATAAAAATGTGATAAATATTTTTTTCTTGTTTGCTCTTTTAAGAAGTGAAAAGAACAGATGGACTGTAGTTAGAGAGAAGTTGGGGGTCAAGGGCAGGGTCTTAAACATGGAATAGGCTTGCTCACGGGTGTAGGCTGAAGAAAAGAAGGCAGTGGTGAGGAAGAAGTATAAGATTGCCTAGATGTGATAGCGTTCCTGAAGAGGAGGAAGGGGTTGGGGCACAGAATAGAGAAGAGGTATTCACTGCAGACAGAAGGAGAGACAATTGTTGTATGGAGATGAGAGGGAAAGATGGGAGGATAGATGTGGAGAGATGAGTTTGAACTTTCTCACACCAAACACTGGCCAGGCAGAGCAAAGTCCAAGACTAGGATGTTCCTCCAACCTGCTCCTGACTGTGCATAGGCATCAATTTGGATAGAGTCAGAAAACCCACTGACAGCAGCTTGTGCTAGTGAGTTTTATTTTCTTTGCAAAGTATGTAAGACCATCCACTAGGAAAGGAAGGGAGAAGTGGCAGGACTGAGTACTTGATCAGACTGACAAAGACACAGAACAGCCTCAAGTTGGAATATGAGAAGAAGCCTCTCAAGGACACAGAATGGCTTGGAAGCATTGAAAATCTAACTAGGGTTCTAGATCATAAATATATAGGTGTTCAAATTCTCTCATAGCTCATTTGTGAAATCTTTTTATCCAATGGAACTTAGCGACTTGTATATGGAGGAAAGAAGATGAACAGCTGGTTTGGTCCAGAGTTGGAGTATATCTAGAAAGGCAAAATGTAATGGCAAATGGCCAGGGAGTTTGGGTTTTAGTAAAGGTATGTTTTAAGTGATGGCTATAGTAAATAGGGAAGAAAAACAGAAAGTGGAGGAATAAACCATATTGGAGGACTCAGAGAGTCTGAAGAATTAGCTCAGCAGGAAAAGGCAATAAGAGAGCAACATGGACAAGAGAGCAGAGCACTAAAATGAACATCTTGGTGCTGGGGAATGTAGGTGTGGACAGGATGCCAGGCAGTGGTCAAGGGAGGAAATGGGGAAAGGAGGGTGGAAATGAAAGTTATAAAAGAAGAAGAGGTCAGGGAAAAGAGAGTTTGGGATGGCCCACCAGCTACTCAATTCCATCAGGATAATGACCACCAGGATGCCACATAACCTTGTTTATTGCCCAGATAATAAAGAAAGCTGTTCCCCAAATATTGTCCAAGCAAAGCATAAGCTTGTGACTCATTCATGTCTGGAATCACCAGTGCACAGCACATTGCCTAGGACAATATTAATGCTCAATAAATCTTTGTTGAACGAATAAGTGACCTAGAGGTGATAGGAAAGTTTATGTTATTCCAACCCATTTATTTCTCATATGAGACAAAGCAAATGGTATTCATTGTTGTCCACCCAAGAAAGGAGTAAAAAAGTAAGTGAAGCTTAGAATGTGCAGAAGGTATAAGTGTGCCTTATAGAAGAATCTTGTGATCCTGGCTCAAGTTTTTGTGATTGAGACCATTATTGAAGATTGTACCCAAACTTATAATAAAAGAAGACTGTAAACTAGGCCAAACTATGGAAAATTCATATTTTCCACAAAATATTTTTGGCATTAGGCCTTGGCCATCAAGATCTGGAAACATAGGGCAATAATTGGGAGTAGAGCCAGGTTAGGGTCATTTCTATGTCACACTTGTGTCCCCCAGCCCTTTGTGGTTGAGAGGACAATTTCTGCACTTGGTTCCATGGAACAAGAAGTCAGTCTTATAGCCTATGATCTTCAGCTGCCCTATCATGTGTCCATTGCTTTCAGTCAGGGCCAATGAGTAGTTCTTGCCTAATCTCCTCTCTACTCCCAGTCATCAGGATGGAGAAGCCAGAATAGGAACTGCCAGCAATGGCCTCTTGGGCTAGGATTCCACAGGGATAGAGATGAACTTGTTGGGAGCAGTGGCATAGTGGTTAAGTTCATGCACTCTGCTTCAGCCGCCTGGGGTCCATGGGTTTGGATCCTGGGCACGGACCCACACACTGCTTAGCACCGCTTATGAAGCCATGCTGTGGCAGTGTCCCACATATAAAGTAGAGGAAGATGGGCATGGATGTTAGCCCAGGGCCAATCTTCCTCAGCAAAAAGAAGAGGATTGGCAACAGATGTTAGCTCAGGGCTAATTTTCCTCACCAAAAAAGATGAAGCTGGGAAAACATCAGAATTTCCCTGTTTGTATGGCAGTTTAGGTGGTGGCAGGAAGACTGAGGGCAAAGATGGTGGCATGTTTAGCTTCTTAACAAGTCAAGATTTATTCCAGTGCAGCATGCTGACCCACACATACCAACTGCACAGTTGATGTTCCCAGAGTTACTACCAACCACAGTCTTCAAATCCAATCTCGACCTTACTCTCTCTGACTTTTGGCTTCCCCTACACTTGACCTCCTGTTTCTGTTTTGTCTTGTCTTGTCTTGGTTCCTCTAGCTTGCAATTTCCTTGGCTCCTTTTTCAGTTTTTGACATTTGGCTCCTTCTTTTGGCAAATGTGTTTCCAATGACCTATTCTTTGGGGACAGTGATGGTATGGATGATGTGAGAAGAGGATCTGAACAGGTCCAGGAGATACTTTACTTGATTTACTGTGAGGATCTCATTGATATTCCAGTTATAAGGAATTTGTAGTAACACCAGACTTTAATAACTGTTTATAAATATTATTGTTTTTGTTGTCTTTTGTAGTATTCGCTTCAATATCAAATACAGGTTTCCCCCACTCTCCGAAAGTAGAGCGTTCCTGTGAAATCTTTCATAAGCCGAAATGGTGGAAAGTGAAGCAATTACCGTTAATTTATATGGAAAAAATTTTTGAGTGATCCCAGACCCTCCCAAAATCTACCAAATCAAGACTAAATAACACCTAAAACCTAAAATAACACTAATAAATAGTCAAAGCAGGAATGATGTGATAAATACACAGCCTATGTAAAGTAGAAATAACGTCTGTAGAGTGTAGTTTCACTTATCAGAATCGAGAAGACAGCAGGCACACAGGAAGGCTGAGAGGTGATGGTGAGGATGGGGTGTTAGGTGAGCCGACAGAATTGGGGGTGGTGGGAGGTACAGGAGACTGGGGTGTAGGAAAGAGAGGAGGAGGGTCATCTGTTAACATCTCATTGTCATCTGAATCCATCAGGTCAGGCAGGTCACTGACATCTACACCTTTTTCTCTGTCTGCCTGCCTCAATGTCGAAGGTCGAGGTTTGTCATCTGCTTTGGCTGCTGTGGCTGATGTGGAAGGCTGGCGATATGACAGTATGTTTGACTGCTTAGCCTCTATGATGGCTTGTGGCAGAACAAATGCTGAGTGCTATTTTAGCTTCTTTTCACAAGGGCAAAAATCCTCTTCAGATTTCTTTTGGTTAGCAAAATCAGGTACCAATGCAGGTGTTTTGTAAAAGCAAAGTGGCGTAAAGCAAACTTTCGGATATTGAGGGAAACCTGTATTTGGACAGCATTCACAATGAGTTCAGTGGTGTGGGTTCTGTAATTCTCAAGCAATTTTTTTATTTTCCTTTAAGGCTTTGAATTATAAGCACACCTGTAGATATTCAAGGAGCAGTCCCCCAGCTGGGCAGATCTAAGTTTATATTCCAAGTGTTGTGGTCCAGAAAGGAGAAGCCGACTGAGAGGTGCCTCACATGGTCTCTGCCCATTGGCTGTGCCGGGGGTGCAAGAGGACCTGCTCTTTTGTATATGGAAATGTATTATATAGTGCTTTCACTATAGTCTCTCATAATAAGAATTTTTTCCCCTTATTTAAAGATTTGTAGCAATAGAAACAGCATGAAACATTCAAGTATAATGTTAGTAGCTTTTTCTGTTAAAATAATTTTCCATATTTTAGAAATGCTTTAAATAAATGTGATTTACGATAATGATATTTCATAAACTAAAGGCCAGAAGACATTTTAATAGCATGAATAAAGGTCATTCACTCAGTCCTGCCTTTGAAAATATACTTTGTTTTCTAGATGATAGCATTTTGTTTTTGTGCCTTGATACATGTTCTCTGCAAGTTAAAGAAATGTAAAAGTCATTTATTTCGTTTTCATGAATATTCCTTATTCTTATTTTATATTTCAGGAATGTCTTTGTGTCCTTAGGACCTTACCCGGCATTATTAAGGTGTGTGAAGTCATACTAGAAGCTTTAGATTTATTGTGTATCATTTTTATCTTTCACAGCCATTCTATGAGCAGAATTTTTATCTACATTTTGCTAATAATGTATTTGATAGTGATTAAGGAAATCTAAATATACAGAGATTCAAATATTAGATTTCTTGATATTCTATTCCTTTACTACTCCTGTATTAGAGGTTAAAATGGTCTTATATACTTGACTCAACAGAAATGTGTAGGGACCCAATTTTGTTCATCCTACCAAAATAAAGCCTGAAAGCTCTGTCAAGGTGATTTTTTCGGATACTGAAAGTTATTCCTGAATTGAAACTTCTGAATATGTCTTATTCCTTTGCAGAGTTCCAGCACATTTTGATGCACCTTCATGTTCTGATGTCAAAAGTGAGTCTGGTTGGCAGTATTTTTTATTTTGATTTTGCTGTCCGCCTCCTTCAATAAACTGACTGGAAAAGCGAAGTTTTGTTGAAAACAAGTCGACCAGGGAACTTTCCCACCTACTTTCTCCAACATCTCTACTTTACATTTTGTTACAACAAAGACAGTTTGGGAATGCAATCTAACTCCTGCAGATTCCTGAGGTGCTCTTTTGATCAAAACCCTACAAAATTTCACCGCTGATTTCCAATTACAGTTAAAGATCAGGGCTCAAGGTTTTAAAGAGAGTGTGTGTGCCTCAAAGCTCATGGAACTCAGGTGCTAATGTTCTCCATCACCAAAGAGTTTCTGTGGGTCAGACTACTACTTGAACTGCTATAGACATGGGCAGGTCTTTGATTGGCTAAGTTATTGATTAAATTCATTGGGAGCAAGATCCCTCCAATAAGTGGACTAGATTTCAGGGACATTTAATAAACAGTGAGTCTATTAGAGAAGTGAAATCACCAGATCATCTCCACCATCTGATGGCAGATTGCCCCATGTGCATGGCAGAAGGAGCCTGGTCTAGTGGATGAACTCACAATCATGACATGTGTGGTGGTGGTGGTGGCGGGAAAGGTAGCCTGGCTCCTGGGATAGTTGTGGGACATACTGTGAGGGCTGCACATTACAAATAAACTACAACCCTTAAGTTTTAACGTTTAAAGCATTGTTTCTCAATGTATGGTCTATTTATCACCTGCAGCAGATTACTTGGGGTGCTTGTTAAAATCCAGATTCTCAGGCTTTACTCCATACCTGTGAATCAGAAACTGTGAGGGTCAGGATTTCCAACTCTCTTGTCCAACAGGCTCCCTGAATTAATCTGATGGGTTGAGAACAACTGCATTCATGGGAAACAAGACCTTTTCTGCTTTCTGTTACTCTAACCACTAAAATACCATCTGCCATTCTTCTGCATCAGAGAGATTTCAGCATGGCACTTCAGAATGCAGACCACTGGGTCACCACAAAAAACACCTGGAGATTTTAATCCAAGTAAAATGCAAGGGTTACAGAATCTTAAAATCCCTGTTGTTTAGTAACAATCTCATTATTTTTGCCATAAAGCAACATGATCTCGTCATGTGAAATACCTCTTTTCGAGAAGCTCTTTATGTGCCTCTTATCCACTATGCAAAATGCAAATGTGACACAGAAAAGAAAGTAGGAGGTAATTATATATTTTACAATAGTATTGTTTGCATTCCAAAATGATTTAGAATATTATTCTTTTAATAACAAACAAATTTAATACAGTTAAAATGGAATTCAGCTTGGTAAAATATAGAATTTGAAACCATTTTTTCGGTACCACATCTGTTATGTAAATATTATATAAAACCTTTTAATGTAGTTGGTTAGAAAATGGCTTTGTGTTTTGAGGACCCTGGGAAAGTTGGGAGGCTTTGGTGGGAAAATGTCTAGATAGGTTAAAATTATGGGGTGCATCTAGTTTCACCATCTCTGCCACAACCATGTGTGGTGTGTTGGTGCTCATCGGTTGTTGACCTTCTCTCTAACATCCCTGTGCATTTGGGATGTGGGATTTCTAGAGGAACAGTCAAATTTTATTACTTGTTCCTCTTTGGACCTTGCACAGGTGTTTCTCAACTCAATGCAAATCTAGAATTCTGAGATTCTTTATCTTGAAAGCTTTGGGCCTTTAAAAAGACTTTCCTTAAGCAATAGAAAGCTCAGCTCAGACACTCCCTCTCCCACTGCTTGCCGTAGACGACCTGGTTATGGATGACCTGCACACATATTTTACCTCCACAGATCTGCTTTCATTTTGAGTCCTTTATGTTTCTGGCCTAGCATGCGGTTTGTTCTAGCATCTCATGGCGAAAGAGAAGTCGGCCGCAGGCAGTTTGGAATCACTGCAGGGCCAAAACAAAGGGGCTTTTTGTTTTGTTGTTATGGTATATTCAGGATTTCACTAATTGGTCTAGTAATAAATTCTAAATATTTAAATATTTTAGGAGTTTTCTCCTTTCAAAAATTGCTTTTATGTTAATCATATTATTCTGGATATGACCTTTGAAAACAAAACTTTCCTGCTCTCAACATTTGCTTCTCCCTAGAAAAAGAGCCAAGAATTTAACTTTAGTAATTTTTATCTGTTGATTAAGAGCTTGATTGCATTTTGACTGGAACTCATTCACTTTAAAGCATCGCCAAAATTATCATGTCTGTTATTACTTTCACTCTAATTAAGAAATTAAAAGGTTTTATTTTTCCTCGTAAAGCAATTTTAGGTATCAGCTAGGTGAAGAGAGAAAATGTAGACAGCACCTCAAGGTTACAACTGATTTGTTGCTTTAAGGGTAATGGGGATGGAAGTGGGGATGGTAAATGCTAAGGGACACAAGAGATGGCGCAGGGCACCTTCTCTAGAGTGTTCCCTGCACACCAAGGGGGAGGAGCTCACTTGGTTTGGTGGAGGATGCTGGGAGTCTCTAATTTGTCACCAGATTCTTCCAGAACCCAGAACTACTTGGCTGTGAATAACAAAGACCCCAAATAACGGTGCCTTAGCCAAGTTAGAATTTTTTCTTCAGCATACAATTTTGTAGGTAGGCCACTGTTGTGGGTTGAATTGCGTCCCTGGAAAACATGTTGAAATCTTACCCCCCACACCTGTGAATGTAACCCTGCTTGGAAATAGGGTCTTTGCAGACATAATCAAGTTAAGATGAGGTCATACTGGATTAGGGTGTGCCATAATCCAATGACTGCTGTCCTTGTAAGAAGAGGGAAATTTGGACACAAAGACACACAGGGAGAATGCCATGTGGGGATGGAGGCAGAGCTGGGGGTGATGCATCCACAAGCCAAGGAGTGCCAAGGACTGCAAGTGTAAAGGCAAGCACAGATTAAAAATAAGATGCTTCATTTGAAAATAGGAAGATGCCCTCTCCTCCCTTTTAGAGCATTTACTTTAGAAATCTTTTAATTATAAGTTCTTTCCCTCTCTCTTTGAAGTGTATGGAAATCTCTTTAAAAGCTAAATGAGCCACTTGGCAGCTTTAGCTCTCCAGGAATGTCTTTCTCAAGGACTTGGGAACCATCTCTTTAAAATGCAATCATTAAGGAAGATAGCATCCCTGTTTTCCAGTTTCTCTGGGAGGATAGGAGCCTAACTTCGGCAGGCACTTTGCTCCAAAACTACCTCTTGTCGTGAAGATATAAGAAGTTTATTTTTCCTTTGGATAAAGCCAATTAGGAAACACAGAGGGCCACCCCAGTTACCAGGTGAATCTCAGATGAACTGTGTGTGACAAATGGAGTTGTCAAGTCCTCTTACTTCAGGACTAGTCATTGTGTGTCTCAAGAAGATGTATGCAATGAGTTGTGTCTGCTTGGCTAAGGCTGAGTTTTTTCTGTCCTCGCAATCTCTTAGCAGATTGCCTGTGATATGCATCACATGCTGGTTTAATGCTTACTCAGTAATAACAGTTTCTTTCTCTTCTACGCTTATGGAGAGATTTTCTGGGTTGGGAGAAGATTTTGTTTTTAATTGTTTTTTCCCAACACCAACAACCATCAGAAGCAACGAAGAGGCAAGGAGGGACCCTCCCTTAGAGGCTCTGGAGGGGGCTTGGCTCTGCCAACTCATTGATTTCAAACATCTAGCGTCCAGAGCTGCAAGAGACTAGATCTGTTGTTTTCAGTCACCCAAAGTTTGTGGTGCTTTGTCCCGGCAGCCCTAGGGAAGGAGTATAGCCATGCAGGACTAGTGTGTGGCTCGCTCCACAAAGTCCACCAGGCTGGGACCTCCAGCCATCTGCTCTGCCATCCCAAGAGTGTGTTCCTTGTCCTCATAGTTGGAGACAGGATCAGACCTTCACATTTGCACTCCAGCAGCAGGATGGGGCTATTACCAGTTGTTTCTTAAGGAAAATTCCTGAAAGCTGTCACAAGAACTTCTACTTAATCTCATTGGGTAGAGCTTAGAGGTCACATAGCTGCCTCTAGCTTCTCAGAAATGTAGTGTTTATTCTATGTGCACAGCTATAAAGTAGATTACTCGGGAAAAAGAGGAAAGATGGATATTTGGGACCACTTGCATTCTCTGAATGTTCCCATCTGCCCTTTTTCTTAGTTTCTCTGCTTGAATATACTACAAATTCTTTCTTACTTTCCTAACCTGAATTTACCAGCTTTCACACTCTTTCTTTCCCCAGGACGGTCAGAGCAATATTTTGTAATTTCCACTAGATCTAATGTTATTTGGTTAGTTTAAAATATTTTCATACACATAACACCTTCCCCTCAGTTTGACATCCTGAAATGTACTCCATGACTGAAAAACTAGGCCAGTCTCAGGTAGGAAGATTCCCAACCCAGCAGGGTGGTGTTGGACGTTCTTCATTAATACGGTCCTGTTACCATGAACATGTTTTCTTAATTAAAAAATAAATTTAAGAAGAAGTGAAAAATAAAACTGTCCTTAAATAATCCATACATGACCTAACTTAAAAAAAAGCCTATTACATTACAGCATGTGGCACAGATTTTAAGCTAATCTCCTTCTTCACACAGACATGGATATTCTAGAAAATATAAATAAGATCCTCAGAAGATATTCAAAGATTTATGTAAGAGTTTCTAGACAAATAATCTTTAGCTTTTATTGTACTCTAAAATTAAATTGATGTAGTCTCTTAAAAATGTCTGTCTAAATTTAGTTTTTTATTGAATATCAATTTTGGGGAGTGGAGTACATGGTTGTGGTGGGTTCCTGCATTTCTGAGTTTTGTTCTTCCATTTCATATTAAATCCTCACGCCAAATAAAGTTCCCATCTGTTTCACAAAACATTGAAGGACACTTAATTAGTGTTCATTAGTACAGTTTTGAGTGGAGAGGATTTTTTGTCTTTCTCACACACGTTGAGTCCTCATCTGGGGTCTCCTCTCACTTTATTCTCGGTGTGTTTCTGCTTTGTTTCGGCAGCGTGTACAGCACATTCTTGTTTGCACCAAAAAGTTGTCGTATGGATGTTTTGACTGTTTCCATGACATGCAAATGGACAAGGATTTTGAAAAATGTTCTTGGCCCTAAAATGAACCGTATTCATTTACACATCTAGGTATCCAGACCTCCTCTTAAGCTTTATCACTTGTTCTTCTTCTAGCCGAAAAGAGAATATTTTTGTACTTCTATGAGAGATTGGCAAAATGCCTGTTAGCTCTCAGATCTGCTAAATATCACTGTGGACTTCCACCTGCTTTATAGCTTTTTAGCTATTAATAGTGCTTTGGACCAAGGCTATCACAGGTCTGCCTACAGCCTTTGGACAGAATTTCTATCTAGTCGGGCATATTGGCAAATGAGGCTAGAACCTGAGCAGGGGGCCGAAGGGCCTACAGATTTCCACACAGCAAAATTTTCTGAGGGATCTCTAAGGGCCAAGCTATCTGTCTGGAGTAGCAGAAAGAGGAAAATGCAAGGAAAGTCCATCCAAAGTTAGTATCACAACAAATGATTCCATCAGATCTGACTGAAGGTCAGAGCAAGTTACATAGATTTGGGACCCATTTGTGTAGAGATGATAGTTGAAGCTCTCTAAAAAGGAGAAGAGTTCAAACAAAAACCTTAGGTAAACCCTGGGGAGAAGGAAATGGAGTCAGAGAGGTCCATGACGATCAAGATTGAGGTGAGGCCTCTGTGTCTACTGCTGAGGGTTTACCTTCAGTCGTGTGTGGGAAGACAAGCCTGATCTTCAGGGGATGAAGAAACAAGTGAAAAGGGAGATGCAAACAGGGGCACAGATGGCCCTTGAGCAGGTGTGTGAGGTGAAGGGGAAGAGCAGGAGGGAGTAGCTGGTGGAGGTTACCCAGGGGCAGACTTTTTTTCCAGGCTAAGAAGGTTCTTGGTAGCTTTGTGTGCAGAAGAGGAGGAGAGATCCATGATTCAGGAGAACTTAACAAGGTCAAGGAGGGCTGTTTTGAGTAGGGGAAAGTGCACGGATAGACCCTGATGGTGCTTGCTAGAATCCTGTAGCTATGCAACACTGGGCAAGTTAATCAACGCCATGAATCAATTTCTTCATTAGTAAAATGCAGGTGAAACATAGTAAGTAGACTGATTCCTAGTAGGGTAGGAGAGGCATGAGGAGAGATAAGAGAATTGAATTAGAATTAGAATTAGAATTAGAATTGTGTAATGCAACGTGTTTATTTTACAAGCAAAGAAATGAGAGCCAGAGGAATAGAACTATTTGCTTAAAGTTATGCAAGTAGAGAACCAGAATTTGTGATGGAATTTCTGATTATTAGTCCTCTTCTATCTTGTTGCACCATTGACAGGTAGGAGAAACTTACACGATGAACATTACCAGTAAAGTTTTATGCTTGGCTTAAAAAATAAGCTGTGTGAGTATAGGTTGGTTAGAAAGGTGGAGAGGACAGCTGGTCTGACTCCACTTCATAGGGGAAAGATGTAGGGGATTTTAGTTCCACAAGTGCAATATGAGCCAACAGCACAACCTATTGCTGAAAAGGGCGATGGGGCCATGGCCTTTACCACCACGGGGGAATGCCCTAAACCAATGCGGTCAGACCTCACCAGGAGTGCTCTGTCTAATAGGGTGCCTTGTTTAAGAGGGTCACTGTCAACTTGGTGTGAAGAGATGGCACAGTAGGGGGTTGAGGTGGAGATTTACTTTGGAGAAGAGTCTTAGGGATGAAATCATATTAATAAAAACTATTTTGGAAAAGAGGGTAAACGTACTCCATGTAGCTTCACAGAGGCTTATCTGGGACCTTGGAAGGGAAGCTTTGGATAAAGCAGTTTTTGGCTGAAATTGAGGAAAAACTAAGAATTTTCGGTGCTAAAACATGGAATGGAGTTACTTCCCTGTGAAGTAGTGTTTGTGGGAAGATTGAATGAGCATCCGCCAGGGTTGTGTAGAGGCCGCTTTCTGTTTTAGATAAGGTTTATTTTAGAATAGTTTTAGACTTACAGAAATGTTGTAGAGATAGTTCAGAGAGTTCCTGTCAGCCCACACCCAGATTCTAGGGGGCCACGTAGAAAGAGGAGAAACCTATCCAGGACAGAAAGAGTAAAAATCGACTCAAAGTGAAAAAAGAAAAAGCAGCCCTGTCATTCATCAGGCCAGGAGGACAGACCCAGATAAGCTAGCTGCAAAATTAACAGGCGACATTATTTCTCTCAAGGACATGTGACAGCTGTCAAATGCTGTAACAACCCCGTCTTTGAGTGATTGCATTTTTCCGAATGTTCCCCCGGGGACAGGCTTTTTATACCTATCTATTACTGGGAATATCCAGTTGCTAACTGACCTTACCTCATGACAGCACCCAGTCCCTTATTAATCTGCATTTTTTCTAATCTTGCCCCAGAAACAGCAACCAATACAGAACTGGTCCCTACTCCCTTAGATCTTCCTCAGAATCTTTCACAGAAGTCAGACTTTGGATAAGACGCTGCCTCCTCCCTCCCTCTTGTGGGGCAGCATTCCATGGTTGCTCTGGAGGGCCCTCCCTGCGCATCTAGTCAATAAATCTGAGTTGTCAGACCACAGGCTTGTCCCAGGTGGTCTTTGCCTGATGAGGCTTTAGTAACTTTTATAAGTAGTTCTGGTGGGACCAGCAGTTCCTTTTGAAGATTTGAAGTGGACTTTGTGCATGAGTGCATTGGAACGGCCCATTTGAAGTGATTTTGGGGGTGACAGGTGAATGAGACATCACGGAGCCTTCCTGAGTGTCTGCCAGGGTGGTTTGGTTGGTTAAGATGGAGCAAGGCCCTCTCCTACTAGCTTAAAATTTTTAGTTACTGCTTCTGTTTTGGTCAATGGACAATTAGTGACGGCCACAACACTAATAGCCCCCTCTTTTTCTGTAAATTCCATTTATTGAGCAGGTAGAATGCACCAGGCAGTGTGCCAAGTGATTTAGACATTAATTCATTTAATCCTCACAACATTCCAGCTTTCAGATAGGGAAACTGAGGTTCTGAGAGGTTGAGTCCCTTTTCCTATGTGGTAAGTCATGGAGTTAGGATTTGAACTCAGGGCCGTGTGACTCTTAGCTACCATTAAGCTATTTCTTCACAGATTCTTAGGAGCTCCCAGGATGGCAGGTTTCAAGTGTGGATTCTCCCCACCTCACCTCCTGTCCCTTGCCCTAGTTATGTTTCAGAAAATTTTTTAAACTTTTGTTAATTGCAAAATAGATCTTCAGTAGAGAGAGTACTTGGTTTTCCTGGGTATTCCCTGTGCTAATGGAGAGGTAGCAGCCTTTGTCTCTGTGCTCCAGTTCTGACTTTTTCTTTCCGCAATCTTCTCTGCTGTCTCCATGTACACCAGCATCACCAAAGTAATTAACCCCTACCAAGTTGACCTAGTATCCCTTTCAAATTTAGTGAGTTAAAGTGTGTACTTAGAATTATTGCAAGTTTTAAAAAAGTCTTCTGAATTTCCAATACCTTTTTGTAAATGTCTTGCTTAATTAGGAGAATACAGTGGTATATTCTGCTACTTTGTCTTTGGGTCGTTTCCTAAAAGAACCTTGAGCTACTCTCATCCTGGTAGAAGTTGCTTGGGACGTAGTATAGGTTGGTTCTCACTGTAATTCATGTGGTTGTGGTCCAGTGAAATAGTTCTTTTAATGTTTGGGAGACAGTCAAAGGGAACTAGAACTTTCTTTCCCTTAGGAACCCTTCACTGACTTATGCTGTTTCAATGGGCTAGCCAGTAATTCCATGAGGACTGGGAAGACTCACCAGGGCCCTTTCCCCACCTTTCTCTCCTAAAGAACTTTGGGAGCAAGTGCTTGCCAGGAATGTGCCTGCTAACAGGACAGGGCTCCTGAGAATACCCAGCCTCTCATCAGATGTGAGTTCAGGTCACTTTGTTCTTTGTCAAAGTCTTTCGCTGGTGACAGAAAGCCTCAACCTTGTCCCTCCACTGGAGTCAAGTGACAACTTAGCCACTGAAGAAAGAATTCTTTCAAGTAGAAATGGCAGAAGATTTCCATCTGGTAAGTAGAGAAGTTGGAGGGTGGGGCACTATAGCTGCAAGAGGTTTGAGATGGGAGATGGGAAATATTTGATAGTATTTGTGTGGCAATCTTGGATATTGGCGGGATGGCTTCATAGAGGGTATGCAATAGGAAAATGTGACATTTATTATCAATGTGTTTGGAGCAATAAATGATTTATAGGGAAAAATCCTATTCTTGGCAGGAAGTTGTACTTCCTGACCTAAATGGTCTTTTCCCATATCTAATTCATCTGATTAAATCAAGATTTGTGAATTGTGAAGAAATATATCCAGACACTACAGCTTCTGCAGAGAAAGGTCAAATGAAGATCAAATATCCCTTTAAAATATATTCTTTAGTAGAAAACAGTAAAATCCAGTAAAACAAACAAGACACAAGATTTGAAGTCAGAAAGATCTAAAATCAAATCCCTACCTTGTTTCTCTCTGTGTAATATTATGCAATTTGCATAACCTCTCTGAACATCGGTTTCTTACCTAAAAAGTGAGACAATAATAACCTTGTAGGGCTTTTGTTAATGTTAAATAAAAGAACATAAGAATAAGAACATGAGTGTAAGAGGTGTATAGCAGAAAACAAAT
Organism: Tapirus indicus; assembly: GCA_031878705.1. Classification (NCBI taxonomy): domain Eukaryota; kingdom Metazoa; phylum Chordata; class Mammalia; order Perissodactyla; family Tapiridae; genus Tapirus; species Tapirus indicus. Next base: position 2,460,248 of record CM062933.1, read on the forward strand.
GGTAATTTTAATTATCATGATTTAGGTCCTATAAAAAAGAAGGCATTCCGAAGACAAAGAATAGGTGGATAAGAACAGAAAAATTTCACTCTAGAATCAAGACTTGCTTCAAAATATAAGGCACATTAAAATTCATGTTAAAGGGAAATGAATAGCAGTTTAAAGTAACAAAAGCCATTTTGGGGGGAATGAAGAGAGGATAGTTGACAGCCCTTGATTGGAGTGAGGGGCTCCACCCTGGCTCTCCAGGGAGCAGCCTGAGTCTCCACGGGGCTGCCTGGCCCCACGCTTTGGCAGAGGGAACACCTGGATGGGTGAGTGGGGACTTCACTAATGCACCTGGCTCTGTAAACTCGTATTTCCCCTCCCAGACATTTTAAGAGTCTGGCGATAAGGAGCTTCTCTTTGGTTAATAGGAAGGCTTAATAGGAAGGCAAGAGTATTCTTGGAGTACAATTTGGACCAGGAATTTGGCTTCATTTACAATTAGCCAGTAGTTGCTCAACTGAGGGCAAATAAGGAGGGTCTAATGACTCAGATGGTAGTAGCAATATAATTTAACTCTTTCATAAAGACCTTCATGATGTTGCAAATTTTGCTCAGGTGATATTTAATCAATGTACAATATGGCCCAGACTCACATGGTATGGTCACTCTCACAAGTCTATTTCATAACAGATCCAGTTTTTCTCCCCTTTATATTGACATATAAATTCCCCATTCCCATAAAAAAACATCTTCACTGTCTCCGGGGATTTGATCACTTGTCTCCAGATTATATTTAAAACACACTGACAGCATCGCTATTACACTTTCCCAGTAGCTCCTGTTCCTCCTGCTCTCGCCTCCCTTTGGACCATGTAAATTAGCACGGCTGTTAATCGTTGCATTTGCATTATTTTTTTCTCCCTGACTAGACTGTAAGTCTAAGGGCTGGGCTTACGTCTCTTACTGCTTTGTATTTCCCATAGCATCTATCATTGGAGGTGCTCAAAAAATTATTATTGATTAAATGATTTTTTTGGCACCAATGTTAAAATTATTTTATGCTAAAGTGAAATAAATTCACTTATTGAATAAGCACAAAAATGACATGCATAGAAAGTATGAAATATGGCAATTTTTAAAACTTATTTTGATTTTGCTTGGATTTAATGGGAATTGGTGTTTGATTAGTCAAGCATAAAAATGATCTGTTTTTCGAAAGTCTTGGTAAGAAAGGACTCCACCAAGGTTCTTTTAAGTCTGGGCCAGATATGGTTTATTTTGGGGTGTGTGTAGTAGTATTAGCTCCTGCCCCTGTTCTTTTTTAGAGAATACATTATTCAATGAGTACCACTGACTGTTTTTAAAGAAAGCAATTCACGACTAGACTGCACTACATCCACTAGATGGCAGGCGATGGTTAGAGAAGGAAGAGCCTGAATTATGATTGTTTTTTGGAATTGGTATATTTCCACGGAGCTGTCTCAGTCAACAGACCTTGCCAATAACTCCTTAATTTCTGTAAAGTTCTTCAGCATCAGCTTTCCAGAGATTTTAAAAGTGATTGCAAAACATTCCATGAAATATACTGGCCAGATATTTTTCCACTACCACATCTAACTCTAGACTGACCTTTTATTTCCTCCAATTTTCTTAAACTACAAATGGTGTCCTAACCCACCATGGGAATTAAAATAAATTATAATGAGCATTATAATGCATTATTCAGAGACGTGGAGAAATTACACAAGTTCTTATTTATATGAAGACTACAGTTTAAAGTTTAACAATGATTATTTTTTAAAACAATGGAGTGAAGCACAGCTTTGTCTACAAGTGTCTAAGAGCCTTTGGGAGAGCTTGGGGACACTATCTCACGTTTGTCAGTGCTCCCCTGCCATGTCCTGTGAATGTTTGAGATGCCAGAGAATCCCTGTTCTACCTGTGGCTCACCTCCCAGAATAGTCAGGAAAGTGTGCTGGTGTTTTCACATCTTGATTGGCCTGGCTAGGCTCCCTACATTTTTTGGCTACATTTTTCATGTGTGATCACTTTTCTAGAGATGCTAATAAGATTCAGAAAAGAATTGAAAAACTTGTATTTCTAAATTAAGCAAAATGAATGAGGCCAATTCAACTGTGCTGGTTCCTGTAGCTTCTTTAGAGTCACAGAATTCCACATCACTATAAATGAGACTTGAAGTGAATTAATTAATTCACCAATTAATTTATGGCATTCAGAATTATTCATTAGAATTTATATATGTTACATTTAAAAATCTACTGAACAGATATTATTGTCTATGGGCTGATTCCAAGGTTGTCGTGTTTGTTGCCATCAACCTTAGCAACCAGATCTGGTTTAGTTGGTTGAAAATGAGAGCCTCTAACAATAGCTAGGTAAATAAGCCTTTTGAAATGTTAGAGTTAAGGAAATTTGACATAATTACTAAAGTCTCCTCTTCAGACAAATTTTGAGACCAGACGTGCACAACACGTGTATCGCATGCCTCTGTGGTCCAAGGTTCCTTCCTGCCAGAGTGCTGAGCAGTGAGCGAGAAGGGACAGGCCTGGGCTGAAGGTGCCTAAGGACAGCACCTGTGTCTCTCCATCCTCAGCTGTTAAGGATTTCTGATGTGGTGAAGAGATGAAAGCCCAGGAGCATTGATTTGGCCTCCCCCTCCTCCCCTCTGGTAAATTAACAAATACTATTTGATTATATTTTGTGCATTTAATATCCATCTTTTCAATGTATAATTAACTTTGATTTTCCTCAAACTCTATGATGTAATATCTAGGACTAAAACAAACAGGTGATTACAACTATTACTTCATTTGTATATAGACCTAATAAAGGGGCTTTGTCCTGGCAGCAACTGATGCTTGCCTTTGGAAAAAACTGTTAATTTAGCCTAAGGAGTCATTGGAATAAAATACATTGAGTGAAAACCAATTAGCTAATTTGTTTTCAATAAATATTTACTTGGAGCCTAATATTGCCAAAACAAAATAGTTTCTTGAAAGAGATGGAAAGCAATGAGCTCAAAATTCTTGCAACAGATTTCTACCCTTGTCCTCAAGACTTTTTGACCCCATTAGCAGTAATCTCACCATTGGACTAGCTGGCTGAGTCTTTGCATGTCTTTTAAAGATTGTCTTCTTTACAGCCATCCTATTTGTTCACGTTCCTCATTCCCAATGTGTATTCCCAGCATTCAGCGCAGTCCCTGACATTCTGTGGGTGCTAAATCAATGATGGAAGTGCTGTGGGTCCTTAAAATGGATGTTGACCCTTTTGTTCACATTCTGATTTTTCACTTAAAGTCAAATTATGTCTTGCTTTCATTATTTTGCTTGTATTTGGGAAATCAAATTTTATTTTCGTTAACAGATTTTCCGGAATGCTCTGAAGCCTAATTTGAAGTTCTTTTTAAAGTAGTTACTTGGGTGATTTTCAGTTTGGCTTATCTGCCTTAACTACCTAGTTCACATCTTCCTAGGTTGCCTAAGACTGTGGTGACTGTATAATTGTTTTTTTTCCAAACCAGGACACTTCAGAGAATTACAGGGCATTTAATTAATAATTGACAATATGTCAAGACAATATGTGTGAATTCGAACAATCCTTGGCAAATTGGGATGTGCGATCACCCTACTTAATAACCCATTTTTGGCCTGGCTTATTCTTGTACTTTCTGCTTATATTTGGGGGTAAGTAAATTTAGGTTATCAATTCCAATGTAGGTGATGATCTCACAAAAGACTTTCTGACGTTTCTTGTCAGTTCATTAGTAAGTCTCAGCACTGTGGGTGACTGAATTTTTTCTTCTTTTTATTTTTAATGGCTTTATGGAGGTAGAATTTACATACAAAAGTTGCACATGTTTAAAGGGTACAATTTGATAAGGTTTGACATACATATATGCCTGTGAGACTATCACCACAATCAAGATAATGAATATATCCACCACTCCCAGAAGTAATCCTCTCTCTTACCTCGCCCCCAACGCTCAGGCAACCACTGAGCTGTGTTCTGTCACTGTTGATTATTTTGTATTTTCTAGAATTTTGTATAAATGGAATAATACTGCATATTATTTATTTATTTATTTTTTGTCTGGCTGCTTGGAGATTCTTCATGTTGTCGCATGACTTTTTTTCTTTTTTGCCGAGTAGTGTTTTATTGTATGGATGTTCCACAATTTGTTTATCCCTTCACCTATCAATGACCATTTGTGTTGTTTCTAGTTTTTAATTATCACAAATAATGCTGCCATGAACATTTATATATACATCTTTTTATGGAAAGATGCTTTTCCTTGGGTAAATACATGGGAGTGGAATGGCTGGACTGCATAGAAAGTTTATGTTTAAAAAAACTGCCACTGTTGGTGGGAATGTCAATTGGTGCAGCCACTATGGAAAACAGTGTAGAGGTTCCTCAAAAAATTAAAACTAGAACTACTATATGATCCAGCAATTCCACTTCTGAGTATTTATCCAAAGAAAACGAAAACACTAATTTGAAGAGATATATGCACCCCCATGTTCATTAGAACATTATTTATAATAGCCAAGATATGGAAACAACCTAAGTGTCCATCTCCGGATGAATGGATCAAGAAGTTGTGGTATGGGCTGGCCCAGTGGCATAGCAGTTAAGTTCGCACATTCCGCTTTGGTGGCCCGGGGTTCACAGGTTTGGATCCTGGGCGCGGACAGACACATTGCTTGTTGAGGCATGCTGTGGTGGTGTCCCATATAAAGTAGAAGAAGATGGGCATGGATGTTAGCCCAGGGCCAGTCTTCCTCAGCAAAAAAGAGGAGGATTGGCAACGGATGTTAGCTCAGGGCTAGTCTTTCTCACACACACACACACAAAAAGTTGTGATATATATATATATATATATATATATATATATACACACAATGGGATATTATTCAGCCCTGAAAAAGAATGAAATCTTGCCATTTGTGACAACAAGGATGGACTTTGAGGGTATTATGCTAAGTGAAATAAGTCAGACAGAGAAAGACAAATACCATATGATCTCTCTTATATGTAGATCATAGATACTGAGAGCAGATTGGTGATTACCAGAGGCAGGGGGGTGTGGGGGTGGGTAGGAGAAATGAATGAATTGTTTTGTTTTTTTTTAGTTTAAGTAAACTGAATAAAAAAATTAAACTAAAATAAAAACAAAACTGCCAAACTACTTTCCAAAGTAGTTGTACTGCTTTACATTCCCATCAGCAGTGTATGAGAGTCCCAGTTGCTTTGCATCCTCGTCAACACTTGGTATGGTAAGTCTTTTTTTTTAAATTTTAGCTGTTGTAATAAATGTGTAATGATTCTAATTTGTGGTTTTAATTTGCATTTCCATAACAACTGACAACGTTGTACATCTTTTCATATCCTTACTTGTTATTCATATATCATCTTTGGTGAAGTGTCTGTTCAAATATTTTGTCTATCTTTTATTAGGTTGTTTGTTTTCTTATTACTGACTTTTGAGAGTTTTATGTATTTGGAACATAAGTCTTTAGTCAGATATGTGACATGAAACCATTTCTCCCAGTCTGTGGCTTTTCTTGTCATTTGTTTAACAATGTCTTTTAAAGAGAAGAAGTTCTTAATTTTGATGAAGTCCAGTGTATCAATTTTTCTTCTATGATTCATGCTTTTTTATTGTATCAAAGAAATCTTTTCTTAACCTATAATGAGCAACTGATTTTTAACTAAGATTGACCAGGGTGAATTTAAATGAAATAAAAACTGATGGTAGAAAATTGGGACATCTAGTCATCCAATCTGTATAATATACACTATTTTATTTTGGTGTCAATTGAACTTCTGGAAGAGTTTAGGAGTTAGTAATACAGTTATATCTATTTTCAATATGTAACATAATTGATTTTCACTTATTTAAAATGCAAGCTGAATCAAAGCTCCTTAATTAATGACCATGAGTGGCCAGCCAGATTTTGAAAGCAAAACAACTCAAAAGCATCTTCAAGTTAGCCCTCTCCCTGGCCCAGTCAACAATTTCTAAAGCTCCCAGGTCAACTCTAAGTCATTCTCTGTGACTCCCTGGAATTCATCCACTACTGTCATTCCTTAAGACACTCTGTCATCTTTTGCTGAACTAGTGGAACAGTTGTCTAACTGCTCTGCCTTCTTCTAGTATGGCACCTTCAATCTATTCTCTACTCAGAGGCCAGAATTGTCTTTCTAAAATACAAATGTGATCATGCCATGTACTTGTATATAATTCTTCCAAGGATTCTCCTGTATCTTTAAAATAATGTCCAGCCTCCCTAAGTGAAGCTGGAAACCTGAGGGCCACTGTAAATATTCCATAAGAACATGATTACCCTTAGACCTTGTTCCCAACACAGCTACAGACGAAAAGAATTTAGTACCCATGTAAATCCTAAATTAATAACCTCAATCCCCACTAGATATATTTGTTGAGCCCTAGTGCTTGCTTCACAGCTCATGCATAATTATAGCTTGCTAATTTGCTGGGTTTTTTTGTCTAACCAGAGAAGTGACTCACTGGTTACCAGGATTTATGAGCTTGGTTTGCAGAAGAAAAAGAATGCCTCTAAGGAAGTTACGACCACTGGTTAACCAGATCCCAACTGCAGCTGATGCCAAGAAGTCTGATTGCTCAAGGTCTTATCTGAGGTGAAAGAAACATGGACTTCCCCTTTGTTTTCCTGAAACTCCTCCTCCAAAGCCCCTTAGCCCTATAAAGATCTTCTGCTTTCTTCTTTTGTTAAGGTGGATCTGAGAGAACCTGTTCTCCCACCTTCTTGTTTTGGCCACTTTGAATAAACCTTTCTCTATCTCCAAGCACCAATGTCTCAGCAATTGGGTTCTACTGCACATTGGGCACAGACCTGAGATTAAGAGTTTCAGTATCATAATGAGGACCATAATTAGTGTGATCAGACATCTTGGTTTAAGCCATTATTGTTCCAGTGTGTTTATTAATAGCAACTCTATTCCATTTCTAAAGTGTCCTGGTTTAGTTGATACTTTATATGGTCACTCTACTTATGAGACCTTACTGTTTTGCACTCCAGTTACATTAAGTTCCTTTCAGTTCCCCTTATTCATTGTGGTATCATTTACCACTGGACTTTTGGGCACTCTCTTTTTCCTGCCTTACCTGGTTAGTTCCTATTTCTCCAATTTGTCCTTCAGGTGTCAGTCTGTGTTGTACTGTTCTAGAAAGTCTTACCTGATATTACATGTGTTTATTTTTTAGTTCTATTATTCTCCATAGCATTTAACAGATCATCATAACAATTTGTTCACTTGTGTTTTCATACTGCTAGACTAAGCTCTTTGAGGGCAGGGGAATTGTGTGCTCCCTTCTCCAATATATCAGCACTTAGAACAAGAAGATGTTAATCAAATATTTACTGACTGCATTCTCTGCATATTAAGACTTTGAGGCAATGAAATGCACCCTTCCCTACCGGAAGAACTGAGAAACCCCTGATCTGGAACAAGGAAAGTTAGAACACCCTGTATGGTCTAAAATAAATGGATTGCTCATAAAAATACAAAAACCCTCTAGGACTGAGTAAAGAAATCCTCTTATGGGAAATGTCCGAATGTGAGATTTAAGTGTTGTGCAACATTCCGCCTGAGTTCTTGCCTTTCATGTGGCATCTATCATTGATTCCCTTTGCACTTCTTGATGCTCAGAGTTCAGTTTTTCTGTTTTTGTCCTAAATATGAAAAAGAGTTCTTTGCCTCTGTGATACTCAGCTGAAAGAGACTAGAATTATTTTCTAGTAGATCATACATAGTCCAAAGAAAGGAAAAGCCAAGGGGCCGGCCTGGTGGTGCAGTGGTTTAGTTCGCGCTTTGGCAGCCTGGAGTTCGCGGGTTAGGATCCTGGGCGCCCGCCAATGCACTGCTTGTCAGCCATGTCGTGACAGCGTCCCATATAAAGGGGAGGAAGATGGGCACAGATGTTAGCCCAGGGCCAGTCTTCCTCAGCAAAAAAGAGGAGGATCGGCAATGGATGTTAGCTCAGGGCTGGTCTTCCTCACACACACACACAAAAATTAAAAAAAAAAAATAAAATAAAAAAGAAAGGAAAAGCCAAGAGCGACTAGCAATAGCCACAAAATTTGCAAACATCATAAAAATAAGGAAGTCCTCAAAGTAAAGTTTTAAATTTTGAGTTCCAGTAAAAGTGGCAGTAAACTAGACTGTGCTTCACATTCCCTCATTCCTTTATCTTAAGATAATGACTACATTCTAGCCCCAAATAGGCTGCTGTACATTTGCCTGTGCCTGAATTCCGTCAAGTTCCTTGTCTGTTCATAGTGAAGCCCCCGAGTTTTATCTTGTTTCCTTGGCATCTGGAAAATATCCCATTTGGATATCTTACCTAATTTAAGGGCAAATACCAGCTTCCTTAAGCTGAGTCTTTTTCCTTATTCAACCGTCCTTGCTGGGATCTTCCTCTTAGATTTGGTCCCTGGTGTGAGACGAAATCTACAAAAGAGCTGTAGATTGCTAGCAAAAGACACCTTGAGGCAACATTCGAGATCCTAACCTTTCCAGTTCAAGGCTTTAGTTCTGCAGTCCTCTGAAATCTGGGAAACCAGCTCATCAGGTGAGTCCCTTAGTATACATATTTATGTGCATACATACATACAACATACAGGAGAGAAACTCTGACTGAGTTTACCCACTGCATTTTAAAAATGTAACAGTCCTTATTATGCTGTAATTACAACTTGCGCAAAACAAGATTGAAACTAATCATTGCTCATGATCCAATATCTAGACTTAAACTTTGGATTTGTTTATATGACCTGCAGAGTCTGGTATGATATTCTAGAGCAGATCGCCAAGTGTGGTCCCTGGACCAGCAGCATCAGCATCACCTGGGAACTTGTTAGAAACGCAAATTCTTGAGCTCCACCCCAGACCTCCTGAATCAGAACTCTGGAGGTAGAACCCAGGAATCCATGTTTTAGCAAGCCCTTCAGGTGAGTCGGAAACACTTTAAAGTTTGAGAACCTCCATTTTAGGAGAATCATCTCCATTCTAGAGTAATATAGAGAGTTGAATGTATTTAACTGTCAAGCGCTTTGGTAATAGGGAGAACATTAAATAGCAAGTAATGAAACTTTGCCTCTTTCAGCAAGTTTCTGTGTGCCCATTAACTTTTTTCCACTGCCAGTAGATTTGGCAGGAATGGAGTAAAGCTGAAGGAGGAAGATTAAAATCTCTGAACCGTGAATAAATTAAAGTTCCCCTATACCTGTTGAGTTGCAGTCAAGAAAAAGAAAAAGAAAAAAAACTCCCCCCTGATCTGAGCAAAAACTACGAGTGGACAGGGGTCGGATGCTTCTTAGAATGGAGTGTAGCACGGGCCTTGGCCACAGAGAAAGCCCTTCGTCAGCACATGTTGCAAGTTGTGATTTCTTCTATCCACATTTGCCTTTCATTTATGTGGCTTTCATCTGTGGCTAGATCTGCCTTATAGGTGCCCTGTGTTCCAGAGAGTGGAAATCAAAAGAATTCACAGGAAGCTACTTAGGATTTTGGAAAAGTACAGGCAAGAGATGAAATGCTCCTTTGGAATTACCTTTTTTTTTTTCCCCTATGAATGAGGCACCTAGGTTTCTCAACCTAACATTTACCTTCCAGTTGTTAATATTTCTAACCTGCTGTTTTTCCATTGGAGGGCACAGGGGTTATAATTAATCCAGGGGACAGATTCAGCATTGCTTCACTTTGTCAAGAAGTTTCAATTTGCGCTTGCTGATGTATATTTCACACAGCAATTAGCTCTAGTCTTGCCCTAGTCAAGCAGTTGATGTGTAACAGACTCCTCAGAGGCAGCAGGAGTTGACTGGGAATGTGCAGTGGGTGTCCTTGACATGGCCACAGTGACCTGGCAGGAGAAGCAGAAACAGACATTTTTTCCACCCGTTGCATGTAGTGTCCCGCCATATCCTGTCTGGGATATAGGATCATCTTGGCTTCTAAAACTGGAGTTTCATCTGGAAACCATGTTTTCCTTCATCTGACCACTTTTGTCAGGATTCTTGTGAGGAGTCATCTGGGATCCTATTTATTGACCTGAATATACTAGGTTCATTCCAACATATGTTGCTGCCATCTATTTTTTTTCCCCTCAAGTCTTGGCATTACATTTGGGAACTAGAAAAATGTTACCTTGTTCTAGGAACAAATCTTTATGAGTGCTACATATGAAAAATGCATCTGGATGACTGTTTCAGATGGTGCCCTTCAATCTCCAGACACATTCTAAGGGTATGCCTGGCAACATGTCATCTCTGACACATAAGTCTGGGCTTCCTGGGGCTTCTTAGGCTGACTGCATGCTATTTAATTCTAGGATTCTGTCATTTTTCTCCTGGAGTGTTGAGTAAGCATCAGATCCAAATGCATTTGTTATTTTTGTTTGTTTCTAGATTTCATGAAACGCAGTGTTAGGACTGATATATTTTTAAAAAGCCATAAGTTATTCTGGTACAGCAGTAATTAGAAAAGAATACAGTCAACTCCAAATAAATTAGTTATTAAGTGAGACAAATAGCCATGGATCCCTTGGATGCCGACCTTCCCCAGGACTTTACTTTGGTGCCGTCTACTCTGATGACAAGGTCTTGTGGTGGATGTATATTGGATTAAGAGGCAGGAGATTTTGTTTCTAGTCCTGGTTCTGTGAGTGACAGGCTGTGTGAATTTGAGTGAGATAATTCCCTCCCTGTGCTTTGGTTTCCTCATTTAGAAACTGATGGTTGGGACTCCTTAACTTTTAAAACCCTTCAGTTTAAAAGTCTAGGAATCTTCCTACTAGTGCTATTGAGTGGTTGTTAATAATGAGTTCCATTTCCACTTTGCTTTGTCCTTCTCACTTGAGCTTCTCCCCCTACCTCATCAGAAGAACTTGACAGAGGGAAAGGCAGATTGCAGGTTAGACAGAAAGGAGGGAATTGTCAATAGGTTATTCATAAGTAGTGTCAGTTCCTGCCTGCCCTGGCACCGTCTTGAGGCATAATGTCAAGAGGTTTATCTACTAGCATCAGCTCTGTGGAGTTCTTGAGACAGTGGGAGCCAAGCCGGATAGCTAACAAGAGCTCCATCTCCACCATCTTGGGGGTGAGGATGGGTGGGTAGATGGGTGAGAGGTGTCTGGATCACTCTTCCTAGTTCCAGGACCTGCTGGTCTTGTGGAAGCCTCTGGGTTTACTGAGATAAAATTTTCAATTCCTAGGCTTCTTTGTTTCTTGAGGATACCCCAGTTCTCTACTCTAGAACTAGAAAACCGTGACCTACCTAACTATTGTGAGTTCCCTACTCCCCTCTCTACAACAGTTGCTGGATCCTGGTTCTCCACACCCCCAGCCACTTGGACATCTGACTTCCCAGGGAATGGGCCTCAATGGACCATGATGCTTTCACCCACCAGACTAAAAGTATAGATGCACCCCACAGACTTCTGCTATTGCCTTCTCTCCATCATATTGATCCTTGGGATTTGGGCATAGTTTTGACTGAGCACAAGATTTATATGTCCCCTTTCTTTGCATTTTGGACTCAGATCATCCTTGACTCATACATAACTCATTTAGGCCCCTAACTCCATCCTTAAGCTCAGTTTTCCCAATGGGCTGCCATTGAAATCCTAGAATTTCTGCCAGGTGAGCCATCAGGAACTGTTGTTTGACAAAAAGGAAGTGAGCTATCATGTTACTGACATTTTTGAGTTGTGCAGTGGAGTCTCTAAAGGGTTTTAGTGGTTTTTGCACATATTTCCCTTGGAAATCTGAGAATATGAGCATTCTAGAAGCAAAACATTTTAGAACTGGAATTGACCACATCAACAGAAATACACATGTTTCTTGTCTTTAATAGGTAATCAGTGCACAGCCAGTTGCCCTGCCAGAGCTGGGGGGAAGTTGACTAATTGCCTGTTTATAACACGGGGCTGCTCCTGAGTGGCCTCCGCCCGCTTCTTCAAAAATAACCTGTAAGATAAATTGCACATCAGATTTACTGCCGACAGTGTTGCAGCTTGTGGATGCTATGGCGGGAAGTAGTCAGTGATTTAATAATTTAGAAACAATTTGGGGATGGTTGAGTTGTAATAAAGGTATTTGATTCTGCTTATGAACTCAGGTTTTGGGGAAAAGTATTTTTGAGTTCGAGCAGCGGAAAGTTTTGATTCCCACTAACAGTCACTGCTCGCTGTGAATGTGGTGAGTTTGCCACACTGAAATGTTGCTCGTTTGTGAGGTCAAAAGGCATGAGGCGAGACGTTTTTGAGTACTTGCAAATACCTGGGAAAATTATTCTTATTACAAATGGTTTAAATTAAAAAAGAAACAAATGTTTTTGATGTTTGAAATAGTTATTTGAGCATCATCACTTATGATTGCTCTAGCTCTTAGGCTCATTGCCAAGGCAACACCATGTATAATAATGGCCCCTATATAGTGTGTAAGTAGGAATGTTCCAGACCATGGAGGTTTGCTAGACTTCAGGATTTAGCACCTAGCAGAACTGATTTCAGGGACTTAGAGAGGGTTAGAGTTGCAAATGTCCTTTGAGATAATTTAACCCAGCCCTTCATTTTAAAGTTGAAGGAATCAAGACTCAGGAGGTTAAAAGAGTTGATCAAGGTCACAGATCTTAGCAGAACAAACAGTTGTAGAATCTAGGACTTCCATTTCCAGTTTAATTTTCCTTCTTCCGATGTTGAGAAGGGTTAGGACTAAACGGGGAACATGAGAGCTAACACATTACTTTCTTACGTGATTCTGTATGGATTTCTGGTGATGAAGCTGAGGCGCATGACATTTAGAGGTTTTACTCAGCCACCTGTCAGTGTATCTACTTCTCTAAGGTGTGTCTATAGCAACCTGTGTTCTGCGTTCCCAGATTGATACTTTGACATCCTTGTAATTTTGTGCATAATTAAAATGGATGTGTCTATTGGATTTAGGGGTTGGCTTTTGTTTTCTGTCAGTTTATGGAACTGAGGCCAGATCAATGAGCTTAAATGCATTATGCAAAGTTTCTGTGAAGTGAGGGATAACTATCCCACATTTGAGAAGATGTGCTTTTGCCTTCTTGTCTGGTGGCTGTGTATTTAATTATGCACAGAATGTGCTACTGGGAAAAACTTGGACTGGATCCCTCCCCTTAGGAAAGGCCTGTTGGTGACAGTGATCCTCTGAGCCGAGGCAAAGCTAGAGGCTGGGCGATGGCAGACAGAGGCAAGAAGCAGTGGCACAAGGCTCTAGAGGGCAGCTCTAACTTAGGAGTCAGCCTTAACGACATCCGCGTTTAAGGCTGAATAGAATAGACGTACTGAATGTCTTGGACATCCACTTTTCCTGAGTTCTGGACATGCAAGGATAAGTAATTATGTTTTGACTTGGTGATTTTTTTTGAGCCTGAATGTCCTGGACTCAGTTTTCAGTTCTAATCTTTGCAGTGTAGAGAAAAGGACTCAGGATCTGGAATCTAGTCCTAGTTCTGCTACTAATTAATTGTGTACCCTTAGGCCTCTGGCTTCAGCTTCCTCATCTGAAAATTGAGTGGTTCTAATACTTATTCTCTAAAATTTATGAGTCAGCTGGTTCTTCTTTTTTGCCTCACTTCCCTAGGCCCTACTCAATACCCAATTTTACCCCAGGGCTTATCCTCTCTGTAGACACACCCCCCTGCCCCCCTTATTTCTTGGCTACCAGGTCAGGCTTCTCTTCCAGGAAAGTTTCTTGCAGCATCACCCTTTCAAAGTAGCCACTGTGGTCTATCAAGGCTCACCAAAATAACTTATTAGCAGAAATGCTCAGTGACCTTTGTTATGGGTTGAATTGTGTCCTCCCTCACCGCCCATTCATATGTTAAGTACTAACTCCCACTGCCTCCGAATGTGACCTTATTTGGAAATAGGGTTCCTGCAGATGTAATTAGTTAAGTTAGGATTAGGTCATACTGGAGTAGGGTGGACTCCTAATCCAATATGACAGGTATCCTTAAAAAAAGGAGAAATCTGGACACAGGCATGTACACTAGGGAGAATGCTATGGGAAGAGTGGAGTTATGCTGCCACAAACCAAGAAGCCATCAGAAGCTGGGAGACAGGCCTGGAGTAAATCCTTCCCTAGCACCTTCAGAGGGAACATGGTTCTGCTTGATCTTGGACTTTCAGCCTCACAACTGTGAGACAATAAATTTCATGTCGTGTAAGCTCTCAGTTTGTGACACTTTGTGATGGTAGCCCTAGCAAACTAATACAACCCTAATGGGAATTCAGGAAGTCATTGGAATATGTAGCTTTCCTAGGTGGCTAGGAAATCATGATGACTTAGTCTTACCTCCTGAGATGCACCATACTCCATCAAGGTCGATATTACTGGATTGTTCAAAATAACAACAATTTTTGTATAACTCAAGACATAATAAATTTGGCAGGAAGAATGTACCCATCCAGGGGTAATACAATTTATCCTTCTTTAATATTTGATAACTCTTATGCTCCACCAACTTAAACTTGTCTCAGAAGCAAACAAAATGTGCTGACAGTTCAGTGATTCAAAACCGTGTTCAACTTTAAATAGTATTTGAAATGCAGGAATTCTCATTTACCGAACAAATAAGGCCAAAAATTTGATCTTAAATGGTTCCTAACAAAATAGGTCAATTCACAACGCTAGCTTTTGATCACAGCAATGAAAAGAAGAATTAACTGTGGTCACCTGTGTTACTAAGACCTGCCATCTAAGTCTCTCCAAGGACATCCCAAAGCCACAATATACTGAGAAAACTAGGACAAGGTTGTATGTCAGGGAGTGGAAGATGGAGTGTGGTTAGAAAAGCCTTGATTTCAAAGGCACATTTTTGTCAGCATCTACATCTCAGCTGGAACCTCATTAACACTTATTAAAAAGAGTCATTTCTAGGTATTCCCTAGTCCCTAAGTGATGGAATATTCCTTTTAAATCAAAATACCAGAAATTTTAGATATTTTGGCAATTATTTATAAATTCTATGGCTTTGGTTTATATTGTTTAGGTTGCATGATACTCCCTGAAGCAGAGATTCACTCTCTCTTCATGCTGTCAGTTACATTCTTCTCTGATTTCTGTACCATTTGGGTCCCATGTACATCACTGCATTTGGGCAATGCCCAGATGACTTTACTCTGGGAGACTCAACTGGGCATGACAGCAGATTCAAGTCCTAGGGATGGGTATGGTCAGTACTATCTCGTTTTTATTGATTTCTCCACTTTGCTTTTGATCTTAGGATACATTTTCAATGAGTTCCTTTACCTTACAAGTGGAAAATTGAAGTTAGCATTATCTCTTTTTTGGTACTAAAGAGGAAAATTACTTCTTTCAAAAATATTTCTGACAAACTATAATCTAATTGTCAGGAGAAGGAATGAAGTTAAAAGGTATTTTCATGTTGTCTTGATAAAACTAACTGGGTGGTTTAAAAATGTATGTCTTCAGCTCAAGACAGGGTGTAGATCATCCACTACTTATTCAGATTTTAATTTTATTATTTTTCCATATTAAGCTTGACTCTAAATTTCCTAGCGGCAAAGACAGATGAAAATATCATGATTATGAGCTTCTATTTTTAGTGGAAAGAAGCATCGATCCTGCTGAGCTGGATAAGGGGACTGTTTTGTCCAATTCACACAGGTCAGGCCAATGTATATGGAAATACCACCCATGTCAGGTCAGTTGTAAAAACCGGGCAACATAGATTGGAGACAATGGATTATTTGATGGAGTTAGCTGGTTTCATAGGGATTTTGACCACCATAACGGCTAAATCAGCTATGCATGTAGAAACTGTCATGTTTATCATCCACTTGTTGAAAAATGGTAGCACATGCCACAAAAATTGTGAGAAAACATTTGAACTTTGTAGTCTCCTAAAGGTCATAGTCAGACTTTATTTTTTCAACTTTTCACTCGTGTTCTCATTTTAAATTATGTTTCTGTGGAAAATGTTCCGTCCTCCTGAGTACAGAGGACCTTAGTTACCTCCTAAGGGGCTATCACATCCTCAGTCTCTGGGAGGCCCCTCCTACCCTACACCCTGCAGTCTTATAGACCCTCCTAAAACACCTGTGTGACAATCGGCACAGAGACACTTCATAGCTTCTTATTCCTCCAAATTAAAAGCCATATTCTTAACATTTATTCAAAGTTTGCACAATCCGTGTCAACTTTCCAGTACCTTTGTAACACTGCTTAACTAACATGTAACCCTACCATGTAACACTGAATTTTCAAATCCACCGACTGTTTGACTTCTCAACTTAGATATAAACATGTCACATGTTATACGTCCAAAACAAAGACTTTCGATTCTTGTTTCCCTCATCTGTTCCTCCCTCAGGCTTCCCCATCTCAGTACATGGCATCACCATCCACCATCAGGTCAAAAGGCTAGACGTCATCCTGGATTCCTGCGCTTTCCTTATGAGCCTGTTGGAGTCAACCCATCACTATATTCTATCCAGGTTACCTTTTAAATACATCCAAACTGAACTATTTCCTATCACACTCATTGCTTCCATCTAGTCTGAGTTACCAACTTCTCCTACTAGACGACCGTGGAAGCCTCCTAAATGTTCCTATTTCCATGCTTTCCCCCTAAAATCTCAACTTCCACACATAAAGAGGAATCTTTAAAACATATATATCAAGTTATATCACTCCCCTTCCTAAAACCTTCCAATGTCTCCCCATAACATGAAGATTCGAGTCTGCATTCATTACCATGGTCCCTAGGCCCTGCATGACTTGGCTCCCTTTTCTGCCACCATTCTCCCCACTGCTCACTATGCTCCATCACACTGGTCTTGTTTTTATTCAGAACATGCCATCTTGTTCCCTCCCCATGGCCTTTGCCCTTCCTGTCTCTTCTGACTGGAGTATTGGTTCCCCAGTGCTTTACATGGCTGGCTCCTTCTGGTCATTCAGATTTCAGCTCAAATGCCATCTTCCCAGAGATGTCTTCCTTGACCATCCAACCTAAGCAAGAGTTCTCTACATTTTCTATTCTATTCAATTTTCCTATTTTATATTCTTGCAGAATTTATCACTATCTGAAATTATTATTTTTTGTTTATCTATTTATTGTCTGCCTTTACCTACTGGACTATAAACTTCCTGAGAGGTGAAGCCTCCCTTGACCTCTTCAGCCTCTTCACTGTGAGATTGAAGCTCCTAGAACAGGGTTGGAGCAGTAGGTGCTCTGAGCACTTTTTATAAATTGAATGGCATCTGTATTTTAGCCATATTTGTCTAGTTATGGATTTCTGAACATGACATAGTTTACATTCTTTGCATTTTTAAAACCATTTCCTTTGGTTTGAATGCCACATGCTTTCCCTCTCTACTTTTGACAATCGTTCACATCTTTCAAAGCCCCATTTAAACACCACCTTTCTCAACTGCTCTAGCACATGGTTATGGCCCCTCCTTTGCAGTCCTATAACTATTATTGTCAGGTTCATCAATTATTTTTATTGTCCATATGTCATCTTGAAGTCTAGATTATTTTTTTATGTGTGTATGTCTTATGTCCTCAACCGGATTATAAGTCCTCTGAAGACTGGGATCTGAAGACATTCCATGCACTTATTTCTATTATCCATTGCTATTAAAATATGCCATGCATATAGAGATGTTGAAGAATATTTATGGATTAATTAATTTTCATTCTCACTCTTAGGCATAGTTTTAAAAAAATCAATTTATAAATTTGAAATAATTCTTGCTCTTGGGTGACTGCTAACATTTTCATTTAAAATGGCACTATTTTAAGGATGTATCTGCAGAAACTAATTTCCAAATAATTGGTACCAACTGGAAGCTTTAACAGTGAGCTTCTGGTCTCTGTTATTCCTCCAGTTTGTGCAGGTAGATGTGACTTTAGAGATCTGTCATAGACACAATAAGGCTTAAAGGATACTTGCAGAACAAGTAGAATGGTTGCAGAATTATTTGCAGAACAACTAAACAATACATGTATGGGCAAGAAACTTAAGAGATGCACCTGGTAAGAAGAAATCCTCATTAGAACTCAAACTTTATTTTATAGGAAAATCAAGTACCTAGTCTTGTAGAATGATCACTGTTAAAAGAAATAATGTTATCTTTGACCAATCAAAGTTCATTCTTATCATTTAAGAATTTGCCAATCTGATATATTCCTCTACTCTTCCTCCTTCTCTTTGCCCCAAGAAATAACATTAAATAAAATCAAGCATCGCAGCTATAAACTTCTCAACTTTCTACTCTCTGTTGATCTAGGCACTCATTTCTCCTTGTCTGATTCCCCTCTGTTTCAAAGGTAGCAGTATCCCTGATTTCAAGGACAATCTACTGTCTAACTATAGATTCCACTTTTTTTCCAGATTGTATAGGACTTTATCCATAATTACCTCCACTCTTCCTCTATCTTTAACATCTAACTGAACTGCCTCTTCTTTCAACATACAGACATGCTCACCATAGAGGTAAGTCTTGGCCCTCATCTCCTTTTGGCTACCATTCTACCATCCTTGTCTTCCCTTCACATCAGCAGAGAAAAAATAGTTCACACTCACTTCTCCATCCTCACATTCATACCTTATCCTACAAAGACACTGAGATCTTACCATCCCCCCACTTAAATGATATTGTAATAAACAAATGAATGAATGTTTTCAAGCAGTTTTTCTAGTACAGTTGATTCTTGTTATTTGTGATAGTCCTGTTTATAAAGTCACTGCAGAATTTGCAGATACTGATCACGGCTCCTAGGGGAAATACAGGATCAGGTTCCTGTGAGCCTGTGGCCATATTTTCATTACCTGATCCATAAGTAACCTTGTTCTTGTGTGTTCCTGTTTAAAGACACCTTATTTAATGTACATTGTTGATTTATCAACAATCCTAATCTCAGAAGTGCCATCTCATCACTTTTGTCTTACTATAGTCATTAGAAGCAAGTCACCAGGTCCAGCTCATGCATGTGGAGAGGGGATTACACAGGGGGTGGAGATCTTTGGAAGTCCTGTTAGAAGCTGTCTTCCCTCATCCCCTTTTCCCTTTCATCCTGCTATAAAATATTTATTGAGCAACTGTTTTGTACTAGGTACTACAGAACATACTCTAGGCAAGTATAATCAAATTCTGTTGATTACCAAAATTACCCAAGGAAACTCTGACAAATGCAGACTCTTGGATCTCACCTCCAGATAGCTTGATGCCACAAATCTAGATGACATCTGGGAATGTGTCCTTTAAAAGCATTTGGGGGGGGGCTGGCCCAGTGGCATAGTGCTTAAGTTCATGCACTCTCCTTTGGTGGCCTGGGGTTTGTAGGTTTGGATCCTGGGCACGGACCTACACACCGCTCTTCAAGCTGTGCTGTGGTGGTGAGCCACGTACAAAAAAATGGAGGAAAATTGGCACACCTGTTAGCTCAGGGACAATCTTCCTCACCAAAAAAAAAAAAAGCATTTTGTAGTTTTGTTAAATATCAGGCTAGAATCCATTTCTCTAGGATTCTTTCCCTCAGGACTCACAGTCTAATGGGGAAGATGGATGGGTAAACTAGTAATTACTATTAAGTTAGGTAAATGCTGTGTTAGAGGCATGAACAGGATGATTTGAAATTTAGAAGAACATTTAAGTGGGGGAAGTTGTTGGGTAGAACAAAGCCAGGAGCTGCTTCTTAGAGGTTGTATTCCTGAGCAAGCCTTGACCTAGGAGTAGGGTTAGCAAAGAACAAGGGAAGAGAAATGGATCTCAGGTAGGAGGAATAATATGTGGAAAATTATAGAGGCCTGAAAGAACATGACAAGGAATTATAAATAGTTTGGTATGAATGGGAAAAAGTGCCACTGTCTGGAAGTACTCAGTGGCTGGTATGTGAATGCAGTGAAAGTGGCCAGTTGGATTACCTCATAGCCCTTGCTATGAGGTTAGGGCAGCAGGTTAAGGGGTTTATGGATAGTGCAAAAGAGCGATTGAAACGATGGATCCAGTGGGCAAGGCAGTGAAGTGAAGCAAGAAGGGAGGTGAAGCTGGGGAGAAAACATCAGGTGAAGACCTCAGTGAGGCCCCAGAGTGCAGGTTTGGAGGTTGGGAAGGGAGGGCTAGCACATTCAGGAGCAGTTGGCTCTGGGAGGACAAGAAATTTAAACTGACCTTGAAGAAAGAGACTGGCTATAATCTGGACAAAGAGATAAAGGAAAGAAGTGGACAACAAATCTATCATTCTACAATCAGTAAAGGTTGGCTATTTTAACCCAGAACTTGAGAGATTAAAAAAAAATTTTTTTGATAGGCACCCACTAGCAGGTAGCCATCCCTGGTGGTCTAGTTGTTAAGGTTCGCACTCTCACCCCTGTGGCCTGGGTTTGTGTCCCCACCAGGAACCACACCACCCATCTGTTGATTGTCACACTGTGGCAGCTGCATGTTGCTGTGGTGCTGAAAGCTGTGCCACTGGTATTTTAAATACCAGCAGGATCACCCATGGTGGACAGGTTTCAGCGGAGCTTCCAGACTAATACAGACCAGGAAAAGGACCCGGCCACCCACTTCCAAAAAAATTGGCCATGAAAACCCTGTGAATAGCAGTGGAGCATTGTCTGACACAGTGCCGGAAGGTGAGAGGATGGCATAGAAAGACCAGGCAGGGTTCCACTCTGCTGTCCACAGGGTTGCTAGGAGTCGGAATCAAATCAGGGCACTTACAACAAAACTAGAATCCTCATTTTTAGTGGAAGGAAGATCTTTCGGGAAGTCACATACAGTTTGAAGGCTCCTTTTTATCCTAGGAAGGTGAGTAGATTCAATGGATTCTATAATTAAAAAAAATTAAGTTTTATAATGTACACTGAATTGGTAACTTCAAATCACAATTGAATAAACCATGAGAATAAAAATCTTTTGTTTGCTGTTGATAATCAAAAGGTTTCTTCTTTATCCTGAGAGGAAAATATTAGGTTATCAGTGGGTAGAAAGCTGCCATTTGGATATGACTCTATCTCCTGTTGCCACAGACCTCTGGGGAAAGGCTTGTGCAGACCTGGGCCACCATTACCTCCCAAGGGGAGAACCCCACTACTGCAGAGGGTTTCAGACCCAGGCTTCACCCAGTGAGACACGCATTATGAATGTTTCTGTAAACATTCTCCCTGAAATATGCTGAAACCATCTGTAATGGTTCCAAATCACAAGTGCTTAGCTTCATTTGAAAGGCGCTTGAATTGCCCAATTAATCATAATTAGAGGCCGCATTATAAAATATATGAAACAGTTTGGTGAACAATTGATGACAAATTCTACTTAAGATGGTGGGGGGGTGTAAGCAGTAATGTTATTATTTACAGTATCTTTAGAGGTTTTGTTCTCACACAAAGCTGCTGGTTGTCACAGTTTCAAGGTATTTAACATCTTGTGAATCAATGGTGCTGTGCTGTGGTGATTACACAATGTATAAACCAAAACCAGAGAGATGCAGTGCGCAAACCGTCACGGAAAGATGGCTCCTGGTGTTGTCATCGCGCCCCTCGGATCCAGCTGCGTGTGTGTTTTAAGCAGTCCAGAGGACATTTTCTTCATTTTCCATTCCCGAGACTGTGATTTCTACTGCAAATAGCAAAGCAGAGCTGAACGAAATTTGCAATGCCCGAGGATCTTCAAAGGAGTTTTCCAGATGATTCATGAATTGATAACTGATAGACTCAGCCATGCAGCGCCTTTGTTTGTTGCCTCTGATGGTTTGGATCCTTCCTCTTATAAACAAATTCCTTTTGAATAATAAAGGACATCAAATAAAACCCGGGAAGCTGGCACTCTCCTAGCAGTTAAGCTCTGCTCTCAAGATTTATGGGGAACTGCTGATTGTATTTAACTAAAAACACTCAGCAGTTTAGCTTCAAATAAAAAACTCAGACAAGAAAGCATATTCTCAGAGTATTTACTTATTTATTACTGTGGCTGTGGGGAGATTTCAAACCAATAAATCTAACACGTGTCTTAGGGAACAAATGAGTCTTAGTGGTTTAGATAAGTATTTAAAACATTTAGCTTGATAAATCTGCCTTTGCTCTAAGGATAAATACTGGGCCTTCTGATTTATCTAAGATGGAAGAAGCGTGTCCTCTTAAAATGTATCTATTATCATTGGCCTGGGTTGTAATAACAAGGTAGTGGGACAAGTAGACTTTTTTTTTTTAATGGAAATTCTTTCATTTTAAAAATTCTTTAAAGCCTTACATGCCCATCACAGAAAACCCAGAAAATACAATCACAAATAGCCTAAAACATCCTATATTTGAATCCACAAAAGACAACTATATATTCCACCCAGTTTGGTACCTAACCTTTTTGATTTATATCTCTTATGTTACCTTATCTTATGCGTTGTATCTTGTCTTCTGTCTAACTGCGAGCTGTCACTGTCCCTACCACCGCCTGCGTGCGGTGCCGAAGGGTCTTACACGTGCCCTTACTGATCACGACGGCCGTTAGTTTCCTCCTTATGTGTCCTTATCGTCTTCCTTCTTCCTCTCCACTTTCCTTTGCTCTTCCTCTTACTAACTGTGTGAGCATGGGCAAGTTGCTTAACCTCTCTTTGTCTCAATTTTTAAAAATATTTATAAGTAGCTGCTGTGAGGAAACCATGAGGAAAAGCATGTACTGCACTTGGTGCACTGACTACAAAGAGAGCTCAGCGAATGGCCACTGTGTCGCTGGTGCCTCTTGGTGGGGAGTCTCTTGTTCTAAGAGCTGAGACTCGGAACGATGAGCAGACACACTGCAGAGACGTTACCGTGGTCACCAATGCAGTAAGCATCAAACAATCAATTTGGAACATGGAATAATGGTTCATAAACCTTTGAACATTCTAGATAAATGTTTAGCATCTATTTATCACCATTTTCCTGTGGTGTGCTCTCCTCTTACCAAACTTCTTTATTGCTAATACCTCTTTAACTTTTCTCTGTGTTTAAGATAAATGCCATGTTTTCTATTTGGGTTAGACTATCTTTTGTTTTAAGTTGTAGAGATTACTCTGAATGTGTCTAACAATGGCCATTGGATTACAGGTCACCTCACACAGCTAAACTGAACCGGACGACGACGATGACAGCGGTTTTACTCAGTACCCGCTAGGCCTTGAGCTGCAGTGGCGCTCTCCATGGATGCGCCAGGAGTGCAGACGTCAGTGTGGACCTTCTCTCAAGAGTGGGTAGTCCTGACAGAGCCGGGAACTGGGGGTACATTTTGATTTGACTTTCGACATTATGGTTAAGAATGTTCAAATGGTACCAGCACACAGGACTTCCATGGCTCTATAGACTCATAACACCAGGAAGATCTGCCCAGTTCACTTTACTTTAGGAAATGCAAGTATCTTCAGAGGCCAAGCTCGTGATGTCAACACATTTAATTAAAGACAGTTGAGATTTCAAAAGAGAAGGCAGAGAGGAAAACCACACAAGGATCCCCCTCCAATACATCTGAATTTAGTCTTAAATTAAGCAAATTGAATAGGTTCTGCTGAAAGTAGTCACTGATGACATGACTAAGTTAGAACTGGCACGTGATCCTTCTCTCCTAGTAAACATAGTGTGTTGCTTAATCCTGGAGGGGCCTTGAAAGCCAGCAACAGAACAGTTGCCTGACTGGCAAACGTTCTGAATGATTGAGATGGTTTCAGTGAAAATGTCAATCCTTCCCCTGGGAATGTCTATGATGCAGTTGTGTGGGCAACAGCAAGATTGGGTTGGGCCGGCAGGGGGTTAAGAGCAAGCCACACAGATGTCAGGGTCTGAGTTAAGCCAGTGATTTGGGAGCCAGGAAATGAAGACTAGGGAGTCAGTAGTTTAAGGTGGTCAGGAACAAGATGGAGGTCAGGAAGCCAGGACATCAGGCAGGGTCAGGGAGGAAGAACAGGTCTGGGAGGTGAAGGCTGGAAGAATCAGAGGTTTAGAAGTTCAAATCACTTGCAGATCTGGTATAATGCAAGCAAAACACAAGGAAGAATCGAATCAGCAAACATACAAGTCATTTATGGTCTTTTGTACTTCCTAGTCTGGCAGGGTTGGGCCAGTTGTAGTTTACTGAGTAACCTCAGGGGACTAGAGTGTTATGGTCTATTCCACTTTCCTGTGCCCTCTACTGACCAGCTGTGTACCCAAGTCAAGCAATATCCTTACACATTAATTTCTTCACCTGTTAATTGAGATATCATTGTCTACATTCCACGGGTCTTCTGAAAGAGTGCTCCTTTTGTGATAATTCACCTGTACGCTTTACAATTTGTATACTTTTCAGACGATATGGAATATATCAATAAAATATTTACTTAATAATGTTCCTATACATGTATATGACTGGTAGATAGAAGCTACTTGGTGGTTTAAAAAATGAAATATGATGCAGAGAGCAGCAGCTGTAAATAGATTCCCGATAAAGTCACAGTCACATCTGGGCAATTCTTTCAACTAGGTTGTACTTAACCGAGCTTGTTTGGCATGTGGTCATTTGTTTTTTTAAACACAGGCAAATGCTGCTTTCTTTGTGAAGGTGATGCTATTACAGTTGGGCCTACACAACTTCAAGCAGTAAAAAATTCAGGCAGTTAAATGGGTATTTGAGCTGCTCCAATGTATCAAACACTGAGATAGACAAACATATACCTCTGTTTAGATAATTGTTAAACTTAAATTCTGCTTGCAATTCTGTAATTAATATTTCCCACATTATGGGAAATTATGGGATGTTAATAGGTGTTAAGGTACATGACCAACTGACTTTGGGAGATGACTAAGCAGAATTTTTTTTTTTAAGATTTTGGACTTCTCAGAGTTTTTCACTTCTAATGTACTTTGTGATTCTTTAGAGGTAAATGGACCTTTACATATTTTTTTGAAATGGAACCTTATTCTCATGAAATAGGTTGGGACATACTGATACAGACATTTTTTGACTCACAGTTTGGGTTGAAAGAGAAGATATGGTTGGTTAACTGATATTGGTATTCCTCCAAAGTAAGAAATTATCATAATTTCCTTAATTCTTAGGGCACTGTTACTACTTTATTTGGAAATTGGGAATATGCTTTTATGACTTAGTCCAATAGACTTCAAATTCTTCAAGGACAGGAACTGTAGCACATATATATATCATTTGTGCTCTCAGGTTCTGTACTTGGTTTGCCATGAAGTTTGAATCCTAATCCCCAATCTTAATAACCAGAGATGCCTATGTTTAACTTATTGAATTGTCATCAGAAAATAGATACTGTGAGACATATCCATATGTATGGATTGTGTAAGAGATTCAGACTGATATTTTTTGTATACATTTTAAATTCTGACTTATTAAACATATTCATTAAATTCTTTAGCAAATTCAAAATAGCAGTAGCAAAGTTTCTTAAATGTATAGTTGATGGAAAAGGAGTGAAGTGACACAGCACATATACATTATTATTTGTAATTTTACCAAAAAACATGTTTAATTCTGGAAATGATCAAAACCACATTATAATTAGGGGAGATACAATAAAAGATTGAGATACTTGAATAAAAATGTTAATAAACAGGGTTCACAGAGTAGAAACATTTTTTTTTTGGTTTAAGACAACTTTTGAGTGTTCATTCCTTCATTTCACAAACATTTATTGCTGGGTTACTATGTTCTAGGCACTGTTTGAAATTCTGGAATATATGGCTGTTAAACTGTTGAAGAATTAATACCTATGACCAATATTTCAAATATTAGCCCAACAAACATTTGAAACCTCTGCCACAGCCTGGACCTCTGACTCTGTTTTGGGTGTGTGTTTTTGGGGTGAGATAATGTTGGGGGTTGGGCATTAAAGTGCTATCTTGTGTGGAAAAACACTTAAAGATGATGTTGTTACTTCAACGAAGGAGTCCTCAGAGTTCCATTTGGTTTGATGCTTTTTGTCAGTCGGCTTCTTAACGTTAATGTCTCCAGCAGACTGAAATAATCTGTCATCCTTTAGAATACTATCCAAATTTAATTCAAATTAATTCTGAAATGAAAGATGACACATTTAATCAAGGTAAATACACTGCTGACCACTTGAAAATACATTTTTAAAAGTGACTTCGCCAACCGGATGTGCCTCCATGCAAACGGCTGGATCTTGAAGAAATACTCTGTACAAAGTCAACTTGGGGTTGTCTCCCAGCAGGAGTGGATTGTCTTCCTTATTCTTTGACCAAGGATGGCTCAGGATGGTGCTCCTGACCCCACCCCAGAGTGCAGGTCCCTGCACAGGGTCAATGATGGTGACTAGGGACAGTACTGTGTATGATCTGCTTCTGTCCTGAGGTCCAACTCTCTGGGGAATCTCCGGCTGATGGCCACCCAGTTGATAGCCTGTTTCCCAAGAGCAATCTGGGCTCAGACTTGTAGACCAGCTCTCACTGCTCAGGGCATGGGCGAATGCCTTATTGCCTTGACTGTTTTTCTTTCTGGTGTGTTCCACATCAGCCTTCTTTTCTTCGGATTGGGAGGACCTCATATTTGGTTGAAGGCAGGGGAGGGAAAGGGGAAAATAGGCCATTTTTGTTGTTTTGATTCCAGGTTACAGAGGCTTACCTAACCGAGGCATAGGGAGTCTCCAGGTGGTCTGCTATGGTTTAGCATGCAGGGCCACAGACTCAGAGCAATGAAGTGTTTACTTGATGGCCATTGGCTTCTGTGCATATATTTCCTTCTGTGGATATGTACTTCTCAGAGACCCTGCAGGGAGCGGAGACAGTTTAAGGACAGAATTTTGAATTAGTATCCCATGCCTGAGCCACATTTCTCTTTCTTTTTATAAGCATAAATCTGTATCGACACAAATCTGTTATTGACATAACTTGTACGTGCTTTGAAGGAACGTAGACCTTCAAAATGTAGTTGAGTAAAGAATTGGATTTTGCTTATTTTCGTATTATGAAATGATGTACACGCATGGAAAAAAAAATCAAACAATAAAAAAAATATATCTAGTTAAAAGTGATTATTTAACCCTTAATCTAAAGTACCCCTCACCGGAGGCAATGCCTTCTACCAGTTTCTAATGTATGCCTCTAGAAATCTTTCATGTGTATACATCAGTGCATAATTGAAAAGCATGCTAAAAAATTTAAATGGCATTATTAAAAAAACACACGAACAAATGGAATTAAACCATTTTATAACTTGCTTTTCTAAATTTAACGTCTTGAAAATTGTTTCATAGCAGCACATGGAGACCTACTTCATTCTTTTAATGGCTGCATCATTTTTCACTTCAGGGATATAGAATAATTTATTCAATGAGAAATTGGTTGCTTTAAGGATAATAAATGTCCTGTTGAATGGATAGTGTTGGGTTGAGGCTATTTCTCCCAAGGTGAAGATGTAATTTAAACTTACCTCCTCCTTTTTTTTCCCCCTGGAAAATTAAAATTCAACTCTACATATGTTTTTGGAAGTGTGAGTTTTGGAGATGCTAATATTAATTTAATATCAGTTGGAATAATGGCAACAAACAGAATAACAAGAACAAAAATTGTGTCTGAATAATATCCCAAGATATTAATCTATGTCTTGAATATTTCCCTCTTCCATAGTACCCTGACAACTCCTCCTACTCTAGTCCTTGTCTCTGGACGACAGTCATCTGCATCTGATGCAGCTCCAAAGACGAGGGAATTCATAGAGAAAGGCCACTGGCTGAAATGTCAGGCTGGGAGATTCAGAGGTTCTTTGAGTTCTCAGAAATTTGGGCTGGAGAAAAGGGAAAAGAAGGCAAGGAAACTACTCACAGGAGAGGAAGGAATGTGGAAAAAACCTGGGAGGGGTAAGAGTGGAGAAGAACCACCTGGGAGCTGAGGAATGGGGCCTCTGCTCTGAGTGAGAATCCTGCTCCCAGAGACCCTCTGTGGTGTCCAGAACGCCCTCTCCCTGCTCCCTCCCTAGCTCATCACCTGTGGTCAGTCTAGCAAAGGACAGCTGTTGGTGGTGGTGAGGAGCTGGGACACCCTGGGGAGTGGGGGTTGTTGGTGTTGTGAAAGGAGGCCTCATCCCTGACCAGTTAGGGGGGAGACAAAATTTATCTTTCTACTTAATTTATTTGTGGTTGGGTTTTCTGTCATGTGCAACCAAAAGAAGAATCCTAATTAATAAATAAAGCAGGTTAATTCTCCTTCATCCATTGGGCAGGGGAGCAGAAAAGATCAGTGATGAGTGCAAGAGACTTCTTTTTGGGAAGACTCTAAAAGTTTCAAAATCTGTGGTAGTAGTATTTAAAAAAAATTAGTACAAAAATATTTTTAAGAATACCAAATAAATAGTTAACCCTCAAATTTCTTATGAATAAATAACAAATAAGAGACACTACTGTCAACTCTTTGCTAAACTCAAGATAAATGCCTGAAAAATAATAGAAAATTCATAGTCCATGAATAGCACTGAGCTGTAAGCCACTTGATAGAACAACTCACTCCATTCTTAGTTTCAGTGCAATATTTATGTTCTGTGAACTATTTAAAGAAATATATTGGACAATGATTTTTCATGGTTTTAAATTTTAGGAATATGTTATTCTAATTTTATGTGTAACTGCCTTCTTCAATCTCCCATTTGCTCAGTTTTAACATGAAATAATTTATAGTGATCGATAAAAAGGATAAACGATCTTAAGAAAAATGGACTTTACAGTTAACTTTTTAAAAAATTCTCATAATTTTACTTGTATTCATGTTATTCAAAAATAGTAATTGCAATTTTGTCAGTTTTTTATTTTAATGACTTGTTTTGCCTCAGTTAGGGTCATAATTTGAAACTGATAAATTCCTAGAAGCATTATTTCTTTCCTTGAAAAATTTAACTCATACTGGAATATCACGCCTGGAAAAGAGGGATGAATGGAATATGATCGTCAAGAGAAATTAAGAAACTTAAGATTCTACTCTCCAAGAAGTACAGGCAAGTACTTTTAAACTGAGTTTAATATTTTTTGCCTAATTACAAATAGGCAAATCCAGAGGTTGATTCTTGTTCCTTATCTTACCCTCCTAATGGAAGCATTGGACAGAGCTGGTCACTCTTTCCTTGAAACACTTTCTTAGTTAGACTCCAGTGGAGCTCTTCCTCTCCAGTTTTTTCCTCTCACCAAACTGCTCTTTCTCAGCCTTGTTTGCTGGATCTTCCTCATCTTTGCAACCTTTAAACATTAGAGGGACTCCAAGGGTTGAATCCTTGGATCATTTCTCTTCTTTAATTACTTTACTCCCGAGGTGAGTTTATCTAGTCCCTGACTTTAAATTCAATTCTTTGCTGACCTCTCTTCTCGACGTCTCCCATGAACTCCACACTGATAGCCTTCTCTTTCCCTTTCAAACTTGCTGCTTCCACAGTGGTCCCATCCCCTCCGTGTATGACAGCTCCAATCTTCCAGTTGCTCAGCCCAAAAACCTTGAAGTCTCCCTTGATTCCTTTCTTTCATATCCCACATCCAATTTATCAGAAAATCCTGATATGCTCTTCGATACATATTCAATCCAACCACTTCTCACCACCTCCTCTGCGATGACCCCAGTGAAGGCCACCACCACCTCTTACCTGGATTATTGTGGTGGCCTCCAAGCTAGAATCTTGCTTCCGCCCTTGATCCGTTGCAGTCTGTTTCCCACATGTCAGCTAGAGTGATCCTTCTGAAAAAGGAAAGAAGTCAGATAGTCATCCTTCTACTTAAAACCTGTTGTGCTTTTCCACTTCATGCTGGGTAAAAATCCAAGTCCTTACCAAGGCCTAATTGGCTCTCTGCTACCTCTCCAGTGTTATCTCTTATGATTCATCTCTCTGTTACAGCTATATTGGCCTCACAGACCTTCCTCAAACACCCAGGCATGCTTCCCTTTCGGAATATTTGCAATTCTCATTTTGTCTGCCAGAAATGCAGTTCCCCCAGATATCCACGTTGCTTTCTCTCTCATGTTTTTCAGATCTCTGCTAAAATGCTGTTTTATTGGTGAGGCCTCCCTGACCATCATGTCTCAAATTCCACACTGTCTCTTCCACCTCCTCCCACCACGGTCTGTCCTCTTACTCTGGTTTCTTGTTCTTTACAACATTTGACACCATCCAGCCTGTTTCTTTGACCTGCCTCCCTTCCTTAAAATGTGAGCTTCAAATTCACTGGGATTTGGTCTCTGTTTTATCCCAGGGCCTTCAGTAGTACTTGGCACAGATGATAGGCTCAGTAAGTCAGTGTTGGATAAAAGAAAGCAGTTCATAAAGACACACATCTGACTACAAATGGTTTGAAGGAGAATATAGATATCTAGTGTAGATTTCCTTCAGGGGTTGCTGACAGGGACCTATAAAGCATCGAGATTTCTTTCATCCCATTTCAAATTTCTTTCTCGAATTTCTTGAAAGTTCATTTCTCAAGGCTACTCCCATTTCTTTGTCTATTTTTTCCCCTTCATCCAGTCTCCATTCCCTTATATGAGTTTTCAGGTCCTCCTTACTTTCTCTGCTTCTCTTTCGCCTATTCCTTATGAAAAGAATTCTAGCTCAAGTCTACTCGTCCTCTAAGTTTGGACTCCAGACCAGCAGCATCAGCAATACCGAGCACTTGTCAGAAATGCAAATTATGAGGCTCCACCTGAGACCTACTGATTAAGAAACTCTGGGGTACGGCCCAGCAACCTATGTTTTAACAAGCCCTTCAGGTAACACCACTCTCCTTTCCATCCGTCATGCTCGTCTGCCCCTAAAGGTCCAGTGGTTCACTGAGAAAGCTTAGAACACTTTCTCCTTAGAAGGGGTGTGTGTATGTGTGTGTGCGTGCATGTGTGTTGTAAACGATTGCAATTTTTTAACATTACATATTTTTGCTTGTCACAGCTTAATTGCCTGCAACATTCCCAAACTGTCTATGGAAAAGAGCTATATTTTCTGTTTCTGAAGTTCCTTGGGAGCCCCAGATGGGGTGGAAGTCACTGATGCGGGAGCTTCTGGGTGGTTGTGCTGGGGTGACCATGGGTCTAGGGCATTGCTTCCAGCCCTGTTGCTCTCCTGGGGCTTCTGGGAGGGATGTGGCACTCTTGCCACCTACGGCTGCTTTCCTCACAGGCTTCAGGTCAATTTGCTATTAGCATTTTTTTTTTTGCAGTTTTGGACTCTTTTGAGAGTCTGGAAAGTGTGTTTTCCCACAAAACTGTACATATATGTGCCTTCATGGACCAGTGTTAGAACAACTGGGTCAATTGATCAACTGTCAAGAATGCACGCTCTAACCATTCTGCTTAATAAAAGTTTACAATACAAAACAATTATTTTACAAAAATGCTGCTCAGAGAAGATGAGAGGATTTTGTTTTTTTCTGTGACAATAAAGACAATAAGTTAGATTAAGCAACAGCAAAGCACTCATTCGTTATTTAAGCTGAAAGGGAAAATTCTTACATTTTTTGCAATGAGTGAGAGGGCTTTCGATCTTGTCCCAATTGCAGACACTGAAACAATTTGGAAATTCTTCCTGTTGACATTTTGGTTAATATTCTTCCAATTTTTTCCAATGCATATAAATATATCAGGAGAATTATCTACTATATGCTTTTATTTAAACAAATATTGGCTTATCCTATGCATATTATTTAATTCATCTCCTATTATTATCTAGGCTTTTTCCAATTTTCAGCTATGATGAAAAAAATTGTGCATATACTCTTATGTATTTATATGATTAATGAAATAAAGAAATGAAATTGCTAGGTCAAAGATTATATGTGCATTCAAATTTTTGATAAATTGCTACATTTACTTTCAGAAAACCTAAACCAATGACTATTTCCAACTATGCCCAGTATGAATATCTTTTCTCCTTAGGCTTTCACCAGCAGTGGATATTAAAAATCTTTAAATCTGCCAACTTGAAAAGTAAAATATGATGAGTCATTATTAAAATTTGCATTTATTTGATTAGTGATAATGTTGAACATCGTTATTTACCAGCCATTCATAGTTTGTATGCATCTGTTTCTGCTTTCTGTCCTTTTTTATTGGGATATTTGTCTTAATTATATTGATCAAATATATATGTATAAGATGTGATGTATGATTAAACTATAATGGTAAAGCATATTAACCATATTTGATAAGGCATATTAAGTATACAATAAAGCACACTGTTTATCACGTATGTTGCAAAACTTTTTTCCAAATCTGTCATTTCCCTTTACCTTTGTTTAAAGGTATTTTAAAATATTTTCTTGCCATAAAAATTTTTATGTTTTTAAATATACCAGTCTTTCATTGTGAACTCTGCCTTTGCTGTCATGCTTAGGAAGAGTTTTTTTCCATCTTATTTAACTCTCTTTTTTATTTTCAGTAGTGTTTTCCAGTTAATTACTTTGAATTTTCCAAGGGTGAAAAAAACTGTATCACATGCAAATAATACTTTTTTCTCCTTCTTGTCAAATTTAAAAAACTCTTTTAATTTGTATTGGTTTACTTCCATTAGTTTGTCACATAGAAGAGTTTAAAATAATAATGGATATCCTGATATGCTTTTTAAATTTCTGTTGTAGGAGCTGGCTAATGCCAAATATTTTAGAAGTAATCTTTGTATATCATTATTTTGTATTATTTTCATCTGAAAAATTTCATATTATTCATTTATGTTCAACTCATAGGTTATTATATCTATTCTTACTTGTTTCTTCTTTCCCTTTCCCATATTTACATTATTAATTTTTTTCTTTCTTCATGTGAAACTTTGCATAGTAATATTTTCTTCCTTGAGCTATGTCTTTTTGATTATTGTTTCCCCTCTCTGGTGTGATAGTAATTCAACTAGTTTGGAATATTTTATAAATATAAAAACAAATCTTTGATTTTTAAAATCCAAATTACCAATAAAAATAATGAATCACATGGAAACTTAAACTCCCTGTGGTAGTTAGAATCCATAGATTTTCCTCGACAGTCCAGCTTTTATGTAAAGAGATGCTTCTGGACTCTTTGCTTACGTTTCTTCTGACTGAAATATACTTCCTTACTTGCCTAGTGGCTTTTTTTCCCCAAATCCCTAGGTCGTTAGCACCATGTTTATCTTTTCTCTAGACTCTGACTTGCTTGACTTGTGCAACTTCAAGAGTGTGACTACCAATTTGTGCTTGCCTAGATTAAACATTTTAAAGGCTAAAGTACATGCACAAAAAAACTCCAGGAAAGTCATATCTGTTTTTAATATAACTGGAATGTGTTCCTTATTGGAGATTATTTTGTGTAATTCACGTTTGCTTGAAGTGATGTCTGATGCTCCTGCTGACACAATCACTGGCCGTATTAGTGAAAGTCAGAGGTATTCAGTGTCTGGAAGAAAGGGTGTGGGGAAGCCAGAGAGCTCCTGACGAGATCTCTCATCCACGTTTATTTCTCCGTGTTTAGATTAGTTAGTTTTAGTACTAATGATGTTAAAATTTCTTCATAATACTTCCAAACATCCCTTAATTTATATTTTGCAGTTACTCTTTTCCCCTCTAATTTGCGTTTTTCCTTCAAATTTGATGTTTTCTTACCTGCTAATACATCAGAGTTTTGCAATTTGCATGACATTGTTTTCTTTTTTTTTTTTTATCGAGGTCACATTGGTTTATAACACCATATAAATTTCAGGTGTACATCATTATATTTCAACTTCTGTGTGGACATTGTTTTCTCTAAGTCTTCCTTCTGTACACTCCTTTTTACGACCAAGTTTATTTCTAAGCTCTTGTCCCTCCCCTGAAGAAAATAAGGTGAATGTGACGCTTTCCAAAATGTGGGTGAATCTTTTTAGTCCTGTGTGGGTTAGCAGAGCCTACGTTAATGTGTAGCTGAAACTTTGATCATTTTGTGTCCCCCAATGGGTCAAATTAAAAAGAAAAGCAACAACCAAAAACACAGGTCTTTCCCCCCTCATTTGGTGTTTCCATTGATGCAAGGAGAGAGCACAAACTTTAAGACTTAAAAAGGGCCATACATTTCCTGCAGGGACTGGCGTGTCGGAGTGAAACTGAGGATGCTTTAACTGATTTCATTCAACACATGTTTTTGTGCACCTTTCTCAAGTGCTGGCTTCTTTTCTGAGTTGCTTCCAGAGAACGCAGAGCCCTGCCTCCTCTCTGATGGATTTCTTTGCTGAGGCCACCATCCCTAGTTTGAATCATGTAGACCCTGATCACAGGAGCAGAGGCTTGAAGAACACCAACTTCAAACTATGAATGTGATTCTTATGTGTTTATTCTGTGGAAATATTGGCGTTATATGTCAGGTTCAACTATGTTACTGATTACATAGTTTTTGGCTTATTTTATTGGAGAAAAGTTTTGAATACTTATTATTTGTAGTAGGCAATTTAGAAAATTTCAATTGACATCCATGTGTTGTTAAGGAACACAAAAAAATTTGCACTCTGAGCTCATCTGTTTTCTAATATGGGCCTTGTTTCATCAGAGGAAATCAGAAGAATGAACTATTACATAAAAATCAAGGAAAGAAGTCAGAATATGTATCCTCTATTGTTGAGATAAAGATAATTCAGAGGGGCAACTTCTAATGTCATCGACAAAATAAATTTTCTTGAAGGTCAGCTTCATTTTTCTGTCATCAAATGAGGTTTGAAACACCAAATGATTTACTGTCTTAGAATATTTAATGTCTAATTAATTTTGTCATTTAAATAAAGATGCAGTTCTACTTTTGAAATTCCATCCAGTACACAATTAGAGAATTCTGTGTTAGAAGTGATAAATCTACAGCTCTAAGTGTTTTTTTCATTCTTTGCCCTGAGAAATTATTTAATTTCCTTCATCATCTCTCTCTCTTTTCTTCCTTCTACTTTACTTCTTTGGGGTCATCATTCTTCAGTCCACTATCTTCAGCCTATAAACCCTTCCAAGTATGATCACATACATAATCTTTCTTATGCCCTTTACTGAAATATACTTATTTCCTTCTCTTTCTTTTCTTTATCCCTTTTATGTGGTATTATTGAACTTAGAAATTCCCCCTAAAACAAATATTATTGCCAATCACCGATATTGCTTAAATGGACAAAAAGATAACACTCCGTTATTTAAAGTACTTTACAAAGGGACATCTTTGACTGAAAAATATACCTTTACCATGAATTTTTGTATTAGTAACTTTTATTTAAGGATGCAATAAAACTGTGTTCTCGATTGTAGTGTTCAATAAAATATTGTCGACCATTAACACCTACCCATTTTCTAACTCGTTACCTAACAAGAGTGTGAGGGAACTGGTTGATTTTGAAGAGAGAGAAGTTCAGACATGTCAGCGTGCGACTGCTGAGCAGACACGGTGACGGCAAAACCAGGAGAGGGAGAATGGGGCGAGGTAAGCACACTAGCAGTCTGCGAAAGGGAGAGCAATTTGTTTTTGTGGGGGATTCCTCAAAAAGAAACAAATCAGAATAAAACAAAGTAACAGAAAATGTGCTGTCCTCCAAATTTTGCCCGGCTCAGACTCAGCCTGACTCATACTCAGCTTCTTGGGTTCCAAAATATAACCACTGACCAGTGGCCACTCACTTAAGACACAAAGCAGCTGGGTCTCATGTCTGGAATTTTGGTGGCATGGGAATTTTAAATGATAAACAGCTAAACACAGTTTACCGTAAAATAAATAAGATGCATCTTAATTTATCCTTGAAATATATAAGTGAATGGACTCTAATAAGCTCTCTGGCTGGGCTTGATAAGGTCTTGGGAAATTGATTTCAGTCCAACAGAGAGAAGTACTATAAGGTTGTGTCATTCGAGACTGTGGTTTATTGGTCTTCATAATTAAAGAACTTGGTAAAAGATGAATTTTTTTGTGTGTGACAAAATTGAAAGATTTACAAGACAATGATAGTATTTGCATACATATGGAAAAATGCTATAAGAGGAAATAGAGATACAAACCTTAACATACAATATATAATTTTGCTCTTTCTAGATAAATATGGGAATGCAGAGTTCCTAATGTGCACCATCTTGGGATCGTGTCTAACATGTACAACATAGATACTTCCAGGTGTGAAAAAAACCCAATAAAGTATTGACTGTAATTCATGGTGTTTTTCCACAATGAAAGAAGATAAACATTCTTTGAAGTATGTGATGGTTAAGCTTCCCTTATTTGCTTGAAACATTATTGTCTCATTTATTTCTCCTTTCCCCTTGCATCTAATCAGTTAACAATTTCTGGCGATTCTTTTGCATGCTCTCTCACACACATTCCTTTTCTTCCATCTCCACTGCTGTTGCCTGTTTAGACCGGTCTCTCCTTAACTTGCATCTCTTTTGGGGATTGTTGCAACTGCATTTCCCTGCACCCAGGTTCTCCTCAGGTTTCACATCTTAGTTAAAACATGATATCTTCATTCACTTTGTTTTAGCCATTCTGGTAGGTGTGAAATGGTATCTCATTGTGGGTGGTTTTCTTTTTTTTTTTTGGAAGATTGGCCCTGTGCTAACATCTGTTGCCAATCTTCCTTTTTTCATTTTTCTCCCCAAAGCCCCAGTACGTAGTTGTGTATCATAATTGTAGCTCTTCTATATGGGACGCCACCTCCGCATGGCTTGATGAGTGGTGAGTGGGTCCGCACCCAGGATCCGAACCAGCAAACCCTGAGCCTCAGAAGTGGGATGCGAGAATTTAAGAGCTACACCACCCGGCCAGCCCCTCATTGTGGTTTTAACTTGTGTTTCTTTAATGATTAGCGAGCTTGAACACCCTTTTGTGTTTATTGGACACTTGGATATCTTCCTTGTGAAATGCCTTTGAAATCTCCTACCCATTTTTCTATTAGATTGTCTCTCTTTTTGTATATTATTTGTATATTATTGATACAAGCTCTTTGTCCATTCTATGTATGGTGAGGGTTTTCTGCAAGCCTGTGGCTGGCTTTTATAATTTCTTTATGGTGTCTTTTGATAAACAAAATTTACTAACTTGAGTGTTGCCCAATTAATCAATCTTTTCCTTCATGATTACTACACTTTATGTCCTGTTTAGAAAATAATTACTGACTTAAAGGTCATAAAAATAATCTAGAAATTTTATTGTTATTTTTCACATTTAGATGCATAATTTTTCTGGAATTGATTATTGTGTATGGTGTGAGGTAGGAGTTAAGTTTTACTTTTTTCCATGTGAGTATCAGATTGCCACTATACTGTTCATAAAAAAAGGCTTTATGTACTGCTCTACAGTGCCATCCTTATCCTTAGTCATGTTTCCATAGATATGTGGGCCTTTTTGTGACTCTCTGTGCTGTTCCATTGGTCCACTTGTCAAAACTTTGCTAAAACCATGCTGTTCTTGTTGATTTTCTTGCAGAGAGGAAAAGTACTTTTCTGGACTCATCTCAAGAAAACACAGGGTAGTAAAATATATTAACATTTTATATATATGTCAATTATTGAGGTATGATTTATATACAGTAAAATTCACTCTTTGGTGTATTGTTTTTTGACTTTTGACAAATGCATACAGCAATATATCCACCACCATGATCAAGACGTAGAACATTTTCAATACCCCAAAATTTCCCTCAGGCCCCTTGTAGCCAGTCTTTTCCCCTACTCTCAGCTCTTGGCAAGCATTGGTCTGTTTTCTGTCCCTATAATTTTCATTCTCTAAACAGTGTCTTTTGCAGAGCAGATTTTTTCTTTTGGTAAGGAAGATGGGCCCCGAGGTAACATCTGTTGCCCATCTTCCTCTATTTTGTATGTGGGAAGCCACCTCAGCATGGCTTGATGAGCGGTGTAGGTCCATGCCTGGGATCTGAACCTGCAAACCCAGGCTGCCAAAGTAGAGTGCGTGAACTTAACCATCACGCCACTGGGTGGCCCCCAGAGCCGATATTTTTATATTGGATGTAGTCCAATTTGTCAACTTTTCTTTATGGATCATGCTTTTGTTATTGTAGCTAAGGAATCTGCCTGATATCGCAAAATTTTTCTCCTATAGTTTTATAATTTTAAGTTATACATTTGTCCATGATCTGTTTTGAGTTAATTTTTGTATAAGATGTGAAATGTGAGTCAAAGGTTTTTTCTTTTTTTGCATGTGGATATTCAACTTTTCGAGTATCATTTGTTGAAAAGACTTTTCCTTCTCCATTAAATTGCCTTTTCACCTATGTAAAAAATCAATTGACTATATATATAGGTTTTTCTTATACTTATTTGCCTTTCTATATACATTTTAAAATCAGTTTGTCAGTTTGCATAGAAATATTCTGCTGGGATTTGATTGGAATTGCATTGAAGCTGTAGATCAGTTTAGGGAGAACTGACATCTTCACAATATGAGTCATCCAAACCATGAACCCAGTATATCACTCCATTCATTTAAGTCTTTTTAAATTTATCAGGTTTTGTAGTTTTCAGCATGTAGAACTTGCACTTATTTTGTTAGGTTTATACCTAAAAATTTCATGCTTTTTGGTGCTATTATAAATGATACTTTTTTGAAAGTTTAATTTCTAATTGTGCCTTCCTAGTATGTAGAAATACAGTTGAATTTTTGTATGCTGGCTTTGTATCCTGTAAACTTCCTAAACTCACTCATTACTTTTTGTAGTTTTTGCAGATTCTTTGGGATTTTCCCTGTAGATAATTGCTATGGTTTCAATGGTTATGTCCCCCGCAAATTCATATGTGGAAATCCTAATCCCCAAAGGTGATGGTTTTAGGAGGTGGGGGGCTTTTGGGAGATGCTTAAGTCCTGAGGGTGGAACCTCTTATAAAAGAGGCTCCAGAGAGGTCTCTAACCCTTTCCACCCCATGAGGTTACACTGAGAAGTTTTCAACCCAGAAGAGTGCCTTCATCTGGGTATGCTGGCACCCTGACCTCAGAATTCCAGCCTCTGGAACTGTGAGAAAAAATTCTGTTGTTTATAAGCCACCCAGTTTGTGGTATTTTGTTATTGCAGCCTGAACAGACTAAGACAATAATCATGTAGCCTATGAATAGAGATGGTTTTATTTCTTCCTTTCCAGTTTATTGGACTTTTTTCCTTACCTTATTTGCAGGGGCTACTACCTCTAGTGTGGCGCTGAATACAGTCGGAGAGGACAGATGTCCTTGCCCCGTTCCTGATCTTAGGGAGGCAGCACTGTCTCTCACCATCAAGTACGATGTTGCTTATTAAGTAAATATTATTGTAGATGCTCTTTCTCATGTTAAGGAAGTTTCCCTTTGTTTTTAGTTTGCTGAGAGTTTTCTTTTTTAATCAGAAAATATGTTGGATTTCTGTAACAGTTGAGATGGCCATATGATTTTTCTTCTTTAGTCTGTTGATATGGTGGATTATTTTCACTGATTCGATTTTTTTGAATGTTGAACCAGTCTTGCAATCCCTAGATAAGCTTCACTTGATCATTAATTTTATTTGTTTATTTTTAAAATATTGCTGGATTTGATTTGCTAGTATTTTGTGGAGAAGCTTTGTGTCCATGTTCATGAGAGAGGGCAATCTGTAGTTTTCTTTTATTATAAATTTTTTTTCTGGTTTTGTTATCAGGGTAATGTTAGCCTCATAAAATGAGTTGAGAAATGTGTCCTCCTTTTCTGTATCTGGAAGAGCTTTTGAAAATAATTGTATTTCTGGGGCCAGCCTGGTGGCGTAGTGGTTAAGTCCACACACTCCGCTTTGGTGGCCTGGGGTTTGTAGGTTTGGATGCCGGGTGTGGGCAGATGCACCTCTTGGCCAGCCATGCTGCGGCGTCCCATATAAAGTAGAGGAAGATGGCCATGGATGTTAGCCCAGGGCCAGTCTTCCTCAGGACAAAGAGGAGGATTGGCAACGGATGTTACCTCAGGGCTAATCTTCCTCACATACACACAAAACAATTGTATTTCTTTCTTAAATGTTTGATAACATTTGCCAATGAAAGTATCTGGGCCTGGAATTTTCTTTGTTTGGAGATTTTTATGTAGGATTCCAATTCTTTAGTAGATATAGAACTAATTAGGTTATCGAGTTCTTTTGGAGTGAACTTTGGCAGTTTGTGTCTTTAAGGAATTTGTCCATTTCATGTAAGTTGTTAAGTTTATAGGCATAGAATTTTTTGTAATATTCCTTATTATCTTTTAAATGTTTGTGGGGTCTGTAGTGATGTGTCCTTTTTCATTCATGATATTTGTTATTTATTTTCTCTCTTTTTAACTTGGTCATTCTGGTGAGAGGTTTACAAATTCTACTGATCTTTTCAAAAAACCAATTTTGGTTTCATTGATTTTCTCTATAGTTTTTCTGTTCTTAATTTCCTTGATATCCCCTCTTATCTGTATTATTTCCTTTCTTAAACTTGCTATAGATTAAATTTGTTCTTTAAAAAAGTTTTTTAAGGTGGAAGCTTAGATACTGATTTGTGACCTTTCATCTTTTTTCAGCTGCACTGTTTTAGCAGCATCTCACAAATTTTTATATGTCGTACTTTTACTTTCATTCAATACAAAGTATTCTTTAGTTTTCCTTATAATCCTCTTTTTGACTCATGGGTAATTTGGAAATTTGTTGTTTGAATTTTATGTACACAGGGATCTTCCATATATATTTGTTATCTGTTTCTAATTTAATATCATTTTAGGAGTTAATGTAGTGAAACCAGGTTTGGGTTTTGTGGTTGCCATGGTTATCTTCAGCATGCCACAGCCTTCAAATTTCTCTAATGATGCCTTGTGCTTTGGTGAAGATCTGGGTGCCTGAAGGTTTATCTCAATGTTTGCCTTCAACCCTTAGCTTTCAGCTGTCCTTCTCTGCCTGCACCCTGGATGGGCTTTTCTCCATGGTCCTGCCCCTCCCCCAACGGTAGACTGCTGAGGCTTGATACTCAGCATTTCCTAGACTGGTCGGAAGTAGGGCAGGAGAGTCCTCCAAGGCTTAAGTAAGCCACTTGTGCCTGGGCCTCTGGGGTGGAGTTTTCTCAGTGTTCCCCCTTCCCGTGACAAGCAGCCAATTTCCTGCCTGTACCTCTTGCCCTAGTCCAGTGGAGGTGACCTCTAATAGTAAAAAGAGATCAGCCGACTTCCAGTTAGACGAGGAGCAAGTTCTGGGATCTTGGGCTCAGGACTGTTTCCTGCCTCTCCTCCAGGGACAGAGGTATGTTATTCTATCCTTTCAGCAAATAATGGATCTGTTCTGCTGCAGGTAACAGTGTTAACTGGCCTCCCCCCCCCCCCAGAAGCTTAAGCCTTTTGAGAGAAAGGTCCAAGCAGAGGAGCAGGGCTTCATGCCTCCCAGCAAGGGTAGCTGATTCTCTGCTCCATCCTGTCCCACAGAGAGAGTCTTTCTCCAGTCTCCTGCCCTGCCTCCAGTATTTCTTGTGAGTATCAACTGAACATGTGTCAAAACAATCCTGCAAGTGTGTGGGGCTCCCTTGTATTCATGGCTCCCTCTGCTATCATGATAGCTCACACTAATGCTGGCTGATTTTTCTGTTTTGTTCATTTTAGGTTTACATTTTTTTTGCCGGTTTTATTGAGATATAATTGACATATAACATTGTGAAAGTTTAAGGTGTACAATGTGTTGATTTATACACTTGTATATTGTACTATGATTACCACTGTAGTGTTAGCTAACACCTCCCACATGCCACATAATTACCTTTTTTTTTTTGTGGCAAGAATGTTTAAGACCTACTCTCTTAGCAACTTCAAGTGTATAGTACAGTACTGTTAACTACAATCCCAATGCTGTGCATTAGATCCCAGAAGTTGCTCATCTTCTAACTGAAAGTTGGCTGATCTCTTTTTACCCACTTGAATGGAAGCCTCAGCTTCCTCCCGTGTCTGCCACAGTGGAGACCATCCTTGTACCAACCTCTCCTTGGCAGGGCTCCCCTCCTGGGATTTTAGGTGGCTGATTGTCCCACAGTGCCAGCTCTCTGACGGGTTTGAGAAACTTGCTTTTGTAGTTGGTATGGCTTTCTCTGGTTCTGGTGATGAGTGGCACTCTTTTCAGGCTTCTACACTCTAGGTAGAAGTGGAACAAAAAATTGTGTTTCAATGCTTAATCAGAATAAATTGTTACTTTTTCTGAGGTGATGTGACAAATTCCTATTTGTCAGAGGTCTAAGTTAACACTTTGAACATAAATGTTAATAGCACACAGTGTTCTCTAGAGTACTATACGATGATAGTCAATGTTCATAATACTGACATTGAAGTATTTTTAGGACTCCAAATTGTCATTAGAATCATTATAAAATATTAAATTAAGTATAGTCTTAGAATTATTTTCATTTGGGGAATATTCCAATAGGAATACGAGTATAGTATCTATGATTATACTCTATTAATTTTGTAACTAACTCAAATTTGAATATATAAGATTTTACTTTGTTTTCAGGTAGTTTTAGGTAATAAATATTTTAAATATTCAGGAAACTGGTGATGCTGCAAACAAGATTTTATACAATATCTGCAGTCTTTTATATGCAGTCAATACACTTGCACCACATATTACAAGTTGGTTATACTAGAGGCTACCTAACGGATAGGAGAATTCTATAGTACAAATGAAAACAATGTTACTTCTTTAATTTTTTTCTATCTTTTAGGTAAATCTCTTTTCTAAAAGATATCAATTTTAGCAGGCTAGATAAGAAACTAGGATATATAATGTTACACAATTATTCAATTTAATTTTATTTTACTCTTATTATAAATAAGATTTATACTTCTATCTTTGCAGAAATTAAAAGAAACCTGGATTCCATCCTGTGAAGTAGAGACAATGTCTAATTTTACCATCTATACAGTATCTAGAAATTGCAGGGTGAAGCAATGCATTGTTAGAACTCATCAAATGTAAATAACTATACTTCAGTTGGCAAATGGTGATAGTTCAGCATACATGTTGGATAAAGAGTGGTATGGTACATTCTGTTCTTTAGAAATTCCCATAGCTATCAAATACTATAGAGGAATTTTCTTGACGTTTATTTATCCTGAAAGATCATATTTCAACATCTGATTTTTTTAATATCCAGGACACATTTTCAATAATTATGAGATGATTAATCTTTTTCTTATTGTGTAATGAGCCTTAGAATTAATTGCAAGTCTGATTCACGAAAAAAATTCGGCCATCATGACTCAATTTTGATTTTCACAGGGTGGAAAATGTTTGCAATATTATCAGTTTGACTCCTTAATATTATAAGACTAGGAAGAAATGTATGTACTTAGGGAAATCAGAGGAAAAAGGAAGCAGGCATGTGGCACAAGTGGCTTGACTTTTTTCCTTTCTTCTACTGCAATGAGACTTATGCTACTGGGACTAAGAAGAGAACAGGACTCATCTGGATATCCAGCTGGGGGAAGAAGTGATGGTGAGGGTTTGACCTAGGATACAAATAAAGTTAAATGATTCCTGGTTGTCCAGTACTGATAGGGTCCATATGATATTGATCATGAAGCAGTTATTCAACAATACCTTTGTACCACTGGTCCTGGGGAACTCTTCCTTGTAGTTACACA
Organism: Tapirus indicus; assembly: GCA_031878705.1. NCBI lineage: Eukaryota > Metazoa > Chordata > Mammalia > Perissodactyla > Tapiridae > Tapirus > Tapirus indicus. The sequence goes on from CM062933.1 coordinate 2,503,851, forward strand.
GAAAGTGTTGTAGTGGTAGGCAATGAAGAGAATTTGATTTTAGTTTACATCATTATCAGTGAGTAATTGCTCACACCCAAAACAAGTGGACTTTATAATTCTTTCTATTATTGAAACTCAATAGAAGACACTGATTGTGGCAAAGACCGCTGGTTGTGCTAGTGGTCACAGATGCAGGGGTAAAGAGCATGGGTGAGAAAGAGAGAGAGGCAGAGATACAGACTCTATATGTAGTGTGCAAAGAGAAGCAGTGTCTAGCATGATGTAGACTACACTCGAGGAAACAATTACTTAATAAAGTGAAGGTTAAGAATTTGCAGATGCACACTAAAGACTGTGCAAATAGTAATCAAGGCAGCAGAGAAAAGACCTGATTTGTGCAGGTCACATGGGATGAGAACAAAGCAAACCCGGAGGAGCAGCTCAATAGGGCCTGAAGAGGAATCCAGTTGGACCATAACACATATCACACCCTTCCCGCGCTGGTGAGGAGCTCCCTCTGCTTCCTCAGAGAGGGGAGTTTGGAAGTGGATGCCAGAATCTGCTGTATACTGTTTGTAACTGTTGCCCATAATCAGGAATAAACTACTCAATAATACAATGTATCCAGTTCACATTCTGTAGAGTGGGTCCAGCTGCATTTTAATCCTTTTTTTTGTCATTTTCATAAAGTCCTGGACTCCATGAACCCAGCTGACCACTGTAGTAAAAAGTATGTGTTCAGATTGAGGTTAAATGGTATCTCTTCAAGAATATTGTTTTAAAACACTCATTTCTGTTTGGATGTTCTGTACTTTACCCTCAATACACAGTCTCCTGCCTCCAAGTCTCTTGTGATGATGAAATGAGATAATCACAATTATTCATTTCAAAGCCAGACCGTTTAGTGTACCTGCCTCAACTGTAGAAGAAAGAGACTGCTCAGACTAAGGGGCTGAGCTGGATGAAAGCCCAGGTTTCTTGACTTCCTGGGTCACTGTGTCTCTATGACATTCTCTAAATACAATAACGATATTGACAAACTGTTTTGAAAAACTTGCTAAAAAGTTAAAACAAATTAGTTATTACTCAGGAATACTTGTTAACAAATGTGTTTACACCTCCAAAAGTATTTTTGTAGGAATGAAGGTGTATGTCTTGTTCTTTGGCTGGATACTCTAGCTTCTGAGAATTGTATTAGTGAGAGGTAGTGTCAACTGTGTGGATCATAGATTACAGAATAACATTATCTTGAACTCAAGAAAATCAAGTCCAGAGGCAGCAGACTGGCCACTGCCACCGTCACAGCTCCACCATGTTTTGAATTCTGAAGCCCAGGCTCTTTTCAGCTCCTTGGGTCTGATGTTACTAGTGTGGCCCTCATCCTCATGGTCCAAGATGCTGCGAGAGCTTTTGCCCTCAATACACCACAATGACAGATACATATTAATAAAACCATCATTGTAGCTCAAGGTAACAGATACTTTTTGTTCATAATTCTACTTCTACTTTAATTCACACATTATTCCTGGAAATGGGAGCTCAGACACAAAACTTACTGTTAAAATGGCCCTCTCTTTTGCATATTGCCTCCACTAGTGAGCCCCAGGGGCTCTGTCTTTTTTGCAATAGAGGATAGTCAGTGACAGCAGGCAGTCTTCCAAGTCTGGTAGCAAATGATCTGGGAGGGCCTCCTCACCTCCTCACGTTCACCCCTGTAGAAAGCCAGGTGTGTAATGGGGATCAAGTGGGGAGCGGTGGCAACCCCTCTTTCAGCAGACACGATGCACTGATTTGGTGTCCAAAGGGGTTGAGGGAAGCAGCTCTTTACTTCAGGTCCAAGTCTGCAGGGCTTTGTGATTTGGGAATGGTGCTTCCACGTGTAAGCCTACGGCCTGTTCTTATATGGTCCTTGAGCTAAGAATGGTTGCATTTTCAAGAGTTGTGGAAAAAGAAGAAGGAAAAAAGGGAGGAGGAGGAGGAGGAAGAAAAGGAGAAAGAGAAGGAAGGAGGAAGAGGAGAATAAATATAATATAATTGGAGAAAGGGACAGTATATGACTTGCAAAGCCTAAAATATTTACTTTCTGTCCCTTTATAGAAAATCTTGCCCGCCCTTTTCCTGGATGACTCATCCCTATGCCAGTTATCGGTGCAGAGCCTCCTTCTTGGCCTCTTGGGGCTCCCGCACAGATCCATACCCTTGGCTGGCAGAGAGTTCATCCCCGGTTAGTTTCCTTTGCCTCCTTTCTTGCTTTCTCCACTGTCACTTGGTCTTTTTAAGTATTTCGGCTTTCTCCTTCACCTTTCGCCCAATCTTTCTCCCTTTTGTGTCAGTTTCTGACATCATTAGTCATTCATTTTCTAACTCTTGCTCCTGTCACTGGCTGATGGGGAGGTAGGTGGGAGCTTTGGACCTGGGGGTGGTGGAAGTAAGAGGCTGCCATGCTGGTGTGGCCTGAGAGCAGAATGCATAGGTCACACACTGTTTATTGGGAAGATTAATCTCCTGCTAGCATAGCTCTTATATCTTAACATGATTGTTAATAAATTTAAGGAGAAAAATCAATGGACGTGTCTCCATAGATGCTGAAAGAGCCTTTGACAAAATTCAAGACTCATTTTGAATAAAAATGTTTAAGAGGAATTCTAGGAATACTTCTTTAACATGATAAAAATTATATGTACCCTAGTTCTAAAGCCAGCATCTTAGTTAATGCTAGAGGCATATCTCAGTGATCAGGAACAAAACAAGGATGTCCACTATTTTGACTACTATTTATTGTACATGAGGCTTTAGTCTTTAATGCAATTAAACGAGAGAAATCAATTACAAGTGTAAGGTTAGGTAAAGAAGAGATAAAAGTGTTTCTGTTTGTAGATGATATGATAGCATACCTAGAAAACCGAGAGAATCAACGGTTTTGAACGCAAATAATGAAATACTTCAGTAAGCTAGAAGGATATAAAATTAACATCCAAAAGGAAATAGCCTTTATAAACCTAATAGTAACCAATTAGAGGATATAATGGTAGAGAAAAATTCCATTTATAGTAATAACAACAACGAAATGCTAATAAGCTTAACAGAGATGTATAAAAACTTTATGAAGACAATTTTGAAATAGTTATTAAAAACACAAACTAGAACAAATGAAAAGATATCCCTTTTTCTTGTATAGGATTGTTCAACATCATAATGATGCCAATTTTTTCCTAGTTAACTAATAAATCTAACACAAGCTCAATAAAAATACTAACAAGTTTTTTTTATGGAGGTCTATAAGTTTATACCAAGGTTCATATTCAAAAAGGTACATGCAAGAAGGCAAAGAAAAGTTATGAAATTACCCCTCCAGATATTAAGAAATACTATAAACCTCTGTAGTTAAAACAGCGTGGTACTGGCATGCAGACAGGCAGTCAGATCTGTGAATAGAATAGGAAGTCCAGGAAAAGACCCAAGTACATATAAAAACTGAACATATGACAAAGGTGATATCTCAAATTATTAAGGAAAAAAATAAACTTTTAAATAAATGGTCCTGGGGCAAACGGATAGTCACATGGAAAAAGCTAATTAGATCCATACCTCACATCATACACAAAAATAACTTACAAATGGATCAGGAATCTAAATGTAAACAATGAGACCTGAAACTACTAGAATAAGACAAGGTCAAATTATATATTAGTTACAAAGGGAAACACAGTAACTTTGCAGTGCACGTCACTTTAACCACTTGATGAAAGTTCACGTCGACAATATTGGGACAGACAGACACCCTGCGCTCCTGAATGAGTCACTGAGAGGGTTTTGTGGTTTTCCTGCCAAAACACGTCACTAACTCTAATTATCAGGAAACATGAGCTGAACCTGAACTGTAGAGCATCCTTCTAAAAATTAACTTATCTGTAGTCTTAAAAAATGTCAAGGTCAAGAAAGACAATGAAAGTTTAAGAAACTATTTCAGATTAAAAGTAACTAAAGAGACATGACAACTAGATGTAAATGTGATCCTAGATGGAAAAAAATAGCTATCAAGCTTATTATTGGAACAATTAATGAAATTTGAACATGGATTGTGGATTATTGTATTCATATTAAATTTCCTTATTTTGATAATGTAATGTCAGAGAATGATAATGTTATGTGAGAGAATGTCCTTGTTTTTAGAAAATACTTAGGGAAATATTTAGAGGTAAAGGGATGCAGTGATGTCTATAACATACTTTTAAATAAAACATAAATAATAAAGCAAATGTAAATAATTGGTGAATCTGGTTGAAGGATGTTGTGTTAGTTTTCTCGAGCTGCAATAACAAAACACCACGCCCTGGGTGGCTTAAACAACAAAGATTTATGTTCTCTCACAGCTGGAGGCTGGTGGTCCAAAAGCAAGGTGCCCTCAGGTGGTGTCCGGTGAGGCCTCTCTTCCTGGCTGATGGACAGCCGCCCTCTTGCTGTGTCCTCTCATGGCCTTCTTTCTGTGCGTGCACGGAGAGAGAGAGAGAGAGAGAGAGATCTTGTGTCTCTTCCTCTTCTTGTAAGGACATCAGTCCTACTGGATTATGATTCCACTCTTATGACCTCATTTAACCTAATTACCTCCTTCAAGGCCCTACGTCCACACAGTCACACTGGAGCTTAGGGCTTCAATACATGAATATTGGGGAACACAGTTCAGTCCATAACAGATGTATAGCAGTCTTTAAACTATTCTTGGAACTTTTCTGTATGTTTGAAATTGTATACAAATGAAAGTTACAAGAAATGAGTGTCTGTGTCTTCCCTTAAGCATTCAGTTACACTTCTACACACTTTTTATAGTCTCTGTATTCCTGTGGCCTTGGGAGACACAAAGTGACAGGAAAGAGGAAGGGGCAGAAGAAACTCGTGACCCCATCAGCTCCAGCAGCTCCATTGGCTCCAGCCAATTCTACTCCTTTTTTCTTTATTATAAATTAAAGAAGAGAAACTTTTATTTGATTATAGAGGTCAAATTGTTCTCACATTTTTAAAACCTGGAGAAGAAAGCAGTTCAATGTAACTCCTCATCCATCTTGAAATAATCCAAATGAAGGCAAATAACTTACGCAGTCTAAGGGACTCTGTGGCCTGGTACTTAGGTCAGCTACTTGGGAGGGCAAGAAAACCATTTGCCAGGACTCTTTGGGACAACTTGATCTCTGAACAAATTTGGAATTGGGAGAGTTGTCACTTGGAAACCCTTTGATCCTTCTGAGGCTTGTTTGTAAAGCTTTGTGAGGCAGAACTGGTGCAGCCTTTGGTCTCAGGCCAATTTTGCCCCACTTCTGACGTGGGACCCAAGGCTGTAGGAATTGCCATGTTCTCCACTCTGGCCGGTGGTGGCACAAACTACTTCAGATGTTGTGTGAGCCCCAGGACTGTTCCCCTGCTCCTTCTGGATGATAACTTACCTGTCTCTGGGGAGTTTCCTCTCACATATACACACTGATAGGCGCTCATCTGAGGACTAGGAGAATGCTGTGTAGCTCTCTTCTCTCCAGCACTCTGCTTCTGGACTCTGGTGAATTGGACCTTGCAAATGTCCCTCTCTGTCTTCTCAACTTTGTGAGCCCGCTGGGCTCTGCCTGGGTTCTCCCTCCCTGAACTGTGGCCTGGAGACTCTCTCCAGCCAGCAAGTAGGGGCAATCATGAGGTGCCACCTTACCCCTCTCTCAGGGATTACTGTTTTGTGCAGTCCAATGTCCAATGTCTGAAAGCCATTTTGGGGGTATATTTTGTCCAGGTTTTTAGTTGTTTCAGATGGGAGGCTAAATTTAATCCCTGTTACCACATCTTGGTCAGAAGCAGAAGTCTCCCTAGCATCTTCATTATTTTCCCATTCAATTCTTCTCCTCTTCCTGATTCCCATGTGGTCTGTGGCTCATCCAGGGTTGAGCCGAAGGGAGAGGAGAGGTAAAGGGCTGAAAGGTCTGCCTGGACTGGTGCATCTGTGATCTGATGTTGGGCTCTGCTTTGTCAGCCGTCTCAATGCTGACTCCCTGTCTTGTGGATGCTTTAGCTGCTGGGGTTTCTTGCCAGCAGCTCCCTGACAGGGCAGGTATGCTTCCTTTTTCTGGCTGCTTACAATTCATCCCTTAGCGTCCAGTTTCCGGTGCTCCACTCCTCAAGGACTCCTCTTTGGGGTCACCTTACCCTTCCAGTTGGTTCTCTTAAACAGGGTCCCTTTCAAGGAGAGCCAATTTGCTCCAGTTAGTTTCTCGTTAGACTTTTCAGGAGTATGTCACATGCTGGTCTCTGTGACTCCTAATCTCCTGAGGTCACAGATCAAATTTTTTGGGTGATTCTCTAATCCACTTCCTCACTTGGCTTACAGAAAGGGAAAAATAAGAAGAAGGAAAGGACCACAACACACTGACAACTCTTCTTTTAAGAAATTTTGTACTGAGCCAGCCCTGATGGCCTAGTGGTTAAAGTTTGGTGCTCTCGCTGCTTCGGCAGCCTGGGTTCATTTCGTGGTGGCAGAACCATATCACCCTGTCGACAGTTGCCATGCTGTGGTGGTGGCTCACATAGGAGACTAGAAGGACTTACAACTAGGATATACAACCATGCACTCGGGCTTTGGAGAGAAAAAAAAAGAGGAAGATTGGCAATAGATGTTAGCTCAGGGTGAATCCTTCCCTGCAAAAAAACCCAAAAAAACAAAAAAAGAAAGTTAGTACTACCAAACTTTTCCTCAATAGTTAAGACTCTCCTTATATATCCCTGATGTAGGTGTTCAACTAAGGATCTACATTTGGGGTGGGATGGACTGGGGGACATAGTTAACTGCAAAGTCTGAATAGATGGTCTCGCTCATTTTTCTAGAATATATGGACCTTAAACATACTTTATTTGCAGTTTTGGGTCTTCCACAGAAGTTGAGAAATGGCAAAGTTTTATACCTTATGTATAAAACTTATACCAAAGTTTTATACCTAATCCATGTATGATGGATTTTATTGACTGAGTAATAAAGTAATATTAAATTTCTATTTTTAAAATGTCTATTGACTTTCTTTCCATGTTTCCTCAAATATGTTAATATATCCCGGGAAGAAAAACTATAAATATTAAGAATTCAGTTCAGTCTATTCCTCAACAGATGGTTCCCAAAGCTTCAGAACACAAAGTCCTTCCCCCACAGATGTTTCTTGCTCTGCACAATCACACACAGACGCTCGTGTGTGCACACATTTAATATCTAGCCTTGAAATTGAAGTCTTAGTCAGAACAAAGGGAAATGGGGTTTATCTGGGAGGCCGTCAGCTGATCTCTTTTTGGTGTTAGTAGCAGTTGGCCTGGCACTGTCAAACTGTTTTTTCCTTTTTATAAAGTTCTTTTAAGCCTCAGTCTCCATTTTGAATTTGCTCCTTGTTCTATACTCACTGTACCCTTTTGCAGCATCCTAAATGCAGCCTGCTCTCACACCTCTCGGCTTTTGCATATCCTGTTCCCGTATATGAAAACCCAATTCCTTCATTCTTTGGCTCATTTTCTGACATGTGGCTCGGGTGTCTGGGAAGCCATCCCTAACCACTGCCCGCACTGAGTTTGGTACCCATTCACTGTGCTCCTAGGGTGTCTCGTATCTGCCTTTACATGGTGCTTATTTAGCAAGCTGCTTGTTGCAATCATCTCTCTCTCTCCTACCAGGCTGTGAGCTCCTTGAGCACAGAAGTTTGTCTGTCTTGGTTTGTGTTCCCTGTGCTTGGCAGGTAATCAAAACAATCATGAAAGCTAACACTTTTTTGAGTATGTATCCTACCGCCATGTTAAAATGCCATTCCTGGGTGAGAAATTGGGGCTATTTCACTGATGTCACACACTGAAAATTTGTCAAGGGTCATCAATATACTTTTGAAAATGTTTTTCTAAGTCAGAGAGCAAATACAATTAGGCCAGTGTGGTAGGCAAAATAAGGTTTCCCTGAAAGATGTTCACCTCCTATTTCCTACAGCCTGTGAATATATTCCCTAACTTGGCAAAGGGGCTTTGCAGATGTGATTAAGTTGAGGAATTTGAGAGGGGAAGATTATTTGGGATTATATTCCATTGGGTGGCCAATCTGATAACTTGGGTCCTTTCTTAGCTGGGTAGAAGCTGTAATGGGCAAGGACGTGGCTTCTCCCTTAGAGCCTCCAGAGAGGCATGCAGCCGTGGAGACACCTTGATTTCAGTCCAGCGGTACCCACACTGGACTGTAAGATAATAAATTTGTGTTGTTTTAAGTTTGTGGCAATTTGTTACAGCAACCATAGAAAACTAACACAGCCAGTGTTTTTCCAAGTGTATCCTCTTAACTTGTGCCTCATAGTCAAGTTGTGTTTCAGAGCAAGGAGAATTACCAGGGATAAGAGGGCATTACATAAGGATAAAGGGCTCAATTCTCCAAGAAGTTGTAAGAATCCTTATTGTGTATGCATCTAGTGGAGCGTCAAACCACATGAGGCAAAAACTTATAGGACTGCAGGAGAAATAGATGAATCCACTATGCACAATCATAGTTGGAGATTTCAACCCCCCTCTATCAGAAATGGACAGATCCAGCAGGCAGAAAATCAGTAAGGACGTAGTTGAACTCAACAGCACCATCAATCAACTAGAGATAATTGACCTCTATAGACTACTTCATCCAACAACAGCAGATTACACATTCTTCTCAAGCTCGCATGGAACATTCATCAAGACAGATCACATTCTGGACCATAAAACATGCCTTAACAAATTTAAAAGAATAGAAATCATACAATGTGTGTTCTCAGACCATGATGGAATTAAACTAGAAATCAATAACAGAAAGATAGCTGGAAAAATCCCCAAATAGTTGCAGATTAAACAATCCCTTCTAAATAATACATGTCAAAAAAAACTCAAAAGAAATTTAAAAAATATTTTGAACTAAAGGAAAATGAAAATACTACTTATTAGAATTTGTGGGATGCAGTGAAAGCCGTGCTTAAAGGGAAATTTATAGCATTGAATACTCAAATTGTTAAAAGTGCACATTCTGGGGTCTTGCCGGAGATTCAATTAATTGGATCTCTGTGTGTGGGGTGGAGCTTGGGAAATGCAATTTAAATAACAGACCTAGGAGATTTTAATGCACCCTAAATTTGACTGTTTCTGGATGAATTTTTTTTCCCAATGTGTTAATCATAAAAATGAAGACAAACCCATTAGCATTAAACTTTTTTGAGGAGCATAATTCATTTGGGTACAAAGAGAAACACCTCTACTTCTTTTTCCAGTAACAGCCCCTTTCCACCCCATACTATATACATCTCCCACCAACTACAAACTCTTAAGATAGCTTAAGCCAGGTTCTGTAACTTCTCAGCCACTTTTAGACATTATTAGAATGGTCTCATTCTGGTGTCTACTATTCACATCTCTTTATAGAAAAACTCTAAAAGATTATTTGCTTAAAAGATCTTCTCTTCCTGAACTGAGTGTAGGCTTGGGTGGGGCTAGGAAGGAAGAGAGCTGAAAGAGGGATGGAGGAAAGGCAAATTCTTCTGTCTTGAGGCGGGGTCTTCCCCTAGGTTAGTTGCTGTTGAATTTATTGCCCAAGGGCTTGGCTTGGATGGGTGGTGGTTCCAATGTGCACCTCTGAGCAGCACACTTAGGCACTGGTGATTCCTGGTGAGATTTGTTCACATCTTCTGGATTACCCCCAGCTGATGGCAACATGTGTATCCTTCTTTGCTCTGTGCGCCACAGTGGTCCTGACAGGACTGTATCCTTCAATCTCATCTACGCTTCCAGGCCAGTGTTCAGACCTGTGGGCATATGAGGATCCCTTGAGCATATCTCTTTGGAAACAGAAACTTGAGGTGTCCCCATTCCTCTACCATTTTGTCTTCTCATGTTATCTTTCCCTTGTTTGGCAAGACTTCTGGACAAGCATTCAAGTGGGGCTCCTGTCTTCACATCTGAATTCTTTTCTTTGGCTTTGGGCAAGGGATATATTTGGCTTCTCTCAGTCACAGGACAGAAGGAATGGTCTTCAAAGATACATGCCTCTTCCCTCCTCATGAGCTCTGCCAAGCTGACCTTCATCACTTCTCGGTTGTCTTCTTATATTTTGTGGTGAGTGTGTGGGGGAAGTAGGGGTTCACTGTGACGCCATATTTCTGAATTAATCTCTCTTAGTAAGCCTTATAGGGAGATTATAGGCTTGCAGAACCTGGAAGTGTGGTAGCCAGCACTTAGTGCCCTTAGCTATGGGCCTTCATCTTGCTTCCAGGAAAATTAAGAAATATCTCACTCAGCATCCTGTTATGTTTCCTGGTGGGAGGTTAATATCCATTTCTGAGCCAAGAAATAGCAATTGTCATCATAGCTATTCGTGTGATATACTAAGCTCTTCTGTATATTAATGGCATGAATCATTATAAATGAGCTTATCCTCTCAGAACCAACTGGAGACTCCAAACCATAACAGAAGCTTAACCCTGTACAGGTTAAGTAACTTCAAAAATCTTTCTTTAACTAAGGCATGTATGGATGTCCTGCCCGATATTTTCCTAGTTGATCCGTTTCAGTATGGCACTAGCTGGTCAGGTTCTGGAATATCAATATGTGACCGAAACTCTTCATGTGTTGAAAACTGGCCGACCACCATGGACTGTTGAGGGCAGAGGTTGGGGGATGGGCATACTGTAAAGCTTGGGTTAACTCTAAGAAATGTCTTGATGCAGTAAAATCAGCCATGATTCTAGGATATGCTGTTGGATTCTTTCATCCAGTCAAAACTCTTTGCAAACCAAAGCATTCTTTCTGTTTTTGTCATTTAGTTTTATTTTAATAGCACTTTCTACTGTAATGGGTTTTCTCACTTTTAGCTACTGAAATGGGGAAAAAAACCCAGAGTTTTAAATTTCTTTTCATTGCTATAGAACCAAATTTGAAAGCATCAATGACTAAAAATTTATAAAATTATATTGTGTAAGGCTTAAGGCTTAAAACAAGGGAATTATTGAGATTGAGGTAAAAATGAAATAATTGAAATATGTATGTGAACACCAAGGAAATATTATCTAATGAACACATGATCTTCTAAGTTTACAAATGTCACAAATTATTTCAAAATATTTGACATTTAATGAAGTCCGAGTTCATTGTACCGAGAATTTTCCCCCTTATTTGTTTGTTTTTAGCCATATGTAATTTTTTAACAAAAATTTAGTTCACATGTTTTGGACTTATCTGGCTATGTCATCGAAATTCTGTTTTGTAGGAATTACATTGCATCCAAGTAGTCTTTTAGTGTATTTGAAAATATGTTTTTTTTCATTCCTTCTTTTTTTCCCTTGTTAAATAGGACCAGATTTTTTCTCTGGTAGATGAATTCAAATACAAAGAGATTTGTTTTATTGATAATTCTATAACTACAGACGCTAGATTATTTTATTAAAAGAAAAAATGAATTTCTTATTACAAAAATAATCAATTTTGCTTACTGTCTGCATTTAGAGAGCACTTCATCAGTGTTAATGATAGATAGAACATGGCAATTGTGAATATAATTATAAAGATTCCCATAACTATTTTATAAATTATAAACCCAAGACAATTTCTACTTTTGACACAGGATCTAACTAATATTATTAAGAGCATACTGTACTATATGTTAGGCAATGAGTTCAATACTTTACATAAAATTTAAAACCATTTCATTTTTACATCATTCTGAGAGGGGCGTGTCATGAAAGAGACAGCCAAGGTTCAGTCTGGTTCAGTAATTCCCAGGGCTGTGCACAGAGTAAGTGGTGAAATCAGGATTTGGACCAGGGTGATCCACTTCCAAAACTGATTCTTTGTTGCAGAGAATAATTCACATCTGCATTAATTATTGTAGCTAAAATAGAAATATATTATTGCTTTTCTTAGAGACTAAATCAATTTGAATACAAGTTAAACTCTGTCAGTGTTATAATTAAAGACTCAGTACACTCAGGAACCTGGGCATATTTGCCAAAATACATATGGCTGCCCTTTAGTTAGACAACTTCTTAAATTTACTTATTACATATTTATTGAGCGTCTATTATATGCAAATAACTTACTATTAAAAATAATAACTGATCCTTGAATATTCTGTCACAAAAACTTTACATAGAGAGTACCAATTAGTTTTAACAGAGAATTAGTCTTAGCAGACGACAATCACAAAACAACAGTGATTACTGCCACCCCTCTACTACTATCACGTGTTAGGAAGGAGGCATTGATATGCTACAGAGCAAATTTTCTTATCTAATTGTATTTTTCTGTATTAGTCAGTAGATGTCAAATGATAACGTAGTAAGAAACAGCCCTCAAATCTCAGCAGCTTAAAATTACAAAGGATTATCTCTTGCTCATGCTCCATGTCCAATGCAGGTTGAGGGAGGGGACTTATTTTGGTCACTCAGGAACCCCTACTGATGGGGGGTCATCTTCACAGGCAGGAGAAGCGGAGAGGTACTTTTAGGAACAGTGCATTTCCCAGAGCTAGTCACAGGGCATGCTGCATGAAGCACAACCACAGAATCCGAAGACCCAGAACTCAGTGCAGAGCATCGCGTCTGCTACAGCACCTCACCTGTCTTTGTTTTTAAAGATGAACGAATTCATCTAGAATTTGTGCTGAATTAGAATTGCTTTTGGAAATGAAAAATAATTAGAACCATCATGACCAGTATAGATCAAATTCAGTTAATATGTAAGTGAATTTCTTCATGTGTTAAATATGCACTTTTTTGGTAGTTAAAATTACAATCTGGGGTGTGATTTATACATTAAATGATTCAATATATGCACTTAAAATAGCTCCTGCCAGGGTCACCATATTGTTTTAGTAATCATCTGCTAGTTTGGTTAAATGTTAGATGTGTTAGTTAGGAGTTGATCCTCATTTCTACCAGCCATGCTGGTTCCATCTTCCTCTCTATTAATTTTCTTTCTATTCCACTCTATTACATTTTTAAAAATCCAACTTTCTTCTCCCTCTTACGGGCTTAATAAATTAACTCTAGGGTCAGGATCAGACCACTTTGGTTAATGTAGCAGAAGAGGCAGAAAGTTTAACTTGGGTACTTTTCTCCTGCAAATGCAAAACCAAAACCTTGCATTTTCCCTGTGGCCTCACCATCTGTAGTAAATCTGAATGGAAGGATGCCAGAAAGTAAGGAAAGACAAGTGTTGGAAGCTGTATCAGAAGACTTTTTTAACCCTAAAGTTTCCTCTATTTTGTTTAAACAAAGCCTTTCTTTTCCAAACATCCTCAGTAATCATTAAAAGTTCCAGTATTGAAGTAAATTGCTGTACACTATGGAATTAAAATGTTATTAGCTGAGAAAAATTATTTCATTTTCCTATAAAACAATAATAGTTTGCCACATTCTTAAAGAAATATGTTTCTTCATCTAAAATATTTTAGGTGTCTTGGGTCTAAGGTTCTTTCCCTCCTCCCGTGGGAAAGCATCTCTCAGATAGTGACGCGAGTCAATGAGACAAACACGAGTCAATACATAAAAATTGTTAGCAACTTTTTATAATTTTTTAAAAAGAAAAATCAAAGTGAAATACTTTAAGATAAGCCACCTTATTGTACAGATTGTAAGTGATAAAAGCATTTTGAAAAGAATAAATTCAGGTGTGGGAGTGTTGACAAAGGGGTGAATGTTTGTATAAATGGTTATGAAAATGAGATAAAACACTTGGATGAAACACATGAAGGAAAATTATAGCATTTGGTATTTTCTGTTTCTTTATCAAGTAGTTATCATTTTATTCTCCTCCAACTTCAATGCACTAAAAATCATGAAGTGCTCCTTAAGAGGTTTAATAATAATTATGAAGAACAATGACCCAAAGAAAACTATAAATAAAAACTGAAGCAACACCTTAAGGCTGTTCAACATAATTGAATATTTTCTTTGGAGGGCGAGTGCTGACATGTGACGTGGCGGTTGCATTCATTTCTGTTGTTTATTTGCCGCTCTGTGGAGACCAGACCGCACAGCAGCTTAGTAGTGAGATACTTGGCAGTTGTTTCCCTGAAAGAGTCATTCTGAAAATTCTTGTACTAAAATAACTTTTTGGTCATTCTATTCAATTAAAATTTTTGAGAAAAATGTGAATTCTTGTATGAGTCAAAAAGATGACTAGTCTAACAATTATCACTACATTCTTCATATTTTATCATTACTTTGGATGTTTAAGGAAATTTACTAAACTCAGTAGATTTCCCAATGACTCTGGTTGGTAGGTAGAGTGGGGGAACTCAAATTTCTCTTTTTCCTTTTAACATGTTTGCTTTATGATCTGTGGTCAAAACTTTTTGAACATTAGCAGTGAAATGGTTACTTTTAGGTTTTAAAGTTAGTTCTGTTACTGTCACCCGTTTTTCTAGTAGGGTGGTGAAAAGGAAGCATTATTGACACCATGAACAAGAACATTTACACTTAGGAGAGAGAGGCGATTCCTTGTAGGATTGTTGTTTGTAGATTCTTGTGGGTGTTCACTTCTCCCCAGATTGTCTCTGCTCTGACTGGCTGATACCTACTCTTCTACTGTTTGTCCTCCACCCCTTGGTCACCATTTTGTTCCCTATTGAGAGACGAGGAGCAGAGAAACAGTGTGCCTCATTTCTCATTTCTACCTCTCTGTGAATGAGCAGGTGAAATCCTTTTTTGTGTTTTATACAAATGAGGGAAGGACATCAGTGTGCCGTGGGTAGAGTCTGGTGGAGAAAACAAAGGGAACCCAGTGAAAGGAAGATGGAGAAGGGCTCTATTAAAATGTCACCTACTTCCTAACCTTGCTGGGAAATGATTTCATGTGTTAATAGCAAGCTTTGCAGAAATAATGAGAAAGTCAGTAGGAAGCACTTTCTGGATCTAACCTAGGCCTCCCTTCATTTTCCTGGATAGATTCCAGGAAAATGATGTCCTTTAAATCATCCTTGGGGCAGTGTTGATCTAATTTCTTTCCAAACCAGTAAAATGTGTTTCTCAAACACTCCAATGTCTTGCTGTCTGATTCCCTTTGGCTACACAACGACTGAGTCATTTGTAAGACAGTGGCTTTCAATCTTCAGGGAAATGACTCTCTTCAATAGTCTACACAAAGATGCTAAGAGACTAGCTTGACTAAATGTCACAGGTTGCTAAGCACGTGGATGCAGACTGGACCTTTGGCATGTTTAAAATTCAACTGCTAATCAAATATTTGCTGAATATTTGAATAATGCAAGAATAAGGAAAGGATTAAACTCAAGCATTAATTTTTTTTCTTCTAGTTGTTAAAAGATGTGTATGTGGTAAACAGCATCACCACCTCTCATCTTCCACTTGAGTCCTCCGGCAAACATTTCCCCTTCACAGCATCAGAGCAGGTGAAGCCAGGATGTGATGGGGAAACATCCTGGATGCTTATTCTGTTGCCATCATCGGCCTCTGTGAGGAAGCAGCAGGAGGCCCTGGGAAGTGACTGCAGCATTAACCAGACTTTCCAGATGCTCTTGAATATTCTCAATCCTGTGCTAGAAGGAAAAGAGCCCCTTGGAATGGGGCCACTTTCTGCAGCTGGTGGCTGAGTCTGAGAGGCAGGGGATGGAGTTGGGACTGATTCTAGTTCCAGGCACTATACAGGAAACACGTTTCCTTTCATGGGCTTAAAGTAATTCTGTGAGGGAAAAAATTTTTCTAATTTTCCTTTATTTGAACAGTTCTAAGAATTATAGAATTAGACAACTATGAATTGGAAGATTCCTTAGACGTCCAAGGCCCTAATTTTATAGGTGAGAAAATTAAGATCCAGAGAGGGTAAAGAATTGCGCGACTCCAGAGTCAAGTCTGTGTAAGGGCTGATGATTTTGTCTCTGGTGATTTTTGAATAGTTTTACTAAATGAGTCTCGATTTGGCAAACAGGAATTTTGGTTCTATGTTGTGTTGTTATGTTACACTAACACATTATGTTTTATGCTATGTTGAATGCTCCATTGTGCAATGCAAATGAGATGTCATTTCTAGGGCTGTGTTCAGTCAAGAGTCTGCAAAGCTGTTAGTACCTCCCTCTCCAACAATAGGACTACTTTCTTCTTTTTCTTTTCCAAGCAAATTCCTCATGGCTCCAAAACATTAAGTAGAGCTTGAGCAGGAAGCAGAGTGTTTCTTATGGTCCCTAAAATGTGGTTCTCCAAACACTGTCCATACATGTCCCAGAGTGCCCACTTAGTTTTCCCTGAGACTGTCCCCATTGGACTCTCATGCAAATGGCAGATTGAGCGGTGGTGTGATTTTTGTTCCAGTTCCTGGTGCTGCATCAAATATTTGGAGTCTCTGGGTTTCTATTAGGCGTCAGGAAATGACCTCATGTCGGATGGCCTGGGTTCCGGTGTGTTTATTTCCGCTTGATTTCCTGTCTGTCTATACTTTCAGGCTCCACTGCTCAGCCTGTTCCTTCCTGTTGCTGCATACCGAGAAAGCAAGGGCATCCTTCCCTGTCTTCCCTTGTCTCCATCTGTGAAAAGTTATACTTTAAAATGCTTCACCACGATAGACTCTTTCACGTTTTTGCAATGAAACGCTTGAATCTCACATTCCCATTATCTTGTTAATATGATCAAAACTATGTTAATGAGAACTATTAAAACAATCTCATTTGCTTACTGTATAAACCCAAAGAGTTTTTTAAATATCCTGATTCAATTTAATTATGGGTTAAATGGCTAATTTTGTCTTTAGTTAAATATCTCCAACTATCTCTAAAAGTGACAACCCATTAAAGACTTACAGGTCAAATGTACAGTCAGACACCTTTAGAGCAATTTTTCTTTTACCCTAAGATCATGGTGAAGTGCTACTCTTTGAGAGCTATTTGTCAGACAGTGATATAGGACAGCAACTGCTTTTTCTCCTAGGAACTGTGAGAAAAGATATTTTTAACCAAAGGTTTTTGATTTCTTTTATTAAATCTTGCTCAGAAGCAATCTTATGCAAATCCATAAAAGCTGAAGCTCTGTTTTAGAACGAATCTTTAAAAAGAAAAAATGAACACCCCCTCCCCTCAGCTTCCTCCTCTAGGTCCTTGGTCCTTGAGAGACCAGATCAGAACACAGTTTAAAATCACAACTTTAAACAACTAAAATAATCACATGGGCAGTTTCAAAATTGGGAGTGGGTTACATTCCAAAAGAATGTAAATTAATTGTTTTAAACCCAGAATTTAAAATGTTTCTGGTTGGAGAGGAAATTGATATGGTATTTTGGGGGAGGAGGAGAACTTGGCAATATAAATTAAAATTATTTTTCTGCTCTAATAAGCTTCAGTAATTCCATTCCTAGAATTTATCCCTTAGAAATACATGATCAGAAAAATGTCCAAAATGTATGCGTATGTATGTTAATCACAGTGTTGCATGTGACAGTGAAATACTGAGAACACTCTAAAAATCATGCACAGCCTCAAAGGATCACGATGCAGTCATGCAGTGGGATTCTAAGCTGCTTTAAAAAATGGCAATATAGTTGTATCTTCTTTGTTTGCGTTTGGCATGGAAACGTGTCCATAATATACTAAGTAACAATAGTAAGACAGTATGTATGCTTTATAAATCTCACATTGGGACATACAAATATATGTGTGTGCATGTATATACAAATATAAAATCTGGATGAATGTTGACCAAAATATTAGGTAGTGATTTCTGTGCAGTTGAATTAGAGATAATTTTCTAATTATTTTATCTTTATGCATTTCGTATTTTAAAATAATAAATGTGTTGCTTTCATAGTCAGAAAAAAGCAATGGCATTATTTTTGGTATTTTTGTTAATGAAGGTTGTTATATTACCAGACAGTTTCCATAGTCAACTATTTCACACCGAGAATGGAGAAAGTGTTAGTGGTAGAACGTCCTTTTGTCCACAGAGTGCACATTTCCTCCCCTTTGCATTCTAAGATTAAACCTTGAGCTTTTCATCCTGTGCCCACTATAGGTCTGCAGAGGGGCTGAGCCTGCAAGGGATTAGATAGGCTCTTCTTGACGACAGCCACTGCAGTAGCCAAGGGACACTTTGGCAGGCCTCCAGTGATGGGGACAAGGTCATTCAAAAGTCACACATTCAGGGGCCGCCCGGTGGCGCAGAGGTTTAGTCCGCGCTTGGCAGCCCAGGGTTCGCAGGTTCGGAT
This sequence comes from Tapirus indicus, assembly GCA_031878705.1. Classification (NCBI taxonomy): domain Eukaryota; kingdom Metazoa; phylum Chordata; class Mammalia; order Perissodactyla; family Tapiridae; genus Tapirus; species Tapirus indicus. The sequence goes on from CM062933.1 coordinate 2,522,043, forward strand.
CCCGGGCGCCCGCCGACGCACTGCTCGTCAGCCATGCCGTGGCGGCGTCCCATATAAAGCAGAGGAAGATGGGCACGGATGTTAGCCCAGGGCCAGTCTTCCTCAGCAAAAAGAGGAGGATTGGCAACAGATGTTAGCTCAGGGCTGGTCTTCCTCACAAAAAACAAAACAAAACAAACAAGAAAAAAACAAAAGTCACCCATTCATAGACAAAAGCTGCTTATATTAAACATTACCACAAAGTGATATCAACCCTAAATTAAAGTAGAAGCTATTCATTTTTCATCTGAGCCCCTAACTCTGCTTACTTGAAGCCAGTGAAGGGCTATTCTGAAGCATAGGACATGGTTCTCACTGGCTTGAAAGATGAAACTCTCCTTAGTCATCTTGAGGCATTACCATAGTCCAGATGTATAGTTTATATCTTCTAACATATGTCTGTGGGAATTATTTGTCTCCAGAAGCATTATATTATATTTTTTCCAAGTTGACTCTCCCTGGCTGCAATTTAAGCCTCTGAAGACTCCTTAGAATTATAGTGCAACTAGTAAGAGGTAAAACTACCACTCATCTCTGGATGAGTGATTATCTAAGGAATAGAACAAGCAGGTTAAATTCTCACCCAGTCTTTCAACCAAAGGACCCAAACAGTGTCATCCTTAAATGAGAAGACAATGTTTCATGTGTTTATAGAAATGTATCTAATCTGCACGTTTATATCTGCATCTATAGCCAGCTCTGGTGGTCTAGCGGTTAAGATGTGGTGCTCTCACTGCCACGGCCTGGGCTTATTTCCCGGTCAGGGAACCACACCACCTGTCTGTCGGGTGTCATACTGTGGCAGCTGTGTGTTGCTGTGATGCTGAAAGCTCTGCCACCAGTATTTCAAATACCAGCCAGTTTCCTCATGGTAGACAGGTTTTAGCGGAGCTTCCAATCTAAGACAGACTAGGAAGAGGCACTTGCTACCCACTTCTGAAAAAATTGGCCCCAAAAATCCCATGGATAGCAGCAGAGCATTGTTTGATACAGTGCTGGAAGGTGAGAGGACGGTGCAAACAAAGACTGGGCAGGGCTCCCCTCTGCTGTACACAGGGTCGCTAGGAATTGGAGTTGACTCGATGGCACGAACAACAAATCGTCTATATTTATATCCATATCAATGTACATACACATGTGTATGCATGTACACACATATGACAAAATTCTCTCAGTAAAGCCCAGTAAGGAAGTTCAACTATGGCCGAGCCTACATTACTACAAACATCTTAATAAAAAAAGGTCAGCAATGGTTAATTAATCAGCTTCTATGTACACAAATTACCCTGCAGTAGATGTAATCAGGGAAATAAATATGAAATAATGAGGCTATCAAAAGACTTCAAGAGAAGATAAAAGTTCACTATGGAGGTCAGTCCTTGAGGAAAGACCTGGGGCGGACCTCTCCTCTTCAATAAGAGGAGAGGTAACGGGGAATTACAAGTAAAGAAACAGTAGAAGAAAAGCACAAAGGTAACATGGCTGTGATTTGTGGGGGATGATAGAGCTGGTGGGACATGATGGTTACTTGTGTGAACAGTTCTTCATTTTATGGGAATTGCAGGATATTAATCATCCTTGGTTGCTGGGTAATAAAAGTCAGTAACTCTTCCCAGTTTTTGTGACAACCAAAAATGTCCCACAAGTTTCCAAACATCATGTCCTTAATGGGAGATTTATTATTCTGCCTTCAGAAGCACTGGGCAAGATAATGAGAGCTTCTGAACGCCAGGATGAAATGCCAGGATGTCGTCAAGTTTTCATGTGTGAAATAGTTCTGTTTTTATTTTCCTATTTCTTTCATGCAGGCATACTGTAAAACTATACTCTTCTCCACGGGGTGTACAATGCATCCGCATCCACTGTTATCTGTGGTTAACACAGTTCAGACTTCATTCTGATTCCTGTGGCACCCAATCCACGCTGCCTTAATCTCAGCTTATTGCTGTTAATAATCATCTTTATTTATGGCAGGTTTGGGTGAAACTTAGGGGCACCAGGGGGTTCGTCAAATATCTGGAACAATTTTTCAAAAGTTTTGGATTAACTGAAAACCCAAACATTCTGCCAAGCATTTCTTTTCACCCCCTTTCTCCAAACTTTAAAAACACATATATTTTAGAGAACATTGATTCCATGTGTTTTTAATTCATTTTAGTTCATATCATCAAAATTTTTAAAAAAGTGATTTGGCATCCAGGAATCCCATTGAGCCTTTAAAATAAATAAAAATTTAAAAACCTAAAAAGTATTACATAAATATATTGAAACAGCAAAAGGATAAAGTTTTGATGGAGACAGAATGAAATTTTGCAAAATTCTTTTTCCACACTAATTTATAGTTTTCCAACCAACTTCCAATCTACAAATCTGGAGAGAATGAATTGGGTTAGTTAACCTAAAAAAAATACTGTATCAAATTCTCTACACCAAGACATATATCCTCATATTAAGAAACCAACTTGAATCAAATGGTCTATTAATTCTTAAATGTTGGGGATTTTTTTTTTACCATATACTTGGTAATAATGATGTAGGAAACTCTTAGGGCAAACAGCAAAATGTGAGAAATAACAAGAATAATAGTAATTTGAGAAAGAAAATAAATTTAATCAGGAGTTAGCTTATGACTGTGATATGTTGGTTATTCTCGTGATTTGAGAGATTGAAGATTAGCTTGCTGATGTCCATCAATGACAAATGTACAAACACATACACACACACAGAGCTATATAAATGTATCTGTTCATACATTAATGTAAAATCTGCTGTAGCACTGATGCTGAGGCAGATAAGTTGAGTGCTATAGAATGGTTAAAAGCCCTATTTAAAATCTGTCCATTTAAGTAATTGAAGAAAATTTTCAGGAAGATTACAGAGATGATTTTTGAGGGTTTAAAAATAAGAACTCTAAAGTTATACTAAAGAATAGAGATATAGCCAAGAAGTGGAAGCAACCCAAGTGTCCCTCAACTGAAGATTGGTTAAAGAAGATGTGGTATATACATACAATGGAATACTACTCAGCCATAAGAAAAGACACAATTGTCCCATTTGCAACAACATGGAAGGACCTAGAGGGTATTATGTTAAGTGAAATAAGCCAGAGAGAGAAGAACAGACACTGCATGAACTCACTCATATATGGAATATAAGTGAACACACGGACAGAGAGAACTGATTGGTGGTTACCAAGGGGAAGGGGGGTGGGGGGGGCACAAGGGGTGAAGGGTTACATCCACAAGGTGACGGACAAACAAAAATGTACAACTAAAACCCCACAGTGTTATAAACTAAGACATCAATAAAAAAAAAGAATTAAAAAAAAAAGAATAGAGATATAGATTATTTGACAAACTTGGATAAAAAAGTTAAATATCATTAGTATGGAAATGCAAATTTAAATGAGATAACATTTTTCACTTTACATCAGAAAAGATGTTTAATCTAAGAATAATCCTATGATCTTCTATATCTTTCTTCAATATTATTCAAGATCTCCAATGGGAATGTTCATGTATTTTTTGAAGTATTATTATGAAACTGTAAAATAAAATAAATTTGAAGATGCATATCAAGAGTCTAAAAATGTCAATAATCCTTAAACCACTAACTACTCTTAAGAATAAATCTAAACACACACACATGCACACTCAATCTTATATGTTTAATTGAGGCAAAATGTTGAAACAATTTAAATGTCCCAAAACAGGGAAGGATTAAACATATTATAATATGCATAGAATGGAAAGCTGTACAATGTTAAATATGATATTGATGAAATGTTTATGATAAATGAGAGAAACGGCTATGTAAAATGACATGCAAAATATTATGATATCAACTTTTAAAATTGTACAGAAAAATACGGCATACAAAAAGCAACTGTGATTTTATTCTGTCCATTCCACAGGTTTGAGTCAGCATCAGTGACAGAACTCAAGTATCCAATAATTCTTGATTTTATTTTTTGTATACAGTAAGTGTTCAATAAGTGGAGACAATTTTTCATACTAAACCTGTCAATTTAATTGCATGTAAAATTAATTTTTTTGTTTAATAATAAGAAGGAAATTATTTGGGAAAAAAACAAGGCTTTTCTCATAGTATTTGAGAATAAAATTTACATTGCTAATTAGTTTTAGAGAAAAATAAAGATTTTTGAGAGGGAAAAGTCTTCATACTTTAAATTACAATTTGAATTAGGTTTAATCACTATGAAAATTAGTTTGCCAATTGAAAGGTAAATTTTTATCATTAACATTTTTACTGTGTATAACTGGAATATTGAATTTGAAGGGCAAACTGCATGTCCTAATTAGGTCAGAGTGATCCACCATTGCCAATAGGAGTAGGAAGCCCAATATTCCCCTCCAAGGCCCCATATTCCTCTTTTATACTTCTGTGGGTCCCAGTCTGTCTTTCAGCGGTCTGAGAAGCAGAAGAAAGTTCTCTGATTCAGTCCTAGGTCAGTATGCTGCTCTCTTAGGAGTCCTGCCTCCTGAGTAGAAGTGGCCTTGGTTGGAAACAGATGGGGCAGGGCTCCCTGTGCAGCATTTATCCTGAGCTCTGGAATGGTGTCCTGCCTAGTCCTGGAAAGTTGGACTCCCTCACTTTCTAAGGTACCTTTGATTTTAGAGAGTTCCCCACAAACTGACTGATGGCTTTAGGGTCAAATTTCTATCAATTCCTGAGCCAAAGCATTTTCATTAACAAAGCCTCCACCAGGGGTGCAGAATCAAGACTAGTTTTGATGCTCGCCATCTTAGGTGAGCAGTGATGAAGAGCTGGACTCCAAAGGAAATGGGCCAGTTGATAAGGCTGATTGAGAGAAGTCACACTGAGGGAAACATTAGCAACAGGAAGCAAAAAGTTGTCCTGAGACCAAGAGTTGGGCTACCTGCCCCAGCTCCAACCTTCCCAAGAATGAGAGTGCAGAGCCCTATCTCAAGCTCAAGGAAGTGCTATGCCTTGGAAAGCTAAACCTCCAATGTTTCAGCTCCGTCAACATTCTGCACTACTATTAGGTTGAGCCACATAAGATTGTTATTTTTGTAGGTCGCAAATCGTTGGATATTGGCAATTTCATAAGGTTCAACCTATTAGTTCTTGGGACATAGTGGCTCCAAGAAGGGTATGTCACGACAGGTTCAGGCTCGTACCTTGCATGTTAGTTTGGGGCCCTCAAGAAGCAGTTGCCAAGATGGAATTAAGTATGAAAGGAAGGAGGGAGAGAGCTGGGAAGGTCATCAGAACTGGATGCTAGTCTGATCCCAAGTGAAGGAGAGCGGGAGAGAAGGCTGGATTCAAGCCTCCTAGATTGCTGTATGGTCTCAGGAAGGTTTGGCAAAACTTTAGGGGACTCGTTGAGCCCAAGTCAGCCCAAAAAGGAGTCCCGTGTCTCCCAGAAACAGGTCACTGAGGGGAGGCAGCCCATGGGAAGTGTGGCCTTGGCACAAATGCAGGGAAGGGTTTCCGAGTGCAGCCAATGGGGCCTCACTCAATTACACTCCTGTAGGTGGAGGTCCACCAGGTACATTTCCACCACCACACCTCGAGACTCAGAAGAGCAGATGACACCCTGATGCAACCTTGGCCTCGCTTGCTGTCCCTTCACCCTCTACTCTTGTTATATCACTGCTTCTTGAGGCCACTCAAATCTATCTTAACTTTTATGGAGAGGAAGTTGGGGGCAGGGAAGGGGACTGTAGTCCTTTCTATTGCAGAAAATCATTGGCTCCTTATTAAAATTAGCCCTTTCCAGAGTTCTATGTAACAGAGGAGGGACTGCTTTAGTAAATAAAACAAAAGTCCCCTATTCCTTATTTCCAAGAGTGAGGTTCAGTGTGACAAAAATCTGCAAAACTAATAGAGGTCGTATGGTTGGATGACCTTCTGAATGCCTGCAGAGAGTATCTGGCCACTTTGTTTCCTCCATGAGGGGGAGAAACAGCTCTGATATGGCTTCCAGCAGCATAGCTAACAGCTTATTATAAAAAACCCTACAACAATAATAAAATTAACACATACCAAATGTGAAAATAAAACCGTATATTATTAATTACTCTTTATAAGTAGCATTTAATTTTCAGTAATGAAATATGAAATTTGAAAGTGAAATTTGTAAACAATGTATAAATGTGCTAGAGTGTGGGAAATACAAGAAGATTAACATTAGGGCTAAGTTTTTACTAGGAAAGTTAAAGCAGAAATTAACAGTTATTGAGGTAAATCAAACAGAAGCTTATTTTGACTCTGACTTAGTTCTTTGCTAAAGACAAAGACCGTGTGTGTGGACTGGGAGAAAAGAGGTTAACCAAGTTACCTGGGTGATTTCTCTCCCTGGTATAGACCAGATTCTTTGGGGGGACTTTTAACCAGGATCTTAAAAGCACATGTAAATTAAACTTATGTGCCAAAAAAAAAAAAAAATACCCCAAAAAAGGAAGGGTGAAAACAGAAGTTGAATTCTTTTTCTTGAAGAGGAAACTAAAACCATTCACCTAAAGCATCCAGGCGATCTGGCAAACAAGCCCTTGCACGTTCCTTACACAAGACACAGTCTTACATGATTCTTCCATTCACTCATGGGTTCGCGTCCGTTGGCCACCCATGCTCCCTGAAGACTGTTTATGGCAGTGGATTGCATCAGCAAGGCGTGATGAATGATGGGGGACATCACCAGGGAGGGAGGACTCTACCTTTGGCTTGGTTTATAGTCAGATGAGAAGAAAAGAGCAGTAAATTTGGAAACTATATTGGAAGAAACTAAAATTTATTTTTAATCTCTGTTAGTTCCAAAGAAGGAATAAAACCTGCAAATATGATGATGAGATGATTGGACTAATTTGTAAGGTAATTTATCAGAACACGGGAACTGGGAGATCGGCTCTGTAGGCCTGGGGAGGTGCCTAGGAAGGACTGCATTTTAACTTCCCCACTTGGGAGTTCTTAGATAGACCTCAGATTCTGAGTCTACAAGTGCAGCTGGAAAGGCAGAGAAAGAACAGTCTTCTTTATACTCTGCTTTGTGATTCCGCTAGATTTTGATGTGATGTTGGAACAAAACCTCATTAAACAGGAGGTTAAACAGAAAAGAAATGACTTAACATACAGCACATAAATATAATTAAGCATGCTAAAACCTAACAGCATCACGGAAAGCTTAAATACACAAATTTTGGAGAAATTTGTCAAATTCTTTTTGCCCATGCCACATATTAATAAAGCTGCATTTAGAGCTGAAAGTTGTGAAGAAAACAATTTTTGCAAAGATGATTGTGGGATTTCTTTGATTCTTGTGTTATCTTGCTGCTGAGTTTGTGCTTGTGTCCATTGGCTTTGTTGACTGCATTTTTGTGGCAATGTCTCTCTACTTATTTTTAAGGAATTTTCAGCAGACTTTGCAAAGACCACATAAAACTCCAATGATGCTATGCTCTCATCTAGGTGAATAAGATCCTGAACTGGCAATTAAGTTTGTGCTTATGGGATCAAAGTCAAGACAGGCCTTTCATAACTATTTTGACAATTAAAATAAGTTGTTGATTATGTAGTATATTTAAAATCCTGTGCTGGATATAATAGTGGATATAAAATTACATCACTTATAGATCCTGGCCTTATTGACTTGCAGTTCATATAGAAGATAAGACATTCACCCAAGTGATTGGATTAGAAAGTACAAAATGAAAAATATTGCAAAAATATTATGGATGGTTTGAGAAATTTGAAGGAGGTGAGAAATTACCTGCATAAGTGGTGGAAGTGAGAATCTCTTTAGAGATAGAGGAAAAGATTCAAGGCAGAAGAAAGCATGAACAAACAGTGATGATAGAAACTTCAGTGTGTATTAGAATGAGTAAGTGATTCAAATGAACTGGAGTAAAGGAGTCATTAAGAAGAGCAAGTGGGGAATAATTTTTGAAACAGAGGATATGGGTCATATCATAGGGTCCTGAGAATGCTAGGGAAAAGGGGCTCATCTAGGTAATGGAGAGCCAGAGAATGTTTTTGAGCAGGTAAGTAGTTTAATGAGAATTGTGATTAGGAAGAGTATACAGTAAAATGGATCAGGATTTGGAGAGATTCTGAGAGCAGAGAGACTCATAGAAGGCCTTTCTAATATCATAGACAATAGGTGATAAGGACTAAATTAAGAGAGGGAAAGTGCTAACAGAGATGAGAGATTTAGAAAGACCACAGAGGTAGAATTTGTAGAATTTAGCTTAAACTTGGGTATGGAGGATAAAAGAAAAAAGAGTGAGAAGTGATGCCAAAATTGTAAATCTTGATGCCTAGGAAGATGGCCACACTCTTAGTAGGAATGGAGAAGTCAGGAGGAGGAGCTGGTTGGGTGAAAATATACTGAGTGAGAAGTGAAGATGGCACAGGTGGAGAGCTTTAGGAGGCAGCTGGGAATACAGAACTGAAGCTTAGGAGAGAGAATGTGACTTAGATTTCAGATTTGAAGACCATCTTCATAGAAATGCTAACTAAAGACAAGGGGTTGAATAATTGTTCAAGGGGGAGACAGTTGAGAAAAAGAAGTGAAAATGGAATGAAATGTGGATCATAAAGACCTCCATTTCCAAAGCTGAAGAAGGAAAGAAGAGAGAAATCATCAGAGTTGTGGGAGGAGACCCAGAAAATGGTCTCTCATTGGAAGCCAAAGGAAAAGAAGAAGGTGATCAGCAGACAAGAATGGGTAAAAGACCGTTGAACTGTGGTAATTGTCCATTTAGATTTCAAGTGCTCTACATTTTTCATTTGAAAGATTTCTTTTTTGACCTGGATCATTCTTAATGCATATTAAGTTTGCCCTAACCTAGGCAACTTGCTTTAAAATTTGCCCTAAGAGACACAACTATTTAATAATGTATAAAGCCTCATTTTCAACTTCTTCATTAATAAATAATAGCTATACATACATGTTTTTATCAGCAAGCATCACACTAAGCTCTTTATATGTGTCATCTTAATTTAATCTTCATAGTGATGTGTGCAGCATTATTCTGACATTTGAGCTGAGCACAGAGAGATTAATTTGTCCAAGATCACAACTGGTAAATGAACTAGCCTCTCCATCTCCTGGTCCTTGTCCACTAGTCTATATTACTTTCCCATTTTCATGTGCTTTCACATACATGAAAGTACCAACAAGCAGAAAAATGTGTGTTCGTGACATTGGTAGGTAAAGGATATTTGTCAAGATGCTTTAGAATAGAAGGTTAAATTGCTTCATTAATGATGGTTTGTATATATTTTGTTATAAATGTATCTTCTTTTTCAGCCCTCCTTCATTTTCCCTAATCCAAATTATATGAACCAAATGTTCATTTCATAGTGGAAAAGTCTTAGGTACACAGTCTAAGTCTTTATAGTATCAAGATCTAGAAATTGTCAAGAGAATTTGGACATATGATTATGGAACATTAAAGGAAAAAAAAAAGGCAGTTTGTTATCCTGGTCTTTCAGAAATGTGATGTCAAGTTCTTCTTTACAATTTACAGAGTCCAGAAATCTGGCACTTTTGGCTCATATAAAAAGACAGAAACATTTCCATTAAGTTCAAAATATCCAAGAAAATAGCAAATGTGCATGGCTATAAAGAACTTTAGAGTGAAGTAGGAAGCAAAATAATAGTGTAAATGATTTTCCATTTTTAAAAGCTATAAAATACTTTTAGAAAATACCACATTTCGATTGAATCCCTACTCATAACTCACTTATGACTAGAGGGTAATTTGAATCTTACCATGGCTTTTCATTAAAAAAAATCTTCTTCTCTATCACTGCAACAGTGGATCTAATCATTCTGTCTGTTGCATTAGTTGGTTATTTGGGCAAATACTCATATCCATCCAGAAATAGAATATGCAGAATATGCATTATCTTGGTCTTTTGTATCTCCACCCACCATTTCTTTCTACCACACTGACTCCCCTTTTGTTTCTTCAGTGCTCTTAGCATTTCCATCAGAGGACAAAACCAAGAGGGAAATCTTGGAAGACTGGAGAGCAATCTTGTTTTGGTCGTCATCCTTCAAGTAGAGGGATTTAAAATGTGCAATCTCTCTCCTCCTTTTCAGAATCAAATCAAGAATCGGTTGTTCTAATGCTTTGACAGTGTCCACCTGTACCAAGTAGCCCATTGAGTTGACACTACCTGCAATTTAGACTTATACAGTGCAATTTTTCACTTGATAAAAATGGTATTTCTCTGTTGCTTTGAGGATCGGATGACAGACTTATCCTCTTGGTGTGTTGGAAAGATGGAGATGGGTGATAGAACTATTCCAGTCGCTCACTGACAGGAAGAAAGATGGAGATGGGTGATAGAACTACTCCAGTCACTCACTGACAGAGCATTCACTGAGTGACTGCCATTTGCCTGGCACTGTGACTTCAAAGACATGACCCCTGTCCTGAGTAGCTTTGACCTCAGGCGTCCTGATCCTGAGTACAAATACACACAGATATGTAGCTCTGTTTTCTCATGCTAACATCTTACATTAACCCAACTTTTTAGTTTGTCCCCTGTGCACTTGGCCTCAGAGCTGTATTTAGAGAGGAGACCTCCATTACACGGGGATTTGGGAAAAGGGATTTGATCTAACAAAGATCAATTGAGAATTGTTTTTTATATAAGTATCAATACTTATCAGTAGTGAAACTAACTAGTAAACGTCATAGAAAATAATTGGAAGATATAATAATTTAAATTAATTTATATAACCTAATTTAATAAAAATAATTTAAAATAAATATCAGGTAAACTCTCTAGTGACAAGATCTATTGGAAGGAGAAATGATTTTCCGAGTGTGATAGTGAGAATACAATTCTCCTCGGACGTTTGGACAGGAATTGATGAAGTGCTAGGACACAGGGCAGGAAAGAGAGGCCAGACTCAAGAAGCCTTGGGTGAACAATCCATCATGTCTCTTCCATCTGCTCTATGCTGCTCACAGTTTGCTTTTCTTTGTGTAAAGTTGCTCAGCCACTGGAGGTCTCTGCTTCTCTGTACAATTTTAGCGAGATGCACGTGTGCCATCATTTATAAATAGAGCCCCACCCTTAAAAGCCATTGGTGTTGAACAAGGGAGGCCGATGGGCTTCATTTCTACTTTTAATAGCTAGAAAGTGTATGCAGCTTCCAGATGTTACAGTGACAGCTCTAGTTAAACAGAGCAAGCCTCGTGGCCATTGTTCTCAGTGTGCATGAGGTTAGATGGACATCCCCAGTCAAGAATATTCAAGGAGCTTTGTCTTCAGAGAAGCAACAAAGTCCCGACTGTAACCGGTGAATTGATTTGGCCATATCTCATTTTACACGTGGAGAAACTTGTGTATTTGTCTTCAAAATAAATAAAATAAACTGGGTATAAAAATTTTTTTTTCCTAAAATAAGGGTTTGAAGGAATTAAGAGAATATTTGCATACAAGCTATCTTAAATATATTTCCAGACTAATAAATATTTTAGTTGAAACTGTGTAACATTTGAAATATTGAAAATGTTACTATTCCTGGGAGCAATGCCTCATAACAACAGACATTAATGTTGAAGTTTCACTTCAATGTAAAAATTATTTACTGGACACGAAGTTTATGTAAGACAGCATGCTGTTGTGTGGGGTACACAGGTGAAGAAGAACTCATCTGTTCTGAAGGAATTTCTAGCAGTAGGAAGTGAGGATAAGACAAAGATGAAAGAAAGTATGACAACACAAATAGGGTGCTGTGGAGACTCAAACACAGAAGAGATCACACTGCACCAAGGATATCAGACAAAATTCCATGTGTGCTGGCCTGGAGGGGGTGTGATTTTGATAGATGACTATTTGAGAGGACAGGACTGGGAAGCGTGGAGTAGATTCGGGGAATGGCAGCTGGTATAGATTGATTGAAGGATGGAGAATGTGACCCTCCATGATGTGATCAGAGTTTTAAATATTAGCTTGAGGATTCTGAATTTAGTTTAGAGGGGCAAAGGAAAGAATAAAATTTATAATTAATAAATGCCTATTATAAGCCATCCTCTGTGCTAATTACTTTAATTATTTAAAGTAATTACTTTAATAATAACACTTCTAAATATTATTGCCATTTAATGGATGAAGATGCTGAGGCATAGGGAAATAAAGTTGCTCACCCAAGGTGACAATTTTGTAGTCAAATGGAATAAGATAAGAAGGGATACACACATAGCATATTTCATCAAATCTCAGATGCCATCTTCCTAAGACACATCACTATTTCATGTGCTGGTAAGAAAGAAAAAATGCTACCAAATTAAACTAGGACGTACTATTGTCTGCAATATACATCATGATTTTAGAGATGTTAAAAAATATTTTTTAAGGATTGCACCTAATTGAGGAAAAAGGTTATTTTCAAGAAACCAGGGGAAAGAAGGAAAGCTGGCCACACCGAGCACATCACAGGAAGAGTAAACCATGAGCAAAGATCTCTTAGTTATAACAATAATATGATATCTTTGAGTAGTATCTTGCAATTGTCGAAGTGTTTTCACATACATTATTTCACTTAAGCCTCACAAATATTCTATTCTTATTATCGTTTCTATTTGAAAACATGAAAAAGTACGTTGTAGAATATGATGTCTAGTATGTTTTAGTTTTTAAAAAGATTGCATACTATATAACATAATACATATTTTTTATTTTAAAATATATATTATATACTCTTTTACATATCTATATATTTGTACAGAAAAAAGTGTAGAAAGTCACTGTAAATAATAGCTTTGATGAGGGGGGAGGTGGAGAGAGAACAAGAGTTTCACTTTACATGATTTCACATTGTTTGAGATTTTTACAATATGCATCTATTATTTAAAACCCAATACAGGTTTTTTCAAAATGAAAGAAAAAAACAACAAAGACTTGGAGGACAGAGAGTTTTTATGATTTCACTAAGGTCACGTTGACAGTAGCTGGGAGAGTTGAGGCGCACCGAGGCCTGAAGAGCCCATCTTACAAATCTCACTCCTTACTGTCCTGTAGACATGGGGGAGATGAGCCCCTGCTTATTCACTCAACAGGACACAGGAAAGGAGGCACGAAAGCAATTTTGTTGGAAATCTGTCCTTAAAAAGGAATTGATTTGGGGAGAATTATGCTGGATGATCTGCTGGCTTCTTTAAGTAGCCATTTTAATGAAGCTGAAATAACTAAATATGGATATAAAGGGTAGCTTTGAAGAAGGAAGTCAATACATAGGGCTCCAGATGAAGCTATATATGGCTAAGGCTGTTGACAAAAGGTAAATTATCCTATCTACATAGCCCAGTTTATAGTAAGGGGTGTTCATTGACCAACTGTGTGTGAAAGGTAAAGAAAGCAGGACAGACCCCTTTTGGGCAGTCTTAGCAAGGTGTCATGTTCAAAAGAAAAACCACTTAGATATCTCAAAAATCTTTGAAGAGCTGTTTAAATGTGTATTAAAGCCTAGTGAAGAGATTCTAAAGGTGAATTTCATTTACCACACATAGAAAACTATCTTAAAATACTTTCTCCATTCATCTTACAATATCTCAAACATTACCATGTATCAGCTACTTCAGCCTCCCATCATACTTTCTCAAAACTCGCTAGTACTCACTCTCCAAACTCAGTTCATACTGGCTCTTCCTCTTCTTTTGACCTCCTTCTATCTTTCTGACTTATTTTCTCTTACTAGAGTGGTTACTCATCAGCCACGATTTGCTGAAAGGCTAGGAAAGTGTATACTGAAACCTCCCTTGAAGAGAAGGCTCCTTGGAAGGTAGGCTCTGTGAATACTTACACAATCAGAATATAACTGGGTCCCATGTGGCCCAGGGTCTGTGTCATATCACTGTCAAAGAAACAGCAGTCTGACTCTAGCAGCCAAGACAAATAGTGTTGATTTTTAAGTGTTTTGAAAGAACATAGTGTGGAGGCTTCATACAACACTTTATGTAGAAAGTTTCCTAAAAAATATTTCTACATCTCACTCTCCCTGAAGTATTATTCCATTTGAGGCAAATGTTAGGAGTCCCCACGTGGGGGAATTCCTTAGATCACCTCTAGGGGCAGTGTGAGGGAGTGGAAAAGTAGTCTGTGATATGCCTGATAAAGAGTTCACTCAGAGCATTCTCTCATTCATCCAATCAACGTGTTCATTAAGCCCCCACTAGGGGCTCGGCACCTGTGATGGGGAGTGAATACGACATAGTGAATATGACACTTACGGTCTGTCAGGAAAGTAGACATCAAATAGTAAATTGTGATGAGGGTTATAAGATCTGGCAGAGGCTATGAAACAAACAGGTGGCTTGACCCATAACGTGAGAAGCAAGTAAGGGCATGGGCCTCAGTGAGGGGAGGCCTGGTCTGGGGAGAGACAATGTGGCCACTATATGAATGGGTATTAAAAATTGGCATTTAGTAGGATTCCCAATTTTTCTCTGAGATACCACAATAAACTGAGCAAAGCGTAGCGTTAATAGCATCAGCTCTGGCCTCAAACAGGCCAGGGTAAGATGCAACTCACTAGCTATGTGGCTGTGGGTAAGTACTTAACTTTTCTGTGCCTCAGTTTACTTATGCATGAGATGAGTAATTTCAGGTTTAAAATGAATAGGTATAGGGTAGTTGTAAAGACTATATCAAGTTATTTATAAGAATTGCTTAGTCCAGTGACAGTACTGAGTGTACCTGCAGTAGATGATGGGTGTTATGATTGCAGGCCGTTAGCAGAGTAATTGCTTGCTATAGTGTTTTCTATGGACCACATTTCTTTCTAGAGCTTTGTTTTTGAGACTGTATACAAATAGATCCTGTTGGACTACCCAATATGCAATGTGTTTTTGGCATATTAGATGGCCATTATTAATTTTTATTTTCATCAATACCTGTAGCTAACGTTTATGGGGCACTTACCATGTCAGACAGGATGCTGGGGAGTTTACAGACACCGCGGCATTTCATCGTCACAGCGGATCTGTGAGGTGGGCACTGTTATAACCTTATTTTAGAGACAAGGAGACTGAGGTTCTGAAATCTCAGTGACTTGCCCAAGGCCACATACTGGTAGATTTTGGTGCCAGATTTTGAACTCAGTTCTGCCTCCCATGTTTGAAAGAAGATATTTTCAAGGAGGTGAGCTGGTCTCGGGTGGGCAGTGTGGCAGTCAGAGCTTGTTCTCCCTGTACACATTTGCGGCCTCCCTCCCGACTTCCCTGGTGACCAGCCTCTCCTTGATGGGTGTCTTGGTCACTGCAGAAGAACAGGGCCACCCACATGCAGCAGAGGGAGGGGAGGCCTGCTCTTGGAGGGTGGGGTTTTTACTGTGTGTGAAGTAGTTCATGCTCAATGGCTAATCTGAAACCTTTTACACTGCCCGTGGCCTCTGAGGTGAAGTGTTAGGAAAGGGTGACTGTCCAGGGAGTGGCGAGGCTTGTGGGATTCAAAGTTTTCCCTGCAGTGAAAGCATCCAGCTATTCAGGGTCCATTTCTTCCTGGAAAGTTTCCTTTTTCCTCTCGGACACTCTAGATGACCGGGTGGTCACATTTTCATTTTCCTGGCATGCCTCGGAGCTCGGTGGAAAATGGAAAGCTAGTGTGAATGTCCTGTCCCTTCTCAGGGACTTGGAGTCTTATTACTGTATAGTTTCAGCTTTCTGTTATTTGTTTTTTAATGTCGTGGTCTACATAGAGCTAAGGAACGTGAAATGCTATCATTTTGCTTTCCTGGGATTTCCTTCAGAGCTGTTATTGTTTATAATTTTTAACTTACTCTGTTTCCAAAAAATGCATTTGAGGTGGTTTCCAATATGAAATAAATATAATACAGTACGATTATACACAAACATTCAAATACAGATCTGAAGTCAAGTAGAAGGTATAAATAAATGTAGTGATTATCTGGGATGAGTAAGTTATTACATCTGAGATTTGAATTTAGCTTTGAGCTCTTGGAAAACAAGGTAAGGGTGACATGATGGATTTTACAGTCTTTTTGAACTGAAAAAAGGAAGTATACAAGTTGTCCTTGTGGAAAAGAATTTTTCCTGGACCAAAATCCTAGTAGAAGAAATGTGTAAGTTTATGTTTGTAGAAATATATGAGGGTACAGATACACATTTACCCTTATATACATATATAGATATATGTACACATATACAAATGTAAATGTATGCATATTAGTCCCTGTGTGTATATATACATACATACTGCGGTAGGCAGACCAGTGGCCACCCAAAGATGTCTACATCCTATTCCCTGGAATTTGTGAATATGTTAGATTAGGGGAATTAGGTTGCTAATCATCCAACTTTAGAATAGGGAGATTATCCTGGATTATCTGGGTTGGGTGGAAGAGGGAGGTAGAAGAGGAGGTCAGAGTGATACAACGTGAGAAGGACTCAATCCATTGCTGTAGCTTTGAAGATGGAGGAAGAGGACCGCAGCCAAGGAATTCAGGCATTCTCTAGAAACTGGAAAAGGCAAAAGAATAGGTTCTCCCCTAGAGCTTCCTGAAATAAACACAGTCCTGCCAACACCTTGACTTTAGCCCCGTGAGACCTATCTCAGATTTTGACCCTCACAACTGAAACATAATAAATTTGTGTTAAGCCACTAAGTTTGTGGTAGTTTGTTTCAGCAGCAATAGAAAACTAATACACACACATGCACACATACACACACACACACAGAAACTTACACACACACCAATAAAACAGGGAGAAGAGCAGAAAAAGAGGGGAGAGAAGAAAGAGAAAAGTGAACGTATTTCTATAGGGAATAAAGATAATGCAGTCTAGGTACCTTGGTTGTAAAAAATACAACTTAGTTTTCCTATATAAACACAATTAATTTCTTGACTTTTGGATATCTAATAGGATTTTAACCTCAGTCCAGACCCCAATAGAATTCTTGATTTTATTCCCTCTTCAAAACTTGTTACCAAAAATGATGTGCTGGAGCTGACTTCTCCCAGGTCCTGAAAACTGGCTTGGGACCGTCTCTCGTTCACTGATATCACGTCTGTAGAATGAATTAGGCAATGGTGGGAGTATTTACATCCTGAAATCAAACACGAATCAGTGATTTTTCCTCCTGAGAGTTGATCGTTAAACATTTACCAGCGTACCACTGCTTTCACAGAGTTACCCATCTCAGGTAAGACCATGCACCCAGTTGCTAAAAACCTAGGATTACCTTGGCTCCACTTTCCCTTATGGCCTATATCTAATCAATTATCTAGTCCCACCACCTCTACCTCCAACTCATATCCACTATTTCTTAACTCCATCATTACTGCTTTAGTCTAAGCTACCAGTACATCTTGCCTAGACCATTGAAACAGACTTGTAATGGACCTCTTGGATTCTACTGTTGTCTCTCTACCATCTTTTAAAATGTAGATCAATCATGTCACCTCACTGCTTAAAATCCTCCACTACCCCTGGAGTAAAATCCAAGCTCCTTAGCTCAGCCTACCACAACCTCCCTTCCCTGCCTCAGCTTCACTCTCCAGTTTCATCCTGCCTCCTCTCCAACACACTCCCTGGGTACTGACCACCTTGTTCTTTCTATTCCTCAATGTCTTCAATGAATGTCCCTCTCTCTCTGCTAGTTCTTTATACGGCTGCCTCCTTCCTATCAGTCAGGACTTAGCTTAAATATCCTCACTTCAGTGAGACTTTTCCTGACCACCCAACCTAAAGTAGCCTTTACCATTCCTATAATATCACCCTGCGTCATGTTCATCTTAGCACCTGTTCCTTTCTATGATTTCCTTGTTCATTTATAGTGCCTGGCACACAGCAGACTCTTAATAATTGCTTGTTGAAAGAATGAACTAACTTAGAGTGTTTAAGACATTGGCTAGAAATATGTTCCATAGACAGCTTCTTTCCTGTCTGGGGCTGAGTGGCAGGGGGTGGCTAGAGAAACCTGTCAACTCTGGCTTGGGATAAGAAAGTGGAAAATGGTTGGGGTGGTGAAAATGTAAGTTAGAAGGTCAAACAGCCAAGGGAGCTTGGGTGAGAACATTGCAGCTTTGGTAAAACGTGTCTGTGTTAGATATCAGGATGGGGATGGTGACTAAGAAATGCTGAACAGTAAGCAGGAACACAGTGGAGGCAGAATGCGTGGGTCAATCCGGGTCCAGACAGGCAGGGGCTAGCACTGGGCTCAGGCCATCCTCCCCAGTTCTGTCACTCGATGCTTACTGGTCCTGAACTCTTTCTTTCTTTTTTTTTTGTGTGTGTGTGTGTGAGGAAGACCAGCCCTGAGCTAACATCCATTGCCAATCCTCCTCTTTCTGCTGAGGAAGACTGGCCCTGGGCTAACATCCGTGCCCATCTTCCTCTACTTCATATGGGACGCCACCACGGCATGGCTGACAAGTAGCGCATCGGCGGGAGCCCGGGATCCGAACCTGCCAACCCTGGGGCTGCCAAAGCGTAAACTAAACCGCTGCACCACCGGGCCGGCCCCCTGAGCTCTTTCTGAAGCCCTCCTTCAGCCTGTCTTTGCCCATCCTAAGAGCCTAACTCACACATCAGGAATCACAACGGAATTTCCCCCTTAGAGAAGTTTCAGGAGAGACAAATACTCCACTGCTCGAGTTCGTTGGTCCTCCCACAACAGAGTGGTAGTTGTGCTCA
Organism: Tapirus indicus; assembly: GCA_031878705.1. Taxonomy (NCBI): domain Eukaryota; kingdom Metazoa; phylum Chordata; class Mammalia; order Perissodactyla; family Tapiridae; genus Tapirus; species Tapirus indicus. Next base: position 2,540,741 of record CM062933.1, read on the forward strand.
TTCATTGATTTTCATACTCTCTAGGTATAAAAAGGCAAACTTTTCTTTTTCACTGTTACATTAATGATTTTTTAAACAGAACTTTCTAGGAATGACTATTCTTACCATTATGGATTCTTATTATAGAAAGGGACTTCATCAATTATTTTGACAGCTTCCTTATTTTACAAAGAGATTATTTGACCTGCCACGGTCACAAAAGTAGTGGCAGACTCAAGACAAAAATCCACATTTCTTGAATTCATGACTACTAACTATGGAGTCAGGACTGGCATTAAACTGTCATCTTCAAAGAAAGAAAGAGACAAATAAGTAAATAAGTTGCCATTAAGGCCAGGGATTTATTAAACAATAGCAAACGCTCCAGATGTCTTCTGGACGGGGTGCAGTTAGCCCCTTCTCTTCTTAGATTTCCGACCTATAAAGGACAATGACTAATGACATTCTGAATCCTGGTCATGGGGCCCAGAAAGATCCTGAAAGAGTTTGGATAAAGCATAGATTAGATTATATTAGACAGCATTTTTGTTACAGTATATTATATTACTTTCTGATTCTTTGGACATTTGTGGTATCTGGTTACTGTGTAAGATTTAACTGGACACTTGATTAGCCAGAGCTCTCCATTTCTTGATGACTTCAGATAAAGAGAACTTGACTGTACTTTTAACAATTTTTGTTAGTATTACATAATCTTTACTCGTAGACACTTCCCCTGTAACCTAAAGGTTTTAGTTTATTCTCATTTCTCTAAGAAAAGAAAGGACTTCTAGCACACCTGGCTTATAGCTGACATGATGGTCACCAGGGAGGAAACACTCAAACCATTCGTATATAAGAAGCAGAACATGACAGGTGTATAACAAGGACTCAATTATATGACAATGGTGGCAATGTGGTAACAAAAATTCTCTTCTCCAAGTTAAGTCTCAGAGAGTTTGGTGGAAAAATCTCATTTCCTTTAACTTTTCTCTTCAAGTTTTCCTTTTTAATCCTTTAATTGCCTTTGGATAATCTCTGGGTTGTTGTTGTTATTTTTTGTTGTTTGCTTTCAAGAATTAAAGTTCTACAAGTTATTTATTAATTAGGTGGGTTCAGGACATGTCAGTGCCCTATTAAGCCAGAGAATTGCTTTCTGAGACTGGCAATTTAATAAGATTTTGCAAGTTAAAAAAGTCGCTGAATTTCTACTCTGCACAAAGCGCAGTGGAGACACGGGCTTGTCTTCCAGAGGTTTCCTCTAGTCAGTACTGTCCCAGCATGTTTGGAACTTTGTTTAATAAATGAAAAGAGAAAGGGCATTTTTTGTTTCCTTTGCCAATGCTCCCCAGGTGGCAATGCCCCACAAAAAAGAGGAAATTACATGATAATGGAAATAAAAAATTGGGCATTTTGCCACATTAGGAGGGAGGATAATTCAGGTTCCATTTAGAAGCTGACTTATTCTTGTGGTTGTTTGAATAGCATCTAAAGTTGAATTATAGCAGATGAGAAAAATCCTTTCAGGATTTTTGTTGTTAGTGCCGTGGAGTGGATCCCGACTCCTAGTGACCCTGCGGACAGCAGAGCAGAACCCCACACAGTCTTTTTGCACTCCACTGCTATTCATAGGGTTTTCACGGCCAATTTTTTTGGAAGTGGGTGGCCAAGGTCCTTCTTGCTAGTCTGTATTAGTCTAGAAGCTCCACTGAAAACTGTCCACCATGGGTGACCCTGCACGCACCTGAAATTCTGGTGGCAGAGCTTTCAGAATCACAGCAACACGCAGCCGCCGCAGTAGGACAACCGATAGACAGGGTGGCATGGTTCCCTGACCAGGAAACCAACCCAGCTGCGGTGGTGAGAGTGTGAATCTTAACCACGAGACCACCAGGGCTGGCTCCTCTCAGGATAGGAAGAAAAAAAATGTGTCCTATGAACACAAACTTTGGCATACTAAAAATGCAGAAAGGTTTATTTTTTACAACTTTATATCTCTTAAAGTTTAAAATAATTTGATATGTAGGTAATTAGGGGAGATAAAAAAGAGGTGATATTTGCCAAGTGTTATTTTCTCTGGCTTTAGGTGATAATAGGTGGAGAATACTCATATGTATTACAAATAAAAGGTAGTCAAATCCTGGGTAGGTGAGGCTGAATGAAGGAGATAATTATATACTGGTAGAAGCCAGAGCAGAACTGCAGGTAGTTGTCCATATGTGTTTAGAATGGTAGCTTCCTCTTCCAAGATCTAAATTTTGGGTGAAGTGTTGTGGCTAGAACATTATTCCAATCGCTAACACTCAATACTTTAGGATCTCATTAGTTTACATAATAAACATCTTTGGTATGCAAATTGTTTTTCAAGGCGCTGGTTTGGGTACCGTGGATATAACCCTAGACACGTCACACAACCTCCGCCCCGAGGGCACTTACAGTCCCGTGGAGAGGCGAGGGTTGCACAAGCGATTGGGAGTGCCGTGGGTTGTTCTCGGAAATTCAGTGTCAGGGAATCACACAGCCAGGCAACCTCATCTAGTCCAGTAAAGGACAAAAGGTTTATATAAGGAAGTGACGTTCCAAGTGAGAAGGCAAGAATTAGTGGGAGTGAACCGAACGACTGGGGCGTGCGCTCACGTGCGAGGCAGGAGACACGGAGCCGGGTCAGGAATGCAACGACGAGCCGTGGCGATGCAGGCCGCGAGGCCGCCTGCGAGGGGACCGGGCCCGGCTGCGGAGAGGCCGGAGCCCGCTCATCCGGGCCAGCCCGGTGCTACGCCTTGTCATGAGGGTGACGGGGAGCCCGGGGAGGCATTTCAGGAGGGGACTCTCTTTGTGAGAACAGACGCCCCTGGCGCCAGCGTGGCACGCGTGGCGATGCGAGCCTCCGTCGCCGCTGCGGCCGGAATCCCGGCGGGGGCGTCCCCAGCCTCCGCCCGCCGTGGGGGTGTTTCTTGCATCCTCTCTCCTCTCCCACTTCTGCCGTGCTCGGGAAAAAGCACCTTCTCCCCATCTCCACTCTCTCCGTAAACCACCCGCGGACTCTCACCACGGCGGACACGTCTCCCTCTCCTGGAGGGCGGCCGCGGCCCCGCGCTGCGCTCAGGCCGGCGTGTGGCGCCTCCTCCGGGCGCCCTGCGCGCAGCCGCCCCCGCTGGGCCGTGTCCGCTCGCCGCGCAGGGCGGTCTCCCGCCGGCCCGAGCCTCACCCGGCCCCGGTGAAGGCCGGCTCTTCGGGGACGCCTTCTCCGATTTCACCTTCCTTCTCAACTCGTCATTTCAGGGGACCCTGGGACACGAATTGTCTTAGCAACCGCCGCTTTAGTTGTTATTCATCGTTTCAAGCGTGTTTCTTGGCTCAGTAACCGTTGTTAGGACCGAGTAGTCTGACCTGAAGTTCGCATGCTGACGCTCTACCCGCAGCGTGACGGCGCTCGGGGTGCAGCCTGCAGGAGGTAGTCAGGGTGAGGTGAGCCCTGGGGGCAGAGCCCTCCTGAATGCGAGTCAGGGGCGGCCGGCACGTGCGACCTGGACAAGGGCTCCGGCCGGAGCCCGCGCGCGCCGGCCCCCTGCTCTCGGACTGCCGGTCTCCAGAAGGGAGACATCAACTTCTACGGTTTATAAGCCGCTCTGTCTGTGGGAATTTGTTATAGCAGCCCCAGCTAAGGTAACTGGATTGATGTCTTCAAACAAAATATACAATGAACAATGAGGAGTGTTGCTGTTATCAAAAGTAATAATTCTGTCAGTGCTTTAGAATAATAAAAATATTATTTAAACATAATTTATGGCTTCTATACACTTTATAATTTTAGGTTGAGATTGACTAAACTTTTTCTAAAATATAATTTTACTTTTAAACGAATTACATACATATCCCTAGTTAAGTACATGCTTTTCCTTGAGGAGTAAGTCACTTTTTGAATAAGAAAATGATTAATACATTACATATATTGCTTTAGTACAAATGAATAAATTCTTTTTATATTTTGGAAAGAAGTGTGATTAATGAAGATGTTTTATGGAAATATTTTAAACTGTCTTGTGTTTATACACGAATTAAATCCCTCTTCCCTTTAGTATAAATAGCTTTGCAGAACAGAAGGAATACTCTGTGCTGGGGTGTTCCTTTCTGCTCTACCTATACTGTGCTGAATTTAGAAGAGCACGTGCTATATCCAATCATAGTCCGCCTCGTATCGTTTGGATTAGTAATGACTTTCCGAGCTACGTAGTATTTTTCGTTGAGCCGCAGCAAGGTTACTGTACGACTTGATTATTTTGTATCTCCTCAAAGCTTGAATAGAACTATATTTAACTAAGTATAAGTACGCTTATTTTATTTGACTCAAAATGTAAAAACAAGGTTTGAAAAATTCACTCATTACTTCAACAAATATCTGTTGAGTAATGACACGGTGTCACACACTGTATTAATTCCCGGAAAATCCCTGACTTCATTGAGCTTTGCCTAGAAGGAAATTAAGGAAAGAAAACCAGCAATTGCAGCACACAACACACATATTATGATACAGTGAGACAGAAGAACTAGAAGTTGCCCTGGAGCACGTCGAGCCCAGGCATCAGGGAAGACTTCTAGAAAAAGATAACCTCCACAGTGAGGTGTTATTCAGAGGGGACAGCAGGTGCCAAGGTCCTGCGGTCAGAGAACAGTCTTGGAATTCAGGGGTGGAGAGGTGGGGGCAGCACGGAGGGAAAGGCAAGTTTGAAGAAGGTGTTCTGGATCGAGCCATGTTGGAGATGCTTGGAGCCCGGAAGAGAAAGTCTTCCCCAAGGAGGTTTTCCTGTTTTCTCTTTTTTACTTTTTATCTTAAGGAAGATTTTTAAGGAGGAAGTTATTTTTAAGTTAACCAGCAAAGATTTTTAGAATGCAGGGCTTCTTTTTTCTTTATATCAGAAGGGTTAAAGGTTCTGTCCTTTTTCTAGCCTCTTAGGGATTTTTAAGCACAGGGGCATGAGCTACAATTACAGTCAAGAGTTACCGAGCCAAGTTGTTGGAAAGGAATACTTCTATAGCAAGCCTTCATCCCCTGAAAGAGTATTTGCTGTCTATAGAGTGAAACCTTAGAACTGTGGAAATATTGCTTCTACAGGGCTCGGAATTCTCTAATAAGACGAGAAGTGTGATGTGTTGAGAGGAATTAGAAGTAATGGATGTTATAATGCTTGAAGAATCTGAAATCTTGTTAGCTGCTTTACAAAAGATTTTTCAAGTCAGTTGTTGGTAATCATAATCATAGTTAGATATTTTTCCTACCATTTTTCATTTTTAGTGACTGAAATCCCTTACAGTTGAATTTTGTAGATAATAAGAGCAGAGACAGAGGGGAATGAAGGAGGAGCTGAACTGCCTCCAGGAAGCTTTGCCTTATTTCTCGCCCCAGTGGTCACAATTTGAAGAATACTAGTTTGATTTGAGGAGTTCTTTAATTGTTTCCAAGGGACAATTGAGTCCAATTTGTCTGGAGAGGTGGAGTAACTGAGACACATTCCAAACTTCTTTCTAGGGATTTAGAATATAGAATGCTTATTTTAGGAAAAAAATTCTGCCAAGTTTTCTTTTTTCTTCCTTTTTCCTTAATGTTGATGTAGATTTAAGCTTTGGCTTTTCAATATATACTTGAAGTGACAGTCATGTGGAATACCATCCAGTAGAAGAAAAACAGTATTTCCAGATGCTGTTCCTTTGTAACCAAACGTTCCACTTGGCAGAAGTCAGAGGGATTTTGCCACCTGACCTCACAGCTCCCTGGAGTGGCTGTCTGCTCCTGGGGCAGACAAAGCAGACGGCAGGAGGCCCCATCCCAGCAGCTTTCCCCTCCACTTTTCCTCTCAGAGACTGCTGAGCCTTGTGGCTGGGAAGCTGGCGTCTGTTCTGATCTTTGGGCGATCCTCGTGTCCTCATCCTCACTGTTAGAAGAAACCTCTCATCAGTGAGAAGGGGCGGGGCGAGTCTGACTGTAGGGAGGTCGCAGATTTAGTTGACAACCTTCCGAACTTTCAGAAGCACTGTCCCTTAGGGCCATGCAGAGTTGAAATTGAGGCAAAACTATGTAGGACATGTTGCCCAAACTTCTGGAAGTTTTTGGCCAGGGAGGTTACCAGTCGTTGAATGAGTTTTTCTTGCTCTGTCCTTTCTTATGAGGTTGTATCTTTTCTACTTTCTTTCATATAAGGTTGGTGATACTAAATGGTAGAAATTTTTATTTTGTTAATTAACTTTAGGGAAATAAAGAGTTGGCAATTATTTTGGTCAGTATTTTTAAAAACTGTCAAGAACTGTGAAGGGTCTGAGATTTTACTATGCTTGCAAGCTATTCAGTTAATGTGTCACAGTTTCTTGGATGCTGGGGGAGTACGAGAGACTCCTGAGTGAGAGACGGAGGCCTTTATCTTTCACGGTGCACAGGCAGCCCAGGCACCAGCATGGGCGTCAGCTCTCTGAGTCCCACGGGCAACACTGAGAGGGCCCGAGGACACCGGCATGTGCAGGGAGTTGCCCGAGAGGAGGAGAAGCCTGAGTTAGGGAACTGGAGTCTTTTGCAGTAGACAAGAAGCATGCCTGCCCTTTGGTTAGGAGCGAGGCACCGTCTCTATCCTGCAAGGCTACTTGCTCTCTGTGCATTCTTGGAAAGAGTCTAGAACAAGAGGCAGTATATATCACATGTAGAAGCATGAAAGAATCATGGCAATTTTCTCTCAACAAAAAATAATTTTTCTAGTTGGTCAAATATCTAAGTCTGGAGACTACTGAATTGGATGTAATTCTCGAGAATAAGGAGAAAGGAAAGAAAAAGCAAAAAAGAGAGAAGGACAGTTATTTTGTGAAGTGTGTAGAGGTGACAGAAGTTCTTCCTGAGATTCTATATCTAACTGACCCTTAGTTCTAAGTGATTAACCAGCTTTCAAAGTTAGCTTTATATTCTGTGTGCTATTCATGGAAATACTGGCTTTGATTATTTTTCAACAATTAATTTATTGCCACAATGATTGTGAAGTGTGGTCTGTAATAATGGAAACAATTTGGACTGTATCATATTTGTTGAATCAGTGGCTTTGCACTACTAAATTTTGAACTCCAATTAATAATATAAATAGCATTCTTGGATGAAAAAGCATGATAATCTTACATTTTTGTGAAGTGTTCATTGCAGTTTTCAAACAATTTCAAAAAGTACTATGAAAGAGGGAATGTGTATCTTTTGGGGAGAAAAAAGTATGACAATTTACTACAAGCTTGTTACATGAAGTCTTCCTCTATGTAACTACTCCAATTTTTAATGTTAAGATTTCAGTTTTGTTAGGATTAAATCCAGTCAGAAATAGTTGTGTGTTTCCAAAGAACAGAGGCTAAGGAGGGTTATGGGTACTGAGAATATGTCAGACCTACTTGCTTGAAGAGAGGAAACTTCTGTAGAAGCTGGAAAAAGAGACTTCAGGATTTTGCGGTGGGAGTTATTTAAAGAAAATGGATTTCCAGGAAGCACTTTCATAGAAGATACTAGAATACATATTCTGAAGCTTTATATGGACTTTGAATACTTGAATAATCTGTCAAGATTTTGGGATTTCTAAATTACTTTGGTAAATGTATACAAATTACATCTTTAATAGTAAAGTTCAAGGCGTCTTCATGACAGAGTACTTGTGAAGTCCCTGTAATACGCCGAGTGATGGGTAAGAGCTACAAAGGACAGCTTTCATCCTTTTGGGAGCAACTACCATGAACCAAAAAACAGAGAAGAAATGGTTAAATAAAGTTTTTACATCTTCTGTCCAAATAGTGGAGATACAAAGTGGTTTAAGGGGAAAGGAGAAGAAGGAAAAAAAATAAATAAACCCCAAATGAGAAAACAATCCTGGTTTTCCAAAGGAATTATTCTGTTTGATGGCTGAATGCCACATCACAGGATCATCAAATGGGGAGGCTAGACATACTGACAGTTCCTGTTAACCACAGCACTAGAGGAAGGGGCTTTCATTTTAAGAAATGCAAGAAGCATTGTTTGAAAACGTTGATAGGACTAGTGGCATTGTGTCTGGGGGGGCAAAAGATGGAGAAAGAAAGGGTAAGCATGTGAAAGAACCAGACAGTAGTCTTTCTTAACACCAAAGTATGTTTGTGAGAGAGTAGCAAATATATTACTAGTAAATTTTTGAAAATTAGAACACATTATATGTGTAGTCTAATTGCCATTTCCTTAATGGGAAACCTGATTACAGAGATAGAAGGTGATGGCAGCAAATGGCCTGGCTTGCTCTGTGGTGACAGTGTAATGAAATTCTACGGGAAGGGGTGGGTAGGAGAAAGAACAGAGTGCTTCATTTCTTCCTGCCTGGTATGGCTCGGCCTCAGCAGCCTGGGACCAGGCCTTGGTTGGAGGAAAGGCTCTGAGCACAATGGTGTTGGCCCTACTGTCTGTTACCTATAGTGCGTGAGTGTTTGGGCTGGGTAAGTTCAAAGCTTTCTTTCTTTCCTTATTCTAGTGCCCCAAAAGGAGTTAGAATGGAGTTCTCAGTGAGATACCGTGGTACTTTTGGTGGGAGGAATAAAAAGTTATCAACAAAACCTTTCTAAAGAAACTTTCTGATGAGGTGCATCTTTCATTCTTTTCCCTCCAAGCATGCTGGTGAGTAAATACCAGACTTTATGGCGTCTCCCAGTTAGGGGATAACCCAACTCCTGGAAGTCCTAATCAGCACCAGGATGAGACCAACGGGAAATGGAATTGGTTACTTACACTGGGTCAGCTCTTTGGCTTAGGGATGGTCTCTATTGGCTTAGTCCTCTAGCATAAGTGGAGAAGAACTACAGTTACAAGGCCAGCATTTGAATATGGGCAGTTGCTTGTCTGCTTGGGTGCTGAAGGGGAAATTGGTGCTCTGGAGGCTCAATAGGCCAAACTATTTAGCACGGTAAGAGTTTCTACTGGAATTGTACAAAGTACTGAGCACAGTGCCTAGTATCTAAGGCAGAATTCAATCCATCCTCTGGAGCATGCTAAGTGCTCAGTAAATATCTGATGAATGAATGATGCCCCTTTTCACTGGTGGACCTTGTGCTGTAGTAAATTGTTGGTCAAAGATTTGGGGATTTGGGCTTCTGATCAAATCTCTGTTCATCGAAGATAGACTAGATGGCTGTCTAGTTCTAGAAAATTCATAAATGTCTTTGAGCATATCTCTGCAAACCTGGTTTTATGGACAATCAGGTGACTCTCAGGACTCTCACAAGATTCCAGGCCAAGGCAAGCTGCACCCCACTTCACGCTGTAATTTATTTCAGGACGATCATGATAAATTCTAATTTGGCCCAAGGCTCTTTGACCCTTTCTAGATGCCATTAGGGAAAGCACAATTGATTTTTACCTTTGTCTTTTATCTGATATTCTTGAGATATTTAGAATTGACCAAGTCTAGGATGAGAAGAGGTAATCCGTAGTTACTGGGCATTTACTATATACCTGGCACTGTGACTGATTATGAGGACTGGGAGGACTACTATATGGTTTCTGCCCTCAAGAACTCCCGGTCTGGTGGGGGAAATAATCAGGGCAACAAATAATATAACATGATATATGTGTTTATGAAAAATTTTCCCCGAAGATGCTCAAATCTCAACATTCCAGCATAAAATGACAATTGGACTATGAATACCCTACTGGCATTGATTAGTATTGATGGTATATTTCCAATAGCCATTATAGCTCCTGGCATATAGTAGAAGCTCAATAAGGGATTGTTGAATGAGTAAATGAAGGAATTATAGATACCAAGCTTAGTAAGGTAGCCATTATAAAAAAAATGTAACACACGGGAGAAAAACGAAAGTAAAGACCAGTAACTAGTGACAGTGAGCAAGGTTATAAAACATTTTGTCACAAAATGTTGTCACATTTTTGTCACAAAATCAAACATTAAAATAAATAACCTCAGCTATCCAAAATAAAATCAGAGATCTCCTACTCTGTAATGACACAGCCTAAGTTTTCGTATTCTGTGGCAAGTATGTAACTGAAATTCAAGTAATGCACAAAATATAGTTTTTTTAAAAGAAAACTTTAATATTCTTCTGTTGAAGAATCAAGTTACTTTGAAATTTATTTGATCTAATATCTGAATACATTTACATTTGGGAAGTTAATATTTTGTAGGAAGCATGAGATAAACAGGAGAAACTATTCTCATAAAAGGCACATTTTTGTCTCTTCATTTAACAAGTTGTATTTTAGCAAATAGTTAGAACACTAGACCTTGCTAATTAATAGCTTCTTAATCACCCAATTCCAGCTAGCACCCATCATTTTCAGCAGAAGCTCAACATATAAACTATTTTCTGTTGAGTAAAGAATGCTTTCCATTTCAAAGATGGAGCTACAAATTTTTCTTTAAAAGCACTTTTCTTGGTTACAGGTCTGGCTCCTTCTTCCTTAAGTTGTAGGATCTTCTGACAGCCCAGTGATAAAGGCTGACTGTTTCCCGCAGAAACTCCCACAAGCTTGGAATGGAAAGACTGGCTTTTTGACCAAATGCTCTCAGGAAAATCATTTGCCGGGGAAACATACTGACCCTTCTATATGTTGCTTTCAGACTTCCTTACCTTAAAATGTCCCTGGAACAATCAGTTCGTGACATAGCTACTAGGCTCATCTGCTCAAGAGGCTAGTGGTGCCAGAAAAAGTAGTTTTGCTTTTAAAAATCAAATGTGTACTAGTGTGGACCAAATGTACTGGCAAGAAGAAGTGTTTCAAAGGATACAATTTATAGGTTTCTGGAGTGGAACTAGGGGAAGAGGACCGGTCTGATCTGTCAGGTAACAAATGATAACATTGGCAAAGTTCAAGATTATGGGATATTGATCAGAAATCATCAAATAATCCATTAAAAGAAAATGGGGAGATAATTGCTCTTAAGAGAAAACTAACAGCAATGTAAGGGAAAAGAACATGTCCAACATTTTTTTAAATCTGGATTTGAATTTTGTTGGAAACTGGTTGATTGCTGGCTGGGAGACAGTGTCTTTGGTAAGTAGGCATCATGAAAAGTAAGATGCGTCTATTCACTTCCTCACTTTTCAGATAATACCTGTGAAACCAAAAAACAATAAATAAGAGTTTAAAATGTTAGTAAAATTAATTACTGTTGTTGTATTAATAGCTTCAGTGATCTGGAACTCTGTTAGTGAGTACTTCCATTTGCAAGCAAGAGATACTTTTTAGAATGTGAGTCCTAAAGAGATGAAACCAGGGAACATCAAAAGCAGCAGTGAGCTCTTGATTTCTTGATTCATTTATTCATTCCTCTAGGCATTCATTAATCTGACAAGTATTTATGATGCCTACTATGTGCCAGGTACAGGTCTAGGCACTGGAGAAATAGCTATGAACAAAGAGACAAACTTAAGTTCTTGTTTTTTGTTTTGTTTTGTCATAAGTAAGCAAAAAGTATACATCCATGCACATGTACTCATATGGTGAAAGGTTCTATGAAAAAAAAAGAAAGTTAGTAAAGGGGATAGGGAGTGCCAGGGGAGGTTAGGTCTGACAGGACATGTCTGGATTTGATGTTACAAGGTCCAGAGAGCAGGAAGGGGAGCAGTTATGGAAGCAGCTGAGTAGATGGGAGGTACTTTTCATGAGACGGGGAAGGCTGGGGAAGGAGGAGGATTGCAAAGGGAGCTGGGGAATTGTTAGTGAGAAGTCAAAAGTTCATGTTGGGTATATTAAATTGGAAATGCCTATTAGATATTCAAATGGAGATGCTGAGTTGGCAGTTGGATAGCAAACCTGGAGCTCAGGAGGAAGTCAGGGAATCAGGGGTTCATATGTAAATTTGGGAGTCGTGAGCATATTAACGGTATTCTGTATTCAAAGCCATAGTACTGGATAAAATAATCCGGGAGGTAAGAGGAATTAGTGTAGATGGAGGAGAAAGCTGAGGATTGAGCCCAGGGGCACTCCAACATTTAAAGCTCAAGCAAAGAAGAAGCAACCAGCAATAGAAACTGAGAAGGCGTAGCCAATGTGATGGGAAGAGAACCCAGATGGTGTGGTGTTCTGTAAGCCAAGTGACTAAACAGACAGTTAGAGATCACTGATGACAAGTGCTACGAGAGGAAAACGAATCGTGAGAAATAAATTTGTTTAAATGGGAGATACACAAAATAATTCAGGAAGAAAGAACACGTGATAAAAGGTGAGGGAGAGAAATATTAACATAGTAACTGGCTTTTCAGTCTCTGCATCTCTCTGATGCAACTTCCCTTTGGAACATCATGTATCATGATTTAAATCTTGAAAAGAGGCATTTACCTCAGTGACTCCTAAAGGAAATTGTTTTGTAATACAAGAGGCAGTCATATCCGAAGTTGCCACTTGATATGATTTAAAATCCCCACATTCCACCTTCCCCCATGTCCAGTCACACAGCAGGCAGGTGCTGTGCATTATTTCACTGTAACTCATGTCACATCTGCCCACTTCTCTCCATCTCCACTGCCAACATCCTCCTTCAAGCTGGTCTCATCCCTTGCCTGGACTTCTACAACTACTTCTGTGTTAGTTCATTGGGGAAGCAGCCACCAAGATGAGATTCCATGTACAAGAGATTTATTGGGAGAAACACTTGTGAGGGATAAATGGGGAGGGAGCAGAAGTAGGCAGAAACAGCCTGCAGACCTTGAGACAGGTCTGACACCTGTGAAAAAGGAGGGAGGACAGAAAACTCTCAGATGATGGGGCAGTTCTGAAAAAGTTTCCACCGGGATGTGAGGAGCCCCCAGCCAAAGTTGCCCACATCCCGCAGGAATGGGCTAGCGCTAGTAATGCACTGTGCCCAGGCATTAGCAGGAGTTGACCCAGCCTTGTGGGGGCAGGGGGGGGGAGGGGGGCCAGGGATATGACCTCAGCTGAATTTTGGTGATGGAGCCACAGTGAAAGTCGCAGCTGGGGCTGTCAGTCACCTAAACCCCTCACAGCCAGTTCTCTTTAAAGAGATTTGAGCTTAATATGATTAGAATCATTAAAACTTAGAAACTTAGAGAAGGGGCCCCACAGAGCTGAAACTCAAAACCTTTGAGGAGGTACCAGCTGGCTGGTGCTGGTATCTCTGAGCCCGGCTTTGAGAGTGCTGGAAAAATTGCAAACTCAATTCAGACGCTGTTGCAGGAAGGCTCTGCTGCCGCCAGGGTAAAGAAGCATCGCTTCGAACGAACTGCCATAGACAGGAAGTCTTCAGGAAACAGACAGGAAAGAGCAAATCCCTTGTATCTCCTCCAGCCTTGGATCTCCTTCTAGAGCTCCTGCTTGAGGAGCCTAACAGGGAAGGAGCTGTCAAAGCAGAAATGTGGTTTGCAGAGTAAAGAAGGGTGGGTTTGGGGCTGAGAGAAACTTAATACCTTAATAACTGGCACACCATATGATCTGCTTGGGGACTCTTGTGTTTTGTCTCATCCTTTATGGTGGATCCACAGTGATTCCTTGGCCCTCCTGATATGAATAGCCCTGGGCCATCTCTCCAGATCCAGGAGAATGCAATCAGATAACACATCAGAGATGTTTCTGCTCTAGAGACCATCCCATCTGTTTCTAGTTCTCTCAGGACAGAAACCAGTATGCTTTCCTTTGGATCTTGATTTCTGTTAGTGAGTCCTGCTACTGAGGCCTAACTCCCTTCAGCATCAGCATCCTTTACCAAGGAGCCTCCCTTAGCTCTTATGGCCGCTTCAAGGTTCTCCAGTTTACTTCCAAGTGAGCACTAAGAGCACAGTCTCTCCCTATCTTCTCCCCAGGGCGCTGCACACAGTCAATTCTCATTACATGTTGCTTGAACTGATGGAATTGCTTCAACAGCCCTGGTCAAGCAGGGATGTGTGTGCAGAGAGGTCATTTATTACAGGAGTTCACAAACCTCATCAAGGCCTTTCTCTTAAAGGCCACATATTAAAAAATTTTAGAATTTGCAGGCCAAAAGGCAAAATCAAGGATATTATGTAGGTACTTATATTAGGGTTGCCAAATAAAGTATTTTTTAGTATAAGTATGTCCTATACAATATTTGGGACATATTTATACTTAAAAGTTATTTGTGATTTATCTGAAATTCAAATTCAACTTGGCATCTAGTACTTTTATTTAACCAATCCGGCAACTCTAACTTATATAATAATTTAAAGTGTAACCATTTAAAAACATGAAAACCATTCACAGCTCCTAGGCCGTTAAAAACAGGTGGCTGGCCAGTTTAGGCCCAATGGCTGTAGTTTGCTCACCTCTGACCTACTGGATTGTCCAGGCTCCAGTTTCAGGAAACAGAAACCACTCCCAGAAGGGGATATAATATAGAGACTTAATTGCTCATGAAAGTCACTGGGATAGCTGGAGGAGTAGGCTTCACACTGGGCCTCCAAGAATAAATCCCAGAACAAGCTGGCAGCACTGGCCTGCCAAGGAAAGTGTGTCCCGTCTCTGTCTCCAGTGTTATGCTCCTCAGCCCCTGGAGAAAACCTTTTCTTGAACCCGATTCCCCCAACAGTTTTCGTCCTATTTCTCACATTGCTTTCACTTCCAGAATTCTTGATAGTTTAGTATATCTATTCTCTCTTCACTTTCTTACAACTCTTATACGTGATTTCTACAACTTCTTCCTTTTCCACTTCAAAAACATACCATCTTACCTCTGATGGAGGAAGCTGGAAGCCACTGCCAGAACTGTTGATTCCAGAGTCACACAGTGTCTGCTAATCAGCACCAGCACTACTGTCTCCCTCTCCATTGAATTCAATTCTGAATGTAAGTCCCACACCCATGCATCCGGTTGCCAGAGCCTAAGTCACACCCAGAACAGTCTCTGCAAGGGGAGTGAGAAACAGAGCTCTTAGCTTTCTGCAGGTTATGGAAAGCTGATTATAAAAGAACAGATTCAATGTGGAACAAACATGTTTACCATGCCTGCTGCCTTCCTCCTTCCCAGCCTCCTCTTGGGTCTCTCACTACTGGCTGGCGCTGCCCGGAGAATTCTAACTTGTATCTCTGAAAATATGAGTCACGTCTGCAATGCTAGACCAGTGAACGTGAGTATTCTCCTTTTTATTCTGGAACCTCACCATTCCTCTCTTTTTCTTTTTGTTCGGAAGAAGACAGAGTCTTTGTTCCTTATGGCTTTGTTTACTGCAGTGAGTAATTTCCTAAATCTTGTGACTTTTTTGCTTCATCATTATGACTCCAACCTCTCAATTTAAATTGAGTACATTATTCTTTCTCAATGCAGTGCAAATAGAGCATAGAGACAAAGCACCAGACACAAAGCAGAATTCAAACAAAACCGTTTAAATGAAAAATTCAAATGAAACATAAGATTGTTATGCATGATTTATACTTGACATAGTTGATTCCTTAATGACAACCATTCATAAAGACTGGGAGAATTTGGACTAAGTTTGCAGTTACTCCCTTTCCCAAATATCTCAGAATATTCATTCACTGAATCTTCTTTTTGTTCTTTTCTCAGAGGCAAGCTGTTTATGCTCCCTCCAAGACTAATCTTCCAGCCTGTGCTCTGGGTTCAGTTTCTTCCCAATTTTTTCACGCCTTGCTCCCGCACTTATTCCTTTCTTTTCGGCACCTTGATTCTCTCCTTCTCTATTGGTGTCGTCCTCTCCTCTGCAAACACGCTCAGTTCCCCTGACTTTGTATAAATCTTTCGATTCTGCATCTTTTGAATTATTACCCATTCTTCTCCTCTTCTTCACAAAATTCTCAAAAGAGTACTCTACATTTATTGCCTCTACTTCCTTCCTTTAACTTCTTATCCTTCTACAATCTTGCTTCTATTCCCAACAACCAGTTGAAAATGCTCCTTTCAAGGGCAATCAATGGTCTTTTCTCAGATTTCCTTATTCATCTTTTTATAGCTTTAGAAGCTGTTAATACCCCTTTACCCATTTTTGAATGTCCTTTTCTTCACCCTCTGTGATGCTACATTGTCTTATTTCCTCCTAAAACATGGCTAGGACTATTTTTGATTTCTTCCCCTTTGCCAACCTTATGAGCTTGTTGCATCAATTATTCCTTCCCTCTCATTTTATCTTCAAACTTTCATTTTTCAATGACCACGTCATTTGCCTGCAAACTTGCTTTAATCTCTCTACTCACAGAAAACTCCTTCTCTTGAATCTTATTTCTCTACAAATATTCATCCTATTCTCACATTGCTTTCACTCCCAGAATTCTTGAAAGTTTGATATATCTATACTCTCTTCTGTTTCTTACAACTTAACCTCTTGTATGTGATTTCCACAACTTCTTCCTTTCCTATACCTTAAAATTCTTTCCTTGCTTGGACTCCACGACCTGCCATATACTGGTCGTTTGACTATCTTTTGATGGTTCCTTTTGTGCGCCCTTTGTTCCATGTTCTCCTTCTCATGCCTAAAGGTGGATATTTTCTAATGTTATACAATTCTTTTATCATTCTGCAGTCTTGCCCTGGTGGTCTCATCCATGCCTTCAATTTTGACTCTTGGATGACTCCTACATAGTCATCTCAAGCTCTTTCTAAATTGACACAGTTTGAGTGCTCGGAAAATGGGTGAGGATGGGAGCTTGGGTCAGAGAACGCTCTCTGGAGCAGCAAGAACTTCTAGGGGTTATTTCAAGTTAAGTCCTTCAGGAAGTCAAGAGTCAAACTGGAAACACCAAAAATCAATGTCAAGTGCTTAGGTTAGGAGCAGGAATATAAGCGGAGAATAGAGCCAAAAGTCAGGGTCAGCTCAAAAAAAAAAAAATGAATGGGAGCAAGTTTAAAACAAGCAATGAACATCCAGAATAATTTTTGCAAATGTTTGGAGAATCCATGGGTCATCTCAGATGACAGATGATATGTGGCAGGTGGTGCCAGATTCACTTCAGTGTGCAGATTCCGGGCAATCAAGTCTAAAATTCTCTCTGGTCCCTCATTTCTATCTGCTTGCTATGCTTTTCCATATAGATTTCACTCTGGAAACTAATGTTCCTTTTTTCCTGATAATAACACTACCATTCTATTTTCAACATCATCCCAAACCTTCAGTCTTTGACTTCTCTCTCAACTCCCACATCTAATCAGTTCCCAGATCCTGCCAACTCTTCATGATATTTCTTGTATTTTTTTTTTTTAAATTTCCAACGTTTTTACCCCCTTACTTACTCTTGCCTTTGGGCATCTGCTTTTATATGTATATATTCATCAAGCACAATTTTGATTGACACTCTTTATTCTTCACGGAATAATAAAGAAATCCTATTGCCTAAAATTCAAGGTCCTACGCAATTTGATCCCAACCTAATATTCCAATAAGCTGCCGCAAATCCTTTTTGGAACAAGACAAGACATAAACACCTGAACAAATAATTTACCAACATTTCTTTGCACAGGCCTCCTTACCAAACCAAGAACACGGTAAGCTCTCTTCTATTTCTGTAACTCTTTTGTTGTCACAATGCCCTCCTGCAATACCCACCCCCTTCTTTTTTTTTGCAGGGGAAGATTAGCCCTAAGCTAACATCTATTGCCAGTCTTCCTCCTTTTTCTTCCTCCCCCGCCCCAAAGTCCCAGTACATAGTTGTATATAGTTGTAAATTCTTCTAGTTCTAGTATGTGCGCTGCCGCCACAGCATAGCTACTGACAGACAAGTGGTATGGTTCCGCACCTAGGAACTGAACCTGGGCTGCCAAAGCAGAGTGCGGCAAAGTTTAACCACTAGGCCATCAGGGCTGGCTTGCCACCCCCTTCTTTATGTCTTTTCTTTAAGAATTGGGTTCAAACTCACCTCATTCTTCAGGCATTTTCTGACTACACCACCATATGACTCTTAACGTGGTACAAATCTTTATATTGATTGTTACCTTTGTTCTTTTACCTCAGCTTCCTGTCACTCCCCAAGTTTTAATGAGTCCCTTGTCACTGTGTCCAGGAATTACCAGGCTATTGGAAGTTTTTATTATTAATTAATTTTTACCCAATTGGCCAGACCTTTGAGAGTTAATGACATATTACTCACTCTTTACTGAAAAATTTTGCCTTGCATCACTTGTGTTAAAGTCTTAGTCATCTCAAACCATAGAAGGTCAGCGAAGCAACTAGGCATCACAGTTTTCTTCCCCTGCCCTCCATTATTCCAGAACTTTCTCCTCAGGGATGTGGCCATGATAAGCCTTAGAGTTTTTGCATGAATCCCACCATTGCCACCAATCTGCATAATCACCATATTGAAAATGTTAATAATAGGCTTACATTGCTAAAAGGAGTCATACACAGATACCACTTGGGTAAATCAAACAAGATTTAATTATCTAAACTAAACATAAGGAAGTCATTACAAGCAGAGTACACAAGAGAGAAATCACAACACTGTTTAATGATAGATGGAGGTGTAAGCTTATGGAACCCTCAGATGGGACTTACCAGTGGACACACAGTTGCACGTGTGAGGATTGAGTGAGCAAGGGTCACATCAGATCTCATAAATTTCAGAGTTGCACAATATACAATATGATTGCAAAGGTACAGTGCACTGTGCACTAGTGAACTAAGCCCTGAACATCTATTTATCATCCTCAACCTCGCAAGCTATCCCAGCTTGGGCCAAACACATTCCTAAGTTAATTTCTGTGGAGCTATAACAAAAGTTTATTATCCAGATGTCTTTGGGAATCTGGAATTTGGCAGGCTTTTAGAACTGCCATTGGGCCCATTCTGTGTAAGATTTATGGTCCTGTAGCAATTTCTGTTTGTACCTTTTCCTGTGTCATCCAGGTTTTTTACGTAACAATGTCATTTATATTTTCATAAGATTTATATGATCAAATAAGTAATATGTTTTTATACATTTTGAATCCATAATGCCTAAGTCACCATATTTCATTTAAAAATGTCATTTCATCAAGCATTTGTTGTGCACTTACTAAGTTTCAGGCACTATAATAAATTCTGGAAACACAAATAGACTATGACTTGATCTGTGGCTTGGAAGAATTCAGCATTTTAGCGAGTCAGACTGGAGCACTCGTGAAAGTGCACTTCTGAGCTCTCGCTTTGAGAAGAGAACCTGATGCTCCCTGCAGTCATCTGACTGCTCCTGGGCCTCTGGGATCTAAGGCAGTATTTGAGCTGAGGTCAAGCTCTCCCCAAGTAGCTGCCAGCCAGTGACAAACAGTGGAGGTACTAGGCCTGACTGTATTTGCCTGAAGCAAGCGTCCTCCACAAGGAATCTTTGTGCTGGATTCCCCTATTGGCCCTGCCAAGACTTCCTTAGCGCTGCCCTGCACTCTGGAGCTCCTCTTACCCAAGCCTACTTCCTTCTCCGTTTCCATTCACAGGTGTCTGCCATGCATCATGGTGTAAAAACTTTCCCTGCCAACTCCTGCTCCTTCTCTCCCTGTGTTCCATAAACTTTATCCTCAATAAATGTCTTGTACTCCATCTTGGCATCTACTTGTCCTGAACTGATAACACACACACATGCCAACTTTTATGTGAAACTTTTCTTGCCTTCCACAAAGAGACTTAGATAATTCTTCCCTTATGTTTACTACTTTACCTTGTACAAATGGTACATTTGTTATAGAACATCTCATGTTGTATTATAATTGCTTCTTTGTGTGTTTGTCACTCTATTAGACTGTGAGCTCCTTAAGAGACAATGACATTTTATCTTTGTATATTGAAGATATTTTTTTATTTTTATTTTTTTAAAAAATTTAAAAAATTTAATTTTTATTGATGTCTTAATAGTTTATAACCTTGTGGGGTTTTAGCTGTACACTGTTTTTTTTCCATCACCATGTGGATGCATCCCTTCACCCCTTGTGCCCACCCCCCCTTCCCCTTGGTATTTTTAATCAAGCTCAGTGGTACCAAAAGTTCTTGTCAAGAAATGGATAGGACTTTGAGGAAAGCATCACAGGGGAGGAATCAATGATCTGGGTTTGAAGAATGAGCTGGCACTTTCCAGGTGAATAAGGAGAATGATGAGTATTTGATAGAAGGACCATCATCTAGAATCTTGTGCTAAGCATAGAGGCATGAAGAAGTATTCAGGAAGTGGAAGTTATCTAGAAAGGCTAGAGCTTATTGTGCTTGGGGTTGCTGAGGAATGGTAGACGATGATGGAAAGATAAATTAACCTCACGCAACATAGGTACTTGCTGAATGTTTGTGTATAAAAACCATATATAACGCTTCTCAAATAATGTTATTTGAGGAATTGTGTGTGTGTGTGTGTGTGTGTGTGTGTGTGTGTTTGTAGTAAGATGAGGTGAGGTGACTGAAACAAAAAGTTCTGGGTACATTTCATTCTACATGAAAAACAGTAGAAACTAATCATGAAAGATTATCTGTGACCATGAATGTTTCAATTTTCTATATAGAGACCAAGAGGAAAACCAATTTCTAACTGTTTGCATATGGTACTATACCAATGAAAATACATTCTCCTTTCTCATAACCTCAGAGCTATTTCTGACTACTTCTTCTCCTTTGGCACACACATCCTATTATGTGCCAAATCCTTCCGAGATTTCCTCTAGAATAATTCAGGAGTCACTCCTTTCTTTCCATATCCACAGCATCACTCTTATGCAGGCACTACAAGCCCCTATTGAATCTCTATACTGAGCTTCAACACCTCTAATTTAGGCTTTGCAGATCCTTACTCACAATCGCAAGAGTATCCCACAAGAACTGTTTTTATTACATTGCTTTCCTTGGTTGGGAACTTACGGTGGTTTTCTGTTATCAGTTACGACATATATAAAGTCCTGATCCTGGCCTTCAAGATCCTCTAATTCCTACTTCCTTGTCGCACCATCTAACAATTTTTAGCTTCATGTCTTGGTACTTCCCAATGTGGCCAAGGACATCCCTCAGTCATTTTCTATACATTTTGTTCCTTTTAGTCTCTTATGCTATTTTTCTCTGTTGGGAAAATTCTTTCATTTCAACCAACATATTTTCTTATTAACCCACCCACCTTTACTCTGAGTACATTCAGGTGTGTATATGCTTGTGTGTGTGTGTATATATATATATATATATATATACACACACACACAAGCATGCATACATATAAAATATGATATATGTATATATAGCATATGCTTTATATTTATTCTCTCTTATTTCATTCATGTATGTTTTATTTTTCCTTCTTTTCTTAGATTAGGCAATGACTGAGTCTTTTAAGCCTTTTAGGTGTGTCTGATAATATTAGTTCCTGTTATAAATTCCACAAGCTCTTAAATAATGAATAAGTGGATGAATAAGTGCACATCTCTCTGATAATGTATTTTTAGACCTCGATTGCCTTTCACTCTTTCATTTTCAGTCCCCTGCTATATAGAGCTAAGCTTTCTTCTTCCCCTACAAATCTCGATGGCAGTAATTCTTAACCGCATATGGCAGGGTGAGGAAGGTGAGGCTGGGGCAGAGAATGGTTATGCATAGCACACCCCATGGGACCATATTATAATCAAGGGAAAGCAAGTAAAAGTTTGAAGACTTTTTCTCAGAATTATGATTTGCTCCCCCCAGGGTGTATCTCTCTCCTCCATCCTGCCAAAAAGCACTAATAACCAAATTAGGTTATTCTTTAGACTACTCAACAACTGGATTTGTTTTGAGACTCACTTTCATTATGGCTAATTATAATATTTTATGAATACAAAAATTAGGTTCAATTGAATTTTCTGAACATAGCCAATGAGCTAGAAATAGCCAATGCTAATAATCAGGTAAACATTAGAGGAGAGAAATGTTTGTCCTTTTTTTTAAACTACAAGATTGACAGCTAGTGTTGAGCAATTTGGTTCATAAAGTGCCATATTAGTCAACCAGCAAATGTTGTAAAAACAGTGCACTAAGAGGCAAGACCTTCGGTTTGTCTTCTCAGCTCTGCCACTGTCTTTGTGGGCTTGGGTCCCAAGACCTTGTTGCTTTATCTGTAACGTGAACCTGATGTGCCTTACTTACTTGTGGTTCTAATAACCTCCTTCAGTTCCTGCTGGGTGCCAGGCACGGTGCAAGATGAATGTAAAGTATATAAGACTTGGCTTCTGCTTTCAAAGTGGTAGAGAATCTTAGAGAAACTGTACCATAGGTGCAAACATTTTCCTTGGAAGTTATCTATAAAAAAATTGACAAAGAATGAAATACACTGTCAACGACTTCTCAGAAGAGACTATTTCTTTTTTTAAAAAAAAAATTAGAAATATCATCCAACCTTTAAAAATTCACAAAATCAGTTATATTGTAATAAACAAAGTCATACCCTCATTTGTGATAGGGCATGTATTTTTTAAAAATTCAATCAAGATGGGAAATAAAAACCTAACACCATCATGTCTAAGAGATCTATGTTTTCCCTCTCGTTCCCTCCAAATCAAATATATTAGCATGTCTAGGATGTGTCTAGGATGAAGGGGGGCAAAGAGAAGAGAAGGATAGCAGAAGGAAGCTCATTGGGTCTCTAGAGTCAGCACCCCTCCATGAGCTGCTCTATCGAGTACCCCCCTAGATGGTACATTTCCAAAGAGTGGGATTTTGTCTTTTTCATTTTTGTTTCCCCAGAATACCTGGCAAAGGCTATATAGTTAATAATTGCCTGTTGTTAAATAGACAAGTTGAATGATCTGCGAATTGTGTCTCATATGTGTTAGTCATCTTCTCATGTAACGCCCAGATTTTAGGTACCCACCTGCTCCACTTCTTTCACGTCGCTGTCTTCCCACCATTTCCCACTTCCAACTCTTTTCTGTGTTAAGTTAGGGTCAGCTAAGCCGCTTGAATAAAGAAATTCCAAAGTTCAATGACTGAGAGTCTACGGTTTATGTCTTTCTCACCTCCTCTGGGGTAAGTGCTCCAGGTTGGCAACTGGTTCTACTCCATGCAGGTATTTTAGGAGCCAGGTGAATGGTGGCATTGCCACAATCAACAAGTGACTTTCAGGGTCCCTCAGCCAGAGGGAAGGGGAAAGAATAAAAGACTGGGGCCAGGGAATTCCACTTACTCAGCCATATGGAAGTCAAACACGTAAGTTTTGCTGCAGTCCAATGGGGGCTGTGTCTCATCATAGAGCCACAGTAAGGGCATGGGGCCTGGCAGCCATGTCACAGCCGTAACTCCACGACCCTGGAAGAAGGAAGAACATTATTTCCTTTCTTGGTGGACAGCTAGCAGTCTCTGCCATATCTTCTTTTTCCCCCGGCAATTTGCCATATTTTTCTTATAGACTCAGGCTCCAGAAAACATTTCAAGGAAAATCTGTGTTTTTTTCTGTCGGCACTAACTTCCATGTCCTCACCAGCTATGCCAATGAACCCAAGGAACCAGGGTAGCTATAAGATTTAGCTCAGGGAAGTCCCCTGTTATTTTAAGCACTCTGCATTCTTTGGTTTAGACTACTGACATGGAATTTTTTTTCTGAAAATTTGGCAACATAAATCTAAGGCTGTTTTACCGTAAAACTGAGAATGTCAAGATCTCACAAATAAACTCTAGATTTCTCAAACATATCAGAGTAATTGAGACAGGATATAATATCATTCACCTGAGTAATATCACCACCATGGTAAATACTTTCTTTGTTAATTGCTTAAAGGTCATGAGCTAAAACTTAAGGACTTTTAGGCCAGGGCTAGTTTGATATGATTAGTATAGTTGAGCCTAAGAAAGTATTTACAGAAATTTCTGTGGGGAAATAATAACAGTAGTTATAATCACAACCATAATCATGAGAGTTTCTTGTATTTCAGATACTGTGCTTACACTGTGTAACCACTCCTGTATGCGAAGGTGGCTCACTCCGTCAGTGGCTGTGCTTTCTTGAGGAAAGCAGAGTGATGAGAACATTGTCAATACTCTTTAGGGAAACCGTTTAAATCACCCCTAAGTTCCTTCTAATGGGAGTAGAAAAGCTTAAAAATCCAATTCTTTAGTGCTTAGGATTTTCACTTTGAAGACTGCCTTTCATTATTTTCATTCCATTAACCCCAGATGAAAAATTATTTTTCTCCAAACTCTATATTTAAGAGTTTTTAAAAAATATACACCATGACAGATTGACAGAGCAGTCCTGTTCCCTATGTTTACATCTTTGTAATGAATACATTTGCAGTGCGTTTGTGGGAACTTCATAACAGAGAAAGGCCTGCAGCGTGGCTCAGCTCTTTTTCCCTGGCGGGTATCTAGCGGGGAAAAGGAAGGGAGAATTCTGTACCCAGAGTTTGAAAAGAATGCTTCTCTTGCCCTTTTTCCGTTTGGCTCTGTATTTATTTGGTCTCTGTGGTCCTGGGGAAGGTGATTTGGTTTCATCCTCGTGCGGTGAGCCACACGGACCTCCAGCCCCACTTGGGGATTTTGCAGAGCATGGTTTCACGTTGGATGCGTGGATGGTGTCCAAATGCAGAAATGAGCTAGTACAGTCTATTACAGGATGTTGCTTTTAAAAAGTGTTTGTTCTTAATGGTTCTTTGTCAAAACAGAACATAGTATGTGGAAAAACTAAAAGTTTTGGGCGGGGGTGGAAAAGACGCACAGTCACAGGGCTTCAAAGCGTGGCATCTTGTTCCTGGAGGGGTAATGGAGAGTGCTCTGTGGTTATATATTCTTTACATCTTTATTTTTAGAATTCAAAATTTATTTTATGCATTAAAAGTTACATAAATAAAATGTACCATTATGTCATCTTCAGGCTAAGATGACATAATGAGATTCCTTTTTAAAAAGATTTGTCTGTAAAGGAGAAGTTGAGAGTCAAGGTATGGATAAAGTAATTTTTTTAAATGTGGTGGCTTGAATTGCTTGGTTTCAGTGCCCTTTTTGATATTTCAGAGAAAATGGAAATAGGCTGTGGCTTTTCATTTATAATGAGGCTTTGATCTTCAAGAATGTGATGGGAAAAGGTTTGTGTTTTGTTTCTAATTGGTGGTGTGACTGCAGAGATGTATGATAAGATTTAAAGATTCTTTTGGGGTCAGGAAACAACACTTGGCACTGACAGATGAGACGCAGCACTCTTTGTTATTCATTACTCCCGAGGGAGAGAAGACGGGATTGCACCTGGGGAGAGGGCCGCCGCAAGCTGGAACTGGAGGGAGCTCCTATGGCAAGTTGGGTGAGGTTAGTTAGGTTTCCATGGCTCCCCATGGATTGGCTAATTTAACTAAGTTCAGCTGGCTCTGGGGCACAGGGACTGGCCCTAGTCATCTGGTACGCAGCTCTGGGGCGATTAGTGCTCATCCATAGTGGGCCTGACAGTGAGAACCTGATAAGGAGAGTGGTTGGATGTGCACTTAATTGACTGTTCAATAAACGGGAGCTAACTGAGTAGGGCCTCAAAACTGGGTCAAAACAGCATTAAAACAACAAAAACAATGACAACTCCCCCAAGACCCCTACATTACAAGAGATGACAGACTTCCCATTTTAAAGTGACTTAAATATTAGTGTTAATTCAAAAACATAGGCTACATTCAAGGTTCTGCCTATGCATACACTCACTCTTGCCAGTGCCGTATAAATGAGCAGGTGAAAATCAATGCCTGGGCATTGATGGTGACAGCACTAAAGACTATCCCACTCCCACATGTTTCCTTCCTCCTGCTGTTTGTCTTGTTTGGTTCTACTTCCCAGAGCAGCTTGGAGTGGAGGGGGAGGAGGTAGTCTCTGTGTGTGGGTGTCAGGGTAGGTGGCTTCCAAGATCATGGTACTGCTGTTGAGTTAGGAACAGAAGCTCAACTATTCTCTAGAACACCCTTCCTCTGGTGTAACTGTGGGGACTGAATTAGCCCTCCAGTTTAGGATTAGCGAGGAATTCGTGAAAACCTAAGCGGTAGGATAACTAAGTTGCATATCCATGACCAGGTGAAAACAGATGGGAGTTTTCTTCTCTATTTCTGCTCCTGCTTGGGGCTTTACTTGAGTCTGTTCCTGGACATGCGTGACAGCTCTGGGGTCTCAGAGGACCTCTGCCTGGACTGTCGATCGATATTTGATTTACAACAAAATTTAGGATGCTCATTCAGACCCATGAACTGTATTCCAAATGCCCAGATAAGAAGGGAGAGCCCAGACAAACCAATCAAAGACAACTATATTTTCTGGGGCTGTTGTGAAATGGGAAGAAATCTAATGGGGTAGCCCAGAACTTGTGTGGTCCTGACTGATTTTCACCAATCCCCGTGAAATTTGGCTCTATATAGAAAATGCTCTATTGCTGTAGGGCTCTCCAGGGCCTTACCTCTTGAACTCAGGCCCAGACAGGCTGCCTGACCTTGAGGCAAATCCTTGCATTTAATGTTTAAAGATTCCCAGGGTCCATAAGAAATAAATGTTGGTTGGATGACTCCAGGTTCTTCTGAGTCTAATTCAGGGGGCTAGACGGTCTTTCCTCTGGCGTGAGGTGTTTGGTGACCCCAATCGTTGACTGAGTTCCTGTGGGAAATGGCTTAGGGTAGAGTTCCATTCCGAAGGGTGTACATAATTTTTGTCAATGACAATTATATTTTTATCTTCCATCCCTTTGAGTCTTGAAGTTGAAACCAGTTTATAAACAAATAGGAAGAACAGCACGTTTTGCCTTTTCTAAAACTTACTTATGAGGCTTTATTGCTGCCTGAAAGTACATTCTTGATCTCTAAAAATTATTTATTTGTACAAATGGACTTTAATAAGTATAATCTATTGCTCTGAAACAGAAGACAGAAAAAATTTGAATAAAATGGTACTTCTGAAAATGCTTCGTAGGAACCATTGAAACCTTTGCCAGAAATTCGTTGATATGAATTGAACATCTTTATCCATCTGCGATGCTGGATAGAACTTCAGTAGTGGAATGCCAGAGAAGTTACTGGAGGATTTTTCCTACCCTAACTTAAATCCTGCAGCAAGGGGAGATGAATGTAGAGAACAGACATTTCATTGATAGGGATGCCGGAAAGAAGTCCTGCCTTATAGGGGACGCAATGATAAATTGGATCTGGGGGAGCCGAGGGGTACCAGTGGTATACCTCAGTGGTACTGGACACTTCTTGTGCACAATGCACATCCTTTCAGCCTCATCTCAGGCTAACGATGGCTGTGGAGACTGGTTCTGGACTGACTTTGACTCTTGAGCAGAGGAACATGACACGGGCTCACCCCAGGCTCATGTTGTGAGCCTCTCTCTTCCTGCCCTGGGGCTTCACTGACTCTGAGGCTTGGGGGCCCATAGGAACCATCCAGCACTCAGAGGTACACAAGTGCCAGGAAGTATGGGAGAGTTCACACTCAGCAAGGCCGCCCCTGACCAATGGGGTGCGTGTGTCTGGAGAGAACTGCTTCCCCTTCCTTCCTGAGACACAGCCCAGAAAGATCCTCAGAAAGCTGCTGGCTTCTCCCAGGTGGAACCTGAAAACCGCCCTGTGAGTTAACTCTCCCTTCTTCCACGTGTCCTCTCCTTTCCCTCAGCCTTGCTTTCTGGGATCACATTCCTAAATGAATCGTGACTACAGTAACTTTGTTCTCCAGGCTATGCTTTTAGAGGATCCTAGTGGATGATTATTAAGAAATTCTATAAATCCAAGCTAAATGACAATTAGCACACTAGAAAAATGGGCAAAGGACATAAGTTGGCAGTTTAACAAAAAAAAAAAATATATAAATTTTAATTAATGTGTCAATTAAAACAAAATTACAAAACTTTTGTGTAAAAATTTTTTGTTTTAATAAAATTTTGAGGTAAAAATTTACTTTATGGGGCCAGCCCAGTGGCGTAGCAGTTAAGTCCACACGCTCCGCTTCTGCGGCCAGAGTTCGCAGGTTTGGATCCCGGGCACGGACAGACGCACCGCTTGTCAGCCATGCCGTGGCAGCATCCTATATAAAGTGGAGGAAGATGGGCACGGATGTTAGCCCAGGACCAGTCTTCCTCAGCAAAAAGAGGAGGATTGGCATGGATGTTAGCTCAGGGCTAGTCTTCCTCACAAAAGAAAAAAAAAACAAAACAGTTATTTTTGCAGTAAATGTTTGAGGAAAGTCTCAAACTTAGTGGTGGGGACACCAAATTGGAGGTAAATTTGCTACTATCCTTTCAGAAGTCACTTCTCCACAAGTATTCTCACCTTCTGCACGGTCTGGGCTTTCTGAGCAAGGGGCATGTTTGAACAGCAAAGGTCTTGGAAGCTAGAGGTTGTGAATTTCTCCAGAGAGATGTAGAAACTTGTCTTCCTCGAAGACACATTCGCTTACCTTCCAGGGCTGTAAAGTTCTCTCTCCCTCTTTTTCTCTGTAGAGGGGATAGGAACAGATATGCCAGCCACCCTGTATAAGCCATGAGTCTCATAATTTCAAGGAACTTCTCCTGTGGTGCAAAGTCTGCTGCCTGTCCTGGTGAACATCTGGTCCCCGTCGTGTCACACTGTAGGAACTGGGGCATTGGGAACGAGTGCAAGATGCTACTTAGGCTGCTCCTTTTGCTGTGAGTGGTAAGTGGTCTGTTTTCTGACCCAGAGGTCTGATATTTCTGTCAGAGCATACACACACACACACACACACGAGGTAACCATGGCAGGCTAAGTGGTAAGCCTGTGAGTAGAGTAGAATCTCTGGCCTTTTCAGTTTTGGACTTAACATATCTCTCAAAACTAAAAGTGAACATAACCATTTGACTTAGTTTTAAACCTCTAAAGATTTATGTTATGTGAGGGTACAGGGGTACATGTGTTGGGTGCCTTCCCAGCATCTAATTCTCCCCTTTGCAACAGCACAGCATTTCTTTTGGAGAACCACTTGCCCCTATTTCATAGCAGCTGTGCAATCTTTTTGGTGGGGGTGGGGGATTGACTTCCTCCCCATTCCCAGAGTGAGTCCTCACAGGCCTAAGAAAATCTCCCTAATATGACAGAGCTGCCAGTCCTTTGACTATCAGTTCATGTTATTTATCTGGACATTGTTATTGCTTAAGATTGATTGGGCCAAGCAGAGTGAAATAAAGAACATCTATTCTAAGGTAGGATGAAGAGAAAATCTCTTTATCTCTATGATGCAGGAAACAGATGTGTGACCTGGAACTGTTGCAGCCGTTTGTAAACACTGAGAGAAATGAGGCTAAGGGTTAAACTGTTAATAGAAGACTGTGAAAGAATTAGAGAAAAATAGAGCCAGCACCTTGATTAAACCAGGCCTGAACTCCCTCTGAATTTTCAAGTTATGTAAGTAAATAACATCTTTTATTGTTTATGTCAATTTGAACTGAGTTTTCCAGTATGTGTAATGAAAACCTATCTTACTCTTAAAGGCAGTGAGAAAGGAAGGGAGCGAGGAGGTCAGTACTCAGTCTATCTCTCAATAGCTTCTCTATTAATCTACCTGTCTGAAATCCCTACCCTCAGAGACATTCCTTTGTGTTAAACTGTTGATCTAGACTGGTGCCATCTAATAGAACTTTCTGCCAGGATGGAGATGTTCTGTATCTGCACTGCCCACTACGGCAGTCATCAGGCACATGTGACTACTGAGCGCTTGAAATGTTGCTGGTGAGACTGGGGAAGTAAATCTTAAATTTCACTTAATTTTAATTAATTCAAATTTAAATAGCTGCATGCAGTTAGTATTATCATATTAATGCAATACAGTGCAAATATAGATTGCCCTGTTAAAAAAACAAAGTACCTAGAAAAATAAGATGCCCTCATCACGTTTTAATATGATTTATTAAAAGCTTCTTCTTGGAAAACTTAAACTTGGACCTGGAACAAAGGAGGTTTGGTGTATTTATTTGATTTTTATTTGTTTTGGGGATGGGTCATGTCAGAGAGACCCAGAATAGGGAAACACTTTTACCTTTTCTCCCAGTTATAAATCTTACCTTTCAAGGATCCAATATTCTGTGAAATTATTATAAAAAGGAAAAATAGTTGCCAATTTTTCTTGATATAGGCAGTATATTTTCTTACAGTTTAGTTTCACATCAATGGGAATATAAACAAAAGCAGTAGAAATAAATGCATCAGGAATTCCTTGTAAACAAGGTAAATGATGTGTTCCAGATGTGTGGATTTTGAAAACAGAACATATTACATCAAGGAAACTCTAATCAAGAAATAAAAGGGAAGACCTATCATTTTCCTTCTCTCCTTTTCTCTTTTCTTCCTTTCTTCCCTTATTTTCCCCCTCCCTATCTTATTAGTTTGCTAGGGCCACCATCACAAAATACCATGGACTGGGGGCTTAAACAACAGAAATTTACTTTCTTACAGTTCTGGAGGCTAGAAGTCCGAGATTAAGGTGTTCTCAGGTCTGGTTCTCCAGAGGCCTCTCTCCCTGGCTTGCACGTGGCCAGCTTCTTGCTGTGTCCTCACATGGCATTTTCCCACATGGCAAGCACATCCCAGACATCTCTTGTTCTTCTTATAAGGACACCCATCCTTTTAACTCATTTAACCTTGATTACCTCCTTAAAGGCCCTATCTCTAAATACAGTCATATTGGGGGGTTAGTGCTTCAACATATGAATTTGGGGTGAGCAAAATTCAGCCTATTAAACTATTTTCTTTTCTTCCACAGATATTTGTTAAGGAAAGGCACTGAGATCACGATAAGAAAAGGAAGGTATAGTCTCTGTCCTAGCAGAGTCCCAGACTTTGTGGAGGAGAGAGAGGACTTAACAAGTGACCTAGTTAAAATGTACTATGTTATCATGGGGGAAGCACAGGGCATTATCATAGCACATGAGAGGGCATCTAAATCTCTTGGGTGGATACGAAGGAAGGCTTTGGGAGTAAGTGATATCAAGATGCCATCTGAAGAAAGAGTAAGAAGAGCCCAAGAAGGGGGCACTGGAGTTGGAGGATGCAGACAGAGGAAACAGAAAGTGTGAAGGCCGGGAGGTGACGTAGAGCTCAGCGAGACCAGGGTGAGGTGACACATGCAGAGGCAGAACTGAGAGGGCTTTGTGGTTGCTTCGATGGGGATGGGGAGGTGTGAGGGAACAAGTGATGGCCAGGCCAGCCATAACTCCCTGTAATCCGGGAGAGAGATGGGGAGGGGGCAGCAAGGGTGGGGAGAGGAGAGAGACTATGTCAGTCTCGTCTTGTCATTTGAGGGATCAGATGTTGGTAACCCAGCACTATTTCTTCTTTCACTTCTCTCCTCTCTATTCAGGGACTGGAATGCTGGAAACTACATTTTCCAGACTCCCTGTCAGCAAGGTTCCTATTTAAATTCTGTCAGTGACAGGCACTTACGTTAGATTTGGGAGTCTGGGAGAAGCAAAAGCACTATTCCAATGAGGGAGTGATGGGTATCTTGAGGTTTTGTGTCCCAAGAGTTATCCTCTTCATCGCTGTAGGAGTTGAGATCATCAGTGCTGTCTCCCTGTAATTCCTATACTTCCCATGCCTTCCAACAGTTTTTTAAGTTTTTAATTCCCAGAATTAAATCCCTTCCTGACCACAATACCTAAAAAGATTATTGTTTTCCTGATTGGACTCTGACTTATAATATAGCCTCAAGCTGAGCATTCCATATCAGATGCTAGAACTCAGTTCTCATATCAGATGCTAGAACTCAGTTCTCCAGCCCTCTGAGACACTTTTGAAACTGGCTCCATCATTCCTCACACCCATGTTTGGCTCAGTTGTGCCCAAAGGTCCAAGCATCCTCATCCAACGTTACCACCCGACTTTCCTTCCCACTCTAGCTGCCATCAAATTGAATCCAATCTCCTTTCCTTCTCTTTCTCCTAAATTCCTGTATGTACCTTCTGGAACGCTCCATCTCTGTTTAGCAAGCCCCACAGCATCTTCAGCATCTCCTCTGAATGCTCCTTTTACCTCCTCGCTAAATTAAAATCTGGCTGTCCTTGAGGACATTGCTTTCCCTGGAGCCACGTATCGAAGGACCAGGAAGTGGGGCAATGTTTTCCTTGCTTTCCAGTGTCCCATGACTGTTTCCAAATCACTTCTCCTAGTCTCTTTGAAGTAATTATTATCTCCTGATCCCATGCCCCACCTTCTGACTGCTGATCTACAATTACAGCCACTTGGCTGCCTGAGCTGTTCAACTCTCTTCTCACTCTGATATTTGATTTGCAATGTTCCCATCCAGAGTTGTTTAAAATTCATTATATGTAAACCATTTAAAAATGTGGCACAAGGTAAATTCTCAATGAGTATTATCATCATTGTCATCATCTTCATTTTTTCCTACTTGCACCAGAGCAAGGAAACATTGCTGGAGAAAAATCACACGACTGGGATTATTGTTTTCTCTTTGAATTCATGATTACAGTTCTCAGACTGGCCCTGACCCCTGCCCAGCCATCAATATTGTTCTTCATTAGTCTTGCTTTCCCACTCAGGGAGATGACTCACTACACTTTCTTCTTCTTTTTTTCTATATTCCACACCCTTTCACTCTAACTCTCAGTTGATGATTTCAGCTCACACTTAACTGAGACAATACAGATAAATTTGGAAACTCTCTTGTCTTCCCTCCACCAAATCATTTCTCCTGAGTGCATCTGCACCCACTCCTCTTGTTTTCCTTCCTATTTCCATGAAGGAGGTGGCTTTCCTTTGATCACAGCCAATCTGTCTACTTGTTTTTGCATCCCTTTTCACATCCTCTCTTAGAATCCCACTCCTCCTATTATCTACTCTCCCACTGCATCATTACCACCAACCAAAAAAACCCAAAAAGCTTCAAAAACAAACAACTCCCTGCAAACACCCTCTCTCTGTTCCCATTTGTGGCAAAACTTCTAAAATATTATCCTACAATTACTGTCCCCGCTTTCCGACCTCCCGCTCACTTGCAACCCTTCCCAGTCTGGCATCTGATCCCACACCTGTGTAGAGGCCAGGATCACTCCTGATGAAGTCAGTATCTCCATGCAGACAAACTCAATGGTCCCTGCTGGGTCCTCTCACTTATCAGCCTCATGGTAGCATTCAACCCAGTTGAATTATTCTCCCTTTCTTATAGCATTTTCCTATTTTTCCTTATATGACCCCATGGCTCCTTGCTTTTATTCAAAATTCTGTTCTTTTCTATACAACCTTTATACTGGGGTATGTTTCTGGGCTATATATTCAGACCTGATGACGTCCTTATGTCATCTCTTAAAGTCCAGAGTCTATGAATACCAGTATACTAGAATAGTAGATGTGCTACATAGAGCATCCTGTATACCAGTATACTAGAATAGTAGATGTGCTACATAGAGCATCCTGTATACCAGTATACTAGAACACTAGATGTGCTACATAGAGCATCCTGTATACCAGTATACTAGAACACTAGATGTGCTATAATAGAGCATCCTGTATACCAGTATACTAGAACACTAGATGTGCTACGTAGAGCATCCTGTATACCAGTATACTAGAACACTAGATGTGCTACGTAGAGCATCCTGTATACCAGTATACTAGAACACTAGATGTGCTACGTAGAGCATCCTGTATACCAGTATACTAGAACACTAGATGTGCTACGTAGAGCATCCTGTATACCAGTATACTAGAACACTAGATGTGCTACATAGAGCATCCTGTATACCAGTATACTAGAATACTAGTGTAAAAAGTAGAGGATAAGAGCATGGGCTGAGGAGCCATACCGTCTGCACACACAACCTGGCTCCATCACTTGCTAGCTGTGTGACCTTGGGCAGATTACTTGACTTCCCTATATCTCAGTTTCTTCATCTATATAACAAGGATAATAGTGCTTTAGTTACAGGGTTATTGTGAGGATTATCTTCACAGTGTGTGGCTTGCATTACGCACTCAATAAATGTTAGCTGTTATTATTTCTAGCTCGTGCTGACTTTCACCTAAGGTTTGGAATCATATGCAGCTGCCTATGTAAGAACTCCACATGGATGACTAGTAGGATTTCCAAATTAACATGCTCAAAAAGAATTAAAAACTAGTTGAATTCCCCAAATTAACATGTTCAAAACTAGATTCAGGATTTTTGATTAGCCCCCAAACTTGTTCCCCCCCTTGGTCTTCACTCTCTCACTAAATGGCATTGTTTTTATTTATTCAGCAAAAGATTATTTTTGAAACTGGTGCCTGCCAATGCTTTCCACAGTTTTTAACAATCTGAAATTAGAAAATTGAACTATAGCTAGTTTGGAGAAATTGAAACCATTGTAGTGTTTCTTGGGTTAGATAATTTTACCATCAACCAAAACATCGTGTTGAACTCCCATTACACAAAACTCTCTGCTGAGTGTGTGTGTGTTGGCATCGATGTGTTTTCCTGCTAGAAGTTACAAGAAGAGTGACATGAATCCTAGAAATACAAGATCTGGCCCCATGACTTCTATTCTAGAAGAATATTTTAATTGACCTGGGCAGATAAAATACATAGTACAACACAGAATCACAAATATCTTTCAGACACTCATGAAACAACCAGATACTATCAAAGGAATCAGTAAACATCTGTCATGTCTTCATGATTACATCTGCCACTTGTTCCATTTCTAGTATATCTTCTAGGAGTTTTAATAACATTTTCTCTTAAGTGGTTATTGTTTACAGTATTCTGTTTCGCTGGTCTGTATTTTTTATTTTATTTTATTTTTGGTGAGGAGGATTGGCCCTGAGCTAACGTCTATTTCCAATCTTCCTCTTTTTGCTTGAGGAAGATTATCACTGAGCTAACATCCGTGCCCATCTTCTTCTATTTTGTGTGTGGGACACCACTACAGCGTGGCTTGATGAGCGGTGTGTAGGTCCACACCCGGGATCTGAACCCATGAACCCCAGGGCCGTGAAGTGGAACACGTGAACTTACTGGGCTGGCCTCCACTGGTTCATATTTTTATGATTTATTTTTTTTGCTTGCTTTCAAATGACTGCAGATATAGATACAATATTCTTTTATGGTACAGTTATCAAAGGGAAAAAGTTTTGAGTTTACAAAGAGAATAAAT
Source organism: Tapirus indicus (assembly GCA_031878705.1). Classification (NCBI taxonomy): domain Eukaryota; kingdom Metazoa; phylum Chordata; class Mammalia; order Perissodactyla; family Tapiridae; genus Tapirus; species Tapirus indicus. The sequence continues at coordinate 2,575,704 of CM062933.1, forward strand.
ACCCTGGAATTTCATGATGTTAGAAATTAAGTGATCTTTTCGTGATCATTACAGCCACCACACAATATCATTTACTAAGCACACACTACATTCCAACCACTGGACTAAACAGTTTTCATGTATTATGTCATTTAAGCATCACAAGAACTCTACCGGGTAGAAGTATTATTAACTAGAAATGCCAGATGCAGAAAATGGACTAAAAGATGCTAATTAATTTGCTTAAGTTCACATAGCTAGTAAATGACAAAGCCAGCATTCAACCCCATGTCCTCCTTATTCCCAGTGCTCTTCATCATTAACTTAATTTAAACATTTTAACTTAAGTGATTACAAAGAAATAATTTATTCAGTAGTATGCCCTAATAGTTTATGAAGTGGCCTATTCTTTCTATTTTGTCTCTCCAGTTGATGAGTTCCTAATTTTTTGGAGATTTTCACATGAGCAGCTTTATTAATTTTTTTTACACACTGGATACAAAACTTCATTACCTCATTTTCCACTATTTACCCAACTGTAAGATTCAGCTTCCAAGTTCCAGCTAAGGGTGTATAAATCAGTTTTTGTTGTAGTCACCATTTCTTTTAGTACTATGGTTTCACTGTATGATGATCATTTTGAAGTCTGCATTATTGCAAAGGTAAGACTTTCCACATATTAATTCCTTTAAAAATTTAGCTTGATTCCCAGATCATGTCCTTGGGCTGCCAGAATGGCTCTGTGGCAATGCTGAAAACTGATGATAAATAGGGAATGTTTAGATTGAGACTTGTGAAACTGGACTGAAGGACTTATCTTTAGATCCAATTTTGGTGATGTATGTATTATGATTCCTGGCAAGGAAAAAGCTGTTTCTAGTTGATGGAAACCTTTTTCTGAAGTAGACTCTCACAGAAACTCCCTTGGTAGCAATGAAAAGAAAATACTGAATTCTCTGACTTTGTTCTTGAAGAATAGAACAAGCAGCGTGTTCAACAGCAGCTTTTCCGATCATACAGAAATTGTCTTCATAGCGCTGTTTCCACAATGTTAGCTTTCCACAAACGTTAGGGAATCATGTTTACATTATAGTGCTAGAGATATTCCCACAGGGAGCTGACGCAGTGGGGGCCGGGGAAGTAACTTTCTTGTGACCGGACTGGACCAGGACTAGGACTGAAGTTGTTGAGCCAGAGCGATTTGGTAGAATATTTCTTCGATCTTTTTCTTCATTAATTAATCAATACCCCAGATCATTCTGTAAAATGTCTCAAATGAATTAACATATACTGTTAAAAAATTAAACAACTGAACAAATCTGGATAAGGAGAAAAGCTGGGTAAGAAATTAATAAAGACAGCAGCAATATTGATGCCCAGAAATACATAACACAACATCCTGAAGAGTGGATGGAGGATGACTGAGAATTTGGCTCTAAATTTCCTAGAGGTCAAAGAAAAAGTGAAAGATAGTTATAAAAGCCAGTGTCCATTATAAGGAAACCAACTAATGAGTTCTGAGAAACATAGATATTTCTGATACCGAGATTCGAGAGAATTTTCTCCCATGAGTATACATAAACAGCCTGCAATCCCTAATGATATCATAATTGAGGCAGTTACATATTCTGGTGTTTGAATATGTGCTTTGGAGTAAGGTGAATACATGATTTAGCTTCATCATTCAGTGAAGGTGATCCTGTTGCCAGATTTGGGAGTGGGCACAAAATAATTTGGCCCAGATATTTAGCTCTGAGATAATATGGCTTGTTTCAAGGGAAAAGTTAGACATACCAACTAGTTACAGCATACATGAATGGACTGCATAGTCTTAGGACCATAAATATTTTCTAACTAAAAGTAATCTTTTGTTATCACAAAAGCAGTATATGTAATTGTAGAAAATGAAAAGATATAGAAAAATAAGAATGGGAAAGGAAGAAACCATTTTACCCCACCCAGAAAAAATGATCATAGTTAGTGTTTTGCAAAAATGTCATATTATGCATGATATTTTATAAATGGCTTTTCCCAGTTAAATTGTTAATTAAAATATTTACTTTTTCATGTCAATGAAGTTTTATCTTTTCTAATAACTGGTCTCTATTCCATATTCCCAAACAATTCCCCAAATGTCCTTTTTAGAACTGATTTGTTGAAACCAGAATCCAACTCAGGTTCATTTATCAGATCTTGTTACTATGTTGTTTAAGATTTACTAACCTAGACCAGTGCCTTTTATCATGACACTGACTTGCTGAAGAGACTGTGCTAGTTGTCCTACAAAATATCTTATCTTCTGGATTTACCTGGCTGTTCTTTTATAGAAAGACACCTATATTTTCTAATGAATTGGAATGAATTCCAGTTAAACAATTTTGGCTGGAATACACCATGGGTAATCTTCTGTCGTTCACATGGCATCAAATCAGGAAACACTTATATCTGGTCAGCCCACTCTGGGTGATGCTCACCTGCCCTGTGGATTAGGCTGGGGAGAGCATGATCTTCTCTTTGTGCCGGTGTGTTTTCTCATTTAATCATATAAGGAATCAGTAGGGTGTTACTGTATCACCGTATAAATGTACAGTTCTCCACCAACCACTTACCTAATGGTTTTAATGACAACTGATTTAAATGAATTAATTTTTTTATCATTTGATGTTTATTTGCTGGCAGATTTATTTATTTATTTCCAGAGCATAGAAGAATGGGTCCAACTTGTCTATTTAGTTACCTTGAGGTACAGTTTCCTTTGGAAAATTAGGATACCTACTTAATTCTTTCTTATTAATTACAAATTTTGAAACTATAAAAACTTGGCTTAATAGACACTAAATTTCCTGGTGTTCTCTTTTTCTGAATATAATTTTGTATTCATGGATTTCCAGGAAATCCACATGTGTTAGTTTACTAGAACCTTTATTCTTTGTGTTGTTCAAATGTTCACAACTCAGCCAATGAGAGCCCCTTCATATTAACTCTCCTATCCTTTGACCAACCCTGCTAATCTTTGAAAGCTTCTCACTTCCTGTCATAACACATCTCAGACTCACCTGTACCATCCTTACCCTAGTCTTGGAATCAGCTATTTCTCCAAGTGGAGAATGGTATTAGAGATGAAGATGTGATGTGAGAGCTACTATGGTGATATTGTTCCTAACGACTATAAATATTATTGTTCCCATTTGGTTTCTAATAAGCACTGGCAGCTGAAATTTCAAAGATTTGTTCAGTGGTTATTATCTGGAAGAGCTATGTTACTTTTTAAGGGCAGATGTTTATAATATAACAACCAGTGCATATGTAGGATGAGGTCCTCTTATTAAAATTAAGAAGCCTTAATCAAGCTTGATGCCTGAATGGATGACATTCTCACCTTTGCATAAAGGTGAAATTAAAGGTAGCAAGTCTTCAATTCCTAGTTGATTTAATTATTATGTACGTCAGAATTTAGCAAAGTCTAAGAATGGGAGAGTTATACCTAAATCCAAGTTGTTTTTCTTTAGTATTTTTGTTAAAGACACAGTTTATGAAAATATTATAATTTGAGAGGCCCGTTCATCAAATGGTTAAATCTGTAAGTTTGACCAAGAGACAGAAAATAGAACTTTTGCAAGTAAGAAATTTGATCTATAGATCAAACCTAATAATGTCACCAGAACCTCTTACTTATATTTGTAATGATCCATTAAAAAAAAGAGCAGAATATAAAAGTGTTTACATTTAATACTTTCCTTGGATTCTATTTGAAATAGGGTCTTTTTCATTTGGCTAGGCCTTTTTTTCTTTGAACTTCTTAGACTTTCTGAAGACAAGAAATTTTATGGCTAATTCCTGGTGTCCCCTATTGCTGGGTCAGATTTTACATCATCTTTTTGTTTTCTTTTTCTTTTGCATTTTTTTGTGGCTTGTGATTGGTGGGTGAATATTTCCCAGAAATTTTGGGGGAAGGATGATGCAAATTATTAGGAATATAGATTAAACGTTGTTTAAATAAACCCACACTCTGCCTCAGACTTCTGAAATCTGCCCACCCCTTTTAGTCTTGTTACTTCAGACATGTGAGTATAAACTCAGAAGACAGAATAAAAATAAATAAAAAATTCATTTATAGAAGAAATAGACACTTTCTCCTTGTCTAAGTTGTCCACCTGATAGAAGGAGATACATCGGAACATTTAATAAGAAATAACTCTGGCCCCTTGACATAAAATTGAATAGCCATAGGTTGGGATTATAGATTTTCGGCTAAATATTTTCTCTTTGATTAAGAATATACACTTGGGGGCTGCCCGGTGGCGCAGCGGTTTCGTCCGCGCTTGGCAGCCCGGGGTTCGCGGGTTCGGATCCCGGGCGCCCACCGACGCACTGCTTGTCAGCCATGCCGTGGCGGCGTCCCATATAAAGTAGAGGAAGATGGGCAGGGATGTTAACCCAGGGCCAGTCTTCCTCAGCAAAAAGGGAGGATTGGCGACGGATGTTAGCTCAGGGCTGGTCTTCCTCACCAAGAAAAAAAAAAAGAATATATACTTATATCCATATCTATATGTATCTCAGTTCTATTACCAATTGTTGAGATTAACAACCAAGTTATTAAACTTCTCCACCCCTAGAACTCTGACTTATTCAGAGCCTAGTAAGGAAGAATCCCTAATGCTGCTATCTCAGGAAAGTGTTCACTTACTTTTGAAACTATTTTGTTGCTCTCTGACACATGGGTGTCTTCATTTCACTTTTTATTAAGTGCTTGAACTCGGTTGTCTCCATGTTTCCTTTTGAAGCCATTCTCATGATTGTTGTATCTCGGCGGGGTTGGTGCATGCTCAGCCTTCATAACTGTACATGGAAGCCGTGGTGTCAAGCAGACCACGAAACCTCACCAGGATGAGGTCAGTTTGTTCTGAGTAGCGTGGTGCGATGAGAAACCATTCATTATGCTCCCTGTGGTTCTTTAATCTAAACAACAGAAACCTGGCTCATCTATAACTATTTTCCATGATTTAAACTATTTAGAGTTTTAACCAAAATGTTTATTAAATAATACTGATAGCTAACAACCTCTTACTTCTACTTTGAGAACTTTTACATTCAAGATGAGAAATTGTATTACTAGAAGTGTTCTATTTGAAAAATATAAATTGCATGGAAAACATATTAATGAAATAAACACAATATTCTCCTTGGAGTTAATGTTTTCTGAAAGCTTAATAATTTAGATTTCTCTATGTGTTACAATGTTATTAAATGCAATTTCTTGGGAACTAATGAAAAATAGAGTCTAAATCACCGAATATAAAATCTCAAACTTTTAGATATTGCAATTTTTTGCTTTAGCACTTTTATAATGGTTATAATGTGTCATGATAATAAAAATCTTTGAAAATCTGAAAAATGTATCTAAGGTGAGATTAATAGAGATGAACTAAATCTTCACAGATATGATGAAGTAATTTTCAAGAATTGATAGAAATTTAAGTAAAGACATTAAAATCATAGGAAAGAAGTACACACAATAGTGCCTGCCCCCAAATCTAAGTTTGCAGTTGTGTTTTATACATTTTGGGAGAATTTTTAAAGAATATTCCTAATATTAAATAATACTATAAATACATAAGTAATAAATACATTAAATAATAAAGAATTAACCCTAAAGTCAACACCCTGTGAAAGATGTTACAATAATGTAAACATGTAATTGTCATCAACAATAAGCTCATTAGAAGATATTGGGAGAAATTCAAATTTGCAAAAATTTGTTGACTTCCAAAATTATATCCGAAATTTGAATGTTTTATATCTTAATATTCTATATAGTCATATATGCATTTGTTCAATGAAGACTTAAGAAGTCCTATGTTCCAGGCACTGTAATAAGCATTGGGGATATGAGTTGGCATAAATGTGCTATGTTGGAGGCTGACTTCTATAGCAGTTAGAAGCAATTTTGGCTGTAGGTAAGAAAAACCTGACTATTAGTAATCTAAATGAAGTTTTCTCCTATTGAGGATTTCTTGAGTTGGGAGACTGCTGGTTTTGGTTCAATGGTGCACAAAGAATAGAACTATCCTGTGGACTTTCTCTCATACTTGCCAATTCCAGGCATTGGCTTCATGATTACTTTCAAGACAGGAAGAAAGGAGAAGGAGCTATGCTAATGAAATCTCTCCTTTCTATCAGGAAAACAAATGCTTTTCTAGATGTCACCTAGAATAATTCCATTTATTTATCATTGGCCAAAACCTTGTCACATGCCCACTTCTAGCTGCAAAGGAAACTATAATTGAGTATTCAATTTTTCCAAGTTTTGTAAGGGAGATGTAATGGGAGAAGGAGGGTGACTACTGAGTTGGGTTAGCTTATCAGTAAGGTCTACCTTAACTCCTCACTTGAAAAGTAATTATCAATATATGATAAGGAAGCCAACTATATTTTTCAGCAACTGGAGAATGATATGGTAGATAAACTTTTATATTTTCTAGATATTGTGGTATAACAAGAAGAAGGACTCCACTAGGAAATTAGAATAAGCCTATGGAGTAAGAGTGAAAATTATTGCAATAGAATTTTTTATATTTTTGTATATTTTTAAAGGGAAGAGGGTAGTTTTAACATGTAATAGCATACTTGCCTTTTTTTTGTCTTTGGCTTTGTGGGGGTTAAATGCATATATTTAAAATATTTTTCACTAGAAAGTAGGAAATTTCTTTTTACTGTTTTCTACTTAAGTAAGTAGGAGTTAGATATTATTTTATCTTAAAACATTGTAATTAGGGAGTTTTGCTTCCAGTAATAATAAATTAGCTAGTATTGGACTAACCATGATGTAGAGACAAATAATAAATTCTTGATGAAATAAAAAACAACTTGAAGGTGCTGGAGAGTGGCCAAAAGCAGGCAGAAACTGAAGGAATGTAGATCCTTGAAAAGGGGGAACTGCACTGAGTGTTTTACATTTATGAATTTTCTGCCTGAGGGTGTCCTCCATTAAGAATGATACGGAATGACTGGAACTCAAGCAGAAAGTTGCTGTCTTACTGGCTTGAGGAGTCAAAGGATGGAGTTCAATATTACCAAGATAGATGAAAAGTGAGGGGGAGAATTCAGGATTCATGAAAAGGAGGGAGCTAATTGAGATGGAGGCCCCTAAACCAGCATGTAAACCCCATATAAGTCCTTGATCAGGCCCTGAACTATGCATATATGGGGGAATGCAGTGGGCCTGGAGGAAAGCAGAACTGAGTGGAGATTTCAGCTTCTTACAGGGGAGTCAGAGTTTGGAGTCTGAGTTCAACCAACTTAATTGACTGCTAAAACAAAAATCAATACTCTACAGGAAAAGATGACAGAGTATAGAATATTAAAATGCATAATTCATAGTGATCAATATAGAATAAGAATTACTTGACGTGTGAAGAAACAGGACAATGTGACCCAGAGACAAGATAAAAAGCAGTAAATAGAAACCAACAGCAAGATGACTCAGACGCTTGAATCAACAGACAAGTTCTTTTAAAGCTGTTGCAAATATTTTCATGGGCTGGAAGAAAAATATATCATAATAAATGAACAGATGGGGAATCTCAGGAGAGAAATGGAAACTGTAAAGAAGACCAAATGGAATCTGTAAAACTGAAAAAGTATTTGAAATGAAAAATTAAAACTAGATGGGCATAATATCAGGTTGGAAAAAAAAAAAATGAACAACTCAGTGACCTGCAGGGAAATATGAAGCAGTCTAAAATGTAACTGGAGTCTCAGAAGAAAAAAAAAAGTGAGAGGATGGGGACAGGAAAAGTATTTGAAGACATCATGGCTAAAAAAAAAATGTATCTGAGACTCTCAGCAAACCCCAAGAAGGATAAATGCAAACAAAACCACACCAGGAACATAATAGTCAACTGATGAAATCCAAAGATACAGAGAAAAATCTTGAAAGCAGCTTGAGAAAATTTACATTACATACAGGGAAGAATGGTGCCCATAACTGCTGGTAGTAATACATATAAGTGTTTCTTATCAGAAACAGTGGAGGCCGGTAAACAATGGAGCAGCATATTTAAAGTGCTGAAAACTAAGAAGAAAAAAATTCTGCCAATCTGGTGTTCTACATGCCTTTCAAAAGTGAAGAAAAAATTAAGAAATTTTCAGACTTAAAATAGAACTGAATTAGTCACAGCAGACCTGCACTACAAGAAATGTTAAAGGTTCTTCTACCTGAAGAAATGACAGTAGGTAGAAATTTGGATCTACAGAAGGAATTGAATGGCACAAAAAAATAATAAATATGTGGGTAAATATAAAAGGAAAATATTTTTTCTTCCATTAATTTCTTTAAAAGACATATAACTATTTAAGGCAAAAATTGTAACACTGAATGGTGAGGTTTATAATGTATGTAGATGTAATATATGTAGATGTAGATGTGACAACAATAAGACAAAGGCTGAGGGAGGGAGTGTAAATAGAACCATAATATTCTTACAATCTACCCAAAGTAGTATAATGTTAACTCTATGTAAACTGTGAAAATTTAAGGATGCACATTTTAATCCATATAGCAACACACAAAAAATAATGCAAATATAGCTTCTTAGCCAATAAAGAATTTAAAATGGAATAATAAAAATATTCAAATCAGTTAAATGAAGGCAGAAAAATCGTAGCACAGGAAAAAGAAACAAATGATACAAATAAAAAATAGATAGTATAGTAGAAGATCTAAATATTTTTTATAAAATTACATTAAATATAAGGGAACTAACATTCCAGTGAAAAGATAGGGGTTGTAAGACTAGATAAAAAGGTAAGACTCCATTATATACTGTCTATAAGAGATATACTTTAGATATTAAGACTGGATATGTTGAACGTTTTTACTTTCTATCTTTTTCTTTTCTCCACCCATTTGGATGGATAAAGATATACCATGAAAACATTAAGCATAAGAATAATATTAGACCAAAGTGACTTCAGATCAGAGTTTTGTCAGAGATAGAGAAGGACAAGTCTAATGATAAAAGAGTCCATTCAACAGAAAGAGTTAATATTTTTAATTGTGTATGTGCCTAATAACAGAGCTTCAGAATATGTGAATCAAAAACTGAGAAAAGGAAGAGAGTAACAGGAAAATCCACAGCCACAGTTGGAGATTTTTTCTTAAACACCAATCTTTTAGTAATATATAGGACAAATAGGCCAAAAATCAGGCAGCATATAGAAGACTTAAACAACACTGTCAACCAGTTGACTCTATTGATATTTATAGAACATTATACCCAACAACTCAAGAATACATATTCTTTTCAAGTGTCTATGTAGAGTTCATCAAGACAGATAATCCTTGGCCATAAAACAAATGTCGATATGTTTTGAGAGATTAAAGTCTTACAGGGTATGTTCTCTGATGACCATGGAATTAAATTAGAAATCAATAACAATGAGAAGTTTAGAAAATTCCAAAGTATTTTAAAGTTAAACAACATACTTCATACTTCAAGCATACATACAACATACTTCAAACAACGATAACCCATGGGCCAAAGAAGAAATCACAGGGGACTTTAGAAAAATTTTGAACTAAATGATAATGAAAAGACAACATATAAAAATTTATTGAAATGCATCTAAAGCAGTGTTTAGAAGGAAATTTATGATTTTGAATACTTATATCAGAAAAAATAAAATGGTATGAAATGAAAGTAAAATAATAAAATAGAAAACAGATAAAAAACAAAGAAAATTAACAAACAAAAATATTGGTTCTCTGAAAAGATTAATAAAACATGATAAACCCCTAGCAAGACTGAGAAAAATAAATATGTAAATAAATAAAAGCAAAAGTAAGAGAGAGAGAGAGAACGAGAAACAAATTACTAAAGTACTAATGGCAAGAATGAAAGAGGGAAGATCACCACAGGTTCTACAGACTCTAAACAGGTAAAAAGAGACTGTCATCAACAACCAGGAAATTCAACAGCATACACAAAATGGAGAAATTCCCTGAAAAAACATAAAATACCAAAACTGGCATAAAAGATTATAAAAAACCTGAATAGCTCTCTCTATATTAAGGAAATGGAATTCGTAATTACAAACTTTCCTGTAAAGATAACCCCAAGCCTAGATGAATTCATTGGTGAATTCTATCAACTGATAAAAAAATAAATAATCCCAGTCCTACAAAAGCTCTTTCAGAAGTAGAGGAAGAGGAATCACTTCCCAATTTGTTTTATGGGATCAGCACAACTCTGACACCAAAATAGGAAGAAAAACTCATTATAAAAACTTGCTATGCAACATCCCTAAAGAACACAGATGCAAACTCGTTAATAAAATATTAGCAAACCAAATTCAATGATATATAAAAAGGATACATCATGACCAAGGGAGGCTTATCCATGAAATGCCAGGTTATCGTTAACATTTGGAAACCAAACAGTGTAATTAATCATGCTAACAGAATAAGGGAGAAGCACCATATGATTACCTCCAAAAAACATTTGCAAAATTCAACACTCATTCATTATAAAAACTTTTAGCAATTATGAGAAGAGAACTTCCTCGGTCCAATAAAAGGCGTCTATAAAATAGAAACCATGGCTAACATCATACTAAATGGTGCAATATTCTGTAATTTTCCCTTAGGCTGAGGAGGAAAGCAAGAATGTCTATGCTCACCACTTTTATTCAACATTGTCCTAGAGGTTCTGGTCAGTAAAATAAGGAAAGAGAAATAAATTAAAAACATAAAAATTGTAATGGAAGATGTAAAACAATCTCTATTCACAGAGGACACGATTGTCTATATGGATATTCCTAAGGAATCTCAAAGCAACTACAAGAAATAATGTGTAAATTTAGAAATTTCAGAGGTATGAGTTCAATTTACAAAAATCAAAATAATTTATATATACTAGGTATAAATAGAAAATAAATTAAAACAACATTACATTTAAAATATTGAAACAAAATATTCTGGAACAAATTTAACAAAATATGTGAATGTCCTCTATACTGAAATCCATAAAACAAAAATGCTGAAAGAAATGGAGTGGAGAAATATACCATATTCATGGATTGAAAGACTTAATTCATTAAATTTGTTAATTTTTTCCAACCTAATTTGTCAATTCAATGAAATATCGATCATACTACCAATAGAAATTTTTATAAAATTATCCAGTTCATTATATGAAAATACAAAGGTCCTGGAATATTAAAAATAGTTTTGAAAAAGAATGAAATGGGAGGATATAAACTACCTCATTTCAAGATTTACAATAAAGAATCAGTATTCAAGAGAGTGTAGTATTGGCATAATGTTAGACAAGTAGATCAATGGAACCAAATAGAAAGTCAGAAATAGATCCACACGTAGACAATCGATTGATGTTTGACAGAGGTGCTAAAGCAATTCCATGGGTAATGGACAGTACACCTCACTGGAAAAGCTAAATCCCTCATGTGTTTAGAAGAAAATATAGGATATTGGCAAATATTTCTTGGAGAGTAAATACAGAATACTACTAATAAAATAAAAAATGATTAATTAGACTTCTTCAAAATTAAAAGCATCTTCTCATCAAAATACACTATTAAGAGAATTGAAAGGCAAGCTAGGCTGGGAGAAAGTATTTACAAAGCACATATCTGACAAAGAACTTGTATCCAGAATATATAATACAATAATACCACATGATAATAAAAACATAACCAATGATAAATGGGCAAAAATTTGAACAGAAAATTCATCAAGGAAGATTTATCAAATGGTTAATAAGCGTACTTGAAAGTGTGTTTAACATCCTTAGTTATCAGGGAAATACAAACAAAATCACAATAATATAGCACTATGCAATTAGGAATAAACTCATTTCAATTGGATGAGGTCATAGGACAAATTCTGGCCAATGGGTTGGGGGCAAAAGTGATCTATGTCACTTCTAGGCTGGTATATTTAATTGTCAGTGCAAAGCCCTCAGAGTTCTCCCTTCCCTCTGGTAAGATAAACTTGTAACCCTTGAGATGGTAGCTGATTCAGTCACTCAGCAGATTCCCTGAGTGACTGTGATGTACAGAGCCTCCCTTCCAATCTACAGTGAGTTGATGGTTAATTTTACATGTCAACTGGACTGGGCCACAGAGTACCCAGATATTTGGTTAAACTTTATTTCTGGGTGTGTCTGTGAGAGTGTTTCTGGATGAGATTAACATTTGAATTGGTAGACTACTAAAGATTGCCCTCCCTAGTGTGAGTGGCCCTCATCCAATATATTACTTAGTAAAAGGCTGAGTTAAGATAGTAGTCCCTCTCTCTCTGCCTGACTGTCTTCAGGCTAGGACAGTGATCTTTTCCTGCCTTCAGACTTGGCCTGGAACTTACACATTGGCTCTCCTGGGTCTCCAGGTTGCCAACTGCAGATCTTGGACTTTTCAGTGTTTACAATTATATGAGCCAATTCCTTATAGGAAATCATATATATATTTGGAAATCATATATATGTCCATTGGTTCTGTTTCTATGGAGAACCCAGACTAATATAGATTTGGGTACTGAGAAGTGGGGTGCTGTTGTAACAAATACCAAAACATGTGGAGGCAGCTTTGGAACTGGACATGGGTAGAGACTAGTGGAGTTTTGAGGTCATGCTAGAAATATGGACATTAAGGGTGACTCTGGTGAGAGCTCAGACACAAAACAGAACTGGAGAAAAAGCTTCCATCTTAGAGAATACATAAATAATCATGAATAGAATGTTGGTAGAAATATGGACATTAAAGGCCATTCTGATGAAACCTCAGATGGAAATAGGGAACATGTTATTGGCAACTGGAGGAAAGGCAATCCTTGTTATAAAGTGGCAAAGAATTTGGCTGAATTGTGTTTGTGTTCTAGTGTTTGTGGAAGATAGAACTTGTGAGCAATGAAATTGGATATTTAGCTGAGGCTATTTCTAAGCAAAGTGTGTTTGGTTCCTTCTGACTGCTTATAGTAAAATGTGAGAAGAGAGATATGAATTGAAGAAGGAATTGTTAAGCAAAAAGGAACTAGAACTTAAAGATTTGGAAATTCTCAGCCTGTCCATATTGGAAAAAATGAGAAAACATGTTTGGAAAAGAATGCCAAGGGTATGACTGGAGTATCACTCAACAAAGAGATTATGGAATTATATAAGCGGAAACACTGCCAGTTTTAACTGAAGGAGACAGAAACAGGATGAAATGAAGGAAGGCTATTGGACTTCTTAGATTGTGCAGGACCAGACAATAGAGATGTTTGGCTGTCAACATGTGCTGTTCTTCAAGACTAGGGAAGTATGACCCTGAAGCCTGCCTAGTGCTATATGGTGGGGTCCCCTCCCAGCAGAGTCTTAGGAATTTGCCTTGGTAGGTTTTGGACTTGCTTGGAACCCATCACCCCTTTCTTCTTCCTAATTTTTCCCTTTTGGAATGGGAATATCTATCCTATGCCTGTTCCACCATTGTATTTTGGAAGCACATAACTTATCTGGTTCCACAGGTTCATAGCCGGAAAGGAATTTTGCCTCAGGATAAATCATTCCACAAATCTCACCTGTATCTGATTTAGATATATTTAGCTGAGACTTTGGACTTTAGGCTTTATTTATTTTTATTGAGGTAACATTGGTTTATAACATTACATAAATTTCAGGTGTACATCATTATATTTCACCTTCTGTATACACTACATTATGTTCACCACCAGAAGTCTAGTTGCCATTCATCATGGTATAAATGTGCCCCTTTAGCCCTTTTGCCTTCTCCCCACCCCTTTTTGCCCTGGTAACCACCAATCTATTCTCTGGACCTATGTGTTTGTTTATCCTCCACATATGAGTGAGATTATATGGTATTTGTCCTCATTGTGACTTATTTCACTTAGCATAATACCCTCAGGGTTCATCCATGTTGTTGCAAATGGTGAAATTTCATCTTTTTTATGGCTGAGAAGTATTTCATTGTATATATGTGTACCACAATTTCTTTATCCATTCATTCATTGATGGGTACTTAGGTTGTTTCCAAGTCTTGGCTATTGTGAATAATACTACAGTGAACATAGGAGTGCATATATCTTTTTGAATTAGTGTTTTCATGTTCTTTGGATAAAGAAGTAGAATTGCTGGATCATATAGTAGTTCTATTTTTAATTTTTTGAGGAATTGCCATAATGTTTTCCATAGTAGCTTCATGAATTTACATTCCCACAAGCAGTATATGAGGGTTCCCTTTTCTCTACATCTTCTCCAACACTTATTATTTCTTGTCTTTTTAATAATAGCCATTCTGATGGGTGTGAGGTGATATCTCATTGTGGTTTTGATTTCATAATAAGTAGTGATGCAGAACATCTTTTCATGTGCCTGTTGGCCATCCATATATCTTCTTTGGAAAAATGTCTGTTTATATCCTCTCCCCATGTTTTAATTGGATTGTTTGCTTTTTTGTTGTTTGATTGTATGAGTTCTTTATATATTTTGGATATTAACCACTTTTCTGATGTATGATTTACAAATATATTCTCCCAGTTGGTAGGTTGCCTTTTCATTTTGCTGATGGTTTCCTTTGCTGTGTAGAAGCTTTTTAGTTTGATGTAGTCCCTTTTGTTTATTTTTTCTTTTGTTATGCATGCCTGAGAAGAGATGATATTCAAAAAGATACTGATAAGGCCAATGTCAAAGAGTATACTGCTTATGTTTTCTTCTAGAAGTTTCATGGTTTCAAGTTTTACATTCAAGTCTTTAATCCATTTTGAGTTAATTTTTGTGTATGGTGTAAGATAATAGTCTATTTTCATTCTTTTGCATGTGGCTGTCCAGTTTTCCAAACACCATTTGTTGAAGACACTTTCCTTTCTCCATCATATGTTTTTGACTCCCTTGTCAAAAATTAGCTGTCCATAGGTGTGTGGATTTATTTCTGGGCTCTTGATTCTGTTCCATTGATCTGTGTCTGTTTTTCTGCCAGTCATGCTGTTTTGATTACTATAGCTTTATAGTATATTTTGAAATCAGGGATTGTGATACCTCCAGCTTTGTTCTTTTTTCCTGGGATGGCTTGGCTATTTGGGATATTTTGTTGTTCCATATAAATTTTAGGATTCTTTGTTCTATTTCTATAAAAACTGTCATTGGGGTTTTGATATAGATTACATTGAATCTGTAGATTGCTTTAGGTAATATGGATATTTTAACTGTGTTTATTCTTTTGATCCATGAACATGGAATATCTTCCCATTTCTTTGTGTCTTCTTCGGTTTCTTTCAACAATGTCATGGTTTTCAGTATATGGTCTTTCACCTCCTTGGTTAAATTTATTCCTAGGTGTTTTATTCTTTTTGTTGTGATTGTAAATGGGATTGTACTCTTGATTTCTTTTTCTGCTAGTTTGTTGTTAGCATACAGAAAGATGACTGATTTTTGTATGTTGATTTTGCACCCTGCAACTTTACTGTAGTCATTATTTATTTCAAATAGTTTTTTGGTGGATTCTTTAGGGTTTTCTATATGTAGAATCATGTCATCTGCAAATAGTGATAATTTTACTTCCTCCTTTCCAGTTTGGATCCCTTTTCTTTTTCTTGCCTGATTTCTCAGGCTAGAACTTCCAATACTATGTTGAATAAGAGTGGTCAGAGTGGGTGTCCTTGTCTTTTTCCTGTTCTTAGAGGGGTGGCTTTCAGTTTTTCACTGTTGAGTAGGATGTTAGCTGTAGGCTTGTCATATATGGCCTTTGTTATGTTGAGGTACTTTCCTTATACCCATTTTATTGAGAGTGTTTATCATAAATCAATGCTGAATCTTGTCAAATGCTTTCTCTGCATCTATTGAGATGATCAAGTGATTTTTATTCCTCATTTTATTAATGTGGTGTATCACATTGAATGATTTGTGGATGTTGAAACATCCTTGCATCTCTGTAATAAATCCCACTTTTTTATTGTGTACAATCCTTTTAATGTATTGTTGTATATGATCTGCTAATGTTTTGTTGAGCCTTTTTGCATCTATGTTCATCAGTAATATTGGCCCATAATTTTCTTTTTTTGTGTTCTCCTTGTCCAGTTTTGGTATCAGGGTAATGCTGGCATTATAAAATGATTTAGGAAGCATCCCCTGCTGTTTAATTTTTTGAAAGAGTTTGAGAAAGATAGGTGTTAAATCTTTGAATGTTTGGTAGAATTCACCAGAGAAGCCATCTTGCTCCTGGACTTTTGTTTTGGGGGGAGGTGTTTGATTACTGTTTCAATCTCTTTCTAGTGACTGGTCTATTCAGATTCTCTATTTATTTCTGAAGTTGTATGATTCTAGGAATTTATCCACTTCTTAAAAGTTATCCTATTTGTTGGCGTATGGCTTTTCATAATATTCTCTTATAATCTTTTGTGTTTCCATACTAATAGCTGTAATTTCTCTTCCTTTGTTTCTGATTTTATTTGATTGAGGCTTCTCTCTTTTTTTCTTAGTGTATCTTGCTAAGGATTTGTCAATTTTGTTTATCTTTTTCAAAGAATCAGCTCTTAGTTTCATTAATCTTTTCTATTGTCTTTTTACTTTTGGTTTCATAGATTTCTGCTTTGATTTTTATTTTCTTCATTCTACTAATTTTGAGCTTTGTTTCTTCTTCTGTATCTAGTCCTTTTACGTGTAATGTTAGATTGTTTATTTGAGGTTTTTTTTTTTTTGGTTACATAAGATAGGCCTGTATTACTATATACTTCCCTCTTAGTACTGCTTTTGCTGCAATCCATAGATTTTGGTATATTGTGTTTTCCTTTTCATTTGTCTCTAGGTATTCTTTTGATTTCCCCTTTGATTTCTTTGCTGATCCAATAGTAGTTCAGGAACATGTTGTTTAGTCTCCACATATTTGTGACTTTTTCAGCTTTCTTCTTGTAATTGATTTCTACTTTCATACCATTGTGGTCAGAAATGATGCCTGATATGATTTCAGTAGTCTTAAATTTATTGAGACTTGCCTTGTTTCCCAACACATGGTCTATCTTTGAGAATGTTCCATGTACACTTTAGAATAATGTATTCTGCTGCTTTTGTGTGGAATGTCTATATATCTGTTAAGTTCTTCTGGTCTAGTGTTTCATTTAAAGCCAATGTTTCCTTGTTGACTTTCTGTCTTACATCCATTGATGTAAGTGGGTAGTGGAGGTCCCCTACTATTATTGTGTTGCTTTCAATTCCTCCCTTTAGGTCTGTAAATAGTTGCTTTATATACTTGATGCTCCTATGTTGTCTGCATATATTCATAAGTGTTATGTCATCTTGATGGATAGCCCCCTTTATCATTATATAATGTCCATCTTTGTTTCTTGTTATCTTTTTGGCTTGAAATCTATTTTGTCTGATACAAATATGCTACATCCACTTTCTTTTGGTTGCTATTTGCTTGGAGTATCATTTTCCATCCCTTCACTCTGAGTCTATGTTTGTCTTGTTTTTTAATCCATCCAGCCACGCTGTGTCTTTTGATTGGCAAATTCAATCTATTTACATTTAGGGTGGTTATTGATTTATGAATACTATGAATATTAACATTGCCATTTTGTCTTTTGTTTTCTGGTTGCTCTATATTTCCATTCTTTCCTTTTCCTTGTGTTTCTAGTGCCATTTCAGTTTGGTGGTTTTACATGATGTGTTTCTGTTTCCTTTTTTTTTTTTTTTTTTCATGTTTCATGATTCTGCTCTTAAGTCTTATTTGTAGTTACCATGAGGTTTGTATAAAGGATCTCATAGAGGGCATATTCCTTTTTCTGCTAGTAGCATCTTGTCTTCATTTGCCTATGAAGGTTCTGTCCTTTTCCTCTTCTCTATCTATGTTTTGTTGTCACAAATTATCTCTGTTTATATTGTGAGTTTGTTACCAAATTGAAGTGGTTATAGTTATTTTTACTGTTTTCTTTCCCTTTAACCTTTATGTTATAATTGTTTACTAACTTATTTGGATAGACAGTTGGATAGAGACAGATTCTATCTGTCTATCACATTGCTTAAAGCTTTGTATATCTTTGCCCTTACTTTTTGGGTAGGAGAGCTCTTTTCAAACTTTCTTGTATGGCAAGCCTAGTGGCAATGAAATCCCTCAGCTTTTGTTTGTTTGGGAAAGCCTTTATTTCTCCTTCATATTTGAAGATAACTTTATTGGATAGAGTATTCTTGACTGACAGTTTTTATCTTCCAATATTTCGAATATATCATTCCACTCTCTCCTTGCATGTAGAGTTTCTGCTGAGAAATCTGCTCATAGCCTAATGGGGGTTCCCTTATAGGTTGTTGTTTTTTTTCTCCCTGGCTGATCTTAATATTCTTTCTTTTTCATTGAGTATTGACAGTTTTCATGTAATGTGTCTTGAAGCAGGTCTTTTTGCTTTGAGATAATTAAGTGTTCTATTAGCTTCATGTACTTATATATCCAGTTTCTTCCCTAGGTTTGGGAAGTTCTCAACTATTATTTCTTTAAATAAGCTTTCTGCTCCCCTTTCCCTCTCTTCTCCTTCTGGAATACCCATTATCCTTATGTTGCTAATTCTAATTGAGTGGGATATTTCTTGTAGAATTTCTTCATTTTTTTAAAAATCTTAGTTCTTTCTCCTCTTTCACCTGAATTATTTCTAGATTTCTGTCTTTGAACTCCCCAATTCTCTCTTCCATATGTTCTGCTCTATTTCTGATGTTTTCTACATTATTCTTCATTTCATTTATTGAATTCTTCAGCCCCAGAATTTCTGTTTGTGTTTTTTTTTAGAGTTCAAATCTCTTTGGTGAAGTACTCTTTCTGTTCATTAATTTTGTTCCTGAGCTCATTGAACTACCTTTCTGAGTTTTCTTATAGCTCACTGAGTTTCTTCATGAGAGCTATTTTGAATTCTCTATCAGATTGCAATCTTTCATGACTTCAAGTTTGGTTTCTCAAGAATTACCATTTTCTTTTTGTGATATCATGTTACTACAATTTTCCATGGTGCTTGATGTGTTGTTCCTCTGCTGGTGCATTTGTGGTAGCAAATACCTTTGTTATTTGGGTAAGGCTTTGTTTACTTTGATTCTGAGCTGCTTCTGGTTGTATTTGACAGCCTGCACTTTCCACCTTCCACTGCCTCTTCCAGAGGTGTCCTCAGTGCCCTCCTTGCGCTGCTTGTGATTCTGAGGTTGCTGGTGCCATTGCAACCAGTGTTGCTGTAGTCATGGGAGTGGTCACAAGGGTCACTGGGCTGCTGAGCACCTTTGTTGCTTCTGGTGTCACCTGAGTCAGGGGTTCCCCCACTGTGGCTGGAGTAGAGGGAGTGTAGGGCAGGAGCTGGGGGTCACCAGCACCTCCACCACATCTGGGGTTGTTGGGTCTGTATTTGCCTTTGTTGCAGATAAACGAGCTGGGGTTTTGGGTGCCAGTGCAGCTGGGGGATACCAAGGTCAAGGGCTCTGCTGTCACTGTTACTGGGGTCTCTGTGCCCTAGGATGCTGCTGTTGTGTGCTGTTGTGTCCAGGCTTTCTGGGGGTGCTGGCACTGCCACTGCTGGAGGTGCTGGGTTCACAGGTGTCACTGCCACTGCTGATCAGGCTGAATTTGTGGGTGCCACCAGCTCAAAGGGAGGGGTAACTGGGTCACAGCCACCACCATGAGTTCTGGAGCCTCCAGTTGCAGGCATTACTGTGGTTCCTGGAGCCTCTGATCTGAGCACTACTGCCACTGCTGGGGGAGGGAGAGAGGCAGGGTTGCAAGTGCTGCTGTAGTACTTGGATCCTCTGATCATGAGTGCTGCTTCAGTTCCTGGAGTCTCTGGTCTTGGGTCCTGTTGCTGTTCCTAGAACCTCAGGTCATGGGCACCATCACGGCTGCCAGGGGACCAGTGTCTTGGGTGCTGGGAGGGCCAGGGTCAGACGCACTATTGCTGAGGGAGGGTGAGGGGGCTGGGTCATGAGTGCTGCCCTGGTTCCTGGAGCCTTCAGTTGCATGCACTGTATCAATTCCTGGGGCCTCTGTTCATGGGTATTGCTGCAGTTCCTGGAGCCTCCAGTCTTGGGAACCACTGCTGCTGTTCCCCTGGTTCCACTGCCTCCATGAGGTCCAGTCCACCCACCTTCAGATGTATAGATGTATGGATCTCTCAGGTGCTCTGGTGTCCTGTGCAGAGGATCCTTCTTTGGTCTATGGATGTCCTACAGGTTGTAACTTAGAGAGGAGAGACAAAGGGGTCAACTCACTTCACCATGATGCTGACATCACTCTGTTTGAACTTTAGAGTTAACACTGGAACAGGTTAGGACTTCTGAGAGGTTGGAGTGGAATGAATACATTTTGCATGTAAGAAGGATTTGAATTTTATGGGGCCAAGGGGTGGAATATCATGGACTAAATATCTATGTCCCCTCACAGCTTATATCGAAGCCCTAATCTCCAATGTGATGGCATTTGGAGGTGGGGCCTTTGGAAGGTTATTAGGTTTAGATGAAGTCACGAGGGTGGGTCCCCCATGATAAGATCAGTGTCCTCATAAGAAGAGAGAGACTAGAGCTCCCTCTCTTCCATGTCAGGACACAGTGAGAAGGTGGCCATCTGCAAGCCAGGAAGAAGGCTCACACCAGGAACTGAACCAGCCAACCCCTTGATCTTCAGCTTCCCAGCCTCCAGAACTGTGAGAAGTAGATGTCTGTTGTTTAAGCCACCAGTCTATGTCATTTGGTTGTGGTAGTTCAAGTAAGACAATGGACATGGAGAGAATTAACTTTTGTTCCTTCATCCACTGAAATTTGGGGGTTGTTTTTTACTTAGCCTAACCTAGCCTGATATAATAGAATGGTTGTAAAACCAGATTTTGGCTACCCACATTTCCTGGATCTAACATTCAGGTTTAGAGCACAAATTTTACTACTCTACCAGTGTTATCCTGCTACATTGTTAACAGGTTCTGCAATAATGAGTATTGTCAGTTGGTATGTGGTGGCTCTGAAATGTTGACTGCTGTGTGGTAATGTCTATCAATTGTCTCTTGTGATGCAAGGCCTGGGAGAGACTAAACATTGATGTCAGCCCTGGCCAGAGCCTACCACAAAGAATAACCCTCTCACTTTTTATTGTGAAAATAGGTTATCTTACTTGTAGTATGTTCTGATAAGATTATTTCACTAACTCTGGTACTTCTTAAGTAAATCATGAAATTCAAGGATGTCAATATTTTAGCTAAGGCCAACTCTTATATATTATTTTCTAATATTACTATTTTTCTCTAAATTGTGTGGTTCTACTTTATGTATTTTTCTTTCTTGTTCTCTGGTTTAATCATTTTTCCTCAACATAATATAAGACATGGTATCCTAAAAGAGTGGCCACATCTTTCAGAGACTTTATCTTATTGGCAAAAACTAATTTAAGTAGGATCTAATTTGTTAGTTTGCACATTTAGTGTAAAAATTAGAACTGGGCATTTCTTAACTTTAACTTTATATGTATGCTTCAGACGCAGCCTGATTGTCTGAAATATTGTTGAAAGTAGTTTAATTATTTGTAACAGCTGAGATTTCCACTTTGACTTGCCAGAAATTAGGAGAAAAATGTTTTCTACTGAAGCCAAAGTTCATATTATTAAAAAAAATTCCTTTTCACATTTATCATATGACTTAATGTGACAAAACATAATTAAATATAATTCCATTTGCTCATTTATTCTACCATGTCACAGTGCACTACATTAAAATGATTTCTCTTGGAAGAAAAGCAAACTTCTAAAGTATTTGTGGTATGAAGCAATAATTATCATGTAGTGTCACAAGGCTACTTCTGTTCTAAGACTTTGGAATTTTGCAATACCTTTTTCTGAACTTCAGAGCAGACTAGACAGAATACTGTCACAAAGAAGGCTGGGAAACACTCAAGGATCAGCCCCACAGGAGCTTGTGATGTTCTGCATGACATCTGGAATGGAAAAGAGGTAGTGCAGGTCACTTGAGAGGCAAAATAACTGAGTATAGATTAAGAAAGTTCACGTGCTCTCCAAGGTATTCTCGTGCAATCTGCCCTAGTCCTTAGCCTCGATAATATCTTAGATGAAGAGGTTAAAGGTATTTATTTGAACAGAAGCAGAATGAGGTTCCAGGTGCATTTCACTTTTAACACCAAAGATATGCTCTTGAAAAATCTGGTATAGCTACTATTTTAAGCCACTGACCTTTTGAAATTATTTGGAACTTCTGAGAGTGACAAGTGGACACTACTGATAATTATGCCAAGTAGCAGGAATAAACCTGGACTTCAAAAAGGCAAAATAGGATTATGTATATATTTCTCATT
Source organism: Tapirus indicus (assembly GCA_031878705.1). Lineage (NCBI taxonomy): Eukaryota > Metazoa > Chordata > Mammalia > Perissodactyla > Tapiridae > Tapirus > Tapirus indicus. Next base: position 2,598,006 of record CM062933.1, read on the forward strand.
GAGTTTTAAAATAACTACATAAATAAAAATAATTACATAAATAATACAAAATGCAAAATAGTACCAAACACAAAAATAATTACATAAAATAATTACAGAGGCATTTAAACTTCATTTAACTTTACACTTTGATTTAGTGTTTAGCACATACATAGCTTTCTATAAGGGTTGGTTAATCTGTGTGATAAACTGAAGCCAGAAATAGATTGAAGTCTCCCTGTTGTCTTTCTTGTTGAGCAGTGCCTGAGTGGATCCTGCTCTAAGAAAACCCATAGTTAAGAATTCCATGGAAAAATCAAAAGAAGTGAAAAACATGAATACTTAGTGCTGGGCTTCATTTCCAAGGATGCTGTACTTTATGAGATGGGCACCAACCTCCCGCTCTTGCCCTCACTTTACACATAGTATAAGAAGCCACTCTAGATGCCACAGAAGAAAAAGTATAAGCAAGGAAATTTTCAGAAATGCTCTGTGCCCTGATTTAAGAAATCCAGTACATAGCTGTAAAAGCAGAGAGTAAAGTAATTATTTTCTTTACCAGCCACAAGGTTAATTCTTGATTAACCAGGATAATGGTGGTGAATGGGGGTGAATGGTGGTGAAGATCCAAATCCATAGTTAGAATAAAACTACTCGAGTATGATATAAAATAGAATGATTGTAAACTTATTTGGTTAAAATTGCACTAGATGTTTGAAAATACATTCAGTATTCTGCAGATATTATCCATGTATGAAAATGATAGACATATAATTGTTTAGGAATGTGAAATATCATATAAATTTTTTTGATAAAAAATGGCCAAAATTCTCTATCTGTTGAGAATATCTATGTTTTTTTTCTGCCTGACCTTCTCTCTCTCTCTTCCCCCTGCCTCTTCTCCACTTCCTCTCTCCCTCCCCTTCTCCCCTCTTCCTCCCCCTCCTTCTCTGTAATAGAATGAGACTGAGTTGGGCAGGGATGCGGAGATGTGTGTGTGTTCCCATCCTCTCCTTTTCAGCCATCATTTGATGCCCCAGAGGCTCCTGTTCCATTGTGCGGCTGTGCCGTGGCTTTCTGACTGCTTGGTAGAGGATGGCGCATTTTTGCATGGAAGTGAATACAAGCTGGTGTCTATCATTGTGGGGTAGGGCTGGACGTTAGAGGTGAGCCTCCTAAGATAGCTGTCTCTGTGTGTGGAGGGGACATTGGACAGGGCGGGTAGAGGAGATGAGGGGATGCCTTCTAGGGAATGGAGCAGGGGCTGAGCTAGGGCTCTATAGGGGTATTATAGCATGGTTTAGGGGCTACTTTCCCAGGACAGTACACATGGTCACTCTTTGGTCCTCACACATGCCCTGGAGTCAGGATGATCCTCTCCTTAGTTTCTTACTGCAGCCATTCATGGAGTTATCAACCCAGGGCTCCAGGCCTCAGGGATATTTTATAATACTCTTTACAATGCCAAAGAATTCCCACCAGTTGCTAGATGTCTTCTGATCTTTACCTCAACCAAATCCTTGAAGGTGCCTGACGTGCCATGAAATGTGGCATAGGGGTTAGGTTCGTGCGCCCGGCTTCCTTGGCCCAGGGTTCGCAGATTTGGATCCTGCTGTGGACCTACACACTACTCATCAAGCCATGCTGTGGCCGCATCCCATATAACGTAGAGGAAGATGGGCATGAATGTTAGCCCAGGACCAGTCTTCCTCAGCAAAAAAGAGAAGGACAGGTGACAGATGTTAGCTCAGGGCCAGTCTTCCTCACAAAAAAGAGGAGGATTGGCGATGAATGTTAACTCAGGGCTTCTTCCTCACACACAGAAAAGAAATATTCTTGGTGCTCTTCTTTCCTTTGGTCATGTCCACCTCTTTTAATCAACTGTTATAGACAAACATGGTTCTCCAGCTCACAAAATAAATGGCAGAAAGAGAAGTGTAAGTGGAGTAAACACCGTGCATCGCACAATGTCCTCACCGGGTGCTGAGGCAGAGTGGCCACTGGCAGAGCCGTGGCTGCAGGGTCGCTCTCATCAGCAAGACAGAGTGCCCGGGCGCAGCTGGAGCGGCTCTGTCAGTGCCCAGTAAGGAATCCGATCCCAGTCCCTGTTCAGAACCGAGCACTTCCATACACGTTTTGTCTTATATGTGTGCATACATGTATGGCCCTCCTGTGGTAGAGGCTGTGCAGTGGCCTCTTTCTTCCCAGTGCCTCCTTCTGCTGCCCTGGCCCATGTATTTACCTGCGTTCGTATCTTCCCTCGCACTTCCCCATCTCAGTAGAAGAAGTACAAATCTTGGTGGTAGTAGCAAACACTCAACTAAAAATTGAAGGCCATGTCTCAATTGTCCTTGTTGCTTGATATCGAGAATTTTGATTCCCTCTCAACTCTGGAGCTCACTGCAAGTGGGCCTCTTCCCGGATCCAGCTGTGCCGGGGCAGCTGCTAAAAGCACCTCTTTGATATGTGCAGTTCATGCTTTTGACAGCTCTCTCCTAATTTTCTTCTCCAGGAGTTCTGAGCCATTGGTAGTAGAGGATTGTCTACAGAGGGAGAACTGAAAGCTTCTTATCTCTTTTCTCATGGTCCTAAACTCATGAAAAAAACAGTGTTCTTTTTCTAAATCTGAATCTTATTTTGTCTTGGGTAAAAAGCATAGTGTAGACAGGAGTATTAAAACAAGCAAACAATTAACACAAAAGAACCACAGACTCACATATTTGAATCTTACCCCACTGATTCAGAACATGTTTTTTGTATTGTAAAGTAGTGGATGACTTAATGGATTTTACTGAATTTAGAAACAGTCTGATCGCTATAAGCCCTAATTGAGAAAAGGACTGTAAGTCACGCATGGGTCTTTGTAACTACAGACCCACACATGGATACTACGCCAGCAGAATCGACTTTGCATAAAAAAGACATTTGTATTATATTTAAATCTAAGAGGGAGGATAATCTCAAGAGGGATTTACTGTAGTCTGCCACTTTTAATGATCTTTCCTTTTAAGTGTCAGTGAAAATAAGAGATCATCATTTATGGAAATAAGAACAACCTCAAGTAAAATCATAGCACAGCAGGATGAAGACTGTAGGAAGGAAAGACTGAGCAGAGCATTAGAGATATTTGGGAAAAGGGGCATGAGAAATTGAAGACAAGACCATGCAAAGAATTATTTTAATGATTTAGAGCTGGAATCAAAGTAGTAACAACTACTCATTATTACCTGATCTAATGCTCAGTTGTACATTTTATGTATTGTTTTCTTTAATAATCACATCAACCCTACAAGGCAGATCTTTTTCTTCTGATTTTGTAGAGGAGGAGCTGCGATTCAGAGAGCAAACAGCCCAAGCGACACGGCCAGTTGGCAGCAGGCTTTGAGTACAGTGCTCGATTCACGGCCTGTCTTTCTATTTTCTCACAAAGGCTGAGACTGAGTGGAGAACTGAAGGGCTGGCTACCAGATGATCTCCAAGCTCCTTCCAGCTCTGACTTTCTACTCAAAATTTCTAGGTACATTTAAAAAAAACCTTTTTCAACATTATTTAATTAATAGTTACTTCATGTGAAACTGTAAGGGACAATTTTAGATTCACTGAGAGCATTTTAAAAAATACTATTCAAATCAACAGCTAATACTATCAGAAAACCTCATTTTGAAGATAAATTAGTGTCATCTTTAACACTGATAAACTGAGAATCTCAACATTAAAGAACTTGCACAGTTTTCTAGTGAGATAGGTAAGTTGTAAATAGATTTCAGAATCCCCGTTTTGAATAATTTCAACTCCATTTCTCAAGCTTGATAATCATTACACTTTTTGCTATGTGTTATGGAGACTGATTTATATTTTTAAAAAGTTTTGAGAGCCTGGAAATTACTTTTCGAATACAAAACACTAAGTCACATTTTTGCTAAAGAAAGGCTTGTGTAAAGCACATGCTATTGCGTTTCACCAGCCCTTGTACCAAGGCTATTGGTGAAGGTGGACAAGGAAGACCCCCAACTGTAGTATGAATGCTTGTGGCCCAGGCAGGGTGCATTGCTAGCATGCTTCTGGGCTGAAAAGGGATACTGAATCCATGAGAACTTGTCCAAACTTCCCATTTCTTAAGCAAGGTCTGGGATTTCTAAATAACTGGTTTCTACTTTAATCTAGCATTCCACTAGGAGCACATCATGACATCTCTGATTTATTGGTCCACTTATTGCTGAGTTTAATATGGTGCCTTTTGTCCAAAGTTTTCTAGACAATGAACAAGCTTCAAAAAGAGATTGTTCTTAAAACTGCTCTTTGAACAAGTATAATATAAAATAATGTAAAAAGAACTTCATGTCATTAGTTCACCACAGTCATTTAAAGATCAATTATATGGTTCATTTTTGTGGAATTATGTATAAGTGTAAATACATTTATTTTAATCTATATCTGTATATGATGAAAAACTATTAGTCCATTACTGTGGACACTAGAGGGTTAGGGAATTAATCTTACTTCTACCACAAACTGGATGTGTGCCCTGGGCAATTTAATGAAAGTCTCTTGAGATTCCCCTTCTGGGTTGTTGAAAATACATGGGGCTGGACCAAGATTAATCTCTGTTCTCCCCACTCTTTTACGTTTGTCAAATGCTACGCGCTTTTCCATTTCTCATTTTGGGTATCACTGATTCCTCTCTCTGGAATACCTTGCCTGTTGCCAGAAACCTACCCATGATTTCCTTTAGAGTATCAGTAAGAAAGGAAATGTTCCAATTAGAAAGAAAAAAATTGTACATGGATCATTGGAAGATAATAGTAGATGAACTAGACATTAGGTTCTGAAATGGTTTCGTTCAATGATCAAATACTTATCGAGCAATTGCCATGTGCCATACACTGAGCTGAAGATACAACTGGAAAACCAAACACAATCCGAGTCCTCATGCTGCTTACAGGGGAGTGTGGAAGTCAATAAGTAAGCCAATAAGAAGTTTATGCAGTTTCCTCTGTGGAGTCTTAAAGGATGATATAGACAATATTTTCCTGAAGTGATAGAAGAGGAAGTATCTTTCTGATAGTCAAACACAAGCATTCAGTGATGTCAACAATGTTCCAGATACTGTGCCATTACAGAGACTGAGTGATGAATTAATATTTGTGAATCTATCCTTACCAGCCAGCATGACATTTTACTCTGAATTAAAGTGCATCTTGCTGCATCTAAGCCAGGTAGACTACTTGACCCAAAATAGCAACTAAAAATTACTTAAATTTTTATCAAAGAGATAAATGCACAGAGTTTAATAATCAAATGGTGCTTCAAGGTTTATAACAAAAAACAGCAGCCCTCTACCAGACCCCACCCATCATCTAGTTTCTCTACTAGAGGCAACCACTGGTGAACACTTTCAAATCTTAAAGCAGTTTATTCTGGTATTTGCATATTTAGAATAATATATTGTTATTTATTCATTTATCAATTTTAAGTATTACATATCAACTACTTATTAAAGTAGATGAGGGTTTACGTTTCTAATAACACATATCTCCCCTTCCAAATAGTTATATCACAATCATTGATTAAATCAATATTCAGTGTTTATATTCTTATGATATTATAATACATATTATTGCTAAGTGAAGTGGTGTGTTCTGAAGACATTTGCTTTTCCATACAACTTTTGTTTTCCCCAGAGTTAATAATTGCTTCATATTTTCATTTGCTTAGTTTTCTATGTGTTTATTTCTTTCTATGATATTTAGGATCAGATTCAGTTAGAGCGACAGAAAAATAGCAGTGGGTTAAATAAGGTAGAAGTTTATTTATCCCTTGGAAAGTAGAGTCTGTAGGTGAGCAGTTCAGAGCTGTAATGGCAGCACCTTGATTATTGGTGTTTAAGGCTTCTCCTTTTATCTTACTTCTTTTCTATCTTCAATATATGGCTTCTACCTTATGATACAAAATAGCTGTTCAATTCCATCTATTTGCCCACATTACATCCAGAAGAAGGGTGAAAGAAAAAAATAAGAATATACCTCCTTTCTTTGAGGATACTTCCCAGGAGTTTCAAACGTCACTTCCATTTACATTCCATTGGCCAGAGCTTAGTCATATAGCAGCCCCTTTTTATTCTAAGCAGCCATGTGAGTAAGAATATGAGACAGGAAATTGTGGGACACTTAGAAGTTTCTGCCACAGTTCCTAAATACTCCAATAAAATTATAAAATCTTCCAATCTTATATTTCATAGGCTTAAACACAGTAGATAATCTGTCAGTGTCTTTCTCTAGGAGTTTCCAGTCCTTCCAGTCCACAGTGGCCTGACTGCATCCTGGAATGCAATCAGGTAGCATCCTGGAAATTTCCTCCTGAACTTTCTCTGCTAATACTCCATCTGAAGGCTCTTGGTTCCTAGATTCTATGTAGTCTTCCTTCTGTTTTCTTGTTTATTTTGGTGAAGCACATCCTTCAGTAGTTTCTTGAGAAAGGTTACCTAAAAGGTACATTTTTTGAGGTTTGGCAAGTGTGAATATGTCATTTTTCTAGCCTCAAACTTGATTTATAGTTTACAGGATACAAAATTCTAAATTGAAAATTATTGCTAGTCAAAGTTTTGAAGAGAAAAATTAGTCAATGAAATTACGCTCAAGGAGTTTTGAAAGATGGAGGCAACTGCATAGTTTTTAAATTTCACTGAATTTTCCCATAAAACAAACAGAAAAACTAAGATAGAAAAACTAAAATGCAAATAACAACATAAACAACAAAACTAGGTGACAAAGTATTCCAGAAAATACCAAAATATGAGTAAATAGGAACAAACCACTAATAGCTACAGAACCTGTGTGGTATCAGAAGCAATTTAAGAGGAAGAAGAGGGAAGACGGTAAGATTTGGGTGACCCAGGGAACTGGGGAATACTGCTGTCACTCACTGGAAGGCTTCAATGGGCAGCTCTGAAGACAGCAGCTGAAACTCAGAGAGGACTGTTCAGCCTTGAGTTGAGTGCAGGGGCTGTTGGAAACTCTGATGCTGCTGGAGCAGTTTGGTGGCATAACCTTAGAGAGAGAAATTATTACGAGTGACTTAACAACACAGTGATTTGACTATACAGTCCTAGTTCTGTAAGGACAAAAGAACTGCAAAAAAATCTTAAACTGTCATAGTACTTATAAAGTTGATAGCAGTGTTAGTACTGTTCCTCTTGGATAGTTTTGTATGCATGTGGGATAAAACAAATAGTAATTTTGTCAGTGTCCTTTAGAATAGATTTTTGTTGTTGTTGTGGGAGAAGGGAAAGAGATGTAAGATTTGACAGGGGTTAGTAAAAACCCTAAATACTGAATTTTAATGGGAAGTATCAATGATGTATCTTTGATATATTATATCATGATATATTTTATCTTAAAAATTACATATTACATATTTTCTAGCTCTGTCAACAGAAAACGTCTGGAAACAATGAGCAATCCAGTATCACTGTATCCACTCAGCACCCAGATTATGTTTTGGGAGGAATGCAATTTCCTCTGAAAGAAACCAGAATCCTTAGAGAAATGGCTGCTTCCAGGCCTTGGTTAGGAAACATAAAGGATAAGCCCGGAATTTTTTTATTATACCAGAAAGCAAGGACACTGTCAAAACTATTGGATCATGTCAAAAGGACTCAGTGGCCAATTTAAATGGTTTACATGGCCAAAGATGGGACAATTTGAGCATCAATAAGAATAATAACTTCAGTGGGTTGAAACACATGAACACATCAAATATACTTAAATTCATAAGTTCATATGAGCCCCCCAAAATTCATTGGTTATCATTGGAAGATACCAGGAAAATAACTCATTATTTTGAAAACTGGTAAATAGAGAACAATCAAGAATTTGTCCTGCCTTTCCAGTAGGAACTATGTCAGGTAACTAAACAGTTGATAAGAGGACATTTATTTTCCCCTTTATATAAATATTCCAGTTAATAAATTAAGAAAGAAAGATAGAATAAGAGGAGTGGCATTTTGCAGTCACCAGTGAATGAATGGATGCCGGCCATGACCATCAATGGCTGCTGACATCATCATTATACAGCTCCCGATTCAGATACACAACACGACCTATCAAGTAGTCTAGCTAAAAAAACTTGAACCCAAATCTGTGCAAACCTCAGGATCTAATGACCAATTTACAGGGGTTACAAGGGAGAGAGAAACACATTAACTGACACCATAGTGAGACGATCAGCAAAATCCAGGCAGTAGGAAAATTTAAAGGAAAAACGACTTAGTTTCTTCAACAAAAATTTTGCAAGGAATAAAAGAGAGATGGAGAGGGAAGCTATTGATTAAAAGAGATCAGAGACATCTTAACAATGACAGTGCATGGATCTTACTTAGATCCAGATTCAAACTCTTAAAAACAAAAAGAAAAAAGAAGATTTAGAAAATAATCATGGAAATGTGAACACTGACTTGTTGGTTATTAAGGAATTTCGCATAACTTTTTGGGATGGGATAATAGTTTTGAGGTTATGTTTTAAAAGGAGTGGTGGGTTTTTTTTTCATATGTACTAATGTATTTACAAATGATATAAGTTGCTTAGATCTTATTCAAAATACTCAGGGAGGAGGGAGAAATAGCTGGGGGTGAAAAGAAACAAGATTGGCCACGAGGAACTAACCGTTGAAGCTGGGCGAGAGGTGCACTGAGATTCCTTAGACTCTGCTCTCTACTGTGCATATGCTTGAAATTTCCCATCATCAGAAGTTAAAGTATAGTCTGTGCCTGTTTCCCGTTGTCTCCCAGTTTCCGGGACCCTGCAGTGAAGTCTCACACTAATCTCACCACTGGGACTGTGGATTTGACCTTTCCAGTTTCTCTCCAGAAGCCGTTCTGGTCTTACCAGTATCCTGGTGCTTCTAGACGTCACAACCACATGCCCTGGTCTGGGGCTCTGTTAACCCATAGTGCTGTGCACTGACTGACACTTCGATCTAGAAATGCAGTTGTCAGTTCGGGGAAATTGTTCTTTTATGATTTATTTGATACTTTCTTGCCTTCTATTTTACCTGTTATCTATTTTTGTAACACTTATTAGTCATATGTCAGATTTATATTTACCATTGCTTTCACATTATTAATCTCTTGTTCTTTAATTCTGCTTTGTGGAAAAATTTCAGTTTTGTTTTCCAATCCTTCTGTCACCACCAAAAGGGGTCCTCTACTCATCACAGAGACAAGCCAACAGTCCAGAGGCAAGGTGGGAGGAGAGAAAGGGTCTTTATTCTTACAGCTTGCTAGCAAGGGGAAAGATGGCAGACTAATGTCCTAAGAAACCATATTAAAACTGCAAAATTTTGAAGCAGTTGTGTAGGGCAAACGGGCTGAAAGCACGGGTGTCTCGGAATGTGACCGTCTGGTGTTGCAGTCCTTGAGACGCTGGATCATCCCTTTTCCTGTCACTGGTGATGGACGCCAGCATGGGCTTCTTCCTGGAGGTCATTACATTCCTGGGGAAACTTAAAGATCCAAGTTACTGCCTTATTGCAATAGGGAAGTCTACGTATAAGCCAAGTCTGAGGAAATAGCAGAGCATGTATATTTTTCACATGCAGGTACAGACTTATTCAGGCTGTGTGCAAACTAAAGAATTGCTGACAAGCAAAGGGGTTTCTTGTGGATCAGGGTCATTTACAGCTTCTACATGATTCGTCTCTACAAGATGGCTTCCCTTATGCTAACCTTTGGCTATATCTGTCATAGCTACTTTAGGCAGCCCTAACACTTATATTGAATGTTTTTCTTTCTTTTATCCTAATTGTGATTTTTCAGAGTTTTTTTCCTTGTTTCTTCTTTATTGTCTTTTGTTCTTTTTTTCCCCCCACAAATGCAATAATTTATCTTTCAGAGGTTATTTTTGAAGTTTTCTTCTGCTTGGCATAGTGTTCATTATTTGAGTATTTTTTTCCTTGAGGGGGGATACCCTTTCATACTGGAGGCTTTCCTCAAATATCTGGCAATCTCTATCCACTCAGTGAGGAACTAAAATTGCCAGATATTTGAGGATTCGTAGGATCAAGAACTTTGCTATTTCATTGCAGAGTCATTGAATGTCAGTCTTTGTAGCATTTTCTTATGAATCCACCAATCTATTCCTGGAGAGTATAACCCTAGCTCCTGCATTCTAGGAGCCAAATGGTGGAAGGCGAGGTAGGGAGCTAGGCATCTCCTTGGTCTGAATGTTAACTTTCATTGAATCTTCTGAATTTAGTAGTGTGTTTTCCTTCAGCTCTTCCTGGTATTTCCAAGTACATAGTCTCTATTTTGCATACTCTTCAGAGACTAATCATCCTGTCTGCTGAGCTAGGGAAGATGACCTAGATCTTTGATTGCACCTTTGTGACTTTCAACTAGTCCTGAGGTTGTTAGCTCCACCTTCTCTGTCTTGAGATGTACCTGATTCCTCCAAGTCCCAAGATTGTTGGTCCCGCCTGTTTTTAGATGGACTGGAATCCTCTAATTCCTGAGCCTTCTAGACCAGGAATAGTAAGGATGTTTCAACATGTGTGTGCCACCTTCAGTTCTTAATGCTTCTCTCCAAAACTGTGTTGATATAGATTCTGTTTGGGTAAGGTTCCTGATGTCATAGTTTAGGACCAATGGGCACAGCTAGCCGAGGTTTTGATGCAAGGGTTTTAAAGAGACTCTTGGAGGGTAAACAGTAATTTGATGGTGTCAGTTGAGAAGTTGAGCAGTTTGATGTTCATTTAAATGGACTGTCAGGAAATTTATGGAATAAACAGTGTAGTTATTTGCAACATTTTTTTTCCCCCTGGGCAAAAGTGCCTTGGAGTAGTAAAGTCATGTTGATGAAGACAGCCTAAGAATAGTGATGCTGCAGTCCCGTGTGGGTTGGTGGGGGCCCTGCTTTAACAGATCTTGGCTAACAGAGGCTACACCAACTTTCAGCTCTTTAAACTCGTGGAGAGGGTAAGAAGAAGAGGGAGAGAGCTTTGCACCTGCAGTCAAGTGCTTGGGTCAGGGACGGAAGCATGCCACTTCTACTCATAGCCTAACAGCCAGAACTTGTTACATGGCCCCTCCTGATTACTAGGGGGCTAGGAAAGGTACTCTTCCATGTACTCAGGTAGGAGAGGTAAACAATAGTCAGTTTATCATATTGTTTAAGAAACAGCTGAAGATTAATTACACTGATAGAATAGCTTTTTAAATATTTTTACATTTCTTAAGTACTGGGCTGTGCTTTTTATTGATGTCCAATTCTTATGGATTGCTGTTCATATTAAAACCTCAGTCTTAGCTTTTACAGGCAACATTCTAAGAACTCTTTCTTTTTTTCCCCATTGATGAAGACATAAGGATGATAAAATAGACTTGTTATGTATTCATTTTTAATAACGCTGTCCTTACTAGGCTTAGGAATTAGATATTTTGCAATAAGTGGAAAGGTAGGACATGAAAAGAACAGTGAAATTTATATTGCAAAGTATCTAAACTTGGTTTAGTCTCAAAGGAATCTCCTATCTCCATCTCTCACACTAAATATATTTCTCTTATGGCCTCTCCTCCACTAGACTAGTAAATGTTTTTGCTTCCATCTGGACTCAATTCTGAGCTATGTCACTGATGACACTGTCCAGACTATAAATGCAGATGGGATTAGAGAAAAGGAATGTCTATAATCACACACACAGGCACTCTTACATAACAGAAGACCTGCAATCCACTGTAGTCTTATGTAATATGCTCCATGTGTTTGAATGGGGTGGTAGGAGTATTATTGAAGATTTACCTACTTGTTTTTGGAACAGTATGAACTTTGCATGCTCTCTGTTAACAGTGTATATTTTCAGAATTACATTGTATTGGATTTTAGTGTCCATTCTTCTGGGTAAAAATACAAAAACATTTCCCTATTAGAGCAGAGGTAACAGCTAAAACTTTCTGAGTGCTTATTATGTACCAGAGAGAATATAAGTGCTTTATAGGGATAACTCATTTGTTCTCCAAACAGCCTGTGATATTGGCGCTATTATTGTTTACTCATTTGGAAATGGAGAATAGACTCAGGGAGGCTGAGTAGCCTGCCCTGGCCGCACAGCTGCAGCGGGGCTCTGGCTCAGGGATTTGACTCCAGAACCGGTGCTCCCGGCCATGGTTGAGGCTCCTCCAGAGCGTAAACTTCCTTACACACCCCTGACAGTGGGTGTCCCACCGGAGGTGTCTGGAAAGTGGGAGCAGTACGGACCATGGTATTTAAACATCATTGTAGGGGACACTCGATGTTTAATAATATTTCCCCAAGCCTTGTAATTCCAAGATCCCACTGGAAGTCTAAAATGGATTTTTTATCCTCAACCGGGATTCAAGATAAAAAGATAAAAAAGGAGGTGGTGTTCATTAGGTGAGAAGTTATACACTATGATTTAGATTCAAGGTCCAAATGCTATTCTTTTCTAAAAACTTCTGACTCTGCCTGGTTTTTAATTCTGACTTTGTTGTTCTCTTTCTGTATAGTCTTTGGTAAGTTAAAATCATCCAGTTTTAGTTTCCCTGTCTGGAAGATAAGGTTATAACTACCTGAAATACCTCCCTGAACTGTTGGAATAATCAAATGTGGTGACATGGGGGCTATGAAAGCACGCATTTAATTATTCTCCTCCTTCCTTATCTCATCCCCTCCTCCCTTCTCCTCCTCTTCCTTTACTTCATCAGCATTTGTACATATTTTCTTCGAGTAGTTGTAACCATCAGAACTTAGAAATACTTTTTGACTGAATTTATGTTGTGTTAAAGTGAACATTTGGATGAGATCTATGGACTTCCTACATTTTATAAAAAATTTACCAGTGAATTAATTTGACATGTTTTTCAGAACTGAGCAGCTGTTTCATTGACATATCTGTATGTTTAGATTTTGTGTGGACATTGCCTAAAGCAGCATAGAGTTGAGGCAAAATTGAGGTTTTTAGAGATCATAAAAATCTCTTTATATACTCTCAGAGCAGCAGGTGCTAGGTGAATAAGCCAAAAATCAATTAGCTTAAAATAAATTTGAAGAAACTCAATTCTTGCCAAATTGCTATGTTGTATACCTGAAGCCAATATACTACTCTATGTCAACTATACTTCAGTTTAAAAAGAGAAACTCAATTCACAAAAGTTTCCTGCAAAATTTTAGTTAACTGTGTTATAACAGCAGTAGAGAACATTTCACTTACCAAAATCTAGGATCACAGAGTGTTTTATCTTCTGTGAATGTGTTTAATATCCAGAAAAGTATGTTTTTAAGTCAATAAACAAATTTTCAAAGCTTCATGTGGATTTTTTCAGTTTATACTGATTTTTAGATCATATTCTCAATTTTTTATTTTGCCAAAATTTCAGTATTTTTAAATTTTATTTTCGATTTAAATAGAGTGTCAATCTTGGTTTATGATTTATAGGAATTAGCAACTAAAATTTATTAATTCCCAGTTCATTTCTTATTTTATCCCTCTATATTTGTAGATTTTAAAGAACTTATTTTTTAAAATTCTATCATTTCATTCATGGTTATCGAATACTACATTTTACGTACCAATCATATGATTAATTCCAATAATCCCTTCCTGGCTTTCCCTCCTTACTTCTTTTCTGTTGGTTAAATAAATGTTTTCACACTTTAATTTACACTTTCATGCCTTTTCTTTCTGCAAACTGCTACCAACCAAAAGACCTTAATTCTCCTTGTTAAGAAAAGAAGAGTATTTGACTGTATAAGTATTGTTTTAGTTACTTCTGATTAATTTGGATGCTTTTGTGTGTGTGTGAGGAAGACTAGCCCTGAGCTAACACCCGTCGCCAATCCTCCTCATTTTTATTTTATTTTTTTGCTGAGGAAGACTGGCCCTGGACTAACATCCGTGGCCATCTTCCTCTACCTTATATGGGATGCTGCTCCAGCATGGCTTGACGAGCGGTGCGTCGGTCTGCACCTGGGATCCGAACCGCAAAACCCCAGGCCGTCAAAGCCGGGGGCGTGAACTCAAACCACTCCGCCACCAGGCCAGTCCCTATTTGGATGCTTTTGAATATCATTTCTATTGTTTCAAACTTTAACATCTTTTAGTTTTTCTTTTCATCGATTCCTCATGCAGCACATGTGTCAGAACGTCTGGAGGCGGAGCCTGAGCAGCACTGTTGTGCCAAGATCTCCACGTGAGGCTCGTTTGCAGCCAGGGTTGAAGTCGCTGGCTGGGACGATGGTTTTTGTTATACTGGATTTGCAGGGTTCTTTCTCAGCGAAACCTGGTCTCCTCATTCAAGAAGCTCTATGAACCAGCACAAGCTTGGCAACTAGGTAAGAGGCTGGGAACTCCGATTAGAGAGACTGGAGTCAAGTTACTGCCTGTCAGACCTCGAATTTTCCAGTTTATAAATACTGAACTGCACCTGCAATGATTGTATTCCTGGGTACCCTGTGATCAATTAACCATTGCCAAAGATTCCTGGGGGTCCAAACACTTGGATTACTGTCCCTGCAGCTGATGCAGCTCAGGGGGTTAGGCGCTCCCCCTGCCTCCTGCCATGCCAGGATCCCATGACTGCCACCCAAATCAGAAAACCTGATTCCTTTGCAGCCTCTCTCCCCATCGTCTACAATCTACAGGAGACAGACTTCACAGAGCTTTCCAAGCAAGTTGTTGGCACCCTCATCAATGTATTCTTAGTGCCTTCATGTGTCCCCTGAGCCCTCACAGGGGTTACGATTAGGGAGCAGCTGAGCAGTTTGTGCATAAAGAGATCCAGCCCAGCATTCTCATCTTCCTGGGATTTTAGACTTTTTCCTCCAGAGAATATCTGGGATTTAAGTTCTGGCGACTCAATCTCACTGATTATAAACCACAGTTGAGTCCAAGCTCAATTAATTAACCTAGCAGACTGTTACTCATATACATTAAATTCCGAATCCTAGGTGATTGCACTATATCAATTTATTTGCTCCATTCTAATGTAATATTAGAGTCCATCCACTTATACACATTCTCCCCGGATTTCTGCTGGTTCACACTGACAAGAGCCTGCAATTCTTTAGGTGTGTGACTGTCTCCACCTGGGCCAGGCCTTGTTCTTCTCTGACCAGATTATGCTGGGATCTGACTCTCATCATGGACCAGGAGATGATGCAAGTGTTGGGGGTTGGTCCTCGGGGGAAGAGGCATTTCCTGTGAATCTGCTGCCCTGGTGATAGCAAGGGGTGGTTGGCTCCTCTCTGCCATGAGGGAGGGGCTGCGTCTGCTGGGGGAAAACCTCCAGGGGAATCTGGGGACTGGAGGTTCTCAGCCTTGTTTTGTCTGCCCAGTGTCCTCACCCCATGGCTCAGGGTTCTTCTCCTTCCCCAACAATTCCCTTGCCTGGCATAACAGACACACCAAGGTTACACATTTATTTGCCATTACAACTCCTGAACGCTTACATTTCAGGTGCTCCACTTGATCTTTGGCCATATCTGCTCTGTGGATACAGATAAGGGCCTCTTTATTTTTTTTGCAGGGGAAGATTCTCCCTAAGCTAACATCTGTTGCCAGTCTCCCTCCCTTTCCCCCCTCAAACACAACATAGTTGCATATAGCTATAAGTTCTTCTGGTTCTTCTATGTGAGCTGCTGCCACAGCATGGCTACTGACAGAGTGGTGTGGTTCCGTGCCTGGGAACCGAACCCAGGCCACCAAAGCAGAGTGTGTTGAACTTTAACCGCTAGGCCATCAGGGCTGGCTCCAGACAAGGGACTCTTAAAGCTGCTATAAAGTCTTTTTGATTTTCAACTTGTGCCCTGTGATGTGGATTTGAAGCTTTCAATTTGTCTTTTTTCCTATGATGTTCTCTAGGATTATCAGAAGAAGCTATCACATGATACAATTTTTATAATCACCATCATCAACATAGCAACTAAATGCTACATTCACTTGATCTATCAATGTCATCGTCTCCACCTGCACTCTCTTCCATGCCATCACCAAGAATTTGAGTGATCATGAGGCTACTTCATGCCATGGATTACTACTATCCCACCTCCTACCCCCACCAAATAAGAAGGTTATCCATATGCACATTAAACATGTAAGCAAACCTATCCTAGAATCCAATTTTGAGTTTCTATTTCCTTGGGCCTCTCCTGGTACCAATTACTATAAATTTTAGGATCCTGGAAGAGAATAAATGCTATAAGCAAAGAGAGTGATTATACACTATGTGAACCTGGATTCAAACCTGGACCAGAATTTTTGTCTATAGAGGACATTATAAGGTCAACTGGAAAAATTTGAATAACAGCTATAAGTTAGAAAATAGTATTGCATTAAAGTTAATTTTTTTCTTATTTTCATAATTATTCTATGGATATATAAGAGAATGTCATTGGTCCTTGTTTTTAGGAAATACACACCAAACTATTAGGGTAGAAGGGGCATCAGGCATGCAACTTACTCCAGATAATTCAGAAAAGTTATAATAACTATACACACACACAGACACAAACACACAAAAAATGCCAATGTGTATGATGTTAAATATTGGGGAAATCTGAGTGAAAGGCATACAGGGGTTCTTTATATTATTTTTGTTAATTTTCTATACATTGAAATATATTTCAAAATAAACAGTTAAAAAAGAAGGGTTGATTGAAGAGAGTTTAATGAAGGGACAAAGACATGGGCAAGGTTCAAGGTAACCAACAAGGGATGGTGGAGCATCAGGGTTGGCAACAGGAAGGAGCTGCTACCCACTCTAGGTCTGAAAGAACAAGTGGACTGAGCAGTTACCAGAACCCAGAAAACCCTGCAGCTGTTAGAGAGAGCACCCTAACAGGAGCTACCAACCTGTGACCCAACTGGGAAGAACTCAGGGAAACAAGCATTCTTAATTTCTTCTCTTCTATCCTCTATGTTAGTTCAAGTACTCCATGAGGCAGGCACCAAGATGGAATAAGTCATGCAGTAAATTTATTGGGGAAATGCCTGTGAGAGAAAACAGAGAGGGAGCTGGAGGAGGCTGTGAGAGTGGGACCACCATCTCAAACCTGTAGGGAGAGGGGATGATTTGGTAGGACAAGTCAGACTGTGATGCAGTTCTAACAAAGTTTTGAAAAAGCCATTGGGAAGTCCTCAAGCCAAAGCCGTCCATCAGAGAAGCCCTAGATCTTGTAGGAATGGACTGCCCTTAGTTTCTCTGCTACAACAGAGCCCAGAAGCTAAAAAAGAGAGAAATTTTCAGACAGGTATAGGGCCCCTGAAGACAAACTGTGTGACTGTCCTTAGAGGTTGAATGCAGTCAGGACATCAGGCAAGGTACAACCAACCCTTTGCAACTAAGGTTTGAAAAGGAAAGAAGGAACATTTTTCAGTTCCTGGCAGTGATGAAGTCCAGGAGGAAGGAAGGGGGACAAACATTCCAAGTGTGCTATGGCTGGCACCCAGGGGAATGGCTGCATATGAAAATTTAAAAAATAACATGAGAGCTAAGATTTGTGACAACAAGAATCTAAGTGAGGTCAGCTTACTTGAGTAAGCCAGATTGCAAAGGGGTGGACTGTCCTCCCTCAGAGAACCATAGAAACCGGTGATGGAAGATGGGTCAATGAGCCTTCACCTATTATTCTAAACCTATTAACATCTGTTTTGCTAAGGGGACTAGCTTATTCTTGAGCATAGTCTAAACCTAGTAGCATCTATTTATTTTGCTATGGGAACTAGCTTAGGACACTGGCGTCCTTGAAACAGCAGGAAGAAAGAGCAGTAGTGAGTTGATTAGAACCCAAGCTCTCCCTGGCTGCATGGGATGCTGGCTTCCTTCACCAACTCTGGACAGCCTGTCTGGTGTGAGGACAATTCCAGATTAACACTGAACGCTTCAAAATTTCTCTCAAAAAGTTTGAAAGTGATTGACAAATATGGGTGGAAAATGTTTATATCTTGTATTAGGCTCAAATAAAAACAGCAGTCTCAATTCACAGTGATAGATTGGCAGGGACTTTTTAGGACTTTTTCCACTTTTCATACAAGGAGTCTGAAGGAGAACGAAAATGAGTAGGTAACACAGTAAGTGGCAAAGCCAGGTGCTAAGCTTACTTAGTCTCTTGAATCTTATACCAGTACTTGTTTAGGAAGGTTAGGAGAGGTCACTAGGGGGACAGAATACCACGGTAAGAGGAAGAAAGACTCAAGGAGAGAAAGATTAATTGAGTTTTCCAATAAGATATAATTAGATAGCAAGAGGTGCAGGTTAAAATGAGAAAAAAAGATACATTAGATGCAGGAAGCTCTTTTCTTCTGTGAAAGAAGCTATAATGTAGTGTTTCCAAAACTCAGCCCCTTTCTATAAAAGAAATAAAGATAAATGTAAATTGTCCAGGCTCTTTGGTCTTACAATCACTAGAGTGACATATTATCTAATTTCTAAGGTTGTGATTTTGGGGAAAAGGTAGGGAAGTAACCATTTCTTTTATAACAAATTTTATGATACTTCCATAATTAAGGCCATTTTGAGAATTAGTACCATTTTGGCAGCTCTTTCATTAATGAAAAAAGGATTATCCAGTGAATATTTTCTAAGATGTATAACAGATGGAGTTGCAAAATGTTAAAATAATTTAATGTCCTAACAAAAATACCTATGAAAATTTATGACTTTGATGTTCTGTGATACTTTTTTGGAGGACAGGGTGTAATATAACACACATGCTTTTTATTATAATACTTATTTTAGATTTGTTTAGCAAAATTCCTCACCATAATTTTTCCTAGCTGAGGACTTCACTTAACTCAATTATATATACAGACGGCTTTTCTAATAGTTTGCTTTTTTATTCTAAATGTTACAATTTTTTTGTTATCTATTGACTGGGTTGCCAGTCAATCAAGACTTTCTGATGGTGTCTATTTATTCCACTAAGTCCAAAGCATAGTGACTGGCAGGCAATGATTCTTGTTGAACGAATGATGGTGTGAATGATCACAGAGAATAAATAGTATGCTGCAATCTATTGGATTATTAGTAAATGAGAGTTTTAAAATAATTTATACATCTGGATTATAATCTCCTTAAGGCATTTAGTATAAATAGTTTCATTGACATAATTCTATTTTTACTTATAGGCTCACAGTTGCAATACTTTCTAGTATTTATACACTTACAGTTGCAATGTTAACTTGAATACTTCAAACCATTAAAAGTAAGACTGAAATTCACAGAATCAAGTAGTTTCTCTGATTTAATATTTCAATTACAAATGATGATGTTTTAACCGTATTTATAGTTTTATATTGTTGTGTATACCATATCAAATAAAAGAGGTGGGGCTTCGTAGGAACCAGCCCCATGTTATTTATTTAAATGGTAAATTATTGAGTCTTGCCTTTTAGAATTGAATCAGTCAAATTAGTTTCATCAGCCAAACAATTGGTCTAGTGTGTAAAAATAAAGTTCGGATTTGTCCTTTGACTTTGCCAATGAATTAATCATCAGTTGATTTCTTTGACCTTTGCAGTTGACCTTTGTAGTTCTGTGTGGTCTTAAAATATCCATTTCTAGTACAATCCAGTGGTTAAAATATTGTAGAATTCTTGGGTGCAGAACATTTAGCTGTTCTGAACTATTTTATTGAGAAGAAAATGTTAATAACATGCATCATATTCATTTAGCAGTATGATTATTGTAACTTAAGGTATTATTTAATGTTGGCATCACTATCACTGCCATTATAAAAATATTATGTATTAACTATCCTCAGCTTTATAACCATGCTAGCACATACACAAACTATTTTAAACAGATGTTATATTTATTCTCTGTGGTTTTATGGCCTTTAATCCAAAACTGATGGTAATGACCAACAAGACAATCTGAAATATTTGAAACTATTGAGTTGGCAGAATGAGGTATGTTGGTGTACAAACAAATATAAATGGAAGAAACCCCTTAGAAAAAATTGGTACAGACTTTATTTTTGGTAAAATTAGTTAACTTTTTGATGAGTTTGGGAACAGAGATAAAATAAATCATTGATTCCATATAAGAAAAGCTTCATAAACTGGTCTGTACATCTCTAAACCAAGGAGGCTTAACTTTTGTTTAACCTCTGCTGTGCCAGAAATTGCACTGAGTTATTTGCCTACTTCATGGAATCTTTCTATTTGAGTTCATTTTTGGTGAGCATTTGTAGATAATTTATAGTTCTAACACATTATCCCGAGGTTACATCCACTGTTTTATTCAGATAAAATAATTTCATTTTTGAGAGTGATGTCAGCATCATGGTGGAGTGAGTTTTTCCCCTAAACTCTTCCCCACTAAGATACAACAAAAAGGTCATCCATATATCAATGGGGGTCTTTCAAACTGCATACAGGACATTTGGGAGACCCATGCAACCTTACATCTGAAGGCAGAATTGCTGGAAACCCTAGGGGAAGAGGCAGCAGATAAGGAAGGCTCCCCTCCTTCCCCAATGGCAGTGACCCTGAGACTGAGAATGCCTGGCTCTCAGAGAGGAGGGGAAGGGGTGGCCCTCAGTGGGAAAACCTTTAGTCTCCAAGTTCTGGCAGAGCAGGAAACTCCCCACATGGAAGTTGTGGGGGTGTCTTCACCACACTAACACTCAGGGAAAGCAGATAGCAAGGGATGAATGAGAAATCCCTGGCATCAGGGAGGTGAAAGTGAGTGCCACTCCCCCTCCCTCAGAGTCCCAGCTCAGCTGTGCTCAGTGCCTGAGCCCAGAAGTGCTGCACCTCAGCAGAGGCATGCAGGGATTAAACCCAGGGGAGATCCAGCCCCGTGACCACACCCAAGCCCAGTGGTGTGAGAAACCTGTCCCAAGGGGGTCTCAACTGGCAGCTGGTGTGGGACACGCACCCACACAGAGTTACAGCCCTGCTGCCAGTGTGCAACACCGGGGTGCCCAAGCCCAGCAGTGTGCGGCACCTGTCCCTGTGGGTTTCAGCCTGTTGGCTGGTGTGTGACAGCCCCCCCCATGGAGTTAAAGCCCTGCCACCAGTGCGGGACACCCAGGTGCCCAAGTCCAGTGGTGCTATATCCTGGTGAAGGTGCACAGGGATCCAGCCCAGGGGCCAGCACATGACGCCCCACCTCCATGGAGCTCCAGCCCAGCCACACATCAGCCCAGCTGCACTTCAGTCTGGCCAGAGTGCCTGCACATCTTAGCAGTTTGGGAGCACAGTTATTGACCCCCACCTGGTGGCAGCAAGTGGAATCTATGACTAGACATCTTCAGAATGAGGAAAAATAAAAACACACCCTCAAGCACAATGCAAAAATACATTCAACCTCCAGACCAGAAGGAAAATGACAAGCATCCAGAAGTCAATCCGGGAGACACAGAAATTTATAACCTAAATGACAGAGAATTCAAAATAGCTATCATGAAAAAGCTCAATGAATTACAAGAAAATACAGATAGACAATTCAAGGAAATTAGGAGCTTCTTCACAAAGGAGATTAAAACCATAAAGAAAAACCAATCAGAAATGTTGGAGATGAAAAACACAATGGAGGAGATAAAGGAAAATCTGGAATCTCTAAAGAACAGAGCTGACAATATGGAGGAAAGAATTAGTTCTATTGAGGATAGCAATGTAGAAAGGCTTCAGTTGGAGGAGGAGACAGAGCTAAGGTGAGAAAGAAATGAAGAAAATCTCTGAGAAATATCCAGCTCAATTAAGAAATGCAACTTAAGAATTATAGGTATCCCAGAGGGAGAAGAGAGGGAAAAAGGAGCAGAGAGTGTGTTCAAAGACATGATAGCTGGGAACTTCCCAAACCTGGGGAGGGAGCTGGAAATACAAGTGAATGAAATCAATAGATCTCCTAAATATATCAACAGATATATCTCAATATATCCATTAAAAGACAGATTGGGCAGAGTTGATTAAAAAATATGACCTAACTATGTGCTGTTTATAAAAAATTCACTTGAAATATAATGATATTGGCAGGTTGAATGTAAAAGGATAGAAAAGGGTATATCATGCAAACATTTTTCAAATGAAAGCAAAAATGGCAATATTAATATCAGATAAAGTAGATTTCAGAGCAAAGAAAGTTACCACAGAGAGAGGACATTGCACATTGATAAAAGGGTCAATCTACCAAGAAGACAAGCAATCCTACATGTGCATGCTCCAAACAACAGAGCTAAAAAAATGTGACAACAATAAAAGAACTAAAAAGAGAAATAGACAAATCCACAATTATAGTTGGAGACTTCAACACCCCTCTTAACAATTAATAGAAAGCTAGGCAGAAAATCAGAAGGATATAGAAGAACTGAACAATACCATTAATCAACAGAATCTAATTGATGTGTATAGAACACTCCACACAACAACAACATTCTTTTCAAGTGTGCACAGGATAGAGACCATGTCCTGGGCCTCACCAAACTGAAAATAATTGAAATCATGCAGAATATATTCTGCAGCCAAAATGAAATCAGACTAGAAATCAGTAGCAGAAAGATCCTCAAACACTTGGAATCTAAACAATACACTTCTAATAACCCACATGTCAAAGATGAAGTCTTAAAGGAAATACAAAAATTATATTGAATTAAATGAAAAGGAAACTAGGACATATCAAAATTTGTGAGATACAGCTAAAGCAGTGCTGAGAAAAAAATATATAGTACTAAGTGCTTACATTAGAAAAGAGGAAACATTGCAAATCAATAATCTAAGCTCCCATCTCAAAACCTAGAAAATAAAAAAAAACAAGCACAAGGAAGGAAATAATAATGATAAGAGCAGACAATGCTGAAATTAAAAACATAAAAATTAAAGAAAATCAATGAAACAAGAGCTGATTCTTTGGAAATATCAATAAAATTGACAAATCTTTAGCAAGACTGATGAAGAAAATGAGAAGGCAGAAATTACTAACATCAGGAATGAAATAGGGATATCATTATAGACCCTGGAGACATCAAAAGGGTAATAAGAAAATACTATGAACAACACTACAAACACAAATTTGACAACTTAGTTGAAATGGACCAAGTCTTCAAAAAATGCAAACTGCTATAATTTCCAATATGAAATAGATAATTTTAATAATCCCCAAATGATTAAGGAAGTTGAATTCATAATTTTATTCATTTATTTATTTTTGCCTGGAAAGATTGGCCCTGAGCTAACATCTGCTGCCACTCTTCCTCTCTTTTTTTTCCCCTCCCCAAAGCCCCAGTACATACTTGTATATTCTAGTTGTAAGTCCTTCTAGTTCTTCTATGTAAGCCACCACCACAGCATGGCTACTGACAGATGAGTGATGTGGTTCCGTGCCCAGGAACCAAACCTCAGCCACCAAAGTGGAGTGTGCCAAACTTTAACCACTAGGCCATCAGGGCTGGCTCAGAATTCAAAACTTTAAAACTTCCAAAAAAGAAATATTCAGGGCCAGATGGTTTCAGTAGAGAATTTGACCAAATGTTTAGAGAATTAACACCAGTTCTAAACAATCTCTTACAGAAAATAGAATAGAAGGGAACACTTCTCAATATATTTTATGAAACTAGTATTTCCCTGATACCAAAACCAAAGTGCAAGGAAAAGAAAACTCCAGACCAATATCACTCATGAATACAGATGCAAAATTCCTTAACAAAATATTAGGAAAAAGAATTTAGCAAAATATAAAAAAATACACACCATGGCCAAGTGGGATTTACTTGAGCAAGACTGGTTCAAAATTCAAAAATCAGTGTCATCTACCATACTAACAGTCTAACAATGAAAAATCATATGATTATATCAATTGATGCAGAAAAATATTTGACTAAATTCAGCACTTATTCATGATAAAAACTCTCAAGTTCCTCAGCTTGATAAAGAATGTCTATAAAAAATGCACAGCTAACATTATACTTAAAGATAAAAGACTGAATATTTTCCCCTTAGGATTGAGAACAACTCAAGGACACCTTGCTCCCACAACTCTTATTCAACATGGGGCTCGAAGTTTTAGCCAGTGCAGTAAGTCATTGAAAGAACATAAAAGGCACATAGACCAGTTAAAAAAAAAAAAAAGGAATAAAACTCTCCCTATTTGCAGATGACATGATCGTCTCTGTAGAAAAATCCCAAGAAATCTACCAAAAAACCACCTAGAACTAATAAATGAGTTCAGAAGTTTTAAATTCAAAAATTTAAAAATCAACTGTATTTCTATGTACTAGCAATGGACACTAAAATTAAATATACAATACCATTTTAAATTGCTCAAAAATGAAATATTTAGCTGTAAGTCTAAAAAGAAACATACAGACTTACATGGTAGTAACTACAAAATGCTAGTGAAAGAAATCAAAGATTTAAATAAGAAGAGAGAGATACTGTGTTCATGAATTGAAAGACACAATATAATAAAGATGTTATTTCTCTTCAAATTGACATAAAGTTTTAACAAAATTCCTATCAAAATAACAGCAAGATATTTTTGTAGATGTAGACAAGATAATTCTAAAGTTTACATGGAAAGGGAAAGAAATTAAAATAGCTAAACCAACTTTGAAAAAAAAGAATAAAGTAGGAGGAATAAATCTACCCAATTTTAAGATTTATTATATAGCTACTATAATCACAATTGTGTGGTATCAGCAGAGGGACAGACACATAGATCAATGACCTAGAACAGAGAATTCAAAAATAGACCTACACAAACATGTCTTCCTTAATGGAGGAGGGACAGCCTTTTCAACAAATTGTGCTGAAGCAACTGGACATCCACAGGCAAAACAGTGAACCTTAACCTAAGTCTCACATTTAAGACAAAAATTAACTCAAAATGGATCACAGACTTAAAAGTAAAATGTAAAAGTATAAAACATATTTTAAAAAGATCTTTGAAATCTAAGATTAGGTAAAGAGTTCTTAAAATTGACACCAAAAGCACTATCCATTAAAGAAAATTTTGATAAATTGGACTTCATCAGAACTAAATACTTTTGCTCTGCAAAAGGTCCTAGTAAGGGGATGAAAATGCGAGCTACAAGTGGAGAAAATATTTGCAAACCACATATCCAACAAAGGAGTAATATCTAGAATATTATATATATGAACGCTTAAGACTTAACAATTATGAGAAAATAAACAGGAGTGATGTCAGCATCATGGCAAAGTGAGCTTTTCCCCCTAAACGCTCCCCCACTAAGATACAACAAAAAGGTCACACATACATGAACTAGGTGTTTCAAACTACACATAGGACGTCTGAGAGACCCACATAGCCTTACATCTGAAGCCAGAGGTCCTGGAAACCCTAGGGGAAGTGGAAGTGGGTAAGGAAGTCTCCCCTGCTTCCCCAACAACAATGGACCTGAGACTGAGACCACATGGCTCTCAGAGAGGAGGGGAGGGTCAGCTCTCTGCAGGAAAACCTTTGCTCTCCAAGTTCCCACACAGCAATAGAGAATCCCCAGATAGAAGGAACAGATCAGTTGTGGGGGTGTCTTTGCCAAACTAACACTCCAGGAGACCAGATACTGAGGGAAGAACGAGAAGCCCCTGGGACCAGGGAGGTGAAAGTGAGAACCCCTTTTCCCCCATTGGTGTCCTGGCTCAGCCACACTCAGTGCCCAAGCTCAGCACCTTAGTTCAGCCATGCTCAGCACCCCAGTTCAGCACCCAAGCCCAGGGGCGCTACACCCCAGGGGAGGCACACAGAGATCCAACCCAGTGGAGACCCAGTCTGGCAGTGCTGCAGCCTGGTGATGACGCAAGGCACTCAGCCTAACCACACATGAGCCCAGCCATGCTTCAGTCTGGCCAGGACTCCCACACATCTTAGCGGTTTGGAACACACAGTTATTGACCCCCACCTGGTGGCAGCAAGTGGAATCTATGACTAGACATCTTCAGAATGAGGAAAAATAAAAACACACCCTCAAGCACAATGCAAAAATACATTCAACCTCCAGACCAGAAGGAAAATGACAAGCATCCAGAAGTCAATCCGGGAGACACAGAAATTTATAACCTAAATGACAGAGAATTCAAAATAGCTATCATGAAAAAGCTCAATGAATTACAAGAAAATACAGATAGACAATTCAAGGAAATTAGGAGCTTCTTCACAAAGGAGATTAAAACCATAAAGAAAAACCAATCAGAAATGTTGGAGATGAAAAACACAATGGAGGAGATAAAGGAAAATCTGGAATCTCTAAAGAACAGAGCTGACAATATGGAGGAAAGAATTAGTTCTATTGAGGATAGCAATGTAGAAAGGCTTCAGTTGGAGGAGGAGACAGAGCTAAGGTGAGAAAGAAATGAAGAAAATCTCTGAGAAATATCCAGCTCAATTAAGAAATGCAACTTAAGAATTATAGGTATCCCAGAGGGAGAAGAGAGGGAAAAAGGAGCAGAGAGTGTGTTCAAAGACATGATAGCTGGGAACTTCCCAAACCTGGGGAGGGAGCTGGAAATACAAGTGAATGAAATCAATAGATCTCCTAAATATATCAACAGAAAAAGGCCATCCCCAAGGCACATAGTAGTAAAGCTGGCAAAAGTTAATGACAAAGAAAGAATATTAAGGGCAGCAAGAGAAAATAAGATAACATACAGAGGAATTCCAATCAGGCTCTCAGAAGATTTTTCATCTGAAACTCTACAGGCCAGGAAAGAGTGGAATTATATATTCAAAATTTGGAAAGATAAAACCTTTCAGCCAAGAATACTCTATCCAGGGAAAATATCCTTCAGATATGATGGAGAAATAATAACTCTCCCAGATAAACAAAAGCTAAGGGAGTTCATGGCCACAAGACCCCCACTGCGAGAAATGCTCAAGAAGACCCTCATGCCTGAAAAAAAAAAAAAAAAAAAAAGAGGGAGAAAGGGGATACAAAGCTTTGTGGAAGGAGAAAATAGGTAGGCAAAAGTCAAATAAATTGCAGCTCTCTACTAGAATAGGTTAGCAAACACTTAATTATGACATCAAAGATCAAGGGAAGGAAAACACCAAAAACAAACATAAGCTCATCACTATAAACATGAAATCACAACACAAGATGGAATAAGTTGTCACAACAAAAACTTAGAAGGGGAAGAGGAAAGGGATGGACTTGACTTAGACCAAGGAAATAGGAGGACACCAGAAAATGGACTATCTCATTTACGGGAATTTTTACACAAACCTCATGGTAACCACTACACTAATATTCAGAGAAGACACATATGATAAATAAAGAGAAAACTAAGAAAACCATCATGCAGAACTACCAAATTGAATTGGTATTCCGAATCACAGGAGACAAGAAACAAAGCAAATGCAAAAGACCTGGAAAATGAGCAAGAAAGTAGCAACACTAAGCCCACATATCAGTAGTCACTCTAAATGTAAATGGATTGAATTCTCCAATCAAAAGACACAGAGTCGGGGCCAGCCCAGTGGTGCAGTGGTTTAGTTCATGCTTGGCAGCCTGGGGTTCATGGGTTCGGATCCCATGCACCTGCCGATGCACTGCTTGTCAGCCATGCTGTGGCAGTGTCCCATATAAAGTAGCGGAAGATGGACACAAATGTTAGCCCAGGGCCAGTCTTCCTCAGCAGAAAGAGGAGGATTGGCAATGGATGTTAGCTCAGGGCTGGTCTTCCTCACAAAACAAAACAACAACAGCAAAGAAAAGACACAGAGTAGCTTGATGGATTAAAAAACAAGATCCAACAGTATGCTGCCTCCAGGAAACACATCTCAACTCTAAAGACAAACACAGGCTCAGAGTGAAAGGATGGAAGACAATAGTTGAAGCTAATGGCAAAGAAAAAAAGCAGGTGTGGCCATACTTATATCAGACAAAGCAGATTTCAAGATAAAAAGGATAATGAAAGACAAAGAGGGGCAATATATAATTTAAAAGGGACACTCCACCAAGAAGACATAACACTTGTAAATATATATGCACCCAACACAGGAGCACCAAAGTACATAAAGCAACTATTAACAAACCTAAAAGGAGATATCAACACAACACAATAATAATAGGGGAACTTAAAACACCCCTAACATCAATGGATAGACCTTCCAGACAAAAAGTCAATAAGGAAATAGCAGACTTAAATGAAAAGCTAGATGAGATGGACTTAAGAGGTATACATGGAGCACTCCACCCCAAAACAGCAGATTACACATTCTTCTCCAGTGTTCATGGAACATTCTCAAGGATAGACCATATGTTGGGAAACAAGGCAAGCCTCTATAAATCTAAGAAGATTGAAATCATAAGCATCTTTTCCAAGCATAATGCTATGAAACTAGAAATCAACTACAAGGAAAAAACTGGGAAAGTGACAAAGACATGGAGACTAAACAACAAGCTACTGAACAACCAGTGGATCATTGATGAGCTTAAAGGAGAAATCAAAAAATATCTGGAGACAAACAAAAATGAAAATACACCATGCCAACTCATATGGGATGCAGCAAAAACAGTCCTGAGAGGGAAACTCATAGCAATACAGGCCCACTTCAACAAACAAGAAAAATCCCAAATAAGCAACCTTTAACTACATCTAACAGAACTAGAAAAAGAACAACAAACAAAGCCCAAAGTCAGCAGAAGGAGGGAAATAATAAAAATTAGACCAGAAATAAATGAAATTGAAATGAAAAAAGCAGTAGAAAGAGTTACTGAAACAATGAGTTGGTTCTTTGAGAAGATAAACAAAATTGACAAATCCTTAGCTAGACTCACAAAAAGAAGAGAGAAGTCTCAAATAAATAAAATTAGAAATGAAAGAGGAGAAATTACAACAGATACCAAAGAAATACAAAGGATCATAAGAGAATACTATGAAAAACTATATGCCAACAACTTGGACAACCTAGAGGAAACAGATAAATTCTTAGACACATACAACCTCCCAAAACTGAATCAAGAAGAAATAGAGAATCTGAATAGACCAATCACAAGCAAAGAGATTGAAATCGTAATCAAAAACCTCCCAAAAAACAAAAGTCCAGGACTAGATGGCTTCCCTGGAGAATTTTACCAAACATTCAAAGAAGACTTAATACCTATCCTTCTCAAACTATTCCAAAAAAGAGAGGAAGATGGAACACTTCCCAACACATTTTATGAGGCAACATCACCCTGATACCAAAGCCAGATAAGGACAATACAAAAAAGGAAAACTACAGGCCAATATCACTAATGACATAGATGCAAAAATCCTCAACAAAATATTGGCAAATCGAATACAGCAATACATCAAAAGATCATACACCATGACCAAGTGGGATTTATACCTGGGACACAGGGATGGTTCAAAATCTGCAAATCAATCAATGTGATAAACCACATTAACAAAACAAAGAATAAAAACCACATGATCATCTCAATTGATACAGAGAAGGCATTTGACAAAATTCAACATCAATTTATGATAAAAACTCTCAACAAAATGGGTATAGAAGGAAAGTACCTCAACATAATAAGGGCCATATATGACAAACCCACTACTGACATCCTACTCAATGGGGAAAAACTGAAAGCTGTTCCTCTGAGGACAGGAACAAGACAAGGGTGCCCACTTTCACCACTCTTATTCAACATAGTACTGGAGGTTTTGGCCAGAGCAATTAGGCAAGAGAAAGGAATAAAAGGACTCCAAATAGGGAACAAAGAAGAAAAACTTTCACTATTTGCAGATGACGTGATCTTATATATAGAAAAGCCTAAAGAATCCATTGGAAAACTATTAGAATTAATCAACAACTACAGCAAAGTTACAGGGTATAAAATCAACTTACAAAAAATCAGTTGCATTTCTATGTGCCAAGAATGAAGTAACAGAAAGAGAACTCAAAAAGACTATCCAATTTACAATTGTAGCAAAAAAGAATAAAATATCTGGGAATAAATTTAACCAAGGAGATGAAAGACCTATACAATGAAAACTATAAGACACTATTGAAAGAAATCTATGAAGACATAAAGAAATGGAAAAATATCCCATGCACATGGATTGGAATAATAAACATATTTAAAATGTCCATACTACCTAAAGCAATTTACAGTTTCAATGCAATCTGAATCAGAATCCCAATGACGTTCTTCACGGAAATAGAAAAAAGAATACTAAAATTCATATGGGGTGACAAAAGACCCCAAATAGCTAAAACAATCCTGAGAAAAAAAGAAGAAGGCTGGAGGCATCATGATCCCTGACTTCAAAATATACTACAAAGCTATAGCAATCAAAATGCCATGGCACTGGTATAAATATAGACATACAGATTTTTTGGAACAGAAATGAAAACCCAGAAATAAAACCACACATCTACAGACAACTAATCTTTGATAAAGGAGCTAAGTACATACAATGGAGAAAGGAAAGTCTCTTCAATATGGTGCTGGGAAAATTGGACAGCCACATGCAAAAGAATGAAAGTAGACCATTTTCTATCACCACACACAAAAATTAACACAAAATGGATCAAAGACCTGAAAGTGAGACCTGAAACTATAAAACTCCTGGAAGAGACTATAGGCAGTACACTATTTGACATCAGTCATAAAGGGATCTTTTCTGATCCCATGTCTACTCAGACAAGGGAAAGAAAAGAAAAAATAAACAAGTGGGACTTCATCAGATTAAAGAGCTTCTACAAGGTAAATGAAACCAGGATCAAAATGAAAAGACAACCCACCAGCTGGGAGAAAATATTTGCAAATCATATATCAGACACAGGGTTAATCTCCATAATTTGTAAAGAACTCACACAATGGAACAACAAAAAATCAAGCAACCCAATCAAAAAATGGGCAGAGGATATGAACAGACATTTTTCCAAGGAAGATATACAGAAGGCCAACAGGCACATGAAAAGATGTTCAACATCACTAATCATCAGGGAAATGCAAATCAAAACTACACTAAGGTATCACCTTACACCCGTTAGACTGGCCATAATCACCAAGACAAAAAACAACAAATGTTGGAGAGGTTGTGGAGAACTGGGAACCCTAATCCACTGCTGGTGGGAATGCAATCTGGTGCAACCTCTATGGAAAACTGTATGGAGATTCCTCAAAAAATTAAAAATAGAAATACCTTGTGATCCAGCTATCCCACTATTGGCTATCTATCCAATGAACCTGAAATCAATAATCCAAAGAGGCTTATGCACCCCTATGTTTATTGAAGCATTATTCACTATAACCAAGAAGAGCAAGCAACCTAAGTGTCCCTTGACAGATGACTGGATAAAGAAGATGTGACATATATACACAATGAAATACTACTCAGCCATAAAAAAGAAGAAAATTCTCCCATTTGCAACAACATGGATGGGCCTGGAGAGTATTATGTTAAGCGAAATAAGCCAGAGAGAGAAAGACAGGCACTGCATGATCTCATTCATGTGTGCAATATAAACTCACACACGGTCAGTGAGAACTGTTTGGTGGTTACCAGGGGCAAGGGAGAGAGGAGTTGGGCACAGGGGTGAAGGGAAGCCTTTATATGGTGATTGACAAACAATAATGTACAACTAAAACTTCACAATGTTATAAGCTATTAAGACATCAATAAAAATTTTTTAAAAAAATTTAAAAACATAATTCATCTTTTACTTAGTTATAAATCATAAACTGAACTTAAATGGGATCAGGCTTAGCACTTGAACAAATAATTTTATGTAAAGCTGAAGACTTTTTAAAAAAAATATAAAGTTATAATTTTTTTTTCTTTCTCTGGAGTGTGTGAAAACTAGAAGATGACAACTAAAATTTTTGAGGTCACCTTTCTTGCATCTGTTTAGCTTTAAACTGAGGTGGATTAAAAAGAAAGGGATGCTAATCATTTACAAATAGGACTTAATCTTCTGGATGTCAAAGAGTGAATATGAAAGGCAAATTGCATAGTTTTCATAAGAACTCAACTTGTGATTATTAATATAAACATGACAAGAATCAGAGAGAATTTTGCTAATTAATATGAAGAAAAGCATTTGAAATGTGATAATGTTTTTAGTATGGTACATTTTTCTGATCTATTTATTTCTGATCTATTTATTGATTTCTGATCAAGAAAACATTTTCTTGTATTTACTGTACAATGTATTTACTGCACAAAGTAAATACTGTATAATGTGTTTACTTTTAGGTGCTCCCACCAATAAAATTCTCTTCAGAGTAATGTTTGACTCCTTCAACAGGAGTTTAATGTGACAGCATAAGTAAAGGTACTAGTCACAGAGCCTGGCCTGTAACAGACACCTTATGTTTGTTTCTTTGTTTTATAACCCCAGATCCTATTTGGCACAACTGCATCTTTTTATAAAGGATGCCAGGTTGCTTCCTTGTTTCCCTGTGCTGGTCTGTCACTCTAGCCATGAGCCTTCATCTCCAACCTTGTAAACTCCAAGTTGAAAAAACATGCTTAATCTCCCCAATCCTTAACACGACTGTAATCTTCCTCTAATCCTGCCACTCTCTTGAATTTATATTTGTTTCTTTTATATAATTGGCAACTTTTTGGTCCCCTTCCTCATCAACCTTTTCTTCTTCTAGCCTACAGATTGGCTTTGGCCACCACTGCTTGTTTGAAATGATCTCTGAGGCCTGCAGTGCCCTCCTAGTGGGTATTTTCTGTTCTCATACTCTTGATTTCTTTGAAGCCTTTAAAACTCATGAGGCTTTACCCCTTCTGGATGTTCTATACGGACTGTCTTTGTGAAACCATGTTCCATGCTTTGGCTTTCCAATTGCTCCTTCTCACTCTCTTTAGCTATGTCTTATTTCACTACTTGTAGGTTAACCAACCACCTCATTTTGCTGGGGACTATCGCAGGTTTAGCAATGAAAGTCCTCTGTCCCAGGAAACCCCTCAATCCTGGGCAAACCAGGAAGGTTGGTCACCCAAAACTTGGCCCTTAAAAATTGGCATTCCCCAGACTTCTGTCCTTAGTTCTCATCTCTATCTTTAATCTCTATCTTAGTAAGAACATTTGTCTTCTGCAGAGGCTTCAACTATTTACTACATATTGGTGATGACTAATTCTGTCTCCAGCCCATATGTGCTCTATCAAACCCCAAACACTATTTCTGAGAAGAAGACATGGCCCATCTGGGCTGGGCTTCTAAAATCCTTGAAATCCAAGGCACATCATCTACTAAGAGTGGAGCCTTGTATAATTTATTTAACCTCTCCATACCATGGTTTCTTAACTTGTGAATGGCAATAATGCTCACTTTAAAGAGTTATTGTGAGGATTGAAGCTAAAAATTTTTAAATTCTCAGTGCAGTGCTGGTACAAAGCAGGTATCAAATAATCTACAGCTATTTTCATTATTATTGGTGCTATACTTGAATATAGTGTCTTTCAGCATTTTTCCACTCCAGTTCATCTGAAGGATGTAAGAGTACTCCAGTCAGTAGAATGGCTTACTAGAGCAGGAATGGGTAGGAAGGAAAAAGACAGGTCTAGCTTAGAAAAAGGCCCCCAGGTGATCCTGGCATTCAAGCTCTTGGGAGGTCAGTGTCTCTCCAACTCTCCCATGCCCTTGTTCTAGCAAGTTCAAAAGACTTTGTTACTCACAGATGTAAATTTAAATAGCACAATTCAAAATAAAACAATTGTTTTCTTGTTTCTTCCTTACATTCCTGAATGTTTCTTTATGCTATTCCTACAATGTGCTTATTTAATCACTTAACACGCATTAATTAAATCCAACTTGTTTTTGCTAGAGTTGTAGTCTTAGTACTAATTAGTAGAACTTAGAACTTAGTAGTAGTTCTTATAGTTCAGTGTACATCAGAATCACTTGAAGATTCTTTTCAAATGCAGGACCCCTCCATCAGGGTTTCTGATTCAATAGGTCTGGGGCAGAACCTGAAGATGTGCATTTCTAACAAGTCCCCAGGTGATGCTGGTCCAGGGACTATACTCAAAAACTGCTATTCTAGGATATTAAAATGGCCTGGCAGTTTAACTTAATTTTAATGAGTATTTGTTTTCTTTTTCCTCCTCTTCCTTCTGCTCCTCTTTGTCCTCCTCTTCCTCCTTCTTTTGGCTTCTCTTACCTGGAAATCTGATTTCTCTCTCTCACCATTTGACATTTTAAATGGGTACTGGGATTTCACTCATTTTCATTTTAAATCTAATCTTTGTTTCCAAATGCAATTCATTACAGGGATCTAGTATAGAATGTGAATTTTATATCATCTTTAAGTGTTAACCATTCTTAGACGCATGAAACCTGATAGTCAAGAGCTTCAATGAAAGTGAAGGTTAGTTATGTTTAAATGGCTTGAATTTTAGCTTTTGTTCTGCCTACTTTGCTTGATTATTTACAAAATGTTCTTTGAGTAAAAATGGTCACTCCTTTATTTTGTAGACTTGAGCACAAAGAATTTAAATGACATCTCAAAGTCATGCAGGTAGTCAATGGCAACTCAAGGAAGAACATTTAGGATTTCCTAGTTTAGTAAGTTTTCCACTCAACCACACCTTCTTTTAATATCATAAAAATTCAGTTTATGGATAGGCATGATATTTAGGTCACTGCTAGACAGGATGATGACAGTCCCAGAGCTATCTATGGATTTCTGTATTACCTAGAATTACTGACTGCCTTCCTGGTGTAGAGACATCTGGCTAGGTAAAATAAAATAACACTGACATTTTGCCTATAGTGCAGGTGGTTGATTTTTGGAACCTCAATGTTGCTAATAGGAACTTTTGCTTTTCTCCTTGGTTTTCTGCCTGTGAACATAACCATTACCTTCTTAAAAAAATACCGCAGAGCAGAGTGGTGTGCAGAATGTGTGTGATCATCAAATGGGGAACACAGAACATTTTAACTTAATGAGAACTTTCACTTCCCAGGGTGACCTGTTTGTGCTCTGTGCCAAAAGACCTCTAAGAGGCCTACAGCTGTTTTGATTTTGTCATTTTAGACATGAAGTGTAGCCCCTGCAGCAGCTGCAGAGCCCCCACTGCTTGCTCTGTGTATACTCAGGAAAGGGGCTCTTTAATCTCTGGGCCTGAAAAAAAAGTTTATTAAGGAAAGAAATGGGGCCACAGAATTAATTGCTGGGGTGAGCCTCAGGAACACAGCAGGTGGTGGCCAAGAAGCCGTGACAAAGTTAAGGAAAAGGATTCAGACTCTTTTCAAAACTATGTGTGGTTAGCAGAGTACATGTGGGTTACAGCTGTCCCTTAGAGAAGGCCACGTTTTTCATCTCCCAGAATGAAGGGCAGCTTTCCATCTAATGAAGACTTGCCAAGTCGTTTTGTTAAGTATCTCTGGTTGTACTTTGAATTTGTTCTTTCCTAAGAGCAACTCTGTGCAAAGTAGTGATTCTGAAAGCTCTTCTAAAGTTTGCAATAGGAAATGAGATTTCTTTTCTTTTCTTTTTTTTTTAGCTTTATTAAATGTGGTCTCTATTAAATCTTGGACAAGGCCTCTCTCTGCATTGCTTCAATCTCAAGAAGACCTGCTGGTGGTGATGGCTGTCATTCTGCTTCCAAAGTGAACTCACTGGGTATTGAAGCCGAGGCAGAAATGACAGGGAAAGGGCCAATAGCAAAGACAGATGGCAGCAGCAGTGGCAGGTGTTTTACAGAGTTTTTAAAATACCAACAATACTGGAAATTTTTAGGGATGATTTACTATAGAAAAGTCAGTCAACAGGTTCATTTCTGTACAGACTCGATCTTAACACTCACAAGTGTGGCATCAGCATGATGCATGTGACTTCCAATCTGTCTTATCTAATGAGAGATTATGGGAGCTTGATTTTTTTCTTCTAAAGCATGATCCTTTTTTCTCTTGTTTGTAGGTATTTAGTGTGTTTACATCCTGTGTATGTTATATTCTGGGGCACCAGGTTATTAAAGTGGAATAAACATATGGATTTCTCTGATTGTAAAGTGCTAGTTATTGTGTTCACTGCGTATGCTATCCAAATATTTTTAACGTTGATTTCTTTGCATCCACATGTCTACCAATGGAAACAATTTGACAGCAGAGTTATTTATTTTTTATTTTACTTCCTTTTTTTAGCAAATGAAGGTACAGGTCAAAATAATTTGCTCTGATATGTTATCCAAAAGTTAAGGAAAAGAAAGAAAGAAAGAAAAAGCTAAACAAAAACTGAACTGGCTTTTGCAGAGAGACCTCACATTGTCTGCTATATTTTTGCAGACTGACCAGCAGGAAGGTGTATGGGAATCACGTGCATGATACCTCTCAGAATTTGCTCAGGTTTGGGGCCCTTCCTTTCTTGAGGTAACCTGTTTCTGGTCAGTGCATGAGCCTCCAAGGAGGACTGCAGCAACTGCGTCTTGCCCTTTCAGACACAAACCATAGATGGTGCAGCAGCTGTGGGTCGCCCTTTCCACTCTGCAAGTTGCCTTCTTTCCCCCTTCAGAGACTCCCTGCTTTACTCCCCCATCCCAGGCCTTCCTAGTGACTGACAGTTCCCCAAATCCACTCTGCTACCGAATTGATGGGAACCTTGGCCTAAAATGCCCATCCCCTCTTTCTTCACTTGGTTAACTCTTACTGATCCTTCAAAATGTAGCTTAAATATCACCTCCCCCAGAAGCTTTCCTTGACCTGTCACCTTCCTAACCCCTAATCCTACATAGTTCCTCTTGTATGCTTGCATAGCACACAAGATTGTATCCTGCAATAACCTGTGTTATTTGCTTACTTAATTCCTTTTCCAACCAGTCTGGGAATTCTTTGGTGACAAAAAATATGCTTTACTGATTTCTGTATCTTTTGTAACTATAGTGATGAGGAGCTGAAAAAGATTTAGAAGCCTAGAATGTTAGATAATTAGAAGATATAAACATTGCTAATCATCAGGGAAATGCAAATCAAAACCACAATGAGATATCACTTCACACCTGTTAGAATGGCTATCATCAAGAAGATAAGTGTTGGCAAGGATATGGGGAAAAGGGAACTTTTGGATGCTGTTGGGGAGAATGCAAATTCATTCAACCACTATGGAAAACAATATGGAAGTTGCTCAAAAAATTAAAAATAGATCTACCATATGATCCAGCAATTCTACTTCTGGATATATATCCAAAAGAAATGAAAATAGGATTTCAAAGAGACATATGCAGTCTATGTTTACTGCAGCATTTATTCATAATAGCCAAGATATGGAAACAAGCTAAGTGTCCATCAATAGATGAATGGAAAAAGAAGATGTGATATATATATATATATACACATATATAAAATGGAATTTATTCAACCATGAGAAAGGCTGAATTTCCATTTGTGACAACATGGATGGCCCTTGAGCGCATTATGCTAAGTGAGATAAGTCAGGCAGAGAAAGACAAGTACTGTATTATCTCACTTATATGTGGAATCTAAAAAAGCCAAATTCGTAATAACAGAGAGTAAAATGGTGGTTATCAGGGGATGGGAGTGGGAGATAAGGACAGATGTTGTTTAAGGGTACAGACTTACAAGTAGTAAATAAGCCCTAGAGATCAAGTGCACAGTGCAGAGAATGTAGACAGCAATACTGTATTATAATCAACAAACCTGCTAAAAGACTAGAACTTAAGTATTCCACCCACTGAAAAAAGGATAATTATGTAATGTGGTAGAGGTGCTAACTATTGCTACAATGGCAATCATGTTGCAATATATAAATGCATCCAAATACCATGTTGTACACCTTAAATTTACACAGTTATATGTCAAATATATTTCAATAAAGAAAGAAAATATAATATTCATTACATTCACACACACACATGCACATAAGATTTTCAAATAATTCTGAGAAATTCTAAAACCTCTCATTTGTTTTCTTTTACTTAAATTTGAAACAAATTACTTTAAAAAGACACTTCACTATTATTCTTCTTATATTACCCTTTGTATTATGTTTTTATTGTATCGCAAGGAAATAATTATTTTAGAAAAACTTCCTATACGTTTCTTTTTATATGCCAGTGTCAGTAGACTGGTCTAAGTGAGAAAACAAACAAACAAACGAACAACAAAAACTTGTTTCAAACAAGTTCTGGGAAAAAACATGTAAAATATTTTTTTCCCCAGATGGATTCATGTAATGTAAATTCAAATCACATAATGTAAAATGAAACATTATATTAAATGTTGACTAAATGTTTTGTATGGTTATGCTTTGTCTTAATCTTTGAGATTGAAGTTTCTTGAGGAGTGAAATGAACATTTTCTCTTTTCAACTCTATCATGACAGTATGTCATAATTACTGATTATTGAATCATGTCTTAATTCTCTTGTGGGGTATATGCTACTAACAATTTTGCTTTTTACTTTCTGCTTATACTTACATTTTTAAAAGTTTTGTTAATAATTGCAATTTAGTATTTATTTCTCATACCGTTATGTTGACCCTATGTTCAAAGAAGTTGTCTAGAAAGTAGAGCCAGTTTAAATTTTCTTTACTTCTCTCAGAAGATGCTTAGGTAAGTTAAAAATAATACATTGCAAGAATAGCTGTCAAAATAGTAGACAAATCATTTAAAAGGAGATATGCATATAAAAGAAGTAAACCATTCTTAAAACTCATGAAAATGGAGAGGATAAAAAGAAAGTCAGCCCTTGCAAAGTCAGGCCTGAGTCAGAAGTTCCAAACTTCATCAAAGACGTAAAAAACAAAACAAAAAGACAAAGAAAGAAACCAGATGCACATTTGGGGCCCATCTATGGAAAGTATTGTATTTTGTATGGTTTCAACAAAAGTACTAGAATAATAAAATGATCATTATGTTTCAGTGGGACTCACATTGCAAGTGAGAAATTACAGAACTGCTTAAGAAAGTACTTCATTTTAAAACCATCAGTTGAGGGTACTTTTGCAGACCTCACTCTGATCCTAAATGAATTCAATAAGATACCCTTGAAAAGTTGCATTTTGCCAAGTTGGGTCCACCTGACAGAAAATGGACACCAACCTAACAGCTGAATGTACAAACTAGGTGCCTTGGTGAATTACAAGGAGAGTGCTGGCAAAAGTCCTCGGATTTGAATAGGCCACTATAATGGGTAAGTTACAGCATCTGAAGATCATTTTGAGGGGCATTGCTGCTGGTTTCCCCTGTCTGTCTGACTGTTTGTCTGTCTGTCTCTCTATCTGTTTATGTATCTATTTATCTACCTCTATCTGTCTGTCTGTCTGTCTATCTATCCATCCATCCATCCATCTATCTATATCTAAACTATCTCAGCTTAATTGAGGTATAATTTACATACATTAAAATTTACCTATTTTAAATGCACACTTGGTTGAATTTTTTTAATGATACAGTTGTGTAACCACTACCAAAATCATCCTAAAAAGTCTCCTCATGTGCCTCTGCATTTGCTCCCTTCCCCTGACCCTTGGCCACAGGCAACTGCTGCTCTGCTTCCTGCCACTTGAATTTTTCCTTTGCTAGAATTTTGTACAAATGGAATTATATAGTATGTAATCTTTTGAGTTTGACCTTTTTGATTTAGCATAATGGTTTTGAGATTCACCCATGTTGTTCTATACATTAATATTTTGTTTCTTTTATTGTTGAATAATGTTCTATTATATGGATATATCACAAGTTGTTTATCCATTCGCCAATTGGCAGGCATTTGGACTATTTCTAGTTTTTGGCTACAATGAATAATACTGCAATGAACATTTGTGTTCAAGTCTTGATATAGACACATGTTTTCATTTATCTGGGATAAATATCCAGGAGTAGAATTGCTGGGTCCTATGATAAGTGTATTTAAAACTTTGTAAGGTACTGCTACACTAATTTGCCAAAAGTGGTGGTATCATTTTCCATTTCTACTAACAATGTATGAGAGTTATAGTAACTCCTCATCTTCACCAACACTTGGTGTGGCCAGTCTTTTACATTTTAGCTATTTTAAGGAAAGTGTAGTGATACATCATTGTGATCTTAATTTGCATTTCCCTGATGTCTAGTAATGTTGACCATCTTTTCATATGCTTATCTTACATTTGTATATTTTCTGCTCAAATCTTTTGACTATTTTGTAATTGAGTTGTTTTCTTATAATTGTGTTTTATATATATAATAATCATATATATATAAAATTGTATATGCATAAATAAATATGTATAAAATATACATAAAGTTTTATATATATATATAGTGTTATATATATAGAGTTCTTTATATATTGGCTATATATACAAGCCCCTTGTCAGATGTGTGTTTCGCACATACTTTCTCCCAGTCTATGCTTTGTCTTTTCATTTTCTTAAGTATGTGTTTCAAAGAAAAAAAGATTTTAATTTTGATGTTAAAAACAATGTTTTATAATTTTTGATACTATTATAAATGTTTATTTTTCAAATTTGAAATTCCAATTGTTAGTTACTAGTATGTAGAAATCCATTTGCTTTTCTATATTGACCTTTATCCTGCAAAGTTACTAAATTAACTTGTGATGTTTAGTAGCTATGTATATTTCATCAGATTTTCAGCATAGATGATCTTGTTGCTGTAAATAAACACAGTTTTACTTTTTCTTTTTCAATGTCGATCTTTTTCTTATTTTATTGCTGCAGTGCAATATTGAATAGAAATGGCCAGAGCAAACATCATTGTCTTGTTCCTGATCTTAAGGGGACATCATTCAGGCTTCAACATTAAGTATAAGATCCGTTTGAGTTCTTAGATGACATTTATTATGTTCAGGAGGTTCCCTTTTATTCCTAGTTTGCTGAGAGTTTTCTTTCTTTTGTTTTTCTTACAAATAAATGTTGGGTTTTGTCAAATGCTTTTTCTGCATCTTTTGAGGATGATCATATGGTTCTTCTTTTCATATGATTAATTGTTGAGCCAACTTTGCATTTCTAGGATAAATCTCAATTGGTCATGCTGTATTATGTAATATATATTTCTGGATTGGATTTGCTAAAATTTTGTTAAGTATTTTTGCATTTGCATTCATGAGGAATATTTGTCTGTAGTTTTCTTTTCTTGTAATGTATTTCTCTGGTTTTGGTACCAGAGTAGAGCTGGCTTCACAGAGTAAATTGGGAAGTATTTCCTTCTCTTCAACTTCCTCAAAGAGTTTGTGTTGAACTGGTATTATTTCTTCCTTGAAAGTTAGTAGGATTCCTCAGTGAAGCAACGTAGGGCTGGACTTTTCTTTATAGAAAAGTATTGACTACAAATTCGCTTTTTTCAATAGTTATACAACTATTGAGGTTATCTATTTCTTCCTGAGTGAGCTTGATGGTGTGTTTTCTAGGAAGATTGTCCATTTCATCTAATTATCAAATTTATTGTCATAAAGTTGTTCATAATATTCCATTCTTATCTTGTATTGCTAAACTT
The DNA here is from genome assembly GCA_031878705.1 of Tapirus indicus. NCBI lineage: Eukaryota > Metazoa > Chordata > Mammalia > Perissodactyla > Tapiridae > Tapirus > Tapirus indicus. The sequence goes on from CM062933.1 coordinate 2,639,361, forward strand.
TCTTTTTGAGATAATTGTAGATTCACATGCAGTTGTAACAAATGATATAGAGAGATCCCATGCACCCTTTATCTAACAAGGGTAACATCCTGTAAAATTATAATGCAATTTGACAATCAGGATATGGACATTCATATAATCAAGATACAGAACATTTCTGTCACTGCAAAGATCCTTTCTGTTGCCCTTTTGCACCCAAATCCACCTCTCTTCTCTCCCTAATCCCCAACCCCTGACAACCATAAATCTGTTCTCCATTTCTGTAATTTTGATATTTCATGATGTCATGTAACTAGAATCATACAGTAGGTAAGCCTATTAAGATTGGCTTTTTTCACTCAATATAATTCTCTGGAGATTCATACAAATTTTTGCATGTATCAGTAGGTTCTTTTTTTATTGCTAAGCAGTATTCTATAAGAATGTGCCACACTTTGTTTGAACATTCATCCTTTGAAAATATCTGAGTTGTTTCTAGTATTTGTCTATTATGAGTAAAGCTGCTATACATATTTGTGCACAAGTTTTTGTGTAAAAACAAGTTTTCATTTCTCTGAGATAAATTACAAGTTTGTATGATAGTTGCATGTTTAGTTTTTTAAGAAATGCCAAACTGTTTTCCAGACTAACTGTACCATTTTACATTCCCACCAGCAACATATGAGTGATCTAGTTTGTCCACATCTTTAGCAACATTTGGTGGTGTTATTATTTTTTATTTTAGCTATTCTGATAGGTGTGTAAGTGTTTGTTGTGACAACTTATTCCATCTTGTGTTGTGATTTCATGTTTATAGTGATGAGCTTATGTTTGTTTTTGGTGTTTTCCTTCCCTTGATCTTTGATGTCATAATTAAGTGTTTGCTAACCTATTCTAGTAGAGAGCTGCAATTTATTTGACTTTTGCCTACCTATTTTCTCCTTCCACAAAGCTTTGTATCCCCTTTCTCCCTCTTTTTTTTTTTTTTTTTTTTTTCAGGCATGAGGGTCTTCTTGAGCATTTCTCGCAGTGGGGGTCTTGTGGCCATGAACTCCCTTAGCTTTTGTTTATCTGGGAGAGTTATTATTTCTCCATCATATCTGAAGGATATTTTCCCTGGATAGAGTATTCTTGGCTGAAAGGTTTTATCTTTCCAAATTTTGAATATATAATTCCACTCTTTCCTGGCCTGTAGAGTTTCAGATGAAAAATCTTCTGAGAGCCTGATTGGAATTCCTCTGTATGTTATCTTATTTTCTCTTGCTGCCCTTAATATTCTTTCTTTGTCATTAACTTTTGCCAGCTTTACTACTATGTGCCTTGGGGATGGCCTTTTTCTGTTGATATATTTAGGAGATCTATTGATTTCATTCACTTGTATTTCCAGCTCCCTCCCCAGGTTTGGGAAGTTCCCAGCTATCATGTCTTTGAACACACTCTCTGCTCCTTTTTCCCTCTCTTCTCCGTCTGGGATACCTATAATTCTTAAGTTGCATTTCTTAATTGAGCTGGATATTTCTCAGAGATTTTCTTCATTTCTTTCTCACCTTAGCTCTGTCTCCTCCTCCAACTGAAGCCTTTCTACATTGCTATCCTCAATAGAACTAATTCTTTCCTCCATATTGTCAGCTCTGTTCTTTAGAGATTCCAGATTTTCCTTTATCTCCTCCATTGTGTTTTTCATCTCCAACATTTCTGATTGGTTTTTCTTTATGGTTTTAATCTCCTTTGTGAAGAAGCTCCTAATTTCCTTGAATTGTCTATCTGTATTTTCTTGTAATTCATTGAGCTTTTTCATGATAGCTATTTTGAATTCTCTGTCATTTAGGTTATAAATTTCTGTGTCTCCCGGATTGACTTCTGGATGCTTGTCATTTTCCTTCTGGTCTGGAGGTTGAATGTATTTTTGCATTGTGCTTGAGGGTGTGTTTTTATTTTTCCTCATTCTGAAGATGTCTAGTCATAGATTCCACTTGCTGCCACCAGGTGGGGGTCAATAACTGTGTGTTCCAAACCGCTAAGATGTGTGGGAGTCCTGGCCAGACTGAAGCATGGCTGGGCTCATGTGTGGTTAGGCTGAGTGCCTTGCGTCATCACCAGGCTGCAGCACTGCCAGACTGGGTCTCCACTGGGTTGGATCTCTGTGTGCCTCCCCTGGGGTGTAGCGCCCCTGGGCTTGGGTGCTGAACTGGGGTGCTGAGCATGGCTGAACTAAGGTGCTGAGCTTGGGCACTGAGTGTGGCTGAGCCAGGACACCAATGGGGGAAAAGGGGTTCTCACTTTCACCTCCCTGGTCCCAGGGGCTTCTCGTTCTTCCCTCAGTATCTGGTCTCCTGGAGTGTTAGTTTGGCAAAGACACCCCCACAACTGATCTGTTCCTTCTATCTGGGGATTCTCTATTGCTGTGTGGGAACTTGGAGAGCAAAGGTTTTCCTGCAGAGAGCTGACCCTCCCCTCCTCTCTGAGAGCCATGTGGTCTCAGTCTCAGGTCCATTGTTGTTGGGGAAGCAGGGGAGACTTCCTTACCCACTTCCACTTCCCCTAGGGTTTCCAGGACCTCTGGCTTCAGATGTAAGGCTATGTGGGTCTCTCAGACGTCCTATGTGTAGTTTGAAACACCTAGTTCATGTATGTGTGACCTTTTTGTTGTATCTTAGTGGGGGAGCGTTTAGGGGGAAAAGCTCACTTTGCCATGATGCTGACATCACTCCTGTTTATTTTCTCATAATTGTTAAGTCTTAAGCGTTCATATATATAATATTCTAGATATTACTCCTTTGTTGGATATGTGGTTTGCAAATATTTTCTCCACTTGTAGCTCGCATTTTCATCCCCTTACTAGGACCTTTTGCAGAGCAAAAGTATTTAGTTCTGATGAAGTCCAATTTATCAAAATTTTCTTTAATGGATAGTGCTTTTGGTGTCAATTTTAAGAACTCTTTACCTAATCTTAGATTTCAAAGATCTTTTTAAAATATGTTTTATACTTTTACATTTTACTTTTAAGTCTGTGATCCATTTTGAGTTAATTTTTGTCTTAAATGTGAGACTTAGGTTAAGGTTCACTGTTTTGCCTGTGGATGTCCAGTTGCTTCAGCACAATTTGTTGAAAAGGCTGTCCCTCCTCCATTAAGGAAGACATGTTTGTGTAGGTCTATTTTTGAATTCTCTGTTCTAGGTCATTGATCTATGTGTCTGTCCCTCTGCTGATACCACACAATTGTGATTATAGTAGCTATATAATAAATCTTAAAATTGGGTAGATTTATTCCTCCTACTTTATTCTTTTTTTTCAAAGTTGGTTTAGCTATTTTAATTTCTTTCCCTTTCCATGTAAACTTTAGAATTATCTTGTCTACATCTACAAAAATATCTTGCTGTTATTTTGATAGGAATTTTGTTAAAACTTTATGTCAATTTGAAGAGAAATAACATCTTTATTATATTGTGTCTTTCAATTCATGAACACAGTATCTCTCTCTTCTTATTTAAATCTTTGATTTCTTTCACTAGCATTTTGTAGTTACTACCATGTAAGTCTGTATGTTTCTTTTTAGACTTACAGCTAAATATTTCATTTTTGAGCAATTTAAAATGGTATTGTATATTTAATTTTAGTGTCCATTGCTAGTACATAGAAATACAGTTGATTTTTAAATTTTTGAATTTAAAACTTCTGAACTCATTTATTAGTTCTAGGTGGTTTTTTGGTAGATTTCTTGGGATTTTTCTACAGAGACGATCATGTCATCTGCAAATAGGGAGAGTTTTATTCCTTTTTTTTTTTTTTAACTGGTCTATGTGCCTTTTATGTTCTTTCAATGACTTACTGCACTGGCTAAAACTTCGAGCCCCATGTTGAATAAGAGTTGTGGGAGCAAGGTGTCCTTGAGTTGTTCTCAATCCTAAGGGGAAAATATTCAGTCTTTTATCTTTAAGTATAATGTTAGCTGTGCATTTTTTATAGACATTCTTTATCAAGCTGAGGAACTTGAGAGTTTTTATCATGAATAAGTGCTGAATTTAGTCAAATATTTTTCTGCATCAATTGATATAATCATATGATTTTTCATTGTTAGACTGTTAGTATGGTAGATGACACTGATTTTTGAATTTTGAACCAGTCTTGCTCAAGTAAATCCCACTTGGCCATGGTGTGTATTTTTTTATATTTTGCTAAATTCTTTTTCCTAATATTTTGTTAAGGAATTTTGCATCTGTATTCATGAGTGATATTGGTCTGGAGTTTTCTTTTCCTTGCACTTTGGTTTTGGTATCAGGGAAATACTAGTTTCATAAAATATATTGAGAAGTGTTCCCTTCTATTCTATTTTCTGTAAGAGAGTGTTTAGAACTGGTGTTAATTCTCTAAACATTTGGTCAAATTCTCTACTGAAACCATCTGGCCCTGAATATTTCTTTTTTGGAAGTTTTAAAGTTTTGAATTCTGAGCCAGCCCTGATGGCCTAGTGGTTAAAGTTTGGCACACTCCACTTTGGTGGCTGAGGTTTGGTTCCTGGGCACGGAACCACATCACTCATCTGTCAGTAGCCATGCTGTGGTGGTGGCTTACATAGAAGAACTAGAAGGACTTACAACTAGAATATACAAGTATGTACTGGGGCTTTGGGGAGGGGAAAAAAAAGAGAGGAAGAGTGGCAGCAGATGTTAGCTCAGGGCCAATCTTTCCAGGCAAAAATAAATAAATGAATAAAATTATGAATTCAACTTCCTTAATCATTTGGGGATTATTAAAATTATCTATTTCATATTGGAAATTATAGCAGTTTGCATTTTTTGAAGACTTGGTCCATTTCAACTAAGTTGTCAAATTTGTGTTTGTAGTGTTGTTCATAGTATTTTCTTATTACCCTTTTGATGTCTCCAGGGTCTATAATGATATCCCTATTTCATTCCTGATGTTAGTAATTTCTGCCTTCTCATTTTCTTCATCAGTCTTGCTAAAGATTTGTCAATTTTATTGATATTTCCAAAGAATCAGCTCTTGTTTCATTGATTTTCTTTAATTTTTATGTTTTTAATTTCAGCATTGTCTGCTCTTATCATTATTATTTCCTTCCTTGTGCTTGTTCTTTTTTATTTTCTAGGTTTTGAGATGGGAGCTTAGATTATTGATTTGCAATGTTTCCTCTTTTCTAATGTAAGCACTTAGTACTATATATTTTTTTCTCAGCACTGCTTTAGCTGTATCTCACAAATTTTGATATGTCCTAGTTTCCTTTTCATTTAATTCAATATAATTTTTGTATTTCCTTTAAGACTTCATCTTTGACATGTGGGTTATTAGAAGTGTATTGTTTAGATTCCAAGTGTTTGAGGATCTTTCTGCTACTGATTTCTAGTCTGATTTCATTTTGGCTGCAGAATATATTCTGCATGATTTCAATTATTTTCAGTTTGGTGAGGCCCAGGACATGGTCTCTATCCTGTGCACACTTGAAAAGAATGTTGTTGTTGTGTGGAGTGTTCTATACACATCAATTAGATTCTGTTGATTAATGGTATTGTTCAGTTCTTCTATATCCTTCTGATTTTCTGCCTAGCTTTCTATTAATTGTTAAGAGGGGTGTTGAAGTCTCCAACTATAATTGTGGATTTGTCTATTTCTCTTTTTAGTTCTTTTATTGTTGTCACATTTTTTTAGCTCTGTTGTTTGGAGCATGCACATGTAGGATTGCTTGTCTTCTTGGTAGATTGACCCTTTTATCAATGTGTAATGTCCTCTCTCTGTGGTAACTTTCTTTGCTCTGAAATCTACTTTATCTGATATTAATATTGCCATTTTTGCTTTCATTTGAAAAATGTTTGCATGATATACCCTTTTCTATCCTTTACATTCAACCTGCCAATATCATTATATTTCAAGTGAATTTTTTATAAACAGCACATAGTTAGGTCATATTTTTTAATCAACTCTGCCCAATCTGTCTTTTAATGGATATATTGAGACCATTTATGTTTAGTATAATTATTCATATGTTAGGCTTCAGTCTGCCATTTACATTCTGGTTTTCTGTTTGTTCTCTCTGTTTTTCATTTCTCTATTTTCTTTTTCCTAACTTCCTGTGGGTTACTTGATCAGTTTTTTGAATTCCATTTTTAGTTATCAGTATGTTAGTTATCAGTAGTGTGTTTCAGTATATCTCATTTTATAGCTTTTCTAGTTATTTTTCTAAATAATACACTATATATACATAACTATCACAGTCTACTGTATCTTTTTTTACAAGTTAGAGTGAAATGTAGACATCTGACTCCCTTTATGTCTCTTTACCCTCCCCCATTTATAATAAATTGTATTAAGTATTTTCCATACATACATTTAAACAACACCAGATAGTGTTATAATTTTGCTTCAACTATCAGACATAATTTAGGAAACTTAAGAGAAGAGAAATGTGTTTAGTCATTTTTTTAAAAAATTTTTCTTCCTTTCTGACATTCCAAGTTTCCTTCTGTTATTATTTCTTCTCTGTTTATATCTTCCTTTAGCCATTCTTTTAAGTAAGGTTTGCTGGTGGCAAGTTTTCTTAGTATTCCTTTATCTGAGATTGTTTCAATTTCCTCATCATTCCTGAGGGATATACATTCACTGGATATAGGATTCTGGTTTGACAGTTCTTTTCTTTCAGCACTTGAAAAATATCATGCCACTTCATCTGGCCTCCCTGGTTTCTGATGAGAAATATTCTGTCATTTGAATCATTTCTCCTTGATAGGTAAGGTGTCATCTCTCTTTCTCTGCTTTCAAGATTTTTTATTTGTCTTTATTTTGTGCAAGTTTGAATATGACGTGTCTTGCTGTGCATTTCTTTAGTTTTGTTTTGTTTTGGGTTTACTGAGCTTCTTGAATCTATAGGTTTATGTCTGCCAAATTTCAAAAGTTTCCAGTCATTATTTCTTTGAGAGCTTTTTCAGCCCCTCTTAATCTTCTTTTCCTTCTGAGACTCTAACATACATGTTATTATAGTTCTACAGTTCTCCAAGACTGGTTTTTTTTTAAGTACACTTCATTGTTCAGATTGGGTAGTCTCTATTGTTCTATCTTTAAGCTCACTGATTCTTTCCTCTGTCTTCACCATTCTGCTGTCAGCTCAGTTCTCCTAACTCTGTTCCAGCGGGGGTGGGGGCACCTTGTTACTTCCAGGTGGTGGTAAAGTCCACCTTCTCCACTTGGTGTCTGTTGACACACGAGGTAAGGGTGTTATCCTTTACTCCTGGGCAGTGGTGGGAATTATGGGTCTTCATAAGGCTTCCACTGATAGGCTTAGGAGTTACTCCTAATCCCCACTGATGCTAGGTTGGCCTCATTACTGTGGAACAATAGTGCAAGGCCTGACTCTTAACTCAGTCTTCTTGATATTACCCCAGTGTGTGGGGGGGCATCTTGTTTCTGCCAGAGAGGGTGGAAGTTTAGGCTCTCTACTCAGTTTTTGTGTTGTCACTTTGTTGGGGTTTGGGGTTCCTCATTCCAGTCTGGAGAGGATGGGAATCTGGCTCCACTTGACGTTGGCTGGCACGGATGACGGTGGAGCCACAGTTTTTCTGTGAGATTTGGCTGTAGGAAAGCAGACATTGTCTAAAAGTGTTCTTTCTTCCCAACCTGTCCCTTTCCTGGTCCTTTAACTAGAGAGTAGGCTTTTGTTGGGGGTTCTGTTGTCTGCACCATTGTCATTTCTTGGTTAATAGCTTCTTCAGCAACATGTCTGGGATACATGAGGCAAACAGAAAGCCCAGGGTACTTGCCACCACGTCCTTGGGGCCTGAGGTCCATGGCAGGTTTGCCTTCTTTTATCTACCTTACAGAGTCTTCTTATGTTTGTCTAACACACACACACACACGTTCATTCACTGCTTTTAGTTGTACTTAAAGGGAGAAATAAGGAAACATATTCTACTCCATCTTCCAAAAAGTGGAAATCTTTGAGACTGGCAATCATCTTTTGACTTTTTTTCTTGATCAGTCTGGTTAGAGGTTTCTCTATTTTACTGATATTTTTCAAAGAATCAGCTTCTGGCATTATTGATTTTATCTATTGTGTTTCTGTTTTCTATCTCAATGATTTCTACTCTGATCTTTATATTCCTTTATTCTTCTTAGTTTGAGTTTTATTTACTCTTCTTTTTATAGTTTTTTAAAGTCTAAGCTCTGGTAATTGATTTGAGACCTTTCTTCTTTTCAAGTACAGGCATTTAGTGCTATGCATTTCCCTTGCTTATAGCTGCATCCCACACATGTTGATTGTGTTTTCAATTTTGTTTAGCTCAAAATGATTTCTTATTTCACCTTTGACATCTTCTTTGACTAATTAGATATTTAGAAGTGTGTTCATTAGTATCCAAATATGTGGGAGATTTTCACGTATCTTTCTGTTGTTGATTTCCAATATATTTTAATTACGGTCGAGAACATTGTATTACTTGAATCATTTTAAATTTATTGAGACTTGTTTTATGACTTAGAATATGGCCAATTTTGGTAAATTTTGTATGTGCATTTTAAAAGAATGTTTATTCTGCTTTTGTTGGGTGAAGTGTTGTATAAGTGTCAATTAGGTAAAGTTGGTTGACAATGTCCAAGTCTTTATCTCAACTAATTTTCGGCCTACTTTTTCTACCAATTATTTAGAAAGGTATATTAAAATCTGACTAAAATTGTGATTTTGTCTATTTCTCCTTTTAGATCTAACAGTTTTCACTTCATGTATTATTGAAGCTCTCTTATTAGTGGTATAAATATTTAGGATTGTTGTGTCTTCTTGACTAATTGGCACCTTTATCATTATGGCATAACCTTCTTTATCCCTAATAATATTCTTTGCTCTAAACTATACTCTTCCTGATACAAATATAACTTTCTTTTGACTACTGTTATCATTGTATATCTCTTTCCATCCTTTTACTTTTAACCTATTTGTGTCTTTGGTTTAATGTGTATTTTTTGTAAACAGCATATATTTGACCTTCCTTTTTTAATCCAATACTTCTTCCTTTTAATTAGAGTGTTTAGACTATTTATATTTAATGTGCTTATTGATATGTTTGGATTTAGATCTGCCACCATACTATTTGTTTTCTAATTGTCTAATCTGTTTCCCTTTCTTTTCTGTCAGTCTTCCTTTGGATTGTTTTTTTGTGTGTGTGTGATATTTTTTTATCACCTTGGCTGTAAACCTTTGTTGTGTATTTTAATTTTGGGTGTTGCTTTATGTTTAATAGAATACATATTTAACTCAGCATAGTCTTCCTCCAAGTGCTATAACCCCATTTCACATACAAAATAAGAATTTTTCTACAGTGTACTTCCATTTCTTTCCCCTTGGATATTATGCTATGTTTTCATACATTTAACTTCTCCAGATGTTATAAATTCCACATTTCATTACCATTCTTTTTTGCTTTAGACATCTACTAACTTTAAATGAATTTATATAATAAGAAAAAGATTTTTATAATTATTCTCCAGTTACCATTTCTGGTGCTATTTATCCCATTTTGCAGGTACAGGTTTGCATCTAGTTTTCTTTTCTCTGTTTGATGGACTTTCTTTATCATTTCTCATATTGTGAATCTGCTTTTGCTAAATTCTCTCACTTTCATTTGTTTGAAAAATATCTTTATTTTACCTTCCTTTTTGTTTAGAATCTTTTCTAAAATTTTACTATAGTAAAATACACATAACATAACATTACCATTTTAATCATTTTTGCGTACAATTTGGTGGCATTAAGTACATTTATGATGTGCAACCATCATCATTATCTATTTCCACAATTTTTTTTATCATCCCAAACACTAACTCTGTATTCATTAAACAATATATCTCCATTCTACCCTACTGTTCCATCTTTCATTTTTTGGGGAAAAGATGTTTTTTGCTGGGTAAAATATTTCAAGTTGACCTTTGAATATTTTTTAGAGTACTTTAGTAATATTGCTCCACTGTTTCCTAGCTTCTATTGTTTCTGACAAAAAAATGGTGTAATTCTTATTTTTGTTTCTCTGTGTGTAATGTATCTTTTTCTATGGCTGCTTTTTAGATTTTGTCTTCACCATTTTAAGCAATTTAATTATGATATGCTTTATCATAGCTTTCTTCATATTTTTTATGCTTGTGCTTCACTGAATGTGTTTGATCTATGAGTTTATTATTTATTATTTTCTCAAAAGTTTTTTTTTTCTGTTATTTTCTGTCCACTTTTCTTTCAGGACTTCAGTAACAATTATATTAAGCTGCTTAAAGTTGTCTTATAGATCAGTGACGGTCTATTTAATATTTTTCACTCTTTTTTTTAAATACCGGGTTTCACTTTAGTTATATTACCATGTCTTCAAGTTCACTAATCAGTTCTTTTGCCATTTCTATTCTATCTTTAATCCTATCCAGTGTATTTTCCTTCAGGAAGTAATGTGATCAACAAAAGAGTTTGGTCCAAATACTAAGACCAGTTTACAGAGGAACCCAGTTTGTCATGCTGCATTATATCTTGTATTTCTCCCAAACTCATCAGAAAAGTTCATAGTCTCATTTGAATATTTAAAAAATATTTTCAGAGCATATTTCCTCAAGTTTATGGCATCATGTCTATTTTAGCAGCAGGTTATTTGTTGTTCAATTTAAAGGTAAATCGTCATATCATCTTTAGGTCTTGAAAATTAAGAATCCCAGGGCAAATTCTATTCTATAAGCATAGTAACTTATTTGTAGTAACAAATATAAAATAATTAACATGCTTTGCTCATATGTGAATAAGTTGTCATAAATTAAACAAATGACTGACCTATCCTCCAGTACTTAGAATAGTGGTACATTTTATATACTGAATAAAAATATGTTGATTGAGTGACTGGAAGGAAGCATTATACCATTTCTTAATTGACTATAACAATTTTGATTTTGTTTTTTCTAACTCAGCTTATATTCAGGTTATTGTGTTGAAATTAATTATGGGTAGCTTCTTCCAGGCTCCATAAAGAGGAGTGAAGTGATTTATTAATGATGTCTTCCATACAGTGTGAAGGGAATTGGTAGCATTCTGTCTATACTGTAGTCAATGAAGAATTAATATCATTTGGTTTGGTAGATTCTTTAGTCACCTATCCAACAGCCATTCTCTTTCTATTGTCTTGCTGGCAGAACCCACCTTCCATAATGAAAAGTGATAATACTAGATACTTGAATTTCCAATCAGCCTTGCACTTTAGATCTGAGCATGTGATTTAACCCTGGCCAAAAGAAGCTGAGAGTGAATATCCTAGAGGTCATGATAAAAAGATAGAGATACATGAAGAGAACCTTTCTGTTGGGCATGTGATAATTATATGCTTAGAGTTTTTGTGGCTCTCATGTTACCTTGAAGCAAAGACCAAACAAGTTGTAGACAAGGTACTCCAGAGCCCTAACATTCTTGAGATATTAAATCAATAGTGTTATCATCTTGAAGAATTGCTTGGGAATGACATCATCAACATGGCAGAATATGAGTTTTCTACCTCCAAAAGAACACCAATTTAGACAATCACCCATGGAGAGCGTGCCTTTGTGGGAGCCCAGGAGTCCAGCAGAGAAGATCTAGTGCAATGTTGGAGAAAAAACAATTCAGAATTGGACACATTAAAGAAGGTAAGAGGAACAGTTTCATTTTACCTGTGTCACCCCTCCCCTAAGGTGGCACAACTCAGTCACAAGAGAGATCTTCTTGACCCATGACTTCTCTCACGGGAGAAAGTGAGAGCATGGGAGTGAGCACCCAGTTTCCCTATTTGTGCAGAATGCCAGCAAAGACCCACTTCTTTCTTGCCCCATCCAGAATACTAAGGTTTGCTGTGAGACTGAGGGCGCAGGGAGCAGCTAGGAAAGTAACAGCCAGGGCTCTAGGAGGGCATCAAGGAACAAGGATCCAACTAACTGCTTTGCAGATTCCATCAGGAAGGTCACCCTAGAGCTGTTGGCGATGTCTCACCTGCAGATCCCCCCCAACGGGTCCATAGGCACCCTCAATGCTATATGCGCCTCAGGTACACACATCCCCACCCTATGGATGGGTCCCTCTATGCACCCCCAGGGCAACGAGAGAGAGGCTTTGCTGAAAAAAAAATCCTAAAATTTATATGGAACCACAAAAGACTTTGAATAGCCAAAGCAATTCTAAGAAGAACAAAGTGAGAGGCATTGCACTTCGTGGTTTCAAGGTATATTGTAAAGCTTTAGTAATCAATAAAGTATGATATTGGCATAGAACAGACACATAGACCAAGGAAATAGAATCAAGAACCCAGATATAAACCCACGCATATATGGTCAACTAATGTTTTACAAGGGATCCAAGAATATTTAATGGGGAAATGATAGTCATTCAATAAATGGTGATGGGAAAACTGGATATCCACATGCAAAAGAATGAAATTGGACCCCTATCTTATACCACTCACAAAACTTAACTTGACATGGATTAAATATAAGACCTGAATATAAACAGCTTAAATATAAGACCTAAATATAAGCTGCTTATATTGACCTGAAACACTAACACTCCTAGAAGAAAACATAGGGGAAAATTGTCCTGACATTGTTCTTGGCAACAATTTTCTGGATATGACACCAAAAGCAAAAACAAACAAATGGGACTACATCAAACTAACAAGCTTCTGCACAGCAAAATATAAAATCAACAAAATGAAATACAACCTATGGAAGGGGAGAAAATATTTGCAACCCAAATAGCTGATAATGGGTTAATATCCAAAATATACAAAAAACTCATAAAACTCAATAACAAAAAACAAATACTACAATTAAAAATGGGCAGAAGACATGAGTAGACATTTTTCTAAAGAAAACATACAAATGGCCAACAGGTACATAACTAATCATCAGAGAAATGCAAATCAAAATCACAATGAGATATCACCTCACACTTGTTAGAATGGCTATTATCAAAAAGACTAGAGATAAGGGCTGGCCTGGTGGTGTAGCAATTAAGTTTGTGTACTCCACTTTTGGGGCCTGTAGTTTGCAGTTTCGGATCCTGGGCGCAGACCGACACAGCACTTGGCAAGCCATGCTGTGGTGGCGTCCCATATAAAGTAGAGGAAGATGGGCACAGATGTTAGCCCAGGGCCAATCTTCCTCAGCAAAAAGAGGAGGATTGACAACAGATGTTACCTCAGGGCTAATCTTCCTCACACACACAAAAAAGACAAGAGATAACAAGTATTGATGAGGATGTGGAGAAAAGGTAATATTTGTGCACTATTGGTGAGAATGTAAATTGTTTCAGCCACTATGGAAAACAGTATGGAAATTTTTCAAAAATTAAAACTACCATATAATCTAGCAATCCTACTTCTTGGTATATGTCTAAAGGAAATGAAGTCACTATCTCAAAGAGATATCTGCATCTCCATGTTTATTGCAGCATTATTTATGAATAATACCTTAACTGCAGAGGAATTTGGGGAAAGAGTATTGGCTCCGAGATTTTGGAGGCCATTCTTGCCTCCCACCAAGACTTAAAAGGCAGAAAATTCCCCAAATATTGGAAGGATATTGACTAGCCAAAAAGAATAACACATTTTCACTATTATATTAAAATTGGGATCATAAAAAATATACAGTTATATATTTTGATTTTTAAATCAGTTAGCATTGTGTCATGAGACTTTTCTTGTCAAGTGTTCTTTCAGAGCATGGTTTTAATGATTGCATAATATTCCAGCATACACTACTTCCAATTGCACAAATCCTAATTTTTCTTCTGCAAATACCAGTCTCTTTAAATGTTTGCAACTTTTAATATCAGTGACTTACTAAATATTTGACTTCATACAATTTATCAAATCTGGGAATCAACTTTCTTGGTTTCTTAGTCTTAGTCTAATCTTTTGTAATTTAAAAAATTTCAACCATCTTAAGTTTTTGGCTTATGGATTGAAGGAGTGTCTGTTTCCAAGCAGGAAATATCTTTGTGGCATCTGGCACACAAATGATGCTGTAATGTCACTTTATAGGTATGCATTAGCTGGCCCATGGCAAAGTTCTGCTGGACTCTACATTTCTTCACCTATTATTGAGTGGTCTCTCTCAATTCATTTGGGCTCTTGTTCCTGAATATTTAGAAAGCAACCTTTTATTTTCCTTGTAATATTTCTTAGAACTGTGGTCTCAGAAATTCTTGAATTTTAATTTTATATCATGTGTTATTTGAGCAGTAACTACCTATATGTGGAGAACTATCGTGTCAGCATAAAACGTGGCTACAGACTGCTAACCAAACTGGTCTTGTTAGAGGCGACAGTTCCCAGGTTACCTGTGTGCCCTGGAGCTCTTTCCTTCTTTTTCTCACTTGCTTATGTAGACTTATTTGTAACTTTCTCATGTAGAAAGCTAACGTTTTCTCTCTTTTAAAATTCCATCATATAGCTGTGCTGTCTTGCTATTAAATTCCTTCAACTGCTTACACAAAATGGCTGTTGAATGATGGAATTTGAATTACTGTTGAATGGTGGAAAAGGAAAAACATCAGTTACTATGTGATTTTTCTTAAAGCTGAGCAGGTGTATTTAATGTACATTAAGAAGTTGAATTTATGCATGTCTGTGAATGTTTATTTTCTCAGACTGTTCTTCAGTTTAATTTTGATAAAAACTTCATTGATTTTAATTTAGATATTTTTCACTATTTTAATAACAAAACTTTTAACAGAGGTTTTCCAATTAAAAATAGCTTTTGTTTATCATCTATCCAATGAATATATCCTTCTTTTATTTTTTGAACACTTTTATAGTACATTTTATATAATATACTAGTATTGATGTTGATTAAATGGTAAATTGTTTTGAAAACCACATAGAAACTAAAACATTTTGTTGAAATCTGGCAGAGTTCTGAAAAATTAGAATATTTTTTCTGAGTTTATGGGAAAGGAAGTCACTCATTTAATTGACAATCATTTCCATTAATTTAGATTTCTAATGTTTAAGGTGCTAAGGCATTTTATCTTAATTCAAACCAATTTTAAAGTGTACTGTAACTGCTAAGTTTAGCATTAGAAAAACATACATAAAAGTATAGGCCCAATTATTTAAGTAAGAAAACTGTTCGATTTTCAGAGAGGAGGAAATTTCAGAGAAGCTAGTGATAACAGTTCATCAGTTTCTTTAATTCAGCTCCCAAATTCTGGTATTTAGACACTTTAAAAAATAAAATACTTTTAGACTAATCATAAACTGCTACTATTGTTAAAATTCTGGAATGAAAAAATGAGGAAGCTGATATGGAAAAGATTAAGACTCTAAAAGTTTTCCCTCTATTAATTCTGCAAGCCATGTTTTAGTGACATTATGAAAGTCCACAGAATCTGTTACCTAGCTAGCCACTGTGCTTGGATGGTGGCTGGCACTGATTGATTGAAGTGGTATGAAAACTTAATTCTGGGCTCTCTAGGCCTAGCTCTTTGCATAAGCAAAAGAAATGACTTTAAATGTATTCTATTCTGTATGTGAAAGTGGCACTGGCCCAGCATCTGTGGGGCATGTGTTTGGAGATTTTGCTGAGAGTGGGAATGAATTCATAGGGATTCAGTCACATCTGTTGCCAAGACCCCACTTATAACCAACAAGTTGGCCAGGGTTAGGGGCTGCTGGCTATAGACAGAGATTGCAGAAAAGCTAACTGCCTTGCTTGGGTTTGAACCTTCTCCCCCAGCCCAGTGTTATAACCGCTCAGAATCTTTATAAATATAGAACACGTTCTGAATAGTAGAGCCTATGGGGAAAATCCTCATGTATATCATGCCTATACCAGGCATAGTCTTTCTGGCGTAACTTCTGAGAGTGGAAAGATACAGCATAGGAGATCTCAGTGCTAAAATATTTCGAGTCTCTGGAGCATTAATAATGCCTGTCAGCCTATCAACAACACAAATGCTTTTGGAAGAGTTTGACAACATTTAAAAAAATGATTCTTACAAGAAAAGCATCTGAAGATAATTGATAAGAAGATACATATAGAATATACGTATATGAACTCATGCATAAATGATATATGCATGTACTAAATATTCAGCTGAAAATAACAGCTGTATGGAAATTATTTAACTTTCCACAACTCTGTGCCAGAAGTACTTCTCAGTAACTGATTTTTATTAACCATTGCTAGTCAATGTGTAAAACAAATAAGAAAAATGCAAATTTTGGAAACTATTTCAGATAGGATATTTACTTAAAATTCTAAGTTATAATTGAAATAAATTTGTTTAAATCAACTCATGGTCCTAACATACTAACTCGCTGCTCTCAGAGTAGCTGCTGCTCCCTGGGGTGTACATGGTGCCCTTCTCTCCAGCTGCAGGCGTTCTAGGCACTGCCAGCTGCGAGCTGCTGAAGGACAAGCTCTCTGCCTGCTCTCCTCGCACAGTCAAGTCTCCTGGAAGACTTCATGCATGCCCAGGGAGAGAGGCCCACTGAATCAAAAGTGTGGAGTCACTGCAAATACGTTTATGTTTTTGAAAATATATTTATTGTTTTCTTGACATAGGCAACTTGTAAGTAGTTTTAGTAAACATCTAAGTGATTTGAGTAAATAAGTGGCATTTATATTTTTTCCTGTGCATGTGAACAATAAACTTCAAAAACAATTTCCACAGGGATCATGTTTAGGAAGAAAATAGCTCAACTTTGTGACTTATATTAATTTTATTCAATACTATGGAGTGATCTCAGCTTTTAATTGGCTTCCTCATGACCTGAAAACTTTGATTTATCTCCTAATTGGATTTCCCTTAGAGAGTTAGTGTACTCATCATAGGGGTCAATACATTATAGTTAGACTATTCATTTGTTTGTTTTCCTGAGGAAGATTTGCCCTGAGCTAACATCTGAGCCAATCTTCCTCTACTTTAATGTTTTTGTGTGTGTGTGTGAGGAAGACCAGCCCTGAGCTAACATCCATTGCTAATCCTCCTGTTTTTTGCTGAGGAAGACTGGCCCTGGGCTAACATCTGTGCCCATCTTCCTCTACTTTATATGGGACGCTGCCACAGCATGGCTGACAAGCAGTGCATCGGCAGGCGCCCAGGATCCGAACCCATGAACCCTGGGCTGCCAAGTGCAAACTAAACCACTGCACCACTGGGCTGGCCCCAATCTTCCTCTACTTTACATGTGAACACCTCCACAGCATGGCTGGTGAGTGGTGTAAGTCCGCACCCAGGATCTGAACCAATGAACCTGGGCTGCCGAAGTGGAATACACGGAATTTAACCACTCGGCCATGGGGCCAGGTCCTCGACTTTCAGTTTGGTAACATATAGTTTATTTTCTTGGACTAAAGATGAATGAATTAACTTTATTGTAGAAAAGTTTTTTTTCTCAAAAGAAGTTATATTAAGATATATATTTACATTTATCTTAATATTTTCTCCCATTTTATGATGGACTATATATTATTTGGTCCTTTCTGTATCATCAATTAATAATCATTTCATATAAAAATTTATTATAAAATTATAAATAACATCAAGCAGTGTTATCAAATGAAAAATACTCTCTACCCACCACCAAGTCCTACTATTGAAATATAAACTCTTTTAATTTTTTATATATTTAGCTTTATGGTGATTATCTCCATAACTTCAAATAAAAAATGTATGCATCTATTTCTAGATTTATATATTTTAATCAATAATTACAGATTCCTGCTAGAAAAGATGCAGCATTTTGCTTGTTTACATGATAGTCTTTCCTTCATTTTCCTGTTGTTTTATTTTAAATTTTTTCAATTATTTAAAAATATTGCATTGATTACTTTTAAGCATTAAATAACATGCATAAAACTCAACTTTCTGAACCTGTATTTCTTGACTCCAAATAATGTAATAAGATGAGGTTTTTCAGTGCTATAATTACCCTTACTTTCTCCCTCACCTCTCACCTTCCAATCAGTCACTTTCTATGATTAAAGTTTACAGCATTTATATTTTTCCCTGTCTGACTTAGTCACTAAGTTTTAGCTGTAGACTTATCTATAGATTTTATCTAAAGATATCTATAGATGCTATAAACTGATGGTCAATAAGTGATTTCAATCATACAACATTTTGATATTATCATTTATTTATAATGTTACTCAGTGAGGGTACAAATAGTATGAATTGACCTTAGAAAAGTAAATGTAAGAAATTCTGCTCTTGGCCATCATAAATAGGTAGTTTGGACCAACTCTCCTACTTAGTACAACTAAATAAGGTGGACAAAATTTTGTTTGGGGAATTAAAAAGCTACCAAAGCAATAAGGAGTTGGAGAGCCAATATTCAGGGGAAGAAAGAACTGTAGAAATGTGAACCCAGAATTGGGGGCTGCTTTTATCCAGAGAAATCTGCTGATTCTGAATGTGGTGGCTGAGACAATAAGATGAGCAAGTCTTCCAATAGATTTCCTAGGCTGAAGGGGCAAAAGTGGAAGTCAGAGCCTGATGAGAAAAGGCATTGGAAAAAAAAAACCTAAGCAAACACACTTTTGGTTGGGTTTCCAAATGGCTTCCCTCTAGGAATAACAGTAAGCCATTAAAATACAATTTCTCAAGGGATTTAAGTCCAATTTCAAATCACTTCAATACCTAATTTGATTAAGATGATCTGAAATTCATACTTTTCCTAGTCCAGCTGCCTGCCAAAAATAAAAGTAAATCCTCTCAGGTAGATATGACATGATTCAGTGCTTAAAATTATTTCTACAAATTTTCAAATACAATGTTTGACACTCAATAAAAATTAACTAGACAGAAGAAAAAATAAGAAATAATCCAAACCAAGGAAAACAATAAAAATTGAAAGTGGCACACAAAGAATTCAGATAATGCTTTTCAGACACAGATTTAAAGATAACTATGATGAATATGTTCAGGAAATTCAAAACATGATTGAAAAATTTGGCAGAGCAGTGGAAACAATTAAGAAATAACAATGAAAATTCTAGGACTGAAAAATAGAATAATAAGAAAACAATAACTCAATGGACAAAGTACCTGCAAATTAGACACCAATGAAAAGAGAATATGTGGCCTAGAAGATAAATCAGAAGGAACTAGCCAATTTCAAGGTTAGAAAGACTAAAAAAAATGAAAAACAGAAAGAAGAGTATGAAATATGGTTTAAATATCTGACATAGGTATAATTTGAATAATAAAGTGGAGATAATGGGGCATAATCAATATTTAATGATGTGGTGATTGAGAATTTTCCTAATTTGATACGATACCAACTACATATATCATAGCAAAACAGTTGAAAACTAAAGACAAAAAATTTAAAAGTAGATATAGAAGACATAGTATCTTAAAAACAGTTACTTTAAGACAGATGGCTGAATTATTAATTGAAATTTTGGAGATGGAAGACACTAGATTTAAAAAATGTTTAAATTGCTGAATGACTGGAACTAGGTGGTGAGGGAGGGAATTACCTTCTAGCAATAATTCTAGTTTATTTATGGGACCAAGACATCAGGCTGAGTACCCAGACACCAGAGAAAAAAAAAATGACAGCCAACCTAGAATTCTATGTCCAGCAAAAATGCCTCTAAAAATGAAAGCACAATAAACAAATTTCTATGCAAATAAAAATGGTGAGAATTTGTCACCAGCAGAACTGCAGTAAAAGATCTTACAATTGCTATCTGCCACCTGCCAGATATGAAATATTGTTATTGAAAGCACATGAGAGAACTTGTTCACAGCTGTATAAAAAAACTTCCATTTATCTTTTGTTATTTTGCTAAAAGAACTATTCAAAATGGATGTGAGCATCTTGGAGGAAAACCTTGACACAAGAGTGGAACACTTTTCTAAGAAATGTTTCTTCCCTATTGTTCTTGATAAGGTAGAGGACAAAAGTGTGTGGGAAAAGATGGATATTGATGACTCTGAGTTAAAACATGATTCAGCTGGGGCTGGAAATATATAAGATGAGCCTGGAGAATCTTCTAAGTGCCAGAAAGTAAGAAGTACAGGCATACCTTGTTTTATTTTCCTTGGCTTTATTGCGTTTTGCTGATATTGCATTTGTGTGTGTGTGTGTGTGTGGAGAAGACTGGCCCTGAGCTAACATCTGTTGCCAATCTTCCTCTTTTTGCTTGAGGGAGATTGTCACTGAGCTAACATCTGTGCCACTCTTCCTCTATTTTGTCTGTGGGACGCCACCACAGCATGACTTGATGAGCATTGTGTAGGTCTGTGCCCGGGATCTGACCCTGCGAACCCTGGGCTGCCGAAGCAGAGCACAGGAACTTAACCACTATGCCACCAGGCCAGCCCCAGATATTGCATTTTTTACAAGACCCTCCACCAGCAAAAAGATGACTTGCCGAAGGCTCAGATGATGGTTAGTATTTTTTAGCAATACAATATTTTTAATTAAGATATATACATTGTTTCCTTTAGAAATAATGCTATTGCACACTGAATAGACTACAGTATAGTGTAAACATAAATTTTTTATGTACTGGGAAACCAAAAAATTCGTGTGATTTCCATATTATTTTGTTGTGATATTTGCTTTATTGTAGTGGTCTGGAATGGAACCAGCAATATCTCTGAAGTATGCTTGTACTCAAAACAATAAAAACCCACAATGATGGGCGTATGTCAAAGAGGTGCTGGAGCCAGTTGAAGAGTTCTCAGTGGCTGAAAGAGGAACAATCTGAGCAAGAAAATAAGAATAAAATTGGATTATAACCCAAAGTGTAAAATAAACGTCCACAAGTCCATACTGATATAAATAAATGTTTGGATAAAAAAATAACTGGGGAGGAGGAGGGAAATCTCCTCTGCAAAAGAATTTCAAATAATTTATGGAGATACTCCACCCTTAAGGAGATGGAGCATAACTTAAGTATGGGGTGTACACAGTGACTTTCCTCCAAAGAGCACTGTATGGAAAGAATAACTTTACAGTGGAGAAACCTGACAAGCACAACTTCATCTAAGCATTCAAGGTCAACATCAACAGTGATAAGGCATCTTGATAATATGCACCCTTGACATGATCTGACAGTATTCTTCTACAGAATTCATAACCCCAGTCCAATCATGAGAAACATAAGACAAATGCTATCAGAGGGACATTCTACGAAATAGCCGACCAGTACTTCTCCAAATTGTCAATGCCATTGAAAACAAGGAAAGTGTGAGAAATTGCCACACTCAAGAGGAGTCTAAGGAGAAATGACAACTAAATGTAATGTAGTATACTGGATGATATTCTGGAACATAAAAATGACATTAGGTAACAACTAAGGAAATTTGAATAAACTATAGACTTCAGTTAATTTATCAATATTAGTTCATTCACTGTGACAAATATACCATGCTAATACAAGACATTAATAATAGGGGAAATAATAGAGGAAACACTGGGGGTGGAGTATATTGAAAACTGGTACTATCTTTGCAACTTATCTGTAAATCTAAAACTATTCTAAAATAAACAGTTTATTTTAAAAAAGTGTTTCAGAAGTGTATGGCTTTGAATGTGAAGATGTTCTAAAAATAATTTAACATATTTTATTTATTTTTAATATATGTTATATAATAACACTTATGTCTAAGTAATTCTAAAAGGCTTTAAAAACATTTTTTTTATAGAAGCTTTAAAGCATATCTAGTAGAGAGAATAATACAGTGGACTCAAATGTATCTATTATCTATCTTCCAAAGTTACCAACTTCCTGTCACTTTTGTTTCATCTATCATTGCTTCTATATTTTTGGAGGGTGTGGGATTCAAAATCAAATGCCAGATTTCATGTCATTCTTAAATTCTCCATTGTGTATCTCTAACATATAAGGAAATTTAAAAACCCGTAACCATCATATTACTATTTCACTTACCAGGATTAATAACAATTCTTTAATAAAAGCTAATACCCTGTCCATATTCAGTTTTCCCTAGTTACCTGAAAAATTAATTTTTACAGTTGGTTTGTTGAAATCAGATTTCAAACAAGATCCACACATTGCACTGGGTTAATATGTTTCAAGTTTCTTTTAATCTATAATAACTCATTGTTTCTTCATGCTACTTTTTGTTAAGTAATCAGGTTTATTTTTCTAATACAATTCCTCATATTTTGGCTGTTTATATCTTCATGGTGTCATTTAACATGTTTTTCTAAAATAGCTCTTTCACTAAGTATAAAATAAAATTTCAAATGATAAAAATATTGTGTTATAATTTAATTAATGGCAGTTTTCTTTCTTAGTGATATATATATATTTTACTCATAAAATATATAGATATATATATAAAACAGTGCATCTGACAATGACTCTTAGATCTAATGAAATAGAGAAAAGGTCAATTAATTTCTCTGTGTCTCAGTTTCCTCTTTGTACATGTAGAGATTAGATAATGATTTCTGAGGATCTTTCTCATTCTAAAAGTCTATGCATTTGCACATATGATGGAAAGATCTATGAACACTAAGCTAGTGGAAACAGATCTAAGCAACTTATTTGTCCACCTTGAAGTAAACGGCCTTTCTTTGCATGTCCCTCAAACAAATCCTGTGTCATAAGTTAGAGAGGAACAGAGATTTTACAAAAGATCTTGCAGCAGATGGAGAGAGCAGCATCACACACCACCAAGTAAGCCTTAAAAAAAAAGCCATTAGAAGTTCTTGTTCTACTCTCTCCAAGTTTTTTTTCTGCCTTTGGCTACTTTTTCTATTGACACTCGTCTTGCACTTCTCCAGTTCATTTTATCTTTTTCTACTTCCTGGAAGCAGATAATTCTATATCTTTATATTTTTCTTCAGGAGATAAATTTGCCTCTCTTTGCTGTCTTTGCATTCTCGTACTCACCACACTGATCATCAGTCCACTCCCTTCAGAAGGCAAGGGATGGAGGCAAGTGGGAGATTTTCTCCATAATAACAAACAATATTTTACACTTACATTTATACCGGATTCATGCCCTTCTGAAGCGCCTACTGCTTATGTGGCAGGAATCAGGCTAGATGGGAATAATGACTAACAATACCTGCTTCCTTTTCCTTGTGAGTTTACGGTCAGATTATTTACATGCCTCAGTAAAATGTTAAGATTATGCATGAAATGGAAGTCGTGGAGTGATTTAAAAAAAAAGATAACACTATTCACAATTTAATCCACTTTTGCAAATCCATGGAGCACTTGCATATTCCCTTAGGGTTTCTGGGTGACAGTGAGCTGCAGTGAACCAGGACTCTGCTGCCAGAATTCCATCAGGAGTTACACGCTGGCTCTGTGTCCTAGTCTGAACTCAGAGCCAGGACGAGAAAACTGCCATAGGAAATGAGATAATGCATCCACAGACTCTTCTCAGGAAAATGCATTACCCTAAGATGTATAATGCCCTAGACATTTCAACAGATACATAGTAGTTACACTCGGTTTTTCTTCTTCTCTAGTGTTACTAATTCACAATCATAATTAAGACTGTTAAGTATACTTCTTTGTGAAACAAAAGAAATTTTCCAGTTTTCTAGGGAAAACGTTCCCAAATGACGTATTTTACTATAAAAAAGACAGCAAGGTGGCATAGAGAGTGAGGGCTGGATGCGATGGAGTTAGGAGACCTAGATGGATTTTGCTCTTGATTTTGCCATTTAAAAGCCACACGACCTTCAGCAAGTCCCTTAGCCTCAGTTTACTCATTAAATGGAAAAAAGGGAATCTCTTTAGTTCATACGAATTTTGAGAGGATTAATTAGATAATATGAATGAAAAGACTTCCAAATTTATAAAGCACGTGCAAACAGACTGGGTCAGTTTACCGAGAGTGACTACTAATTTGAACCTTAATGCCCCCTCCTTCAGGTCAATATGCAACAACAAGTACAAACACTGAAAATGGAAAGAGGCAGTGACATCATTGGCTGAACTGAGTCAGAACTCACAGTTTCAATTCAAATTGGTCAACCTGTGTACATATGGGAGAATTTCCTTTGAAATGGGCATGTTTCACTGGCCCACCAACAGCTTTAGACATGGTTTCCTGTTTACCTTGAGATGTAAACATCTTTTGTGGTTGGTTCTTAATGACTGGAGGAAGTTCCCGTTCTCACTGGAATGATCTCATTTAAACATAGAGCAGGATACAAGAAAGAACAATTAACTTGTGGTTTTGATTGATATTGTATATTTTAGACACAGCTGTATAGATCTGTGAATGTAATAATTAACGATTTCTCTCATTAATTAACTTTTTCCTTCTGTGAGTATTTATTGAACACCTATTATGTCCCAGGCATTGTTGTAGGGATTAGTAATAACAAAAATAAACAAAACATAGTTTTGTTTATTTCCTCCTTGCTTTTGAGGAGCTGATAATTTGATTTAGTAAATAGGCAAGGAAGTCAGTGATTACAGTATAACGTGATAATTCCTTTTTTAGAGCTTGGTGTGATCTGTTTGATATCAGATGTTTCTCAGTCCCTGCCTCTGGGGTCATTTTTAATGGTGATACATAAGCATTATGGTGTTCAAAAAAAGTATGCAATAGAAGGTCTACTTTTCAGCTCAGATTCATTTATTGGTTTTCTACACCCTAACCCCCAGCAAGAACTGACTGAGTTCTCCTTATGTGACAAACAGTATCTGACTCTTCCCATTGTAAGTTCTCTGTAATGTCCTTTCTCTTGTCCCATATTTACAAAATTTCTCCTGGTTCAGAGAGAACATAGCCCCCAGACATACAGGCACAGATTAGTTTAAATTTATTTAAATAGTTAAAGAACATGCAGCATTGCATACTCACGGTCAATATTTTCTTGAGCAAATTGGAAGGAAGCCAAAACTTTCGTAGAAATTGGTTGATAAGGATTCAACATCTAAATGTAATTTGAAAAGGTACAAGTGAAAGATGGTTGCTTGAGAATGAAAGCCCAGAAGCAGCCATATCAGTGTTGACAGCAGAGGACGAGAGGGACACAGAGAGATTCCAGAAAATGTGAATGTCTTTATCTTGGTTACTTTGGGTCAGAGTTATCACCAGTTTTCTGGTGAGGAGGAACTTGAGGTTAATATCAGAACACAATGAATATACCATGTCAGTCATTGTTTTGTGCGGTTTTGTGAAAAATTTAACTCTTTTTCTTGCAAATCTTTTTAATCTGACTTTCTTATCCCTCAGTTTGCTTGATGGTAGGAAACAAATCTAGTCAATTTCAGATGCACTCAGATGTCTTCCAGTGTTTTACTTCTCTTCAGGAAACCACGTAAGGTCTAGGGGCTTACATAATGTGCTGGCTTTGGGAGAACTATGTGACTCATGCTGTCGTCTGTTGAGATGCCCATGTTTGCATCAGTCTGGGTTCTGCTCATTCTGGCTACACGGCTTCTCCAGATCTCCTGATCATTCCTCAGCTAACTTCCAGGCTGTTTTGCTGCTTTGCTTTGCCACTTGCTGATGGGACTGCAAAAGACTCCCTGGGCTGTAAGCCCACTGTGGCCCGGGCTCTTCTGCACTCATTCATCCCCTCTTGCACCATGGAGGCAGCAGGAGCCTTGGCCAGACTGCTACCCCAGAGCTCCAGACAGGCAGACTGAATACCCCTTGACTCGGGGGCTCCTCAGAATGTGGCCTTCCCTGGAGCTCTGCCCGAGGAGAGGGGGGCATGGCCAGCTCTTCCGCTAGTTCCCATTCTAGGGTCTTCAGCTAGTTTTGGGGTGGGAGATAGTGATAAAAACTCCTATGCCTGATCACATCTTCTTTCACATATTGCTGTCATATAGCTAGACTGTGCTTTCAAAATTAAAAATCTGAGGATGTCTTGTTTGTGCTCTGATTCTGTTCTCCTTGGTGAGATGGAGTAGTTATATCTAGTTTGATCGTGAAGTGTGGAAAAACATGTTATCCTCCTTCTCCATTAAATTTAGCTATATATCATGAACTGAAGATGGTTCTCACTATAAAATGTGCATATAGTCATCTTGAGAAATTCTACTGTTATCCTCATACAGTATTATGTTTAATAATGCTTTCAGGTATTTTTACAGGTAAATACATCCACTAGGTTTGTTTCACATGCACAGTTTGAATGCCCATGGCTGGTAACACTGATAAGGACTGATCTTGGAGCATTCCACCCAATGGTTTGTCTCTGTCTGGAATAGTAATAGCTGCCTATGTGAAGAGAGCAAAGAATCATAGAAGAGGGATTATATTAACATTTTAATTGAGGAACACAGAAAATGATTGGCCCAATTTTTTTTACTACCTGTGCCCCTTTGGATATGGAGCTGAGAGAAATTTATAGCTGCAGGACCTAAAATGACCACTTTATGGGAAACTCCTTAAAGAAAAGGCCTGTGTATTATAGCATCACATTAATCTTTACTGTAGAAGAACATATAATAGGCCCTTAAATTTTGTTGCATGAATATAGCTTCAGGCTACTATAGTGCCTAATTGCCTACAAATTTTGTCAGATAATATTGATATTTTCCAAGTACATTCCTTTGGACATAGTCCCACAAGAAGCCAAATGAAAAAAATATAAATAAAACAAAACAACAGAAGAGTTTCTTGGCAAGTAAGTTTGAGAAATAGGCTGCATACACAGGCACCTTTGAGAGAGTACTTTGAATAACATTGTACCAAAATTCCTTCTCTTTTCTTTCTGTGTCCCCTCTACCAATATGCTACTTTCTTCCTTTTCTCATTTGTTAAACATTAGAATTTAATGTTAACTTTTTTCTTTTCTGTTGGCTATAGCTGATCATCATGATGGCCAAGATCTATTAAATTGGGAGGTGTGGCATTGGGGTGACGTGAAGAAAGCGAGATCAGCTTCGTTTATCTTCAGATGTTTAGATTATATTGCTTCTTGACTTTTTTTGCTGAGGAAGATTCTCCCTGAGCTAACATCTGTTGCCAACCTCTATTTTGTATGTGAGCCACTGCCACAGCATGGCCACCGATAGATGAGTGGTGTAGGTCCACGCC
The DNA here is from genome assembly GCA_031878705.1 of Tapirus indicus. NCBI lineage: Eukaryota > Metazoa > Chordata > Mammalia > Perissodactyla > Tapiridae > Tapirus > Tapirus indicus. Next base: position 2,666,345 of record CM062933.1, read on the forward strand.
TGGGAACCAAACCCAGGCCGCCGCAAAGAGTGCGCTGAACTTAACCACTAGGCCACTGTGGCTGGCTTGCTTCTTGACACTTTTAATAGCAGTTTTCATATGAGACAGTACTCAAGATTGAGAAAAACACATTGGAAATCCATTCAAAGTCTTCGGAGGAATTTCTGATGTATAATACAAATGCCAACAACTAAGCAGTTTGAGGAATTTTCTTATCCACCTTCCTACTTATTTAAAATTTATTTAAAAGTTAGCCTTCCTAACTTCCTTCATGGCTATACTGGACAGTGTGAGGTTGCTGTTACCTAGCCATCTGTAAACATGTTATTTCTTTTTTCAGGGGTGCTACGTTAAAGGAAGGATGATGCCGTAAATTGCTTTAAAAAGTATACTGAACTGTAAATATGAATCATCACTTAGATTCCAATATATTTACTTATTCTATTTATATACCACCCTATTTCTAACATAATTTGAAGGGGCTTCTTATTTCATATAAAGAATTTTTTTATGAAGACCATAATGAATAGAGTGAACACAGCTGTAATTACTATTCCAGCCCTGAAAGCCGCTGTGATGAAGTCATGGAATTATGACCTCTTCTAAGCTTATAATTGTGTGAGAAGATATGTACAAGTTTATATTACTCAGTGAGATCCTCAGACAGAATCACATTCTGGAAACATTTAAGACAAAAATAAGTCTTTCTGATCTGTTAATAAAGTAAACAATCTTGATTTAAAAAGAATAAATTGTATGTTAAGGACAAAAATGTCAAGTTCTTTGCGTGGGGTCATAACTCAGTGTTTTCTTCTCTTCAAAAATGGAAAAAACAGCTATGCAGTTGTATTTGTTGTTGAAATGCAAATAACTCACATTCCAAAGTCTCTTCAGGCTAAATCAGCATCATTTAACGATATACATTTTTTTTAATTTGAGTCTCTGCTGGGCCCTGAGCTTGTCTCTTAGAATAGGTAGGCCTTGTTCTCTAGAATAATTGGGACGTCAGTGACTGTCAACCCTGGGTGCAGGGAGGAAAGAAAACATCATGGGGCCAGTAGACACCTAACACCCACTTCACAAGAGGCTGTGCCTGGTGAGAAAAGCTCCCGACCATCCAAATGCCTGCACTTGGAGATTCTGCAGAGGCTTTCCCTTCCAGTGACGTCTTATACAGCCCATGTTTGACTCTGCTAAGTGGTGAGACAGAAATGAAAGCTATGAATTGATCTACCTGTTCAGGAAGCCAAACTTTTAAAAGAAAATAATTCATTTGACCTTTCTGAGTTCTTCCACCTTGCCTGAGAGACCAAAAGGAACTTGGCCTTTTCTTCTACCTTTTCTTTCTGCTTCTGCAACTTGACATGAGTAGTGAATTTGCTAACAGAGTTGAAATTCTCTTTTGGCATTAGACTTATTCAGGGAAGAATGTATCCAAGGACCTATAATTCTGAAATTTCAAGGAAAAATCCTAAATGCAGCAAATAATGCATTTCTAAGCAAACATGAAAGCACATATATCATAATTTACTTAAATTGCTCATTAGTTTTTTAAAAATGTGATTTACATGCTTATTGTAGAAAACTTGAAAACTGTAGAAAAATATAAAGAAGTAAAACAAAATCAAACATAATTCTATCATCCAAAGAAATGCTGTTAACCTTTCAGTGCTTTATCTAAATATAATGATAGGCATTAAATATAAATATAATTTTCCTGTATTTGACAGTTTTGCCTATGGCCATGATAACCCTAGCAGTTAATAACAGAAAGAGCCAGGACAATCTGAAAAGTTGCTGAGGGTCTATTATAATAAAGAATAAATGACATGGGGACCTATGTGGGCTCTGGGAAGATCTGCATCATTTAAAACTCCTTCCAACAGCCACGTGCATGAGCCTGGAAGCTGATTCCCCTCCAGATGCTCCTTCGGACGAGCCCTCACCCACCCACAACTCCTTGTGCCAGACTGTGAGCCAGAGGCATCCAGCAGAACCACAGCTCAATCTCCGACCCACAGAAATCGAGACGTGATGTTTGTTATTGTAAACCACTAAGCTGTAGGTAACTTGTGATGGAGCAATAGACAACTAAGACACAGCATAAAATAGTTAAGTGAACTTTGGTCATTACACAAACTCCACCACTCAGTTTACTGTGAAATGTTGGTCAATCCACTTAACCACTTAAGTGATTCTTAGTTTCCTTATTTGTAGGGTTTGACCAGATTAATGTTTCCCAAACTATGGAAAAATTTCAATATTTTCCATATCTACTTAAACCCTTTACTGTTTTTTACTGAGTTCTTTGAATTGTATCATGATGAAAAATTACTTTTAAGCCAATTATGCCATTTAGCAAACATTTCTTTGGTAAGTATTGCTAGCCCTCCAGTGGTTGTGAGCTGGTAAAGGATATTTTCCTCTTCCTGACAACTTCATTACCAGATGATATATTACAATGATTGAAAGTCTCAGATCAAATTCTGTCAAATGGGCAAACATTTACCATATTTAACCAAAGCTAAGATACTATCTATGGTAAGATACATAATAGTTCTATAGGCCATTGAGAATGAAAGAAACACTGACAATCGTAATTATAAAACGCTGTTGATTGTAAGACACATCCAATTCTAGGCATGTTAAAATGTGAGAAAAATGTGTACTTTAAGATTAAAGAAATAAGGTATTAGCAACTAAGCACCAAAAGAGGTCATCTGTTCTATTCAGTACCTTTGAAGTCCCACTTCTGTCCTCAGTACACTAGCCCTAGCAAGAAGGCTGACTCCAAAAGGCACATCACAGTGTTCTTATTAAACCTGATCTTGTCATAAGGTCAGGTGCAGGGTCCTCCATGCAGTGGAGAGATGCAGGGTCAACACAGCTCTGGATCTTGAGGGAAGCACTGGGGCTTTGCAGGACCCATGCAAGGAGGTAGGACCTGTTCAGTATTCCCAACTCATCATCTGTCTTGAACTACACCCATTTAAGCCAATAAAGATCATTTTTAACATACCTTACACTAATGAACAAAGCATTTGGTACAGGTTTGATTAGGGACGTATTATCTTCTAAGCACAGTTCTTTAGATACAGAGTCCCGATAGGGCCTCAAATGGTAGTCAGCCATTCTTGGAGTGTAGGTTAACAGCTTGTTAAAAATGCACATCTTACTGTTTACACTGAAGCATATTAAAATAAATTATCATATCCTCAGTATAAAAACACTTCTATTTTACCAAAATAAATTTATTCTAGTAGGAAACCACAGATCACTCCTGTAACTGGAAAATGAGTAACAATGCTATAAATAGAAGTCACCTATAAAAATGAACAGAATGCATCAAAACGACACTTGGTACCATTGCCTAGCTCGAAGCTGATGCCAGTTCTCTCTTTGTTAAAAAAGATTAGTAACTGAGATTTTTTTACTTGACTTAATCAGAAGGGGAATAATTGAAAAGCGAGTCATTTACTCAGAATGTTACTCAAAGTTATTTAAAGCTCTGTTAGTGTACCACCGGGGTCTAGTTCTTGCATCTTGTGAAAAATTGGATTAGATGATTTCAGAGTCCCTGACAAATTTAATAATCTTTGAAAGCAGTTTTTCTCATTCTTCTTTTGTAAAGCTGTGGGTGGTAATATATGTCATCTCAGAAAACAGTACATAGGTCACTGGCATCTTATGTAGATTAATTGTTGTAAATAGTCAAACCAATGAAGTATTTATTTTTCTAATGAGCTCATTAAAAAGTGACAACATTATAGGCAATTACATATTTTTTCCTCATGGTGCTTATATTACACATTTATAATATTTATATTACAGATTTTTTAGCTGTATTAAAAATGCAAGCTCAAACCTCCTGGTTTTAGGGGGAAAAAACCCCAAATGCTTTATTTGTCTGAAAGCCTTCAGGACTGAATACATTTTTTTTTTCTATTTTACCGGCCAGTGATCATACAGCAATATCTGGTACACTTGATTTGAACACCACTTCGTCTTTACTCCATGGTTTTAAGGTTCATTCACATGCTTCATTGATAAGTACTTCCAAGGGTCCCTTACAAAAGTCATCGTGATGTCAGCTGAGCTAAAAGAGCCCACACTGATAACCAATAGTTTGGTTTTTCATCTTCTTTGAGACATGTTTGGCAGAGTATCTGCATTCTTTTTGACTCACTACAGAAGAGAACTATTCTCTATATAACTCTTACAGAAAAATGAGAAAAAATGTGTTACAGCTTTGGGGAGTGATGTAAGTTCTGTGCCTGGAATTAGTCACCTGTGGACAAGCCTTATCCATGCATGTCCAATAGTGGGAAGGGGAGATCAGGAACGGACATTTATCCATTTCTTACATTTTTCACCATTTGTTTTAAAGCTTATTCTCAACTACCCATTTTATTAGCCTGACTGAAAATTTGAGAAAGATATCTGAGTTCTTTAAAAAAAAAATCTCTAGCAGTCTAACTAAATTTCTCCATACAATTTGATCAAGAACAAAAAAAGCCAAACATTGGTATTTCTATTTCACAGTTGCCCCGACAACTGCTCCTTCTTGATCTCCTATAGTCTTACATTTTATTATAAAATTTATGTTAGTATTTTATTGCATTTTAAACCTTTTTGAAGTTTAATATTGAAACTAGCTTTTTGTTTCTCTTTAGTGTTAAGATACCTATTCCAAGAGGCAGGTTTGGTAGCACTCTAATTAAATGTTAATAACTAAAAGAAGGATGTGTTAGGGACAAGATACAAGAGCACAAATGCAACCAAAAGTAAAATGAATGGTTAATTGGTGGAGTTTCCTGTAGTGCTTGTCCACCCCTCTGCAGCACGCGTTTATTCTGTTCATTGATTTTCTATGCTTCCAAACATCCGTCTATCAATATGCAAACCTTCTACATCTCACTCCCACATGAGATGGTAGGAGAGCTTAACCATCTCTAAGGGATTAATATTAACAGCTACAATTTTCCTCAAAGGCAACACTGTGGTTTGACAACTGCCTTTTATCCAATCCAGAGCAGTAAACCACAGTGACAATTCTGGCACTGAGGCAAGAAAGTGACAAAGAGCTTTTTGTTGTAAGTTTTTTTTTCAGTATGCATCAAACTATACCCTGCAGATGGCTAAATATGGCACTCTGTCTGAAGGAGAGCAGGATCTTTCATTATAGTTATAGTTTTTGCTCACTCTGCTAACAAAGCTTTTTTTTCACAAAAGAATGTGTTTCTCATTGAGATACAGGCATGCCAAGTCTGAAATTTAAAATCCAAAACATACTGTATTATCTAAGAGCAAATAAACTTTGGAAAAAATTATCTGATGGAAAATTACTAGATTGTTTTTTCCCCTGGCACCCAAATATATTTTTCTTTAAACATTTATCAGCCAATCATTTTGTAGTTTTAGGGAAATTAACATTCATCTGGGAAAACTTGTAGGCTATTAAAACCAGTAATGGCAGGGATGATAACCTTGGAAATTTATACTACACAGCAATTTTAGAGACATTAATGCTGTCACAAATGTTTGAATTTCTAAATCTGTGATATTTATCTCATTTTTTTACATTGAGAAATGCAATGGGGAAATATTAAAACTATTGTATAACATCAATCCTGTGCAAATTGTACTAATTTCACAGCTGTATGGTTGTGTCGCCCAGGGAAGTCCCTAAAACATTTTCCATGCCTAATGCTTTGTTTTTAACTTGTGCTTACTTATAGGAACCAAGGCAGAACATTGCCGGATTGCCAAGCCGCAGAACGGGTCCAAACTAGAAAGGTCCAAGACGGCGATGGGGTGCTATGAGCAAAAGAAAATGTGTGCAAAAGGTACCATGTGCAAGAAGGGAAGATCTGCGCATGCTCCAAATGCCCCTGCCCCAAGGGATGACGCGGAGACCCCTCCCCCTTCACATCCCACAGGAACTCTGCTCACCTTCCCTGAGAGGGGAAGGTGTTCTAGAGCAACAGCTCTGCCTCTTCCATTTGTTGATCAACGAATAACGTTTCTGCTCTGCTATGCTGAACCAGGTGTCCTTCTGTTGGCGTGAGCGGCTCCCGGTAAAAGGACCCACTTGCGGGTGACCAGTCCCTTAGGGCTCAGTAACAGTTGGATGTGCAAAAGAATGAATTGCTGGGTGTGTATAGGTTGTATTGCAGGTATATAGTTACATTTATTAGGGCACAGAAGTTGTATTTTTAATGAAATGTCTTTGATGGTTCCTGCTTTTTATCCCCCTGTACTCTCACTGTCCTGTAGGGAGGCATAGCCAGTTCGTGCTCAGGACAGAAAGGCCTCACGGAGGGTGAGCGGAGGCGGTGGAGGGAACGTGAGCAACAGGCTTCTACATTCCAACAGCGAACTCTTGTCTCCGCCACTGGGTAATGGGAGTCATTTAATCTCAGTGGACTTCCAACAGGCCTGCGTGTGATGACCAAACACATGAAACAAATAACTGTGCCTGGCAAATAGAAGGTGCACAACTAATGCTAAATTTTATAGATTTTTATTCTTAGGGATTAAAATTGTCCAGCACATGCTGAAGGTTGAGGACGTGGTGGCTGGGATAGTGTTAGATAGAATTGATAATGATAATAATTCCAGTTGTACCGGCATGAATTCTGCATATTTTTCTTTTTTCTGAGGCTGATTCACTCTTTCAGAAATGTGTTATTATTTTAGTAAGACCAAAATCAGGTATCATGATGTAGTGAAAAAGCACTGGATGCTAGAATCAGAGGATTTTGTTTCTGGTCTTGGCTTTGCCACTTACTTGCTGGAAACGAGGGAAGTGAGGTCTGTGGCTACACTAGGTGTGGGGGTGGGCAGCTGACCTGATTAGATCATCTGTGCTGCCTCCTTTGCTCGCCTCTCCTGGTCTGTATCTTCCAGAGTCAGGAAAGTAGTGGTACAGCTCCGTGATTGAGAACATATAATCAGCCAGGCTCCCCTGTTAGGACCTCCCTAAATTGATTATTGACCCTGTTTTAGGATAGATTCTTCCCTGTTGCCATCTCTACAACAGTTGTAGTTGTGGTCAGCTGCCTGTTGGGTACCACAAAAGTGCCCCCCCAGCCTTTTACACCAAGTAAATGTCACACGATACTTTCCACTCTTCTAAAGTACCATGGTATTTTGATTCGGACACCACAGCAACCATGTGGAGTCAGACACTCACAGATTGATGCTGAAATGATATGGTTCTCAAAAAGCAAAATGAAACAAAGTTAAAAAATAAATAAACCACCTTCCTCCCTCCCAAACAATTCCGAAAGCCATGTTAAACTCCCTAAACCTTCCTGTAAGCTAGACTCCTTCAGGCCCCTCTCTCCAGGCGGGAGAAGTCCATCCAGGAGTCTGGGCTCAGCACCAAAGGTTGTCATGTACACATCATTTGATGATCTCTTCTTCGAGGAGTGGGAATAAATGTTGGTTGCAGGGTGCCTGCATCATTTCTATTGCCACATCCCAGGCACCCTCAGCCCTCAAGTACCTCCCAGGGGCACTCTTTGCAACTTGGTGCAGCACATGGAGCTTCCAGGGTATCAGCAGGGTCCCAGGTTAATGACTGGTTGCCTTTGAACTTTCTGTGGGAATTTCCTCCTCCTCTCCACCTACACTTTCTAAAGTGTTAAACAACTGATACAATTCATGCTAATATTCTAATGCGACTGATGACATTCATCCACCTTGGGGGAATATGTCATTTTTGCTTAGGGACCTTATTGGAACATGCGATGCATTGTCTTTGCTTTCTAAATGCAGAGATTGTCCCCCTTCTTCCACCACTCCACTATTTTTTTTCTTCAGTTCAGGAAGGAGGGGAAGTAGAGCAAATAAGAGATGGCATTGCTCCTAATAGCATTTTATAGATAAACTACTTGCCAATTAAAAGCTTGCTCTGCTTTAAAAGCCATTTTATGTCGTTGACTCTTTCTCTGATAATGAAGTTCTTGGTGAGGACAGGTTAGTTTTATAACAATTCCCAGGGGCATGGCATGACGTTTCATTCTAAAAGAAGATAAGTGAAAGTAGGGCTTGGGAGAGTATTACATTGTTTCCTAATTTGAGAAAACTCCCAGAGGCAGTTCTGTTTACTAATACCTGGATTCCCCCGTTGTGGCAAATTTAGCATCCTTCTGGCCCAGCTTGTCCTTGTTCCTGGCTTTTAATGTCTACTTCCAAACAGAAGACACTCCCAAGCAGATGTTTTGGCTCTGACTCTGATCCCCACCTAGTAGCTTTGGCTGCTGCCTCGCTTGTTTCTCAGCAAAAGTTTCTCCTGGGGCAGAGGAAGGCTAGATCCCACCACCTGGGAGGATCTTTTAATGACATTTGCTCTTGTTAGTTTCTGCTTAATCACCATACGATTCATTTTTTTTCTATTGGTGCTACCCCCTCCCCACCTCTCCTTTCAGAGACAAGGACCCAACTCTTCCAGAAGGCCTCAAATTTTCTTTCTTCTGCTACTCAGAATCAGAGACCATATTTTGTGAGTCTTTAATAATACAGTACACAATACACAATAGTTACTAATAAATAGTGGGTTAAATAAGTTAATAAAATTCCTAATGTTGCTGAATGTACATTTCAGAAGTCACCCAGTTCTCTAAGAAAAGATAAAAAACAAAAGAATAAAAGACTTTTATTAATTCATTCATTTCCTTACTCTCATGTTCATTTTATACAGTCTACTTTCAGTTATCTTTACTAGTGGATGAGAACGGAAACCATAAATTCATTAACATGCGATTGAATCCCCAACCCACTGACTTTGGAATGCATTCTGTGTTTACATGGAGATTCATGTGTCCAAAGTTGGGGGGACACCACCTATAAATCAAGAGGTCTGGACATCTCCCAACTTAGGAGGAACTGGGAATATCTCCAATTCCCTCTTCCATTTTTTTCTCCCTCCCTCTCTGCATTATATACATGAATAGCTTGGTCTCATTCTAAAGCAAAGAATGAGCAGAAGTGCCCTCTCAGACTTTTCCTGGAAAAGAGAGGCATTTACGTGCCTGGGGTTAAAGGACTTCTTTGCATGGTATATTCAAAATAATTAGACTCAAATCTCCTTAGACAATCAATGCATGTATTGAGCATGCTACTGCCTAGGGTATTGAGGAGATAAAGACAGAGCCTGATCTTAAGATGGGGGAGGCAAACCACCTCCCACAGAAAAAAATTGCGTGCAAGACAATAATAATAGCCATCTGCCAGACACAGACAATAAAACCTATGGGCCTTCAGAGGACGAATAAATCATTTCACCTGGGGGCAAACAGCTGTGACTAATAGGTGGGACAAATTTATCTAGGCCTGGGGTGATGGAATGATTTGTACTGGTAGAGTGAGTTAAAGGTGATCCGGATTGAGGGAATGGCCTCAACACAGGTGTAGAGCCATTTGAGTCAAGAGAAGAGGACACATGTATGAGCATAGAGATACATAAGAGTGGTTTTACAGTATTTTTATCTGTGTTGAATAAGAAAGGATGTGATTTGATAGAATCACTCAAATGGAGGGAATTTATAGAACAGACAGCTGGTATCAGAAAAGCCATCTAGAAAGTGCTTTCAGTAAGATATGTAGTAAAAAGTCCTTGAATAGGGTGGCAGCAGAGCCAGTTTCATGGGTGTGGAAACTGTGGATACCCACACAGGGTCTCAGTCTGGAAAGACTCTTCCTGGTTTAATACTCTGTTATTCCTGTCTTGAAATTCTTAATTTTGAAAAATGGACTTCATGTTTTCATTTTGCACTGTGCCCTGCAGATTAGGTATCTGATCCTGCTATTCAACAAGGGGAACTAATAAAGGGAACATGAGCAAGGGTCTGAGGAAGGAAGAAGGGATGTGACTGGTGACCAGAGGTAAGAACCTACAGGGTCATAGTTGGGCGTCTCACAGCACAGCAGTGCAGGAAGAACTGGATTGGGGCCAGGGGATTACACTGAGCAGGTGAGCTGTTTGGAACCGTTGTGTTGAAGTATTGAAGGCCAGAGGCGTTTAATAGGGTCCACAGTGTGCATGGAAAAATGACAAAATGTGGCAAGTTAGAAGCTGAGTAGAAGGTGAAAGAAAGCATTCATTCTAGCAATCAGGACAGGGAAAAAAGGGGAGCTCGAAATCAAGTGACAGGACAGGGAATCTGTAGGGGAGAAGACAGGGAGCAGACTCGAGAGGCCCCAAAGATGTCGACTCTGAAGGAGAGCTCACCTGGGAAGGCAGGGAAGAAACTCCTCTCCTGCAGGAAGACATCCTCAAAGTTAGTCATGGGGGCATGAGATGATCCAAGACAGGAACCCAGAAACTGGGCTGTGGCAGGGAGTGGAGGAGCCACTTCTCTTTCTAGTCCTGTGCTTCTTTTCTGTTCTTAAAGCCACTGGAAAAAAATGTGCTTATTCCTGAAGCATTCATCTGTAGACGCTGGGAAAATTTTACATTAAAACAAACACTGCTAAATTATGAAGTTGGAAGAAGAAAATCACATGGAATTTTAAGATAAACCTTGAAACTTCAAAGACATTTCTGCCCTCAGCCACTTGCTTGCGCCACTCTCTCCTGCTTAGTGGGTACAGTTGCAAGGACTGAGCGTCATGGCTCTTGACAAGTGTCTGGAAGCTTGAGCATCACCTGGGGAGTTTTAGAAAATTCTCCACTCCTAGAGATTCTGAGTTAGTAGAATTTGTATTTTTGAAAAATTTCAAAGGTGATAGATACATGACTGTTCTAGGCTTTCCTTACTCTTTTTCTTCTTTCTTCTTCCTTCCTTCTCTCCCTCCCTTCTTTCCTGCATTTCTCCCTTCTTCCCTCTCTTCCTCTCTCCCTCCCTCTCTCTGACTCTCCCTTCTTCTCACTTCACTTCTCTCTTTCTCTCTTCCTTTCTTCCTTCCTCCCTTCCTTCCCTTTCTCCTCTTCACCCCCCATCCCTGTCGTATGAAGGAATCCAACTATGTTTGGGACAATCCCAAGTAGTGTCTACCAAATAAGGGCCTTCAGGCTGAAGTGGAGTAAGCTATAGCTTTTAAAATAGGCCTAAGTCATTGAAAATATGCCATTATTTCTGTTTATTTTTTCTGTTATCCAAAACTTTAATAAAATGTTATTTAAAACATCATAGCCAAGTCTGTAACACTGTAGTGTATGAAAGGAAGAGTCATAGGTCCCCTCAAGCCAGCTCATCTGAAAGGGAGCAGAGTTCTATGGATGGTAGTTAGAGAGAGGTCTCCAAGGGGACCACTAGAAAACCTGGCTACAGAGTCCAGCTGCCCTCTCCATTGCTGAGCCTCCTCCCACAGCTGACTTTGGAGGGTTTGGGAGCATTCCATCTTATTTAATAAACCAACAGATTTCCTTTTTTTCCCCCTCAGATACAAAGAGTTGCCATGAAGTAGAGCCTAGGAGAAGGTGATGAGGGCAGAGATGAAGCCAACACTTTATTTCAGAGGTTTACAGTGTCTGACCAGAGATGGAGTGAGACAGACAAGTGTGACTGGGAAGAGAGAATGTCAGGCTGAGGTGACTGTGTTTGTTGTGACTCACAGAGAAATGGGTAAGGAAGTCTATGTTCTGTGGAAGGACAAAGAACACTTTTTAGTCTGAGTGGCGGCAGGGTCCAGGGGGACTATCGAGGGTGGAACTGGGGGCCTGGAGCTGTAGAAGAAGAACCCGGGACAGAGACGGGTTAGTAACGAGAGGCAGCGTCGAGGTCTGACTGTGTGCAGTACTGTGCTCGGCATCCGACAGGAAGTTTTGTTGTTGTGGTAGAAAAAGCATCAATGATATGAGCCTTCTTATAGGGAAAGCTAATATCTCATAGACAAGAGAGATCTGTGAAAGCTAGACTTACAAGAAACCTTATTATATCTCGGTTCTATGTTTAAGCCACTTCCTTCACTCATTCAAAAGATATTTACTTCAAGATATTACTTGCTCTTGTGTTTAAGATGTTCATTTTAGCCATTACGTTTTTGTGTGTGATAATTGAGATATCAACATAGTCGAGAGGAACAAGATACAGCATACTTGTCATTATAAACTTTAGAAATAAATAAGAGAGATCAACTCCATTTAAACATTTGCTTCTAGGTTTCAGAAACTCAAGCTAGCTTAAGGACGGGTAAGTTACGTCAAAGTATACTGAGATTTAGTAGATACTTTCATTTGTGGCCAATCAAATTTTTGAACATCTTCCCTGCATGTTGGTAATTTATGAGTCTCAACTTCTCAAGAGAATTAGAAATTTCAGTTTCCTTTATCGCTAGGTGTGGCCCTGTATTCTGGTGGAAGTTCTTGGGAAAGCTCCCTTTTGCAAATAAAATCTCAAAGAGAGAAGGACATTGCACTGTGCCTTCTTCATCCTGCCTGAAATTCAGAAACACTACCTTGCAGAGTCTCAGCAAACGTAAGAGGTGCAGCAGTCTCTTGTACCATCGTGACAAGTGCTCCACTCGAAGAGCGGTGGAGCAGGAAACCTGGATCCCTGATGGCATCCTTACTTCAGGCCTGATTTCCTATAATCTGAGAAGAGAAACAAAACCCAAAACACTGAAGCCACTGTTGACTGAGTTTTCTATTCTTTGTAGCTCAGTGGGCAATTTCTGGCTCATGTGTGGGATGTCCCAGAGAATCTAATAGCAGAAATGTGATTGGTTCTCAAGAACAACCAGAACACAAATGAAGTCAGGACTCTCTCCATTTCCACTTTTCTTTCTGCTTTAGCTTCTTTCTTTACTTGCAGCAGAGTAGCTTTCATGGTAAAAAAACATGGTAACTCCTAGCTCCCAGCTTTACAGCTTATAGCTCCTGCCACCAGGTCCTCAAATGCTCAAAAATGGTTTCCTTGTCTTGGCTTAGGTCAGATTCCACTTCTGTAGCAATAAGTTTTGGCCAGAGAGTTGAAATCTTTTAAGGACTTAACAGTTCCCAGGAAAACCATATAGTTGGAGAAAGTGCTGGGGAAGCTCTCAGAAGGCATTGGGACTGGAGCCATTCTGGGAACATAAAACCATAGCTCTCTGATATAGTCTGCACTGGTCACAGGAGCAAACTGTATTGTGTATCTAATTGCCCACTATTAACTACTCATTTTATACGGTTAAGGAAAAGAGCAGTTGTCTCATCCTTTTTTTATTTTGAACTTTCGTGGCTTATTTTTAGTACTCAAGCTTAATAAGTTTGAGCAAAATAGGAGATATCAGATTTCCATGACATTATACATTTTGGTAATTTCAGAAAGCAGAAAATACTGGAATCTTTTCAATCCAAGTGGTTCTTCTGAATATAGCAGTTTAATTTGTATGTTGAGAAATTCTGCACTGTCTTCCCATAAGAATCTGTAATAAGCCTCACCAGCATTCGAAGATGCATCCCTCACTTTTGTAATTGGTGACAGAGCTCCTATCTTTCCACCTCCCTTTAGTGACCTCACTGTTTACTGTTCAAGCCGTATAGTGGCAGCTGTTTATCTGCTTGTGTAAACAATGGTTTATTGGAATGTTCTCTTCAAATCGGAATTATTTGTGTTTCAAAATTTATATTCACTCACTCATTATCTATGTAAAACTCTGCATAATTGTGTATTTTTTTGCTGTAGATACTGTATAAATAATATTTAAAATAAGAAGAAAGATGTTTCTCTTCTTAACATATGTTTTGTCCCTTTATTACTCTAAGTCTATTGATCTTAAATAGTGTTGTTTCCTAGCAATGATGTCCTTTGATGTGTGACACATTGTTCCTAGAATCCAGCCCATGGCGGACTTATTTTCTAAAAAGGGCCACACCAATGTATAGCCCATCCCACATGCTCTTCTTGCAATGTGACATGCCACTCTTTATCCTAAGCTGGGGATAATGGTCCCTCTTTTTGAATATGAGGGCACTTTGGAAATGTTTGGACCAATATAGAAAGTGGTAGAAATGCTGCTGTGTGACTACTGAGACTAGATCATCAAACATGATATGGCTCCTTCCTTGCTGTCTCTCGGGACGTTCACCTTTGGGACCTGGCTCCCATGCTGTGAGGGAGTCTAGGCAACGTGGAGAGCCACGCGGAGAGCGTGTGGCTGTTCTAGGCTACAGCTGCAGCTAACTTCTCAGCTGACAGCCAACATCAACCGTCAGACATATGAGTAGACGAGTCTGCACATGATTTCAGAGCCCAGCCTTTTAAGTCCTTTAGCTGAGTCCCTAGGTTATTTTATGCCATTAGGTTGGGAGTAATTTTTTTACACTATCATAGAACTGGAACAGAGTCCATTCTGTTTCTGAAAGACATTTAATGGTAAAAACATTAGAAATAAATTATGTCTCTTTCTGGTAATGCGACACCCTGTATAATATAAGGAGCCTTTATTTAGATCACAACCAATTATTCCAAGGGGGTTATTTAGATATAGCACTCCCCTTGGAATAGCATCTGTTTACTAACTATCAAATCATAAAAATTATCTCAGGATGATCATTTCCCACTTATTTAGAATGTTAGAACTCAAATAATTTAGAAAAAAAATATTGAGGAGAGAGAAGACCCAAGGAGATGTTCCTGTGATGAAATACTGGAATGGCCTACTGATGGAGGCAGAGTAATACACTTCTCCAAAATTATTTGAAAGTAACCACAGATTTATCTAGCCTAGTTTTATTTGGAGAGTTGGCTACAGACTGGAGCAGTTTTTGAGGTCTTTTGTTACTTTATTTTCATGGTTTTGGAAGGTCCTCAATTCACCCATTACTCATGAAGAGAAAATTATGCATTAAAGACAAAATGAGTAAGTATCAACTTTGATTAATGTTCATGAATAGCGGGTTAGAATCTTGCACCCAGAAGTTTAATGCCCTACGTGTAAAATAGAGCCATACAATATGGCTTCTGTGGACTGGACTACATTGTGTCTTCTAAGTTTTTGAAAGAGTTATTATGATTGCCAGCTTAAGATTTTTAAAATTAATCAAACTTGGAATTTTATTTGTGATATGTAGTTTGTTTTATGAAGAATTTCTCAATTATCAATGTATGCTATATATAGCAGCCTCTATCCCTGAGACTGAAGCAGAGTTTTGCTTTTGCGTTCTCTCCTGGCTGCAATTTTTTTCATTTGGACTGTTTTCATATTAAGCTTTATATCTTCAAATACTTTTGCTATCTGGTCAATCTGTTATCACCCTTGGGACTCGAATACAAATGAAGAATCAAACAATTTAAAAATAGCACCATATTCAATCGGAAACCACAATTACCTTCTGGAATAAACTCTTACACTAAGAACAAGGTTTATAGCCACTCCACAGTTTACTTCGCTTTCATTCATTTAAGAACTATATACATAGATTTCTTGATAACTCTACAATACTCAGGTTGCCTCGTTTCCCGTTAGTCAATGGATACTCATCTTGGTAATACAGAGAATTGTACTGGTAAGCTATTCAAAACCTCTTCTTAACTCTTTCAGAGCAGAAATAAACAAAAATGGTAGACAATAAATTTAAAAAAAGAAACTCTTTTAGGAAAGATAATTCCGAAGATAAGAACAAACCAGTCTCTTTGTGAGCTTGCTTTAGTTCAAACCGCTCAGTGAGGGACTACTTCTTTCTTTCTATCCCTTCACATACCAGACTGACATTCTCCCTGGGACTCAGTATGTCCCACAGGGAACTCATTTATTCTCCTCCACCAAAATCAAAACTGCTCCCTCTCCTGCATTTCCTGTCTCAGTTATGACCCTACTGAATACTCAATTGCCCAAGCCAGGAAGGTAAGGTAATCCTAGGCCCTTCCTCTTTCTCAACCATCAATCCAGTTCCTTTCCAAATCCTGCTGACCTGTCTCTGTAATCACTTCTCACATCTGCCTCCTGCCCATCTCTATCTGTTGCTGCCCTACCTCCGGTCTAGATACTTGTAGGCTCTACTATTAGTTTGTCTCCCTGTCCACTCATGCTCTCTTAGATATGTCTCCACTAGGATATCAGAGGGATTTACATAAAATGCAAATCAGATTCTTCTATGCACTGATTAAAACCTTTCAAAAGCTTTCCATCACCTACAAGATATAGTAAAATCTTCTCAGATGGCCTGCAGGACCCTCTATAACTGTCTATTTCTATCTTTTCAGTCTCCTCTGTGTTTTTCTTTTGTTAATCTAGTCCCAAGCTGGATGCTAAACTTCTTCTGGTTCCCCCAGGCACCGTGAGCTTTCTGTCTTTGTCCACTTGCTCGTGAGATTGCTTCTGCTGATGAACCCCCACCCTTTCCTTAAATCCAAGCTCAGGTAGCACCTCTTCCAGGAAGGCTTCCTTCTTGTCTGCAGCCAGTGTTTCTAATCGTGCACCCAGAAATGGCAGTGACCTCTTCTTTCATGGCACTTACTTTAGTATACTGACATTTTTTGTTTAGATGTTGATCTTCCCTTTAATTTTTGGAGCCATGGAAAGGTCTGTCTTTGTACTGCCAGCTCCTGATACAAATACTACATATTCAATAACTATTAGTCGACCTGGAGTAAACTGAGTGAGTAAGAATGCACCCTCTGGTTTGGATAGACACAGGATCCTCAAACAAACTCATTTCCCTGAGCCTGGCTACTGAAATCTAAGCCTTCAATACATACTTGTTTAATCTAACTGAATGGACGTATTTTAATTCTTTCTTTCCTTAAGTGTTAATAATTGAATTTTATTTGTAATAAGACATTTTTTACTGGTGTGGCTGGGATAGTTTTAGGAAGTGAAAATAACAACTCCACACTCCCCACAACCTCTACCCGTCTGTATTAGTTTCCTATTGTTGTTTTACCAAATTACCACTCACTTGGTGGCTTAAATCAGCACAAAGTCATTCTCAGATAGTTCCGGGGTTCAGAAGTCTAAAACAGGCCGGCAGGGCTGTTTTCCTTCTGGAGGCTCTAGGGGAGAATTGTTTCCTTGCCTTTTCCAGCTTCTAGGAAGGTTTGGCTTGTGGCCAAGGAGATGTGTCCTCAGATCTCTTCCTCTGACTTTCCCACTTCCCTTCTTTCCCTAATAAGGACGCTTGTGATTACATTGGGCCCACCTGGATAATTGGACAGTACTAAATGTGGGTAATGTTATCAAGAAAGAGGAATAGTTAGACAAATTGGCATAGCTCCTTTGGAAACCAGTTTGGCAATACATTATAAGGTTGAAAATGTGCATACCTATGACCTAGAAATGGAATAGAAATTCTATTTCTAGAGTATATTCCCTAGAGGTGCTATTGTATGTTTCAGGGGTCACATATGAGACCATTCAGGTTAGGACTGCCCATAAGAGTGAAAACCAGAAACAATTCCATCAAGAGAAGAGGTGAAAGACAAATTATTGTCTATTCATACAATGGAATGCTCTGCAGCAGTGAAAATGAGTTAACTATAACTACACACATCAACAGGTATGAGTCTCAGAATCTTACAATGCTAAGCAAAACAATGAGACAGATGAATACATATAAAATGACTCCATTTACATAATGACAAAATGGGCAAAAGTAAATAATAGCAAGCATGAGTGCATCTGTGTCCATGTGTGGTAGAATTATTTTAAAAGCAAAGGAAGATCAAAATTTGGGATAGTAGTTACCTATGATGGAGAGAGGGGGATCCTATCGTATTAAGGTTAGAAGACTTCAGGTCAATACTGATGATAGTCTACTTAAAGCATGATGGTGGAGGTACATGACATTTATTTATTTTTCTAATATTATTTTTTTAAATGAATATAGGTTATATATGTGTATATGTTTATGTGTGATATATTTCACAAAACAAAAGTGATTTTTTAAAAAAAAGAACATGGGAAAAAAGCCTTAGGAACCCAGGTTCAAGTCTCAGCTACACATCTAGCAGGTTGTTTACTTGGGCAAATGTTTGGGTCTGAGCTTCCTCATCCATAAGGACAGGATTTGAAATAGACAATCTTGAAGGATCCCTCCAACTCAAGTTCTTGGTTGCAATGAGATATTTAGTCATTTTAACCCGCCTGTGATGTTGTTGAAAGGCAGGAGAGTAAGCTTCCTCTTTGGAAAGATATATTTCGTTCTGATTATCATTGATGCTCCTAATGAATTTGGAGGCCTCCCAGTGGTTCATCACATTTGGACCTGTCTCATTTACTCATATTTACTCAATATTTTCATATTGGGTCATAAGTCATTCACCACGACTTGCTATTTTCTGATTCTGATTTTCTTGTGGCCTAAGAGGAATTTTAAATATATATGCTTATTCTGACTATGGATTTATACCAATGCTAAATGGAGCTGGTTTGAGAGTGATGGATTTATGAATGTGGCTAAAGAGTGCATTGGGCAGTTTACTTCCGGCACTAGAGGTTTTGTGGGAGGGGCTACCTCTGATTAATAGAGGAATTAAAAATTTACAAAGCTCAAAGGGAGAGTGTAGCTGTCACACTGAAGAGTTTTGCTTTACTGGCAAATTAACATCTGGCACCATCTACAAGTTACAAGGCTTTGTTTATGCACGATGTCTGAAAAAACCTCTATATTATAAAGTAGTTTAACATGCTATTTGGTCTTTGTAAGGCAATATTGGAGTTCAGCTGCAAAATTATTTGGGAATGCTATTATTTAGAGTAAGGAAAGCATTTTATCCTGTGATTTCAGGAAACCTAGAATGCTGCCACTCTAAATACACAATTTAAAAAAGTTGACCGTATGTTTATGAAATATAATACATCTGACAAAGCATATCCTCCCTATTTACCTCTAAATTTAAAAATAATATATGGAATATACATAGAAAAGTAATGGCAAGTTGGGAATATAATTTAAGTTTGTAGTCAATAAGTAAATAACAATAATTTTTTTAAAAACTGGCCTCCATTTTATATAAAATCCTCCTATCAAGCTACTAAGCCAGAATCGCTTTTGTGGAATCATTTCAATTATCAAAATCACATTTCAATTTTTTTAAAAAATGAAATAAAGTAATGTTGCAGGCAGACTATATATCAGTTGACTTGTGAGCATTCTGTTCTACTTTTCCCCATAAACCAGAAGTATTAAGTGTCATGCTAACATCTGTGGCCTGAACATAAGGTTGACAAAAGCCAACTTTAATGGCTTTTCCCACTCTAAAATGATGCTTAGTTTCAATCTGCGGTTAAAACAAATCTGAGATGTCAAAGTAATATACGCCTCATGTTTCTAACCATTTTGTATTTTCCTGTTGAACCTAGTTTCACTGGAATCTAAGGTTTTTTTTTTTAAGTTTGGTTTATGATGACGTTTTGTTTTCATGTGGTCTCGAACATTCTTTCTGTCAGGGATTCAGAGCCGTGAGGGCTTTCACAATCATCTAACATAGTGTTTTAATTTTACATGTGCAGGAAAAGAGCTCTCTTTATTCTGTAGGGTCTACCTCAGTGGAAAATGGAAAGTTGCTCTATAAGTGGGCTCAAAGATGGTAGTAGCTCGTGTGTGTACTCTGGGCAGGCCGTTGACAGGAGGAGGGCATAACCTGTAGGCTTGATTCTATGTGTGTATGTGTATAGAACAAGATGCTTACTATTTGGGGGGTTAGACTTCTCTACATCTGAGGGAGATTGCTTCCACAAGTCCGTAGTCTCCTTTCTGCTTACTGCCAAAGCTGCACTCAGAGACATCTCTGATTTCTGATCTCCAGCATAGTCTGTTTTTGACTTTTGCTTTTGTTTCCAGTGGGGAATGGATGCCTTCTGATTCAGCTCATCACTGTGGCCCTGTTTCTTTTAATGGTCCTGTTTGTGGTCACATCCCTTTGGTTTTCCATCCCCAAATGCTGCGGGGTTCAGCTTTCATCTTTCGATCACATATATGTAACAGAGCTCAGTTGAGTGGCTGCAAGCTTTGTTTCAGGGCCAGCAACACTCCAGGAGTCTGGTTTTATTTCATGGGCAAACTTTTTGTCTTGCTATTTGTTGTTGATGTAGTTTCTAGGTGACTCTAATGAAAATGTCTAGGAAGTTGTGTGTGATGTTGTTGACAGCTCCAGTTCTAGCAGCTGCTTATTAGGGTGGATGCCTGGCTTTATCTGGCACCTGATGATCTTGTTGTGGTTTAGTATTCCACTGACTGGATTGTGTTAGGAGCTATTCATAACAGGCACACGATTTGGTCTCTGCCTTCTGCGAGCTGATGCCATCTAATTCACAGAGCTTGAAGGGCACAGGACCTTAGAATGTCTGGAAAGTCAGAGAAGTTTTCCTTAGTACTCTCAGCTTTTGAATCATTTCCTTTTTCCTCTCGTTGGTGACTCATACCCTAACCTTACACCCTTTATTCATACAAAGAATAAGGTACCCAAAACAACATAAAGGACTATCCCTACTGAAGTTATTTGGATTTTAACACTGACCTATTTTAACAGATAGGAATAAGTTGTAATGTTTGAATTTCAAATAGCAATGATAGAAGAATAGTTTTATACAACAGGGTCTTCTCTTCATTAATTAGTAGTAGCCACATGGCTATGGACCTTGATATAATTTCCTGATAGACAGATTCACATTATGTTAATTTGTGTATGTCCTTCTAAGTAACTCTTGTTAGAACTATTCAGTTCTCCAAGAGGAGGAGAGGTTATCAGCTGATCCACGCGTGCATTAGTAATCATGCTCAGGGAAATAATTAGACTATAAAAAATGTTATCACAGGGGCCAGCCAGGTGGCATTGTGGTTAAGTTCTTGCACTCTGCTTCCGTGGCCCCAGGTTCACAGGTTCAGATCCCAGGCACGGACCTACACACTGCTTATCAAGCCATGCTGTGGCAGTGTCCCACATACAAAATAGAGGAAGATGGGAACAGATATTAGCTCAGGGCTAATCTTCCTCACCAAAAAAATAAATAAAGTTATCACAGCATCAGACTTGGGGTCAAGGTATTTTTTTTTCAACTTTATTGAGACATAATTGGCATATGATATTGTATAAGGTGTACAATATGATTTGATATACATATATATTGCAAAATGATTAAAGTATGCTTTTGATTATTGGTATCTTTTGGTTAAATATGGCAAATATAACTCAGGAAAGAAGATATGGGATTTTAAATTTACTTGAATGTTTTTAGGTACCATATTGTATTAGTTATCTATTGCCTCAAATTACCCCAAAACTTAGTGACTTAAAACAGTAAACATTTATTAAATCACATTTCTCGAAGTCAGATATTTGAGAGCAACTTAGCTGAGGTTTTAGTGCAGCATTTCTCATGAGTCTGCAGCCAAGCTGCCAGCTGGGGCTGCACTCATCTGAAGGTTTGACTGGAGCTGGAGGGTCCACTTCTAGGATGTCTCACTCACATGGCTTTTTGTAGGAGGCCCCAGTTCCTTGCCACATGGGCCTCGTTATAGGGATCCTTGAATGGCCTTACATCACGGCAGCTGGCTTCCCTCAGATGAGTGGTCCAAGACCAAGAATGAGGAGGACGCTCAGTGCTTCCATGACCTATCATATTCCATCAATTCTGCTACAGTCTATTTCTTAGAAGTTAATCACTAAGTTCAGCCCACACTCCAAGAGAGGGGAATTAAGCTCCACCTCTGGAAAAGAGGATAAAAGAGTTTGTGTATAAAACCACCACACAAATTGAAGCAACAGGGGGAGGATGCTGACGAAACCATCCAACATTATTGAGCCACTAAACATCCAAATTTATTTTGAAAGATTTCTTTCTCTATTTCTCCTATTACCTGGGAAATATCTTCTCTTGATTTCCAGAGCTACTGATCTATATCTGATGGCTATAGGTATATTCTTAATAAAGTCTAAACTAATTGTTAGGGTAAGTGAACCTACAGAAACTATATGTTTATTCTTTTCTCATTCTAGTGTATCATAGGTTAAATATGACCCTCTTGTTGTCACAGAGTTTCCACAGAGGCTTCAAAGCTGGGACAAATGGATTTTAAGTGCTTTCTTGTTCTGAAGATCAGTACTGATATTTCCACAGGACTTGCTAAAAGGAAAATTGAAAATGATTTTATGGCCCTTAGCCTATGTTACATGAAATGATAAATTTTGAGGAGAGGGATCTGATGGAGGAGGAAGATGCTTTGGAAAGGATTGTTGGCCTAGTCAGGAGGCAGCTGTTTTCCTCCAACTCGAGCTAAGTGGGGTGGGTGCCTTGTTAGAGAGAATCACTTGTGGGGAGGGAGAATTGACGTCTTGCCCCTGACTGGTTGCTGGCTGACCTGCAGAAATGAGTAGGCCACTAGAGAGGAGTGGATTAGCAAGTTGTTGGAGGATGTTGATCTGTTTACTCTGGTTGCAGTAGGTCCTAGCTGTGTGTCTGATTTTCACCTAGAAAAGTGTAAAATATGAGAGGCTGCCTGGGGTAGCTGCAGAAAATCAAGTGAGGAGATAAGACTGCAGTTGGAGCGACTAGCTCCTCTAAAGGGAGAGCCAGAGAGGGCACTGTGGAAAGAAGTCAGAATAGAGCCCTTCAGAGATGACATCTCGTGGGACAAGATAAACCACAAGTGGGGGTTGTATGAGGTGCCATTAGGAACAGGGACTGAGGATAAGTCATGTGAAGTTATCCAGAAAAAATATTGTCCAAATGTGTAAATGGTGTAATGTTGAAGGTTTCTATGGGGAAACCAACCAAAACATCCCCTGTGCAAGGGAGCCAACATTTGGACGTCTTGCATGACAGAGGGTTTCCAACAACCAAGAGAGAACTATAAATGGCACCCAATAATCTAAAATAGGTTTTCACTTTTAATATTCATGCCTCTTCCATCCCCAGTCTTGGAGGAGCCAGATGCAGCATAATGAGTCAGGGATGAAGGTGGAAGAGCAAGGTGGAGACATGGGGCAAGATCAAGCCATGCCTTTGCTTCCAATTACTGTGAAATTGGGAATTAAGTTAAAGTGAGGTTGGAGAGAAGAAGCTTAAAAATTGGGTAAGAAATGAATGCTTTGAGTTAGATTAAATTGGAATGGGGATGGAAAAGGAGACTGTTCAAATGCCTAACGGTAATCAGAAAGCTATGGAATCTGACTGAGGTATGGCCAATGGGCAGGGGAAGGAAAATATGACAGAATAGATTTGAAGACAGATATGCGAAAAAATAAAAATGTTTCCCATTTATCTTCAGCCCATTCAGTAAATTGGCTGCACAAGAGCTTGTTGAGCACAATATTTTTAAATCAATGTCCTATGGCATGCTAGATACCTTCCTAGGTGTTCATCAAATGATGATAAATGGGAGCAATGTACCTCTAGTCCCACTCAGTAATCATCCCGTGAAGTCTGTGGGATGAAACGATAAACTGAGAGGCTCATACAAAGTGGTACTGAGGGGCAAACTGGCTATAAGCAAGAGGGAAGAGGACTAGCATAATGTCGACTAACTGCCAATGAGAGGTTGCATGCACACTGAGTGTACAAAATATTGCCTCACTGGTCAGAAGTGAACAGATCTGAGCAGACACGGCAATAAATAGTGACAGGTGAACAGGCAACTCCATGAATGCTTTTCTAGACACCATAACCAAAAATAATTGCACTGTGGCTATTTCTGATTGGGTTAGGAATTATTCAGAATCTTTTGATCCTTTCAATCATATTACCATAAACTTCTGGTATTTGAAAGTGCATCTGGAACCACTGCTATAGACATCAAAGGGACTGAAGTCAGATGATGTCCAAGAGGAAGGTACAGTTAAACGATGATGATGATGATAAACACTTATAACAATTCAGCATTGTTCTAAGTCTTTTAAATATATTAACTCATTTACTTGGATATATTTGTCATAATATTGACAAAGATTTTCTCAAATTTTTAATATATTTGATTTTATTTAAAGAATTTTTATATTTGTTCTATGCCATGGATATCCCATTTAAACACAACTAGTTACCAAAGAATTTTGTTACCAAAGAATCATCACTTTGTTTTTAGCCTTCAGAATCAGTATTTGTGATACCGTTATTGCAGTACAAACTAAGACTAAAAACTGTTACTGTTCAAGTTTTTTAAAATTGTGCAATGTTGGCTCATTCCACAGGGAAAAGATAGAATACTTTCTTCCTGCTTCAGTTTTGCATGAAGAGCTTCTTTTAAATATTTGAGAGACACTTTTCGCCCAGAGGAGGTGTTTAATTTGAGGTTTGTGACTCATTTGTTTCAATTAAACACACTCTAATATCAGTATTAAATGTGCTCTTATATGATATGGTTTTTGTTACCATATGTGGTAGTTTACTGTACATACTAATTATTTAAAACAGACATAAGTAAAACAAGATGGAAATTATTGAAATTATGGATCAAATTCTCATGTTGGAAAACACTCTTAAGGTGACATTAAATGAGCATGTAATTTGAACTATTTACAATTTTCACATGGGTTTGAACCATCAAAGTAAAAATACTTCCCACAAAATGCTGTAAATTTGCTAAAATTTAACACAACCCCCCTATGGTGTGATAATATGAAGAAACTCTGTTTCTAAAAAAAATTCTGAAATGTCTTTTCTGGATTTTATTTTAAACAGTTTCTAGGGAGAAACATCTCACAGATATGAAAGAAGTATGTCATCAGTTCAATTCAAGGGGTTATTTTAAACAAGTGACTACATTATCAGAGAAGGTTGTTATTAAAATTACAGACTCTCAGAGTTGGAAGACTCTTAGATGATTTTCATCCACTATGTTACGGGACTCTTTCTCAGATTAGTCATAATTGATCCAGCAAGTAAAGTTATTAATTTGTAAGAATTCTCTGTTACTATGTAACAGATTACTACAAATTTAGTGGCTTAAAACAACACCCATTTACTATCTCACAGTTGTGTGGGTCAAAAGTCTGGGCACCGTGCAGCTGGATCTGTGCTCAGGGTCTACTGGGCTGAAAGCCAGGTGTTGTCCAGGGCTGCACTTCTCAGCTGGGGCTTGGGACTCTTTTTCGAGCTCACTGGTTGCAGGCAGAGTTTATTTCCCTGTGGTGTAGGACTGAGCATCGTTGTGTGCTGGCCGTCAGCCAGGGCGACTCTCAGCTCCTAGAGGCCGCCCCCAGTTCTTCTATGTAGCCTCCTCCGTCTTCAAGTCAACAATGGAACTTCAAATCTCTGACTTTTCCTTCTGCCACAGATGGAGAAAACTCTCTGCTTTTAAACGGATCACGTGATTAGGTCATGCTCACCCAGATAATCCCCTTTTGGCCATATCATGTTAGCATAATCACAAGGGTGATATCTCATCATACTCACAGGTGCTGCTTACACTCAAGGGGAGGAGACTTTATGTGAACATGGGTTCTTTGGAGTGGGGCATTATCTTAGAATTCTGCCTGCCACACTTCTATACATACACCAGTGACTACAACTCAGAGTTCTGCAGGACTGCTTCTGTCAGGGTATCCACATCCTGGACGTTGGTGAGGAACTCTGGCTTGTCTGGTTATTACCATTCATTCTCACTTGATTTTATTCACATATTCCTGGCCTTAAAAGTACTTTTTGGAAAGTAGACAACACTCCCGCTTCCTTACTTTTGGTTCATTGGTGCCAATATTCCAGGCTTAATGTTCTCCTCTCTCTCTCATTTCTACACCAGAGATTTCTCCAAAGTCCATGGCAAATGGAAAGGTTCTAGTTCCATATCATTTAAAATAAAGTGCCTGCACTTTCTACTTATGAGAAGATTTTTGGTTGAAAAATTTGTATAGAAACACACTAAATTGGTCCCCTTACCTTTTTCTTGTAATGAAACAATATTTGTCCCTTGATCTTTCAGGTTTCTGAGAAGAGCACGTATCTGTCATTTCCTGAAATGAGCTTGCTCAGCGATAATACCTACTCATTCCTTCTCGTTAATGCGCCCATATTTTAGTGGAAGGTAACATTTTTACATATAGGATTTGCTTCAGTTTTTCACACGTTTTCTAAGAATGTGCATATTGAGGTTGGTGGAGATTGCTGTACACAAGGGATTTATACTTATACTCTTTTTTGGCCCATATTTATTAGAAAGACCAACTTGCCAAGGTATTTTGATGAGTTCAGACAAATGCATCTGAATATTTTCCATCAGGTGGGAGGGAGAGGATCAAGCATGGATTTTCTTTTTATAGCACTTCTGACAAGACGCTTTTTGAATAAAGTTCATGTATTCCCTTTCCAATTTGGTAACCTCATATCTGTTTGTCTCCATTGGCTTTTGGCCATTGATCTACTGTCTCCTGTAGAAGACACCCATGATCCCTCTTAAGACCAAATGATGATGAGAAACAAGCAGTTCTCAAGTGATTTTAGTCATGGAACTACTCATAGCCAAAGGATGGCCTGGTTATGTCATATAAATTCATTGACAAGGGGTTTAATTTTATGTTTTTCTCTGATTTGGGGGACTGAATTATTAATAGTACCTATTCATTTGGAAGAGAAAAGGTCAAGAGATTTAGACTGGAACCCAACAAACATAATTCTTACTTATTCAATATAGTGCAGGATGTGTAGGTTTACTTTTGGCTAAAAGAACCACCAAAAGAATTTAATTATTTTCACAAATTTAGAGACTTAAAGTTTAACTAAAATTGAAATACATATACTTAAACTTTTTTCCAAAATCAAAACATTATTTTTTCCAAGTGTTTTAAAAATAATTTTTCTAATATGTGACAACAATAACTCATAACTTCATTACATAATTATTGCTACTTCTAAAACTGTGATTTGCAGCTGTTAGGCAGAGCAAGGAAAAGTTCAGGAGAAGCCATTGCATGCAAGGCTGGTGCTATTAGGATCTTCCAACAGCAGCTTGGAGCCTGCCAAGTGATACTTTGATCAAGGACTCTCTTGGTGTTGGTGCCTCTCCTTGGATTACCACTTAGTTTTGCTTTGTCCTGGCTGGCCACACCCTGTCCAGCTGTGACAGATCATTTTGCTGCTTCTTTTTTTTTGGTTTAACTGAAATTGTTTAAACTGCCCTATAGCAAAAATAAGCCAGGCCCCTTTAGAAGTAGGAAGGCTTGGACTGGGAATCCTAGTTTATGCTGTAAAAACTCCTCTCTAGGGCCCTGATCAAAGCACTTTCCCTTAGACTTCTGGGGTGAGGTGCTCAAGTCTGAATTTGTCTCTACCTCCAGTCTTAGCATCGTCTCCCCATTCTGTGCTTCTGATTTCTGCTATGGCCACTCACTCTTCCTCTGTCCTGGACTCAAACTGAGTACTTTATGCTACCCCGTGTATCTATTGACACCTCCCAGTGTCTGGGGCACATCTCTCTTCTACGGTTCTCTCATGTGACCTTGGTTTATCTCTGGCCCAATTTGGGCCTCTTGGATCCTTCTCTCTTGACTTCTCTCCCATCTGGAGCTGTAGCTTATCACACTGTACAAGAACTGAGGAAACCTGAGAGAACAAGATGGATGTGGTATCCACCCTCAAGGAACCCACAGAAGTAGGAATGGCAGATTTTCATTGATTAATTAGAGCATTAATCCTTTATGCTCTAATTCTAAATTGTCTAAAATTTTGAAATTTTTTTTCTGTCCAGTTTTCTTGTTGGTTATTCCTAAATATTTTAACATTCGCTTATTTGAACTAATGCTGGTTTCTAACCTGGCTGCATCTCTGCTCTGGGATGCTCAGTAAATCCCAACTTCAGGGTCAATAGTAAGAAATATGGCATTGAGTGGATGGATTTGACCTTAGGCTGCCCTTTGTCCTGAAAGCACCCTGATCCCTGAACTTCAACTGTCAGTGGTTCTTTATCCCATAAAAACTTTTGTGTCTATGAAAATGCCCCTATGTGACCCTGCATGCTGACTGAAAAGAAATTAGGAAGAAATAAACCTAAGTTGCTGCAGAAGAGAATGCTTCAATATAGGGGCTTTTTTTCCCTCTCTGTTTTAGCCTTCATAATTTTGCTTGTCAGATTTTCTGGAAAACATCTTAGGAAGTATGTAGAGTCTTAGTTATATTTATGGGAAGGTTAAATATGGTGAGGTTAGAGGAATTGTCTCGGCCCCACACAGACGGAGGGCAGATCCCACAGCTCTGCACTCATACCTTGTGTTCTAGCCATTGGGCTTCTTTGTTGGTCTCTCTTTGTTCTGTCTGCCAAGCGATGAGCAGAGCAGAAAGCATCCTCATTAGCCTGTTCTGAGAATATCTTGTGTATTTCCACATTTGAGGCTCAGACTGGAGCTTGGTCTACCACTGGGGGTGGCTCTTTTCAAGAGACTGACCTGCCTGAGCCAGGAGGAACTGGGTTAAGAGTTTCTTTAGCTGGAAGTTACACGTTACATATTTAAAGTGTTTGGTCACTTTAGGTCGTATGTGGCAAGGGAGGAGAAGGCGATGCCTTACAAACCTCCTAGGTATATTTCTAATCCGGTAAATCCACCGCAGTTGCTATTAGCTTCACTCGCATGTAAATCTTTACCTGACATCTTTGCACTCACAGTCTGATGGTACAAGAGTACTGTGACAACACTATAACATGTATTAATTGAAAGTCCAGCTATTTCAATGTGGTTAT
Source organism: Tapirus indicus (assembly GCA_031878705.1). Lineage (NCBI taxonomy): Eukaryota > Metazoa > Chordata > Mammalia > Perissodactyla > Tapiridae > Tapirus > Tapirus indicus. The sequence continues at coordinate 2,694,879 of CM062933.1, forward strand.
GTTTAGCTATCATGCCAAAATCAAATTATTACAGTGTTTAAAGATTTCAGATTGCCCAAATCTGGCAACTATGAAAATAAAGCATTAGCCAAAAAGCAAAGTTTATATATTAGATACTAATCTTTCTCTCATACTTTTTGTTTCTCTTCTTTGTTTTGTTTCTCTATTAATTTATTATCTATTGGTTCATGGTCTGTAGAGCCCCAGTCTATGACTCTCTCAGTCACCATTTTTATCTGAACTCCACACATTTCTTCTAACTCTGTGATGGCAAATCCCTGGTGCTATGTCTCTCCCTCTTCCCTTGTATCCATGGCAGACATCATTAAACAATGACAATACTCTTTCCTATTGAGCTGTGGATTTGGCCTCAGAATCCTTCTCAACACAGTACTGTAAGCACTAGCAGTCTTATAGAACTGGATCATAAGCTTTAACCTGTTTACTATTCCTGCTCCTTCAGCATTCTCATACACTGTCTAGTTAGAAGTGAAAGAAAGAAATGAGAAATAAAAAATGAACTAAATTCAATAAAACTTTAAGATATCATAGACATTGATTGATGAAAAGCATTAAAATATTTTAGAAAAAATTTTTGTGTTGGATGTTTGTACTAACAGTAGGCCATTCTGCCTTTGTTTGAATATTTCCAGATATAATTAATTTACCTTTTAATGAAATAAGTATTCTACATTTGAAAACTCTGAAGTTTAGAAAGAGTTTCCTTGTACTGAAATTGCTTTCCTTATAACTTCACCTATTTTCCTTTCATTCCTTCCCTGGCAAAAAGGTCAATTTTTAAAATGTTTTATCTTTTTAAATTAAGATATAATTTATTGAAGATAAAATATGTACATCTTAAGTGTTCAGTTGATGAGTCCTGAAAATCGAGTACCCCAGTGTGACCATCACCGAGTACAAGACACAGGGCGTTTCTATCACTCCAGAAGGCTCCCTACCCCTATTTTGAGTCAACTCCCTGCCCCTCACCCCTTGAAGAGAAACACTCTCATTTCTGTCACCATAGATTAGTCTATTAGTCAAGGTTCTCCAGGGAAACAGAACCAATAATATATATAGATATAGACAAGAGGAGATTTAGTGTAAGAATTGGATCTCATGGTTATGGAGACCAGAAGGTTCCAAAATCTGTCATCTGCAAGTTGGAGGCCCAGGAAAGCTGGTGGTGTAGTTCAGTCCCATTCGGAGGGCCGGAGAGTCAGGGGGCTGCTGCTGTAAGTCTTGGTCGGAGCCTGAAAGCCCAACAGCCAGGAGCGCCAGTGTCGGAGGGCAGGAGAAAATGGATGCCTCAGCTCAAGCAGAGAGGGAGGATTTGCCCTTCCTCCCCTTTTTGTTCTATTTGGGCCCTCAACAGATTGGGGGATGTCCACTCCCATTGGTAAGGGTCATCTTCTTGACTCGGTCTACTGATTCAGGGGCACCCTCACAGACAGACTCAGAAATAATATTTTACCAGCTATCTGGGCATCCCTTAGACCGACTTAGACCGAAGTTGTCAGATGAAATTAACCATCACAATTACTTTTTGTGATAATTATATAAATGGAATTATACAGTATGTATTCTTTTTGTCTGCTTCTTTTTTCTTTCTTTCTTGGCATAATGTTTTTGAGATTAACTCCTGTTGTTGCATGAATCAATAGTTTATTCCATTTTACTTCTGAGTAGTATTCCACTGCATGATTAATTTGTCTATCCACTTTTCTACTGATGGACATCTGGATTTTTAACAATTTGGGCAATTATGAATAAGGCTGCTGTGAATATTTACATAAAAACTTTTACAGATATTTGTTTTCATTGCTTTTAGGTAAATACTTAGGAATAGAATTGTTGGGTCAGAAGATACATTTATGTTTAACTTTATAAGAAATTGCCAGTTTTCCAGAGTATTTATACCATTGTGCACTCCCACTAGCAATTTATGATAGTTCCAGGTGCTGCACTTCCTTTCTAGCCGTTTAAATACAGCCATGCTAGTCTGTGTGAAACTGCATCTCACCGTGATTTCAATATGCATTTTCCTGATGACTATGTATTTTTTCTCTTAACAGATTGATGAAATTATTTGCCCTTTAAAATGAATTTAAATTTCCCAAATCCTTTTAACCTAAACTAGTACTAATCCAAGTCCCCCCTACTTGCACAATTAAATATTTGAAATAAAATGTAAAACATTAAATTTATTTCTATACCATTAGATATTATCTATGATTTTCACCTCTTAAGGTAATTCTAATTTTGTTATTGTATTAGCTTTCAAACTTCGTTGTAGATCTCTGTCTAATTTAGCACAAGCTCTTGAAATACCTGGCCTTATGTCTTTGTCTGCACTGCTCCTTCACACTGAAGAATAAAGCCGTGAGTAACGCTGTGCTTCCTCATTAGAAGAGACATTCTAAATTAATATTGATTCTTCAATTGATTGGTTATTCAAGCTGCTTAGAAAACTGCTGAATTTTCCTGTCAAGCCATATGACTCTATCTCGGTGACAAGATGACAAGGGATTTGATAAGTGACAATCTGCTATGCTATGTGAGTATGTTCATCTAACATCCTAACAATGCCATGAAGTTAGAGATAATTTAAGGTAATAACTCCTAACTATTGCAAAGCAGCGATGTAATGAAAAGATCCCCAGACTTAGAATCTTAGGTATTTCACTTTTTAGCTGGATTTCTAGGAAAAGTCACTATATTTCCGTGTTCTAGGTTTCACATCTATTCAGTGGAGATGGTGTTATCTATCTGTCTTCACCACACGGTTGTTGTGATGATCATACTAGATGACGTGTGAGAAATATTTATAACTGTAAAGAATAATACATGTATAAGGTATCAAATGCTTTCATTTTTATATCCCTAGTGTGTAGCACAGTGTTTGCACATAGTATGTGGTCAATAAAATGTTTATTCAATGAATGGATGAAGAATATCCCAAAGTTATGTGTATAGCAAATGATGCCAGAAATTGTTAAACATCATTATCAGAATTAATACTTCCTTCAAACTTCACGTTTCACTTTTATGAAGGTCACGTCTATTCATGTGCAGTCTTCTGGAACCCTCACGTTCTCCGGGACTACCATCGAGAGATCCCATCAAGTCTGAGCCCACACAAGGAGATACTCACAGGAACCTAGTGGCAAGTCATCTGTGCCAGGAATTCCATTTTTTCAAATATCATGGGCTTGTCTTCCTACTCTGTGATGTTGAACTTACCTTTTTTTTCTCTTATGTGCAGAAGACTAGCCCTGAGCTAACATCCATTGCCAATTCTCCTCTTTCTGAAGAGGAAGATTGGCTCTGGGCTAACATCCTTGCCCATCCTCCTCTACTTTATATGGGACGCCGCCACAGCAGGGCTTGATGAGCGGTGTGTAGGTCTGCACCCAGGATCCGAACCTGTGAAGCCCCGGCCGCAAAAGCAGAGAGTGCGAACTTAACCGCTACTCCCCTGGGCGGCCCCAAAGTTACCTTTTTTTTGAAGACCATTTTCTTACTGAGGAATGTTCAAGCAAAATTCCTATTCTTCTTGCTTCTTCTTGAGTTCCTGCTCATTACTGTTTGTTACCTTTTACCAACATCATTAGGTAGTGGTTTAATTCCTTTGTTAGTTCCTGCCCTAAGCATTTTAAAAGTGTTTGACTTGGATATTTTAAATTCTGCTGTCTCATATTACCCCCCGAACCCTCAGGCTTTCTCTTATTTCCTCTAGCAGCAGCATTTGACATAGTTGACTACATGTTTTTCCTCTAAACTCTTGGTCATCTTTCTGGGCACTGCACTACTGCTTCTCCTCCCACGTCTCTCTGCTCCCTCTCAGCCTCCTTGATGGCCTCCCTTTCATCTCCCTGTTTCCTAAATGGTGAACACAGTGGAGATTAGCCTGGGGGCCTCTTCACTTTCTATCTATACTGACAAGCTGGTCATCTCATCTGAGAACTTTTAAAAGTATCTATATTCCAAGATCTCCCAAATTGATATCTCCAGGGTGGACTTCTCACCCAAACTCCAGACTCCCAGGCCGCTGCTTCCTTGCTATTACCCTTTGGATACTTACTAGGAATCTTTGAATTTCACATATTTGATATCAACCCCCCGATCTTCCTTTTAAAATCTACTTTTCCTGATCTTTACCATCTCAGTAAACAGCGCCTCCTCCTTCAGTTTCTCAGTCCAAAAACCATAGTCACCCTTGACCCCTCTCTTTCCGTCCATCCTGTACCAATACTGTCAGTAAGTTCTATTGGCTCTACCTTCAAAATAAACACATTCAGAATCTGAGCACTCTTCATTTCCTCCAACACTTGGTCCAAGCCACCATTATTTCTTGTAATAGATGGTTACAAAACTCTTTTAATTGGTCTTCCTGATTCTTTTCTTGCCCTGTAGTGTCTGTGCTCGGTGTTTAAGTCTGCCAAAACTTAAGTCAGATCATGTCACTCCACTACTCAAAATCCTCCAGTAGCCTCCCACCTCATTCCAATAGCACCCAATCTCATCTGGTCAAAGTCAATGTCATTACAATTTTCTACAAACCCTTAATGGAAGTTTTGCCCCACCTATACCATCTCTATGACTCAGCTCTTTCTTTCTCTGTCTCACTACTTTTTCTTTCCAGCTGTGACGTCCTCCCTGCTATTCTGTATTCACTGACTTCAAGAATTTGCACTTGATGTTTCCTATGCCCCAGCTATCTGCAGGGCTCACTCTCTGATCTCTCAAGTATGTGCCCAAATTTTACCTCAGTGAGATCTTCCCCAACGATTCCGCTCAAAATTGAAATTGGCCCTCCTTCCTGTCCCAGGCCAGCCAACCCTTCTCATCTTTTACTTTTATTATCCTCCGTAACAGTGAACACCAACTGATTAGATATTCATTTTTATTATTTATTTATTGTCTATCTTCCATTCAAATGTAAGTGCCACGATAATAATTTTTGTCTGCTCTGTTTATAGCTAAAAACAGTGCTGGACACATAGTCTACTATACTCAATAAATATTTCCTTGTACATTTATTTATATGGATGAATGAATGGACTCTTGCTATTTAGTGTCTGAAAGGTGGAAAGAGATCTTAGAGGCAAATTGATACAACTTTCCACTGGGATTTCCTCATTGGCATATGCAAATTTCCATATTCAGATACTATATCTCCCCAACTATATTGTAAACTTTTGGGGGATAGAGGCCTTGTGTGGCAATCTTTGTATTATCTACACTCCCTTAGGGAAATAGGTTCTTAATACATATATTTAGAATAAATGAATAGGCATAAAGCATATAGAAAGTGCCTTTATTGTGCTATATTTTATATGATTTTTTTTCTAACCATTTATATTCATTAGGATTTGGGAGCAGAGTATACCTACATTATGTTTCTAAAAGTCCAAAGTACAATACATATTCACACTAATTTCCATTATATTTTATTGTACTTTCCATTATAATTTCAAAATATTAATTCACAAGTCTCAATGATATTCTAAATATATTAAAAATATAAAAATTCTCCCTTTTTGGTAGCAGCATAAACAAGGAATATTCTATAACACAGATTTATATATCCCTATATCATAATCTTCATCCCTTATTTTGTGTGTCTTTAAGTAATTTTAGAAAAGAGAGAGAATTTTTATATTCACATATGTGCGCAAACGGGAAAAGAAAGACCTTTGAAACAAATGTTGAAAGGAGCTAAAGAATTTCAAAATCAGTTCTAATCCAGTGGCCAGCCAAATGTCACTTAAAAACAACAGTACAATAATTTACACACTTAATCATCCCCCTAATAATATGAAAAGAATTTATGGGAAATTGCTAACAATGAAAATGAGATCTGTGTCAAGTAAACATTCTTTCAGTAAAGTTGAAATATGTATGTTTAAATGGACCTAAAATTAATTCAACATCCTAAAACAGAGTGACGCTCTATTCACAAGATGTGAAAATTAGGATGAGTTGGGAAAGCAGGCCTGTGGATTGAGAGGTGGATGAGGCACCGGATCAGCTGCCCCGCCGCGTCCCGCGCGCACGGCCGGCGTCACGCGGGGCGCGGGCGGCGATTCGCCTCTGTTGTTCAAGGCGCTGCTCCTGTACGCCGGCTCTCGGCGAGTAGATGTGGAGAGAGTCAACAAACACGAAAAACGTCGTCGAGTCCGACATCCAGAGGATTGTGTTTTCCGAGATCATACAGACATGTAGCCAATTCGCTGTAACTCGCACCGAAGCTCTCCTGATTTCTATGTCAAATAAAATGATTTTAGTTACATTTTAGTTCAAGAGGTAATAGTCCCAATGAATTTAACGACTTCATTTTAAAACACATATAAATAACAACTCCTGAAGTGCAGAATCTCGCTATTTTTATTGAATGTACATAAAAATTTCCAGATTAAAATTTACATATGTAATTTTAATAGAAAAATAGAATTTAACTTTTTTGACTTTTGTTGCAAATAAACTGTTTACAATTGAAATTGCAACTTCAAATTTTAATCCCGATTTTTCTCAAGAATTTGACTTAGTGTTTTGAAAGAAAAAATCTTAATTATATCAATTTAATTTTAAAATTGATCATGTATGAATAAGTCACTTCCTTGAATGTGAATTCTCTTTATTAATGAAAGTTTTAATATAAATTTTAGAAGATAATCATAATTATTAAAAAATCAAAATTATTAAAAATTATCTACCATGTGAAATATATATTGCAGAGTTTAATTTCATAAATTCTTAGTAAAGAAAATCATAAAAATTGTGTAGTTGATTTTAGAAATTCAGTAATCCTTATGGGCATCTTTTTTCAAGCAAGACGTGTCTAATTCTATTCTTAGGAAGTTCCTAGTTTTTGCTACAATATATTTCCAGAACTGCTTCTTTAACAATTTTTTTTCCCCATAGAATTAGTATTATAACTGGAATTATTATTTTTGACTATAGTCTTAACATGAAATAATTCAAAAAATGCATGTTTATGATAATCACATAGTGAAACAGAAAAGTGATTATATACTTTTACATATTTAAGAATTGCAAACTACACACTATTTCTATTGGATGATCATTAATGTATGTACATGTGCAAAGGGATGTCCGTTACAGAGCTGCAAGAATTCTGAGGGTATGTGGAGAAAAACTCTTCTAGCCACATTTTCCCTGAAACTAATTTTTAGTAATCATAGCCATTAAAATTTTTTATTGCCAAAATTTTGACTTGCATTTTTGCAAGTTGAAAGGAATGAGGTGTGGTTGTGTGGGGATTTGGATACTTGGACATTTGGACACTGCAAATCTTTAATAAAGATGAACAAAGGCCTTGAAATAATTCCATCATTTTTCCTTGCTCTTCACTTCTCCCTAATCAATAGAGGCATTCTAAATAATTGCATTGACTGTAAAGCTGCTTTAAGTTTCTGTATACAGTAATAAATGCTTTGTTGTCAGCTATCAGAATAATGAACATTTCTCTACAAAGCCTTGAAAATCATTATCAGGTCTTTGACATGATCTTTTAAAGAGAAATTTAAGTTTCTCTTGCAGAATTGCTAAGAAGTACCTAAGTTGTATGAGATCTTTTACCTTCCTGAGTGGTTGAACGTCAGTTAGAATTGTGGCATTTTGTGTGTCAGCCAATGGAATTACTATTAATGCTTCCTTATACGTTTGTCTATGAACAGCTTCTGGAACAGGCTTGTCTTTCCTGGAGATGCTCGGCACTTGCAGCAAATAGGTAGTCAGGAAAATGGGTTGCAGCACTTAGGATTTCAGTGAATTAACAACGTTCCAGTGTGAGGTCAACTGGGCCTCATCCCCACTCCCTTGTACCCATGCCCTGTGAAATGGGGAAATTAAATCTGAAATTGCCAACTTTCTTCCAGAAGGAGAGAATAGAAAGATAGACGGTACTCCCCAGTTGAAGATGGAAAGCCTAAAATTTCCCAGAAATGAAGAAAGATAAATGGCTGCCAATTGTGTAGTTTGAAAATGAAGAAAGAAAGGAAATAATGAACAGAAACAACAATGAAAAACACTGAGTGAAATACAAAACATGAGAGACAAAGAGAAAATACTAGAACCAATGACAGAGATAGAGAAAGAGAAAGAGGGGTTACTCAAAAGGTCAAAATGCAGAATTGAAATCAGCTTTCTCAACAGCTACAGAAGACAGCAGATTCTGATTTTCAAAGGACTAAATGAAAAGGAATTTGGACTACAATTCTATACCCAACCAAGCCAGCATTCAAAGGTCAAGATAAAGTAAGGGCCTTTTCATATACACAAGGACTTGGGAAGTTATCTCTCTACAAATCCTCTCTTTAGTAGGAATACCTGCAAAAGGAAATTTCATCCAAAAGGAAGGAAATACAAGAAGCTATGGTGAGTAATCAAATTGGTAAAAGTTAGCATACAGAGCACTGAATGTCAAAACCAATGAAGTCATTTAATATTCATTTATTATTAAATTCCTGGTGATATCAACATTGTGATGGAATGCAAAGAAAAAATGTACTCATGTTCAGTCTTATTTGTGGGGGAGATACGTAGAATTGATGTAAATGAGAGAAGATTCAAATTCTTGACTGAATAAGGCTGAGTTGTAGGCTTTTATTCACTCTTTCGAGCGTGTGGGGAGGAAGTGCCAAGGGCCTTTCTCTGATCTGGCAAACCACGCTTACAAATATTTACCCCTTTACAGGAACACGTTACAGCATTACGACCAGGACAACAAATTGAGTAGGACAGACTTTTCTTGGAAAGCTACTTTCCCAGCACATGGCAAATATGTCTAAATTCTGCATGTCTTACAAGATCCCTTTCTTTCAAGAGCAAAGTTATATTAACGGAGGATAGAACAAGTTGGTAGCAATTATATTTAAATTATACAAGTTCCCATATTGTGTGGGAGGAAAAGATATAACCGTGTGAGGTTCTTAATTTGACTTTTCACCAAATCAGACACTTGTGGAACATTTACAAAAAATTTGTCATGTGCAGAGCCACACTCCAATATGTTGATATCACACATTCTATGTTCATCAAGCACTAGAAATTTCTAACTAAATCATAGATTAAAGAGGAATAAAAATGGGAATTATAAAATAATATGTTGAATGGTGGGCATTCTGCAAGATCAAGGGGACATGGGGGCAAATGTTCAGGATTAGGAAAGAACAAGGGTGAATTACAAGTTAAATAATCAGGCAAAACACTAATAAAAGCTATCCTAAGGAATATGTGATGTTTTAATAAAGAACACTGGCAATAACTTCTATAGGAGTTCAGAAAAAGAAATAATCTCTAGATAGCCTTAAACAGCCATAAACTGGGATTTGCTAGTTCATAGAACGTGCATTGACAAAAAAGATTTTGATACATGTTGCTAAAATTTCACTCAAAAAGTGATATGTGGGCAATGAATAAGTAGGCCCATTTCCTGCACTCACATCACCACTGGCTACTACAAATTTGTGAAATATTTTTTAATTTGATAGGTAAAAATAATATAGCAATCTTTTATTTATATTTGTTTAATTAATTATGCTGACCATTTTGAAATATGTTTTTTGGCTATTTATAATTGTTTTAGGAATTTAGGATGCCCTTTTAAACTTGTCTTCTCCTTTTGAACTTGCCTTGGTATTTATTTCACCCTAGTATTTGGAGTGGGAGGTGTTGATACTGAGGAAAGGGAGCCCACTGTATGGTTTTTCCAGGGCTCCACAGATCCCAGGAATGCCCTTGCCTCTGGATTCCACTGAAGATGGTCTTGGGAGCCTGACAGTGTGAACCAGACTGGTGAGGTTTGTTGAAAGGGAAGCAGAGCTTGGGCAGTTTGTAGGATTTAGCTAGCCGCTAAGTGGTAAGAAGTGCCTACCTCATGAGGATCCCATTTAATTGTGCCCTCAGCCACAATGAGTCCCCTGACAACCACTGGTACAGTTTGACTCTGATCACTTGCTTCCAGTTAACTGGCCCAGATGTGGTTACTTAACATAAACCAGGCCAATCAGGGGTCCTTCTCTGGGAATCTTGAACTGAGAGTATGAGATCCTACTATCACTCTAGAAGTGTCTCTCGGGAGAGGAGATAAAGAGTTACTTTATTTTTTGCCATGTTGACCAGGAACCAGAGAGGAGTAAAGAAGAGAAAGGAAAAGTGAGAACAAATGGCCTTCCACACTGGTTCCAATTTGTTCTTGAGGCCCGATTATATTTCTGTCCTTGGATTCTAGGAGAAACTCTCCTAATATATATGTATGTATTTGCTTTACCTTTTACTTGATCTATTATTTGTAGTCATTGTCATCCTAACTGATATAGTGGGCCAGAGCAAACAAAGATATGTTTCTCGGAATTAGAGGAAGTACCTAGTCTGACTGCAATGTTGGGGGAGCAGTAGGAGATGGTGGGAGCTCTGTGCTCTACAGAGCTGGTCTTGGGCTGCCTTTGCTCAGTATGTTTCAGTGAGAAGTAATGTGGAGCACATTAAAGGACTGATCACATTTACCCACTGAAAGAGTGTTTAGAACTAGATACACAGAAGGCCTTTGTATTACCACAGGCCAGATGCGGAAGTGGGTCAGTACTAAGAGCTGACAGCTCAAAGTGAATGAGTAGAGCAATAGAAATGGTTCCATCTTTTCATGAAGACCTAGAAGAAGAACAGCTATAGAAAGATGTAGCTGCTGACCCATGTTTAATGACAGCTGCAAAATACATTCAATGATTAAAAAGAAAGTCTTTATTCTCAGTCTCTCAGATCCAAGTGGACCTGGGTAGAGAACTAAACTGTAAAGCTTGTCATACCTGGTAAAGTTATCTTGACCCTATTATTGATTACTGTCTTTTAAAAAAATATTATCTTCTATAAACTCTTATTTCACTTAATATCTACATTTTTTGGCATGCCATCTGGTACATTTAACTAATTCAGCATATTCCCCAGTGGTCTATGGAAGTTTTTTTCCTACTTCTTTAAAAAGGATTTTAAGTAAGTACCATACTTTTTTCCTAACTAGTAAGACAACTGATTCTAATAGAGAAAAACAATACAGTAAAAGATAGTGATTTGACATCATCTAAGTATAAATTAAACACAAAATACACCAGCCGAAGAATCCCCAAAAGATGTGGAGACTGCACAGAAACAAGAAGCACAGACCTGGACTAATCGCAAGCCTCCCCTGGAATCCTTCTGTTGACGTGGAGCAGAGTCATGTGACACGGGTCCTGGGGGAGCAGACCACTTTGGAATAATGCAGAGGAAGAAGTGTATATCTAGTTTTAGATAGCTTTGTTCTGAATTTTGATGACAGTTTGATTATTGCAATCCAAAATAAAAATTAGGGAAATGAATCTGTCAAAAAATTTTAGGAATAAAACAACTTCCACTGAGTATTTGATCAAGTTTTAAAGATTTGGGGTCTGAAAGGCAAAACTATGCATAAACTTGCATATACTATCCCCTGGGCTGATCTTTTGTTTAATAAACAACTCTGCCAAGAGATTAACTTTTCCTACTCATTCTTCTGTTCTAAGGGTAGGAGAAGGAAAAGGAGTGGAGATACATGCTATTGAGACCAACATAAACTATGCTATATACACATGCGTCTTTCAGCTTCCCAAGAACACTATGAAATGTTTTATTGTCCCACTTTTATAAAAGGGGACCATGTGACTTAGAAATTTCTTTAGAAACTTGATTAAGATCATGAAACTAGAATGTGGCGAAATTAAGATTGAAATCAAGATCTACATCACTGATTAACTGATTCATCCAAAAAAATTTATTTACTATCTGCCAGGCATTGTGTTAGATGTTATGGACCCAAGGGTGAACAAAGCCAGACACTGTCCCTGTCCCCAAGGAATTAAGTGTGGTTGGGGAGATTAGCACTAATCAAAGGATCACATAAACTGTGTACATTGCTATTGTAATGAGTGCTCTGAAGGAGAGTTAAAGGATGCTACAAGAGCTTATAATGGGGAGTTTGAACTTATCAATGGAGGGTAGGAAGGGCTTTCATGAGGGAGTGATGACTGAATTGACTGTGACAGTAAAAAGCCTGGCCTGCAAAATCTGGTCCAGACAGGCGCATCAGCTTGCTCGGGGAAAGCTCCTGTGCCGAGGGAGTTTTTTTTTTTTAATGAATTAAACTTCATATATGGTCAGAATAACACTTGAAAATAAACCCCAGGAATACAAACATAGGAGGAAAAAAATAAGTATGGAACACATTCTGTATCATCCAGTAATATTTGCTACATGAGTGCGTTGAGGTTAGAGGAGATGCACCTTGCAGGCTTTCGGTCTTCTGGTCTTTTGGTTAGCATATTGGTCTTTATCCCAAGAGTCATGAGAAGCTTTTAAAAGTTTCAGAGTTGATTTGTGTTTTGAGAAGATTACTCTTTCTGCTTGTAAAACACTCAGCTGATTGACCACACTTTCCATTCACTTTTCTTTTTTTTAACTTTTTTTTTTTTATTTAATTTTTTTGTGGGGAAGACCAGCCCTGAGCTAACATCCATTGCCAATCCTCCTCTTTTTGCTGAGGAAGACTGGCCCTGGGCTAACATCCGTGCCCATCTTCCTCCACTTTATATGGGACGCCGCCACGGCATGGCTGACAGGCAGTGCGTCGGCAGGCGCCCGGGATCCGAACCCGCGAACCCCGGGCTGCCAAGCGCGAACTAAGCCGCTGCGCCACCGGGTGGCCCCTCCATTCACTTTTCAACTAGCGATTGTATGCACGCTTGGAAAAAAATGTTAGCTTGTGTTTTTACCCCTCCCACTGTTTCCAATTTTCAGCTTCTGTAAGAAATACAAAAAAAAATTATAAAATTTTCTCTCAAACTTTAAAAGGGAGCTTCCATAATTCAGACCTTGGAAAAGAAGACAAAATACTAATAATGTGATGTTAATCATCTGTCTTACGGTTAAATCTTTCTCTGGAATTTCCTGTCTGTCTCCACATAGTTGTCAGGCATTTGGACCTTTTTGTTTAATACAACGAACATTACCAATTTCCTTTAGTCTCAGTGGGAATTATGTGCTTGAACAAAAGAGGAAAAAATGTCTGAAAGGCTCATGACAAAAATAGTGAAATATTTAGTTGAATGGTTAAAATGTTAAACGCTTCAAAATGGTACAATTTAGGATTCTGGGTATGAGACCGAGTATGGATAATTTTAAAAAACAAAGTGGTTTCCATTTATTTCTGAAAAAAGAAATTAAAACTTTCTGTTTTAAATGTTTAGTTTCTTTTTTCAACATTTTGAAAATCTATGATTGAGTTTTCATCTTATTAGATAATATTTTTTGTCATTAACATTAAAAAAATAAAATTTCTCTTCATCTTTTGAAGAGACTTCTGTGATACTGAAATGGTGTAGCAACCAGTTGACCTTAAATTCAAATGTAGACCAGAATATTAATTTTCAAGTTATAGAATTCCTAGCAAACAGGGGCAAGGTTACAGCTAAGAAAACACCCCCTCCAAATAGGTGAGAAATAGAAAGATACAGTATATATCAGCAGTAACAAGCTTATGAATTACTTTCACTGTAGAGTTTTATGATCAAATTGTCTGTTTTCTAGGCTTACCAGAAAATATGTTAAAATATGATATGGACAGAACATTTACTAGTTGGTGAAAGTTTCAATTTATATGTTGTAGATCTGCACAACAAAAGATGAATGACTTAATGCAGGCATGTGGGTGGTTTGGAGAAATGACAAGACTTGGAATAAAATGCTTGCAACATCATGTTAATAGCATGAGGTTAGTTACTGTTAAAATATGAAAAATCAAAAATTGCTTTCCTGACACCAGCTAAGTGACTAGAAGTGAGAAACTGCCTGAGCCAGATTCCCACTAAAATCTTTGTGTCCAGACTCTGTCTGAAAGCTTCCTTTTTCCTTTATTGCTTAAGTATTTCATGAAAGAGCAAGCTGTTTCATATGTTAAAATGTCTGCTATTCTTTCTTTAAAAAGTCAGATTCAAAAATAATCCATTGCTCCCTTCCACTCAGAAAGAAACATATGTAGTTCCCAGCACTACTCAGGTTGGGTTCACAGGTAGGTGAAAGAGAAGCAAAGGGAAAAGTATTTACTTGAGCTGATGAATATCCTTAAGAAAACTTTAAAAGACTTGTTCAAATTTATATGTAAGTTTCATTAATTTTTATTTGACCTTTAAATGTGAAAAAGTTCTGCTACTCAAAAATATTTCACCTTTGGAATAAATACCATTCAAGGATTTAAAAATATTTACACTTTGAAACATTAATAGAAACTGTAGAAATATTAGTTCCCTGAAAGATCTCTTCATTACAGAACATTTCTGTTACTAGCATTAGACATGTGGGCTCTACAACAATTGGGAAGTTCGGAAATTAGTGATTCATGTACAAATTCCCCCTCATAAATTCTGGCTGCTTTCACGGAAAGCTTTCACCAAATGTGCTCTCAATTTTCACCTCTGCTTCATTCCCATGCCGTTTTATAAAAACAAAAAAGGAGGAATAAAAAATAATCTAAAGATTAAATAGCTTTTCTGCAAATTCACATTCAAAATTAAAACAAGAACATTTTGGGGCCACATAATATACCCTTCACCCCCGAAAATTCTCAAGGAAATTGGAAACTATTGTTACACAATTATAAAAACACAAACCTAATTTCCTATAGATTTGCTGAAACTCTCAGTAGAGTGAACATAGAGTGTTTGTAGTGCGCCAGCCTCGTGGGCAGCCTCGCCCGCGGCTGTGCTGCGGCAGCGGTGGGCGGTGCATTTGCTAATGTGTGTGGAACTCTCACCTCCCCCAGAAAGCTTCAATCACGCTCCGCTTCACTCGGTGGGTATTTACAGGAACACCGTGTGATTCCTCTGGTGAAAGCTTCTGGATCTGCTTGTGATTAAAAACAGAACATTGAGGGATTTTTTCCCAAGTTCTTAAGTGCAAATACTAACTACAGTATTGTTGAGGGAAAAGTCCTTGCTTATAGAAACCAGCTGCAAAAGACCTGTGTTCGCTTCCTTCACCTGTTACCTTCAAGCATTTGTTGTACTTTACTAAGAATATTGTTGCAGTGTTAATTTTACAATTTAATATTCAACAAGATCAAAATAGCATTCCAGAGTTCAATGGAAGAACAGAAATAAATTAATCAGCAAAGCAATTATATCTTTAGAGCAATTACCAGTGACAATATAGTCACCACGTCTAATGAGTGTTCTAAGGGGATGCTTTTACTTGCTCAATTTTACTCGTCCTATATAATTTGCTTTATATTAATAGATTTAAGAAAAAAGACCTTCAAGGAAAACATGAGTATGTTTAGATCCCTTCTCTCAAGAGTGATTAAAATGTTTCCTTTAGATCAGTAGATTTTTATTTATTTGGACAACTAATTACTAATATTCTTACTTTCTCCAGGTAGCTAGTGAAAATGTTTAAATATCTAAATTAGAACTATAAGAAAAAAAAAATTAAAGTATTAAAATAGTACTTTAATGGATATATTGTAAGACCAGATATGACATGAAAAACTTTATATTCTAGTAATGAGAAAAAATTTAAATTAAAGGAAATATTTATATTTTAATAAAAATATCCCCAGCTACCTCAAATCTTTTCCCCACCAACACTTTAGTATGTGTTCTGAGCTGATCATCTTAAGATCATGGTCAGAAATCTTTTAATGCTCTGTTTTAATCACAGAAGGAGGAAATACATAAATTTACAGAATTCATTTTTCCTAGTAAACTTAAATTTTAAATTCCTAAATGGAAAAATTGTTTATTTCCTGAAAATTTGTATTTTCTTATAAATATTATTTGATAACTCTTTAAAGTTAAGACCTGTATCTTCTAATTTATCTTAACTTGCATATTCTATGCTGTTCAGATTCTTGCTTATAGGTCTCAGGTGTCTTAATAACATACACTTGTACAAGATAGAAGATCGTCTTTGTAGGTAATAGTATCTCATGGTTTTGGGGAGTATGTTTTAATTGAAAAATGTGCTTATGTAGAATTAACAAAATATATGAAATTGAGCACTACCATTTACTAACTCTTTGGTACATTGTTTAATTTCTTTGGGCTCCAAATTTCTCACCTATAAAATGGAAATGGTAGTAAGCAACATCATAAGGCTGTTGCTAAAATTGTGAGACTTATAAAGTGCAATGCCTGCTATATGTTTTATTATTATAGTTGTTTTTACTTTTGACAGTATAAATATAATATTGTATTTCATTTTATTATTTTGACTAAGACATATTATATAATAAACATATAAGCTCCCTATGCTATATATAACTCAAATTTATGAAGAAACAGTTGTGCTAAAGTACATAAAGTTGAAAGACATTCTTCATAACAGAGCTGCATATTATCATTTCATAGTGAAAACACATGGCTGGCAATAGAATGCTAAAAAAATGTCTGTTATTGTCTCATTCAGAAATAGAGGTAATTTTTCATAGTTCTGAAAACATCAAAGAATGGATGGAGTTAGGAGTAATATAATATATTCATTTGTGTAACGGGTAGTTAGAGACCAGTAAAAATGAATCTATACAATGAAGCAATTACGTGAACATTTTCAAAAAATTAAACTAATTCAATACCAAAGCCTTCTTTTTCTTATCTAGATGTTTTAGCTAAAACACTACCTCAGCAATAAATTATCTAATGTATGTCATTGATTCCATTTTCTTTGCTAATGTGGTATTTGCTTGTTGTTTATGATTGTTGAATTACTGTTGAGATGTCTTGATCTATAATGTATTTCAAAGAAGAATAGAAAATATTTTAAAATTCCATGTCTTCATGTAGTTTCTTAATCATGTATTTTGCCTATTCCCCAAAGGAAATAATAATTTTAAGAATATACCTAACAGTTTCAGTTTCTAGTTTTTATTTTTTCCCTTGCTTATTTAGAACTGACCCTGAGCAAAACTGTGGAGTGGATTTGTTTTGTTCTCTTCCTAGTTTCCTTTCCCATGTATGACACTTGTTATCCATGGGTGCCGGGCACATCCCTGGAGTTGTTTTACAAGCAGCAGTGATGGATTTACATCCATCCACACTCTTCTGCCCAGTCTCCTTTGTGGACATCATCCTGCACTCATTGGACTCCGGGCAACATTAGTGGTCCTGGTTTTGCCTCAGAGCTGAGTAAAATGAACTGTCCCACCTGGAGAATTCAGTCAGCTGGTCCCAGGTACAACGGAAGTAGGATTGCCCTTCTTAACCCTTCCAACATGGTTATCAATGTGCCTGAGATCTAAGGATTCTAGGGAAGTTGTCTGTATGTAATCCTGTCCTCTCTACAGGCAGGACTAGGAGGCCGAGACTTAAGAGGAAAAGTTCTAAGCGGTGTATTTTAGAAAGAAAGCCTAGGAATTACAAACTCCACACAAGTGAGTAAGAATATTTTTAACATTCTCCAGGTTACTGTACTTCAGCTGGACACCTTCCTGCTAAAGGTAAGGATGCCTTCAATGTCATGCTAGGGCCACTCCACACTTCATGTCGGCTTGTGTCTTTTGCCTTTAAAAAAATCATATTCTTTCATTCAGTTGTTTAACTTTTACATTTCCAGACAACCGAATCATGGGAGAGCTCTTATATTTATGAATTTCTTGATTCAACAATATTTAGCAGTTGAAGGCTTCAATTAACAGACTTTCTATTAGCTTCAGGTCAAAATTTCTAAAACAATAGAAGCATTATCAAATAATCCACTTTTCATCTCTGACAGAAGATGTTGATTGTTCTTCCTAAAAACGTAGGATTGTTGGAATGTGTTAATCTTTCTATTTTCCTAATATACACATGTAGCTCATTCTTCATCCCAGAGGATGAAATCCCTTATTCCATTAGTAGGGATCATATTTTCTAATTTTCTCCTGAGTACATTTTGCACTGTGTAGATTTAATGCTGTTTGTAGAAAAGAAAGACCTAATTTTTTCTTATATCTGTACAATAAAGGGGAAAAAAACCAGATAAGACTCAAATTAAAACACACTATGCTGTCACAAGCATAATAACATAGAAATGCCACACTGGTCTAATCCATGGTCTGTCTAGCATAATGTTCAATTTCTTAGAGAGGAAATTCCTAACATGTTGAATGATACAGATGTATTTCTTCTTTTAATTTTACTTTTATTTATTTTACGGGTAGCATTATAACAATATTAAGAATAATCAAAATGGAGTAAGTTTGTCCAAGGTCTTTAATTTTAAATGATTAAAATGTATTTCACCTTTTACATTTTAGTTACCATATTTGCTAATCTTTTAAGTGACAAATAAAATCATTTAAATTAGCTACAGACAGAAAATTAAGAGAATCTTTGATGGCTAACTTTTCAAAAATTTTGAAACAGTCTCAGACTTACAGAAATTTGCAAGTATAATACAAAAACTTTTTTTGTCCTGAATCATTTGACAGTTAGTTGCTGATACGACATTCTATCACACTCCGAATACTTTAGTGTGTATTTCCTACAAACAGGAGTATTCTCTAACACAACCACAGAGTCATCAAAGTCGGGAAACTAACACTGATGCTTCACTACCTCCTAATCCTCAGACTCCACTCAAGTTTCCCAATTATCCCAAGACTCTTTAAAGCAAAAGAACAGTTCACAAACACATGATATATTCAGTTGTGTCTCAGAACCTCCTTCAGTTTGAAAAAATTTATCACGCTTTCCTTGTCTTTTATGACTTTGGTACTTTTGAATCTTTTTGTTACTTTGTAGAACGTCCCTCAACTTGGATTTAGCTGCTGTTCTTCCTGCTTAGATTCAGTTTCTGGGTATTTGGCAGGAATATGACAGAAGTTATGCTATATTTTAACTGCCTCCTAGGATTTTTTATTTTCCTATTGCTGATAATTTTTATTCATATCACTGGACTGATGGGGTATCTGCTAGTCTCCCCCACCACAAAGTTATTCCTTTTCACTTTGTAATAAATAAATAATTTATAGGAAGTAGCTTGTAACTATTTAACTACCCTGTTCCTCATAACACTTTCTTAGTATGAATTCATGGTTCCTACTTTGCTCAATGAGTTACAATCCATTACTATTAACATTTATTTTGATGCTCAAACTGTTTCCAACTTAGTCAATGGCCTCTGTGGACTTTAGGCTTGCTTCTTGGTTCTTTTAAAAAAGTCCTCTTTGAGCCAAGAATGATAAGTGGGGAAAAGATAGTCTTCTCAATAAATGATGTTGGGAAATTCACATGGAATAGAATGAAATTAGACTCTCAATACCATTCACAAAAATTAACTTGAAATGGATTAAAGACTTAAATATAATACCTGAAACCATAAAACTCCTCAGAGAAAACACAGGAAAAGCTCCTTGACATTTGTCCTGGCAACAACTTGTTGGATATAACACCAAAGGCACAAAGTAATAAAAGCAAAAATAAACAAGTGGGACTACATCAAACTAAAAAGCTTCTGCACAGCAAGAGAGCAATCAACAAAATGAAGAGGAAACCTACAGAATGGGAGAAAATATTTGCAAACCATACGTCAGACAAGGGTTTAATATCTCTAATACATAATGTACTCCTACAACTCAATAGCAAAAAACCTGCAAATCATCTGATTTAAAAGTGGGCAGAGGGACACAGTGGTTAAGTTCACGCACTTCGCTTCAGCAGCCTGGGGTTTACAGGTTTGGATCCCAGGCACGGACCTACACACTGCTCATCAAGCCATGCTGTGGTGGCGTCCCACCTACCAAATAGAGGAAGATGGGCACAGATGTTAGCTCAGGGCCAATCTTCCTCACCAAAAAAAAAAAAGGGGGCAGAGGACTTGAATAGACATTCTTATGAAGAAGAGGTATAAAGGCCAACCAGAACATGAGAAGATGCTCAACATCACTAATCATAAGGAAAATGCAAATCCAAACCACAATGAGACATCACCTCATACCTGTTAGAATGGCATGGCTATCATCAAGAAGACAAAAGATAAGTATTGGTGAGGATGTGGAGAAAAGGGAACCCTTGTGCACAGTTGCTGAGAATATAAACTGGTGCAGCCACTGTGGAAAACAATATGGAGATTCCTCAAAAAATTACAAATAGAACTACCATATGATCCAGCAATCCCACTTCTGGGTATAAACCTGAAGGAAATGAAATCACTATCTTAAAGAGATATCTACACCTCCAATTTTATTGCAACATTACTCACAACAGCCAAGATACAGAAGCAACCTAAATGTCCATTGGTAGATGAATGGATAAAGAAAATGTGCTATATACACACAATGGAATATTATTCAGCCATAAAAAGAAGGAAATCCTGCTCTTTGTGACAAATGGTTGGACCTTGAGGGCATTATGCTAAGTAAAATAAGTCGGATAAAGACAAATACAGTGTGATCTCACTTATAGGTGGAATCTAAAAAAAAGCTGAACTCATGGAAACAGAGAGTAGAATGGTGATTGTCAGGTGCTGAGGTGGGGGAAATGGGGAGATGTTGGTCAGAGGTATAAACTTCCAGTTACAAGTTCTGGGGATCTAATGTACAGCATGGTGACTATTGTTAACAATACAGTATTGTATACTTGAAAGTTGCTAGGAGAGTAGATCTGAAATGATCTACTATGAAAAGATCTAACCACTTTTTCCTTTTCACCACACACACACACACACAAAATTGTAACTATGTGAGGTGATGACTGTGTGAACTGACCTTAGTGTGGTCATTGTCTCATGATATATGCCCGTGTTAGGTCATCGTGTTGTACCCTTACACTCACACGGTGTTAGAGGCTAACTGCAGCTCAGTAAATCTGGAAAAAGATCAAAAAGTCACCTTCATTCTTTGAGCAGTTTCTTACTTTCTACCATCACAAAATGTTCACTCTTAAATTTTCTGGTTCAACAACATGCTCCATCCTGCCCCAGCCGTGAAGCCAGCCATTTCTCTAATGCTCCTTTTGTTGAAGAACAATAATTAGAAGTGAAGATCTGAGGGTTAGATTTGCCTATTGTTATTGGGTGTTCCTGCTCCCAGGTGGTTTCAGTGGAGAAAGCTGTAATAATTTTGATATCTACCTATATATATATATATAGATAGGCATGAGTTCACACTGCTCCATCCAATTTCAGTTTAACACCACAGAGTTCATCCTAGTTTTCTCACTTTCTATATATGCATTTGTATATATTATATATGTACTTTTTTTTTTTTTTGGCGAGGAAGATTGGCCCTGAGCTAACATCCATGCCCATCTTCCTTCATTTTGTATGTGGGACACCCGCCACAGCATGGCTTGATGAGTAGTGTAGGTCTGTGCCCAGGATCCGAACCCGCAAACCCCAGGCCACTGAAGCAGAGCGTGCCAAACTTAACCACTGCACCAGGAGGCTGGCCCCCTCACTTTCCATGTTTTTAATTCCTGTCTCCCACAGTGAGAAATCTGACTGCTGTTATCCTTAATGTATTTACTTATTTGATCAATCCCCTGCATATAACCAACCTCCCACTGCCAATGCTGCCCCTCCCCTGCACAGGTGCCCTCTCACCCTGCTCTGGGATCTAACACAATATACTTGGCCACACTCCCCAATATGAGCACTTTCCTCACTCCACACTGGGCAGCCCTCTGACACAGGCCCCTCCTCACCCTGCTCAGGCTTTGACACTCACTTCTGAGGCACTGTAGCTCCCCTGGCATGCTTGGTGCCATCTGATGGTTTTGGGTCTGAGTTGCCTGGGAAATAAAGGGAACAGGAAGAGGAAGCATCATCTTTGTATTTTAAAAATTCAACTTAATAAAAAAGAACTTACTGTTTGACATTCCATGGCACCCGTTGGATGCCGTGTTCATCTTATCTCTCTCACTACTATTGGACAGCTTAAGCATGTTTTCCTCTTATCTCTCTCAAAACACTTTTCTCTCTTGGTTTCTAAGACAATACCAAGTTCTGATAATTCTTCTTTACTATTAACCACTTTTTCCTAATCTTCTGCCTTTATGTCTTTTCTTGTACTCATCCATTAAATAATGATGTTCTTCAGAATCCTGTCTTCAGCCCTTTTGTTCATGGGAGATCTACTTGATAGGATTCAGCAGTCCAGGCTTACACATCTCATAGCCTGGAGCCAAGATAAGGCCCGTACATTAGCAGCATAGCCCCACAATAACATGCACATCCCTGAAAACTGTGTGCCTTTGGAAAATAAGCTGCAACTTTGTCTGTGGTACAGTGAGACAACTCAAGTTCTCAGATGCATACTTACGGGGCTCGAGTCCAGGCATAATGTCAGAACATCACCAAGTTTTGGCAAGGACTTAGTTACACAGACACTGGTTTCAAAGTTGGTGATTTGTAGCCTGTGAGATGAGATGGCCGCTACCATAGGTTACCTAGCTCTTTGCAGAATTGAGAGCAAGAGTGGTAACCAAAGTTGTGTGAAAGGATGTGGGACCCAGATCAGGAAAGCCAAAGACACACTCAGGGGTGTGGAACAGACAGTGGGCAGGAGGAGTGTCCAAGGGATGCTCAGCAGGACAGCACTGGCATCAGAAGACAAGGCACCAGGACTGGGCATGTATGAGTGCCAGGCGTCAGAACAAATGATTATTCTACCCAGGCTGGCAGTTTGAGTTCAGAATGCGCTTTGTCATTGTTTCTCTATTAATTGGTGAAGCTCTCTTTGCTCTCCTACAAAGAAAAAAAAGTTTTTTCCAAAGTAATTTTTAGAAATATTTGTGCAAAGGATAAAACTGAGATTAAAGTAAGGAATTCCAGCAATATAACAAATTGATGTGGTTATCTCAACAGAATTAAGAACAGAAAATTTCTATGTCTTACATAGTCCCTATCACCATTTTCGATTAATCAATTTTAGGTTGTCCATTTACCCTCAAAGGACTAGCATGTGATCTATTTCTTTTTTGTTTGCTTATTTTAATAACAGATGCTTCAGGAACTACTTAGCAATTGCAGGGAAGCAATTCTTTTCATGACCAGGTAATTTATTTGTAACTTTACAGCAATGGCATTAACGGGACTATATAATACATTTTAAAAGAAGTTGAATCAACCAAAGAAGGAATTTGCAAATCATTCTGGCCTTGTCCTCATTGTGTCTCCTCTTGAACATAATCTCATTGACAGAGTAAGGACAGGGTGAAAGGCCGGACATGGAAGAAAGAAGAAAAAGAAAAACAAGGAAGGCTGAGCTCATCTCCTGCCTGGGCTGCATCTTAGCACTGATCGTGTTTATCAGAGTTCCCAAGTGCTGTGGTGACAAAGCCTTTTTCCTGGCTTGCCTTACACAGGATTAATAAATAATGAGCTCAATATTTTAGGAAAGAATTATTTCATTATCATATCTTTCTAAAACATTTACTTTGGTTACTAGCCATTATTGATTCATCTTTGAAACACAATATTATGACAGATATCTTTGTCTATATCTATAAATCTCAGACTGAAGACAGCATGACACAGCTCACATATGCATAATGTATGTCTATGTACATAAATATATTGTTGTTACACAAATGAACGATAATCACTTTCTAATATCAACTTGCAAATTTTATTCTTTAAAATTTTGATTTCATGGCTAGATTTGAAAACGATACCTTGAAGAATGTCAATTGCAGAGGGTTTTTTAGGAAGTTAAGTCTCCCGATTTCTCATGTCCAACAGTAGACAGCATCGGGGCAGGGGGCGGCAAGTGGGCATAAGTGGATGCAAGCTGAGAGGTGCTCTGGCACGCATGGCGAGCTTGCCCTGGAAGGGGGGTCACAGAGAGGAACACTGGTTTGATAGTCATCTTTTCAAATCAGTCTTTCTTAGAGAACAACTGCCACCATTTAGAAACTAGTTATCTTGTTGCTGATTTATGATCTGGGATAAAATAATCACGGTTCTGTTTCTAATGAGCAGAAATGTTTTATATTTTTTTGGTGTCAAAGGAGCAGAAGTAGCCAAAAGCATAGATGAATGCAATTGTGTAATGTCTACTAAATACCACTGTGCATCATAAACATTAAGTTCACGATAACTTTCATCCAAAAGTGGGACTAATTTGATCCAAACCAGATGAATGAGGAAAGCAGCTACTGTGTAAATAGTTCACTTGTTACTTTTCCAGATAGAAAACAAACTAGCTATAAATCATTTTTGAACTGTTTAAAAGGCTTTCTTAGTTTTGTCAGGATAACATTAATTTTTGAAATCTTTAGAATGTAATATTTTCCAGGGATAAACTCTAAAGGATTAGATGAACAAATAGACACATAAAAATATTTTAAGTGATACAGCAGCAGATTTCTTCCCTACACTTTTTCAGTTTTAGACTGGGACTGGTTTTTCTGGGTAATGCTAATAAGGTGTTACATTTAAATAGGTATAAAGAAAGTATTTTGTTTGTAGACTCAGTGTACCATGACACATCCACAATGGAAGAAGGAAAGTCTTTGTGGCATTTGCTTCAGACCACCACTTCTTGACTACATATCCATTATCTACTTCAGGAAAACAAAAGGCAGTGAAATTTTCAATGAAGAATGCCATTATGTAACCATCCATCCATGTGTTAATGATCAGAGTGTTCCAGCCTGGTCTTCCAGCCTGGCTTTCAGCTCCTTACCCTCCCTTCTTTTGCACTTGGGATGGTTAAGTCCAGTGAAGAGGAAGAGAGGAGGAAAGAAGCAGCAGAGCATCTCTTTAGGCAAAGTTTGAATTCCTTCCCTCCAAAAGCAAAATTCTTTTGGCAATACTTATCCCAGCATCTCATTTTCCTTCTTCCTTCCATTTTCTTTGTACTAACCTTCTTTTTTATGTTCAGTGCCTGTGCTGAGTTTTAACTCTCTTTGCTTTCTCTTCCTGTCCTCCCTTGGATTGTGAAGCCTGAGGTCCTTTCAGTAAATGATAGACTGAATTAGTTCTGTCTCTTACCCCAAGTCTTCATATCCACACACCTTGGGAATAATAAAGGCAACCGAGAGAATGCAGCACCGTTTTATGGACCATTGGAAGGAGATGTCTTAAGGCTAGGCTCTGCTGTGTTCGTGTTTACGCTTCCCTCTCTGATGCATGGAGCAGCTAACATAGGGCTTGGCACACAGTAAAAGGCAGTCAATAAGTAATTGCTGGAACATGGGTCAGATATATGGGAGTTCCAGCCCAGGCCCTCAGTAACTGAGCCACAGGGAACTTTGTTTCCTCTGCTATAAAATAAGAGTAACGCCCACCTCACGTAGTTGTTACTGTAACTCAAGGAGATAACTTACTTGAAAAGTGCCTGCAGAGTTCTGAGAACATAGAAGGTCCTCAGTATTAGTTCCCTTCTCTTTAGGCTACTCATTTAATTTTCCTTAACTGTCCGCTCCTCATTTGTCTCAAGAGGATGATAGTATTTCTTGGAACTTCCAGACAGGGTTGCTCTGAGGATTAAATAGGTTTGTGGAACTCCTTTTATAATATTAAACAAATGATGTTAGTTATTATTAAGGGATTGAAATCCTTATCAAACAGAGGGTAAAAAACGAATGGACTAAGGAATTTAAGAACAAAGACACTGCTGAGCGATTTTTTTTTTCAAGGACAAGTCAGTATTTATACTTTTTATTTATTATTATTATTTTTTTGGTGAGGAAGACTAGCCTTGAGCTAACACCTGTTGCCAATCCTCCTCTTTTTGCTGAGGAAGCCAGGCCCTGGGCTAACATCGTGCCCATCTTCCTCTACTTTATATGCGACGCCGCCACAGCATGGCCTGGCAACCGGTGCGCCGGGGATCCGAACCCGCGAATGCTGGGCGGCAGAATCGGAGCGCGCAAACCTAACCACTATACCACCTGGTCGGCTCTGGTATTTATACTTTTAAAAAAGTGTTTATGATTATTTATGACCTGTTAGTCTGTCTAAACTGTAGAACATGGTGACTAACAGCAGGGTGTGAGGCAGTTCTGTTTGTGATTGCATTCTGGCTTTGGCACTTTCCAGATAACACAGTCTCGGCCACCTTTGCGATGCCCTGGTTTAATCGACAGCGCGATGGCGATAGCGGGAGAGCTGGCCTCACCGGGGTGTGCTGACTACAGGAGACATGCGTGGAGCATGCTTTGAGCAGTCTGAGACCTACTGAATACTCAGTATACGTCAGCTCTTGCTGTAAATAGAATTATCTCTTTTTTTGTGTGGTTTCGTTTAACTTAAGAATACATCCTGACAACTTAAATTGTTAGTCAACTCCTTTTTTGGAAGAAATATCGCACCATATTTTGATCCAAACAGAAGGGGAATAAGACTAAAAAATATGGAGGCAATTGGGGATCCTTCACTGAACTGAACTGATATTTTATATAAGGGCTAAGTATAAAAACATTTTAAAAATTATTGTTTTCCCTTTTTAACTACTGATGATCATAATAAAACTGAAAATCATTCTGCTGGGAAAAATCATTATGTCTTGGTCAATGTCCTCCTGGCTGAAATGAACAGAAATACACATCTAATTGTGTATGAAAGGGACTTGTGTGGATGAACACGAGTCCAGGATCAGCTGGGCCCTGGGGGACTTACTCCAGGAGCAGTAGGACGCGCAGACCTTCGTTGTCAACGTCTCTCTCCGCGCTCGCTTCTCTCTGAGGATGTTTCCACCGGCAGGCGTGCCGAGGGCAGGAAGGACAGCTCGGTGCCGAAGGACCACCGCCGACGCGCCGGCAGATCTCACATGGCAGAGCCGCCTGTGTGCTGACCACGCCCGGAAGGCCTCTACCGCAGCAAATTTTCACAGACAATAAATCGATACTGTAGTGTCAAACAGGACATTTTTCAATGTCATAACTTTAAAGGAAAACATTAAAAAAACATACTCAGAAGAGTAATAACAACAGTGTGCTGCAATCAGCTACAGAGTACCAAAATGGGAATTGCTTGTTTGTTTACTGACTGAAAATGTGTGAGATTCAATGTGTTTTTGATGTCTATTTTGAATGAAATGCTCAGTACTGTTTATTATTCACTTTTAAAGCCAAGTAAAATATAAAAATTATTTGAATTTTGACAGTGGGCCAGAAAATGATGAGTGGCAAAATTCCTATAAATTTATAAACCCTCTATATTTCAAGTTGATCATTTGGTCTTCAGGTAGAATTTGTGCTCATGGAATAGCTACAATAACTCACTCATGTAAATTACTGGTTGGCCACATACTTAGTCTGCCCCCAGATTGTTTCTGGAGGCATCTTAATCTCTCCTGGCTTGATGGCAGTTGGCAGACAGGCAGCAGGGAGCCATTGTGGATTTGTCTGTTGATCTAGGGCCAGAACTCCTGCTCCGGTCCTGAATTTGGTTCATTGACAACTTTCCCCTCAGCAGTTCCCTTTTCCCAGACTTTAAGATTTTTAAGGTTCCATTGGATACAAAGAGCATAGATTTGGGAAGTGAGTAGAGAAGTCAAGATCTGAGAGAATGAGTAAGAGAAAAAAGAAGACCAAGGAGAAGATCTTTAAAGTTTAGGAGTTTAGATAAGTTTTCATTAGTCTGATAACAACTCAGCACTTGAGCTCATAACCCAAAAGTATGTATGTATATATTTTGTAAAGATATGTGTGTGTACTGTATATAAATAAAGCACGTGGCATTTTACTTTCAGTTTTTTTAGTGGCCCTTATAGTTTGCAAAAAATAACAATATGCAGTGTCTGATTGAGATTACTAATGTGAATTTAGCAATGACTGTTAGAACATGCAGTTATTTGGCAAGCACAGCATTAAACAAATTGGCAGACAGAGCCTCTACAGTGGTTTATTTTGCATGTTGATTTAATTGCTGATTGATGTCAGGTAGCACAAATAATGGAAGATGGTAAGATCAGCCACCAGGGCCAATGTGTGAAGACTCTTTCATCAGGCATTTTCACAGAGAGATGATCGTTTAGAAATAAGCAGGCAGCCTTGGAGAAATCTTGCATTGGATAATTAGATCTGACACTTTTCTTTATGATAGAGTTTATTTTCAAAAGAACAAGAGATTTCATAGTTTACCCCAGGCTGCTGTTATCTTTGATACTACACACATGACCTTTCAGAACTTTCTGGTTTGATCTCTTTAATCAAGCATCCGAATCTTTTGGACAAAAGCCAAGTCTCTGTAGATCTCCATCTTTTCATTTATAAAATGATCCTATAAAATGAGATGATCTGTGATCTTAAAAGGTTTCTCTCCAGTTTAAGAACATCTAAAGAGCTGTGAACAGTAACTTAGCCTGTCTGCAAAGATCAGTGGAAGGAGGTAAGAACTTTTGATTTTGAAAGTCAATAATTCTGTATATCTAGGATATCATCGGGAAGAACTGAGAGCATTGCAGTTTGCTAGAGGGAATCACGGAGTTGGAAGTAGCAAAATAAACAAAACAAAATGGGGGCTCTCAAATTTAAAAGAACTATGCTTTGCCCTTTTCCCACATGTATTTACTTTTTTATTGCCTTTAAGATTTGCTGCTAAGAGTCAGCCAAGCTGGGGTCTCACTCTCCATCCTGTCTTAGGCTTTCTTGGACCTTGGGTTTGTGCCCAAACTTTGGTTATATTTGCCACAGCCAATATAGGGGCTTTCTTAGAAAGCTTCTGTGATGGAAAAATGTTATAATCACAGCCCTTTCAGCACATATAATAATTTTTTCCACAACCTATAAGTTGCTCTAGCCATGCCTATGTATCTGGCACATAGTAAGGATTTTAGAAAGAGTTTACTGAATAAATTAATTCTATTCAGAGAGAAATCTCTCAGTATTAGTATTTAAGTAGAAAACAATGTCAAAAAGGACTCAGGCCTGGGTATAAACTTGTTCTGATGACTACTGCCCAACTAACAACTGGGTCGCTTGGTTTATTTATAGCTAATGACACAAATTTGTCCCCAGCTAACTCTATTTTAAAGAAATACTGACCCTTTTTTGTTTTAGCTCTGTTCTGCTCTCCCACCTTTTATGTTTCCATTGTCTCTCTTAAAAATTAGCAGATATTTTTTATATTAAAGCTTAATTTCTTCTAACATACATTAAATTAGTTTCACTTTTTGCAAATAAAATGCATCTATGATGCTTCCTAAGTCTTGAAAAGCCTTTTTCCCCCTCTTTGAATCATTAAGTTTTCCAAAGATACTAACATCATGCTAGAATGGAATTAGTATATGTTTTATGGGGAAACACTCTATGATTTTATGCATTTTAAATTACTATTTGGAAAGGCTTATAGAGAGGTTCCTAAATTCCAGAAAGGTATTAATTTTAGAGAATAATAAACCTAAACTACAAAGGTTCCAAGCTACTTTATAAATAGAACAATAGCAAATACTTTCCTTGGCACCAGCTCACTACTTTTCTAATAAATCAATTGTAACGAGTAAATCCATCGTTGGTTGGAAAGAAAGATTAGCATTTCATTTCTATAGTTGTTTTCAGTAGTGAGTGGATGGAAACACAGAGAAAGGAATAGATGGGAGCAGGAGACAAGAAGTGACAGTTCCCTCAAGATGAGAGAAGAAATAGTAACTATGTCTTTGGGTGCGCTTGTGGCTTATGTTTAACCAGATTTCTTCCCACAGGAGTGTCACACCTACACAACCCACCATGTTCCCAGGAGTTCAATAACCACCCAGGCCCCATTCACTGAGCAAGATGGAGAAGAGTCCAATTCCAGGGGAGACCATCAGAGTTCATCTGTTAGAGGGTTAGTGGCACCACATATTATTATCCACAAGACATTCCAGATGTCCTAAATGGAATTTCCCACATGACAGATGAGAATCCAGCACCAGCATTATAGAAAATTCTGTGGAGGGACATAGCATAGCCCATTTCTGCACCCACTGAGGTTAGATGGGAAATATCATTTGCTCTCTTAGCAGAAATCCACTTTAATTAACAGTCCATCTTTTTCAAACACTCTTCCCTTGATTTCCATGACACCTCATTCTCTTCAGTTTTCTCTTACTATTCTTTATGTCTTAAAAATAAATTATTTAGCTTATATTAATTTTTTTTCATATGAATCAGTAGTCCTTCTTTTAGATAAATTTTTTCCCATAGGATAGTTGATGAACCTTGTTTATATTAAATTAACTCAAGGATACAGATGACAGAGTAAAGTAAATGAAACTAGTGCTCGGTGAGGTTGGTGCAGAAGTGGTTCAACTTGATGCTATATTGGGTTAGGGTTGATGAAAACTTAACTGTTTAAATATTTCAATAAAATAAAAATTGGGGTTTTATTGGAAATCTATGAAATGTTCCTTGATATACTGCTTAGCCTTTGTGGAAGAGAAAAAGATTTTGAAGGGAAAACATTCAGGCAGAAAACATTATATTTTTATATGCTGAAACAATTCTACAAAAGTGAAATGTAAATGACTACAAAGTATTACAACCTGAATACCAAGTATGGCATCTATCTGTTTGGACCAGGTAAACATGAGCCAGAGAGCAATATTTCTACATGTTTTTTCTTGGGAGTAATTAAATTGGAGTACTCTGTGATTTTTGAAATATGATTATTTTCTAGGCCTTTATTTATGCCTGCAGAGAGCCAGGTTGCTGTTCCCTTTCTTTTTTGTTTTTTTTTTTGTGAGCAAGATCGTCCCTGAGCTAACATCTGTGCCAGTCTTCCTCTATTTTGAATGTGGGTCACCACCACAGCATGGCTTGACAAGTAGTGTGTAGGTCCGTGCCTGGGATCCAAACTCATGAACCTTGTGCCACTGCAGAAGCAGAGTGCACAGACTTAACCACTACATCACCAGGCTGTCCCCTGCTGTCCCCTTTCTTGATGATTTACTCAAATACTCTGAAATCTTTCTGGATGTCTTTCTTGCTCCATTATAAAAACTGTTGCTCTTACACAAAATTACAGTTTTAAGAACTAGATATCATATGATAAAGGAAAGGGAGATAGCTTTTGGAGAGACATACTAGATGGAGCAACCCTTAAATATTTGAATGATTGTTATTTGGAAGAAAGATTTATAGTCCAGCTAGCACTCATTATTTGATTATTATTATGTGGCAAGTATTGTGCTCAGTGCCTCCATACTAATCGCCCCAGTTAAGTTCAAATCAACATTACAATGCAGACACTGTTGATGGTATTATCACATTATCCCTGGTTTTCAGATAGAGAAATCCAGGCACAAAGCAGTTCAGTAATTTTCCTGAGGACACACAGATACTAAATGGTGGGGCCAGAATTTGAACCTGGGTATTCTGACCCCAGGACACTGATTTAAACACTCCATCCAGCTCATTACTTCCTTTGCTTTGTATGCCTCTGGTCAAGACAAGAAACACTGACCAGTGGAAGCCACAGCAAGGCAGATGCAAGCTGAGTATAAGGAAGAACTTTCTAATGATGAGATCTGTGCAGTTGAATGGAGTGTTTTGGACATGATTGATGTCCCCTTGGTTGGTGTTCAATTGGAGATAGAATGAAGAGTCATTAGAAATGTTGCGGTGGCTATTTTTACCTTGGGGCAAAGTTAAACTATTTTTAAAGCTTTTTTTGTTCCTATCCTGGAGTATATGATACTATAAACAAAGTTTATGTGGATATATCTATTTGTAAACTTGCCAGCAAAAGTAGTTGTCTTTTCAGTGTCCTGCCACAAAGTGCTCCCTCTGCTCATCTTAATTGGATCTAGCCCTCAATTTCTCTTATGAAAATCCATATTAGAGTAGCAAATGGTGTCTGAGCATGGAAGAGGAAAGATAATGAACTTTAAAGCATGAAAAGAAGGTGGAGAAAGAGAAGATCAAATGCAGAAAAATGAAAGAAAGAGAGTGGGTAAGGCTCTTCTCTTTCTAAATTAATAATTTAGAATTTCTTAATTAAATTGGTTTATCTATATACAGATGCATCTTAGTTTTGTCAGCCTTTAAAAATCAGAAACTAGTTCAAGAGGCAAAGTGTTTATTTGGCAACAAAGAATTGCAATTAGGGGAGCACAGATTCAGGTAGAAACCCAAATAGTGTCCCAATTACAGAAGAGGGGCTCAGAGTTTTAATGGGAAAAAGGAAGACAATGAGGTAAGATGTTTTTAAGAAGATTCCTTGGTGCTGACAAGCTAAGCTACTCTTGGTTCTACATGATTGGTTATTGATTCTGTCTTCAGAAATCCACAATCATCAGTCTTGTGATCAGGATGTCCATTCTCCTGCTGACTTCTCAAACAATTGCTCATAAAACAATTGCTGTTTTGGCTCAGTCCAGAGTTTTGCTCAGTCTAAGTTTCAAGGAACAAGACAAGCAAGGCTGTTCCTCTGGAAATGCTACTCTGGCTCTATTTTAAAATGGCTCCACTTATGTCAGTTTTTCACATTTTTCCCTTTGATCAAGATGTTTCTCTGAAAGCACTGCTGATCAACCATTTGAAAGCATTGTTGGTTGACTATTGGAAAGTATTGTAGATCAGCCATCAAAGCATCATTGGTCCCTTGTCACCAGGAAGGCTCATTCCTGGTATGTCATATTCCACATAGGAGGGAAAGTGATTTCCTCGGGGGCCTCAGGTAATGTTTGAGCAACAAGAGTGCCAAAACAGAGGAAGGCTTGTTGTCAAGTCTTATGAAATAAGCAAAGATTCCTTTAACTGGCCAAATAAATATTAGAAATCAATTCAAAATGTTGGGTTATGATCATTTGTGTGGAGTTTTTGTAGCACTGTAAAAAGCAATAGAAACAGAGTCTTATAATAGTAACAATTTCAAGAATCAAAGCAAGACATTAATTCCAAATTGCAGACTAGTTCTCAACCCTGAGACTATACCTGAGGATAGCCAACCAAATAGATCAAAAGCTTTTGGGCCTTCTGTTTCTTAAAATAATTAGCCTAAAATAATCCTCATGCTAAAAAGACACGTTTGGGGTGGCAAAATTTTGCTTCCCCACAGTCCACCTTTGAAAATTCCTCAAGTTTCTCAGTCCAGAATTTGAGTTGTCAGATTGTTCCATCTCATTGAACCAGTCTCTTAGTCCTGACAATAGGTTAGTTCAGGTAAACTCATCTTAGGAGGCAGTGATGCAGGTGAGCTCCCAAAGTTAGGCCTATACTGTGTAATCAAGCAATCAGGTATTTAATAATAGGCATTTCTACAAAAACAAAATAAAAACAAAGGTTAATGGGTGGAGTAAATTATAAATTAGTTTCTGAGCCCAAGGGGCAGCCGGTCAAGATTTCTAGGGTCAAAGCATCTTTTGTAGTTCGAAATGTCTCTGGTGATGTTGTCAGTGTTCGGATAAACTCTCTGAGTGACTCATACAACCACA
This sequence comes from Tapirus indicus, assembly GCA_031878705.1. Lineage (NCBI taxonomy): Eukaryota > Metazoa > Chordata > Mammalia > Perissodactyla > Tapiridae > Tapirus > Tapirus indicus. The sequence goes on from CM062933.1 coordinate 2,728,249, forward strand.
AGCATGAAGATTGTCTAACAAGGGCTATTGTGGCATTTTCTCTGAACTTTATATCAAGTCATCTAGCTTTAGTTTGCAGGCTCCAGGAAGAAGAGTGGTTTTAGTTCTCAATGATTCCCAGTCAAAAAGATGAGAGAAAATTAAAAAGGTAGTTTGGAGCTTTGTAGCTAGGTAATGGAGGAAACCAGAAGAATTCAGGACTCAGTCCAGCTTACAGGTAGAAAACAAAACTTTAAAAACAATGAACAGTGCTAGAACCTAATATCCACAAAGGTGTATTATGAAACATAATTTTTTTCTCTAAAATCACCCTTGTTTTTATCAAAGATAGCCAAATTAAGACTAATTTGTTTGTAAAATAAGTCTAGTATCAATAAACTTGGGCTGATATTTACACAGGTACAGCAAGAATGCAACTGATACTATTTTCTTTTAATCTGCTTTGATGGAACTTTTCATAATGAATCTCCAGATTGAATTTTTAACAGTCTTCTGAGTCCAGGAAAGCAAGCCAAGGACTCTGCCTGCAATTCCTATATGTCTGGGTAAATTCCTCTCTTCTCAAGGTCCTCAAAATATCTTGAGGTTCCTGGGCCTGCCAAGAAGTGACCTTCCTTATTCACCTGGTTAGGCTGTTAGATACACTGAAAGTGAGGTACCAGGCCAATTTTTCCAAGGGTCTCTAATAGTTCCATAAAGTCAAACTTAGTTCCTTAAAACTTTTTGGTCATGTGAGTCTATGCATATCCCTCTCAAAGATGATATTTCAGTCAAAGCCTTGGTACTATCATCAATATTTCCAATTGTACCCTGTTATAAGGAAAACAGATTCTTAGAGAACTTATGTAAATAAATATATTGCCATGAAAATGAGAATACTCACTAAGCATTTCCAAATTCTGGAGGGATCAGGTAGGGAGAAAAGGATAAATGTTTTAATTCTGTTTACAAAGGTGTAATTTACCAACTTGCTCTAAGTCATAGGTAGCTTAAGAGAAAAAGTTTCCCTAAATCTGGAAAACCAAACATTAAAAAAATTCAGCAATGTTTTAAATGAAAAAATCATAATCATTCTCACCAGTTCATTCAGTCACATGTTATTAACTCTTGTTCTGCTTGAATTTAGTTTGTCCATTAGTTCTCTTGATCTTTCCTGATGATTGAGGGTGGTAGGGACAGTGATAATTCCAAGAAATTTGCAAGGTCTTCGTTAAGGCTTGTATGATTTGCCCAGTGAGGTGGGTATCTCAATCACTGGAGACTGTGGAAGGTATAGTCCAAGTGGGAAATACATTTTCTAACAATTTCTTGGCCACTGTGAGGGCATCGGCTTTGCAGCAGGAGAAGGCTTTAATCCATCTAGAGAACATACATACAATAACAAGAACATATTGACAACACATAGTAAGTGTCAGTTGAATGAAATCCAGCTGCAGATACTCAAAGGGTCCACAAGGAGAAGGTATGAGGCCTTCAGGGACAGAAATAGTTTATCTTAATGCACTATGGTGGGTGAGGGAAAAAAATCTTTGCAAAAACCAAAAAATGGGGTATGCCAGGGAGCCAGAAGGAGGCAAGTGGCTGTCTTGGGTTTTCCAGGCAAGTGCCCTGTTTGTTTAATTTACAGCCTTTGCCTACACATTTTAATTTCTCCAATTCAGGAGCAGACTGTTGCCATGTTACAAGGACATTAGAATGGCAAAAATCCGGCAATGAGGGGCTATTCTTTGCAAAAGCAGAATGGATTCCATCTGCATGTGCCACAGTCTATATAGATTCTTTTGTTACTGCTTTTGCATGAAAGTCAACAAGGGCATTTCCCTGATACCTGAGTTTAGTCCTTTTAGTGTGAGCCTCAATTTTGATGACAGATAACACTTTAAGATGATAACTGGAATTACAAGTGATAATATAACATCAGGATATATCAGATTTCCAGGAATTTCATACAATTTCTGGAACACCTATAGCATATACCTGTGCAAATAGAATCTATCAGTTTAGCATTATATTTTGATGGTGTTTTCCTATGTAATTTAACATGCCAAATAAGACTAATTAGTTTAACAACTTTATTTAGAATTCGATTTTAGGAGTTTGTCAAAAATATCAGGTTTTAAAACACTTGGTCAAATAGGATCACAGGTCACTGCGAAACAATACTCATTTATGCATTTAACCCTGATGATAATTAAAGACTTTCAGGTGCTAGGGAGAAAGAGCATTCTCTACCTACTCTGGGTCCTTTCTGGCTGGGCTACAAATTAAATTGTCATGAGGGTGAATAGCAGGAGAAAATCACACAAAGCTTTATAACATGTACATGGGAGAGACCAGGGAGTGTCTCTCAACAAAATGGTGGAGATTCTCCTCTTAGATAGACAGATGAGGATTTGGGGGGGAGTTGGGAGTGTCAGCCACGAGGGATTACAAGAAAGACACAGTAAAGTTATTATGCAGATTTAAGGCCTCACCTTCCACATTGACAAGTTTATAGAGATGAGGTCATCCACCCCTCTTGCCACTACAGAGAAGGAGATATCTTTACAAATGGAGATTTTCCTTACAAATGTAAATGTTTGGTAAACAGAATTTTGATAGGGATGGGCGTAGCCAAGACCCTCCCAGTCTATCAATACCCAGAGTCATCCAAGGTGAAGGCCCATCCCAGGGACAGGCCTTCCATCCCGGATCCCTTTAGAGAGTTGGGGGTGGGGTGGGGTGGTGGTGGTGAAGGTCAAAGCCTCCTTCAGAGCAAGGTAGAGAGAGACACATCTTGAGGTGGCCAATTCTGATCCCCCACACAGGCAAATACAGAAAGTTAAATAGTTGTAGTAAAAACCTCAGCTCTTGTAAGCAAAGACCTGATAAAACAACATAGGAAATTATTTTGATAAAACATAAAATCCCTATTTTTAGTCAGACTACTCAAAGGTAAAGAAAAATCTTTCATAATTTCTTTATCAAGAGCAGACTAAAAGTCCAAGAACATGTCCTTTTAACAGAAAACCAAATTCTAATTTTGCACCAGCTTACTTTTGACATTAAAACTCATTTACTTAATTAAATTCATTTCAATCTTAGGCAGCTTGACTATGCATAAAACTCTTTTTTTTTCTCCAGTGTTCCTTTTTTTTACAAACCTTCTATAACTTTCTTTTTTACATTCAGAATTTGTCCTTTCTTTTTTTCCCATAACCAGTTTTACTTTAGGACAAAGTTATTTCTCTTTTCCCTTAACAAAAAATCTCCATGCTTTATACCTTCTTTTACTTAAAACATACATTTTCTTGTAGTATAAATGTCTTAATATGTCACAACACGTTTACTAGTAGATCCAACTTCTTTTAGTTTTTATATAATAAGCCCAAAGTAGATAAATCGATGTTTAATGATTAGTGATCAATATTTTATTTTATATGAAAATGATCTAAATAATCAATAAATTTCCATCATTTGACTTAATTTAGCTAAACTTTAAGGTTTCAAGTTACCAAAAGATTTTTAAGTTATTTTTAAGTACATATATAACACATAATTATTGTTTAAAAGTTCACCTAAAAACTTTTTATCTTACATCTATTTAGTTTACTTGTTCTTATTAGCTATGTTTCAATAAAAAAAACTTCATGAGACATTAGACAAAGTTAGCCATTAATTTCTTTTTTCTGACTAATTTTGTAATAGAGATAACATGAATTTATTTGACTTTTAGTAAACCTCGGTAGAACAAAAGTTTTATATTTAATGCTGATAACTCTAAAGATATGTCTGTTTTGTTTAAATGAACAAACTGAAATTACCTTTAATATCAAATATTTTCCTAGATCACATAATCCTGAAATTCATTTGGGTTAGTTGCTACTATATTTTTGAGAGTATACTCAATTTATATAGTGTTTGTTTGTTTTTAAGACAGTTAAATAGAGTTCTCTACAAATCAATTTTGATAATATCATCCAGAGGTAGAAAAATACCACACCTTTTCATCATGCATGTATAGAGACACACATACACAGAGACCCCACAGCTATTGTTTTAAAATTACTGCCCTTAATCAGGTACAGTAATACAAAACTTACTAGAGTATGAAAGAATAGTTGGATCCAAATTTTGTTTTGGCAGTTGGAATAAAATGTAGTTTATATTCTCAGATGGCTAAAGCTTTTTACTGTCTATGGATAAGACTTTTAAGATTTATATTTGCCCTAGACAAGCAATCTTTGGGCAAGAGAGCCTTTCTAGCAGCTTATATTTTTAACATGGCCACTTTTTCCTTTTTTCTTTAGTCTTGGGAATCTGGGAGGGTTTAGATAAGAGTTCCTGGGAGGAGCCACAGTACAACTTTTACATCTCAGAGGCACAGGGAAGGAATGCACTGCCTCCAAGAAAGACTTTGGTTTTAAGTCCTTGTAAGGTTTCTTACAAGTGTTTTGAGATGAATTGGTGAGGTTAGTTGCTTATCAAAGGATTGACATATCTATCCAACTCCTTTTTCTCCAATTTGTTTCTTTCCCTCTGGGTACATAGTTTTCTTTTAGCATAGTGGAGGGAAAGCCTAAAAAAAATTCCTATCAGGAGTGGACTTTTCTTTACTGTCGTGTAGTCTTTTCTTTCAGGTAACTCTTATATCTTTAATTTTTCATTAGCTTTTTTCAACACAACTTTCAATGAAGTTATTTTGGAATTTTGAAGCCTTTGCTTTTAAGTGCACTTTTTAAATAATCTTATCTAATTAGAACATTCCTTCTAAGGGCCATCTTAATTCCCCTGAAGGCTGGCAGCAGTTTGGTAGGACCCTAGCTGCAAATGGAGTTCAACCCACATTTCTGTCCAACCATATTTGGGCCCATAGCCTGATGGTTACCAGGCTAAGCTTTCAGAACATGAAACAAGCGTAGTAAGATTTTGCCATTTTTGTAAATATTTACAGCTTCTGGGCCCATAGTTTTTAAACAGGTGTGCTGGAATGTGACATGCTTGACTCTTTAGAAATTAAAGATTGCATTCAATCAGTCTGGTCTGTGATTCCCAAGTCTAGTGTGCAAAAAAGACAAGTTTTGGGTATTCAAAGAGGGCCAAAGTGGCCACTGTAATTGTAAATTGTCTTTGGTATTGGTTCACTGGGATAAAAATTTACAAGAGGAAGGGCCATAGTTCTTGAACATAAAACCAGCAGGAGTTCTCGAAGGAGTGACTAATCCCAGAACCTGAGAAAATGAAAGTCCCATGTTAAATAAGAGCAAGCAACACAAGAATGGCAATAGGGATACTCCTACCAAGGGAAGCCCTCCAATTTGGTCAGAGAACTCACCAACCGGGGAACTCCCTGCCTGAGGGAGGCCCCTCCTGCAGCAATGGCTGCAAGCTGGCTTTGAGACACCCATCTCTCGGGGATACCCCTGCCTGATCCCAAAGAAAGGTGACAGACCTCAACCAAAAGGAGGGAGGTTGAGCCTAAGAGGACTCACAGTCAGAGGAGACAACAGTCCATGGAAGCAGTGAGCACAAGGGGCTCATGTAGGTGCTGGGGGTGGGGGATGGAACCTGGTTCCAGGGGATGCTGGTCCACGAAGGTGAGATCGCTTCAGGTCCCTTTTTCTGACACCATGGATGTTAATCTATAAAAATCAGAAACCAGTTCAAGAGGAAAGGTGTTTGGGATCAAAGAATTGCAATTTGGGGAGCACAGATTCAGGTAGAAACCCACATAGTGTCCCAATTACAGGGGAGGGGCTCAGGGTTTTTCTAGAAGAAAGGAGGGAGATGAGGTAAGATGTTTTTAAGAAGACTCATTGGTGCTGCCGAGCTAAGCTGCTCTTGGCTCTACATGATTGGTTACTGACTCCGCCTTCAGAAATCCACAGTCATCAGTCTTGAGATCAGGATGTCCATTGTGCTGTCTTCTCAAACAATTGCTTGTAAAACAATCGCTGTTTTGGCCCTGTCCAAAGGTTTGGCCCAGGCCAAGGTTCAAGGATCAAGATAGAGCAAGGGAGTTCCTCTGGAATGGCTGCTCTGGCTCTATTTTAAAATGACTCTACTTATGTCAAATTTTCACAGTTTATAAACATATTAGCTTTCAAAAAGCAGTTTAAGGTCATTTGTTTTTAAGTTCGAAGTGACTAAGTCAGGTTCAAGTGCAGAATATATTTTTACAAAATAAGTTAGTAAATGAGTTTTTCAAAGGTTTATCATTTTGCATATTTCTTCATGATGATGTCTTTTTATTAGGGATCTTTTTACAAAATCAGTCAGTATTGTGCATTTTCCTGCTAACGTACACCACTACATATGTACACTACTCGAGCCCGCGAGACCAGATACCAGTTGAAGATTTTATCAATGGTGTTTTACCTGGTCAGCCTAAAATTTCTCAAACTCCTATACTTCTGATTTAACAATAGGTTTTTCATTTTGTGAATTGCTATCAGTTGTGATTGTCAGTTGCTAGAACACAGAATTTTTCACAAGTAATATGATTTGCACTTTATCCTTCAGAAATATTTTTACAGTTGAAACACTCACCCTATATGTCTGTACAGTATTTTTTATTTTATCACGTTCACTTAAAAATATATCTATTTTTATTTTCATCATAACCATATGTTCCTTTTTACTGGCATTTTTAAGCCTCTCCTTTCTTTTTTTACTTTGTTGGAACAGATGATGTATCAGTCAAAATATTTCAATTTATGTTGCAATAACAAAAAATGTCAAAATCTCAATGGTTTAACACAACTAAAGTTTACTTAGTTGCTCATGTTGCACGTCCACTGTGGGTCAATGGTGGAGGTGGGAATTTGCTCCACCAAGTTATTTCTCACTATCCTATGGCTCCATTTCAACATGATGCTTCAGAGGAAAAGGGGGCAAGAATTGATCACTGGCAGTTAAATGCTTCCCCTCCAAATGGCATGTGTTATTTTCCCTCACATTTTATTGGCCAAATCAAGGCATATCACCACTCTTAACTTCAAGGAGGTGGGGAAGCACAATCTATTGGGTACTTACAATTAGAGAAGAACAACTCTCAGTAAACATTGATAATAGTCTACCATACGCTGGGAGTTTACTTTTCTTAAACACTCTCAGATCTAAGCACGACCATGTAACACATGCCTTAGCAGGTTAATATGCAAGGTTATGGCTGAGACTAAAATGGCCACACAATCTGTGGATGACGGGTAGAGTTGATGTACTTTGCTCTAAATGGAGACTTTGTGTGCATCTGTGGGGGTACTTTAGTTGAAACTACATTGACTTCAATAACACAAGACAGGAATGGACTCCTCTGCATGACCTTCAGTGGTTTCCTGTGATGCAGACCTGTTTCAGGATTGCTGGCTGGTCAGGTCAGCATTACCTCAGAGAAACTTCTGAGCTGCTTGCTGTCTGCCAAGAATGATGAATCCAGGCCCACCCGGTAAAAATGACAGCAAAGCAATGAAGAAGATATTACTGATTTTACTAAAATAATAATTATTTTCAAAAGGCTTTAGCCCAGTGGCACGAGGTTAAATTCTTGGCCTTAGTCTTAACATAACAAATTCAGAAATGGCCTCATTACCTTTTGTTAGTTTAAAATGAATAATCTTTCAAACTAACGTTTAGGGGTAGGTCAAAACGGTGTTTATAGAGCCTTCAAGGTCTCTGAAAACTTCCTGTAAATGTGTTTATTTTAAAAGTACTTAACCTTAGACTTTAGTTGTAGCCTTATCCCATTTTCCCAAAAATTCAGACACTCTTTTTATACAATTTAAAACCTCTAACTTGCTGAAGATTGTTAAAAGTTAACAAGCACGGAAGTGACAAACTGTAGAAAGAAGCTACCTCACTTTTATTTCTGCAGACATTTGAATATTGCCTTTGAAGTCCTTAAACAACTACAGGTCGCCAATTAAAGTCCACTTCTCCCTCCTCTCCTGTTTTCTCACTTCCTCTCTTGCTGTCTCTCACTTGCCTCTCTCACTTTCTGTCTCTCTCTTTCTTTTATGCTTCTTTCTCGCTCTCTTTTTTCTGTTCTTTCATCCTTTGCATTAGCAAGAGATAAACAGCTCTTTCTGAAATGTTTTTTTTTAGCATCCTAGCACTTAACCTTATATTATTTGACTAATAATCTCTTGGTAAGGATTTAAGCATTACAGAAATATATGGAAGGTACTCAAACTAAATTGTTCCTGTCTTTAATCAGATAATGATTGTGTGTTTTGTAATTTGAAAAAAATTGAAGCATAAGCAATAATTAATTAAAAGTTTACTGTTTATTTTTTTTCCTTTGAACTTCCTATTTCTTGGGAGGGAGATGGAATATAATCCTGACAGGAGCTGGACTTAATATGAAGGACAATCACGTGGGTTAATCAAGCAACACTTTGTGAACTCCTCTTACCAGGTCACCTCAGCATCACTGCTGAATTAGGTAGCCCTTCTCTATGACATGACTGCTCTTTCAACTTAGTCTTCTGAACTTCCTAGTTTTTCTGGCATAAAACATCTCACTGAAGGTTAACTACATAATTTCCTTAAAGAATTTTTCTTCTGAAGTTATAGAAACAATTTCTGTTCACTATCAGGAAGAAAATACATTTTTAAAGAGAAAAGATGTACAGCTTCTAAATGGCCCAAATGTAATCAAAATAAATTCTAGCATATTTCCACCAGATGGCACCCCCATTTTGAGCTTTGGAAAGAGATTCTGAAGGCTGAGGAAAGCCACTGTCATTTTAGAATTGGGATTGGTTCTAGAGAAGATTTCCAGTCAATGGAATTGAATCAATAGGAAATAAAATTTAACCTATTCTAAGGTGCTTCCAAAATAAAATGCATGATTAAATAATATGTTTAATCTGGGAAAAACTAAGTCTATGCAAATAAAGTCAATCCCAGTTTAACCTGAACTCCCCAGGACTTAAGGTCTACTAAGTTTTAATTTTCATATGATCTTTTTAACCAGCTCTCATTTTGAGTGCCTCCTTTAACTTTTAAGAAAGCACAGCAATCAGAGTATGTTTAGCAACTAAGTGTCCTAAATGAAGACCTGATTTAATTTGTAAATCAATCATCAACTTGCCAGTCAAAGATTCCTAGGTAAACACTTTAGCATTTTGTCCAAAACCATGAGATTGGCAGCGTGGATCTTCCAAGTTGAACGATAAGGGGCCGAATCTGGGGCTGCGCACCTCTTGTCCATGCATGTGGCTCTTTTTGAGTCTCTGACTAGACTCTCACACTGGCCTTGCTGCTCTTCTTCAGTGGCCTTTCCACGTGGATCAGTACATGACATATCTTACCAGACGTCACCCCACACAATTAGTGTAAAACATCCGGTTTCACTAAAGACGCTAATTTTTACTGAGTAGGGTCAAAAGTAGATGATGTCTTTTGTTTTCTTTGGAGTTTTATTCACTGATGATAAACAAACGTGCTGAGAACTCAGGAGCAGATCTTTGTCATTGAGAGACAACAAGAGCAAGTGAGAGACACCTATCTAAAAATACCCATTTGAGGCTACAAGGCAAGGCTTCTTGTACTTCTTGCTGCTCATGTGTGATAGAGATCCTGTGTCTGGAGGTTGGTAAATTCAGTAAAGTTATTGAAGACTGTTGGGGGTGGAGTATGAAACAGACTAACTTAGCTGGAACTAGGAAGTTTTTCAGAAATGGTTTCTAGGACACTTGCCATATACTTGCTTAAAAATGACATCTTCAGGTTTTTCCACAGACCCATACATATGAATGCTCAGTTTGATAGTAATTTTTTCTCAGCTCTGAATTTGCTCAAGACTAAAGTAATTGATATCTCACCTTATGAAATGAAATGGAATGAAAGAGATATTTACGGTTTTTGTAGTGGTATTCTTTCTTCAACTATTAGGTTATTTATTTTCTTCTAGTGTAACTCATACTTGAGAAAAATGTCACAGAATTTGATTTTTAAAAGGAAAGTATCAATTGTAATATTTGATAGGCTCATAGAAGATGTATTTCTGGTAAAGTACCTAAAAAATTCTGTGGGAAACATTATTTGCTTCTGCCATAATAAGAGCATCTTAACAATCTGTCCACATGGTTGCCAGATTTAACAAATAAAAATACAAGATGCCCAGTTAAGTTTGAATTTTAAATAAATAGTACTCAAGTTTTTAGTATAAGTGTACCTGATGCAATATTTGGACATACGTATATTTAAAAAATACTATTCGTGGTTTATATGAAATTCAGATTTAATTAGGTGTTCTGTACTTTGGCAACTCCACCTGTTCAGTGACTCTTCTGAGTGTGACATGCCTCCACAGTTGCCACAGGAAGGACTGTGGAGAACCTTCCATGCAGACATGTCCCTCAAGACCTTTCAACCTTTCTGCCAACATCTTACTCTCCAAGTGTGGGCTTCTAGTCTTAAGAAATGAACTACTGTAGTTTGATGTCCTTGGGAAAATTCCCTGCTAATTTCATTTGGAACCGCAGAGCCAAAGTGATAGAAAGCTTGCCAGAGTGGTTCCTGGATTCCCTGAAGAGCGTCTCCTGAAGAATAGCTGTGCCTGAAGAGCGTCTCCTGAAGAAGAGCTGTGCCTGAAGTAGCTCTGCAAACCTCAGTTCACAGGATTACATTAAATAACCTCCCTGAGGACCCCTGGGGTGCGAGCATTCAGACTAACCTTTGTTTTTATCTTCCTGAGTGGGAAACAGATCTGGGAAGAAGATGTCTAGCCATCGTATTTTTACCTCTGCCCTCCACACCCACATCCTTGCAATGGAGAATGGCTACAGGGAGTGTAAATGTATGATGGGAGTCACAGAGAGTTTGTCTGGGAAGAGTTATGAAACCACCCCTGCATTGTTTCTTTTCCTTGTTGGTAGAGGAAATAGCGCAGGCCGCAGGCATGTGCTCAAGGGTGCATCCTGGTTCTCATGTCTGTTTATCCCACTCAAGGTAACCTATACATCTTCTTTCAGAAATATTGTAAAATAAATCTGTTTTGAAAAAGAGGATCAAGGAAAGCTATAGCATTAAAAACTTCTCTTATAACAGACTTATAAATATTTAACTTTGCTTTAATCTATACTTTTAAAAATACCTGACAGTCAGTTGTGTGTATAGCATTATATTCAGCTTTAGTAGATGTGATGGGTATGCAAAGATAGAAAATCAGAATTCTTACCTTACCTTACCTGAGATTATAACCTAACAGGGAAGGCTGATATATGCATATCAGTTAAGCAATGATGCGAAGTAGTGTTTGAACAAGTGTCAAAGTTGTCATAAAGAACAAATATACATTAGTTCACTGAGGTACGAAATCCAAGGCTGAGTGGACCTTGAGGGGTGGGTTCCATGTGAATTAATGAAGGGGGATGGGAAACAGCATGAAGGGAGCCTGAGAAAGATCCGGAGCATTTGAGGGTTAATAAGGACCGGGTCTAGACGGGGAGAGGGTCCCTGTTGAGGCAAATGTGGAGACAATTTGCACAAGGAGAATGTGCAATATTGTAACAAGGTAAGGAGTTTGTACTTGGTCTTGTTGTCCATGAGGAGCTATTGGAGATTTTTAAGTCATGGAATGACATGATAAAAGTGCCCTGGCCACAGCCCGTAAGTTGAAGAGGAGGGAAAAGATGGATTTTGTACAGTGTAGGTATGAGGTGGTTGTGCACATTCATTTAGTGTTGGTCTGAAAGCAAACAAAGGATTTCTTAATGCCTGTAAATCAGTAAATGTAAAACACACACAAAGTTACACAGAGATGCATATAATGTGTATGTAAAGCGTACTCTCTGCTCTCTGCTTCCCAAAGAAGTACTCTCCACTATGCTCTGCGGCCCCCGGGAGAAGCACCCTGAAAGCTGAGAGAATTTCTTATGTTACCTCTGTTCTTTGACGTGACTGCCCCTAGGTTGAGCTGTACATCATGTTGATTCTGTTTTCTGGTATTCCATCATCACTGTATTGCAAAGGGGGAGGGTGGGGAACTATAGCTCTTCTTATACAGGAAGAATTTTATATATTTTTTGAAAATTCTGCAAAGCTTCATGATTATAAATAAATTAAAACCAGAAAGAGTGGTCTCCCTTTGTTACATAATTAAAAATGTCTTTCAAGTGACATGGTTAAGTGCTAAAGGAAATTCTAGCTTCAGTCAATTCCAGAACAATTCCTAAGGACCTTAGGAATGCGAAACCCATTTGTTGTATGCAAGTGGAAAATGTTTTATTATTTTAAAAACGTATGCATTTTAAAGAAAAAGCAAATAAATCCAGCATGGTGAGGTCTCTGATGCTTTCAACATAAAAAGATAGTATATGGTAAATACCACACAAATTTGGAGCTTGGTTCTAACTGGTTTTTCCTGTGTTGTCAAAAATAGTTCCAGAATCCTAAGAGGAACAGAGTGGGACTGATGTTATTCTCAAAAAATCTTTGATGTTCCAAAACAGATTTCCTGTGACTGTAGGACCTATAACTTGTTTTTATTACTGCTTGTAGGTTAACCTTGATTTTTATTGTTGTCTTAATTCCAAAGTCCTTTGGGCTGTGTCTCCACAATGAAATCAAAAGTAGAGATGGAAACTGGATTAATTCACATATTTGCCTCAAGTCTCTTACAAGCTTTGGATAATCAAGAAGACAATCTCTGTACTCGTCAGGATTCTTTAGAGAAACAGAACCAATAAGAAGTATTGGCACTGGGGGAGCCAACGGTTTAAGTCCCAGTCCAAGTCATAGGCCTGAGACTCAGGAGCTCTGATGTCTGACAGCAGAAAATGGACGTCTCAGCTCAAGTGGAGAGAGGGAAGTTGCCCTTTCTCTGTCTTTCAGTTCCATTTGAACCCTCAATGGATTGGGCGATGTCTGCTGGCATTGTTGAGTGTGGTTGCCTTTACTCAGTCTACAGATTCAAATGTTAATCTCTTCCAGAAATACCCTCACAGATACACTCAGAAATAATGCTTTACCACCTATCAGGGTAACCCTTAGCTCAGTCAATTTGACACATAAAATTAACCATCACAATCTCAATGGCCTTAGTGTGTAAGTAGATAATTCAAATATGACTCAAATGGTGATGTTTCAGAAGAAATTTAATACCCCTTCTGTCCCCAAATAGCATTCAACTTTACTTAAATTTATATTTGGAAGTGGTGTGGAAGACAAAGAATCAGTTAGTCCATTATGTATGTACTTACCTTTCTGATAAGCACTATGAAGGAAAATTGTAGAATACTATTAGAAAATCCAGTAGGAGGGTCCAGCCTGGTAGTCTAGTGGTTAAGTTTGTGCACTCCACTTGGGGTTCTCAGGTTTGGATCCTGGGTGCAGGCCTACACACCGCTTATCAAGCCATGCTGTGGCAGGCATCCCACATATAAAGTAGAGGAATATGGGAATGGATGTTAGCCCGGGGCCTGTTTTCCTCAGCAAAAAAAAGAGGAGGATTGGCAACAGATATTAGCTCTGGGCTAATCTTCCTCCCCCCCCCCCAAAAAAAAGAAAATCCAGTAGGGGAATATTTACGTATGCTTGGGGGTTCCCTGAGGAAGTTATATTTAAGCTGAAATTGAAAGATTGATCAATTCTAGAAGATGAGGAACAGGAAAGGAAGCATGCCAGGCAGAGGAAACTGCATATGGAAGGGACCTAAAGCAAGAAGAAGCTGGCACATAAGGAATGAAGAGGATAATCCAGTCTTGTTGGGACTCAGAAAGTGTGCTGAATTACATATTTTTTCACAATTATTCATTCTGTATCTGCCCTTGGATGCCTTCCTGCCCCATTGACTTTGAGACTTGGCCATATGACATTCATTGGACCATGGATATGAGTGGACATGACACTTTTCATGTGTGAACTAAAGCTTTAAATGCAATGGTATGGCTTAGCTGGGGCCTTTTTTTCCCTTCTCTCTGCCCTGGTAACACAGCATGCACTGGAGAGGGACTGATCCTTTTGGCCTTCATCCCCAAGTGTGAAAACAGTGGTGAGAATCACATTTATCCCGCAGCCTGGAGAAGAGTCACAGAGATTTAGCTGGCCCAGAGTTGACTTGTAATGTGAGTGACAGCTTTTTTAAACATTAAGGACCCCTCTGTCAAGGGACAAGAGCCAATGGGCAGCCACAGCACATATCTGCTATTTCTTATGGTGATTAAAGGGAATCACTGTTCCAAAAGCTCAACACTAGGGGCTGCAGTATCCAGTGGCAGTTCTGATGGAAATCAAGAGCCTCCTGGAGTCGTAATGGGTAGGACAGGATTCCTGTCTTTCAACAGCAGTGAAAGAGCGTCAGATCAAAGTTTTTACACCCCTCTAGAGTCCTTGGACCTCACCCAGTTTTTGTCTCTGGTGATGATCAAATCACGAAGTCATCATAATGGCCGACAGTATCTCTTGCTTGAAGAAAAATAACTTGGAGTGTATCACCTTTCTGTAGTGATAGGAATAGGATGAATAAAAAAATTGTCAGAATAGAACTGGCTATTTAGTGAAATGAGAAGAGAAATGTGGAAGGCCAGTATTTTCTGCAAAGCCTTGTTGTTCATCAAGTTCCATTTGGAATTTGTTGGAGGGAAGAACAAAGACGTATCAAATTCCCTACTGTTGAACTTAGTAGTGTATCAATAACATCATCAGTGTGTGGCTTTTTATCTCTACACTAATCTGGCCTCATATGAGGATGCTACCAATACATTTATGTCTAAATAATTTCCAAAATGACTTAATATTTTTGTTTATATTCTCAAATTTTTCTCAGTTAGTTCCCCTGTATTTCAGACTGTGCATATACGATGCCAAATCAACTAGCAAATTCAGTAAAAAAAAACCCACACATTTATCCTGTCATTGAGTGTTGTCTTGACAAAATGACTTGTTGATTGATGATGGCTCTTGTTCCAATCTACTGAGCACTTGTGTAGACATCGCCTCTTATCCTGCCAAAGGACAGTTTGGGGAATTTTTTCTTGACTTAAATGACTCATCAATGTTTACAATGTAGGTGTAGATGATTTCCTCACAATGCCAGGCTTCTAGACAATGATGTAAAAATTCACTCTAATCATCCTAATATTTGGAAATATCCAGACAATTTGTTGTTTTTTTCACTTTATATTCAATAATTTTATATTGATTAGACGTTCACACATTCTTATATAAATTTTTAGGTAAAATAAAGCTGTGAAATAATTTTCTTAAAATGGAATAACCAGAACTTTTAAGTGTACAGAAATTAAAGCACTAAAATCCATCATTACATCTAAAATGCTTTTCAAGTGGTAAAATCTTCACTAAACCATGAAAAGATGCATTCTTACTTGTTAATTATCAGACCTAAATAGGTTCCTAACAAGAATGTTATGACTAACAGCTTTTGGTTTCTGATTTTACGTATAATAATATTTCTCATATTTTTTTTTTAAGAAAAATAATTCTTTGGTAAGAAATGTCTTCTCTGAAGAATATTAACTTATTTCCCAGGGATATATTAGGTGGTTCTTAATGCTTTTCTCATTTCCTCCTCTTGAGTTATGCGCTCTCAAATCCGATCTTTAACATTTATACTCTTGAAATTTGAGGCTAGTGAGATGTGATTATTTCTTATCCAAACTCTCTGAAGTTGGTACCTGCTGAACTGTGTGGGACAATGCCTTAGTGAGGCAGCTGTGCACAGGATGGGGTCTTTGACATCAAACTCTGGGGAAGGTGCCCATCCTCCCTAGTTCAGTGGAATCACTGCAATAAACATTTGGGGGTAACAACAAGGGAGAAGGAATAGAATGGAAATTTCCAAGACTTTGCTAGCAATAAAATGTTTTAACAAGGACATTTTCCAGAGTTATCTGATTCTTGGGTGCAATAAATTCTCTGGTAGAATTCTGTGGAAAATGGTCTATAGTAGTAAGGGGTTGTGTTAATGGGCTCTGGAACAGAGGCAACAAAATGTTCTCTCTCTCTATTTTTGGTTTGTTCCGAGTGTAATCTTTAGTCAGAATTCTTGCTCCTGACTTTGCTCCTGAGTCTGTTTTGAGAGTGGGCTTAGTGAAAACTTAACATTTTTTTGCTTACCTTTTTGACTGATGGAGAGCTCTTGTAGATGAATAATATTTGAGGCAGTAAAAATAAAAGCTCGTGGTTCCCTGTGAGCAAGGTAACTTTTCTTCACTTTTTCCAGGTATTATTCTTTACCATCTCTAAGTCCGTTTTGAATTTTTTCCAGAAATTGTTTTTTGAAAATATAAACAATTCATGACAAAGATCTTATAAAGTCATGTCTGAGGAACTCAGAGGCAAGTACATGTCTTGATTCTGGCTCCTTGGGAACAGGAGTTAAGAGGGAGAACAAAAGATGAGTCACTTTTGTCATCCTCAAAACTGAAAACATACTGAATATTTTCAAAAACAGCAAGTGTCATTGAAATTTCTGAGAATATGTAATGGAATTTATATGCTCTGGTTTTTGTACTAATATATGTTTATTACATATATTTAGAAAATACGGGAAAGGAAAAAGAAGAAACTATTTAATCAAAATCTCACAGAGCTAAATAATGTTAGCATTTTGGACTTTTCCTTAAAAAAATTTTTTTTTCATGAAATTCCTTAAAAGTTTCAACACTTACACCTTTGAAATCCTAGGATAAGAGCAATCTTAAGCTAATTTTATTTTATTTTTTTTTAAAGTAAAACAAATACTCTTTTTTGTACCAATATCTTTGGTTTAGTGCTTCTCTGAGAGTGAGGCTTGATTTATTTTTCTTAGAGGTGGGCTTTTTAGGAAGAAGCTATACCCCAATTTTTTAAGTATGCTATTTCTTTAGATGTAGAATTTTGAATCTCAATCCAATATTTATAATAAACTCAGAGCTATGAAGACAGGATTCTCTGGTATTTGTCTTTTTAAGAGGAAGATAACCATGCAGCAAAGTAACATTGAGAATGAAATAAGAACACTCAGAATTCTGCATAAACATTTTTTATTGAGGATTATTCCATGGGCTTCAATATTTTCTTAAAATCACCATGAATCTTAGACTTAGTTGGATTATTCAAGACTTCAGTTTTTTTTACCATCAATACAAAGACTCTTCGACCAAAGACATCTACTCCCTTTCCTCTTGGGACAGGTTAGAGGAGGAGGTCAGAGCGGGGAGAAGTGTGGTTGAGTCCAGCACTTCGGTCCGGTTATCATCAGCTTTTTCAGTGACTAAAGAGTGAACTTCTAATTGCAGCCAACTCTCTCAAAACAAACGGAAATAAAGTGAGGGTGCATGAGTCACTCTACATTCTTTCAAGTTACTGGCAAAACAATATTCCTAAGGATGGGCAGTAGTATCATTTTTACCTTGAAAGAACACACCTTAAATAATTGAATCATACGGTGAAACTAGAAGACACTTCAATTTACTCAGGTGTTCTAGCTGTGTCCTCTCCTGTAGTTAGGATCCAGCACAGCGAAGTAGCAGAAGTTCTGGAGTTTATGGTAAAGACCTTTGAGGGGTCCAGCTCTCAGTGGCAGCTGGAGGCTTCTGTACCCAAAGGTCAGCTGCTCGCTGTCAGCCGCCGTCTTGAAGCTGTGGTTTCTAAGGTGAAAGAAGCCAGTGCTTTTGGCTAGGCCCGGACAATTTTCCCTTGAAAAAGATGTACAAAAGTTGGGTTAGGGAGTAATAGAATTTACTGGAAATGCTTCATTGAGGAGCCTGGTGAACCAAGCCAGAACCTGCCCTCTTCATGTGTCTGAAGAAATAGTCCTCAAAGGAGAGGCAATCTTGAGTTTAAGAAGGTTTCTTTCTATACAGCCTCAGAATATGCTATGCAGGACAGCCATTGGGTAGCTTCACGTTAATAAATTAGTTATCAGCTTCAGCCGATGTAATTATTTACATGAATTATAATTGGATATACCAACTGCCAAAGAGTAATACAATTGTCAGAGTGTCATGAATTGATTAGAAAGAAGAGGTTTAGAAAAACTAAATGATGACACCCATTTTAGATAGTTTCTGTACAAAAGGAAGAAATGCAATCAAAGGAAAGAAAGTGTGGTTGAAAAGTGCCTTGTGAAAGTCTATACAGAATAGCTGTTTTCTAAATTAGATGAAAATAGATGTGTCAGTTTCCATTTCCTATTAGCCTGGAAAAATCAGATGTATCTTATCACAAGAAAGAAAACTTTAGACCTTGGGATAGGTAAAACTCATAGTATTACAAATTCGATTTTTAGTTTGATATCAGCAAATTTTTTAAAAGGAAACGGGGGAACAATAAAGCTGATCTTTTCTCTTATGAAATAAGGCTTTCCATACTATTTTTCATATTTTGAAAAGGTGAAAACTGTTTTTCTCATATACTTAGTAAATTTCTGCTCAAATGTAATAAAGAATCTTTTTTCCTATTAGACAGCTGTTAGTCATTAAAATAATAGACTTTGAACTTCAATCTTTAAAACATGTGCAAATCTTTATATATCTGCAACTTAGGAAAAATGTTTTCCCAACACTGCTTAACAAAAACTTTTAATCTCTGCATTATTTTTATATCATTGTAACATTTCAGATGTCTCTTAAGAGAGAGTTTAGGCTTCCAGCTTACAATACTATTGATTGTGTCCAGCCAAAATCTGACATAGCTTAGTGATTACAGATCACTCAGTCAAAGCTGGCTACCATGTATTTGACTTTTTGTCTTTTTGAGCATGTTCTTGTTATAGCCTCATTTATCCCCCCCCCAAATAATGAAGTGTTATATCATCAATTGAAAAATTGACATTTTTATTTGAAATAGAAAATTTTAAATTACCTAATAATCTTGATTTGACTAGAGAGTCAACAGAGATGGTCCATTAGAATCACATTTTTGTATCACCCATTACTTAGAGTCTATCATTTTACTCATTTATTAAATCTTCTGGAATGTCCACAAGGGGCCAGACACTATATTAGGAAATAAGCTTACAAAGATTAACAAGAAATAATCCTTGTCCCTAAGCAGTTGAGAATAAATTATAGTAATACTGTATTATAAGTGCTATAATAAGTATTTGCAGAGGATGTCATTGAAGTAGAGGGGGAGACAGAACAAGGCTATTTAGTGCAGTTTGGCTACAGAGGTAAAGACACGGTTCTAAGAAAAGATGACATAATCCGATATTTGGATGCTGAGTATACAATTTCTGTTATGGCTAAAGGCCAGAGTCATCTTTTCCATACAAGAAGAGGCATTTGCACATTTAACACGTTTTCTTTACATCTGGGTACCTTTCCTCTAGACTCTCCTCTTGACCAGTCTTCCTATTTACCTTTGATCATATAATTACCAAATTTCAAAATTGACAGATATTTTATACCTCATCTATCTCAATGTTCTCAAATTTTGTTGTGCATCAGGATTACCTGGACTGATTATTAAAACATAGATTGCTGGGCCCCACCCCAGAGTATCTGATTCAGTAGGTCTGGGGTAGAGATCGGCAATTTTCACTTTTAAATTCCCAGGTGATACTGATACTACTGATTCATGGACCATATTTGGCCCATTAGCAGAATCAGCTGGGAATGTTTTGAAACTATGGACTCCTGGGGTCCACTCCTAGAGATTCAAATTTAGTCGAACTTGGGTAGTGTAGGGGAGGAAGACAATTCCTCTATCCTCTAGGTCTTCCGGCTGGTCTAAGAATTAAATTGACATGAGCTGGAATAACAGGAGAAAATCAAACAAAGTTTAATAACATGTATACATGGGAGAAATCCAGAAAAACTGAGTAACTCAGCCAGAATGGCCAAAGCCACCACCTTAAACACCATTTTCAGTTAAAGGTAGCTCAAGGTAATTCCCAGATTTGGCATTATGTCACACTACATTCCCTTCAATTGCATCATATTTTTGTGAAGCTTCAACAGTCACTGTGATAAGAAGCAAGTAGCATGTGAAAGTCACCGTGGAACAGGGATGAGGGTGGCGGTGTACAGCCTGATTCCAAGCTCTGAGAAATCACACAGTGCCCGTTAACAAGTAATTGTGATTAAGAATGAAATAAAAAATAACGCAATAAAGATGCTATTGTTTGCTTTCAGTTAATAAGTATAAGTTAATAAGTATGAGTTTGTTTAAATGGTTACTAAGCTGTCAGAGCATAAATGACTTATTAAGTTGTTTGGATGTAACTACCTAATAAACAGAACTGGCAGGTATTTATTTTGTACTAGAAGCATCATAAAAAAACTTGCTGAGAACCTAAGGGCTCTGTGAACTGAGAAAGTTTAGGAAAGTCTGGAGTAGAAGTTTGGTTCTTGGTATATTGAAGTATTTTTTCCTTGACTTCAGTTTTCTTATCCGAGAAATGAAAGGAGCAGAGAAGATGGTCTCAAATTCTAGTCTAATTCTAACAGGCAATGATTCTATGACAAGACAGAGGCTGATGTAGGTAACTTTGACAATCCCATACTGCATTCACCTTAGTACTTACACAATATCTTAAATTGGGAAAAACACAGAATGTAGCTGTTCCATTTAATGATTTTATAATGTATTTTAAACCAAATCTTTTAAAACAAAATTACTGTTGGATGTAAATGAGTTAATCACTTTACAAGTGTATCTCATCCACCTCTTTAATCTCTAGAGCTCGTGCTGTTTTGTTTTTTGGCATTCAGGTGTTTTCTCCACGTGTTAACATTGAATTAGAAAACTCCCAGACTAAGTGAAAATCTATAATTTTAAATATTGGAAAATCTAGAGTGCCCGAACTATCTAAGAAAATTCTGTCCCATGAAAACTTCAAATCAAAAACAAGTAGCCCACTGTTTTCAATAAAAATTCTGGCTAGTGAACACACCACAATTGCATTCTTTTATTTTGCCAACTTACACAAGGAAATGCCCATTTAGAAAGTCTTTGAATTTCTATAAAAAATAATACTTGTTACATGAAAATATATTAGATTCATATTAGGCCTCTCTCAAATAATTACTGATTGATTCTTTATTTGAGGTATACTAGGTTTGTATTTACTTTGTTGGCATGTTTTTGGCTAAAAATATGGGCAAAAAGTAGGTGTTATATTACACCCAAATGATCATCACATTTGATTTTATTGGCAACACCTAAAAGAAAGAAAATTGTAAAATATTTGTGAGATACTCACATTCTTGGTTTAGTGGATTTAGAAATACAGAAAGAAATCTTTTGTTTTGGACAACTGTGTAGTGGCAGAATGGCTCTGCGAATGGAATGTGAGCTCTTGCAGAGTACATGTTTAATGAATGTTTGTTGAATTAAAACAACCAAAAAACATCCTCCAAACTGCCACCGATTGATTTAATTCTATAGTAAAGTGCATACATGGAAACAAGTAACTCAAATCCTTTGTTGGTCATATGGCCATAGAGATGGTTCATAGCTGATTAGTTTGAATAAAAGTTGTGGAATATTTCGGCAAATACATCAGCGTTTAAGTTCTTTCCTTTTTTAATAGTAATAAAGATTTCCTCAATGAATAAACATAGAAAATGTGGTATACACACACACACATACAATGGAATATTATTTAGCCTTAAAAAAGAAGGAAATCTTGCCATTTGTAACATGTATGAACATGGAAGACGTTATGCTAAGTGAAATAAGCCAGACATAGAAGGTCAAATACTACATGATACTGCTTATTTGAGGAATCTAAAATAGTCAAAGTCATAGAAGTAGAGAGTAAAATGGTGGTTGCCAGTGGCTGGGTGGAGGGGGAATGCGAAGGTATTAGTCAAAGGGTACAAGGTTTCAGTTATACAAGATGAATAAGTCCTAGAGATCTACTATATAGCAGAGTGACTAGAGTTAACAATATCATACCATATACTTAAAAATTAAGACAGTAGATCTTATGTTAAGTATTCTTATCACAAAATAAGTAATAAAGAGGGCAAGAGGAAACTTTTGGAAGTGAATGACATGTTTGTGGCGCAGGTGTGGTGATGGTTTCACAGGTGTGTAGTTATCTTCACATTCACCAGCTGCATACATCAAATATACACGGCATTTTGTGTGTCTGTCATACCTTAATAAAGCAGCTTTTAAAAAGATTTCCTCTAAGTAGCAAATGTTTTTTTGTGTGTGAGGAAGACCAGCCCTGAGCTAACATCCGTTGCCAATCCTCCTCTTTTTGCTGAGGAAGACTGGCCCTGGGCTAACATCCATGCCCATCTTCCTCTACTTTATATAGGATGCCACCACAGCATGGCAGACAAGCAGTGCATCGGCCGGCGCCCGGGATCCGAACCTGCGAACTAAATCACTGCGTCACTGGGCCTGCCCCCAAGTAGCAAATAGAACACTTGGCTCTTTAAAATAAAAATGAAAACTTGTAAATAGATAAAACCTTAGAGGTCATCTATTATTTCCAAACAAACGTTGGATAGGGCCTTGGTGGGATCATAATAAGGGTACCAACCCTTATTGGAGACAAATCAGCAATTGTTATTTTTTGCAAGTGAACTGAAGTGGCAGTAACTGTTCTGCCCATTTTGTGAGCAGTCTACTCAGGTGTTGAAACAAATACATTTGTTTCAAATACTTATGATTGCTATAAATTCATTTAATTAAGTGTATTAGCTTCCTATTGCTGCTGTAACAAATGACCACAACTTAGTGGCTTAAGCAATACAAATTTATTATCTCACAGTTCTGGAGGTCAGAATTCTCAGTGGGCTGAAATCAAGGTGTGAGCAGGGTTGTGCTCCTTCTGAGGCTCTAGGGGGCAATCTATTTTCTGGCCTTTTCCAACTTAAAGAGGCTGTACTCATTCTTTGGCTGTGGCCTTCTTCCATCTTAAAAGCTAGCAATCAGGCCAGCCCTGTGGCGTAGCAGTTAAGTTTGTGCGCTCTGCTTTGCGGCCCAGAGTGGGCAGGTTGTGATCCTGGGCATGGACCGACGCACTGCTTGTCAAGCCATGGCGGCGTCCCATATAAAGTGGTGGAAGATGGGCACAGATATTAGCCCAGGGCCAGTCTTCCTCAGCAAAAAGAGGAGGATTGGCAACGGATGCTAGCTCAGGGCTGGTCTTCCTCACACACACACACACAAAGCCAGCAATCATTGCCTCACTCGGACCTCTGCTTCTGTAGTCACATCTTCATCTCTGACTCTCTTGCCTCCTTCTTTCCCTTGTAAGTACTCTTGTGATTTTACAACGGTCCCACCCGGATCTGCACAATCTCTTTTTACAGGTAAGGTAACATCTTTTGGGGAGGGGTGTTATTCTGCTTACCACATTAAGGTATGCCTTGCTTCATCCAACAAAGGATTTTAGGAGGCAGTGTGAATATTCTTTGAAGGCTCTAAGTTTAGCAGATTAGCTCTCCTTATTTGACACATAATTCAGGATAACATTTGGTAGAATAATTATAAATCATATACTAATCAGCTATGAACACATATTCCTTTAAATACAGTTATAATTTACAGCAAGAAAGTGAAATGGTGAGACTCGTAGTATAAAAGATCTACAATTTCAAAATAGTTTTTAAATTCAAAGTTTGTATTAGGTTTCTGTTTACCTGAAATAAACCTAAAGAACATATACAAATATTTTTATGGTAAAAAGTAAGATGAATAAATGGCTCCGATTAGAAGTTAATTTTTATCTATAAAGGTGGAGCACATCTTTAGCTTGTGCTCCAGGAAGAAAGTTCTTTCATACCAAAAAGGGCTTCAAGTGCCCCATCTATTGGCATAGCATGTAGAGCTTATTGATTTCACACAGAGATTCAGCTGCCAAGAACACAGTATCGTTACAGAGAAACAGCTGTAACATCACACAGCTGTTTACTTGCGCAAGAAAAGCAGGCGGCCAGCATTTTTTAGAACAGAGGTTCTCAAACCTTAACATGGATAAATATTACCTGGGGAATCTTAATAAAGTGCAGATTCTGATTCCAATCTGGGGAATCCTAAGATTCTGGGTTTCCTATGAGGTTCCAAGTGGTACTAATGTTATTGTTCTCTGAACCACACTGTACATAGCAGGGTCATAGAACATTCTGGAGAGGAGCAAAGGCTACTGTAGAAATCACCTTATAAAAATGTGGTTC
This sequence comes from Tapirus indicus, assembly GCA_031878705.1. Taxonomy (NCBI): domain Eukaryota; kingdom Metazoa; phylum Chordata; class Mammalia; order Perissodactyla; family Tapiridae; genus Tapirus; species Tapirus indicus. Next base: position 2,752,320 of record CM062933.1, read on the forward strand.
TTAATACATAACTTTGGGTAAGCACTTAAGTGAAAACCAAGAGTTTTGTTGTGACTATTAATAAGAAACAAGAAATGAACACCATTTTTTTAGTGAGGAGGAACTGAAACTACGTTTTAATTAGAATTCTCTGTATACACTTTCTAGTCAGTTGTGAATAGGAACATATGGTAAAAGAATATTGTTCACATTATAATGTATGAATTACTTATTCTCAATAGATCAATTTTGGGGGGGTTTAAAGACTACCTTAAATCATTGTTACATATATATAGTTGACACAACTGGTTGGTTCTATTTCTGGAATCAAGGTTTGGTGTCTAGAGTGGGAAAAACCAGGTGAGCCCTAACCCTTAACAATTTCATTCTTATTTTTGTAGGTTACTTATTACAGAGCTCTGTATTTACACTTAATATTTGTTTCTCTCGCTTGAAAATAATCACATAATAAACAAGCGAACAAGTAAATAAATAATACAATTTCAGGCAGTTAAAAGGATGCAGGGAAAAAGGATGGAGAGTAAGGGAATTGTGTTGAGCAGAGATTGGTTGAAGTCAGACAAAAGTCTGGGGTAAAAATTCTAGGTCGAGAGGAAGAGCAAATGTAAGGACCTGGGTCAAGAGAACAGCTGGGCTTACTTGAGGAATGAGAGAGTCAGTGTCGCTGAAGATGACAATGGAGGAGGTGGCTTTGAAGAGTTTGTGGGGGCCGGATGACGCAGCACTTTATGGGCTCGAAAGTGGAGAAGTTTGGATTTTATCACAAGTGTGGTGAGAAAATAGTAGAACAGCGACAGAGGTAAGAGGAACAGATTAATGACTACAGATCAATGGCCTTCTATTTGACCTCCCCACTGCCCGTTCCGCATCAAGGCACCTATCACTCTAGTTTCTATTTATTTATCTCATGACCTATCTCCCAATATGAAATGTAAGATCCTTGAGTTTTCATATTGCTCATCACTGTTTCCCCAGTGCCCAGAACACTGCCTAACCTGTGATAATTTCTTAGTAATTTGCTTTCTGAAGATATAGATGAGTAGGACTTGTTGGTTGACAAGTCTGAGAAGATACAAAAAGGAAGAGTCCAAGGTAGCAGGTATTTTTTTTTCTCCTGAGAAAATGGATAAAAAATGGCACAATATACCACAGCTGAAAAAGATGATGAAGTCAGAAACATAAATTCAGTTTAGAAAGAAATAGAAAAATGAGTTTAGCTTGAAATATATTAAGATGGGGATAATGGTAAGATATTCAAGAGGGAAATGTTTTGTAGCAATTTGGAGATGAGAGACCCTGTAGTGAATCTTATCCCCCCCACAGAACACCAGTTCCATGTGATTTAATAGGTGTTCTGCCAAAGAAAAGTCACAAAAGTAGCATCTACTCACAGGATCTTCTTTCACCCCTTTCTTGACCTTGGTACGTCTTCAGATCTTATTTTAATTTATATTAGCTGTTTTTAGTATGTTCTTACAGCTGATTTTAGTATGTCCTTATAACTGATTTTCTTCATTATACTGATTTATTGTAATGATTATCTTATCTCAAAATTTACATATTTTTGTATTTATTTTAATTAATTGTTTGTATTTAAATTTTTAGCATGTTCTTTTAACTAATTTCTAATTTTATTTAAAATTTGTATTTTATCTTCTATTGTTGTTCAAGAAAAAGCAAACATAGCACGTAGGTGTATGACAGGCATCTGAGAGGAACACCTTAGGAATTACTGTGCCCTATAAAACAGCAGTTTGATATTTAGAGTCTCCCATCCCCACTACTCTCAGTTGGTTTTCTATAGCTTTCCCAGCCTCCTAGTTCCAGTCCTGGTAAAAATAAATATGAATTATTATAACAGTGCTGTCTTTTTGTATCTCATATTTTCTGTTCTAAATAATACTGGGCCTTATGGACTAAATTATGTCCCTCCAAAATTTATATGCCGAAGCCTTAACCCCCAGTGTGACTGGATTTGGAGATAAAACCTTTAAGGAGGTAATGAAGGTTAAATGAGGTCATAGGGGTAAGCCCTAATTCAATATGACTGATGTCTTTATAAGAAGAGAAAGAGATACCAGGGATGCACACACACAGAACAAAGGTCATGTGAGGACAAAGGGAGAAGGTGGCCATCTGCAAGTCAAAGAGAGAGGACTTAGGAGAAGCCAAACCTGCCAACACCTTTGTCTTGGACTTCCAGCCTCCAGAACTGTGAGAAAACAAATTTCCTTTGGTTAAGCCACATGGTCTGTGGTACTTTGTTATAGCAGCCCTAGTAGACTAATACCCCAGGTTCTAAACTATCACTGCTGTATGTCCAGCTGGCTTTGCACACATAGCTTCCTCTCCTGATCCAATGGGCAGAAATAGACACATGGCTCTGCCTAACATAGGGGGACCAGTAAGTGTAGTATGCCCAAAGGAGGGCAGAATGGGGTACTGGGCACTGCTAGTGACGTGTGCCACATGCCCAGTTGTTGGTTGCTTCTCTTAATGGATTACACGGATTCTCGTCCTCTTCATACTGCCTCCCTAAGACTCGGTGCTCCTACTGACTTGTACCCACACTTGACTTCACTCTTTCCACTGTAAGTTGTTCATAACAGGCTATTCAGTACCACTGTTACATAGGCGACCTGCTCTAGGAAGCCTATTTCTCATCACAAAATAGTTCAAATTCAGGACATTCAAATTAAAATTACTGTAAGAACCCATGCTTAATTAATAAAGGTACAGAAAGCTACATATTATTCGCACACACCTATATATTTAGTATACGTACGTATATTTCTCTGTTCTGACAACTGAGAGGGAATAAAAGAAAAGACATTCTAGTAGCAACAAGCACACCTAATGCCCACATCTTGGTATCTAATACCATTCTCCAGTAAAAGGAACCATGGCTCCTTGGAGAAATTGCTGATTCTGGGGCAGGAAGTATACAAGATGAGCCTGGAGCAACTAACTTGAAAGAAAGAAAGAATCCACAATGATGGGGATGATGAGGGTATGTCAAAAGAACATGGGAGCCAAGAGAAAGCACTCTCAATGGCCAGATTAGAACAGTTTGAGCAACAAAATAAATAAAATAATAGATTATAATCCACAGTATAAAATGAATATCCACGAGTCCATACTGCTGTAAATAAATGATTAAGTAAATTAATATATGAAGAAGAAGAGAAAAATCTCCTATGCAGAAGAACTCCAAATAAATTATGTAAATACTCTGCCCTAAAGGAGGGGAGTGTAAGTTCCCACTTCTTAAGTGTGGGGTGTGCATAATTACTTTATTACAAAGAGCACAATATGGAAAGGGGGAAGAAAGAGTAACTTAATAGTGGAGAAACCTGACAAATATGACTTCAGCCAGGTGATCAAGGTCAACATCAATAGTCACAAATTATGTTGATAGTATGTAGCCTTGAAATGATGTGACAAAAATGACACCCGCCTCTGTGATATTCCTCCCCCAAACCCACAGCCCCGGGCTAGTAGTGAGAAAAACATGATTTCTGTAGAGGGGCATCCTACAATACACCTGCCCAATACCCCTCAAAACTGCCAAGGTTGTGAAAAACAAGGCAAGTCTGAGAAACTGTCACGGCCAAGAGCAGCCAAAACATGACAATGTGAACAGTGTAGCGTGGTGCCCTGGATGGATTCTGGAACAGAAAAAGGACATCACATAAAAACTAAGGAAATCTGAATAAACTGTGGATTTCCGTTAATAATAATGTATCAATATTGGTTTGTTAATTGTAACAAATGTGGTATACAGCAAGATGTTAATAATAGGGGAAACTGTACTATTTTTACTATCTGTACAAATTTTCTGTAAATAAAAAACTATTCTTTAAAAAATATATTAATAAAAAAATGATTGGGAGAAAAAGTTTTAATTACTGATTGCATCCTATGTCCTAGGACCATGCTAGGAGCTTTTGTTAATCTTAGCTCAGAAAACATCTGCCTATCCTAAGTGAATGCAATCTTCTAGAATGTTGCTAGAGAAGACATTTATGTTAGGAAACAAAGTCCCATATGTTCAAAGCTTTAGAACCTGTTTTTCTCTTGCCATACAGCAAACTGATGTTGGCATAGATAAGAATGGGTAAAATAATTTAATCGTATTTAATGTTAGAGCTATGATTTTTAATTTCCTGGCACATGTAAGAGGAACTGTTTTCTTCTGTTGCTGATTAGGCAAACTTCAAAATAAATATGGTGTATCATGGCAATTATATTATTTCTGCCAGGGTGCATGGAAATTTTTTAGATATCTGGTCTCAATTTGACAGTCTTTTGAACTTTATATATCTTCTCTGAACCATCAGCTGACATAATTTCAGGAGATCTGATACTCGGATTGGCAATGTTTCTACTATATCTCACTGAAAAAATAAATCTTGACTAGGGATAAATGTATTCCCTAGGGCCATTAATGCGGTATTGTGTAAATCAAAGAGGAAAATAAAAATATCTGACTAAATCTACTAATGTTGAGTGGCAGCCAAGTGTTCCTCAGTGTCCCCCATAACACCACTTCCATGTGATTTATTAGGCATTCTGCCAAAAACTGTGGTCATGTAAGTTTGGGAAAAGCTAGATTTAACTAAATTAAATGGGAGCTTTTCTCCAAGACTTCTCATAACATACTAATATATTTTGTGATTCTTCAAGTTTGTATAATGTCCCAAGCTTTTTTGACCACAAAACCTATTTTCAAAGAAAACGTTATTATTCTAAGAAACCAGTTTCTATGTGACTCTAATTAGGAAACCTTGGTCTAGGTCAATGTTTCTCAAAGGCTGGTCTCGTGATCAGCAGCATGGGCATCAACTGGAAAATTTTTAGAAATGTAAATTATTGTGCACTACCTTAGACCTCCTGAATCAGAAACTGTTGGGTTGGAGCCCAGTGATCCGTGTTTTAACAAGTCTTCCAGGTGCTTCTGATGCATGCTAAAATTTGAGCACCACTAATCTAGGAGAACCTCACATCTTGAACCAATGCTGTTCGTTGCTTAATATTTTTACTACAGTTGTTCTTCTTCAAAGGATTGATGTCTTCAGATAGGCTGAAAGCCATTACTTCACTCTGACTTTCAGAGGAGCTTTATATGAGTTCTTAGTACTTAGTTCTGAGTTCCAATGCTTAGATTTTGGATCAGTGGAGTGTACTGATTAAAAAAATGTAAGATGAAAAAGAGAGTTGTTTAATTCTCCAAGTATCTGACTCCTGTTCAGTGTGGAATAAATGAAGAAGTCCTATTAGGTAGTAGGCATGAGAGAAGGAGGACCTTATGGAAAAAGATATAAATACTTTGTGGACTATAAGAAACAGCTTTTATTTCAAGGTCCAAATTTACTTCAGTAAAGGTAAAGAAGGTAAAATAGATTGGCAGTGTAAAGTCTGTGTGGTTAGGCATCACATATAGAGTAGTTAACAGCGTGGGCTCTGGGTCCAGATTGCTTGGCCAGCTCTACCTTGAGCAAGTTATGTAATCTCTACGCTTCAGTTTTCTTGTCTGTAAAATGGTATAACAATAGTACCTATCTCATAGGATGCTATGAAAATGAAATAATATATTTTTTTGATGTTTTCTTTCTTCCCAGTTTTATTGATGTGTGACTGAAAATAAAAATTGCATACATTTAAGGTGTCCAAAGCAATGTTTTGATATACATATACATTGTGAAATGATTACCACAAACTAATTAATATATCCATCACCTCGAATACTCACATAGTTACCTTTTTGTGTGTGTGTGGTGAGAACCCTTGAGATCTACTCTCCTAGCAAATTTCAAGTATTCAATACATTGTTTACTGTAGTGGTGTGCGTGCTCTACATTCAGCCTCCAGAACTGATTCATTTTATAACTAGAAGTTTGTGCCCATTGACCAGCATCTCTCCATTTCTCACACCCCTCAGCCCCTGGTAACCACCATTCTACTCTCTGTTACTATGAGTTCAACTTTTCTTAGATTCCACATATAAGTGAGACCATGCAGTATTTGCCTTTCTGTGTCTGGTTTACTTCACTTAGCATAATGTCCTCCCAGTTCACCCACGTTGTTGCAAAGGGCAGGATTTCCTTCTTTTTTAAGACCAAATAGTGTTCAATTGTATATATATATATATATATATATATATATATATATATACGCTACATATTCTTTATCCATTTATGCACTGACACTTAGATTGTCCATATCTTGGCTACTATGAGTAATACTGCAATAAACAAAAGAATGCAGATATCTCTTCAAAATAGTGATTTTGTTTCCTTTGGATATACACCCAGAAGTGGGATTGTTGGATCATCTGGTAGTTCTATTTTATAATTTCTTGAGGAAACTCCATACTGTTTTTCATAATGGCTGTACCAATTTACATTCCCATCAACAGTGCTCAAGGGTTCCCTGGTCTCCACATTCTTGCCAACGCTTGTTATCTTTTGTCTTTTTGATAATAGCCATTCTAATAGATGTGAAATGATACCTCATTGTGGTTTTGATTTGCATTTCCATGATGATTAGTGATACTGAGCATCTTTTCATATACCTGTTAGCTATTTGTATGTCTTCCTTGGAAAAATGTCTATTTGGGTCCTTCTCCCATTTTTCAATTGGATTATTTGTTTTTTGCCATTGAGTTGTATGAGTTCCTTATATGTTTTAAACATTAACCCCTTACCAGATATATAGTTTGCAAATGTAATCTAATCCTTAGGTTGCCTCTGCATTTTTCTGATTGTTTCCTTTACAATGCAGGAGCTTTTTAGTTTGATGTTTTCCCACTTACTTATATTTGCTTTTGGTGTCAAATTCAAGAAATCATTTCCAAGACCAATGTCAAGGAGCTCTTCCTTTATAATTTCTTCCAAGAGTTTTAGAGTTTCAGGTCTTATATTCAAATTTTTAATCCATTTTAAATTGATCTTTGTGTAAAATAAGTGTCCAATTTCATTCTTCTGCATGTGGATATCCAGTTTTCCCAACACCGTTTATTGAAGAGACTATCCTTTCCCCATTGTGTATTCTTGAGGGTGCCTTTTCAAAGATTAGTTGACTGTATACGTGTGGGTTTGTTTCTGGGCTATCTATTCTGTTTCATGAGACTATGTGTCTGTTTTTATGCCAGTACCATACTGTTTTTCTTGTTATAGCTTTGTAATGTAGTTTGAAATTAGGAACTGTGATGCCTCCAGCTTTGTTCTTGCTCAAAATTGCTTTGGCTTTAGGGGTCTTTTGTGGTTCTGTACAAATGTTAGGATTGTTTCTTCTATTTCTGTGAAAACTGCCACTGGAATTTTGATAGGGATTACATTGAATCTGTAGATGGCTTTGTGTAGTATGGACATTTTATTCTTGCAATAAATTAATTCTTCCAAACCATGAACATGAGATACCTTTCCATTTATTTGTGTCTTCTTCCATTTCTTTCATCAATGTTTTATATTTTTCAGTATACAAGTACTTCACCTCTTTGATTAAATTTATTCTTAAGTTTTTTATTGTTTTTGATGCTCTTGTAAGTGGGATTGTTTATTAATTATCCTTTTGGATAGTTAGTTGCTAGTGTATACAAATGCAACTGAATTTTGTACATTGATTTTGTATCCTGCAACTTAATTGAATTCATTTGTTAATTCATAACAGTTTTTTGGTGAATTCTTTAGAGTTCTCTCTATGTAAGATTATATCATCTGCAAACTGAGAAACTTTTACTTTTCCCTTTCCAATATACACGCCTTTTATTTCTTTTTCTTGCCTAATTGATGTGACTAGGACTTCCAGTATTACATTGAACAGAAGTGGTGAGATCGGCACCTTGTCTTGTTCCTGGTCTTAGAGAAAAGCTTTCACCTTTTCACTGATGGGTATGATAAGAGCTGTGGGATTGCTATGTGTGGTCTTTAGTATGTTGAGGTATGTTCCTTCTATACCCAATTTCTTAAGAGTTTATATCATGAAAGGATGTTGAATTTTGTCAAATGTCTTTTTCTCTATTTAGATAATCATATGATTTTTATCATTCATTCTTGTTAATGAGGCGTATCACATTTATTGATTTGTGGATGTTGAACCATTCTTGCATCGCAAGGATAAATTCCACTTGATAATGGTGTATGAGCCTTTGAATATGCTGTTGTATTTCATTTGCTAAAATTTGTTGAGGATTTTTGCAACTATTTTCATCAGGGATATTGGCCTGTAATTTATTTTTCTTATAGTGTCCTTGTCTGGCTTTGGTATCAGGGGATTCCTGGCCTTGTAAAATGAGTTTGAAGTGTTCCCTTCTCTTCAATTTTTTTGAAGAGTTTGAGAAGGATTGGTATTAATTATTTTTTAACTGGTATAGTTCACCACTGAAACCATCTGGTCCTGGGCAGGTAATTGCTTCCATCTCCTTACTCATTATTGGTCCGTTCAGATTTTCTGTTTCTTCATGATTCAGTCTTGGCAGGTTGTACGTTTCTAGGAATTTATCTATTTCTTCTAGGTTGTCCTATTTGTTGGTGTATAATTGTTATAGTAGTATGATCCTTTGTATTTCTGTGGTATCAGTCAAGTGTCTCCTCTTTGATTTCTGATTCTATTTATTTGAGTCTTCTGTCTTTTATTTCTTAGTTTAGCTAAAGGTTTGTCAATTTTGTTTATGTTTTCAAAAGGAAAAACCACTCAGTTTTACTTATCTTGTCTATTGCTTTTCTAATATCTATTTAATTTATTTCTTCTCTGATCTTTCTTATTTCTTTCCTCTTGCTAACTTTGGACATAATCTTTCCTTCTTTTTCTAGTTATTTTAGGTGTAAAGTTAGATCATTTATTTGAGATCTTTCTTTTTTCTTAATATAGGCATTTTTTGCTATGAACTTTCCTCTTAGAATTGCTTTTGCTGTGTCCTATAAGTTTTTCTATGATACATTCCCATTTTCATTTGTTTCAAAAATTTTTTTATTCTCTTTTAATTTCTTCTTGGACTCATTGTTAAGGAGCATGTTGTTTAATTTACATATTTGTGAATTTTCCAATTTTTCTCCTGTTATTGATTTCTATTTCATACCATTGTGGTCAGAAAAGATATCTGAGGGGCTGGCCCTGTGGCCTAGTGATTAAGGTTGGCACACTCTGCTTCGGTGGTTCAGGTTTGGCTCCCAGGTGCGGACCTGCACCACTTGTCAGTGGCGATGCTCTGGCAGCGACCCACTTACAAAATAGAGGAAAACTGGCACAGATGTTAGCTCCGGGCAAATCTTCCTCAAGCAAAAAAAGAGGAGGGTTGGCAACAGATACTAGCTCAGGGCGAATCTTCCTCAGCAACAACAAAAACAACAAAGATACTTGATATGATTTCAATCTTCAAAATTTGTTAAGACTTGTTTTGTGACCTAATATATAATCTATCCTTGTGAATTCTATATGTGCTTGAGATGAATGTGTATTCTGCTGCTGTTTGGCAGAATATTCTGTATACACCTATGAGATCCATTTGGTCTGAACTATAGTTCAAGTCCAAAATTTCCTTATTTATTTTCTGTCTGGATAATTTACCCATTATTGAAAAAGAGATATTATATCCTCTACAATTATTATATTGTTGTCTATTTCTCCCTTCTGATCTATTAATAGTTGCTTTATATATTTAGGTGATCCAATATTTGGTGTATATATATCTGCAATTGTTATATTCTCTTGATGAATTGACCCCTTTATCAATATATAGAGACCTTTGTTTCTTTTTACCAATTTGGCTTAAATTCTATTTTGTCTGATATAAGTATAGCTACCCTGCTCTCTTTGTTTCTATTTGCATGGAATATCTTTTTTCATCTCTTCACTTTTAGCCAATGTGTGTCCTTAAAGCTGAAGTGAGTCTCTTGTAAACAGCATATAGTTGAGTCTTGTTTTTTTTTTTTTAATCATTCAGCCACTCTCTGTCTTTTGATTGGAGAATTGGATCCATTTACATTTAAATTAATTATTGATAGGTAAGAACCTACTGTTGCCATTTTGTTAATTGTTTTCTGTTTTGTAGTTCCTTTCTTCCTTTCTTGCTGTCTTCCTTTGTAATTTACTGATTATTTGTAGTGGCATGCTTTGATTCCTTTCTCTTTATGTTTTGTGTATCTACCATAGATTTTTGCTTTGTGGTTACCATGAGGCTTACAAGAAACATATTATAGATATAACAGTGTATTTTAAGCTGATAACTTTGATAGCGTACGAAAACTTTACTCACTTCTCCTACATTTTGTGTTTTTGATGTCACAATTTACATATTTTTATATTGTGTATCAATTAACAAATAATTGAAGCTATAATTATTTTTAATACTTTAGTCTCTTAGCCTTTATACTAGAGTTATAAGTGATTTATACACCACCATTACAGTATTCTGAATCTGTCTATGTACTTACCTTTCTCAGTGAGTTTTATACTTTCGTGTTACTTTCACATTACTTATATTAACTTCCTTTCATTTGAGCTTGAAGAACTCCCTTTAGTGTTTCTTGTAATGCACGTCTAAGGGTGATGCACTCCCTCACGTTTGTTAGTGTGGGAAAGACTTTCTCTCTCCTCATTTCTGAAGGACAGCTTCGCTGGTTAAAGTATTCTTGGTGGCCAGTTTTTATCTTTTAGTACTTTGAATGTATCATCCCATTCTCTCCTGGATTGCAAGGTCTCTGCGAAGAATTCTGCTGATAGCATTATGGGGGTTCTCTTGAATGTGACAAGTCTCTTCACCTGCTGCTTTTAAAATTCTCTCTTTGTCTTGACTTTTGACAATTTGATTATAATGTATTTCAGTGAAATCTTCTTTGAATTGAACTTGTTTGGGGGCCTTAAAACTTCAGGTTCCTGGATGTTCCATGTCTCTCCCCAGATGTGGGAAGTTTTCAGACATTTTTTTCTTGAAATAAGCTTTCTGTTCATTTTTCTCTCTCTGTACCTTTCTGTGACTCCCATGATGTGTGTTTTAGTTTTGTTGATGATGTCCCTGTAGATCGTGTAGGCTTTTTTCATTTCTTTTCATTCTTTTTTCTCCTCTGACTGGATAATTTCAAATGATTTGTCTTCAAGTTCACAGATTCTTTCTTCTCTTGGATCAAGTTACTGTCGACAATATTTATTGTAGTTTTCATTTTATTCATCATATTCTTCAGTTCCAGAATTTTTCTTTGGTTCTTTTGTTATGACTTCTGTCACTCCATTGAACTTCTCATTCTGTTCATGTACTATTTTTCTGATTTCTTTGAGTTATCTATATATGTTCTCTTGTAGATCACTGAGCTTTCTTAATACAATTATTTTGAGTTCTTTGTCAGGCAATTCTTGGCAATTTCTTTGAGTTCTGTTACTGGAAAATTATTGTTTCCTTTGGTGATGTTCTCTTTCCTTGATTTTTGTGTTTCTTGAAGTCTTGCACTTGAAGAAGCACTCACATCCTCCAGTCTTCACTGCCTGGTTTCAGGAGAGAAATACCTTCACCAGTTAGCCTAGCTAGGGACTCAGGCTCTCACAGAACTTTTGTTTGGGTGCACCCATTCCACACCTCTTGGGGGTCTTCTTAAGATTGTATGCCTTCTTTGAATCCTGCAATGCCAGGCTGGGTGCTGAGAGCCTCCCATTTGTTTTCCCTTCGGTGGAGCCCTAAAATGCTCAAGTTTGTGTGCTTTCTCCCAATCCTGCAGAATAGGGCTAGTTTTCTGTGCTTGCTTTGCAAGCTGTCCGTAAAGGCTCTCACTGGACATCTTGCAGGGGCATGCATGGTGCTGGCCACAGGATGAGTGAGGCACCCACAGCATAGGGGTTGTCCATGGGCCAATTGAGGGGATCTGCAGGCAAGGTGTTCCCAGAGGCTCATGGGTGAGTTTCCTTATAAATTCTGTGAAGCACTTAGTAAGACCCACAGCCATTTGATGGTTTTGAACACTTTTTGCTGTGCTTCCGGCTTCTCCCAACCCCTCAGCCATGCCTATCACTTCAGTATTCTAGATGGGACACAAAAGAAGTGGGCCTCTTGGGCAGTGTCCTGTATGGCTGGAGAAGCTGGGTTCTTGTACACTATACTTTCATTTTCCCCTATGGGAGAAGTTGCAGGCTGAGTGGTCTCTCTTGGCACTGAGTTGTACTGCCTTGGAGAATGGGTGATGCAGATGAGTAAAACTGTTCTTACCCTCTTCAGTGTGTCTATTCTCAGATGTGTTTCCTCCATCAGTGTGCTGGCACTTCTCTGCTGACTCCCAGACTCCCATAAAGGTGTTCTCATCCGGGGTGCTTGTCAAGATTGATGTTCCATGGGGGGGAATGATGGTTAAAAAAACTCCTATTTTGCCACCTTACTCTAAGTTAATATTTTTTAGTATTTAAAACAGTGCATAAATTTAGTATGAATAAAATTGAAGTTAATAATTAATTTAAATTAGATTAATAAAAATCAGATATAAAAAATATTGATTCCAGTCTTCTATCTATGATTACATGAGGGTTCTCTTTGACTTTCATAACAAAGATGCAAGTTTTATATCTTTATTATATTTTTATGTAATTTATCTTAAAAATGATTGAGGAAGCAATAAAATTGTATGTTGTCATCTGGGTTCCTCATTCATTCATTCATTCGTTAACTCCGTAAATTTGTATTAAGTGCATACTATTTAAAAAATTACTTTTCTTGATCTCAAAATCCTCAAGACTTGACTAATATAAACAATTTTTAATCAATTGGTTCAGGACTTAATAAAATGAATTTCTCTTCTGAATTATTTTATTCATAATCAGGTTTAATATTTTAATCTTTTTTGGGGTAGGTTATGTTTCTCTAATAAAGTATGTTTCCACATTTATTAATCAGAGAAGACTATTGATTTTTAAGAAATAGGGTTGAAAAATATGAGGAAGAATGATGATGAGTTATAATTTAATTAGGAATAGGTATGTTTGTTAAATAATAACTTGAGACAAAACACATTTTTGGTCATAAGCTAGACTTTAAAATGCACTTGGAGTCATAAAAATTAATCCATCCATGTGGAATTCATTTAAAAATTGTTTGTGCATCCAGTTTTAGCAGATCATTTATTGAAATCTCTTTTAAGAGCAGAACTAAAAGTTTTAAGATGAAGTTCAAGTAATAAACTAAATATAAAACAAAATTCATGTTATTTTTAATTTAATTTTAGTCTTCTATTAGATTCTAAATTTGAATATAAAAATTTACATATATATGCTCTAACTTTATATTCAACGCCAAACACCTTTAGTCACTAATAATTAAATATGGGCCACACAGCTATAAAACCAAAGAACACATAAGTATAGTCCCTTCAAATTTCTATTTTTTTTTTTTTTTTTGGAGCTTGACTAAGAACTTTTTGTCTCCACATCGCCTAGAATAATCAGTTTGTTTACATTATTTATTTAAACAATTCTCTATTTTTTTATTTCATGTCACTTAATATCTTTCTTCTTTTTTTAAATAAAAGTTTTCTTTTCTAAACACAAATCTACCTTCTCCTGCATAAGTAACCATTCACCCTACTTTTTAGAATATTTGGTTAAAAAAATAGTTACTGTTTGCATAACTTACTTTGGAGTTCTGCGTTTATTGGTGGATATAAAAGTGATTTGTGGGTATTTTGTTTAGTTTTGACTTTTGTGCATGTCTTTCTTTTTAACTCTTTGCCTTTCATGACCAGATCTCTAGAATTCTATCTTAACTCTGCATTTTTACATCTACGTTTTCATCAATCTCTCTCTTTTACAAGTGTAATAATGATTAGCATTCTTTGAAATAGTCTTGCAGTGTTACTTGACTGTTTCAGGTATGAATGCCCCACCTCCAAATGTGTTATTTGGCTGTTAAGAAGGCAGAAAGTTATGCTCTGAGAGTAGTCTATGCTGGGCAATTTTGTAGAATGAATGAACTACACTCAAGAGTTTTTTGAATAACATATGACAGATAAGAGCATGGCTTTTGGAGCCAATATATTTTTATTTACCTAACAAACTGTTGAATAATATTTACTATATTTACTATGTACTGGCTAAGTGCTTTGTACATATTAGTTCATTTGACTTTACAATCAGTCGTCTAGGGGATTGGAATCCTGGCTCTGGTATTCACTACCTACATAACTGGGCAAGTTCACTTGTCTGAGTGTCAGTATTCTCATGTGTAATATTGTAATTAAGACAGTCTTCTCAAAGTGTTTTGTGAAAGTTAAATAAAATATCATTTGTAAGGGTGCTGGTGCATAATAATCATTTTTTCTCTGTATTATAGATTTTCCTAGAAACCATTAGATATGTAAGTGGAGATTGAATGTATTTTTAACACCTCTAAATCTTTCATTTATCCAAGGTCTGGAAGAGCTTGCTGATTTGCCTGATGGGTTGTCCGTCGGGGTTTGTTAGAGCAAGGATGAGAACAACCTAATCTGAAAACTTAAAGTGAAAGTATTGGTGGGACAACAGGAAAGCCACAAGTGGCACTGCCGAGACAGAATCAGTGTGCCCAGAGGGCACAGCCCTAGATGACAACTAAATCAGTTGTGCACAGCATTTCCGCTCTTACTTCTCCTTTCTCAGATTCCAGCCCTGAAAAGATCTCAAGTGGCAGTTGGAGATTTGGGAAACTGGTGAAAGAGACAAGTCTACACCAGGACTCTCTTCCTTCACAATGTTCCAAAGGGGACGGCAGCCAGAGCAGGGATGGGAAGACAATTTAAATGAACGTTAGAATTCTGATATTATGTGAGAATGGACTTTCTATTATCTTAAAAAAAGAGACTTGCAGTGACCAGGAAAGCTATAATACTGCCCCAAATTTTATCTAAAGATGAGTAAACCTCAGAGAAAATTTGCAAGGTTAGTGGTAGGAAACAACAAAATTGCTTTCTTCTTTTGTGCCCACTATATCCAATTCATACAATAAACCATTCGGTTACAACTGAGATAATTAAATCCTTATGTAATTTACAGTTTCCTTATAGTCAGAGAGTAGGGTAAATATTACTTATTACTAGCTTTGAAGTGTTACAGGCAAGGCAGACTTAATGCTGGGAGCAAATTCATGCTAGAAACAGAGCATTAGTCCTAATTCTGAGAGTTAACATCTTTCTTTCTTTGGTACCAGGGGCTGAAACATAGTCCCATGTAGCCTATGTCAATATCAAATATATTCGTGATGTGTTCATGTTATAAGTGAGTAGACTTAAGGGAATTCCAGCTTTTCCTAAGTTAATACAAAAGCCATGTTACAAAGTTGCTGCAATAATTCAGGCATAAGAGATAAGTACCGAAGCAAAGGTGTAATTAATGAAAAAAGAAAGGCAGAAATATATCTGAGAGATATTTTGCAGGAAAAATTACAGTACTCAGTTACTAACTGATAAAGAGATGAAGGAGAAGGAAGAGTCCAAAATGATTGCCTATCCTTTGCAGCTTTAAAATTCACTAAATGTCTAACAGGGGATACTGACTATGTGTTTCAGACCTTTGAAGAGTCTAGTTTTGTTACACTCATCTCAAATGACTCACAAATGTCTGTTGGTTTCCCTATGCCTCACAGCAACCTCCTTCCAGGGGCAAAGCCTTGATTCTCAGACTCCAGCTGCACCCAGGATCTGCAAGTGACCCAGGAGGAAAACTGGGTGCAGTTGTCAGTGTACTGTTCCCCCAGTCCTTTCATGTTTCTCTTGATCTGCTCACATAGACCTCTCTCCCCGAAGGGCCTTTGTCTCCTCAGAATGAAAACACTACAGAAACTTCTGCTTTGATTTTCAGAAGTTCTGTTTTAGCTCTTTGTCTTTTCATCCTCAACAGCGTCAAATCTGACAAACATTTTGAAGGGGAAAGCTGCCTTTGTGCAGAGACTAATTTTGTCTTTCTGGCACTTGGGAATACGAAAAGTTCTACTGGTTCCTCTATTCCCTATCTAAAGAGCTCTATCAGGGGCTAAATTTAAATTCCAGAGAGTATCTTTGCTCCAAATTGGTGTATGCTTCTGTGGAAAAGCAGCTGCTGATCTTCGGCTCACCTTGTAGTGTCGCCACCCTGAACTTTTACTTCCTCCAGTCTTCAGTGAGACCACAGCTCTCAGGCAGCTTAAAACACACGAATTTTGCATTTCATGCAGGCTTTGATTGTTCTCTGTTGAAAGTGTTGGTCTATCACAAACTACTCCATATAACTTAGCAGTAGAATTTTCCTCTGTTGGACTTTTATCTCCACTAGGGCAGGTAAACCAAGCATCAATTTATCAAGGATTCTTCCAAAGTACTATTTCCTATTGTGGGGCATGGACATATTTGGGGAGCTGTTATTCTGTCTACCACTGTCTGTCCTCTGGCCCTCAAAGATTCACATCTGTCCCACACAAAAAATGCATTGACCCCATTGCAAGGTCCCCAAAAGTCTCAACCCATTACAGCATAAAATCAGGTTCAAAATCTTAGCTAGGGCTGGCCTGGTGGACTAATGATTAAGTTCGCATGCTCCACTTCAGCTGCCCAGGGTTCACAGGTTCAATCTTGGGCACTGACCGACACACCGCTCATCAAGCCATGCTGTGGTGGCACCCCACATACAAAGTAGAGGAAGATGGGCAGAGATGTTAGCTCAGAGCCAACCTTCCTCACCAAAAAAAAATCTCGGCTAAGCCTCATTAGTTCCAAAGCACCAAAAATCATTATTGATATCATCTAAATAAGGTATAAATGAAGCTCTGGGTATAGTTCATCCTGGGGAAAAATTCCTCTCAGTATATGGACCTTTGAATCAAGAAAACAAATTGTCTGCTCCCAAAGTACAATGGTGGACAGGCATAGGATAACAGCTATAGACATTCATATTAAAAAAAGAAGAAAGCAGAATGAAAAAAAATGGAGTCATGTTCCTAAGAAATTTCAAAATCCAACTGGGAAAACTCCATTAAGCTTTAAGACCCAGAATAATCCTCTGTGGCCCACTGCTCCATCTTTTGGGTCCACAGCTCTCTTCACTGGGTCTGCAGCTCTACCTCAGATTATCTTTCCTTTTTCATGAAGTGCAACATATGTTTGCAGCTGAATATTTCTATCAGCCTGTTTCCTGTCTGTAGAGTTTGGAAGTTTTACAGACTTCTTTAATCTCAACCTGTCTCCATCTTTTTCAGTCCAAATTGGCAGTGTTTCTGCTGATATATCTTCTCAAAAACCTTGTAGATCTCCCATGTATATCACAAGCACTCACTCATTAGATAAAAGAATTCTCCCCAGATATTTCCTGAATAATTCCATATCTCCTCTTTGATTCTGCTGAACCAGCTAAAGGGATCCATAATGCACATGCCTCGTCTCCTCACAGTCTTCTGTGAGAATGCAGAAGTATTTTTCTCAGTATTTCTGCTGTGGCCTTCCTTCCCTTAGGCAGAAGTGGCAGAATGCCCGAGGTGATGGAAGGGCTGTGGAGTACAGTGGGAATGGGGGTTGGACACATCTTTTGGTACCTCAACACATCCCACTGTATTTGAATTGTTTTTCATGCTGTAATCTCCTAATCTTCTCTCCAAAATGTTGATTCTTTACCTTTTATGTGGGAGAAATTGAAGTACATCTCCAGGATAGTGTTAGCTGAACAGATAGAATTATATAGCAGGAGACCTCTATTGGCTATTGAACAAAATGAAGAGAAAGAATGCTTTCATTAAAAAGTGACATCTGGGGTATAGTGCCTGAGAAAAATTAACATGAAAGGCAACAAAATCTCACTGTCTAGTCTTTTCTGATAACATAATTAAGCAACTATGTGTTTGAAGCATAACTTTGCTATTTAATGTTTCTATTAATTTGTGGTACTACTGGTTGACAGCTTTGTGCTTTCACTGGGGCTTTAGCATGCACAGCTGGTTATGATACAGTGAGGCGCTTATATTTAGTTTAACAATCATATCTGGACATCTCCCTTTTTCATGTAAAAGTTACTCTCTGGAAGGATTTTTTTTTTAACAGAAGCAAGCTCCTTAGCAGAAAAATGAAAATAAAATTTTGACACCCTTGCACGATCAAATGATCTAAAAAGATTGTTTTAGAATGCCTTTAGGGGAAAGTCAACTGTGTAAGGCTGTATAGAAAAGCATTTTAAGCCTTCTAGAGATTATGGCATTTGGCACATATGAGGTAACAGTATGTGAAGTCAGTGGTTTTTTTGCCCTGTAATCCACGGAGCTCTGAGGATTTCATGCAGGGGCTTCAGAGACGGCTGCAAAGAGTGAAAGGCTAAGCAGGCCAGTCTTCAACTGGAGTGCTCTGTCTTATCTGATTTATGTGTTGCTTCTGAATACCCTTTGTTTGAACAAAGGCTTTTTTTGGCTGAAACAATTGGATAGGATTTGCATCAAATAATCTGACCTAAATTCTAGTCAATGAGGGCAGGGCCAGGGCTATATCCTAGTCATTTTATTCCTTTGCTTAAACCCTACAGTGGCTCCCTGTCAACTTCAAAATAAAACATATACCATTTCACCACGGCATGCACATTCTTACTGACCTGACTCTTATCTATCTCTTTAACTTATTTCTTGCTCTACAGCCTTCTTAATGCCCTGAAGACTATCCACAAGTCATGTATTATACCTGGAGTGTTCATCCTTGCCCAACTGTTACCTGGCAGTCTTCATAACCTTTAAGATTCTTCACTTCCTACTTCCCTGATTATCTCATCAAGGTTTAGAGCTGTCTTCTATACTCCCACTGAACCCTTTATGTGCTCTATTATAGGACTTTGAATAATATATTGCAATTGTTGGTTTGTCTTTCTCACCCAACTCAACTGTTCACGGTATGTTTTCTCAAGTTTTCATCTCTGGATCCCTAGGGCTTAGCATAGGGATTGGGCCAGTTTGATAATTCAACAGGTACATTCCAATTTCTTTCTTTCTCCTCTATACCATGCTACACAGCAATATTCCTGGGGCATAAGGAATTAGAATGGTCACTTGAGCCAGCAATAGGAGACCCTGGAGTACTAGCAACCAGATTCAGGAGGCAGCACCAGGAAGGAAAGAAATGACACCACTGGCACTAAAAAGACTGTATAAATACACTTAGTTATTTAATTAAATAACTAAGCTCCTATTTGTTAAGTATCTTCTATGTAGCTCCAGGCACTATTCTAGTACTGTGGGTACAGATATTTACCTTGAAGCTTCTACCCCAGTGAGTGGGATAGATAATCAGCAATTACTTATTAATATGTCAGGGGGTGATAAAACTTCTGAAGAAAAGTAAAACAGGTGAGGGAGATAGAGAGTAAATAAGAAAGGAGGTTGTTGTTTTATAGAGGGATATTAAGAAAGACCTCCCTAACAAAGTGAGGGATGAGAGCTGAATAAGTTCTGAAGAAAGTGAAATTGAGTCATGCTGGTATTGTGGGAAGACTGCTCCAGGCAGAAGAAGTATCAAGTTCAAAGGTCCTGAGGCAGAAGAGTGCTTCATGTGTTTGAGGAAGAGGAAGGAAACTAGTGTCAGTGTGGCTGCAACATAATAGACAAATGGGGTGGGGTGGGGTGAGGTCAGCCAGGCTATAGAACACCATCTGATAAGTCATGGTAAGAATTTTGGTTCTTATTCTGGATTCAGTGGGAAATCATTGTAGCATTTTGACCAGAGTTTTGATCTGATCTTATATTGAGTATTTAAGGGATCTCCACATGACAGTAGAATATAGGGAGTCAGAGGTAGAGGGAAGGAGACCAGTTAGGAGTCTTTTGTAATAATGCAGGTAAGAGATGCTGTTGATTTAAACCAGAGAAGGAGTAGTGGAGGTGGTGAGAAGTGGTTGAATTCTGGATACACTTAGAAAGTATAGCTGGCTTGAGGTTGGATTGGATGTAGAATGTGAGAGGAGGGAGGAGAAAAATATGACCCTTGACCAATGGAAAGAACACAATTTCCATTACTAAAGTGGGGAAGACTGTTAGAGGAGCAGACTTTGAGAAGGAAGCAAAACTTGTTTTAGATATGTTGTTGAAGCTGATTGTTAGAAATCGAAGTGGAGATGTGAAAACTGCAGCTGAATACTTCAGGCTTGGATTCCGAGGCAGGTCCAGGCGGCAGTGATCCAGTCCGAAGTCATCCGAGTACGGGGAGTATTGACTGCCGTGACCGGATGAGGGCACTCTAGAAGTGACTGTCAAATGAAGAGCTCCGAGACCTGAGCTCCGGAGGCACTTTATTGCTCAGGGGTCAGGACGGTGAAGAGGAACAAGCAAGAGAGATTGAGAAGGAGAGGCCAGGGGGAAACTAGAAACAGCAGTGTCCCAGGTGGAAAATGAAATAAATTTTCTAGAGGAGGAAGTTGATCAACTGTGTTAAAAGTTATGTCACATAAAATGAGACCCAAGAATTGCCCATTGGATTTGGCAACTTAGGGTTAACAGGTGAAGTAGTACAAACAAAAGCGTCATTGGAGTGGATTCAAGAGAGAATTGGAAAGAAATTAGATCTTGAGTAGTTTTTCTATAAAATGTGGTGAGTGAAGGGGAATTTGAGGTAAAGAGTTTTTTTTTTTTTTTTTTTTAGTAGTTTGAGTAGATAGATACTGTAGCAGATATTTAAACTCAGCCAACAGACCCTGACAGGCTGCTGGTTGAAGTCTTTGGTAACTGGATCTCTAAGGACATAAGATTCTGGACAGTTATATGTCGGTAGGGAGGGTAGTAATAGGCAAGCTACGCGGAGGATAAAGGATTTCTGGGGCAGACACATGTTGGAAGAAATTCTTGGAAGGAGAAGCACTGATGACAAAAAAGCCACCTGGCAGTTTTTACTTACCACTGCCTTCACAAGGGACCAAATTTCCCTCTATCTGTGAAGAAGTGGGTCTGCTGAGGATGCCAAGCTTGGGTGCGTGTGAAGAGTGCTCCAAGCTGGACCAGCGGCTGTAGGTGTTACTGAGGCGCTCCTCGGTCACCGCTGCTCTTCAAGAACACCGTCGAGCAAGTCTTCAGTCTGAACTGAGGTTGACAAACACTGGGCTCATAGATTAAATCCCACAGACTCTAAACTCAACCCACCAGCAGTCTTTCTAGGATTCCCTGATCTCTTTGGAATTTCTGTTTTTAATTAAAGATTTCAAGGACAATTCTTTGCTTTTTAAATTAAACTTAGTGTCTCAAAACATTTTTGAAAAGAAAACACAAGTGTAAAGAGTTCACCCTTCCTCTTGGTGACTTCAGAGCAGCACCCAAGAATGTCCTGTCCTCATTTTAAAGGTGGGAAATTATCAATGCCTGATACGTCCCTTTAGGCAAACGTCACTGTGGTCTCAGAGACTGCTATGCCTGTCTGCCTTCTCTGGTTCTTTTCGTCCTCTCACTGTACCATTATCTTGGTCTCTTGCCACTTTATTGCACCAACACCTGCTTCTTCCCTTTTGCTTGTGTGATTTACTTATTTGGCACCTCGTCCAGCTTTCCCTGCTCTTAACTCACATCAGCTCCCTGATTTCCTTCTCTAGACCAAGTGGGAGACTGGGTGCTAGTCTTGGGTTTAGAGCTGTGAACCTGGCATTCCTAACAACTTCTCTGGGATTTCTGAGTTGGTCATGATGTAGGCATACCAGAGTTGGGAGAGAAAGACAGGGTGAAGCTGAAGGGCCTGGAGCCCTGGAGAGAGGGTACGGGAAGTAGGAAGGCAGGATTCTAAGGAACTTCCCGATCCCACGGGCCCACAGAGCAGCTCTTTTGAACATGGTTTCCAAAGTCTGCCTTTAGGCATCTTTGGAACATCTTCAGAGTAAACACTATCAACCATCATTGAACTCTGTCCTTAAACTCGCTAAAGTTACCTCTTCTACCATCTTGCTTGCACATAGACGCTACTCTGGAATGCAAAATGATGAAGCAATTTTGCTCTAAGTAAACACATAAAGTATTTGTCTTTTTAGTTTTTTCCATGGAAAAAAGGATCTACAAGTCATGCTCTACTTGAAGCAATGCATTTCTTAATATGTAATTTTATATCTACTTTGCAGCAGACATATTGGGTTACAAATTTACTCTGAAATTATACTAGATAGGTGGTCTCCTAGACCATCAGTAATTGCATCTTACTAATAGTTCTCAAACCTTTTTGACTATGACTCAATCGAATAAGGCAAATAATTCACCAGCTACCTACCTTGCATTGTTTAATTTGCTAGTGAAAAAGCAAAGAATTAGAGACAATAAAAGTACAATAAGGCAAAATGATAAAAGAGGAATCGAACAATAATTCTGTGGGTATCTAGTAGCGATTGATAACCACCAACAATGGGAGAAAACACTGAAAATTCACTGATAACAAAAGGTTCATTCCCCACATTATGGAAAATCCTGTTATCTGAGGATTTGAATGCCAAACATGAGTTGTGTTGTTAAGTGATATGTGGTGTCAGAATTCTTAGTAGACTACACAGTGTGACACCTCAGTAAACTCTAGCTTTAGTTTATATATAGCTTTTACAACTCATTTAGTTGTTTACTAGTAAGTAGCCCTTAGTCTTTTAGTGCCTAGAAAGGTAACCAGCACACTGTAGATACTCAAGAAATATTTGTTAAAAAAATAAAAGAAAGAAAGAGTGAATAAATTAAAATGAAAGTCTTTGGAATTTTTAGTCTTTTACTAGTAAGAACCAAAGAAAAGACTTGGGTTGTATGTGGATTTTGTTTTTACACAAATTTTAACTAAGTCAGGGAAAGCACTGAATTATAATGTTGATTAAAATATGTCTCAGGGTAGGTTCTTTGGGAAGAGGACTCTGAGATGGACTTGAGCATGCAGGATTTTATTCAGGACTAGCCTGGGATCAACACTTGTGTTAGGGAGGGAAGGAAGCAGGATTAGAAAGAAGGAAAAGTCAAGCTGTGAGGCAGACCCATCTACTTATATAGCTTTAAATATCATCTGTGTGCTGACAACTCCCAAGATTTTAACTCTCCAGCCTAGAACTCTCCTGTATATCAGACTTGTCTATCCAAATGCCTACTTAACATCACTTGAATGTCCAATAACCATCTCAAACTTATAATTTCCAAAACCAAACTGGTCTCTTTTCATCCTCCAAACCTGCTTCACCTGAAGCCTCCCTCATCTCCATTTAATAGCATTCCATTTTTCTAGTTGTTCAGGTAAATTCCATAGAGTTATATTTGAGTACTGCTCAAATATAATTCTCATATCCACATTCAATCTGTTATCATCAAATGACATAATCAAAATACACCCAAAACTTGACTACATCTCACTACCTCTACTACAACCACCAGGGTGAGAACCATCATCATTTCTTTCCTGAATTACTGCAAAAAACCTTCTACTATGTCTTCCTGGTTCTACTCAGGCCTCCTAGAATCTATTCTCAATAGAGCAGCCAGAGTGATTGTTTTAAAACATAACTTACATTTTGTCAGTCTTCTGTTTAAAATTCTGCAAAGACTCTCAGTTTGACTAGAGAGCAATTCCTCAAATATATGTTTGGGCCACTGAATCATCTGGGGTGCTTGCTTAAATGCAAATTACTGGGTCATATCCAGAGACCCCCCAAAGGTTTTCTATGCATAAGAAGAAAAATCTAGGAAACTTCCAAGGAGGAGGTAAGATTTAGATGATGGACTAAATCCGTATCAGGCAAAAAAATGGAAGAGGACAAAGAGCATCTGCACTTTAGAGGAAACCAGCAGATTGTTGTTCATGCTGATACCAGCAGGTAGACCTATATGCTGGCCAGTCCCAATATGCTTCCTAAGATTGGATTTGAGAACCTGTAAAGGCTGTGGATATGCCAAACCATCTGTCAGGAAAACTATACCTCCACAATGCTGACAAGAGACTTCTATGATGCAGGCCATCAGCATACCCATAAATCCATTGCAAGCATTTTTTCCCAGTCCCACACTGGGGCAAAGCACATTGCTAGGGCTAGGCTCCCCTTGACCTTGAGGACTTGAGGGCCCAGCATAACCCCTGCTCCAATATCTATGTCAGGCCCACCAACTTGTCACTTTACATTTTATATCAGATGAATAAGAACCAAAGGTTGTTTATCCTCTCCCTGTTTTCCTTCTAAGAAAAATTCTGTGTAAACGTGGTATTTATAGTTAGCATACCATATACAATTTAAATTGTACAATTTGTTAATGATACATATTGCAATATGGTGTATATAGATCAAAATATTGGGTAGATGTGATATTACTTTAATTTCCTCAGCATGAGAAAATACAGAGATTAAACATGTTATCAAGTTCCTTTCCTTTCTCTTTCTTCTATTTTTTTCTATATATTTTTAAAGAAAATTGCAACTACTGGACTTTTGGCCATTACACATTCTCCAGTTTTATTTTGATTTTGCCGCAATCATAATTCACGTGAGCAGCATGTAATACATTGGTATGAATGGCTTGAAGTGCAACTTCTGAATGTGGTTGATACAGCAGTTGAAAGTCCTTTGCCAAGAGACGTTCCTCAGAGAAACTGTCTGTTCCTTTTCCTTGAAAATGTCTCCCAAAGAATGCTGACTTTACCGTATGCCAAGACCCATCGAAAGCTCCACACCTGAGGGCTCTTTAGAACAAATCTAATTAATGTGCATCAAGAGCAGCCTAATGCAGAAATTGTCATAACTAAAAATATGTAGGAAGAAACAATTTTTCTTGGTTTCTCTTTGAAAATGCTTTTCAAATAATTAACTTAAAGGGAAACTTGTTTTACTAGCAGTACAATTCTATAAGGGAATACTTCAAACATTAAGCTCCTAAGTCAATAATTTTCTAAAGTTTGAAAGGTTGCATATTATAATATTATAGTAAATAAAGAATATGTATTCCATAGTGATGTCTAATGTAGAATATTAGCTATGTATTTAGGAATACCCTTCCTGGTGCTATTTAAAATATTTAGCTTAATTATACTACTATTCATTCTGTAGTATTTAATTTAATATCAATTGTTTGTGAGTTAGAGAATTTCTTAAAATTTCTAAACTAAATTAGTAATATGTTATAAGCATTTTTTTTCTAAATAAAGTTTGTGTTCAGTGAATTAAATAATACCTAGTTTGTTTTTCTGAAACCCTCTACATAAAGGATATTCCAAATAAGTAGATTGTCTCGATTTCTCTGTATATTCTGGAAGCATAGTTCACTTGAGAGTTTTCTCTCCAGCCATTGTAAAAGCTTTTATTTTAGGGGAAAAGGACCTTTTCCATTGTATACTATAAGATATAGCAATATATTAAAAAGGAGTGTTATTATAGATTTCTGAGTATAGGTCAGATACAAAAAGTTAAATTATAGCATATAGGGACAGCATAATTAAATTTATAATATGTATTTATAATTAAATTATAGCATGCAGCTTGTAGCATGATGATTAAACATGAAACAGAAGCTAAATGACTGAAGCAGACTATTCACTTATTCTTCAGCTGGACCTCACCACTGACTTCAGTAGCAGCAGTCTAGAAGAAATGCTTCTGCTCTACAGTTAATAATGATCTTAACCAACAAAGTGTTAGCTCCAGTTTGATGAAGCACACTTAGATAGAAACAATCATCTTGTTTTCTTGGATCAGATTCTGGGTGAGACATCTTACAGAAAGATGAAGGTCAAAACAAGGGGCATTTTACTCCTTTCCTCATCTGACTTTACAGGGAATATGAGGTCTTATTCCAATGGCTATGCCCCATTCTGCAAGCTACTAAGACCACGACAATAAACTCTTAAAATTTCATATCAGAAGCACAGCAGCTAAGGCTTCACGATGAAAATTTATGAGGAGGTGTCTTGTGTGTGAAAATAAGAATAATAAAAACAAAAACAAAACTCTGTACCACTTCTCATCCCTTTGTATAGAACCGTTTTGAAAGAGATTCCTTTCAAAGAAAATGTCTTGCACATTGCAGAGGCTAGATAATAACTGTGGTTTGTATAAATAGAATCAGCGTTAATCAGGGTTGAGGAAGTTTTGGGGCACAAACAAGTGATGTGGAAGGAAGAATGTCTGAAGGAGCGTCAGAAGGCCGGGGTCCTGCCCCAGACCCTGCCACCAAGCAGCTGCGCATCCTAGAGGCATTCACATAATCTCTGGGCCTAAATGGCTTAAGAAATTCTTCTTAAGTGCATCATTTTGGGGATTATACATTTTTTAGAAAACAAATTTCATATTTAGCTGGATATTTGTATGTTCAAACCAATCGGATTTATAGAAATTTAGCTTCTTTCCTGCATCAAATGATCTCTTCAGTTACAATGGTGGAGGAAGGGGAACCCAATTACTGGAAAACTGCTAAAGAAACTGCATTTGAAGCAATTTTGCAAATATCCTAATGATACATTTCATAAAACGACCTGTACACTATTAATAGAGAATTCAAACACCAAAATATTCCTTTAAAATAAATATATGTGCATAAAATGGAAAGAATAGTATGATGACACAATGTCAAATCAGCTTTGAGTACTAACCAATTGGATAAAAACATGGAAATTATCCTTGGAAAAGATGGAAAAACCTAACTCATTTATTGGAACTGAGAAAAAGTCTATGTACTTGATAATATTTATTTTCAGATAAACAATTGAATAGTTGTTTAAGAATTCATATGGTATTAAGAAGTCCACAGATACTTGCCAAATCGTTAACATTTTTCAAACCTTTCTGTCTTTAATATTTCCATTTCCTGCTGTAATTTCTAAATCCTATGGCATGAAGAGTGATTTCACAGAAGACTAGATAAAGCTGTATATACTCCGGAGACCATGATTCAGAGAAGGAACACAGCCCTGAATATACAGAAAGCACACATTTGTTGTTACTAAGAAAGAGAATAACTAAAACAAACAACCATTTGCCTGTCACATATTTTTATTTTTTATTATTTTCTTCTTATGAATTAATCAGTGATTGTTAGAAAATGTTAACATCTTAGAAATGTCTGTCACAGACAGCGAGAGCCCCTATAATTTCACCCCTGAAGAAATCTCTTGGCAGATTAGCAGGTTCATATACCTGCCTCCTGGAATTCCCCCTCTGCATATGTTAACATACGCAGGGCATTACTCAGCCATTTATATTCTGGGCCACAGGGAGAGATGACAGATGATTGAGTTAGCCAAACAAATCTTGAGTAGTGCTTAAAATTCATTGCACGTAACAACCACCACGACAAAACAGGTAATTACACGTTACCTATAAAATACTTTAATATTAATAATAGTTAATGTTTACTGAGGATTTACTATTTTAATATTAATAATAGTTAATGTTTACTGAGGATTTACTATTTTATTATGTACAGTTACTGTACTAAGTGCCTTATATGACTAATCTCGTTTAATCCTTACTACCACCAGATAAGAAAGGTACTAATATTATCCCCTCTTTTATTTTGGGAAAATATAATTTGCATACTAGGCATTTCACATCCTAGGGTATAGAAGGCTACCCTAGTCCTTGGGCCTGAGGGCATGGGCAGAGTCTACACACTCTCCCACTAGTCTCACACTCAGAGTGTAGAGCTGCTTTGCTTCAGGCTCTAGTCCCATTTTGCAATTCACCAAGTTCATCAGTCTTCTACATCTCATTTCTTGAATAGACTATAAATTTCCTTGTTTGAATCATCAAAGTCTCTCTGTGATCTCTCCAACCAAATTTGCTCACCTGAAGCTCAGATGATTCCCCGTCTTCCAGACAAATAAAGCTGCTCAGTAACTCAATGCACTCCGTCGTCTCCCAGCCTTCCCCACTCATGTCATCCTTTTATCTGCCTCCTTCTCCTCCCTTCTGTCTCCACCTACCACAAACCCATTGACTCTCCAGGGACAGCCCGATTACTAAGTCATTTACCAAGCATTCTTCGGTCACCTTGATGGAAGTGAACTCTCTTTCCAGACTCCTACAGCATTTTCCTTTCACTCTCCTATGATATTTATCACATATCACCTTGTTTTAGGATAATTTGTTCATGCCTCATTTATACTCTAGTCTAAATTCAAGCTTTTGGCAGTCCCATCTCAAAAATCACCTGTTGGTCTACTACTACTATCTTACTAACATGTGCTTGATAAAAGCTTGTTTAATTCCATTGCCTGCCCATAGGTTGCAGAACATGTTAGGACTAGTGGGTCGAAGTAAAAAGGAATAATCTTGTATTAGAATTTATTTTGTGACATATGAATAAAACTGAATGGAGGAGGAGCTGAAGGTGGAACATCTGTAAGGAAATTATTCTTCTAGAGGTTTATGATGGTGACCTAGACTATGTTGCTCTGAGAGACAATTATTAAGGAGAAAATCTGAGAGATTTTGTATGGACACTAGTAGCATGATTAAAAATAGGGAGAAACATGAGATGGCATGGTTTTCTTCATATTATATTCAAAGGAGGTGAGCAGGACATAGACACTGAATGCTGATTGCAACATCTAGAAGTCCAGGAGATGTTTGTGCAGAGAGGCCAGGAGCAATATCCTGGCCATTTTGAATCATAGGAGTCACCATAAAATTGCTGATCAAAAATCTGCTCTAAGTGGTTCAGGGCATGGCCTGACGGAGATGAAAAGGTCTGGGACAGTCTCATTTCAGCTAAAATCAAGAGGGCAAATCATCTGTAAATGTGGGGAGTGAATGTTTTAAATCATAGCATTTTAGAATTGGAGGAGGCCCCAGCAATCTTCTAAAGCCTACACCAACAGCTTTGATTTCCTGATGAGGCCAGAGAGGAGGTTTAGTACAGTTCAGGTCAAATCAATTGAGTGTCTGTTCTGTGACAGATGTAATTCTAGAAATTGGGCTTATAAAAATGAAGGAAACTCTCTCCCTGCCCTTGATGTGAGACAGGAACATTAACAGATAAAGTGAAAGCAAAATGGCATTATGATGAGTGCAAGCAAGGCTTGTTATGGGATTACAGAACTGATGCCGGGCTCTAGTCTGGGATGATAGGACTGGGATTCAGCTGACACCTGAATCTGATCTTGAAGTAGTAACAGGAAGCAAAGAAGTGGGGTAGGGAAGGACAGGTAGGGACATGGGCCACATGAAGCAGAATCATGGATTTGGGAGACCATAAGCAGTTCTGTGTAGCTGAAATCAAATATACAAAGTGAGGTGGGAGGACAGTGGGTTGAGTAGTAGCAGGGGCTATTGCAGGCCTAGTCTGACTCCTGACGACCTGGAGACACCCTGGGGCAACAGGGAACACTTACAGGGCTTAATCTTGCAGATTTATATTTCAGGATCCTACTTTGGGGGCAGTAAATAAGAAGTCTCCCATGCTTGAAGTTTTCCTTCAGTCCAGAGCAGTTTCCCTCCTTCCTGAGCTGTACTCCATGAAAAGTGCCTCAGTGTGATGGGAGGTTGCCTGCAGTGTGACAAAGTGCTGCTCACTGTCCATGAAGTGGCTCTGTTACTCCCGGGGTGGGAGTGGGGCAGGAGGGCAGGATGGCGAGTCCTCTGCTGGGTTTTTCCTCTGCTGAGGAGCTTGTTACAGCGGTCCCTTGGAGGAAGGCGGTCCTCAGTATCGGTCATGGCTCCCTCACGCCCTGAGGCCTGAGCAGACCTTTGTGACCAGACACCAGCTTTGTCAGGGCCATGGACAGCTATGGCCCTCCTAGGCTGGCCTAGGAGGTCTCCACAGGACTGGTCTGGTATCTGCCACCTCACAAACCCCAGATCGTTCCACCTCCTCCTCTTCCCAATCCACTTCACCCTGGGCTGGGTCAATACTGTTTACACCAGAGATAACCGATGGCAGCCTGATCCATTCTGCGGCTTTGTTTCCTTGGGCATGTGCAGTGATGTGTGTGTGTGTTGTTTGTTATCAATATTTAGAAATTGAAAGATTTTATATAAAAATATGAATTTTGGATTCGCTTAAAAAAAAAGACAATCTGGTGTCACGTGGCAGTCGTTCAGGTTGGAGCTGAGTGGCAGCCTCCCCTTTACCCTGGCCTTGTGCTTGCGCAGTCACCCTGGCCCACCTGGACCACTTTACCTTCTTTTTATCCATTTACTTGTCCATCTGTCTCTGGAGACATCTGAGATTCTGTCCCCTGCTTAATTTAAGCCTCCAAAACCCCAAAGGGTTTTATAAACCTGTCCCCTAACCACTCAGGACTATGTGACCTACATTTATTTTTCTAAAGAATACTATTCTAATGATTTTGAGTTTTTTACCCTTTAAGGAAGGATATCCATATGAGAGTAATACCACAGTACAAGCATGTCTTCAGTATTGGAAATACATAAATGAATATAATCCACTGTATTAATGGCTGAAAAAGAAATTACATGATAATCTCCATATATGTGGAAAAATTTTATGAAATTTAATATACATTTCCAGTAAAAAGAATTTCAATAAAGAATAAATTAATACTTTATGAACTTGTTAAAATATATTTCAACACAATAGCCAGCATGATGCTTGGTAGGATATGCTAGAAGCATTTTCATTCAAGTGAAGAAGAAAACATTGATGTTCTTTGTGCTAATTGTATTGTGTCTATTCTCTTTTCCTTTCATTTAGTAATAGAGCCCCCAAGGGGTCACATGATTGCTCAGCTGAGTGTATATCTTCTAGCTTCATTGCTGGGTGTGGTTGTGACCACATGACAAAGTTTTGTCCAATGAGTAATAAGCAGAATGTTGTGTCCAATTTCCAGGTAGCCTCCTCGAAGACAAAACTGTTTGTTCTGGACTCGCTTTTCTCTTCCTGTTAGTTGGGAAATGTGGCGAATAGAACAGCCCCTTCTGGAAGCAGAGATAGAGGCAATGTATTGAGAATAGCCCAGGCCCGGGTCACTCACTTTTGGATTTCTACATGGTAGAGAAATAAATTTCTATCTTATTTAAACCACCGCACTTTTGCATCTTTCTTTTATAATAGCTGAGTCTGTACCTTTACTAATGCAGCCTCTATTAACATTGTTCAGGAGGTGCTATCTAAAATAAGTAGATAAGAAAAATAGTATAAAATTATAAGTAGGTAAAACTATCTTCTTTACAAATTATGTAACTCTATACATGGAAAATCCAAGAGAATCCGTAGAAAGATCGGTATAAATGAGTCGATTTACTAAATCACCTGAGTAAAAAGTAATATAAAAATGCCAATAGCCTTTCTGTTTACAAACATCAATGAGTTACAAAATATAATGAAAGTTTCAATTTACAATAATAACAAAAATACACCTAGAATAATGTTAATAAGAAATATGTATGTGTATGTATCCACATAGATGCATATATATGCAGTATAATCCGTGAAATCTAATACCGATTCTGCTAGTGAATAGTGAAGCTGAAAGTGATTTGATCGTGATTGAATTAATAGTGATTTGAAGCCAAACTTCGCTTCTTTCTTTCCGAGTTGCCGTTACTCTTTAGTTGTATATGGCACGCGGAAGGCTGATAGGTGAAGGAACAAGCGCTGTTTCCTGATCGACCATCTCCCGACAGGAGTGCAGCTGTGACCCCAGGGCTGGGAATGCACGGGCCGCTCCCTCAGGAAAGCAGCCGGACCTTTCCTGTTTCCATGATGGTAGCGTCTCAGATGCATCATGTTTCAATTTCTGATTTCTAGATTCTTAGTTTCAAAATCGAAGTGTGTTTTGTTTGTTTGTTTGTTTGTTTTTAGTTTTAAAACTTAAAAGAGATCATCAAAACATTGTTAGTATCCCAAGAATGTGTGTGTGTGCATGTGATGGAGAAATAAGGCACTTTCTTTTAGTAACACCAACATGACAGTATTGTTGGTTGAACACTGAGAACAATATATGTGGAAAACAAGATACTAACGCCAGTTGCTGGAAGTGACTTGGCAATAAATGTGGGAGAAAGCAAATTTTTAAATAAAACTAGAAATAAATAAGTGTAAGTGTATCATCCTGAAATACCCAGAAATTCAGGATGTGGATAAAAACTTATAGTCATCTTATATGTAAAGAAGTAGAATAAGGAAATGGAATCTTTATCTGCCTAGTATGAGGAGAGAAATAAGATTAAAAAAAAAAAAACCACCAATGTATTCACTCTCTTCCAAGGTACTTACGCATTTGGGAATACCTAATCTATTTTCTATCCAGTAGAGGGCAGTCAAAGCCCATGATGCTCTCAAAAAATCCATGCCTCAGAATAACAGGCATATGACTGTTAACACTGGATCATCTCATTCAGGTCCTAACTAAGAACCCTCTAGAACACTGGCCCAGTGTTCTTTCCTATATACCACATTCCTTCTCATACTTGTCTTTTGTATTAAGTAAAACATTTATTTATCAATTTGTATGGAAGTTTATTTGAACACCAATAAAGACATGTGTTGAGCTGTGGTCAACTGCCATGCTTTAAAAAATTTGTAGGAACACAAACTGTGGTGTTGGAAGAAGTTGTTAATACAGGGACAAACTCACAGCACGAGGGTAGAGTAAGCTTAGAATTTCTGGAAAGAATGCCCTAAAGCCACCAGACAGGCAAGCCTCGTAATTACCAGCAGCTCATGGGTGACATCCTGATGGAAATATTAGTGAAATGCAGGGATT
This sequence comes from Tapirus indicus, assembly GCA_031878705.1. Classification (NCBI taxonomy): domain Eukaryota; kingdom Metazoa; phylum Chordata; class Mammalia; order Perissodactyla; family Tapiridae; genus Tapirus; species Tapirus indicus. Next base: position 2,784,902 of record CM062933.1, read on the forward strand.
TTGACTGGTAGGCAAACTAAGGAAAAATTAAACCAAGAATCACCAAGAAGAGATGAGGTGAAGGGATCTGCATGAGATGCTCACCACACTCCATCTCTGTTACCTTTCTCTTGTTCTCTCAGTGTTCCCAAGGAGATCAAAATGTGGAGAGATGCTACTATTAAGACATCGACAAAAATGAAAATTAAAAAAAATGTGGAGAGATGCTATCTACTTATACAGCTAGAAAGTAAATCTTACCACTTTTTTTTCTTAGTTATCTGTAGTTTTTATTGTTATTGTAAAAAACCTTTGAGTGCAGGTCATTTCTGCTTCTCAGATGCAGCGTATTCCCAGAAAATAGTTCTGAAGGAGGACTGCCAAGAGGTGGCATCTTGAAAATGCACACACGGTCCTGTTCCCTGTTTAGCCTCATTGACGGAAACCAATGTGTAACTGAGTAAGTATGACTGAAAATGAAGAACGAGGTGTAGTAGGAAAGTGGCAAAATGAAGAATTTTAGTACATTTATGTCTATGTTTTGGGGGGCTGAGAAACATGTTCGTCTTTCTTCTTTATAAAATTAGTGTGTACAAGGGTAGATTCAGAGCACATTAAAACGCTGTCTTCACGTGTGCACCAGTAACACTACTGATCCATCCTCAATAAGGCATTGAGTTTAAGGCGATTGTTTTTCCAGTAGTGATGTTGTCACAGGATGTCTACATTCTTTGATTTGGCCATCTTACAGTCAAAGTCATACACTTTAATTGGTAGACAAGAGTTAGGTATGTAATTTGTGGCCAGGAAGCAGACTGGAACTAACTATTCCACATGCGGTGAGCTTGAAGGTCAGCCTGATCAGCTAGACTTTTGCCAGCTAAGCTAATGTATCACAGAGACTATTGTTAAGAATAATTTGATTCCCACTATTAACACTCTCTTGTACTTTCCTTTAAAATGTATGCATTCATTGAAGGTCAAAGTTTTGTCACTGAAGAATTAAAAATAAGTTTGAATTTGGTTGTAATGTTTTTCTTAAAGTATCTAGATTCCTCAACAAACGAAATAACTATTTTTTGAGTAAGTTTGTAGATATTTTTCCATCAATTATGAAATTTACTAAAAATTTCATTTTCTTGGGCAGTATCTATTAATTAAAAACAGTTGCTTTTTAAAATTATAATTGAGTCATACTCTAGGTTGATTAGTAACCGCATTAGTTTTATTTTAGAAACAATACAGAGATACATGTCATCATGTCCCCTTGCGTTTACACTTGAATTAGACAATGTAGTATAGTGGCAAGAACTTGGAATTTAGAGTTGGGAGATCTGGTTCTCATCCTAATCCTGTAATCTAAGGACCTTTGTGCTCTTGACACACCATGTTATCCACTGCACAAATAAGAAACCATGGTTATTATGTACAGAAATAGGGCAGATTGAGACCTAGGTATCCGTGGTGACAAGGGGTGGCTTTGGTGATTTCTGCTCCCCCCAAAATCATCCCCATAATTTCCATAAACCCTTCTACCTACTCTTTGATTTGGATAATGAATAATTTTCCCCTGACTTTGTTTAAAATGCTATACGCACGAAGTCTTAAAACAAGTCGTGTAGCCCCCCCTTCCAATCAGATTACTCCCCTGAGTCATTTCTACAGAGAAATAATTCTGGGAATAAAAGTGATGGTAGAGTTCAACAGGCAAGGCCATATTCCCAACCTCAGTTGGGGTTTAGAGTTGAGCTTTGGGGCGATCAGCTCAACTCAGGAGAGGATGAATGTACAGTCTTGATGTGAAATGGCATGGACCTAGGCCACGTGGGGGCTCTGAGACAAAGACAAGGAATAGAGCCAAAAGACACTTGAAGGAGGCAAGCAGTGGGATTTGGTACATGTGAGAACATGTGGCACAGTGAGAGGAAAAGAGGAAAGAGGATTGCACACTTTCTGGTCTATGAAGGGAATCATTTTGTGGAGGAGAAAGATGAATCCAACTATAGATATGTTGAGGCCTGAGTGGCCCTACAGTATCTGAGACAGGATGTGTTCTTTAGATATCTTCAGACCTGGGTTGAAATGCAGGTCAGAGATTATAACTGGAGACATAGATTTAAGTGTCAATGAAAGATAACACTGCTCATCCTTATCTTTTCTCTAAATACTACCATATTTACAAATCTTGTTGCTCCTTTGACAATGGGTATTCTGATTTTTGCCATTACTTTTAGCTCAATCTGTTGCAGTGCAACAGTAAACAACGTTTTCCATAGGTTAGGCTTCCTACACCTGAACATGCACATGCCTACAGGTGATTCAAGGAGGCGTGTTTCCATCACTTTCAAGCAGGCTATGCTATTCTTTCTGACCTCAGAAGTTCTTGAAAGCTTTGTGGCAAGTCTGGCTGGTATTGGAAGTTTGATGGGAATAAAATCCACAAAAACTAAACAAATCTCTTTTACACATTGTATAGGCAAAGCAACCAGATAAATAAGAATTTTTAAGATTTTCCAACAGCAATTTATGCCACTGTCCAGATTTGATTATATTTAATCTCCTCTGGGAGTCTATATTTTGCATTTAAGTGGTATGAATAGTTTGTTTATTCTTTCCAGGAAATATTTGATGAGCTCTACTATGTTCCAGATAATTTTCTAAATGTTAGGGAAATAGTTGAGAATAAGATAGACAATACCCAATTTACATACCAGAGGTGTAGATAGGCAAAATATATGTGAATCAAAAAATGGAAGGTGATTTCAGATGGAGTTCCGGCGATGAAGACTATAATGGGGTATTGTAATGAAGGGTTATAGGATGTTGAGTTTAACTTGGAATGCGTAGTCAGTGAGGAGGTGAGTTTTGCATTTAGAGCTAAAAGATAAGAATTTATTAGCAATGTGAGGACATGGGGTCAGCATTCCAGAGAGCGTGAGACAAAGTTACCTGTTTCAAGAAGGACATAAAGAAGGACAATGTGCCTGTAAGTGTGGTGGGAGGAGGAGTGAGGCAGGAGATAGGGCTGCAGATGTAGATTGGAGACAGTTCATGTGAGGCCTTGTGGGCCATGGAATATTTTCTGGATTTTATTCCTAGTGCGGTGGGAATTGATGCACAAGAGTGAGATGTTGTGGTAATTCTAATTAATCACGCTTTCTGTAGTAATATGGTTGCTTTTCAGCATGTGTGCTTCTACATTTCCATTTAAGTTAAACAGTTTCTATGTTCTAGAATGTTTATGTTAGAGTATCCCAACATCAGGTAGAAATTACATATACTAGTATATTAAAGATATGCAGGAGATGTAATTGATCCTCAGAATCCATATAAGCTTGTGCTTGAGCACATGTTCTGTTGACCCAGTGAGACTGTGGGAGACAGTTCATCTTTGCCAGGCAGAGACAGGTCAAGATAAATATGTTTTCATTGAATGGTGTATTGCTGACCAATCTCTCTCAAACATCCAAAGCCATAAAATGGGTGTTGTTAAAATTGTAATCTGAACCTGAATGTGAATTAAAATATGTCTTTTAAAGCTGGCTCTTGAAATGTGTAGAACTATTTTAAATGTTGGGAAAACATCATTTCAGTATTTTCATTTGATTTCACTTCATTTAGATAGACTCTAATATGATTTCCACAAACGATTTGACAATATATTCCCCTTAAAAAACGACAACAAAAGAACCACTCTACCCTTAGCAAAACTTTCTTTTTCTTTTGCATTGGGTTGGAGCTGACATCTTACACTTTGTATTTGGGGAATTATGCTTTCCATTTGAAAACAACCTGTGCTGAGGTGGTATTCTCTTTTTGGAAGCATAAAGAAAATTTTACATGTCCATGACTATGCTGAGGGTGTATGGGGTTCCAGGATCTTGAGGAATCTGCCCGGTAGCCTTCCTGAGTAGGCAGAGTGCTTTTCAGGGCCATCTTCTGACCTTCTTCAGGCCAGAGAGGGAAACAAGATGGATCTTAGATCCTGGAGGTTGTATTTATGGAGAGCTGTCTGTTTGGATTCTCAAGAACCTTGAGGTGAAAGCATGAAGGGAAGAAAAGACTATTCATTAAGCTCTCTATTCTCAGTAATGAGCTCAGAGCAGCTCTGAATGGAACCCTAAAGGTGGAGAGTATAATCAGACCAGTTTGAACAAGAATTATGTCAAAAATAATGTCTTCTAAAATTCATCTGCTAATTTAGAGGCTTTGTTTCATACATATGTTTGTGTGTGTAAGTGTATGTATATATTTTATTCTCGTTGTCCCCAGTATTTATGCTCTATGGAATTGCTGTGCACACTGAATTAGTGAATACAGAACCACTGCTCTTAGGGAAACGCAGGGTTAGGTTTCCATGAACTTCTGGTTACATTTTTATCAACTGGTCAATACATAATCTTGTTTTATGTGTTTTTCTTTTTAGACACCTTATTTAGTATATATTATTGATTCATGAACACTGAACTCAGGGCCAACAGTGTTAAAACTCATACCTTGAATGAAGTTTGCCTGACACACATATTTTCTCCACAAGGTACATCAGAGTCTCTTTGTACTTAGAAACACTAGACAACACTTCAGTGCCACTCTTGGTGTCCACTTTAAATAGCAAATTCACCAAAAAAAGCACAAAAATGTGAAAAATATGGCATGAAATAGATCGTGGAAAGGACACTTGTTAATAGTATCAGAGCTGAAACAAGAAGGCAGAGAGAATAGTCTTGTTCAGCCTCAGCTGGGAGTGTGCACGTTGGGCAACTTAAATATTTTGCAACTCTGTTCATATCTGTGAATGAGGGCGAGAGTGCGGGAGTATTGATCTTGCCATCACAAAGTTTAGGGAGGAGGTGAATTCTCAAATACGGAGCTCTTGAGTAATGGCGATTGATTATATATACATGCACACATGTAATTCTTTGCCGTTGTATCCAATTTTTCCATTAGTGCTACCTGGGGTAAAGATCTTTTTGTTTTGACACTTTTTCTGCATCATTTTCCATGAGTAATACTGATACTAATTTTTGTAAACACATAGTCTTAAGGAAACCTTTCATCCTTACTTGGAAATTGACATTTTATTTTTTCTAATCAAAGTGAAGAGTATCAAAAATCAGTGAAAGAATAGCCAGAAAGTATCAGTTCCCACAAGCAAATGAACAAAACTTGCTAGCATGTTTTTTCTCATAATCTGGGAGAGAAATTTAGAAATATCTCCAGAAAATTTTTCCAGTAGGAAATAAGAGCATATTGATTTTTGAATCCCCCTCATAACGATTGAGAATTTAATGCAACTGAAGACAACTTGTTTTTTAACTTGGTGGTTATTTTTTCTCTTGAAATACAAATATAATTTCATCCTCTATAAATCAATGAAAGCTTGAGCTGGTCACTTTTTAAAGCTTTGTAAAAGGAAATTGCATCACAATAGTAGTCCAGATAAATAAGAACTGCTCATTCCTTACTGTCAGCATCTAAACCACAAATTGGATAACAAGAACTTAAATTGTTGTTTTTATTTCATTGTAAAGTTATGAAAAAAAGTCAGAATGATCCAAACCAAAAAAATAAAAATAAACCCAGAAAGCTACATATTCAATTGTTTTTATCAGGACAGTACACGGAAAGATTCTTAGGAAAAAATATGTTGGTGGGGACATGTAATTTTGACTTGTAAATTTGCAAATTTAAACCAACATAGAGCACAATCTCAAAACATAATTTACTTTAATTGGAAATGACCAGCACTTTGTAGGACTACTTGAGTAGAAAGCTTGCACCATGAAGCATGGTGAACTGGAAAGAACACTGACTGACTCTCAGGAGAGTGCAGTAGGCCCAACTCTGCTACTAGTTAGCAGTGCGCACTTGGGTCTAACATTTAGGTCCTCAGGTTTTGGCTTTCTCAGCAGTGAAATTTGGAGTTTAGACTATATGATCTTCAATACCTCTCTCAGCTCTAAAATTTTCTGAGTCTCCAGTGCAAAACACCTACAGTGGGCATTTGTTTATTTGAATTCCAGAATATAGCTTGAGTTTATTGCAAACACAATAAAGTCATAGAATAATTCTTTAAAAACTATGTCTGTGCCAATCATACAACTTATCATAAAACCGGGGCATTCTGAAGAATGATACCAAAATAACTAAAAATATACAAGCTTTTGGAATATATATATATATATATATATATATATATATATGCATTGACTGACACATTGTTTTTATTAGATTGGTGGACCTATAAAATAGTCCTTTTCAAAAACTATGTTCAAAAACAAAATTCTTTTTTGAATAACATATTATACATAAAAGCAATGTAAAACAATTCTTCAGATTGCTTATCATAATTTTAAAAATTGCATAAATAGAAGAATTATTCTTGATCCATATTCAAGATCTTTAGTCAGTTTTTTTAAATCCACATCTATCTCTAATACCATGCCACTAGTTTTTTTCCAATGAATGTATTTTTTATTGCAGTATAGTCTTATTATTGTTTTTTTCATGAAATCTTGCTCAAAATTACATTTGCACTTAATAAATCTGAAAGTTTTTTTACATTCGATTCTTCTCTGTATATTCTTCTTAAATGAGAAAATATTTTCTCCATAAATACTGTTACCTAGAAAGTTCAGAACAAATTCTTGCCAAATAGAGGATATTCTCATTTCTAACTTTTTGTTTTGAAATATTTCAGTCCAGATATTTTCAGATACTGTTTTTTATTTTAAACTTTTATTTAGGTACCTCAACAAATAATTTTTCAAGAAAATAATCAAAGTAAATGTCTCTATTTATAATCCTTTTGACTTTTTCCCAATTTAGATGCTGCAAAATCATAAGAATATACAAGTATCCAGGTGAATATAGGAACTGTATTAAAAGATTTCCTCTCATTTCAAGATACTCCAAAGAGAAATTATAAAATTTCAAAATTAAATTTTGTGCACTTTTGAGTTGTGATCATTTAACTGATTCAGCTCCTCCTGTGCTTTTGCAGGGATAAATTTTGATGTCTTCCCAGTTGCAAGCTTGGTTTTCAATGAGTGCAATTCACTAAAAGCTTTAATTTCTATTTTTTGATACTCCATTTATTGAATAATTTGATTAAAGATTTCCAACTAATTTTGAACATGTTGCAATAGAAATATAGGACTCACAAAATGTTTCATCTGAATTGTAAGATACATTGATTTACAGAATAATCCTTCAAAGTTCCAAACATTTTACCAGGCTAAAGAATATTTTTTTGTATTCAACATCTGCTTTGTAACAAAATTTTGAGGTATAGTCACTCCGCAAAAATACATAGAAATGTTGTAAATTTTGACAACTACAGTTTCTATTTATATTGATAAAACCTTGTTTGAGCACAAGTGTGCATTATGTATGTGCTTCAGTCGATTCCAAGTATATTTCTGTTGTTTTAATTTCTTAGTAAAAGAATAGTATTTGTACCATTATACTCTGCTCCAACAAAATTAATGTTTGTATTATCACTGTAAAAAACAAATAATTTTATCTTCTGTGTTAAACTTTTTAAATGAATTCACAACAGCATTTATAATAATAATGTCAGATATTTTACCTTCAACAGAATGAATTTCCAAATACATTGCTTTTGGTCCATGATGACACTGATTATTTTTTTCAACCTTTCATGATTTATCTGTCTGTGAAGGTTTTCCCTCTGCTGATGGAGCTGACACTTTAACAGCAGTTGTTTCAGTTTCCTGTAGGTAAAAAATAACAAAAACAAACAAAAAAACCAACTTAGAATCCCAAGTGCACAAAATTAATTTAGAAGAATACTCCATTTGAGCTAAATGAAAAAGTCATGCTTCTAGAGAAACGTGTAAACATATCTTCTACTACTATGCATATTAAATTATCTTTTGGCACAATTATTATTAAAAAAACTCACGCTTTAAAACAGACATCCATGCTTCTTCAGCATATTTGTATCTTTTGGTTTGCAGAAATGATATTGTTATGACCTTTATGGTGGACGGTAAATGTTAGCAAACATTTTATTTATGTTACACAATTATCGTAAACTTTCTTGAGAAATAGAAACTCCATACTTATTTTTTCATTTAATATGTTCTTTCCTTTTGCTGACTTCATTGTTGTAGAAAAAGTTTATTAAAAAATTAAAAAGTATTACAAACAGTCAAATAAAGAAGTTGTTTTAGATTTGCATCACACAGTGAATGATGAACAGCATAGCAAAGCATTCAGATTATTCTATGTCCTACGACAGGACTCAGCCTCTGTTTCTTCCATGTATTTTAGTACATATATTTTACGTAACTGTGTGTTTCCCACTGACCCTGCCAACTGATGGCCTAAGGAATTCACGCACTTTGAAGGATGAAGCACCAACTGGGGCATACCTGGCTGGCATAGCAAGTTCAATTACCTGAGAGGAGGACTGAGTGAGCAGTCCCTAGTCACTCCCCGCCAGGGCACCAGCATTTTATCAGTAAGCACCCTGCAAGCTGTCCTGGAAAGTGAGGTGTTAGTTCCTCACATCAGGAAACAGTTGAGAAGAGAAAGATGGTTGATTCTGGTCATCTTTAAGATCTCTGTGTACTTCATGTGTGTTTCACACACAGCTAGATAAGAGACACCCTGGCAGAAGTTAGAATTGCCAACTGGAGTACCATGAAACCCATTAAAGCTGGCATACATGGCCACCCTAAAAATGACTAAGCTTATGGGAACCTGATCTTATTGGAAGTTTGAGAACTATGGCAATTCTTAAAAGCAGTTCTTTAACAGTTTGCTTTTTGTATCTATGTTTTTGTGTGGTTCTTGAGCATAGTCATTGGCAGAAAACATGAAACAACTTACAGAGTAGTGTTCTTACAAGACAGATGTAAGAACTGTATGTGTAGGAAATTAGCAGTTTCTTCAGCCTATCAGGTCTTAAACAAATGTTCTTTACCTTTAAACCTTTCTACCTTGCTGGCTAGTTTTCTTAAATTGTCAGCAATTGATTCATTTATCCAAATCGCACTAGAGTATCTTATCCTAAACATAACACGGTAATACTTAACACTACAGGCAAGACCAAAATTAACCAGACACGGACCTTACCTGCAAGAACCTTACATTCTGGAAGGGAAGATAAAACATATATGTTATATTTACACACAAGCACACACACACTTTAGTACCTGGCTCGTTGATTCTCTTTTTATACTACCCATGTCATCAATTTGCTCTTGGCTGCCTCCTTTATGGTCTGCCTGATGCTCTGGTCTCCACACCCGACTTCCTTTACTCCAGTGATGTTTTTTCTCCAACCACCTCAGCCACCCACTCCCATGGTCTTTTCTGTACCTCTGAATCATTAATGACTATGTAAACTCCAGAATCTCAGTTTCGGAAATTGAGTCTCTGGCCACTACCTCCCATCCATCTGGCTAACTTATTCTAGTACTCTTACACCACTTATTCTAGTACACTTTCAACCCCTCCAGGAACCCCACTCCTCTGACTCTCTTTTTCTACACAGCATCCTCTTTATAGTTCAGTTTCCTCCTTACTCACATTGAAGTCCTTGACTCCATGGTCCGTTACTAAAATCACTCTCTTGTAAACAGTCTTTCTCCTGTCTCACTTTACTATACTAACCCAGAGAAGTCCCAGCCTTAGACTCAACTTGCTGGAGAAAATAACTCTTTTCAATGGTCTCACATTAAATTAATGACCATAAATCCCAGATGGTCTCCAGCACTGGCTAGTAGTCCATCTCCAATCTTCTACTAAATTTTCATTCCCACATTCTAAGAAAGTTATTCTAGACTTCTCTCTTTTCTTCTCTTCTTCACGCCACTCCCATTTCTGACATATGACCTCAGACCACACATCACTGGTAAGTGGTGAACACACTGACAACCCACCTATCTCACCGCCACATGCTCAGACTAACCTTCATCTATTCCAAGATACTTTGCTTCACCTTCTGTTAAGATAAGAAGAGTCTGTGATCCCGCCCAAGGACAACACCTCCCCTTGTCTACTCAAGAACTTTGCTCACGTCCATATCGTGTCTTGCTCTCTTTCTCAGCTTCAGTTTCTCCCTATATTGGATGGTTTCTAATAGCATATAAAAATGCCTTAGCATCTTTCACTTAAGAAAAAGCATACTTATTTTAAATCCTTCCATCATCCCATTACTCTACACTTCATAGAAAAAATTTCTCAAAAAGATTGGTTACTCTTTTGTTTCCTTTTCTTCCCTCTTTATTCCTTCTTTATTTTACTCCAATCAGGCTTTCTTCACCAATCCACAAAATTAGCTGTTTCCAAGGTAATCAATGGCTTCTACCTGCCCCGGTGAGTCCACTGGTCATGATCTGTCCTCCTCTTACTTGACTGTTCAACGTTTGACACAATGAACAACCTCTCTTTGAAGACTTTTCTTGTCTTGGCTACAGCACAGTGTCCCGGGTTCCTTTCTACTCTGTTGACTGCTCCCCTTCATTCTCCCGTGCTGGTTCCTTGTTCTTGGCCAGACCTTCACTGCGGAAGTGCCCTTTCAGCTCAATTCAGGGCCCTCTTCCTCTTCTGTGTCACAGAGAGAGTTTTTGATGTTGCATCAGAATCATCTGGAGCACTTGTCCAACCGCAGAGTGTGGGTCCCACCCTCAGAGTTTCTGATTTGGTAGGTCTGGGGTGGGGCCTAAGAATTTGCATTTATAACAAACTTCCAAGTGATGACTGGTGCTGCTGGGCCAGGGACCATTCCCTGGTTCAGAGAATCAATTAAGCCAAACACTTTGGAATTGGCCGGGCTTCCATCGTACTTTCACCTTTTGTTATCTGTGCAACACTGGGCAAATTATTTAACCTTTATATTCCCCAGTTTGCTCATTTGTAAAATAAAGACAATGTGGTTGCTAGCTCAGGTGTGGTGAGAATTAACTGGATAATCACACGACTACAATACTTTTCCCAAAACTGTTGTTCCTGATTATACTCTTATCTCTCTAAAATTTATTTACTGAAAAGTGGCAGGGATGTGCTTTTAAAGATACGTATCACATTGGAATCACACTCCTTCCCCCATCTGTCATTCAATTGCACCCAGAATGAAGTATCTGCCCCATTCCAGATCATAGTCTCCCTGATGCATCATGCTCCTACCATACTGGTCTTCTTCTGCTCTAGGAAATGTTCCAGTTACCCATTACTGCATAACCAACTTCTCCAAAATTTAGTGGCTTAAAACAACAATCATCTTACTATTTCCCACAAGTTTGTGAGTCAGGAATTCCAGAGCTTGGCTGGGTGATTCTTGTGCTGTCCATGGTGTATTCAAATGGCTGCTGGCCTGAGGAGGGCCAAAACAGCTTCTCTCATATGGCTGGAGCCCTGAACGGGTAGGCAGGAGGACCTTGCTCAGCAGGGCCTCTTTCCATCTGCCTCTCCCTGTGTTCTCTCCAGGCAGGTTAACAAGGGTTACATGTCTGCAAAGGGCTCTAAGAGACCAGGTGGGAGCTGCCAGTTCTCTGTGAGCCTAGCCTGAAACTGGCACAGCCTCACTTCTAACACACTCTTGGTGACAGCAGTTGCAAGTCTGCCCTGATCCAAGGGGAGGGAAAATAGATGCCACCTTGCAATGGAAAAGTGTCCAAGAATTTTCTATCTTCTTTAATCCCCCATAGGAGTATTCCAAGATCATTCCTGCTAAGTGCCTTTCATGCTTGTTCTTTTCTTCAGGAATTCTGCCTCCAAATCTTTCCATGGCTGACTCCTTCAAATCTCAGCTCAGCTATTCCCTCCTCATTAAGGAAAAGCTTTTCTGACTGCCTTATCTAAACGAACATCCTCCCATATCATTATGTAGTCCATCACTTGTTTTATTTTCTTCTGAGATTACCTTATTTATGATCTGCTGCCTCCCACTGGAATGTCAATTCCACAAGAGTAGAAACTTTGTCTTTCTTGTCAACATTATGGTTCCAGACACCAGAGTGGTGCTTGACATATAGAATTTTCTCAATAAATATTTTCTGAATGAATAAATTAATTAAGAATATATAATTCATTCTTAAATATATAAAGAAAAATTTATAATTACCATAAACCAGTTTTGGTATTACTATCTGCAATTAAATTTTCTGAGTATAAGGTGTTTATGTATATAAAAGACTTATTTTTTTCTCTAAATTGATTTCCTTTTGATTACAGAAAAAACTGACCTATCAGGTGAGAAGATGGGATTTTTGAAGTTAACATAATGGTACCTTTTTCTCCATTTCATTTTGAGATGCATTCATTTGAATGACACTTTTACGTAGAATTATTTTCTGCTTGGGGGATAAGGGATCTTTGGGAAAATTATACAAACTTCTACTCTCTTTTCAAAAACAATGTCATAAATTTCAAACCAAGTTAAAATTAACATTAAGAGCCACCTATACCTACTAGGCTTTCAAATTTCTGTTTGCTGTGTTAAAAAGAAAACCTCATTAGACTTGGTAAAGAAACTCAGTCTTTCAGTGTAATAAATAGTTCTTAAAAAGCAGTATGAATTAAACGAAAGAGATTGGAAAATGGCTTCATGTTTTTTCAATATAAACAAGCATTTGATGATTTCTGAGAAAACAAATTTAGATTTTATAGAACCCAAAATGTTTGGAAAATGTTTTAAGTTACTTAGTCCAACATGCATCTAATTTCACCTTTCCTTTAGTACATCCAACATTTTCAAGATTTTGTAAACAACCAAGTAATAATTTTCAGAACAAATTTATAAATAGGAATATTTTTTAAGTTCAAGACCAAACATTGGTAAACAGAGAGATAAATCATTTTTTACTTTGTGATATAGCCAAAGTCATGGCAAAACACTAACCTTTTGTGAGTTTGTTAAGGAAATAGATTCAAAGTTGGGGTGTTTTTTTGGCTCCTCTAGTGGATTTCGCCTTTCCTTATTCGATCTTTACTCCATTGTAAGTGCTCACAGTACTCTGCCTTGCAAATGGGACTCTGATTTGCACATGGTCGAGACTCAGCACGTATTAATTCAATTGAATAATTATAAAGGTAACTACAAAGGTTTTAATGTGCTTGAAACAAAACTTATCTATATGCTTGTGCAAATACTAGCCAATGTAGCATTAAAACATTGTCTATTTTCTTTATTTTCCCCAGTCTTTATTCCTTTGAATCAGGAAAGAATGATGAAGTAAAAAGGTCTGAAAGTGAGACGTATAGGGACAAATGTAGAATAAGGGAAGAGAAAAATTAAAGCTAGGTGGAAAAAAAGAAAGTGGGTAACAGGTCTCAGTAGTAAAACCTGCAGGCTAAATATTTGATGCCCTCTAGGATTTACACTGCATTCCCCTTTTCTGTGTCTGTGGTTTCCTGCTTTGCAAGTGACGGAGTTGAGGTGAGTACTCTCTAAACCTCTTTCCTCCTGACACACTCAGGTCACGGCTCCCGAGCATGCTTATCCTCACCAGTGCAGAGTTTTAAGACTCCCAAGACAAGAATGACACTGCAGTCATCATGGACACAGCACGTTAGCTTTGGTTTATTAATTATTGATAAATCGAGTAGCTGGTTTATGCTAAGTACTATATTTAGTTCTCTAGGAAAATCAAAATCAATATAATGGCCTCTGTCTCAAAGAGTTGGCAGTCTAGCAAAAAAGGAAAGATTAGTATATAGATACTAGATAATACAGGACATGGTTTGTAGACTGACTGGAAAATTAGCACAGAGATTTATCTGTTTACTATATAGATAATTGATAATAACAGGACATAGTTTGTGGATTGACTATGAAAAATTAGCATTGAGATTTATCTATTTGGGGTTGGCATACATAGCATTATGGGAATCAACCAAGAGGAGAGCACAATAGGGAGAAATGGGGTACAGGATATTAGAATAAACAGGGGAAAATTGGGGAAATAGAAGAAATTAGGAGTGAGAGAAAGTCAACAGGATCCCAGAAAATTAGAGCTGAAAGAGACATTAACAGGCATATGGTAAACTTTCACCCCCCACCATTTCTTTTTTAACAGATCATAAGATCTCAGAGTTGAAGGGGAACTAAGTCATCTTATCCTTTCATTTTTTTGATCTCATAAAACATCCTCAGCAATTGTACATCTAGTTATATTAGTTTGCTAGGATGCCACACAAAATACCACAGACTGGTACAAAAAATTTGTTTTTCTCACAATTCTGGAGGCTAGAAGTCTGAGTTCAAGGTGTTGGCAGGGTTGGATTTTTTTCTAAGGCTTCTCTCCAGGACTTGTAGATGGCCGTCTTCTCTGATGTCTTCACATGGTCTCCCCTTTTTGCCTCTTTGTCTCTTAACTTCCTCTTCTTGTAAGGACCCCAGTCATATTGAATTAGGGCCCACCCTAATGACCTCATTTTACTTCTTTAAAGGACCTGTCTCCAAATGCAGTCACATTCTGAGGTGCAGGGGTTAAGGACTTCAACATATGAATTTTGTAGGACAAAATTCAGCTCATAACACCAGTCTTAACTTCATTATGGAGAACTTTAACCCTTAGACATGTTTTTCTAATTTTATTGAATCCTAAACTTCCTCTGTGTGGCTTCTACTTAGTGATTCTCTCTCTACTATTTCTACAGTGTCCATCTGGGCCAGGTGCTGTGATAGACATGTCTGTAGGGAGGAATTATTGTCATGGGGAAACAGAGTTTCATAAAACTGGGATGAAATATGTTGAGACAATAATTAATTGACCTAAAATTTAGATCTGATTACAAATTACAGGTGCGCATTTTTTTTGAAGAACATGTCTAACATTTTTTCCAATATGGTAAGGCTTTATGTCTCCACTGAATCCTCTATTGCTTTGAGTGATTTTCAGGTAAAGAAGATCATTGATGTTTGGACTTATCTCAGGATGTGTCCAAATATGAACAAATTAAAAAAAACACACAGACCTTTCTTGTTCACATGGTTTTCTTTTATAGGTTTACATTGGGTTATTCAAATGAGATACTGAATCAGCCTGGATTGGAGTCATAGGTATACTCCCCTTAATAAGTTTAGAACTTGGATCAACCCCTGTCTCTAATTTTGTGAATTTCTTCTGACTCATTTCACTTTTTCTCTTGAGCTCCTCAGTCTGCTTTTTCCTCTTCTGTTTCCTCCGTTTCACTTCCTTTATAATTTGTATTTCTTTACTAAGTTACCTTGATGTTTAAATTTAGTTTTAACATCAAATCCTCCTTTTGATGAGACAGATTTGAAATACGACACAAAACACTCAAGAGAAGATGAGCTCATTAATGTCCGTTCAAGTACCTGCCAGACATATGATCAGGTAACAGCTTCTCATAGCTCAACGAGAAAAACAACCTGAAACCATGTTTCTCAGAAGAGTAAAATTTGCAGGATAACATCTCCATAAATGCTGTACTAGTTTGCTGAGGAAAATATAGGATGCTTTAAAACATTTCTCTTTTTAGATCTCTGTTGGCAAAATGCTTTTGCAATTAGAAACAAGTAAATGGGCTCCATTCTTCCATCATTAGTTTGCCGACACTTTAACTACTGAAACTAAGAATGGTCACTTCTAGTGAAATCACAAGGCCTAACAGAAAGCGTCATTATAGTGGTGTAATATTCTCACATCCTGGGAAAGGGGAAAGAGAACTAATATTTTTGAGCACATAATATGAGCGATCTCTGGTCTAGGAAATTTCTAATACATCCATAATATCATATTTTTACAACATTATTGTAATTAGTAACCCACATTTCATGTAAAGAGATGTCAAGTAACTTGCCTAAACACTAGAAGTAGCAAATGGTCAAGCTTCAGTCTCCCTGGTTCCAAGGCTAGGCCTCTTTCCATAAAACCAGCTACCTCCTATTTACTTTATAAATAATAAATCATTTTATTCTTATGCATGATTATTTACACACTTATTTTTCAGTAAAGGTAATATCAAAAATTCAGGTGATTTCCATAAAAAAATGAGTGAGGGCCGCCTGGTGGCGCAGCGGTTTAGTCCGCGCTTGGCAGCCCGGGCTTCGCGGGTTCGGATCCCGGGCGCCCGCCAACGCACCGCTTGTCAGCCACGCTGGGGCAGTGTCCCATATAAAGTAGAGGAAGATGGGCACGGATGTTAGCCCAGGGCCAGTCTTCCTCAGCAAAAAGAGGAAGATTGGCGACGGATGTTAGCTCAGGGCTGGTCTTCCTCACAAAAAAAAAAAAAAAAAAAAAAAATGAGTGAGATGATTTTAATGCAGATATGACAATATTCTTGAGAGTTATTTCTATAATGTTCAAAATTTAAAGCAGAATTTATAATGAGATTGAAAAAAGCTGTGTAAAAATGATAATAAAGAGGAAAAAATTATCAATTTATATGTAATAGCTTTCTATAAACAAATTAAAATTATTTTCTAAGCTGAATGAGAATATTTCTCTTAGTACAGAACACTAAGATATGTCATGCCTGAGTAGCATCTGCTAAATCAAGAATTAGTGCAAGAAGGGGCTGGCCCTGTGGCTGAGTGGCTAAAGTTCTGTGTGCTCCACTTCGGTGGCCTGGGTTTGCAGGTTCGGATCCTGGGCACAGACCTACACCACTCATCAAGCCATGCTGTGGAGGTGACCCATAAAAAAAGTAAAGGAAGACTGGCACAGATGTTAGCTCAGAGCGAATCTTCCTCAAGCAAAAAAAGAGGAAGATTGGCAACAGATGCTAGCTCAGGGCCAGTCTTCCTCAGCAAAATAAGAATTAGTGCAAGATGATTTAAGCAAATGATAGGGTTGTGCAGTGGCTACTGAGGCTAATTCAGTTCCATAAAAGATTCCTTGAACCAAAGTTGAATTCCTTTTAAGTACTAGGCCAGCCAGTTCTTGGACTGGCTTTTCTGTCCTTGAGTATTAACTCAAGGACATGTACATATGATAGAATTGATTTCTTAGCCAGAAGTCAAGATTATTTCCAAGACAGGAGAAAGAATCACGATCTATTTCAAATTAATTTATAAATCAGGATTATAACTTTCTCAGTGGACTAAGGATTAGCAGCTTTGAGTTTCTATATGAGGTTTGTAACTACTTTTACAAAGAAACCTAAAATACATCTCCCGGGTATCTCAGTATTTTCATCTCTAAAATGGGCACATATTCTCTAAGGAATGTCTTCTGATCTTTAAAGCTATTGAATGGAGCACATTTGAGATAAGTGCTTAGAGATGAATAATAGGGAAGGGAAGTAGGTGGCCAGAGAGAAAAAGAAAGACAGAGAGGGAGAAAGGTAATAGGTGAGTTTCAAAAAGAACTTATCTATGGAAATAAAGATTTCTCTAAACAGGGATTTGCACATTTTACTTCAATGTTATCTTTTATGAAATTAAAACATTTTGCCATTTTCAGCAGCTACCATCAGAACACTAAATAATTGGATAAGGTCATTTAAAACTCATGAAAAATATTTGAGGGACAGGAGGCAGGTTATATAGAGGACGGTTTGGGGAATAATACATGAGATTAATCAACAGCCTGGTATTCTATAATTCAACTTCACAAAGTCTGGGGCGATCCTTGTTCTTCTCATTCTCGATCAGGCTGAACCTTGACTGAGAAAGCTCCCTAAATCCAGTTTCAGCAAGAAGGGTGCAACTAGGACCTTGAACGGCACTCTGTAAGCACAAAGGCATGAAGTGCTTGACGCGTCAAAACCAGAAATTACTTGAATCTAATTTTCAGGTGTACAAGAGGCCAATGTAACATGAGCATTACAAGAAATGGAAAAAGTGAGATGTACTGCAGAATTTTGGATGGACTTTAAGCAAGTGATGGATGAATGGAGAAGGGCAGCCAAGGAGCTGTTAAGTGACGACTGGAGCTGAAGCCGGAATCTTGGCAGCCAACAAGTGAAAACATCAGCAGATTTTGAAAAGATTAAACAAATCCCAGTGAAAGGACAGCTCTGGTGATAAGGTTTCACTGATAACTGGTGATAAACTGGACCACTCAGGTTCTGAACATCTAAATGAAGAATAAGAAGGAAAATATTGGAAAATCCTTTATTGTTATTATTATTTGTTTGTTTTTGTAATTAACAGAGACCTGATCATTTCTCTTGGCTCCCCTCTCTACTAAATTAAGATGAACTTTTCCTAGCATGCAATTATAAGCCCTCCATGATCTGACTGCTCGGAGCTGCCTTCCCAGTTCTTTATCTTACTGTCACCCACCCAGCCTCCATTCTTTTCCACCACACTGTCCTAGTCACTACCCATGGGAAAGTCCTGTCATGGTCCACCTCTGGGCACTTCCTTGGTCATAGTGCTTCCTTCATTCCCCATGTCTTCCTGTCTCTGTCTGCCTAAATCCTAACCATCATTTGAGAACTTTTGCATGAAGTCTTCCCTGATTCTTCTCAGAAGAAGAAGACACTGATTGTAAGACTTTGGTTTCTGACTATAGCACCTTAGAAGTGACCCCGCACACTTCCTACCGACAGACTGTGTGCAGCTGTCAGTCTCCGAATGGGCTGCATTTTGCACAAGGCACGACTTGCCTCGTTTCTCTCTCCATCCTCAAATGCATAATAAGCACGTCTGTCTGATTTTTACTTCAATTGATGTGGAAGGTTTTTGGTTTAGGAGATGACAGTTTAAATTGGAAGAACAAGAAGCTCCAGTTACTATTATGGCTTTCATTCGTCATGCTGTAATTGCAGCGTATGCCAAAACATTAAGCCTACACAGTGATATCAATGTTTCCAAACCTTAGAAGAGAGAGTGGAGTGCATGTGTGTGTCTGTAATTTAAAAAAATTATCTTAGTCTTTTTCTTGACATTTTATACAATAAAAATGATTGTTTAAAGCATAAAATGAGCTGAGCAACACAGATTGACAGTGTTATTCCTTTGGTAAGCTATTAATCTTTTTGCAATCCTGTTTCCTCTGCTGTGGAGTACAGCTATTGCAGCAGAGGTGATCTCCAGGCTGCAGCTCAGCTTTGTGACTCCGTGATTCCATCGTATTTCATACTCATCTCAGTAGCAATTTAAGATTTATATTCATCTTTCTGGTACGCCATCATATAGCCACTCATGTCTAACAGGCTTCCTTGATTAGAGGGGTTTGGTGAGGAAGAGTAATGGCTGGACATGTGGAGAATGACAACCAGGCCCCACCTGGTCCTGGGAGAATAAGGGTCATCCCTCAGCTCTCAAGTCACTGACTGCAAGAGACATGCAGGGTGCCCAAGCTGGGCAAGGGAAATGCTCTGGGCTGGCACTAAGGGAAGCATAATTGTTCTATGTCTTAGTTCAGGCTGCTATAACCAAATGCAATAGACTTAGTGGCTTAACAGACATTTATTTCTCATGGTTCTGGGGGCTGGGAAGTCCAAGATCAAGGTGCTGGCAGATTCGGTTCCTGGTGGGGACTCTCTTTTTTGCTTGCAGAGAGCCCCTTTTCTCTGTGTCCTCATAGAGTGGAGAGAGAGCTCTGGTCTCTCTTCCTCTTCTTATAAGAGTACTAATCCCATCATGAGGGCCCTAGCCTTATGACCTCATCTAAACCCAATAACTTCCCAAATGCCCCGTTTCCAAATGCCATCACATTAGGGGTTAGGGCTTCAACATATGCATTTTGGGGGGACACAAATATTTAGTCTGTAACATTCCACGATCACTGCCTTTGGATGACCCTGAGTCCCAAGGCCAGGGGCCTGTTATTAAGACAAACAAAAGCCAGGTTACCGAGGAGCCCAGGATGGAGCTGCTTCGTATTCTGCACAGATGGCAGTAAGGGTGGCTGCAACAGCTAGATTTCCAGCAGGACAAGTCCCCTATAATCCTGAGACTGGTTGCTTTAGTGACAGTGACCAGTGAATCAAGAGGCCAGGTAGGATTGTGGAGGCACACTGTAGTTCTGAGCCTCCCCATTCGCCTCCCTCACTCTGGGCCAGAGACTGGCAAGAAAGAGGATTAACTCTCCAACAGGGTGCAACTCCAGAGAGCAAAGAAAAAGGAAAACTGAACTTATTTTTGATTAACTTTTAAATCAACTTATTTGATTTTTCTCCTGCTCAATTATTCATCTGTTCTGGTAGCGTTTAGGGACAATTAATGATAAAACATCATAGAGATGATTTTAAGGTTGCTTCCAGCTCTAATTTTCTGCATTTTTAAATACAAACAGAATTTAATAGAAGAGAAGAGGAGCAAAAAGGGAATAGTTGGACTCCTGGCAGCATAATTAAATGTACTACAGCTGTGCAACTTTTTCTCTATAAGCGGGGCCGAGTAACGAGGGAGGCGAGTTAACATAAGGCTGTACATGAGGGAAGAGCATTGGGCGCCCTACACGGTAACACCCGATAGTTCTTTGCTTCCATAGTCAGCGAAAGGTACTCATTTGGAACACGAGTTTTAAAAGACTTTTTTTTTTTTTTTTTTTTAAGAAGTCTCTTATGTACCTGAAACATAAAAAGACCTCACTTTGGAGGAAAAAGGCCTAAATAATATGCTGTGCCTGCGGTGTGTGTGCTTCTAAAACTCAAAAAATAGACTGCCAGGAGATTCAAGACCTAAGAAAACCTCACTTTGCCCCACAACAATGCAGTGTCGTTGTATTTTTATTCTTGGTCCCATGTTTGACTTGATTTGTGATTTACCGTTTGTTAAAGACTTTAGATGTCCTGCCTGGACACCCAGAAGTTGTTTCCGTTTTCTAGTCAGCATGTGAAATGTTGTTTAAAGCCCACATTTTGCTTTTAAATATTACGCGGTGGTTTCGGTTCTACAGAGGTCTGATTTCAACTCCACTCCTTGACTTCCAGGCCTGGAAACCTTTTAGTAAGTTCCGTTTCTGTTTCCATCTCCTGAAAAGGCTGTCTCTGCAGACAGAGGTTTGGCGTCTGTGTGCCCCCTCACATATCATATATTGCTTATGGGACTCCGGGAAATCAAAACGCCTCCTATATGGAAAACAGGATGGATTAGAATCTCTGGATAGCTGTGTTCCAATGTTTACTATTTCTCCATTCTTGAAGTTAAAATTTAGAAATTAAAACTTGAAATCAGATGTTTTAAAGAGGGTTAGGACACAATGCATTTAAATGGCTAGTGATTTATTACGGAACTTCTGAACCAATGTTAAGACCTGTGCTACAGTGTATTTTAAAGTATGTTTTCTGAATGATTAGATTCTTTTTCTGGTCATCCTAAGTCTCTTCTAGATACAGTATAGTCTATATTTTTGCCATGTTAGGTCACAACTCAGTTTGTTACTGCTATCTTGGCTCTCCAGTGAGAAAATACTGGACTCAGAACTCCCAGAGGCCAGATCTCGTCTTGGTTGAGTGACTTGAGTGTGCGATGGATCCCATGCGGCATGTTGCACAGCGTGAGCTCATGACCTGAGCATAAGCCCTGAAAAAGTAATCATGTCTGTGATTGGAAATGAAAATAGTTTTATAAATTACTTCAAAGATTATATTCAGTTTCTTAGAAGGCATAACTTTATTTCCATTTCCTGTCTTTATCAAGTTTTTTATTTAATATATTATTTATCTTCAGAATTCTTTACTGTAAAAAAGAATTCAAAATTACTGAGTCTTAGTTAAGGGGACACAAAACAACATGCAGAAAAATAATTCTAAGTCTTTCTGTTTTCTTCTTATTCCAGTAAATTGATTTTTATGAATATGTATAAAATAATGCATATTTATGACAATATACATAGTATTTTGTAATAATTTTAAACTCCCAGTATCTGTCTTTTATGCCCTTTCTTAGCTCTATTATCTTATTTTTATCTTTTCTTAATTACACTAAATTTGTGCATGTTATCGTCAACTTATTTTTGTTCAAAATCTGTGTTCTCAAAATAATTATGTATTCAACTATTTTGTTTTTAATTCATTTATTTATTCAGTTATCTTTATTCATTCCTTCTTCTTCCCTACATTACATTTTCTGTTTTATATTTTTGTTATCTAGCTCCTAGCATTTTTTGAAATAACAAAAACATTTAAGGCTATGAATTTGATTAAGAGAAAATCTTTAACTATATATTTTTTATATAAAGTATTTTTTATAATTTCTAAATATTGTATAATTGCAGCATCATTTCCTATTTCTTCTGAAAGTTCTTTGTGTAAGATTTCCTTATTTTTGAAAATTTAATTTCCGTGTGGTTAGCCCTTTATATTCTAATTTATTTTTACCTACTTATCCTGTGTACTGCTACTTTGTTTTTACTGATATTTCTTGCATTTTTAAATATTTTTGTTCAGTTTTAATGCTATAGTATCCATAAAAGTTGATCACTGTTGTCGACATATTTATAGGCTTTTATATAAAATAATATTTAAAAAAAATCTCATCCTTGCTTGTTTCTCCTGAATCTTGCTTTACCAGCTATTCCTCTTGAGATTCCTATTGTTTTTGTTACGTATTTTCTTCGTATATATTTTCACAGTCTTTTACTTTTAAACTTTCCAAACAACTTACTTTAAGTGTGTCTGTTTTAAAAAGACTGTGGTTAGATTCTTTTTTTTGGACCCAATCTAAGAGTCTTTGTCTTTCGGTAGAGAAATTAAAGCATTTGTATATATTGTGGTAACAGATTTATCAATTTTTACTTATATCAGCTTAGTCATGATTTTTATGCTCCCTTTTTGTTCTCTGTTTTGTATCTTTTATCTTATGAGCTAAGTTTTTGTTGTTGTTGTTAGGAAGATTCGCCCCGAGCTAACATCTGTGCCAGTCTTCCTCTATTTTATATGTGGGATGTGCCACAGTGTGACTTGATGAGTGGTGTGTGGGTCCATGCCCGGGATCTGAACACGCAAACCCTGGGCCACTGAAGTGTAGCACATGAACTTAACCACTACACCACTGGGTTGGCACTGAGCTAAGTTTTTTCTTTCTTTTTCTTTTACAGTTTTCCCATAGTCATGTAGAAGAAATTAGTCTGTTTTGTTTCTATTCTTTGTTACCCATAAGTGTTGAAAAATGTATTGGACTAATTTTTCACATTACCTAATTCTTATTTCATTCATTATTGGAGGATGTTATCATCCTTGTATTTCTCATCTGTTTTTCCTATTCTTTTTTTTTTTTTTTTTTGGTGAGGAAGATTGTCCCTGAGCTAACATCTGTGCCAATCTTCCTCTATTTTGCATGTGGGACACCACCACAGCATGGCTGCCAACAAGTGGTGTAGGTCCACTCCTGGGAACTGAAACCATGTCACTGAAGTGGAGCACACTAAACTTCACCACTAGGCCACAGGGCCAGCCCCTGTTTTTCCTGTTCTTATTAGTCTAATCTCACATTTGAAATAAAATTTTTAATTAAATCACTGGGTTTTGCAATTTATGTCTTCTCTTACAATATTTTTTAAACATTTGAATAATTTTGTAATTATTCACAGAAACTATTTAATTTAAATTCCATAATTAAGTGGTTTCAATGGTCACTACAACTCTGAGAAATATTTTCAGCTTGAGCCCACAAGTACCATATTTCCTTAGTCCTTATATATTGGATAATGCTTATCTTTTTCTTCAGAAATAAAAACAATTTCTGAATAAAAAAAATTCTTGGTTTATAAACATTTTCGCTCAAAATTCTGTAGTCATTGATTAATCAGTTTCAATTTTTTATGTAATAAAGAATAAAGACGAAGAAGTTTTTTTTTAACTAACATTTTGTATTTTCCTGGCCTGGATGCCTATATTTCTTATTTTCTTTGAAATAATAGTTAAAAAGAATTAGATTAAGACTGGGACACTGAATAGACTATATCTGTAACACTATGATAGGGAATCAAATTTCTCATCCAAGTTGTGGAATCTTATACCAAAGAAAATAGACAAGTCAAAAAGGAGGAAAACGTGTAATTAAGCTGAATTGTGTATAGCCAGATGATCCTTACTACAAGCCTGCAAACGAATGAAAGTGGTGCAAGAGAAGGAACGGAGCGTCTCCACTGCCCTGTTCCATCCGTTCCCCTGACCCGCGGGCCGCTGTGCGCCGGGCCTGGACGGTTCCTCAGAAAGTTAACGTGCCGGAGGGAGAAACACCTATACACGAGAGCAAAAGGAAGGAGCGTTGTCCGTGTGATCACAAACGCCTGCTGAGGATGTGACTAGACCAGGAAGGAAAGAGCGGGGCGGTTCTGAAGGAGCAGGTCCCAGGCCTCCGGGAAACGGGCGCGCGTGCGCCCCCGCGGCAGCCCCTCCTCCCGAGAGCGGTGCCCCCGGGCGGCCCGCGCCTGGGCAATGCGGCAGCGAAGGTGTCTTCTCCGGGTTTAGTCAGCACAGCACCCGGGCTGAGGCACTGGGTCACACGATTAGGGGAAAACATGTTTGCTTTTTTTTTCGGTCGTTGGGTACATGTTGCACCCAAATTTCCAAAGGCACAGAGGGCAGAGGAAGGGAAGACTCGTGTTTGCCGTATGAAGCCAGAAATGGAATAATTCAAAAACGTTTGCTTTGCAGTAACTTTTTGTTTTACTCATTTTTATTGTAAAAATCTGCCGATTTCAAGAAAACATTTATTGGAATTATTAGTGAGAGGCGAAAATGTCTATGTGAAATCTTTTTTTTAGTGGAAAAGAACTTAACTGAACATTAACTGGATGACTCCATCCTCTTAAAAGCACACAATATACTTAAAAGTATACAGATTACAGTATAATAATTTAAAATTTGAAATTATTCTTTACGGAATAATTATGCCCAATTAACTAGTCCAAAAGTTAAACCACATGTAAGCATCTATTCTTTTGCTCCATCCTTTCTGCTCCATCCTTCCTCAAACCCAGGTCACGAATTCAGTGCTTCCCTGTGTCAATGGCCTTCAGTCCTAGCTGTGCATTCCCAAGACCTGCAAGCTTTGTAAACACCAAGCCTGCTCCCCTACACAGTTCCATTAAAAAAAAAGAGATTCTAATTGAACAGGTCTGCTCTGGGACTTGGCATTGGCATTAAAAAAAAAAATCCTCCTATGAGGATGTAATGTACAGCCACTGCCCTATTGAGAACCACTAACACTTAGGAAGGAATCAAATTCCTCCCAGAAAAAGGAAAAAGAAGGATGGTGATGTGATGTAATCTTACAATTGTTTTTAATATCTAGTGATTATTACCACTATTACTACTCTCAGTACCGTATTTATACTTAAGGTTAGAGACTGTGAGGGATATTAAGTTATATAAGACATGGTGTTTTTCTTTTTGTTTTTCCCCTCAAGGAGTATACATCTATCGGGATAAATGTGGAAAAAATCTTTTATACTATATTCAATTATATGATATTATATTATGTGATATTATAGTATGTGATATGTGATATACTATATTGTATTATATTATATCATATTATGTGTTATGAGAGTAGTATGCATAAAGTGCCATTGTAATACAGCAGTTAATCCAGTTCAAGGGGTAGAGGTGAGGTTGAATGAATGCTACAGAAATAGAAGGGGACTTTCAGTTGGACTTTGTTGGTTATAATTTTCTAAGTTGGAAAAGGAGGAACTGGGGAGAGGGTGAGTACTAGCATTCCAGATGGAGAAAGCAACACTTGTGTTTCATCCATCTTACTGAAGGGGAAATTGAGGCCTAAACTAATTAGGTGGTTGACCAAAGACTGTTATTTGGTGTCAGAGCCAACATTCCCTCTGTCCTTTTTAAAAAAAAAAAAAAAATTGGTTTACTGGTCTTTTCACTGTACTATGTCACCAAAGGACTGGGAACCTCCCAGGTATCAAGAACCTTTTCTCTACTTGCCAACTTTTCTAACCTTTAAAAAATATATAATTTTTCAGAAAATACAGAGAAATAGATGGTATTTTATGAGGATGTGTTGGTCTTGTTAAGACGAGCAATTTAAAAAAGTTAGTAATCAATGCTATTGTTCTTTCAAGAAAAGAGAAGCTGCTGGGGGCTGCAGCTTACTGCGTGTTGCCGAAGATTGTGCTCACACTTGAGAACATGGAGCACGTTTGAATCTTCATGGAAGCAAACAGCTTTTCAAGTTTCCTTTTCTGTATAACTTCTTATGCAATGAAATAATACTGTTTAGGTCTCTGTACAAATTGTAGGAGAAATTGGCCTAGAACTGATTCTAGTGCCAGATTCTAAAGTGAATATCTTGAACTTACTTTTTGACTTTTGAAAATATGTCCAGTGTTTTATTGGAGTAGATTAACTCTTTGAAGAAAAAAGGCATCCATTTACTTCAAATGAGAAAGAACATTATGCATTAGAAATGATCACTATTACAGAATTAGTTGTGGAATATTTGAAATGAAGTATGTGTACCCTGGATAGGTACATTATGAAGAGTGGGTTTTATAGCTGATCTTTTGATGATATTTGGGTTTAAATCCCAGATTCATTACTATCTCTTTAAAACCTGGGTGAGTGTTTAAAGTTTCTAAGCCTGTCTCCTCATCCTTAATGAGAATTATTTTGAGGATTTAAATCCATGCCCAGCACGTAGTTAAAGCTTAAGAAAGATTAGCTATACAAAGCCATATTTCTTCTCTGTTTTGTTTTGTTTTCTGAACCTCTGGAAGAAGGTTCTGGTATTAGTTTCTGTTGCAACTTGAGGTTTATGAAGGGAAAAGGTTCAGTAATGACTCCTTTTCTGTGACCTACCAAATTGAGATTCACAATCACCTGGCAAAACCGTCTCTGTGTTGGTTCGCACTGTGCAAGTGTTGCTGATGCACCATATTCTAAAGGTCTGTCTGTCCTGGGCCCAGTGGCGTGGCTGCAACTGTGAGTTAGGTCAAGTTCAAATGTATTTAAAGCAATGTGTGCAAGAGTGATTTCATACATGCCTTTGTAAATACAACAGAAGACATTCATTAAAAATGGCTGACCGCTTTGTAGATGAATAACTATATATTAATTACTAAAGCATCTTAAGCATGACCATAAATAGCAAAACATATTTTTAAAAACTACATAGTGAGGTTTTGATATAAATCTATATTTATTCCTCTCTAAAAGTGGTAAAACCTCTGTTTCAGTATAATAGTGGGTCTTGTTTCATTTCTGGAAGGACTGCAGCTTTGCCGCTTCTTTACTCCTCTCGGTTTGGATGATGATCCGCTTGTGTCTCACACTATGGTTCGTCTTCCCAGGCTGTGCCGAAGTCACTTTCTTATACTCATTCATTCACTAAATTTGTATTGAGTCCCTCAATTGTATTGAGTGCCTGTGTTATCAGGCACTATTCTAGCTATTGGAATACAACGTAAGAATGAATGGCAAACTCTTGCATCCATAGGATTTTCTAGAGCAGAAGACAGAAAACAGGTCCACCCGCAGTAGTTTGTGGTAGCGCTCAGTGCTGTATGGGGAAGCAAACAGCATATGGAGCTGAAGAGAGAGCTATTTGTCAGTGGGTGTTTGGAGGTCTCTGCAAGGAGACACTACTTGACTGGAGACCTGCTGAAAGGTCTGGGTGTTTAAGGCAAACTACGGAGAGGTCTTACTCTCTATCTGCAATTGCCTTAGATTTCAAAGAATCCTTATCAAATATCAGACAAAAAATAGGTGCTTTCTAAAGTGCGTT
This sequence comes from Tapirus indicus, assembly GCA_031878705.1. NCBI lineage: Eukaryota > Metazoa > Chordata > Mammalia > Perissodactyla > Tapiridae > Tapirus > Tapirus indicus. The sequence goes on from CM062933.1 coordinate 2,812,470, forward strand.
GTGTAAAACTTTCGTAGCAGGTCCTTGTGACTGAACGGTGGCTTCTCTCTCTCCATTTGCCCTCCCCCTTACTCTCTCTTTCCCTGCCATCTCTTCCCCACCCTCTCTCTCCCTTCTTTTTTCCCTCTCTTCATTCCTTCTCTTCCCTTTCTTTCCTTTCCCTTCTCTCTTACATTTCTCTGGCTCCTATAGTCTGGGAGTTCACTGGTTATCCATTTCACAACTCTTGTTTATAGGATTCACCAAGAGTAAAGGAAGGATACTAAAAGTAAGATGGAAGAGACTGAAATATTTATTTCAGAAGTGACAAATATAGGAAATAAATTTAATTATACAGATTATCTAATTATAATTTTTCACTGGCCATTGTTTTGCTGCATTGTGGATTGAACTCAAAGGAAATTTTAGCTTTGAAACTGTAGGAAATATCCATGAAAAAGATTAATAAAAGCAAATTTCTGCACAAATTCTAATATTTCTAAAGGTTATCTACAGAAACTCCAGATATTTGTTTGCCCACAATGTAAACAAAATAGATTTATCTTTTCTACCAACTGTGACTATATTTATTTAACAAATATAAAAAAAAGTTTATATATCAGAAAAATTTTGTTTATTTTCCTGTACTGACTCTATCAAGCCCAGTTCTAACTGTGTTCATTTAAGGGCAAATTAACTACACAAAATATGAAAAGTTCAGTCAGAAATTTAGTAGCATCCAAAGTAGATAAATACTAACATTTATTGCATATCTGACATCCACACAATAACCTTTCTGTAACATTTATTTATTAAGACAAATCTAAGAGGGTATCCTTCCCTCCGCTTTAGTGATGAGTAATTTCGCAGGATAACTTTCCCAAGGTTAACTTAGGTATCAGCCCAAAAGAAGTCAGGATTTTTAGGATCTTTCTAGATTATAAAAACTCTGCTCTGTTCCTTGTAGTAATACACATTCCCCTAGAAAAACAAGCAAGCATGGATGGTATGCACGGAGGAGACGGGGCGGGGGCTGGGGGTGGACACGTGAGAGACTGAGTCAGCCAACTGCTGTTTTCCTAGAACTGACCCTAGATGTAGATAAGGATTCAGAGTTTCTGTCAAAGTCGTGTTTTAAATTTAGATGGTGGAACTTTATGCAAAATCAAATCAGTTATGTTGATTCCCATTTTCTACAAATTAAGATAAGGGCCTTTCTGGTTTTCTATACTCCATCCATGACCTACTAAAGACATTGAGAACACAGTATTGACTTTTACTGTGGACTACTCCATTTTCACAATGACAACAATGTTGTAGCCTAATATTTAAATGCCAGATCAGTGTCTAGAAATGAAATCCTGGGCCGATGTAAGAAATCACTTAGTTTTATACAAATTACCTTTATTTTCCATTGCAATGTAACTTAATAAAACAAAAAAGGATGACATATTTAATCCTTTTGCAAGACTCACTGTTCATTATGCAGATATGTATTTGCTTCAGTCTTGTTCATAAGATATGTATCTTATTACAGTCTTCTTATTGAGAATCTTATCTGATTCTCAATTATTAAGGCTTTAAAAGATTTTAAAACACTTATTTCTCTTGCCATATATCATTTATTCTTATATCATCATTTTTGAATGAAAACTATGTATTTTCAATAATAATCACTGTTTAAAAGAATTATTTGCTTCTCATGTACCATAATTTTTCACATTTGGGGAAACAATCAGCTATAAGATGTACCACTGAAATGATAATAGATTAAGTATACCAAACACTTTTAAGGCAAGTCCCAACTTTAGATATGCTAAAATGTGAATTTTTAAAATTTAGGAAATATGGTGTATTTCTGCTTGAGGACTTTCAATAACTGGGTTAATTTGAGTTGGCAAAACCTCTGGAGACCGTCATTTTTAAAAAATATCTGGGATTCTCAGAATTAGTGAAAATCCCAAGTGATTTTCATTTAACACATAGATATGTGTTAAACGGTATCCTCGCTTTCTATCTCAGTCTACCAAGTGAGAAAAATGAAAGCATTTTTTCACAATCCTTTTATAACTCTGTTTCCTTCTTGAAAAATATTACACATAAAATATGATGCTTACCCTTCTGTTCCCCACCTCCAAAGATTTGGCACACCCTAGGGGAAGTATATCTTTATTTGACAAGGTTTTTATCAGGTTTAATTTTCATAAATTGTATAATGAATATTATCTTACTTTGAATATCACCTCAAAATCACAGCTTTGTGAAGCTGTGTACTCTGTGTTAACAACGTTCTTGCCAGTCACTAATGCTGCCCTGACAACCAGTAGGTACTTAATAAATATTTATTGAATTAATAAATTAAAAAGGACCATTGTTCTTTTTTATGATGATTCATATACATGTTAATATTTTGAATACAAGCATAAAAGGAACATTAGAAAGAGAGTGTAGAAATGAGTGCAGATAGGGGCAGCAATTTATAACTTACAAGTCCTGGTCCTCCCAGGGAGCCACTCTGTGACATTATGAAACCACCATTGCTGTATTTTCTTCTCTTTATATTTCAGGTGTTGATGTTGTTTAGAATCTGACAGCACTTTTTGTTTTCCACATGCTTTGCAAATATTTTCTCCTCCTCCTATCCTTTTGGACTGTATACTAAAACAATCTCATCAGCAAGAGTCGTGGGCTGAGTGTTGGTGGTACTGATGCCTGACTCTAGGAAGAATGGAAATGAGAAGGAGACTTCTACAATTCCCCTCTCTCCAACCAGATTCAAAGTGGTTCCACAGGGTGAATTAGGAGCAAATTCATTTTCCTCTAAAAAGGGGACAGTGCACAAGTTCTAACAGTTTTTCTCAGCCTCTGAGGTCCAATGGGAAAAAAAGAGAGTGAAGGGATGTGATACCTCTCTCTTCAGACAGGGTTTTGATGCTGAGGGTCAAAAAGAGTGGTCTGAGTCACTCCAAACTCCTGCAAACCTGCAAGAATCTGGGTCCTTTCTTTCTGGTCATGGGAGAATTAGTCCGTCTGTCAACACCTACCGCTCTCTGGACACTGTGGTAAGTAGAAGAATTAACCACAGCCCCTGCCTGTGAGGAGCTCTTAAGATGTTTCTCAACAACCATCACACACAGTGGAAAGTGATGAGCATCACAAAAAAAGTACACACAAAATGCTCTGGGAGCTCCCAGAAGCAAGAAAGTGCTTTTTGTTGGATGATTATGGCGGTTGGTGGCCTGGTGCTGGATTAGAATTGTGGAATAGATGCAGATATGTAAAAATGAAGAGGAAGAGAATTTCAGGCCCTGGTATAGCATAAGAAAACATAGTCTTCTATTTGGTTGGAGTCTATGAAATTAATAAACTGTAAATTTTTAAATGTTCTCAATAACAAGTGCTTTTTTACTAGCTTAACTGAAAGTTATTAAATTATTGGCTCAACTTCAAATTCATCCTTCTATCCTTGCCTTCGGATGCTGGGGCTGGCTCCTTGTTAAGTTCTGCCAGTAGGGGGCGTGAGACCGACTCCGAGCCTGGAGGAGGGACACAGGACTTCTCCCCGTTTGTTTGTCGGCTACTTGCCATTTCTGTGAGCAGCATCCAGTATTGTGTCCCCTGTGCCAGTGGCAGTTCCTTCTGAGGCATTAGCGGAATCCAATTTGCGGTTTCTCCAACACCTGGAGAACTAGCCTCATCCTTCCCCCTTAGAGACATGGCTAGCCAATGTCTGCTCCTCAGTTTTCTGGGTTGCAGCCCCAGGACCCTCGTCTGAGCTCAGACCAACGTCAACTGAGCAGATCTCCTCTTCACCCCCAAGTCTCCATTCCTGGGGCTGCTCCTCCAACCTCTCCCCTTTGTTCCTGCAGCCCCCGGGTGCTACCTACTTCCTAGAGTTACTCCCTCCATGATCTATTAGTGTTGTTCTTTTCCCTTATTCTCTCAGTTATCTAGTTAAAAACTTTATACTAAATTAATAAATCTTTAAATTCTCTCTGTTCAAATAACTGGTACGGTTTTTGTCTCTTGACTAGATCCTGACTGACACAATAAATGAATTATATATAAAGTATGCTACTGTCAATTCCCACTTCACAAAATTCTATTAAATGATCACTAGGGAATTCTTAGTTATTTGTTTCTATATTTACAAAAAAGTGTTAAAAACATGCATCAAGAAAATGAAAACATGGGCTATTATAATGGTTCAATGTTTATTAAAGTGTATATAGTACTTATTATTTTTTTTCTGTATCACTTCTGGAGTCAAAAAAGTATCCATTCTCGAAAGAAGAATATTATATAAGAAGAGCACAATACACTAAGACTAATCATTTTAAAGCGTTTTAAAGTTTTTCGCATATGCTTCCTCTATCCTTCTCCATTTGACTCCCATATACCTTGACTAAAGGGCTGCTTGAACTGCTGGGTGTCTGTACATCTGTGTTCAATCTGCAACAGGGAGATGGAGGAGAGCGAGGAGCCACTCTTCCTAACCCCACCAGCCACTTCATAGGCCTGGGTATGAGCAGATCTGCCCACGGAGACCGCTCAGCGGAGGAACTGCACATTTGTTGGGGGCAAATTTCCTCTGGGCTGAAAATATGGAGTCTTTTCCCCAAATAATATTTTATACGTTTTAATATATATATCCTCATTTTAGTCATGGTTCATAAATAAATTTATTATGTTTAGGAATCAAAAGTTGCATAACATCTCCCAAGTATTTTTTAACCTAATCTGGGTATACACTATTTGACTCTTATATTCAAGATTCTGGGGCCAGAGTGAAAAAAAACTAGTAAGCAGATCTCATTAAAAATTTCCTTTTATCCATTGCTTTGGTATACTATATTACATATAATTTGGGAGTGCTTTGGAAGAAAATGCTTGCTAAATCACATTTATCTTGGTTTGGAGACTATGAAAAGTTGAGATTATCTGTGCAGGTGTACTTCATTATTTGTAGGGAGCTATGTGATTATATCTGTTTATTAGGGAAATTTTGAGTAAAGTTGAAGCTGCTAACTGAACAGCATGAAAACATTCAATCAAACTACATGATTGTAAAAGAATGAGCATTACTTGCTTACAAATAATTTTCATTTGTAATATGTTCAAATGTCTGTAATTCAAGTCGAGTAAATAAAAGGAGTCTTGCAGCCGTCTGATCCTTCTTAAGCAAAAGTAGTCAGAGTCAAAATCTTACTACCATCTGCTTTAGTCTTCTTTGCTGCTATACCAAGTTACCGTAAACTTAATGGCTTAAAACACCACTAATTTCTTCTCTTATGGTTCTGTAAGTCGAAAATGTGTGTGGGTCTCACCAGCCAAAATCCAGGTGTCAGCAGGCCTGTGTTCCTTTCTGTAGGCTCTCTTGGGGAGAACCTGTCCCTCCACTGTCCCAGCTCCTAGAGGCTGCCCTCATGCCTTGGCTCGTGAACCCTCCCTGTGTCTTCAAAGCCAGCACCACTGCATCTCCTTCACCTGACTCTTCTTATATTATCACATCTCTTTCTGCACAGCTGGTAAAGATTCTCCACTTTTAAGGACTTGTGTGATTAGATTGGGCCTACTGGATAAGCCAAAATGATCTCCCTGTCTCAGTGTCCTTAACTTTAATCATATCTGTAAAGTCCCCTTTGCCATGTAAGGTAACAAATTCATGTTACTGGGGATTAGGATGTGGGCATCTATGGAGGTCATTAGTCTGCCTACCATATCTGTTAACTGATTTTTTTAATTTAGCTCCAATGTAGAAGTCCCATGTCAGAAAGATGACACCTGCTCGAATGCAGAGAACCATTTACTGCTTAACCTCTGTTTGATATTGTGATTCTGAGTTGGGAAGGGATAGAGAAGTGGGGAGGAAAATGGTTCAGATTCATTTGAATTTTTAAACTACAAACATACTGTTTCCAACACAACCAAGAATTTGGTCAAAAACCCTAACCCCATTATCTATTCTCTCCTTCCCCCACAGAACATGCTTCCGAGAGTCTCTATTACTATTGGGATTTTGCTATGGTCGTCCGTTTGGGTGATAGAAAAAAGGGACGAGAACCATTCTTTGACTTCTTTGGTACTGTTAACTCTGGCTTGATTTAGAAAGTATAGAAGAAATCTGACTCAACTAAGAACTTGTTTGCTGTGTTTCAGTCTTTCATAATGATCTAAGTAAATATTTTCAAAGCTTGAAAGTCTTATGAATATTTACTACTATGTTCTTTGTTTTGTTTCGTCTCTTTAGACAAGGTAAATCACCGACATTTGTATTACTAAAGCCCTTTCTTAATGTTTATTAACAAGTGGCTTTAAACTGTTTCTCCGAATGGAGGCAGGGCAAGGTCAGGAATTTATAGATAATTGGGCTAATGAAATAATGGGAAAATTTCCTCTTATTAAACATGATAGGAATTCCAGAAGCACTTTAAATGATTCTGGGACCCAATTAACAATTCTTATTCCTCTTCTAGTGTGTGGGTTTTTCCTGCACAAGACCAATTCCCTGATATCAGCTGGGTGTCCTACAATTTAACCCAATCCTAACAACATCTACTTATATAGTGTCAGATCCCACAGGTTGAGGGCTCAGTCCAACAAGACTGCCCCCCCCCCACCTTCAGATGCCAATTGCAAGACCAGGTTATCACCTGTGCTTCAGACCTACTAGCTATAGATTGGAGATTTCAACAACATCCTCCTTGGGTTTGATTAATTTGCCAGAGCAGTCCACAGAGCTCAGAAAAACATTTTACTTGCTAGATTACTGGTTTATTGTAAGAGGATATAATTTAGGAACAGCCAGATGGAAGAAACTCATAAGACAAGGTGTGCAGTAAGGGGCACGGAGCTTCCACTCTCTCTGAGTGCACCACTCTCCCCAAATCTCCACATGTTCACCAACCCACAAGTTCTTTCAACCCTATCCTTTTGGATTTTTGTAGAGGCTTCATTACATAGGCATGATTGATTATTCATTGGCCATTGGTGATCAATTCAACCTCTAGCCCCTCTCCCATTCTCAGAGGTCAGAGAGCAGGACTGAAAATTCCAACATTCCAATCACATGGTTGGTTCTCCTGGCAACCAGCCCCATCCCTAGGCACTTTACAAAGTCACCTCATTAACATAAACTCAGGTGTGGCTGAAAGGGGTTTGTTATGAATATCAACACACCTTTATAGCTCTTATCACTTAAGAAATTCCAAAGGTTTTAAGAGCTCTGTGCCAGAAATGGGGATGAAGATTAAATATAATCTTATAAATCACAATATCACACACTTGGATTAGACAACTTACTCATTGGCTTACAAGTAAAGCTGAGGGAAAAACTGGATTTAAGTTTAAAACTATTAACAATGTATCTTATTAAACAAGTTTCTTTTGTTAATGTGGAAAAATTGTGTCTTTTAATAGATTTAAGCCTCCAATATCCCTAGGAATGGAATTGTTAACTTTATGTTTAATAGTAGGAAAAAAATTGACAAAATACAACACACTTTCATGATAAAATCCTTCAATAAATTGGGTATAGAAGGAATGTGTCTCAAGAAATAAAAGCCAAATACAACAAACCCACAGCTAACATCATACTAAATGGTAAAAGGTTGAAAGCTTTTCCTTAAAGGTCAGGAACAAAATAAAGGTGCCCTCTCTCACCACTCTTATTCAAAATAGTACTGGAAATCCTAGCTAGAGCAATTAGATGAGATAAAGAAATAAAAGGCATCGAAATGGGAGAGGAAGAAATAAAACTGTCTTTATTTGCAGATAATATGATCTTATATATAGAAAATTCTAAAGACTCAACCAAAAAACTGTTGGAGCTAATCAAAAAATTCAGAAAAGTTGCAGGATATAACATTAACCTACAGAAGTCAGTTGCATTTCTATACACCAACAGTGAAATATCTGAAAAAGAAAATTATCCCACTCAAAATAGCATCAAAAGCAAAAATACTTAGTGAACTTAACCAAGGAGGTGAAAGATCTATATGATAAAAGCCACAAGACTGTGATGAAAGAAATTAAAGAAACAAATAAATGGAAAATCCTGTTTCACGGGTTGAAAAAATTAATATTGTTAAAATGTCCATACTACTCAAAGCCATCTATAGAGGAAATGCAATCTCTATCAAAATTCCAACAGCATTTTTCATAGAAATAGAAAAAACAATCCTAAATTTGTATAGAGCCACAAAAGACTCAGAATAGCCAAAGCAATTTTGAGAAAGGAGAACAAAGCTGGAGGCATCACACTTCCTGATTTCAAATATGCTACAAAGCTATAGTAATCAAAAGAGCATGGTACTGGCAAAATAATAAACACATAGACCAATGGCATAGAATAGAGAGCCCAGAAATAAGTCCTCACACAAAAACAGGCATATAGACCAATGGAGCAGACTAGAGAGTTCATAAATAGATCCCTGCATGTAGGGTCAACTAATATTTGACATGGAAGCCAAGAATACATAATGGGGAAAGGATAGTCTCTTCAACAAATGGTGTTGGGAAAACTGAATAACCACGTGCATAAAAATAAAATTGGACCTCTATCTTACACCACTCACAAAAATTAACTCAAAATAGATTAAATACTTAAACATAAGACCTGACCGTAAAATGCCCAGAGAAAAAAATGTAGGGAAAAATCTCCTGTACATTGGCCTTGGCAATAATTTTTTAGAAACAATACCAAAAGCACAAATAACAAAAGCAAAAATCAATAAGTAGGTCTACACCAAACTTAAGAGTTTCTGCCCAGTGAAAGAAACAATCAACAGAACAAAAAGGCAACCTATGGAATGGGAGGACATATTTGAAGATGATACATTGGATAAGAGGTTAATATCCAAAATATATGAAGAACTCATATAACTCAATAACAAAACACAAACAATCTGATTTAAAAATGGGCAGAGGAACTGAATAAACAGTTATCCAAAGAAGACATACAAATGGACAAAAGGTACATGAAAAGATGCTCAACATCATTAGTCATCAGGGAAATGCAAATCAAAACCACAGTGAGATATCATCTCACGCCTGTTAGAATGGCCATTATTGAGAAGACAAGAGATAACAAGTGTTGGCAAGGATGTGGAGAAAAGGAAACCCTTGTGCACTGCTGGTGGGAATGTAATTTGGTTAAGCCAGTATGGAAGTTCGTCAAAAAATTAAAGATAAACTACCATATGATCCAGTAATCCCACTTCTGGGTATACAGCCAAAAGAAATATAGAAAGATGTCTGCACGCTTATATTTATTGCAGCATTATTTACAATAGCCAAGATATGGAAACAGTCAATGTCTGTCAACAGAAGAATGGATAAAAAGATGTGGTATATATGGAATATTATTCAGCCACGAGAAAGAAGGAAATCCTGCTGTGTGAGACAACATAGATGGACCTTCAGGACATTGGGCTGAGTTAGATAAGTCAGACAGAGAAAGAGAAATACTACATAATATCACTGATATGTGGAATCTGAAAAAGCTGAACTCATAGAAACAAAAAGTAGAATGGCGGTTACCAGGGTCTGGTGGAGGGTGCAGGAATTGGAGAGATGTTGATGAAAGGGTACAAACTTGCAGTTAGAAGATAAATAAGTTCTGGAGATCTAATGCATATCATTGTGATATAGTTAACAATACTGTATTATATACTTTAAAGTTGCTGAGAGAATAGATCTTAAATGTCCTTATCACACACACAGAAATGATAATTATTTGACATGATGGAGGTGTTAGCTAACGCTACAGTGGTCATCATATTGCAATATATAAATGTATCAAATCAACACGTTGTACACCTTAAACTTACACAATGTTATGTGTCAATTATATTTCAGTAAAAAAAGATTTTACATAGAAATAATTGTTTCAAAGAGAAAACACTGAAGATGTCTTGTATTCAGAATTGGAAATATTTTAAATTACTGTCATACTCATGATGAATTCAGATTATATTTTAATGGTGAACATTTTCAAGAGATTTTTCCCAAAGAGAATAACTAAGATGTGATTAGTAATAATCCAGAGAATTATCTAATATTTAAAAATATATAAATAATGCTGTTGTTATTTTTCATGGTTTGTTAAAACTAAATGAACATACTAATTATTAATATTAATCTGTGCTATACATTTTTCTTCTGTGGTTAGTAATAAGAATCCAAGAACAAGCCAATTTTTTACTTTCAGAAATTATATAGTGCAGGAAAAAAAAATAAGTAAAAGTAATCACTTCCTTAGAGGCTTGCTTGAGTTTTTTTTTTTTTTTTTTCTTTTAATGCAGGCTAAGAGACATGATGAACTATGATTTCTGGTGTATTAAGGTTAACAAAAGACACATAAGACTCTGGATATGATGAACTAAACTTTTTAAAATTTAAATTTGTAGATAAACTAGAACTAAACAAAATATTCCTGTCATTTCTGGTAAAATTTTTGCCTGGCACTGCCATCTGTTAATAACACCATTACAAACAGAGATGGTTGCCTAGGTACAAAAAATAGGAACCGTGACTTATGATTAGGATGACAACACAGTCCTATATTGGAAGCATATGGCCACTGTGGAGAAATATTTATCCCCCAAATAAATGAATTGGAGCACAAAAAAAAGGAATGCTTTCAGAAAAATAATCTGGTGGTAAAGAGGAAATAACTTTATTAAGTACAATGATTCAAGTGTTAATCTAAAATATTAATGTTGAGTGGACAGAAGTATACCTTGTGAAAAAGTTAACTGCCAATTATACATGTTTATTCTGTGCAAATACTTTTTAAATGCTTTACATTTAAGCCTCATCGCAATTCTGTGAACAGATACTATTATTATCCCCACTTTGTAGTCAAGAAAACTGAGAAACTGGCCCAGACCAGTGGCGTAGTGGTTAAGTTCTCACGCTCCATTTCTGGTGGCCCGGGGTTTGGATCCTGGGTGCGGACTGATGCACCACTTGTCAGCCATGCTGTGGTGGCATCCCATATGAAGTAGAGGAAGATGGGCATGGATGTTAGCCCACGGCCAGTCTTCCTCAGCAAAAAGAGGAGGATTGGCAGGAGATGTTAGCTCAGGGCTGGTCTTCCTCATACACAAAAAGAGAAAACTGAGAAACAAGCAGGGCAAGTCTCTTGCTCAGGGTTCCATGGCCAATAGACAGTAGAGCTTGGAGCTGAACCCATGCAGAGAAGTTCTGGGATCCAGAACTTGAGCATGTGAGGTACTGAGGTTTGAGGGGAAATTAGAGTTCAATGATAGTATCCTGTTTCAATGATATTTGGCACACTAAATTATTTTTCAGAAGAGTTTAAAGAGGATAGGTATTAAATCTTCTTTGAATGTTTGGTAGAATTCTTCAGAGAAGCCATCTGGTCCTGGACTTTTGTTTTTTGGGAGGCTTTTGATTACTGCTTCAGTCTCTGTTCTTGTGATTGGTCTATTCAGATTCTCTATTTCTTCCTGATTCAGTTTTGGGAGGTTGTATGATTCTAAAAATTTATCCACTTATTCTAGGTTATCCAATTTATGAGCATATAGCTTTTCATAGTATTCTCTTTTAATTCTTTGTATTTCTGTAGTGTTCACTGTAATTTCTCCTCTTTCATTTCTGATTTTATTTATTTGAATCTTCTCTTTTTTTCTTAAGGAGTCTGGCTAAGGGGTTGTTAATTTTGTTTATCTTCTCAAAGAACCAGCTCTTAGTTTCATTGATCCTTTCATTATTTTTGTCTCTATTTCATTTATTTCTCCTCTGATTTCTATAATTTCCTCTTTCTACTGACTTGGGCTTTGTTCTTTTTCTAGTTCTTTTAGGTATAGTGTAAGATTGCTTATTTGAGATTTTGTTGTTTCTTGAATGTATTGCTATAAATTTCCCTCTTAGTACCACTTTTGCTGTATCCTGTGTTTTGGTATGTTATGGTTTCATTCTCATTTGTCTCCAGGTATTTTTTGACTTTTTCATTGACCCAATAGTTGTTCAGTAGCATGTTGTTTAGTCTGCACATATTTGTGCCTTATGCAGCTTTCTTCTTGTACTTGATTTCTAGTTTCATACCATTGTGATTGGAAAAGATGCTTGATACAATGTCAGTCTTCTTAAATTTATTGAAGCTTGTTTTGTTTCCCAACATATAGTTTATCTTTGATAGTGTTCCATGTGCACTTGAGAAGAATGTGTATTCTGCTTTTTTGGGGTGGAATGTTCTATATATATCATTTAAGTTCATCTGGTCTAGTGTTTCATTTAAGATCACTGTTTCTTTGTTGACTTTCTGTCTGGATAATCTGTCCATTGACGTAAGCGGGGTGTAAAGGTCCCCTACTATTATTGTGTTGTCAATTTCTCCCTTCAGGTCTGTTAATAGCTGCTTTATATACTTTGGTTCTCCTGTGTTAGGTGCATATGTATTAATAAGTGTTATGTCTTCTTCATGGAATGTCCCTTTTATCATTACATAATGCCCATCTTTGTCTCTTGTTATCTTTTTTTGCTTGAAGTCTGTTCTGTCTAAGTATGGCTACATTCATTTTCTTCTGCTTGCCATTTGCTTGCAGCATCCCTTCACTCTAAGCCTATGTTTGTCTTTAAAGCTGAGATGTGTTTCCCAGAGGCAGTGTATTGTTGGGTCTTGTTTTTTAATCCATCCAGCCACTCTGTGTCTTTTGATTGGTGAATTCAATCCATTTACATTTAGAGTGATTATTGATATATGAGGGTTTAATACTGCCATTTTACCTTTTGTTTTCTGGATGTTCTATATTTCCATTGTTTCTTTTTCCCTGTATTTCTGCCTGCCATTTTAGTTTGGTGGTTTTCTGTGATGGTTTTCTCATTATTTATGATTTGTGTCTCTGCTCTGATTTTTTGTTTAGTGGTTACCATGAAGTTTGTATAAAAGATCTCAAAGATGAGACAGTCCATTTTCTGATAGCCTCTTATCTGCATTAGCCTATTCAGATTCCATACTTTTCCTCTTCTCTCTCTGGGATATCTATAATCCTTATGTTACTTTTCCTAACTGATATCTCTCTAAATATTTCTTTATTTTTTTTTAATCTTAGTTCTTTCTCCTCCTCCATCTGAATCATTTTTAGATCTAAATCTAAATTTTTAGATCTGAATCATTTTTAGATTTTAGATTTTTATCTTTGAGCTACTAATTCTCTCCTCAATATGGTCTTCTCTATTTTTAATCCTTTCTACATTATTTTTCATCTCATTAATTGTGTTGTTCATCTCCAGAATTTCTGTTTGGTTTTTTTTTTTTAGAGTTCAAATCTCTTTGGTAAAATATCCCATCTCTTCATTAATTTTATTCCTTAGTTCCTTGAACTGTTTTTTCTGAGTTTTTCTTGTAACTTGTTGAGTTTCTTTATGACAGCTATTTTGAATTCTGTCAGTCAGATTGTAACCTTCTGTGATTTCAAGTTTGGTTTCTGGAGAGCTGTCATTCTCCTTCTGTTCTGTTGTGTTACTGTAATTCATCATGGTGTTTGATGAATTGATGCTCTGCTGGTGCAGTTGTGGTAGTAACCATCATTCTTATTTGGGTAAGGCTTTGGTTATTTTGATCCTGATCTGCTTCTGGTTATATCTGAGAGCCTTCACTTTCCACCTCCACTGCCTCTGCCAGGGGTGTCATCAGTGCCCACCTGTGCTGCCTTGTGCCTCTGAGGTTGCTGGTGCCTTGTTGTCTATGATGTCACTTTAGTCTCATGTGTCATATCAGGGTCACCAGGCTGTGAGCACTTCTCCTGCTTCTGGGGTCACCTGGGTCTTGTTTTCCTCCACTGGCTCTCCACAGGCTCTCCTTGGACTTGGATGCTGCTGCCCTGTGCTCCACCTGTCCTGCTGTTCCTGGGTTGTCTGGAGGTGCTGGTTGCACTGCTGCTGGAGGTGGTGGGGTCATGGGTGTTGCTGTTGCTGCTGGGGGCCCAGGGACCTGGGGAATTCTATGCAGCCCCTCATGCTGGTGGAGCTGGTGTTGGGGATGACACCACTGGGGGCTGGGTCAACAGTTCTGCTGTGGTTCCTGAAGCCTGAAGCCTCTGGTCACCTGCCACCACTAGAGGGAAGCAGGGTCTAAGCAGGAAGAGGTTTTTGTCATTGTTCACTGTGCAGCCTCTGGTCTCTGGAGCTAACCAGTGTGTTTTGAAAACAGGTCAGAGCACCCTGCCCTAGCTGGGAAAATCTGAGTTTTGTATACTATCCCTACTGTTGGAAAGACCTGGCCACTGCCAGGGGAGGGGTAGCAGGTGCACACACTGGATCTGCTGGGAGACAGGCAGGGAGCAAGCCAGCCTACCTTCTCTGCCCCCACCAGGACTGCTCACAGGTGAGCAGGCTGTGTCCCTTGAGAGATGGGCAGGGAGGAAGCTATGCCTGTTTTCTCATAGGCATGAGAGCCAGACTGTACCCTGGATTGCTGCTTCCAGGGGAGGGGGGGCTGCTCCCCTAGTTTCACTGCATCCCAGGGAGTCCAGTCCACCCACCTTCAGATGTATAGATGCATGGGTCTCAGGCACCCTGTTGTGCTGTGTAGGGAGTCCTCTATTGGTCAATGGATGTCTAATTGATTGTAACTTCGAAGGGAGAGAAAAAGGGAACAACTCACTCTGCCGTGATGCTGATGTCACTCTCTTTTTTATTTTTGTCTTTTTGCTAGAGGTTTATAAATATTATGAGTATTTTCCAAGAACCAGCTTTTAGTTTATTAATTTTCTCTATGTTTTTCTGTTTTCAATTTCATTGATTTTGCTTTTACATATATTGTCTTTCCTTCTGCTTGCTTTTAAGTTTATTTTGCTCTTCATTTTTTAGCTCAAAGATGTGAAAGCTAGATTGTTTATTTGAAAATATTCTTCTTTCTAATATAGTCTTGTAGTGCTATAAATCTTTCAATCCCCTGCTTTGGCTACATCTTATAGATTTTGATATGTTGTATTTTAATTTTCATTCAATTGAATAAATTTAGTTTTCTTTGAGACTTCCTCTTTAATCCATAGGTTCTTTAAAAGTGTTTTGTTTAATTTCTCAGTATTTGGAAATTTTCTTGTTATGTTATTGTTCCACAAGCCACTGAGATTTGTTCATTTCTTTTTTCAATTTATTTTTTTTTCTGTTGCTCAGATTAGATAATTTCTATCGATATATCTTAAATTTCCGTCATTTTCATTCTGCTATTAAGCCCATCTAGTGAGTGTTTTTATTTTTCATTTCTATAATTTCCATTTTGTTCATTGTATCTTCTATTTGTTTGCTGAGACTTTCTATTTTTTCTTTTTTCATTTATTTCAAGAGTGTTTGTAACTACTTATTGGAGCATTTCTATGAGAGCAGATTTAAAATAATTTTCAGATAATTCCAACATCTGTGCCATCTCAGTGTTTGTGTCTGTTGACCATTTTTTCTCATTCTAGTTGAGATTATCTGCTTCTTGGTACAAGGGGTAATTTTGAAATGTATTGCAGGCATTTTGAATATTATATCATGAGCCTCTGGTTTCTATTTAAATGTTCTATTTTAGCAGGCAGTCAACAAGCTTAGTTTAGAATGCACCTTATGACCCACTTTGTGGGCTGTGATTCAAAAAGTAACTTAATTTTTAGAGATGTTTCTG
This sequence comes from Tapirus indicus, assembly GCA_031878705.1. Lineage (NCBI taxonomy): Eukaryota > Metazoa > Chordata > Mammalia > Perissodactyla > Tapiridae > Tapirus > Tapirus indicus. The sequence goes on from CM062933.1 coordinate 2,828,086, forward strand.
TGCTATTATGATCTACTCTGTGTGCTATACAGAGACTAATCTGAAACCTGAGTGGTTTTATGTACTGTAGTTCAGTTCTAAAGTCATTTGCTGTGTGGATTCTGGTCAGTTTCACATAAAGGCTGCTTGGAATAGTCTCAGGATTTAGACACACAGATTTAAAGGATCCCTTAATCCAGCTACCTCTTCTCTGTAGTTCTGCCCTACTCTCTCGTTCAAAGGGGCTAGAGTGCCACTGATTTGCTGTTGTTCACATAGTGCAAGCAGGTTTGGTTGACAGTGTTCCAGCTCACAGTCCTCACAGAGTCTACTGGGGAGAAGGAAGGGCATGGCATCTGCTCACAGTACTCTAGGGTGGGTATGGTCAACAGGGCTGTACCCACCATGCTTCTCAGCACCCGCTGAGGAGGAAGAGTTGTCTCTGCTCACATGATTGCTGGGATGGTTGACAAGGCTCCATCCTATAGTCCGCTAGTGGGGAATGCCTAGTGGAGAGTGGGCGAGGCTGTTTTGGGTAAAAAGTTCTATTCTGCAGAGCTGACTTCTTCCTGGTTCTGAAGCTATGTCTTTTCCATGCTTCTGCCTATTTTACTTTTTCTTTCACTGCCTATTGCTTCTTTTCTTGGACAACAACTATTTTTCCTTTAAGACTGAGGTCAGAGTTAATCTCCTACCTGAAGTCTTCCTGATGCTCCTGGGTTGCTACATATGCTCACTCTTGCCAGTAATACCCCCGTCTCTAACTGTGTTTACTTCATCATTTCTTTCTGTGCCTGTCACTCTGGTCAGACTGAACTCCACTCCTTTAGGGAGTTCAACATTGTAACCCTAGTGTGTAATTTACTGGTACATGGTAGGAACTTAAACAGTTGTTGAATAAATAAATTGAAGGAAGAAAAAAAAGCTATGTATTTATTCATAGTTCCTTCAATTAAATGACTGGAAAATTTCTTATTTTGTGCCTATTATATTCCAGGTATCCTTCTTGGCACTGGGAATACAGAGGTGAGGAGCATTGAAAAGTCCCTGCTTCTATACAGCTTAAATTCCTGTAGGAGAGATGGACCATAACAATGAGCTTTATAACTAATAATGAAGATTGTCTGTGGTGAAGAAAATAAAACAGGGATGTATGCTGGGAGAGAGGGTTAATTACATCAGATGTTGGGGAAAATCTTATTGAGAAGGGGACATTTGAGTTGAAACAGGAATTCTAAAAAGGAGCAGCTGAAAAGATGTTGGGACACACAGTTCCAGGCACATGGAACAGTAAGCGCTAAGAACCACAAGAAGGAGATTTACCAGTGTTTGTGTCAGAGCGCCATCTACCAGGTACACTGCCTTGCTATACTAAATGAATAATCCATAGAGAGGTCAGCACTGTATTGAAGCCATCTCAGTGTCTCTCAGGCCCCCAGTAGAGTATTGTACATATAGCAGGTTCTCTGACTGTCAGGAATTTCAAAATGGATTTACTTTTATTGATTCAGAAATTCATGTCATATAGCTGACATTTATTTCGTATGCCAAAAAACATTTTCATAAATATCTTTGTTTCTGAATCTTACTGCCATTATGGAGTTATCTTATTGCATCATATTAAGTTTTGTATACTTCGGTATCCCTAGGTGCCAAAGAACAGACTGTGTGCAGAGAGTACTGTGTTCTGTTTCTGTTTGGGTATCCAAGGCCAAGGGTAATGATAACCAAGTAGAAGGTGTTCCTTGAATATATGCATGATTGGACTATTCAGATTAATTTTACTGGTCTATGGGTTCTGCAATTATAGGGAAAATAGTCCTTTTTTGATTTCATTATCTTCATAAATCCCCAAAGAAATGTATTATGTTTTTTTAATGTAATATCAAATATAAACTCTATTTGAAATAAATGCTTTCAATATCATGTAAAATACATATACTTTCTTTACAGGTTTTTGGCATATTATGCTTCTGTGACAATAAAATTAAAATTATTCCTATTTTTCCCTTGGTTTCTATTATTATGATATTAAGTATTTTTTAATTGTTTTACTTATTTTCATAAAAATGCTTAGCAAATAACTGAAATATTACTGCCCTAAATTTTATTTCATAACAGGAAAATAAAAAATATGTTTCTTAGAATACTTGGCATTGTTGAGATATATTTTTGAAACTCTTCTTTTCTGAGCAGCAGCAAAATTTGAATCTCATCTGATGAAAGGCTTTTCCCTAGTTTATAAGCACAAAGACACTGCAACATGCAATGGCATTCCATCTTAGAGATGGCATTCTTGGAATGTTTTTAGTGTGGCAGTGAGAAATAACATAAGCACGGGCTTTGAAGTTGAACATACCTGTGGTTAAATCTCAACTCTATTTAAGCTCTCAGAACCTCAGTAAAATAGAGACTATCATCTTTTATTTGCAGGGTTATTGAATGAAAAAATACATATCAAGCACCTATTTCACTGGCTTGCTTGAAACTTAAATGTGAGCACATCACCCTGGTGGAGGTGACCAGGAACAGACAGACCAGACAAAGATGACTTTTCACCTCCAACAAATTACAAAATATGGCTTCTGCTTCATATTTTATTCCTCCTTCCTCTTTCAACATCAGAAAAAGTAAGAGGAACAGGACAAACCACTCTCCTTCCTACCTCCTCATCTCCAAACAAAAATTTTGTTTTCTTCATCTGTAAACTGGAAATAGTATTCTTCCTAGAGAGGTTGTGAGGGTTGGATAAGACAATATTTGCAATCTTTAGAGCAGTGCTAGGTCCACAGTAAGTCCTCAACAAATGTTAACTATTATCATCATCATCAATAGTAATCCACTAAGTTGAGACCAGTTAATATACCTGTTATGTTTGTAGGGTGAGCCAGGACTTAAGGGTCTGTACTGTACAGCACTACAGTCCTTTGGGACCATGAAATAATAAAATAAAATTAAAACTGAAAAAGTAATAGTTAAAAAAAAAAAAACAGGAAACTTTTATAGCTACAACCCAAAACTTTGCCCTTAAAGAAAAGTCATAAGACCAAAGAAAAGCTGTAGTGAAGAGTCACTGAAGATGACATTTAAAAGTATCATTTGAAACTATAGAAAATCAAAAGTAAGGACAATATCCTGAAAGAAGCCAGAGGAAAAAAACACCTTACCTTTTGAGGAACAAAGATAAAAATTACATCTGACTTCTCCTCAAAAACCATGCAAGCAAGAAGACAGTGGGGTGAAATATTTAGAGTGTTGAGAAAAGTACTCTAGTTGTTTATTCCCCCTCCTTATGGAGGAGGAAAGAGTGGTCCAAGAGAATCTCTGACAGACTTTGGGGTTACTATTATGAAGCCCCCTCCTCCTCATACTGTGCACACTCTGGTGCTGCCATTGGGGCCGAGCGGTGCATGATGAGGAAATTCTTGGGAGAGGTTGACTTGTGTCTCTGGATTTAACCACATAAATAAGCGGAGATAGGGAATGCTGCTTGCTTCTTGTATGGATATTTCTGAGGACAGAAGGCCATGTAGGGGTAGAGAAATAGGGATACTGGTTCCTGGGAAGAAGAGGAAGGGGTGAAGCACACTCCCAGGATTTTCTGCAGTCCGGGAAGGGTACAGCAGAGAACCTCAGATGTTCCTGTGGCTCCATCTGAAGGAACAGGGAAGGCAGAGGAGGCAGGAACAGTGGACGCCTGGACAGGCAGCTGGAGAGGACTGCTCCATCCAGTGAGGGGGTTGTACTTACGGACCTCCTGCCTGACCAATTTTCTACTTCCTTTACTAAGACCCCAGTTCCAGCCACACTAGCTATCTGTCTGCTCTTGAGTATACCACAGTCTTCTGAGACTTAGGGCATCTGTATTTGATATTCTGTCTGTCTGGATTGCTCTGGTCCCCAGACTTTCACATGGCTTCCTACCATTCAGAATATCTAAACATAGCTTCCTCATCCACCATCACTTTGTGGCACATCTCCCTAATCTTATCTTTATTACACATATCACTACCTGTATTTATATGTGACGTCTTTGTTGTCTGTCTCTACATCCTAGACTGTGTTTCCTGAGAGTAGGAACATCACTCTCATTCACAGTTGTAACTCCGGTGTCCAGAACACCACCTAGCAATAGTAGGTTTTCGGTATGTATTTGTTATAAATTCTATAAAGTACTCATCATCTCAGGCTCTGCTCTCAGTTCTAGGATTTGGATTTGGAAAGAATCTTTTAGCACAATGCTGTCAATAAGCACATTAAAACTATGTCTGGATAACTAATTAAAATATGAGGTATTAAGTTTTGTCTATTTGATGGCAAACAACTCATTTGAAGCATTGGAGACTTTTTTGAAGTACAGAATTAATATAATTGATTGGATATTTTGATATCATAGTGACATAAAACAGCCACGATAGATTAAACAACTAGCTTGATTCATCAGTTTAGTGAAACTTTTCAATTCTACTTTTAAAAATTTATTAAAATTTTCAAGTTAATACACTGACAGGCATTTTTGTTAAAGTAATTATATCCGTGTAAATTCTGATTTCAGACATTTAGAGCTGCCGATGAAGCTTGGTCGAGTGTCACTACTGACGCAGGTGTGTTCCATCAAGTCGCCTGAACACGGAGCCACTGCTCTGAGAGGAAGTACGGCGGAAGGTCCCTGTGAGCCTCTCGTCGGGACGTTCTTGACAACTGCTCAGCACCCGACCTTGTCTCGTGTGTTTTGTGTAGAGACACCTGATCTGATCTACATCGTCGCACCGGCCCGCGGCCCCGGACCTCATGCCTGAAGGAAGCTTATCCAACACGTGTGTTGCTCCCTAAGGCGCATCCCGACCTCCTTGTGCTCAGGGCCACTAAACGGCACTTCAGCACCACACTTGGGGGCCGTTTTAAACAGTGAAATCACCAACAAAGAGCACAAAAGTATGAAAAACTTGGCACTAAACAGACTGCGTAGGGGACACGTCTCCGGTCTGGGACCTGAAACAACAGACGGAGCGCTGCCGCGTGTGACTTCAGCCGGGAAAGCGCGCGTCGGAGACTCCAAATTTTTGCCACTCTCACATGTCCGTGAACGATTGTGCAACCACCGGGAGTGTTGATTTGGAGATTACAAAGAAATTTTAGTAAGTAGGCAAATTGGCAAATACAAAATGCATGGATAATGAAGATTGGCTGTATTCGAGCTTTAAATCTAGGGTCCTGGATACCATTGAGAAATGAAGACACACACTGGCAAATGACTCAAGAAAAGCACGTAATTTGACAATCTCGCTTGACATGTGTGATGATGGTTAGGTAACAAATATTACAGTAATTTCAGGTACTAAGAACTTGGAAAATTTCTGTAAAGTCTCCAGCCAGAAGTCTTCCACTTCTTTAGTAACTTTTAATGGAAGAGAATCCAAGGAATCCACAGACAAGATGGGGGTACCATTTCACGCTCATAAGTGCAAGGAAAATATTCTTAAGAACGGTAATGACAGAATGGGAATTTCTTAGTTACTTGAGATTTCTACTGCATAATTTTTATCAGTCAATATCAATAAAAAAAGAAAGTGAAGATAGATTTTTTTCCTTTCAAATAAGAGTAAAATAGTTTGTAAATAAAAAATAAAATGCAAATAAAAAAGAACAAGTGTTCAGGAAGAAACAGCACAGGGCAATAATATAAGCCTAATGTCATCACTGAATAAAGAGACAAAGGTCAAAATTTCTGATTACAGAAATTAATAAAAAGAGACTGTTTGCTAATGATGAGAGAGAGCTTGGCATTTGTTAAATGTCACAACCTTTATCTCTTTTTTTTTTACTGTTGCTTTCAATTGGTACACCGTGTCATCTGTAGGAAATATCAACGCATTTGACTAAAAATAGAATTCTGAAAAATGTTTTCTCTTGAGTGTAAATTTTAAAAAGCCGGTCATTTAGAAAACTGAAATCAAAGTCTTTAGGCAGAACTTACCTTCATTAGAATTTCCAACACAATCCCTTGGAATGAAATGTTAATTTTTAAATTATTTATGATTATTGCAAAAACAATGAGTCTACTTTGAAGGAGAAAGTCCCAAAATGACATGTAAAAGGCATCAAAAGACTATTTGTCTGATCTTGACCAAACCACTTAGCTTCCCTGAAAAAGTAAGGGAGGAAATAATAGGTGCTTGCATTTACTGTGTAATTACAAGGTGCCAGCCCCATTGCCAGTCCCTGCGGCACAGGTGCTTTTGTTATTCCCATTTACAGACCAAGAAATGGAGGCGCAGAGAGGTTAAGTGTCTTGTCACGTCTTACAACCAGTAAGGGGAGAGTTGGGATGCCAAGCCAGGCCCTCTGACTCCAGAGCCCAGGCTGCCTCTGGCAGCCACTTGATGCTCCCTCCATATAGTGTGAAGTGCTGTTTCCGTGAGCAGAAGAAAAATGAATATGCAAGTAATTTTAAAATAGAGGAAGCACTACACAAAAGCTGGAAAACATGATGATGGCAACTGTGGGTCCTGTTGAATTTGAGGTGACTGTGGGGATGTTCAGGGTCCTAGAAGGACGTGTGATCAAGGGGATCAAATCCAGTCTTAGATGTGACGTTCAAACCGAGACCTGAAAGATGAATATTGAGTAGCCAGGTCAAGTGTGTGCATGTGTGTGTGTTATTGTTGACAGAGCAAACCACTTGGAGGAATATCCTGGGGTGGAAATGAACTGAAAAGAAGCCAGTGTGACTGGATTTTAGTGTGCAAGTCATTGCTGTTAGGAGTGGTGGTAGATAAAAAGAAGCAAAATGTATCTAAACTACTATAAATATTTTTATTTACCCATGAATTGATTTATTTGATTCAGTAAAACACTAATACATAGTGTAGGAGTCTCTCTTTGTCATCAAACGCTATTGGTTATTCTTCATGTTAGAGGTGGGCAGGCTCAGAGACTCTGGGTGCGTGACTCTTGTTACCTTTTCATTACTAAACCAAGCACGCAGGACACTCTCCACACTCGAGAATCATCAAGTGTTTTGGGCTCAAATCCCAGTGAAATGAACTGGATAATGCTTGAGTCTCAAAAAAGAAAAATGGATTTAGCCCATTCACCTGGAAGCTAGCTGAGAGATTTTCTTTGACCCTTTTTCCTGGATCTATACTTCTCAAATTGTGGTACTTGTATTCCTCAGGTAAGTGGAATTATATCTGGACACACAAAAGTTTAGGAAAAGAAGTTTTACATTTTCTTACACTTAAAATGTTACCTTAACTTCATGCAAAAGTCCTATAAGGACAGAAGGAAAATCAGCAGGATTCAACTAGTTCGTATTGACCAATCTCATTTATTTGTAAATGTTCAGGTAAATTTTATATTCAATGAGTATTAGAAGATTTACTGTTTTGTTAGTGAGGAACCTTATAGCTTTAGCCTAGTACCATTGTCAACCCATCTCTTACTGCATTAAGAAAACATCATCCCTAAAGCACCAGAACTGCAGGAAAAGGGCTTACTGGCAAGAGCAGACAATAGCTATGGGCATGGGTTCAAGGAGGATGATACAGCCAAGTGACTGGAAAACAAGTTTGTCACTCAATAAATCAGCGACTTTTTTTTTTTTACTTTTGATTACATGAACACATATTTTCTCCGACAAATTAATTAATTTCCAGCCACAATTTTCTTCATTAGCAGGTGTATGAACATGCTTAATGCTAGGAGTTTCCTGATGAAATAAAAATAAAAATTTTGAGTACTTTCTGCATGTGATTTTGGATTGTTGTTCACTGATAGTTTGAAGAAGTAGTCTTTATAAATTTATGGTTTCAATTGGGAATGTGGCCCAGGAGCTAAAAACAGGAAGTTGTACATAACTTTGAAATCAGTAAAATATGCAACTAAGTAAAGGGTCAACTGAATCCTGGGGGCTGTGGCGGGCATAGAGTGCTGTGATGGGGACTTTCTAAAGTGAACTCGAAGGCGGGGCTGCTCCAGCCTTACCTGATGAATCGGACTGAAGCAGCCAAAGTCAACAGAAAGGTGGAAGATACGTGCAGATTTTTACTTGTTTATTTGGTGTTATTGTAGAGGTACAAGCATACCTTAATTTTGGTGTCTCGCTTGGGGAAATGTGGACAATGATACATGAAACCATCACTCTTTCAAACGACCCTATAAAACCAGCCCTACAAATTTGAAAGGAACCCCTCAGAAATTTTTAAAAGAAAAAAAGAGTAGTGTTGAGTAGTAAGAAATAAGATAAAAAGTAAAATTGAATAAGAAAATAAAAGTGTTTGAACCTTCTCTTGAGGTCATTTTAGTTTATAAATTATCTTGGATAGTGAAGATCAAAAAAGAATAAAAAACTGACAAAGCCATGGGGTATAAATGTGAGCAAATGTGGTTTGGACAAATGATATATTTAAAATATTTAAAAGATATGATTAGAAAACTACTTAAGAGATTGCAGTTATTTCTTTCAAGTATAAACCTTTTATTAAAAAGCTATAGTGCTCAATATAAAAAATAATACTGAATACAGCAAACAGCTGAGCAATAAACAGTGTTACTGTCTTCATCTTCCAATTTAACTTTCTGTGCTATATACACCAGTAGAAAGATACATATGTAAATACATGATAGATAAATATATACACAGAGCCATACATTTTATTTAAGCAAATTAAATTACATGTGGTACAGATTAATAGATGAAAAAAAAACGCCCACAGAAAGAACTGGGCAAAATCTGACAAAAATTTCCTTACTCAAGTAATATTTGTCCTGGAAAAATTTCTCTAACATTAAAAAATATGCAAATAACTAATAGTGTTGTTTGTTTTTAGTTTTTTTCTTAAACATTTTAATGAAAGTAGAACAGACATAGAAAAATAAACAAATCATGAGTGGACAGCTCAATGTATTTTCGTAGGTGAACCCATCCCGATCGTCTCTTCCCAGGTAAGGAATCAATGCCCTCCATCTTGGAAGACTGCCTCCTGCCACCTCAGAGGAACTCTCTCTCTTCTTCCCAGAAGCAATATGATTCTTACTTCTAACACCAGTGAAACCGGAAACTAGTTGTACCTATTTTAGAGCATTTACAATGAAATCACATTATATATACACTCTTGGGTTTGATGTTTAACATTATTTTTGAGAAATTAATCCATGTTACTGGAGTAGTATTAATTTTATTTATCTATAACATTCTGTTATGTGAATAAACTATATTTTTAAAAACTCTGTTTTCCTCTTTCCAGTTTTTCCTATTACACTACTATGTTTCTCTATGTGTCTTTAGATAAACCTATGTCTGTGTTTCTGTCGGATATATATATAGAAGTAGAATTGCTTTGTCTTACATTTGTTCACCTTTAGGGGATTCTGCTAAATGGTTTTCTGAAGTGTCTGTACCAACTTATACATCTGCCAGCAGTGTATGAATGAGCTAGTTGTTCTACATTCCCATCAATGTTTCATGTTGTTAGTCTTTTTAATTTTAGGCATTCTCGTGGATGTTTGGTGGAATTCTATTATTGTTTTAATTTACATTTACTTAATGATTAATGAGGCCAATAAGGTTATTGGCCATTTTGATATCCTCTTTCATGAAGTGCCTTTTAACATCTCATCCTCTTTTTTGAAATTGGTTGACTATCTTTTCCTTATTGATGAGTAAGAATTCTTTAGATATTCTGGATATGAAGCCTATTTTAGTTCATTTGGGCTGCTATAACAAAAAGAACACAGACTAGGTAGCTTATAAACAACTGAAATTTATTTCTCACAGCTCTGGAGGTTGGGGAGTCCAAAATCAAAGCACCAGAATGGTTGGGTGAGGGCCCTCTTCCCGACTCACAGCTGGTGTCTTCTCCCTGTGTCCTCACGTGGTGGAAGGGCAAGGGGTCTCTGTCCCATTCATGAGGCCTTCACCCTTATGACTTAATCTACCCCCAAAGGCCCCACCTCCAAATACTATCACCTTTGGAAGTTAGGATTCAGCATACGATGGGGGGACACATTGAGGCTATAGCAAGGCTTTTTACTCATTATTGGTAACATCTCCCACTCTGTGGCTTGCTCTTTACTTCTGTAATGATAGGTTTTTGTGAACAGAGAGTCTTCATTTTAATGAAGATTCTCAATCTTTTCTTTCATGGTTTATGCTTTTAGTGACTATTTAAGAAATCCTTGCACACCCCAATGACATGAAGATATTATTCTAGATATATTCTATGAGTTATACTGTGTTAACTTTTACACAAAGATCTACAGTCAATCTGGAATTGGTTGTTGCACCTGAGTAGTATCCATTTCTTTTTCTTCATATGGATCCAATTGAGCTGTGACTATTTGAGAGATTTTTTTTCTCTGTGCAGTGTGTATTTTGTCAAAGCATGTGTCTATATATGTGTAGGTCTGTTTCTTGATTCTTTTTAATGTCTGTCTATTCTTCTGCCAATAGGTTGTCTAGTTACTATAGGTTTAAAATAAGTTTTGATATCTGTTTATGTACATTCTCTAACTTTGATCATCTTCAAGATTGCCTTTTCATTCTTAACCCTTTAAATTTCCATACCAATTTTAGAATTAGCCTATTAATTTCATGGAAAAGTTTTCTGGGATTTTGAATGAGATTTCATTGAATCACTACCTCTCTGGGATTAACTGACACCTTTACAATATTAAACTTGTAATTTATACCATCTATGAACATGGTATACCTCTCCACTTATTTATGTGTTCAGTAACAGATTCACTGGCAACCCAGCTAGAACCTCTTGTCCTTTTCTCTTAGTGCACACCACCAGCCTCACTTCCAAATGCCAACACACATTTTTTTATTGTCGCTGAAAGTATTCCCTGTCCCTTGGAGCCTCTTTGCTGCCTGCAGTAGCAAACCAGAATTTCCAGAGAATAGACTCAGTTAGGAGAACTCAACCAATGACTGATGGAGTTGCTGTATCCCCTCGTTGCTTTGCCTGTCAGAGTGAAGTTTGTGTTTTGCCCTAGTTTCCAGAGTTCCCCCATCAGAGTAAACTTTATTTACCCAGGTAATAACTTTAGTAGATACCTTATTCAGATTAAGGAAGTTATCTTATATTTCTTCTTTGCTATATTTGTTTTAATCATGAATGAATAATGAGTTTTGTCATCTATTTTGTACCTGTTGAGATAATTGTAAGATTTTTTTCCTTTTATTCAACAATGTGGTATTTACATTGATTAATTTTCTAAGTGTAAACAAATGGCATTCCTGGAACAAAAACAACTCAGTTGTGATGTATTATTCTTCTTAAGTGTTGCTAGGTTTATTTTATTCATATTTTGATTGTGAGTTCCATCTATGATTTGTGAGAGTGATTGGTCTATAATTTTCCTTTGTTATAATGTCCTTGTCATGGTTTGAAATCAAAATTATGCTGGTCTCATAAACCAGTCAGGAAGTATTTTCTTTTTTCCTATTCCTTAATTGCACAAGAGTTATGTAAGACTGGTGTTTTTTTCCCTTAAAAGTTTGGAAAAGTTTACTAATAAAGACATCTGGGACTAGAGTTTTCTTTGTGGGAAGATGTTTAATCAATTTCTTTGATACATGAGCATTAAGATTTTAAATTTATTCTTCTGTTAGTTTTTACCAGTTATGTTTTTCTCAGAACTTGTCCATTTCATCAAAATATCTTTTTCAGTGTCAGTAGGGTCTTAAAGTTGTCCACCATTTCATTGTTGCAGTTGGTAATTTATACACCTCTCTTTTTCACATGATCAGTTTTAATAGGTATTATTAGTTTTATTCAATGAACCAACTTTTAGCTTTGTTTATTCTCTTTGCTGTACATTTCTTTTCCATTTCATCAATTTTGGCTTTTATTTTTTATAAATCATTTTCTACCTTCTACTTTCTTAGTGTTTAATTTGTGGCTTTTTTTCTAAAATTTTCACATAAATATTTAGATCATTGATTTCCATTGATTCCTTTCTTTTTTTAAATATATGCATTAAGACTACATTTCTCCTCTAGGACTGCTTTAGCTACATTTCACAATGTTTTTATATATTAATTTTCATTATTGTTCATTTAAAATATTTTCTTTTTTAAAATTTTTATGTCTTATTTTATCTGTGGATTAGTGAGAAGTTATTGTTTAATGTCCAAACATTTTTGGACTTAAAAGTAATCTAAATATTTATTTCTAGATTGGTTTCCTTATAATGAGAAATTAAATCTCTAAGATTTCAATCTCTTGAAAATTGTTGAGATTTAATTGTTGCACATCATATGTCTATTTTGAGAAATGTTCATCTGCACTTGGATGGAATAAGTGTTCTGTGGTTGTTAGGTTTAACGTTCTCTACACATCAATTTGGTCAAGTTTGTTACTCATGGTGTTTGAATCCAATATTTGTATTGTTTGTTTGCTTGTTCTATCAGTTATTGAGAGAGATATTTTAAAATATTCTGCTATGATTGTGTGTTTTTTTATTTTTCTTGTAACCCTTTAATTTCCACCTTATATATTTAGAGCCTATATTATTAGGTGCATGTATATTTAGAATGTGTTCCTGATAATTTACCTTTCTATCATTATGAAATGTCCCACTTTGTGTTTGCTGGTTTTTGCCTTCAAGTTCACTTGACATTTTCCCATATTTTTTAGCTATTTGTGTTTTATTTAGTTTTACCTTGTGCTATAGCTCAAAACGTTTTTGATGAGGAAGATTGGCCCTGGGCTAACATCCATGCCACTCTTCCTCTACTTTGTACGTGGGTCACTGCCACAGCATGGCTTGATGACCAGTGTGTAGGTCCATGCCCAGGATCTGAACTCACGAACCCTGGGCCACTGAAGCAGAGTGCACAAACTTAACCACTACACCACCGGGCTAGCCCTCAAGACTTTTTTTTTATTCTGAAAATGTTTGTCTTTTAGTTTTTAAAACGTAAATCTGCCATTCTTTGTCTTATAATTAAATGTAATTGTAATTCAATATAATGAAATTACTGGTGTATTTGTATTTAAATATACTTACTCTTTGTTCTCTGTCTTGTTTGTTTTACATTTTTTTCTCTCCTTTCTTAAATTTTTGGGGATTTATTAAATATTTTTATTATTCCATTTCTCCTTTCAATTAACTTCCTAGTTATAGATTTTTAACTAATGTTGATGATTAACCTAAAATTACAATCTCTGTTCTACTTTTATCAATATCTAGTATAAAAAGGTACTTTTACCAATTCCTGAAAAATGAATGGACTCCATTTATATACCCCATCTTTTATACTTTTTGGTTGTATATTATAATTCTGTGTTTATTTTAAGCCACTCAGCACATTATTATTGTTTTATATAATCAGTATCATTTTAGATTTGTCCACATATTTATTCTTTCTGTTGTTCTTCTTTCCTTGCCCATATCTGTGTTTCTGTCTGGAGTTATTTTCTTCTATCTAAGGAATTCCCTTTATTAATTATTTTTTGTGCAAGTCTTCCTTGTGATTAATCTCTCCATTTTTATTATCTACAATGTTATTTTGAAAGAATATTTTTTTGCTGGGTATAAAATGCTAGGTGGTGGTAATTTTCTCTTCTTTCTGTATGTCCAAGAGGACATTACTATTTTTATCTAGGTGTAGTTTTCTTTATTATATATCTTAAATCTGTGGCTTTTGAAAAATTCTCAGCCGTTATCTCTTCAAGTATTGTTTCTGCTCGATTTTATTTTATTTCTTCTTCCGAACTACCATTTACACATATGTTAAAATTTTTAACTATCTTCCCTTTCAATTTTCATGGTTCTGGGTATTTCTTATTGATCTTTATTCCATTCAGTTTACTATTCTTCTTTATAGCAAGGTCTAATCTGCATTAAACACCATGTATTGAGTGTTAATTTATTTATTTTTTTAGCTCTAAGGTTTATATATATATTGAACATTACTATATTAACATATGTTAATATATATTCAATTCTTTGCTTAAATTCTCCATTTTGTTTTCTATTTTCTTGAACATGTTAATTATAATTATTTTATAGATGTTGTCTGATAGTTTTAATATCTACATCTTTTGTGAGTCTATTGCATTTTTTTTCTGATTTTTTTCTTTTCTTTCTTTCTTTTTTTTTTTTTTCCGTCATATCATCTGATGTTCCAAGTTTTATTGGATAACAAATAATGTGATGAACAATTATAGAAATTATTTAAAGCTTTAGGTGATGATAACTCCTCCAGAGTTATTTATTTTGATTCTAGCAGGCACTTAGGTAGAAAAAGACAATTTTAATCCAGCCTGATATTGAGCTGATTTTAAGCTAAACCTTAGTGTTTAAAAGGCTTGGCCATTTATACTTCACCATTGCTCCCAAGTTGTGGTTCTTTAGTTCCCAAGTGGAAGTCTGAAGGGCTTTCCTCCTTGTGAAGCAATGAACTTTAATTTTTGTTTTTATATTCCTGTTAAACTACCTGAAGTTCTTCTCAACATGTCAAATTCTGCATGTCTGTTCGTGAATCAGCAAAGGCCTTGAAGAGAAAAGTAGCACTGACTGTTGGGTTTACCTCTGCACTCCCCTTCTTTCCAGGGTCTTGACACTGCAAGCACTTGCTGCCTTGATAGTTCTCCAATGTTGTCAAACATGTTTTTAAAAACATTTTATATAGTTTTCTAGTCATTCTCAGAAGGAGGTTTTTATTTATTTATTTTTTCTCATTACTGTAACATTGGTTTATAACATTGTATAAATTTCAGATGTACATCATTATATTTCAATTTCTGCATAGATTACATCATGTTCACCACCCAAAGACTAATTACAATTCATCACCACACACATGTGCCTAATCACCCCTTTCACCCTTCTCCCTCCTAACTTCCCCTCTGGTAATCACCAATCCAATCTCTGTCTCTATGTGTTTGTTTGTTGTTGTTGTTTTTAATCTTCTATTTATGAGAGATCATACAGTATTTGGTTTACTCCCTCTTACTTATTTCACTTAGCATAATACCCTCAAGGTCCATCAATGTTGTCAGAAATGGCCAGATTTCATCCTTTTTTATGGCTTAGTAGTATTCCATTGTGTATATATACCACATCTTCTTTATCCATTTGTCCCTTGATGGGCACCTAGGACTCTTCCAAGCCTTGACTATTGTGAATAATGCTGCAATGAACATAGGGGTGCATATATCTTTACACATTCATGTTTTCAAGTTCTTTGGATAAATCCCCAGCAGTGGAATAGCTGGATCATATGGTAGTCCTATTCTTAATTTTTTGAAGAATCTCCATACTGTTTTCCATAGTGGCTGCAGCAGTTGCACTCCCACCAGCAGTGCATAGGTGTTTCCTTTTCTACACATCCTCTCCAACACTTATTGTTTCCTGTGTTGTTAATTATAGCCATTCTGATGGGCGGGAGGTGATATCTCATTGTGGTTTTGATTTGCATTTCCCTGATAATTAGTGATATTGAACATCTTTTCATTTGCCTGTCGGCTATCTGTGTATCTTATTTGAAGAAATGTCTGTTCAGATCTTTTGACCATTTTTTAATTGGGTTGTTAGTTTTTTTGTTGTTGAGGTGTATGAGTTCTTCATATATTTTGGATATTAACCCTTTATCAGATATATGGTTTACAAATATCTTCTCCCGATTGTCAGGTTGTCTTTTCATTTTGTTGATGATTTCCTCCACTGTGCAGAAGCTTTTTAGTTTGATGTAGTCCCATTTGTTTATTTTTTCTATTGTTTCCCTTGC
Organism: Tapirus indicus; assembly: GCA_031878705.1. Classification (NCBI taxonomy): domain Eukaryota; kingdom Metazoa; phylum Chordata; class Mammalia; order Perissodactyla; family Tapiridae; genus Tapirus; species Tapirus indicus. Next base: position 2,843,810 of record CM062933.1, read on the forward strand.
CAGTTAGACATGGTACTTGAAAATATGCTGCTAAGACTGATGTCAAAGAGCATAGTGCTTATGTTTTCTTGTAGAAGTTTCATAATTTCAAGTCTTACACTCAAGTCTTTAATCCCTTTTGAGTTAATTTTTGTGCTTGTTGTAAGGTAATTGTCTACTTTCATTCTTTTGCATGTGGCTGTCCAGTTTTCCCAACACCATTTATTGAAGACACTTTCCTTTCTCCATTGTATGTCCTTGGCTCCCTTGTTGAAATTAACTGTCCATAGATGTGTGGGTTTATTTCTGGGCTCTCAATTCTGTTCCATTGGTCTGTGTGTCTGTTTTTGTGCCAGTACCATGCTGTTTTGATTACTATAGCTTTGTAGTATATTTTGAAGTCCAGGAGTGTGATACCTCCAGCTTTGTTCTTTTTTTTCTCGGGATTCCTTTGGCTATTCAGGGTCTTTTGTTGTTCCATATAAATTTTAGCATTCTTTGTTCTGTTTCAGAAGGAGGCTTGATTTGATAGAAGCAATCCTACCATCCCAGAAACCAAGATGCTATATTTATTTAGACACACAATACTACATCTATTTCTTTATTTACTCCTATGGTGTCCCTTATCTTTATCTTTGAAAAGGTTTTTCTCTCTCAAAGACAAAAAGAAAAATCTAAAAGCAACCAGAGTGATGACACAGATTATATAAAAAGGAATGAGACTAAAAGTGTTTTGAAAAACAAAAATAGATCAAAATATGGTTCATTAGTGTTTCCCTTACTATGGTTACATAACCAATTACCATAAAACCTAGTGTCTTAAAACAGCTCTTGTACTGTGCTCACAGAATCTGTGGTCCAGGAATTTGGACTGAGCACAGAGCAAATGGATTGTGTCTGCTCCAAGACGTCTGGATCCTCAGCTGGGACAAGACAGCGAGGTTGCTCAACAGCTACTGGAGTCCTTTAGAGGTGTCTTCACTTACGTGTGTGTTGGCTGATTCTGGCTGTTAAGACCTCACTTGAGGCTGTGGCCAGACCATGCGGTCCTCCCTTGTGGCCCATATTTCTTCAAGTGGCCTCAGGATACTTAGACTTCTTTAATGGTCACTCAGAACTCAAAAGTGACTGTGTCATTGAATAAGGTGGAAGTTGCATCATCCTTTCTGAATCTGCATTGGAAGTCATGCAGCCTCATTTTTGCTACAGTCTATTGGCTACAAGTGAGTCACAACTCTGCCAGATTCGATGTGGGGAAGAGGGTAGCAGAGATCCCACCTCTCAGTGTGGGAGAGGCAATGCCATATCATAGAAGAACTTGTAAGATGGGAGATATTTCTGTGTCAAGCTTTGGAAGATATAGTCTGCCACAAGTAATATTTCTAAAGGGCAGAAGTATAACAAATGCAACTTAAAATTTTAAAAAGAACTTAATTCTCAAAAGCTATAAAGACACATATTCAAGCAAAATATGAGAGAGTTGACCATGAGCAGACCCATATTGAAGGGTCTTCTGCAAGATATATTTCAGGAAATTAAAGCCAGTGTCAAGAAATGAGTTGCAAGAAGCAATTATGAGCAAAGAAATTTGTGAATATCTGAGAAAAACCTAAGCAGCACAGAATGTAAAATCCACTAATAATTATAGTAATTTGAGGGAGAGTAAAAACAATTTGAACTAAAATTTTGGAGAGCAGTAAGTTAGGGGAAAGATGTTGCTCAGAGTTAAATGTTCTCATTATCACTCATGAGGAGGGAAGGGGTACAGACTGTCTCTAGATCAAACATGTTAAAAAAGCAAGGGAAAAGCACAGCATATAGAAAGTATAATATTATATGGTAGAAAAATGCAAAATATTACTATTTATAGCAAATGTAGAGAAATTAATTTCAGCAGTTAAAATACAAAATTAAATTACAAAATAAAATGTATTAGTGACATTACCTGAATGCTAATGATACAAAAAGATTAAAAACAAATGCAAGGATGGAAAAGATAAACTACTTATATACTAATCAAAAGAAAATATTTAATTATTTTATTATTAGAAAAAATTTGATGAGTGCTAGGAATAATCCATGAGAGTAAAGCAACTCTGAACTTTTCCATTTAATAATATAACTTTAAAATACATTAAAGGAGAAATTGATAGAAATAAAAGGAAAGCAAAAGATTCATAGTCATAGAGGGAATTTTTGCACATCTTTTTGGGACAGACGGTCGAGGCAGGGGTTGATGGATCAAGAAGTCCAAAAATAAGTAAAACATAGAGAATGTAGCTAATTTGGTATAATATTGATTTATGGGTAAGAACAAAGATATTAAAAAAGATGTTGAGTGAAAAATGTTAGCTGTAAAATGGTATGAACAGTATGACTTGAAATACGTCGAGAATAAAGAGATGCTATTAATGCTTATGTTAGAACAATGAGTGTGAACTGGACTATCCTGGGCAAAGTGGGATATAAGTTCTCACAAAATATTACACTACTATTGGAAAATTTAAAGTATACAAAACAATACTATAGCAACATATGTGTCATGAATATGCTGAAAAAGCATAAAAATACTCTGGGAGTAAAGAAGGAGAGAGTGATGAGAGAATCGGATGGGGAGAATAAATAACAGCAACAACAAAGGCTTATGTAAGTTGTATAATGATAAATATTTACAGTATAAGAATTCTTATTTTTTCTAACTGGGTATACCTCATGGTTTAAAAGTTAAAAAGTTAAAGATAATTGTTTCCAACAGTCTAAGTAAAGTGATTCTTTTCCTTACAATAGATGGACCGTCCCTGTTATTAATTGTCAACAGTAACTGAAGTTGTAACATTGTGTGGAGGTGAGACTGGAGGGAATTAGTTTCTTTAAGGTCTTGCTGCACTCAATAAAACTTTATAAATATTTGATCTCATCAAAATGATCCAAAAGTTTGGAAAGTATTAGAGCACGAGAATAAACGAAGCAATCCGTCACAAACAGCATATAATTCTAACTGGATTGATAACTTGGCTGGATATGTCATGGATTTATATTTCTAGAAGGGTGAACAGCAGGTTTTTTTTCCCTTCCAATCAGCTAAATAAGCTTTTAAAGCAATACTTCTGATTACAGTTCATTCTTTCACTAATTAAAAGATGTTAGCATCCCACCTAATCTCACTTTGCAGGAATATTCTTGGATAAATCTTGCCTTATTCTTCCTTTGGGTCCTGGCCTGTATTTGTTACTCCTGGTCTTAGGCATGCAGGTGGTAATGAAGACACAGGGCATTGCTTCTGAATCATGCAAGAAACTTTTAGCCTCTTTCTAGGAACTTTGTTCTTGACTCCGACCACTCTGAATAAAGCCTATTTCATCACGTGTGGTTTGCAAATGTTCAATCAGCCAATGTATTTTACTTTTAATTTTTTTCTAATTGTTGCCAAGTATTCTTTTTTCAATTCTTTTTTTTTTTTTGTGAGGAAAACCAGCCCTGAGCTAACGTCTGTTGCCAATCCTCCTCTTTGTTTTTTTTGCTGAGGAAGACTGGCCCTGGGCTAACATCCATGCCTATCTTCCTCCACTTTCTATAGGGGATGCCGTCACAGCATGGCTGAGAGGCAGTGCGGCGGCAGGCGCCCTGGATCCGAACCCACAAACCCCAGGCTGCCAAGCACGAACTAAACCGCTGCGCCACTGGGCCATGGTTTTTTTTTTCAATTCTTTTGCCACAACAAAATTTATGCAAATAGTGGAGATAAACACATTGCAATCTTCTTAGTAATATTTTTAAATGTTAGCACTAAATACTAGCAGCTTTAAATCATTTGTGTTCTTTGGCTAGGTTTTATTTTCTCTAGCATGTTTATATCTTCTTCCCCTGCTGGCAGTGTTTCCTTTCTTTGTTATTTTCAGTATAAACAATGCTTTTTAGATGCATATTATCTTTTAATATGATTAATTTATTTTAATAGATAATATATGCACATAATATGTATTTAAAACTAATAAAATGAAATTCAGTGAAAGGTAAGTATCTCACCTACTCTATACATTAGTTGATTGATTTAATCCTACCTCATAGGCAAACTGTATTGCCGATTTCTTATGTATCCTTCAGAGATATTATATGTGTTTATAAGTGCATATATATGCATTTATAACTTCAAACACATTTTATAGTTTACATAGTGTTATAAAATCTAGCTTTTTTTGATAATATATCTCACTGAGTATTCTGTATCAGTCCAAATAGAGATGCCTTGTGCTTTTACTTCTGCTTAGCTTTCCATTGTCTTGACCAATCCTCAGTTATTAAATAGCCCTGTATTGATGGGCACTTGGATTGTTTTCAATCGTTTGCTATTATGAGCAACGCTGCTGTAAATGTCTTTGAACACAAATCTCTGAAAAATTGTTGAAATATTTGCAGGATAAATTCCTAAAAATAGAATTTCTGGATAGAAGTATAGATGCATTTGTAATAGATAGATGGATAGATAGATATCGCCAAATTGTACTCCACATGATTAATGATGTCACTTTTTAAAGAAAAATATTTTCCTTTAGGGACCAAAGACCTAAATATTAATAATATACTATGCTCAGGAATATCAATATACCTCAATAACAAAAATAGAACTGCCTTATACTTTTTAAGTAACTATAGAATTGTAACCAAAGTAGTTTAATTCCAGAATCCTACTTTGAGTGAATTGGGGAGGAGAAGGCAGAAAGTTCCTTGTGGCATTTTGGTTTAGGGATTTTTGGTGGGGTCATTTGAAAATCAAATCAAAATAAAGTTTGTGACCAATGGGAGTTTGGTTTGGTTTAAAAGAACCTAATTTATGTAGATGAGGGAGGAAAAAGGAGTTTGTGGCTATGCTTTTTCCAAAGGAGACTGGTTGTATTCAGTTAAGACTTGCAAGATAGACAGAACATCATCACGGTCTGACTCCTACAGCTATTTGAACTTTAAGTCTAGAAGAAGGATATGTTTATTTTATCCACTTTCTGGTAGTGAAAATGAGAGAATGGAAGACACATTCTATCTTATGTTTGGAAATTTGATATTTTCAAGCTTTACGCCTCATCTGCTTTCCTTGTCTCACTTTCCAGAAAAACAAACGCTCATATATTTCTTCGATCTTTTCTTAATACCTCAAATGTCTCAGAGCATATTTAAATATTCACTGGAGTGGAAACACTACTTAATGAATGTTTTTATGTGTTAAATAAATATCCTAAACTCTGATTGCCTAGAGCACAATATGGTTATTGACTCCTCTTTTTAAAAGGAAGAATCCCTTAAGGAAAATGTTGCAGAATTCTAATAAGGAGACTTCCATAAAAATCCACAGTTATTTTCCATCTCATAAACAACGTCTTTTTAAGTACTTTAGAAACTTTTATTTTCTTTTAGCTGCTCCCAGGGGTCTGTCTGGTCCATTCAATATATTTTCATCATTTTCCAATTTTCAATAGACCCCATAATATGACAAAATTCTTGTGTGTATCATCAGAAAGAAACCAATTCCCAGGTGGCCATGAGGAAGTTAACAAGTCTGAATTCCAGAAAGGCGTCATTAGACCCACAGGACCAAGTCACAAAACTAATCAATTCTGATTTGTTCCTTATGCCATGAAATAGCCACAATTACTAATTGGGAAGAAACACACACACACACACCGTTTTAAATTAATTCAACTAATTCTTTTTGCTTTTTGTCAAACAACTGATGGACTAAACATTGTACATAGTAAATCTCCCTTTTGATCAGCTTTGATTGCCATAACAAGTCCCACATCTACCTTACACTCAATTTTTCAAAGTTCTAACACATATAAACGTATATAAATATAGCATATGTAATGTAAATGTCTATATAGATACAAACTTTGTCTTTTGTAGCACATTATACATTTTTTTTCTTTACGCCAGTAGTGGAAATAGGGGAGTAGAAATTCTCCTGTCCCTTGTATGACCAACGCTGATATATGAGGTGACCAGCCCGAAGTCAAACATTGAATCCTCACAACCACCTTTATAAGCAGCCTCTGTAGAATGGGTCAGTATCACTGAATCTATAATACTGAGTAGAATGGGTCAGCAATACTAACATGATATAAGGGCTAAGTTCTTTTTTTTTTTTTTTGGCACGTGGACATTGTCCCAGAACTATTTGTTGAAAAGACTGTCTTTTCTCCCACTGAACTGTGTTTGTTCCTTTATTGAAAATCAATTGACTGTATATGTGTACACTATTTCTAGACTTTCAATTCTGTTCCATTGATCTACATTTAATCCTATGCCAATACCCCACTGTCTTGGTAATTATAGCTCTACAGTAAGTCTTGAAGTCAGGTAATGTAAGTGTTCTAACTTTTCTCTGCTTTGCCAAAATCATTTCAGCTATTCTAGGTCCTTTACATTTGCATACAAATTCGTAGAATCAGCTTGTAAATTTCAACAAAAACACTTCTGAAATTTTTACTAGGATTTTGATGAGTCTATCAATCAGTTTGGGAAAACTTGACATCTTGTGATTTTACAGTTTTCCAATTGTGAGCATGGAATATCTTTTGATTTATTTAGGTCTTCTTTAATTTCTCAGCAATGTTTTGCTATTTTCAAGACATAGATTTCCCATGTATTTTATTAAATTTATCCATAAATATTTCATATTTATGATGCTATTATAAATGATATTTTGTGTGTGTGTGAGGAAGACTAACACACACACTGAGCTAATATCCATCGCCAATCCTCCTCTTTTTGCTGAGGAAGACTGGCCCTGGGCTAACATCCGTGCCCATCTTCCTCCACTTTATATGGGACGCCGCCACGGCATGGCTGACAAGCAGTGTGTTGGCGTGCGCCCAGGATACGAATTCGCTAACCCCAGCCGCCAAAGCGCGAACTAAACCGCTGTGCCACTGGGCGGGCCCCCCATATTGTTATTTTTAAACATTGACTTTCAATTTTTCATTACTAGTATATAGAACTAGTGTTGATTTTTTATATCAAATTTTTAATTATGACTTTGCTAAACATAATTATTTATTCTAGTGCTGCACAGATGGCCACTCACTTGCCTGTGTGCAGAACCAATTCTGGCTACAAAAAGTAAGAGCAACACTAAAGTGGAAGTGACGGCCCTGCGTTAGTGGCTTCTGTCAGTTGCTTCACTCACTGATAACCTTTTTGACTTTCCGAAAAGTTTGGTCTGCTTCCCACTTTGATTGGACATGGAGGCCTTGGGATCCATATTGGCATTCTCCACCCACATCCACTATCTGGGTCTTTCATGACCAAGCCCCAGTGGACCTCATTTGTGACTAGAGCTGTGCTCTTTCTAATGCAACTGTCAGCTTACAAGGCAAAGAGAAATGAGCCACAAACAGTGGCAGGCTCTAAAATGGTAAAATAAATGTTTTTAGACACAAAAATAAATGTTCTACACATCTTTAAAGTCAGATACACACCCTGGGATGTAACAATGTTGCTTGGAAAGGGAGGCGTCATCTTTAAATACAACAGAGAGCAAGCTGTAAAATTTCTGCTCATCACCATTACAAAAATGTATGTGTTTATATATCCATATGTAGAAGTCTGTGTATCCTTCAATAAAATCTAAATAATGGAAATCTTGGATATCAAATATCTAGAAGTAGCACAAAAGCTGTTGCGTATGGGAAAGAGTGAGAGTGTTTTAAGCGTGTATGTTTTATATTTTAATCCTCAAAGATTTAAAGTTCGGTTTTCCCCACAGTGAAACCAACGGGTAATAGCCATGCATTCGGGTTTTCCTTGTGGCGGAACAATACATCCAGCTGCATCTGGGTGGATTTCTGCATCCACGGGCTGAGCACCACGGCACAGTCTCAGGCCCCCGGAGTTCAGAGTCCGTGTAAACACCGCTGTCTAAACAGAAGGCTCAGCCAGAGTGGCACTTGTGGCCTCGTATCCTCAGAGGGTCAGTGTTTAGCAAAACTATAATTTTAGCTTTCAAAGACCCAAGCCCCCAATTTTGTAATCTTTCATAACTTCTGACTAAAATTTCTTCACTAAGGGAGGGAAGGAAAGAGAAGAGAGTTTTCTACTTCATTCTCGGGTTTTAAAGCACGTTATTGGTGTGATCCCCAAGTGTCTGGAGGCCCAGCGAACGCCACATGCAGGTTTCAGAGGACTGCCAGTGGTGTTCTGCCGAGGGAATTTATTGTTTCTGAGAAGAAACTTGTTTTTAATTTGTAAACACTTCGCATGTGGGGACCCATTTTCCAGGATACCGTTTACAATCATATTTTCTGAGTGATTTCAGTGTTTCTGGACAGAATTCTGTCCTAACTTTCCTCCGTTTCCTTTGGGATGAGGTTAATGAGTGATTGCAACATCCTACAGTCTCAATAGCTTGTTATTTATAATTGTAATTGGGTAAGCCTGACTCGTATTTAGTGCTCAATAAATACTGGATGAACTGAATTACATTAGAGAATACACGCGAGTATTACGGGGAGGGTTTCAGCCCTGTATGACCTTCGTTAAGATTCTTTATCACTTTGGACCATTTTTTTTATCTTATAAGTGATTTGAAGAGTTTGAAACAGTCTCCAAAATTCCTTTCATTTCTAAAATTACATTTTCTTATGTATTGGTAAATTACAAAATTTAGTTTAAAAATATATAGACTTTATTTACATAAATATAAACACATTGTGGTGCATCTTAAATTTTGACTGATTGTTAGCTTTTAGTCGTGCCATAGACGTATAGCCTTTGATTTTACGTTTGTTTCTTTTTTCCTACATGATGCAAAAATTAGTAGTTAAAAATGAAGATTCTATTACAACCATTTGCTTAGTCTACCTTTCCCAATTAGCTTGTTATACATTTTGCTATATTTAGAAATTGACTAGTTGTGCTGAGGTCACATATATGAAGCCATATCCAAAGATTTTAAAAAAGGAGAATTCAAATAAAATATAATTACATCAATTGACATCTTTGGACAGAAATGAATTTTTCAGGTAAACAAAATCTTCAGTATTTTGAAAATAGCTATTTATATACCTGTATAAGAGTTCTCCTTCTTTATGATCTACAATCATGTCATGAAGTTTGTTCCAGCTGTTAGACCTTTGATTTTGGCATTTAAATAATTTCTGTCTAATAAACGTTGATTTAAGATCAGTCTGAGTTTCTTTTTAAAGTTTGCTTTGACTGTATTCTTGACATGTTTCTGTATGTGTGACTTTGCACATCTGGACACCAACATATTTTATTTTACAATATTCAGATTTTGGGTCCAAGCCTAAGCTGAAATGAAAGATTTATAAGTTTCTTCCTTCATTAACAGTTCTTCCAGAAAATTTTTTCGGTTTAAAAAAATTTTTTTGACTGACTATTTAAGGGCCCTTCCAAAGTTTGAAGTACGTAGTGTCAGACCCCCGGGTCAGTCTAGGACTAGTACATGATCATTGGTCCACAAACCTAAGACTCGTATGAAATACCCAAGGAGTTTGTTAAAATGTAAATTTCTGGGACCCTTCCTTCAGACATTTTGATTTATTTCATCTTGGGTGTTATACACTCCCAGCCTGATTCTGATGTACTGCCAGGCTTGAAAAACATGCACTATACGTTATAGATATGTATTTTAAATGATGTTAAGCCAGTAATCCAGTGGAATGTTCAAGATGGAGTGAAGGTTAGGTGTAGAATTTTAAATTGTTACACTCATTTATATTATCAGATGTTATGATCTCAACAATTAATTGCGGGCACATCTGCATCTCTCAATCAGAATCTCTCATATTTAATAGCTTATAGCAATCACATGAGGATGGAAGGATAGAAATTCTGTCTGACTGAGAATGCCAAGTCACCGTTGCAACTGATTCTTCTTAGCTGGTCTCAACATGTAAAAATGCAAATAATATTAAGCATTTTCTCTAACCGTTATAGGAAAGTAGAAGCTAGACTTCTTAGGAAAGAACCTTCCTTTTACTCATAGATTGGATTAAGATGTCCTCTTTTTCATTGCTCTGTAACCATTCTGTGTTTCAGTATCTTCTATAAACTGAGGGTAATAAAATACCTTTACTCATGGGGTTGTTACTTAAATGAGTCAGTATTTAGAGCAGTGTCTGGCCCTTATTAGAATTCATAAAAATTACAATTCTTATTTTATTATTGCTCCAGGGATCTCCTTGACTCTAGTCAGAAGTAAGCCTAAAGAAGGTGCCATTCTGTTAGGGGCGCTCCTCTCTGGCTTTTCCCACTCCGGGAATCAGAATCGTGACTGCAATTGCCAGGGGTGATATTTTCCTTCTGATATCTACCTAGAGCAACACTTAATATGTTTATTTAATCTGGGCATCTATAGGAATTACAATTAATTGAAATCATTAGATTTTTTTGAGGGAAAATTTTGTATAGTTTACTATTTAATGACTTCAAAATTGAACATCTATGTTTATTTCCAAATTTTTCACACAAGAAATTCATGCCAGTCTCTTAGTTTGTCAAAACCATTGTCCATTCTTGAGTGCTATACAGGTCTGTCTTCCTGCATTATTCATATCCTGCCAGTCTTTAGGTGGACCATTCATCATGGCCTCAAACACCATGCATTCATGGCAGATTTTGTTTTCTGTATCTAACTTTGTTTTTCATATTGTTGGTTATGTGAAATATACATCCCTGCTCTTCTATAGTCTGCAGTGAAAGACCACTTTTATCCTATGTGGCTACTTATGAACTTGCTCCAAGTTCACTGCCAGTAGAGTCTATAAAATTGGGTTCTCTTGATCATGAATTTACTTGTTATACCAGGAATTTCTTTGCTTTCTACTTGGGGTGTTTTGAAAGCATCAGTGAAAGCCGTGTCAACATATTGTAATCTTAAAAGGTGTGCGTGTGGGTGTATGTGTGAGTGTTTGTGTGTGTGGGAAGGTGTTAGTTTGCTCCTTATTTCAGTCAGATTCCAATTAGAAGGAACACAGATACTATAAAACTTCATGCTTAACAACATCAAAATTTTGTCTTGGATACATGCAGACTACATTTGCACAAATTGCTGATTTGTCTTTTTTACTAAATTTAGAAGGAGGTAAGATTTTAGATTCTCAGATTTGTATTTACCTATGTTATATTTTATCTTGTACAGCTCAAGCTCTCGTGTTTATTTATTCAGAACATTTACCTTACTATTGACTAAGAAAGACAAGTGCACTGTTCTCACTGGTCTCTCAGTTCAGTTGTGAAGATTCTAGTATGGTATTATGATATAGGTTTGACTTGATTCTTGACAGTGATTGGGTTTAATATGAGTATGGTTCTAAGATAATTTGAGAATGCCTAATTAGCTATACAGGGGTATGTTCTACTCTGTTATACACATTTATTTTTAAATTTTCATTCAAAAGTTGGAAAATTATACTATTGTCATCCAGATTTCCAGCTACCTGGTACTTTGCTTTTGGTAAGCTGCAGACCATAGCGTACAGGATCTTGTTCACTGAAATCTGCCTCTGTGAGAGAGACTTATCTTAAGAAACAGTTCTAAACTGATGTGCTCTTTTCTCCTTTAAAATGTGCTCACAGAATTAACTAAATATTGACATTAGATGATAACCTACTCAAGATTCAAACTATGTATTCAGAGAGAACTGTGCTCTTTCACTCTTCTTTCAAAAAAAGACGTTTGTACATGCAAGTTAATGGGCTAACTTCATTCATTTGGAATGCTGAGGTTTCATACATTTTTAGTCATTTTTACCTAATAAGGTAAACCATTCATATTGTGTCATTTAAACTAAACTTGAAGAATGATCCCAGATTAGGTTCACAGTGCCAGAGCAACTCTCAAACCACAAGCAAAGGCTTATAATCATCAATGATATGTTACAAATCTAAGATGAAATGTGATCAGGATATGTTTATCATTCCATAAGAAAAATACGTAATACAGACTTCTGAAATTGCAATGTTTCATCAGAACTATCAACTGCCAAAGACTACATAAACAGTTTCTGTGAGAGGACTATGACTTAATTGCTCTTATGGTCAACTAATTGTGGGTGTACCTTTATATGTATTCAATTACCTTTTGGGAATGAAGGTGAAATTTGAACACAATTTTAAGAATAAGCTCTGAATTTGGCTTTTCCTCAGTAGAAAGGCCTATTGTCAGTGATTTCTGTCTTTTGACACTGTCAAGGACATACTACATATTCCAAAATTATTTTAAACAGGTGTGTCTAAGTTACATATTCCAGTGAATTACATCTTCTAACTATGTAATCTTATATTGGTGATGAAGTTCTGCTGCAAGTTCTCATGACAATATGTATGAAATAGCTTGGATAGTCTTCTTTATATATATTATCAGGATTTTCAAATAATACTTATAATTTAATATTTAAAAACATCTGAGGCCTATTTTCAAATTAAGAGGGGAATGTTATTTCTACAAATAGGAGAACTTAAGGGAGGAAACCTTAGGGAATACTATCTAGAAATAAAATACTAGGAATAATTATTTTTAATAGATTGATTAATTGTGAGATTTCATTCACAGGCAAACACACACACACACACACCCCAACACTGAGGATTTATAGTTATAGTAAATTATGCATAGTGGATATCTCTGGTCTTAGTGAAGTAGGCAGCTCCCCTTTGAACAGAAGTAGAGATAGTATGCTCCTGCCCTCCTTCAAGGTTCATTCTCAAGGTTTTTTATATAGGTCCACACCTCTCTGCCTGCCCAAGCTTCTCCACCAATGGATGCATGGAGATTATGATATATATTAAGGTTGGAACAGGTTGATATTGAGATGGGAGTCCTTTAATCAATAAAATATCCCTAAAAGACCATTTTTGTTTTGACAAAGTAGAAAATTCCCATTTTCTTCATAATTTTTGGCTTACATGAGATTCCCAAATTCTTTAGTCAATTTTTTCTGCCAAAGATTCTGAAAGTGAGATTGTCCTGTTAAACTTGTGAGGTCACTTTGTATTTGTGGAATGAAAGATTCATTTGATAAATGATGTTCTCTAGATCCACTTTGATGTTGGTGGGATGTTCTTTACCCATGTAGTCATATGGCAACTCTATGATTAACATTTTGAGGAACAGCCAGACTGTTTTCCAAAGCAACTGCACCATTTTGCATTCTTACCAGTAATATATAAGGATTCCAATTTCTCTACATTCTCACTGACACTTATTATCTGTCTTTTTGATTGTAGCCATTCTAGTGGACGAGAAGTGCTATTTCATTGTGCATTTGATTTGCATTTCCCTGATAAATAATGATGTTGATCATCCTTTCTTTTTTTATTGATCATTTGTTATCTTCTTTGGAGAAATGTCTATTCAGATCCTTTGCCCATTTTTAGTAGGCTTATTTCTCTTATTATTATTGAGTTATAGGATATGAGTTCTAGATATGAGTCCCTTATCAAAAGTCCCTTTCTCCCATTCTGTGTGCTGTCTTTAGCCTGAGTCCTGGAATAGGAAGACATGTGGAACAGAGTGATAATAATCGACCCAAAGCCATTGATACCCAAACCACTAAATCTGCCACTATAGCAATTGTGGTAGGTAAACCGATCAGAATGTTTCACAACTCTTTTTGAGATGAGGGAACTCTAAATGAAAAGTAGAAGCTAAAAATGAGAAGATTGAGATCTTCTTTAAGTCAAAGAATAGCTATAAAATTTATGTGAAAGCAAAGCATAAAATATTTGCCACAAAATCACAAATATCATCAGCTTTAACTAGTGAATTTGGCAGTTTTTCTCACAAGAGAACTCATTATCTCTTAATAGTCCCCCATTTTCATATATATCATGCCCTCCTACTTTTCAGCCATTGCTAAAAACCCTAAATCTTATTGCTTTCAAGTCTATCACTCTCAGGTCATTTCTTGCCCATTATCACCATTTCTCCATCAAAACTATTTGGATATATGTCACATTTACTCAGAAAGTAAGTCACTTCTTTCTGAGGGGGCTAAAAGTCTAACAGGTATAGATATCGATATATTATTTATGCTGCTGGATTAATGGAAAAGCACTAGATTCTTGAAACTTTATTCTCTATCAAATAATATTTGCACCCTAAATTATGCTGCATAGTTGGCCATCATGTGCCTGTGTGCAGAATCAATCCTGGCTAAAAAAAGTAAGAACAGTATTAAACAAGTGTAATGTTTTACAATTGCAATAATTTCCCAACCATTTATTAATTAACAAGTATATATTCTACTTTTAATAATAAGGAATTGCATTAGGTGATTTTGGAGACACAAAGGTCATTTAGAACCAAACCCCATTTATAGGAAGATTTTATCCTATTGCCGGCATACAGGCAACACCCATTTTGGCCACGCTTGTTTTGCAGCCACACCAGTCAGAACATGAATAATTGTATGTCCACGTGTAGGCACACCACTGTACAGTGTGGAGACGTTTAAAATCATTTCACTTTTCAATTGTGTATAGTATGAAGAATTCTCTGGGGTAATTTGTGTGACCCTCTATAGTCCAACTATGAGTAGGGCAAGAAAGAGAAGTAGCATGGAGAAGAAATCTCACTTAGTTAAGTGATGGGGGGAAATGCTACCAAAGGACAGAAAAGTAACAGAAATAATGGTGATCACCCAACTATGATCAACAGTTTGAAAAAATAAACTCTTTGAGAAAGCACATAACAATGGGCATATTTAGCTATGCAGAAAAGGTTGACATATTAATCTAATTAATTAGTCTTGGCATGGAAATTTTTGTACGAAATGTTGTTTATCAAGTTCTGTTCTAGAGTTGTCCATGACCTGTGGCTCCATCCGTTTTTTAAGGCAGCAGCACAGTCTAAAAATCCTTATGCTCATTTCTGAGTCTCAGTTCAGTAGCTTACACTTGAAAGAACCATTGGCAGAGATCTACTTCAGATAAATCAAATTACTCTTATCAATATAGTTTTTAAAAGTACATCCTAAAAATATTAATCATGAAAATATTATTTTCATCAAGATATAAAAATACCTCTCCTACAATGTCATATAAGTGTATATTCCCATAAAACTAATTCTGCTGCTTTTAATAGTTGTTTTCATGAAAAAGTATCTTTGGGGAGTCCTTCAAAGAACAGCCTGTATCACTAGAAATTATAACTAAATCCCTTTTATTTATTATAAACATTGGAACTAGTGTTTGAATTCTGGCAGAGAGATACAATAACATTCTGGGTAGACAGAGTGTTTACTGCATGCCTATGAACACAGGGTTGCTAAAAACCTTCCCGTGAACTCCATATCCTGCCCAAAAGGTTTACAATTCCTTCATTCTGGTGGAGTCAGCAGCTAATCAGATTTAAATAACACTTTTCAATAAGGTAACTCCTCAGTGGCTGAGAATTCAGACACACAGGTATGTTCTTGAACATGAATTTGACTTTAATTAAAGGGTTGGACCTAACATATTTTTGTCACACATCAGTTTTATAAACAATAATTTTCTTGAAAATGTTCAGAACAAATTTTACAATGGTTTATTAAATTCCTGAGGCAAATCCTCCACAGCTCACCTCCATGTGGAGAAGAGATGCCTTTCATTCAATGAGAATAACTTATTAAGCTCCTTAATCTTCATAATCACATGCTAAATCCTGTCTTTTAATGTGGATAAAAACATTCCCAGCCCCAGTCCCTATCAGAATACATAACTTGAAACCACAGCTATCCAGATATAACCTCAGCAAAGAGACGTTTTCCAGATGTGATAATCTAAGGAAATCATTAGTTGTGGTTTGTTGTGATTATTTGTGAGATGATGTAGAAGTAGAAAATTATAAGCCTTAAATACTTTGAAGCAACCTTGGATAAAAGAAGCCACAAATGACAATGGTATTGAATACAAATATTTACAACTAATGTTGTAAACTGCTATACCGGTCATCACTGTTCTATGTAAAGGTGAGGGAGAAAATTGGAGAATATTTTCACACCACTGTCCATAAGAACATTAGCCAGTTGGGGCAAAAGTATTATTTTTTTAAATAAACTTTTTGGTTTAGAATAGTTTATGTTGACAGAAAAATTAGGAGGATGGTACAGAGAGTCCCCATATACCTTTCACTCACCTGTTTTCCTCTGTTACTGATGGGTTACAATTCCCACGCTACATTTGCCACAGCTGAGGAGTCAACTATTAACTCCACATTTTATTCACACTTGATCTTCACCAAAAGGCCAAGAAGTGATCCACATTTTATTCAGATTTCACTGGTTTTTCCCTAATGTCTTTTATGTTCCAGGATCCAATTAAGAATATCATATTTAGTTATATGTCTCCTTAGCCTCCTCTGCTTTATGACAGATTCTCAGTCTTTGCTTATTTTTGATGATTTTGGCTGTTTTGACGAATGCTGTTCGGGTATTTTGTCTCTCCGCTTGGGCTCGTCTGATGCTTTCCTCATAGTTAAAGTGGGGTTCTGCGTGTTGGAGGGTGACCACAGCGATGAATTTCGGTTCTCATCACGTCGTGTTGGTGTGTGCCGGGGGTACACGCTCTCAACATGACTTCTCACTGGGCTGAGGTTGCCCTTGTCACCTGGCTGAGGTGTCGTTCGCCAGGGTTCTCTACTGCCCAGATAAGCTCCTCGTTTTTGATGTGAAATCTGTTCGTGTTCTGTGCGGCAGATGTTGGTCACTGCTGTGGCTGCCCCATTCTTTGAAACCTTTCCTGTAGGAAGAATTCCTTACCTCGTGGCTTCTTGCTTTGCTGGCGTACAAGGCTGAGAGCCTTTCCAGCCTCCCTGTGGCGAGCCTGAGGAGCCCTTGCTGCAGCAGTCGGAAGTATCACCTCTCCGGACAGGGGGCAGAGACATCTAGCTTTAGGGGCAGGAGGACACGAATTTGCTTATTTGTCAAAAAAGCCTTAGGATACTGGTCTTAACCTTCTCTGACAGACCAGGAAACTCATTCTAACAGATTCTTTCTAACCACAGCAAACAAAACAAAACAAAAAACAACATAGAGTTTCTCCAGTGTGTCACTACTTATTTTTTAACAATAAGAAGATTCTGAGGTTGACAGATAATTTATGTTAAAAAGTAAATCAAAGCAAAGTCAAGGTTAACCTAATGATTATGTTGTTCTTATGCCGTTGCATTCCACTATCTTTCTTGAATGGCAGAGGAAAGTTGCACCTAATACATACAGGAGTGTGTCATGCATGTGAGCATTATCTGGTATGAATCAAAATGAAAAATGTTGGAAAATTGCTGGCCTGTTATGTCCTCCTTTATTTGTTTGAAATCTAGTTTTTCATAGCTGACCAAATAGAATTTTATATTTTTGGACCACATCATATTAGATCATCATCAAATCATCTTTACCAAACAATACTTGAACTTTTACTGTCTTCCAGTTTTTATGATAAGGTTCTATAAGAATTAGACATATGATTTCCATTTTGGCA
Source organism: Tapirus indicus (assembly GCA_031878705.1). Taxonomy (NCBI): domain Eukaryota; kingdom Metazoa; phylum Chordata; class Mammalia; order Perissodactyla; family Tapiridae; genus Tapirus; species Tapirus indicus. Next base: position 2,861,261 of record CM062933.1, read on the forward strand.
TTTTCTATGTTGTATACACTTTTCCCTGATATAAATACCTTATTTTTACCCATAACTGAATATCCCTCAATATTTGATATAATTTTTCCTCTCTAATTGAAGAAAAATTTTAAACATTTTATTATTTTGAAATAATTATAGATATATAGGAAGTTGCACATAAATGTGCAGGAAGGTCCCTGCACTCTCCCCGGGCCTCCCTCTAGGCTAACACCTTGTGTGACTGCAGTAGGCCAGGGATACTGAGAAATTACCATTGCCACAACCCACTGAGCATACTCAGACTTCTGCAGCTTTGCCTGCTGCCATTTGTGCGTGCGTGTGTGTGTGTGTGTGTGTGTACTGAAGTAAAATCCTTAACTTTAAAGTTTCTTTCTGCCTTATTTAATTGGTTATGGTAAGTAATGCTAATTGTTGTGATAAACAAACTCCAAAATCTCAGTGGCTTAACACAATAAGAGATATTTTTCCGCTCACACAAAAGCCAATGTTGTTGTTTCTGGCTGTGGATTACCTTCCATGTGGTCATTTGAAAACTAGGCTCTGTCTAGCTTGCTGGAAGTTACATGAGTACTCTAAGTACAAGAGTGAATGGGAAACATCCTCTAGCTGTGTGTCCACGAGGAGAAGAAAGTAGAGTGATTTCTGCTACACACTTGGTTCTTTGAGGTTAAGAGCCAGGTTTTATGTCTTATCTTGCCTTGTTGAAAGTACTAGTTACCATGTTTAGTATCTTTATCTCTTAATTTATTTTCAAATTTTCTTTCTTAATTTGGTGTTCTTAAATTCCAAATATCTGCTTTGTTATTGGTCTTTTTTTAAGCAAAGGAATGAGAAATGAATAAATTCAAAACTCTAAAGGAATTAAGTGAATAATTTACGCAACATTTCAATTGCAAAAGTTGATTTGTTTTCATCTTTTAAAATCTTTTCTTTCTTCTTCTCCAATGTTCTAAAAATTAATAATCAAAATTTATACTGTGACTACTTGATAAAAAATATCTGGATTAAAAATGAAAAGTTTAGTCAGTAATCATGTATTAGACTATGTAAAAGTCCAATATAACAATGTTTAGAAATATAAAAATAATTTCACTTCTTTGAATAGACATAGACTTTACCAAAGTAGTTTATATCTGGAAAATGGATCATAATAAGAAAAAAAAAATTTTCTCTTAATTTTTAAAAGAACATTTTTATTTACATAGATAATCTAAAAGTTGCTTTCTACTCTTGCTCTAAAGGTAATATTTAAAATAGAAGTCCTGTGCTATTTTATTGTTAGTGCTAGCAGTTCAATAGCTAACTTCACTGAACTGTACAATTGTATGAGTTTAGTGAGTCTATGTGCTGTCTTTAGACACATAAACTCCCATGGAGATAATGTAATCCCTCCTCACAAATCTGCAAAAGGGATTTTATGAGCCCTAATAATTGCAGCATGCTGCAGTGAGGACTGAGTTTAATCACAAGAGGCGTTTTTCAACTGCATTCTCCCATGAAAATCTCATAATAGAGAAGATAAGAACTTAATTTAAAAATCATTGTTCCATGGAAAGTCCTTACATAAACATGAAAGTCAGTTCTATTATTTAGCAATTTTTGATTCTCAAATCATTATTTCCACTGTAAAGTATTGTGGGTTTTGTTGTTTGAGCTATTATTAAGAAATTAAGGCACAAGTCTCAGTAGCCAGAAATCAGTGAACAGATGGAAAATGTGGTATTTCTTTTAGAAGCGTTTCCAGCTGAATTTTTACATCAGTTGTGGATTTGCCGAATATACTGAAGGAATACTGAAAAGCAACCCTAAGTTGAATTCTGCAAGTCTCTCCATGACAGCGTATATATGTAATTAAGGGGAAGCCATGATGATCTGTCTTCAGAGTGAGTTAACATCTTAAATATGTGTGATGTGAAACCCGAATCCCTGAAGCACATTGGGCTTTTCTGTTCCTCCCAGCCACATGCGTTCCTTTTCTTCCTCCCTTTCATCCTTTTCTGGCGTGACAAACATAGATGTAAATATGGACATCATACATGGGGTTTTAAGGGGCAAGCATTTCAAGCTGTTTTCCAGAGGAAAAAACTTTCCCATGCAATTTTTCTATACTCTAATACTTTTTCAAGTTTTATTAACATTTATTAATTTTCTCCAACTTATTTTTCATTTTCATGACAGAAGCTTGTTCTCAAGGATGCTTTAAGAGAAAACTTAAGCAGTTTTCTTCCAGATATCTGATATGAATTTACCATGAGTTAATGTTTAATTAGTAGCTGGCAATGGGTATTATGCTGTGAAACTGTCATCTGGTTATTTTTCTTTCCTGAGCTAGACGATATGTGAACCTTTAAGTATGAGAATTCACATCTTGCTATTTGAGGAAAAGACTGAAGTTGCAGAGTGAGAAGATGGCACTTTATCTACCATGTGGACATTTCTAATTTTGTGAATTAACTGGGGTGAATTTTACCTTCCTGTTTTGACTTGTCCCTGCACAGTCCTGGGCCAGACTTCTGCTTCCCACATTAGCTGATGTGTGTTCAGTAGCTCCAGACTGCTGTTCATCTGAGCCAAAGACAAAATAATTAAGAAGAGAAATCTCCTTTAAAAAGAGCTTGTACAACAAAACCAAATGCTAAAGATTTCTGGAGTTGTTTAAATATCTAAGACCATAATCCCTTTATTTGGGCAAGTAGTGGTTTGTTAGTTATGGTTCCCTTATTTAGCTCGCTCGCTCACTAGTTTGTCACATCCAAAGAATAAAAATTTACATCATACCTTTCCCAAAACCTACAAGTTATATTTGCTACACTCTAAGGGAACAGGGAAATACAAGGAGAAATTCTCAGTTCTTCATAAAAGGATACAAGAAATGTATATTCAGGTCCCAATTTTCTGCATTAATTATATACAAAGAGTAGAGATGGAGTAATGAAAATGTGGTTACAGTGAACATAGGGGTGCATATATCTTTTTGAATTAGTGTTCTCATATTCTTTGGATATGTACCCAGAAGTGGAATTTCTAGATCATATGGTACTTTTATTTTTAATTTTTTGAGAAACCTCCATACTGTTTTCCGTAGTGGCTAAACTGATTTACATTCCCACCAGCAGTGCACAATGGTTCCATTTTCTCCTCATCCTTGCCAACACATTATTTTTTGTCTTTTTGATAATAGACATTCTGACAGATGTGAGGTGATATCTCATTGTGGTTTTGATTTGCATTGCCCTGATGATTAGTGACGTTGAGCCTTTTGGGTTCATCGATAGAGGAATGGATAAAGAAGATATGGTATATACACAATGGAATACTTCTTGGCCATAAAACAGAATGAAATCTTGCCATTTGTACGACATAGAGGGACCTGAAAGGTATTAAGCTAAGTCAGAGAAGGGCAAATACTATATGATTTCACTTATATGTGGAATCTAAAGAACAAAACAAATAAACAAACAAAACAAAACAGAAACAGACTCATAGATACAAACAACAAACTGGTGGGCACCAGAGGGGAAGGGGGTGGGGGATAGGAGAAATAGGTGAAAGGGATTAAGAGGTACAAACTTCCAGTCATAAAATAAATGTCATGGGGGTGTAACATACAGCATAGGGAATATAGTCAATAATATTATAATAATTTTGTATGGTGACAGATGGTAACTAGACATACTATGGTGATCAATTTTTTAATGTATAAAAATATCAAATCACTATATTGTGCACCTGAAATTAATATAATATTGTATGTCAATTATACCGCAATTTAAAAAAGGTAGTTAACTCAATATGAGGACTTAGAATAGGCTTCTGAGAAAAAACTATCTGGAAGTTAGATTTTGATGAGATAATAGAAGACTGTAGTCGGAAAAAGAGAAAGGACATTCCAAGAAAAGGAAAGATTTGTACAAAGGCGTTGGTGGCATGAAGCAGCAGAGTTCTGAGTTATAAATTGTACATTATTAGGCAGAGTATGGGGATGGAAATGAAGATATGGGTAAGGTGGGGAGGAGATGGGTTGGTCCCTGTTTTGTCAGGGCTGTACTGGTTCACGCCTATTATTGTGGCATAATTATTAATGATTATGAGCCCTCTTTCACTTTCAAAATGTTCTGGTTGGGATGGTAAATTATATTGTCACTTTAGGGTGGTGGACTTTTGTAAGCCATGTAGTACTGTTTCTTTTCCCCCTGGGACTGCCAACACTGCCTCATCTTTTCTGCAAATATTATGATTAGTCTTCTAGTCTCTAGGGAGGAGAAGAGTAAGGCAGAGGCCAGACCCCAAAGGGTTTTATATATTACGCTAAGGAGAATGACATTTCAAGTCTAAGTAAGGGGCTCAGTGAAGGGTTTCAGGCGGGAAAAATATGTGTTCATATTTTTATTTTACAAAGAGCACAAGGTAGTGACATGGAAAATGATTTGGAGGATGGCAAGAATGGAAGCAGGCCCAGCTGACAGCCAGCACCAATGATCAGCCATGTGAGTGAAGCCATCTTAGGCCATCCAGCCTCCGTTAAGCAACCAAAGGACTTCACTTGGCTTCGGCTGCCTAAGTGCCCAGGCAGGACCTGCTGAACAACTGCCTAGCTGAGCACAGCCCACACTGCAGTCCCGCAGAATCATGAGAAAATAAAATGGTGGTTGTTTTAAGCTACTAAGTTTTGAGTGATTTGTTATACAGCAATAGATAACTGAGACACCAATCTAATTTCCTATTAGAATATATAATAATATGTTGTATAAATAATATGTTGTATAATAATATGTCAGGAGAAAGACTACATGAGCATATAAATAAAAGGCAAAAATAAATTTACTTAATGAAGTTCTGATCCACTCATGATTCAAAACTCTTAGAAAATTTTAAATAGGAGAATACTTTTTTAACCTGTGAGAGAATATTCTTTTACAATTAGCCACTTTCATGCTTACTGAGAAAACATTAAGCAATAAGACAAACCTATTACCAAATGTTATTGTTTAATATTTTCCTATAAGTTCTAAACAATGCGATATATTAATCAGAAATATAAACCTTAAATATTGGAAACAAGTACATAAAATGCTATCATTTTTATGCATAATTGACTACCCACCATTTTAAGGTAATCTATGGGAAATAAACAAAATTTTAAAAAATTTACAAGTTCAGAGAAATGGCTAAATGTGATGTAAGTTGTAACAAAACATGCATTGAGCAAGAATAAATTAGTAAATAATTGAAAATAATCTAAATGACCATCGTAAGACAAAACAAAAATGAAAATGAACAAAAGAAATCCACCTAGGAATACTCTAACCAAGATTAATATGAAGAAAACTACAGAGTTTTCTTAGAAACATATTAAAAGACTTGAGTAAATGGAGTTCATATCACAGACCTGGATAGGAGGACGAACCATGATAAATATGTTCCTTCCTCTCAACTTAGATCAACGCTTATTTTATTATTATTTTTAGTATTTAATACAGTATAGAAGGTATAAAAATATGTGTATGTACACAAAAATACTGGAAAAGGAAAACAAGGAGCAGGGATATGTCATCTCAGATTCTACAGGAAAAGAAAGCTAGAACCATGCGATTATGAGGACTCCCAAAAGTAGAACTGAAGAATGGACCAGAATAGAAAGCCAGGAAACAGACACTAGTGCATGTATCAGAACTTGCCTTAAAACAAATATAAAATCACAAATCACTAGTAAAATTGTTTCCTGTTTAAAAGGCCTTTAACTCACATATGCATCAAAATAAACTGTACTTGTTTTAAAGAGATAAATATTTAAAATTAAACCCAGGTGAGTATTTATTTTACTCAGCATGAAGAAGAATTTTCCGAGTAAATGGTAGGACTTTAAAAGTGACTGTAGGAAAAATTTTAAAATTTTACATGTATTCAAAAACAAGCATAATGAGGAAATAGATATGTTTCAGAAAAATTTTAAATGCTTTATATATAAAATTATAAAAAAATTAGTTCGACCTCAGAAAATTTTAAAAATTTGTGTTAAAAATATAAAATATGAAGACCAATTGGGAAAAATAACTACAAAAATATTACTATCCTTAATATATAAATAGCTCTAATGAATCACTGAGATAAACTTTTCAATAGAAAAGTGAAGTCAATTAATATAAACAGGCAATTTACAAAAGAAAAATTACCATGTTGAATGAACATATGAAAACGTGTCCAATCTTACCAACATTACATAGATGAAAATTAAATCAGAGAGATACCATTTACTTCTCACCACATTTTAAATTTTTGAAAAATACACTAATATCTAGTATGGGAGATACATCCAAATGAGTATATTCAGGCGTGATAATCAAAATATTTTACACCCAGTACAGCATGGCACTGACCAATCACAGTATACTTTCAACAAGTCAGCTCTCTGTTCTGATTGGAACACAAACTCTTACAAACTTTCTGGTGGATAGTACGTCAAAATAGATCATATTCCTTGACACAGAAGTTCCTCCATGTGTGTACTAAATATTTTTCATAAATTTTCAAATTGCTTTTCAGAAACATTTTACCAATTTACAGTTTTATCAGAAGTTAATGAGAATCTTTTTCCTCACATCCTAAATAACAATGGATATTTTTAATTATTTTAAATTTTTTGCCAATATGATAGATGACAATGCTATTTGATTTTTGGTTTGATTTGCATTTCTTTGGCTATTAATACAATTGGCTGTTTGTATTTCTTCTTTTGTGTACCGACTGTTCTTGTTGTGTTACTTTTTTATGTTACATATTTAAACCCTGTTAGTAAATGAGTAGAAGAAAAGAGATTTAAATGATTTTTCTTCTATTCACATGCCCATACCAATTATTTTTCGTCGTGAACACTAGTCTCCTTTAGAACACAGTGTTCTGAATGGAAAACTCAAGAATGAAAGAACATACTGTGTGGCATTCTGCCTGAGAACAAACCACTAAATTTAAAAGAGCACGCATTACAACAGAGAGGGGTGGATATCGGCTGACGTGTTAGTGTCTTGGTTGCATTTAGTTCTGTGGGCTGAGCCTCATGCATTGCTTCACTTTTCCTCTGCCCCTGCCAATATGGGACCACCCAAGCTCCTGAATGCAGCTCTTTCTGGAGGACCTTAAGTAAAGCCCAAATTGCCGGGTAGAAGTGCTTTAGTTTGCTGTTTGAGGCATGAATAATTTTTCTGCCATCTCTTTCACCTCACTCAAGTTACCATGTGGAATGCCATTTTGGGTAGCTTGGAAATAGTTCTATGCTTGTATCGTAAGGAGACCCAGACATTTTTTTGTGTAATTTGTGATGGCAGAGAGAAAATAAGGAATGCATTCAAGGTTTGACCTAGGAACCCCATCCAAGTTGGTTGGGTTTGCAGTTTCCTGAGTTGTTGCCACGTCTGGGGGAACCTTGCAGAAAGGTTAGAAATGAGGTATTTGAGGGCCTCTGATTCGGGAAATGGATCAAGTTGTCTTGTATGCCTGGCACCCCGTCTGCTTTTGCACTCCACCTTGCATTTAAAGGATAAACCTGGTATTGTGGGGTTATTGACATTTAGCTGTATTATTGGTTCTCATTTCTCTCTAGGAGAAATTTTAGAGCCTTTTAATTAAGAAAACTAGGCTAATTATTATATTTCCCTAAGGAGAATCCATTTTTGACTGAGTTGTGCCCACAAGGTTTTTATATTTGTCTGATTCCTTGTTTCCAGTGACTGGTGCTATACAGGGCTTTAAAGCTGTATTCATAGCAATAAAATGCAGCTACTATGTTGCAGTAGAAAGAGTTGTAGAAGAGTCCTTAGAAACTGGCTTCCTTCCTGTACAGTCTTAGGGCAGTTATTTATCTTCTCCAAATCAACCTCCTCAGGTATAGAAGGAAGAGGCATTATCTGTCGTGTCTAACTCAAAGGGCTGTGATCAGAATCACGTACTGAAAGTTCAAGTGCTAGGAGATATGAAAGATTACATCAATGCAAAGTACTATTGTTAACTGATAAATGCCATGCTATGAGTTACAGAGACTTTGATAAATATCTTCTGATGGAATACTTGTTTTGACAAAAGTTATTGGAAACACCAAAAGATCATGTGATTCCAATAATTCTTCAGAGGGTGAACTCACATGAAAATATTTACATACTTTAGCTTTTGTGTGTGTGTGTGTGTGTGAATTACATATTTTCCCTCTTAGGTTATTTTATTCATAGTTTGCTCTTATAAAATTGTTTCAACTTTCTAGTTCCTAAAAACATTAATAAGTTTTTACTTTTCTTGAGATGACAAACTTACTGATTTAAATTTATTTAATGCTTGAGATGATCTATGATATTTTTCTAATATGAAAAAAATTAAGTTGGAAATAAAACATATCTAGGTAAATATACCTATATATATTTATATGTATATCTATACACATGCACAGAAGTTGCATTACCAAATATGACAGTAAATCTGAATGACTGGTATAAAAAGTACATTTTTCAGTCTTGGTTTGTAACTGTGGCCACAAAACATCCAGTCTTAATGTCACTGTCTTATTCAGTGTTCCATTTGAAGGGAATTACTTTATGCTCTGGTCTGGCACAGTTGGTTCAGATTCTAAATGGTTGAAGGATTAGACTAAAATTAGGACGAAATATCTATGTTTCAATTTCTCTGTAAAGGCGTCAAGTGGCTTAGTACTAGTTTTAAAATTCTGTCTGTTTGTTTTATCCATGTTTTTCTTTGTAGAAAATGTTTCACAGTATATTAATACTGAAATTTCTTCTTCTAGAATCTCAAAACTAGCTGTTGAACAAACTAATTTACCCCACATAACTGAGAAACACAATGCTTCATACTTTACAGATTGAGAAAGCAGTGCACAGACAAGCATTAAAATAAGCTGCTAGGAGATTAATGTGACTGATTTTGCAAACAGAGTTGAGATCAGCAGTGAGTTAAAAAAAAAAGCTAATGTACCCAGATGATGTCAAAATAGTCACATTATTGGTATGGTCACACGGGTCAAAAAACTTGACCAATTCACTAAATAAAAAAGTTTAACCATTTTGACTGTATTTCAATCAAAAGGGCATATCCTGAGCCCCAAATATTAATAGACTTAGTTTCCTAGTGTATGCAACAGCTCTGAATTCTCAAACATGAGAATTTGACTTACAGATAAAATGGAAAATTGACTGTTCCCTTAAAACCTCGCATGTTCATTAAGCTGCTTCTTCCAATTGGAATACAATTCCTTTCCCACAACTTCCAGTGGAAAATTGGCCCACCCTTCCAGCCCCATCTTACATTCCACACAGCCCCCAACATGATATATCTTGTCTTTGAAATCTCCCTTCATATCCCATAACATGTACCCTCGTCATCATAATTTAAATATTGCTTTTACAATTACTCCTCCCTCTATACTAAGTTCTTGTTGACAAAGACTGTGTATTTATCACTGCCTCAGACTAATATTGCATATATTGTTTGGTAGATATACATTAATTTGTACTGAAATATGAAGAATTTATCTCTCAGATGTTTCCTCTAAGCTCCAGATTTATATTCAGATGTGTATCATTTGGTTCATCATCCAAGAGGAAGGAGCGAAATACCAAAGTACAGTTGACAGCTAGGTCCAGCTCTAAAAAGAGCTTTTCTAAATTCCAGCAGCTTCTTACATCTCTTCGGTTACCTCAATCTGCAATTAAGATTGGGAAATTTATATTTCTTACCAGGCACATTGGTGACCTTGACAATATGGGGGAGAGTGGAGAGTGGATACTGAGTAAGCAACTAGCTGGCTCTAACAGAAAAACAACAAAAAAGGAACCTACAGGAGAGCCTACTTGTGTAGTCCAAGGTCAATTCGAGCTCAGCATGTCACAAATCCAGTTTCCTTTCCTCCCATGCCCACTACTATGCAGCTTTTTTCTGTAGGTCTGTCTCCTTGAATAATACCAGCCTATCAGTCTAGAAAAATCCCAGATTCCAATCTATCAGGTAAACTCTGAGTTAATCTATTTAATGAAATGTCAGTTTCTTTACTATCTCTCATATCTGCCCCTACTCACAATTCCCATTGCCAGTATCCTGGAGAGATTTCTTGATGCTTGAGTAGCAGTCATTTTTTTCTTGCCTTCTCAGCTTTCATATCCACCTCCTCTCCCCCTTCCCCAACCACCACCACCACTCCCCTCTCTCCCGCATCCAATCCCTGGCCATTCCCTCCCACTAGCTCTCCAAGTTCATTTGGATTCAGAGAATCTGGCCCCAACCTTGACTTTGAAAATGAAGCACATGAACTAGGCTGAGCCAATCAGCACCTTCCATCTTCCTGAATGCAAAGACTGTTCAGAGACAGTCACATAACCTTAGCTAGTGTAAACCGTAAATCTATGGACTTTTCCTATGAATGCTGAGACAATGACACTCTTTCCTGCTTGACGCTGATGCAGAAGCATGTAGAAGCAAGAGCTGATGGAAGTCATTTGGGGATCATAAGGCATGCTTGCCTGTGATAAAGCCTTTACCAAGAAGTGTAGAATGAAGAGACAGAACAAAACCAGGTCCTTGGTGTCATTGTCAAGCACTAGAGAAAGCCTCTACCTGGGCCAGCTCTACCTTTGGATTTTTCAGGAATGGAAGATATTAAATTCCATTTATTGAATAAGCAAGTTTGAATTGGGTTTTCTGTTTCTTGCAACCAAAAGTTTCCTATTTATTCAGTCTGGCAAGAAATTTTATTTGATTGGAAGAGGAAAGTAGTATATTCAGAAGTCCCTAAAATATGGTTATCTATTTGAGGATTTTGAAAATGAAGGTTAGATTTTTAAATAATTGTTATATCGGAACATTTAAAAATAAGAAGGATGGTATACTCTAGTGATCTGCTTTTCAAGGGACTGCCTCATAAAAAGGGTAACCATTAGCCCTGGTTGACCTAGAATAGTCCCCAGCTTATACCTCTTGAAATAGCATAATTATTAGTTGATCCCTGTTTCATAATCAAGTGTCTCAGTTTGAACAATAAATTATATTATCTATCTGTACTAATAAGGTATCCAAGGCTCAAATAATTGTTTAGCTTTGATACCAATTACCAAACATATAGCAATAATTACCTCTGGGTGTCCAGATTGAAAAGATCTTTATCGTAAAGAAGTGGATGTACACCTCTGAGCAGCATTTCTGGCTGCCTGAGCTGTCTCAGCCTTCACCAGTCTTCAGACCATTTACCCAGTTGACCACCTCAGTACCATGAAGGAGGAACACATGTGATATGAAGTATCACCACACCCCTGGTAAAGTAGGTCAGTGGGTTGGAAGTAACTTGTCATGTTCCTATCAATAGACATTACTATAATGGTTTTTAAGCATTCTAAGATTTGTTTGTTTGTTTGTTTTTATGCCTTAGAATCTTAGCTTCTGATGTGATATTGGGTTGCATCTAGATATTTAGAGTAAAATGCCCATAATCACTATGCTTTTCTTTTCTTTTTTTTTTTTACCAATTCTTTATAAAAATCCAATAAAGCCTGGAATAAAATTTGGAAACTATAGTTTAAATTAAATTTTTTTAAGAAAAGTTACTTTGCCAATGTAAAGAGCCCACATGATCTAGTTGATAAAGCACTGAAATAAGAGCCAGGAGACAAAGATTTAGAAACATTTTCTATCTTGTTCATTGCCATATCCCCATTGTTCAGAAAAGTGACAGGAACATAGTGGGAGTGCCATGACTATCTGTTGAGTGTAGGGATAGTGCCAGTGGGCATGGTTTATAATACCTTAATCCAAAGCCATACAGCCTCTCAAGTTTTAGTTTCCTCATCTGCAAAGCAGAATTAAAAATGCCTACCCCATCTACCTCATAAATTTGTTAGGAGGATCAAATGAACTAATTGTGTGAAAATCTAGCGAAGATATAAATTACATACAAATATAAAGTTTGTGTACCAAAAAATGTAGATGTTACAAAAGCTTTCAACATCTATCCACAGAATAAATACACTTAAATTTGAATTTTCTTACACCACTGGGTTGCTTCCATATATTTTATCACAACTATTCTTTATTTCTTCCCATTTCAAAGCACATTGAAACAGATCAAATCATTTACCAGAAAAATCAGAATATATACGGAAAAATTCCATCACATAATACATTGAAAAACTCATAATCATTCCTGTAACTCAAATTAAAATTCTATGAATCCTCAAACTTGGCAAGGATTAGCAGAGTTCTATTTTTCTTAGGTATCAGAAACAGAAAATATTAATTTATCACTAACTCAAGTATTTAGTAAGATGTTAGAAAGAGACATAAATTATTTTAGAAAATACACTTCAATATACAGGAAGCACAAAGATGTTACCAAACAAACAACAGCCTTCCTGCTTCTGCTTTTGGATCAAAACCAAACACAACATTTCTAGTGGTAGAATATTTCACTTCAATTCCCTTTCTGGGGCCCTAAGTTTTAAAGAAAAATTTCAAACAAAAATAACAGTATATTTATAGAACCGGAACACGTTACACTGAATAAAAAAATTATTGTTGGCAGTCCAGCTTTGCCAAATTTCAGCAGCCTCATGTACAAATGCCAACTTCTCACACACTGACTTATTTGTGGTTATCTTTTGCTCTATACCTAACCATGCTCTTAGAGCCAAGTTTGAACCTCTTGCTAGCAAACATCCTTGAGGATTTGGTTTAGCAACAGGCAAGGAATTTCCCTAGACCACCCAGGTCCCAGTCAAAGCAATGGAAAAATAAGTTGGGCATTTTCCTCAGGTTGGGAAAACAAACAACCCATAACATTAAGCTGGGCAGGAGGGCGTCAAGCTGCTGGGATACCTGTGGAATTTGGGTGAATCACAGTGAGAGCAGAGTCCCCGAGGGCGTAAAGCATCCAGGAAGGGGCTGGAAACAAGATGTGTCTGCTGCCTCAACTGTCTCAACCTTTGGTCACTTCACAATAGAGACAAAGGGAAAACACAAGAAGGTATGGAGTAAGAGAGGTTTAGTATTGTCAGGGCTTAAATAGAAGCAGAAATAAACTCCTTGGTTGTAGAAAGATTAGTCACAATGGAAATGTAAAGATATTTTTATCATGTGCTTAAGCTGAGTACTGGACTGAAAACCAACAGCTAAATTCTTAGTAATCAGAATTTTTATTGGTTTTTTGTTAGTTTAGTCCAATGATGAATGTGCATAGTTTTGATAAAATAATATCTTCTTGCCTTAAAATGGGAACAATTTATCTCACGTGCCATTACAATGGTAGACAGTATGAAAGCCCCAAAGAAATCCTCCAAGTCCACGAATGGCTTTGCTCAGTCACCAGCTAGATTTTAAATTAAAAGGGCCAGAGGCTAGACTGAGGCTGGACCCTTCACATTGGGGCTGGAACCTGGGATTTGGTTTAAATCTCCAGGGGTATCATCAATACCACTTTCTGCAGTCAGAGAGACCACAGGTCCAACACCAGGAATACCACCCACAGAAGAATCCATGGGTTCACACGGAGAGGCTCTGTAGCAAGCAGCAGAGAGTAATAAATAACCTACCCATCAGAAATAGTAAGGGAGATGGGTTGTGGTGCAGAACTGAAAGTACGGCTGGGCAGGCCTCTGAGGACTGGCTGAATGACCTGGAGGAAGGATGGGACAAGCAGCAGGGAGGCAGGACCCAGGGGTGTTTAACTCTTTAATGTGGCTTTATGGTCATTATACCTGTAGACTGGTGAAACACATGGGTTCTGTGGGACTCTGCTTATTTTATTAGTCAAGAAAATGTATTCCATGAACAAAGAATAGTTCTTGTATTATTTGAATTTAAAATGTGATTGTTAGGTACCAATATAGGAATTCTGTGGATATTCACTGACTAGTTTCTGTATCAAGTTTGACTACGTTTTATAGGATCAGAGTATGTAATTTTATTGGCATAAGTTAGGAAAAAAAAACTTGCCCATTTTGTTCAATAAAAGGCAAAGGATCTGGAGAACCTAGAGGAATCTATTTCTCTTAATCTTCTAAACGTTAAGTGTTAATGGGCTCTTAGACACTGATCAGAGCCATGTGACAGTTGTAAGTGGTTCGAGTCTTAGCTTTCTGCCTCAGTTCACTGTCTGTCCACACACGAGACTGTGCAAGTGCATAAGCCAGTTAATGATTCATGTTTAGTTTCTAAAGAGAATGAAACACGTACATCAATGGATGGACAGTCAGGCCTTTAATGCCACGAAAGATCCATTCCACACAGAATCAACAATGTTGGCATCGCTTGTGATCTCTGAAGAGCACTTATGTTGAGTAGGATTGTTTTCTCCCTTCTGTGAAGTATATCATTTACTTGATATTTTAATTAGTTCTTCAGACTGTGATTCAGAGATTTTCTGGTGTTTTATTTAGAAATACCAGATGTTAGATATAATCAACTATGAAAGACTGTGGATGGCTATTGAAGTGGAAAAAGTAGAATTCTTTTCTCAAGGAAAAGAATAAGTACTTTCTCAATAAAATGAGATAATCAAAAGCAGAAAGACTTTAAAGCCTTAATGGAATGGAAATAATATCACGCAAGAGAAACTGTTTATTTGGTTAGTGTGTAAAATTCCAAGTAGAAATAAGCTAACGATAATCTTTCCATTTCCACTTGAGACCTTTTTGGTGAGTGCAAATGGTCACTAGATGATTTTTAGCCAAATAAAAATAGTAGATTTGTTTCACTTTAGAATTTTTTTAGCAGAATATATCTGAAGTCAGATAAATATATATTATTTTAAAGAACTTCTAATATTGAAAACGGTAGGGATACAGCCTGTTTTTTTTCTTAGTAAGTGCACATTTTATTGTATTCTTTGGACTCTCACTCCCACTATGGAAATCTTGCTAACGTTTGAATCAGTCGAAAGCAGAGCAATGGAAGCACTGTAGGTGCCAACGTGCAGGTGGTCTAATCGCATGCGGCCAGGCTGGTGGAGTGCTCTTCACAGGTCTTCAAGTCCCCAAGAAATTCTGACTTAAGAGCGACTGCAGCGTTTACCACCCGTCAGGAGCATCATTCTGGCCGGCAGACGCAGTCTGCCGGCCGGCCGGGGGAAGGGGACGGAGTAGCACAGCGACTAGAGCCCGGGCTGGGAGCCCAAGACCTCAGAGGAGATTACTCAGGACCACACGTCCAGATGCTTACCAGCTGTCTGAATTGGGCTAGGTGCTTCATCTCTTGGTCTCATTTTCTTAATCTGTAATGGGGATAAAAATGTGTTTCTTGAATGATTGTTCTGAGCCTTAAGTAAAATAAGCTGTCTAGGAGATATAGGCTACTGAACCGATATTATTTCCTTACGCATTTTCTATACCATTTAGCTACAAGAAATGACATAAAATGATCTTCTTTTGTTTCAGTTTAGCTGCAGGAAACAGAAGAGCATAAAGTCAACAAATATTTGGTGAAGCTGCTGGAAGTACCACACCTAAATACAGCAAAAGCAACATTAATATTAGGTTTCCATCATCTTTCAGATCAGTCCTTTTAATTCAAATTACGATAGAAATACATGCAAAGGAAGAAATACTCATTAAAAGGTAGAAAAAAGTAACACAGCTATACATCTTCTTAGAACCACTTAGTGACTTTCACTGAGTTGTGTAAAACAATGTTAAAGAAGCTGAGGCTGACTGTGAGGACGCGAACGACCTTTGCTACTTAATAGGTCCCAGATCTGAAACTCGAAACCTGGCTAGCATGGAAGAGGCTTGGGGGGAATCCTCTCATTGTTCCAGGTCTCTCTACTTATCTATTGCAACATTTTGTGATCACCTTTGATTCAGGAATTCTGTGGAAAGATTGCCTAGGATATGGATATTTGTATATGTCAAAGCTATAAAGTATGAAGTTATGTTAGAATATATGGAAATCTTTATGTCTATCAATACAGATATTAATCATGTGTTTACCTCTGGTAAGTAAGATAATGGCAGAGCAGAGTTTTAGCTAATTATATTAAGCATTATTTGGGGGCTAAGAGAATGCCAGGTTGACCTAGGGTATCAAGAAAATAGGTAGAGCCCAATATTCCAAATTCTACCACTGTTGATGTCGAACTACACCAAAAGAGGAGACAAAAACCATCTCCAGGCAGAATAGTCGTGTGGATCACTTCCACGCTGCTCTTCTCCCAGGAACATGCCCACTGATCTGTTCATCGTTCTATAGTCTAGGAAAATAATTTGCGTATGGACTATCATACACGGAGCATTTCCTCCGTCCACTTGAAAACAATGCGAACCTCAGATTAGAGTTAGAAAACCTATTCTGGCCCACTTCCCATCTCCTTCTCTGTGTTCTCCAGGTAAATAATGGAGAAGGAATAGTCTTTTACTATTGTTCTTCCTCTTTCTTGTTAATTGGAAAAATTTAACATGTAATGTCACTGACTAGGTGCCTTGAGAAACTCAAAGGTGGGTTCAGAAGCAATTAACTGTTTTTCCAAGTTGTTTCTTTTCCTTTTGTATGTTAAGGAGATGTAATCACCAGCCATCCTGAAACTGACCAAGCCTCACCACAAGAGCTACACCCATGACCTTTGCCTTATTTTTAATGCAAAGATCTCTCCAGGAGGAGCTTAGGCCTCATTATGTGGAGGCATGTTCTCCAACTGAACCTGTGCAGGTGAATAGCTGCCTCTCCCTTTTGAATTCATTTCCCAACTAAAATAAAAGTCCTGTTTCCCTTTATTCGGGGATGCCACGACTTTGGAAATGACTCCTCATAGCCTCCTATTTGCTGCAAATACACTTTACTTTGTGAGACAACTTCCACTGGTGTAGAGTCTTATTTAACTCACCAGGAGGTGAGCCCACTTGGTTTGGTAACAGTAACGTTGTGTAAATTTAAGGTGTACAATTGTCTTTTAAGTTGTCAGGCACCTGCGCCTTTTTTCCTGGTAACTGTGCCCTTTCCTCTGTGTTCCAGACATCCTTCTAAGGGCTTTAAGTGATCTCTCATCTGATCATCCCAACAACCCTACACAAGGTAGATCTTTTACCATGAACATTTTACAGATGAAGAAACTGAAGCATAGGATAAAGTGATTTATCAAAGTCCATACGGTCGATAACTAGTGGTGCTGGAGTTTGAGCCCAGGTCCTCTGGTTTCGGAGCCATGTTTTTAACCACTAAGTAAAGAATAAGGTACCCTAATTAGGGCAGTTGAAAAAAAAATTAGTGCATACTCTAACTCTCCAACAAATGCACAGCCTTGTTCTTCAGGTACGTCAGATGTAAGGATGACTCAGGGCCAATCAACTCTATAGCAAAGCACAGCCCAGTTTCTTTAACTCTGTACATAATTTGATCCTTATGTTTGGCAGAATACTGGTCTCCCAAAGAGGGCCAACTCCTAATTCCTGGAACCTGGGACTATGTTAGGCTCCAGGACACAGGGGAACAAAGGTTGCAGCTAGAATTAAGGTTGTTATTCAGCTGACATTAAGATAGGGAGATTATTTTGGATTATCCAGATGGACCCAAAATAATCACAGGGATCCTTAAAAGTGGAAAAGGGAGGCAGGAGAGGAGGTCAGAGTGATGTGATGTGAGAAGAACTCAACGCTCTGCTGCTGGCTTTGAAGATGGAGGAAGGTGGCCACAAGCCAAGGAATGCAGAGCTGAAAAAGCAAAGAAACAGGACTTCCCCTGGAGGCAACAGAAGGAACACAACCCTGCCAAACCTTGATTTTGGCCCAGTGAAATCCATTTCAGAATTCCGACCTCCAGAACTGTAAGAAAATAAATTTGTGTTAAGTCACTAAGTTTATGATAATTTCTTACACCAGCAATTGAAAACTCACTGAATTTTTTTAAAATAAAAAAAACCTTGAAGTATTTTTGTTAATAGTATTTGTCTAAAAGAATTTGCCCAGTAGGTAAGGGAATTCTGTCAGAGGCCCAGTTCAACTCCAGTGTTAAATGTCCTACCATACTCTTCCCTCACAGCTCTCTACTGAATATTAACATATTTTTTAATCAAATGAGAAGTACATGTTTGAACTGGCTGTGACTTTGTCTTAATCTAATCTTAATCTTTTCTCCTTGTTAATTAGAAACAGTACAGAATGTCTGTCTTATCAATGGACCTCCTCAAGCCAAGATTCATTCTCTTGAGAACAAAGGTTAATTGCATATAATAATTAGGGCAAATTGGCTATCCTTACTGATGATATTATTCCATAGGAAACTTATGTGTATCATGTTCATCATCATTTCACTAAAAGCTATGAATCAATACATTAGAGCTGTTATATACATCAAAACAAAGGTTACAATCAATGTATGGTTCTAAGGCTATATACACAATTAATATCTGAAACTTTCACTAAATTATGGATATTTCCAAATATCCCAAAGCCTCATGACAGCCACAGAAACTCCATTATAGACTATTTGACAGAATTATTTCATTTAAATCACATTATTGTAATGGTATATAGGAGGAGATCAGCAAAATACTGTTTGTGGAACAACATCTGGCATACCACTTGAAAATAAAGTTTTACTGTAACACAGCCACATCTGTTTGTTTACATATTGTCTATTGCTGCTTTCATACAACAACAACAGAGTTGAGTCATTGTGACAGAGACTGTATATCTCCCAAAGCCTAAAATATTTACAATTTGGTCTTTCCAAAAAAAGATTTCAGACCCTTGCAAAATAGACATAATAATCTGAGAGGTATCAGTGGAGGCATCAACATTTGAAGAGATTTGTTAAGTGTAAGGAAAACCGTGTAATAGTTTTTGCTCATTAATTTGAATAGATGCATGAAATAGACTTATTACAATTAGAAATTACTAAAAATGAGTCAAAGGACAGCAAAATCAGAAAAAAGAAAATAGCCAATAGACAAATAATCATGTAAATAGTTGGAAAACAGTTTTCAACGAATTACATATAAAAATAGCTCCAGGTCTATCATAGAGCATTCTTTCAAATTTAAATATCATGCAAACTCTTCCAAAGGATTAAAAACAACATACAGTCACTGGTTCATTTGCTTGAATTATTAGCATTATTATGATACTGAAAGCTGATAATAGCACAAAAAAGAGAAAGTTATAGAGCAATTATACTTGTGCGATACAACAATTCTAGATAAATACTTAATTAGCATATTTCAATAGTTCATAGAAAGAACTTTTTACTCTAAAAAAGTAGAATTTATTCCACGAGTTAAAGATGGTATAATATTACAAAAATTATTGGTATAATATATCGTATCAATAGGTTAGAGAAAAGTAGACACGTGGTAATCTCAGTAGATTTTTATGTCCTTTGGTGATTAAATTTAATGCCTATTCATTTTTTTTTTAAAAAAAACCAAACTCCTAAATAGAGTAGGAATGAAAGCTCCACACTTAGTATAATAAAAATTATCTTAAACTAATAGCCAGATTCCTACTTCAACGGAGCTAGAAAACAGTTTCCCAAACTGTCATTCTTTTGCATACTAGTCTTGCACATTGTTTCCTTAAACAAAGGAGGCTACATGGTTAATCATTTTGGGAAAGACAGACTTTTCTTGGTTATATACGATTTATAGTATTTTAAAGACTCCAAAAATCTATCAGTAAGTAAATCAGACTCTCTTGTTTAAACAAGCTTTTTTTGTGTGTGAGGAAGACCAGCCCTGAGCTAACATCCATTGCCAGTCCTCCTCTTTTTGCTGAGGAAGATTGGCCCTGCGCTAACATCCATGCCCATCTTCCTTTACTTTATATGGGACGCCACCACAGCATGGCTTGATAAGAGGTGTGTTGGTCCACACCTGGGATCCAAACTTGTGAACCTCAGGCTGTTGAAGAGGAGCATGCAAACCCAACTGCTATGCCACCAGGCCAGCCCCTAAATAAGCATTTTTCAAACTAATGGAACAAAGAATCCATTTTCTTCAACTGTTTGTTAGCATTCCATGAATTATATTCCATAGAACTTGCTTTGGGACATACTGTACTAGATACATATTCTTTGGTACAACAGTGAGGAATAAAGTTCTATTGTATATATATTGTATATATATATATATATATTTCATAGTACTGCACTTTATATTCCACTATAATTAATATATAATTAATACATTTATTATTGGGAGGAGCTATTGGCTATACTACTTCTGCATATATATCCCAATCCTGTCCAATATTTTCCATTTCCTGCTATCACATCTGTTCAAGACTCTATAATTGTTTACCCAAACTATTGCAAACACCTTCTAACTCATCTCCTTGCTTCCACTCTTATTTCCCTGCAAGGCATATCCACAGGGAAACTAGAAAAGTATTTTCTTTAAGAATTGGAAGTATTGTTATGGGCTGATTTGTGTCCCCCAAAATTCATATATGGAAGTCCTAACCCCTCAGTACCACAGAATGTGACTGCATTTGGAGATAACTCCTTTAAAGAAGTAATTAAAGTAAAAATTAGGTCATATGGGTGAGCCCTAATCCAATATGACTGATGTCCTTATAAGAAGAGGAGATTATGACATAAACAGGCACAGAGGGAAGGCCAAGTGAAGACACTGGAAGAAGATGGCCATCTATAAGCCAAGGAGAGAGGCCCTCAGAAGAAACCAACTCTGCCAACACCTTGATCTTGGACTTCCAACCTCCAGAAATGTGAGAAAATAAATTTCTGTTGTTTAAGCCACCTGGTCTATGGTATTTTATTATGGTAGCCTTAGCAAACTAATAAAGTATCCCTGTCCTGATTAAAACTCTTCAATAACTAAATAAAATCTAAACCTCTTCCCCTGGCATAGAAACTACACATTATCTGGCCCTCACTTATTTGCTCTTTTTATCTTCTCCTACTCTTCACCTTGTTCACCTACCTCCAGCAACACTGGCTTTCTTTCTTTCAAGAACATGTTAGGATCCTTCTTGCATCAGGTCATTTTCACTTGCTATTCCCCAGGCTAGAAAGCACTTCCCATTGATCTTCATGTGACTGATCCTTCTTATCATTCAGAACTCAGATTAAATATCACTTCTTCAGGGGGGCCTTCCTGGCCACCTTATCTAATGTTCTCCACACTCACATGGCAAGATTTTCAATTTCCTTCCCCTGATTTTCTTCATAGCACTCATCAGTTCTGAAATGCTCTTCTTTACCTAGAATTTAAGCTCTACAGTAGCAGAGACAATCGTTTACCACTGTGTCTCTAGAGACTGGAATGGTTACTGGCCCATTGTAAGCACAAAAAATATTTGATAACATAGTATTAAGTGCTCTTGAGAGCATTGTCAATCATAGCTAGTCAAAATATAAGCTGGTACCATTTTTTGATAGAAAGCAATTTCCCATTTGGTAGAAAGCAAAATCCCATTAAGCTCAAAAGCTTAATGATTTTCATACCTATTTATCCAGTAATATCATTTTGAGGAAAATAATTTAAAACATCATGGGAGCAAAGATTCTATACAATTATATATAATACACATTAAATAAATATATAATATGGTATACAGTTTTATATATAATAAAATTAGAAACACCTTAATTGTCTAACAATGGGGAAATGATTAAATTTTGATTAAATTAAATTGATTAAAATTATTGGATGCATTATGATATATCTTCACACAAATGACAATATTCATTCAACCTTGTTTTAGTAATTATACGTTCAGTTGGCCAGAGGTAGGCACATGGTTCCAATTAATTTGTACCTATTATCAAACTGTGAATTTAATGAGGCTGTTAATTTCTAATGTAACTGTAGTATACTTTAAAATATATTTATTTACAATAAATACATATTCACTTAGCCAAGGGATAGACATTGGACTAAGCTAGGCCAAGGACTCTTCCTCTAAAATTTAAATATTTGTAGATTGATAGAAAGGAAGAGTGAAACAGGTGTAGTTTATTCATGTCACTGCAGATGACTAGACAAGACTCTCATGCAGTTTCTGCTAATAAAGTTCATCAAGTTTACCTGGTTCTTGCCATGGCTGATATCCCACTGGGTTATACTGTTTTGCCTTTCTAGATTCTTCTGGATGGTCTAAGAATTAAGTCGACATGACACAGAATAACAGGAGAAAAGCAAACAAATTTAATAACATGTACATGTAGGAGAAACCCAGGAAAACTGAGTAACTCATCAAAATTGCTGAAGCCACCACCTTAAATATCATCTTTAGTTAAAGACAAAGAAGGATGTTGGGGGTAGTGATTTGGGACTTCAAAGGAGGGGAAGGCAATTCATGTGGAGAGGCAAAAGCAAATGATTGGTAAACAAATGTTTACCATGCCATGCAGAGGCAGGAACATGGAGAGGACTTTGATCAAATGGCCCTTGCTAGGTTCCTCGCTATCACACCTAGTTTATATTGTAGTTACCTTGTGGTATTAGCTCCTTCCTGAAACAGGCCTTCTATCTTAAATTCTTTTAGGCAGTTGGGGGAAGGTCAAAGTTTCTGTTTGAGTCTACTGTGCTTACAAATAATCAAGCCAAAGAGACACATTTTGTGGTGGCAAATTCTGATCCCCCACAGTCCTGCCTTTGAAACTTCAAGAAGTTTCACAGTCCAGAGGCTGAGTTGGTAGATTGTCCCATTTCACTGAACCAGCCTCTTAGTCCTGACAAATAGGTCAGTCCAGTTAAATTCATTTTAGGAGGTGGTGATGCAGGTGGGCTCCCAAAGTTAGGTCTGTACTGTGTAAGTGAGCACTCAGGTATTTAATAAGAGGAATTTCTATGGAAACAAAATGATTTTAGAAAAGGTTAATGGTTAGAGCAAATTATAAACCAGTTTCTGAGCCCAGGGGACAGTCAGTCAAGAAAATTTCTAGATGTCAGGGTCAAAGCATCTTTTGCAGTTTGAAATGTCTCTGATCATATCATTGGGTTTTAAGTATCTTTCTGAGTGGTTTACACAGCAGCAGGCATAAAGATTGAATAAATATGGGCTATCATGGTGATTTCTCTTAATTGTATATGAAGTTGTTAAGCTTCAGTTTGCAGGGGTTCAGGAAAAAGAATGGTTTTAGCTCTCAATGATTCCAAATGAAAAAGATGGAAAAAAATTAAAACTGTTATTTTGGAGATTTGTAGTCAAATATTTGAGGAAACTAGAAGATTTCAGGATCCAGTTCAGTTTACAGTTGGAAAGCAAAAACCTTATGGACAATTAACAGAATTAGACACCAATATCCACAAGTGCAAATTATAGTTTCTACTGAAACATAATTTTTTTTCTCTAAAATCACCCTCATTTTTACCAAAGATAGCCAAATTAGGACTAACTGGTGTGTAAAATAAGTGTAACTTCAATAAATTTGGCCTGAGTATTTACGTAAGTACAACAAAGATATCAATTGATCATATAGGCTCCTTGAAATCTGCTTTCCTGGGATTTATCATAAGGAGCCTCAGACTGAAATTTAAAGGCCTCTCAAGGCCAGGAAAGCTGAGCCAAGGGCTTGTCATAAGACTGCCTGCAATACTTATAGATTTGGGTCAATTACTCTCTTCTTGAGGTCTCAAAAATATCCTGAGGTTCCTGCATGTGCCAGGAAGTGATCACCATTACTCACCTGGTAAAGTTGCTGGGAACCCTGTAAGTAATGTACCAGGCTGATATTTCCAAGGGGCTTTGTTTGTTCTATAAAGTCAAATTTTGGTCCTTAGAGTCTGGTCATACCTGAGTCTATGCATGCCTCTCTCAAATATGACATTCCAGTCAAGGCCATGGTAATATAACCAATGTTTCCAACTGTGTCCTGTTATAAGGAGAACAGATTCTTTTTTTTTTTTTTTTTTTTTTGATGAGGAAGACTAATACTGAGCTAACATCTTTTGCTGGTTTGTTGGTTTCAGTCAAATCAACAAACTTAAATAACCTTTTATTTACCAAAGATCATGTTAGTTTGAAAAACATTTGGGTTAGTTTCTATTAAATTTAGAAATAATTTATATAAGTGCTTACTTTAAGTCAATTAAATAGAGTTCTTAATTTTGGCTATACCATCCAGAGGTAGAAAAGCATCTCACATCTACAACATAGACACATAGACATACATGAACACACAGGCAGACACAGACAGAGATCTTATAGCTTCCAATAAATTTTTGCTGTAAATCAGGTACAATACAAAACTCACTAGTTTATTAAAAAAAGTTGGATTCACATCTTGTTTTAGCCATTGGAAAGAGTTAAGTTCAACTGAAAAATTTTTCACTAATATTTGAGGAGAAGACATTTAAGATCCTATTTTGGATTTGTCAAATTTCCAAATATTTCCTCTCCCTTTTTGTGAGGCAAAGATAGTTGCTTTAAATTTCTCAAATATTTAGGTTGTAGCCTGAATGATATCAAAGGGTGTTCCACTCATTCTACTACCTTTTCTTTAATTTGCTTCTTTATATCAGGGAGATTTTTAAATAAGAGGTGAGTCAAAAGATTTTTATGTTCTAAAACTTCAGGACAATATACCACACCTTTAAAAAGTCTGCACAATGTATTTAACAATGGCATTCTTTCTAAGTGCACAATTCAACTTTAGATCAATTTACACTGGGGGGGGGCTTCTGTTATCATTTTTATTAGCACCTAATATCAGTCTCTAGTTTCCATCTCGTATTGTATGGGCTCAGGCAACTGTATTGAATCCCTTTGGCATGTTTAATTAACATTGTCTGAAGGGTTCCCTCTGTTGTACAATATCAGGCAGTGGAAACATTCCCCAGTGAGACACAGCATCCATCCCCACAATACAAGCTATAATACAATCAGGGAAAAGAGATGCAATCATTTCATATAAAGCTCATTTAAATATACCAATTCTCTTACAAAATTTTATCTTAATTCCATCAACTCATAACTTTAATCATAGCTTCCAGTAGGACTTCATAACAAGTCTTGGTTTTATAATATTGGGTAGAGGAAGCATTCCCTGCCAGAACTAACATTTATTTCCAAAAAACACTCAGGCAAAGTTGACATAACCTCTTCATATAATATTAGCTCAAAAATTCCAACCTTTATAGTCTTATCAACACTTACACTTTTACATTTTCTCAATCTAATTGTAGCCTGAGTCACAGTCCCAACAATTGATTTTGGTACCACAGCTTGTGGAGTTCCTGCATCAAGGATTCTCAGAAATTTCTCTTCTGCATCTCCTGCTTATTTTACCCATTTCTTACAAAAGGCTTTTAGTCCACAGTGAGAGGTTGAGCCCAGGGACCTTGGCCCTTTTGTCAATCTTCAAGCTGATTAAGCAGACTAACTGTTGCCCCAAGCAATTGTTGGTAAGGTTTCTCATTGTGATCTCTGTCTTCCAGTTTTTTAAACTTCTCCAAACTAGAGTAAATAGAGTGGATTATTTGGGTCCCTTTAATGTTGAGGAGTCAGTAGAAGGTCACTTTGGCCCACCTAACCTTAGGCAGTGCTGTATTAAAACCTTTGTTTTAACCTCATCTATGTCCATCTTATTCATCCCACTTTTAAATAATTAGCTAAAGATTTCCATCCTGCTGGGATGAGTCCCATGACTCTTCCCTTTTTGATTCCCCCTTTTTTTCTATTTTTAATGTTTGCTTTATTTACCTTATTTCCTAAAAACCCTTTTAAAAATTTCCACCTTGTTGAGAAAGATCCCTGGGCTTCTTACTATTCTCTTGTTAATTAACTTAATGCTTTCATTAGAATCTATAAGACCATGAGAGAAAGCAGAAATCCCCAAATTTGATTAAGTTCTAAAGGCTAGTTATTATTTCTTTGTATTTCCTTTTAATTTGGTCTTTCCATAGGTACCAATAAAACAGCTGTTTGTGAGGAGACCTCTCTCAAATTTTTTTAAATTTAGAAACTTCCAATTTAAGGGATCCATTATCTGGCCATTGATGTGTAGGATCTTAATGGAGACTCAAACCAATAAGCCTTTTATGGCTTAACCATGGACATAACAGGCGCTCCCAAAAGAGACTGCAAAAGAAGCATCCTTCAC
This sequence comes from Tapirus indicus, assembly GCA_031878705.1. Classification (NCBI taxonomy): domain Eukaryota; kingdom Metazoa; phylum Chordata; class Mammalia; order Perissodactyla; family Tapiridae; genus Tapirus; species Tapirus indicus. Next base: position 2,887,295 of record CM062933.1, read on the forward strand.
AAGATCCAGAACATTCACTCCCCAAAATAGTCGAAGAAAGTAAAGGCTTTCATTGCACAGGTGGTAAGGATGATGTAGTGAAAATGGTGTCTCCAGTCTTCCACAGGAACATGGGAAGCCTCCAGTCATAGACCCACTAACCTGTGGCACTGGGCAGCTTCTACTGGAGTGGAATTTTTCCAGCACTAACAAGCAATGAAGGTTGAGGCGACAGAGGCCCCTTATGGACTGGGATCCCTTATGACAAACTCCCCTTGAAACAGGAACCAGCCTAATGAGACAGGATTGTCCGCAAGGCCCCTGCCCTAGAAAAGATAAGGCCCCTAACCAATTGGCAAGTTAAAAGAATCAGATAGAGACCACCAAGATCCACATTCCAAAGCCTCTGGACTTCCCCAGGTTTATGCACACACTATAGCACCCGGGAGTTGGCTGAAGGTGAACCTAGCCCCATTACCATAGTAAAAATCACACCCAGGGAATGGAGAGCTAGCATGCTAATGATGCATGCAATGCATGTGGTGGCATGTCGAACAACAGCTTAGCACAAGAAAAACCCTGCCTCTACATGGCATGACAAGGTTCCTCCCCAGCCTTTGCATAATAAAAAACCCCACAATCCCACTCCCTAATCAGCTGGTCACCTGCCCCTTTCCTTTCTGCATGAGCTCCCTTGTGCCTCCTTTGTGCACAAGCTAGTAAACTTTTACTTTTCTATTCCTGTTTGTTGTCTCTCTTGATTTCTATCCTGGGGGACAAAAACCCAATGCACTGGTCACACCCTGAGAGGTGACACAGCCAGACAAACAGTGCATCTCAGAACCCCAGTCCATTTGACTGGCGATGAAGATGCACACCAGTATGTGCATTCTCTGGATGGCCAGACAGATCACAAAGCCAAGCTCTCAAGACATAGAATAAGATAAAAGAAAAAAAGTCTCATCTTACGTGCAGATTAACAGCTTTAGCTAAGCCTTGAGTCTCTGGAGCCAAACTGACATCTAAGAGGGACGTGCCATGGGGTGGGGTCTTGCATTGTTTTGCAGAGTACCTCACTGCACAGAACTGTCCTTGAGGTTGGCGGGTCACCTGTGTCATCTACCTCATTCTGTCACCAAATTATCCTATCACAGGAGTCTTCTTGAGGTGGTGAGTGCCCTAACAGCTCTTAAATGCTCAGTCTGTGCCCATCATTTGGCTTTAAAGATGTTCCTTAGCAATAGCTTTTACCCCAAATGCATATTAACCCACAGCAAAGTCTGTCACCAGACTGTGGGGCTGGCCCAGACAACAAGCTTATACAGCCTGTGCTTGCATCCTGTCCTATGGTTTTTCCTTTTATGGCAAACAACACAACAGACAGAGACAAGGAAAGATGGTGACCATCTTTGAGAGGAAAAGGATAAAGAAACCAAAGAGTACTCAAATTTCCCAGAGTCACTGAGTCCAAGAAACCAGCTTCATGAATATTTTCTCCTGCTAATCTAAATTTAGAAAAGGAAAAAATTCACCACTGTCACTTCCATTGGACCCTGCAGGCAGAGATCCAGGAGACCGACATGGTAAGAACTCTTACCTCCTGCGGGCTCTTGTCAGAGGTCCAGGATTTCTCAGCTGCAGTAGTCCTGGAGTGAGTAGTGTCCAGCCAGTTAAGTTTTCTCCCATCCTCATCGCTAACTGTAGGGGACAAAGAACATTCCTCTACCCTCTAGGTACTTCTGGCTGGTCTAAGAATTAAATTGACAGGAGACAGAATAACAGGAGAAAATAAAACAAATTTAATAACATGTATATGTAAGAGAAACCCAGGAAAATTGAGTAATTCACCAAAATGGCTGAAGGCCTCGCCTTAAACACCATCTTCAGCTAACAACAATAGAGGATGTTAGGAGTAGTGATTTGGGACTTCAAAGGAGGGGAAGGCAATTCGTATGGAGATGCAAAAGTATGTTTGGTAAACAAATGCTTGCCATGCCGTGCAGAGACAAGGGAACACGGAGAGGACTTTGATTAGATGGCCCTTTCTAGGTCCCTCCCTGTCTACCACACCTAGTTCATATTATATACAAATACAGATGTATACATAATACATATAAATATAACTATACTATAGTTATCTTATGGCATTAGCTCCTTCCTGGAACAGGCTTACTATCTTAAGTTCTTTTAGGCAGTTAGGGGGAAGGTCAAAGTTTCTTTTTGAGTTTTTTGTTCTTATGAATAATCAAGCCAAAGAGACACATTTTGGGGTGGCAAATTCTGATCCCCTCCACCATCTATAGAGTGGCTATAACTCAGGAGAGGCACTGTCTTCTCTAGGAAGCATTCTCCCACAACTCAAACTTGCTTGGAGCCCCTCATTTGACCCTGTGTGAAGCCCATGAGGCCTCCTGGCCTGATGTCCATCTGGACAGTTAGCCCCCTGTGGCAGGACTATATCTTATTGCTCTTTGAATTCCCAGTACTTGCTTAACACCAGGGACATAGCAGTCTCTTAGTAAATGTCTCTTTAAGGAGTGACATATGAACATGAGAAACACTTCATGGTTACAGAGGGCAGTAGAGATGAAATTTGCTGGATAATAGAATTTTTATGGGTGGAGATTATGATTAGGAGGACATTCCAAGCAGAGCAAATAGCATGAGCAAAGGGCATAGAAACAGGTAAGGAATGATGTATGATATAAGGCAGGCTTGAGGTCTCTGTACATATACCAGGAAAGGGGCCTTTGGTATTTTATTTTCTTGTAGAAATTCACACTCCCTCATGATTGCTGGTAGGATGAGTGCAAGTCTTTGTCTACCAGTACTTGCCTCCATCTTTAGTGTGTGTATGGCTGTCAGTGTGTGTATGTAAATTTAGATGATAAGTACAGAGAACATGGATGACATTCTAGAATATAATACCATGTAAAATTACAGTTTCAAAATGACAATGTCATCTGTTTGTAGAAAACAAAGTTGGTGAACATTTTAGTAACATTAACTCTCTACTCTGATAACTGATAACTAAGAAAAGATGTAAAATAAAGTATGATAATGGTATTGTAGATATCAGAATAATTTACCAATAAGGTTAGCATTTTGTTAAATTAAATAACTTGCTTTTTACTACCAAATCATGTAAAATCAGTTATTTGTACAAAGTATATTATTCCTTCAGTGTGTATTATGAGTCAGGCACTGTTCAGAGTGCTAATTATGCACTGGGAATAAAATAAACATGGCCCTTGCCTTATTTTGAGATTATCATCTGGTAAGTAAATAAACAGCTGTAAATAAACAGTGTAAAATGATAGATTGTGATGAGTACTATGAAAAAAAAGCAACAGAGTGCAAAGATATAAAATAATCGTAGGGACCTAGTTGGATAGAATCAGTAGACAGGTGTTTCTGATAAGGTGACATTGAAGCTAAGATGTGAGGCAAAGAGCCAGGAAGACAAGATGGGGAGTGACAAGAGTGACTCACACACAGATCATTTATCCCAGATATCGATCAGAGTATAGGCCCTTCCTTCCCTCCTCAAATATTTAGTGTGTGGCAGTATTAGGTAAATCAATGTGCCCAGTGCCTAAAGAGATAGAATGATGGACCAGACACATTTCTTACCTTCAAGAAGCTTAGAGTCATTGGAGGGATTGTAAATTTGAAGTTATAATTGACAATGGTATGCTGGAGCCAGCTCCCACCAACTTGTGGGAGTTACTTGTTAAATATTCAGGAATTTTGCAAGCTGGTTGTTAGTTAGTAGCTTGAAATCAGCCATAGTAAGAGTATTTACACTGCGATAATTGGCGATCACTACACATCACGGGGCTTTTCCCCTCCAAGAGAGTTGGTGGTTAAATATTTGCCAGCACGCCACTGATTCTGAGCAAAACTGACTCAGGACAGCAACTGCGACTGATCCTTGACTTGAGGCTCCATTGTATTCTACTATCAGCTGTTGAAATGGGGTGTGACTTCAAAAGAGTGAAGAAAGGATTTATATCTTGATCTCAATTTTGATAATGCAAAGTGCTTTTAATAGTGTTTAGGGTTGGAGACTTGAGACTATAAACTTGATAAGATCACATACAATATGACTCTTACTTTCCACTCTGCCCTCAGCATCCACCATACCTGTGTTTGCTCTCCCTGGAATGCTCTCCCCACCATCTGTCCCATCCTCCTGTCTTTCTCACAAGTATGGTATAGGATCTCCCATCTTAGGAGAAAAATTCTTTGTTACCTCACATGCCCATCCTTCAATAGCTCCATTTCTCCACTCCTCACTCTCATGAGAGTATTCACTCTCTTTCTCAAAGGCCTTATTTCATATTCTCTTTTGAATCAGCTACAGGCAGCTTTTGCCTCCAACATTCCACTAAACTGTGCCTGGGAAGGGCACCAAATATGAGGGATGATTTTCAGTCCTCATCTTCCTCAGTCTTGCAATGGCATTTGACACAGATGGGGACTCATCCTCTTCGAATATTTGCATGGGCCAGAGGCACATTCTTCCCATTCTCCTCCTACCTCACCAGCCACTCCTGAGTCTCCTTGGCTGAGTACTCATTCAGATCTCAAATTCTAAATTCAGGAGTGCCCTAGGTTTCAGTCATTGAAAATTATTCTTCTCTGTTTACTTTCACTGGTATCTATGTATTGATGACTCTAAAATACTTATCTCCAGACTGACCTATTCTCTGAGCCCCCAGCCCTTGGAAGAGCAGAAAAGGCCTGCCCATAACCTGGGCTTGGCCTAGCTCTCCATCGTCTCCTTCTCCTCTTCCCCTGACTCTCCATACTCAATCACACAGGACTTCTAATTTTTTCTTGAAGAAATAAAGCTGGATCTTTCCCCAGAAACTTCCATTTGAGATTCTCCCTGCTTGAAATTGTGCAGGATCAGAACTGGCCACCCCAAAATGTATCTCCTTGCCTTGATTATTTTTAAGAACAAAAGACTCTGAAAGAAACTTTGACCTTCTCCCTAACTGTCTAAAAGAATTTAAGATAGAAGGCCTGTTCCAGGAAGGAGCTAATACCATAACTGTAGTGTAATGTAAAATGTGTCTCTCCACTCACATTGTCTATAGATGGCCCAGCAAACATTTGTTTATCAAATATTCGCTTTTCCATCTCCATGTAAACTGCCTTCCTCCCCTTTGAAGCCCCAAACCACTACCCCCAACATCCTCTTTTGTCTTTTTTTTTGATAAGGAAGATTAGCCCTGGGCTAACATCCATGTCCATCTTCCTCTATTTTAAATGTGGGATGCCTGCCACAGCATGGCTTGATAAGTGGTGCATAGGTCCATGCCCAGGATCCAAACCTGGGAACCCCGGGCTGCCAAAGTGGAGCGTGTGAACTTAACCACTACACCACTGGGCCAGCCTCATCCTCCTTTGTCTTTAGTAGAAGATGGTATTTAACGTGACAGCCTTGGCCATTCTAGCTGAGTTACTCAGTTTTCCTGGGTTTCTCCCATATATACATGTTATTAAAGTTTGATTTTCTCCTGTTATTATGTCTCATGTCAATTTAATTCTTAGACCAGCCAGAAGGACCCAGAGGGTAGAAGAATTGTCTTCCTCCCTTACAAAACGCTCTAGCCCTATTTCTTCCCTGACTTACTGTCATGCTTCATTCAAGGCCCTGCTCAAATGTCATCTCCCGACCACTTCATCTAAAATGGCAGCACCACTGCCTTACGATGCTTTATTTTTCTTCATACTGGTTATTACATTATGTATGTCACTATTTAATAGTATGTGTCAATATATTTTCTAAGATGTTAATCAACACATCATCTAATATATTGTATACTATATGGCACAAAGTGAAAAAGTTTAAGTTAACATATAATACAATATCATACGATATAATATCACACAACAGATCGCTAGAATGTAAGCTCCCTGAGAATAGGAAACTTTCCTTCCTGGCTCCAGCACTGATAAACAGTGCCTGATATATAGTAAGAACTTAAAATATCTTTTTTGAATGACTGAAAAAAATTACCTAAAAATAAAGGATCCTCTTATAGTCTTCTTATGTAGTTATTTTTTTCACGCTTCCTCACCTCCTGCCCCTACCCCCTGCCTTTTTTCCATTGAAGATACAATGCTCACCTCTAGGCAATACAGCAGTAATTTATGGGGACCAGGACTTGAGTCCAGATCTTTTCATTATTTTTTATTTCAAGTTCATTGTTTTCCGTTATAGTGCCACATCTAATTATAATGCTTTTTAGAAGAAACCCATTCATTTATAATATAGTTCCCCATTGGTAGTTTCTGGCCATAGGATTTATTCACTGGGAATATCAATTGAATATCTATTATGAGCTAGCCTATTGGTGCTTGAGCCCAAAGACAAATAAAATACTGCTCTTGCATTCAAGGAACTCTCTGTCTTACACAAGTAGACATGCACAAAAACATTGCAATAACTTCTGGGAAAATTGTGTACAATCTGCACAGCATAAGCCTCATATCTCAACTTTAAAAATTCTGTTTGCAGGATGAATTTCCACATGCACACACATATAATCACATATACACACATACACTCTTTATAACAACCTTAAGTGTGTGGGTACTTGATATCAATTTTTTTATTCTTAGAGCAAACTTCAGGGGCAGATATAACCACAGAAACACCTGACCTCAGCAGAAAAATTATCTTCTTCTTTGTCAAAATGTGAGCATCACAATCAGATGCTAGACTAGGAAACAGCAGCTTCACCCGGAGGGATCTCCACACAGTTCTTGCCTTCAAAAGAGGGTCAACGGAAATGAAAAAGCAAAGGCTTTTTTAATTGTTCATTTTTTCCAACTTGGAAAAATTTTTAATATTTGTTCTTCACTCTGGATATCAGCTATTCCTTTCACTGACTTGCATTATCTTTCCATATACACATTTTTTCCAGGATCATATTTGGCCTGAAAATGACCTCACAGGTAATTTACTTTGCAAGCAGTTCACATTTGATCTATGTAGCATGACAAATAGCTTTCGTATTATTTAGCTGCTAAGATGGAAGTTTGAAAAGGAAATTCTATTCAACAGCCCCTGTGGGGAGCTGCTGGTGTGCTCAGCGGGTCACAGTGCTAGGGATAGTGTCTGCTTAAGCCACATCACTGGCCTTCCCAGCTCTTTAGAGACTACTGAATTCTTCATGCTATGACAATGTTGACCACATGAAAATAAGAATGAAGTCGGCAGGTCTGTCCTTGAATATATCACAATGTGTAAGCAGTGATTAAATAATCTCAAGCATTCAGAATTGCTCTTTATAAGAATTTCCTCAGCAGAAGCGTGGACTTGAAATTGTCTTCATCCAAGAAGCACTAAAAGCCTTTATTATAAAATTTAATATCTAGCCTCTGCAGTCTATGTTATAATGATCCCACCTTTTCCCTACCCCAATTCCTGCTAGCTGTGGTGGAATCTTCTGTCACTGCTTATGCCAAAGCAAAATGTGCCATCCAATCTCATGTCTGCAGGAAAAGACAGAACCCCAATCTCTAATTGCAAAAGAAAACCGCTGACATCAAGGCAGTTTACAGTGTGAACTCTCAAAGTCCCACAGAGATTGTACTCAACGACCATCAATTTTTATCTACCTTTTATTGCAGTGCAAGTTGAGCACAAAAACTGGACCATCCTCAAGGGGCAGCCGTGGGTAGTGGTTAAGTTCGTGCTGTCCGCTTCAGCAGCCTGGGGTTTGCAGGTTTGAATCCCTGGCATGGACTGACACACCACTTGGACAGCCATGCTGTGGCAGTGTCCCATATAAAGTAGAGGAAGATGGGCACGGATGTTAGCCCAGGGCCAGTCTTCCTCAGCAAAAGGAGGAGGATTGGCAACAGATGTTAGCTCAGGGCTAGTCCTCCTCGCAAAAAAAAGAAAAACAACAAAAAAACTGGACTCTCCTCAGAACCAATTGCCTCCTCCAACACCCCCCCCAACAATGAAACAAATTTGTGCCATTAGAATTCACAAGGGGAAGACCATCCTAACATTGTTAGATATAGTTTTCAGAGAAAGCAATACATCAGGATGTTTATGTGCAATCTACTGATTTTTAAGTCTTGATAGCTAATTTAAACTTAGTGAATAATATTTTAACTCTAACATGGAAAAATACCTAAGATATTGTGATTTATAATAAGAAACATATATTTTGGTCTTCCTCCATGGTTCCTGGCACACGCTCCTACATCCATTCTAATTTCCTAAGTGATAACAGCTTCAAGGGCATTTTTTGTTATAATATTTAATCTTTGTTCCCAGTTCCTGAAATAGCTCCAGAGTAAGGAAAGTGAAATGGTGTCTCTTGTTATTCATAGTAGGTGCCTTCCAACCACACCTGAATTTATATTAATGAGCTGACTTTTGGAAAGCTCCTGGATAACCACAGGATGGGAGCTGATTGCCAGGGGACCAAATTGTGTAATTAGAGGGTTAGAACATTCAACTTCCCCTGACCTCTGAGGAGGGGAGAGGGGCTGGAGGTTGAATCGATCACTAATGGCCAATGATTTAATTGATCTAGCTATGTTATAAAGCCTCCATAAAAATCCTAAACAATGGGGTCTAGAGAGCTTCTATGTTGGAGAACACGTGGAGGTGCTGAGAAGGTGGCACCAGAGAGAGTATGGAAGCTCTGTGCCCCTTCCCACACACCTTGCCCTATTCATATCTTCCATCTGGCCACTTCCGAGTTACAGTAGTCCCTCCTTATCCAAGGGGGGGATACGTTTGACGACCCCCAGTGGATGCCTCAAAATGCAGATTGTACTAAACTCTATGCATACTGTTTTTTCCTCTATGTCCATACCCATGATAAAGTTTAATTTATAGATTAGGCACAGTAAAAGATTAACAATAATAGCTAATATAAAATAGAACAATTAAAACAACACATTCTAATAAAAGTTACCCTGGATCTTAGCAACCTCAGCATATTTTTTCTTTCCTTATTAAGAACCTTCACCTTTTCACTTAAAGGAAGAACTTTACAGCTTCTTTTTGGCATATCCAAATTGACAGGATCACCACTTTTGCACTTTGGGGCCATTACTAAGTAAAATAAGGGTTACTTAACAGTCAATCTGATAACCCAGATGGCTACTAAGTGATTAATGGGCAGGTAGGGTATATAGCGTGGATACGCGAGACAAAGGGATGATTCACGTCCCAGGTGGGACAGCACAAAATTTCATCATGCTACTCAAAATGGTGCACAACTTAAAAGTTCCGAATTGTTTATTTCTGGAATTTTCCATTTAATTGTACCTTGTACAATTTGGACCTTGGTTGACCGAAGAAAATGAAACCACGAATAAGGTGAGACTGTGTATCTTTTAAAAATAAACTGGTAATCTAGTAAGTAAACTGCTTTCCTGAGTTCTGTGAGTTGCTCTAGCACATTAATGGACCCCAAGGAGAGAGTGGTGGGAATCTCTGATTTATTGCCAGAGGCACTTAACAACCTGCACTTTTGATTGGCGTCTGGAGTGGGAGGGGGGCAGTCCTGTGGGATTGAGTCCTTAACCTGTGGGATCTGATGTAACTGCAGATAGATGGTGTCAGAACTGAATTGAATTGTAGGACACACAGTTAGTGCCCAGAATTACTTGGTGTGGGGAAAAAAACCCACACATTTGGTGACCAGAACTCTGTGAGTGGACAATTGTAGCAGAGTATCCTAATTACTATGCATTCCAAGTGGAAAGGAGAGAGAAGATGTCTATAGAGAAGATTACTTTTAAACTACTTTAGTTCCAGAATATTATTTAATAGCTGGAGGAAAATCTAGGGAAAAGTTACAATAAAAACACATCAAATTCACAACACTATTTAGTTAGTCTACAGGCTGAATTACTTCTCCTCCATTTTCAATAAGTACTCCTGAATACCATTGTGTGATCAGCTCTTAACTGGATAGCTGTTGTGTACATCTTTAGTAGAGACAAGCTTCTAGAAAAACTCCTTTGTGGAATAGAATTTCCCCCATTCTGCCTTTTTACTTTAAAGCAAAGGAAGAAGTTCTGCCATCTACAGAAAAGAAGCAACATTTGAAAAATGTCAACTTCCGATGTGGTGTGGTCTGTGTGTTAGAAGACTGTAGATAGCATGAGGACTTTGGGGCACCGAGGGAGATGGAAGAAGTGACAGTGAAGACAGGGGTAGCTCGGGGGATCATAGGTACCCCATGATCTCTATCAGCCCCACCAGGCCATCTCAGAGACACACCAAAGAAAACAAATTCATTTGCTAGGCAAATATACCTTCAAGACAAATCTACTATTCAAAGCTTCAAAAAAATTGCTGCCCATAAAGTGCCCCTTTAAGATAAATTTCGGGCACTATTGGCAGGGAGTAGGCAGAACAATAGTTCAGTGTCACTGTTCAAATCATTATATTCTAGAAGCTATCAATAAATTTTTTCCTTTTGGTTTATTGTGACCAGCATGTTTGTGCAAAGAAGAGTAGCTATTGGAGGCCTCCGGGGTCCAGAGCCGCCATCAGGGGAACAGCAAAGAAAACTAGTGAAATCCTGGGGTATGATGTAAAGCAGAAAAAAGGAGATTTTACAGGAAAATTAAAGTTTCAAAGTGAGCGATTCAGCTATGGCTAATCACGGGGAATATTTTATTTTTCTTGACGTGAGAATAGCTCTCTGGCAGGAAAACTCAGCAATGCAGGCTCGATGGGATTCCAGTCTGGAGCAGAGAGGCCAAGTAGCGTCCCTAAAATACAGAAATCCCCAACAACTCGATGGCATAGTCCTCGTTCCGTGAAGTTTAGATTGACGTACGAGACATCAATTTAGTAAAACTGTTAATTTAAATTGGTTAATGATGAATCATAGCTATTTTATCTTTAAATTTTACTTAGTTCTTTTAGGCTGTCTGTGTATATAAGATTGATTGAATTTTGTTTCAATTGAGTTTTTTCCTCCACAGTTTGAACAGAAATCACTGTGATCACTTTAAATTACAATTGATAGCACAAAAACTTCCCATAGGAACAGAAGATAAAATGATTATCAAAACATAGAATGGAGTTGTTAAAACCTTTGTACAAAACTCAGAAAGATTAATATAACTTTGTTAATTATACTACATCATTCAAATGTCTCAGATTTTCAGGTTTTCAACTAAGGTGGGTTCTTCCAAATTTTACATATAGCCAGAAAAGCTTCAAATCCCCAAAACGCTCTTCAACTGGAAAATCTGTGTGGCATTTCAGTAGCGGATTTCAGTTTGTCGTCAAATGCTGTGTGAACTGACCTGCATCCCTGATCTCCCTGATCCACTCCACCTGTGATTTCAGCAGCTACTGGTGCCATTTGCAATTCAGTCATCAACAGTGATTATCAGACAAAGTGGTAACTGCCATCCCACACAAAGATAACCTTTGGGTGAAAGTGGTTTAAAGGTCGTGAGAAATTACCCATGGAGATCAATGTACTATGTACGTTAATTCTGGACGTAATTCCTTTGCAGTCTGTTAAACATAATTATGTTGTCATGTTTATTTATTTTTCATTAATCGATTTGCCACTTTAGCCCAGGAGTGGGCAAACTATACCCATGGGCCAAATCTGGTGCAGCTCCCACTTTTGTAAATTAAGTTTCATTGGCACACAGGCACACCCATTCATTTCTTCATTGTCTTGGGCCACTTTTGTGCTACAACAGCAAAGTTGAGTAGTTACAGCAGAAACTGTAGGGTCTGAAAAACCAAAGACATTTGCTATCTTGATATTCATAGAAAGTTTGTTGCTTCCTGATTTAGTCTCTATTATTTGTTATATTAACAGATTTAGCTCTTATCATGATCGTAGCTGCCTGCCATTTATTATCTGCCAGGCCCTTCCTGTATTTCTTTTAGCTCACTATGAGGTATCGTTATTTCTATTCAATATATGAGAAAGGAGAGGCTTTGGAGGTTTAAGTGCCTTGCCCATGTAAACAGGGGAGCCGAGATTCGGCCTCAAGTCTGACTCAAAATCCACGCTGTTCCTCCTTAATCTGTGTCTTCCCCAACAGGTCTATGGTCTTTCTCATCCAAGCAGTCTGTGTGATTTAAATCTGTGAGAAATAGCGCCAGTAGATCTCAGGTAAGCCTCTTGCCACATGGATGTGAAGTTAAGCTTAATATAGAGCAGAGGGGAAAATAGCTTTTAAATTTTCTTGAAGTATGAAGAGTTCAGTCTAAGTGCTCAGGTCAGTACTGCCACAGTGGGTGGCAAGCTTTAAGCCAGCCTGTGTCTGGGGCCACACCCGGGGCATCCGTCAGTAAGCTTCCCTTGACAAACCCTTCATGTGGCTTCTCTGAGCTTCTGCCTCCTCCACTTGGAAGAAGGAATGAGAGCGACGAGGACGCAGGGCTGTCACTCAAACGCCTGTTCTCGGCCCCGCCTCCCGTTGGCAGGTGCCTCCCGGTGGGGTACTCTGTGTCCAGAGTGCCTGAAGGCTACGATTTCCCCTAGTGAGTGAGATGCGTGCCAAGACATAAAGACCAGGCTATTTTTCTGGTGGTAGCACATTGCATTTGACTGCAACCTCTGGCTAGTTTGTCCCTTGTCTACATGTTCCGAAGAAGAGAGCTTTTTACTAAAAGCAGACAAGCAAAGGAGAGTCAACTGTGGTTTCTGACAGGGGATTTTTCTTCAGGGGTCCATACTCTGCTGCAAAATAACCCAAAAAGACTGATCACAAATGACCCATTCATTGTGGCGCTTGGAAGGCTGCCCCTCTGTGGACTGTTTGTTTTATCTTGAAACAGGTATTCCTCGCCTGCTTTCCAGGTAATTTCATGTATTCCCTGGGAATTATCAGTAAAGTATCTTGATGTGATTCTTACTCTCCCAGTCAAGGATTACAGCTTTAACCCAAGCTTTTTACCTCACAGGAAACAGGCAAAGAAGGGGTCTTAGTTTTTAATTTTTTTAACCTCACATTTACCCATGAAGAATTTGAGATAGTTGTAAGTATATACACACTACATTAACAAGTTGTCCCATCTGAGGATAGCAACTTGATTCTGTTCTTGCAACCTCCAGATGCTGGATGTTTCCACAGAGAAGGCTACATCTCTTGGTGTGGAAGGGGAAAGAAGGAAGAAGGGTAACAACACATGTCATTATAGTTTCATAAAACCATAGAATTTCAAAGGAAAAGTAACCTTGGAAGCCATTTAGTCCAACTCCCTAATTTCGTGAGCGAGTAAATGGAGGACTTCACCCTAAGGTAGGCTGTCCCTGACTCCAGCTTCACTCACAAGGAAAACAACGCATAGCACCCCAGACTCGCCTTGGAAGGAATAAGGTTATCCTGTAGATCTACTAGTTACTCCAGGATTCTCCCTTTAAGGTTTTGAAATTATGCAAATTAAGAGAATATTTCTGGTTTACAAAGGATAAAATAAGATTGTCAATAATAAAATTACTTTGGAAAGTTTAAATCGTTATATAACTTGAAGTGATATTATTAGTAATAATCCACTCCTTTCTCCTCCCCAAAATATAATCTTAGTAGTCATGACAAAAGGAAATTAAATTGTGGAATTTTGACATAACTAAATCTTTAAGTTGTTTTGCAGCCATGAAGTCAGCTGCAAAAATAGTAAAAATAAAGTAAAATAAAAATCACTTCCTAGTGATTTTTCACTTCCTACTAATAAGCCTAGTGAAAACAAGACTTATTTATGAAAACTATTATTTTCTTCATCTTTCTTCACTCCTCCCTCCAACCCCAACCCTTGCTGTCCCTCCTTGTTCCTGGTCCCCTTTGTGTCTCCACCCAAGAGGGAAATGTTTCTGAAGCATGAGAGTGGGGAGATTGAGATCAAGGGATTTTTGGAATTGTTGAGTTTCCACGCTTGAGTATTTTTTGCAACAGTGGCAAAAGTTCAAATACTAAATGGTACATTGAAAATTGTGCACACAGAACGAAGGGCATATTTTCACTAAATGAGAAGCACAGGTCTCTTAAGTACATATTTCCTCATTTGGTTCCATTCCTTAGACCAATTCACATTGTTTTTCAGTGTCTAACTGTGCACAGAGCTTCAAGCCAGACTGCAACACCACACTTCCATGTTCCTTCCATGAATTAAGCCAATAAGGACATTTTCATGCTCATATCCATCATTTACATGTCCTCGTGGTGTTGCATTCAATAGTGGAAAATATTACCAGCATAGTTTTCTGGTTACTTTGGCTAAGCGAATTCTCCTTAATAATATTCTATTACACACACGGTGTGAGACCAAGAGACTTGCAAACTTTTTTCCTCTGTTCTCCATGAGTCATCTCATCTGGCATTTCACAATACATTCCAAAGGCAAGCTGAGGAGAGTGACCGCAACAGTAGCAGAGGCAAGTCTTTGGGAGGAAACGCCTTTGTTTGAAGGAGGGGAAGAGAAAGGCAGAGGAAAAAGAGAGGAAGACAGAGAGAGGGGGAATAGCTCTGTCAGGGATTAGGAAGATAAGGAATATAGGTTACTCATTATTCACCTCCTTGTAGGGTTGTTCTGATAATTCAATAATGAAATACAGGAAGAAGGATGAAGAGATTCAAGAAAAATGTATTAGAAACACAAACTTAGGTCTTGATTTTGATCTTGGCCTGTCTTCCAAGCCATTATACTGGAGTTCTGTTTGGGGGCCAGCCAAGACTTAGAACACTTGTCATATTGGTCATTTGGGTGTGTGTGTGTGTGTGTATGTATGTGTGCATATGCATGAGATTCCAAGCAAGTTTTAGTCTTTGATATTGTGATAATATTCAGTCTAAGGATTTTCCTACTGTTTAATGGCATCATATACAAGTCACATTTTCTTTTCAAAACAGTCTCCAAGTAAGGATGGTCGCCTCAAATTTTCTGCTAATCTAGAGAATATTAACCTAGTTTTTAAAGGAAAATCAGGGGTGATTTTTTTCTCACTATCAAGTGAAGCCACTATTACTTAAATAGCAAAAAGGCTAACAAAAAGGCCTGTAATTACAGAAACAAAGGTACACAGTTTGCAAATATACTTAAGCTAATTATTGAATCATTTTAATGGTAGATGAGTATATGACAGCATGGACAGGAAAGGTAACATGTTCTCAAGCTGTTCCACGCTCCCCAAAAGATGTCCAAGAATTGCATATAGTGGCCAAAATGTTTTTAAGACTATTATTCTGACATCTTTCTGACCTTATATTTCTACATTTTGGGTTTCACAAAGATAGCATAGTTAGAATTTCATCTACTTTATAATAGATATGCTTTGTATAAAAATAATATTACCTTGTGACGAAGCCGACAAAACCCTGAAACTAGCTCCAGGGCAACTGCTTAAATGGTTGCATCGCCTAGAACACTTTAGATCGGGGCCAGAGAAGGCGAAGTAACTTCATCCCTGGCTTCATTTCCTCTAACAGTGGAAAATTCTAAGATTGCGGCTATGCTGCACCCAGCCATAGTAAAAAAAAAAAATAGTTATTCTTTAATAATTTCTGAGACATATGGAGCTTGAGGGCAACAGGACCCAGTAACAACCGAATGCATTCACATGGACGGGGGCCAAAAATACAGAGAATGCTTCACACTTTCTAGAGTGTATGCATTTGCTTATTTTGCAGAGTGTGGCACTAAAGAGACGCTGGTTAATGAAGTTTCAACAGGAGGATTTGTGCCATGCTCTGTCATTCTACTAAAAGAAAGTTGTCAAAGCATTTGAATTGAGTTCTTAAGTCTAACATCCAACCTACATAGAATTGGGAAGAGGCAGAAATGTATGGTCTGCAAATGACCACCAGGCTGAGTTATTAATTCTCCCATCCAACACTCAAGGGGGAAGGAGATAGAGGGGAAGAATGTTGCACCATCAAGGAGCCATTATATGAGGTTGGGGCCCCAGGAACATCATTCTGAGTAAAGCCTTGCTTCCTTCTATGGCAGAGCAGAGACAGGAGTTTTTAGTGGAAATGTAACTAATTCAGCAGGAGGCAGGAGTACCTTCAGCCGAACCCTGCTGGTAGTTGATAAAATGCTCAACCGTGACAGATTTTATCAGTTATTTATAGCCAAAATAGTGTTGGATAACAAACCCTCCAAAACTCAGTGGTTAAAACAATAAGGATTAGTTAGTTTATGGGTCTGTAAGTCAGCAGTTCAGACTGGGCTGGGCTGGGGCATCTTGGGTGACTTGGTTCTCCTCCGTGTGTCTCATCCTGCAGCAGGCTAGTGCACATAGACTCTTAAGGTGGTGGCAGAGGCACGAGAGGGCAAAAGTGATAACAAATACGTACTTTTTAATCCTCTTCTAGTATCAAGTTTGCTAATATCCCATTAGCCAAAGGCAGTCACATGGCCAAGCCATGGCAAAGGGCATAAATACAAAGTGGGTGAAAAATTAGAGCCATCAGTGCAGCCTTCCATTCGAGGCAGACACCTTTAGGCGGCTGGTGGGCCCTCAGCTTTCCCAGAGTGATGAGATGCTGGCACGAGAGAGAGAGCAGGGAGAAGTGAAGAGTTTGAAAAGGAAGGAAATGCTTTTGGTAGACTTAGAAGAGCTCTTGCCATATAAAAGCAAACCATGAGTTTGCTGGTATTGTGATTGGCAGGGCACCAGCACCTGGGCTGGCTGTTTCGGGAAGGAAGGAAACACATAGTTTTTCTTTGCACCTACTATGTATCTAAAGCCATGTTAGGATATCAGTATTTATCATTCAGTTATCTCTTGTAACATTTCTAATGTTTTGGTGTAATTATCTCCATTCTGTAATGAAGAAAATGAATATGGGTTAATTTCTTGAAATAACTGAAAACAAGTGGTGGAGTTGCCTTTTTCTGACTTCAAAGCTCATACCCTCTGCACTGCACCTGTACCCTTTGATCCTGCCCCCTTCTTTAGCAGTCATTTTCTGTCTCAGTTTTCTTTCATTGTAAACATTTGGAAGAGGCACCTGTCCATACTGCCTCCACTTGCTGATTTCTCAGTCATTTCTCAGTCATCAGAGAACAGTAGAGCATGGTCGTTAAGATGGGTTCTAAGCACAAATGGCCTGGTTCAAATCCTGATTCTACTACTTTTCTAATCTGTGTGATGTTCGTAAATTACTCTTCTTTGTGTTTCACTTCCCTCATCAGAAAAATGGGGATGATGATGATAGGATGTTGGTCTGAAACCTCACAAGGTTCCTGGGTAAAATCTGAAACTGGCCCCTATACATGGAGGGCAAGGAGAGACTGAAGAAAGAGGCAGAGCGCTCCAGATTGGTAGACGGCGGGTTTAATAAGCAAAGGAACTTATGTATGAGGGTTGTCTTGGGCGGCCACAAGATGAGTAGATCTCCACACCCACCTGCCAGAACCTTAAAAGTTTAGATGGAGGTCTTTACTGGGTTCAGTCATGTATACTGTGCGGATGGTCTCAACAACACATTGCTTTCAAGGCTGTGTCCTTGAAACCAGCTCCCACTGTGAGAACAGTGGACAGAGTGTATATTCCAAGGACAGGGGAGGGAATGAGGAGTTTCTGATTGTCTGGGTCCAGTTCAAGGTCAGCTGGCAGCCATGTCCTCTCAATGACCTCCTCCAACAAGCTCTCACCTTGTAGAGCAGTTGTGAGGATTAAGTGCATTTATACTCAAAGAGGGCATAGAAAAGTGTTTGGCATTCAATAAATATGCAGAAAATGCTGTTACTATTACTATTCTTCAACCAAGTGGAATCTGGCTTCTGCCCTTGTTAGTCTATTGAAATGGCTCCGCCAAATATCACCAGCATTCTTAGGGTTGTCAGATACACTAATATCTTTTCAGTATTCATCTTGCTTGATTTCTGTGTAGGATTTTGCCCATTTTTCCATCCTCATTTCATGAAGCTCTCCTTTTAGCCTCTCGGCAATTCTTTTTCCTCTGCACATCCATTAGATACGAGTGGTTGCTTCTCTGTGATAGTCAGATCCACATCTTCAACAGCCTATGAATATCTCTGCAGGCACCTCATACTCAGCATGTCCAAACTGAGTCCACTGTGTTCACTTCCTGGAACTCCACTTCCTCTTCCCACCTGCCCCTTCTTGATGAAGTGCCCATCTAGGTCCCCAGGACCCAAAGTTAGGAGCATTCCAGGTTGTGTCGTCTCTTTCACGCCCCTTGTCTAATCTTACACTGAGTCCTTCATAGTTACCCTCACAATCAGGTCTCAATTAACATCCTTCCCTCAATTCCAAATGTCACTTATTTAGCTAAGATCCTAATAATTCCTCACTTGGATCCTTGCAGTAGCTTTCTCATGGGTCTCCTTTCCTACAATCTCATTCACTCCAAATCTATTCTCTACACTGAAGGGAAAGTTATCTTTCAAAAATCTGAATCTATAAACTTCAGTATAAAACTCAAATTCTTTTACACAGCCATAAGATACTTCGTAATCTACCTACTTCTCTAGCCTCATGCCCACCACTCCCTACAACCCTGTCAGAAGGAAAGTATGGATGAAGAGTTGGTTAGTTTGGAAATGTGGGGGAAAGAAGCAAGTTAAGGTAATTAATATGTCTTTACTATGACATACAAAAACCTGGATGATTTGGCTTCTACTTATTGATTCACTTATTTTTATCAACAAATATATTCTGTGAGCCTCCTAATAAGGTCTAGAGTGCTAGGGATCTAGCAATGAAACAAAGTTTATGTAGGTGCTGGGGTTATGTCACGAAGCAAAACAGACAAATCCCTGCTCTGACAGGGGAAGAAGGACAATAGATAAATATGTAAAGCTACAGCATCTAGGGTCGTGACAGGTGCTGTAGAGAAAAATAAACAAGATAAAGGGGATATGGAGTGCTGGGGAAGGGATGTAGGGAGTAGCTCTTTTATACAGAGTGGTCAGGGACAGCCTCCCTGAGAAGGTGATGTTTCAGCAGCAATCTGAAGAAGTTGAGAAAGAGCAAGCCATGCAGGTACGTGTGGAGGGACTCCCAAGTGCAAAGGCCCTGAAGCAAGATCAGGCTGAGGATGTTTGAGGAACAGAAATTAGGGCGTTGTGGCTGCAGCAGAAAGAGTGAGGGGAGAAGAGTAGGAGGTGACATCAAAGTGGACTAGGGCAACACCATGAAATCTTAAAAGTCTAAGGATTTGGGCTTCTGTTAAGAGGGAAATTGGGAGCTCTTGCAGGTTTTCAAACAGAGGAGTGATGTGATTTGTCTGGACTTCTCCCTTCAGGTCATTTGTTTCCTGGCATTCTAATAATGAGAATAATAATGAGAATTCTCAATTCTCACTCTCCCTCTGAATCGCTCTGTGTGCTGCTACCTCTGCCTGGAAGATCCTTCCCACTCACACCTGATCCTCCTTCACTCTCGATCTCCCGGTGGATGTTCAGATTCCATCATGGGTGTCTACTTCTCCAAGGAGGCTGGAGCAGGTGGCCATCCTGAGCTCCCCCATGACACTTTCTCAGTCAAGATCCTCCTGGATGCAAATAACAGAAAACTTAACTATCAGAGGCTTAAATCATGAGAACATCCAATGCTTGTCTGTGAGATGTCCGGAGGTAGGCAGTATCATCATCAGTTCAGCTACTCAGGTGCGCTCACGAAGACTCAGGCTCTTTCCATTCTTCTGCTCCGCCACAACCAGCATGTTGGCTTTCATCCCTCAGCTTCTCCCTATTGGTTGAAAGATGACTGCCATCTTGTCCTCACAGGCATCTGACTTCAAACAGTAGAATCCAAAGCAGGAACAGAGGTAAAGGAGGTAAGGGATCCCAAGAGCTTTCCCTTTTCAGTATCCTTGCCCCCTGTCAGGGGAGATCATCTTTCCCAGAAGCCCACTAGAAGTTTCTTTATGTCTAACTAGCCAGACTGGGTTATAGTTATTGCAGGTGTCTGTTTACCTGTGCCCCCCAACATTGTGTCCTATGACCTGGTGCAGACTGTGATGCATTGTTCATGCTCAGTCAATATTTGGTGCATAAAATCAATGTTTAATGGCTTTTATTCTCTTTGTAAAATAGAATGTGAGGTTGAGGAGTAGGAGTTTTATGAAAACAATACACTTCTCTAAAGAGAATTGCTGACTAGAAGTGAGTAAAAGAATTGCCAGACGATATTGTGGCCTCACTATTTTAAGTTCACGTTATCTAAAAAACATGGAATTTAAACATAGTTTGGATATTTCCTCCACCCTGTTTTCAGTTCATTGAAAATGATCTTTAAAAAATAGTTCTCAATTCTACTAAACTATATCTGAAACTCACTGGTCAATTGTAGACTGTGAACCCTGTGATATAGAACAAGCCAAATGGAAAGTAACACCCAGGGAGAGAACCCTGGAGAGTCGGGAGTTGATGGTGCAGTCGGGAATTTCTAAATTGGTACAGAATGAAGGATTTTTGATAGTTCAACAAAGGAAGTGACATAGAGTCAGTGACTTTGGCTCGATGGAAGCACATTTTTGCAGTGTCCCTTACCTAAAGCTGGTATCTGGCACGCTCAGACCCCTTAACAGCTTCCTTCCATCCACAATCAGGCCTGAAGTTATCCCATGGAAAGTCCTAGTGACTACGGCCGCTTAGGGGCAGTCTCCAAGCTCTGCTTTCCAATCTCCACTCCCAACCCACTTGTTCTGTCCAAGTGTCCCCATTTCCTGTCCTGTTCTGTTTTTCTTCCCAGCCCCTCATGCCTCAGCAGAAAGGGCCCCATTGGTCTGATCAGGCTCTAGTTCTAGATAGCCAATAGCTCCATGCTCTGGAACCCCAGCTCCACTCTAAGGCCAGCCCACCTCTAAGAACTGCAGCCCGAATATAATACTCAGTTGTCATTCTAGAGCTTCTGACGTAGTCTATTCATCTTTTAGAAGGACACTTAGGGCCCTGCGGAAAGGGCCAACAAAGAGCCTTAGGCTAAGAGAGACAGACAGACAGAAACGGAGACTGAGAAGAAATGTTGGGCTGGGTTGGACATCTAAGGCGATCAGGTACCACACAGTAATGGTGTAGAAAGCTGTTTGCAGTCAAAGGGGATTTTATAGTGCTAACAGGCATGTAACCCTGCTTAAATGCCAGAATTTGAAGGATACATGTAGTAGCAAATTAGGAAGAACAGCAACTAGAACTATCAAAACAAAGTGATCAAGAATCTTAGACTTAAATTATGAACACTGTGTAATTTTGAACTGACACAGAAATCTGTGTAATGAGTTTCTTAGCTCCGAAATGAGAAAGTACCTCTTCTAATGTAGACGTGAACCAGTGTGGAGACAGATAAGCGTCAACAAGCCACATAGAATCACAGTCTGGACAGATATGGGATGAAAACACTTTCTTATCCAATACTGACTAAGAATTTCACCAACTTTATAATTACAGAAATTTGGATTTAGTACTAGAATTATACTGCTTATTATCTGAGCTTTGTGATTTGATATATTTGAGAATGTGTGTATGTATATAATGTTTACTGAGTTATATGTAATACGTTTATTCTCTGTTAATCCTTTCATTGAATCCTAAGTTAAAAATCATCTCCCCAACCAAGCTCACACATCTGCCTTGAGGTATTGTTGAAGAATGGTGTCTGAATCCAGCACGACCCAAACCACCATTGAGCAAAGATTCCATTCCAGAATGGAATTGCCGTGAAAACAGCTACCTTCACAGAATTCTGCCTTAAACAATCTTTTTCCTGTTCAAGTGGGCCACACATTACAATTAGAAATTAACATATCTCATCCTTTGAAATGTAAGGCACTTACAATAGCCCAAGACATTTTATAAGGTCTTTTTGTGATTGGCAATTCTTTCTATTTAATTTAATTTTATTGAGGTAATATTGGCTTATAACATTGTGTAAATTTCACGTGCACATTATTATACTTCAGTTTCTGTATCGACTACACAATGTTCACCACCAATAGTCTAGTTTTTATCCATCACCATACAGATGTGCCCCTTTCTCCTTTCTCCCTCTCCCAACCCCTTTCCCCTCTGGTAACCACTAATCTGTTCTCCTTATCTATGTGTTTGTTTATCTTCCACATATGAGTGAAATCATGTACAGTAGTATTGTTACTGCACAAAGGGCACAATCTGCTCACCATGAGACAAAAGCCAGTCATCAAGAGGCAAGGTGGTGGAAAAAAAGAAAGGGTTTATTACAGCTTGCTAGCAAGGGGGAAGATGGCCTACTAATGTCTCAAAGAACCATCTTACAGAACAAAGACTACAGGCCTGTTATATTGGGGGCTGGTCTCCAGGTCGGAGAGGCATCAGGTCTCAGGGTGGAGGCATCCATCTGACCTCTAGGTGGAGTCATCAGGCCTCAGGCTGGGGGCATCCATCTAGTCCTAGTTCCTGAGTATTTTGTTTTATTTGATATGCATCAGAAACTGGAGCGAACCCCTATAGCCTTATCTTTCAGTTGTCATTGATAAAGGCTATCAGCCTAGATTCTCTGCCAAGGGGTCATCACATTCCTAAGGAACTCAAAAGAACAAGGTTATCGACTTATAGCAGCTGGGAGGGGCCGCAAAACCCACAGAGCATGTCTGGGCTAGTTTATCAGAGGCCATTCAAAGTTACAATATGGTTTCTTTTCTACAATACGGCTGCCCTTATGTCAACCTTGTCTTGAGCTGGTATCGTATTTGTCTTTGTCTGACTTATTTTGCTTAGCATAATACCCTCAAGGTCCATCCATGGTGTCGCAAATGGCATTACTTTGTCTTTTTTTATGGCCGAGTAGTATTCCATTTATATATATATATTACATCTTCTTTACCCATTCATCCGTTGATGGGCATTTGGGTCGCTTGCACTTCTTGACTATCGTGAATAATGCTGTGATGAACATAGGGGTGCATAAATCTTTTTGAATGTTGATTTCATGTTCTTTGGATAAATACCCACTAGTGGGATAGCTGGATCATATGGTATTTCTATTTTTAATTTTTTGAGAAATCTCCACACTGTTTTTCATAGTGGCTGCACCAGTTTGCATTCCCATCAGCAGTGCATGAGGGTTCCCTTTTCTCCACAATCTCTTCAACACTTGTTGTTTCTTGTCTTATTAATAGTAGCCATCCCAGTGACTGTGAGATGATATCTCATTGTAGTTTTGATTTGCATTTCCCTCATAATTACTGATGTTGAACATCTTTTCATGTGCTTGTTGGCCATCTGTATATCTTCTGTGGAAAAATATCTGTTCATATCCTCTGCCCATTTTTTGATCAAGTTGTTCTTTTTTTGTTGTTGAATTGTATGACTTCTTTATATATTTTGGAAATTAACTCCTTGTTCGATATATAATATATATTTGCAAATATCTTCTCCCTGTTGATGAGTTGTTTTTTCATTTTGTTGATGGTTTTCTTTGCCATGAAGATTTTTAGTCTGATGTAGTCCCATTGTTTATTTTTTCTTTTGTTTCCCTTGCCTGAGTAGACATAGTATTTGCTGCTAAGACTGATGTCAAAGAGTGGTACTGCCTATATTTTCTTCTAAGAGTTTTATGATTTCAGGTCTTACATTCAACTCTTTACTCCATTTTGAGTTAATTTTTGCATATAGAGTAAGACAATGGTCTACTTTCATTCTTTTACATGTGGCTGTCCAGTTTTCCCAACACTATTTGTTGAAGAGATGTTCCTTTCTCTGTTGTATGTTCTTGGCTCCTTTATCAAAGATTAACTGTCCATAGATATGTGGGTTTATTTCTGGGCTCTCAATTTTGTTCCATTGATCTGTGTGTCTGTTTTTGTGCCAGTACCATGCTGTTTTGATTGTTATGTCTTTGTAGTATATTTTGAATTCAGAAAGTGTGACACCTCCAACTTTGTTCTTTTTTCTCAGGATTGTTTTGGCTATTTGGGGTCTTTTGTTGTTCCATACAAATTTTAGGATGCTTTGTTCTATTTCCATGAAGAATGTCATTGGGATTCTGATTCAAATTGCCTTGAGTCTGTAGACTGCTTTAGGTAGTATGGACATTTTAATTATGTTTATTCTTCCAATCCATGAGCATGGAATATCTTTCCATTTCTTTATGTCTTCTTCTATTTCTTTCAATAATGTCTTACAATGTTCAGTGTATAGGTCTTTCAACTCCTTGGTTGAATTTGTTCTTAGGTATTCTATTCTTTTTATTGGAATTGTAAATGCAGTTGTATTCTTGACTTCTCTTTCTACTAGTTCATTATTAGTGTATAGAAATGCAACTGATTTTTGTATGTTGTACCCTGCAACTTTACTGTATTTGTTGATTATTTCTAATAGTTTTTTTGTGAATTCTTTAGAGTTTTCTATGTATAGAATTATGTCGTCCACAAAGAGTGAGAGTTTTACTTTTTCCTTTCCAATTTTTATCCCTTTATTTCTTTTTCTTTCCTGATTGCTCTAGCTAAAACTTTTCCAGTACTAAGGTGAATAAAAGTGGCAAGAGTGGGCATCCTTGTCTTGTTCCTATTCTCAGAGGACTGGCTTTCAGTTCTTAACTGTTGAGTACCATGTTGGCTGTGGGTCTGTCATATATAGACTTTACTACTTTGAGGTACTTTCCCTCTGTATTCATTTTATTGAGAGTTTGTGTCATAAATGGATGTTGGATCTTGTCAAATGCTTTCTCTGAATCTATTGATATGATCATGTGATTTTTATTCTTCATTTTGTTAATATGGTGTATCACATAGATTAATTTGTGGATATTAACCATCCCTGCATCCCTGAGACAAATGTTGTGTCTGATCCTTTCAATGTATTGCTGTGTTCAATTTGCTAATATTTTGTTGAGGATTTCTGCATCTGTGTTCATCAGCAGTACTGACCTGTCATTTTCCTTTTTTTGTGTTGTTCTTGTCTGGTTTTGGTATCAGGGTAATATTGGCCTAGTAGAATGTGTAAGGAAGTGTTCGGTCCTCTTCAATTTTTCAGAATAGTTTAAAGAGGATAGGAATTAAACCTTTGAATGTTTTGTAGAATTCCAAAGAAGCCATCTGGTCCTGGACTTTTGTTTTCTGGGAGGTTTTTGATTACTGTTTCAGTCTCTTTTCTTGTGATTGGTCTATTCAGGTTCTCTATTTCTTCTTGATTCAGTTCAGGGAGGTTGTATGATTCTAAGAATTTATCCATTTCTTCTAGGTTATCCAGTTTGTTGGCGTATAGCTTTTCATAGTATTCTCTTGTAATCCTTTATATTTCTGTGGTGTCCATTGTAATTTCTCCTCTTTCATTTCTGATTTTATTTATTTCAGTCTCTGTCTTTTTTCCCTGGTGAGCCCTGCTAAGGGTTTGTCAAGTTTGTTTATCTTCTCAAAGAACAAGCTCTTAGTTTGATTGATTCTTTTTTTTTTTTTTTTTTTTTTTTTAGTCTCTATTTTGTTTATTTCTGCTCTGAGCTTTATGTCCTTCCTTCTACTGACTTTGGACTTTGTTTTTTCATCATTTCCTAGTTCTTTTAGGTATAGTGTAAAATTGCTTACTTGAGATTTTTCTTGTTTGTTGAGGTAGGCCTGTATTGCTTTAAATTTCCCTCTTAGTACCACTCTTGCTGCATCCCATTAGTTTTGGTATGCTGTGTTTTCATTTTCATTTGTCTCCAGGTATTTTTTTATTTCTCCTTTCATTTCCTCATTGATCCAATGGTTGTTCAGTAGCATGCTGTATTTGTGACTTTCCCAGCTTTTTTCTTATAGTTGATTTCTAGTGTCATACCATTGTGGTTGGAAAAGATGCTTCGTATGATTTTAATCTTCTTAAATTCGTTGAGGCTTGCTTTGTTTCTCAACATATGGTCTATCTTTGAGAATGTTCCATGTGCCCTTGAGAAGAATGTGTATTCTGCTGTTTTTGGATGGAATGTTCTATATGTATCTGTTCAGTCCATCTGGTCTAGTGTTTCATTTAAGTCCACCATTTCCTTGTTTATTTTCTGTCCAGGTGACCTATCCATTGACATAAATGGGGTGTTAAGGTTCCCTACTATTATTGTATTGCTTTCAATTTCTCCCTTTAAGTCTGTTAACAGTTGCTTTATTTACTTTGGTGCTCCTGTGCCAGGTGCATATATATTAATGTGTTACGTCTTCTTGGTAGGATATCCCTTTTATCATTTTATCATGTTCATCTTTGTCTCTTGTTTTCTTTTTTATCTTGACGTCTGCTTTCTCTGCTATTATTATAAATACATTTGCTTGGAATATCATCCTCCATCCCTTCACTCTCAGCCTATGTTTGTGTTTAGAGCTGAGATGTGTTTCTTGGAGGCAGCATATTGTTGGTTGTCGTTTTTTAAACCATCCAGCCACTCTGTGTCTTTTGATTGGAGAATTCAATCCATTTACATTTAGCATCATTATTGATGTATAAGGGCTTAGTATTGCCATTTTATCTTTTGTTTTCTGGTTGTTCTATATTCCCATTGTTTCTTTTTCCTTGTATTTCTGTCTGCCATTTTAGTTTGGTGGTTTTCTGTGATGGTTTTCTCTTTACTTATGATTTGTGCTCTGCTCTGATTTTTTGTTTTGTGGTTACCATGAGGTTTGTATAAAAGATCTCATAGATGAGATAGTCTTTTTCTGATGGCTTCTTATATCCATTAGCCTATGCAGATTCCATCCCTTTCCTCTTCCCATTTTATGTTTTTGTTGTCACAAAGTATTCTTTTCTGTATTGTGAATTTGTGACAAAATTGAAGTGGTTATAGTTATTTTGATGCTTTCTTTCCTTTTATTCTTTATGTTATAGTTAAGTGTTTGGTAATCCGTCCTGATATAAAGCTGCAATTTTCTGATTTTTGTCTGTCTATTTATCTCCTTGCTCAAAGATTTGTAAACTTTTGCCTTTTTGTTTCAGGCAGGAGGGCGCCCTTCAATATATCTTGTAAGGCAGGTCTAGTGGCAATGAGTCCCTCAGCTTTTGTTTGTCTGGGAAAACTTTTATTTCTCCATTGTTCCTGAAGGATAACTTCACTGAACAGAGTATTCTTGGCTGATAGTTTTTGTCTTTCAGTATTTTGAATATATCATTCCAGTTTCTCCTAGCCTGTTGGGTTTCTGCTGAGAAATCCACTGAAAGTCTGATGGGAGTTCCTTTGTAGGTTATTTTCTTCTGTCTTGCTGTCCTTAATAGTCTTTGTCATTGGCTTTTGATAGTTTTAATATCATATGCCTTGGAGAAGGTCTTTTTGCATTGATGTAATTAGGAGTTCTATTAGCTTCATGGACTTGAATATCCAGTTCCTTCCCCAGGTTTGGGGAAATTTCATCTATTATTTCTTTGAATAAGCTCTGTGCTTCCTTCTCCCTCTCTTTTTCCTCTGGGGTACCTATAATACTTATGGTACTTTTCCTCATTGAGTCAGTAACTTATAGAATGTCTTCATTTTAAAGTCTTCAGTCCCTCTCTTCCACCTGAATCATTCTAAATTTCTATCTTTGATCTCAGTAATTCTCTACTCCACAAGGTCTGCCATGTTTTTAATGCTTTACACATTATTTTTCATTTCATTAATTGTGTTCTTCATCTCCAGAATTTCTGTTTGGTTTTGTTTTAGAGTTTCAATATCTTTGGTGAAGTACTTCTCCTGTTCATTAATATTATTCCTGAGCTCACTGAATGTATTGAGTTTCTTTATGACAGCTATTTTGAATTCTCTGTCAGTTAGATTGTAGTTCTCTGTGACTTCAGGTTTTGTTTATAAAGAGTTGTCATTTTCTTTCTGTTCTGCAGTGTTACTGTAGTTCTTCATGATATTTGATGAATTGTTCCTCTGCTGGTGCATTTGTGGTAGTAACCACCTTTTATATTTGGATAGAGCTTTGGTTACTTTTGTTCTAGCTGCTTCTGATTGTATTTGAGAATCTGCACTTTCCACACTCCACTATCTCTGCCAGAGGCCTTTTCAGTGCCCTCCTTGTGCTGCCTGTGCCTCTGGGGTTACTGGTGCTTGTTGCTTATGAAGACCTTTAGTCTTAGGTGTTGCCATAGGTCACCAGGCTGATAGCTCTTCTGTTGCTTTCAAGGTTGACTGGGTCTCATGCTCCTCCACTGGCTCTCTGTGGGTTTGGCTGCTGCTGCCCTGTGCACCATCTGCAATGCTGTTCCTGGGTCATCTGGGGGTGCTGGGTTCATGGGTGTCACTATTGCTGCTGGGGGCTCAGAGACCTGGAGACTTGTTTGCAGCCCCTGGTGCTGGTGGAGCTTGTATTGGGGGTGCCACCACTGGGGGCTGGTCACCAGTTCTGCTGTAGTTCCTGATGCCTCTGTTCGCAAGTTCCACCTGCCACTGTTGGGGTGGCAGGGGCTGAGTTTTCTGCTCCCACCCCATCCACTCACAGTTGCACAGGTTGGGCCACCACCACTGTTGCTCCACAGGCAGCTGTGCATGTGCTGGGCCACCCTCACCTCCAGTCACAGTCACATGATCACTGCTGGATCACTGCTGCCATGGGAAGTGAAGGGGGCTGCTCCCCCTGTTTCACTGTTTCCTGGGGAGTCCAGCCCACCTACCTCAGATGAATAGCTGCTTGGATCTCCTCGTAGGGAATCCTCTGTTGGTCAATGGATGTTCATTTGGTCATAACTTAGAGGGAGAGACAAAGGGAACAACTCACTCCACCATGATGATTAGGTCACTCTCTCCTAGATTGGCAATTCTCTAATCATCAGGTAGTCCCTGCTTTGGGCTAATTCCAACCACTTTTTTGCAATGAAAAACAATGTTTAAAAATCATTAATTTTTTTGCTTGTTTTGTTGTCAGACACATGGAGCTTATATACTTCTTTGATATGGGACTTATGTTCGTCATGTGAGATCTTATTGAAACAGAAAGAGCATATGCTATCTCTGAAAAATTTCACTTGGGATTTTGGCTAAAGATTAACTTAATGGATAAGATTCTTGTAATATACTTGATATGTCAGAAAAGGCAAATAAATTGTGATTTGTTTAGCTATTTGGCTTCCTTTGCCACCCCTGCTAACAAAATTTTCATTGTTAAAGAGCTCTAGAAATTTTTATGGCAGCTACTTAAAAAATGATACATGATATTAGTTTCTCCCATTGCCTGCCTTTTATATGGCAAAACCCCTGTTTTAAGAAGGAACTTTTATAGAATATTTTATTGCTGTCATTTATGTACCTACCACCCAAATATGTTCCACAGAGCTCAAAAGGTTCTCAATTTAGCTTATAAAATTTTATGCTTTCCATGTATGCTCACATTGGACCTTGGTAGACCTTTTAGTTTTATTTTTTTTGGTAAGGAAGATTGTCCCTGAGCTAACATCTGTGCCAATCTTCCTCTATTTTGCAAATGGGATGCCACCACAGCATGGCTTGATGAGTGATGTGTAGGTCTGCGCCCGGGATCTGAACCCATGAACCCCGGGCTGCTGAAGCGGAGCCCTCAAACTTAACCACTATGTCACTGGGCTGGCCCCTGGAACTTTTGTTGTAACCTGTCTCCTCTAAATAAAAATTTTTTTCTTTTGATTAACTATCATTCTAAATTCTATAAAATATTGTATGATAGAAAATGAATAAAACATAGTTTTAACCAGTTTATAAAACCAGTTAATGAGTCTGAGGTTTCCTACTAATAAACCCTCAGTTAATTTCATGATTAAATGACACATTGAGAGTGTTTATTCCAGGAGAAATTTTTGAAGTCAAGACTATTTTGCAAAAATATGCTTCTAGTTCATTATGGCATAAATACTTCCTAACATCATAAAACTCAAAAAGATTTAGTTTTTCTTTTGAGTTACTCCTGTTGACTGCAAAGAAAAGTTATAGCTCTGGGCAACCCAGCGTGCATTTCTTATTTTATATCTATGAAAGTTACAAAGTAGGAAGGCCAACTAAATCCTAGCAGATATCAAAGAAAATGGAAAAGTAATAGACCTCAAGAAATCCTATAAATATGGTACAAATGTGATTAAGGTCCTTAAATTTATGACCATTATTAAAAACTTCCAACATTAAGTGTTAATTTAAAAGAAATGCAGTATGTTTGAAATCTTCTAAAAAAAAAAAACGTAAAACTGAAAAACAAAATAAAAATAGAGCTATTTGAGACTGAGTTCATGGAATAAAACTGCAGTTCTAAATGGGCACTTTGTGACCCACGTTTGTTAATAGAGAGTTGGATGTTTCCTGAAGATTGACAGGACATCATTCTGCAAGCTGATACCTCTGGGATATATTAAAACACACACGCTGGGTGTCTGGGGTTGTACCTTGAACAGTTGCTGCCCTCCGGTCCCCAGGGCTGTCCCACAGTCTGTGCAAATTAATTTTGTTCTGTCTGTCCCGATATATATTCTATTACATTCATTTAAATAAAAGAAGCATGGGTTGACGGCCTTGTGTGTTTAGTGCTTAGAACCTCAAAGGATCATGCATTGAACATTTTATCTGTGTTCTTTTAAAATGGGCTTCTTCAGGGGCAGCGCTTGGCAGCCCAGGGTTCGCAGGTTCGGATCCCGGGCGCCCGCCGACGCACTGCCTGTCAGCCATGCCGTGGCGGTGTCCCATATAAAGTGGAGGAAGATGGGCACGATATTAGCCCAGGGCCAGGCTTCCTCAGCAAAAAAGAGGAGGACTGGCGACGGATGTTAGCTCGGGGCTGGTCTTCCTCACAAAAAAAATAAATAAATAAAATGGGCTTCTTCATTTTTTCATAATGATCATGAGTTTTTTTGGCCTTGGAACATATATTTTTTATGAATAATGCTAGAGCTGGCCTAATTGTATCCTGAACTACTCATTCAGGTTATTTTGATCCAAGGAATTCAGAAGTCACCATAGATAGCAAATATGCAACTTGCCCTTCTTTCTATCTCACTAATGAGTGTATCTAGACTCAAAGAGCTTATGTAATGTGTAAGTAGTTGGTCAATCCAATAAATATCTATGGAACATAAGAACAACGTGCCACAGCTCTGGAGGACCCATTCTGGACTCTGTCTGTTGGCAGTTGATGACTTTCTACTAGGGGAACATGGTCAAAGCTGTTTATAGGAAGACTAATTAATATTTAGAATAATTTGAAAAGAGGTGTTACTTGGGCTATTAAAATCCTCATAGTTATTCATTAATAAGATTTCCTATTCATGGGACATAGTATAAAAACTGATGAAATGATAAAGCTGAAAGAAACTTTATAGCTTTTCTATTCCACATTCCTTGTTTTATTACAGCTATTTAAAGATATCTGTTCCCAACACCCAGACACATGGCATTGGCTAATTTGTTCCCTACCTACTTGTCCACCCCTATCTCCTTTGCTCTATAAAAACCTTACATTCCTGGATATGGTCTCCAACATCCTACCTCTTGCTCATGTCACTCTCTCAGCCTGGAGTGTCCTTGTCTCTGATATTTGCTCACTCAAGAACCACCATCTTTCATTTTCTCATAAACTTATAGCTAGGTTTTTTTGTTTGTTTGTTTTTTTACCTTGAATGTGACACATCTCTGAATCTCTCCTTCTTTCTCCTTTCTCTTTCTGAGTAGTCATTCCATTCAATCTTGTTTGGTGCACGGAACATGGACTTTGGTATAAAGATCTACATTCAAGGCACAGTTCTGAATATAACATCTGTAAGTCTCAAAAGATTATGCTAAACTTCACAAAATGTTGCCACAAAAACTGAATTAGATGATGTGTATTAAAACATTTTGTAATATGAGAAGCTGTACATATACAAGTTGCAGTCGGCAAACTGGAGACCCAGGAGAGCCAATGGAATAGTTCCACGCCAAATCCAGCAGGCTGAGAACGAGGAAAGCTAATGGTGTAAGTTCCAGTCTGAGTCTGAGTCCAAAGGCAGAAGACTGATGTTCCAGCTGGAAAACAGGCAGAGAGAGTGAATTGTCTCTTGCTTTGCCTTTCTTTGTTTTCTTCAGGCCTTCAGTGGGTTGGATGAGTCCTACTCACATTGGGGAGGGCAATTTGCTTTACTCAGTCTACAGATTCAAACGCTAATCTCATCCAGAAACACCCTCACAGACACACCCAGGATAATATTTAATCAAATATCTGGGCACCCTCTGGCCCAGTCAAGTTGACACATAAAATTAACCATCACAGCCCATAAATGCAAGGACTGGTCTTATTTATCTGTGCATCCATGAGGGCAAGGACTGTATATATTTTTTAGAATTGTTAGCACCTAACACAATGCCTGGCATACCTGATATTAAGTAAATCTTTATTGCTCAACTGATTGAATGAGGGATTGATTGAATTAGTACGTGAGCAAATGACTAACTGAATCAATGAATGGAAAAGTGTTTAATGAATAAATACAAAAAATGTTTTCTTTTCTCCACTTCATTCTTGGCCATTCTGATCAACTGTTGTTTTTCTTTTTCTGAATAATTAACAGTACCCTCATCTGTATTTCCAAAGTATTTTGGAAGATAAACTTAGACATAGTTTTAGATTTTATAACTTCCCTCGGCATGATTATAGCACTCACTGTATTGACGAGTAATTGTGTAGCACTGCGCCCATGTTAGACTGAGATTGACTGGTTTCCTTCCACTGTGTCAGGAACAAGGCAGGTGCTCAGTCAATTGTCGCTGCGTTGGATCAAACAACTGTGCTTCTGCATCGTTCTGCTCTTGCCGTTGTGAGGCGTCTACTCAGTTCTCCTGCTCCTGTTCAGATCTGCTGCCCACGCCTGGTGGTTCTGAGGGGACAGGTGGGCAGGGCTGGAAGTTGGGTTCACGCCTTCCAAAGCAGATCTCCATATGAGGACATCTGAAGCATACGTGTGGGAGTGGGGTGGCATCAGGAGAGAAGAATGGTCCCCTTCTGCTACATTCATGTTCTCTCTTCTATGATGTCAACTTAACATATTTTTAACCTCATTTGAGAGTTAAGATGCATTTGAGATAACTGGCTCTCTAGAAGATCAAACATCTGGCGTAGGAGAATCCAGTCATGTCTTACCCTGGTTAAAACCCTTCCCCTGGCCCTGGTGATAAAGTCCAAACCCTTTTGCACATTTGCCAAGTCCTTGGCTTGGCCCTCTCTGATCTCCAGCCTCTTGTCACCAGCAGACTCTTACAGACCTTTGAACCCACTATTTTCTCTGGCTTGCCTCTGCCTAGAATAGCCGATATGTCCCTTTCCCGTGCTTGCTCCTTCCTGACCTTTAGACATTCCCACGGACTCCAGCAGGGGACTTGGCAGCAGAGGTGAGAGCAGAATGGAAGCTTCAGGGAGGGATGATGAGTCACAGAAAGCCACAGGTGACCCAAATTGCTCACATTCTGAGAGTTATAACAAACTCATTACTCAGACATTGGCAGCTCATCAATGTTGTCAGCAAGCTAACAAATGTCAAACATCCTTTTCAGTTATGCTCATCTTCATCAGAAGAATCCTTCACTGAAGGGTTCCTTCTCTCCTAAGTTTATCCTTGTATCAAAATCATTCTTTCCTTAACCTATTTCTTTCACGCACAAAACGGAGGTAACCCAGACAGTTAAATAAGTTTGTGTATCAAATGCAAAAGCAAAATGTATGACGTTTGCAAAAGCAAAATGTTGACACAAAACACCATTTTGGTTTTCATAAATATTTTTCACATCTTAAATCCACTGAAAAATGCCGAGAGAGAGAGAGAGAGAGACTCACAGATGAAGCCTAATGACTGACCATGCATCAAAGGCCCTGAGTCTCTCTGGTCCTTCTTGGCCAGCCAGGCCTGCTCCCAGCCACACTTTCTTTCACTGTAGACTCTGCTCCTGGTTACTGATGGGAGGATTTCTTGCCACTTTCCGTTACATCTGCTTGCCATTTCCCACTAGGATTGGCTGTCAGGATTTGGCTTGCTTGGATGCCAAGGGCAGAGGTGCCCAAGTAGAAATGTGAAAAGAGAGGCTCGGGTTAACCTCAGGTCACTGGAAGTGCACTCCTTCCAAACATAAGAAGGTCCCTTGTCGGGAAGAAAGGGGCAAAATTAGAACATAATGATGTCCTTTAAATATGTAACATGCACTGGAAGCTGATCTTATAAATGACCTACCTCTTACTGCAGACAGAACTCTCTCTGACATCCCAAGCACATCACAAAGAATTCTTGCTTCTTGAGATAAAAATAATAACATTTTATTTTCACTTTTCTCCTTTTCAAATGTGTGTATGAGAAACTTCTCAGTGAGGATGTAAAGAGAAAGCATACTTTCTGCCTCATTCCTGTCTTTGGTATAGTATAAAACTTTGATTTTCGTTCAAATGACCTTAATTATTTCTTTCTCTTACGAGTTATTCATTCACAGTGACTTTTTGCTTAAAACCTCTCTTCTCGAGAGCGCTATACTACCAGGGTAAGCAAAGGGAAGTAAAATATCTCTGCCTTAAAACTTCTTAGGGATGATCAGATTATTTCTCTTTGTCGTGCTCAAATGTATGGACTTCCTCAAATCTAAAAAACAGGAAAGGAAATTAATACACAGGGAAGAAATCCTAAAGGAATGAAAATGATTTTACTCAGATTTCTTTGCATTAAACTACCAACTATAGACCAGAAATAGACACAATGATCAGCCATTAATGGGCGAGCAAGGGGGAGAAACCAAATACTGATGTGTTTCCACACAGCTGCTCCCATGAGACCTGATACATTGCTGTCAGATGCGGCTGGTCTAAAACTAGAATGGTGTGTTTCTGGATCACACTCAAATTGAGAGCACTTACATCGTCTGATTTTTGTTTATTTGTTTAAAGAATGTGTTGGAATTATATAGCAGGGAAAATAGAATATATAACAGAACAGAAAGTTTATTTTGCTGGCTTAAGTAATTTTCCGGAAACTAAAGGATTAATATGAGTAAAGAAAAGCAAAATACAGAAGGACTACTCTTTTGTGTAAAGGAGTGGTCCCTGCAGAGAGGAACATGTAAAACCACGGCAAAAACTTACCTATGAAGTCGCTGATTGCTACTAACTTTCCCAAAATACTGAATGATGTCAGTCTGTAAGAAGGAATTGCTTCACTTTCGAGGTAATTCAGTTGCCCTGTGTAAGTTTAGTAAATATAATATCTTTATAATTGACATTAGTTTTGGTGGAAAAAAGTTCAGTGTGCACTTTGGAATGTCCTGCATCTCTTCCCTTTGAAATTTCATCTGGTCCCAATTACCATCTGCTCCTGTTTACTTCAGCGGCAGAGGAGGCGCTGAGCTTGTGTCCTCCAGCTGCAGCAGGCATGCCTCCACGGCCTCGTTCTGGTCGTGTTCTTTACAGATCAGCTAAGGTTTATAGAAAACTTGATATAGACTCAGCAACTTTATGAAGTTCTGTTAAAAATACATACAGTTGCATTTCAGTAATGTATTTTTGGCCTCTTAGTTAGCTGTCAAGTTCACCCAAAGCTGTTATGTGACTTTTAGCTGGTTAAATAAACAAGTAATAGTTTCTGCTATAGCTCTTATTTTTTCTTTCCACATCAGAAATGTTGTCATAAAGCAACTGAGTTGATTCATTTGGAATAGACTGAATATACGTCCCCTGGGGTCCCTTTGAGCTCTCTGGTCTATGCAGTTCAGTTCATCTAACATGTGGGAATCGCTGCTGTGTGCCAGACTTGGTGATAAGCACTGGCGTAGAGCAGTGAATGTGACTGACAGAGCCCTTGCTTTTCCTGATTTTCCAGGCTTTCAGAAAAGATGGGCATTCACTATGAAGACCTAAAAACCAGTCTTTATAGTTCCAAAGAGCCGTTTCTTCACTGCTCGCCTCTATCCTGTACCCACAGTGTTCTTGGGTGCTGCTCAAACAGAACTGGGTTTGATCTGGTCTGGCTCTATTCACCACAGGCGTCGAGATGTGGCTGTGGAAGCTCCCCAGGCAATGGCTCTGGTTCCTAGCCTTCTTTCTCCATACAGAGAAAAGCCATCTGTCCATCAAAGGCCGGGGCTGGCCACTGTGGCCTGCAGGCGAAATCGGCCCTGCTGCTTATTTTTGCATGGTCCACAAGCTAAGAATGGCTTTACATTTTAAAATAGTTGAAAGCAAGTCAAAGAAGAATATTTCATGACCCATTAAAATGATATGAAAATCAAATTTCAGTGTTTGTGAATAGTTGTGTTAGAATACAGTCATGTTTATTCATTTATATATTGTCTATGTCTGCTTTCTTGCTACAATAGCAGAGTTGAGCAGTTACAACAGAGACTGTAACAGCACACAAAGCCAAAAATATTTACTATCTGGCCCTTTATGGAAAAGTTTCCCAACCCCTGATCGAAGGTACCATATTATTTCTTTTCTGATTTTTACCACCCATCTATTCACTGTATAATGCAGGCCATATAATATGTCATCCCCTCATCTATCCTTCTCGTTCCCGAATCTTTCCTCCAACGAGTGCATGACAACCTCACCACACAAAAGCTCCCTGACTCGTTATTCAAAAGAGGGAGAGGAGATGGTGGGCCTCTAGCAAGCCAGAGGCATGCCACCCCTGCGAATTTGACCTAAGTTCTTTAAGCCTCATGACACAACACAATTCATGCATATGCTTAGAGTGTTTCAATTTAAAGACAAAAACTGCATTCCTCTAAGAAGAATTTCCAGGCCGCTATTTTGAAAAGGCTGATTCCATAGTTTAATACGACATTTTGGTTTCTTAATTTTCCAAAATCATCAGGGGTTAAATTACATAATTTTAAATAAATTTGGCTACCGGCTTTATTTTATAATAGTTCTGCTCCTCTAAAATTTCTAAGAACTTCTGTAATCAAGAATTCCTGGATAGCTGATATATTCTCCAAATGGCAAAGTTTGACCAGTATAGCTAGCTCTAGTAAGCACTTCTTTAGTTACCTAGTTATACTATTATCATTGGCAATATTTTCCTCATATCATAATCTCACATGCCATTAACACGCTTACATTAAAATATAATAAAACTTTCATTTAATTCTATTAATCCCAGATAATGTTGCAGCAAGTTAAATGCATTTAAACCATTTTTATTAGATTCTTATTTCTGACAAATAATGTCTGATCATGAAGTAACACAGTTTGAGGCCAAGAGAAAATTATTATATTTAACCTAATTCTTTAAAGAATATCCAAATGCTTTCACTACCTTTCAAATACACTTCTTCGGTTGCTAATATTGAATACAATTGTATATTTAAATAATATGTGTGAGGAACAGGCATCTAATATTTGGCTTATGAAGAAAAACAATAAGCTGTAAAATTGTTCCTCCAAAGAAGAAAGAGGCACAGTTATAGGTCTTGATAACTTTTACAGTGCAGATGGCAGGGGTCGGTGAGATTGAGGTGGAAACTCTGCCTTAAATAATACTCATTCTTGAAAAGACTGAAATGATAGGTCTAATTTCTAACAAGTAGCTTAGAAAACCAATAATAGCTTGCTAAAAGGTAAAGCTTTTTTTAATTGAGGTCACATTGGTTTGTAACATTACATAAATTTCAGGCATCCACCATCTTTCCACTTCCATACAGACTACATTGTGTTCACCACTGTCATCACCGTGCACATGTGCCCCCTCCTCTTTCATTTCCATCTGTGCTCCTGCCAGGTAGTGTCTGAGACTGAGTGGGTCATGAAAGCAGCAGAGCAGCCATGCTCTGTGAGATAGCAGATCTCTTCTCTACTGAGCAGAAGTGATACTGACACATCACAGAAATGGAAATTGAAACCCAAGCATTTATGTGCTTTTCCCAGAGCCTGTGGTTAATCTGTATCTGAACCTGGATCTCTGGGATCTTCTTTTGCTAAGCCTGGGACCAGACCAAGAGGATACACGGCACAGTCCTTTTGACCATCTTGACCAGAACCACAAAGTACTGGAAATGTCTCAGGAATGGATGCTTTCTACTGATTTCCAAACCTTAGGTATGTCCTCTTAGGTAAGTGTTAGGAAAAATACGATGCCTCTAAAAGAAGTTTCCAAGCCACAGAAACTACATAGAACTGAGACAATGTTTGACCTTGTGCCCACCTAATTTGTGAAATATTATTGTTGCTGATCTTTTTATTCTGCTGCTTTAAAGGAGAACATACCTCCTTTGCCCTCACATCTCTAAGAAACTTCAATACAATTTCTCTAGGATGGAATAAGAGGCAGAAACATCAAAAGATCAACTAGTTGATTGAGATTTTAGAAACTGTCCCAAATAAGTGACAACACTGCCCAATTGCAGTATTCAGTATCTATTTGATTTGTTCTTAATATACCTGAGCATTTCTTTCCTAGAGCAAGACATTGAATCTAAACTTAATTTTATGTGACTATAAGTTTCGTTTGATTCTTCAGATATTTATTGAGCGCCTGCTATATTCCAGACTCGTGCTAAGCACTGGGATGAATGAATTATGAATTATTCACAGCCTCTGCTCTCCAAAAGCTTATAGTCTAGTGGAAGAAACAAATTTCTAAGTAAATTAATTCATAATTAATTAATTATGTAGTACAGGCTAACTGAGAAGCACCAGGGGTTATGGGAGAGATAGTCAACTTTGTGCCAAAAAGAAGAAGCCTCCAGGAAGGAGAAGCTACCCTAGTTGTATGTTATAGTAGGAAATGCTGTATTCAGGGCATATTAGGCAGGAGAAATAACCTGACCCTTAGAGTATGAAATTGCATAATGTATACATTCCACAGATATAGTAAAATATGAGAAGAGCAGGAAGATGAGGCCCAGGAGGGAGGCCAGGGCTAGGTCACAGGGATTATTTTATGCAGCACTGAAGAGCTTGATTCTACAGGCAACAGGACACCACTTCAGGAGAGTTACATGGTAACATCTTTACTTAGACTTCTTAGACTATATTGTAGAGGGTGGTTCTAGAGGGGACCAAGACTAGAGGTAGGAAGACAAGGTAGGAAGCTGTTGCACAGTCCAGATAAGATATGGCCAGAGTCTGATTTGGGACAGTGGTAGCAAGGATGAAGATGGAAAGAACAAGATATAAGAAATATTTAGAAAGTAAAATTCCTGGGGTAAAGTGATTGGATTTTACATGATGAAGGGAGAGAGGAAGTCTAGGGCATGCTTCTAACAGAGAACAAGTTGGATAGTTGGGCCATAGATAAAAAATAATAATAGAAGAAGAGGAGAAGGTTAGAGGCTGCATATATAAAAAGAGGAAAGGAATTTGTCATAGTTCCCTGTGCATAGCAACCAATGTTCGTATTTTGAAATATTTCTTTATCTTTATTTTTCATATATTTTGTACATAATTAAGTTCATACTACATTTAAAATGACTTATTCTTCCTTTGATTCGACAAAAGCACCATTTCTTGAAAAAAGTATTATTTTATAATATAAAAATTTCTTTTTAAGCATACTTTTCAATAACTGCAATAATATTTCTGTTGATAGTTTTACTATAATTTTTTTAGTATTAAACACTTATGAAAGAAAACACTCTTCCAGAAATTGGTGAGAACTCCTTTCAAAGGTGGTATCTATAAATCTACATATGGTAACTGAATGGATGCTACCTGAAGATCTGGT
This sequence comes from Tapirus indicus, assembly GCA_031878705.1. Classification (NCBI taxonomy): domain Eukaryota; kingdom Metazoa; phylum Chordata; class Mammalia; order Perissodactyla; family Tapiridae; genus Tapirus; species Tapirus indicus. The sequence goes on from CM062933.1 coordinate 2,926,815, forward strand.
TAGATTGAGGTACTTATAAAATGTTCTACAAGGAGTGAGATTACTATTCCTTAGAAACAAGTAGTTAGTTCACAGGAGTCAATCAAATACAACATCTCAAGAAAAAAATGTAAAAAGTCTTCCTATTGTTTTATTTAAAAGACTCAAGTTTGTCATTCTTACTAATATAGTAACAATGTTATATTCTGGTTAGAATATGGCCTTGGAGTTAAAAGAGATACATATTCAAGAACAAAAACAGTGAAATTTGTCAACAATCTTTTCCTCTTCTCTCTAGTGATGCAGTTCAGAGAAACAAAATCTGCAGGTAAAAAACTTGATTTCACTATAGCTGGCCTTGGGCAAAGCCACACTGTCAATCACACAGATAAAACGTGGGCCAGGCTGCCTCCTGTTTTTCAAAATAGACAATAAATGAAATACAAGAAGCCAATATGACCGAATATTTATAATTCTCACTTGGTTGGCATAGTCTAGAGTTATTAACTATGCAGACAAGATTTCCATTATTTTTGGTTTCTCCTCTGTTTCTCCATCTTCTCACGGGGAATTTTGGTACACTCCTGCCCTTTGGCTTCATCTTCTGGTAGCTTATGAAAAATGAGACGTAGGTGGTTTACACTCAACGCCAGAATCAACACTCTCTGTTCCGAAAAGCTGAGGATTTTACTCGAGTATTTATATATCCTGTAATAGTTGGCATCAGTAATATTATTCCTTCATATTTTTGGATACTTTTATTTAAAATAACATGCTTCACAACTAAAGAAGCAAACTATCTATAAAGGAATGAATGCAACTTCATTTTCAATTATTTCCTACACATCGTTGTGGAAGTTGCATTTAAATATATTTCATGCGTGTGTCATATTTTCCTCAAGTGGAAATTCTAGTAGTTCAAGGGGAACATGATGATATATTTAGAACTGCTTAATCTTTCACTGACTGATGAAGACCCAATTCAAACAAAGAACACACTTCATATACAAAATATTGGTTTACTGTAAGTTTGGACTCAGTAACTTAAACCTTTAAGATTTGTGGGGGGAATCAGCTGGTATAAGCAGATACTTCACATACTTTTTATGCAAAAACAAGTGGACATAAAAAAATCTTAACTGCTCAGAGGCATAGGAGTAGAGCTACCCCCTTAGAGTACATGTTGTTTCTGCAGACTTAAGTCAATTTTAAGAGGCTATCTGATTGACAGATTTTTCTGCAAAACAACAGAAACAAAGATTTTCAATAATTTTTTTTCGTTAAGCAATATTTTCTGAGCACAAAGTTAGTAAACATGCCATAATGCAAATAGAAATGTATTTATGGGGGATACAGGACAGAGTATTTGAAATGATACCCTCATAGGAAACTTTAATGTAAGCCACTCTGCAGGATCAGGGCGTACCCAGTATAGATATAAAACACTTGCATTCTGAGCTACAAAATGGCAAAAGGTAATGGAAATGAGCAGTAGTCTGTAATATCTGTGAATCAAGCATCTGAAGAAGATGAACTATTCAAAATTCTACAACACAACACATAGAGTTTGCACAAATTGGATTGTAGTTTTTCATTAGATCATGTACTGCTGACATGCATGGTTGATCCTTAAAACTTGGGAACATGTAGTAGCCATCCACACTGGCCTATCCCTGCCCATGTGGAGGAAATACTATGAGCCATAGACACACTTAAAGTCAGGAAATGGGGAAAATTATGGGAAGTTACCATTTGGGTGAGCCTTTGGCATAAGGCAAATCTCTAATGCTTTCTGGTTACCTAGTGATATTAATATGTAAAGTATAAACATTAAATGTTTGTTATTATTTCAGCCTCCTTTGTCTTAATATGGTTTTGTAAAGGCCACAATGCTTACAACATCCTACACATGTTTACAAGAGCCATCATTAGCCTATGGCCTGGGCTCAGTGCCACTGGTTTCTCCATTCTGGCAAAAACACGTTGAACACCGTGTAAGGAGAATTTCAATTTCTTGCTTGACTAAGTTAGCTTCTGATTCATACTTGAAATGTTTTGGTCTTTTAAGGAATAAGGCATACATCCCTCTTTCAGTCAGTATAGTACAAAAATCATCTTGAGGACACAGTTATTAAAGAAAAGAGTTAATTATTTTTTTAAAAGTCCTGGGAAATCGATCTAATAAAATTTATGTGGGACCACAAATGTCAACACTATCTAGTGTTCCCCTGACAGATAATGAAATGTGTGATGAAGCCCCACAATGGCATGGTGGGCTTTATATTGCCAGAAAGAGGGGAGTTTAACTTTCAAAGCTACGTCCCTGACAAACTTATCTGAGTGTGGTGGGAAATTGCCTCTTGAATCCATCGGGCAGAGCACAATCCACAGTGTCATCAGTCAGAGGGCAGCACTGCTCTACTTTTTCAGGCTGCTGGTACTGTTTATGGAGCTAATCTATGGTCAGAAATCTGTTTTCAATTATTTTGTGCTTTAAGAAAAACAAAGTTCCCTTCATCCAAACCAAAGGGAAGTCACAAGCCTGAGGCACAAAGCTGAAAATGGCCAAATGAATTAGCATGCTTTTTGTACATGTGAGTAGAAATATCCCGAGAGGTAGCTACACGAACATGGGGGCCAGTTAAGATAGCATTTTAATATGATTATGAAAAGCAAAATACCTTGTATCTGTGGGCAGAGACCTATGTGCAAAAGGACTTCCGAGTACCAAGAGCGTGTACTTTTTGAGAAATGAAACAAAAACTTTGCATGGTGTTTGGACCAGACGTACACTCAGTAAATAGCTATTGAACAAACTGATGTATAAATGAATGTGAAAATAGGAACTGTGTACAATAACAAGGAACTCAATTTTTTTTTTACATTTGTGTGTGTGTTTTTCTTTTTTGTAACAATCTAGGTTTGTATTATAAAAGCAATGACTGTGTATGGTGGAAATTCAAATAGAAGGATACAAAAGTCCCTCTCTCCACCTACTGACTCCATTCCCAACTCTCATTCTCTAGGGTTGTTACTAAAATTTTATTCATTTTGAGAAAACTGGATCACATTTTATGAACTATTTTGTACATTGTTTTATTTCACTTAATATTTTTTGAAGGTTTTCTCACAATTACACAGATTATTGCCTTTACATGCATATACTTATGTCATCCTTTTACATTTGACTCTAAATATTCTGGTCCACTACATGGCTTAAACTAGTTAATTTCCATTTGCCAGCTGATAGGCAATAGAGTTGCTTTTAGTACTTTTTAAATAATAATTACAAATGATGAAATGAACATCCCTGTGTGTACATTTTTGTGCAATTATATCAGAAAACATGTAGAATAAACTACTAGAATTGAAATAGATGATTCAAAGGAATATGTATTTTCTAGTTTGGAGAGCTACTGCTAACTTGCTGTTCTCCCATAGGCGTTTGAGAATGCTTGCTTCCCCACCTCTGTGTCAAACTGTCTAGTAACAAACTTGTAGTCTTAGCTAATCTGCTAAATGAAAAATACTAATTCTTTGTTATCTTAATTTGAATTTCTATCATCATTATTCAGGTTGAGCATTTTGCATTTATTGACCTTTTTTTCCTGTGAATTGCCCAGAAATTATTTTTTTGATGATACTGATAACAATCTGTGCTATACGTGTGATAACTGAGAAGAAAGCACCTTCAAAACCAAGATGGAAATACTCTCTTTTCCCAATTTTTAAGCCAGTTTCATCAAAATCTTTCTGAAAGCTACCAAGAAGTAGATGGTAGATTTTCTCCAGAACCATCTGCAGTGAACTACAGAAAAAGGAACCCTCTACTCACTGGATATATCTTTGATATTTATTATCCCCAAAAGATGAAATTCCAGAAATAACACTGTACATTCATTGTGGTATATGTCTTTTATTTTATTTATTCATTAACTTTTTGTTATTGATGGTTTATTATGTACCAAACCATCACCATAGGATCTAGAAAGGCAAGTAACCAAATAAAATAAACTAAGACAATGAATTAGACATAATTCTTCCCGTTAAGGCATTTACATGTTTTTGAGAACAAACAGGAGAAGTTAGGGAATCTTACTTAAGTACTAAGGAGTTTGGACTTCACTTGGGGCAATAAGAAGTGACTGCACACAAAGGACAATATTCAAACTGTTCTTCAAGCAAATTTTTCTGAAAACAATGTGGATGAAGAGAAGAGAGCAACTAGTGGTAGAGAAACTAATTAGGATGCTATAACCTTTTACAGGTAACAGATAAGAAAGATCAAGACCGCCACAGTGGCAATGGGAACGGCAAGCTGGGAATACCAGTGGGGATGCTTGGGGCATGCACAGTTCTCAAGAGCAGACCCTGGATGGGATAGAACCACCACAGCCAAGGAAGGAGGAATCCTCGGAAGGAGGGGACATCAAGAATGTAAAATGCAGGCCTGCCCGGCGGCGCAGCGGTTTAGTCCGCGCTTGGCAGCCCGGGGTTCGCGGGTTCGGATCCCGGGCGCCCGCCGACGCACTGCTTGTCAGCCATGCCCTGGCGGCGTCCCATATAAAGTGGAGGAAGATGGGCACGATGTTAGCTCAGGGCTGGTTTTCCTCACAAAAAAAAAAAGAATGTAAAATGCGACGGACTAATGGAGTCACCATCATAGCCATTTTTATTACGCCGAGTGGAAATGAGAGCATGGCATTATTATTGTCAATCTGTAAGTATTTAATTGAATCCCTACTATATGAGACACTGTGCCATGTGCTATTGATAAAATGGTGAGAAAAAGCGATAAGGTCCTTACTTTCACGTAGCTTAAATCTTACCCAGGAGAGCATAAATCGAAATCAATAATGGCACCTCCATTTTTCTCTGGGAGAACCACCCGCCCGCTACTGTTAGATCATGTGCTTTAGGTAAAACTAACTGTCTCCTAGCCCCAGAAATGGTGTATGTGATCTAAGCCCAGACTCGTAGGAGGTAGGGAGGGTACCTTCCTCCCTCTGGCGGCAGTGATTGCCCAAAGATAGCGTAGGATCCATGGTGGCCAATCACAGGTGCTGAGACTTCATTCTGGGGCTTTTATTTCAGCTCTCAGAGAAGCAGACCCTCTTTCCTATAAGGTGGAATCCTGGAAATGGGAAGTACAGGAACTGTGGCAGCCCACTTACAACCGTGGTCAACTTCATCTGTGATTTGAACAATAATTTTCTACAATAAATAGGAGGCAGAGCCAAGAGTTACAGAGAAAAACCATGTCCTGATGATATCATTTGAGTCTGGTCAAGCTCTGACCAAAGCTGGATTTATTCCTGAACTTTTGGGTTAGGTGAGGCAATAAATTCTATTTTGGTTCAAGCCAGTTTGGTTTGGATTTTCATTCACTTGTATTGAAAAGAGGTCCAACCATCGCAACTCAGCTCTAAAAAAAATGTCCTCTCCTTTCTTCCCCAGACAGCAAAAAGTTCTGAAATTACTTTTCTCTAAACATTTTATTGCAAAACTGTGGTGTATTACAAAATTTAAAGCATCTGAAATCTAAGAAGAATGGTATTTCCTTGGAAATAATTAAATGACTATCTGTGGAAAGTTATAGGATCTTCCAGTCTGTTTTAAATTATGGTATAAAGTTCACAGCTGCATGATCTTCGGTTACCAGCACTCAGAGGAGTCTGCTATTTAGACCATTACGACCTATGCTTATTTCTCTTTCAGACAGCAAAAATGTTACTGAGTAATTATTTTATTGAAAAATAGTTGAAGTTTACTGTTTATTTCTAGGTAAAATATTTTTTTAATCACATGGCTCTTACTTTGAGACTCTCCGATGTTGGTGCAGGAGGTGAGCACGCAAACCGCCAGACGCGCTGAAATCAGGGCGCACGTTCCCTTCATCTCAGTTTTGAGCCTTGTTCGTTGGACAGACTCGCGCGTCTTTCACCTGCAAACAATGACGACGCTGACTGGCTATTGTGACGGGTGTTTTCGCACTCGTGTATGGTCATCATTCAGAATCGGCTTGGACGTGCTGTATTAGGCGTAATCAGACTTTCAGACATGAGTAAAGCGAATGATGCCTTGCTAACCAGTTTCCCTCCCCTGCAGTGAGAACTTACACTGGCTTACTTGTGTATGTTTTTGAGCAACCACAAGGATTTCAACTCCACCATTCTGTATTCCTTCTTTTTGGGGATAGGTAGAAAAAGAATGTACCAGCACGTGGCCATAGAAAGGGAACATAATTTTGGAGAGTCTTTTTTTTTTTCCCCTAATGAAAATATGAGAGAGAGAAAATTGAAAATAATCACCCAAGCTTCCCTTAACCCAATTTTTAACATACTGTCTAAGTGTGAGAGTAAACATACTACCTTTTCTAACTACCTCACAGGCTTACCAGGAGTAAATAAAATAATTTTTATGGAAGTGGCTTGTGCATTTTCAAGTGCCATACAAAGTTAGTCGTACCTCCTGTCTGGGTTTCCTAGAAGCAACATGTGGTCAGGGCCAGTTGGGCAGGCTGTGCACTGCACAAGGGTGTCATAGCATATCAAGGACATTTATATACGTCAGTAATTTTCTGGCAAATGGCAGTAAAGAGAATCTTGCTCTGATAAAAGCTGTATGTTATGACAATGTTCCAACAGGAAGGGGTGACTTTTTAAAATTCTCACAAAGACTCTGTACTGTGATAGAGGAAGCATTGTCCTGGCCTCCTTTCTCTCCCCTTGTCCTATCGAATATTCACACTATAGTCTGATAATTGCTCCTAAAATGGTAATTAGTGTTATTTCTCTGCCAAAACCCCTACGATGACTCTTCAATTACCTTCAGAATAATGTCCAAATTTCTAAATTTGAGAAGGTTCGAGGCCCCTCACCACCCAGTCTCATCTCTTCCTGCTCGCTGCCAGCCCCCCCTCATGCTCCAGTGTGAGGAGATGCCTACGATCCCCAAAACGGCATGCACTTTCTTGCCTCTGAGCCTGAGAAAATACTCCTTATGCCTGAAACATCCTCTTCTCCTCCTCTCCTGTAGGAGCTTAGAGGTCACATTACATGTCACCTCTTCCAGGAAGCCATCCCTAAGCAGCCTTTTTACTGGACCCTATAGAAATCTGTTGGCCCTAGGTTCTCTCTAGTAGTGACCTTGTTACCCATTCAATGACCTCAAGTAGAAAACGAAAAACTGGAGGACAGTGAGTCCCTCTCCCCTCCGTGCCTGGAGGACAGACAGTCTGTCCCTCTCCCCTCCGTGCCTGGAGGACAGACAGTGAGTCCCTCTCCCCTCCGTGCCTGGAGGACAGACAGTGAGTCCCTCTCCCCTCCGTGCCTGGAGGACAGACAGTCAGTCCCTCTCACCTCTGTGGATGGCACATAGTAGATCCCACACGCTTGCTGAATGAGACCAGGTCTGGCTTCTAGTGTTGGATGTGCTGCTTATTTGCTTTGTGACCTTGAGCAAGTCACTTAATCTGTCTATCTCACTTTCCTTCTAGAAAAATAGAAGTTTGAATTAGTCTATCCATAAAGGAGAGAGTTTAGATTTGGAAATATGCCATACATTTTTCTCACCTAAATTCAGAATCTTCTATCTTTGCTCCTGAAATGGAAAAGAAAAGGAGAAGGGATATTTTGGTGGTTGAAACACAAATACATGTGAAATATATGTGTGTATTTCCTTTTTAACATTAAATTTCCCTGACCAGCTTTGAGAAGTTTTCTAACAAATGATCACTTGCAAATGCTTAGCAAGTGAAATTCAGTGATTTAACATTTTCCAAACGCCAAATGTAGTAGATGTTTGACATTGCACATAATTCACTGGATCTTTGTTTCATTTTTACTATAAATTTTGTAATCTTCACAGTAAATGGCTTCAACACACAATCTGCGACTATTCTGGGACTGCGGAATGGAGAGCAGTACAATTGTCGCATTAATTTGAAAGTCAATATGCAGAACTCGTGTGCCAACTCCTCCTGGCAGCAGTGTCTGAATCCTAGTCACCCCGAGGACTTGGACTGCGGGCGGAGCTGAGGACCTTGAGGATCTGAGTGGAAGGAGCAGAGAAGGAGAGAGGCTGTTGGAGTTGGAAGACGACTGTAGGAAGTGAGTCACGGAGAGCAGCTGTTGAAAGTCGCTGAAGCCCGCAGCGCCTGAGGACTGGACAGACTGAGCAACGACATCACGTAACCAGTGTTGATCAGCTGGGAATTATGTCCTTTTTGATGCCTGCAGGACATGAATGTTTTTGCAACCCTGCCAATTTTGATATATTATTCTGGAAGGTGAGTCCCAGAGGAATCCATTATATTCTGTTGTATCCCCAGCATACAAGGTTTTGTGAAGCTTTATTTTCTGTGGGTTATATTATTAAAACAATATTTCTCCCAAGTCAAGAATTAGAGTATAGCATTGAATATGGCTTACAACATACACATGTGCTCTTCCTACAGCTATGAGATTAGAATATCCTCCTTCGGGGCATGTGCCCCCTAATTTAGAGTCGTAGATTTGTTGGATGTCGAAGAAGCAACATGCATTGAAGAGAACGACAAGTGAAAAAGGAACTACGGTTGAGCTACATTTGATTTAGAGTTATTTCTGAGTAAATCCCTTGAGTCATTAAGAAGTTCGTCTCGTATGAGATGAGCGCAGATCCACTGGCGGCACAGGGTGGCCACACATGTCTGTAAAGTGAACGCTGGACTAAGAGTATCGGTTGTTGTCTATGTGACAGCAACAGTCATCAGTGCATCTGCTTTAGTGCAGAGAAAGGAATATATTTTACTACCGTGTCACCCTTTATAGAGTTACACAAGCAGGCTCCTGCCATATATTACAGCTGAATGAATCAGTGACTTTTAAAGACCCGTCAGTGAACCAGTGCCAGATCGGCTAGAAAAGAATCGCCCAAGGAGCTGGTTAAAAATAAATAAATCCACTGAGTCTCTACCCAGTTCTCCCGAGTTAGAATCTTGTTGGGGGGAGTCCAGGAATCTTTATTTTACAACAGCTTTGGTGGTACTTCATATGGCAGGTTTTGGAACCACTGGACAAAATCATATTTCATATGTTAGTAGCTGTGCCGTGAATTCTCCCCTCACCATGATATTGTGTGTAAGTAATACTCTCTTCTGGGAAAATAAGGGAAAAGTTTGATAATGGCAATTCTCTGAAGAGAGACGCCTTAATGGATGATGAAGCACCCAGTATCAGAAGTGGGGCATCAGTTGTCTGTCCTCTGCAGATTAAACACTCTTTATCTCTGGAATCTTAATTGCCCTCTTGGCTGGGTCATGAAATTGGAATCTTCCCGAAGTGGAGGTACATTAGTAGACTTTTAGTCACTTTCTGGAACGAAATGGAAAAGTCTGTATCCATTCACACCAGAAAAAAATGTTCTCTTTAAGTCAACACGCCTTACTTCAAAATAGGCCAGACTTTACTGCTGCACAACATAAAACATCATGAAAGACGTTGTGTGACTTGCAGAAGCTCATACATGGTCAATGGTTCACCCAAGCACCCACGTTTTTAGTAATACGGTGCAAATAAAGTGCAGCAAATATAAGAAGTGTGAATTTAAAGGTGAAACTTTTACCCAGTTTCTTGATATCAAGATAATGGGATTTGGAGAGAAGCTAAAATGCCAGACTGTTAATCTATACAAGGAAAGCCCTGTTAAATTTGAAGTTGTATAAATGTACACGAAAAGTGATTGGACAAAAGTCTTTAGCAAGGGTTACTTTTACTTCACTTTATGAGAATGTGAACTCTACCAGAAAGATCATTCATTCATTCGCCCAGCCAACAAACCTGTACCGAGTGTCTACAATGGCCCAGCACTCAGGTGAGCCCGAGCGGCCAACTGGAGTGGTTCACACTTCACTGCCTTTGCTTCCCGTTGAGAAATTATTTACAAAACCTGAGTAGAACTAAAAGCTATATTTACTCATTCATTCATTTAAGTAGTTTTTTTTTTATTGTCTTGCATAGCACTATGCCATACTCTATTAAAAATTTTAAAAAATTACATACAGGGCTTCTTTTTCAACTGTTTACAATCCTTGAATGTTTACAATCCAGTTTACAATTCAAAAATGACTGCATAATGTGTTCCTCAAATAGCAGAAAATAAATGTTTTACTTTCAGCTTCCTGCTTTCTTACAAGAAATATAAGGACAGTTGTAAGAGGAGCCAAAGAAATACAGGTACAAATTCTATCCCAGTAGAGTTCTACGTGGATTGAAAAAGTGAGTTGTTCTTTAAATCCACAGAAAGGTCGTCTGAAAACGTAAGATTTATTTGCCCACGAGAAGGAATCCCATGGCCGTTCATCGTGATGCATCTCTTACATACCTTCCACAAGCTTCCCTACACTTCACCATACTCCTCTGTCACAAATCCAGCCCAGCTGAAATCCACCCCTCCCCAGGTCCCACCCTGCTCCAGTGCAGCTGAATGTGGCTGGAGAAAAACTAACGGACACGCAGATTGTTTTTCCTTTATGTTCACCTTCGTGCTTCCTAACAATCGTGTAATTTCTCCCCTGAATCTCCTACTCTTTGACTTTTTTCATATCTTTTCCTCTCCCTTCAAACTCCAAACACCTTTTCTCTCCCACTTTCAAGTGAAATGTTTGTTTTTTTCTAATTTCACTGATATTTCAATTAACTATTGCTGCCTAACAAAGTCCCCCAAACTTAATGGCTTAAAACAAAAAATGGTTTATTATTCTCACCATTGGCAGGTCAGGAATTTGAGCAGGACTTGGCTGGGCAGTTCTTCTGCACCATGTGTAGCAGTAGGGTTATTCAGCTGGTAGCCATGCTGGCCTACGATCTCCAAGACGACCTCTCATCCTGCATGGTTCTGGAAGTGTCCCCTAAGCATTCAGTAGCCTGGACTTCCCTAGAGCATGGCAGCTGGGCTCTAAGAAGGAGGAAGCAGAAGATGCCAATTTCTTAAGGCCTGGGCTTGGAGATCCCAGAACCTCATTCCCACCTTATTCTATTGGTCAAAGCAAGGCACAAGGCCAGGGAAATTCAAGGGAAGGAAAATAAATTCAATCTCTTGGTGTGAGAGACTGCATGTGAATACAGAGTGGGGGGAACTGTTGGTAGACATAATTAGAGACTATCTACCAAAACTAATTAAATATTAGTTAATTAAATTAATTAAATATTACATGTCCATCCTCCATCATGTTACTGTTGATGAACTACCCCATCCCTAACAAAGAGCAGCCCCCTCAACTTTTACATTAAAACCTCTCCACTTTCACCTACTCAGGTCATTGTTTCAGCAGTTTTTCTTCTTTCCCCTGCATCATTCATTTTTTCTTCTCCATTATGTAATTCCCATTGGCAAACAAATGTATTGCAATTTCTCTCCTCTTAAAAAACAAAGAGGGGCCGCCCGGTGGCGCAGCGGTTTAGGTCTTGCTTTGGTAGCCCGGGGTTGGCAGGTTCGGATCCCGGGCGCCTGCCGACGCACTGCTCGTCAGCCATCCCGTGGCGGCGTCCCATATAAAGTGGAGGAAGATGGGCACAGATGTTAGCTCAGGGCCAGTCTTCCTCAGCAAAAAGAGGAGGATTAGCAATGGCTGTTAGCTCAGGGCTGGTCTTCCTCACAAAAAAGAAAAAAAAAAACCACCAAAGAAACTAAAATTCCTCTCCTGAATCCATATCTCCCTCCAGATATTTTTCTTCTCTGTTCTGTTTTATAGCAAAACTCCTCGAAAAATTATCTACATGCACTGTCTTCAAGTCTTCTTAGTCCGTCCTCTTTTGAACCCACTCCAATCAGGTTTTATTCCATTATTCCACCAAAACATCCCTTCACTCTGTCCCCACAACTTCCACTTTCAAAATGCAAAGTACAATTCTCTGTTCTCATCTCACTTGACCTGTCAGGAGCATTTGACTCGATTGATCCCTCCTCTTTGACTTATTTTTCCTCTTGGCTTCCCAGACAGTGTGCTCTCTTGATTTTTCTCCTTCTTTGCTGGTGGCTCTTTTTCAGTCTCCTTTGTTGATTTATCCTCATTTCCTCAATCTCTGTTCCAAGTTTAGTCCTTGGTTCTCTTCTTAACATTATTTACTCACATCTCATGACTTTAAATACTACCTATATTCTGAAAATTCTAATACTTACATCTCCAACCCAGACCTCTTTCCTAAACTGCAGACTATATCTAATAGCCCACTTGAAATCTCTAGTTGGATATCTAACCAGAATCTCAAACTAACGTGTCCAGAAGTGAACTGCTAATCATGTCCCCAAATAATCCTCCCACAGCTTTCCCATCTCAGTAAATGTCATCTCCATCTTTCCAGTTGCTGTGGCCAAAAACTTGGAGTCATCTTGGGATTTCTCTTTTTCTCAAAATCCTCATTGAGTTTGTCCTCAAATCCTGTTGGCTCTTCCTTTAAAACACATCCACAATCCAAACACTTCTCACCACCATCTCTCACCCAGATTTCTCTAACTAGCGCCCACACTTGCTTCTATATGGTCTCTTCTCACTACAGTAGACAGAGGGATCTTTTTAATATGTAAGTCAGATGGTCCCATTCTTCTACTTAAAACCTCTCAGTGACCTCCTGTTTCACTCAGAATAAAGGCTCGTGTCCTCACAGTGGCCTCCAGTGTCCCACAGTCTGCCCTGATACCATGTCATTCCATGCCTGTGGTCTCATCTCCCACTATCCTGTGCCTCACTCAGTCACTCCAGCCACACGGAAGACCCACCAGGGCTGCTCTCATCACAGGCCTTTGTACTTGCTGTGCCTTCTGCCTACCATGATCTTTTACCCTTGCCCTCTTGGACATCGCTTTGATTTGACCTGTCCACTTGTTTATTGCATGTCTATCCCCATAACAGTCTAAACTCCATGAAGGCAGGGACTTTTCTCAGTGTTGTTTGCTGTTGTAGCCCCAGTACCAGGAATAGCACCAGCTATGTGGCAGGCACTCTATAAACAAGTGTTGAGTTAGTAAACTTTCATTTCCTTTTTCTGTTTGTTTCTTTTGTTTTTAAACATAGTTAATTCTTTATAACCTTTGAAATGTACTTTATTTTGTGATGAAATGTGAGATAGAAATTGCTAACCAGTTCTTTCAACAGCACCTTTGGGTGAGGCTAAATTGTAATGTTTCTTTTGTTCTATATTTCTCATTACTAGATTCTGTCTGTCTCCTGCCATTGTTTCATGCAGCCTGAATTAATACTGCTTTGTTACTATGTCTTTACAAATGGTGGAGGGGGTCGGCCCCTTTCTTCTCAGTCCCACATTTCTCATTCTCCCCTGCTTATTCTTAGACATCTGTGCCAAGCCACTCACATGCTACATCCTGCTTAGTCAAGTGACAAGAAGCCGGATCTATTTTAAACAGTTTCTTCAGATCCTTTTCTATGTACTATTTCCCACTTATATTTTCTTTCAACTCCTAGGATTGGGGATTTCCGGTATGCTCCTTGGGACTTGATATATCCTTCCCTTTACTTTGCCACCAAATCTGCCTGCCTTCCTGGTGTTGAGCTTTGTTTTCTCACACTTTCCAATTCTGTTTGATCCTCTGTCTGTGGAGTCTACCACAGTCTCAAGGGGGACATTTCCCTGTGTGAGGGGGCCGCCCCCGCATCCCCATTGTTCTTGAGGAATGGGAGAAAATGTGGTCATTCCAGATGAATTTTATAATTTAGTCATTTTTGCTTAAAATATTTCATTGGGATTTTGTTTGTATTAGATCATCTTATAAGTTGGAGAAAATTATTGACCTCTTTTCAAATAAGAACATTTTATTTCATATCATTCAAATTTTGTAAATGCTTTACAATAGTATAGTTTTCTTTAACTTGATGACGTGTTTCTCATTAAGGGTAAGATGGGTATTTGTGTATTCATTGCTAATGTGAATAGAGCTTTTTTCATTATGTTTATGGGTAATAGATGAGATAGTATATTCTGTGTTTGGGGGATTTTTGGGGGGGTAAATTTATTTGGCATCTGGATGTCTTTTAAAATTATTCATTATAAAAGCACTTTAAACTAATTTTCAGGATTATAGTGTACATAATAATTTTGTCTCTATTTACTCCTTATGTTGGCTATATAAAAGCTTCTTTATAACAAAGAATTGTATAACAAAGAATTCTGTATGAGGAGAATAGCATAGAATCTTGTTAAGGTTTCACAGAAGCATGAACCTTGATGTTAATAAGATGCATTTTAAGATTTTATGTGTTCTGCGTGTATATTTGTCAGTCGGCCTAAAATGTAAGGCATACACGTATTATAACCCATATTACTCCATCACTTCCTGAAACACCACATACTATCCCTACATACAATGCATACTTTAATTAGAAATAAAAAAATTTAAATGATTTAGTGGAAATAGGACTTGGAATAATGACTATTTTTTCACATTAGCGTTGCATTTTCTCCTATCACTGTGTCAGGACATATCCTTGGAAACAGTCCATTGTGCAGCTTTTTCATGGAGCGCTTGGCTGTGGGTTCTGAGTGGGGCAAGCCTCAAGACGAAAGGTGGTTTGTCATAGCTCTGAGGAGGGGGAACTAGCATGAGCACACTGCTCCAAAGTTGAGAAATTTTTTACTCTTTTGTGACACTTAAAATGGAAACAATAAAGTTTGGTGGCAGAAAAATAGCCAGTGTCACAGGTTCATACCTTCTCTCTTAACCCAAGACCATTGGAAAAAGATTGGTGCTGCCAGAGATAAGCTCATAATCAAAATACCCAAAGTAGAAATGGGGCTAGGAGCAAGCCCACCAGGAAAACACTGAATTTCCTCATTAAATGGCTAACATAATTCTAGGAGCCTGGTTTGCTAAGTGTGGAGAGAGGATTGAAATAAGGATCCATTAGGACGCTTTTGCAGGAAACATCCTTGGCGCACAAGCGTACACACACACACACACACACACACATATCTTGGTAATTCTGCTTTTGTTAGACTAGGAAAATTGCATTCTTTAAACATGCAACACTTGATGATGGAGCCAGATGTCAAAAAGCATGTGGAGTTGGAGAAGGATACAGTCCTAAGATTGAAGATTTGCCATGGAAAATCCAAACACAGATCAAGAAATTTTTTTAAGTAAAACTTTTAGCAGTCTATTGTTTGTCATCCATTTGGGAGACATATTCTATCTACTCTGAAAACAGTCATTGATCTGAAAGTAAGACTGATTATGAAACCCATGTTTTCCTCATCGCCACCTATATTAACAGGAATCAATTGACTGTGCTGGCATTCAAATTGTTAAGTTAAACATATACACCATCCAAACCCTCTCCCCATTCTGATAAAGTCATGAAGTCTGCTTTCTCCAAAGTCTAACTGACATCACACACTGAGGCTGAAACATTTGTCACTTTTACTTTAGGTATTCTATTGGTGGAAAGTGTTTTATTTTACTTCTCTGAGTACAACTTTGGTTTGGGGAAAACATGGAGGTTTTTATGGGTTGTGTGTAAAGGAAGGGGGTCACTAATAAACACACTTCATTTTAGGATTTTAAGGAAAGCTGTCCAAAAATTACAGCATGATGATAAGCTGACGCATTGTTTTGTCTAAATAGATCCATGTGTTGGAGAGCCAATTCTAGGATATCTTCCAAAGCTACAGACCTTTGGTGTTGCCCTTGTTGCGTGCATGCACATCTGCTGAGCCAGCGGGCTATGCTGCTTTCACTCAAAAGAGCTGTCCATACCCAGGCATTAAGCCACTATAGCGGACACGCACCACTGGAATGCTGTGACCTACATACAGTGTATGTGGTTTACATTTTCAGTAACTGGGAGGCAGTTGAATTGTCTGACTCAATTACAGTAAGTGAGAGCCAGGCTGCCAACTGTTCATTCACCTCACTGAAAACGGACCCCTCAAATTCAAGCCAAGTTCTCGAAGAAGAAGCTGGGTCAGCAAAGCTGCTGCTGCAGCACATCTGTTCCAGTCTGGATCTGGAGAAAGCTGTTGGTTTTCTTTCATCCTTTATTTCCAACTCTGGCTCTCTGAAACTAGTCAAACTCTAGACTCGAAAGTACAGTTGGGTTTAACTCTAGCAGAATAGGGATCCTATTTTAGGCAACTGTTTCTTAAAGCCAAAAGAACTATTGCCCAATAGGAGGAACTGTAATACAGCTGGGTTTTGATTAAGTTGGAAAGTGTACATTTTCCAAGCAGCACTAATATGCTTGAAATTCTCTATTAATCTTAATCTCTACATGAAAGGGGTAGCCTGGGCTCTTGGGACTAGGCTACCTCACGTCCTGTGTGGTCAATTGCCTGATGATTGGTTTGTCAAGTGACTCCTTCTTTGACCTGCCAAAACTGGCTTCTGACCAGAAGGTGGAGAGTGTGCCTAGCCAGAGAACTGCCACTTAGAGAGAAAGAGCCCAAGTGTCCACTGAGAAACAACTGGTCTAACTCTCGGTTCCTAATGAAGCAAAGGGAATCTGTTCAAGTCTCTTTCGTTGGAACGTGCCAAACAGTAGGCGTTAGATTTGGTCTTCCCCTCCTTGGTAACTATGTTAAAAGATAGTGGAGATAGTCCTCAGCAGGGGTGATGATCAAGCTTGACATCTACCATGAGAAGTCCTAGAGAAATGCAGATAAAATCCCACTAAGAAGAGTAAAACCGCAGTGAGAGGAGACTCTTTTTTATCTATCGACTCTGAAAGCAAATAATTCTGCAGTATTCATAGTAACTATGAAAATCCCCACAACTTGATAATGAGCAGGTGGGCCCCTGACACTTCTTAAAAGCACTAATAATTGTGATAGAAACTTGTAAGCTGGGTTCATGCAGTAAAAAGAAGGCCCAGAGTGGGCAG
Organism: Tapirus indicus; assembly: GCA_031878705.1. Lineage (NCBI taxonomy): Eukaryota > Metazoa > Chordata > Mammalia > Perissodactyla > Tapiridae > Tapirus > Tapirus indicus. The sequence continues at coordinate 2,943,667 of CM062933.1, forward strand.
GAGAGAAGGCCAAGAGAGAACAATCTGACCTGAGGCTCTTTCGTTTTCATTTTATTTTATTTCACTTTAGTTTATTTTTAATTGTGGTAAAAGACACATAATATAAAATTTACTATCACAACCATTTTTAAGCGTGCAGTTCAAGTAGTATTAAGTACATTCGCATTGTTGTGAAACAAATCTCTGGAACTCTTTTCATCTTGAAAAACTGAAACTCGATACCCATTAAACAGCAACTCCTTTGCTGTTTTCTTATCAAATCAACATTGTATCTCAGTCAGAAATCATCACCAGTGAGTACAGAACAGAGAATTTTTATTTTTAACTCAATAAGATACCTAGAGATTCAGTGGATGGTTTTTTGCTACTAACTGCTCACATTATTTGAAGAGCTTAAAATTCTCACAAAATGTAATTCCAAATGGTGCACTTCTAAAATATATATTACCAATGTCTTTAGGATCACATAGGTATGTTTGAAAGACCAGTGGTCCAGGAATTACCATAATTTAGGTTCTAAGACATTATGTCTGTTAGAATATGACATAGAGAGGACGTAATAAACACAATAAACCTGTGGAGCAGATGTGCCATCACCTGTCACCAGCAAACGGCGAGAAGCTGCTCTCCTTTGTGAGGAGAGTACTCATCGACTCCAGCTGGCTCTTTCAGTCTCCACTTGCCTTTCCATAGAGGACATTTTTAATATCTTATAATTTGTTAACAATTCATAAATGTTGAGAATATTTTTTGGAAATTTTGTGCCTTGAAAGATATTCTTAAAACAGATGGGTTGTAGGGGAGAGTGGCAGGGAGTGGGGAAGTGTGGTTGGGTTCATTGGCCCTGGCACCAGATGAACCCAGGTTTGGATCCAACCTCTGCCATTTTGTAACCATTGGCTATACTTCTCCTTTTCCACCTCTCGGTTTCCTCATCTATAAAATGGGAGGAAAAAAGATGAATGAGATAATGCACATAAAGCTCTTAGCATAGTGCATGGCATGTAGGAAACAGCTAACAAAAGTTACCGATTTTTAGTATTATCTTAAAAATAAGCAAATTATCATGCACACACATACACATTGTCCTTTATTCATCCATCAGTACTAGGATCTCCATGTACTTCTTTAGCAAAAGGACCTGTAACATTCTTGTTCTTAGATACAATTTAGAAAATACTGAGCAGGTGAAATAAGAGACCATCTATAGAATGTGATTTCCAGGTTCCTGAGACCCCCTCCTCACATACTGAGGGCTGATGTTCCAAATAATATCAGCTTCATCTTATTCCATTTAATTTAATAATATATTTAAGTTTAAACAACTCTTTCCATTCTCTCTTTCTCCCTTTTCTTCTCTCTCTCCTTCACTCTCTTTCTTCCCCTATCTGGGATGTCTTGGTGGGCTTTCCAAAGTCCCTGTAGATGGTAGGAAGCTGGCATAAGCTGCCCAGGGTCCAGATTAACTGAGCAGGCCTGCAAAGTCAGTGCTACCATATACCAATTATTCTTTAGTTTAACATTAAGATGAAATGTTTTTGGAGGAATACACTTTAAACTCTGGGTGGTAGCAATAGGTTTTTATTTTCATTATTTGTGTGTTTCTGATTGGTTTTTTGCAATTAACATGTATCACTTTCATAATCAGAAAAAATAAATGTTTAAGGAAAATTAAGAAAGAAAGAAATAGATAGCATGATTCAGAGACTGCAAATCATTTTGTTCCCTTTCTGCTTCTTCTGCCACAATTTCTAAGGAACCTCGGTATATGAAGAAGTGATGACTTGGGTATCTGGGTTATATATTTTATTGTTCTTGTCTTTCATAATGATATTTCTGAGAGTTTTCCTTGGGTATAAAAAAAAAGTCTATGAAGTACACTGGCATATAATGTATTTTTTTCCTTCCTGGGGTTTGTACAGTTTGTAAATTAGATCACAAATGTGAAAATTATTTGCTATCTTTATCTGCCTTTTGGCTCAGAGGTTTCCTCACACATTTACTTTTTCCTTCTCTGCATATGACATTCTAGAATGTTACATTTTTACTTCATCTTCTATGGAAGCTTTCAGAATGTCAGACCAATTTTTCATGTTCATATGGAAGTATATTTCAGTAGAATGGCACATCGATTTGCACACTGAATAAGAGTAAATACTAAAAGCATTTTCTGAAAGTAATACGAAAAAATAAAATTTATAAATATATCTTTAGAAATCAACTTAGAGTAGCAATTTCTCCAGTACATGGACACATTTTTCTTCCTTGAAAGCTTTCTAAATTCACGTCTATCCATTTGAAGAAACTGTTACAACACAGTTATGACTTTTCCCAGTGAGAAAGCAAGAAATTACATACACCAGTCGTTCTATATGCCTGTGTTACGTCAACGTCTTTAACATTTTAACTCTGTTCGGTCAGATGTCTAAGGAAACACATCAATTTGTGACGCACAGATTCAATCCTTGAGTCCATCTTCTCACACTGCTTTGAATTGGCTTTTTCTTTCTGAGGCAAGAACATTGGTTTCAATCAGCCTGGCATTAAAGACAATGAGGACACTATGAGTAAACATGTGGGCCATCTCATTACACAGGCTTAGAGAAAAGCAGCATATTTTTCAGACTCAGAAAACTTTTTCGAATTCAGCACTTTCCTGAGTTGTGGCAGAGCCACTGTGGGATTCTGGGTAAAGAAGTTTTTATCATCCCTTCTCCAGAAATCCTGAAAGCACAGAGTATGTCCCTGGGCTCCTGGCCAGCTCCAACAGAGTCTCGACTTCCTATGCCTCTTTCTCCCTGGAGACTCCTTGCTTAAAACTTATTTTGCCTGAAGAGGGCAAACCTGGTACCACAACACTCATTGGAATCCCTCTTCCCACGTGGCAAATTTATCTCCAAGTTATTTACAAAAACGAAAAAAATAATGAATAGCATTACTTATAAATTTGAGTAGCAACCTTCATACTCAGTTTCTAGAAATTTGGATAAGAAATGAAAAGGAATGGAGGAGATTTGCAGTAGGAAAACTTTGGTGAGTGGCTCCTGAAGTAAGTAGAAAAGTCTATCTTCTTTATACAGATTTTCCACATCCACAGAGGCATATATAGAACATATTATGGGCCATATTCTCATTCTTTTCCTCTCTTTTGACATGTAAGATGATACTTTTCCTTCCTTTGATTCTCTGAATCCTTTAATGTACTAGGGCTCATTCTTTGACCACATGTGTGCACAAAAACCGGTCCTCTTCATGCTGCTTTTTCAGAGTAAGCTTCTTTAATCTTGCCTTATGTACGGCACGTGTCATTGTGTTGATCATCCCCTGTAGCATGTCAACAGATGGGACACCACACACACTTTCAGAATCTATTTGAAGAACTTCCAGAAGAGAGCAATGAGTTCTTAAGAAAATACAAAATTAATTAAAATAATGAAATTTTTGGCATTTAGATTTCCATATATAAATATATATATGTTAAATTTATTTAACGTGATAAATGCTGTGATGATTTATCACATTTTATTAACTTGTATGTTATAACAATGTATAATTACTCTTTCCTCTATGTCATCTTCTTGTACTATGATTCTTTTATAGCATTTATCATATGATATTATAACACCTTTTGACAGGTCTTACTGAGCAAATTGAGATTGTCTCCAAAGCAATGACTGGGTCTCATTCTTCCTTGGTTGGAGTACTTTGATAGCTGGCACAGAGTAAACAGTCAAAAGCATGTTGGTTGATTGAATGAAAAATAGGCAGATGGATACACAGCTGCATGCATATATTTAATGATATAATCTTCTCTGTAAAACAAATGTAGGAGGATTTACTAGATTGTTCTTAGAGAGCTCTTTAGGCTGAGTCATGATATAAATAGAATGATGATGTAATACTGTGCAGCGTGGTTTCTCAACAGCGTGGACATTTTGGGCAGTGTAATTCTTTTTTGTGAGTCTGTCTTGTGAATTGTAAGATGTTTAGCAGCATTTCTGGCCTCTACCCAGTAGATGCCAACAGCAATGCCCCTTTCCCCAGCTCTGACTTCAGAAATGCTTCCAGACATTGCCACTGTCCCTGGGAGAGAGGGGCAAAAATCACCTTCAGCAGAGATCCACTGTTATATAGTGTCTGATTTCAAGATGGTCTTACACATTTGAATTGCATTTTCTCTTTTTTAGAAAGTGAGTACATAATTGGGTTGGGAAATAAAGGGAATAGTAATGATGTTTTCCTACCTAGACTGGGAAAGATGAGAAGCAATCTTTGTCTTCCAGAAAATTGTTTCAAGAGATGTCATTTATTCTGGTAAACTTCATATTTTCAAGCTATAACGTGAAAATAAGGCTCTAGAGGCCAAAATTCCAGTACTTCTAACACACAGGCTCCCCATGTTGTTTCCTCCTGTAAGATACATTATTTCCACGTCTGTTGGAAGAACCTTACACTACCTTCTTGTCTGTTCTATGCTGGGTTTATTTTTAGTACGTAGCTGGCAATTTTCCTAATTAAATATCCCAATCTTTCAAAGTCTGCAGAATTTGCCTCTATTTTGTTTCATTTTAGAAATTGGACAAATTATAACTGAGTTCCTGGACTCTTTAGTTTATCCATAACATTTATTAAATCTAATGACCATTTCACATCAAGTTTTCAAAATACTTTCATGTTAAAAAAAATGTGTTCTCACTGAAGCGTCAGGTCAGATAATCTCCACGGAATGAATGAGTAAGAAATGGAGACCTAGAGAGTTAGGAAACTGTGTAGGGTTGCAGAGTTTGTTACTGGCAGAGCCAGGAATAACCTGAAATTTTGAGTCCCAAACCCAAACTCTAAGCTCAACTTTCAGCAAGCAGAGAATGGCCTTGGGAGCGTGTTCAAAATGCAGATTCTTGTGCTGCACAGTCAGAGACTCTGTGTCTGTAGATTTTGAGTTCTGTCCAAGAATTTAATTTCTTCTTTTTTTTAATGTAGGATTTCTGGTGTCCAGGGTTGAGATTATGATACTGCTCCAGTCATGTCCCACTTCAATGCAGAATTTTCCTCTTGATTATTTTGGTTTTCCCTTCTTGTCATTCCCACTCTTACCTGCTACCCCTCCAATCACAGAGATTCAATTTAATGTGTTTAATATATGTTCTTAGATATGTGTGCCTCCTTGTAAGAGCTATAGGTTGTTTTGTGTGTGCTTTTCATTTTCATAAATGATATTGTGTCACAGATCTCTGTTTTTAAAAATTGTTTTCTCTTATGTGCTACATTATTAAGATTTATTCATGTTGCTACGTACATCTACTTCTATTGAATACATAGTTTTCCCACAGTATACTCACAATACATTTACTTATTCATTTCTTTGAAATGGACACCTGAATTATTTCCATCGCCTACCTACCGTACTCAAAGTAATCTTGAGCTCCACCAAATCCCTCAATTGACTTGTGAGCAAGTTTCTCTTCTAAAGAGTGGTTTAACTGGGTCATGGGTGTATACATACATACATACACAAAATTTTGATCAATACTTTCAGAATGCTCTCAGAAAAGGATGTATTCATTTACACTCTTACACTGGTACATTACAGCTCTCATCCCCAACCCACATTTTCACCAATATTTGGCTCTATCTTACTTCAATCTTTGCCAGTATTTTAACACTTGTAGTATAAAGTGTATCTTTGCCAATATTGTTATTGTCAAGAGTTCCTTTGCCAATATCGTTAGTGTTAAGCATATCTTTGCCAATACCGTCAGTGTAAAGTGTATTTTTGCCAATATCATGAGTATCAAGCGTATCTTTGCCAATATCATTAATGTACAATGTAGCGTCCTATGATTGCTCTAAGGTTGAGCATTTGTCCATATATTTCTTGGCTATTTGTATTTGCACTGCTGCTAACTGCCTATTCTTTTTCTCAATTTCAGGGGTTTTTGTTTTTTATTTCTTGTATATTATAATCAAAATCTCTGCCAGTTTTAGACATCGTAAACGGTTTCTGACAGATTGCCACCAGGCTGCTAATTTTATTAGTGAGAAAAATCTGAATTTTAATGACATTATGTCTACTGATTCATTCAGGTCTCTAACATTTCTGGTGTTCAATTTGGTATAGGGTATAATTTAGAGATTTAACTACATTTTTTCTCTTTGAAGGTTGCTGGTTTGCAGTGCCCTCTGTATGATAAAGTTCCCATATATTCATGAATCCCGTTTCTGAGCTCTATTCAGTTCCATTGGCCTATTGATCTATTCCTGTGCTATTACCACAAAGACTTTCTTTCTTCTTTCTCTCTCTCTCTCTCCTCCTTCTTTCTTTTGTTTAATTTTAAAAAATTACTCATTATAGCCTTATGGCATATCTACTGTGCCAGTATATCAGCCAGTGTTCTCCAGAGAAACAGAACCAATAGGTATACGTGTGTGTATGGATGTATGCATAAACATATATACGGAGAGAGAGAGAGATTTATTTTAAAGTATTGGCTCATGTGACTGTAGGGGCTGACAAGTCTGAAATCAAATAGGACAGCCGAGCAGGCTGGAAACTCAGGCAGGATTTCTATATTAAAATTTTGAAGAAGAATTCTTTATTCTTTGGGAAACCTCAGTGTTTGCTCTTAAAGCCTTCAAATGATTGGATGAAGCCCATGCACATTATTGGGGGTAACCTCCTTTACTTAAAGTCAACCAATGATAGACGTTAATCACACCTATAAAATACTTAACAGTAACCTCTAGACTAGTATTTAATCAAACAACTGGGCACCATAGCCTAGGTAAGTTAACATATAAAATTAACCATTGCTCTTTTCCCCCCCAAATTATTTAGGATTTTAGATTTGGGTAAATTCTTCAAAAGGTCCTGCTGGAATGACCATTAGAATTGCAGTGAATTCACTAGCTAAATTGACAAGGACTGACATCTAATAATGTTAAGTCATTCAACCACGAGCATGGCATATACTCTCCAATTACACAGAGCTTTTTGGGGTGGGAGGCGGTTATTGTTCTTTAAATTTTTTTAAAAAAATTTAACTTCAAAACTTCCAATTGTTAGTTGCTTTACAAATATATTTTTAAAAATATATTAAAGTTTTAATAGATAAAACTTAAAGCACTTCTTCTCTTCCTCCCATTAAGCACAGCTAAAAACTCTGGACTTCATCTTAAAAAACAAATGTAAGAAGACTCTGCAGGTGGAAAGAGGAAGGCAGATGGGCTGAAGACCTCAGGACTCAAGGAACTGTACAGTGGTGAATTTCCTGGATTGTCCTTTTAACCTATATATCCTGGATGGAGTGCTGGAGAAGCCAATCACCCTGAAATAGCAATAGGCCTAAACAAAAAAGAATCCCTAAGAAAAGTCTGTTCTCCCTATCCCAAGGATCAAGAAAAGGAAAGTCCAGCAAGACAGAAAACTTTTAGACAATAATCACTTACTCTAGCCAAAAAAACACTGAAAAATGTGTGTTGCCTATTGTCATGTAAGATGTAACCACTGGAGAAAACTTGATGAAATGGAATCTCTCTACCATCTTCATAACTTCCTGTTAATAATTGGTTCAATATAACAAAATTGAAACAAAAACTTCATCATCTATCAGCATGGTAATAAATTAACTAACTTTTGGGAGTAGGGTCAGAGGGAAGAGATTAAATGTACTCTTTTCTCTTCTGGAGTTTAGGAAGTCTTAAAGCTCAGAAAGATGGAGTCATTCCAGGATTGGGCATTCCCATGTAGAACTAGATTAGATTGCAGACTCAGTCATTCTATCTTGCATTCATCAAAATAATGTATCAGTTTTTTGATAAACATGATGCTGTGTGGGAGAGTCAGAGTCAAAACATGGCCCCCACTCCCTGCAGACCTGAAGACTAGTAGGGAAATATAGACATGTAAGCAAACTAGTGCCCTAAGGTGCTATGGATTATGGACTAGCTATTTGTACAGAAATTATTAAGAATTCAAGAGAGCTCTGGTACTACCAATGCTAACTAGGGATCCAGACAATGCTTCTTGAAGGAGGGGATCTTCCAGCTAAAACTTGAAGGATAAATAGTTTTTCAGATAGAAGGCAATGGGGAATAGGGCAAAGATTATTTCTCTTTATAAATCCAGCACCTGGATCCAATGTCTACTGTTCAAGAGCTACTCCATAAATGTGTGAAACTCCGAGCAATCTGGACTATATGGGAGAGAGGGACATGGACTTTAAATATGAAAGGTAAGAAAAGAACAAATTTCCATTTTTTCCCCCCGAGGGAGGCTCTGTCAGGTGCCATGACAATTTATAGAATCTACCAGGTGGAAATAGCCCAAACTTTAGCTATTCCATCTTTTTTATCCACTCACAGACATGGAGATTTCCTGAAGATTACTCTATCTTACATATTCTTCCGGTGCTCTCACCCAGCCCACTGTCATAGAAGTCTAGAGTTATCATAATTCTTTTGTGGAAATATAATCAATTTATACATGAATTTAGTAGGTGTATTATCTTTTAATGCAAATCAAGTTTACAAATCAAGCTTTTAAGGCATATCCAGTGTTTAACTTTTGTATTCTGGTCTAAAAACAAGAAAAGTTATTTGACTGTAGTGAAATATTATATTGTCAAATATTAAACCTAAATATTTCTCTGTAACATAAACAAATGAAATTTGCTAGACTTAAATTTTTCATTATCTTTTATTATCAAAACAATTTCCTACTCTTTCTCAACTTCTAAAATGTCTTTTCCATTACTGTCCCCAAATTCAGTTACATTATTTGGAAGTTCCCCTCTAATTCCCTGTAGATTTAGCTCATTCCTTTTTTCATTCACATAAGCAAACTCACCACCTGGAGGGAAGAAGGAAAATAAATATCTATGTGGGTTGACCCAGAAGGAAATCTACTGCTGTTCTATGATCCAAATTTAAGTTAGAGAAAAATTAAACAATGGAATTTTTTTAAAATAAAACAAATTTTCAGTCTTTTAAAAAATGTATAAAAGTTCATTTAATGAATAACATTAGTAAATTATTTGAATTTATGTGTTCTAAAGTTTTATACCACTTTTAGTGTATGTTCTTAAATATGTTAACATTACAAAATAGAACTGAACATAGCTTTTAAGTTGCCAATTTGAAACTTGGCAATCAACATAAGATGCAGATCTTGAATTCTTTAGACAATAGCTGTGGAAATTTATAGAAGGACTCTTATTATTGAGTTGATATTAAAAAGACAATTTATAAACTGTCCACTACTATGTGTGAATTTAAGACTTGGAAGTTAGCCCATACTCATATAGTTTATGAAAACCGCAACAGAAAGTTAGAAATGGAAAACTAGTTAAATGTAACCTTTGGATTTTCACAGGCTGAATGGGTTAAAATGGTTATAAATGTCTTCTTTCTCAGTAAGTAACATTGTCTCAGAAGACAGTATTTTTTTCCTCCTGTAGTAACAGAATGGTATTTTAGTGAGAAAAAAATCTTAATATTTTTGCCCTTTAAAGACACAATGGAAAATGCATGTGCTGGTGGGGGCAGAGTGGGTGCATCCCAGAATATCTTCCACTTTATATTGGCCGTGGTCCTTGGGACTTCCAGTCAGGTGTGATGCCGACACACCAATGTTTTCAGCTGTATTTATATTCTTTTTTCTCACAGTAGCCTATGAAGTGTTTAATTTGGAGTTTATCCAGTTATTATCCATTTAGATTGACAATTCAGATAACTTACGTTACAAACTATAAAATAGACAACTTCTGAAATGTTCACCTTTTTGGAATTACATATGTGAAATATTGAGAAATGTAAGACTAACAGATTCAATGTTCATAGCTAGAGGTGACATATAAATAAACATAAGAATATATACATGCATGACGTCTGATATATATGTATATATGTGTATGCATATATATAAAATGAATATATGTATATAAGTAGGTGTCTTTCTTATGTGTGCTAATGAGTACTCCCTCATGCCAGCCACACTACTCAAAATTTTATGCGTATTTTCTTATTTCATCCTCATAAGAACCCTACGAGATAACAGTGCTATCACCATTTTATAGAAGAGACAACTGAAGTTCAGAAAAGTTAAATCACTTGCCCAAGTTCCCCAGCCAGTAAGGAGTAAAGCTAGAATGGTTTAGGAAAGAAGCTGGCCCGCCTTTCGAGCCCACACATTCAGACGCTAGTTACCCCGCACAGCCCCATCAGAGCCAGTGCTCTCCAAGTGCAGCAAGATGCACGGGGATATGTATTTGCTAAGCTTGTGCACTTAATTTTTAAAAACACAGTCTATATTTTTCAAAGGATGTGTTTAAATTCATTATTGAGAATTCTTTTCAAAAGCCATTTCATAGCAATTGTCCAAAACAGAAAAAAAATTTTTTGACATTTTCAAGAAATAGAAATTAAGCAATGTATACAGCCAGGATTCCCCTGGAATGGACAAATTTTGGCTCAGAGCTGTACCCTGCATCAGAGCTGGGCAGGCTCAGCACATGTCCCAGAGCTGCCTGATGATTGTTTTAGCAGGAGGCACCAACGCTTAAGCAGAGGGAAGCCAGGCACTTGTGCAAATGAGTCCTGGCTCCTCCTCTGTGAACAGCTGACAGAAGACAGACTTCACGTGTACTAGTGTGGGAGAACTTCAGGACAAGTCATGGTCTTTTTGTCACCTACTCACCTATGGCTGCTTCACAGAATGATAGAACTGGAAGGTACCAGAGGAAATGTCTCATCTAACCCCCACATTTTGCAGGCAGGTCTAAAGAATGAAGTGATTGGCTCAAAGACACGCAGATAATGAAAGGCAGAGTTAGGATGGGAACCGAGGTCTCCTGACTCAAACACAGTGATTTCAGGCCCCTAACATCAGCTGAAAAGTACTCTTTTCATTGCAAGTGTGAAACTGTAATTCAAAGTAGCTGGGGTTTAAAGGACGTATTGTTTTTTATGTGACTGAAACAGCCACAACAATATCAACAGGAACCAGTTTTTCTCTCCATCTTTCACCAACACTTCCCCTATATTAAACTCCATTCTCAGGCTTCTCTCTGAGCAAGATGGCTCTAGCAGCTGTAACTTCAGCATCCTCTTAGTTTCAAATGCAGAGGAAATGAGAACTTCTCTATCTCCAAACAATTTCAAACTAAAATCCTGGTCCTGACTTTTCCTGGCCAGAACTGGATTTTTCTCTATTCCTGAGAAATCAACAATGCCAGAGTGATAGACTCTATCAGCTGAGTGAGGCAGGATCCAGGTGACACAGCTACCTCCAGAACCTTTTAAAACCACGGGACTGAGAGTGGAGCCAGTGTATATGGGATGTATTCAAGAGAAGAGGAAATGAATAGAGAATGCCAAAACAATATATGTCCATCACATGAATGTAAATAACACCAACAGACAGTATGGAAGTGGCTAGTGGTCTTTAAAGAAGTGAATAAAAGTCTCCATATCACTGAGTGAAGACATATCAAGATTTGTGTCATAAGCATTCTTCAGGTTAGTTACATTTTATTAAGTTATAGATCAATTCAAACAAAGAAGGGATAGGAAAATATTTTTAACAACAATGACTAAAAAGTCAAAATGTATAGCAAATTATTGGGAGGAAGAACAGAGAGGAAGAATATCTCACCTGCAGGAAGTGGAAATGGTGATAATATGAAATCCATATTTTCATCTATCCTAACCAAGTGACAGAGTTCTGCTGTGGAATATTTGCCACATGTCATCTACTCTTCACATCCAACACTCTGCATCTTTTTTCCTGAAGATTCCTTTTCATTTTTCCATAATACTGTAATTTAACATATTATATAATATACATATTTGTTATTTCTATGGTTTACTGACTGTGTTCCCTGCTAGAATGTAAGTTCCCAAAGGCAAGGATCTTTGTCCTTTTTGCTGATATGTCTCAATTTCTGGAAGAGTACCCAGCTCATAGTAGGCAGTCAATAAATATTTGTTTAGTGCTATAGAGTCTAATATGGCAGCCAGTAACTACATGTGACTAAATTTTAATTTAAATTAATTAAAATGAAATTAATTTTAAACTCAGTACATCAGTCACAGTAGCCACATTGTAAGTGCTCAGTAGCCACATGTGCTAGAGGCTACCATATTGAACAGTGCAAATAGAGATCATTTCTGTAGTTTTAGAAAGTTCTATTTAATGAATGAGTAAATGTTCAGAGTAATGAAGAAGACAAGTGGATGCCATTAAAATAATTGTCAGGCAAAGGAGATCAGTGTTTAAAAGTAGAAGCTATACCAAATTCTGAAAGAAATGTGTGGAAAATCAGACACAATTAATAGTATCAAGTTTAGAGAACTTTTTAATAAAATGTAAATATGAATTTGATTCTACATCTATTATGTAAAAGCAGGGAGACCAGATGATTTGGGGACTGACTTGAAAAGGGAAATTAGTAAATCTTAGGCCTTTAAATAAAATACTCAGAATTTTCATTTTAAAATAGCATAAGTAAAAGGCCTTCCCAGCCTATCTTCATTAAAATCATTTCATAAAAATAATAAGAAACATACATAATCTCTATTTTCAATGAAACTAGATGACATTTGTAACCTTGAATTACAATATATAACATGGAGAGCTGATAGAGGAATGAGATAGGACACAAAATCAGTGTTTTAGTGCCTCACTTTTAAATAGACAGCCAAGGATCACCAGGGGTTTGTGGAAAACCTCCAACATGGAAGAGAAAAGCCAAAACAACCTGATGAAATACAGAATGTGGAAAACAAGAGACAATATAAGGACCAGAAAATAAATCCTCAAAGAAAGGAGATGATATTGCATCCATGAAACAAAAATATAATGTTCTAGAAAGGAGGAAGGAAGGAAGGAAACTCTTTGAAATAAAAATGAGATGACAAAATTTTTCAAAAAATTCTTAAGAAAATAACGAAAAAAGAAGAGAGGACAGAAAGAAAGTGGTAAAATCAATCCAGGACTTCCAAAATCCTACTAATAGGAGTTCCATAAAGAGTAAAGGGAAGATAGAGGAGATTAAATCATCAAAGAAATAATAAAAGTAAATTTCCCAGAACCAAATCACCCATTAATATGAAAAGGAAAATGCAGGAAATGTAAACATGGTACACTATGTGACCAAAAAATAATAATCAATAAACAGTATGTACATAGTCACAATAATAGATTTTAAAATGTGATGTAACTATTTTCAGCAATTGTGGGGGAGGAGAGCTAAAAAAATTTCATCTACCGAAAGAGAATATCAATAGAAAATCTAAAATTGGTAATTTAAGAAATACCACTGTGTGCACATTACTTGGAAATATGGTAAATTTAAAAAACATCTAAAACAATTGGAAAGTGAAGAGCAGTTGTTTTGTTCTTTTTTATACAAGGTTTTTATAGTTTTTTTATTTAAAGTTTTAACTTGCTTTTAAAAACTATCTGCATGTAGTGATTAGAAAAAATTAAAAACAGTAAACATTAAAAATATCAGCCTAGGGAGCCCACCCGGTGGCATAGTGGTTAAGTTCTCACGCTCCACTGCAGTGACCCGGGGTTCTGGGGTCGGATCCCAGGCGTGGACAGACGCACCACTTACCAAGCCATGCTATGGGAGGCATCCCACATAAAGTAAAGGATGATGGGCACAGATGTTAGCCCAGGGCTAATCTTCCTCGGCAGAAAAAAGGGGGATTGGCAGGGGATGTTAGCTAAGGGCTAATCTTCCTCAAAAAAAAAAAAAAAATCCTATAATTACTCAAGAACTAAAAACACTTTTCCTTTTGCTTTTCAGCTCATTTTATAGAAAATATAATTATTATTTACTTAGGCCTATACATTTATTCCATAACCACAGAAATCCTCAGCTTTGCACTTTTATCAATATTAGGGTTGTAGATCCATCTGTCTTTTTTTCTTATTCTTTAAATGTTTATTTCTGGGGAATTGCAATAATTATAGGTGACAGAATGGAAGAGTGAAAATTAATTTTTACATACATACATATATATATATATATATATATAGTGCTAGATTATGTAATTTGTAACAATCTATTACTCTTCAGTAATTTTTGGAAATACTTTCCTGTGGTCCCAATAGTTAAAAAACTACCTCCAGCTTCCTAGTTCGATTAAAAAAATTTTTTTTATTAAAACAATATTCATGTTTACTGATTTGGAGAAGCATCTTTGTCTATATGAAGCTTTGTAACATAGTTTTATTTTGCACCAGTTAGTGTGTAACCTTAATGTAGCACTTTTTATCCCCGCTTTTCAGAGTGCGTTCCACAGTCCAGTGGAACCGTGCAGTCAACTTGCCCACATGTATTCATTCCATAAATACTCACCAAGAGCCCACTGGACTTGCATCACTCATCGACAGTTTTTTCAAGGATCTTAGTAGAATTTAAGCTGCATAAGAGTAGGTTTTTGTCCACCTATTCAACGCCATCTCTCTAACATCGAGACCAGTATCTGTTATGTGACAGATACTCAATAAAGGTGCACGTCTGTTGACTGACTCACAAAGGAAATAGGACTTAGTGCTTTAGAGTCAGATGGTCCTAGATTAAAACTCCAGCTCTGAGACTTACCTTACCTGTGATCTTGTCGAATTTCTTAAATCCTCTGTACATACATTTCGTCCGTGATGAAATAAAAATAAGATATACTATATATAGCTCTTGTAATAATTAAATATGAAAAAAGTGTAAAATGCCTAACATAGTGGCTGGCACAAAGTGAATTCTCATTGTATGGTGTCTGTAACTATTAAGGCAGTTACTTTCATAGAAAAAATTAGAATTTATTGATGAGCGTAAGAAAAGTGAGATTTACTAGAGCAAAAATTTGTGCCAGTAAATTCAGAAATGCAATTTCCTAGAGTTTTCTGATTGGGTAATTGTCTGAAATAAAGTTTCCTACTTCTAATTCCTGTTTTCTCCTTGCCTGTAGAATAGTTGGCTAAATTAATACTGGTGATATTTTGAATGCTAAATTTTAGAAATGTAAGATATGTCTTCTGATAATCACGAATCACTCATATCTATCTCTGAAACTCAGTAGTATCAATTGGGTTTATTGCAATAGGTAAAAACCAGTTTCACACCAACTGTTGAAAAATGTCTCCCTCCCAACACCTTCCTTAGATTGCAGGCAACCCCTATTATGAAATAACTGGTGTGTGTCCAATTATTTGCTCTGGTATATGTCCTTTCATCTCTGTAAGATGTGAACTAAAGGCTTAAATTAAAGTATTTGAAATAGTTTAGGTATGACCCTTCCAAGATAGTATTTGAATAATTCATATGTGGTGAGTGCTAAAAAAATAACCAGAAACATAAGGCAAAAATATCATTTATCTTTGTGTCAAAACACTCACAAGTTCTCACGCTCTCCTAGTTATAGTAAAGATATTTGGTTGAAGACACACAAAAAAACAGTATCATCGAGAAAAGCTGGTTAGTTATAAACTAGAAGAATTCTTCACAATATTCCCTGAGGCCGCTATTCTTTCTCACTTAAACTCACACATAAGTAACATCCTTACAACCATTAAGAAGATGTTTAAAAAATCTAAAGAAATTTATGAGGAAATTACTACATGGCAGACTCCCTATTGATTATAAATGTTTATATATTGCTAGGTTTATATAATATTAATGAAAGATATCATCAGTTGAAATAGACAAAATAATAAAAGCAATAACAACTAATGACATTTTTTGATTTAGCCAGAAGAACTTTTATGTCTAAAGGGTTTTAAAAAAAAAGGAACAGCAATATATAAACTACCCATAACCTAACCTAGGAACATAGTCTGAAAAATAGACAATTCTCCATATAGTTTTACTAAAAGAAAACATAATAATCAAATGATATAATAATGCAAGAAGACATCATGAAACCGCAGACTGAGATGAGCCAGGATTGCAGTGGAAAAGCTCTGATGACCAAGACATCACTCAAAACTGATGATAACATTCTAAATAAATTAGAAATAACAAGGGACATAATAGGGCTGAAATGGAATTACTTTAGTAGGGGAAAGGATCAAGATAACCACAGCGAATGCAGAGGAAAAAATACTGTCTACGAAGAAGAGAGCCCTAAAATGAAGGAAGCATTGCCTCTGCAGAGAGAAAGAGCACACCCTCCTCCAAGAAAAAACAATATGGTGCAATCAACTTTCAGGCATATCCTGGGTGAGTTATGTTACTTTTAAAATAATTCTTCAGGCATCCAGGTAGAAAAGCAACTCTCTTCTAAGGAATGATGAGGGCAAAATAAGCTAGACTTTGTCCCAGCCACATTTAATACGAGAACACAGTGAAGCAGTGTCTACAAAGTGTGCAGAAAGATGCCGAAAGAATGCCTGCTATTGTCATGCGGTCATTAGGTGTGAAGGCAAGAGGCAGGCACTTTCAAATTTAGGGACTAAAGCACTTATGAGCCCTTCTTGAAGAAAAAAGGTACCATACAACTAAATGAAGCCAGTGAAGTCATGGGTGGGGAAGCCTCAGTGAAAGGCACTCAGCGTCGTGAGACCATAGAGCAATATCTATAAAACTCCAACAGAAAACAGTGGGACCGAATTCTGAACTCGGTCACATTCTTCTTCTGTTATGAGGACTGTAGGCACACATTCTCGAGCCTGTGAGGACTCAGGGAATGTAAAATCTCAGAGGCTCTCAACAATGATGGTGAAGTTCAGTCAGTCAAAAGATCATTTAAATTGTGGTCAGAAATGGAAGAGCCACAGAAAGGCTAAATACAGTGGAAAATCACCCATATAAATGTTATCATGCCCTTTATCAACTTCAAAATATCTAAACACAAAATTTAGATTTAGGACACGGAGGTGAGTCAAAGTGGAAATGTACTAACCTCCTCTTATTGATAGCTGGGAGCCAACTGTTACCATGTAAAAGTAGAACATGTAGTTAAAAAATATAACTATTTTTTTATTTTTCACAATTTTTTTAAACTTGGAGGGTCTTTTACAGATTAAATATCTCTTGTGCAGAAATGTTTATCTAAAGTTCTACAAATACTTTAATTCCTTTATATTAAATATAAACTTAAATCTAATGCTCCATATTTTAAAAATAGCATGCGTGGTGTGAAACATTTTTATAAACATATTTATCTTTCTGTCTACAGATACATATATATATGCATAGAAATGCCTGGAATTATGTTCATCTAATGTTAATAGTGTCTCTTTCCAGCTAGTGTGATTTTTAATTTTCTTCTTTTTTCCTTTCTGTATTGAAATTTTTGCAATAAGTATGCATTATGTTTATAAAAATAATAGCATTGTTATTCTAAGAAAGTATTTCTAAAGGAACAAGGGAAGAGAATGAAGCAGCTGTCCCCAGGTCTGAAGGTGTTATTTCAGGTTAATCGTTTCATTTGCTAGGACTTTATTCATCAGAGTACAAAGCCACCCAGTAAAATGCCTCTAATGTTGTTACCCTCAAAACCTAGGGGAGTGGGGGGGGGGTCCCTGAGGAAGGAGGCAAGTGTGGCCTTGAACACAAAAGAAACAGGAGATAATGAAAGCACTGGTGAGAGAGAGAAACCTTTGTTCTTGAAGCACCCTGCCCAAACTGACCTTGGAGTGAAGTGGTAGGAATAATGTAGTTTATGCATACATTCCACCTTCGTTTTGACTTCCTTAATCCTTTCAGTCCCTTTTGTAGGCCTTCGTCCAACTACTCTCTGTATGATACAGTTTCCCCATATTGGATTTCATTTAAGAAAAGGCAGCTGTCTGGATTTTGTTTTGGGGGCTTCCTCCCTCTCGAAGATCCCTTATAACCCTAGGGCAGCATATACTGCCTTTATGAAGAGGGTGTGAGGGCCAAGTTCTTAAACCTCCTACTAGGATGCATGCTGCTGCTTTTACCCACACAGCACTTCAGTAGGAGGAACAACTAACGCTAATATGTGCAGCTATGAGGAAGCTTTTCCTCTATCTTTTTCGAGTGCCCTCCTGTCCGTTCCAGCCCCCACAAACCTCCTGGATATCTAACTTATATACTCTTCTGAGATTTGTACTTGTAATAACATTTCATCAATCTAGTATGCGAGAATAAGGCGATTCCTACAGTGATGTTCCATATGATGGAAGCCTTCTGCTTTAAGCACCTGAACTTTCAAAATTTATGTTTTTTAAAGAAATTATGAAATAGTTCAGAATTGCATAAAGTATAAGAGAAAAAGTTCCTGTTACCCATCTCATTCTGACCTAACATCCAGTACTAGCCACAGCTGATGATTGTTGAGGAATTAAAAAAAGACCTCAGAGAAGGGTCAATCCCTACTCCCTCCCATTCCTGGGAAAATCAACCAAGTTCAGATTTTCTCTCTGGCATCCAGAGAAATGTTGTTGGGTAAAGGCACTAATACCAACTCTGTGCTATTTATCACATGTATCTGATGACATGTCTTTCCTTTGTACATAATTTAGCATCATTAATATTTTATTTGATATTTTGCACCGAGAGAAAATCAATTCCTTCCTTTGGCAAGAATCTCCCGAGTGCTGACAAGTGTGAGGCACTCAGTCGTGAACGCTGTCCTCAAGAGCCTGTGGTCTTATCAGGGGAACGACCCATCGGCAGGCCATGAGGACCATTAATCATTTGGCAGGCAACTGAGAAATCACTGCATTTTCTCAACTTGTGGCACCATATTCTTAGTCCCAGAAGCTGTTCCTTCAAATACATAAGTTTAATCCCAGCTGGAAGTGATGTGATTTTTGTTAATGTATTTTAAATGTTTCTTTTTAGAAATGTGTTGGAAGCATGTGAATAAGTTTTATATTAAGCATTATTTATATTCTTCTTTGGCAAAACAAAATTAACTTTTTAAAGTAATAAATGCTGCAGTTTACCATATAGTCTTTTAGAGTCCTTGTTATTATTTGTGTTCAGTGCCATTCAGTTGATTTTTAAATGGATTTTCCATTCAAAGTTTAAGCTGATGTCTAATGCATGAAAATTAATGCATGAAGTTAGGATCAGACAGCCCGAATTATTCACTGAGTTCTCACACTTGCCTTTATGGTTAAATCATTATAATATATGATGGTTACTATGGAGAATGTTAAATTTCTAAAACCAAAAATCATTACTCTTTTTAAAATGCTTTTTATATTTTATATAAATACATATGTTCTAAGACCCATTATCAGGGACTAAGGATTACTACTTAAAGAATAAATTTTGGTATCATAATTTTAAATAAAACATAATCTTTGTCTTTAATGAACTTAGACTTGTGCACACATAGCTTCCCAGGATATAAAATGCTTTTAAAGCTTTCATCTTCTTTACACACTGAATTTGAATTAAATATATTTATTTTAGTACATTAGTCTAAAATTAACAGTGAGTTATATATTTTCTAAGATTATCCATGAACACAAAGACCAAATTTGTTCTGTCAGACAAACACTGCTATTGTTTTTTAGGTATTTCTCTCTCTCTCTCTCTCTCTTTAACTTAATCATTTTAATTTGAATTAGTATATCTTAGAGAGGTGACATACTTTCAGTTATTTCTAAGGATGTGTCTGAAAATGGGGCTTACAGATTGTGAGTACCATTGCACTTAGAATACAACATAAAACTCCCCTGACGGGCTGGCCCAGTGGCGTAGTGGTTAAGGTTGTGCACTCTGCTTCTGTGGCCTGAGGTTCCCAGGTTCGGATTCTGGGCGTGGACCAACATACCGCTCGTCAAGCCATGTGGAGGCGACATCCCATATAGAAGAGCTACAACTCTACAACTGTGATATACGACTATGTACTGGGGCTTTGGGGAGAAAAAAAGGGGGGGGGGAATTGGCAACAGATGTTAGCACAGGGCCAATCTCCTTCAAAAAAAAAAATAAATAAATAAGAATCCTAAAAGAGGTGAAGGAATGGGCAAGTTCTTAGTTGACCAAGTGACGTCAAGCTGTCTGGATCTTGAAGACGGTTACAGCTGAGTCTTGACTATTGTTTTCATGCATTTTAGATAGACTTTCATTGCTGGGGACTTGGATATTCCCTCCTCTGGTTTCCTCGACCAGACTGATGCATCTCTGTTCTAGATGTTCTCCTGTAGTCCCTTCTAGAGTCACCAGGAACATGGCATTTGCTTCTAGCTTCCTGCTACTGGAGTCTCTCCTCTTCTAAGTGATCTTTTGGCACACTCTCTTTGGCAAAACAAAATTAACTTTTTAAAGTAATAAATGCTGCCTCAGGCCGGCACACTCTCCTGCGTGTGCTGTCTACATCTGGTCAGTGGAAACAGTCGAGCATCAGAAGCCCTGACACCTCTAAGCTTCGGCCACCAGTGCAGCCACCTCACTCCACTGCCCCAGGCTCCATCAGCATTCTCAGATGGGCTCCACACGGCTATGTCTCTCCACTACAGGAAACAGATTTCAAGCTCTCCCAAGTTTTCCCCTGAAAATCTCCCTCCCTAGGTTTAAGGTGAAGGTGGAAGATCCCTTGCTCCACTCTCTGACCCTGCTGTATTTCTCAAACTAGCTAAAGTGTCCAGATTAGCTTCATCTAATTGGGTTTTAAAACATTTCCTTTGTAAAAATGTCTCATTGCATATAAATAGCAAACTCTGGATTCAACAAACATTAATGACATGCATATCAAAGTATACTCAACAAATATAAATAAGTAGAATTTTATGCAAATGGACAATGAAAAAAAGAAAAGTAAAATCTTTGTCAGCAGTATCTAATACCACAGACAGGTCAAATAAGATAAAGACTGAACAGATTCAATGAATTCAGCATTAAGCAGTTCCTAAAGATCTTAGCTAGAGCTCTTACACTGGAGTATTAGATTTTAGAAAAGAAAGAATTTTTAATAGGAACCTATTTCATAAAAGGACAATAGAGTAGATGACAGCTTTAAAAATTGTTTGGGCATTTATATAGCTACCAAATAAAAACACTTTTAGAAAGAACCTCTTCCCCAGTCAATTAAAACCATTAGGAGTCTGGAAGGAAAAAATTTAAGCCAATCTAGGGAGGAACTACTTCACTTGCTGAACACGTGATTGGTTTGACACCTCAATGTGACTGAATTCTCATTTTAAATGAAATTGTTTGACTAACGGCACAATTTGTAAAACAACTGATTGCTTTTGGAGTCAATGATGCAATCCCTGGCAAGGAAAGAGGAAATAACAAGCTAATCATCGTGTTGACATATAGAACTTGAAACTTTGCCAATAGTACCTCTTAAAACCAATTGCGCTAAACCATCACAATATATGTGTAATGGTCTTTATTGACGCACAGAATAGTTTTCTCTGTGCATTAACACATTTTTCCAAAAAATAAAACATTCAACAGAATTATTTTAATGCTCAATTTGAGGTGTTGGATTATTGTGCATTTTCATATGACTTCACATTTGCATTCATTGCTGAATGCTTAATATAAAACAATATTCATGTATATAATCAATTCTATCTTTTAAATCATGATGCAGAATTTATGTTAGGGAATGTGATGATAGGAAGAAAATGGACTTATAAGATAACTAAATGCTAAAAAGAACACAGTCAAATAGTTTGAAAACTCAGTGAAATATCCATAAATAGCAAACATAAAAGTTATAGCCAAACAACCAAAGTGAATAAATATAATAGTATAAAGAGACAGCATTAAATCTTCCTTTTATCATTCCACTATTGATGATAGGTGATTTTGCCTGAAATTCATAAGAATTTTTAAAGAAATTTGCACCATAGTTAAATAGATAAGAAAGATTTTATTCAAGACTTTTGCAATAGGAGAGAGATTAAACTCAGCTCCACTGAAATAAAAGCAGGGGATTTTTAAGTGCTGCAGTAAGCTAGTAGGAAAGTACAGGAAGATGCTTGGTGAGAGGTTGGTCAGTGTAATTAGGCCATCTGTGTTTACTAACTGGCACTTAGTGAAGTTAAGCTGCTACCCTCCCACTGGGAAATAGGGCCGCTATCTTCCCTGATAATTACATTTCAAAGGGATGGCTCCCAGGTCCTTGAGTAAGACATTCCTGGGTTGTAAAACCGGCAAGACACTTTTAAAAAGACGTACATCTCAAAAAGACAGAGAAAAAATTTAGAATGCTCTGAGAAGAGAGAAGTCAGTGACCCATAGTCAGGAAGACACCCGCCTCAAGTTTGATGATCAAATATATGATGTGTTTTAATGAAGTAAGGTTAATGAATAATAATCAAAGAAGGAAATAGGGAAAACCATACTTTGCTTCTTAAACTTTTTAAATAAAAAGACTTTTTTCTATTTAAAAATTAATCCATAATAATGGTAGAAATTCCAAAACTCCACTGTTCTGAGTTTAGTACTCTTACAGTTTGGTGCATTTCCTTCCAAGTGTTTATGTAAGTGTTGTATTTTTACATCTGTCTGTACATGGCCACTAATGGAAGGGTGTGGTGCTGAATCCATCTAATCTGGAGTCGAGCTGAGTCTGAGTTTTGATGGTTGTTTTCAGCCATATTTGGTCCCCTCTGGTTCACATGATGTTAGGGAGGGTCCAGAGTCAGCCCTTCAATAGGCTGGGACCTGAACCCTGCTGTGACCCCAGTTCTCTCTCTAATTGGCAGCCTGACCTCCAGCGGTTTGAAGTGTGCAGGATCTTGTTCTACTTTGTATTTTGGAAATACAACGGCCTGGCTTCCAGCATTTTGAATCACTGGTGAACTTCCTTTGCTTTCCAGGCATGTCCCTGGCTTTCTGTGCTCCAGAGGTTTTTCTCCTTCCTGAAGCCCTACTCCAGCCTCCTGAGGGCTGCCTCAGCCTCTGACTTTTAGGAGGTGAAAGCCTTGCTTGTGTTGGAGGGTTTTTCTCAGCTCTCCTACCTCTACTCCCAGCCTTCAGTAGCTGCACTATTTCTTAATCAAATATAATCGCTACTGTCACCTAAAACTTGAAACCGTAATATTGTTGCAAACATCAAACTATGTTTACAAACTATGGAGATATATTTTAGGGGATGATGAGCTTTTTTTTTTTTTTTTTTTTTTTTTTTTTACTGTACAAAATCCTAGGTAAAGAATGCTTTCTTCAAATAACTTCAAAATTTACCAATAAAATTTACTTTAATCCTTTATTCTTCAGTCTCTGCTTTCTCTTTTTTCATTTTTTACCTTATTCTTTAGTTCTTTCTTTATAAACATTTTTGATCAAAATGTCTGATGGGCTATCTTCCAATATTCAACTATATATGACAACAATACACTATTTATTTAAGGAAATGGTTCAATTAATGTTGAGATTTTGTGGATTAAGAAATTTGTTCCTAGGCACACAAAAAAATATTATACAGCTAATAAAACTAAGTATTATCTTAAAAACTGAATTAACCTAAAAGATTTCATATAGACAACATTCTGGGCCATAAAACTCACCTTAATAAATTTAAAAGAATAGAAATCATACAATATCTGCTCTCAGACCACAGTGGATTTAAAGGAGAAATCAATAACAGAAAGATAACTGGAAAATTCCCAAATAAGTAGATATTAAACAACACACTTCTAAATAACACATAGGTTAAAAAGAAATCTCAAGAGAAATTAAAAAGCATTTTGAACTAAATGTAAATAAAAACACTACTTGTCAAAATTTGTGGTGCAGTGAAAGCAGTGCTTAGAGGAAAATGTATAGTATTGAATACATATATTAGAAAAGAAGAAAATTCTAAAATCAATCATCTAAGATTCCACTTTAGGAAACTAGAAAAAGGATAGAAAATTAAATCCAAGGTAAGTAGAAAAAAAATAGTGAAATTTAGAGCAGAAGTCAATGAAATGGAAACAGGAAATCAAGTAAGAAAAATCAATGAAATTAAAAGCTGGTTCTTTGAGAAGATCAATAAAATCAATAAAGCTCTAGCCAGGATAACTAAGAAAAAAAGAGAGAAGACACAAATTACTACTATCAGAAATGAAAGAGAGGACATCACTACAGATCCCATGGACCTTAAAAGGATAATTAAGGAATACTATGAACAACTCTATGTCCACAAATTTGATAACCTAGATAAATAGACCAATTCCTTGAAAGATACAATCTGCCAAAACTCACACAAGAAGAAACAGATAATACGCATAGGCCTATATCTATTAAAGAAACTGAACCGATAATTAATAGCCTTCCACAACAGAAAACATCATGCTCAGAAGGGTTCACTGATGAATTCCACAAGAGAGTTAAGGAAGAATCTATACCAGTTCTTTACAATCTCTTCCAGAAGTTTGAAGCAGAGGAACTATTTCCTAACTTATTTTATGAAGCCAGCATTATTCCAATACCAAAAGTAACTTATGTGGAAGGAATGTAAAGAAAAAATTGGGTGGTTTGGCTAGAGCATAATTAGGGCAGGGTGCATTAACTAGATTTCTGGTTTTCAAAAATTTGAATTGTAATACATTTTTTTGATATTCCATTTCAATTTTCAGAGCAAATACTTGTGTGTATAAAGGATCTTATTAAAATTGAAACGTATTTGAGTACCTTTAAAAAAATGTTATTACAAGAAAGGAAAACTCATGAACACAGATGCAGAGAGCCTCAATAAAATATTAGCAACTCTAATCCAACAATGGATAAAAAGATTATACACCACAACCAAGTGAGATTTATCCAGGTATGCAAGGCTGATTCAACATTTGAAAATCAATAATATAATCCATCACATCAAAAGACTAAACAAGAAATATCACATGATCATATCAATAGATGCAGAAAAAGCATTTGACAAAATCCAATACCCATTCATGATAAAAACTTTCAGAAAACTAAGAATAGAGGGGAACTTCCTCAACTTGATAAAGAATATCTACAAAAAGCTTACATTTAATATAGTACTTAATGATGAGAAACTAGAAGCTTTCCCACTAAGATCAGGAACAAGGCAAGGATTTGCCCTCTCACCACTCCTTTTCAATATCATCATGCAAGTTCTAGCTAATGCAACAAGACAACAAAAGAAAATAAAATGCATACAGATTGAG
Source organism: Tapirus indicus (assembly GCA_031878705.1). Classification (NCBI taxonomy): domain Eukaryota; kingdom Metazoa; phylum Chordata; class Mammalia; order Perissodactyla; family Tapiridae; genus Tapirus; species Tapirus indicus. The sequence goes on from CM062933.1 coordinate 2,968,727, forward strand.
AAAGAAGAAATAAAACTGTGTTTGTTCCCAGATGTCATGATTATCTATGTAGAAAATCTGAAAGAATTGACAAAAAAACCTCCTGGAACTAATAAGAAATTATAGCAAGTTTGCAGGATACAGGGTCAATATACAAAACAGAATTTGAAAGTAAAATCACAATACCATTGGGGCTGGCCCCATGGCACAGTGGTTAAGTCCAGCGCACTCTGCTTCAGCAGCCCAGGTTCGTGGGTTCAGATCCCAGGTGTAGACCTATACAACTTGTCAAGCCATGCTGTGGCAGTAACCCACATACAAAATAAAGAATGGCAGAGATGTTAGCTCAGGGATAATATTCCTCAAGCAAAAAAAGAGGAAGATTGACAACAGATGTTAGCTCAGAGTGAATCTTTCTCACACACACACAAAAACTACCATTTACATGGCACACCCCAAAATAAAATACTTAGATATAAATCTAACAAATATGTATGAGATCTGTATGATGAAAACTATAAAACTGTTGAAAAAAATCAAGGAATAATTAAATAAATGGAGACAGTTCATGTTCATGCATATGAAGACTCAGTATTGACAAGATGCCAGTTTTTCCCAATTTGACCTATAGATTCAATGCAATTCCAGTAAAAATCACAGCAAGTTATTTTATGAATATCTATACACTGATTGTAGAGTTTATATGGAGAGACAAAAGTCCCAGAATAGCCAACACAATATTGAAGGAGAAGCACAGTGTTAGAGGACTGACACTACCCTAATTCAAGACTTATTATAAAACTACAGTAATAAAGACAGTATGATATTGTCAAAAGAATAGACAAATAGATCAATGAAATAGAATAGAGAGCCTAGAAATAGACTCCTGTAAATATGGTCTACTGATCATTGACAAAGGAGCAAAGGGGATATAACAGAGAAAAGATAGTGGTGCTGGAACAACTGAACATCCACATGCAAAAAAATGAATTTAGACACAGACCTTACACCCTTCAAAGAAATTAACTCAAAGTGGATCACACAGCTAAATGCAAAACACCGAGCAATAAAACTCCTAGAAGACAACATAGGAGAAAATATGGATGACCTAGGGTTTGGCAATGACTTATTAGATAAAAACACTGGAGGCACAGCCACCAAAGAAAGAACAGATAAGTTGTTCTTTACTAAAATTAAAAATTTCTGCTCTGTGAAAGACACTATTAAAAGAATGAAAAGAGAAACTACAGACTAGGAGAAAATATATGCAAAAGACATATCTAATAACGGACTGTTATCCAAAATACAAAAATAACTCAACAATAAGAAATGATACAATTTGATTAAAAAATGAGCCAAAGACTTTAACAGATACCTCAACAAAGAAAATATACAGGTAGCAAATAAGCATATGAAAAGATGTTCCACAGCGTATGTCAACAGGGAAATGCAAATGAAAACAACAGTGAGATACAACTACACACCTCTTAGAATGACCAAAATCCAGAACACTGAATGCCAAATGCTCGTGAGGGTGTGGAGCAGCACAAACTCTCATTCATTACTGGTGGGGATGCAGAATGATACAGCCACTTTGGAAGACAGTATGGTGATTTCTTACAAAACTAAACACACTCTTACCATAAGATGCAGCAATCACACACGTTAGTATTTACACAAAGGAATTGAAAATTTATGTCCACATGAAAATCTGCACACAAATGTTTATAGCAGCTTTATTCATAATTGCCAAAACTTGGGAGCAACCAAGATGTCCTGCAGCAGGTGAATAGATAAATAAACTGTGGTACACCCAGACAATGGAATATTATTCAGCACTACAAAGAAATGAGCTATCAAGCAAGAAATGAGCTATCAAACAAGAAATGAGCTATCAAGCAATGAAAAGACACGGAGAAAACTTACATGCACATTACTAAGTGAAAGAAGCCAATCTGAAAACACTACGTACTGTATGATTTCAACTACATAACATTCTGGAAAAGGCAAAACTATGGAGACAGTAAAAATATCAGTGATTGTCAGGGGTTAGGGAGGAAGGAGGGATGAATAAGTGGAACACAGAGGATTTTTAGGGTAGTAAAGCTACTCTGGATAACTATAATGGTGGATACATGTCATTGTACATTTGTCCAAATCCATGGAATATACAACACCAAAAGTGAACCTTAATGTATACTATGGACTTTGGGTGATAATGATATGTCAGTGTAGACTCAGCATTTGTAGCAAATGTACCACTCTAGTGGGAGAAGTTGATAATGGGTGGAGGCTATGCATGTGTGGAAGCAGAGGATATTTGGGTTATTTCTGTATTTGGTTATTTCTGTAATACTGCAGTGTAATTTCATTCTGAATTATAATTTCTTTTCAAAATTTTTTCTAATTTTCTCAAACAGTGTTCTCAAATGTGGTGAATTATACTTTATCAATATGAAGATATTATTTTACCATTACTTCCCAGTTGACATGTATAAAAACAGGTGTGCCATGTGCCAGTTATTAAAAGGGAAGAGCTCTTTACTCAGCAAACTTGTGGAAATCAAATCTGTCAATGAGCCTCATGATATATTTCTCAGTAAAAAAAACCTGAGAAGATCAGGGCTCCCACCCAACTGGGTTCCAACCGACAGTAAAACTTTTGTCATACAGTAATGTGGCAAGTTCTTTACTAGAGGACAAGGACTATGTCTTATACATTTTTTTTTACAAACCGATATTATAATTCAACATATATTTATTGAGTATTTTTTCTTTGTATAGTGCAAATCCACAAGGATTTACTCTATTTATTTTTATTGAAGTATAATCGACATAAAGTATTATAGTAGTTTCAGGTGTACAACATAATGAATCGATATTTATATACATTGTGAACTGATTGCCACAATAAATCTAGTTACCATTGTCACAATACGAAGTTACAAATTTTTTTCTTATGATGAGAACTTTCTGCTCTTAGCAACTTTTAAATATGCAATATAATATTATTGACTATAGTTACCATGCTGTACATTACATCCCCATATCTTATTTATTTTATAACTGGAAGTTTGTACTCTTGACCCCTTTCACCCATTTTGCCGACCCCCCAATCCCCCTCTTCTCTGGCAGCCACCAGTCTGACATCACTAATCATCAGAGACATGCAAATCCAAACCACAGGGGACATCACTTCACCCCTGTCAGAATGGCTGTTACCAAAAAGACAAGAACTAACAAGTGTTGAGGAAGATGTTGAGCATTTGCTATGTGACAATCACTCCGGAGAGTGAGGGGAAATTAGGCTGCTGTAACATCTCCAGCCAAATTGTGCTCCACTATTTTTAATGTTTATCTCAGTAGTTACATTCAATTTGACTGTTGAGTTGAATATTGTATAATTTGAGTAATTTACTTATATAGTAACTAATTTAAGTAATTCACTTCCTAGCTTGGATTTTTTATCCTGAATATATTAGATTCAATAAAGAGATTTGGATTCCATACTCTGGTTAATACTTGTTAGCTGTGAAATTTTGGGCAAACTATTTAATGCCTCTGTATTTAATCTATTAAATGAGAATAATGTGTATCTCATAAAGTTGTTGTAAAGACTAATGAGACAAAATATACAAAGTTTCTGTTAAAATATCTGGGTCAGAGCAAGTGCCCTTTAAATATAGGCTATTATTATTACTGCTATTTTTATTACTATAACAATAATCTTTCCATTTTTCTTAACTGAAGATCAGTGGGAATATATGGGCATTGTCCTTCAAAATTTAAACAAACATCTCTTTTGATTATCTCAAAAATATAAATACATATGAATTTTTGTAGCAAAGATATTTAATTTAAATTTTAAAAATCAAAAGAGTATATTGGAAGTGTCTCAAGTAACAAGTTTTACCAAATCTCCTTTCTGACATATACATACTTGGAGAGTTCTGGCAAGTCCCTTTTCAAGAATAGACTGTGTACGTATTCGTACGTCTATCAGTGTTCTCAGAAATAACCTTGGCAAGGACATTTTGGTTCAAAGACTAGGTTCTAAAGCAAACACAGTGTCTGGGCAACTAGACACATTGCATAGTTCAGAAGAGCAAACGAAGCACTTTAAGAATTATTTTCTTTTTTTTAAAGGAGAATAGGTAACTTTAATTTTAACAATGAGTTACTTTCACTATCTCATTGCCTCAAAGGACTCAAAATCAGAACCACGTCTACATTTCTCCAATGGGAAATTCTCTGTATCAGCTAACAGGGTTTGTTTTTCTGTTGTTCAGTTGTATGAATTCTTTATATATTTTGGAGATCAACCCCTTGTTGGATAAATGATTTGCAAATATTTTCTCCCAGTTGGTAGGTTGTCTTTTCATTTTGTTCATGGTTTCCTTTGCTTTGCAGAAGCTTTTCAGTCTGATGTAGTCCCATTTACTAACTTTATCTTTTGTTTCCCTTGCCCAAGTAGATATGGTATTTGAAAACATGCTGCTGAGACCAATGTCAAAGAGTGTACTGACTATATTTTCTTCAAGGAGTTTTATGGTTTCAGATCTTACATCCAAGTCTTCAATCCATTTTGAGTTAATTTTTGTGTATGGTGCAAGATAACGATCTGTTTTCATTCTTTTGCATGTGACTGTCCAGTTTTCCCAACACCGTTTGTTAAAGAGACTTTCCTTCTTCAAAGGTTGTATGTTCTTGACTCCTTTGTCAAAGACTAACTGTCCATAGGTGTGTGGTTTTATTTCTGGGCTTTCAATTCTATTCTATTGATTTGTGTGTCTCTTTTTGTGCCAGTACCATGCTATTTTGATTACTATAGCTTTGCGGTATATTTTGAATTCAGGAATTGTGATGCCTCCAGCCTTGTTCTTTTTTCTTAGGAATGCTTTGGCTATTTGGGTTCTTTCGTTGTTCCATATAAATTTTAAGATTCTTTGTTCTATTTCAGTGAAGAATGTCATTGGGATTGTGATAGGGATTGCATTGAATCTGTAGATTGCTTTAGGCAGTATAGACATTTTAACTGTGTTGATTCTTCCAATCCATGAGCGTGGAATATCTTTCCACTTCTTTACGTCTTCAATTTCTTTCAAAAATGTCTTATAGTTTTCAGTGTATAGGTCATTCACCTCTTTGGTTAAGTTTTTTCCTAGACACTTGATTCTTTTTGTTGCAGTTGTAAGTGGGATTGTATTCTTGATTTCTTTTTCTGCTAGTTGGTTGTTGTAGAAATGCAACTGATTTTTGCAAGTTGATTTTGTATGCTGTAACTTTACTGTAGCTGTTGATTATTTCTAATAGTTTTCTGATGGATTCTTTAGGGTTTTCTATATATAGAATGATGTCATTTGCAAACAGTGAGAGTTTTATTTCTTCCTTTCCAGTTTGGAGTCCTTTTATTTCCTTTTCTTGCCTAACTGCTCTGGCCAGAACCTCCAGTACTATGTTGAATAAGAGTGGCAAGAGTGGGCACCCTTGTCTTGTTCCTGTTGTCAGAGGAATGTCTTTCAGTTTTTCACCACTAAGTATGATGTTGGCTATGGATTTGTCATATATGACCTCTATTATGTTGAGGTACTTTCCTTCTATACTCATTTTACTGAGAGTTTTTATTATAAATGGATGTTGGATCTTGTCAAATGCTTTTTCTGCATCAGTTGAGATGATCATGTGATTCTTATTCCTCATTTAGTTAATGTGGTGTATCACATTGATTGATTTGTGGGTGTTGAATCATCTCTGCATCACTGGAATAAGTACCACTTGATCATGGTGTATAATCCTTTTAATGTATTGCTATATTCAGTTTACCAATATTTTGTTGAGGATTTTTGCATCTATGTTCATCAGCAATATTGACCTGTAATTTTCCTTTTGTGTGTTGTCCTTGTCTGATTTTGATATCAGGGTGATATTGGCCTCATAGAATGAGTTAGGAAGTATTCCATCTTCTTCAATTTTTTGGAATAGTTTGAAAAGTATAGGTATCAAATCTTTGAATGTTTGGTAAAATTCTCCAGAGAAGCCATCTGGTCCTGGACTTTTGTTTCTTGGGAGGTTTTTCATTACTGTTTCAATCTCTTTACTTGTTATTGGTCTATTCAGATTCTCTATTTCTTCTTGGTTCAGCTTTGGGAGGTTGTATGAGTCTAAGAATCTATCCATTTCTTCTAGGGTGTCCAACTTTTGAGCATATAGTTTTTCATAGTATTCTCATAATCACTTGCATTTCTGTAGCATCTGTTGTCATTTATCCTCTTTCATTTCTAATTTTATGTATTTGAGCCTTCTATCTTTTTTTCTTGTCCATTTTGTTTCCCTTCTCAAAGAACCAGCTCTTAGTTTCATTAATCTTTTCTACTGTTTTTTTAGTCTCTATTTCATTTATTTCTGCTCTGATTTTTATTATTTCCCTTCTTCTGCTGACTTTAGGGTTTGTTTGTTCTTCTTTTTCTAGTTCTGTTAGGTGTAGTTTAAGATCATTTATTTGAATTTTTTCTTGTTTGTTGATGTGGGCTTCTATTGCAATGAATTTCCCTCTTATGACCACTTTTGCTGCATCCCATAAGAGTTGGTATGTTGTATTTTCATTTCTCTCCAGGTATTTTTAAATTTATGCTTTGATTTCTTCATTGATCTAATGGTTGTTCCTTAGCATGTTGTTTAATCTCCACATATTTCTGACTTTCCCAGTTTCTAGTTGATTTCTAGTTTCTTAGAATTGTGGTCAGAAAAGATGCTTGGTATGATTTCAATCTTCTTAAATTTGTTGAAGCTTGCCTTGTTTCCCAGCATATGGTCTATCTTTGAGAATGATCCATGTGCACTTGAGAAGAATGTCTATTCTGTTGTTTTTGGATGGAGTGTTCTATATGTATCTATTAAGTCCATCTGATCAACTGTTTCATTTAAATCTATTATTTCCTTGTTGAACTTTTTCTGTCCACTGATGTAACTGTGGTGTTGAGGTCTCCTACTATTATTGTGTTGCTGTTAATTTCTCCCTTTAGGTCTGTTAATAGTTGCTTTATGTACTTTGGTGCCCCTGTGTTAGGTGAAGATATATTAATAAGTGTTATGTCCTCTTGGTGGAGTGTCTCTTTTATCATTACATACTGCCTCTCTTTTTTTCTCATTGTTTTTTTTAAGTTGAAGTCTGCTTTTTCTGATATAACTATAGCAACACCTGCTTTCTTTTATTTGCCATTAGCTTGGAGTATTGTCTTCCATCCCTTCACTCTGAGCCTATGCTTGTCTTTAGAGCTGAAATGTGTTTCCTGGAGGCAGCATATTACTTTTTAATCCATCCAGCTACTCTGTGTCTTTTGATTGGATAATTCAATCCATTTATATTTAGAGTGATTATTGATATATGAGGGCTTCATACAGCCATTTTATCTCTTATTTTCTGGTTTTTCTATGTTTCCATTTTTTCTCTTCCTTTGTATTGCTGGCTGCCATTTCATTTTGGTGGTTTTCTGAGGAGGTTTCTCAGCTTCCTCTCTTTTTGTGAATTGTGGATCTGCTCTGATTTTTTGTTTGGTGGTTACCATGAGGTTTGTATAAAAGATCTCATAGATGAAATAGTCCATTTTCTCATAGCCTCTTATCTCCATTAACCTAAGCAGATTTCATCCCTTTCTTCTTCCCTTTCTGAGTTATTGTTGTTACAAATTAATCTGTTTTTAATGTTGTGAGTTTGTGACTAAGTTGAAGTGTTTATAGTTACTTTTTTTTTTTTGGTGAGGAAGATTGGCCCTGAGCTAGCCTCTGTGCCCATCTTCCTCCATTTTATGTGGGATGCTGCTACAGCATGGCTTGATAAGTGGTGCACAGGTCTGTGTCTGGGACCCAAACCTGTGAACCCCGGGCCGCTGAAGTGGAACATGTGAACTTAACCACCATGCCACCTATAGTTACTTTTGATGCTTTCCTTCCCTTTATCTTTTAAGTTTTAATTGAATACTTGCTTCTCTGTCCTGACAGAGAGCTGCAGTGTTCTGATCTTGTCTATTTATCTCCTTACTTAAAGCTTTGTAGACCTTTGCCTTTTTGTTTCTGGTATGAGGACATCTTTAATTATTTCTTGTAGGGGAGGTCTAGTGACAATGAACTCCCTCAGTTTTTGTTTATCTGGGAAAGCTTTTATTTCTTCATCATATCTGAAGTAAAATTTCACTGGATAGAGTATTCTTGGCTGAAAGTTTTTGTCTTTCAGTATTTTGAATATATCATTCCATTCTCTCTTAGCCTGTAGGGTTTCTGCCAAGAAATCCACTGAAAGCCTGATAGGGTTTCTTCTGTAGGTTATATTCTTCTGCCTTGCAGCCCTTAATATTTTTTCTTTGTCATTGACTTTTGCCAGTTTTATTATTATATGCCTTGAAGAAGGTTTTTTAGCATTGATGCAATTAGGAGTTCCATTGTCTTCATGTCCTTGCAAATCTGGTTCCTTCCCCAGGTTTGGGAAGTTCTCAGCTATTATTTCTTTGAACAAACTCTCTGCTCCTTTCTCCCTATCTTCTCCCTCTGGAATACTTATAATCCTTATGTTGCTTTCCCTAATTGAATTGGATATGTCTCAAAGAATTCCTTCATTTAAAAAAAAATCTTATTTCTGTCTCTTCCTCCACCTGTAGCATTTCTATATTTTTATCCTCTAGACCACTAATTCTTTCCTCCATAACACTGGCTCTATTCTTTAAGGATTCTAGATTATTTTTTATTCCATTCATTGTGTTTTTCATATTCAGAATTTCTGCTTGATTTTTGTTTATAGTTTCAATCTCTTGGGTGAAGAGATTCATTTTATTCCTGAGCTCATTGAACTGTCTTTCTGTGTTCTCTTGTAACTCATTGAGTTTCTTTATGATAGCTATTTTGAATTCTCTGTCATTTAGATTGTAAATTTTTGTGCCTTCAGTGTTGGTTTCTGGAGAATTGTCATTTTCCTTCTGGTCTGAACTGTTGCTGTGGTTTCTCATAGTGTTTGATGAACTAATCTTTTGTCAGGGCATTTGTGGTAGCATTAGGTCACCAATTCCACCTGCTACCACTAGGGGGAGCAGGAGCAGAGTTTCTGGCCCCACCCTGCCTGCTGGAAGTTGTGCGGGTACTATGGGCACTTGAACCAGCCTGGAGAGCATTTAGGCATTTGGGTGAACTGTGCTTGGGGGGCAGTGTTTCAACACAGGGACCAAGCTAGGGCCACTCCTTGGAGCCACAGGGGGATCCCTCCCTATCCCCCCGCTGGAAAGCAATCACAAGCAGCTAAGGGCCACCACCATCTCTTTCTACAGTCTCCCCAGGGCCTGTTCCCACTTTTGGCGTGCTTGTGCCAGGCTGGAAAGTGATCATGCGCATGCACAGGGCTGCGGGAGAGGGTAGGGAGTGCTCATCTATCTCCACCACTTCCCAGAGGGCCAGTCTATTCACCCTCAGATGTGTAGCTGCATGTGTCTCAGGCACCCTGTTTTGCTGTGTTGGTGTCCTCCATTGGTCAGTGCATGTCCATTTAGTTGTCATTCAGAAGGGGGAGAGACAAAGGGAATAGCTCACTCTGCCATGTTGCTGATGTCACTCTACAATTTTCTGATGACAAGTATTTTACTTTAAATTCTTGACACTCCAGGTCCACAGTTCCTTATCCACAAGTCCAAAATCCAAAAGCTTCTAAAAAAGAGAAAAATTGGTTCCTAACCAATATGCTGGGAAAACTGAAATGACCTAAATTGAATCAGTGGAAAAACTAACAAGAACTAAATTGAGGGTCTATCTAGTCTTAATTTGCCCCATGCAATATGAATATTTATAAATATAGGCAGACATAATAATAAGTTTAATCATAGGATGCTGCCTTAGACCTCACTGGAGGAATTAGGTCAAATACGATGTGTACCACTAATTATATTTCTAAAACCTGGAAAATTCTAAATTTTAAAAATGTCTGGCTCCAAGGCCCAAATATCAGATAAGGGATTAATATAATAATACCATTAGTTAAATATTAATATAATATTAATTATATGTTATTAATATATTAAGGTCACCAGAGGTTTTATTATCTATAAATAAACAGAAAGTATTATTGTTTCCATATAAAAATGTCTTGCAGACTATAAGAATGTTTCATTATTACTGAATAAATAAAATATGTTATTTCATGAATTCTAAAATTGTTAAATTGTATTTAAAACTTTATTTTCCAAAATCAGGAAAAAATCATACCAACTTTGTCTCTCTATTTGTAATGTCAATTTCAGTTGGTACTTTCCATGCATGAAAGAACAAAGTGATTAATTTTGCAACTGTATTTTGGCTTTTGTTTTGTAGGTCCTTCTGTCAAATAGAAAACATAAAATGTAGTAACTTTTAAAATGGTAGATTAAACCTCCAGTTGCAACATCAACTACAATTAAAATGCAAATATATATAAAATGAGTTTCATGCCTAATATTTAAAGTTACTACTATTAGTAACATTAGAAATATATATCTTAAAGTCTATCATCTTATTGTGAGTTAATAAATTAACATAGTTTTGCACATTACAGGTCAGATGTTTATCAAAGATAATGTCTCACATTAACATGTCTATAGTAGCAGTCAAGTTTAGAGATTTTTTTTGGCTTATAGTGGTATTTAAGATTTGATCATTTTAAATAGGATTCACACAGATTGTTTTATTTTTGTATTTTATTCTTATTTTTATCAATGTAATATTTGCTTATTATATAAAAATAAAATAGTCCTGAAAGGTTCATAACTAATTGAAGCTGTCCCTTATCCCCAATTTGTCCTACTCTCCATCCACTTGCTCTTCAGAAGCAATGACTTTTAACTCCTGTGGCTTTTCTTTTGTGGTTGTTTCTGATTACAGGCAAACAATTTTACATGTAAAATACGTATATACATATATACATTTATATATGTAAAAATATAGATGATATATGTATGTATACATATATAATTTTTGCTTACTTTTATTTTTGTCAGAGTAGTATTTGCTCATAGTGTAAAAATAAAATGGATCACTCCTGAGCCAAGTGATATACCATGACTGTGAATCACCTCTTGTATAACTTATATTGATTTTCCGAGAATGAATCATTGCTCTATTATTTTCTTACACAGTATTTTTTTCCCCTCAGATTACTCTCTAAGTCTTGTGACCAAAGTCACCATTTTGCATCACGAGATTTCTTTTTCCTAGGTCCCATGTCTTCTTCTTTCTTGGTGCATCCCTCATTTTGCTAGCTTCAGATACAGGAGATAACATTTGAGGTCCTTGTGTTTGGGATGTCTTTATTCTACCTTCACACTTGACTCATAAATTGGCAGGAGATGGAATTCTGGGTTTCAAAACATTTTCTCTTACAATTTTGAAGGCATGACTCCCATCTGCTAGCATTTTATAACTCAAAGTATAGTCGGGGAACCAGCAGCATCAGCATCATCTGAGAGCTTGTTGGAAAAGAAGAGCTCTGGTTCCACCTCAGATGCTCTGATTCAGAATCTGCACTTTAACAAGATCTCTGGGTGATGTGTGTGCACGTTCACATTGGAGAAGCACTGGTCTAACCTGCAGTGTTGCTGTTCCTTTGTGTATGGTCTTGCTTCATTCGTTGGGCTGGAGATGCAGTGAATCATTTAAAACTTAAGAATCACATCTTTTGTTTCTGGGAAATGTCCTTGCATAATTTCTTGATAATCCCTTCTCTGCCATTGTGTTTCCTAACTGGAATGTCCCCTAAATGAATGTGGAAACTCCTGGATTGATCCTCTAAGTTCTTATCTTTTCTCTCCATTTTCTCTCTTTTCATCTTTCTGGGAAATTTGTTACACTGTCATCTTCCAGCTCTTCTGAACCTGTGTATCAGCTATCACGGCTGTAATTTCAGTGAGCTCTTTCTTTGTCCAATTGTTCCTTTCACATCTCATTGCCCAGAACCTAGTCAGAAGGCACACCGACCTGCATGGGATGCTGAGAAGTGTATTTTTTTCATTCCAGGAGGAAGTGTGACCTGCTGAAAATCAGTATTCTGTTACTAAGGAAAGGGAGGAAGTACCGTGTGATTGGCCACCAGATACCTCTTCTTGAGTTCCAAGTACCTGACTTGTTTCAGATGAAATGATGGTGTTTCATCTGTCTGTCTGTTTGCTTTCCATCTCACTATAAGCCTTCTCGTCACGAAGTAGAATAAACCATGACTAGTAAGTGCTGGGGAAAAGTTATTCTAAACAGGATAATCATTTGAAAACAAAAATATCTGAACCAAATAGTTCAATTTTAAAATTCAGAATAAAGCTTCAATTTAGAGTTAATCAACTCCATTCCTTCTAAAATATGTAAGATATGTTAATATAATCAAATTATGCTTATAACAAATTGCAGTCAGAGGGCCAATTCTTGCAGAGGTTATAGCAGAATGCAGCAGCTACTTTTATTCCCCTGACCAAAGTCTGACTCCTTTGTTACTGAAAAGATCACACCTCTGACTGCTCAGATTTTGGAAGGACATGCGTGTAGAGCTGAGGGAGGAAGGATAAGTTGCCCAGTAATTTTTATCAGCCAAGCCAACCTCCCTCATCTATGTGGTAGTGGGTGCCATGGTCCCTCTACCTTCACTGCCCATGAATTTACTCAGATTACATTTCTATCCTTTCATTTGGTCAGCTTTTCACTAAAACAATAGAAATCCTAGATAACTGGTATTTGAATACAAAAATCTGCCATGTGGCAGTGAAACAATTCTACAATCCTTAAACTTAAATTTCTCATTGAAGAGAAAGTATCAATGGAAGATACAAATCTAACCATCATTTGAAATCTCTCATATTATTTCTGAAAATAAAACCGTCATTGGATTAGCTGGAAAATATTTTTAAATGTTTACAGAGTTACTTCAACCGCCTTGAATGAAAACTGATATTTCTAGATAATAAAATACTTAAGTAGGAAAAGAATTGTGATTGACAGTTAGCAAGTATAAAATAACTTGATATTTAAAGAAACTTAAAAGGAAATTGATTAGTATATGTTCCCAGCATGCTTCTTTTATATCTGTCATTGTTATATTTAAAACTTGTATGTTCTTTCTCTCAAAATTCACATAAACTCCCAAAGTTTAGAGATTCTACTCATAAAGTTTAGCTTTACTTCATTTATATTTATAGTATAATATAATATACTTCTTTTATATTTATAGCATATTCTCCATACAACAGATGTCTACTATATAGTCTATCATCCATTTTTGTTGCAGATAGAATGATGCAAATATGGGAGTTTCATTGACATATATATCTTTAGTTCTGTCCAGTGTTTTTGAGACACACAGACAAAAATTAAAAGAACTAAGAGGAGCAGCAAAGTTTAGCTAGGTTCACCCATGTTACTGGAAACTATTGCTCCTGGCATAACAATTAAAGCTGGTGTTTGTGACTGCCAGAAATAAAGAAGTTTTGGATTTATGACAAGGAACGAAGACCTATGCTCCTATTTTATTTTTAAAGGTGAAAGAGTTACAGTCAATGAGGCTTGAACTGGTGTGGCTCATTCATTCTAGAAATGTGGGAGTGAAGAAATGTGAACACAGGGCCAAATGTGCTGTTGTGTCCAGGTGGAGGTGGAGCAATGGAAAGGAAGCTATGAGTTGGGCAGTTGACTTTGGAATGCTTTCTGTAAAATGAATAAAACTCTCAGTCTTTCAGTTAAAAAAGTCAGAAAGCTTAAGTTAGAGTTCATATTTCTGTCATTATATTCTTCATCTTTATTTTCCCTGCAGATATTAAATCTCACAGCAGGGTGTTCTTCGTTAATCTCTAGAAAATTCTCAATTCCACAGTGAAACCAATTTACATTAAAAATAATGTTCAGAGGGAGCTGGCCCGGTGGCACAGCGGTTTAGCCCGCACTTGGCAGCCCGGTGTTCGCAGGTTCGGGTCCCGGGCGCCTGCGGATGCACTGCCTGTCAGCCACGCTGTGGCGGCGTCCCATATAAAGTGGAGGAAGATGGGCACGGATGTTAGCTCAGGGCCAGTCTTCCTCAGCAAAAAGGGGAGGATTGGCGACGGATGTTAGCTCAGGGCTGGTCTTCCCCACATTAAAAATAAATAAATAAATAATGTTCAGACAAAACTAGCCTCTGCTTTCTTTTCTTCCCCCCCACCTTGTTTTCCTGCCACTCTTCTCCCAACATTTTTATTTGCAGCACAATTTCTATTTTGACATTCTGTATCCAATAACCCTGCCTCTTCCCCAGAGGGAAAAAAACAACTAGAAAGCTACAATTGTTATTATTTAATTATTTTATTTTTCTCACACTTCCAAATGTTTGCTTGTATCTTCCTTTGCACTGAGAGAAATGGATTTAAGTTATTTTCCAGTTTCCTGAAAAATAAGCAGGAACTATTTTTCTTCATCAGCCTCGGGTGCTGCCTGGATTTTCTGGGGTGGTAATAATTATGGTTACAATATACTTGGAGTCAAGGGACTTGAGGACACAATGCTGTGTTCACTCCTGCACAAAGCTTTTCTAGAAAAAAGTTTCATCTTTATTTTTACCTTTTATACGTGCCCAAATGATGCTAGATTAAATCCCTCTTAATCCAAGTACAGGTTTATTTATTTAGGAAATACTAATAGATTCACATGGGTTAACTTATGTAGATACAGATATAGATACAGATAGTGTTTTTGAATTATTAGACAGAAATGCACTGAAAACTGGTACATTATTTCTTCAATAAAACAGTGATGCAAGATTTCAAAGAAATCCAAATATTCCTATCAAATTGAATATGTTTATATCATTATTAATAAAATTCTCCCTGCCGCCTAACTTTTATTTTAAACTTACTTTATTATTTTTAACTGAACGTTAAATGAATGTGTAAAGTTAACATGTGTATGTTTATACGTTACACATAGACATACATGAATATACGAATGTGCTTTTCTCTGGGGCATTTTCTTGTTTGTGAAATTCTGTCTTGTCGATGACACGTGTCCTTCCCAAACAGAGACAGCTAAGCTCCAGGAGAGGAGAAGGGAGAGTTAGAAGTGCAGAGAGAAGAAACAAAGCCTGTGCATTCCTCCCTACAGGGATTGAGAGCTAGGGAGACTGAAGCAGACCTAGTCCTGGGACTCATGGGACTCCTCTGTGGGCAAATCTGGGCTCAAGGACTCCTGGCAGCTTTGCCAAACCTTCCTTACACCATATAGAAACCTAAGATGTTTCCACTCAACCTTCTCTGCCTTCTCCTTCACTTGGGGTCAATTTGCATCTTGATCTATTTTTCCCAGCCTTTTCCAGCTCCCTCCCTATTTCCTTTCATATAAGCTTTCCCCCTTAATAAAATCTTTGCACATTGAATCATGTCTCAACACCTCGGAGGACCCAGAAAAATACAAGAGTCTACATGTGTGCTTCCACCAGCTAGTCCGTGACTCAATGTCTCCATAGCAGCCGGTTTCTGGAGAGCTTGAGGTGAAACTGTTTCATCTGGTACTGGAGTGGTGGACATGCCTAAATGCATTTGTCAAATATCCTGGAACTATACATCACAAAAAATAAATCTTGATGTATGCAACTTTAAAAAAAATCAGTTAAAATGTCAGGGTTGCTGGGATGGAGTGCAGACCATGACACATGAATCTAACTGTACTATAAATGGATGACATTATATCACTGATGGGGGGAAAAGGAGCTGACAGATAACTTTGGACTAAGGTGTTTTGACTGGAAACTGTAAGGATAAAGACAAAGGAAATGTATATAAACACTACTCTCTACTTGGCAAGTTTGTTTCTCACTGAGGATTGTATTAATGATTCTGAACCTGCTTTCCATGTACACTGGGGATGAACAAACACATGGATGGTGGATGGTGGGACCCAGGTCAACACTGTTGGGAGGGAAGTCACAGATAAGCAAGGGTGAGGGCGAGGTTAGATTGATCCCTGTGGAACTGAATTGGAGTGGATACATTCATACGAACACTGTTGAGCTTAATTCGCAAGCAGACAAACAGATACAAAAATAATTACAGATATGTGTACACAAAGGTTGGTTTACATGCATGTATTGTTTTGCTCTGCCCACTGGAAAACCTAGAGTGGTGACATAAGAGTAGCAATAAGCACACACAGCACTCAGATCTTGATTTCTAAAATACCATTCCCAACAAAAGGAAAGTGGGCTCTTTAGAGAAATGGCTAACTGTAAAGATGGGCAGAGAATATACATGATGAGCCCGGCTCATCTGGTAGTGCCTGTGCGAAGGAAGTGCTCAAAAACCAAAATGATGAGCTCATGAAAAAGAGCTGCAGAAAACAACTGGAAGGAGCTTCCAGTGGCCTAAACTGGAAGAAACTGAACAACCAAATAGAAAACGCGGTACTATGTTACATCCCAAAGTACAAAATAAATACCCATGAATCCATACTGATATAAATAAATGACTGAGTAAATAAACTAACGAAGGAAAAGGATCAAATCTTCCATTTGGAAGAATTCCAAGTAATACAAGCAGATACTCATCCCTCCAGAAGGTGGAACTTAACCTCAAGTGTGGCCCAGGCTTAGTGATTTGCATCCAAATAACAGAGTATAGGAAGCTGAGTCTCTCTTCCGAATTGCCCTTGGCAGAAGCAGGCTGCTTATCTCAACATTCTGGGTTATAACTGTCCTCCCACTCACCCCCATCCAATAACCTGCTGCTGCAGGGCATGGGCTAGAAGACAAAGACCCATCCTCTTGCCTCAAAGGGGGCAACACTGAAGGTTATGCCAGCTCTGGAGCTCCCTGTGAGATTTCCTGGAACCTCTCTTGCAGCTGTGTCAAAGTCCAACTCCTCACTCTATTCAGTCCTGCTCCTTTCTTTCCTTTATACAAGTTGTTCCAGACAGGCCTCCCTAGGAAACCTCCTGTGTGCAAATCCCCATCTCAAAGTGAGCTCTCAGGGATCTGATCCAAGACACACTGCATCTTTGAAAGGGAGGAGGCAGGTAGAATGTAGGAGGTTGGTATAAGGTGAAGAAGAAGGTATAAGATGAGAGAGTGGAGGGGCAGGCCCAGTGGCATAGTGGTTAAGTTTGCATGCTCCACTTCGGTGGCTTGGGGTTCACAGGTTTGAATCCCGGGGATGGACCTACGCACTGCTTGTCAAGCCATGCTGTAGCGGCGTCCCATATAAAGTGGAGGAAGATGGGCACGGATGTTAGCCCAGGGCCAATCTTCCTCAGCAAAAGGAGGCGTATTGGCAATGGATGTTAGCTCAGGGCTAATCTTCCTCACACACACACAAAAAGATGAGGGAGTAGATGCAATGATGAAGCAGGGATGAAAACTTGAGAAGCGAAGAATGATGAGTAGATCTTACTAGTCTAGAGGGTAGGGTCCAAGACAAAGTGTGACAGGAGACGGGCACATTTAAGAGAATGGAGTTAGAAAATCTCTTGGAAGAAGAGAGGCAGAAGCCGATCTAACGTAGAGGGCCCCTCTGCGCTCACGGTACACAACATTCCCTGACGCCCTTGGAGTGAGCTCCAAGTGTGACTCTTCTGCTCAGCTGTGGCCACTGATTTTGTATCACTAAAATGACCTGTTCCTGTCAGAGTTTAAAGGATCACTTTGGTCCAGCCCAAACTGTCGTAATAGTTAATAGCCTCAATTTCAGCTTAGCAGGAATATAAACATTACAGCCAAGTTTCACCAAGTCTAATACTGTCTTATGGGATCTAAAAACTGGCCCAGAAAATAAACGAATTTTTATCCTACGGGAGAAGAAAGGAATAATTAAGAAAATGCTGGAAAGTATATGAAAAATTTAGTTACCCTGTTGCACAAATTGAGTTCATGGCTGCAAGGGGAAATGAACATAACACAAAACACGGACTAGATTTTGTTAGACTCATGTTTCCATGAGGGAGCAGGCTTGGCTGAGACTCCTTACGGGCGGCTTTGGGACCCTGGGGGGTAACAAGTGTCATTGGATTCCTACCAATTAGATGGAGGGGCCAGCATTAAAAGGGACCAGGAGCACTAGAAGTATAATGATGAGCCAAAGGTTGTAAACACAGACAAATCCAGTTTCTCAGGGAGAACCTTGAGACTGGAGAAATAATTTGATTAAAATGGGAATTCCAGATCCTCAAAGGCTGATGTCATGCCATCCCATTGTACTCTTACCCCCAATCAAACTGTAAATTCAAACCATACTTTTCTCATGAATGGATATTTTCATCCACAGTAAAGAAATAACAAAGGAAAACTATCTTTTCACAGAATCTTAGCAAACTCTATTTCTGTGTTGTGTGTCATTTAATTATTGAAGATTATGGTTAGAGAAAGAAAGAACTCTAAAAACACCATCCTACTAAAAGAATTTATTTCCTAATTGATTTCCACAGAAAATAGTTTAACCTGTAAGTAAAATCAAGAATTTTCTAAATGCCCATATTGAAAACTGACCCAGAGATCACAAAAGTAATCTAGAAGGAAATTTGAAAGTCTTGGAATTTTCAAGCCCCCAAACTGTGCAAGAAACAGACATGATTTTGCCTGTTTCAAAGATTTCATTTGAAATGCATTCTTCAACATAATATCAAGCAATCCCTTTGTGTGTGAAGGGGCAGGGGGAAGGTGGTAGCGGTGTGGGCAACTTTCCTACAATGGAATAGAGGGATTTCACTGGTCTGTATTTTCCTTCTTCCTCCCTTGTGTTTCTCTTGATTAAATTATGCTTTTAGTGAAATCAGTTACAGAATCATTAATGGTTTTGAAAGGTTATCTGTTTCTGTCTGCTGCAGAAAGTGTTCCAAACTTAACCCTTCTATCTGAGCCTTTTGTGGATGTGAATATCTATCCATTATCAACATTTAGACTTTGGAAATTAAAACTCTAACTGACAAATTGTTTAAATTTGCATATATACATGAAAGTTAATTTTAGCTATTCCTATAGCCACTATATTTTATTTGTTCATTTTTCTTTTAAGAAATTAGAATGTTATTAATTAGCAATGCATATAAAATACTAATGGTGGAAAATATACGATTATGATTCTGTGCTGGGCCTTTCAGGATGCTTTAAATTTAACCGATCTGTTTTCATAAACAACTTATTAATCTTCCTTTGCCAATATGTATAACTCATACAAACTTTGCATAGTTTTTTCAACTACACCAAATGTTTTTAGAATAATAAATGATTCATAGAAGACATAGCCATTTCCAAGCATGCAAAAATAATTTCTAGAATATGTACCCTATTCATGGCATTTCCTTTTTTCTTGCATTTCATTCATTTTTCCTCCTTCTACTTCCATTCATTTTACATTTTATCAGATGCACAGTTCTTATGTGAGAAAAGTATGTTTACTTAATTAAGGAAATTTAAATCAACTCATTGCATCTAATTTTCCCAAGTTTAAAAGTAGGAACAGAAGATGGTAAAAATTTGGCTGCGTCTTAAAATACTCTGAATTATCTTGCCAACTTTTTGACTAATTATTCTAAAATTAGATTTAATTTTATAACTAACATCATGTTTCCCCAAATTTTTTCCTACTCCCACTTGGAAACATACCAGAGTCTGAAATAAGTGTCTTAGACAATCTCACATCTAAAATTGCATTTTGGAAGGGGCAGAAGAAGACACAAGAATAAAGCACTATGAAACTAAATAGCATGGGCCGCTGGGTGTTTGTTTCCTGGGGGACATGTCTCCAGAGCTGCTGAGCAACATGCGGTTTTCACTGGAGGAGTTCTGTACTGTTTCTGCCACCAGACATTACAAAAACGGTTTCCCTTGTTCAATTCTGTGACAAACTAAAAGCTTTCTTGGAAAAAAGATGGCTTATTGATTCTGAGAATGATCCAGAGAACACAAATTATGATATAAAATGAAAGTGCAATTTTTCTAAATATTAATATATCTTTTTCTCTGTGTCCAAGAGAGCAACAATTAGTCATTGCAAAGATATCTACATTTAACAGAGGAAAGGAGGTAAGCTACAGGAACAGTTCTGTAAGAGTGGGACTGCAGACATCACTCAACAGGAAATGGGAGGCCTTCCTTGGAAAGGCAGCGATGCGGTGGACAGAGTTCAGTGTGAAGACAGGCTTAACTTGGATCCTGGTTCTGTCACTTACTAGCCCCGAATAAGAGCAGGTTTTCAGCCTTTTTCCAGGCCTTGATTTCCTTACTTGTAAAAAGACATAATTAATAACTACCTTACGTGATTATCTTGACTGTCAAATGAAACAATGAAGGTTAAGCATGAAATAAGTATTCAATGTAATTTCCATGTGAGTCTACTCAGACAGCCGGCCTTACCATCTTTAAAGCATGGGACACTGCATCAAAGCCTCGCTCTGGCTGAAGAGTCAGACATATGTAACTCGAAGTAGCCTGTACACTCCCAGCAAATTATATTCTAAGGGGACTGAAGGAGAATAAAAGGAAGATCACGCATTTATTGAGTACCTGCCAAGTGCCAGATACTATTTCCACAAACGTTAAATGATAATTAGTTTAATCCTGAGGAGTGCCCTATGAGATGGGGACTACTTTAGCCCAATTTTCTTAGCATCAGGAAGCTAAGTAATGTGCTTGACCTTCATGATTAATAAGGAAAAGGAAATGGAATTTAAAGCCAGGGAATATAGCCGTTTTCTTAAGGAGCACTGTTTATTTAGTAAAAAAATGGGATTTAGAGTCCATAATTAAAGCAACTTTTTTTTTAAGTTCTTGTATTCTTTGGACATACTCCATTAAAAATCTATAGCCAAATTACTATATTTTAAAGTCACTTGGAGCATTATCTTATCATGTGTTTATATAGTGATTGAATACATATTTGGGTTCATTTTAAAATCTGTATTCTTAAGGATTGTTCTTTATTTAAATTTTATAATTATGTAAAATATTTCCATAGTTCCCAAATCAAGAAAAACCATATTTAAAAAGATCTGGCTTCTATCTTTTGCCCCTTTAGCTTATTGCATTTTTACCCCTTATAAGTAACATTTTTGAAAATTTTATTTTTTAAAAGCAATTAATATTTTATTTACTTTTAAAACCTGTTATTGTTATTTTGATATTTAAATATAAAATATAAACTAACAAATATCTAGGTACTGTCGAGTGACTTGTTACAAGAGTTTATCTTTCTTATCATGCATTTTTCTAGGCTTGACATTTAGATGCATCTATCTAAAATTTACTAGGCTAGGGACTGGCCTGGTGGCTCAGTAGTTTAGTTCGTGCTTTGGCAGCCAGGGGTTTGTGAGGTTGGATCCCAGGTGCCGGCCAACGCACTGCTTGTCAGCCATGCTGTGGCAACGTCCCATATAAAGTGGAGGAAGATGGGCACAGATGTTAGCTCAGGGCCAGTCTTCCTCAGCAAAAAGGGGAGGATCGGCAACAGATGTTAGCTCAGGGCTGGTCTTCCTCACAAAAAATAAATAAATAAATAATAAAAAAATAAATAAAATTTACTAGGCTATAAATGAACTAAAACACAGAATTTATTCTTACAAATTGACCCAAAATCCATAGATCAAAACTTAAAAGAACTGATAAATGGTACTTTCTCAATTACTAGAGGATTTCCTTAAATACTGAGGTCTTCTCAAATATCCAGAACATAGTCTTAAAGATCGTTAACTCCATCCCTCTTAAATGGCAATAGAAATAACGAAGACATCATAGCTTGGATTTTTCACAAAGTCGATACAAAGATATGCTATTTACATAGCATATATATATTGGTGAGGAGGATTTGCCCTGAGCTAACATCAGTTGCCAATCTTCCTCTATTTTGTATGTGGGTCACCGCCACAGCATGGCTGACGAGTGGAGTAGGTCCACACCTGGGAACCAAACCTGCAAACACAGGCCACCAAAGAGGAGCATGCCAAACTCAACTACTATGCCCTAGGACCAGCCTCTATATCTCTTTTTTTTAAGCTGAACAGTAGCAAACTCCATACTCTTTTCTCTGCCTTGCCTTTTTTCCCTTGGATGGATGTATTAACATTTATCCAACTAGTCCCCTATTGATAGACACCTGGGTTGTGTCCAGTTTTTATATTACAAATAGCTCTGCTTTCAATAGCTTTGTACAAAGTACTTGTATTTGACAGTATATCTTTGAGATAGATTCCTAGAAATAGAATTACTAAGTCAAGAGGTAAATAGATATGTAATTTTTCTAGATGTTTCCAAATTTCCCATTACAGTGTTTGTATCATTTGGATTCTCATCAACAGTGTACAAGAGTGCTGTTTCCCTATAGCTTCTTCAGTATAGTATGTTGTGAAACTTTGTGTGTTTAATTTTTGCTTAGGGTGAGAAAGAGTATCTCAATGAAGTTTTTGTACTTTTTTGAGGGAGTTTGAGCATCTTTCGCAAATGATTAAGACATGTGCATTTCTAGTTTTATGAAATGTCTATTTTTTCTTTTTCCAATTTTCTATATTTTTTCTATTGGGTTGTTTTTTCTTCTTCATTATGAACTGTACAAGATACTGGGAAATTTGCTCATTGTTTTAATTTAACATATTAAAATATGAATCATTGAAGGTGATTTGATTCACCTTCAATGGAAAATGGGAAGGAGTTTAGAGTTATTTATCAATCATTATTAAAAGTTCACATCTGGATAAGAGATTCAACTCTTTTTTTTTTTTGGTGAGGAAGATTGGCCCTTAGCTAATGTCTGTTGCCAATCTTCCTCTTTTTGCTTGAGGAAGATTGTCCCTGAGCTAATACCTGTGCCCATCTTCCTCTATTTTGTGTGTGGGACACTGCCACAGCATGGCTTGATGAGCAGTGTGTAGGTCTGCACCCAGGATCCAAACCCGTGAACCCTGGGCTGCTGAAGCAGAGCACACAAACTTAACCACTATGCCACCAGGCCAGCTCC
The DNA here is from genome assembly GCA_031878705.1 of Tapirus indicus. NCBI lineage: Eukaryota > Metazoa > Chordata > Mammalia > Perissodactyla > Tapiridae > Tapirus > Tapirus indicus. Next base: position 2,991,652 of record CM062933.1, read on the forward strand.
CCACAAATTCAACTTTTATATATTAATTTGGGTAGTGTTTTTGTCAAAATAGGCTAAGCTGTGCTCTAGTGAAAAAATAAGCTCCTGTATCTTATTGGCTTAGCATTACAATGGTTTATTTCTCACTCACATTGCAGCATGCATAGGTAGAATTACTCTCTTTGGTGATTCTTCTCCAAGTGCTAGCTCAGGGACCCAGTTTCCTTTCATACTAAGACACTGTTACCTTAAACTTGTGATCCCTAATTTTGCCACTGAAGGAAAAGAGAGAGCATGTGAAGAAGGTTTACGGCCAGGCCTAGAAGAGATATACATCACTTCTACCCATATCCTATTGGCCAGAACTGAGCCAAGGAGGCTCGGAAACACGGTCTTCCTGTTTGTCCAGAAAGAGGAAAATGAAGTGGGATTTTGTGACCACATAGTGTTGTCTCTGCCAATAGGCAGTCTGAGATTAGAACAAGATTTTTTGTATGTGATTATTACTACATTACTTCATTTGACTATCACTACTTGAAGAAGAAATGGAAAAGCATGCAACGTTTAAAATTACTATTATCATAGCTTTCACAACTTACTACTTTTTCTTCCTTTTGAAAGGGTGAACATTTAACTATTTCTCAACAGTGGCATAATGTCTGTGTGTGTTTTTCCAGTCGGTATATAATGCAGGCATTATGAATTTGAGTTGTCCTTGCTTCAATCATCTCCACCTGTTTAAGTATGTTGCTAAAATCTAACTTTATTTTTAAATCATAATTTCCATTTTGTGAAAGTATCTGAATCACTTGTTTTTGTTTGTTGCTATGCTCTTCCTGGAGTGTGTGACTAGGGACACAAAGGGAACATTAAGAGCCACAGTGGTTAGACGCAGAGTTTAAATGTTTAGTCTTTTGCCAGAACAGACCTGGAGGTGCAGCTAATGAAGAGACTTCTCTGTGGGCTTCCTGTTGAAGAAAACCTCACGCGGCTCCCTTGGAGGTAGCAGGGCAATCATCGTTACTCTCCTTAAATTCCTGCTTCTTAAACTCACATTTTACAAAACTGTTTGTCCATAAGTTTTACATTACTGTCAAGTTCAATAAAAAGATTCCTAAAATTTACTTTGAATACTTTATTTTGTCTAGAATTGAGGTGAAACTTTATTTATGAAGTAGTAAATTACAAAGAATTCTAACACATTTTTTGCGTATTTATTTAGTTTTTTCTAAATTGGAAATATGCCCTGTGTCTCAGTATGTTTTGTTGACTTGGGTGCACTTCCTTTTGTTCTCAGAATACCTGTGCTTGCTTCTACCATAGAGATTGTCACCTTACATTACCACCGTCTTCTTGTTAAATTTTCCCCACTAGAATCAAGGGCACGAGCCACGTCTTTCATGAGCACCTTGCACTCACTACACCTGGATCATAAAAGCTGATCAATAAATGTTTGTGGAGATGAACAAATTAATAAATAATAAATATACTTCAAGAAAACAATGCTTCTTTGTGATTGCTTTGTTGTGATGAATTCAGGATCTATTGCTGAGTTGCAGAAATTAGAATTTTAGTCATTTCCAAATGGCTTCCTACTTCCTAATGACATTTTCATAACCTTCAAGCCGGCTGTAGGAAATAGAGTCAATTAAACTGTCTATAGGGATTGTAGTAACTTCATTCCACTGCCTCAAATATGTAGCTCTTTGTAAAAAATGCATTTTTGACATGTGTTCAGCTCATCCCTATCTTCTCCTCCCTCCCCCTTACCCCGCTCACCGCCCCTTCTATCCTCTCCTCTCCTCTCGTCTTCTTTTCCTCTATTGCTTCTGTGGGTATAAAACCAGGTTACTATTATGTGTTCCCAGTTCTACCACCCTAACAATAAATGATTTAGTCAACTGTGGACACTTGTCCAGTGGGATAATCAGATTCTTTTGGGGACTCTAATATTTGAAGTTAAAAACACTAGTGTCTGCTGTCACTTACACAGAGATAAAGTAGATCCAGGGACGGAGAGCACCACTTTGATGCAGTCATGTTCAACCCATGTGCAAAAACAGCAGAGAAAATTGGTTTCTTTAAACAAAAGAAGAAATCAGAAGTGCAGAGAGCAAGAGAAAGAAGAAATTCAGGTGCCTCCAGACGAATGGAAGAAGTCACTTTTATTTGTGTGTGGCTGATTGCAATTTTACAAAATAAAACTCAATGTTCAAGAATATGACTTTCTTCATCTTTCCTTAGTCAAATGCAATTTCTATCTGGATCTCCCCTTTACTGATGTTAGGACAAGTCATCCAGTCACTAGTAGACTCAGCAGAGATATCTCGACGTGTTCACGTTCAACATTTCATCAATTCAGAATTTACTCAGTGAGCTGAGGAGTCAGAATCCGTCCATCGAGAGTTTCCTCCTTCCCACTCTGAGCTTCCAGGCGGCGTTCGAGGCACTGGTGGCAAGGGGCCTCTGATGCTTGACCATCCTTTCACACCAGCCCCCGCTGAGGTATGATGCTTCCTGTTTGGTCGTTGTCAGCAAGTGCTGTTAATGCTGCTGTTGAGGTCTCTGGGTTCACCGTGATGCCCGATGCCCAAGTTCACGGAGCTCTTCCTCTCCACCCAAACTTTATGGCCACTTGCAGTCTTCTGGCCGCCTTTTTTCCTGCCTCCCTGGCATCCTGCTAGGCCTCTTCACGCCTAACAGCCTAAATGCCCTGCCCCTGCTGCCCCACAATTGAACACCACTCTGGATGCAGGGCTTCTTTGCACTGGCCTCCTGGGATGGACCTGGAAATGAAGCAAAGACATTCTTGCATTAGGATTTCCTCAAGTTTACCTTTTCTGTTGTCATTCCCTCCCCAGGGGCAAGGCTTAAGATTCTTTAGAATTTTAAGAGATTCTGGTTCACAACAGTAATTAACACTCCTGTCTTTCTCTCCAAATTTGGGAAAACATCTCTTGGCCCATGCCAGAAAAGACACTTATTTCCTTTCCGTGTGTGGGGAAAACTAACTCACCATATCTGTCCAAGGAAGCCATTTATCAGGGTCACTTAGGCAAAGAATAGTGAGACTGTTTCCCCCAAATCCTTTTCTCCCTCCCTAAGGGAAAGCACAGACAGGCTCTGTGAGCTGGTGGGGGAGGTTTGGTGCACAGTTACACATATAATTGGCTGACCCGTTAGTCATCAAGTCCAGCAAGTCCAATCTACAAATGGAAATGATAGCGACTGTTTACTTTACCCAGATGCTCCACATGTACTTGAACTCCTTAACTGGGTAAAATTCGACATTTTTAAGTTGTGAGAGAATTGGCTCTTGTATTTAAAAACAATGTATAAAACTCAAAAATGGAATGGTTGCTTGTGATTAAACAGAAAAAGGAAAATGCTGATTGAGGGTTGGATGTGTCAGGTACATGGTAGGCTTTTTCACAAGAAATATCCCATTTAAGTCTCACAAACACTGTGAAGTAGATGTTAGTAGCTTCATTTCTGGGGAGGAAACAAGATTAAGTGAGTTATTCAAGTTATAATAAGACCCTATAATGAGTTGAATTGTGTTCCCCCAAAGGATACATTGAAGTCCTAACCCTAGGAATCCACAAATGTGACCTTATTTGTAAATAGGGTCTTTGCGGATGTAATCAAGTTTAGGTGAGGCAATACTGGATTAAGCTGGGCCATAAATCCAGTGACTGGTGTCCCCTCTAAGTAAAAAAGGATTTGGAGGCACTCAAACACACAAAGGGAAGACAGTCGCGTGAAGATGGAGCCGAGAGCCTGGAGTGACGCAGCCACAGCCGAGGAATGGCAGGGACCGTGGGAAAGAGCAGACCCTAGAGACAAGGAGGGAATCTTCCCTAGAGCCTCCAGACGGAGCGCCATCTTGCCCACACTTTCCGGCTTCCTGCCTCCAGAACTGTGAGAAAATAAGTTCCTGTCGTTTTAGGCCACCTAGCATGTGGTACTTTGTTATGGCAGCCCTAACAAACTAATAAAAAAACCCCATTGATTGAATTCCCTCCTGGTTGCAGACAATCTCCTTGCCTTCTGTTATATGCTGCTTAATTTAATCGTCGCACCAACCATCACCTCCAATTTACAGAGCAGACACCAAGGTTGTGGAGGGTTCAGTCACTCAACAACGTTACACTCTTTTCAAGCGGTAGGGCCAGGATTCTAAAGTTCAGAGGCAAAGATTCTACTAACCTCTAATGCCTTTCTAAGTTCACAGAGCAAGAAAGCAAATTTGAAACAAGGTTTTCAGACCCCAGGTCCAGTGTCCCTATTGCTAAACAAAACAAAAATCTCAAACGGCACATTCGTCAATCCTACGCTGAAGATGACAATTGAAGGCTTGTGGACGTCACTGTAGGGGTCTGTGTATAAAGGTTAGACAGAGATTCATAAAGGAAGATTGCAATGCAGATATACAAGTGACATATGTATTATCAAATACAGATTTATCAAATACAAATATAAATTTTAAAAATGAATTTAATAAATTATCAAATTTATTATTTTGATAAATAAAATACAATTTATCAAAATTAATTTACTGCAATTTTCTTGCATTAAATACTGCTCATTATAAAAAGTCCAAGACAAAGAAGAGATGTTGCTATACAGAGATCTTAATGGCAACTGTATTTTCTGTCATTAGGTGAGATTTTATGAGCCTAGAAGAGTGCTTTTGAAACTGTTTCAAGTGAACTTACTCAGGGCTAAGGCCTTTCTACAAACTTGCCAAGGCCTACGTGACCTGGCCTCCCTTTCTGGCAGCATCCCACCCACTACTCCCCATTTGATCACCTGCTTCAGTCAAATAACTTCTTCATGTTTCTGGAACATGTCCAGCTTTCTATTACCTCAGACAGAGCCTTTGAACTTCCAGTTCTGTCTGCCTGAAATTCTCTTCTCCTGGACTTCTGCACGGCTCACTCTCTCACTTCCTTCATGTTTTGACTTAAATGTCACCTTCACCATGCAGTCTTCCCTGACCACCCGATCTAAAATTGAAGCACCTCCCTGACACTGTTTATCCCCCTCCTTGCTCTACTTTCAATAATTAGCATCATCTAATGTACTATATATATGCACTTTTAATAATCATCTTTATTGACTGATTCCCCACACACAAAGAGAAATTCCATGAAGGCAGAAATGTTTGTTTTGTTTGTACTGTATCTTCAGCGGCTTCCTGGCACATATCAGGCCCCTAACAAATGTTTGTTAAATGAATGAATGAGTGAATTTACAGATAAATTATTTTGTGGTTCTTAAAAATACCAAGCTCACAGATACAGAGAACAGATTGGTGATTGCCAGAGGCAGGGGTTGGGGAGTGGGAGAAATGGTGAAGGCCGTCAAAAGGTACAGACTTTCAGTTGTCAAACAAGTCCTGGGGATGTCACGTACAGCATGAGGACTATAATAATACCGTACTGCATATTGGAAAGTTGCTGAGAGTGTAGATGGTAAAAGTTGTCATCACACACACAAATATGAACGAATGTTAACTAGACTCTGTGGTGATCACTTCATAACGTATACAAATATCAAATCATTATGTTGTACACCTGAAATTGACATAATGTCATATGTCAATTATACCTCAATAAGAAAACACTTTACAGTTCTTGACCTGAGTTCCGTGAATGAACCTCAAGGAGTCCATGACCGCCTGAAATTGCGTGGAAAATAGTGTATACAGGCCAAGTTTTATGGGCAGACACTCTATGGACTTCATCATTCCCCCGAGAGTTAAAATTTTACTAATCTCTGAATTTATTTAGTTATTACTGAATGAGGTTGTGAAATATTTATTGTGAAACATAAAAATCAGGGAGTCACTTTTAGTGAAGTTTAAGTATCAATATTCATCATAATTCCCGCTAAGCTCTGCATGAGTTTAGCTATGTACGTCTTAGTGTATCCCTGCAGAGACGCCCCATTTCCTCCAGGAAGTAAAGCGAGTGCAGTGACACACCCTCTGGGATCCCGCCCTCCTTCCTCACCTCCATTTCCGTGACCGCCGTCCACCTGGGCCTCTGGACTCCTCTTCACTTGCTCTCCCTCCTCACATTGCCCTTTCTTCTCTATTTCCTCTTTTTCTTCCTATCAAGTTTCCTTTTAAAAATTTTTTTTCAGCTTTATTGAGGTATAATTGACAAATTGTAAGATATTTAAAGTGTACAACGTGATAGTTTGATATGTATATACACTGTGAAAGGATTCCCCATATGAAGTTAATTGACACATCCATCATCTCACCTATTTACCTTTTTTTTTTTTTTTGGTGAGAACATTTAAGTTCTACTCTCTTAGCAAATTTCAATGATACAAAAAAATTATACAACAAATTTCAAATATACAACTATAGTCACCATGCTATACATTAGACCTTATTCGTTATACGTTAGACCACTGTTGTACATTAGACCACCATGTTATACACAGACCTCAGACCTTATTCATCCTGTAACTGAAAGTTTGTACCTTTTACCAACTTCTCTCTCTTTTCCCCTCCCCCTAGCCCCTGGAAATCCCTTTTCTACTGTCTGTTTCTATGAGTTTGACTCTTTTTGTTTCATTCCGCATATCAGTGATACCATGCAGCATTTATCCTTCTCTGTCTGGCTTATTTTACTTAGAATATTGTCCTCAAGGTCCATCCATGTTCTTGCAAAGGCAGGATTTCTTACATTTTTGTGGCTGAATAATATTCCATTGTATATATATTTCACATTTTCTTTATCCATCCACAGACACTTTGGTTGTTTTCACATCTTGGCTGATGTAAACAATGCTGAGATTAACATGAGGGTGCAGATATCTCTTGGAGATCCTGTTTTCATTTCCTTTGGATATGTACCCAGAAGTGGGATTGCTGGATCACATGGTAGTTCTATTTTCATTTTTTTGAGGAACCTCCATATTGTTTTCCACAGTGACTGTACCAGTATACATTCCCACCAACAGTTCACAGGGTTTTATTTTCACCACATCCTTATCAGCACTTGTTATTTCTTGTCTTTTTGATGATAGATATCCTAACAGATGTGAGGTGATATCTCATGGTGGTTTTGATTTGCATTTCCCTGATGATCAGTAACGTTGAGCATCTTCTCATGTGCCTGTTGGACGTAAGTATGTCATCTTTGGAAAATGCCTCTTAACATCCTTTGCCCGTTTTTTTCCCCTGAGGAAGATTTGCCCTGAACTAACATCCCTTCCCAATCTTCCTCCTTTTTTGTTTGAGGAAGATTAGCCTTGAGCTAACATCTGTGCCAATCGTCCTCTATTTTGTATGTGGGTCACCACCACAGTATGGCTGACAAGCGGAGTATGTCCATGCTTGGGATATGCTTGGGATCCAAACCCACGAACCCAGGTTGCCAAAACAGAGTGTGCTGAACTTAACCACTATGCCATGGGGCCAGGCTCCCTTTGCCCATTTTTTAATTGGGTCATTTGGGTTTTTTGCTATTGAGTTGTATGACTTCTTGTACATTTTGGATTTTAAGCCTGTGCTGGAACTATGATTTGCACATATCTTCTCCCATTCCATAGATTGCCTTTTCATTTTGTTTCCTTTGCTGTGCAAAAGCTTTTTAGTTTGATGCAGTCCCACTTGTTTATTTTGCTTCTGTTGTTTGTGCTTTTGGTGTCAAATCCAAAAAATTACTGCCAAGGCCAATGTCAAGGAGATTACCCCTTATATTTTATTCTAGGAAGTATAGAGCTTCAGATTTTCATGCTCAAGTGTTTAACCCATTTTGAGTTGACTTTTGTGTATAGTGTAAGATATGGGTTCGGTTTCATTCTTTTGCATGTGGCTGTCCAGTTTTCCCAATACCATTTATTGAGGAGACTATCCTATCCCTATTATTTATTCTTGGCTCCTTTGTCATAAATTAATTGGCCCTCTGTGCATGGGTTTATTTCTGGGCTCTCTATTCTAGTCCATTGATGTCTGTGTCTGTTTTTATGCCAGTATCATATTATTTGGATTACTATAGCTTTGTAATATAGTTTGAAATCAGGAAGTGTGATACTTCCAGCCTTGCTTTTCTTTCTCAAGATTGCTTTGGCTATTTGGGGTCTTTTGTGGTTCCACAGAAATTTTAGGATTATATTTTCTATTTCTGTGAAACATACTATTGGAATCTTGATAGGAATTGCATTGAATCTGTAGATTGCTTTGTGTGTATTATGAACATTTTAACAATATTAGTTCTTGTGATTCATGAACACAAATTTTCTTTCCATTTATTTGTACCCTCTTCAATTTCTTTCATCAGTCTCTTATAGTTTTGAGTGTACAAATCTTTCTTCTTCTTGGTTAAATTTATTCCTACGTATTTTATTCTTTTTGATGCTATTGTAAATGGGATATTTTTCTTAATTTCTCTTTCTGATACTTCATTGTTGTATAGAAACACAACCGATTTTTGTATATTGATATTGCATTCTGCAACTATTGTGAAATTATTGATTGGTTCTAACAGTTTTTGAGTGGAGTCTTTAGGATTTTCCATATACACTATCATATCATCTGCAAATAGAGACACTTTTACTTCTTCCATTTCCAATTGGGATGGCTTTTACTTCTTTTTCTTGCTTTATTGTTCTGGATAGGACTTCCAATACTGTATTGAATAGGAGTGGTGAGAGTGGGCATCCTTGTCTTGTTCCTGATCTTAGAGGAAAAGCTTTCAACCTTTTACCATTGACTATGATGTAAGCTGTGGGCTTGTCATATATGGCCTTTATTATACTGAAATATATTCCCTCTATATCCAGTTTGTCAAGAGCTTTTATCATGAAGGGATGTTGATGCTTTTTATACATCTATTTAGATGATCATATGATTATTTTCTTCATTTTGTTAATGTGATGTATCACATCATTGATTTGTGAATGCTGAATAATCTTTTTGCCCTTTTCTTTCTCTCTTCTCTTTCTGGATCCCTGTAATGTGTACGTTGATCCATTTGATGGTGTCCCATATTTCCTTAAGCTATTGTCACTATTTTTAATTCTTTTTGCTCCTCTGATTAAATGAATTCCACTGCCCTGTCTTCAAGATCCTTTCTTCTGCTTGGTCTAGTCTGCTGTTGAACCCTTCTATTGAATTTTTCAGTTCAATTATTGCCTTCTTCAGTTCTTTGATTTCTGTTTGGTACTTTCTTATATTTTCTATTTCTTTGTTGAAATTCGCACTTTGTTCATGCATTGTTCTGACTTTGGTGAGAATCTTTATGACCATTATTTTGAAGTCTCTATTAGGTAAATCACTTATCTCCTTTTCATTAAAGTCTATTTCTACAGTCTTATCTTGTTTTTTGGAACATATTCCATTGTTTCTTTATTTTCCTTGGCTCTCTGTGTTGCTTTGTGTGTGTTACATAAAACAGTCACCTCTCCCAGTCTTGATAGAGCGGTCGTGCACAGGAGATGAATCTCACCAACCAGCCTGGCCAGAGCTCTTGGTTGTCTCTCAAAGCTTTGTGATTGTCCCAACCACCCTCTTTCTTCTTGGTACATCTCAGTAGCTCAGGATGTGCCAAGATCCTTCAGTGTCCTAAAGGGGATAGCATCTGAGTGCAGACTGGTCAGGAACTAGGCCCTCTGGCACTTCTGAGGAAGCATGCAGTTAAACCCCTTTCAGGGCAAAAGTGGGAGATGGGCATTTTCGCCTCTTCCTTCTGTGCTGGGCCCAGGTGTACAGCCATTGAAGGGTGCTCCTGCCCCCATTAAATATCACTGTTTTGTTTGCTACAATCCTGTGGGACTTGTGAATGCAAACCCCAGTGGCTATCAAAGCTAGGCAATTCAGGGGTCTGTTCCTTGGGCAGCAGCCACAAAAGCTGGGGCACCAGACATGAGTACAAGCTCCTGACAAGGAGACACTGGCAATGTGGAACGGGCTGGAGGAAGAAGGCAGGCGGGGTGTCTGTCAGCTTCCCAGGTCTCTGGGGAGAATTTCAGCTAGCCCCTAGATGCATGCTATATTACAAGTCTGACTCTCAGGCAGCAGCTTTTAAAGTACGCAGATAAATTTCTTTAAGGGAAAGACTGGGAGATGGGCATTTTCACCTGCTCCCTTTGCACTGAACCCTGGTGAGATAGGCACAGTGAGTGCTTGCATGCCCATTAAGTGCTGCTTCCTTGTGTTCTATAGTCTTGAGAGTCTCATGGGTGCAGCCCCAATGGCTTTCAGCGGTTTGGGGGCTCTGTCTTTCAGGTGAGAGTCTTAAAATTTGGAGTGCTAGATGTGGGGTTCAAATCCTTTGTTTCTCAGGGAGAAGCCAGGAGATGGGAGTTCCCTCCGGATTGTATGGCACTGTGCTAGGGATGGGGTTTATGGCTAGAGTGTGTCTCAGCCGTTCCTACCCATTTCAATGTAGACACTTTCTCATTCACTTGACGTGTAGAAGTCACTCAGCTAGTTTCTGATCTCATTTAGTGGGAATTGCTATGCACATAGCTGTACTTTCAGTGCATCCATGAGAGTGGGGAGCTCAGGAGCCTCCTATGTTGCCATCTAGGTCCTCTCTCTCAAATTTCTCATTCCATTGTTGTCTCAGAGAATCCCGTTAAACAATATTACAAGAATGCAATCAGCAAAATCCAGAATGTGGAACACTCTAAAGGGAAAATGACTTATTTTGCTTCAACAAACAAATTGCAAGGAAAAAAGAAGAGATCTACAAAGACATATGAAAAACAATGGCAATATATGGACTTGATAAGCATTTTCCTTTAAAGCAGTTAAAATAATACAATCGGAGAAATTTGAACTGCAATCATATATTTTATGATATTAAGGATTATTGATATTTTTAGTGTACTTTAAAAAATTCTTTATCTTTTAGAGATACATTCTCAAATATATATAATATACAGTATACAGTTTCTCAACTTTTCTGATCATATATGTGTGTATATATTTGCACACACACATATATAAGCATTTATACCTATGTGTGTGTGTGTGTGTGTGTGTATGAAATGATATGATATAGATTTGATTTAGAATAATCTGGGTTGGAGATGATGGCAATGAATGTAAATGAAAGAAGACTGGTCATGAGTTGATCTTTACTGAAGTCACACTTTATGTATTTGAATGTCTGATATTATTCTGTCTATGTTGATATATATTTGAAATGTTCCATAGCAAAGTGATGGAAAATTTCCAAAAAACTCATTTAACCTCTGCCATTTAACATTCCTGGGAGCATCTGCTCTTGGAAGGAACTCCCTTTTATTAAGGAAATGGGCTGGGGTTGCAATTGATTCACATAAGCCAGGTAAGTCTCCTTATGGCACCACTGTAGAAAAGAGCAGAAGAAAAGGAAGAGGAGTTTAAGTGATACGGAGATTCACACCTACCCTACTGCAGCCCAAGCAAGGACTCTGCCGCCTCTCTGCTTCTCCTTCTTGTCCGGAGCCTAAGGCCCAGGCTACCTCACCTGATCTTATTTCTCAATAAAGGAAGAAAAGCCTAACCAAAATGGGGAGAGATGTTTCCTCATATTCAGTTTAAAATTATTTGGAACACACCATTCTGTAGAAGCCTCTGGAGCCCTGTGTTTGGCCATCCCCTCCTGGAGAAGGAAAAAGTCAGCGTTCACCTCCAGCAATGTTTCTCCAACTTTCCTGATAATACAAATCCTCTGGGACGCTAATTAAAAATTCAGGTTTGTTCTCTGGATATGGCCAGATTTAGCTAAAAAATATATAGAAATACAATTATTCATTGTTTACCTGAAATTCAAATTTAATTGAATCCTTTACCTGGCATCCCTACTGGATGATGTTCAGGAATTGTGTTTTTAACTCACACTTCGGGTGGTTTTTGTTATAATGTCTTGAGTAGAGGCTCTGAGCAGTTTCCTTTTTAGCCAAGCATACCAATCACTTTTCCAAATGACCCTTAAAAATGCTCAAATCGGCCATGTAAATGTGACCACTCTCACTGCTGGTTACTGTTGACGACTACTGACCACATCTTGTGATCACAGTCACGTAGATTGTTCAGCGTATGTTAAATGCATTTAGTTCCGTCCTTTGTTGGCTACAGCTCTAAACTCTCGACTTATAGTTGATCTTCAAATTTCATAGTTCATAATCATAGTCTCAATTTTAAAAATTAGAAGGAAAAATTTACAGGATATCCTGGAAGCTATAAAAGCAGATCTTTAGAGGCAGAATTTAACAGGTTTTCTCCTTGAATTTATGACATCACTTGAATCAAGCTGATTCACGATACAGCATGGTGACCCTGACAAACAGGTTTGTCCTCAGAGGATCCTCAACTCTGGAATGTGCTGCTTCGTTTCCAGTGAAACATGAGCGTCCTGGCTCCAAGGATACCTCCAAGGGCCAACAGTTTACAAAAACATTTGCCTGAGGGCTTGAACGTAGAAGTCCAGATGATGGATGGCATTTTAAATGCATTTGCCACGTATGAATCCCAGGAGGATCAGCAATGGAAACATTTCAAGAGGTAATACCAGTAATTAGGCATATTGGTTTATGAAAAATTAGCCTCAGATACTTTGAAGTTTTGACATGTCAATGATTCCCAGATTTCTAAACACAAGGTGTGAGAAACTAATTGCCAAAAATATCAAGATGGATTTAATAAACATAACTCAGTCCAGCTTCAATAGCCCAGAAGCCCCCCAAAACTTCAGGACTTAATTTCTCAGAATTTTCCTGACCTTTGGGAGCCTTCCATTAAAGAAAAGTCAAGCAGATTTACTTTAAGTAATTCCAGCCTTCAATGATAAATAAAAGGAATCTTTCACAAGCATCAGAGATCTTTTAAAGTTTTTATTGTAAAAGGCCCACTTGTTCTCTAGGGTTTTTAAATTATTTTCATAGATTTGGAGAAGGTTTTGGCTTCTCAGGGCTAATACTCTGGGGATGATGAAAGACAGGCTGGGAGACCATCCCTCTTGCAGAGCCTTATGTTAAAAGGGAATATGATGCAAAATCGAGATGGTTTCCTCGTTTGGGTCAGACTAGTACTTCAAATCCACACTGACTCCATAAGACTGTACAGAATGATTGACCCCTGAAATTCTCATTATATTTTTTTACCTTCAGACTTTGTTCAGACCTTAAAACTTTGGATGACACCTCTCTCCACCCCAATCCTCAAATGGTTTAACTCCTGTAGGAGAGAACAAGAGTCCTTTGCTAGAAAAATGACTCAAGGTTGTTCTTATCCTTCACGGTACACTAGGGATTTGGATACTACAATATGCATTAGAACACAGGAGTTCTGAGTTGAAACATCCTTAACAGTATGTGGAATGTGAGCTAGAATGTGAGTAGTTTACTACTACTTTGTTTAGTAGTAAAATGACAAATTTCTGAGAGGCAGTCTTGTGATATCTTGGGCAAACTTCCTATATCATTGAGTGTCTTTGATAAATGTTTGGCCTGCATATTCTCTAAAATTATTTCCAGCTCTAAATTTTTATCTCTCCTTAACAGTATAAGAGTTGTACTGCAGCCTTGGTCGTACTCTGCTGGAAAAGTTCCATTGGAATTGTTTTTAATAATAGCCCTTTGCAAAAGATTATTTTAAATATAATAATGAATAAATACAAAACTATAAAGAAATAAACATAGGAACAGCCTCGTTCTATGATATGTATGTATACTGGCAAGTAGCCAGAGAAAACAGTCTTCCCTAATACTTTCCCAGAAGACACACTGCAACTTCACGCAGAGCAAAAGGGAGACACAGGCTCAATCTTTCCCTTTCCTACTGTGAATGTGATTAATTTTTACTGATACAGGTGTAATTTCAATTTAATATCTCTTCTAAAATCAAGTTTCTATTAGGATTTTCATTCTATCAATGAACAAGATTTCTGGACACCAGAAATGTTGGCTCACAGACTAAGAAACACCACCCCTCCCACCTGTTAATAGTGTGAGCCTGGAAAACCACAGAAACGCTTGCAGGCACGCTCCCTTCATCACCAGCATGGGAGTGAGTCGAGGCATCCTGTCTTTAATGTCTGTGTGTGAGTGTGGAGCTCTTAATTAATACACACGTGTGGAAATGTGTCCTTACCATAAAGTAGTTTACTTTTATTGTAGAATCCAGAGAATACAGGATATTTCATCAGAGACAAAAGAATTAAGATATTTTGCCTATTTCTCTGAGTGGCAGAGAGGCTACGGGAAGCAGTGGAATTGATAAACTCTCATGAGAAGAGTAGACGCTGTAAAGAGGAAAAGGCATATTGGTCAAGTCAGTTCTGCAAGATGTAAAAGCAACATCAACTTTCACAAGCCCCGAAGTCCAGCTCTTTGAAAGGGTGAGAATGTTTTAAAATGTAGGCTTTATTATTATTTAGGTATGGTGGGACTAATCTATCAGGAGACAACTGGCCTTGAAAACATAGTTTCTTACTCATGGTTTCTAGGAGGAGGGGGAATGGGGCCATGCCATATCACACAGGGCCACACAGGAAAGCACTGGACCTGGGAGGGAGAGAGAGGAGTGAGGGGAAAACACGGACAAGAGCCTTCCTTGTGGTTTCTGTGAGCAGAAAATGGCAAGGCAGGGTAGGCGGGCTTAGGACTGGTTAGTATGAATAATTTCAGAGGACTCAGGGGCACAGAGGCTGTCCTTAGTTGTCTGATCTGGCATCTGGCCTTGGGTGATGCCCTGAGGTGACTAGGGCAGGAGAATAGAGGCCCTGTGTGAGAGCTCAATTAAGGAAATGATGAGGATGTGGACTCTAGATTAGTTAGTTTGCATACGAAAGTTGTACTCACAAGCTTTGTCGTTGTTAGTGCCCTTAAGTTGATTCCAATTCCTAAAAACCCTCTGTGAAGTGGGACCTTATCTGGTCTTTTGGGGCCATCCTTTTACCTTCTGGCACTACACAAGACAATTCTATGCTGCTATTCGCAGGGTTTCCATGGCCAGTTTTTTTGGAAGTGGGTGGCCAGGTCCTTCTTCCTAGTCTGTCTTAGTCTAGAAGCTCCACTGAAACCTGTCCACCATGGATGACCCTGCTGGTGTTTGAAATCCCAGTGGCATAGCTTTCAGCATCACACAGCTGCCACAATATGACAAGTGGCAGACGGGTGGTGTGGTTCCCTGACTGGGGAACAAACACCACAGCAGTGAGTGCCAAATCTTAACCTCTAGACCACCAGGGCTGGCTACGCACAAGCTGCTCTTTCACTAGCTCTGGGAACTGGCTAGTCCTGGGAGGAGTAGTCTCTCCAGGGTTAGCAATGCCCCAGATGTCAAAGCATCAGAAATAAGAAGCCATGATTAATACAGAAAACATATGATGAAAGAGAAATTGTATCTATCACAAACATGCTAGTGTTCATGGTTCTATAAAAGACAATTCAAACATGATTTACATCAAACAAGTAAATAAACCATGTAAAAAGAAGTCTTTCAGAATTTATCACTCACTTTGTAGCTATCAAAGAATTCCAGTGACTACAGTCATCTTTGGAGTGATTCTCTCTGTGTGTATGTCCTCTACATCTATTGTACGCCTCTGATTCAGGTCTGATTCTGATGGTATGGCCAGCATAGCAGCAAATCGCTGAAAAGAACATAGAAAATAATCAGAGACGATGTTTCCTGAGGGGCCCCTCCAGGCAAGGAGTCTCTTATTTTAACCATCACGGTGTCCACAGTACCTGGAAGACTGCTTTCTATAAATGTTGAGGGGATGTTTCCTGAACTATCTTGAAATGACATCTGAAGAGCTTTAAAGAAGATAAGATAAATCTAGTTGGAAAAATATTGACAGTTTGAGGTGTTTGCAGGATGGCCAGAGGGAGATATGTAGTCAATAGCTAACTATATAAGGTTTGGAGCTTGGAAAAGAGGTGTCCTGAAAATAGAGACTGAGACATATCATACAAAAAGAATGGAACATGAGGAGAGAGAGGGCTGAGGACATCATCCTGGGATTACCTCACATGCCCATTACACTATCTCAAATGCACCATGATGGGAAGGGAGCTTCCTGGAGTGGTGCAATGTACAACCTTCTCACTGTACATGGCACCTGTGTGCACTGCACAGCACAGAGCAGAGGTTCCATAAAAGTTTCTCGATGGAAGGAGGGAGAGCAGAAGAGTAGCCAGAAAGAAGAAATATTTTCACTGGAAAACTGCAGGATAACAGACTCCATTTTTCCAAAAAAAAATAGGCAAAACTTATCTTATAGTGAAATATGCTTAGATACTCTTACTTCCTTCAGATGAATGTAACCCTCTTTTCCTTGGAAATAAACAGTGTCAACACTACTGTTTAAAGAGAAAAATTCTTGTAAGGAATAATAGAAAAATGATTGCGTGTAAACCAAGAAAGGAAGAGTACAGTTACTTTTTAGTCAAGTCACACTCTGGTGAGATTAAGAGTTGGGAATTACATAAATATATAAATTTTAAAACAAGTTCCTCAAATAAAAACTATATTAATTAAAAAGATGAGTATTAGCGGAATAGTCATGATGGAGAGAAAATATCTACCCATGGGTAAATAATATCTACTTTTAATATTGACCCATTCAAATAATATATTTAGATTGTTTTAATACATTATTTCCTCTCCACTACCACCACACACTTATTTCTCTCCATTTATATGTAATAATGTACCTACATATAGCCTTTGCTTGATAAGAAAGACTTTTGTCACTTTGACTTTTCTTAAAAATAATTTTTTGTCAAGACTCAACCACTAATCTCCAACTTTTTGTTGTATCCTAAATGTATTGATTTTGTCATTTTCCAAATTTTTATTCAGATTTATTTGTTATATTTTTTCTATTTAAATTTTATGTTGTCTAAATTTCCCTGACCCTAATGTATTCTTCTGAAACATCCTGTACAAAAAAAATCACAAATCATAGTACTTTTTTTGTGGCCTTTTAATCGCATTTGTTTGTCTCTCCCACTAGACTGAATACTCTGATGTCAGGAGCTCTGAGTATTTCCTCACTGTTGTGTCCCCAGCACCTGGCAGAGTATCTGGGACAAAGGAGATGTTCAGTAGATCTGGAGTGAATCTATTAAAGAAAAAAGAAATGAATGAATGAGTGAATATCTCAAGTGAAGGACCAGTCATCTGATGGTGGGTGAAATCACTGAAATTAAGTTTTTCACGATAGCAAGGCTTTAATCAGCATGATGATGTTGAAAGTAACATATTTTCCTAACTGCATCAGTTGCTGTTTAAAAGCAATAAACAATTCTTAAGAAAACTCTCTGAGCAAATATTTCAGTTGTCCACAATGGGGAGGAGCTGCCCACCCGAGTGGCTTAAAATGACAATGATGATTGTCTTTTTCCACAAGGAGCAAGCCAACTCTGAGAAGACCTATGAGTTGTGTCATTGACTTTATGCAATTCTTGTTTTTGAAACTGTATTTTCATTATAAGTGTTCAATTCTACATAAATCATAGGAGGGCAAAAACCTAAACATTCTAGTAATGGACTCAAAACCATTTATTTAATTTTTAAACCTTCTTTAAATCTTGCACAAATCTTAGCTTTCCTAATACGCTGATGTAGTGTTTGTTTCTTTTTGCCAATTTTACTGCATGTTGGTTTACTTGGCACTATTTCAAGGTTCTTTTTGAATGTGAGTAGACTTTTCCATGTTTTACATTAATTCAAGAAGTTTTTTTTACCACAATCAGTTATTTGCTATTGATTTTTACTATCAAATTGTTTCTCTTTTAAGAACAGTGAACTTAAAATTTTGTCAAGCTGTGTCAAGTCTTAAAAACTTGTTCTGCCCCCAAATCCATTCCACTTATTTTCACTCAATTTATTGAGGTAAAATTTATATACAATAAAATTCACAAATTTTAAGTGGACAATTTGATGAGTTTTGAAAAATGTATACATCCACCAGTACATATTCCCTTATGCCACTTTGTAGTCAATCTCCTTCCCCAGCCCCACCCTCCGGCAAACTCAGATTTGCTTTCAGTCACCAAGGGTTTGCCTTTTCTAGTAATGTTTTATAAGTGTCTGTATTTGGCTTCTTTCACTTAGCATAATTACTTTGAGATTTATCCATGTTTTATGTATTAGTAGTTTGTTCCTTTTTATTAGTAAGTATTATTCCATTATATAGATATATCACAATTTGTTCACCCATTCACATGTTGATGAACATTTGGGTACTATCAATGATTTGGCTTTTATGAGCATTCATATACAAATATTTGTGTAGACATATGTTTTCATTTTTCTTGGGTAAATACCTAAGAGAATCCAGTTAGAGATTGCTGGATCTTATGGTAACTGTATGTGTAACTTTATAAAGAACCTCCAAAATGTTTTTCAAAGTGTCTGTAGCAATTTCTCATTCCCACCAGCAATGTATGAGAATTCCACCAACAAGAGTAGAAAGAAGTTGCATTGGGTAGAGTTCTCACAAGGAGAAAAATCCATCAATTAATAATAATAGTTTTAAAAACTTTGCCATTTCTAGATATCTTTCTATTGATTGTTTTTTGTGCTGGTGATGGATCATATTTTCCTGTTCCTTTGGATGCCTTGTAATTTTGGTTGGACAGTGAACAATGTGAACTTTACTTTGTTACTTGCTAGATTTTGTTGTATTCCCTTAAAGAGTATTAGAGTTTGTGAATGTAGCTGTTACTTAGAAATTGTCTGACTCTGACTTGCTTTTGAGCTTTGTTAGAATGGATCCACAGCAGACTTTAGGCTAAGGCTAACTTAACTCCATTACCAAGGCAATATTCTTGCAAAGATTCAACCCAGTGCCCAAAGTATTATAAGGTCTTTCTACTCTTGTGTGTGGGAACAGAAACTACTTCCAGATCTATTTAGATTATTGACTTCCAGTGTTTTTTCCCACACCAGAGTAATTTATTCTAGTACATGCCATGGATAAGTACTCAGTCAAAGACTTGAGGAGTTCTTATTCTATGCAACTCCCTCCTCTCTGTTCCATAAATTCTAGCTCTCTTGGATTCCCCAATTCCCAATCTCTGTCGCCACAACTCAGTGGTAATTCTGGGCTCTGTTTGGGGTTCTTAACTCATCGCAGCCTCAGAACAGCCTCTAGTCAGTAAGTTAAGGCAATTGTAACAGTTAACTTCATTAGTTTCCCTCTTTCAAACTTCATTACTTTCCCTTCTTTCAATGATCATGGTCCTGAGATGTCTGTAGTCCAATGCTGAAGAGAGATTTTTGCTTTTTCAGGAGTGTGGAGTCTAGTTTTCTAGTTGTTTATGACAGTAGAGTAAATCTGGTTTCTGTTACTCCATTCAGAGCTAGAAGTGCAAATTTTCTCATTTCACATTTGGATTGAAAAAAACTTAGTTATGAAATAATGTAGTGAGTTGTAAGTAATATCAACATGGGATAATAATGTCTTAATTATTATATAATATATTTTTCCAAATTATTCACAAAAACAACTCCTGGGATAGATTTTTAAAGTGTTCACCTGCTTGTTGGATTTCTCAGTGTAGCACGATTAGAACAAGTCTGATTTGTGTTGCAATGTATTTCCCTCATAAACATTCCTCTTTAACTTTCACTTCTTTCCAGTGATTTTCAATTGGTAAATGTTGAGAGGATATAATTTTGATATGCAGTTCTTGTTATCTTATAGTCCATCCTCTTTAATTGACTGATATGTGATAGTCAAGTTTAACCCAAGTTTTAACATGTAAAAGTGGAGTTCAACCCTGTAATAAGTGAAGAAAACAGCATCTGGCTCATTTTGACCTTTCTCTCCTCCTGTAGTTCCACTAAATTTTTCTCCACAATCTTTTTTCTTCTGCTTATTCTTTGACTTAATTTTTTTCTTTGGATCCTCCTCATATTTTGCATTAGCATTGTTACAGTACTCTAACAAATAAATTGGCTTGGGGAAGGACTGCCTGGGCTGCCCCTCAAGAAGGTTTTGGGTAAGTTTTTATTCAAGGAGTAAAAGTGTTCTCAATGCTTCAGTAAGTTTTCCTCACCATATGTGAAAGAAGAGACTAGTGGAATTAGAGTTTTGATTATGAGGAAATGTGAGTTTGTGTGTCTAAAATGTGTATGAACCCCAGTACAAGATAGGTAAGATGGTTAGGAGATGAAAAATTGGAAAGTTGAACTATATCCTATGATGCATTCATTTCCTACTCTTCAAATCTGAATTTTGTTTTCCTTCTATATGTCCCCAGTAAGAAGTCTAAAGTATTAGTCAATGATAACTTTTAGTGTGAATATTATCAATAACAAAAGTCACATTATGAAAACTTATTTCCAATTCCACACACGTGGAATACCTACCTTTAAAATAACCTCTATTCAAATTGTGAAAACTCAACTTAGTTATTGTGTCTTTAAGTGGAAATTATTCCAGCATTCTATGTAAATGAATTCTGTCCTATGATAAATGAAATGTTTACACCAAACCAAACGAAAAATACAAATCAGAACAGAAAGCACAGAAAAAAATCAGGTGTATATGGAATCTTGATTTATGACAGATATGTAATTCCAAGGCAAAGAGAGAGAGTCCCGTAAACTAGGTGAGACAATTGACCGTTCACATAGAAAAGAATAATATTAGAAATTTACCTCTCGGTAGAGAAAAAAGTAAATTTCCAGGTCTGTGAAAGACAAAATTGTAAAACATTTTTTAAAATTGGCAAATACCAATTTGGGGAATAGAGAAGAATTAAGAAAATAAAACTATGCACACATACATACATGCAAAGCATAAAGCATAAAGGAAACGTTCAATAAATTTTACACTAAAATTAAAACTCCAGAACAACAAAGATACCATGAATAAAGACGAGACAGACTGGAAAGTCATTAAACCTATGAAAAAGATGTACAATCTCACTAGTGGCAGGAAAAAGCCAATTAAAGCCACAATGAGCTACCATTTCAAAAACATGAGATTCATAAAAATCAATAAATTTGACAGTGCAGAATGTGGCGAGAATGTTGGAATGGAAGTTTTTTTACACTACTGTTGGGAATATACATCAGAACAATCGTTTTGGGTAAAGATTAATGATACATAATAAAGTTAAAATGTGAATATCCTATCACCCAGCCATTCCATTTATTGGTATACTCTGGAGGAACTTTGCATAACATGTTCAAAACATAAAGGAGAATATTTTTATGACCGCTTTGAAAGCAGTATTATTTGTAATAATAAAAAAATGGAAGTAAGGTAAATTATCATAAAAAGAATAAATACATAATGGATTACTCATGAGATTAATTACTAGACAGAATGAATAAATTTTTAAAATGTATTAACTGAGACCAGTAAGTTGTAGAAGGGCACGAACAACACAGCAGCATTTTTTCAGTTTTTAAAACATGCAACACACTAAAGATAAATTATAAGAGCATCATACATGGGACTAGTTACTGGCATCAGTATACTGTTTATTTCCAGAGAGTGACTATAAAGGGATTAGGAATGGTGCACAGGAGGTTTGAATTATGTTTGTAATGTTTTTCTTAAGACATGTAGTGACTACAATAATATTTATTATGCTATTATCTATAATTTCATAAATGCCTGAAAAATTTCATAGTAAAATTAATTTTTAAAGGAGAGTGTGAGCAACTATGTCCAATGCCATTAAGAGGTCAAATATGATGCAGATTTCAGGTAATCCATATCACAAGGTTGTACAGGAACCTTGGTTAGCTCTATTTTACAGATGAATACCATGTGTGTTAGACACAATAAGCGTCTTGCTCAAAATCATATAAATATGAAATGAAGAGAGAGGAATTGAGCATAGGTTTGCATAATTCTGAACCCCATTCTCTTGTGCCATATCCCGCTGCTTTCCTATAACTATCATTCATTCTATAATCACCAGGCTCCTACATTAGGAAGGGATCTGCATATGAGTGAGGCTGAAAGTTGAAACAAGTGCTTCAGATATAACCATAATTTGAGGTGACTAATATTTACTATGAAACATGAAATGTAAACGTTATTATAGGCTTTAAGAGTTTAGAGTTGGGAAAGAAAATTATATATATTGTGAGTACTATCAGAAGACATTTTGACCCATGCAAATATAGTCAACTGATTCTTCACAAAAGTGTAAAGGAAATTCAACAGAGAAAGGATGGTCTTTTTAAAAAATTGGTACTGGAACAATTAGACCTCCATATGCAAACAAAAAAAAAAAGTGAACCTTGACACAGCACACCTTACACAAAAATTAACTAAAAATCACACATCACAAATGTAAAATACAAAACTATAAAATTTCTAAAAGAAAGCATAGGAGAAAATCTACCTGATCTAGGGTTTGGTGATGAATTTTTAGATACAATAGCAAATAAATATTTCATGAAACAAACAATTATAAATTGTACTTTATTAAAATTAAAAACATTTTCTTTGTGAATGACACTAAGAGAATAAAAAGAGACACATAATGAGAGAATATACTTACAAATCAAGTCTCCAATAAGCAGACCCTTCACCAAAGCAGATATACAGGTGGAAAATCTGCAGGTGAAAAGATGCTCCATATCACTTGTCATTAGAAAATGTAGATGAAAACAATAAGGAAATACTACCACACCCCTAATATAAGGGCTAAAATTTAAAACACTGACAACACCAAATGCTGACAAGGATGCAGAGCAATGGGAACTCTTATTCATTGCGAATGGGAATGCAAAATGGTACAGCCACTTTGATAGACATTTTGGCACTTTGTTATCAAGCTGAACATAGACTTACCACATGACCCAGCAATTGCACTCCTAGGTATTTACTCAGCTAATTTGAGAACTATGCCTACTCAAAAACTCCCACGACTGTACACCCTATTAAAATGACCAAAATCTGGGACACTGACAACAACAAATGCTGACAAGGATATGAAGCAACAGGAACTCCCATCCATTGCTGGTGGGAATACAGAATGGTACAGCCACTTTGAAAGACAGTTTGGTAGTTTCTTACAAAACTACACATATTCTTACCCTTCAATCCAGCAATCATGCTTCTCGCTATTTACCCAAAGGAGTTGAAAACTTATGTCCACACAAAAACCTGCACGCAGATGTTTATGCCAGGTTTATTCACAATTGCCAAAACTTGGAAGCAACCAAGATATCCTCCAGTAGATGAATGGACAAATAAAATGTGGTATATTTACACAATAGAATATTATTCAGTGCTATAAAAAAATGAACTATCAAGCCATGGGAAGATATGGAGGAAAATTGCATGCATATTTCTAAGTGAAAAAAAGCCAATCTAAAAACACTACATACTATATAATTCCAACTATATGACATTCTGGAAAAGGCAAAACTTGGGAGACAGTAAAAAAGACCAATATTTGCCAGGGGTTGGGAAGGAAAGAGGGGTAAATATGTGGAGCATAGACGATTCTTAGGGCAACGAAAATACACTGCATGACACTATCATGATGGATACATGTCATTATGCATTTGTCAAAACTCATAGAATGT
Source organism: Tapirus indicus (assembly GCA_031878705.1). Lineage (NCBI taxonomy): Eukaryota > Metazoa > Chordata > Mammalia > Perissodactyla > Tapiridae > Tapirus > Tapirus indicus. The sequence continues at coordinate 3,015,161 of CM062933.1, forward strand.
ACAACACCAAGAGTGAACCATAATGTAAACTATGGACTTTGGGTAATTATGACATGTCAATGTATGTTCATAAAGTATAACAAATGTGCCACTCTGGTGGGGGATGTTGATAATGGAGGAGGCCATGAATGTGCAGAGAAGAGGATATATGTGAAATCTCTGTACTTTCCTGCTAATTTTGCTGTGACTCTAAAACTACTCCAAAAAAAAGTCTTAAAGAAACCCTGCATGCCAATGTTGATAGCAGTTTTATTCATATTTGCTAAAAACTGGAAGCACCCAAGATTTCCTGAATAGGTAAATAGACTAGTTGCAGTACAAACACTCAGTGAAATGCGATTCAGTGATAAGGATTAGGCTATCAATCCACACAGCAACATAAAGGAATCTTAAATGCCTATTGCTAATTGAACCAATCCATTCTGAAAAAGATTATAATACTCTATAATGCCACTCGTATGACATTCTGAAAAAGACAAAAATATAGAGAGAGTAGTTGTGTGTGTGGAGGTGGTGACTAGGTAAAGCACAAGGAATATTTTAGGGTGGTGAAATTTTCTGTATGGTACTGTAATAGTGGATATACAACAATGCTCATTTGTCAAAACCCATAGATCTTTGCAGAACAAAGATGGAACCTTAATGTATGAAAACATAAGAAATAATCAACTAGAAAGTTGGATCATCTCAGAATGGAATGCAGACTGTGACAAAAGACTCTATTATAAATGTATGACAAAATCTAACTGAAGGAGTGGAGATAGGGGTACTGACTTAAGTAACTTTGGAAATGACAAAAATGTAAAACTAAAGACCAAATGAACTGTACATAAGCACTGTACTTTAATCAGTAGAGTTGTTTCTCATGGAAGCGTGGCTTAAAAATTCTGAATCTGCTATACACATATACTGAAGTTGAACAAATAAGTAAATGGGTGGTGGGTGGTGGGAGCCTGGTGTCTTATTGTTGATAGGCAACTAGAGGAGGCTAGAAGGAACCATGTAGTTCTAGATTCGAGCCAGAGACATTAGCATCAGCATGAAGTCATATTTATCTTAGCATAGTACAGACAGATATACAGTCATGCTTCAATATCCATGGAGAACTGGTTCCAGGACTCCCCATGGATATCAAAATCTGCAGATGCTCAAATACCTTATATAAAATGATGTAGAATTTGCGTATAACCTACACATATCCTCCCATATAGTTTAAATCATCTCTAGATCACTTATAACACCTAATATAGTGAAAATCCTATGTAAATAGTTGTTATACTGTATTGTTTAGGGAATAATGACAAGAAAAAAAAGTACGTGCATGCTCAGTACAGACACAACCACCCTAGGCCTTTTGACCCATGGTTGGTTGAATCCGTGGATGCACACCCTGCAGATACAGAGGGCCAACTGTATATATCTCTATCTCTATCTATCTATCTATCTATATATCTGTATATATCTGTGTATATATAGATACACAACTGTATATCTATATATATCACACATACATACATATACATATGACATATACACATAAAATTATACATGAATAATTTTAGATAATGTATATACACAGGTTAGTATACATTCATACATTTCCTAGCTTTGTCAACCAGAAGCATTGACATCCCAGTATCAATGAGCACACTTAATGTCTAGATTTTAGTTTCTAATAGTATTCTACAATAAAATGAAGCAGGTGTCCTTGGAGAAATGGCTAATTCTTGGATTGGGACAGGAAAAATACCAGATGAGCCTGGGGCATCTTGTAGTGCCAGAAAGTGAGGAAGTGTGCAAAACACAAAATGATGGGGATGGGTCAAGGTGACACAGGAGCCAACCGAAGAGCTCCTAAGGGCCAAAGCTGGAACAACTTGAATGACAAAATAAAGTAGTATTGCATTATACCCTGGGCCTACAAAATCAACATCCATGAGTCAATACTGATATAAATAAATGATTAAATAAATAAATAAATGGGGAGAAGAGACAAATCGGCACAGAAGAATTCCAAATAATTTGTGCAGATCTTCCCCCCTCAAAGAGATGGAGCTGAACTCCCTACCTCTTGAGTGCAGGCTGCACTTAGTATCTTCCTTTCAAAGAGTACAGTATGGAAAGTCAGGGGAGAGAGGAAGGAGAGGGATAACTTTATAATGGAAAAACTTGACAAATACTACCTCAATGAAGTAATCAACGTTAACATTATCAGTAAGAAATCATGCTGATAGCACAGACCCTTGGTATGATGTAATGAAAATGGCATTCTACCTCTGTGGTCATCCTTCCCAGAATAGCCCCAGTTTAACCACAAGTGAAGCATCTGATAAACCCAAATTGAGGGACATTCTGCAAAATATTTGACTAATATTCCTCAAAGTTCTCAAAGTCATCAAAAAAAAAAAAAAAAAGAAAGTCTAAGAAAGTGTCATAGTCAAGCGGCCCCTAGGGAGACCTGACGACTAAATGTAATGTGGGGTCCTAGATGGGATCCTGGAGCAGGAAAAGGACATTAGGTAAAAACTAAGGATTCAAATAAATTATAAAGTTTAGTTAATAGTGTGCCAATATTGGTGTATTAGCTGTGACAAATATATCATAGTAATGGAAAATGTTAACAATACGGGAAACTGGATGCAGAGTATACAGGAACTCTCTGTGCTATCCTCACAAATTTTCTGTAAATCTAAAACTCTTCTAAAATAAGTTAATTAAAACAAAAAGATATTTTGATCTTTGTGCTCGTAGTCCAAATGACGACGTCTCCTTTATTCTTGTTGAAGTATGTCTTAATTATTAGGAAGAGATTAACATTGCAATTAAATGTTGACTATGCCTTGAGAACATATACAAATTTTTCAAAACTCTCTTTTGAGGAGTTACACTGTCATTGAAAGCACTAAGGGAAATTTACTAAAATTAAAATTATCTGATAATTAGATATCCGCAATTATCTATAGAGGAAGTCAAGGAGATGTGTTGCAAAGTAAAAATCTAAATCAAGAGAGAAATACATATTAGCAACTTTTGGATGAAGGAAGCAGGCCCTACAGAATTTCTTTCTATGTCCTCTGCAGTAAAAGCAATTTTAATAATATTTTAAATATTCCAAATTGCTTTGAAGCAACAAAGGAATGGCCAACATAGATTGAGGAGGGCGATGGGAAAGAACGAGTGAGACGAGATAGTAATAATGCAAGACGACAATATTTATTTCAGTTAACAGGACTTCCTGGGGAATGCAGATAAACCGAAAAAATCCATTTTCTGGGGAAAATATATATATAAGAACAAAGGGCTAATGGAGCCAGGACAGAAAACCCTCTACTCTCTCCACGGCATCTAAAGGAGGGCGCTGATGGGGTGTGGAGACTGGGAGAACCATCCAGGCCCGTCTGCTGCCTGCGAGTGGAGGGCTGTAAATGGTCGCTGTTCCCAGCAACTCCGAGGGAACCCACCTGCCGTCTTCTGTGAAATTCAATCTTGTTTAGATCAGTATTAAGAACTGCTCTATTTCAAGGGCTGTAAAAGAGGAAAACCAGAAAATGTGCCAATAACACTAAGTAAAATTTATAACCTTTCCCCAAATGATCCTGCTGACCTGCTTTACCTCATGCTGCCCTTTATTAATACCCTTCCATTTAAACCAGCCAACTGAAAAAACAAATTAATTATTTCCTATTGCGTGACCCAACATATGAAATTAATGCCTGGAGGTGGTATTTTTTAAGCTTTTAATTACATGCCTTGCCAGGGGCAGAATTTATTATGTTTTCTATGAAAACTAATGTTTTCATGATATGTTCTTCTTACAGTCAGTATAAATATTGAGAATTTTATGATACCTTATTGTCTAAACTGGACTTTTCAGAATGGAATTCTATTCATCTTAGAGTTTAAAGGGAAGGGTAAGAATTTTATCTCTTTATACAGGTAATATTTTGCCTTAGAATGAGCCAGATGGTGTTATAACAGTGTAAATGAGACGCAGAATAACTTTACATGGAGTGCTATGTACTCTATGATTTTTTCTTTCTTTCTATTCCTTTTTTTTTTGGTAATTCAACTAAGAGCATAAATAAAGGGAGTATAACCGTAAACTTTCTTTAAACAGCTCTATTTAGGTATAATTAACATATAATAAATTGTACATATTTAAAATTTGCTAAGTTAGGCATATATATAAACCCATAAAACCATCAGTACAAGATAAGGGTACATCCATCACCGCCACAACTTTTCCTGTGCCCTAGTGTAATCCTTCCCACCTCCTGCCTTCTATTTCTGCCTGGTCTGCCTGTTCCCAGGCAGCCACTTATAGCTGTTTTCTGTCACTATAGATTGGTTTGCATTTTCTAGTATTTTATATAAATAAAATCATAACGTGTGTACTCTTTTTTTCCTGGCTTCTTTCACTCAGCTTAGTTATTGCGAGGGTCACTCGTGTTACGTACATCAACGGTTCGTTCCTTCCTGGTCCTAAAGAGCGTCCCTGGATTTGGATACCACACTGTCTAGCTGCTCATCTGCTTATGTATATTTGGATTGTTTCCAGATTTCGGCTATTACAAATAAAGCTTCTATGAACATTTGTGTCTAAGTCTTTAAAATACCCTGTTAAGGGAATGAAAAGATAAGACACAGACTGGGAGAAAATATTTACAAGTGTTATATCTGTTAAAGAACTTGTACCCTGGGTATACCAAGAACTCTCAAAACCCAATAATAGGAAAACAGACATTCCAATAAAAACAATGGGCAAAAGATTTTAACAAGGACTTCACCAAAGAAAATATAAATATAGCAAATAAACTTAGAAAAAGATGTTCAACATTGTTGGCCATGAGGAAATGCAAATTAAAAGCCCAGTTAGGTCCCACTCTCCATCTACTGGAGTGAGTGACATTCCGAGCATTGTCCAGGATACGGAGGGGCTGGAACTGTAAGGAGTCTCAGACAGTGCTGGGAGGAAGGTACAATGGCACAACTACTTTGGAAAACAGTTCGACAGTTTCTTAAAAGGTTAAACATATACCTCCCATATGACTCAGCCTGTTCACTCCCAGATATTTACCAAGAGAAGTGAAAGCACAGGCCCTGTCTGCTGAGTTTATCCCTCTAACGTTTGTTCTTTTGATCACTGTTCCATCTGACCCACACTTATCTGTGCTCATGACCAGCTTACCTTTAGTTGTGTGCCTGTCACATTAAGCTGTTGTGTATTTTATAATACTAGCCTGAACATTTTTTTACACTGCGATCAAATCCAAAAAAATTTTGCCATGTGGTTAATTCCTACTCACTAGTTATTTACCAGTAGTGTAAATGGTAGATCTTGGTGAATTTGTTTCAACTAATATCTAACCTTAACCCTGAAGATGGAGTTAGTAAATTTTCCAATAGCCCAAGAGGATATTTTTCAAAGTTGTTGGTACAAAGCAAATCCTCATTTAAAGAAGGTAGTAAAATGTGTCTGAAATAAATCTTTTGAAAGCCTACAAAAATAGGTATCTTCAATCTTATCTAGTTCTGTCCTAAGGCATGAATACTTTATACCTTCAACATAGCAAGGAAGAAACATTAGTATATTTAAAAATTCAGCTGTCTATGATTCTATGGGAATTCTATCAATTCAATTTCCAAGCATCAGCCTTTCTTCTGTCAAGTGGGGGTGATAATAGTTCCATCTCACAGGGTTGTTTGAAGATCACATGAGACGAGGGGTGCAGGGCCCTCACGAGGGTCTGGCTCCTGGCCAACACTCACCAAATGGCTTTCATTTATACTCTCAATAATTCTTTGTTTAATTAAGCATCATTTACCCAAATAAGCTTTTGACAAAACTAACTGAGCTAATATTTTTGCAGATGTGAATGAGAAATCTGTATTCTGGTAGATTTATATAAACACATTTTCATTTGGGCGCAAATATTAAGAAGCACTGATAACTCTAAGGAAAACCATCAAATAAAAAAGTTTGGACTCTCCAATGGATATACAAAAGAGCCATCGAATATATATTCGTTAATTAGTGTTTGTCTGTCTTCAGTTTAATCGTTAGCCATGATATAGTTCCTATTGTGGATAAATACATTTCTGAAAAATCCAATACTGTATTTTTAGTGCATTTGTAGTTCTAAATCTTTAGATTTATGTTCCAAATTTCTTTGACTTTTCTAGTGGAAACCTTAAGACATATTGGCAGGTCAGAAGCACAGTTCATGGGATACATATTATACAAACATAGATAAACATTTTAATTCTATTTCACTGGTTCATATTGTTCTTGCCTCATTCTAAAGTGTGAATACTTTGAATGACATAAAATAAACTAATTTTATCATTAAAAGAAACATCCAGTTTCATTTTAAATTGCCTCAATTTTGCACCTATGGTTTTGTCTTCCCAGCACATTTCTATCCCCTGCAATTATTGTATCATATTGTAAGCACCAGGTCATATTTCCTAAAATTGATTCCTGACTCCAAAATAGAATGTTGCTATAGTGTCCAGATGTTTAATGTTTTTGACAGACATACTGCATCTATTAAGTGGAATAACATTTCTCAGGAATATTTTCAGGAACGTTTAGCTAATGTGTTTTAAAATACCCCAGTGTTTGAAGAGGATGAGAGTTACCCAGAGAATGCATAGATCCAAATGTGGCTGAACAAAACCCCATCTTCCATTATTGTTACTAGTACAAAGTATTAGTACAAAGATTAAATTACAGTACCAACACCCAATATTTTCTAAAAATTGAAATTCTAAGAAATATTTATTTTTATTTTAAGGTTATATTTTTGGTTGATATACAAATAATTCAATGTTATAATTCATTCAAAATGAGTAAGAATAAAATATGTTTATAGAATTCCATAAAACATTATTCATTCTAAAATTTACAAGCCATTGAGTTAAAGTGTGAGATAAATATTTTTTAAAATGTATTTCTATGTATTATCAAGGATTACACTCAATCTCTCACTTCTTTCTTGTTAAAAAGTTGTAGTAATTAACTTCACTTCATTCTATTTCCTTTTGCTTGATTATATTATATTGCCACAATAAGAGAATAGCAGATACAAATTGCACAATAAAAGATAGATATATCAAAAACATAAAATGTGGGAGGAGGAGAGTAAAAGAGTAGAGCTTTCAGATAGAGATCAAACTAAAGAGACCATTGACTCAATATAGATTGCCATATGCATAGGTTATTATATATGAACCTCATGGTGATCACAAACCAGAAAGCTACAATAAATACACAAAAAGCTAAGCAAAAGGAACTGAAACATAATACCAAAGAAAGCCATTAAACCACAGGGAAAGAGAGCAAGAGAAGAAGAAAGGAACAGAGAAGAACTACTAAAACACCCAGAAAAAAAGTAAAAATATGACAGTAAGTACATACATATCAATAGCTACTTTAAATGTCAATGGACTAAATGCTCCAATAAAAAGACATAGGCTGGCTGATTGGATAGAAAAGACCCATATATATGCTGCCTATATATGAGACCTAAAAGACCTAAAGACACTCACAAACTGAAAGTGAAGGATGGAAAAAGATACTCCATGCAAGTGGCAATGAAAAGAAAGCTGGGGTAGTGATACTTATATCAGACAAAATAGACTTTAAAACAAAAGCTATAACAAGAGACAAAGAAGGGCACTACATAATGATCAAGGGAACAATCTAATAAGAGGACATAACACTCATAAATATCTATGTGCCCAACATAGGAGCACTTAAATATATAAAGCAATTATTAACAGACATAAAAGGAGAAATAGTAACACAATAATAGTAGGGGACTTTAACACTCCACTTACACCAATGGATAGATCATTCAAACAGAAGATCAACAAGGAAATGTTGGCCTTAAACAACACATTAGACTAGAAGGACTTAGTAGATATATACAGAGCATTCGATACAAAAACTGAAGAATACACACTCTTTTAAATGCACATGGAACATTCTCCAGGATTGATCACATATTAGGCCACAAAACAAGTCTCCATAAATTTAAGAAGATTGAAATAATACCAAGCATCTTTTCTGACCACAATGGTATGAAACTAGAAATCAACTATAGGAATAAAATCAGAAAAGTCACAAAATGTGGACATTAAACAAAATGCTACTGAACAACAATTAGGTCAATGAAGAAATCAAAGGAGAAATCAAAAAATACATGGAGACAAACGAAAATGAAATTACGCCATGCCAGAATTTATGGGATACAGCAAACAGTTCTAAGAGGGAAGTGTATAGCAACACAAGCGTATCTCAGCAAACAAGAAAAGTCTCAAACAAATAACCTAACAGTGCACCTAAAGGAATTGGCAAAAGAAGAACAAACAAAGCCCCAAATCAGTAGAAAGAGGGAAATAATAAAAATCAGAGCAGAAATAAATGAAATAGAGACTGAAAAAAAAAATAGAAAAAAATCAATAAAACCAAGAGCTGTTTCTTCAAAAAGATAAATAAAATTGACTCATCAAGGAAAAAAGAAAGAAGGATCAAATAAGTAAAATCAGAAATGAAAGAGGAGAAATTATAACAGATACCTCAGAAATACAAAAGATTATAAGAGAACACTACAAAAAGCTATAAGCCAAGAAATTGGACAATCTAGAAGAAATGGGTAAATTCTTAGAATCATATAACATTCCAAAACTAAATCAAGAAGAAATAGACAATTTGAATAGACCAGTCACCAGTAGAGAGATTGAAACAGTAATAAAAACCTCCCCAAAAATAAAAGTCCCGGACCAGAGGGCTTCCCTGGTGAATTCTACCAAACATTCAAAGGAGACTTAATACCTATTCTCAAACTCCTCCAAAAAAATTGAAGAGGAGGGGAGGCTTCCTAACTCATTCTACAAAACCAACATTACCCTGATACCAAAACCAGACAAGGACAACACAAAAAAAGAAAATTACTGGCCAATATCACTGAATAACATTGATGCAAAAATCCTCAACAAAATACTAGCAAATCAAATCAACAATACATTAAAAAGATCATACAGGGGCTGGCCCAGTGGTGTAGTGGTTAAGTTTGCATACTCTGCTTTGGCAGCCCAGGGTTTGCAGGTTTGGTTCCTAAGCACGGACTGACACATCACTCAACAAGACATGCTGAGGCGCCATCCCACATAGAGCAACTAGAAGGATGCACAACTATAATATACAAATATCTACTGGGGCTTTGAGGAGAAAAAAAGCAAAAAAGGAGGAAGATTGGCAACAGATGTTAGCTCAGGGCCAATCTTCCTCACAAAAGAAAAAGATCATACACCATGAACAAGTGGGATTCATTCCAGGGATGCAGGGATGGTTCAACATCTGCAGATTAATCAATGTGATACACCACATTAACAAAAGGAAGAATAAAAATCATATGATCATCTCAACAGATGCAGAGAAAGCATTTGACAAGTTACAGCATCCATTTATGATAAAAACTCTGAATAAAATGGATATAGAACGAAAATACCTCAACATAATAAAGATCATATATGACTAACCCACAGCTAATGTCATCCTCAGTGGTGAAAAACTGAAAGCTATCTCTCTAAGAACAGGAACGAGACAAGGATGCCCACTTTCACTGCTCCTATTTAACATAGTATTGGAAGTCCTGGCTAGAGCAATCAGGCAAGAAAAAGAAATAAAAGGGATCCAAATTGGAAAGGAAGAAGTGAAACTCACTATTTGCAGCTGGCATGATTTATATATAGAAAACCCTAAAGAATCCACCAAAAAACTTCTAGAAGTAATAAATGAATATGATAAAGTTGCAGAATATAAAAATCAACATACAAAAATCAGTTGTGTTTCTACTAACAATGAAATAGCAGCAGGAGAAATTAAGAATACAATCCCATTTACAATTGCAACAAAAAGAATGAAATACCTAGTAATAAACTTAACCAAAGAGGTGAAAGATCTGTACACTGAAAACTATAAAACATTGTTGAAAGAAATTGAAGACAGAAATGGAAAGATATTCTATGCTCTTGGATTGGAAGAATTAACATAGTTAAAATGTCCATACTTCCTAAAGCAATCTATAGATTTAATGCAATCCCTATCAAAGTCCCAACAACATTTTTCACAGAAATAGAACAAAGAATCCTAAAATTTGTATGGAACAACTAAAGACCCAGAATTGCTACAGGAATAATGAGGAAAAAAGAGTAAAGCTGGAGGTATCACACTCCCTGATTTCAAAATATACTGTGACGCTATAGTAACCAAAACAGCATGGTACTGGCACAAAAACAGGCATACAGATCAGTGGAATAGAATCAAGAGCCCAGAAATAAACCCACACATCTACAGACAGCTAATTTTCAACAAAGGAGCCAAGAACATACAATGGAGAAAGGAAAATCTCTTCAACAAATGGTTTTGGGAAAACTGGACAGCCACATGCAAAAAAATGAAAGTAGACCATTATCTTACACCATACACAAAACCTAACTCAAAATGGATTAAAGACTTGAATGTAAGACCTGACACCATGAAACTTCTTGAAGAAAACATAGGGAGTACACTCTTCAACATTGGTCTTAGCAACATATTTTCAAGTACCATGTCTGACCGGGGAAGGGAAACAATAGAAAAAATAAACAAGTGGGACTACATCAAACTAAAAAGCTCTGCACAGCGAAGGAAACCATCAACAAAACGAAAAGACAACCTAACAATTGGGAGAAGATATTTGCAAACCATATATCTGATAAGGAGTTAATCTCCAAAATATATAAAGAATACATACATCTCAACAACAAAAAAACTAACAACCCAATTAAAAAATGGGCAAAAGACCTGAACAGACATTTCTCCAAAGAAGATATACAGATGGCCAACAGGCACATGAAAAGATGCTCAGCATCATTAACTATCAGGAAAATGCAAATCAAAACTATAATGAGGTGTTACTTCATGCTAGTCAGAGTGGCCATAATTAACAAGATAGGAAGCCACAAGTGTTGGAGAGGATGTGGAGAGTAAGGAACTCTCATACGCTGCTGGTGGGAGTGCAGACTGGTGCAGCCACTATGGAAAACAGTATGGAGATTCCTCAAAAAATTAAGAATAGAAATACCATACAATCCAGCTATTCCACTGCTGGGTATTTATCCAAAGAACACGAAAACACCAATCTGTAAAGATACATGCACCCGTGTGTTCATTGCAGCATTGTTCACAATAGCCAAGACTTGGAAGCAATGTAAGTGCCCATCAAGGGATGAATGGATAAAGAAGATGTGGTATATATACACAATGGAATGCTACTCAGCCATAAGAAACGATGAAATCCAGCCATTTGTGACAACATGGATGGACATTGAGGGTATTATGCTAAGTGAAATAAGTCAGAGGGAGAAGGTCAAAAACTGTGTGATATCACTCATAAGTAGAAGAAAAAAATAATGACAAACAAACACGTAGAGACAGAGATTGGATTGGTGGTTACCAGAGGGGATGGGGGGAGCCAGAAGGCGACAGGGATAATTAGGCACACGTGTGTGGTAATGGATTGTAATTAGTCTTTGAGTGGTGAACATGATGTAATCTATGCAGAAATAGAAGTATAGTGATGTACACCTGAAATTTATATAATGTTATAAACCAATGTTACTGCAATAAAAAATAAATTTAAAAAAAAGAAAATCTAGGGTTTAACTGGTGTCAGCCACTAAGATGGAATCAGGGACATCCTCACAGCAAATCACTGTTGCTGACACCCCCTGTTCATAGCACACATTCTTCACAACTTAGAAGCCTTCTTTTCCCTAGTATTCTGATCTTTGTGCTATCTGAAACCAACAAGCAGATGTGGACACTGGGAAGACTACTACAGGAACACAGAGTTTAAAATCAGAAGGGTAGTATCCAAATCTTGGCTTCCATGTGATCTTGGACAGTTCTCATCTTCTCTGAGCCTTATTAGTCTGCAAGGCAGGAGTATTAATACCAGTATCACAGGTTGTTGTGAAGATAAAAAGAGCTAAATCTTCTAGAAAACAAGTAGGACAATGCATAGCATCATTCTCTAAAATGCATGTTTTAAAGCATTATGGTTTCTATATTTTTAGGAGTTGTTCTGGTAGGCACTCAAATTATTCTTCTGGAAGTACATTATGAGAACTTTCTTTTGCTAAAGTAACTTATTTGTGAGCCTATATAAGCAATACTGTTCATTCAATAAACATTCATTGAGTGCTTACTACATGTCAGACACCACACTAAGTGAGCCATTTGAGATGTGTTTCAACTGTGAAACTTGAAATTACCTTTAAATTCAAATGACACCTAAAAGGACAAGCAGCCCAAAAGAGAAGGTATCTGAGGAGGTACAGTTTCCTTGCACTTCTAAGGGAAGACTGGAAAGTTATTCCCTTCTAGTTGGAGAAGACATCTTTGCAGATACATGCTCTCAGAGGTGGCACACAGAGTCCCATCTCTCAAGGAAACTGCATGGAATTCGACACCCAGACCAGAGGTTTATAAGCCTGGGCATCCAACATGGAATCTAGAAGGCAAAGGGTTTCTCTTTTTGGAGTTGTAAAGGGGAAGGGAGGAAGAATCATAAAACATGATACAATGTCATGTGAAAAAGCCCAGAGCACACGTGTCTCTGCTTTGGTTACAACAATGTTTACATGTGGACAAACTAGAAGAGAAAACGGAAAAATGAAAACAGTTGATATGTCAGCATAAGGACATTGTGAGTAAATTTTTCTCCTATTTGATATCCTTTATTGTTGCAATAATGTTCCTTAGGCAATAAATACAAGTCAAGAGAAAGCAAAAATAAAGATTAAAAAGTGAAATATTATAAAACTGCAATGGGCAAGTGAGAAAATATCAAATACAAATAGTTATTTATTTAAAGCATTATCCTGAAATACCATCCAAAATAATCTCTAACACATGAAAATTCAACCTGGAGATCAAAACAACATTAATTATTTATTTTTTTGGTGAGGAAGACCAGCCCTGAGCTAACAACCATTGCTAATCTTCCTCTTTTTTTTGCTGAGGAAGACTGGCCGTGGGCTAACATCCGTGTCCATCTTTCTCCACTTTATATGGGACGCCGCCACGGCATGGCTGACAGGCAGTGCGTCCGCGGGAGCCCGGGATCCGAACCTGAGAACCGAGAGCTGCCAAGCGCGAACTAAACCGCTGCGCCACTGGGCGGCCCCCAACGTTAATTATTTAAACAGATATTCATCATTTACTACTCGCCTCTCCTCCCCACTATAGAACTTTTTCTCTCCACCAGGAGACGCTGGGTGTCCCAGGTTCCACCTCCTTCTCTTCCCTCTCTCTAGGGCACTCTCCTGCCACCAGAGATCTGCACCATCTCTGGAGCCCACAACCCCCCAGGATGTAGCAAAACCATTGGTGCAAAGCTAAGTCTAATGAGATAGAGTTCTGTTAGTTAGACATCTGGGGACTAGTCTAGGACGACCTATCATTTGTAATTTTATTTTATGGAAAATTGCACTTAGTGGGTAAGTATTTCTGTGAACTTCAAACTTTTAACTTTGAAAAGAACATTAAGAACAAAATCTATTCTTGCCTATGTCCTGCTTACACTGTAGAATGCTTATATTCAGACATTTCACTCAAAAGTCATATAATTGCAATCAATTAATCAATAAGTAAATCATCCTCAGCAGTCATACTTATAAAATCCTAAAGATCTACAAGATTAGCACTCTTAAATTGAGTTACCTTTCTAAACTCAAGGAATGGCTAGCATTGTAGGCCATCACATAGAGGACAATATCTGTATATCTGAGAGACATGGTAACAATGTGGCCCGTGCCTTTTTGCCAGAATGCTGAGTTCTGGTGGAACAGGACTACACTCTGCTCTTATAAACACAAGAAGAATAGTTGTGTTTTATGTCTTTTGCATTAGAGGTAAGGAGAGGACTATATGGGGAAATTACTTAATCCAGATTGTCACCAAGTCAGTATTGCAAGGTCTTTTAAATGAAGTTTTATCGGACTAAAAAAATTTTGGAAACTATGATTTATCTGTTTATTCCATTTTTCCTTTTATAACTTTTGATAACCTAGGTACTTACAAAAAGAAGTTAGTATACCATGAGGTAATAACTATCTTTTATCTCTAAAACAGTGCCTTTGGAGAAATGTAAAAGAAAAAAATTCAACTGGTGCTTTTATTAATAATGTTTCTCCACCAATATAGACACCAATTTATTTTGGAAACTTCTCCAATCTACATTTTGTTAACATTTTCATTCCTAGAACATTATCATGCATTTCCTTAGGCCTGGTTATGTAATTGTTCCCTAAGTGTTCTATATCTGTGTATTTAATCTGTCAAATTATATTGTTGTTTCCTTCCTGGGAGTGAACATGACTTTTCTTGCTTTTGCACATCCCCTTTGAAATATTTCATAAATAGATACTTGAATTGTTTAAGTGTTTAAAGTTAAAGATGGTAAAAATAGTAATATATTTTATAAAATTTTACTACTAAGAGTGAATAGTTGCATTTATTTGGGTGGTTGTCCCTGATGAAATGGAAAGGTTATGTGACTGCTAATAACATGTGCACCATTGCATCTGCTCTGTGCCCGCACAGGCTGGGCCCAGGCATGGTGAGCTGTCCCGGCCCTCATTCCCCAGATGCTGGCAGTGCTGCTGCTGGTGCACGCCTGAGGCCCTCTCCAGACACCGCCCTACAGCGTGGGGAGCCGCCCAGCGAAGGCTGTCACCCTCCCCGCAGCAGCCGCTTTTACCTCCTTCTCCAAATGAGGACCACTGTGAAGGGGCGCCCCTGCTCCCACGAGCCCAGTGTGGCATCTGAGGCCTCTTTTGCATCTGTGTGTCGACGTGAAATAACGAATAACCGTTCTATAGATAAGAGAAATAAGGTGAGATTCCTTGAGCCAAAGTGAGGATTATAACCCGGGAAGGCCTTAGAAAGCATTCTGGAGAAGCATGGTTTTCAGTAGTCTTACAGCTTTTTAGAACAAAGAACATACATTAAAGATGCCCAAGATATGTTTTCATCAAAATCTCAAAGAGGTATTCAGTTGCAGATTAGCAGGTCAACGTGACAGTGATGTCTGAAAAGGGACTAATTTGGGCCTTACCAATAGGGTGTTACCAATAGGATGTAGGAGGGGAAGTATGCATCTTCTCTTAAAAGAGTGTATTCTTTACTTTAATGGTTAAGCAGATGTGCAATGTATAGGCCATTAGTCAGGCTTTTTAGTTCAAGCCGAATCAGTGTTGAACCTGAATAGTTACCCCATCTAGCTCAATATGCGAGAATCTCTTGTCACATGTCACAGTCACCTCTCCCTCTGCACATGCCTGCCTCCCACTCCCTACAGAAGTGTTCCTGGGTGTGACTAAGTGACCTTGCACACAAGCCCCCACCCCAGGTTTGCTGCCTGAGACTCAGCGGGTGACAATCTTAGCTTATGATCCAAGAGAAAGAAAAATAGGCTGTCCACAGTTGTCCAAACTTTGCTTCCAAAATATCTGGTATTCCTTGTTTCCTTAGGTGGAAAAGAACAGCAGTGAGGATGTTTTAATCCTTTTATTTCTCCTGTGGCGGCTGGGTCCCGGCACTCCCTTGTCAAGTATTACAACTATGTGAATCCACGTTTAATGACTAGAAATTCCCCACCCATCACGAACATGCCAAAACAAATGTGCTGCCATCCATCATGCAGAGCTAATGAATATCTGAGACTTATAAAGTGCTATTATATGATGAAAAGAAAAACACATCTATAGTAAAAGAAATTGGTAATACTTCCCTTTGTCCTATGTGCAACACAACCCAGAATTTGGGATGAAAATACAGTTAGATCTATTCATTTTTTCCAGTTACTTCCTCAAACCCCAAATTGCCCTTATTAGCAGGAAGCCCAGTGTCTCAATTTTGTGGCTGGGAAGGGATTCAAAGAGAAGTGAAACTATCATGTTTTATTCTTTTAAAAAAAGTTTGCAGCAAATAGGATATAATATTAATATGCATTAATTCTGAGGGGATGTATATGTATTAGTTTTAGTACTTTTCTATATTTCTATATTTTCTCTATATATAAGATAGATGAACAGCTCTATAGTCCGTAGAGTAAATAAGATCTTGATTCACTGGGCACCCAATAACCTATGAAAGAAACAACTTTATTTACTTTTATTTATCATAAATTGACTTCTCTGAGAACCAGCTCAGCCTAAATTCCTCTTGGAGCCCCATGAGCAGTGGTTGCCCAGCACTGGGCTCCATCATCACTGTGCCACACACAGTGGCTGCCCCCTCTCTCAGACCTGGCAGCTGAGACACAAATGTTCTCTATTTGCCCGTCAGCCCAGATAGCTCTCATCCATCAGAACCATGACTTCCTGCGGGACTCGTCCCCGGATGTGAGGTCTGTTGCTCAGAACAAGCTCTAGATCTGTACCCACGGGCCTTGCACCCCCTCCTTCCTCGCTCCCTCTTTATCTGGTTTGTCAACAGTCCTCGATTTGAAAATCAGGGCCAAAGTGTTCCCTGTTTCTGTCTACTCAAATCTCTGTAGAGCTCCACTCAGCAAGTTTAGAAGTGTGTAAATGTCCTCATAAATGGGAAAGAAATGTTAACAAGTCTGTATAAAGAGGAGCTGTCCAGACACTAAGTGTGGCACGCAGAGTCAGGCTTTCTTTGTCCAGGACGTGGGGTCTGGCATTCCAGTTTCTCTGGAATACACCTCACACCTAAAAATTGAGCAAAAAAAAAAAAAAAAAGTCTCTGAAAAGTGTCAGGGTCATTGAGCCCACATATTAAGTGACATATTAGGTCTGCTTGAGGAAGATCCCTCGGGCCCAAACTCAGAAAGTTTTTGCCTTATTTTAGATACAATTTTACTAAGCCTGGTAATCTGGGTTTCATGCACTCTGAATTTATATTAAATTGGATGAGTCAAGAAGGACGTAATAATAATAATAATAATAATAATAATGGTGTTAACCAGACACAGGAGAAGAGGCTGAAATTTTCTGAAAATTAATAATAGGAATATTAAAAGAATAATAATATGGAGCCACTTAATATAGAGACTCAGGGTTTTAAAAAACTTAATAGACCCTAAAGACCTCTCCGTATGGCAGCACAGTGTAATAACAATAAGATAAAGGAAAAAATAAGTACTGTTAAGATAGTGATTAATAAATCAAAGAAGTCTAAAGTACATATTAGAAAGTCTTCTATCCATCCAAAATGATAAAATTAAAATATATACTTAAAGCTATCTAGAAAACTTGGCTACAGAGCAGTTTTTCCAATTCAAGTCTAAACATGTCACTTCTGTGCTTAATTTTGTTCCATGGTTTCTATTTCCACAACCATGGTCTCCAAATGGGGGTGCATGTACCTAGGGGGAAACAAAAGACAATCCTTTGGAGTATAGGAAGAAAATATTGAAATATTTACTCTTATTACACTATATTTATTATATTTAAAAATAAATTCATTAAACTGTATTGATGCTTCATATGCAGGTAAGCCCTGGTGCTCTCCTTCCGCTCCACTGATAAACAGTCATGTAAAGAATTCAGAGGAAAGGGTTAGGGTGCCACAGTGCAGAGTTTGATCACAATGCCCTCACTCATTTACTTTCAATGTATTGCAATGAACCACAGTTTATATGTGTCAGCAAGTGAATTTATCGTTACTTATCTTTACTAAATCTCAGAAAATGAGCAAGTTGCTTAAGAACATTCCGCCGAAGAAACTATTGTTTGCAGACAATACTAATAATGTGAGCACAAGAGAGCAATTAAAACATTGTAGAGCAGAAACACCTGCTTCTTCCCTGAACACAAGCTTTCTTCCAGCCATGTTGCAAGGTGTGGCTTCTCTTTAGAAGGGTGATCTGGTAAGATTTAAGAAGATGCTAGGAAAAAAGGTCAAAATTAACAAGAAGATTATTAAAAATACTGATTTCCATCTGCCATTATGGATGAACCTCCAAGCATAGATTGTACCTTGAGATATCAGCTAATATAAAGCCATCCCAATTAGCAAACCCCTTACAACTACATTTTATTTTACCTTTAGCATATCCCCTTGAAATTTCTATATTTTTATTTGTGTCCAGTACATCATTCATTCAATAGCTATTAACTTACTGAGTCCTCTCTGTGTCAGGTACTGTCATGGACACTTGAGAGGTATCAACAAATAAAAAGTTTTAGAAACTGCCTTTACTAGGGGGCCAGCCTGGTGGCATAGTGGTTAAATTTGCATGCTCCACTTTGGCGGTCCTGGATTCTTGGGTTCAGATCCCAGGCGCAGACCTATACACCATTCATCAAGCCATGTTGTGGCGCCATCCCACATACAAAATAGAGGAAGATGGGCACAGATGTTAGCTCAGGGACAATTTCCCTCAAGCAAAAAGAGGAAGATTGGCAACAGATGTTAGCTCAGGGTGAATCTTCTTCAGCAAAAAAAACACAAAAAAACTGCCCTTATGGAGTTCACATGCAAGAATATAAATACATATACATATATTGAAGGAGTGTCTTTTTTTTTTAACAAATTGTGTGTGTGATCTAAAAAGTTTGGATGCCACTGGTATCCAAAGGAATGACTTACATGGCATGAAAAACCTTCCTCCCTATGTGACTGTAATTCTTGCCATTTATAGTCTCAAACTTCATTCCCCCAAGATTGTGACGCATTTGCATTTCCTCAAACATTTTGTTATACTACTGCTCTCCTCAGTGCTTTGTGTCTCTCTTCTCTCTGGCTGGAGTGCTTCATCTACCCTTTCTTTCCCTTACCTTCTTGTTTTTCACATGTCCTTTTTCATCCTTCAGCACCCAGCTCAGTCCCCTTCTCTGTGTCACCTCGTGTGGTTGTTCTCCAGAAAGAATCAGTTCCTCTTCTATGCCCTCCATCGCTGTGCCCTGTACCTACGTCCATATCAAAATCACCATACTGTTCTGACACCATTTATTGACATAACCATGATCTCCTTGAGGGAAAGATTATGTCTTATCCTCTTTTTTATCTCCATGCCTAGTACCATGTCTAGCACACAGTAAATCCTATAAACATTTTAAGGGAATTGTATTAAATGAATCTCCAAATAGTTCTTAGACAACTGAAGTTCCACTTTTTTTTTCATCAAAGAAATCTAATGAAAGGAGTAGCCTTGCTGGTTTTCCAAGAGAGCATGTGTCTGGTCAATTTGAAGTTAATGGGAATATTTGTATCACATGCTTTCTTGATTTTACAATATCTAAAAGCATTAACCTGCTTCTTGCTTGGCAATGTTTGTTCCACAAACAAAATAGTTATAAATTTGTAAGGTAGACTAATATGCTAACATTGTATGGAGCAAGATTGCTAGAAGTTGATGTAATTTTTTTCACTTCTGGGAAGCAAGTTGAATTAGAGAGTCAATGTGTTCCCAGTGGCATCTCACTTCCTTACCAATTTTATTGAAAAGTCACTTTGAAAAAGATGACTAAAGAATACATGCTTTACAGCAATGAGTACTAATGATGTGTGTAGATTTCGATTGACCCCAAGGATCTGTTCACCAAGGAAGAGAACACTGTGGCGAGCCACTAAGAATCCAGGGGTAAACTCCACCTGGTAACGTCAGCCACTCACTGCCGCACCCACAAGTGAAAGACAGGGGACGTTAGTGAGGTTGAGCTGCTACCAGGGCTGAATTAAAAGTACCCAGAATGCAACAGGAGATGCCCAACAGAAAAATAAAATGTGCTGGGACACAGTTCTTTTGTTCTTGTTACTTTGACAATAAATCTTAATATTTTCCAGAGATTTGGATGAATATGATAAGCAACTATGTTTACAGTAATGTGACTACATTTGTTGAATTAGAAACGGCAAGAACGTTATGTGTTCTCTGCTATTTCGGGAAACAATGAACAACTGGTATCTACAGAAACTTCAGACAACTATTGGTCCCATTGACCCCACTAAAGATGAAACGAAGACAAGAGTCCATGTTGTACGGGGTCGTCTTGTCTGAGCTATCTCAATCATCCTCTCCCTGGTATTGAGTTAGTTGGTTCCATTGCCTCATTAAACCCCTTTATAATGCTACATTTCTTATGACCTTTATTCACATCTCAAATATGAATCTTCTACTTGTTACCAAAGTGTTTGCTACTTTGGCTTAATCAGACTCGTGGCATTTTAATCATTCATCATCTGATTTATTCACTATATGGTAAAACTTGCTAAGAGTTACTTCCTGAAATTAACCTTTCATTGTGGTCCAAGCACAAAGTACCAAACTATATTTTAAAGTATGTAAAAACAAATTTTAGAGCCGATATTATAACTAATGATATAAATAAATCAACATGTGCTTTTGTAGTAAATTGTGTGCACAGTGAAGGAAAAACACAAGTGGTGCTGTCGTAATAACTTCATGCAGTTCTTCCTCCGATAGAATTCTTTCTTTGTGTGACATCTCATGTCAAAAGCCACTAAATAAAATAGATTAAAGTGGAGCTCCTCTGGTGGAACCTGACTTTACGGGGCTGGAGCTCTTTCTCCTAAGATCTCTCACTTGTCCCAACCATGTCCCTTGAGGAGCTGCCACTGAGCTCTATGGTCCTAGAAATTTAATGTGAAAACTACTGTTTTAAAGTATGAGATCCTTTAAGGGAATGGAACTAAAACATCCAGAAAATTTACCATGTGCCAGGTATTTTACATATACATTCTTATTTAATTCTCAAATCAACTCTGTAGGTGGGATATTTATCCTCATATTTCATCTAGGGAAGCTGAAATTCAACACAATGAAACCATTTACCTGGGCATGCTGCTCATGAGTGGTATAACTGAGATTTCTGCCAACATCTGTCCATTCCAAAAGCTTACTCCCATATAGTCCATCACCTGCATTTCTAAGAAAAAAATAAATGGGTGGGAGATAGATACCAGTGCTGCGACTAGATCCTCCTATAAGAATTTGTCTTATATATATTGGAAAAAAAAAGCATTTGCTGTTCTCTAGGTTAAAGACTCGAAGTCACTAAGTTGGCAACTGAGAGCTGAGCACTTTGCTCTGTTAGGGTCTACAGAGTGGTCACTGGCAAAATAGTTTCTTTTTAACCAAAACCCACGTGTGCCCAGAAGTGTACTGGGCCCTGACCATGGGTCAGGTGGTGGGGAACAATTAGTTCACTGCTAAACTGTGAGGGAAATGTTGAGCAGTGGGGTCTCAATCCTGCTTGCCCATTAAAACCACTTGGGGAGATTTCTAAACAAAATGATGCCTTGGCCCCACCCCAGGATTCCAGTCATTGATGGGAATGGGGATCTGGGCATTTGTGTTTTTAAATGCAGTCAGAGTTGATATCAAGAAAAAGCTCAGTTGGGGCAAGTCTAACTGTAGAGGGACAGTGTTGTCTGGGCTGTGATGGAGGAGAGGTTGGAAGGCTTGGATGTGGGATCAGGAGTGTAAAAGAAGTATAAAAGCATCTTTATTTCTTTGTTGAAAAAAATGTTAGAAAACTCATTAAAGATTTTTAGAAGACCCTTTCCAAAATGAGGTCTGTAGCTAAAATGTTGACAAACTTCTGAACTCTTCTTGCTAAAGTTTCTACCTTAAATGTCTATATACTCAAAATTTTTAAACAGAACAAGAAAAATTAGGAAACTCACCCATAGATAAAAGCAGTTGAATTATAAACTACAATTATGGATTTTCATCCTGATTTCAATCAAGTTTTAATTTTTCTAATGCAAGAATGTTTTAAAACATTGGAAAATGTTTTTAATAATCAAATTATCTTTATTATAGAAAATATTATCTAATGGTTTAAAAATTAGGTCATTAGTTGCTCTGAGCAGATACTAGTCTACATCATAAAAAGAATGAGTTGTTTGGACCTTATTCATCCAACAATAATATCGGATGGCAATAAAATATTTCTTTTCATCAGAAATGTCTAAACAGTAAAAAATTAATGAAGATAATGAGCGACTAATGGACTATATGCAAGACTTATAACATTATCCTATCCAAACAAAAACTACCTAAATGGGTTTTTTCAAACATAAGCTGTGTGGAAACTTCAGAAGAATACGTAGAAATGCCTCCTGTTTAAGTAACTTTCTGAATCTGCTGGTGATTAAAATATGAAAAAATTAACATGGAATGTAAATTAGTGGCATAAACATTTGACAAAAAACCTAAAGCCCTACTTTGATAAAGCATCTAAGTCTGCGAAGAAGACTACACCTAGCAAAGAATATACCAATTAGAATACACTTTCTGGCCAGGATTTCTGAGCCTGTTAATGTGCACAATGACATATAGTAGTATGTCCTAGGTTTCAAAATGTGCATTCTATGTATACCGAAGATAAAAATGATGCCCCAACAATTTTTCTTTCTTTGATTCCTCCTTAGCCTCACTCATTCCTCACTTTGCCACATGCTATTAATTGTTCAACCCCATCTGAGAAGAAGCAACTTGCAATGCCACCACCACTATTAAGAAAACCCTGAAATAGAGCCATTCCTCTGCCCCTTGTTATCATTTTTCTGAATCCCTTCTCAAGAACTTCCCAACACTTGTACCACCCATGGCAATGGGGCTAATTTTCATCCCAGGTAATCAGGCATTTGCTCTACAGAAACTCTCCAGATAAGTTCAAGTGTGCTATAAACTCGGTGATATATTTGCTTTATAGAATTTAGTCCATCATTTCGTAAGTCTTTCTTATTGTTATTAATAATATAATCAAATTACACATAACAATTAAATATTTGAAAAATTACAAGGGCCAATCAATTAGACTTAATACAAATTTTAATGTCTATCTTCCTACAATATGATTCCTTTTAGGTTTAATGTAATATTTCTGAGGCCTCAAACCTGGGCTAACTTAAACAACTAGAAAATTATAGTCACAAAAAAAGACGTGCTCAAATTTTGGCTCTCCCACTCACTGGCTCTATCGCCTTGGACAAGTCACAACGTCTCTGGGCTTCACTTTCTTCCTCAGTAAGTTGACTGTAACATCACACCTGGTTTTCCTACTGCAAGGCATAAAGAATAAAACAAAATAAAAACATAAATAAAAACAAGAATAAAACAAAATCGTTGATGTAACAATGATTAGCACAAAACAGAGTGGTGTATAAACGTTACTATTATCAGCATGTTGAGTGGGTCATGTTCATTTTGCTCTAACTTAATGGA
The DNA here is from genome assembly GCA_031878705.1 of Tapirus indicus. Taxonomy (NCBI): domain Eukaryota; kingdom Metazoa; phylum Chordata; class Mammalia; order Perissodactyla; family Tapiridae; genus Tapirus; species Tapirus indicus. The sequence continues at coordinate 3,038,437 of CM062933.1, forward strand.
TGCACTTAAGACATTCTAAGTGTCCAGTTGTATAAATAACTGTGCTCACAATATTAAGACTGTAAATGCCAAGAAGCAGAGCTCCTGACAGATTAGACACTCAATAAATATAATTTAATAAATACCACATTTTAAACTAGTTTTCAATAATTCACATTTAGAATTCCCAAAAAATTGAACCTGAATTTTAAGTTAAAAGAGCAGGCAGTGATATTTATCACGTTGGGCTAGATACATTCAGTCAATGCTTGAGTTCTTTTGTGATGCTTTGGAGACCCCCTAACTATACAAGCCTGGTAAATTTTTCCCCATGTGGTGAGTGAGCAAACTGAGAAACAGAGAAGCTAAGTGTCTCCCTGGCAGTGAACACGTGGGAGGTGAAGGTGTTGGAACTCTGGGCCTCACGCTGCCTTCACAGCCCGTAGGCCTGGCAGCGCCTTCTCAGTGTGGACTCAGCCCCACCTGATCCTTGAGCAGTGTGTCCTTTCCTAACTCACCCTGCAAACACATGTGTTTCGTGTTTATAGTTGGATGTTAGTTTGCATATTACTGGAACATTTTGTCTGTTTGTTATATAATTAGACTGGAAGAAACACTCTGGGGGATGTGGAACAGCAATATGACCCAAAGATCATCAAAGAAGTTGTAAGTTCTTTAATGATAGTGTATATTTGATTAATCACACAAAAATATTGTCTCGATTTTGTTTATATTAAAATTAATAATATTTGGAAAAGAATATCTGTGCCTTATTTTGCTTGTCTACAGCATACCAATATCCAACAAGGTTGTGTAGAAGTGTATGTTGTCTAATGAGGACAATACTGGATCACAGAACAAAAGAGATCATCCTCCTTGTGGATATAGTTATAATCATCAAGACATTGCCTGAAAACCTGTGTATCTATAAATTCATTTAGTTTTAAGCAGAATAATGCCAACTGTAATTTGTCATTTTGAATAGCAGTGACACTTCTGTTCTGAGTCAGGAGAGTTTAAATGGGACGGGATTCCCTGGAAACTTTCCCCTTCCTTAATTTTAAAAGCCTGTCAGAATGTTCTCTGTTCCATTCCATCAAGTCATGAGCTTTTCAAGAACACATCAACGGAAGAAAAAAAAGGGAAAAATTGAGTTAGCAAAGGGTATCTATCAGTCTTTTCTCTTAAAGATTCCTATCAACTTTTTGGTTCAGCTACACGTATATCCTTTGTTATTTTAAAACAAGAAAAAAAAATCTTCATAATTAATATGGTTCCTTTCATTCTGACAAAACAGAGTTCAATATTTAAAGTTACCCTAGGACAAACACTGAACTGGCCAAAAATAGTAGATTTGAGATGTACTGTTATTCGATTACTTTCTGAAGTACCCCAAAGCTTGACTTTGCTGACTTTCACACGTACTCTGTCATATAGGATCCACTAGTTCACACTAGAGGAGATTTAATAGCACAAGCCTCTGCTTGGTTGACAGTCCTGATCTGAAGTCTTCTTGGCAAAACATCGTTATTTATTCCAGGAGTTTTTCTCCTTGCTCTTCTAAAATTTTTCTTAAATCTACTATTAGGAAAGACAATTTTACATTAATTTTTTAAAAGCATGGGTGTATAGTGCTATAAAATTCTTGATGAATTTTATTTTCCACCACAGATTACATACCATACAGGTAATCAAGAAAAAGTGGCCAATTGGCCTTACCAGGAAGGAGGGATCTACAACCTTTCTCCCACGTTGGGATAGAACCCAGATACTTTGGGCTGAGGCTGGAGTGTGAAAGACTGAAAATACACAGACATTTGATTTCTCCTGAGCATCCACATATCTCTGAGTGGAGGATCCCTTCTGATGCTCCACATCAAACAGTATGTGCCAGTCCATGTGCCACATGATATAATGCCATATTTGATGATATTCAGAATCGGTTTATCATCTTTATCCTCTCCTTATATTATTATTATTGAGTGACAGATTTGTAACTTTAATTTTCCCAAACAGATGTGAGAACACGTCAGAAAACATTTTTCCCATACATGTAATTAACCATAAGACCATTTTATTTAATGTGTGATTTCTTTGAATAGCTTTAAGTTTATAAATTTAAATTCATTTTAACCAAAATTTTTGAGAATGTACTATGTTGACACTAGAAGATGTCATGTAGGCAATAATAAAATGCTCACCTGGTCTTCTTATTGTGGTTCAGGAATAAGATATTTACACACATAATTATGATATAAAACAGAATGTGTATTGGTTTCAATCAGGGGAATGTGTTTTTATTTTCCCTTCCTCATGTAACAGTTTATTTTAACTTGTCCCAAGTGCTTTTCGTTTATATGTTTATAATGTATGCTGTAGTCTTTAACATTTGTGTATGCTTGAAGCAATCTAGGTTGTTATTTTTTTGAAGGAAAATGTTTGTTTATGCTTTCCAATAGCTTGACATTTGAAGTGTTTAATTTTCTCTACTGGAAAAAAAGTTAAAGTGAAATTGCTTGCAAGACATTGCCATTACTTCTCAGTTTCATAAAACAGACTCCTTCCCCTGTAGTAGTTGAAAATGGAAGGTGAAATGTTTGTAGAGGATGAGGAACACTAAGACGGCTTTGATTTTATTGTTACTATATGACCTTGTTCTATGATGGCTTCATCTCAGGCCACAAACCATGACCTTCCCCAACTTCGGAAACATTTTCTCCACGATTGCTTCATTCTAGAACAGTAGTTCTTTGAGCACATGTTTCCATCTGGAAACGAACCACTCAGGGATCCACGTGTGCCACACCGATGGAAGGTGATCTGGGGCCTGTCTCCAATGGCTTCGCCAAATACTAGAACATTCCAGGCCCTGAGACGCCAGCTTTCCTACTTGATTAATGAGGACAATGTTTAAATTGGATATCACATTTTAAGGTCAACGTTAAAAGCAAAACGCCTTCATTTATCCTATCCTTAATAAAATGGTCAAGTGTAAATGTGGATCAAAGTTGAAACCTGTTTCATTTTGGAAACTGGATTATTTCTGTCTAATTTTCTTCCTTTTCCTGACGGCAAAGAATTTCATTTATTTTTCTTTTATGATGTGAATTCCTCCTCTATTTTTTAAAAATGTTTTAGTTATTTAAATCAAAATAACCTAAGTGCCATCATATTTCAACAAATATATCTACCAAAGGACACAATGGGTTTAAGAAGAAAATGAGAAGAGTTTAGAAGACATAGATGCACCAATTCTGTTATCGACACTGTCAGTGACCACAATTCTTTCTGTCCATGCAATTATCTTTTGTTTGTAAATTGTACACCTTGTTTACCAAAGGTCACTATCACTGAAGATCTTACTAAGTAAAAGTAGAAATGATAGCTATAATTCCACTTATAACTGAAACTCACAAAAACCTTGGAATAAGACACTCTGTGCACTTAAGTATTGAAAAACTTACCTTCTTTATTCTTCCCTCCCTTATCAGATGTAGAATGTAAATTTTGTATCATGTATGATACCCTAAAGCTCGTGTACTGAGTTCAAAAGATAGAAAGGACAAGATTTATTGTCTGTATTATATTTTGTATAGAGCATATTGCATATATTACATACCTCCTCATCTTTTATCAGTCTGTCCATCAGTCCTCGTCTTAGCTTAGGTTCTCCAGAAATCAGAGCCTGAAACAAGAGTTTGCATGCAGGCAGGTCATTTGAGAAATGACTCCATTTCTAGTACTGAGGGACCTGGAGAGAGAGAAAGAAGAAAGGAGGGAGAGAGTCAACATAATCATGTGCTACTAGTTAATCACCATTATGCATAAATAGGTGTTCAGTCCTGCAGGGACCTACAGAACCCATCCCAGAATTATCTGTCCATAAGAAAAAATTGAGTGGTTATGTGTAAACTACATCCTCTCTGGGTTAAAAATTGTCTCTTGGACAATAACTAACACATACTTCAAGGCTGCACGTGTGTGATTACTAACTGGGTCCTGTGGACACCCCACCCTCTGCACCAGGAAAGGCTCTGGGTAGGAACAAGAGAAAGCCCTGCTTGGCTGAGGTGAGACTCTTTCTGCAAAGCAGGCTGAAGTTTGTGCAGACGAGTTACCATAGCTGTGGCTGTGGAGTCAACGAGACCTAGACTACCCGAAACTGTAGATGGCCAACAGAGTCTATTCTTTTTCCAAGCTTCTGACATGAAGATAATTGCTGAGTTGATTCAGTTGTAATTCCTTCAGAGCAGCAACGCCCAGAATAGGTTCCTTACAATACATCTATAATGACAAAATTTGTAATCCCCACAATTTTATGTTCAAGTAATCATGGGAAATATTTAATTAAACTAAGTGGAGTAGATTTCTCTGCTCAACACTTTCTGAACATTTAATGTGTGGATGAGTTTGTGAATCTGGAGTTTTTAAATGATCTGCTTCTTAACATTTTATTTTATTTTTTATGAAGGAAGATTTTCTTCATGGAATACTTCAAAAGATTCAAGTGCCATAAAATAAGAATTTTTAAAAGGATTAGGTAATATGTATTCAGCTTGCATATGTGCAGGACTCTGCTGCAAGAGCTCTATGTGGATTCATGTATTTAACCTCAATTTTGTAAGACAAGGAATATAATTCTCTCCATTTTACAGAAGTAGAGATTGAGGCACAAAGAAAACTGTGGGAACTTTGCCTTAGAGCTTTTAAAGATGATCCAAGACAGATAGAATCTTTTGGGTGAGTGACACATGTGGTTTGAAGATGGATTAGCATATTTATTTTCCAATTGTGTCCAAAGTTTAGTGTACCTAGAAGTTCCAATAGCTCATATTTGCAGTTTATTTTCAAATATATTTTGCACATCACAGTTTTAAAATACATTTTTCAATACATCAATAAATATCTCATTAAAATATCCATGAGATTCACCCTCTTTTCCTCTCTCTCTGGCTATCTTTTGATCTTTCTGAAAGCATCTTATTTCCAATTCTAGGAATGACTTTCTTGATAATATTCATTTTGAAAAATTATATCTTAATTTCATAACTAACTCTTTTTGGCTACTTTTTGAGTTTGAATATAGTTATATTAGTAAATTAAGTAAGAGTTGAGCCCAAAAAATTCTCAAGGTATGATACTTTTAAGGAAATACAGTATTTTGGTAATGGTAGTTAGTCAAATTCTCCACTCTAAGACAAGATTGAATAAATGTTTCATGAGGCTGGATTGAAAAATCTCAACCTAAATTGATGTCAGTTTAGACTTTTTGCTTTGGTAAAATGCCATTATATGTCACTTCCCTCCAAGGTTTGTTGTCTGGCTTCTGCTATTCTGTTCCCAAGATAATTTCATTTACCATTATGTCTTTACCAATAATATCTACAGATCATTATGCATAAAATTAGTAGATAGAGTAAATGCTTCATAAATATAGAATGAATTAATGAAATTTCAAACTTTTATGTCTTGTCATATATACTCCAAATTCTATCTATCTAGTCCATTTCTCGATATTTATGCCAAACATTTATTTAGCACCTCTTTCCAGACACTATGTTCCAGAATTACAAGTCCAATTCCAATTTCCCCTTCTGCAAAATGGGAAGACCTTCATCACCAGGTATTATAAAGAATTGGGGAGAGAATTTGTATGGAGTATCGGTAATAATAAGCAGTAAACAAATATGAGTTGTACCAGAGGTCAGAGAATTTGTATGGAATATCAATAATAATAAGCACTAAAGAAATATGAGTTGACCAGAGGTCAGCAAATTACAGTCCATGGATAAAATCAGGCTCATCTGTTTTTGTAAATAAAGTTTTCTTGGAACCCAGCCATGATTATTTGTTACATATTGTCTCTGGCTACTATAGTGGCAGTAGAGCAAGGTAGTTGCAACAGAGACCACATGGCTGACAAAGCCAATTATGTCTACTATCTGGCCCTTTACAGGAAAAGTTTGCCATCTAGTATTTCCCAAGTTACCCAGATTGTAATACTTGTTATATATATACAACTTGTTATATGAGAAATACTCATTCCTCTCTATTTGGATTCTGATTAAAGAGATTTGGGGTGAGGCAGGTATTCTGTGCTCAACAAGATTCCCAAATTATACCTATGAAGAAGAAATTGAGGAGTAAATTTGGGAAACTTTCCTAAGAAATGACTATCTAGAGATAGAATGCAGGGGTCTGTGGCATCTTAACAGAGGAAAAACTTTTCAGGAAGAAGAGACAGATCTCTTAATCTGAACTGACACTAAGGTAACCCTGAGCAGAAGAAGAAAGGACAAAAATTTACTAAAATGCAAATTCTAATTCTTGGGCTGAAATTTCTGAGGACAAGATTTAACACTGAGAATGGAATCTGTCAGTATTAGACCAGTTAAAAACATGCAGAGAGGACTCAAATAATGAAATACAGAACACTGAGTAGACTAGAAGACCTGCATTGAGAGGAAAAAAGAATTGAGTTAAATTGTGACAGAGCTGTAAGCATTTTAAATTCAATGAGAAGGTTTCTCAAGAGTCCAAGTGTTAGTAACAAGGCAGAAGTGCAAGAAAGAAAGGAACTAAGTAGAATGTACTTCTAAATGTGTGATCTTGCCAAGTTATGGCATATATTCTCAGCCAAATGTGGTGCTAGTTCCTTTATTAATCTTAAAATTAAAATCTTTCCAAGTAGTGATAGTCATGAAGACACCTTGAAGAGCAGTGGCAAGAGAGCTCAAATCCACCTTTTTATTTCTACAAGGGACCTAGAGAAGGGCATTCCAGATTATAAGATTTTCTTGCTCTCTAATTAGGAAGGAGCAAGAAGTTAGGCCTAGAGATCATTTGGGTGAGAAGATGAGATGAAGCCAAGCTATGGCTCTTGCTTGGGGAGTTAGTCGTCCTACCCTAGACGGGACCCGGAGGACCTTTCTAGGAAGATGCTTGGTGAGAGCAAACTTTCCAGCAACTCTGGGAACCCTGTGGAGTAGAAGAAATTCTATGCATACTGAGCCCTCCCTGGGGACGATTGAGCACTTGCTCTCTCTTAGTCTTGCAGCTCTTCCTCTGAGACGTTTGGGAATAAAATCGTTAGGAGGAGCCTCCACTCCAGCCTTTAATGTACTCACAACCAGTCACAGAAAGGCCTTGGGTACCTTAGTCACGTGTCTATTTCTTCCATAGCTTTTTGTGAACCTATCAAGTCCAACTCAGTAAACTTTCAATTACATGAAGACTGATTTAATCTGAAAGAAGTAAATTTGTCTCCACAGATGCTATGCACAAACAGGATGGAATCTGTATGAAAAGCCTGTGAAATTTTATTTCTAATCAGGAAAGAATTTTCCTGGCAATGGATTTAATTCACTCACCCAACCTCACCCTCCTTCATAAGCAATGCCTAATCATCAAGTGGGTTTCCTTATTTACTTTGCCATTTAAAAATGTAACGTCTACCAAGGATCTGCTTTCAATTTTTAAAGGGACCGTGATTTTTCGCTTTGAATATTCTCAAGCCATTTAAATAAAACAACATGGAAAATGACTTTAAATAGAAATGTAGAGCGGTTTCCTCACTCAACAAGACTCCCATCCAGTCATAGTACACGTATTTAGAGGACCTCAAATACTTTAGAAAGAACCTCCCCATATAAATTTCTAGATCTAAATATTCATATCTTTATAATCTCTGACATTTGCCTTTGGTCCATATACATCTAAGTAATTTGTATACATATAATATATATGTATACATACATGGTATACATATAAGGTAACATGTATCACACACATGTATTTTTGTCCTTTTCTACTTTCCAGACATGGACACTCAGAGAAACTCAGAACCAGGAGACATTATCAGTGGCTCAATGTGATTATTTTAACATACGTCCATAGAAGTTTCACCACTCTTCTCAAACTACTTTTGTGATTGTTCCAGTCAATAGATATGGTAGAAGTGATGCTATGTGACTTCAGAGGTCAGATCATAAAAGAAGATGCAGCTTCTACCTGCTTTCTTGGTACACTCACTTACAAGGAAGTCAGCTACCGTGTAAGCAGTCAGACTGCCCTGAGGCCACCATGCTGCGGAAAAGCCCAAGTTAGTGTATTTGCAAGACAGCATGAAGAGACAGAGAGATGCCTAGAGCACTCCTAACTGATACCGTGCCCTGCTCTCGCTCCACTCAACATCTCATCTGTCTCCAACTGTTTGAGAGACAATTCAAAACCACCCAGCCAAGCTCTGTCCAAATTCTTGACCCACAGACACTGAGAGATAGTAAGCTGATTTTGTTTTAAGCTATGCTCTGGGATAATTTATTTCACAGCAATAGATAACTGAAACAGTTGGGTGAACTCGTGTTTTCATTCGCTTTAGCTGTGTGAGATACTTTGAGCCCAGGGTTCTCCCTTTGCCTTTAGTCCATGGTGGCAGGGGCCACTAGCAGTAATGAAACTCTTTAAGGAGAGAATAATTAGAGTGATTAGAAGGTTGGCAATGCCTCTCCCAAAACTCCTCTATGTCCAAAATCTTTACTTTGTCTATTCGTGGACCTTCAGAAAAACTCTGGAGACAGAGCTAAATTAAGTTTTCTGCCTACCATAGCAAAAAAGTGCTGATTTATGATTGTAGCAGAACCAGATCCAGGTGAACTGACTCAGTTCACTCAGGCTTTTGGTGGGCTTGGGTTCAAATTCTGGCTCAACTATTCATAAGCTATTTGACCATGAACATGCTTCTTTCTTAGGGAGTAATTTCATCCGCTGCTCAGAATGAATTTTGTAGAAACAGAAGCAAGTGCCCAAACATGAGTTTGGGGACAGAGTCATAAGCATGATGGTAGAGGCTGGAGGTTGGATTGGAGAATTTTATGGGAGTGGAGATAGGGGAAGGAGGAAAGCTGATGGGTAATTTACATTAAACAGTTAGCAGTTAACAGCATCACCATGCATTTAGTTTCTTGAATTATTACTCTAATTTTTGTATCACAATATTTAGTAAATATTTATTTTGGTTATTTTAATAGTTATAGTTTTATAAGTTAGGGTAGATTATGAATGCCCTCCATATCTGAGGAAACCTAATTGGTTGGTTCTCAATACAACGACCTGGTTCCAAAGAGCTGTTGTGTGTGTTGAATCATGAAATAATTGTTGGTTAATTATTAACCAGTCTTTATAAAAGTTTAGCATCAGCACCACCTGGAGTACTTGTTCAAAATTGAGATTCCTGAGCCCCACCACAGATGTACCTCCCTGTGCCTTTAGTCCACGGTGGCAGGGGCCACTAGTAGTAACGAATCTCTTTAAGGGGTGAATCATTAGCGTGAATTTCTAGGAAGGAGGCCCTGTTATCTGCATTTTCAGCTCTCCAAATAGATGTGAGAAACACGGTTGGAAAACTATTATGGAGGCAAAGTGATGAGCAACTGTATGGTTAAAAGTATTTGTCATCTCAGTTTCGCCTTAGGCCCTCATTGCTGCTTGTTATTTTATATTTGTGTCTATATCCTCCCTTTCACGGAATTCCCCTTTCTCCTTAAATCTCTAACTCCTCTTCCTTCTTACCTCCCATTCTACCTCCCATAAATCTTTCCTCTAACTTTATGGAGAAGGTAGAAGTCATTGAAATGAACTTTTTTTATATTCCCATTTTAATGTATTCTCAGTCTGGCTGAGAACCAGATGTTAGTTTTCTTCAAGTGGTTCTGCTGCGACATGTCTGTGGCTGAGGTCAATTAACTCTCTTCAGTTTTCATTTTTCTCTACTGTAAAATGTGGGACTCTACCATGAATCTCATAACTAAAATCAGAATTATTTACCTTGTCATAAAAGGCTCTTAATGACTAGTCCCCATGTTCTATTTCCAGCTTTATTTCCTTTTCACAGGTCCCACCAAACTTTGCTTCCAAGCCCCAGACATGAACTTTCCAGACTTTTCATATTTAATTGCTGATGATAGACCATGAATACTATACTTTTGTTTCTCCTCCACTTGGAACCTCTTCCCCCATCTCATTTCTTGGTCTAGTGGAATCCTACCACCACCTGCAACCACAGAAGGCATAAAATCCTATATATAGCTTTCCTGGAGCACTTACCATATCTGCCTAAAGACGCTTGTCTTCACAAGGGCAGACATTAGGTTTCTTCATCCAAGTATCCACACTAGCTAGAACAATAAGCACTTGCCCCGAGTAGATAATCTTATCCAGCACTAACATTTTATAAGTTTTGACCAGTTGGCAGATATCTAAATTGTAGACATCCTTAAGCTTCTAGAATGTGGTCTTGTAAATCTTAAACTCTAAGTGTCAATGATCCTCACACATGTGATGAAGAACCTTCCATGGTGTCGTATGCACCTGGATTTAAGTCCCAGCTCTACCGCTGTCAAGCTATGAGACCTTGGGCAAGATGCTTAAAGATCTTTGATGAGCCTCAATTCCCTCATCTTTGAAATAGATCTTATGGATAGTCCTTACCTCATAAGAAAATGCACATCTATTGCCTAGAATGTCTGACAATGATTGTCACATGTCATTGAAACTAGGATATTATCAAATAAATAATGCAAATTAAACCATAACACCATATGTTTTTAGTGACTTAGAATTTTTATTTTATACATACTGTGATGGTTAATTTTATGTGTCAACTTGAGCGGACCATGACGTGCGCAGGTATTTGGTGTACGTGTTTGGTTAAGGAGCCAATAGGGCCAAGCTACCACCTGTGGGACTATGACTCTAAGTCAGAATCTTCTCTGTGGGCCAGACCTACAGGAGGGACAATAGTTACTGAATTGCGAAACCTAAATGCAATGGGGTAGTTGGACCCCAGGGTGGCAGGAGTCAAGTGGGGGCATTTCACAGCCAAAGGCAAAGTGGGCATGGTAACTAATGGGCAGCAGAGTCAAAGTAGTGATCTGAATAGTCTGATTTGCACAGACCTGTGGAGTTGGCTAATCATGGTGTTCCTGGAAGTGAAACAGGTAGGAAGCCTAGTAAATTCTTACTTAATCTGTGTAAGCAGAAAAGTTCCAGGTGAAGTGAATCATAAGAAAGAAAATCATGGCCCCTCAGCTGGTTCCCAGACTTGAGCAGGTTTACAAACCTGGAAGCCCCTGAAGGAAGGCAGCTGGTGAGGTCCCACTGAGGAAGAACTGGTACACCACCAAAAATTTCTATTGTTAATCCTTATCCCAGCTTTCCACCCAAGGACATATGGCCTTTTACTAGGGTAACTGTGTTTTGGGGAAAAGGAAATAATCGGAACTTTCAGAGACTACTGGATACTGTCTCTGAACTGACACTAATTCTAGGAGACCCAAAACATGTTGCACCAGAATAGGAACTTATGGAGGTCAGGTGATCAATGGGATTTTAGCTCAAGTCTGTCTCACAGTGGGACCAGTGGGTCCCTGAACCCATCCTGTGGATATTTCTCCAGTTCCAGAACATATAATTGGAACAGATATACTCAGCAGCTAGCAGAATCCCCACATCGGTTTCCTCACCTGTGGCTGTTATGGTGGGAAAGGTCAGGTGGAAGCACTAAAACTGCCTCTACCTGGGAAAATAGTAAACCAAAAGCAATACTGCATTCCTGGAGGGATTTCAGAAATTAGTGCCATCATCAAGGCCTTGAAAGATGCAGGGGTGGTGATTCCCACCACATCCCCATTCAGTGTGTCTATTTGGCCTGTGCAGAAGACAGTTGGATCTTAGAGAATGACAGTGAATCCACTGTCATTGTAAGCTTAACCATGTGGTGATTCCAATTGCAGCTGCTGTATAGATGTGGTTTCATTGTTGGAGCAAATTAACACATCCACTGGTACCAGGTATGCAGCTGTTGATCTAACAAATGCCTTTTCTCCATCCCTGTCTATAAGGCACCAAAAGCAGTTTGCTTTCAGCTGGCAAGACCAGCAATATACCTTCACTGCCTATTTCAGGGGTATATCAACTCTCCAGTCCTATGTGATAACTTAGTTTGCAGGGATCTTGATCACCTTTTCCTTCCACAGGATAACACACTGGTCCATTACATTGATGACATTATGCTGATTGGAACTAGTGAATGAGAAGTTGTGACTACTCTAGACTGATTGGTAAGACATTTGCATGTCATAGGGTAAGAAATAAATCCGGCAAGAATTCAAGGGTCTTCCAGGGATCCAATTGTGTGGGGCATGTTGAGAGATCCCTTCTAGTGTGGAAAATGAGTTGTTACATCTAGCCCCTTTTACAATCAAAAAAGGCACAATAGCTAGTGGGCCTCTTTGTGTTATGGAGGTAACATATTCCTCATTTGGGTGGGTTACTCTAGCCCATTTAGCTGACCCAAAAAACTGCTAGTTTGGGGTGGGGTCTAGAATAAGAGGAAGCTCTGCAACAGGTCCAGCCTTCTGTGCAAGCTGCTCTGCCACTTGGGCCATCTGATCCAGCAGACCCAATGGTGCTTGAAGTGTCAGTGGCAGATAGGGATGCTGTTTACACCCTTTGGCAGATACCTATAGGTAAATTTCAGTGTATGCCCTTAGGATTTTGGAGTAAAACCCTCCCATACTCTATGGATAACTCCTTCTCTTTTGAGAAACAGCCTTTGGCCTACACTGGGCCCTAGTAGAAACTGAATGTTTAACCATGTGTCACCAAGTTTCCATGTGACTTCAGCTGCCTATCATGCACTGGGTGTTATCTGACCCACCAGCCATAAAGGTGGATGTGCACAGCAGCACTCCATCATCAAATGGAAGTGGTATATAAGTGATCAGGCCAGAGCAAGCCCTGAAAGCACAATTAAGTTACATGAAGAAGTTGCCCAAAGGCTCACGGTTCAGGATCCCACTACACTATATTTTCTCTCCCAGACTGCACCTATGGCCTCACAAGGCATTCCCTACAACTAGTTGACAAAGGAAGAGAAGGCTTGGGCTTGACTTAGAGATAGTTCTACACAATATGCAGGCACCACCCAAAAGTGGACAGCGGCAGCACTGCAGCCCCTTACTGGGACATCACTGAAGGACTGTGGTGGAAAGAAATCCTCCCAGTGGTCAGAACTTCAAGTAATGCACCTGGTTGTTCACTTTACTTGGAAGGAGAAGTGGCCAGATATGCGATTATATGGTAATTCATGGTCTGTGTCCGGTGGTTTGTCTGGATGGTCAGGGACTTGGAAGAAACATGATTGGAAAAGTGGTTACAAGGATATAGATCTCTCTGGATGAGCAAAATACACAAAGGTATTTGTGTCTCTTGTGAACTCTCACCAAAGGATGGTGTCAACAGAGGAGGATTTTAATAATCAAGTGGATACATGACTCAGTTGGTGGATACTAGTCAGCCTCTTTCTTCGGCCACCCCGTCATCATCCAATGGGCTCATGAACAAAGTGGCAGGGATAGAAGTTATGCATGAGCTCAGCAACATGAATTCCACTCACCAAGGTCAACCTGCCTATGACCATCACTGAGTGCTCAATTTGCCAGCAACAGAGGCCAACACTGAGTCCCAGTCTGGCACCATTCCCCAGGGTGATCAGCCAGTTACCTGGTGGTAACTTGATTACATTCGTCTGCTTCCATCACAGAAAGGGCAGTGTTTTGTTCTTACTGGAATGGATAGTTGCTCTAGACATGGATTAGCCTTGTCTGCTTACAATGCTTCTACCAAAACTATCATTCATGGACATCCAGAATGCCTTACCCACTATCATGGTATTCCACACAGAAGAGTTCTTGCTTCTGATCAAGGAACTCATGTCACAGTAAAAAAAAAGTGTAGCAATGGGCCTATGCTGATGAAATTCACTGGTCTTACCATGTCCCCCACCCCCTTGAAGCAGCTGGCTCAGCAGAATGATGGAATGGCCTTTTTGAGACTCAGTTACAACACCAGCTAAATGGCAATACCTAGAAGATCTGGGGAAAGGTTCCCCAGAAGGCTATATATGCTCTGAATCAGCATCAAATATATGGTGCTGTTTCTCCCATAACCAGAATTGTGAGTCTAAGAATCAAGGGGTGGAAATGGAGTGGCACCAATCACTACTACCCCTAGTGACCCACTAGCAAAGTTTTTGCTTCCTATTCCTGAGATCTTATGCTCTGCTGGCCTGGAGGTTTTATTTCCAAAGGGAGGAATGCTCCCACCAGAAGATACAAGAATGATTCCCTTGAACTGAAAGTTAAGACTGCCACCAGACCACTTTGGGCTCCTCACGCCTCTAAATCAACACTCAAGGAAAGGAGTTATTGTGCTGTCTGGGATGATTGATCCTGACTAGCAAAGGGAAATTGGACTACTCCTCCACAATAGAGGTTAGGAAGAATGTGTCTGGAATACAGGAGATTCCTTAGGGTGTCTCTTCTCATTACCATGCTCTGTGATTGAGGTCAATGGAAAACTACACAACCCATTCCAGGCAGGACTACTAATGGCCTAGACTCTCAGGAATGAAAGTTTGGGTCATCCCACCAGGTAAAGAACCACAACCAGATGAGGTGCTTATTGAAGGCAAAGGGAATACAAAATGGGTAGTGGAAGAAGATAGCTATAAATGCCAGCTATGATCATGTGACAAGTTACAGAAATTAAGACTGTAATTTTTGAGATTATTTCCTCCTTACAGTCATGCACTGCATACCATTGTTTTGGTCAATGACAGATGGCAAATACTATGGTGGTCCCATAATATTACAATGGAGCTGAAAAATTTCTACAACCTAGTGACATCGTAGCCATTGTAACATCATAGCACAACGCATTACTCATGTGTTTGTGGTGATGCCAGTGTAAACAAACCTACTGCACTGCCAATCATAAAAGTATAGCACATATAATCATGTACAGTGCATAATACTTGATAATGAAAATAACTGACTGTATTACTTCTTTATGTATTCACTATACTACACGTTTTATTGTTATTTTAGAGGGTATTCTTTCTACTTATTAAAAAAGGTTACTGTAAAACTGTAAGCTATATTATGCTGGCAGCAGCCTCATACATCTCGTGTTTACTGCATTTCTCAATTGCATCATTTTCTCTTGTGCTTGATTTAATCTTGTGTTGTTTTGTTCATCATGACCTGTCAGCATACAAAATACACTGCCAGTGTTGCCAGCAAGAGGCTACATTGAGTGATTGACCTGGAAACAAAATTAAAAGTGATTAAGGACTTGAAGGTGGAAAATCAGTAATGGTTATTGCTCACCAGTCAGGCATGTCCCATTCCACCATAGCTATGATCTTAAAGAACAAGAACAAAGTGATGGAAGCTGTTAAAGGATCTGCTTCATTGAGGGCAATGAGACTAACAAAAATTCAAGAAGGGCCTATATCAGATTTGGAGAAACTTCTAATGACCTGGATTGAACATCAGACACAGAAGCATATCCCTCTCAGCACCTTGATGATCATGGCCAAAGCAAAAAGTTTGTTTGCGATGTTGAAAGAAAAGCCTGGACCTAACTGCAGTATTGAATTAAATGCTAACTGTGGGTGGTTTAAATGATTCAAGAATCATTATTCATTACATAATGTGAAAGTGAGCAATGAGTCTGCCAGTGCTGATGTGAAGGCAGCTGAAGAATTTTTAGAAACTCTAGATAAGCTGATTGTGGAGGAAAATTACTTGTCAGAGCAAATATTCAATATGAATGAAAACCTCCTTATTATGGAAATAGATGCCTGAAAGGACTCTCATCCATAAGGAGCCAAGTCAGTGCCAGACTTCAAGGCTTTTAAGGGGAGGATAAGAGTCTTGCTTGGAGGCAATGTTGCAGGCTACAAATTGAAATCCTTTGTGATCTGGCACAGGGGAACCCCAGGGCCTTCACGCATATCAATAAGCACACACTGCCAGTGTAGTCCGGGAGCAATAAGAAGTCACGGATGACCCAGCTCCTCTTCCAAGACGCCCTCCTGAATTGCTATGCCTACAAAATGGAGAAGTACTGTTTGGAGAATAACATACATTTCAACATAGCTTATTGTTGATAATGCTCCCATATGTCCTCCTTTTATTGGTGGTCTTCATTCCAATATCAAAGGGATGTTTCCCCCTCCAAACACCACCTCTTTGATTCAACCAATGAATCAAGGAGTTATAGCAGCTTTTAAGGCCTACTACCTGAGAAGGACCTTTGCCCAGGCTATTGCTGCAACTGAGGGAGACACTGATGCAATTCTGGAAGGATTACAAGATCTATGACTGCATTGAGAACCTTGCTTGGACTGGGATGATGTCACCAAGGAGTGAATGAATGGCATCTGGAAGAAGACACTGAAGAGGTTCCTCCACGACTTAAAAGGATTTGCCAAGGATGAGGAAGTTGTAAAAATCAACCAGGCTGTGGCTGAGATGGCAAACAACTTTACCTGAGTGTGGGTGAGGGTGACACTGAGGAGCTCCTAGAGGTGGTTCCTGAGGAACTGACTAAGGAGGAGTTTTTACGACTGGAAGAAGAATGCATAACTGAAGAAGAGGCAAGAGAAAAGAAAACTGCAGGAGAGGAAAAAGAAGAACCTCCAAGAAAATTCACAGTGAAGCATTTAGCAGAAGCTTTTGCAGACCTCAACAAGCTCCTTGAAGTTTGAAAACATGGACCCCAACACCAAAAGACTTTTGTTAATAGAGAGGAATGTTTATGGTGCATTATCTGCTTACAAGCAAATCTATGATGATAAAAAGAAAAACCATCATGGACATACTTCTGAAAAGAGTGATACCTCCTCAAGAATAGCCTCAGCCTCACTTTGAATTGTTTATGACAATTGAGTTTGGTGTGGTTCAGGCTAGCTTTAGTTCAAAGTGGTTATTTAACATGAAATCCAGGTCCTTCAGGAGGTGTTCCAGAAGAAGACATTATTATCACAGAAGATGATGGTCCCATGCATGTTATTGCGCTTGAAGACATTCCAGTGGGACAAGATGTGGAGGTGGAAGACAGTGACATTGATGATCCTGACCCTGTGTAGGCCTAGGCCAATGTATGTGTTTGTTTCTTAGTTTTTAACAAAAAAGTTTAAAAATTAAAAATAGAAAAAATTGTATAGAGTAAGTCTATAAAGAAAGAAAATATTTTTGTACAGCTGTACAATGAGTTTGGGGTTTAAGCTATTTAAGTTATTACAAATGAGTCAAAAAGTTTAAAAAAATTTAAAAGTTTATAAAGGAAAAAAGTTACAGTAAGCTGACGTTAATTTATTATTGAAGAAAGAAAAACAATTTTTTGTAAATTTAGTGTAGTCTAAGTGTACACGGTTTATAAAGTCTACAGCAGTGCACAGTGATGTCCTAGGTCTTCACCTCACTCACCTCTCACTCACTGACTCAGAGCACCTTCCAGTCCACAAGCTCCATTCATGGGAAGTGCCCTATACATGTATTTGTTATCTTATGCTTATGATGGTTTGATTTACGACTTTTCAACTTTACGATGGTGAAAAAGTGACAAGCATTCAGTAGAAATTATACTTTGAATTTTGATCTTTTCCCAGGCTAGCGACAAGAAATTCTCGCATATTGAGGTACATGGGGTAACTATTCAGGTTCAACACTGATTTGGCTTGAACTGAAAAGCCTGACTTATGGCCTACCAAACATACATTGCACATCTACTTAACCGTTAAAGTAAAGAATACACTCTCTTAAGAGAAGATGCATACTTCCCCTCCTACATCCTATTGGTAACACCCTATTGGTAAGGCCCAAATTAGTCCCTTTGCAGACATCACTGTCACATTGACTTGCTAATTTTCAACTGAATACCTCTTTGAGATTTTGATGAAAATGTATCCTGGGTGTGTTTAAATGTACATTCTTTGTTCTAATAAGCTATAAGACTGTACTGAAAACCATGCTTCTCCAGAATGCTTTCTAAAGCCTCCCCAGGTTATAATCCTCACTTTGGCTCAAGGAATCTCACCTTATTTCTCTTATCTATAGAGTGGTTATTGGTTGTTTCGCATCAACTCTAGCGATGTGCAGTATGATCCTCTCGTGATGCTGGGCAGTGGCAGTGAGCCACAGCTCCCGTCAGCCGTGCGATCACCGTGGTCAACAACCGATACACTTAGAACCGTTCTGCTCCCATCCAACCATCTGGATTTTCACTTTCAATACAGTATTCAATCAATTACATGAGATATTCAACACTTCACTATAAAATAGGCTTAGTGTTAGACGATTTTGCCCAACTGTAGGCTAATGTAAGTATTCTGAGCACGTTTAAGGTAGGTGAGGCTAAGCTATGATGTTTATTAGGTTAAGCGTACTAAATGCATTTTTTTTTTTTTTTTTTGTGAGGAAGACCAGCCCTGAGCTAACATCTGTTGCCAATCCTCCCCTTTTTGCTGAGGAAGACTGGCCCTGGGCTAACATCCATGCCCATCTTCCTCCACTTTATATGGGACGCCGCCACAGAGTGGCTGACAGGCAGTGCGTTGGCGGGCGCCCGGGATCCGAACTCACGAACCCTGGGCTGCCAAGCACGAACTAAACCTCTGCGCCACCGGGCGGCCCCTAAATGCATTTTTGATTTACAATATTTTCAACTTACTGTGGGTTTATCAGTACGTAACCATACCATAAGTCAAGGAAGATCCGTGTGTATATATATATATATATATATACACATCTGCTATCATATTTATATATAATATACAAAATATAACATTTAAGTATTATTAATTTTACACTATAGCATTTAAGTTAAAGAATATCAAGGAGAAGAGTTGACATCACTCAAGGACTTTACCTCCCATTCTGGGAAAGGAGTTAATGCATTTTTTGTTGTATGCAAAAAAAGTATAATTTTGTGCAGAATTGCAACCATATTATTGTCTTTGTTTGAAGATTAAGCACAGTTTAAAGAGGTCCATATGGGTGCCAAGTTGACAAGAGGTGGACTTGTGATGGTTAATTTTATGTGTCAACTTGACTGTGCCATGGGTTGTCCGGATATTTGGTCAAACGTTATTCTGGGTGTGTCTTTGAGGGCGCTTTTGGATGAGATTAACGTTTGAATTGGTAGACTGAGTAAAGTAGATTGCTCTCCCTAATGCGGGTAGCCCTCACTCAATCAGTTAAATGCCCGAAGAGAACAAAATTCTGCCCCTCCTGTGAATTCTGCCCCTCCCCCTGCCTGACTGCTGAAGCACGAACATTGGTCTTTTCCAGTTTTTGGACTTGGACTGAAACATCGAGTCTTTTTGGATATCAAATCTGCTGGCTTTCAGACTGAAACTTATACCATCAATCCTCCTGGTTCTCATGCCTTCCAATGCAGACTGGAACTACACATCAGCTCTCCTGGATGTTCAACACACTGACTACAGTCTTCGGGACTTCTTGGCCTCCGTAATCATGAGAGCCAATTCCTTATTTTTATCACATATCACTTTTACATAAATAAAAAAGAAAATACAAATAAAATAACTTGGTTAAGGTATTCAGAACATTCTGAATTACTTTTAGAGTCAAATTCATTGACTTTGGTATTTTTCCACAAAATATTCTTTTCAATGTCATCACGCTGACAGTCATATGGCATTTCTTAAAAGTCTTCACCATTGTCTCCAGGGTATTAGTTCAAGTTGATGACACTCATAGTACGTGTTTTCATGCTGGCCCTTTCTTAATATTTCCAAAAATGTCAGATAAAACGACTATGCCATGTCTATCATCTGACTGATAACAATTGTAAGGCAACTTTGATTGAAAGACACATTCTGACATCAGAGATGTTAAAATACGCAAAAGTATTCATCTTAGAATTGACGAAATTTTTGCAGTGCTCAATTAACATTCTTATCATTATGTTAATGACGATGTGATGACAATGATGACGATGATGAATATCAGCTGGGAGATGTGTCCTTGTACCTGTCGAAGTGTGTGTTCACATATCTGGGAATGTACGCCTGGGGGTCAGTGCATTTGTGGAGGGACTAAAAGACTTACACAAAATAAACGTGAAAACTAATGGTCTGAGGTGTCACCTGATAAAAATTTTAGTTCCACAATTGATAGTGATCAACTTTTCAGGGATTTAATAGTGCCACTAAATCTTGCTGTTCTGATGCCATAGAAGTTAAGCATTTTATTCTCAGCACTAACTCTGAGCTCCTTATCACTTTTTCAGTTGCTTGTGCAGAATTCTTATAGGTAAAATTCTTCAAAAAAAAAATCAATCTTCCAATTCTAGAATTTCCATATTTCAGGATTCCCTTCCTCCAGATATGTTCTTTTACATTCTACATTTACCTAGTCTTTTTCTTTGCACTCCTACATTGAAAAATAAGTAAATTCTACTCCAAAAATAAAAACAGACTGAAATGGAGTGTCCAGACCATCAAAATGAAAGCCATTTAGACCTACTCACTTTTCAGCAACTGGTTAGCATTCCTGTACAAATATTCTGTATTTATTTTGAAGCTTGTTCAGTTAATATCATTGTTCTTCTATTTCCTACATATGATGTACTTGTACCAGTGAAGCTGAATCATGCACTTTCCACATGGCAAAACTTTCTGAAGAAAGTATTGTGGTGGCAGACCTGGCCAGCAGACTCCACCAACTCTTCCTTGTGCAGCTCCACTGGGAATAAATTAGATTAGGCATGGCCTCCAGGAATGTAGTCAAGGTCAAATTTCTCCTTTAATTCTGCAAAAACAACAGTTCTGATGAGGAGTACACTACACAAATTTTGAGCTGCTTTTCACAGGAAGTTTTCAAATTGTCTAGAGAATCTAATGTGGCTAATAGCGTTCCAGAGGCAAGCTCTAATTTTTATTTTGTTTCAAAATCTCTAGCAGGTTCCTAAGTTGTTTTATTTATCTCTAACCATCATTCCTGGCTTGGGATTCTTCCCATTTCTTTGTGTGCCTGCTATACACGTAGTTGTGTAGCCAGGACAAACAGGGTCTTATTTATTGTTTGCTAGTCCAGAAATCAGGTTATGAATGTTTACATGGTAGCTGGAATTTCTTGAATCATCAGAAGAATTCAGAAATAAAAAGACTTAATTTCCCCCTTAGATTGCCTACAATCTTCACCTCTGGCTATTTCAAGTTATCTTGATCTATGAGAAAAGGAAACCAGCACAGGGAGCCAAAGCCATAGTTCTGAGTGATTCCTGGCAGGTAGGCAGCTCCACTGGATGAACAGGTTACATCCCAAAGGGGAGTTGCAGACCAGTTGCTTCATTCACTCATGGATCAATGCATTCATTCACTCATTCATTCATTCACTGCATTTACTCACTCATTTTATGGTGAGAACTTACTTTAATAGGCCCGAAGAACACAAAGACAAATACACCACAGGTCTTGGTTCTAAGGGATTTACCCTCTAATAGGGGAAGAAAGATATGAAAACAAGGAGGAGCAATGAAATATTTTAGATACTGCAAGAGAAGAAACAGGGTATCTAGGGATGTGCTGGAGAGAATAGCCAGTTCTTCCTGGGGGGCCATAAAAAGCTGAAAAATCAGCTGTTGTCTTAAAAAATGAGCCAGTGTTTCCCAATCCCCTAGTTTAGGAAATTCATCCCAAATTGCATAGAGGTATGGATGGGATTGAGGGCAGGGGATGGAGGATTGGAGCAGATGCCCACAGCATGATACCTTCATGTCCCCAGAACCGCAAACATTTGATCTGATTCACGATAATGAGAGGCTGCAGATTTATCCTAAAATAAGGGCAGATAATGAAGTACCACAGTTGCCATTCTAAGGCATTTTCTGTTGGAAATGCAAAAAAGTATGTTGTTTGACATTTATAATGCACACACAATAATGGTTAGGTTCCCAGTCTCCTCAACAAAAGACTTTTTTTGTAACCATTAAAACAGCTGAAATACAATGAGCATTTTACTGTGTTATGTTTAATTCCTGAGAGCAGGGAGTGAGTAATTCAGGAGTAAGGGAAAACAGAGTTTAATTTTACTACCTTTTTCAGCTACCCTGCAATGTATTTTCTTTCTTCACCAATTCCCTGGACATCACTGGTGCCCCAACAGCCTCTGTCCCTATTCCTCCCTGAAACTTGACAATGGGGCTTCTGCTTCTGCCATGCCTTTCCCAGGCTCAGGATGGATCCCTCTTAAACTTCTCACAGGTGCTCCTTCACCTTCCTTTCTGCAGAGCCTTAAAGCATTCCATTCCGGTGCTTCATGTCGTCTTGCTGAAGGAAACCCTACATACTGCCACTGCCCCTGTGCTCCAGAATTATTGTCTGTATAAACTCACATTCCTGAGTGCAATCTGCTTCTAGTTCCTAGCAAAAAATCAATATGATTGAGCTAGTTTCTCTAACACCCCATACATTTCCCAGAAGTACTTGTAATTATAACTCAAATGAATTGGTGGAATTTTCAGCAATAATATAAATTGAAGGGCATATATTCAGGCTTTGGAAAAAGCCACACTTATGGAATGGTGAGCTGGGACATTCAGGCCCCTGGCTGTGCCTTGGAGACCGCCCAGGGTGAGTTTCCTAAAATTGTTGTGCTTTTCAAAGTTTTTCTTCAACTAACATTTAGAACCCTGACATTCTCTAAAAGTTCGAGGTATTTCCTACAGCATCACCTGCAACAGCGACAGCAGGAGCTAAACAGCAATTTAAAAGGCAGTGGGGTAGACAGGGAAAGCAGGGAGGAGGTTACAGTGACCTTATTTTCAATAAAAATACAATCTTTCCCCCCAAAAAATAATAGTATTTGTAATCACATCCACATAATATTTCTGGAACATAACACTGGAGGTTATTGTGGTCTGTTGGGAATATAGGAAATTGTACATAATTCATGCATTAATTTATGTTTAACATTTTTTTTGCTTATTTTTTAAGTGTTCATTTTCTTTTTTATTGAATTACATAGTAGCATAACCTCTGAGATGCAAATAAAAATCTCCATAAACTTTAAAAAGACGAATTTCAGTGAGACCTCTCTCTCTCTCTCTTTTTTTTTGTGTGTGTGAGGAAGATTGGCCCTGAGCTAACATCTTCCTCTATTTTATATGTGGGACGCCACTGAAGCATGGCTTGATAAGTGGTGTGTAGGTCCACGCCTGGGATCTGAACCTGCAAAACCCAGGCCACTGAAGCAGAGCACACGAACTTAACCACTACGCCACTGGGCCGGCCTCGAGATCTCTTCTTTTAAAAAGTGATTTCTACTTCTGGCGAATATTGTTTTTTTGTGTTGTACTATAACATTTTACATAAATTTTTAAAAAATGAATTCTTTCCATCTCTATGATTCTCAGACCATAAATGAAGTTATTCTTTGTAATGTAGAGCTTCACAGATTCATATATAACAGGTGAACACAATGAACTTCAAATGCTTGCAATTTTGAAGTAAGTAAATAAAGTGGACATAAAGTGGGCAATCTCTTTTCATGAATTAATGTCCTTTGGAACTTCATTATAGCCTTATCTTTGTTAAACCGAGGTAATTCTCCGTGGATTGTGATGAGTGTTCATGAGCCATCACTTGACGTCTACTCAGAGAGCACTATGTACCTAACACCTCGTCCCCAGACTAAGCTTCTTGTTCTAAACGACCCACAGGTAACACAGAGTGTTAGGAAGGGCAGAACGTCCCGTGCTAAGTCACGCTTTCTTGCCTTCCAAGTAGTCATATCTATCCCAGCATGTACACATTTTTCCAGACTCAGAATTAAGGGATCTTGGCTTCTTGGCAATGTCCCGGATAAATCCAGTCATTCTGTTCTTGGTGGAATAGAAACAACCCAGGCTTTGGAGTCTGGATTTGAATCCAGACTCTGACATTTACTAGCAATTGCATAACCCATTTTAGCTTTGATAACATCATCTGTAAAATATAAATGAATAAACTGCTGTCTTACAGCACTGTCATGAGCAAAGTGTTGGGGACCATACCTGGCTCACAAGAGAGAGCTGGTAAGTCAGTAGCATCAGTGGCAGTGGTGGCAGCAGCAGGAGGTGGTAGTAATAGTAGGTGGCAGTGGTGGTAATAGTAGAAGCAGCAGTGGTAGGTGGTGGTAATAGTCGTAGTAGTAGCATAGTTGAAGAGGAGATAAAACATGGTTGGGTATTTTCTTGTGCTGGGATGCAGTAAAATTCTCTCTGACAGGGCTACCTAAAGAGAGGGAACTCAGAAGCTCTGCAGCTACTGTGTGTCCATGTCTTAGGAAAATGAGGTTAAATATAGATTGGAGTTGTCAAAGATTTGAGGAGATATGGAAGAATTATTGATTATAAAAGTGAGAGTCATTGGTGAGAGGATGTCGGCTGGGGAGGTTGCACAGCACACTCTAAGTGGGACGTTTACCCAGAGTTATCTTAAATTGTGGACATCAGCCCTAAGTCCTAGGTGTTGGTAAATTTGATCTGCTGGGATTCATGCCTGCCCTGATGGCATTTTGATATCCCTTAGGTAGGTGAATAAAGGGACACAGTAGACCTTCATCAAGCAGTAATGAATATTCAAAGAATACTTCAGGTGAAACAAATGAGGAACTCTTAAGTACTGAATCACCCTTGATTGATACCGAGAACTCCATATTTCCATCTGAGGTACAACATTAGCAGTGTACCTACCTCCGTCCTTAAAAGATCCATCAGGCAAAATACCTGATCTAACCACTCTATCCTTTGCTGACTAATAAAGATAGAAAGTTAGAAAACTCAATTGAATACAACTGAGCTTAATGACACTTACAGAGACATGTCTATGTGAAATGTGTTGATCATCTGATTGCAAATTGTTGTCCACAATTCCAAGGACTTTGGTTGGAAAATTCAGAGGGACTTGATTATTGATTAGTTTAATGTATTGCAAATAAGTATCCCTCTCTAGATAAAACATTTCACTTACTCCCTTTTCTTATTAAAAAGTTATCTGTTTAATAATATCAAGTAATCAATTAAATTGGAATCTCTACATTTTAATTATATCTATACATAGTATTGGATAATATAATTTCAAGCTGTCTTATTGTTTTTTATTACCATTCTCTTTGTTCTAATTTGAAAAGGAAACAGAGAGGATGTAATTTGTGAAATCTGTAGTCCTTATTCTTTAGTTACCCCACCCCACTTATGTTTTCAGTCTTTCCTCTACCCTGTTTCCATGCACACATTTAAACACTCCTACACAGCTACACACAGACCCCTCTGCACTTGCCTGTCTTCATCTCTGCCTCTATCTGGTCCTGGTAGCCTCACTCTCCATTTCCTCTTATGTCCTCATATGTTGAAATTACACCCATGTCTTCACTTACAATTTATTTATAAATCCACTTCAATCTGATTTGGACTGTACTGTTTCTTTGTATTTACTTTCACTGAAGCCACCATAAGTCATTTACTCATTCATTCCACACATCTACGTGGTAGGTACTACGAGTGTAAAAGTGAGTTGATATTGTCTTTGGCCTCAGTGAATTTGTAGTGTGGTTAAGTAAAATTATTTTCTCTTAGGCTCCATTATTGACTTCTCTTCCACCACCGATGTCTGAATTCGGTCCCTGACTTTTTTTATTCTGATTCACGCAGCAGACATGTTAAGGGTCTATTACAATTCTAAGCATGTCCAGTAATGGAAGGTGGTATCTATGCCTTTGTCCTGTTTCTTCTACTGTTCATGCTCCTGCTCTGCATCTAGTCTGCTTCCTACTTGCTGTCCTCACCCTCTGTGTTTTTCCGAGCAGATTGCTTGGAGCATGACTGGGCTGTCTGAAGCTTGTTTTGTGACTTCTGAGAAACGTGTTTCTTAGACTTGCCAAGAACACTAGAGCTTCTGTTGACAAGTAAACAAATATTGTGCAACAAATTAAAAAGCAGGGGGAAAGGCTTGTCATTCCACGTATTAGTCTCAGAGCACAAACAACTCTAAACTCAAACAGAAGTTTTTGTTATAAATAACGTGTCTAGCCCCAGCGTGCTACCAATTTGGAAGTACTAGAACAGAGCAGACAGAGGAATTAAAAGATATTGCTGGGTTCGTAAAGTAATTTAAAGTAAATTGGATAGATTAGAGAATGATTAATAACTGTATCTCCCATACCCAGATAATCAAATTTTAAACTTAGGCCAGTAAAAGGTTCTTGACTTTAAAATTATGTAATAAATCCCTTAAAGGTTGGTTTCAGGTTACTACTCTGGACTTTTTGAAGACTTGCTATGTCCACATTAATTGACTTCAATGGGCATGTAAGAAAGCAGTGAATAACAGTAAAAATTATATTTTTCCCTTGTAGGTTAATATTATTGTGGAACAAATTAACTACATATTCTTGAATTTATAAATTAATGTAATTTTGTGCATGAATTTTAGTGCAAAGTTACCTAGCCCAAGTCCCTCTATCCCCATCGCGGCAAAATGTCCGTGCTAGGACTCGGCCTTCAGCAGGCTTGGGTGAGGCCCGCCATCACAATCGAATCAACAAAGAATGAACCCATGTGTGTGGAAACTTCTGCCAAGCTACCAAGTTCCAAAGCTTCAATATTAAGAGGTTGTTAGAATTTTGAATTTATAGCTTAACATTGTTATTAAATAGGGACCCTAGTATAATAAAATGTGTTCTGTAATTATAGAATAGTAATTATAAGATTATCTCTGCCTTATAAACTTTAGCTTAGTTGTCTAAAGGCTGAAAATGACAGACTATCTGTGAACATATTCATTTCTATTCATTTTAAATTTCCTGTATGTCATAAATTAATAATTTGGTAAATACTATAAAAGTAAATTAATAAAGAACTGAAAAAAACAAATTATAGCCATTTTTCAAAAATTATTAAATGATCAGACATCATATAATTAATCTATCAAATTGCTATGAAAGGATCTAAACTTTCTTAGATTTTATACTTAACTTACCAAAACCAGGAACACACAGTCCCTGAACTGGCACTGGTCCCCACCACACTTTGAAAAGTTCACATCAGAATAATAATTTTTAATGTTCCCTTCAGAGATCAATTTTCATGATGTTATAACATTAATTAGCAAGTAAATGGAATTAAATGACTAATCAACAGTGATTTTTTAATTTTAAAGCAATATTTTTGTTTTAAAATATTTTTCCTGAAAGTTGTTTTTAGATATTAAATGGCTGAAAAGGCATGCTTTGTGGAAAGAGAAGGGAAAGAAACTGTAGCAGCGATTGTCATCAGGTTACCCAATATTCACTCTTCTTATCTTCTTTAGTAACACAAACATGCTTTTATTCAAGATGGCAGTGAGCTCCCTTGCATTTAGACGTGATTGATAACAGCAAAGTAGAAGTCACTAGGTAAGGCTTCTGAAATCTTTAAAGAGATTTCAAAGAAGCTTATTCAACCCATAGAAGTGCCCCTTTCTCCCCTACTCTTCTCCTAATTTCTTCCCGGAAAGTGAACAAGATGGCCAGAGTTCCAGCAGCTATCTTGTAATCTGAGGCAACCTCAAAGACAAAACACGTTAAAGAATGGCAAGGCAAAAAGTCAGAGGAACTTAGGACATTGATGGCTTCAGGAAAGCCCTGGAGAGCCTACTTTTAGATTTTTTTCACAAGAAAATGAACCCCTAAATTGTTAAAGCCGCTATAGTTGGCTGTTACAGGTAACTAAACGCAATTCCAAATGGCTATAGGAAATAACATTTATTTCCCAACTTTTACTCTTGCTCCAAGAATTGTTTAAGATCATATAGTTTCTAAAATCTCTGAGCTGTACATGAAAATAAAATTGAGGCTGGTCATCTTGGAGAGAATTGTTCTGATCAGAGGTGCATTTTAGACATAAAGTGATAGCACTCGCTGAAGAATTCATTGTATCAGAGTGTAAAGGAAATGGAATAATCAAGAATGCTGAGATGGTTTATTTGAGCAATTGAGTGGATGAGGGCTCCATTGACTGAGATGGGGAAGCCTGAGATGGGCAAACAATAGTTTGATTTTGGCGACCTTACGTTTGAGATACATCTCCAAGTGCAGATGTCCCATGGGCGGTCGATACGTGAAACTGGAGTTCTGGGGAAGGCCAGGACAATGAGATTTGGAAGATGTTATTACATAGATGATATGAAAGTTATGGGACTCTCTGCAATCACACAGGAACCGTGTGTAAATACACAAAAGAAGGAGACTGAGAAGGAGTCCTCAGTAAGATAAAAGGAAAACCATCATCTTATATAAGCCAATGGAAAAAAGAGGAGGTGGTCAGCTGTCAAATGCTACTGAAAGGTCAAGAAAGCTAAGAGAAGAGAAATGACCACTAGATGAAGCAATCTTATTGCTACTACCAACTTCATTTGTTTTCATAAGTTGGCTTCCTGGTTTCTTTTTTTATTTTTAATTTTTATTTTTTTATTGAGAAATAATTGAATATAACATTGTGTAAGCTTAAGTGTACAACGTGTTGATTTGATACACATGTTGCAATATGACCACCACCATGGCATTAGCTAACACTTTCATTATGTCACATAATTACCATTTATCGTTTGTGGTGAGAACATTTAAGATCTACTCTTTTAGCGACTTTCAAGTATATAATGCAGTATTGTTAGCTATAGTCACCTTGCTGTACATCAGATCCCCAGAACTTATTCATCTTATAACTGCGAGTTTATACCCTTTCACCAACGTCTCCACATCCCAGCCCCTGTAACCACCATTCTACTCTCTATTTCTTTTTAGATTCCACATATAAGTGAGAACTTTGTCAATGAGGTCTTGGAGCAGTGATGACAGAAGCCTGAGAGGAGTCAATGAAGGAAATAACATTAGGTGAGAAATTGGGGACAACACTTTTAAGAAGTTTGCCATGATGAGGCCTAGACAAAAGGGGCAGTGTCTAGAGTAGAAAGTGGACTTCTCATTGCGATTAGAAAAACCCCAAATCTCTCCTGTCGGCCTATCAGCCTTACAGGGTCTACCCTCCCACCTCTCTGAACCGACTCCTAACAACCACCTCTACCCACATTCACTACTGTTCAGAAAAGCCAAGCAATTTATACTTAGGTAAAGAATTCCACAAGCATTTTCATTATTTCTAATTGTATTTAACTGATTTAACTAATTTCACCGAATTATTTGGAAGTATATAAAAGTGTTTACATAGTCATCTTAATGATTGATATTTTTGGCTCTACAGAATAGTAACATGACAGTAATAACTAACACTTTAATTTTTATTCCTTCCAAAATAAAGTGAAATTGATCACCTGCCCTATCAATTGCCTCCTTTTGAACTACTAGCAAAAGAAGAGAATTTGTCATCTATTGAAAGAGAAGAAAATTGAGAGAGAGAAATATAACTTAGTTTAGTTTTCTCCCATTTGTTTGGCTTTTATTATAAAATACATGACTAATATTTGAGAAGACATATGTGTTATTAAATGTCTTTTTTCAACAATGATACAAATTCTATTGATTAAACAATGTAGTAACTGAAAAAGAGAGAATGGAGGAAGTAATGAGAGAGAGGGACTGCACTTTTTCCCCTCTTCATTCCGTAGCTAAGGGAACATTTTGTTCCTGATGTGCATTTTAAAATCTCTTTGGCAATCATTCTTTCACGGGCAATCTACCAATAGTCAAACATTTTATGGTCTTCAATACTCTCCAGAAGAAACAGATTCCTTTAAACCATTATGTTCTTCAAAAGAAGTTAGCCTGTCCACAGTCCCCTGCTTGGCTCTGGATGCAGTTAAAACAAGATCAAGAGGAAGAGAATTTAGGACAGCTGATCTGATACACCTATTAAAGCCAAACCAGATGGTCCCCTGCCTGCTCTTCAGCCCACGTGGTTCATCATCAGATTGTTTCATCCTCCTGCCTCAAATCTTCCTATTGCTTCTCAGGACTTTTAGGATAGACTCGAGTCCCTCACCAGAGCTAGGAACCCTGCACCCCGGGCCTGCCTGCACTTCCTACGTCGTCTCTTACAGCCTGTCTCACTAGAGCCCAGCTGCTTAGTTTTCTTCCTCTTCCTCAAATGCCCAGTCTTGCCCCTGCCCCTGGCTCTTCACACGTGGGGTTCTCTCTGCTCTTGGCAGGTTTCCTCCTATTTTCAAGGCCTGGCTGCTTTGCGTATTTCAGGGTTTGGAGGAGACGCACTTCCTCAAGAACACCTTCCCTGACGCCGCGAAAACACTGCGTCTTCCAGTCATTCGCTCTCTGTATTCCACGACCCATCTTTATTTTCCTTATCACCCTGAAAGCCGTTTGAAAGGTTAGCATTTTTAACACTTGTTTACTTATTTCCACGCTGCCTTTCCCCAGTAGAAAAGCAGCTCCATGAGAAGGGGGACTTTGCTTGTACTTTTTACTTAGCTCCTCGTCTGTGCCAAAAAACAAAGGGATGAATGAAAAGATAGAAATTTTAAACCACCTCCCTGTCAGTCTCAACCTGAAGATTCTCTCTGACAGTGTGAGGACTTGTCACCCTGAGGCCTCATGCACGTGTTTGTGTAATTACGTATTAGACATATCTGTGCTAAGGTAAAATTTTTCTATCTACCATTAACTGATATTTAATGCCTTTGAATTACCATAAAAAGTTCTTCACTCATTATATACATGTCTCTTATTTATTGAACATATTTAACTGTATGTTATACATACCATTTTTCCAACTATTTAATGTCAGTGATATCAAAGAAAATATAAACACTGTCCCAGGCTGCATTGGAGATTAAAAAAGAATATGATTAAAAGTCAAGGTTGAAATGGAGAGTACAAGAGAAAAAGGACACACATAGTAATGCTCTATTTTGTCTCACTATTTTTACACTTTCGGATAAGTAAACATACATCTGTATACATACATAGACATATACACTGACCTATAAAAATTATATAAAAGCATCATCAAATGGAATCAGGTGATTTAAGAAAAATATGCACTAACATTTTTGATATCTAGTCAGAATTTCTAAATATTTTGTCTCTATATGTCTAGATAATTTTAAATGACACCAAAAGTAGTTTCATAGGAGATAGAAAACAGATCTGCTCCCTTTCAGACATGAAGATGTTCTATATATTAATTACAAAAATCATCATTAAATATCTTTCAATGTCGAGTTAATACAATATAATTGATGACATTATGTTGTCAGTAATTCAGATCTAAAATGGAAGAAATAGACATTGATTTTGACCCTAATTGTAGCCATCAACACAGCACGAGATTGCTCCTTGTGGTTCGCCTCCAGCCTCTGGTACCTTGAGGACCTCAGAGCATTATGACTGAAGGACACTAGGGACCAAAACTGAGGTCAGAGGCCGTCTCTGCAGGAGTGAGCCAAGAAGAGCAAGTCGTGGCACTTCAGGGATAGTCTTTTTGGTTTCATTATCCTTTTTAATAAGAACAAGGAAATTTAATTTATCATTTATAATTGTGTCTCTCTGTGGCTTTGCCTCTGATGGCGCCTCCATGCGTGCCCAGTCCTGCCAACCTCTGCAAACCAGTGCTTGTAGTTCAGATGCAGGTGCGGCTCCTTCCTCTTACTCAGAACTTGCTCTCCTCTGTGACACCTGACTTCTATCCAGTTGCTTCCTGCTTGGATTTTGCCTCTCTGCTCTGCCAGGCTGCCACCTGGGAGGGACTCTACACCTGGCTTTTGATCTCCATGTTGCCCCCAGATACATCGTTGGATCAGAACTCTCTTCATGCTCTGCAGTCTCAGGTCAAGTTCAGCTTGACTGGCTCAGCAAGAGTTCCCAGCTATTAGGGAGGGAAAAGCAGGCATAGTCAAAACTCTTCACTTAGGTTATGAAATCAGAAAATTTAAAACTAAGCAATTATTGCTATTATTTAGGAAAATAGTAGCATTTAGTCCAATTCATCTTTCTGATCATTGTAGGCTAAATTAGTCAAGTGTCAGTAAAATGGAGAAGGTGAAATGTGAGCTGGGCTTAAAGAAGAGTAAGATGAAATCAGGCTCAGAGAAAAGATAACGCACGTCAGATGGAGGCAAAAACAGACCAAGGCACAGCAGGAGCAGAGCACACTCAACAGACAATCTTGGAAGAGTTGACACTTTCAAGGTTGCAAAGGTAAACCTGGCCAATTTATGAGGCATTTGGAGTGCTAGTCTTTTGATCCTCTAGTAAATTGGCTTTTACTTTTTCCAAATGATTGTCTGAAGACCACCTGCATCATAGTAACCAACTTGCTTCATTAAAAATAGTTGGGACCCACATAACCCTACCACATAAGAATCTGAGGCTGAAGCTAGGGAATTTGGCTTTGTATCAAGTTCACCGGTTCATTCTTGTTTGAGAACAAATACTATAGTCATCATTTTTAAACTATTTTTTAGCAGTCAACTATTATATGTCAAAACTCAGGATTAAAACTGATAAAAGCCTTGTTTTAATGGTGGATGTGTGTATTGGGGGGAGGGGTCGGGGGCTCTCTTGGGACACCTAAAGCTCTCAGCTTTCAGTTAGAAGAAAGCTGTTGCTGCAATTACCGGGAAAATCACAGAGAAGTGTTACCATGACAGTGGGTGCAACATTGTGATTTATAAGAAATATATATTTGCTTATTCAGATGACCAAAATGTATTTCTCATATATATTTGGTCTTTGTCCACAGTTCCTGGCTCACAGCTCCCTTGGAATTTCCTAAGTGTTGAGAGTGATAGAAGTGTCTTTTGTTATGTAAATGAGGTGACTTTTGGAAAGCACCTATGGATGAGGGCTGGTTGCCAGTGGAGCCAACCATGTGATTAGAGGGTTTCAGTCCCCCTCTCAACTTCTGGGAAGGGGAGAGGGGTTGGAGGTTGAATCGATTGCCAGTGGCCAAGGATTTAATCAATCATTACTATGTAACAAAGGCTCCATAAAAACCCAGGATGACAGGGTTCAGAGAGCTTCCAGGTTGGTGAACATATGGAGGTGCTGAGAGAGTGGCACACTGAGAAAGAGCATGGAAACTCCACATCCCTTCTCACATAACTTGCCCCGTGCATCTCTTCCATCTGGCTGTTCCTGAGTTACATCCTTTTATAATAAACGAATGATCTAGTAGGTAAAATGTTTCTTTGAGTTCTGTGAGCCACTTTAGCAAATTAATCAAATCCAAAGAAGGGGTCATTGGAACCTCCAATCTGTAGCCCATCAGTCAGAAGCACCGGTAACAGCCTGGGCTTGCAACTGGCTTCTGAAGTGGGGTGAGAGGCCAATCTTGTAAGACTGAACTCTTAACCTGTGGAATCTGATGCTATCTCTGAGTAGACAGTGCCAGAACTGAGTTGAATTCTTGGACACCTTGCTGGTGTCTGATAATTGCTTGTTGACGTGGGGAACCACCTCCCCCGTGTTAGAAATTGGGTCTCAGAACACTAATTTAGTGGAGTTTTTAGAAAAATAACCAATCAATAGGATGTGAAGTGGATTTGGAAAGAAAGAGACACAAGATATAAAAAGACCAGCTAATGGCTAGTGTAACAGATATTAATTTACCATCTCAAAATCAAACGTGCAAAAAATATCAAGTGATTTTAATTTCTTTGAATCAATTAAATCTGACTTTGAGGTCTCCAGAGTATGCATCCAGTAGTAAATTCAATCTCAATCAACATTGGGCATCTCTTTCCAAACCTGTCTCATATATGTGGAAAGGTCCTGGAATCCAAAGTAGAACAAATAATTATAGAAAAACCTCTCTGGTGTTGATCCACCCAGATCACTGCCAGTAAGTTCAGTGGACAAGTCCACTTGGTGCCTTAAAGTCCAGTGGCTCTGGCTGTCAGTAACAATGGCAGAATAAGGACTTCTGAAAAATTCCCTCTTCCATAAAAGCAATAAGAAAATTGGCAAAAATTGTCAGAATCAACTTTTTCAGAATTCTGGAAATTAATCAAAATCTTGCAGCAACCCAGGAAGCATTCATTTAAAAGAAAGAGAGAGAGAGAGAGAGAGAGAGAGAAAGAGAGAGAGGGAGAAAGAAAGAAAGAGAGAGAGAAATAAAGAGAAAGAAAGAAAGAGAGAGAGAAAGAGATAAAGAAAGAAAGAAAAAGAAAAAGAAAGAGAAAGAAAGAAAAGGCTGTATCTCGGTAAGAACAGTGAACTTTGTGGTATTTCAACTTACCCAAGGTCCATTCCCTACTCTGTAGCTTCATAGTGGTCCTAAAAAACAACAATCCACATTCACAGTGAAAACCAGCAGCCTGGGAGCAACCATAAGAAGTCCAGAGCTCTTCCAAAACCTTATCCCAAAGAATCATCATTATTTTACCTGCCTGGTGGTTCACTAGAAGATGCACTTTCAAAACTGTGTCTATTTAACCTGACTCAGAGTTTACCCAGTGTGGAAAGCCTTCTCCTTCTCCACACCTGCCCCAAAGTCTTTCCCTATGGGAGTGTCATCAAAATCTATTACAGGCAATGATCTACATAGTGGCTGCCTGAGGCAGTAGAAAACAGTTGGGGAAAATAATAGACTAACCAAAATGGTTTAAAAGGAGAAGCTGAGGAATGAGATGGCCATAGGAAGGATTAGAAAAGCTTAGATATACTCCTGGGACTCTAGAAGGCCACATGTGTGTATCAGAATGTGTCCATGACCAATGCTGCATGCATTCTCAAGAAATACCTGAGAATTCTGTAAGCTACCACTTCAGACTGACCTGGGGGCTCTGTGAAATCAGGAAGTGAAAGCTAAGGCAGAGTTATCAACTGCCTGGCTGAGTGTTGAAAATGTGCCCAAAATGCACACAGCCCAATTTCAAAGACCTGGGGACTTATTGGTTTGAGGTGTTGAAGGACATCTAACTAACTAATAGGTAAATATACAAGACAATATAGATTAAAAAATGGGCAGAGGATATGAACAGACATTTTCCCAAAGAAGACATACAAATGGCCCCCAGGTACATGAAAAGGTGCTCAGCATCACTAATCATCAGGGAAATGCAAACCAAAACCACAATGAGATATCACCTCACACCTGTTACAATGGCAATTATCAAAAAGACAAGAAATAACAAGTGTTGGTGAGGACATGGAGAAAAGGGAACCCTTGTGCACTGTTGGTGGACATGTAAATTAGTACAGCCACTATGGAAAACAGTATAGAGGTTTCTCAAAAATTAAAAATAGAACCACCATATGATCCATCAATTCCACTCTGGGTATTCATCTGAAGGAAATGGAGACATAGCGTGAAAAGATATATGTACCCCCATGTTCATAGAAGCATTATTTACCTTCATGGAAGCAACCTAAGTGTCCGTTGGTGGATGAGTGGATAGAGAAAATGTGGTATATATACACAATAAAATATTATTCGGCCATAAAAAAGAAGGAAATCCAGCCATTTGCAAAAACATGGATGGACCTTGAGGGAATTATGCTAAGTGAAATAAGTCAGACAGAGAAAGAAAAATACTGTATGATCTCACTTATTCGGGCGTACTTTGGAGATATTGCAAGTTTGGTTCCAGACCACCGCAATAAAGTGAATATCACAATAAAGTGGGTCACACAAATCTTTTGTTTCCCAGGGCATATAAAAGTTATATTTACACTATACTGTAGTCTGTTAAGTGTACAACAGCATTATGTCTAAAAAAAGTCTTACCTTATTTAAAAAATACTTTACTGCAAAAAAATGCTAGTGATCATGTGAGCCTTCAGAGTTGTAATCTTTTTGCTGGTGGAGGGTCTTTTAAAAGCACAATATCTGCAAAGCACAATAAAGCAAAGTGCAATAAAACAAGGTATGCCTCTATGTGAAATTAAAAAAAAAAAAACTGAGCTTATAGATAAAGAGAACAGACAGATTGGTGGAGGGTGGGTGAAATTGGTAAAGGTGGTTAAGAGGTACAAACTTTCAGTTATAAAATAAATAAGTCCTGGGGATGTAATGTACAGCATGGGGACTATAGTTAATAATACTGTGCTGTGTATTGAGAATAGCTAAGAGAGTAAATCTTGAAAGTTCTCATCATAAGAAAAAAAAATTTTGTTACTATATATGGTAATGAATGTTAACTAGACTTACTATGGTGATCATTTCTCACTATATATAAATATCCAATCACTATGCTGTACACTTAAAATTTAAAAAAAAATCCCAGTGTTTTTCACAGATTTTCTCTTTTATGTGAATGGATAGCCCAGCTTTATAGACAAGCAGATTGAGAAGCCTGACTAATTCCCCAAATCACAAGTAGGGTTGGAAAAAAGGAGAAATTAAAATTTAATGTTACATGTCGATTATATCTCAATTTTAAAAATTACAGTATAAATGTATTTTTGTTTGCAATTCATTTTTTCTATTTAATTCAAAACATAATTGCATGATGAAATGATTATAACTCTAAGTCAATAGGTAAACAATGTATAAAGATGTAATTTGTAACTATAACAGCTTAGAGGAGGTGGGGGAATGGAGCTATCTAAGAGCAAAATTTTTGTAGACTGTTGAAATTAAATTGTTATGAAATCAAACTATAGGTATAAATTAAGACGTTGATTGAGATTGCTAAGGCAACCACTAAGAAAATAACTAAAAAATAAACAGTAAAAGGGACAAGGGAAATAAAATGGTATAATAAAAAAATATCTATTTAACACAAAAGGCAGCAGTAATGGTGGAAAGGAGGAACAAAAAGACATAAGACATGTAGAAAACAAATAGCAATGTGGCAGACATAAATCCAATCTCTCAGTAATTACATTAAAAGTAAATGGATTAAACTCTCCAATTAAAAGGCAGAGAGTGGCAGAATGGATAACAAACATAACCCAACTATATACAAGACACACACTTTAGATTCAAAGGCATAAACAAGTAGAAAGAAAAAGAATGGAAAAGATATACTATGCAAACGATAACCAAAAGAGAGCTGGAATGGCTATACTAATATCAGACAAAATAGACTCTAAAACAGAATTTATTACTAGAGACAGAGAAAGACACTTTATAATGATAAGACAGTGAATCTATCAAGAAAATATAAAAATTATAAACATAGATACACCTAACATTAGAGCCCCAAAAGAAATGAAGCCAAAACTGAGAATTGAAGGGAGAAATAGAAAAAGTCAATAATAATAACGAGAAAATTTATATAATACCTTCAATAATGGATAGAACAACTAGGTAGAAGGTCAGCAAGGAAAGAGAAGACGAGAACAACACTATGTATGGACTAGATTAGACAGATGTCTACAGAACACTGCACCCAGCAAAAGCAGGCTATATGTTCTTCTCAACTGCACATGAACTGTTCTGAGTACAGACCCATATACACAGCCAGGCTAAATAAATCTAAAAGAATTTAAATAATACAAAGTATGTTCTCTGACCACCATGGAATGAAATTAGAAATTAATAATAGAAAGGAAATCACAAGTACGTAGAAATTAAGCAACACACTCCTAAATAAAGAATGGGTAAAATAAGAAATCACAATAGAAATTTAAAAATACTTTGAAATCAGTGAAAATTAAGACACAACATACCAAAACTTATAAGATGCAGTTCAAGCAGTGCTTAGAGAGAAATTTATAGCTGTAAATACCTATATTTTAAAAAGATAAAAGATCCCAAATCAATAACTTGACTTTCATCCTTAAGAAATTTGAAAAAGATCAAACTAAACCCAAAACAAACTGAGGGAAGAAAATAATAAAGACTAGAGAAAAAATAAATAAAATAGAAAATAGAAAAAAATTGAGAAAAATCAATGGAACTAAAAATTGGCTCTTATCAACAAAATTGATATGCCTTTAGCTTGCCTCACCAAGAGGAAAAAGAGAGAAGATTCAAATTACTAATATGAAGAATGAAAGTGGGGACATAACTATCGACCTCAGAGGAAAAAAAAAGAGAGAGATAGAAGCAAAAAGTAACCAAAGAATAAAAAAATGGGTTTAGATTACTCATTTGAGATGTTTATTGATGCAAGTTATTAGGTAATTGAGGCAAAAGCTTAAGGAGGGAATAGTAAAGAAAGGTTTCCGGGAAGAGGGTGTATTTTCAAATGTTGTGATGGCTAATTTTATGTGTCAATTTGACTGGGCTACGGGATGCCCAGATAGCTAGTAAAACATTATTTCTAGGTGTATCTGTGGGGGTATATCAGTAGTTCTGAGTAAAGAAGACCACCCTCAGCAATGCTGGTGGGCCTCTTCCAATCTGTCCAGGGCCTGAATAGAACAAAAGGTGAAGTGAGGGTGAATTTACTCTCTCTGCTTGAGCTGAGACATCCATTTTCTCCTCTCCTCAGACATCAGTGCTCCTGGTTCTCAGGCCTTCAGACTCAGACCAGGACTTACGCCATTGGCCTCCATTCTCAGGACTTTGGATTTAGACTTACACCATTGGCTTCCCTGGATCTCAGGCCCCTGGACTAGCACTGAATTACACCACTGGCTTTCCTGGTTCTCCAGCTTGCAAATGGCAGATTACGGGGCTTTTCAACTCCATAATCACGTGAGCCAATTCCTACAACCAATCTCCTCTTATCTATGTCTATTGCTATACCTGTATCTATATTTAAATATATATTCTGTTGGTTCTTTTTCTCAGGAAAACCCTGACAAATACAGATGTCTCATATTTGGAAGAGAGAAATTAAAATAGTTAAGGAAAAAAAATTGGGAATTTGTTGGTTCATTAAATTAGAAAGAACAATGGTGGAGTTAGAATCAAGTTAGAATCAAGCATCACTGGTGTTAAGAATTTAAACAAGTTCCAAGTTCTCTGTCTCTCTCTCTTGCTCTCTCACACCCTTCCTGTGTTAACCTTATTCTTTTCATGTTTTTCATGCTACGTGTTTTGGAAGAAAATCACTACGCTGTAGGTATGGTCCACCTCCTTGAGGGCTGAGTATCTACACAAATTATTTGAGATTATCTGTTCAGATTTGTGTCTTCTTCACCATTTATTTGTTTATTCAATCATTTATTGGTATTAATATAGACGGATATTTATTTTATACTTAGAGTTATAATCCAGTGCTACTTTGTTTTGTTGCTCAAATTGTTTCAGCTTTGGTCATTGGGAGTTCTTTCAGCTGGCTCCTGTGTCTTTTGATACCTCCATTATTGTGGGGAGTTTTTAATTTTTGTTTATTTCTGTTTTTAGTACTTCCTTACTTTCTAGCACTATGTGATACTCCAAGTTTATCTTACATATTTCCTGCCTCATATCTAGATGCAGCCATTTCTCCAAAGATCCCTGATTCCTATTTATTCAAGAATAGTATTAGACACCAGAATCTTGGTTCTTGATATGTTCATTGATCCTGCTATTTCTTCTAGGTCCTCTCAGCTATGACCAGAAATGCATTGCATAAAGGACTGGTTATGACCATAGAATTTACCTTTACCTGTACAACAAAGATAGATGACGATTTTAAAATACAATTGTATGTGATAGTTATATTCTCTGACAATGTAGAAACAGTACAACTACAACAATGGTGTAAGAATTGGGAGTGTATAGGAAAGTAGAACAATTCACTGATTTTAAGTGTATTGCTTGAAATTATACTGTTGGGGATGAAGAAGAGTAGAAGATAATACTAGCTTATTTTTCTTCTATGCATAGGGAATAAATTAACAGTCTCCAAAAAGAGAGTGGACATTAAAAGCATTGTATAAAATAATTAATGTACAGGTAGCCATTAGGGCAAGAAAACAAACCTTTCTAAATATGATATAACAAAACAAAAAAGTAAGAATATATGACATTACATAGAAAACTGTATCTACATCTATATTTATATCAACATATAAATATATATAAATCATATAAATATATTTATATTCATCATATAAATATAATGAAATACAATGTAGTAGAACTGAAGTCAAA
This sequence comes from Tapirus indicus, assembly GCA_031878705.1. Lineage (NCBI taxonomy): Eukaryota > Metazoa > Chordata > Mammalia > Perissodactyla > Tapiridae > Tapirus > Tapirus indicus. Next base: position 3,078,256 of record CM062933.1, read on the forward strand.
CACATTAATCTTGTCAACAAATGTAAATTGGCAAAACATATGTATCAAAAGGAAAGAATGCTCAAATTTGTCAACAAAACAAAATCCAAAGCTATGCTATATACTAGAGACATATCTACAACAAACAAATCCAGAATGATTAAAATAACAGGCTGAACAAATATATACCAGCATTGAAATAGTAAAGAAAGCAACGCTGGAAATTTTAACATCTGAGAAGGTAGCACAAAAGGCAAAACGGATACTTTCTAGTACTAAATACTTCAATTACAACAGAGATATAATTTTTGATATTTATGCATCCAATAATGAACAACTTTCATAAGGCAGAAACTGCATGAATTTCCAGGCTAAATAGACAGAAATACAACATTAATAGGAAATTTTAACATACCTTGCTCAGATTGGGTGTGATGAAGTCAACAAAACACTAATAAAGATATAGACTACCTAAACAACATAGTCAGTAAGGTAAATCTTAACCTTGGCAGTAGAGAATATATCTTCTTTTCAAGTACATATGGAACAGTTAAAAAAAATGAGTATATTTTATGCCATAAGCCAATCTGAATGCACTTTAAAAATATAAATTGTAAAAACAACATGAAAAACCAAAAATTATCTTCCCTATTAACTTAAAAAAATTGCAAATAGGGGCCGCCCGGTGGCGCAGCGGTTTAGTCCCCGCTTGGCAGCCCGGGGTTCGCGAGTTCGGATCCCAGGCGCCCACGGATGCGCACTGCCTGTTAGCCATGCCGTGGTGGCGTCCCATATAAAGTGGAGGAAGATGGGCACGGATGTTAGCTCAGGGCCAGTCTTCCTCAGCAAAAAGGGGAAGATTGGCAACAGATGTTAGCTCAGGGCTGGTCTTCCCCACAAAAAAAAAAAAAAAAAATTGCAAATAAAAACCTCTTGCTTGAAAGAAGATATACAGACAAAAATTGTAAACTTAGGGAAAGAAAGGATGATAACCTGATGTATCAGAATTTATTGGATACAGATAAAAATTATGAGGGGATATTTTATAGCATTAAATAACCATATCAAGTCTATTGACTGATTCTATATATGGTTGATCATGGTTATATACCTATGGTTCAGGTTATCTATACCCCTACCGATTTTCTGCTTACTTATTATACGTTTTACTGAAAGAGGAAAGTTGAAGTCTCCAACTCTAATTGTGGACTTGTCCATTTCTCTTTGCAGATAGATCAATTTTCACTTCACTTTGAAGCTCTGTTTTAGGTGTATACACGTTTAGGATGCCGTGCCTTCTTTGAGAATCGATTCCTTTATCGTAGTGTATCCTCTCTATCTATTACAACCCTTCTTGCTCTAAAGTCTCCTTTGTCTGAAATTAATATAGCTGCTTGCTTAGACTTTCTTTTTGTTAGTGTTTTCATGCTCTCACGGTAGCCTAAACTCAGCCTTTAGCAGTTCATTAAAAATTTCTACTTAGTCTTCCTACCGAATTATATGGCAATCTCTCTGAGGTAAACAAATGCATGGATCTTGTTTCTCCCCACAGGTGCCGGTCTCTCTCCAAACTTCAGGTAAGTTGTCTGCCCTGCAGCTTTAGTTCTCTGATGGGTGCAAGAAAATCATTAATCTGCAGTTTGTCTAGGGCTTTTTTGTTGTTGTAGGATGGAAATGATGCTCTCTGAAGCTCTATGTATCCCTGAAATAAAACCGGAAGCCCTGTACTAGGTTTTTTTATTTGAGCTTAGTGAGAGTAGAGTGTGATGTGTATGTCTGACAGTACACGTTTCTAGTCAAGAAAGAAGAAGTTGGAAGAAGTCAATAAATAATATCCCTTCCTCAGGCAAAACCAGGAGAGGCTCACATGGAAGCTTATCAAGCACCCTGTGCCTTAACTTATGTTCTGACTATATTAAAAGCAGAAAAATCTATTCTTGGTGTTTCCAGGCACAGTCTCCATTCTCCCAACTGGAAATGTGGTTGTCTCTGTTATCTGCTCCTTCATGACCTGGGTGGTATAGGAATTATTAGAATAGTGGTACTTGATCTTTTTATACTTTCCCACCATTTCTCCATTTCTCTGTCGTTTGCACATTGAAATTCTAGAAACTTTCTTTCTGTTCACAGATTATCAGATAGAGTCATGGGATTTGAACATGTGAAGGAACTTCTTTTGGATGGGAAAAGGAGGCCTACAGATTCACAATGACCCAGTTTTACAAAAAGAAGCATTGTTATCATATTAGCGATGATCCGGCTCTCCTCTTTCAAGTGCAAATCATCACAGGGCAGACAGCCCACAAATTGCTATTTAGCATTTATATTTGAGAACATGGTCAATGAATGAGCATGGAGAGGAAGAAGAGGAATGAAGCACAAGATATCTTAAGACCTACCCTAGGCTATTGAATATACAGTTAAAATTCTACTAAAACTCATCTATGACTTTATAAATTTCACCCAATTTTAGCATAACTCTTCTTCCATTCTGAAAATATCCCTTTATATTTAAGCATTCGTTCTATTCACAAGTACTTAAAATATATGAAAATATGTTGTTGTGTGTATTTTTTTCATGGTATAATCTGCTGTGAGATCCATACCTTATCTTTTAAAAATCTAAAAATACTCCTTTTTGAATTTGTCAATATGCTATCAAGGTGGTTACAATTATGATTTTATAAGTTAATGACTATTATAGCATTTTTACAATTTTGCCTGGCTTCTGCAGATGTCTTTATGTTCTCCTTAACATATAATATATTTTCCCCTGGGCTTTTCAAGTGTAGTGTGGAGATTAAATTTTTTAAATAAATAAAAATGATTTAGCCTCCCAGCATTTCCGCTTACATTTTCAGTTACATCAGAATACATACCTAATAAAATTTTTACAGAGCTAACCCCAAAATAAAGAAAATACAAGGTTTACGATGTAAATAATCTTTTTCAGACACTTTCATCATTACATTATGAATAGCTAATATGGGTTTCATTTGTTTGTTGTTAAATTTCCTAACACCATGGCTTGAAACTATCAAACTAGCCAAAAACAAAATAAGGATCAGATAATTAGGCTTTATGGGATTAAATTTAATGATGGACCCCCAATTCCTGATAACATTCAGTTGGCACCTCTTCTTTCAGTAAGGCATCTTATTGCTTGGTTTAACACTCAGTGTTTAAAAGTTACAAGATGTGAATAAGCTTGTTGATTTGAGAGCATAAGCCATAAAATAGATTTTGGTGTATTTCACTCCATTATTTTAATAAAATTATCCTTGAGACTACACACATTTTAGTTCTAGGGAAATTGGGGAAAATTTTGAGTGTGTATTATGCAAAAATATTTAGACAAATATTTAGTTCAGCTAGTCATCTGACTCTTTGTCTACACAATGTCCAAAATTTAGATCTTTTGAAATGTTTAGCTGATTAAGTGAATTTTCTATCCAAATGCTTGGCATCATATGGATTCAAGTCTGGTTGTGTTTGTCTTATTTTTTGTTTTTGTCACTAGTTAGTTGCATAAATCAAAAGGAGACTGAATTAGGACTAAGTTAAAGTGTAAGGACATTCAGCAGAAAACACATGAAAATTCATGATTTTATTCTTTCAGAAAACTGGGGCAAAGTATGAATAAACAAAATTCTTGAATTTTACTTTAGTCATTAATTCCACTTTCATATTTTACATTTTCTTTCTCAAACTGTTTTAGCTCAAATTATTATCAGAATGAACAACTGATAATGGTAAACTACGTTTAGACTATTTGCATGCCATTTTTAAGTTATTTTATCAGATAGGGAAAAAAATACAGAAAAGTATAGAGAAAAAGTAACAACCATGTGTCTACCATTCAACTTGATCAGATCCAAATCTTTTGTCATGTTTGCTTTAGATTTTCAAGCAATTAAACCTTAGAGACAATACTAAAGCGGCCTCCACCCGTCCCCTGGTGCCGTTCGTTCTCACGCGCAGAAGGAGCTGTGGCCCTCACACTGAGTATAGTTGATGTAAACAATGAAGTTTCCATTGAACATTATAATTAAAACATTTATATCTTACGAAAATCAGAATTCTTTAGCTTCAATATTTAAGGAGAAAAGCGAGCTTCAGTATTTAAGAAGAAATTCATTTAAGAAGAAATGGATTCTTGTTCATTTTTACCGAATTTCAGAAGCGAGTGAGAGTAAATGAAAAAGAAGTTGGTGTTAATACTCCCCCACAACACTGACTTACACCCTCTTTAATTGGTGGGCTGGTTTATACTAGATTTATTTTTCTGATGGTGAAAAGATGAAAAAGAATTAGACGAAAATATCACTTTATATTATTCATGTATATGGAACAAGATATAATAAAACTATTTTTGTGTGTTTTTTTCTTTTTCCTTCCAGTGTACTTGACCTTTACAAGCTGGTTGGTCCAGGCATCCACCTATTGAAGGAGGGGGGATGGAGGAGATTAGAAATGTTGCAAAGGAATGCAATGAGGTAAAATTTTGCTTCTGACATGTAGAATGGGATGAAAATGAGAGAAGTGACACAATGTGCATTCTGATTTCCCATCTCTGGGTGTGTGCTGGATAAACTGAAATGCAGCATGGAGAGCAAGAAGCTAATACGTAACTGCCCAGTCTGGGTATCAGGAAATCACCACCCAGAGACCTGGATGCCAGTACCTTTCAGGCCAGCCTGATTCAGAGAGCAGAGAGCATGGTCAGACAGAAAGAGAATCTGGTTAGCACACCTGAGCCTGCCTCACTTCCTGAGTGGTTTGGAGACTAAGGGGAGAGCCCATACGGCTGCCACGGGCCCACCGTGGCTGGAATGGAAGAATAGGTGGGAGACTGAATGGAGTGTGTGGCAGATCCAAGAGGAACTGAGAGGAATCTGAACCAGTGAAGGGCGGATAGTCTATTCTCCCTCCAAAATAAGGGACCTCAATTTCACCAGCTACAGACTCTGGAAGGCCTATAGGAACCATCTGCTAGTGGACAAGAGTTATCACTCCAGACCCCAGTGGTCCCCAGGCAGCACACATCCAAGGCCTAGCTCAAAGGCAAGAGACCACCACCATTTCCCTCTCTACTGCTAAGGCACTTAAGCCACAACCCCTTGTTCGCTTATACCCAAAACTATCTTAAGGAAAGAGGCGGAGGAAGGGAGATATTAAGGGACAAAATATTACTTAACTTACTATTGAAAATCAGCTCAGAGAGATTTAAAATCAGAATGTATAATGAGTCCATTTTTTCCCCCAGCGAAACAGTGTGTGAGGACTGGTAAAACAGAGATTAGCGCTAAACCAAATAATGTAGCACATTTTCCTCTGCATGTCTGAACTGTAGTAAACCAACACGCACATACATATAGACACACAAACACACAGATATATGCATAGACATAAGTCAACTATTATGCATTAAGTATAACAGGATATTTAATCTTTCAGAGTCACACAATTTTTCACTAAGGGAATAGGTAAGTTTTTTGTTATTAATGTGTGTATATTGCAATAAAGCAACTTCCTAATACCATGAAATTGCAATGGGCTAAACATTTAGTCCAAATAATAATGGAAGAGGGCAACTTCCATTTGAAATGAAATACTATTCAGGTAGTAAAATGATTATGAAATAAAAGGTATATAGTATCTCTGAATAATTCCCATTTTTAAATATATCCATAAGGTGTTTCTTTTCTTCGTTTCATTTTAATTGACTAAAATAATTTAAGGGAAAGACATGGTTGGCTGTTATTCTGCTTCTTTGGAAATGTGATCTCTAATGTTCTCTGGAAGAAAGAATGCTTTGCTACGGAAAATGGCATGAAGAAGCAAATTGATTACATCCTTGAACTTACTTGGGTTTTTACACACAAAAATATTAAATAAATGTTGATTAAAATTCACTCGTATCAACTATTTTCAACAGCATTAATATATAACATTTTCTAGGAACAGACCATAAATGTGTGTTTGAATTCAGTTTTGTGTTATGTTTATATTTCCCAAAATAATTTCTATTTCTCATCACCTCGACCTGCTTCTTACTCCTACAAAAACAAAAGCTCTGGCCTTCAAGAATATGTACAAGGATGTTTAAGATAGCATTATTTGCAAGGGCAAAAAATTGGAAACAACCTGAATGTTCATCAGTATGGGAATGATTGAATAAATTATTATATATCTCTACTAAGAATAAATCTAGACATTAGAAGAATAACTTAGAACTCACACACCCTTACCCAGGGGATATCCAAAAAATATTCTTAAGTCAAAAACATAAGTTGCAACAAAATTTGCATAATGTATATGATCTATCTCAGGGGGTTTTTTTGCATGAATTTCAATGTTTTTTCTTTGACTATAATTTAAAATCATTTAAATCATATTGGAAGTATCTGATCATTAATGACTTGATAGAATTCCCCTATGAAACCATCCGGACCTGGTATATGTTGAACGTTTATTGGGTGGGAGATCTTTTCTTTCTCTATTTTTTCTATGGTAGTTGATCAGTTTAGATTTTCTGTCTCTACCAAGATCAATTTTGATAAGTTATATTTTTCTGGGAAGTATAGATGAAATATCCATTTCATCTAGGCTTTCAAATTTATTTGCATAGTTGTGCAAATTAGTCTCATCATTTACAAATTTTTCTCTTTTCTGATGGTTATTTTCCTCTTGTCATTTCTAATTTTCTGCATTTGTGTCTTCTTACTCGTATGTTAATAGGTTAGCTAGTGGTTTGTTTATCTTGTTGGTAGTTTCCAAAAAGAATTTTCTTTAAACAAAGAATTTCCACAAGCAAAATGGATATTTTTCAAAAAACTGCCATTTAGATTTATTTATTACTTCTACTATTTTTCTATTTTCTAATTCACTAATTTCTACTTTATCTTTACTAATTTCTTCCGCTTTTTTATCATTCTCTTTCTCTTCTTGAATTTGTTGTTTAAGTCATTTATTTTATTATAGTCTATAATGTTACTTAAATATGTAGCTGACTGTAGGACTGGGACAGTGAAAATATGAAATAAGCCTGGAGTATCTTGTCATGCCAGAAAGGGAGTACTCACAAAAAACAATGATGGGGTCATGTCAAATGGTCATAAGAGCCCAGTCTGGAACAGTCTGAGCTGGAACAGTCTGAGCAATAAGATAAGCAACAATAGTATTGTATTATAACCCAAAATATAAAATAAATGTATGTGAGTTCATACTGATATAAATTGTTTTAATAAATAGATGAGAGGGGAGAAAGGACACATTTTTCTTATAGAAAAGTTCCAAATACATACTATTTGTAGATATTACTCCTTCCAGGAGTGAAGCTTTATACCCATCCTTTTGAGTGTGAACTGGACTTAGTGACTAACTTCCAAAGAACACAGAAAGGGACAAATAGTAACGTTGCCCTGGAGGAAACTGGAGAAATCTGGCAGACAGTACCTCAACAGTACCTCAACTCATCATAAGATGTTGTCTCACTCTGTTCTGGCTGCTATAACAGAATAATGTAGACTGATTGGCTTATAAACAATAGGAATGTATTCCTCATAGTTCTGCAGGTTGGAAGTCCAAGATCAAGGTGCTGGCAGATTCCGTGACTAGTGAGGACCTACTTCCTGGTTAGTACACTGTAGTCTTCTCACATGGCAGAAGGGTGAGGGAGCTCTCTGGGGTCTCTTTAATAAGGGCACTAATCCCTTTCATGAGGGCACCACCCTCATGACCTAATCACCTCCAAAGATCCCATCTCCAAATGCCATCACATTGGGAGTTAGAATTTCAACAGAATGAATTTTGAGGGGACACATTCAGTCTATCACAGATACTAACATTAAAGGAAACAAAGTAAAGAGTATATGGGAACTATCTGTATTATCCCTGTAACTTTTATATATATATATACATATAAAATTATTTCTAAGTAAAATTTTTTAAATTCTACAATGGGCTACAATGGCTTAAGGTGAAATTAATGAAGTGTCAAATTATAGCTTTATTGTCAGCCAATGGAAATTCAGATATTAAGCCATAGTTTCTTCATTAAGTTATTTATTTACTCATAAATACTCATTGAGAACTTAGTATATGAGTATCACTGTGCTAGGTTATTGATTGGAAAATGACGAAGTCTACCTGTTGCAATCCTCGAGGCATCCATCACAGATATGCTGACAGCCTGTTCAATAGACTGCCGAGGCTTATTTAGGGACAAGGGACTATTTTTGAAAACACAAGGGCTAAACCGACTCTAAGAGACAGATGCTATACCTGGATCTATGAAGAAATCCAACTATTTTTATGTATTTTAATATGATCTTTTTATTAATCAATTCAAACTACTTCAGCCTTTTAAATTCTTTGCCCAGGCAAGTGTTACTGGCAGAAACCAGCTCAAATCAAAGTCATCATGTAACCAGTTAAACTCATTGCATTTGAATAATCAGCCAATTCACAATCTCATCATTTCAAAGTCTGTTTTCTATCCCCAAGCCTAATGATTTCTCCAGGAATTAAACATTTGAGAAAACATTATAACATGTTTTTCTAGGTGCAAACTAGCCCTTTAAATCTGTATTTTTCAAACCATTTATAGTGACCCATGATATTTTTAAGTATGCCTCTATAGGCATTTTTTAATGAAATACAATACAATACAATGGGAATGACCAAAATGCATTTAATGCAATAAGGATAAATATGGTTTTGTGAAAGCTGTTTCAGTTTAGATGTGTGTGTATGTGTGTGTGTGTGTGTGTGTGTGTGTGTGTATTATACCCTGGCATAAAATATATTTTTTATATATGAGTCAAGGAAAAAAAGTTCAAATACCCTGCTGTAAGGGATTTTCCAGTGTTGTCACCAGACCAGAGACATAGCATATAAGTCTTATATGAGGAGTCTGAACAATAAGCAACATGAAAGTAAAGAAAATTCAAAATATCTTTCTTGGGGAGTTGAAAAGGCTTTTCAAAGGAGGTGATATTTGAACAGAGTTCTGAAGAACTCAGAGTTACATAGAATTCCAGTAGGTAGACATGCTGGGAAATGATATTATAGGCAGCTGGAAAGATGAACAGTGTTTAATGAGAAACAGAATCATCTAGATCCTTGTCAAAATGCAGATTTAGGGGCCTTACACCCAGATATTCTGATTCAATAGATTCAGAGTATGACCAAGAAATCTGCATTTTCAACAAGCACCTATTTCTTACACACACACTCACTGGAATTCTGATTCATGGGGTCCAAACACCCTGCTAGCTTAGAAGAAAGAAAGCATAAACAAATTTGCAAGAGATCAAATAGGCCAGTTTGATTGAAATAAAGTGAAGGTCCATAATGGAAAATTTTAGAACAAGCTAGAAAGATAGATGGAGCCAGGTTGTGACGGCCTTGGAATTTCAAGTTAAGGAGTATGTACTTTACCTTAAAGCAACAGAGAGTCATTAGTATTTTTATAAAATGGAGGGACACCACCTAGGATGATTAATTTGATATTGGGGTTAAAAGAAAGATAAACTGAAAGTGGAAGATTGGTTATAAGAGTGTTGAATGTCTAGGTATGAGTTAAAAGGGTTGGCTCATTCCAGAGAAAGAGAAAATTTTGCCCATTGAGAGTGTCTAGGTTTTTATGTAAAACCCAGTAAAGTAAAGTAATACATTTTCAGACTGTGGACTTCAATGAAATATTTAACCACATATATCAGGTATATCCACAAAAAAATAATTGCTGATATTTTGTTCCAATCAAAATTTAGCACATCATGTTGTCCCTGAGATTGAGTAAAAATGTTGTCCCCTAGGAAACCTCATACTGTCCACTGAAGAAGGTAACAATCCCATTTATTCCTAACGAAGTGGGAAAGCATTCTGCAATGTTTGGTGCATTAAGTTCCAGTGAAATTGACTTTAATATTCAAAATTAAACTACCTTTTGTATTAATTAGAGAATAATAAGTAATTCCTCATTATATCCATGATGTTTTCATTTAGCCATAAGTATGCAGAGAAACTATTTCCATTTTCCACTTATTTTTTCTAAATTGTGTGTTTCCGGTAATAAATCTTGCCGGCTCAAATATGAAAATAAATTAGCATTAATTTTCATATCCTTGAAACCTGATATCAATTCATAATGTCACTATTTATCAATCCATTAAAAATATTCTGTGCTCATTTGAAAAGATGTAATGTGAACAACTCAAAAGAACCCAACAATGGAAATGACCCCAGGTGAACTGCGGAGTGGACTAGATAATTTTTTTAATTTTATTTTTCTCAAAGAAAATTGCATGGGGATTTCTGGAGGCCAGGGTTGTCTTTATAAGGAAATTGAACACTAAGGAAAAACAGATTTGACCCCAAGCTGCACATGCATAGATGTGATTTGGCAAACTTCCCCATGGTCTAACGATTCTGGGAATAAACGGGAAGGGATACATGCACCCCAACCAAGCGGCATTGTGCAGCCAGAGCAGAAAAGGACTCCATACTCTACAACCTCAACCCAACAGGGACCTAGCTGAGCAAAATAATAAATTTTCAGACAATAGACTTAATCAAAACACTTATGCACATATGGCAGGCACATCTATGACCACTAACAAAATTGCTAATACCTTGTTCTAAGCCTACACTAGAGTCTGCTTCTCTGCAACAGATGTATTTTGATCATTAGAATCATTAGATCTAAATTTGATCATTAGAATTTAGAAGGCTTAAATTCTGATTAGAGTTTGCAAAAGCAGTTCTCTTATTCTTCAAGTATTATAACTTCTGAAGTCTCAGATTAGAAGTGATTTTACATCTAAGAGCCTTAGTAGTAGAAGTGTTTTCTAGAATCAACTTATATATCATACAGCCTTTGCTTTCGAATTTTTAAAAGCTTGTAGTATATATATGGAAAGGCCAAACTTATTTCCATTAATAAACTTTGTTTATGGGAGTTGCTAAGCTAGATGGTTGTGGTAACATTTGTTTTATATTTACTAAATGCCTGGCATTGTACTAAGCGCTCTCTGTGATCACCACACAAGCATACCTATAAGGGAAGTGCTGTTATTGTGTATGAATGAAACCAAGGCCCAGGGATGTTGAATGATGCGCCCGTGGTAACTCAGTTAGTAAATTGCAGATCTGAGATTGAAACTCAAGCAGTCTGCCTCCAGAGCCCACAATCTGAACCACACTGAAATAAATATTTGTTGATGAATATTAAAGGAAATCAGAGCTTTGAAGACAGCATCACTATATGTTCTGATTACTTTTTACTGCTGAGCCAAAATAGAATGCAGAAATGAAAAGCTATTCTCCTTTGCAAGTTCCCATTTGAAATTAAAAGTAAATTTTTTTAGGGTCATTTCAGGCCATGCCTTATTATTGCACATTATCAATGGGATCACATTCCCTATTATTTTGTAAATTACTTGGCATCTATTAGCTATGTATGGCTGCAATTTGTCATTAGTCTACTTTGTTGGGTAAGTTGAATTTTCTAAGTAAGGTTTTAAAAATTACTAAACAATGTAGTTTTGTTACAAAAAGTACATGAAAGAAATTTAAAATCATTATTATTCCCACTATCCACAGATAACCACTCAACACATTTTGATGTAAATCATTCCAGGCACTTTTTTTTTCTTCTGCTTATATGGCAAGATAATTTGTTGAGTGTTTTGTCCTCTACTGTAGATATTTTTCTTCCTTTGTCCCAAGAAGTTAGCCAAATCTTATCTTTCAGGAGCTTTTATATTGCAGAAATACCACAAGACGTTACAGACTTCTGCTGAGGAAGCTATGAGATACACAAGTCTCCCAAAATTAAGAACTGAGGCTTGGAAGCCATGGGAAAATATGCCGGGACAACAGTCAGCATGAATGTGCTCAAGCCACCCACCTACAAGCTTGAGAAAGGTGACACCAGCGGTGACCAACACGGAATGAGGCTTTTTCCCAAATGTTACACGTAGCATAAGACGGTCAGAACTTTCTTATGCTCCCTGAAGAGAAAGGAGGGTGAAATAAAGAGTATTTTGTTGCCAGTATTTTGTTAAGGATTTTGGATCCATATTTATAAGGTATATTGGCCTGTAGTTTTCTTTTCTTGTGATATCCTGGTCTAGTTTTGCTATCAGGATAACACTGGCCTCAAAGAATTAGTTAGAAAGTGTTTCCTTCTCTCCTATTTTTTGGAGGAGTTTACAAAGGATTGGTGTTAATTGTTTGTCTGGTAAAATTTACCGGTGAAGCCACCTAATTCTGAGATTTCCTTTAAGGTGTGTTTTTTTATTACTAAATCAATGTCTTTACTTGTTATAGATTTAATCAGATATTCTATTTCTTTTTGATTCAGTTTTGATAGTTTGTGTCTTTCAAGGAATTTGTCCGTTTCATCTAGGTTATCTAATTTGTTAGCATTCAATTGTTCATGATATTCTCTTACAATTTCTTGATTTCTGTAAGGTCAGGAGTAATCTCCCCTCTTTCACTTCTGATTTTAATAAATTGAGTCTTCTCTCTTTTTTTCTTGGCCAATGGAGTTAAAGGCTTGTCAAGTTTGTTGATCATTTCAAACAATCAACTTTTGGTTTCATTAATTTTATTTTTTTTCTTTTATATTTCATTGATTTCCACTCTAATCTTTATTCTTTCTCTCTTTCTTCTCGCTTTGGGTTTAGTTTGTCTTTCCAGTTTCTTAAGAAGGAAGATTAGGTAATGGATTTGAGACCTGTTTTCTTCTTCTTTTTTTTTTTTTGTAAGCATTTACATCTATAAGTTTTCCTTTTGCTATTGCTAAGTCCCATAAGTTTTGATATGTTTTCTTCTCATTTTCATTAATTTCAAATAATTTTCTGATTCCTCTTGTGATTTTCTTTAACCCATTGGTTATATAGGAATGTGTTGTTTAATTTCTACCTATGTGTGAATTTCCAAAATATTCTTTTGTTATCAGTTTCTAATTTCAGTCCATTGCAGTTGGAGGACACATATTGTAAGCTTTCTTATGACTTTTATATATCTCTGAAATGATCTATATTGCAGACTGTTCCATATGCACTTGAGAAGAATGTGTAGTCAGCTGTTCTATAGAGTAGAAGTTCTGTTCTGTAGAGTGTTCTATAGACGTCTGGTGGGTCTCGTTGGTTTACAGTGTTGTTCAAGTCTTCTATTCCTTGCTGACCATCTGTCTAGTTGTTCTATCCATTTTTAATGGGGTATAATTATAATCATCAGTTATTGTTGATGTATCTATATTTCCTTTTAATTCTGTCAGCTTTTCTTTTAAGTATTTTCGGGCTCTGTTGTTAGATGAATGTATGTTTATAATTGTTATGTCTTTTTGGTGGAAAGAACTTTTTACCATTATAGAATGTTCTCTGTTTCTAGTAACAACTTTTGTCCTAAAGTCTATTTTGTCTGATATTAGGATAGCCAGTTGAGCTCTCTTTTGGTTACCGATTGCATGTCTTTTTCCATTCTTTTTCTTTCAACTTTGTGTCTTTTGAAGCAAAACTGTTATCTCTTGTATGAGGCATATAGTTGGATCATGTGGATTTTTGTTTGTTTTGTTTTACCAATTCTGCCACACTCTGCTTTTTAATTGGAGTGTTTAATAAATTTAAGTAAATTACTGATAGGGAATGATTTATGTTGTCATTTTGCTATTTATTTTCTGTATGGCTTATGTCTTTTTGTTCCTACTTTCCTCTGTTATTGTCTCCTTTTGTGTTAAATAGCTGTTTTCTTGTTTACTAATTTAATTCTCTTATTGTTCCTTTACTATATTTTTTTAGTTGTTTCCTTAGTGGTTGCATTTGGAATTATCATTATCATCTTAATTTATAACAATCTAGTCAGGTTAATACTAACTTAATTTCAATAACATACAAAAACTTTTTTTCTAATTATATCTCTGTTTCTCCACCTCCTCTAAGTTGCCTGCTCAAATCTGCTGTTGAACTCCTCAGTGACTGTAATTTTTCATTTCAGTTGTTGGACTTTTCAATTCCAATGAGAAAGTGAAAGGAAGAAGAAAATGAAGGGATGGCTCCTCATCCTACCCCTTCCCACAGTGGCTTCACCTCTTTAGGAAACTTTAAGGAGAGAAAGATTTAAAGCCAATATATGAAAGAAATAATTTTTTTTGCTCTGAGCACTCAGGACCCAAACACCTAACTGTGCTGCTAGAGTGCCCATATGACAAAGTGTAATGCAGAGCTGCAGAGGATCGATTCTCCCTACTTGGGCACCAGACCAGCCAAGGCAACCACTATGGAATACCTATATGCTCTGTTTTGCAGGGCAGAGACAAGAAGGTCCACAGGGCACCTGTCTCTGCTGGGCAGCATTCCCTTGAGGGACTCCAGCAGCAGTGTTGATGGCAGTGGGCATGTTTGTCAAGTTGTTAGTACAGTGGACCTCATACAGGTAGCCTGAGTCAAAGAACATGAAGACACTATTTCCTGAGCACCTGTGAGACAAACTTTAGGACTCCCAGATACACCTGGTGAGATTTTGAAGTAACACAAAGGTGCAGTAAATATTGAATATTGAATATTTATGCGACCTCATATATTCTCACAGACTCCTCTCACCCTTTCATTTTTCAGAGCAGTTGGAGATTCACAGCAACACTAAACATAAAGTACAGATAGTTCCAATATATTCCCCTACACATGTATAATCTCCCCCACTGTCAATACCACCCACTAGAGTGATACACTTGTTACCATTGATGAACCTACACTGACACATCATTTTCACCCAAATTCTATAATTTGCATAACACTTCACTCTTAGTATTGTACATTCGATGGATTTTGAAAAATGTATAGTGACATGTATCCACCATTATAGTATCATACAGAATAGCTTCGCTGCCCTAAAAATCCCCTGTGCTCTGATTATTAATCCCCCCTCCCTCACCTCCTGACCTTTTAACTGTCTCTATAGTTTTGCTTTTTCCAGAATGTCATATAGTTGCAATCATACAATATGTAGTCTTTTCAGATTGGCTTCTTTCACTGAGTAATATGCATGTAAGTTTCTGCCATGTCTTTTCACGGCTTGATAGCTTTCTTATTTTTAGTGCTGCATAATATTTTAATGTCTGGATGTGCCAGTTTATTTATCCATTTATCTACTGAAGGACATCTTGGTTGCTTCCAAGTTTTGGCAATTATGAACAAAGCTGCTATAAACATCTGTGTGTAGGTTTTTGTGTGGATGTAAGTTTTCAACTCCTTTGGGTAAATACCAAGTAATGTGATTGTTCAATTGTATGGGAATAATATATTTAGTTTGGTAAGAGATCATCAGACTGTCTTTCAAAGTAGCTGTACCATTTTGCATGCTACCAATAATGAATGAGATTTCCTGTTCTCTGCATTCTCACCAACATATGGTGTTTTTGTTGTTCTGGATTTTGGCCATTTTAGTAAGTTTGTAGTGGTATCTTGTTGTTATTCTAATTCACATTCTCCTATTGACGTATGATGTGGAACATCTTTTTATATGCTTATTTGCTATCTTTATATCTTGTTTGGTGAGGTATTTGTTCATGTCTTCTGCCCACTCACAGACTTCTGAAGTTTGAGGCTACTCAGGTTATTTTCTAGGCAACATTGCTTGAAAACAGTTACCTTCAAGAGAATTATTCAGTTCAGGATTTAAATTTCTTTCCTCCATTCATCCATCCTTTTATGCTTCCTCTCTCCTTCTTTTTCCTCCTTCTTTCCGTCCTATCAAAAGCAGGAGGTATACATATGACTTGGTTACATGATGTGTGAGGTATCAGAGTAAAGCTGCCAGGTAAGATGCAGGATACCCATTTAAGCTTGAATTTCAGATAAACAGTGAATACCATTTAGTATAAGTATGTTCCAAACATTGAGTTATTCATTATTTATTTTAAATTCAAATTTAACTAGACATTCTCTATTTTTTTCTTGGCACAACTTTTAAAGATTTTATTGGACATATTAATTTTTCTCAGAAACGTTTTTAAGTTACCTGTAATTCTTAGACTGTCCAAGTAGAGGAGAAGGAAGGCTATGCTGAAGGGGCAGCAGGGGAAGCAGTGACCCGGCCGCGACTCTGCAGCCATCTTCACGTTTTCAGGCATCCCTTTTCTCCAGCAAAAACTCGGGCAACTCCTCTGCACCTTTACTTATTTATAGTCTAACTAACACCATAACTGAGATGCTGGCATCTTTTCATCAGTTGGTGGGTTTACAACACAGGCAACAAGTACATTGCTTTTCTGTGTTCCAGTACTTGGAACATCGGGTGGGATCAGAACTTGCAGCAGCATATTGCCTAAATTGGTGGCTACCTACACTAAAAGCTGTGCTTCCAATTTGCTGCAGGTTTTAACGCAGAGTACCTATACCCTTCTCTTCAAATTTCTTGTCTTTCTTATAAATTAGTTTACACTGTTTGGAGTAGAAACCATCTTCGTTGACTTGAGGAACTGCTACTTTGGGTAGTTCATCATTCTCTTTCCTCTTCTCTACCTTTGCATTTATTTCTGCCACCTTCTGCTTGGCTCTCCAATGTTTTAGAGGAAAATGTTGAATAAACTGGTTTATTCTGGATAATATTTTTGCCAAATAAAATGGAGTTTCCAGGGGAAAATGAAAATCCAGTCAGGGGGTCAGGGCTCAACAAGCCCAAAAGAGAGCTATCGATTTTCTGGCAAAGGCATTTGTTGCTCCTAGGGATGGGTCCATTTTCTTTTCAGACACAGCCTCCACCTTCTTTACTGCCATGAAACAAAAAGTGTTGATTCTCATTGTAATGTGGTTGAACCAAGTAAGGAAGGAGAATGCTTCAACCAACATTTTGTTAGGTCTACTTTCATAATTACTGCTGCTGTAACCACAGGCCCACTTAGAGCCAGTTTGAACAGACCCCATTTATCAACAGAGTGATCAAGAATTGTCTTTCAGAAAGTTTACAAACTCACATAGCCAGAGCATGTGCAGAAGAAGAAATGCTGACCTGAAATGACCACAGAACCAAAGGTTTTACTCCCCACAGAACCAAAGGACTGGGACTTAAAAGTTGGACTTTTATCAGAAGTGAGGGGTCCCGTATTCAGGATGATCTGGTGTTATAATTCCTTCCCCACCTCATCATAAATGTATAGAACCTTACCATAAATGCTTGAAGCCCAAGAACCAAAACCTGTCCCACCAGCATTTCCACGTGCCAGCCTGTTCTCCCTAACCTCTTAAATTTTGCCCCAAATCCTGAATTGGGGAGACAAATCTGAGGGCACATGCCCCTGTCTCCCTGCAGATTGATCTCACAGAATAAAGCTGATTTCTTCCCCAAATGCTGATGCCATAATTCATTGGATTTTTATGTGCATTGGGCAGAGAACCCCAATTTTGTGGGGTGACACTGCCACTGTTCTCATGTTCTATATTCGCTAAATATTTCTCCCCGTCTTTAAAGACAGATGTCAGATCAGAATGGGTTTGTATTCACATGCTTCACTATCTAGTCACAAACAAAACAGTTGAACATAGCTAATGCATGTTACCAGCATTCGTTTGGCATGATTTACTTACAGTGACACAGAGGAAGACGGCTATTGACTGTCGCCATTAGTTTGGGGATTTGAAATCTTTCTCTTGCCATTTGAAGTAGTAATAGAAAGAAAGGCTACTTTGTTCTCTGTCTTTGGACTAGTGAAGGAAGGGACACTAGTTATTGCTATTTCCATTTGACAGTCCTTGTAAAGATTTCACTCCAGTGCCATTACCAAATCCAGAAACCCTCCTCCTCCAGAAAGTACAACCAAACATTTGAAACCTTTAAAAGCCCCTCCACTACAGATTCAAATCCAGCATCTACAATTTGCTTTTTTTTAACAGCTCTAGTCTTCAAGACTTCCTCATCTGACCGCAGAGAATGTTCCCACCCATTCTGCTTCATCTTCTTGATCCCAATTCCTATCTGTCAATTCCTTCTCAACGATTCTTTGACCACTTTTTCAAGTCATTCTGGGGGCGGTCACAGCACTGGCTGGAGTGTGAAGTCCTGGTGTGCTGCAGTGGCAGCAATCTTAGGGGCTGCTGACCCTATACTGGGGAGCTAGATATTCCAAGGAAAGTATAAAATACATAGTCAAGACTCAGAAGACTGACATCACTAGTAGGAGCCAAAGGGAGGGTCTTGTTTGCAGGGAGAGATCATTGAGGTCCCTGCATGGTGGTGGCACATACACTTCCTCTTGCAATCCTTAGATAAGGGAAAATCACCTGGGAAAAAAGGGGGAAGTTTTTTGTATACTGAGCTAAGTATCCTGACAGCAACTGTTTTGAACTAGTGTTACCTAGATATGGCAACATTAAGTGTTTTCTACTGAGCAGAAATAGGCATTGGGAAAGTCGAGGTTACATTTCAACAAATATGAGTTGTGACTATAAACTCTAACCTGTGGCGATTGCTTCTTTGAGATGTGTTGCCAGGGTTGCATGTAACAAGAGAGCGAGAGCAGGGACACCACACCCCACACACAGCATGGGATGGTTCCTTTGCTTCTCTGCCAGTCACCACTGCAGGTCCCTAGATGCTCACCCACCTCTTCCCAGGAGAGCCAGGGAGACCCAACACTAAGTCCTCTGTGGGAGTTTGCAAGAGAGGCAGAGGGGTCTCAGAACCAGACGGGCTTCCATAGTCCTGAAGTTGTTTCAGACGGAGTAGGGGAGACGTGACAAGATTCGGGCTCTGATGGCTTTTTGGAAGGCACAACCACCTTTGTGTCAGGAGCAGATTCAGTGATAGAGTGACTGCCTCTTAAATGGCATCTAATTCAGAATCTCAAAACTTAGGAAATGCCCAACTAAGGAATTAAATATTTTCTACTTAATTGACTCTCCTGGGAAGCAAGACTGTATTCATTGTTTATTTTTAAAAAATTTAATTGATATCTTATCAAAATAATCTATCTATTTCTAACAACTAAAACTCAAATAGTCCTAAAAGCTTATTAAAAAGGAAAAAATAGCAGCTCTCTGTCTCCCAGTTTCCTACCTAGACTCCCACTCCCCAGAATTTAACTGGTACCTTTCCTTTGCCATTTGGTCCTATTCTATCTACAAGTTTATATCTTTTCTGTTCTTCCACACTCATTCTGGTGAGCATTGTGGAAGGTTTTCAAATAAATATGTGTATCTTCAATATGAAGTCTGGAAGTCTGATTTACTTTATAATTCTTCACGGTGGCTAGCACAGTGATCCACACAAAAGGACAAATTGTTAAACAAAACTGAATGTTATTGAGCACATAGAAGCAAACAGCTGCTTTGGAAAAAAGAAATTGGGAAATTCTCATTGGTAAATCTGTTTTTAGCAATGACCAAATACCTGTGGTCTGGATCTATTGCACATCAGGGTTCTTGTAGCTCTTCAAACCATGTGTGAGCAAACAGTTTCCAAAATTATTTGGAGATCCACAAGAGAATCACAGCCCTTCTATAAACGGGTGACCATTGCCGATTTTTCAATGCCATGTCTCTCTGTTGTACTAGGGAACAGAGTCACATGGTCTTTCCTCTGTGTGCTCACAGAGAGGACGTCTCTTCCTCTTCTTATGAGGACACAAGTCCTGTGGAATTAGGCCCCCACCCTTATGACCTCATTTAAACTTAGCTACCTCCTTAAAGGCCCTATCTCCAAATACATTGGGAGTTAGGACTTCAACATACGAATGGCGGGGAGACACAATTCAATCCATGACAGTCAAAAATCATCTAACTAAATATCCAGTGGTTACACATGTTATTAGTATATTAGAAAGTATAGTCTAAGTCAATTTGATCCCTTTCGTCTTCCCCTTCTAATTTGTTGTTGTCACTACTTATTCCATCTTGTGTTGTGAGTGTGTGTTTACAGTGATGAGTTTAAATCCATTTTTGATGTTTTCCAATGGCAATTTTTCTGGTTTAGTTTCCTTGTTTTTCTCCTTGCTCAAAACTTTGTATCCCTCTCTCTCTTTTTTTTTTTTTAGGCCTAAGGGCCTTCTTGAGCATTTCTTGTAGTGGGGGTCTTGTGGTGATGAACTCCCTTAGATTTTGTTTATCAGGGAGAGTTATTATTTCTCCATCATATTTGAAGGATATTTTTGCTGGATAAAGTATTCTTAGCTGAAGGTTTTGTCTTTCAGGATTTTGAATATATCATTCCAGTCTCTCCTTGCCTGTAGAGTTTCTGTCAAGAAATCAGCTGAGAGCCTGACGGGGTTTCCTTTGTATGTTGTTCTGTTTTTCTCTTTTGTTTAGTAGCCCTTAATATTTTTTCTTTGTCATTGACTCTTGTCAGCTTTGCCACCATATGCTGTGGAGTTGGTCTTTTCCTGTTTATATATTTAGGAGATCTATTGACTTCATTCACTGTTATTTCCATCTCTTTCCCCAGGTTTGGGAAGTTCTCAGCTATTATTTCTTTGAACAAACTCCCCGCTCCTTTTTCCCTTTCTTCTTCTTCTGGAATACCTATTAATGTTATGTTACTTTTCCTAACTGAGTCTGATATTTCTCGAAGAATTTCTTCATTTCTTTTTGGTCTTAGTTCTCTCTCCTCCTCTATCTGGAGCATTTCTGCATGCCTAAACTTGATAATTCTAATTCTTTCCTCCATATTGTCAGTTCTGCTCTTTAAAGACTCCAGCTTTTCCTTTATCTCGTTCTTGTGTTTTTTTTCTCCAATATTTCTGACTGGTTTTTCTTTATGGTTTCAATCTCTTTTGTAAAGAAATGCCTGAATTCGTTGAATTGTCTCTCTGAGTTCTCTTGTAATTCATTGAGGTTTTTTACAATAGCTATTTTGAATTCTCTGTCATTTAGGTTATAGATTTCTGTGCCTTCAAGGTTGGGTTCTGGGTGTTTGTCATTTTCCTCTTGGTCTGGAGACTTAAGATACTTTTGCATAGAGCCAGCTGATTTTCCTTTGTTATTTCTCATCTTGAGAATATCAGGTCCTGCAGTTTCCACTTGGCACCACTGGGTGCAGGTCACGAGCGGTGTGTTCTGAGCCTACTGTAATCCCTGGAGGGATTGTGCCAAAGCACAGGGCATGTGGGGGGAGGGGCTCTCTCTTTCACCTGCCCAACCCAGGGGGCTTCCTTCCTCCCTCACTATCTGCTCTCTTGGGGTGCCTGGATGTTGATCGCACCCCTACAACCATTCATTGTTGCTTCCCGTTGGGGATCTCTTGACAGCCTGTGAGAGAACCTGGAGACCAATAGGTTTCCTGCAGAGGCCATCCCTACCCCTGTCTGTGAGCCACACTGTCTGTCTTTGCCGATCGAATGGGCAGGGGGAGTAAATCTCCTTACTTCTTCTCAAGTCCTTTGGGGCTTCCCACACCTCCACCCTCAGAGGTACCATAGCTTGGGTCTCTTAGAAGTCCTTTGTAGTGTTTGATTGACCTCTGTTGGTATGTGAATGATGTTTTTGTTGTGTCTTAGGGGGCAGAGGTTCAAAGAGGGAATCTCACTCTGACATGATGCTGACATCACTCCTGGGATTGTATTCTTAATTTCTCTTTCTGCTACTTCATTGCTAGTGTATAGAAATGCAACAGATTTTTTGTATGTTGATTTTGTATCCTGCAACTTTACTGTATTCATTTATTATTTGTAAAAATTTTTTGGTGGATTCTGTAGGGTTTTCTATACATAAAATCATGTCATCTGCAAATAATGACAGTTTCACTGCTTCCTTTCCAATTTGGATTGCTTTTATTTCTTTTTCTTGCCTGATTGCTCTAGCCAGGACTTCCAATACTATGTTAAATAGGAGCAGTGAAAGTGGGCATCCTTGTCTCGTTCCTGTTCTTAGAGAGATAGCTTTCAGCTTTTCACCACTGAGGATGACATTAGCTGTGGGTTAGTCATATATGATCTTTATTATGTTGAGGTATTTTCCTTCTATATCCATTTTATTCAGAGTTTTTATCATAAATGGATGCTGTAACTTGTCAAATGCTTTCTCTGCATCTGTTGAGATGATCATATGATTTTTATTCTTCCTTTTGTTAATGTGGTGTATCACATTGATTAATCTGCAGATGTTGAACCATCCCTGCATCCCTGGAATGAATCCCACTTGTTCATGGTGTATGATCTTTTTCTTTTGTGAAGAAGATTGGCCCTGAGCTAACATCTGTTGCCAATCTTCCTCCTTTTTTGTTTTTTTTCTCCCCAAAGCCCCAGTAGATATTTGTATATCATAGTTGTGCATCCTTCTAGTTGCTCTATGTGGGATGGCGCTTCAGCATGGCTTGATGAGTGATGTGTCAGTTCATGCCTAGGAACCAAACCTGCTAACCCTGGGCTGCCAAAGCAGAGTATGCAAACTTAACCATTATACCACTGGGCCAGCCCCTGTATGATCTTTTTAATGTATTGTTGTATTCCATTTGCTTGTATTTTGTTGAGAATTTTCGCATTGATGTTCAGCAATGATATGGGCCTGTAATTTTCTTTTTGTGTGTTTTCTTTTTCTTTTCTTTTTTTTTTTTTTTTTTTTTGGTCAGGGTAATGGCTTCATAGAATGAGTTAGGAAGCTTACCCTCCTCTTCAATTTTTTGGAAGACTCTGAGAAGGATAAGTATTAAGTCTTATTTGAATGTTTGGTGGAATTCACCAGGGAAGCCCTCTGGTCCTGGACTTTTATTTTTGGGGAGGTTTTTATTACTGTTTCAATCTCCTTAGTGGTGATTGGTCTATTCAGATTCTCTGTTTCTTCTTGATTCAGTTTTAGAAGGTTGTATGATTCTAAGTATTGATCCATTTCTTCTAGATTGTCCAATTTGTTGGCATATAGCTTTTTGTAGTATTCTCTTATAATCTTTTTGTATTTCTGAGGTGTCCATTGTAATTTTTCCTCTTTCATTTCTGGTTTTACTTATTTGAGCCTTCACTCTTTTTTTCCTGGTGAGTCTAGCAAAAGGTTTGTCAATTTTATGTATCTTTTCAAAGAACCACCTCTTGGTTTTATTGATTTTTTTTCTATTGTTTTTTTCAGTCTCTGTTTCATTATTTCTGCTCTGATTTTTATTATTTCCCTCCTTCTACTGATTTTGGGCTTTGTTTATTCTTCTTTTCCCAGTTCCTTTAGACTGTTTATTTGAGATTTTTGTTTGTGGAGATAGGCTTGTGTTGCTATAAACTTCCCTCTTAGAACTGCTTTTGCTGTATCCCATAAATTCTGACATGTTGTATTTTCATTTGTCTCCAGGTATTTTTTTATTTCTCCTTTGACTTCTTCATTGACCCAATCATTATTCAGTAGCATTTTGTTTAATTACCACATATTTGTAGATTTTCTGATTTCCTTCTTATAGTTGATTTCTAGTTTCATACAGTTGTGGTCAGAAAATATCCTTGGTATTATTTCATCTTCTTAAATTTGTGGAGACATGTTTTAGGGCCTAATATGTGATCAATCTTGGAGAATGTTCTATGTGCATTTAAAAGAGTGTGTATTCTTCAGTTTTTGGATAGAATGTTCTGTATATATCTACTAAGTCCATCTGGTCTAGTGTGTCATTTAAGGCCAATGATTCCTTGTTGATCTTCTGTTTGGATGATCTATTCATTGGTGTAAGTGGAGTGTTAGTCCCCTACTATTATTGTGTTACTGTCTATTTCTCCTTTTATGTCTGTTAATAATTGCTTTATATATTAATGTGTTCCTATGTTGTGTGCATAGATATCTACAAGTGTTATATCCTCTTGTTGGATTGTTCCCTTTATCATTATATAGTGCCCTTCTTTGTCTCTTGTTACAGCTTTGGTTTTAAACTCTATTTTGTCTGATGTGAGTATTGCTACCCCAGCTTTCTTTTCATTGCCATTTTCATGGAGTATCTTTTTCCATCCCTTCACTTTCAATTTGCGAGTGCCTTTAGGTCTGAAGGGTGTCTCTTGTATGCAGCATATATATGGGTCTTGTTTTTTTTATCCATACGCTACCCTATGCCTTTTGATTGGAGTATTTAGTCCATTAACATTTCAAGCAGCTATTGATATGTATGTACTTAACTGCCATATTTTTACTTTTGTTCTGGGTGTTTTAGTAGTTCTTCTCCTTTCCTTTCTTCTTCTCTTGCTCTCTTCCCCTGTGGTTTGATGGCTTTCTTTGGTATTATTTTTGGGTTTCTTTCTCTTAGTTTTTTGTGTATTTATCATAGGTTTCTGGTTTGTGATTACCATGAGCTTCATATACTATAACCTACGTATATAGCAATTTATATTAAGTTGATGGTCTCTTTAGTTTGACCTCTATCTAAAAGCTCTGCTCTTTTATTTCTCTCCTCACACATTTTACGTTTTTCATATCATATCTAACCTCTTTTTTATGCTTTTTGTATCTGTTACCCTCTTATCATAGAATTAGATAATTTTTTTTCCTATTTGTGGCCTTCTCTTTCTCCCTTAAATAAGTACCTTTAGCATTTCCTGTAGGACTGGTTTCTTGGTGATAAACTCCTTTAATTTTTGCTTGTCTGGGAAGTTCTTTACTTCTCCTTCCATTCTGAATGATAATCTTGCCAGGTAGAGTATTCTTGGCTGTAGGTTTTTTCCTTTTAGCACTTTAAATATAACATGCACTCTCTTCTAGCCTGTAAGATTTCTGCAGAGAAGTCAGCTTATAGCCTTATGGGGTTTCCTTTGTATGTAACTTGTCTTTCTCTTGTGGCTTTTAGGATTCTCTCTTTATCTTTAGTTCTGGACATTTTACTTATGATGTGTCTTGGTGTGGACCTCTTTGGGTTTATCCTGTTTGGTGCTCTCAGTGCTTCCTGTACCTGGGTTTCTGCTTCCTCATTTAGGTTAGGGAAGTTTTCAGCTATTATCTCTTCAAATAGATTCTCTGCCCCTTTGTCTCTCTCTTCTCCTTCTAGGACCCCTATAACAGAGATGTTAGTGTGCTTGATGTTGTCCCAGAGGTCCCTGAGACTGTCCTCACTCTTTTTAATTCTTCTTCCTTTTATTTGTTCAGCTTGGGTGGTTTCCTCTAGTCTTTTGTCCAGCTTGCTGATCTGTCCTTCTGTATCTTCTACTCTGCTTTTAAGTCCCTCTGGTGAATTTTTCATTTCCAGTATTGTATTCTTCATTTCTGATTTGTTCCTTTTTAAGTCATCCATTTCTTTGTTGATGTTCTCACTGACTTCATCCATTCTTCTCCCAAGATCAGTGAGCATATTTGTGACTCTTTGTTTGAACTCTTTTTCAGATAGATTGGTCATTTCTGTTTTACTTAGTTCCTTTTCTAGGGTTTTGTCCTGTTCCCTTCCTTGGAACATATTCGCCTCCTCATTTTACCTCTTTCTCTGTGCTTTTATCTATGTATTAGGTAGGTCAGCTACATCTCCTGATCTTGGACAGGTGACCTTATGAAAGTGATGCCTCATGAGGCTCAGCAGTGTGCTTCCCTCTCATCATCAGTTCCAAATGTTTCAGGAGTGACCCCCATTTGGGCTATGTGTATCCTTCTGTTGTGGCAGGGTTGCTTTTGCTGTAGGTTCCCAGGAAGGCTGAGCTCTACCCCTGACTGGCTGGTTGTAATGCTCACCTGTGTGTTGTTGTTGTAGGCCCTTCAGCCTCTTTATTGGGTGTGAGGAGCCCCTTGACTGCAAGGTCTAATAGCACATTCCTGTTGCAGTTTTTCTATTAAATGAGTAGGCCCCCAGTGTGGCTGGTTGTTAGGCTCAGGGGCTTACAATTACTATAAGCCTCTGACCTATAGGGCACTTGTCAAATCTCTGAGGATTACAGCTGGGTGGGGCTGGCCCCAGACATGGGAGCACCCAGTTGTTTCAGGTTTTGGAGGATGGGACTGATCCCCTATGTGTCTGTTTGAGAAACACAAGTCTTCTGCAGCTGAGAAGCCCCACTGCCACAGGGCCACACACATAGTCAAAGCAATCTTGCCCTGTGTTTGTGCCTCAACTCCCTGAAGTAGACCCAGTCACTCCAAGAGAGGGGCCCCACACACTCCATCAATGCCCCACACTCTCCACTCACTCCTTGGGTACATCCTGCCCCACAGAGGTGGCCCCACTTGCCAGGCTGCAGAGAATCCAGGCAGCTCTCTTAAGCAGGCCCACAAGTTGCCCAAGGGCTTGTTGTTGAGTGGTGCCAGTCCCTAGGGCAGGCTGCTTTCCTTGGCTGAGCTGGATTAAATCGATGCTCTAGTGGGTGGGGCAGACCCTGGGCTAGCAGGCCACAGGGAGAACTCCAATGGTGTCTGCCAGTGTCTGTGTCAGCAAGCCCACACCAGGTCATAACAATGGCCACCACCAATGTCCCAGTCCCTTGAGAGGTCTCACCTCTCACCAAGATGCACCCAGAGCCTATCAGGTGAGTCTCTTTTCACCAAAGGACTGTGTGCCTTTCTCTCTGGTGATTTTAGGTTGCTTTCTGAAATGAGTGAATTTGTGCATGGGCCCTTTAAAAGCAGCTTTAATTTGTTTGTGTTCCAGCTTTTCTGGGAGTATTCCCTGTTGTTGTTAGTAGCCAGCAAAGCCAGATATTATGACACTCATCTCAGTTGTGCTGGGTCCAAAAAATGCCTATAAAAACAATGCTCCCTGGCTCAGTTCTGCCTCTCCTCCAGGGAAAGCTGTGTACCTTTGGATTGCTCCCAGGCAGCTGGGAAGCATTGCAGCTTGTGAAGGTGGCATTTTTTTTTCTCTCCAGAAGGGAATTTCTGCCTCTTCCACCTCAGTTAGGACTGTCATTTGTTGCAGGGGTTCCTCTTATCCAGTTTTTATCTTTGGAAAACATAGTCTTCCACAGCATATCCCTAAGAATATGGAAAAGCTTATCTGAAATCTTTGGGGATGAATGTCTTTCAAAATCCAGAATTTTCAGATTTTAGACAGGTAACATGGTATATGTAATGCTTCTTACATAAAATCCCCAGTAGATCTGGTTAAGCAACTGTAATCAAGAATATTAATATTTTTCCAGTGCAATAGTCATTCTAATTCTAAGTAAAGTAAATAAACATTACAAAATGATTTATGTCAGTTCAGATCATGTTTTGCCACAAAATGAGTTTGCATATTTACAAAAAAACAAAAAATTTAATATTTTCAACACTTTTTGGGTTTTGGATTTGTAAATAAGTGATTTTACAATAAAGGTTATAAAGTTTAGGAAAAATAATGTTAGTAATTTCTCATAGATATATATCTTTAAAAACTGTATGTATTATTTAATTATTTATTTTTTAGGTCATACATTTTTCAGGGAGTAATACCAGTTTGTAATTTTTATATCTTGTTGTGATGAACTGAAAAGGGACTATTAATTTAACATATCAAGATTTCCAAGATTTGGGGGAAAATTCTCCAAAATCATGTCAACAACATCCATGAAAAGTGTCTTCTATCCAGAATAATAAAGAATGTGAAAAAAAAAATGGTGTTAGAGAAAAGTGAGGGTCTCCCACCAACGTCAGTTCAAAATATTTATTTGGCAACACAAGTACACCGGGCAGGGACTTACTCACTGCTTATCAAGGCTGAGGTGGCATCCCACATAGAGCAACCAGAAGGATGTACAACTATGACATGCAACTATCTAGTGGGGCTTTGGGAAGAAAAAAAAGGAAGATTGGCAACAGATGTCATCTCAAGACCAATCTCCCTCAAAAAAAAAAAAGCTATAGAGGAATCTCAAAAGGAATTTGTTGTTGGCAGTGCTGAGAGATCATTGCTCCTGCATTATTTAACACCTTTAAAATGTTTACTGTAAACATTTTAACCAGGAAAATTTAATAATAATTAAACTTTGGGATAAAATTTCATATTCCTCTATTGCCCCAGGGGTTCATTCTGTGATGGTGATTTTCTTAACTTAACTTAAACTAGGCATTGAATTTAACACCTGAACTTGTAGAATCTGGCCAAAATGTATATTTTGTTACCTCTTTAAATAGTTTAAGCTGTAAAACTGTTACTCCTTTTAAAAAAAATTATCTTGACTACAAAAGCAAGATAATAATGAACTAAATATTTCTAGATCTTTACTAATTTTAATTTTTCAAAAGGACAGTGATATAGTACCCACTTTATAGTATTGTATGTTTTATAAATCATCTTTTCTTTAGGTAGTTAAGAAGATAACAGAATCATTGAATTTTAAAGGCTGAAGAAATTTTACAAAGTTAATCTAACCTCACTCTATACACTAGACAACCAGAGCAGGAAGCAGCGAGGTGATTTCCCCAAACAAGTTGATTAGTAATCATTGCTGTAGAAATTTTCTCCACGTCATCTTTCTCACCAAACCCATTTGAAATAAACTAAATGAACCCTTTTGCTATAAAAGATAGTAGAAGCTTTGTGCTTGACTTCCACACATTTTCACAAACCAAGGAAAGGGAATTCCTTTCACAATTTTTCTTCAATAAAACCTTTCATAACATCATTTTTATCAAATAATTATTAATAATATGCATAGTTTTCCTAATAAATAAGTTATTTCTCAGGTGATACTATTCACTCTGTTTAGTAACAAAGTTAAATTAAGAAAAAAAGCAGCTGAATAAAATATTTAATGTTTGAAGTTTAAACTATATCAACAAAATAGCACGTAAAAGATTTTTAGTTTCTTTTTTTCCAAAATGAGCCTAAGGGTTTGTGAAGTTTGAATCTGACATATAATTCACTAGAGTATGAATAACAAACCAAATTATAGCATTTACTTTTACTCTTTTTGAAATGTAGTTGAGAAAATTCCTAACCATCATTGCACTCACCACCCCTGATGAATGCTTTTTGGGTGGTGAACACTACTTGACTTTCATTTTGATAAATTATGTAATGTACCTGAATTCAAAATCTATAATAATCCAATCCAGTTTTCAGCATTTTTTCCACAAAGTCTTCTACACTATGTTTTTTTAATTAAATGTAAACTATAAGTCATGTATCCACCTTCCTAAACTTCATTTCCTCCTTTTCTCCACTACTTCATTTCTCAGAAAGAGAAAAAAAAATAAAACTGATGTGACACTTTTAATATTAACCTCAGCTATGTCTGCAAGAATATAGAGTGATGTGATTTTGTTTTGAGGGTTTTTTTTTTCCTTCTAGAATGTGGAATGTTAGTTCATACCTCAATTTTGTCCAGACTTAAACACTCCTTTTCTATTTTATGTCTTGCAGGACCCACAACGTCTGAGAATGTGACAGAGGAGCCCTTCCATGTCTGGGAATGTGACAGGGAACGTATTACATCTATTTTTAAATCTTCAAAGTTCTTGTAGTAGCTGAAACCTGGAAACTAGACTTGAATTATCTCATTGTTGGATCTCACCTAACACTTGATTATCCTTTCCCTCATGTTACACACTTGGCAATTGCTCCTGGCATTTATGTGCTTCCTGCAATATTGTCATAGACCACCATCACTTCCCATTCATTCTCCAACCGCTCCCTACCACAACACTCTTGACTAAATGATAACCTAGTAGCTGGAAAGAGTTAGGGTAGTTTTTTAAAGGCCAAACTAAATTCCATCGAGTAAAGTAATTGAATGCTATCTTTGTGAGTTTGAATAGTTAACATGCATTGGAATGGAGACTAGCAAAATCCAATAGGGCAGGCAATCCAAGAGACTGGAGCCTCACACTTTGGGGAGACAATTTGAGACACTGATAAATGAAAGATGAGCTGAATATGTTACAACCACTCTACTTCCAGATGTATTCCCAATGGGCTCTTCATTTGAGATTCAGTTTAACTAAATATGTGTTTACTGAATACTTCCTACACAAAAGGCTCTGTATTTACTAACTTTTCTCTATCAGGCTCTATAATAGGAAATAGGAAGATAGAAAGAGAGGCCATGCATTTTTCTTCCTTGAAGGGCTCACAGTTTAATAGAGAAGATAGACACTGACAATACTATGAGGAAAGGACTGCACTAAAAGTATAGCCAGAATGAGCTGGGAATCCAGAAAAGGGACATCAATCCAGCCTGAAGATGAAAGTGAATACTTTCAAGAAAGAGATGTTTGGTGGGTGAAAATTGGTGGATGACAAAAGTGAGTGGGAGATGAGAGGAGGTGCTTTCAGGCAAGGGAAAAGACACAGACAAGGGCATTCGACAAAGCATAGCACTTTAAGGAACCACGAACTGTTTGGTGTGCTGGGAGCACACATGAAGGTGTGAGATGAGATGGGGTTGGGGAGATAATACCGTGGAATAAGTCACAAAGGGTTATCTATAGGCAATGAGGAGCCACTGAATCATTTAACTAAGGAAAAGGAGAGATTTTCATTTAAAAAAAATTCTGGAAGTAGTACAAATGATGACTTAGAGTTCTAAACTAGAGCGGTGGTTATGGAATGAGAAGGGAATTTGAAAATTACTTGGAAGTGATGTAGAGCTTAGTCATGTAGGGTCTGAGAGACAGAGGAGGGTCTATGATGATCCTCATTTTGCTATATCTGTCTTGATACAGGGTATTTGGGGAACAAAGCAAGTTAGGAAGAAACTAATGTGGGATGAACAATAGAAGTGAGTCAGGGAGGATTTCGATGAGGTGAGTTTGAGATACCCAGGAGATGTCCAGGAAAAAGTGGAAGCAACTATACACATACATAACAATGAAGCTCAGGAAGAGCTCTGGACTAGAAAAGAACATCGTGAGATAGTGAATGAAGTTCACATTCACAAAAATACTCAAAAGATAAACAAAGTGCAGGTAAGAGAGAGGTTAACCTAGGAACGCCTCTCCCCAGGGGCTTTCATTCATGAAGGCATCTGTTCAGCCACACTTACCGGAGCATGCTAATGGATAAACTCTCTGCCAGGGTTTTAAAAAATGAGTAGAATCCAGCTTCTGCCTTCAAGTGCTTACAGTCTGGGGAAGGTGCTTGCATGTGAACAAACAATAAATAGAATGTGAAGAGTAAATAATAGAGGCACATACTGTGGTTGTTTAAATCATAATTTGTCTTTCCCAGGAGACAGAGTCATAAAGAGACAATGTCATAGACACCTTCACATAGGCGGGGTGACACTTAAGAAAGTCTTAAATATCCTTAAATATGAATAAGGAAAAATTTTAAAAAGTACTAAATACACAGTTGTAAAGTTCTATGTAGTGGGACTCTGCATAGTTCAATAGCACTAGATCACAGACCAGATTTTTTTTTTTGAAAGGAAGAATGGTTGAAGATGATATAAGGCTTAGTTTTTATGTTTGTTTGCTTACATTGAATTTTTGTTTTTAAATAATAAATTCAACTAAGTCAGGGTTTCTTAACATCAGCATTATTGAAATGTTGGGCCAGACAATTCTTGTTGTGGGATCCTGTGTGATATAGGATGCTCATCAGCATCCCTGGCCTCTACCCACTAGATACCAGTACCACCCACCCCGCTCTGTGACAACCAAAAACATTTTCAGACATTGCAAATATCCCCTGCAGGACAAAACAACCCAGGTGGGAACTACTGGGTTAACTTCTCTAAACTTTTGATATCCCAAATCACACTTAGAAAACATTAATTAAAAGGTCAATGTAACCATTCAATGTCCTTGTCTCATCCTGACTTTTCACCCACTCATCAAAATTATATTAATATTTGATCAGGGATCACTGGAATCATAGTTTTCTAACCTCTGAATGAGATTCACCTTATACTTCTCCTCTCCTCAGATTATCACTAAGTGATTAAATTTAGCAATATCTACGTCGTCTTTCTCCTTTTTACTTCTATTATTTTTTCTTTTTATTTCTATAATAAAAGTTACTTAGCATCATTACAGTATCTTATAGTGTTCAGAGTTCTTTCACAAAGAGAAAAAATTAAGCGTGTTCCTTGGTTGAGAAGAGAGAGAGTTTAGAAGTTTGTTATTGGCTAAACTTGGAAACTAGAAAGAAATAAAGAAGAAAACATAGTAGCTAAGGAAATTCACTGTACTGGGAAACTGAAAGGAGGAGAGAAAGGGACCTTCTTAATTGGCACCATCTTTTTTTCTCTCTCTTTTTCTTTCAAGAAGCCCATGAAGCCTTCAGAAATACAATGATTCATTTTTTATGCACTTATTCCATAGATGTCCATAATTATATTAGCAATGAAAACATAATGGAATGCACTGGAACAGTGCTAAGGCCTCCCAGGCTCCATCTCCCACAAATCATCTAACAGAATACAAATGCAGGGCAGTTGTGCAGCCAGATCACCAGGTAAATGAGTCCCATCACCATCTTCTCAAAACTTTTTGACACATTGACGCATTTGACACTTTTGACTTGAATATGTCAATATCCTTTCATCCAAGAAATTTGTAGAAATGTTTTATTTCAAGAAGAGCCAAAGGAAAACCTCTTTGCAATTCAAATACCTTATTTAGACATTGAGTAGTAGATGTTTTATTTAGAAAAATGATTAATCATTCTGCAAGATTTATAAAATACTTATGAGAGGAAAAAAAAGACCTTTAAGTTGGAAAATTCCTCTCAAAGGAATTCTAAATGTTGCAAAGAACATACTAGACCAATTTTTTAAAAATTCTCTTTGCATCACAGTGTATAAGTCACATCTGGGTTGCAACAGAGAGGCCGAGACTGTTTACGGATTATCAGTATCAGAGACAGAAAAATGTAACTGTAGTGAATTGGGGCCCAGGGTAACTGAAATTCCACGCAGATCTCCCTGAAGGAAGCCCTTGAATCCGGCCCCCATCTGAGCCGAAGAAATGGAGCCAGACGATGAAAGCACTTCTGTGTGGATGCACAGCTCCCCCCTGCAGAGGACTGCCTGTAAGAACAGACGCCGTAGTCAGTGCTTTCCCACCGTTTCTGTCCCCTTCTGCCAGCCTGCTTCTGGACCAACTTGACAAGGTTAGACAAGATAAAGGTTTTTCTGTCAGCCTCCTTGTGAGCTGGGGAAAGCGTACTACAATCCTTTCACTGAAATGAAAGATTAATAGCTTCCTACCAGTAGTTTGGTTTATGTTCTGGGCCTCAAGGCAAGATTTCTGAGACAGATTCACTGCCCCCACAGCCTGTTCTCTCGACATATCCTCCTACTGGCTTTCCTAAAACCCAGTCCTGCCTAACAGAAAGTCCTTCCAATTCCAGTGCCTGGGAAAATCCTGGCCACACTAGGAGGTGCAAGAGGCCTCTGTGGGATACCCTGGATGAATTAAAGGCAGAAGAGAACAAGGAGTAGAGGGAGGATATAAAAGAATCCAAAAGCATTGTGCCAAACAGCTAAGCATCCTGTTCAGTTGCTTGAAATGTCCTTCTTCCTCCCTCCAGATCCCCGAGAGGAAGTACTGCATTCACTTGTTTCCTTTCCTTTTGAAGAAACGCTCTAGAGCGCAGCTGCCACAGATAGTGAAACAAATCAATGTCCAGAATCCTGCCAGAAGGCAGGCACTGCAGAGGGTGTGAGGAACAAGGATTGAGTACAACAGCCATGTCGCCTGCCCAGAAGCTGCCCTCCCTTGGTGGGTCCCCAGCATTGAATGAGGAGGCCCTCTTATTCCTATATCCATGGTTTCCATAACCGTATGACCCTGATAATAGTCATTTCTGTCAAGAACAAACTGAACAAAGTTTCCCTCTCAGTAAATGTGTTCCCCAGTAAGGAATACAACAAAATCTTCTCCACGACCCTTCTACAAAATATCAGGAATCCAGGGATAACTCTCCATGGACTAAGTGGCCAATCCAACAATAGCTCAGGGAAATGGAGTGGACACCATCCTTTGTGCTCCAATGCAGGCTATCTCAGAATATGTTAAAGGACATCAGTTCTTCTTGGGAAAATAAAGTGTTAACAGAAAATACTTAAATTCATGACAGGGTTCTATTTGCTTTTATAGCTTATGAAAGGTTTTTCTTTTTAATCTGGTGTTTATCCTTTCTTCTAGAATTATAAATTTACCCTATTTGTCAAACACCAGATGTTTAAAAAAATTTATTTCTGCCAATTTTATGGTTTTAAAATTTGTACCTCATTGAAGTTCTCATTTGCTTTTTTTCAGTATTATCGGTGAGATCTTGAATTTTTTTTTCACATGTTCAAGAGCCATTTCTATTTCTTGTTCTCTCTGGTCACATTCTTTGTGCATTTTATTGATTTTTTTCCTGAGTTTCTTTTCTTGATTTGTAAGAGCTATTCATATAGCAAGGAAATGAACCAGTTGGCTATCTTATGAATTTGAAATACTTTTTTTTCCTGTCATGCTATCTCTTTTGACTTTTTATGGTACATTTGCCATATAAAATTTTTTATTTTTTCCAAACCATTCCTCTTTCTAGAGCTATATTGGTATGTAACACTTCTGGATTATGACTATATGTTCAAATCTGTTTTTTAATAAAAAATTTGAAAGCAGGAACTATATTTATCTTTACAGCCTCCACACAATGTCTAGTACATATTGGATGCTTAATAAATGTTTCCATTTCCCCATGACAAAGATTTTGTCTATTTTGTTCACTGATGCATACCCAGCACCTAACCAGAGCTTGGCTCTAGTTGTCAAAAAACATTTGCTGAACGAATGCAAACTCCATATAGTGTTCCAGGAAAAACATTAATTCATGCATTCTTATTTTTTATGTCTTCAGAGAAGAAATTCAGATTATTTTTTATATAATACAACATTATCAACTATAGTCACCATGTTTTACATCAGGTCCTTGTTCATCTTACAGCAGAAAGTTTGTCCCCATTTATCAATCTCTCCCTATTTCCCCACCCCCAGCCTTTGGCAACCACTTTTCTACTCTCTGTTTCTAATAGTTTGACATTTTTTTTTTTAGATTCCACATATAAGTGATACCATGCAGTGTTTTTCTTTCTCCGTGCAGCTTATTTTACTTAGCATAATGCCCTCAAGCTTCATCTATGTTGTTGCAAATGGCAGGATTTCCTTCTTTCTCATGGTTGAATAATTTTTCATTATTTATGTGTGTGTGTGTGTGTATATATATATATATAAATATCTCACATATTTTTATCCATTCGTCTGCTGATGGAAACTTAGGTTGTTTCCATATCTTGACTATCGTGAATAATTGAATAATGCTGCAATGAACATGGGAATGCAGATATCTCTTTGATATCCTGCTTTCATTTCTGGATATCGATGATATCCTTATCTTTGGATACATACCCAGAAGTGGGATTGCTGGATGATATGGTAGTTCTATTTTTCATTTTTTGAGGAACTTCCATACTGTTTTCTATAGTGGCTGCATGCTTACATTCCCACCGACAGTGCTCAAGTGTTCCCTTTTCTTCACATCCTTGCCAACACTTGTTATTTCTTGTCTTTTTGATGATAGCCATTCTAACAGGCTTAAAGTGATACCTCACTGTGGTTTTGATTTGCATTTCCCTGACGATTAGTGATGTTGAGCACCTTTTCATGTACCTGTTGGCCATTTGTATGTCTTCTTCAGAAAAATGTCTATTCAGTTTTTCTGCCCATTTTTCAGTTGGATTGCTTGGGTTTTCTGCTACTAAGTTGTATGAGTTCTTTATATATTTTTGATATTAACCCCTATCAGATACATGATTTGCAAATATTTTCTCCCATTCCATAGGTTGCCTTTTTATTTTGTTTATGATTTCCTTTGCTGTGCAGAAGCTGCCATATACAATTTTTAAATTTTTTATGTAATTGAATTGCATAAATTCAAGTGATAAGTTGAATTTATCAATCCTTTACTTTGTAGTTTCTGGACTTTACATCATGCTCATAAATTCTTCTCCATGTTCCAATTATTTATTTTAGTGTTTTATCATTTTTCAAATATTTAAATTTTGTATATATCAGTAATCTATTTTAGAGTGAACTGCAACTTTATAAGGAAATCAACTTTGACTTTTTCCAGATGGCTACCCAGTTATGGAAAAACCATATTTTCTTCACTGACATGAAATGCCACCTTCACCATATACAAAATTCCCATGTAAATTCTTAGTTTGGTTTCATGAGTCTACTCATCTTCTCATGAACCAATGTTTTCTATTCATTTCTCTAACAAACTTTCCTGAGTGCTTACTATGTGCCAGGCACAGTTGTGTTTAGGCACTAGGGATACAGCAGTGTAAAAAAATTTAAAAACAAAACATTGACTATGATGATGATGGTGAAGAAGAAGAACAACAACAATGATGACTACAACCACAAGAGGAACAAGAAGAAAGAAAGAAAGACAGACATAGGAAACAAGCCCCCTTGCTTCTCTGGGTTTGACATTCTAGTGGATAGAGACAATAAAATAAATGAGTAAAAAAATTAGTATATTAGTGATAATTGCTAAAGGAAAACAAAGTAGAAAAGGGGCAGAGGGAGTTGGAGGTGTGACAACGTTAATACATTGGTCAGCAAAGACTTCACTAACAAAGGGGCACTTGAGCAAACACCTGAGAGTGAGCCATTGGATCTATGGGAGAAAGAAATGGACAGCAAGTGATTGCATATTTGAGGGACTATAAGGAAAATAATGTGACTGGAGCAGAGTGAGCAAGGGGAGAGTAAAGGGAAAGAATGCAAGAGGGTAGAAGAAAGTGGGGGACTGGATCATGTAGTGAAATGAGAAGTCTGTGGGGTGCCTTGAGCAAAGGAATTACATGATATGCCTTATGCATTAAAAATTATAATGACAAATGTGTTGAGAATAATTACACAGGTTTAAGGTGTAGAAATAGGGCAATCAATTAAGAGGTGAACAACAATAGTAGCTTAGAGCTAAATGGTAGAGGATGGTAGAAGATGGAGAAAAGTGGTAATACTATGGATATATTTTGAAAGTAAAACCATTAGGATTGGCTATCAGATTGGATGCTGGGTGTGAGAGAAAGGGAAGCATGAAAGATAAGATTTTTGATTAAAAAAACTGAGCAAATGGAACTGCTGTTAAATAGATTGGGAAGAATGTGGAGGAAACAGGCTTGGGGGAAGTGTCAGGATTGCTAAGAATTCTTGTGCATTCCACATCTGTACCACAGATGGGCAAATTAAAATATTAAAAGCTAGAACCAATTACTATTTTGCTACAATGATTATAATATTCAATAGGGCTATTCACAAATATTCCAGTACTCTTTCCAGGCATCTGGCAATACTACACTTCCCCATTCCAATTTGAATTTAAGTGTAGCCAAGTAATTAGCTGTAGCCAATGAAAGCTAGTTACACGGAACCTCCATCAGCTGAACCTTCCATCAACCTGAGTCCCTGAGCAACCACAAGGAGCAGCTCTACTATTATCCTGTGTTGGACATGTAGCTGGAGCAAGAAATAAACTTTGTTAAGCCACTGAAATTTTAAGGATGTTTGTTACTACAGCATATTCTAGCTAGCACTACCTAGCATATTCTTACTGATACAGAAATTAGTACTCAGTGTGAGGGGCAGTCATGATATATAACATAAAACCGTAAACACATAGCATTGGTTAGTAATCGGATGGTGGGCAGCAAGAGAACTTTTACTAGAGGCTGGAAGGATGATTGTCAATTATCAGTGCTATGTACCAATGATACTTTTGGTAAAACTGTTGCCTAAAATAACTTGGGAGGAAGATAATACACATAAAGAACATGTAGCTTTAGTGAAGATCAGAAAATAATGTAACTGTTGTGTTCTGCTTGCTGTTGGCTGTTTGATAAGGTATTATGAGAAAGAGAAGAGTTCAGAGAAGAATTGGCTAGCTTCAGGCAGAAGCAAAAGCAAATAAAATGGAATAGCTAAAACCCACAAACAAAAAAGCTGCCAGAGGTTACTAATTATCCTTTCTCAGTTTATAAAAGAAAAACTTAAGGATGCTTTAGAATGATAAGGGCCAGTTAGGACTCACCAAGGGTGTGGCTTTCGGTTCATTCTTAAAGCCTCTCACTGGATCAAGGACACAAGATGAGCAAGATGCAGCTGAAGGTTTAATGCTCCTTATTTCCTCCAATTGGAAAAAGGCCTTAAGGAAATGAGTCCTAATTAACTCAACATGGAGACAGGAGAACTTGGGCAAAATGAATTAATATGTCTAAAAATGAATTGTGTGTGGTTATTGGCACATAGAACTAAATGGAATCTAATAGATACAGTGTTTGCTATGTTTTCAACAGGTTACACTGTCAAAGAAACCATATATCTAAACTGAAAAAGGTCATTGACTGTGCAAGACTTAAAATGATCTTATATCTCTGACTTTCCAGTTATGAAGCAGATTCAATGGCAGACAAATTTTCCACTATCTGTTTTAGATAGGTCAAAGAGTAATGGAAAAGGAAGAATCTCCTCAAATGATAAGTTCAAGAGCCACAGGGAACAGTGGACCAGGGAGTTCTCCCAGTGAGCAGAATTCAGGTCTAATCAAGGAACATTTCTCACAGTCAGGGTGGGCCTGGCTGGATTTCAGAATTGCTATGGGCCTGTAGCTGCTCTGTGTCTCCTGCTCTTCCCCCTTTCTAAATGGGAATGTTTATTTTGGTTGTCCTATCCCTCTTCCACTATTGTATAATGGGTGTGGGGGAGACAGATAATTTGTTTATTACATCCATAGATCCTCAGAGTAAGAGGAACCATGTCAGACCGGTAAAGAGACTATGGAGCATCCATCACTCAGAGATTCTGGACTTGGAGCTGGATGCAATGTCTGGGTGAAACTTTTGAGTAAAAGGCAGCCAAATATTTGGAGACCAGAAACTTAGATTGTGGTGGTCATTGGGGCTGCTCAGTTTGGCCAATAAAAACTGATTGGAAGTGAGATAAGTCACTTCTAGGTAGAAACTTTAAGAATGTGGGATTCTCCACAATCCCTTTTTGCTCAGTCTATCATTATGAAAGTACATAAGGGAGCGAAAAAGTGTAACCCTTCCATGTGCTGGGAAGGAGAATGGAAACATTGTAAGCAGCCCTAACAACCACCATAATCTGCCTTTTCTGAGAGGAGAGTAGTTATCCCCAAGGTATTTAAGTCTCAGTCTCCCTCCCGACAAGTAGAAGGGAAATAAAAGAGCAGACCCTACCTACTTTCCATTCCAGATGTACTGGGAGAGAGGAGAGCTAAGGTTTCAATCAGAAAGAAGATTAGAGTTTTAAAATCAACTCCCTCTAAATCATCAAGTGACCCCAACTTTAATCTGTCCAAGATGTTGTCCAAGATACAAGAAAGAGAAATTCATCCGAGCATGGTTCCAGTCAGCAACCAGAGAAAAACAACGGTTTCACATACATTCCCCACTGAGTTCAGACTGTTCAAGAAAGCAGTTACAGCTGTGACCCTGCTGGGGCACTGTTGCGTAAAGATCAAGGTGGACTCTGAAAAAGTTGAGTGTGAGAAACACTAATGGATGTGATAGAACTGAGTTTGAAAGTATTTACAGAATACTTTAAATCTCCTAGGAAAGTATAGAGTGATACTCAAAAAGTTTACAAAGGGAAAAGAGATGAGTACAATCTTAAAAATTTGCCCAAGAGGTAGATTTCCCTGTCATTACTACAGAAACACCAAAAATAGAGGAGCATAGAAATTGATTTTTAAAGTCCTTATTTCAGACCCCGAATTTCCAAGCAGGAAATCTCTTCCTAAATAAGAAACATACATGGTGACTGGGACGCCAGAGTCTTAGGGTATGAAAACACTGCTATGACCCCACACCTAAACACACCACCCAAGACAGCAGCTAGTGTGTTGGAGCAGGCAGTGGGGAAAGCTGTATTCCCTTTGATGCAAAATGTAAATGATTAAGAACTGAGTTTATTTTCCACAAATGGCATTCCCATCCATTGGTGCTTTAGTGGCTGTGAATGAATGTCTCAACTAATGAAGACAGATTTTTAGATGTGTTGAATACCAGGGATCATAGCATGTCAGCTTTTTCCACAAAGGTCAGGAGGCTGGTTGGAATGGTGTCAGTGTATACATGGACTATCACAATGGACTGGTCAGAAGGGTTCTGGCCAGGGCACCTTTAGACTCAGGAAATGTGGATGGTCTCTTCACAACAAGCGTAGCAGGGTAATTTTCAGCGACTTGCTTTTCTCTGAGATCAATCTGACTAAACTCTCATCTTTCAACTACTAGTGCTAATAAGGGAAAGGGCAGAGAAAGACAGTGACAGCTCACATTCAAGATATGAGAAACAGGTGTCAAATGGATGATTTCAGGGGAATTGGTCTAGTCTCTAACAGCTAGAATAGATAAGATGTCATCAGAGCAGCTGAAAGCTCAGTCAGCTGCTTTCTCAGTTTTGGGGAAGCTTGTGTAAACACCTTTCCTGAGGCCTCTTCTGAAACCCACGAGCAAGATAAGAGTGCCAGTCCTTGCACCAGGGCAGGCCATCAATCTCCACGCCCTGTGACTGCTCAGGCAACAGGCAAAGGTGCAGGGATTTGCAGGAGGAGGTCTGAGCCCACAGTGAGACTAAAAGCAACACTGCACATCACAACAGGAGCGTTCAGATACCTGTCAGGAGTCAGAGAAGTGCAACTGCCGGTCTTTTAGCTTTATTTGTGGGAAAGGTAGATAGTTTGTGGCAAGCTGCACTCACCCACATGAAGTCAATGGCACAGGAATCACATAAAGCAAAAGCAGGCCTGGAGGATCCTGAAAATCACAGTCCAGTTAAGGAGGTTGCCCTGGTCCCACAAAAACTCATCTCTGATCCAGTTAGGGAAGAGAAAAGTCCTGAAATTGCCCCTGGTGATGGGCACCCAGTAGAAAGGGGCCTGGCGATGACTCAGCAGCACCAGCCACTCAGGGGCACAGGAAAGGCCTTACAATCCTCCTCCTTCACAGCCTGGATCCTCCTCTCCGGGGCACCCAAGTAGAAATAGAAAGGGGATTAAAAAAATGAAAGAAGGACTTCTTTAGCCAAATTTTTGAGATTCTGAGGCTGAGGGGAAGTGAAGCATATTTTAGAGATTCTGGTTGGAAGATCAGCCCAAACTTATCTCAAAATTAAATTCTATGTGGTTTTCTTTAAGGCAAAGACAGATTCTCAGGGCTTGATGAAGCTATAGATGCTGGGAGCAGTCAACCACGGGAAAGTGAAGAACTCAGAGGGTCCTTGGCTAAATTTTCTGACCAGTCAATGCCCTGGAACTTTTGTCAACACCTCTGGAAGAATAGGACCCTCTAAGAAAAGCAGAACCCAGGTTAAATTCCCACAAATAAAGCATGGATCCTAGAAGCTAGGTTAAGTTTGAATAACAGAAAATATTAAAATATGACCCTGCTCCTATCTGAATTTCACTGAGCAAATTCATATCTAAATACAAATATTCGATAAATATGCCTCTAATCAAAGGCTTCTCTCTGATACAAAAATATTTTGCAATATTTGGGAAATGTGAATAAAAAAGAGACAAAATATCTGCCTGATTTTGCCAATAAAACTTCTGGCCATTAGTGACTAGTTGTTACGGCTTCAACCAAAAGAGACGTTCTAGTGGGTCAGATAGCATTTTGCACCTCTTGAAACAAACAGTATTGGAGTTGCTCAAGGTTTGGTATAGTCACTCTTATTACTCCCAGTCCCATAATTTAAATACCATCTATATATTCTGATGACTTCAAAATTTATATTTCCACCCTAGACTCACTTCTGAGCTCTGTGTATCCAGCTGCCTTCTTGATACTTGATACCTCCACTTGATGTTTATGAATCATGCCTGATGTGCACAAAACTCCACCTCCACTTGTGTTCTCCACCTTGGCCAGTGCCACCTCCATCGCCCAGTCACTCTAGCAGGAATTCTGAGAATCATTCTTGACAGTGCCTGATCACTCAGTCTTCATTAAAAAAAAAATCAGTCCGAACTACTGTCAGCTCTACACACAAAATACATTTCAAACTCATCCACTTTTCACCAGTTCCACTGCCCCACCATAGTCCCAGCCTCCATCATCCCTCCTCTGGACCACTACAACAGACTCCTAATTTCTCTGTCCTCTTCCTCTCCTGCTGCTCTCTATACTATTTCTCCATCACCCAGTATGCTCCTATCACACAGGTCTTCTTTTGATTCCTCTGGGCTTCCACCCTTTTTACTACCTCCCAGTAATACTCTTCTCACCTCTTTTTCTCTGTCTAACTTATGCTGTAAATTACAGAAGCATCAAATGCCCAGAGAGGCCCCATCAGACCCCTGGTCTAGACTAGATTCCCTCCATGTTATACTCTCTTATAAAGCCCAGTACTTTCCCTCTACAGCATTTATCAAAGTTTATCTGTTTATTCAATTTATTTTTCCCATTATATCCTAACTTCTATTTAGTTCATTTTCGCATGGTGTTAGCAAAGTGTCCAATAGATATTTATTGCTATGAGAGATGTTGCTCCTCCTAGAGACCACACTGGAATAATGCTGCAAGGGAATTTAAAAGCCATTTACTCCAACAGCTTCAGTTTACGACAGAGGAAATCAGTAGACATCAGCTGCCTCACGCAGGCCGTGCAGCTGGCTAAGCGACAGAACCAAAATTTCTGATTCTTAGCTCTTGTATCTCCTACAATACCACTTAAGTGTAATGAATTTCAAACATTAACCAACACTCATCCACTTTTTTCCATCTATTTGTTGAGTGCCTACCATACTGCCACTGGGGCCAGAATGAAGAACAAGATAGACACTGACCTCGTGGAGCTTTTAGTTAATGGTGATAAGTTCCTGGACTGAAAACTGGATACTCAGCATTTATACAAATTCATTAATTCATTGATATTTCCCAGGAATTTAAGAATAGCTTATTTCCTCAAGGGAAATAGTTTATTATTTTACTCTGGTTGAATTCAGAAAAATATTTTTTCCTGCATTAGTAATATAATTCTACATGAAAGCAAAGCCATCTGAACAGTTAAGAGCTTAAGACTGATAGCCAAGCTCATTTTTAATGTCTTTATCCTACAAAATCCATAAAACTTGTCAGTGAAAAGGGGAACTGTTGATCAATGGCTTGAATGTTTTCTTAAATTCAGGTCTTTGGTATCATAGTGAAAAATTATTTACTGTTCACCTGCATGTTTTTTATATTATTTAGACATCTAATGATTCTTTTTTGTAAGACCATTGCATTCTCTCTTGGTTTTCTGCTTAGTTTTCAACTATCAGGTTGCCAATTCAACTATTCACAAGGAATATATTTTAAAATTTTCTACTTGTTTATATGATATCTTACTTTCTGATATTTGCTTTTTCCTTAAAGAAAAATTATTTTATAGACTTTGCAACACAACTCTTTCTGCAAGGAAATATTAGTAAAGAAATCACTATTGTCGATTTGTTTTTAAGTCTTTTAAATTGTAAAAGAGCAAATGTAATACATTCTGAAAAATTCAATAATTTTTAATGACTGCTGATTTTATTGAAAACAAATATTTGTGCATTAGATGAATTTA
Source organism: Tapirus indicus (assembly GCA_031878705.1). Classification (NCBI taxonomy): domain Eukaryota; kingdom Metazoa; phylum Chordata; class Mammalia; order Perissodactyla; family Tapiridae; genus Tapirus; species Tapirus indicus. The sequence goes on from CM062933.1 coordinate 3,121,667, forward strand.
AACAGGAATAAAGAATGTGTATTGTGTTCTATGAAGATTTTATATACACACAAAAACACTAACTAACTGTGCGTCTAAAGAATTTTACCAGGAATGGTTAGGTCTACAAATATCTAATAAAGTAAGATGTTTATTTATGAAAGCACTTTCTTTGAACCGAATCCAAGGAGCTGAAGTACATGATGCCGGAAACAGGCAGCCCTGGTGGGTAGTAGGGGTAGGGTAGAAACAGCAGGACTTCATAGCAGATGAAAAATATAAAACAGACAGGAGGATTTACTTGTTTTTAAATAGAGGAGAAGAAACATGAACATTTGACGTTGGGCAGGGGGCATACAATACTCTATTTCATTTTCTCTTCGGGCCCCAATTGACCTGCTTTAGCATGTGCACTGCAGATCCCGATGTGGGAGACTTATGTCAACTTATTTAACATCTTTGGTGACATAATCCCTAAAAGTAGAAAGAAGCACCAAGATTCATGAGTGTGCTGCTACTGGTGTCACAACATCAAAAGGAACTAGGAAGGGAATCCAGCTGCTAGAATTTGAACTAGGAGAAGAAACCACTGCGGATTGTTTATGGAAGCACAGATGGTTCAAGAGAACGCAGCCTCTCAGCACCAGCTCGCCAGGAGAAGCGCTGGCAGGACACACTCACATTTTGCTAACATTTCCCTCCAATTTGAGAGCATCCTAATTTCACTGCTGGACAATGATATCTGACACTTTGGGTCTATGACTTGTATAGAGACTACGGCTATAAAAGTTTGAGCTGGAAAACATCTGGAGAGAGAAAAAAGCAGTTCACCTAGCAGGAGTTCAGGGCACACAACGACCTTTTAGAGCCCTGAAAAGGATTACAGAAGCTCAGGAACTGCCCAGTGTGCGATGAGCTGCCGGGCCTGACCAACACGGAATGGAAAAAGCGCAGTCGGATCCTGGGTTATGAGCTAAATCAGAGAAAAAGGACCACTTGTGTGCATTTACGGTAACTGTCTGTCAAAGACAAGAGTAAAAGTTCACACTACAGCCTAAATGAGTGGACAAAAAACAACGTGTTTAGGAACAATTTGAACAAGTTTGAGTCACTGTTCATAGAGGGGCATATAGTTAAATATATAGTATAGTTTTTATAATTCTATTTTGATTTTATCTTCTTAAATTTTACACTGGAAAAGAATAATTAACACAACAAAAATAATACATCGTTAACCTCATTCTGCTTTCTAATATGGGAAAGATTTTCATATCACACAACGGCCCAGTCAAAACATACATACATAGACTGAAGAAACAGAAAAAGGGGGACATAATAACTCTTAAAGTTTTCTATATTTATTTAATTTCCTAGTTAGAGTTGTTCAAGAGTCCCAACCCCAGAGTGAGAATCTACATCCCTGCACACACGTCCATGCTCAAGCGGAGGCCAGGACAACCTTCCAGCTGAGTGTCAGGCACAACAGGGTTTGGTTTCCAAAAGTGATCATTTTTCCCAACTTCAATCTAACCAAACCAAAGAATGTGGGGAGATATAAAACATGACTTACCCCCAAATGTGTCTACTCAGTTTTATGTTAAGGGAAGACTCAACCAATTAGTATTTAACCGTGTTAATACTATGTTATTGAACTATATTAATGAAATGTATATCTGACGGGGTGGGAAAACTAGAGCCTTCAAAAATAGCTTCAGAAAATCACATAACAAACTGAAAAATCAGAACATATACTTCCACTGTGATTTTCAAGGATTATGCAAATCACCACTCCTCAGAAATTGTTTCAATGCACATATGAAAATCTGCAAATCAGTTTTCTTTATGTTAATCTTAGACAGGAGTGAGCTCGTTCATTCTCAATTTCTAGCTATGCAATGGCAAACATTCAGGTAAATACAGAATAATTCATTTGGTTTTCCAGGCATTACCATCTGCTCTTCAATCTTCCCCATACTCGGTTCCTTCTTTTCATGGCTTCATTTCCTCTTCTATATTCATCAAGGACCCCACAAGGCAGTGATTCTCCATGTGTGTTTCGGACCATCAGCATCAGTATCACCTGACTAGCATCTAATAGATGATAGGGAATCCTTGAAGCCCTCTGAACAGAGCACTTTGAGCGCCATCTGAGAGACGGGTGTAGCTAAAGAAATGCTGGATGCAGTCAGACCTGTTATGAGGCTATGGTAATTGTCTAGGTAGGTGTCGTTGTGAGTCTGAATTGGGGAAGAACACCGTGCAGACATTAGGAGTTTAGAATGGCAGGATTTACGATGCACTGAGTATTATGGAGGGAGTGGGCAGAGTGAGGCAGTTTGTGTGTGACTGAGGGACAGGGCTTCAGAGACAGAGGGTTTGGAGCATTGGCCCTGCCTCTCACCAGCTGTCTGACTCAGCAAGCGATTTTCCCCGCTGAGTCCAGGTTCTTCATCAGAAACAGTGCAGTCATCACAGGGTTGTATGAGGGTTAAATGAGGTCACAGGGGATGGGATTAGCACAGAGCCTGGCACAAAGCAAGTGCCTGATAAATTCCATCAGGTTTCAAGATTACTCCAGGTTTCTGCTCTGAATGGGAAAGAAAGAAGGAAGGAGGGGAAAGAGAGGGAGGGGAGGAGGAAAAGTGAGAGAAGGGGAGGAAGGCAGGTGGAAAGGGAGGAAGGGAAGGAAGAGGGAAAACAGAAGGAATTTGGTGGGAACATGCTTTTGGAAATTAAATTTTGGTTATTCATTATAAAAAAAGTCACCTCTATTTCTTTCAATTTGTACATTTGAGATGAATTTTTGTTTTCTACTTAAAGTCTTTTTTTATGAATTGTCATGCATCCAAGGATACTTTATCTTCTTCCTGCTCACACACACATTCATTCCTAGAGCCAAGTCTCTCTCATTCTTTACAAGCCAGCTCTCGGTTACCTACCCTGCTCCTCTGTGTCCCCATCCCTGCCCCCTCATGAAGAAGGGAGCACCACACCCTCATGCCACAGGCGTGCCCACTACTAACTGACACATACCCCTCTGGCATGGAGTTATTTGCATGTCCGTTTCTCCTGGAGGGAGCTCCTTGCCATCCCCATTACCTAGCTCGGTACACGGCACAAAGCAAGTACGCCATAGCTTTATTTCTCTAAAAAATTATGTCCCAGATACTAACACGGGATATCTCAATGTCAGACATAAATTACTGCATTTTCTTTCCTTTTTTTGTAAGGAAGACCAGCCCTGAGCGAACATCCGTTGCTAATCCTCTTTTTGCTGAGGAAGACTGGCCCTGGGCTAACATCCGTGCCCATCTTCCTCTACTTTATATGGGACGCAGCCACGGCATGGCTGACAGGCAGTGTGATAGCCGGTGCCCGGGATCCGAACCGGCAAACCCCGGGCTGCCAAGCGCGCACTAAGCTGCTGCGCCACCGGTCGGCCCCCTACTGCATCTTCTTAAATCACCCATTATGCAGTCAAATTGACTAAGTGCCAGAAAATAGAACAGACACTGCGAGCAAAACACATGCTCTCTGCCTCCAGTGAATAAGGAAACAATTGAAGAGCTAAGAAATAAATATGTGAAAGGTGAAATATCAATAGTACATCTCAACAGAAGTTCAGCGTAGCACAGAAAACCATGCCATGGGCACGAGGTGATTAACTTCCCAACAAGTTAGTAACTGATCTGAAGAACTACAGGGGCTCAGAAGATGACAAAATACTCCCGTCTGCCATGGTTGGGGTGACTGCTGAGGTGATGGGATTTGACATTTTCCTGAAGAGTGTACGGGATTTGAGTAGGTAGGAAGGACTTCCAGAGAGCAGGTACTCCAGCACCTGTGGGAGCCAAAGCAGGAGAGCATGGAAGACAGGAAAATTCAAACCAGTCTCTGGGGACTGTGAAAAATCTGGTCGGCTGTATTGCAGTGTTCAAACACCCAGAGGGAGAGAATGCTGACCAGCTAGCTCAGAGTCAGGCTTGGGGTGCCAGTGAGGACTGGGGAGTCCCAGGAGGTGGTGATAGTGTGCTGAAAATGTTTTAGTTAGACTGACTTGGTGGGCGTGAACCTAGAAGGGAGGGGAACATCAAGAAGGAAAGTGGTTAATAATCCTAACTTGCATTTCTAGAGCCTGGTTTGTGTCAAACATTGTGCTTTATATACATGATTTTTCATAGTTACCCCAGTCCTGTAAGGCGGCTGTACCGGCCCTATTTTGTTTACCCAAGCTGGTAAGTGCCATGGTTAGGATTCGATCCCAGGGCACCTAACTCCAAAGCTCATTCTGGTCTGATGTATGCTGCTTCCAAGATGTGGTACAATAAGGGACTGTGGGGATGGCCAGGAGGGGACAGACACATGGGCAAGAAGGAATAAAGGTAAAATCAGGAGGACTCCTTGACTCATTGGATGTGAGGAAGAGGAAGTCAAAATGAATTTTAGGCTTTCATGGGTGAGGGATGAGAAAATGATGAGATTAATATGGAGAAGGTAGGAAAGGGACTAGTCAGAGGGGCAGAAAAAAGGTGAGACAATATTAAATAAGTTTCAGATAGTGGCAGGATGCTTAAGTGGAAATGTCTGGTGGTTGGAGACTTTGAGGATTAGCTCTCATTGAACTTTCTTCAACTAGAACAGTTATTGCCGCACTGGCACCACAATGGAAGGTGAAAATGACAATGCCCATGGAAATCCAGCCTCAATCTAGGATCACAAGACCTCTTTCTTCCAAACATTTCCTCCAAGTTTGCTTAAAATATAAAACATGAAAAAAATTGTACACAATTTTGAAGAACTCAAACATTGTGGTTCAACAGAGCAGACATTTTTTTTCCCAGCAACCAAGACTTTCCTGCCTTCTAAGGCCAATTTATGCCCAAATTCCTTTTTTCCCCTAATAACTTAAAGTGTGAAAACATATGCTTTCCCCTGCCCGAACCCTGTCCACAGCACATCCTGTAAAATTCCATCCTTCAGCTTTACTTGTAGCTTTAGAATGATATAGGTCTTCAAACAAAAGTTTGAGGGCTCAAGGAAAACAAATACATCATGAGGCCAAACATTTCAGAAAATATTCCAGTTCCATGACTTTGCCTTTCTTAAAGGAGTCTGGAGAGCTATTGCTTTGTTCCCCTCCATGTTACAGGATGAAGTTCACGGAGTGATCTCCCCTGGGGCTGCAAGCAGGCAAGTACTTCGCCTCCCAGAAAGTACACGAAGCCTAACCTCTCCGTATTCTCCAGAGAAATGAGCCATTTCCTAAGCAGGCTCTGTACTGCTGGGAAAAATTGTAATACCAAATTCAGTGTATGCTTCACTCTGGAAAAGACAGTTTTTAAACATCAATAAACTTATATTTCTAACACGAGTATGATCCACAAATTGATAAGGTGGCATTGGTCAGTTGCTAAAAGTTAGATGGCAAAATACATTGTAGCCGAGCCATGTCAACAGGTACTCCACAACTTCAGGAAAGTAGTGAGTACAATGAGTATGAATGTCTCATATCTGTCAAAACCGACTAAAATGAAGGCAGTAAGGAGAATGAAACTTGCAATTCTAGTGCAGGTGGATTCAATTAGGGGAAAAAAAGTGTTTTTTTGGATCCAGAAGTTGCAGAGGCATAATAGGTATCTTTTGAGTGAAACAGAAGAGGGATATAGTCTTATTTATAGCAACACTCTTAGTGTAAATGAAAGGCTAAGGGGAAGAGGAAGACAACAGAAAACATGTGGCCAGCATGGAAGTGCACTGTCGCAGAGTGGTTGACACTGGTAACATTTCAAGGGGTGACTGATAACAGGAAAGGGGTTTCTCTTCCATAGAAGTTTGGCATGGTTCAGGCTCTCCCTCATCCATTTCCAAATGTAAAGTATGTGTGATGATAGTTTCCAAGGGGGGGGTGTTTGTGCGAGCAGGCGATCCCATGTCTCCCAAGAAAGAATCACATATGTGCAACCCCAGCCAGGCTTTAAAAACTCCAGAAAACGCTAAGCAGCCTTTTCAAAGGATAGCGGGATCTTGTACCTGGAATCCCAAAGGCAGATTGTTAAAGAAATGCTCAGTTCAAAATCGACAAACAATATGGATGATTCAGGTTTTTGTTTTTTGTTTTGATTGTTTCTGCATTAAAAGTAACCCTAGATTCTGCGTGCAGAATAATAGTAGGGCTGGGAAAGTTCAAAGTGTTTTGACAAGTAGAGGAATGATCGGGCAAATTGCTTTGTTATCTTGCTGAAATACTATGCAGGTATTAAAAATAATAATTATGAAACCTAAAATGCAACATAAAACCATTATGATTTAATCATTATTAATTAATAAGTGCACAACATTGATTACAACTATGGAAAATTATTATTATTACAACTATGTACATTTTTGTACAGAGGCTGGAAGAGAATATATCACATGAAAATTACATTTGGATGGTTGTATGATGGATTTTCTAAATTTTTAGATCAATTTTAAATTGTTTTATGAATTTTTAAATAATCCCTGAACATCAAGTGTATTATACTCTGTTTATATGTCTAACACAAAAAGGGAAATTTAAAATTCAAGCTTAAGCAATCTTTTATCTTCATTAAAGAGGTGGAAGAACAGAACATTTGGCAAGGCTCAAAGCCTGGCTCTGTCATCATATTGGTTGTGTGCCCCTGGGTAAGTTCACCTTTCTGTGCCCCAATTCTCCCCTCCATAAAATGGAAATACTGATAGAACCAACCTCTCATGATCATTGTCAAGACTAAATTAGGTAATTCACAAAAAGCCTGAGCGGAGTACTTGGCACACAGGAAATTTCATTAAACGACAACTATTATTATCGCAAATACACACATTATAAAGCACATTTATATACACGTGTGTATTATATATAGTTTATATGTGTAAAGGCACTTAGCACATGCCTGTCACATGCACTCGGTAATCGGAGCCATCTCGTAGTATTCATATAGCTACACTTGTTGAGCATGAGCACAAACTATGTGTCAAGAATTCTGCCAAGAATCTGAAACACGTGTATTATGCATTATATGTGACATGTTATATGTTCTATATTACAGCATTTCATCCTTACAAAAATTTTGAGGTTTAGGAATTATTATCCCCATTCTACAGGTGGGGAAATAGAAGCTCAAAGAGCTTAAATAACTTCCCAAGATCACAGACTGCTAACTGGCATGGCTAGACAAGAACAAGCCTAGCTGACACCAAATACAAGCTCTTAATTGCTAGCCATACCGCTTTCAATAAATGAGAAATGAGATACACTTAACTCATATTTCAGCCCAGTATATGCCTCAACAGTCTGATGACAGTCAATAAAATGGAGGCTCCAGCCCTTCCGGCAATCAACGGGAGGGTCAAGCTCTGCTGTGAGGCCCTCTGACTTTTCTTGGTGAGAATCCTGGTGCTCATCATCTCAGCTGCAAGCAGCAAAGCCTGTGGCTACCCTGATTCGAGAAATGGGCGTGAAGGGCAGTGAGGTCATCCCAAACACCATCCATCCTGGAGTCAAGGGAAAATAACTCCCCATTAGAAAGATGCACAAAGAGAAGTCTTCCTCTGCAAATATGTCATTTTAACTATTTAACATTATTAAATAAGTTTCTTTTTTCACTGCTGGAACTCCTTTAATTTTTAAAGTGTTACTATGAAATTTGGATCTTCAAGAGAAGGATTTCACACGCAGTATTTTCAAGATCACTTTCCTCCCTAGAACCCTTTGTTCCGGGAGCCCCAGTTAACACCTCCTGGAATGAGTGTCCCTCGGAGCCCATTCCAGGGATGCAGGTCTGGAAAAAGCCGCGGCCAGCGTCAGACTGCAGTGCGGGTCCCAGCCCTCTGCACACTCAGCGTGATCTTAGGCAACAGCTATGGGCCTCGGTTTCCTCCTATAAAATCAGGAAATGGTGTCTAATATGCTCTGGTGGTACAGAATGTCTTTCTTTGTCAAATGTCTGGAAAAATCTACCCACACGATTACTCCACACTGCAGTGTGGCTCTTAATTCTGTCCTTCCACATGGTGGAGAACTGGTTGATACAGAAACAAGTGTTAAAAAGATTGAAGCCCATATTGTTTGTTCTCAGCATAATACAGGAGGAATGTAAGAATTATAAAGCTAATAACAGAAAACTTAGCAACCCAAGAGGACTCAGGAAAAAATATTCTCATGCCAGGCAACACACTGATGCCATGCTCAGAAAGCAATCCCAAGTGTTTTATTGCGGAATTTCTCTCTTTGCTTACCCGGCCTTACCTCCCACCACTCTCCAGTACTCCCTGCACTCCAGCCAAGCCAATCCCACAGACACAAAGCTCGCCCCACAATGCTTACACCCTTCCATGTGACACTCTGCCCAAACGGAGCCTCTCACCTGACACGTGAAGCCTTTCTTGATTCAGGAGATTCTGAGCTTCCTGAGAACAGGGACTCTGTCTTCTTGTATTTCCAGTTCCTGACATAGTACCAAGCATGTTGTGACGACATGATAACACCACCTCAAGTATTCTCTCCTATTTCTAACTCCTCTTCTACTTCTGTACTCATACAGATAAGCATTTAAAACTATAATCTGCCACATATAATCATTTTTCCTCTGTTTTTCATGCGTGTACATGGTATCTCCCTAGTAGATTACAGGAGGCTTATTCCTGCATGTGTCATAATACCTTGCATAGTGTTAGGCAAGTAGAAAGTATTCCTTAAATACTTGTTGATTGATTGTCTACTTGATTGTAGTCTTTTTTAAAGAACAATTATAATACTAATTGCCAGACTGTGATAAGGACTTTACATACATTATTTTATTTACCCCTTATACTTAACTTTGAGATAGATAACGTCGTCCTCATTTGTACATGAGGAAACTAAAGGTTAGTGTAGTTCAGTGATTTTCTCAGGGTCATGTAGCTACTAAAGTAAGGCAACAGTATAACTGATTGTCAGCTAGGGCACATCTGAGTGTGAGCACAGACACCAACAGTCGTGGAAGTTTCTGAAATGTTTATTTATTAACTGACAGTTGGTTTTATTATATTGGTAAACCTATAAAATAGTTTTATTCAAAAATTATTTTCAGATTTATAATTCTTTTAAAAGTAAAAATATGTAAAGCAAAATTGAAAAGAATTTCTGATTAGCTGAATATTAAAACTAACATGTTTATAATTAGTCCCGATACATATTTCAATCTCTGAAATTGTTTTATAATATCTTTTGAGAAACTGTATTTTCATTATGGTCTTATTATTTTTACATTTTTCATAGTTTTCTGAAATCTTCAAAATTGCATTTTATGATAAGTAGATTTGAAATTATAATACATTCAATAGACTTTTCTGTATAAACATATTTTTATGACATACACTTTTAAAAATACTTTCTAAAAGTTTTGATGTACTCAGAAAAATACTCGCTAAATGAAATCTGTTTTCAATTCTAGTTTTCTTTTATCTTTTGTGTGGAAACAGACAAATATTGCAGCCCAAGTAATTTCATTCAGAGTTGTCTACGCAGAGAACTTTTTCTTTTAAGGAAAAGTTCTTAAAATAAGTTGATTTATGGTCTTCTGAATAGTTTTCCAAACATAGACTGCAAAATTGTAGGTAAGCCTCTCGATTCCATTTCAATTCCAATACATAGTAAAAACTTTTCTAATTAAAATAGGAGTTCCATCAAAAGATTCTTGCCACGAATCAAGATATTCCAAAATGCAATTATAGAATTTATAAATTGTCTCTTTTTTTCAGCTTTATTATGGGAATAATTGACATACAAAATTGTAAGATATTGAAAGGGTACCTTGTAGTGGTTTGATATATATACGCATTGTGAAATGATTCCCCCCATCTAATTATGTAACATATCCATCATATCCCATATTTATGTTTTTTTTTTTTTTTGGCTGTTAACTTTTAAGCTCTACTTTCTCAGCGAATTTTAATTATACAGTCATGCGCCACATAACGACATTTCAGTCAACCACAGATAAACTGCATATACAACGGTGGTCCCATAAGACTAGTACTATACAGCCTAGATGTGTAGTAGGCTATACTTTCTAGGTTTGTGTAAGTACACTCTATGATGTTTTTGCACAAGGACAAGATTGCCTAACAACACATTTCTCAGAACATATCTCCATCATTAAGTGAGGCATGATTGTACAATACCGTGTTATCATATATAGTCACCGTGTTTTACAATAGATCCTCAGACCTTATTCATCTTATAGCTCAATGTTTGTACCCTTTTAACCAACTTCTCCCTATTTCCCCCATCCTCTACCCGCTAGTAACCACTTTTCTACTCTGTTTCTATGAGTTTGACCTTTTTTCCTTTAGGTTCCACCTATAAATGATACCATGAAGTATTTGTCTTTCTCTGTCTGGCTTATTTCACTTAGCATGATACCCTCAAGTTCCATCCATGTTCTCACAAAGGGCAGGATTTCCTTCTTTCTTATGGCTGAATAATAATCCATTGCATACATATACCACATCACCTTTACCCATTCATCCATCAATGGATGCTTAGGTTCTTTCCATATCTTGGCTATTGTAAATAACGCTGCAATGAACATGAGGGGTGCAGATATCTCTTCAAATTCCTGCTTTCATTTCCTTTGGATATAGACCCAGAAGTGGGATTGCTGGATCATATGGTATTTCTCTTTTTAATTTTTTGGGGAACCTCCATACTGTCTTCCATAGTGACTGCACCAATTCACATTCCCACCAAACGTACACAAGGGTTCCCTTTTCTCCACATCCTCACCAACGATTGTTAGCTCTTGTCTTTTTGATGATGGCCATTCTAACAGGTGTGAGATGGCATCTTATTGTGGTTTTGATCTGCACCTTTTAGTGATGTTGAGCACCTTTCCAGGTACCTGTTTGCCATCTGTATGTCCTCCTAAGAGAAATGTCTATTTAGTTCATCTGCTCATTTTTTAATTGAATTGTTTATTTATTTATTTTTTTTGCTATTAAGTTGTATGAGTTCTTTGTATATTTTGAATATTAACCCCTTATCAGATATATGATTTGCAAATATTTCTACCAGTTGGTAGGTTGCCTTTTCATTTTGTTGATGGTTTCCTTTGTTGTGCAGAAGCTTTTTGTTTTGATGTAATCTCACTTGCTTTTATTAGAGTCAAATTTAAAAAGTCATTGCCAGGGGCCGCCCGGTGGCGCAGCGGTTTAGTCCGCGCTTGGCAGCCCGGGGTTCGCGAGTTCGGATCCCAGGCGCCCGCGGACGCGCACTGCCTGTCAGCCATGCCATGGCGGCGTCCCATATAAAGTGGAGGAAGATGGGCACGGATGTTAGCTCAGGGCCAGTCTTCCTCAGCAAAAAGGGGAAGATTGGCAACAGATGTTAGCTCAGGGCTGCTCTTCCCCACCAAAAAAAAAAAAAAAAAAAAGTCATTGCCAACACCAATATTTAGGCGATTACCCCCTACGTTTTATTCTAGGAGTTTTATGGTTTCAGGTCTTATGTTCAAGTCTTTAATCCATTTTGAGTTGATTCTTGTGTATGGTGTAAGATAGGGGTCCAGTTTCATTCTTTTGCATATGGCTGTCCAGTTTTCTCAACATCATTTATTGAAGAGACTATCCTTTCCCCATTATATATTCTTGGCTCCTTTGTCATGTTAATTGACCATATAAGGGTGGGTTTATTTCTGGGCCTCTGTTCTGTTCCATTGATCGATGTGTCTGGTTTTATGTCAATAACTTACATTTTGATTACTATAGCTTTGTAATAGAGTGTGAAATCAAGAAGTGTATTGCCTCCTGCTTTGTTTTTCTTTCTCAAGATTTCTTTGGCTATTTTGGGTCTTTTGTGGTTTCATACAAATTTCAGGACTTTTTTTTCTATTTTTATGAGAAATACCATTGGAATTTCGATAGAGATTGCACTGAATATGTAGATTTCTTTGGGTAGTATGAATATTTTAACAATATTAATTCTTCTAATCCATAAGTATGGAGTATCTTTCCATTTTTTGTATCTTCAATTTCTTTCATCAATGTCTTATAGTTTTCAGTGTAGAGATATTTCCCCTCTTTGGTTAAATTTATTCTTAGGTATTTTCGTCTTTTGATGCAATTGTAAATGGGACTGTTTTCTGAATTCCTCTTTCTGATAGTTCATTATTAGTATATAAAAACACAACTGATTTTTGTACATTGATTTTGTTTCCTGCAACTTACTAAATTTGTTCATTAATTCTAACAATTTTGTGATGGAGTCTTTAGGGCTTTCTACGTATAATATCATGTCATCTGCAAATAGAGACCATTTTACTTCTTTCTTTCCAGTTTGGATGCCTTTTATCTTTTACTTGTCTAATTGCTGTATCTAGGACTTCCAGTACTATGTTGAAAAAATGTGGCGAGTAGGCATCCTTGTCTTGTTTCTGGTGTTAGAGGAAAACTTTCAGCTTTTCACTGTTGAGTATGATGTTACCTGTGGGTTTGTTATATATGGCCTTTATTATGTTGAGGTATGTTCCCTCTATACTCATTTTGCTGAGAGTTTTTATCATGAACGGATGTTGAATTTTGTCAAATTCTTTTTCTGCATCTATTGAGATTATCATGTGATTTTTATCCTTCATTTTCTTAATGTGGTGTATCACATTGATTGATTTGAGGAGGTTGACCATCCTTGTATCCCCAGGATGAATCCCACTTGATCATGGTGTATGCTCCCATGGTGCCATCTTGGACCAGAGCCTCAAAGTTTTACTTTAGATGGAATCATGGGCACATCAACACAGTTTGAATCCTCTATTTTTATATAGGCTGAATGTTAAAAATCAGCTAGTTGGTCCTATCTGTGTATGATAAGGTAATATGGCAAGAAAGAGATGAGCTAAAGCAAAAACTGATCAGTTTATAAGCAAAATTTAGAAAGAATAAAGGAGCCAGGGCTTGCCGGATACAACTACTTCTCATCTCCAGTCTCTTAGCTGGCAAAACATCCTCCAAATAAAATGTAGCCTAGCATGTAGATCCATTCGAGGGAGTCTAAGTTAAATCTTGAACCCACTAGAGCTCATGTCATTTAATTTGTTCAGTTCTCCTTTAATTTGTGGATATAAACTTAATAATTTTCCTGTTGCAAGCATTGTTTATTTTGTTGTTGGTGGGGTTTTTTGTTTGTTTTTGTCTGTTTGTTTGTTTTGGTGAGGGAGATTAGCCCTTAGCTAATATCTGTTGCCAATCCCCCTCCTTTTTGTGAGGAAGACTGGCCCTGGGCTAACATCTGTGCTCATCTTCCTCTACTTTATATGGGATGCTGCCACAGCATGGCTTGATAAGCACTGAGTAGGCCCGCACCCAGGATCCAAACCTGCAAACCCTGGGCACTACACCACTACACCACCGGGCAGGCCCCATAAGTGTTATTTTTAATAATTGCAAATTTGTTAAAATGCTTTGAAAGCTGAAGTTTGGGGACTCCATTCATTAAATACTTTGGTTAAAGATTTCCAACCAATTTGAAAAAAATGCAGCCAACATTTAGAGGACACATCTACAAAAACAGTGATACCATCATAAATTACTTAGATTGGTTTAAGTTCAAACATTTCTAAAATCTGATTGTTAGTAGGCAGACAGAGAGAAAATACATATTGCCATTTAAGGATTTTTTTCTAATATCAGTTTTTTCACAAAATATTTAGAGTTCAGTTATTCTAAATGTGTATTTATATAATTATGAATTTTGACAAGCAATTCAAAATATAGTTCTGCTATATAAGATTCTGAATTTCATAAGGACACTGTGTACACCATGACGGGATGCTCCACCAAAATCTGCATTCATAGTTCCAGATATTCTACACTCAATGCTGAACATTTTAATTGAAATTACAATAGGTTTCACCATGCAAAGTGCAGTTTCATTCCTGACATCTTCCCAAGTTCCTCCTCAGAGCCTTGCGTCAGCAGAATCAGTGGGAATCCTGACAGCTACTTTCATATTATATAAAAGTTTGTATTTTACATTTATAGAAACTCTGTTTTATTTTTTTAAAAGTGACTCAAATTGAAACAAAGCCTTAAAAGGGCTTTAGCAAAGGTCTAGGCACATCTTTAGAGTTTATAAATTTGTTAATATTCTTTAGACTCTTTGTAAGGAGAAATGATTTTAAATTTATTTTCACTTGAAGCTCAATTAATCCACTTACTCTCTTTAGCAATATTACCTTTTAAAATAATTAAAGTATAAAAGCATATCAAAGAATGTAAGTGTGAATCAAACACACTTTCTACAATAAGAAATTGTAATAATTATGCCCGCAAAAAACAAGCTGAAATCATTTGAGATTACACATAGTAAGCTTGTAATATAAGTCAGATAGTCACATTTCTGAGAATTGAGTTGTCTTCAGCAATAAAATATTAGCAATATTAGAAAGGAGTCAAGTCAACCATTATGTGGAGACATTGTGTATAACTCGGGGAACATGTGTTTAATCTGTAGAATATTCCAGATTGATATTTTAACTCACAAATTGTAATATAATCACCCTACAAGGAGTGGTCTCATGGAGAAAATGAATACCCTCCAGTGAATACCACTGCTCTACACCTCTCCCCCAACCACAGACATTCCTTCACCCAGGCCCACACAGTTCCAAGACCCAAGCATAAACAGGTCAACCCTGGAGCATCTGACGGTTTCCACTGCTTACAGAATTAACTACAGCCTCCTTAGTGTGACATACAGCATCCCTCACCATCGGACCTCAATTTACTTTCCAACCTCCTCTCTCTTCCCCATATTGTACCACACAGCAGTGTTCCCACCTCTCTGCATCATTCTTATACTATTCCCTGTACTTGCAACATACCTGCCATATGCTCAGCCAGTTCTTACCCAGTATTCAAGGCCCGGGGAGCTGATGTTCTCTTGTTTGCATATCTTGCTGACTCAGTCCTACTTCAACTTTCACTTGCACTGTGGGTGCCCTCTGAAGTCTGCCCGTGACTTCTATTCAGTTCCTGCCTCAACAAGTCTGCCTTTCTCTAGTCCTTGTGAAACATCCATTTGCTTCTATTATGATAAGCCCCTCTGGAAAGTTCACCAGTCAAACTCTTAAGTAGATCCCACCTCCCACAGAGAGTATGTTAGAATTTCCGGGTCCCTTCTTCTATGATACCAGAGTCCAAGGTCACCTTGAGAATTCCCAGTCAGGCTTGCTTATCCAGACGTCTTCCTCTGCTCCTGCTACTCTAATGTGCACCACTACCATCCCCTGCCATGTTGTTTTAAGACCACACTCAGGGGCAGTCTCTTTCTAGAGTTCTGAAAGGGGAGTGACCTCATATTGCTCTGCTGTAAGTTTTTCTCTTAAACTAAACAACACAATTTGTTCCCCAAGATTTGAACCCAGAGTTTGATCTCTATCTTCCCCTTCCCACAGCCCCCTGGGAGGAACAGTTGGCTTCCTATTTCTCCTCCCCTTCTGGGTGGAGTTTTGTCTGCATCTTACCCTACTTCTTCCAGAGAGCAGACTGCTTGCTTCATTCTTAACAGCAAAAAGTTATCCTCTCTTCACAATGGGAAAAAATTGTGATCTGAATCAGCCAACTAAAGATCTTCACAAAGAAATTGTTAAATTAGTTGGAACCAGGAATTAGAAAAGACAAAAATTTATTAGCTCATTATCTTAAAAATGTTATCCCTACTTTTTCCAGTTTTACAAGTCAAAAAACAAGTCACACTCCTATTTGGCACCTAACCTGTTTGTAGAAGAAAGCTTCCTGTAGCCAGGACAAAATAATTTGTGAGAAATACAGTGGACATATAAATTATTTACAAGTACCATAAGAGCTTAACATTCAGAAGTAATACATAGTCCAAATACTATTCAATTGCTTAAAATGACACCACAAAACTAGGAATTTGGCCATCTTTTATTCTAATTAGCCTGCATAAATACCTTCAGTTGTGTCCTAGATAAGCTCCAGTAGCTAAATATAAAAAAATGAAGGGGGTTCAAAATCTGTGTTATTATGTGTGCCAATTTTAACATTTGGACAGAGAAAAATATGCAAGCAAAAAACTATCACATTTTGTAACTATTTACAAAATAAATCACTAGCAGCTCAGGGAAGTATAATGAATTGTACTACTACTGAGAAATAATTTAAACTAACAAAATTCTTAACTTCTTTCAAGACTGAAAAGATTAACCCAATAAGGGAAATTAACTGTCAAGAACTGATTATACCTTTTGTCTATACAGTTTGGGGACTATTGACTCCACTTTTACATTTCTAAATAGAAACTTTTCATGTTTCTCTTTCTGCTTTATTTTCATTTTATATATTACACTAAGATGAATAATGTATATATAAGATGGTTTTAAATAAAAATAGACCTTTATTATCACAGACAGTCTCTCTTTGGGATGCCAAAATATCAATCTTCACTATTTCATCAAATAATGCCTATTTCACATCCAGTCTGTGTAAAGTGCAGTGCTAAAGGCTGGAGACACAAAGCTGATTAAGATACAATGAATATCTTAATGTAGTTATGGAAATAGGAAATACAATTTTAAAATATTTTTAGTATAGAAGAGCTAAAGGTAAGCAGCATACTACGAAACCACTCACTGATGGATGTTCCCATAAATACCAGCTCAGTGCTCCAGGGCAGAGCAGAGTGCTGGACCGTGGAGGAGAGACCTGGTCCTGGAGGTCCAGTAGGGCTGCATTCTTCCCTGTCCTGCAGTTTGCTAGATGGAAGAACTTGGTTGGGTCACTTAATGTCTCTGGGCCTATTTGTTTGTCTACAAAATTGAATTATAATATTCATCAGGACTGATATAAAGGCTAAATGAGATATCAATGCTAAAGGCTTATCAGAGTGACTGGCATAAATACATCATTCTCTCTCCAAAGACCTCATATAGGTTATGTTATTTATGTTTTCTTCCTCCAGAGCTGTATTCGGTCCTCTGAATTTGCTCATTCTCTTTGAGGGTGCTGTTTGGCTCATTTGCTCAAGAATGTATTTCTTGTTGTATAGAGATTGAGAAGAAGGACCAGGAAGAACAGGACAGGGTGGGCTATGGAGAACCAATTGGTTTATGATTGAGAACCTCTGTTCCAGAATCATACACAACACATTACAATGTTTTTCTATGATACACAATAATGCAGTAACCACATACATAATTTTTTACTTTATCTCACTTTGTGGTGCCTCTATGGGTTAAAAAGTTTAATCTGTTAAACTATTTCAGATAAAGAATTTAACTTTATTTTGCCCTTTCCTTTGCATGTTTTATATGGAATCTGTTCATTTCTGTTTTTCCCATTTGAAGACTTGGTGAATTCAGCAAGTAAATTTGGTTTCTTGAATCCCCTTGTTCACATTTGGTTTAATCATATAAAAATGTCAGAAAAAAAGAGATCATTACATAAAAAAACCTAAAATGTTTAATAATAATAATTAATCATATAAGAAATTACTTCATTGGTTGGTATTTATAATTTTTCTTCAGGGCCCAAAAGGATCCCCTTGGGAGGGATAATTACAGACAAATAACATTTGAATACACTGAACAGAATTCATCTTAATAAAAACCAAATCAATTTGAAAACAAAGATTTAGAATCTGGAGCCCAGAATAACAGCAACTACTGCCATTTGAGAATGCCACTCTGTTTTCCTCAAAGTGGTGGTTTTACCACCCACTCTTTGACCTTCTACACACAATTCTAACAGCCTTCCTTAAAATTTTTTAAAAAAGGAGGGGGAGATAAATGCTTGTTCCATTGAATTCTATTATTTTTGATAATTCTGGCACTTTGTTGTGATAAAAATCAGTTTCTAAAAAGTATGTGTGTGTGAGAGAGAGACAGAGATTAAATATACCTAGAAAAAAGGTCTAGAAAGATGCACCATTAGCTGCTAACAGTGCTCAACTCTGAGGAGTGAAATTACACAGAAATACTTTTTTTCATATACTCCCACATTCTTTGCATTTTCCCACAAATATTACACTTATAATTTTTTACATAAAAGAAAAATGTTTCCTGGTGCACATAACATAATAGAGCAATCTACATTCAAGGATTAGGATAATTCTTCCTTCAAGTTTTCCCACCTCTGAGAATAGAACCATCATTAGCCCTTTATTTAGATGCAAAGCACAGGATTCATGTTTGCTTCTCTTTCCCTTACACACTACTTCCATTCCGTCAGTGAGATCTTTGTCTCTACCCTCAGGACAGGCCCTGAATCCAGCCAGTCCCCTTCTCCACCAGCAGCCGGGTTCACACCATGTGCTCATCTCATGGGGGTTGCCGCACGCACCTATTAGCCAATCTCTTGCTTCTGCTCCAGCTTTCCAAAGTCAGCTTTTCATGCTGCAGTCAGATTGCCCTCTGTAACTGAATCACTCATGTCAATCCCCTGCTCAAAAACTCATTCACATTTACTAAGAAAAAAATCCAGCCTCCTTATACCGCACCATCTGGCCCTGTCTTTCTCTCCAGTCCCACTTCCTACCACTCTCCTCCCTTTCATCCTGGCCTACCTGTTGCTCACCAAACATATCAAGCTCTTGCCAGCTGACACACTTGTGTTAGTTCGCTAGGGCTGCCATAACAAGACGCCACGGTCTGCCTGGCTTAAACAATAGAAATGCATTGTCTTGCAGTTCTGGAGGCTGGAAGTACAGGATCGAGGTGTCAGGAGGTCTGGTTTCTTCTGAGGTCCCCCTCCTTGGCTTGCAGACACCACCTTTCACTATGTCCTCATACATCCGTCTCTGTCTGTGTCTGTGTCTTGTGTCCAAATCCTCTCTTCTTACAAAGACACCAGTCATTGGATTATAGGCCACCCATACGACCTCCATTTTACCTTAATTACCTCTTTAAAGGCCTTATTCACAAATGCAGTCACATTCTGAGGTACTGGGGGTTAGGACCTCAACATACGAGTTTGGAAAGGATACAATTAAGCCCACAACAATGCTCTTTCCTCTGCCTAAAATGTTTTTTCCCAAGAACTTTCAGGATTCATTCTTTCGTATCATTCAGTCCTCTGCTCAAAGGTCATCTCCTCAGGCTCTCTTCTACACTAACTTAGAGAAGTGCACAGGCGCTCTCCATTCCATGCCTTACCCTGCTTGAGCTTTCTCATTGCACTTCAGTGACTTCATAGCGCCACATGACTTTTTAAAATTTTTCATTGTTTCATCATTCTCCCTCCCAGTACACATACACATTGCATTCGGATGCACACACACACACACACTCATACATTAATATATGTTTTATGAAGGCAGGAATTTTTATCTGCATTATTTATTGCTGCGATTCCAGTATGTATAATTCTACCCAGAACATATTCTCAGCTCAGTAAATATTTACTTAATGAATTAATAATATTTCAAAGATTTTGCAAAGAAATATACAGGAGGTCTTTCTAATAGCATAAAGGCACTGGGTAAAACATAAACAATCCCTTATATAGATCATGCACAAAACTGAGCATGGAATATATTATTGATTGTCATGCTCCCTACAATTAATGTTTGCTGTTGGATATTTAACAACAAACTTAACAGAATATGTTTTGCCATGGCTGATGTAGCTTATTAATTATGTACTGAATTAGAGCAGTCGATCTTGACCAAGGTCAATTTTGCCCCCCAGAGGACACTTGGCAGCATCTGATATATTTTCAGTTGTCACAGCTGGGGCAGGTGTGCTCCTGGCATCTAGTAGGTAAAGGCCAGGGATGCTGTTAAACATTACACAATTCAACAGACAGCTTTCCACAACAGAGAACTCTTGGCCCAAAATGTCAATGATGCCAAAGTTGAAAAACCCTGCTCTAAAGAAATTCAAATCAGAATAAAAAAGAGTCTTTGACTAATTCACCCCTATGACATTTTTTTTGCATAAATGATGGGTTCTATATAATAAAATATATATGGGTTCAATTTATCTTTTAAAAATGTCCTATTCCTAGCCAGATATAGATAAAACTGCAAATTAATGGACTTTGTCTTAGGAAGCTTTTCATTTTTTCCCTTCTGCCTCACTCCTCTTCTGCCAGCTCTTTATCCCTATCTGCATGGTCCCTTAAAGGCTAGGATGTCCTGCCACCCAAGCCCATTTCCCAGGTGTCAGAGTTTTCACTGGAGACATACTGGGGTCTATCCTCATCATCTGGACTAGCCCCAGATTGCCCACCAACCTTTGTCACTTGTCTATGTCAGCTCAAAATGCTAGAGCCCTGGGAACAAACCATGAAAAACTTTAGCAGGGAAAAATAGAGAACTCTGCATTAAGTTTCATTGACTAAATTTCATCAGGAAAGTATCAGGGAGATGATTTTAGCTAAGGTTCATGTTGAAAAGACCTGGGATATTTTCCTGACCTCCAAGCTCAGCATGAGCCAGGATTGTACTGGAAGCTCAATGCCCTGATCCAAGAACATAATATACCAACCACACTTGAGCTGGTAAGCATTACCTAGAATAAACAAGAAAGTGTTGGGAACCTGCGATCATTGTATGAGCATCAATTTCTAGGGCTACATCGACAAATCAGTATATCCCCAGGAACTATTAAAATGGCTGGGAATCTCAAAGCCACACTTTATATGGAACAACTAAAGAAACTTGAAATGCTGGTACAACCCAAAAAAACACTTAGAATGGATAGAATAACAATCTCTAAACGTTTGTGCAATGACTACCAAAAAAAAAAAAAAAGAACAAACATTTTTTTCCCTTGCTTTAGAGGGAAGAACTATATTACTGAGTTGGAGTTATAAGGATGGAGTAGCTGACTTATGACCAATATGGAAGAATTTTGCAATGTCTTGCTACTTCGTAAATAGTGTGCTTCTTATTACTGGAAATATGCAAGCAGAAACCACAGGACTTCTCAGAGACACTGCAGAAGGGATTCCTATTTGGGTAGGAAGTTAGACTAGAAATTTCTACACGCCCTTCCAATTCTGAGATTCCATGAGTATAACCATTCTTTTATTAAAAGCAAAATATTTAACTATTCTCTCCCAAAAGAAAATATATTTGAAATAAGATTTTCTCCTTACTCTCAACAGCTATAAGAAAATCTTGAAAGAAATATATTATCTACCATCTTTCAAACACTAAAAGATTGCACCATTAAATAAGTACCCTAATTTGAGGTTATAATAAAAAATTATAATTGATATCTGTTTTTCTGACATATAATTATAGTTTACTTTAGACATTAGAGTAAGAATACATATAATTTTTAGTAGCACAATTCTGCCCTGTTGATCTCTTTTGATTTTCATTTAAATGCTTTCTTAGATATATTTTTCAGGTAGGTAAAAAAATTTTCTATAAGTAACACTATTTATTTGAGTCGTTAGGAAAAAATGAAAAATGCTGTTAATTAGATATCAATAGATAAGTTTCTAGTTAAGGTTTGTTCCTGGTGTCCTAGAATTTTGAGCTAACATAGCATTGTGGCCACTAATGACTGTGTCCTCTATCCAATTAAAAAGTCTTTGGGTATCATTTTTCTCATCCTTAAAATTAGAGTTTGTACTAGATTATCCCTGAGATTTCTTTCACCTCTCATTTTTTATTATTCCATTATCTGACATCATAGATGAAATGACTACCAAAGCTACGGTGTTAGTTTAGAAGACTTCAAAGAGCTATAAAAAGGAGTAGGCCAGACACCAGCCTCTTCCATATCCTAGTGTTTCAGGTGTTATTACTGACATACAAAGATATAAACAGTACTGTGGTGGCCCAATCAACTAATCTTAGAAATCACAGCTTTTTGAGGATTAATCATTCATGTAATCCTGTTTGGTATGATGGAATCAGAAAGGAAGACGGAATGCCCATGTAAATAAGAACAAGAGAGATAAACCTATATCATATTTGTTCTTTTTCTTTCATTCAATTCTGCCCAAATACCCACTACCCTGCAGCAGTTGAGAGAAGTTGAATTTCTTTGGAAAGATTGAAGAAGCCATTCTGAAATGTCCATAGCATCCCATAATGTCAAGCCACAGTGCTGCTTAATATTGGTTAGAGTACTGATTGGTGCTTCACACTTGGATTTCTTCAGTGCCACCGCACTGTGACTATAAAACCACATGGTTGGCTAGTGAAATAGAAGTCACCATAAAAGCTGCTGTCTTCCCCTCTTCACCAGATGGGGACAATTTTTCTTTGATCAAAATAAAATTCGGTCCCCCTGAGTAGCATATATGTCACTTAACTATTGATTCAGCATGGGTTATTAATATTCTTTAAAAATTGTTTTATAGTTTCTTGAAATCCTTTCACTGAAATCTCTATATTATTTTAAAACTTTAGGCAAGTTATACTCTTGACAATAACAAATTGTAATTATACTTTAACAACTTTCTCCCCTGGTTGATGGAACAAAATCATTGTTCAATTATTTCTATTTTGCTACAAGGAAAGCTCATCAACGTTATGATTTAAATTAATAGTTTATTGGCTATTATTTACAATGTACGTATCAGATTTTTAAGTAACAATCTACAGTTTCCCAGCATAAAACATATAAGAGATTGAGATTGAGAGCTCACACTCTGAATCTGATAACGTGCTGGTTACCACAGTTTGCTCCTCCAGATAAACTCTCCACCCTTCTCCACCCTGCTCTGTGCCCCAGGAGGCTGACCCAAATGGACCATATCAGCAAATTTCAGGGCCCTTTGGCTTCCAGTTGGGTTCATCGATGCGGAATTCCAGCAGGAGATACGAAAGAGAGAGCAGAGTGAAGCTGGGGTGTATATTCGCCTACCTTCTTTCCCACAGGGTCATTTCAGGCTGACTTTAACTCTCTACTGAAAGCCACAGGAGGGGGCTTCTCTGCACAATTCTCTCCTTCCAAGTTCTGGTCATAGCTTCCTCTCCTTGTCCCTTCAGGAGCAAGTGGGGGTAACAACTCTGCTGTTACTGCCTGAAGATACTGTACTATTCCTTTTGTTTTTTCTACCCCATGCCCTTGTCTTAGTGAACAGAATCTTTCTCAAACCATCCTGCAATTATCCTAGTTTGAATAAACCTTTTTTTCTTTTCTTTTTTTTTTTTTTGTTGGAGGCTGATCTCAGACACTTAGGTGAAGCTTAATGGAATTATGTAATTCTCTTTCAAAGAACCTGCTTTTGGACTTATTTATCCTTCTAATAATTTTTGTTTTCTATTTCATTAAGTTCAGGTCTTACAGCAGTTAATTCCCTCTTCGTCATTTTCTTTGGTTTATTTTGTTGTTCATTTTCAAATTCATTAAGGTAAATAGCTAGTTATTTTATTTCATCTTACTTTTTAATGATGGTGATATCTAATATTATACATTTATTTTCTGAGACAAGCTGGTTGCTAGGTTTCTTTGAATTTGGATAAAGTATTCTTCTTCCCATTAATTTCTAGAAAATATTTTCCTTTTAATTTCCTTTTTGGTCTAAATGTTATATACTACTATTTCTTAATTTTTAAATATTTTAAGTTTTTTATTGGGTCTCTATTTTATTATTTACTTCTAATTTTAACAGTGTATATGTCCTACAAAGTCTCCTCTTTTTTTAATTTAGTAAGAATTTCTTTGTGGCCAAGTATATGATCAGTTGTTTTGTACTTAGATACTTGAAAAACCTATATTCTCTATTTGAAGAATGTAAGACTACACATCAAACGCATCAAGTTTGACAAAGAAAGACATTTTTCTGTGTAGTAAGTTGACCTATTTCTGAGAGAGATACAGTCAAAAATCTTTCATTATCATTGTACTCGTATAAGATTTTCTTTGCATTTCTGATAGTTTTTCTTTGTGTATTTTGTCACTGTGTTGTTTGACACACAACGTTTTATGACAAATCTTCAACTTAGATTTATATGATTACACAATAGGCCTGTTTATTCTAAGTGCTTTTAACCTTAAATTTCATCTTGTATGATGTTAATATTGTCATTCCAGTTTTCTTGTGGTTTGCATTTCCTTAGGTTGCCCAACCCCTTTATTGGAAGGAAGAAAAGAAGGAAGGAGAGAGGGAGGGAGGAGGGTAGGAAGAGAGAAAGAAAGTTATTTTTGACTCAGTACGCACTTCTTTGTAAACTCACGTCTGAATTTTGTTTTTTAACCCAAAGTAGCAGTTTCTGACTTTTAGTGGGTGAAATCAGTCCACTCACGTTTGGCAGAAGGTCGGTTGTTGATTTTGTTCCTTCCACCTTGCTCCAAAGTTTACTACTTATTTACACTGTTGTTTCCCTATTTTTCTTCCCCTGGTTTTGTTAGTTTGATTGAACTGCTGCTCATCCCACTTTCCCCATGTTCATTTAAGGTTCTGGTGTATTTCTCCATGTGCCTCACAGTCACCGTCTCTTTCCCTGCTCTCTTCATCAGACACGTATGTCGCTGCGATTGCTTTAAAAACAAGACACTAACTACAGACCTGTTTCCCCACCATGATGTTCTAATCTTACCTGCTTCCCCACCTCTCCAATAGAAAAGGAGTTTTAAAATAGCTTTACTTTCCCCACATTCTTCCCTCCTAACACAATGCCCCACCTTTTGGGATACTTTTATCTCCCCTTTCTTGTTCCACATACCCATGGTTTGCTGAGAAATTTAGTGCTTACCATATCCAAATTTCCCTTATGGAATGTCTCTTCTATTTCAAGAGTCCTTATTCAGCTCTCATATCACGTCTTCTTAGACAGTGTTTTCTTAAACTGATATGTAGGAAAATAATGAGATAATATCTATTGAGCACATATTATGTGCCAGATTATCTTCTAAATGTTTTACATTTATTAACTCACTTATTCTTTGTAACCATACTTTGGGAAAAGCTCTACCATTATTCTCATTCTTTATTTTACAGATCAAGAAACTGAGGCAAAGAGAGGTTAAATACTAGTCTAATGTCACACAGCAAATGAGTGACATAATCAAGAACCGAATCCAGATGAGCCACTGAGAGCTTGTGCGTGCAACTCTTGGGCCATACTGCCTCACCTCATTTTGGTCCAGGTTGTGTCTCTTCATTTTGGTCCAGGTTGAGGTCCCTGCTTGGGTTAATCTGTTGTTTAGCTATAGTCTTTTCTCATGCATTTTATTAACATGGGGAACTTGGTGGCATTCAAGCTGAGTGCTTGTCTACCCTGAGAGCATGCCTTTCACCTGATGTGAGAATGAACGTTGGCTCTGTATAGGATTGGGGACTGGGGCTCTTCTCTCTATATGGTCTGTCTTTTAGTTTCCAAGGCTGCAAATGAGAGGTCTTCCTTACCTTCACTCAGCTAAGAAACTGTGGGAAGACAGAGAGCAAAGAGTCTTCTTCCAGGAGCCCCGGAAGGGTGCCCACATCCTGCCCGTAGCCCAGAAGATTTTGGGTCAGACCATTACAGCAGGATTCCCACCAGTCCCACCAATAGTCCAACAGCTGAGCTGAGCTCCAATGTGCTGGCAGGGAAAAACAACTGCCCATCCACGGAGCCCCACAGCCTAAAAGAAAAGGATCAGACTAACAATTGGAACACACACCATGAGACAGAACTGCTGCATACAACAGATGATCACCTGAATAAAAATTAATCATGAATGCCTAAGGAGATTCAAATACAATACCAACAAAACAAACACAAAAAAGATTTTCTAGAGGTTAAAAACATTGTCTTCAAATTAAGACAAATCAGTAGATAATAAAGGAGAGTTTGACCACTGGGTGACCAGATCAGTAGCCAGAAATGTCTTAAAGCACAGGAACAGAAGAAGTAGAAATCCTGTGGGAAAAGGTGAAAGAGTTGTAGAAGATCTAGCAAGCAAATAGTGGAAGGAAAAATGGAGGAGATACATAATATCCCTGGGCTGAAAGAAGATCTGAATCTGCACACTGAGATCCAATCAGTCTTCATGAAAAGACAGACATTTAGGCATATCCTGACGGATAAGAAAAATATCTTAAACACTTCTAGATCGGAAGAACAAGTTAACTATCAATGGATATTTCACTCTCAACCTGTGAACAGAAAGTTGAGGTGTTGTCAATGCTGAGAACGAACAGGGTCCCATCCCAGAATAATCCTTAAAGTGGTTTCTCCTGTGGTTGTTAGACAATATATTCAAGAGAAGGAGACCCACTCTGCAGGACAGCTGGCCTATTTCTTCAGCAAGCCAGCATCATGACAAAAAGGGACTGTGCTAGATGAAGATGCTTAAAGGGGCATAACCACCAGATGCAAACTGTGGCTACGAATTGGATGCTGTTTTGTACAAACCAGCAGCAAAGGTCATTCTGGAATCAACTGGAGAAATTTAAATAAGGTTTGGGTATCATATGAGATGGAAATTTACTGAAATAGTAAAATGGAGATGGCTAACTGGAAAAAGGAGGTTAAAACACAACAAATCACACAAATATAAACACACATGTATCTATCTATGTATGGACACACACATCACACAGAAGACACATACAAGATATATATATGAAAACTGTATGTGTATAATATATATATATAATCTGAAAGAACGTGCATTAGAGTTTAAAATGGTGATCTTTGGTTGGTGGCAATATGATGTTTTTCATTTTATTTTCTAATTTTCAACAATTCAAAATACTACTACCATAAAATTTATATATATACTTGTGTGTGTACATATACATTTTACATATATAAATTTCCTTTTCCTTCTTCTCCTTCCATGAAAAGGAAGAGGAAGATGAGAAGCAATAGGAGGGGTGAGGATGGGAGGAGAGGAGGGGGAGGAAGAGGAGGAGTAGGAAGGGAAATCCTGAAAGGAAACCCGAGGACCTCCAAGTGGAAGGAGGGTGGAGCCTCCAGGACAGAGGACAGCCATGCTACCCCGGCGTTGCGGAGTGCCTGGTACATGGCACCGGTTCAGATGCAGAATGCGGGTGAGTCTTGCCTGTTGCAAATTACCACAAACTGCCACAGGAGGAAAATGCAACCCTAACTGTTTGTGTTTAGCTTTCCACACACCAAAATATGGCATAATCAGTTTCAGAAAGAACTAGATTGAATTTTGAAAAAGAATACCAAAACCTAGATTAACAATGGCTGGCTCCAAATTTTAGTGCTTGTTTATGCACATGCTTTCACCAGCATGATATCTACCTCTCTTACAAAAATATCTAAAATTATAAAACCTGGACTTTGTTTTGTGATATCCATATTCTCAGTAGTTTTAAATACCATTAATTTAGACGTCACAACTTTGAACTATGTAAAAGTTTAATGTGGGACAAAGCAATATTTACGTAAAATTGTTCATGAAAAAGGGACTTCTGGACAAATTCATCTTGTAAATAAAATTGCATGAAACATGTTGACTTTTCATAAATTACATAGTTTTATTAAGAAACTTGTAGTATTCTGCATAAATTGAAGATGCTGAACTCAACTAAACTTTAGTTTACGTCATCTGCAGCTGATATGCTCTTTGATGCTTTTTCCGCTGACTTTTACTGACTGGGCCAACTTGACAAAATAGGCTTAATTCTGTAACTAGTCCTCCCTGTAATTGGTTGAGATTAGGGAACCTTGAATGTTCTTATAATTAAATGTATTTGAAATAAATTTAAGTTTAGTTTTTCTTTATTGCATGCAGCGCTGCAGTCAGTGCGTTGACATTGCTGTGCTGTCACGTCCAGGGCTTGGTCTTGCACATACTTGTGATAATGTCTCTTAGTCAGCCTGTTGATAAGACTGTATATGATTGATTGTCAGTCAAACGGTTTGATGGATTTCTTTCCACCAATTGATTGATTCAAAAAAATTTTTCCCCTTTTTGGTTCTGTAACACTTCATTTTTTAGGGTTCCCGGGAACTAATACACAGTCACAAAATCAACTTAAGAATACAAATTATTGATATTATTAAACAATAAATGTGGTGTATATACAATGGTCTTGCTGAGGCCACACCACTTACTGCTGACATCTGGCCCTGTGACAGCATGAGGAATCAGATTTCATGCCGTCTGTGAGTTTTCCTCTTGAGCCTTTAAATTGTGTCTGTGCGGCACCATATAAACCAAACATTCAGTCAATCAGTTTTTTTGTAGTATAGTTACTTTTAGTTGGTTATATAGATAAAACACTGAGTCAACAAATAATGTTACCTTCAGAGAACTTTGATTCTCTTTCAAGTTAATTATTATTTGTCAAAATATATCAACATATTAAGAGTTAGTTCAGGGTCCACTTTTTTGGATATAAAATTCTTCTGGAAGTATTCAACTAAATAAACTAAATTTCTAATGAAATGCTAACAGTGATGTCATAAAGTAGCGAAAACTTTCAGGGAGTCTGAGATTTTGTTTCCAGGAAGCATGAAATGTAAATGGTCGGAATGTATCTCGGGATGAGGAGTATCACTGGCGCGCTTATACCGAGGAGATAACATTTCCAGTTTGCCAGTACATTCCGTCCACCAGAGCACGTGGACACAGCCGGCATCATATCATGTTACCTTCTTCCCTGTATGCTGACTTGAATATGCTGCGCTCTGCCCTAAATTATCAACTCTTTCCCACTCATGGTTAGTCTGAATACTTTCACCTAGCCGCAGAGCCACAGCTGCCAAAAATGCATACAGGCACACCCTCATATTCTTAAAATGGATGTACTTACAAATTTCAGGAGCTCCCTTCCTTAAAGTCTCAAGATTTTCTGCCATCAGCCTATTTGTTCAACTTTGAAATAAATTTGTTCAAGTAATTATTCAGGATTTAAAAGTGACCATGTGCCTAAAATCTGGGTCATGGTCTGCAAGCAACCTCAGTAAATTCATTTTTGCATTAACTAGTTGGCATTTGTTCCAATTAAGGCCTTATTTCAATTTGGTTGAAGGCAGAAGTCTCCTAAAAGGAAGGAGAAGCTTGTAGATAGGGAGAACCTTTACTCCCCAGGTTTGCACACCCCGATCTTTTCTTTCTGCACAGTCGTTCTTTGCTACCCATTGGCTTTGGCTGGTTAACGCTTTCACATAAGGCGGGTACTGTGGTCTTCTCTACTAATGGTGACGAAACGAGCCGCACGTACCGGATCTCTCCACTCTTAGAACGGGGCCACCAAGGTGGCTGACGAGTAGGGTCAAGTGTTAAAGCCAGGCTTCCTATGACAAGCAGAGGCTCCCTCAGTCCACTTCAACTGAGGATACTTGTGGTCGAACTGGAACTGCTACACCCTGGAGGCCTGCTAACACCTCTTTTTGCATGTCTGCTCAGCTGTCATCTCACTCTCAATGTTCTCTTATTCTATGAGCTTAATTAGCTGCTTCCCCCACTTGGACAGGGCTTCATGCCAAGCCACCTCATAAGATACTGGCCAAGCTGCAACTGTCCCTGTTGGGCCAAAAGCCCAAGTCTGATGCAACGCAGGTCCACCTCTGAGCCTGGAGCTGAGAATGTAGTAATTTCAGCAAGATGGAAAACAGCATGTGACGAGCACCCTGACTGGCAGATACAGTGCAGGTCACCAGTCTCCACAGCCTTACGGAAGGTTTTATAATATTGCATACCCCACATAACAGTGTTTTTAGCTCAACTTTTGGGCCATATCTCATTGGTTACTCTTGAATTTTATCTGACTGATTTCCAGCAAAACTCCAAATACTGGTTGAGTTGATAAAGTCCCAATTTTGTTTTCCTATTTTGACAACTTGCATTTTCTGTAGCCAGTCTACTGACTTCCTCTAAATGACTCTAAGACATATAAGCCAGTTTTTCTGGTGCATAAGAAGAATCCTAGATCTTGGGGTGGGTGGAAGGAGGTGAAACTACACAGATGCAATGTTGCATTTTTTAGCTAGGCCCAAAAATATCCAGACACTCTCCCCCCAAAAAGAATATTATATTAAGATAGAAATTCATAAGATAGCATGATAGAAAGAGAGGTCAAGGGTCTTCCGTTAAGATTACAGAAGTTATGCCCTCATTACGCCTGGGCACTTGCCTGGAATAACTGCCCTTCCTCAGTCCTCTCAGATAATTTAGAAGCAAGAATGCAAGTGCAGCCTGATGTGTTGTTAAGTTGCCTCTCAGGACCGTCGGCTTCCCTCTGGAGGCGTGTACGTGTGTAGAGGTTGGGGCCACGTTTACTGATGAAGAGAGAATTACATAAACGGGTAAACACATTCATTACATAAATGTCACAGATTTTGGATAGAATTACAAAAGAGAAAGAATTAGAGAAGTTCAGCCCCCTAAGGAAAGCAGGTGGTTTTGTCTTTATTTAAAATTGGGGGCCGGCCCGATGGCATAGTGGTTGAGTTCGCACACCCCTCTTCGGTGGCCTAGGTTCGCAGGTTCAGATCCCTGGCTCGGACAGACGCTCTGCTTGTCAGCCATACCGTGGTGGCGTCCCATATAAAGTAGAGGAAGATGCACATGGATGTTAGCCCAGGGCCGGTCTTCCTCAGCAGAAAGAGGAGGATTGGCAACAGATGTCAGCTCAGGGCTAATCTTCCTCACACAAAAAATAAAATAAAATATGTGATCCTCAGACATCAGATATTTTAGGATTAGCCACAAAAGAAACAGATTCAGAGTAAAACAGAAAGACAAAGACAAGGAGATAAAACAAGTGATGCCAGGTGAAGAAAAGAAGGAACAAGCCAATTCTATAGCCTGGATCATTTCAGATGGTGACAAATCAGAAAAGACAATTCTCTTGGATTTCAGAAAGTCACATTTATTTATATTCGAGCAGTTCTAATTTCCAACTCATATTAGGGCATAGCATATGGCTGCACAGGTGGTTCACTACACAAATCTAGGGAGTACTAAGCATATGGACAATTTCACAGGAGTGATGTTATAGCCTATGAGCCCCTCGGAGCTGTACAGTGCTGCAGCTCTGTCTTCTAGTCTATGTAGCTTAAGAACAACAGCACTGAAGAACACTTGCCTGTTTACAGGTTTCTTTCTTTTCTAGTGTCTCATTTGATATAGCATTTCTTTACAGTTCATGGGAAATTAAGTCTTCCTAGTTTGCACAACAAATAAAAGAAAAAATAGAAGTTGAAGTCAGTTCATTACCTGAAGTCACACCTCTTTGAAGGTGGCCTGCATCCAGTGATGAATTGATGCGGAGGTATAAAGATTTGGTCCTCTCCCCTATTTCAAGACAGCTTGGAAAGGCCATCCCATCATGAGCACGTCCCTCAGTGTCAGCTGAGTTCTCCATCAAGGCTGCTTCAGACACCAATTACTTCCTCCCACCTCCTTTCTTTCCTTCCTTTCCATGGGTGTTGATCTCAAGAGCACTCCCCAATAAACCTCCTACACACCGATCTCCATCTCAAATTCTGTTTCCGGGAGAGCCCAAGTTGAAGTATCCTTGAATTCCAAATCTTATGCTCTTTTCAGCAAATCACACTCAGTGTCCTCATGAAGTTTGTCCATAGTAGATTCAGAACAACCCAATCATGCACAGAACAGACAATTAGGCCCTTTTCTATTATTTCAAGGGAAAACTACACTAGCCCTAATTTTTCTCACCCCGAAACACCTCTTTCTTATCACTGATTTTTGAAATCCCTTTAACAATTGCAAATTTTCCACTCTACAATTAGGGTGTATTTTAATGAAAATATCCACAAAAGGTAACATAATGAAAAATCACTACAGTACATTATACGCAGTCTAAGAGGCAGGAATCCAGCTACGGGAAGGGTATGGGAATAGGTTGAATAATAGTACAATCTACCTGATAAATTGATGTGCAACTCGGTCATCATTAGCTCTGCACTGCATCTACTTGTCAGTAGACGTGTTTGTGCATAAGGGCCAGTGTTGCATATACTTATTCCCTTGGCCCTCTTTCAGGCCTAAGCTCCCCGGACAAAAGTTTTAAGGTCTCTTTTGTTCATGATGATTCAGGCATGCCCATCATTTAGCATTTACATATAACAACATGAAGTCATAAGCTAGACAGATCTGCAAAGGCAATCAGATTCAATTTCTTCCTAATTATTAAAGAAAAAGAAAATGTTGTTCTCCTTGCCCTCCTTGCCCAATGAGAAATGGATGAAACCAGCTCCAAATTTGACCATGCTTTCTTGCCCATTCACTGCTCTAAACAGAAAAGATTAATTATAGAGAAAAATGAGAATGCATGGCATGAGGAGAGGAAAAAGCTTCACCATCCAGTGTCCATGCACATCCACACACAGGATCATGGACACACACTCCTGCTGATCCATCCTCAGCCTCTGTGGATTTTTGTTGTTGTTGCTGTTGTTTACCCAGATGTAACTTGGTAGCAGTCAATTCAGACAAAATTATTCTGCAACAATAAAACACCTTAAAGGCTTACAACAGCAAAGCTAAAGTTCACTCATACTAGGTGTCCATCACAGGTTCAGTCCACAGTATCTTCATGCTGGTCCCAGGCTGAAGAATCAGCTCTACTCGGTTTTATTCTGGGTATTTTGTAATCTATTCACATAGCGTGAAATAGAAGAAGAAAGTTTTTAATTTTTATAATATGTACCTGGCATAGAAAGCAAATAGATTATTTTTTATTTAGAAAAAAACTGTAAAACTGCATTATAAAAGGCTTTCCCAGCCAAAATTTACAGCATATTAAACATGGATTTCTCTTTTCTAGGTTGAAGATTTTTGCTTTTGAATTTCCTTAAGAATATAATCTTGGAAGACAGGCTGTCCACTCTGAAGTAAGTAGAAGGCAATCTGGACTCTTTTGTCATATGACTCAAAACCAAGGTGAAGGTGATTACTCAAGTAAATATCAGGTTATAACTTATAAAGCTTATCATCTGCCGTCTTTGTTCCTGACTCTTTTGTCCAAGTTTCACTCCCGAACCAACTATAAACCTCCTGTGACCTCACATCTGCTGAGGAAAGTGCCTCAGCCTTGGGATCTTGGCCATACTCAGTGACCCCTCTAAAAAACAAACAAACAAAAAATAAAAAAAAAAACTTGAGAATACTAGTTCAAATAACAGTTCCTACTATTATCCTGATGTTCTGGCTTCTACTAGAATTCTCCCCTTAGATTAAGATTATCTTAATTTTGGATTGGGATTTTTTCCCCTAAAAATCCGTGTCTCCTATTTCTATTTCTGGGCTATGTATTTTACTTGTTCTCATCTCAAACGTTTGCTTATTTAGGCTCCTATCCTCAACCCCATATTCAGGACATAGAACTGGAGGGGGCTGTTCCATACTTCATTTTCTCAGCAAGCAGCCTGAGGGAGTCACCACAGGAGTGTGAGTTACTGTAGAGTCACAGGAAAGAGAGACTGACAAGAAAGGATGAGAGAATGAAGGGAGGGAGAAAAGATGGGAGAGAAAAAAGAAGGAAGGACAGAAGGAAGAAAGGAAGGAAGGAAGGGAGAAAGGAAGGAAGATCAAATAGAAAAGCAGTCAAGATAAGAGTAAGAAGAATAAACGGCTTGAACAGCTATTTTGTGAAAAGTCTTCAATGATAAGGAGTTTGTTTTGATGGGGAAATTGAAACACAAAGCAAATATTTGTTCTCAAGAGGAAGTTTACATCCTAGATACCGAAATACCACACCTGGGACTTTGGGGGGAAAAGTGACATATAAGTAAAAGCCCTTTACTCCCATTATTTGGATGCCCTCATACATAAAGTTAGAGGAGCTGGCTCATCTTGATTCAAGTATTGCAAGTTACCAAGAATATTGCCCCCACCCTTGACATACCAACTGCCTAAAGTACCTGAAATTAGTCACTTCTTTGGAATAAGATATTTAGGGCCACTAGTCAAGTGTTAATGTGAATATATATTTTTTTAAAGAAATAAGCAATGTTTCATTTTTTTCCTACCATTTATCAAGGCTTAAGACAAAAGAAAGATTTCCTAGAAAACAAGAAAGAAATATTTAGGCTCAGTAGCGTCACAAAGGGGTCCCCTGGGAGGATATGAACCC
Source organism: Tapirus indicus (assembly GCA_031878705.1). NCBI lineage: Eukaryota > Metazoa > Chordata > Mammalia > Perissodactyla > Tapiridae > Tapirus > Tapirus indicus. The sequence goes on from CM062933.1 coordinate 3,155,633, forward strand.
CACTGCACATAATCTCCTTCAGCCTCTCCCAAAGCCACCTCAAATACATGTTCAATCTAAAGAAAATGGTGTGTCTGTTCACAAATAGCTTCGTGGTAAATCTCACAGACTTTCCCTTCCAATCGGATTACCATCCTAATTTCCTTTCACAAACTGCAGTAGCCAGACCACAGGCTCCTCCCCACTATGAGCAGAGCCAAAGACAGCCCCGTACTCGTCAGTTCTGGAGAGCTGAAGCGTGGCATTTGGCATCTGAGAAGTTGAGTTGGGAAAGTTAAGGAAACACAAAGAGGGGAAGACAATATGTCAGTTCATGGCAGTGTCAAAATATATTGAAGTGTGGTTCACAGAAGCCATGGTAACAAAAATTCCAAAGTAGCTCGTGGAACACATCAGGAGTCGATTGCCACAGGACAGCAATCTTGTTAGTGGCATCTTGGTTCTGGAAGGTGGATGCACTCATGACAGGGCCCCAACCAGGACTGGAGGTTCAAAGAACAGGATCAAACTCCCTGAGAGAAGGATGATAAGCATTAACCAAGGCACCAGGGCCTCAGTCGAGGAGGCCTGGCTCAGCTAGGGCCATTCCCAGTACCATCTACTCAATTCTTGCTAAAATGATCTGCCATGCCTTGGTGACTTCTGCCTTGGCTTAGAAACTGGACTGTGTTTAGGCCTAAGTAGGCCCGACAATGGCTCTACTGTGGGAACTCAAGAAGAGGCAGGGTAGTGAGCTGGACACTTTTTAAATAATCTATATTTTATGATAGATGTTCTAAGAAAGTTTTCATGTAATGAAACGTACATAGTTGTAAAAATTAAAAATAGTTGGCTAAGGTATTTTGATTTTGCTAAGATTTTAGAAAGAAAATACAAATGGTAGCATGTTTTTGCAAGAACTTTCATCTTAGAACAAACAGCTACTTTATTTCCTGCCCATTTTGAGAACATTATACAGTAATCTGATAATAGATTAACACTCAAATTTGACCCAATGATTACATTCACAAGAAACAAATATTTCCACTTGTTTGATGTTATTCACTTAGGTTTAAAATTTAACACGTGGTCTCTCATTTACGTCAGCTTCCTATATGCTTCCCTATAAATATTTAAACCAAACCACACTTGAACATCTCAAGAAGCTTTCCCCTAGGATTAGGATTATGTGTACAGTAGTTCTAGATGAACATGATCCATCCACTCAACTGTGAATAAAACAAAGGCCTCTCTCGAGAGCTGAAAACAAAGCTGATGATGGGAGAGGGGAAGAGGAGCCAAGGAAAAGTTGAGGAGGATACTGGGTAAAATATATCTCTGCTTTTCCCTTAAAGAGCCACATTTGATGAAGCAAACTATCACATACAATGATGCGAAGTCTTTCAGATGGGATGGTGCCCCTTTTATGGCTTGAAAGTATTAAAGATAGAGGAAATGACCTCATGTTCCATCTTGGCTTGTGTGGAATTTTATTGCCCTCAAAAAAGATCAAACATACTATGTATCCATCAGGTTTACAGAGCTTTTCATAGATGTGAGCCTCATCCCACACTGATCAGTCTACAGTGTCAGCAAAATTCCTTGTAGACTCTTGGCTTGCAGTCACCAAAGTAAGAGATAGTTAAAGCACCAGGGATTCCAGCATCCAAGGGGATTCAGTGCCTGTGTGCACACCCACTAGATGTCACTGTGTGAGTGAATACTAGATTGATACCAGCTGAAGGAAGAAAAACCACCACAGGAGAGAACACCAGGTGACGACAGAGGTAGATATTGGCCTGTGCATTTACAAGCCAAGGAACACCTAGGATTGCCAGCAACACCACAGCTGAGAGAAGGGCATGGAGCAAACTCTCCCCTAGAGCCTCCAGAGAGAGCCTGGCCCTGCTGCCACCTTGATCTTGGACTTCCAGTCTCCAGAACCACAGGAGAATGCATTTCCACTGCTTTAAACCACTCACTTTGTGGTACTTTGTTATGGTAACCCTAGGAAACTAACACAGCCCAGCCATTCTAGACCAGGTTACCGGACCAGTAATGCCCCAAGTCTGGTCATCTGGCCACACTCTACCTGTTTAGCAATGTCTAAACTTCCTTGCTGTCTGGATTACTGATAAATGCTCTTTTCAACAGCTACTACTAATTTTTCCCAAGAAGTTCCAGTTACTTTTTCCACTTCTGGCTCACTCCGAAGAGTTCCAGAGGTTTATGGAATGTTTGGAAAACCAGAGGTTTCTTTTTGCAAAAGGAAAAAGAGCTCTCTCTTAAACCTCTCTCTCAGAATGACCTTAAAAGGCCCGAAATTATAGGTTTTTATGGGTAGCTAAAAAGCTCCTAATTTGAAGCTTTGTTTGGAGAATTTCTCTTCTGGGGTCAGCATCAGAGAAAGGAGAGAGGAGACACTCCTGCTGCGGGCTGGTTCTTGACTGCCGTCTGCTAGGTCTACCTCAGGAAATGGCCTTCTCTACAGAGAATTAGATAAGTAAGAAACATTTTCTCAAGTTAAAACCACTGGCCTAGCAGTTGACTCAGAGTGTAGACTAGAGTTCTCTTCCCATATACATGTGATCTGAGTCAAGTCGTTTATCCTCTCTGAATAAATTTCATTATTACTTACAGTGTTGAAATGGCTCTTCACAAGCTCCCTTGCACCAGGAAAATCTGATCGATCCACACATCACTTGGTTAAATTCTTTACCCTCAGGTCTCCTAAAGTAGTTAGACATTAAATGTGTCTTTTCTCCAGTAGTGATGCATACATTTTATCCAAGGCTTGGTTGGCTCTTCAGGCTTCTGTTATTTCTCTGACTTGTATCAGAAGAGACGTCAACTTTTACACCTTATGATTTGTGCTTGTGGCTTTATCTCCCAGTCATTGTCAGCATGAATGGAAATCATATTTGTATAGCCCTTCAATCTTCAGAAACTGAATAAGATATGAGATATGGTCGCAATCCTGGCCATCCCTTCCTTTACCCAAATGACTAACTCAGGGGAGATGTTACTTGGGAGAGGTGGTGAGTGGAATGGAGCCAAGAAGAATGAGAAGCTCACGTGAAAGGTGCTCTCCCTCATGCAGAATTTGGGGTGGGTGTCTTGGAAAACCAGAGAATTTGGAAGAGAGATGTGCTTGTAGTAACATCAGCAGTCATGGTAGTAAAGTACTTAAGTCAACATACATACCACTCCTCTTCACAAACTAGGTTTAAAATTTGATCTAAATTAGCTGCTTAGTCTAGAAAAATCTGAGGGCCCAAACCCAGTATCTGGGATATGGCAATCTACTGACAAAATTCCACCCACAAAAAACGCCAGAGATGGTTCCCTGGGAGCAAAAATTCTCTTCCCTTTGTTCGTACATATAGAATTGCTCTTACCAAGATTACAGCCGCTAGTCACATATGACAGTTTAAACTTTAATTTAAATTGATTAACATTAAATGAAATTAAAAATTCATCTTTTTAGTCTTGGTAGCCACACTGAGTGCTCTATAGCTCCTTCTGTGTAGTGGCTACTGCATTGGACAGCACAGAGACAGGCTTCATCCAGAAGAGGCAGAGGATCCAACAATGAATTCATAGGGGTTCTCAGCCTTGCATCATCATATGTAGCATTCTTTTATTTTTTAAAACCATTTAAAGCTAACATTCACAACTGTATAATAGTGCATGTATCACATTTTCTTCCTAACTAGAAAAATATGGAAACAATTTTATCAGATTTGTCAACTTAAACATATTTTTCTCTAATACTTTTCTATGCCCTTAGAGACTAAATATCCAAGACCATTGTAAAAACAGCTGTTCTTGGCATTTCACCACATAATGAACTTCAGTCTGCTCTCTTTGTGTTAGAATACATATGTAATTTGGTTTTTAAATGTAATTCTGAAAATATAATAAAGTGCCATGAAATTAATAAATTTTCAAGAAAATCTTTCCTCCAGATGTTTATCATTTCAAACCTCTTCGAATTTAAAAGAGAAGAGATTTTAAAAAAACACAGATGCGTGTGACAGTGAAAAGCTATGAAAAATTTTATGGCTATCATAAGCTAAAAGAATACTTATATTTATCTACTCGATGTCATGCTACTCACCATCCCAATTTGCATTGACTATACACATTGCTTTGTACCTCACCATACTTTGAACTTTATAATAGTCATACGAACAATATTCTGATGACATTCCCAAGTCAGTTTCAGTTCTAAGAAACAGTAACAATTCTGCTTCTAGGTTGTTGGTTGTATTAGCTAAAACCTTGTTTTAAATATACCAATTCTCCATATAGATCTGACTTATAAGTGTAGGTAGAAGAGAGGTCATTCTTGTCCTTATTTAAACTCTGAGATTCCAAATAAGTTTTGACCCAGACACCCTCCTCCTAGTGCATGTACCATTGGAGAGTGTGGATGACTCCGAGAAACTGACTACCTTTCCGGTAAAAAACCTGAGTTCTCTGGACACTGAGTCAGTAGCTTCTTCTTCCTACATGAAGTAACGCATTTCATCTGAGTCACTTAGAGGTTGATGAACGTAAAAATAGACTAAAGATTCACATAAACAGGTTGACCTGTTAACATTTTTCTCCTCAAAGAAACATACTCTGTAAAAACAACATGATCTTCAATGAGTGTCCACAGAGCTGAATCTCTCACATTTAAGGATGGTGTGAACCACAAGCACTATATGTGTATTTAGGTATGACTGAAAGACTGATATAGGACCAAGAGCATAAAGAAGAGTCCATGAGTGAAACACTTCTATTTCAATTTCATAGATATTAAATGAGCAACCACTGCATGTGGAACATGTGCCACATGGGAGGGTGGGGGCTGGAGGCGGGGGAGTAAGAGACAAAGATTAAGAAGACAAAAGACTTGGGGCCGCCCCGTGGCGCAGCGGTTTAGTCCGCGCTTGGCAGCCCAGGGTTCGCGAGTTCGGATCCCGAGCGCCCACGGACACACTGCTTGTCAGCCATGCCGTGGCGGCGTCCCATATAAAGTAGAGGAAGATGGACACGATGTTAGCCCAGGGCCAGTCTTCCTCAGCAAAAAGGGGAGGATTGGTGACGGATGTTAGCTCGGGGCTGGTCTTCCCCACAAAAAAAAAAAGAAGACAAAAGACAATGTTAATTTTTATCACAGGTATATAAGTCAGTTTGATTTTTCTTTTTAAAATGTAAACTGCTCTGCCTACTACACATGGAAAAATGGCTACTATCTAGTCAATAAATGTCATTGCTGTGAATCAGATTTAGTTTTTCCCTGTAACTTTTCATTAAAATGTTAAAGAGAGTTGGCTAAGACATAGTCTGCAAAGAAACCACAGATATATCAAAAAAGACCATGCTAATGTAGTTTTGCTATAAGTTGCCCCGTGTGGAAGGCATGCTTAGCACATCTCCTGAGCTAATGTTCATAGTGGTTATCTACCCAGTTACTTTTTTATTAAAGTGCACTGTTTAAAGTATTAATATGTGGAGGAAGTTTTAAGAAACAGGAGAGGCTATCTACAGATAGACATATATAACGGAATGTTTACATTTTCATCTAACATGATATTGTCAAAATATAAAACACCAAATTACCTTATTTAAAAAGAAAGCATGAAGAATACAGAAGAGAAAATCTTTAAATTTCACTGCCAAGTAAATTGTATTGAGTAACTGAAATGTGTGTCAGCGAGTTCTTATGCACTGAAGCTGTGCCTCTCAAGTGTACCCTGCGTCTGCATCACTCAAGGCTGCTGTCGAAGTGCAGGCCCCGACTCAGGGGTCCCGCGTGGGGCCTGAGATGGCACGTCTACCAGTGTGCCAGTGAAGCAAGGGCCACCCTTCCTCCTCACTTTGAACAGAACGAGTCTAAAGAGGATTTTTATGAGCAATGATTACAAGCAGGATCTTCTTGTAGACTTTATGACAGAATAACTTTAAAAATTTGGAATTTCACAGTTAATTTCAAAATTAAAATCTCAGGTTATCTGTGTGGATGGACAAGAGAGCAGCCCCTATTTGTGACTTAGGGGCCACTATAAGTGCATATACAAACTCCCCCCTAGAAAGAAGAAGAAAAGATGCCAATTACTCAGATTTTTGGCTTAAAGTAGTTTTTCCAGACTTGCCTGAAAATAGTAATTCTTGAGGTAGATATTAAAAATATACATTCCAGAGCCCGTCTCAGACCAATGAACCTGAATCTCCAAAGATAGGATCTGGAGATGTAACAGTCTTTGGGGTTTCTTGCCATCAGGCAAATTTTGAGAAACAAAAGATTACTTCTTCAAGTGTTTTATTTAAAATGCAAATGCCTCTAGGAAAAAGCACCTGGTAAACTGGTGTCAGTCAAATTCATCCAACTGCATTTCTGTGACACCTAAGATTAGCGCTGATGGGAAAGACATTTGGATAAAGAGATGAAGAGGGTCTTATTGAAGTGCTGTCAAGGGAAAGGTGGACTGGTAAGGCGTAGTGGGAGAGGATTCCTAAGCCACCAGATCATGAGAAGTGGAGGAAGAGACTGGCAACAAGAGCTCTCATTTATTCAGAGCTTACTGTGAGCCCAGCACCATTCTCAGGACAATATTCCTTTGACCCTCATAACGTCAATAGAAGGGAGATTCTACCTTTAGCCCCATTGTACAGATGAGGAAACGGAGGCAAACCAGCTAGAAAATGGCAGAGTCAGTTTTCAAACCCAGGCAATCTAGCTCCATAGCTCACACTTTTGTTCATCATGTTAAATTCCCCCCAAAACAAATTCTGATAGCTTTACAAATCTGCTCAAGGCCAGGTATGCTTATCCAGGTCAGTATCCGAGAAAGGAGGTGTCTTTGAGTCAGTTACAATACTACGAAATTGACTTTTTTAGGTCAATCAAATATTGGCCACTTTGTATGGCTCAGTCTACATTAGATGTTTCAGTCAACATCTGAGTGTTCCTTGAGCACTCACTTTCCACCTAGTCCTGGACTAGCTACTGTGATTTTTCTAAGGTATAAAAAGCCCACCCCTGCCTGCAAAGGCTGACACTCTAGGTGTTGATATAGACAGCATGGAGATTAGCAACAGGGTCAAATGGCTCCTTAGGGCTTCTGAGCCTTTAACCCAATGCTATTCTCTCTCCCAAACAGCTCCATTCTCCTTCCAGAAGTCAAAAGCACAGAGACACATAACCCTTTTCTCCCTAAAAGCTTTGTCCAGTAAAAGAAGAGCAGAAACCTTCAAGTAATGAAGGCTTCTCAGAATGGCACACCACCTCAGAGTTTGCAACCTGTTGAACCACAGGCCAATTACTACTAAAAATACATTGTATTTGGGCACAGTATTTTATTTTTTTAAACAAGCTTGAATTAAATGCCAATATTTCAAATGTGAGAGGTATTTTTACATGAACAACTGGATTTCTGGCTCCTCTTGAAATACTGGAAGACAGTCATGCCCATCTCCTTGTGACAACAGATGGCAGAAGCTGACTAGCAGGGTATCTGTGGGTCCTGTCCACCAGCTCCTGCCCACCAGCAGCCCCGGGCCTCTCGAGGACCTGCCTCACTTCTGAGCCATCGGAGTTTGAATGTCCCTGTTCTACCTCAGGTTCCCTAAGGTCTTCTTTCTCCTAGAAGAGCCGGGAGCAGTTGCGTTATGTTACCCTCCCAACAACGCCTCCAGGAGCCTTGCACAGGAAGATGAAAGATGTAAGAACACAGACTTTGGAGGTAGATAAGCGAGCGTTCAAAGGTGGGCCCGATGATTTAGAAAAACTTCAGGAAATGCCTCACATGATAGTTGTTTCACTCCCAATGAGTCACGGAGACAAGCTGGTTCACAATTCTTTGCCATTTGATCTTTTCATAACTGACTTGTTCTCCTTTAATTTCTTCAGTTTATGCAGATCTTTGTTGAGCCTGGAAGGTGCCTTATTGTTTCATCTTTCATCTCATTTTCCTGCCAAGACAGAATGTTTTCCCCACTGTTCACTTGGCCTGAGTTGGGAGTTACTGCCTCCCAGCATGACCAATGGTACCTTTAGTTTAATGAAGCTTATTCAGAATCATTGTATCTTTTCTCAAGCACCAGCAAGAGTTGACACGTATCTGTAAATTAGAAAAATTATTCTTTGATTGTTTTGTCGGTTGATTCCGCCAGGGCTTCACTTTCCTAACTTGACCTGCAGTTAGACTACAGTCTGGTTAGTCTTGTACTTCATGTTTTTACCTACGGAAGGAATTTGTTATTTCCTACATTGTTTTTGAATCATTTTCTACTACATAATTTCTCTGTTAAGATTTAAAGACTCCTATGGGCAGAGATGATTCTTCTATGTCTTTCATACATCACTGGGCACTTAAAACAATACTAGGCACATCACAGGGCCTCAAATAAATACTTCTTGGTCACTGACTCAATTTTGATCATTCCATTTCATTTGCTTGGAATTTAATGTGCATGCTTTGATTTGAGATTATATTTCATTTATTTATTTAAAATATGACTAATAAACAAAATATTGTGAAATCACATCAGGAATTTCACAGATCTTCTGTGTCTTTTGTTTGGGATTTTAGTCTGGGACACAACTTCGGCATTCTATTCATATTAGAAATAATGCTATTAGACATTGAAGCTTCAAAACATGTAGGAGGCAATCCCTTCTCTGCTAAAGAGACTGATGCCATACCTACCTTGAGAAACATCTATCAGAAAAGCTATTTTGGCATGAGCTGCATCTACATGTTTCCAAATGTCCAAAAGATGAATTCACTGCATACATTTAAACATTTTTGAAATGTTGCTTCAAAGGGAAGCCCAGGATCAGAACATCAGAAGAATGGAGTCAGGTAGCTATCAAAAGTGGAGAAAAGCAGGGGCTGGCCTGGTGGCATAGTGGTTAAGTTCTCTTGCTCTGCTTTGGCAGCCCAAGGTTCACAGGTTCGGATCCCGGGTGTGGACCTACACACCACTCATCAACCCACACTGTGGCGGCAACCCACATTGATCTTTTCATAACTCTGACTTGTTCTCCTTTAATTTCTTCAGTTTATGCAGATCTTTCTTGAACCTGGAAAGTGCTCAGGGCCACTCTTCCTCACCAAAAAAAACAGTGGAGAGGGGCCAGCCTGGTGGCATAGTGGTTAAGTTCATGTGCTTCAGAGGCCCAGGGTTCGTGGGTTTGGATCCCAGGCGCGGACGGACACACCACTTGTCAAGCCATGCTGTGGTGGCATCCCATATAAAGTAGAGGAAGATGGGCACAGATGTTAGCCCAGGGCCAGTCTTCCTCAACAAAAAGAGGAGGATTGGCAACAGATGTTAGCTCAGGGCTAATCTGCCTCACACACAAAAAAAAAGTGGAGAAAAGCAAACACAGAGAAGCAAGCAAGAGTCGCACATTGTGAGGGATAGAGGGATGAGGGAGTGGTGGATGGAGCTGGTAAGATTCAGGATTAACTCTGCAACCCACCATATGTGCCAGCATATTCTGCATTACCGGCCCTGAAGTGCATGGCTGTGCGCAGCCGTGGGGCTCTGCACAGACCGACTCCAGGGGCACCATGCGCACAGGCTCTGACAGGCCTGATGCCCTGCGTTGTATCACACAGAGACCCTGATCGGCCATAAAGAGACCAAACCCACCCACCCCAGCAAGCCCTGCACCTGCATTACCAGACTAAGGGAGCCACCATATAGACAGTTTATAATATACCAACATACTATTTTATGATTGTGTGCCTCATATTTTTTTTCCCATTCCAAACAATCAGCAAGACCTTTAGTATCTCCTTAGGCTTAGATAAAAAGACTCTTCTTAACTTTCATAGAAGTCTGTACTAATTAAAGATTGTCCCACATATCTCAAAAGGAGAGTGGGAGGAAAAAAAATGGTCTTGAGAGTAAGAAGAGAAAAGAGAGATTCCCAGAGGCTAGGAAAATAGAGATGGCGTTTAGGGGATCCCAAGAATAATGGGTAGCAACTCCCCATAAAATTCCAGAACTCCAGGGAAATATTTCAGAGTATAAGACTGTGCAGCAGAAAGCGGGCCCCAGACACCCAGGTTCTAGCCTAGGCCAAGACCTCACTCAGCCTTCATATCGGCCCAGGAGCAGCAGCACCACAAGGGCCCAGACCAGCCTCATTAGTGAGACGACAGCAGCCACTCAGGAGGCTGAGAGTGAGGGCTCTCTCATGGCCCCTTTAAGCCTTCTGTATTCTGATGTGGCCTTGGAAAAGGAGAAGTTCCAAGAAAAACTGAAATTGACTACGTTGCACATTTAGAGAGTGGAGACTCCTAGACAGATCTTAGTTGAAACCATGTAAGTGACTCTCTCTTCTTGCTCACTCATTAGAAATAGTATGTCCGGCACTCGCATTAAGGGCTAGACAGAGAAACAGTCACGAGTGCGTCCCCACCGATACCTCTCCATCTCAGTGAAGTGTATTCTTATGTTTCAACTGCTAAATATTAAACCTGGGGCCCCTCGTTAATTATCACATGCTCCTACTCTAGCAGCTGACAACGATTACCTCACTCTTATCCCCAATCTGATTTATTTATTTTCTCCATGACCACAAAGTTAGCTTTACCACACCAGGGGGAAAAAAAGGTTCTATTATCTGACTTGCTCATTTTAAAGTTAGTGGAAGGAATCTGATCAACCTATGTACAAATAAAATGTTGCCTGGATCCATAGCCGTTGAAAACAGATGAAATTCCTTCAAAGAATGACTCAAAGACCACACCAAGTACCCTATCTACAAATAAACAAATTGTGTTACAGGTTTTCACCAGTATCACATGTTCATTATCAACAAGTTAGGCAGATTTCCCTCTCTTCTCCTTTTTGTTTTTGATGCAATATAAATTGATACTGCAGTATATTGATGCAATCTAGTCAAAATAAGAAAATGACCCAATAAATTTCAGAGTAGTTTAGTGCTGGGGTAAGTGAAAGCAGACTGTTACCTTTCTTATTTTATTGATATTTAACTTCTTAGCCTCACTAGGTGAAGTATTTACATTTGTTTCTTAGCGGGGCTCTGTCATCTTGTTTGAAATCAACAGTGCTATTGGCTTGAACACTGCTTAGCCTATGCTTTGCGTGTTTCCCCTCACTCCCCACCCCAAGGAAAGGACGCTGGTATGAGAGGAGCAAATGACCAGTGAGGAGTAGAAAACTCCCTGACTTGGCAGCACAATATCTTCAGCACACAACTGGAATAGTATCATGTGAAAAGTAGGGACTAATAAGAAGGTAATCTCAACATTCATTGTACCAAAAATGAAGACATAACCAAAATAGGTGACGTGTGCTCTTGTCCTGTGGTCCAAATCATAACAATCAACCATAAAAATATAGATTTGGTTTTTACCAACTGATAAATAACAGACATAATTTAGCAATATGGCCCTTGGAATTTCTCAGGCAAACACAAGGTGAGAGCCCTCCACTGATTTTAACGTAAGAAACTTTTCCTGGGCTTCGAAACATCTTCCCAAAGGGTTTGAACGAAAGAATGAGAGGGAGAGGAGAGGAGAGAAGGGGAGGGGAGAGGAGAAACAGGTAGACATGGAAGGGAGGGAGGAAAGAAGGAAGAAAGGAAATGACTGTCTTGAGAATTTTTAAGTATGCACCATGTATATTTTTCCTTTAAAAATTATTTAACCTGGGTGCATCTCTGAACTTCCTAATATGAAGAAACAAAAGCACTCATCTCTCACCTGACTTCCCCTCCAGCCTCTTGCTTCTCAAACTTATCCTTAATCTGGTTACCAGTTATCCTCCCAAAACACAGATTAGATCACGTCACTCCCATTCTCCAACATCTTTTATACAAATCCCATTACCCCAATAATTAGGCCCAAACTTCACCAGGGAGGTCTGTTTCATCCTTCTGCATTATTACTCCCCCCACAATCTCTCACTGCATTAATTCACTCTTTGTTCCTGCAAGTCCCATCCACTGGACCACTCAGTCACAGGGAGGGCCTTGTGCATGTCACGACCATGCTTGTGTTTCTGTTCATGCTCTTTCCTTAGAGTCCTTTTCCATCCCCTTCAAAACTTCTGTCCCACTATACTGCACATTTCACTATACTGTGAACCCCATGAAACCTGGCACCCACTTGTATTTTCTTCTCACCACCCTAGTCCCAGCAGCTGGGCACTCTGGAGGGCAGAGACCATGTCTTACTTATCTTTGTATCCCAGGAGCCTAGGCCCACATGCGATGAATGTCCCATAAATATTGGTTGAATTGAACAAATTTAAGTTCCACATTTAGAAATTCTTGTTTTTTCATGACCCACCTCAGATGCAGCATCACCGTGAAACCTAGCCAGACGTCACACATTTTTAATAAGTCCTGTTGAAACACTTGGTTCCTCCTGTGTTGTAGCATAATAGTGGTTCATGTATCTTCACCCTATAATTTGAACTGAACCCTAGGTCAGAAGTAGGTAGAGTTGATTTAGTATAACTCCTCACCACTGTAGTGGCTGCTACTCCATCACCAATATTTTCAGCCTTTAAATCTTCCCTATTTCTTGGCATTTCACGTGGCAGTTCTAGACTTCTCACTACCCTGGGGTTGTGACTTTGTTAAATTAACAAAAGTTATAGATTTCAATCTGTAATTCCATGTCTCCAGTATTACTCTATTTGTTGAGTGAAGAGTTTGCTGAGTGAATTGTTCGTTGAGCGAATACGTTAATTATGGATTGATACTCGAAAAATCTTAACCAAAAGAATATTATAAAAATATTTTTCAAATCCTTTTCTAAAATCAACACAGATGATAATAATCAAATTCCAGTGGTTCTCAAAGTATGGTTCCTGGTCTGGCAGCAGCAGCAGCACCTGGGAACTAGTTAGAAATGCAGATCACCTGGCCTCATGCCGGACCTACTGACTCAGAAACTCTGGAGATGGGACCCAGAAAGCTGGTTTTCACAAACTCTCCAGTGATTCTGATACACACTAAAGTCTGAAAACTACTGTCCTGGTTTATCAAACTGATCATTCTGATGCTGTTCCTTCGATTTACTATTCTCAACAGGTCTTCTTTATAACAAGGAACAGTAGACTTTATTTCCAGTTTATTCCACATATGAGCAGGGTGGTCTTTAGCAAATTATTTAGACTCATTCTGTCCTCTTCTGCAAAGTCAGCACCATCACAAAAACCTTGCAGCATTGCAGAGAATTCAGCGCAGTACATACATGAAGCCACTAGCTGAACTTAATGGTACTTGTTCTTATCTCTGTTCCTCCTCCTTCCATTTTATTTTCATATCTATTGAATCACCTATTTCTTGATACTTCATCTTAATGATCCAGTTTAATTTTGACACAGGAGCATTTCCAAATACTTCCTCTTTATAATTCTCATTTAGCAAAATTTCCATTTGGCCATGAAGTTTCTACTTTCTCTATCCAGTGTTTTTATATTTTTATCTGGGAAATCATGCTTAAAGAGTACTTGGATGTGAAGTGGATGGATATCATGGCTCGGCTTTCCATCTAGAGCTCACGTTCAAAGATCTAAGTCATTAACATGACCTTTCAGTGCGTTTGCCCATAACTCCGGGCAGCAAGTCTTTACTGAGTCCCCCAGTGGGCTGGGCGATCAGCACTGGGTCCTGGGGATCCCACGGTGAGCACAACACAACCCGTGCCCTCAAGGAGCCGGCAGCTGGGTGGGTTTATCTTATTTATCCAGCTGACTTCTCCTTCTACACCAGAATTTATTGTTCTGAAAAAAAGCTACTGTTCAGTGACTGAAGTAGGGAACCGTGATGGAAATAGAAGTGTAACTATGTGTAAGAAAGAAAAGACAGCCAGCGTGTCTCAAAATCCTGATCTTCGAAATCTGCCCTTCATTAGTCTATACTCACCAGTTGGACCCGCCAGGAACTTCTGGGAATATAAACTTGCTTTCAATCACTACTGAAAGTGGAAAAGTTCTGTTTAGAAAGAGTTTGATTAATTTCAGTGTACTAATCATGATTTTAGTCAAATGCATTATTATTACTGGATATTCAAAAGTTTTTGGTGAAAAGTCTAGTGGTTTCTTTGTGAGCCTGACTTGCTCAAAGTGTGCATATCAAGCACTTCTTGAGGAAAAGGTGAGAAGGCAGATTTGCCTTGCCCACAAATCGAGCACAGTGTGCAGCCCACAGCAAGACCTCAGCAAAGAATAGTTTATAAAAGCTTATCCTTTATAGTGGTTTTCAGCCAAAAAGCAATCTAAAGTGGGCCTGCTGGTTCCAAGGATATGCTCATTGAAAATTTTAATAAGTATAGATATCCTACCCCCAGGAAAGGTGGCACCAATTTACATTTTTCACTGACAGGGAAAAAGTGTACATTTTTCTCAAACCCTCACCAATGCTGAGTGTTCTTAGTCTTTCTCTTCTTTTCCAGTCTAATCAATGAAACATTATAATTCAATGTCCTTATTTGCATGGCATAGATGTGAGGTTGAGCATAATTTATGTCTATATTGCTCATAATTTCATGTCTATATTGTTTTTCTTTCTCTGAATTGTCTGTGTTCTTGTCTGTGTTCTACATCCTCAATGATATGTTTACCTTTTTGCTTACTGATTTCGTTGTAGTTTTTGCAAATATTCTTGTAAATTTAGTCGGTATGTCTTTATTTTGACTTTATACCCCACTGCTCACTAATAGAGAATTTGGTTAAGCAAAAGATAATACAGGTGCACAATGGAATATTACCCAGCCATTAGAAATGATGATGTAGATCTCTATTCATGAATACGAGCACGTGTTCATTACACATTGTTGAATTTGTGTGCAAACAGGATAAAGACTGGCTTGAGTTTTATTATCTCATTTGTGTAAAGTGTATTCATGTATAAGTAAGTGCTCAAAAAACAGTATTTTCCAGATTTTTTGGTTTTGTTTTCCAAAGGGGAATTCCAGGATTTTAAGTTTAGGAAATACTGCATACTCACCCCTTTCTTAGTGATTGTCATGGCATAATCAGATATTAAAGGTTCTGAGTAGGTCTACAACAGAGAAACATGCTTAACATTGTTTATCCCAGCATTTCTCAGACTTTATCACTAAACTCTTCTCATTAAAGAATAATGTATAATCTGAACTAGGGTTCTGTGGAGCACAATTTGAGGACTCTAGTATGAAAAACCTTTTGGAAGGACATTCACCAAGATGGTAGGAGTGATTATCTCTGGATACTGGAATTTAGGTAACTTTTACTTTGTTTTAATATTCTTCTTTAATGTCGGGATTTTTCACATGTATTATTTTACAGTTAGAATAAATAATATAACTTTTTTCATTTTGGAAATAAGAGGAAAAGCTTAAAAGAAAACCAAATTTAGGGATCTTAAAAATAAATCGCCATCAGTTTAACTGACTTGTCATGAGAATGTTGATGACATTTGTTTTGTAATGTTGTCAACATCATCTGGAATTGTTTTTCCGGTCACAGGGGTGAATTTGCACTGATTCTGTCCTGCTCACTTCTCAGGAATAGAGAGTATGCATTTGTGTCCTGATGCAGTCAACTACAGGTTCCCCAGCAAAGAGCAGCTGTTCCACTAGGCAAAGGAATGGAGGGAGATACAGAAATGAGGAAGGCGTGGACTGACGGACAGCTGGGCAGGTTAGGATTATTATAGGCCAGCATTCCTACCTCCCACTCGATGGTCAGCATCTGCGCAGTTCCTTAAGGACTGTGTTTGTGTGACCTCGCCATAGTAGTGGCGGTGTTTCAAGACAGGAGGAAAGTAGGAATATTACTCGAGGAAAATGTGTCTTTGACTTTTTCTTAAAATGAAAATGTCTCACTATTTTTGTCTACGTAAAACTTTTTCCCTGTTTTTGCTGAAAGTAACTTTTAAAAATTTTTCTAAAACAAACTTCAACTTGGGTAAAAGTACAACTGAGCTTGAATAACCTGAGTTCTTAGGGGAGATCTCTTCATCAGCATCTGTGAACAAAACCAAATCCACAAGTCTTGCAAGAGATTTGCTCATATGGTGGCGCTTGTGAGCACCGCCTTCTTGGGCAAGCAGCAGCTTGGAAGGAGCAGTGCCGATCCCAGCGGAAGGCTTTGTTAGAAGTGTAGGCAAACTACGAATGAGATTTGTATCAGAAGGGGTGCTGCCAAAGGCCTTCGGGGCAAGAAACACTTAGCACAGGGTGGCACCACAGTCTCGTGACTCAGGCTTAGTCAAAGTGTTGTGTTGGAGTCTTTCAAGGTTACTAAAAAAAAAAGCTAAACTAAACATCTGGGGGGAACAATTCGTTCTGGACAAAGAAAATATTAAAGCTAAAATTGAAAACAAAAATAACCTCCACCTAAGGAAAGTCCAATAAATCAGGAGTCCATTATTCCAAGGCAGAACTCTCAGTAATAATCCCAGCAAAACCCTCCACATCCCTGGACAGTCAAAGGAGTTTTCAGTGGTGCAGTAACTAATTTTCATCAAGGTGGCTGAACGTGCCAGCTTGGCCAACAGAGACAACTAGCACAGAGCTGAGAAAATCACATTATTCAACATTTACTGACTTCTAACCCAGATTAGGGAATGGAATCCAGGAAGAATTCATGTTCGTGATATGCCATTTAAGACAATTTATATGTCCTTTTTTTTTTTTTTTTGCTGAGGAAGATTCGCCCTGAGCTAACATCTGTGCCAATCTTCCTGTATTTTGTATGTGGGTCGCTGCCACAGCGTGGCCGCCAACGAGTTGTATATGTCTGCACCTGGGAACCAAACTCCAGCTGCCGAAGCAGAGCACACCAAACTCAACCACTAGGCCAGCCCCCAGTTTGTATGTTCTTAAAGCCCAATGCTGCATCTGTCTGATTTTCTCCATGGGAATGGAAGGTAATTTGTGATTATAAAAACAACTCAAACCTCCCATAAGATGTGTTCTCAGATTCCCCTATGAGTTACTAATCCCTCTCTTGATTCTAACACTTCCCTGGTATTTCTGTTTGGATTTGAGAACACAGATCTAATTTTTCATATCTCTATCCTTCTATATACTTTTTTTTACAGTGAAATAAAGGGAAACAATGAACATCATATATCAAAAGACAATGTTACTTAAGTCGTACTTCCCAACTCTAGGCAGAAAGTCACCTAGCCCATTCAGAGTGATGCCAGGTGCAGAATGATGCTCAGGAAAGACATCTTAAGTACAAATAAATCGACTCTCTTCATTTGCAGGTGTATTTGCTCTTTTTTCAGATTGTAGTCAATACTTCTAATACATTTGTAGGGCACTGAATTATAGATACACAATCTTTTTTAGCTTGAAGAGACTTTAGCAGATGTCAGTTATAATAACGGTCAACACTTACATTGTACTAACAGTTTAGTGGTTATTACTCACTTAATCCTCACAAAAATCAGACAAACAGGATACTTTCATTATGTTCATTTTATAACAGACACTGAGGCACAAAGAGTTAAGTAATATGCTCCTAGGCATGTAATTAGTAAGTGACAGAATCAAGATTGGATCTTAGGCAGTCTGGCCACACAAGCTATACCCCTAGAGCATCCTCCTGCATTTTGCCTCAACTGCTCCTTTTACAAATAGACTCAGTGGGGTTCACGGACTTCCTAAAGTCGGAGAGCAGGGTCTGCACTCCTGATCGCAAGGTCAATGCCCTTGTTTTCTATATTTGGGCACAACCCAACCAGCTACCTGCAAATAGATTCCCAGAGATGGACCATAATGTTTATTTATAAGCCCCCCAGAAAAGAGTTTAATAGTTCACAGGAATGCATGATAGCCCTCACCGGCAGATCCTTCTTTTCATCCCATCTGGTCACTGCTCCTCCACTGCCTTCACTAAACACGGAGGACAGCCCCCCTCTTCAGAGCAGCCCTCACGGAGAGCCTCACGGGAGCGGAGGAAGCAGACCCGAACCCAGCATCAGTGTGTCTGAGTTTCAGTCCTGGCTTTTCATTAACCTGCTTTGTGAACTTAGAAAAAATATTTAATTTCTTGTGGTATAATTCCTCACCTGAAAAATAAATGAGCCAGGTAGATTGCTTTTTTAAAAAAACCCTTTAGTTTTAAATAATTTGCATGACAGTGGTTAGCACAGAGTATAGGTGTCAGACAAATGCTTGTTGCACTAAATAACCTTTTGGCAAGACATTCAGTAGTTTACTGTTCTTTTTTACACATTCTTGAATCTCTCCTCTGTCAACCATGGATGATCTGGGCTTGGTTTTCAAGCAGGGACAACCCTCTGCAAACAAAAAAGAAGGATATGAGTGCTGGTGGGAAGTAATGAACTTTCCCAGTTGCATCAGTGATGTCGGTAATCACCCCTTGTCTCAGAAATATAACTGTGAATGATACTACTAATATTCTTATCCAAATTTCTAACATGGCGATTGTTAATCAATTAATTTTCTAGAAGCTCTGAAGCGTACAATGATATCCCTGAGATGATGTGAACTATAGCTGCCCCCTACATCTTATGACATATTCCGAAGTCCTGGGGATGTGTCCACTTGGCAGCGTGTGGATCACAGGCCTGCACACTGGAGGTACCCAGGCAAGGAGAAGAATCTGGCCCCCTTTGGCTGTTGTAGTAAGTAAGAGGAAAAACTGAGAACCACTTCACATTGAGGCCACTTATGATAGTAATTCCCCACAAGGAATTCCAGACTCTATTACAGAAGGAGAGGAATATTGGGGAAGCAAAGAACAAACAAATGTGCTCCAAGAATGTTAACGCATAGATCCTCTTAGCTTGTCTTTACCAGAGTCACAAGTGACTAACCATTTGCTGTGTCTGATGTAAGGAGATCCGGTGGATTGTAGCCACATGTACTAGACTACAGTCTTCCTGCTGCACCTGCGGATGAAAGGTTCGGATGGCATGGAAATAGTCTGTACAAAGAACACAGAGTGGCCTTTTAGTTCATTGTTTCCAGACTCTGCTTATAAAATAGCCCTGTTGGAATTTCACAATCACATTAGTCTATTAAAATCTGTGTATAATTCTGCAAAAAAAAGAAACTTGTTTCACCTTGTTTAATCCAAATTTATTTAACAATGGGACAATTACTTTACTTTTATTTTACTATACTTTTTCACAAAACAGTTATCATTTTAAAGGAGTGTTTAACAGGATATACAAATCAGAATCATTTGTGGAAATTTTTTTTAAAATACATGTGTAGAGCTCCCAACTCCAGTTGGTGGGGGATAGAAAAAGGAAGTAAAGGATATTTGTATTTTTAAATCTCCAGAAGTGCCCTCACTCCTAGGTAGAAATTAACAACCTAGAAGAAAACAGGTCCAGTAGAACCAAGCATGACCCAGGCTCCCTCGATGGACATGGGGGAAATGTTAGCCATTTTGCTCTTTATTATTCAAGACACAATTCTCGCCCTTATAGATTAGAAGGTCTACCTAACTAATAATCTGAATATTCTAGTGGTTTGTATTAGAAAGTGTACCAAAATTATTGCTATTTCTAAATAGTATATAGTCACAAAGGAAAGAAATCTGCCGTAAAACATAACACAGTAAAATTTCTGTGTTACTATTTCTCATTTAAAAGATCATCACTTAAAAACATAAGGTGGGAGGGTCGGCCTGGTGGTATAGTGGTTAAGTTCGCGCTCCCTGCTTCAGTGGCCTGGGGTTTGCAGGTTCGAATCCCTGGTGTGGACCTATGTACTGGTCATCAAGCCATGCTGTGGAGCATCCCACATACAAAATAGAGGAAGATGAGCACAGGTGTTAGCTCAGGGCCAATCTTCCTCACCAAAAATATATATATATATATATATATATATATATCATGTGGTCTATCAGCTTGCTTCTCTCCAGGTTAAGGAATATCAGAGAGAATTCTCAGGACAGTGTGGACTCAGCAGTATGGCTCGTGGGGAGTGTGTGGGTTTAGGAGGCTGGCCATTCCAGAATTATGGTTCTTCCTTTAGCTGTCAGTCCTTGAAGGAGAGGTTTGCCCCTTTCTGGTTTTCATTGCTGCTGTGGATTTTTTTTGCCTAGTTTTTCTGTTCCTGTTGTTGTTTATTTCAACATGAATTGGAGCAAGGAGATTCTACAAGATATCTTATCCAGAAGATTTCTCTTAAATTTTGTAATTATGCTTATGAAATTATTTATATTTAACTCTATGTTAACTGGTTCTTTCTAACTCAATTACTTTGCTGAAATCTAGTTGCAGAACTTCTTACATTTATCTAAATTGGAGGCTGTAGAGCTCCCATTTGAGAGAAAAAACATGAAATCAGAAATGTGTCTCCATTTTAAAAGAGAGTCGGCTTTAATTAAAAGAAAGCAAATGTGAATTCCATTCACCTATTTCTGAGGGATTTTTTTATTCCAGCACTGTGTCATACATATCTTTCTCTTTGCTGATGAGAGAAGCTGGAGGGCACAGAATACCTATGACCTGGGAGTGAAGCTAAGAACTGTCTTCTAACTATGCTCTAGTGTAACTGAAACTGTTTTCTGCTGTGTTTTCCCACTACTCAGTGTAAAGAAGGGAGGATTATATTGCTATTAAATTCTTTTCATATAAAGGCCTGTTTTTGGACATCTGCTCTGTAAACTTTTAAATGCTTTTATGTATGTAAAGAATCATGAAATATGTTTTTTATGTGATTGTGGTAATTCACAAACTGGTAACAAAAAACGTAATTTTTAATTTTCAATTTTCCTCCCCAAAGCTATATCCTGTTTCCACCAGTAGCATAGACACTGCCGTGTTGTTCCAGTGTTTGAAACAGCCGCAGTCTATCTCTGCTTTGACATGTTTAAAACAAAAATTGCTTCTAAAGTCACAAATCTTGTAACACAACTCAAAACTTTGTTTATTCTTCAACAAGGTCAACCTGCAGAAAAAATTTGTTATTGGACTATTAATTTTAATTATTTTCTTCTCCCCTCCTGTTATCTTATCTTTTTGTCTGTTTATTTATGCCTTTCCCTTTTATCTGAGTTTTTAATACCTATAATTTTCTGCTCCTTTTTCATAATGGCCAGGTCATTGTGCACCCTACCAAGGATGCCAAATATCATGTAAAACTTTTCTCTGACTTCCAAGGTAAATCATTTTGAGCAGTATGCTACAAATGGTGTTCTTTCTCCACTCTCCTATTGTATTTCTGTTGGCTCTATGTAAGTTTTGTTCTATGTACTTGTCCTCGAATAAGGAGATTCCTTTAAAGACCTGGTGTTTCCAAAAGACTAGGGAAATAGCAAGTCCTTGTCTCTGTTTACTCTTCAGTTGGGTGCCAGTCAAAATTCCATCTGAGACCTACTGCAGAGCAGTAGGTCAACATGTGCAGTCTCTAATCCAATTCCCAGTGTCTTTGAGGCCTTCATGTAGTACTGCTGAGCTTAATGAGACCATCTTCAAATCCCACTCCCTAGATGTCTCATATTCCTAACAGACTGTGTACATCTGCAATCTACAACATCCAATGAAACCAGGACTCTTCCTTTTTCCGCTCCATCCACCTTGGTTTTAAATGTCCCGGGAAACAATTACCACCCACCAATGTCTCCCTGCTTCCTAACCTGTGAGAACTGAGACCCCTTGTGTCCACAGAGCTTAAATATCAGAATGCAGAAGTTAGGCCACCTGTGTGAACATGACTTAACTATTTATTCCAGAACATTATTAAACGAAGATAAGAATGTAAATTAATAAATAATTTCACTGATTGCTTCAGTAAATTTCTGCAGAATTTATTAAAAAAGGAAAAAGAAAACTCTAAGCAAACCACTTCTTTCTTAAGACTCACTCAAGACCCTCACTCCATTGTGTTCACCATCCTCAACTATTAAGTCATGAACTTTGCTCAATCCTAATATGTTCTCCACCTTGAAAGACCAGATTGAAGCCACCTGAGACTGGACACTAACACCCTCTAAATATCCTTCCCTGACCTCCCTCTTCTGAGACACTTCTAAGACAATCAATGTGGTATTCTGTTTATTGCATCAAGTTTCATAAACACAGTCTTGATTGATCAGCAGGTTTTCTGATAGTCTTCTGAAGAGTTGACATCTGGAGATATATGTCATCTTAATGAGCTTGTATTTTTTTTTTAATATGGAGAAAAACATGAGAGTAGAAGAACAGTATCATGCTCCTCCAAAAGCATGAGTAGAAGAATCGCTTGCCTAGTCTTCTAGCTCATTCACCACCTGGGTCTAAATATAAGACTAGTAAGTAAGGGAGATGTCTTCCATTATTTCAGGTATGTGAGGTTTGTTTGGTTACATTAGGCAAAATACAGCTAGGCTAGAGTCCTCGTTGTATGGCCATCAATCTGGATTTTGGCACTCCTACTGTCTTAGGATTTCTCCAAGATTCTGCAGTAGGTTGTCTCAAGAGTTACATTTGGGCTATGTTTTGATTTTTACTACATTTTTTCTTCCATCATAATTAAATTTATTTATTTTATTTTATTTTTTGGCCTCAAAGCTTTCATTTATTTATTTATTCTTACTGAAGTATACCTGGCATACCATATTGTATTAGTTTCAGGTGTACAACATAGTGATTGAACATTTATTTATGTTTCAAAATGGTCACCCTGATAAGACTAGTAACCACCTGTCACCATACAAAGTTGTACAATATTGTTGCCTATATTCCTTATGCTGTACATTACATCCCCATGAATTATTTATTTTCTGATTGGGAGTTTGTACCTCTTGACCCCCTTCACCCATTTTGCCCATTCCCTCACACCCCTCCCCCTGGCAATTACCAATTTGTTTTCTGTATCTATGAGTTTGTTTCTGTTTGGATTTTTACTACATTTTTATTTTTTTAACTATTTTAGAAGAAGTTGGAAGATATTTCATAAAAGGCTTTTAGGCAGATGTCATTTTAAACCATAAGTTGTGCTCCTTTTCTGAGCAAAATATCTGTGTCTATTATTCAAATTGGCCATTCATTTGTTTTTTCTTCTCTCCATTAAACCAATATTTACAGAGTATCTATCCTGGGCCAAGCATTGTGAAAGGCATTGAAAATCTGCCCTCCCCACTCCGGGATAATATATTAGGGCAGTCCTATAACAGACAGCTTTGATACACCTACCATGTATGTGAACACAGACTTTCTCTTTGAGAAGAAGAAGGAATTGCATAATGAAAAGTGGGGCTGAATGTTACAGAGGAACAGAGGTATTTAAAAAAAATCCCAACTATTTAAACTAGGAAAAGAGTTCTCACCTCAAAATTAGTTTTGAGAAGGTCACATTTCCAACAGACTTATTTTATCATGTTTCCTCTAGAATAGTTTTGTAAATGGTCACTTACATAAACATTTGAGAAAAGGTGCAATTTGTTCCAGGCTAGAAGCGAATACTGACTTCTGTCTTCCTCCTTCCCAAGCACCTCTGGGTCAGAAGGCAGCCCATAAAAAAATTACGGAGAGCTGGTGTTTCTTTGTATTTGCTGGAAACGATTTTCAAATAAAGTCAGTAATCGTATTCTGAAGTCCACTTACACAAGCCCTATATTATGAGTATTGCTGAAGCAAAAATGGGTTCTAAGAATTTTTAATAATGTGTTAGCTTTCCCATCAACGTAACTTATGTTTGACCAATTTCCAGACTTGATATTTGTAGTCTAAATCCACTGTTAAGTAACAGCCAATATAAAAAAAATGAGAAGGTCGAGTTAGGCAGGATTTAGACTCAGAACTAATACAGAAAAAGCAGAATTAATGAAGATATGAAGAATGACCTCTCCATTGTGTAATGATCTTCTGTCTTGGTTTTTTCAGAACAACCTCTATTTCAAATATTTTGCTCTGTCATCACACAAGAACTATTCAAAATAATTTCAGGTCAGAAATTATGGCCCAAGTTCCTATACTGTATAATGTCTATGGAGTAGAGTCCACTACATAGAACTCCACCTCTCATACTACTGATCCATTGAAGTTCCACAACAAGTTCACAATCGACTTCACTCAGCAGTCCTCGGTGTGAACAGTCCTGGTGGCGGTCACACAGTGTGACTGCGTTATTCATCTCTTCCTGAGTGCAAGCTTTTAACGGGATGAGGAAGGAGAACATATAAAATGCTGGGCACATGTGGAGTACAGGAGTTAGTATTAGAGAATACCAGTCAAGACAGGATAGGACACAGATATGGAGATTAAAAAACTAAAAACATATTTGTCTCTGCAGAATTGGCTAGATTTGGCCCTGCATGCAATGGCTTTTCTGCTCACAAACAATAAGAATTACATGTCAGTTATGTTCTCAATTTGATTTCTCCCACTATGCATACCAATAGCTCTTAAAAGGAGGATGTTGTCTAGTTTGTTCTCCTTTACTTGAACACAGAGAGAGAGAAAAGGATTTTCATGGTAATCTTCGGTATTCAAAGTGATTTTGAGGAAAAAGGGTATTTTTCCACCCCCAGAAGTAACTCAAATTCTATCCCAGCTTTAGGGATATTTACTGAGGCCAAATTCCACAAACTAAATCCATCTTTGCATCCAGCATAAAAACCTCTATAGGCTGGCCAGTTCTAAGGCCATCTTGGTATTAAGGTTCAGAACAGAGTTTCCTCAAAGTAGGCCTCGGGAGTTCTTAACAACTCAACCCCTGAAATTTGACCTGGAGCTGAATCTGGAATTCCCAGTCCATTTCAGTGTCAAACTATCCTCTGATATGAAAAGACAAGAGAATTTGACACCTCGTCAGTTCATATCATCCACATGTGTGTTTAAACAGAAGGCAGAATTTCTTAAGTATCATTAAGACACTAGAGAGGAGGTTCTAAAACTCCCATTGGCAAAGAATATATGTGACATGAAGTAGGTGAGAGTCTGCCTTGAGGCAGGGGATGGCCCTCAAAAAGTCCCTTCTAACCCAAGACATTTCATGACCTAGTAGTAAATTTCCTTCAGAAGCAAGTTGTACTGAGATAACGTGCTGCTCATGGACATAAACACTTCTACTGAGAATCTTGTGTCTATGCTTTTATTTAATGGAAATGTAAACACCATAATGGTCAAAGGAGAACAAGGTTAATACAATCCCCTCCCACTACCCCGAAGAGTGGCAATGACGCAGGAGACAAAGAAAGGAAGGAAGCAGGAAACAAAGGAAGTAACTGGTCAGGAAAGGAACAGTGGCCAAAAGGAGGAGCAGAGACTTGTAAAAACACTTCAGAATGAATGCTCCAAAGCAGACGTGGTAAGCAAACCTGTTAATTTCTGTATTCCACGGAAATGTGGCTGTAGGCTGACCAAGGGCAGAGAGGAACCAGAGTCTGAGAGGAAGGCATAGATTTACCATGGAAGTAGAAAGAGAGGATATTGGTATCAGCCTCTAAAATCTTCAAAGGCACAGAATCCAGGTTTCAGTGTGCAGATGCGGGTGTGAGCCAGTTTGAGACCTCTCAAAATAAGAAATTCCTGGAAGCAGAAGGAGGAGGTTGGTAACGAAAAAGGGGAAGGAATTTTATTAGGCAAAGAAAAGGCTTTCTGCCACTTGGAACTCCCTTCAGGTTAAGCATGCATGCCAAGAACTTATGCATGCCAAGGACTTTTCAAAGAAGTCTGCAAGCGAAATAAAAACACCTGTCACGACTGTGCGTGAACCCTTCTGGACAATTTGGCAAAAAGAGAACCCTTTGCTCCGTGGTGAAGAGTGCAACCAGTTACACGCTGTAATGACGGAGTAATCTGCTGTGTAAAAGGCATAGTTCACATGTACCCTCCTTCCAAAGACTGAGCCTGGCCTAGCATCTGAATTATACTACTAAATTCTGTAGCCTGGAGCCTTTCTCTGTCTTTAACAGCATAGAACGGATTTTCTATTCGCAGGACCTACTGGGAGGGCTAACAACAAACTGCGCGGCCTCAGCTCCCGATCACGCCTCACCACCTCCCCCTGCCAGTGCCTTCCACAGAGTGGACCTTCCACAGACGGTGGTCTCAGGTGTGAAGCCTACAGAGCACATCAGTGACGTCCGCGTAACTGACTACCAAGCCTTCCCTGGGCAAACTCAAAAAACAGGCAAAATTAACCTCTTTCTACCATTTTCCTGAGGTAACAGCTGCCTCCGTCACTCAGCCAAAGTGATACGGCCTAAGGGACCAGGCAGCTTCCATTATTCCAGGCCATTGCACCTCCTTCCTCTAAAATCTCCATAAAATTCACATCGACTGACTGCAAGTCCATCAGTAAGTTATTCAGCTTGCCTGGCCTTGGATATCCTCATTTTTAAAAATGCTTATTAGTTTTATACATTCCTACTGTAGGTAGGCTTCCATTTGATGAAAGGGTTCTACAGTTCTATAAGTTAGTGTTCTTAATTGCTAGCAGCAGAAACCTACTAAGGAAAAAAATTTTAAGGAATTCATTAAAAGGAGCCAGGTCACAGGATCTTGAAGATGGCTGCAGAACCAAGAGCGGAAGCCACTCAGCCAGGAGCACCAACTAATATCACAGCACAGAACCACTCTGGTGAAGACGCCACAGCCGACACTCGACCCAAGCTCATCCCAGTGACACGGCCAAAATTGTCTTTCAGCACACAGTAAACTGGAGGTGGGTCTCAGCACGCCCACGAGCCTTTGCCAGAATGGATTCTTTCCATGTTACCCTTACTCTTCTTGTTATCAGATTCTTGAACAGTCATAAACTATATTTTTATTATCCTAATTTTACTTACATATGGTTATTGTAAATAAAACTAAATTTCTTTTCAAATAATGTACCAGTCAGACTTTCTTGTGAGTCATATGGGTTTTTTTACTCCATAATTTATACCATATTAATTATTTTTTCTTATAATCAAATAAATTGTGGTAACCATCACAAAAAAAATCAGACAATTTATAGTGAATAAAGTCCATGGCATCTATAAAACATCAGAGAAGGCAGAAAGATAGAAAAGTTTGAATTTTTAAAATCAGTGCTTGAACCATTATCTCAATTCAAAATTTTGATGGTTTGAGAGAAAACATGAACTAGTTGACCTAAAAAATTGGTTTAAATATATCCATATGCATCTACATAAAATATTTTGAAAAATATTCAATGATATGACAAAATGCTCATATTTCTTATTAAATGAAAAAAACAGGTGACACAATAACGTGACTACCGTGATCTTAATCTAGTGTATGTGATTGTACACACACACATTCATGCATAAAGACTGGGGGAATATACTCCAAAATTCTTAATATTTTTATTTTTAAAAACTTGCAGTAATTTTAACTCACAATGTCATCTTTCGTCCTAAAGTGGTCTACCATTAGGCACTGAAAGGACCTCATCCTCCTGAGATTAGTTAGGCGATGCAATGCTTTTGGTAATCAAACGCTTCTTGAGTTACTCAATCAAGTATGGAAAAATTGAAAATTATCCACGACCCATTTCAACACTCTTTCCTTTTGTACTCGATTTGAAACAAAAATGTATACAACTACAACCCCAGTAAAGTCCTAGACCCATGCAGCTCAGATGTGGAGAAACATGGCTATTAAACAATTAAAGAATTCCATTCTGGACTTTGGTTTCATAACGTTCAAAACAGATGAAGTTCATACCATCGGCATTTCATAGACCCCTCCGGTGACCTGGTCTCTGCAGACTTCTATTCCATAGCCCCCAGTACTCTGTTTTTCCTTCACTGCCTTTAATTTCACCTCTCTATTTTTTCTCACATCTCTCTTTTTTTCCAGCAGGACTTGATGCTATCTAGAAGGTAAAGAATGACAGACAGGAGGTTGTTGCTTGAGTAATTTGGTGGAATCTGATGACATTTACTGAACTAGGAAACAGAAGAAAACAGAGAGAATAGCTAATATTAATTGAGTACTTATGATTGTTGAAACCTTGCCCAAAGTACCTTAATGAATTCTCTCACTTGACATTTACCCCAAACCAGTGAAAGGGATGCTCTTACAATCCTCATTTTAGAGATAAGTAAACTACAGCTTGCAAGAAGCTAAGTTACAAGTGCGAGGTCACAAAATTAACACAGTGGAGTTGTCGTCTGAAAACCAACAGAGCACATGATCTTAAACACTTAGCCATTTTGAGGAAAAACATTTAACGACTTCAATTTTAGATCCCTGAAGGGAGAGGTGTTCATGGATCATCCAAATGAAACATTCTAGTTGGGAACCTGGAGAAGCAGATCTGACCCTCAGAGAAGAGCTCAGGAGGTGAGCACTGGGTGACTAGAATGAAACCTTCAGAGAATATCATAAACCACCTAGGAATGTTAAACCAATACCTGGATTCTACTTCTATCTCCACCATCAAGCTGGGAGACTCACAGGTAAAAGGAGAGTGTGAAACATGCATATAATTTTCAGGAACCTTCTCTTTGACAATTTATACTTGTAAGATTCACACACAAAAAGTTACATTTCAAAAATGAAAGAGGAGTGACGTCAGCATCATGGCGGAGTGAGATTCCCTCTTGGAATCTCTCCCCCTATGACACAATGAAAACATCATTCGCATTCCAACAGAGCTCAATCAAACACTACGAAGGACTTCTAAGAAACCCCTGCTGCCATACATCGGACAGTGGAGGCACAGGAAGCCCAAAAGGACGGGAGGAGAGGTAAGAAGTTGTACTCCCCCTCCCCAATCGATCGGCAAAGACAGCGCGGTTCGTAGACAGAGAGGGGAGGGGCAGCCCACAGCAGGGAAAACTATCGCCAGCCAGGTGCTCTCACAGAGTGTCCCGAGATCCCCACTGGGAAGCGACGACGGACTGTTTGGGGGTGTAGCGAACACCCTAAGAGAGCCAGAAAGGAAACCCCTGGGTCAAGCAGGAGAAAGAGAGGACCCCTCCCCCCACACACCCGGCGTTTCAGCATAATCCCTCTGGAGGCTGCAGCCACCTCAGAGCAAACCGCTCGCGATCTCCATCCAGTGGCAGCAGGGGGAAACTGCAGGACCAACTTTATCATGAGGGGAAAAAATAAAGCCGTCCCCGTCAGATCCTTGAGACAATTTATCATGGCTACAGACCAAAAGGAAAATGACAAACACCCAGAAACCAACCCTGAAGGCACAGAATTTGATAACCTGAATGAGAGAGAATTCAAAATAGCTATCATAAACAAACTCAACAAAATACAAGAGAACACACAGAAACAAATCAACGAATTCAGGGATTTTGTCACAAAAGAGATTGAAACCATAAAGAAAAACCAATCATAATGATTGGAGGTGAAAAACAAAATCAACGAGATAGTGGAAAAAATGGAGTCTTTAAAGAGCAGAACTGACAATATGGAGGAACGAATTAGCACTATTGAGGATAGCCACGCAGAAATGCTCCAGATAGAGGAGGAGAGAGAGCTAAGACTAAAAAGAAATGAAGAAATTCTTCGAGTAATATCAGACTCAATGAGAAAAAGCAACATAAGGATAATAGGTATTCCAGAAGGAGAAGAAAGAGAAAAAGGAGCAGAGAGTTTGTTCAAAGAAATAATAGCTGAAAACTTCCCCAACCTAGGGAACGAAAGGGAAATAACAGTGAATGAAATCAATAGATCACCTAAATATATAAACAGGAATAAAAAATCATCTTGTCACATAGTAGCAAACTTGAAAAATACCCATGACAAGGAAATAATATTGAAGGCAGCTAAACAAAAAAACAAAATAACATACAAAGGAAACCCCATCAGGCTCTCAGCTGATTTCTCGACAGAAACTCTACAGGCTGGGAGAGACTGGAATGATATATTCAAAATCATGAAAGACAAAAACCTTCAGCCGAGAATACTTTATCCAGCAAAAATATCCTTCAAATACGATGGAGAAATAATAACTCTCCCTGACAAACAAAAGCTAAGAGAGTTCGTCACCACAAGACCCCCACTACAAGAAATGCTCAAGAAGGCCCTTAGGCCTGAAAAAAAACAAATGAGAAAGGGGATACAAAGATTTCAGCAAGGAGAAAAGCAAGGAGACTAAACCAGAACAAACTACAGTTGGATAACATCAAAAATTAATTCAAGCTCATCACTCGAAACACACATTCATGACACAATCTGGAATAAAGAGATAACAAATAAGGAGGGGAAGAGGTAAGGGATTGAATCGACCCAGCCTCAGGAAAAAGGAGGCATCTGAAAATGTACTTTCTTATCCGGGAGATCGCTTATATAAACCTCACGGTAACCACTAAACAAATAACCAGAAGAGAACCACACATGACAAATAAAGAGAAAACTAAGAGAATGAGCATGCAGAAATACCAAACTGAATTTGCAGTCTGAAACACAAGGGACAAGAAACGAAGGAAATACAAAAGAACCAGAAGATGAACAATAAAATAGCAACATTAAACCCTCATATGTCAATAATCACTCTAAATGTAAATGGATTGAATTCTCCAATCAAAAGACACAGAGAGGCGGGATGGATTAAAAACCAAGATCTAACAATCTGTTGCCTCCAGGAAACACATCTCAGCTCTAAAGACAAACACAGACTCAAAATAAAAGGATGGAAAACAATACTCCAAGCTAATGGCAAACAAAAGAAAGCAGGAGTAACCATACTTATATCAGATGAAGTAGACTTCAAGATACAAAAGGTAATGAGAGACAAAGAAGGGCAATATATAATGATAAAAGGGACACTTCACCAAGAAGACATAACACTTATAAATATCTATGCACCCAACACAGGAGCACCAAAGTACATAAAACAACTGCTAAAAAACCTTAAAGGAGATATTAACAATAACACAATAATAGTAGGGGATCTTAACACCCCCCCTTCCATCAATGGATAGATCATCCAGACAAAAAGTCAATAAGGAAATAATGGACTTAAACGAAAAACTAGACGCAAGGGACTTAATAGATATATACAGAGCACTCCACCCAAAAAAAGCAGAGTACACATTCTTCTCAAGTGCACATGGAACATTCTCAAGGATAGACCATATATTAGGAAACAAGGCAAACCTCTATAAATTTAAGATTGAAATCATTACAAGCATCTTTTCTGATCATAAGGTTGTGAAACTAGAAATCAACTGCAAGGAAAAAACTAGGAAAGGGACAAAGATGTGGAGACTAAACAACATGCTACTGAACAACCAACGGGTCATTGATGAAATTAAAGGAGAAATCAAAAGCTATCTGGAGACAAATGAAAAGGAAAATACACCATACCAACTCATATGGGATGCAGCAAAAGCAGTCCTGAGAGGGAAATTCATAGCAATACAAGCTCACCTTAACAAACAAGAAAAATCCCAAATAAATAACCTTAAATTGCACCTAACAGAATTGGAAAAAGAAGAACAGACAAAGCCCCGAATCAGCAGGAGGGAAATAATAAAAATCAGAGCAGAAATAAATGAAATTGAAACCAAAAAAACAGTAGAAAGGATCAATTAAACAAAGGGCTGGTTCTTTGAGAAGATAAATAAAATTGACAAACCCTTAGCCAGACTCACTAAGAAAAAAAGGGAGAAGATTCAAATAAATAAAATTAGAAATGAAAGAGGAGAAATTACAACAGACACCCCAGAAATACAAGGGATTATTAGGGAATACTATGAAAAACTTTATGCCAACAAATTGGACAACCTAAAGGAAATGGACTAATTCTTGGAAGTGTACAACTTCCCAAAACTGAATCAAGAAGAAATAGAGAATCTGAACAGACCAATCACAAGTAAAGAGATTGAAACAGTAATCAAAAGCCTCCCAAAAAATAAAAGCCCAGGACCAGATGGCTTCCCTGGAGAATTTTATCAAACGTTCAAAGAAGATTTAGCACCTATCTTTCTCAAACTATTCCAAAAAATAGAGGAAGATGGAATACTTCCCAACACATTCTATGAGGCCAACATCATCCTGATACCAAAGCCAGACAAGGACCATACAAAGAAGGAAAACTACAGGCCAATATCACTGATGAACATAGACGCAAAAATCCTCAACAAAATATTGGCAAACCAAATACAGCAATACATCAAAAAGATCATACACCACGATCAAGTGGGATTTATACCAGGGACATGGGGATGGTTCAACATCCGCAAATCAATCAACGTGATACACCACATTAACAAAATGAAGAATAAAAACCACATGATCATCTCAATCGATGCAGAGAAGGCATTCGACAAGATCCAGCATCCATTTATGATAAAAACTCTCAACAAAATGGGGATAGAAGGAAAGTACCTCAACATAATAAGGGCCATATATGACAAACCTACAGCAAACATCCTATTCAACGGGGAAAAACTGAAAGCCATTCCTTTGAGGACAGGAACAAGACAAGGGTGCCCACTCTCACCGCTCTTATTCAACATAGTACTGGAAGTTTTGGCCAGAGCAATTAGGCAAGAAAAAGGAATAAAAGGACTCCAAATAGGCAATGAAGAAGTGAAACTCTCACTATTTGCAGACGACATGATCTTATACATAGAAAACCCAAAAACGTCCATCGGAAAACTACTAGAAACAATCAACAACTACAGTAAAGTGGCAGGGTATAAAATCAACTTACAAAAATCAATTGCATTTCTATACACTAACGATGAAACAACAGAAAGAGAACTCAAAAAGACAATCCCATTTACAATTGCAACAAAGAGAATAAAATATCTGGGAATAAATTTAACCAAGGAGGTAAAAGACCTATACAATGAAAACTATAAGACACTATTGAAAGAAATCGAGGACGACATAAAGAAATGGAAAAATATTCCATGCACATGGATTGGAAGAATAAATATAGTTAAAATGTCCATTCTACCTAAAGCAATCTACAGATTCAATGCAATCCCAATCAGAATCCCAATGTCATTCTTCATGGTAATAGAACAAAAACTACTGAAATTCATATGGGGCAACAAAAGAGCCCGAATAGCTAAAGCAATTCTGAAAAAAAAGAACAAAGCTGGAGGCATCACAATCCCTGATTTCAAAATATACTATAAAGCTACAGTAATCAAAACAGCATGGTACTGGTACAAGAATAGAGACACAGATCAATGGAACAGAATTGAAAGCCCAGAAATAAAACCACACACCTATGGACAGCTAATCTTCAACAAAGGAGCAAAGAACATACAATGGAGAGAGGGAAGTCTCTTCAATAAATGGTGCTGGGAAAATTGGACAGCAACATGCAAAAGAATGAAAGTAGACCATGTCTTATCGCCATATACAAAAATCAATTCAAAATGGATCAAAGACCTGAAAGTGAGACTTGAAACTATAAAACTCCTGGAAGAAAATAGAGGCAGTACGCTAACTGAGATTGGACATAAAGGGATCCTTTCAGATTCCATGTCTACCCAGACAAGGGAAACAAAAGAAAAAATAAACAAGTGGGACCTCATCAGACTAAAGAGCTTCTACAAGGCAAATGAAACCAGGATCAAAATGAATAAACAACCCACCAGCTGGGAGAAAATATTTGCAAATCGTTTGTCCGACAAGGGATTAATCTCAGTAATATATAAAGATCTCGTACAACTGAGCAACAAGAAAACAAACAACCTGATCAAAAAATGGGCAGAGGATATGAACAAGACATTTTTCCAAGGAAGAGATACAGATGGCCAATAGACACATGAAAAGATGTTCAATATCACTAATCATCAGGGAAATGCAAATCAAAACTACACTAAGATATCACCTTACACCGGTTAGAATGGCTATAATCACAAAGACAAATAACAACAAATGCTGGAGAGGTTGTGGAGAAATGGGGACCCTCATTCACTGCTGGTGGGAATGCAAACTGGTGCAGCCTCTATGGAAAACAGTATGGAGAGTCCTCAAAAAATTAAAAATAGAAATACCGTATGATCCAGCAATCCCACTCTTGGGCATCTACCCAATGGACATGAAATCAACCATCACAAGAGGCGTATGCACCCCTATGTTCATTGCAGCATTATTCACTATAGCCAAGAAGTGGAAGCAACCCAAGTGTCCCTCGACTGATGATTGGTTAAAGAAGATGTGGTATATACATACAATGGAATACTACTCAGCCATAAGAAAAGACACAATTGTCCCATTTGCAACAACATGGAAGGACCTAGAGGGTATTATGTTAAGTGAAATAAGCCAGAGAGAGAAGGACAGACACTGCATGAACTCACTCATATATGGAATATAAGTGAACACATGGACAGAGAACTGATTGGTGGTTACCAAGGGGAAGGGGTGGGGCACAAGGGGTGAAGGGTTACATCCACAAGGTGACGGACAAACAAAAATGTACAACTAAAACCCCACAGTGTTATAAACTATTAAGACATCAATTAAAAAAATGGTAAAAATAAATAAATAAATAAAAAATAAAGAGAAGCCAAAAAAAAAAAAATGAAAGAGATTTAGTTTTCTGTAAAGAAAAATCAGAGAAAAACATATTCGAACTGCAAGAATTCTTAAGATTTCCTAGTGAGTCACCCATCTCGGGATTTACACAGGGGAGGGAAGTGGGAAAATCAACAGGAAGCATAAACCTTCTTTTTTCCAAATAACAAGTTCTGCCCCAACCTTCAAAAACTGATTTTTATGACTTCAAATATCCTGTACATATTACTGGAGATGAAACTGAAGCAAATCTATTTAGTCATTTGGGAAGGTGACTACGTAGTATCATGTTCCAACGTGTCTACAAGTGCCTGTGACTCATTCTGTCTCCCAGACAGGTTAAATAAAATCACCATATATAGAAGCTTGTCAATGAAGTAAGAGGGGAAAAATTGGGAGAATCTGAAACAAAATAAGAATTGGATAGATGATCCTCTTTAGCCATAAAATAATGATTCTATGATTTTTATGGTACCTAAAGCTTTATTGAGTAGAATTTACATACTCTAAAATTCATCTATTTTAAGTGTACAGGTCATCGATATTTTTTAGCGGATTTACAGAGTTTTGGAATATTTTTATCACCCTAAAAAGTTCCCTCTGCCTATTTGCAGTGAATCCCTTCCCCCATCCCCAACCCCAGGCACCCACTGCTTTGATTTCTGCCTTTTCTAGAGATTTTATAATCGTGGAACCATACAACACATAGTCTTTGCGACTGGCTTCTTTCTCTTTACATGATTTTTTAAGGTCCATGCATGCTACAGCACATATCAAATGGTTTGTTTCTATTGATTGCTGACCAATATTCCATAGTATGGAATCACATTTTGCTTATTCATTCACTAGTTGATGGACGTCTGAATTTTTCTCCAGTTTTTGGCTATTGTGAAAAATGCTGCTATGAACATTCATATTCCAAGCCTTTGTGTGACATACCTTTTCACTTCTCTTCAGTAGATATCTTGGAGTGCAACTGTTGTATCATATGATTCTGTGATTCTAACAGCAAAATTTTAATTGAAAAGCGATTAAAGCAAAGATATTTTGGAAACATAGAGTCAAAGAATAAAAAGTAGTCAAATTTCTCTCCCAAACTGTCATCCTCATTTCGGGCAAGCCCATTGTTTATTTTCACATTTTCAGCTCTCTCTTTGATGGTCAGCCCAGCAGAACTACTGCACATCACAGAGCAGATCCTTCTGTACATCCTTTGAGAAGGGTCTTTTCTTTGCCACTTAGAATACAGGAGAAAGTGAGAAAGCCAGCCTCGCCACCTCCAGCTCTTCTCCCCTGACACTTTCCCACGAGAAATTCATGGGATTTAGACTCCTTTTAAGTAACTGGAGACTAGTCATCTCGTTATGAATTTGGAGGGACTTAACGGAACTGCACACAAATTCCTCTGGCAGTTTTTTCTCCGACTCCTTTGCTGCATTCTCTGCCTCTCTTCGTCCTTTAAATATCCATACTTTCTGGGGAATCTATTGCCTGACTTCTCTTCTTGCTCTGTACCTCCCCCCAAGACGATCTCATCCACCATTCTTCATACACCCAGTACTCCCAAATCTGTGTTCTCTGACCTCTCGTCCCTCAAGACTAACATTTGCAGCTTCCTTTTCAACCATCTACTCAGTAACCTACTATACTCACCGTTTCAACAACTGCATTCCTCATCTTCATTCACAGACCTGCTTCCCGTACTCTATTCTTCCTTTCAGGAACTGGGATCACCTTCCACCCAAGCCGGCAGGACAAAAATTATCCCTGACTCCTACTCCTCCCTTTAGTCTCTCCCCATATGTAATCTAATACCACCCTGTGGGGTCTACCTCCTGAAGCTCGTATCTGACCCTTCCCTCCATTCCAGATGCGGACGGCATGACTGAGGCCCTCTCACCTCTCACCTGGACTACCCACTTGCCCTGTCTGCAACCTATTTGCTCCATCCTCTGCATTGCTTCCAGGGTGGTCTTTATCAAATGAAAGTCTGGTCATGTCTCTACTCATTTTAAAATCCATCAATGGCATCCCATCACTTTCAGAAAAACAGCCAGCATTTTGAGCATGGTTCCCAAGTTTTGTATGATCTGGCCACTGCCTAGCTCTCATTTCATATCCTGCCTCTCTGGAGAATTCACCACAAGAGAGAAATCGAATGACATGTAATTCCTCAAAAATACAATGCTTGTGGGGGCCGCCCGGTGGCGCAGCGGCTTAGTCCGCGCTTGGCAGCCCAGGGTTCGCGAGTTCAGATCCCGGGCGCCCGCCGACGCACTGCCTGTCAGCCATGCCGTGGCGGCTTCCCATACAAAGTAGAGGAAGATGGGCACGGATGTTAGCCCAGGGCCAGTCTTCCTCAGCAAAAAGGGGAAGATTGGCAACAGATGTTAGCTCAGGGCTGGTCTTCCCCACAAAAAAAAAAAAAAAAAAAAATACAATGCTTGCTTCTCACACCATGTGCATATCTTTGCACACACAGTTCTCCTTGCCTGGTGTGCTCATCTCTGCCTTTTTCCTATCTTCATGTTGCAAACTCAACCCCAGGAGGCTCCCTGTGTCCCCAGAACAGCTTAGGTGCCCTTCCTTCGAGCTTCCAGGATCTTTCCCATGTCTTGCAATGACACTCTCATTCTGTGTTGTCCTTTGTCTTAGTTTTCTGACTCCCCCACTCGAGTCTGAATTTGTTTAAGGGCATGGACAGTATTACAGCAGGGTGTTAAGAGGACAGATTGCTTGAGTTTGAATCTTGGCTCTGCCTCTTACTAACTGCATGACCTGGGCAAGTTATTTAAACTCTCTATGCCTCAATTTCCTCACTGGCAAAACAGGGAAAACAATAGTATCTACTGCATAGGATTACTGGGGAAATGAAATTGGTTAATTCAGCTAAGACACTCTGAAGGTTGATACTCTTCATCATCATCATGATCATCACCATCTCTCTATATTCAGCTCCCAGCTAAGCACACAGCATGTGGGATGTGCTGTTTGTGGAAGAAATTCATAAACTAACCATCTTTATGGAATAGCTAAAATAGGAGAAGGTAATATTGCCCACCCTCATCCCAAAGACCACGAAGACAGAAGTGCATAGAGCCAACGAAATCCCGAAGAGTACCCATGATGAACAGGAGTGATATAGTGTCACGGGGCAAGGGAAGAGACTCTGAAAGTAACAGGGATTGGTGACTGGTTTAGCATGTTTTGGAGAGGTCAAGGAGGCAGAACCCTGAAGCGAGGCTGTCTGGATCTGGGCGCTGACATCCTTGACAGCGTGCTTCTAGTGCATGGGCGCGAGAAAGTCGCTGCCGGAGGTGGAGAGGGTGAGTACAGGGCAAGGGAGTCAGGACACGGGTGCAGACCAGCTCGAGAGCCTGACAGCGAGGGGGAGATTAAGGGGAGAAAGAATGCTTGCGGGGGTGGTTTCCTAATGACACAGGTTTATTCGTTTTCCCTTCTGAGGGGACGAATGTTGCTTCTACCAGAGGAAAGAATTGCTTGTCACCTGTGGCCAATCTCTCTTTGCTAATCATCAGAGTTTTGCCAAGAATGAAAAAGATGACAAATTCTACGGAGAATGTCTTTTCTGGGGTTTTTTTTTTTTTTTTTTTGCATTGCTCCACTTACTTGAAGAAATCTATTGTTCCAGTATTCTTGCCACATTTTAAAGGAAAAGAGACAGAAGTGGAGAGAGAAGAGCCAGGATGTCACCTGCTTGCTGAAACTTGCACAGAATATACGAAAGGTGTGAGTCAGAGATTAATCAAGACATCGGTCAGTTTTACGTAGCTCATCATGAGACATCGCTAGTTCAAAAGTCCAAGTAAACTGATCTCAGTACTAAAGTGAATACTGAATTTTTAACTTTAAAATGGTATTTTTCCTCCTAATTAAAAAATCAAGTCAAATTTCATGTGGAAACTATAAAGTATAAAAAACAAAAATTAAAATCTCCTGTAATTGTACCACCTAGGATAAAGTACTATTGACACTTTAATATATTTCCAATACATACGTGTGCACACACATGTACACACAGGTACAAATTTTTACAAAATTTATAGCATACTCTATACTAACTTTCTATCCTGCCATGTCTCACTCAACATCATACCATAGATATCTTTCCATGTCCCTGAAAATTCTTTGAAAACATAATTTATAATAACTATATTATAATTTCATTTATTTTATTTGATAATCTTATTTTGTTGGACATTTATGGGGAGCCTTTTTCAGTTAATTTGCCACATTATACAAGGCTGCAAAAATCTCGTTTATCAGCATTTGACTCTAAGTCTGATAATTTCTTAAAAATGGATTCCTAGAATGACTGCAGTGTTAAAGTGCTCCTCACCAGAAACACACATCTCTGCATTATTTTCCGGGAGTCAATAACAATTGATGCTCCTACCACTGACGGGATGGGGCCAATCTCCCTATGCCTACCTCTGGCAGAATTCCTAGTATGATTTTCCATATGATTTGTGGATATGAATTCAATTTTTAATTGCATTTTAACTTAGTAATGAATTTGAACCTTTTTGGAATCCATTATAGTCCATTTACATTTCTTGTTTTCATGTTGTTTGACCATTATTTTATTGAAGCCTTGTTATTTTTCTTAATGATTTTAAAATTTTCCTTGAAAGAAAGATATTAATCCTTCTGCTGCATTTGTTTTTTAATTTTGATAGTATTTTACATTCTTACATAGCTAAACTGTTCTGTGGTTAAACTTTGTGCATCAGGATGCTAAATGTGGTTTAAATATTTGGCGCTTCTTCATGGCATTTATCCTTAGAAAAACTTCCCCTTATCTAAATCAGATAAATTTTACTCATATTTTTCTTTTAAAACATGGCTTTGTATTTTATATTCAACTCTTTAATCCATCTGGAGTTGACTTTGGGGTATATACAGTGGGGTAAAGTGTTACCTTTATATTTCCCAAATATTACCAATCATCACAGCACAATTTTATTAACTTATAACCCAAGACTGCTTTCTACGGCTGATTTGTGGGACCACTTTTATGGATAATACACGAATTCCTCTATCTACTAAGGTCTACTCTTGTATTTTCCAGTCTTTCCATTGATCTGTTTATTGATTCTTGTGCTAGTAAAAGCAACATTTTCATAACCAGCTTTAGAGTGTGTTTTGGTGCCTCACAGGGCACTAAAGGCATTTCATTGTTTTAAATCTAGCGCTTCCTGTGCTTTTACTTTCCCAGGGACAGAATCTATTCCCATACTGAATTCCCAAAACATATGTAGGAAATGCAAGTCTTTGATCCCAGATGGTGCCATTGACCTTTTCAAAGTGACCTGTTGTTTCCTGCTAAACATTCTTTCTCTGGCGATAGAGGTGGCCCAGGGATCTCCCTAATGGGAGTGGTCGAAGAGCAAACCACCCTGAACCCAGAAAGTACCATGATGAGCATGCTGCTTCCCAACCTATATATTGAAACCATTTGAATGACTAATTTTCAAAAGGTAGGTCTCCAAGCTTTCAATAAAATTAAACCAAACAGGTTTCTCCTTAGTTTTTCAGCCCTTCAGTCATAAACCTGAATAAGAAAACTCTTTCTTTTCATAAAAGTACCTAACAAAGTAAATTCAGTTTGTTAACTGGTCCTGTGAAGATAAGAAGCTGAACTACGTTAATGGTAACTATTATTTTCAACTTGACTCACAAAATAGTGATTCCTATTCATTTTTCAAGTTGATGCACACAAATGAAATCTATCTTTGGTGGGGAAAATTGTATTTCAGAGACAGTTCCTTCCTGGAAAGAAGTAAGAACACAGTAGCTACTTACCGAAATTGTACAGCTCTCTCAGGTTGGTGGCCATCCAAAGGAGAGGCCTCAAGCGATATCTTAAAGAGAAAAAAAATTCACAGTCACAGCCATTTTGTCAAGGATGCATTTCTTCAGTCACAAGATAGCACTAACGAACTCTTTTCTGGGTATCAGAAAGCTGCATGCTTAGACCTTGTCGAGTCACTTCTTCAACTTCATTGGCTAGTGCACAGCCTTTAAAATGTCTCTTCCCTTAAATTAATGCAGTCTAAACATATCAGTGAGTTACCAGGCATGTGCAATTTAAATGTCAGCATTCTCCACCAACTTGATGAAGTGCTTTCTTGTAAGGAACACTTAGGAATTCATACTCCAAAGAGATTGTTTTCATCTAAAAATATTAACACTGCTTAAACCTGAAAATAACCCTGTGTTTGACAGGAAGAAGCAAAGATTTTAGCTTTTTTTGAGAGGTTTCTGACCTATCTGTTTGAAGATGCTCTAAACAATCCTGAGACTTATAAATTAAAAAATAAAAACATGGTAATATTTAATTGAATTCAATAAGCTTTCTTTCATATTATTTGCAAAAGAACTGAAAGAAAATTAGTTCTGTTTATTGTAAAAAAGTAAGCTTACAGAAAATAAAATTCCTTCTAAGATCCAATTTGCAATTCTTATAACATGAGAGACTTCAAAGTCATATTTAATGTTTCTTTGTCTCCGTGTTTAATGCCTTAGGTTAATCAGTCCACAATTTCAACGCTAATGTCACTGATTCAAAACTTCCAAGAAATCAGCAGTGATTTGGAAATTTGTTTGGACTGACTTTGACTTTTGCTTAATGATAAACTGTCCTAGATTTTCTTCTCAAATAGCATTGCGGCTGAGGGTTTGCATAAGAATTTACAAGAGATTTATGGTGACCTGAAAAATGGAAGTATTGTATGGAAGACAACAGCTATAATGTTGAATAATCAAATATTACAGTGAGTTGAACTACTAGTAAGATAGAGATTAGATAAAGGGATGTCCCGTGCCCAGAGCCCAAAGTAACAAGAAAATAGGCAACAATGGATGTGGGTATGTATGGATGTTAGGGGGGATGGGGGAAGAGAAGAAAATTCTAACCAATATTTTTTAAAAACTGATTAACAGATACTCATAAACACATAATAAAAGTGAAATTTTACAGAGTATTCAGTGCTTATTTAGTCCCATAATTAGTCCTTAAAACAAACCTGGAAGTTAGATACTATTATCCTCAAAGCAAACACCTCTGATGTTTGCCCAATTTAATGACTGAGCATTATTTGGCATCTACTCTATAAGAAACTGTCTGCTCAGTACCACCTCTCTGAGGGGCTGTGAACAAAACACTTCAATATTCCAGCATTAAGCACCCCATGGCTTAAAATGAGAAAAACCACATTTTCTATTGATCCTTCCTAATCAAGTATTGTGTTGACTTTTATACAGCCACAGATATTGAAGTAAAATCTTTAAAGGTTCATTTCATAAATTGTATCTTAAAATTCAAAACCTACTGTCTTTGAAATAAAGATTTTCTAGTTCCTAAATGCATTGTTATACTTGATAACCCAAATTCAAGAGACGATACTCCCAGAGTGCATTGAGGAGATCTGCTCCTACTCTACTATCTGTTGGAAGACAGTGTAAGTCTTCTCATGAGGTATAGATAAAATCACCCAAAACTTCTATGATATTTATAGTGTCTGGCATTCAATCAAAAGTTACCAGTGCTCTCAAGAAACAAGATCAAGGGAATAGACTAAAAAAAACTCCTGGGTGATCCAGATTCCAGAGTTATCAGGCATGGACTTCAAAATAACTATGATTAATATCTTTAAGAAAATAGATATCTGTGGAGACTCTAGCCAAAAAAGTTGAAATCTATAAGAAAAAAATAAAATAGAAATTCTAGAACTTAAAAATCACTAAATTAGGAACACAGTAAATGAGTTTTGCCTACAGAATGGCTATAGCTGGAGAAAGAAGTAATGAACTAGAAGACAGATCAGTGGAAAATTTCCAAACTTAAACATGAAGAGAAAAAAATAGAAAATTCAGAATAGAATGTGAAACATATGGACCATAGTATTTCTACATATGTGTCATTGAGCCCCTGAGGGATAAGGGAGAGAAAATGGGGCAGAAATAATATTTAAAGAATAATGATCTTTATCTAGCTTGACCAAGGAGAAAAGGAGAGAAGATTCAAATTACTGAAATTATGAATAAAAGAGGGACATTACTACAGACATTCATAAAAAATCATATGGGAATATTATAAACAACTCTATGCCAAAAAATTAGATAACTTAGATGAATTAGAATTTCTAGAAATACGTAATTACCAAAACTGACTAAAGAAGAAACAGAAAATCTGAATAGACCTATAACAAATAGGGAGATTCCATCCTTAATTATAAAACTTCCCAGAAAGAAAAATCCCAGATCCTAATAACTTCCCTGGTAAATTCTACCAAATATTTAAAGAAGAGTTAATACCAATTCTTCACACATAGTGTAGGAAAATTCTTCCAGCTATAAAGAATTCTGCACTTTTATTTACGTATGTTATACTTCA
Organism: Tapirus indicus; assembly: GCA_031878705.1. Taxonomy (NCBI): domain Eukaryota; kingdom Metazoa; phylum Chordata; class Mammalia; order Perissodactyla; family Tapiridae; genus Tapirus; species Tapirus indicus. Next base: position 3,198,433 of record CM062933.1, read on the forward strand.
ATCAAAAGTTTATTTTAAAAATACCAACATGGTGGTTATTTGCAATGATACTTTATTCATTTCACAATTTTACAAATAGAAGGTTTCCAATGGTCCTTGTAAATCCTTAAGTGGTGCCTCTGTGTTATCCCCTTGGTATCAAGCTTGCAAGTGACTCTCAAATGGTCTGAGACTATTAGATCTTGACGTCTACTTCAAATGCCTGTTTGAGAGAAAAATGCCTGGTAACGTCTCCGTCTTCTTTGGGAATCAGATTCAGCCCTGCTTGGGGTCTTCAGACTTCAAAAATAGCCGAAGTGTGATTTTCCTTAAACATTTAATGTAAAATCTATTAATCCTGATTATATCCCCTTTGCAGTGATCAAGAAATAATAATCTTTCTGATTGAAATTGTGAAATAGGGATATGTATTTAAGCATATTGTCTTCAGAAGGAAGTAGGGTGTCAGCGGGTATCACTAACATTGATTGCACATGGATGTGTCTGATATTCATGCCAAAATAAGTTATTGCTCATTCTCTACAGGATCTGTGTTCCATCTGCAATAGACAGGGCGGTTCCTTGCACCCCAGGGCTTTGCATGTAAGTGCAGGCCCCTGTAATCTCACATCATACAGACCCATTATTTGGTCTTCCATTTGAAATTAATTTGCCCACACCCAAATTCATAGTGGGGCGGGGGAAAGGAGAGATAGAAGGAGAGGTCCATGGCTTGCAGGACTATCTTTGTAGATAATCAGGTATGTTGTACAGACAGGAACCAGGGGCCATGCCAAAGCCATTGGTTTTGCCCCAGATAATCCCCTCTTTTTGTGGTTGGGTATGATATATATCATTGTCTTCAAGCTTGCTTGTTTTGGCTGCAGAAAACAAGTTCACACTCTTGCAGGAGTGTAAGCAAGTAAAAGGAGAAAATTCTCCCCTTTCCAATGTCAAGAGAGAGCCAAACACTGGACTGCATTTACTTGACGTTTTCTGGCTGGGGCTCCATCTTCTGCCTAAATTATGTAGGCAGAATCAGAGGCTGATAAACCCCACATGAAGGGGGCACCACCTCCGAGAGTCTTCTGGTCTCTAGGCCAACTCCAGGCCCGCCGCCACTCCTGAAACCTGGCGAAAACAGTACATCAACCACAAGGGCTTCCTGGAGGACGTCACTGATGGATGACTAAACACAAACATGAAACACTTCAGTTTGGAAAACTCTGAGAATCAATCATTCAACATTATTTAACCAAACCGCTGTGCTGAAAAATGGAATTTCCAAGTGGTTTCAATTGAATAAGTCATTGATCTGCTTATTACAGACATTGCAGCCAAAGCCAGAACTTCCTTTTAAACATCAGGTCATGTCACTCTGCTCAAAAACCGTCCATGGCTTCCTCCTCACTCCGAGAGAAGGGTCCTTACAATGGCCACAGGCCAACGAGATCTGCCCCGCCCGTCCGCACCCCCAGCCTGGCGCCCGTGTCTCTGGACACTCCCACCTCAGCATACCTGCACCAGCCGTTCTTCACGCCTGAGGACACACTCTCCCCAGATGGCCACACAGCCATACGTCCTCTCCATGTCTTCGCTTAATTGTCACCTTCTCCGTGAGGCCTTATTCAAAGTCCCCACACCCACCCCACCCCACCCCCTGAGTCCCCCTCATCTTCTAGGCTTTTATCTTTTCTTATAGCAATTGTTACCTCCAAAAACTAATTTACTTATTTACATCCATTCTTTTATGTTGTTCTCTCCTCTCAAAATGTGAGTCCTGTAAGAGCACAGATTGTTTTATTTACCCATTTATCCTAAGCACTAGAACAGGGCCTGGGCCATAGCAATTGTACAATAAGTCTTTTTAAGAGAATAAATTACTAAAATGTGAGCATTTCCTCTGAATTCAGAAACTTGACAGTTGCTGGAATAATAGAACTGAGTGTCAAAAACATTCTCCCCACTTCCCAGTGGACTGACCCACATGGACACTGTGGCAAGCAGAGTCAGCTTTGCAGACCCCTGGACTCAAGCTCCACTCAAGGTATAGAAATCTCAAGAAAACAATAGAAACTGGTGTCTGTTTAATGCCTTACAATTTACAAAACACTTTCATAAACATTTTCTCATTAGACACTCACAGGAACCCTTTGAAAAAGACATTATTATTCCTATTTTTTAAATGAAGAAACATTCTCTAATTTAGTTTTCCAAAGTCTCTTTGTGAGTCAGTGACAGGTCAGGACTTGAAAATGGGTCTTCATCCAGATCTTGGTTTTTCTATCATCCCCTGGCTCTCCTATAACAATAATACACATCAAGGGAATAGACCAGAGATTCATACATTTAATAAAGATATAAAAAAATCACACATAGCGTTTGGTAAAGAACAGAAGCACTTTCAAAAAATTCTATCACGAAGGATATCAACAAACAGAGCCTGGTGATATAACCATGTGACATAACTCTGGTCATATTCCTTGAACATCAGTAAAAGACAATGTCTATACATTTTTCAAACACATAAGGCCCCTATGGAAAATCTGACTGATATCTGTATCTTTTTTTTTAAAGCAGGTTAATTTCTAACAACTGTGACAGTTCTACAAAATGCCCAGTATTTAGTTGCTATAGATCATTTAATATAGGAAAAGAATATTTTTATACACATAATAAATATAATAGCTTTCATTAATCCAGTATTTACAAAAAGGGAAATTATGGTGCTGATAATCCCATTTACTTGAGATTATTGAGTTTAAACAAAAAAGTCATTTTCTGAAGTAACAGGCTAAGGCTTCTTGTCTATAAATTCCAAGTGTCTTTTACGTTAATTCAGTGCAACCTATACTAATTGGGCACTTCATAAATGGCAACCCCTTATAGAAAAGAGAGAAAACAAAGACAAGCATTGCAGTAGTCTCAGTTCTCAAGGAGCTTGAAATCTACTCAGGAGAATAAAACGATCGCACGCATCATTAGAACACAGGGAGGCGCGCAGCAGTGTCGTAGAGATGTAAGGTGCTGTGGGGGCTTCAACAGCAAAGAGCACATATCTGGTTGAGATATTTAGAAAAACATAAAAGGGACTGGATTTACCCTGCTGCCTAAAACTAACAAAATACCCAAACAAAATATTTGAAACAGTTTTCAAGACAGTGTCCGTTGGGCAACAACGGACCCAGTGATCCATGAGAGGCTGGAAATACACAAGGAGAGCCAGCTCTGAGCTGACTTTCCTGTGAGTTTCCAGGCAGTGGTGCGAGCAGATGGAGCACAGATGGGGCCCAGTGGAGTTCCTGACTGAAGAGATGGACCAGAAAGTCCAGTCGACCAAAGTGGCTAGAGTTTGCAGTGCAGAGTGCTCACAATGGGACAGCATCACAGAAGGAAAACTGCAGAGACCTACAGAGGGGTCTCCCTTAAGTACTTAGCAGACCACTGGTCAGCATACGCATATGAAGAAACTACCCGAGGGAAAGAACGATCTAAGAAAATCATAGGAAAACATGGCCAGTGCTCACACAGGTCTGGGAATAATGCCTGGTCCTACCAGGCAGGCAGAAAATCCACATAGTTCACAGGATGGTGGGTAGAGTAACTTGGGGCCTTGGATAGAGTAGTCAGAAGAGTCTTGCCTCAGTGGTGGGGAATAATTAGGTCTAGACAGTTCCCATCTAACAAATATTAAAAGCAAGGCCTAAAAGAATGAGACTGCTTCAAAATATTTTAACTGCATCCCAGAACAAAATTCAAGAATATTTATAGGCATACAAAAATATCCAATACCCAGGAAGGTAAATTTTCAAAATACTCTGAATTTTTAAAAAGCCAGACAAAAAAGAGTATATATTGTATGATTCCATGTGTATAAAACTCTAGAATAAGCAAACTAATCTACAGTGACAGAAAGCAGGTCAGAGGTTGCTTGGAAAAGCAGGTAAGAAGGAGTAAGAGGGAGGAATTATAAGATGGCCCAGAACTTTGGGGAATATGGATATGTTCATTATTTTGATTGTAGTGATAGTTTCTCAGGTATAAACATATGTCAAAACTTTTCAAATTGGACACTTTGTGTCCACAGTTTATTGTATATCAGCTTAACTCAATAAGGATGTCTAAACAAAGTGTGTAGACCTGGTTCACTAAAAAATCCTTCCCTGCCGGAGTCTCCGAGTCGTGTGAGTTTGCAAGAGAGGAGCGTGTAATTTTGTTTAATGGGATACAGAACAAATTTGGAAAAATACCAGAGGACAGGTGGAAAGTAAGGCTATGTGGATGTCCTTAAACGGCATCTTAAACTGGATAGAAAATAGGTAGCCTATAAAGAGTTTTGCTTTTTAGGTTTCTTTCTGAAAGATTATTTGCTCAGAGTTCAAGCTAACTTTGCTAAATTTGGCAGCAGAGTTTCAAGATGTATACAGGAGAAGACTCTAAAAGTGTAAAGACTATTTCAGAAGCTATTATATTAGCCTGAATAACAAAATAAAAGTTGAACCAGAATGGTGCCTGTGTGATTTGCAAAGAGAAGATAAAGGTAAGAGCCTTTGCAGAAATAGAGGAGGTGAGAGAGGAAGGGGGTCTTGAGCCTTCATGATCAAAACGGAGGTGCTTTTGACAGAAAATATCCCAAGGGGTTGATTTGGGAACAGGTAGTATCAACTGGTTTAGATTCATAGAAACACTCTCCTTCATTTAGTAGTGATTTGGAGGCACACAAGTATGGTTCATTTTGGAGTAGCTTAGATGGGAATTCACTGGTAGATCTGTGAAGGAAAGGCCATTTCTAACTTCTCAGAAAGATGATTTACTCCCAAACCATTGTCTCGTGTTAAATGTTCTGCACACGCATTATTTTTAGAATCACTCGCGAGTTCTGTTACGCTGAGCTCCTGTTTTTGTTATCCACTCCACTTTTTAAAATTAAAGCTGCCAAATATGCATAGGTGTCAACTTAGAAGTTTATAGCATCCTTGGGAGGTTAAAAGGACTAGAGTACTTTCTGAACAGAGAGATCTCATATCCTGCCAGAAAGGATCATATCCAAATCAACAACTGTCACAGTGAAATGAACTTTTTAACAGTTTTCCAAATTTTGTGACTGATTTGGCAGACAAGGATGATAATTCTGTTTGAGGAAAAACTGTGGTGAGAGAAGACATTGGATTGATGTATATTACCAGAATATTCTGAGGGAAAAAAAATACTGTTCTAAATTAGAGTCCATTTAGTTTTATAAATGTAGCCACAATCAGTCTTTGAGTGAATTAAGTACATATGTGAAGACCAACTCTTTCAAAAACTTCACTCCAGAACATAGTAACAAACAATGGGTAGTTACACAGTGTTGCAAGGTTCCGGTTTCAACTCTGAGTCCTGAATAACGGACCAAACATGTTAGTGAGAGACAGTTAATCTTAGCCAAAGGCAAAACTAACAGGTCCGAGAGAAAGAGGCTCCCTGTTTGCCTGGGATTCCAGCAATTAGAGAGTTGACTAGCTCTTATTTTTATACACGATTTATATAATTAACCCTATATTTGCATCATGTGAATAAATGTTGTCCTTCAAATAGTCACCTGGTCTTTCAGATTTAAATCCTTCTAAAGATCTTCCCAAAACAAAAAGAAAAACAAACTTCCATTTTCAATAAAGCAAGGTAATCACTACAATACATAAAGACTAAAAGACGATGTAGGACAGGTAAATGCCTGAGCAGAGGTAAGGGGATTCTAAACTCAGCGGCTGGAGAGGGAAATACCAGTTAGAAATAAGCTGCAGAACTCTAAACAGCTCTACATTTGGAGACATCAGTTATGGCACAAGGAAAGGGTGAAATCAGGCTGGAACCGTGGCTATAGTTTTCAAGTCTACATAAGGAGCAGGTAGATTCCCACGTTCCCATCTCCACCCTAACCTCTACCTGGCAACCGCTGCTTCTCCGTCACTATGAGAGAAGACAGCATATTCTCGAGATGAACTGAACCTGAGATCTGAGGTGTTTTGGACTCAGGAATGGAGGCAGAAATGAGGACAGGTGCTGGGCTGAAAACAAGTGTCCTAAGTGAAAATGTACACACTGGATAGCAAGACGAAACCTGCCCTCAGGAGCCTTCACCTGCACAGATCCATAACGCCCCCTCCCTACCTTACACGGTCTGAACCTCTGCCAGATTGGAGAGTCTACCCTTCTCCACAGAAATTTAATGTACTCAGAAAAAAATCACCTGATACGTAGGTCGCAACCCCAAACCTGGACGGCTGCCCACTTGCTTTATAAGGAGTCCTCCCTGCCAATGAAATAAACTGTGTACAAAGGGTTTATAACTGATCCTTCAAGTTCTCACTTTAAATGTGAGTGAACAGCCAGGGATCACCAAGAGATACTTAAGCCGTCTCTTACAAGAAAAAGAGAAATTGTGTAAAGGAATCAGAAGAAACAGAGACTGTGCAAGGAGTAGGAGAAAATAAAACAATAGAAAGAAAAGAAAAAAAAAACATCATCCACACTCAGGGAAAAGAGAGTATATTTTATGCATGAAATAAGAACAGGATGTTATTTTTAGGAGACATTTAGAAACTAAAAAAGAACTCTTAGAAATTAAAAATATTATAGCAAAAGTAAAAATTATGAACATCAGTGGGAAGATAAAATAAAGGAATTTTCTAAAAGTAAAACACAGAGATAGACAAAGAGGAAGAGAAGATAATAACATTAGAGAATCTAGGATGTCAAAATCTATTAGAATTTTCAGAACAGATGGAAAAATAATACAAGAAATTTTTGCAGAACTTAAAAGTATAAGGTTCCCAACTGAAAACATTCAGGACAATAAAGATTAAAATATATATATATATATATATATATATATATATATATATATATATATATATATCTCCATTCTAAGATACCTCTCTATGGATTTTTAGGGGAAAAGAGATGTTAAAAGCTTCCAGAAAAAAAAAATAGACCACAAGCAAAGAATTGAGAATTACAGTGTCACTGGACTTCTCAACAGCAATGTTAGAAACAAGAAAACAAATGGAGTAACATCTTCAAAATTCTTAGGAAAATTATTTTCTATGTAGAAGTTTACATCTCACCAAGCTATCAACACAGAATGAGAATAGCATGGAGACAATTTCAGACACTCATTATCTCTATTTATTTCCTGTGTACCCCTTCTTAGGAAGCTATTGGAGAATGTGCTTCACCAAAATGAGGGGAAAAAACAAGAAAAAGACATAGAATAGGAAATGAGGATCCAATACAGAAACAAAGTAGAGAGAATTCTTGGAACTTCTGTAAAGGAGAGTCCCAGGATGACAGCTATCATCCTGTATAGCAAATCTAGTTTGGATCAGGAGTGTAGAAGGTACCAGAAGGGAAGTCTCCAGGAAGAAAAAAATAGAAATTACACATTACCTGATCAATTTGACCGTATAGGAAATCGTAAAGAGAGGAAATCTACAGAGCAACTGGAAAACGTGGGGAGACTTAGGTTCAAAGAAACTAAGCAAATGAAAATAAATTGAGACAATTATTAACTCCAGAAAATGCAAACAGCAATAAAAGAAAGAGAACAGGGGGCCAGCCCGGTGGCATAGCAGTTAAGTTCACGCGCTCCACCTCAGCGGCACAGGGTTCGCAGGTTTGGATCCCGGGGGCAGACAGATGCACTGCTTGTCAAGCCATGCTGTGGCGGCATCCCATATAAAGCAGAGGAAGATGGGCACAGATGTTAGCTCAGGGCCAATCTTCCTCAGCAAAAAGAGGAGGATTGGCAACAGATGTTAGCTCAGGGCTAGTCTTCCTCACAAATAAAGAAAGAAAGAAAAGAAAAGAAAGAGAACATAATCATGTACATTAATCCGCTAAGCAGTGGACAATGTTTACTATCATAATAATGAAAATATTTAATCAAAAATTGTGATATCACTACACTGAAAAAAATATGGAAAAAGTGAGATGCAACAGAACTAAAATCTTTCTATGCCACATTAGGAAGTCCATAGACAATGTCTAAAAATGCTTAATCAAGATAAAGCATTATACATGCTCAGTATTTAGAATTATGGAGGTAATTTCTTGAAGAAGCAGCTGAAAGAATTAAAAGTGGCTGTTTCTTGGAAGTATAATAGGATGAAAAATAATTGAGTAGAGGTCTACTTTTTTTATTATAAGTTTTCTAGCACTAGTTAAATGTTTAAATTATCATCCAATATTTGATGCCTTCATTGTTTCTGAACTCTTCTGTAAATGGAAGCATGGCCAGTATTGATTAGTAATTAATTTCTTAATTTCCTTTCCAACTTTTGCTAAATAAACACTGAAGTCTTGGCTTTCTCACTGGTCATAGAAGTCCAGTTTGTAAATTCAGATTTTTTTCCCTAAATGCTTTTTAAAGTTTTTGTCCAAACATATTTTCCGATCTTTTATCAATTTCTCACTAAAATATTTAAGTTTTGCTAGGTGATAAATATCACATTTGAAGTTACCAAGCAAGCTCCACTGAAGAAGTTATATGATCACATTGATCACTAACGCATCAATAGCAAGATTTATTTAAAGTATAGGCAAACTTCAATAATTACGGAAATTGTGTTACATTTAGGGGCTGGCTTTTTTTTCAGTTCTAACAAATTACATTTCTTGAGTTGGCTCAGCTTGAGATCATCTTGAGGTCATTATAATCGCTAAGTCAAAGAACATCAGAAAACTGAAATTTATTATCTCTTACTAAAAGATTTTAGATTTAAAGTTACCTTTTTTAAAAAAATCACCTTTGCCGTCTCCTGAAATATTTTTATAATTCTTTGATTGTTCATATATTGCCTAAACCCATATTAACCAGTCCTGTTCACTAGTAGTATTTTTACAACTAAAGACATACCACAATTTATATTCAACTCTAACAAGGTGCTAAACTGGAAGTTTCAGTTGAGGCACCAAGCTCAACAGACATCAGATACCAAAATGAGGAATAAAACTAACCTGGAAGAATTCACAGTAGGTGTTTGAAAATGAGTTAGATAAATCAGATATATCTAGGGTTGTTATGAGTTGAATTGTGTCTCTCTAAAAACGATATGTTGAAATCCTAACTCCCAGTACTCAGAATATGACCTTATTTGAGAATAAGGCTATTATAGATATGATTCATTAAGTTGAAGTCATACTGGAGTAGGGGGGCCACTAATTCAGTGTGACTGGTGTCCTTATAAGAAGATGGCTATGTGAAGACAGACATACAGAGAGAATGTCATGTGAAGACAGAGGATTGGAATGATGCTTCTACAAGCCAAGGAATGCCCAAGATTGCTGGCAAACCACAAGAAGCTAGGGAGAGGCACGGAAGAATTCCCCCACCGGTTTCAGAAGGAGCATGGCCCTACCAACATCTTGATTTCAGACTCCTAGCCTCTAGAACTATGAAACAATAAATTTCTATTGTTTTAAGCCACTCAGTTTGTTGTACTTTTTTACAGCAACCCTAGGAAACTAATGCAAGTGTGAAAAAGGTGAAGAGCTCACAGGAGTTTATTTTGTTTCATTTTTGAGATAGAGATTCCTTTAAAGAGAACTGCTAGTGTAACATGAGTCAGCCAGGGATCTGAGGTGTGTTTCTCCCCCACAAATAGAGGGACTTTGATGAGACTAAATGGAAGACTTAGCATGTCTTTCCTGGGGTATGGTGGGAACACAGTGGGTTGCTGTATGATACATAAAAACACTTAAAGAATCTAAAGGTAAATGGCTATGACTATCAACCCAAGGCAGCAAGGCAACAAGACCAGAATACCTTGAAAGCTAGTTACATTTTCACTGACATCAGAAGCTAGGATTCTAAATGTCTCTCCCGAACCAGATGTGGGATACTAGGGAGAAAGAGCTCATCTGAAGCCACTTTGACTCTTGCCAAAGATAGATACCTGGAAAGACAAAGGAATCCAATTAGAAAGAAACCATCAGAAAATCAGAGCATGAGGGTAGAGTGATCAACTGAAGGAAAATGCACTGGCTAAGACACAGAAGGGCAGATAACATTTAGAGGGTGTCCCCAGAAGAAACTAACAAAATGCTCACAAGAGAAAAAATAAATTTAAATGCCTACTAGACCCAGAAAGAATAAAATCATCTTATTATACTAACAATCAAGTAAAAACTTACATGTACACTTTCTCTCCTCTCCCCCCATCTTTTTGATGGTGGTTAGCAAAATGGGGGAGGGGAAGGAGAAAGATCAGGAAGTGCTTCCACAGCCAGTGGCAGTGTCAGCTAGGTTGATGAGGTGGAAGAGGGACCGCCAAGAGAAGATTTAACTGAAAATCAATTTTGGAAAGGACTTCTGTCTATGATAATCTAGCTTGTAGCAGACTAACTACTTCACCAAAATGGGAGAAGCTTAATACATGTAAAATACATATGTGTTTGGAGGCATCACACAGATACCCAGGCAGCCAGGACTTGAGGGATCAAGATCCTAGAGAAACTGGCAACACATTGAGGTAACTCCAAACTTCTAACCTACTTTTTTTCCCCATAAGATATTTTCTGTTGAATGAAATGACCAAAAAAAAACTGAGAAGAAAAACAGGGCTTTCCATACTATCAAAATACTGAGGAGATAAAAATTGGAGTCCAAGGCTACCAAGGCAGGAGAATTTTAAGTCAAAAATTCCAAAAAGAGAGGAATAGCAGTGTCTGACATTCTGCACCTCTTTTTCCCTAGCAGCATATGCCAGTTCCTAAATGGTGTGTAGTATTCTGGTAAACTCTCAGGATTTCTGTTGAGACTTGTGAAGAATGACATCTTAAGAATAAAAGCAAACTGTAAACAGATGAAACCTTATAAAGACTGAAACCCAGAGCTTGAATTGGCTCCATCTTTGTACAAAGACGATCTTCCATCATTCTAACCAGCTGTCAGAAGCTGTAATTAATCCTCTCGGGAATAAGATAATAATCTCTCGAGCTTCTATAATTTTTTGACATAAAAAAATCAGGTATTAAATTAAAAGTTACCAGGAATACCTAAAAATGGGACCAAGAAAGAAAATAAACAATAGAAAGAGTTAAAAATGAATTATATGTTAGGTTATCAGACATAGACTTTAAATAACTTGGATTAATTTGTTAGAGAGCAAATGACAAAATAGAGAATTTTGCCATAAAATTAGAACTACAAAAAATAATCTAATAGAAATTCTCCAACTCAATGACAAATATATTACAAAATTAACTCAATTGATTGGTTTAAAAACATTGAACTGAAATGGGAAATAGATCACTTCAGTAGAAATTATGCATCACTTCAGTAGAAATTATGCAAACTGGCACATGAAGAGGAAAAGAGGATAGAAAATACATGTATATCTGTATATTCACACATATATATATAAATGGTACATGGTGAAAAAGCTTAAGACTTGTGTAATTGGGATTTTAGAAGGAGAGGAAAGAGTGGGCAAGCAAGAGCAATATTTGAAGTGATAATATCTAATTTTCCAAAATGGATGAAAGTCACTAAACAATAGCATGAAAAACTCCACAAACTCAAAGAAGAATACAAAGAGAACAATGTCCAAGAATATCACAGTATAACTGCTAGAAAAGGGTAATCTTAAAAGCAGCCATAGACTTTGTAAGATACACGCACACAAACAAAACCATTGCCTCCAATGCAACAATAGGACAAACCGACTCCTAGACAGAAATGATGGCAGCCAGAAAAGAATGGAATCATTACTTCCAAGTGCTGGAAGAAAATAGTTGCCAACTTTAAATTCTGTATATTTTAGAATATATTCTTCAAAAATTAAGACAAAACTAAACAAACAAACAAACAAACAAACAAATGAGAGTTCTTAAGGCAAAGGGAAAATAATTTACACCAGAAATATGGCAGTTAAGGAGGAAATAACCTAAATCAATATGACACCACAAAACACTAACAATAATGTTATACGGGGTTTAAACTATGTAGAATTAAAATAGATAACAGCAGACAACAACAGTAACATAAAAGGTGGTGAATGGTAAATGGAGTTCTAAGATCTTAACATTATATGGAAACTGGTCAAAGTACTCATCTACATGACACCCTAATGATTAAAGGAAACAGGTTTTAACTCTAGGTTAACAACCAAAAGAACATATGACTAAAAAAGTAATAAAGAAGAAATAAAAAATTTAAAATAAACCTTTATTCAATAAGCAGAACACTTCTAAATAAAACATGGGTCAAAGAAGAAATCATGGTAGAACTTACAAAACACTTAGAACTAAATGATAATGGAAATGCACAACATCAAAACTTGTGAGATGCAGCTAAAGCCTTGTTTAGAAGGAAATTTATAGCCTCAAATGTATATATTAGGAAAATAAGAAAGGCAAAAAACCAATTATCCATGACTCATCTCAAAAAGTTAAAAGAAAGAACAGAAAATAAACCCAAAGAAAGTAGAAGAAAGAAAATAAAAAGATAGCTGAAATTAATAAAAAGGGTAAAATATAATAGAGAAAAATCAACAAAGATTGATTCTTCTGTTGATTACTAAAATTGATAAACCACTAACCTCACCATCCGAAAAAAAACACACACAAATGATCAACATCATGAATGAAAAGGGGGAACATCACTACATATCTTACAGACATTAAAAAGATGAGACATTATGAATGACTTCATGCCAATAAATTGGACCATTTAGTTGAAATGGAGAAACAGGTGAAAAAAACAGTTACCAAAATTTATACAAGAAGAAATAGAAAATGTGAGTATTCATGTATCAAAGAAACAATCTGTAACTAAAAACTTTCCCATGGAGAAAACTTCCTCTTTCCCCAAAGCGCTCAGTGACAGCCAGGAACCCAGTGATCGCTCAAGCAGTGACTCTCCAAATAGCTGAGAAAGGTGCAGAAAATAAATTTGATAGCAATAATACAGGGGTAAAAAGAAAAACATAAACAAAGTTCCCTTTCGGAATATGTCCTATTATCAATGTACTTGTGAAACAACATTTTTTTCTTTAGAATAAGTACAGAGAAAAATTGCTTTTAAAATCTTCTCTACTTCTCATCTAGCACACAAATGACTGTCTTTTCTTTTTTGAGATCAGGCTTGTAGCTAGCAAACATATCATGCTGGCTGAATTTTTTTAAATATTTTTTTAATTGTGAGGGTTTTTTTAAAACACTATGCTAGGACATCAGTTGCAGAGGAGGACAGGTTGATGGCGGTGAGAGCTGCAGGGACCATGCATAAAAGTTTACATTTTCAAGGAAGCCAGAGAACGAGAAATGTTCCTGTGAAAGTCAGTAAGTTATATTTAACAATCTCCAGATGATTTGCAATAAGTAGTTCCATTTTTACCTCCCGGCTTCCAGCTACCATTTTGTGAAAAGGTAGTATAAATAAATGGGTTAATTAAGTCTCAGATTTAGCCAGTTATTAGGCTGAACTGAAGGAGTTCACACCCTCCCCGGTTCCTTCATCCTGCCTGGCTCTGTTCTCAATAGTGGGTGTGAGTTTACCCTGGCAATCACAAACCCCCCGCCAGAAGTGCTAGAAACCTTACTTACATTAAGGACAGGAACTTTGAATTAAATAGAAGCCACTAACTGATACGCTGAGATTTAGTGTCTGGATAAATCAGATCCTGTTGTCCTTTAATTCTTGAGATTTTGAACATGTACAATCTTTTTGGCTAAAATACTGTTCACTACATTTCTATAACTACACTTCTTGAACAAATCCTTCCATTAGGGTTTATATGCTTAAATCTTTTGTGAATTGCATATCAATAAAACTGCAACTAAACAATAATTTCCATTATATTTATTTCAGATAATGTGAAATTAATTTACATTTCATTGACAGCCTCACTTTAAAATTACTTTGATTTTTTTCTAAAAGTTATAGGATTATATACTATCATGAGAAGTCTCTTGGATTCTCTTTAAGGGGGATATGTACCAACCATTCGACACAACTGATGGATAAAAATCTAGATTTACAAAAAAGCCAAATGGAGAGTGGAACCCACATCACAAAAGTAATCAAACTAGGGACTTGTTAAATATCTTGTTCCCCTTATGCTTTTACAATATCTTGTCATTTATCAAAATGTGATCTTTCTTACCTACTACATTTCTGAAATATAGTAGCATGCTAAGTGTTTCCATCGGCCATCATAATTAAATAGCCAAAGAAAAGCATTCACTTATCAAATCTGAACTGTGATAAATTTTATAACAGGTATTGTGACGATGGAGGTGGGTAACAAAAGATACGCTAAAATTATGAATATCCTCTGCCCTGGGAATCAAAAAAGTATTCCAAATAAAAAAAATTAAAAAGATAAATGAAAAGTATTCACATGGTATTATGTTATTGGCAAAATATTTAAGCAATATATATAAGCAATTAGCTTATATAAAAAACTGTATATATATAAACAGTAAGAGAATCTTCATATCTCCAAACGTATTGTAAAAAAACGGCAGTTGTTACATAGAGGTTTACTTTACACCACTGTGTGGAACTCCCTTCAAATGATCTGAGTTTAACATGACACTTAGCATGCAGTCTAGTCAGCATCCAACAAATACTTGAATTATCAAGGACGCAGAAATCTCTTTCTCCATTCCAGGCATTGCATTAATTTAAGGAAGACATACTATTAAAAACAGAAATGGTAAGGGGGCCCGCCCGGTGGTGGCGCAGCGGTTTAGTCCGCGCTTGGCAGCCCGGGGTTCGCGAGTTCGGATCCCGGGCGCCCGCCGACGCACTGCCTGTCAGCCATGCCGTGGCGGCGTCCCATATAAAGTAGAGGAAGATGGGCACGGATGTTAGCCCAGGGCCAGTCTTCCTCGGCAAAAAAAAAAGGGGGGAGGAGTGGCAACAGATGTTAGCTCAGGGCTGGCCTTCCCCACAAAAAAAAAAAAAAAAAACAGAAATGGTAAAACATAAAAATAGGACCTAAACTACATTCTTAACTTCATCTTCTGATCAATAGTCCCAGCATCTCCCCACCCATCCACACCTTGCTCTTTCCTCAAGCTCACACTTTTCATTTTCTATGCCTTAGCAAGTGCTGTTTCCACTTCGCAAGATGCCTACCCATCTCCACTTGCTCTTCTCCACCCCTAAAGCTAACTCCTTTCCATACTGTTTTCTGACCCTTCCTTCGTAGCCCGCTAGCGCCTGGAGTGTGCTATTCCTGCACTCATCACGTTGCCGTCTTCACGTGCATTACGTCTCTCTGCTGACTGACTGGAGGCTCCTCACACAGCAGCCACAGTCTGCCTCTACATCTCCAGCGTCTGGCACTGCCGGTATAAACGGAAACCCTGCACACATCACACTCAAACTCGAGCAGTGTGAAAAATTGGCTTGAGTTGCAACAGAGTTAAACATTGTGATGCCCATGTCTGCCAGATGGAAGCTGGAGCTGAGCAGGCCATGTGAGGACTGGGAAGTACAGAGGTCACCTTGCTGGAGTGTGAGGCGGGAGGCACACACAGCCTTCTGCTCCAAGCACAAGCATACGCTTCTCAAAACCACTGGGAGCTTTGCCTTGGGAGCTTGTTGAAGAGTCTGGTTGTAGCAAATGTAACCTAAAGAATGAGTTTTCATGGTAAACCCTGTTTTCAACAATTCAGAGCAACTCACTAATTTGGTTTCTCTGTTTGTCCTAGTTCCACTAGTTTGTAGAATAATTTTTAGTAAACACTTCTATGCTCGGTATTTTAGAATTGTCTTCATTGCTTTACACTTTTGATTTTATAGTAATTTTCTTTTAATTCTGTAGCATATTTTAGATTATTTCTTTATAAAAATTCTACTACCATACACTCATGTTTCTTGGACAATGTCCAAATAATAGCAAACAGATATTTTGAGGTGGAATTAAGAGGCAGAGAAAGACTTGAGTATTTTCTATTCTACAAAAGATTACACCTGTTTGGGCCATGTCCGATTCTACAAAAACATGAATTCCAATCTTTTTGTAGTTCATAGTGGCATACTTCTAAGTGGAAGAGAAGAGAACTAGATGACCCTTCAAGGACTTTTCAAGTCCCATAATTCAATTTTAAATAGTATTAATTTGTCACCAGATCTTCTCCAATTCACCTGAGAAAAAAGTCACCCTAGTAATCAAATTAGGAAGCAAATTAAATATGACTTTAATAAGTATATTCTGTCATTCTGTTCTCTATGAATATATTTAATGCTATTTACTGCCAGTTTAAAGATAATATGCTTAATCATTTGCTATAATTTACAACTATTAAAATGTTATTTTTAGCTGAACTACTCAGTCGTTCACTTGCATGAAAGATCAAAGGTGATCATTTCCAATTTGTATGGTTATCATGAGGGCTGCAGATGGAATTAATTTCTTCCTGATAGCAACCTGGAACTCACACCAAGTACACCTGAAGGTACCAAAGGGACAGCACCAAAAGGTAAGTAAAACAATTCTAGTTAATGTAGACTTGTTATCCTCAGAATTTCCAGCATAAAATGGTTCCCATTTTCAAAGAGCTACATGCTAGTTAGGAAGACAAGATTCACATAAATGACATATCCAGAGTTCAGTCAGCCGTCTGTCCAATAGTGAAGTGTGAATTCAAGGAAACAGATGCTAAGTGTCTAGGACTTCAGAGGGAGTGGGACACGGCTGAGACTATAAGGAAGTCTACATGGAACAGGACGTGTGGTCTGACCAGGGCCTAAGGTGAGGTGTAAAATTTAAGAAGGAAAAAGAGAATGAGTGACATAGTGGAAGGAAAAGAACAAAAATGTGAACAACGTGGTGTGTGCAACCATTGTGAGTACACCAGCCTGCACAGAATCATGTTCAAAATTAGCACTTTCTGAAGTAGCTTCCAGGAATGCTAGACCCCAGGAAGACAACAGATAATAACAGTTAAGCATGTGATCTCCAGAGACCGAATCATTGATTCTGAATCCCACCCTCTACCTCTGGATTGTGTAACTTTGAACAAGTTACTTAATCTCCCTTGTAAAACGGGGATACCAAAGGGAGCTTGGTATTAAATAAACTACTCTATTAGTACCTGACACACAATAAGCAGGTAATGTATGTTAATTCTCATTAGCTATTAGGTTTTCCTAAAGAATATTGTGTGATCAAATAGATTTAGGAAGAAGTGTGCTAAATAAAAGTTTACAGGTTTATTTATATGTGATTTACCAGAGACCTTACTATAACAATGTATCTGTGAATCTCAAAACATGCAGAGTTTCCCAAATTTGTTAGGCTATGAAACCCTTTTTGTGTGGAGCACAATAATTTTCTGTACAAGATATTGGGAAATACTGTCATGTGTAATATAAGGTAAATGTACTTAAATGTACATCTATCCCACACCCTTAGAGTCTGCAGTGACATTGTTGACATGAAATAATTTATTATTAACAGTAAGAACTAATATATCCTAAGCACCATACTGGTGCTTAATCCTTCTGGTAGCAACCCTATGAAGTAGACAACATGATTATCATCCCTTTTGTCATTCAAGGAAACAGTCTTCGAGAAGTGATATTTTCAGACCTAGTAAGTGGCAGAGCTCAGATCAATATTCAAAGCTCACAGACTTGACCAATGATTACTCTACACTGCACAGAACAGTTCTGTCCTCCTTTGATTTCTTACGGTCTCACCTTCAACTCCAAGCTGGCTTGTCAAGAACTTTTCTCTGAAAAATACAGAAAGTAGTTCGGATGACTGCAATTTTATCTATCTCCTTACAGGAATAAGGCGCTTAACAAATTACATTCCAAAGCATATAATGTAGTTTTTTGGTGAGTTTACAGTTGGCTTTAGTTCAGCCTCCACACACCCCATGAGCCTGTAGTCACTCGGCCTGTCTTAGTGCTTTGAGAAGTGTGTACAGAGCCAAGTATACTATGTTTCTCTCATTTCTTTTGCATCAATTTTGTTCTGTTGATGATGGTCTCTCTTCTGGGAAATTGAAAATACCGATGGGCAGTAATGTGAAGAACAGTCCTCCTCAACGTGTGGTCCACCAACACCCGGTGCTGGCCCCTGAGCTCTTTACTGCTGTCTGTGGTGGGATTAAGTACAGAACTTGAGATGGGCATTTACAAAGTTTTACAGCAACTTGACAGAGTAATTTTATGTTTGTTAAATCTAATATGAGAAGCACCAATCTAGGAGGTAGGAAATGACTTTAGAAAGCAAATTCTTGCCCACCCCAGATATCTCACCACAATACAATATTCCCCTACAATGCCAATTTCAGATTTCTTATTTGAAATTAACTATACAAAAATATTTATTCACTTTAACTCTAGAATTCTGAACTGAAAATGGGGTGTGAAAAGAAATTAAATTCCTTTCTATTTTGTCCATTTTCTCTTTGCAGTTGATATAGTTAACCTAAAGCCATGGATACTAGAGTTTATAGGGAGTCATGTCAAAAACCAAGATAATTTTGGAAAACTTTGTTTTGGAGGTTAAATTTCTCACCTTTTGATGTTGGTGTCATGAAAGGATGCATGACTTTCCTCAAAATGCCCTTTGATGCTGCTGTCAGAAATAGGATTCTGAGTTAACTGAATGACAGAACTGCCAGAATGACAGAATGACATTTGCTAAGACTTTCTTACCTTACACTGATGCAGAAAGAAGGACTGGAACAAGAGTGTGAATGCTACATATTGAAGGAGGGTGTGGGCTCTGAGAGAAGAGATGACTTGCTGCGTTACGCATAGCTAACATACAACAGCGCGCAGAAAGAGAACCAAAAGCCAGAGTAAGCAGATTAAACCAGCCGGGAGAAAGGAAAGCCAGAAGTAGTCATCACAAAAATTACATTATCCTTTCCAAGAAAAAAATGCAATAAAATTTAAGGAAATCCCTTCAGAATTACCTATTAAAACGAATTGTTGTTATTCTATTTTAATCGATAATTCAGCGCCCCTCAAGAATGAAAAGATTGAGGGCCAAAATGACTCCTCCTGTACTGTTACAGAAAGAGATGCAGAAAACTGAAAGAATCTCCAGAAAGTCATTAGCTGCATTTCAATACAAAAAATGAAAGCTGGTTTTTGTCATTGTTTGGTTTTTAAATTTGCTCAACTTTTATCGGCCTGTGAGTGACTTGGCTACTTCATTGGCATGGAAAGAATTTGTGTGTGTGTCTGAACATGTAATATATAGCTTTACAAACAAATTCTGTGTACCATCTGCATTGCTACTTTCTCCCATTAGCTTATATGATGGTCGTATAGTATTTTTTCTTGTCTCACGCCACGTTCTAAAAATAGCATTTCTGTTTTCCTCACAGTCTAAAACAAAGGCCACAACAGATATGCAATGAAAGACCCATCTAAACAATCCAAATTATGAAGGAATTATAGCAGCATTCATAGGCCAAAGGCACATCAGAAGTTTAAACCTCCATTCCGGTCCTCCTTCGTGCAGTAGCTGTGCGGCACATTCCTCATCTCAGGAGACCGCTGGACCCTGAGGCCCCGCTCCCTGACAGCTGTGTTTACACAAAGGATGGCCTTGCCGAATTATGTGTTGTCTTTTGCTTGTTTAAACTTGCTTTCTTCTTACATCTTATGCTCTGAATTAATCTTATTCTCTCCTTTACTTCTACTTATAGCCTCTCTTTCCCTCACATTTCTGCTCTTTTCTTTTTTTCTATTCTGGTAAGATTTCAAGAGTTTTAAAACAAACAAAAATTACACTTTAACTCTATGTTACTATATTTTTTCTTTCAGCAAAATTGCATTTGCTAATTGCAAGGAAACATGGATTGGGGCATTTAAAACCCTCTTTATTCCTGTATTATCACAACAGCACCCTTTCTCTTCTCCATTCAAACTACCTGCAGCCTCCTGCCAAAATACTCTTCTTTTTAAGCATTTCTTTCTATGACGCCTCCTCTCTGTGGGGAAATCTATACTAGTTGACCATTCCTTCCTGTTTCAGGTCTGTTCCTTTCCCGCATCATAATACCCAGTATAATCGCCCCTCGTCGTGCCGGCCCAGCGTGTTTCTCCCCATCGTCCAGCGGTTTCCCACTCGCGGCACATCCACTCGCGGCACATCCTGCCGCTCAGCAAACTTGGCAGCAGCATCCCTGCCTCAGGGGTTGTTTGTATTGTTCTCCTCTTCTGGAATGTTCTTTGACTTCCTTATGGTTCAGGAGCTGTCTCCCCCTTGAGAATCTCTCTTACTGCCTTAACACAACGTTTCTCTTGTTTACATATTCCCTTAATCACCAGTCATTTCAAGAGCATTTGTCACATTTCCTAATTAAATTGTAACCCATCAATTTAGAAAAAGGACAAAAAGAAAAATTACAGAGTGCTGGTGAGGATGCTGCTAAGTGGGCAATCTGATTTTTGCTGGTAGAAATGTAAATTGCTACAATTTTAAAGGAAAGTAACTTGGTGATAATTATTAAATTTTAAAATCATGTGTCCTTTGACAAAACAGTCCTACTTCTGGAAATCAACTCAAAAGAATAAAATTATAATATGGAAAGATGTATATACAAGAATGTTTATTGTTCTGTTTGATGTGACAAAAGTTCACAAGCATCCTCAATGTCTATCAGTAGGAGATTGATTAAATAAATTGTAGTACATTTATGTACATTATTTATAACAAAATATTTTTCCTTGAGAACACTCACACTATATTGCTAAGAAAAGCAAGTTGCACAGCAATATATACATTTACATATTTATTAATATTATATATTTATATATATAAATAAAATGGCTGCATTTTTGTAAGAGTAGAAAGACATTCACTTGATTAACACTGATTCTTGGTTTGAGAGGTAGGAAATTGAGGGGGGGGGGAAAGACTAAAGCGGAACGGAAGACTGGGCCTGATGCTCACTCAGTCTGCTCCCTGATACTTGGTCTCCCTCACCTTCTGTGCATGTGGAGCACAGACTCCCTGGCATTCCTGTGGCTGGGTGGGGCCATGTGACTAGTTCCGACCAAAAAGTTGTAAACAGAAGTAATGTGGGGCATTTCTGGGCCTGAGCAGTTTCTTGCCATTAGAAACCTCCAGAGTTTCCTTTCCACTGCTGCAACGGTTCTGAAAGTGCAGTTGACACAAAGCCTCCATCTCAGGATTCCTAAGCGACCACAGAAGTACAGAAATCAGACACTTCTGCTGACTCGTGTTGAACACGAGGCATACCCATAACTTTTCTTGCATTGAGCTACTGAAATTTTGGAGTTATTTGTTCTTGCAGCATAACTTAACCAACCTGATGGATATAATAAAAAGACATTAAATGTTTTTTATATTTATTTTTTTATTCCATGCAGGTATATATTTTAAAAAATTCTAATAACACTAAAATGCTACAAAAAAGAAAAAAAACCTTGCCTCATCCTTATGGAAACCAGTTCCATTCCCCAGAAGCAACTACTTTCCCACTTTTAGCAAATTTTATGGTAGTCAATTCTGTAACACTAAATAATATGCTTCTACTGCTATTCCTTTATTTACCAATTTTAAACACTATTTCCTCTTGTGGTAAGTCAGGATTCTACTCTCTTACACCACAACCCCCTCTCCCAACACCACCACCACCGATAAACGTGCTTTACCTCTCTGTAGTCTGCTGATAGAATTTTATCAAATTTTTGGTTAAAATATTAATCAATCTTTATGTTGTTATGATTATGTAAATAATTGCTCACAGGAATAACTGTCACCCTTATACTTCCCTTGGTCACATCCTGAGAATCCATTGTCCCACGTTTTCTGGGTCCCATACTTCTATTTCTTATTATCCTCCAGTGGTTCTTTAAGAACACAGGACAGATGATTTTTCAAGACCTTGAACAATCTAGCATTATCATTTCTAGGGAGGATATAATTTTCCCTCATAATTTTGAAAGCATTCTCCATTGTTTTCTAGGTCTCAGTTTCTTTGAGCAATCTATGCCATTCTTAGCCCTAGACTGAATATATGACATTTTATCAACCTGGATGTTTTCAGAATCTTCTGTTTCCTAATAAATCTTGGTGTGAGTCTTTTTGTATTCTGGATGTTTGACAGGCCCTTTAGTCTGGAAATTTATGTGTTTGTATTGATTACTTGAAATGCCCTCCAATTTTCCTGTCCTCTATAATTTCTTTTAAATGAATGTTGCCCTCCAAGGATCCCTTCCAACCTGGATTAAGCCTCCACTTTTTCATATCTTTTTGTCTCGTCTGTACTATCTCTCTCTGTGTCATTCTGCTTTCTTAGACATTCTTCAATATTGCCTTCTATTTAATTTTAACTTGGGGTATTATATTTTAATACCCATGATTTTTTTCTGCTTCCCAATATTCCTCTTTACAGTATCTTATTCTAATACTATACATGCAGTGATTTTTATATCTCTGAGGATATTACTCTAGAGGTTTTTTAACGTTTTTTTCATTCCCTTCATTGTATTTGTTTCCTTTTTCTGTTTATTTATTATAGTCTCTATTCAAGAAGGAGGCTTTTATTGAATATTTCTTGGTGACCCTACTGGATTAGTTCATGTTTAAGAGTGAGGCTAAACAAGGACCTTTGGGTGTTCTCCTTGCAGGGGGAGGTAAAGAGGAGGGACTATGAGGGGCCGGGGGTAAGGGAGCTGACAATTAGAAGGCTTCCCCAGAGTAACCAGGCAACAAGGCGGCTTTCTCATTGAGGGTCCCCCCAATATCGGAATGCCAGGTCCTTTCAGTTTCCCCGGGACAGACTCTCCATCTCCGCCGGGTAAGCGTGCGTGAGAACCGCGTTCTGGGAGGCAGACCGCTGGGGCGGTGGGGCTCACCATCCGGGACGGAGACTCCACTTGACTGCCTATTTCAGCCCCGCAGCTCCTTCCTGCTCCCCTATCTCCCTAAATCAAGAGCTAATCTGGTGTAATATCTCCGAAAAAATTCATCTCCAGGCTTCTGCGCTAGCAGAGTACTCACCTGTGCTCCGGAGGGGCAGAGACCCAGCGGTGCGCTTCCCACGCCGACCGTCAGTGAGCCTCCTGGGGTCGGCCCCGGGCTTCTGCCGGCGCCCCGTCCTCCGAGCCTCGGCCGGGCTGCAGGGGCGGCGCGGCTCGCCCCCGGCACCCCGCCCGGAGACGCTCCGCCGCCTCCTTCTCTTAGTGACAAACCCTCTCGCTAATTTCTAGCTTCTGAGGACACTTGGCCTTTCTCACCTGCTGTTGTCGCCGCCCTCTGTCGCTTCATCCCTCTGGGTTTCTACCTGTTTTATTCCCTTATCATTATTTTAGCAGGGTTCTGAGGCGGAGCAGATACCAACATCTGTGTTACTTCTGCTGTGTTTATCCAGAAGACAAATGTAAAATTTTAAATAAGATAATTAAAAACACAACTGCAAGCTCTTTGAGGACAGGCTCACAGCTCAGCTGGCTCACGCACCCACTGCCGCCAGGGGAAGGTGGGAGCTACTCAGAAAGAACTTCACGCGTATTGAGGAGCTTAGAGGTTAAATATTCACTGAAAGTGTACTGATATTTCAAAAACTAAAACAAAGAATTTCTCACTTGTGATAGGGCCTTTTTCCAGAGGCATTTACTGTAAATTTGATCCTTCTCCCACTCATTCTTCTATTTGTTTTCATTTAGGATAAAAAAAGAACATTTTGTTTAGTCTTTTTCTTCTGCAGACGTGTATGGGTGGGAAATGGAAAAGGGGTTCGGTTACCATTACTCACGTGGGTTGAAATGGCCTGGGAACCCATGCGCATGTCCTGCCAGACCACGGCCCATGACCACAGAGCACAAGGCTGACTTTTTTCCACGTATCCAATAGCAGATAAGTGCATGATATGTTAAAGATGCTCAAGCCAAACTGTTCTAAAGGACAGTGGTGGGAGAAGAAGGACACATTTTTCAATGATCTGTTGTCTGCCCTTTTCCCCACAACTGTGGCTTCTTCAGAGCCTGACACTAAGGACTCAAGGGATGGAGGAATGTGGTTCTAAATTTGCCCAGTGAACTGTACTTTCCTCCACTCCTCGCCCTCAGATCCAGATATCAGAGATGCCTGAACCCTTCGTCTAAGCAAACAGATCTAGTTATTGCTGGAGGAGCATATCTGAGGGCTGTGTGTCTAAGGAATAGATCCCTCCTCCATATGCCAGTTTAACCACAAAATCCTGTACATATGATTCTCTTCTTAGAGTAATTTACACTAGGGGTTTAGCTTATTACAACATGTGGAATCTGTATTATATAATCCCTCCTTTAAGAGTCAGTAAACAAAGATCTTTCCAAGAAAATTTATAACAAAATTTAACCTAAGGAGCATTCTTGAACTTATCATTAAAATTCCAAAAAGAACCACAAATTCAGCTGCTTCTGCCTCAGCCCCAATCCTACTCTATCCTATTATCAAAACGTCACCATTCAGCAGTTGCAAGCAAAGGGAAAGGAAAGGAGAGAAAAAGATTAGTAATTTTTTATGCTCACAGGTAACTAATTTCTTATTTCTTTTACAATAATCTTAAAGGATATGGAGGATGAGTAAGCCATCTACTATTAAATATTTTAACTGGGTTTTATGAAGATCATATTTGGAGGGAAAAAGATTTAAAAAAATTTTTTTAACTCTAATGCATTAGGGGGAGGGGAAGCAGCTGGCATTTGTTTACATTATGCCAGGTACTTTGCTGTTCTTTTATACAGATTATCTCATTTGATCTTCACAGCAACTCAGTAGAATAGGTATTATTGTGCCCATTTTACAGATGACAAAACTGAGATCTAGTTACAGGGTTACTCAGTTAATATAGGATCTAGGCAGGATTTGAACCCAAGTCTTTCTGAGTTTGAATTATGTGGGAGACAGCTTGGTATAGTGGTAAAAGCACAAATTCTACATCAAGATTGCCTGCGTTTCAGTCCTGACTGTACCCTTTCTAAATGACCTTAGGTAAGTTGTTTCAATTCTCTGTTCTCTAGTTTTCTCATCAATAAAATAGAGATGATCAAATTAATAATCTCACAGGGACATTGTAGAAATTAATGAAGTAAGACCTGCAAAGTCCTTAAGAACAGTACTTCGCAAATTGTAAGGTTTTGCTCTATATTATTATCATTATTGCATTCCCTTAACTTCCATGAAAATATTTTTATTATTTCCAATATACAAAAAAATTAAGGAATTCCATAATTAATAGGACTAACAGAACATTTTCATCTCCCAAAATTTCACTTCATACATAACAGGAATTGAATTTGCCCAGACATTCAACCAAATTGGAAGTTACAAATAAACTTCATCATCCTGTTCATTTATACATCCCAGAGGACTTCCAATATCTCTTTCCTAAAATTTCAAGTATTTTTCATTGGATCTTGACACACAGATTTTGATATTTTAATATTTGAGGCATAAAAGCTAGTCAGGGAGTAGACTGGGCTGAAATTATGGACAACTTTTAGTTATCCATATTAGGAAGAACAAAGGCTGAAGCCCCAAGTATTGAATCTCAGACTCAAGAGGACGATGGCAGACAAACGAGTGCAGCGAAGCTAAGCTCATGTTCTTAAATACGTCTTAGCTTCATGCTTGACAGGTCCAGAATGTTTTCACACACAGTTCAAGAGATCTTTACATTCCTGGCATCACTATCTGTTCTCTGCTTGAATATCTCTAGTGACGAGTAGCTCACTGCTTTGGGGAGGGAAGGATTGGGGAAATTAATATTTGAAACTTGCCATATCAGGTCAAAATCTATTGGAGATTTTAAAGAAAATAAATTTTATGAATTCTGCCCCTCTCTGTGGATGCTGGCTTTCTTGGAATTGATTAAATTGAATAAGCATTTTTAGTCTTCAGGCTATTTTTCCAATCCATAGAATGAAACCATTCATAATGCTCTCAGTGTCCCATAAACATTCAGCACATGCGTTTTAGTGCAGTCTCCAGGTTAATTAGTATGTAGTCAAGGGGACAATGTCATAAGTGGCATGAAAACTGGGAAAAATAAAAGAAAGAAAACAAAAGAAATTTTGAAAGGATTTTCCACCAACAAAAATGTGCTTACATTTATATATATTTCTCTCATGAGATTAAAGGAAATAAGATGTACTGTTACAAAACATCAAATCAGGTATGTTCTGTTTGTTTGTTAAGTGGTTTATGTCTAAGGAAAACAAGACAAAGCAAAGTACTTCTCAGTTGTCATTTTATTTTCATAAACATCTTTCTTGAAGTTTAAAAGAAATATAGATGATTTACATGGTATATATGCTTACTTATGTACTCTGTATGTGTGTCCAGAAATTGATGTTCCAGTTGGTTGAAGATAAATGTGGTCCCAGGGTGGGCAGTTATTTTGATGAAAAGAGTTGTTGAGGAAGAGGAAGGAGTTTAGACTTGCTTGCTTAAATGCTTTTGGGCCCAAAGATATACTGTTGTTCCTTATATGTGTCCCCTTTTTAACCAACAGGCTTTAAGTGGCACAAGATCAGGGGACACAAGGAAGATGTAACGTCTGTCTATCTCCTCACAGTGACATAGTGAAGTGAAAATAGCAGCTATCCGGTACTTAGCACACACAGTTCTACATTAACAGCAATCTTCACAATTGGATGGGAGGTAAGTTTATCTTCCTTTGAGGATAAAGCAACTGTGCTTCAATGACTTTTCCTTTCCACTTAGTTAGTGATTAAAGTGTGTCCCTTACTATGTGTCATTATTTTGGAGCATTTTTCTTGGGCATTTAGCTACCAATTTTGCTCTCCAGGGAAGAGAATTTCAAATGTGGTGTGTTTTCCAAGGAGCTCGACCAAATGACCCTGGGTTAAAGTCAAGAGTAAAAGTGAAGAACAGCAGCATAATTCTAGAACAGGTCTTTACTTTTGTATAGTCAAATATCTCTGATATTATTTTATATTTTCTCAACCAGTTTTGCTTGAGAAGGTCTCTCCTGCCTCTCGATAACACATCTAGTCTCCCAAATTTCCTTATAAATTTTTAGTTTATTTTTCATATTTTTGGTTGCTAATCTATCTGGAATTTATATTTGTGTGTGTGGCAAGATAAGGATTCGATTTTATTTTCTTCCACATGACTACCAATTATGCGATTGCATCATTAATAAGTAAGTAGTCATTTCCCACTGAATTGAGATACCAACTTTATGACATATTAACTTCTTATGCATAATGGAAAATATTTCTGCTGTATCTACTTTATTCCTTCTACTTATTTTCCATTCTTATATTAATATTTTGTTGATTTTATCACAGAGATTTTTAGCATGTTAGTTATATCTAAGGAAAATGAGTAAATATTTAAATTTAAATAAACATTTTTCTATATTTTCTCTCCATATCAGATATAAAGATTGGTTGATTTGGTTTAATGTATGTATTCTTCAGTGGTTAAAACTCAGGTATTCCACAAATGGAAAAGTCAA
Source organism: Tapirus indicus (assembly GCA_031878705.1). NCBI lineage: Eukaryota > Metazoa > Chordata > Mammalia > Perissodactyla > Tapiridae > Tapirus > Tapirus indicus. Next base: position 3,225,877 of record CM062933.1, read on the forward strand.
TAACTAAATTGATATTTTACAAACCAATGCCAATCATGAGATTAGTTTCAAACAAATAGAATACCCAAGCCTGGTGTATCTGGCAATACCTTAGATGCAAAGGGCTTGATACGTGTCACTGTGCTTACAGCCCTGGACTCTGTTCTATGATTCTATTCTAGATTATATTGTAGATGCTATCCTACTTTTTGATTCCTAAAAACTGAGATTCGAATATAGCATAAAAGTACTAATTCTCTGACAATAATTCTCACTCAGGAAAAGTTTTTGCAGTCATCATGCTGTCACAAACTGAGGAAGATGGTCACACACAGGGAAGATGGTCAGGAGGAGAAAACTCTCTCACAAGGAAGCCCTGAGTCTGACAGACTCCTGAGAAGTATCACTGGGCTAAATCCGTGAAATGAGTCCATATTAAACTGTAACTGAAATACTTTTTCCCCAGACATTATGTCTCCTAAAACAGTGGCCCTGTAGAAACCTGGGCCTCAGAAAGGTCCTCATGCTCTCCTGTAGCAATATATTCCAGATGCAAATGAGCAGCAAGCTCTAGAATCATGCTTTGCTGCGGAGAGCTGGAAAGACCCCAGGTGGGTCTGTTGGGTCAAGTTTCCTCATTCATGTAGTTAGAAAATTTTAAATGGTCATTGAAGCAATTAAATGCTAATTAGTTTAATCTAAAGTACAATGTGTTTCAAACTCTTTGTTATAAACACACATAAACAAACTTTATTGACTCATCTTTCATAAATGAGGCGTGCAATTTCTAAGGGGGAAATTTTCCAGCCTGATGCCCAAATTGAATTCTTCATCACAAAACTCTTATCTCCAACTGCTCAGGACAAGCTTAGGTACATCATGTACAAATTAGACAGAATTCTAGAACCCACCCCCTTCTTTCTTTGTAGTGTATAATTATAAAAACAGTAATAAGATATTAATGTGTGTGTGCATCTACACACATGTATATACATATATATTTGTGTTAGTATTCCACCTTGTTCTGAAATGGATGGGACTATACAAAGTTACATAAAATAAAGCAAGATAGCATAAATTGAAAATAAGTGAGAAAGAAAAAAGAACAAATATATCAGGAACAAAGCAAATATGAAAATTCATGTCACAGATTCCTGTGTACTTGCTACCAACAGAGAAGGGTGGATCTATGATTTCCAGCAAACAGTACAGTAGCCTCACAGCTGTAGTACTTTTATGTGGATTTTCTCACTATTAGCACTGTGCCTTCCAGGCAGCTGAGTAACCCACTGCTCAAATGGATGTTCTAATATGAGGACATCATGGGACAATAAAGCATTAAGCCTCACAAAATATAATGTATGCCGTGATCAACACTCAGACTTCTCTTAAAGAGTGTTATAGAAGCATCATGCTTTAGGAACGCAAAAACAAAATGACTTGTTGAATGCCTACTATAGTCTAGGCATTTTTTATCTAAATAATTTATTACTGATGAGGCTCTAAACTGGTTATCAGTAGCCTTATTTGGACTATGAGGAAATTAAAGGCCAGAGAAATGAAAGAACTTGTACAAGATTGCACGGCAGGAGGAGTTAACACGAGGGCATACATCCCAGCCTTCGGGCCCAGCACCAGTGTCCTTTCCACTGCTGTGTCGGTCCCTAAAGGGTCAGGTTAATGGCTTGTTGTAGACTTGGGGTCACCATGAAGTACCAGCAATCCAAAACCTAAGTTCAAAAAGGGCTATAAATTAAATATAAACTCCCTTGTAGTTGTTTTATTATTTGGATTACAATGGATTGTCTAGTCTAAGCTTATTTAAACTTAGATTTAATTTTCTAATCTAATTATTTTAGTAGGCTTAGTAAACGTTTTACTTAAAATGGCATGAAATAAATGTCTATCATAATAATGATAACTATAGTTTAGAGTTCCTTCCAACTCTGATATTCTATAATTATATGTTCTGAATATTATATATCAGTTTACATGAATCTCAGCATGACTCTAAGGTATGTTTTGTATATTTATACAAATTGGCAATTTTCAGATCAAAAAATAATTAATGTGAGGTTATTCTCTAATGCATTCAGTCTTCTGATGTTCATTTGCCTGACAACAAAGGAAAATAAGAATTTCCAAAGTAAAGGTTTAGTAATTGACATCAAAATAATTCCAAAACTAAAACAGATACTTTCACTACCTCAGTAACCAAAGCCTTCCAACATATAATACACAAGCAACCATTTAACAGATATTATTATTGGCAAAATAACTAAAAAGAACTTAAGGAAGAGTTAGGTTTTGTTGATGGGTTTTTAAAATCCATGAGTAAAAAAGTAAGTGAAAGTAATCAAATGAGTCAAAAATGTAAATAAATATATTGAGGCAGATTAAAGTAAATATCATGTCAGAAACATAGTAAAGAATGTTTTAAGGAAAAAGAAGAATTGCTGTGCAAGCTAGAAAGGCAAGACTCTTGGGGTAAAAATAAGAAAAAAATGCATTATCAAAGAATCTGGATTTCATAATGAAAAGAGTTTGTGGGATCGATTAATTCTGCCCTCCAATAACTATAAATAGAAAATATTCTGCTGAAAATTAAGCTGAAACTTTTTGGTCCTGGATTTGATCTACCCTTTCTCACATCCTAAATAGTCCTCAAATCTCACTCCCTATTGAGGAATCATAAAAATTAGGATAAAACAGTTCCCATTGACAAATCTATGTAAACGCCCAGCCTTCACCAAACAGCAAAACTGCATTTGAAAATGCAATCCCTATCAAAGTTCTAACAACAATTTTCACAGAAATAGAACAAAGAATCCTAAAATTTATATGTAACAACAAAAGACCCCAAACAGCCAAAGGAATCCTGAGAACAAAGAATAAAGCTGGAGGTATCACACTCCCTGATTTCAAAATATACTACAAAGCTATAGTAACCAAAACAGCATGGTGCTGACACAAAAACAGACACACAGATCAATGGAATAGAATCGAGAGTCCAGAAATAAACCCACATATCTATGGACAGCTTAATTTTAGACAAGAGAGCCAAGAACATACAATGGAGAAAGGAAAGTGTCTTCAATAAATGGTGTTGGGAAAACTGGACAGCCACATACAAAAAAAATGATAGTAGACCATTATCTTACACCATACACAAAAATTAACTCAAAATGGATTAAAGACTTGAATGTAAGACCTGAAACCATAAAACTTCTACAAGAAAACATAGGGAGTACCCTCTTCGACACTGGTCTTAGCAACATATTTTCAAGTACCATGTCTGACCGGGCAAGGGAAACAGTAGAAAAAATAAACAAATCAGACTACATCAGACTAAAAACCTTCTGCACAGCAAAGGAAACCATCAACAAAACGAAAAGACAACCTAACAATTGGGATAAGATATTTGCAAACCATACATCTGATAAGGGATTAATCTCCAAAATATATAAAGAACTCATACATCTCAACAACAAAAAAACTAACAACCCAATTAAAAAATGGGCAAAAGACCTGAACAGACATTTCTTCAAAGAAGATATACAGATGGCCAACAGGCACATGAAAAGATGCTCAACATCATTAACTATCAGGGAAAATGCAAATCAAAACTACAATGAGATGTCACCTCATGCCTGTCAGAATGGCTATAAAAACAAGACAGGAAACAAGTATTGGAGAGAATGTGGAGAGAAGGGAATGCTCATACACTGCTGGTGGGAGTGCAGACTGGTGCAGCCACTATGGAAAACAGTATGGAGATTCCTCAAAAAATTAAGAATAGAACTACCTTACAATCCAGCTATTCATTTTTGGGTCTTTATCCAAAGAACATGAAAACACCAATCCATAAAGATATATGCAACCCTGTGTTCATTGCAGCATTGTTCACAATAGCCAAGACTCAGAAGCAACCTAAGTGCCCATCAAGGGACAAATGGATAAAGAAAATGTGGTGTATATACACATGGAATACTACTCAGCCATAAGAAAGAATGAAATGCAGCCATTTGTGACAAAATAGATGGACATTGAGGGTATTATGCTAAGTGAAATAAGTCAGAGGGAGAAGGTCAAAAGCTGTATGATCACACTCATAAGTAGACGATAAAAACAACAAACAAACACATAGAGACAGAGATTGAATTGGTGGTCACTAGAAGGGAAAGGGGAGGGAGGAGGGCAAAAGGGATGATTAGGCACATGTGTGTGGTGATGGATTGTAATTAGTATTTGGATGGTGAACGTGATGTTATCTATGCAGAAATAGAAGTATAGTGATGTACACCTGAAATTTATACGATGTTATAAACCAATGTTACCACAATAAAAAATAAATTTAAAAAATTAAAAGATAAAAATGGAAAAAAAAAAGAATTTCAAAAACAAAAGAAAATTAAGTATAACACATAGAATTCTCATCATGGAACCTTCCATAAAACTCCACTTCCTAGCGGATGGGGCCATGTTAGACGGGTCTCCCATTAACACTGAGTCTCAGTGTGAGGTGGGCAGTCAGAGAAGTCACGGACAGCCAGCAGTAAAAGGAATTAGAGATTATCTTCGCCCAAACCTCTTATGATAGAGTTGAGGAAACTGGATTCAGAAGGTTTAAGTGACTCATTCCAGGCTACATAATTACCAAGTGCAGAGCCAGAACTTGAACCCATATATCTCAACTTCTGGCCTGGTCTTCTTTTCACTCTGACCTTCTGAGTTCTGGTTCAGTGGAAAGAGCTCCAGACTATAAATCATAAATGGTTACTTTGATCATCAGGAATGAAGACTGTAATTCTAGAGAAAAGGTAGACACAGCAGTACTCACAGTCATGTACACCATATTGCTTTCTATTCCTGCTGTAAAAAATTACCACAAACTTAGTGACTTACAACACAAATTTATCTTATAGTTCTGTAGGTTAGAAGTCCAACATAGGCCTCACCAGGCTAAAAACAAGGTGTCCTCAGGGCTGGATTCCTTTCTGGAGGCTCTAGGGGAGAACCTGTTCCCTTGCCTTTTCCTGCCCGAGATTGCCTCCATTTCTTATCTCCTGTCCCCTTCTCTATTTTCAATGCCCACAATGTTGCACCTCTCTGACCATTCTTCCACAGTCACCTCTCCCTCCTATTCTGACTACAGCATGGAAAGATTCTCTGCTTTTAAGGATTCTTGTGATCAGACTGGGCCCATCTGGATAATCCAGGATAATCTCCCCAGGAGGGAAGGAAAAACTTGCTAGTAGTCCATCTCCAGGGAGAATTTTAATTTTAAATTAGAAGTCTTGAGACTCTAGTGGCTAGAGGCCAGTGCTTACCATCACTGATGGAATTTCAGGTATGAAACCTGAGCAGGAGGGAACCCTCTAGTGTCCCTGTAAGTATTCTTAGGTCCCACTATCTTCATAAGGCCATTCTAGCCAGAGATGATCAGATAAGGTCGCCACTCCCCTTCTAGCTTCTTTATCAGCAGGAAAAGAGTTTACTGTCTATTACCATCAGAAAACAGAAGATACTGTGAGTGAAAATTTCCAAATCCCAGAGAAGAGGCTCCCACACTGGGAAACTGAAGCATATAGGAACTTCCATTTTCTATTCCGGCCTGTCTCTCCTCTGAGTTGGAATCTGTACAGAGGGGAAAAGGACACTCTTTAGATCTGTCAGATGACCATGTCTTTCAAATGTCATATTCAAAATTGACTGAGGGTCCTTAGATCTTCAATCCAGAGCCTCTATTCCTGGGTCATTGATTCCTTGACCTTTACCTTCCTCTCTGTGCTCTCTAGAACTTACAGAAACCAAATAATTATACCAAGTTGAAATTCAACAAAATGGGTAGGTCCTAAGAATGTTAAAACTCGAGGGAAATTCACAGATGGTACAATTCAACCTTCTTTCCCCTCCCCCATTTTGCAGATAAACAAACTGTAACCCAGAAGTTTAAAGTTCTTTCTAGGGGCCACTCTGCTGGTATGGGTGCCAGACCTTGAACCCAGGAGTGAGACCAGGGTTATTTCTACAGCATACTGCTTTTATCAGTCCGCCCTCTAAATCTTTTGGATTTTATAAAAATGTCTTTATCTTTGTTTCAGTTGAGACTCTTTTGGTTGCCAGAAACGGAAATTGCTCAAACTAAGTCAAGTTAAAAGGATGAGGGGCTCTCCCAGATCTGGGGGATAGCAGGCACTTTCAAGCATCATGGGAACTTGGGAGAGGGACCTGGGAGCCCTCATGTGCCCCGGTGGGGCTAACGGTCCCTCCCCTCTGACCCCTCTAATGCATCCCTACCCCTGCTTCCTTCACTCACATCTAATCAAGCACATGTGCAACAAGGTCACCAGCTCCAGTGCTCCTCCTCTGATCTCCTCAACCCCAACCGTCCCTTATTCCTCAATCCCAACTGTTTTGTGTCCCTTATTTCTCAGTTTTACAAAATGAAATCTGATCAGATACAATCAGCTGTGTGTGGGCACAGCTCTTTGCTCTAGAAACACATGAGCCAGCAGTTCACCTTTGGTTCAATCAGAGGCCCATATCTGAATAAAATCTTTCCCTGCTTGGTGAGTGGTGGGTTGAGCTACAGGTGGTCTAGTGGCTAAGATTCAGTGCTCTCACTGCCATGACCCAGGTTTGTTTCCCAGTCAGGGAAGCCCACCACCTGTCTGTCAGTTGTCACACTGTGGTGGCTACATGTGTCTGTGATGCTGAAAGCTATGCCACTGGGATTTCAAATACCAGCAGGGTCACCCATGGTGGACAGGTTGCAGCGGAGCTTCCGGACTAAGACAGACTAGGAAGAAGGGCCTGGCCACCCACTTCTGAAAAACTTGGCCATGAAAACCCTGTGAACAGCAGCGGAGCATCGTCTGATACAGCGCCGGAAGGTGAGGAGGCACAAGAAGACTGAGCAGGGTTCTGCCCTGCTGTACACAGGCTCGCTAGGAGTTCAAACTGACTTAACACTAACGACAAAAATGGATATGACAGGAATATTGACTTATGTGACTGAAGCAATTTTTCCTAGACACATTTTTCCCTTTTAGATATGAAGATCAAGACTTCTTTAAAGATTAGTTTTTGCATTTGCCCAAATTTACATTTGTATGCTGGAAGACTGAGTAGGGTCAATTCACTACAGCTTAGTAATACCAGCCCCCAGGTCAGAGGCTAGGAACCAGTGGATTATCTGGTCCTCAGGGCCAGACAGAGACATGAGGGTACCCTGAGAAGACTAAACATTTAGCACTCCTTCAAACCACAAATATATAAATCTCTTTTGAACCTTTGTTTAATCAGATAAAGAGAATCAAATTTTTCTACTAATAAAAATTGTATGTTCTCTGCTCATGTTCAAAATAAGGGATTTGTTATATGCATTTACTTCATGTGCTTCTGAGCCAGTCATCATCTTGGAAGGCATATGAAAGGGTTTAACTTTAGATAATAAAACAAGCCAGTCATCTTGGGAATAGCCTTATGTCGTGTATTATTTGGTTTCACAATAGCAGCTGACTCTGCCTGACAGCTTCAGGAGGGGAACTTTCTTGCCTCTTGGTGAAGTGACTTGGAATTGTTCCATGGAGTTTACACAGATTCTTCACAGAGGTAGACAGGCACTGGTGAAAAGTGTTTAAATTTCTACTAGGAGTACTGTCTCTATCTGCTGGATCAAGACAACTGATATTTCTTTCATCAATTATGTAAGTCACAGTGGAAACTTGAGTTAACTGGTACCGTGTTTCCAGCTTATTTTAGGGACTTTTTTTAACACCTCTTAATCTAGATCTTGTTCAGATTGCTGACGACTTGAGTCTATGAAATCTCTGAGTTTTCTGACTATAATCAGACACAAATACTTTCCTAAATATCATGTGATAAAAAATACAAATATAAGAGATGCTTTTCATAAAGGTGCTTGTCTATGAAAGAGATCCTTGGTGCTCCAATTCATGGGTATCATTTATTTTAAGAAGATAAAGTAAATACTCTCCCCTAAGAAAATGGAAACAAATGCCTCCAGCTCCAGACGACAGTCTAACTTTAAGTTCGCAGTCTCATAAAACAGCCGTTTTAATTAAATACAGAGATTCCCCACCAACTTCAATCCTCAATTATTTAAGACTTTTTTTAAAAAAGACATTAAAATGGCATTAATAAAGATGCTGACAAACTCATGACCATGGAGAGCAGAAAATGAGTTTTCAATGAAAGTGGCAGTTACTGTTGCTATTATAATAAATGAGGTCCTATAACTAGGAAGGTCTGGGCACTTCCTTCATGCTGTTTAAATTAATCCATAAAACTCTACATATGCAGTTTGTTCCACACACACCCTGAAAAAACGTGAATGCAAAAGGCACAAAAGTCTGTGTGTCTACTAATGGCAAAGAATGCCCACTCAGGAATTCTTCGTACAGGCCTGGGATATGCACAATTTAGGTTAAGATGCATAAACTGAGAGAAACAGATACGTCGTGGATGCTGCTCCACAAATCTGAGTGCTCAAAAATCTCTCCCCATCTTATAATTGCAGAAAAGAAAAGAGCAACAACTCTCACAGGAGAATTTCCTTTCCCGGATGTAAGAACTATCACCTTTGTACACTGTAGCCACTGTTTTCTCTTATGAATCTGATGAAGAAATGAATGTGATCAGAACTGTGAAAGTTACATAAAGGAATTTATATCACTTTTGATTTTTAAATCCAAAGTTCAAAAAAAATCACTATAAGTAGTTGCAGGAAAAATTCTTTGTATCCAAAGTAATATTAACTGGTAAATAAATAGAACATGCTGTTTGTTAATAAATGTACCCAGAAAATTATTTCAACCAGACAGGAAAAAACCCTGTTGAAAGGGAACTAATGTGGAAGAAATTCATTCTTCTTCCAACAAACAGGTCAAAAGTTGGCATTCTACAATTCTTAGGCAAAACTAGCATTCCATTAAAAATTAGAGATGTAAGCATTTTTCCAGATAAATGAATTCCATTTCTGGTCTATTGCTTTGAAAAGGCTTACAACTTAGTTAAGCAGATGGCAGTGCAGGCACACCATCATCAAACAATCTCCAATCCACAAGGTCCTAAGAGAATCGTATCAGTCCTTCTTTCTAATGTTTAACAAAAATTTATGAATTTTCTATATACATTTCCAAGTCATAGCAAATACCCCAACATCATAGGGACTATTTGAAGGTTTTAAACAAGATCTGAATGAATCACAGACAGAAGGAGGTATACTATATTCATAAATACTATATTCCTAAATGGAAGATTTACTACCATTAAGATGATAATTTTACTTCAAAATAAAATACAAATTTAAGGAAATTCTAGTCAGAATCCCAATGAGGTTTTATTTGGACTTGATTAAAATAGCTGTATAATCCATGTGATTAAAATGTGTCTGAATGAATAAATGAGTGAAAATTGCTAAGAAGTGTTTAAAAAGAAAAAGGAGGGTTGAGGAGAAGAGACAACTAGGGAAGGGTTGCCCTACTAGACATTAAAATCGACTAGAAAATCACTACAACCAAAGCAGTATTTTATTGACATGAAAATAGACAAATAGATACGTGAAATTAAGTAGAAAGCCCAAAGAAATCTTAATATATGACAAAAGTGGCATTTCAGTTTTTAGTGGATGGATTATTCAATGGTATTGGCACAACTGCCATCCATCTAGAACAAACAGAGTCATGCCATTTACAGAAATAAACATCAGGTGGATTAAAGACCTAATGTATATGTGTGTGTGTTTTAAGTTTTTAAACTTTATTTTGTAAGAACACTTAGCGTGAGATTTTAACATATTTTTAAGTGCACCATATGGTATTGTTACCTACAGTCACCATGTTGTACCTCAGCTCTCTAGAACTTAGTCACCTTGCCTAACTGAAATTTATACACGTTGATTAGCAATAAATGTAATCCAGACCTGATATTTTAGCTCCCTGAGATTGTGAAAAACAATCTGTGACCTGATCTTTCTATCTGTTGCAGAAATGTGGGCCTAGGAGGAAGGTATCTCACACCAGCTCAGTTACTTACCAACTTATTCTCTGAAAGCATGTCCACTGACACATGAGTATTTTTATACACAAATACTCATAACTCTTTACTTTCTAAAGAACAGGCACAATTTTTATAATTTTAAGCACTTTTGTAATCATTTAAAAAGTCACTAACATTTTTTGAAGTCTTCCTTTGTGTCAGGCACTGTGCTAAGTGCTTCATATACATATTTTATTTCATTATCACAACTATTCCATTAGGTAGATATTATCATATGCTCTATTTTACAAATGAAGAAGCAGAGGTTAAGGACTCTATACAAAGGTACACAACCAGGAATTGGCTTGGCCATTAGGGCGGCCATTTTGCCTCCCTATAGAGTAGCAGAGATCCCAACTTGAACAGTCTCCCTCAGAATGTCCTTAGAGCTGGTGAAACAGGTCAGCCAGGGGTACAGTCATAGACAGAACCATAGATGTTCCCGAGGATCCACAGATTCTTAGGGTGGACATGCTTGTTCAAGGACAATGAGCCATCTGTCAGCCAATGAATTTTGACTGCGTTACTTAAATCCTATAGCAAGAGGGCTGTGATAAATGAGCAGCTAAACACTATAAGAATAGAAGCAACAATATTCCCATAGGATGTATTACTGAGAATATGAATGTGTATATATACATACGAGTATATATACTGAGAATACGAGGCATCGCAGACCTTGGATCTGCACACACTGGCAGAACATGGGCACTTTGCATCCACTCCCCAGGAGCAAAGAAGCAGCAGACACATTTAGAGGCGATTCGCAGTGGTGAGAGATATTATCCCAAGTACCAGAGCAACAGATGGGTAAAAGATGGCCAGTACCATGTGGTTCTGAGTAGAACAACATGCAGTGGGCTTCTGAATTAGACATTAGATGCAGAGAAATGTATTATTGTAACTGCTATATTTACATTGTTTTTAAAACAAGCATCACCCTTGTTGAAGCTTCCCTAGATCTGACCTAGACTTTCCCACACAAAGAACTTTGGAGGACTCTTCCTCATCTTTTAATTCTTTTGGGGAGACAGGCTTTAAGGAGAGAAGTTCATTGTATTTAGAATGTCAGAATCAAACATGGCACTAAGGTATATATAGCCATAGATAAAGAGAACTCCAAAAACTTACAGAACAGGATCTTGCGGCGATAAGTTTTAACCAGCTTGTGTTCAGTTAACTTTGCAGATGCACAAAACTAAGTGCCTGCTAGAAATACAAGGTTGACTCTCCAGTTTTTTTATTGCCCACAGGAATTTTCTGATGAATTGATTTCAATCTGTGGAAGCCAAGCTAAGAAGTATTATGGAATGGCATCAATGAGATAAAAAAGATTAAACAGAGATTTGTTGTAATGATCCTCTGTATCAATTTAGATACCAGCAGGAAACAGACAGCATGCTGAAATAAAGAAAATATGAGAATTTTAAGAAAAGACTATTTACAGAGATGCAGGCAGGGTGCAGGAAACCTCAGGGCCTCGGGGCTAGCCGTTCTAGTTACCACTCCTCTACCTGAAGAGGGAAGGGGAGCCAGTGGTCACCAAGAGAGGGCTGTGTGGAGAAGACCATCTTACAGGAGCTGTGACCCTCAGATGAGGGACACAATCAGCTAGCTGAGAACCCACGAGGAGGGGTGCCTCTGCATTGGCCAAATCCAACTCATAACCAGAGAGCAAGACAGACTGTTGATGTCATCCCCAAAGGTCAGCCTGCCTGCCGCAGAGCAGGTGGAGAATGAGGAAGATGACTGTGAAGGGACAAAAGGAAGATACCCAGTACAGCATCTATCTGACAGTTCAGTACCTGCAGCAGGCTAGGCTGATGACGATTTAAAACCAAGGGAGCACGCAGTATCTATTGGCATAGTCCATGGAACAGAAACATCTGGTTCAGAACACAAACTGAACGGCACAAACACGCCTCTGGCAGTGAGGTCAGAGGACAGGGATTCGTTCACTGCTGGAGAATGCATCCTTTCCAAGAACAAAAAGATCATTAATTTTAGACTTGGCTTCTTCCTAATCTGTTTGTAGGACCCAAATATACAACAAGCATGCCATTCCTCAGGGTCAACATAAACCTGTAACCCTGTTTCATTAGCTAGGTTCATTACAGCACCTGACACAGAGAGAAATTAACTGGAAAGGGACAGAAAGTAAGGAAGATGAATGTTCTTAAGATTGTTACGGCCACGTGCACATATTTTAGGCATGGCTTCCAGCAGGTCAAAGGTGGGATGCTGGCTATATAGGTGACAGTATTGTGATGGTCTCCACTTGGGCCAGTAATCAGTCATGTGTTCAGGAAGGTTCATTTTTCTGTGTCTGCTACTGGCAAACTATCAGCATTGTACGAAGGGCCTGGACTTCCTTTCTTCTCATTGGAATATTTCAAGAGTAATCGCAACTAACATCCAGGACTCATGACTGTGAGATGATACGTCACTATAAGATTTTAACATATGGTGAATTCAGATGTTCACCTAAAAGTGTCGTATACATTAATACCTCTATAATAAAAAGTATGCCAGAATATCTTTTATATTGTCTGCTTGCTAAAGTTTGCAACATCTTCAGATAGTTAGATAGGTAAATATAGATAGATAGATAATAGATTAGGTAGATAGATAGATTCTTAACTCCTTTCCGACATTTTTTTTCAATTTGGAAAAATAAAACTTGGCTCATTTTTTTATGCTAAATGGATCAGACTTCCATCTAGAAATTTCAGAGAAAAGTTTGCACTGTACCAAAAAAAGTCTCTTTTAGTAGTCAGTTATTTGGTGAAAAAAAAAGGAAGTTTGTCAGAGAAGGATTCACTATTGGGGTCTCACCAAGGACCCCTCCTGCTTATTATGAGAAGAGCGCCTGGTCTCTAGAAGCAGTCTGTGGAACAGAGTGGGCTGATGAAGGACTCAAGGCCCAGATGGGTCACTGATGAATTCTACCAAACGTTTAACAAAGAAATAATACCAATTCTGCACAATTGCTTCCAGAAAATAAAAGAGGGGGCACACTTCTCAACTCATTTTATGAAGCCAGCATTGCCCTGATACCAAAATAGACAGAAACATTACAAGAAAGCTATGGATCAGAACTACAGACCTCATGCACATAGACCAAGAGTCAGCAAACTGCAGTCTGCGGGCTGCTGTCTGTAAAACGTTTTATTGGAACACAGTGATAGCCATTCATTTGCTATGGCAGAGGTGAACAGTTGCAGATGCGACAGAAAATATGTGGTCTGCACTTCAATAATATTTATTGTACCACCTTTTGCCGAGTTTGCCAACTCCTGATGTAGATGCAAAACTCCTCAACAAAATAGCAACAAGTTGAGTCGAACAATGTATAACAGCATAAAACACCTAGTAACCGAGTCCACACGGGGTGGTGAGGCAAGGCTGGGTGCCAGAGCCAAAGCAGCAAGAGGGCATCCGTCACCGGGACGGGGCAGCAACCCACGCAGACAGTCTGTTCAGAGCTGCAGTGCCCTAAAGTGGACTGTAGGGGCCAAGGTAAAAGGAAGAGGCTGCCCATGTCGCAGGCAGCAATGGCAACAAGAGAACAGTTCCTGCGCAGGGGCTTGAGACAATGTGTAAACATACAGAGAACCTTCCGGCACCAGAAGGTAACTAAAAATCCTAAAAGAAATTCCTAAAAGAATAATGAGGATATGTCAAAAAGTAACAGGTACCAGCCTGAGGGGCCTTCCACTGGCCAAACTGTGGACAATTTGAACATCAAAATAAATTATGACATTAATGGATTGTAATCTATTGAATAAAAATAGGTATCAATAAAGAAGAAGGCTATTCTTTAGAGTTAGAAGGCCAATTAACAAGTACAGAAGGAACAATTGAATTACAAAAAATTACCATTTAGCAGCCATCATAGTAATAATTAATTCAGCCAAGAAACTTCAACGGATATCCAAACTAGAAGTATTGGTGTGCTGGAGTTAATTGTTAAATCTTCGGGAATTTTGTGAATCAGTTGTTAAAATTATCAAAATTTAAATTATGAGTGTGCAATTAAATACATTACATTTAAACAAAGGTAACAAGTACACTAAGCTCAGCAGTTGGGCTCAAATACCTCTCTCGGAGCCACTGCATCCCTGAGCACATATTCATCTGCTTTGGCCCTGACACTCTGCACCACACCGCTACTGCCCGTCCACCTGCACAGGTGCCCTCTTCACCCTGCTCAGGCTCGGACATCTCATCCTGCCTCCCTTCTCCCCCTACGTGGATGCCTACCTCATTTCCTTTTGTAGAGGCAAAATTATCACCTGCAACTCTAGGCTTATATTTTAAGAGGTCGACATTGCCAGGGACCAAAAGCTTTGCTTCCGAATGGTTCTAGGAAATGTTCCAGGGCTGACACTGATTGGCTCAATTTAGGTGACACAACCATTCCTCAACCAATCACTGCAGTAGCAGAGGATCAGAGGAATGGAATGGAATATGCTGATTGTAGAGGCCAGGCCAGGTGCTGAGCTCTGGAACTAAGGAGCAGGGTCAGCCCCTCTGGGACTACATGGGCTAAGGATGACGTGAAAGTTGAGTCTCTGAAGGAAAACAGAGGTGCTAGAACCAGAAGGAAAAATGGAAGCAGGGCAGGCAAGAAAACCCTTCAGATACCCACATATTTAGGAAACAAAAGGAGGTGGCAAGAGCGAGCAGCCACTCAAGTAACAGAACCAGAACGTGCTGATATCACGGGAAACATGGGAAGAGTTTTAAGAAAGAGGGGGAGGCCAAAAGTGTTTTATGCAGCAAACATCAAAAAGAGTAGTATAAAAAGAGAAAAGCCTTCTATACAGCGATCATTAGTGACCTTGCTGGGGCCACTTGAGCAGAGTCATGGGGATGCAAGTCATATTCCATGGAATTATGGCTTAAATTGATGGTAAGGAGATGGAAGCAACAGGCAAAGAGTTATTTTTCAAGAAGTTTGGCAATGAAGGGATAAAGTGTGTAAAGGCATGATTTTTTTTCAAGGAGGATATCTGAGTATATTTACAGGCAGACAGGCAGGAACTCATAAACTGTGCCACTTTTGAGAGCTCTGGAAATTTATTCCGATAAAGGGGTGAGACATCTAATTGGCTATAATGGGGCTGTGCTCCAAATGATATCACTTTCATGTTTTCTGAGAAATTACTCTGTGCTATAAACTAAGAACTCGTGAAGGGCAGGGGGTGTCTTACTTCACTGGTTTACCAAAAGAGGCTGATAACAGTGCCTCTGAATAGATTAATTAATAATAACATACATATTTAAAGTGTGTTCTGTTGAAACAGAGGACTCAAGATTGACAAATTGCACCTGGAAAGCCTCAGATTTCAAATCTTCGCCGTCAAGCAAACAGAAGCAGGCAATACAAAGCAAAACCTGGCCAAGGCTGTGAAGGCACAGAGACACGTCCGAGTAAGCTGGTCTGCACACTGGAACAGCAAATGTCCTAAGATGAGTCACTCACTTCCCAGGAGGATGTTTGCTCAATCGTTTATTCAAAAAATATTTGAGTGCCCACTGTGTGCTTTAATAATACCACACGTCTATAATGTGGGTGTCCTTGGTGTCGACTGAGAAGCTCTTGTGTTTGCTTTTCAGACAACTTCTCTGATTTTTCAGTACAATCTAAAAATATCCAGCACTGGGACGGTGATCCGGTTTGGAAATCTTGACACATTCTCCCTGAGAACACGCTGTGCCCGGGGCAGGCACTGAACCTCCTTGTCCCCCTCTTCTCCTTCCTCCTTGCTTGAGGGAGACTGGTTTAGAACAATCGCCCACTTGAACAGTGAGCATAGCTAAATGCTCAGGAGTCCCTGTCAGCCTCCATCCACCTAATCCAAAAGAAAAAGGAGAATGAGGAGCAAGTGAAGAAAAGTCCCTTAATAACAATATAATACCCCTGTCGGGATTTGCAGGATTTGAGTTTCAATTTAGCCAGAATTGGCTGGGAAATTCAAACGTGTCTTAAACGCGTCAAAGGGCACAAGAACAGACGCACGATGAGGAAGAGCTATTGCTCTCCTTGTCTACCGACGCTATACAAACGAGCATGTTGACAAGTCACCTAATAGAAGTTTTATAGGCAAGTTTAGTTTCCGCTTTGAACTCAGGAAAGTCGTCATTGTCCCCTAGGCAAGACAGGAACTCTAAGTAACCTGGTGCCCCCATCTCATTCTCTCCCCTCTGGCTCATGGCTGCCTCTCTGTTTCCCAAGCAAGGGCTGAAGGAGAGGATTCTGGAGTGACTGTCAGACTCACCTGCGCCAGCGGAAAGCCTGGCTTAAATACACGGGCACTTCTGACCAGGTCACACTCGAAGAAAATATCTCCCTCACCTCTCCATCACCTCTACCCGCATCCTCAAGATCAATGTTAACTTTCTCAGCTTGACCACAAGACCCTTTCTCCACCATCTGCTTCTCATTTCCCTCTCCCAGCCTATCCCTGGGCCTGCCTGGTCTCCCCTTCCCTCACTCCATGTTCCTTCACACCTTTTTATAAGTGGCTCCATCTGCTAGCAATGCCTTTCCTCTAGGAAACTAACATTGCTTAGTTATGTTGCAATGGTCTCATCTGAGAAAATAGTAAAATCCCAAAGGTAGTACTCATTGGTACATCTTGCCACCTACAAAATGAGCCTAAATTTCAGTCTAAAGTTTTACTTTTGGTCTTTTTTAGGAAAACCTAAAATCTGTCTTTGGTAATCTACTTTGAATTGATAAATCACTAGAATTCTAATGGAAACAAGAATATCACTAATGAAACATCAAGAGAAAGACTCAACATCATATATATGATAGGTGCAATTTGACTGTTAGCTTAACTGTGTGGTGGACTATATTACGTATGATATTTGAAGCCACTACTGCTGGCTACCTTTGCTCACTTACAGCTCAAATGCTCAGTGACTTATCAGTGTCAATGGATGTCGTCAAATTTTTATAAGTAAAAAACCATTTGAAAATTATAATTAAAGTTAATCATTTAAAAGGTATTCGGAAACTCTAACTTAAGCTTCTGAGGTACTTGGGTATTCAAAAAGTTCATTTAAAATCAACTCTCATGACAATTACATATCATTTCCATAAAGACAGCTATAGCACCAGAATAACCAGAAATTATTTATAACCTACAATTTAATAGAGCTATTTATTCTAGCGTTTTATGAAGATAAAGAATCACTACAAGTTCTTTATAATCTATGATAAATATCAAAAGACAATCATATCTTAATGATATTTATCAGAATTCTGGTCCACTAATCTCTTCTTTTGTGTTTCTCCCATATATTTTCTTCCTTACATCCCCGGGTTTTGATGGCTTCTACATTAAAAATTGGTTTTCTCAGAATAATTTCTTGATGTTTTTGGAGAGAGGGAACATAAGCTATGGATAAGGCGACAAGGAAAAAGAAGCTGACCACAGAATTAAGTGCTGTGAATAATGACAGGATATATGCCCAAAGATGACATACTAATAGGATGAGACTTTTGGATCTTGCTTTGATGTGACAAAGCTGAATTGATTCAAGCTGCTCTTGAAATAAGGATTCCTTGGAACCTTAATGTGCAGATGATGCTGACTGGGAAAAAATACCCCAAGTAAAATCAAAAATAACTCGTAAAAGCTGGAAGAACTTCAAAAAGGAATCCATATAACATTGGTGTAATAGAGGGTGTTCCTTAGCCTTGGAAGCTGAATGATGCTTACACCTGGTGAAGCGATTCCAAGCACAGACATCAACTAAATGATTGTTCTCACTTTTTGTGTGTGTGTGTGAGGAAGACTGGCCCTAAGCTAACATCTGCTGCCTATCTTCCTCAGATAGCTTGAGGAAGATTAGCCCTGAGCTAACGTGTGTGCCATCTTCCTCTTGTTTGTATGTGGGTCACTGTCACATCATGGCTTGATGAGCGGTGCGTGGGTCCGTGCCTGGGATCCAAATCTGTGAACTCCAGGCTGCCGAAGTGCAGCACATGAACTTAACCACTACACCACTGGGCTGGCCCTGATTGGTCTCATTTTTTTTTTTTTCTTTTGTGAGGAAGACCAGCCCTGAGCTAACATCCATTGCCAGTCCTTCTCTTTTTGCTGAGGAAGACTGGCCCTGGGCTAGCATCCGTGCCCATCTTCCTCTACTTTATATGGGACGCAGCCACAGCATGGCTGACAAGCAGCACATCGGCCCATACCCTGGATCCGAACCCACGAACCCCAGGCTGCCAAAGCACGAACTTAACCCCTAGGCCACCGGGCCGGCCCCCAATTGTTCTCATTTTTTATGAGAATCCCTATGCTTACCTCAGTTGACCTTCTTTTCTTTCTCATGATGAATGGAAAACAATGAACAAAATCAAGTGGTGAATATTATTCCATTTGTTCATAATTTCAAAATTTACCAAATTATGTTAGACAACTATCCTTGAGCCTTCTCATAAATGCATTCATCTAATATTTATATGAATATTATATTTTTGTGAGTCATCTTCTTCAGCATTCCTTTTGGAGAGTTTACTTCCAAATTGAATATTCAATTAAAAGTCCTCAAAATATCACTGAGAAAGTTTTCCTTTCTCCTACATTTAGTCAATAAGCTAACATATTGTAGCCATCATTTCTCTTCCTGTTGTTGAGAAAAATTTGGCTCTCAATCTCTCTCTCTGTGTGTGTCTCTTTCCGGATGTATTTCTTTTCTACACCAATTTCTTCATTTGTTTTTCTCTGCTTACTTTGCCTCCACCCTCTCTCGTTCATCCTCACATTTGACATTTTAGTAGCTAGCCTTCTGAAAAAGTTCTAACAGCACATTACAGCCCTCCAGGAAAGCAGAACTCTGTAAGTCTCATGGATAAACCTGGTTTTATTGAAAATTTATCTGCTTTTTAATAAAGCATAAAGTAATAGTTGTTTTCAAGCCATCCATTTTTGTGCTTTCTGAGAACTAAGAATGGAAAAGTTAAAAAAAAGAGTTCAATAGGAGTGGCGAAGTGGACCCCGCCAGAGCCCAGGAACTGAGTGAAGACCCTGGACCTGGAAGAGGCTGGAGTCCACAGGGCGCCGGGCTTCAGGCTGCAGCTCTCAGCACACGTTGTTAAGCGGTGATGCACCCCTTGATATCTCATCAGTGACTTAATTCTCCTTAATTATAGCTTTTGAGAATCAAGGAAAAGGCTGCCTTCTCCAACACAAACTCCTTACATTTCAGTTGTCCCCAACTTCCTGTGCCCTTCCATCAGTTTTCCTTATCTAGAGGAAATCCAGTCTTAGATTCTGTGTGGCTTGACACAGAATTTTCTCTAAGCGTTCTTCCTGACAAGGATAACATTTCACCACAGTGCCTGAGATGGTTTCCTATTTGGCCTGTTTGTACTTGTGCCTGTTTCCACCATCTAAAAATGACCAGCCTTGTCATTCAATCCAACCTGGCACTTTCTCTTTCAGCCATTTATGCCATGTTCAGTTTAGAGTCAGAGGATAATATCCTGCCCTTTCTACATAAGGTGAAATAGAGGCTTGGAAAAATTAAAGCATTTTCCCCAAAGATCATTGAATCAGTTAGTGGCCATTCCACTTTTAGTTTAAATCCAGTGTTCTTTTCTTAAATCTTGTCCCCTTGTGTATCAGTCAGAGTCCCAGAAGAAAAGAAATTCCTCCCAAAGGGTGCATATCATAAGGTTTTAATAAAGAAGCTATTTACAGGTGAGAGCAAGTTAAGAAAATAAACTAAAATGGTAAAGCATCTAGAAACTAGCAATGGGAACTTGCCAACGGGAAGGCATTACCACCCCCAGAGCAGAAGAGACATGGGGAGAAAACATCAATGTTGTTGTTTCAGAGTTCACTTTGAGCTGGGGCTGAGAGGGAGACACCCAGCAGGAGGCAGAGTATGGTGCGACATAGCTACCGCCAGAGAGGAGACATCAAAAAGAGCGGTCTCCTCCTCCCTCTGATCTCCTGCTGGTGTTTCTCACTGCCTGAGCCCAACCCAAAGCCAGCCAGAAAAAAATCCCAAATGAGTTCTTCCTACGGAGTCAGCTTCTAGAGGTCAAGAGTGCACAATAGAATAGGTTAGGGCCAGAGGGTGGGCAAAAGGAGAGTGACCAGCAGACTTTATGTAAGCACATTTGTGAACTAATGATTCTATTTTTGAAGTATAATTCATACCACTAGAGATATGAATCATTCCCATTTAAAAGAGCTTAATAGTTAACTTGAAATTTTATCCCTGTGTATTTTACTTATAAAAAGAGCATATGACCTCAAATACTCCTAAAAACTATAAGACCCTTTTGTTTTCTGGCCAACCAATCATCTAGCATCAGGAAATTTATGTTACTAAGCCATGTGCTTTCTCAGGTGCAGTAGGAGCCTCCTTAGGAGAGTCTACGTAGACCACATGAGAATTTTTAGTGCTCTGTCTCATGAAGGCTCCATGAAAAAGGCTGGAGAGAGGTTTGAACGTGTGATCCACACAAGACATCCAATTGGTGGACTAACCCTGTTCCTCAGCACTCACGGTCCCTGAGTCAAATGCAGGGCCAACTCCACTGCTCCAAGGACTGCAAGTGCCCTCACGTCTCATCAAAGAGGACTATCCTTGGTCCCCGATCTCTTTACATCCCACTGGTCTCCAGCACTTTCTACCCCATGTCTCTAACAGTGCTTTCTCATTTTATCTCCTGCGTATTTCCACCAACCAAAAGGACTCTGGAGCTTCATTGTCTGTAATTTGTCTTCCTAACAGAGTAAGCATATTGAACTTGCATCTTCAAGTATCCATGCACTCCCAAACCCTTCAAATTCTGATGTGATCCTCACCTCTCCCCAGGGAAAATGCTCCTGCCAATAATTGAGAATCACTAAACTAGAGTCCTCGGGCCACACAGGTGGAGAGCTTTCACATGGCAGGTGGAGAGCTTTGAGATTTTGAGGATCTGAAATCTTCAAACTTGAGAGAAAATTTGATAGCCCAATTTTCTCCTGCAAGTATTCTCAACATCCCAGCTAGAAGGAGTTTCCCTCTGGCTTTCCAGGATTTGTTCTAAACTGAGCCTGTCACATATATCTGGTACAGCTATTGGCCCCACGAGTCCTAATAAAAGTGGGACAAGGACTTTGTTGGCCAGTCTGACCCATACAGTGTGAGACTTTTGCCTATGGAATTTATGTCTACAAAAATGTGACAGCCGAAGGACAGCTCTAGGTTGAGCTGTGATGGTAACAAGGCAGGCCTCTGGTTCTTCTAGCACGCCTTTTCTCAGCTGTTTGCAATTCCATTCACCTTCTTCTTTCCATGATATCAGGTGCCTTCATAGGTTCTTTCCATTTCCCTAATCAAACCTTTTTCCAAAATTCATTTGCCCTGGAGTATAGATCACTAATAACAACTTAAAGCGTTATCCATCGCAGCCACCCCACACTCCCAAACACACAAAATAGGACTTAAGTATAAGCAATGATCAAAATCAGACATGCAAGGAGCAAGCCAAGCACCTGTGGAGACTGAGATTGATCTCCAAAACAAAAAAGTCTTTTATAGCAAATCCCCTGAGTTTCTAACCTCCACTCAGCTCTGATCCAACTTTTGCTTTCCGATCCTAGAATTCTGGGATCCCTCTGTGCTTCTACCAGGCCCAGATGCCGGCCTCCTTTTTTTTTTTTAATAGAGCAATTTTATGGAGAAATAATTTACCCATTTAAAGAGTACAGTTCAGTGGTTTTTACTGTATTTAGTATATTTAGTAATACCGTATTCATGTATGGTGTGCTATATATTATGGCATATTTCCAAAGAAGTTGTGCCATTTTACATTCTCATCATCCAGTGTGTAATGGTTCCAATTTCTCCACGTGTTTGTCAACACTTTTTATTATCTCTTTTTTTATTATAACCATCTTAATGGGTGTAAGTGGTATTCCACTGCAGTTTTGATTTGCATTTCCCTAATGAATAATGATGTTGAATACTATTTCATGTGCTTATTGGCCATTTTTATACCTTCTTTGGAGAAATGTCTATTGAGATCCTATGCCTATTTTTTAATTGAATTATACGTCCTTTCATTACTGAGCTGTAAGATTTCTATATATATACATATATATATATATGTATATATATATATGCAAGCCCCTTGTCAGATATACAATTTGCAAATAGTTTCTCTAATATTGTGGGTTGTCTCTTCACTTTCTTGATGGTAGTCCTTAAAGCACAAAAGTTTTAAATTTTGATGAACTCCAATTTATCTACTTTTCATTTTGTTGCTTGTGCTTGCATCTAAGAAGGTTTTGCCTAAATCAAGTCATAGAGATTTACTCCTATATTTACTTCTAAAAGGTTTATAATTTTACCTCTTACATTTAGGTCTATAATCTATTCTGAGTTAATTTTTGTGTGTGATGTGAGGAAGGAGACTACTTCATTCGTTTGCATGTGTATGTACGGGAGTCCCAGCACCATTTATTGAAAAGACTATTCTTTCCCATTGAATTGTCTGGGCACTCTTGTTGAAAATCAATTCAACATAAATGTGAGGGTTTATTTATGGACTCTCAATTCCATTCTGTGTCTATGTGTCTATCCTTATGCCTGTACCACACTTTTTTTTTTTTTTTTTTTGCTTTTTTCTCTGCAAAGCCCCAGTAGATAGTTGTATGTCATAGTTGTGTATCCTTCTAGTTGTTCTATGTGGAACGCCGCCTCAGCATGGCTTGACAAGCGGTGTGTCTTCCGCACCCAGGATCCAAACCGGCAAACCCCGGGCCACTGAAGCAGAATGCGACAACTTAACTGCTAGGCCACCGGACCGGCCCCCACACTGTCTTGAGTACTGTAGCTTTGTAGTAAGTTTTGAAATTGGTAAGTTTGGGTCCTCCAACTTTGCAACTCTTCTTCAAGATTGTTTTAGCTATTCTAGGTTCCTTGAACTTCCATATTAATTTCAGGAGCAGCTTGTCAATTTCTGCTAAGAAACCAGCTGGGACTTTGAGAAGATTATGTTTAATCTGTAGATCAATCTAAACAATATTGCCATCTTAACAATATTAAGTTTTCAAATCCATGAATATGGGCTGTCTCTCTACTTAATTGGGACCTCTTTAATTTCTCTCAACATCTTTTTGTTTTCAGAGTATAAGTTTTGTTAAATTTATTCCTATTTTATTCTTTTTGATGCTGTTGTAAATGGAATTTTTTCTCAATTTAATTTTTAGATTGCTCATTCCAAGTGTATAGAAACTTAATTGATTTTTGTGTATGAATCCTGTATCTTGCAAATTTGCTCACCTCATTTATCAATTCTGATAGTTTTTTAGTGGATTCCTTTATATGGATTTTCTATGCATAACATCATATCATCTACAAATACATATAGTTTTACTCCTTCCTTTCCAATCTGGAAGTCTTTTATTTCTTTCTCTTGCCTAATTGCCCTGCCTAGAATCTCCAGGATAATGTGAATAGAAGTGGCAAGAGTGATCATCTTTGTCTTGTTCCTGATCTCAGGGAGAAAGCATTCAGACTATCACCATCAAGTTTGATTTTAGCTGTGAGGTTTTTTTATAGATTTATCATGTTGAGGAAGTTCCCTTCTATTCCAAGTTTGTTGAGTGTTTTTATCTTGAAATACTATTGGGTTTTGTCAAATAATTTTTCTGAGTATAGGGAAGTGACTGCGTGGTTTTTGGTTCTTTATTCTATTGATATGGTGTATTACATTAGTTGATTTTCAACTCTTAAACTATCCCTGCATTCCTGGGATAAATCTCATTTGGTCATGGTGTATAATTCTTTTTATATGCTACTGAATTTCGTTTGCTAGGATTTTGTCAGAGATTTTGGCTTCTATATTCATAAAAGATATTGGTCTATAGTGTTTTATTTTTCTTTTGTTGTCTGTGTCTGGTTTTGGTATCAGGGTAAAGCCTGGGACCTTCATTGTGGGTAGCTTTTTATTAATTTAATCTCTTCACTTGAAATACGTCTATTCAGATTGTCATTTCTGAGTCAGTTTTGATAGTTTGTGTCCTAGAAATTTGTTCATTTCATCTAAATTATCTAATTTGTTGGCATTAAGTTGTTCATATTATTTCCCTATAAGCCTTTTAATTTCTGAAAATCAGTAGTAATGTCCCTCTTTCATTGCTGATTTTACTAATTTGAGTCTTTTTTCTTTTTTTCTTGGTCAATCTAGCTAAAGATTTGTCAATTTTGTTTATCTTCTCAAAGAATCAAGTTTTGGTT
Source organism: Tapirus indicus (assembly GCA_031878705.1). Taxonomy (NCBI): domain Eukaryota; kingdom Metazoa; phylum Chordata; class Mammalia; order Perissodactyla; family Tapiridae; genus Tapirus; species Tapirus indicus. The sequence goes on from CM062933.1 coordinate 3,250,189, forward strand.
TTGTGGATTTTCTCTCCTACTTTTTTCTATTCTCTATTTTATTAATGTCCTAGCTAATCTTTATTATTTTATTCCTTTTGCTTGTTTTGGGTTTAGTTTGTTTTTCTTTATTTAGTGTCTCTATGGTGGGAGGTTAGAATATTGATTTGAGATCTTTCCTCTTTTTAATATGAGCGCTTACAGCTATAAATTTCTTTTTAAGCACCGCTTTAGCCACATCTCAGAAGTTTTGGTATGTTTTGTGTTCATTTTCATTCATCTCAAAATATTTTCTCATTTCTCTTGTGATTTCTTCTTTGACTTATTGGTTATGTAGGAGTATGTTGTTTGATTTCCACAGATTTGTAAATTTCAAAAATTTCCTCTGTTGATTTCTAATTTCATCTCATTATTGTCAGAAAATATACTTTGTATTATTTTAATTCTTTCAAGTTTACTGAGGTTTTTTATGGCCCAGTTTATGGTCTATCCTGGAGAATGTTCCATGTGCACTTGCGATGAACAGATATCCTGTTGTTTTGGGTGGAGTTTTCTGCAGATATCTGTGAAGTTTAGTTTGGTTGTAGTGTTGTTCAAGTCTTCTGTTTTCTTATTGATCTTCTGCCTAGTCGTTCAATTCCTTATTGAAAATGGGATAGTAAAGTCTCTTATTGTTGAATTGTCTATTTCTCCCTTAATTTCTGTAAGTATTTGCTTCATGTGTTTTTAGGTGCATGCATAATTGATATATATTCCTAATGGACTGACTTTTTCATCGCTCTAAAATGACCCTCTCTACCTCTGGTAACATTTTTTGTTTTAAAGTATTTTGTTTGATATTATTACAGCTACTCCAGCTGGCTTATGGATGATGTTTGCATGATATATATTTTTCGATTCTTTTACTTTCATTCTATTTGTATCTTTTAATCTAAAGTATGTCTCCTGTAGGCAGAACATAGTTGAATCTTGGTTTTTCACCCAGTCTGACAATCTGACTTTTGATTGTATTGTTCAGGCCATTCACATTTAATGTACTTTGACATCATTGGATTTATGTCTGCCATTTGACTTTTGACTTTCCTGTGTGTTTCATGTCCTTTTTGTTCCTTTATTTCTCCATTATTGCTTTCTTTTTCATTAAGTGTATATTTTCTAATGCAATATTTTAATTACTTTTTTCACTATATTTTTAGGGTTATTTTCTTAGTGGTTGCTCTAGGGCTTACCACATATATCTTCACCTATCAGAATCTACTTCATATTTATAATAGCTTAATTCCAGTGAGATATAGAAACATTATTCCTATACAGCTCTACTCCCTCTTCCCCCATTTTGTGAGATATATACATATATGTTATGCATATCAGTTATATATATATAATGAAAAGACAATTTATTGCTATAAATTATTATTTTATATAATTTTATGTTCTTTAAAGAAACTGAAAGAAGACAGGAAAGCAATTATATATTTATAGAGTTTGTTGTATTAACCTTCTTATTTACCATTTTTGGTTCTCTTCATTTGTTCTTATGGATCCAAGTTACTATTTGATGTAATTTTCTTACTCCAACATAGATTTGCTCCCATCTACAAACTTTTTGCTGTTGTCATCAAATATATTACATTTCTACATGTTATAGGCCCAATTATGTACATCTTGTATTAAACAATTGCTTTATAAATCAGTTGAAAGAAGAAAAAATACACATTTTTTTCTCTTTTGTACTATCTTTTACAATTACATAATTGCAATTTACAATTACAAATTAAATTCTTTGTACTGTCTTTTATAATTACATAATTATAATTTATAGTTGTGTAATTACATTTATAATTACATTATTACTAATTATATTTATAATTACATAATTACCTTTACCAGTGCTTTTTGTTTTTTCATGAAGATTTGAATTACTGTCTGGGAATACTTGCTTTCAGCCTGAAGAACTTCTTTTAGTATTTCTTGTAAATGTGAGCCTGCTAGCCAGGAATTCTCTCAGCTTTGTTTGTCTTGAAATGTCTTTATTTCACCTTTATATTTGAAAAACGGTTTTGCTACATGTAAGATTCTTGGTCGACAGTATTTTTTTTCTTTCAGTAATTTGAATATGTCATTCTACTGCCATCTGGACTTCACTGTTTCTGATGAGAAATTAGCGATTAATCTTATCGGGGTTCCCTTGTATATGATGAGTCATTTTTTTCTTGCTGCTTTCAAAATTTTATTTTTGTCTTTGTCTTTCAACATTTTGACTACAATATGTTTTGGTGTGGATCTCTTTGCATTTATAGTACTGTTTGTTGAGTTTCTTGAATGTGTAGATTAATGCTTTTTATCAAATTTGAGAAGTTTTAGCCATTATTATTTTGAATATTTGTTTCAGCTCTTTTCTCTCTCTCCTCTCCTGGTATTTCCCTGAGGCTCTGTTTATTTATTTATTTTTCCTCTGTTCTTTGGATTGTATAATCTCTATCAATCTATCTTCAAGTTCACTAATTCTTTCTTCTGCCAGTTCAATCTACTATTGAATCCCTCCAGTGATTTTTTATTTCAGCTATCATAGTTTTCAGCTCCAGAATTTCCACTTCATTCTCTCTTATAATTTTTATTTCTTTATTGATATTCTCCATTTGAACAGACATTATCATCATATCTTCCTTTTCTTCTTTATGTATGGTTTCCTTTAGTTCTTTGAACATATTTACAATGGCTATTTTGAAGTCTTTGTTAATTCTGACCCTCACACACGTCTGGGCCTCTCACAGGCAGTTTCTCTTGCCTGATCTTTCCCATGTATGGATCACATTTTCCCGTTTCTTTCCATGTCTTGTAAAATTTTGTTGAAAATTGTACTTTTCAGATAATACATTGTAGTAATTCTGGATACTGATTTTCCCTTCTCCTCAGGACTTCTTGTTGTTGTTGTTATTTGTTTAACGACTTAACTAGATTACTTTAACGATATCTATTTCCTTTGCAGTGTGAAGCCCCTGATATTTCTTCTCAAAGAGTGCACACAGCCACCTTAGGATGACAGTTGTTTTATCAGAGTTCTTTTTTACTGTCTCTTTCCCTGATCTCTCTGTTAACCTGCCTGCCTCTGTTGGTATCACAACAGCTGTTGGGTTCTACCAATTGCCAGCTGATTGCGCTATTGTTTTAGACAATGTCCCGGGGCATAAATTGCTCCAGGTCAGATCTAGTTAAATTCTGGACCCATTGCAGTCTTTGAAGTTTTTTCAGACTCCAGGAGGGCTTTTCCTAGCTATAGCTTTCCCTGATTCTCTCTGACAAACTAGCTGGACTAGTATTTAGCTTGTAGCTCTAATGGAGCTACCAGCCTCTCCTAAATTGCATACCAACAAATTTTCCATTGTTTCCAAGAGCATCCCCAGACTTAAACATCCCTACATTCTGCTCTAAATAAAGTAAATTCTTTTAGAGAGAGCTTAGGAACTCTCTCTTCCTGTGGCCTACTTCCATGAACCACCACCCCTCAACCAGGCAAAATCTCTGGGCCACTACTCTGGGGCTGGGGACAGAGACAGCCCACTGTCTTAGTGTGAAATTTCTGCTTAGGTCCTGAGTGGAGTAACAGCCTCTAGTCTCTGTGGCTTGCCTCTCCTGGAATACAACTTCTACTCTACAAAAGAGCTGGGGTAAGGGCAATTGGGGCCCTGGTACTCTCAGCTTGCTATGCCTGGGGTAGTGTCTCCACCCAATGAGTGGGTTCTTGGTGGAGGAAGGGACCCTCTTACCTCTCAGCCTCATTAGCTTGGAATTTAGTTTCTGCAACATGGACCTGGAGGGGATCAGTGAACTGCAACAATGCTATCACGAGCTGGAATAATTACTGGGGAACTCTCTAATGCCTTTTCACAGGATTTGTACCTGGTTTAACTTTTAAATATGGTCAAAAATATTATAAATACTGACATTAATCTTCCCACAACTCTAGAAGTATGTGTGAGGTCCAAGTTTTCAAAACTTTGCAACCAGAGAGGTTAAGAAACTTAGTTAGAAAGCACCCATGCCATGGTTCAAACCCAGGTCTATCTGAGAGCAAAGTTTCCATCCTAACTACATCATAATGTATAGACAGGATTATGCCTGCATCACCACAGGTAAACAGTAAGGACAGCAAGGTGTAGAAAAAACGCATAGATTGGGAACCTCCTCTCTTTTCTGACAGTATGCCCTTCAGCAATAGTTTAATTTTTCAAAACTTTTTTCTCATCTGTACAATGGGGATAATAATTACAAGAATGCCTAAGTGGAGGCACTTAGCACCATGCCAGGCACAAAATAGCTTACATGTCTGTTTTATTTCCTATATTTAAAATATTCATGGAAAATATTTTATGATTTCATTAGAAGTTCTCTTAATATCTAACTTAATATGTCCTCGCATCAATTACATTTTGCATTCTGTTCCGAAATTAATATTGCTAATTGAGAAACTAAGAAATGAGAGGTTGAGAAAAAATGAAATACATATTATAAGAAAATCTAAAGTTAAAGGTATATGTAGAAGAAAAAAATGTGTAAATTGTCTTTGTTAGTTGGACTCCGCTCAAATAAATTGACCTTAAACAACATGTTCCAGTGGCTTTTGCTTTAAGAGATCTAAATAGCAGAAATTTAAACTGATGAATATCTCACATCTGCTTCAATTTGGCAGATTATTCTGATTAAAAGTGTTTCCCATTTGACACAAAAAGCTTATCCCATTTGGGGTAACTTTAGCTACAATCAAAAGCTCCAATGACTGACAACAGTTCTCACCAGTACCCCTCTCAACAAAACATCAATTTTATAATAAACTTCATTGTCTAACCATCCTGTCATGTGTTGACTCTTGGGAGAGTGGCTTGGGCAAAAGAGTTCTTTTTAATGAAAGAAAATAAAGCATCCTTTCTTCTCTGTGGCATTTCCTGAACACCTGAGGCTTTTTTCATTAATAACTCAATGAGAGTTTGGAGCAACCTCTATATCTTATTTTCCAGTTATGAACTTTGAAGAAGAAGAGAACATGAAATGTTTCCCATAGTCTAGCCGATTATCTACTCTTCATTGCTCACATTGCCTTGAATTCACAAGTATAGGTTTTGGTTTGAAACCTCAGGAGCTTCCTGGGTGAAATCTGAAATTGGCCCCTGTACATGGAGGGAAAGGAGAGACCAAAGAAAGAGGCAGAGCACTCCAGATGGGTAGGCGGCAGCCTTAATAAGCAAAGGAATTTACATACGAGGCTTGTCTTAGGCAGCCACAAGTAGATCTCTGCACCCACCTTCCAGAACCTTAAAAGTTTATATAGAGGCCTTAACTGGGTTCAGTCATGTATTCAGTGCAGATGGTCTCAACAACACCTTCCTCTTAAAGCTGCATCCTCAAAACTGCTCCCACTAGTGTGGGAATGGTTGGCAGAAGGTACATTCCAAAGACAGGGGAGGGGGTGAGGAGCCTCCGATTGCCTGTGTCCAGCTCATGGGTCAACCAACAGTCACGTCCTCTTGATGACCTCCTCCAACATTCTATCCATTGTGTTCAGCTCTTACGATCCCATACTGCCCTCTTTTCTGCCGTGTGCGCTGAGCATCAGCAGGGGTTCACTAGCAGGGAGGTGGCTTGTTTGGCAGCTCTCTATCTGCACTGGAGGTAGATGCCACAGCAGCAACACAGATCTTCCTCAACTTATGATGGGCTATGTCCCGATAAATCCTCTGTAAATGGAAAATATCATAAGTCGAAGATGCATTTAGTACATCTAACCTACAGAACATCACAGCTTAGCCTCACCTACCTTAAACGTGCTCAGAACACTTACATTAGCCTACAGTTGGGCAAAAATCACCTAACACAAAGCCTATTTTATAATAAAGTGTTGAATATCCCATGTAACTTATTGAACACTGTACTGAAAGTGAAAAACAGAATGGTTGTCTGGATACAGAATGGTGACAAGTGTGTCAGTTGTTTCCCCTGGTGATCACGGGGCTGACTGGGAGCTGCCACTCACTTCCGCTGCCCAGCATCACGAGAGCATATTGTACTGCATATCACTAGCCAGGAAAAGATCAAAATTCAAAGTACAGTTTCTACTGAATGCGTATCACATTAGCACCATCATGAAGCTGAAAAATTGGAAGCCGAAACATCATAAGTCAGGGACCCTCTGTAGAGGCACATACAAGAGAAAACACAGATTAACACAAATTAAGATAATGATTCCCAAAATAAATAACAATTTTTTCCATTATGAGTCCCATGATCCAAACCACTGATTCATTAAGTCCCCTAGGCTAGGGGTCGGATCACTTGGGGCGTATACTTGTGTCCTCATGTGACTTAGTAAAGACGACACATCTGCAGACTCATCAGCCATGAACACACAATGTTCTGCTTGAATAAAGGCACAGGCGCCTCCTCGTGAGGCAGCGATGACGTCCAAGGCCGTCCTATTCTGGAGGACAGCTCTTCTCATCAGAGACGTCTCAGTGTTCAGTAAAGACAGGCTCTGCTGGCTAGCATCTAAGGCTTGCTGGTGAATGTAGTAAGGGCTTTGATGTGTGCCAAAATGTCCTCCAGGCCAATGGAGGGGGCAAAGACAGTGGCCAAACAACTGTACCAGTGGAAAGCAGAATGTGTCCATCTCGTGACTGGACACCACAGGAGCAGCAGAAGTCTAAAGTCGAAAAGACAGATATTTAGTAGGACCTTGTATGCAAAGGTCTTCCTCTTCTATGAGAATTACACTTGTGGCCTGATCCTTAGATGTTAATGTGGCTGCAGCTTTAGGAATCTAACCCGGTTGTATATACCACACATGTTGGCCAGGGGATGCAGCACTATTAGGCATGAGAAGACGGACTCGGGGTGTAATATGCTGGACCAGGATTTCCACCTTCTCCCCTCTTTCAATGGTGCATGTTCTATTCCAAGTATAGTGCATTTCAAGAGGTCTGGCTTGCAGCAGGACAACAGGATCCCAGTGGAGACTGAGTATTCCCCCTCATCAGGACTGCAAAGTAACTCACTCATCCCAGTGGGATGTCCCATTACAAATTCCAGTAAATAATGCCTCTCCCAAGCATGATGGGATTTGGTGTTCTCAGCAGCACAGCACATTGATCCACGGTGAGACTCGTGGCAATGGCTGTTTCCCGCAATTTCCACACCTTTGTGGTGTTTAGTGTCTTGGCAAGGGCCACCAGTCTGGCATACGACATAACAGGCCCTACTGTTTGATCACTCAAATGTATTAAAGCCTAGGACAGTACTTTAGTCCACCTGACCAAGGAGGTTTCACCTGTTAGTAATTTAATCTGCTTCTTTAATATTCCATTTTTCCTTTCTACCAACCTCACTGTTTGCAAGTTACAGGGGAGATGGAACCTCCATTTAATGTCATGGTTTTTTGCCCAGTCTTGCACATCACGACCTTTGAAATGTGACCCCCAATCACTGTCTATTCAATGAGGGCATCTGTACATGGTACTCAGCTTCTCTAACCCTCTAAAGGTGGCAGCCCGGTTTGCCCAGCAACAGGAAAATCTTGGGTTAGGCCAGATGCAGTGTTCACACAAACCAAGGCATATTTAGAACCCTCACTTGGAGGGAGGGGGCCAATATAATCAATTTACCAATCCCTCAGTGATTGGGAAATCCAGTAGATGGTCCCAGACTCCCTTGGCAGTTGCCTTGGGCATTGTTAGAACACACAGGACATGCTGTCACTGCATTAACCAAGTCATTGTATTTCAAGGGCAACGCAGCATCTTTGGCAATACACCATCCCATCTGAGCGCTACCGTGGTTGCTCTTCCTATGCATCCAATCTGCTGTGTTTACTGAAGGGTCACTTGCTAGGGCTCGTACCAGAGCCAGAGCATCAGCTTCCTGATTTCGAGGGGGTGTCTGTGCCTTATAACCCAGGACATGGAGACCGTGAGGACTGCCTCGGGCCCTTACAGGCGAACTTTTACTGGACCCTTTTGGGATAGCCTTTGGCTTTTCAAGCACCCTCACTGCCTCGGGTCTTTCCCATAGCCAATAGACAAATCCTTGGATTTGTCATTTTCCCCAGATCAGCACTGGACTGCCCAATATCATAAATGTCTTGTTCCACGACTGGGCTCAGCATGGATGTCAGTGTCCCAAACCACGGGGGGCAGGCTGGAGTATCTTGACTTTTATTCCCGCAGTGAATATGGCCCCATCAGGGCCTTCAAAGACTGGGGCGTTGATGGCCTGTCTCATTCCCTACTCCCTAAGGATTTGTTGTACCTCCTCTATAGATTTCCAGGTTTCCGTGTGCCCAGGGAGATCTCCCTCATGGGGCCAAGCCTCCCTGTTGGCTAGAATAATACAATCTATTGGATTGGAGTGAGTACCTTGAACACCCCGCCCCACCCCCACCCCCAGCACCTTGCAGACACTGCCAGAGGGCAGGGTGTGGCGTGTGGGGTAAAGTTGCTCATTTTCTCTGCCTCCTGCCTGGTCAGAGAAATGCCATGGCCTCCATATCCCACAGCTGCACTAACCACGCCTGGATACTCTCCCTGGCCTTTTGGCAGCTATATCAATAAGCTCATTGAGAGTATATTCTCTCCTTACAAATGTTTCCTGAACTGAAACCTGCCCCGCTGACTTGGGTTGTTGCTGTGCTTTTGTTTCCTTTGTATTAGGGGTTGGATGGCTCAGGGTGTTTTGTCCATTTCACTGTCAATCACCACAACATCCTCCTCTTCGCTCTCACCTTCCCAGCAATTCTATCTCTTAGCATCTCAATCAGGTTTTGTCACAAGCATTGGGACCTTAATCCATGGCAGCTTGCACCCTCCTAGCTTTGCACAATGGCACGCTAAGATATCCAACATATTACCCTGCTCTCCCACTTGGCTGGCCAGCTCCAAAGCTAGCAGAGTAGTGGACAACTGCAAGTCCTTCTCTAACCTCAGCTGTTTTTCCAACTTTTTAACTTGAGCTTCAGCCTCTAGTTGGGCATCGGTGGCGAACTGAACTGCCCACAGTAGATGCCAGCCTACTGCGGCAGCCATTCATTTCTCTTCTTTGCCACTGTGTGCTATGCACAGTTCCACAAACAAGCACATCAAACCAGCCAGCATCTTCGGGCGTCCCCATACTCACAAGCATTTAAGCATTGACCCCACAGAGAGGTCAATGGCCAACACAGGATCTCCCCTGCACATACTTCTATCCCAAGACCCATTTCTTTAGTCTCCTAGCCAACTCAGTTGGTGAGTTTTGGACAGTTGTCCAAAAGGAAGTGATTATTTCAGCATCAAATTAAAGGATGAATAGGATATGACCAAATGAAGATAGCACGTTCCAGGTAAAGGAAATAGCACCTATACAGACTCAGGATTAAGAAGGGGTAGGGCAGGAAGTCCACTATAGTTGGGGGAAATCATTTGAAATAAGGAGGAATCATGATGTCAAAGAGTAGGAAGAGCCCAAATCTTTGATGGCATATGAGTCTTGACAAGGTTTCTGAATTAGACACCACTAAAAGATTTTAAGAAATGCAGTGTTATGACCAGCTTTGCATTCTTAACAATCATTTTGGCTGCTAAGCTGTGAGAAAAATGCTGGCTGGATAAAGATCAGACAGACTTCTGAGGGGTCCAGACAAGACAACAGGGCATAGAATAAGAGAATGGCAGTGGGGACACAGAGAGGTGAACAGTTGAAAGATGCTTAGGAGATAGAATCAAAGGGTTTAGTGACTGACGGGACATGGAAGGTGAGGGAAAGAGAAGTCATGTTAACTCCCAGGTTTCTGGGTTAAGCATTTGAGAGAATGGTTGTACCACTCACAAAGACAAAAAACTTGTCTTATAGGAAAAAGATGGTGTGGAAAGGAGGGGGAGAGATTTCACTTTGTTCATATTGAATTTGAAATGCCTGTAAAATGTCCAGCTGGAGATGTACCAACGCAGTTGGATATACATGCCTAAAGGATCAGAAGAAAGGACTGGGCTAGAAATATAGTTTGGGCATAAAAATGATATCCAAGGCCAAAGGGAGAAGGTGTAAAAAGTTTCCCATCCTGGTTGATCATATGACTCACCTAAAGAACATATTTAAAATATATATATTCTTGGGCCTCCATTTCCAACATGCTGAATCAGAATCTCTAGATAGTAGTTTAGCTCCTTAGCTCTATTTTATAACTACCTAGGGAGCTTTTAAAAGTCCTTATCAGCAGACCTCTCCCTAGTCCAATTAACCAGAATTTATGAGGTAGGATTCAGACATGAGGATTTTTTTTAAGTTCCCAGGTGATTCCAGTGGTAGTGGGTAGTGGGTAGGCAAAGTTGAGAACTACTGCTCTAGGGGTACAGCTGGTAATCTGTGTAATTATGAAAGCATCCAGATTATACAATTGTCAGCTAGATTTGAACTTCATGTTTTCAGCCACCTTTCATTCAGATCTCTGCTCAAAGAAGCATCTCCTCACCAACCTACCTAAACCAGTACACAAACCACACACACCCAGCACTCTCCACCCTCTGCCCTGCTTTATTTTTATTTTCCTTCAAGGCACTTATCATCCTCTGACTGTATGTGCTTTGCCTGTTTATTTATTGTCTGTTTCCCACTCTAAAAATGTGAGCCCCCTGAGGGCAAGGATTCTGTCTATGTTTTCGTATGTTCACTGGAGAACCCCAGCCCCATTTGTAACAGCACCTAGCACTTAGTAGGTACTTAATCCAATATTTGTGGAAGGAAAGAATGAAAAGGGATGTGGAGTTCAAGAAGTAGAGATGCTCCTTTTGTTGAAACGGGAGGAAAGGATGAGTGCAGATGCAGCTGGTTCTGTAGCCCTGCTGAAAAGGTGAGGTTCCAGCTGGGCTTCTCATTCTTACATGAAAGAGCTGCTTCTACTAGAAGTAGCAAGAAATCTCGTGATCAGGATGAGGTTCAGGGTTGGAGCTTGAACATTTTTGGAAACAGTTGAGACTATGGCTAGTCAAATACTGAGCATTGTTGACAGGCAAGCTGAGTCTGGATATCATGGATTTGTAGACTTGTCTGCCCCAGTGGGTGATTTTCTCCAACTGTGCTAGGTATCTTTGGTACAGTCATGGAGATTACAAGCAGTTGAGATAATCTGGAGTTAGGGTTTTAATATATAAGCGTGATAGAAGCATAAAGGAGCAAGGGAGTTTGGCTCATTTGAATAACAGGATATTAAATGGGACTTTTCCTTTTGATTCAGAATTGGACAAATAAATGGCCATAAAGAGGTAAATAACCATTGAGTACTGCCCACATTCTAAAGAGAGCCATAAAGCACATTGCCTCAGGACTTCCAAGAATTGGTAGAAGTAGCTCTGCCATCCAAACTATCACTCCATCACCCCCAGTTAGCCTATATTTGCAAAAGACTGAGAATCAAGAAGAATCCACCGAAGCCAGTAAGCACTGGTGTAGAGCAGAGAGTTGTGGCTTTTACTTTCCATTATAGAAAGAGTGCTTCAAATCCTTACCAAGTAAGCCACATGAGAGAGGCTCTCAGAAAACCACTCATAGAGACTGAGGGGTGTCTTCAAAAAGGGCATGTTACTCACTGGGTGGATATCTATTACACAGTAGAGTTGCCTACTTAACTTACATGCCTATCTACTTGAGTGCGAGACAGCAAGGAAAAGAGAGGGGGCTCACATTCATTTTGGAGATACTGGGCAGTGGACAGGGCCTCTCTGAAAAGCATACACAGGCACCCCATGTGAGGAGCAGCATTTGGGGACCTGCCAGGCAGTAAGCTTTGAGATTCAAGAGAGGATTTTAGTGGCACATGTTAAGTGGAGAAAATCTTAACCTCTTTTTTGTCTAGTCTTCTCCACCCCCCCCCCCCCGGATTCTGAAGAAGCTGGAGTGAAAGAGCTGACATACCATCTCTGCAGTCCAAGGCCCTAAGTCTAAATTCTGACTTTAAGGCAGGAAGGAAAATGAACACTAAATTGGATTTGAGATTAAAGTTTTCAAGTAGATTAAATTGGACTGAACTGGACTGCAGTATTCATGCTTGAAATGATGTAAAAGCAACAGAATCTGTCTGAGGTATGCTAAGGGATAGAAAAAGAATGTTCCAGGGAACATAACTGAGGGCAATGGCTAAAGAAAAATAAACCTAGTTTTGTACTCCTTGGGGTTCAGGCTGTTCAATAAGCTGGGGATGTTACCAAGACACGGACTCCAAGTTGGATAATAGGAGGTGAAGACAAGGAGGAGCTGACGGACGGGAAGAACACGGAAGGTTCACTGCATTGGGTGTCATGATGAAGCTGAAAACAGTTGCAAAGCGGGTACTTGAGTAGGTGAGCTGGTAACCCAGAAGAGTAGAGTGTCTAAATTAGTGATTTCAAAGTAGTGGCAGTTTGTAATGAATACAAGTTCAAGTTAAGTTCTTGTAGAGACTGAGTAGCTAAGGTTGAGTAAAAGAAAAGGTCTTTGAAGATAAGAAGGTCAAATAACTGAGAGAATGTTGGATTTATCATCCAACATGGATGCTTAAGGTACCCCTGAAGATGGCAGATATTGGGTTGCATAAAAGTACTGGGGGTCACATACTAAAATCTCTACTGAATGCGGTGGAGTAACCACGAGGCAAACAAATGATAGTGATGGGGAGTTAGGTATGAGCCTCAGACGATTAAGGCTTTTTATCAAAGGAAGAATTCTTGGTCTGGAAACAGTGCTGAGGAATGAGGAAGACGTGTTCCCAACCACCCATTCGGGGGGGGCATAGATTGTCTCTGCAGTGTCTTCAGGGTTAAACAAGAGGTACTGGGGTTGTTCACCAAAGGGGCTGAGCATCTGGGGGAGTTTGTTAATAAAGGAATGGGAATTCCAGGTGGTCCAGTAGAAAGTTGGTGATAAGGAGAAATAGGAAATTAGCAGACAGAGTCAAGATTTGCAGAGAAATCTGTATACCACTCAAAGAATGCTAAGCAGGGGACATGACATGGTCAGGTTTGCAATTTGATAAACCACTCTACCATCTGTGTGGCAGACCTGAGGGGGGGCTAAGGCTACAGGAAGGGAGATCATTTAAAAGACTGTTATCTTAGGCATGACAAGAAATCCCAAGGGTCCAAAATTGAGTGGTAACAACAGGATGACTGAGATATATGTGGGAGCTCAATCAGTTAGACTTTACTGATTGGATGTGAGAAGTGAAAGAAGGAAGAGTTTACAACGACTCTCAAATTTCTAGCCTGAGGAACTTGGTGGTTGGTGGGGACAAAGGAGGAAAATCAGATTTATGGGGAGATATGTTCAGATTCGGACATTGTATAAAGACCAAAGCCTTGAATTGACCCCCAGTATTCATTTCCCTTCTTACATTGTAATAGAATAGGTAATTTTAGTTTGGCACATGGCCACCCAAAATAAAAGTAACATTTCACACTTACAGCTAGATGTAGCCAAATGACTAAGTTCTAGCTAATAGTATGCAAAATAAATTCGTTATTATGATATGTTGTGCTTGCAACTTCCAGGAAGTGTCCTTAAAAGGAGGGGTGGGTTTTTCTTCACTCCTTCTTCACTTCCTGTAGGGGAATATGGACATAATAGCTAGAGCTCTATTAACCATCTTGGACCATCAGGTTAACTTGACCATGGAAACCACAAATGGCAGAGCAGCAAGATAGAAAGGGCCTGGGTCTTTGACTCCTTAAAAATGAGAAATAAAGAAATTTCCTCTGGTTTAAGCCACTGTTGTTTTGTGGCTTTCTGTTACTCACAGCTGAAACTAATCCTAATAAATACCAGATGTGTTAAATTTGAGGCATCTGTGGAACTTCAAGGAGAGATATACAGTTGGATATACTGATAAGGACAGAGGCAAGAGATCAGAGTTGGACACAGGGTCTGTAAGTGACCACACGTAGGTCATTCCTGCAAGCAAACCCATGTGATTCATTTCCTATAGTCTTCAGTAACCTGGATCTAAGAGTTAAAAAGTTAATAAACGTTCACATCTAAATTCATTTTCTAACCACAAGTATAAGGTGACTTAGGGATCAATATTAATTTGCATTTAAAAAATTGCCTTTGAAAATGAAAAATTTACAACAGCTATTCTTTGTATGATTGGCTACTCTTTATAAGGCACTCAGACCACGTGAGGACAGTATAATCGACACCCTTACATTATGGAGAAATTATGACTAAAACCAAACAAGAAATAATCTTATGTGCCAAATACAGTGCAATTGATATAATAAATAATAAACACTTAGGAATAATCACATTGACCCTATTTGTACAAAAAATAAAATGTAAGTTTGAGCAACTGAATAGGCAGTATAATTCTTTGTAGACTCAAAAACAGACACAAATCTGAGAAAATATACATACACCCACCTGTTAAGCTTGCTAAATTGTGAATCCCATTGTACAAAATACTCCAAAAAAATACTCAGAAATTAGGATCAATGTAAATGTTATTTTTAAATTTTGAAACCTTTCCCACTATAGACCTCATCAGAAGCTACAACCTCTTCCAACAGTTATTTCGGGCTAGTTTCTTAAAATTAAGAACCCTAGCTTCAAATATCAATTATAAATGATGAATTTCTTATGCTTCCAGATTTAAAGACCTAGAAAAAGTGTTTTAAGTTGTTCTGTATTTCCCCTAAGAAAGTTTGAATAAATAAATCAGCACCTACATATTTGATTTTGTGGGGTTTTACCATTAGTTTTTAAACCCAAGCTATCTGACCTCGTCTCCCTATAGCTTGTCAGTATGCACTCAGTCAGGGATTACACAAATAATTTTAACATAAGATTCAGCAAACTCAATTATGGAAGAAATATACTATGAAAATAAAAATCACAACATGTATCTCAGCTAGTTCTGAGTTTTGTGCTTATCCCCTGGTTAGGACTGCCTCGGCCACTCATCCCCTCTCCCAGCACAAACTAAAAGGTAGTGAATGAGCGCCTAGCCAATATCAAGAATCAAACCCACATCTAGCCAGTGAGAGAAGGTGGAATTCCTTTGTGACTCAAAGCCACGTGGCCCTGGGACCCCGCTGGGTCAGTGACGATCTGAACCGAACCCGTCTTCAGGCTCCTGACGCACAGGCTCTTCATCAAGGAGCATCAGAAACCCAAATGAATCAGAGATTAATCAAAGTGAATTCATAGAACTTGGAGGTTTGAAAGCTCCTGCCCAGAGAGTAAGTGTTCCCAGGAAGGGAGAGGAGGGCAAGGAGAGTATCTAGTGATAAACTGGGTTAAGATTCACACGACACAGAGTCTTAGTCTTGTTCTGATACTAATTAGCTGAGTCTGTTTCTTCCTATAAAAACAAAGAATTGGACTGGGATGATCTCAGTGGTCTCTTCTAACTTTAAAAAGCTACATATTGGGAATTACAGTGAATGCTATGAATTTAGCAATCTGCTTGAAGCCTCCTGAACACAATACATTCATTTATTGTCTATTCCCTTTGATCTTGGTCTCCAGGAAATATTTAACTCAGATGTTTTGCTCTGTAGAAAAGTTTCTATCACTACCTCTCTCTCTTCAATTGATGCTGGTTCTTTCAAACCAATATTTACATTGTTTTCTTTGATATTTAGAATGAGATTATTGCATTTGTAAAACTGCCAGAGGAAGGTGTCACTAAATGTAAAAATTTCCATTAAGGAATTTTCTTTTTTGCATTAAACATACTATTGGGTAAAGTATGGTATAGGAAAGTGATTAAATGCACATGAAATCACAGTGGTTGTCAGAGGTTATTTGGATATTTGGGGTCTCCTAGGATACCTAGTTGTTTTTCCACCAACCCACACATCCTCTACATTCCAAATAAAGCCTCTGGAATCTGCTGGGTTTTTTAAGGCTCCCACCACTCTGTTTTATGACTTCACCATATCATTAAAAATCTGAAGTTATTTAGCATAATTTAATAGCATTAGCAAGATTTGTAACCATATCCAAGGATATGAATTTGTTTGTTGTAACAACTGCCTGAACAGTCCAAAAGGCCATTCAAAGAAAAAAACATGCCATGTCAAATTTTCAGTAGTTTTATTGAAAAATGCCTCTTTTGTTTCAGAAATAAATAATATAAGGCAGTGAAATTCACAATCTGCAGTTAAAATATAAAAGCAGCAATTCTATGTTCATAGTCTTGCAAACATTTTCCAACTGCTTTTGATAACTAAGAAACATTATGTTCTGGAGGAAAAAAAAGTTCATACTAAATATACAACACAAACATGCAATTCCATCTCTGCAGAATAATCTGCAATTTGGCATAAATGTTACTGTGTCTAAAACAAGGAGGTTTAAGGCAATATGGAACTGTATCCACTTGATACAATAATTTCAGCTAAATGGCTTAAGGTTTCTGGTTGTTAGAGAAGATGTATAAGAGCATTCTATGCCCTAACGTATAACAGAAGATAAAAGAGGAAGGTAAATAATTGCAATGGAGTTTTTTCCCTCCTTTTTGGTTTTAGGAGGGGAATTACTTCGTGGTGTAATTTAATTGCAAATAAGTATTGGAAAAGGTAAACTGCCCTCTGAAAATATACAGTCCTTCTGGGTTCCAGGACTTACTGCTTAACCTAGGAGTGTCACTGCGGCTGCCCGCTGTGCTAGCTAAAGGCACAAGGCACGTTCCCTCCCTGCAGCTTTTGTGAACAAAGTATTGTGCAAGCATTTCAAGAGCAAAGGCAAAGATGCCGACAGACTGCGTGCAACGAGCTAGGCTTCCTGCAGAAAGAAGGTTCCCTACAGTCGGAAAGGGTACTCTTGGATGAAGCAACGCCGGAAGAAACATGGAGATGAGACGTACACTGCTCTGTCTGACCTGTAAGTGAGAATCCCAGCACCCCCCCAGCCTGGCCGCGCTGCGCGGCCGCAGGTTCACGGCCCGGGGCTGCGGGGCAGGGCGCGTCGCCAGCGCGCGCGGCGAGGAAGCTCGTCTGCAGGCTCGTCGGCGCCGTAGTCCTCGTACTCGTCCGCCGTCCGCTCGGGCTCCACCGGCACAATGAAGGGCTCGCGCTCAGGCAGGTAGGCCCCGCCCTCGGGCACGTAGGGCTCTGTCCGATTCAACATTACAGTTATGGCATGATTTGGAAGGCACACACACAGCAAAAGCTAAATCATCACCCGAGGTGATGGCACTCCAGTCTTAACCTCGTAACTATACACAGGTAAGTTACAACGCTCTGATTACTTCCATTTGCAGAGAGAATTTGGTGATGATCAAATAATGAAACGGCCCTTTGTTCTACCCTTCAAAGATCCAGCAGTAGATGCAATCGTTGCACAAATACCTGGGAGGGTCAGAGACTGGGCCAAAGCACTGTACACGCTGAACCCAGGGAGGATTTTTGCAAATCCCCAAGTAACTGTTCATGACTTCAAACTCCTCAGTTCAAGGAACAATTTGGAAAGATGAGGAGGTGAGGGGAAGTTTTATTGGCTCCTAGAAACTGCAGTCTGGAGGTGAGGAACAGCCTTCACCAGGTAATATACAGTACAGGACACTTTCTGTGGCTCCCTCCCCACAGACTGTTACAGCTGGTGGGTGAGGAGCGCCAGTGACCACAGCGAGACAGGAAGAAAAACCATGATCATAAAACTTTGGTTTCAAAATCGCAATTACAAAACCCCAATGAGAGTACATGTACAAAAAAGAAGAAGACACGTGCCCTGAACCAGACACGTCGCTAACAAGCAGGAGACGAGGAGCTTCCGCTCGGGGTTATTCCGGCACAGAGCAAGCAGCAGGCTTTGATGCAGAAGCTTATGGTAGAGCTGTTAGGGATTTTAGTGGACAGGTCACATACAAATCATTTACAAGCCACAATTAGTTTATTATTTACATAAGACATTTCTCTTTAACCAGGTTAATTGTTTTTCTCGATATGGCATAATCTCGGCTGGTTAGTAGTTTTGTTACGCGCCTCTTTCACAACTGAGGCTCCTCATGGCTGTGTGAGTGAACTTTTTTTTAATAATATTTATCTACATTATTACTGAAATGCATCAAGCTTATAAACTAACACCACTGCTTTTGTCTCATTCAAGTTAGTGTAAAGAGTCTCCACCCTCCTTTATGATGTCGACCCGGTTCATTAACCATATCTGTGGTGAGATTTCCATACAGACTCATTTCCTAATAAGCACGTGCGCAAACATCTCAGAAACAGGATTTTCATGTATTCAAACTGTAAGCAGCACTGGCGACTTAGAAAATTTGTTAGCCGGAACCTGAAACAGGTCAAAGATGATAGTGTTTAAAAGTTGAATTTCTATGGAAAAAATATATATACACATCCATCTAAGTATCTAATGGTTAAAGTATATATATATATATATATATCCATATATTTCCAGTTATTCACACATACCATACGGCAGAGGTAATTTAAATTTATTTTATGAAGAATTAAATTGTAATTTTGTGAATGGGTTGCATGAGAAATTTACATTAAGATTCATTACTACTTTGGGTCATATGTAAGTATGCACATAGATATATAGATATATAGATATTTAGGTATTCAACTACTCATGCACTATTTGCTAGCAGCCAACCATACCAAACAGCAGCATCATTTTCAAAACTTGCGAGATGCTTGAAGGTGCGCTGCTGGAAAGGTCACCGCTGACCACAGCATAACCTTCTTATTTCCAGACCAGCATATCTCCTCGGTCCCCACATTCCCCAAAATCAGGCACAAGAGACTTCTGCCCTCTATAATCATCAGACACTAGAATTTCACTACCAACTCTTTAAAAAAAATTAAGTCCTAGATTCTATAAACATTAATTCCATGGAGAGTGTAAGACAGTGAATTATTTTAGTTGTCTGCACCATGTTTTCAAATAGTTTGCCTACACATTAGATTCCCAAAACAATTTTTTTATATACGTTCTTGACACTCTCAATTGTATTCAACAAATCCCTTTTCCCAGCCTTTAGGTTAAAAAAAAAAATTCAATTGGTAGCATTCTTTGAACTCCCAAGAGAAACAGAGATTTATGGTGTCATTTGGTAAATGCAGAAATATAGCAAGGAAGAGAATATAATTATTCAACTCAACAGTGAAATAATGTTTGAGAGAGAACACTATTACTACATAATCAAAACACACAAATGAAAGAGTTGAGGTCTTAAAAATTCACACATCAACCTTCCTTCAATCCTAGGGAACTTCATCTCCACAAAGGTTCTTTAATTCTGGTAAATTTGGGTTCCTACGATACCAACAACATACCTGGGTAGCCTTGCCCATTGTATGGGATGCTGGCACACTGGGACGAGTCACAGTACCCAGGAGGACCTGGGGGGCCTCGGATACCTGAGTTTCCAGGACGACCAGGGGGGCCAGGGGGACCCCTTGAACCTGTGGACCCCGGTGGACCCGTTCTGGATTCTCCTTGTGGACCTAGTGGGGGTTAAAACAAATATTTCCTCTCTTGTTAAATACATCTCCTGAGGCAGTCAGCAATACTTTGGCACCTCCACTGGGTCAAGACCAGACAATTCACTAGTGTATGGTAAGAAAATATTTCCTTAAGAAACCACCAATATGAACCAAAGTGTGGAACTTTCTTACCAGTGATTCATCAAGAGTTAATGTCAGAAATCCAACTACCTTAATGATTTTATTGAAAGAAAACTGACTTAGCAAGAATTAAGCCAAATTGAAGACATGAGTGGGTTCTGCGATTTGGCCCCACTCTCACAGAGGTAAGACCACCTGAAGGGAATGGCTACGTCAGCCGCATTAGAGGCCAGGAACACAGGCAGTGCCGCTCTGCGCCTCCAGCCTCTGGGGAGCAATGTCATTTCTGGATCAAGTGATACTTATGGGTGGTTAACACAAACATAAAGATTTAACCACCAGGGCTGATCTTGATTGCAAGGGTCTCATGGACCTTAAATCATTTTCAATCTAGTAAACAAAATGCATAAAAAAACTGGATGACGATAATTTCTTTCAAAACATCAATAAAGAACCTATGAATGAAATCTTGCAATGTGTCAGGCTTTGTGGTGAGACTGTATTTCTCAGTCTACCAGTAACATCTTGAAGAAACAGGAAATGACAACATCCTTCAAGGCTATGAGGCCAAACAAAACAAACAGGAATTCCCTAAAAAAGGAAATAGCAACGCTTTATGTCACTAAACTCATTCCCTCATATAGTAAATGCTTAATAGAACACATTCAAACATTTTTTGAACAAAGAGAATATAAAAATGAGGAGGTTATACAGGTTGGTCCATGATGTAGGCCTGCCTGAAGGTAACAGGGGAGGCCGTGGCTCTTGAGGGTGTAGGCTTTCAGTATTTACGCCGCGTGCTTAGTTGATACTCAAGCAAACCTACCTGGGGGGCCAGGCAGCCCTCGAGGTCCTGGAGATCCAGTACCCCTCTCACCCTTCTCCCCGGGCAGACCTACAGAAGGACAAAAGGAGAAGGCACAGGGGAGATTATCTGGAAACATGTCGTTTTCATCTTAACTGATGATAAACTTGATTCAAGTAATTCATTTCCCTTAGTGAAAGCAGAACCTAATTTTTCACAGAAGTTTACTCTTTAAGCCAAATTCTTTCTAGACATTTGTGTAATTCCAGATTTATGGCCAAGAAACATATCTGGCTACAAGTCAGGGGAAAAATTATTTGAAGAAAACAAACATATCTAATATATTTTTTCAGAAACAGTAATTAAGAACAGAAATTTTGAATAAATAGTTATAACTCATTAAAAAACATCTTAAAGGTATCTTATCTTTAGTAGCCTTATTAAAACAGTACCCAAACCATCAGAATGATAGAAATATGTTTTCTCCAGAATAACTACTACTTTGATAAAAGCAAGTACCCAAAGTCCTGAAACATCTGGAATCAGATAATTCTATTTTTCTTCTTTTCGTTCAATTACACTCATCTACCATGAAATTAAAGCCAAACAAATACATAAGACCAGTGCCAGGCCCTGAATAAAGGAACCAAAAGAATTTGGATCTAAAACTGTGGGGCCGCTTAAGTATATTCAGTTGCTGCCCAACTCTTGCCAGTCACAACAATTAATACAATTTTAGTGCCTGATTTAGTTGGCCAAGATACAGTTTTTCCCGTTAACAACAACAATCAGAAAACAGCATTATCTTTACTGAGATCGCCTGACAAAACCTTCCTGTTTTCTAAGATCTGGATCTCTATGGCCTGCAGCTGCCTCAAGAGGAAGACAGGTTCACGGACACAGCTCTTCTGGAGCCATCCAAACAGGACTAAAGTAGTTTGCCAAGTTCAGTCTCCCGCGTGCTTTTCAACCTGACTCAGCCCTGCACTTGCAGGTTCCTTATCTCGGTGCAGCAGCCAGAAATGCCTACCTCGTTCGCCTGGGGGGCCCTGCATCCCCGGTGTGCCAGGGAAGCCTGGCCGCCCCCCAGGACCTGGTTCTCCTCTGGTTCCCACACTGCCAGGGGGGCCGGGAGGACCCGGCGGGCCCGGCTGGTTGCGACTGGAGTGGTAATCATTTGGAATCTGATTCAGCATCTGATTGAATCTGCTCATCTGACCTACAAACAGAAATAAGACTTGTTATTAAAAAACCCAATAAGGGAGGGATGAGAGGGTGAAACTGTTTTCTCTTGGTGTCTAGTGAAATCCATCTCTATTCCTCCCCCTTCCAGGAAACTTTCTAATTAGAATCCTAAAAATAAAATAACACCCTCCTGTCATTCGGGACAAAAGGAACCCTGAAACACAGCTGTCTCCATGAGCACTACTGTAAACGTGACAAAGTCATAAGCGTTTCATATGGCTCCCATGTAAAGCTCTGAGGTTGGCCAGATGGTGTCACTCAAAAAAGAACCTTTTTTAAATTAAGAAATTATAGTATTTTTGTGTGTACCTACGGCAATGATAATCAGTGTAAATTGGAGTCTCCTGTGGGATACATTGAAAAACGGAGATTTCTGGGCCTCCTCTCAGGATAATGACTCATCGGGTTTAGGGTGTGGCCCAGGAACCTTCATGTCTAACCAGCAACACGGGTGATTCTCACACACGTGTTCCTCAGGACCACACTTCAGAAACACTACGACTCTGAAAGAGGGCACCTGAGTTTAAGGCCACACTTGGTTTGCAGGCACCAAGCCTTACTACTTGATAGGACAAATAAACAAGAAGAAAGAGTATGTGAAAAATAAAGAGGGGGCCAGCCTGGTGGCGCAGTGGTTAAGTTCACGCCCTCCGCTTCCGTGGTCCGGGCTTTTGCAGGTTTGGATCCCGGGTGCGGACAGATGCACTGCTTGTCAAGCCATGCTGTGGCGGTGTCCCATATAAAGTAGAGGAAGATGGGCACGGATGTTAGCCCAGGGCCAGTCTTCCTCAGCAAAAAGAGGAGGATTGGCAATGGGTGTTATCTCAGGGCTGATCTTCCTCACAAAAAAATAAATTAATTAAATTAAAAAGTAAAATAAAATAAGGAGGCAATAAAAAGGTCCCACCAGAATGGACTTTCTATGATCAAGTTAATCTTGGTGGGCCTCCTTCCACAAAGTCAGAGTATGACTTAAGGTCGTAACTTAAAAGATCCAATGTTTGCTGCTTCTATATATACTCAGATGAAGATCACTAAAAATCCTAATGTGGAAACTGAAAAGCCCTTCTAAAGTATGATTTTGTATCAGACCCAATATAAGGATAACAAGCTATTATTTTACCTTGGGTTATTATTTTACCTTAATGACAATCATTAAAATACCATTAGCTTTATCTAACCAGATACAACACTGACAATGTATAAAAATAAGAGATCATCAAAAATGAAATAGAAACATATATCTTAGAAACTTTATGACTCAACACTGCATTTTCCTGCAATTAATTTAAAAAACCATTCATACATTAAAAAGAAAAGAAATTTTACCACTTATCAATTGTTCACAGACTTGTCTTGCAACTGCTCGCATCATGTTCTGGGAAGCAATGTCCCCCTTGTTAATTAAATCAATGAGAATCATTAGCATATTATTTCTGTAGTTTCAGACTTCAATGTTTAACATACAAAATAAATGTAAGTCAAATTTTAAGAAATACATACTCTATCGCCTTTCTCTCCTTTCAATCCAGATGGACCCTGAAAAACAGGAATTTCATATATTAGAAACTGACAAAAATGGTCTAAAATGACTCATGAATGGACATGATGATGAAAGAGAGCAAGGTCGGCTTCCTAACCAATCAGCAAAATGACACTTCGTATTTATATCCATGTTGCTCACATTTTGCTTGTCTGTAAAAAGAAATCTAATCTCTTTGTCTCTCTGTCTCTCTCTCAGAAGCACATGTTCTCCAAAATAGTGCTGAGATGCAAGTTTTATGATCACAAATCTAGAAGTTATGTACTATGCATGCATTTTATGATGGCTTTCACAATACAGACCCAGAACTGAAATACATATGAAAATTGCCCCTTGTGCCAACATACTTTCGTTTACGTCATCATGGCTGGGTAGCTCGGCCGGTTATTGTAGATTGTCCGTGAGGTTAATCTTGGTTCAGTTCTAGTAAGAAGCAGTGGGCTTTTTGTCAATTCCCTAACTAAATATATATCTCTAATTTCTTCCAATGATTTTTTGTGTATTGGGTATAAAAGAAACCACATGTGTCCCTTATTAAATCCACCTCACTTATTAAACTCAATCCAAATGGTAGTCCTACATCCAAATGCAACTACACAATATCTGTCCCTACTCTGTCAGGCCTCTCACTGGCCATGAGAGGATCTTGGGAAAAGGTTTCCTTATAGTACAAGAAGTCTTTGTCTTTTAGTAATGTACTTCCAGGCTGCCAACTGCTATCATGGAAGGAACATCCAAACCATTGACAAATCTGATATTCAGATAATATCCCAAACCAAACCACTTCTTACAGTTTCCATGCCTTTTGCCTGAACTACTCCAGTATCCTCCTAAGTGGTCTCCCTACTTCTTGTTTTGCCCCTGTAGAGTCTGTTGTCCACACAGAAGCCAGAGTGATAAAGGAAAATTAGATCATGTCACTCTTTTTGGCTCCAAGGGCTTCCCACACACTTAGAATAAATTAGGGATTCCTTACCATGGGCTCAATGGCCCACACGACCACCTCAGCCGGCTACCTGACCTCCCTTCTATTCCTCTCCCCACCCTCTCTCCTTCTGCTGACCCCTCACGCACCAGACTCACTCCTCACTCAGGGCTTCTGTTCATGCGGTTCCCACTGCCTGGAACTCTCTTCCCACAGATTTTCAAGCATCTTGCTCCCTTATTTCACTCCAGCGTCACCTCCTCAGACAGGCTCTCGGCTGCTGTATCTAAAATAGCCATCTTCCCACCACAATTACTCCCTAACCCCTTACTCTGTTTCTTTTTTCTTCACATCACTCATCATCACCAGAAACTGTATTGTTTCTTTACATGTTTTTGGTCAATATCTGTCACTAGAATCTCCACAAGGGAGGGACTTGTCTTGTTTACTGCCGTATCTGCAGACCCTAGAACACGGAGCAGCAAATTAGGCACTAAACAAATAGGTGTTGAGTAAATGAATAAAAATGTTCCAAAAGCAATTCCTGCCAACAGCCACTATACGACATCCGGTGCTGTAAGCCAGCAAGAAGGTGTCAGCTGGTTACAACAGCTAATGACGAGCTAAGAGGCACTGAGCCAAGCTCTAGGCAAGCCCTTATAACCACCTGCTGGTTTGGGTTTTAGCAACTAAAGCTAAGCCAGAATCAAGAAGAAAAGGAGGGGCAATTTGCCACCTTAGAAGGATGAGGAAGATAAAGAGAAAAAGGGATAGGTGAAGGTCCAAATAAATGTTACCAAATTATAATCATAAGAAAAACTGGAGTTTGGCTCTCCCTTTGCCAAAAGTACTAGACTCATATGGAAAGACTATTATTATTTACTTTGGAGCCTCTTGTAAGTTGCAGGAAATTTTTTTTTACATTAACTGTTACTTTGAGATTGTTCCTGGTACTTTTTTTAATTTACTGCCACTCTGAGATTGTTCTAGCATATATGATTCATAGAAATCATCTTTATTGCCAGTATCTCAAGATCACATTTCAAGTAAAGGAAGCAGAAGTTCCTTTCAAGTTTCTAGCTGCAGCCATCAATTACATTCGTAATATTCTTATATAAGACTATTTCAGTCATAGTAAAACAAAATAGAATTCTGAATGGGTAGAAAAGTTCCATGTATTTTTAACAGCTCTTGTGAATTTTCTGCCATGATTCATTGAGGAAAAGAGAGTAATAAAGTCATGTGCTAGGGTACACACAGATTATAAAGTATATCAGGAGTCCTTTCATCTTTATGCTGCTTGCTAAATTTTATGTAAACATAGAAGGCAGGCCATGTCACATAAAGATTCTACCCTAAGCTTGTTTGACATTAAAAATTTTTTTAAACTTGGGTTTATGTAACTTGGACAATACTTAAGAAAAGAGAAGTTCTCTCCAGAGAACAGCCCTGATAGATTTGTGTCATTGTTAATAGTTGGACTTAATTATCTTTAAGATTTTTATATTTCAGAATTCTATTCAGCCAAAAAAAACTGCTTAAAATAAATTCACGCTTCATACATACAAATAAGGAAGAGCTTGTAAAGAAGAATATGAAGCCCAACAGTCATTATTTATGCTTCTGGATGTTTTAGGAACTTCAAACTCAGTTTTGGAGATACTAATTTGAAAATACAAGATATGCATAATACCATCTCAACTATTATTTTAACCAAAACATGTGACTAAAAGAAAGTTAAACTGAATGTAAATTGGAGCAGGGCAGTATAAAAAAGTAAAATGGTGGATGAGATAAATCCTTTTCATTCTGGGACTCATGTTCGAGCATCCTCAATGAAAGAGCAAAGAGCAAATGGCCTGGCTGGAGGAGACTGACAAAGGGTTAGTGACATCTGCAGAAGACAATGGAGGCGCCACGCACTTTGTGTCCTATTTTCTGTCCTAAGAGCATGCCACTCCTAAATAAAACGAGTCATCCTGCTGACCCAGCTTTCAGTGTTCATACGGTGCAGAAATATGTGTCTTGGCTCATAATCCCGTTCTCCTTTTAAAAAAACTCTGTGACCACAATTTTCATCCCAGAATATTATAACTGAGAGAGAAAAACTTTAGAACTAGTACCAAGTTAAATCCATGGGTTTAGCATAGTTTCAACAAATGCTTCAAACACATGACAGCAGAGATAACATAAATATGCCAAAGCCCTGCAGTCTCCTCATAATTTATGGCCACAGTGAAATGACTCCACACACGCAAGCTGTCCTCTTACTGGTCTGCCGTGGTCTCCAGGTTTGCCTGGTTTCCCGCTTGGTCCTGTGACTCCCGGAGAGCCTGGGCTTCCCTGCAACACACAGGCCGAGAAGGGAAGGTTATGATGAAAGAAAAATCCCACCTAAAGTAAACTAACAAAGCATGGCCAGTTGTAAAGGCTTTTAAAAGAAAACAGCACATAATCACATATTAAGGAAGAGTCAAATCAAATTTTAAGATAATACAAAAGGAAAAAAATCTTGAAAATTCCCCTTCAATCTTTATGGACTACACTATATAGTTCTAAAACATATTTGAAACCTTTTGAAAAGTATATACCTATATATAATCAGTTTCACAATTCACAGACTCTAATCCTACTAAACTGGTTACAAAGTGAGTTTGCAGAAAGCAATTCCTGTTTTTTAGTTTATTTCTATTACAAAACCAGGAAACCCATCTAAAGACAGGAGTGAAAACTCTGGCTGGGAAAGAAATTAAGGAGGTAGCCGGCTCTGTGCTAAATTGGGCACATTGTGGCGGAGTCTTCCTTTGTCTGCTGGCAGCTGCGCTCAGCCGAGAAACACTTCTCTGGTGCATTCTCCACACTCCCATTCTTTTCTATCATAGCAGCACCCTTTACCCCAGCAAAATCATGAGAATTTCTCCCTGTTGCTTTTAACACAGCTTCAAGACATTTTAGCCATATTTTTAGTAGAATATTTATAATATCTACCAGCCAATACATTGTGTTCTAAAGCCCAAAATTTCCTTAAAATGGAATCAACAGATTTTGTAAAACAATCCTTTACTTCATCAACTATGCAAATTTTAAGCTCTGTAATAAACACTTAAAATGAAAGTTTACTATACATTTTAAACTCTCCTTTACCTAAGAACATATATATAAAATATAAATAAAATGATTTTAACAGATGCTCTCAAGTCTTCATATCCTGCCATAAGACATGAAGAGCATCCATCGCCTCAAACAATTTAATTGTGATCTCACCTGGATGCAGGGATACAGATGCCATTTTCAATATCATTGGCTTCAGTCTTTTCCCCAAAGATATTAATTAGAAAACCTACTTGGGTAAAACTTACTTCCTCATAATGATTGACAGCTGTTCAGTAATAAAGGTCCTTATAATTAAACATCATAGACCACAGATTCTTAAAATTCTAGAACAGAAATTAACCAGTGAGGTCATAAAACCCCAACACTCAATGTGGGGATGGAAGGAACTGGGGCACTAACCAGCTAGACACCAACTTAGTTAAGGATATTTTTTCAAATATAACTGGATTAAACAGAAAGACTCTGTATTTTAATACATCTGTTTTCTCTAGCCCATTTTGACTTAGGAAAATAAAAACACACAGCTCCCTTGACAGTGTACCTCACAGCACAGATGGACTGTGCCTCAAAGGTCAGGTTACCGGGCTCTTCCCCCAATAATGGAGGCAGGGGATTTGGGGTGGGGAGACAACAATGTAACATCCCATTCTTACCGGTGGCCCAGGGGGACCCCTGGGTCCCATTGCACCATCTTTTCCAGTAAAACCCTATTGTAAAAATGAAATTAATTACGGATTAGTGAAATAATGACCAAGTGAAAAGGAAAGACAATAAACAGGCTGCTAAGAGTGAAGGATGAGGGGTTAACCCAATTAGGGGTAACTTTTCAATGTAAAAACAAATATACAAAAAAAATGCTTTCTAACTGAAGTTATGCCTTTTACTGATAATTAATTTCTATATTCATTCATTTATATAGTTATAAATAAAATTATTTTAAGAGTCAAACTACTCCAAAGAAGGCAGATTCCTTTTATGAAGATACTAGCTTTTGCTTTTAGAAGAGTATAAAGAAGTGCAAAGGAAGACTAACCCTTTCTGCTGAGAAGTCAATGTCCACCAACTGGCCCAGGAAGGATCAAAGTGGGATGAAAGGAATGTTAGTGAGAAAAGTACATGATATCATAAAAGATGAAGGAGAGGCCAGTCACCTGATTAGAAAAGTCCCTTCCTCCCTTCCTAAGCAACGACCAGACAGCCAGGGCAGGACTACTGACGTCTCCACTCCTGGTGAATTTTCTCTTCTCTCCTCAAGAAAGAGGCGAAGCTGTCTTAACTGCCCACCACTCGTAAGACAGGAAATTCTCAATCCTCAGTCAGTTTTCTTAGTGGCCCACCTCTCCTCATCTCACACAAAAGGCCAGACCCACATGGTGTCACGTCGACTGGACAGGAAAGACAGGCCCAGGAGCACAGCACGTCTCTGCGCAGGCTCGCGCATTGGCTCGCGCGCGGTGCTCTGTACAGTGCCAAGTGGCCTCTGCCTGGAATGGGTCACTCTGTTACCCAGCGAGCACTCATCCCAACAGCAGACCTCTGAAACCCAGCCGAGGATTTCTGAGTCAGGTCGTTTTGTATGATTGCTGCATTCCTCTGTCAAAAGAGACTTTTGTCTCATTTTCTGCAGAGAATGAGTAATCATTTCATCCATATTCTTGGATTCTAGCAAAAATGAAGAACATTTGGATCACTGCCTGCATTAAGTATCCACACTTCCATTGATTTTACAACAGAAGTTTAAATTATTTTTTTAAATTGTGTTAAAAATATACCAACCCCCCCAAAACAGTTTTTTGTCAGAAACTTATAGTGATAAAGATTTCAGACTGTTTTCTGGAAGATCTAGGCCTGCTTAACAAAAAACAGACTCCAAGTTCATCTGATGTAACATCAACATTGCTTCTAAGAGCCACTTAAGAAGCAAAAATGCTTTAGTAGTATTGCTTGGACAGTTTGAATGGCATTTCTTCCATCTAAATTTCTCCAACTGCTATATAGGACACTTTTCTTTTAGGTAAGTATCATATTTCTGAATAATCCTCCTTCAGTCAAAGAACTTCCTGATGAACGATTTTCTTTTTTTTTCCAGCTTTATTGAGGCATAATTCACAAATAAAAAAATGTATATGTTTACGGTGTACGACATGATGTTTTGATATACATTGTGAAATGACCACAATTAAGATAATTAACATATCCATCACCTCACATAGCTACCATTTTTTTGAGTGTGGTGAGAACATTTAAGATCCACTCTATTAGCAAATTTCAAGTATACAATATAATATTATTAACTATAGTCACCATGCTGTACATTAGATCTCCAGAATTTATTCATCCTGCATAACTGAAACTTTGTACCCTTGGACCAATGTTTCTCTATTCCCCCCCTCCCCGACTCCTGGCAACCACCATTCTACTCCGCTACCATGAGTTCAGCTTCTTTAGATTCCATACATAAGTGAAATCATGCAGTATTTATTTATCTTTCTGTGCTTATCTTATTTCACTTAGCATAATGTCGTTCAGGCTCAAGGTTCATCCATGTTGTTGCAAATGACAGTATTTCCTTCTTTTTTAAGGCTGAATAACAGTCTATTATGTATACATATGTAATATGCATGTGATTTTCTTTATCCATTCATCCATCGATGGACACTTTGGTCTGATCAACCATTTTCTCTTAGGAGAAACATGTGTCTAAGTTGGGGTGAAGAGGATTTTATTCTGATGTCAGAAGGGCTACCCACTGAGTTATCTGCAGAACTGTGTGCTACAGTTTTATTTTCTTCTCCATTTTCAAAGCTGTTGCAGTTCTTGCTGCTCCCCCATGTGAGGGTGGTTGTTTCATAGACACACATGTATTAGACACCTGTACGGCTGGTTCTTTTCTTACTTTCTAGCAGTCCGCAAAGCTGTGCCTCATTTTGAAAATCCTTTGTGCTGAAGACAGCCAGGCATCCTGGTCCCGCCAACTCCATCCTGGCCACAAGCCTGCCTTCCTCTCCACGGTCCTTGGGCTTGCTCTCCTGAGCTTTCTTCACTTTTCTTCCACCACAGGGTTCAAGTTTCCTTCTTTTTTTTTCAGCTGAGATGCCTGTCCCCAAAGTCTATCTAACTTTCCAAAGTTATTTATGTTCCATCAGCTGTGCACCCTACTTTCACATTAGTGGGAGGAAACTGGGTGGAGGCAGGGGTACAGGCTGTGAGGGAAAGAGGGGAACGGGTCCTTACCCTCAACCCGGGAGACCCAGGTCCCTCACCTCAAAGTTGGATTCACAGATTAGAATTTGAGAGTGGAAAAGCATCCTTCCCACTCCCTCATTTTTCAGAGAAGCAGTGATGGTGGCAATGGCCGCCTGACCACCAGTTCAAAAAGAGGATATTGACGGGATGTGCACCGGTGACCCACCATGTCTGTGCGAAGCCCACCTTGGGCGGATGTGATGGGCCAACAAGGCTTCAGTAGGAGCAGCAGCCAGTGAGTCAGTGCATCATCACTTCTTGATTAAGGTATTTTAGATTTTGTTTTCTAACTGAATAGACTGACTTGTCACCCTTGCAATCTCACGGTTGCCTTTAGTGTGAAAAAGAATTCGAAAACTGTGCCAATATCAAAAGAGTCAGAAGAATGATCCTGCTGCTAGTCATATATTTTAACTCGACTGACTGGTCTGAATACAGACTACCCTCAGACTCTTGTCTGAACCAGAAGATGCTGAAAAGTCATAAGTTCCTTGGTTCTGAGCAACTCTAAAATCGCTTATTAAAGCATTCATGGTTGCCTATGAAACTGAATGTTTCTGTAACATTGAATAGAGCATAAAGGCCATGTTCACTGTGCTTCTTATTTACTTGTCCTAGAAAAGATCGGGTTTCCTGCACTGATTTCATCGTAAGTCAAGAGCAAACCTGAAAGCTGCCACAAACGAGCAAAATCCCTGCTGAGTCCCAGTCGTCTATCCCGTCACTGGGGCCTGAAGTGGTGTTTGAGTCCTAAAGGTGTAGAAAGCATGTCCTGACTCCATGGAAATAAGGCTGCTCTCAGAGTTACATAAAAGCTGCCTCATAACAAAGATCTTAATTTTAGGATTTAAAACAGTTTGCTAGGATTCTTGAATCACTTTCCAATCAGCTAAAATTCCTCTCATGGACTTCCTTTTCTGAATAGGATAAAGTAAGAAATGTTCCCAAAATTAAAATTTCAAGGACTCGCCTAAAGTCCTACCATTTTGTCTCATAGACCTGGAGATTGATATGGTGTTGGCTGGTCCACTTGTAGTAGCTTTTCAGCCTTCCACAGGTGTGTGAGCTCTGACTTTCCAGCCACGCAAACTGAATTGTGGATGGTTCTCATCAATAGGCAACAATGTGATGTCATTTCCAACATCATTATAGCCTGCCCAAGAAAACTTACTCTATCTCCTGGGGGTCCCATTGGTCCTGGTGGGCCAGGTAATCCTGGGGTCCCCTACACAAAAGGAAACAATCAAGTGAAACACTGTAATATACTTCCTGTGGGGAAAGATACTTGTTATTCTCCAAACTGATTGGGGAGAAAAAGAGTTCAGGGGGCTCTGAAGAGAAACAGAAAACCAGAACCAAGCACAGTCTAGCCACACAGTGGATGCTCAGTCACCAGGCTGGCACCTGGATTGAACAGGACGTTCTGAGAAGGCTAAGACCAGGGAGGAGATGGACATAGCGTGAAGCACATAGCCAGGCTGCTGCTCTGCGGCTTAACCTCGGCTCACCTTCTGAGGCGCTACAGAGGCAACTTTCCAAATAGCACTTGACAAGTGAAGGAAAAGGCAAGTCAAGAAAAACTCACTGTTCGGCCTGGAAGTCCTGGCTCTCCAGCATCACCTTTCATCCCTTGGCGACCCTAGAGCAAACAACAGGAAAACAGTTCTTCAGCGTCTTACAGAGATTGAGTGCAAAGGGGAGACATGAGTCATTTCTGAAACCTCCATCACTTCATAAATCCAATGGAAGCGTATCTTTGAAGGGAGATGAATAAATCATATTTTGAATTGATGCTCACTTTTTAAACTACAAATGCTAAGTTATAGTTGTTTCTACTTAAAATGTTATGGGATAATTTTATATAATTATGGGATAATATACCTACTTTAAAAAAACATAGTTGAACATAAGGGGTTTTCATAGAAATAAAATTTGAGAAAAAAACTATTTTTTATTTAATATATTTAATTTGGTGCTAATTTTAATAGAAAGATATTCAATGAAGTGTTGTAACATAATTTTGGTCTTTAGAACTACATGCTAGAACACACAGTTACAAAGCCAAGGCTGAATTAACTAAAACTGATAAATTTTATTTAATAGTAATAGTAAGAAAAGGTCGAAGCCCCTTTTGGATCCAAAAAGCTAAAAGTAGATGCACTGAACACTTTTGAGTAAGAAAGTCCTGTTCCTTCACATGTCTCATTTCTAGTTATAACCGAAAGAGATTTTTTTTCCTCTAAATGCCAAAATAATGTGTCTGTCCTCTGTTATGGCATCTTAAAAGGGAGCTTAGACTTAAATTTAAGAACTATGCAGTTACTGTATCTTATTCATAAACTGTATTTGTTTTATCTTAAGGTATAGAAAAAAGTTAGCAGTTAAATAAAATATGAGCCCTAAAAGGTAAAACACCTTTTATAACTTCAGACTAGCATTTGGAACAAAAGGTAAAATTTTTTAAAGTAATAACCTAGATAAATAATACAAGCTTGCTTGAAGTCATAAATATTTGAAAAGGACCCCAGGGCTGCCACAGATTAGAAGCAGTTTCAAAGCTTTCAGGATGTTGAAGGATTTATGTATTGCTTATAAAAAAATATTTTAAAAGGTCAACTAAGTAGCAATAATTTTTTCTACATAGTTATATATTGTTACATACGCTATTTACATATGTGAAGTTTTAGTCACAGAAAGCCATCTCAGTGACTAACATTGTTGAGCTCCCTGAGAAAACACTTGAGTCTGGCAAAATATAGTAAAAAATGTTCCCATTAAACTCAGTGTTACTCCACCATCCTCATTTAATACAGAAAGGCTTTGTGCTTACTTGTTCTCCCGGAATTGAGAGTCCGTTGGGTCCCTGGGGGCCTGGTGGACCCTGGGGGCCTGGAGGACCTGTGTCTCCACGAGGGCCAGGGGGCCCCTAAAATACACAAGATGGAAACAACCACAAAGTCACGGAATGCCCTTCCAGTGCTAGCATCCAGTCAGAAACTTGTCTTATAACTCTGAGTCCAATCACATAATCTTTGCAAACATTTTGGAAATCGATACGTCTATAAAAGTATTTATTAATGCCATTCCTTTCTTCCCTTTACTACTCATTAAAAGGACAACTGGAAAGTGCAATAATTTCACAAGAGACTTAAATTTCCACAAGAGATCTTAGAAGAGGATTTTTAAAGGAAGTAAAATGCATTGAATATAATATATTCATATATTCGTATTCATAGGACCACGTGAGATCAAAGCTCAAAATTTCATTGGATTTCATTTATTTTAAGCTAGTACTGATCTCTCTGGGACTAGTGTCTATATAAATCGGGCAAGGAGGGCACAGGTACCCACAGAGGATACTCTGTGGTGGAGCTTCTTTGTAATGTGTTGAGGTGGAAAAGACAGACCTGGGTTAGCATTCCAGCCTCACCTTTCCTAACTGGATTAGCTATTATTAGTGATATTATGACAAAAACTACACATTACCTTCATAACATATTCCCCTAAGAAGCTGGAGTTGTTTTATGGAAAACCGGTATGGAACTGGCAGAAGGGGCCCGGGACCCCCAGTAAACACGTATGTGGCCACTCAGCTCTTTCTCCGAGGCAGGTGAAAAAGAGCAGCAGAGCTGCTCCCAACCCCTCCAGCTCTCTGGCAGGACTCTGCTCCCCGTGGGGCCTTCCACTGCTTCCCCACATTGTAGCAGAGCCCTTAGGTTCTTCCGCAGATTTCCCATGTGCGATTCCTACAGCAGTGAGAACACTTGAACATTTCTCTCTGGCTAGTCTAATCCATCATTTTGACATCCAGAGACAAGACAGAGGTAATCACATTTACCTAATGATTTACCTTTTGACCATATTTACCTAACACACTAAACTTGAACTAACTTGCTCAAGGTCACATACCCCCTTAGTGTAAATTTGAAAAACCAGACTTTAACATACAGATGAAAATTTAAATGCACTCTAAAATATACTTACAATTGCCCCACTGATACCTCTTTCACCTCTGGGTCCTTTAGCACCAGGTCCTCCCTAAAATATACAGTAAGAGCACATTTTAAGGTGAACATAAGGAAAGTAGGAAGAAGTGATACACAAAAACTGCTTCAAGAAGCAGTGCGTTCTCCAGATAATCAATACTTCTACAGTTACTTACAAAATATTGAAGTAAATATTTCATATCATACAAACATGTGGGGAAAGAGAACTTCAAAACTTTGTATATTCTAAGTGTCTCATTTTTACATTCTGAACCTTGCTTAATTGTTAGCATATTTTGAGGTTCACTTGAAAATTTGAGATTTACTGGAAAAAGCAAGCATGACAAACACAGTAAGGGGAAAAATCTGTTTTGGAACTATATGAATGCAACCTTCAGGGAAAATGATATGCAAAAAGACAAGTATCTTGAATCTCTCAGAATCTCAGAACATGTAGTTTAGTAACAGGAATTCAGAGACCACTGAACAGAGAGGAATAAACACGCTAATGACATCCGCTAACGTTATCTGACAATTAGAGGAAAAAATCCCTACTTCTCAGAAACATCTAAGTCACATCCAAGACATAATTTTATAATTACAAATATAAATCAGGTAAGTCACTGTTAATAAAAATAAATTATAGTAATTCCAGTGATCTGTATTCTGTACATGAGAAGCTGCTTTGTAATTAGCCTAAAATCAATTTACATTATTTGCTATGACTCAAGTATAGTAAACTTTGGTGTTCCAAGAATCTCTGAGCTGGTTCTGTGTTTTAACCATTTTCTTATAAGAGGCCAATAGGGCATAGAGGCATCGCTTCCATTCCACAAAACCAGCCCAGCTAGATGTTGGATTGACCAAATCAAGGGGTTCCACATTGATTAACGAGATTGATCGCTGCAACCTTCAATGTTTTGTCTAGCACTTTCTTGGTCTCCCCTCTCCCTATGAGCAGACCTGGTCATAGTCTTCTCACTCAAGTTATTCCAAACCCCAATACTTTCACCCCGAGTTTACGATACCATCACATATGTAAATTATCCTCTTTCTATGTTATTCTCATGATGCGCCTTCTGCATAAGGTACA
Source organism: Tapirus indicus (assembly GCA_031878705.1). Lineage (NCBI taxonomy): Eukaryota > Metazoa > Chordata > Mammalia > Perissodactyla > Tapiridae > Tapirus > Tapirus indicus. The sequence continues at coordinate 3,285,708 of CM062933.1, forward strand.
TATATCCCCAGTTCTAGATGACCTGTCCTTGGGTCAGCCTCTCACTGTGACTCCATAACATATACACAAGAAGCTTTCGGGAGATGGAAGGAATTTTCAAAATCATGTGATTACAGATGGAAACCTAGATTCACATCTTTAAGAGAAAAGCTCTTGAATACTGCTGATATCATTCTTGCATGCATGGCTGAAGAAATGTGTTTAAATGTGTTCAATTTTCTTCTTGATTTACTCCATTCCAGATCTCAAAACATACTACAAAAATGGTCTGCAACTTAGCTTGCTCTGTCCTAGAAAACACAGATGGCTGGAAGCATTTTACGTACTACATACTGGCAAGAGGATGATCACTCCAAAGATTTAACAAGAAAAACTGAAAGGACTATTTCAGCTTCCTCACCGCAGGGCCCGGTGGTCCTGGAGGTCCAACGCTGTCCTGTGTACATGTGCAAGCATTTGGAAGAGCAGGGCATTTTGCTTCATCTCTCTGAAATTTTGAAAGGAATGTTTACCCATGAATTGAGGGTAAAAAAAAACTTCCCATCCACCACCCCACTTGTCTATCTTATATAGACAAGGAAATCTGTTTCCCAGCTTGAAGAAAATTTTTAGTTATCATTACAAATAGTCTTACATTGAATCTTTCTTTGCTTCTTTATGTCTTTGTGTTTTACTTCAGGAAACTTCACATAACAAAGAAATGTTTACAAAACCACCACTGGGACCACCGGTAATTTAATCCAGTTTTCTCTAATCTGGTGTTAGAGAAATGCTGAGTATCTCAGATATCGATGCCCATTTCATTCAGAATAAAATCTGAAATCCTTTCCCTGGCCTACAAGGCCTTACCTATTCTGCAAACCAGCACCCACCCCTGTGCCCGTCTCACTGCCTACCACTCCCCCCTCCCACTCCCTCTGCTCCAGACGTGCTGATCTCAATGGCTCTCAGGTGTTCAAGGCACACTGTGGCCTGAGGGCCTTTGCATTTACAGCTCCCTCTGGCTGGAATGCTCTTTCTCCATTATCCACACTGTTTGCTCCCTCACTTCATTCAAGTCTCTGCTGAAATCTCACCTTTCCACTGGGGGCTGATGGTACTCACCTGGCTAACATTCCCTTTACCCTGATTTGTTTTTCATCCTAGGACTTTTCACCCTATAATACAGTATATATCTACATGTTAATTCCTTCTATCCCTCTGCCTTTCACTGGAATATTCACTTTTCACTGCTGTAACCCTAGCACATAGAATAGTGCCTGGCTTATAATAGGTGCTCAATAAAAACTTGCTGAATAAATAATGCACACTCATCCTGTGGATGTATGCAGTTCATTGCTTGCCAAAAGCTTCAACCCCATCATCAGCATTCAACTTCATAACTACTACCACTTACACAGATACTTGGGAGAAAGTCATCATCTCAAAAACAAATATGGTTATTTCTGCAATAAACCTGAGATATCCAGAGAGGTGATGACTTATTCTGTAAAATGCTGATATTTTACAAGCAATACGAAGGCTTTGCAACAAGTGGGTTTATCAAACACACTGACTCAGCAAGACTTTTCTTACTAATCACCCTGACTGTCAGGGAGGATTTCCGGATGTCATCTTGTGCATTCCTGGCTTTCCAGGGAGGGGTCACTGGCCTGAGCTGTGATAGCTGATGAGCATGCACAGAGTACGTGTCCCTTGGCTCCATCCTGGAGATGCAGCTGCTGAGTGCTACTTCCTCTCCCTGACCATCCACATCCGCATCCCTTTTTCCTGGGGGACTCATAAAATCACAACAGGATTCCATCCTGCTTTACTTACCCTAGAGGGAATATCACAGCATCTGTCTCTACTGGTCCACACAGGGCTGCAGACAATATCAAAATTCTGGATTTGGAACTGCAAACAACCAACAGCAACATCAGCTAAAGATGCTTGAAAAGCATTTTATACTCACGTTTCCACATTTTAACCCTTGCCAACTTCTCACATAGACTCTCTCCAGAGGCAAGCCCTTGAGAGCACTGTGATCCTTACTTCGTTAAGAAAGGACACAAAAACCTATGCCTAAGAGAAAGAGATAGTAAAGCAAAATGCATATGTGAAATTTCCACTTCTGACTCACTTTCTTGGCTAAAAAGGAAATGTTTGATTCCGTTTTGTTTTTTTTAAGAGAGTGTTAATTTATATATTTAATTAAGAATTCAGAATATATTTAAGGATTTGAAAACTACACATTTAAATCAACTTTTAAGAGTCTACCCTTGTAGGAAAATATTAAAAAATTAAAAAACTTCCTCACTGATTCTACAAGCGATACTCTTCTCACAAATTCTTACCTAGGGTGACTAATAACTTCTATGATTACCCTCAGCTTAATTATTTCAATATAGTACACACCTTCTATCTTTCTACATTTTAAAAATAAAGCTCTTTTGATAAAAAGGAAAAGATTGTTTAGATATAGCCATTCTTTTATAAACCTGATATAATTGTTCTATTTAAATACCAAGCCCAATATTCCATTAAAAAGTCTGGATTTTAATCAAAATTATATTAAATTTGCACTAATTTTTTCTACACTGTGTAGTAAAAATTTCACTCTTGAATCTAGGAAGAGAAAATCCTGTCCACTTAGAAAGCTAGATGAAATAAATGCAATTAAAAAATAATAATAGAAGCCTTGCTTTTAGAACAATATTATTATTGATTGACATTCAATATGAACTTAATAAGCCTGGTACAGTGAAAACCTTAGATTTAAACTTTTATCACTAGACAGCATCGTAAATAGGCTTGGCGCACTCCTGCCTCAAACTGGGGCCAGTGAAACTTGTGAGGAATGCCGTCCGCTGGCCACCCCACTATACGGGTCTTCCTTCTGAGACAGACAACGACTCCTCCGTGAGACAGCACAGCTCTAGTGATGGTCACAACGCTAATGTCCTGATTGCACAAGTCTGTACTAACAATGACTACCTTGGAAGAACAAAAATGAATTATTTTAGATTTCATTGATTATCCTGGCAACTCTTTGCGTTGCAGTCTCCAGTTGGACCTTGTTTCAAGACGACTGCCTGATGTTCTCTCGTGTCTTGACATCTTATTTTGTTTCTAGCAGTAAAGCACAATATTATGTTCTGTCAGTAGCGTATTTTCTCAGTGTAATTTTTCCAGTGTTCTGATCTGACCAAGAAATTTGACAATTTAAAACTCACTGAGAAAAAAACTCACTGATTACTTTAAAAAATGCCATTTTAATCTTAACACGAGGTAAGAAAAATAAAAATGTGTTACTTACTGTGGCTGATTTCCTCTCCCCTTTAAGTAGTTTTCCAAGAATTTCATAACCATCAGTTGTGATATTTCCAGCTTCCTTGATGTCTTTTTCTATAATTTCATAGCAGTCGATGTAAATCTTAACACTTTTTGAGGTCACTACGATATGAACCTAAAAAGAGCATTTGTTTCCGTTATAAAATTGCTAACCCTCCCCAAACAACTGTCTGACTTCTGCATATTTCAGACCACAGGTTAAAAGATGTGTTCTTTAAGCTATTCTCATCCCAAATCAAGAGTCTTGGACTAAAAATCCAAGAACTAGGTTGCAATGTCAATGTCATTTATTAACAACATCAAATTTAAGTGAGCCATTTAGCTCTCTGAGTCTCAGTTTCCTTCCTCCACATAAACATGCATAATTTCCTATTTTTCCACATGTACTCTTACTGAGGTAACCAGAGATAATGTAGTAGATGAGATAACTCTGTAAACTATAAAGCACTATTCAAATACAAGTTAATAAATCATTAATATATTATTATTCTCAGTACAAAGGAGTCTTAAATGTCTTCCACTTATTTTGCTAAATTCAATTTTCAATTTGTTATTCTCTAATCTCAGTCAAAAAGAACTTGCACACCATATAGACATCTAACCTAGTAAAGAACTAGCACATGTCTTCTATAGACATTCAGCTCTGAAAATCAATAGACTCAAGATTCAGTTTCCTTATAAGAAAAGAATCTATGGTGATTTATTTTTTGTCTGATACCGAGGACATTTGGAATTTTTAGAAATCTATTAGTATAGATAATAATAAAACATTTGTACTTCAACAATGTAAAGAGTGGCTGCGGGTAATCTTTGAGTTTCTAGTTATGCTCACAGTCCCTCTTATCACAGCACAGATACTCAAGTAAGCATGTAATGATTGCTTTGAAAAGTTGGGCTTCAAGTTAAAAGGAACAGAAATTCCCTTGAACACTTTGAGTCAATAAGCAGAAGGACAATCTCTAGAGACTTTTTAAACAGTAAATATTTTTCCCACATAGGATCACCACCAAAACACTGATTTAGTGTATCTATAAGTGGTAAGTATGAATTACATACTGCTTTTATATAAAAGTGAGACATAGCTTATTAAAAATAAAGAAACTTTAAATGCCCCCAGGGCAACCCTCTAATATTGAATTCAAGAAAAACATCAAGCATTCCCAAGATATTTATTATCTAATAAGAACTAAAACTTATTTGTTGGCTCTTGTATGAACAATTTCAGAGGAAAACCTTCACAAAGTATTTGAAAAATAGTATCCAGAAAAATTATTTCGAAATCAAAAGTTTTAATTTGCGACAAAATTATTCCAAATACACTTGTCATTCAATGTAAACCATAAAGAAACACATGCTGAAAACATATTTTGCTACAATCTCTTCAATGTGTTTTATTGCTTTTTAAACACATGCATAATTACGTTTCTGAGTGGGCTCATCCTCCGGAGACCATTGCCCCAAGTAGTTAGGGACTATTTCCCAGCTGTGAAACATTGTTGGTTACAGACCAGTAGAAAGAAATAGGAACACTTGTCAAGTCATCTCCCTTCCCAAGCTCTGACATTCCCTAAAACTTTATTTTTCTCTATTCCACTTTTGCCTCTTATTAAAAATTTCTCACTTGGATCTATGTCATCTATTACCATCAAATGGAGACAGAAAAAGCTTTTCAAGAAAATCCACAAGAAGCAATAGTTGTCATGCCCTATTTAATCCCTTTTAGCCTATCCCCTCTCTCCCAAGAGCCCCTGCATGTCATTTTCAGAGTACTACTCCTTCTCATCGCCAGGATTGAAGACCTTCGGCTCCTGAGTCAGAGGGAAAAAGAAAGTGTGTGAATCCTTGGATCAGTCAAGAATGTAAATAGACAATAATGATTGAACTTGACACTTGAAGTGATGAAATAAATGAGAGTAGGTTAAAAGAATGAGGTGGGGGAATGGAGGAGGAAAAAGAACATAGTGAAAAAGTAGAGGAGAAATTTTAAAAAGGAAGATATTATGAAAAAAAGGTAGAGAATTTGAGAAGAGAAGAGAGCTTGTGAGGAGAAAGAAGAGGCATTATGTAAAACCTAAGAATACAAAACCTCTCTATAAAGGCAAATAAAGAAAGGAACGTCAAAAAAAAATTAACTTGATTTGCAATAATTAATGACTGTCACTATAGACCTCAGCAAAATACTGCCCTCTTTTTGCTCAAGTAAAATGAAGTTTTTGATGAAAGTTGGAAGCTAAAAAATAACTGTTCCTAAATGTTTATCAATTGGTTAATAGAAGACTAATTTCAAATATCTTCAGTGGGTATGGAAAGAAAAACAAAATAGTCCTTTTCAGCAAGTTACTCAAGTGTAAGTTTAATAAGTGTGTCAATGAGCCAAAAAAGTTCATAAGAACTTTGCCAGATTCAACATCTATTATCAGATAAGGAGCAGTTGAAGCTAATAATATTCGTCAAACTACAATTTGCTTTCATACTGAGGCATTTATTTTACTTCACATGAAGGTCTGTACACCTCTAGGGACGAAGCCGTTACAGATCTTTGCTTTTCCTTCACTGCTTTTTCAGTCTCACTAATGTGCACAATGAAACCTCTCTGAGCTCCATGATGGTAGTCCCTTGCCATCCTTACCAAGAATCTGATTCATGAATAAGAAAAACATTCTGGAAAGAAACCAAGATTCTCAGGAATAGAATCAGCAAGAAATCCAGCTAAATCTACTTAAGTACAGGAAAGTTCTTCAATTTTCATTTGAGAATCAGATTGAACTGGAAATATTTATCTTCTATGTATGGGAACTAACTTTGAGTACCATACTGGAGAAATTTTAGACCACGTGTGCAAGAAGTGGTGTTCCTCCCGTTAATTTAATCCAGTAGATAAAGAAATACCATTAAAAATCCATTCCTAACCTAGATTGTTCTTTTCATTTCTAATGCTTCCAACTTCAATACTCTTATTCGTCAATTAATCATCTTTTACAAACTTGATAGATAGTCCCTATTATCCTTGAATGTTGACATACAAAAAATTAATTAAGACCAACAAGAATAGACAATCCCCTAAGAATGCATCTTAGAACTTTTAATAAGATTTTTTAGAAAATTCATGTGTATTCATGTAAAAGTTAATTTCATAACATTTATCTTAATTATTTTGGTGAATAATGATAACTTTTGGCCCATCACATTTGTAACTGTTCAATAAATGAACAAGCAGAAGCAGCTTACTGTGCTCTATAAAAGAATAATTTTATCAATTAAAATACAACACACAAAAATTTAGCTTTTGAAACAAAATGACATAAAGGTTCACAATAAAATGATAGGTAGAAAAAATAGGCATACAATACTGCATATACTACACGACTCAAATTTTGAAAAGATATTACCATTGAAAATATATCAAAATGTTAATAGTAATTATCTCTCGATTAGTAGAATTATTGCTTTATTTTAAATTTTCTTCTTTGAATTAATCAAATTCTCTAAAATAAAATTTTGTTTTTAAAAGACACAGCTATGTTTCCACCAAGTTAACATGCCTTTTTAATAAATAATAAAATAAATTAGTTTAAATTTTTGTCACATTCTTTTTTCTATAGATAACCAGATAATCTTATGCTTTTACCTTATGGAAACTTCCATAAAATAGTGTCTTCACTTCATCTGTATCAAATGTAACAGTTTGCACCTCACCTCTTGTATCCTTATTAAAGAATGACAATGTCTTGCTAGAAGCTGTAATCAACACATAACTGTTATTAAATCACATGCATCATATACTATATATTGAAAGTACTAACAAATAATTCTTGGAGAGATTTCTAAGAAATTCAATAATTTCTGTTGAGATAAAATGTAATTAGGATATTTACTGACATTATATTTTAAAAACTTTAGACATAAAAGCATGTATCAAGTAAATATATATACTCAGAAGGTTCTTAAAGAGAAAAGAGAAGGAAAGAGAAAACATAATCAAAAATATGTATGCATGTGCCTTAAAATAAAATAAGAATCCTTACGATCTACAATCACTCCAACTTGTGGTTTGTAGTCTCTGTCTGTGATTTGCCAAATTGCAAAAGGGTCACTGGGGGTTTCTGGGAGAAGTCTGAACAATAATATAATCGTGTAGGAAGGAGGAAGTCCATTTGGGTGTACATCTCTGTTGGATAAAACAAAATTAACTAATTAATTAAGAAGGACTTCTCATCAGAAATCGAGAATATTTTAAATCTTTGGACCAGAATTTCCTTATGGGTAGTATTAGAAGTCATTTATAATCATCTGGCTACATATTAGAAAGGGAAAAATTTAGGGAAGACATCAAAAGAACAAACACTGAAGATCCATTACATAAGTGGTAATAGATTATTTATAATCTGATAAAGTCACAAAAGTCAGGAAAACTGCCAAGTGGTCTTTATCCTACTGTTAATAACGAATTTTTTCTAGACACATAGATGATTATAAAATTATATAATAATTTTAGAGTGATAAACATTATATCTATGGATGTAATCTAAGAGAATGAGTCCTACTTAATATACTTAATTTCCAATGTCAGGGGTATAACATCATAAGTAAGATAGCTTAAAGTTTTAATTTCTCCCTCCCTATCTCTAATAGTTTTTACACTTCCAAATTCTACCCTTGAAATCAAATAAATCAAATAATATCCAGAAGCTCACATGTTTCCAAAAATAAAACCAGTAATACATGTTAGGGGACATATACATGTGTGATGATAAGGAGATGTGATTAAATTAAAAGGAAATGTTTCTTGGCTCTAAGGCTGTTGGACAAAAAAGGTGGTCCATGTGTCCTTCCAGAGTTGAGTCCATCATTATCCTGGGGGGATCTATGAAGCAGAATCGATGGTTTTCTGTCTGAGACCATTTAATAACACTTCCTCTCTGAAGGTAGGAAAAAGGCCTTAATAATCAACTCTTGGCAGAAAAGAAGCTATTCCTCCACAAATTTTGACAGAGGGCACAGAACGTCTCTTAAGGTTGCATGTCCTAGTACCAGCCCACTAGTACTTCTGGAATGTACGGCAGCCCTGCTTCTTAAAACACGCGCTCTGGGCCAGCTGCCACAATACCTTTTGTAAGTTCAAGAACCTACTATCTTCATAATATTCTACGTTAAAAACAATACCTTCTCCATATTAATTCATCTGTTACCTAGATCATTTTTCTTCTTCTTCTTTAGTTAACTAGTGCTTACAAAAAAATAATTTAATTGCATTTATGCTTCTTTCATCCACTGACTCTTGAGAGAACAGTAGGCTGTTGTAAGTTAAAACGTGGGAATCGTATCTCGAGGTGACTGCGAGTTAAACACTGGGCATGAGGGTTCACTGAGAAACCTAAGACTGCACACCAGCGGGTTCGCCAGCAGAGTGAGAACCTCCAGTGTGGGCAGACTACAACACACCTGTGCTGCCTTAAAAGAAATTACCTTTGGTTTGAGTCTGAATTTTCCGTCAGCTTTCCCAGAGCATTTTAAATTTCAGATATCATTTTCTGACCCCGTCCTAAATGTCTGAAAGCTTTATTTCTCCTTGTTCTTTTCTCTCCATGAGTTGCCAAACACATATTTTTCATCATTAAAATGTTTCCATTTTAATGAATAAGAAATACATATTTTGGTTATCATACCCAGGTGCAAATGTTCATGAGGTAAAATAACAGCATCTAGAGCTACCCAACAGATGCCAGAGCATCGGCCAACAGAAACTCGCCGCTCCCTGTCTGATCACGGACAGGACCGCTGCCGCCTTTCATCTTCCGTCCAGTCCTTTTGCACCACAGGGAGACGTGTTCAAAACAACACGGTGCCTTCCTGTTTATACAGCCCCCCTCAGAAGCGTAACTACAATCCTAGCCTTGAGTTCAAAAGGACCAGTAACCCACAACACTGCAGAACAAGGACGAGATTCTTGGGCCTGAGAATAGGAAGCCTGAGTCCTCGTCTCCTGTGTGAGCTGATGGAAGACACTTAACCCAACTGTATTTAAGTAAACTAAACAAGGTCACCCACAGGAGTTCTCTGACAATTCTCAAGTCCCTAGATTCTTGACTAAGAAGTCAGAAAAGAAATCCTGACTAAGAAGTCAGCAAAGATGCCAAGAACTTCAAAAAAGTGCCTGGCCCACTACAAGAAAGAGAACCTGCTGCTGTCACACTCACGTGGTAGGCTGGCTCACAAAGGCGTTTTTCTGAAGCCTGTAGGCTGAGTAGCTGGGGAATGACCCCGACTCCAAGGAGACGCCTTGTACAGAAGCAAAACTCTTCTCTGTCAGGTTGTATGCCTCAAGCATCTTAAAACCTTTACATCAGAAAAGAAAATATTGAAATGTGGTCATTTTAATTATTTTATGCTTAAATCCTGAAATAAATTAGTCCAAGAGTACGAATGCTTACCTGGTGAGGTGTAGCCATCCAAATACACGAGAGGGCAACCTGCAACGCACAGTGTGCTTTAAGTACCACCATCGACACCACGTACGACACGACAAGAGCAGCTTGTACGTATATCAAGCAACGAAACTCTTCTTTCGTTTATAAAAAATAACACCAATCTAACCTCTCCTCTGCCAAGCCCCTGAGCCTCCTGCTGCTACGGAACATCACAGAACTTGAGTGGGCAGTAGTCTTCACCCTGGCCCCAGAACCAAGGACACCAGAGGGTGGCCTTCAGGACCACCCGGAGTGGAAGGGAGACAACCGTAGCTACCCACCCACTCTCACCAGTGCGGCTGCATTCTGAGCTTCAGCATAAGTTTTCATAGTAACCGCTGACATTTGTTTACTATTCCCACCTCTACCAGTTTTTTCATTGCTCCCTTGAAGCACGAATGTTGACAGAACAAATACCGACTGATTACTAATAGGGAAATGCTTCTATAAATGCATTTCAAAGTGAAGATTAATTTACTCAAATGTCATGGGCATTGGGATGATGGGAATAGGATATATTAAAACACTTTATTTCCATACAAGGACTATTACATCTTCAAGGCTAAAAATGGACCTCTGACAAGCACACACTTAGCATGATCTCAATAGGAACGATGATTCATCAGGTTCTCAAGTGATTTCCCAGGATCTATTTATGCACAGACTTGATCCCTTATAGGACAGGGAATTGTCTACTAAGTAGTTATTTCTCAAAACAAGCAAGACTATGGATCCATTTGGACCATGACTTACTTGAAGTGGCGGTTTCACAGACAAAGGTAATGAGATTGTCCTCAATCTTCTCAAAAGACTCAAAGTCATCCACAATGAACACATGCCTTTCACTGGGTTTGCTGGCAATGTTGGCGAGCTCGTTGTAGTCCACGTCAGCCACGCCAACTACGAAGACACTGAACCCTGCAAAGCAGTGTTTACAGAGTGAGTTACACGTCCCTTTTCCATCCTTTATTGTTTAAACAACTCAAAATAAAACCTTATCAGAAATGATGCTGTATTTTCTCAGTGTATGCAGCAAGTCCTTTTAATTGACATAAAATCTCTTTAATGAATATGTACTTTTTCCAGGTCTTCCTATTTTCTGGCTTGCAAAATTCAATTAATTGGATTTCCTAAAATAAAATCCCAACAATTAAAAGATGAACATTTTAATAGCAGAAAGACCTAATGAGGTGCACATTTCCTTCCAAAGATCGCAGTCCTAATATACCCATGAATTCTGCAGCTCTCTTAGGCACCATTAACCTTTTAAGCTTATGTGACTCAGAAACCAAGAATGAGCTCATTTTAAAATCTGAGTTCTTAAAACTTATTTTCTCAACAAACTCAGGCTCAAAGGCAGCTTTTTGGCTATTTTCAAAACGGAATCTACAACTCCCACTGGCAAGAAATGGTCATTTATATAGGCTAACAGAAATAAACAAAGCCTTCACTCCAAAAGCATAATTTGAACGTAGAAAAAATAGACTATATAAGGAATTAGATATAAATAAGGTAGCTTGAGCAAGCATTCATAACCCCAAACTTAAATCAGCTAGGAGCCCAAAATATGCAGAAATCTGCTCAAAGTACATAACGTAATGGCAATAATTCATTAAAAGATCAGTGCAAAGAACAGTTTCTACTGAAAGAAGACAGTATGACTTAGCATTAATCCTGACTCATACTTTTAGCCAAAGAATCACGTATTTGCAGATGACAAATTCCATGTAATGAAGTACTTTGCGATTTACTACAATAAATCATGCGTAGCATAAAATTCTCTCTAAAATATGTCCACCCTGGACCCTGCCTGGGAGGGGTGGGAATCGTGTTAATGCAAGTACTGGAAAAGACCTAGTTTCACCTCTGATAATCTCAAATAACTAATCCGAAGGGCAGTGTTACCATGAGGCTCTCGGGACATTTGGGTCTCAACATCTACCCGAGACACCTCCCTGAGGCCTCGCCAGTCCTCCTTTGCGGTGTATCTGTCAGCAGTCTGCACTGAGTCTGCATCTGCAAGGATGTGCTCAAGGTGAAGGCTTCCCTATGTCTCTCCTTGGAGAGCGACAAGTATCAAGCTCCGCTTCTGCTGCAGGAAGCCTGCTCCAGGATCATCCCAGTTTTGCATTCTGGAGCCCTCCAGCCACTCTAGGGAAATGAGGTTTGCTCTTTGACAGACCCTGAGTCACATCTTATACAAAGAGTACACCACGTCACTTTCAAGCAATTATCAAACCATTCCATAATTAAATATAAACTAACATTACAAGGGTATGGAGTACAGACTAAAATAGGAAGAATAAAGTAAAATCACCAATTTTGGTTTTTTGCAATGATTCCTGAACATTTGAAACTGTTAAAATACTGAGTGCAATCACTCGGCATCAGATTCACGCCTGTGCTTACCTGACTGCTGGATGACCAAAGCCGCCTTCTTGACCTCGTCCTGTGACCGACCGTCCGTGACCACAACCAGCACCTTGGGGACGTTCTTCCTCATGCCGCTCTCCCAGGTCAAGACCTTCTCCTTGATAAACGTGAGAGCCTTGCCTACAGAGTGTGGCATGGAACATCTCAGTGTCACCTCAGTGAAAACTACCCGAATGCCATTAGTCAACCCCAACTGATCAGAATCTGCCTATTAGAGTGAGATGGTCCCCTCAGCTCCACTACTCCAAACGTCTCGGAGAGTGGAGGTCCACGTGTGCTCTGATTAACCGTACCTGTTCTTGTGTTTCCTCCTCTGTACCTAATATTCTGGAGGGCCCCAAGGGCTAAGGCCTTGTCATTGTACGTGTTCAGCTTGAACTCAGACTTGACTTCATCACTGTACTGCACAAAGGAGACCTGAAAGGGAATGTGGTTTGCTGGTGAGGGTAAGGCATCTCTGTTTCTATTTCAGTTCTCCAGCGACTCCTCTAGCTGCAGAATGGGAAAAGGAAGTGTCTCAGACCTGACAGCATATGATAAGCTCTTTACAGCAAATGTTATAACACTGACTACTGTTTCTCATTAAATTTTCTAGTTTCTTCAATGAAATTGCCAATAATTGATGTTAATAACCTGAGAGTGCTGTATTCAGATGGTGCCTTTCTCTAAGATGTAGGAAGGGATGGGTAAAGATAGGGAGCAGTGAGGTCCCCGGATAAGATATGAGAACACAGCATCTTGAATACAAATGTTGGCTAAGCAATTGATTCTCAGCCATCTACTCCTTCTCGCTGACTACAGCCATCTTCATGGTAATATAAAAATGTCGCAATGTAATAATAATCAGCACTCATCACAAACTTAGTGGCAGTTTTATTTAGTGGAAAGGGTACTGGCTTTGTAGTCAGGATTCACAGGGCTCAAATCCTAGCTCTGCCATTCATAGCTGTGTGACACTGGGCAAGTTCCCCATGTCTCCAGGCTTTGGTTTCCTTATCAGTAAAACAGAGACAATTAGACTTACTTTCTAGGGTTATTTTAACAATTAGTAATCATGTATACAAAGCAACTGGCACACAGAAGTTCATAAAATATGGTAGCTATTTTTTATTTTTTGTTACAAATCTTAATTTCTAAAAGGATGGGAAAAAATGGCTTAGCTGTTCATACATTAAATTAAGAATATAATTAGCCTGATTTTTTACTCCTCTTGAGTTAGAACAATGCCCACAAGAGTGTTTGGGGATTTGAAATTTAGCATATTCCATAAAGTACTATTCCATAAAAGAAGACATGATTTGTTTATGAAATTATTTGTGGTTTATGTCAAAATCTCTTATTTTCCTAATGTCTCTAAGATGCCACAATGAAAAAGTACAAACTGCAAAAATAAAGAGGAAAAACTCACCAAGAGGAATGGAGAAGGAAAGAAGAGAATTTAAAAAAATAATGCAATTTAGTCTCTTGCTTTAAGGAGTCAACGATTTAGACAGAAGAGAGTCGCACAAATCATGACAATATAAAGCGATACTCACTATAACAACAACAGAGACAAATCCCTCAGGAGTAGGGAACGCCTGAAGCTCAAGGCTCCAGGCAGCCTCCCCAGAAAGAGTGGAATTTGAAATGGGTCTTGAAGGTCAGAGAAAGCAAGACATAGTTAATAGCTCTAATCAGATTCCCAGAGGGGTCTGGGAAGATTCCCAAAAATAGTTCAGAGCCAGCGGACCTGAGTGTTCAGTTCACGGGTATGTTGGGAGTGGTGGAGGAGATTCCCAGCTTTACAGATAGGTTAGGGCTAAATGATTGATTATCCTCTGAGGCCTCTCATGGGAGGATAAACTTCTGTAAGTTGCTACCCTAGTGAAACGAAAAGTTTGGCGTGATTCCACAGCAAGATGATTGGTGGTTATCATTTTAGGAAAACAAATGGAATACCCTTTGAGTCAATAACGGCCATTCTTCTGGTGAAGGTAATGTCTGCAATGTCATGACAGAGGGGGTAGCAGGGTCCCACACACCCACTCCAGTTCACTGCACATCACTGAAGCCTCTGACGTAACAGGGATTGACAATCACAATACACTGAGTTCCCAGAACATTAGATGACCTTTTATGGAAACGTATCTTTGTTGGAAGTTTTAAGCAGGAAGTTAGAGTCAGAATCTCCTAAACTCTTCAACAGAAATATCATCTAGCCAAGAGAATACTTAGAGGAACATTTATTTTTCTATTTATTTATCATTTACACCCAACTCCTTTCCAAAAATACATGTGTAGAGAAAATAGCAAATAAAGAAAGTCAAAACATAGTTCATACTGCAAGGTCTTTCTACTTAAAAAGAGAAGTCGAAGGAAATAGCAAGACGTTACGAATGAACAGCCACCTATGAAACAACACCCACCTGAATTCCAGCAGGACTGATTTCGTCAAATGCTCCCACAGTATTGAAGATGAACTTTACAACTTTGTTAAAATTATCATCCCCGATACTCCAGGAGGCATCAGTCAAGAATACAATATCTGCCTTGGCCCCTTTGCAAACTAGGGGAAAAAAAAAAAAACAGAGGAAGCCCCAAATCTCATAAATTCTTTCATTCAAATCAAATTACATAACTGAGAAATGTAGTCTAACACCTCACTTCTCAAAGTGTGGTTCAGCAGCGACAGCATCGCCTGGGAGTTTCTTATGCAGAGTCCTGGGCCCCAGCCCAGACTTCCTGACTGAGATGAGCAGTAACAAGATGCCCAGGTGATTCACGTGCACCATCGAGTCTGAGAAGCGCTGCTCTAACTGGCCCACAATTTCTGCTCTGGAATTACTGCATCTGTTTAGATCAATTATGCAAATATATGCTCTTTCCTCGCAGAACTCTTCAAGTAGTTTCAAACAATAAATGAGGAGGAAATCAGATGGAAAGCAATGATATCCGGAACTTAAGAACAGCCAGTTCTTAAGTGGGTTTGGAGATTTTGTATATAATTATCAAAGATTTGGTGCAAATAAGGTGTCTTTTATTTTAAATTAGGCCACTAGAATCATACAGAGGGAGGAAGGGGAGGGAATAAAATAAAGAAATGTCTTTAATTTGAATTTTCAGACTTGGAGGCTAAAAAAAAATTAACAAAATCGTAGTGTATAAAAACTTAACATGCAGAATATAGAGCACCAAGAGTGAGCCCTAATGTGAACGATAGACTGTGGGTGATGATGACGTGTCAATGTCAGCTCATGATTGTAACAAATGCACCGCTCTGGGGCTGGGTGTTGACAGCAGGGCAGGCTGTGCATGTGAGAGGGCAGGGTAAATGTGGGAACTCTCTGCACTTTCAGCTCAATTTTGCTGCGAACCTAAAATTGCTCTAAAAAATAAGATCTATTAAGAAAAAAAATCTTAATGTGTTTTAAGCCAAGATTATTTACTGAGTTTCTTTCAACAGTCTAATTTAAAGAAACCCATTATTATTTTACCCTATAATAATATACTTTTAATTTTTAATTTTACTTATTTAAAAGGCTTAAGTTGTAGCATTCTAGAGCCTTCTGAGATAAAAGAAAAATACTTTGAAAATCTGAAATGCTTTCACTTACATGCTGGAAACAGAATGTGGAAAAAGAATAAACCCATAGTTAATTAGCTTAAACTTAATTTGATAAAGCATGAGAATTGCCCCAAATTACTGAGAGACCAGTCTCAATAGTTTGGTATGACTTTTGACCAGTTCACTGCAAGTGACACTTATGTCTCAAACTTTGGTGAATGGGAATTTTTTAGCTTTGTGGAATCCAGCGCACTTCTCTGGTCAGAAGCCAGGAATTCCCAGGGGCTGGGCTGCAGATGCAGCCAAAGGGTTCACAGTGCCTGCTGACGCCAGCACCAGCAGAAAGAATGGCCCGCCATGTGACTATGGACTATATAAGGTATTCATCTGCAAAACTGAGGAAACAGACTTCCAACTGAGGAGCTGGAGGAGTTTATGACTGATCTCATTCACACCAAAATCTGCTTGGAGGGGAGAAGAACAGATTAATGATAATCTTTTCCTCTAATCTAAAAACTCTTCAGCAAGAATAAAAAATCAGCAACATTCCACCTCAATTGTAAAGCATGTCTCAGCTGCATAAGAAGGCTACAGATCCCCCAGCTCACGTATCACCTCAGCTGTACTCACCCTCTCGGGCGGGTGGAATCGTGGGAGGAGGAGGAGGGGTGGGTGGCTCTGTAGGTGCTTCTGTTGGTTTTAGGGCTAGAATTAGAAAAACACAAGATGTGCACATTTCATAACATAGAAAGTAAATTTTAAGAGCGATTTAAGTCCTCGATAACAAATCAAGTCTCATTGGCACTGACATACTGCGAATTCTATTTTGTCCAAATTTGGTATCATTGGTAGTCGTTCAAACTTGACTACTGCTGCAGAAAGCAAAGCCAAGAGTCAAAGGACAAACATAAGGCCTTCAGGTAGAGGCAGACGTGTAGAAGTCACTAACACGGACCTGTGGTCACCTTCTCACAGCTAGAGCCGTTATCTCCCTCATTTAGCCCTTTTCTGAAAATAACACCAACTCTGAAACGGGCAACATGAATTTGTTGCAGATAAAGGTCCTTGACCAGCAATAGACTCCACCTTCAAGAACCTGCCGTCATTACATCATTGCTGCTGCCCATACGGAGAAGGGCCTACACAGGGGTCACTTAAGTCTCCCACACCTACAGCATTCTGTGCTGGAGCCTGACAGAGATGTTCCAGATTACTCAAAAACGTACTGGTATGTTCTCTGACAGAGACACCCGGTCCCTCGAGATTTGGTGTCTGCACAAAAGCAGTGACGCCATAATCAGTGTCTGGTGAAAGGCCAGTGAAGCAGTGACTGGTTTCTGATCCACGCACTGTAATTTCTTGTCCTCTGGTTCCTGATTATGACAACAAAGGAAAATGCCACTGTCATCATCAATTATATTTAAAGACATTTTTATATATCCTTTCATAAACAAAATGGCATCTTCTTTACTGAAGTGTAAAGTGTTGCTACTGTGGGCTCTTGTTCTCTTCTGGGCACACCTACCATCCGCAGGGCTCAGTCTCAGCCTGTAGGAAGTGGCTGCCCGGTGAGGTGACCATCTGACACAGAACCTGTCCCACCCGACCTGGTCAGTTTTCAGATCGGTCACATTTAAATACACTGCAGAAGAAGGAGAGAAAGAAAGAGATTTACTTGTATATAAAGGCAAAAAAGCATACACAATCATAACACAATTTTAAAACTTCCACTGTGGGTGAAAAAAAAAGTCTAAAATCTTACTGTGTCACCTTACAAGAAATATGAAACATATACGAAAATGTGGTGCAGCTAAAACAGACCGTCCTCTCGATCCCTGATCTCCGAGGGAAGGAAATTCCACCCAGGCCCTCTCAACACCACAGTCGTCAAAGATGCCTCAAATAAAATCATAGAAATTTTCCTGAAAGGCTATCTGCTAAGTCCTTAAATAGTTATTAAAGCACTTGGTGACAACAAAATCTACCTGAGGGCCAAATCAATAATCATGGCATTTCTGTGAAAACTTTCAATGAAATCAACACATTTAGGTAAATATTTTTTAACCTCAAATGTAAAAAAGCTACATAGCATCCCAACTCTAATTTTACAGATCATTCATGGATGAAATCATAATTTCTATAATATTTATCTTTCAAAATTCAAAATACATTTTATGAGAAATAAAAATATCTCAACATATACTTTTTTTGTATACTTGATTATATTACTTATATACTTGTTTAGCTGGACACAAAAGGGCCACCTACGTAATGCTGAGGAAATGTGCACATGTTAAAAAGAAATAAAATTAAAACAGGCTGACCTAGTAATTTGTACTAGATTTTTTCTTACAACCGTGAAAAGATCCGTGACTCACATGTAGTGCCTTGATCCGTCAGGGGGACACTGAGTCCAGAATCATACTGAGCATAAACATTCACATCATAGGTGGTGCTGGGGTCGAGATTATGTAATGTATATGATGTCACTTCTCCAACAAAAACTTCCATGGGCTCATTGGAACCTTTAATAACAATCACAAAAATACACAGAAATATGCCATAACCAGTCTCAAATTTTTCTTGAAATCAAATAACTTATACTCAAGTGATAGTATGAACACCATTAATTCCATAGCCCCTTAAGCATTGCTCACAGTAGCACATGTGGTGTTATATGGTGAATACTAAACTACAAGCAGAGACTGAATTCTTTACCCTCGTATTCTCAAAGCACAGCACAGTGCCTAGACTGTAGCAGGTGTGTAATCAATATTCTTTAATGACTGAATCAATCACACGGTCAACTACCCTGGACTCCAAGCCTCTTCTCTAAGTCCCACTGTGCCAGCAGAGTGCTTTGCACATAGTAGGTGCCCAATTAACATTCTTTCAGTTTGTTGTAGAGATGATCTAAGAACGTCTATCTCGGACCTCATTCCACAGTGTGGTTACTGAAGGTCCTCAGTTACCAACACCTCCTCCTCCTTTAAGTTCTCTCTCCATTTCTTGCACAGGCTCACCTTTCCTTTCTCTTGCCTTCTCTCCTTTATTTTTTTCTAATTCATACCCTTCCTGGGTGCATGGAAGATGCCCTAGCAAATTTGGTACAAAGAATATTTTTCTTTCATTTTCCTAAGCATATAGACAGAGCACAGGAACAAAGAGATGAAATAATTTGATCAAAGTGATATTCATTTAGGTGAAAGTGTTAATGGGAAGTTGAGAACAAGTGTGTCATGAATAAACTGAAATGCTCATGCCCAAAATGGAATAATACCTCGACATAATGGGAAAAATACATAAGTTTATATTGATTAAACATGCATTATTTCACAATCATAGTAACATATAAGATGTCTGCACACAACAGATTCCATTTGTGTAATTGTATGGACCAGGTCAAACCATGCAAATTAATGAGAGTCTCATCTACACTCACAGTAACAATGATACTTTAGACCATTGGCTTCAAACGTTCTTTCCAGAAATACTGCCTCTAGTGGGAAAAGACCTGATGTGATAGCTGAACTATCAAGAGAATCTAATTGTAGGGGATGTGGTAAAGAGCACCCTCAGACACAAATAACTCTCCAGTGCATTTCTATGATGATAAAGGTGCTTCCTTACCCACTGGCTTATACACAATTTTATATCCAAGAACCGGGGAGGGTGAAGGATCCCAGGATACCCTGAATCTCGTATACCATTCATCAGAGATGTGTATGTTCTGAGGCGGAAGTAGTCCCACTGCAAACAAAGATTGCCACACATTACTGACCTTTCATTGACACACAAGAGAGCATAGAACTTCATGAGAATTGATTATGAGTATTGACAGTGCAGTCCTATGAGAGCAAGGTAATAATATCCCACAGTGTCCTTATCCAGAAAACAATTAAAAGGCATTGAAGTGTTCAGCAAAAAACATAGTAGCTTTCCAAATTCAAACAGCAGCTCAAATGGACTCAGAAACTGGTGATTTCCAGAGCTGGTATGTTATATGATGCAGAGTTATAGAAAATAATAGAGATTTTATACCATTTTTAGAATTTTATAGATTACAGATTGTTCAAGCCAAAAAGTAATTTAAAGACTATTTAACCCAGGGCTGGCCTGGTGGTGTAGTTAAGTTCACACATTCCACTTCGGTGGCCCAGGGTTCGCAGGTTCAGATCCTGGGCACGGCCAGACGCACCACTTGTCAGGCCATGCTGTGGCAGTGTTCCACATACAAAATAGAGGAAGATGAGCACAGGTGTTAGCTCAGGGCCAATCTTCCTCAGCAAAAAGAGGAAGACTGGCAAAAGACATTAACTCAGGGCCAATCTTCCTCAGCAAAACAAATTCTAAAATCTAAGGGAATGTGAAAAATTGGAAGTTGTTAAATCTAAACCATTGTGAGTCATTAAGCCGAGTCTCCATTGACTCGGTCCTGTAGACAAGAGGTACCAGTAAACATACAAGTTTCTGGCCTTGAAAGACTGAGCTGAAATAACTCTAGCCTTGCTTTTCTCTCAGGAGCTTTCAAATGTTACTGCTCCCGAGTTCTGTAATGTTGTCAAGATCGTGTAAGCACCAAAAGAGTCTGGGCAGCCGAGGGTAGCAGAGCACCTGGAATCATGTTGTTCACGGGGATTTTTGCTGAATGAAGTAGAAAAGAGGAACACCAATATGTACCAGCCACAGAACTCAGACCTGCGGCCCAGCCTGCCCTTACGCCAAACCAGTCACTCTCAACCTTGGCTGCACATGAGAACCTAGGCAGAGCCAGGCCACACGTTAGCCCGTGACCTCAGCAGCTCTGGGGGTGGCACCCATACAAAAGCTCCTCAGGTTATTCCAGCGAGCAACCAAGTTGGAGAACCTTTGCTCTAACCACAAGAAACCGCCACCAGTGCAAGCTAGACAAGGGGCCTGAACACTGGTAATTCTTTGTAAATTACTTGGCACAATAGAAAAAATACTTTTTAAAAAAGCTAAACTTGCAAAGACAGAAGTGATTATTAATTATCTTGCTTCTTTATTTATAACAAGATTCTATCACAATGGAGTGTTTTTTGCCGATACCACATTGACTGAGTCAACAGCTCAGGCCTAACTGATACCACACAAAGTAAAACAGTACTCAGAGAATGTACAGTGGTGTTCCGAAGGAGAAATAAAACTGTCTCAAGCAAAGCAAAATATATAGATTTTTGTCCCCTTTTTCTTCTTTTAGTGGACTTTTAAAAAGTTAAAATACAAATTCTGTTCTCCTATCATTTTGACAAAATTCATTGTCTAATATAAATGTTAATGCAGCATTAATGTAGTATTTGAGATGCATCAGCAAAGGCAAAATTTAAAGATTATAAAAGCACAAGACATTTACCAGTTCTTCCACTTCCTGTTAGATGGCCACCGTCTCCATCTTCGTAAACAGCAATAACGGTAATTTTGTATGGCGTATCAGATTGTAGGGGCTGTAGAATTACATTATTTCTCCTGCCTGGGACTGTGGTCTGTAAGGGAAGTAAATTTACATTTATTATCAGCTAGAGGACTTCCAGGTCAAAAGACAATATTGTTTTATGTATTTCCATAAATAGTAATGGTTTCTTCACATTTTCTTTCTGTTGCACAATGCTCATGGCCAGGCAAACCGTCTATACTGCCTCTGTGTAGTGTGAGAGAATGGTTTTAGAGTCAGATCTGGGCTCAGATTCCAGATCGGCCACTTACCGGCCTTGTGACATAGCCTCTCTGAAGGAAATTGTGAGGCTGAAAGGCAGTAGCACCGACGACACTGGAGGACAGGTTACTGAGTGCCACAGCACTCAGTGGGCAGGGTGTCTCCTTCCGCCCTCAGCGGTAGTGTTATGTTTTCACATACTCCTTCAACAACCACGTTCCACATACCCACTGTGGGCCAAGCGTGGGCCCAGCTGCTGGGAATGCACTGGTGAGCAAAAATGGACCCAGTTTCTGCCCTCAAGAATATCCATTTGGCTGATACTAATTAGGTGAAAAAGATGGAAAAGAGGAAATGGAAAAAACATTCAACTACTTCTGTGATGAGGAAATGAACCAGATATATCTCCCAATCTCTCTTCCAACTTCACGCTTTGCTTCTACAAACAACATGCATCACTTATGCTCATGATTCCCAACATAGAGTCCTGGATGACAAATGGTGAATTGGGGGAAAAAATTGTATTTTTAATGTTTTCAGAACGTGAAGGGAAATTGTGTATTTGTCTATGGCAAGGCTGAATAAACACTAAAGCATGAGCTTCTTTGCTTTGGCAAATGAAGTGCGAATACTGCTTATCTCATTAGGATCAGAAACTCTAAATGACAGTTACATGTGTTTCTGGTTAATAAAAATAGGGGCTTGAATTAAAGCTTAATATATCAAGTTCAAGAAGATGAAACATTTCATAACATGGGGATAACAGAGGGAGAATGATCAAAGAGGATGTATGTGGCAAAACTGTTGAAAATCACAGACCTAACTGCTTTACAATCCACATTTTGTGTCATCTTCTACTAACCCATCATGGCAATTAATTACCAAGCTTTAAAGAAAGTGGTGAGCTTTTCCATCCATAACAAATGGATATGCATAGTGAGTGCCACAAGGAAGCTACAGGAAACCTGATTCTGGTTCTACAGAGACAAAATTTGATTCTCAAAAAGTTTGAAATTAATATGAGAGCATGTATATTCCAAAATGAAAATGTACTGAAAATTGTTAAATTTAGAGAAAAGAGAGCTGAATTAACACTGTAATATTTAAGGGAGACCTTGTAGAGGAATTAGATTTAAAGAAAGGATAGGATTTGGATAGTCACATCATTTGAACATTAATTTAGGTAGCTCAGAATAATATCATGTTTCACTAGGTTTAGTTCCTTTGGTATAATTAGGTGGTTAGATATGCATTTCATGAGATAAGCCAATTTTTCAATCTGTCTTTAGAACAGAAATGAGCCCTGGGGCCCACCCAGTGGCCTAGTGATTAAGTTTGGAGTGCTCTGTTTTGGTGGCCCAGGTTCAGATCCTGGGCACAGACCTACACCACTCATCAATCACGCTGTTGCAGCGACCAACATACAAAATAGAGGAAGACGGGCACAGATGTTAGCTCAGGGCAAATCTTCCTCAAGCAAAAAGAGGAAGATTGGCAACAGGCTGAAATCTTCCTCAACAACAACAACAAAAAGAAATGAGCCCAAAGACATTGATTCTCTGTCATGTGAGAGACCACACCAGGCACATTTGGGTGGTCCCAGTATCATGTCAGAGAAGGCCATACAAAATGTGACTGTCTAGGCAGTGACTGTCACACAAGAGTCAAGGACTCAACTCTAACCATAGCACACTGTTAAAGCAGAAAGCTGAATTTCACCTTCCAACCAGTTAAGAGATTACAAAATGCTCAAATAAATGAGAACTGGACTCACATATTCATCAATTGGATCACCAACAGTGGGAGAATAAATGATTCTGTATTGCTGAACTGGCCCATCAGCATGATCCCAGGCTACAGAGAGGCTATTGGTTGTCTCCCCAAAGACTCTCAGATTTCTTGGTCCACTTCGTGGTACTAAATAAATAAAATATGATAGAGTTAGTAGCCTGCCTAGGAGCGTGGTGGACATGGAGGCGGAGGGAGGGGTATAAAAGCACTTTACCCAGGTCACATCAAGGAAGTCGTTTGCAGGTGTTTCACCATTCATTGGGATGCTTACTCCCTTATGACAAAACATACATCTGCTATGGTTTTAATGTGAAACCATAAAAAGTAGAAAGTACTACATTTCAGAGCTACAGTCACATGCTAAACTTTCAGTGACACAGAGCTAGGTTTGAACCTAAATGTATAGCTGAGAAAGAAAGGGATTACTTTAACCATTGTAAACACCTCCTGTTTAGTGAAACATAGAGGCCGAGCCCTCACATTTCCAAAGTGCCCACTTGGTGAGAAGACCTACTGCAGAGCAGAAGAAGGGAAGAAACCCCTACTGAACCTAGGTCCCGGATGAGAAAATGGCCAAACGAAGTTCACTCAGCACAGAGGGCAGTCATAGGCCCAAAGCTTCAGCCGGGAATGCAATTGGGGGGAGCCCAGGGAGAACCACAGGCCCAGGCCTACCATCACCTACACAAAGGTGGAGAAAGCTCTCACCACCTCTCTCTCCCCCTTGCCTCCTACTCCTCACTCATTCAGGGAAGCCCTGCAATCAAGTTACGAGGGAATGGGGCGGAGAAAGGATTTCGGCCTCACGCGTTCGGCCCTGGCCGGGGCTGGGATTCCCCTCTCCATCTGAGTAGAGAGCCACGATGTTCACAGAATAGGGTGTGTCCGGAATCAGCCGCTCCAGGTGCACCGTGCGGGTATTTCCTGGCACCACAATCTGGAGGGGAGGAAACGCCAAATTCTGCCCGACAACAACCCAAATACTTATCAAGTCTATTAGTCAGCATAATAATATTTCTAATAAAAGGCTGAGCCCAGACACATTAGAAGCCAACTACTATGCTTCCTCATGAGATTTGCCTGAGCCACACCATTAGATGCAGTTTATCCCCAGAAACTCCCCCGCCAAGAAAGTGAGTTCATACTCGACCTTTAGAGCTTCAATTACCTCCCATTTATGTTTATTGTAAAGATTCTCAAATACAACATCCAGGGCTTATGATAATTACCCAGAGAGCATCCCAAATGTTAGATACACATAGGAGAAGGGACCCCACACTGACTGGGGAGAGATTTTGTACTAAAATAGAGAACTGTTCCATGCAGTGGATAAGGACAACATTGTCTGAACATGTCCTACCACACACAGGGACATGCAAATCAATATTCTTACAGAACACATGTATTGCTCATGTGTTTATCTTTGTTCATCATCATTGTTTATTTTTGTAAAGACTTGTAAATTATATTAGTCTATAAATTTACCTTCTTTTAGGTGTTCTGATACTGTCCTTATTCAAATTAGTCATTTCTGATTTCTACATTATTAATCTACTTACAAAACTGAATAGTACTATGAATTGAAGATAGATTGGGCCATTTGTGAGAGCCAGTGAAGGCAAACTTTAAGATATTTTCATAACAAAGATATTGGTCCGTTACAACAAAAGCCCATATTGACAAGGTCCAGCAATGATTTGCATTTACTACTGGGGTTTTTAACACATATAACTAATTTGCATTTTCCCAAAATTCATTTTTGCTAACTAACCCTGTAATTAAAACACCTGCCTTAATTCATTAAAAGCATGTTTGTGGTTTGCATTCTCACAGGCTACCAGACATAACACAACCATGAGCCCACGTTCATCAGGAAACGAAGTTTCCGTGAGACTCAGCACCACACCAACAATTGACTTATTGTTCTGGGCCAGCAGCCATGGCAGGAGGTGCAGTAGAGTCTACGAAATTTCTTTGCTGAGCTCTAAGATCACAAAATTACTTACAGATTCTGAGGGTCTCGTGCCTGCCACAGGAGAATACACAATGCGGTACTGCTGCACGGGCCCAGGCGCGGGGTCCCAGCGCACGTCCAGGCTGTTGGGGGTAGGATTGTACACTTGGACGTTTCTTGCCAGTCCTCTCACCACTGAGGAAAGAAAAGCCAACGCATATTTCTTAAGTCTGTTTATATATGTCGAGATTTTGTTATCACTTCTCCATGACTTACACTCTGTAATAGGATAAAATACTGTCCTCCTTAAACTTCTAATCACCTACACACAAAAGCAGATTAAAACTCTCCAAATCCAAAGTTAGTCCAAGTTAGCCAATTATGGCCTTTGTCTATATGGAAGAAAAGTTGTTGCCAATAAAAACAAGCTAGGAAAAGTATTAGTACTGGGTTGGCCATAAGAGGACAAGGGACAAGAAACAAAAGAAGCTTCAGTTTTCCAATATAAGTAACAGAGAGAGAGAGAAGAGGATTTTATAACGTCTGCCTTCTAAGTAAAAACTGACAACAGCTGTGAAGCCTGTCTAATTCAGGCAGTGAGTTTCAATCATTCATTCTTCCATTCATTCCTTCTTCATTCAACAAATAGCTACCGAATGTCTTCTGTGGTTAAAAGAAAAGGCAAATGGAGGGAGAAATAAAAAATACACTCAGTTCCCAAGTTACTGCTCTAGTAGGGACTTAGAAAAACATACAGACTAAATCCACATATTAACTCCAAACTCTTGTCTAGCTAACAGCATCACCTTTCTAGACCACTGACCTTTTACCAGAAGAGGCCACCCATACTTGCTTCCTTTTACCCATCAGAAATATATGTATATTTTTGTGTGTGTGTGAGGAAGATCAGCCCTGAGCTAACATCCATCGCCAATCCTCCTCTTTTTGCTGAGGAAGACTGGCCCTGGGCTAACGTCTGTGCCCATCTTCCTCTACTTTATATGGAACGCCGCCATAGCATGGCTTGACAAGCGGTGTGTCGGTCCACACCAGGGATCTGAACCTGCAAACCCTGGGCCCCCGAAGCAGAGCACGCGAACCTAACTACTATACCACCATGCCGGCCCCAGCAAGTATATTTTTAAAGCTAAAAGAAATACTCATGAGTATGCACAAAAGCCTTTAAGCAATACTACAAGGAATAGTAAAACCACTATAAACTGGTTTCCCAAGATTTTAATGCAAATGAAAGTACACAGATTTTTAATGCCAAAAAGCACTTCATCAGCAAACCACAGAAATATGCAACCAAGTAATGTGATGAACAGATTTCAGCAACGCACCCAAGTTTATAAAGCATGAGGCAAAGCTCAAAGAATTCTTGTCAGTGAAAGAGAATAATCGAAGAAGCACACTAATGATTGCATATACATTTCCAAATCTTGAAATTATCATTTCAGAAGAAGAATGCCATTATAAATCTTTTATTTCATATGCTAAAATATAAATAGTTGATGGTGTTTGAGAGGTGAACTATAAGTAATTTTTATGTTTTTATTCTATAATTTTGAATTTTCCAAATTTCCTTTAATGGGCCTATATAGCCTTTATAATAAAAAGCAAAATTCATGATGAAAAAGCTAAATTTTCATGCCTTCTTACTTACATGTCCTTCCAGTATCTGACGTGCGTCCTCCATCACCTTCAGTGTAGACAGGAACGACTGTGACAGCGTATGGCGTATCTGGCTGCAGATTCCTAAGAATGGCATAATTGGTATTCCCAGGGATTGGCACCTACAGATTTTAATAAAACGTAAAATGTCTGATTTGCAAAACTTGTAAAAGAAATAATACTTCAAACAATATAATACTCAAAATCCTAACTCAAGACCAAGTCAGGCAGTAAGCTCTATGATACTGGAATATAAGAAGGTTGTAAAGACTTCTCTAGATCTCTACATTCACCCTAGGCTCCATCTTTAGGACTTCCTGGAATGATTACCTCCCCCAGGCCCAATCCCCTACAATTTCCCTTTCATCCACCTACTAAGGCCCCAACCTATTACCCTCTGTCAAGTTCTATTAAATGAATATGAATTTCTTCAGTGCCAAAACAAGTTGGTTAACTCCTTTAGCTTTCTTTTAAATCATTCCACTACAGTTTAAACAAACATGCATTTTTCACTACAGGAGATAATTACCAGCTCCTCCGGACCACCTGCTGTTGGTGCATAGAAGAGCTTGTACTGACGAGGATTTCCCTCTGCATGGTCCCAGCGAACATTCAAAGTGCTGGTCGAAGGGTCATACACTCTTAGGTTCCTCACAGTACTCAGGGGTTCTGAAATGCACAGAAATCACATCCCAGTGTGATCCTGACAACCAAGCACACGTGAAACACAGGTTCATTGACATCTCCCAGGAACCCTAGAACATAGCAGGCACCCCATAGTGGGCACCCCAAAATTATCTGTTGATACAGTAGCAAATAAATGAAAGACTGTCCATGATAAGCTGGTACACATCTCATCTCTTCACAAGATATTTTGGCCCCAGAGTGTTTCTTTCCTCCTCAAAAGTAATAAATATCTTTCTTCACAAATAGAGCCAGATAACTCCAAGCAAGGATACTAAAACAATATCATTTTTAAACACATTTTAAAAGATTAGCAAACCTCTGTGTCATCCCAGTGTTTCCAGATAAGGATGTGATTCCATTCCAATGGTATTCTTCTTTACTGTATTAAAGAAGCTACAGGAGTCTGGGTTCACTTACTGGTCTTGCCTCTTCCCGTCATCCGACCTCCTTCACCATCAGGATACAGGGAGGACACAGTGATCGTGTAAGGAGTGTCAGGCTTCAGTTTCTGCAGGACTACACTGTTCTGCCGTCCTCCTATCGTGGTCTTGAGTAAAACAGGGATAAGCGTTAGCCTTGTTCTCTCCATCTCACTAACCTGTTAGAAAAAGTTCTTTCTACGGGGGAGCTGTCTGAGATCTTTGCCAAGATCTGGAAACACGCACCACAATGAAGGTTTAAAATATATCTTACAGTATAACTTTAAATGTAAAATATGCACCTTAAATCATAAAAAGGATTCTAAGCCTTAAACTGGTGACCTCAAAAGGATATTCCTACTTGCTCGCCTCACTGCCAGCACTGCGAAATTTCATCCAAAACACATTTCACAGATTTCTTTCCAAAATAAACACTAATTGTAAGTGAGCTACCAAGGAATTTTAAGATAGCAAAGAATTGCATTGTATTAGAGGCTCCACACCATTCAATATTATTCTTACTTTTTTACAGATGGTTTTTATTTGCTTTTGAAACACATTAAAATGATTCAACAAAAGACTTAAAGCTTTTGGTGTTTCCCCCCCAAAACTGCCACTCTAACAGCATTAGCTGTGTAAACTACGTGACCGGACCCTTTGCCAGGCCACATTCAGGCAGGGGTTCCCAGCCGTCTCCACGACACCAGCTTTGTAGTATAAAGCTTTTCAATTTCCTCCAATTACGAAGTTTGAAGTTTTTATTCACTGCTTCAGGCCATTTAGCTATCTAGTTGAAAGAAAATTTGTATGATTTGTTAACAGTCTACCAGAGTCAGATGTTTATACCATACTGATTAAAATCACATGAAAATGGCCTGCTGCCCACAGTGAGTGCACATGTGGGTGACTGGATGCGCTGGGACAGTCCAGATGTCTCCAGCTTAGCACGCATCCACTCAAGAAGTCTGAGTCCCAGAGAAAACCTCACTGATAATTGCAATCATCCTCAATATGAGCAAATTGAACTACAGTGGCTAATTTTAATAAATTTGATATTTGAGGTGATGAGAAGAATGTATCAATATCAGTACAAGCCATTTGCTATTTAACAAATCTGAAAGCATCCACTTAGAAGAACTAGCCTTATGAGTAAGCAGGGAGGTATCTACCTACTTGTCTTACCAACTCCAAAATAATTCTAGCATCAGTGATTCATTACTTTGATTATTTCACGGACTAGCATTAAAATGCAAATATCCCCAAGAATAACAAACCTTAAGAGACTATCAGCTAATGCTTTTCAGAGGGTAAATTCATGAGACTTTTCTGATTATAACAAACAGCTGCGAGATAGTGAAAGAGACTCGGGGCAGCAGCTGGAGGCTCAGTATCCCCAAGAAGAGAAGCTCAAGACAAGCTTCACCAGCTTTCAGTTCTGCCGAAATGCGGCCTGCCTCAGACAAAAACAAGTTCTGTTTCTAGCACTAAAATATTAGTCCATCAAATGTGTCTTATCTTAGTTTATATAAAAGCCAGTTGATTACCATTGGTATTCAGTTTATTACTGATAGCCTATTTAACTAAAACAGACAAATTCTCAATCCAAATGTATCATACCACCTAAGACTAGTTCTATGGAAACCTCAAAAGACCCACTCAAAAGTCACATCAAAGTTCTGACCCAGCTAAACCCACTTACTGTGAAGTATCAGAGACCTTTAACCACTGCCAGCATCCACCTCTGCTACCATCTCCAAACTGGGAAGACTCATGACCCATTTGCTGGAGCTCAGCAGGTCAGATAATTGAAGGTTAATAACTCACATCTCTCTAAGGCTATGTGAGGAAATATTACAGCCCTCCCCCAAAAGTCAACAAAATACTGGACTTACCAAAAGAGATGTCTGAAATAAAGGAGGAAGCATCACCCTATTGGTGTAAAAATCATGGCGCTTCCTGGCCTAGGATAATGTGTGCAGTTCTAGTCACACATTTCATGAAAGCAAAGCTGAAAAAGTTTCAAAGACAGACAACCAAAGAAAGCAAGGTGAATGGACAAGGACTCTGCTAAATAAGGGAAGACTGGGAAGATAAAGAAGATGAAGACTGAGTTTACAGTCCTACCGTCTTTCTCAGTAAACTCCATTTGGATAACTATAAACATGATAAACAGTAAAAACTAGGTGAATAGGGGCCCAGATCTAGAAATACCAGATCTAGAAGATACCTTATGACATGCAAAAAACAGAAAAATTAGAATAAGGAAATTTAGCAAACTTTCAGTACTTGATTAAGTTAGAGAGATATGGATTGAAAATCGAAATAGACAAAACTCTAGACAGCTTCAAGGATGATCCGGCCCTAAGGGTTTTTACGGTAAGTGCGGATGCGCTGAGGCGCCTGATGCTGTGAGGCTACCACGAAAAGCAACTCTTGTCTCCTGTGAATGTCCATTGGATGGAGTCAAATAATTCCACCCAATACAGTAAATCTTGCATCTCTCAAAGTAGTCTATGACTAACTAAATATTGGGGTGAAAGGAGTTTGAGGAGAAAAGGTAGAATTTGTCCAAGTTATACTTTTTTCAAAGCAAATTACCGTCTGCTCATTGCCTTCCCCTGTCGAAGGCTGATACGTGACTCTGTATTTCTGCACACGACCGCTGGCAGAATCCCACTTAACGGTCAAGCTGTAGGATGTTGCATTGTACACCTGAAGGTTTCGCGGGCCACTTTTTGGAGCTGAAAGAAGATTGTTGAGAAACAGAGTAAGCACACAGAACAATGCCTCCCCCTAAATATGCACTGTTGCCAAGGAAATAGCAGGGCTGTATACTAGGTTTAGAACGAAATATGACCCTGTGATAAATGATGGTCACTGAATCTTAAATGACTCCTTAACAAATAGTAGCAAAGCGACGTTTGTCAAGAAAGCCCTGTTTGAAGGAGGTCCCAATCACCCCTTACAATTTAAAAGTGGAAGGACTGTTTGCAATGGATTTTGTGGTATTTTTCATTCATTCATTCATTCATTCATTATTTGGTCATTCATACAATTCTGCAAAGTAAATTCTCACCTTGTGTTGTTAAAGGTATCAAACGTGCTAAAAAAAAAGAATTTGGGGAAATATTACCAATATGGCTATAACTCCATTTTTAAAATTAATTTTAAAATAACAACGTCCTATTTGAAAACTGAACACCTACGTGTGCGCTCACTGCCAATCAGGTCATCGCTTTCTGACTCATCCGGATAAATGGCAGTAATGGAAACTTCATAGAGAGTGTTCGGGTTTAGGTTTTCAAACACCAAAGTATTTTCATCTCCATTTAAGATGGTCTTAGGGAAAAAGGGAAAAAAACAAACCCACACAAAATTAAGTCACCATGTATAGCATATGCCAATGGCAGCGTGTTGACATCTTTTAGCCCAATGATCTTCCTGCTTTGATGCAGGCCATGAGCTCAAATGTTACTAGCAGGAGAGGATGTTTCCTGGCAACAGAGCTAATACATATTTCAAACAAGGTTCCCTATAATAAAATAGGATCTAAAGAGAAGAAAGAGGAGAAAGAGAGTTAACACTACCTCCATCTTATCAGAGCTTCCAACAGGTGCCCAGGTTATTCTGTAGAGGGACACATCTGATGCTCCATGATCCCAGGTGCCTCTGAAGCTCTCTGGTGACACTTCAGTAATCTTTAGGTTTGTTGGGGCTGGCACAGTGCCTATCATGAGAAAAGGCAGCCCTAAGTTTTTGAATGTGATCTGCAAAGTTAATTTAATACAATAAACTGCCATGTTTTATTTTAAGGGACACGGAAAAACTGACTGAAAACATTGTTAGAACCAAATATCTTAACAATTTAGTTCATTTGGAAGATCAACACAAGAGAAAGCTCCAAAAACTGCAAGCATTGTATGGATATAATAGGGTGATTTTCTTAAAGGTACCATTTAGTAATACTCTCCTAACTCAGTGGTTCTTAATCACTTTGTATGTCAAACTTTTTGAGAAACTAAGGAAAACCATGGACTCTTTACACAGCAATACAGATAAGCACAAACTCTGGCATATAACATCAGAGAGTGCACGGACCACCGTGGTCCATGAAATGTTATGATCTAAGTAATCCACACATTAGCTTTTCCTGTGGATCGCTAATCCTGAACACAATGTGACGCAGACTGCACTGACTCTGTCCAGAGATGGGAATAACCCTGAAGTGCTGCTGACTGTCTGCTGGAATCCCAACTGAAAGCCCCTCCATGGATCAGGCTCTCTAGTTAGTTTGCAGCACAAGCAATTTGGAAAGTATCCACCAGTCCTGAGCTTTCGTGATCAATTATTTCTCTACCTCCTGGTACCCAAAGCCAATGACACAAAACCCAGAGTCATCAAAAATTTGTTTCTAATAATTACAATGAAAAGGCCCATCGAGATAAAGAGAGTGGTACCACTTTCACAAGCACACCTGCAAAAGAAACCAGCTGTTCAGTATGCACTTTGGATGTGCGTAAAAGTTATTAGGAAATCTTAAGGACTAAAAACATACATTGAAAGTATTAATTTCGTATACTAAATTACCTACTTTCACTAGTCTTTTTTCCTGACTTCTTTTTCACTTTACTGCACCTGCTACGTTTCTGCACAGCTGTCAGTCTATTCATATGCATCAATTTTCATCTCTAGCCACTACCCTCACCAGCTAAGAACGGACGCCAAGAGGGCAACTGAAATAGCTAAAAGATATCGCGCAGTAAGAAAAGAGCAGAAGTGGCCACTGCCTGCTAAGGAGCAGGCTGCGACATTTGACAACATGCCCTGATCATGTGTAGACAGCTGGGCACTAAAGGGGAAGTTTTTGAGCCTCTGGTGAGGCCGTTGCTGGATAGGAAGTAGAAGTTCCAGACTACAGCACGGACCCCACCACTAGTTCACTGGGCGAGGCAGGCAAGTCAGTAAATTCTCTAGACCTATGCTGTCCAATATGGGACCACTAGCCCCGCGGAGCTATTTAGTACTTGAAATGGGGCTAGTCCAAACTGAGACATGCTGTAAGTGTAAAATTAATACACACTGGATTTCAAGAAATTATTATTAAAATACAATGGATGGTAATTAGTATTTGGGTGGTGAACATGATGTTATTTATGCAGAAACAGAAGTATAATGATGTACGCCAGAAATTTATACAATGTTATAAACCAATATTACTGCAATAAAAAATAAATTTAAAAAAGAAAAATAAAATACAATGTGAAACATCTCACTAATAATTATCATACCAATACACGTTTAAATGATAATATGTTGGATATATTGGGTTGAATAAAATACATTATTAAAATTAATTTCATCTGTCTCTTTTTACCTTTTTTATGTGGCTACCGGAAATTCTAAATTAAATATGTGGCTCCCATTATATTTCTTCAGAACACTGCTGACTCTGGACCTCAATTTCTTAATCACCATGTAATTAGGAAATTATGTGCTGAGCACTGTGCCAGGCACTGGAGATACAAAGCTGAACAAAATAAATGTCTCTGCCTTCATTAGGGGGCAGCAAGGGGAAAGTAGAACAGACAGAAAAAAAGACCCACAGGCAATAGTCATTGAGTTAAATACTATGGCAGTACCATGAGAGGGAGAGGAACAGACACCCCTCGAAGTGGCAGCACAATGGAGCAGGGAACCAGGGGCCTGGACCTTTCCACCGTGGAAGGCTCCTTTCCTCTGCAATTCCATAGCACACAATCTGAGTGCCACTTACCCACCTTCCTTACACGATCCCATGCATTGTGCATTAATTTTTCTTATCTCCACATTGAAATCATCAACTATTGAGGGCAAAGATGCTTATATTTTGTTACCCCTGATAGCACTTTACATATAATAAGATTTCAAAAAATATTTGAGAACTAATGCAACTTTTCCAGAGAAAGTGTTCAACATACATCAAGAATATACTTTCTTCCCACACCCCTACACACACACACACACACACACACACACACACACACACACAAGTTAAGTATCTGGAAGATGAATTAGTGACAGTGGCTGATAGAATAATAGTAGGGTATAAATTATCAGGAAAGGAATGAACATAAAGGTAGAATATGGGAAGAAAATAAGTGAAAAACAATCTATGAATCCAAAGACTATTAAATACTTGCAAAAACAGCATTAAGAAACGAAATGCCATGGTAACTTCCATTACTCATGCACGTGGTGGTGCTCCCCAATGATCAATAAAGGGTGGTCACAACTCACGGGTAGTTTCTTGAGCAGCCACTGGGGGAGACTCGCCCTCGTCATACACTGCAGAAACGCTGACCGTGTAGAGGGTTTGTGAGAGGAGGTCTCTGAGAGGGGTGCTGGTCCGTGACCTGTCCACCTCCACCTGTAACAGAGCAGTGGGACTATTTTTACAAAGCGTTTAGTTTTGGTATCTCCCTCTTGTTTATTATACCTCTCAGCACAAGACCATAAGAATTGTGGCACAAAAAAGCAACGTTTTCCAATTTGTGTAAGAGTCCAGGAACTGGAGACAGTTTAAATGTTTCCAAAGTGGAAAAAATGAGTGTACTAGAGCCATATCTGACACTACTGTTTGGTAAATGATGACTCCCTACAGACTCAAACAACCTCATTATTTCTCACCTGTTTCCCTTCATATTACTGCCTTATTTCTTCGGGAGTGTTCTCCCAGGCATTATCTCATTTGCTTCACACAAGAACCCTGTGAGACCCACTGGTTACTGTACCTCTTTTGAAATTGAAACCCGGAATGAATGAATGTGTGCCCACGTATAAATTAGCTTTTGTATAATCCAGGTGACCAACACAGTCAGTAACTGGGTGCTTAGAGAAAGTATTTCTATCTAGTCTATATCTATATCTATTTCTATGCCTTTGAGATCCTGACATTAATGCCCCTCCACCAAGCACACACAAGGTTTAAAGCCATTTGCGGGAGAAGCCCCTCAGTTTGCTCCCACTTTGAATCAGGTTGTCATGGAAACAGCTCTCTGCCCCAACATCATCTCAAAAAATGCCCACTGCTAAAGGGACGCTCCTCTAACAACAAATTCATATTTTCTCTCTGTCCTGCTCAACTGTCCCATCTTCCCATTATCTGACAAACACCCCCTTTTCTTTCCTGCATCCCCTTGCTAGCTTTTATTTTTAGAAACATTATTATGACATTTTTTAGTAATTCATAAAATGCAGAACGCCATATAAGGCATCTGAATGAGAAGGAAATACCATCTAGATTCTATAATTCTTTATCTACAAAGGGATGATCCTTTTTTTTTTTTTTTGTGAGGAAGACCAGCCCTGAGCTAACATCCATTGCTAGTCCCCCTCTTTCTGCTGAGGAAGACTGGCTCTGGGCTGACATCCGTGCCCGTCTTCCTCTACTTTATATGGGACGCCGCCACGGCGTGGCTTACTAGCAGTGCGTCGGCGGGCGCCCGGGATCCGAACCTGCGAACCCCGGGCTGCCAAGCGCGACCTAAACTGCTGCGCCACTGGGCCGGCCCGGGATGATGTTTTTGAGATTAATATCACACAGCAAAACACTTCTAAACTAAATTAAGGCAGTCCAATATACTATTGATATTCAAAAAGTGCTTTATTAATATGTTTTCAACACCATATTAATAAAAAGACAAGCATTCAAAACATGCTGTCATCTGTACTTGTTTAGGTTCTTTTGTTAAACCTACTAGGAAAATAAATATTTCCAAATCCATTCTAATCTCCAACCTACCTCTTTGACATCCTCTTCTGGTGTTTTGTAGCGAACAATATATTTACGCACTTTTCCAGGCACAGGTTCCCAAAAGACATTCATGGTGCTGTGAGTCACATCTCTGAGTTTCAGATCTCGAGGTCTGGGTAAAGGCACTGGAGATGCACGAGAAATTAGATTCCGATGTGTTCCCAACCACAAAGCTCTAAAGCATCCACACAAGCTTTCAAGAAGCTATTTGGAGAAAACTTAAAGGTGTGCAGCAAAATAACCAAAAAAAAAAAAAATGGTTATGATGATAAAGTACTATGATTCTATCAGGTAGAGCTGAATTCTTCTTTAAAAGGCTTTTTAAACATAGGATAAATCTAAATTTTTATTACAATTCTAACTTCTCATTTATATGTTAACCTTTCTCTACTCTATTTAAATAAGCTCTTGCTTGCTGCTCAGCTATAATAAATCACAATTCACCATAAAAGTACAGCTCATGTTTCTTTATCAGATATGTAAATCAGTTAAGATAGAAAACAAAATCAAAAGAGTTATGCTCCCTTAAGAATGTGATAGAAAAACAAATGGTTACAACAGTGAAGAATGAAGATGGGCTAAAATTAAGAATCCAATAAGCTTATAGGAAAATCCACGGAAGCTTAAATGGTTAGAAGAAAACCCAAATGATAAATTTTTACCAAGTCAAAAAAAGCTTTACCTTAAAAAGAACAGCGAGGAGGATAACTAATGAAGAGATTTTTGTTTTGTTGTCTGAGACGTATCTCACTCTTTCTAGCTGCCCATTTGACCAATTTCCTTTGTCTCGGATTTCAACCCTGTACATCTCTCTTCCTGAATTTCTTTCTCCACCTCCATGTTTCTGCACCTCCATCCCTTCAGCACTTTCGTCTCTGCATCTCTCTGTGCCATCCCATCCTCCACTGTTGCGGTCCAGCCCCATATCCAAATCCATGACCCCATTGGCCTTTCAACCCACGATGACTTTTGGGTCTTCTCTCCCAGCACTCTCAGAATACACGTCTCCATCTCTGGCTGGTTCCCCACTCTTTCCATCTGCCACTACCCCATTTCCACAAAACCACCAGCTCCACACAGGGTCTAACATATAAAAGATGGTTATTTATTGTCAATGCATTTATCCTGCCCTGCCCTGCAGGGGCTCTTTGTCTTTTCTGCCCCATCATGCTTCTGTCTCAGTCCTCTTTCCCTCTTGAAGGTTCCTTCCAACTTCTTAATTTCCTTAGAAAACTGGACTGAAACTCATCGAATTTAAGCCAAGTCATCTATCCCAGCATGTCCCAACAAGCATGAAAAGAAACTACCATCTAGGTAAGACAAGGGTCCTAAGTGCAATCATTGTCACTTTCCAAGAAAAAGCATCTAAATGCTAGTGAGACAAACCAGAAACACAAAAGACGCTGATCAACACACACAAGAGAAGTGCAAACCACAGAGAAGCCCATGTGCTCTATGCTGCTTATTTACTGATACGTTCCCAACACCTGGCACAGTGACTGGAGTATAACAGACGATCGATCTATTTTTGGATTGAGTTGATTGATTAATTCACTTAACTGAAACAGACTTATTTATGCAAGCCATGGAGTTTCTACTTCAACAAGAACTTAGAACATCTTGATCTTAAACCCAGTATCTTCCTCCAAAACTACACTCACCCAACATTCCCTTCCCACCAATGCTATATACCGCATTTCATGGATCTACAACATCAGTTCTGAGATGCACCATTATTTTATGTTCGATGCCCTGACTGACAACCAGCCGAGAGTAACTGTAAGACACTATCGATTGTAAGATACACCTCAATATCAGGCATGTTAAATGTGAAAAAAAATGTAAATCCTAGAATCAATTTAAGATGCTGCCATAAGTCTAGAATTAGTCTTAATTCTCAAATTTGATTGCGATAAGTAATAACCCTGTAACTAATGCATAAATTATCAAATTATTGTTAGCATCGAGTGAAAGAAAAATCTTAACATGATGTTTACAGCAATAAGGAAAGAAGGAAATCTAGCAATGCCTTACAGGTGACTTTCCGAGCAGTAACAGGCTCACTAGTGAGGTCGTACAGGGCTGCCTGGACTGTGACCGCATACTCGGTGTTGGGAAAAAGGTCAGCCAGCTGCACATCGTTCACTGTCGGCCCCACGCGCATCTGCATACAGACATTCAGAGGGGAAATAAGACATGCAAATCAAGCATTTCCACTCACTGGGGATAACCAGTACAGCCTATTTGTAATCACTAGATATGACACAACTTTTATTTTTCATTTTTCTGAATTGCACTTCCTTTTTCATGCCAATGTTTTCAAAAACGTATCACAGGCCACAATTCTAATTTTCTATCTTTCTGTTTTGTGTGTAAAGCTATAAATGAGTTCATAAGTAACTGCAGTTTAACGGGGATTCTAAATCTGTAAAGTCTCAGGAGGACCCAGCGATAAAGAAACAAACATCTCCCACCTCTTTGGGTTGTGTCGGTTCTGTGGCATTGACAGGTTCGTACGACAAGGAGTAGCCAGTAGCCCCTCCCACTGGCTGCCACTGCACACGCATGGTTGTAGGGCCAATGTCATAAATATTCAGGCTGACCACAGGGACTGGCACTGTTGGAATGTAAAAGGAGATATCAGTAATTCCTGTCATGCTACTCATTTTTCAATTGTGGTTTCCTACTTCATTACCGATATTTGTTTATGCTAAATAGAGAATGGGTTGCTGTGAGAAATCGATGAGTTAATATAATCTTTTCCTTTCCCCCAAAAAAACCAATCTCATTGTTCATTGCCACCCCATACTCAGGACTGCATGTTACAACTATTTCATAGCAGAAAAAAGTTTAAATTTCA
The DNA here is from genome assembly GCA_031878705.1 of Tapirus indicus. Classification (NCBI taxonomy): domain Eukaryota; kingdom Metazoa; phylum Chordata; class Mammalia; order Perissodactyla; family Tapiridae; genus Tapirus; species Tapirus indicus. The sequence goes on from CM062933.1 coordinate 3,324,336, forward strand.
AATAGCATTCCAGTGAGTCCAAACGGAAGCCAAAATCAATACCAACTTCCTGAGATTTCAATCTCTTTTTCTGGAACATCTCTAAGTTGATTATTTTCATTCTTCAATCATAGAATTTCATACATACACAACCAATACAGTATTTTATTTTATCTTTCTTTTAAAAAAATTTTTGAGAGTGCCATACATTAATAACTGGAACTTAGGGGGTTTATAGGCTTTTTGAAGACAAGCCCATGAGGCAGACTAAAAGGTTTACAGTCTCTTCTTCACTTAACACCCACACAGCTTTTTATTTTTTGTCCAAAGATTGAGTTTACAGTTTTAGGGAATTATCAGATTAATCCTACCCACTATGAAATACATTATTTCCCACCTCCTATGGTCTAACGTGAAGAGAAACACAAGAAGAGACAAAGACCTAAGGAACTGAGCAGTAAGCGGAGTCAGTTCTTGCCTTGGAGAGATTGATGCCCCCTCCCTCCTCTTATAACTGGCCTCCCTTCCCCCTGGAGCCCAGCCAAGAAGATGGGAGAAGGAAAGAGAATTTTCGTACAGCCTCAGAAACCCCACCAGGAATGGGAGAGAGGAACGTCTCTCCCAAAAGCTTCACTCAAATCAAAGCCATTAGAGCTTCTCTAGCAAAGGCCAAAGGCCAAAAAAGAGGTGAGACCTCATTGTCAGCAGGATGATCTGACATCCACAGAAGTGAAATAGGTCGCCTCACCATAGCTTCTCCTCCTAATCTTAGTCCCACTCCCCACACAGTCTCTCTCCTAAGAAGTGAATGACTCTATGAAAGGTACTTTTCCCTCTAAGTTATCTATGGCCATGACCGCCCATTCCACCAATGGGGCCCACGATGGCAGGAGCAGCCAGGAAGAGCCGACAACCACTGAGTAGTAGAAGCACTTGAAAAATATTTGTCAAATGGATATTGAATAATGGAAGGATTTGGAAGGCTGACAAAAATCCCACATGGGCTGTCATCTCTTTATCTTAAAAAGCAATGAGAAGCTGTTTTTCGTCTGACTTACAGGTTTTTTCTGTGCCCTTCAGAGGCTCGCTGTACTCGTCTTCCACCACGGAGTACACATGCACAACATACTCGGTTTCAGGCTTCAGATCTTTCAGGACTGTGCTCCTTTCCAGTCGGCTCACGTAAAACTAGGGGGAAAATTAAAAAATAATAACATAGTCACTTCCCTCTTTTCTAGTAGTTAACTCCAGTGAGCTTAGAAATTATATTTCAATGAGGCCATTGTCTTATGTTTTTGGAAACTACAATGAGATCTTGGACAACTCATATAATTTATTCTCCCAGCTGTTGTTTCCTTATTTGTAAAATGAGTGGGTAAAACTAGATCATCTTTAATGTTCCCTTCCAACTCTAGCATAAATTCATGAATAAATCAAGCATTCTCTAATTAAATTTTAATTAAAAATCATGTTGATATTCTGCAATTCTTAGAAACCATAAGAATTTAAGTAAAGCTCTTTCCCTTTCATTAAGTCCAAATGGAAGTGCTCGCCTTGTGGGGAAGAGAAAGCACCACCGTGGACTCAGTTCTGCCCCTCTCTACACCCCTCTTGCTCCACACCCAACATTTTTCTCAGAGCCCTAATGAGGAGGACCCAAACTCAGTGTCAGGAAGGAACGGATGTAGGTGTTGTCTACTCACTTCTTGATGTTTCCCACCAGAAACTGGGTAGTATTCCACCTTATACCGGTCCACACTGTCAGAAGGAGGTGTCCAGCTCACTCTAAGGGAGCGATGAGTTCGCTCAGAAATAACTAGGTTAGAAGGTGCTTCCAAGTCACCTACATGTGGAAATAAAGTACAGACAATTATTCCATTATCATAGCAAGGTGATGAAACTTGAAATTAAGTTGAAACAGTATTACTCTCCATATTTCAAGCTTGTGCCCGCATCCTTTCACATACTAAGTTGCTACAATAAATTGGTACGGAGGCCCGTTGCCCACAAGGCCTCTGTGAATGGGTGGGTAAAGTGTTCTTTAGTCTCAAATAGTCAAATCTGAGCTCACTGTCTTTCACGAAAACTTGATCCTGCTCTTCCTTATGGTACCACCAGTTTATCAGTCACCTAGACTCAAAACCTCTGAATCGCCTTTGCATACTTTCTCCTCTCTCTAACCTTGTACATATAATCAATAAAGAAGGATTTGGGCCCTGACAATTGCACTGTCTCTATCACTATCGGCACCACCCCAGTTCACTGCCCTCATTATCGTTTTGACTATTTATATTAACACCTTATCTCCTTAACTCCAGGTTGTGCTCCGTGTGGACAGATTTGGTTTCTTATTCCTGTTTGGTTCCCCTACAGGACCTAGTTCAGTGTAAGAGAAGCTAACCACCTTCTTACTCAACAGAGGGGCAAAACAACCACATCTTTTAAAATTTAGGAATACCCTACTGCCTGTGACTGTGCTCTGTGTTGGTAGGTGTAGGTGAAATGATTCATACAGAACAATATCTGGAATAAACATCAGTGAAAATAGAAATATTAAGCTCCATACAACCATCAGAAAAATGTCCCAAATAATAATTTAAAGAGAATTAATCCAATGACTCCATAAGCATGGCAAATCACTCTCATATACACTCTTTCCACTTTCTTCATAAGCCAAAGCTGGGGAGAGCATTTCCATTCTTAGTATCCTAACCTTTATTGTACTTGGGTCATAATCAAGCCTATGAAATTATCAAGCAATTTTACTGTCTGGAAACTAGTATGAATGCAACTATTACATAGCTGACAAAAAAAAATAAAGGAAATGAGATAAAAGACGTTTTCATCCCTGCTCAAAGTTCTCTCCAACTAAATAAAAGTACAACTCTCTCAGCTATTTCAGAGCCAGAAGCCTACAAATTCTGGCTTCCTGGCTGGTCTATTTCTCCAGGGAAAAGGTCACTCTGTTGTTCAAAATCCAAAAAGAAAATCTGTAAAAGTTTGGAGAGAAAAACTCAAGAAGGAACAGTCAAATAAACGTACCCCCAAGCCCCAAAGCATGTGAACCATTTCTACCACATTATTTGTTAAACTCTTTCCAACTTTTCCAAAACCAAAATAAATTCATAAAAGACAGTCTTTACCATTATCTACATGTACTTAAAAGAAATTTTTATCACATAATAAGGACCATAATTTTTGTCATTAATTTTCCAAAAACTCAATTTTGGTGCTTACCATGTTTTTTTTGTCCTATGATTTATACAGATAGTAACCATGTTGCACTACCCTTTGTCACTACAAATTCAGTTCTATAATTTTACTTCTAAATCTTAATTCCTTATCAATAGTTACTTTCTTTCAAAGACTTCCTAAAATATCTTTAACCATTTGACCCTGAGTAAGTAATTTAATTTCTCTAAATCTCAGTTTCTTCACTGGTAAAGAGAGATTACATCATTTCTAAAAGTCCGAACTCTAAAATTGTAATTTCTCTTTATATTTAGGGATTACAAGTGCAAAGTATCAAATTTGATCATCTACAGTTGAGGCAAAGCAAATCAGATATAAGACCCCTCTTCCATTCCTAATTTAAAAAAAGGTAACATACTTTAGAAAACAAAAGTCAAGGAACAACCATTTAATAGCAACTTAGAAATTATATAGAGTGAAGATGCTTTACAAGAGAATAGACATATACCAGAAAAGAAAACATCTCTCTCTTCCCCACTCCCATTTATATACACGTGTGTGTGTGTGTGTGTGGTGTGTGCAGGCACATATAAACACATATCCTCAAAAAAGCTGAAAGTCATTTCTAGTTTGGTGTCATCAAAAACAAATCAGAAAAAAAATCAGAGACTAAAACCAATGATTCTCAACTGGGGGCGGCGTTCTTCCCAGCAGACATTTGTCAACATCTGAAGATATTTTCAGTTGTCACAATTCAGGGAATGCTACTGGCGTCCAGTGGGCAGAGCCCAGGGAAGCTGCTAAACATCTCACAACGCACAAAAGAAACCCTTGCCCCCATCCGAAAAAGGTTTATCTGCCCCAAAATATCAACAGTGCTGAGGGTGAGAAAGCCCGGGCTAACCTCACCTGGCCCTTTGACACTGTTACATAGGTTAATGGTGAGGTCACCCACAATCCTGGACAGTGACTCAAAATCCGCCACGTTGTATGCGTGGGTATCATCGGGATCCGTTGCAATCATCTTTAACTCAACTTCATCAGCATTTTTAATACCTTGGAAAAAGTGGATATATACAAATTAAAAGCACTTGATGGAAAAAATTGATGGAATGAAGCAAATATTTTATGGGCTGCCCTTATATATTCAGTGTTAACTAGAACATATATATGATTTTCCTCAAAAATAAAATGATTATCTATAGTTATAAAATAGAAACAAATAAAAAATAATATAAACTGAAGGTATTCTAAATTAGCTTATTTTAAATGCTTCTAGCACCAATTTCCCACTAAAAAGTGTCTCTTCAGTGTTTTTTCTGGAAAGCAAAATAATGGATATCAAAAATAAGCATGCGCTGTGGTAAACCAAACAGGAATTTTCCTGAGTCCTATTAATAGTACATTTGTATTCTTGATCCATTACTTCAGTCCACAAGCATAGTTTTGTCTCTTCACAAGGAGAAAAGAAGAAAATTAACTAACTTCCAAGCACATCATTTTGATAAATTATGTGATAGGGAAAATGAGCTTGTTTTTTCATGCTTCAGAAAATATTCTTAACTACAAAAAGATCCTCAGTTGTCGTAACCGGGGGCGCTGCTAGCCGTGTCAGTACTTACCAACAGCAAACAGCTCCACGCCTTCATCCTTGAGTTTCTTTGAAGGTGCCTCAACATCATCTTGTGATTTTCCATCAGTGATGAGAACACCAATTTTTCGAGCCCGAGGCCTCATGCCAGCTTGGGTCTTGAAGCTCTGTTGGCGAATGAAATTCAAAGCCATGCCTAGTGGGGTTTTTAGAAGACAACCAGTCACATCATTAGTCAGCCACAGCTTCGACCAAAAGCAAGAGCTAAGAGCACACGGGACCATCCCTGCTCACCTGTGAGAGTGTTGCCTCCTTTGTATGGTAAGTTGGCCACGGCTTGCAACAAGCTCTGCTTGTCTTTGTGAGCATTTAATTGCCACTCTGTCCTGGGGTCCCCACTATACTGAGCAAGGGCTAAAATAACACCATTGGCATTAGGATATATAAAAGAGCATAATGAAAATGTCTACATGTCTTCAATATTGTCAGACTTACCAATTTGTACTCTTTTAGGGCCAATCTCAAAGACTTCCACAATACGAGAAATGAAACTCCTCACAGTTCTAAAATTTGCCCGGCCAATGCTCCAGGATCCATCCACCAGCAACACAATGTCTGCTTCGGCTCTGGTGAGACACTCCATCCCTGACATGGGACCGTGAGACAGGTCAGAATAGGAAACAAATTCTTAGCAAGGTTACTTCCTAGTCACGCTTCTGCCACCCCTGGATGCTCAGTGTTTCCTAACTGTTTCAGTTCTATAGCTTAGCTTGGTGATTTGGAGTTCAAGTCTCTGAAAATATGTCCAGAGGATTTATTAACCTCAAGTAACAATCATAAGAATCATCAATTCCTCCAATGATTATTTTAGTGGTAAATCTTTCCTTCACCTTTGACTCTTATTTCCTGGCCACAGTCGTAGACCCTGGAGACTTAAATTAAACCATCACTGTAAATTTGAATGGGCTCACAAACCCAAAAGCTGAAACAACTGAGAGAATGTACAGCCATCTAACTATAAGGCATTAATAATTTTAATAAAATTTTAATGTGATCTAAAGGTTAGATGTTGCATTTTTCTGTAATATTTAGTGGTCATTAGCAGACATGTATGAGATAAACTGATAATGAGCTAGAAAAGGTTCTAGTGAGCCAAAAATATCTTAAAATAATTAAGCTCCCAGGTAACTATTACATACATTGTGAAAGATTAGACACAGGACTCTTAATATTAGACCTTTTTGAAGTAAAGATACACTGTTTTAAAATCTGATAGCTATTATATTATTTAGTTAACTACTTAAATTTATCATCTATTATGCATAACAATCAGGTAAACACAGATGGTGAAGTCTGCACATTTAAAAAATCAAGAGAGAAGGAAGACAATTTAGAAAAACTAGGCAAACAGATACAAACATTGAGAGCAGCAGAGACAACAAGCACAAACACTGATACAGAGCTAGGGTGCTTTGAAAGAGAAAATAATCCCAACATCCTCAGTGCACAAGCTACAAAATAAAAAAATAAGTCAGTTAATATCATCACAGGAGAAACAATAGAACATTAATGCAAAACAGCAAGATGTGACATTTTCATACATTTTATCCACATCCATATTTTCAAATGCTCTCTCTTCCAGGAGTTTATGTTACCAGCTATGAATTTCCTAACTTCTTGCCATGTTACTATCTGATCGTCATATTACCAAAAAAAAAAAAAAAAGAACCTCACTGAGAACAATTAAGTGATGCTCACACACTCCACAGGCGTCCTGCAAGTACTGTGCCCAATCTCAGGACTGAGGAGTCCCGAACACTGCTCCAAGCACCTAAGCCTTTGCAAGCTGCTCCTGCTCTGCCTCGATCTCCTCTTTTTTAGCAAATGATGGAAAATATTTAGAAGTAAATTCTATCCACCTCTTCCACCTCTAAGAATGTTCAAAACTAGCTTCATGTACATCAAAGCTGGAATCGTGGCAGGAGCAGAGACATTCAAAGTGTTTATGTTACCATCTCGCTTCCTAAGTCGTGGCTGTCCACTTGTTACTGTAACTCAACTCAGCTTGCTCAGCCCAAATAAACAATTTCTGCAACTACTTTCACAAAATAAAACTGCATTTTACTCATTAAAAAGAGAGAAAATGTACATTATCTACCATTGTAAAAATTCATCTTTAAATAATACAATACTATGTAATTGAGGACAAGAAAAGCCTTAAAAAATTGTCAAAAGTATGCTCAGCTGGATGTTTGAAGAAATCTTTATGTATGCAAATTACTTAAATAAATTTTAGTGTAAAATTTTTATAGTCGCTTTTCACTGTATGATTAACCAAACAATTCACATTTAAAACAGTTTCATAATATTGAGTTTTCCTAGGGGAATGTAACTCAATTTCTTACCAGAGGATAAAATTGGCATTACAGTTGTGTCAGAAAGGGTTGTCATTTCTTGTCCAACAAGTGGTGAACTTTCTCCTCCATCAAACATTCCAAAAACATTTACTTTATAGGTGGTACCTGCCCTGAAATGTTAAAATATATAGTCTGTATGTATAATGAGCTCAAGTGGTAACATTTTTTGCTTTGTTAAAGATGTTCATCTCGATTTACAAACTTTCATTCAGAGGAAGCTATAATGCACAACATTGCAAGAGAAGAAAAATACTTTCCATCACATTCTAGTTTAGGCTTACGGTGTGAGGTGTCAGGGGAAACTAGCCAGCAAGCCTTCAAGAGAAGATGAGGGCTCACAGCACCAGTCTCCATCCTGTCTTTCTACCAGATGCAGAATCCTCCCCCACCACTGAGCAGGTCAGGGACGGGTCAGACTTTTTACTCTCACTGCTTCTAAGCAATGGGCTTTAAGAAAACAATTTAAATGCTGTAACTTGCAACGTAATATGAAGCACCTAGAACAATGCCTGGCACACAGTAGGTTCACTAAATTTCATTCTCCCTATTCTGGTAAAGGTAAATAGTGAGCATTTATATAGATTTCAATATTGTCGAATAAATGGTTTAAACAAACAAACTTTCCAAAAGGCAGTTGCACGGTTGTCCATTCTTTTTACTGTAATGAATGTCGGGTGCTGTTCAAATTCAAATTCCTTGTTTTCCACCACAAGGCTGAAGTGAGACCTTGAATCCTCCCACACTTCCCCAATCCTGCCAGCTGACACCAAGCACAAGGCCCTGCCTTCTCTCTCCCAGGGCACTCTCTGGAAGAGGACTCACACGTGGCATCTCAGTGTGAATCACCTGGGCCTTTCCAGAAGGCACAAGAACTCCCACATTCCCACAGGGCTGACTGGGGACAAGCCACGTTAGTGAAATTGTGTAATATAGATGTTAATTTTTAAAAAGCAGTGTGTTATTGAAAAAACATCATTCCTGATCACTTAATTAAAAAAATCATTAAAACATTACAAAAAATTCTGCTCAGGCCAAAATTTGAGCCTCTAAATCCTAACCTCAACTTCAGCAGGACCAAGAATAAGAATGCAACCTCAGCTGATTTTAAATGCTCTGCTGGCAAACAGACACATAAATGATCATCTGTGGAAAGCCCACTAATTTACATCAGTTATTCAATCATTTAACACAAATTGAATATAGTTCATTCCTACCTAAGTTCCTCCAAAACAACTGTGTTGTCATATGGTCCAACCACTAATTCCCCCAGTCTTCTGTCATCCCCTGTAGGGTGGAATGTGACCTTATAGCCCTTCACTTCCCCAGGGGCAGGCTCCCAAGTCACACGGAAGCTCGACATGGTTGGGTCAGATGTTTTGAGGTTTCTGGGTGACTTAAATCGAGAAGCTGTAAAGATAATAAGATTTTAAAATATTATCCATAAGACTAGGCTTTGGGGTTTCTTATTAGCCCCTACAATAATAAGTCAAATTAGAAATATCTATGTGACACACGTGAGAGTCATCACAAATGTAACACTTCAAAATGCATATTTATGAAAAGGGTTCAGTCAGATAGCACAAGATATAATACCCAACAAAAATCGTAATAACACAGTGCTACCCAATGGGAAATGTAAATAATTCTCACAATTCAGAAGATTAGATTCGCATTAGAACATTAATAGGTAGAATCATTTTACCAGGAACTAGATTGGTAAAAATAATATGTTAATTAGGCAACCTATCTAATTATTATAATTTAATGTATTACAGAATCAGTTTTAGACATTTACAAATGAAGCAGATATATTAAAATCTTCCTTTAAAATATTACACACTTTCCAAAAAAAATTATTATTACTTTATACCTGTTGTTCCTGATCCTTGCCTAAGCTTTCCTTCTCCAGTCTTATAAACTGGGAGAACAGTGATATCATACGTGGTCTGGGGTTGAAGTCGCTTCAACACTGTTGAGGTGACCGTGGGTGGCACTTTAGCAACCATTTGTCTCCCTCCCCCACGGGGGCGATACACAACCCGGTAGTTGATGACTTTCCCAGGGGCTGGTTTCCAGGTAACTCTCATCGTGTTTTCTGTTTCTTCATCCACTTTCAAGGTTTTTGAATCTTGGGATACTGTGAGATAAAAGGAAGATTATAATATAAACCATGTTAAAAGGAAATGTATATGTTCACCTCCCCATTTATGTGAAAAGAAGCTGTCTGTGGTTTCTTAAACACTGTTCTCTTGTTTGGCATTGTGATCTCTCATCAGTCCATGATGGCGTGTGAGCTTAATCTTGGCGAGATCACAGTGCAATGTTTTCTCTTTATCTGGCTAATAACTAAAAATGGAAGTTCACATTGCAAGGATTTCCTTATTCGCATTCCAGAGACTTTAGTAAAGAAAACATCCATTTCCGGAGATGAGCTTTTAGAATTTTTATTATATTTCCATCTGTAAAGAATTTCTGTAGCAATCACACTGTGGGGAATACTGAAAATCATGAATGTGGGATCAGAAATATTACTTGGGTCTTTTCAGAAAAAAGTACAATCCATAAATGACTAGCCAGAGTGACTGTAGTTAACACTATTCTTTGTGATCGTCACAAATATGTAAGACTATGAACACAAAGGAATAGGAAGTTCTAACACACAAAAATGTCTCAAGGGCTCTAAAGATAAATTGGTAAACACTCAGTCTTTTAGGAAGTACTATATGGAAAAAGTGCTTGATTAATATACAGTCAATATTATTTATTAAATTATATCTTACTAATATTTCACAATTATTATTAACTACATCAGACTCAGGTCACCAAACATCCACAAATAGCCAACACATCCCTTTTCTTATAGATAATCAGAGTTTATAAGCAGGATCATTTCATTCAGTTCAATAATCTTGGCATTCAAAGGTCATAAGCATTTTCTATAGGAAGAGACTAAGCTAAAGGGAACACTGCAAAGAATCTTTCTTGATTCTAAGAGAAATTTTCATGTTCAAATGCGCAAGGATCACTTGAAACAACTAAAAAGCCTGAAAAAAACTAAATATTTATATAGGGAGAGAGATCAACATTTTTCAGACATTGGACATCAGGCAGCACAGGACAGTGATCCCCGAGAGTGAGTTAACAAACGAGAAAATGAGAAGCAAATGAAAGTGAGCTTCATGATCACCCTGGCTTATCACTTGGAGCTTCCAGCCCCAGTCCAAGAAGAAGGAGCCCAGATGGAACCTGGTGGTCTCCCTTAACTGAGGAGATGGTTTTGCAAGTCTGGGGAGTCCAAGGAACCTAGAACTTGCAGAACAGAGTACTGTAGAGGAGACAGTGTTACAGAGAAAAACCTCCAAAAATCTGCAAAAGATCCTCCTTGAGTCTTGAACCCAGTACTAATCAGTGCGTATGTATGAGAAACTACCCAATACCAGGGAAAGAACTGCCCAAAAGGAGCAGAGGGAGCAATTCCCAGAGTTCATGCAGGGCCAGAAATGTCCCCTGTTAGCCAGAGCAGAAAACCTCAAAATTCTCGGAACATTATGTATAGTGCTCAGGAGATTATTTCCCAGTAATGGGGAAAATTAGCCCTAGACTAGAGGTTTCTCTGGTCTAGCTCTAATAGAGCTTAAAAGAAAGCTTCAAAAAGATCAAACTGTTTCCAAATAACCTAACTGCATCCCAGAACAAAACTTAAGGATATTTACAAGAATATAAAAATACCTGGCACCCAACAAAGTAAAATTTATAATGTCTGACATCTAATAAAAATTACCAGGCATGCAAAGAAGGAAAAAAATATGATCCATGTTACAGACTGAATGATTGTGCCTCCCCGAAATTCATATGTTAAAGCCTTAACCTCCAATGTGATGGTATTTTGAGATAGGACCTTTGGGGAGATAATTAGAGATGAAAATACAATGTCTAAGATGAAAAATGCACAGGATGATATTAACAGCAGATTAGAAATTGCAGGAAAAAGATTAGTGAAGTTGGCGACATGATAATAGAAACCATCCAAAATGAAACACAAGAGGAAAAAAAGATTGAAATATTCAACAGCACAACAGTGAACTGTGTAATAACTTCAAGCAGACCAAATCATGTATAATTGGAGCACCTGAAGAAAGTGGGAGGTTGATAAATAAAATATTTGAAGAAATAATGGCCTAAATATTTTCAAATTTTTTCAAATATAAACCCACAGATCCAAGAAGCTCAATGAACCCTAAGCACAAGAAACATGACGAAAACTACCCCAAGGCACATCATAACAAATTCTTCAAATTAGTGATAAAAAGAAAACCTTGAAAGCAGCCATATAAACAAAAGATACATTATACATAGAAAACAAAGATAAGGAATGATAAAATAGGTAAAGAAATTCAATATAAGATTATGAATTATGTTTCTGAGAGCTGCAAAAGTATAATTTCAACTAAGAGTAAATTGGTTGCAATTTTTTATTGTAGGGTAAAGAAACTAAAGAATTCTCACCCAAGTCCATTACTTTTGGGAAATATTAAAATTTATTCAGATTAATCCTCCATTTTCTATTATTATTCTCCAGGTAAGTGAACTATTAAAAGAAAAAATATAAAGACCTTACACAGAGTTTTGAAAATAGTATGAGAAAGAATAGTATATAGAACAATCTATTTGGATTATTACTATTACCAATGGTCACAAATATTGAATAAACTGACGTGTGTCTAACATTTTTCTAGAAAGGATTGTGCTAAAATATGTTTTCTGACCTCTTATTTCTGTCTTTTAAATTTTTCTTCAGTGGAACAAGACATCTCTCTCTTACATAAAATTCTCAGACCAATTTCATACAACTCAGAATTGACAAAAATGAACATTTAAATCTTACGAGTGTTGGTCTAAAAAGAAGCCTATGTTCCCAAAAGAATGTGACCCCAAACTTCAAAATATTCCCAAATTTAAATATGTTAATAACAGTCAAATGTTGTATCTCATATCTTGAAATGCTTCAAGGATCTCAATTCTATTTCAGCCTTTTCATTAACTCGTTAAAATAAAGGAATTGAAGTTAAATAAGGTACAACATATCACTCTAGTTTTAATGGAAAACTTTCCATTTTAGGGAGAAAAAAAATCCTTTTCACTTCCTCTAAGTACAAAGCAGGATTTTTCACTTCGTTGATGGGTATGCCACATGCTAGAAACTGCAGTAACACTCACACTGTAAGTTCTTTTCATGTTGTAGTAACTCACACAAGGTGCTTTCCAGCACCCACTGCACCTGTGCTAAACCAGCTGCCGTGAACTGGAGGGCCAACTGAAGGCTTCCCGTCTGCTGGCTTTCCAGCCATAATCCACGGTTTCCATTGTCTCAACAGTCTGCATACCATGTCTCTGGGTTTCAGGTGAAAGCAAGCCTGAAAATATGTCCAAAATGTCCCTTTGGAAGTTGATAAGAAACTCTAAGAACATGACCTAGTGACTCTGCCCAGCTGTCCAGACTTTACACTTCATCCAACACCTACATACCACATTTGACTCAGAGTCCTCACAGTCCTTTCCACACAGCTTTCCCTTCCACAGAGAGAGCACAGGAAAACACAAGAAACCAGCAGCACAGCAAGGAAAGGTCATCTGGAGACCTAACTGAAACTGCTCACAGCACGTCCCTCTCTCCCCCTTGGCCAGAAAAATCACCCAAGTCCTCCACTTCTTTCCAATAAAAAGAAATGCAAGAATGCCCCATTTTTCCCCCTTTTCCTTAAAATCCTCCCAAAGCAAAAAGAATAAACTTTTCTCCTATAAATTCTTAGAACTGCCCATGTGTAACAAACGACTTTTTAGGAAAGAGAATTAAGAAATGTTGACACATGTTTCACCAGCCAGCTGATAATAAATCACAATAGATCATTTAAAATTATTCACCAAAAAACAAGAATATTAATGAGATTAAGGTAAATCTGAGTCACCAGAAAACTAAGTGAACTTTTGATTTAACCTTACCAAACACAATAGGAACAAAGGAAAGAATCTAGGATGAGTCTTGGGTACATAATAACCACAGTCTCAATAGACATGACCCTTCCTCAGTCACCTCTCAGTGGCTGGGCATCATGCTTGGTGCTTTGCACACTGTTATTTCATTTAATCTTCACGACAACTCTGACAGACTGCATTCTAACGAGCAGGAAACTGAGGCGCAAAGAAGGTGAAGTGACTTGCCCAAGGTCACCCAGCCGTAAATGGGCCTGAACTCTCTTTGTCTCCATGGCTCCCGACCTTTCTACTTGTTAAGTTTCTTAGCTAGTTGATCATTCCATCAGAAAAAAAGAGAGAGATGTAAATACAGGTAGTTAGAAGGAAGTTAATATTTCAAAATTTGACATAATTTTTAGACATTAAATGAGCCTGAATTTAAACCACATTCCTTAAAGGTCCTAATTTTTCAGTCATCATTTATCATATAAAGAAAAAACTACAAGTGGTTAAAATTCATGTCACCTGAGCTGATAGCTATTAGGTAGCACCAGCACACACACAAACATGCTCCTGATGTGACCTACATTCAGTGGTGGCTTCTCCGGTCAGAGGTTCTCCTTCTCCACTGCTGTAAGTTGCAAATACCGAAATTTTGTATTTAGTCTCCGGCTGCAGATTTTCTATGATAGTATGAATTGCATCTTCAGGAAGATTTTTCTCTCCAGCCTCAACATCATCATAAAGCGATCTCCAGGAGACCCTGTAACCGCGAACCATTCCGGGAGCAGATGTCCAGTATGCCCCAATTGATGTGTCAGTGATATCTTTAGTAATTAAATCCTGAGGTGAACCACGTTCTAGAATAGAAATTAAAGCGGAATCATTGTTTAATGTCTACTAGCTATGTAAATATTCCTTCATCCTGGTAAGCATCCTAATTTGCTGAACTCACTCAATTTGTCTAAAGTTGCCCACTTCTTCTTTCTGAGCTGTCTGTCCTGTTCTGTCAGCAGAACAGATTGATGGAATAAACCTTATATCAGAATTATATCTGATTCCTACCTATCACCCTGACTCCCATATGTCCAGTCAGATTGTAAGGTCTTTCAGGACAAGGATGATATCCAATATGAAGGAGTATGTGCTTAAAATTTTTTTTTCCAAAGGAAAAAATGCATCTAAATCCCAAAATTTTACCACAGTTCATCTGCCTTATGACATAGCACACTGTTCACAAAGATCTTTACTTCTTTACCATCATCTTTTCCTCTTTGATCTAATTTAAATAAGCTCAGTTTCAAAGTACAATTTACCATAACTTCAACAATCTCCTATCACTTGCAAATCTTAGTTTCAGCAATCATTTTCTGGTGGAAACTCTATTCATCCATTCAGATAAAAAAGTAGAAGTGCAAACTTTCAACATAGCTTAACCCTAATGAAATTGAAAACCACCAATTCTTCTTGAGAACTTGAAAGTGATTAGTCATCAAAATAAAACACACCACTTGTTCTAGCTGATTGAAAATGTCTGCTACTAAATTGTGGCTCTTTCATTAAAAAAAAAAATACAACCCAAATGGAAAATATGGAAACCTCAACTTAATAGGAGGCACAGATGTCTTCCAATAAAACCCTCACTTTCCGTAAGTTTAAGATAAATATACAGGTCCCTTTATATTGGCTACCTTTACTAGGGTTTATGCCACAGTGTGACATAAATATAAAACTATCTGCTTCTACAGAATACAATTTGTCAGTAATTATTTTATATTCAAGCAAATGATGTATAATGTGTTATAAGAATTATGAAGGCTATTATTTTACTTGAATCAAAGAGTTAAAATGAGTATCTTAAAACTACTCATAATTAAACAATTAAGTTTCAGCACAAAATGTAAAGATAACAATGAATGAAAAAGAAATCTGGGTGGACAAAAACCTATTATATATGGTAGAATTTAGAGGGAAAAATAAATAAAACAGGAGCTGGGCATCCTACCAGACCCCAAGCCCAAATGGAAAATTCTAGCTCCATTATAAATAATTTTAACTGCTGGCAAGACGTCTCATCTCTGGAGGGAAATTAGTTACATATTTCACTGCAACCAAGAAGACTTATTTGAGAGAACAGAATGACTTTTTTCCCTCAGCACTTGAGGCTAATTCTCATGTGAAGTTCTTCTTGAACTATATTTGCTACTTCAATGGCCATACATCTTTATATTTTCTCTACTTACAGCAATAGAAACAAACTGTTTCTTTGGTTTGGTTTGGTTGTTGTTTTTTGGTTTTTTATTTTGTTTTGATAACTGACATCCTAGCAACTAGTCTCTAAGCCTTAAATGCAGCACACGTTTCCTCTGCTTGATACACACCCTTTCTTCACATGTCCTCTTCTCCTACGTTTCCTAAACTGCAGTTAGGAAAAGCTATTGTGAAATAATTTTACTTGGAAGTGACTTTTAATTTAAACGAGCTAAGAACTGCATTAATGACATTCCAAAAAAGTATAAGACAAAGTTAGCTAGAATGTGGGAATTATCTTCCAAATTTACAATTTACAAACAACAATTTCAGCCTCTAGTTTTACAAAAGGTTGTGCTTCTCAGCCTGTTTTCCTCCCTACTGTCTGCAGCACTGAATGTGACACTGTTTATTTCCATGACAACAGACATCAACCTCACAAGCACAGGCTAATGATCTCACTGTAAGAAAACAGTAGGAAGAGGATTGTGGTTGAAGCACAAATACAGTCACAAGACATTTCTGGCTACAAACGAAAGGAGTCTAGATCACTAGAAATGTATTCCCATGGATTTCAATCAACGATTTTAACACTCGCAAGATCTGTAAAACTAGAAGAAAATACTAGTAAAATTGCAATAAAGACCTTTGCAAGGTTTATCAATGTTCTGAAAAGAATCTGTAAAAGCACTTTTTAAGATACAAATGAAATGTTAACTAAAAACTACTCCTGAGTTCTAATTAATGGCATGACAACACTAAT
Organism: Tapirus indicus; assembly: GCA_031878705.1. NCBI lineage: Eukaryota > Metazoa > Chordata > Mammalia > Perissodactyla > Tapiridae > Tapirus > Tapirus indicus. Next base: position 3,340,501 of record CM062933.1, read on the forward strand.
TCAAGACAACACTAAGGTCTCAAATTAAAATAAAAAATCCTCAAAAAATTAGTTTCTGCCTGTGACAAATAAAGGCATTATTTGCAGGCACTGGCATTGCAACATTCCATGTTAGTGACAAAGACATATGGGATCCAAAGAAAGAAGAAAAACACCTCAATTCAGAAGCCAAGATTGAAAAAATGAACGGCTTCAATGGGCTTCTTATACGTCAATCAGTCAGTCTGATAAGAATATTCCTAAATATTAAGTTTACACAGTTGTCAAACACAATGATAAACTTTTTTTCGCAAAAAAGCAGGAGGGTTGGGTATTCTAGCTATTGCATTACACCCAAGAATTTTGAGAATATGATGTACTCATGACATGTAAATTTTATCAGACCTATATAACCCTTGAACTTTTTAAAAATGGAATCTTGGCTTGGTCAAATAGTAGGTTACCAAAAAATGAAGCAATTGGATTGCACCCTGTGATATAATTGGCAGGCAGCCAAGTGGCCAAGCTGATCTTGGAACCATGTGTGCAAGCAGCCGAGTGGGCCACCTACAGGCTATGTCACCTCCTGGGGCCCTGGGGCCCTCAGCAGCAAAATCACTAGACTGGACCAGATCGGAGACATAGAATCACCTGGAGAGCCAAAGAGCAGGCCTCGCCCAAATCAGTTAAATTGGAATCTGGAGACGGGCCTAAGCACTGAGGTTTTCTAAAATTTTTTAAATCTCCTCTGTGATTCTAATTCCTCTACAATTCTTTATTCTTTTTCTCATTTCTTTCCTTTCCTCTCTTTCCGCTGCTCCCTGAGGCCTAGAGAGGCATTAATTTGGAAGGTGAGCTTGGTCAGTGTGGAAAGAGACCATCACAGTTGCTTTTACTCTGAAAAGAGATTCTTTCAACATAAAGACAGATGTGGAGAAAGCAAAACAGTCAGAACTGTTAGACACAGTGATGCTGCGAGGGACTGCTCGATGGTTCCTTCACTGTGTGGGCCTATGGCCACACACGACAGTCACCCTGGAGGTAGTGAATGAGCTCAGGCTGATCCTCAGAGACCTGAGGAGTTGACTGAAGCTCTCATTGCGTCCTTCCCATCCCAGAACACAGGGGATGTTCTCCACCCTCTCCTCCCCTCCATCCTGTCTCAACACATGCTTCTTATTCAATAGTCATCACATTTTCCTGGGAATGAGTTCAATCCACATGTTACCTAGCCAGGCATTTGCTTTGGTTTAATATATTGAATTGTAGATTTTTGTCCTCAATTTAAAGAACTTCAGACATCAATAACTACAGGAAGAGATTATTTGGCTGGGTTTGGGAAACAGTCTCTTTTTAGAGTTCCTGGGAGGGAAGAGGAAAGAGAGAGGACAAAGAAAGGAAAGGTGTCGGCAGACCAGCCTGCAGCATCTCTCCTGGACACAGCGCTGCTCTCCGAGAGGGGCCCGGAAACGGCGGCAGTGAGCAGAAACCAACTCCAGGAGACCGTCGGCCACTTTGTGACCAACCTTCCCCAAACGCGGACCCCCTTCTGCTCCTCGCGAAGGCTCGCTCCCTCCTCACACTCCTCCTCTCCCTGTGCCCCAAGATTTACAAATGCATATTCTATGCTGTTTTGGTTTGTTCAGGTTTTTTACCCGAGTGACACTGTTTTCAATAATATTTAATCGGATGGTACTTGTTTTCTGCTGTTCTGGACAAGATGCCTGCGCTTCGTACATTACTTTTATCTCTGGTAGTAGAATTTCTGGCAATCGTTTCAAACAAGTCATCTTCCATAATCACAGGTTGCCTTCATCTTTACTCCTTTGATCCCTTCTCAATAGCTTTCCCATCTACCCTATTCTCCGCAATATAGTACCAGTACAGGCGTAAAGACTAACAATGTTTACTGTCATAAAGTTAAATATACACTTCAAAAAATTCATCAGATTTTGAAATTTTGATACTCAGCATTTCTGCTCTGATTATAAAACACATTCACATATATTCGAAATGCATTTTTCTCGTGCCTGCTTGTGTGCATCTCTGTGCTGCAGCAGCAGGAAGCAACATGGACAGGTACATTTCTCATGATCTGAACATCCACAAGGGGTTGATGTCTACTTTGTTCCACATATGAGGCCAAAGAACGAATGCCTCATTTAAGTGACTTTCCTACCTTTCCTTAGCCCTTTTCCATTTGCTTTCTTAAAAGCAAATCAGCATCCAATTCAAACATAATTATAACACAAATTAGCCAATGATGATAACTGAAAAATTAATCATAATAAAATGAAACTTTATCTCATCTTATAGATTGTTCCAGGCAGCTTTCACTGAGTTTCACATACCACTTTCAAAAATAGAAGTTAAATTGAAAATGTAATGTAAACTCTCTCCTAAATCAATTTGTCTTTTCCGTTAGAGCTCAACTCAAAAGTCATCCGACTTTCCACAGCAGAGCACAGGAGACCTTCTGGACAACGTCCATGTGGAAACAGACTTGATTTACAACCAATGAATTAGAGCCACATTCCAAAGGACAAAGGTCACTATTGATAAGTTAACTTAATTGCTTTAAGCAATACATGGTTCTTAAAAACCTCTTAACAATTAGAATCACACTTCAACCTCAAAGCCTCTGTGAGATTTCTGCCATTACTGTTACCTCTCCAATTTGATTTAGATTTTCTCTGATGAGTGATTAATCCGCAGAAAAGGAAATAGGAAATACTGTTTGGTGATTGTGCTAAAGTTCCCTGGAAACATCAGAGTTGTTATACCCAGAATGTATGATTTTTCAAATAAGGAGACAGCAGTAAATCTAGGAAAACACAGAGGCCTTGTTTCGGCCATCTTGGAGAGGCCCCCTGTTACTCAACACCATGGAGAAGAATTCCTGTGATGCACTAACAACCTCATTGTAACCTCACGTCAGCTGAGTTAGCTTGATTTGATGCACAGAAGCCATTAGTGTCTAGAATATTGGCAGTTTGCTTCAGCAACTGAAACAAAGGAAATTCTGAAAAGTCATCTTTTCCATAGCCAAAAGACAACACTCAAAGAGAATCGTATTATTTCCAAACTGAAATTTTCATTCATTTGTGGTAAATCTCTGAAGAAAAATGGGCATTATTCATTTCGAGGTTTATAAGAGCAGGTTTTCCTCTCTCTGAACACTAACGGTGACAACTAAAAGTTCCGCCAAGGCTTAAAGTGCATGCACATGTAGAGCAGTGTTTTAGTAATTCATTAGATCTACTTTAACAGCAACAACAGGAGAAGAAAACAATGTAAATCAAACCTAATGGTTTGTGCTCAGATTCCTCTGAAGTTTGGATCTGAAATAGTAATAAACTCTGCCTCTGTGATTCTACTTCATACAGTACTAGAGCCAACCATGAACTTCCCCGGTGCCAATGCTAATAAATCTCTCTTCCAGGGACAAGGGAATTTTCTGATTATTGGCTGCATTTCAAGAAAGCACTAGGAAACAGATTTAAGTTCGGGATGCTTGTAGACCACACCAAACATTTTTTTAAAATTCTTTTCGAATTGAATAGAATGCACTTCCAGCAATCTATAAAATTTGCAATCTACAGAATGCTCTTGCTGGCTGAGCCTTGTGCCTCTGGATGGAAGAAACATTCCTTCAAGGTCTGCTCTTACCACCTCCTCCCCCAAGAGAAAAACCAACTAGAAAAACAGCAGCCCTCAAAAGCACTTGTCTGGCTCCATTTCTGGGCTTTCCATTCCCTGCGTTTACCATCATATCCTATTCCTGTATATGGTATGTGAATTTGGCTAGGCTAATATAATAAAATGAAATGGAATAACCAGGGGCAAAAATCTGCTATTATTTTAATTTAGTCACAACTATGCTTTCACATTTTTGTCAAGTTTACCACACATAATGCAATGGAATAAATATGTTAATAAAATCAGGCTGGCAGCATTTTATGTAATCCTTCAGTGTAGTAAAGAACTTTGGTGTAAATGAAAAAAATTTTTACTATTGCAATTTAGTTATGAATTAATTATGTTTTTAAAGTAAACTTGCAAATCATCTAGCTTTCCTCCTCCTCAGGAAATGGGAAACAGTAATTTTTAAAATTTATTTTACTACCAGTGTATCTCCCTTAGAGATAATTTCTGATCAAATACGTGTGCACACACAGTCACACCTGCATACAAGTTGGTAGATTTTCCATACCACTTGTGCAAAGGTACAAAATTATAAACAATTCTGCTATACACCTGAGCTAGAAAAATCATCACCCAATAGAATGTGCTTGCTGTTAAATTAAAATGTGAATTTTGTTTTCTAAAGATTATTACTATATTATTCTTAGCAAAAATGCCTTAATTTTTAGAATCAAAAAGATTTTGACTAAGAATATATTTTTTAAAGTAAGAAAATGCAGAAGAATATATCAGAAGGTTAAAAGGTATAAGCAGAAGTAAAACTATTAACTTATTTCCAAGATATTCCTTATAAGGGAGAAATTTTCACAAATAGAAATAATCTACAACTATTCTGAAAAAAATAAAATCTCAAAAGTTTATACTTAAAAAATTCCTATGAACAATCTATATTGAAAGCCTGTGGAAAGCACACAAGAGAGAACTTCAAAAGGTCAAAAGAAAAGGACAAACTTCTCAGAAATTCTTGCTGTTGCTCCAGATATAAAGATTACATGCTTACATTGTTGGATTCTGTCTCTGTAGTTAAGGCAATTTCTGTTTCTACCTCTTATTATTTTTAGACATCAGTTCTAAAGTTAGTTATTTCCTCTTGATGAATTTTACATACGTATAATATTTTACAGTTCCCAAGAGTTTCACTTCCGTTCTCCCATTTGATCTCCCCAGTAAGTCTGGGAGGAAGGGGGAACAATTATCATCCCCTCTTTATAGATGGTAAACTGAGGCTGAGAGGGGTTAGGGATTATATCAAGGTCACATGGCTAAGTAGCCAAACCAGGACTCTTCCAGTAATCAGTATTTTACACACTGGTATTAATCTTTCATTTAAATGCTCTTCTAAAAATAAAATTCATGAACTATTGGAATTAAACTCATGATCACTAACAGAGACACAATTTTATTAGAATATTTTTTATTTGTTTTTAACTCTTGACTAAGTCTTGAAGCTTTAATCAAAACTGCCTATTGTAGACTCTGTCCCTGCTAATTACATCTACAGTCCTCCAAACTTCTGGACCCACCAAATTTGATGGATATTTTGCCTAATATTACTGTGATTTCACATCACAAAAGATACTTCAGATTCGTTTTCCTCCTGTAATCATTTTAAATAAGTCATACAAAGATGGTGATAACAGAGGGAAAGCTATGCCTGATTTCCCAGTTGCGCCCCAAACTATGGTACTGACTCATCATTGTAACCATCCACTACAATCCATTCTCACCGTGGTTAAGTTACATTTGTATTTTCTCTCTCTTACACGACTTATTCTGCAGTGTGGTGAGGTAAATCTAAGCTGCCATTACATTTCAAAAGAGCCTAAGAAATATGAAGCCCTCTGACAGTTAACTCTAGAGAGCCAGGGAAACAGCTCCGGTCTGAATGGTTATTACTAAGGCCCGCATTGATTTTGAACTTCTAGCACAGAACTGAATTTCACAGTTCATTTAGAAAACAAACAAACAGAAACTTGGATTCTCCTGTTTCTCAAGCTATTCTAAATGCTTTTATGCATGGTGAATGAAGAGACGGGGAGTCAGAAAAGTGTTCCTGCATGCTACTGGGTGATGGGAACTGCTGCGATACCCTGGGCAACCAACATCCTCTCCATCCATATTTGCTTCCCAAGGTTCCTTCCCACTCAAACGTCACACACCCATTCTCAGTTTACCCAACCCAGGGCATCATAGACACATTTCTATGCCCTTATTACGCACTCAGCTCCCAGTACACTTCTTCTTAATCAAGTTTAATTTTCTCAATTGCTTATATTCTATTATGTCTGAATAAGGAGCAGTTTTATGGTTATTTTTCAATACAAATTCCTTCTAAGAAAAAGGATCGCACATTTCTAGATTTCATTCTTTGAAAATGTTTTAAGCTTCCTAAATGCAATCACAAAAACAGGCTCAGGGACTTCTACAAAATGTGACAGTAATTACCTTCAAGCGTTGTTCCTTCTCCGAAAAGGGCATCCCCAGCTCCGGACGCATACAAGGCCGTCACAGACAAGGCGTACCGTGTCCCCTCACTTAATCCGCTCAGCATGGCGTTGGTTGTGTCTCCCTTCACAGTGACCTCCTGAGCTTCCCCTCCTGCCACTGGGGTATATGTGACGAGGTACTGTTTCACTTTTCCTGGCGCCCCACTCCAGGACAATTTCATGGTTGACGTCGTAGGGTCAGAAACTCTTAAGTCTCTTGGGTTCCCTCTAACTTCATGAAAAACAACAACAACATCAAAACTCATTACTTAATAAAACGACTTGAAAGCTTTGTGTGTGTGTGTGTGTGTGTGTGTGTGTGACATCAAATTGATATCCTGGGTGAGATTACGGCCATTGTAACTGCTGACTAGCCAACAGAGTTTAAGCATTTCTAAACCAGGCTCCATGTGTTAGTAGAAACACAGCAAAAGACATCTACTTCCTCTTCTGTGTTTACACAGGTTAAAACCTTTTATGTTAGAATCTTTCATGTAAAAAAACTACAAAGTTTCCTCTAAAAGTGAAACAAAGCACTACAAAATGTACATACTTTGATTAGTATCACAGTATAGATTTTAACTCCTCTAAGAAATCTTCCATAAAAAGGGTTTATTGGTTTAATGCTATGAACATCTAAATGTAATGGCCAGGAAAAACACTGATGACATATAAACGGTAAATGATAAAAATGATACTGTCCCTAGAAAAAGACGAAGAGAGAAAATAGCCCAAGTAAAGCCAAGCCTCGGGTACAACTATGGGGCTGCCCATCCCTTTGTACATCTGGTTTCACAACTTTTTTGGTAGAGTGCCCACGTGGTCTCTGCAGGGTCCCGAGGCACCCACCCTATGACACTCTCACCGGGCACACAACAGCCGGCCACTTCACTCCAGAGAACAGAAAGATCAGGGGTCACTGAGTCTTTCTACAGCAAAAGAGCCCTAGATCCTCAACTAGAAAAAGGAGAAGGAAGCAGGTGGAAAGATAAGGAGTCTGCGGGGAAGGCTGATTAGCCAGGCTAGGGAGGAATGAAGGAAGCAGGGATTCTGCTGAGCCGGAATGGACATTCCTTGTGAGTGTCTGCACCAGGGCAACAGAGCCCACAAATCCAGATTCAGCCCTCACTAGCAACGTGACTCCCGGCTATTATTTTGTTTCCTTAGCCTTGATTTCCTCGGAAAGCTGGGATAATAATAACAACTTCATAGACACTATGCAGGGATTAAATGAGATAATATATAAAAAGCTCGTTGCACAGAACCTGACACAAATAGGTGCTCAGTAACTGTCCATTATTGTTAATATGTTGCTATTATTATTAAAAACTTTAAAGTTAGGGAATAAAATGAAAATTATGAATGCCTTAATTTTCCTCAAAGAAATAACATTAAATATTAATGATTTGCAGAAACTAGAATTTATCCTGGAAGGCTAAACATCCCATTTAAATAAAAACAAGTTACTATTTAAAAATCTTCCAGAAGAAGTAATATATAATCTGTTTCAATGGTACATAGCAGTTTGATCTTTAATCCCTAGTCATCTTTCAATTTATGTTGGAATATTCAATAATATTATTTTTAAAAGAATATTTAGACCATATCATAGCATTCAAATTCTACTGACACAAATAAATGCTGTCATGAGTAAGTCAAAAATTTGAGTAACTCAAGTCTAAAGGACTACAGTTTACGATACTCAGATAATTGAGACAATGTGTCTCATGGCTTATAGTATCTGGAGATTTGTCCAAAGTTTCCCTACAGTTTAAGATTTTGGTTGTTACCACACGCTCAGCATATTTTCTCTACCTTCTTCAGTGGCTGCATTTCCAGTCAACGGAGAGCCAGGTCCCGAGAAGTACTCAGGAATTACAGATACTTCATATTTTGTGTCTGGAGTCAGGTTCTCCAGCGTTCTCCTCCTCTGATTGGCTGGGGTGGTAACTTCTTTGCTTTTTCCACCAGTAACTGGTCTGTATATAATTCGGTACCTTAAAACTCTCCCTGGAGCTTGAGTCCAGGTAATTTTAAAGCTATCCGTAGTCTCATCTGTCACCTTTAGGTTTCGAGGTGCTCCTTTTACTGAAATTTTAAAAAAAGTTGACTGATTTTATACGACAAATACAAAACTAGCTTTTTAAAAAATTATAGCATTTCTCTAAACAAATCCATAAGCAGTCTTCTAACAAACAGCCTGGTTACTGCATTCATTTAGCCAGATATTAATTAGATTCTGAAACAACAAACAACTACTTGACGATATCCAGAAAGAGAATAAGTACTGTTAACTTTTTAATCAAATAAAGAGGTATATAACAGTAAACTTTTAAAATCATAAATACTCTATTAAATGGTAAATTCATATTGACATAAATTCAAGCAAAACACCAATTCATTTATTCAACTATAAGTAACTAAGGCTTTCACTCTTACTAGATTTTCCCAGAGAAGTAGGAAAATAATACGTTAACACCCAGGTCTACCATAGTTACCCACTTGAACCAACAGTCTTATCCAGTCAGGCCCACAACTGACTTTTTTATCTGTATAGTCATTTGACTTGGAGAATAATTGGACCATACATGTGCTGGACCAAACACATTATAGGTACTTAACAAATGCTAGTTAGATCTAAATCTTGAGGTCAAATTGCAATGTGGGTAACATCCATAGACTCACAGTCTTAAATGAAATTTTCATTAAGCCCAAAATGAGAACATGATTTGGCTCTGAGTTTAGTAAACATGTCTACCTGACCCATTTGTTTAAGGGCGGATTGCCCACATGCACCACACATTCAGGAGAGATGAACTAAGGGTTATTGTCTTCTCAGTCCACAGGGGTCAGACCACAGTGCAATATGCCTGGATGTACCTCACATACAATTATAAGTTTACCTAAATATCCAACACATCAATGCATCACTCCAGGGAGAAAGGAACGGTGTCTCTCAAGAAAATAAAAGAAATGCTAGTTGGCAGATTTACATCCATGATTCATTTTATGTGGCAAGGAAAAAGACTAAATTAGTCAGAACAATTGAGGCAGATGAACTGACGGCCTTGAATAGTGACTCTGAAGTTTAATAGATGTGTAATTTTGAACCTCACATTACCCAACAGTAAAAAAGTGACTACTTATATGATTATTGAACTGATTAAATCAGATAATCCATGGGAAACAATTATCACAGTACCTGACACACTGCAGAAGCTCCAAAATTATTAGTTTAATGAAGGTATTGAATCAGGAACTTCCTAATTGACTAAAGAAAGCTTAAATCTCAGATTTTACTACAGACAATAGAATTGGAAAGGCATTCCCAAATTCTATTACGGTATCCCAATGACCAAAAACTAGAGGTATGTGATGGCAGTTGTCCCTACTCAAATACCCTTTAGAGTAAATCCCTTCTTGAGACATATTCCCATCCGCATCCCAAAGTGCTGAAGAAAAAGGGCTAGGCTTATCAAGCAGCAATGTGGGCGTTACAGAGAAATCATCAGAAAATCAGAAATATCTAAGTATGAACTTGTACATTATACAATCACAAAAATCATAAGACAAGAAGACATCTTAGGCTGTTTAGTTTATTTGCTGGCCTTCAGGTAGATACATACCTAAACCATGCACAAAAGAAAAAAAAATCAATCTTATTTGAAAGGTCTTTCAGAAAAAAAGATTCTCTAGCTTTTATCAGCAAGGTATGCCAACATGTGCCTTCTCTGTCAGCAAATACTTCTTTGTAACTATCTTAAATTCCTCATGCCACTATTTCAGCCTCTTCTCCTATCCCCAGTAAAGATAAAGAAGAACAATTGACGTCTCTTGCAATATTCACGCTATTTACCTTAAAGAGTAATTGTCTGGTCTTAATCTTCTCCTAACCAGGTTCATCAGTACCCTTTAAATGTCAAATGTAGTGAAATGTATCAAAAAGTATTCAACTCTATCCAGTAAAGAGAGCACATCCAAACAATGACTGCTTAAAACATTTGGTAAAATTTGTACACCCATGTTCTTAGCACTATTATTTATAATAGCTAAAAGGTGGAAGCAACTCAAGTGTCCATCCATGGGTGAACAGATAAACAAAAGGTGGTATATACACACACCATGGAATATCATTTAGCCATAAGAAGAAAGGAAATTCTGACACATGCTACAACACGGAAGAACCTTGAGGACATTATGCTAAGTGAAATAAGCCAGTCACAAAAGGACAAATACTGCATGATTCTACTCATATGAGGTACCTGGGGTAGTCAAATTCATAGAAACAGAAAGTAGAACGGTGGTTGCCAGGGGCTGGGGAAAGGGGGGAATGGAGAGTTACTGTTTGACAGGTACAGAGTTTCAGCTTTGCAAGATGAAAAGAGTTCTGGAGAAGGATGTGGTGATGGTAGCACAACAATATGAATGTATGAAATGCTACTGAAATGTACACTTTAAAATAGTTAAAATGGTAAACTTTATCTCATGTATATTTTACCACAATTTTAAAAAAGAAAAAAAAGGGTAATATATATTTGCCATCATATCCATAGATAAAGTAAGGCAGTTTCAGAAGAGTTTGAACATGACACTGTCGAAACGTGAGACAGAAAATGCTGGATAAGCAATATTTCAAGAGTTAATTCCCGTTCTCTATGTCTGCTAACCTCAAATTCATCAAAATAAATCTAAACTTTTTTACTTAAAAGTTTTTTTCTCTTTTTAAAAATATTTATGAATAGCTGTAGTTTAAAGATGCTGAATCTTACAGAGGTATTCACAGCTCTAAACTATAAAGCAGATGGTTATTTCAAACAGTAACTCTGTTCTACAATAACTTGCTAGTTTGGGAAACAGTACAGAAACCCTGTCACACCTTCTGCAGTGGTCTCCTCTCCGGCTACAGGAAGGCTGAAGCCATCCTCATACTCTGCGCTCACGTTGACCAAGTATAGGGTCTCTGGCTTCAGGTTGTTGAGAACGACGCTGGTGCTCGACGCTGGCTCCACCACCGTCACCTCTTCATCCCCAGCAGCTTCCTTGTAGGTGATGTGGTATGAAAAAACATGTTCTCCAGCAGGAGACCAGTTGGTTTTGAAACTATAAGAAGTCACTTCAGAAAAACTAAGATCCCTTGGAGGCACATAAGCTATTTAAAAAAAAGGACATAGTTTAAAACGTTTAAATCTATAAAGCAAAAATGGAACCAACAACTACACGTTTCTGAAATGGCATACATCCGTTGGGAGAGTGATCACTGAGACCAACGCGCTGAGTACATGTCCCACACAGGACTGTTGAGAGCAGGCCTCTGATTCACTGCCCTGCAAGGTGGTCTTGATCATTTGTCTTGACCATTCATAATACTAAGTTATGTTGTATAAATGACTGATTAAAATTGGTTTGAATTTTGAGCTTTTTCAGACAAAGCAATAATGGAATGGTCCTGCCCACAATTGGGATTTTAAACAGTAACAGACCTAAAATGAACCATCCAAATGTTCCCATTCATCCCTGGCAATTAGATATTAACCTTTGGTGGTAGACAGATATTTCAAAGTAATAATTAAGGAATTTTTCCTAACAAAAGAATATTTATTAAACTAAAACATAGGAAGAGACAATGTTTAAGGCACACTGCCTGTCCTCAGGGGACACACAATTGAATTGGAGAGATGAGAGTGTGAAGTTATTAACAAAATGAAGCAGTACATACAAAAGCCAAATGACTGAAAGTAATGTCTTTTAGCACTAGAACAATTAAGGAAGCCTTGATGAAAGAGATGAGACATGTAACTCCACGTTGAAAAACAGAATTGGAACAAATGAAATAAAGAGGGATAGGGAATTCCAGACATAAGGAATAATGCCCAAAAAATGGAACAAGAAAGGGACTGCATAGTAGAATTCAAAGGTCCAGGACTATGTTCTAGTCATTTTTTATTCAAAGGACCTGGCTCAGCATCCAGCACATAGTAGACACTCAATTAATGGTTGTCGAATTGGATCCGACAAATAGGGGTGATAAAGCTGGTTCCCAGACCTCTCGAGGATCTAGGATCAGAAACATGTCATGACTACAAAGCAAAAATATCTGGGAGGAAGTCACATCTCAGAGTTAAATAAGCTAAGTTTAATAGTTTTCAGTAACATAGGAAAGTTCCTTTTTCCTGCATAAAAATAGAATTGAAGAAGCATATTATCCACAATTTTAGAAATAAAACCGCTTTAAGAGATAACTTTTACTCTACAAAGTCTACTAACCTTTTTTCTTTATAGCTGCCAATTCTTGCTCAATTCTAAGGCAGATAGACTGTGTGAGTTCAAAAGATATCCTCTGAAAAGCATCAAAATCCTCCACTGTGAACACATGAGTCTCAGCAGGAGGAGAAGCAATAGCTTCCAACTCTGAGCGAACGGCGTCTTTCACACCCACCGCAAAGATTTCCACATCTGAATCCCTGAGTTTTACAGCGGGATCTCTGAAAGCATCTGAGGATTTCCCATCAGTGATAAGAATCATGACCTTTGGTACGTTGCTCCTCGAACCCTTGCTAGGCACAAATATCTTCTCCCTGACGTAAGTCATTGCTTTCCCCGTGTTTGTAGACCCTCCTCTGTAGGGGAAGGTGTTTATTGCTTCAATTATGTCTTCAACTTTGGTGAATCTTTTCAAAGTGAACTCAGTATGAGGATCCCGGCTGTACTGGACAAGACTTATCTGTACCCTATTCGGTGAAATCTCAAAACTTTTCACGAGAACTTCCAAAAAGGCTCTAACTTTAACAAAGTTTGCAATCCCAATGCTATAGGAACCATCAACCAAAAACACAATATCAGCTTTTATATCCACACCACGTGAGCATTCTGTAAAAAGAAAGAAAGTCCATTAAAGTTCAACAAATATGAATTAATCATTAAAATATAGACATTTGGTTTTCTTAATAAGTATGCTTCTTTAAAAGAAAACTATTGCACGTATTTTGTTTAAAACTAAATCTGATCCAGTGAGGCATACTGTCAAATGGACCTTCACATATTCCAAACCCAGTGAGACACGTTATTAACTTACCCACTTGAACTTTCATTGGCTGAGTCTTCTCCATTACTGACACGGGTTCACTGGATGTCAGACCCTTCATGGCGGAAACACTGATCTGGTATTCTGTATCTGCTGAGAGGTCACGAACACTGAGCGTGGTCGTCTGAGGCCCTACACTCAGAGCATGCTGTCGGCTTCCACTGGTCATTGGTGTAAGGAGGATCTTATAGCCAGTCACTGAGCTGGGAGATGGATTCCAGCTTAACTTAATGTATTTTGATGAGACTTCCATGGCAATCAAATTTGAAGGAGGTTCAATAACTAAAAAGTAACAAGCAGAACAGTGATCAAGTCCAGTGAAACACAACCCTATTAATTAGGTCTTCAGATTTGAACCTTTAATTCTCCTTACTCAAATTAATCATAAATGTATCAGGAAGAGTTGTCCAACCCCAACCTCCCACTTCTACCTGGACCCATCAAACCAAAAGAGACTCAGTGCCTGATTTTTAGTCAGGCAGCTGAGAAGTTTAGGGGAAAAGAATGTCCGTGGAAGAAATTAATGTAGGACATCTGATGCCTAATTCTTCCCTGGGACCAAGATCTCCATTCTGGTTTTGGTATTTTACCCATTGCCTTTATTCTCAGGTACCAAAGTAGGCATTTGATCAACATTTGTTAAATCAATGACTTACTCAATTCTTTAGAAAGTTTTTCTCTTTTAATAACACCATAAGAATAAAAATGTAATCTTTAAAAGACACTCAATAATATGCCAAGAAAGATAAAGAATTCAGCAGTTCCAAAATGACAGATTCTTATAATTTTAAACAATTTTATTCCCACTTATTTCAAGGTAAGAAAAAAAGTTTAACTATGTTCATAATGCCACCAAAGAAAGGTGAAACAATGGTTTACAATGTGCATACTGACAAGCAAATATTGAAATCTAGAAAACTTCTATCCTTACTCAATGTAGAACATAGTCATGTACTCAACAGATAACAAATTATTTCAAGATATTTCAGGGCAAATCTTCAAAATTTTACATTTGTCAATGGAATCAATTTCCCAAAAAATAGAGTTCTAATTTTTGATGTCAGCTTTCAAGAAGTGGATGAGAAAACAAGTGCAAGTTTACTCATCATCTGCTCAAAAAGGCAATCAGATGCAGTGCACAAAAATGATATGTAAAGCAGTAAGAAGTAGTGAGAGGGAAGCAACAGATGTGCCAGCTGGAAGTTTGGCCAAAGCTTTTGAGTGATTGGGAGACAGTACAGGGAACAGAAGTCGCAGGTGAATGCCAGCAAGAGAGAGAAGGCTGGGAAAGACAGCGTGAACACGTGCGATGCGGCCCCACACCGCACACAGGGAGAGTTCACGTGGAGGCAGAACAAAAGCCTGGCCTATGCTCGCACACGCACCCCAGTGAAGACGAGAAGAATTAGAATGTTTTAAAAGATTGAGCAAAGAGAGGTTAACCAGAGAAAAGTGGGGCGGGGGATGGATTCTGTAATCATACAAAGCGAAAAAGTCAGACATCAGGCAGTGAAACAAAGAAAAAGATTCAGAGCTCATGAAGTAATGAGAAGGAGTCCTGAAACAGAATCAGGGCCAGTGAGCATGGCCAGGACCCTTGGGGCTTGGAGATGAAAGAGCTTATGTGATTGAAGATGTAGCTGCTCATAACTTATCTTTAATCACTTGTCAATTCTCAGACTAAGAGAAGAACAATCATGGAAACTGTGACTTTTTAATGCCTGAAAAGATGCTTATGAAATGTCTCCTGAAATGTATTTTCTTTTTCTCATGTATTTAGAAGCAATAACTGATTAAAAAATGGGACAATTTTCCAGATGTGGGAGGATCAAATTGGCTGATTTTGAAATATTCTTAAAAGCTTTGAAAACATTATGCACAGTATGATGATGGAAAACCCTTTCCTTTGCCATTTAATAAAAACAGTGTTGTCAGTTTAAGTTGCAGAATGCTAAAATAAATGTTCCCCAGACTGTCAATGTTTGAATCAGAGTATAAGATAATTAAAGCAAGTACCTGACTAGCATCATTATGGACACTCAACCTGCATAAAATGGTCTTGGAGAAAAAGAGCAAGTAAAACTTGTCCATAAAAGATGTTTAAGAACTTTACAATGATATAAATATTGAATGTTCCAGTGGCGGTGGGGGGGGGGGCGGGCAACAATACAAATGAAATCAACAAGTTGAGTTACTGAGAAACAATAGAGATAGATATTCAATTGGAGAATCACCGGAGGGTATATTTGAGTAAATGTGTCTACTCCTGAGGTACCTGTAAAGCTGTAAATGCTTTCAAACAATGGACATGGGAACACTCGACAATTCACTTACCTTCTTCTCCACTAACCAATTCACCAAGTTGTTCGTCAACACCTGAGCACACCTGGGAGATGATCTCATTCTGAATATCCACAATTGCATCAAAGTTGGCCACGTTGAAAACATGATTTAGTGAAGGTGTGGAAGCGATTTGTTTGAGTTCTTTTGCATCTGCAGCTTTAATGCCTTAAAAATATTGAAAAGGGAAATATGCTGAATTGGGGAAGTTCTTTGCTTTCTTAGTCTTTCACAAGTGAAGACATTTTTAAATCCTTATTCAGTCATAGATCAGAATTGCTTTCCTTCATAACGAATGTGCAACTGTTCAAATGACAAAGGCATTTTATAATTTCACATAAAGTGGACAGCCAAAGAGGAAAACGAACGGTTAGTAAAACAGAGTGGGCTCTCATCCCCACCATGCCACCATTTATCCCTGCCATCTGTCAAGATAATTCTTTTTTCTTCCAGAGTCCTGAATGAGCTGTAGCCCTCGGAATTCTTCATGCATTACATAATACAGGGACACATAAAACACTTAATGATAATACAAGGAGGATCTTTATTAGAATCATTGGCCCAGCATTCCCTGAAAAGTAGAGGGCTGGCAAAGACTGTGAATACCACCTCACTTAACACACACGCAAAGGGGGTTACATGAGAGAAATAGACAAGCCGAATTTTTATCCGAAGATGACTTGGCTCACTACTGCCCTATAAAATGCAGTCAACACTTGTACAGCACCCTTCCCTGAGGAGTCAACCCTTCACTTTCCTAAGCATTAAGTGTTGACTAGTTCTAAAATGAAAATAATCAAACTTGACCTACCCAAAGAGAAAACTTCAACCCCAATACTGCGAAGCTCTCTTGCTGGGATTTCCACTTCATCCTGAGATTTGCCATCCGTAATAACAATTGCTACTTTAGGAAAGCCAACTCTTGCTCCAGCAGATTCCGTGAAAGTGTTTTTAATTAGGTAATCAATGGCATCCCCTGAAGTGAAAAAGAAACCTGCTCACTCGCCCTGCATGACACAACTTTGCCGAAGTCAAAAAATACATAATTAATTTCAAAATTATTTAACATACGATAATTGTGCAATGCTTAATTTCTTTCCCAAACAGGTATTTCACTTATTTCCAACAACAACAAAATTTGTAAAACATACCTGTCATTGTGTTGCCACCTTTGTACGGGATTGTTTTAATTGCAGCAAGAAGCTCGTCCCTTCGGTAGTACTGATTCAAGTTAAATTCAGTCCTGGTATCAGAGCTGTACTGAACAACTCCAACCCTTGTCTTCTCTTCTCCAATATCAAAAGCAGACACAAGAGCAGCAATGAAGTCTAGAATGTACTTGAAATTATTTCTTCCCACACTCCAAGAGCCATCCACGAGAAACACTAAATCAGTCCAGGCACTGACAGAGCATTCTGAAATACATTTGATACATTTTAATGACACGTTATTAAATCTATCCATCATTAAGGAACACAAACGAACATTGCAAAAATGTTGGCTCCTTAAATGATTGTGTTCATTGGAACACATTCACATTGGTTTTCATCCACAACTAACATGCACAAAAGAATATAAAATTTTATTAGCACATGTGGCAGCATTTTCAGTCCCTTCATGAAGATGCATTTATAGAGCTATGTCTTCAAATTGCTATATAAGACCTTGTGCAAGAAGAGATAAACAGACACGTGACCTACTCTCCAAAAGCAGGTGACCCAAGTATTTACACTATCGCCCTAGTTTTATAAACTATATCCTCACTCTTTTATCCAAGTAAAAATTATTTAAAATGTCTAGAAGACATACACAAGAAATGTAAGCAAAGTGTTTTCATTTCTTGGTATTTACTAGTAAATAAATACAAAACAATTTCTGTACCATTCAAGCAAATGCAGTTGAGTGGAAGAAAAGAGCAAATCTTTTAACATTCTCCTGCATGTTACAATACAATTGTCTAAAGTTTGCAGGGGGTTAGAATAGAAAGTTAATGGAGTCTAAAGCAGTAAAAACAAGCATAAATATGATGCAAGATAGCCAGAATATCTTGTTGTCCCAATTATTGATGTATTTAAATTTGACAACAAAACCTACTTTTACTAAACAAAGAAGGGAAAAAAACATTCTGATTCAAAACTAAAAATAAACGTGGTATCCTTAAATTACTAAAATGCAAAGATTGCCTTTTATAACTGAATATAATATCTTTCCTCCTTTCTGTGGTCAGGGGGACATGTTGGTTTTCATGGCAATCTGTACTCGTAAGGCAGTACTGAGTGAATTTTCTGAAGGTGTTTTTGTCCTTGAAGTCAGTTGGTGGATAATAAAAGAAGTATTTGGCTAGGAAGAGGAGGAAAGGTCCTGGAAAATTTTGCAAGCCAAATACAAGTTGCTTGCCTAAGTAATTTTTGCACACTACTTAATGAGCCAATTTAAATCTATTGAAAAGTCACTATTTGGCATAATGCTTTGATTTAGAATAAATATTGAAGGTTCAGGAAAATATTAGCATTATAGCTGCATACTATAAATTTCATTTCAGATTATTAGACATAAGAAAGAATGATAAACAGTGATTTGAAGGAAAAAATTCCAGATAAAGGGGACTTTGTGTTCATGTTTTTATTGTCACCCTGGGTCATAAATCCAACTTTCATAAGGTGGCAAGATTAGAAGTCCAAAAAAATTCCTTAAGGGTCCATCCCAGTAAGTCAGACAAAGCAGGATAAGACAAAATGAGCTAGAAACTGCAAAACCTAGACCAACCAATTAAAATCGCTTTCATCTGATTACAAATGCACCAAGGGTCACTGTGCAGCTTACTTTGTTTTGGGTTGGGCTCCTAATTGTATGCCATAAAGAGCATTGTAAAACAGTGTATTTCATGCTTTGTTTAAATCATTTGCCCCCATGATTCTTTGTGGGGCTGGGGTAACAAAGGTGGAGGAGGCGCAGGAACCTGTCAGAATGACCTAGGGAGTTGTTTCAAACTGCAGAAGCCTCGACTCCAATCTCTCACCCCGCTGATTCCCATATGCCACTGCCCCAACATCCCTGGAAAATAGGTCATATTCTTTAGGTATGTTAAGACCTAAATGTCACCAAAGATGTCTCACAGAGACTCTGGAAATGATTCCCACTGCCATCAACTGAGGCCATGTAAGCACCCTAGAGGTGAGCACAGCATACACACAGATTCAGGAATATATTTTCATGGCAACTGAATTTCTCCCAACACTGTGAGGGCCTCTCTCTCGTGCTCCATCTTATACGTCTCAGACGTCCCTAAGCCACCACCTCCTTCTCTCAGTCTGCCTCTGAGAAAGGAGTCGAGTCCTGTGATGGGCTTTGTCGTTCACCCACCAAAGTCCTGGAGGAACATTTGGACTCACACAAATTCAAGACACTTCCAATAAAAAGAATATTTAGTAAATAGAATGAAAAACTGGCTAGAAAGTCAGAATGTAGGTATTATAACTGCTTAGTTACACATTATGTTGTCTGTACTTCTTTAGATAAAGCTTTAGAAATTAATAGAGGAATAAGATCAAACTATGTATAGTTGGAACAAATGACATATATGACTTCCACAAATCCAAACAAATACATTAAGAGAAATACTTACTTTGCATCTCTGTTTTTCCAGGTTTCTTCTCCCCTGCCTTCATCGGACCACCTGTTTGAACTGAGTAAAAGCCTGATTATAACAAAAGGAAATGAACTCATACAAATACTTCCTAAAAAGAAAATAGATATATTGTCTGTCACCATTGCCTTTCAAATGTATGGTCCACACCCATCTGGTCAGAGAGTACTGCCAAATGAGCATTCCCTTGCAAAGAAATTATTTTTAGTGATATTTTAGATACATTTCAAAAAGACATTAACATTGTTGCCTGGCAAAGTTTAATTTTTTTAATAGTTTTCATTCATAACATTCCTGCTGCTTCCAGAGACCAGGGTTATAAATCAGGAATGAATTAACATCCACTAATAACTAGGATCATAGAAAGAATATTTAATACTGATATAAATTAACTCAGCGCAACAACAGATTAAATCTAAAAGTTGAGGAAATCTTCCACAAAATAAAAAGTATAAAAGTACTTTATATGTGTGCTTACTTGTTAGTTGGCCTATAACTGGTACACTTTCTTCTACTTCGTCATAGGAAGTGATTGTCACCACATACTCTATTTCAGGTATAAGGTCTGATAATAAAGTTTCAGTGGTACTAGCTGCAAGGGTAAATTCTTTCGTGGGCCCATCTGGAAAATATGAATGCAACAAATGTTATTCACATATAACATAACACAATATAATATAATTGCCAGATATACTCAAAACCTGAAAAATTCAATATATACACTTTTTTTCAAAACATCTAAGCATTATTTTTTACTGTCTTCCAAAACCAAAACTTTGAATTCTAGACATCCAATAAATGGACTGGCATTGCCTTTACTTGTTACAATCATATTCAATATTTGTTTGAGGACTCAAAGATTCCCCTAGATTAAAGATATACCAGAATATCAAACCAAAACTCCCTCATTGTTTTTGAAGACTAATGGTAGATAACAAAATTTTTTTATAAATGAGATATAAAGCAGAAAGTAATTTAATTTTAAATTATGCATTGGAGGAAAGCAGAGAAAGAAAAATCAGGGATGAAAATCAACTCAAGAAAAATAAACATCATAGGCTAAAATTAACCTTGAGTGGGAAACAATCTGCATGGCAGCAATGCATCCTCCTACTCAAATGCATCATACATGAATGGCAGCCAGGCTCCTCTGAATTGATTTAACTAGGTATCAAATGTTTCAGGGTACAATGTACTGAGAATTTACTTATATTTTGACAATTACGTACTTCCTTCTAGATTATGTTAATTCTCAATTCAATCAGTAAACACAGTAGTTCTTAGGACCTAAGTGCCTGCTAAGATTTTTAATTGTATTAAATTTTCATTAAAACATAAATAATCAAGAAAGGTAGCAGGTGTATTAAAACCCTGAGAAATGCTCCTGGTTTACAAAGGGAGCATGCAGAGCCAGCCAGGGCCCCAAGGGCCAACAAGACAGCAGGGCTTTGCTGGGCTGGGTGGTCCCAGTGCATAGGAGTCAGTAATTTCCAACAAATGAAAACTGAACGGACTCTTTTTCAACTGCTTTTCTTCTTTAGAATAAATGAATTAGTTAACTGCAATTGTATTTGGGGAGAAAAGATTCTAAGAAAAAAGTAAATTCTTGACCCTTTGTTAAGTTCTCAGATCATATTTAAAAAAAAAAAAACAGCTTCCCAATTCCTTAATAAATCAGCATTTAAAATCATTGGTATTTTTAAAGGCCATAAATATTTAAACACAGCTCTAGTGATAAGATATGTTGACATCATCCATCTCTACTGCCAGCCAATCAAGACTACTTCCTACTACTCGGCCAGTGTTAGTGGAAATAGCTATTTTCCCACTCCATGTTAGAACTAAAAGTCAATCAACAGAGACTGGTTCTCCACACTTGGGCAACATCATGAACATTAAAGATAACTCTTGAGAACGACCAAACAGTTTTTTTTTTTTTCAAAGAATCTTAGCCTAGGATCTACAGAATCCACCGAGAATCTACAGAATACTATGTCTTCCCTCATAGTAGCTCACCATTACCCCGAAATGTTTTCTGAGTACTGAAGTGTGTAGGACACTGGGTAAGGTGTAACAACTCACTTCATCACTTGACATTTTAAATGTCAGAAAGATTAAGTAATTCAAGAAGAATGTCAAGAAGTGAGAATTCTATTTTATAAAATCAAAGAATACCAGCAAATTCTGATCAGGTGCAAAAAAAAAGTCCATTTTTAATAACAACAGCTTAGCACAGCAAACCATGTTAATAAAGCTCAACACTATAAAAATATGATCTTGGCTACTAGGCTGGAAATCTGGAGACCAGAGTCCACCAAATATCTGGTGACAATGGCTAAATCCCCCAGGCTTTCTAAATCTTGGTTTCCTCATGATAAAATGAAAGGAAAGGAGAAGATTGGATCTTTGATGTCTCTGTCCTAAAACCCCAACATCTCAAAACTTACCCGTTGTAGGGTCCACTGTTATTCTGTAACCAACAATTGGATCAACTGGTCTTGCCCATGACATATGAACAGTATTTTCATCGATAATTTTAAAATTCAAGTCTGAAGGTGGGTCAACTGCAAAAGAGAAAGTTGATATCAGTTACATTTTCCAATGTCACAAAATGGTCAATTAATAAAGAATTGTGTTGAGCAAAGCTTACTAAAATTGTCTTTGCATAAATTTGTTTCCAACAAATATAAAAGATATCTTGTTGGATAAGAATAAAATTAAAAGCTGACAAGATGTGACAAAACATCAGAGAGTATACATATTACAGAAGACAGCACAAAACACTTTTGATTCTTGAGTTGCTAGGTCATCCAAGAATGGCCAGCAAAATCAAGCATAATAGAAACATATTTGGATACAAGTACATACAAGTACAATGAAATCACATATAATAACCACATATGCAAACAATTCACGTAACAATTAAAGGAATCTCAATACATGCTGAGTGCATTTTGAATAAGCATGCCAAATCACAACCTGCTTAAAACCATAGAAGTTAATAGAACATTGACATAATACTTTTTTCCATAATGTGGAAAATAATTAATGATGTTTTTGGTTCATTCTCTGCATTGTTGCCTTGTTGTTAATTTTTGTTTGATAGATCTCAATCTGTGGCAGAGACAAAAAATGCATTTTAATGAAAAGGAGGAATCATGGGAAATTTAGCACTGTTATGTCTCACAAGGAAATATACATTTAAATGTATATTCATATTTATAGACAAATATTCAAAAGTAGTAATAAGGGATGTTAATAATTTATAAGTATACAAACAGTGATATACAGATGTTTATAAATTGAATATTTTGCCTGTTTACACCAATTTGCTGTATGTTTGCAAGGTGTAAACCAACACTGTTATTTTCCTTTGCAGCAGGCATACCCCATACTAGAAGTGGCATTTTAAATTAAAATGCCAGTATGGTCCTTTACAAAACAATGGTTAATTATGAAAAGACAACATCAATGTATATTTATGGACATTTATTTAAGAAACTTAAAGAAAACAGTGAAGAAGGGTCAGCAATCTGAAGACATGACTGTGCATAAAAACTTGGAGAAGTCAATGACAGGAATAATTGAAAAGTACAGAAAGAAATAGTTTACATACAAAACTGTACAGCATCATGCATGTGTCAATAAAATGTTGACTTGTTTTTAGTTTCCCACAATGAACGAAAGCCTCCATGTACAATAGTCACTACACAAAGACGTTTCAGAAATATTTTATAATGATATTCTCTCTGCAATGTTCATGCCTCATCATGCAGCATTGTACTGACTCACTGTCAGTGCATGGTCAATGCATTAAAAATTATTACTATTTGAAGCAGGTCAACAAAGTAAGATGACTTTCAGCCATATTCTTCTCAAAGTATTTAAGTCTGAAAGTAATCCTTGTGAGTCAGAATTTTTGCATCTGTTTTGAGAGATCACAATCTCTTTTTAGGTTTTCACAGAGGTCAATTGAAATACAGTAGTAGCTTTGAGACATGAGTCATAGAATTTAACTGGGGTTAGGGATTTATGTAATATTAATAGCACATTTTAATGGAAATAAAACAAATTAAGCAAACATTTGCTTTAATGAACTGCTGCTTCCAAATGTAGGAGATGGTTTTTTATTTTTACTGGATACACTAGTAATGGAATAAATGTTATTTTCTTACTATCCATACACAGGCAGTGAGATTAGGCTCTTAATCTACATGCACAGTTTTATTATTCAACATTCTGCTGTCTGTAACCATATTGCGAGGTTTAGCTGTAGTCATCACTTAGTATAACAAGCATGCAACAAATGTTAATAGAACAATAGGTGTTAAGAATATCATTATAAAATATTGTTCCAGTAGCAATGGCTCAGGACAAATTTAATGCAAAGGCAGACACAACCGGCCTGAGCATGCTTTTAAAAAAATCAGTACATGGAAAAATAGTACCACCAACCTTGCAAGGAAATTGACCTGAAGCAGCGGACATTAGGTTAAAACTGCTGAAGGGCAGCAGCGGCCCACCTTGTTGATTTCCAAATGACCAGGATTCCAGAAAAACTGAAAAATTGACTGTTGGGAAAAGTCTTTAACATTTCAGAGGATTTTAAGGTGTTCATAGAAACTCAGATGTGGTACTTGGGAGTGAAAAGAAGGAAAGAATGGCCAACCGGCACATGTACAACAGGGAGCTGCCCGACTTATCTTCTTGCCACTTTCATCACATGTAAAACCCTTCAGGCTTGCCATTCCATTCATACATTTTTTTTGTTTGTTTCATGAAAAATGATAATAAAGCAGGTGTGAGTGTAAATCCAAGTGAACTTGAGTCAATGCAAAATGTATTTTCATCAATTGTGAAAATCTTTTCTTTTACATAAAGATAATTCACAGCTGCCATGGTATTGTCTCTGTTCCCTAAAGCAATGCAGATGCCAGAATATTTTGAATATGAAATATCTACATATGGATTATGATTGCAAAGAGCCATAGTTGTGTAGAATGAGAATCTGAACCAAGAGAAATAGATCTTAAATTATAAATAAATAAGATAGCAGTCAGATACATATTCCAAAACTCTGAATGGTGATAGTGAAGAGACCAAAATTTTAAGTGTTCATAACTCTAGTAGTTTAATTTCATATTTACGAATCATGCTTTTTGTTGTCAAAAAGCTATGCTATGAAAGCTGTATTCTGATGATGTTTTTGTTACATAAATTGGCAGGATTTAGAACGTTTTAGAAATGATAATGATAGCTGGCATTTGCTGAGTGTCCATCCTGTGATAGGCGGAGTGCAAGTCACTTTACATATTGTCTCTTTTTCTTCTCAAACAACCCAGCAGAGTGGGCTTTATTTCCCCCCCTGCACAGGTGAGTCAGTGAAATTCGGAGGGTTAACATAGCTAATAAGCAGCAAAACTTTGATCCCATAGTCTGACTCCAGAGCATACAATTTTCTACTATACTGGGTTAAATGTAAAGAATAAGAAATAGTTGGGTGAAATATTAACTTTAGAAACCAATATTTATGCATAGTTGCCTATTAACATATACCTATATATTTTTCTACACTATAAAAACCATTATTTGATGCCTTCAATAATAAATATGTGGTATTCAGGTATCTCCAATTCAGATATAGATAGAATTTGCTATATTAACCTTACACACTTGTTCAAGCAATTTTAAAACTAAAGTGTCTCTCTTGATATACAACTTAGAAAACAATTTTTTTATTATGACACCCAAAAGGAAGATATGCTCAAGAGTTTACGAACTGTGCAGAGCTGAATGGATGGATGGAAAGATGGACATGTGGGAGGAGAAGAGTCTAATAAGTTTTGGTAAGTGTAAGTTGGGTTAAAGATGAAGCAAAACTGAGGACACACTACTGAAATATCATCTCGATGAACCAGTAAGATCTTTAGTCTGATCTTTGTGATAACACTAAAGAAGATGCTACCCTAAAGGTAGAAACCTCTAGAAGTGTGCAAAGAGTGGTTTTCCTATATTCGATAGCATTAATTTATATTACTTTACCATCCAAAACTAGTATAAATTTAATCATCTTTGCCATTATATAGATATTCATTTCACGCATGTTTATAAGATACAAAAAAAAAAACAGTTCAAAAGTTATTATTTCAGATAAGTAATGGGCTACTCTGTACTCACTACAAAATGTGTTCTCTCATTAAACTGACTGGATTGCTCAGTTTTCAAGCAAGAAGCAGCACAGTGTGGGCAAACCAGCACGAAACTAGAAGACCCAGGTCTTGTCTGTGCCTTGACCCTAGTAACGCCGTGGGCTGGCTGAGTTATTCAGCCTCTATGGTCCTCATTTCCTCATTTGGAAAATGAGAGAATTAGAATAGATGATCTATAAGTTCTCCTCTAGTTTGAAATTCCTGTTTAAGTTAGGCATAAGATTATAGAAATATATAAATTAGCCTCTTAACCTAGACACAAGATAATTAAAACTTATGGCCTCAACTCACTGATGAATTGATAATATCCAATTGTTCATTATATATTACAAACTACAAATCAGACTTTCTAAAATCAAAACTCTGTTTTACCCAAAACGTGTGTTCATCTCAAATTCTAGGTTAATTAGAAAGGAGACTAATTCTCAGGGAACACTGGCCATTAACCTTTAAATGCAAAGTGTTAAATTTTCTAAATGGCAATTAACATAATATGATACAAGAACCTAAAATAATTTACACATTCTAGGTCATACAGAGCACTGGCCAAGTTGTAAGGTTAATAAAGTCCATGCTGTGGCTAAAAATTACAAATACCAAAGACTAAAAAAAAAAGCCAAACCATTTTCACCCTTATTTCTATAGGACAAAATACTATACTATGAAAATAAAGTTCTTTGTATTAGTGGGTAAAAGGAAAATAGGACGAAAGTGGTGTCGCTATAAAAAAGGAGATGCAAAAAGTGAATGCCAAAACCTTTCAGTCAATATCCAAAAAGCTGTTGTTTCCAACATATAAAAAATGAAATAAATAGAAACTGGTTGGAAAATAGTATGAACACAAATATGAGTTGCAACAGGGAAAGAAAAGGAACTATGGCAACTTCAGAGCTAAGGTCAAATGACATAGCAGGAAGCAGGGGTACAAGGTGAAATTCTGAAATGCCCCTCACAGATATGTTACAAAGAAATTCTGTTTCCAGTCCCAGAAAGGCCTTGGCCACAAATTTAGTTAGCCCTTCACAGGCTGCTGGGACCGCTTAATTGGTATTTCACCCCTGAGCGGTGCTGTCCACTACGGGAGGCACACGCCACATGTGGCTGTCAAGCACTTGAAATGTGGCCAGTCCAAAATGAAACATAGTGCAAGCATAAAATACACACCCAATTCCAAAGAGTACAAAAAATGTAAAATACCTCACTGATAATTTTTATATTGATTACATGTTGAAATGATAACATTGTGGATATATTAAACACATTTTAAAATTAATTTCTCTTCTTTCTTTTTCCTTTTTTAATGTGGCAACCAGAAAATTATAAGTTATATATGTGGCTGGTACCTGTGGCTCATATTTGACAGTATCACACTAGAGAATAAGGCCCCAAAAATGAATCCTATCAAAACATAATTAGTAAATGATAACCTAAGGGGGTGGAAGAAAGACACGGATCAAGAAAGAGCTGCAGCACATGGAAATAAATACAAATTGAAAAGATAAAATGTGAGAAATATAGAAATAATCAGTAAAGTAGATAGTAAAATGTTCTTTTTAACTGCACTTTGCTAACCAGTCATTATCTAATTCAGAATTCATTTTTTTCCATTTACATCATTTCCAACCTAATTCTTTTGCTAAGAATTCTCAAATCTTTCAGATTTTCAAATAACTATTTTCTTGAGGAGCAGTCAATAGGCCACTTCAGTGAATTATCTAACACATCTGTAGTAGGGCTTCCAGCAGTCCCTCAGATGGAATTCCTTCCTGACAACGACACAGAAAGGAACGTTAAAGCAGCCTCATGAGCACTGCTTTACAGAGAGCACTCGGGACAGCCTCTGCATTCACAAAACAGTGACCGCACAAGAAGAGCAGCCATCTTCTGTCACCTTTCTAAATAAGCCGTACATTTGGGACACGCTCTAATTTTCCTCATCTTAATTTTTTTGTACCTACGGTCTTAAAGTAGAAAATCAAACAACAGAAAGGTTTTGAAAACCCCTGTGTTGTCATGAAACAGCTCTGCTTTCCCAAGCCCGGGGACCTTCCACAGCTGTCCCAGGCAGCAGCAGCTCTTTCTCCCTTAACTCCATTAGGAGTATTTCTTTTTTTTTTTTGTGAGGAAGACCAGCCCTGAGCTAACATCCGTTGCCAATCTTCCCCTTTTTACTGAGGAAGACTGGCCCTGGGCTAACATCCGTGCCCATCTTCCTCCACTTCATATGGGACGCCGCCACGGCATGGCTGACAGGCAGTGCGTCGGCGGGCGCCCGGGATCCGAACCCGCGAACCCCGGGCTGCCAAGCGCGAACTAAACCGCTGCGCCATTTCTTTATGGAAAAAAAAATTTTAAGATGTCTTTTAAGGCATCACCCCATTTACCTTGCAGAACAATAACTCTCTCGTGTGTCAGGTCTCCGGTGATCACTGAGGGAACACAGAAGCTCCCACTGGGTCCATATACAGAAATGGCTTGTTCAGTAAGTACTGAGAAATCAAGGCATACAGGGCACACAACGAAAAGAATAAAGAGACGTCGAAAATCTAGCGTCAGTCCCTCATTTTCTAGAGGGCAGGCCACCCGGAGCCGTCGAGCAGACTGCGCCGTGACACCGCCTCCGGGCCGGCCGCGCGCTCAGGTCTGACGCTGGAGGCAGGCGGGGCGGGAGGACGCGCCCGCTGGGCCCGCGCCCGCTTGCTCCCTGGAGGGGGCACCTTGGCCCAGACCCAACCTGTCTGCGCGGGGCCGGCCCGGGCCACGCGGCCCACCCCGGTCCCGGCCCTCCACTTGCCACCCGTCCCCCGGGCGGTTCGGCGCTACCTCGTGGCCTGCGCCGTCCGCCCAGCCGACTGAGCTCCCCACAAAACACACAGACGCGCAGAGGCGGCGCTGTTGGAGTCTTTTATTTCATGCCGTCACCGAGGCCTCAGCCCCAGCCAGGTGGTTCCCGGCCAGGCGAGCGAGCGCCCGCGCTCCGGGCTCCTGGGTACCCCGAGGTGTCCTGCGCGTGGAGCTGGGTGCGGCTGTCGCCCCTCCCGGGTGGCTGGTCCTCTGGTAGGCGGCAGTGTAGGTGGCAGTGTGGACAGCACACCACAGAGAAAAGTGACGGAAACCACACAGCACTGCACGGGAGTGGCTTTAGCAGAACGCGAAAGAGCTGGACCTGAGAGCTGGGAAACGGACAAACCTCGGGAGAAGGGGGCGCTTCTCTGCAGGAGAGAAAGCCCTGAGAAAACACGAAGTGCAGGAAAAACAGAGCAAGCAGTAGAGGCAACACTGACTTGTCTTTCCCTTCTAGAACTCTGCATCGTCACTGGGGGAGCGGGAAGGAAGAGCATTTTACCTTCGGCCTCAATGGAAGACAGGAGCAGGGCCGCGCCCAAGGCGGCGAGCGCTGGGGGAAGCCGGGTCCGCATGCTCGGCCTCGGAGCTCACAGCCGCATGAAGGAATCTGCGGGAGGAAGCAGTGACCGCGTCAGAACCGGGTCCCGCAGGCCCGGAACCAGGTTAGAACTGAAGCCTGAACCCGGGCCAGGACCCGACCAGATCTGCCTTAATAACCACCGGGCCCAGCCCAGCAGATAATGGGCCTATTGTGGAGCGGTGGAAGTCACTTCATCCACAGCGGTTGAATCATGGCACTGAGAGGGAGTTCAAGTTCAAAGAGGGTCCTGTGTTCCCGGAGGCTGGTCCTGCTCAGCATCCCGGGTGAAGCCTCACCAGGCCCCCCATGACTTCATCCCGCCTGGGCGACAGTAATTCCGAGGTCATTTTATCCCTGACTCAACTAAATGTCTCTTCCAGCTGGGGATTTTATTTGGCTGGCTGCTTTTTCCTAGCTGCTGAATTCTTTAGGTAACTGTGCTTTAGTGGTCTCAGGGTAATTTGGAAAAGTATAATAAACCTCTTCTACTCTCCTTTTTCCTCATTTTGTTCTGCCTACAAATGTGCAGCTCTTCAAGGTCTGAAATGGATTCTACAGAAATACGTCAGGCGCAGCTGAAACTCCACCGTCCTGCCGGCTGCACGTCTCCACATCTGAGACACCCTTTTCAGGATGAGGGGACAACCCTAACACACAGAGTAAAACGGGACATGCAACAGAAGACACACAGACACCCTCCTCTGTTTCTCTGAGATATTTTCTATAAAAATTCTCAGTCATAGTTAATCTCTTCATTTAACTGTTAATTTATCTCAGAAGATTACAGGTATATACGCTCGACAGGAGAATGTGTTCTATTCTGATTTTTCCTGATTCTGTAACTAGGTTATTAATACCTTGAAGACGAAGAGTCTTATTCATCTTCTCTGGTTCCCAGCACATACTAGGTGCTTAATCCATGTAGGCAGAAGGGAATCTCCTAAAATATTCTAAGGTCCAATCCAGAGACAAAAGCTACTAGCAATGGGGGCCGCCCGGTGGCGCAGCGGTTAAGTTCGCGCTTGGTAGCCCGGGGTTCGCGGGTTCGGATCCCGGGCGCCCGCCGACGCACTGCCTGTCAGCCATGCCGTGGCGGCGTCCCATATAAAGTGGAGGAAGATGGGCACGATGTTAGCCCAGGGCCAGTCTTCCTCAGCAAAAAGGGGAGGATTGGCAGCGGATGTTAGCTCAGGGCTGGTCTTCCTCACAAAAAGAAAAAAAAGCTACTAGCAATGAACTGAACTGGGAAGCAGCCAGAGGCAAAACATAAAAAGAGAGTTGACTCTGAGGTACATCAATTACTGTAGGCCTTGGGAAAACAAAGCCGTGCTTGGGAATCCAGAAATGAGCCACAGGTCGAGCCCTCTTGGAGAAAAGAAATCGTCAAGCTCCAACCGTGTTTTTCCAAATTACTGGCACAGTGTACGTATTAGGGCAGCCTTCCTCGGCCTGAGTGTAAACTGCACTTTAAGTGTCTGATGAGCAGGCGTGCCAAATTGCCCGGAGCTCCTTTTTATGAAGCCAAGATTAAAATGTTGGCGCTGCTCTGGGCATCCAGAGGCTCTCGCCATTTCTTTCTTCCTAATTAACCACTGTTTGACGCTCTGCCCTCTCCTACATCGGTGAAAAGCAAGAGCTCGATGAGGCTGGCCTATTGTTCCCCTCATCTGGCCTTAACTTTGCTATAATAATTTCCAAGTCAGTTGGCAGTCGTGCTCGCGAAGAGTTAAAGGCTGACAATCGACCCACGGAAAAGCTGTGCCGAGCCTTTTTTTAAGCCGCTGAACTCCGCAAAAACCCGAGCAGTAATAGCGCTTTTGTCTGTGTCTAGAGCGCCACCTGTCGGCGGCCTAGCTCCGCGGCAGGAATGGATCGCGCGGCTCCGGGCATCCGAACGTACGGTCAGTTCGTCCAGCCAGCCAGGCGTTCTGTGCATATGTTAAAAAAAAAAAAAAAGTTTTCTCTCCTTTTAGCCAAAACACTTATCTGAATGCTTAGCAACACTTCACTGAGTATTCTCAGACATAAATGTCTGAAAGCGGCTGCCCCTACGTGGCAGCGAGGATTCCCTTCCTTCATCCTCATGAATGAAAATGAGTCAGTTGCGGGAGGGTGGGGGAGAGTTTTAAGGGACTGTCTCCCTCTGCCAACTCGCCCCCTCCCCCACCCTGCTGGATGTGGCCAATTCCTTAACTCCCGCGTCCAGTTAAAAGGGCAAGTTACCCCTCCCCCACCCCGTGGGGTCCCTCCAGACCCCGCGCGCGTCACCTACCTCCTTTCCTGCCCCCCCGCGACCTTGACATTAGTTAGCCAAGGGCGAGGTTAGCGCTCATTTCCTCTCTTGCCCCATCCCTCCCCACGCTCCAGCATACTTCAGAAGGCTACATCGTCTGAGTTGAGGTTGCGGGGAGGGGTCCCGGAAAGCCCCGAAACGGTCAGCCGGAGATCCCTGAGGATGCTCGCTTTGGGGTGCCTCTTCTGCTCCCTGGCTACAGGTCCCTGCTCGGTAAATGAACCCGGGGCCTCACGCTCTCTGATCCCTACACTCTCTACGATTGGGG
This sequence comes from Tapirus indicus, assembly GCA_031878705.1. Taxonomy (NCBI): domain Eukaryota; kingdom Metazoa; phylum Chordata; class Mammalia; order Perissodactyla; family Tapiridae; genus Tapirus; species Tapirus indicus. The sequence continues at coordinate 3,371,935 of CM062933.1, forward strand.
ATGGAAACTAGCTCAGAGGTTCCACGGGCCCCGAATAGGGCCTCGACCAGCGCGCTCGGGAGGAGATCGGAAGAGGGAGCTTTCTCCAAAAGCTGGGGAAAGTCGGCCAGGACTGAGCACGCTAGAGCTGGACTAACCCACCATCACGGATGCTTTGAAAAGCAGAGGAGGGAGCAAGAACCCTCGACCAGGAATCTGTCTCGAGATGCCACACACACCCGCGCAGCCTCGACGAGCTGCAGAGCACTCAGCCGGCGCCGCGAAGCATTCCGCGCAGTGCGTCACTCACATACCGCCCCAGCGCCGGGCACAGGACCGCAGCCCCCCGCAAAGCTACGCCGCGATGTCTTGAGGACCGGGGGCCCCGGAACAGGGCGCACCCCTCATCGAAATCGACAGCCTCTACAGATGAAAAGCCTCTACGAACAGAAACACTGAACACAGCTGCCCCGCATCCGCTCTTAGGAAAAGCTAAATTCTTTTCCCCCGCAAGATACAAATCAATCACAAAACCCTAGTGTACCCGGCAAATCTCAGGCACGTCTCCACTCTTACAAGTCCAAACGGTCCTCGCCCAGATCCTTAACGGTTTAGGGCGGAGCAAAGCACAGGCCAGAAGCAAGATTCCCCAGTTATCTTCGAGGAGGGAAAGGGGGGGAAGCCGGACTGACCTGAGCGGTTGTGACCGAGGAGCGCCGGCAGTCGCGGCTTCCCGGCGTCGCAGAAGCCGGCGCTCGGAGTGACCCCGCACGCCCGGGCTCCTTGCCCTGCGCTCCGGGAGCACCTGCGGCCGCCGGGAGGTGGGCAGCAGCGGGGCCCCGGGAGGATGAGGAGGTCCGCGAGCAGCGCGGGCGCGGCAGGACGGGCGCGGACGGCGGGCACCGCAGCAGCCGGCGCGCGGACGCGTCTGGGGCGGCTCGCCCTGGTCGAGTGGAAGAGGCTCCGCGCCGCGGGCTACTTAATAGAGGGCTGTTCCCAACTCTCAGTTTACTCGGTTACGAAACGCCTGAGAAGGTGGACGGCTGCCACGGGTGATGTATGCTCCTCCGGCGGTGAAGGAGGTCTACTTTTGGGAACGTGTGCATACTTCGAGCATTCCTTCGGCGTGAGGTGGCGATCGCCGTAGTAGCAGTGCCCCGCCGGGGAGGGGGAGGGGTGCGGGGGCGGGGGGGGAGCGGAGAGGAGGACGGCCGCAGCCGGGGTCACTGCCAAGGGAAGCCGCGCACTCCCCGCGTGGGACGGGCTGGGGAGCTCGGGTTTCCCTATCCTTGCGGTTTTCTTTAATGAATTGATTTTTCTAAATTAAGAACAATGGGAGAGAGGGAAGCGACTCTCATTTTCAGAACTGCAAGAATGTGTGACCGACCCCACCCCATCCTAGCCCGATCTCCCACCATCACCACTTACCCCTTCCTCCCTCTTTGTCCTTGGTGCACTTAAAACCGATTTACGGGGTTTCCATTAACTAACTGTCTGTGCACGCGGCGCGGCTTCTGTCTTTCTCAATCTCAGAGCGGAGACTGGAAACCCGGACAGCCGCCCGCGCGGGGCTCAGCGCTGGGATAGCTTTCCCAGTCCTGTCTCTCTCCCCTGATGCTTCGGGACGGAACCGGGAAGCTTAACTCGAGCCAAAAGAGAGAGCGAGAATCGCTATGAAACCTAAGGGTGCCCAGAACAGGAAGCTGCTCAGGAACAATTTCCATCCACCGTAGAAATTTCTCACCCGGGTCAGATCAAAACCTGACCCCGATGGAGGCTTGGGACCGAAAGCTCTGCCCTTAAAACCCCGCGGGGTCAAGGCGACAAAGGGGAGTGCGTTTCCCCCCACTGCTGGGGAGATGGAGGCCAAATGTGGGGCTGACCTACTGCCAGCATCATCTCCTCTTTTTGCCGCCCCTCCCCCCTCCGCTCCACCCCTTGGCCCTGAGCAGGGAGCCTGGCACTCCTGGTTGCCAAATTGTACTAAGCGCAAGGGAGGAAGCGCGGGGCTCTTACACTGTGGCATCATAAAAGGCTCCAGCAGAGGTTCAGATTACACGCGTCTGTGAGCTCAGCACAAGCCCTGCGGCTTTTGGCCTCTTGAAGCCCAGGGGTTACCCCTGCAAGGTTGAGCTCCGGGGGATGGAGGAGGGGGCGCGGAGAAGATAGCAGACCCAGAGGTCTTGTCGCCAATGTAAACCTCTCTTCCCTATTTGATCTGACATCTGCTAATCTGGCCTTCCCTTCCCCAGGCTTGGTAGCCTCCGAACTTGCCTTTAGAATGACAAGAACTTGGAGGGCGGTCCCCTGCACTCCACCCCGCATAGGCTGCCTTCAGCAAGAGCCAGAGGAAGCCAGAGAGAAGACTGAAGGGAGAAAAATGGGAATTGCCACCTCTGCACATTCCCCAAGTACACACGGCCCACTCTAGCTCGCACAAAGAGCCCACATATGCACAGTGCACAGGCTTTTGCCCCTTCAAGCTTTGACAGCCCCGTTGTCTGGCACAAACCTCCGGCGGGTGAGCGTGTCCTGAGCGTGAATAACATGTCGTGCACACTCAGCGCGCAGTCATCACCCGGGTACCAGTGAGCCCCTATCCCCAGCCTCTGGAGAGCCGGCCTCCGCACCCCGACTCTACTGCCCTCGCACAGACGCACGCGGGCGGGTGGCAACCTCAAGGACAGAGCCGAGGAACGGAGAAGTCCCGGTAGCGGCCGTCGGGGCACCCACTCGTACTGCGCCACAGCCGCGGACGCCCTGGCAGGCTTCGCGGCCTGGAACGGCCAGGGACGCCCCTGGGAACCCGACTCCTGTAGTCTAGAAAGGAAAATTGCTGCCTTGCATGTCAGCCCAGGCTGACTAGGGTTTGCATTTCGCCCAGGTGGCGTGTGTGTGTGTGTGTGTGTGTGTGTGTGTGCGCGCGCGCGCGCGCGCGCGCGTGTGTGAGATGGCGATATTGTTGACTAACAAGCAATGTAAATCTGGGTGCTGATATTCTTGGTTTAAAAAGAGTTCTCTCTTGTTGATTTGTCTCGGAGCTGCAATGCGTCTATCAGCCCAGGATTCGAGCAGTCAGTAGCCCTCCGGGGAGCCGAGGGCAGAGGCAGGCCTTCTCTTCCTGAGGCTGGAGGCCGCGGACTGGGTGGAAGAGGCGTCCGCCCTCTAGAGCGCGCACTTGGCGCCGCTCTCCAGGCAGAGCGGCTTGTTGGGGACGCGCGTGGCCATCGTCTCTTACTCCACGCATTCTCGCTCACAAACTTAGATTTAATGCATTTGAAAATAGTTGCCGCATAGGAGTGTAGGTAACATAAACCACCGGCCGCAAAGGCCCTCTCTCCCGCAGAAAAAGGATCCCTAAGCAAAACTTCCGGAGCAGGATGAGAGCAGGGAGGAAGGGACACCGGGTCGGGGAGTACACAGACGCACATCCACAGCTAGTCCAAGCACATCCATTCCCAGAGGACACGAGTGCATCTCAGATGCATCCAAAGGGACGGCTCGGGGGTCCCCTCAGCACGACGTCTACATTGTTCGGCGTCCAGGGCCTTTCGCTGGACTCCCAGTATGGTAAGCGGACAAACGGGTAAAAAACGTGTAAACCTTCTCCGACCTGTGCGCTTCAGTGGTGCGTCCAGTTCTTAATACCCCTTGGAATCACACATTGAAGGTATTTATCGACTGAAGCAGAGCTGGTTGGATTTACGTATTCAGTTTGGTTGCTTTCCGTGGCTTTTATTCCTCAGGTGTTAACCCAGGACCCGCCTCTCCTCACTCTTCCTTTACGGTCTTCTACTCCCACCTCTTCTCCCTCCGACTCCTGGGTTCCCGGGGGCTCCAGAGCTTCGGATTTCTTGTCCGACAGCGCGATCTAGCGGTCAGCGCGAGCCCTGGCGTCGGCGGTCAAAGGGACAGAGCCTAGAGCCCGGAAGTTGACAGTTTCAGGGGCCTTTCGAAAAATGTCATTCATCTATCTGATCCCCAAGACTGACTGAGAGGCGACAGGATGGAAGAACGAGTGGGGAGGTGGCATAAACTTTCTTTGTGCCCGTTAACCAGCCGCCTATAGAAAGTCTTGCCCCAAGGCTGCTGCGGGGTTCAGGTTAGAGGTAGACAAAGGCACTAATTTCAGGAAGAAGTTCAGATGACAGCGCCGCCCTTGACTTACCCTCGTTGATTTGCTTGGGATTAATTTAGCCAGGGTTCCTGGCGACAGGTGAGAGTTTCCATTGCATGTTCTTGCTGGGGCACCTTGTGGGAGGGAGAGAGAACGGGCACTGATCACCCAGCTCTTGGGCTGCGCGGGGCAGCACCCAAAGTGAACTTTGTGGGTCTTGGGTGAAAAAAGCCCTCCCAGCCCTTTGGGATGAGAGTGTGAAGAGAGGAGGCAGTGCTCTACCTGCGTGATTCTCAGAGGCAGAGAAGCAGTGACCAGCAAGGCTCAGAAACAGTGCGTCTGAATCCTCTCCTTCAGATCCCTGTGCCCTACGCAAGTCAAAACGTGTTTAATGAGACCTTCTATGGGCCTGTACAATGCCACGCCCAGAGCAGCGGATATAAAGATAATTAAGATGAGGACTTGCCCTCACAACTCTGTCAAGGAACACCTGGGCCACTGGAAGAAACTTCATGTGGCCCACTTACATCTCCCAAGATATGATGTCTTCAAAATATTGTAAGTTGAAACTGGCAGATGACTCCCTCTCTGGACCAGCAGAGCCGAGGACCCGAGACCAAAGCCACCCCTAGTGTAAGGAAGAGGGTGCCCTGCAGTCCTGCCTTCTTGAAGGTCCTGCTTCTTCACAAAGGACTATTTCAGTGACGCCCACGGAGTGTGTGCACTTCACCCAGACCTTCTCCCCACGGGAGACAACCTCCGCACCAGAGGGGGCGCACTGTCGGAGCAGAAGACAGGAGCTGCCTCGTGCTCCTCCACCACGCCAGGAGGCCAGCTCCAGCCTTGTGTCACCTCAAGAAGTCCTGGCTGCATGGAAAGCTATGAGGCTTCAAAAGACACCGCATCCAAATAAAATACCTTCTTAGGAGAAATGCTTCAGATTTAATCCAAGTCTAGTGCTGCTGGGAGTTGACTGTTCGGTTAGCTCTGACCTCCTTGGGCAAAGTGTAAAAGATAAAAGGAAGTAAATTCACTTAAGAGTTAAGAAAGCAACCCTCTGCCACTTCCTCCTCTGTTTCTATAAGATTCAGTACTGTTCAAGTCATCCTTAGCACCGCAGGGCACTTGGAATCTGTTTATTTCCTAAGGAGCAGAGTAGCACAAGGTCCAGAATTTCTAGTCAGGCCACTGCTCTGTGTGTCAGCAGTAGGTATGTGGACACTGACATACACTTTCAAGTTAGTGGAAAATGTGAAAAATCTTGGGAATTCTTTGTCAAGATTTGGTCTTGGCCTTCAAACTTAGTCCCTAGCAGACTGAAATGCAATAATGATGAAATCATAGTCAAAAGAAGTCTTGTTGGTTTCGGTTGGAGCTCCTGTGTAGGATGAAGTGTAACCAGACCAAGGACCCGCTTGATAATGCATTTTTATACACTTACTAATTCATTCAGCTGCATTTTTGAAGCACTGACACCCAGGTGTTCGAAGCAGACAAGATCCTCAACTTTAGAATCTCCTAAATCCGGTGTGAAGTGCGCCCTCTGGTGGAGAAGAGGAGAAAGATGGCCATTGTCGAATCAGACTCGGTTCAATCCATTTTACCCTGAGCATTCATTCAGCAAATGCTGTTAACTCTAGTCACAATGTTCACTAGGAAAGGTGGGAGGGGTTTTTTTTTAAGGCAAATCAAAGGAAGCCCTGTCCATAAGAAACTTAAATGTAGAAACAGAGACCAGAAATAAACATAAGCAAAAGTCAGATGATTCAAGAGAGGTGTGGAGACAGTGTGTAATTGAAAGTCGAAAGGCCAATGTGAAAAATAATTTGGGAGGAAATACATGGTATAGAGAAACAGGATAAATGACATCACAGGAAGCAATCAGCTTAATCCGCCATTCAGAACATTCCACAGGAAAAAAAACAATTTCTCCACAAACCAATCTCTCCACAAACCAATGTCAAGAAAAAAGGGCAGAAAGAGTAGATTGTTATGAAAAAATATTTAGGAGCCATAACAACCAAATAATAATAATAACAATAATAATGGTTGTCAAGAACTGTGAAGGGTCTGAAATTATATCCTACTTGCAAGCTAACAAGTGAATCGGCTACCGTTTTTTGGTCGCTGGTAGAACACACAAGGAACCAGAGGCAAAGGACTGCATTCCCCACGACAATAGCAGTAGCCTGAGTTTCATCGTTTGTGCTGGTTCCCCAAGCCCCAGTTCCCACAGGGGGCTGCAAAGAGGGCCCGGTGACCTCACAGGGAATGGAATCTGAGCTTGGGGAACCTTTCATAAGGGCAGTTAGCCTGCCTGACTTTTGCCCTGAAAGGAGACGTTATCTTTGTTATACTGGACAGTAAACAAACTTGCCCTTTGCTCTGGAGGGAGAAATTATCTGCCTTCCAAGGCTGCTAGTATATAAACACCCTAGAAGAGATCATCTGGAAGAAAAGCAGTAAGTGCCTCTGCTCAAAAGACATGCAGGACCATGAGAGACCCGTGGAGAAAGGTGTCCCAACAACAAGAATTGTTTGGAGTTCATGGGAGGGGAAAGCACTGTGTGTTGAAGTGGTTCCTGAAGAATTTCTAGATGAGGAAGACTTTAAAGGACTAAGCATGAGCATTCCAAGCACAAGATTCAAAATGAGAAGCTGAAAAATAGCAGAGGACAGGAAATAAATGTCTTGGGCACTAAATAAAGCAGAAAGTTTGTGAACACAATTGGAATAGTGGTGGGACTTAGAAGTAGCCAAGGTTCTGGAATTTAATCTTCTGGATGTAATAATATACAGAGTGTAGTCCAGACACTGCATGAGGCATTTTATATGCATCAATCTGTGATATTTAACTTCTATCTCTGTGCTGTAGATAAGGAACTAGGGCTCAAAGGGGTCAAGTGGTTTGCTCGTAAATTCTGGAACCAGGATCTGAACTCAGAGCTCCCTGACATGTAAGTCCATGGTCTTTCAATTATATTAAAATAAATGCTTGTTAAAGCAAAAAAATGATAAAAATTTTGTTGTAAAAAAGCCTAATCTGGCAGTGGAGCTTACAGTAACTAAGAAGACAGCCTGCAGGCAAGGGGCCTGGGAGAGGCCGTGCCAGAGTCCAGGGAGGAGCCACAGAGGATCTGGATGTCCTGATCGTGGTGGCCGCCAAGCAGGATGTCTAGGTTCAGGAAGTCGGGAGGGGAAAACACCCTCAGATGACTGAGCAAAGTCAGACGACTGAAAGACTGACAATGCCAGGGGAAAAATTGCAGAAGTGGGGCAGGCAGGCTAGTTTAGGGGGGCATGACAAATGGCTTTAGATGTGCCTTATATATGATCAAAATCCTTGGGGTTTTTTTCTAATAAAAAAAGTTTATTGGCAACTTTCTACTATTAATAAAATTAAAATAGTATCTCAGATTCAAATACAGATTTTGTTTGTTAGGAAGATTAGCCCTGAGCTAACATCTGTTGCCAATCCTCCTCTTTTTGCTGAGGATGACTGGCCCTGGGCTAACATCCGTGCCCGTCTTCCTCTACTTTACATGGGACGCCGCCACGGCATGGCTGACATCAGTCTGTGCCTGGGATCCGAACCTGCAAACCCTGGGCTACCCAAGTGGAGCGCATGAACTTAACCACTACGCCACAGGGCCGGCCCCCAGATTTTCTTTAATATATAGAGAGATGTATCCTTTTCTTTTTCTCAGGATTTTGCACACGGTGAAAACTGGCAGAGTCGCATTTGCACTGTCTGCGATAGGCAGTATTCACAGCGAGAACGAGGGCATTGTTGTTCCTTGGTGCTCACGCAAGCTTGTCCCTGGGTGGTGAATGCATAACACTGCCTGTGACACAAAAAGCATCTGGGAAATGCCTGCACAATCCCTCCATCCTCCCCTGTCCATCTACTGCCCTAGTGTTGGACTCATCAGCCTGAGCGAATGTAAAGTCCTCGCTCATTGTTTCAATTGTTTCATTGAGAAACAATTGTTTCATTTCAAACTCTCACACATGGTCTAGTTTTTCAGAAAAAAAAGTGTAGTTTTACTTATTGAATGGCTTCTTTTCTTTTCTTTTTGGTTTTTTTCCTGGTGGCAATAACTTTTGAACAAAACCACTAACTGCCCCCAAAAGAAAAGATTCTGATCTCTGTTAAGAACACTTAAGGCCGTGTTTACAACAGGGAAGTAGTTAGAAAGGCGAGTACTGAGGATCGTGTTGACGTTTTTATTAACACTTTGTGAAATGAAGCCTAGTGCCTTTACCATTATTATTACCACCTATGAAAATGAATTTGCAATGTATGCTCTTGCATTTTCTAGCAGTGCCTGAGGCACATTCGGATTTTCACCCTGGAGCTAAGGCAGCTTCAGCAGATAACCCATGGGCTTTCACAAGATGGCTATTAGGTGGGCTCTGTGATCAGGTCAGCGATACTCCTCCCACCTCTGCCCCACCCACTTCGAGGCCACCATGGGGCTTGAGGTGGCCCTGGTAGGTCTAAGCCAATGAGTCTCAAGACTGCCTACACAAAAGAATGCCTCGGGGATACTGAAAAATTTCTATACTGATGTCCGAGCACCACCCTTAGACCAATTAAATCTGATCCCCAGGGTGAGGCCTGAGCCTCTGTGTATTTTTGAAGCTGCCTGGATAATTCTCATGGCTAAGGAAGGCTGATACACGCTGGTCTAAGCCAAGCCCCCTTTGCTATTCAGGAAGTCTATGCCAAGCATGCTGGGAACTCAACTGCCACTCGGAAGATTGAGAGGAGTCATCAGGAACTAGCAGGTAAGAAGACTAACCACCTGCAGGCCTGGTCCCTGAATCAGTGGTCCCAGTGAGTGTTTACATTGGTGTTCGGTCTTGCCAGCAGTAGTTAGGAAAATGGTTGTGAGGAAACCAGCAAACTGAGGGAAAGTCGATTGACCAGGGTCATAGAGTTGGTGAATGGAGCAGCCAGAATCAAACCCGGGCCCACCTGCTCCCCAGGTCTCCACACCTCCCACCTCCAGGTCATACCTGGAGGGAGTTCGGTTCGTTGTTCTCATTGGCTTTACAGTTTAAATCGGACAAAAGCATGGTACAGTTTCACTCGCCAAAGGACACTCAAGATGCTATTTATTTGTTTTTTTTATTAATGTTGATGCTGAAATATATATCCAAAGATGAGAAACGTGCTTTATTTCTTCTGATGAAAATACCAATAATATTTTTGTACTGTATTTATACTTAGACTGGTTGAATACCTTCAGAGAGAGAAATGAAACTGTATGGTAGGTCTCACATAACGATGATAGGAATTATCACCGACTGACAGGACCAAAAAGGATCTTAGAAATCATGGAACTCAGCCCCTCAGTCACATTTATGAAACCTGAGAACCAAGCGGTTAAGCAGCTTGCTCAATGTCATGTCTCTATCAGTGGAGCCGGGGCTAGAATCCAGGTGCCAGCTGCCTGGCCGGTATTTCCTCTATTCTGGATGCCCTATTCCTGGCGTGGTGGGACTCGGTGCCTCCTGTCTCAAGAAGGGGGTTGGACTCGAGCAATGGAAGGCTGCCACCTATCCCAACGTATCTGCATCTGCAATCTTTTACAGTTAAAGCGAAACAAAACTTGCCTCAAATAGGCAGGGGCATATGTAACTAGACATGCCTGGCCCACCCAGCACTTACCAGTGCTAATAAGGGAACCAGATGGCTCGGGGCCATTAGTTCCTGCTCCAGAATGAGCAAGAGGGGGAGGCAGCTCCAGTGTCTACCTGCTGCAGATACTAAATCAGCACCAGAGCAGTGCCCCTGTGTTGTGAGTGCAGGTGACAGGACAGACCCAGCACAATGGACTCCTGTCCTATGACAGGCGGTGTCTACTCTCTTCCGGAGCCCACCCCTGGGAATCCATGGGAACATTGCTGCACCCACTTTAAAGTCTCCTCTCCTAAAAAGGCCCACAACTGGCAGTATATTGCATCAGACAAGTTCTGCTGCTGGCACTAGAGAACAGAAATAACAGGGACTAAACCACTCACAAAAGTCAAGAGGTGGGTAGTCCATAGCTGACACGCTGGCTTTGTTCCATGGAGTCTTCAGACACTGGGCTCCTTCCACCTGATTACGCCACAGATGAGGCCTCCATTTCAAGGTACCGCAGTCCAAGATGACGGCTCTGCCTTAAGATCTGACATATAAATTTTATCCAGAAGGAAAAAGCAAAGGACCGAAAAAGGTGGAGGAGTGGTCACATGATAATCTTTTTTGTTTTCTGAGGAAGGTTCCCACAAGCCGCTCTTTGATGACTGGTGTTATATCTCACTGCCCAGAACTTAGTCACATGACCACATCTAGCTGCAAAGGAGGCTTGACAATGTAGTTTATTCTGGCCTCCCCTGTGTCCACCTAAAACTTGAGGTTCTATTATTATGGAAGGAGAGAAGGGATAATGGAGGATGACCAGAAGATTCTACCACTGATGGACAGCAATCCAGTGGTAAATATCCACCTTCTGTGGACATTGGTGCTGGGCACTTGGTAACTAAAAAGCAAGCTAAGCCAAGCCCTATCCAAGGTGTCAAATAGTCCTGGTCACTGACATCAGATTGAACAAGACTTTAATAGAAATTTTGGCTCTTTCCTCTCAGTCTGGAGAACCAGCTGCCGGAAGAATCTCCTTTGCACTATTGTCTTCAGAAACTCCTTAACTCCTGTTAACCTCCTGGCCCTCACACTTGGCATAATTTTGAGATTGGCTTTACTTGAAAGAAAAGCTATCCTATGAGCTAGACAGCCTATGGAAATAGCAGGTCCCCAGAGAATAATGGGGCCATGGAATCATTCTTAATGACATCATTGCAAAGACATGCGTTTTCCCTAGCGAGTCATTTACTACATTAAAACTTCATTTCATCTTTCCTATTAGGGAGGGCACTGAAAGGATTACATGACATCTTTTTTATAAACAAACATTATGCTGGAACACAAAGAAGGCAAAAAAAATGCAGTTATAAATAGAAAGGGATAGGAAAATGTCCGGGAAAATATAGGCATGTTATAAATGACTATGAGGGAACTTCTCTTGTGGAAAGATGCTTGTGCTTGTCTCAAAGGTGACAGAAAAGTCAGAGGAGGATACCTACATGCCCGCAGAAATTAAGAGGGCTCCTTCCAGCATCTCAGATCAATTCAAATCCCACTTGAAGTTCACTGAAATGTCATTTGAGTGTTCTTGGACACATCACAGAACCTGACCTGAAGGCACATCCCAGCCACATCTAAAGTCTCACAGTTTTGTTCTCTGGGTCTGAGATGGACTGTAGTGGAAAAAAATTATGAAAGTACCACAGATTACCTACTCTAAAGTTGGTAGGACATTTTAAAGGGGCAGGAAAAGAGATTAAATGAATCTGAAAGGGGACATGTTGACATGGTAAGTATGGAATAAAAATCAACAGAAGGTTTAACAGAAGAGAATTAAAGAGAGGAAAAGCAGTTTTAAAAATTGACCAAATAAGGGGCTGCCCTGTGGCATAGTGGTTGGGTTCGGCACGTTCCACTTTGGCAGCTCAGGTTTGCATCCTGGGGCGTGGACCTACAACACTCATTGACCACACTGTGGTGGTGGCCCACATATAAAGTAGAGGAAGACAGACACAAGATGTTAGCTCAGGGTGAATCTTCCTCAGAAAAAAAAAAAAAAATTGACCAAATAAAAGAAGACATTTATGAAGCATATATCACACTTAACAGTACATCTCGACACAATACCCGCAAGTTACCCATTTGATGCAGATGCAGCTAATATTATTTCCGTGGCATTGTTTAAGTGGACGTTTAAATAAGAGGTTACATGATTTGCTTAAAGCCACATGACTAGAAAGTGGCACAGCCAGCTCTCAAACCCAGATCCACCACCACCACTGGCAGAGGAGTGAAACCAGCCAGCTGTCGGTCATTGGCTGTGTCTCTCCCCATCACGGCTCTCTGCTCTTCCCGCCCCCGGCTGAGCCCTGGACTTTCATTCTCCATTCTCCATTCTCCATTCTCGGAATGGCTCTCCCCACACAACTCCTGTGGAAAATGGTCCTGATAAACCTTGATGGAATGATCCTACCAGATCAGCTACCTGGGGACTTCGAATTCCTACAAAGTATTTGGGGGAAAGACAGCACTGCAAAGAAGGAATTTCAAGTATTGTTATGACTAAAACAGTGGAGGAATTATTTGGGGAGGAATGGGTCTTATTCAACATCCTTCTACTCTAACAACCAAAAAAAGCCAGACCTCAGCACACCTATCCATTTATTTTTACACATTGTTTTTTTTAGTAACTTAGAAATATCTGACAACTATAAAACCAAAAACCTAGTATGACTATACTTATGATATTCATTTTAAAAGCACTAATAGGGGCTGGCCCGGTGGCGTAGTGGTTAAGTTCCTGTGCTCTGCTTCAGCAGCCTGCGGTTCACAGGTTCAGATCCCGGGCGCAGACCTACACACTGCTCATCAAGCCATGCTGTGGCAGCATCCCACATACAAAATAGAGGAAGATGGGCACAGATGTTAGCTCAGGGCTAATCTTCCTCCTCAAAAAGAGGAAGATTGGCAAGGGATGTTAGCTCAGGACCAATCTTTCTCATCAAAAAAAAAAAAAGCACTTATGAACTAAAAACTGCATATAACACTGGTAGAAGTGTAAATTGGTATAATTGCTTTGGAAAAGGTTAGCATTTTACTATAATGTTAAACACATACTTACCATACGATCCAGAAATCCAAATCCTATATATTTACCCAAAAGAAATGAAAATATATGTCCATGTAAAGACCTATATGTGAATGTTTATAGCAGCATTATCCATAATAGTCAAAAACCAGACACAACTATAACATCCATCAAATGGATAAGTGCATTCAGACCATGCATACAATGGATGCTACTTAGACATGAAAAGGAATAAACTACTGATACTACATGATGGATACTGATCCACCATGGATGGATTTCAGACTCATGCCCAGTGAAAAAAATCAAACACAAAGGAATTCATGCTACGTATGATTCCATTTCTGTGACAGTACAGCACAGGCAAAACTTTAGAGACAAAAATCAGAGCTGTGGTTTCCAGAGGCTGGGGATGGGGCAGAGGATTGATTGCAAAGGAGCAGATGGAACTATTGGGGATGATGGAAATGTTCTATATCATACTTGTGGTATGGTTACAGGACTATATACATTTGGCAAAATTCATTGAACTGTACAGTCTTAGAAAGTTAATTTTATTGTATGTGAATTATTCCTCAATAAATTTAACTTTAAAAGTGTATTAAATAAAAATATGTTTGAGATTTTTTTGAATCTCAGATCTGAGAAAAATGTTTTTTAAAAAAGAATTTAGGGGCCGGCCCAGTGGCATAGTGGTTAAGTTTCTTGCGCTCTGCTTCAGCAGCCCAGGGTTCGTGGGTTCAGATCCCGGACATGCACCTACCTCACTCATCAAGTCATGCTGTGGTGGTGACCCACATACAAAATAGAGGAAGATTCCCACGGATGTTAGCTCAGGGCCAGTCTTCATCACCAAAAAAAAAGAAGAAGAATTTATTGCATTTTTGCTGTAAGACAGGCACTTTGCTGGGTTCTAGGACTACAGAGATGAAAGACACAGTCCATGAGTTTCAGGAGCTCCCGGTCCAGTGGAGAAGACAGAGCAGCAAATAGAGCCACAGCACCAAGGAGTAAGTGCACTGGCGGAGATGTGCACAGTGGGCTTGAGCAGGCAGTGCCGTGTCTACATCAGATTGCAGGAAACGTGGTCCCCCAGAAAGAGAGGTGCTTAAGCTGAGCCAACATGCCATGGGAGTTAGTCAGTCAGATAAGAGAGAAGGACATCTTTATCTAAGGAAGCAAAAAAAGACAAAATACAGAGAAAGATCAAGTTTTCATGGATCAGCTCTAGTTTTGAAAATTGCCAAAATGAATAATGTAATGAATCAATAGGAGAAAATGTAGACCTGTCAGAAAATAAATTCCATGGCAGTGAGAAAGATTAAAATGTGAGCTGTTCTTTCCAAGGAAGTGGTAGATGATCTTGAAAATCCAGAAAACCAAGTTCATAAATAAACACATATTAAGAACAAGCATTTTTTGCCTTCACATAGTCATCTATTAATTCTTCAATGACTCAAGATTCCACAGTCTTTACTGATCTGTTCCATTTCTAATGTCTATTGCTTTACTACTTCATGTCCTATCTGTTTACCTCAATTCATTAATTTAACAACTTGACTTCAACTTCTGTCTTCCTATTGTTTTCACCTTTAACAAAAAGGTCAGCACACAAAAATCAGGCTGGCTGTCATACTGTATCATTGTGGGACACATAGAAATCATAGCGTGATGTGTTACTTCATGGTACAAAAGTCCCATCCCAAAGAGGCAACAAAAACAGCACGATCTGATGATCTAACTGAAACATATAGTCTCCTAAGACAGGTTCCTGCACGCTGTCCCACAATACTTCTATTTCTATCCTTTTGGCCAGAACTTAGTCACATGGCCATACCTAACTGGAAAGGAGCATGGAAAACATAATCTTTATTCCAAGCAATCATGTGTCAGCTACTAGAAATGGAAAGAATGGGTATTGAAATGATAACCAGGAGTCCCTGAATCAAAGATGAGATTCCTCTTATCCCTCAGAATACTGGGGCCATAGAGATAATGCATTTTCTCGTTGAACCATGAACACTAGAACTTAATTATCAAAATTTTCCTCTGATTTGGAGCTATTTGTTTTTTCATTCAGTATAACCCTGAAACCTCACAGATTACTTTACAAAGCAGTAAGGACAGTGCCTGGCACAGAGTAAGTGCTGGGTCACTATTGGCTATTATGGTCATGGTCTCTTAGTCATGAAGCCATAGAATCTTATGGTAGAATTCTCAAGAGAGAGTTCAGTCTAATCTTCCCCTCTTCCTCCACCCCTCACGCAAATGTTCGCTTACGGTCTTGGTAACCTAGCTAGAAATAAGGAGGTGAATTTGGTAGAATAGTGCTATATGAAAGTACATAACATTTAATAATATATTTACAAAATGAGAAAAAAGTCTTTTGTGGAGTTGTTTTCTTTTAAACGTATTTTTCGTTTCATTAGATTCCGTCTCTTAGGTTTTCCTTAGAGCTTCCAGGCAGGCTGCTTGTCAGAGATGCCTAGTTGGTTCTGCTCTATTAACTGCGGCTTTCTGCGTGAGTTCTTTCCTCCTTTGCAAAGGTTAAAATGTGTGTTCCTGTAGACGCTAGCGCCAAAACTTTCCACATAAAAAGTTCTACTCATATATATTTATTTTCTAATTGTTGATCATTAATTTATTATAATCAGGCACATTTTCTAACAAATTGGCTACATTCTTGGTAACAAAACAAAATTACAGTTGCCTTTTCCGGTTTTTATCCAGGAGCCATTGACTGCCTTTCCCAAATTTGCATATCAATATATCAAAGAGAATTGGCTTTCTTTTTATAAATTCAGGCTTTTATTTCCAAGAATGTCACTGAAAACTGGGCAAGAAAATACTAAAAATTTCAACTTTCTGTGCATCTTTTGCTGTAAACTACAGCTCAATAAATACCATTTTGTTGTACATAGTAGTGTTCTATTTTGATAGATAAGACATTTCCTGATGGCTAATTTTGCAAGACAGACCTGAGAAAACCTAGATAAGATTGTTGACATTTTATTTTTATTTTATTAGAAAGCATCCTGGGTAATTTCCATAGCATCAAAATGACCTGGGGGAAAAAAAAGAATAACTACATATTTCCATTAATTGCAACGTAATCACAAATAAATACTAGGGAGGACATTTCCATTCGATTTTGGTTTTTTTAGGAAATTAATAGAAAACAGCATTGCAATTTACTTAGGGACAAACTGTTTTGAGAACTAAATTTATAATAAGGCCAAAAGACTAATCATATGAATTATTATACAAAAGAGATGAATTTGCCTCCAAAAAACCTTAAGAAGGAGTCAATCCAAAGATCTTCGATCATATTCTTTAGGAAACTAATTTATCTTTTGGGAATTCCGAGCAAAAACAAAATCTTTCAAGTCTTTCCTTATCCACTAATGAGTGTAACGGACTAGCAGTGTTTCTAGCATCTTTGTCTCGCGGCCGTGCACAGATCAAAGTCAAGGACTCGAATTCGACTCCCGCTCTTCTCCTTCACGAAGACTTCACTACCACGAGAAGTGGCTCCAAGATCTCCTCCCTGACAAGTCCCTCTCTCACCGCGAGCTCTGCTTTCCCAAGTCCCGTATCCTTCCCAAGGTTGGACTGAGACCTGTGGGCAAACTTGGCAGCCTCAAAATTTGATGCCACCTTCAAATCATAACCTGTAAACATTTATTCAACTCACAGTGTGTGGGGGGTGAAACTGATTACCTACTAATAAAAAATGTACGCCTTTCAAAAGAAGTGGCACTGGATACAACGTAGGATTTTACCTTATTTGGAAATGTCTCAAGCTGCAATTTTTTCATTCCTTTATTTATGAGCGACGAAATGAAGGGATGAAAAACTCTAAGCCACATCACCGAAAGTCTAATGTCATATATCTGTTGTATTAGTTCCTAGGGCTTCCATAACAAAATACCACAGACTGGGCAACTGAAATAACAGAAATTTATTTTCTCACAGTTCTAGAGGCTAGAAGTCCAAGAGGAAAGTGTCGACAGGTTGATTTCTCCCGAAGTCTCTCTCCTTGACTTGCAGGCGGCTCCTTCTCGCTGTGTTCACCCGGCCGTCTCCCTGTGCGTGCACGTGTGGTGTCTCTCTGTATCCTGACCTCCTCTTGTGAGAACACCAGTCGTATTAAAGTAGGGCCCACCCTAACAACCCACTTTAACTTAGTCACCTCTTTAAGGCCCTATCTCCAAAATACGGTCGTATTCTCAGGAACCAGGGGTTAGGGCGTCAACGGACGAATTTGGGGGAGACGCAATTCAGCCCATAACAGCTGGCCATCCTAGAGTGTTAAATCTGACAGGGAAGGACTTTATTTCAATCCCTGACAGCTTTTGATTACAAAATCCGAAAAGTAACTATCTGACTTGGCATTTCATACTTCACTTTTGGATTCCAAACTATTTTCTACAGAAGAAAATTTGCAGAAACAGAAGGAACAAAAACAGATGCATTTACTAATTCCCTTCTACCTGCTAAAGCAGGGCTGATGTTCTGAGAGGAAAAAGACAGCAAAATAGTCCCTGCTTGTATTGATTGCTCATTTGCTTTCAGCTTTCTCTCGTGACTTTTGGAACCAGGCAACCTCTGAGGGAATACAGTAAAGGACTTAAAGTTTAGAAAACTTAAGAAGTAGTGGATTCCTTGGAAGCCACATTATGTGAAGTGTATCAGTTGGTTTTGGCTACAGAGAATAGGAAATCTTACTAAAAGAGATTTAAACATTAAGGACGCTTATCACCTTACAAGAAGCCCGGTGGCCCACAGTTCCAGGTTGGTGAATTCAGCAGTAAATGCAGATGGCGCTGGCGGTTTCCCATCTCTCCCCTCTGCCGTGTCAGGAGTCGGCTCCCGTTGTCTCCCGGCTGCACGGTGGTCTCCAGGCATTACCTCCCGACACGGCGCACCCAGAGACTGGAAGGGAAGCCTCGTCCTCCCGGATCTTTCTATCAAGGAGAAAAGCTTTGCCCAGAAGGCTGCCCCTTTCACCTCACGGTCCTGACAGGTAGCAGAACATGCTACCCCAAAACACGACTGTAGGAGTTCAGGACATGCCACCCCAAAATACGCTGCTTTGACATATGGATTGAGCTGAAGGCACTTGAAAAAACAGCAAATGCAGAGAGGTGCTTTCTCTGAACTCCCCTTATCCGACAGATCCTCCAAAAGGACCTCAATTGTCATAAACTCCCCTCCTCGGAAGTTTCATCAACCAGGGAAGATTGATGAAAGTGGACACCCCACCCAGACAAACTCTGACACAAAGTAACTTATCTCCCATCTGTTCTTCTAAGGGCCCATTCATCTTTCCTAAAAATGATTTACTCTCCCATGAGGTCTACATCCTCCCTCCCCTTTCCCTATTAAGATGGTTTTTAAGCCTGAATTCTAAGCCACCTCAGGGAGTTACTCATTTTCCCTTGGGCATCTCCCATGCACACATGAGGTATATATGTTAATAAACTTCTATATGCTTTTCTCTTGTTAATCTATCTTTTCTTACAGGGGTGTCAGCCAAGAACTCAGAAGGGGAGTGGGAAAGTTATTTTTCCTCCCCTACAATCCCAACCTCCCCTAGGCCATCCCTGGTAAGGGAAATGGAATTCATTCCATTGCCTTTCACACAAATACACAGCAGAGATGGACACATGCTGGAGAGAAGTGCTTTTTAACCAAGTTCCTCACAAGTGGAATCAATTTACATTTCAGCAGAATTTTCATGAGAAAACTTGAGTTTATCAACATCATTCTTCCAATGTATTCCGTAATGTCTCTGTGCCTTGTTCCAACTGTCTATCACTGCATAAAACGTTACCCCAAAACATGGCTTAAAACAACTGCATTCATTTCTTCGGCTCACTGACCTTGGGCTGGATGGACTCAGCTAACCAGTCCTCACTTGGAGTCTCTGTGCAGCTGCAGCCAGGCAGTGGCTGGGGCTGAGGCATCCTGAAGGCTTCGTCACTCATATCTGGCACCTGGGCTGGAACCACTCAGCAGCAAGCTAGAACAGCTGGGCTCCTTGGCCATTTCTCTCCTCCTCTCTAGGAGGCCTTCCTACTTGGTGACCTTGGGTGAACCTTTTCCACGGCAGCTGAGGTTCCATAACCAAGTATCCCAAGAGAAACTGTCAGAAGTGGTACGGCCTTTTCTAACCTAGCCTTGGAAGTCACACGGCATCACTTCAGCTACAGTTACTCATCAAGGCAGCCACAAGACCACCCTGGTTCAAGGGGAGGGAACATGGACTCCACCTATGGATAGGAGTGTCAAAGAATCAGTGGATGTATTTTAAATACTGCCACACACCCGTTAAATATTGGCCCTCCTGTCATCTATGCAGCTGGACCACTCTTAGTTTACCGGAGTCTGCAGAACCTGCTTTCCACGGTCATGTGTACCTCCGGACCCTCATCTCTTATCGTTCTCCACTCTCACTTCACCTACCTCCTTTCCCAGAATGGACTACTTAGAGGAAGAGGTAATGGTCTTGTGAAAAGGGACCAGGACTTCCGGTTAACCCCTAGTTATTTTGATAAAGCCAAAATCAACCCAACTAAGACAAAGACTCTCACCCCAGCATTTCAGATTAGTACATTTATAGGCCTTACTTCCTCTCACCCTTTTTGGTCTCCAAAGGCGAGACAAAGATATTGAATACAAAGATATTCAACTAGCAATGGGAAAGGTTCTCCTACACCAACCAGGCCCAAGAATACCTGGCTGTCTGGTTGGTCCATCCCTCCAACGGATATGAACAGAGAAACAAAAAGCAAGCAGGCCAGTGTGGAAGCAACGCCCACCTTGCTAGGACTGGTTTTATGTTGTTTTGCCCACCTAGCAGAAAGGATGAGTCTGAAATGTTTTCTCTTTCTCTCCTGAATGCCTCTTCCTTGGAACCAATCAAGCTGACCAAGCTGTCCTTGAATAGAAGATTGAAGAGAGAGCCTGGGGTAAAGAGTATTCCTCAAAAGAATTTCACAGAGAAAAATTAAATAAAATCCCCAGGGCAGCTTAACCATTTAGGAAGAAAGAGAACCTTATACATTTTACACATACTGGTAGGAAGAAAGGAAAGGAATTCAGTGACGCTCAATCTAGGACACAGAGTTCACTGGGTGGAAATAAATTATTCAGGCTCCAAATATCTTGATTCAGTCTTAATTTATATTAAAGTTATTCTGTTTGCTCATTTGTTTGTTTTGTTTTAAGCAGGAAATGTTGGGGGAAATTTTAGAAAGTTATTTTTGCAAGTACATTTGAGAATGCAAAGCACAAGATTTACAACTAGCTTCGTTTGGATAAAATAGAATTGAGCACATATACATACCAGTTACCATGAAATATGAGTAAAACATACTTATTCTGTATTTTTTCATCACAAAATTCAGTTTCTGTCTAACTCTGTGACTAAGATAAGGAAAGAATTTTCCTGTAATCTTCAAAAATTTGTCTTACTAGTTTTTAGAACTTCTAGTTGTAAACTTGATGTCATAAATATTTGTTTTTAGAAACTGCATTTGTTAAAGTGCTGTGAAACTGTTCACGGAGAGTTGTAAACTCTGTTTGCCAAGGAAGGTTGATTTTATCCACTGACCTTGGACAACTGGTCCACTGATTCTTGACCTTGCAGATATAGTAGTCAACTCAATCGGTAACAAGACAAAACAAAAACACAATGTATAGTTTCTTAAAATCAGGAACATTGCTAAAAGCATTCCTACTTATAAAATCTGTATTACACAAAATAATTTTAACAGACTAACTTTAAAGCACAATGTGGAATCTTAATTTGCCATAACCATGGCATGGACCATTTTGCCAGGTGAGCTCTGGTGGAACCCCTGCCTCTTTGATTCCCTGACATTCCGCCTGGTGGATGTTAAACTCTGGATAAGAAGCCCACGTGGAGGATAGTTGGAGGGTCAATCTCAAAATAAAATTTATGAAAATCTCAGAAATGTGATAGAAATAGAAAGAGATAATATAGAGAGTTAAATTGTGAAATATGTCACGATCCTATTATTTTTTGTCACAGTATAAAATTTACATCAACCTTATGAAAACACAGGAAATCCATAAGTGTCTCTAGAAGATTCCTAACACTGCCCTGTCAGAGGGTGCTCCTCACTTCAGATCCCAAGTATCATAGTTACAGTGAAGTCCAAGTACACAGGTGTGAGGGACATTCTTCAAGACGACTGACCTAGTGTCCTCACAAATGGACAAAAGAAAAAGGGGAGGAGGAGCACTGTTCTAGCTCACAAGAGCCTTGGGACACAACGAACAGATGTAGTAGATGGCCTTTGGCAAGAGCCTGACTTGAAAAATCAGGTATTCAGTAAAAGACCTTTGGGGGGCAGTTGAGGCAATTGAATATGGCCAGTTTATTAGGAAATAATCATTCATTAGGAGTGATCATGCTCCTATATTATATAGGATAATGCAATGAAGCATTCTGCAGTGAAATTTCATAGTCTACAATTTAAAATGGTTTAGTGAAAAAACACATAGGTGAAGGATATGCGGCAAGATGATAATTTACAAGTGTTGATTATACTCTTTTCTAATTTTCTTCATGTCTGAAAATTTTCAAAATAAAATTTTTTTAAAGTACATGGATATTATTCCTGTCCCCAAATTTTAAAAATTCTTAAAATAAGAACAAAAGGCATGTTAAAGTTGGCTTAAGAAGATGAGACCTGTAACTTCAAAAACGAGCTAGCAGATCAGTCTTGGAGTGTTCTTCTTCTGACGTTGAGGCCCTTGTCATTAAAACAAAATGGAATTAGAAACTCGGGGTCACCTTGGATTTCTGTGCTAGACAGTGCTATGCCACAGTGCCCCTCTCATGCATATCAGGCTGCAAGGCCAGGGTGGTCACCCTAGGAGCCAGCCAAGGCCACCAGAGGTAAAAACTGTTGGACTTTATTGGTTTCAGTGTTTCTGTCTCCCAGACTTAGTAAAACAATTGGTCAGAATAAGCCTCTGTGGCACAATGTAACAGCAGTAACAAAGAGTAACATTATCAACAGTAATCATAATGCCTAGTGTTTTTAGAACTCGGTGAAGGCATATACAGGGACATTAAAGGCGATGCTTAATATTAACAAAAATAAGGCATGTTGCACACACTGGGCTGTGTGGTCATATGCGTAGCTTTCCTCAAGCTGGGTGTCCAACAGAAATGTACTAGGGCTACTTCCTTAGTGTCTACTTGGGCAAGCTCTCACAGTTGAGCACTCTTCAGTCACTGTATGGGGGTCATGTGGGCAGCTGGGAGGACTTTGCTTCCTATTCCCCCAACCATGCCTCTCTCCTGCCTGACTTGTCTATATCTCTCTGCTTCCAGGAGAACCTCCTCCATCCCACGCTGGCCGAGGCTGCCTACGTGCCCCCATCCTTCAATGGTAGCCTGCAGCGTAACATACAACCCAGCGAACCGCTCCATACAGTTCAGGATCAACAAGTTCAGATCTCCATTAATTTGTTTTCATATCTCCACTTATTTTTCAATTTATTCCTCCTGCCCGCATCCTGCCTGGGCAGCCAGAAACACTGTGTCTTCCCTTCGGGAACTCCCTCTATGCCAGAACGCTCAGGAACAGAAGGAATTAACACAGTCTGAAGAAGAGAGTGGGTATAATCAGTCTGGCCTCCCTATCCAAGCACCAGATTGGGGTCAGTCCCTGAGGGCTGTGGCTTCCCGGGGCCACCTGGAGTCCATATTCAACTCACCTGCCACGTTATTATGAGGACTGAACGACAGAACGTAGGTGGGGCACTTTACGAAGAAAGGACTAGGAGTGTGTTAGTTGTTATATAGCCAAATGTTGGCTCAGTTTTGTCTTTTTTATTTTAATACTTTCTACTCTACAATAAAACTTAAAAATTGTGCTTTTATAAAAATGATCTCAACCATTAAGAACTCACACAATATTCGTTTATTCAACGAATGTCATGTAATAGACAACAATAGTCATCTTCAAGGAACTTACAACTGAACGGAGGAAATAACAAACGCAGAGCATGTTTGCTCTGACATGTGCATGCAAGCAGTGCTGTAGGAGTCCAGAGAAGATGAGCCTGACGTTTTAAATTCAGCTTTCCTGAAATATTGTCGTGTGGTAATAGGATGAACGTGAAGTTTCCTTTTTCTCCCTATCCAGTACTGCCCCCTCGTGGAGCCGTGGACCCTTTGCAGTGCCTCTTGACTCCCAGTGAGGACACAAAGGGAAATGGAATCACTACATCAAGCTGCTACCCAATTCGAATTGATTTGTGAGCATTCAAGATGAGCCACTTTAAGCGAAGCCTTTATTTCCCTTGTTTTCTTTTCCTTCCAGGAAAACTGTGTCCGACCATGAAAGTATCTTGTCCTATGGGTCCTAGCCTCTTATCGCAGGGTGCACTGGGCAGAGGCAATGACTCCTGACAATCAAGATACAGAAGGGAGAAGTAGGCCTTCCACTACCTTCTGGAAGGGCTGACTCAATCTCAGGCTGCTGTTGAGAGCAGCCTCCTGGTAGAGACTCCTAAGGGAAGAGGAAGCTCACAATTCTTGAGTTTAAATGATTGAAACACGGTCCTAAGGACTTTGAAATCTTGATGCATATACCAAAACCACAATTCCTGTCATGTCAAAAGTGGAGCTTTTTCTGTTTTTCAAGAGGTGACGACTTAGGTACTACTTGGTACTTTGGTATTACTCAGGAACTTAGTAGTAGTTAGGTACTACTTGGGCCAGGCTCTTGTCTTGTTCTGGGCAGACGCCCATGATAGGCCTGGGGACTATTCAAGGACAAGGCTGAGGTTCCAGAATCACGTGGAAGGTCGTCAGTGTGGCAGGCAGAGTTACAGCTTTGAATTCCTTTTGTTCCATCAACAAAACAAAAATGTGGATTGTTTTCTGTGTTGGGGCACTGTGTACCTAAAAGTAGTTGCTTCTTTTTGTGGCACATGAGGGTTTTATTGGAGAGGCGGTAACAGGAGCCCAGAGCTGGAACAGTCATCTTCACCAGAAACTTTGCAAGACTCTGGCCTCTAGAATTGCTGCCTCAAGGCCTCGGTGAGGAAGTGTGGCTCAGAATATAACCCGCTGAGAGCAGGTATTTTGTCTGTCTTGTTCATGTATGTACACCACAGGGCCTAGAACCTTGCCAGGTTCACAGTAGGCATTTCAGTGTTTGTTGAATGAATACATGAAAGAAGAGTGCTCCCTCTTTCCTCATACAAACCAATTCTGCCCTGGGATACAGACAATGGTAGGTTTGGGAGCTTCTGAAGACAGAATCTCAGGAAGAGCAGTGCCTGGACAAGTTGATTTCTCGTGGTGTTGGTGAAGCAGTTTGACAAGAAGGGAAAAAGGGAGGCATAGAGAATCATGTTCCTGGGCATATGTGATGTGCCAATGACTCACAAAAATGGACTAGGACACTTTGAAGGGTAGCAGTGTTCCTGTGTGGCCAGGTGGGAGTTCAGTCATGGTTATTTGGACACTAGTGTAAATGTGACCTCAGCTGGTTCCAAAGCTGGTTGATCTTCAGCATAACCAACCAGTACACACAGCATTAACCACCTCGTGTCTCCCGAGCAGCTCTTTTCTGGTCTACCATTCCCTTATTCCTAAAATTGAGTGTCTTGGAGGTTGGGTCCCCTTCTTGAAGGAAAATACTGCAACTCTAAATTATAACTTCTGGTTCTAGATCATCTCCACTGTCAACTTTCCTTTTTCCTCTGATTATTGAACATAGAAATCTCAGAATAATGTAGCTGACCCTCTTTACAAATTTACCCTTTCTTAATCCTGCTCTCTCATGGCAGTTATTCTGCTTCTCACACAAAACGTAACTCATGAGACATTAGGTTACTGTTAACATCCTTATTAGCACCTCGTGACAATTCGCTTTCCTCACTGTTTTACTTCTTGCTCAGTCCATCAATGTCCACCTCACTGGCTGTTTTATCTCCACTCTGGCCCATCTCCAACGCGACTGCCAAAGTCTTCTGAATTTCCCCAATCACATTTCCTCTTGCCCCAGGGGTGCCCCATCAAAAAACCAAGAAATGCTGCAATGGATCTTCGGATGCCAAAATGTCATAAATTTCAGATCCCATACTTTTCAGAATTTCTCCTTCTCTTGTCACAAAAACCTCGAGCAGAATATTCTGCATTTCTAGAATGAACTTGCTTTTCTCATCTACCAAGATATTTTCCATCTTTCTGTGACTCTTGAAAAAAAGAACCATATTTTTTAAGTATGTTTACTCCTACTCACCCTTGAACACACCAAGTGCATACAGTATTAAATCTATAATCCTATGTTTATAATACTATATGTTTAATCTGTGAGAAACTCTTCAGAGCATATTGGTTGGCAAGAAGTGAGCCCTAAACAAATCAGACTAATTATGGCACCTTTCAGTTGATGGATCCTGGGCCAATCAGAGCCCTTTCTTGACATTTTTGAATATGGGACCAGAAATAACCTTCATTTGTGTCCCCTAAAAATTCATTATGTTGAAGCCCTAACCCTCAATGTGACTGCATTTGGAGATAGGGTCTTTGTGGAGATACTTGAGGTTAAATGAGGTCATAAGCGTTGGGCCCTAATCCCATAGGATCAGTGTCCTTATAACAGGATGAGACACCAGAGCACTCCCTCTCTGTGCCCCAGAGGAAAGGCCGTGTGAGGACGCAGCAAGAAGGCGGCCATCTACAAGCCAGGAAGAGCGCTCTCACCAGGAACTGAATTGGCCGGCGCCTTGATCTGGGGCTCCCAGCCTCCAGCACTGCAGACCATAAATTTCCGTTGTTTAAGGCACCCAGTCTGTGGTATTCTGCTACGGCAGCCTGAGCAGACTAACACAGGTGGTGAGCGGGGAAGTACGGGTTACCAGAGGACACGTTTCTGCCTTCTGAAGAAGGGATTCTCAGAGAATGAGCTGAGACAAGAGACGCAGGGAGTCCCAAAAGCACTCCTTGTTCCAGTTATGTATTCATACAACAAAGACCAGAACACCCTCAGAAGCATTCCTCTTTATTCCTTTTTGTACTTACCATGCCTGAATTCGTATTATACTAAGAAAATGTTTCTGAAATAGCAATATAATATATGCATTGTATTTATTAAGTGTTCTATAAATGTCCATTCCTTTATCAGCATGCTTAATAATAATCTATAATAAAAATCCACCTCTACCAGTTAAAAAGCTTGACTTAAAAACCAGTGATCACAATTATTTAAATTAGGCTGTTGCCGCTCTGGGAAATGAGCATGAAGTATCTTTCAAGACTGTAAATAAACTGATATTCAACATTGTTTCTTGAGAAATGTGTCCTTTTGGTTTGTTTTGTTTGCTTTTCCATCTTGCAATCCTGTGAAGGGGTTCTATCAGCTGCCCTTTGTCCAAACGTTTATTGACAAATATGGACAGGGGCAAACAAAAAAGACTCAGCTCCTCATCCATGACAGGAGCTTTTGATCTGTTCCTGCTTACTGTGTTTCAACTAAAGTGGAAAGAAACCTTTTAAAAAAATGTGATGATCATTAGGATAGAATCCAGGTGGACAAATGACCAAACTGTAAAGATGTGTTTTTGTGACATAGTCAAAATGGTTCATCACATACTGATTTCCCAAAGCAGATACTATTTTAAGAAAACACACTGTGGGAAGAGCATCCAAACATTAATGGCACAAATGTTTTCGTTAAGTGCATTAATTCAGGTAAAATGGAAGGAGACATAATGAGGACACACAAGGACATCAGCCTTTAATCATCAGAATAATGTCAGAGAATATTTTTAGCTACTCCCCAGAGGGAAGATGTGGGCCTCCTACAAGAGGTCAGTAAAGATCTGACGTAATCTCAGAATTAAAGGAAACAGCCAATCTCTCATTATATTAATGGCACATTTATCATTGGAAACCAGTGATCAAATCCAAAGTGATATATATGCATATGTATACACACACACACAATTATATTCTAGCACTAAGGCTGCAAAATCTAATGTTGTGAGTTCCTCTTCTTCTAGCAGACTTCATGTGTTCTTTGAAGTTACCGTTTCAACAGACAGCTCTCTAGTTTCCAAGCAAACTTATTGTAAACATTTAATCAATTTTCCCCCTGTAATGTATTATACTAGGATAAAAATTTAGAAAATGCCTTGTGTTTTGATTGGTTTTCCTCATTAATGAGTCCTTCAAGATATCCTTGACTTGCTTTTAAAAAATAAATGATAAGCCGCAGCTGTAAAACTATAATAGAGATAGGCAATCAGAGCAGATACATGGCCAGTTTCATGGGAATCAGAGCGAGAATAACAAATTGCCAGTCATTTTTTACAAAACATAACCAGTGATACAACACCGCTGAAACAGAATAAATTCTATGGGGGAACCAACCAATAAATTTGTCCTAAGCATTTTTCTTTCTTCTTTCCTCATCTAGGAAGTAACAGGGTATGTAGTAAATTTTTAAAAAAAGGTTTTGGAATAAGACAGCTCTCGATCTGAAATCTAGTTTCAATGTAATTGCTGTGTGTTTGATCTCTTGCTAATTCTATTTCCTCAGCTTCTAGTTCTTGCTTCTAGTTCTTCCAACAACACTGGTCTGCCTTCTGCAACTGAACCAAGCGAAGCAATTTCCCTTTCCCTGAAATGCCTTTCTCCTAACTTTTAGCATAGCTGGATCCTTTTATTCTGGTCTCAGTTCAAATGTCATGTCCTCTAAGGCCTTTTCTAGCTTCCACTCCACCATTTTTCCTGAGATCACACTGTTGATTCCTTTATTGCAGTTCCACTGCAGACCATTATGCTCATGAATTTATTTACTCTCTCTCTCTGTTGACCAGAATGTATGCTCCATGAAGGAGCTTCCTGGGCTAGTTCACAGCTGTTCTCAAAGCCTAGAATAGTGCCTGACACAAAGCAGGCTTTCAGTAACTGTTGGGTGGATGAGGTGGGGAGGTCTAGGTGATGGATGGAGTCAAGATCCTCCTCTGTTCATAATCTGACCACTTTCATTGCCTCCATGACCACCACCTGTTCTTAGTCTCCATCATCTCACCTGGACTGCTGCAGTAGGCTTCTTTATGGTTCTGCCTCCTTCTACCCTGGGTTCCCTGTGGTCTATTTCAGCACGACAACCAAGCTAATCCTCTTTAAAACATGTAAGCCTCTCTTCTACAAGAAACTCTGCACGGTTCCACATGGCACTCAGCGTAAAAGCCAAAGTACTTACAACGGTCTACAAGAAGCTACTTGGTGTGGTCCCTCCTTTGCCATCTTCTCCCTCAGTCAGCAGTAACTGCTCTTGCCTTCTGTTCCTTGAACATGCTGGGCACCCTAGGGCATTTGCTCTGAGCTATTCCCTTTTCCTATAATGCCTTTTCCCCAAATATCTGACCAGCTTCTACAGTCTTTAAATATGACCTTCCCATTGAAGGCTAACCTCACACCTTATTTACTACTGCAGCCAATCACCCCACCCTCATACCAGGTCTTCCCTTTGGTCTTTTTCCCATAGAACTTATTACCTTCTAACATACCGTACAGTTTATTTTTTTATTTTATTAAGTGTCTTCCCTGCCACCCCTCACTATAATGGAAACTCTTTAAGGGCAGGAGTCTGCAGATTTTGTTCAGCAATGATTCCCAGGCACCTACAACAGTGTCTAGCAGTAGACAGGCACTCAGTATCTTTTAACTGCAATTATCAATTTTGCTGCATATATAGAAGCAACGTCCTGGGCAACGGATGACAAGATGCTGCTCTCCACACGCATGCACACCAGGACCCAGGAAGAGTGAGTCCCAAGCCAGATGCCCGTGAAATTGCCAGCTTTTGGGCAACTTGTGTGTAACTATCTCAAACAGCAAGGGTTCTGCAAACCCTGAACCAAACCGGCTATAGCAGCATCATAATCCTTGTTTTGATAATTCTCGTATTCTCTATTTGTGTTGTGTCCCCCAAATAACTCTTGTGAAACATCCCCGTCTGCTATGAGAAACCAGTAATGGCTACCATTTATTACATACCTATTTTTTTAGGGTAAGTGGTAGAACTGCGGTTCCATTTAGACGGTATGATAGGAGGGAAACTCAGGAAATCCTGCTTTGGTTGGTTCCTAGCTGAGAAACCTACCTGAACTAATTTAAGCAAAAAGGGAAAATTATTGGCCAACAGAATGCAACCAAGCCTACGTTCAGGGATGGCCGTGGGCATCAGAAACAACTAGAGCTAGGAACCCAAATGCTTCTACGTCCTGTCTCCTTCAGTGTTGACTCCATTCTTTCCAAAAAGAAACCGGCTGAGGGAAGGACTGTTAGTTGCCAACTCAAGACCCTGTCTCCCTTTCTTATTAAATAGAACTCCAATTTTGCTTGGCCATATGCCCAGCTAGGACATTTCTTGGCCTCCTTGAATCCAGGCATGATGTGAAAAGGTGTGGCCTAAGAGATGCAGGCTAAGGTTTTGTGTGGGGCTTCTGGAACTCTTTAAAGAGGGCTCACTTACTTAACATGTGCTCTTTCGCCACTCCTTGTTCCTGCAGGAAGACGAACAAAACAGCTGGAGCTGCAGCAGCCATCTCACAAGGAAAATGAGTCACACACTAAGGACAGCAAAGCCGAAAGGCAGAAGGCACCTAGGACATTGATGAAATCATGAACCTGTCCTACCAGCCCTGACCAGCTCATGGTCCCTGCCCTGTGCCAAGTTGATAGGGACATGACATGAAGAGATAGTTTCTTCTCTCCAAGAGCTAACATAGTAGTACCTAGCATTTATTACGCACCTGGTATGTGGCAGAAATCGTTCTTCGTGCTTTACAAGCATTGAATAACCATGTGCACAAGGTATCATTCCATTTACACAGATGACGATACAAGCTTACCAAAGCTAGCTACCCATGGCGAAGCAAGGCTTGAAGCTGGATCTTCTGACTCCCATCATCTGTGATTCATTACAATGCTATACTGCTTCCCAGTCTTATCAACAACTATAATTAAATTCAAAAGGGTGAAACTCTTGATGAAGATGAGTACAGGGAACATTGGGAGCAAAGGGGAGAACGTCAAAGGTCCCAAATGTTCCAGAATCGGGGAAGCTTTCCCAGGGGTGTCAAGAATGAGTATGCATACACCAAGAAGCAAGGCCAGTGACGAGGGCACGTTTGGATCTCCAACACAACGTGGAAGAGACAGATGTTGATTAGATAGGCAGACTGCAAATTACAGAGATCAATGTGAAACTGAATAATGGAATTGGAGACTGTACTGATCACTCTTTCAAGCTTGAATGTACAGGGAACAGAAGTCTGCAGGGTATTCATATTTGCATCCATTGCAATCAACAGTGTACTGAAGCAATCCCAGTCAATATTTAATGAAATACCTGGTAAGATGCAGGATGCTGAAGAGACCACGAACTTCAAGAATCAGACAAAACTGGATTTGAAATCTTGTGCTGCCACTTATTTGTAGCCTTGGGGAAATCGCGTGCCCTCTCCAAACTTTAGCTTTTTTCACCTAAATATGGTTTAACTTCATCTACAACAGCTACAGATTGCAAACGTAATTTTGAGCATAACTAATTATAACAAAATATCACTTAAACATATCTCCCATGGTGTCTTTATTAGTGTAATAACACCAACGTGGAATTTCTTCTATTTAGTAACAGATACTATTCTCAAAAGGATAATGTTGTGTGGTAAAGATAAAAAGGAGACTGGAACAATGGTTTTGTTTCCTGAAGGCCACATTTTCAATACTTCTTATGGACTCTGTCCTACGGACTTTTGGTTAGTCTTTGAAATCTATCAACAGCAGCAGTATCTCTCTTACTAAATGCTAAGTGTGGCAGACGCTTTCACAGGATTCCATCCGGCAACCCCTCTTCTCGGATCTTGCCCCTCGCCCCCTCTCCATCTCCACCCCTGCTTACAATGCAGAATTTTAGGATGAAGGGCAAATATGTACTTTCCACATTTAAAAAATTTTTAAATATCTTAACCATTTAACCTAATTTTACTTTATCCAACCTTGCCATGTTAACATAGCCCAAACAGGATTTGGGCACAAAAAAACAAGTTTTATAAATTGTCTCAGTAGGTTATGAAAGAAACAGTAAAGCACCTCTCACAGTATCAAGAGACGAGGTTGTACAGGTTTATCAAGCTGTCTTTCCTTTCTATGACACAACAGTATCTATCACATCACGCCATAAAAGCATTTCAAGTCATTTATGAAACTCCTTTGCAAAATGCTCATAAATATATCTTGTTTCAATCAGTGGTTCTTTTTAGTGCTGAATCACTGAATTGGACCAAATTCCAGACCAACTTAAGAACTTCCTCAATATTTAGAAATGTCTGCTGATATTTATTTCACTCCCTTCAGGGCAGTGTTCCCTGCGATGTTAGGATTCTGTCAAAGATTAGGCAGCTCCTGCATTTAGTGGCAGGCTAGATAATATGGTTACCAAGATCCTTTCCAACCTCCAAGATTCAAGGCTGAAATATCTTTTATTTAGCATCTTTTGAGATGAATTTGTACCTTAAGCCTCAAGGTTTTAATAGAAAAAGACTTAGTTTGGCTATTTCAGATTTGACTCAATTTTTTAAAATATACTACTTTTCTCAATTTTATCCAGAAATTAAAGTTTATAGAACTCTTACTTACAGACTTTCTCTAGATCTGACTCACCTAGACTCTAATCTTCATAGCGTTACAAATGTACGCCTTGCAGAGGAGATGACAAAGTGTGACTCCTAAGTTTCCCCAGAAGGTAACTTTTAGAAATGAACTAAGTGTTTCAAGGAAAGTAACACTTTATGTTATGGATTAAAGTAACATAATAGAAGTCCACTCTGAGTGTGAAAAGAACAACAAATACTAAATTATTTTACGGCTACTCTACCACAGCCTAATTCTAAACTGTGGAATATATCCAATATTTAAACATACATTCACACAGCTAAGAGAGAGGGAAAAAAAAACTTGAACCCCATGAGTCAAAAATAACCTGCTTCCACTAACTCCAGGTTCTAACACATCCCAGGATCTAGTACAGCAGGGAAGGGAGGGGGGTGGGGACTCAAAGAAATGTGCTTTCAATTAGCAGGCTCAATTAAAGCTGAAGACCATCCACTGTGTAATTCTAAGCTGCTAAAAATAAAATTTCACTAAAATAATATCACAATGATACTTTATACAAACTTAAGGACAAAAGAATCATTTTTCACTCCTTACCTAAGATCTACAAGGCTGATCAAAAGCTGAAATTATTGGTATAATATATCCTACAGTGCTAAAATAAAAGAATGCATGGTAAAGACTGCTTTATTGGTGGCAGTTAGTACAAGTCAATAAATATTGATCCCCAAAGAAGAACCCAGCTATGTATCAGATTACTGGTCCACAGAGAGCTGGACAAAACTGAACCGACCGACGGCGGGGATGATGCACTGAAGTCAATCCTGCTTCTTGGGGAATGAAGCCACAGCCAGCTGATATATGGCATATGCTGTTCCTAAAAAGTAAAAAGAAACAAAACAAGAACTTACAAGAAATTCTGAGATTTAAATGTATAAACCTAACACTTCAGCTAAAAGGTTATAACATAAAGGCAAGGCTGGCATTAAGACTACTCTTGTGGGAACATATTCAAGTATTTTAATAGGTACTAGCAAAATTTAAAATAAATA
Source organism: Tapirus indicus (assembly GCA_031878705.1). Taxonomy (NCBI): domain Eukaryota; kingdom Metazoa; phylum Chordata; class Mammalia; order Perissodactyla; family Tapiridae; genus Tapirus; species Tapirus indicus. The sequence continues at coordinate 3,404,491 of CM062933.1, forward strand.
TATGTAAAATCTGTTTAATCTAGTTCTAATATTAGTTAACTTCTATAGAAAGTGTCAGATGCAGCACAATGTATTTGTCAACTTAATAGTAAAATGTATAAAATTTTAACTAAGATTAAGAACATATAAAAAGGTTATCTCTATACTAACCTACAATTGCCTGAGAAATGCTAAAAATGACTCAAAAGCCAAAAAAGGATCAAAATATGCAAGCTTTCCCTAAAGTGTATTATCAATGTAAAACCAAGGAACAGTGATATATAATTTTAAACAACCCAATATAACATAAGAATAGCTAATAACTAGAAATTTATTTTTAAAACTAATTTAAATTTAAAACTAAAACTAATTACGTCTAGACATTCCAGAATGTCTAAAAAAGTCTTATGGGCCAAAAGGAATTCAGGGCTTTATCCCCCAAATGTCACCATCTGGTTGTTGTCTTCATCCACAAATGCCCCTTCCCTGTATTAAATTCAATCCAAATTTAATTCACTGTATTAAAATGGCATGGGGCAGGAGGACTTTGTAATTAGGGTTCAAATCCCAGTTTTTCCACACAGAAACAACATTATCTTCGGTAATTAACATAATTTCTTCATCTTTAAAATGAGGACATATTCCAGATGGAACACAAGGGTTAGAGAAATCCACGTGTGGCATCCCTATCAACAGGATGAACAGACAGCCAGCACTCTAATATTGTTCCCTTCCTCCCTGAGTGAGCAATCATTCAAATTCCCAACTCTGCTCCTAGAACACCAATTTGTGACATTCCACTAATACTGAATAATGGACCTGCCCGATCCACAGAAAAAATATCAACGCACTTTGCATATAATTATTGTTCTGTACAGGTTTTGTTTCTGTCATAAATATGTATGTAAAGGGTTTAGATGTAAAATGTGTCTTTATTATGTACCACAGTCAAAACGTTTAAAAGCCCGTTATAGGAGACAGGTAGAGTGAATGTCTTTGGTTCCTGCAAAGGCCTGCAGGGCCACCAGTGGCACACTCTGAAAGCCACCTCTATCACAAGATAATCATCAAACTTTATTGGTTTATTTTTTTTAAAGACATTAAAATGCTCTTATACAATATGTATCAATCACCCTCTTGAATCCTTATATGCAAAGCAGTAAGATCTCAGATTCTAGAGACAACCTGCCTGTGTTATAATACCGGTATAATAAAAGCAATGAGGTTATTAGTTAAACTCACTACTACTTTCTATAAACCAAGCATTCCAAACGTCTTACCAGCAACTGTAAGGATCATGGTGGCTCTATACAGGAGGGCATCAGCTACCCCACCCTTTAGATGCACTGGAATTCCATCATCCTCCTAGGTTAGAAAAATAGTAATACATGTGTCCTTTGTTTTCAACTAAGTTCAAAAGACTAATCCATTCATGTAAAATTAAATGGCTCCTTAAACTCCTGGAATTAAAATATTTTAAATACCAAAATTAAAAAAGACTACAATTTTCCTGATTCTTTCTCTTCTACTACTACTTTTCAAATAAAAACTCCTAAAAGTCAACATTCTTCTTTTTAAAGTTAACTTGACATCCAAAAAAGATGTTCTTTCCAAGAAAAATATAAACATTAAAGCTATGAAAATACACTCACTGAGTTCATCAACTTAATTATTAAAAAAGTCAGTAAATATGACACTTCAGACTTAGTCATAGGGAAGATTTTTTTTTCCTTAGAAAAAGGGAAGAGAGTTTTGGTTTATAACCCTAAATTATATGCTTAGCCCCTAATCTGGCAGCTAGCATATAGTATTTAATACATCTGTTTTAAATATAAGTATTTTATTTTTTTGTAGTATATATGATACATTTTTATCACTTAAAATTTTATTTGGTAAAAAACAGACATCACAATAAAACAAACAAAAAAAATCACCAACAACCTAACTACTTAGAAAGGTAAACTGCTCTGTCCCACTAAGTCTTTGCTCATGAGAAAAACACTTAACAGCCTGGTACACATGCTTAAATATTTTTAATGCTTATACTGTCATATCTTCTAATTTATACACATATTTGTTTAATATACAAAATGAGACCATGCTATATAATTGTCTACCATATACTATTTTTCACTCAATGCTATCTTAAAAACCATTCTGTTAGTCAACTGAAACCTATTCTCATTCCTTTTAATGGCTACACAGCATTCCACTTTGCAAAAATATAACCGAATTAGCCAGTCTTCTATCAATGGGTTTTGAGGTTGCTGGGTTTTTTTGGCATTAAAATCCCATAATGATTTTATATTCCTATTTTTCCTCTTTCCTATTTTTATATACTTATGCTACTATTTCTGTAGGAAAGATTCTTAAAAGTGGAAGTCCTAGATGATAGGTATGTGATTTGTTTTTAATGATACTTTCAAATCCTCTCCAAAACTTTTGTACCAATTATACTACTGCCTAACATGAATCAAAGTGCTGTGTATGAACGTACCTATCTCCCACACCTGTTTAAGTCTTTCTAAAATTTTGACAATCAAATAGGGAAAAAAATTAGTAACTTGTTATTTTAATTTGCATTTCTTACTGATTTTCAGGAACTCTGTACACTAAATATATTAACCTTTTAAAAATTTGCTCTCAATTTGTCACTTGTCTCTTGTAATCATAAATATATATTAAATTTTTATGTCACCAAACCTTACAATTTTTCTCCTTTATAGCTTCTGGGCTTTGTAAAGACTTCCTCAGAGGAATTCCCCACCCCTAGGATTATAAAAAAATATTCTCCTACGGTGATTATAGTTAATAATACTGTACTATATACTTGAAATTTGCTCAGAGAGTAGACCTTAAGTGCTCTTACCACACACACATAAAAAGGTAACTATGTAAGGTGATGGATGTATTAATTAACTTGATTGTGGTAATCGCTCATAGTTACATTAAACATCACATTGTGCACTTTAAAAAAATATGTATCATTTATTTTTATTTATTTATTTATATTCTTTTTTGAGGGGGGGAGGAAAACGAGCCCTGAGCTAACATCCGTTGCTAATCCTCCTCTTTTTGCTGAGGAAGACTGGCCCTGGGCTAACATCTGTGCCCATCTTCCTCCACTTTAAATGGGACGCCGCCACAGCATGGCTTGACAAGCGGTGTGTCTGCGAACCCCAGGTCGCGGAAGTGGAGCACGCAAACTTAACCGCTACTCCACCCGGCTGGCCCCCAAAAATATGTTATCATTTACAACCCAAAAATACAATTTTTATTTGTCAATCATACCTAAATAAATCTGCGGGAAAAAAAAGAAATATTCTCCCATATTTTCCTCTAGTATTTTTTTGAGATAGAAGCATTTATATCAGCAATTTACCTTTTAATATACAATAGTGAAGAGATCTAACTTTACTTTCTTCAAAATAGTCAGCCAATTTTTCCAACACCAATTTATTGTATCCTTTCCCCACTGACATGAAATAGCACCTTTAACATACATTAAGTTTCTACATATATATATATTTGTTCTGTTTCCAGGCTTTTTCTATGGTCCATTTGTCCATTCCTGCATAACTACCCCAACGAGTGCTAACCCAATATAATTCCTCCAAAGAAAAAGTCTTTGACCTACACCCATTCCCTCTCATTTCTTCTGCTTCCCCAAGGGACACTTAGATACACCAAACGCGTAATTAGCTATCAACAGACAGTTTATTATTATTCTTTTGCTGATACAACAGGATCACTAACAATCAGAACCTCCAGATTTACTTCCCATCTCCACTTTTAGGAAATTTAATTATTACAAATAACAATTGCCTATAAAATATTTCAGTACCTGAAACAGCTTTTGCTTCTCTGGAACTTTATTTTCAAACGGCCTGCGTGAAGCAGTACTTATGGTCCTCTGGGCAATCGGACGAAGACGCTGAAACGGAAAATCCATATATGTTAAACAGATTGAGGGCTTAAAGAAACCTTCAAAACCAATCTTGAACAATATTATAGAACAGGGAAACTGAGAGTTAAAAGATAACCGATTTGTCAGTAACAAGGTCATGAACCAGCATCCACGTTTTCCAATTTGTTGTCCATTCACCGCTCTTTACATCACATTCTGCAGTCTCCAAAGACCACATTCAAGCAGTAATTCATGTAGATTCTGAGCAAAAAAAAATCATGATCTTTACCTGAATTGAACCAGTAGCATTACATAATCCTTGAGGAAAACATATCGACAGATACTACAAAAATAAAGGATAACAAAACACACTAAACTGTTTTTATTTAATACTCTATTATTAAAAATCTATTACTTGATATCAAAGTAAACTGGGATGACTCCTACTTAAAATGCTTCCCTCATTACATTTTTCCTAAAAAAAATCTTTAACAGGTTATAAACCTTTTTAAAAAGGAACTTGCATTACAGATCCAGTTGAATTAAATAACGAAGCACATATGCACTCCACTTTCTAAAACAAATGATATACTGAGAAACTAAGTAGAACCTTATTGAGTAATTACAAAAGAAAACAGTCACTGTTATTCTCCTTCTCCTTTTGGAAATTTTTCACACGCTCCAAGTCGGCGGATGGTGCAGGACCCTGCAGAACCGCCTGGCGGGGCCACACACAGCACAGCCACGGCTCAAGCCCCACCCGGAATTAACCAACTCGCTTCGTAACGCGCCTTCCCATGCTCGCCGAGCCCAGGACCGCGGACGCTTCCGGCCGTCAGAAGCTTCCCACCCGGGCCTCGGGACTCGCGGCTCGGTCACCTTCCCAGCCTCTCCAGTCCCTACAACACCCGGCACAGCCCGGGGCGAGGGCGACGGCAAGCAGGAAGGACACGGACCAAGGTGACTTCCGAAGCCGCCCTCCCCTCTCCTTTCCCGGACAAGCATCTCTGTCGAAGCCCCTCAGGTCCGCTCCCAACCCTCCCGCCTCACATCACGAACCCAGGCCCAGAAGCTCCTCACCAGCAGATTCCGCAGCATCTTGGCTCAGTTACTGCCCGCCAACCGCGACAACCGAACTCCAGGAACAAAAATCGCCACACCGGAGCCGGAACTACTTCTGGCCTGGCGCAAGCGTCCGAGAACCCGGCTATTTCCGGAGGGGGAGGGGCTTGCGCTCCTCACCATAGAGAGCGGAAGGAGAGCGAGAGCGGCCGTACGGCTGTACGCTCTAGCCGGCGGGCGGTCTCGGGTCCCGATCTCGTCCCTGACCTGTCGGACGCCCTGCAGGCGGCTGACCCCTGGGGCTCCGGCTGGGAGGGACGAACGACCTTGGGACCAGAGACGCGGCAGGCGGAGACTTGTGAAGTACTCTTTTAACTAGCTTAGATAGAACTAACGTGAGACCAGGCTATCATACAAAATTAGTGTATTTTGAACGTGAAGGCGTAAACTGAGCGGCCTTTGAGCCCAAACAAAAAGGCTAACTTCTCTTACACGGATACAACCCGTTTTTTCCACCGGAGGACCTGCTGGGAGGGCGTCCCTGTTCCTTGTGCGGAGGATATGCTGTAAAGAGCTGCGTGGGAAACCAATTTTTATCGTCCTGTACCTTTGGCGGCTGCACACCTCTCCACGCAAGAAGCTCTTCCACAGTGTCCCGAAATCGTGGGAGCTGCTCGCTCCTTTCTGTGTCTGGGGTAACGCTGAAAAGAGGGGAAAAATGAACTGGGGGACGAGAAATGGATGGCCAATCCGGACTCTTTAAGTCTTGCTGTCTCTGGTCCAGCAGGCACTTTCAATGATTGGAGTTGCTAGGCACAGCAGTTATTGTACAGTCAGTGTATCTTGCCTCAATGTTGCTTAAATAATGTTACAAGTGTCTTTATTCTCTGTGCCCTCTCCCAAGTGTGTATAAATGTAAACATAAAAACATCTCCCCTATACTACAAAAAATGTCTTGCTACCTTTTTACAAACTCTTATTATTCCATTGTCATTTCAAATAGAAAGCTGATGATATACGAGTTCAGCATAGGTGAAATGTGTAGATAAAGATTAGTAATATTATAATTATTATTCCTCCTAATCTTCAGAGTTAGACCCACGAAGTTACCTGCCTCCAGTTAAAGTTCTCTTCCTCATCAAGGTTTATAAATAACCCAATTCATCTCTTTCCTGGATTGGGACTGAAAGGACCTGGTTTATTCCCCACTCTGCATTACGCACTGTAATCAAATCCTTGAGGACAATTACCAGGTGCCAATAGGTGGGGAGCATACAGATTTTTAAAAAGTGAATTGCCTATAATTTGAACTTGTTAAAGTTGTGTGCTCTCTTATTATGTTTTCCCCATTTAGCCAACTAGATTGTAAACTTCTCAAAAACAGAGATTATTTGAATTTATTACTAATCTTGGATTACTTAAAGCAGGTAAACTGCTAACCAACAGATGAATTAATGATATATAATAGGTGACAGATCTAGGACATTTACGGCTCTGTCCAAAAAGAACCAAGATTCACATAAAATAGATACTAAAGTAGATGCAGATCCTTATTTGCATGTCAGTACAGAACAATTTCCCCCTCTTTATTGGATCACTCCATCAACTTATAAACACATTCCCAAATTAAACAAACTTCCTTTGATTTCACTTACCATCCCATTTCTCATCTTCAAAATAAAACACAGATTTCTTTATACTTGTCTTTCCTTCCTCTCCTCCTACTTTTTTTTTTTTTTAATCTCATTTTTGGACAGGCTTTTACTGCTCTTGTTAGGATAACTATGGCTTCTTTGTTGCTAAATAAACTGTCAATCTCAACTTGCATCTTTTCCATCTGTCAGCAATATTTAACACACTGATCACTCCCTCAAAATATACTTCCAATTTTTTATTTGGAAATAAACCATAAATGCAGTACAGTATAATATGTATGTATAGTTTGAAACATGGTCTTAATGAGGTTCCCACGCACTTAATTCTTTCAGTGTTTCTCCTATTTCAGCAGCTGCTACTTTCAGTTTCCCTTCCTGGCTCCTCACCCTCTCAATCTGCCAATTTCAGAGTACCAACTTCTTCCTACATTCATCCCTTTCGTGATTTCATCCAATGCCATGAAATACCACTTGTGTGCTGACAACTCTCCCTTCAACTCCACTTAGGTGTCTAATGGGCATCTCAAACTGAATTACAACCCAAGCTGAATTCTTTCTACTCCTTATTTCCAAGCCTTCTCCTCTGCAATTTTCTTCATTTCAAGCCCCAAACTTGGACTGTTTCCTCTCATACTGTATAACTAGTCCATTAGAAACTTCTGTTGGCTGCACCTTCAAAATATCATCAATCTGACCACTTCTCATTATATCCACCTCTACTAGCACTCCAGGCCAAGCCATCGTCATCTCTGGCCTGCATGAGCCTTTTTAATTGGTTTCCTTGCTTCTTCTCTTCCCCTCAGTCTGTCTTCCACACAGCAGTGATCCTAGTAAGGACTTAAGTTAGTGACTCTGCTTAGAACTCTGGTTCCCTGCTGTATCCTCAGCACCGAAAATGGTAACTGGCACACACAAAATGCTCAGTAAATACTGGTTAAATGAATAGTATGCTGACCAAAAGAATGAACTTATTTTATTGAGTATAAAAATTCAAACAATCTTGGGGCCGGCCTGGTGGCATAGTGGTCGAGTTCACACACTCTGTTTCAGCAGCCCAGGGTTCAGACGTTCCAATCCCAGGTGCGGCCCTATGCACTGCTTGTCAAGCCATGCCATGGCAGTGTCCCATATATAAAGTAGAGGAAGATGGGCACGGATGTTAGCCCAGGGACAGCTTCCTCAGCAAAAAGAGGAAGACTGGCAATGGATGTTAGCTCACGGCCAATCTTCCTCACACACACACACACACACACACACAAATTCAAAGAATCTTTCTTAATACTCGTACTCATTTCAAACATTTTTCTGTCCCAGGGTTCTCACTCATTGTCTCCTTGTTCTTGCTCTGTAAATTGTGATTATCCCAACAGAAAAATATGACTGAAATTTGTCTGGGTTCCTATTGAACTTTATTGGATCTTCCCAGGCACACTTAAAATTTGTTACCAGATTTGTAAATTCATCCTCTGAAGCAAGACAGTTATTTTCAAAATAGGTTCCTCCCAAAACATCAGTTTGAGCTTCTTTTGTAATATTAGAAAATTATTAGAAAGTGCTCTTCTTTTGAAAAATATTTCCTTCTGAGGTTTCTTGAACATTAGAACTGGCAGTACACTATTCAGGTGTGCAGAAAATCTGAGTCAGGTAAATGGTTAATTTAAGTCTTGTCAGTAAGTTTACAGAACATCAGATGTGAAAGTACTAAGTGAAAATATTTCACGATTACTGATGCAAAGTTAACAAATCACAAAGTTACTCAATCTTTCTTTTCCTTTAAAAAACAAGATGACAACCCTCACTTTGATCCTGCCTATAGCATCTGTAAATAAAAAGCAGAGGAAAGCCAGAATATGGTTTTGTGTAATTGGGATGTGTATATTTTAATTCTGGAACTGTGCTTCCAGTTTTACAAAAACAATATAGTAGAACAGCTTCATTGAAGTTTAATGTATAAAAACTACTAGCTAGATAAAAGCATTTCAACATAATTCCATATTTTCTTTGATTATTACATAGCTAGGAATTGGGAAATACTTGGTTGTCTCTTAACTGCTGCATTATTTTATTATTAAGTAATTTATTTAATTGCAAGCCTCAATCTTTTTCATCATTAAAGTTAGGGATGGGACTAATTATCTTTATCTCTGGCTCTAAAATCCTTATGTATGAAAAATACTTTCATAAAACATATATGAGTTCACTCCTTGCTGAACAATAACTTATCGGCTACCTACTATGAATGTAACACTCTGCAAAATGCTCAGGGAAAAACTTTTTAAATCCCTGACCTTCTGGAGCATATAATCTAATTAGGAAGATAAAATACACACAACAGTAAATTATGATGAAGATGTAAATTACTCTGATAATTGGTATAGCACAAGTTGCTATGGGAAATTCAAGGAAGGTAGCGGTCATTAGGAATGTTTTGAAAAGACTGATTTTAGCAGGGTCCCATAGAATTAGCATAAATGGAATAGACATTAAAAAGCATTTCAGATTTAGGGGAAGAACATGATTAATAATCTTGATTTAGAATCAAGCATGATCTACTGCAGGAACTGCGAAACAGAGGCCTAGATGGAGTGAAAAGAGAAAACATATTGTTTTAGTTAAGAACTTGGATATCAGATCCTGAATCTGCCACTTAATAGTGATACGACTGAAGTTACATAATCTATTTATACCTCAGTTTCTTCATCTGTAAAATGGAAATAATAGTATCCATCATCATTGGGTGGCTGTGAAGATTAAATGACTCTTTTCAATAAATGTTAGCTATTATTATGGGAGGAAAGGTTGGGTAAAGAGAAACAGACCAACAGAAGAAATATCCAGGCAGACAGGATAGCAAATGCAGAGGCAAAGAAGAGAGGTGAACAGAAGTCTTGGGGAATCGCGAACAGTTTGGTTTGGGCAGGACAAATGGAAGGTGAGGCAACAGCGGAAAGCAGTGAGATTTTAACGATGAGTTTAAGTTTTACCCTGAAGATGACTTAGGGCCATTTAAAGATTCAAACGGCAAATCATGAAGACCAGAACTCTATTTCAAAGATCATTCTGGTAGTACTGAAAGGCTGGATTGGACATGAGTTACTAGGAACAGAGTCCATTGGAAGGCTTTTATAATAATCCAAGGAAGAAAGAAAACCTGAAATAAGTCAGCAGCAAAAGAAATGTAGACAAAGGGATGTAGATAAGGGGATGGATTAGAGAGCCAACTATGAGGAAGTACCTTTGAAAATCAACAGAATATAGTGATTTATCAGCTTGGGAGATCGGAGAGGAGAGTGAGGTTTCTGGCTTAACTCATAGGTTGGTCATACCATTCACTATATCAAGGAATGTAAGAGAAACCCCAGGCTGGTATGGGATGATTCCTGTCTTGGTCTTGTTAAGCTTGAGAAATCCAAAGGTAATCCAAAGAGATCTATAAGTGAACAATCTAGAGCTCAGGAAAGATGTCAAGGCACAGGAAAAGATGAAGTCAGTGTGAAGATGGGAGTAGAAGTGATGAGGAACTTAAGATTGCTCAGGGAGTTTGTGTAAAGCTAGTAAAGGGTCCAGAACATAACCTCAAAGAATTCCCGACATTTTATGTGGTGACGGATATATAAAGGAGACTAAGGATCAGATAAGTAGGAAGAAAATCAGAAGAGTTATTCACTGAAGCCATATGCTGAGGATGAAGAGGGAAGAAAAATGCCAAACAATCAAATGGAGCACAAAGTTTAAGGGTGAATTCATTTGATTTGATGAAAAGGAGTGGGAATTGTTCACTGAATGCTATTTTTCTATACTTTGTGCTAAATGCTTGCCATCTATCACTTCTCTTATTCCTCAAAACAAAATCTGTCAAGTGGGTATTAAAATTCCCATTTTACTGACAAGGAAATGGTAAAGTAAATGGTTTAGGCGATTAAATAATCTGAAGATGTAGCTTATAGATATATATGAGCCAAGTTAGCCTGCTTCTAAAACCCCTTCTCTTTCTACTGACTCTTACAGATGACAGTAAACAGAGTCCAGTGTGGTCATGGACGACAATAAAATATAAACGACTCTTTTACAAGCTTTGCTGTGAAAAGGAAGACAACACACCCCAGGGGTTATTTTAGACCATTGACTGCAATCTGACATATATTTGTAAAGCTATTTTTTCTGCATTTCTGGTCCTTGAAACAAAGTGGCATATGTCTTGACAGTGGAAGTGATGTATGGTGAGTTCAGTCTTCCACATTACCCTGGATAGAAAAGCTTGTGATACACAGACAAGCTCCCATTAATATCACTCCAAGTACATAACAAGAATATCTTTTAAGATTTTTTTAAATGTTATAAAATCACCAAAAGGTGCTTCAAAGTGTTTCTGATTTAAGATAGTGGATTGGCCCCAAGAGTTTGTCTCTTCTTCTCCCTCTCACTCCAGTAAAATGAAAGAAAAGGAACTGAAAGGGTATGAGGTGTTGATAGACACATCACCTCAGCTGAATCTCAAAGACATTATGCTGAGTCAAAGAAGCCAGTTTCCAAAGGTTACATATGGTATGATTCCATTTATGACATCCTAGAAGACAAAACTGTGGGGATGGAAAAGAGATCAGTGGTTGCCTGGGGTTATGGGTGGGGGGAAAGGTGACTATAAAGGGATAGTATAAGGGAATTTGGCGCAGTGATGGTACTGCTCTGTAATCTACGATGATTACACAAATCTACACGTGTTAAAACTCACAGAATTGTACACTCCAAGGAAAAAGGCTTACTGTATGATACTCTAAAAACTACTTTTTTTTTAAAAGATAGGACCCCAAAAGGATGGAGAATAGAGAGGAGACAGAAACAGAAAAGCCATTTCAAGACTTCTGGAAAACAGAAAGCAGATGGGATAGCTGCACTCTAAAGGGACTGCAAGAGGGATACTGGTGAGAAGCATAGTGACTGGTCCCACAACCCCTGAGAAGCTCAGACTTGGAGGTAAAAGTTACAGCAAAGAGCAGAGTCAAGGGACAGGCCTGAAAATGACCAGTTGAAAATTATGCAATAGAATGGCCAGATCCCCAAGACCTCTTCCCAACCCCTCTCAGCCAAACAAATACAATCTCTCACATCCATCACTGTCTCCCACAGGCAGAAGACAAGAGAATTTTTATCTGGAGAAAGTAATGGGAGACAACTAGGTGGAAGGGATACGCACCTGGGCAGGTATAGGGAAATATGTGTGAAGTGGGAAATAGAAGCTGCGGTGGAGGACAAGGCAGAAGCAGAGAGTTAAAAGCAGTAAGCAACAGACTCTCCTTCAACCCCTTCCCTTTGCAGAAGACTAGAGAATTCTTCCCTAGAGAAACTGAACAGTCCCAGAGAAAAGGCCTCCAGCCAAATGACGGGCTCCCTGACAATCATGCTCTATTGCAGCGCTTCTCAAAATTCAGTCCACCTACACCTGCTAACCTGCCAACTATTTATTACTCATCTAAGCTTTCCATCATTAACAGGAACAAACGATTCAATGAGCCACATTTTTGAGTAGCACTGTGCTAGCGAAGCCTATCACTTGTCAAGCACTGCCCATGAACAAACTGTCAGTCAATCTTTGGGGCCCATTCACATAGGCCAGACTGCCAAGACTAGCCAGAAATACAGAGAAAGTTGCCTACACAAACAAGAGAAAAAAACTAAAATTAAAAATAGCAACAACAAAAATCAGTGTGAATAGAGTAGGAAAGAAAAGCAAAAATATATATGCATCCATCTATATCCTCACAAAAATAAGATATTTTATCTGTGAACTAAGATTAGTACGTTTTGGAAACAGAATAGAAATAAAGGAAGTCACAGAAATTAAAACATTTTAAATATATAAAAAAATCCAACAGGTAATGTTGGAAGATCAAAATGAAGAAATCTTCCAGCAAGAAGAGAGACAACAGCGTTAAAACAACTGAAGCATCAGTCAAGGAAGACCAACATCTGACTAGGATAGAATCAGATTTCTCAAAAGCAACAATGAAAGCTATAAGAGAGTGGAGCAATGCCTTCAAAACTCTGAGGGAAAATTATTTTTAACTTAAAATTGTATATGTAGTCAAAATATCAATGAAATGTGAGAGTGGAATAAAGACATTTTAGACATGTAAGGGCTCAGAAAATTTGCCTCTCATATACCACTTCTTAGGAAGCTTTAAGTGTCTTATGAAGTATTCCAGGAAACAAGAGAGTAAACTAGGAAACAGCAGACCCAACATGGGAGGGTGACAAAAGGAAGTCATGCATAATGGCTGTGTAGCCAGCAAAGAGAACAACTAGTACAGACAGACTGGCACAGAAGAACATATGCAGAATAGACCTCTCGAGTAAAAAAAGAGAATCAGATTATCTGCTATTTGAGGACAAAAACCCTTCAAAACTAGTGATGAGAATATGGTGGACCTCACAGAGAAGTTGAAAAAATTATTTTAAGACAGGTTTCCAGAAAGTTATCTAAGTGTTAAAAATGAGGTGATTATTAATTCCAGGAAAAATAAAATAACGCAAAATGTAATCACGGTGCACTGCTTTGCTCTATAGTACGCACTTTTATAGTCATAATTAAATAACAGCTAATATGTTTACTAAATATTATAACTATACGGTGGCAGAAGAGGAGGAATATATGTTAGAGAGCTAAATCATCACGTAACATTATCAAGAAGATAATAAGGTCTAAAATGGTTAAATCAATAAATACCAAAAGAAACAACTCTTGGAGTCAAAGTGATTATCTCTTGAAGGTAAAAAAAGTTGGGACAGGGACTACTGTTTTTCATCACAAGGCCTTTAGCTTTTTTGTTTGTTTTTTTTTGCTGAGGAAGATTCACCCTGAGCTAACATCCACTGCCAATCTTCCTCTTTTTATATGTGAGCTGCCGCCACAGCATGGCCACTGACAAATGAGTGGTGTAGGTCTGCGCCCAGGAACCAAACCTGGGCTGCCAAAGCGGAGCACACCAAACTTAACCACTAGGCCACTGAGGCTGGCCCTAGATTTTTTAACTGCGTACACATGTTACTTTGATAAATTTCACAGATATATAAAACCAAATAAGGTCACCATGGTCTGACTTGATTTCAGACATATTTATTTTGAAATCTCAAATGACATTAGGGGAAATGTGATTTTTACATTTATTGAATGGGGCATGGGCTAGAAAGAGGCTCTAAAACCTGTTACTGGATCATCCAAACTCTACCATACACATTTATGCATCAAAATTCTTCTGGAAACAGCATTTCCTTACTCCCTCTACCCTCCCCCAAAATAACCATGTTCACAAAGAACAAAACTTTGCAGCTTAACCAACAAAAGACTATACAATAATTCTAAGGCAGCCTTTCCATGAAATAGGAGGTGAGCAGGCTGAACAGAATTCATTAACCCTTCCTCTCAGCTGCTTCTCTTAGTCTGGCTTTTCATTTCCTGAGTGCTCTGCCCACTTCCTATTTTCATTATCCTGGCCTCTCTACCAGTTCTTCATTTTCTGTTTACCAGACATTTCCCTTGATCTAACACCAAATTTACGCCATCTGCCTCTAACTCAGGTGACAATGTGATCACTTCCTGGTAAGAACAGATGTTTCTCAGTAATATAGATAAATCTTGCAGTTAATGCTGTCAGAGAGATTAATATATACACATATGGCAATCAAATCTAGGTATGGAAATGTTAAAACTAGGATTCACTGACCCCGGGCTAAAATTTAGTGTTAAAACATTAGCAACAACACTGGGGCATTGTGATTTTAGCAAGACACTTGAACATGGCAAAATCAATTTTCTTCATTTTTATTAATACAGAACATACTAACAGAAAGTTATCTTTTAATATAATCAAGGTTACAAACAAACTGTTACTAACCAATAAACAAATAATATTCACTTGACTGTCCTCTTGGTTGAATAATTCTCTATTAGGCAGTTCAGTTATTTTTACCATTTTTAAACTGACTTATGATTTCAATGAAATTTCTCAGCTTTTACTCATTAAATAACTCCTTCAATTGGGAACTTCATATATCAAAATACTTCCTGCAAGATAATGCATTCTTCAATGCCTTCTACTTAATCTAGTGGTCTTAAAATGCTTAATATGATTCTTTGAAAGTTGAATATGACATCAATGTTTCCAAAGGACCAGCATAAAGCTCATAAGAAAGAACTGTTTTCCCCCCCACCATGCTTCACAGAGGCCATATCAATGTTCCACATTCCTCCTATTCAGCAACAGGAATCCCTTAGGGCTCAAATGGCAGGAGACAGGGAGGAACTTAGGCCATCAATGTACTTGTAAAATACATAAAACTAAATACATTTTAAGATTCCATCTTCACCACAGATGAAGTGTTGGAAGGGCTCTTCAACTTTTCAACAGTGGCACCTTTGGTCCCCCAGTTAGAAAAAGAGACACAGGATGGCAGTCCTCCTTAAATAGCACAAACTTAATCTGGAAAGATTGGCAAAAACCCCTCTCCCCCAACGATGTATACCAGAAAAGAAACTGCCATGTGCAAGAGGGTCAATTATCAGAATAAACAGCAATATTCTGAAGGACTGACAAAGCAAAGAATATTTTAAGACAAAGAATATACTATGCACTCAGAAATTTCAGGATAATCATACATTAAGTACCTCATGCAAGTAATATTCTACCAGTTAAAAGTCATTATGAACTACAAGTTTTTTTAACTGAATTTCATGTTATACAAAACTTAAGAAGTGTGGCACATTTCTATTATTAAGCATTACATTATTTTTTGTTTAAAAAAAATACATTAATCAAAATAGATACATGATCCAAACCTTTTGATTTAAAATATAACTGAAGGAAATCATTACAAACTCTGAATATCAAACAGGCATTCTTCTATACAAACATATGAGTTATTTTGGTAAAAAAAAAAAAAAAAATTGCAATTTCAATGCAATTAAGCCACCTCTGATTAAGACATACATTTTCATGCATGGGAAAAAATAAGTTTATATTCAAGAATAAGTTCCATAGCAAACAAATTACAGCATTTATTCAATAAGGAATATTAAAATAATTCCAGTTAATAGAAAATAAAATAACTTCAACCATATATATTATAATTTATCACGTACATACTCCAAAATCTCCAGAATTTAATTAGGAAATTTAAAGAACTTCTTTTTAAAATATGTCTTAGGAAAACCAACCAAAACAATTGGTGCCTTAAAGAAAGAGAATGTGCATACACATCCATTTTTGACCTCTATGCAAAAATTGAATGAAATATAGAGGAAATGAAGGTTACTGTTTTCCAAAATTTCTGCAATACAATGTTAGTACTTAAGTCAAAACACTTACCTGCAAAATAAAAACACCTTGGGGTCTTTTCAATGCTGAACCAAATTTCTGAATGTTAAATATCACAAGAATGAAAACAGTTTCCTTTGAACATTTACATCTAGTTTACAGTTGAGGCAAAAGATGAAGGTCTGCCAAGAAGTTTTGCCATCTCACTTATATTCTTTCATCCCTTATGAAGTATAAGCTTCAAGGGAAATGATCACATGTAAAAACACATCAAGTGAGTTGGGATTCTTGACTGCAACATCTTAATCAAATGGAAAGAGAAATTTTAAATTCTCCTCCCTGAGAGCTACTTGACCTCTTCAGACATGAGCATTAATTCCTATGTTAGACTAGGTAAAAATATCCTTTGAAATCAAAGCTAAGCTTGACAAAGAACTGTACCAGATAAATTGAATATATGAACCACCTCAATAAAGATGGTACTTTAAGTCTTCACACACGACACGTGAAAATGATGAAGTGTTTCATTTAGATTGGTCTTTCTGCATCTTTTCATAACTTTGAATCCTGAAAGGTTAGCAAGTCATTATACTCATACATCTTGTAATCCCTTTCTTCTCACAACAGGCACATCATATGTCAATATAATATTACCAAGACAGCATAAAGATTTAAGCAGTAGGCGCATTTCACGTAGAAGAGGCTCTATGCACCACATGGCCTGTCCCGACAAAAAGCAAACATCTGAATGCCATTTCAGCAGTTATAGTGTTGATATGATCAGTATAGCTAATCTGTTTTATACCCGTCAAACATTTTCATAAGTCATCCACATGGAAGAAGCAAAGGACAAAGCCTGTTTAAAAAAGAAAGCTATGTGCCAACTTCAAAAATGACATACTAACCAGACATCAGTTAGTATGTCATCAGCATTCGAAAGCTAGGTTGAACAGGACTGGCCTTGACGCACATGCAGTAAATTTGTTTTCAGAATATAAAATTAAATGGTAATGTCAGCAGTATTACTACTGTTTCTGTATTTATGATTAATTACTAGCAGTACAACTCCCAGAAGGAAAGAGATGGATCCAACAGCGATGTAAGCAATCCCCAAAAATGGATTTTTTCCTCCCATCCATGAAATAGTGCTCAAGATCATCCGTTTTCGTCCATCAA
Organism: Tapirus indicus; assembly: GCA_031878705.1. NCBI lineage: Eukaryota > Metazoa > Chordata > Mammalia > Perissodactyla > Tapiridae > Tapirus > Tapirus indicus. Next base: position 3,421,581 of record CM062933.1, read on the forward strand.
AAGAATGTACAGGGTAATCTGAAGAGTGTATAGGAAGACTTTTCCATGTCTAGTTACTTGATTTTTAAAATACAACTTAAAAAGTTGGCATTTAATTGCTTGTAATTCATTGGTATAATTCTATGATACACAGGCACTTCACCCATATGTTCAAAATCACAAAATAATTACATAATTATCATCCTGAAGGACTGATCTAGCAAATTAAATGTTAGCAGTAAAAGTCAATATGGTTTACAAGCAAAAACAAACAAATTTAAGGATTATATCACTTCTCAGATACTTTTGTTCTCACTACGCAGGAGGGGCAAAAGGCCACAAAGAAATGTAATGTGAGAAAATATTTCAGATGAACAGCAATGAAAACTACAGGGGAAGAAGAGATTGACAGACCAGGAGAATATGGAAGAATGAAGGGACCGGGGGTCTCTGTGAGCTCAAAGAGCATGTGAAGAGTGTACTTATGAAAATATGGGAGGACTCTGAGGTCAAAAAGGTCAAAAAGCCTGATACTGAAGTTCTAACTTGCTGATTTGGAGCAAAGATAAAACTCATGGTGTGCCATAGAGTTGATAGCTAAAACAGAGTGGAAGTGAAGGGTGGATTATTAAAGAGATTTAAGAAATGGGACACCAGTATATTGGGTGAGCTATCTACATGGACTAGTTCTAGGATTTTAGCAAGAGTAAGGACAGAGAAGACAGAACTAAATCCGTATGTGAAAGGTTTACAACCTTTTCAAAAGCATCTTCTGAATCAAGTGTTAGGCCCCATCTATTTCTCTAGTTTCTGCAACTCTCCATCCGCACAGATTGGCCTTACAACTCCAAATGGCAGGCTCAGCTCTACTAGGTTAACTCAATCCTAACCTGAGGCAGGAATGAATGTAAGAGCTCTAACTAACCCGGTACTCTGGGAGACAGTATCAAATCACCCATGCTAGTCTCACTCTGTATCCCAACCCTAAGAAATGGGCTTCTGCCTTAATTCTAACATCTAGTCCCCACCTTATGCCCAATTTTGATAATTAACCCTTGATGTTTTGCAGGCCCAAACTTCCATCCTGTCAATCTTCATTCGAGATAGCCTGCATTCCTCCTGACAGCTTTCCTCTCAATGCCTGAGATGCAAACTGTCAACTAAGAATTCCTGAGTGCTGCAAAGACTTCCCTTTATTGTGCTCTAGGCTACAGGCTGATTTGTGCCGCTACTCTTTACTAGAGCTTCTGGATGCTAATCATGACAGAGCTGCCCTCTACTTTGGCTATAGCCTCGGGATAATGTTCTTTCTAACGGCACCTGAACCGGGTCTGTCTGTCCAAAACTGCTCCTATGTGGGCCTACTTTCAACAGCTTGGTCACTTTCAGTCTGTCACTATCCAGTTATATTCAGATGTGTAAGAAACTAAGATCCAAAAGGATTCTTTATTTTGACATTAGGTCTATTAATTTAACCATTTACTAATCCGTTCTAGAACTAAAACTATATACTTATGGCTAATTTGGATTATGAAAAATCAAAAATGCAAAGATCATCAGCAAACATTTAAATGCTAATATTTGAGAAAACTTTCATTCATGATATATACAAGCAATAAGCTAGAGACTGAAGATGTGAAGACTTTGTTTAGAACAAAAGGTAGTGCCCAATATTTCCAACTTTGCATCCAGGTCAATACGGACTGGTCTGACTACCTGCGTGAACTTGCCAGGTATGCAGCCTGCAGTGGCTGATGGTAAAGTCACAGCCTCTGCAGTCAACAGTTTGATTATGAACTCCAACTCTTCTACTTCACACCTGTGTAACCTCAGGTAAGTTACTGAAATGCTCTATGTTCCTGTACTCTTCTCTATAACACTGAGATGATTCCTATGTCATAAGGCTTGAATTAAATAAAATAATGCATGGAAAGTACTTAGTACAATGTTGACATATAGTCAGGATAAAATAAATGATATTTATCAGCACTGAAAATACACCTAAATTATTAATGTGGAACAATACAACTAATGATAAAATGTTTTGGTACTATGAACAGAGCAATAATTATAAAAAATTATGTTGATGTGAACTAACACATTGCTGATTTTTAATATCTAAAAGTATACATTAAAACAGCCCAGTACCACCAACACTTATTTAGTATTAGGTACACTCACTGGCCTTTGCATTAAGCTCAATTACAATCTCACTTGGAAAAATAACTACTTATTAATAAATCTGGTACCTACATTTAAAATAATTTTACCAAATAATATGCTTGAACCCTAGTACAAAGTATATAAAAATTTAAGAGATTTCTAGAAGACAGAAATTAAAAGATACTTTCTCTTACATACACACATAATGCTTTCAAAACTAAAACACGAAATAGCATGCCACATAACTGAGACAAGGTTGGCCTACACTCCTTTCAAATTCTATCAATCTGTACACACGGCCAAAAAAGGATACTGTATGTGATATTCAAATAGTATCGTCCAGCTGGTAATGTTGGATGTAAATCACTTTTCCGCTCTATAAGACGATATAACTTACGAAAAGTAGGTAATGCTGCAGTACGCATCCAAACAATAAAATCCTCATTTATGAACCCATTATTATCTGATTCAGAATCCAGCATGTATACTGGTTTAACCCAGTTCACTGGCTTTGTTGTACCTTAAAAAGGAGGGGTGAGGGTGAGACAAAATATTCAATTCTATTAAGAGTTTCACTGAAAATCCATACTCTAATAAAACAAAGATATACAATACACAATCTGAATATTTTTCTTATTTTCAAAGGTATAAGTATATTTGTATTCTAAGGAAGTCTTAAAATCTAGAGAGAAACCAATTCCTCATGTAACAACTTAACAAATAATTACAAAGAGCTGATTGATATCTCAATTAAGAGAATACTAAAAGTAGGCTATTGAGTATATATACCAAAAAGTAGATGACTTAATGCAAAGATATAATAGTAAGAAACATTACATTGTGAAATTAAGGAGGCATAGAAACAAAAATAAATTTGGACTTGTTTAAAAGAAACTTTGCCACAGTTTTACAAGATTATAGCTGAGTGGTTAAGTTCAGCGCACTCTGCTTCGGTGGCCTGGGATTTGTGGGTTTGGATCCCAGGTGCAGACCTACACTACTCATCAAGCCACGCTGTGGCGGCCACCCACATAGAAAAAAATAGAGGAAGACTGGCACAGATGTTAGCTCAGGGCCAATCTTTCTCACCAAAAAAAATTACAGCTGAAATGCTTATAAGAAAATACCAGAGAAATTCAAGATTAAAAGTATAATTTCCTTTAGAATTTTAATACATTAGAACATACTACATATTTTATGTAATGCGGTATGAAGTTAAGACAAGTTATTTTTAAAAAAGCATAAACTTTTTAAGATTCTAAAGACAGAAAATTTTAGGTACTTCATTAAAATTCCTAGCTTATATTATGTTTTAAAGGGATATTAGTAATATTTTACCTTTGAATCGTTCTTCTAGGGGTTCTCCTCCAGGGGGATTTCTGAATTTCACATTTTTATCTGTCCACCAAGCAATACCTTTCTTTTTCAAAAGAATAGGCGTAGGATAAGATTCATTGCCAACCAGAAACAATTCTAATGTATCTAAACACAAGAAAAGGAAGACATTGCTAAACATCTATTGAAAATCCACAGTACCTGCTTTACTCTATGAGAAACGAGGATCCGGTATTTGCTCCCAAAAGTGACAGTGTAGGCACATGATGTACATTTGCTCCTGATTATTTATATGTGATTTAAGTATGGTAACTTGATAATCCTATATGGACTTCTTTTCCCTCAATGCAGTTCTTGGTTACTTTCCTATATGGCTAGCTAATATGTGATAAGGCCAAATGTTTTAATATTAGCCCAAATAAAACAATCTTCAAGGTAAATCTGCCTCTCCTCCTTTCCTTGGAAAAAGGCATTTCTAAATAGCTTCTGGCTTATCCACTTCTCTATCTGTGCTGTCCAATACAGCAGCCACTAGCTACACGACTACAGACCCCTTGAAATTCTGGCTGGTCCAAATGAGGATGTTCTGTAAGCATATAATATACATCAGAAATCAAAGACTTAGTACAAAAAAATAGAATATAAAATATCTTATTAATAAGTTTCATATACTGAATACCATTTATATGACAAAATGATAATATTTTGGGCATAGTGGGTTCAATAAAATACATTACTAAAATTAATTTCACTTGTTTCTTTTTATTGTTTTTAACGTGACAACTAGAAAAAATGACACGCATGCCTCACATTTGCAATTATTACATTTATAGAGGTGCTGCTCTGAATGATCAACTGTAGCTTCTTTTTAACGATACAAACATTCAAAGTTGGTGGGAAAGGCAGCCCAGCTTTTATCACTGTCACAAGAAGGTTAGCAGAATGTCTCTGCTTCTTTCTTTCCAGAGACAGAAATTCATTCTTAAAATACAAGAATTCTAAAAAGAAAGTCACACAGCATTATAATACCCTACTGAATAACTAACTGATATATTTATCTTAAAGTTGTTGAATTTCTCAATTTCATTCATGTTTACTAGATTATCAAATCTGTAATAAGATTATACAAATTTTTCTAATTATACATGTCTATATCTACATCATACCATTAAACATGCTGTTGGCAATTGCTCCACAAGGAGCAATTGGTTTGTCTTCATTTCTTCGATAAGGCTCACATTCCTTACTGGGATTCTGATGTTTAGAAGGAAAAGAAGAGAGAAATTATTACCCAGGCCTCTGGGAGAACTATGCGCTAGCTCTAATTACTGATTAAAAATTCAATCCTTAAACAATAAAATGAAATTTTTAAAAAAATTCAATCCCTACATGTTTCTCACTTGCAATGCACACAAAATTAGTCTGTGTTGTGAATAGACTATAAATAACACCATATTTAAATATTCAAAATATATTCCTTAACATTACTGTATTATCTTTTTAATGTAACCTTTCCTCGAATATATTTTGTCATATAGGCATATATCAAATTGACATTTTTTTAATATTCATATCAACACAGAAATCATAACCACAAAGAGTTTTCTTTTTCTGCCCAAGAAAAATTAAGAAGCAGTCTATTGTCAATCCAGTTGTGACATAAAGAAATCTTAAACAGGAAGTAAAGAGACTGGATTTTCTAGCTCCAGCTATGTACTATGTGACTTTGGGCAAGTCCCTTGATTTATCTGGGCTTCACTTAAAAAATGAACATGTTCAACTAGATGATCTCAAATTTTCTAATTCTGGGTTAAATCCCATGTCAAAAGAAGGAAAGAGGGAAGGAGGGAGGGAGGTGGGGAGGGCAGAAGGAAGGAAGGAAGGGGGTCTAATGTAATACAGATTCCTAGAACATCTTCTCTAAATTGTGCATCCAGGTACAAGGAAAACAAAAATGCTGGCAAGACAAAGAGCACTTGCCTGTCCTCCAGATTTGGTTCTGACTTAGTCCCTACTTAAGATTTCAAGATGTGGCAGTCGCAGGGTTAAACTAGAGGTTCTGCCAAGTCTGAGATTAGGCATATGTCTGAGTTGTTCTGGAACTCCAAGGCCACATTAAGCCATGTCTCAAAATGCATAAACAGACCATGATATTCTCAATTTGAAATTAACTAGACCCTAGTTAGGCCTCATAGGGCTATTCCATTACCACCAACCTTGATTTACACTTACATTCTCTATGGCTAGACTGGTAAAAGAATTGCATGAGAGAAAAGGACAGGAGAAGGCTAAGGAAACATGTGACAGGGGTCTCATAAACACTTTAATATTTGGCTTCTCAGCTTTTTGGTCCCTAAGCCATCTAGATTTATAAAGTTAGTCCTCTGAGACCATGAAGATAGATAATATATAACCGGCTTACTGGAATGTTTTGATGAAAACTGTCATTTCAAAAAAAGATTATTAACTGAAAATAAACACTCAGTAGGGCAAATATATTCTAGCCACTAAATTCTTAAGGAAGTTTTAAAAGAAAATATTATTTACTACCTATGTGTCAGGTACTGAACTAAGCAATCCTAGGTATTTTGTAGTAACTGGCTTAGGAAAGCCATTTAATGAGTACCTAATATGTACCATGTACCATGCAAGGTGCTAGAAAAAGAAAAATGAAAAAAATAAAGTCCCTGCTTTTAAGCAGCTAACAATAACATAGAGGAAACAGACCCATACACAACCAACTATAATGTAAAATAAGAGCCATGATAAAGATTTCTATATTCATTCAACCTGTATTTATTAAATGCCTACCATGTGCTAGGCAATGGCTAGGTGCTTGGTATATGGTGATTAAAGAAAGGCATGCTTCCTGCCCTCATGAGCTTACAGTTGGTAAGACAGAAGATAAATAAATAAATATATAATTGCAAATTGAAGTAAGTGTTATGAAAATGCTATGCAAGTAATTAATGGGGGAATGGTAGGAGGAGCTACTTTAGAATGTATGATAAGGAAAAGTTTGTCTCTGGAGGTAGTATCATATAAGTTAAGTCCTAAAGAAGAGTAGGAGTCATATGAAGAGCCCACATAAGAGAGTTTTAAGCAGGCAGAACAGTACACGCCATTCAGAAAGAACATGGTATTTCTGAGAAGGTAAAAGGTGAATGTACTCAGAGTATGGCAATAAGGAAAATGACATATGATGAGATTGGTGACTCATTATAGCTCAGACCACCCTGAGATTTTACCCCAAGTGCTAGTAAACCGTTGAAAGATTTTAAGCAGAGAAGTGGTATTTACACTTTTTTAAAGATCACTATAGCAGCTATGTAGAAAATGGCCTGGAAAGGAAGGGCAACAATGGATGATGTGGGGAGACAGTTTGTTAAGCCAAGTGAGAAGTGATTTGGAACAGGGTACGAATGAAGTAAATACATAAAGAAGTTATTTTGCATCAAAGGCACTAAAGAAAACAGCAGCCTTGAAATGAGAGGACCTCCAGGGAAAGAGTAAAAACTGCATTCTAGGCAAATGAAATGTGAATGCCAAAAAGGGCAGATTACTTGTGTCACCAGGCATGGTTAGGGAATAGCAAATATGGCCCAGGGCAACCAGGCCAAAGATACATTAAAAATAGAGTACAAAACAACGAGGCTGGAGTGGTTGGTTGATATCATTTTGTGAAGGGCCTTACACACAATGTTAAGTAACTTGGACTTCAATCTGTCCATTCTTAAAATCTTTAAGATTTTTAAAAGCCACCTGGTCTTAAAAACCATATTTTGGTCTAGTCCAGGGATTAATAAGTGACAGCCTGCAGGCCAAATCCAGTTTACCACCTGTTTTTGTAAATAAAGTTTTATTGGAACACAGCTATACTTATTAAGTATTGTCTATGGCTGCTTTCATTCTACAATGGCAGAGGTGAGTAGCTGCAATAGAGACCATAAGACCTGCAAAGCCGAAAATATTTACTATCTGGTCCTTTACAGAAAAAAATTCATCAATCCTTAGTCTAATCAAGCTTTGCTTGCAGTCTGTAGGAAAAGAATCCCTCAGTGAAGACAGCACGTATCTAAATAAAAGAACTGTGAATCAACCACCACTTCTGGGTATTTGAACCCACCCAATCTACGATTCTAATCAATAACTTCAGAAAGGTCTTAGGAATTTGGTGTGTCTCACAGAACATCACCTTCTCTGGATTTGAGTCCTAAAAATTAGATCCCACAGACTAAACCCCACATGGATTGCAAAATATTGCAGACTTTGCCAGAATCTTTAAATAGACTCATTATTTCTTAAGATCCCAAACATCAAGAACTAGCAATAAAACCAGTAAGGATAACCTAGACAGTATAATGTTTACCAGGACCATTCTGGTCACATTATGGTCCTAAATTGCATTCTAAGAGATACGCAGTTTCTAAGAGATCCTAAATTGCTCAGGGACTTTGAAGGTTTGCTGCAGTGGTATCAGTAACATAAAATACACCAACCACTACTATGGAAAGTTGAACAACAGTCAGGAAACTAAGATCTTCAAGTCCACAGATTCCCATACAAGGCTGGGCATCAGAAGGGAAGCTTGTTAAAAACAGGTATTTGAAAGCTCCACCCTTGTAAACACTGACATATTAGACTTAGGAGAATTCTGGAATCTACATTTTCAAAAAGCTCCTCAGACAGTTTTTCAATAATCCACCCTTTAGACTTTACTACTCAGGCTTCCCACAAGTTAAAAAACGGACAGTATACATGTTCGATTTTAAACACAATCTCAGAAATTAAAAGTAGCTTATTATATTCCTACTTAGCAGAGGAAGTAGCTTATATTCCTACTTAGTATAACAGTGAACAAACCCAAACAGAACAAATTATATGCCCAGAATGCAAGACTCATCAAAATTCCATTGTAAACAGATTAATAAAGCAAAAATCTTAATGACACTACTAGAAACATGGAGGTAGTAATGTGTCCTCTGGTTGTTAAGAAATCATTAATTTGTGCAAATTCTAGCGAAAAAAAGTTTTTAACTAAAAACCTTCACTAAACAATTATAAATGACAAGTAACACTTTAATTTCATCCTAACATTATCAAATTGAACATTTCTAACTGAACAATTACCACATGTTCTTATTTCATAGGTACCACATTTTCATATTCCATCATCTTACTTACAAGTAAAGCACTAGAATCTCCATTTAGTTGACTATCATCTCGAGATTTCACATAACGACGATGGTTTTGATAGAAATTAGACAGTCCATAATACATAAACACATTGCCCTAGAGAAACAGAAAGGGAAAAAATCCTCATATAAAACTGTTGAGTATAAACCTGCTTCATGCATACACAGAAGCTATGAAATTTGGACTTTACTAGTTTCGAATTTGTGATACCTTAAAACAGGTACTGGGGTGAATTCTACCAGTACTTAGCAATCTAAAACAGTACAAATTGTAAATAAGGTTAAAGAAGGTATGTTACAAAAATCCAAGAGTAAACTTTGAAAATATCCTTAAAGACTTCAAAGAAGTACTATTTACATTAAAAAAAACAAAACAAAAACCCTCAAGAAATCTATTAGCCTATTCTGATCTACTCTCAATTTAAAATTTTCTCTAATTCAGATTGGTCTTCACCCAATTAGCATCAACTTTTCAAAGGGATAATGGTCAAACTTTCATTTATTGACCAAGTAAATTCTGAACTTGAATTTGGACATCATAAATTTCTCAATAGGAAACTATATAATACTAGTAATTAACAAATTAATAGTCAAGTATCTAAGATAATGAGTCACTTTATAATAATCAAGAAAAGTAATGTATTCAGTGGAGCCAACTTTGAAATAACTTGGGAAAGAAGGGTAACCTACATACCCTACAATTATTTAGAAGATGCTATGAAGCCACCTTGAATGGCTAAGATTTTTAGAGGCAGCAAAACATTAAGCTATTTTCTCCATTTTGGTTGCTACCTCTATCATCTATAATTTTATCCTCAATTAAAAGGAATTCAGAAAAAAAAAGAAGTTAATAACATTTTATGTATGCTTTTATTTGATTTACTATTTTCATGTTAACAATCACTTATTTAAAATTTGATTTTCAAAAGTCAAATTATGGAAACTTTCCCACTCTATATAAAGAAAATGTTTACATGGAAACCTATTTATTTATTTGTGATTATCTAAATTATATCACAGAAACAGACAAAGAATATGCTTTAAAAAAGAGTATCATCTCAATTAAGAAGTAGTACAGTAAAGTCAACTTACAAACTAAAAAAAAAACCTTTCAATGAATACTGTGACAAAATAATTGACTTCTGAAAAGGCTTTAGCCCAATTCAGAGTGTGGGCCTATGGCAGAACAAGAGCCCACCAAGAATGACCCTGAGGCCGCCTTTGCAGAAGAGAAGCTGTGAAATCAGTGCTCCGAATTGATGAGGAAACTAGCGGGGCTTCCCAATGACTATAAGTTTCTGTCGTCTAATTCTGCCTCTTCTGACAAAAGCAGAACTTAATGTATCTTTACAGTTTGTCCATCATTTTGAAAAAGAAAATAATTTTTATGTTTTAAATTTATGTTATTTCTGCTGAAACAAAGTAAAATAATTAAATTCTTGTCTATCCCCAAATTTATTTTCATGTCCTTTACCTCAGAGCAAGAGCATCTATAACCACTAGATGGCAACCATCTACCAGGGACTATATAAGCCATCACTATCTTTAAGAAAATTTACACTGTAGAAAAATCTGAAAAGTTGGCATGTATTAAAGTAGTTTTGCTCCCTGAAGAATAAAACAATTTTTTTAAGCCCAATTTTCAGGTAAAAGAGAGCACAAACTGGTCTTACTATGCCTATTCTGAATCTTTATGTCCTTCACCATCTGCTCAGTTTCCAAGAATGACAGATAAGTGTGAATGCAAAAAACACATAGACCACACATACAGATGGTGTTCTAACTGCTTATCAAGACATAAAAGATCAATAAGGTTTCACTAATGTTTGCGTTTATAATGCTTCATATCTGATAGAAAAATAATACAATTAAATGATGGGTGAATTCGTATTTATTTTCTAAAGTAAAACTTGTTTTACCATTAAAAGAGGCAAAACAATTTGAGCAATAATTTTTAAAACACAAGTAGATGTAGATATAAAATTGATACAAAAGTGACTTTGATAGTTATAAAATTTTCCAGTGAAAGGATAAAAATATGATGTTTTAAATTTAGTTTATAAAGTACTAACTAAAATAAACTATTTAAATACTACATATATTTAACTACCAGACAGCATAACGCAATAGCCAAATAAAACAATCTTCCTCAAAAGCGTGTATGGACTCCAGTATATACAAAAAGAAAATAAGTAGTAAAAAAAAATTTAACACAATATCAATATTTTCAAAAGCATAGCTTTTCTAACACATTACTTGGGAATACAGACCTCAAATGACTGTTCCAGTGTGAAGTTAATGGTACAAATACAAGGTGTCACATCCGGAGACAAACATTTGTTGCAGGGACTAGAAGGGTCTGTTCCGGTATAGTCAATCTGCAAGAGAAAAACACACCTGAGCACTTCCTTGGAGAAAGTGGATACACTCTGAATAACTTGCTAGTAGAGTGAAAGAATGAGTCCAATGAAGCAACCTAAAGCCGAGAAAAAAATCTGTTTTTAGGGTCATCTGTTTTACAGTGTGAAGTAGTAAAAATTGGAAAGGGTCCTATGTTATTCCGAACTGGCTCATCTTTCCAAGTAATGTCCTCTCTCCTTTTTACCAAAAGACTTAACATTTATGCATAAAAATCATAAAGTTCAAACTGCAAGATGTATTGGTGGGCCAGGGAAGTGACGTGCTCTGATTCCACAGGGAGAGGGCACGAAGCTCTGCAGTCAGGACCCTCACAGACTTGGCCTATGTGTCTCTCATTTAGCTGATTCTAACTTATATTGTTTACAATAAAATTGTGATTTTAAGCACAGCACTTTCCTGAGTTCTGTGAATCATCCTAGCAAATTATCAAACCTGACAGGGATCACAGGAACTCCCTGGATTTATAGCTAGCTGGTGAGAAGTGCAGGTGGCCTGGAGACCTCTGAACTTGCAACTGTCATCTGAAGCAAAGGTATTCTTGGGGTGGGGGTGGGGTCTTGGGAACCACCCAGACTCGTAGCTAGTTGGCCAGAAGTCCGGGTACCTGACTTGCAGCTGGTATCTGAAGTGGCGGCAGTCTTGTTGGGGACCATGCCCTTACACGTGTGGAGTCTGACACTAACTCAGGGTAGTTAGTGCCAGAAATGAACTGCAGTACACAAGCTGGTGTCAGAAGACCTGGCCTGATAGCTAAAATGAGAGCCTTTTTTTCCATTATAAGAATTGTTTTAATAGATTTTATTTTTTAGGGCAGTTTCAGGTTCATAGCAAAACTGAGTGTAAAGTACAGCCACCTCATATACTCCCTGCCCTCACACATGCACAATCTCTCCAGTTATCAGTATCCCCCACCAGAGCAGTAAATTTGTTATAAGTGATGATTCTACATTGACACACATTATCACCCAAAGGCCACAGGTAACACTAAGATTCACTCTTGATGTTGTTCATTCCATGGGTCTTGACAAATGTATAATGACATGTATACACCATCACAGTACCATACAGAATAGTTTGACTACCTTAAAAATCCTCTGTGCTCGATCTACTCATTCCTCTTTCCCCCCAACCCCTGGCAACCACTGACCTATTTACTGTTTCTGTAGTTTAGCCTTTTCCAGAATGTCACAGAGTTGGAATTATACAGTACGTAGCCTTTTTGGATTGGCCTCTTTCACTTAGTGATGTGCATTTAAGGTTCCTCCATGTCTTTTCATGGCTTGATAGCACATTTCTTTTTAGCACTGAACATTATTCCACTTCCTGGAATAATGGATTATTCATCCAGTCACCTACTAAAGGACATCTTGGTTGCTTCCAAATTTTGACAGTTATGAATAAAGCTGCTATAAATATTTGTATGCAGGTTTTCGTGTGGACATAAGTTTTCAGCTCTTTTGGGTAAATAACAAGGCACTAGAATGCTGGATTGTATGGTAAGAGTATGTTTACTTTTGTAAGAGACTGACAAACTGTCTTCCAAAGTGGCTGTACATTTTGCATTCCACCACCAATGAACGAGTTCCTGTTGCTCCACATCCTCGCCAGCATGTGGTGCTGTCAAAGCGTTTTGGATTTTCACCATTCTAACATGTGTGTAGTGGTATCTCACTGTCTTAATTTGCAATTCCCTAATGATATATGATGATAAGCATCTTTCATATGCTTCCTTGCCATCTGTATATTATGGACTAAATGTTTGTATCCCCCTAAAACTCCTATGTTGAAGCCCTAATTCCCAGTCTGACAGTATTTGGAGGTGGGGCCCCTGGGAAGGTAATTAGGTTTAGACGAGATCATAAAGGTACGGCTCCCATGATGGGATTAATGTTCCTAACAAAAAGAGGAAGAGAGACCAGAGCTCTTTCTCTCTCTGTCATGGTGAGGATACAGCAAGAAGGTGGCCATCTGCAAGCCAGGAAGAATCTTGGACTTTCCTACCTCAAGGACTGTGAAAAATGAATATCCGTTGTTCAAGCCACTTAGTTTACAGTATTTTGTTATAGCAGCCCAAGCTAACTAAGATATTACATATCTTCTTTGGTGAAGTGTCTGTTCAGGTCTTTTGCCCATTTTCTAATCAGATGGTTCATTTCCTTATTGCTGAGTATTAAGAGTTCCTTGTCCTTTATCAGGTGTCTTTTAAAAATATTTTCTCCCATTCTGCGGCTTCTCACTCTCGTGATAAATACGAATCTTATGATGAATAGCCCTCATTAATTATCTTTAATAAAGTAAAAAAATGAGCCATCTGATCTTTATTTCTAAACCTGAACACAATCTTTGTATGTGGATGCTCAATTTCTCTTTATAATTGAAAAACAAAAGGTTAAAATCTGTATATAGAAAATAATCTAATTGCAACATCTAACTGCTTTTCAAAAACCACAGAATTGCTCAATAAAACTTAGTTTTGTCAAATTCTGATATAACCTATTGAAATGTTCTCTGTCAAAGCGTATTTGTTTACTAATGAAACTTTGTTTAGAGAAAATTCTCTTTCGTTGCAAATATTGAAGAGAAGCTAGGCACATACCTAAAACAAGCTGGAAACACAGGTCTCCTAAATGAAGAGAGACAAACACAGGTAATTTTTCACTAGACCTCTTGAGCCACAACTTTCTATCCAGGGCCTATGAATGCACAATATTCCACTTGAAAGCCAAGTTTTATGATTTTGAAGAGATGAAAGAAGAAACCACTTAGAAGAGTGAACTATATTTAAAAATCTGTATTAAATTTTTTATTTAAAAATCTGTGCACATTTTCTCTTTTTTAAGACTAATTTAAGGATTTAAAAAAAGAAAAGTTGCCAGCTGGGCCTACTACCATATTGTATACCTTTGAATAGAAATGTCTCAAATTACTCTCTTTCAAATTCATTTCTAGGACAAAGTAGGAAAGAAAGATCATCAGTTATTGAGCAAGGATACATATTCTTTATTTAACTGAACAAAAATAATATGATGAAATTAAAATCTAGTATATTAAAACAAACATTTTATTGGAACCAAGAATAACTGCTGAATATTAAATTATACTTCAACAAAATCAAATGACAGCTATAACATTTTCATCACAATCTTTTGATTATAATTTTTAAATTGCATAAAAAATGCCACATTTTTTGATTCCAGGAAAATCTGAAAGGTACGTTTAAAAAAAATCATTATTGGGGCTGGCACGGTGGCGCAGCAGTCTAGTTTGCGCTTTGGCAGCCCGGGGTTCGCAGGTTCGGATCCCAGGCGCCCACCAACGCACTACTTGTCAGCCATGCCGTGGCGGCGCCCCATATAAAGTAGAGGAAGATGGACAGGGATGTTAGCCCAGGGCCAGTCTTCCTCAGCAGAAAGAGGAGCATTGGCAACGGATGTTAGCCAAGGGCCGGTCTTCCTCACACACACACAAAAATCATTATCAGTACATAGGAAGCCTTATTCTGTGCAAGGCATGACATAAGATACAAGGTAGATATAAAAGCAATCATACCTTATACTTAGTCAATACAGTTTACACAGCCCTATTATACGCACATTTCATCTGATCCTCACCAAAATCCTACAATGTTATCTCTATTTTACATAAAAAGAATACACTCAGAAATTTGTCCAAGCTCACACAAATAGCAATAGCTGGTGCTAGGCTAGAAACAAGGATTTCTGACTCCAAGCCCAATGTTCCTTCTACCAAACCGTTTACTCAAGATTAGTCAGTCCCCTTGATACCAGCTCAACACAAGGTTGACATAAGGGAAGCCATATTGTAGAAAAGAACCCATATCGTAACTCTGAATGACCTCTGACTAACTCACTCAGCTGGATATGCACCCTCCAGGAGAGCTAACTGCTCTGTAGATTTTATGACTCCTGCTTGTGTTATGTATCTCCCAGCTGCGATAAAACGATAACTTTGTTCTTTTGAGTTCTTTGGAATGTGATGACCCCCAGAAAGAGAGTCTATCTGGTGTGGCCACTCTCTGTCTGTAACACCAGAGGGTGAACATTCCTAACCTCTTTCCCTATAACCCACTGGGCCTATATAACTGCTTCAAGATTCTGCGCCCCACTTAAGATGGTTCTTTAGGGCACTAGTCCCCCCATCTTCTGATTTGCTAGTTCATCGCTTAATAAAATGACCTTTCTTTGCCACCATCTTGCCTCTTGACGATTGGCTTTTGTCTCATGGTAAGCAGATCATGCCCCTTCTGCGGTAACACCTTTGCCCTCTAGAAGACTACTTTATCAAAGACAGCACACGAACAGAAAGAAAACTCCTATAAATACTAAGTGACAAACTGAATGGTAAAGAGGACAAAAAGTACTAGATGGACCAGTATTTTTTTTTTTTGAGGGAGACTGGCCCTGCGCTAACATCTGTTGCCAATCGTCCTCTTTTTTTTTTCCTTTTTTCTCCTCAAAGCCCCAGTACACAGTCGTATATTACAGTTGCATAGCTGTAGCTCTTCCATATGGGACATCACCACAGCACGGCTTAATAAGTGGTGAGTAGGTCCGCCCCCAGGATCCGAACCTGCAAACCCTGGGCCGCCAAAGCAGAGCACGCAAACTTAACTGCTACGCCACCAGGCCAGCCCCTGGACCAGTATTTTCTTACTGAGAAGAAAAGAGGATTTGAAATGAACCACAAAAAAAAAAAAAGAAACGGGCTGGCTCCGTGGCGTAGTGGTTAAGTTTGCACACTCCGCTTCAGTGGCCCAGGTTTGGATCCCAGGTGCAGACCTAAGCACCACTTATCAAGCCATGCTTGAAAAGGGATGTGGGAGGCATCCCACATATAAGGTAGGGGAAGATGGGCACGGATGTTAGCCCAGGGCCAATATTCCTCAGCAAAAAGGGGAGGTTGGCACGGATGTTAGGTCAGAGCTAATAATCTTCCTAACCAAAAAAAAAAAAGAAACAAAAAGGAAAAAAGGGGGCATATGGAGAAGTAAGAAGGTAGAGAGCACAGGCACATTTAAGGACAATGACCATAAACACTTTGGATTTGTGGAGAATATTCATGTTGGAAGGAAATGAGACAAGGCTAAGTGGGTAAACTGGAGCCATAATGATACGCTATGTTTTACTGGCTACTGTTTATTGCACGTATACTAAGTGCCAGACCTTGCCAGACATTACGTATAAGCACTTAAGACACATCATCTGACTAAAAAGTACAATAGTCCTGCAAAGTTTGTTTTTATTTTCCTTATTTTAACCTAGGAAACTGCCATTTAGGAAGGTTTAGTAATCTTCCCAAGATCACCCAGCTAGTAATTATGTGCAAGAATTTGAACCCAGCTCTGCCTTTCCGCAAAATCTATGCTCTTTCCATCATACTGTGCCCTCTCACACAACGGACATATCATCCTTTCTGATGTACAAACTCAGGACCTTCAGATGTTAACAATGAAGAAAAATCTCTGGGGGATAATTGTGATTTTTGTTGTTGTTAAACTGTCTAGCATCCAAACACACTTCCAAGTACTGTGGAATTCTCCATTTTGAGAGTTTTGGAGGGAAGCAGGGCTCCACCTTCCACTTCAGAAGCCAAAGGGGTAAATGAGCCCTTCCTCTCCCTAACCCTAGGCAGCGGGTACAAAAGCCTAAGATCTGGATCAATCTTGACGGAGTCTGGATGACTAAATCTCCATATAAATCACTGAGTCTTGGAAGACAAAGACAAGAGTGGGCCGGATTAGGTTAGCAGCCACAGCAGTAGTCTAGCAGGGAGACCTCAGCGGCAGCTTTGGCATCTGAACCACTGTTTCTACTTCCAAACTTCCTTCACTTCCCACCTGTCTCCACACCTGATACTCTAGACTTCTGATCCATTTTTTATATGAGAGCTACCCAATCTCCCTCTAATAAATTCCCTTCCTGTGTAAACTACCCAGAGTTGGTTTCTGCTACTGACAAGAAAGTCTCTGAAAGCTAAGTAACTCTGAGTGTTAAAAATGACCTGCAGGAAGTAAGGAATTGGAGAGATTTTTGAGGAGGCTAACATAAATATTTGTATAAGAACGGATTTAAAAAGAGTCTAGAAAATGAGACTTTCACTTCTTTCTGAATGCCCCATCATGAAGTAATCATTCATTAACTTAATATTTACTGAGTGCCTGTATGTTCAAGGCAATGGGGACTCAGCCTAGTACCGGACCTCATGGAGCTCAGTGTCTAATACAGAAAACAGTCATTAAAATGGAATTGATGTTTTGATAAAAGAAGTACAGGTACTATGGAAACACATAACCTAATCTAGCAGTCAGCAAATTTCTCTGTGAGGGCTGATGAGTGGATGTTATCTACAGAGAGACAGTACCAAAAGGAACTATATTTCTAATTGAGGGCTTAGCAGACGAACAAATCCAAAAGATATACGAATTTAGGACTTCATGCTCTGAGCTAAAGATCTGAGATTCAATCAGGGGTTCTCCAGTTAACATAACTAATTTTTGTAGAGTGTCCATTTATAAAACAATTGGCAATCGGTAATTTAGGTCTCAAAAACCAGAAAAGTGGAATTAGACTGCAGAGTAGAAGCTAAAGGAGTAGCTTTCATGACTCTGAACTACTACAAACTAGAACAGTGTGGCCCAGGTGACAAAATTTGGATAGAGCTGTGGAGAGGGCCATTCCAGCACTGTTCTAGAATTCTTAGCAACGGCAGCATTGAAAGCTTCAAGAGACAGCACTGAAGGGAAGAAAGAGCATTCTCTACCCACTCTGGGTGCTTTCTGGCTAGGCTACAAATTAAATTGGCATGAGGCCGAATAGCAGGAGAAAATCAAACAAAGCTTTATAACACGTATACACGGGAGAGACCCAGTGAACCTGAGCATCTCTCAACAAAATGGCAGAGGTTCTCCTCTTGAATAGAGAAAGGAGGATATTGGGGGTTGGGTCAGTTATGGGAGATTACCAGAAAAGGACAGTGAGGTTATTATGCAGATTTAAGGCCTGGCCTTCCACACTGACAAGTTTCTAGAGATGAGGTCATTCGCCCCTCTTCCCGTACAGAGAAGGAAACACCTTTACAAATGGAGATTTCCCTTACAAACGTAAATGTATGGTAAACAGAACTTTGATAAGAACGGGCCCAGCAAAGATCCTCCCAGTCTGTTGATACCCAAAGTCATCCATGGTGACAGCCTGTCCTGGGGACAGGGCTTCCATCCCAAATCCCTTCACACAGTTAGTGGGGGCGGGGAAGGTCAAAGCCTCCTTCAGTGATAATAAGGTAAAGAGACACATCTTGAGGAGGCCAATTCTGGTCCCCACAGCACCTTCCCACAGACACTGGTCCACGCATGAGGTACAGCAACACGAGTAGCAACAAGGAAGCTCACTCAGTTGACATCAGGTAGGGCAGGCATCAGCTAGGGGGTAGGGAGTTCAGGACATTAACCCTGTTCTAGGTGACTAGAGCAGGTACTTTAGTTTTATGAGTCATACTAGTGTCAACCTCAGCAGCCACTTTCTCTCCTTTGTCACTGAGAGATTTTAAGCAAAAAGAGAAGGCTGTAAAGGCTGAGGGGTTGTCCAGGTTCTTGCCTCAGAGGAAATAATGCAAGTTATGTTACTGCACAACACGATCTGCTCGCTGAGAGACAAAAGTCAATCATCAAGAGGCAAGATAGTGGAAAGGAAAGGGTTTATTACAGCTTGCTAGCAAGAGGGAAGATGGCTGACTAATGTCCAAAAGAACCATCTTACAGAACAAAGACTACAGGCCAGTTATACATGGGCTGGTCTCAGGGTGGGGGTATCCATCTGATCTCCGGGTGGAGGCAGGTATCTAGTAGCAGAGTGGGGGCATCTATCTAATCTCAGGGTGGAGCATCCATCTGACCTCCAGTTGGGGGCATCCATCTGTTCTCAGTTCCTGGCAGTCTTTTGTTTTACTGGATACGCATCAGAGACTGGAGCAACGCCCTACACCCTGATCTTTCAGTTGTCATTGATGATGGCTGTCAGCATAGACTCTCTGCCTGGGGGTCATCACATTCCTAAGGAACTCAAGAGAACAAAATTGTCAACTTATTGCAGCTGGGAGGGACCATAAAATCCATGGAGACTGTCAGTTAATCAGAGGTAATTCAAAGTTACAATAGTTTCTTTTCTACAGTATGGTTTCCCTTATGTCAACTTTGTATTGAGACGGTATCAGTTACATCGCTTCCGACCTAAGGCTCAAAAATGAGGGATATCACTGAGTTTTCCACAGAGGTTACTATAGGATTGTAGACTGAGTAATTTGTATTATCCAGGCCCTAGCAGAAAGGAAGGTGAGTATGGACTGTGAGGATGAGAGAAGTAAAAGGGGCACAACAAAGCAGCAGGGTCTCCTGCAGTCCTGAACAACATTTTTAAAGTATTTTAAATGCTTTCTTTTTATTAAATAGGCAATACATCAATATAGAAAAATTACCCTCAAAAATGTTCATTAGATAAAGGGGGTGGAAGAAAGAAATAAACATCCATATTTAAATTTAGAGCCTCTTAAAAGTTAGCAGTTGAGTGAATTTTTTAAAAATTCAGTCATTCTAGATTATTTTATTTTTGAAGATTAGTTTAAAAAAAATCAAAAGCTGAGTTCCAAACTTATAGCTACAGAACAAGTTTAATCCTTTAAATCCTAATAAAATTATATGGGTCATATGAAATCCTGTTATGCTTCTGTAAATTAAAGAAACTGAGTGGGAACCATAGACAAAGTTTTGACTTCTAATTCAATCAGTAAGTCTCAATCTCACACTCGGAAATGAACAATGAACAAATTAGGTAACATATAAACGTAAATTATCTTTGAAGAAAGGACAACAATAGCAAAGCTAGCTATTATTTCCCAAATGTCTACTCCATGCCAGAACTGTTCTTAATCTTTTACAGAGGGGAAACTGACATTCAGACATTCAAATAGTTGGTATGTGACTATATTTGTTTCCTAGGGCTGCCATAACAAATGACCACAAACTGGGCGTCTTAGAACAAGAGAAATTTATTCTCCTTGTAATTCTGGAGGCTACCAGACTGATTTCAAGGTGCCAGCAGGGCTACACTCCCTCTGAGGCCCTGGGTAGAAGAATCCTTCCCTGCCTTTCTAGCCTCTGGCGGTGGCCGGCATTCCTCTGTGTTCTTGGCTTGCAGCTACCTCATCTCCACTCTGCCTCTGTCACCTGATTCTCCCTATGTCTCCGTCTTCATCATCTTCCCTCTGCACATGTCTGTGTCTTCTTATAAAGACACCAGTCAGACTGGATAGGAGCCCACCCGAATGATCTCATCTGAACTTGATGACATCTGCAATGGTTCTATTAACAAACAAATAGTTACCAGGAGTTAGGATTTCAAATAACAAATAAATAGTTACACAGGTACCAGGAGTTAGGATTTCAACATATCTTTTTGGAAGATACAGTTCAATCAGTAACAGTGATAGAATCGTATCTGTCTGACTCCTAAGTTGTTCTTCCATTAGACTCCACTGCTGCTTCCCATAATCTTGAATAACATGCACCATGTGATAATTTAGAAAGATAGAAGTCAATTTAAAAAATAGGATATTTTAAAATAAAATTGGCACCAATCATCAATATGCTGATGTACTACCAAATCTTCATAACATAGAATAAAAACAACTTTGTTACAATAGGTAGATGTCATCCCAGGATCATCTTAACTTTTAAAGTCTGAAATAGAATTTTATGATACAAATTTTCATACACTACATTTTTATATATGGCATTTAACTCATTTTTATAAACAAAAAAATAAATTCCAACATGAAGTTTTAGTTTACCCCTTAATATTCTGACTAAGGAGCCAGCCCTGATGGTGCACTCTGCTGCAGCAACCTGGGTTCGGTTTCTGGGCGCCATGCGTGGAACCACACCACTCGGCTGTCAGGAGCCATGCTGTGGCGGCAGATCACAAAGAACTAGAAGGACTTACAACTAGAATATATAACTATGTACTGGGGCTTTGTGGAGGGGGAAAAAGTCTTACTGAGGTATCAAATCACAAAAACTGCCTAGGATAGAGCTGACAAAAAGGGCTTTGCTAATTATGCTCCAATCTATATGATAGGGTAAATCAAAGGAACAGAAAAGCAATTAATATGAATAAAGCAGGGCTATCTACTGAGGAAATACATGGTCTTTTCTATATAAAACATTGTTTTTGTACAGTCATAAAACTGATATTCAAATATTAGTGGCTTTTACCTTTGTCTTCAGCGATACTTTCTGACAATAACCTCATGCTGGCTCATATCATGTGCCCTCCATTATACTATCCTCTCTAAATAGTCACATCTTATCTCCACCCCCCCAGTCCCATTTTTATATTCCTACATGTATTCACATGGTTGCATTTCTTCCTTTCCACTTGGAACTCTTACCATCTCTATCTATTTCAAATCCATGGTGATCTTTTGAAAATTAAGCCATACATACATGATTTGTTAATCTTTTTTTGGTTATGCTTCGCTAAAAACTTGACTGTAAAAAAATCAATAGTGATGACTCACTGAATCCCTTAATTTCACACCCAACTGTGGTCTTCAGATACCTATAAATGGTACCACCATTTTCCCAAGCATACAAGCTCAAAATCTTGGCATCATCTTTGGTATCAGTCCCCAAGTTCTGCCAATTCCTCCTTAGTAATATACTCAGTATCCTTGAATTTGACTCTCATTGCTTCCACTATAGATCAAACTTGGAGACCTCATGCCAGTTTTTTAAAAGGGAGAAGAAAAAGTACATTATATCTTTTTAAAAATCAAGTGAAAACAAATAATTTCTAAATTTTTTTTCAAAACTAAATATAATCATATATAACGTGAGACCTAAGAGCTTAAAACAACAGCCAACTTCCTCGGTATAGTAATGAACAATGTTATTAGATGCTATAATGTCACATAATCATTCTTACATTTTAATTAATCTTAGAAATTAAACTAAAAAATCTATGTAATTGGTGGTTGGTCTATGGTTTCCAATTTTTCAGAACTAATAAGTATACAACAGTACTTCCTTCTAAAATAAGACACAAGGGCTGGGCCAGAGGCGTCGTGGTTAACTTACATTAAGGGGTTTGAACATTATCCTGAATGCTAGACGGACCCATAGGAGAAATTTTAAGCAAGAGAAGAACGAAATATTCCAACTAGCCTTTTAGAAAGATCACTCTGGCAGTAATGTACAGAAAGAGTGAAGAAACTGTCAGACTAGAAGCAAAGAAAACAGAATGGTACTGCAAAAATCCAGGTGAGAAATGTCGAGAACATAAACTAAGAAAAGGGCAATGGGAATGGGGAAAAGACACATTCAAAATATAGAGAAAGTAGAATCTATAAAAGTTAGTGCCTAGAGATGGGATGAGGACAAATAAGTGTAGGTTGACTTCCAGGTTTTCTGGCTTGAAAAACCATGTGGATGGTGATGCTGTTCCATTGTAAGACAGGTTCACACTGCTTTTCCTGTTGCTAACTCAAAGGTCAGCTCTCAGTCCATTTATGTGAACGACCAGCAGCAGCGCTGGGCATGGTTGTTCATACACTCCTTCTTGAAACTGGTTTCCAGGACACCACCCTGTCCTTGTTTTCTCCTACCTCACTGGCTACTCCTTTCCAGTCTCCTTTACTAGTTCCTCCTCTTCTCCCCAACCTCTATGAACACTAGAGTGACTATCTGTGGATGTCCTCACTTTTCTTTGACCTATAATCACTCTTGATTTCATTCCATGTTATGTCTTTATATATCCACGCTGATTAACCCTCAAAATGTGTAACCCCAGTCTCAACCTTCCCTCTAAATTCTAGACTCATATTTTCAATTGCCTACTCACTATGTCCAACTTGCTAATTATGCTTGGATGTCTACAAGGCATCTCATCCTAAATTAAAAACAGAACTCTATTCAGCTTGTCACTCCCCAGCCCCTCTACCACCACACCGAAACTTTTTCTGCAGTCTTCCCCATCTTGATAAATTACAACTCCATCCTTCCAATGCAGGCCAAAATGTCTTAAAGTTATCTTTGATTCTACAATTCTCTCACACCCCCCACACCCACTACATAAGAAAATTCCACTACCTCTACCTTCATAATACATCCTAAATCTAACTTCTTTTCACTGCAACCATTCTACTGCGATCACCATCATCTTCTGCTTGGATTATTGCAATGCCCCCTTAACTGGTTTCCCTGCTTCTGTTCTTACTCCCCAGGTAATATTCTCCATATCATGGACACAGGGACTCTTAACCATAAGTACAATCACGTCACCTAGCTGTGTAGAACTTTTCAGTGGCCTCGTTACACTGAGTGTAGAAGCCAAAATCCTTATAGTGGCCCATGTGATTTGTATCCCACTAATTTACTACTCTAACCTCATCTTCTACTATTCTCCCCCACTTCTCACTCTGCTCCAGCCACACTGGCCTCTTTGCTGTTCTTTAAACATCCTACTAAGCATACTCCTCAGGACCTTTGCTCTTACTATTTCCTCTATCTGGAACAGTCTGCCTTCAGATATCAATATGGCTCACTCCTTCACCTCTTTTAGGTCTTTACTCAAATACCACTTTACTGAGGCCTTTCCTGACTACTCTATTTAAAATTGTAAACCATCCCTCAACCCTTCCTATTGCCCTTCCTTCATTTATTTTTCTCCACAGTACTTTTCATCGTCTAACACACTTCAGATACAGTGAATTAAGAAATGAGTTAATGGGAGATAGGAATGGACATTATCAACAAGTGTGGACCCTTCTTTTCAAACAGATTGCGTGAAAAAAGAGAATACAGACCAGCACTGAGAGGAAACAAAACAAGAAGTCAGGGTGCTAGGATTTGAATCCCAGCTGTGTGACTAAGCAAATGACTTAACCTCAGATTTAATGCCCCCCTCTAAAGAAAAAAAAAAAAATGGAGAGAATAATAATATTACCCTTGAAGTATCACTGTATCAAATGACATATGTATAGAAAAATCCTTAGCAGAGTAAATACTCAATTAATGTTAAGTCATTATTAATATTTTTATTATTAAATAGAATCAAGATGGGATGTTTTCATTTTTTTAGAGGAGAAGCTGGAACACATTTATATGCCAAAGAGAAGAGAAAAAGAGAGGCTGAAGAAAATAGGAGGAAGGTGATGATATTCAATATTCCTTCTATAATTTGTTTTTAAAAACGTTTATCAGTGAAGCCATACATTTGATTTGCTTTTCACATACAAAATAACACATAATGCCTTTTACTATGAAATCAAGTTCCACTCAATACTATAATCAATATAAAAATGTAATCATTATTCAGTGCCTAAACTGCTCAACTCTCACATCCAGATGGTTTAGCTCCTATCCAGCCAACATTAACACACATGCCACCAGATAAATCTTCCTATGTACAGCCCTTTGTTGCAGAGACTGCTAACAACCCCTCACTCCAGTTTCTGTGCCTTTCTTACACAGTATAAAATCCTCAATTACCAGCTGAGAACCTTGTTATCAGAATAAAGACCACATTTCCCAGCCTCCGTTCAGGCTTGTGTGGCCTTGTTACTAAGTGGAAGTGGTATGCAACTTCCAAGAACCTTCTTTACAAGGCCTTTATCCCTTTGTTCTTCTTCCCTTCTTCCACACTGCTGCCAGGAAAAGGATGTGACAATTAGAACTCTAGCCTCCATTCTGGACCATGAGCACTGGAGCCAATCCCTAAGAATGGTAGAGCAGTAAATTAAACAGAGTGAGGACTCCATAAAACAAGAGCCTCCATACTAGGACTGTGTTTCTAAGGGATTTTGCATGAGAACGAAAATCTTTAATTACTCATTGCTGAATCCAATCCTAACTGATACACATGGTGTCAATCATATCACTTTCCCAGTTTAATACATTCATTATCAAATAACCAAGTCTAAACACAACCTGGCACTGGCTTATTCACTCTTATTCCTATTTGCTCTGTATACCTTTTGACCTCCTGCTAGGACATCTTTGCTCATATTAATCTTTCTTGGAATGCACCCAACTTCCCCTTTAGAAGTGCTGTTTATCCTTCAAGTTCCAGCTCAAAACCCACTTTCACCACAAAACTTTCCATGGTTATTAGAGACAGATGTGATCTTGTCTTCCTTCGAACTACTAAAGCATATTCTGTCTGTCCCAGTCACCTAGCAATGTTTAGTTTCCCTTTTATATGTATATCTCATCTCCCTCAAAAGATTCCAGGCTCCTTAAGAAGGACTCTCTGCTTGAGCATAAAAAAAAGAGGCCCTGTCCGCAAACTTTTTCTATTGCCCACTATGCCCAGAGCAGCACTCTGCATACAGAAAATGCCCAATGTTGACTAAAACTCTTGATAAATTTAACTCAGTCTTCTATGAGTTTTTACCATCAAAAACCCACTATATCCTTTATCAGCTAAAATTCAAGGGTAGCCTGACCTAATGTCCATATTGTAATAAAATCTGCTGGGTATAAAAACAAAGTTTCTGAACACGGGAGTGCAGATATCTCTTTGAGATACTGATTTCATTTCCTTTGGATATATACCCAGTAGTGGGACTGCTGGATTGTATGGCAGTTCTATTTTTTAATTTTTTGAGGATTCTCCATACTGTTTTCCATTATGGCTGTACCAACTTACATACCACGAGGGTTTCCTTTTCTCTACACCCTCACCAACACTTGTTATTCTCGTCTTTTCAATAAGAGAATAGATCTTAAGTGTTCTCACCACACCCCCCCCCAAAAAGGTAACTATGAGAGATGATGGATGTGTTACTTAGCTGATTATGGCGATCATTTCACAATGTATATGTGTATCAAACCATCACAACCAACACCTTAAACATACACAATTTTTGTCAATTATACCTCAATAAAGGTAGGGGGAAAAAAGTTCATTCTAAAGATAACTTATCCTAGAAAGAAAAAGGCTACTAGGTGGGAGAGGAACTACAGTTCTCTTATTTTAAAAAATTAATGCTTATTAAATGTCAAAAGCATACAAGGCACAGTGCAGAATACAATGATAAGGTGGAGACCTGCCCATTAGCTTAAAAACAAAACACAAAGAACTAGAGGCAAAACAGAACAGATGTAGATGAGTAGATTAGTTTAAGAGTCATCATATTTCTCGGCTTTATTTTGCTATCATTGCAACTGCTCCCCTAAATCAAACTTGTGTTTCTTCTTAGTAATTCTAAAAATACATCTTATTCCTAAGAAACAAACTGAATTTAACGTGGTGGGAAAGGAGGAATTTGAAGGACATGCAATTTTTACACTGATTAAGAAGGACTGGAAAACTTCCATTTTTGAATGTAAATCTGTCTTAAAGGAAATCAATATAAGACCTAAACAGGTCACTCAACAAAATGTTGAGTAAGAAGGTAAATCATTTTAAGTATTAATTAGATTAAGTTAAGAAATGGCATTTTAAGTACCCCTTTGAACTAACTGTTCCACACTCAAGAATTTAACTGGAGTCCTTTCTAGAGGCTCTAATGAAGACAAAAGGTAACCAAAGTAAAAATTTCAAAAGCAATTTTCTTTAGGTTGCTTGAACGTTATCTGACTGTGACAAAGAAATGAAGAATGATGTTACCTGAGCCAAATTTAATGGTAAGTTTAGCTAAGGTATTTTATATCTATTAAATTTGCACACAGGAAGAACACAAGCAATTATCAGGGATCATTATACCTACTGTCATTACTAATTGCCCCGAGGGACTCAAGGGACGTTTCGGAAGCATTTAACTGCTTCTCTAAGTTAGTTTTTTCTTTTTTATGTTAAGAGATGCAATCACCAACCACCCTGAACCAGTCCAAACCCCACCACAAGAGCACCACCTGTGCAGATGAGCTGAAAAGTCCCCAAGAGATGACCTTTGCTTTATTTTTAACGCTAGGATTTCCCCTCCAGGAGGAGCTTAGGCCTTCTTTCCATAACCTGCAGGGTATGTGGAAGCGTGTTTTCCAACCGAGCCTGTGCAAGTGAATGCCCACCTCTCCCTGTTGAATATTCATTCCCCATCCAAAATAAAGGGCCCCTGCTGTCCCATGCTGGGGAGAACCACGACTTTGGAAATGATTCTGCGTGGTCTCCTATTTGCTGCAAATAAACCCCGCTTTGTGTGACAACTACTTCTTGTGCAGAGTCTGATTTTAACTCCCCAGGAAGTGAATCCACTTTGGTTCAGTAACACTATCTTGAAAGATTACTGAGGATTGGAATGTATAAATTAAACACTACTATTTTTGTAACAAATGCTAAATTTGCTAGTATGTTTCTTTAAAACTCTAAGTCAAGGGAAGGAAATTCTTTTCCGTAAAGCACCAGAAAGTAAATATTTTGGGCTTTGCAAACCAAGAGGCAAGGTGGAGGATATACGTAAAGGTCTTATATAACAAGAGAGAAAACAAATTTGCACAAATTTTTATTGATGGAATTCAAAATATAACAACAATTGTGTACAGTTTTCTGGTAACACGGGTCTACTAGTAAGAATGGAATTATTTTTGGAGGGATAACATTCCGCATAACTGGGGTTCAAAGTTAGTATTTCCTATCACCGAATCAACTGCAACTGTTCATCTGTAAAACCATTCTCAGTTCCTGGGCCTTACAAAATAGTCTGGCTAACCATATTTACTTCGTCATGCCTTCCTCTAATTACTAAAGTTACTTGAGAAACAAAACACTAACACTACAAACCTCTTAATTTCCAAGAGCCAGCTTCTAAGCAACTGCACTTCATTTGAATATTAAAATCTTCAAACTTCTTCAAGTGCCTAAGTTTTTACAATCATTTCTACAAAACAACTAATTCTCCCTTGACTCTTAGCTATAGGGTAACTATAAGCAAAGAATACTAAATGCAGAAAAAAAATTTAATCCTCTATCTAAGAATCCAAGTTACACAGGAGTAAAAACAGATAAAAACATATTTCCGGGGCCGCCCGGTGGCGTAGCGGTTTCGTCCGCGCTTGGCAGCCCGGGGTTCGCGGGTTCGGATCCCGGGCGCCCGCCGACCCACTGCTCGTCAGCCACGCCGTGGCGGCGTCCCAGATAAAGTAGAGGAAGATGGGCAGGATGTTAGCCCAGGGCCAGTCTTCCTCAGCAAAAAGAGGAGGATTAGCAACGGATGTTAGCTCAGGGCTGGTCTTCCTCACAAAAAAAAAAAAACATATTTCCATCAGAAAGCAGGGAAATAGAAAATAACTAGGATTAAATAATTGAGGGCGGTAAATGAAATAATAAGGTGAAAAAGAGGAAAGTTACGGTTTCTCTATCAAACGTGTGGGGGGGGTACTAATCCACTAAAATTTAATGAAAATGTATCTTGAACATTTTTGGCAATATTAATTTGAAGTAAATGTTTAGTTCTTAAATCTACTCTGAATAATGTTCTCATCTGATTCTAACCATTAATTTAACACTATATACCTTTACATCTTTGGAAAAGCTAAGAATACCTCATTATCTTTTTCAAGTTAGCGCTATTCAATTAATATCTCAGCCTTACCCACAAAGGCCCTAGACTAGAAAAACACTACCTTTGTGATAGAAAGATGTGCCTGACTCCTACAATTGCCAAACTAACGGAAACATTCATTCCTTGCTGCTAATAATAAATGAAGATATTAATCCTTACTGTTAAATGAGATATGAAATATTTAAAATATTTTCTTATGAATGATAAAATTAACAACTTTGGTTTTCCAGTAACTCCATTTTATTAGATTATGGAAAATCTAAAAACTGAACAAGATATATAAACCTAAAAGGGGGTTGGGAGGAGATATACTGCTAAGTATAAACATTAAAATTTAGGGGCCGGCCCAGTAACTTAGTGGTTAAGTTCCCACACTCCGCTTCGGCGGCCCAGGGTTTGCAGGTTCGGATCCCAGGCGCAGACAGATGCACCACTTGTCAGTCATGCTGTGGCAGCATCCCATATAAAGTAGAGGAAAATGCGCACGGATGTTAGCTCAGGGCCAGTCTTCCTCACACACACACACACACAAAAACATTAAAATTTAAAAATATCTTTTTTACACCTTTTTCAAGAGAGTCCAAAGAGCTTTACAAGAGTAGTAATTTTTTAGCATAACATTTCTGGGAGAAGGGTAAAGATCCACTGATTTTTATACCTAAAAAGTTTGGATTTCTGATCTTAGTAATTTAAGCCATACTTCAAAAGCATTTTGACTTGACAAGTCTCCTTTGGTCTAGTAATTTGATGTAACACAGCAATGAAAGTTCTTAAAATTTTCAAAAATGAGGAAATAAGCCAAAGAGGTGTGAGCAATTTATAGTATGAAAGTGAATTTTGGCAACAATTTCTCCTTACTCGTTTACTTTTAATAACCCTCAACATATTTTAAACTAAACTAGTGGCCAACACAGGGTAGAGAGCAAGTGGAAACAAGCATGTGTGTTTTGGGAAAGCTCTCCAGGTTTCTCTAACAACTCCAGATCTAATTCAGAACCAATTTCCTACATATTGAAGAACAAAATTAAAAAAAATTTTTTTTGATTCCATTTGCACAACTATATGTCAGTGTTGGTACAAAGTTTCCAATCATTCCTAATTTTCATTTCCTCTGGTTGCAAAGATGATACAATTTGAATATGCAGCATTTTTTTTTAAATCACATTAAAGTTGGAAGTCAGAGAATTTTACAGTTGAACAGCATCTTAGAGATCATCAAGTCTGAATCTTTTGGTTCTTCAGATAAAAAAACTGAGACTTAAAAATATGTCTAAGATCACAAACTAGAGAGTAATAGAGCTGTGACTTCAACTCCAACGCCTGGACTCTTAACTTCAGTGCCCTTTTAACCAGACCAAGCTGCAGCAGACTCTCCAGGCAACTTGAAACCAGAATTACATACATGAGAATGATTTAAGAAATTTCAATTTCACCAACTACTTAGTGTGAAGAACCTTATTTTATTTCAGAACCTGAAAATTTTAAAGAAAATATTTATTTTCATAGTATAGTAAATATTAACAGATGTTGAGTTCTGAAAATTTAGTAAATAGCCATCATATAAAATTCCAAATTATTACTACATTCATCTTAATATCTTAAGAAGTTTAAATAAGATGATCAAATTTCTAAGTTAAATTATTTTCTTCTACTTTACTAACATTGCAGTAAGGTTCCTAGTGTAGTGTGAAAGCTTAAGGCTGGGAATCAAGACATCTGCCTTTGGGTTTCTGTCTCAATTTTACAGCAACTATCAAACCCTCTGACCCCATTTCTCTACTCCTGATTAGTGATCATCATAACAGTAACTATTCACTGTACAAACTTAGTGCCAGGAATATAATATATTGTGTCTAATTATCACATCTTACAAGATAGGCATTATTTACCTATTTAACAGGTAAGGAAACTGAGGCTCAGAGAGACTAAGTTTTCCAAGCAACTGAGCTAGTTAATGGCCTGGCTGGAATTTAAACCCAGCTCTGCCTTGACTCCAGCCTAGAGCCCAGGGTCCTTGCATTACAACACTTTGCTCATACTCTGCTATGTGTGATCCTAGCATGGCCAGGAGAACAAGAAGTACTACATACGAAGTACTATTAGGGAGATAAAAATACACGCTGAAAAAACATACTGTGACACTTTCTCTAGTTATTAAACTGAAAATAAATTTTTAGTAAAAGATTTAAAAACTATGCTATAGATACTATTCTTATTACTGTTACTAACAATGAAATGAGCACTGTACAATTAAAAGGTATACTGATTTTGCTTTTAGAGGTAACACTGGAAATTAAACTGGAAAATAGTTATCATTATGCCTATTCCTGTAGTTGAAGTAAAATTACTCTGAGAGCCCCATTAAATCACATGCATAAATTTAAGTATTTAATAAAATTAGAGGAAAAAAATGACATAACCTGATACAGAAAAAGTCAAGAGAACTTGGTGACAGTTCCTGCCCTTTCAAACGGACAAAAACACCCTCAGATATACAAGAAAAGAGGATGAGCAGACGTTACTACTGGACATCTATGCAAAGTATTTACATTCTACTATCAACCTATCGTCACCACTGCAGATGGATCACGATACTATGATTGCTGCTCTGATATAAGTTGCTTCTCCAAGTTTCTCTATCTTGTCTTCTATCAGTAAAATGTTCAGTAGACAGTGGACAACTTATTCTCTGTGTGTGGTCATCGACTCTTTTTTTTTAAGTTTAAAATCTAAGAGGGAAAAAAAAGACTAGGGCGAATGTAAGACATGGTTATTAATAAACGCAGCCTAAAAGCAAAACCGGAATCGAAGTTTCAGGTTACCTTTACCTAAGCACCTATTAGCTCAAAATGAAAGGTACTGTGCACGCTTGGTCATATGTCCTGAGATGTGACTGGTAAGATACGACAGCTTCTTTACATAAAAATCGTCAATACCTCTGTGACTCTGGGTCCTTTTCCCAACAGTGACCAAGGTGTTAATCTGTGTCCTGGGATAATGCCCCCACAGGTAACGGCACTCTGACCGCGTCAATTCTCCTGCAGTTACATCTACATATAACTTCTCTTTCCACTTCTTTGTTTAAACCTCCGCTGGAGGTAAAAACTCCCACGGAACCACACGAAGCGCCCACTAAAAGGGCTTTCTTCGCCCGACCCAGCCTCCGCGTTGACATCCACTCCGTCTCCAACCGCGCTAATCGCGAGCCCGAGGACGCGCGGACAAAACCGCAAACTCGGGAAGCCCACAGGAAGGGGAAGGACCGGAGGAGGAGACGGAAGACGGAGGAGGGCCCTCCGCTCACCTCGATCTCGCGGATGTTGTTGGAGGTGACGAAGATGCCGATGCCGATGGGGATGAAGATGAGGCCGATGATGAAGAAGGTGGGGAGCACCGTGCCGGCCGTGAGGATGGGCTGCCAGGCCGGCAGTCTCTGCTGCTTGAAGGCCGTGTTATCCGGCCTGCGGTTCTTGGCGGCGCCCCCAGGGGCGCACGGGGGCCCACCGTCCACTTCATCCTTGGCGCTATAGTTCATCGCCATCGACCCCCGGGGCGCGGCTCAGCGACGCGCAGGTGGACTGCCCAGGGAACCCGCCAGCTGACCCTGACAGCAGACGCGCAGGCGCCGTCGCCGCCGCCGCCAAGGCGGAAGAGGCGGGACACCCTTCCGCCGACGGCCGCGGACCGGAAGTGGGTTTGGGCTGGGGCCGCCGGAGAGACGGAGAGAGGAAGAAGGGAGTGGACTGAGGGACGAGGGGAGGGGAAAAGGGAGGAGAATGGAGGGGGAGGGGAAAGGCCGACGGTAGAGGGAGAGGGAAGAGGCGGACGCACCCTGATCATCTGCCCTGTGACGACAAAGTGAGGGCCTCAACCCCAGAGCGTGCGCTTACGTTAGCGCATGCGCCGCCGCGGGGTGGAGCGGCGCCTCTTCCGCTCGCCCAGCTCCGGTTGGCGAACACCTGCGTGCCCCTCTGGTTGTCATGGCAACGGGCCTTCTGGGTCGTAGGTCTAATCGCCCGGCCCTGGCCCCTCTTGTCGTCCTTGGAGCCGCTGATGAAGAGGGCTTTCTGGCGGATTTGGCGCCAGTCGGGTTGGAGATTTCTCTGAAGGTTTAAAAGACCACACCAGGGAACTTGAGCCTGGTGGGATTGGCAGTATTTGCTTGGGTTATAAAACTGTGACTTTCTCTAATTAAAATAAGTAAACTTCCACTCAAGGTGCAGATATAAACATTAAATGAGATGTGTGACTGGTGACCCTTTGTCCTAAAGTCAAGAATAAATCATGTGACTTGGTTAACCCTATTATCTTGCTTCCGTTGACCTTAAACAAGTAGTTATTACTCCAGCAAAAATGGGTTTGTTCAGGGTCAGCAAAGAATTGCAACTGGGCATCTGCAACCATGGCGAGCCACATGCAAGTCCCCCAGCAGCAAGGGAGGAAAGAGTTGTAGAGAGGGGAAGAGGAAGTTGGGAGGGCTACTGTAAACAGAATCCACTGGAGGAATTGAGAGTTGGAAGTGTAGTGACTTTCCGTTGGCTGAGTTGTGACAGTCTTTCATTGGCTGAGCTTCTTGACAAGTAGGTCAAGAAGAGGAAGTCTTTCTTCTTCCTGTAGGGCTCTGCTACTGACATAGGGTTTGAGAGCTCCCCCTTTTGGCTTGCCAACTCCAATTTAATAAGATTTTTGTTTGCTAATTTGACATTTTTACCCTTTTGATCAAGGTCTTTCTCTAAAAGCTTCACTGATCAAGAGTCAGGTTTTTCTAGTTTCAGCAGCATTTTGTCCTTCTGCGCCAAGAAGGGCTTTTCCTCCATGTCCTGTCAGAGGAAAGTGCACAGACTGGAAACCTATTGAGGCCACATTTGAGTAGCAGGGAGGAGTAGAAGGGAGAAAGAACTCTCAGGTATTTTTCTTTCTAAAGTCTGTACGTTACCAAGATCATAGGCATTGGAGATCGCATCTGAAGCATTATGTCATCATCAAAGGTTTGGCAAACAAACTTCCAACAGGCCTCGTCTGGACATCATGGGAAAGGTGTTTTATCAGATGTCATCTGCTTAAATTCTAGGAAATCTTTATTTTCAGGTCACCAGATGATGTGCAGGTCCAGTCAAGGTTTGGTGCTTTCTTTAGATGTGTCATGTGAATCCAAGAGTCTATTCCCTGGAGTTTTGTGGTACAAGGGTTAGTTAACAGTACAGGGCTTTTCCAGCGAGGTTAAAGAGAGTCCTTCTGGAGGTATCTTTTCCAATAGACAAAATCTCCAGGTTGCAAGGTATGATGCTTAAGGAGTGTGTCTCCCTGGAGCTCACTGTGAAAAGATTACTTTACTAAACCTGGTTAATTTTAATAAAAATAATTAGGCCTTTGCAGTATTGGAGTGTATCTCCTTTTATCAGCTGTAGGTCAAAAGAGGCAGGAGCCAAGTGCATTGGACGTCCTGTCACTATCTCGAAGGGTCAGAGTTTGCGAGTTCTGAACGGGGTGGATCTGAGAATTAGAAGGACCAATGTCAATGCTTTTGTCCAAGGTATTTGGAAGGTCTCCACAAATTTTGCCAATTAAGTCTTAATAATGCCATTAGTGTTTTCGAGTAAACCAGAGGATTAAGGGTGGTAGGCACGATGTGAGTGTTGTAAAACTGGCCAAACAGCACAGCCTTGTCGAAGTACCTGACTAATAAAATTGGTCCCTCAATCACTATGAAGCTTGAGCGGAGTTCCTCAGGTAGGGATAATCCTTTTCAAAAGGACTTTAGCCACAGAAGAGGCAGTAGCCTGTCTGCAAGGAAAGGCTTCAGTCCAGCGAGAAAACAGGAGATAGGGGAAGCTGTTTGAAATCCATTTACCAAACCTTGAATCGTCCATTAGGCAATTTAAAATGTCCAGGAACAGTCCAAACAGGTTTCCCCGGGTTGTATTTTGGACAAGTGGGACAAGTGAGGTAGGCACTTTTTGCAGCCTTGTTTATATTTCCCCACCAATATTGATTCATGAATGTTATCATTTTGTCAGTAGACCAATGGTTTGATGCATGTACAGTGACAGTGTTTAGAAGTGGAAATTTTAGTCTCCAATTGGACCAGATTGCTATGTGATCTGAACCAGAGCTTTCTCTTTTCATCAAACCAACAATTGTTGAATTTCCAATTTTGTTTTTCCTTTCCTGAGGCCAATTGTTGGGCTTCTCTAGTCAGTTTTTCCAAGTTATCATTTGGAGAAATATCCCTTTGGACTATGACAGAGGCTTGGCTGTTGTTGGTTCCTTTAAGGGCTGCATTCTTGCAGAAATATCAGCAAAGTGATTTCCTTTACCTTCCAGAGAGTCAACTTTAGAATGCCCCAGGATCTTAATAATAGCTAAAGCAGCAGGTAGAAGTATAGCATCTGATAATTCCTGATTGCTTCCACAACATTCCAAAATGATGAGCTACTATCTCCTAAAGCAGATCTACTATCAGTATAAACATTGGCAGTTTTGCCCTTGGCTGAAGTACAGGCCCATGTAAGAGCATATAATTCAGCCTGTTGGGCTGAAGTAGCCAGAGGTAAAGGTGCTGTCTCAACAATATTGCAAGGAGTTGCAGTAGCACACCCAGCCCAATATTTGCCATTGTCAACTTTTAAATAAGAACCATCAGTGAACCATGAGAAGTTGGTGTTACCCAAAGGAGGTTGCTGCAGATCGTCCAGAGGAGTCAGGAGGTCATCTGTCAGCATTGAGCAGTGGCTCAACGTATTGAGCAGCAGTGTTGTGAGGGGCTTCATAGGTAACAGAGGAGAGAAAAGTAGCAAGGCTAAGGTTATTACAACATGAAAGAGTTATGTGGGGAGCAGGTAACAAAAGGATTTTGTAGGTGAGGCAGCTGGCTGATGTATGTTGACTGTGATGAGAATTCAGGAGGGCTTCTACTGCATGAGGTACAAAAATGATTAAAGGAGATCAATCCCATAACCACTTTCTCCATGGCCTTCACCAAAAGGGCAGTGATGATAACGGCTCTAAGACAAGGGGGCTATCCCCATGCCACAGGGTCCAGTTGCTGGCTATAACACCCTATGTCTGAATGACTATATTAAATTCCTCAGCAAATCTGTGAGGATCTTTGGTTACTTCGGGAAAATCTTTGACTGTGGCTCACAGTTCAGCTTTAGTCCAGAGAACATAAGAAGTTAAGGGTTTAGCCTCTTGATGCTCAGAAGGCTTAATGTTAAAGGGACAGGTTCTGATAGGTTCAGAGGAAGAGGAGTGGGGAGAGCTTCAGGGAAAAGGGGAAAGTTCGGTGAGAGTGTTAGTAGCGGGAACAGGGTATAGACGGGGTGTAGACCCTACAGAAGGGAGGGAGGAAGATGGCACCTGTGGTGGAGCCTGAGCACAAGGAGCCAGGGGAAAGGAACAGGAGGGCACCGGAGGAGAGGAACGTGAAGCTTCAGAAGCCATTTTGTCTTTCTTTAATTGTTTGTTTGCCTCAGTTAATCTTAAAATTTTATTTTGCAAAGAGGCAATTTTAGACTCCTATAACATTTGGAAGCTTCAAAATACAATTGAAATAGGTGTTCCATTTAGTTTTGGAAATTACAGAGCTACGGTTGTCCAATTCGGTTTTAAGAAAAGTAAGTTTAAGGAGTTCAAAAGTTCCCCATAATGGCCATTGATATTCTAAATTACTTTTGGTTAAGTCAGTCCATTTAGTTAGAAATGCACGTGAGAAATGACTACAGTTTCTAAACTTAAAATCAGCCAGGGCCTCTGTAGAGGGCCACCCTCAAAATATTTAGATAACTGAGATTCCATTTCTTAAAGGTTTTCCTCTAGAGCAAAGGAATAATCCTCTAACAGCTTAAACACCTTATAACTTAAACAGCTTGAACAGCTCAAATATCCTGCAGGCTTAATACCAGTCAGTCCCAGTAGAACAGTCCAGTTTTATTAAGATGGACCAAAGGTCAAATCAATGCAGTTCCAAGGAACAATATAGTTCCAAAGAACAGTCCAGTCCCTAAGGGCATCAAACCAAAGGTTGATCAACACAGGTCCAAGGGACAGTCTTCTCCCAAGGGAGTCAGACCAAAGGCTGATAACACAGTTCTAATGAACAGTCTGAAAGTCAGAGGGAAGGCTAACCAGTTCTAAGTATGGAAACAGTCCAGTTCCAGAAGGAACAGGACCAAAGGCTAGCGTGGTTCAAAGGAGCAGCCTGATCCACAGAGTCAGGACAAATGCCACCTGAGTGCTCGCAGATGAACAAGGCCTGAACCAGAAAAGGACAGAGCCTTAAACTAGATCTCTAATAAAGACTGGAGAGCCTCAAATGCAAAGACGGTGGAAGCTTGGATCCAGGAGAAAGACTTGCCCTCAAACTCCAGGGTTGGTGAAAAAAGCAGTGAGCTCAGTGGGCTCTGTTGTGGGTACCACACCTGTTTGCTCACCAGCCTTCTAGTCATTGGGGATCTTCCCTGGGTCATTGTATGGACCATCAAAAGGTTGACCTTAAACAAATAGCCGGTTATTTCTTCAGCAAAAGTGGGTTTATTGGGATCGACAGAATTGCAATTTGGGGTCTGCAACCATGGTGAGCCATGTGCAAGTCCCCCAGCAGCAAGGGAGGAAAGACTCTTGTATAGGGGGGAAGAGGAAGTTGGGAGGGCTACTGTAAACAGAATCCACTGGAGGAATTGAGAGTTGGATTTGTAGTGGCCTTTCTTTGGCTGGGTTGTGACAGTCTGTCAGTGACTGAGCATCTTGGTCAAGAAGAGGAAGTCTTTCTTCTTCCTGTTGGGCCCTGCTATTGACACAGAGTGTGAGAGCTTCCCCTTTTGGTCTCCCAACTCCAATTTAGTGAGGTTTCTGTTTATTAATTTGACATCTCTAATTGAGCTAGTCTCACTTATTTTTCCTCCATTAATGGTCTTCACGTTACTTTTTACCTTCTTTTTCCGTGTCTGTGTTTCTCTTTTGCACGTTGATTTAAGAAGTCTTTTGTAATAAGCTGTAGCTCTTTATTTTACTCTTGATAATCAAAAAATCTCAACAAATTATGCCATTACCATAAAATGAGACATTATGTGGACACTTTAAAACTGCCAAGTATTTAATAACCCAAGAAAATACTCTTGATATAAAAAGTTACTAAATCGTGATACCAAGGTGCTATAGGTATATGGTCTAAAGCCCAACTAAAAAGTAAATAGTGATAATTTCTGTTGACCAGACAGAGGATGTTTTTTCTCTATTTCTTTGCACTTTTCTGTACTTCCCAAAATTTCTGCAATAAGCATATCTTTGTAAAATTTTTTTTAAAAATTGTAGACAATCCACATTATATTGGTGTCTTTCAAATCCAGACCAGAGAATAAGTCACATCATCTGAAAACAAATACCCAAACTTTATTTTCTTTAAGTTTTTGTCTGCAGTTATGCCTTTTGGAAGGTAAACCAAGGAAAGAGAAACAAAAGAGTGTTTGGGTCTCATAATTTACAAATAAATATGTTTTTTAAATGACTGCAAATCTCAAGATGTGAACCAATCGAATATTTATCTGACAGATAACTGACTTGCTTGGTTTTGCTCTTATCTGACATCCATTATCTCTTAGATTCTTAGCACTGGTAACATAGGTAAGTCTATATGCTGTTTTGATCTATGTAAGTTTACATTCAAACTCAGGCTCAAATGAAAAACATTCATCTATCACAGTTAATGGAGAAGGCATAGAGTCCTTTTATTTTACTAAGTTCTATTGGTAGGTAAAAATGTATATAATGATACTGGGCATAATGCAAAAGTATAAAGCATAAGGCAAGTTTTTTCTCCCCATTTCTGCCTGTATAATCCCACCTAACAAATGTGATAACTCCTTAAGAGAGTCCAGCAATCTGTGTGAATGGTCAATTATTTTGCCTTCAGGTTTTTGTTCTAGTGATCTAAGTGATCATGATGTATTTGCCTCC
This sequence comes from Tapirus indicus, assembly GCA_031878705.1. Taxonomy (NCBI): domain Eukaryota; kingdom Metazoa; phylum Chordata; class Mammalia; order Perissodactyla; family Tapiridae; genus Tapirus; species Tapirus indicus. The sequence continues at coordinate 3,460,202 of CM062933.1, forward strand.
TTTTTCCTTAGTTTTGTTTGTTCATAGGAAAGATTATTTAACTCTGTCTCTTTTTTTCTTTATTAGAAATTCCATTTTGACTGAAATATAACTTGTAGAACTGAAAATTCCTTAGATTTTTACCTAAAACTTACATTTTCAGATGAGGGCCAAATGGATGAAATGACTTTTCCAGATCTCTTGTTGATATCCTCCCAGTTCCTTTCCCTCTACTGTACTCTGCCATCACAATATGCTGCTTTACCCAGCTAACATTGTTTCCAGATCATTATCTCAGGGGACTCAAAATTTTATGAATTCCTTTGTCATACATTGTTTTATGATAGTCCTACTAGGTAGATTTTCATTTAATTTGATAAAGTAGAAATTTTAAAAAGGCAATGTTGTTCAGCATTTCTGGGGTGACAAAAGATATGCATTTTAAAAATTGTTCATTGCTGGGAATGACTGGTGTGTGTGTGTGTGTGTGTGTGTGTGTGTGTGTGTGTGTGTATTGATACATTTAGATGACATTTGTATTGTTCAAATGACTGTTAATTTGCTGATTCCTGGTAAAAGTAGAATTTATGTGGCTAAATGACATTGATTAATGCTAACTCCCAGCTCAACATAGTAAGTGTGCAATGAATTCATGAATCCAGACGTGAAAGTAAACCAAAATGATAGAGCAAATGCAAACCCAACAATCTGAAAGGTGTATATAAATAGCTTTTGGAGGGGAAATTTTATAATAAATTTTCGGTTTTTTCGTTCAGTTGCTGTGTTCAAGCCACTAAACTAGATGATAGCCAGAAACCTTGAAGAAAAAAGTATTGAACAACTATTGAGTTACTTAAAGAATTAGGAAGAGAAAACTGAAACTGGTCTGTTTACTGTTTGGCCAAATTGTGGCACGGATTTGCTTGGGAATCTCCTTTGAGTATTTGGTGCTGCCTTAGCGCTCCAGCTTCTAACCACATTCAAACCATTCCTTTCACATGTGTAGCTCAACAATGTTTAGGAGAGTTGAAGAGAGCTGAGAAATGTGCCATAGTTTTTACCAGCATGAAAGTCAGAGAAAGTTCTTAGGGACTGGAAATGGTTTGAATTGTTTTCAGTGACTGGGTGGTATTTTTGCTTGTTTATTTTTAGAGGAAAAGTATCTTTTTTTCCTATTCAGTTAATCGTGGCATCTTACTTTATAGAAACTTAATGGGACTAAATAATATTCATTTTTAATTATCCGAGAAGATTTTTAGGAAAAGAGAGATGTAGAATTTGTATAATAAATTTAATTTCTTATATTTATTGCATCAGAGGTTGATGCAATAAATAAATGTGTAAATAAATAAACATAGTGTATTTATTAAACTTTTTCAATGAGGCATTTATGAAAATCCTTTTGTTCTCGCACTGACACATTGTCTGATGAGCCTGAAGTTATTGGTGCTGTGATGAAAGATTTTGCAAGTTCATGAGTAAGCACAGTCAGTGATCAGAAATGTAAGCCAAACAAGATATTTTAATGGTTAGTCTTTTAGAGAAATGACACCAAAAATCCTTAGTAGACAGCCTAAGAACTTTGTTTGGGGAAGGAAATAAGGTTTCATTTCTCATAATTCCACACTTTCTTAAATGAAAGAAAGAGAAAGAGACCTCAGACTTCATGACTCCCACTGTATAGAACCTCTTAGTTGATTACATTCCATGGAGTATATTTTCCAATAGGTGCCATCAAGTATATAGTGGGGGATCGGAATTTGTCATCCCCAAAATGTGTCTCTTTGGCTTGATTATTTTTAAGAACAAAAGTCTCAGAAAGAAACTTTGACCTTCCTCCTAACTGCCTAAAATAACTTAAGATGGAAGGCCTGTCCCATGAAGGAGTTAATACCATAGGATAACTATAGTATAATATAAACTAGGTGTGGTATACAGGGAGGAACCTAGCAAGGGCCATCTAATCAAAGTCCTCCCCATGTCCCATTGTCTTTGCAAGGTACGGCAAACATTTGTCTACCAAACATTTGCTCTTTCACCTCCATGTAAATTGCCTTCCTCCCCTTTGAAGTCCCAGACTGCTACCCCCAACATCCTCCTTTGTTGTTACCTGAAGATGGTATTTGATGTGGTGGCTTTGGCCATTCTGGTGAGTTACCCAGTTTCCTTGGGTCTCTCCAATGTATACATGTTATTAAATTTGTTTAATTTTCTCCTGTTATTCTGTCTCATGTCAATTTAATTCTTAGACCAGCCAGAAGAACCCAGAGGGTAGAGGAATATTCTTCCTCCCCTACGAGGGAAACACTTTTCTTTAGTCAATGGAACTAAATATTTATGACGACAAAGACTGAGACCTCCTAGAACTTCCCTCTGACCAGCACACTGTGAGGAACACACTAGGGGATCAACAAACTAGTCCTTGACATCATTTTTATTGTCACAGGGAAGAATAATCTGCACTCACTGCCTTCGATTGCTAAACCCAGTCACTCAGCAACTCACTGCTCCTCGACTTCGGGCCCCACCTCCACTGTAACTGATACCAAGCAGTGGGCTTGCTCTGCTCACCACAATCAGAGCCAGTTGATCACAATGAGTTAGGGATTGAGAAACGAAGTTTTAATTCGATTAGCCAACATAACCTGGAAGATGGTAGACTAATGTCTCAAAAAACTGTGTTCAAAGATTACAGAATCTTGAGGCAGTTATATAGGGAAAATGGACAGTAAGGAGGGGTCCAGAGATGTTGGTCTCCAAGCATGATGGGCTCCAGGCATCACATTTTTCCCTTCTACTGTCAGCTGTGACAGATACCTTGTAGGTATGTTTCCCACCCGTGGTCAGCCTGTTCCTGGAGAGAAACTCATAGAACAAAGTTTTTAGTTTATCAAGTTATTGGGGAGTACATATGTAAGCGGAGGCCATAAATCAGAAGAGCATGTGAATTTTTTGGAGTAGGTGCAGAGCAGCAAGTAGTCACATAGAGGAGGGGCTGGGGCCATTTAGTGTTAACAAGATGACTTCACTTATGCTAACTTACAAAACTTCCTTTCTGGCTCATTCCTACTCATCTTTCAAGATTCATGTCAGTAGCCAATTTGAGGAAGCTTTCTTTGTCCCTCCTATTGAGCTAAGAGCTGCTCTCTGAGCTCAAGGCAACTTATCCAGACCTCCAGCCTTGCATTTACCATGGTATTGAAAAATATCTGTTTACATCTGTCTTTCCTACTAGAGACAAACTTCTCAAGATCAGAGACTTTTTATTCATCTCTATATCTCCAACACGTGGTAAAGTGCCTAGGACATAAAAGATATTCAATAAATTTTGTTGAACTAACCTGACCTACTCTCTCAATGAACTCATGTTTTATTGGGAGAAATAACTTACCAACAAACAATTGAAATATAATGAGGTTAGTGCTATATAAGATGTGTGAAAAAGAGGTTAAGGCAGTCCAAGGAGACACCACACCTCATCCTCTTTGTGATGTCAAGAACTCAACCGTGAGAAAATGGGTCCCAAAGTCTGAGTGTGTGATATAGTGATTGTGGGGAATCAGAATTTGCCACCCCAAAATGTGTCTCTTTGGCTTGATTATTTTTAAGAAAAAAAGACTCAGAAAGAATTTTTGACCTTCCCCCAACTGCCAAAAGAATTTAAGGTAGAAGGCCTATCCCAGGAAGGAGCTATGACCATAGAAAACTCCAGGGGTGTTAGGCCTTCCTAGGCAGCTAGCAAGGGCTATTTTATTAAAGTTCTCTCTTAGGTCCCATTGTCTATAGATGGCCCAGCAAACATTTGTTTATGGGACATTTGCTTTTCCATCTCCATGTGAATTGCCTGCCTCCCCTTTGAAGTCCCAAACCACTACCTTCAACATCCTCCTTTGTCTTTAGCTAAAGATGGTATTTAAGGTAGTGGCTTTGGTCATTTTGGCAAATAACTCAGATTCTCTCATGTATACGTGTTATTAAATTTGTTTGATTTTCTACTGTTGTTCTATCTCATGTCAATTTAATTCTTGGACCAGCCAGAAGAACCTAGAGGTAGAAAAATAGTTCTTCCTCCCCCACATAATTTATAATAAGGAATACATACAGTCAGCTCTCCTTATCAATGGGTTCCACATCCTCAGATTTGACCAACACAGATTGAAAGACCTACGATAGTTTTGTCTGTACCGAACATATACAGACTTTTTTTCTTGTCATTATTCCCTAAACAATATAGTATAACCACTATTTACATAGCATCCTCATTGTATTCGGTATTATAAGTAAACCAGAGATAATTTAAAGTATATGGGAGGATGTGCATAGGTTGTTCACAAATCCTATGCCATTTTATATAAGGGACTTGAGCATCCATGAATTTTGGTACCAGAGGGGTTTCTGGAACCTATCTCCCAAGAATACCGAGAGACAACTGTATTTGGTCTTGGTCTCCCTTACCGGCACAGAGCTCCTAAAACCCTCAGAATTTCCTAAGTGATGAGAGCTGGAAGGGTGTCTTTTGTTATGTTAATGAGGTGACATTTGGAAAACACCTAAGGATGGGGTCTGGTTGCCAGTGGAGCCAACCATGTGATTAGAGGGTTGGAACTTTCAGTCCCGCCTCCAACCTCTGGGGAGGGGAGAGGGGCTGGAGGTGGAACCAGTCACCAATGACCAATGATTTAATCAGTCATGACTCTGTAATGAAGCCTCGATAAAACCCCTAGAGGACAGGGTTTAGAGAGCTTCCAGGTTGGTGAACATGTGGAGATTTGGGGAAAGTGGCGCACTGGGAGAGAGCAGGGAACCTCCGTGTCCTTTCCCCAGACCTTGCCCTATGCCTCTCTTCCATCTGCCTGTTCCTAAGTCATACCCTTTTATAATAAACTGGCAATCTAGTAATTAAAATGTTTCTCTGAGTTCTGTGAGCTGCTCTAGCAAATTAATCAAACCCAGGGAGGGGATCGCGGGAACCTCTGATTTATAGCCGGTTGGTCAGAAGTACAGGTAACAACTTGGACTTGCAATTGGCACCTGAAGGCAAGGGAGGGCAAGGGGCAGTCTTGTAGGACTGAGCCCTCAAACTGTGGAATCTGATGCTATCTCCAGGTAGACAGTGTCAGAATTAAGTTGAATTCTCTGATAACCTGCTGGTATCCAAGAATTGCTTGGTTATATGGGTGGGGACTCCCCTCCCCACACATTGTCTCAGAGCACCAAAAATAGAATGATATTATGGTTTCCACCCAGGAGAGAATAGGATCAAAAATAAAGGAACATAGAGAAAGTTGAACCTTGTACTACCTTGTACTGCCTTGTACTACTAAGTTACTACCGAACCTTACTAATGATTTACAAGACCCTGGCTAATCATGTTCTTTTTCTCAAGCAAGATCTAAGGTTGTTGCCCAGGAAACAGAGATCTTTGGTACCCTCCATTTCTGGGAGATAATCAGTTTTGTTATACAAATCTTATATAGTCCATTTTCCCCACTGCCTACTTGCACCAATGCTCTATGTAGGCAAAAATGCTTGGCCTCTTTGTGAATCAAAAATGACTAAACACATTTCTCTTGCTAAGGTAGCACAGACCATCTGGTGGTCTGATAAGATGAGGGCTCTTTTTTTGTCCTCCCTTAGAATCAGTAATTATTGAGTCTTTTCTTGTTTAATCCAGATATTCTGCATCTGAAATTTCAGTGGGCAGAGGTTTCTGCAAGAGTAGAATCAGTGGCCAGAACAATTTGGTGAGGAAGATCAGCACAGTATGTCCTCACCAAGGTACTATGCCCAAAGGAGCAACCCTCTGGGGTTAGGAGTCAGTAATTAGGTGCCTACAAAACACACTGCCATTTTGACGAAACATGTGCCTAGCTCTCAAAAAGAAGAAAGAAATGTCCACTGGGAGTGAGAAAGGCCAAAAAATGAGAATGTGGTTATGGTCATGGAAAAGGTCTGTGAAGATTGGGAGAAAGGATATAGGACAGCTGGAAGAAGAGTGGGAAAAGGCCTCTCCCTAGAAGGAATTATAACGCCCTTTTGCAAACATTTATCCAGTACCTTGCAAGTCCTGCCTTTAAGAAACTTACAGTCAAACTGGGGAGATGGCTTTGTACATCAACACCAGTCAGTATAAGGCAGAATGGGACAAATGGACTCCTGAAGGGAAAGGAAAAAAGATTTTCTCCTTAGAGATGCTTATCTCTAAAAAAAAAAAAAAAAGTGCTGGAAATAACGCCAGGGGAAGCTAAAAGAGGACTGATTATCGTTAAAAAAAGAAAAAGAAAATTATCTGGGAACTCCAGGGTACTTGGTCCCAGCCATTATCTGTGGACCAGGCTGCTATGCCTAGAACCACGTGGTCAGGGAGGGTTGCCCCAGTTGAAGGGAGGCCTCAGTGTTTGACTTCTTTCATAGGTTCCTTGAGGTATCGTTAAAGACAAATTTCAAAAGTAGATTTTAATGACATTCAAAAACAAAGAAGACTATTGGGCAGTGTGCCCTATTGCCAACAAGCATGGGGCCCAGGAAGTTGCTCCAGTTTCTCTACACAAGGGAAAAGCCTGGTGCTCATTAAAGGGACTCCAGCCCAAGGCCCAAGGGGAACAAATCCATCTGAGCAAATACGGTGGAAAGCCTGAGACCCCTTCCCCATGGGCTGTCATGAAATGAACAGTGACTTCTGACCAGTGCTCCTAAACCATGTGCACCAAAGGGGTCCCCTTCTCCAAGAGGGACCACAGAACTGCCCTGTGGGCAAGACCCCTAACATCTGCAACTTCCCTGTGGAAAGTTGTGTTTAGATATCATCCTTGCCTGCTTTTTTGATGTGTATATCTTTAAATAATAAACAAGAGAAATCCATTCCTTTGTCCCAAATAAGGCAAAGGTAAGTTAGGATTGGCTATGGCTATGGACCACCATTTCTGGCACAAGGCTGACAAATAAAAGGTCAAGGACAGCCCCACTGTCACCCCCATCCCACTTTGCTGAAACCGTCACCCAACTGCCTCTGTGGAGGCTGGGCGTGGACTGCCCGCAAACCTCAGGAGCATTGGCTCTACCGAGTCATCTGCTTCTAGACTGACAGCAGAACGTGGTGGAGTGACACCTGATTGACAGTGCATTCGGTGAGGATAAAGGGGTGAGGACAACCCTGTAACCAGTTCCCATCTCTTGATGTCTTGCAGTTTTCATCTTACTAAAGAATCAAACTATGATGTAACTCAGAGGAAAAGTCTCTCTCATTTTGGCAGACCTGCTGTACCGCTTCTGCTTATTCTCAGTGACAAACACTAACACCATATTTTTAAGAAAATATGAAATGCAGAAGTGAAAACTATTTTAAAGCAAACAATTTTAAATAAAAAGAAGGTTGGATACCCATTTTAAATGATTTTAATCTTAAGAATATTATGTTTCAACTCAAGAAAGAGTACTACACAATGCTTTTATATCACAATTGTTATTTTTCTCACACTCTGGTGAGATTTTGATAAACATAGTTGTCTTTGGAAATAACATAGAGAATGTCTTAATTGGTTAAACAATTTCAATAACCTGTGAAGAACTGAAAGCAGGATCTTCCATTCATATAAAAGACAAGTACATATCCATAAATTCACTTGGCTGTAGTGAAAATGATAAACTTCTCATGTACTGAAGAAAACTTAAAGAAGACAAAATTGAGAATGCTGTGAAAATAGAATGTAACTCCATAATTTTTCAATGCACTCTTTTGCTTTTGAAAATCCATTAAACCTGCAAGACTTTTAAGAATATCTGATCACATTGTAAGCCTCTTATATTGGAGAAGCTAACATCTGATATTTTAAAACCAAATCTAGATTAAATAAATACAAATCTGCACTGTTAAAATAATAAAATCTGTGAATGGTAAGGTAAAATTACCCAAATAACATAAACAAAAAAACAACGCCAGAAAATAAATGTAGCATGTCATGGCACCTATAAACACTTCTGTTCAAATTTACAAATCAACAGCATTTTCCCTAGGTAATAAGCATAGCTGTCATCATAAAGTTATGGAGTAAATGCTGAAAATTTAAGAAAATAAAATATTAGTGGTCACTAAGCAAAGTTAATTCCATGAAACTCAATAATTTTTATTGTTTTTCCCCTTCGCCATCTAATTATTTTTAGTAGAGCTATAGCACTGGGGCCCAGAGGGGAATATATGCCTCAGGTGCCAGTTGTTTTTTTAAACTTCCATTTTGTATTTTGTTATTTTTAGAATTGTTGCTCATCAAAATCATGAACACACCCTACTTTTGCTATGTTTTTCATTTATTTCCAGGAAAATTCAACTACAGTATAAAGAGAAAGGACACAAACATATTACATTGCCTGATATCCCATTTATTCTTGCTCTGCCACTGATATTTAGAGCTGTGAATTATTTCAGTAGTTTTGGTGTCTCTGTTAATGCTTAAGCTAGATATTCCACATCATGAATGTTTTTTATAATTGTCCTAAGATATAATTAATTCTTCACATTTTGTGAACATTCCAGGCACCAAAATCTGGAATACTTACTGTATCCACTATCTTCATCAAATGCTAATATTTTATGAAATACTTGAAAAAAAAAATCTGTGCAGAAGATACCCTCAATAAACACTATAATCAAAAAGAAAAGGGTAAAATAATGGATTAGTTCCATTTTTGTGCCTTAGGCTGGAAACACTGATTATGATTATATTTCAGAAAACATAATTATGCCATTCAAAACTGATTCTCACTTATATTAATGATTGGAGAGTTACATACAATAAAAGAAGTAGAAATTATGTGAGCCTAGGATGGCGCCAGGATTGCATCTGGGAACAATTTTTTCAATTGGATGTGGATATTGGGATATGACTACTTGTGATCTTATTGGTTTATTCATTAGATAAAAATATGACTATTTGGTGTTCGCTATTTTCTGCTAATTTTTAATGTCCTATTTTATTTCAAAGCAATTAATTTTTTATCAATTTTTGATTAATTTTACTCACCTGTCACTCAGATTCCATTTGGGTTTAAACAGAGGACTTAATCAAAACATGAGCAGAAGAAAGCTCAGCACCATCTAAATGACTGTACCGTCATTCTCACACTGCACTGAGAGTACCAAATTTCATTATAAATTCAGGAGAAATAAAAACTTCAGGTCCAAATATACATAAATTACTCGTAATATTTTAAAGTCAAGAAGTACTTAAAGTCTTATCCTCTAGCCTGTTCACTATTAGTGTAATAAAATTCCCACAAGTTGAGAAAAAGTTATTTGCTTCAAGTGCTAATCTGTGATATATCAGAATATTTTTGCCATCAGAAGTATAAACATTGGAAAATAGGGAGCTTAATTGTGAATCAAAAAACATAAGAATACTAAATAAAACCCTTTTCTAATTGAAAATGTCATTACAGTTCAGAAACATTTTCAGAAAACAAAACCAATAACAATTTTTAAATCCTCACACACACACGCTCTGGTTTTCTTAATCAGTAATCAAAAGGTTATGTGATGTGTTCACCATCATTCCAGCTAGGACTAATCTGCTGTAGCATTTCTTGTACTTACAAAAATCAAAACTAATTTTATGTAAAATATTTAATTTATAATACCTACTGAATAGGATTTGCTAATTCCACAAGGTATACCTTAAAACCTTCCAAAATTTCATAGAGGAGGAAGTCCAATATTAATTTTTCTATTCCAGAAACTCACTGTGGACTCCCCTCTATGGGCATATGAACCTGGGTACACCCTGTGGACTGGAGAAATGGGCCAACAGTATCACGGGTGTGGTTTTTAGTTATCCTCATGACACTCAGAAGCATTCTTTCTTTAATCTCAGTAAAGTTACATAATCTTTTTAAAGACCTTCTTGAAAACATGTCCACATTAACAAAGTCTTTAAAAAAACCTACGTTATTAGGGTTTCAAGTAAACTTTTTCACATAAAACTAAATTCAACAGCAGCTCTGACACTGAGTTTTGCGTAATGCATGTTGTGCTTTTTATCTTTAAAGAATATATTCTCCAGACTATATGTGGTTATGAAAATCTGTCCAAATCCTATCGATATAGAAAAGAAAAAAGTTACTTATCTTGGGATTTCTCTTACCATTTTTAAAAAAGATGCTGATATTATTTGGTCAGTTTTTATTTTCAGGCTTTCATTTGGGTAGATTGTGAGAAATATCTTGATATCACAGGCCTTATTATAAGTCCTGTACATATAAGTAAATAATGCAAACAAATATAATTGAACTGTCAGTCGAAGCTGTTTTTATAACCCTCACTGGTTAAACTCATACATCTCCTTTTATTAATTTGTCCCATATGAAAATCAGTTCATCCAGGGTTTTTGGCACAGAACACTTTTTAGTTGCTCTTTTTAGAGCAACTTTAAAAACTGGCTTTAATTACTTAGAATTAAACTTTTAAATCAGAGCATTATTTGTTAGTGTTGAACCATGATCAGAACTACAGCATTGTACGAACAATAATAAAACTCCTTCCAGAATCTCTTGCTTCTGTTTTACCTCTTGAATTTAGCCTGGGAAATATATAGAATGTTGTACTTTCTTTTCCTCAGAAATAACAAATTGATAAAAGAAAATAATTATAGGTTACCATTTTGAAGGCACCAATACCAATACTTCGGAGAACTGACAGTGTATTCTACAGATATATATGCCTTATGTTATGAAAAAAGAAACACTTTAGGAAAAAAATCACATTACAAAGTGTATTATAAAAATAAATTACATAGCATGTGCCCATGGACCTGAAAGCTTTGCAAAAGGAAGAGAAATTTCTTTTTTGACGCAAAGATTGAATTGCTCTTGCTACCTGTTTTCATATTATCAGCAACACCATTTTCAGCTTTTACATTATATCCTCAAAAAAAAATTCACTGGAAGTAGAAAATTATTTCCAGTAGTGATCAGTAGCATAGAGGACCTTAGTGACGATGGAGGGTGTAGAAATGTTATCCATTCAACAAGGATTCAGAGGAAGTACACACCCAGTGTGTGCTCGGTTTACCATTTCATCTGGAGTTCATACGTAACTGGTGAATGATGATGCTTTCTATAAAGAGAAGAAAGATAACGGCATTTTCAATTAAACTGAAACTCAAATCAGTAGTTTATGTGTGAGGATCAATGCCACATCATTTCACGCAAAGACCGTAGACGTTAAACAACAAAACGACCAGAGACAGATGCGCGAGCCCATAGCTTCTCCTGCGGGTCTTTACTATGCTTGGTAATGTCTGCATACTGGCATGTGTGCTTTACCTCCAGAATTCTCACAGCCTTTTAGAAACTGTGTCTAATATTCTAACAATATTAGATCGACTTTACCCAAGGAAAGCTCTGAACACAAAGACAGTAATTACTATATATAAGTCCCATAGTGGGAAACCAAACTATTTCCTAGAAGTAACTCTGTTCTCCCAGCCTTACTGTTTCTGTTCTGAACAATATTCACATACTTTTAATTTCTTTATATCTGTAGATTTAGGTTTTAATAAGGAAATATTCATTATTTATTCCTAAGAATTCACTAAACACAGATGACCCACTTTTGTCCCTGACTGTTTCTTTTTGCATAATTCTGTGTGTGCTTTTAAATCTAAATTGAGTCTTATAAAAGTAAATAAAAAATAGATTGAGATAGTAATTAGAACAGTACCAGCCACATTATGGGTATGTAATATTTATATTTATTCGATCGATTTTGCTTTTTATTTTACCCTTTATGCCTTCATGAACCTGTGCCATCACTTTTTTCATTCTGTCATTCAAGGACTATTGAGGCCCCACCATGTGCCCATCACTGTGCCAGGCCTGGAAATACACTGGTAAGCAAAATGAAACAGTCCTGCCATTGCTGAGATCATAAAGACCAGAGGAAAGAAATGACTTAGCCTCACATAGTTTCTCGACCTGAAAGGTGTATTACCTCCCTGTAAACATATGGCAACATTGTAAATGCAGAAAATAATGTCAGGGTTTTCAACAGCATGAGGAAATTGCCACCTATTATTTTCACTTTAATTTCAAACACTTACTATTTACATTTTATTTTTACTTAAGTAATTAACATCTAAGTAAACATTAATTAAAGCACATTACGTTGTAGACCTATCGGTTCGTACTAATTATGTACAGTGGATGCTCCTCTGTCAAAAAGAAAACGTTTTCTTAATTTGGTTTCATTAACTTTACTTCATGCTGACCACTAGGTGGAGATATTTCCATTCCTTCCCTCAACTTTTCGACTTGAATTTGAGATAAAACAGATATGAAAGCAAAGTAAAATGAAATGTATTAATTTTTATACACTTAATAATATTTAGCTACGAAGATTTTGTAAAGCTTTTAAGACACACATACGATTTTTCACTATACCAGAAACCCTTAAAAATTATCTCATTTTTTCCACTGGAAAATTGTTGTAGCTTCAAACTTTCTCAATGCCTAAACATTAATATATCCAACTCCTCAGGCAAAAACTAAAAACGCTAATTAAAATATTGTATAGTTAAAAATCAAGGCCTAAGATTAAAATGTAATTCCCCCTCAACACTTCTTCTTTTTTATAATTTCTGTAGTAGGTTTCAAAGAGTGAAAAGACTAGGTCTCAAATCTCCCTCAAAGAATTAAAGTATCTTCCCCATTTCCTCCCTTAAGAAAGCGTAGAAAACATAAATTTAAAAGAGTGAAGCCAGAGCTGTTCCTACTGTGGTATCCGAACGCTGCGCCTTTGTTTCCTCACTACAAAGGGAAGGTGCTAGAGATCAGCTCCTGGGCGCTAACATCTTGTGTTACTACCGCACCTGCTCCTCTCACCTGGCGTGTGCAGACCTCCCAAGTCCAGAGTTGCCTTCTCCTAATCCTAGCATTTGTCATCTCCATAATAAGAATAGCTTTCCAGAATTAGTATTTGGTGAAAATACATACGGCAAAAGGGTCCATACGTAGAAGAAACAATGGCTTGGTCGGACTGTTACATTTTATTATCATATTTAAATTAGCAAACTGATAATCCATGCATGGTATATATACTAATGCTGTAAATCACATTATGATATTAGTTGATAATGCCAAATAACAGAGGTTATTTTATTTAATTCTACTTTAATAATAAAAGATGGTGTTTAATATTTATGTACATAAACTGTATTTAAAAGAATACAATTAAGCCCGTTATTTTTTTTTTAAATACACAGAGACACATTTCCTCTTGTTTCTAGAGATAGTGAGACAAGATCTATATGATAGTGGCTCTATTAATTGAAACTTACTAAATCTATGTTTGCTTATTTTCTATGTTTTTCCCAAATCTATAAACTGACTCAGATAAGAATCACCCAGCCAATACACAAAATTGTGAGAAATAAAAAATGTTGTTTTAAGCCATTAAATTCTGAGGTGACTCATTACACAGAAAACTATCTGATGCATACGGAGCTCACAGTTGCCAGCACAAAAAAAATGCTTTGGGGATTAATGCCATTATTTGTGTTAAAAAAAAATAAAAAGCAGTATTCCCAAGTCTCTTCATGTCTTTTTATGATTTAGTACAATATAATGTTATAAATTTTATTGAAGTTACAAAGTCAGTGAGCAAATCTTATTCCATCTTCTGCTCTTTCTTAATTTCATCTCAGAATAAAACCCAAATATAGGTCATTAGAGGTTTCTCAAGTGACTTCTGTAAAATCAAGTATAATTCTGTAATAATTTTTCTCTTTTTACAGGCACCATTTTGCTGACATCAGTCATTTGTAGAGTATGTAACAGGCACAGTGAGACCGAAGGTCGGCCAGAGTTAACTACAACTTCTATCGGCAAATGCAAAACAGCAAAGCACTTACATTTGGGGTCCTCTGATGTGCAGATATTTAATAATGTAATTTCCTTTTTCTAATTGGAAGAATTTTAAAAAACCCTCTAAATCTTAACATATATACATGGGGACATTGGATTTTTACATATTTTTGACATTAACCGCTTACCAAAATGCACTTGCAGACATTTTCCTTTATGTATTCCTCTCAAATGTGATCTTGATGTTTTTTCCTTAAGAAACTTCAGGTAACACATTAAATACATACTTGTTATTATGATGCTATTGTGAAATGATGTGGGTTATGAATTCATTCTTTTATTACACTAGCTATTAGATAACTTCTATGGAAAGAAAGTTCAACATATTATCAATTCCTAATTACACTTGACTTCCGACCTTACTAACTAGTCATCCTCCTTGGGTGGTATCTCGAACCTACTGGCCAGCCAGATGACTTGAGATCCAAAGTTGTATACACAAGAAGGGATTTGCGGAGAAATATGTGGGAAGACTGTCTCTTGAGGGCTAAAGTGGGACAACCTGGCAACAAATTGGAATTCTGATTCCTCCTAGGAGAGCTCTTTGGCTGTGGAGAAGGAAAGATGTACTCCTGGAAGGCGGGTGCCTTCCTCCCAGGCAATGCATATGGTTACGCCCTGCCAAACTCTCTGTGAGGTTGAGCTCTGAATTTAAAAAAATCTACTCTAGTAAATGAGACCAAATCATTTTAATAGGCAGCCTGGAAGTTCACATACCAAAGACAAAACATGGTAGAATTCAGTTTATAGCAGGACTCTGCATCAGCAAAGGGGGCTGCTTCATCCACAGGAAACTGGGCCAAGTCACAGAAAACATTTCCTCCCGGATTGTGCATCAGTTTTGCTGACCGATGGCCTGCTTCCCAGGTTCCAAGGCTCCCTGCTCCCCAGGGGCTCTGCCTCAGGGGTTCTTCCTCTCTACCAGCTACCAAACCCCAGCTCTGAACTTGCTGCCCACAGGGTGACTGATCTACCTGCAAAAATGTCCTACATTCTGTACACAGTTTAGAAGTGGGAGTGCCTGGATATTACCGACTTTTAGGGTTCTCATTTTCATAAACTGCTTCAGGGTTAAGTCCTGTTATTATCACATTCAGAAATTAATCAGAATTCTGATAAAACATCTGTTTTAAATAGGAAGTCCAATAAACTTCCTCTGTTGACTTGGACTTGTATTCCTTCTTTTGGATTCAGCTCAGCTAATTAAAAATACTTCCGCTAATCAGTTCTGTCATTTGCTTCAGGAAACTTTTGAACCAGATGATACAAACTCTCTTGGAGGTTTCTCAACCACCTAATAGTTTATTTGCTTCCTTCCGAGACATTTCCCATTCCATCATCAGCCCAAATCATCCCCTTACTCCCCAGGCTGCAGGAGTTACCAATAATCACAGTTATGATTGGTAACTTCTTTTTCAGGCAAGCTAATCCTTATCTCTCCCATAGATTACTGTTTCCCAGATACAAGCAAATTGAAACTAGTTGTCCCGCATATAACTTTAATTGCAAATAAAAACTGAATGGTGGAAAAATAGGTAAGTGTTGAGCCAAGCGTGTTCAGGTCCTACCTTTGTGGACACAGATGCAAATGCCTAGTTGATCTAAGTCCAGGCTGGTCACAGAAGAGCATGGAAAATAACATTATGTATGAATATTGAGAAGGGCACTGTGCTTTTTAGATAAGGACAATGATATTCATCAAAGCACCATTATGAGAACTTTTACACATGTAGTTTCTATGTAGATATCGCAACATCTCAAAATCCTTTGGCAATGTTATTTTGGCCCAGTGAGTGTGGGTGTGTTAGTCCATCTGTGAACACGCACGCTGCTGACTTGGAGTAGTTTCCTCATGTGAAATGACGAATACTGTACTGGGAGACACTGAAGACCTGACATATAGATCCAAATCAAAGACTGGAGGCGTCTAATCTTAGGTGAGACTTCGCTATGCCTCAGGGCTTTTCTTGTTTTGGTTTTGTTTTTCATCTTTAATAATAGAGATAGCTATCTTCTTTTTTATTATTATTTTTTTTTATTGATGTCTTAGTTTATAACACTGTGGGGTTTTAGTTGTACATTTTTGTTTGTCCGTCACCTTGTGGATGTAACCCTTCACCCCTTGTGCCCCCCCACCCCCCTTCCCCTTGGTAACCACCAATCAGTTCTCTCTGTCCGTGTGTTCACTTATATTCCATATATGAGTGAGTTCATGCAGTGTCTGTCCTTCTCTCTCTGGCTTATTTCACTTAACATAGTACCCTCTAGGTCCTTCCATGTTGTTGCAAATGGGACAATTGTGTCTTTTCTTATGGCTGAGTAGTATTCCATTGTATGTATATACCACATCTTCTTTAACCAATCTTCAGTTGAGGGACACTTGGGTTGCTTCCACTTCTTGGCTATAGTGAATAATGCTGCAATGAACATAGGGGTGCATACGCCTCTTGTGATGGTTGATTTCACGTCCATTGGGTAGATGCCCAAGAGTGGGATTGCTGGATCAAAAGATATTTCTATTTTTAACTTTTTGAGGACTCTCCATACTGTTTTCCCCAGAGGCTGCACCAGTTTGCATTCCCACCAGCAGTGAATGAGGGTCCCCGTTTCTCCACAACCTCTCCAGCATTTGTTGTTATTTGTCTTTGTGATTATAGCCATTCTAACCGGTGTAAGGTGATATCTCAGTGTCGTTTTGATTTGCATTTCCCTGATGATTAGTGATGTTGAACATCTTTTCATGTGTCTATTGGCCATCTGTAGCTCTTCCTTGGAAAACTGTCTGTTCATATCCTCTGCCCATTTTTTGATCGGGTTGTTTGTTTTTTTGTTGCTCAGTTGTATGAGATCTTTGTATATTACTGAGATTAATCCCTTGTCGGACAAACAATTTGCAAATATTTTCTCCCAGCTGGTGGGTTGTTTATTCATTTTGATCCTGGTTTCATTTGCCTTGTAGAAGCTCTTTAGTCTGATGAAGTCCCACTTGTTTATTTTTTCTTTTGTTTCCCTTGTCTGGGTAGACATGGAATCTGAAAGGATCCCTTTATGTCCAATCGCAATTAGTGTACTGCCTATATTTTCTTCCAGGAGTTTTATAGTTTCAGGTCTCACTTTCAGGTCTTTGATCCATTTTGAATTGATTTTTGTATATGGCGATAGGAGATGGTCTACTTTCATTCTTTTGCATGTTGCTGTCCCATTTTCCCAGCACCATTTATTGAAGAGACTTCCCTCTCTCCATTGTATGTTCTTTGCTCCTTTGTCGAAGATTAGCTGTCCATAGGTGTGTGGTTTTATTTCTGGGCTTTCAATTCTGTTCCATTGATCTGTGTGTCTATTCTTGTACCAGTACCATGCTGTTTTGATTACTGTAGCTTTATAGTATATTTTGAAATCAGGGATTGTGATGCCTCCAGCTTTGTTCTTTTTTTTCAAGATTGCTTTAGCTATTCGGGGTCTTTTGTTGCCCCATACGAATTTCAGTAGTTTTTGTTCTATTACCGTGAAGAATGACATTGGGATTCTGATTGGGATTGCATTGAATCTGTAGATTGCTTTAGGTAGAATGGACATTCTAACTATATTTATTCTTCCAATCCATGTGCATGGAATATTTTTCCGTTTCTTTATGTCCTCCTCGATTTCTTTCAATAGTGTCTTATAGTTTTCATTGTATAGGTCTTTGACCTCCTTGGTTAAATTTATTCCCAGATATTTTATTCTCTTTGTTGCAATTGTAAATGGGATTGTCTTTTTGAGTTCTCTTTCTGTTTTTTCATCGTTAGTGTATAGAAATGCAATTGATTTTTGTAAGTTGATTTTATACCCTGCTACTTTACTGTAGTTGTTGATTGTTTCTAGTAGTTTTCCGATGGACGTTTTTGGGGTTTTCTATGTATAGGATCATGTCATCTGCAAATAGTGAGAGTTTCACTTCTTCATTGTCTATTTGGAGTCCTTTTATTCCTTTTTCTTGCCTAATTGCTCTGGCCAGAACTTCCAGTACTATGTTGAATAAGAGCGGTGAGAGTGGGCACCCTTGTCTTGTTCCTGTCCTCAAAGGAATGGCTTTCAGTTTTTCCCCATTGAGTAGGATGTTTGCTGTAGGTTTGTCATATATGGCCCTTATTATGTTGAGGTACTTTCCTTCTATACCCATTTTGTTGAGAGTTTTTATCATAAATGGATGCTGGATCTTGTTGAATGCCTTCTCTGCATCGATTGAGATGATCATGTGGTTTTTATTCTTCATTTTGTTAATGTGGTGTATCACGTTGATTGATTTGCGGATGTTGAACCATCCCTGTGTCCCCGGTATAAATCCCACTTGATCGTGGTGTATGATCTTTTTGATGTATTGCTGTATTTGGTTTGCCAATATTTTGTTGAGGATTTTTGCGTCTATGTTCATCAGTGATATTGGCCTGTAGTTTTCCTTCTTTGTATTGTCCTTGTCTGGCTTTGGTATCAGCATGATGTCGGCCTCATGGAATGTGTTGGGAAGTATTCCATCTTCCTCTATTTTTTGGAATAGTTTGAGAAGGATAGGTGCTAAATCTTCTTTGAACATTTGATAAAATTCTCCAGGGAAGCCATCTGGTCCTGGGCTTTTATTTTTTGGGAGGTTTTTGATTACTGTTTCAATCTCTTTACTTGTGATTGGTCTGTTCAGATTCTCTATTTCTTCTTGATTCAGTTTTGGGAGGTTGGACGCGTCCAAGAATTTGTCCATTTCCTCTAGGTTGTCCAATTTGTTGGCATAAAGTTTTTCATAGTATTCCCTAATAATCCCTTGTATTTCTGTGGTGTCTGTTGTAATTTCTCCTCTTTCATTTCTAATTTTATTTATTTGAGTCTTCTCCCTTTTTTCTTAGTGAGTCTGGCTAAGGGTTTGTCAATTTTATTTATCTTCTCAAAGAACCAGGTCTTTGTTTCATTGATCCTTTCTACTGTTTTTTTGGTTTCAATTTCATTTATTTCTGCTCTGATTTTTATTATTTCCCTCCTTCTGCTGATTCGGGGCTTTGTCTGTTCTTCTTTTTCCAACTCTGTTAGGTGCAATTTAAGGTTATTTATTTGGGATTTTTCTTGTTTGTTGAGGTGAGCTTGTATTGCTATGAATTTCCCTCTCAGGACGGCTTTTGCTGCATCCCATATGAGTTGGTAGAGATAACTATCTTCTTGACCTCTAAAGTCGGGTTCAGCTCTAACCAGCCCTTGACTTTCAGCTGTGTCCATCACGCATACATAACATTAGCACAAGTAGAGAAGCCAAAACTACTTTTGCCAGATAAGCACTTAATCATTAGTTCTTAGAAAAAGCATTATGAGAGAATCTCTTTAGTTGCTTGCTAAACAACAGCGAAGTGTATCATATTATAACTATATGGAGGAATGCCAGAAGTGTAAAAGATTATAGCAAAGTGCTAAACCATAAGCCCAGGTAAGGAGGTTTGCCAAAGGTTCTGTAGCCTTACCCTGGTCTCCTGGTTTTCCCAGTCCTATCTCAGGCTTCCGTTCATTATTCAGCAGCCCACCTCTCTGGATGTTCACCTTGGTATCTATCCTAAATCTAAAACCTGCTTATTGGTGGTCCTTTAAAATGAGAGCCTCTCTGACCTATTTTAGAGGGTCCTTCCTGAACCTGAAGAGCATAATGAATCCCCTGAAACTTTCTTTTTCCTGAAATGTCCTCTGTGCTCCTCCGGGGCGGTCAGAGGGCGAGGACAGAGCCGTTCGTAGCTCATTCAAGAATGTTTATACTCCACGGAGAGCCCTCAGCCCCTAGTTCTCCACGTACGCCACAGCTTCCGAGGCGAGGCCTCCCCAGTCCGGGCTTCTAGCTGTTGCATCCATTACCCGCCACAGTGCCTCTGGAGGGAAATAGAAGTCACTTACAGTATCCAAAGGACAGTGCCTGGATCTTCTCTAATTCCATCACCCCTTTACCTCCTTGTTCTCACACATTTGTCAGTTCCCTCCACCTCATCCTCACAGGGGAGGAAGCAGGAACATGTCTTTCTTCTTCCACTTCCAGCCATCCTTCAACTGCTGGTTTTCTTTCTCTACAGTAAGTGCCAAGTTTTTTTACAGCAATGAACAGGCTTTAAACCCCAGGTTAGATTCTGAAATAATGGTTCATCTTCCTAGTGGATGCAAGGTTTTTAAAAGAGATTTTGAACAGAGAAGGACACAACCACCAGAAGGGAAAGGGCAATCCAGGGAGAAGGAACAAGGTGAGCAAGTCGAGAAAAGGTGGCCTGGCCTGCTATGCAAGCCATTCTGTGGGCCTGGGGGCAGGAGTCCAGACAAGGGAAAGGGAGGGATGCTCAGAAGAGTGGGGGGGATAGCAAAGTCACAGACAGCCTCGAGGGCCACCAGGGAGCTGGCATTGTATTCTATAGGTAAGGAGGATCTCTGGAGGGTTTTCAAATAGAGGAGTGACATGATCAACTTGCATTTTGGAAAACAAAATGAAAAATGAATCAGAGAATTTGAGGCTGGAGATTATGAGACCAGTTAGCAGAGTGTCAGAGTAATCCAGAGGAGAAGTAATTAGAACCTCAACTCGGGCAGCGGCGGGGGAATGGAGATCTGGGTTCAGCTGCCAAAGGTGTTAGGGGCTAGAATATGAGAGACTTGCTGAGTGAGTCTTCTTGGTGGGTGAGGGAGCAGGAGGAGCCTAAAACAGCTACCAGGTTTCTAGCTTGGGTGACTGGGTGGGTCGGGATACCCCTGCTGACATGGGAAATACCTAGAGAAGGAGAAGACTTGGAAGAGGGAAGGAGGAGGTGTTGAGAATGGCTTTTAGACAAGGTCAGTTGCAGACATATAGGACAAAGTTGGATGCACATTTGGAGATAGAGGTTTGGTAGCCTTCAACATTTGGGTGATAACTGAAGCCATGGGAGTGCATAAAATAACCAGAATGAGCATGTAATATAGGAAAATGGCTTTTGAAAGAGATGAGGGGAACAACAACCCTTAAGATGTATGCATAAAATAAGGAGCCAGCAAGGGAGACAGGCAAAATAGAGAGGTCAGAGGAAACCCAAAGGACATTTGATGTGTTGGTCACGGACAGAGAAGATCATAATCTCAGTCTATGTTCACACTTACCAGAGACCTGAGGTTTATTTTCTGAAAAAAACTGATTAAGAAATTCTGGCCCTCGGTACAAGAATGGGCAGCACAGACTGAATGCAGGGGAGTGAAAAAAGTTTATCCACTGAACTGTGAGGGTCTACATCTCACCTCCCCTTATCTGTTCCTAGAATGCAGGGAGCCCTCCCCAAGGAGGTTACTGGAGGATTTTCTCTCTGCAGAAACTACGGGAAGCTGTACTTTAAAAGACAGACAGATGGATAGATAGATAGATAGATAGATAGATAGATAGATAGATAGATAGATAGATGTCTGTAAAGGCAGACAGACAGATGGGTAAGCAAAAGAAGTAGAAGATAAGAAATCTAGGAACCAGAGGATTCAACATGGGCAACAGGACAACTGCTGTGCAGCAGGCCTGGGGGACAAGCAGTCCAGGCCAAGCTGGGAAGCAGAGGACTGAGCTAGAGAGGCCTCCAGGGAAAAATATGAAAC
The DNA here is from genome assembly GCA_031878705.1 of Tapirus indicus. NCBI lineage: Eukaryota > Metazoa > Chordata > Mammalia > Perissodactyla > Tapiridae > Tapirus > Tapirus indicus. Next base: position 3,481,694 of record CM062933.1, read on the forward strand.
CGATATGTCTAAGTGTTTAGAAAAATTACTGATAGGTGTTTGACAGATCTGTTGGAGCATTTGGAAAAAACAAAGATAGATACATAGAAAACCAAGCAGATGAAAAATTAAAGCAATTATTCTTTTGAAGGGGGAAAAGTGGTAAGAGGAAGGGAACATAATCATAGTACACTACTTGGCTCAGCAAGGAACAATGTTTAAATGTACACTGTAAACATTTAAATAAATAAACATGCAAATGCTGATTGCTGATTTGTCAAAAAGTGTGTTATGTAATCATACTGGGAAGATGGAGAGAAGGGAAGTGAGGGGGTATGAGAGAGGAACAAAACCTCAGCAATCAAACAACAATGGGAAGACAAAAGACATCTAAAGTTGATAAACAAAAAGTCAGAGTACAAGCATATTATTTAGAAAAATGGAAATAAATACCAGAAGAAACAGCTAAGAGTTAGAAATGACTTTCTCCAGGGAGCAAAACTGTATCTTCATTGTCTTTTAGCACTGGCTAATATTTTAACTATGTATACGAATTACTTTAACAAAATAAAAAGTAATTAAAGAATAACTGGGAAGTATGGAAGTGGATGCAGCAAAAGTTGAGTGTTCTGTCAATGGCTGAACCTGGCAGGCAGGAGACAGGGCAGTAGCTACAGAGTACTGCACAGCTGCAGGAAGAACGGTGCTAAAACGGAAGAGGCCAGAGCACATTCATATCCCGTGTGGAGGCAATGGGAAAGGGAGAAGTTGAAAGAGAAGAGCACAAGGAGATAATCAATGATGACTCCCTGGAGGAGGGGTGGGAGGGGAACACTGAACTTCATCTGGGCTAGGGAAACTTTGGAATCATATATTCCTGTTTACTGGGAAACCCTCTCTGTGCCCATCTTGTTGCCTCTTCCTCTGTCTCTGCCCTCCAGCCTCCCACATAAATGTGCTCTTCTTATCCAATATCCCTGGGGTTTTCCCAGTCAGGAAAGTCTTCCTCTTTCCCCAGTATTCCGAATCTATGAGGGAATGAGAAATTCAAATCTTTGTACATCTTACATTTTTGGACATGTTTTCATTTCCCTGAAATTATACTTTTCCCATACTACACATCAAAGCTATTTCTTGACTTCTTTCTTGAAGACATTCAAGTAAGAGATCTGGTAACACCTACCCTAACGAAGACACTAAAATCTCTAGAGAGCCCCATTGCCTCCCATTAACTTGTCCTTACTGAAAATATAATAAAAATGCCTGTAGAAACTAAATGACTTCTGTTTAAGCAGGTGAGCTAAACAGGAAGGTCATTTTCAAGAAATATCCTTAGGGCAGTGTCCCATACAGGAACATTTCTGGTGCCATGCCTGCTAAATGGCCAGCATCATAGTGTGCTGAAATAGTCAACACAGGAAAATCATTCTCAGGAGGAGAAGACCAAGGCCCCCTTTGTAGCTGCAGACTGCGCCCTGCACATCTCCAGGGGGCCATCACAGTGAAATCTGTGGAAATGGCACCCCAGGAGCAGCTGTACAGAGCAGCCCTAGTGAGACCCCTTTTATTTTACTATGCAACACTATGCTCCAGGACAGGGAAAAGACTCTAGCCTTTTAATCCCATTCACTCTTATAAAAGCACATTAAACTGCATCTTAAGAACATTCCACTCACAACTGGAAGCAGGAGCTGGAGTACATTTAATCCTCCACCTCCTATCCCCAGTAGATTTCACTCCGAATATGTGGTTTAAAACAAAGCTATCCAATAAATGTAGAGGGTCTAAAATTACAAAGAAAAACTGCCATGGCGGTTGCTCTTTATCATTTCTGAAAAGTGAATATGTGTTGTTCTGCCAAGTTTTCTCAGCAGTTGTACTTTGCAGCGGCTCTGTTTCAAGGTCCAGATGTGTGAACACCCTGCACAGGCACCACTAAGCCTTTCAGAGCCTCTCCCTGTAGAGGGCGTGGACTTCTAGGCAGAATGACAAGCACGGGGTGAGTAGGTAAAAGCAAAACCAGCAGCAGTGACAATAAGATTAGGATAAAAATCACTGAAGAATGGCAGGTAGAGTCAAAAGGAATGCAGTGTTTCCTTCTTTTGACACCTTCATTTGCTCAAATACAGTATGTTATGGTGCAGTAACACTAAATACCCTAACTGCCACGTTTGTAGAACAGTGCACGTCCTTGTTTTTGAAAGGGATGGATGTCCACTTTACAGCAGGGGAAAAATTCCCTTTTAAAAAAATACAAGTCGGTATTTGAAATGGCAAGATCTCTTGTTGAAACTTGTTCAAATTCATATTTCATCGTCTTTTTTCTCAGTCTCTCTCTCCTACCTTGAAATCCTATGATTACAGTGTGTCTACCATGGTTGTTCAACAGTGTTGAATACATATACCGAGCCCTAACGGCCTGCAGGCAGCAGAGATCCGACTGAAGTGACTGTGAATACTGGCAGCGTCTACACCATCAGACAGTCCAAGCCCCAGATCTGCAGGGACAGGAAATCGGTGTGGAGAGAACTCAGAGAAGGGCCTCTTTGTCATAAAGCATGATGATTTGAGGGCTGAAAACTAATCATATATCTTTTAAAAAAAATCTCCCTTTTCCCAAATATCAAGAGCAGGGACTAGCAGATAATTTCGGAACTCGCACAATTCAGAAGTGAAAAAATAACCCATACCTTTGTAGTTGTTGTATTTTTGAAAAGTTCACCCAATTGGCTCAAAAATTTCGACAAAGGTGCTGCCTACATGAGCCCTCAGCTGCTAAGCTGCGGGTTACTGGCCTTGAGCTCATCTGTGGTTATTTGACTACGAAGCACAGTGTCCGCTTTAACAGGGTTAATCTCCTCACAAAGACATCTGGCATTTTCCATTCACACACTATTTCATGCTTATTAAAACATGCTTAAAATTAATGAAAATGATAAAAACAAAAGTAAAACTGACAGGAATGATAATCCACTTCTCCACACCACACACACACACACACACACACACACACACACACACACACAAAATCATGAACTAGTTCTACATTTGCAAGTGAAGTCCACATTTAACTGAGGAAAATATTTGAATTCAATTAAGCTATGCATGATGTCATTTTTTTTCTTGGCATCGATGTATCAGAATTTACTTTCTGCTATTTTCTATCCGTTACAACCTCTGTGGAGCCACGAAGGGCCATTTGGAGCTCTATTCAGACTGCTCCCCAGTTTAAATCCGCCGCACACTTGGATGGGCATGAGTCTGACATTAACGGCTCTAAAATCATTGTCTATGAAATTCTGAGAATGTTTTGGAGATGGCCAAAACCTCTATAGTACACACAGACACACGTAAATAAGTAAAACTCTGTTTTTAGGATTCCATATTTCATTTCCATTTTATTTCACATTCAAATTATTTCCTGAAGTCATCTCAGGGGCTTTTGTTTTTGCAACATTTTGGAGGTCCAGGCCCTGTGATAGCTATGAGATGTTTTTCCCAGCACATGAAGCAAATTCAGCATAGATCGAGGCAAATGAAAATTGTTAAACTATTTCCTATTTCATAATAGAATTTTTGAAAAATCAATTATTGTGGAACAAGGCTTATTAAATTTGATTTACAATTAGGAAACATGGGAGCCGGCTTTGGAGAGGATGTGATCCGGCCCCCATGTCTTACTGACCAAGGAACTGAGGGTCAGATGCGTTAACTGACGGGTCCACTTTCGAGAAGCAAAACTGGAACTAGAAGTCGGGCCCTGCCTCAGCATCCTCAACAAAGCACACGGCAGACAGTTTTGTTAGTTAGTTCTGCTCCCCAGCGTCAAAACAAATTCACAAAATAGGAAAGACACATGGCTCTTAGTTGATTACTTTATAAACAAAATATTTAAAACTTAAGTTAGTACATGTAAAGGGTTGGCACGAACAGACGAAGGCTCGTCTTCACTGCAGCAGTAGCATCCGCACAACATACCCCCGAGCCACTGCCCTCAGCCCTGCCCCCCTCCAGGAGAGGTAGCGCTGCTGGCTGCAGATTTCTTCAGCTCTATTTTCATAGACTGAGTCTCAGCTCGAGGCTCGAATTTGCTCAGAGCTCCTGCTCCTGGGGCTGCCACTACTGGCTTTCCTGCTTTCATACCTTTTGACATAGGAATGCGGGTGGGTGTAGGCCGCTGGGATGACCCGTCTTGTCCTGACTGTAGGAGAGAAAATACAGAGAAACGGGGAGATGTGGGTGAGTTTTCCCCGACATGCCATCAATCTGAACAGCAGCAGGACTCCTGCCACACAGGAGCACCCACGACGACCCCTTCCCAGACAAAATTAGCGTTAGAAGCTTGGAGGGTATCTAATCCATGCTCATTGGCTCCCTCTCCTGAAACATCTATGCCACACTTCCTCTTCTCAAGCCCCTAACCTGCCTCCTCTGCCCTGATGGAAGATGACCTTGACTCCCATTTCACAGAGAAGAGAGAGGCCGCCTGGCACAGACTCGGGCAACTTGGCCCCTCCTCTCCTCCAGTCTACCTCCAACACCTTTAGATGAGGCCACTGTCCTTTCACCTCCTAACTATTTTTTACTGTAGCTGCCGATCACACCCTCCGTGAAGGGCTCCTAACGCTGTTGCAGTGGTATCTTACCTGAATCTCACCCATTCACCGCCTGGCCCTGACAACTCCTCTTCAGTCCCCTGCTGGCTCCTCGTTCCAGCTTGCCTGCCCTCTAAACGTGGGTGTCACCATGTTCCATCCTCAGCCCCCTTTTAATTTTTCACATTCACCCTGAGAATCACCTCATGTATCTCATGAGCCTCAGGACTTAGAGCCTTCAAGGCTCTCTTGAAATACAAGTCTGTATTTCCAATGACTTGCTAGACGTGTCCAGTGTCCCTCGGGATCTCAAATATATGTTAATTTAAGCATGCCCCAAACATTACTTATCTGCTCCCTCAAACATCAGTCCCCCTGTTGCTCATCCTATGCCCACCCATACAGCCAAGCCAGAAACCTCAGGGCTGCCATCTATACTCAATTCATCATGGAATCTTCAATTCTGTCTTCAATATATCTCTGTTCTCATTTTCACTACCATAATTCAAGCCTACATCATCTCTAGCCTAGAGAATTGCAATATCCCTGTCCTCAGCCTCTGTCCCCTCCAATTTATCTTTTGAACTGTTTTATAGACATATAAACATTGTCTAAAACATAAATAATGCAATTTTCAGTCATCATCACCCTTTCAGTGACTCCCTCTGTCTATGTATAAGATGAAATGTCAATTTCATAACGAGGTGCGCAGCTCTCTTCAATGTCTGGCCCCAGTTTGCCTCTCTATTTCATCTCCATGCCCAGCGGCTGCAGCGCAGTGGGACTGCTCACCATTCCCCTCAAGCCAGGCTCCCTCACACTGCCAGGCCTTTGCACACGCTGTTCTCTCTACACACTCCTTCCCTTTCCCTTCTTGAAAAGCTCTCCTTATCCGTGAAAATCTCTGTGAAGCCTTCTCTGGTGCTTCCTTTGTACGTTCCTCTATCATAAACCACAAGTAGGTTCCAATCCTGCCACTCCCACTAAGCGGAGAACTTCTAAAGCTCCTCTTTCAGTCGGCACCTAACCCAGTGCCTACAGGATAGCTAACACTCAATAAATGTTGAATGAATAAATGCACAAATGTACCAGCCTCACTATTCGATTTCTAAGGGGGCTATCCCAAACTTTTGGTTGTCCTTGATTTTATGGGATCTGATACACCTGAAGTAAGGTGGCCATCATTCAGTCCTTAGAAATCTTAGACAGTTGTTTTGAAGTCCTTTTGTGTATGGAGTTTAAGCAGTAGTCAAAAATGTTGCTATAGAAGATCAAGAATGTTGTCTTGATCCGACCCTTAAAAATGGGAATAAGATGTTCCAGCAGAAACTCTGCTCTGAGTTACAACTTACACCTCCACCGTCTTTTTATAAAAATCATCAGAGGGAAGCAACCCTGCACAACCCAGCTGTGCTCTGTGTTGCCTACAAAGCCATACTGAACCATTTCAGAAGGGACAGCAATTCTGAGTGCTGTTCAGCTCCTGTAGAGCCAGTGACAAAAAGCTTTACTGGCAAAGCAACTGGTAATTCACACTCTGGAGTCTCCCTTGAGTTGGTGTGCAGGGAATTAAGTAAATTACATTGGAGATATGGGAAAACAAGCCACAGTTTGTATACTTAATAAGCTTCCCGTCTTTCTCAAGAGTTTCCAACATACGCTGTAGAATTTGCTCAGAGTCTAGGAATCATAGTTTCTAGTCTATTAGTTTACATTAATATCTAAATAGTACATGCTTTTCTATAATTTCATCTACCAATTTGTTCCAATTAAATGAAGACAGTCATTGAAGGTATTTTGAAAAATAGAATTTATTTTTAAGCTCTAGTTTTTATACTTTGGATATACTTTTTTATAATCATTCATTTAGCCTTCCAGCTGGTTATTAAATAAATATTTATTAAGCACCTGCTCTCTGCAAGATATTATTAATAAAATATAGTGTTTAGACATACAAACTCACTGTTACTTTTAAAAAAGCTTTTGATATTAAAATCTTTTAATCTTATTTTTAGAATAAAGTAGGACCATGGCCATACATAATTGCATATTGCATATTTTAGGTTATAGAAATATAACCCAGGAACAGTTTTAATTCTTCCTGCATATTGACCATTTCCCTCAGTCTCCATTTTTAAAAGCACTTGCAGCATAAAAATCAAATTTTAAACCTTATTATTACTATATGCTGACATTACGAAGAGGCCATCTTTGCAAGTATTTTGAGGGTCTCCATAATTTACATGAAAAAAAGAAATTTTCTCTCAAAATTAGCTCAACTTATTAAAATATGAGGCCACTTTTTATTGTCATTTCTCAGGGGAGAGAGTCCTCTGGGAAACATCTGCCAGTGGGCTCAGGGAGGCAGAGGCACGTGCTGTTGTTTCATTTGGGCGCTAAGCTCTTCTCATGACTCCCCTCTCCCTCCCTCCCTGCTGGCACCGTGTGGCCTCCTCCACTCACCACTGACTGGGTTCCTCGGGTAGATGAGCTGGTGACCGGTGTTATGGTGATAGTGCTCGTCACTTTGCTCGCCCCAGGTCGGGACGAGAGATGGTTCCTGGGGGAGCGAAGGACGGTGCCAGTGGAAACCTCCTTTTCGGCTGTCACATTAACAGGTCGGACGGTAATAACTGGATTTGCTCCTTCAGCTGAAGTCCCAGGGGATCGTTTAAACTGAGAACCCAAGTGAATGTGAATTTTGTTGTCTTCCGTGGTAATAATATTGGCATTGGAGTTGTATTTCCGCACTGGAGTTGGAACAGTCTGTTTTTCTGGGGTGACTTTGAGGACAGTCCTTCCCATGGGCATTTCCTGGGATTCGGGAGAGACTGCAATCTCAGCTGGAGCTGCTGATGTAGACACTGTCATTATCTGAATGGGGGACGTGGGCCTGTCCACAAACGTGCCTCTTCCACTTTCCGGGGTCTTCTCTCTGGAAAATGTTGTAATAGTGACTGGGGACATGGCTCGTTCTGTGCCCAGAGTAGCGTCTCCACTTTTCGGTTTTTGAGACATAACATTTGGTGAAGGAATAATGGTTATCCTTGGCTTCTGATTCCCTAAGGTAGGAATGACGGTGGTGCTAGAAAAAAACTCTTCCGAGGTCGGGCTCGTTATCTCCAAAGTCGCGGTACTGTTCTCGTGGTCGGGGGTCACTCGAATATGCAGGGGCTGGCCCTGCTTTGGCGAAAGGACTAGCTCTCCTGGGTGCCCTGGACCGGAGTTGGTTCGAGGCCCTTTCTCTTGAGATATCGGGGGCCCATTTTCCCTTTTTCTCATCCATGGAATCCAAGACTTCCTCATAGTGAGCTCATTTGCTGCTGGAGGATACCTGTCTAGAACGGAGGACCGTTCCATAGGTTTCTTCAGTCCCACCTGCCGAAGATTACTCATGAGATGATTCTCTTCTTGAAAGGACTTCCGTATAAACACCGCCGGCGTTTCCTCCTCCGCTGCCTCACCGCTGACGGCATCGGTCTGTACTGCCGTCGACGTCACAGGAACGTCCACCATCCTTCTTCCGTTCCCACTGGGTCTGAGAGCGCGGCTATAACGCTTAGAAAGCTCCAATTCTTTGGTCAGATTGAGGACCTCCTGCCCCATGTTCTTGTTCTTATTTTCTTCTTCCATAAACCTTTGTTGAAGGACAGAATAATCCACTTGGAGCTGAGAGAGTTGATCTTCTTTGTTCATTAATTCGTGAATCTTCTCTTTAAGAGCTTGCACTTCCGCTTTTAAGTCTCGACTTTTAGCTTCTTCCAACCGAAACCTGTGCCTCAGCTCAGCTTCCTGACTCACAGCCTCACCTTTCTCTATTGCTTTATTCTTGGCAATTTGGTGCTTTATCTCCTCCAGCTGTTGAGAGAGGAAGTTAGCCTTATCCTGCTCAGTTCTAAATTTCTGCTCCAGCTGGTCATACTCATCCTCTGTCTTCATCAAATCCCCTTCGACAACCTCCAACTGTTGGAGACGTTTCTTCAGTCTCTCAATTTCAAGTGTTAGTTCCTTAATCTTGTTATCTTCTGGGCAGGTGAGCTCAGGTCCTTTTCGAGACCTTCCTCTTGTTATTTCTCTTTCGACTTCCTCTATCCCATCAAGTCTCTTCTTTAGTAAGTCAACACTGCAGCTTAATTCAGATGATTTTTCTTCTTCACTTTTCAGCTTGCCTATTAACTCGTCTCTTTCTTTCGTCAAATTGTATACCTTTTCCTCCATTTCAGATTTCAGTTTTAAAAGCTTCTTACTTTCTTCAATTAGTTTTTCAGTTACATCCATAACTTTTCCTTGTTCCACCTTAAAATTTTTATTGAGTCCATCCACTTTTCTCTCTTCTTGCTTTATTTTTTCCATCATATTTTTCCTTTCATCAACCAGCATCACAGTAAATGACTTCAACTTTGTAAGATCATCTTTTAGGCTTAATTCTGCCTTTTCCAATCTACTTTCAGAACATTCCAGTTCTTTAACTCGACTCTTGACCACCTCCAATTCATTTAGCAGGTCTTTGGTTAAGTTCTTTTCTTTCTCCAGATTTAAATGTAGCTGGGTGCATTCAGATTTACTCTTGCTAAACGCTTCTTCCAATTTCTCCAGTTCAGACATTCTCTTCTGTAACTTCTCAACTTCAAGTCTGAGCTCCCGACTATGGTGTTCTTCCTCTTGCAGCTTCTTCCTCAATTCCCTGCACTGGGACTCAGTCTTCGTGATCTCTTCATCTTTACCCTCCATCTCAAGCACGCGCTTCCGGAGATTTTCCACTTCTGCCATGAGGCTGGAGTTGCCACATTCCCCTTTGGCAATTTTCTCTCTTAATTCCTGAAGTTCTTCCTCTGCCTTCTGAAGACTTTGGTTGGTCTCTTCCAGCTCCTCAATTCTTTGAGTTAAGCCAACCAGCTTGAGTCTGAGCTGCCTGTTGTGAGACTCCTGATTGGCTAACTTCGCATTCATCTCTTCGTGCTCCTGGGAAAACCTTGACGCCTTGTGTTCAAAATCCACTTCTAACTTGAGCAGTTTCTGCCTGTCTTCTTTGGATTTGGAAGTAATGGCCTTGAGCTTTTCTTCTTCTTCCCTCAGTTTCTGGGTAAGATCCTGCACTTTCTGGCTTTGCAGACCAAGTTGCTCAATATGCATTTGCCTTTCATCCACCAGCATGAGTGCAAAGGACTTGAGTTTCACAAGCTCATCTCTCAGTTTATTGAGCCGCTTAGCATTTTCCTTTTCTTTACGGGCTTGGTAAGCCTTTTCTTGTTCAAGGAGCTTTTTCAACCTAGAAAACAAAATGTATTAAAACATTATATTTTATTATTATATATTATACTTTATGTTACACATTATATTTATACATATATTTCTTATAAATATTAAAAGATTAATCAGCAAATATGTTTGTCTTAGATAGTAAATAAAAAATGAAAAGCTATTACAACAAATCCCTTATCAGTTGCTGCAATATCAAGATTTAACAAATAGCCATTAACGAAACTAATCAGAAGTCAGGATACTGGTTACTCTTAGAGAGGAGTAGTGACTAGAAGGGGGCATGAAGAGGGCTTCTGAAGTACTAGTTTCTGTTTCATGATTTATGTGCTGGTTACACAGGGTTGTGCAGCTTATGAAATTTCAGTAAGTTGAAAACTTACAATATGAGTAGCTTTCTGCATATGTACAATACTTCAGTAACATAACCATTGAATAAAACTCAGGCTGTGCAATAATGATGACTATTTATATAGTGTTTTCTGTATTCTAGGCACTAGTGTTGATTTTCTCCTCACAGCAATCCTATGAGACATGTGCTGCGACTATCATCTCTGAGGAAAATAAGACCCTGCACCTGCCACGGGTCACCCTGTCTGGAAGTGGCAGCACCGGGACTGAAACCCGGGCCGTCGGGCTCCAGAGCCCTTGCTCCTCACCTCTGCGTCATGTGACTTCAGAAGGGAAGTCTATTGTAAATGGAAGGGAAGGACCTTTGGATTTTCTTATCGTGTATGCAACTGTCACCTGGAGGGGACAAGGCGAGACAAACTTTCTGATAGAAAGCTGATCGACATAAATTGAGTTTAAATTCACACCAGATGTGGCACAGGATTTTGTCTCAGTTTTCTGATTTAAACAATTTTTTAAATAGAGAACTATATAGGGAGGAAATCTGAATTACTATCAACACAAAATGTGGCAGCCACAGGAGTGATTATGCTTCACATGTATGAAATGCCTTTGCTCTATGGTGTTTATGTATAGCTTTAAAAAAGTAGGAATATAAATATGCCAGAGTAACTATTTACCATCCTTGTGTTGGTCAGTTAACTTGCCCCAATTTTTAATAGTTATTTTCAATTACCCACAAAAACAAAGTTAAAATAATAATCATATTCAACATATATAGTGTAAGAATGCATTTTAGTAATTTATGTTTATAAGAGAAGCAAGTTCTAAACAATCACTAACATGTATTTGTTTTAAGTACATTTTTTCTTCCAATATATTTTGCACCTTATTTATTCTGAATGATTTATTTGATATTTGTGACTAGATTAGCTGTTAGCCAAGTAAATAGTTAATAGTCTCTTACTGCATTCTGCAAAAAATGATTGGACATACACACAGAAGGTATTTATAATTACTATAGAAATGGCTCTGATGATGTCATTAAGATTTTTTAATAGAATTTATTTTTATAAAACATACCCTGTGTCTAAGCATCTATTAACCAAATGCATAACTTCCAAAACCCATTATGACTTTATTCCTAAAATGGGAGGAAAAGATTATTTTCAAATCTTACAGACTCACATGAGTAATACCATAACAGCTTCACTAAACGTGGTTCTTCCCTGTGTGAAAGGGCATTTATATTGATCATCTCCTCTTTTTACTTGGAATCAAAACAACTGAAATAATGTCACAGAACTATAGAGAAGGAGATATTTTCAAATTCCTTGACCTTAACTAGACCACCAGAGACGACTCCATTGAAAACATCACTGCCTTCAACTCTAAGCTTAAAATGTTAAAACTTCTAAAGAATTTGTTTAAGCATCCTGTGTGTCTCTGCTATTAGAGGCACAGGTGGGAGTGGCCAGCATGCAGGATCCGGGGTCAGACACAGCTGAACTGAATTCTGGCTCTGTCATTTTCCAGCTGTGTAACCTCTGGCCAGATAGTGAATCTCTTTGACCCTCAGTTTTCTCAGCTGTCAAGGAAGGAGGGAGGGATAGTAACACTTCCCTGAAGACTGAGCTAGTAGAAGTAAAGTGCCTGAAACACAGATTCAATACATGGATGTAATAACACACAAAAAGAAACATAAGAACAAGAGAGTATGCTCTTCCCTCCACCTGAAAAATCTGTCCAACGCTTTCTGTGTTTAATCCTAAGTATTTCTACATCATTATCATGTATTTGACAGTAAAACCTGGGGCACTGATGTTTCAGCCAGAGAAAAGTGGGCAGCTTTCTGATCAGTAGGAGATCCTGTGAGCTACAGCATGACTGTGGCAGGAACTTGGCTTCCAGGAAACTACACTTCTCAGGTCCTCTTAGCTGTGATTTCTCTTTTTCTAGCCCTATTAAATGCTCTCTCCTTCCCTCTTCTATCACATCTTAAACCATTCTCATCTTCTAATTAAAGTGGACCTAACAGCAATATACAGCCCATTCTCTGTGTGCTCCCAAAATCCAGTTTCCCAGTTGGTGTAGCTGAGGGTTAGATCTGGGACCAAGGTGAATTTGCAATGCTCAGTAGGGACAGTCTGCCAATAGTCTTCTCTGCAAACAGGCCTGCATTCAAATGTCTACAGGCAGGGCAGTGGGGATGGGAAGGATGGGATAAATTGTGAACACTTTGTGAAAGGTGACTGGCATGGGCTTTGTGACTGCTCACTCACTGCGAGGAAGGGAGAGACAGAGAAAAAAAATCACTTCAATGCTTTGAGTCTGAATAATTGCAAATAATAATACCTTTAACAGGAATAGGAAAAACAGGGGAGAAAGGGTATTGGTAGAAAATTGAGGCAACAGCAATATAGTCAAGTTGAAAAGTATACTAGGTAATGGTTAACAATACTATATTACACACTTAAAAATTGGGGGGAGGGTAGATCTCATGTTAAGTGTTCTTTCCATAATAAAATGAATAAATTAATTAAAAAGTATACCAATTGTTAGAAATGTAGTGCTTTGGAGAAAAGTCCTATAAATTTTGCAGCTCATATATGTCTTTACCCATTACCCTAACGCCTCCTCATTGTCTTCACTCCAGTCCAAGCCCTGAGCATCTTTTGCCGATAATTCTGCAACAGCCTCCTCCCTGGTCTCCTCACAATCTCAGCTCTGCCACTGGTTAGCTGTATTTGTCTTGGACAAGGTACAGACTCCATCTGGATACCTCAGTATCCTCACTTATAAACTGGGCATCATCATAGTACCTCATTCATAGGGTTTATTGAGATGCATATCAGACAGTATATGGAAAGCACTTACAACAGTGCCTGGCCCAGGGGAAGTGTAGTTTTAGCTGTCTTTATATTATCATTATTATTATTACTACTTACTCTCACCCAAATTCAAATGTAATCATGTCACTCCCCAACTTTTCATGGCTTCCGATTGCTCTTAGAATAGAGGGTGAAATCCATAACAGGGCCCAGCATGATCTGATCCCTGAGCACCTGGGCGGGTTCATCTCAAGTTGATCTCTCCCTTGTTACCTAAGCTCCTGACAGTCCTTGAATATGCTGTGCCCTCTGCTTAGTGTTTCCTCCCTGCTCCTCCTTGCCCTCTGACACACACACATGAACATATCTGGTTGATTTTTATGCTTCAAGTCTCACTCAAATGTCACTTCCTTCCAGAAGCCTTCCCTGACCAACCTGATTAAGTTAGATCTTCTTATAGACTCCTGTAATACCCTGCAGTCTTCCTTATAATTTTTTCATGTCTGCCTACTTCCATTAATACAAATTCCATGAGGGTAGGTGCCATGTCTGTCTTGTTCACCCCCCAGCACAACGCTTGACACATAGGAAGTGCTCAAGAAATATTGACTGAATGGATAAACAAAAGAAAGAACAAATAAATAAGCTTAAGCTAGAAATATAGCTCAAGGCACTATGGAGATGTATGAACTAGAGTCCCTCACAATGCTGAGCTGAGTATAAACTTTCGTTGAATGTATATTGTGGTTGTTACTAGCCCAGTAATTTGACATTAATAGTGGCTATTAGACAACGAGTGTCTCTGATCTAGGGAGCAATGGCCTCTCTTAAGGAACATGGTCGTTCTAGTTGTCAGTCTCCCAGAGAAGAGGTGAGTCTCTTAAGGGCGAAGCCTCAAATGAGAGAGGGAGCCCTCTCCATGTGGACTGGGAAGGTATCCCTTCCTATGTGTCTATTTTCAGTGCTGGAGGATGAACAACCTCTAGATAACCTACAAATGCTTACGGTAATATTAGAACCCTCAACAATATTTTGTAGACCAGGCTGAATTAAGCCTTCTTTGTCTCTCTCATAGGTTTTAGTGTTCTTTTTGTTTGCTTGTTTTAGTTCTCTTTTAAAAAAAAGTTATAAACTCTGCTACAGAGAAATAAGAGAAAGGATTTTATCCACAGTTGGACCAGAACGCTAACGTTGGAGCAACACACATCTGGGGCCCAGCAGGAGGAACAGTGGTAATTAACATGGGAGAAGTCCCAGACGGAAGGAAAGTCTAGAGATCCTAGAGCTATTTTGTCAGCCATCCCTTCCTACGTAGAAACTCCTACAAGCACTAAACTCTGGGTAATTCTTGGATTTTTATTTTAATAAGGGAGGTGATATTTCCTTAGACATGAAAGTAAATGTGATCTCCAAAGGAGAAACTACGTAGAGAGGAAAAACAACTTTGGGAAATGCCCAGAAATAAGAGGAAACCCGTGAGGGACATGAAGGCCTGTCGAGAGAGACCAGAGGAGAGACAGAAATGAAGAGAGACCCTGGAGCAACCCAGGAAAGCCAAAAGGAAGAGGGCCCTTATCTCCGTTTATCTACCTCCCAGTCAATTTAGCATTCTTCTTTCAGGTGGTTTTTTTAATTCCTCCATATCGAGAAATCCTCATTTTTACATTAAACAAGCATTCAGAGGCATTATCATGTAACTACTCACAAAACATAAGGACTACAGCATATTGTCTCTTTTTCAGACAATTCCCTAATATTTACAATTTCATTTTGTGCTTTAAACAACTAATTTGCTCTACATTACCGGCTGCCATTTCCAGGTCATTAGCTATCTAAGGAGCAGAATAAGAGGGTTTGGTGTTGCTTGTGCCAACTGGTCTTATTACCTCCTCTCCACTCTTCTCTCTGCCCATCTTGCCATTCTTCAACCACACTCTGATTCTAAACATATTAGCACAAAAAGGAAACAAACCAGAAGACACGACTAAGAAGATGAATTAGTACCCTGATTCTCATCAGCAATTACAGGCAGAGCCCTAAGTACCCCGAAATCAAATTTATTTTTGGCAAGTTCTTAATTTTCTGTAAGCATTTTATCTCATTTAGAGGACAAAAGGAAAACAAGTAAATGATCTAAGAGATTTTCAGAATACTCTTGCCTGTCTTAATAACTATTCTTAAATGTATTCACTTCTCTTTTCATACTGAATAAAACTATATTTTTTTAACTTAACAAATTTGTCTTTTATAAACATGTTCAGAAATTCAATTATTTTCAACCAGAAGACTTTAAAAGTGTAGGCTCAAAAGTCCTTATTGTTTATGGTGTATACATTTGTCAAGACTCATCAAATCATAATTAAAATTGGCGAATTTTATCATATATAAATTATATCCAATAAAAAATGTAGTGAGAAAAAATAATTTAAAAAGCCCTGGAAAGTGTTCCAAGATGTCAGACAAAGGCAGAAAAGTTGTAAACAAATATTATAAGAGAGTGACTTAAAGAGTGATAGAAAACATAAAATAGGTTATTAATCTTAAGGCAGAAAGAGGTGAAAGCAGAAGTCAGAAAAATAAAGAGAAGAGGGCTCACATTTTCAGGTGAAGTTGGAGAGGCTGGCAAGAAAACGTGTTCTGAGGAAATAACGTTTCAGGTACTAGAAAACCTCTAGTCCTAATATTATTTCAAGAGGCTCGTAAAAGCCTACCCAAAACTCCAATTTTTGTTAATACCTAATTTTTTTTAAAAAATGAAGGATAGAAAAAAGGTCTTTGATAACAAAACATCTTACTTACCAACTACCTATCACATCCTAGGTACTGAATTAAGGACTTGATCATTTCATTTTCATAACAACACTTTGAGCAAGGCATTAATCAAGGGAACAGGACTAAGAAGGGGCAGGTTGGGATTTTGGACCAGATCTGTTTCACCACAAACAATGTGCTCTTAACAACAATGCTATTCCTCAAATAGATATTGCTTGAACAGCTCAAATTTGCAGGACTTTATTTTGGTTAACTTCTTGCTTGATTCAGCCTATCCTTCTGGAATTGTTAAGATCCTCCTTAGACTCCGTTTTGTCACCCAATACATCAGTTACGTCTAGCATTGTGTCAATGGCAAAATGACCCCAATCATTAATAAAAAGACAGGTCAATGCACAGAGTTCTTGAAACACTCAAGATCTCCCTCCTGCTGCTATCAATCCATTCAGTAGCACGGACACTGTCGTTCAGTTAGCTAAGAGCACACAAGGTCTGTTATTCGCTCTCTCTTCTGAGCTGCCAGTCCTCCCCTACGAACCTGTTCCAACCACCTCTTCCTCACGTCAGTCAACTACAACCAAATTCTTTCAGATGCTTGAGCCCGAAATCTAGAGTCATCCTTGAGTCCTCTCTTTCTCTCACATCCCCACATTCAATTCTTCAGCAAATCTTGTCAACTCTACCTTCAAAATATATCCCAAATCCAGTTACTTCTCAGCTCCTTCATGGCTACCACCCCGCCCAAGCCACCATCATCTCTTATCTGGGTTATTGCAGTGGGCACCAAGTCCGACTCTCAGCTTGCACTCTTGCTCATCCTTAGTCTGTTCTCTGCCCAGAAGCCAGAGTGATAGTAAGAAAAGGGTAAATCAGATCATGTCACCCTTTTGCTCCAAGCCCTCCAAGAGCTTCCCATTTGAATTTGAGTGAAGCCAAATCATCACACTGGCCTAAAAGGCCCTACAGTCTCACCTCTTCCCCTTACCTCTCTGACTTCATCTCTTAAAACTCTCTCTCTCATCCTTCATATATCCCAGTTATCACTCCCTCGTTTCCTTCAGGTCTTTGCATAGACATCACTTCTCAGGGAGGCCTCCTCTGCCCACCCGCTTTGATCTGATGCATTTCACAGTAGAATTTCCATTTCCTTTTGCTGCTTACTTGTTCTCCACAGTGCTTATTACCATCCAATACACTACACATTTTACTTATTCCTTTTTTTAATTGACTCTCTCTCTTCTTTAAAATGTAAGCACCTTGAAAGGAAGATTTTGTATATTTTATTCACTGCTGTGGCCCTAGCACCCAGAACATAGCCCATGGTGAGCTCTTTACATATTTGTTGGAGGCTATCACAAAAGGCCTTCTCAGAAGTCTTGCTGAAATTCAAGTGCACTTGGCCAAATTCCTTACCTTCTTTGTGCCTTGGCTTCCTTACAATGGAGGAAATGAAAGCATTTCCTCATGGGGCTGTTGTGAAGACTAAATGAAACAACACAGTAAGGTGCTCAGGCAGTGGCCAGCCATGCACGCAGTCAGCGCCAGAGTCAGTACTGTCAGCACCGAGCAGTGCTCCTCCTCTTGTTTACTCACTTAACAGTCATTGACTGAACATCTGCCACGCGCTGGGCCCTCTGCTGGGCATATCAAGAAAAAAATGGACACAGCTCTTGCCCCAGGCATTTACTCTCTAAAGAAGAGGACAATTAAATCACCAATTATAGAGATAAAGACGTGCACAGGGAGCATATAACTCTGTGGTAGCACAAAGGAAGGGCAGCTAAGTCACACCAGGGGGAGGGAGTCACGGAGGCTTCCAGGAGGAGGTGACTCCTAACCTGAGTCTTAAAGGCTAAGCAGGAGCTAGGAAAGTGGAGAAGGCGAGGAAACAGCCCTCTAGATCAGGGGGTAGCACACTATTGACTGTGGGCCAAATCTAGATCAAGGCCAGTACTTGTACAGCCTTCAAGCTAAAAATGACTCTTACATTTTTAAAAAGTTGCAAAACATAACAAAGAAAAATATGCAGCAGACACCATAGGTGGCCTTCAAAGCCTAAAATAAGAAAGCCAAATAAAGCACCCCATGGGCTAAGAGGATGCATCTAAACTTTGGATTCAGACTATGAGGAAATTCAACAGCGGTGTGGAGGATGGAGGAATGTGGCCAGGAAGCCAGAGATCAGTTAGGATCTACAAAAGTAGGAGGTGAGAAACATGATGGAGTCTGAGCTAAGATCATGTCATTGAATAAGGAAAGAAGGGTGCACATGGCGATTTTGGGAGACAGAAGTCATAGGGTTTGCTGACAGACTGAGTACAGATGGAGAGGGAGAAGTTTGGACGGACTCTCCAGCTTCTGCCTGGGGGTTATCAGTGTGATGTCAGTGCTCATCACATATAGGGTAATATCAGAGGAGAAACAGTCTTCGAGGGGAAGATCACGATGTTCCAAAAAGACACATTCCAAGTGAAATGCTTATTGGTAGGCCTGGAGTTCAGGAAATACAGATGGGGAGTCTAAAGCCAAAAGAGAGGAGGAGATAAGAAGGAGGTGTGTAGACATACAAGAGGAACAGGAGTAAAGACAGGAAAAAGACACTGAGATGGGAAGACACAAAGGAACTTGATGAGAGAACCTGAGCAGGGACAGCCAGAGAGACAGGAGGGAAGCTCGGCAGCAGTGGATTTGCAGACGCCAAGAGAGCAGAGCAGCACATGCAACAGGCCATGTCCATAATGCCAAACACTCTGGCGAGATCAAATGAGAGAACAGGATAATGTCCACTGCTTCTTTTAAATTAAGTTTAAAACTTTTTCATTGGATATATCATTAGGATATCATCAGTACTTCATCTGAGCAGTTTTAGTGGAGTTAGGGAACAAAATACGGGTTACAGCTTAGCTGAAGAAAAACCAAGAGGGAAAAAAATGGAGACAAGTGTCTGACACTAATTATTTGAGATCTTGATTGTAAAAGGAAGTAGAAACAGGGAAGTAGACATAGGAAACAGGGCCCAATCAACATTTTAACCTTTTAAAAATATACGTATTTTTTATTTATGTATTTTATATATATATATAAGAGATACTAGCATGTTCCCACTTAACTTTAAAGCTCTTGTTTTTCTTTATAGAAATAGCTCAGTTAATAAATAAATAATCATAGAGTGCCACTATTAATGAATAAAGAAGTAATTACAGAATACCACGATTTTCGAATCCCCAGTGGAATAATGTGTGTAGGCAATGCTTATCAATGTCTCCCGAGAGAGACAGCCGGACACTGTGTACACATGTATGTACCTTCACCCAAGAAGTATTCTTACCAAAAAATTAAACCTGAATCAGATCAAACTTCTGTAACTAATTACTAGTTTACAGGAAGGATGGGGCAAGAAACATACTAAATGACACTGCGATGATATAATCAGAAAAATCCAAAATGTAGGGTACCATGCAGGATGAAAAACCTAGTTTCTTCAAAAAATAAATTGCAAGAAGAAAAATAAATTGGGGGAGGGGAAATTACAGATTAAAGAAGATATATCAACCAATTGTGATCTATTTGGATTCTTAATCAAACTTTTTTTTTGGTGAGGAAAATTCACCCTGAGCTACCAATTCTCCTCTTTTTTGCTGAGGAAGATTGTCCCTGAGCTAACATCTGTGCCAATCTTCCTCTATTTTGTGGGGAGGATGCCATCACAGCATGGCTTGATGAGCGGTGTGTAGGTCTGTGCCTGGGATCCAAACCCATGAACGCTGGGCTGCCAAAGCAGAGTGCATGAACTTAACCACTACACCACTGTGTTGGCCCCTCAAACTGTTTTTAAAAATGAGACAACTGGAAAAATTATGTTGTTAAGGAATTATTATTAAATTTTAGGTGCGATAAAGGATTTTGGTAATTTTCTTTAATCCTTATCTTTTAGAAATACATATTGAATTATTTATTAATGAATTGATATGTCTGGAATTTGCATCAAAATAATCCAGGGGAGTGGGGATGGATGAAACCAGACTAGTCATGAGTGGATTAATTGTTAAAGCTAAGTGATGGGTATATGGGGGTTCATTATACTATTCTCTTTATTTCTGTAAATGTCTGAAGTTTTCCATAATAAAGGTTTCTCAACCCCCTTTTGTAATCTTTAGCTCCCCCTCTCCCCCCCGCCAAATCTCAGCTCCTTTGGTGTCTGGACATATTTGCACTTTCCTTATAGTGCCATGTGACTCTCATATTTGTCTATGAGTATGGACGATTCTTTCATTCCATTCCATGTTTATAAAATTAAGCTTGTTTGAGACTTTTACTTGTTCTTCCTTACTGGGATCCATTTGATGCTTAGTCAAACTTATGCTAGAAAAAGCATCCTCACTCTGTTCTGTTCCACAGATGTTTGTTAATTTATCTTTCCTTTTAGAGTATAAGGACAAATTTTTTGTGGTGGGGAAGGGGAGGTGAGAGATTTTTTCAACCTTATCCTTGAGATAAATACCTTCCCCAGAACAGTTGTCAACTTGTGTTCCTGATGGACGACTTGGGCCACACCTAACGATATCCATTCTCACTTCTCTTCCTTGGAAAGCAACCATATAAGATTTCACAGGTGCTTTTGTCCAATTTTCTTGACACTCCCACTTCAATCATTTCTCCAAATTTATCAGCATTAGTCTTAGAGCAGCAATTCTCTCTTTGCTTCCTTTAGATGTTGTTACTTGTCACCATCTTAATCCATCAGATCTCATTTAGAAGCATCAATGTCATCTTAAAGATCACCGAGGTTTGTTTCCCAGCCAGACCATGCTAATTTCCCTCCTCACTATTCTCTTCCCTTTCACCATTTTTATTCTTCAACTCTCCCTGTATGTATGTTGCTCTGTCTTTCAAGAGAAAAGGCAGGTTAAAACTAGCAAGGGCTTGACAGGAATTAAAGATGAATGAACCTCAAAAGCGTCGAGCTTGCATGCAGTTAGAAGTCTAATCACAATACATTTTTTCTGAACCAGAGCATGGTACACAGCTAAGCAGCACAGTAACATGATAGGACATGGTTTTACCAAATGACTCAAGAAGAAGAGTTACTTTTTAATAAGTCACTTCAGTTTCTCAGGATGGTGACTATTATAACAATTATCCAGAATTAATCTGGTGTCGCCCATCTGCTGTGCAGGGCTGGCGTTAGGGTGAGGTAGATGAGGCCGGGTCGTGCAACTGCAGTCAGATCCTGCCTCATTTGAAATTTTGATATTTTTTTCATCATGGATGTTTTGCATTAATTTCGATATTTTAAAATGCATTAAGATATTGTGTACTTTGATTAAATTGTACGCCCGAGGTGAGAGCCCCTGTGCCTCACCTTAGTCCCCGCCCTGAGCGCTGAGCGCCGAATAATCGTTTATATACACAAAGAAATGGTGGGTCCTTCATAATAGGACACAAACTTTTGAGCCTTGTTTTTGTCTTGTGTTTCTTAGTGGTGGGATGAGTTTACAAAGCCCTTGTGCAATTTTTCTTTCCCATAGTGTGAAGCCCAGTAGTCTTGTGGCGCGTCTGATCTCGAACTTTCTGACTCTGGCCCCGTGGAGTGGGACAGGGACCTATCTCACCTATCCTCACAGCAAAAACAACCTGGTGACAAAAACTGAAAGAGAAGAAAATAAAATCAGTAAACTTGTTGCTACCATCTTTTCTGAACTGATTTTACTTTGCAAGAGAAGATCCTGAAGTTATACACATGATTTTATATTATAAAATCATATTCTATAAATTAAAAAATAATCTAGTAATCTTACTACATTTATTTTGATACTGTAATCCAACTAATTCAAATACCACACACACACCCTCCAGGCAGATTATCACAAACGAAGTTTTACTCTCCAGCAGATTTTGAGGGGATTATGTATGATTCTGCTCTAGAATGGGCACACTGATGGCTTGCCTTGAAGTCTAGTTGTTGAAAATTATAAACCAAGGAAATGCATTATGGACCCTCTGTGGGTTAGCCCAACAACCCACAACAAGCTAAGCTGATGATGAAGTTTAACCAATAGTCATTTATCTTTAAAAGGCACAGATGACAGCAACTGTAAACCAGGACAAGCTCATGGCTGATAAATTATTCTTCATGAAGATTATGGGGTTTCCTACTACTAGGTGACCACATGCTCAGTAAGCATTTGCCAACATTTGGTGGCAGCCAGACCACATTGTAAAATACTGACTTAGTCTTTAAGAAAACCTACTAACATACTAATTTAAACTTACAAATTTATATTTTAAAATAAATCAACAAATTTGTATTTTAAAATAAATCACTTAGTATATTGCTAGTAAATAGCTCTTAGAGTAGAAATTAAAGTCTAGAGGATCGTTTGTCATTTGCTCATAAAAACCATAGAAATGACTGTTTTTCTGGTAATTTGCTGCCTATCAGGAGGCCCATATTTGAGAATCACTGTCTGAGAAGCTCTCTGGTCACACACTCTAGTATGAAGCTCCCTGACTCATACAGGAATATAACCACGATTCATTAATTCACTCAGTAATTCAACAAAGATGGGTCGAATGCCCCACCATTGTCAGACAGTGTATTAGGTGTTCAGAATAAAAAGATAAATTGCAACGCTATGTAAAATGTACCATTTCTGCTGTAAATATAGGCTGCTGAGGGACACCCAGGGGTGGGGATGTGACTCTTGCAACTGTTGTTCTGAACACTGCTCCCTGCTCTCAGGGGTGCAGCCCTCATGGCCCTTTGGGATGATGAGATGAGGGCCCTCCTCCTCCTAGGAAGCCAGTCCTGTGCTGGGTGCTGGGCTTGGTACGGTGAATGAGGCCCGGACTGCAGCCCCCATTCTTTCCTTGGGCAGGTGCTCCGGTAAACTGCAGCCAGCACAACCACACCCAATAGTCTATGGGCCTTTCTTTCTCATCCTTCAGGTTTCAGTTCGTATGTCCTCTCCCTAGAGAGGCATTCTCTGACCAGATTATGGAAAATAGTTTGTTCAGCCACTCTCCATCATATCACCCTATTTATTCCTTTCAGTATCTGAAATCATTTGGTTCATTTATTAGTTTACTTAGATGCTATCTGTCTTCCCACCTCTCTACAGAGCAAAAGCTCCATAAGAGCAGGGTCCAAAGCTGAACACCAGCCCCAAACACAGTTCCTGACACATAGCAGGTGTTCAATCAATATCTGTTCCACGAATGAATAAACAAAGGTTATTCAGATGAAGAATGGGGAAATGATGCACCATGTAGAGGGAAACAAGCATGCAAATACAAGAAAGCAGAGCCTCACTCTGAACAGCACAGTCAGTGTCAGAGCGCACAGTCAGGAGTGGGAAGGCGTCAGGAGGTAAGACTCCAACGGAAGGTAGAGGTAGATCATCAAGCAGTTTGTTATGTCATCCTAGGGAGCTGGGCTCCATCCTGAGAGTCATACAGAGCTCCTGAAGACTCTAAGAACAGTGATAACATCAAATTTGGATATTAGAATATTCTGATGACAGTGTGGCTGTATGGATTACAGAGGGGGAGACTAGAGGCAGGGAGATCAGTGATGAAAGTATTGAAATTTTCCAAGCCAAAAAAGACTAAACTAAGATCACAACTGTAATACAAGAAAAAGAGATTACAGGAATAATTAGGATGTAGAATTGTCTGGTTTTGGTGACTGACTGAATGTGAAGGTTAAGGTAGAAGAATTATACAGGATTATTCCTACAGTTTGACAGGGGTGACTATGTGATATTGCCACTCCTTGACCAGACTGGCCCCATTAGCATGGTGATCTAGCCAGCTGATCTAATGGTACCATGTGGAATCTTAGGGAGACAGTTATGACTGCCCAATTTTTCCTCAAGAATCTACTGACTTGAGCAGAGGGCAAAACTATCTTTTGAAAAACTCAATTCAGTTGAGTCAGCATGGCAAGATAAATTTCTAGGTCTTCCCTAGAATTATGACTTTTTGAAATGTTCTCTTTAGATCTCAATTTTATTCGTCTTTGAAAAATAAGTATAGTTTTTCCTTACAAACTTGTGGAAGAAGCAAATCAGGACTCTGAACCTCTTGGTGGGAAGTGTTTTTGAATGAGAAAATCAACTCACTTTATGAAATCAATGTTATATACAGCTGTAGAAAAAAATTGTTATTAAGTTAATTTATATAATGTATCATTTAATAACAAAATTGTATACTTCTAAATATTATCCTTTGTGTTCCATATTTTCCATTTACCTCTCCTGTTCCTCTCTCCACATTCTCAGTCCTGCTCTGTGCCCAGGAAACTGACCCTAAAGGCACTGTGTTAACAAGCTCCTTCCAGCTTCCATCCATTTTGGTTGAGTCAATAGGAAGCACTGACAGGAGACTGGAGAATGGGGTATCAATTCCCTCCTGAGTCTTGGATATTTGACTTCATTCTTCTACTAAGGGCCACAGTCCCTGTTAGGCAGTTCTCTCCTATAGATACAGTTACTCTCGAGGGTTCTGGTAACTACTCCCTCCTCCAAGTTAATGGGTAGTAAGAAGTACACACTCCTGCACTCCTCCTCTCCCCCAAATTACGAGCCCTAGGGAACTGTAGTGTCCCTTACCAGCTTCCCTACTCTCTACCCACACGTGTATAATGCTATCAAGTCAAATTACCCCATTTGAGGCATCTGGTTGTTTGCTGTAATCCTGAACAGACCACACAACATGTAAATTTCGGGGTTCAGGATCACCTCCCTTCTCTACATCCAACACGCCTTATGCATCATTATTTCTCCTAACACAGATGTGGAGCTTGGGATAATAGGACAAATCCAAGAAGAGAGGAGACACAGATAATAGTGGTTGAGAGTGGGTCAGTGAAGAGTTGAGGAAAAAGAAAGAATAACAGGTTTATAGCCACGTATATATATTGCAATGGTGGGGAGCAGGAGCAAGAACAAAAAGGAAGCTGAAGAAAGGAGAGGGGGAGGCAGAGTGGTGTCCCTCCACCCTCAGACTGGACAAGAAGGGCTCCATCTGTCCCCGCTTTAAGGCCAGGCAGTAGGGAAGGGCCTTGCCGTGGATCCCAGGACAACAAGCCTGAAGCCTAGCTCTCTACTCTTTTCATTTTGCACTGTAGGTCCTTTAGAGCTAGAAAACTTCTGGTTGATACAGGAGAAAGACCACAAATACTGAAAGACGAATAAGAATACTCAGGAGAAAAAAAAAGTGGATAACCCCTGACAGAGGACCAAATATGAAATCATATGTAGTAATTTGTGTAGAAAACTAATCTCTGTGAAACTCAATCATGGCAATAATGCTCACTGACAGAAAATATATGTATATCTTTTTGACACTTGTCATTTCAAAGCCAACCATCAGTGCTCAGTGTAGTAGATCAGAGTATGCTCTAGAACCAGACCATCTGGTTGGAGTCTAGTTCTGCCCCCTACTCACTTGGGCAAGTTTCTTAATTTATCTCTTCCTCAGTTTCCTCCTCTATAAAAGTGGAGTAATAGCATCTGTTCACAGGGTCGCTGTCAGAATCACATGAATTATTATCTGTAAAGGGCTAAGTACTCAGTAAATGTTAGATACTATTAGTAATAATGCTAAATTGGAATTTACTGCCAATTTGTATCTTTCCCCTCCAATGAGAATGAATTCTTCAAAGACAGTGGGGAGGGAGGTGCATCTACTAGTGCAATGGAAAATATAATTTCATTCTTGAGACTTGAAAATGTTGTTTATCTCGTGGGCATGGATGAGTAATTTCTACCCACAATAATATGCCTTCTTTTGTGTTTTCCTATTACCTAAGTTGTTCAAAGTACTTTTCAAACACCCTCAGAATGATCAGATGAAATATTTTTAAAACAGTGGAAAGAAGATGTTATTCTTTTTTTTTTTATGTTGTTTATAAAGAAACAGCCAGGTGAATAAATTTACTTAACGATTTTCATGAGGAACAGAAAAAGCCATGAACCAGAGAAGTTTGCCACCTAAATGCATGGCCTTGGGCTCCTTCTTTCAAGTGGCCCCTCACCTTCCCTCACTCTAACCCAGAGACCTTTCCTCTCCCATTCCCAAAGGATGTGTTCATCACACCTGATTACTGGACACTCCCTCCAGGTAACATCTGTGCACTGTGAGGAGAAACTCTCTCCCTCAGAAAATAAGCTAACTGGAGGGATTTCCCTATGGAAGAGAGAAGGGGAGGATATTTTGAGGCAGGTGGTTTTTTAGGTCCCTGCAACCACAGTGTGAGGGTGTCCACCTCGTCCTTAAGGAGAAGGCCTCTCCCCTGTGGGCTGCACTCGTGGTCACAGATGGAGAGGGAGGAGCTGGGAGATGATCAGATTCCTGTGACTATTCAAACACAGTGAAGACAATCCACAAAGGTACCGATGTACCTCATTCTACTCCATATGTGCACTTATAGAAAGCTGGGCAAAAGCCCGGTTTTCATCTTATACATTATGGTTTTAAGCTTATACAATCTGGGGGCTCACAATATAAAAACATTTCCTTTTGTAAAGCCTTTTATTAAGATACTATTAAGCTAATTTGTCTCTTGGGTAAATCTATTTTCATAAATAAGATTTGTTTAAATAATATAGACATGAAATAAGTAGTGAATTAAATTAAGTACATAAATCACTGGTATTAGTGCATTCCCATGCATTCACTTACTCAGAAAAATAACCCTCTCCCCCCTTGAAATGGCAACAGAATTTATTACCGTTGTATCTAAAGGTTTTAAAAAGAACTTTTAAATGTAAGCGTATGTGAAATTTCACTAAATACTTGGAAAATTATTATGTTAACATTTATCTAATAATTATTTTATCCAGTTTTGGAACAACTTTAAAGCTAATGCAAAAAATAAAAAGTCAAAACAATAAATAAAATTCCAAAACCCCAGATTTAATTTTGTATTGATCCTATCAATCTAGAGAAGAAGAAATATGAGCGCCCTTCTGTTGTGGGAAGGATGTTTAGTTCTACATGTAAACAAAGTTTACCCAGTCACACGGTGGTAAGGGTCCAGGCAGATCAAAGCCGTGAGCCCAAGATTTTCATCACAGTTGAACTCAACATTGTCATCGCTTTAAACACAGAGACAAAACCTTATGAACAATCACTGTCACACAGAATTAAATCTACACAAATGAAAACCATACCATCTGCCCTGATGTTTGAATGGTTACAAAATAGGTCATGTGAATCTGAAATCACAATATAAAAATTTGGTTCGGGCGGGGAAGTCCTTTGTGAAAGACTCACTACTTTCCAGCCCTACTGAGCGCTGAATGCAAGCTATTTATTTTCATACACCCTGCTGGACTCAGGGTTTTTTTGGCATTTTGAAAAATTACTAAAGTTGAGCTTTTACACAATTGTTTAACATAGTCCAAACTTTAATCCCATTCCCACTTTGAAATCAAACCTCCTCTTGGCTTTATGATTCTTGTTATCACTGCTACACTGACTATTTCAGAACAAACACGGTTTTCTCTGGATCACTGTGCATTCTAATTCACTGCCAGCTTTTACAAGCCTTCTCCACATATGCAAAGAGAGATCTGCAGAAAATCCACATAACAACAACAAGGCACTTTGAAAATCATATTTTTACCTCAAATTAGCTCATCAAGAAATCATGTTAGGAGATACATTTACAATACATGGAAAGGCTGTCTGTTAAAAGCCTTCAGAACACATTAGAAAGACTGATGTCAGCAAGACAAGAGATTTTTCCAGTCTTACACAAACTCCCCAAATTTCTGTAGGATGAGATTATTCTCCCCTCCATAAAAAAACAGGAGCACGCCTCATACCACAACAAGGTGCGTCTTGGGCAGTTCCAGGCAAGGATTCTGAGGTATCAAGGAAAGTCACAGGAAGCTGGTCATTTTCAAGGGTTGTCACGTCCACACTCAGTAAAACCTGCAGCTGAAAGCTGAAAGGTTGAGTGCTCTCAGCCCTTGTCAGATTAGTCAAGGCTCCACAAATGTCCAAACCCAGCTTCCAAGATGCTCTTTGCAGTAACACTTAGAAATGAGTTTACTGCCAAGTCAGCCTATTAACAAATGAAATGCACGTGGACTAAAGCAACAATGTTGCTTAAATCAAAACAGATCTTGACTTCCTTACCTTAATACTAGGAAGCATGGTAGCTTTTGTTTTTGTTTTTGTTTTTTGTAAGGGGGTACTGAAGTTTGTTCAACCCTGCTCAGGCCCTGCTCAGCCCCTACTCCCCAGGGAATTAACCGGCACATTCCAGCCCTGTCATCAGAACAATGAAAGGTGAATGTTGTGCAAAACAGGGACCACGAACTGATGATGTCATTCCTCCCTTATTTGGTTCATTATTGTGCAGATTTACTTTGGTCTGTGAAAAGGGGTGGAGCTGCCCAGGACCGGGAGGGAAGGCAGCTCTTAAGAAGCAAAGCAAGTGAACGGGAATTATGTTCTACCCTGAGGAAAATGCACTGGGGAGGGGGAAAAGTTGGGGAGGAAGAATGAGATAAAGAAAAGATATGCATAAAATGTCAAATGGGCCTCACGCCTGATTTTTCAAACTAGCTTAGCTCTATACAGTTCTATTCAACCCGTGCTGGAATTTAACCAGGGATCCCACTGGAGCCTCATCTCTGATTCCACCGACGGGAGGGATTCATGTTTCAGCCGAAGTGCTGGTTAATTTACAGTATCTACGTGAAAACACCACAGTGGGGGCTATAGAATGCCAAGTACCCTTGTTTAAGGATCATTCTGTTTTTTAAAAAAATTGTTTTACCTAAATTTATTTCTTTCCTAAAAGTGTTTTGAAATGGCAAAAAAAGTGCTGTCCACACAAAGTGGGTGAATACAATCAGCCAAATTTCAAGGAGTGTCTACATCATCATTCATACAAATGTTACCAAAATTGATCACCTTCAAACTAGTTTGATCTCTTCTCTCTTTCTTCTTTTCCTTGTTTCCTTCCTTCTTTCTTTTCTGAATGGGTCCATGAGTGAGTGAGTAATAATTCAGTCAAAAAGCCATTAGGTAACTTAAAAGTTTCAGCACAATTTTTTCTAACCCATATACATAGAATATGTATATCATTTATGTTAAGAAATTCTATTTTAATTACAGAATAAAAGCATAATATCAGATAAATTAGTCAAGTTAACTTTAAAGTTAACAGAATTAAATGTTTGGAGAGCATTTTTAAGTCCTCAGATATCTTTCATATTATATAAATATAATCCATTATGTGAAGACATAGGAAAAGAATATGAAGGAAAAATAAGTTAAAGATAATTGCTTTCCTCTACCCCTAATGTTCAGTTAGGCCTTTTGCTTTAAGAGCATGTCTATCTTCTTAATGTCATGAACTTACTATCATGATTAGTGCGTGTTTCAAGGTTGCAGTTATGAATAAATGTGTTTGGACTATTGAGTTATTTTGGTAGAAGTTACATAAAGCAACGTTCATGATTTAGGTAAAATTACAGACACTGAACCAATTAGTCGTTGTTTTTGGTTCTTTTGGAGGGTTTTTTTTTGCAGCTATTTTAATATGGATGGGAAAAACCAAAATTCAAGAAGAAACTGCTGCTGCCACCTGTTGTGTGGAAGGCTGCTCTGGTCTGGGGGAGAGGAGCTTCTTGGCAATTAACAGACCCAAGATTGAATCTTGTCTTGGCACCTATGGGGCAGATAACCAAGAGGATGTTTTATAACTCTTCTGGTCTCAGTTTACTCAGCTGTACAGTAAGGATATGGATTTTAACTTGCAGGGTTGTTATAAGCATTTAGTAAGATGAGTCAAGGCCACAGAGTCTGACACATAGTGGACCCACAATAAATAATTAATATGTTTATGCACAGTTTATTCCTTTTGATGGTGGTAGGCACTTTTCAGAAATACAAATTTGTAGGGGCCAGCCCGACGGCACAGTGGTTAAATTTGTGCGCTCCCCTTCAGCGGCCTAGGGTTTGCAGGTTCGGATCCCAGGCGGGGACCTACACACCGCTCATCAAGCCATGCTGTGGTGGCATCACATACAAAAAGAGGAAGATTGGCACAGATGTTAGCTCAGGGCCAACCTTCCTCACCAAAAAAACCCCCAAATTGGTGGTCTAATTCTGACACAGACAATATAAACCCATGTGAAAAAAGAGAATCAAGGGGTCAGGATTGATCATATAGTCTAGTGGCATCGTGCATTCAGTCCGCTTCTGGTAGTGCAAGCATGAGTTATAGTCCCCGAGAAGATTTTGTTCAAAACCATATCAAGTCAATATTTAGAGACTAGTGATAATAGCAAGAGGAAATGGCTTATTACCTTTGAAAAATCTTTAAAACAAATACCATAAATGTCAATCACAGACATGTTTTTTTCTTCCCCGGTTAATACCACTAAAAAGATACATTCAAAATTAACTCAAATTCCTGCTATTAAAACTCACTTAAAATAGCTGTATTTATCATAATTAAGATTCATTGGCTAAATAACATTACTTATTAGGAGCCTCTTGGAACCTAGAAGAGATGTTTAAATGGGTGATGGAACCATCCTTAGAGTCACAGTAGCTAGAACTGTCCCACTATTAGATCCTGAAAGGCAAGAACCACATCTTTCTGTCTTCTGGAAGTACCTTGTATTCACTCATTTTTTTTTTTTAATTTCAGCTTTATTGAGGTATAATTGACAAAAAAATAGTAAGATATTTAAGATGTACATGGTGGTGATTTGATATACATTGTGAAAGGATTCCCTCCATCTAGTTAATTAACACATCTATCACCTCACTTTTTCTTTTTTTGGTGAGAACAACGACTTAGCAAATTTCAATTATACAATACAGTGTTATCAACTATAGTCACCATGTTTCACATTAGATCCTCAGACCTTATTCATCTTAAAGCTGAAAGTTTGTACCCTTTTATCAAACTTTCCCCATTTCCCCCACCCCCCAGTCCCTGGCAACCACTTTTCTATTCTCTGTTTCTATGAGTTTGACTTTTTTTTTTTACAATTCCACATATTAGTGATACCATGCAGTATTTGTCTTTCTCTGTCTGACTTATCTCACTAAGCGTAATGCCCTCAAGGTCCACCCATGTTGACACAAATGGCAGGATTTCCATCTTTATCTTGGCTGCATAATATTCCATTGTATATGTGTGTGTGTGTGTGTGTGTATATATATATATATATATATATACTATATATATATACTACACCTTCTTTATTCATTCATCTGTTGATGGACATTTAGGTTGTTTCCATATCTTGACTATTGTGGATAATGCTGCAATGAACATGGGAGTGCCGATATCTCTTTGATATCCTGTTTTTATTTCCTTTGGGAATATACCCAAAAATGAGATCACTGAATCATATAGTAGTTCTATTTTTAATTTTTTGAGACACCTCCATACTGTTTTCCATAGTGACTGTACCAATTTACATTCCCACCATTAGTGCACAAGGGTTCCCTTTTCTCCACATCCAGGCTGACAGTTATTATCTCTTATCTTTTTGACTATAGCCAATCTAACAGGTGTGAGGTGATATCTCATTATGGTTTTGATTTGCATTTCCCTGATTATTATTGTAATCTTTTATTCTTAATTGGCTGCCCACCAAAGACCAGGCATTGTATTAGGCACTAGGAATATGATGTGAACAGGACAGACAAGGTCCCTATACTGATGGAACTCACACTCTAGCAATAAGTACCCTGAGGAAGAGGAGCAGGGTGTTTTCAAGGGAGGTGACTGAGGGCAGGGTCCCTATCTATAAAGACTTTCCTAAAGCAGTGGCATTTGAAGCTGAAGGATCAAAAGAAGCAGCCCTGCAAAGAGCAGAGGCAGGGCAGCAAGTGCAGATGTTCTGAAGTCGGGGTGAGGGTTCCAGGTACAGAAAGAAGGCCACTGTGACCAGAGCATGGAGAGCAAAGGAAGAAGGCACAAGGCCCATTGGAATGACTGGAAGGGGTAGTGAGTTAACATTTTGAGGTGCCCCATCAGGAGGGTGTGCTCCAGAGGGAGCTCTGACAAGATACAAGGGCTTCACCGTACACTATAAGATTTTCTAATTAGCATAAGGAACATTAGAAATTATTTTTTTATTGGTGAAATGAGTGATTCAAGACATGTGGCACCTCCATCCTCATATGAGCGAGATGTACGAGCCTGGTGACCCCAGCAGCTGGGCAGTGTTGCTCTAGACCCAGGCCTCCATGGGGTTCCTTGTCCCCCAAATGTAGCAGAGGATTCCATCACCTGATTCAACCAGAAAATTAGATGATCTACAGCTAGAATGTTGTTGCATCTGTCTGATTGAACTTTCCCTGTGGGGAATTTGTCAGCATGTCCAAAGGACAGGGGCTGAAGCGCCACGAAGCCTGCAAGTACTGTTTACTAATAGCTGTATGTGTGGCAAGAATCAGTCGGAGACATGCTTTCATCATGACATATCATTTGTCATGAGTTACCAATATTTTCCAATAAAATCTGACAATTAGAAAAAAGCAAGTTGACTTGACCCAATTTGCCACACCACAGTAAGGAGCTGGGTTTTATTCTAAAGAATCTGATTATATGACAGAGAGAATGTACTTGGGGGCAGGAAGGACAAGAGTGGAAACAAGATGTCTATAGGAAGCTGTTGTTGTAGCCCAAACAAGCAATGTGATGGTAGTTTGATAAGACTTTATCTTGGACTAGGGAAGTGGCAATGGTTCTGGAGGAAAATGGACAAATTCCAGATATAAATTGGAAGCAGAATCGATACAAGTTTCTGGTGGTTACATTTAGAAGTCTGAGAGACAGAGAAGGATTAAGGATGAATGCTAGCATTTTAGTTTGAGTGATTAGATGGAAGTACTGTTAACTGAGATAGACACAACTGGGAGGAATGGATTTGCAGGAAGTAACCAAGGATTCCATTTTGGACACATTAGTTTGAGAAGCCTATTAAACATCCAAATAGGCTGGTCAAGTATGGACATTCACTTAATTATCCTTTACTCAATGAGTTAAATAGACATTTTCATTTAAAAAGGATTAGTAATTTTCTTTTCTATGAATGACATACAATCAAATGGAGGCCCTCCCTCTCACACTTTTTAATGTGTATTAACTGAAATGTGTACTCCAAAGTAATATGATGCTTTGTATCATTGTGATTAGGGCTCCCCACGTCACATCCTAAGTCCAGTGTGGGTAGGGATCTTCTAAGATCATAACTTCTTAGAGCCCTGGATCCTAGAGACAGATTACCCAGGCTCCCATCATTCTATAAGAAGCTGGTTGCCACTGAGCATCATGACCTGAAAAAAGGTGGCTCTTAAAACCAAGTCTTCTCACAATTGCTCCTTATTCAAATTGACCTGAAAAGAAGAGATAAAGAGGACATGTTTCCTGAATATTTCTGAGAAAGATCTAGTTTAGCATATGGCAAGTGGGAAGTTGCTCAATGTGTGGGCGATCACTGGACTTGCCAATTCAATGTGCTTTCATCTCAACAGACATTTTTTGCAGTAGAGGTTGTGGTCCAGAACTTTGAGAAATGGATGCTCTAGGGCGATGGAGTGGGCAGGCAAGGGGAAGAAAGTCAGAGGATATGCTAGAAGACCTGCACTTGCATTCCTCAGTTGGGGCGAAAGAACATTCTTCCAGGGTCTCTCCGTGGAGGTTTGGTAATGGTGTATTAAGTCTGGGCAGTAGTTCTGCACACAGCTATTCCTCCTTCCTCGAGAGAAATATAATCCAAAACTTCTCAAATGTTACAGATTCCAGAAGTCAGAAAAATCTGTGAGTATTAGAAAGCTGAGCAAATCAGAAAGCACTGGAGGGAGGGATGGTGGATGTAGATAAGTGGGTAAAGTAAGAACATTTCCGTGACTAGAATACAGGATTTGGTGACACTGTAATAAATGACAAAGAGTAGGGAGACCAAAGTATTCTTCCCTTCTAACACCACCCTGGACGTGGAGCAGTGATAGTCCACCATTTCCAATTTCATTCACGTTTCGGATCAGACACATGTACTTCCTTAAGCATTTAAGAATAAAATAAATCAAAGTAATTCTCAGTGAACTCCTGTAGGATATTGGGAGCAACGCAGAAAACATAAAGAAAATCCTTGAGCTACAGCATTTCTGAACGTAAGAGGAGTGAGTTAAGATTGAATCAAGTTGACTTCTAGTTTGTCTGCAGTTGAAGCTCACATTCCGCCCCTGAATAATATTTGATAGTTTCTTGGCTAAGAGCCCACATCAAGAGCTGAATATGCTGCGCATTGAGCATGAAAGGCTGAACCTTTGATGAATCTTTTCTGTTCAAGCTTTTCACTACCATGAAGTACTTTCCAAACACAGGCATTCTTGGAAAAAGAGTGCACACTCAGTCAAGCAGCCAGAAAGGACAACCTCCAAACACTGAAAACACCACCTCCCCAAGTTCCAACTCCCTCTCTGGAGTCCAGGATTTGTAATGCTAATCTGAGTACCTTCTTCCATTCTGGAAAAAAGGGGGAAAGTATCAGGGTAATGGAGTTATTCGCCGTGGTGCTAAGAGACAACACATTTTTCCAGCACTTTCCTGTCTTAACTCTTTCTTGGTGTACGAATTAGTGCAAAAACAATTGCCTGCTATTTATTGTGGTGACAAACAGCTGCCAATTTAGGGCAGCATTCACAAACCTTTTCATTCCCCCAAAATAATCTCACCTATTACTTTTCAATACCTGATTTTGTCCACAATGTTGAAACAAACCATCTGCTCAATTGAAAACTCAATCCAGCTAGTTTGGAATAGGGGGACCAAAAACTCCCCAACAGTTGTTGGAAATTTTCACTTTTAAAATGCAATTGCTTTTGCAACCTGGATTCAGGTGTTTTATCTGGAACTTATCACTAATGCTTCAATTAATTAGAAAAATCTATAGGAAACTTTGGTTTTTATATTTTCTGACATACAGAATGCTTGTCAGAATTGATCAATTGCCTGGCATTACAACTGCCCAGATTACGATTGATATCAGTATCAGTGTACTGATAGATCAGGAAGAATAAAAAAAAATTGGTCACTACAAAGCATGAGTTGTTCACTGTATTTTTGCCACTTGGATAGGCTCTGAACTGTAATTATTGACTGAAAATTTGCCTGTTAACATACCATAAAAGCTGGCCTGTTTGTTATTGCCTAATGATTTTCATTGCGTGTTTCTTAAAACTTTCCATCTGCTCTAGTTCCTGAGGGCTCTCTGATTAACAGTGAAAATGGGCATGAATTTTTATTTGCATACACATGCTATATCAATCACAATCAACTTTTTTATCCAAAAATTATAAGGTAAATCTGCACTAGCCTTTCTAAATAAGTGAGTTTGTATCTGGACTCCACTTAACAACCCACAATAACTTCCGTGAAGAATACATGCATTTAAATCCCTCAATTTGGCGCACTATTAGGTACAACTCATTAGATTCACTTTTGTTCATACTTAAAGCAGTTTGTTTTATGCAGCTGTTGGGAAAGAAAATAATTATTACCCAGGTTACGGTAATAAGTCAGTCCAAGTTGGGTTTACTCTGTTATTCTTTTCAAGGTATAAAATATGTTCTGTCACTTCTTTTTATTAATTTTTTAAATATACAAAGTTATAGAAACACAGCAGTTAATTTATGATCTCAGCAAAGTTACTATTGCAGTTTTTCTTCCAAAGGATGCCTATATTACCTATATTACCACATATTTTACTTCTCATAAAATTTTACGTGGCTAAAAATCATAATATTGCTTTTCTCGTAGAAAGTCATCATTTTCCAGCTATATATTTCATAGTTATATTCTACTCCTCAAATATAATTTTTTTATTACAAGGGATTTACCTGTCCTTTGGAAACTTAAAGAATAAATGCTAAATCTTCCCTCAACATAAACCACAACTGTTATATTGATGGTTCTCCTGAAATGATAGACACCAGATCAGGGAAAAGGGAAATGACCCTGACTAAAATATGGTCAGTTGTCCCCCATGTCAT
The DNA here is from genome assembly GCA_031878705.1 of Tapirus indicus. Taxonomy (NCBI): domain Eukaryota; kingdom Metazoa; phylum Chordata; class Mammalia; order Perissodactyla; family Tapiridae; genus Tapirus; species Tapirus indicus. The sequence continues at coordinate 3,517,527 of CM062933.1, forward strand.
ATTTGTATTGTCGTCATTGTGTAGCATACACCTACAGTTCTAGTGACCCAACAGCAATGCTTGTGATCCAATGCTTGTCATCCCCTCAGAAATAGGTGTCCATTGAAACCCCAGTCGTGTGATGTGGCTACTCTTCACTCTCAGAATTTCCATGTCTCTGCTGGTTTTTCCTTGGCTTCTGTTGTCTTTACTTCTTTCTGTTTCATATCCCCCAAGAAGGTGTCTCAATGGGTTACTTGGTCACTGTTTGTTGCTCTATCAAAGTTTACAAATTAGTCACATTAGAGACCAAATAGCCAAGAGATGGGTTTTGTTCACCACACATTGTTTTATAAATCGGAGTCAACACTGAAAAACTGGAAGATCTTGCCAAAATCAGAGCTCTGTCTTTTCCTGAAGAATCAGAATTGGCAGCACTGGGCCACCAATCTAAACTGGGGTCAGTCAGCCCAAGCTGACTCATGACTTTCCCTGGCATCAGAGCTTGCCCTCTCCAGCCTAGCGCTCCCTGCCACTGATGCAGTGTGTACTACAGAGCTGGATCTGCTTCTTTCGGTTACTGCCTGGCCCTGGAAGCATTCGAGTTTGGGATCTCTGCGAACTTTGTGTAGGACAGTTGTCCACTTCTGGTCTAACTGGTTGTGACCAGCATTTACAGAGTCATATGACAGAAAGAGAGACAGTTATGTGAAAGGAGCTGCATCTGCTTCTCTCAGAAGAGGCCTCTTCAGTGAACCAGGTACACAGAGGTTTAGGAACTGTCTGCTAATGCCCTGAAACCTTTCTGAAAGAGAACAACTCAATGATTGGTCCAGATCTAGAGAGAATCTACAGCCTGACCACCTGCCACTACTGGGTTCTCACTCTTTACTTCTCATTTTTAAATTCCAAATACCATCCAACATTCTTACCTCCCCTAGGACTTTTCCAGAAAAAGAAGTTTCAGATACCAGGACTGAGGCATTCTTAAGTGTTAAAATCTTGAACAGTAAAGTGTTTCTTGCCTATTGTATCTCAAGCCCTCCTTCTCAATCCTTTTCCTTTCTGGTGGCCAGTTTTCTAGCATTATTATCCCATCCCTTTTATAATATTAGAGTCCTTCCTGGTTCAAGTTCTGTTGTTGTTGTAAAAGTCCAAATACATTGAATCTAATCAACTAAAACTCTCCATGAGTCAGGCTAAGCCCTAAACTCTGGAAACCATCTTCACCATCTTTATAGTAAAATGCAACATTAATTGATGTTTGGATTTGAATATAATCTAATAGGCTCTGAGATTGTGAGGTTCAGAGTTACCCAGGCAGCAGCACCACAAGATCCTGAATCATCAAATATGACTTAACTGGACTTCCTGGTATATTAAAAAATTTCTAAAGGAAAGTAAACTGTATTTGAGAATTATTTCCCATAGCAGTAGAAGTAAATTAATTCATATCATAACCATTGATTAATCAGAAAATTTTGTTGATCAGGTAACCTATTTTCCTAGGCATGTCTGTTCAAGTTATGTTACTAAGACTCTGAAGAGTCTTAGATCAAAGGCTGCTAACTCAAGGACCTTGAGAATGAGGGCACTATGAAGCTTGGGGAAGTGATCGCATCCACCCAAGACCCAGCATTTTTGTACAGGTGGGATCTGGTGAATGGAATCTCAAGGGCATTTTTAATGGGCTTGTTCATATTTAATCCAGGGAGTGCCTAGTTAAGGAGGAGTGACATGCTCCTAGCAGACCTGGTAATATCCTGCATCTTTTAAGAAGATCAACTCCTCTTCTAACTCCAAACTTTCAACCCTGGGAAGCTATCTTTTTTTCACTGATTGCCTGGTCCCTTTAAGTAAGATGTAACATCACTTCCTTTACGCTATCCCTGCCTACCCCATCCTCAAACACAAATACCCAAGCTGTGCACTAGGGGTGACACTGCATCACCTTAGGTTCCTTTGTTTCAATCACATTTTCCAGTAAGAAGTGGTATTTGCATATTGCAAGGGTAAGAGGAATTGGAAGGTGGAGTTTGAATCTGGTGTTCTTTCAGAAAATCAGCTGTAAAACATATTCCTTCTGTAATTGAGTCTCTGAATTCTAATTCCTCTCCTTTCTTAAAAACTGTCTTTCCCAGCAATTTTCTTGGCCAGTAGGATCCTGATAGTAGGCGGCACATCTTGTGACCAAGTTAAGGTCTGTGAATTCAAATCCTGAATCTGCAACAGAATGAATGTGCAGTCCAAGAAGTCACTGGCCAACTTTCCAAGTCATCTTTTCTTCCTCCATGTACTGGGGAAATGAGGCATTCATTTAATCAGAAGGTGAGAACTTAGAGGTAGAAACAGTTATTTTTTTCACTGTAAACTCAAACATTGATTCTGCCACTTAACTGTTGGTAGTGACCTTCGTGGAAGGAACTTAACCTGTCTGCTTCCCCTTCTGCCAAATAGGGATAGTAATTACACATCATATAGTTTTATAAGAATTAAACAGGTGGTATATATGTGCAGCATATGGGGGAGGTCAATAAAAGATACCTCTACTTTGAACAGTGTCTAGCAAAGTGCTAAGCCCAGAGAAGAGACTCCATTGTTTTCCACTATGTTCTACCTATTGATGTCTCTCTGCTTGATAAGACTTGATCATTTGCACATTATCAGCAATCCTTTTCTACAAAGTGCTTTGTTGAGGAAAGTCAATTATATTGCCATGCTTTAGAGATCTAAATATCTAAATCTAAATCTAAAAATCTTCAGGATATTATGCCAAGGAAGCAGATGTGACTCTTTTTCTATAAAGTGGGCAAGAATATTTCCCAGGATCCCAGTCCTAGAGCCTGCTCTGACTGGTCATTCCCCCACACAGGCAAGTGTAACATCACAGCCCCTTCCCCGGGCCAGCAGGCGAAAGCCCATTCCTAAACGGACATCACCAAAGTGGGGCTGGAGAGCTTTCCTCCATGCAAGTCTCTGCTCCTGCATCCTCTGCTTCACAAGCTAAGAGAGTTCTCTTGAGATGCTGATTTCTACTTAAAAAAAAAGTGAACTTACACTTGGAAGGCTTGCTGCAATATTATATGATGATGTAATTATTTATGTAGTCCCAGCTGAGCCTATAGAATCCAAAAGCTTTAAAATCTATATCTACAGTTATAGATATAGACAGCACTCCCCTCCATCATTCACACACATACACAACCCCCTCAAATATTTCTTTAGGTTCCAGACCACTTTTTGATGTAACTGTGTTCTCTCTATTTTGACATTCTTGAAGCTTAAGATTAAAATCACAAGTCTTGTACTTCAGGCAGGGAATAAAGTATAAACTCTGAAGGTGATCTCATGTGCTCAGCATTATGCCATTAAAGGTCAAGTTGACTTAAAATATGAACCAAACAGAATATAGCATTTAGAAAGGGAGATTTCTTTACCCAATCTTAATTAATACAATGAGGAATATTTTCATCTTTATTATTAACAATGCCAGTTAAGCCAATGCATTTTTTCATGCTATTTCCTCTTTTTAATTTGGAAGTATGACTATCTGTAAAAATAAATATGCGGTAAATGATGGTAATAAATTATGATCACGGACTGTTGACTTAGAATAAAGGAGGCCCCAAACAATATATTGCCCATTTTAGGTACTTAATTTGTGGAATTTTTATTCAGGATGAATTTAACAACTCCTGAAAAGTGAAAAATAATTTCTGCTTCTATAGTTTTTACACTTTCAGGTTCTGGGTCAGTGGCCATAACAAGGAGGTAGCTTGGAGGGGGGCTTTATTTAATCCCCCCATAACCATCATCAGCCTCCCATCATGACTACCCCAAACAGAATGCAACCCAAGTAGAACACTGTGTGCTGTTCAAACTCAGCTCTGAAACAAGTCCCCAGGCCACGCCTCCCAATAGCTGCTTTCTCCAAGCTTCTCCTGGTCCTGTTGTCTCTGTGTTCATATCCTCATGATAAACACCTTTCTGCCTTTTAAGATTTTGTGTCATAGTTTGGACATAAGAGCATGGAGGTGGGGAGCCCACACACATAAAAAGAAAACATAAAACAAGCCATTTTGCACAAGGGCCTCATTTGCACAAAAGTGCTAGAGTAGACCAGTGGCCTGCACTGTGATCTTAGTTGAGCTACATAATTTTTTTGGGCCTCAATTTGTCAACCTGTAGAATGAGGGATTTGACAGGGCTAATCTCAGAAGTCCTCTCCAATGCTCAGAGCCTTGGATTCCTGGTTTCATCAAATATCTGAATCTGAATTGCTTACCAGCACCTGTTACTAATCCTTTATTCCTGGATCCCTTTTTGTTATCTTAAACCGTCTTTCCTAGAATATTAGAAACCCTTACAGAGCAGGATAATTACAGAGAAAGAAACCTAGATGCCCCTGGTGTCAGGGGGGTCCTTTGGCTGTGCACCTCTCCATCACCCCACCCCACCGCAGCAAATGGAAAACTGTTGGCGGTGGAGACAGCCTGCACAGTTGCATGCTCTGCTGGAGAAGCCTGGTGATTAAAAGAAGCAAACCACTTAGGTGGAGCTCAAGTCTCACTACCTTCCTTCCTTTACGAGTGCTTGTGGTAGAAACAAAGGGAAATGTTTCCCGAGGAAAGTTCTTGGCTCCCCCACCCCCAAAAGAAACCTTTCTGGAGAAGGGGAAGGGAGTACAAAACAAAGAAGCAAACAGAGGACTTGGAACAGCCTTCACGAGGACTCCCACTTGTGCTCCGAAGGCGGTGGCCCCCTTCCCTGCAGGTGCTGTGGCCACGTGGCACCCAAGAGGGCTGCCCGGAGGGGCGTGGCGCCCGGCCACGGTCCCGGCTCCTGGTGCGAAGGAGCTCCCGGGCGGCTTGGCCCATGGGAAAGAAAGCCTCGGGGTCAGCAAACTGCCAGCCCCATAAGTAGATCTAATTATGACCGCTAACTTCAAAAAGAGGATTTAACCCAAAGCAGATTTACAAAGGAAGTTTCCAAAGGGCAGCTGGAATCCCAGGCCCGACCTTTGGGAAAATCCTAAAGGCTTCCCTCTCCGGGAACTTGGCGAGCCAGTCACGGTGGACGCCTCAGTTGGCAGAGAAACTCAGAGATGCCAACTTAAGTTATCAGGATACGAGCAGGGGTGCTGAATTTAGCGTACTGCCTGGGGAAGGGTGTGCCCAGGCAACTGTGCGCTTGCCGTCAGTGGGGACTGAGCTTGGAAAACATCTACAGCAAAAAATATAAAGCACTAAAGCATAACTTGAGTCAACAATACTATTTCAAAACCTTAAAGTGGCTTAATGTTTTAAGCGAGAGTCAAAGCTCTCAGTGAATTCTCATCTAAAACATGAAAGTTTGGTAACATAGCTCAGTGGTGCTTATCAAACTTTCAAAAGCATCTTAAGATAATTTTTTTTAATTTTACTTTGATTTTAAAAACCTACATAGTACTTTGCTCAGGAGAAATGCTTGGTGTAGTTGTTTTAGTAAAATGAACTCCAAAAAGGAGGCAGAGGATTGGAAGTGTTCACCTAGAGTGAATCAACATTAAGTTAGTAAATAAACACATCTGGGATGGGCTCATTGTATAATGAATATAAAAGTACTTTGTGGACTATAAAGCTCTCCATCCTGTATTACTATTTCAATTACTCTCACGGAACACAAAACTAGGAAAACAAAAAGGAAAGAAAAAGAAGCAGCCTAGAGAAACACTGTCTCTCCATGCACGCGCGTCATTTACACCAACAACTCTGTGAGTGAACTGGCGCCTCGCAGGCATTTAGTGTAGGTGGGAAACTGTCAAAAGAAGACATACCTGGTCTGGTTCCAAATCAAATAATTTTCAAAGTGATCTTAAAATAATTAATTCACATAGGTGTTCTTTAAAATTATTTGATTTCATATCTTTTAAAAAGTCAATATCAGACAAGGTGGTAGTCTTTTTCCCAACCGTATTCCAACACAGGACACCTAACTGGAGGGCTGCTATAGGGATACGTGATTTATACTGTCTTTAGAACTTTGTTTGCAATATCAGTTCTTGAGTTTGGAAAGTTCACAGAGATTGAGGAGGTGGAGTTTAACCCCACTGTTTGGTTACCCCAAAAATGTCAAACTAGAGCATCTGTTTGTTCACACATGAAGCTGATAAACCTTAGCTTACAGAAGTAGAAGACAGGCTTAAAGAAACTGTTAATTGAGAGTATTGTACATAACACTCTAGCCATTGTTCTCTTTTCCATTTCCCCTCCCCCAAGGGATGTGCCAAGTCCAATAATAAGTAAACATTACCAATAATTTTTAAAAATTTAATGCAAACCTGTTCTGTTTCATGCTTTTATTTACTCTTATTGTGACAGCTTTTTCTTGTAAGCAAACTAATCTGGGAAAATTAGATCTCTTTTTTGTAACTAAATAGATAATAAAGCTGGGAGTAGTAAAGCTGTTCCCACGTGGCTCTTAATTTGCAAGTCCTAAACACAAAAGCAGACACGCTTGGTAAGTCAAAGCATCGGGATTCGATGTTATTGGTTTCAAAGACTGTGGAATTCACAGACATAGCCATTCAGCTGACAGAAGGAAAGAACAAGCTAAAAAGAAGATGCTGAAAAACCTGGATAGTATAGAAGAGTTAATTACAAATCTTTTCAGTTTGGAGTCTCTACTTCAAATGTGGCAATCCCTGGTCGACCCCTGGTCTGGGAAAACTACCCATGAGGATAGATATCCAGGCTCAACACAGTGAGTTTGTGTTTTGTTTTGGTTTTTCTTCTGTTTTCTACATTGAGTTTTAAGAGTTAGGCAACCCTTAGAAAGTTAAGCAGGCAGTCCTAGTCATTAAGTAATTTATGCACAACCAAATATTAAGACTTTCTATAGTGGCATTAAGAATAAATAGGATTCATTTTACATGGTTAAGGTTAATAATTTGCATTCCTGAATAAGTGGATTTCAACCTCAAAGAGAAAACTGGATTATTCCCGATAGAAGGCAGTTAGGAGAGCGGCTTTTCAAATGTAAGTGCTTCATTGATCAGGTTCAAATATAAGCTCCTGAGTTTGTCTCCAGCTTTATGGCTTTCAACACCCAGGTGGGAAGGTGGGGTCCCACTTGTGTGCGCCCCCAACATATTCACATCGTAATTCCAGGAAAATATCTGTCTCACTCTTCACAAACCATTCAGAAGTGGGACTTAGACCCTGGGCACCTGTCGGTGGTGTCACTGACTGACAGGAGGGACAGAGGGGAGAGGGCTGCAGGCCCCCGAGTGCGTTACCTCTCCCGCTCCTGCTCCAGCAGGTTGGTGAAGTCGTCGCTCTTGTTCATGTAGTCGGTGTGCTTGTGCTTCTCGTTCTCCAGCTCATACACCGTGCGCCGGTGACACTTCTCGGCCAGCAGGAGCTGCTCCAGCATGCGCCGGTAGGTTTCCTTCTGTTTTTCCTCAAGTCTGTCCAGCTGAGTAAGCGAACATGGCAAAGAGGTTAATATTTTATTTCATTTGCATGTGACTCTAAATAATTTGTCTTCATTGGTCTAGTGATTTTTTACCTGAAGGGGAGAACATCGAGTCTGGTATTCTCTGCCATTTTCCCCATTCCGTCATTTTCTCTAGGCCTTTGGCTTTATAAACTAGCCATAATAAGGCTGCAGTAACTTCTGGCCTTCTGGCTTTTTTCTGTGAACATATATGTGGTTCCTAAACTTTCAGGAGAACAAACCCTTTCACTGTTTTAATGAGATGGCACAAAGCTCTGTGCTCAGAAAAGAAGGAGGATACCATCCCTGCTGATGTCAGAAAAATTAAGAGCTCAGCATGTACATGTACAAACTCCTCCCCTGGGAAGTAATTATCATCATCACAATGTTTTTTTAAGACTTCCAGTTATGTACATTTCTAGGAAAAGTATATGAAGGACACACAGTCCTCTTTTTTCAAAAGATGCTAAATATAGGGAAAATTTCAGAACTCGTAGAAAGCACATATCTCAGACTAAAAGAGATCTTATCAAATATTATTATGGGGCTTCTTGTGCCTCTTTGTCTGGCCGGGCTCGGAGATCTTTAAGGGCCCATGCTTTGATCACTTTTTCAGTCCCAAGTGCCCAGCACTGTGGGTGGAACTAAGTAAGTGCTCAGTGAACGTTGTTACATTGGACTGAACCTTACAGTGTCGATGGTCCCCATCTTCCTTTCCTCTTCAAACCGCTGTTCAGAGTTTCTCAACCTCAGCACTACCAACATTTTAGGCCAGATAATTCTTTATTTTTGGGGGGCTGTCCTGTACATTGGGGCATGTTTAGCAGCATCCCTGGCCTCTAACCCCTAGATGCCAATAGTACCACCTCTAGTTGTGACAAAACTGTCCCCAGACGTTGCCAAAGGCACAACCATGCATTTGGAGGGAAAAATCGCTGAGCCCTCCCCCGGTTGAGAACCACTGCTCTTGTTGAAACAGATCTATTTAAAATCCATTCTCAATCCCACAGCCTGCTCCCTACAATCCAGTGGGGTGGCTCGACAGGTGTCAGCATCAGAGCTGTCCCCCCGGGCTTTCCATGTTTGCCCCTCAGTCATAAGGAGGATCTGAGGTTCCCTCCACAATTGTATGATATCTTCACTGTGAGTGAGTCATTTCTGGGGCCTAAAATAAAAGAGATACTGCCCCCCTAATCCTCAGTGTCTTCTGACTAGATCTCTACTCTCTTTGCCTAAGAATAGGTGAGCAGACAGACTGGTGGAGAAGCCCAGGTTAACTGGTGGCTGATAATATTTGAGACCCTCAGGCATTAGCAAATTGTACTTTTATGTGTTGTGATAAATTTCTATAGTCTTAAAAGGACAGTCTATACAAGAGATTTTCTCTTTGGAATATCTGCTTACTACAAAATATTCTCCCCAAGAACTCACCTATCTTTCTACAAATGTGACTTTCACTGTGTATTATAGATTGGTCAAGCACTGTTAAAACATCATCATCAGAAATGTAGAAGGAGAGACTTCTTCCCTTTTTGGATCCTTCCCACTCTATCATAAGGTAGGACCCTCCCTCTTTTTGAAAGTATTTGGAAGAGCGGCTTCTACCTGTTTCTTCATACTCTCCCCCACTCCTTCCTGAGGAATGGGGTGACTTATTTGAAGGTTGTATTTAGGATAGGGAACTGGGCATGAGCAACTTAGCCTTTTCATTTCTTATTTTTTACCCTGCGTGCCGTAAGATGGTACATTGTGTTCTGAAGGCCCAAACTCTCTCTCAAGTGGTTTCTCCAAAGTCTAAGATGGAAAGTAATAGAAAGCCCAGTGGTGGTCATTTATCTAATGTTTTAAGTCATCTATCAGACTCCTGCAGTTATCCCTCAATCCATTCAAGGAACTCTGGAGGGGAAGATGCGGGCATTATTAATTGGATGGCTGACTGAGATATCCAGAGAGATAGACATTGTAGGGGCAACTGGAGAATATGTTGGTATTAAGTGTTCTGGGGCAGCCTAGGCAGGAGGTCTTAGCTTTAATATGTTCTGTCCACGTGGGCCTTTGAGCTTGGTTGTTCTTAGCAGCTACAGTTCTGAGGCTAGGCCACTGGAGTAGTTGCTGGGGTCTCTGTGGGCAATGTCCACCTCACCTACACTAGCACAGCTTGATCTCAGCACTGATGACATAATCGGGAAGACAGTCTTTTTGTTTATTAATGCATAGGAAGGATGTAAGACACTGGTGTGTGTACTGCGTTTTTCACATAGAACTGCAGACCCAGACTTTAAACTGCAGAGGTAGTAAATTCCTCTTTAGCAATAAAGCATTAGTATATGAGGATCTAGCTTTCAATTTTAAATTCTGGATGTAAGAACATAGGTACCAACAGATCAGCTGTGCCAGACTCTGTTTCTTGTTATTTTGTTTGGAACTATATCCAGCTCCTAGGAGAGAACTGAGGTGGGCTAACCTCTTGGATCTATGTGGCTTATCCAGAGACTCTGAAGGCCACCTCCCATAACTGTGGGCTCTCTGGATTCATTGATCATGTAGACTGTGTCCATGACCTTTGTTTTTCAGGATCCAAACTGTGGCTCAACCACAGAGGAATGGTAGCTTTTATTAATGAATAGTGAAAGTGAAAATGGGAACCTCTTACTTTGGAAATATAGCTCCCCTATATTGGATGAAGGTGGAAGGAAAATTGAATGAGATCATCATAACACCAAAGGCCAAAATTTACTAAGGAAAGAGTGTACCTGTAAGTCTTATTCTGGTGAATCAAGTTGATGGAGAAGAAGTTTAAGGACTCGAGATGGGGAGAAATTTCAGTATGTTTTAGACAAAAGGATCATGGTTCAGGAAATAATTTTAGCTCTGTTATCAGCAGAAGGCCAACTGGAGAAGTATTAAGGAATTTAGGAAGAGAGAAATCTACTTAAAAGGAAACATGAGGTCTTAAAGACCAAACTGGATTTACACAAAAGGGAGAAGGATCTAAGTGCTGTTACAGATAGGGCTATAAAGAAGAGAGATAGTCATTGTTGAACCAGAATGAGTGTCCAGAGGAGGTAGAGACAGGAGAGCGTAGAGAACAGAGCGATGTGACTCCCCCGACAAAGAGGATGTTGGGATCCAGGACATGTTTGAGGATCATGCTATACAACTGCAGATAGTTCTTCATGGGATCAGTTGGGAGCCCTTCTCTTAAAGACTGTCACAGCTATTCAAAGTGGTTACATAAAATGCAGACAGATTTCAGAAGTAAAGTCTGAGAAGATCAGGGTAGGCTATTTGAAGCATTATTTGGTGAGTTTCAGGGTTTTAGCTATTGTAGATAGGCCCTGAGTGAACATGCTCAAGAAACTTGGAGATACAGAGTACGAAGGAAAGATGAGACAAACAAAAGAGGACTCAGGCAAAACAGCTCCAGAAACAGCCCAAACGTGGATGTGGTGTGGTGGACAAGGCTCCTTAGTGAGGATTATCCAATTTGAAGACATATAAGTAGATGAGATTTGAGTTGAACGAAGGTCCTCTTGGCAGACCCGTAACGCCTTGGTTTTGCTTCTTGCACTGAGGGAGACCACAAGATACAGAATATTGAAGGTAATGTTAGCAAAACAAATGAAAGCACAGGGCAGGTAGAAGCAAACAAACAAACCAAAAACTCTAAGATCCAAAAAATAGTGATGGAGAAAGAAGGGGACCACTTGAAGAAACTGGTCAAAATGTTACAAAACAAAAACAAAAACAACTCAGCTGAGCCTTCTTACTGAAGAAAAAGTTGTGACAAAAGAAGGGTCACTTGGGGGAGGGGTGGGACTCCGCTGAAACAAGGGGGCAGTAAGGAAAACCATTGGTAACAGATGGGTTTCCCAGGCCTGGGCACAGGGGCTGAAAAGAAAAAAAAAAAAAAAAAAGATTAAAGAGGTTTTAAATATGCAGGTGGAAAAGTAGAGCACCTAAAATTAAGACCTAGGCACAGAGGATGTCACCACTGCAAATCCCTAAACTTTGCAAAAAGACATATAAGTTTCAAATGCCATACACTGAGGGGCAAGGAGAGTGCATGCAAACAGCTTCCTCCACCGACCTGGGGTTCGCCAGTCCCTGTAATGGTTAACCTTTTGACGGTAACAGGCTCTGTCTGATGTAGACAACTTCCCCAGACTGACCGGGATCCTGTTGCAGGTGAAGATTTTCTCATCTACCACCCTTCCCTTAGATGTTCCCTACGTCTCTGCACCGGTCTTGGTAGGAGCAACATGGGCCTGCACTCTGCTGAGCCCGTGGGTAGAGGAGTAACATTTCACTTGAGAGAAATTGACTGTGGAGCTGGGAATTTTCTTGTATTTTTAAAATTCATGAGTATGAGGTTAATATTATGATGACACCATGTGTCCTAATAATTCTTTAGACTCTTTGAAAAAAAGTGGAATAGAGGGACTTTGGAGTGTGCACCTCCACTTTAAAAATGCTTAAGATTAAGACCCCTCTGGCCAAGGCTAAGCAGAATAAAAACTGGTGAAGGAAAGAAACTGAAACTTTAATTTCTTTGGAATCTTGCTTAAGAATTATGAACGTTGATAGCCCGGACTTTAATTTACAAAGAGCAGGGGGATTTAAAATTTTCTGCTTAATTTCTCCCCAGATATTTGGCAAGGGGGGTCCACCAGATTGCTTAACCTGCTCAGCCTCTGGGGAGTTCTGGTGGACAACCTAGCTGGGCCCAATTTGCCATGGAAATGAGAATGAGCAGTGACTGTCTGGCTTGAGGTGCAGTGTGGCTTCTAGGAGCAAGGGCCAGACTGTGCGCTCGTGGTTCCGGGGGTAACGGAACAGTGACACACTGGGATTCTTTCCTCATGAAGCGGGAAGCGGGGCTCCTGCTCCGGGGTAAGAAGAACGTGCTCATTAAGACACCAAAAATCTCCAGATGGCGGAAGATAAATCTTTCTCCTTCTAGCATTCTATTTCTCTCACAAAGCAGGACTTCACCATTTCGCCAGTATTACGAAAAGTAGCTTCTGTCTTGCTCTCTACCTCCTCACTCACTCCTCCCCAAGGGAGGGATAACTCTTCAGATTTTTGAGTTGAGGGGAGAAAGGAATCAGTAAGCACACCCAGCTTAGCCAATTCCAAAAGGACAACCCACAGGGTGGGTGTTTTCTGCTCTGCTCCTCTGTCCAGGCAGTGATCCTGGGGGTGTGTGTGTGCTCTACAGACCTACCTCTCCCTCAAGGGGTCATCCTGAACTCTAAGTTGGGAGAAAAGAATTAGGAGGCCCAGATGATACCATTTATCCAAACTGAGTTCTCCATTCCAGGTGGTTATAATAATAATATGTAACTGATATTTTGGCCTCCATATGTCTTTTACTCCTAAAACCCTCCAAGTTTGGAACTAATTAGGGTGTGAGCAATTATCACCCTCAAGTCCCAGAAAATACTAACGGCTAATATTTGTTGAGTACCTAGTATGTACCAGACACTGTATTAAGAGTTTTTCAGGCATTGCTTCATTTAATCTTCACAACTCTGAGATATGCACTGTTGTTCCTCCCAACTAGCAGATAAGGAAACTGAGGTGTAAAGAGCTGAAGTGACCTGCCCACAGCCACACGCAGCTGGTAACTGTGGATCTCAGACATGAAAGTGGATCCAGCTTGTTGACTGCCTCCTATCATATAATCGTCTCTTAACATTTTAGGAAAAGATGAGAACAGAGCTCATATCCTTGTTGCAGAAATTAGAAAACTATGGGACTGTCCATCTGTTGTGAATACTGTCTAAAGCAGATCTTGCCTGAGATCTGTCAAACTGAGCTACTGCAAAGGCTTAACATAAGTTAAAAGTTAAATTATAATAAATTGTCCAGACTTTTAATGTCTGTGTTCTTTCATTTATGATACAGTCATGCACTGCATAGCGTTTTGGTTAACAGACTGCAGATATGATGGTGGTTCCATAAGAACCACTTGGTGGTTCCTACTACACCAAGTGTGTAGTAGGCCGTACCATTTAGGTTTGTGTAAGTATAGTAGGGGAGGAAGAAATTTTCCTCTACCCTTCTAGGTTCTTCTGGCTGGTCTAAGAATTAAATTGACATGAGACAGATTAACAGGAGAAAAACAAGCAAAAGTTTAACAACATGTGTACATGGGAGAAACCCAGGAAAACCAAGTAACTCACCAAAATGGCTGAAGCCCTCACCTTAAACACCATCCTCAGCTAAAGACAAAAGAAGATGTTGGGGGTGGGGAGAGTCAGGGACTTCAAAGGCAAGGAAGGCAATTCACAGGTAGGTGAAAAGGAGCAGTTAGAAAATAAGTGTTTGGCCACACAGAAACAGAAGAACACAGAGGGGAGCCCAACAAACAGGCCTTTCTGGATTCCTCCCTGTCCACCACCTCGTTCATGTGATGCTGAGGTGACAGCTCGCTCCCTGAGACAGGTTTTTATCTGAATTTTTTTAGGCAGTTAAGGGGGAGGTAACAAGATAAACCTTCTGAGTCTTTTGCTCCTTAAAAATAATCAGCCTAAAATAATCCTCACATTAAAGAGACACATTTTGGGGTGGCGAATTTTGTTCCCCTTCAGTACACTCTATTATGTTCACACAACAATGAAATTGCCTAATAATGCACTTCTTAGAATGTATCCCTGTCTTTAAGTGACACATGACTGTACTAATATCACATCTATGAACTTTTTTACATGAATTTTGAAGAGTCAATATGGCTAGATCCATCAACTGGTTCCCTAAACCAGCATCAAAATTCTACTACAATGTGAGAGTATTTTTTACATGTAGTATCATGGGTAATTAATAACAATAGTCAATAGTTCCTGATACAATCTTATATAAAAATGATGAAATATAGCCCTATTAGATTTCCTTTCTCCTTAAAGCATTGGCCTAAGCATTCTGTTGGGATTTTGCCTCAACCGTTGTATTTTAGCTACTCACATGAGACCATTTTAATTATGACAGAGTCTATAAGATACTAAAACACAGTGGCTATATAACCATAAATATCAATCATAAAATCAATTTAATTTTAGGTTACCAACTCGATAATAATTCTGACAACTCAATGTTAAAACTGATAAGCACTTCAAATTTTTATACACATCATCTCTTAGAGAAATAAAAGAAAAACTGCAAAAGAATGTAACTATCATAATCACATGAGAAATATATTTTTGGCTTTAAGTATATTTAAGGAAATGCTTCTAGAACTCTTACCATTGAAATGTATGCACTATAATTCATGATTTAATTACACTTCAATTCTATATTAACGTATCATAAAAATTTTGCCTTTGAAAGAAAATGTTAAAGCATGTAAAAGGGAAGAATGTAAAGCTGTTACTCTGAGGTTCCCTCCTAGGGGACCTGTTGGTATCACATTTTTACCTCTGAAATCGGTTTCTCATAGACATCCTCTCCTACGGACTCCTCCTGGGCTAGGATGGCGTCGCGGTGCAGGATCCGCAGCACTTTCTCTGGCTCCGCAGACCCGTAATGAGCCTCCAGAACTTCCGGCTTGGTTTTCTCCGTCTTCAGCATGTGGATCACATCTTCCCTGGCCTGTGGTGGAAAGTGCAGTGAGGTCAGATGGTTGACACCATAAATCACATGCCAGGCTCACAAATCAACACAGAGCTTATTGAATACATCCGCATCTCTTCAGGGCTATTGGCAAATTCACTGGGTGTTCTGTTCTTATTTTTTACCAAAAGCAGATTGGCAAGCAGATACTCTGCTTCAGGTTGCTAGGAAGCAGGCAAGCAGAAAAAGGGTTTGTGCTAATATTAACTACATTAAACTTTCTTCATCTAAGAAGCAATGATTCTGAGAAGGGTCAGGACTGCTCCTGGGATACTCACCCTGTTTCAGTGCACGTGAGGTCAGTGATTCTAGTTTTCTATTTATGCTGTCAATGTAGTATTCAAGTCCAGTTTAAAATAAAACCCTGCTCTCCCCATTCTACTTATAACTCCATGTGTAATTACCAAAAACAGCCTTTATTACTGATTTCCTGATTCCCACCAAGTGATTCATTTTGCACAGAAACACATGTTTGGGAACTCACATGATGCTGGGCTGGGCTTTTCAATCTAATGTATCCACACTGAAGGTGAAATTTAACCCCCTAATGTACAGACTGCCAATCAGATGAGTCAGGTTGGTGGGGTCAGAGTTGTTCTTTTGGTTTCTTAGCAAAACTTGAGCATCTTGTTGAAGCTCTTGAGAAAACCACGTAATTACAGGTTTTCTGTCTTATTGACTGTGGTCTGCATCACATAATGCAAATTCATCTGGATGTATCTTTTATTGGTTAGTCGTGATGATCTTTCTAATAACGATGGAGCTGACATTTTGCTAAGTGTACTCCCATCTGGTCACATACTTGTTTTTCCAGTAATGGCAAAGAGTATGAGGTATCCTGACTTCATTCCAACTTGTACTGGAGAACAAACTGGTTGGCAACAGAGTTTCAGTCTGTGACAAAGGAATAGTTTTCCCCTGTGTTATGCAAACTATGGGTTTGAAATTATAAATCTGGCTCATTATCATGGTATTTTAAACATGGGAGCCAACCAGTTAGCCCTGAGATAGAACCATTATAAAGTTGGTCTTTCTTGAGTTTTCTCACTTTTATTGCTTTTTTGTAGTCTCCAAATTAATCTAATTCCAGATGGCTAAAAACTAATTTATTACAGAAACGTCAATGGACTGGAATTTGCAGATTTTTCCCATGTTGTCTCTGCCACATACACATGTGCTCATTTCAAGACAAAAATGGAAAATATTAATTTTGAAGAACCTAGCAGTTTGGAATTAGCGAGAAAGTTAAAGTCAGAAAATAGTTTAATGGAAAGGCAGTGTGTTTCCAAGCAGGGTGAAAAGACATAGCACAGATGCAGTGTCAGACTACCTTGTACAGTTTCTTTGTGCAAATTAGTAAAAGGTGCTCACTTCATCCAGGAGATACAACCCTGAGTCAGAGTGCAGGTTGCCTAGCAAGCAAAGAGTGGACTGTGTTTCAGCCCCTACTCATCCCCTCTGCCAGGCACCCCTGTGCAAGGCATAACTCCATACCTGTGTATGGTAACTCTGCACTGAAGGAGCCTAAGGTGTGTCGATTGTTATTGGTCTTCAGGCAGGAAGTGCTCCCAATGTCCGTCTTACACAGGTGAATATACATAGCATCTTCTAAAATAATGGTTCTCAAAGCTGACTGCATTGGGATCACCTGGGAAACTTTAAAAAAATCCCAATGCCCAGGCCATCTCAGACCAATTACATTCAAATCTTTAGGAGAAGGAACTTTTAAAGCTCTCCAGGTGATTCCAGAGTTGAGAGTATACAGTTCCACATTAATCAGTTAAGAGACCTGGCACCCACACTGAATACAAATCCTTGGCATTATCCAATCTAAACTTCCCCATTTCAGTGCATTTCTCATCTTCCCCATCTTCAAGTGCATTGCCTTTGACTGTTCCTAGAAGGGTTTCATCGCCTTATTCCTTTAGATCACTCTCACACCTGAGGTCAACCTTTTGCTTTGGCCAAAGCTGGGGGAGGAAAAGTAGTCTTGAAAGAAGCAGTACTGGGTTGTGAAAGTAGTGACTTCTGGAATGACAGGAAGGAAAATTTAGAATTGCATTTGGAAGTGAAAATAATGGTGACAATGGAAGATTGGTGAGCTAGAAGTCTCCATAGCAGGCTACTGTTTCTTTTCCATTTTTAAGTCAGAAGTAAAGGCTATTTTCTAAAGTTCTCATTTTAACATGTGAAATATGAAGACTTGGAGGGCAGACATAGAATGTACTGTCTTTTGCATAATAAACTGAGATGCTGATTCATCATGAAATGTAAATATTTCATATTGTCTGCTCCCCTGCTCTCTGAAGTAGATTATAGTAGATGTTTAAGAAAGGAGTAGAATAAAAGCAGAACTCAAAATCTTCGGAAAGAAAATCATTCTAGAGGCTTGGAAAATAGATTTGATCATATAGCACTTGAGTAATTAAAAAAAAATTGAAAGACCAAAAGAAAATGACTTAGAAGATAGGAACTAAAATGTTAGGTAGCAAGATTAAGGGCTGTTTTTATTCTCTTCTATTTGCTTATATGTATTTTCTAAATTTTCTACAGTGAACGTGTAATTAACTTTATAAAGAGAAACAAATTTGTACTTTTAGAAAGAAAGAAGAAATACTTCATCATTCCTATTTCATATAAATGAAATAAAGAAAAACAATGTAACAGAAAGTTCTCTCTTCCTCATGTTCCCAGGGCTGGGAAAGCTGCCTTCATTCTGGTTATAGACAAGCCTATGCCCCGAGGCTCCAGGGGTTAACACAAACAAGGACGGAAAACCCAAACTGCCCAAATGACTAGTCCATACTCTGTTTTTGACATTTTCTTGATTCTTTTTAGAATTATTTCAAACACAGCAGTGGAGCTACACAGAGAACAGCCGCTGAGCCAAGTGAGTGAACTGAATGCAGGGCGGTGTTGAGATGGCAGGTTTTCCCACCTAGTATTTTCTCTGGCTAGTCACATTCTGACTGGACAGCTGAAAGAATCCCAGAAGAACTATTTCCATATGCATTCCAGAAATGACATTCTGAAAAAATGTTTGTCCCTAGTTGTGAATTAAGGTGATCAGAAAGAGGCTCTCAAAGGCAAACTAAATCAAATAATCTGAGTGCATAAATTGCGCTGCTAGTTAGCATAAGTTTATATGATCCAAGCGTAAAGGAAATGAAATAAATCTTAAAGCCATCAGGCAAACAAAAATTTGAATTAAAACATGGAAACAAAATTCACAGCATGAAATAATCAAGTGAGCCCAGCTTTGAAAAAACTCAGAATTCGTTTCCAGTCCCAGCTGTGCTTTGTGATTTGTACAAGCTGCTGACATTGTTTTGACCTAATTTTATTGTCTGAAATAGGATCCTAATAACTTTCTTATACAATTGTTATTAGGATGAAATCAGATATAAATATGTAACATCCCTAGTATAGAACTTGGCACACAGTAGGTGCTGAATCAATAGTGACAATTTACTACCATTTCTATTAGGTCCCCATCATTTGATGACTTTTTGCTGCATGGGGAGAAAAGGAATATTATAAGATACATTTTTCACTAGCCAAATATAACATTTAAGACTGATATAGTTTGTGTCTAGAAATTTCACGGTTCGCCCTTAACGTTCTTTCAGAAAGGAATTTTTAAATCAGAGCAGCCTCTTTCCAAAAGTTATTTAATCTCCCTGACTCAATTTCCTTGTCTGTAAAGTGGGGACACCAGCTCCTCTATGTCACAGGGACCAGGCAAGGCTCTAACAAGATAACGTAAATAAAGAGCTTTTAAAACTGTACAAAGGTAGCTATTTCAGTTTCAGTTTAAAAATATGTAAATATTGTTGGTCTCGATCTTCTTGACCAAATCTTCCTAATTGTCTTGGAAGAAAACAGCTTCTTTTGTTCCATCTGATGTGAAACATCTATTTCTTCTCTCCCTAAAAGTGCGCTTATGCTTGAACTGTATTAATTGTGAGATGCTACACATACTGCACATTTCATTCTGAGTTTAATTACCCTAGAAACTAATCACCAAAGGAAAGAGGCTATGGTGACGTAACACTGTGTGTTATATATTTAGCCCCACACTTTCATCATGAACTTACTAAAAGCTTTTTAATTGCTATAATAATAAGCATGGAAGGAATACAAATGTTGCCTTCATATAAGTGTTATTTAACAAAGTTTAAAATCCATCATTAATATTGTGGCATTTTTTAAATCAATGGGTTAATGAAGATGACTATCTGATCACAATCAACTTTTTCACTACTTTAAACATATGATTGAGTTGATGTCAATAAGATCCTACATTTGGGGGATAAAAACACTTTACATCTCCATTTTGAGAACCATGTTAATTTTTGTGTAAAAGAATGAAATTCAAAATGTAAGAAGTTCCTGTCCTTGAACATTTCTATTTTCACACAGAAGTTTTATGAGAAGCAGGTGGTTCAAGTCCCAGAATGCTGAGGAGCTGCTAAATATACCACTGCCTTTAAATACAGGTGAAGGGACCCAGAGGAAGAATGCTGTGAAGAGGACTCTAGAAAGGGAGAGAAAGGGGGTCAGAGGAGGAAGAGACTTAATAAAAATGTTCAATTTATTTAGTCCTGATGATGGAGGAGAATAAATATGAGATTAGGGTATAAAAACAAAGAGGGATCATATCCTTCTTGTCCATCCAACGTGGTTCTTCTTTGTGCCAAAGGAGGCAAATGGAGGCCAAGAACAAAGATGTCCCCACAGAGCTGAACCTGCTCCCGGTGGAGCAAGGGGTCGTCTCACGTAGCTGCATGAGGAGCTGATTCAAAATGTGCGAAGGCAGCAAAGCCCGGGGCCAACAGATGAGTGTGTGATTCTCTTATAAAGTCCCAGGAGGGTATCTGGGCTTTGTTGGAAGAGCAGGGATCAGCAGGGACAGGATAAGACACAGGACAGATGGAGCCCACACAGGTGGCATCATTCATTCAGTAAATATCTGTGCACATTTTCTTTGTGCAACGCATTACATTCAGTATTGGAGATATAATTGCATCCTCAGGGATTAATATAGAGGGATATAGACAAACAATTGAAAGGCATTTACAATATAACATGATAAGCCTTAGGATGGAGAAGACACAGGGGGCTAAGATCTGCGTCTGGAAGAACACTTGACTTGAATCTGAACCAACGGAGGAGGCGTCCTGGAGGAAGCGGCCCTAAATCTCCCAATGAGGACTAGAGCCAGAAAAAGAGGGGAGGGGTTAGGGAGAGAGCGTTCTAGGCCAGAGGAAGACCGTAGCAAAGGCCAAGCAGATTTAGACGCGCAGGCTGGGGCAATATGAGGCTGGAGTGATAAACAGTGGGCAACTTATGCCTTGGGAACGAGGCAGTGCATTTGCATTTGATCATGGAACAGCAAGAAGCCTTGGAATCTTTAAGCAGCAGGACAGTGATGTGGTCAGATTTGTGTGTGGAAAGATCATTCATCTACTTTGTTAAAAACATAGAAATTCTGAATCAGCAGGCCTGTTGGTGTAGCCCAGGAATTGCTATTTGAAATACCCGTGCAGATGATTCTACAGCGCAGTCACACTTAGGAACCATGGCTTTAGGGCAGATCAACCGATTCAGCACCTAAAGCACTGAAATGGCTGCTGTGTCAGCTCGAGGCTCCCGACAGGTTGTTTGACTCCCAGGGACTTGCTGACCCCACAGGCTTGCCAGTGTTCTCGCTGTGTTATCAGTTCCACTGATCCTTCTTCAGCAAGGAGTCCAGGCCACTTCAGACCAGCAGCCTAACCCAGGAGGGTCCCTGGAAATTGTTGGAAGTGATTGCCAGTTCTGGGCAATAAGGGTAACCAATTGTCCCAGTTTTCCTGGGACTAAGAAGAGCAGGACTGGACTTTTGAAAGTCAGGACAGTCCCAGGCAAACTGAGATGAGCTGGTCAACCTGGGGCGAGTAGACAGGAGACTAGATGTTCCAAAAAGTCCAGGGAAGCCATAGTGGACTTACTATACTCAGGAACGGAATTTTATTGACAGCATTTCCAAAACTTAGCTTTCTTTAAAGGCAAAATGACATTATTGACGATTATGCCTGGTGGCAATTTTAAATATTTTTTAAACTTGTGGGATCTTTTAATCTTTGGGGAAAAGGCCATAATGAGTAGGAAAGAATGTTTAGTTCTTATGCCCATGTGACATAGCTTTTTCCATACTTCTAAAATGGGTATGTGTATAACTCTGGGAGGACAGGGTGGGATCAAAATGAGCCTTGGAGCCTTGAGTTGGACATGAGGCACCTCCTGAAGCATTAAGATCGCTAAAGACTTGGCAGTGGGTGATAAGTAGTTTAGAACTCTTTCAAAACATTATTACAAATTTAATATTCACTTGTATGTTTAGGACAAAACATAAGACTTAAAAACATTTGCTCAAGGCGGACAGCTGGGGACAGATTTTTAAATGATGTCACCAATGATCCCCAGCATGGGGGGGTCCACTCACTTAGGTTGAGAGGGAGCACATCCAGTGGGAAGTTTGAGAAGCCTGCCCTTACCTACTGACACTGCCCACCTCGAACACGACACTCCCTGCCAGGAGCTGCTGACCTTAAATGGGGGATGCATTTTGAGGAAAGAATAAATCCATTTCTATGCTTATGGAAGAAACAGAATGTCACAGTTCCTAAACACTGTCACTTCTTCATATTATTCAGTTAACTACCTAAATATGGTCCTATTGCTGTGGTGAAGCAAGAAGCCCTAGAAAAAATGGTCCTGGAAAACCAGTTCATGCCCACTCTGTGAATGCTTTCCCATTCTGGGAACTCAGCTCAATGTTCTGTATCTATTTAAATATGGTAATTTATTAGTTTACTTATCTGTTTCTTTCTTAGGCTGTGAGCTGCTTTGAGGACAGGGACCATGTCTATCGCATCTACTAGGAGTGTCTGCCCACATGACAGGCACCCAGTAAATATTTGTTGAAATAAAGAAAAGTAAAATTAAGTGATGTGAAGTCAGAGAGGCATAAACTGGCACTAAAAATCTCAGAACAACCTTAACTACTCAGCCTTGTTTAAAAGATCTAAACAATTACATTTTGTCAACTTCTACTCTTTCATCTAACATTCTTGTTTACGATTTAGGAGTCACTTTGTTCTTATTAAGTTTATTCCAAAAAGAAAATATGTAAACTGAATAAGGAAAAACAGTACATTCCACCAGAATGTTGCAATAGGAGATGGACTATCTTTAAAACTCACACAAATTGAATTGTACTATTTACCCTAGTTAGGTAAATATGACTATTATAAATGTTATGGAAGAAAAAAGTTATGTAATTTATAATGTTATTAGCTATTACTATAGAAATTAAGCCCACTTTTTTCTCCTGAATTTTAGAAAGCAAAGTTAACACGATTAGTAATACAACAACATATAAGAAGAAGATTCAGACATGGTTAGTTTAAAGGGCCATTGGGGCTAAAAATGTGTCTTTCAGTTTCTACGAAGAAACTTCTCTTCACAACCATAGGGTCGATAGTACCGCAAAAGTCTCTATACGTCTTGTTCATTAAAGACCATTCCTTTCTAGCATTTCAGACTGAATATCATCCAAAAGAAATCTTTTATTAAAATATCACAAGCAGATGCTATTTTTTTCATGTTAAAACTTGCTTTTATTATTACCATCATAGCTTGAATTTTTAAAAGTAAAATTCTCAAAATTCCAATGATGTTTTTGCAGAAACAGAAAAGTCCATTCTAAAATTCTTATGGAATTTCAAGGGACCCCAAATAACCAAAATAATCCTGAAGAAGAACAAAGTTGGAGCTCTCACACTTTCTGATTTCAAAACTTACTACAGGGGCCAGCCTGGTGGTGTAGCGGTTAAGTTCACGTGCTCCGCTTTGGCGGCCTGGGGTTTTGCAGGTTCAGATCCTGGGCACGGACAGATGAACTGCTTGTCAGCCATGCTGTGGCGGCATCCCATAGAAAGTAGAGGAAGAGGGGCACGGATGTTAGGCCAGGGCCAGTCTTCCTCAGCAAAAGAGAAAAAGAGGAGGATTGGCAACAGATGTTAGCTCAGGGCTAGTCTTCCTCACACACACACAAAAAAACTTACTACAAAGCTACAGTAATCAAAACATTGTGGTACTGGCATGAAGACAGACGTATAGACCAGTGGAATCGAATAGAGAGCCCACAAATAAACTCTCATGTATATGGTCAAATGATTTTCAGCAAGGATGCCAAGACCCTTCAGTGGAGAAAGGACAATCTTTCCAACAAATGATAAGGGAAAACTGGATATCCACATGCAAAAGAATGAAGTTGGACCCTTACCTTACCCCAGATACAAAAATTAGCTCAAAATGAATCAAAGACCTGAATGCAAGAGCTGAAATTCTTAGGAGAAAAAATTTCACGGCATTAGATTAGGCAATGATTTCTTGGATATGACACCAAAAGCAAAGGCAACAAAAGAAAAAATAGATAAATTGAACTTCATCAAAATTAAAAAACGTCTGTGTATTGAAGAACACAATCAACAGAGTGAAAAGCAACCCACAGAATGGGAGAAAATACTTGCAAATCATATGTCTGATAAGGGATTAATATCCAGAATATATAAAAAACTGCTACAACTCAACAAAAAAACAAACAACCTGATTTAAAAGTGGACAAAGGATTTAGTAGATATTTCTCTAAAGAAGATACACAAATGGCCAACAAGCAGATGAAAAGATGCTCAATATCACTAATCATTAGGGAAATGCAAATCAAAACCACAGTGAGATACCACTTCACACCCTTTAGTATGGCTATCATTAGAAAGAAAGAAAGAAAACCAGAAAATAGCAAGTATTGGCAGAGAAATTGGAACCCCTGTGCACTGCTGGTGAAAATGTAAACTGGTGCAGCCACTATGGAAAACAGTATGGAGGTTCCTCAAAAAATTAAAAATAGAACTACCATATGGCCCAGCTATCCCAGTCTGGGTATACACCCAAAAGAATTGAAAGCAGGGACACTCACATTCACAGCAGCATCATTCACGATAGCCAAAAGGTGGAAGCAACCCAAGTGTCCACCAACAGATGAATGGATAAACAAAATGTGGATACATATAATGCAATATTATTCAGCCTTAAAAAGGCAGGAAATTCTGGGGCCGGGCCCATGGCGTAGCAGTTAAGTTTGTGTGCTCCCCTTTGGCGGCCCGGAGTTCGCAGTTTCGGATCCTGGGTGCGGACAGATGCACCGCTTGTCAGCCATGCTGTGGCGGCGTCCCATATAAAGTAGAGGAAGATGGGCACGGATGTTAGCCCAGGGCCGGTCTTCCTTAGCAAAAAGAGGAGGTTTGGCGACGGATGTTAGCCCAGGGCCAGTCTTCCTGAGCAAAAAGGGGAGGATTGGCAACGGATGTTAGCTCAGGGCTGGTCTTCCTCACCAAAAAAAAGGCAGGAAATTCTGACACATGCCACAAAGATGAACCTTGAAGACACTATGTTAAGGGAAATAAAAGCCTGTCACAAAAGGACAAATACTATATGATTTCACTTATATGAGGTACCTAGAATAGTCAAATTCATAGAGACAGAAAGTAGACTAGTGGTTGTCAGGGGCAGGAGGAAAGGAGGATGGAGAATTAATGTTCAATGGGTACAGAGTTTCAGGTTTGGAAGATGAAAAAAGTTCTGGAGATGGATGGTCGTGTTGGTGCACAAGGTGAATGCATTTAATGCCAATGAACTGTATACTTAAAAATGGTTAAAATCGATTTGCATGTATATTTTACAATTTTTAAAAAATTAAAAGTATCTTGTTCACCTCTCAAAAAAATTCAAATAAGAAAAGAAAAGAAAAATCATCCCCCATCCTTTGTCTAGAGATAACCACTTAAAAAAAAAAAAAAGTAAAATTCCATGTAATAAATTATAAAAGTACCGTTACATTTTCCTTGTGATTAGTTAGTTGAACGTCACAGTCATCTATGGATTTAAACGCATTTTCATTACTCGGGTGGTTTTCTTCTTCCTTCTTTTTTACACACGTTGGGCTATTAATAGCACGACAGCTGCTATGTCCCAGATTAGAAATTGGACGAGGTCACAGGTGCCCCTGTGCGGTGCTCTGACTCTACAGTGTATAATTTCTTAAATTCCAAAATACTACAAGCTTTTTGTTCTGTGTTAATAAAGACCTTGGGCAGAGCCCTTAAACTGCCCACTCCTGTACGTATCAGGTCCTGCACATGGGTCCAGCTTGCTGTGAACCAGTGGAGAAATTGAATTCTTTAGGACATGGGAGAAGCCATTGCTAAGGCACAATGAGATGATTATTTTCCCACTATAATTGTTTATCCAGCTCCGTAAATTTAATCCCCTCAACATAAACCAGCTAGATGAGACCCAAGACAGATAAAGCATCTGTACCAGATCTGGTACCAGACAGCTCTGCACAGACATCGTGGTACAACTCTGCTTATTAGGTTAAATTTTCTTCACCTCCTTACTTTTTCCTATGATTATCTCCTTTTCAGATGGTCTCTGGAAGTTATTTTTCAAGCTTGAGTGAAATCCTTCGATGTAATCCCAACTGGAGAATTGGCTGGCAGGGTGGCCTTGCCACAGGGCTATTTGCATGAGGAACCAAGGCTCTTCCTGGGAAAGAACTCATCCCAAGGGAGGAAGGGCACCATTTGGTTGAAGGACAATGGAGCAGGGTCAGAGGGGAAGGGTGAGTCTGAGTGCAGCACAGTGTCTGTCACTCAGACTCCCCTCCCGCTCACCCTCCTTGATCCATGCCTAAGTCCCAGGGTGAGGGACTGCCATAAAAGACCCAGACACAAACTGGAGGAACTGGTAAATTAGAATTCAAGGCATCGCAGCTTCAGTAAGGGGGAAGTGGGGAGGGGCAGCTCGCTCCATATCTGCATCATGCTCTCAGTGTAGACACCAGCCTGAGAGGCCTCCAAGTAGACATCAACTGACACAACCAGAAGAGCAAGCCCTCGGTACGCACACGGCAGTGCTGGCCGTGCTTCCAGCAGGGTCACACAGGGCAGCTGTCATTACCACAGTGGGCAGGAGTAGGAAAAAGGGCAAAATGGCAGAGGGCAAAGGGCAGCCCAGAAGAGTGTGGGGAACATGTGTGGGTCATCTGGGAACTTCTGGCACATTACGGGAGGAACCAAGGGAGCCTGGCATCCCACAGAACAGGCGGGCATGGAGGCAGGAGATGGAAAGACAGCTTGGTAGATTCTTTGATCTTGTTATCCTCTGACTGGTGAGGACTGGGAAACATGGGTAACACTTTTTCAAAAGAGAAAATATTTCAGTCAAACAAGATAGGACTACATCGTCTAGATGGAATTTACATTGAGGTTTATTTGAATCATGTTGAATTCCTTTGGATTTGCTGTTTTTTGATGTATTCATCTCAGCCTCTGACTTAAGTGAATTCCATATTTATAACATACATTTGACCAACTTACAACAACTAGAGTTTAATTTTTCGAACAAAAATACAAGAAAATCTCAGCTGTTATGAACCTACAGGGAATGTCACACTGGATATTTACTTTTATAAGTAATTCAGAGTTACTACTTTAAACATTAGAGTTTTTCATTTTAAGGGGTTGGGAATAGGAACATCCTCAAATGTATTATGAAGTCCCTTCTCTTAGAAAGAGTATAAAGCTCAGAAGTGAATGTCTTTTTGAGAACTCAGGGCGGTCATTCTATGTATCAATTGTTCTGATATCCTGAAGATGTATATTGTAATGTGGTTACTAAACCAACTTGATTTTTGTCTTTCTCTTTAAACAAGTTTCTGATGTAAATTAGAGCTAGTTTTTTGCTTATTTTTACCCCTACTCAAGAGAAGCAATGTGGTAGAAAGAGCATGTGCTTAGAAATCTTGAGTTAGAAACATACATCAGCACTAGTGTGACCTTGAACAAGTGAGTCAGCCTCTCTGAACTCAGTTTCTTCATCTGTAAAATGGGCATAGCAGTATCTACCTCACGGGTTTTACATGAGCTAACGTACAGAGGGACCTGGCAAGTGTTAGTCACCCTGCACTTGGGGAGTCAGACAAACTGTGGCTCCGCCATTTACGATAGCTGTGTGACCTTGGGCCAGTTAGCTCTGAAACTGTTTCCTCACCTGTATGAGAATGAAGTATATGTGAAGTAACTAATAGAGTGCCTAGAATACAGCAGATGCCAATAAAAGGCAATTTCCTCTTTTCTTTTCTGGTAAGAGTGAATTGGCTGAAGTGGAACAGCAGGATCTACTGGGCAAGGTGAACCAAAGCCTTTCCACAGACTGACCAATAAGTCAAAGGCTAAGAAAGTTTTCTTGTCCCTGTTGCTCTCAATGTCCCGTGACTGTCCAAACCACTCAACATCCATGATTCCCTTGCCGCAAGCCTGACGGGCACCTGCACCCCGCGTGGGCTCGTCCTGTGCTTCTGCGCCTCCTGTACTACTTGTGATTTGAAAGAGCAGCTCCCTCTCTAATTCAAGAACCTGGACCACACTGTTTACCCTAGAGTCTGTAGGTCCTTCATCACCACTGTCGAAAGATTCTATTACAGCAGAAATGACTTACCATTTTCTCTAAACTTTTCTTAGTATTCTATTTAAAACCTGGCGTCAGTAAGAAACAATGCTAACCAGCGAGTCTGGCACCAGAGCTCACACTGAAAGCAGGCATCGCCTGTAAACGAAGGTGTGACCAGTCAAGCCCTCTGACTTAAGAAAAAAACCAAAAAGTAGAAATGATCATTGAAAAAAATGCATCTTTAATGTTTAATAAAATTCCTATGAGAGCTCCTACTCAGAATGTCCTTGTTTAAGGAAAGGAAGTCCCTGAAAAAGCCACAAAATTTCTAAGCTATTTGTGATTTGCCAACTGCTTTCATGGGCACTACTGGGCCTTCCGGTGCTGTGTCTGGGTTTGAAATGCCAAATCTACCCTTTCAAAGAGAAAATGCAGGCAATTACATCTGCTCATAAAGTTATCTTGCTTTTTCACTATACGGACCAGAGATGGGGCACATTCAAAAAAATTTTAAACAAGAAAATCTCGTGTGTATTGTACCCACGTGTTAGAGTTTAGGAGCTAGGTGATGCTCTGCGATTTGAGAACGGCCATAACGTTTGGAGAACGGCCATTTCTGACGCCCAATAGTTCCCCGACTCCTGTGCTCTGCACTCTGTCATTGCGATTGCTCCTTCCCCTCCCTCAGGACCGAGAGCTCCGAGAGGGCAGAGCCTCTTGTTCTCTTCTGGGTCCAAGCTGCCAGCACAGACACCGAGACGAGTGGGCGCTCAGTAAACGTGTGCGAAATGTATTTGTAGTGTGTGTTCTACTTATCCATCGACAATTTCCTGTTTCCCCTTTTCTAAGCATGTACATTTTTCTCCTTTGAGAACAGAACAGCTTTTTAAAAACCTACCCTTTACCTTTCACTAGGAAAAGTTTAGATTCCAAAAGATATTGGCTTATTACTTTTATTTATGTTCATGAAATCCCTGTCAAATGTCTGCATGATTCAGGTTCCTTATTGTATGTGAGGAACAAATAGAAACGAACTACAGTTGATTCTCATTATCCACAGTTGTTATTTTCCGTGAAGTTACGGCAAACACTGAATCAGAGAGCACTGAGTCACTGCTCCAGGGGAATTCACAGTTAGGTTCTCAGAAGCCTCTCATCAGGCGTTTTCATCAGCCCATCAACACATAACCTTGTTTTATGGGTTTTTCTTTTTAAAGACGAATGAAGGAAGGAAGGAAGGAAGGAATATACATGAGTAGCTATCTGACTTCTGCGTAGGGGAAAGACTTTCTGAAATGACAAAGAAAAAGATTAGAGATTCTATTGTAAAAAGAAAAATCATAGCCAATTAAATGGCAAGAAAAAGGAAATATTTGTAACAACCATGACAGACAGAGGATAACTATCCTCAATTATAAAGAATTCACATGTTATCAGTGAAAAAGACCTGAAGGCTCAATAGGGAAATGTATAAGATGTATAAACAGACAATTCACTGTTATATAAAATGTTCATTAAGAAACAGTTCAACTTAATTAACAACTAAGGAAATGTAAATTAAAGCAATAATGAGATACTATGGCTCACTCTTAAATCAGGACACAGTTTAGGACTACAATAGTTATTACAAGTGAGAGTTTGATTAATGGGCATTCTCATAATTTTGCTGGGAGGACATATGAGTTCTGGAAAACAACTTAGCAATAGATGTGCACAAGAGACTTTAAAAATATTCATGGCTTTTAATTGAGGAGTTTAACAAGAATGACACAGATTGGTGCACAAATATGTTCATTATGATGTTATTTATAACAATAAAAAATTGTATTCAACCTAAATACTCAATAAGAAAATATTTGAGTAAAATATAATACATCCATAGGATAAAATATGGAATTTAAAAATTATATTCCAAATGATGTTGAATGATGTGGGAAATGCTTATAACAAATATATATTCAAATTTGTATGTACATTGTGCTTGCAATTATGTAAAAAATATATGTGAAGAAAAATGCTCACCAAAATATTCTCAGTTGTTCTTTCAGGTTGGTAGAATTATGGGTGATTGATAATTTTCTTTGTAACTTTTTAATATTTCTAAATCAGTGTTCCTCAAACTTTTTTCACTTTCATTCTCCCAAGGAGACCTTTTAGATTTTCTTTTTCCTAATCGCCCTCCTTATGAAATTTTAATGCCACAGATATACCGTATATCTGCTTATGTATTGTAGACTTCTTGAGGGCCACAAACCATTGTAATATCTAAAATTTTTTTACCCCCCTCTAAGAACCAGTATTCACCCTGTTGGGAACAGCAGTGCTCTCATTGGGAATGCATGTTCTAAATGATCTATATTGAACTGGCTTTACTTTGATAATCAGATAAAATATTTTTAAAAGAAAGTTCTGGAATGGGTATTTTCAACTCAGGAATAAATCTTTAATAGTAGATTAAATCTTTATTAATCTTTAATAATCTTTCTGGTCCTCTGGTACCTGAAATTTTGAAACAATGATCTTTTTATCATGCCTAAAATTGTTTGTGTAAGTAAACATCTATTCCAACTAATATGTCTAGTTCTATATGTGTAAAATGAAACTAACATATTTTTCAGAGAAGGACAGAGTTAAATTTAATAACAACCAATACTTACATTGTATGCTAGTGTGAACAAAATCCTCTTCAGGGGTATTATTTAATTTATTTCTCTTAACTCCATTCTACAGATGAAAAAAATAAAGCTCAAAGAAATTAAAAAGCTTGCCCAAGGTCACATGATTTGTAAGAAACAGAGTAATCTGTCTCCAAAATATTTATTCTTTCCATTACTAGTTGCTGTGGGGGTCAGTAAGAGTTTTCTGTGAAAATCTGATTATAAGCACAAAGCAAGGGAAAGCCCTGGGCTCAAACTGTCTGGGTAATGTTTCCTGTGCTAACAGTCCTCCACAAGTGGTGCCACCACCGTCTGGTCCAGGTGCCCATACTGCACAACTTGAGTGGCTTGCCACGGTCTTGCCGACATTTTTTGAGCACTGTCATCTTTTTTATGACTTGCCTAAAAATGCTGCACTTCTATCTCCAGGCCAGAGCACGTGAGGCAGTGACCCCAATCCTGTGAACTTACTTCTCTGCCTCTCCAAGACCCCTTGCCAAGCCACTGCTGCTGGGAGACAGCCTGGAGCATGACTTCTTGCAATGTACTTTGAAGTAGATAAAATACGCACTCTTGTACATCTGTCTGTTATTTCCTGCACTCACAGCTTTGTTCTTTATTGCCAGAGAATTCTATGGATGATGTCACTTTTCTCTGAAGAGAACAGGCCATCAGAGCTTTTCACTGACATAATTAATTATCTGTAGCTTGATTCTGGGCCAGAAAACTCTCAAGGCACAGCCCCCAAAAGAATTAACTCTACTGTGCTCGCTATTCTTAAACTTTTAAAGAGACACAATACCATATCTTTTTTTTTCCCTCAGACACTGATAATGGTATTTTTGTTCAGTGGTATCAAGTAACAGAAAGTGAGCTGGGGCACTGTTCTATGATTTCACAAGGAAGACCTTCGGTTCAATGGGCAGCAAACTCCAAAGGTCGTTGCAGATCAAGTATACAAAGCAAAGCTTTCAGGGCTTAGTCTTAAACGCTACAGGAATGCATCACAAATACTGAAGAGACTCTTTGGGGGATCTTGTGAATCTGCAGCCAGAAAAATGAGATCTCAACCAAAACTAACCACGTTCAATTATCCACAAGGTGAAAAGCTTTAGTTTACAAGCCACAAAAGCCTAAAATACCAATATATCTAAACTTTACAAGATATAAGAAATTACCAGAATGGCGACCATATATTTTGAGAGTTTTCACCTATGTCTTTACATAGATCTAAAGCAAATTAGCCAGTTCATCAGAAAATGTCACCCTCCACTCTACTAGGTTTCAAAATTATGTAAATGAGTTATTATTTGTCTCTTTAAAACTGGGGCCCAGTGGGGAATGATCAACACTGTAGAATCCTCAAGTAGTGGAGGCACTCTGACGGGATCAGAACATTTGAGTTCCGGCCCTGCTCTTCACTAGGTGAGTGGAAGGGTAGGGCCAGGAACTCTCTCAACCTTCTCCATTCTGGTGGAAATAGCAACATCCTAACTCAAAGGATTAACTAAAACCGCAGATTTGAAGGTGCATACAAATATTCCCCCCCATGTAAAAGGAATTATTTATGGCCTCTTCTGCTGCCTTGATTCTGCATCCACCAGTCTAAATTGTGCTCCCTCCAGATCAATTTAGTTTGGTAGATTATCTCTTTAGATCTACTATTGAAATTTTTAAAGATTTAAAGTTATAATGTAATAAATGTTGATTATAAAAAAATCAACATTGCAGAATCAACATTAAAGAAAAAGTGAAAGTGTATGTCACATCCTCCCAAATTCCCCTCCCCAGGGCTAATTCTATTAATAATTTGAAGTGGATCTGTTCAGAATTATTTTTCTCTATAGGTACACAAATACAGTCGTCAACACACACACGTTCTGTCTCTGTCTCTCTGTCTAATATTATGGAGACCTTACCATATGCCAGGAAATGTGCAAAGTGCTTTGTAAATGTGATCTCACTTAAACCTCACAATAACCTTATCAGATAGGAACTATGAGTATCACCATTGTGCAGATAAGGGATCTGAGGCAGGTACAAAGAAGTTCAGTGATTCGCCCAAAGTCACACAACCAATCAGTGGTGGTGTCAGGATGAAATCTAGGCAGTCTAACTCCAGAGCTGGCCATCTTAATAGTATTATATGTTATGAACTCTCCATATACTCCTATCAATATAGAACCTCTCAAATATGTACCACTTTATTTTTTTATTCAAATAGAATGGAAAGCTCCAGAAGGATGAAATTCTATTGATGCTAACACACATTTCACCAGAACTAACAGTTATTTCTTGCTTATTTGTTTTTCAATAAATTGACTGAATCTCCTCTATTTTTACATGTCCACCTCTCAGTTGTGTCTTTTCAGCTTTCTCAATTCTTCTTACCTGAATCTATAACCCAAAGTTTGGATCCAACTCTAACACACACACACACATAAAAAAAAAATCCAAGGGAAAGATTAAATAATTGTGTTGGACTAGAATTCCATCATGTTAAATTTGTTGTTTGAATTAAAGGTCTCTACTGTGATTATGACTGTAGTAATTAAATAAAATCTTTACCAAACATCTCTTTAATTTGTCCTGTTCTCTTCCTTAGATGAAAGTCCAAGGGCCTGGCTACTGCTTCTCTTTCCACTGGTGCTGGCGCACACCATAGATGAAGCCGTTAGTTATCTCCTTCCTTCTTCCCTCCCTCCTTCCTTCCTTCTATTTACTAATTTATTCATTTAGCAGCTATGTGTAAAGTTGCTATTCTGATAGTTGTTGTGATGGATCCCACATAAGTAAGACGTAATCCCATCCTTGTATGACTTTATAATCCAGTAGGAATGAGATTTGGAAAGATAAACCCTATAGCTAATTATTCATCAAGCCACCTTTTGGAAGGAAGGATGGGAGGAAAGTTCTAGAGCACGGGATAGCATAAGGAAGTCATGAGGAATGATTAACTTTACTTCCAGTTTCTTGGCCAATCTAGATGGCTCCAAGCCTTAGCAGGACATTTGATTCATACAATCATAGGAGTTTAGAGTAGGAAAGAACTTTAACCCCTTAATTTACAGCTAAGGAAACAGAGATTCAGAGAAGTCGGTGATTTTCCCAAGAAGTACAACTAATCAGTTGTTGATTATATATTGAAACCCAAGTCTCCTGATTCTCAGACCAGACCAGAGATCTCCATTGTACTAAATCACTAAATACATTGCAACAATCTCAAGTAGGAATTAATCCATATGCTAATTAATTAGTTTTAAAAGTGGAAAATGAGCAATTTTTTTAGCCAGATCAATTTTTTAAATAAACATTCAAATGCCAGTGGGCACACTTGAGGGAATCCTGGCATGCTATAAAAATCAACGCCCTAAGACAGTAATCGACATTTCACCGAAATTTGACTGTGTATTCAAATACATTATTTGTCCATTAGCAGTAGGAATGTGGTTACTGAGCTCAAAATATTTGATTCAATATTTTTACCTTAATTTTCAGATCAGTGCATATGTAAAGCATTATTTGTAATATGCTTTCTTCCCATATGCAGTTCCTACAGTCAATCCATTTTTTATAGTCTTCTTGAGGGAAGAATGTTGGAAAATCTTGATTTTGTTATAACCTTATCAACAACTACTGCCGATAAAAAATCATCATTCAAAGTGGGGAGCACTCTGGTCAAGCACGTTCCATATTATGGTCTCATTATTTGCAGCCCCTTAGGAATTTTTTTTCATGATAGCCCAAGCCTGAGCTAATTTATCTGACAGCATGGTGTTAATTCTGATGTTTAAAAATCTCTGCCTTACTAGCTCGTATAATGTTCCCAGTGCATAAGCTTTTTCATAATAAATGACCAAGAACCCTGGCCAAGGGTTCATATTAATAGCTGGGAACTTTCAGGGAAAGAATTTTCTTGATTATGATCGAGTCAATAAAATGGCTCATGGTCCTGTCCCCCTAGTTTATTTCAAACTCCTGCTGCTTATTTGTAGTTATCAGGTTGCCAAACGTTATTACGGACAACTGATATGCATTGGCCTCTACTGGGTTTTTGTGGTTAAGAACCTTATCTGAGCTATCATCATCATGCTTCATCATCCACAAGCCAATGCAGATGAAAGCATGGTGAAGAGGACTAAACAGAAGAGGCAGGTGGATGAGGTCAGACAACCAGTGTTGCCAGATTTCTCAATGCTGAAGTCATCATTTCATGTTCAACAGTGGCCAGTCTTAAATAATATTATGGGAGTATCCCTAGATTTCCTTCCAATTTCTCTATGACCTTCAAGGCCAACAAGCATGTCGTCTGAATACCCTCTTTCTTCAGCCACTCTTCATACATGCTTAATCCCAAGAGCTAATTTAGCAAGACATCACGGAGCTGCAGCAACACGGGCTCGCTCTTTCCAGCTGAAGTCCTAGTGGCCAGCTCACAAATTACCACATTCTTGGGAATCAGTTCTGAAGGCTTATATCCCAAGATGACCTAACCACAGAAAAGCCATTGGAAACATCTCTTCCTAACTTGTCTGGCTTTGCTTTTTCTAGCCA
Organism: Tapirus indicus; assembly: GCA_031878705.1. Classification (NCBI taxonomy): domain Eukaryota; kingdom Metazoa; phylum Chordata; class Mammalia; order Perissodactyla; family Tapiridae; genus Tapirus; species Tapirus indicus. The sequence goes on from CM062933.1 coordinate 3,552,362, forward strand.
CAGCTCCTAAGGACTCACCAAAGTCATGAGTAAAGAAAACAATCATGTACTTCTGATAGTACAGCTGCTAAAGTGGAGGCACTTGGTACTTCAGGTACCACAAGTAAAACCCAGAGAAAACTCATCCCCCTCATCTCCCAGCCTCAAATATGCATTGGGCCCTGCCGTTATCTCACCTATCCCCATCTCCTGAAACTTTCTCTGTGCTCTTTGAAACTCACATTCCACTTCTTCTAAGTTCACAAAGTCTTCTGAGAACAGTTCCCTTCACCGTCTTGCTATACAGCAGTGATTCTCAAATTTGGCTGCATATTGGAATCATGTGAAGCTTTTAAAAAAATACTGATGCCTGCCTCCTACTTCCAGAGGCTATTATTTAATTTGTCTGGGGTGTGGCCCAGGCATCTGCAGCCAAGTTTGAGAACCACTTTCTCCAAGAGCCCTCAGAAGTGGATAGTTTCTCTCCCACTATCCTTATACTGGTAGGCCTGGAGGTGGGGTAAATTTCCACCTTGTTCCCCATCACTGCTTCCAGACCATTCTCTCTCCCTCTTCCCTATAATGTCCTGGCTTTGAATCTCATGACAATATCAGTTTGTATCCTTTCTGTTTGTAGTTATGTGCCATTCACACTCCCTGGGTCTTTCACTCCCCTTCCTTCCTTGAAGATTTTAGTTCCTAGATTGCCATTACTTTCTCTAACACTACTTCTGTCAAATTTCTCAGTGATTTCAATATTCCCTTAGACGATTATTCTGATGCCCCAACCTCCCAGTTCCGTGAACTTCTCTCTTCTAATCATTTTGTCCTTCACACTACTTCAGCCCCTCACTGCTGTGGTCATGCTCGAGTCCTTGTTGTTATTGCAAATATTGCAACCAACTGTAATTTCAACCCTCCACCACCATCTCCTCTATTTCCAGCCCACTCTCTCTGGAACCCAAACTAACAATCCTTGGATGGCAGCAGAATCTACAATCCATTTATTTTACCATATTTTCATTGACCTTCACCCTACCTCCCCCCATGTGCTCATTTTCCTTCTCATCCAGCTTCAATTTCAGTTGCATACACCTTCAATTTCATCCCCCCTCTCTCACTTGATTATACTCTCTTGGTCAAAGCATGGCCTGGGTTAAATCTAACTCTTGGTTAAATCCCAACTCTAATGCTTGGACCCATAGGTAGATAAAACACATCATGTCAACTGATCTCACTTTAAATTCAGGATCACTAACATTAACTGGGCTGTTAATGCTACCAGAAAAATCACACTACATTCCTCTAGTCCACTCTCATATACTACCATTTTATAACTTCTCTCTTATCAAATCTTTCACACATCTTCTCTCTTGCTATCTTGCTCACCAAGAAAATTGAAACAATTATAGAAGAACATCCACAATCTCCCACCATCTCTATACACCTATTGCACTTTGTCCATATACATAACCTTCTCTTCTGTTTCTAGAAGTGAACTGTTTGTGCTTCTAATTGACGCCAAGTCCTCCACTTACCCATTAGATCCCATTCTCTCTTTACTACTTAGGACATTGCTCCAGCCTTTTGTCCATCATCAATATTTCCCTCCCATACTAGTTTATCCACATTAGCATGCAAACATACTATTATTTCTACCATCATAACAAAAACCCTCTCTTGACTCCTATAGATCCCACTTCATTTTTCTCCTTCTCTGTACAACAGAATTCATTGAAAGAGTTGCCTATACTTACTGCCTCCAATATTTTCTCCTCCCACATAAGTAGGACTCATTTGAGCCCATTCCAATCACGTTTCTGCTCCTATCATTCAACTGAAACCTCTCTTATCAAGGCAAACCAGGACCTCTCTGTTGCTCAGTCCAGTGGTCAATCCTGATTCTTCGTTTTCCTCGATCCATCAGCAGCATCTGATGCATTTGATCTTCCTCTCCACCTTGAAAAAGTCTTCACTTTGACTCCAGAACATCTACTTTGCTAATTTCCCTGCCACCTCTCTAGCTGCTCATTCTCATTCTGCTTTGCTAATTCTTCATCATCTTCCCAACCTCTCAGTGCTAGAATTCCTCAGGGATCAGTCCTTGGGCCTCTTACCTTTTCCATCTAAATTAATTTTCCTCATGGTTTCATTCAGTTTAATAGCAGTAAATCCCATCTGCGTACAGGTGACTCCCAAACTGATAATTCTAGCCCAGACCTTCCCCTGAACTCCAGCAACGTATCCCAATGCCTGCTGGGTATTTCTCTGTCCTTGAACACCTAACAGCATCTCAGACACAACATGTGCAAAACTACATTTCTGGTCTCCACTTGTGTACACTGCTCCACGTGTAGTCTTCCCCATCTCAGGAAATGGTAACCCCTGTTTTCCATTTGTTGGATCAAACAAACTTGGAGATGGCCTTAGCTAATCTCTTTCTCACATATCCACATTCAGCCTGCCACCAAATACCATCAGCTCTCCTACAGAATTTGTATAGAATCTGAGCACTTTTCACCACCCTGGTCCAAGCCACCACCAGCTCTTGCCTGGATTACACAAAGCCTTGTAGCTGGGTCCTGTTTATGGTGATTCATATCAACTCAGAAGCAGAGAGTAAAGAAAGAACTGCTGACAAAGGAGAAGATCTCTGCACTTTCTCTGCACACTCAACCACTGCCTGTACAATAACACTAAAATTGGTTTGGAGTTCACAGGAATGGAATTAAAAAAGACATAATGACATTAAATTTTTTTTTTCTTTTTTTTTGTGAGGAAGACCAGCCCTGAGCTAACATCCGTTGCCAATCCTCCTCCTTTTGCCGAGGAAGACTGGCCCTGGGCTAACACCCGTGTCCATCCTCCTCTACTTTACATGGGACGCCGCCATGGCGTGGCTGACAAGCAGTGCGTCGGTAGGCACCCAGGATCCCAACCCACGAACCCCGGGCTGCCAAGCACGAACTAAACCGCTGCACCACTGGGCCAGCCCGACATTTAAAATTTTTAGATAGTTATTCTGCAAATATATAGTGGTTCTGATTACTCTGAACAGTGAAAAATGTCCAAAAGAAAAAAAACTTTTTTTTAAGAAAAGAGTTCTGATTTTTAAATTCCCTTAAAAATCCTTTGAGTATAAAATCATCTCTTTCAAAAGTAAATAAGACTAGCTGGGAAAATTCAGAGAAAGTGTAATGAGAAAGGACTGACCTTTCCATATATGAAAGCATATTATACTGCTACAATAATTAAAACAGTACTAGAGCATGAAATAAATCTATGGACTAAACTATAACTCAGAAATAGATTCAAATACTATATTATAGGATAAAAATGACATTTCAAATCATAGGGAAAATTGATTGCTCAATTACTGGTTATTTCTTATCTCTCAGTTGTAAAACCATTTATCTTTATTCTCCTCTGTGATACTGAGTCTGGAACTCTGCAAATTGCATTTCCCAGACTCCTGTGCCTGCTGCTTCCTGTTGGGTTCTGCCAATACGCTTCATTAGAAGGATGTTAAAAGGTGGGAAGGGGAGAAGGGGAGTCCCTCTCTGTTGTGTCCCGTTTGTGACTGTGTTGCTCCAGCAATAGCAGTTACTCCAGCTCCAGCTTCTTCAGACCTTCCAGAGCCAGCCTTGTCAGGCTCCCTCAGAGGTACAGCAGGAGCTAGGCAGTGAGCCCCCCTCAGGGAGCTCCCTTCTGAACTCCTGTGGTCTAGTAATTCTACCCTTGCCCCTGTGCCCCAGCTCTGGAGGCAGTAGTTGCTTCCTCAGTTCTTGTCTCTGGTTACCTCAGCATTCTCTTTTCACTCTTTCAGCTTTCTAATCTCTGTGTAACCAAACTCCTTTATCAACTCCTTTCTGTTTGAAATAACTAGAGTGGTGTCTATCTTCCTGACTGGACCCTGACTGATACAGCCATCTATAAAAAAGTTGAAGTGGCCCACCTTAAATCAAGATGAATTCCAGATGGAGAAAATATTTAAATGGGAAAACCAGGGGAAAAAAATTTACTAGAAGAAAACTTGAAAGAAATTTTTCATAATCTAAGAGTGAGAAGGCCTTTCTAAGTTTGACCCAAGTCAGAAGCCATAAAAAAAAAGATTGATGTCTGACATCAATAGTAATAATAAATTATGCATAGCAAGAAATGCCAAAAGCAAAGTCAAAATAATAATATTAATGAGAAGGGAAAAATATTTGATTTATAGTTGACATCACAAAGAACTAATTTCTTTACCATATAAAGAGCTCTTATTAATCAATAAAAGACCAACAGTCCAATAGAAAAACAGGCAAAGAGTAGGAACAGACTAGTCACAGAAAAGGAAATACAAGTATCTCTAAAAATGTTTGAAAAGATGCTCAACCTCACTCATAAGAGAAATGTAAACTAAAACTACAAGGAGCTATCCATTTCAGCTATCAAATTGTCAAAGGAACTAAAACATCAGATTGGCAAAACAGTCAATAATATACCGTGTTGGCAAGAGTGTGAGAAAACAGACCTATGAAGGGCAACTTAGCAAACTCTACCACAAATGTATATACCCTTGACTCAGCAGTTCCAATGCTGGGAAGACGACCAAGAGAAATACTCTTACATGTGTGATAAGATGTGTGTGTAACGTATTCGTGCAGCACCGATTGTGATGGCAGAAGACTGGCTACAGCTTAAATGTCCATCAAGAGGGGATGGCACTCAGGTTCACCCACCTATCATGTACGCTACAGCCACTAAAAAGAATGCAAAATCTCCTTATGTTCTAATAGGGAAGGACTTCCAAGGCATATTTGATATCCAACAAAGGCCAATTGCAGATCAGTGTCTATAATATGCTCCATTTGTGTAAAAAACAAAAAGAATATACACATACTTGTATACATTATACCTTTCTCTAGCTTTTCATTCATATGTGTGGATTAATCATTCAAAATTTTAAATAACATATTTTTAACAAAAAATTTTAAAAATATATAAACTTTGCCCCTAGAATTATGTTTTCATATTTGGCCTTATTTTTGAACTCAGGTTTACTACTGAATCAGAGCATGGCTCCCTCCATATAGTTATCTTGTCCTATGATTGCAACATGATTCCTGAGCATGTAATTACAATAAGACTACACACCTTGGAAGAGATACAGGAATGGCTATCAAAATATAAAAATCTCTGAACACCTGGACAGAACAGAAGTGCTCTCCCATGAAGCCCTTGAAGAAACACGTGAGCAAGTTATAACAAGTAATGCAATAAGCTTTTCAGCACCAGCCTAACAGGAGGCTGTGTACAGAGAATTGCTGTCCCTGCCTAATGATCTTTACTTGATGTAGAAACAACATTAAAAATAGAGTAGAAAATCAATGAATAGAATCAATGCACTGTTCCCATCAGCCACCTTGAACATGTGGAATATTAGTGCCTTTCTTTCAAATCATTTGCAGAATACATAAGGAAAGAGAATAGTCCCCAATAAGAAAAGGCTCCCAACGCTATTTGAGACAGGAAATGTTCAGGGGACTGCAGACAAGTCAGTATGACACAGACTGAGGGGATGCAGTGAAAGATGAGGCTGGAGTGGTGAAGGGGGGCATTCATGAAAGCCTCTCAGAGCAATAGGGAGCCTATGAGTGTTTTAGGCAGAGGAGAGACTTGGTCAATTTTGAATTTTAAAAAGCTCAATGTCGCTGAGATATGGAGAATTATGGGTGACAAGATTGTGGGAAGGGCACATCAGTTAGGAGGCTATTGCAATAAACCAGGTGAAAGGTGGTGAGGATGCTTGAGTGAAGTGGAGACAGCGGAGATCATGTCTCTCCAGCTACGTGAGGACGGGGACTCTCTGGGTTATTCTGCCCCCTCACATTCCCTCCACTACCTAGCTAGCATTCATAATTGCTTATCAATTATTCTCTTGTCAGTTGGAGCAACTGGCATATGGTGGCAGGTAATCAGTCAGAATGACCAGGTTGTTGATCCCCTCTGCGGTAGGTAGACAACCATATGACGCAGGAGGAGACGGGATCTTACAGTCACCTGTGTCTTGTCACACAGGCGAAGAAGGGGGAGCCTGCATCCTTTCCTACTCAGCAATTACAGCCTTGGAGGGAAAGAAAGGAAGTGCAGTGTTCAGAGCTTCCTGTGCTCAACTCTTCAGTGACCCCAACAGTGTCTCCCGGTCAGGATGTATAAGTTTCAAGAGAGGTCTTGCCCAGGGATTTTGCAGTTGGCAAACCTGGCCATTCAGTCTGACATGTTGTGCCACAACCACCTATAAATAAGTCACGTCAGATATTACAAAGACGACAAACACTCAGGGCTCCCATTCTGCATGCCACGGTGATCTTATCTGCACTCAAACGACTGTCCTTTCTAAACTCTAAGCCAGGAATTTACATTCCATTAAAGAAGAAAAGGTACACACACTTTGACTGTTTCAAAACACAGCTCCTCTTACTCATTGCTTGTTTTCAGGTTAAAAAGAAAGTTTCCTAATTTTAAAAACTTAAATGCATATAGGTATATGTATACATATATAATATATATACACACACACGTATATAACATACAGAAAATTTTTTCACTATTACAAGATGGTAGGGGCTATAATGTGCCATTTCAGAACAGACCCATTTAAGGTTCAGAAACAGTAACCACTGTTCAAGGGACATCACTTTCATCTGTGCAAGTGTTGGTTTTGAGCCCATGAGACCATTTCCCACATCTGTTTAGGAACATACAAACCCTTGGTTTATCACTTGTTTTCTTCATAACTTAGCTGTTCCCCACAGAGCCACAAAGTCTCAAGCGTGCTTTCATTATTAGACAGTAAAAAGGCAGGGGGAGAGCAGAGTCTGCTAAATTTGGGCACATTGTTTCTCGTTTCCTTTCAGGCCCTTGATCAGGAAACATTCAACGTGGGAGTAAGTATTGCTAGAGACTAATGCTGCTGTTTGGAAAGGTCTATAGAAGTTCTTTCCTGCCAATACAAACATATACATTGTAGAAGCACAAGACGGTGTCTACTGATAGGATTGCATGTTAGCTGAAACGCCCCAAGTGACAAGGCTCTTCTCAGATCAGTTTCAATTCTTTTTTTTTTTTTTTGTGGGGAAGACCAGCCCTGAGCTAACATCCGTTGCCAATCCTCCCCTTTTTGCCGAGGAAGACTGGCCCTGAGCTAACATCCGTGCCCATCTTCCTCTACTTTATATGGGACGCCGCCAGGGCATGGCTGACAGGCAGTGCGTCGGCGGGCGCCCGGGATCCGAACCCGCGAACCCCGGCTGCCAAGCGCGGACTAAACCGCTGCGCCACCGGGCAGCCCCTCAATTCTTTCTTTCAATTATGCACTAACATCACAGAGAAATGATTTCAGCACCTTTCATCAGTGCCCTGCTTTCTCTTTTACATACAGATGGTTTGGATAAAAATATTTCTCTGTTGACAGCCATATGACATGAGTCTCCTTGAGCCCTTCATGTGTTTTGAGGCTGGCTATGACTGGTTGACGTGATGCTTCTGAAGTCAGATTTCAGGTCCCACCTGGGCCAGTGAGCTTTGCAAAGAAAAATAGTCCACACCTTGTGTGCACTTGTAACCCCATCTGGCAACCCAAGGATGCCACCAGCCACACGAGGCTCAGGATAACCTTCCATCACCTCCAGGAAAGGTCTCCTGAGGATCACTGGGGCCGAAACAAAGGAGATCATGAGGAAGTACCTAAAAAGAGGCCATTCTTTATCTACCAAGTCTCTGCCCAGTGACTTTTAGGAGTGTCACTGGAATTCCTCAGAAAAGAGAAGGGAATAAAAAAGAGGTTAGAGGCTGTTGCAGGAACTTGTAAACTATATTATGTTGCTAGCAGTTGTAAGCAGTGTCGGAACAGTGACATCTCACTAATTTGGACACCATCAATTTAAATTTGCCATGGTCTGCATTTTACTCTTTAAAATATTTAATAACTATAAAAAATGTTTCATATGAATTAACAGTGTAAACTAGAAAAATGCACCTAACTTAAAGTGAAGATTTTCAATGTTTTCAATCACCAATCTAACAATCATATTGACACCAGTCACGGCTGGATCCAGTACAAGTGATTTCTATTGTTCAGTTTGTTATCCTCCTACTGAGAAGCATGAACAAAGAGCAAGATACAGGTGAGGAGAGGAGGCAGTCTCCTGAAAGGAACCCGAACATCAATTCAAGTCACGATTTAGAGACCAACAAATGATCCCAAGTGGTAAATTTCAAAATTTGTTGTTTGGTGTGGAAAAAAGTTCTGTTGGCAAATAGGAGATGCTTCTTCTCCTTATCTGTGGAATAGGTTTCCCTTTTCAGTGAGTTTGCTCTTCCATTCAGACTATGAAAACAGTAGCAGTATATCACTTTCCTGGCAGACAATAGGCACAGGCTTTGGGAGCAGACAGGCGTGGCACACCTTACTAGGGCGTCCTTGGGGGAGTTTACTTAAACCATCGAAACCTCCACTTATCCCTCATCTAACTCTTTAGGGCTATTGTGATTATTAGATAAAACAACGAAGATCCTGGCATATAGTAGACAGCATAGGGAGGACAAATGGGCATTATAGACATTATTATCTTTCTTTTGCCATTTATTTGTTTTTTTAGCTTTGTATTATGGAAAAGTTTTAAACAGACACCAAAGTGAAGAAACTAGTATAATGAACCACCTATCTACCTCCTCACGTACTTTTTTTGGGAGGAAAGGCTGGAACATTTTAAAGGAAATTCCAGACATCCTATCATTTCACCCAGCAATTATGAGATCGTGATGACGGAGTTTTCAGGGCAGGGTACCGTCTGGTCCCTGGATGAGAGGCAGTTCTGCCACTAATATTGGCCTGACACATCCAACGAGAAAACGCATGAAGTGACGCGGGGTCAGGTGCTGTGACAGGTGGAAAGTGGAGCCGGATGTTCACCGGCACCTGTTGTTTCCCTGGAGCATCCTCACAGTCACTCATTCATTAGTCACTTCACTGAAGGTGTTGCAAAGCCCAGCTCTGGATGTAACATGCAATACTTTTAGAAAAAAATTTAAATGGTAATCCACTTAAAAAAATCTTTATATTAACCAATTGGAACTACAAAGTAATTTTCAAAAAACATCTATCAAGTGCCTCACAGACAGTCTATCCTCTAGGAGTTTGTAATTTAAAATAGTTGTTAAAAAGAAAGACATGAACAAGTAAAAATTATGCTAAAAATAGTCAAACAGGGGCCGGCCCTCTGGCGTAGTAGTTAAGTTCCCACACTCCACTTCCGTGGCCCAAGTTCTCGGGTTTGGATCCTGGGCGTGGACCTACACCACTCATCAGCCATGCTGTGGCAGTGACCCATATACAAAATAGAGGAAGATTGGAACAGATGTTAGCTCAGGGACAATCCTGCTTAAGCAAAAAAAGAGGAAGATTGGCAACAGATGTTAGTTCAAGGCAAATCTTCCTCAACAACAACAAAAAAATAAAAAATAAAAATAGTCAAACAATATAGAAAATGGTGGAGATGAATTTACCTATGTGAGGATATAGGTACCCGAATAGGGTGGAGGGAGACAGGGGAGTAGGCGTTTAGTCAGGAGAAGATTAGAAAAAAGGGGTCCTAAATATTTCAGGACCAGATTTCCTGGGGGCTGGAGACCTTGCTGACAATAATTCCATGTCTAAAGAACCCCAGGAGCTTTGATCAATCTAGCTCCTTCTATGTGGAAAGTTTCCAGGCCCCGTGAAGCTGGTGATAGAGCCTGGGAGAGTTAGCAGGGGGAGGAGAGAGGGCGATTTGGGGATGGAGGAGGGATGAGTAAAGAGGTGTGTAAGGTAGTCAGGGAAGGCAATCGGATGAGGTCAACAGAACTAATCTTTATTGAAAGGGATCCTGTCTTGGTGAAGCAGAAAGGGGAGAAAGGGAAGGCAAGGAATGGATATTTTGGGGACGTGGAGAAGTTGAGAAGACCTCAATCTCCCAAGTAAAATGGAAGATCCAAGCATCTGGGGGGGATAAAGGGAGCGAGGGCAGCCCGGGGGGTTATGAGAGGAGAGGTATGTGTCTCCATCTATAAACCTGTCTACGTGTCCCCTTCCAAAAATACACACAAAAAAACCTTCCCCAGCTCCACTGTCACTATTCCCTTAGATCCAGCCCTGCCATCTTTGTCCACAAACTTCTCAAAAGTGAAGTTTGTCCAAGCACTTCTGGACACCAGCAATCTGATATCAACACACACCATTCCTTTGAAACTTCACCTTTTAAGTGGCAGCTCAGTAAACGGCCTGGTCTCATTTTTCATCGTCCAGCTTTGCAGCAGCACTACAAATGTCTTCTTCCCCAAATTCTCTCCCCCTGCACCCATGACACCTCACAGTTCTCATCTGTCTCCCCTTCTCTTCAGCCATGTCCTCTCCTCCTCTTTGGCCAGTTCTTTCTCTCTCCCACGCTAACCACAGGCGTTCTCTAATGGTCTGTCTGTGGACTCGACTTTCTCCTTTTACTCTCTATCCTCCAACTACAGTCTCTTCAGATGTGTGCTGTGTTTGTTTCTCTGTATCCATGCTGTTGATACAGCAGCCACTAGCCACATGTGGCTATTTAAATTTAAATTAATTATCATTAAATAAAATTTAAAGTTCAGTTCTTCAGCCTTCTAGCCATATTTCAAATGCTCACAAGCCACATGTGGCTAGTGGCTACCATACAGGACAGCAGACATAGAACATTTCCTTCATAGAAAGTTCTTTTGGCCATACAAGCCTAGATCTCACCTCTCCTCTGAGCTTCAGACCTGGCAGTGTTCTACCTGACATCTCTCCGGGAAGTCCTTCTGGAATCACAAATTCATTATGCCCCATCCTACTCCATTTAACATACATTTCTCATAACAGTTATCTGTATAAACTCTAATTTTACTTATAAATGGCTCCATGTGGTTACTGGAGGGAAAAGGGGGAGGGAGGAGGGCAAAAGAGGTGACAGGGCACGTGTATACAGTGATGGATGGCAATTAGTCCTTGGGTGGTGAACACCCAAAGTGTTCTGGGTAGTCTACGCAGAAATCAAAATGTAAAAGTGTACACCTAAAATTTATATAATGTTATAAATCAATGTTACCTCATTAAAATTTTTTAAAAAGAGAAATATTTATTTATTTTTTTTTTTAATGTTTTCTCTTTTTATTTATTTATTTTATTTTATTTATTTATTTTTTTTTGTGGGGGAAGACCAGCCCTGAGCTAACATCTGTTGCCAATCCTCCCCTTTTTGCTGAGGAAGACTGGCCCTGGGCTAACATCTGTGCCCATCTTCCTCTACTTTATATGGGACGCTGCCACAGCATGGCTGACGAGCAATGCGTCGGCGGGTGCCTGGGATCCGAACCTGCGAACCCCGGGCTGCCAAGTGTGGACGAAACCGCTGCACCACCTGGCAACCCCAAAAAGAGAAATATTTAGACTTCAAAAAAATGGCTCCACATAACAAGAGCATATACCTAAATAATGGAGAAATATTTACAAAGGTATGTTGGATATTTAGATGATAGTTTTGTTTACGAAAGTAATAGAGTCCATTTTCACTGAGAAAAATACAGGCTACAGCCATTTAGGGGGTAAATCTCCATCTTTCACATATTACCCATATGTAGTATTTTCCCATGTCTAGAGTTTCATAAAATAATAAAAAGATTTATTTTATGGGACATTTTCTTTATTAATTTTTTTTTTTACATTTCTCAATAAAACCAAGGTTCTCCCCTATAGTGTCAATGAGTACATTATTCTCACTGCAGAGAAGCCAACCTCTGATTCTATTAAGAGCACTAAAAATATTCCACCTGAACAACGAAAATCAGACCCCAAAACTCTTTGCCAAAATACTGACGACACTACTGGACGCAGAAGATTCTGAAGCATCATTCTCAGCAAAGAATCAGATCTGGTCCTGATTTTAATCAGAAAGCAACCTGTCTCCCTGCTGCCTCCTAAACTTAGCAAAGACATACCATTCTCAGCATGCTGACCATTTTCGTGGTGTGAGGTTTCACTAGGCAGCCTCGCTAAGGGTGACCTCAGCCCGAGATTCTAAAGATGGAGCATATTAAGTACAGGTGAATCATCAATTTAAGAAGCCACGCAGAGTAACTGAAAGCCTCATTCTTGAGAAGCACAGAGATTCCATGGGAGGCCTTACCACACGACAAATGGAACCCACATAGGAAAAGAAAGGCCATCTCTAAAGAAAAAAGTGATAAATGATACCCCTAAAGGATAAGCCTGTTGTGCTAGGTTGCACTAGGTAATTCCATCTGAACTGATTATATCACCATCCCCAATGGAGTCATGACATCCCTTGTGAAAGATGACAGAAAAGTAGAATCATAGTATTATGGTAGGAATATCATTGTAAATATTTGAGACCATTACTGTTAATTCAATAACATTATGTATATTATGATACTTATACTTTCTCTATATAGTTCAAAGTCTTTTGCAGACATTAAAAAATTAATCTTATGACTACCTCATAGGGTATATAAATATTAGGACATTCTGAGATTAATTATCAGTTACCAATAGACTAACAATGATATGCCTAGCCCTTTTCTAGGTGCAATGAGACATATGAAAGAAGCAGAAGACAAGACCCTTTCTCTCAAGTTGTTTCAGGCAACAGACATAAGTACCTAAAACACTTAGGGAATGTGTATGTATGGGTATGGGATTCTGTGGTTTACACTTTTATCAAAATAATGTAGGATTTCAGGATGGGTGAAGGACAGTGTTTTGGAGAGCAAGCAGTTAAAAAAGACTTCACAGAGGAGGTAAGCCTTCAGTGGTCTCTAAAAGAAACACTGTGGTGGGTTGGGGGAGGGATGACTAGGCAGAGCACAGAGGATTTTTAAGGCAGTGAAAATACTCTGTATGATGCCACAACGGGGCATACATGTCCTTATACATTTATCCAAACCCATGGAAATGAATCACCAAGAGTGAACCCTAAGGTAAACTACGGGCCTTGGATGATTATGATGTGTCAATGTAGATTCACCAGTTGTCACAAATGTCCCACTTTGGTGGGGATGTTGATAATGGGGGTGGCTATGCATGTGTCAGGGCAGAGGATATACGGGAAATCTCTATACCTTCCTCTCAATTTTGCTGTGATCCTAAAACTGCTCTAAAAAAAAATAAAGTCTTTAATAAAAAAAAAAAAAGAAATATTGACTAGTACATGAGGAAAGTATGGGTTAGAACAAGGACAAATACATGTTCTGAATTTTCCTAAAGAGCCCCAATTTCTGTCTTGTAAGTTCTCTCAAGGTGGAAGAAATATAAAGAAACATAAGAGAAAAGAAATACTAGGATGGCGATAGCGTCTGAGATTGCATGTGTGAGTATATGTGTCAGGGTTGAAGAAGAATGTGGAGACTGTGTGACTGGATAACAATGGTCACGTTAAGGAACGCTAGAGAGGAGCTTTAATAGCTAAGGGGAGCCTGTTAATAAATAGCTTCTGCAGACCAGTCTGAGCAATTTAGATTTCAGTCTGATAGGGTCTAGAGACCTCTTGTAAATTCCTAAGCAACAGCATGACATGATCAAAGAAACATTTTAGAGGAAGGAGTCTGGCAGCAGTTATATCTGCTGACCTTTTGGTCCCCAACTGTCATATTTCTTTAATTATGCAGACTAGCTCTCCACTCCAAATCCTACCGTCATCCCAGGAGGTTTCCATATTCATGTAGGAGATTTAGCCACTAACCCAACTTTACCATTCCCTGACCTCATTAATTCTAATTGCCTTCACTTCCACTCCCAGAACCACACCACACAGAAAACTGAAGTGCAAATGGGCCCATTCCAAGTCTTTCCAGCCCTTTCATGCCCCTCCTCCCATTGACCTGCTCATTCCTCCTGATACCTTTTCCTTGCTGGGCACTGTCTCACCAACACCCTCTACTGTCCTTCACTTCTCTCCTTCCACTGCACCCACTTGGACAACTGCAGCCCTGGATCCAGTGTTATAAAATGTATCTCCCCTTTTCCACTCAGGCTTTCAAACAGACTAGTGCCCCTGCAAAGATGGTCTCTGCTGGCTGAATCCTAGCCCCCACTCATGAGTGCTCCTATTTGTCCACGATCACCTCCCTCTGACATTCCCCTCAGCAACGGACGGTATGTACATAATCATCCTTAAGACCACCACTTGGCCTAAGGTCTCCTCATATTCAGCAGAACAAAACTTTTTCTTTTCTTTGCTGGAAAGCTGAGGCTTTAGGGAGATCTCTCTCACTGCCCACCCTCCACTACAAATGTTATCTTCATCCCCACCCATTCTTTCTCCTTCCCTCTCTCACAGAAGATGAAGAGTCTCCATCCTTTTCAAGGGCAAACCCAAGGTCAGCCTCAAATCATACCTTTGATTCCCTCTCTCCTGCCTCCTCCAAGACTCTGATTCATCAAAAATCCTTGCTGTTTCCTATATCCTTGACACTGCTCCTTTCTGGTCCCATAACCTCTTAACCCACAAACACAGTAAAGTCTCTTTTATCGTTAAAAACCCTCCCTTGACCTGAGTTTCCCTTTAGCTACTCTCCTATCTTTCTCCTCCTTTCTTATCCAAAGTTCTCCAGATAACATCTATATTTGCTAAGTGTAGCAGTCGCAACAATCTCAGAAGGTAGGAGGTATACTCATCACACAGGTAGGGAGTAAACTGGGGTCCAGAGTCGACACTAATAAGGTCGAATATCAATCTTTTGGATTCTACAACACTTCCCATCTACAACACTTGGCATTTGAGACACATTGTTTTGGCCTTTTACTTTTTAATAATCCTGTTTCACTTAAAACCCAAAAGTAGAGGAAAGCAACATGGTCATTTCAAAGCAGGAGGTCAATAAATGTGTACTAAGGACATACTCTGTGGCAGACAAATAAGTTACTGCTATGCTAAAGAGAAGGGAAATTTGGCTTCTTTGGCTGTGTCCAAAAAAAACCCAGAAAATCTGATTAATTCTTATTAAAAAAAAAAGATGTTTAAATTCCTGGATTTTCAACAGAACACGTTACTCTATTTCTTTAACTTCCTTTCACTTCTCAAACCACTGAAAATAGGCTTAAACTCACTGAAACTGGTCTGGCAAATGTTCACAACAACCTCCAGATTCACAAACCCAAAGAAAACCCTTCAGTCGAACTTTCTGCTGATTTGACTGCTGATTTCTCTCTTCTTCTCGACAGTCTTGACTCCCTTGACTTCTGCATCCCTCCACTCCTCTGGGATCCTCACACCTTCCGACTGCTGTTTTTCAGACGTCTTATTTGTCATCTCCAAGTGGAGGTGTAGTTTCACCTCCACCACGTACTTCTCCACTGAGGCAAGACGATTCACTGATGAACGCGGCTCATACTTTCCCACCCTGTGTTTGATTCTGATCATGTTGGTCCCTACGCTCATCTCTACCTGTCCAAACCTACCAATTCTTCAATATCCAATTCTACCTACCAATTCTTCAATATCCAATTCTTTAGTGAAGCTTTCATTCATCTCCTGAGATTTTCATAATCTTTCCCTCCTTTGTATTCTCATAATTTGCATTGCAATTACCCTGTAGAATATTCATTCCTGTGCATTCTCATCTATTCTACCAGGTCATGAGCTCTTTCTTCATGACTGCTGTGATACCCAGTGCCTAAAACCAGGCTTGGCGGACAGTAGAAGCTAAACAAGTATTATTATTATTCATATTTGCATTCCTCAGACCTCTAGCACAGCAGTGTTTCTTAAATATTGTAGGATCAGTCATTTAGAATTGATTAATTAATTAATGCCCTAAGAATGAATGAACTCTCTTGGTGAGAAAGAAGAGCAGATAGAGAACTCACTTGTAGTAGGTGGTGGAGAGGTAAAGAGAAACTAGTGAACAATATTAAAGAAGATGGCTAGGAACCCACAAAGGAGAGAATAGAGGAAACTTCCAACAAGCCACAGGCATATTATCTACTTTGTAAATTATCTTTGAAATACACCAACTTCTTCTGCCAGTTACTCAAGATGAAGGTAGATTTCTCAATGTGTCCACGACTCTGTCTCTGACTCAGCCTGGAGAACACCAAAGCCAAATGGTGTGGGGTGCATTATCTCGTTACATTACCTGCCTTCCTCTGAGCCTCCTTACACACAGGTAGAAGAAAACTAACTATAATGACAAAGGGAAAAATGATGAAACCCAATTTGATTGGTTTTCTAAACTGTCTTCAAGTGGATATATCAAGGCAATCTACTATAAAAAAATAGCTACTTTTTATTCGCATCAAGAAAAAGAATTTGTATCCTGTTTTTGAATCATTTTACAAAAATATCCTTCTGCCAAGTTTTCTGTATTATGGCTTTTTGATGTGAGTACCATTTCCTTTGAATTTTTGCCGTTTTTAGTACAGCCAAGTCAACTGAATTTTTTAAAGTGCTATCTTGGGACAAATACAAGGGGAAATTAATCACAGTGCCCAAATGATGGTCTGGGTGTACTATTTCATTATTTTCAGTTTAGTCTGGGAAATATGTAACCAGTTTTTCACCCAGAGAATAAAAATGTTCCAATTTATTAGAAAGTACTTGTTATTGGAAGCAGTCAGTGACAGAAGTGTAATAATGGAAACCATTCCAGCTACTTCTATGCTGGCAATGCTGGCCAGTCACTGTGCTGAAGCCACAGACCTGCATCTGCTGAGGTGTGGCTTGAAAAGTCTGGAAGATGTCCCTCTCCACGACAAGGGTCATGACATTGCCAATTCTAAACAAGACTTCTTAAAATGCAAAAGTTCCTGGAAAGGGGGGCAACTCCATTTCTAGTACATGTCCATTAAAGGTTCACTGAATACCTGGACTGGCAAACAACAGCAATTCGCAAATTTTGCGAAGAGCCAATGCTGACAATAAAGGTCATGTTGTTTACAATGTTAGTTTCACCAGTTCCCATAAATCACACAATAGATTTCAAGCCACTGGTACCAGAAAACACACAGAACTGTCTATAATGTCCAAAACCCTGGATATGGAGTTGGAGAGGATGGGAGAGATCAAAAAGGAGTCAGAGAAAGAGGAAATTAACATGAAAAGCCTGAGCATGCCTCCATCTCCTCCTTTTCCCCAAGTCACTTCCAGGTTATATCTCCTATAGGCAGACTTGATCTCAGTCCTATCTCCCTAATATGATAAGCCCTTTTCTCTGGGTGTCACCCTACTTCTTTTGACCAGTAGTTCCATTGCCCCCCAAAGTTAAGCTGTTGACAACTCCAGGGCACAACCCTCACAGAGCAGTGACTATGAAGACCCACAGAGCTGGGCAGCACCCAGCCCATGGCCATGTGGCACCCCCGCCTTTCCTCATTTTTCTTACTACCCAGATCTCACTGAGCTTCACAGCTCAGATCATATTCCACCTGCTTGATGTGGAAGAAACCTGACTCAATTTTTCTTACCTAAAAAGTCTCATCTTTTTGCAAAATGGCTTTGGTCCCAGAGTTCACAATGTGAGTTTACTTGAAAGAAATTTGGAAGATGAAGAATACATATAAATGTCCTGGAGCCCACCCTTGAACATCTCCAGAGTGTAAATGATAAAATGGGAGGGACATTGGACTGAGAAACAAGGAATTTGGGTCTAGAGCAAATGCAACTAAATTGCCATGCAACATTGGGCAAGTCACAAAACTTGTCTGAATGTCAGTTTCACATTTGTAATATAAAGGAGGTGGATAAGACAGCTCAAAGATGCCTGTCTGTCCCAATATTTTATAGGACCTTGGAACACCATCTCCAGAGTAAGGTATTTGAATCAAACAGAGTCACTCCATGAAGGGAGAGCAATAGGTGGCCTTTGGAGGTCTGGGAGACAACTCACTTAATGCTCATACATGTCAAGCTGAATGGTGTATAGGCCCGAGTTGAGGTAACTTTCCTCACAAGGCATGTTCCTGCCTGTCCTCTCAGCACCAGATCTTTAGATAGATTTTTTTTCTTTATCTCTAGGCTGGCACACCTGGCACATAGCTGCTACATTTTCACCAGCCCACTCACGTTTGCTAATGCCAACTGCCTCCCACTCTTACCTACAACAACCTCTCATGTGGCAATGCTAATAAAGGACAGGTGTCTGCTACAAGAATATATATCTACAACTCTAAATATAGGAACACTTTCTTTTTAAAAAATCTAATATTGCAAAATCTGCATTTATAAGTACGTATACTTACAGGTATATGTGTGTGCATATAAATATATGGAGATGGGTTATTTGCTTTGCAGATGAATTCACTGTGGAATTCATTAAAATACCAGGTCCTTAATTTCTCTTTTCCATCACTGCCTCACCCCCAAATATCTTACACCTTTTAGTCATTTATTGCTACTCAGGAATACATCTATTGTGTAAGGTGAAGTGTCCTGTATTCATAAAGATTAATGGAAAGCAAAATGCATTTCTTCAGAGGCTTTTGGCTCATTTCTTTAATGGCCTGGGTTTGTGGCACTTTTATTTTGCACGCTTAGGCTTTGGAACCATATCTGGCACCACCATGAACATAAAAGTCACATGAACCTTAAATACCTTCCAGAATTCACCATGATATAACAGTCTTCTACAGAAATTAGAGTCTGGAAGAGCCATGGGCTTCACACAAGCCACCATGGCTGGAAAGAAGTGAGCTGCTGGCACTGCTGTGTGAAGACTTCCAAGGCAACCATTTGGACCTTCCACTCAGGTCAATAGCTGTCGACTGGGGGCAGCTTAAAAAGTTGGAGTAATATATTCTACCTCCTTGCACAATGCTTGTTAATAGATAAAACATTAACTACATTTCTGCGAGTGGTGAAGCTATTTTCAGTAATGGTGGCACTCTGGAAAATTTCATCTTTTGCTGTGAAATGCAATGTGATTTTTCTCAGCCTGTAAATGGTAAGCTCAATCATGTTTTGTTTGTTTTTTTAAATTTGAGTTTCATATGTTTTCTATTTCTCTTTACCCCAAGGGTTGCCTTATATGTATGCACACACAGATGAGAACAGGAACAGATCAGGCTAGCCCACCCTAGTGTAGGGTCGGTTGCAAATAATATCTCTCATGCTAACAGCAGTGAGCTAACAACCATTTCATCTCATGCGATTGTTAGTTTTCCCCTAGAGGCTCTTGCAAGCTGAGAACCTAACAAAAACAAAAAGGAAAACAGCAACTCCACTTTTCAGTCAGTGTCTCCTCCAAAAACAAAACGTTATTGTTTTCCCACTTCCAGAAATACTACTGTCTGGGGCTCAGAAACTCAAAAGAATCCCAATTCTCTCCTGGATCCCTAAAAACACACTTATTGGGGGACCCAGCTCACGGCAGCTGGAGAAGGTTGGTGATGGTGGTCAGTGGAAAGAACACTGGACCAAGAATCAGGAGGCCTAACATGAGATCCAGACAAACCCTTAGTTCTGCTGGGCCTCAGTTTCCTCATTATGAGATACAGATGACACCCATACTTTTATTGAGATCGAATGAGATAATAAGCTTGAAAATACTCTGTGAAAGTATTAGATTCTTCACAATGCAATGCTCTGCTTATCTGAGTGCATCTCAACTTCTATGATGTTGTATAAAATTAAAGCTGAAAGTTATGAAAAAACGAGTCAAGAGTAAGACTGGTTTTACAAAGGCTTCTTTCTCTTTCCCCCCCTCTCTCTCTTTCCTTCTATCTCTTTATCTCTCTTTTACTCCACCTTCTGGAAAAAAGCAAAAGTAACAATTGATCTTAACTCTGCCTTCTAATAATCATAATTTCTCTATAGTTTTAAGTCACAGTCAGTGGCTAAATTAGATAACCTCATTGATTACCTACTGCTAAATACAGAGGCCTGTGTTAAATTATTACCAAAATCATGTCATAAATTTTCTGCTTCTAGAGAAGCTTGAAGTTGGAATCAGCATCTATTCATCTTTTAATTCACTCGACAAATATTTATTCAGTGCAAACTTGTGCCAGGCACTAGGGATTTAGAAATGAATAAGAAAAATAACCCCTTTCCCCGTGGAGTTCACAATCCAGTGAGGGAGATAGGTTCATAGTCTCCTATATTATAGCCTTGAAACAAGAAACACAACAGCTGAGAAAATCTGACTCTACCTGCAACTCCCCTTCCATGATACTGAGGAGCTGGATGAGGTCTTCTTTGGATAACTCCAAGGATTTCTTATTCTTTCGTTCACTTTCTCCAGATGGTTTTAGGTGTCGTTTGACAGTTCCTGAGGCCATGACATCATCCTCCTTTCTATTGGATTTATTCTTCTTTTTTGTATCTTCTGAGAGACTTTTATCATCGGCATCGCCAGTGCTGGAGGACTTGGGGCAGGAGACACGCCCACTGGATGAGCTTTCACAGCCCTGGTTTCGGGATCTCATTCCCACCTACAGTACATGAAACAGATAAGATGTTTTTACCACCATTGAAATTATTTTTGTCTAAATATTTAGAAACTCATAGAAGCTTTACAATACCACCAATAATGAAAAAGCAAAAGATCAGTCCCGGTCAGCTTCCTTATAGAGTTAATGAATGTGTCCTTGAAATCTTCAGGAAACTGCTTTGATGGTCCTCAGGAAAAAGTGAAAATGTGATTCTAACCTAACAAACATCTCAAGCCAAATGATCAAGGTCCATATCAGCAGTGCTAAGTCATGTTGATGGTACGAATCTCTGATATGATGTGACAAGAACAGTGCTTTATCTTTGTGGTCTTCCTCTCCCAAGACATTACCTGAGTCTAACAAGGAGAAAGCATCAGACAGGTCCCAACTGAGAGACACTCGACAAAATTCCTGGCCAGTAATCTTCACAACTAACAAGGTCATCAAAAACAAGGAAAATCTGAAAAACTGTCATAGCCAAAAGGAGCCTAAGGACACACGATGACTAAATGTAATATGGGATCCTGGATGGTCCTGGGACAGAAAGAGGACATTAGGCAAAAACTGAGGAAATATGAATAAAGCATGGACTTTAGTCAATAATAATGTGTCAGTATTGGTTCATTAATTATAACAAATGTGCCATACTAATATAAGATGTTAATTATAGAGGAAACTGGGTGTGGGATATATGGGAACCCCCAGTGTTAGCTTTGTAATAATTTGGCTAATCTAAAGTGGTTGTAAAATTAAAAGTTTAATTCTTAAAAAGTGATTCTAAATTAAGTCTATCAGAAAAATCAAACCTCAAACCCTGCCAGGAACCAGCTGGAGGTCACAATGTGAGAAAAATCCACATAGGGTGGAGGGGGCTTGAAATGGAGAGAGGAAAAGGGAAAAGCAGAGGGAAGAGGGTGGTGTCATTTTTAGTGATATGGAATTCTATTTTTCCAGAGCCTTTTTTTTTTAATTAGGTCTTTTTATGTCAGTCATTTACAGAAATAAGAATAAGAAACAAAGAATGGGAGAAAACAGATCAATTTCAAAATCAAAATTTAAAAGAATATTTTAAGGCAAAATAAAAAAAGGCAAAGCAGCAGCTACCTTGTCCCATGGGGAGCTCACTTGAGTCATCCCATGATGAATGCTTTACAGAGTCTCTGTCCATCTCTGAGTGAAAGAAAGTGACCAGCAGGTAGGTGGCAAACATACCAGACTAGAGGGCTGGGCTTCCAAGTGCCGTGAGGAGAGCTGCAACACCCTGGGGCTGTGCTACAGAAATGAGCCTAAACCCTTGAATATAGGAGCTTAGTGCATGGGCTTATTTAAAACTCACAGTGTAAATAGTCCTTTCCTTGAACAGCTAAGCAGCAAGATTTTCATTAGTCACTCCAGATAAAATACAGGGACTTTGTTTTCTGAAAGTAAATTTCCTTTATGAACCCAAGAAACTAAGGAAAGCTTTCAAAACACTAGATTTATAATAGAAAAATGAATACAGTGTGATGTTACCTTTCAGATAGTGAATATTCAATTCTTCCAACAAATTTTGAAATCTACATTCATGCTCCTTTTGAACTGAACCCTTACAACCAAATGGACCCTTTTGTGCATGTGTGAACTGTCTACAGCACCCTAACTTCAAACAATACAAACCGGAGAAGTGGTTCTTACCACTGGCACCCTGTTTTCAGGTTCACTCAGTGATTCATTCTTGGATTTTAGAGCATCTTTTGTGCTTCTCTAGTGAACAAAGAGTGGATGTTTCTTTGTAATGGAAGCCAGAGCACCTCAGAGCAGTCCTACTGTCTTTCATCACAGCCTGTTTGTGGGCAGAGTGTGCTGACTTAAGTCCCAAGCCGGAAAAAAATAAAAGAGGTGATGGATAGAAAGTTTCAGATTTAACTCGACCTGATACACATCACAACAAAGTCACATGGGCTTCCCAGACTGAATTGTGACTCTATACCACATGTGAACTCTTTTGATCTGAAATAATTTTCTCTACAAGATCTTAAGGCTCTTTGGGATGGTACATCAAATATTGATTTGACAACTTCAATTTAGATCATGCATGAATGGAAATTCCAGACAATAGTTCCCAAAACACAGGAAGTGAGGCGGTGATGTTTTAACCTTGATCAAACACAGCCTGAATCATACACGGCATTTGTATCTGACTGAATCGTGTATTTGTGTCTTGTTTCCCTGTTTTCTATACCTTTTATAGGAGCTACAGCATCAGGATAGTCCTAAGACAGGACAAATGCATAACTATCTACATGTTACATGTGTTTACTCAATCCATTGTATTTGCAAACATACAGAAAATGGAGTCTACTTAGTACCAACTCTTTTTATATTTAGTTCTCTCTAAAAATGTCAGTCTGATATCAATATTTTCAAATAAATTTTATTGTAAGTATGAATAGCTTTTACAGAATTACCTTAATTAATGAACATTAATTACAGAGTTAATTAATTATGGAATTTATTACTTTAATCCCAGAAAAACTCCACACATTTTAGAATTATCTAATTATTTTATATCACTGATCAGGTCAAAAGCTTGAGTTCCCTATTCTCTTCCACATTAATTCACTTTGGCTGATGGAAAATCTCATGTGCTGGACCCGTGATGTTAATTCTGTCTTAGCAAATATTTTTCCTCTGTTGACAGTGAAATTTCCCATTAATTGCTTTTCCACTGACGTGTGCACATGGATTTTAGTCCTTTCTTGGTGATCCAGATAAGGTCTACTATCTTTGTCTCCACGACAGAGTCAGCCGTCAGCACCTGTTCTATCTCAGGAATGCAGAAGCACTCGGAGATAGCAAACTAGTCAAGAAATGTTTCAGGAAGGAATTAGACAACAGGTATCAAGGAGGAAAACATAATTTCTCAACAGTATAACCAAGTCTGCCATCAGTGATGTCCACTTTGAGTCACTTTATTCTATTTTGTAGGGAGAAAACGTCCAGACAATAATGGACATCTATGTGTCACATTCAGTGACTTTCAACTCTTCCTTATTCTGACACTCTCACACTGTTTCTGAAGCACTACACAGTGTGCTAAGCTTTTTACATGCAGCATCTCATTTAAATTAATATTCACATCAAGCCTATGAAGTAGGTGCTATTATTCTTATTTACAAATGAGGCCACTGAGGTGAGGCTTCTCTTTAAAGAGATTAAATACCCTTTTCTGGATCACACAGCTCCTCCTAGTGAATAGAAGAGCTAGGATTTGAACTCAGGTCTGACTTCAAATACCTATTCATTGTGTATATGGCTTTCCTCTAAGTCCTTAAACACACGCAAGTTGGAAGGGGTGAGGGGAGCAGGGGGAACAACCTGTAAGTCAGTAAGTCAATGCTTACTAAGTAAGATGATGTTTTTTCACTTCCTACTACACAGTTGGAGAAATCCATTCATATGTCTTCCTCCACAGACACTCTTGCAAAATTCACACAGCAATTGAAATTAGGTTTCTAAGCAAAAATACTTCTCCCAAAATCATTAACCTGCTTCGGAACTTCTAAAATGATAAATCATTTAAAAATCTTCCTGAGAAGCAACCTAGCCAATTATTAAGGATACAGGTTATGAAAACAGGATGCAAAATCTGAACAAGGACCTTCACAAACTTATTGTGTTAAAAGCCCCGGAGCTGAACAATAGTAAACATTTAATCAGAGTTGGCCAAATCCTGTACCTTGTGCTTACAAGAGTGCCAGGCAGGTAACAGGGAAGGCAGCTGGTACTCTGTAGGCTCCTCAGTAGTTGACCGTATGGCTGCAAGTTTGGGACATGCAGATAACAAACTTGATGAAAGAAGCCAAAAATGCCTTTGCTTCATCTCAGTGTATATCATTTAAAGAAAGTTCTCCTCAACAAAAAGGTGTAAATAAACTGAACATTCACATCAGATTTGTAACCTGTTTTTTTTCAATCAATGTTATTTGGGGCACAGATTCTTTTTAATAAGCAAATTATCCTAATGTAGTTCATGAAATACATTTACTTTTCCTTTTGTAATAATTAGTCAGCAGTACTTTACATGGAATTTGCTGAGTAGGGTGTGAAGAAAGGAAAGGCCACATGCTATTCCAAACCTCTCTTTTATCTGTGGTCATCTCCCCTCTTCACTTTTCCTGCATATATTGGGCAGTAACCAGAGCAGAGTGTCAGATGAACAACACCCTAGGACTCAGAAAACGCTTGTAAAGACTGTGAGTCATTTGTGCGGGACTAACAAGTATTTCTAGAGCATTTGAACAGGAAAAAGAAAAGGACAAAGAAAGAAGTCGATGTCAATTAAATACCTACCCACCTCCCATCCTGTCAGCTCCGGCCAATCTGGATCTTGAATTCTCCTGCCACTCTAACTGCTGCTCTTGCCTCCTTTCAGACTTGCCTTTTCACATTACGATTCCACGTTGGTCACAATACTCTGCATCCCCACCACCAACAAAAGCTTCTTTCCTCCATAAATTAGGTTTTGGCATCTTTCCTATGCTTCCTAAGTACCAAACCCCTGCCTGTTCCTGGCTTTATTTTATCTATATACTTTTTCAAGAATTTACCTAGTGTATAGAGTGAGAATGTCACAATAATTTTATTTATATAATTTCTATTTTTAAATTACTTTATAGAATTATAAGGAAAAATTATAGTACATAGTAAATAGGAAAGCACATAATTACAGAAAGCCTACTTTTTACAGTGTGGCGTGGCAAAAGGCCTGCTGCCAGTGGAGTTTCAGAACATTAGCATGGCACTGTCCTCATTCTCTCTTTTAGGCATAAATGACAACATGCAAAGCACCCAAAACCAAAGGCAAAAGGAAACATCTGTTCTAGTTTTATGGGAATTTCAAGACGTAATAGACCAATCAAATCAACCAGTTTATCCTCTATCAATGCCAGATTATTCCCTTTGCATACCTTATTTATTTGGTTAAGTCTAGTTATAAATATCCTAGCTCACAAAATGTTCAAACATTTCTCACGAGATTAGCATTCATTCTAATAGCACAGGCCGTCCATACATGTTCCTAGGTTTGCCCTTAAATTTTCTTTACAATTTTCTTTCATTTTCTTCATCCCATTTATGCAACAAACCATGTTAAATGATTTTTCACTTCTGGTTATCTACACTCATAAAATCCTTAAAATAACCAAGATTTTTGTTTATTTAAGGCATTTTCATTCTACTAGGACAGATCTATCCAGACCAACTGAAAATTCTTCTAATATTTCATGAACTGTTAGAATTCAAGAAAGGGGGTTCTCCTGGAGTCACTGCAGTGATGTTGTAATCAAAATTCAAGGAAAATATTATAACTATGGCAAAATAGAAAAATATTATTCTACTTTAGCCTAAAAGTGTGGTGAAATATTTTATGAAGTTCTGTTTAATATCCTTCAAGGAAGATAATGGCAGACCTGGAAAAGGTTTCCAGAAAAAACCAAAAACTAACGAGAGAATAGATCAGGGACCTGCCATGAAATGAGAAACCTTTTTAGGTTAAACACCTGAGTCTGAAGGAATGTACAATTTAAGGGTTTTAAAACTTTGAATGTAAAATAGGATGACCTCTCTTACCAATATTTTGATAAAAAGGGATATCAGTTTACCTCTTTAAACTTATTTATAGCACCTATAACAGAGTTTGGGCGTGGGTTTTTTTCTTGTTTACTTTCTTCACAGTCAATTATATAAAAGAGGAAAGCATTTAACTATCTAGAAATACACTATTATATAAAGTAATGATGACATGACATAACATGTTTTTCTGGCATTTTCAACATCAATGACTCATTCTTGAATCTCAAATACATTTCAAATATTTTTATATTTATAATAGTTTATTCTTGTAATTCTGATGTCACTATTCTGCTAGATATAGTATATGATACATAAGTCATTGATTACATAAAAAGAGTAAGGCCCTCAAATTTAAGTGATTAAGACAACTCTTTAGTTTTCTGGTAAATTTTACTTATATTCTTTCTACTTGACACCATAATTTTTTCAAACATTTTTTTTTTTTTTGATGAGGAAGACCAGCCCTGAGCTAACATCCGTTGCTAATCCTCCTCTTTTTGCTGAGGAAGACTGGCCCTGAGCTAACATCGTGCCCATCTTCCTCTACTTTATATGGGACGCCGCCACGGCGTGGCTGACAGGCAGTGCGTCGGCGGGCGACCGGGATCCGAACCTGCGAACCCCGGGCTGCCAAGCGCGGACTAAACCGCTGCGCCACCGGGCCGGCCCTCAAACATTTTAATAATACCTGTGGCCTCTGAAGAATGTTACCATTCAGTTCAATTAAAGTTACTAAATATTTGTTTTATCATCTGACAAAGAGAATATCTCTGGAAAATTACCAGACTCCTGGTTAGCCAGGACTAGAATTCTTTCCTGTATTTCCTCACTCCTAAAAAGGTCCAGCCCTAGAATTGCAAAAGAATCAGTCATTTCTCTCCCAACAAACAAGACCTATCTGTAGCCAGAAAGACAAATACCTTAGACTTTATCTCAGCAGTCGATATTTGATTAATTATTCTTAAATATTACCTCTGTTCACAATAATAATAGCTGACATTTACTAAAGAGCTTATCGTACTCTGAGCATCGGGTTAAGAATCTGACATATGTAGGATCATCTCATGAAATCCCAATCACAATCAATAAAGCAAGTACTATAATTATTCCTCTTATAAAGTTAAGGAAAGTGAGGCTTAGAGATATTTAGACATTTGCCAAAATAGTATGGCCAGTACCTGGGAAAGCCTGAACTAGAACGCAGGCCTGTTTGGATTCTCCATGTGGAAGGAGAAATCCAAATGGGAGCTTTATCACGGGCTGCAATAAGGTTAGTCATGGGGTATAGCATCCACCAGCTAGTCTCAAACTTCAATAATCCACATAGAATCCTACCATTCCAGGAGATTCTTTCTCTAATTTCTACTTGCGTGATACCTTATTCTTCTAAGACCACGTTCTCTTCCCCCTGTGCCCACACACACTGCCTTCTACTCCTCAGGGCTTGAGGTTTCCAAAGGAGCTGAAGAGCAGCTGCCCTCGCAGCTTTGACTTCTGACTTTTTGTATTGGAAAAGTCACTAAGACTCCAGAAACATAATTGTTATGCAGCTGGATATGAATTGAACTATTTTTTAAATTATGCAAATTAAAAAATTCTAGTTTGTGCAGTAGCTGATTATTCTAATAAGCCAACTGCACAAAATTTTCTGTTAGAAAAAAGTTTGTCTTTATGCAGCAAATATTCTCAAATAATTTTATTGCATTTTCAAGAAAGGTGAGGCAAATCACAAATGCTGGTCAATGTTAACCAGATGGGTTAACCTCGTCAAGGAGAAAGACGAGCAGTGGTTTGCATGACATGACTGCTTCACACTGACAAGGGACAAGATGAGATGCTGCACAGATCACCCCATCCGTGTGCTGACAATGACTTCATGTGCTCTGATTCCCTGCATGCATGTCAACTGTATTCAGGTGTCCTTTAAATGCCTTTTCTTTTAAATCTCTAGACCACTTCTTAACATAAAAGAACTTAAAATCAGTTGTAATATAAGGAGTCCTGGGTTGTGTCTGTTTTGAACTCCTCCTGACTTCTGTCTTTTCTAATTGTCCCAGAGCATCCCTTGTCTTGGGTTAGATCAGAATATAGGAAGTCTAAATTGAAAACGGAAAACAGAGCAAAGCAGAGCTTTATAAATCAAGCAAGGAGAGAAGTAAAAATTATTCCTGTTGAAACACATTCTATGAATGCAACTGAAGCCACATGATCGTCAAAGATGTTTATCTGATGTTTAAAGATTCTTATCACTCTGATACTGTGTGAAGAGGCTACGAGTTCTATATCAATCAACCAATCTTCATAAACGTAGCTGCTATGTGAATGCAAAGGCTGGCATTAACAGTAAAGAGGAGAACTTTGTGATTAGCTAATTAAGGTGCATTAGGAACTTAATTTATCTACAATGCCATGCTACCACAATGCAGAAGTTTCAGACTCAGTGTGTGGGCAGGAATTATGCAAGAAAATGAGTCACCACCTTTTGGAATAAGTTTTAAACACATAATGGCCCTTAGCCGCCTCTCTTCTCCACCCTCTAGCCACCCCACCTCAGCATATCACCTAGACCCACCGTGGACCTTACGGTGTCCTATGACCTCACACCCCAACATCCCAAACATTTGTTTTCCTGACATGCTGAGTCCTCCTGGAGACATTTGCCATGAACCCCGAGGAGTCCAGAGAGCCACGTCCCCACCACTAACCCTACACTCACTTATTCTGTAATTCTGCACAAATTACTTAAACTCTCCAACTTGTAGTTTCCCCATCTGTAAAATGAGGACAATAACACCTGTTCCACCCCCCATGTGTATATGAAATCATAACGCCTGTCTATCCTGCATGTATGTGAGAGCATTTACAGCAGGAGTAAGGTAGGAAGTATTATTCTGTGGCAGATTAACTGTTGGGGTCATCAAACACCTCCTAACACACCCATATAGGTAGGTACCAGCAGAGACAAAGGCACTTTCCTTTCAACCATAACTGTCTAGCATAGGGGTCAGCAAGCTTTTTCTGTCAAGGGGTAAATAGTAAATATTTTGGGCTTTGCAGGCCCTGTGGTCTCTGTTGCTTCAACTCAGCTCTGCTGTTGTAGCAGGAAAGCAGTCACAGACAATACATAAACGGATCGGTGTGGCCAGAGTGACCCCAGTGCTCCATTTGCCAACCCTGACTTAGACTATGTGACAGATATGATGGATGGGTGCATTTAAACTGGGAGACATGGAAATGGTTTCTGCCCCACCTCCCCCCTAGTTTACAGTAATTCGAAAAATGGCTGAAAATAAAAGAGATGAAAAATGTGAGGGAAAAGATAATGTAGTAGCTATGCTATCTGCCCACCTATCCTCTTCTCTTCCAGAAAAGTTGAAAGAGGACATTTGAGAGCAGGATTCCCGCTGGCATTAGCCATGTCATGGGATGCGCAGACAGACAACAGAGATTTAGCAGCATACGTCTGTACAAAGTGGGTGATGAAGACTGATGTCCACTAACTACATGGAGGAGATACAGAAGGGTCCAAGTGCCCAGTGAGGGTGGAAGGCAGCTGGGAGAGATGGCCAGCATGCCATCAACAGAAGTGTCACCACGGCAGAGGGTTTCAAAGCAGACCACCCAAACCATGGATGCAATGGAAGGCTGCAGCACCTGTGAACCCTTGGCAGGGTTCCAAGACAGCAGGCGAGACCGGGCACTTCCCCAGAAAGAGCCGTGGCCACCACTTCCGCCAGGGTCCAAGCTGGGAGATGACAACAGAGAACACAGGTAGGACCAGCTTCACAGGCATGTGAACTGTGTGGTTGCCCGGGCCCCACACTCAGCTTAATGCTCTGCTGTTGCTGTATTGAAATTCTTAATTATTTTTTAACTGAAGACCCCGCGTTTCCGTTATACACTAGGCCCCTAAGTTAAGTGGCCAGTCCTGACAGCAGCAGGGCAGTCAGTCCGAAGCAGACATTGCAGGTGCCCCACCCTGTCGCTTCCACCAGGCTAGTCGTGTTAGCAAACTTCCCCTCCCACCCCTACAGGTGAGGCACAGTGTTTGTGTGAAATCCCGAAATGTGGAGGAGAGGAGCTTGGAAGGAGGGGAAAGAAAGACTGAAATGGAATTCCGATTTGTTCTGGGATTGAGCTATGCGTATTGAATTTAACTGAAAAAAAAATCACCAGACAAAATTGAATTTACCAGAAAATATCCAGGCTAAGTCCTCTACCTCAGGTGGGGATTGGAGGCGGGGAGTACAGGAGAGGTAACTAAGGAGCAAAGTTGAATGCAGTCATAAAGAAATGGGGCTTGCCTGGTGGCGTAGCAGTTAAATTCGCACACTCCGCTTCAGCAGCCCAGGGTTCACAGGTTCGAATCCCGGGCGCGGACGGACACACCGCTTGACAAGCCATGCTGTGGCAGTGTCCCATGTAAAATACAGGAAGATGGGCATGGATGTTAGCCCAGGGCCAGTGTTCGTCAGCAAAAAAAAAAAAAAAAAAGAGGAGGATTGGCAATGGATGTTAGTTCAGGGCTAATCTTCCTCACACATAAAGAAAGAAAAGAAGTATTAGAATTATGTCAAGTGTTATGGAGTATCTTGACTGTGAGATATAACACTGACTGCAGTGTTAGCAACCATCAGCTACTGCAGGACTTTCAGGCAATATATGTAAAGGGGTTTCCTTTAAATTGCATCACTATTGCTTCTGCTCTAGCTCTGAAAAAGAAAAGCAAGAAATAAGACCCACGCATGGGGCCTAGAAGCAACCGGCACTCAGCAAGGAAATTCTGCAGCCCCTCTGACAGGAGGCTGGAGGGAAGACATGGGGTACAGCGCCCCAAGGCACTCCATCGCCAGTCTCTGCCCTCCTGGCCACCCTCTTGTACGCACCCTCCCTGTTTTCCCATTGTCTTCCTCACCTATGCCTTTCCCTGAAATTATAAAAATGAGATCCCAGCAATCTCATTCTGCTCCACAAGGGCCTTCCCCACCCAGACTTGCCTGAAGTGGGTCCCAAGCCCACATATGGCCTCGCCCATCTACTGAACTCCCACTCTCCCAGAGTCTTAGGATGGTGTTAAGAAATCAACCTGGCTAAACTTAAATCACATAATGGCATCACTACCTCAGTCTTCATTAGCCCTAGTGAGTCTTTGATTGAAATTAAAACAGAAGTAGTCATTTTTGAGAGGCTGGGTTGAAGGTAGGATGAGGACAATATTTCTTTAATTCATACCACTAGGCTATTCTCCTATGTAAAATAAGTCATGGCAGAGGGAGCTCAAGAAGAAATCTGGGAGCAAATTTTTTTCTCCCCTTCCCTCTCAACGTGCTTAATTCCCAACTCCTTTTTACTGCACTGCTAAGTGCCAGCATCCTCTTCTGTGCCTTGGTCCAAAATTCCTTTTTTGGAGAGTCAAGCTGGACCCAGAGTTCACATAGCAGACATATCTTGCCTCCTAAAATCTGGTCTTAAGGGAAGGGGAGCAGGAAGACCAGGGTTATACCAACCTGCCAGGGCACTGGGAGCAGATTGCAGGCAGAGAAGCTCCTCTGAAAGCCTAGGGCAGTGGTTCTCAAACTTCAGAGAACATCAGAATCACCTGGAGGGCTTATCAACACAGGGATTGTTGGGCCCCACCCCAGGGTTCTGATTCAGGAGGTCTGGGGTGGAGCTGGAGAATTTTCATTTCTAACAAGTTCCCAGGTGATGCTGATGCTGCTGGTCCCAGGACCTCACGTTGAGAACCGATGCTCTAGGACTAAGTAGGATGAAATTGGATCCAGAAAACTGCAAAGAGGCCTCAGAATATCTACCTATTTCAACTGGAAACTCTCTTTGCTTCCCATAACTAAACAAGGAATGCTTGGCTTGGCTAGAAAAAATATTATTAATTGTAACTGTGTGTGACTGATTACATGCCTAATTGTCATTCATCCTCCAGCAGGGGCCCTGTTTGAGGACTTAGACTTGCAGGTTACAAAACAATGTCCTATACACCAAAACCTCTTTGCAGATATGGTTTCTGTGTGTGTGTGTGTGTGTGTGTGTGTGTGTGTGTAACAAGACTTTTCTTATCAGAAAATTAACAAAATAATCTAGATTTTCAGATTTTATTGAAAAAAATCATAAGATGTAGCACTACTGAGCCCACCTTCCCACGTAGCTACACTTAGCTGGACTTGAGTCATGCTGGCTCACGTAGATGGAGCATTTCCTCGCTCGTCCACCACCCGTCCTTACCACTCTCCTGTATCGCTTGACTTATTACTACATTTGCACTACGTTTTTCTTCTAGTAGAGAAATTCTTCTCTGTATTTAAGGAGAAAAACAGAAGCTACAACAAGAGTGTTTCATGTTTCAAGAGAAAGAAGAGGGAGTATTTAGTAATGACCACCCCTACAGGTTTAATGCACACATTCTGCCAGCTTCACCTCTTCATTACCCCCCTGTCTTCGGTAACCATGCGAGTTTGGGTCCAGTCTGGACAACCTGATGGCAAGCAGAAACGCATGGGGCAGCGGGTGGAGGCAAGAGGCAGACTCTGTGTGCAGCGTGGTCAAAGAAACCTCCTGGGAAGGAATTGTCCAAAAGGAAGAAGCTGCAGTCCGTCACAGGCTTGATCCAAGGACAGCGTCACTTCGCAAGGGGAGAGGGAAGGTCATGCATAGCAGGAATGTGCTCCCGGGGATGCCTCCACCAACATGCAGCCAAAGCTGAGGCCGACAGGGGCCGGCACTAAGGGCATAAATGGAAACAAAGAGATGCAACAGGAAAGGCTCTGTGAAAGGCCTGGGGCCTTGCTCTGAGAACCGGCCACGCAGGAGGCAGGGGCCAATGTGGAGAACTTCTGCATGGTCACTGTTGGAACCAGCAGAGGTAGCAGAACATCAGTAGATCTTCAAGCCAGCTCAGGGGCAGGACAGTGTTTGGAGGGCCTGATAAAGCCTCCTAGTAGGAGGACTTTCTTAGTTAGAAACTAAAACAAGGAAATACCACACTGATCTCTTACCAGGAACCCCCTGGCTTTCTCGGCTTGAAAACTCTGGGTTATATTTCATTCTACAAACTTTTTTGTGCACCACTATACCAAATAATGAGCACACGAGAACCATGCTGGGTGCGAGGACACGCACACAAACAAACATGTTCCTTCAAGAATGCCATAGTCCACGATAGTGGCCCAAATTTTTTTGACAGATCAATCCATTATTTAAAAATGTAATCACTTATCCCAATATTTGCATATTTATTTATAAAAGTGTTATGCTAATCTCCTAATGTATTAAGCATACTACAAATTATATCTCCAAATAGAAAAAACTAACTAAATAATAATAACCATTATAAATAAACATAATGGAAGCTCATTCTGCAGTGACTTCTCACGTGAAAATTGGTCTATAAAACAGACTTTTAAACAGATTTAAAAAACAAAAGGAAGCTTGGGAAATGTTTTAATAGCAGTCTTGGATCTGAGGATTAACTAGACCTAATCCTAAATAACTCCTGAGATCAGAAAAAATTGGAAACACGCAAAGACAAATGGTTGTAGATTAGGACAGAGGGGCAAGCTCTGAGGCCTGAGCATTTCTCAGATGGTGGTACTCCCTCTGGGCCCTAGGAGATGAGGAAGCTCCTTCCAGGCTGAGGGAAGAGAATAAACAAAAGTACATAGCTGTTCAGTGGCCTGATGTGCACTTAGGAGAAGTTCAAAATGGAGGACAAGTGCAGCAAAATACTAATTATGTGTGTAATGAAACAAAATGGATTAATCGGGCAAGTCGCATCTTAGAGTAAGACCACGCTCTGTTTGGATGCTCAGCCTTCAGTTTGTCCTTCGTCTGGCACTGTTATCCTTTCACATCACACACAAAAAGAAAACCGTGAACCTTGGTGGTCACCACGGTAACTAAATAGTAGGAGCGAGGGCAGAGGAAGGTCAAGGAATGTTCTATAGTTACACATCAAGAAAGTACAAAACACAGGTTATTTTTAATTTTGGCTATGTTCCTATAATTTTAATGTCTAAAAATTAAGATGTACATAAATAGTCTGTTTCTCGTGTAGCCATGAGAAAAAATACTTTCCCAGTAATTCAATACTACCTTTTTATTTTGTTGACATTTCATTTTCATAAGCTGCCATTCAAGCCAACAAAAATGCCCAAAGCGAGTATTTTCCAAATTTGTAACCAGGGAGGGTGTCCTTTACTCTCCTCCCCTTGTTCTCCATCCTCCTCTGTCCCTAGCATGCTAGCGTGACTCACTATCCACAGGACACAGATTGAGAACTGCTTTTCTCGGAGTGGTGATGTGTTTGCTCTCAATCATCCATATTGTCTCCCTAAATGACACTTGTGGCCAAGGACAAAGATTTGCCAGGCAGCTGACAAGCCAGGCAGCTGTGAACAAAGGGCTTCCCCCGACACAGGGCACAGCCAGCTGTCCTAGGCAGGGAAGAGGCCGCCATTAGTGGACTCCTGGGCCGACTGAGGTAATGGGCCTAAACATCCCTCTGCCCTCTACTCTAAGGAAATGTGCCTAATGACTCCTGGGAGCATAAGAAGAAATATAAAATAGAAAAACCAAAAAAATCAAAACCTCAGAAGAGAACTACTTTTAAAAAATCTCTCACAATACCTTATGCAAAAGATATTGACATATGTGAATTGTGTGAAAATAGAGTTTCTCTCCCAAGGATTATAGATAGCTGAATTTCACTTAAACAAAAGTCCTAGCCAGGACCACAGATTCAGAGGTTTTCTATTTCTCTACAGATTTCACTTAGATTATAAACCAGTTACACCCTACATTGGGTAGGCTGTTTAGATTTTACCAAAACAGCCCCACTGTTTTCATTAAATAGTTTGTCACTTATATGTTTATAAGTACTATACCCTACATATGTATATGTCATTGAAAGGAAATTTTAGAATAAACCATTTTCTGTCACTTTAAAATTTATTGCTCAAAACTAAATTTAAAGATAGAATTCACGTTACTGTCATCAGTGAAACTATTTTCAGGATCCACTTTATTATTTTCATTCAATGTATACTTATTAAGTGATTTCAAAGTGCCAGCAGTGCGTAAAGAAAAGACTTCTAGGTGGCTTGTGTTCTCATGGACCCCACAGTCTAGCAAAATTGTTCAGGTGGATGGATAAGTCATGGAGGGATGCTAGTTGATTGGCTGAATGAGTTATTTCCAGGAAATTTTTAAAAATTTATTATATAAAATGAGTTGATAGTCCTTTCTCAAAGTTAATTCCACAAAAATGTTACCGAGCACCTTCTCTACACAAGGCGATACGGGTTTCATCCACAACAGCTCAAAGAGAGTCAATATTTAATGTGAACTGTTAAAAAGATGAAAAAGTACTCTGTATTCTAGCACTTGATTTTTTTCCAAGCACAAAATTATATCACATGCAATCGCAACTCAGAGGGCCCTCATCTTTGTCCACTTTTCCTCAGAGCAGGACTTTGAGTCATTGGGGATTTCTCCACTTTTTTACCTTGGAATATGAATGAATGAATAAGTGATTGTTAGGGGCTTAACCAACAGTTAAATCATGTCTGACTGAATTCAGGTTCCATGTTTTTGTGCTTCTGCCATTTCACAGGTTGAGGACTTAAAATCAGGTCCCCTGGAATACAGTAACCTGGAAGTAAAATTATGGCCTCTCAAACTGCTCCCACCGTGATTGGAGACCTGCAGGTTCCCCTCAGAGACCCTCATTCAGCTATTTCTAGAAACCCAAGGGGGAGGGGTGAATAGCTGTGCTCCTCAGTGCTGTCCTGACAGCTGCCTGGACACTTTCTGACATTCCCTTCCCTCTTGCTCTTGCTGCCAGTGGCCTCTCCTGTCATCATTGAAGCTGCTGAGATGTTGTCAAAGGCAACAAAGAAGAGATCTCAGGAAGGTGCAGAAGCCTCCCCAATGGTGCAACAGGAAGGCGCAACCCCAATGCTCCGACACCCACCAAACTTCCCGCATGCTAAGGCAATGGTGGGGCCAGAATTCCTGATGCTCCTGAAGCCCATAAGATCACAGAAGCCACAGGAGTCATAGAAGTCACAAGGGATCACAGATTATCTCGAGGCTGCATTTGCTTAGAAAGTATACTTGCATCATATATTGATACTTATTTGGTGGAGCTTTAAAGGGTTGTTCATGGAGATTATAGGACAGATGAAGCCCTGCCCCCAAGCTATCTTTTGATGAAGGCCCAGGTGGAGAATTCATCTCTTCCTAACCCATTTTGGATTGTCATCTGGTACTCACAATATGTCAGAGGTTTGGTGAAGTTTTACGTGACACTGGCAGAAATCCTTCCAATATAGGTTAAGAAGGACAAAGGGCAGTGATGTGCTGGTAAGCTAACTTTCCAGAGAAAGAAAAAAATAATAAAATATATATATATATATATATATATATATATATATAATATATACCCCTGATCGTAGCATTTGCAGGTTTCTGTGGTGTAAATACCCCCATCATGGCCAGTTTGAAGCTACCAACATGATGTCACTGAAGGCAGAATTGAGAAGACATGAGCACTCCTGCAAGCCAGTGCCAATTGGCTCGAGCACACCACTGAGAAAGGGCCGAGGACCTGCTGCAGCCTCCACCCCTGCTCTTACCTTTCCATGTGGCAGAATGAGGGTGGAGAAGTTCCCCTGCATTCCTACTTAAGATATCATGAAGGCAGAAGCGAAAGACAGATAGATCAGATAAACCTGGCATCACTCGCTGCTTCCTGCATTTACCCCTCCGTCTGCCTGACAAGGGTAAAGCACATTCTAACCAGCCACGCCGCAGTCCACAGTATTGTGGTGTTTCAAAGCAGACAGAAAAGCAGGTAGAAGAAGGTAAAAATCACAAAGAAAGAATTTGTCTTCTTAAAGTATGTGACAATAAGCTAGGCAGAAAATATGTGTTTGTATGGACAGACTTAAAACAAATGGCCTCTGTAAAGAAAAGAAGCTGGATTTTGAACTGAAGTCAATGTTTTGTTCTTGTTTCTCTTCTTTTATTAGAAATAAAGCTTAGTTCACAAGGACTGTGGCCCTCTCGTCTTCCTCACGCTCCTCATCTCAGCGATCCTCTGGGCCACAGAGGCCTCAGGGGAGAGCCTGCGTCTGCGATATTTCGGTGACAGTCACTGATGTGTTGATACAGTCAGGGATCTCGCCGTGCTCACCATGAGGTAACTGCCTCAGTACAGTCCAAAAAGATGATGTCAAAGATTTATGCAAACCAACAGTGACCGTGAAGACTTCCAGTGCATCTCGAATGGAACAAGTGGGGCGGCGCTCATTGGTCATGAGCCTCACAATTTGCTGAGAAGATATTTGAGCTGGGGAAGAACTGTTGTCAAGAACTACGAATTAGTCATCAGTAATGTGGGCTTAGAGGCCCACTGGACATTCCAAAGAAATTAACTGCTTGCTTTGTGCCTCAGTTTCTCCATCTAAGGTGGGAGACCACTAAATGTCATCTTTTTCGTAGGGGTAAGCTTTGAGATTTCATGAATTAGTTTATGGAAAAGAAAGCTTTAGAGACGAGGCCCTGTGTATGGCAGCAGTCTTCGCCAGGTTGGAGTGTAACAATTCTTGCTTCTCTCTGTCACATTCTGTCACTGTGGCACAGTGACAGTCCAGAGACAACCAGTTTTACTGTCATGAACTCAAGAATATGCTTCTCCCAGCTGTGCTTAGTTGTACGCCTCCATTAGATCCTTTTGGGCAGAAAATATTAGTCAAAGATGAAGATGATAACCTTCGTCATGGGTTACGTATAAATAGTGAGGCTATAAAAAATATAGTATTGTGATTTTTGTCATTCACTGAGCTATGAGATAAATCCAACATCTGGATGTCATACTTTAGAGGAAGACTGTTCACAGCACATGATAAATATATTTAGCCCAGGGACTTTGCTTTTCTCTTCTTATTCTCCTTATTCCACAGGGCTTTGATTAGAAATCTTTAGAGAAATTTAACTCAAGCAACAAATAATAACAGAAAGAGAAATTATACTTATTTTTGTCTGCATATTACAGCTCTGGTGTACTTACCATTTCCTTCATCCCACAAGACCACAAACTGCTTGAGGGCAAAAGGTCTCATTCACTTGTATAACCCCCGCATCAGTTAACACAGGGCTCACACAAAATGTATGAGCAACAATCTTTGTGTAATTGGATTAAGCTACGAGGGGAAAGGCAGGGTATGAGAAAATACAATGAACACCAGAATACTCTTTGATCTCCTGGAAAAGTTGGCCCCATTCTGGCTCAAATAAATTGAGAATATAAATTGAAGAGTGTAAAAATGTAGACTGATCTCTCGAAAGTCCTCAGAAATCATAAGGACCACCTAGAATGTTGCTTCTACTCATGGGCTCTTTATTAAGAAGAAGGAGAATTTACAAGATTTCCCAAATATTACAGACAAATCAGGAAAGCCAAAAAGTGACTGAAAGTTTCAGAAACTATATAAATTTTGAATGACTCCAATAGGAAAGCTCTGCCAGAGTCAGGGGTTACAAACAGGCTGCTGACCAACTTGGTAGGCCAATATTACATTCTCCCCAAATAACCTCTAATGAAATGTCTCCAGATCTCTGATTCTCCCTGTTAGCATGTTAACACAGAGGTCCTACATCACAGCCATGCCCCCAGCTTGTTGAGAGGAGGAAATCTACACTACTAAAAGCTCTGAGGAAAGGTTAAAGGGATAGGAAGCAAATGCGGTCCTGACTGGAGTGTGCAAACTCATGCTCTCTGTCTCTTAAGGCACAGAACAATAGCTACAATGGACAAACATAGCAGATGGCCTTAAGGTAAGCAGGAGGGCAGACATAGGACAATGAAAGGTAAGCTATTTTTAATACTGTAGAACAAGTGGTATATATTCACCCCTTGGGATTAGTCAAGGAGCTCAGATCTGAAAAGGATTTTGATAAAAAAATGGATGATCGATGTATGATAGGATACTAAAGAGAAGTTGGAAGTATTTACATACAACACTATCCTTTGAGTATAATGTTCTAGAGAGGAACTGCCATACTCTTCCAAAAAGGTCATTGGGGACCTGCTATGGTCTGAATGTTGGTGTTCTCCCAAAATTCGTATGTTGAAATCCCAATGCCTGATGTGATGGTGTTAGGAGATGGTGGCTTTTGGGAGATGCTTAGGTCATAAAGGTGGAGACCTCATGAATGGGAGAAGTGCTCTTATAAGAGACCCCACAGAGCTCCCTAGCCCCTTCACCATGTGAGGACACAGGGAAAGTCAGCAACCCAGAAGAGGCCTTCACCAGGACCTGACGACGCTGTCACCCTGAGCTTGAACTTCTGGCCTCCAGAACTGTGAGAAATAAATTTCTATTGTTTATAAGACAACCAGTCTGTGTTACAGCAGCCAGAACAGACTAAGACAGGACCCCTATTCAAAATAAAACTCTGAGTTAGAGGGACCATGCATTTGAACTAGTGCACAGTAAGTTCTTCCTAACACTGAAATATAAATTAGGCCATTACTAAGAAGTAAGTCTCAATTAAAGAGGGAAGATGTGTCAGCAAATCCTTCCTATTATACTCAATACACCAGGTCAACAAATATTTCTTGAGAACTTAGTGAATGCAAAGCCCTGTGTATATCCTACCTCACTTGAGTCAATGGGAAAATATATGCATTTCCATATATTATTGCTATGATGGCTTGCTTTTCCTGTTAATATGGAAGTCAACATCTTAGGAGTTTGAACTTGATTTTAAAAAGTATAATAATTGCATTGGGTAGGTGTTACAAATAAGATATGGAAATAACTTCTGGGTTTTTTTTTAAAGAAATTCATTTTGAAAATATATTATGGGTTCTTTTCATCTTCTTGTAAATCTAAAATTATTTCAAAATAAAAAGTTAAAAAATACATTGTGGCAAATATGAAAATGAGATATGAGCACTATGAGATATGAGCTGATCTTTTAAAAGGTTTAACTCCAAGTCAATAAAATCCTAAGAATGTGGAAATTCAGAATTCCATCTGCCTTCCCCAACCTTCATGGCAAGTCAGTTAGGTTTACTGCCAGGCCTGTGACTGTGCAGAAAGGACAAGAGAAGTGCAGATGAAGAGCATATGCACTGTGGTTGGGCTTATTGAAGATATTTAACAACATTTGTGCTATTGAAGCCAGGCGATCAGTAACAGGGAAATGCTGAGACTCGTCTACAAAGCGCAACGGCAGGTGAGATCAACTCCTTGCAATCCAGAATCACACATCTCCACGAGACCACAGCCGTGAAGACCCATCGGGAACCACCCCCCCAATTTTGTCACTCTAGCCTTTGACTCCACTGACTTCTTTTAAGAAATGGGCATGATAAAAGAGTGAAACTTCCTCCCTTCTCCAACTCCATTTCTCTTACACTCCTTCCCAAAACACTCATCCACACAAATCGACATCTGCACACATGCAGGATCCTTAGCCAGTGATAGCAGTGGAGTAGTCCCTCCCTGATTCCTTGACAACCAGCTGATGAATGGAGGACCAAGGAGTCCTCACAAGAGCCATCCTTTTACCGTTAGGGCAGAAACAAAGAAGGGAGAAAATATTCGAAGTTAAGCTATAGAATGACTCTCTAATTGTTATGGCCCACAGTGAAAAATCTTGAAGAGAAAGCGGAAACTTTCTTCATTGTTTGGGAAAATAATTCCCTAATTCATTTCTTCAATTTTTAGATCAAATAAAAAATGAATAACTTAGAATATTTGTAATTAGAATTCATTATGCCTCTGAAATATCCATTAAACAAAATTAAAAATCAACCCATAGATTTTCTTTTTTCCTTAGAAATTTTATATATCTAAAACACTGTTTAAAGCTCTTTAAAAAATCATTAAGACTGTTGGATTTGCAACAACATGGATGGACCTTGAGGGTATTATGTTAAGTGAAATAAGTTGGACAGAGGAAGACAAACACTGCATGATTTCACTCATACTTGGAAGAGAAACAAACACATGGACAAAGAGAACAGATTAGTAGTTACCAGAGGGGAAGGGTGTTGGGAGGTGGGCAAAAGGCGTAAAGGGGCACATATGTATGGTGACAGATAAACAATAATGTACACCTGAAATTTACCTCAATAAACTAATTTAAAAATACCCCCCAAAATCATTAAGCAAACGCAATCATCAGAAAGAAAAGCAAATATTTATAAATATTTATGCCAAAAGCATTAGCATTATAAGTATCAATCAATTTTCAATAGACTATACCAAGGAAGTAAACAATTTTTAAATATCTTTCAAAAATCTGTAGTCAACCTATCCCCTGTCACTCACTAGCTCATTTTCTCAGCTACACACTTCAATTTTTCTGAAGAACTTAAAGAAATGTTTTCCTTGTAATCTTACATGTTTTAAGGGAAAAAATGGAAGAAATATGTATTGCACGTTGATTCCCATGAATACGACTGACTGGTGTGTGACACTGGGCAGCTCACTTCACCTCTCTCTGTCTCATTTGTAAAATAATGGGATTGTACTTGATTAGAAGTTGCTAACTGGTAGCCCTTTGGCCATATCCAGGCTTTGAACATGTCTTGTTTGCCCAGCATGTTTTAAAAATTAGGAAATTTCAATTCAAATCCAAATTTCTGATTTCTCTTTAAGAATCGTAATATTGGCACACTGGGCCTACATTCCCATGTGGCAACAGAGGCTATGTCCCCTTGGATAAGGATGGACTCTTGGTGTTAACATACCCTACCTGACTGCTTAGCGTCTAAGTTTTTGATGAAATAGATCACCTCTAAAGTTTCTTTCTGCTCTAACATTCTTACTTTCAGAGTGAGCCATTTAGCAAAAAGTCCATTTAACCTCTCTAAGCCTCAGCTTTATTTGAATATGGGGATAATAATAACATGTGACCACCAGTTGAGCTTTGGAGAGACAAGATGAACCGGTGACTACTTAGCACAGTGCCATGCTTGTCAAAAGTGCTTCCTAAACAGTAGAGCAACAGGGCAAATAACAGTGAACATAGTGCCTCTAACACAATTCTATGATGGCTGATCCAATCAAATCAAAACTGACATGTTGACTCTTCTCTTCCAAATGCACAATTGGTCCCATTAAAAAATTAACTATTTGCCTCTAATTTTCAGAAACATTTTGTTCAGTTAATAGTAAACAGATTGGGATTCCCAAATGAGATGCAACCAATTAAAAGAAAACAGTGTTCTTTGAATGTCTCTGGTTCTCATATTCTCTGTTTCTGGTTGAACCAGCTATCAATAGCTGATCTGCAGGAAGCTCGGATCCTACTTACTGCACTTGCCAGTACAGTCTCCCACTGGTAGTATTGTTAAACACAAATAACCAATTTAACAGAGAGCTCATGCTGGGTTTACTTCTCATTCATACAAGAGCCACCAATGAGCCCATAGAGGACACCATGGGAGTTTTTGTCATAGGTGTCCCTGCCATTTCAAGTTGCTCTATAGTCACTCATATATCCTATCACTCACTAGCTCATTTCCTCAGCCACATACTTCACGTATTGGACTACTTTATTAATAACAATGGAGCTTCATTGTGCCTGTTCCAGTGTGTGACTGGCACAGATTTGACCATACTTTAAAAGATTCATTTTTAAATTAAATTTGACTTACACATACTGTCACTATGTGTGTATATTTGTAGAGAAGAAAATTTTGTAAGTTCTAGTCCAACAATACTTTAGGTAACAAAATATGAGAAAAATAAAATACTTTGTACTCCCCTCAGAGTTTGTTTTATTGGGGTTTTTACCTGTAATTGTGTATTTATATCACCTCAGAATGTGCAACTGATTAACAAGACCCAGGCCAGCACACAGGGCACTCCCCTGCCTCTGTGGCAGAAAGGAATGGGGATGCCTGAGGGAAACTGTAGTGGTCAGTGCAGCCTGACTTCCACCTGGCCCTGGATCCCTCTCCTCCACCTCTCACAACCACTCTCTCACAAGTGTCAGCCCCTCCAACTCACACTCTGCAGAGCTCTCAGAAAAATATATTGAACACAAAAGTGTCTTTGTGTCAACCCTCAGCTCAAGATTCTTGAGGCATTTGCTATGACTGAGAAGTAAATTCAACAGTCCTACAAGACCTAGACCCTGTCAAGCTCTCTACATTCTCTTCCCACCCTTCCCCTCAAAGAACCAAGTGCAGCTAATCTCTGTTTCCCTAACACGTCACCCTTTCTCCGGGCCTCTGGACCTCTCTCCTTCTCCTGCCCACCATTAATCCCACTCTTCCTTCAAGTGTCACCTCAAGCATTACTTTCTCTTCTCTGGCTCCCTTAGGAAAACTTAGCTGCTCCTTTCTTTACTCTCCCTGAATGTTGTTCACATATAACTATGGCAACTACCATGTTTATTTGCCTATGTGTGAGCTTCTTGAAAGCAGAGACCAAGTTTTTAAATATTTTTACTCCTAGCACATAATACAGTGCCTGGCATATTGTAGGCAACTGGATATTTGCTAAATATTGAATAAATGGACCTGCTGGGTTCTCATAGCCTATGTATTTTTAGATTCCATTCTGCAAAATCATAAGACCCTTCTTGTTACCACTACAACTAATTAGCAGTATATTTTTGCACATCTTTCTTCTCAATACATTCTGCTTTCTTCATTTATTCCTTTGGTACATTCCATCTGTTTGTGCTTAGTACATATTAACAACAACAAACTATCTGAGTGCATTATATGGTAAGATCATTATTTTGCTGAATCATACAAATATGAAACTTTCCAAGTATCCATAGTATATTTGTTGTGAAATTTAGAGGATGATCATGCCACAGAGTACTTTGAAGACTAATTTCAAAATATATAATGAGATTGGTTAAATTACAAAGATAAAACTTAAGAGATTTTTACTTATAATCACTTAATTTTCAAAAAGCACAAAACTTTCATTCTCTGAAGCTATTGATATAGTTAGATTCTTATGAGAATAAGACCCCACCTTATTCCATGCACCATTTAAACCTTGCTTTTCACAGCTAAAGGCATGTACTCTGCTAACCACTATGCAGAAGTAGTGTTTGCAGCTGCATCATTATAAAATATAACGAACTCTTACACTTAATGAGCCAAAGCCCAAATTCTCTACAGTGAGTTAACTGTGTTTCTTGTTAATTGAATGCTGTGGATGTAACCACTACCTATCTTGGTAAAAATCTCCCTCTTGCATGTTTAGCCCAGAACGTAAATGAGCTAACCTCCATTTCGTAGTAATTCACAGAGAAAAGTGGTTGTATGGAATGGCCTGTTCTCTGATGGGGCTCTGCACTTCAGAGGTTTCACACCCGTGGTGGCTTCTGTAGTGGTAAACAGTTTACCTGGGTTCACACCCCTTGACTTTCACTTGGACAAACCTGAGAGCTCCAGGCAGCTGGAACTGCCAACTTTTGCATAATTTTCTTCCCACAACCATCAATCTCTCCCTGGCAATAAGAGAAGACTAACCATGGTTTGCCCAGTGTCACCTGGGAAGATGATGAATCTTTCATTGAATTTGAGCCAAGGATGATGTTC
Source organism: Tapirus indicus (assembly GCA_031878705.1). Lineage (NCBI taxonomy): Eukaryota > Metazoa > Chordata > Mammalia > Perissodactyla > Tapiridae > Tapirus > Tapirus indicus. The sequence goes on from CM062933.1 coordinate 3,597,031, forward strand.
TCCAGCAAAGTAAACCCAGTGTACACTGTTCTACCAGTTCTATAATTTGGAGAGTCAGATTCTCTGCACACAATGTGGCACATTTCCTGGACTGGCTAATTGAGCCAGTTGCTTCTAAAAAGCTGGTGCCAAGCATCTGCCCAACGACTTAAAACACCTTCCCTTTTGGTTTGTTAGTATTCAGTGTTCATTTCTTTGGCTAACATTGATGTCATATCAAATGAAGTCACCAAACCTCAGGGAGGAGACAACTTGCCTCCAACAAAGCAGCATATTATTCTGACAAGACATTTAGTCAAAAATGAAAAAGAAATGGTTGAAGTACAAAGTTGGTATGAACTCAATCGGTCTACAAATTATGTGGTATTAAGAACTTATACATATTGTTAGCTAAAATGAGGTTTCAGTGTAGGTAGGAAGATAAGAGAGAAAAATGGTTATAAACATATAAAAATAGATTTTTAGATTTCTTTAAAGAATAATTTTTTTCCAGCAAGAAACACTGGTAATAAAACTTAATCCCTGAAAATCATTTGGAATTTATCTTCTTCCTTTGTTTTTAATTGGCAGGAAGCATTTTCAATGAAAACTGCCGTTCACCATGCATGTTAGCTTGAGCCAAGAACTGGTTTTTCAAATCTCAGAACTTTGGAGAAGGTCAATGTCACCAGAGGGAAACTGCAGGAAGCCCTGGGGTTTTTTCCATCAACCATTTGAAGAGGAGAGGAGAGCAGTGCTTTCCACCACTGGGCGTGTGCACGTGAGATTTGCTTTACTAGGCAAAATTTATTAAATTTAAAATTTATTATTTTAAATAGTTATAGGATGGAAGACAAGGTGGAGGCTGGTTGTCTAGGGAATAAAGAATGGTGAATTTTTTTGTTTGTTTTGGAGGCAGTATTTAATTGGCCTAATTTATCTTTTTTAAAAATTTTTTTATTGATATCTTAATAGTTTATAACACTATTTTATAGGGTTTTAGTTGTACATTATTGTTTGTCTGTCACCATGTGGATGCATCCCTTCACCCCTTGTGCCCACCCCCCACACCCCTTCCCCTTGGTAACCACCAATCAGTTCTCTCTGTCCGTGTGTTCATTTATAGTCCATATTTGAGTGAAATCATGCACTGTCTGTCCTCTCTCTCTGGCTTATTTCACTTAACATAATACCCTCTAGTTCCATCCATGTTGTTGCAAATGGGACAATTCTGTCTTTTCTTATGGCTGAGTAGTATTCCATTGTATGTATATACCATATCTTCTTTAACCAATCATCAGTCAAGGGACACTTGGGTTGCTTCCACTTCTTGGCTGTAGTGAATAATACTGCAATGAACATAGGGGTGCATACACCTCTTGTGATGGTTGATTTCATGTCCACTGGGTAGATGCCCAAGAGTGGGATTGCTGGATCAAAAGATATTTCTATTTTTAACTTTTTGAGGACTCTCCATACTGTTTTCCCCAGAGGCTGCACCAGTTTGCATTCCCACCAGCAGTGAATGAGGGTTCCCGTTTCTCCACATCCTCTCCAGCATTTGTTGTTTTTTGTCTTGGTGATTATAGCCATTCTCACTGGTGTCAGGTGATATCTTAGTGTAGTTTTGATTTGTATTTCCCTGATGATTAGTGATGTTGAACATCTTTTCATGTGTGTATTGGCCAGCTGTATCTCTTCCTTGGAAAAATGTCTGTGCATATCCTCTGCCCATTTTTTGATCGGGTTGTTTGTTTTTTTGTTGCTCAGTTGTATGAGTTCTTTATATATTACAGAGACTAATCCCTTGTCGGATAAATGATTTGTGAATATTTTCTCCCAGCTGGTGGGTTGTCTATTCGTTTTGATCCTGGTTTCATTTGCCTTGTAGAAGCTCTGTAGTCTGATGAGGTCCCACTTGTTTATTTTTTCTTTTGTTTCCCTTGTCTGGGTAGACATGGAATCTGAAAGGATCCCTTTATGTCCAATCTCAATTAGTGTACTGCATATATTTTCTTCCAGGAGTTTTATAGTTTCAGGTCTCACTTTCAGGTCCTTAATCCATTTTGAATTGATTTTTGTATATGGCAATAGGAGATGGTCTACTTTCATTCTTTTGCATGTTGCTGTCCCATTTTCCCAGCACCATTTATTGAAGATACTTCCCTCTCTCCATTGTATGTTCTTTGCTCCTTTGTCGGAGATTAGCTGTCCATAGGTGTGTGGTTTTATTTCTGGGGTTTCAATTCTATTCCATTGATCTGTGTGTCTATTTTTGTACCAGTACCATGCTGTTTTGATTACTATAGCTCTATAGTATATTTTGAAATCAGGGATTGTGATGCCTCCAGCTTTGTTCTTTTTTTCAAGATTGCTTTAGCTATTCGGGGTCTTTTGTTGCCCCATACAAATTTCAGCATTTTTTGTTCTATTACCGTGAAGAATGACATTGGGATTGCATTGAATCTGTAGATTGATTTAGGTAGAATGGACATTTTAACTATATTTATTCTTCCAATCCATGTGCATGGAATATTTTTCCATTTCTTTATGTCTTCATCGATTTCTTTCAATAGTGTCTTATAGTTTTCATTGTATAGGTCTTTTACCTCCTTGGTTAAATTTATTCCCAGATATTTTATTCTTTTTGTTGCAATTGTAAATGGGATTGTCTTTTTGAGTTCTCTTTCTGTTAGTTCATCGTTAGTGTATAGAAATGCAACTGATTTTTGTAAGTTGATTTTATACCCTGCCACTTTGCTGTAGTTGTTGATTATTTCTAGTAGTCTTCCAATGGAATTTTTTGGGTTTTCTATGTATAAGATCATGTTGCCTGCAAATAGTGAGAGTTTCACTTCTTCATTGTCTATTTGGAGTCCTTTTATTCCTTTTTCTTGCCTAATTGCTCTGGCCAGAACTTCCAGTACTACGTTTAATAAGAGCAGCAAGAGTGGGCACCCTTGTCTTGTTCCTGTCCTCAAAGGAGTGGCTTTCAGTTTTTCCCCGTTAAGTAGGATGTTAGTTGTAGGTTTGTCATATATGGCCCTTATTATGTTGAAGTACTTTCCTTCTATACCCATGTTGTTGAGAGTTTTTATCATAAATGGATGCTGGATCTTGTCGAAAGCCTTCTCTGCATCGATTGAGATGATCATGTGGTTTTTATTCTTCATTTTGTTAATGTGGTGTATTACGTTGATTGATTTGTGGATGTTGAACCATCCCTGTGTCCCCAGTATAAATCCCACTTTATCGTGGTGTATGATCTTTTTGATGTATTGCTGTATTCGGTTTGCCAATATTCTGTTGAGTATTTTTGTGTCTATGTTCATCAGTGATTTTGGCCTGTAGTTTTCCTTCTTTGTATTGTCCTTGTCTGGCTTTGGTATCAGCATGATGTCGGCCTCATGGAATGTGTTAGGAAGTATTCCATCTTCCTCTATTTTTTGGAATAGTTTGAGAAGGATAGGTGCTAAATCTTCTTTGAATGTTTGGTAAAATTCTCCCGGGAAGCCATCTGGTCCTGGACTTTTATTTTTTAGGAGGTTTTTGATTACTGTTTCAATCTCTTTACTTGTGATTGGTCTATTCATGTTCTCTATTTCTTCTTGATTCAGTTTTGGGAGGTTGTACGTGTCCATGAATTTCTCCATTTCCTTTAGGTATCCAATTTGTTGGCGTAAAGTTTTTCATAGTATTCCCTAATAATCCCTTGTATTTCTGTGGTATCTGTTGTAATTTCTCCTCTTTCATTTCTAATTTTATTTATTTGAGTCTTCTCCCTTTTTTTCTTAGTGAGTCTGGCTAAGGGTTTGTCAATTTTATTTATCTTCTCAAAGAACCAGCTCTTTGTTTCATTGATCCTTTCTACTGTGTTTTGGGTTTCAATTTCATTTATTTCTGCTCTGATTTTTATTATTTCCCTCCTTCTGCTGATTCAGGGCTTTGTCTATTCTTCTTTTTCTAATTCTGTTAGGTGCAGTTTAAGGTTATTTATTTGGGATTTTTGTTGTTTGTTTAGGTGGGCTTGTATTGCTATGAATTTCCTACTCAGGACCGCTTTTGCTGCGTCCCATATGAGTTGGTATGGTGTATTTTCTTTTTCATTTGTCTCCAGATCGCTTTTGATTTCTCCTTTAATTTCATCAATGACCCATTGGTTGTTCAGTAGCATGTTGTTTAGTCTCCACATCTTTGTCCCTTTCCCAGTTTTTTCCTTGCAGTTGATTTCTAGTTTCACAGCATTATGATCAGAAAAGATGCTTGTAATGATTTCAATCTTCTTAAATTTATAGAGGTTTGCCTTGTTTCCTAATATATGGTCTATCCTTGAGAATGTTCCATGTGCACTTGAGAAGAATGTGTACTCTGCTTTTGTTGGGTGGAGTGCTCTGTATATATCTATTAAGTCCATTGCGTCTAGTTTTTCGTTTAAGTCCATTATTTCCTTATTGACTTTTTGTCTGGATGATCTATCCATTGATGGAAGGAGGGTGTTAAGATCCCCACTATTATTGTGTTATTGTTAATATCTCCTTTTAGGTTTTTTAGCAGTTGTTTTATGTACTTTGGTGCTCCTGTGTTGGGTGCATAGATATTTATAAGTGTTATGTCTTCTTGGTGAAGTGTCCCTTTTATCATTATATATTGCCCTTCTTTGTCTCTCATTACCTTTTTATCTTGAAGTCTACTTTGTCTGATATAAGTATGGCAACTCCTGCTTTCTTTTATTTGCCATTAGCTTGGAGTATCGTTTTCCATCCTTTTATTTTGAATCTGTGTTTGTCTTTAGAGCTGAGATGTGTTTCCTGGAGGCAGCAAATTGTTGGATCTTGGTTTTTAATCTATCCAGCCACTCTGTGTCTTTTGATTGGAGAATTTAATCTGTTTACATTTAGAGTGATTATTGATATATGAGGGTTTAATGTTGCTATATTGTTCATTTTCTGGTTCTTTTGCATTTCCTTCATTTCTTGTCGCATATGTTTCAGACTGCAAATTCAGTTTGGTATTTCTGCATGCTCATCCTCTTAGTTTTCTCTTTATTTGTCATGTGTGGTTTTCTTCTGGTTATTTGTTTAGTGGTTACCGTGAGGTTTATATAAGAGATCTCCTGGATAAGATAGTACATTTTCAGATGCCTCCTGTTTCCTTAGACTGAGTCAATTCAATCCCTTACCTCTTCCCCTCCTTATTTGTTGTTGTCACTACTTATTCCATCTTGTGTCATGAGTGTGTGTTTACAGTGATGAGCTTGAATTAATTTTTGATGTTTTCCAACTGTATTTTGTTCTGGTTTAGTCTCCTTGCTTTTCTCCTTGCTGAAATCTTTGTATCCCCTTTCTCATTTGTTTTTTTTTTTTCAGGCCTAAGGGCCTTCTTGAGCATTTCTTGTAGTGGGGGTCTTGTGGTGATGAACTCTCTTAGCTTTTGTTTATCAGGGAGAGTTATTATTTCTCCTTCATATTTGAAGGATATTTTTGCTGGATAAAGTATTCTTGGCTGAAGGCTTTTGTCTTTCATGATTTTGAATATATCATTCCAGTCTTTCCTAGCCTGTAGAGTTTCTGTCAAGAAATCAGCTGAGAGCCTGATGGGGTTTCCTTTGTATGTTATTTTGTTTTTTTGTTTAGCTGCCCTTTACTTCCTTGTTGTGGAATCTTGTCAATTTTGCTACTGTCATGATGATTGTTTATTCCTGTTTATATATTTAGGTGATCTATTGATTTCATTCACTGTTATTTCCATCTCCTTCCCTAGGTTAGGGAAGTTCTCAGCTATTATTTCTTTGAACGAACTCTCTGCTCCTTTTTCTTTTTCTTCTCCTTCTGGGATACCTATTATCCTTATGTTGCTTTTCCTCATTGAGTCTGATATTTCTCAAAGAGTTTCTTCATTTCATTTTAGTCTTAGCTCTCTCTCCTCCTCTATCTGGAGCGTTTCTGCATGGCTATCCTCGATAATGTTAATTCATTCCTCCATATTATCAGTTCTGCTCTTTAAAGACTCCATTTTTTTCCACTATATCATTCATTTTGTTTTTCATGTCCAATAATTCTGATTGGTTTTTCTTTATGGTTTCAATGTCTTTTGTGATGAAATCTCTGAATTCATTGATTTGTTTCTGTGTGTTCACTTGTATTTCATTGAGTTTGTTTATGATAGCTATTTTGAATTCTCTTGCCATTCAGGTTATCGAATTCTGTGCCTTCAGGTTTGGTTTCTGGGTGTTTGTCATTTTCCTTTTGGTCTGTAGACATAACAAACCTTTGCATGGATCCCACGGCTTTACTTTTACCTTTCATCTTGAAGTTGGTCCTGCAGTTTCCACCTGCTGCCACTGGATGGAGATTGTGAGCGGTGTGCTCTGAGCCTGCTGCAGTCCCCGTAGGGATTATGGTGAAATGCAGGGCTTGTGGGGGGAGGGGTTCTCTCTTTCTCCTGCTCAACTCAGGAGTTTCCTTTCTGCCTCTCTTGGGGCATTTGCCACACCCCGGAAACAGTCCCTCGTCACTTCCCAGTGGGGATCGCTCGAGAGTCTGTGAGAGTACCTGGAGGGCGATAGTTTTCCCCGCAGAGGGCTGTCCCTCCCCCCTCTGTCTGTGAGCTGCACTGTCTGTCTTTGGCGATCTATTGGGGAGGGGGAGTAAAACTTCTTACCCCTACTCACGTCTTTTGGGGCTTCCCGTGCCTCCACCATCCGATGTATGGCAGCAGGGGTTTCTCAGAAGTCCTTTGTAGTGTTTGATTGAGCTCTGTTGGAATGTGAATGATGTTTTCATTGTGGTTTAGGGGGCAGAGATTCAAAGAGGGAATCTCACTCCGCCATGATGCTGACGTCACCAAGAATAGTGAATTTTGAAAGCTAATGATGAGAACTAGAAGAAGCTGCAGTTGTCTTTGTTTGGCAGGTGTATGAGTTTTCGATCAAGGAAGTCTTGGAAAGATCTTTATTTTTCAACCGTGGCTCAACATCTTTCTAGGCTGCACTCGGCTAAACATCCAGGTGAGGCACGTGCACTAAATCTTCATCGCAGACCAAACTGCATTTTAAAACAGACGCAGACACAGGTATTGTCACAAATGCAAATTAGGCCTCTTTTCCCATTCTTTGGAGATTGAGCCCTTGAAGAAATCAAATCAAGTGTCAATATGGAAGAAAGGGAATTTACTCAGTATTCTTCATTGGCATTTTTCAAAAAAAAAAATTTAAATAATTGTGATATCAAACACAGAGATTTCCACAGAGAGCTGTTGTCTACAAATAGAGTAATATCTTCCAATACAAGTGTGGAAAAACGTCTTTGTAATTTTACTTCCAAGACAGCAAGCCAGACACTAAAAATGTTTGAAAATCTGTTTGTATTTAAACTTTCAAATTGGTTAAATTTCCTTTAACGTGAGCGAGTAAATACACGGCATGAATGTTGTCATAGCTCCCCCCCAGGTCACTAGCTGGTTGCGGCATCCTTTGGCTGCCGAGGCTGAATACCTTCCCAGAATCCTCAGCACGCCACTCGAACCACTTCTACCAATCGATCAGAGCTCCTAGTCACAGGGATATGTGCTTGGTATTTCTGCTCTCAATTCTTTTAAAGTGAAATGCGATCAATTCTTATGTGTTACTACTATATAAATGAGATCGTAAATAAATCCTTTTAAAAATAGATGCCTAAGTAGCCCAGGTAAACACAAATCTCATCAAACATTGAAAAGAGTAGAACAGTGGAGGAAATAAATTCCAAAAATAATGATGCTTATTTGACTACTGTGGCAAAAATTCTGAGACACTTACTCCAAAAGCCACTCCTTGGAGTGGCTATATTTTCATCTCTCAGCTTATATCTAACTTAAACTCTAAAGTTATGTGTGTTTATGACTCATTTAAAATAATCAGTGGAGTCTGGGATTTCACTCAGAGCAAGATGATAACCAGTTAGAACCGATTACTCCAGTTTAAAATGTATATAATTCTGAGTACTAAGCTGATATATCTGATTATTCTAAAAGAGAATTCATTCATGGGCTTATTAAACAATCATAAAATATTTATAGAACACCTCTTGAATTCAAGAAGTACTTGATATAAATGATGTAATCAATTTACACCACTTTGGAAGTAATATAAGTCCAAATGCTGGTAGACTTTTTGTTCCATGTTGGGGCAACAGAAATAGGGTGAGTGGCAGGGAGGGAGAGGGAGCAACACGTTCAAGGACAATTTTTTAAAAAATAAGCCATCGACTTGCCATGATGTTTAGGTTGGGGTATTACTTTGAAATGTTGATGTTGTGTAAACATTATAAACAAAATTCAAAGGCAAGTTACAAAACGGGAACACTATTTGCAAGTATTATGTATAAATATATCATTAACATACTGATCAATCATTAATAAAGTATCAATAATCAATGATAATATTTAAAGAGCTCTTATAAATCAATACAAAATACTAATATATCAAAAAACAGGCAAAGGGCATCAATAGGTGCTTCACAAAGAAGATAAATGAATTTCCACTCAAACATAAAAAAAGATTAACTTGATGCACATAAAAAAGTACATTTAGAAAATTAGTAAAATTTACAGCAAAACAAAAATAAAATATCATTAACAGAGATAGAACACTAAATGTTGGTGAGTGTATGGTAAGATGAGCACCCTTGAACACAACTCATGAAACTGTTAATTAATATGAGGTAGTACATAAAACAAACTCCTCCTTTTCTTCCTACAAAGTAATTTGACAAATTGTATAAAAAGCCTTACAAATAGTCATTAATTTTGATCCAATAATCCCAACTTCTGGGACTTTAGTCTTAAAATATAATTAAAGATGCAACCAGAAATTTATTGACAAGGATTTTTATCAAAGTTTTAATAATAGTATTAGATTCCAAATTCCAAAACATTGGAAACAACTTAGATGACCAATAGTGTGGAATTTATTACATAAATTATAGTTTATTTATTTGATGGGAAATTACACATAAAATAAGAATTAGATGAAAAACTGTATCTTCAGTATAACAATAATTTTATTAATACAGTCATGCACCACTCAATGACGCATAATTTTGGTCAATTATGGACCAGATATACTACAGTGGTCCCATAAGAGTAATACTATATAGCCTAGGTGTGTAGTAGGCTATACCATCTAGATTTGGGTAAGTACACCTTATGATGTTTGCACAATGACAAAATTGCCTAACGACGCATTTCTTAGAAGCATCCTTGTCGTTAATTGATGCATATATAGTATATAAATTATTCAAAAAGACAAAACTTAGAAAATACATCAAACTATTCAGCAGTTATTTATGGGTGGAGGATTTGTGTATGATTTTTTTCCTTATACTTATTTTTTCCCAAGTAGCCTAGAGTGAACGAACATATATTACTTTTGCATTAAAATTTATTTTTTAAAAAATAAGGTATGACACTATTCAATATGAAGATGTCATATTATTCTGAGAGAAAGGGCCAGATAGAAGAATGAAAGGACTGACAAAGAATGTTACTAAGAGAAATTCTGGTCTCCAATGGTGAGTGTAATGTACTATAAAATGTGCACAATAATTCCCAGCAAGGCATGTGCAGGTGACACAGCAGTCTTCCCACCATTCTCAAGCCAAGACTAATACACACACCAGCTGGTCATCCTGGATTACCCTATGGAGAATTTCAGGGCTGTCTTTTTCTCCTGTCCTTCCCCTTTTGCTTTGCTTCCTTAAATCCTCTTCTTACTTGAAGGCCTATCTCCTCCATGAAATCTCTCTCCACCTCAATGCACTGCAACCTCTATCCCAGTAGAAACCTAGAGGATGTATTGCCTATACCTCTCATTTGGCAGTTAAATTATATTGTTCTGTCTTTGAGATTCTTTTTTTTATTGAGGTAACATTGGTTTATAACATATAGATTTCAGGTGTATACCATTATAATTCAACTTCTGTATACATTACATTGTTTTCACCACTAAAATCTAGTTTCTATCCATCACAGTTCAAATGACCCCCTTTACCCATTTTGCCCTCTCCACACCCCTCTTCCCCTCTGGTAACCTGTATCTATGTGTAAACAGTCTATTCTCTGTATCTATGTGTTTTTTTGTTTAGTTTTTTTATCTTCCACATATGAGTGAAATCATATGGTATCTGTCTTTCTCCGTCTGACTTATTTCACTTAGCATGATACCCTCAAGGTCCATCCATGTTGTCACAAATTACAAGATTTCATCTTTTTTATAGCTGAGTAGTATTCCATTGTATATATATGCCACATCTTCTTTATCCATTCATCTATTGATGAGCACTTAGGTTGTTTCCATGTCTTGGCTATTGTGAATAATGCTGCAATGAACATAGGGGTGCATGTATCTTTTCAAATTAGTGTTTTTGTATTCTTTGGATAAATACCCAGAAGTGGAATAGCTGGATCATATGGTAGTTCTATTTTTAATTTTTTGAGGAATCTCCACATTGTTTTCCATAGTGGCTGCACCAGTTTACATTCCCACCAGCAGCGTATGAGGTTTCCCTTTTCTCCACATCCTCTCCAACACTTGTTATTTCTTGTCTTTTTAATAATGGCCATTCTGACAGGCATGAGATGATATTTCACTGTGGTTTTGATTTGCATTTCCCCAATAATCAGTGATGTTGAACATCTTTTCATGTGCCTGTTGGCCATCTGTATATCTTCTTTGGAAAAATGTCTGTTCATATCCTCTGCCCATTTTTTGATCAGGTGGTTTAGTTTTTTGTTGCTGAGTTGGGTTCTTTTTTCACATTGAGATTTTGATGCCCCAACTGGATTTTTATACTCCAACAGGGAAGGGATAATATTGAAATTTCTTTTGTAACCCTATTCAGTTATTCAAGAAATATCTATTGAGCACAGAGTATCTTCTAGGCATTGTTTGAGGTGCTAGAAATATATAGGTGAAACTTTTAAGAGAGATAGAGAAAAAAATTCCTGCCCTCAAGAGCTTCCAATCTAGCAAGGGAGTGTGGTACTCAGTGCCATGTCATATGTGAAGCAAACCCACAATAAATTATGACAATGGTGGTCATAGTAGTGAAGACAGAAACAGTGACCAAGAACAATGCACTTACTTTCTATTGCTGCCATGACAAATTACCATAAATTTCATGGCTTAAAACACCATTCATTTATTAGCTCACAGCTTCTGTGGGTCAGAAATCTGGGGACAGTGCAGTTCAGTTGGGTCTTCTGTTTAGTCTCACAAGGATCAAAACAAAATGTTAGCAGGCTGCATTCCTTACTGGAGGCTCTGGGAAAGAATCTGCTTCCAAACTCATTCAGGTTGCTGGCAGGATTCAGTTCCTTGAAGTTGTAGGACTGGGGTCCCTCTGCTTTGCCAAGTGTCAGCTGGGAGGCCTTTGCCTCTTGGAGGCCTCTCTTTGATTCTTGCATGTGGCTCCCTACATCTCGGTACCAGCAACAGTGCACTGAATAGTTCTCACACTTGGAATCCCTCTGACTTCTTTTGCTGTATCTCTCTTGCCTCCAGCTGGAGAAAATGCTCTGCTTTTAAAGATGCATAGGATCAGGTTAGGTCCACCTGAACGATCCAGGATAATCTCCCCATCTTAAAATCCATAACCTTAATTACATCTGCAAAGTCTCTTTTGCCTTGTAACATAACACATTCATGGGAGCCAGGGATTAAGGTGTAGACATCTTCGGGGGGCCATTCTGCCTACCGCAAATAGTAATAACAAAGAACAACTGTCTGGAATACTCCAGGCTGAGATTATGGATTCAACTCAAGAAATTTAATTGGATTCCATGAAGCCCTATGTTTTTTCTTCTCACAAGAAACAGTTCTACTATAGGCCTGATTTCCTGATGACCAAATCTAGAACACTTTGACAATCTTTTGCTTGTCAATGTTTTTAATTAACAGAAACCATTTTTAGACATAATTGAGTTTTCTAACTACTTAAGTTCCATTTTTGTTGGTTCAACAAAATTTATTCTCATCTTTGTCTTAACATCAGTCAGACGTTACGAAACCCAGAGAACAAGAGAAGTTTGTTTTGGGGGTTGGGGAAGAGAAAGCCAAGCTGTGCATTACCTCATAACACCCTAAATTATGCAACTTCTCCACAGGACAAGATCAAATCCCGCTGCAAATAGAGAGAGCCCCTGGGGTGGGGGGGGGGGAGGGCATTAGAAAGAAAGCTGTCTGGCCTCTTTCAGAATGGAAAGAACAGAGTGGTCAAGGACTAATCCTGTGGCACCACAAACAGACTTTCAAGAGATTGTGGAGGGGACAATGCCAAATTCATACGACAAACAGCTCTTTTAACGCCCGTACAGTGCCACTTATTCATCTGAGGAGGCAAAAGGAAATGCTTTCAACCCTGATCCCAGACACAGAAAAGAGCCCAGGTTTACACTCCTCTGCCAAGGACAGAGTGCCACTCAACTCCGTCTTTGCCCATGAGGTGAACCAGCTGCCCAGGCCCACGAATGACATCACATCTTGAGGGGTGAAGAAAATAAAATTGCGGGAGTGTTTTTCTTAGTGTGAAATGTATTCAAAGCCCATTTCCACTACAATGTCCAAGCACCAGTGGTAGTCGAGAAGAAAAATAAAGAAAAAAAAAATTTGTGTCGCTAATATTAAATTTTGGGGGGCAAGCAAATTAGAAAATGTAGGCAAAGTTGCTTTGTAAATGTGAAGCAAAACGATCTTTTTAAAGCTAGTTGCCATTGCAGCTCTCAGTTCCAACTTCTTTACCTCACCAGTGAGGAAACTGACCCTAGGGCAGCTCGACTTTCTCAAGGTCGTGTTACTCTCTTGCTCAGAAAACCTTCAAGGGCTGTCTACTGCCCACCAGGAACAGTTTAAATCTCTGAGACTTTCATTCAAGGACTTTGTTATCTTAACACCAATTACCTTTTAAATCAAATCACCAATTAATTACCAAACAACTCCTAAGGTCAAGACACTTTGAGGCACTGTGGGCATAGGCAGAGTCACAAAATATGTTCTGTTTCTTAAAATATATTCTGTGTCCTACAGGAACAACAACTATCAGGATACTCATCTGACTACTATACTCCAAACTCAGCCTCAATTTTCCCATGTTGGCATCTTTATTCATGCCATTTCCCTCACCTAGAACTCTCTCCACCATCACTACCTCTTTTTTTCAAAATCTTACCCTTCCTCCCAGGCCCAACTCCACACACTACTAGAACAGTGGTTCTCAACCAGGGCAATTTTCCTCCCCTGGTTTTTGGAAGATTTCCTCCCCAGGGACATTTGGCAATATCTGAGGACATTTTTGATTATCACACCAGGTAGGGGTGCTACTGGCTTCTATGAGTGAAGGCCAGAGATGCTGCTAAACATCCTACGATGCACAGGACAGTACCCCACAGCAAACACTCTCCAACCCAAAATGTCAGTAATGCTGATGGTGAATGCTCTACTCAAAGAAAGTGGAATCTCCTCCTCTGAACTTCTATAACCCCGAACGTGTGAACAATCTTTCAGCATTTAGCATATATTTTCTTTTCTTTTTGCTACTGTTCTGTCTGTGTGTATTCTTTTCCTAAATGATTAGGAAGTTTGTAAAGAGAGGAAGAATTTTATGCTGTTCAGCATCTTCAGTGTCTGACTCCATGCCTACAATAAGCATTGAAAAGCTCTCTGTCGATATCAGTGATAAAATATTCTTCTATTCTTCAGTACCAGTGAACACTCCAGGCTGACAGTTATCACCGCCAGTTTCACCAGTTCCAACCTCCTCCAGGTTCCCTCATTTTTATGCTGCATCTTCAAACCCCCTGCTTTCATGAAGATAGGAAGTCCTGACAACAGAAAAATGCCAGAAGCCTAAATTGGCCAGATGAGTCTGGCTCAAGGTGATAAAGCAGTGTGACGAGTTCAAGCATAACCCAAAAACATGTACCTGAATCTCTGTTTCACGGACCATCACTTCCCCCATGCGCGCTCCACTACACCACGCCTCTCTCTCTCTGACTTCTCAGGAGCTTAGAGTAGAAAGAAGGAGTCAGGGACTCTGGCAAGCTCTCCATTTCTGTTATGGCTGACGTGGGGTAAAATATCCTAAAAGCAGGACAGGGTTAAAGCTTTAAATGTCCTCAGCACTGAAACCATTATCCTTCAACCTACTCCCATATGGAATTCAAAATAAGTTCAACAGTTCTGACCTCCCACATAGTGTCTACTTCTACACTGGTGCTTTTAAAAAATATCTAATTCTTTCAAATGAAACCTTTCTCCATCCCTCTCTCTCTCTCTCCTATTTTGGCAATGCCCTCAGCATATGCTTAGTCTTCCCAGAGGGAAATCAGCAGTGGCTAAACGAAATGGCCATTGTCTGACACCCCTATCCTCACAGTGCTGAAAAATATGTTTGTTCAGAACAGATATTTTTAATGAATGCAAAATTAACCAAATAGGAGCATTTCCAAAAACCTAATCCAATGGAAGTCTGGCCTATCCCTATAATTAATCCAGAAAACTCCAGGGAGAATAGAACCACATCCTTGTTAAAGTTTTTACCCAGAACAGTGGTTTTCAATGGTATGGAAGAGAACGTGATTTTGTTCCCTGGATAGAGTTGCTAGATTTAGCAAATAAAAATACAGGATGCTCAGTTAAATCTGAATTTCAAATAAAGAACAAAAAGGTTTTTTTAATAAGGACTTTCTATAAAATGATTTATTTAATTCCCATAACTTTAAAAGGTAGGTATGGAAACTGAGGCTTAGAGAAGTTACACAGATTGCCCCAGGACACAAAGCTGGAAGAGATGGGTTTCAATCCAGGCCTGACTCCAGAGCCCATGGCTTGAACGTTCTGATATTTACCAGGTCAGAACATACTCTTCAACATAACCAAAATGAGTTTTTGATGTAAATATGTCCATTCAATATTTCAGACAAACTCATACTTAAAAATTATTCCTTTATTATCTGGTATTCAAATTTAACTGAGCATCCTATATTTTATCTGGCAACCTATCCCCAAGGGATATTTGGCAACGTCTAGAGGCATTTTTGGGTGTCAAAACTACAGACGATGCCACTGGCACGGGCAAAGGCCAGGAATGCTGCTAAACACCCTACAATGCACAGGACAGCTCCCCACAGCAAAGAAACATCCAGCCCAAAATGACAATAATGCCGAAGCTGGGCAATCCTGATCTAGAATCACCTTGAAGAACATCCAATCTGCCCTCTTCTTCTAATCAGAGAGGATCAGAAGGCCCAGAGGAGTTAAAGTAGCATGCTGGAACCCTCACAGCTAATAACTTTCAAGTTGGTCAACTTGGAGGCAAACCCAGAAAACCAGCTCCATTTCTGTGTGGCCCAGAAACGGCACCTACTACAGCGGATACACTTAAGCTCTCCAAGAGATTCCTCCATTAGAGAACTTCATTTAAGTCCCTGGGTGGCCTCTGGCAGGGAGAAAGAGGAGGTATAGGGCTTGGGACGAAATGTTGGTCAAACATTTTTCCAAATCTTTTTCCCCAACCTTAATTTTATTTATGAGGAAGGAAAGGAAGAGTGAAAAGTCTGGCCTGGAATGAGTCCCGATCATGTCTACTCTCCTGTACTACCGCTTTTTTTTTTTGATCTACAAACATACATTGTTTGAGTCTTTAGGAGGGCTTAACTTTCCTTATTCAAGGATCTCCCTGGTCCTGGATGTGGGAAAACTGCTTAAATAGAAACCAACCCAAAGAAGTTACTAAGTATTACAAAAGGAAAATGAAGGCATTGATGAAACCTACAAGAGATTACTTGGGGGGTGGCCAAATGTCAGAGGCCTGTGAAATAACACGAAGTGGTGTACTGAAAATGTATTCATACGTCAATTCTTGCCACATAAGGTTTGCTTGGAGGCCCCAAAGCAAGCAACATGGCTCATCTAAGTAAAGAGCGAGCCAAGATAATCCAATGACCTAAGAATCTAATGACACTGCGCAGTGTCTCTGACCCTGCTGGGTTCTAACAGAGCAACTTTTATTGCTTCTCTTCTGTGAGTGTCTGCAATGATTCCCTGCCACTGCTTACTGAAAATTTTTCTTAAATTATGAGTTGAGGTTTTTTAAACGCAGTTTTTAAAATATTCATTCAGCATGTTATTAATTATTAGTACAAATTTTTGGCAGAACTGAAGAGGAATAATTGCTTTAACCACATCATCTAACTAAGGAAATACTCATCCTACTAAAAGAATTTTTACATGAAACATAGAAATGAATCTAGGAAGGGCATAGCCTACTGGAGATTTGGGAAAGAGTTTCTCACTTCTTTCTCAGTCCCCGCAGCCCCTCATTCATTTTAACGCAAAACTTCCAAGAGAAATACAACTTGCCTTTAACATTGCCCTTTCCAGTCCTGGTACAACTAACCTCTGAACCAACTGCTTTTTAAAATCTCCTTGGATCATCCACTCTGTCATTGTTATTTATATTAACATCCACATTCCCATATGAACACATAATTTCCAGTCGCTTTTTTGATCCACTGATATAACAGGGATGCATTTCAACTGCAGCCTTCAAATTGTCAAATAGTTCCTGTCACTTAATATTTAGGTTACCCACACACTTTGCATTCCTGAGAGAATTAGAAGATAATTTTCAGAATCCTCAAGGCACTTATGTGTTTCCTGGAAGCCAACTTTCCCAAATGTTTACATTAATCACTTCAAGTAAGTTAAGTAATTATAAGTAATTCCGATCAAACGTTATTTTGAGAAAGGAAATGCTACTGACTCCTGGCTCTAATTTTCATCTTATTTGGGAAAGCACTCAGGCCTCAATGCAGCCAGTAGAAGTGGCGGTGATCCTACAACAAGGAGTCCCCAGAAATCCTTCAGCCAGTAGCTCTGGACCTAAAAGACAATAGGAAACCTCCCCAGCCCGGTAAGTCTGACCACATCTAAGGATTCTTCGGTTAGAACCACAAGTATTTGCTGCAGTCTCCACAACGACAACCTTCTTCAGGAAGGGTAAGGCACCATCCAGCCAACTGAAACCACCAAGACGTCTTTGCTAAGCCTCAGCAAATATACGAAGACATAAAAGGGATGGAGACACTCTCCCCAGAATTTAACGCCCTTTGGAGAAAGTCACCTTTCCACCATTCTGAAGACACTCAGCTCTTATACACTTTTTTTTGATGACAAGATTATTTTATGTGCATTTATATATTTAAGAAAAGGAATGATGTTGTTTTGAGGAAAATCTATCATGTCCTGAAGCAAATAGCTGAATTTTGTCTAGGAGTAATGTTAGATATTAAATCACTTCTGTGGTTGAGAATTTGGTATTAATAAATTATTTTACAAAGTAAATACCCTGGAATTTCAGCTATCTCAGAGGGAAATAATTATCAGAATTATTGATAATGATTTTCATTTTCCACTAAGGCTTGAGTTAATACCCAGGCAAAAAGTTCCCCTTTGGAAATGGGAATTCTTCCCCTATTTCTGAGATTCCATTGTGCACCCCATAGAATAACTATGTGTTTTTTAAGTCTCGTCTCAGAAGATAACCAAGGCAATATGGCCAAAAGACACTATAAAACACTGAGCTTTTCTGGGTGTTAAAAAATAAATCTGTTGAATAGAATGCTTGTTAGCTTTTTTTTTTCCAGCTTTGGTGGACATAATTTGTTTATAAGAGAGATAAGACATGCTGATAAAAATAGAACTGGCCCAAACAAGTTGATTTATGAAAAAAATATTTAGTAATTTCACATTTTTCTGTGGCCAAGATGTTGGGCACATAACTCATGTGGGGTTTATTGTAATAACCCCCCAAGGACCTCCCTTTCTGATGTTTCGCTGTGTTACAGTCATCTCATGAGATCCGATTCCAAGAAATCAAATCTCTCTTACTCCTTAAATGCGGGCTGTAGAGACCCTCAGTCACAAAAACTTATAATAATAACAATAGCTACCACATACAGCCCAACTGTGTGCTAGGCATTGCTCTAAGCTAAGTCATCTTGCACAGTCATGAGAACCACCTTATGAAGTAGTACCACCATCATTCCCATTACACGGGTGGGAATCTGAGGCACAGGGAAGTTAAGTAACTTGTGTACTATTGCTCTGCCAGAATTTGAGCCCTGGCCATTGGGTTCCAGAGTCCATTCTTTTACTGCCTCTTCTGACACTATAGAAGAATATATATATTGACTTTGACATAGAATTTTTCCTTTGCTTAAAATTATGTTTACACATATATTTTTAAATGGGATCATATGGTTTTTCTACTTGGCATATTCTGAACATTTCCCCAAGCCATCATAGGACAAAGAGAAACACTCACGCTATTGTTCTCAAAGCACAGAACCAAGTGAGAGGTTTGTCCTGGTTGTGAGATAATTTCCCTCAGGAAACTTGCAGCTTGAGACACACGGTGTAGCGGGAGAATCATCCCTGGACTAGAATTTGATCCTGGATCCAAGGGACATAGGCAATTATTTAATTTCCCTAGACCACTTTTATTCTCTTCTCTGATTTTCAAACTAAGGGTGCTAAATTAGCAGTTTCCAAATTCTATGCACTAGGGTGCCTAGACACACATGCTGGAAAACAAACACTCAAGAATTGTTACTGAGCACCACTTTAACAGCTGTAAAGTGTGCGCATATGGCACACGTGCTCAGTGGAGGAGAGGACAGGGTATGAGTGACCAGGTGTGGCGACAGAAGGCACCTACCAGAACTTTTTCAAAGGCACCTACAGAACTTTCAAGTGCGGTAGGGGCTTGTGCAAAGGCACGGCCAGCCCCAGGAGCAATCAGGACGTGCATGAGTGGTTAGCAGTGTCCTTTTCTAGCAGTGCGTCTTTACCTCTCTGCCCACACCCTTCAGTCTCCTTGTTCATGCCCCAGACTTGGTACAACCCTTCCTATTGCTTCTTTTTCTCCTTCTACCAACTGTGAAGCCATATGAACCTGCCCTTTCTGAGTATCTCATATCTCTAGGGGCTGGCTCCAGATATGTTACAATCGGAGGTGATATTTTGAATATTTAACAACTAATCAGAACGATGCCAGTTGTAGTGCTGATGTGAGGTTCTGAGGCACCCTGTGGCACCAGGTTTGAACACTTGAGTTTCTGGATTGTAAGAGGCTCAGAGAATCCCAGGGGAGGGGCCGCACAGCTGCAAAGGCAGGGTCACCAGCCAAACAGAAGCAACTGGCTCAGTCAGAACAGAAAACAGCTGTCCACAATCAGTTTGCCCATCCTGGCGTGTACCAACTTAATATAAATCCTGCTGCTATCAAAAATAATTGAAAATAAGATTAGGTCTTTATTGATTAAATCTTACATATACACACACATATGTACACACATGTACGTGCACATATCGACAGATAGATGCAGATATAGATAGCTATGCACAACAGCTGCTTCAGGAGATCTCCTTCTTCTCTCACTCTAAACATTTCTCTCTCAAACTCAAGCCAAGCTGACTACCCACGCTCTGCTTCCACTCTCCTGTCACCCCATGGCTCTCTGGCTCAGTTCATACACACTGCCACCAGTGCTGTAGTCTGTCCAGCTGTCTAGGCTGTCCAACTTTCTAGCATCTCCTCTTCTCCACCACTTCCATGAGGACCACTGTGGCCCAAAAGCCATTTAGGTGGAAGTGGGAGGGTGCAGGAGCGGGAGCGGCGGGGGTTAAAGACGATGGCTACTCAGACATTTGTTTGTTTTTCAAAGTCACGTGACTTCATCTGTAGGTGAGATCTTCACAGTGGCAACAGAATGAAAAAATGAGCACATGGTGTGTGAGGAACATCAAGTTGAAGTATTTGGCTCTTGATGGGGAGTAAAGTGATGAGATTGATGGGGAAAGGACATACCTGTCGGCACGGGGCCGGAAGGCTGGCATGTGTGCAGTTACTACCACATCCTGCGGCACGTGCACAGCTTAGAATCTCTGCTCCCACCGCACAGCTCAGGCCCACTGTTGTGCCCCCGCATGGTCCATACCTCCTTTCCCAAAGTCATAATCTCATGGAAAGAAGGAGTTTCATTTATTCAACATAACCATTTCTTGGCACTTAGCATCCATTACGCAGAATAAGTGACTAATCATTGCATTATCTTGTTCTATCATAACCTAACTGGTTACAGTGTGTGTGTGTGTTGGAGGAGGGGGGGTTGGCCTGAAGAGATAGAAGAGGAACTAGCTAATTGTGCTCGAGTGTAAACATAGCTAAATATCTTTTTTTTAACATAAATATCGAGTTTGGGATTACTCAATTAAGAAAGCAAATCAGCTGAAAGTAAACAGACTGAATGAAATTCCCTGTGTTAACTCCATGATTCTCCTGAAACTTCCAAAACTTAAACATAAGTTTTGGTACTGGCCCAGTGTCGCAGCAGTTAAGTTTGGGCGCTCTGCTTCAGTGGCCTGGGGCTCTCAGGCGCATCCTGGGAGCGGACCTACTCACTGCTCGTCAAGCCATGCTGAGGCAGCAGCCCACATAGAAGAGCAACAACTCTACAACTATGATACACAACTATGTACTGGGGCTTTGGGGAGAAAAAAGAAAAAAGAGGAAGGTTGGCAATGGATGTTAGTACAGTGCCAATCTTCCTCAAAAAAAAAAGTAAGTTTTGTTTTCTGGGTATCATAAAACAAGGATCTGTGTGCATAACATGGGCCACTAGAATATATCTGAGCTGGAAAACAGCCGAAAAGAAGAGTTTTAACAAAAGTGAAATATTAGTAAAAGTTATTATGGAAGCAACATAGTTAAACCCAGAATAAGCTATCTAATGTTTCTTATCTTAGTTTATTCATGTTAATTCCTTTAGATTTCATGACTGTAACTCAGAGTTGGTGAACTTTTTCCATATTGCTGTATTTCCTTATCCAGAGATGTTTGTAAATGGTCATATTTCTGAAAGAAGGTGCTAATTGAGTTGTTCACATTAGGACTGGTGAGTATTTATTTAACAGGGGTTAAAAGCAAGGTAGAGAAAGGAGGGACAGCTGAGAAAATTGCTCTGCTTCTGTGGCTTTTTTTAAAAAAATTCTTGTTTTATGAATTAAAACCATGGAAAATTATCATGATGTCTAAATATTTAAAAGGAAATATTATGCTTCACAGAGGTCGTTCTGGCACAGATGCGGGACTGTTCCATGTCTGCCCTCAAGAACCCAAGAATCAGAGCCTGATGTCATCCTGTTAAGATGATAAAGCTCCACAATTTGATTAACTTGTTTTTGTGGGACTTAGGCCTGATGCTCAAATACCTACATTTAATTATTTCATTTTTTTAAATTAACAGCAAGATTTTCTTTCCTATGACTTAAAAAGAAATTATTTAAGCTGCAGTGATAAATAAAATATATTTAAAGTACAGTAATTTGGGTTTAACTGCTAAAAATATTATGGGGCTGGGAGGGAAAAAAAATACCAGCATATGTCCTAACATGGCATTGATATTAACAAAAAATGATAACGTGCTTTCTGCAAAATCACAGAAAACCCTTGCACACTACACATCCATGTCTGCAGGGAAACATTTTCTTTTTTAAAGCCAAAACTAATGCCTGAACATTTTGTGAATGTTTGCAAAGCAAAATTTAAGGACAGGTCTTCTCCTAGTTCATGCTAAGAACAAAATGATGACATTTTTATCCACCTCACAGCCAGCCAATTCACACCTTCTGATGTATAAAAACTTGCAGTTCATTGACAGATAATATATTTGCTTGCCTATCAATAACACTATTTCCATCCCAAATTGTTCCCCCAATTCTTTACTTGCATATCCAGAAGCCTACTCAACTTCCTTAACAGACATCCTAAATTCAACACATCTAAAACTCAATTCCCAGTCTTTCCCTTAAACTGCTCCTCCTCAGCCTTCCCTATCTCTGTTAATGGCAACTCCATCCTTCCAGCTGCTAGGCTGAAAACTTGGGAGTCACACCTGATTACTCTCTTTCTCCAACATCCACATCCAACCCATCCAGAAATCTTATAGCTGTACTTACAAGATATATCAGGACCTGACCACTTCTCAACACTACCACCCTAGACCTAGCCACCACCATCTTCCACCTAGATATTGCAACAGCCTCCAACTCGTCTTCTTGCTTCTGTCCTTGTCCCACTACAACGTCTTCTTAACACAGAAGCTATACTGGGCCTTTTAAAACTTAAGTCAGACCATGTTTCTTCTCTGCTCCAAACTCTCTCAGAGTAAAAGTCAAAATTCTTACACTGGCCTATAAGACCCTACTTGATCTGTCCATCTGCTGCCTCTCAGACCTCTTCTCCATCTACCCTCCTTGCTCACTCTGCTCTAGCCACACATCTGCTACCCCTCAAATATGACACTCGTCACTCGTGCCCATGACTGAGGCTTGTGCCCTGGCTGTTCTCTCTGCCTGGAACGCTCTTTGCCCAGATATTCACATGGCTTCCTACCCACCTCTTTCAAATCTTTACTCAAATGTCACCCTCTCAAGTGAGGTGTGCCCTGACCACGCTATTAAAATTATAATCCTTATTTCTCTACACACACCCAGCACTCCTGATTCCTCTCACTCTGCTTTACATTTTATTTTTCATAACATTTATCACCTTAAAACTTGTGATATGATTTACTTATTTATTATGCTTATTATTTACAATATCCCCCTGCCTCTGGCAGATAAGGTCCACAAAGGAAGTGATCTTTGTCTGTTTGGTTTACTCATCTGTCCCAAGCATGTGAAGCAGTACCTGGCACATGGTATGCACTTGATAAATATTTGCTGAATTAATGAATGGGTGAATGAATGCAGTACTTTATCAAACAGTGGGAATTCAGTGCTAGTCTTCATACATGCATTCATTCATACATCCATTTCACCAAGAGTTTTATCAGTTACCAAGTACCTATTCTGTACTCCATATGTATCCACATGCCATTTCCCATCAGATAACCTGACAATTAAAATCTGGGAGCACATTTGATGTACTAATCTACAGAGATAAAACTATTAGCATAGAAAGGACCTAAATTAAGAGATTATCTAGGTCAACACTGTTCAATAGAGCTTTCTGTGATGACAGAAACGGTCTATATCTGTCCTATCTGGTACAGTAGCCACTAGTCGAATAGACTATTGAGCACGTGAAGTGCAACTAGTATAATTGAAGACCTGAATTTTTATTTTATTTTATGTTAATTAATTTAAACTTAAAGAGCTACGTGTGGCCAGTGGGTACTCTACAGGACAGCACAGCTCTAGTTCGTCCCTCTGCCTCCACTGGGGACTTTCTCTGAGATACCCAAGGCAGGTTGTTAACTAGACTACTTTTTTTTTCCCTCATAAAAGATGATTAACAGCTAGTTACCACCTCTTGTTAACTATCCTTTCTGTGGTTCATGAATGCGTCTTCTTTCACAATTACTATGATTTTGTCAGCTAAGGTAAAGCTTTTATATTATATCAACCAATTTATAAAATATGAAACCTTCAGAAATGATCCTCTAAATCCAATTACACATTTAACCTACTTCACTACTTGCATAATGTAATTTCTCTTACTTTTTAAACTTTATTTTACAGTTTTATTGAGGTATGATTGATGTATAATAAACTGTGCATATTTCAAGTGAGTAATTGGATGAGTGTTGACGTCAGTATACACTCATGGAACCATCACCACACATAATGTAAGTTAAAGCTCAGATGACCAGAGTCCCTGTTCACCCATCAGACATCATTGTGTAAATTGGGAAAAATGGCACCTCCCGCCCAGCAGAAGCTTTCCTCTGCCAAGATACACAGAGCAATGAAAAACAGGGAGCTCAACTGCAGCTCTCACCTACCTCCTCAGCCGGTGCCCTTATACAGTGAACAACATACACAACCATAAATGGCAGCCCTGAAAACTGGTCTGTTAAACTCATTTTTAAAACATCCTCCTAAGGTTTTGAAGATTACACTCTGGTTTCCATTTCAAGGCGGTAGAGTGGGAATAGACTGTAGCTTCCTCTTCCCACTGCAGACCCTTAAATTTAGAAAGGATTTTTTAAAATTTATATAGCTGGAAAACAGGATTAGAATGATGTTTTAAAACCACAGCTCAGGGGCCGCCCGGTGGCGCAGCGGTTTAGTCCGCGCTTGGCAGCCCAGGGTTCGCGAGTTCGGATCCCGGGCGCCCGCAGACGCACTGCCTGTCAGCCGTGCCGTGGTGGCGTCCCATATAAAGTGGAGGAAGATGGGCACGGATGTTAGCCCAGGGCCAGTCTTCCTCAGCAAAAAGGGGAGGATTGGCAACAGATGTTAGCTCAGGGCTGGTCTTCCCCACAAAAAAAATAAATAAATAAAACCACAGCTCAAAACAAGGAGAGGAGAATGCTGCCAAAACTGTTAGGAATGGATACCAAGGACAAAAGGGAGACTGGAGACAACGGACAGTGTGACTGTTAGAGGACAGCAACAGGAGCAGCCAAGAAGGCTGAATGGTGCACATCCCCTCTACCAACCTAGGCCACATTTTGAGTCAAAGATCAGCAACAAGAGTTGATGGAAACAATGGGTATGGAAGCTTAGGTCAAAGAAACAAAGCATCCTGGATGCCCTGGATGGCTGGAGCTACCCAAGAAAAATGAGACATCCCCTCACCCACCAGAAGCTATCCTCTGAGGCACCCTGCCCAGTGGCAGCCCCGTCCCTCCCACGTGCTCCTGAAAACAGACCGAAGTACAAGTCCAGCAGTAAATCCTGTCTCTAAGCAGCTGCAGGAGCACATAGAACAGGCAGCCCAACAAGGAGTTTCAGCTACAAGAACAAACACTCAAGAATCTCTGAGCACTGAAAGGCCAATATAATTAAAATGAGATAAAACAGAGTTCTTTGTTTTAAAAAAGTGAAGAACTTACACCTAGGAACCAAAATTAATGAAGTCAGAATAGGACCTTGGAATAAGTATAATTCATATCCTAGAGAAATTTGAGAGGATATTAAATCTATAGAAAATTATCAGTTAGAAAGTATGACTACTAAAATTTTGATCATTGAAGTAGAATACTCAGCAAGTGAGTCAGATAACAGAATGGACATAGTCAAAGAACAAACTGCTGAATTGGAATATTAAGCCAAAAAAAATCTTCCAAAATGCAATCAAAGTGATAAAGGGATAAAAAATAAAAGTTAGGAATCATGTAAAAAAGACCTGAACATCAATCACACATCTAATTGGAGTTACTAAAAGAGATATTAGGGGTAATGAAGAAAGGTAATATATACATTAGACACAATTTAAAGACTAACCAAGTGCTGGTGAGATAAAATTTCAAAATCCACATCTAGATATTACACTAACATTTCAGAAGACCAAGAATAAAGGAAACAAATTCTAAAACCTTTGGGAAAGAAAAAACAATGGTCTACGAGAATCTCTTTGACAATGTGTGAATGATATAAAAGGAGCAAGGAAAAAATGTTAAACCCTTAATTTCATACTCAACCAAGCTGTCGTTCAAGTATGATGATGAAACATGAAGGAACCAGTAAGTCTGCCATCTACAATAACTCTGAAATAATTATGCCATCCAAAATAAAAATAAATATAATAATAAGGAAGCTCTGAGCAGCAATGGTGAACAAAGAAATCCATCAAATTACATTACTAATCCTAATTAAGTGTTGATTTTGTGTGTGTGTGTGTGTGTGAGGAAGATTAGCCCTGAGCTAACATTCGTTGCCAATTCTCCTCTTTTTTTGCTGAGGAAGACTGGCCCTGGGCTATCATCCGTGCCCATCTTCCTCTACTTTATATGGGACGCCACCACAGCACGGCTGACAAGCACTGTGTCACTTGCTTGTGAGGGGGCAGGGGTCTGAACTTGCAAACCCCAGGCTGCCAAAGCATGAACTTAACTGCTACTCCACTGGGCCAGCCCTGCTAATCCTCCTCTTTTTGCTGAGGAAGACTGGCCCCGGGCTAACATCTGTGCCCATCCTCCTCTACTTTTCATGGAACGCCGCCACAGCATGGCTTGACAAGAGGTACATCAGTCTGCACCTGGGATCCGAAACTGTGAACCCTGGGCCACCCAAGCGGAGCGTGCAAACTTAACCGCTATACCACGAGGCTGGCCCCTAGTGTTGATTTTTTAAAAGAACAATGATAATAATTGTAAAAATAACGATGTAGAACTAAAAGTTCAAATAATGTCAACATGAGAGGGAATGGTAATGAAAGGGAATGCTTCAAGTAAAATTGAAGCATACAGAGATTTTGTTTTGTTCAATGAATGCAGAGAGACACTGACTAACTCTGGATATTAATAGAAGATATACTTAGTTGCATGTATCAAAAAATTGCACAGTAATTACTAGAAAAACACAAAACAGTTTTTATAATTTTTCCATCAACAGGAAAAAAAGTAGAAGAAAACTAAATCAATCCAACAAAGGCAGAAAAAGTTTGAAAGAGTATTCAAATATATCACCCCTCCCCCAAATTACCAGCCCCACAAAATTTTGTAGGCAACTCTTACCAACGCTTTAAAAAGTAAATAGATTCGTATTTTAAACAAACAAGAATGGAAAAATATGAGAAGCTTCCAAGCCATTTAAGCATATGTCATAAGCTTTCTAAAAATTCAAAACAAGACTGCATAGAGAAAGTAAACTACAAGACAATCTCACAAACATGGATGCAAAAATGCTAAATAAAATGTTAAAAATGTAAATTCAGCAATCTATTAAAAGAATAATGCATTATGATCAGGCAAGATTTATTCCAGGAATGCAAAGATAGATTTTTCTAATAGTGAATAACCAATGTAATTCACTAACTTAGTCATATGACTTAGGGAAAAAAAATTTCAATGATGCCCCACAGACTCAATTGTGGAGATATTTATATGGGTGTGTGTGTGTGTATGTGTGTGTGTGTGAAGGCTAAGAACAAAAACAAACTTGCATAATTTGATAAAAGGTATCTACCCCCAAAATACAGCAAACGTGATACTTATCAGAAATATTGTCTTTAAGACCAGGAACAAAACAGGAATGTCACTGCTGTTGCTCAACATTAGACTGGACGTCCTAGCCAATGGAAATAAATAAGTAGAACCATATTAAGTGGTACAAATATTGGAAAGTAAGAGACAAACTACTATTAATTACAGTGGAGATGATAATATACCTAGAAAATGAAAGATAATCTAAGGAAAAACTACTATAACTAAGGGGCCGGCCCCTTAGTGGCATAGTGGTTAAGTTCACCCACTCCGCTTCATTCGCCTGGGGTTTTCATGTTCGGATCCCAGGCGCAGACCTACACACTGTTTATCAAGCCATGCTGCAGTGGCATCCCATATGTAAAATAGAGGAAGATTGGCAACAGATGTTAGCTCATGGCCAATCTCCCTCACAAAAAACAAAACAAACTACTATAACTAAGAAGGGAGTTCAGTAAGACAACCAGATGCAAAATCAACATAAAAAATCAACTTTCCTATACATTGTCATCATCGGTTTTTAAAAAGTAATTGGGGGGAATCAGACTCCCAATAGCAACAGAAATTAAATTAAAAAGTCCTTAGGAATGAAATTAATAGAAATAAATAAAGCCTCTATGGGAAAAATTACAGAATTTAACTGAAAAAAAATAAGTTGGCCCGAATAAGGGAAGAAATATACCATATTCACAGATGAAAACCTCAATATTTTTTAA
This sequence comes from Tapirus indicus, assembly GCA_031878705.1. Classification (NCBI taxonomy): domain Eukaryota; kingdom Metazoa; phylum Chordata; class Mammalia; order Perissodactyla; family Tapiridae; genus Tapirus; species Tapirus indicus. Next base: position 3,624,756 of record CM062933.1, read on the forward strand.
ACGTAAACTCTTTTTCAAATTAATATATAATTTCAATGTAATCCCATTCAAAAATAGAATATAGTTTTTAATGAAATTCTAAAATTTATATAGAATATTGGATGAACAATGGTGACTAAAGTCGTTTTTTAAAAAAGAAATACAAAGAGAAGGAACTTGTCCTAAAAGATATCAAACACATTATAAATCTATGTTAATTTAGGACTATGAGATATTAATGCAACAACACACAAGTAGTTGGAAGAAAAAGAGTAGAGTCCAGAAACAGACCCACATACAAATAGGAATTTTATAGAGTGTAGTCGTTAGGATCACAGACTCTAAATCCAGACTCCTGGGTTTGATTTCTTGTTCCATAACCTCCTGACTATGTGTCATTGGGCAAGTTACTTGATATTTCTGTGCCTCAGTTTCTGTGTCTGTAAAGTAGGGAATAATCATAGAATCAACATGATATTTTTCTTAAAAGGATAAATATGCATGTGCATATGTATGTGCACATATGTGTGTGATATGTATATGTATGAAACATGACAAAAATAGAATTTCAAATCATTGAGAAAAAAATGTTATAGTATTTCAAATCAATGAGAGGAACTAGCTAACTATTTGAAAAAAACTGTTAGCTCTTCATCTTATACCACTCACAAGATTGTAATCAAGACTTAAATTTTTTAAATGATAAGAAATTATTAGAAGAAAATGTAGGGAAATAAGTATAACCTCAGAGTCAGGAAAGCTTTCTGAAATAATACACAAAAAAGCAAAAGTCATAAAAGAAAATATAATGGATTTGACTACATCAAAATTTAAAACACTTGAGTGACTAAAACACCTTAAAAGTTAAAAAACAAGCAACATAAACAACAACAAAGGATTAGAATTAGCAAATCACTTGAAGAAAGAAAAAAAAGGATCTAACTGAAAAATGGGCCAAGATATACACCAGTAATTCATAGGAGAAATGATGAAAATGGTCAAGATTTATATAAGCTGGTACTCGATCTCACTTTAATGGAGGAAATTCAAATTCAATGAGTATATTCATACACAGCCACTTAAAAGGTCATTTTGCATAACCCATCACCCCAAAGTTCTATTGTTAATATCTACCCAAGAGAGATGCTTAAACCCAAGGAGGCAAGTACAAGGATCTTCATTGCAATGTTATTTGTAATAGCGAGAAATTCAAAGCAAATATTGATAAAAACAGGAATGGCTAAACAAATAGCTGTGCACCCTTTCTACAGAAGACCATGCTGTAATTTTCTAAATGAAATGGACCTACATGTACTGACATGAAAAATTGTCTAAGCCATATTGTTAATTGAAATAACGGATAGATCATTTATGTTAAAATATATACACATGTAGATGTCTTTCTATCCCCATGGAGAAAAGTCGGGAAGCATATACATTACATTGTTAATAGTGATTATTTCTAGAGAGAAGAGTAAGACGGGGACATTGGAGGGAGGAATAATCAAAGGGTACTTCAGCTTGATCTAAGTTCTAATTTTTTAGTAAGGAGAATCTATTAATAAGGTAATTTTAAATTATTTTTAATGTGCTAATTATTTTTCATATATGTCACAAATGTAGACGATAAGTGATGAAGTTAGAAGAAAGTACTGAAAGCAAACTTGCTTTAAACTAGTGAAATCAATGAAACAACAGACTATAAAATCTAGGCTGTGTCTTCCTTTATTCAAGCTATTTCTTCCTTTCATTCATAGTACTAGAGAATCCAAAGAAATTGCATGTCACATCCTTAATTCTCTGGTCTTAAAAAATGAAAGGTGACCTTGGGTGGGGCTGGATTTTTTGTGGCTGTTTTTTGGATGAAATTTGAATTACCCACCCAGGACACAGTGATGTAAGTGCTCTTTAATTTCTAACATGATTACTCTGGAAAGGAGAGTCACCCTCTTAATGCAATTACAATGTTTGAATGCTAATTTAACAGCATAGTCTTTCTCAAGTCTTAGTCCAATATTCATTGGGAGAAAAGCTCTGTAACTTAAGAATTGTCCATTTTTTAGAATTTTGATTCCCACATTGTCTGTTGCGTGATAGGGTGTTAAAGGATGAATTGAATTTGGCTTTTAGTATGAAATGTAAAACCATGAAGGCCAAACATATAAACATTTATCTCTTGATAACCACAAATGGCCTATGATTAAGACAGAACCTGATAATTTAAGGAAAATTAACTTGTCTAAAGTGAGAACAGAGAATAATTCATGAATGCACTAATTTTTCTTTCTCCTCCTCCATTAGTCTACAGTGGTCTTTAGCTACATGTACAAACTAGTGGGAAAACATTAACTATGGTTAATGGACTGAATGGATTTATGTAAGAAGAAATATTTAAAGAACTAAAAGCATCAAATTATCTTCATGACACATATATTGGTCACAGAGACATAACATAAAGTACATCATACATCTTACAAAATCTTAAAAACCCCATCTCAAGCCCCATAGAGATTGAAAGAAACAGCACATTTCCAAAGCTCAAGGTATCTTAGCCATATTTTAACCTTTCTTTTCTCGTCACCTATTTCAATATTTTCCTGCCTTTCTAATTAAGGCCTACACTCGAGGGGAGACTGTGGGCACAGGAGAGCACAGGCCTTTTCCCTCAGCGCAGTCTGGCTGAGAATTCAGCCCTGGCTACTTTCAAACTGATAAAACTTGAAGAAATCATGTGTTGTTGTTGTTTCACTTTATGGAAGATCCCTGAGGAAGGATTATATCTGAATTTGCTTCACTACCCCCAACGTGCCTATTTATGAAACAATAATATTGTAGGTCCTTAAAAATATGCATCAAATAAATGAATAATGAAAGCAAAATCCAAAAGAAAATGACTAAATATGCAATGGAATTTTAAGAAAAAGAAACTTCTTTATCAGTAATGGAAAAGTAATAAGTAGAAAATTTATTTTTAAAATTAAAATGGAAGCACTGAGTTCATTATATTACATTTAAAGAAATATAATGGAGCATCTCTTGAAAGGGATTTTCATTTATAATAAACAAGAGTCAAATATGATATACGTAGAAATTGAATCTTAGGTGCTCTCACTGCCTTAATACAACAGTTTCTCAGAGAAATTTTCATGACCACAAGGGCCTCCAAATGTGAAAGTGATTTAATTTTGGAAAGATCTCAATAAGGACCAGCAAAGGATGTTTAGTCCTTTAACTCCCTTTATACAGGTTAAGAATACAGGAAGAGCTTGAAGGCTGCTGTGCATAGCAGGGCACCAGAAGCTCTTCCAGTGACTGCACCAAACTTCCTGGTCTTCGGCCCCTCTGAAGGTGCCCAGCTCTAGCGGGGTCATTGAAGATGCTTCCATTTGCTATTTCTAAAGGTGTTTTATACCCTCTTGCCTTCACTCCCTTCCCTTAGAAGTATAAACTTAAATTAGAAAGCTGGGTAAATATTGGAATAGTTGTAGAGAAAAGAAAAGTAAAAATCCAGCCTAAAGACTGAATTTGGCAATGTGCTATTTCTTCCAGTCTTTATGTTTTGGAGTCTTAGATTCATACCTACCTGTGCACAGGTGTGATTGGTGACAATCCTGGCATGTTTCTGAGTTTACTGTAAGTTGAGGTGAATGGAAGGTCAGTTTTCCAGGTATAGCACTGGCCAACAGACCCAAGCTCCACACCTGCCTCAGATATATTTCTGCAGTCACTATATTTATGATGATACTGGTTTGTATTTAAGATTGCACAATGCTACACAGCAAGTAAAAAAAAATACCATCTTGAAGAATATATCTGTTCTTCTAAGTTCATTCAACACTCACTAAGAGCTAGTCTTATCTTTTTAAAAACAACAGTATATTCTTAGGACATTTTCCTACCAATTTCATTACTTATTAAAGAAGAATTTCATTTGATTTATTTAATGAATATTGGGAATAATTAAACATTTTTACATTTACATCTAGGTTCTAATCTCAAAAAATATTTACTGTTGAACGACTACAGGCACTGCAAAGAAGCTTACCAATTTGGTATTGCAGGAATTGCTTGGTTTGCAGTTCATTTTAATAAAGTGTCTTTTCCTGACTAAGCCCAAAATAAATTTTTTTTTTCTTGGCAAAATGTATTTGTGCCCCTCTGAGTATTTGGCCATGATAACAACTAAATCTTATGTGATCTCTGTATTTGTCAAAATTTATAGAAATGTCTTATCATTTCTACATTCAATAAAAAATAAAACATGAGTATCCTGGACTCGGTGAAAGGTAAAAACTGCTTTTGAAAAAACCATAATATGTTACAATTAGCCAAACTTACCAACTGAGGGATAAATTCAACTGAGTGCTATGGTAACTTTCAAGTGTTGACATGTATCTGGAGTCCATAATTCTGAAATTGTTGAAGGGCACTTGGCCATGTTTTTGTTCACAATATAAAAAAGCTGTAGAGAAGAAAAGAACTCCTCAAGGTAGGACAGTTCAAGTCAGAGCATTAGCCATATGACACCAGTTTACAAGCCATAAGCCCACCTTTCCATTGACAGAATGGGCATAGCTACCATTTGCTTCATGAGAATATTAAGACAAATGACTAACAAATATAAAATACTAGAAAAATTGATATATGTTAGTGAATTTCTTTTCTGCCTTTTTAAGAGGTAAGCTTAGTGGGAATCTGTCATATTCTAAAATACTCAGTTTTTAACCACTTCCAGCATAAGCAGTTGAACTGAAACCCATATTTATTGAGCATCCACTGTGCATAGTTTGGCCACATGTCAGGGTTGGAGAGAGCACAGAAGAGGTAAGTCTCTGCCTTCAAGAGCCTCCAGTTAGATACGAGTACAAAACAAAAAGGTGAAATGAGCAAACAAAGAAGAAGGTACAAAACCAAGTGCTAATTGGAAAATAATTACTCGCCAAAATGTATAGACCAAACAGTAAGTGCCCTTAAGGAATGAGAAGAACAATGGAATCAGAAAGTCCCATTTATTGTGGAGAAAAGTGTGAGGTATCTGTTTTTGTTTTTGTCTTTCTTAAATAGAATTTGAAAGATGAACAACATTTAAAGACATACAAACACCAGAGAAGTTTGTTTTTAAGGTGTTCACCAAGACGGGTGCTTTCTAGTAAAATGGCACCTTAAGTCACGCAGGTCTCATGTCCTGCCAAGGGACCACCAAGAACTACTTTAGAACTAAGCATATTTGTACTTAAAGAAAATAACACTTTAGAATGTGATAGAATATTCTGGTTATATTTAAAAGAAGATGGAGCTCAATTGGAAGAAAAAAATTGCCTAACCTATTTCTGTTCATGAGGATTTGAATACTAATAGAGTTCAGACCAGCAGAAGAAATGAGCTACACCAGCAGTTCTCAACTAGGGGCAATTTCACTCCTCAGAGGATATGTGGCAATGTCTAAAGACATTTTTGGTTGTCATAGCTTGGAGTGGGAGGTATTACTGGTAGCTAGTGGGTAGAAGCCAAGGATACATAAGGATAAACATCCTACAATGCACAGGACAGGCCCTCACAACAAAGAATTATCCAGCACAAAATGTCAACTGTGTTGAGGTTAAGAAACCCTAAGCTAGACCACCAGGGCAGTTGATGGTGCGACTTCCTACCACAAGTCATGCAGTAAAAGAGGCTAGATTAAGGTCAAAAATGATAAAGTTACAAAGGATAGAGTCATATGGAAATCCAAGTTTAGATTACAGCCTTCTTGTGTCAATAAAGTTATAATTCTGGTATCAATGAAGACATTTTGAGGCACTAAAAACATATGCTCTGCCAAAGGTGCATAACATAAATCTAATCACGAGGAACCATCAGACAGACCCCAAATGAAGGGACAGTCTACAAATCAAATGGCCTGCAATCTTTGAAAGTGGCCAGGAAGGACTAGGGAAATGTTCCAGACTTAAATAAACTAAAGAGCCACAACTAAATGCAATGTGATTCCGAAATAAGTCCTTTTGCTATAGAAGACATTGTTGGGACAACTGGGAAACTTGAATGGGTTCTGAGGACTAGATGGTAGTAATGTATCAGTGATAATTTCCTAATCTTGATGCTTGTGTCATAGTTATGGAGGAGAATATCCTCGTTTGTAGGAAATGCACACCAAAGAACTGGGGACGATGGGACATCAGATTTGAAACTTACTCTCCAAGGGTTCAGGGGAAAACAGCCTTTGTACTGTACTTCCTACTTTTCTGTAAATTTGTGATTGTTTCAAATTTAAAAAATAAAGGGGCCGCCCGGTGGCACAGCGGTTTAGTCTGCGCTTGGCAGCCCACGGTTCGCGAGTTCGGATCCCGGGCGCCCGCAGACGCACCAAAAAAAAATAATAATAATTAAAAAATAAAGAAAACAAATGCATTTTGAGGAAAGTAAAATGTCCATGCATATGCTAGTCAAGAAATGTTTTATTTAAAAATATAGAGAAATTATAGTTTTATTTGGGACAATGTAAAACAATCCCTACCAAATCTACAGGATAACCCTTTAAGTCTTTTATGGAAGAAGGAAGCTTATTAGTATATACAGACAGACAGACAATTTTGGCATTATGACCTCTAGAGAATAGCTTATTAAATCTTGAGTTTAAATGGAATATTCCTTATCTATTTGGCCATGTGAACTAATCCATTAAGTCATTTTAAAATAACTTCAACTTTTTTTCTCATTAAATATGAGGCATACTTGTAGAAGTTTAAAATCACACATTTATCTTTCCAAACAGAGATGACCATTGTTAATGTTTGGAATATCTTTTTGTGTGTGTGTGTGAGGAAGACCAGCCCTGAGCTAACATCCTTTGCTAATCTTCCTCTTTTTGCTGAGGAAGACTGGCCCTGGGCTAACATCCGTGCCCACCTTCCTCTACTTTATATGGGACGCTGCCACGCCATAGCTGACAAGCAGTGCATCAGCGGGCGCCCGGGATCCGAACCGGCGAACTCCGGGCTGCCGAGCGCAAACTAAACCACTGCGCCACTGGGCCGGCCCCTCAATAGAATCTTACAGTAGATATTTTTTGTAATGTATTTATTTTTATTTATTATACTGTTTTATTAAATAGTCATTTACTCTTTCAAATTTGATGTCTGCAGAGATTGTCATTATGTGGATGTACTGAGAGCAAATCAAATTCCACGTTTTCTTGATTAATAATGCCCTATTAATAAACACGTTTGTTTCCAATTTTTCACTACAACAAAAGTGCTGTACTCATGTAGCTGTGATGCATTAAATGTCTTCAATTAAACACTCATGCTGTGTTTAATGCCACCTCCCACTACTCCAGGTGGTTATCATAGGGTAACTAGCCATATGTCAGACCCAACAGTCTCATGTCTTCGAGAATAGTCAGTGCATGCAAACAGAAGGAAAGAAAGTAGCATCTCCCCTCTGTAACTGTGGTCCCCCTGAGACGCTAGTTCTTTTCTTCTTTCAGGCAGCGTTTCCTCAGGAGGTCTGCAGCTGACCTGGGGTCATGGGTGAGCTGCTCAGTAGGTTCCCCGGAGAAGCCACAGGGCTTCCTCTTTCCAGGAGACTATTACACTCATTAGCTATTTAAAGAAAGTCATATCAGACAAAAGTTTAATTGATCTCTATTTTAAAGTGAGTATAATTTAAAATTTCCCCTAAAATGTATCTTAAGTATAAATCAATGTTATTTGAATTGCAATTCACACACAGTCGGGGCTGGTCAATGCAAGTAGTTCTATAGAAGTGGGTGAAGATTTGACGTCACTAAAAGCGGTTAGCTTTCCACAAGGAAAAGTGTATTTTATGACCTGAACTAGTCATGAGAGGAACCTGGCACAAAACAATGGATGGCTCAGAGCTAACTCAATTCCTCTCCTGAAATCAACTTACAGTCCTTGTCATGTTTATGGTGATGGGGCATTGTCCATCATCCCACAGTTCCCTACAAAGGACAACCCAGCACGTGTTAATAATATAATATTATTACACATTATATCACATATATTACACATATGATATTAATATATTATTAAAATAATCTTTTCTGAGGTGTAAGAAGTTAAAATGGTTTTGAATATGGCTTACCTTTTTGCCTCTGATAATATCTTTGTGGGTAAATTTTTTTATTTCATAGTGAATTCTGTATACAAACCAAAACTACCAAGTATTAGAAAATCTATGAGGGAAAAAGTTATCTCATGAGCTTAATACCCTGTTTTCTAACACCTAGATATCTGAGTTTCAAATAAGCCTAAATTTTAGGTGACAAGAAGTCAGCATATCTTGAGGAAGAATTCAAAAAATAGCATGATTATAATCATAAAATGGGAATAATAATAGTTATTATTATACCATTCATATAAAGCATCTAGCATAGTTTCTGCTATGTTGGAAGCACTCAGTAAAAGTAACTGATTATTTTTATTCTGTTATTTATTTTCTTTCTATAGCCAATAGCTATAACAGTTATATTTAAATTAACATTAATGATTGTTACATTCACATGACAGTTTATAGATCGGGTCTTATTGGTGTCACTATTCCTAATGTGTCATTCAGTTTAATTGGGCTGTAAGTAGAAAAATATGTAGACAATTGCTTCTGTAGCTAAGTCCAGACCATACATAGCATAGGAGGTTATATGTAACCTTCAGTTTGGTGTGAATCAAATTAAACAAATAAATCAACCACTATTAGTGAGAAAACTAAATTGGGTAAAAGAAAGTAATTATATACCTTCATTATATAGAATCTGTTCAAGAATATTGTAGAAAATGGTGTCTAATCCATTCCACATACATATTTTAAATCCACATTTTATAAGTCTCTTTTCAAATAAAACATTTATGAAAAATTTCTGGAATTTAGCTGAGGATTTTATGTAATCAAGATTCTGACCTTTTCTTAGTATATTAAACATCCTTTACAATCAGTGTACTCAAACCATGTTCTTCCAATCTCTTAGTGTAGTAGACACTATTCCCCCTTAAAGCACCAAATTCCAGAATAGAAAAACAAATATTAAAAACTGAGAAGAGGGCCCAGCCTGGTGGCGTAGCAGTTAAGTTCGCTCACTCTGCTTTGGCGGCCCAGGGTTTGCAGGTTCAGATCTCAGGCGTGGACCTATGCACCGCTTTATCAAGCCATGCTGTGGCAGCATCCCACATATAAAGTAGAGGAAGATGGGTACGGATATTAGCCCAGGACCAATCTTCCTCAGCAAAAAGGAGGAGGATTGGCGACAGATGTTAGCTCAGGGCTAATCTTCCTCAAAAAAAAAAAAAAAAAACCTAGAGGAGAGTCAAGTCAGACCATCTTCCTATTCTCAAGCATTTGGTAAATTGAGTAGTAATTTCTACGTCAGACTCTACTCTGTTGTACAACAATGTAGAAGAAATGGCAGGTCCCTCCTCCAAGGTGGATATTTCTCAGAAAATGATGGGAGTTAACAGTTTTGATTGGAAACTGATGATAAATCTTGAAGTTGAAGGTTAATTATTGGTAACAAATTTTCCTTTGTGAATAACTTTCTCTATAATATTAATAACAGTGTCTTGATCTGTGTAGCTTTCATGTATATTAATGTTGAAAGATGCTCTGAGACTGGCTGAGGCAGAGAAATAACAGAAGGAGGGTTCGGAAAAGAGGAGAGAGTAAGGAATAAGCCCAGGAAAGCACGGAAAGTGAATTAGGAACCTGATGGAGAAGGCCCTCATGCAAGGGTGGGGACAAAACTCACACATATCAAGGCCTGAACCCAGGTGGAAAGGGAAGATAGGGAAACAATTCCCTCGATCATGGTGTGAGTAGGTAAGGGAGACGATAAGGGACAATATGAAGCAAGGACATCAGACTGTCCTTGGCTTGGCTGTTAAAGGACAGAGGGCTACAAACTGACAATGTGATGGACTCATTGAATAGTGTGGTGTTGGTTACATTACTTGGTCTAGGAATCACCAAACAGAAGTCAGAAATAAAGCACAGTGGTTGCTATTATTCACATTTACATTCTAATTAACAGAATTATATATAATATTTGGGCTCACTCCTCTTTATTTGTGGGTTTGAGAGAAGTAAAGGAACTCATTCACCTGTGCCCAGTATATGAAAAAGAACACCTAGAAGGACAACAAAGTGATAAAACACCACTTCTCAAACCAGCGCATTTTTTGCAGGACAAAGCAGCAAAGATGATCTAGATGCTAGCTTGGTTTAAAATGTCTAGTACCCAAGTACACTCTGGGTAACCCTTCGGGAGTGGTTTCTTCCAAAAAAGGGCTTCCCCAGGAGAAAGCACAAGAATGTTAGCATACAAGGTCTTAGGTGAGACTTCACTCACATCACACATCACTGCCCCCTACCCATTTGCAAAATGTCCCTGCTCTCAGACCACCGAGAAGCAGCTGAGTATCATACATACCATGCACCACCCTCCCAAGACCCCTCACAGGATGCACACGCACCACACACCACTCGATAACCAGCCTCCCTCCATCCCCTAGAATAACAGAATTGATGAGTAGTGAGCTGTTGGTGTTCTGAAAAGCCCAACATCTGGAGGCGCCAGAGGCATGACGCGACAGACAGATCATATACAACAGATGTATATTCCCATATACAACTGGGAAATAACCCAAGTCAAGTAATGTTCTGGATTCCAGAAAGTTATGCAGCACAATGCTGTGGCTTCTCTGTGAATTCCTATATATGAATCAATAAGCTATATAACCTTGAGAAAGTCATATTTTCAGGGTCTCAGCTTCCTCATCTCTCATAAAAATAGGCTGGAGTCAATCACCTCTTAGCATCTATCAGTATCTAAAATCATTATGGTAAAACAATTTTTTTCAGAGTCATTCATGAACTTAGCAGATTGCCCAAAACCTGAGCCTTCATACCCCTTTCCTGGATCAGTTTAACTCTAACGAACCGGAGCAGTTTCTACAGTAGCGATCAAAGGCGAGAAATTCCTTGCTCCAGTGCCCCATTTTATCCACCTGCCCTGGGTCTCTCACCCCCATGATCCAGTCATAAATGTGTCCATTCTGGTTATCAGTTTGTTTTGATAACAACATCAGCCGGGAAATACATTGCCATGAAGATGGACTTGGCATTTCAGTGATTAGGCAGAGTGGACAATGCAGCCTTGTTTCAACAACTCTGATGGAGCAAGGTCCCTCCTAGGAAATCCTTGATGGCTACTGAGGAAGAATTATGTGGACTTTTTTTTTTTAAATAAGAGCCTCTAGGTCTGCCAAACTTTTAGAAGTCAATAGAATATATTTGCGAACAATAGGAGGAAGAGGAAACAATGCATTCTCAAAAGCATCACGTGTTCTGACTCTTCTATTTTTCAAAATGGAAATAGCCTTATTTTTCTTCTGATTATAAACATTTTTACCACATATTGTCGAATTGCTTTTCAGGAAGCTTGTCCTCGTTGACTTTCCCACCAGCAGTTTATAGTGTCCATTTCCTCACGCCCTCAGCAACCTGGGTAACCTGGATTCTTTTGAGTCTCTGTCAACTTGTTGGTTGAAATAACACTATCTTCTTTTATTTTGAATTTATAATTATCAGTGAAGTTAGTTTTTCACGTGTTTATTACAAACTATTTATATCATTTGTCAATTTTTAATTGTTGTGTCTCTTTTGCTTTATTCATGTAAAAGAGTTTTTTATATTAAGGATATTTGTCCTTGATTATTTTTTTCACAACTATTTTTGTCCAGATTGCTATTTGCATTTTAACTTTGTTCATGAGGTGGGTTTTTTTCCTGTGTAAATGTTTCCATTCAGTTTTTATAAAGTAAAATATTTTAATCTTCTGTTTTACTGCTTTCTTATCTTACTTAGGAAGGTCCTCCCCACTTCACCTATTATATATTTTTTCAAGTATTTCACTTTCATCTTTTTACACTTAAATTTCTGGTGCATCTAGTATGTATTTTGGTATAAGGTGTGATGTAGAGATCTTAATTTCATTTCTTCCAGTTATTTCAACCCCATTGATTGAAAAATCCATATTTCCTCTTCTGATTTGAAATGTCTGTCGTTCCTAACACTAAATTCTTGTATGTAGGTGTCTGTTTTTCTGGACTTCCTACTATTTTCCCTTGATCTCCTCATCTGATATGAACTGAATCTGACACCACTACCTAAGTGTTTTAATAAGTGTGGTTTCAAAATTCATTTTAGTATATGGTAAGGCAATGCTCTCGACTTGTACTTTAAAAATTTCCTGGCAATTCACACAGGTTTCTTCCTCCAGCAGCAGTTAGGCACTTGAAGTGTTGAATATATGTAAGTATTTTTCAAAGTGCACAAACCTGGAAAAGTCCTAAAGCAAGTAATAGTATAGAAAGTATTCATCACCCCCTTCTAGACATATTAAGAGTGGTCACTGTTTTGAAAGAATACTTAGAATGTGGGTGGTGGTGAGGGTCAGAAATTTTCTAGCCCACAAGATGCATATTTGGCTAGTTCATTATGGCCACTATAGGTTTACGTATGATGAAAATACATGTATATAGTGCATTCTCTTCATCACGTTATCCTTAAAAACATTAAAGTTATCATGTAAGTGGAAAGAATGAAACTTATGAGGTTCCCACCATTTGTAAAGCTATGTGGACTTGTTGCAACAAATCAGATATTCGAGCCCTACTGCAGCCTTTCTGCTGCATTCCCTTAGACCTTGTCTGTCAGGCCCTATCTCATGTTCAGCCTCCTCAGTCCCCTTTTCCCACAGGAAGAGTCACTTCATCCCATCCATGATTTCTGGACCAATCATTGACCACCAGAAACCAGGCAAGGGCTCACACCTTATCATTTGCTCACTAGTCACATGCATTGAAATTGCCATTGTTTTTACCTAGAACTCTTGTTAGAGAGCAGAGGTAGTATAATATTCACCATCGTACCCCAATCCCTAGCTCAGTGCCTGACACATATGAATCTTAAGAAATATTTAGTGAATGGGCAAATCTGCAGACTAAATGGGAAGCAGGAGGGACACAAAGAGCTCCAGCCCAGCACTCTTAGATTTAGCATCATCTTAGTTGTTTTGACACTGCATTACAATTTTGGCATCTCACTCACAGTCTCTAGGACTGCTCCTTCTCTAGGACGATCCTGTCCCTGAATCCTACCTCCCTGCTCTCCTCCCTGCTCCTGCTGACAGGCTGACCAAAGCTGACTCCCTGCCTGGGTCAGAACACAGACATGCTCCACCTGCCTGCTGGGACACCCTACAACCCCATGTTAGACCCTCAGATGCCAGCTGCTAACTTGGACCACTCTGTCATCTAATGTGTAACATCTGGATCCTGTGTTCTACCTGCTCCTAGTGCAGCACCAGCCCAGCCCCTCTTCCAGCATCAGCCTTGCCTGATTGAGCCCAAGACACGTTCTTCAAGATAAGCAGACTGAGTGGCTCTCACTCTATAATTAGTTGCTTTCACCTGGCCCAAATCCTTCTAAATTCTCACACAATCGTAGTGATAATACTGTTGAAATCCAACTCCTATGAAAGTGTCTGGGAACAGAAATTGAAATAATAATATAATAAAGATATAAATCAAATTGTAGGATTATAAACATACATTAATACCATGTGGAAAAACAAGAGCTGTTTTTTTCTCTAATCTCTCTTTCTCAAAAGGACAAGATTCTTCACTTTCTGAGAAACCACAAGTCACTTTCATCTGGTTTTCCCCCTCGTCCTCTCCGCTGTTTGAGCTGAGCATTTCACATGTTCGTTTTGGTGAGATTCCATCACAATACATCACCAAGAACACGTGTGTTCCACTGGGACTTTATTCCCTGGAAGATGTGAACAGTGATGTAAATAACAGCATCATTGGAATTTGGAGGAAGTGAGGCAGGAAAGAGAGCTATGGTGAAATAAGGCAATTAAGCAACTACAATCAATATTTCCCTTTGGTAGTGTGCACAGTATTGATGCCGATAGGGACCTTCAGTGGTATTCATCAGCTGAAGCTGTCAGCAGAAACGTTAATTAAATGGCAGCTGTTGCTTTACCACTTGTAGGGGAGTGGAGCAATCCTAACTCCAAAATAGATTTCCGAGGATGAGAGAATTTCCAGCTAATAAACCACAATAAGAGCCTGGTTGTGTTTTTTTTTCTTGAATTTTGTGGCTCATGAGTGAAAAGATTGGGGTGAATATTTGCAATTAGACCTGTGTCAATAGTTATGTCTTATACCACTGTATTCAAAGTAAGAGTACTAGTCTGTTACTCAGAATACAAATATATCCTGCTGGTCATAGCTAGAGTCCAGCTTCCACTCGGTTATGCATTCGTTACTTTCTGACACTCTAATGAACATTTAAAATGTTTGTTGATTTTTAATTTGTATTGTTATAAAAGCAATATGTGACCATTAGGTTTTAGAGAATACTGAAAAGCAGGGAAATAATCACCCATGGTCACTGATTGTTATTCCTGTGTTTATCAAAAAAAATTATGCTCAGTTCAATCAGTGGAAACTGGTTAGTAATGTTTACTTCCTCAATTCCATGACATTTAATGGATTCAATTTAACAAACACTTATTGAGCACTTGTTTTGTGCAATGTGATTCTAAAAACAGTCCCAAGTCATACCTGAATCTGTTTATCACATTAACTTTTTAAAATTTACATGAAAATATTTATCATAGAATAATTATAATAATTTTTCACTTTTTATTTAGTTTCTATTTCTTAGAAAAATCTGTGCTACAGTATTTGCCATTGGTGATTTTCATCTTAGTAAAGTTCATTTAACAAGACAATGCATATAGATCTTCCTCTAGGTTTGAAAAAGCCTGCTCTGTAGAATTTCCAATTTACAGAATCAATCAGAAAATTAATTCTGTACATGCTACCTAAAAATTTAGACTTTAAAAGGTCTACAGAGTACACTGAACCACCAGCCAGTCAGTTCTACAGGACAGACCAGCTTGTTTCCAACACACCTGCTGCTGTAAGAGAAGCAAAGTGATTAATCCCTTCCTGTTGTTGCTGATATCATGAGAAGTTAGGGGGTGGTATGAAAGTCCAGACAGGGGAATCCCAGGGAAAACAGTGAACCCAGCCAAATTCATAAGGCTAGGGGGAAAGTCAAGGGTCTGAATAGGAGAGTAGAGTTTGTGGTTAGAATTTCCATGGAAAGGTAAAAAAAATATGTTCCCAAAAGTAAGGCAGAAAATATTATATCATTTCACAAGGGAAAGGAAAGACAAAACATAAGAAAGTCATTGGGGCAAATAGAGCACCTTGGAACAGTCTCTAAGAGAGTGGGTGGCCTCCAATTGGCCCACCTATTGGGAAAATAGAGAAGACAAGAACCCAATCTATAGTCAAGCAGAAAATCCAGTTAGTGGGAACTCAGAGCACCAAAGCCAACTGCCACAAGACCTCTGATGCTGGAACAGGGAAGCAGCTGCCATTCAACACCTTATATTCTCAGAATTGGCTCCAGGTTGGCAAAGTGATTTAGAGATTAAGAGCCCAAGCTGAGTAGTCCAATTGGCTGGACTCAAATCCCAGATCTGCCACCTGCTTGTTGGGGGGGGGGTCTTGGACAATTCCCTTAGCCTTCTTATCTGTAAGATGTAGAATGTATGGATCTCGGCCTCGTGCAGTGGTTAGTGCCTACCACATAGAAAGCACTCATTAATTCAGCTACTTTGTTGTTTATTACAGTCACATGATAGAAAGGGTAATCCACTGGGACTCAGAGGACTTTGTAACTTCTGCCAGGTGACTTCTCTTCCCTCATCCCAGTACTGTCTTCTTTAAAATGATGAGATTGTGCTAGATAACTGATTCTCAACTCTTAATACACACAAATCACACAAAAGCTGTCCCAAAAGACCACTACTTGGGCATCCACTCAGGCCAATTTGAAGCAGAACCTCTGGGGCACAGCCCGGGTATCTGCATTTTTAAAGCATCCTAGGTCATTCTGAGGCACAGGGAACGTTAAGAACCACAGACTAGATGATCTCAGAGCTCCAGGTGGGCGCAGAGTCTAGAGGTTTCCACCCTGTCTGGTTCCCTGCGGGGCATGGGTGGCTCCAGTACCAGTGCTTTCTTATCACCGACAGCGTAAGACTCAGAACCCCATTCCTCAAAGTCAGACCAGGTACAGCTGTGCCCAGAGAACCGGGAGCTCTTACAGAACGTCTTGGGTAACTCTTCAATGAACATGATAAATTGTTGACATCTTCCATTTAAGAGGCATTAGCTAAAGATTAATGTGGCAATTATCACTCAGTTTTGTTGCCAAGGGAAATTTAGAATAACTGAAAGAGAAAAAAAAATACTTCCAGAAACCACCCAGTCAAGCTCTTTGTCTTCACAAGATATAACACTAATTCTTTCCCTCCTTTGACACTGTTACACCTTTTCACATAAGGACAGGAGAGGACAAAAGGGAAATTCTGAGTTTATTTGTTGTAAGGAAATCAGGAGAGATCATGTGAATGAAACAGAGAAACCTGATGAAATGTAACACATTTCTACCTTTATTTTTTCCTTTGGTTTGGATTAAACAAGTCTGTGCCACAGAGCAAAAAGTATATTTGTTTCAGGAAGATGTAAGCCTGTCAAGTAAGTAGTAGTGTAACTCCTGTGCACTGACCAGTAATGTGTGTGTGTGTGCGTGTGTTGGGCGTCGGGATGTGCTCGTATAGTTGTGACAAGATACTGTTTTCAATTCATAAAAAAAAATTTCTCGGGGGTAGAGATTCATTCTGTTATGTGGTCACTTCACATGAAACATTCCCCTTCCTGGGATATTCAGTCCCACCACCTGGGATATCTGATACACTGGAAAGGTATTTATGGCCACTGGCATAAGAAAAAGCAAAGCATTATCTGCTCCGTCTATATATTAGAACTGCTCTCCTTTTACTTCAGACAATTCAAAAGTTAAATGCCACATGTGTAAACTGAAACTCAAAAATTCCATTTATATCCAAATGGTCAGACATTTAGCATCATTAAAGGTAATGCTTGGTTAAAAGAATTAAATAAAATATCCAATAACATGTCTCATGTCACTGCTGCACAGGAGCAAACCACTGGTTGAAAAGTATTAGGTAATTTTCCTTAAACTATAGCAAGCTGTCTATTTTTTTCTGAAGGAACAACATGCTACCAGACTGATAACTCACTACTAAACAAAGTCTGTGTGAGCTAATAAGGGCTCTTATATGGAACAAGACCTTCTGTCCCCTTCCTCACTGCCTCCTCCAACCAATGTGCACACACCACCAACGGATTCTTCAAGGAATATTGCTAACAACAACTGGAGTAAGTATTTTGTAGCACTCCCTCTTGAATCCACTTAACAAACTGAACGCTTATGCTTAAGGCAGAGGTCTGCAGAGCATTTCAAATGTTACAGTAGAAGGGAGAGTTCTGAGTTGTCAATAAGAGCAACAACAGACCACAACCCTATGGTGTCAAAGGATCTGCCTACAACAGGAGCCACAATCACTCATAAAAGCAAGTGCTCCACAGCATCCTCTCCCAGGGGATCAACTCAGCAATGTCGAGACCAAGAACCACATTGCCCCACCAACAACTGCGGAAGAATAGCTTCTGCATTCCTGCACCCCAGGCCCAGCTCTTCCTGGGTTGCCCAGCTCCACTGGCCAGTGAAGCTTCTGGTTCTACTTTGGGACCCTGGAGAGGAGCCCAGTTGGCCTTTTGACCCCGACTCTCTTAGTTCTTTGCTCTTTGTGAATCTTTTCAGACTGCATGGGCAGCCAACCCCATGCAGTGTCACATTCTACAACTTTCACTAAAACACCTTACAGTCATCTAGGTGAAGGTCTTCCTTGAACAACTACCTACATTACAAGAAAGTGGTGAAAATACAAGCTAAATAAAGTCAAATTGCCTGGGTTTGAATTTCAAATCTACCACTGGGCAAGTGACTTCCCAGGTATAAGCCTCATTTTTCTAATCCATGAAACAGAGGTAAAAATAGTGCCATGTAGGGTTGTTATGAAAAGTAAATAAAATCATCCATGTAAAGTGCTGGCACAATGCCCAGCACAGAATAATCTCCAGTCTATACTAGCTATCATTATCATTTATAGGTACTAAATAATTATATATAGCTACATTATACATATATTGTGTCGATAATATAATTATATATAGCTACTATTATCATGAGATTATCTATTACAGCATTACATAAGAATTGGGATTCCGATGTCCCAGTCATTAGGATGAACACTTATACGCCGGGCAACGATTTATGGAATGAATAGAATACAGAAGGTGGGGATATGTTCCCAAAGTTGAGGGGCCCTGAGGAGTGAATTCTGCCAATGCATCTGGCATCCTCAAGGACCAGAACAACAGGCTGTGACCAAAGCAGTTGGTTTGGTGGCGTCCAACCCAGAGACTGGCGTCTACCAAGACAGCATGTGAAAGTTAAGCTTGTGTGTGAGGCCCCTTCCTCGTCCAAAGACTGGGCTGCTCTTCGAGCACGTGTCACTCACTAAACACCAAGAGCCTTAAATATCTTCAGTGTCACATTTCAAGACTTATAGAATAATTAGGAAAAATCTGAGATGGCAAAATTCTTCCTGGCTCACTCTGGTGAGCAGACCATCTTTGTTTTCCATTAGTGTGTGTTGTCGTCACAGTAACTGCCAGGCTCCAAATACAGGCCCAGGGTGTCATTTCCTCATGGACTTAGGCCGCCACCCTGAAATAGCATTATGAACTCAGCAATGCCTCTTCCTTTCCTGTTGTGCTGTGGTCCTCAGTCAAAGAAGCAGGCCCTAAAATGAGTTACTTAAGACATAAGTATATTAAAGAGATATAAAGAAAAATAAGGTCCATTTATCCCTATCAGTGTATCGCCTATGACTCATGTTTGTGTGTGTGTGTGGGAAAACCTTATTTTTGCAAAGATCTTTTAGATAAACAAGGCAGGTTGGCAGTAACTTGATTGTCCTGGTGATGTCAGCAGTCTACTGTTTTCAATCAAATTGTCTTTTGGCTTTAAATCTTTAGCAGATCATTTTTTAAAGAATGTATTTGGCCAACTCTGATATGTCCATTTCATGGCTTTCTTACACCTTTTCCTTACAAAGATAAGCAGCAGATAATTCATTTCTTCAAAGTAACTTGGGAAGATTACAGCTACAATTGTTGCAAAAGCAAAAAAAGACTATTTTCAAGTATGGACATATAAGGTCCTTGTCCAGTGAAGTAACAATCATCATTTTCATCTATGTTTTGGTGAAGGACATAGGTGACAGCATTTAAGCAAGAGAGCAAAAACAGAAAAATCCATGAACCTTAAGGGCTCAATTAATGTCAGATCACTTGAGATAAATTCTGCACTCACTTTAAAAGTTCTTTTTAGTCTGTCTTTCACAGACCTCAGAAACATATAAATCACCCAATATTGTGCACATTGACACCATTTCCCAAAAAGGAAAAGCAACACCAACTTTCTTTCCACTTTTCAGTGCTGCTGTGGCTCAAACAGGCTCACAGGGACTAGAGTGCTGGTTCACATCGTGTTTCTTCATCTCCCTGCTGGGAGTTTCTCAGATTCTGCAATCAGCTGGGTAACAGCCAGCGAGAGCTGCTCAATTCATGTTTGACTTTTCTTACTCAAAGTTCTTCCACAAGTTGCTGCCTGGCCTGTGAAATTAAACTGCCTCAGCTACTACCACAGGGAAAGCTGTGCTCTGCCTGCAACCTCTTCCCTTCTCCAATTAACTAAGAGTAAGACTGACCATTTAAGGAAAAAGAAGAACATAATCCAATACGTTTTCCTGAGGTTCCTATATTTTTGCCCTAGAACCTTTATAATGTATTCTGTAAAGCCAGGAAACGTTTTTTCCTTATTTTCTTTCCTTCATTTCTTCTTTCTTTCTTTCTGCAACAAGTTTTCCTTTGAGAATGACAATTCTAAAACTGTTTGCCTTATCTTTTAGAAACTCATGCTTTCAATTGGGAAAAATAAAGCAAAATGGACAGGTCTAGACCATAACTACCCTGCAAAAGTTTTGTTGACACTAATACTACTAAGAAACTTCCCTGCTTACAAGGGTAAATTTATTTATCAAATTAAATATACAGAATAGTAAGCACCCTATAATACACACACACATCTTTATGATATAACACTTTCTTTTTGTTTGCCTTGGAATATACTATCTCGTCATGTTTAAGAAGAATGAATAGGATTAAGGGCAATAAATAGCAAGAATTCATTTCCATTTGGTAAGGTTGAAGCTAACATGAGATGACCTTTTTTGGTCTTTTCATTTTTATCTGTTACTAGGTTAGTAAAACAAAACAAACATCTAAGGGAAGAAATAAAGAATGATAAATTTAATAATGTATCCCTCCATGGAGGAGGAAGTCTCCGGTGCCATACATTACCCAGGGTAGTCAGCTATAAAAGAGACACCCAAGCACTATGTATAAACACACTTTATCTCCAAGTGCAAATATAGAAACCATAGAACAGTCTCTGCTGCGGGTGATTTCTTGGCCTTTTTAGTAATGATTCTGTAAGACAGCAGACTGCAGAGTGATATGGGAAGGTTTGAACCATAAATTCCATACTAAATTATTGGCTGGCATTCAAACTATGTCTGCTTAGAGTACCCAGCAGCAAAGTATGCCCCCAAACAGGATTCCAAATTTAAACAATACATTCTCCTGCCTTTCCTATGATTTATGAACCTGAGTTCATAGACTATCTGTATCCAAGAATTTTGTGTGCAACAAAGATTAAAATAAATGGATAACTACATTTAAGGTGTGATAATCAAGTAATAATAGCTTAAATTTATTGAAAAGTCTACCAGGCACCTGTAAGTTTTATTAACTCATGTAATCTTCAAAACAACTGTATGAGGAAGATAGTATTATTATCCTCATTTTACAGATGAGGAAACTGAGGCACAGAGAGTCATTTGCCCAGGGTCACAGTGAACTGAAATCTGGATCCGGGCCATCAGCTGGCCTAAGCTAGAGCCTTTCCTCCTCCTCCTCCAGGCCAAGGAGCATGTCCTCGTTGTTATATCTTCATCTCAGATTTAAGGAAACAAAATGTATTGTATTAGCTTATCTTTTATTTTATTCTATTGCTACATACATTAGAAATAACTAATGTATAAACAAATTTATGTCACAGGCTTTTAGATGTCATTTTCTAACAAGATGTTACCAGTCTTTTCCTCTTAAACCTTTCTGCTGAAACAGATCTCCCCCTAAGCTTGCCCCCTCACCTCCTGTGATGCTGCTTTTCTAAAACCCACGTGTTTAGCACAATAAGATAAAACAAATGAGTGAAAATGTGGATGAAACAAGCTCTGTAAAATATTTTATGAAAAAATGCTCATCTTCCAAAAAAGAAAAACATAATTAGCATTAGTTTAGAATATGTATTTTATCACGAAATTACACTTTTAAAGAATAAGTAAAAATTATAACCAAAGGGAAACCATTGCTAAATGAATATTAAATATTTCACAAATTTCATTGGGAAAATCCTATAGTGATTCTCGCTGAACATCCATTTGGAAGAGTAACTTTAACTTCCTTGGCCATCTTAAAATATAAAGAGAATACTTTCCTTTTGGTAAACACAGAAAAATTTGCTTCAAAATCATGATTCATGCTTTATCTCACACAGTAAGTCTACAGGTTTTGTGAGTGATTAAAAATAAAACTGAGAAGTGTTTCTTTTTTAAAATATCTAGGGAAAAAGAAAAAAAGGATCATAACATGACATTTAAATATTTTAACGTTCAAGGCCAGATTCTAATCCATGATGACCCACAAACAGCAGGAGCCATGATTTAAACGAATAGTACCAAAGGTAACTATAAAGAGAATCTGGTACCAAAAGATGATAAAAACATATGAGTTATATTATCTAGAGGTCTAGATGCATACACAGGACATGCATGTATACATACAGTCTTTACACATCCCCCTTTCTATTTCCTTCCTGAGAGGTACGTCATCTCCAAGTCAGGTACATGAGCATAGTTAGTCACTTGTCATTTTTCTGTGCATAGTAAAATTATAAAGACTTTCCTTGAGAAATTTTTGAGATAAGAAGCTATTAACCACACTTACAGTTGCTTTTCTGGATTTTATACTTTCTTACACACTCATTTTCAGAAATCTAGAGCTAAAAATGTTAATAGAACATCCACAATGTGCATGGGGCTGAAAAGCTTCAAAGCCAAGTGATGCTTAGGACAATGGTTTGCAGCTGATCACCTTCATAAAATTGTTCTGAATTTAAAGAGGCAAACCCTGCTCCAAAGTAGCCTAATTCTACCAGAGCACCAAACTGTCAACACTGAGAAGGAATCACTTCTGAAAGGTATGGTCCAGGAAATCATTGTGAAAGTGGAAGAACTGATCTGGGTCTTAAAGGGTGGACAAGATCTTTACAGTAAAGGGGAGGAAAGGTGTTCCAGGCAGGGGGAATGAAGCAGGCAGAGGTAGAGCACTGAAATGTGCACTGTGTTTGTTTGTGTTTGTGTTTGGAGAATGGCCCAAAATCTGAAACATCTGAAGCAGAGGGACACTGGTTGTTGAGTAGTGGGAGCTGAGACTGGAAAAGTTAAGTATGTGCCAGATGATGGAAGGTTTTCAAAATACCCAGGCTAGGTGTTTGGCAGCAACTAGGAATCCCAGAAGATAACTGAAGAGTAGAGAGACAAGCATAGCAATGCTTTGGGAAAATTTACCCCATGGTCATGGGCAAGATAGTTTAGATGGCAATGAGTGGTGGGAAGGAAGCAGCATTGTTACAATCCAGACTGAGGTGAAGGGAACAGGCCTAAGTGTGGTGGGAGACATGGCAATGGAATCTAACAATTCTTATGGTGAAGGAGAAAGGGAGGATTCCAAAATTACATGGAAACGTAAACTTGAGTGAACAGGAGAACAGAATCTGTGTGATTCGTGGAGAGTTTGATTGATCATATACTGGAGAAAAGCACATGGTCTAACCTGAGCTATTTTTGTTTCTCAAGGGTAAACTTAACAGCCACAAAGACAATGATACTCAAAAATCAATTCATCAGGAAACATGGCTTTCACTCAGGGCCAAATGCTGTACTCAGTTATCTATACACTGTTCCACTGACTCCAAAAGAAATTACATGCCTAGAACTAATAGTTGGCTTTGGCCTTACACGTACATTTGTAAGCCAACAATGTGACCCTTCTAAGATAAAAACAAGAAAAATATAAAGCATTTAGTTCTGACTTTTTAAACTCTTTCAAGACAAAGACACTTCATCTCCACTAAGGTACCAGGAGTTTCATTCTCTGATACCGAGGTTTCCAGAGTGCATTTTGCACTATTACTTGTATACACTCATGATATATGATTAGCTTCATTTACTTGGTAAACTAATCATGTAATCAGAGTTATGAAACATAATACATACTATTGCATTTTCCTGAACATACGACATATAAGCATTGGTTAGTTTTTCTTAAAATAAGAACATTTACTGAAAGGGTTGATACATTCTTATTTGTCAACAAACAATTTATTCAAAACTGGTCTTGGGTAAATTTTTTCCTTAGACTGACAAAATAGACTCAAAAATTCCTTTTAAAATGTGCATCTGTACCTTCTTTGCTATTACCCTTAGATTAGAATATTCGTTCAAATTATCATGTTCATTTAAAGGAACAAAATTCCTATGCAAACTAACCCAACGACAGATACCAGGTGTCAACACCAACCACATCACCACTGTACAGCCATAACACTTGTCAGAGTCAACGTGAAATTGATAATCTAAGCAATTCTGATACAACTGCAGGGCAACTAATGGAAGGGGAGACAATATACTAATAGATGAAAGGAGGGTTTCCTTCACACTATAGTAAACACACTCATACACACTTACATGCAACATAAGAACTTTTTCTAATACAATTTTAGTTTTAAAAATCAGAATCTGTTTTATCAATATACAAGCAATTACTCAATTTATTTAAAAAAAGAAAACACAAAATAACATTCTTCTGAATAGTTTATATTCAACAACTGCAAAAGTATTGATTTAATACCAAGCATACTTTGTGCCTAGTCAGAAGCATTCAGGGTGATAGTCATGTAACAAGGTCAGAACCAACACAAGGTGTACCTGTGTAATTAGAGAATCAGGCAGAGAGAGAAGCGCATAGCAGCAGCAAGTCACAAGTA
The DNA here is from genome assembly GCA_031878705.1 of Tapirus indicus. NCBI lineage: Eukaryota > Metazoa > Chordata > Mammalia > Perissodactyla > Tapiridae > Tapirus > Tapirus indicus. The sequence goes on from CM062933.1 coordinate 3,649,002, forward strand.
CAGCATCACAAACAGCAGGCAGGATTTCCTCTCATTGACCACACAAGCTGCTCGGCTAGTTTCAATACATAAAAGTTATTTTGCTTCTAGGAAAATATCCCTTCCATTGGTTAGCTATCGTAATCATGAAGGGAGCCGTGAAGTTGTCCCTTGTCATGTTTCTGTTACCTGGGAAGAATGATAACTTGGCAGAAATATTTTGATGACTACTAAAACATCAAAACAATCTTTTTGTTTCAAAAGGAATACGTGTAATTCTGAGAAAGAGATCATGTTTCTGATTCTCTAAAAATAATCCACAATGATTATCACAATTCCTAATTGTGTTATCACATAACACATCAGTAAAGAATCCAAGGAAACAGACAACACAGAATAGGAGAGAACGCTCTTCTCGTGGAAGTAGAAATTTCTTAAGAGAGTAAGAAGCTATTTATTTTGGTCTTACCTGACAGCTGCTCGTTTAGCCAAGGGTATGTCCTTTATGGAGGTAGCTTATCCTTTGAAGAACCCAGTGGCTTGTCCCACAGCCCAAAAGAGACTGGAGTCCTGGAAAACTATCCAGTCCAAAAGAATACAGAGGAAAAAGCTTTTCCCACTTTCTTTCCTAGGACTAGCCAACAGCTGAAGTCATGCAGGAAACTGAGTAGAGAGAAGGGGAAAGCAGCTTCTTCTCCCTGAAATCCCGATCAGCAGAAATTGGAGGCTGTTGTATGTCTCCCACCCAGACTTTTGTTTAAAAGTTTTTTCAACTGTTGCTAGGTGTCGTTGGGTTCTGAGATTAGGTTTCTCGTCTTCTACCCTCTTCACAACACTGTCAGAGCAATGACTTTGTTGAGGAGCTGAGCTCGCGTGTGCTATATTTAACCAGTGTTCTCAGCAAGTCAAGCCTGTCAACAGCTGAGAAGTTTGGAGCTGGTTTTACTCAGTTCCTCAGCAGCTGGGTTATCAGTGGATATAGCTCTGCTCACCCCTAAAAGATTGCGGGAAACTGGCAGACCCTTTTAAGAACTTCTGCTCATTACAGAGGTGATCATTATTCGAAGCTCTTAAATACAGATTGTGATTTGGGACTTACGCTTTAAAATCTGAAAAGAAACAGCAGCAGTTGTCTTAAACAGAGCAATTTACCAATGCAATAGTCTTCTCAATTAGGCTTTCTCAGATAAATAAATGTTCTTAAACAAAAAGGCTTTTAAAAGTATATCACAGCTCTCGGGAAAATTCCCAGTAGGAGATCATTTCCAGACAGTTTTTCACATTGTGTGTTACATTCATAGCTGGGTGACTGACCCTGTCATATCAGACTTGACCAGCTTATATACCTCAATGTTATTAAAATAAGGTTACCACAAAGGAATGTCTGCAACATCATGTTTTTTAAAAGAGTAAGGTTAAGAAGGAAAATCTTAGCATTCTCACTCAGGTGATTCATTCAAAGTAAAAAGTGGAGAACACTCCAGGAAACGCGGGACTGAGACGCCTCCGGACGCCTCCGGTGTTGACAGCCTTGCCTCATTGTTAACCCTCCAGTTGCCAAAACCAGGGAAGAGTCACTTCTCCCCTGAACCCCAACAGGAAAAAGGCCTCAAGATATTTTATTTGCTTTATTCTATATCATAAAATAGTATGAATCTGCCAAAATTAAGACTCATGAAAAAATATGTATGTTTAACTAATTCTTGGGACTGTCTTACTAATTGCATAATGAAATTAGCAGTAAGAGGAACTGACAGGTAGAGTAGGAAGGGAGACACACATGCACACACACCCCCATGTTATTGGTTAACACACTAGAGTATTGTCCTCACAAAAATCTCACCGATACCATTATAAAGGTTGCCCCCTCCCTGAGATCAATTTATCAGCTTAAAGATACCCTTTTTTTGACATGCAGACTGAAAGTTGGACCAAGGAGACATGTAAAGGCATGGGTTTAATATTTGAAGCATTCCATACTTGCAATAAGTGGCTCATGTGCAGAATAACCTTAACGTCTCTCTGGGAAAGGCTACCACTTTTCACAAGGAGTGTACGTGCATGTGTGTGTCCTTCTTTTTAAAGAAATGACGCTCACCTCCAAGGTTAGCTGACCCCCAAACCTCAACCCATTAGAAAACATCTCACTTCTTCCCATCACAGCCACCACACTATGAGCATTCATCCTTTCCTCTTAATTTATTTACTACTGTTCACATATAAAATTGCATTTGTTCAGATTCTTAGTCTTTCTGGACCTGGGCCAACCTTGATTTTTAAAAAAATAGGACTTCTATTAAGATGAAAGCATTCTTACGTGAAATTAACTGACTCTTCTAGAACACTAATGGATCTTTTAGAAACAATCTATTCACAGTCCCTAAACAGTGGGTTCTGATAAGAGGGGGAAGTGTGTGACTGGGCTATGAGATCATTCGGAATCACTAGGAGAACTTTTTAAAAAATTACAAAGTGGGGGGGGCGGGGTGTGAGGAGATTATTGTTTGAAAAATGTTGGGGGCCAGCCCAGTGGCATAGTGGTTAAATTCAGGCGCTCTGCTTCAGTGGCCCAGGGTTCGCAGGTTCAGATCCCAGGCATGGACCGACGCACCACTTATCAAGCCATGCTGTGGCGGCGTCCCACATATAAAGTGGAGGAAGATGGGCACGGATGTTAGCCCAGGGCCAGTCTTCCTCAGCAAAAAGGGGAGGATTGGCAACAGATGTTAGCTCAGGGCTAATCTTCCTCACACACACAAAAAAAGAAAATGCACACACCCCACATACGTATCCTCCACGCAGCAGCCCCAGGTTGAAAACTGCTTCAGGAAAGAGGACTCCAGGAATGTATCACTTCACCCCTACGCAGTGCTCACTTCACAGATGTCTCCAATCCGGAGTGAAGCAGAGAGCTTGGAGCCAAAGCCAAGATAACTGAGGGAAATAACCCACTTTGCCTTTATGGGCCTAGATAATTCCATCTAGAGGGTGATAGTTATTTCTTCCCTCACTGTCCAGACCATTAGTTCTCAGTTGTCAATTAGTTTGTTGGGTTTTTTTTTCTTTAATGAAAACCTGGTCCTCCACCATTGTTTTCTTTAACCCTTGGATTAGGTGTTCATTGTTGCTATTAATTTATTTTAAGCAATGTGGTGACAAGCAACAGCACACAGAGTATTATTTCACATAATTAGATACTGTTGCTACCTTCAAATTATGTTCTTTAATTATTCTAGGCATCTGTGCTTGTCTGACTCAGTACTCCACAGTAATCAGTCTCCTTCTCTCTCTCTCTCTCTCTCTCACACACACCCACACACACCCACACACACACACACACACACATTCTCTTTCTCTCAAGTGAATTTATTTTGAAGGCTTTCCCCCCTGGGGAATGATTATTAACACAAAAGCACTTCCTACATATCCACAGAGGAAGTAGTGCCATTAAGACTATTAGAAATTTGTGTTTTGTATACAGTCAACAAGAAACTGATTTTTCAACACACGCTGTTAATATATTACTGTTCAGCTGCATCCTTTTCCCACAGTCTTAAGTGTGAGCATTCTGAGAACCTCTGATCAACTTACCAGTAAAGCTGTATTTCCCAACTTCAAGGATGAGTCATGATGAAACTTTTCAATAAGAAGATAGATTAATGTTATCAGTGAGAAAAAAGCAAATGAATTCAATAAGAGAATTGGCACATTATCTCTACATCCATTTCTAAAACCAAATTTTACCACATTGTTCACATTTAAAGAGGCATAATGACTTTTCAAAAGTAAAAAATAAGTTATTTAATATACCAGTGAAGATGAAAATAGACATTTGCTTCAAAATGATGTTCAGGGTAGGGGTGGGACGGTTGGGGGGGGGGGCGTGCGGCCATGAGGGGAGTTTCCAAACAAACACGCTGTGTGTTGTGTGCGGTCTGGCCCCAAGAGGTGAATATAAGCTCCCTGGCGGCAGAGTGTTTCCTGTTTATTCCTTACTGAATACTCAGACACCATAGAAAGGACAATAAATAGGAGTGATTGAAGGAGCAAATGAACATATAAAAGGTTTAAGAAAAGATGAAGAAAACTTTAGAGCATATTATCTGTAAACTTACAGAAAATGCTTCCAGGCTCTCTAGACAAAGTTGAATCATTATTAGCTGCACATTAAAAGTTGTAGAAAGAAATTCTTAGATTGTGAATTAATTATTTTGAATTTTGTTAAAATTTCAAAGGAAAGTGATAGATTTCAGGATAATAATAAAAATACCTATGCAACACTTACTATACTCCAGGCAGAGTTCTAAGGGCCCGGCATATACTAGCCCACTTAATTCTCACAATAACCCAATGACGTCGGCATTATTATTATCCCCCATTTAACAAGTAAGAAAACTGAAGCATAGAGATACTAACTAACTTGACCAAGGTCACGTGCTAGTAAGCAGCAGAACCAGAACCTGAACTAGAGAGTTTTGTTCCAAAAGTTTTTGTTCTTAACCACTTAACTGCCTCTTACTTTTGGGCTTTTTGTTGTTTTTTTTTGTGAGAAACGTTAGCCCTGAACTAACATCCGTTGCCAATCCGCCTCTTTTTGCTGAGGAAGATTGGCCCTGGGCTAACATCTGTGCCCATCTTCCTCTACTTTATATGGGACGTCGCCATGGCATGGCTTGACAAGCGGTGCATCAGTCCGCGCCTGGGATCCAAACCTGCGAACCCCGGGCTGCCAAATTGGAGTGCGCAAACATAACCACTATGCCACCGGGCAGGCCCCTGCCTCTTGCATTTAATAGTCACAGTAGCCTGTTCTTAGCAATCACTGAGAGTCAAAACATATAGACTTTGCTATCCCTGAATATATATGCTTCTGATCTCCCCCCACAAAATACATTTAAAGTTCCACAGCTTGGAGGTGGATAGAAAAAAAAAAAGTGGCATAATTTCATGATCAGCATAGTAAAATAAAAGCTCATTAGAACTGAAGTCCTGTTGAATACCAGAGAAGAGAAAATTGGTCTGAAAAGAAGATAATTGCTTTCTGGAAAAAAAAGTCTATTTTTAAGCAAAGGATATGAGATGTTCAGTATTCTCTCTAAAACAAACAATGCATGATGTTTAATGATGAATGAGTTCACTGCTTAATGAAATTCTAAAATTACATTCTAAAAATATAATTTTGGTCTGTGATTTGATAAGCAATTTTAAAATGTTTATGAGCTGTCCATTCACAATCAAAACCCCTCAAAGACGTAAGCAACAAGAAAAAACCAAAAACAATTGAGGAGGTAGAGGGAATCATTATATATTAGCTGGTTCTTTGGTATCAAAATGATACTGTGTTACACTTGCTATAGTCAGGTTTTACAATTTGAAAATACTTGCATTTTCTATTAATCTAGCTATGCTTCTATTTAGATTTTACAAAACTTTAAAAAAAGAGTGCTAATACTTTGTAATATCTACAAATATTCATAATAAAATAATTACTCTGTCCTGTTTACAAATAAAATAAATATTGTGTCACAACTACATTTATTTATAAAATTTCAATTAAATTATTTATTTTCCCAACAGCTTCAGAAAAAAGAGAGCGAAGACTAGGTTTTTTAAAAATTACAAGATAATATTTTTGCATTTACTTGAGCAAAACAAGCACTTACGTGCATGTATTAAAATTCCCACTTCCCTGTTTATGTCCTTGAAAGTGGGTTAATAGAACTTAACTCTGAAAGTTATTATAAGATCACACTCTGCAGACGCTTACAGATAACAAGTGTCCTACTTTTCGATAGGGTCAGATAATAGTCTCCTTAGTGTATTTCCTTCTTCCTTTCCTGTTCCAGAGTCATCCCTATTCTTGGTCAATACTCTAATTCTTAGTTGTAATGGATGACTTTTAACAATTTTTTAAAAAGGTGATGAGACATTTATTTTCCAAGAAATAGACACAGCATTGGAAAACCAGTGATTGGGCACAGAGCCATGCAGAATAATGCACTTTTCTCCACAAAGCTTATGGGTTTGTATATACACACTACCTAGATAATCATAGTTAACTCTGCAAAACCTTGAAAGCACATTGGTTAAGATCTCTGATTCTGGAGTCAGGCAAAGCTAGTTTGAATTCAGACTCCATTACTCATTACCTGTGTGAACTTAGCAAATTATTTCACCTAAGCTTCCTTTACCTCAAAGGTTGATAAAAGAATTTAAGATGGTTCATAATAGCCAAACACTAGAATCTCTCTCTGAATGCTTTCTACAATTGAATGGATACATTGAGGTATAATCAGACAATGGCATGCTCTACAGCAATGAGAATGAACGACCTACAACTATATGTGGCAATGTGGATAAATCTCTTAAACAAAATGTTAAATGAAAGAAGCCAGAGCCAAAACAGTACACTGTATAACTCGTACATACGAAGTTCAAAAACAGGCAAACCTAATCCATAGTTTTGGAAGTCAGGGTAGCATTACCCTTGAGAAGTGGGAGCATGGCTGGAAATGGCACGGGGGAGGCTTCTGTGGCATTGGCAATGCTCTGTTTCTTGATAGTTATACTAATGTGTTCAATCCGCAAAAATTAGTCAAGTTGTACACTTATGATTTATGTATTTTTATGTCTGTATGTCATAATTTAATAAAAAGTTAAAAAATTAAAAACAATTTTAAATATATAACGCCTAAGAATCCTTACCTTCTGAAATATTTACAAATGAAATAATATGATGTCTGGGATTTACTTGAAAACAATCCAGTAGGAGGAAAGGAAGAGAAGGGGGTGAGAGGATAATGAAACAAGGTTGGGTGAGAGTTGACACTCACTGAAGGCGGTGATGGATAATCATAAGGCCACTCCCCCTACTTTCAGACAGGCTTTAAGTCTTCTATAATAAAATGTCTTCAAAATAGTGCTTACTATCTGGCACATAAGGAGACACTCAATAAATGTCAGTTATTATTTTAGTTACTAATATTAATATGACTGTCATCTTAAAATATCTATAGGAACTGAACTCTTTGGATCCAACTTGAGTCTTTACATGGAAGTCACATGGAATTCCATTGATGTCATGAGGTGATTGAGAAAACAATTGGATTCATAATATTAATACACACTATTAGCAACTGAGATCAAAAGTTCAACAAGAAAAAAAGTACAGAAACTAGAAAGGCCTGCCTGAGGCAAATTAGTCATAAAACCACTGGGGAAACAGGCTCCATTCGTGCTTTCATCAACATATTGTTCTACCTATCTAATAATGAAAGGAGAAAATATCAGGAAACTAAGATGTGTAGGCAGTAAAGCTGGAGGCCAACAGAGGTGGTTAGTAACAGGAGGTGTCATCACAAAGGTGAAACACTGAGGGTGAGAAATGCTCAGAAATATGTGAATTTGTATTCTTTTGACAGCTGAGCAGAGCCTCATCTGCTTCATATTTGCATTCTTTATTTCTTTCACCTGAAAACGGGGTACTAATCCGCCTCCTGGGAGAGCTGGAATAAATAATCAGGGACAGGAAAGTGTTTTGAAAGTATGAAATATCAAAAAATCTTGTAGCTTCTAGTCACCTACCCTGACAACTACGAAGTAAAGAAACATGTGATGAAATGATGAAGAAAGTTCTTTAAAAAGCCTAGTGTTAGATAAATATAATATAAAAATGAATGTAGGAATTGGAATCATTAGGTAGAGTGAGACAATATAAAAGTAAATGAAAATTACAAAGCAGTAATTTTTTTAAAAAAATTGACCTCTGTAAGATAATTACAAGTTCCTTGTTGACTCTTTAGCCATTAAAAATAACATTACAGAAGAATATTAAATTATTTAATGAATTGGAAAGAAATTCAATGAAAGTTAAGTGGAAACAGCAGGTAATAAAATTAATAAATTTTTGAATTATCTCAGGTGATAGACATACAAAGATAAATAGATATAAATACTCCCTCTCATACCATGCATATGGATTTCTACAGAAATACATACACATATATGAATATTTGCATGTGTGTATATTTATATCTAAAATGCATAAACAATAATTACAATGGTTAGCTTCCCTTATGTTTTCTAAATTTTTTAATTGATATTTTGTTTACATGGTAGGAAAATAAGGTTATTTAAAACCATTTTTCACTGGAGTGGTTTTCCAGTACTTTGCTGGGGTGGAGACCTGAAGACCTGATTGGAATGACTTGCCTTTCTTGTTACTATTCAGGATTTCAATGAATTTGCCTCAAGATACTGTAGTAATTCAACAAATGAACACAGCTGAATTTCCTCCGGCGTGGGTCTGGCATTCAGTGTCATTAACTGAATTCCTTTTCATATTTGCTAACAGGAAAAAGAAAAAGGTCGTCTTTTCATGATTCTTCAAAATGAGCTACGGTTACTTTGATTTCCATGCTTTTTCCACTCTTTCATCCTTTAAATGTCTTAACTCTTCATAACATGACATCATTGCATCTGCTTCTGGAACTCTCTCCTGTGACATCTTCCTTCTGAGTCACGGGCTGTGTTTGGGTGCTGCGTGGAAATTCTGCGTGGGGCCAGGAGGGCACCTTCTCACCGGAGGAAGCGCTCCGCCCTTGCGCTGGTGGACTTGAAGTGGAAGGGGACAGGGACACACTTTTGCACTTCACCAGCAATATCTGAACTATGACGTCAGTCTCTGAGCATGGCTTATGGTAGCAAGAGCCTGGGGAAAAGGAGACTTTGCTCTGACCTCAACTAGCGAGACGATTTTTAAAAATGGTTCAATCCCTCTCAGCCTATTTCCTCAATTGTCAAGTGGGATAATGCAACTGAATCTACACACCCACCGCCACGCTGCACCTCCACCAGCACCGGCACTGCCACCACCGCGTCGCCAGTCACAGCACCTAAGACGAAGGGACCCAGCGCCGGGGAGTGCGAACTGAGCGTGCGAGGGAGAGGAGGCCAGGGCGCTGCTGGCTCACCGCCGTCGGTTTCATTACCTAAAATTATTTTCATTGCCTAAAATTATTTTTGTTACCTAGAATGTGCTACTTGTTATAAGCTTTGTTTCTAACACATTCATCTTTTTTTTACAAAAGATAACTAATTGCTTGGGTTTTTATACATAATTCTAAACTATTGAAAACATGATAGAATATGTAAAAGTAGGAAAGCAGGAATTTTTCTTCAAAAATTGTTGACTAAATTAGTTGTAGCCTTCCTAAAGGAAAAGAAATGTTAAATTCCAAGGCCAAATTTTGCTCGTTTATGCCAACAAATAGTATTCTAATCTTCTGTGTCTACGTGCTAAGAAATTCCACCATCTGTAAAGCGGGTGCATGCGAATGTAAATTTAGCCGACAGCGTTTGTCACAAAATGAATACATGCATTGTGGAAGAATGGACTTAAGCTACACACCAAAACTAGAACCCTCCAGATGTTTTCAGATCATAAATGAGTAGAGGAGAGTGAGAGGACAGGCTCTGAGGAGGAGGGGACAGTGAATGGTGACAGGAGCATAGCTCATCCCGGTGCTAGTTCAGACCGGCGAACAAGAGGCCAGGCCAACACTTGGCCAGCTTCCTCAGGAAAACTTGAATCCTATGTTTGCCTTTGTGGATTAAATCAAACTTTGCTATAGGATTTCTGTAATAAACAAATGGGGAGCCCTCACTCTGTGTAAGGCACTCTACCCGACGGTTCTCAGTTGAGAACATTTTCGTCCCCTAGGGGACAATGGGACACTCGCAATGTCTGCAGACATTTTTGGTTGTCACACTGAGGATTGCTACTGGAATCCAGTGGGTGGAGGCCAGGGATGCAGCGGAATATCCTACAATGCAGGGACAGCTGCCCAGAACAAAGAATGATCCAGCCCAAGTGTCAGGAGTGCCGAGGCTGAAACCCCCGCATGCCCTGGAGGATGGAAAACGAGTCCTACAGGACAAACCGCCCCCAGGAGCCCAGAGCCTGCAGTGGAGATGAGGCAGACACACAGCAAAATGGGCAAAGCAGGAAGAGCTATAAGAAACATGCAGAGGAAACATTACTTATAGCTTCCGGGATCAGGGAAAACTTTGAAAAATAATACTGTAAATATCCGTCTTAACATTCCTGAAACAACTAAATTTAAAGGCACTACTTTTTATAATTCTTTTTATATAAATAAAGGTAAATTAACCAAATATTTATAGAAAACATCCTCTATTTCTGAAACTGTATTAAATTCCCTGGGAAGACAAAGCTGAGTAAAACAGAGTCACTGTTCTCTGGCACTCAGAGCAGAGTTACATCCCCAATTCCACATTTACATTATCAAGATTCGTTCCTTTGGATATGTCACCAACGCCAATTATGTACCAAATGTGTGCGGCTCAGGACTCGAACAAGCAAGGTTGCTGCCCTTGAGGAGCACACTGTCCCTCGGGGGAGAGAGAAAAATCAGACCAACAAATGTGTGATTTCAACGTCTGACTTCTGTTTCCAAAAATATTGGACTATAGTCTAAAAGTCCTGAAAATCCCCTCACAACAAAACACCTAGAAATGCCAGCTAAAATATCACAGATATTCTTTTTGAAACCTAACTGAGCATGAAAGAGACTGTAGGAAGCCCCTAAGGACCAAACACAAAGAGGGAACTGAAAACCAGAGCGGCAAGTGTGGACCGACAATGCGATTCTGGGGCTGAGGTGGGGATCAGCCTCTGAAACGAATAGATTTTAATGGCGAGGTAGGAATAGGATATGAAGCCTCAGGTCCCAGAGATTAGGATCCGGAACTAAGACCCCTGAATAAAGCTAGGACCCTTGGACTTAAAAAAAAAAAACACCAACAAATGACAGGTATTGGAAAATAAGAAGTTCGTCCATCTTGACCCAGCTCTGGATGAGGAAAAAAATAGCCAATGCTGAGAATTCATCACCACACAGCAGGTTTCAGTAGGTTTGATAAACAAAGGTACTTCACTCCTGTTGTTTGAGACTCCCAATCCAGGATGTGACTATATGAAGCCCCAGATTGGTACTCCCCCAGAATACCCAACAGAAGCAAATGTTTATCCACACAGTCCATCTCTTGTGACCGTGTCTCTTCACGGCTTGTCATGAAGCATTGGTCAACATCATGATGCTCCACCTTGCTTCCCCATCCTTCCTCCTTTCTCTTTTCTCTTAGTCTCACTGCCCTGGGCCTCCACCTGGAAATAAAGCTCAGTACGTAATCTTTGTCTCAGGTTCTCTTTCTAGGTAACCTGAGCTCAGGCAGGGACTCTTGTAAGAGAAGGCTTGTTTGAGGAGCTGTCGTTCTAAACCAAGACCTGAAGGATAAGAAGGCTATGCAAACTACAGTGGGGAAGAGTAATCCAAGCAGAGGGAATGCATGTCCAAAGGCTCTGATGTGGAACAGGCCACAGAACCTTCAAGAAACATAAAGAAGGTAATGGGAGAGAGAAGTTTGGAAAGCTACGTAAGAGCCCACTCATGTAGAAGACGTCTCAGGCCTGGATCTGGTCCACAGCTGTGTGTGTGTTTTCTTAAGTTAGTTGCCAAAAGTTGAAAATAAGGAGATATAAGGGGGGCTGCCCGGTGGCGCAGCGGTTTAGTCCGCGCTTGGCAGCCCGGGGTTCGCAGGTTCGGGTCCCGGGCGCCTGCAGATGCACTGCCTGTCAGCCATGCTGTGGCGGCGTCCCATATAAAGTAGAGGAAGATGGGCACGGATGTTAGCCCAGGGCCAGTCTTCCTCAGCAAAAAGGGGAGGATTGGCTACGGATGTTAGCTCAGGGCTGGTCTTCCTCACAAAAAAAAAAAAACAACAAAAAAAAGAAAAGAAAGAGATATCACATAATAATTTCTGGACTTTCAAAAAATTCAAAAGATCTGTCCACAGCAGGCCTGCATTCTTACACGGTAACCATCGGCTGGGTCCACCCTCTGAGACAAGTCCTGTGACCTCATGTCCACCACTGTCCCAACCCAGCCTTTTTCATTCGTTTGTGTTGCTGGTCTGGCTTCTGTGGGGGTCTGAATTTATAGTTCTTAATTTAGGACTCTCTAGGCTATAGGTTTGTTTTAAGTTGGATTTTATTCTAAGAGAAGGATAGCCCTTAAAGTATTTTAAGCAGGGGAATGATGTGATCTAATTATATATACTCCATTCACTTCAAAAAAAATAGATTGGAGAGGACCAAGAATGGAAAAGAGGATACAAATGAGGAGACTGTGGCAGGAATCTGGGTGAAAGATTATGGTGGCTTGAAATAGAGTGGTAGCAGTGGAAATGGAGAGCAGTAGATGGATTTAAAGTTTGTTTTGGAAGCAGAAAATACAATATTTGCTGATAGGTGGATATTGAAGGTGAGAGGGAATTAAAAATTACTTGTGCTGTGTTACGAAGAACTTGGACCTTCTATGGTCAACAGCTTAAGGGACGACATTTATTGATAATCCTTAGTTTGTGGAGAAGTTAACATGTGTGTGAGGGCTGCAAATCAGAGAGACTCTAATGCCCTTAAGGAGCTTGAATCCCATCGGTAGAGGTAGGATGGGTGCAAATATATGTACTTACAAGTTATCCAACTTATGAGATAGACAACTCTGTTGAGATTAATAACGGCAGCTGACATTCATCACAGGTATACTATGTACCCAGTACATACATCCCATTTAATTCTCACAGTACCACCTAGAGTTAGGCATTATTACCAACCCGTTTCATACAGGAAAAAAAATTAAAACTTAGAGAAGTTAGGTGACTAGTACAAGATCGAGTTGCTGGTAATCAGCAGAACTGGGATTTGGGCCCAGCAGACTGACTCCACCGGCCATTTGTTTAATCAGTACACTAGACTGCTTCTGTATACATATAGTGGGTCACAAATTTACCTTCATCCTACAACATAGATGTGCAGAGAAAAATGTAACTCTAATTTGACTGAAACTGCTCTGAGCTTCCTCACAAACCTCCATCGGCTGGTTAGAGGGGAGGGAATTAAACTTTCCTCAAGACTGTTTAAAACTTAGCTCCATCTAGTAACTGAAACAGTCCCTTTAGGTAATGTTCTGACCAGTCTAGAAAAGAAATGCAGATTTCTCAGCCTTCCACCACATCCATGAGTACCAGTGCACATGTGCATACATACACACCTCTGCTTGCCAAGATGGTGTCTGATGTATGGGAGAGGACTGTGGTCTACATGTGGACAGAGAATCTTTGGAGTTCCCCAATCTTAGGCTTGATGTCCAGGCCCACCTGGTTGCTGCTTGCCCTGCTGGCATTCATGACTTAACTCCTTTGCTGGAATCATCCTTGATCTGGTCTCTTACCTGACTGAGAACTTGGTAGCATTCCCTGGTTCATGGAGCTCCAGCTCTGCTCTAAGCAGTGCTGTGGAGCTCCCCGCAGCTGTGCCATTTCCTACACCCAGCCATCTGGCCCAACAGTCCACATCCTGCCTCTGTTTCAGAACCACTCCCATCTCAGTAGCCTCCATGGCTAGGATGACGATAAAATTTATCATCCAAATTGAGACATTTGTGAGAGTGACAGAGAATATTATAATTATACTTGAACAACTTGGGTAAACTAGGACAGTCTCAAACTGGGATATAGGGCAGGCCCACTGGCTCTCAACTTAGCTGCTCAGCAAGTTCCTCTTCCAGAAATTTTGAGAACTCCTGGGTCCTATTCATGCACTATGGGATGGAGGAGAGGTCCAGGAAAACTAAACTATAAGGGCTCTGCCTAGCCACATCGCACAGCCAAGTTCAGTCTGTTGTGGTTGTGTCCCAGTTTAGTGTAGGTTAGCTGCAAAGCCAATCTCTTTCAGATCCTAAATGGAAATAGGTTTTCCAGACTTTCGCTTCGGTAAGTAAAATCAAAGCTAAAGGAGACTGAAAAAAAAAAAACACAAAACAAAACACCTCTCAACTCCACAAAATTTTGCTTTCAACCCTATCGTCTTGTTAAAGAGGTCGAGTGCCTGCCCTCTTATTCTGGACCTCTAAGCCTCAAGACTCAGCTTCAGAAGTAGAAGATTGGAAATGAAATATGATTTAAGGAGGAGGTGGAAATAAGATGCTTTTGTTTAATACTTGCAAACTAAAATAACTAACATACAGAATGCTGTTCATTCTCAGCCATGTTTTGCATATAGTGAGAAAAGCATTTAATGTCATTCAAAATTAAGATTTTTAACACAGACTTGATAAGCTGAATAAACAAATGCCTTTTGTAAGATACTCTGCCAGAATCATTAGATCTTCAGAGGTCGAAGTTCAGCTGATTTCAGATCTAAGATCCTGTTCTGAATATTCTATCATTCTGTGGTTTTATCTTTGAAAGGCCAAAAAGTATCATATATCAGGTTTCCACTTAGGGCTTTGCTTACTTATTTAAGTGTCTCAAACCTAAACTGCAAGTCTTGATGTTTCAGAGTGGTATTAAATGGCTTTCCGATATTGAGCAGGGATTGTTGAGAGGTCCTAAAGCTTGTGATGTTTCACAAGGGCAGTCCAATGGGTTCATGGTTCTATTTATTCTATTTAGTGCCAGGCAGTGGCAACAATTGCATCTCACGTATATTGTGACTTCAGCTGATTGTGAATAACTCAACTAAATAAAGTTCTTTCTACCAATGTGCAAGTTTGCAAACACGAGTGGAAAAGTACACAAACGCTAAGGAATCAGGGTCACAGAAGGACAAAACAAGAAGAGGCCAGGTGGAGCTTTCTGGAAAGGGTTTATAATGCCTGTATGATTAATAAACCTAAGGAAAATGTCCGAAGCTTCTTTGAAATGTCAAGAATGAACTATCGGAGAACAACTGTGCTTCAAAGAGTAGCAAAGTATGCAAGGCAGGATCGCACTGGGGAGGGATTCTGCACCCCGATAAATCATTCAGAAAGGAATGGAAGGCTGAGTTTCACAAGTTTTGAAGAATTTCTATTAACTTGTCAACTCAAGCTACTCCCTCCAAATCCTAAATCCCTGGATTTCCAAGGTCACTTCTTGGGAATTTGTACTGTGGAACTGAACATTCCCAGAAACACAGCTCTGTGTTGCATATCCAGGTTAGATGGGATTTAACAAAAGGAAACTGTAAAGAAATCTGCATAGTTCTGTAAAATATCTTTAGACACTTCGTATGAATGAGAAGAGGCATAAGAAGCCAAGTAAAGGAGGAGATATTCTGCTTTATAAATTCTGCCGTTATCAGTACACACTCATTGAATGCCAACGGTGAGCAAGGTGTGTTCCTAGGAATAAAAAATCATAAATTTGTCCTTCCCTTCAAGAAATTTCATCTAGTTGGTGTGATAGATACATAACTAGAATACACAATTATAATTAAAATGACACAAAATAGGATTAGGACAAAGAATCATAAACATTCTTCTTGAATCCAAGAGTTTGTGAAGAAGAGAAACTCTTTTTGGAAAGGTCTGGGTTAATCAGAGATGCAGATAGATGAATATTAGACAAAGAGTACGCTGCATACATACAGTGGAGATTAGCCAGTTCTCAAATATTCGTGATTATAAGGACAGAAACTGTGTCGGTGATTGAAGTACATCTATGAGATCCTCAAGTTTTATACAGACAAATTTCAAAAATCCCACACTTTCATACATTATGCATCGATTCCTCTAAACCACAGGGTCTAAATCAGAGTTTTATCAATCACTTGACTAAAAACTATTTCAAGCTGTCACAAATTGGTACTATGTGCAAGCTGTTGCTGCTGGGAGAAAGGGCCTGGTCACCATTAGAATGGCAAGTAGGGGATCTCTCACCCATGTTTGTGGGGACCAGCCTACGACTAGAAGCACCCTCCAGCTGTCCCCTACACCTCATGCCTCATAAAAAGTCACACATATGTCCTCTCTAGCAAGCAAAGACCCCACCCCACCTCCACTCCTCTCCTGAGCTCCCAACAGCCCCACCCGGAGGCCAAGGGCCAAGAATCTGCTTTTTCCATGGTGCCCCTATGCAACCCTCCCCTCCTATCCCCACCTTTTACCCCCCTTTCCATCTCCATCCCCAAAGGAGCACCAAGCGAATTGTAGATGGAGAGCCTTGCTACGGGTCACACGTGCACCAGGTAATGGTATGGTGGTTGACGGCAAAAGACCTCTTCCCCATCCCTGCTCTAGGAACCTATTGAGACCTGACACTGGGATTAAATAGTACGGGCTGCATGGCCATCCTCAGGTCAATACAGAAAGGAAAGCAGCAGACCCAAGGGAAGGTGGGCCATCCCGAATGCAAGGAACGGGCAGCAGAGGCCCAGCCCTGGGCCCCAGCACACCTGAAGACCCTGACCTACCCGCATTGCTTAGATTCAAGGGAAGCAGCATTTCCTTAAAATATAGTTCAAGATTGTATACTGTTTCTTATATCTCTGAGAACAGAATCCGTCGTGCAATATATCAGCATGCTGGGGACTTTCGGACGTTCTACTTCCTAAAACTATTGTTATGAAGTTATTATGTGTGGAACTGCGGGACTCCCTGCAGTGACTTTCACTCATCCCACTTCACTTCTCTTTCTTCAGTCAATGAAGTGGTAGAAGTCATTCAGTCAGAGGTAGACAGAGGCAAAAAAATAAAGAGTAGGTAAGCCTCGATTTGAATATACATTACTGAAAAATCAAGACATTCAAGTGTTCAAATGTGCAAAAATATCAGGGAACAGGAAGAATGGTTCTAGGTAAGTATACAGTTGGGTGAAGAAGAGAAAGAAGGTGAAACCCGAGCCCTGTCATTAGTTGTAAATCGCTCTGTGATGGGATTTCGTGGAAGATACCAGATAAGTTGACAGGTTCAGATCCTGTCCTCTTTCTGTGATGAGTGAGAGTGACAAGAAGCTGAATCAAGCCTAAAATAAATACTATATTACAAAGATATGGCAGTGTTGGTTGTCCACAAAACCCATTCTCCCCCTTCCCGTAATAATTGAATTATAGCTAGTTACCTGATTACCCAGCTAGTCAGTATTTCCCAAACTCCCTTGCAGTTTGGCCCTGTGACTAAGTTCTCTCCATGTGAGCAGGAATGTTGTATGCCACTTCTGGGTCTGAGCCTAAGACAATGGGCACACATTCTTCCCCACTCCTTTCCCCTTCCCACTGGCTGAAACCTAGACGTGGAACATTCTAGTTTGATCATGTAAACAAAGATATTACCCTTGTGGATTATGGAGCAACAAGAGAGAAGGAACCTGAATCCCTGAATCTGAGTCCCAAGATCCATCCCACAGAACTCTGGGCTATTATGTGACAAAGAAAAATCTTATTCTTTAAACCACTGTATTTTGGGGTCTCTCTTTTACAGCAGCCCAGCCTTACACTGACTAATTCAGAAGAGAAAGTATGTTATAGTATTAAATAACAATATCTTCTAATAACAGGCCAATTTTTTATTTTAGTAGTTATCTTTTATTGGACCCTGGGCAAACATTGTCCTAGTGTAGAAGACATATTAGTGCCCATCTCACATTCCTTGGACTTTTCAATGTGCTCTGGTGAAATTCCAACTACTAGTACCTGCACCTCTGTGCCTGGGTGCTCTTCCTCCAGCTCTGTGTAGGTGTAGACTAAAGTGCTAAGGAATTCATAGCCCCGGAGCAGCCCTCAACCAGTGACCTCCCAGGAGCTGGTGTATTAACATCCAGCTCCTTCACCCTTTGGGTGGCACAATTCTAAGGCATGTGCTTTGCACATTTTTCCAGAGTTTCCCTACAGAATTAAGCTCTAGGTACCCCTTGCAGTGGCTGGCTCACCTGTGTACTCTTTATGGGTTGCCTCCCTGTCGTTTGATCACTTCCTCCACTTCCCTACCATATTCTCTGAACTTCCAAAATAAACTCATTTCACTCGAATCCTTGCCTTGGGGCCTGCTTCTGGGGGAACCCAAATTACGATAGCTAGCTACTTGATATTCACCATCTCAGCCAAAACAGTTCTCCAGCATAGCCATTATTATTAGATAGTATTATGCTATTTTTATGGATGAAGGAATCCAATTTCTGAGAGGTGAGTAAGTTCACCAAGGTCAGTGTAAGAACTAGAATTAAAACCAGGACTATCTTACCCAGAAGTTTTCGTACCTTCTAATATACTAGACTCCACTAGAAGTGGAAGTTTTCCAATTTTCTGTTGCTGCAACTTCCAGTAGATGATGATGTTGGAAGTGTTATGATTGGAGGATATAATTCAGGGAAATTAGACAAAATAGATTCTATGTTAGCCTACAATATTTTCTGTTAAATAAAACACTTCTGATAACACTTTTTATTAAACAGACATTTTTAGCCTGAACCAAAAAAGGCAGTTTTAGGCTACTTGCTAATACAAATTTATTTAACACTTTTTAAATTAGTCAAATTCTGACTAGAGTTAATTCTGTTGACTAAATCTGCTTCTTAAGGTGGTCTGCATATATACTTTCTGAGAGCAAGCTAGCTCTCCTCAGTGCCCTACCAAGCCTTGCATGGAGAGAAGGACAGTAGCTGAGTATACCCCAAGGTATAAAGAATTCAGAGGGGTTAGGGCTCAGGAATTTTTATATTTGAACAAAGAATTCAATCTCTCTACCTATGGAGTTAATAGAATTCTGGTTTTAGAACTTCAGAAGCCAGCCAACAAATAAAATTTAGAGATATTTGATGAGACAAAATTACCTTTCCTATGCTTTTCCTAATGAGAGTACTTATAACACTAATTCTATATAAAGCAGGCATACAGAGAGGATAGTTAAAATCTGAGGAAACAACAGATTCTTTATCCTTGTATTGTACTGGCAATTTAATCTATGCATTCTTTTAGATTTTAACTTAAGAGTCTGCCAGGAAAAAATCCTGCAAAGTCGTCACACACAAGCAATACACCGGGTTAATATAATGTTATAAATAGCGTGGAAGTATTACAAGATCTTAGAGAAAAAAGCTGTCTGTTTACTCTTCAGCACCACTAGATACAATCTATGCTTGACATTCCTAAAAGGATGTGCAATATCACTACACTCAGTCTGGGCAATTGCATGCCTCCCCTGGTCTTAGCTGAACTCTGCGGCATGTCTTAAGCTTTGGTTATTTGAGGTATGCGAACCCTGTGGTCACGCCTGCTTCAGCTGAAGCTAATGTCAAGATGGACAGGCACAGGGCAGAATATTAAAAGCCTAAAAACACTGATTATCTTCAGAAAATGTAATGAGTCAGTTCCTACCTTATTGATGTCAGCTTTTTATAGGAAACATTACATCACATAAAGTCTAAAAAAGAACGGAAGCCAGAATAAACAGAGCTGTGCACCATAAAGTCTTAAGTCTCACAGCAGACACAGTTTAGCTAATGTAGTCACATTCATATGATTTTTATCCAGACAGACTGTGGTAATAAAACAGAAATATGTACATTGGAATATATTTATCTAACTTATAAAAGTATACAAAATTTCATATACCCATGAAAATAAAAGGACTTTGCCTGTCTCCAGAAATGCACATGCTTTTCATTTGTCCAATGACACACATGAGATTTTATAAAGTTTAATTAAATAATGAAATCTAGAATATATATACCAAATGTATTTCATCTTAAATATATTTCTATTTTAAAAGTCTCAACATTTATTCAACATTCTATAGCATATCCTCAATTAAGCTCTGAAGACTTGAACATTATTTCATTGAGAATGTGGTACTGCCTGAGTAAGTTTCAAAACAAAGTTACACATTAGGAGCTCCAGTAACGAGACAATGATGTTGTGATTATGTGGTTGGTTTTTTTTTTTAAGTTCTCGTTTACTGGTGATACAAACAAGTATTTACAGGTGAAATAATATGATCTCTAGGGTTTGCTTTAAAATGCTTCAGATACTTCAGAAAAATAAACATTGGAGGGTATAGACAAAATAATAATGCAGAATGTTGGTAATCATTGAAGTTGGAAGATGAGTATAAATGGGCTCATTATATTATTCTCTCTTCTTTTGTATATGTTTTAAATTTCCATGATAAAAATATAAAACAAGAAAGATATTATTAATAAAAATATGAATAAAAATTATGAATAAAAATCACGCAATCTCTAAAAGAGAAAGCTAGGAGCAGCAATGGTGAGATACATCAATTTATATCAATAAGGGTGATATAATTTTGATTTTATGCTTTAAAATGACCGTGTTAGGTACTTTCTCTGATAGTATTAATTTAGCATGGATCTAAAAGGTTTTAATTACATATAGAATCTGTAAATATTTAATATGTTCAAATGTTATCTTGAAGTATTTATAAAAAGTCAGCTTTAGAAATAAAAATATGATCTTTTTAGAGAAGTAGAATAGTCTCATGTTCATCATTTTTCATGTTTTGGAAGGGACTTGTGAAGCTGGGCAGCCTGTGGGGTGGGGAGGGAGGCCTCTGCAGAGAAAGCCCAGGTAGAGGAGTGTCCTGACAGCTCTATAACCCTGTCTGCAGTTCCTCTTCGCACAGGAGAAGTTCTGGACACTTTTCCAACAGAAGATTTTTAGGCACTATTTACTGATATATATTTTCAAGCATCTGGTCAATAATATATAACATAATTACTAAATTTTATCTCTTTCTGTTCTGCAGTAAAGCAAGAGAAATGAAACTATGTATTCATGGCAAATAAGTAATAAAATTTTATCCTAGTTTAGATGGATTTTAATAACGCGATCTGTGATTTTATATTAGACTTCATCTACATATGAGGAGAAAAGTTCTTAAAATTAAGTACATTTGTTTTTTAAAAAAAATCAGTTGCTTCACCATCATACACTAACCTGAATGCAGGCGATTGTTCTTACATTGATGAATGGTGCTTGAGTGCCCCCTGGTGGCTCTCCTCCCCCATACAGCATGATTTTCCTCTGATCCTCTGGCATGAGTAAACCCTCACACCAGCCTGGCACTCCAAATGCCAAATTACAATAAGACATTATTTGCCAGATAGATGCATCATCTACTCAAAAACTGTAGAATCTTAAACCTCATAACACAACAATATCTATATTTTGAAATATATAAATGGCTCTGTTCTATGTGGTCAAATACACTGTAATAATACAAAAATTGAAGAGCAAAAAAATTAGTAGTATAAGTTATTTTTAAATAATCTATCATGTTTTAACATCTTAATTTAGGAGCATGAGTTACTAAGGGATTATGAGATTTGGAATCAGAAAACCAGGTGTCACATGTTTAGTGTGATCTTTGGGCAAGTGAAGAAAATTATCCTTGTTTTGAATGGAAGAAAATAATTTTGAAATATTCACTTTTTTTCTCCCTACTTTCTTGTCTCCTCCCCCAGTCAGTAAGAAAGTTGTTAACTCAAGAGAACAAAAATGAAAAAGTCAATATTCACTGCAGTTTTGGTTTGTTTAATGACTTATCAAATGGGTCCCCAGGGCAGCTGCACGTAAAGTTAACACCATCTCAACCCATTGGGAAAATAGAAGGGGCCAACCAACTTTTCCCTATGCGTCAGTCACAACTCAGTTGCTCTTGCCCAATTCAGTGTCTTCCTCCTCTCAACGTTGTATTCATCCTCTTAGCACTAGTTCAAATCCTGTCTGTTCCATGAGTCCAAATATTCCCAGCCTGAGAGACTCTTTCCATCTCCTACACATGGTCACACTTTGTGACATCTACCTTGTGACTCACAGGTGTGGTCACATCTGCCTCTAGATCAGTGGTTCTCAACCTTGACTGCAATTAGAATCACACTGAGAGATTTTTAAAAATGAAGGAGTCCAAACCCAGAGAAACTGATTTAATGGGTCTGGAATGGGGCAACATGAATCAGTAAATCTTAGAAGCTCTCCAGGTGATTCTATTTTGAGCCAGGTTACCGACTTTGGGATAGATTGTCAATTCCTGAAAGGTGAGGACTATGTTGTCTTCATCTCTGAGGAAGCACATTGTGTTGGACATACTAAGGGCTGGCAAAGATGAAGCAACTCCAAAATCTACATGATTTTTATAAAATAAGGCAAGAACTGGTCCAATTGCAGCATCTTATAAATAGGTTCACAGGCTCTGCTAAGAGTATGCCACTGCCCCATTCCCCAGAAGACTAACTAGGGGTGTAAAGAGCTCCTTTTCTACTCAGCTCAATGCAACTCAAAAAAATTATTCAGCTTACAGGTATTTTTTAAATAAAGAACTACAGTGTGGCATATCCATATATATAGAACAACATCTGCATAAAGTCATGAATTACAAGATTATTTATAATAGGAAAGTATTGGAAATAATCAATGCTTATTTGTAGGGGACTGGTTGAGTAAGTTACAATATGGAGTACCATGCAAACATAAAAAGAAAAGAATAAGAGAGATCTCTATGAATTAATATGGAGTGATTTCCAGGATATATATTCCCATCCAGAGACTGGATGGGAATGCAATGGAAATAAGGATGCAGTGACACTTTTGTGAGCACGCCGTCTTACAGAGTTTCAACCTTTAACCATGTACATGTTTTCATATAAACAAAAATTAAATTAAATGACAATAAAAAAATTAAATTGAGCACAAATACAAAAAAAATGAACTGAAATGTATCAAATTATAACATAATCGAACAGAAGAAAGAATTAATTCAAGTAACTTTTAAACCCATTACTATACATACTTAGTGGGATAGATTCTAAAGACAAAAAGATAAGAAATCATAAAGTTTACTCAGTATTGTATTGTTAGAAGTGATATTGTGTTGAAACTCTGAAACTATTTTATGTATATTGTAGGACATTGTAATAAGTTAACATATTATAGTTACTAGGAACCAAGATTTTCACTGTAAAAAATGTTATACACGTATATATAATAAGCATATATATTAAACAAAAGTGAGAATAAACCCTGAAATGTTAAATTTGAATTGTATTATTTTTAAAACTAAATTAGAACAAAGCAATCTCTAACAAATGAAAATAAAATTACCTCCAATTGTTGCTACAACCACACAGAAAATAACTTTTCCAAGTAGTTTTAAAATATAAAATGTGGTTGTACATCTCTAGAGAGATGTGCCCTAAGGGTGAAAAGAACCACAAAACACGTTCCGGAACTGTGTTCAGTAATCATATTGTGGACAACAGTGTTGTCCTGAGATTGTTATGCATGTAAAGCAGAAGGAAGCAAGTAAGTAACTATGTGGTGTGCTAATTCCTTCATTTCTGGTGTCACTGAGAACCAGAATTCTTGGCCTGGAAGAAAAGAAACAAAAATGTAAGACAGAAGAGGTTAGTAAGAACCCTGTCATCCTAAATTTGAATTGAAAGTGTTAGTATAACTCAGGATGTAATTCCTCTTAAAAAGAAATTTCTGGCTCTCTGATGAAAGGTCCTAGAAACAAAGATTATCCCATTGGCAATGAGTATCCCTAGAACCTAGATTGTATTCATTTAAATACTATCTCACAGTAAAAGACACCAAGACTCTTTGGGAGAAAATATGAGGTGAGCCTGGAATATCTTCCACCACGAGGTGAGGAGGGTCTTGGTGTCTACCCCAGGCTACACCTGGGGTAATCTGAGCATCCGAAACAACTGAAACAGTAAAGGATTATAGCACATCAAATTAAAAATAGAGTCCCTAATGGGACTCAAGGGAAAGAGAGAGAGAGAGGAAAAAGAGGTAGGAGAGGAAAAATTCTTCTTGATGGAAGAATGACAGCTAATAACTGTAAAGGAATAAAAGAATTTTTAAAAACTAACCTTTCTGCCTTCCCCAGTGCAATGACTGATTTAGGCAAGAATCATTAATGGATGATAAAGCCATTGGTTAAAGGTTGATGGGGACAGTATATTCCCATGGTCTCTAAGTACCCCATGAAATGCTTAATAATTTTAAAGAAGAAAATATACAATTCAAAATGGGGCCATCTGGCAGCCTGCCCTTGGCTAAGTGGTCATTCTTGGCACCATCAATAATCAGAGGAACTGACTGAGCCCCCTGACATCATGCAGTAAGCACACATCGACTATGATCCAGCCTCGCCAGAAATGTGTAATCTAAATCTAAACAAAAGACAAATTCAGAATGGGAGACATTCTAAATGACAACTAGTCTGTATTCTCCAAATGTCATGAAAAACCAAACAAGGTGGAGGGAATGTTCTAGGTTAAAAAGACAGACGTAGCAACAAAACATAATGTATGAAACTTGACCGTATCCTGAATCAAAATACACAACCGGCTACAAAAGTTATTTTGTGTACAGTTGGGGAAATTCTAATACAAGCTGTAAGTTAGATGATACTATGAAACTATTGTTTTCTTAGATGTCATAATGGTAGGAGACTATCCTTATTCTTAGGAAATGCACGCTGAGTGTTCTGATGCCTTCAATTTATTTTTAAATGGCTTAGCAAAAAAAAGTATGTATATGTATATATATAAATTATCCATAGATAAAATACATATACTACATATATTTACATACATGATATCTGTTATATATACAATTTAGAGGTAGATGGGTGTTCATTGTACTTGTCTTTCAAATTCCTATAGGTTTTAAATTTTTCAAAATAAAAATTTGGAAGAAAAATAGCCATATTATTTGCTAAGAATGTTATAAAACTGAAAGATTATATAAGGCAAAACAAAAAAAAAGCTCACAGATACCATGACTTTTGAAAGATGGAGACATCATTCTCTGTTGTGGAGATCAGGAAAGTCTTCATGGAAGGAATTGTATTTTTAAATGTAAAGGTTTTGAGTTAGAAATCATCTAATTCAACTCCCTCATTTTGATTCTGAGAGGCTAAGTAGCCTACCCAAATTCAACAAATGTTTAGTGCTGAAGGGGAGGAAGACCTATCCTCTTCCCACTCTGGGTCCTTTCTGGCTGGGCTACAAATTAAATTGAAATGAGACAGAATAACAGGAGAAAGTCAAACAAGCTTTATAACATGCACACATGGGAGAGACCCAGGGAACCTGAGCATCTCAAGAAACTGGTGGAGGTTCTCCTCTTAAATAGCATATTCAAATAAAGACAAAAGAGGATGTTTGAGGTGGGGGGAGTCACCTACGGGAGATTACCAGAAAAGCACAGTAAACAAGAGTCAGGTTATTATGCAGATTTAAGACCTCGCCTCTGCATTGACAAGTTTCTAGAGATGAGGTCATCTCCCCCTTCCAGTGCAGAGAGGGAGATACATTTACAAGTGAAGATTTGCCTTACAAATGTAAATGTTCAGTAAAGAGAACTTTGATAAGAATGAGCTTAGCAAGGACCCTCCCAGTCTATCGATACCCAGAGTTATCTATGATGATGGACTGTCCTGGGTACGGGCCTTCTATATTAAATCCTTTTAGGCAGTTAGTGGGGGAGAAGGTCAAAGTTTCTTTCAGAGAAAATAACCAAGGTAAAGAGACATATTTCGAGGTGGCCAATTCTGATCCCCCACAGTGCAAAGCTGTGAAATCTAAAGCACAGAATCTATAATGGTTTTCCATTAATCCATTTTTTGAGCAACTCCTATATGACAAGCAGTCCTACTTCCCATTTGAGATGGACTAAGAAGGATACACTAAATAAGGAAATATGTATGGAACTCAATCATTACAAGTTTCAAAATAAAATTTAAAATCAATTGGGCAAAGAAGAAGGCAGAAGAATTGCTGGCTTTAAAGATGGAGGAAGGGGTTCATGAATCAAGACATGTGGGCAGCCTCTAGAAGCTGAGAACACCCTCAGCTGACAGCTGGCTAGCAAATGTGATGACTTCAGTCCACAACCGCAAGGAGCTGAATTCTGCCAACAATCTACATGTGCAAGGAAAAGTATTCTCCCCTACAGGCTCCAGAGAGGAATGCAACCCTGTTGACGCTGATTTTAGCCCAGTGAGACCCACACTGGATGTACGATCTACAGAACTTTAAGATAATAAATTTGTGTTGCTTAAAAAAAAAGTCGGTTGGGCAAAAACAGGAACCAGGAATTTATTAGCTCATATAACTGGGAAGACCGGGGGTAGAGACTGGAGACAGGTCTCAGGCACCACTGGAACAGAACTCAAATTATGTTTAGTATTTCTCTTCATATTTTGGCTCTACCTCTCTTTGTATGAGGGCCTCAGTGTTTCCATTTAGAGACAGATTTCCTTCATGACACAGAGGATGGAGACAGCCACAGAAAACTCCAGAACAACATCTTCTCAGTTCAGCAATCTCAGAGGAGACAGAGGACTTCCTTTCAGTGTCCATAAATAATATCCCACGGAAGACTGGTGACTGTCTCAGATTGGATCAGGTAAAAAATCTCTGACCTGAGGGATGGAGCACTATATTTGGCCAGATCTGGGTCACATGCAGCCCCACAGGCCACTGGTAAGCTGAAGGGTAACTGTCAGGCCCACACACCACTCCTGCCCCACTCCCCAGCCACATGGAGTGAGACAGGGGCAAATTCCCTGAGATGAGGGATGAAAAGGAATGCTGGGAGAACAAAAGAAGAGGTAATCTCTCCAATAAATGAACAACCAGAACAAATTATAAAGGTGAAAATGCACATGCACTGTTGTGGGAACGGCAAAGTTCAATTCTGATGGGGCTCTAGGGAAGAATGAGGGAAAGGTACTTGGGGCCATATTGTGGAAGGGAGTGAGTTAGTGAAATGACAGGCTAGAGAAAGTGGTACTTAATTAGGTAGGAAGTGGAGAGTCACTGGCTTTAAAAAAAAAACACAATGGCATGATTTACTCTGTGATGTGGAAAGACTGATCAGTCACCAGTGTTTAACAGTGTTTCTGAAAGTGTAGTCCTTGGCCCAATAATATCAGAAATCACCTGGGTACATTGTTAAAAATAAAAAATCCTGAGTCCCACTCAAATTTACCAGATGAGAATCTCCGAAGGTGGCTCATGGGTAGCTACATTTTAAATAAGCACTGTAAGTGTTATTTTTACATTCTAAAAGCTGAGAACAAATAGGGTAGGATTTTAATAGGAGAAAAGTGTTTAACAGTAAACCCACACAATTCATTTCACAAATGGTTTAGTTAATTGGAAATCTCCCGCTTAATCCTCATGCATTTTGTCTATCCCTAACTAGCCGTGTGATTGGGCAATAATTCAGCTGCTCTGAGCCAGTTACCCAGGCTGTAAAAAGTAAAATTTGGGCTCGTTTTCTTTTCTTTTCTTTTTTTTTTGTGAGGAAGACTAGCCCTGAGTTAACATCCATTGCCAATCCTCCTCTATTTTTCCTGAGGAAGACTGGCCCTGGGCTAACATCCATACCCATCTTCCTCTACTTTATATGGGACCTGCCACAGCATGGCTGACAAGCGGTGCATCTGTCTGCGCCTGGGATCTGAATCTGTGAAACCCCAGGCCACCGAAGCAGAGCGCGCAAACTTAACCACTACGCCACCGGGCCAGCCCTGGGTTCGTTTTCTTTTAAACATTATGATATCATGATTTTAAAATCCTGCTTCTTGAAATATTTCTACACCAGCGTTGAGCAAGGGGTTAATTCAGCAGGCTTGGGTTGCTCAAACTCTGCATGTTCCAAAGAAAGGACCAGCCCTTGATGGCTCCTAGGAGATAACTTGAGTCCTTGGACTATCCTGCCTGATGAGAGGGTTTTTGTATGCCTCAGGCCTTGGGCCATGCTGTGTGGATTTGGCCTTTGGTGGGCTGGAGACTGAGTAGCTAACGAAGATCAGTCATCTGGGCACCACGTACCTATGTGACTGATCCCCAGTAAAAATCCTGGATACCAAGGCTCAAGAGAGGTTCCCTGGTTTGCTACTTTGCACATCATTGCTGGGAGAATTAAGTGCATCACCATACAATTCCATTGCGAGGCAACGCCTGGAAGCTTGTGCCTGGTTTTGAGACAGGGCCATCTGAAAGGCCTAACAAGATAAGGCCCCTGACCAATTGGCAAGCTAGGAGAATCAGACAGAGACTACCAAGATCCACATTCCACAGCTTCCGGAGTTTCCTGGGCTTACGCATGCGCCCTAACACCCAGGAACTGTCTGAAGGTGACCTTTGCCCCGTTACCATAGTAAAAATCACACCCAAGGGTGGACAGCTAGCATGCTAATGATACATGCAATGCACATGGTGGCGTGTTCAACAACAGGGCAAGCACAAGAAAAACCCTGCCTCTACATGTCATGACAAGGCTCCACCCTAGCCTTTGCCTAATAAAAAGCCCCACAATCCCACTCCCTAAGGAGCCGGTCACCTGCCCCATTCCTTTCCTCACCTGCTCCCCTATGCCTCTCCTGTGCACAAGCTAATGAACTTTTACTATTCTGGTCCCATTTGTTTTCTCTCCTGATTTCTATCCTGGGAGACAACAAGGACCCAATGCACCGGTAACAGATTCTCCCAGGCTTTAGCCACATCCATTGTCCCAGTGCTGATTTTTTTGTGTGTGTGTGTGAGGAAGACGGGCCCTGAGCTAACATCCGTTGCTAATCCTTCTCTTTTTGCTGAGGAAGACTGGCCCTGGGCTGACATCCGTGCCCATCTTCCTCTACTTTATATGGGATGCCGCCACAGCATGGCTGATGAGCAGTGCGTCAGCGGGCACCCGGGATTGAACCTGCGAACCCCGGGCTGCCAAGTGTGAACTAAACCACTGGGCCACCGGACTGGCCCCTCCCAGTGCTGATTTTAATCTGCATCTTTTCACTGTAATAAACCATAATCGTGAATATAACAGCTTCTCTGAGTTCTGTGAGTCCTTCCAGCAAATCATCAACCCCGAGGTTGGTCTTGGAGACCCTTGACACAATCAGCATTTCAACATTAGAATACTTTCAATGTGATTTTCAATTCAGTTAAGCTTAAGTATTGTTTAAATAGGACATTTTGTGTTAATTTTTCATCTTGCTGCCCTTTGAGCCCATATCTATCAGAAATTTATCCCAAAGAAATAAGGAAAACACCGTATGAATTAAAATGTTTATTACAGTGTAGTAGAAAATTGAAAACAACCTAAATTTTGAACAATATAGGTATGGATTAATAAATGATAGTATATCCACTTAGTGGAATAGTTATTAAAATGTTTAATTAAAGAACACAACTGTTTCCAAGTTGTGTATGCATGTAGACAAAAACTAAAAGAGAACATGAACAAATAAGAGATGATTTATTGTAGCCTTTGGATATTTTTTAAATATTTATTATTGTTGTATTAAAATTGTTTTTACAATAAGTAAATATTTTTAAGAGCCAAATTGTAAATTTAATTCACTGGTTTATGGTACTAATTCAATATTTTTTTGTTTTGTTTTTTTGGTGAGGAAGATTACCCCTGAGCTAACATCTGTGCCCATCTTCCTCTATTTTTTTGTATGTGGGATGCCGCCACAGCATGGCTTGATGAGCAGTGTATGTCTGTGCCCGGGATCCGAACCCGTGAACCCTAGGCTGCTCAAGCAGAGCACGCAAACTTCACCACTACACCACTGGGCTGGCCCCACTAATTCAATATTTTTAATATGAACTGCTGAAAATGAAGATCACTGACATACAGACCATCCATTAACTAAAGCAGACATTCTAGATTCTATGTGGAATCCAAGTCCCATCAATGCAGGATTAAGAAATAAGAGAATGGAGCAAAGTGGAGATATCATACAGTGCAAGGGGATTGGACTTTAGGGTCAAATCCACGTAGCTGAGCACCAGCTTTACTTGCTGCTGCTGTGAGGGCGTGAGCAGTTTCCTTCACCTTGCAGAGCCCGAGTCACCTCATTTCGGAAATGAGGATAGTAATAACTGCTTTATAGAGTTGTTGCCACAGTTAGTGAGGAAAGCACTTAATGCAGTGCTGGCATGAAGAAAAGCTCAGCAAATGTTCAGTCTCTTCTCCCTCCCTCAATTCCACTCTCAAACATTGCAGGTGTTTATATATTTTTTAAAGTGCTTTTCATTCAGTGATACCTAGTTTCAATATCATATTAATTATGAAGTAATATAGTCTCATGGCATAAATAATGATGGCCCAATAGATCTGAAAAGAAATCTTAATTTTTAGGTGATTGGTTTAAGGTTTGATAAATACATACTTTTTTTTCACTTAGCTCAGTCATAAATTTAATTTTGAAAATCAAATAAACTCATTCAAACCTCTATTACTAATTTTCAAACCCAAAATAGAACATTAACATAACAAATATTTATCAGAGGTCATTAATGAACCAAAAACAACAGCAAAAGTAGAAAAATAGTGTAATAAAATAACAGGTGGAAACTCTTACCACAGCCACTGTCACTGCTTTCCAAAAGCTTCTGGGCATTGTATTTTGCTAAGGAATTCAAAGATGGAAAATTTTAAAATTGTTTCTCTATTTTTAAGTGCACAACAGAAAATTGTGTACAAATTGTCTTTCCTTGGTTAGTTCAAAAGCAAAATAAAATGATAATGCACAAACATTTTCATCCAGTTTGCAACGTTTCTTCATAAATTCAGACTACCTGATATGTTACTGTAATTATGTTTTTGTGTGGGAAGCATTGTCTCCTACCAAAGCACACTCTTTGTTTGGTCAGAGAGGAGATTCAGAGAAAAACAAGTGGGACAATTTTCATTTTCTTCCTAGTGGGAGTCAAGCCTGCACTGAGGAAATATTTGTCATGCTCACCACATTTTTGTCATATCCTTGTCTCACAAAGCCAGCGTACAACTTGAAGAAAGAAGAATGGCAGCTGTGTATAATGCTGGGGAAATACTTTCTGCTGCCCGTCTTCCCCCTACAGGATAATTAGGCCAATCTTTCTAAAACAACTTTTCAGTTCCGAATCTTGATCAACATTTCCTAAGGTCTCCGTGTTGTCTCTTACCTGACATCCAAGCTCTCCAGCATGCCACCAATGATTCCTCCCACCAAAATCACCCCAATAACAGGGCCAAACTTGTCCACCTCTGTACCTTCGCTCATCCTGCTACAGCTGCTTAGAATGACTTTTATCCAAATCCTGCTTGTCTCTCAAGACCTGGCTCAAACCCTGTCACTGTGAAGAACTTCCCGGTCCTGCAGCCCACACTGTGACTCCCTGGACACCCAGAGCAGCTTTTGTCTGAACTGTTCTTTTGGCATTTAATAAAATACTCCCTTGTACCCTTGCCATGTCTTTTTTATGATCCACCTTCTACTCCAGTTGTTGGAAAATAGCAACTGTATACCATGGAAGCAAAAATGATTATTATATCTGTGATAGATTGTATTATTGTTTGCAATTATTCACTCCCTCCTCCATGAATAAAATATCTTTCCCCACCCCAATTGACTCTGGGCTTGGACATTTGACTTGCTTTGACCAATGGGATATTTGTTATACATCACTTCAAAACAAAAGCTTCAAGAGGAATTACAAGATTCCAAAAGTCTCCTACCTTTGTGCCCTCTGCCACAAGAAAAGCATGTTGTTCATAAGGCTTTCCTTTAGTTTGGGTCCCAAAATAAGGAGATAAGTGGAGGAGACTCAGCCAGCAGTCTGGAGTAGAATCATAACATCCAACCAGTAGTGGACAATATGAACCCAAACAAGAAATAAATATTTTTGCCATTGTAAACCACTGAGAATTTGAGATTGTCACATGGCAAAAGCTAACTGATACGATACCTGATATTTTGTGGGCACTATGTCCTACATGCATGGTATCTCATTTAACTGACACTATAATCCTATTATAGTGTTAGATACTTATTATACTTATTGTTATACTTAGTGCTAACTAAGTTATACTTAGTGTTACATACTTATTATAGTGTTAGATACTTCATTATCCCCATTTTACAGGAGAAAACAAGGATAAGAGAGGTAAAGTGATTAATCCAAAACATATATGCTGTAGGATTTTAGAATCAGACACATTTGGCTTTGAAGTTAGATTCCGCCACTTATTGAATATAGTTTCATAGGCATGATACAATCTCACTAAATCTCAGTCATATGTAAATAGAGACAGTGCTGGAGTTCTTCTCATTGTGTACTTCTAAGGGCTGTTGGGAGGATTAAATTAAATCATGTGTGGGAATGACCAAATGATTTAGTGAATGAGTGAGTCCTAATTTATATCACTCCTAAATTAGGCCCTGAGATAAAGACTTGGTGTGGGTATTTAGGAAGCATGTGTGAGGAAGTGGAGAAAGTGAGACAGAGAATGAGAAAAGTCAATAAAATGATCAGGTTATGATCTGGGAAAACAGGCTCAATCCCACCAAGATTGAAATATGGAATATGTCTCAGATGGCCAAGTAAGATCCTATTAGGACCAACCCTTTCATACATAACAACTACAAACTCTGGACAAAAAAAAAGCAGAAATGGGAATATAAACAAAAAAAGTGAATAAGCAGATTCTGGAAGAATCACAACTTGAAGAAGGATCAGAAGAGCATGCATTTCCATCATTACAGACATTAGCCCAGGGGCAGGCTGAAGTTACTACTACACAGTATGCCTAAAACTCTATAGAAAACAGTCTTTCTGGCCTGAAGAATCAGAGGATAGAATTTAGAGCAACCACAGATCCTGGAAAGTTGGGAGGGTGGGATGTGAGAAAGAAGTGAGCTAGAAAGGGAGAGCCCTGAATTCTGTTCATGAAGTCTGCCTATGTCTCTAAACCACACATGAATGGGACAGATCCCAATACCTCAGCCAAGGATGAAAAGAATGAACAGAGATTTGAGCTGCTGCTAGAGAGAAACTGTTTACAGTTTGAATTTTGCCAAGTCAATTTCCCACTTAAAAAAAATTAACACTCTTTGGAGAAATATAATAGAATCTAGAATCTTTACTATCTAACAGTCTACAATGTCCAGGACATAATCCAAAATTGCTCAACTTACAAAGAACCAGGAAAATGTGACCCACTTTCAAGAGACAAGACCATGAACCAAGACCAACCTCAAAATGATCTAGATATTTAAATTAGCAGACATGGGTTTTAAAGCAGATTTTATGAATCTGCTCATTGAAATAAAACATGCTTGTATTAAGGAAAACATAAAGAATCTCAGCAGAAAAACAGAAAATATAAAAAAAGAACCAAAAGGAAACTCTTGAACTAAAAAATGCAATTTTGAGAGTAAAACCTCACTGAATAGGCTTAACAACAAATTGGATATGAAAGAAGAAAGAATTAGTGAATTTGAAGATAGATCTATAAAAATTATTCAATCTTAAGGACACATTTTTTGTGTGTGTGTGTGAGGAAGAGCAGCCCTGAGCTAACATCCATTGCTAATCCTTCTCTTTTTGCTGAGGAAGACTGGCCCTGGGCTAACAGCCATGCCCATCTTCCTCTACTTTATATGGGACGCCACCACGCAGGGCTGGCAAGCAGTGCGTCGGCGGGCGCCCAGGATCCGAACCCATGAACCCTGGGCTGCCAAGCGTGAACTAAACCACTGTGCCACTGGGCCAGCCCTTAAGGACACATATTTTTTAAGGATTTTTTTAAAGTTATCTGTGTCTTGGAAACCTGTGGGACAACGACAGAATAGAGAGAAGGGGGGAATAATATTGAAAGGTAATGGCCAAAACTTTCCAAATTTGGTGAAAGACATAAATTTACAGATTCAAGATGCTCAGAAGGAGAAATACAAAGAAAACTACACCTGGACACATCATAGTCAAACTGCTAAAAAGCAACAATAAAGAGAAGATCTTGAAAGCAGCCAGAGAAAAATGATGCATTGCTTACCAAGGGACAGCTATTTGACTATGCACTAACTTCTCATCAGAAAATCACAGAGATCAGAAGACAGTGAAAGAATATATTTAAAGTGGTGAAAGAAAAACCTAAACTGTTGATCAGAATTCAATATCCAGTGAAAGTGTCTTTCAAGTATAAAGGCAAAATAAAGACATTTTCATGCAAGAGAAAACTACAAGAAATGCTTAAAAAAAACTTCTTTAGGCTGAAAGAAAAGTGAAACCAAATGTAAACTCAAATCTTCAGGAAGAAATAAAAAGCTGTAGAAATGGCTACCATGGGTAAATATAAAAACTATCTTTGTCTTGTGGGGTTTATGATATATGTAGATGTAACACATATGACATCTATAGCATAAAGGATGGATGAGGGGGTAGTTAATTGATCTATAAACTTGCATGGCTTCTACATTTTTATGTCAAGCAGGCAACAAAAAAATATAATGAAAGAGTATAGCTAAAAAGTCAACAGATAAATAAAATAGAATTTTTTTTAATATTCAAATAATCAAAAAGATGGCAAACAAGGAAGAACAGAGGAATAATAGATGGAAAACACAAACAGAAAATAAATAATAAAATGGTAGCTCTAAGTCCAACCACATCAACAATTACATTAAATGTTAATGGAATAAATACTCCAATTAAGAGACAGAGATTGTTTGGGGTCAGCCCAGTGGCATAGTGGTTAATTTCTTGTGCTCCACTACAGTGGCCCGGGGTTCACAGGTTCAGATCCCAAGCATGGACCTACACACTGCTCATCAAGCCGTGCTGTGGCAGCATCCCACATACAAAATAGAGGAAGATTATGGGGCTGGCTCAGTGGCACAGTGGGTTAGTTCACGCTTTGGCAGCCCAGGGTTCACGAGTTCAGATCCTAGGTGACTACTGATACCTTGCTTGTCAGCCATGCCATGGCGGCATCCCATATAACGTAGAGGAAGATGGGCATGAATTTTAGCCCAGGGCTGGTCTTTCTCAGCAAAAAGAGGAGGATTGGCAACCGTTGTTAGCTCAGGGCTGGTCTTTCTCACACACACACAAAAAAAAAAATAGAGGAAGATTGGCAGGAATGTTAACTCAGGGCCAATCTTCCTCACCAAAATAAAAAAGACAGAGATTGTTAGAATGAATAAAACAGAAAGGCCCAACAATATGCTGTCTACAAGAGACGCACTTTAAATATAAAGACACAGGTTGAAAGGAAATGGAAAGAAAAGACACACCATGCAAATAATAAGCATAAGAAGGCTGGAGTGGCTATATTAATATCAGACAAATAGACTTTAAAAATCATCCCACCAGAGAATGAGGAAGGTAGGGTTGCCCCCGCCTTCAATGGAACAAAGCCTCTATGCTGCAGAGAAAGCCCTCAAGCAGATAAACAGTGACAGACATAAGTGCCAAAAACCATCTGCTGATATAGGTGAATTTAGGTGAGCCAAGAGGATATGAGGAAGCTGTCAATGGCATTTGCTACAGAGTGAATAAATGAATTAATAAAGACTAGTCTCAGCAAAACAGATAAACAGAAAACTCTTCTGCTACAAACACCTAGAAACACTAGATACATGTAACAAACATCTGTTTCAAATGCATAGCCGAGCTCCCAAAAAGGTTTCCAGAAACTGAAAATCTGAGTGGCAATCAAGTGACCTGATGCCACAGCTACAAGGAAAGAGAGTGAAATTTGCAGGTAGGCAAGAAGAGATGTCACAACTCAGCAGATTCTTGACTCATTGACTGACAAAAGAATTCAGGTCTCATAACTGCCAATCTGAAAGATGGCCCCTTTCTACTGAGAGAGACATTCTTGGCCTCTCATTCATTCTCCAAGACCCTGTCCAACTGGAAAGAGATTCTGTGTCTGTCATGTTTCTTTCTGTCGTAAGCAATAGAAAACTGGCTTGGGCGTGGGGAAGGGTGAGTGTGGAGAAGGAGGGAATTCTTGGCTATGTAAGTGAGACCTAACCCCTTTTTGGATTCAACACTCGAATAATGTCAATGTGACCTGTTCTCATTCCATCTCTCAACTCTTCTTTCCTCTATGTTGGCTTTCCTCACAGAGATTTATTCCACATAGTATCAAGATGGCAATCAGCATCACCAGGCTTACATCTTTATTGCTCCTTGTCCAGCAAATAAGAAAGCTTCTCTTTTACTGTAGATTAAAAAAAAAGTCCTGGGCCTGACTCTGCTCAATCCAAATGGGGTGGCATGCCCACTCCTAAATTAATCACCTAGGGAATGCAATAGTCCAATTTGCCAGTTAAATCAGATTCCCATTCCTGGAACACAGGGTGGAATCAATACCACTTAAGCTATTGTAG
Source organism: Tapirus indicus (assembly GCA_031878705.1). Taxonomy (NCBI): domain Eukaryota; kingdom Metazoa; phylum Chordata; class Mammalia; order Perissodactyla; family Tapiridae; genus Tapirus; species Tapirus indicus. The sequence goes on from CM062933.1 coordinate 3,685,028, forward strand.
CAGACAATTTAGTACCCTACGTCTCATCCCCTTGTCCCAATTCTCATTTCAGCTGCAGTTGTGATAGAAAGTTCTGTGCATGCTGAACCCATCACACCTCAAGCACTTGCCCTGTGTTTCTCTACTTTTCTGCCTAAAGGCTTTCCAAGGCTAGGGGAGTTCGCTCAAGCCACACAGAGGCACAGGTCAGAAGTACAGGGGAATAAATGTCCTTGGTGGCAACATTCAACCAAGTAGAGGCCAGGATAGCAGGTAGTTCCCCAGCCTCCCAGCCTTCAGAGGAGTGACATCTAGGAACATTTTAATGGGTCCTCCAAGGATCCTCAAAATGATTGAGCCCCAGTTGTCCACAGTGGTAACCGGTTTGATAACTCACTCTTTATAGACTTTTCCTCATTGCGTATGTCACTCTTTCTATGTCCTCACTCCTGCTTCTTGATATCACCTCTCAAATAAACCACCTGAACCCAAGTTCTAATATAAGGCTCTGCTTAAGGGGACTCCAAACTAATAAACTACATGGACTGGAAGTGAGATAGAGGATAGTTTCTCTGAGAAAAACTAGGACTCGGTTACCAGAATGGTGAGTGTGTCTGAGGAGCACAAAACAGCAAATGTCTGTTACATACCTCCAGTACCCCAATCTTCTCTTGTTTACTGAGGGACAGGTCCAGCCTCCCCATCTACTCTGGAGACACTTCCAAGAGTCTCTACACTTTCTGGCTAGAATGCCAAAGGCAACAAAACTTGGATACTGATTCAGATCCTCTGTTTTTCTTTTCTCCCTATTTTTTCAAAAGTAATACAAATTAAAATTTGTCAACTCTTTTTTCCCCCGAGGATCATTTCCACAAAAAATATCAATCTCTTTTCAGATTCTGCCTCCCTTTGGCCACTTGTACAGCATGTGCTGGCTCCCAAAGTTTCTGTCCTTCTCTTCTCTGGCAGAATCAGCTTTGAGAACAAAGGCTCTGCTCAGTTTACCTTGATTTTATCACCTTTTGATTACTATCTCCAAACAAAAGGCCCAAAAGAATATAACATTATCTTTCCTTCCCTCCCCAACCTTAGACTGGATGTAATATAGGATCCAGAGAATGAACATAAGCACAAACTGTACAGGAATTTGTAATATTTTCTTAACTAGTAGCCAACTTTAATCCATTCAAGAATCTTCCCCTCCCCCCACCCCAAAAATGTTCTATATTCCTTTTTTCAGTTAAAAATCCCTCTATAAGAAAACCTTCCCACTTGGAAAGTGCTAATCTCCCTCTTTAACCAGAAAAATGTAAACAATCTCTTACCACACATTTTCTTGCATCTTATTCACATTTTCTGGATCATAGCTTAACCCATCAAATATATGTCAATATGTAAGATTGTCTAGAATGAATGTGTGTGCTGGCAGCCACTAGATTAATTCAAGGTCCCAAAGAAGTTCCCAGTGAGAATATTGCATCTGCTAACTTAACCAGACAAATTGCACCAAACTGCACCTCACTCCAACTTAATACCAGCATGGTTACATCTTATGTCTCAAAAGTTGCCTTGTGCCCAGGTCTTGGGGTGTATTGTCACAAGCACAGATGACACTTCCGCCCTCCATCATTGCCAGATAATTCCCACTGAAGTCATTCCTTGGGGTGAGCTACCAGCACAGAGCATACAATCCCTAAACAAGGTTTTCCAAAAAGAACTATTACTTAATACAAAAGAAATATTTTCTGATTCATTGTCCCAGCACACTGTGACAAAGGTAAAATCATGGCCCTAGTACAAATATACAATATATATGTGTCAAATATTTTGTTTAACATTAATGAGAGAGAGAACAGTTAAGATGTTACAACCAGTTCAAAGGAGAAGCTGAAGAGAGCAGACACATATATAAGCAACCAGGAATGTGGAAATGAATTTACTAATAGATATAAAGCTGGCCTCCACCAGATAAAACTCATTTGAATTACTGTTTTCTACAATTACAGAGTTGTAAAATAGCTCAGTTAAAGAAAATGAAGGATGAAAAACCCTGTACAAAAACACAACTTGGAATGGTACACTAGACAACACCTAATATTCATTGAAAATAAACCCAGTGATCTTTTTCTGCCCATTTCAAAGGTTTTCTTTAACAATCTCCCTTGCCACCCTTGCAATCATAATAATCTCAAAAATTATTTCTGTATACATAGAAAAGGGCCAGTCTCATTAGGTTTGGCCTAATTATTTACATCGATGCAGCACATGTTATTTAACTGTACAAGCCTTCTTGAGGCTGCTTTGCAAATCTATAGTCATATGGCATTGGACAAGTATGAAAGCCACCATACTAACTTCCGTCTGGGAGTTTTCATAAGGAATCTTGGACTTCTAAAAGCCTCATTTTTGCTAACCTGAGGCTATGAAATGAAGCCCAGGAAAATCTCTTCACCATGTTACACCTGCAATATCTATAAATTTGGGTGAATCTTTTCTTGAGGTCCCTAAAATTCTCTTAGCTTCCAGGCCTAAGTAACCCTCCTTATGATTCATGAGACTGAGGTCATATAAACCAGGCACCAAGCCACATTTCCTTGGAGGATTTTGTAGGCATTTCTTTCATAATTAAGTCAATTTTTTCCCTTAAAGTGGCTTATCATACTTGATTAAATAAGCATCATTCTCAAAAATGACACTCCAGATGTCAGCATCATGGTGGAGTGAGTTTTTCCCTTAGACACTCCCCTCTAAGATACAATGAAAAGGACACTCATGAACCAAGAGAGGACATTCACACAACACAATAGAAGTCTGGGAGGTCCACACAGCCATACCTCTGAAGGTGGAGGTGCTGGACTCATGGGGAGCAGTGGGAGGAGGTAAGGGGATCTCCTCTCCCTCCCTGAATGCCAGTGATCTAGGGTGTGGGACCACGTGCAGCTCTGAGAGGAGAGGAGGGAAAGGGCAGCCCTCCAAGGGAACACCTTTGGTCTCAGAATTGCCTCCAGCCAGTGGGAACACTTCACACCAAAGAGGTTAAGCAATCACGGGGGTGTCTTCAACAAGCTGAGAAGCCCAAGAGGGCAGACAGCAAGGGCAGAGTGGGAGTGCCCCCAGGATTGTACACAAGAAAGAAAGTCCCCCTCTCTCCACCTGGCACACCAGTTTTGCCAGTCAGCCAGAGCATGGGACCCCTGCCAGAGCACCTGCACACCTACTTGTGTAAAGTAGCAGTGGCCAGCAGGCAAATGCAGCCAGGCCCTGTCAACACAGCTTCCAAAGGACAAGCACAGCTCCCAGGGATCATGGTAGGCTCAGAATACACAGCTCCTGCTCCTCCCTGTGGCAGCAGGTGGAATCTGTGACCACTAGATACCACCACTGTGACCATCATAGATACTACCGCTATGTGATGGCACAAATCCACCTCATCAAACAGTATGAAGAGGTATGTTAACATTCCAGACCAGAAGGAAAATGACAAGTACCCAGAAATCAATCCTGAAGTCAAAATTTACAATGTAAATGACAAAGAATTCAAAATAGCTATCACAAAAAAAAACTCAACAAGTTACAAGAAAACTCAGAAAGACAGTTCAATAAAATTAATGAACAGAGGGAATTCTTCACAAAAGAGATTGAAACTATAAAAAATCAGAAATGTTGGAGATGGAAAACACAATGAATGAGATAAACAAAAATCTAGGGTCCTTAAATAACAGAGCTGAGATTATGAAGGACAGAATTAGCAATTTAGAGGACAGAAATGTAGAAGTGCTTCAGATGTAGGAAGAGAAAGAACTAAGACTAAAAAGAAATGAAGGAATTCTCCAGGGAATATCTGGCTCAATTAGTAAATGCAACATAAGGATTATAGGTATTCCAGAGGGAGAAGATAGGGAGAAAGGAGAAGAGATCTTGTTCAAAGAAATAATAGCTGAGAACTTTCCAAACCAGGGTAAGGAGCTGGAATTACAAGTAAATGAAGCTAATAGAACTCCTAATTACATCAATATCAAAAGACCTTCTTCAAGGCATATATTAGTAAAACTGGCAAAAGTCAACAACAAAGAAAAAACATTAAGGGCAGCAAGGCAGAATAAAATAACCTACAAAGGAATGCCCATCAGGCTTTCAGCGGATTTCTCAGTAGAAAACTTACAGGCCAGGAGAGAGTGGAATGATTTATTCAAAATTCTGAAAGACAAAAATTTTCAGCCAAGAATATTCTATCCAGTGAAAATATCCTTCAGATATGATGGAGAAATAAAAACTTTCCCAGATAAACAAAAGGTGAGGCAGTTCATTGCTACAAGACCCCCTATAAGAAATGATCAGGAAGGCCCTCATATGTGAAAAAAAGGAAGGGTTTACAAAGCCTAGAGGAAGGAGATAAATAGACAGACAAAATCAGAAAATTGCAGCTCTCTATCAGAACAGGTTAGCAAACACTTAATTATAACCTTAAAGATAAAGGGAAGGAAAACATCAAAAATAAATATGATCACTTCATTTTAACCACAAACTCACAACACAAAATGGAATAGGTTGTGACAACAATAACCTCGATGGGGAAGAGGAAAGGGGTGGAAACTACTTAGACTAAGGAAATAAGAGGCTATCAGAAAATGGACTATCTTATCTACAAGACCTTTTATACAAACCACTAAGCAAAAAATCAGAAAAGAGACACAAATAATAAATAAAGGGAAAACTGAGAAAACCATCATAGAAAACCACCAAACTGAATTGGCAGTTGGGAAAACACAGGATGAGAAACACGGGAAATACAGAACAACCAGAAAAAAAGTGATAAAATGGGAGTATTAAGGCCTCATATATCAATAATCATTCTAAATGTAAATGGATTGAATCCTCCAATCAAAAGTCACAGAGCATCTGGATGAATTAAAAAACAAGACCCAACAGTATGCTGCCTCCAGGAAGCACAGCTCAGCTCTAAAGACAAACACAGGCTCAAAGTGAAGGGATGGAAGATGATATTCCAAGCAAATAGCAAACAAAAGAAAGTGGGTGTGGTCACACATATCAGTCAAAGTAGACTTCAAGATAAAAAAGGCAATGAGAGACAAAGAAGGTCAGTATATAATGACAGAAGGGACATTTCACCAAGAGGACATAACACTTATGAATATATATGTACCTAACACAGGAGCACCAAAGTATGTAAAGCAACTATTAATAGACCAGAAAGGAGAAATTAACAGCAACACAATAATAGTAGGAGACCTCAACACCCCACATACATCAATGGATAGATCATCCAGACAGAAATTCAACAAGGAAATAGTGATATTAAAAGAAAAACTAGACCAGATGGATTTAAAAGATGTATACAGAACAATCCATCCAAAAACAGCAGATTACACATTCTTAAGTGCACATGGAACATCCTCAAAAATAAACCATATGTAGGGAAACAAGGCAAACCTCAATGAATTTAAGAAGATTAAAATCATACCAAGCATCTTTTCCAACCATAATGCTATGAAACTAGAAATCAACTACAAGAAAAAAGCTGGGAAACTCACAAATATGTGGAGACTAAACAACATGCCACTGAACAACCAATGGATCAATGAAGAAATTAAACAAGAAATCAAAGAATATCTGGAGAAAAATGAAAATGAAAATATACCAACGCATATGGGATGCAGCAAAAGCAGCCCTAAGAGGGAAATTCATAGCAATATAGGCCCACCTTCAAGAAAAATCTCAAATAAGCAATCTTAAACTGTGCCTAACAGAACTAGAAAAAGAAAAACAAACAAAGCCCAAAGTCAGCAGAAGGAGGGAAATAATAAAAATTAGAGCAGAAATAAATGAAATTGAACCCAAAAATAAAGTAGAAAGGATCAATGAAACTAAGAGCTGGTTCTTTGAGAAGACAAAAAAATTGACAAACCCTTAGCCAGACTCACTAAGAAAAAAAGAGAGAAGGCTCAAACAAAATTAGAAACAAAAGAGGAGAAATTAAAGCAGATACCACAGAAACACAAAGGATTACAAGAAAATACCATGAAAAACTATATGCCAACAAATTGGACAACCTAGAGGAAATGGATAAATTCTTGGATGCATACAACCTCCACAAACTGAATCAAGAAGAAATAGAGAACTTGAATAGACCAATCAAAAGTAAAGAGATTGAAACAGTAATCAAAAACCTCCCCCAAAATACAAGTCCAAGACCAGATGGCTTCCCTGGAGAATTTTACCAAACATTCAAAGAAGATTTAATACCTATCCTTCTCAAACTATTCAAAAAAATAGAGAAAGATGGAATACTTCCTAACACCTTCTACGAGGCCAACATCACCCTGATACCAAAGCCAGATAAGGACAATACAAAGAAGGAAAACTACAGGCCAAAATCACTGATGAACATAGACACAAAAATACTCAACAAAATATTGGCAAACTGAATACAGCAACACATAAAAAAGATCATACACCATGATCAAGTGAGATTTATACCAGAGATACAGGGATGGTTCAACATTTGCAAATCAATCAACGTGATGCACCACATTAACAAAATGAAGAGTAAAAACCTCGTGATCATCTCAATCGATGCAGAGAAGGCATTTGACAAAATCCAACATCCATTTATGATAAAAACTCTCAACAAAATGAGTATAGAAGGAAAGCACCTCAAAATGATAAGGGCCATAAATGAAAACCTACGCATCTAACCTACGCAGCTAACATCCTACGCAATGGGAAAAAACTGAAAGCCATTCCTTTGAGGACAGGAACAAGAAAAGGGTGCCCACTCTCACCGCTCTTATTCAACATAGTACTAGAGGTTTTGGCCAGAGCAATTAGGCCAAAAAAAAAGAATAAAAGGACTCCAAATAGGCAATGAAGAAGTGAAACTCTCACTATTTGCAGATGACATGATCTTATACATAAAAAATCCCAAAAAATCCATTGGAAAACTACTAGAAATAATCAACAACTACAGCAAAGTGGCAGGGTATAAAATCAACTTACAAAAATGAGTTGCATTTCTATATGCTAATGATGAACTAACAGAAAGAGAACTCAAAAAGACAATCCCATTTACAGTTGCAATAAAAGGAATAAAATATCTGGGAATAAATTTAACAAAGGAGGTGAAAGACTTCTACAATGAAAACTATAAGACACTATTGAAAGAAATCGATGAAGACATAAAGAAACGGAAAAATATTCCATGCACGTCGATTGGAAGAATAAACATAGTTAAAACGTCCATACTACCTCAAGCAATCTACAGATTCAGTTTAATCCCCATTAGAATCCCAATGACATTCTTCACAGAAATAGAACAAAAAATACTGAAATTCATATGGAGCAACAAAAGACCCTGAATAGCTAAAGCAATCTTGAAAAAAAAGAACAAAGCTGGAGGCATCACAATCCCTGATTTCAAAATATACTATAAAGCTACAGTAATCAAAACAGCATGGTACTGGTACAAAAATAGACATACAGATCAATGGAACAGAATTGAAAGCCCAGAAATAAAACCACACAGCTACGGACAGCTAATCTTTGACAAAGGAGTGAAGAACATACAATGGAGAGAGGGAAGTCTCTTCAATAAATGGTGCTGGGAAAATTGGACAGCAACATGCAAAAGAATGAAAGTAGACCATCTTCTATCGCCATATACAAAAATCAACTCAAAATGGATTAAGGACCTGAAAGTGAGACCTGAAACTATAAAACTCCTGGAAGAAAATATAGGCAGTACACTAACTGACATCGGTCATAAATGGATCCTTTCAGATTCCATGTCTACTCGGACAAAGGAAACAAAAGAAGAAATAAACAAGTGGAACTTCATCAGACTACAGAGCTTCTACAAGGCAAATGACACCAGGATCAAAATTAATAGACAACCCACCAGCTGGGAGAAAATATTCACAAATCATATAGCCAACAAAGGATTAATCTCCATAATATATAAACAAACACAACTGAACAACAGAAAAACAAACAACCTGATCAAAAATTGGGCAAAGGATATGAACAGATATTTTTCTAAGGAAGATATACAGATGGCCAACAGACACATGAAAAGATGTTCAACATCACTAATCATCAGGGAAATGCAAATCAAAACTACACTAAGAAAACACCTTACACCCGTTAGAATGGCTATAATCACCAAGACAAAAAACAACAAATGTTGGAGAGGTTGTGGAGAAAGGGGAACCCTCATTCACTGCTGGTGGGAATGCAAACTGGTGCAGCCTCTATGGAAAACAGTATGGAGATTCCCCACAAAATTAAAAATAGAAATACCTTATGATCCAGCAATCCCACTATTGGACATCTACCCAACGGACAAAAAATCAACCATCCCAAGAGGCTTATGCACCCCTATGTTCATTGCAGCATTATTCACTATAGCCAAGAAGTGGAAGCAACCCAGTGTGCCTCCACTGATGATTGGATAAAGAAGATGTTGCATATATATACACAATGGAATACTACTCAGCCATAAAAAAAGAATTGTCCCATTTGCAACAACATGGATGGACCTAGAGGCTATTATGTTAAGTGAAATAAGCCAGAGAGAGAAGGACAAACACTGCATGATTTCACTCACGTGTGGAATATAAACTAACACAGACAGAAAGAATTGGTTGGTAGTTGCAGGGGGAAGGAGGGTGGACGGTGGGTGCAAGGGGTGAAGGGATGCATTCATATGGTGACAGACAAATAATAATGTATAACTAAAACCCCACAATGTTATAAACTATTAAGACATCAATGAAAATTTTTTTAAAAAATGGGTAGAGGCTATGAACAGACATTTTTCCAAAGAAGATATACAGATGGTCAACAGGCACATGAAAAGATGTTCAACGTCACTAATTATTAGGGAAATGCAAATCAAAACTACAATGAGATACCACCTTATACCTGTAAGAATAACTGATATAATTAAAAGACAAAAAAACAACAAATGTTGGAGAGGATGTGCAGAGAAGGAAACCCTCATACACTGCTGGTGGGAATGCAAACTGGTGCAGCCACAATGGAAAATAGTATGGAGATTTCTCAAAAAATTAAAAATAGAAATAACCATACAACCCAGCTATCCCACTACTGGGTATTTATCCAAAGAACTGGAAATCAACAATTCAAAGACTTATGCACCCCTATGTTCATTGCAGCATTATTCACAATAGCCAAGACGTGGAAGCAACTCAAGTGGCCATCGACAGATGAATGGATAAAGAAGATGTGATACACACACACACACACACACACACACACACACACACTGAAATACTACTCAGCCATAAAAAAAGACAAAGTCATCCCATTTGCAACAACATGGATGGACCTTGAGGGTATTATGTTAAGCAGAACAAGCCAGACAAAGAAAGACAAACACTGCAGGATTTCATTCATACATGGAAGAGAAACAAATACATGGACAAAGAGAACAGATCAGTGGGTTACCAGAGGGGAAGGGGGTTAGGAGGTGGGCACAAGAGGTAAAGGAGCACGTATATATGGTAACTGGCAAATAAGAATGTACGACTGAAATTTCACAATGTTATAATCTATTAAGACCTCAATAAAATTAAATAAATAAATATGGCACTCCCAGTAGGGCCTTGGTTGCACAATTAATTTGTCTAATTATATTCTGGGAAAGGAGAAGACAGATTCTTTCTGGACATATGCAGATAATATTTTGCCATGAAAAGTAAGGCAACTCAGTAAAGTTTTTATTGCATTTCTTAACCTTTTTTGGGATAATTCATATACTACAAAATTCGCCTTTTTAAAGTGTATGATTCAGCATCTTTGGGCATTCACAAAGTTGTGCAACAATCACTGCTACTTGATTCCAGAAAACATTCACCACTCCAAAAAGAAACTCCATACCTATTAGCAGTCAGTCTCCATTTCCCCCATCTCCAGCCTCTGGCAATGACTAGTGTACTTCTGTTCTAGAGATTTGCCTATTCTGGACATTTTATATAAATTGAATCATGCAATATGTGACCTGTAGTGTCTGACATTTTCCACTTACCATAATATTTTCAAGCTTCATCCATGTTGTTAAATCAATCCGATTTCATTTTTGTGTGTGTGGCTGAATAATATACCATTGTATGGATATACCACATTTTGTTTATCCCTTCATCAGTTAATGGACATTTGGGTTGTTTCCACTTTTTAACCATTATGAATAACACGGCTATGAACATTCATGCCCAAGTTTTTGTGTGCACAGATGTTTTCATCTCTCTTTGGTATATACCTAGGGGTAGAATTGCTGGATTATATGATAACTCTGTGTTTAGCTTTTTGAGGAAACTTCAAACTATTTTCCAATGATGCACCATTTTACATTCCCACAAGCAATGTATGATTCCAATTCCTGCACATCCTCACCAATACTTGTCATTGTATGTCTTTTTTATTATATCCAGTGAGTGTGAAGTGGTATCTCGTTGAGAGTTTGATTTGCATTTCCCTGATGACTAATAATATTGAGCATCTTTTCATGTGCTTATTGGCCATTTGTACATCACTTTTGGAGAAATGTCTATTCAGATCCTTTGCCTATTGTTAATTGGGTTATTTGTCTTTTCATTATTGAATTGTAAGAATTTTTTATATATTTTGAGTATTACACCTTTATCAGATGTATGATTTGCAAATATTTTCACCCATTCTGTGAGTTGTCTTTTCACTTTCTTGAGTCCATGGAAGCACAGCCATTTTTAATTTTGATGAAGTCCAGTTTATCTATTTCTTCTTTTGTTGCTGGTGCTTTTGGTATCATATCTAAGAAACCATTGCCTAATCCAAATTCATAAGGATTTATACCTATGTTTTCTTCGTAAGAGTTTTATAGTTTTAGTTCTCAGTAAGAGTTTTTTATTCATGGAGAGTGTCCATGGGAATCAGATATCATTTTAAAATATTTCACTTCACTTACATTAGCAGAATCTAATAAATTGTGGGTTAGAGATAGCTTAAGAAGAAAGATAAAGGGCTTCCTCTTATGTCCAGTAAGTAGAATATTAAAACAATGACATTCTATTGCTTCATTTAACAATGAAATTTCCCATCAGTTAATTCAACCTATGTAATTCTTATTCTGCTGAATCTTGAGGGTAAAAACATATTATGGACAGCAAGGGCATTGACAAATTACCAGGGACTTATGTAAACATACAATTTCTGAAATTTTTTTTGTTAATATTACTTCACCTATACAGACCTAACCTAGGCAAGGCTATGTGCTTCTTCTGATTGAAATCTCTTGCCATGCAACTGACACAAACCTTATTTCTAACATCTCTTTTTTTACAATGTAGATGAAAGAACAAATCTTTGTGATTTTCCAGAGCCCTCTGGGAAATCTCAAAGATAGTTTCAAGTGTAAAAGATATCTTTATCATTTTATTTTTCTAAATTTAGGGTGCATTCTCGGAAAGGCAAAATTAAGAGTTGTCAGAAAAGATTTGGGTGCTTGATTAAGATTGGATCACAGTGGGGGAGAGAGCATGGGGAAACTGAGAAGGCACACTTGGTTACCTGTTGAATCAATGTGATAATGAAACATTTTAAAATAAATAGAAAAACATGATCAGAAAGAACCTTAGCTCTTTCATAAATGAGGAACCTTTGTTTGTTTTTGTTCACCTAAATAATCAAGCACATATAGAGTCAATATAGAATGCAGAAAATTATTCTGATAGAACACAGAATCTCTGCTACCTAGACAGATTACACAGGAGATAAAGAAAAACCTTTCACATGACCATTTGGCAAAGGCATCAGTCAGTAAACCAAGGAGGCAGGCCCATCCAAACTGAGTGATGTATGCCAAAATGTCAACCCATTTCAGAGCTGCTTCTCAGACTCAGGTGTTCTAAACAGGTGTTATGAGGCAAACAAAATCCACTGTTGACGTTCCACACCCTCAGACAAACTGACACTGCAGGATCGCCTTTTTCACTCTTGTCTTCTTAGGATGTGCAACGAAGCTTTCCGGAAGCTCCGTGAAGTATGATGTCCATCACAGATTGAACACAGAAGGAGATATTCGAATCAAGCTGTGCCCTATGAACCAGATAGCAGAGAGATTACAAACATTTAAAACAAAGCAACTCTTCTCACTAATTTTTTAAAAAGTATAGTCAGTTTTCATTAAATATGTTATTTAGGTTAGCACACAATCAGTTCATCACTGTTATTTTCAAAAGAATCAAATACTTTAAAGATTTCTTGGTTTTAATTTCTAGTATGGTAAATGCTAACAAATATAACCTACTTAGACGAAGCTCATTCATTGTTCTTAAAAGTTTTGAGAATGTAAAAGGATCCTGAGACAAAAGGGTTTGGAGAATCCCTGTGTTAAGATAAAACTATTCTATTTTTCCTTGAAGAACAAAGCACATAAACATTTATATTTCTGTCACCAATGTTCATAGTATAGTTTCAACCACTCATATTAATTATAACTTTTAACCAAAGCAGTTAATTTCTATTTCAATAGGAAACTGGAGGAAGGTAGATAATTGAAAACTATATAACATTAAAAGAGCATTTTAGCAGACTGACAAAGCTCATAAACACACATAACACAACTTTCTACAGTTATGCACATCCCTTTTACATCTTAGAGTAGCAAACATGAACACATTCATTAGTATGACCCAAAAATATAGCCTCTCTATAGCATATTAAAAAATAAGCAAAAGCATGTAAACTTAATATAATGTTTAGTAACCAAAATTTCAGAATTGTATCTTAGAAGTTATTTAGATATCCAGTGGTTACACACAAATTAGGTTAAATTAATATTAGTTCAAGGTTTTAACCTACCCAAAGATCTTGGAAATTATGTTTAAACTGGCACGCTACAAAAACTTAATTATTATATATATTAAAATTTTTTCCAAATAATGACTCAATTTTATCACACAAATTTTTTATAACCTTAAACATTATGGAGAAGTAATGTTAGCTTATTCAATTAGAAAACCTATATATGTTTAGGAAAAGCAAACCCAAGTAAAATAAAATATATACTTGGTGACATTATAAATACTAATAAATCAAGAAAAGACATAGTTGCCATTTTTTAAATTAAAATTACACTAATTTCATTTGACAAAGAGTTTTCTCAATTAAGTGAATTGGGGGTTCTTAAAATATTCCTAAATTAGCAGTTTCTCTAAGAAGAATTCTTTTAACTTTAGCACATTTAAAATGTTAGAAGTTAGCATCTTTATTTTACAGGAATTTTAGGAACATTTGGTTTATATAAGCACTTATTTAACTCTATAAATCAATTAGAACAGAGCTTCTTTAAGAGATTGTATAGGGCCAGCCCGGTGGTGTAGCAGTTAGGTTCGTGTGCTCCGTTTCATCAAGCCATGCTGTGGCGGCGTCCCATATAAAGTAGAGGAAGACGGGCACGGATGGTAGCTCAGGGCCAGTCTTCCTCAGCAAAAAGAGGAGGATTAGCAAGGGATGTTAGCTCAGGGCTGGTCTTCCTCACCAAAAAAAAACAAAAAAAGAAGAAAGAAAGAAAATAAATCTCTATCATTCATTTACAGAGATCGCCAAATACACCATACCATGAGACCAAATTCTCAATGATTGCTGCCACCAATAGGGAATACTTATTTGTCGTGCACGAACCCCAAACAAAAACCAAGCACCAGATCAACAGAGAGAAAAACTAGAGAAATAGAGAGTCAGCCAAATTAAAGCTCCACTGTCACTTGGGATTATTCTGGGATCCAAGGAAAGATATGCCGAGCTTCAGTAACCCATGAGGCGCACTTTTCTAGCGACGCAGTTTACCTGGCTTTGTCATTAGAGCATCTCGGTGGGTGACCACCAAAACTGTCAAGGATCATTTTTTTAAAAGGTAAAATTATGACTATCGTACAAATATAAAATCAACACATATCAAAGATTTAACTCATTGATTAATGAGGGAACCCATAAAATACTACAAATGGCTCAAAGGAGAATCTAAAGAAGAGACATGTATCCAAACCATCAAAAATGTTGATGTAAATTTGTTAATAGATATAAAAATGGGCCTCTTGGAAGGAGAGAAATCAATTGCCTCTCCACCAGACAAAATTCATTCTCATTATTTTCGTTTTTCTCCAACTTAGCGTTTAAAATAGTTCCATCAAAGACAATGCAAGGAACAGACCACTATGTAATCAGGTAACCTGGAAGAATGCTTAGTATCCCATTGAAAAGACACCCAGTAATCTTTTCTTTTTATTTTTTTCCCAAAGTCTTTCACAATTTTTTCTGACAAAACCATGAAATACTATTAAGACATAAGAAAGAATAAGAAAAAATTTTATGTAAGGATGTGGAAAGATCTCCACTATTATTTAGTTATAAAAAAGTAAGAAGCAGAGATGGTCCTATCAACATAAAAGGATGTGGGGATAGAGAATATATACATTTTGGTATACATATGAATAAAATATCTCTGGCAAGATTTTTTTATATCCCAACACTACTGGTTTCCTCTGGCAAAGGTAACGGGGTGACTAGGGATCAGTGACAAGCTTTTCTATATGTATATGTATACGTATACCATTTTTTAATTTTGAAACTTGAGATAATATTTCCTAGTCAATGAAGTAATTCTTTAAAGAAGAAAAAATAACATAGAGTCTAGATACTTCCACTTTTCAAGTCATCATAGTAATCCCCCTCTTCTTTGTAGAGTTCTTTTCCCTACTTCCTAATTCTTCCTATTTGTTTTTAGATACATAAAGCATAATATAACTAAATAATCATTTTCTTAGAACTCCACTTTCATTAAAATTTCACAGCAAAAACCATGCTCCTCATAGGTAAATTCTTAAGAATGCTTTGATAGTTAAAATGGTAAATTTTACATTATGAATATTTTACCACAATTTTAAAAAAAGAGAAAATAATACCTTGAGTTTCCCAGGCACCAAGATGATTCTTTTCCCTGCAATATGTCTGGGCTCAGCCTCTCCTTAACAGGTCTTTTTCTCCCTGTGCCTGTCAAACCTAGGCTGTGTGAGGAATGCAGCATAGATGGAAGCCAGGTTGGCTGGGAAGAGAAGTAAGCTGATACCAGGGGAATCTCCCCAAACCAGGGCCTACATATTGTAGCAGATCATAAATCTTTATTGAATGAATTAATGAATTACTTCTGATAATCATTTAGCACTATTTTCATATTTGAAATGCTTGATCCTTTCATCCAGTATTTATTCTGCTTTTCTGATCCATCAGTCAGTGATCAATCTGTCATAAGCCTTAAGAGATAAATTCTCCTGGATTCCATATGGAGGAAGAAGTATTTAACTAGTTCCTCTATGGAGGATTAATCTGAGAGACTGGCTTACTCCCATCTCCTGCAAAGATTAGAAAAAGTTGTTTGAGCCTCCAGGAATTCTCTCATAAATTAATTCCACATGCACTTCTCATGGCAGTAACCTTCCCTTCCAATCTGGCAGCAAATGCAGTTTGATCTAATATCAGAGGAAGACAAAGGGAACATTTTCTCTTGTCAGTGACTCCACACAGAATACAGTTATGTTCTAAGAAATTCTGAAAACAGATAGCAAAAAGCTTAAAACACACAAATGAACCCCAAAAGATTTTCCCAAATGCATTGAAATAGTACAACTCTGACACCAAGTGGTAAAAAGAATGGTTTAAGCTCTTTGACTGAAAAATATCATAGCTGGTATTGTTATGGGGTATTTAGTACACCAAAAAATTTATATAATCAGTGTTATGCTACTAAGACTCACTGCCAATGCCATCGTCCATCTAATTATTTTTAAAAAGAACATTAGCATTGCTCCCTACATAGGGTTGTTGTGAGAATTAAATAAGTTAATAAAAGAAAATGAAATTTTTAATGCCTAGCATACAATAAGTGCTAAATAAATGTTAACTCTTGTTATTGCCTAACTTCATGTCTGCTAGGTGATAGGGCATTAAGCAAGCTGTCCTTGTCCTCAAGGCGCAGGAGTGAAGAAGGGAAACAAAGAAAAGACCAAAGGAAGCAAGTGTTAACAGGTGCTATGATGGATGTGCTTAGTAGATACAAGGAAGGCACTCAAAAGGAAGAGGTCAAGTCCTTCTGAGTGTTTTCTCTAAGAATTGCCCCTTCCTCAGATAAGACCTTTAGCAACTATGTTAGTAATCTGCGATCGACTCACTGGCTATGCATGATTGACCCAGGGCTGGACACTGTCTCACACTGGGCCCATCAGATCTTCTCTTCTAAGAATTTGGATTTGAAATTTTAATACATCATTAGTCTGAGATGTCCACTTGAGCCAAGGACGTAAACTGTTGTGTGGTAAGTTGGTCATGTGCACAGAGAAATAGGAAAAGCCTGCCTACAGGTAAAAGTGAAACACAAGTACAGAGAGAGGCAGAGATGAGAGAGCCCATGTGTCTCCAGAGAAACAGAAGGATCTTTTGAGGAACAAGCTGTCTGGAGTCCCACTGGTTTTCCAGCACTTGGTTCAAGATCTAAAAGTGGCCTGAAGTTCTGAGAGATATCCCTAATCCATACAATAAATTTGCCCTCCTTGCTAAATCTTGTCTTAGTGAGTTTGTTATTTTCCACTAAAATAATCTTAGCTTAGACACTGGATCAGCTCAAACATTAACTTCCCATCCAATATATTCCTGAATAATTCAAACTTTATTCTTTTAAATATGTGGGTACCACTGTTACATAATGTAATTTTATACTGTGGGTCAGATTTTGTTTTTCACCAGTGAAGTGGCTGTATTTTTGTAGTATATAAAAGGCCATCAATCTTGATTCTTTGATTAAGAGGAAAATATTTATGTAAACCTACAGAGAAAAAAGCTCATTTGAATTTAAAATTTTACAAATATTGTAATCATTTCACAATATATATGCATATCAAATCATCATATTGTATACCTTAAACTTACACAATGTTACATGTCAATTTTATCTTAATAAAGCTAGAAAAAAACTTCATGATAAAAAACTAAAAATATAAATAAATAAAAATAGAATTTTACAAATATTTAACTTGAACATTTTTCCTAATTAAATTAAAATATAGGCAAAACATGCAATTTTATGTCTCACGAGCACAAATATATTAAGGTGAAATTGGCAAAAAGAAAAAAAAAGACTCATCTGTTATAGAGTAGAGATGAAGAAAGGAAGAGTGTTAAATGCTGGGCAACCAGCTCCCCACAGCTTATGCATGTATACACCATAGTTATTGTATTTAAGAAAAAATAGAAATCAAATTTTGTAAGTAATCTTTAAATTTAGGACACACAGGAAGTTTTAAGAAAGAAATCATCTAAAACACCACCAGAAGATATTTGCTTTGTTTATTTTTCTGCTCAAATATAATTTTTGCACAGATCATAATAAATGCACATTTTTACTTTGCTTTTTTCCCTAATAATTTGTGAACATTTCCTCATTATTAAACAATCTCCAGAAATATCACTTTTGACAATTGAAAGATAGGGAGTGGTAAGAAAAAGAGAGAAGTTGAATATATAATCTGAGCCTTGTTCAGCTACCCAAAGCATCCTATTTTTAAGATGCTCTTATGCTGTATAAAAACTTTTGGAGACATGAGTTTCTAGGCCAAGTCTGGTGCCTTTACACACAAACACACACACACACTCCCCTGTGTCATGCGTAAATAGAGATAACATGCGGGGTCGCATTTCTGTGAGTAGTTTGCTGGCTACACAGGAATAGAAAGGAAGTAAACAAATCAAGCCATTGTTCTATTCTAAGCTTGTTACTCTATGAGTTTCCCAAGTGTAGGACCATGTTTTATTTACGTTTGTATCCCCCAAAAGCACCTATTCTAAAGTATGTGTGAATGGTAAAATACATATTCTTAATTTAGAATAAAAAGTATCTCCAAGATATCTCCTCAGGTCCCTCAAACGCTTCACATCTGGACGTGATCAGCTAGAACTACTGTTCCACATTCTACGTACGTTCCTAACCTTCCTCAATTCTTCTACACAGGGGGAGTTTCGTTCATTGTCATATCCACTTTGATGTCTGTTCCTGCACAATCTATTTCTGTTTTGCACCAAGAAGGCTCAGGCATGAAACTCAGCCTTTTACTCAAATTCAAAACACATACACTAACCACCCCCCCCCCCGCAAAAAAAGAGACAGAGGGAAATCTTATTATTGAATTTTTCATGATTCCAGTAGAATTTACTGAGAGTGGAGATGTGTCTCAGGAAGGATTTTCATAGTATAATCACAAATTCAAATAGTGTAGGGGACATTACTGTTCTTAAAAGTCCTTTTAAGATTATACTGGTAATTTTTCACCAGTTGTTTTGTTCTTCTTAGGCTCAAACTCAAGCCATTCCCTTTCATCTCCATCTTATTTCCATTTTTTTTCTATCCAAATTGCCCCAAGAGCTCCAAATTTTTCTTCCTCCGTTATGGAGCACTAGTCAACAAACCTAAGAAGGGATGATCAGAAATAATAACACCTTTATTTAACAGGATCTAAACCTCTGGTTTAAAGAACAAAGAATAAAGTAGGTAATTCTCTCTTCTCCTCCCAGAAATCACTTAAAAACCACCAAGATAACAAGAAAAGAAATGCACAACTCATCTTTGATGAAACTATAGAAACAGCTGATATTCAAACCACAACATATTTGGAGGACAGGCCAAAACCAGAAGAGACAAAGTAAAGTCAAAGGGAAACAGAAAGAGGATGTCCGTCGCTACAAATCTCAGAAATAACCAGTAATGTCCATTTCTCATAGGTAAAGTTCACTGTGTTAGTCAGAGTTCTCCAGAGAAACAGAACCAGTAGAATATTATATATGTATTACATGTATTACTATATATAATATATAAACATATATATAATATATGTTATTATTCTGCATACATATATATATATATATATATATATACACATACGTATATAAAGAGATTTATCATAAGGAATTGGCTCATGTGATTACGGAGGTGGGCAATCCTAACATCTGCTGGGTGAGTCAGCAAGCTGGAGACCTAGGGAGCCATTGGTTTAGTTTCAGTCTGAGTCTAAAGACCTAAGAACCAGGAGAGGTGATGGTGTAGTTCCCACCCCAAAGCCTGTGGGCTCCAGACCTAAGATGTTTCCATTTGAGAGAAAGCAGTCAGGCAGGAAGAATTTCCTCTTACTAGGGATGGGGTCAGCCTTTTTGTTCTATTCAGGCCTCAACTGATTGAGTGAGGCCCACCCACATTAGGAAGGCAATCTACATTAGTCAGTCTACCAATTTAAATGTTAATCTCATCCAAAAACACCCTCACAGAAACACCCAGAATAATGTTTGACCAAAAATCTGGTACTTGGTCAAAGGTATATATTTTATACCTCATGGCTCAGTCAATTTGACACATAAAGTTAACCATCACATTAAAATAAAATCACTTGTCAAAAATAGTACAGAACAAAGTGGGCTCACCTCCTGGTAAGTTAAATAAGACTCTACACCAGTGGAAGTTGTCTCACAAAGTAAAGTGTATTTGCAGCAAATAGGAGGTCATGAGGAATCATTTCCAAAGTCATGGCGTCCACAAACAAAGGGAAGCAGGGACTTCTATTTCAGTTGGGGAATGAATATTCAAAAGGGAGAGGCGGGTACACTGCAGATTATGGTAACGAGCTTCATCTCCTCTTGAAGAGATCTTTGCATTAAAAATAAGGCAAGGTCATGGGCGTAGATCTTGTAGGGAGGCTTGGTTAGCTTCAGGGTGGCTGCTGGTTGTGTCTCCTTAACATAAAAAAACAAAATGTGGAAAAACAGTTAAATGCTTCCAGACCCACCCTTGAGTTCCTCGGGGCACTAGTCAGTGACAAAAAACAGGAGACACAGCATGCACAGACTAGTAACAAGATCATTCCTTTTGTTTGAAAAAGCAGAAAAAAAGGAACTACATGATGGATAACACAGACCAACAAAATTTGTAAGAAGGCGTCTGCTCCTGTGCCAGTGAGACTGGAAGGGAGAGAGGAAGGAAGGCAGGAAGACAGGAAAGAAGGAAGGGAAGGAGGGTCATAGGGTAGGGAGGGAAGGTAAGGGAAGGAGAGAAAAGGGGAAGAAAGTCTAGGCTTCTAAGGAAAATTTTTTCAATCCTGGAATATGGTCCTGATGCTTTTCCCACATAGGCCTCCAGCAAAATCTGGACCTAGAAAAATTCACTTGTTTCACAGATGAAAAATCAAAAAGGAATCAGAACAGAATTCACTCATGTGATATTATATCACAAAGGGGGATGGTGAGAAAATGAACAGTAAAAATAGGGCAGATGAGGAGCATTCACCAGAAACTATTGCCATGGGGCATATAAAAATCATGATAGAACATTTTGCCACAAATTTTAAAACACAATGAAATAATTGCTTCTATTAAACAAGACTACAAAACAAAGATAGGAGAGCTCTGGAAAGAGATACTGAAACAATAATAAACCATAAACCATTAGCCAATTTAACCAACTAAAAAAGGAAATAGAAAAAAGCATAAATACAGAAAATGTAATGAGGAAAATAATAAATAACAAAGAAATTACAATAATCTTGAGACTAATTTGTTCATATCAAATACATTTTAAAAACTAGATAAAATGGATAATTTTCTAAGACAGTAAAATTTACCAAAACAGACTCTAGAAAAAGTAGAAAATATAAACAAACCATTGACCATAGAATAAAAAAGAAAACTATTAAAGAGAGCTCAAAAACAAAAAACAAACCCTGATGAATTCACAAGGAAATGTTAACGAAGATTGCACAAAAAAGAAAACTCTAGACCACTCATTTATAAATATCAATTAAAAAATGCTAAACATACTATTAGCAAAGAGAATGCAGCAGCACATTAAAGGAAAAATACTCATGATCATAAACCACTCCAGGAATGCGAAGATGAATTAGTATTTTAAAAAGTCTTTCTAAATACGACACAAACCCAGGAACCAGAAAATAAAAGATTTATGAATTCAACCACTTTGAAAAAATCTAAAATATTGCACATTAAAGCCACTATAAACAAAAATACATTGGGGGAAAATACTTGCAATTCATATCACTGAATAATGATAAATATATCTGTTTTTATATCTATCTCATATAAGAAGCCCAACAGCCCTATTGAAAAACAGGCAAATTGTACGAAGAGACAGTTCACTAAACTGTAAATACAAATGGTTCCTTTACTACTGAAAAAGTAGTCTACTGTCCTCATCATAAGATAATAGCAAAACAACTCTGAGTTCATTTTTCACTATCAAATTGGCAAAGATAGAAGAATTGGTACACTTCTTTTGCCAAGCATGACATACTACTGCTGGGAACATAAACTGGCACAGCTTCTGTGGAAGGCAACTTGACAACATCTATCACAATTATAAATGTACCAACCCTCTGGCCCAGCAATTGCATTGTTGCAGTTTATCCTCCAGATATGTTCATTTATTTGCAAAATGATGACTGTCCAAATTAATCACAGCAGTATTGTTAAGACATTAAAAATAACTTAAGTGCCCACCAATAGGGACTAGTGAATAGATTACGGTGCATCATATAATGTAATGCTATACAGCAGGAAAAATGTGGGGTTCACCACAACACCTAGCAGAATACCTTGCATACAGCTCCTAATTTGAATAAATTACTGAGTGAATGGAAGGAAGGAAGAAAGAAAGGAGGGGAAAAAGGAAGGAAGGAAACAAGGAAGAGAGCTCTATGTACTGGCATAAAGTAACTTCCAAGACATATTAAGTGAAAACACAAAGGTATAGAAAAATATGTATAATGTGCCGAGAAGTGAGAAATGACTTGTCAACATCTTCACTTTATTAGGTATATATATCTGGAAGGATACACGAGCAACTGATAACAGTGATTGCCTCTAAAGAAGGATCTGGGACGTAAAAGTAGCAGATTGTTTTCATTTTGAATTGATAACTATTGTATAATACGCCACCAAAAAAGTATAATTAAAATTTTTTAAATAAGTTTTAAATACCTAAAAACATAGAACCCATATCCATTAAAAGGTGGTTTTGGTTATAAACACATATTAGCTGCAAAAGAAACTACTAGGCAACTCCCCTCCCCCCAGATCTAGTC
The DNA here is from genome assembly GCA_031878705.1 of Tapirus indicus. NCBI lineage: Eukaryota > Metazoa > Chordata > Mammalia > Perissodactyla > Tapiridae > Tapirus > Tapirus indicus. The sequence continues at coordinate 3,707,209 of CM062933.1, forward strand.
TGAACCCTACACAAGGAGATAGGCAGATGAGATATTCCTATCCTCTCCATTGAACTTCCCCACTACAGCCCCATCTTGGAATCTATCTACGCTAGATAACTTTGGTTGCCCTTTCTGATCCATTCTCCACCTTTCCTTGGGTTCAGCAGGAGACTGAGGGAAAAAGACAATGAGATTTGGCTTTCCTGGCTCCTACCATTTAGAGTCATCCCAAGAAGGGCTGCCTTTGTCTACCACAGGTCACATCTCCTGTTATGGGGCCCTCAGCAAACAGCCTGCTGCGTATCCACATTCCCATCCTAGCTCCTCCATTCCCCACTCCCCATGCCCACCACACCATCAGTCAGAGGGATGGTTTTTGTTGTCAGTGCCATCTAGTGAGTCTGACTCCTAGCAACCCTGTGGACAGCAGAACGGAACCCTTCCCGATCTTTTTGCGCCATCCTCTCCCCTTCCAGTGCTATATCAGACAATACTCCACTGCTATTCACAGGGTTTTCATGGCCAACTTTTTCAGAAGTAGATGGCAAGGTCCTTCTTCCTAAGAAGTATGGTAGCAATCCCATTATACTCAGAACAACATTACTGCTCTATTCTTTGTAGCTTCCTTGTACCTTCACCACATGTTTGTAAATAGTTCTTTTTTTGAAACTTTCCTCAAATTCCAAAATTCAAATATTTCATTTCATGGCAAAACCTGACTGATAAATCATTTCAACACTTATCATTAGTTCTTCAACTAATATTTGCACTTTCTGTGTCTCAGCTCTTCTCTTTCTCCCAAGATGCAATTCAAGACATTTAACTTCATGCTGATATTATTCTTCTTTTACATTTCACAGAACTAACTAAAATATGTGCAGAATCTTAGTTTTCTTCATTTTTCATCTTTTTATTTTCAGCATTCAAATCATTTTCAATTTGGATGATTATTTTTGAAAGAAACTTTTCTGGCCCCAGGTGATTTACAGCTTTGCTGACTGAGTGAATGACCAGGATGGAAAATTAGGAGCCCTATGGTAGGCAACAGGGCCAGCTTCACAGGCATGTGACCTGTGCAGTCAGACAGAAACCCATACTTAGAAGGGCCCCACACTTGGTTTAAAGCAAAGAGCTCTGCATTTTCATTTTTCACTGGGTCCCACAAATTATGTAGCCAGTCATGGTAGGCAGCCTTTAAGTTGGCTCCCAAAGAGCCTCACTTCCTGGTGCTCATATCCTGTATAATTCCTTCCTCTTGAGCATGGGCTAGACTTAGTGACTCACTTCTAACAAATAGAATACAAAGTGATAAAATGTCACTTCCAAGATTAGGTTATAAAGAGACTATGGCTTCCATTTTGTGTCTTCTCGCACTCTCTGTACAGAAGCCAGCTGCCATGTTGTAAGCTGCCCTGTGAAGAGGCCCACATGGAGAGGAACTGATGCCTGCAGCCAAAAACCCACCACCAACTATGAGAGTAAGCTTGGAAGCAGATTGTCTCACAGTCGAGCCCTCAGATGAGATCACAGCCCTGCCTGACACTTTATTTGTAGCCTGTGAGAAATCTTGAGACAGAGATATAGAAACAAGCTGTACCTGGACTCCTAGCCCACAGAAGCTGTGAGTTGATAAATGATTGTTGTTTTAAGCTGCTAAATTTTGGAGTAATAACATTATGCAGCAATAGATAACTAATACAAACCCTCAAGATAAGATCACTACTATATGGAATTCTTAAATAGATTATAAAATTTTTAAATGCAGACACTACAAAAATACAACATGTTAGCTAATTTTTAGAACTATGAGAATCTGGTTTATACTTGATTCTTGGTTCAATCTCACTTTTCCTGAATCATCAGTAGTTTACACCCCTCTGACAAAACCTCAGCAAAATAACACTAATGTCCTCCCCCATCTTTCCAGCTGCACCCGTTAATGAAGAGGTGTGGACTTTAATGAAGTACATCTCATTTTGTTAGCACTCAAAGCCCGTGTTTAGTTTTGCTCTCCTGGGCGAGTGCAGTAGAGTGATCCATTTCCTGAGCTCTGGGCTGCTGAGCAGGAGCCACTCGCTGCTCACTGGAGTTCTCCCCACGCACATTTCAGGGAATCCTCCGTGATTTCTACGTCATTAACATCCTATATTTTAGTGCTGGTCTTTTGATTCAAAGAAATTAGTTTGGTTATTTTCCAAAGGATAAACCAACATGGAATTGCAAAAGTACCAGCAGATGTTAAATGTAAGCTTTCCAGGATTCCAGCAATCTGGTAGCTGAGGGTTATAACCTTAGTTAAAAATCATAAACTCTAAACCAAATGTTGATCACAGTGAACCCTGTATTAGTTCTCAGACCTAATTGTTTTCAATACAGTTTTCCCAGGCTATCTCTGTGTGAACAGCCTGGCACAGCAAAGCAACCTATCCTTTTAAAAGAATTCAGCTAATTTCACAACACAGGTTAATTAAAGACAAACCATGAACACAACATTGTATCCAAATATACTTTATCAACCTGGACTGTATTTTCAACTTCTTATTTTTAATCTCCTATAATGCCTGATCTAGTCCTAAAGACAATACTTGTTTACCAGTAAATAATTGTGGGAGGAAGGAAGGTGAGTGGGGAGGAAGGAAGAAGAATTTTATTGACTTGAAAAATAAGCATCGTCTTAACATTTGCTTACAATTTGCTAATAATCCTGATCATTTTATGCATTCTTGTTTGTACAGTTTTCATATATCCAAAGGTAATTTAAAGCATAAACAGAAATTAGAAACATTTTTAAAGACACTGAACATAATTCTATATGCTTGCATACCAATGAGATTATTTGCATAAAAGTATTTTTAAACTGTCAAAAGAAGTACATGTAAGGTAACAATTCTGTCATGATTATTATTATTTATCACTATCAAATCTGACCTTACTAGTGACATACACTGTGTAAAAGAATTCTTAAAATTAAGAACAGATAAAACAAGGAATTCAGAAACCCATATTTCCTCTATTAAAATGTTTCATGTCTTGAAGTGATTGCTCTGTGATATCAAAGAGTGTGTTTTGTACGTACAAGACACTTAACTCTTCGCACCTTAGGTTCTGTGGACAGACATCAAGGGGATCCACAGGCCTTCTTTGTCTTTTCAGTATCAAAATTATTTTCCTTATTTTTAAAATATCAACTCAGATTTAAGAAATCAATATTAGACTTGATGAAAAGTCACAAAATCATTGCTCTATGGTAAGGTTTAAAAAAAATGGACCCCAACATAATGCAGATAAATTAAGGATTGAGTTGAGGCTGCCAAGAAACATTTAGTCCTAATTCTGTGACGTTTATAGCCTTAAAACCTGGAACACAGACATCCAGTTAAACACAACAGATTGAAAATATAGAACTTACTGCCTCTCCCTCCTGAAACCCCACTAAAATGACAGTAAGCAGATTTTTAAACCACAAGGAGAAAGAGGATGTTTAAAAAGATCACAGCAACAACATTTTGAAGACTGCAAAGCAGATGGATGAGTGGTAATTGACTTTATAAACCAGAGAATACTAAAACCTAAGCCAGCATAAGGGAAATACAGAAACAGATGGCAGGACCCCAGCAAGCTCAGAAAACTGAGACCTCAATTACCTTTGAAAGTCAAAGTTGGTACAGATGGATCTTACAATAAAAGATTGAAACACTGTACAGTTAGACCCCCTCACCCCCAACGCCTCTTCCAATACGCAAGCTATCATTCCTTCCCCAACCCTGGAAGACAACTAGAGATTTGCTCTCTGGAAAATTGAACCATAGAGACTTTGAACTCAGGGACAAGACACTGAAACAGGATGATTAAGTGAAAGTTAACTTGCTGAATAATGAAATTTCTGACCCCTATTCCCAGGAGAATGGAGGATTTCCTCTAGCTCAAGAGAAATTACTTAAAGATTCTGATCCTGCCAGATGATCCTACAATAAAGTTCACCTGTTGATTAGTTCTCCATAGACATCCAGAACTTCTAATAGCCTTGCACAGCCTTACCACTTAATATGAGCAGATGTCCAAGGATCACCAGATATTTGAGGAAAAGTCTCTAACATGAAGACAATAATGAAAAAAAGAACTTGGAAAAACAAAATGTGCAGAAAGAAGAATAAACATTCAAGAATTTTATTTTAATTTCTTAGAAATTAATAATGTAGGGGCCTGTCCAGTGGTGTAGTGGTTAAGTTCACGCATTCCACTTCGGTGGCCTGGGGTTCGCCAGTTCAGATCCTGGGCGCAGACCTACTCACTACTCATTAAGCCATGCTGAGGTGGCGTCCCACATAGAAAAGCCACAACTCTACAACTATGATACACAACTATGTACTGGGGCTTTGGGGAGAAAAAAGAAAGAGAGGAAGATTGGCAACAGATGTTAGCTCAGGGTCAATCTTCCTCAAAAAAAAAAAGGGGGGGGGGCGGGGGGAAGCTTCAGCTAGCTACAGAAAGCTTTAAAAAAAAAGAAATTAAAAATGTAAAAGCAACTTTCTCTTCTGCTCATGATAGTGTAACTGGTTCCAGACTAGCCCTCACAACATTTAACAACAACAAAAACTTACAACTGGGCAAAATATAGGAATTAGTTGTTGATATAAATCAGATGTTAGACAACTAGAGCACAAGACACTGATCCCTCAGAAAAGGGAAACACACACAAGGTGAGTGATATCCACATTTGACTGAACCTTCCCTTGGAAGCACATCCCAGACTATGGCATAGAAAAGTGGAGGCAAGTAGGATACAGACATCTCACTGCCTCTGAGAAGGCAGAGATCAGATTTCAGGTAGCTCAGCTGGAATTTGTGGGGTAGGGTGCTAAAGAAGAGGGAGTTATGTGGCAAATGGGGTCCAGAAATCTGCATCAAAGACTCCTTAAGATTTTGGGCAAATACTAATAAAAGATGAGACAATGCAAGGCCCGGCAGAGACCAGCTACTGGAGATAGCTGTGAGCTGAATGGAGATTCTGCAGGTTGCAGAGTCCAAGCAATGATCGAGTTCCAACTGCCAGGGTGTAGAAACTTTGCTGAACAGCCCAGGCATTCAACTGAGATCACAGAAAGTCCACCCCTTAGAAGCAGGATTGCTTAAGCATGAAGTAAGGGCCACTCTATACGTGTCCTAACCACACTGAAAAATAAGCCTCAAGAGTATCACGTTCATCTGGCAAGTAAACTGAGTAAAAAACATAATCCTCTTGAAAGGAAGAAAACAAAATCTGGACTAACAATTATGTACCAGCCACAGTGTCCACTATAAAATTATTCCTAGGTATACAAAAAAGCATGAAAATGTTACCTATAAGCGGGAAAAAAACGAGACTAAAAACAGACTCAAAAGTGGCAAAATGTGGAAATCAACAGACAAGGATTTTAAAGCAGCTTTTATAAATATATTTATGGATTTAAAGGAAAAAGTGAGCTATGAATGTAAAGATGGGGGAATTCTCAGCAGAAAAATTGCAACTTTCCAAAAGAACCAATTCTAGAACTGAAAAATATAATATCTGAAGAGAAAATTGTATTGGATAGGTTTAACGCAGATTAGACATTGCAAAAGAAAAAGATCAGTGAACTTAAAAAGAGGGCAGAGGTCAGTAGGAATATCCAAATTGAAGCAGAGAAAAAAAATGTTGAATATGATTATGAGCTCCTCTGTGATTTGTGGGACAAAATCAAATGGTCTAAAATAATTAGGAATTGTAGTTCCAGAAGAAGAAAGAGGAGACAGATATTAAAGTAGAAAAAATATTTGAAGAAGCAATGGCCAAAATTTTTCCAAATTTGATGAAAACTTTCAACCCACAAATCCAAGAAGCTCTGAGCAGTGTAAACATAAAGAGAACCAGAGCTATACATCCAAAGGAAGTAAAATCAGCATCTCAAAGAGATGCCTGCATGTCCATGTTCCCTGCAGCATTAGTCATAGTAGCCTAGACATGGAAACAACCTAAGTGTCCATTGACAGATGAATAGATAAAGAAAATGTCATTATATTTATATTTCTATTCATATGCATATATTATATTCAATAATATGAATATATGTGAATATATATGAATATTTTTCAGCCATTAAAAAGAAGGAAATACTGCCATTTGCAACAGCATGGATGGACCTAGAGGGCATTATGCTAAGTGAAATAAGTCACACAGAGAAAGACAAATACTGTATACTCTCACTTATATGTGGAATCTAAAAGAGCCAAACTCATAGAAACAGAGAGTAGAATGGTGGTTGCCAGGGACTGAGGAGTGGGAGAAATGGGGAGATGTTTGTCAAAGGGTACAAACTTCCAGTTATAAGATGAATAAGTTCTGGTGATCTAAAGTACAGCATAGTGACTATACTTAACAATACTGTATACTTGAAAGTTGCTAAGAGAGTAGATTTTAAACGTTCTCACCACAAAATTTTTTAAAAAGGTAATTATGTGAGGTGATGGAGGTGTTAACTAATGCTATTGTGATAATCATTTCACAATATATACATGTATCAAATTATCATGTATACCTTAAACTTACACAATGTTATATGTCAACTACATCTCAATAACGCTGGGGGGAAATCTCAATAATAAAAAGAGAGATAACTATGGCAAAGTATAGTCAAATTTTTGAAAACCAAAAACAAAAAACAATTTTAAAAGCTGCCAGAAGTACTACACAGCTGTAGTAATCAAAACAGCATGGTACTGGCACAAAAACAGACACACAGATCAATGGAACAGAATTGAAAGCCCAGAAATAAACCCACACATCTATAGACAGCTAATTTTCAACAAGGGAGCCAAGAACATACAATGGAGAAAGGAAAGTCTCTTCAGTAAATGGTGTTCGGATAATTGGACAGCCACATGCAAAAGAATAAAAGTAGACCATTATCTTACACCATACACAAAAATTAACTCAAAGTGGATTAAAGACTTGAATGTAAGACCTGAAACCATGAAAATTCTGCTAGAAAACATAAGCGATACACTCTTCGACATGGTCTTAGCAGCATATTTTCAAGTACCGTGTCTGACCGGGCAAGGGAAACAATAGAAAAAATAAAGAAATGGGACTACATCAAACTTAAAACCTTCTGCACAGCAAAGAAAACCATCAACAAAACAAAAAGACAACCTAACAATTAGGAGAAGATATTTGCAAACCATATAGCTGATAAAGGGTTAATATCCAAAATATATAAAAAATTCATACATCTCAACAACACAAACACTAACAACCCAATTAAAAAATGGGCAAAAGACCTGAACAGACATTTTTCCAAAGAAAATATACAGTTGACCAACAGGCACGTGAAAAGATGTTCAACATTGCTAATTATCAGGGAAATGCAAATCAAAACTACAATGAGATATGACATCACGCCCATTAGAATGGCTATAATTAACAAGACAGGATACAACAAGTGTTGGTTAGGATGTGGAGAAAAGAGAACACTCATACACTGCTGGTGCGAATGCAAACTGGTGCAGCCACCATGGAAAACAGTATGGAGATTCCTCAAAAAACTAAGAATAGAACTACCATATGATCCAACTATTCCACTGCTGGGTATTTGTCCAGAGAACACAAAAACATGAATGCATAAAGATATTATATACACCCCTATGTTCACTGCAGCATTATTCACAACAGCCAAGACTTGGAAGCAACCTAGGTGCCCATCAAGGGACAAATGGATAAAGAATATGTGTTTTATATATGTACACACACACACACACACACACACACACACACACACACACAGGAATACTACTCAGCCATAAAAAAGGATGAAATCCAGCCATTTGTGACAACATAGATGGACCTTGAGGGTATTGTGCTAAGCAAAATAAGTCAGAGGGAGAAAGTCGAATACCATATGATCTCACTAATAAATAGAAGATAAAAACAAACAAACACATAGAGACAGAGATTGAATTGGTGGTTACCAAAGGGGAAGCAGGGAGGGAGGAGGGTGAAAGGGATGATTAGGCACATGCGTGTGGTGATGAAATGTAAGTAGTCTTTGGGTTGAACATGATGTAATCTACACAGAAATCGAAATATAATGATGTACGCCTGAAATTTATATAATGTTATAAATCAATGTTACCGCAATAAAAAAAATGAGCAGGATAAATTAATCATGGCCAACGCAAAAAAAAGAAAAAGCACCCAGAGGAAAAACATACATTACATACAGGGGAAAAATGTTAACAGTTATCAAATTATCATTGACTTCTCATAAGAAACAATGCAAGCAGGAAGACAGTGAAATGACATCTTTAAAATGCTGAAAGAAAAAAACCCCTAGAATTCAGCCTATAATTCTATGTCCAGTGAAAATAGCCTTCAAAACATGGTAGTGGAATAAAGATATTTTCAGATAAAACAAAACCTGAGAGAATTTGCCACCAGAAAACATATACTACAAGAAATGTTAAAGGAAATTCTTCAGACTGGAGGAAAATGATATCAAATGAAAATTCAGATCTACATGAAGAAAGGAAAAGCACCAAAAATAGTAAATGTATTGTAGAACAGCAGCTGATACTTTCCTAGCTGCTTAGAATCTTACAGGACTTAACTGAATTCATCACCCCATCCCTACTTGTTAACAATTAGAAAAGCAGCTTCACCCTGGATTCAAACGAACCTTTTGGTGCAACAGTAGTTACACAATTGGACTTGTAAAAAATAATCTAAATAAATTATCTAATTAGATCATTCAAGCCTGTATACATCATTCAAAAGCAGAAGTTTGATCTTTGGTGCTTTCCGAGATGGTGGGCATTTCCAAATTTGAGCAGTGTTCATAGAACAGATGAACTGGATAGCTGTAATATCTTGCTTGCAGTCAATGAAAAATATTGCCCCTGGAAGTTTATCCTATTCTGATCTACCTCATAAAGTTCTTATTTGAAAGACTGGGGGGAGGGGAAAGATAGCAGACTTTAAAAATTCAATAGAAGAGTTGGAATGTAAAGTTGAGGAAATCTCCCAGAGAAAAGAAGGAAAAAACAAAAAAGATGAAAAGGAGAAGAGAAAATTAGAGGATCAGTGTAAAAGATTCAACAGCCTACAAATAAGAGCTCTAGAAAGAAGGACCAGAGAAAAAGAGAAAAGAAAATTTTCAAAGGAATAATTAAAGAAAACGTCTCATAACTTTCTAAATTGAAAGAGACTAACATGTCCCCCAGCATAATAAATGAAAAGAGATTCATACCAAGATTTATGATCATAAGACATCAGAGCAGAGATTCTGGTGTGGGAGAGGAGGACACATGAAAAGAATCAGGAATCAAGATGCTGATCAACTGCAACTGCAATACCTTCCAAATTTTAAGGTAAATTCATTTCTACCCTAGAATTACACACCCAGCCAAACTTCCCAACAAGTATGAGGATAAAACAAATACATTTTTAGACTTTTAATATCTAAAAAAACTTATCTCCCATTCTCTCTTTGTATTAGTTACCTATTGCTGTGCCATAAATTCCCCTAAAACATAGCAGTTTAGAGCAACAAGCATTTAGTGTCTCTCAGTTTCTGTGGGTCAGCAATCCAGGGGTGGCTTAGCTGGGAGTCTCTCATGACTGCAGGTCAAGCTGTCAGCCAGGGATGTAGTTCTCTCAAGGCTCCACTGGGGCTGAAGAATGTGCTTCCAAGAATACTCATGCAGTTGTTGGCGGGTCTCGGGCGCTCGCTGGCTGTTGTAGGAGACTTCAGTTCCTCAGTACATGGGGTGCTCAAAACAAGGCAGCTTACTTCCCACCAAGCAAATAATCTGAGATATAGAGGCCAGATCCCCAAAACAGGAGCTATAATCTTTTATAATCAAATCTCAGAAGTGAGACACCATCACTTCTCCCATATACTATTGGGAGAGGACTGCACAAGGATGTGAGTACCAGGACGTGGGAATCATTGAGGGCCATTTTGGAGGCTGACTACTACACCCTTTCCCTATGAGCTCCTGAAGGATGTATTCCACCAAAGAAGGAAGTAAACCAGAACAAGGAAGATGTGGGATCCAGGAAAAAAAGAAAAAGAGAGGGAATCCCTAAGAAAGCGGTAAGTTGAAAAACCCAGGTTGACAGCTGAGTCCAAGACCAGGAACACCCAGTGGAGATTGGCACAGGAGGATGGAGGTCTCCAGGAGGGCTGTCACTAGAAGAATGTGAGCTAACAAATTTAGCAAGGGGGAGGGTGGGGAGTGTTCCTGAACAGACTGCTAAGAATTCTAAGCAAAGTTTGTGAAAAAAATATTAAAAACTGAGCAATCAAAAGCAATTTTTAAGTCTAAGTTAAATATTTAAATTAAAAAAGAAAGGAAGTGTAATCCTGGTATACCACATGCATAAAGTTATAGTAATTTAAACATTAGAAATAGAGCTAACAAAAATTACCATATAACTAAAAATGGTGGGAAGAAAAAAAAGGGGAAATATCTGTCAGCGTGTGGGTGTATTTGGATAAAGGAGCTCATTGTCATCTTTTATAGTTGCAAGTCAATAGAAAATATCAACTTCAATATTGATAAAAAACTTAAGTATGATTTTTAGCTATATGGAGACAAATATCAGAAAAAAGAGCTAGAAGATTTGAAAGTACTTGCTCAGGGTGGTGAGTCCTGAGTGGAACCCGTGAAACAAGGGATGACTGTTTTCTCTCACCTTATAGAACTATTCGATTTTTTAAAACTACCATATACCTCTATAACTTAGATTTTTTAAATAACCTTATTTTTATTCACTAAATATAATTTTAAATTCAGCACTTAGAGAGACTGATTTTTTTTTCTGTTTACTCATAGTAAAATAAGTTTATTAGATTATACTCATAAATGTTCTGAAAATAAAATTATACACATTGTAAAATATGATAACAAATGGGAAATTATCTTTAGAAACTGAACAATATTGTTTATGGCAGTGTCTAAAATGTAATATTACTATATAGCATATACTATCTTTGAAACTAATAATTTTCCAAAATGCCATTACAAAGCAAGCAGAAATGGGTGCTATCATAGTTGTTCATATAGAATTTAGGCAACATGAATTTAGTTGACCCAAAAGAGAAATTGTTCATTATACTATTAAAGTGCAATCCAAGCTTTTTTAAAACTCCTTTTCAAATGATAATTCACTGGGAAAAAACCTCAAATATTTATTCCCTCTTTTATAATAGGTCAAATTAAATTGATTTGAATACTTTGGAATAGTCACATTTTTTGCTTATCTTCCTGGATGTAACAGAATCTTTGATTTGCGTCGATATATTAAAAAATAGATTGTGTCGAGTAATGTCTTTCTGCCTAAAAGAACGAAGACAGGAAGGAAGGAGGAAAGGAGGGAGGGAGAGAAGGGAAATATTTCAGGGAGCACAAACTCTTGAGTGCAGTTCATTCCAAAGCGGATTAGAGAAGAAAGCCCCTCTGCAAGCCCAGCCCAGCCTGTCGTTCCCTTGCCTGCCTTAACAGCCAGGCCTCAGGAAATTAGGGTCAGGCAGAAACCACTGGCCAAGAACTAAAAGTATGTTCCTTGCCCAAATGCTGCACTCAAACAGTAAAAGAACGTTGTGTAAGTCAGAAAATTGTATACAGATTGAGCTACAAGTACTGGAGTTTCAGTTATTGTCAGAACCCTTAGAGTCTTAGGGAGCCTTATTTATTTATTCATAGATCTGATTACTCATTCTATTGTTTTCTTAAAAACCAAATGAGGGGCTGGCCCAGTGGCGGAGCGGTTAAGTTTGTGTGCTCTGCTTCTGGCAGCCCTGGGTTCACAGCTTCGGACCCCAGGTGTGGACCGTTGCACCGCTTGTCAAGCCACGCTGTGGCGGCGTCCCATATAAAGTAGAGGAAGAGGGCACGGATGTTGGCCCAGGGCCAGCCTTCTTAGCAAAAAGAGGAGGATTGGCAACAGATGCTAGCTCAGGGCTGATCTTCCTCACGCACACACACACAAAATCAAATGAAGACCTTAAACTCTTCTCTTTCCTTTCTATCCCCCTTCCTATTTCCTTCCCTTCCTATTGACTTCCTTTCTCTTCCCTTCCCTGTACAGGGTGATGAGGAGGTGAAGGGGATCTTGTGCAGAGGTACATCAGCTGCCAGCACCCAAGGAGACAGAGTGCAAAGCAGGAGGGGAAAGCCACGAGGAGGCTCTTCAGTGGTGCGGACTCCGACACCAAAGGATGCAGGACAGGGTGGGGTGGAGGTTTGAATGGAGATGGTAGGTGAAAGAGACAAGGAGATTGGGAGATTGATACAATGAGAAAATAAGCACATCAACTGAGACAAGCAGCAATTATATTAAAAATAATGAGAGCCAGATATCTCACTGCTAGAGAAGGCACTTACATATATAGAAAAGGAGAAGACCAGAAAGAATCTTGACATGTTGAATTGGAATTGGAGGTATCAGTATAAAGGGATGGTTTTAAGATTTTCTTCAGTGGAGCTATATTCAGACTATTCCTTCCTCAGCGGGAAATGAGCCAGTTGGCACTTATGATAGTGCCTATAGAGACCTTAGTTATAGTAGGAAAGGGGTAAAAAATATTTTTCTTCTTGTTTTCTCTTAAAGGTCACTGACCAAAATCAAAGACTAAAAGAATACCTTAAGTAAAAATTTAATTTAAAAAGAAATCAAAACAATAAAACATTGTGTTTATTTACATTAAAATTGTCCAGAGAATGTAAAAATCAATGCAAACACAATTTACTTCAGTGTATATGTAATGCACATGCAATAATTCGGTGTGTAGGCAACATGTAATGAAATGTACTTCAGTGTACATGTTATGCTGGAAAATACATAGGAAAAAGAGCCTGCGGACTGAGTGCCACAGGAAACCTCCAGTGGAAGTTGAAAATGTTCTGCCTGGCAGTAAAACTGCACAGCTGCTGCCATTTGGGGAACAAAAAGGAAAAATATTTTAAAAGTCTAGTGATTTTTCTAGAAGGCTCTCAAAAAAACCCTCCAGTTTCTTAAAAAATTTTTTTTTGTGAAATTCAAAACTCATGCTCTCCATTTTCCCCATAGATCTAATAATTTCAGTCAATATTCCAATGAGATTTTTACTTCAGAACTTGAAAAAATATGATAATGAAAATCATACATTATGATTAAATGAGAATAGAAAGCAATGAGGTGGAAAAATAGCCTTACCAATAATTCAAATATATTATAGAATAACAATAATCTTAAGAGTATAGTAGTAACATTGGAATAAAAGACCATTAATAGAATAAAATAGAAAGCACAGAAATAGACCTTGTAATAGGATTTAATATAAGATAAAGGGGGAATTACAAATCAATAAAAGGAGAAAAATATGAAAGAAATAATGGCAATTTGTGCAATTTGGAAAAAAAAAAGTCAATCTAAGTGTTCATTTCACCCTATATTCCCAAATAAAATTCAAATAGATTGAATATTAGAACCTTAAGAAATCAAAAGGAGAAAAAGAAAAGTGAACATTTGTCAAACATATGGTGAAACTTGTTAAACACATAAGCAACATAATATTGACAATATAAAAATATTACACAGGGGCTGGCCCCGTGGTGCAGCAGTTTAGTTCACGCTTGGCAGCCCGGGGTTCACGGGTTCGGATCCCGGGTGCTCGCCGACACACTGCTTGTCAGCCGTGCCATGGCGGCATCCCATATAAAATAGAGGAAGATGGGCACGGATGTTAGCCCAAGCCAATCTTCCTCAGCAAAAAGAGGAAGACGAGCAACGGATGTTAGCTCAGGGCTGGTCTTCCTCACAAAAAAAAAAAAAAAATTACACATGTGCACCTAGAAAAATTAACTAAGATATACAAGAAAGTAACAAACTGGAAAAAGAATTTTAACAGTAAAGATGATCCAAAAAAGGGGCTATTTCTTTACTTCACAAAATGTTCACACAAATCAATAAGAAAACTGCAAACGATATCAGCTAGTAATTCTCAAATGAAGAAATAAAAATATCCAATAAAAAGTTAGAAGAATGTCTTCACAACTGGTCAAAGAAATGCAGTAATTTAAAACACTTTTTAAAGCTAATCAAGATAATATTTGTGGTAGACTCTGAACTTGGAAGCCCCCACGCACACGCTTTGCTACACTCATACCCTTGTGGAGTTCTCTCCTACGTGGACCCCGGCCTCAGCCATGGAACTTTCTTTGGCCAATGAGACATTAGCAATGAGACATTATGCAAGTAGATGCTTGATAAGGACTTGCATATTGGAACTTGTCTTCTTGGAACATTCCCTCTTGGAAGTCATCCGCTGTCCTGGAAAGAAGATTGAGGTGGACCATTGAAAGATTAGAGGTTGTATTGACACCCTGGAGGATGAGAGATGTCTTGGCTATTTCATCCCCGACTGAGCTCCCAGCTAAATGAAGTCACATGAGTGATCTCAGCTCTACCATGTAGAACAGAACCTCCCAGTAAACCCATGGAATTATGAGAAATAAGAAATCATCATTATTTTAAGTTGCTAAATTTTGGAGTCGATTGCTACGGAGCAGTAAATAACTGATATAATATTTTTTTCCACATCACCAAAACAAAAATTAATAAAAAGATATCATATAGCAAACTAAAAATCTTCCGCACAGCAAAGGAAACCATCAACAAAATGAAAAGGCAACCTATGAAATGGAAGAAAATATTTGCAAATCATATATCAGATAAGGTGTTAACATCCAAAATATGCAAAGAACTCACACAAGAATGGTAAAAATCACAAACAATGTGGTTAAAAAATGGGCAAATGATCTGAATAGATATTTATTCAAACAAGACATAAAGATGGACAACAGGCACATGAAAAAGTGCTCAACATCACTAATCATCAGGAAAATGCAAATCAAAACCACAGTGAGATATCACCGCATACCTGTTAGAATGGCTATTATCAAAAAGACAAGAAAAACAAGTGTTGGTGCATATGTGAAGAAAAGAGAACCCTTAAGCACTGTTGGTGGGAATGAAATTTGGTGCAGCCACTATGGAAAACTGTATAGAAGTTCCTCAAAAAATTATAAAATAGAACTATCATATGATCCAGCAATCCCACTTCTGGGTATTTATCCAAAAGAAATGAAAACACTTTGTCAAAGAGATATCTGCACCCCCATGTTCATTTCGGCATTATTTACAATAGCCAAGATGTGGAAACAACCTAAGTGTCCACTGATGGATGAATGGATAAAGAAAATGTGGCATATACATAATGAAATATTATTCGGCCATAAGAAAAGAAGGAAACTGCCATTTGCAACAACACAGATGGACCTTGAGGGCATTATGCTAAATGAAATAAGTCAGATAGAGAAAGACAAATCCATGTGATTTCACTTACATGTGGAATCTAAAAAAAAATTAAAAACCAAACTCATAAATACAGAGAACAGATTGGTGGTTGCCAGAGGCGGGGCGTTGGGGATGGGCGAAACATGTGAAGGAGGTCAAAAGATACAAACTTCCAGTTTATAAGATAAATAAGTCCTGGGGGTGTAATGCATAGCACGGTAACTATAGTTAATGATACCATATTGTGTATTTGAAAGTTGCTAAGAAAGTAGATCTTAAAAGTTCTCATCACAAGAAAAAAATTTTTGTAACTATGTATGGTGATGGATGTTAACCAGATTCCTTGTGGTGATCATTTTGTAATACAGACATACATCAAATCATTATGTTGTACACCTGAAACTAATTTAATGTTATATATCAATTATATCTCAATAAAAATATCTAACATGTTAGTGGGATTTATTTATTATTGACTAACATTCCACAGGACTTCTATGAATGTTAAATCAATAGTCGGTAGTTTCTTAATGATCATAAATGCGTCAGAGTTTTTTCCTTTGTTATACTTTGTTTTAATATATGGACTAAATTCTGCTAAGTTACCACAGGCCAGGAGGTGGTCTCTCTTCTCTAGTTTCTAGAACTTTAATAATCACAGCTCTCAAAATAAATGGTTTACTCTAGCTAAGTACATAATAGGCCAGTGTGTGTGTGTGTGTGTGTGTGTGTGTGTGTGTGTGAAAGACTGTGCTTCCATCAGCTGGGTTACTTGTGTCTCTTATCTAGCACTCATTTGCTGGTACTAAAGTAACCAAGAAACCAAATAATGTTGTTTGGTAAGTGTGAAAGCAGAGTAAAAGGAGTTTGGTGGTTGGAGAGATTTTTCATCTGAGCTGTGGTGGATCCAGACCAAGGAGCCCTTCTTCACCATCCAATGCAGCCTTCCAGCTGCTGCACTCCTATCCACCACTACAGAGTTTCTCTTTCCTTTGTAGAAACTCCAGATAAAAGTTCATTTTCAATATGCATACTTAAAAAAAAATCACTGACCCTCCTTTACTAATTCAGAGTTTAAGGTATGTTGATAACAATAATGAAGCAAAAAATCTAGATTCATGTCTCTTCAAGGGCGTACAATTATTTAGGTCATGGAAACTCTTATTAAAATCCCCTGTTCACTCCTATCTCCAGTACTTTGAAATTCCCGGGAATCTCTCACTCCTTGCCCTAAAAGAATGTCCTCAGTCTCTTGATTGCCACTTTCCTCCCAGCTTCTAAATCGCCCAGCCGTGTGCTCCCAGACACAAGCAGCCGTTGCTGTCATCATCGTCATTCACTCCCGCCTGAACCGTGGTTCTTAGGCCTTTCTCTTCGACTAAGGGTGGGAGGCAGTCCCTGAAAGCTTTGTGAAAGCAGCTGGGGGGAAGGGAAAGAAAGCAGCTGTGTATCCCCTATGTTAATAATTTTAATCTTGTCACATACACAAGAAAATAAGAGAGTCTCCATCATTTGTAGGGGTTATGAAAACCACCTTGATTTTAGAATATGTAACATGATGATGATTTATATTCGAAGAAGTGTACCTGCCTGACCGTCTGTCATTTTCCGCAATTTCCAGTAGTCCTCTGAACAGTATCCTTTAATGTTGATTGTTGAGAGTCTTGGTGTGTTTCAATGCCTTGAAGAGAGAGCATTGCATGAATTATGTCCCTCCCATTCACATACCATCATAGCCATTTTTACCCTTTGCATACAAAGCTGGGAAATATCATTACATCCCATTTATATTTTTAGCTAAAATTATTTAAAAATTATTTCCTAATAATTTTTCAAAATCTTTTTATTATTAAAATTGTTTTCATTAAAGAAAATTTGAAAATAAGAAAAGCAGAAAAAAATTTTATATTTCCACACTCAAAGGCAAATAGTGAGCTGTTCTCTTGCTCTCTCCTTTCCTTCCTTCCTCTTTCTCTCTCGCCCTCCCCTCCTTTCTTTCCTAACATGCTTTTATGGAACCCATAGTTGGAATCATATTATAAATACAATTTTGTTAGATTTAACTTAACTTGTAAACTAAGCATTTTCTACTTATTCTATATTTCTCTATTTCTTTGAAATAATGCACATTTTATTTAGTAACTTTCCTTTAGTTAGACATTTAGTACAAATATTCTTTCTAGTCTTTTGCTTTCACACTGTCGAATGCCGACTCTCCTAAGACACCAGAAACAACCTGGTGATAAGGCAAGGCTGAATTCAGTGCTCCCCTCGGTCGAGAGACCACGACCTTGACAGAATCTTAGCAGCATTTCAGAAAGATGAGGGCAGAGCTGGGATATTTATAAGTCTTTGGGGGGATCCAATTTCAGGCAGGGCTTTCAGTAAGAGGGCTTGACTAAGACAGGGTGAGAATCACGTAACAGTCTAGGATTGACTGGAGGACAGGCAAAGCAAAGGTTTTAAGGCTGAGGTTTTGGAGACTAGAAGAGGAAACAGTTGTTTTGTGTTATCTACTGAAAAGCTGAGCAGTTTGATGTTTCTTTAATTGTGTTTGCAGATATCCCCGAAACAAACAATAAAGACATTTCAAACTTTCATCTTCCAAGAATTTCTTAGAACAGTAAAGTCATGTTGGTGAAGGCAGTGGAATAACAAAGTCATGTTAGTGAAGATAGCTGAATAGAAAAGTGATGTGGGTGTAGATTTTTTTCTCAATATATAATAATGCAATGAACATCTTTATAAATATATCTTCCTTGTATTTGTTTTTTCCTCTGAATAGATTCCCAGAAGTGAAATTACTGAGTTCAGTGGGTTTAATGAACATTTTAAAAGTTGTTGAAACTTATTGCCAAATTACTTCCTGTGTAGTAGTACTAATTTATTCTCCCATGAGAATTTGGTATTTTTAATACATTTAGAATACTAATTTATATATTTGACATCTTTTAAACTACCACTGTACTTATATGGTTTGAAGAATGAGGCTCAAAATAGGTAATCATATGCAAGCAAATTCTGTGGGATAAAAGGTACATTATTATTATATGTACCTTTTAGGAGAGTCGGCATTTGACAGTGTGAAAGCAAAAGACTAGAAAGAATATTTGTACTAAATGTCTAACTAAAGGAAAGTTACTAAATAAAATGTGCATTATTTCAAAGAAATAGAGAAATATAGAATAAGTAGAAAATGCTTAGTTTACAAGTTAAGTTAAATCTAACAAAATTGTATTTATAATATGATTCCAACTATGGGTTCCATAAAAGCATGTTAGGAAAGAAAGGAGGGGAGGGCGAGAGAGAAAGAGGAAGGAAGGAAAGGAGAGAGCAAGAGAACAGCTCACTATTTGCCTTTGAGTGTGGAAATATAAAATTTTTTTCTGCTTTTCTTATTTTCAAATTTTCTTTAATGAAAACAATTTTAATAATAAAAAGATTTTGAAAAATTATTAGGAAATAATTTTTAAATAATTTTAGCTAAAAATATAAATGGGATGTAATGATATTTCCCAGCTTTGTATGCAAAGGGTAAAAATGGCTATGATGGTATGTGAATGGGAGGGACATAATTCATGCAATGCTCTCTCTTCAAGGCATTGAAACACACCAAGACTCTCAACAATCAACATTAAAGGATACTGTTCAGAGGACTACTGGAAATTGCGGAAAATGACAGACGGTCAGGCAGGTACACTTCTTCGAATATAAATCATCATCATGTTACATATTCTAAAATCAAGGTGGTTTTCATAACCCCTACAAATGATGGAGACTCTCTTATTTTCTTGTGTATGTGACAAGATTAAAATTATTAACATAGGGGATACACAGCTGCTTTCTTTCCCTTCCCCCCAGCTGCTTTCACAAAGCTTTCAGGGACTGCCTCCCACCCTTAGTCGAAGAGAAAGGCCTAAGAACCACGGTTCAGGCGGGAGTGAATGACGATGATGACAGCAACGGCTGCTTGTGTCTGGGAGCACACGGCTGGGCGATTTAGAAGCTGGGAGGAAAGTGGCAATCAAGAGACTGAGGACATTCTTTTAGGGCAAGGAGTGAGAGATTCCCGGGAATTTCAAAGTACTGGAGATAGGAGTGAACAGGGGATTTTAATAAGAGTTTCCATGACCTAAATAATTGTACGCCCTTGAAGAGACATGAATCTAGATTTTTTGCTTCATTATTGTTATCAACATACCTTAAACTCTGAATTAGTAAAGGAGGGTCAGTGATTTTTTTTTAAGTATGCATATTGAAAATGAACTTTTATCTGGAGTTTCTACAAAGGAAAGAGAAACTCTGTAGTGGTGGATAGGAGTGCAGCAGCTGGAAGGCTGCATTGGATGGTGAAGAAGGGCTCCTTGGTCTGGATCCACCACAGCTCAGATGAAAAATCTCTCCAACCACCAAACTCCTTTTACTCTGCTTTCACACTTACCAAACAACATTATTTGGTTTCTTGGTTACTTTAGTACCAGCAAATGAGTGCTAGATAAGAGACACAAGTAACCCAGCTGATGGAAGCACAGTCTTTCACACACACACACACACACACACACACACACACACTGGCCTATTATGTACTTAGCTAGAGTAAACCATTTATTTTGAGAGCTGTGATTATTAAAGTTCTAGAAACTAGAGAAGAGAGACCACCTGTGGTAACTTAGCAGAATTTAGTCGATATATTAAAACAAAGTATAACAAAGGAAAAAACTCTGATGCATTTATGATCATTAAGAAACTACCGACTATTGATTTAACATTCATAGAAGTCCTGTGGAATGTTAGTCAATAATAAATAAATCCCACTAACATGTTAGAAAATAGTAAGATTATTTCTTTGAAGAAATGTCATATGTTCGGTGAGGTAACGCTGGTGTCTACCGGCCAGAGCACATTCCTCATGCACTGAAAGCTGATCATCTACTGGTCTAATCAGCCATGAATACTTGGGAGAATAATCACATTAATATTGATCACATTAATCACATTAGTAATAAAAAAATCACATCAGGATTAGTAATAATAATCCCAATAGCCTTGAGTCTGAAGAATATTTGCTGTTTGTTTATACAAGTATATGTGTATTCTGAAGCATCCTATCACATGACACATTACAGCATGGACTCAACCATATAAAGGCTCTAACTTCAAGCCATCCAAATGGGTTTGTTTTTCAAAATTCCAAAAGATCTTGTTATGCTAGTATGTCATCTCTAATACTCTGGCATGGATATGGGAAAGTTTTATAAGGGATTGCAGCATTTTTGTGTATTTAAAGCTCATGGGTAACACACATTAAGTAAGAAGTATGGCTGAGTTTTTTTAAAACAAAGATTGAATTATAATAAATATAATATAAACATATAAATACAAATATACATACAAAATGGCAGGCAGGCAGGCAGGTTGGTTAGTACTTGAAGGCAGTGTAGTATTGCATCAAGATTTAGAATCCTTCTGAGTTTGTTTCATGGACACACCACATATTTAAAATAATTTGTGGCTAAGAGTTTAATTTTGGTGACTAAAGGTTAAAATAACATAAAAAAATGGTAGAAATATCTGAAAAATATAAGAATACTTATTGAGTTGTTTTGGTCATACTCAGTATCTGAGGAAATTTGATCTTGATAGCTGCATATTAAATGTTACAACTTCATTTTTATTAACAGCAAGATTACCTAAAAATAAAGTGTGTATTTAGATTCCTCTCGTGTTTGATGCTGGAACCTTGGTTCATCAAGTCAGATGAACAACTATTTACTATATGTCTTCTGTGTTCAATATGCTGTACTGTGGGAGACATAAAGAAATCTTTAAAAATATTTCCTGTTCTTAAGGAACTTACAATTTAGTTGATTCCAAATTGTAGCTATTTGATGTCAGTCGATCATATCTGCTTTGTTTTTATTTATCCTTTCAGAATAAAAGCTGGATTTTTAATAAAATGTAATGTCATCATTTTAATATCAACTGTGTTTCTGGTTAATAGTTGAGATGGTGGCATTCAAAAAATGTTAAAGATAAGTATTCTTGGAGAGTTTTCTCTAAATATAGTAGGATTGAGATATAAGAGTTTTTGAAAAATAGAGGCATGAGTATAATTTTGAATGTGAGAATTGATGATGGCTGTACTTGTTGTTAGTTACAAGAAGAAAAGGCAATGTGCATGAGTTATTACAAATCTGTCACTACAGACTGACAACTGAAATAAATAATCTCCTAGGGGCAAGGGCTCAGTGACATTACTGTCATGTATGCAGTGCATCAATTTAAAGGAGGTGAGAACTACACAAGTGTCCAGAGGACTTTTCAGATGACTGTAACACCATCAATTCAAAATTACTTTTTATTAGATAACATGTACACACAAGATACAAAAATCAAAAAACAGAAAAGGATATACGGTAAAGTAAATCTCTCTTCCATCTTAGATCCCTTTTCAGAAGAAAAGGACTGCTACCAGTTTCTTACAGCTAAAGCAATCTTCTTTTGTGATTACTCTTCCCCAAAACTTTTTACTCTTTCTGTACTTCCATTTCAATTGTCTCCAGCCTTAATCCATACACTTATTCTACACGGTGTAGTCATAAAGAGGACTATAACACTAAGTTCACACTCTGTAACAGGCTAATAAAATAAATATGAAACTGCTGACATTAGCCAGCTTATCAAGATGATGTCAATGGTCTTTGGATACTTTTCTTCAACATGAAACAGAACTTCTCATTTTTGTCAAGGTATGTTTTCAGGACTAGATTGGTTTGCCAGGGTGAGTGGGATTTGCCTGATTGAATTACCTAAATCAGGCACTCCTTGGAGCTGGGGTCAGCCCCAAAGCCATGGTGGTTAAATATTGGGATAAGGTGGAAATGGATCCTGGTTGAGTCACCCTCAGTGTCTAGGACACCTAAAGTCTATTTATGACATCGATACAAATTTGAACAAGACACAACTTATTTGATTCTTAATTTAGAAAACCAAAACAAAATACATGACCTGCCTAAGATTGTGACGATAAAGTAAAATGTATTTATCTACACAGGATTGCAAAGTTCTTCTATGGACTTAACAGAAAACTATTTAATCGATATAAAATTATTCCATATTACAATCTAGTGTTTTAAACTGTATTATTAGGATAGAGAAATCTCTTGATGAAATAAAAAGTATTCAGAAGAATACTAGTTTTTTGTATAATCACAAAGCCATTTACGTTGGAAGACTGCTGAAACTGATGACTTGGACTTGATGAAAGTTGATTTCACTATTAAACTATTTATGTTTCTATTAAACTTTATTTTACTATTTATAATGCTATTAAACCAAAAAGAAATGCACAATTAAACAAGATATAATAGTCTAATTGAGTGGAAGGGGTTTCTCACAGACGTATGTTCTAAGTTCTGTCATTGGGGAGAGACCGAGCCCGTGCTCAAAGACTGATCCTACTACCACATGAGAAGAATCCTTTGCATCACAGTGCACCATTGGGCCTTACTGAAATTTCAATCCAGTAAGTTTGGCTACAACCCACCAAACCTATATGTCCAGATTCCAAAAAATGCAAGTACTTAAATTATAATCGAGCAAATATTTATTGAATATCTACTAAATGTTTAACACCACACCAGACACTGGAAAATGACCAATTTATTTTTTGTATTTAATTTTTACATTGGTTTGGTTTCTCTCAAAATCTATACCCATTTTGAGGGAAGGTAGAGATTCCTACGATGTTTTATTTAGATGGGTCAACTATCTCAATAATACTAGAGAACTTGTTTTATCAAGTAGCAGATTGAACTGTGGGCCAGGGTTCTTTTTCTCTCATTATGGTATTATTGCAGAAGATTTTACAATATTACAGCAATATTTAAAAAGCATTCTTAGGGGGATATGAGCCCACACATTCCAGACAGCTTCTAAATCTAGTAAAAACACCAAAGGCAGCCTAAGCTATCCATATGATTTAAAAGAAATAGATCAGATACATACAATTTTCTTCAAGTAGGTCAATTTAGTGATAACAGCAGGGAAGAAGGAAATAGCACCAAATTCCTGCTCCTCTATTCTTGCACGCCTGGCCTCAGGGTAGACTGCTCTCCCTGGCTAAAGTCTCCCTTCAGAGTAGATATGACTGGCTACTGACCTTGTGTCAATGGCTCCTCCAGGACCAGGGCTTGTCCATAAGACATCTTCAAAGCCCTCTCCGGGGAAAGGATCTAGAGGTAAGGTAGGGTCTCAGCAGTAGTGTTTGTAGCTATAGTTTGGATTTTACATGATGCCCCGTAGCCTGTTCTGTCTATAGAAGCAGGCACTCGTCCTACTTCGCCAAGTTGGTTGCACAGAGACAAGGGCCTTTGCATAGTGAAGACCCATTGATAGAACCAAATACCTACATGCTTTATCTCACTTAGGATGACAAAGTTCAGTAACATGTAGAAAGGAAAATACTTTCATGGGCATGAGGTGCTGACCAGTACAAAATGTTCTCTAATTCACTATCTAATACATTCCAATCCAAAACATTCCAAACTAAATTATGACTTTTTCCCAAGAGGAGATAATCATAAACATTCTTTAAGTAATTCCTCATTAAAAGCTTGACACATCTTCCCTTTTATCTCCCCAAATGCGACAATTTCTTAAGAACCTAAATCTCCAGTTTGCCACATCATAGATAACTGCTGGTATCTATTCTTAATAATATTATACTGTTTGCTTTTCTAATACATTGAAATCAAGGTGGTAGTACATGCCTGTATTATAGGTTTAATGGTCACCATGTAAGTTCTACACCTTTAATAAATCAAGTTTTCCAACATTATGTTTTCATGTGCTATAAAACAGTATTAAGACAAATCTAAATTTTCCACAATTATTTTCTAAGTAAAGCTATCACATGACAATTCAAGATAGCTAATGATCATTAAGTGCAGCCATATGAAAGTACCACCATCTGACCATTTTTGACTTACAAAAACAGCAATTTCATTTGATTCCACCTAATTCCATGGTGGTTTCAAGAATAATGTACACAACCAAATAATGATCATAATAATAGAGAAATAGAAAATAGAGGAATCAACTGCAATTGTCTAGAATTCAGTTCTAATACATAAGATAGTTTTCCCACTTCCAAGATTATAGAATTTGTATAGTTTCATACCCCAAATTTTAAACCCTTAAAGATGAACAAGGCCTGGCAGATGAGTAAAAATATACAAACTGGGAAAGTCCACAATGACCATATTTTTGTTTCAAGAAAAGATGTATCTTTTAAAAAATAAAATGGTAAGATAATACTGTTAAAATTTGGAGTTTCAAGGAAAATGTCTGAAAAACATAACTTTGTTAGCTTAAAATTATTTGAAAATACTGAAACACACTAGGAAGAAAGCAAGTGACCTATAATCCAAAAACTATTTAAAATTCCATAAAAAAGACAACGTCCTCCACATCAACCCTCTATTCCCTTTCCTCTGAAATAGCCTATGCTACACAGATGAGCTACACATATTTATAAACTTGTTTTTATAAAAAATAATCAAGACACTGGACAGGAGACAACCTGCAGGCTCCCAGGGCCTCAGTCCAGGATCCAGGCATCCCTCGTCTCCCCGTGGCCTGACCCTCCAGGCTGGGGCCCGTGTGACCCAGCAGGCGTTTCCTGGACGCCCTGAGGGTCCTCCCCGAACTCGGGACCCTCTCTCGGGAAGTGCGGCCTAGGGCTCTGACACCTGTGACTGCGGTTCCTCCGCTCGCATGTGTGTGCACGCGCGCTGGTGCGCGCAGTGGCGCGCGCATGTGTGATCATCAGGTGGAGCCCAGCACCTGAGGAAGGAGTTCCACCACAGTGTGGGGTGAAATAGACAGTTGGAAACGTGCTATATTAGGCGACAGGAAGGCAGGTGACATGGGCTGCGGTGAGATGGGGCGGGGACACTAATTTGCTAATACAGATGGCAGGCATGGTCTCTGTCCTGGGATGAGGCGGGTTTTAAGTAGTATTTAGGGATTATCAGAGGTAGGTTTTTATTTTTTAATTCAGATTATGTGTTGATGAATAAATGGAAAGCAATAAAATATACTGAAGTGTGAGGAAGCTATTTGGTTTAAAACTAATTCGGTCTGACCTTGCTTTTCCAGAAAGGCCTGATGTGGCCTGTTGAGCATGCATTGTACATCTGCTTTAAACATTTACAATGTTCCAAAGCCAAGAATGATGCCCTTAAAGACAGGGATGTATGCTTCTCCCCCAATATCAGCATTTCTTTATAGATAAGCATTTCTTCCCAGAAACTAAGAATTAATTATTGACCTACTGTGCTTGTCCGGTGACCACTGACCTGCTGGTCTAGCAAGGCATCTCATGACTGTAGTAAAAGAGATAATCCTGTCATATTTGATGTATGTTCCTTGTTCCAAAATGGTATATAACCACTCCTTTTTGGAGTGCCTCCTTCCTTGGAGAAGGTTGTTTCTCCCAGGCTATCGTCCACAAAACTGGCTCATGTAATAAACTCATCCTAATTTTGATTTATAGATTGATTATGGATTATTTCATTACAAGTATGCATGTAGGAAATATTTTGGAACTATAGATCTCAAAAAATTCAAAGTACTCTTAAGTTATGGAAACATAGGTGCTTTTTTCCAATTTATTTACCTTCACATTTGTGCTTTTGTATAGTAGATGATTTTTAAGTTAAAACATTTTAAAAGTATTTTAAACATCTTCATAGAAAATCTTTGTTGAAAGCATTTAACCAGAAATTTTACGTAACAGAGTGATTGGATACTCTGTGACCAAGGTAATTTATTATGCATAGGTTTTTGTTTCATTGTCATTTCATTATTCTTTGTTCGTAAATTGAGATTTTTACAAATATTTGGTTAAACGATCTGCTTATTTTTCTTTTATAATTTTATTTAATGTTTTATTTGTAGTCTTTAATTTTTTAATCCTTATTTCTTTCCATATTGGCATAGCTCGTGTTTTATTTTGGACTTATATTTATTTAATTTATATTAAGTGCACTTCGTAAATTTAAACAGCACAGAAATAAAGAAAATGAAAAATAAATCTCCTCCCCATCCTTAGTCCTTGTCTTCCTCCGTTCAAGGAATACACTATCTATAGTTTCTAGTGTGACCTTCCAGAAGGCTCCACGCCTACAAGAGCATGTTTGCATGGACATGATGGGAGGCAGCAAGTGAAGAGGGAGCAGGAACTCTATAGCTGGAGGGCCCAGGTCAGACTCTTACCTGCCACTAACTGTATGACCTCGGGTGAGTGATGAACCCCTTTGTGCCTCAGTTTCCTTGTTTGTAAAAAGATGATGAAAACCAGATAAAATGAATCAATATTTATAAAGGATTTCAAACAGTGCCTGGAATATATTAAACATTATATAAGTGCTAGTTGGAAAAAAAAGAGAAATCAAACTGGTCTGTAACTTGCTTTTTCTTTTTAATTAATCATGGATGTTTTCCTAATCAGTACAAATAGATCTACTTCACTGATTTAAATAGCTGCAAAGCATATCATTAAATGGATGCTCCATAATGTGTTTGATCGTTTCCCTATCCTCGCAATATATCCTTGTAATATATATCTTTCAGTACTTATTTTATGATGTCTGTGTGATTGGTGAAAACATTGTGGCCCCTTTACACCAGGGTGGTGGGCAAAGATTTGGTCAATTTGAGGTCATCAAAGTATCTTCTTGAAAAATACAACTTTAGAAAATAGCCTACATTTGTATTAGATTATGTTCTTGAGGAATAAAAGAATCAGAGAAAGAAAAGCATTAAGAAACACACACACAAATATATATATACACACACAAATAGAGAAAGTGATTATCTCATGTGTTTATATTTATAATGAGATAATATTAAGAAGAATGGATGAGGAAGATAGTTATAAAACGAGACTTCTAATCTTGTAAGGCGAAGGTGTTTAAAGTCAAAAACTGAGTGCAAGTTAACCCTTACGTTTTTTGTGCTTTGAGGATGTTTGTTGGCCTGTAGAAGAGATGAAGCATTTCAAATTGCAAAGTGAAGTTAATGAAAAATGCAAAATCCGAATCAGCTTTAGTTGGGAGTCAGGGTTACAGAAAAGCACTTTCAGAAAATTATGTTGTAAGCCATTACATTCCTTTTGCTGTTGTTAACTGGAGACAAGAACTGAAGAATAAGGAGCCAGAAAGAAGGCCATCAGCAGACTCCAATAAACAGGGCAAACACAAAAATGATGATCTAGGAAAATACATGACTTTGCCATTTTAATGCAGTATTTCATGTTTAAAAATTTGCTTCTAAGCCCACTGATTCTATTCCACCCTTGGGATCATTACCACATGATCATGAGAGTAAGAGAGCATGGACTTTGGAGTCCAAAGGGACTTGGGCTCAAATCCCAGCTCGACACTTGTCTAGGTGAGTCACCTTGGAAAAGTGATTTAACCTTTTGGGTCTCAGTTTCCACTCGTAAAATAAAAATAACAGTAAATGTTCAGTAGATGTTGGTGAGGAGATCTTGATAAAAACCTAGCGAATCTTACTGGGAGCACTGGCTTCGCATAAATGAGACAGATAACATTACTCCAGGCACTGGCTCTTCAAGTGTCCTTCTCAGAACAGCAGCATAGGCACCACCTTTGAGCTTGTTAGAAATGCAAATTCATGGGCCCTACCCAGACCTACTGAATTACATGGTCTGAGATGGGGCCCAAGATCTCCAGTTGATTCGCATGCATGTTAAAGTTTGAGAACCACTGCCTCAGAGTTGAGCTAGACATGATTTTCATGGGATCATTTCCATTAATCAACATGAAATGACCCAGTGGTCATCTACAGGGCTGACTTATCCATTAGGTACAGGAGGCACAGTGCCTGGGGCGCATGATACTCTTAAAGGCTTATGAAAAAATGCTTTAATGTTATTTCTTTTAAAATCAGAAGAAAAATATTAACATAATGATAATAATAAATATATAATAATGAATCCGGCCTGGATTGTATCTTTATACCAAAGCAGTTTTAAAATTAACTTAAAAATTAAAAATATAGTTTCATATATAGCACTCTAAATCTGGCTTAAAAAATGTTTAATATATTTCTTGTGGAGGAAGGCCCAGGAAAGTCATAATTTAGCCCTGGTCACCTGAAAACCTGCCTGTTAATTTATAAATGTTGACACTGAAGGTGCCTGGTAGTAACTGACTACTACAAGAAATGTGTGTTATTCTGAGGATATATTTATTCACAACTTGAAAAATATTAGAGTTTCACTTAAAAGTTTAAAATGATAAACATTAAAATTTTAGCTGCTACACTGCCTGCTAAAATCCTAACAAAACCTCTGTGACAGGGGAGGGACAGAAAGCATTGACTAAAAGAAGGACTGGAAATAAAAGAGCATGAAGCATGGTAGGATTAAACATGAGCAAAAATACCATAATAAGTTGAAAGTGAAGTGGAATATTATAATGTAGAAATTATGTTAAAACAGAAACTTACATACTTAGAAACTTATACATTATACTCATATAACACTCATCATTCATTTCATCTGATACAAATGCCCCTAGCCTTTCAAAAATCATCAACTAGACATAGTTTGCAGAACCTGCTATCATATTCTGAAACTCGTAGTTAGCCATGGACTAACTATATGCTGGGGTTCTTAGTGTTTAAAAGAACAAGATTGAAATAGAACAAAGAATCCTAAAATTTATATGGAACAACAAAAGACCCCGAATAGCCACAGCAATCCTGAGAAAAAAGAACAAAGCTGGAGGCATCATAATCCCTGACTTCAAAATATACTACAAAGCTATAGTAAGCAAAACAGCATGGTACTGGCACAAAAACAGACACACAGATCAATGGAACAGAATTGAAAGCCTAGAAATAAAACCACACATCTGTGTACAGCTAATCTTCGACAAAGGAGACAAGAACATACAATGGAGAAAGGAAAGTCTCTTCAATAAATAGTGTTGGGAAAACTGGACAGCCACATGCAAAAGAATGAAAGTAGACCATTATCTTGCACCATTCACAAAAATTAACTCAAAAGGGTTTAAAGACTTGAAACTATAAAACTCCTAGAAGAAAATATAGGCAATACTTTCTTTAACATCCATCAGTCTTAGCAGCATCTTTTTGAATAACATGTCTTCTCAGGCAAGGGAAACAAAAGAAAAAAAATAAACAAATGAGACTACATCAGACTAAATAAAAACCTTCTGCAAGACAAAAGAAACCATGAACAAAACGAAAAGACAACCCACCAACTGGGAGAAAGTATTTGCAAATCATATATCTGACAAGGGGTTAATTTCCAAAATATATAAGGAACTCATACAACTCAACAACAAAAAAACAAAGAACTCAGTGGAAAAATGGGCAGAGGATATGAACAGACATTTTTCAAAGAAGATACAGAGATGGCCAACAGGCACATGAAAAGATGTTCAACATCACTAATTATTAGGGAAATGCAAATCAAAACTACAATGAGATACCACCTTATACCTGTAAGAATAACTGGTATAATTAAAAGACAAAAAAAAACAAATGTTGGAGAGGAGGTGGAGAAAAGGGAACCCTCAGCTGGTGGGAATGCAAATTGGTGCAGCCACTATGGAAAACAGTATGGAGATTTCGCAAAAAATGAAAAATAGAAATACCATAGTTTCAGCTATCCCACTACTGGGTATTTATCCAAAGAACATGAAATCAACAATTCAAAGAGATTTATGCATCCCATTGTTCATTGCAGCATTTTTCACAATAGCCAAGACGTGGAAGCAACCCAAGTGCCCATCAACAGATGAATGGATAAAGAAGATGTGGTGTGTATATATATATATATATATATATATATATATATATATATATACATATAATGGAAATTCAGCCATAAAAAAAGACAAAATCATGCCATCTGCAACAACATGGATGGACCTTGAGGGTATCATGCTAAGTGAAATAAGCCAGACAGAGAAAGTGTATGATTTCATTCACATGTGGAAGATAAACAAACACATGAATAAGGAGAACAGATTAGTGGTCACCAGAGGTGAAGGGGGTGGAGAGGAGGGCAAAAGGGGTAAAGGGGCACATATGTATGGTGATGGATAAAAAGTAGAGTATTGGTGGTGAACATGACGCAGACTATATAGAAACTGATACATAATAATGTATACATGAAATTACATAGTTATAAGCCAATATGACCTCAGTAAATAATATAAAAAAGAACACGATTGATAATTGTATTTTCAAAGAAATATATGTATTAAAACTGGGTTACTATTTTATTAATAACTATTAAGCTCTACCAGCATAAATTATGAGTCAGTTTATTCAAGTAATTTTATATACAGCATTTTAAATCTGGCTAAAATAGAAGAAATACCAGCTGTGATACAAGACAAGAATTTGTTGCCATGTACAGAGAGGAAGCTTTGTTAGTATGTATCTATTACCAACTCAAGTCTTCCTTCTGGCAGTTCCCAGCCTCCCAAAACAGCTCAAGTTTTTTCAGCACGGTAACCTTCAAAACCAAGTCCTAGGTTCACACTTGGATTGCTGATCCTTTTCACAGTATCTTTCCTAGATTTCTACCACAATGTTACTTGGAGCAAAGACATTTTCTGGGCCTCTGAGAAAATTGTATTAGATGGGCTCTAAAGAGTCTAGGTTCTAGAATTCTATGATTCTGAACTTTCCTTGGGAAAGATTATTTTAAATATGTTTAAATATGTTAAATTATTTAAATAAACATATTTAAATATGTTCATTTGTTTTATTCATTCAGCAGATATGTATTAACCTACTGGTGCAAGACTATTTAGACAAAAAGTGCCTTGCAGATGGAGGATAAAACATGTCTAAAGTAGAAAAGAGGAAGCATTTGAGGAACTGAATGAAGTACAAAGTGGTTGGAGCTTAACTCAGAAGGTAAGAATGCTGCAAGATGAGGCTAGTGAAGTAGGTAGGGAGGACCCACTAGATCAACTAAGGATTCAGGACTAAGAGCAAGGGAAGGGGGCTGGCCTGGTGGTGTAGTGGTTAAGTTCGCATGTTGCACTCTGGTGGCCTGGGGTTCGTGGGTTCAGATCCCAGGTGCAGACAGACACACCGTTTGTCAAGCCATGCTGTGGCAGCGTCCCATATAAAATAGAGAAAGATGGGCACGGATGTTAGCCCAGGGCCAATCTTCCTCAGCAAAAAATAAATAAGAGCAAGGGTGCTGGCCCGGTGGCGCAGCAGTTTAGTTTGCACTTTGGCAGTCCCAGGTTCACAGGTTCGGATCCTGGGCACCCGCTAATGCACTGCTTGTCATCCATGCCTGTGGCGGCGTCCCATATAAAGTAGAGGAAGATGGGCACAGATGTTAGCCCAGGGCCAGTCCTTCTCACCAAAAAGAGGAGGATTGGTGATGGATGTTAGCTCAGGGCTGGTCTTCCTCATAAAAAAAAGAGCAAGGGAAATCTTTGAATGGTTTTAAATAAGAAGATGCTTTGATCTGATTTATATACTTTTTAAAAGATTATTGTGGCTTTTGTGTGGGAAATGGATTAGAGGAGGGGTAGCGAAAACAAGGAATGATCTGTTTGAAGTTGTAATTATAGTGGTATGGCTGAGAGGTGATAGTGGCTAAACTAGGGTGAGGTCATTGGCACTGGGAAAAAAATGGATAAATTCAAGATATATTCAGGAAGTAGATTTAATTTAAAAAAGAGAGTCAAGAGTGACTGCTAAGTATCTGTTTGCGAAACGGGGTCAATGACAACACTACTCACTGGGCTAAGACTGCCAGGAGAGGAGCAGCTCTGGAGAGGGTCTCATGCTCTTTGATCCTTCCAAAGTATCCCGCAGATTGTCTCAGCCCTGTTGTCCTCTGACTTCTGTTTGCACGGGATGATTGTGTAGCCTGGAGGACACTGGTCCTTGGGTCATCACCTTTCATTATTCTTTCTTAGAGGATGCAGACTGCACAGAAAACTGAGGGGCTCTTGGCATGGGGACTCCTGAATACATTTGGAACCAGTTTAAATAATCTACAGCTATGCTGGTGAACTGCCTGCACATTCAAATATACAGTTTGGTCAAAACATCCTAAAGGTTATAAAGAGTAGGGTCAGCACTTTCTGCTGCAAAGAAGACAAATTCTAGTGGATTGAGGAGAGTGGGGATCTTGAGAAGGCACTAGGGTATGGAACTCATAGGATATGGGAGGGGATTGAGTTAAAGAAGGAGGGACTCTGCCTCTAAACTAAAATAAACTAAAAAACAGTTTATGATATATAGCATTTAACAGTAGGGAATAAAAAACAGACTGGGAGAGTGCAGATGCAGGTAGTGTTGGTGAACAAAGGGAATGTTTATCTTGTGACTTGTATTTCTCTCTGAAGTACGAAGCAAGGAATTCTGCTCAGAGTGGTGGGGGCAGGGTTAGAAAAGTTTGATATAGTCGTGGTGGACAGCTGGAGAGCGTGTTGATCTGAGAACCTAGTAGGAAGGCTGGTAATACAGAAGTTCCCTGTGAGGCAGCAGTCAGGGTGTTACAGTGGAACCAGTCTTTGCTGCTGGGTGACTTTCTTCAACGATGCTTACATTCCTGTGTCCCAACAGGGAAGTCAGGTAATAGCGTTTACTCAGAGTGAGGGTTTTAGGAGAGGGGAAAGTGCAGAAATGCAAGGGAGTTGAGCATATAATCAAGAAAGAATAAATGAAATAATGTATCAAGTAATCTAAACTAGGTGGGGAGAGAAGTAAAGATGAGAGAAAATGGAGGAGTCAAGGTTTGGGGATCACAATGAGATTGAAAATGGTCATAGTGGTTGTGGTTGGAGACGGGATGTCCGAATTACTGAGTCTGGAAGAGAAGCAGGTCCAGGATTCAACTGTGGGAGTAGGTGACCAGAGTGAGTGAGTAAAAAGACATTGGAGAAGACATGGCACTAGAGTTAGAATTTGGGGTGGCAGGACTCTGTTTTGTTTTTCCCTTTTTTCCAAATTTTCTTTAATGGAATAATTAGAAAAAATAGTTTATTACATCCACCGTAATTACCTATCCATTCAAATCTAAAATAGTCTACCTTTTCTCCATTATATTTATTTTTGATGCCAGAATTAAATTTTGTTTTATATGACAACTAGCAAGTTCACTGACATCTGAATGGGATTTGCTAAATTTATACAATAAAGACATGCTAGAATTAAAAAAAAAAATTGAATGTATAACTCAGAGAATTGGTTTTGTAGTTAGTCATATTTCTAATATTCAAAGGCATTTTCAGTAACATTCCTGATCTTCAAAAATATATGTATATAGGGGCCGCCCAATGGTGCAGCGGTTTAGTCCACGCTTGGCAGCCTGGGGTTTGCAGGTTCGGATCCCGGGTGCCCGCCGATACACTGCTCGTCAGCCACGCTGTGGCGGCGTCCCGTATAAAGTAGAGGAAGATGGGCACAGATGTTAGCCCAGGGCCAGTCTTCCTCAGCAAAAAGAGGAGGATTGGCAATGGATGTTAGCTCAGGGCTGGTCTTCCTCATACACACACACACTATATATATATATGTTGTTGTTTATATATATGTATGTATGTATATAGAAGGGCTACTAATTATTTGTAAATATACTAAATATATATTTGTATATATACTAAATACATCTAAGTTTCAGGGACACGTCCTAAATCCGAAGTTTTCTAGGCCCTGAATCCTGGATAAATGGATACATGATACTATCAATTCTTAGTTGATCATATTCATATGATGAACAGTGATTGCTGAAAATATCCTTAATCTTACACTCGAATATGCAAACTGATATTTCACTTGTAATTGCAGACTCAGAATAAGAATAATTGAACTAGAAAGGAATTTAGAGATTGTTTAATCTAGTGGTTTTCATAGTGTGGTCCTCTGATCAGTGGCATCTGTTATCACCTGGGAACTTTAAAAATGCAAATTCTCAGGCCCACTCCAGACCCACGGAATCAGATATTCTAGGGGTGGGGTAGAGCAATCCATTTTAACGAGCCTTTCCAGGTGATTTTGATGCATGCTAAAGTTTGAGAACCATGGGTTTAATCCATAATTCTCTTAAAGTTGGAATTATGGAGTGCTACAGAGGTTAGCTGAAACTTAAATAACACTTAAAAATAAGTGGACTTTTCCTGAAAGATCCTAAGTCAGATTGCTTAAAAGATATCTTTTATATAACTGCACTTTGCCATTCCATGTGTATTAGTTCTCTATGGCTGCTGTAACAAATTACCACTAACTTAGCAATTAACAAAAATTTTATTATCTTACAGTTCTGTAAGGTCAAAATGTGTCTCATTGGGCTAAAATCAAGATGTCAGCTTTGCTTTCTAGAAGCTCTAGGGGAGAATCAGTTTCCTGCCTTTTCCAGCTTCCAGAGGACATTCCCAATCCTTGACTTCTGGCACCTTCTTCCATTTTCAAAGCCAGCACATATGTATTTTAAAGTCAGAGAGTATTTTTTAAAATTACATTTTGGAGTCTGTGCAAATGAGTCCAGTCACTCACACCTGCCTGTTATCTACACCCCTCTATTATACTGTCATTGGCACAGACTCTATGTCATAGAGCATCACAACTGGATCATTCAGTATCCTCAAGCAACAAAATAACAAATTGTAATAAATTATATTCATTATATTACTCTTACTAAATCAGGAAAGATTACTGGTTCATTTTAGGAAAAAATGTTAAGTTTTAAACAAAAAGGTTTTCTGCTTATGTCTTGGTTAACAAGACAAACTAGTTAGAACAGTTCATTCCCCAAAGATGGCACTTAATCAGTTTTTCTGCACCATTTTAATTGCTGTTGAATTTCCATTGATATATAGCATAGTATAGATTTTCGTTTTTTAAAGAGGGGTAGTGAGGAATTTAAGAAAAATGTTGGATTAGAGGTCTACATACCTAAAAGAGTTGAATTGCGGTGGTGGGACTACACATAGCTTCTTTCCTTTTCTGTATTTTCCAAATGTTCATTAGTGAACATGTCTTATCTTTATAATTAAAAAAAAAAAAAAAAGAAAGAAGAAAAATGACCTAGTCGCCTACAATTATAAGGCCTGACTTGTAAGGCAGGGTATGGTTTTTAGTCTCAGGTACATAAATGACAGGACTTTTTTTTACACTGTCATCCAAAGTGTACTGTAGAATCTTCCCTGATAAACTATTTTGAAAACTTCTTTAAAAATGAATGAAGACCACAAATCATCTTCTAAACATGTGACTGCACTACCTCACTCGACCTTTTCTCTTCAGTTGGCTAGGGTTTAAATTCTAGGGCCTCCTCAAAGAAAGGAACTTTCAGCAGGCCTCAGGCCCCCGTGGCGCCCCGGCCCCCGAACCCGTCGCCGGCCCGCCCTCGGGGCGCTCGCACCGGGCCGCATGGGGCCGCGGGCGGCCGGGAGCCTGGGCGACACACGTCGCGGCCGAGGCGGCGCCGCCGAGGGCCGGCCCTCCGCGAGCCCGGGCGGCGGGCGCCACACGGCGGGGTCGGCGCGGCGCCGCGGCCCGCTCCGCCCGCGCGCCGAGCCCGGGCTCCTGAGGGGAGCCGCGCTGGGGGCGGGGGCGGGAGCCCGGCGGCAGCTCCAGCGCCCGTGGGGGAGGAGCGGCGGCGGCGCCGGGGCTGCTGTGGCGACGGACGCGAGGCGGTGGCCGAGGAGACCCAGCCTGTCCACACGGCCAGCCGCAGAGGCCTCCGCTGATGCATTCACGCCTGGGCGGGGTGCGCGGACGGCCGTAGCGGCGGCGGCGGCTGCAGAGGGAGCGGCGGGCCCTCGGGCGCCTGACGGTGGCGGAGAGCTCGCCGCCCCGGCACGGCGGGTGCGGCCATTTTACGGCCCGGGACGGAGGGAGGCGTGCTTGTGTGCTCTCCTCTAGCCTCTCTTCCGGGGGCCCGCGGCGGGGAAGCTTCTCGGCGGCCTGGGTGGGCGGTGGATGGGGAGTCGTGGGCCGAGAGGAGCCGGGCCCGGGAAGCGCCGCCGCCGCCGCCGCCGTTCGCGTTCCCCCGGAGGCGCCTGAGGAGAAGGCCGGCCGCGGGCCTCGCCGCCCGCCAGCCCGCCGACAGGCCCGGGAGCGCCCGGTCTGCTTTGTGTCGCCCGTCCGGACGCGGGGGCGCCGCCGCCTGACAGCCGAGGCCTCGGCCCGCAGCCCTGCGGCGGCTCCCGTCGGGCGGCGCGGCCCCTCTTCCCGGCGAGCGCGGCGGCCGAGCGGGCCATGGAGTAAGAAGGCGGCGGCGTGGGAGGAGGAAGATGGCGGCTGGCAAGGGCGGCGGCAGCGCAGGGGAGATTACTTTTCTGGAAGGTACATCTCTTTCTGCCCTCGCGAGGGGGTGGGGAAGCACCGCAGCATGTGGCCCCTGGTCCTCGGGTTTTCGCGCTGGGTGGGTGGCGGGGGGAGTGTGCGGCCAGCGCGTCGAGTTCGAGCCCGCCGGGGCGAGGGCCTGCGGGGCGCGGGGCGGGAGTCGCGGGTGTCCTTTGAGAGTGCACGCGCAGGCTTGGACATTTCTTTTTTTGGTGATGGTCTAGGGATGAGAGCAGATTGCATTCAGGTCTTCTTTGGTGTTCATGGAAAGTTTCGAATTGCTCAGGTTGGGGGAAATCGGGGGCCAGTCTAAGCAGGGAGGGGAGGGGTAGTTGTACTGAATGTTTTATACTCCCCTGGTCTTTCTGTTTCGCAGAGCTTCAGACTTCCTTTTGCAACCAGCATTCAGATTAGGCCTGGCCTTGTCTGATATTCTTACGAAATGTGTTTTGCTAAAATATTTTATAAAATGATTTGTCTGAAAAAAAAGAACGATATTCACAATGGCAATTTTGGGACAGTCCCCAAAGCTAGTAGACAAAGTTTGGGTGGTTCCATTTTTAATCACTTGTGAGGGAAAGTTAAACATTTGCTGTAGATGGCCTAAGCCAGTCTTTAAAAGAAGCTATATGTTATTGTTGGTGATGGTGGTAATGGGTAACAACCTTGGCTCTTTGTCCGTATGTGTATGTATATATATATATATAAGGCCCCCTCACCACCCCGCTATACAGCTAAATTCATTGTAGTGTGGACCAGGAACTTTAATGTTAACATTGCTTAATCAGACTATGGGTTCAGTGATTACACTGATAATTGAGTTTACAAATATGATGTTTAGGAAAAT
Organism: Tapirus indicus; assembly: GCA_031878705.1. Lineage (NCBI taxonomy): Eukaryota > Metazoa > Chordata > Mammalia > Perissodactyla > Tapiridae > Tapirus > Tapirus indicus. The sequence goes on from CM062933.1 coordinate 3,744,780, forward strand.
GAGTCTATGTAATGTGCTGTGATTGTTAAAAAGGATTAACTACTCTTTGGATAGTTTTCCAAAGATGATTTTCATATACAGTATAAGCGATTCTTTTTAAAAAGTAGCCAACTTGAAACATTTCTGAATTAAAGAATTACAGTTTAACTATACTTATAGTTATATATACGTATACTTATAGTTATAAATACATACCATTATATATAATGGTATGTCTTCTTTTCGGTTTTATTAACAGCGCCTGGAACACAGTAGATACTCAATATTAGTCTAGTGAATGAATGGGGCCTAATAGAGGTGAGTGGGAAAAGAAATCTTCATTTTCTTAAGTTTTTAAATTTAGTTTCTTAAATAAGTTTTTCTACGTTCATTTCACACTACTTCCGTTCTAGTTTGTGCAGAATAGGTACCTGTCAGAGGCTGAGAGTGGTGCAGCTTGTGTTACAGGTGGTGCTATATGAATTTTTTTTGTTTTGATATTAGAACCTCAAAAGATGGCTTACTGATGCTTATTGCATTCAGTATGCATATGATCATGCTTTTGTGCTGTGGTAAGTTTTAGGCTTCTACAGGCTTCTGATTCAGTTTAAGTTCTGACTAGATGAACATAGGAAGGATACAAAGAGCATAAATATAGCCAACAGATAGAGGATTGATGTGAATTTCAAACTGTTGCTTTTAGTTTATTCTAACTTAAGAGTCTATGAATATACTACAGGTGTGATAAATTTGAATTTCACCGTGTCTCCTTGTTTAGAATATGATCATAAGGGAAAGCAAGGATTTCAGTTTGTCATATCTGATTTTCATATACTGTTGTACTGAATCTTTCTAAATAAATGGAATCGTGTTTAGTACTACCTGTATTTTTTTTTTGTTTAATTCTTATGGTTCTTTTCACTTTTAATAATAAAATACTCCACTATAACTTGTCATACATTTTGTATCACCGTGTTTATGTTTTCAAAGTGTTTCCCCATCGGCCCTTAGGATTTAGTATTTAAACGTCTACATAGTATATTTTCCTTACTCTCCAGTAGCCTTCTTAAAAAACTGAAGTAGGTTTTCATTTACTCATCAAGTATTTATAGCAGCCTACTTTGTGCTAGGCACTGTACCAAGGTGAGTGCAGCATATGATAAAGTCCCTGGCTTCATAGAACTTATATTTTAATGGGAGGGACTTTTTTTTTTTTTTTAATTTTTTTTTTTTGTGTGTGTGTGTGTGTGGGGAAGACCAACCCTGAGCTAACATCTGTTGCCAATCTTCCCCTTTTTGCTGAGGAAGACTGGCCCTGGGCTAACATCCGTGCCCATCTTCCTCTGCTTTATATGGGACGCCACCACGGCATGGCTGACAGGCAGTGCGTCGGCGGGCGGCCAGGATCCGAACTCGCGAACCCCGGGCTGCCAAGCGCGGACTAAACCGCTGAGCCACCGGGTGGCCCCTAGGGAGGGACTTTTAATAAATAAAAAGTTACCCATTTAGAACAGTCTTACCCCGTGTTTTCACACAGTTCCTTTCTTCACTTTATTCAGGTCTGCTCAGACCTCACAACCTATTCAGAATGTCATACAGCCACACACATGTACAAACACACCATATTCTCTTTTACTGTTTTATTTTTCATAATAGCCTTTATCACACAATAAATTTATGTTTTCATGTTTTTCAGCCCTCAGTTTTCCAGCTTAAAATACAAGCTCCATGAAAGCAATGGCTTTGTCTTCATATTTCTTGCATCTGAGACATATTTGTTGTTAATGAAATAAACAAGATGATAACAGTATGATAAAGGTTGTGGAAGAGATATACAGAGCGGTGAAAGAATAGGAAGGCCATTTTACATAGTGTTCAAGTCAGGAAAGGCCTTTCTGAGGAGGTGACACCTGAGTTAAGGTAACACCTTATCTACGAGCCACTTCAGAGTATGACAGAAAGGATGATGCCCGTCAGCTTTCAGAGGTAGTATATGGTTCCTCCTCCAAACAAAAAGGAGGTCATTATGGCTGAAAGGGTGAGCAAGGGAGAGAGTGATATGAAAGAGAGGCAGCAGATCTATCATGCAAAATCATGAATTTTTATTTCATTTTGGGAAGTGGGAAGTCATTGAGTTTTAGGCAAAGGAGTGTCATGATATGATTTATCTTTTTTAAAAAATCACTAACTGCTCTGTGTGGAATGAATTAGAGAAGAGCAAGAGTAAAAGCAGGAACATGAGTTAGGAGAAATTTATCATGTGATGAGGGCTATTACGAAAAATAAAACAGCAAAAGGGAATACTGTGTTTGTCTGTGTGTGTGTGGCGGCCTGACATTTTGAGTAGGTCGTCAGGTCTGAGCAGACCTGACTATGGTAGTAGTCTAAAATAGAGGGGCTTGGATTCGAATGGTGGTAGTGGAGATTGGGGAAGAGGAGTGGGTAGATTGAAGATATATTTGGGTGTAGAGTTCACAGGACTTCTTGATGGATTGTATATTGAGGATCAGAGTAAGGGAGGAATCGAAGATGGCTCCTAGAGTTTTGGTTTGAGGTGTTGAGGGGGGGAATTCCATTTACTGAGATGGAGTAAACCAGTAGAGGAACGAGAAATAAGTTAATAGCTCTGCTTCGGTCAAATTAAGTTTAAAATGTCTGTCATCCATGTTCTAAATTATGTTTTACATCCTTATAACTACTAAGTAAAATGTTAATTCCATTTCCTTTTCTGACTTCCTTAGGGAAAAGGAGATTTACTGGCTACTAGTAAACCTTCTTTACTTTGTTCATATAGGATCACACTAAAATTGCGTGAATTTAATTAGGCCACAGCTTGTATTGAATCTTTTTCTTTCCCCTCTTTGGCTTGTTTCTTTCTCTTCTGTTCATTTAAGGTTGTCTTATACTGCTTTTCCACGTGTGATGGATAGTTTGGCAGATGTCTCTTTGTTCATTCATTCATTCAACAGATATTTATTGAGCAACCACAATGTTGTTGGCACTGTGCCGAGAGGCACAGTGATGAGGGGGAATAAATGGTTTCTCTGAGGAGTTTCCAGTCCAGTGAGGAGGGTCAGTAATCAAATAATCACACTTGTAAATGTAAAAGTACAACTGTCAAGTGCAACAAAAGGGGATTCTTCCTAATAATGAGAATTTGATCTAATCAGCACAGTTTGAAAGGTGAGTAGGAAAAGGAAAGGTGAGGAGACAGAGCTTTCCAGGTAGAGGGAATAAAATAGAGGGAGCATGGTGTGTTTAGGGAACTGAAAGGAAGACAGTGTGGTGCTAGCAAGGAGAGTGGTACAAGGTGAGACTGGATGTAACATCATCAGATTTGTTTCAAGAAAGGTCAGGGCTGGCCTGGCAGCACAGCAGTTGAGTTTGCACGTTCTGCTTTGGCAGCCCGGGTTTGTCAATTCGGATCCTGGGCGCAGATCTAGGCACCGTTCATCAAGCCATGCTGAGGTGGCATCCCACATAGAAGAACTAGAAGCACCTACAACGAGGATATACAACTATGTACTGGGGACTTTGGGGAGAAAAAAAGAAGGAAAAAAACGTTTAAAAAGACACACACACACAAACAAAAAAGAAAGGTCGTTGGCTACCACATGGAGAAAGCTTTAGAGAGGGGCAAAAGATTATCAGCGAGATCAGTTAGGAGACTATTGCAGTGTAGGGCAAAGATGGTGGTACTAACTTGTTCTTGTAACCTGTCTTTTGGTATTCTCTCCCTTCTTTTCTCCTCTGTGGAACTTCAGAAAAGTCTATTTCCTCTCTCATTTGTTTTTTCTTTTTTATACTGCACTTGCTCATATCTAGTCTTTTTATCTAGCCTTTGCCTTTTTTCTTCTACCAAATAATTGCCTCACCAATATTTTCTCCCATTTTTTCTGCCTTCCCTTTCATATATATATGAAATATATATTACTACTTTGTTTTCCTTTTCATTCTGGGCGCATCCCCCTTGTGGACTTGTCTACTAGGTTGAAGTCTGATGCTAAACTATTGCAGTGTTGTCCTCTATACCAGCAAAATTGTTGTGTCTCCAGATGAAAAGTGTTTTCCGTTTCCCCTTAGCGATACTTTTATTTTACACATAAATGCAGGTCAGAGCCCAATCAGTTTGTCACTTTTACTGGAGACAGTAAATACTTCGCAATACCTCTTGAACTAAAGCACAATTTCTCCTAAATAATTGGCATTCTGTGAATATGAGAAAGGTCTTTAGTTTCAGCATGCTTGGGGGAACACACCACAGTGTTCCTCATTTCTCCCTGCACTGCTTTTAGAAACTACATTGTGGTGACATTCCTTCCTTGATTTCATCTAAGTTGACTTGATAAATTCTCCTTATCACTTGATTTCATGTATTCACATGGAACAGTAGCATAGAACCTCACCTGGAATGGAAGGATTTTCATTAGAAGTGCATTGAGAGTACGAACTAAGAAACCAGAATGCCAGGGTTGAATGTCTGACTCTACTACTTACTAGCTGTGCTGTGTGATCTTGGGTAGATCATTTAACCTCTTTCTTTTTTCATATCTGTAAAACAAAGATAATTGTAGTTACTTCATAAGGTTGCCATGAAGGTTAAGTATATTAATATGTATTGAATTCTTAGAACAATCCCAGGCACATAATTCCAAGCACTGTGTGTTACTTGGTATTATTATATTTATTTTCTTAGCAGGTAGAGAAGAGGAAAAGAACTTCCTTTTTTTGCTTTCCTGCTTTTTCATCTTGTCTTCTCTTTTATTTGAATTCTAGTTCTTGTTGTTTTTCTTTTGCTTACTACCTTTCTTTTTCTACATAATAGCTGATTGTTGATATTCTAGGTTGACAGGTGTAGTGAGAGAGGAAAGAGAATGAAATTATGTATTTCATGTGTCTAGACCTCCATAAATTGATTGTTCCTGTTGCCATTACAAAAGTATGTTGAACGTTTGAGGAAATCAAGAAGTATAGAGGGGTTGTGTGACCTAGAGCAGGTTAATGGGGAAATCAGACCAGGAGCTGGGAACCTGACTTATAGCCTTAACCTCCTTCAGCATGTCCTTCCTTCTTTCCTCCTTCCCTCCTGTCTTTATCCCTTTGTTTCCCCACTCTTCCTCTTACCTACTTTCCTTTTGGGAAGGAGGACTGGGCAAGAGAAGGAAAAATAATAGGGAATTATCATTTATCGATGAAGCAGCATTCTTAATAGAGCAAAAGAAGATCTCATAAAGCCCAACTTCAGAAATTACACACTGTCACTTCTGCCATATTCTGTTGGCCAAAAGATCTCAGAGCCAGCCCAGTTTCAAGGGGAGGAGAAGGAGATCCCACTATTCAATGGGAAGAGTGGCAAAGAATTTGCAGCTGTCTTTAATTTACACAGCCATCTTTCCTCTACCATACCTATCTGTTTTTTGTTTTTTTAATTCTTTCAACAGTCATAGTATTTCTTAGACGTGAAAGTGACAGTTCTTATGAGATCCAAAAGTTTCTAATTTCTAGACAGTTTAGGAAGCTAAAGAAAGAACAAAGTAGACCCCACAGTTTCTAATTTGTTTCAAAGATATAAATAGCAATATAAACAGTCATTGGTTTGACTTTTCTTTGATCAGAGACTGATTCAAGAAATTCTGAAACCAGGCAAGCATAATTAAGAAGAAAAGAGGAAGAAGGTTAGAAACTTTTCCTTCCTTTTTTCTTTTATTCACTAATGTCTGGGTCATGCTGGAGTTATTGTAATTTTCTCATTTCTTTAGCTAAACTCTTAGAAAACATGGCCACACTATTTACAATATTAAAAATTAACACTATCTCGATACAAAACACAACAGTTAATCTGCAGAGTCAAAGACAGGCTGTTATTGATGACAATTACAACCCACTTAAGTTGTGCACTTAAGTCACATTACTTGGAGTGATGCAACAGTGGGTGATGATGCATTGTGAATTGCAAATTATGGTTGCCAACATCAGCTAAAAAACAAAGATAGCAAGTACAGAAGGTAGATAACCTATGCGTATCTTTTTGATGCTAAAAATGATGTTGCTGTCAGCCCCTGTTTTTTGGGCTGCCTTAGAGTTTTGTACCTCCCGGAGCCTTCTGCATCCATCACCAAGAATTAGGACCTCTTGTCCCCTGAGGATACAGACTTTGAGTGCTAAAATTGGGACAGTCCTAGGCAAACTGGGGTGTTTAGACACTCTGCCTTGTCCCAAAGTTAACAACAACAACCTTGAGGCCATCTGAAACTACAGGCTTGAATAGTACAACAAGCCATATTCTGATCTTGCTTTTGGAGGTTTTTTTGCTATTCCAAATACATTTCACACTTGGTTTTAAATATGGAGGTTTCTTTTCTCCCAGTTTAACTTCATTACAATCTTTGAAATAGAGCAGGGAGAAAAAACAAACAGGGCTGGTGTCCAGTGTATACTAAATTCGTTTTTCATTTTTTGCAAAGACTGAAGCTGTTTTTCAGGACATGAAGAGCTAGAAATTCCCTGAGACTTGTTTGTAGACCGTGTAGTAACCTTGTTGTCTTTCCTGTATTCAAAACTCAGCAAACTTTCTGCCACACAACCTCCTATGTATGAATCTGCCACTAGATCTTGGAGATGTGGTGAAGATACTACCTCTTCATCACCATGACCTCTGTTGAGTCTGCCTCCATGGAAACCATTATCTTCTCTGCCTCTGTAACTCTTATGGCCGTGATTTGGATGAAGTGGGATTCCAAATGTTTTGGCATTTAATATTCTTTATTCAGTCCAGGTTGGTCTCCATTCTCTATCATCAAAGAAAATATTACCAAAGAATGATTTAGTTTTGTCATAATAGCAATTAAGTCTGGGAATCTTCACCAGCATATCCTTCACAGGTTTGAGTATCAACTCCTGAGTCTCCTTTGTCTTCACCATTTACAGGCTTTACCTCTTTCTCAAGTTTATCTTCTTTCAATTGAAGTTTATTATGAAACTCTGTCAATTTTCTCCTTGTTGGATTACACGTTTGTGCTTTCAGAATGAAAGTGTTTCCTTGGTCCATCTCACTGAGTACTGAATCCTCTGCCACCTTGATGGTCCTCTCCCCTTTCCTTGGAGCAGAGGAACATTTAGAGCCACTTGTCTCATGCAGCCATTTCTGAGTTGTTCTTTTTCTGGCCTTGAAACTTTGTGTGCATCAGCTTGAGATCACTGTATTTTTAGAGGTTGTGTATTCTGTGTAAAGATAAAACTGACTGTGTTACTTTGGGATGAGGTACCACCACTGATATTTCTGTTCCATAACAGACAGAGGAGCTTCCAGCCACACCAACAGCACCAAAGTGCTGCCTGATAATGGCCTTGGAGAGAGCTAACTATATGCTGGCATCCTGCCAAAAGGTCCATAGAAACCCACTGAATGGAATGAAGAAGTAGATAAACCAAGAGAACACTGAACAATAGCTGGATCCTGAGGCAAAGAATATTGTGGTTTTGGTGGCTCACAGAAAAGTCTAATTTAATATTACTCCCAAGAATGTAATATATTGACTTCATCTTGAGGTGGTAGTGGACAGTCAGTCTATTGGTCTGTCTTCTGTACCAAAGGATAAAGATTAGGTATTTGAGAAAATCACCTTAGCTGGGTGATTTTTCTGCTTCCTGTAGCATCTGCGGGAGTTATTAGGTGGTGGCTTGGCTGGTCTGGAGGTTCAGAGATGTCTTCGTTCAGATGTCTGACTCTGGCAGGTGTGGATAGTTGGACCCTTCCCTCTGCATGTAATCTAAAGGCCTCTTCACATGGTGTCTGCAGCAGGGTACTCAGACTTGAAACTTAGTGGCTCAGGGCTCCAAGAGACTGCCTTTGGAGAATCTTGACAGGTTCTTGAAAAAGATAGCACTACAGAGCCACTTAAAATTGCTTTATTGATATTTCCTGACGTTTGCATTTAATTCTCTCATACTTTTGTGTTTCTAAGTTGCAGAAGTTAACTTCTGTCTCAGTGATCCTCTTTAAAAATTTTATCCTATTTTTCATTATTATAACACCTTATCAATGATACTTTTAAAAATTACCAGAAGTATTTCACATCTTGAGAAATATAAGGAGTAATATCAAAAATTCATGTTCTATTTCCTAGCCTAAAAAAACATTATCAATACAGTTGAAGCTGGGGTGAACCCTTTTCTTTTTGCATCCTCCTACCTCCTCTCCAGGGGTTACCACCATCCTTAATTTGGTAATTACCATTCCTGTGCATTTCTTTGTACTTTACTCCTTATTTATGTATTTCTGAACCATATGTGTGTGTGCGTATAAATTGTTTTACATGTTTTATAGATTGTGTCCTACTGTGTATGTTCTTCTGCAACTTGCTTTTCATTCTTATAACATTGTTTGAAGAGATTAATCTTGATAAGAATAGCTCTAGTGCTTTCATTTTCATTGTCATTTAGTATTTCATAGTATGAATATACACTACAGTTTATCCATTCCCATTTGTGGAAATTTAGGTTGCATCCAACTTTTACTTTTACATGCATTGCTACTGTGAGTATCTTGGTATGTCTCATATTCCTATTTTGAGCTTGTAAAAAAAAGTACGTTTCCTTGTGTACATGTGGGTGTTTCTCTAGGGCGGAGATCATCAAAGGGCCGGAAAGTAAACATCTTACACTTTGCAGTCCAAACAGTCTCTGCTGCAAGTATTCAACGCTGCCATTTTAGTAAGGAGGCAATCGTAGATAATGCATAAACAAATGAGTATGACTGTGTGCCATAAAACTTGATGGACACTGAAATTTGCATATAGTGTTCATGTGTCATGAAAAATTATTTTTCTTTTGATTCTTTTCCCCAACCATTTAAAAATGTAAAAGCCCTTATAAAAACAGACCACAAGCCAGATTTGGTTGAGCCATTCTTTGCTGACACCTGATCCTGTGTGTCCCTTAGCAATGGAATTATTGGGACATGTGCAATTTCAACTTCACCTAGGTGTTGCCAGTTAGATCTCCAAAGTGGTTTCACTAGCAGTTTTTACGTTTTCCTGTTTAGACACATCATCCCTCACTTGATAATGTCTGATGTTTTAGTTTTTGCCAGTCTGATGGAGTTATCAGACGGTGGTTTGAATTTATAATACTCTGATTTATAGTGAAGTTGAGTATCTTTATTGCTGCATTTTAAAAAATTATTCATTGTTCATTCAACATCCAAAGAATATTAAGTGCCAACCTAGAGTTAATCCCTATTCTATGTGCTTGGGATGTATGAGTAAACTAAACAAAATACCCTATGAGTTTCTTTTTATGTTTTTGGGGTTTCTTTTGTGTGTTTCCTCTGTTCTTAATTGCTCGTTCATATCTTCTGCCCATTTTGTTTTACTGTAGGAGTGTTGGGATTCTTTAAATACTCTTGATAGTAAACCTCGGTTGAATTACATGGATTGAACATATATCTTATGAAATGATTACTTGTCTTATTTTTTAAATGAATAATTTTATGAACAGAATTTTGTGTGTGTGAGAAAGATTAGCCCTGAGCTAACATCTGTCGCCAATCCTCCTCTTTTTGCTGAGGAAGACTGGCCCTGGGCTGACATCTGTGCCCATCTTCCTCTACTTGATATGGTACGCCTCCACAGCATGGCTTGACAAGCCGTGTGTTGATACACACCCGGGATCCGAACCTGCAAACCCCAGGCCACCAGAAGCGGAGTGCATGAACTTAACTGCTGCGCCACCAGGCCGGCCCCTGTGAACAGAATTTTTAATGTAGTCATTTGTTGTTTTTTTCTTAATGTCTTGTGCTTTTTGTGATAAAAGAAATCCTTTGGTCTTAGTGGTCCTTTGTATTATAACTTTTTTTGTTTTATTAATTACTGTTCATGTCTATAGTTTTTATAACAGCAGGAGAGTGCCAGTCAGCTTTATAGGCTGGGGTAACAGAATTTAAAAAACTATTTGTAGTGTATATTTCTTATGTTTTCTTTACATTAAAATAATATTTTAAAGACTTTTAAATATTTGCAAACCATCTATCTAATAAGGGGTTAATATCCAGAATATATAGAGAACTCATACAACTCAATAGCAAAAAAAAAAAAAAATCCAGTTAAAATATGGGCAAAGGACCTGAATAGACTTTTTAAAAAAATTATTTTTATTGAGGTCATATTGGCTTATACATTGTGTAAATCAGGTGTACATTATTATATATCAGTTTCTGTATAGACTGCGTCATGTTCACCACCAATAGTCTAGTCTGAATAGACATTTTTACAGAGAAGACATGCAAATGGCCAAAAGGTACATGAAAAGGTACTCAGCATCACTAATCATCAAGGAAATGCAAATCAAAACTACAATGAGATATCACTTCAGGCCTGTTAGAATGCTATCATCAAAAAGACAAGAGATAAATGCTGGTGAGGATGTGGAGAAAGGGGAACCCTGTGTACTGTTGGTGGGAATGTAAATCAGTACAGCCATTATGGAAAACAGCATGGAGGTTTCTCAAGAAATGAAAAGTAGAACTACCATATGATCCAGCAATTCCACTTCTGGGAATAGATCCAAAGGAAACAAAAGCACTGTCAGAGAGATCTGCACCCTCATATTCATAGCAATATTATTTACAATGGCCAAGACATGGAAACAACCAAAGTGACCATCAACGGATCAATGAATAAACAAGTTGTGGTGTGTGTGTGTGTGTGTATGTGCGTATATATATATAATGGAATATTATTCATATGAAGAAGGAAGGAAATCTTGCTGTTTGCGACAACATGGATGGACCTTCAGCAGATTATGGTAAATGAAATAAGTCAAACAGAGGACAAATACCATATGATCTCACTTATATGTGGAATCTTTAAAAAAAAAAAAAACCTCAAAAAGATCAGATTTGTGGTTACTTGAACGCAGGGGGTAGGGGATGGGAGACTTGGATGAAGATGGTCTAAAGGTACAAACTTCCAGTTATAAGGTAAACAAGTACTGGGGATGTAATGTACAAAATGATGACTATAGTTAACATTCCTTTATAGTATATTTGAAAGTTAAGGGAGTAAGTCCTGAGTTCTCATCTCAAGAAAAAAACATTAAAAGAAATTTTTTTTGTATCTATGTGAGATGATGGATATTAACTGAACTTATTGTAGTAATCATTTCACAATACATGTAAGTCATTGTGCTGTACACCTTGAACTTGTACAGTGCTGTATGTCAGTTATATCTCATTAAAATTGGGGGGAAAAAGACTGTTTTTCCTAGCCATGCAAAAGGTTTTCTTATTTTTTTTAAAGACCTTTTTTTTTTTTTTTTTTTGTGAGGAAGACCAGCCCTGAGCTAACATCCGTCGCCAATCCTCCTCTTTTTGCTGAGGAAGACTGGCCCTGGGCTAACATCCATGCCCATCTTCCTCTACTTTATATGGGACGCCGCCACAGCATGGCTGACGAGCAGTGCATCGGCGGGAGCCCGGGATCCGAACCTGCGAACCCCGGGCTGCCAAGCGCGGGCTAAACCGCTGCATCACCGGGCGGCCCCTAAAGAATTTTCTTTAAGAGCAGTTTTAGGTTCGCAGCAAGGTTGAGAGGAAGGTACAGAGATTTCCCATATACTTCCTACCCGACATGTGCATAGCCTCCACCAATATCAGCATCCCCCACCAGGGTGGTACATTTGTTACAGTTGATAACACCTGCATTGGCACGTCATAATCACCCAAAGTTCATAGTTTACATTATGGTTCACTCTTGGTTTTGTTTAGTCTATGGATTTGGGCAACTGTATTGATGACATTTATCCATCATTATAGTATCATACAGAGTATTTTCACTGCCATATAAATCTTCTGTGCTCCACCTGTTCATCCCTCAGCCCCCCCACCCCCACTTATCTCTGGCAACTACTGATCTTTTTACTGTCTTCATAGTTTTGCCTTTTCCAGAATGTCATATGGTTGAAATCATACCATATATAGCCTTTTCACATTCTTTCACTTAGTAATATGCATTTAAGGTTCCTCCACGTCTTTTCATAGCTTGATAGCTTATTTCTTTTTAGTGCCAAATAATATTCCATTGTCTGGATGTACCACAATTTATTTATCCATTCACCTACTGAGAGACATCTTGGTTGCTTCTTAGTTTTGGCCGTTGTGAACAAAGCTGCTATAAACATCCATGTGCAGGGGGCAGCCCAGTGGTGTAGTGGTTAAGTTTGCGCACTTTGCTTCAGTGGCCTGGGGTTCCTGGGGTTCGCAGGTTCAGATCCTGGGCACGGACCAACACACCACTTATCAAGCCATGCTGTGGCAGGCGTCCCACATATAAGGTAGAGGAAGATGGGCACGGATGTTAGCTCAAGACTAATCTTCGTCACCACAAAAAAAAAAGCACTTTTTCCCTCTGTATGCAGGTTTTAGTGTGGACGTATTTTTAACTCCTTTGGTTAAATACCAAGGGGTGCTATTGCTGGATAATATGGTAACAGTATGTTTTAGTTTTGTAAGAAACTGCTCAACTGTACCATTTCGTATTCCCATGAGCAATGAGAGTTCTTGTTGCTCCATATCCTCACCAATGTTAGATGTTGTCACTGTTCCAGATTTTGGCTATTTTAATAGGTGTGTAGTGGTATCTCATTGCTTTAATTTGCATTTCCCTAATGACATATGCTTATTTGCCATCGCTATATCTTCTTTGATGAGGTATCTGTTAAGGTCTTTGGCCCATATTTTAACTGGGTTGTTTGTTTTTTTATTATTGAGTTTCAAGAATTCTTTGTATATTTTGGATAAAGTCCCTAATCAGATGTGTCTTTTGCAAATATTTTCTCCCAGTCTGTGGCTTGTCTTCTGATTTTCTTGAAATTGTCTTTCACAGAGCAGGAGTTTTTACTTTTAATAAAGGCAAGGTTAGTAATTCTTTCTTTCATGGATTTTGCCTTGGGTGTTGTATCTAAAAAGTCATTGCCATACCCAAGGTCATGTGGGTTTTCTCCTCTGTTACCTTCTAGGAGTTTTATAGTTTTGCATTTTACATTTAGGTTCTGTGATCCATTTTGAATTACTTTTTGTTAAAGGTGTGAGGTCTGTGTGTAGGTGTTGTTTTTTTTTTTTTTTTTTTTGCATGTCGGATGTCTCGTTCCAGCACCATTTTTTGAGAAGACTGTCTTTTGCTCCATTGTATTGCCTTTGCTTCTTTGTCAATGATCAGTTGACTCTGTTTATGTGGCTCTGTTCTGGGCTTTTTATTCTTTTCCACTGATCTATTTGTCTATTCTTTTGTGATACCACACTGACTTGATTACTGTAGCTTTGTAGTAAATCTTGAAGTCAGGCAGTGTCCGTCTTCCGAATTTGTTCTTCTTAAATATTGTGTTGGCTATTCTGGGTCTTTACCTCTCCATATAAACTTTAAAATCAGTTTCTCAGCATCCACAAAATAACTTGCTGAGGTTTTGATTGCGATCGCATTGAATCTATAGGTAAACTTGGGAAGAATGGACGTCTTGACAATATTGAGTCTTCCTATCCATGAACATGGAATATCTCTCCATTTATTTAGTTCTTTGATTTCCTTCATCGGAGTTTTGTAGTTTTCCTCATGTAGATCTTGTACATATTTCGTTAGCCTTAGTGCTAATTATTTCGTTTTAGGGGATGTTAATGTAAGTGGTATTGTGTTTTTAATTTCAAATTCCACTTGTTAATTATTAGTATATAGGAAAGCAGTTGACCTTTTTGTATTAATTTTGTATCTTACAGCCTTGCTATTGTTGCTTATTAGTTCCAGGAGGTTTTTTTGTTTTTGTTTTTTGATTCTTTAGGATTTTCTATGTAGATGATCATGCCATTTGTGAAGAAAGTTTTATTTCTTCCTTCCCAGTCTGTATCCCTCTTATTTCCTTTTCTTGCTTTATTGAATTAGCTAGAACTTCCAGTACAATGTTGAAAAGGAGTGATGAGATGGGTCATTTTTTGCCTTGTACCTGATATTAGTGCGAAAGCTCCGATTTCTCACCGTTATGTATGATGTTAGCTGTAGGTTTTTGTAGATATTCTTTATTGAGTTAAGGAAGTTCCCCTGTATTCCTAGTTTACTGAGTATTTTTATGATGAACAGGAGTTGGATTTCATCAAATGCTTTTTCTGCATCTATTGATATGATCATATGATTTTTCTTTTTTAGTCTATTGATGTATTGGATTACATTAATTGATTTTTGAATGTTGCACTACCCTTGCATAGCTGGGGACAAATCTCACTTGGTCATGATGTGTAATACTTATACTTTGTTGGATTCAATTTGCTAATATTTTGTTGAGGATTTTTGCATCTATGTTCATGAGAGATATTAGTCTATAGTTTTCTTATAATGTCTTTGTCAGATTTTGATATTAGGATAACGTTGGCCTCATAGAGTGAGTTAGGAAGTATTCCATCTGCTTCTGTCTTCTGAAAGAGATTGTAGGGAATTGATACAATTTCTTCCTTAAATGTTTGGTAGAATTCACCAGTGAACCCATCTGGGCCTGGTGCCTTCTGTTTTGGAAAGTAATTAATTATTGATTCAATTTCTTTAATAGATATAGGCCTATTTAGATTGTTTCTCCTTGTGTGTTTTGGCACCTTGTATATTTCAAGGAATTGGTCTATTTCACCTAGGTTACCAAATTTGGCCGTAGAGTTGTTCATAATATTCTTTTAATGTCCATGGGATCTGTAGTTATGTCCCCTCTTTCATTTTTGATATTAGTAATTTGTGTCCTCCCTTTTTTTTCCTTAGCTAGCCTGGCTAGAGGCTTATTGATTTTATCAGTCTTTTCAAAGATCCAGCTTTTGGTTTTGTTGATTTTTGTTGATTCCCTGTTCAACATCATTGATTTCTGTTCTAATTTTTATTATTTCTTTTCTTCTGCTTACTTTGGATTTAAATTGCTCTTTTTCCAGTTTCCTAGGATAGAAGCTTTGATGATTTGTTTTAGATCTTTTTTCTCTTGTAATATATGCATTCAGTGCTATAACTTTCCCTCTAAGCACTGTGTTCACTACATCTCATAAATTTGGTAAGTTGTGTTTTCATTTTCATTCAATTCAAAATATTTTTAATTTTACCTTGAGATTTCTTCATTGACCCATTTGTTGTTTAGAAGTGTATTTAACTTGCACATATTTTGTGATTTTCCAGTTAATCTTTCTGTTACTGATTTCTCGTTTAATTCTTTTGTGGTTTGAGAGCAGACATTGTATGATTTCTGTTCCTATAAATTTGTTAAAGTGTGTTTTATGGCCCAGAATGTCATCTGTTTTGCTGAATGTTCCATGTGAGCTTGAGAAAAATGTGGATTCGTCTGTTGTTGGATGAAGGAGTCCACAGATGTCACTTGTCTCCAGTTGATTGATGGTGTTATTGAGTTCAACTATATCCTTAGTGATTTTCTGCCTGCTGGATCAGTTCATTTCTGATGCAGGAGTGTTACAGTCTCCAACTATGATAGTGGATTCATCTATTTCTCCTTGCAGTTCTGTTAGTTTTTGCCACATGTAGTTTGACACTGTTGTTAGGTACATACATGTTAAGGATTATTATGTCTTTTTGGAGAATTGACCACTTCAGCATTATGTAATGCCCTTCTTTATCCCTAATACCTTTGCTTGCGTTTGACATCTCCTTTGTCTGAAATTAGTGTAACTACTCCTGCTTTCTTTTGATTATCGTTAGCATGGTATCTCTCCATTTCTTTACTTGTAATCCATATGTGTCTTTTTATTTAGAGTGTGTTTCTTGTAGACAGCTTACAGTTGAGTCTTGTTGTTCGGTCCCCTCTGACAATCTCTGTCTTTTAATTGGTGCATTTAGACCGTTGATGTTCGAAGTGATAATATTGATACAGCTGGATTCATGTTTACCCTATTTGTTACTGTTTTTTATTTGTTGCCTTTGTTCCTGTTTTTGTCTTCCACTCTTTTTCTGCCTTTTGTGGTTTTAATTGAGCATTTTATATTTTCCATTTTCTCCTTTTGTTTCATTTCTGTTGTATTTCATTTAAAAATTTTTTTAGTGGTTCCCTTAGAGCTTGCAATATATATTTACAACTAATCCAAATCCATGTTCAAATAACACTATACCTCTTCACAGGTAGTATGAGAACCTTACAATAACAAAATAATCCTAATTCATCCCTCCTGTCCCTTGTGTCATTGCTGTCGTTCATTTCACTTTTATTTAAGCATACATAAGCATACATAATTGAATATGTTGTTGCTGTTATTCTGAACAAACTCTTAATCTGTTATGTTAAGAATAAGAAAAATAAAGATTTTTATTTTACCTGTACTTATCCCTTCTCTGATGCTCTTTTCTTTATGTACATCTGAGTTACTTACCTGCATTGTTTTCCTTCCCTTAACATTTTTTGCAAGACAGGTCTGCTAGCAACAAATTCCCCCAATTTTCATTTGTCTAAGAAAGTCTTATAATTTTGCAACATACAGAATTCCAGGGTTGTTGTTTTCTTCCCCCCTTGATGCTTTAAATATTTCACTTCACTCTCCTTGCTTGCATGATTTCTGAGAAGTCAGATGTATTTTTTATCTTTGTTCCTTTACAGGTAAGTTGTTTTTTTTGTCTGGCTTCTTTCAGTATTCTTTTTATTTTTGATTTTCTGTAGTTCGAAAATGATATGCTTAGGTGTGGTTTTTAGATTTATTCTGCTGGTGGTCTGTGAGCCTTCCTGGATGTCTTGTTTGGTGTTTGACATTAATTTGGGGAAATGCTCATTTGTTATTATTTCAAATATTTTGTGTATTCCTTTCTCTACTCTTCTGGTATTTCTATTATGCATGTGTTACACCTTTTGTTATTGTCCCACAGTTCTTGGATATTCTGGTGTTTTTTTTTTTTTTTTCAGTCTTTGTTCTCTTTGCTGTTCAGTTTTGAAGGTTTCTATTGATAAATACTCAAGCTCAGAGATTCTTTCCTTAGGTGTGTCCAGTCTACTAATAAGCTCATCAAAAGCATTTTTCATTTTTGTTAGTGTTTTTGATCTCTAGCATTAATTTTTAGTTCTTGGGAGATTTTCATCTTCATGCTTACATGCCCATCTGTTTTTGCATGCTGTCTACTTTTTCCATTAGAGCCCTTAGCAGAGTAATCATAGTTGTTTTAAATTCCCAGTCTGATAATTCCATGCTATGTCTGGTTCTGATGCTTGCTTTGTCTCATCAAATTGTGTTTTTTGCCTTTTAGTGTGCCTTGTAATTTTTTCTTGATAGCTAGATATGATATACCAGGTAAAAGGAACTGCTGTTAAGTTGGCTTTTAGTAATGTGGTGGTAGGTGTGGGGTGACGGGAAGCACTTAGTAGTCCTGTGATTAGGTCTCAGTCTTTTAGTGAGCCTGTGAACTTCAGAAGTATTTCTCAGTATTTTTCTCTCCCCACTAAGTGGGATAGGATGGTTAGAGTGAGCTGGTGTTATATATTTCTTTTCTCCCACATGTCAGGCTAGAGCCAGCTGGAGTTGGATATTTCCCTTCCCCTGGGTAGGATTTGAGAAATTCCAGCAGGTTAGACTCTGGTTAACTACTTTCCCTGGAGGGCAAGCTTTGTTAAGAACAGAGTGCTGTGGTGTATTTCAAAATGATTCTTTTTTCCCTCTTCCTCGTGGAAGCACAAAGGGATTTTTCTCCAGTATTTACTGTGAGAACCTGGTAAAGCTCCTGAAGGTAAAACTCACAAAAGTGAGGGGTCCCCTCCAATGAGTGGGTCCCCCTGGAGTTTTTAACTTGCAGACTTGTCTACACTGAATCACCAGCAATTCACCAATTTACAGTTTAGGTTTTTCTATACCAGCACTGGATCTTGTGGTAGTTTCCACTCGTGAGTCTCTGCTCCAATAAGCCACGATTCTTTAGGGTTTTTACTTTTTATTTTGAAATAATTTTACACTTAGGGAAGTTGTAAGACTAGTACAAAGAATTCCCATATGCCCTTCACTTATGTCCCCAAATGTTAACATTTACCACAATTGCTTTATCATATTCTCTTTCTAGGTATATATATTTATATACACATACACGTATTTTTTTTTTTCTGAACTGTTTGAAAGTAAATTTCAGGCATGCTGCCCATTTATCCCTAAATACTTCATTGTCCTACCTCCCCTTTTTTTTCTCAATTATTTTATTGAGGTCATAATGTGTGTGAGGTCATAACATTGTGTGATTTCAGGGGTACATTATTATTTGTCAATTTCTGTATACACTGCCTCATGCTCACCACCAATAGTCTAATTTTAGTCTAATTATCTATCACAATACATATGTGCCCCTTTACCCCTTTTGCCCACCCCTCGCACCCCCTTCCCCTCTGGTAACCACTCATGTGTTCTCTTTATCCATATGTTTATCTTCCACATATGAGTGAAATCATGCAGTGTTTGTCTGGCTTGTTTCGCTTAAGATCATACCCTCAAGGTCCATACATGTTGTTACAAATGGCACAATTTTGTCTTTTTTTATGGCTGAGTGGTATTCCATTGTATGTACACACCACATCTTCTTTATCCATTCATCTGTTGGTGGGCATTTGGGTTGCTTCCACGTCTCGGCTAGCGTGAATAATGCTGCAGTGAACATAGAGGTGCATAAGTCTTTGACTTGTTTATTTCCGGTTCTTTGGATAAATACTCAGTAGTGGGATAGCTGGGTTGTATGGTTATTTCTATTTTTGATTCTTTGAGAAATCTCCTTACTGTTGTCCATAGTGTCTGCACCGGTCTGCGTTCCCAGCAACAGTGTATGAGGGTTCCCTTTTCTCCACATCCTCTCCACCATTTGTTGTCTTTTTGTCTTGTTAATTATACCAGTTATTCTGACAAGTATAAGGTGGTATCTCATTGTAGTTTTGATTTGCATTTCCCTAATAATTAGTGATGCTGAACATCTTTTCATGTGCCTGTTGGCCATCTGTATATCTTCTTTGGAAAAATGTCTGTTCATATCCTCTGCCCATTTTTTGATTGGGTTGTTTGTTTTTTGTTGTTGAGTTGTGTGAGTTCTTTATATATTTTGGAAATTAACCTCTTGTCGAATATATGATTTGAAAATATTTTCTCCCAGCTGGTGGGTTGTCTTTTTGTTTTGTTTGTGGTAGTTTCCTTTGTCTTGCAGAAGCTTTTTATTAGTTTTATGTAGTCCCATTTGTTTATTTTCCTTTTGTTTCCCTTGCCTGAGGAGACATGGTATTCAAAAAGATGCTGCTAAGACTGATGTCAGAGTGTACTGCTTCTATTTTCTTCTAGGAGTTTTATGGTTTCAGGTCTCACATTCAAGTCTTTAATCCATTTTGAATTAATTTTTGTGTATGGTGTAAGATAGTGGTCTACCTTCATTCTTTTGCATGTGGCTGTCCAGTTTTCCCAACACTATTTATTGAAGAGACTTTCCATTGTATGTTCTTGGCTCCCTTGTTGAAGGTTAACTGTCCATAGATGTGTGGTTTTATTTCTAGGCTTTCAATTCTGTTCCGTTGATCTGTGTGTCTGTTTTTGTACCAGTACCATGCTATTTTGCTTACTATAGCTTTGTAGTATATTTTGAAGTCAGGGATTATGATGCCTCCAGCTTTGTTCTTTTTTCTCAGGATTGCTATGGCTATTCGGGGTCTTTTGTCGTTCCATATAAATTTTAGGATTCCTTGTTCTATTTCCATGAAGAATGTCATTGGGATTCTGATTGGGATTACACTGAATCTGTAGATTGCTTTAGGTAATATGGACATTTTAATTTTGTTTATTCTTCCAGTCTGTGAGCATGGAATGGAATATCTTTCTATTTCTTTGTCGTCTTTGATTTTTCTCAATAATGTCTTACAGTTTTCAGTGTATAGATCTTTCACCTCCTTAGTTAAATTTGTTCCTAGGTATTTTATTCTTTTTGTTGTAGTTGTCCATGGGACTTGTACTTCTCTTTCTGCTAGTTTGTTAGTGTGTAGAAATGCAACTGATTTTTGTTAAGTTGATTTTGTACCCTGCAATTTTGCTGTAGTTGTTGATTATTTCTAATAGTTTTCTGGTGGATTCTTTAGGGTTTTCTGTATTTAGAATTATGTTGTCTGCAAACAGTGAGAGTGTCACTTCTTCCTTTCCAATATGGATACCTTTTATTTCTTTTTCTTGCATAACTGCTCTGGCCAAAACCTCCAGTACTGTGTTGAATAGGAGTGGTGAGAGTGGGCACCCTTGTCTTGTTCCTATTTTCAGAGGGATGGCTTTCAGTTTTTCACCATTAAGTATGATTACTGCTGCGGGTTTGTCATATATGGCCTTTGTTATGTTGAGGTACTTTCCTTCTGTCTCCATTTTATTGAGAGTTTTTATCATAAGTGGATGTTGGATCCAGTCACATGCTTTCTCTGCATCTATTGAGATGATCATGTGGTTTTTATTCCTCATTTTGTTAATGTGGTGTATCACATTGATTGATTTGCAGATATTGAACCATCACTGTGTCCCTAATATAAATCCCACTTGATTATGGTGTTTGATCCTTTTAATGTGTTGCTGTATTCAATTTGCCAATATTTTGTTGAGGATTTTTGCATCTGTGATCATCAGTGATATTGGCCTGTAATTTTCCTTCTTTGTGTTGTCCTTGTCTGCTTTTGGTATCAAGGTAATGTTGGCCTCATAGAATGAGTTAGGATGTGTTCCGTCTTCTTCAATTTTTTGGAAGAGTTTGCGAAGGATAGGTATTAATTCTTCTTTGAATGTTTGGTAGAATTCTCCGGAGAAGCCGTCTGGTCCTGGACTTTTGTTTTTGGGGAGATTTTTGATTACTGTTTCAATCTCTTTGCTTGTGATTAGTCTGTTCAGATTCTTTATTTCTTCTTGATTCAGTGTTGGGAGGTTGTATGAGTCTAAGAACTTCTCCATTTCTTCTAGGTTATCCAATTTGTTGGCATCTACCTCCCCTTTTTTTTAAGGAAGTGTACGTTCTCTTAAATTACTCCAGTGCAGTTATCAAAATCAGAAAGTTAACGTTGATATAATACTTTTATCTAATCTATAGACTATTTCAGTTTTCACCAGTTGACCTGAAAATGTTCTAGCAAAAGGAAAAACAAAATTTTGGTTTAGAGTCCACTCTAGGATCATTTATTTATTAGTCATGTCTCTTATCTCCTTTGATCTAGAATAATTTTTCAGTCTTTTTCTTTACCTTGACATGTTTGAAATATACTGAAGACTTAACTTTGTAGCTTGAGTTTATGTCATGTTTCCTCATGATTAGATTCAGGTTATGTATTTTATAAGGAATGCCATAGAAGTGGTCTTTTGTCCTATTACTGGTGAAATTAATGTTTGGTCACTTAGTTAAGGTGCTGTTTGCCCGGTTTCTTCACTGAAGGTACTATTTTTCCCCTTGTAATTAATAAATAGTTTGTGGGGAAATACTTTGAGACCATGTAAATATCCTGTTTCTCATCAGATTTCACCCATTAGTTTTAGCTTCTCCCATTTATTAGTTTTAGCTTTCATTGATGATGCATGCCTGAATCAATTATTACTGTAATGGTTCCCAAATGACGATTTTTCAATTTTATCCTTCCTTATATATTTATTAATTCCATTCTACTAATATATGTTCTTTTAAAAAACCAGTTTTCCTTCTTTCCTTCAGATATACCTAGTGCCTCCAATTTTTGAGCCTTTCTAGGGTTCTGTATGTGACTAAGTTTGCTATTTGTTTGCTTTCCTCGCCCCTCATAGGCATTTTCTTCCCTTGCCTTGCTATACCAGCTAGGACCTTCACTATATAATTAAATAGAATTGTTTATAACTTATTGTAGGGGAAAGTTATGATCTTTGCCGAAAGTTTTTGTAGTAACTCTTTTTCAGACTAAGGAAGTTCCTTTCTATTCCTAGTTTGCTAAGAGTTTTTGTTTGTTTTGTGAATTACACTCATAATTTTCAAATATTAACTCTTGCTTATGGAATAAACACTACTTGATTATAATATATTATTCTTTATATATCACAGGATTTGATTTGGTTTTATTTTATTTAGGATTTTATATCTGTTTTCATGAGAGAGTGCTTGGTAATTTTCCTTTCTTGAATGTCATTGTCAGGTTTGGGGTCAGGTATTCTGACTTTATAAAATGAGCTGCAAAGTGTTCCTTCTTTCTTCACTTCCTGGTAAAGTTTAGGTAAATTTGTTGCTATTTCGTAAAAGTTTGAAAGAAATTACTGGAGAATCCTTCTGGGTCTGTTTCTTTATGGGAAGATTTGTAATAATGAATTCACTTTCTTTTGTTGATACAGCAATGTCCAAATCTTTTTCTTGTGTCATTTTGGTAATATTTGTGCTCTCATAGGCATTTAGGTTTGCTTTCTCTAGTCAGCTAAATCAGTTCCTACCCATCCATCAAATCTTCATCTTTCATCGGTTTACTTCTCTCTCTCATCTTCCTTTATGTCCTTTCTGGGTTCTTTTCGTTCTTAAGACTTTCTGCTTTTTCCCTTCCTTCCATTACTTAAGTGGAGAATATGGAGAAAAATGCTGGTGTTTAATTTGTGATACTTAACTGGGATCTCTCCTTAACCTCTATCTTTCCTTCCTCTCAATTTTCTAAGTGGAGTATAGTGGACATAGTTTTCTACTCTGATTATTATGAATGTCAACCATAGCAGGATATTGAAATGTGGTGATACACTCAAGGACTTTTGAGGATTGTAAGTTTTTGTCTCTACTCCAGGTTACCCTAAGCTTATGTTTTTAAAATTTGTTTGTGTTTTATAATTTGTTTTTTCTCATTGCCAGTTATCACTTTCGTGAGGTTATTGTTCTTTCACTTATTAATTTATAGGTTCTAATCTGTCAATTAGGAAATCATATGATTAGATTTATTAAAATTGTGTGTACAGAACTTTGGTTTCTTTAGTGGGTAAATAACATCTCTTGGCTTTTTACTGCTTAGTGGCCTTTTTGGTTAACTTGCCTCTCAGTTGATAGATACTAGTTGCTGAATAAGGAATCTGGTTAGGCTAGTAATTGTCGTAGTTTATTACCATTTCTTTCTGGTAGCATAACTTTCACCTAACCCTGTGTTTTTTTTTTTTTTAACGCAGGTTCATTTTACATTCAGTTTTTAAAAACATTTTTGGGGAAATAATTTTAGATGTATAGAGAAATTTCAGAGATGTTATAGAGAGTTCCTGTATACCATTTACTCATCTTCCTCTTAATGTGGCCACCTCATATAGTCATAGTACATTTGTCAAAAACTAGGAAATTAACATGGGCATAATACTATTAACTAAACTACAGACTTTATTTGAACTTCACTACTTATTTCACTAATGTCCTTTTTCTCTTCCAGGGTCCAATTCAGGATAACACATTGCATTTGGTTTTTATGTCTCCCTAGTCTCCTCTAGTCTGTGACAGCTTCTTAACCTCTCCTTGTTTTTCATAATCTCGACAGTTTTAAAGCATACTGGTCACGTATTTTGTAGAATGTTCCTCAATTTGAGTTTATTTGGTGTTTTCTCATGATGAAATTGGCATTATGGGTTTTTGGGAACATGACCACAGAGCTGAAGTGGCATTTTTATCATATCATATTAAACAGTATACGCTATGAATATGACATCACTTTTGATGTTACCCTTGATCACTTAGCTGAGATAGTGATTGTGAGGTTTCTCACTGTCAATTTACTTTTTCCCCCTTTCTATAGTCAGCTCTTTGGAAGTGAGTTACCAAGTCCAGCATATACTGAAGGGAAGGGGAATTAAGAAGGGAGGGGAGAGTTTGTATGTACAGCATTTGGAATTCTTCTGTAAGGAAGATGTGTCTCTTCTCCCCATTTATTTATTTATTCAATCATTTATATTGGTATAGACTTAACGAAAATTTGTTTTATTTGAGAGGTTATAATCCAGTACTATTTTTATTTATTTTTGCTAAAATTGTTCCACCTTTGTTTGGCTATTGGGAGGTTCTTTCAGGTTGACTCCTGTAACCTTTTGATATGCCCTCATTTTTTTTAAAAAAAGCTACCTCCCTGCTTTCTGGCACTATGAAATACTTCAGGCTTATCTTGTATTTCTCCTGCCTCCTGCCTAGAATCAGTCATTTCTCCTAGGAGCCCTGGTTCCTTTTATTGAAGAATGATATTTAGAAATCAAGATCTGGTTGTAGATGTGCTTGTTCCTAAGGGGTGTCACTGCTTCTAGACTTTCTCACAGGAGAGAGCCTCAGCTCCATATACTAACCCATGGTTCAACACATATCTGTATTGGTTTCTGTATCTGTCTGTATATGTATCAAATAAATACAAGTTCATACTGGTATCTCTTACTCTAATCTAGCACCATTAGAAGGAACAGAGTTCATTCCATTGCTAGAATGAAAAGTTCATTCTAGCTTTCCTCTCTTGTTTATTTGTAACTTGTTTCTCTGATAGGAAGAAACCTTGCTCCCCTTATCTGCTATTCATTTACTTATTTGTCCGTGTAAAGTATATGTGTAAAGAAGTTTCAGATTTGCTCATGAGGACTTTTCTTCTGTTTCATGATATTTTTCATATCCATTTCCAGAACTTCTTCATCATCCCAAACAAAAACTCTGTGCCCATTAAACAATAACTCTCCATTCTCCTTTTCCTCCAGCCCCAGGTAACCTCCATTTTACTTTCTATCTCTCTGAATTTGTCTGTTTTAGATACTTCATATAAGTGGAATCATGCAATATTTATCCTGTTGTGTCTGACTTATTTCAGTCAGTGTAATGTTTTCAGGGTTCATCTACATTGTAGCATGTATCAGAATTTCATTCCTTTATGGCTGAATAATGTGTGTGTGCGTGCGTGTATGTATATGTGGCACATTTTGTCTGTCGATGGACATTTGGGTTCTTTTCACCTTTTGGCCATTGCGAATAATGCTGCAGTGAACATTGGTGTACACGTATGAGAGTCCATGCTCTCAGTTATTTTGGGTATATACCTAGAAGTGAGATTGCTGGATCATAGGGTAATTCTGTGTTTAACTTTTTGAGGAACTGCCAAACTTGTTCCACAGTGGCTACACCATTTTACATTCCCACTAGCAATGCATAAGGATTCTATTTTTTTCATGTCCTCACCAACACTTACTATTTTCCATTTTTAAAAAAGTAATAACCATCTTAATGGGTATAAAGTAGGATCTCATTGTAGTTTTGATTTGCATTTCCCTAATGTCTAGTGATATTGAGCATCTTTTCTTTTGAGACTTTTAATTATGGGTTTTTCCAGGCCACATAGGTTATGAAAATTTTGGTCCTGAGCCTGAGTAATGGTGAGCTTTTTTGTGTGTGGGGGTTGGGGGAAGATTAGCCCTGAGCTAACATCAGTTGCCAGTCCTCCTCTTTTTGCTGAGGAAGAGTGGCCCTGGGCTAACATCAGTGCCCATCTTCCTCTACTTGATGTGGAATGCCACCGCAGTATGGCAGTGCATCAGTCCGCACCCGGGATCCGAACCTGCAAACCCTGGGCCACCGAAGCAGAGTGTGCAAACTTAACGACTACACCACCGGGCCAGCCCCAAATTGTGAGCTTATGGTTAGGAATTTCCTAGACATGGGGTGAATAAACTTTATTTTTTCTTCAGTTCAACCCAAAAACCCAGAGCCAAGCACAAGACATCACAATTATTCCCACTGTCTATTTCTTAAGTGAGTTTCTTTTTTTTTCGTAGTTCACCCAGTTGGAGTGAACTACCAGGTCTTCTGGTCGTCAATCTGACATCTCATCTTAGTGAGGCCCCAAACTTGATCTTCTCAAAATCCAGGCTCTAGGCCATTAGGTTTTTGTCAAATGGCTCCAAGACAAATGGCAGCTTCAGAACTTCATTTATCTCTCTGGGTTCCCACTTTCCAGTTGCTTGTGGCTTCAGGGGATTTTAGCCCTTCACTTAGAAAAATTTTTTAACTCATAATGAGCATGTTTGGTGTTCTGATCTAGAGCAGGGTTTTTTTGGACATCAAGTTCACCATATTACCAACACAGAAAACCTTGATTTGTTTTTCTTCTGTTAAAAGAGAGAGATGATTGAGGTAGAGAAAAGGCTAGTGGTCTGGATGTTGTTCTCATAAATAAGGTAAGCAAACTAACAGGTACTAATTTCTAGAGCCAGTGATCAAATATGGACATACAGGGTTGACTTCTATATATTTTAGACATATTCATGTGCCCCCCCATTTTGATTATATCTTACTAATTTGAGCTTCTTTCTGTAGCAAACTCACACATATGGATGACTGTAAATTAGCAAAAACAGATTGTGATGTGTGCTTTTTCTCTTTAGAAGAAATAAGATGTTTATAAGAAATAATCAAAAGGCAAGCAAATTAAAAGAAAATCTAGACCAAGCAAAGAGCTTGGCAAATGCTCAATTTTATTTTATATTGAATAGCTCTATTAATGAATACTTACCTCAGTTTGTTTTTATTTCAGCTTTGGCTAGATCAGAATCTAAGAAAGATGGAGGTTATAAAAATAATTGGAGCTTTGATCATGGAGAAGAAAGTGAAGGAGATACAGATAAAGAGTAAGAATTTTTTTTCCCTCAGATATTTTATAAGAATGAAAGTTTCCATTAGAAAAACAATTTATATTCCATGGAAATATTTTTAAGAGTATGATATTCTTAAAGCATCGAACTCTTTTATAGTAGCATTAAGGAAGGAAAAAGCAATTCTTCATTGGTAAATAATTTTGCTGTTGTATTTCTCCACCTTTTGAAATGTATAACTATGTGCATGTAATACATGTAACCTTGCAATTAAAAATCGACCATACCACAGAAGATTTCCAATTAAAGAAATTGTTCTTCTTTAAAAAAAATATGGCATTCTGTTCAGGCAGTGATTTGAAAAGCCAGCATTATCATGAGTAAGTGAATCTAGATTGAGACTTCTGAATTTTGTATGAAAGTTTAAGTCCTACTTAACTTTTTCCCCCTTCCAACCCACACCCACACCACATCCATCTTAGATCATGTTCCCACCAGAGAAAGCAGAAGCACTATAAATGATAAACACAAGTGTTGACCCAGACAGAAGTTCGCAAAGTGTTCGTTATACTTTGTTAATGTACTCGGAATGACTGCTGTGTCAAATTTTAAATAGTAGTTTTAACAGAACCTTTTGCATATCGTGAGATTTCTATTACAAATTCAGCATGGCTGTTAGTTTCTTGGTTTATTGATCTGGTTTTCCCACTGGCCAGAAAAAACAGCAAATTCAGACACACACAAATATATACTCTTAAGTTTTACCAAAACTATGAATATTTTTTAGAAATTTTACACAAGAAGTCATTCAGAGTATATTGGCTAAGTATTGTAGGTGCTTCCCTTCTGTCTGGGCAACAGCTCCATTCATCATTACCACTTTCTGTGCTTATGTGCCTTTACCTGTGAGATGTTGAACTGAACTGAAGTTTTATTTGAAGGAGAGCTTTGAACTGGCAAGTTTCTTATGTAAAATTAGTATTTTATGGTTTTCTTTCTTTCATTTTTTTTTAAATTTCTGATTATTTTTTAATTTAAAACCATTTTTTGTGATAGACATTTAGTATTTAAGTCATTTTGAAAAATTGGAGTTAAATCTGAAATTAATTTTAGTAGAAAGTATACCATATCTTAAACATTTTTGTAAAATGTTTGGAAGGAGAGAATTTTTAGCAAAAGTTGGGATATGTATAAACAGTAATAAAACATATTACATTTTTATTATCAGTATCTAGGATTTTACTAAAAACAGCTTAGCAGAGTTGTCTTCAGAATGGTGTATTTTGACTTCTTTGTTAGAAGATTTGTCGTGGTTATGTAAAAAATGTGTCATTTAAGGTGTTACCTGTCCTGTATGTTTCATTTTTGAATTGTTCTCTTTGGCTCATCATTATAAGTGGATCCTCAGGCACTTCAGCTTTTTTGAACATGTTGAGATTAACATGAACTGTTAATAGATACATCTCTGGTCTTGTAGAATCTCAGGCCAGTGATTCTCAGTGAAGGGTTGATATTTCCAGGAGTGGTAGAGGTATAATTATTTTACTTGTGGTAATATCCTTGGGATTACTTTCTTTTCATTAGCTAAGGTTTTCATACCAGTTTGTTTCTTCTCTTTTATTTTGTTTCTCTGTCCTTTTTTCTTAATTTTAAATTCAAAACAGAAAGGAAAAATAAGTGAATATATATGAAATCCATAGTTAAGAAAACAAAATTTATGTGTTCATTTATGGCAGGGGTCAACGAATGATGGCGCATGGATCCAACCTGGCCCACTCTTGGGTTTTATTAATAGTTTTATTGGAACACAGCCACATGTATAGTCTATGCTGTTTTCATACTACAATGGCAAAGATGGTTAGTTGCTATAGAGACCATATGACCTGCAAAGCCTAAAATATTTACTCTCTGTCCCTTTAACAGAAAGGTTGCTGACCCCTGAATTAGGTGAGCAAAGAGGTTAAAACTTCTGAATTTGATGTATGGGTTATAATTGTCATTTAAGGTTTTTTCCCCCTTATTTTCTATGTAGTGAGGCAAATCTACTCAGTGTAGATGAAGATGAGGACTCTGAAACCTCAAAAGGAAAAAAGGCAAGTGTTGCTTTTTAAATTTTTTTTTATTATTTTTATGTTATATACTAAAAACTAATACTTTAAAAGAAGATTTTTATATTTTTTAATTATAAGTCTCAACCAACTGCTTCCCCATGCCAGAGACAAATGGTGTTCCCAGTTTCTTGTTCATCCCATCAGAGATACTTTATGCATTACGAAGAAAATATATATTCTTGCCCCACCCCCTGATACTTACACAGCTGGTAGCATACTGTACACACACTTCCTAATCTTCTTAAAGTTAATATATTAGAGTTCATTAAAAGCATTCATTCTTTTCAAGGAGTGTATAATATTCCATTCTATGATGTACCATTATTATCCAATACCACCATACTGAAGGATATTTATGGTGTTAGCAACCTTTTTTTCCCCTTAAAATAATGTTGAATAAATTAGCCTTCTGTGTGGGTTATTTTGCACAGATACAAGCACATATGTAGGATGAATCCCTAGAGGTAGGGCTGCTGTATCAGGACAGGTACATTTCTAATTTTGTTATACCTGATTTACACTTTCACCGGTAATTTCTGAGCATGTCTATTTCCCTACACTTTTGTCACAGTGTTATCAACCTTTTGATCTTTGCCAGTGAAAAATAGTATCTTGGTGTAGTCTTAATTTGCATTTCTTTTACTATAAATGAGGTTGAAGCAACCTTTTCATATGTGGAGTCCATTTATTTCCTTTTTGGTAATTGTCAGTTAATATACTTTGCCCATTTTTCTGTTTGGTCTTTAGAATATTATTGATTTGTAGGAATTCTTTTTGTATTGAGTCTGACACATTTCTTTTCACATTTTGACATCTCTGAAATCTATCTAGATGCATCTTATAATGATGACATGGTTTAATTAAAAAAATTTTTTGTACCTTAGTACGTACAATAATGATGCATCTTATAATGGTTTCTTAGGTTTAATGAAACTGGCCCATAGCTGTGATACTAGTTGCTAATATTTTGAGCTGGTTTTTTTCACTGGTCTCTTGTCTTCACTTTTGGTGGGTATTGTCTTGGAGAAAATGTATTTTCTTATGTTGTCAAATATATCAGTCTTTTTTTTTTTTTTTTATGGCTTTTGGATTTAGTGTCTTGGTTCCTAATGATGTTAACTTACTTATTTGCTCTGTCCTGTTAGATAGATTAAATAGTTTCACAATACTATACAATAAAATTTTTTTCGTTCTGTTTTTGGTGTGGTGGCACCACCAGGTATATTCCACTAGGAATGTATATTTAAATCACTGTGTTTTAAAGTCACTTGAAAATATTTATTCCTGGTTGGTAATTTCACCAGCTGGATGAATTGTTTATTTATTTATTTAACTTTGTTTTTTATTTTGAGGAATTGCTTTTTTAAAAGAAAAATTTTGTTTTGTAATTATGCAGAAGAATATTTACATGGTTCCAAAGTCAAATCTACAAAGAGGTTTTAGTCAGAGAAATGTAGCTTTTGTCCTGATTCCCTCTATACCTTTCACTTTCACCTGTAGGCAGCCTGTTTTGAAAATTATGTGGTTTGGCCTTCTGTTCTTTTTTTTCCTAATCTGAGAATATCCCCCCCCCCCTTCTTGGGGAAATTATCCACATTGTTTGGCACCTTAATATTTTTACTTAACAACATAGTCTTTAGATCACTCCACAGCAAAGTATTTGAGATCTTTATTATCTCTTTTATCCCCACGTAGTACTCCAGTGAATGGATGTACTGTAGATATTCACTTGATCCCCCAGTGATGAGCAGAGGTTTTTCCCAGTCTTTTGCTATTATGAGTAGGGCTTTAATAAAGCCTTGGGCTTATATCTTTACAGTTTTTTGTGGGATAGAGTCCTAGAATTGCCGTTGCTATTTCAGAGGGTAAATTTACATGTTGTTTTGCTAGATATTTCCTAATGCCTCATTCTTAGGAGTTAGCATTTGCCATTCGTTTTTGTGTGAGGAAGATCAGCCCTGAGCTAACATCTGTTGCCAATCATCCTCTTTTTGCTGAGGAAGACTGGCCCTGGGCTGACATCCGTGCCCATCTTCCTCTGCTTTCTATGGGACACTGCCACAGCATGACTTGACAAGCAGTGCATGGGTCGGCGCCCGGGATCGAACCTGTGAACCCCTGGCCACCGAAGCGGAGCTCACGAATTTAACCGCTGTGCCACCGGGCCAGCCCCGGCATTTGCCATTCTTGCTAATAATGTGTGAGAGATCCTATTTTCCTATAATCTTGGGGAGTATGGGGTCAAACCTGAATTTTTGCCAGTCTCACATAGCACTCTCTTCACGTATTTTCTGTAATAGTTGAATGGTATTTTAGAGACTTTTAAATGTACCTTTTTTCCTCTATCTTTGTGGATTTTTTTCCTGCCACAACATCTCTATTTTATCATCATTTAGGGAATTTATAGAATTTGAGGTTTTTCTCTTAGTACTCTGTTGTTCTTTATAGTCACTCACACTGAAAAACTATAAGGTTTTTAACATTGCAGTTTTCTCTAGCTTTTATTTTAACATCTCATTTCCTTAGAGTGCTGTGGTTTAGGTGTACTGTAGGTTGACAGAAAATTAGTGAACTTTGCAGGGAAAAATAAAGTATTTTCCATCACTAATTTCTATCACATTGGAATTCAGTTTTTGTTGGTATTTTTTTTGGCTTGCAGATGCCATT
Source organism: Tapirus indicus (assembly GCA_031878705.1). Lineage (NCBI taxonomy): Eukaryota > Metazoa > Chordata > Mammalia > Perissodactyla > Tapiridae > Tapirus > Tapirus indicus. Next base: position 3,776,100 of record CM062933.1, read on the forward strand.
AATTTAAAAAAAATAAATGCCTTATTACATGTGTTTTTTTTGTTTTTGTTTTTCTGCTAAGGAAGATTTGCCCTGAGCTAATATCTGTTGCCAATCTTCCCTTTTTGCTTGAGGAAGATTCACCCTGAGCTAACATCTGTGCCTAGCTTCCTCTTTTTTGTATGTGGGCTGCCACCACAGCATGGCTTGATGAGTGGTGTATTGGTCCACACCCAAGATCCAAAACTGCGAACCTGGGCCGCCAAAGCGGAGCATGCAGAACTTAACCACTATGCCACGGGGCCAGTCCCTTATTACACAATTGTAAGGATGTAAATGTTGATAAAATAAAACTTTCAGGGGCTGCCCGGTGGTGCAGTGGTTTAGGTCATGCTTTGGCAGCCCGGGGTTCTTGTGTTCGGATACCAGGCGCCCGCCGATGCACTGCTTGTCAGCCATGCCCTGGCGGCGTCCCATATAAAGTAGAGGAAGGTGGGCACGGATGTTAGCCCAGGGCCAGTCTTCCTCAGCAAAAAGAGGAGGATTGGCAACGGATGTTAGCTCAGGGCCCATCTTCCTCACCAAAAAAAATAAATAATTAAAATAAAATAAAATAAAATAAAACTTTCATTACACTTATATGTATGCAGTGATCTCCGAAAGAAATTATGATTTAAAACTCGGTATCATCTATTTAAAAAATACATGTACCATCTCCTCTTTAATAGTTGGAAATTTTATATTGTGCCTTTTTTCCCTTAAATTCATATTTGTGTTCAATTTTTCCACAGAATTTTAACTTCATATGATGTATTTTTGTGATTGAAAATCTTTTAAAGAGTGAAAATCTTTTAATCTGTTGTACATTATTGTAATAAAATGATATACACTCACTGAAATTTAAATTTAAATATTATTCCTGTTATTAAACAGTTCTGAGTATTAATTTTGTTTTTACTGGATTGAATTATCTTTATAATTATTAAACCTGTAGAATTATGTTAGAAATTATGTTGGAAATCTCAGAGTGGATGGTGCTGTTTTCTTTCTTTGTTCATTTAGTTTCCGTATCCATGAATAAATATGACTTATTGCCAGAATAAAACTTTTCAGTAACAATTTTCTTTTTAAACTTTTTTTTAGATATAAGTGCTGAGAAATCTTGGTCAAATAATAAATAGATGGATATGGAAATTTTGCTATGGCATTCAGTTCTTTCCTTTTGAATTAAATGCCAAAAATCACATAGCAATTTAACGTTTAAAAGTTAAAAATAATTTATAATCCGGTCATTTGTTTTCTGAATTTGGGGGAAATATACCAAAAAAGGCTTTTTCAAGACTTAAAGAGTGGCTAGAAATTATACTTGTTACTTTTAGATTCCTTTTTCTTTTTAACCAGGTAGTCTCAGAAATAATTGGAAAGATTGAAATTTTGTTAATTTCAGGATGCCTTTGCCGATACAATATTTTTTTGTAAATGTTTTAAATTTTTGGTTTGTATATTTTTCTTTAAAATGTTGGAACTACATATTTAGCTTATTTAGTCTATGGAAGATGTCTACATATAACTTATTTGGTAAGGCCAGTCCACATCGTCCAGCCATTCAATTAAATCAGATGTACTATTTATCTATTTAAGTCTGTTTTCATTTTGTATGTACATGTTAATTTGCATCTTCATGACAACTGTTTCACTTCAGAATTCTAACGTAGAAAAATACAGACTTGATATTGACCTGAGCTTGTTACCTGGTTGTATTAAGGCACAGCAGATTTCAGTCTCTTTTTTAAACTTATGCTTTCTTTGAATTATTCTCACTTGATTTGTTCCTTGGGGCAATGCTTTTCTTGATAATAATTGGATTAGAAGATACAAAGTTATTAAGTGCAAATTTTCATCACTTTTGCTTTTCCATTTTGCAATATAGCTGAATTAAGAAAATCTTACTGAATTAAGTTCACCTTTAACAGAAATATATATAAAACAGGGAGAGATATGAGGCCCTACTTCTATTTTATGTGCCAAAAGAGATTCCAGAAACCAATATTTCAAATTGTTCCTTTCAGGAGGTTTTTAGACTCTAATACAATAGGTGAGATTGTCTTTCTTTTGTAAAATGGAAAAGGTCTATTGTGAAAGGGAAGATGGGAAAGGAGATATTATATGATATCTTTTCTACATATGTGTTTTAAAGTAAATCAGTTGTAAGAAAGGGTAAAAATGGAGATTGAGGATTTAGGAGTTGATTTCCTTAAAACTATCCTTGCCTGTTTGTCGTTTCAAAAGTCTTTCTGTATCCCAAGTGTTTACATATCCCTGGATTTTTAATGGCTTGTGGGTAATATATATAGATCCATATGTATCATTGGTTTAAACTAATATAGCTCCTTTTCTACATTTGAAAATGAGCATGGAATTAGGAGAAAGCCTTTATTTTGGTTCAGAGTGTCTTAGTAATCTTCCCCTTCTCTTGCACAGAATAATCTTTTTGCCTTTGGGCTTCTGCAGTTTCACTGTACCTCTTTAGATAAAGGATACATGTCTTTCACTAGTTCTGAAAAAATGTTAGCCATTATCTCTGTGGATATTGCCTTTCCACATTATTCTTTCTGGAACTTTTATTAGACATAAAAAAACCATCATTTTTTTCATATCTTTTAAACTTATATTTTATATATAAAAGAAAAAAGAAAGGATAAAGGGCAAAGAAAAATATCATCCCTGTATCATATTGTAAGTAATTTCCTCAGCTCTATCTTCCAATTCACTAACTTGTTATCTTCGGTTATCTCTAATCTGCTATTCGATCCATCTTTTTTTAAAAAATTTCAATGACATTTATCATTTGTAGAACTTCTGTTGGTTCTCTTTCAAAATTTTGTGTTTTTTCCATTGTGTCTAGTTCTTTCTTTACTGTTTCTATTTTGTTTTTAAGAATTTAATGCCTTTAATGTACATTTTTAATGTCTCTAATCATTTAATAGATTCTTTCAGGTTATTTTATCATCTGAAGTTCTTAGGTGCTAGATTTCCCAAATACTTGTTTTTTAGTTTAACTGACTATGTGACGTGTGATAAGTTTGGGTGGAAGATACGTGGTATATTGACAATTTTTGCACATTTAGCAGTCCCAATGCTGATTCATTCATGCAGCAAATATATATTGAGCACAGTGTTCTAGATACAGGGAGCAAAGCAAACAAGTTTCTTGTTCCTCTGGAGCTTAACTTTTAGTAACTGGCTATGCTCATTAGTTCTTTAATGATTAATGTTATAATACAGGAGTTGGCAAATCAAGGCTCACAAGCCAAATCCAGCCCGCAACCTATGGTCTATGAACTAAAATAGTTTTCACATTTTTTAAATGGTTAAAAGAAAAATCAATCATGATGTGATAATTACATGAAATTGAAGTTTGTTTCTGTAAATAAAGTTTTATTGGAAAACAGCTATGCTCATTTGTTTATGTATTGTCTATGACTGCTTTATGCTACAACAACAGATTTGAATTACTTGGACAGAGTTGAGTAGTTTCAGCAGAGACCGTAGGACCCACAAAGCCTAAAATATTTGCTATCTGGCCCTTTACAGAAGAAGTTTGCTGATCCTTGTACTGTTGCTTATGCTGTGCAAATGTGTTCTATATAGATTATTATCTGATTGAGAGAAACATACAGCTATTTTGGATGGGTGGTATATTAGAGTAGTTACTCAAACAGAATATTAGATTCTAGGCCTGCTAATAACTATCCACTTTATAGCATGTTTGTGAGAATTATGAGACTATGTAAGTGCATGGCACTAGCAAATCTTCCATAAATAGCAACATTATCATTATTAAATACAATATTATTGAGCTTTTGTAAACTAGTTTTCCTTTGCAAATAGTGATGTGTTTATAGTTGCTTGTCTGACATCAGTAGGGCTCATGTTTATAGTTGGTTATTTGATTGTTTTGTGTTAATCCCTCTGTCCACAGTAGTTCTCCTGATGTTGTGTTTGCATTAGCTAGAAAACTGTTTTAGGCTGCTAAATAGAGGGCAGAGGGGAAGGAAAATCAAAGTTTTTCAGGGACCTCCAGACTGAATATATTATTTTGACTTTAGAAATAGTATTGCTGTAATCTCTGAGATAGTTGCCATAAATGGCTCAATTTTTACTTATTTGCACCTTATTTCCTCCATTAATTTGATGTATGTATGTTACCAGGTTAAGAACACAAATAAAATGAGGAAAAATAAAAATTATTAATTAGGCAGAGAGTAGATGTGTCAGGCATCTAAAATAATTTATATGTTGTATTTCAACAGTTACCTCTAAATTTTCTGGCAGCTGGAATTGTGTCCTGTAGGTTTGTAATTGTGTGATACACACACAAAAGATTTTACAAATCTTTTACAAATTTACATCCTATGATTATCCTATGGAGTGATTTTTTTTTTCCCCCCCCTGGAGCTACCTTCTAAATATAACAGATGGTAGGGAACCTTTACTAAGGGGATTTGACAATACAATAAATGTTTTTCGTAAGTTACAGTTTTATCTGACAAAGCTAGAAGTACTGGTTGTCTTGTTGCTGACTGAAGTGTGTATAGCTTTTGATGGTAACCTATAGGCAGCAGAATTGGGAAATTTCAGAATTTGGCTTATATAGATTCTCTTGCTTTAATGATGGGCTTTGGATTGTCTATTGCTATGCACAAATGCTTTCTCAAAAAGAAAATTTGAAAATGTGTAAGCAGAAATATGAAGGATTAACTTCCTACATTTAAAGAAATTTTTATTACAGTTTCTTTGATTTTGAAATGTTCTGTATCCTAATATTTTGAGTCTTTTTTGGAATGTTTATTTGTGTCTCTTTTTGTTAAGAATCAATATTTATGTTTCTACAAACTACACTATGAAAATTCCTCACGCAGTGTAGTGTGGGAAGCCGTAGACTTTGGAGTCAGACCAGTCTTTGTTCAAATCCATTTAACTAGTTTTGGACAAGTTACTTTGCTTTTTAAGTTCAGTGATCTTTATAACATAGGGATAGAGTTTCAATCAAGTTTAAATGACATATGGTAGAGAGATTTGTTGAGGAAAGAGAACTGAAGTGGGAAATTTAAGTGCATTAATTCTATCTGTCAAGTAATTGGTGTGATGTTTTAGGTGCAATTGTTGAATCCCAGTCTGAAGAACTACTGAAATGTATAAAATATGGAGATTAAATGAGATATGGAATATAAAGTAATTAGCATAATGCCAATTCATAGTTAGCACTCAATAAATATCAGTTGTTGTAAATATCTGTATATAGAGAAATGAAATTATATGATCAATCTTTAATGGAAACTGCTTCTAAGATTCTTAATAGGATATGTATCAAAATCACCTAGAGCAGTGGCTCTTCGTTGTTAATGTGCATCAGAATCACCTGGAAGTTTTAATAAAACAGATTGCTGGAGCCCACTTCTAGGGTTTCTGATTTAGGAGATCTGGAGTGGGGCCTAATAATTTGCATTTGAAAGTGTTCCCATGTGATGCTGATGCTGCTGATCTAGTAACCACCCTTTGAGAACCATTGACTCGGCATTTTTTTCAGACTAACGTGGAAATAGGTCTAGGTCGCCATGACTGGATAGGCATAATTTTTCTCAGCCTAGTGCAGCTTAATGCCCAATTCTTTATTATAAAATAATTTGTGGGCATTCATATTGAATATGTCTGTGTTTCTAATTGAGTGAGAACTAATAGTTATTGAATTCCTATCTATCTGCCCATTGTAGGGCTAGGCAATTTGTGTATATCTTTGTTACTGCATGAAATAACTCCATGATTACAAGGAAAGTTACCTGGCTAAAAGATATAATATGTCTATTTGATTCCTAAATTGTGATCTTTCCCCGGTAACAGTATGTTTTCTGTGAAAAAGGGTCACCAAATGTAGAACTGATTGTATTCTCCTACTAACAGAAATGAGAGTATGATAACCTCATTATCTTTATCCCCTTTAGTTCTGTTCCTCTTATCAGTTGTTTCTCTTGGTTTTGATCACATTATCTCATTTCTTTATGAACCTGCTTATGAATGGTAGATATTGCATATGAAAAATCATAGAGATAATTTGATGCCTAGGATAATAAATATTATCTTCCTCTAGAGGGGATACACGTTTACTTCTGACTAGTGACTAGGACCATTAGCAATCTCAGATCACCTTAATCCAACGGCTCTCCAAATGTGGTCCCCTCATCAGCAGTATCAGCATCACCTGGGGACTTGTTAGAAATGCAAATTCTCGGGCCCACCCCAGACCTACTGAATCAAAATAAATTGTAAGGGTCGGACACAGCAGTTTGTTTTAACAAACCATCCAGGTAATTCTGATTTACTGTAAAATTTGAGAACTACCTCAGTTGAACTGGAGGTTGACATGATTAGAAGCTGGATTTCAATCTATGTGAGGGCTTTTGTAGTTCTAATTCACCCTTATTCATAGGCTATCATCTTAATCCAAAGTTTGAGGTGTTTAGGAGGCCCTCCATACTTGGTAGATCTTGAACTCCACTTTTTGTCTCCCTAGCTCTCTGAGTCTGTTGAAGTTCAGCTTAGCTTCTCAGCTTCACAGCTGCATCTTCTGGAATCAACAGATGCCTTAGGGAAAAATACGAATCTGGGCTCAGATCTCTGAGTTTCTTGTTCCTTATCTTAATACTTCACTGTCTTGGTAGCCCTCAGATGCCTCAGATTTTTTTTTTAATTTGTATTTTGTCCAGCTTTTCTAGTTGTTTTCAGAGAGTAGAGGGGAGATTGATCTGTATTACCTAATTGGCCATTACCAGAAGTGGAGGAGTCTGAAGTACATGGCTGTAAAAGATTAGGAAGTAAAGAAATATCTCAAGGAGGAGAAAGTGATAAACAGTGTGTCAAAAATAGGTCTTTCTGGAATTTTGTAATGTAGATGTGCCTAAAAATAAGAATGGTATTGGCACAATGAACTGTCTGCTCAGGAGGACATTTTTGTGGGAGATAATTTTTTAGGGAACTGTTAGGTTTGTGTAGAGATAATTGGGGGAAAAAGCCAAGTTGCTATCTTCTTATGACTATATTTTCTTGTAAAAGTAAAAAAAATAAAATTACTAGACTGTTGTTTCAAAAATTAAAGTAGATAAGAATGATTTTTAAAATGTTTTGGGAAAATTATCGCTAAGAACTGAGGACTTTTGTCTTAAGGAGTCTGAAGGCAGCTTTTAAATGCCTGGTGCAGTGAGTTTCTTTGTTGAGAAGAGTTTCTCAAGAAATGGGCCGTCCTGTTATCATCCTGTGATCTCCCCAAAATGATTGTTATTGATGTTTATGTTGTTTGCAACTGTGAAAGTGTGGAGACATTATCTCAGTTTCTGTGTTTATATAGAAACTTTGATGCTGAAGCCAAAGTCCTTATACAAGTTGAAATGACAACTTATTGCCATATTTGGCTGTACTGCGCTAGACATAGCAGCAAGGTCTGTGAAGCAGGGGAAATGTTTATTTTTTACTCTTGGCAAAGAGCTATCCTAAGATCCTCTACCCTTATACTTTCTCCTGTTCTAATTTTCTCAAATATCTTTGGAGATATTTAAATGAAAAAAATATATATCGTAAACACACATGTTTCTACATATTTGTGCTGTCCTTAGGGGAAAAAAGTATTAAGTTGAATTACTCTAAGATTTGTGCTACTGCCATCCCTCTCTTCCATTCCCAATAGCTGGTACATTTTCACTACTTTTTAAATAAATGGGTTTTCAGATCGTTCTTATCATGGTGTTTATTGACTCTAACATTTATGGATCTTTTTACAGTTAAATCGTCAATCTGAAATTGTTGCTACTAGTTCTGTTGATCCCTGGAAGACATGTGCAAGACGAAACAAGACTGAAAGTTTAAAACCTTTGAAAGGCAACCCAATTGGACTTAACATGTTGAGCAACAATAAGAGATTGAGGTATAGGCACTTCACCACACATTCCTACAGAAAAGATGCAGGGTTTGACACCAAAAACTATCTCTATGACCAAGTAGCCCAACCTGTACCTTTTCTTTTCGCTTTGTCAGTAGGGCCAAGAGGTAGAGTGGTCCCAGTGTGTGAATTCTTTGCTTTGAATCTTGGGAGTTGGGTTGATTGCAGTGATTTCTTGGTTCTGAATAAAAATATTGCAAGAAAAATTTCAGTAGACTAGGATTTCATAAGATGAGCTTGCTTGCTTGCATACAGTTAGTAAAATCCTGGTCATAATATTAGAAGTAGAAGGCAATATAGGGTGGGGTGGTCATGTCTCCTTTAGGGGATGCTTATCAGGATTATCTCCATAAGGGTTTTTTTTTTTTTTAAGATTTCTTATTCCTCTTCTTTCTAGATGTAACCCATCTTTCCTAGTGGTTGTCATAGTGAACCACTGTCATTGGTGTGATTGGGCTGTTATAGCTCCCAGAAATAGGTTTGAAAATCACTATTTCATTTCTCCTTTGTCAGTTTATAGATAAACAACTGAGGTATGTAAAGGCTAAGTAACTTTTGAGTCAGTGGCATAATCAGAGGTAGGATTTAGGACTTCTGATTTTTTTCTTTTTTACAATTAACATATTTTATTTGTATTTTGGCATATGAGAAAACTTTGTAGTACTCAAGCTTTTTCTATGGATAATCCCTGAATAGAGCATAAGGAGAGAAAATATATTTGAATTAATTTATAGGGAATCTTATAGCACAAAACATTCTTTTAGGATTTTCCTGATTTCTATTCTATTGTTCTTCTGCTCTTTATCTTCTATGATGAACTGGATTGGAAACATTTCAGAGACAAATTCAGAAAGTGGAAAACTCCTAATGGACGATTTAACATGGCCAATTGGGTTTATCTATAAATACATATATTTTAAAGTGGTGAAGATTTTTTGTGCATGTGCTTAGATTTTGAAGGATTTATTTTGCATATGTCTATGTAATTTTCCCCTGTTCAAATTATTCTTTGTTTCTTGAATCTGCAGTGAAAATACACAAAATGCATCATTATGTTCTGGAACTGTAGTTCATGGTAGACGTTTTCAGCATGCTAATGCACAGAAATCAGTAGTAAAAACAGCAGCCCAAAGGTAAGGATGCTAATTGCCTTTGTTTAGTATATACATTCCATCCTCTTTAATAGGAGTTTTTCACTTTTAAAGAAAAAAAATTTTTTTACTTTGTGGAACTTTACTGTGTTTCCATTGTCTATACAGAGATCCATGTCTCTGAAATAATTCGTGTCCTAGAATTTTATTATTTTATATCTGCTTTTGAATAAATCGCATTCTGTAAATAGAAACATTCTATTGTATTATAGTCCGGTTAAGTTAAGCTGACTTTACAACATTGACCTTACAACATTTGACAGAGAGGTCTTGAACTGGTAGTTTAACTGAGGAGTAAAACTAGTTTATTACGTTACTTTCTTTATAAGGTTTATAGGATTTCATAGTATAAAAATAGATCACATTATGAGTTTTAAATGTTTGAGAAAATTTTGTGTTTTAGTAGATTTGGATCTTCTGAAAGTAACAGTGGGGAAAGCTTGGTGTTTTCAATGCTTTTGAGGTTTTTTTAGAACCACTTTTGGATGGTTATGAAATTTCAGTTGAATTTTAGTTCTGAGTCAGTTTCAGTTAACTTAAGAAATTCTTAGGCTCCAACAATTAAATAATCTCTTTATTTCTTGCATTGTGGATAGTTGTATAAAATTTTTTTATAACTAGTAAAATGTGCTGGATGCTGTTCTTCATTTTTAAAAAAAGTCATTCTAAACTGCTACACATTCAGAAAATGTGTCCTGACTCTTAGAAACCCTTGCTATATTTGGTATTTACATAGATTTGCTGTAACACAGATCTTTGACTTAAAAACACTAAATTTTTCTCATACTTCAGGATAATAAGAAAACCTTTCTTTTGCTTAAATATATTATTTTATCATAGTTTTCACATAAGATGTTTGAGAAATTCAACCAAAAAGACAGAAAGAGAAATTACTGCACATTCCAAAAAATTGGCTTGCCTTACTGTAAAGTACACAAACAAATCAAGCCCTATGGCCTATACGTGGCACAAACATGAGGGTCAATAATAAAAGGAGAGTAATTAGGGGGGAGGGAAGAAGGAGAGAGACACAGTTTCTCACACACTGATCACATTGATAGAATTTGTCACTGATAAAGATCTGTCTTCTTGATATTCTGAAACTGTGGTCTAAGTTGCAATACTAATTTGTAATCAAGTGATATCCTACAACCACAATTATTGCTTTTGAAGTTATCTATCAGTTTGGAATTATTTGCGCTGTGACCTGTTCTCCCTATCCCTCCTTTCCTCATTGGTAATGTTGACAGGCTGATTCCAGTATGAAAATTGGTTCGTCTTTTGTTTTATTCTAGATCTCAGCACCTATGATACCTTGTGTGTGTATCACTGCTCATCTGCATAAAAGATCAGATTCTGTTAATAGGAAGTGGTATTTACTAGTAAAATACTGTTTCTTTAAAAAAAAAACAAACCTGAATTAATTTGTATTTAAAGAAACAATCCTGAGTGAAAATACTTGACAGGAACAACTCAGGGCAGTAAGGAAAACCGTGGAGTCGAGTCAGCAGGACAAATTCTATTTATATTTCTCTTATTTACAAAATAAACGTTTCTTATTCCTACCGCAGCATAACTGTCATTAAAAAGATTTTTAAGTTCGAAGACAAGTCATTGAGAGTTTTTCCAATTTTCCTCCTTCAAAAACATTGTGATTGTATGCTACATACCAGGCATAGATGAGGTACAGAGTAGTCAAAGGTGAATATGACAAAGTCCCTGCCTTGAAGCTTAAGTTTGATTAGGATAGAGGACAGAAAGACAGATCAACAAATGATTACATGATAAGTGCAGTAGTAGAGCTATACAAAATATTTTGTACTATTTACAGAGAAGGGAGTAGTGAAGAACTCACAGAGGAAGTATTAAAGAAGCTTTTGAAGAGGACTTTCCATGCAGTAAGAACCACATCTTCAAAGGCACGAAGAAAGCCTTCACCTAGGGCTTTAGGTTGCTACCAAACCTTTAGTTTTCATTAGTATAGTGTTAGCACAATTGTCAGGCCTCAGATGAGGGCGAGCACGCTGGCTTTTTCAGCTTCTCCTAATTTTTCTTATTTTCTCAACTCTTAATTTGAAATTAAAGGAAACGCCACCAGTTGGTAATTCACACACGCAGACTATTCTTCTTGGGGTGAGTGATATAACTTGTCTTTTAAAAGCATTTTGAAAAATTTGTAGTTCTTTGGTAAGATAAGGGAACAAGTACATCATACCTTTTTAATCTAAAAGGAGTGAATGAAGATTGTTAAAATATTGTTAGCTACTGTTGGGGAAAATATTATGATTCCAATCTTATTTTCTTACTGCTATTCCAAATGTTAATTTAACTCATATTTTAAAATAGGGTATTTATATACTAATAGTGATGGAGGGAGGATAGTATTAGTATGGAAAAAATGAAATACAGACATTTAAAAATCTATATACCCCGATACCATCTCCACCCCTAAATTTAATGAGACTTGCTAAAAGAGTAAACTTACTGGTTTATGTTTCATTTACATTATCACTTGTTTTTGTTTTTTATTAAGGATAGGTGAAAAGACTTGTAAGGACCATAGGGGAAAATAAATGTCTACAAAAGCATATATAATCCATAAATGGGAAAATGGGCTCCTGGAATAAGCAAGATTTAATTAATTAAAAGCACCCCTTTGAAAGAATTTTTGAAGTCCTAAATCAGGTCATGGAAAGCAGAATCAATCAGTCTATCTTTTTTCCTTCCTTTTTTTTAAATTTTAAGAGCACTAGTACAGCACTAGTTCAAGAATGAAATAGTCCAACAAGAATGTAAGCTGACAGTTTTACAAAGTCCTACATTACTAATAATGGCTCCAAGCTCCACTCCCCATTTTTTTAAAAGCTTTTTTTTTTTTTAAATATGCAAGCTCTTCTAGGGCCAGACTTGATAATAAACACATATTGAGGAATCTTGTTGAAGTGCCATGACTTATAAATTAGATATCATATCATAGTAAATGTGTTTTTCTCAAGGATAAGAGAAATGAGCATGGGTATATATATATTGTTTTGTTTTGTGTTTTGTTTTCTTCCTAACTCCCTTGGTTTATTGGAAAGAACCAAACCTGTTTGTTCTACTGCTACTCTGTCTTCTACCTCTTTCCTTTACTGTATACAGGTGAGTTTAAAAAACAAAACAAAAACAAGAGAGTACTAAACTCTTCTAACTTCTTGGGCACAACAGTGTAGAGTTGGAAATGGCTAGATTAGGTATTAATGTCTAACTTCTGGTTTTTCTTTTACTTTTCCTGGAAGTATAACTCCATAAGAAATAAATATGTAAGATAAGATAGACTATATTAACCTTGTATGTTTATATAAGTTTCACTTCCTTTAATAGGGTGTGATAATATTCCCTCATTTTTCTGTCATTTATCCAACATAAATTTATTTTATACAGATTATCCCATTTTTTTAATAGCTAAAGTAGAATTTCAAATATGGTATTCATGTAAGTTTATAATAATTATTTTCCACACTATTGAAAATTTTTTTTAAAAATAAGTGTTTCTTTTCAGTGTTGTTTATGTAAGACTAAATTACCATATTACTTTTTTTTATTTACTAGGATTAAATTGATATTTTACTTGTGTATTCCATACAAGAGTTAATATGGGGACTTGGGAATTTTGTAAACTATGTTTTGCTTACTGTTGGTTCTAAATATTTAGTTTCTTTTATAATGAAGAAGAAGAATTCTGGGACGTGACTCTCACTCTAAATTGAGGGGTTTTGTCATTTTACTCTTAAGTAATTGATGTTGATAGCTTTTTAGATTTTCAGTGAACTGTGGACAATGGTATACCTTTTTACTTTGGACTTTTGATTAGAAGCCATGATTTTAAATCTCAGGACTTTTCCTTGTTTCCCAAATCATATACTGTATTTAATCTAAGGCTTTTGTGCAAATGTTTCAACCTTAAAATTTTTTTTTTCTTATTCTGAAGTAAATAATCACATCTGATAACAGGATTGGGACAACTGAAAATTTTATAACTTTCAGGAAATTGTATTGTTTCTTGAAGACTAATTTACATAACTACTCTAAAGTAACATATGTAAAACTAAAATGTTTGATTATATAAAGATCTTTCAAGAGTTTTTCATATATTTGTACATTGTTTTTTCTTCCTCAAGTATGTTTAGATATAAATTATTTTCTGTATTGGCAGAATTTGAAAAACAATTTACATATCTGACAAGATTCAAAACATGTAACATATATATGTGTTTAAAACAAATTAATCATATTAGAGTTTTGCCTTATTGACTGCAGTTACTAAAACTACAATGATATATCAGAAATGAGGTCTTGCCTCTTACATTTTTTTTCTTTTTCATGTTTTAAGCAGTCTGGACCAAAAGGAAAGGTAAGCTTAATATTGATGAAATTGGAGCATGGATATAACAGTAAAATATCAGATTATTTATATGCTTTGAAAAATATCTGTTGAATTAAAAGCTTATTATTTTAATAAAAGGAAACATATTAATAGCACAACATGACATTTGATTTATGTGGATAGTGTTTCCCCATAATTCTCAATATACATTTTTCCGTGAATGATTATTATTTATTTATATTGATGGATGATTACTTTTCTTTTAAAAATAGAATTTTTCAGTGCCTTAGTAGTAAAGTTGCTTTCAGTTACATCATTAAAATCTTTCTTGTGATGATAAAATCTTTTAGTGGTAATACTTTTGTTTTTACACTTCAGAAGAGTGGGGGGGGGATGGAATTAGAATACCTTAAGCTTGGAGTTAAAACTCTAAACATCAAATGTATTCCTATTTTGACCCAAAAATTTGTAACAGAATTTAATGTCACTGTTCCCTTTGTAATAACACTGGCAGACACATTGTCCTTTAGCAGAAATGTTGAATAAGGTAAATAACTTGGAAACAAGTTTTAAGAACACACATTTCTTTGACTACTGAAGTGATTGTAATTGTTCTAAAGGAGGTGTCCATAAGAATAGCTTCTCTCCTCTGTGTATGTATGTAGGGTTTTTTGTGCATGTGTATAGCTGTTTTTCTCGCCTCTGTGACAGTCTCAAAAGCCTTTTATGAACTACTCCCCCCGCCCCCCAAAAAAACAGGTCAACGCCCTTGTATTAAGCCAATACTTTCATGTAGTTGGTGAAGATCAAAACAAGGGACAGTATATAATTTTGTTTAATTATATAATTTTAACTATAATTTTGTTTAAAGCTCTAGAGGAGGCAAAGAGGACAACTTGCAGTATTTTATAAAATACACATATTTCATCTTCATGAACACCAAGTTTCTGAAATATAAATTTAAAGATGATCCTGTCAACAAAAGATTTAAGCATATTTTATAATTCTAAAATACTTTACAATTCCTACACGTTTTAAATGAATGGGTTGTACAAATATTTTGCTACCTATCTCCTGAGAAAGAAAAATGATTTTCCCATTGTGTCTATTTTTCTTTTTGAGTAAATTATTATTTTTTGTCGGATATAGATGAGTCATTTTATATCTTTTAAATGTTTAACTTGTAAGTGACTATATATTTTGGGGAGACCATTAATAAGATGTTTTAAATAAAATTGCTAAAGAATATATATTAAATAACTTACACATATGAAACAGACTCTTGTTTTATACAAATAAATTCTTTCCTGTATGCTATAGTAGGTAAAATATAGGTACTGTTACATTATCAGAGTAATGTAAAGCTTAGATTATTCTCTTTTTCACAGTAAACCCTTGGAGAGTTTATACTGATTTTTCTCCCCACTGTTTTGGCTTATGCATATTTCTATAGTGGAAATTTATTCATTGATACATTCAGCAAGTATTTCAATGACTCTATGTGCCAGGCACTCTTCTAGGGGCAGACAGAAATCCCTCCCCTCTTGGAGCTTACATTCTTGTTGGAATAATACTGGACTAGGGGTCAGAAGATGTAGAATTAAGTAACCAGTGTTACTAGTGGCCACATAACTTACTTTAAAATGGGGATAATAATATTTGCCCAATTTTAAAAGAAATTTGTGAGGAACAAATGAGATAATTATTTAAAACTGACTTATACATTGTAAAAGTTGAAAAATCTAATAGTAATAAACATGGAAATTCTTTCAGTCTTTTGTACTAAGATGGCTACCAGGGACTAGATAAGAAGCAGCAGCTGTTTATAAAATATCATATAATGAATGCACCTGAGTGCTTTACTCAGCAACTTATTATTGGTAGGTTGAATTTAGCCCATTAATCCTTACGTAAAATTATTTTGTGTTTGTCTTTGTCAGAGATAAACTGAGAAGAACTTTTGTGTCAATAGATTTTACTGTGCAAATTTTTTCATATAAGCCTTCTGCCCCCTCCTTGTGAACACTAAGCCACATCTTTTTTCTGATATTTGAAGAGTAGTAGAAGATTCTTTATTTTTATCCCGTAACACCTGAGAGACTATAAATCTCTGAATTAAATGATTATTTATAAGAATGGTTTATCTAATGAACAGAAGTTAGGTAGTTGTGGAAGGTTAATCTTTTCCAGGTTTTTTCCACTTGTGCTATATACTGGGCACAATGACGGTGTGTGTTAAATTTTAAACCAATCTGGAATAAATAATAAATTAATAATAGTATTAAGGTCCAGAGCTTGCAAATTTAAAAAATTTGCTGCCATTTTTCTTTGTTGTGGGTGACTGACTCAATTTCCTTTCTGACTCATGGATAGATAGGTTGTAAATACAGTGTATGTGGTAGCAAGGGCAATCTAGAATATTTAATCTGGTATTAGAACTGTTTTTTTTTCCCCTCCCTAGATAAAGAATCTGTTGACCCATTATGAAACTGAAACACGTAGTGATTTTCAAATTAAAAATTTTTTGAACTACGTCTTATTTTTTATTGTAAAAGTTTGTGTATATTGTAGAGAATTTTGAAACAACAAAAAGGTACAGTAGTGAAAAGAATACAATAAAATAACCTATGTGAAATACTAGAAATGTTTACTTGAAGGGTGTGTTTGAAAAAATATTAAAATTAGAGATTTTATAATTTTTTAAAAGCTCAAACTAGAAAATTACATTATTAGGATCTTGGAGCATTTCTTTCCAATTTTTTTTTTCTATGCACTTTTTTTTCATAGATTTTGTGTGTGTGTGTGAGGAAGACCAGCCCTGAGCTAACATCCCTTGCTAATCTTCCTCTTTTGCTGAAGAAGACTGGCCCTGGGCTAACATCCGTGGCCATCTTCCTCTACTTTATATGGGACGCCGCCACAGCATGGCTGACAAGCAGTGCGTCGGCGGGCGCCCGGGATCCGAATTGGCGAACCCCAGGCTGCCAAGCGCGAACTAAACCACTGCGCCACTGGGCCGCCCCCATATGCACTTTTTAATATAGCTAACTCATGTGGAGTCATAGTAAAAATACAGTTGCATATTCTGAATTTTCACCTAACAGTGTGTCCTAGCATTTTCCCCTCATTGAATTGGCTTCCAAAAATGATTTTTAATGATTGCATAAAAGCTTGTCCTGCAGATATGCATAATTTATTTATCCATTAGCCCATTTCTGGTTGTTTTTCACTGTTATATATGACACACTGGTGAACAACTTTGTGTATGAATCTCTAAGTACATCTCTTAAGATAAATCTCTGGAAAGGATTCTATGGACTAGGTTACAAATGTTTTTAATGCTCTTGATAAGTACTGCTAAATTGTTTTGCAGAGAGGTGATACCAGTTTATAATAGCATTATAAATTGCTCTCAAGTTACCTGAAAATAAAATTATATACAGGTGATTCTCTGTTCCTTGGAATTGTAGGGGAGTTATCTGAAACCTTAGAAATAATAAGAGTTGATCAAGATGATAGGCTACAAGACTAATAGTATTAATAATTGTTTCCTTCATACACCCCTGATCAATTGGAGTATATATCAGAAAGACCAAAATTTCGTTCACAACAGCAACTAGAATTAAATATCCAGTGATAGAATTAATGATGTGTAAATCTTCTGTAAATGTATCTAAAGAACCTAATCTGGGGACCAGCCCCGTGGCGTAGTGGTTAAATTCAGCACACTCTGCTTTGGTGGCCGGGGTTTGCAGGCTCAGATCCTGGGTGTGGACCTACACCACTTGTTAGCCATGCTGTGGCGGTGACCCACATACAAAATTGGCAACAGATGTTAGCTCAGGGCAAATCTTCCTCAGAAAAAAAAAAAAAAAAAAAGGAAGCTAGTCTGAAACATATATTATGTTCCTGGTTGGTTGTTTGATACCAGTGCTCCTTAAAACAAAGTAAGTTTAATTCAATTTTAGTCAAAATCTCAGAGACTTTGTTGTTATTTTAAGAAATTTGACCAGTTGATTCTAAAGTTCATTTAGAAGACTAAATATTTGAGAATAGCAAGAGTTATTTTTTTCAAAAGAATAATAAAGAGGGAAGAGAAGAATGACTTGCCGCATAATAAAACACATTGTGAAGAAAACAGTGATTGAATATGGAAACAGTAGTAAAAGACTGCAAAGAGAGTAAACAAGTCCAGGTATATTGAATTTCCAACCAGCCTGTCCAATGAATAAATATAAACAAGTTTACAGGTGCCTTTCAAATGCCTGAATTAATGTTATTTGTACTTTGGCCGACAAATTAATATTTTTACTTACTGTATGGTGGCTCTGTGTGGTGGCCAGTGGTTCAGTTTTGCCATCCTTGTGCAGCAATATTTGTACAGTTATTTGACCTGATAAATATACTTTTAATTACATACTGCCTTTTAGATATGCATGTTTATTCATTCCAAGTATTTATCTAGTGCCTCCTATATTCTAGGCGTAAGGATACAGTGGTGAACAAAACAGACAAGATCCCTGCACTCCTGTAGTTTACATTTTGATGGGCCACGACTTAAAATGAACGAGTAAAACATGAAATAAGTTCTGTAAAGAAGTACAATTGGATGATGTGATAGAGAGTGACAGTATTGTTCCTTTAGATTGTGTGTTTAGAGAAACTCTACTAGGACATTTAACCAAGGACTAAATGAACAAATCAGCCATGCCATGATTATAGAAATGACTTTTCCAGATAGAGAAGAGGTGGTGTTTAGTTATTAATGCAGGAATGAATTTGGCATGTTCAAAGAACAGAAAGAAGAGCCACTATGGCTGGAGCTTGGGGAGGAAGGAGAAAATGGTATGAGGTGGATTTGGCAAGGTCAGGTAGGCCCTAGATCATAAAAGGCTTTGTAAGATGATCTGAAGGTTTCAATTTTATATTAGTGCACTCACTAGCTTCTTTCAGGGCATTTTAGGTAGGGAAGTGTTATTATCTGATAAATCTTTGAGATTAAAAAAAAAACCTTTTGTATGTGATTTATACTTTGGCACAATTAAAAACTTAAGTCACTGGTATTCAATTAAGGCTAAGGATGTTCCAGTTTCCAAATAGAGATGTTCCACAAAGGAAGATAAGTAATAATCGGTGACTAAATGTTCAAAACTATTTCAGCAAAATCTAGAAGTTGCGGAGATAAAAAGGAAGAAGTAAAATGAATCTTAAGCCTTTTTTGGGGAGGGATAGGGTGGGGAAGCAAAAGGATTTTAAAGATCTCATCCCATTAGGGATGCAGTAAAACATCTTGCTTGAGAAAACAGTTGGAATCTTGATAACGTGTTAATGAACAGAAATATGCAATTTTTTTGGAATTGCACTTGGAATAAGGGTTGAGAGAGGGAAGGTAACTATTCATTTGTTAAATTAACTGGGGGTGAAGGAGAACAAATGAATAGTATTGTGCAAACTAGTAAAAGTAGGGGAAAAGAGGAAACAAAGTAAAATAATAATAAATACAGATATAAAAAACAACTAAATGAAGTAAGATGAAAGCATGAAGTCTGTCAGCTGTTATAACAGTTGTGATTAGGTTGAATATATTTAATAAAAGAAACTGGTTGGATTAAACTCAGCTATACTTTGTTGTTCATAAGAATCAGACATTTTATAATAATAATAATTTGCAAGTAAAGGGGTATTAAGAGTCATAAGAGATGCAAACAAAAAGAAAGCATGAGTACAATTTTAATAATCAATGAGATGGAATTAAGGATTAGAGGCACTAAACAGAATAAAGGAGCACATCTTACAATGGGCACCGTCTGTAAGAGTATAACAAGTAAATGTATAAAGCTCCCCTGAAATATTTAAAATGCAAGAACTTCTTGGTTAGAGTACAACTGTGGGAGACTTCAAAACAGCTCTTTGAAAGTTAGACTGGTTTATGAGTTTGGGATAATGGATTTTAGCTGTAAAATGAATACATTTGATTTATGTTATGGAAATTTACATTTTTTGATATCAGTTAAAAATGCTGGAAAGATTAGTAAAATGAGCTATCATTAAAACCAAGCAAAAAAAAAAAAAAAAAAAAAGGCCCACAGCACCCAGATCCAGGTTTCTAAGACCACTTTCTAAAAAAAGGAACATGGAGAAATGGCTGATTCTAGGGATGGGCTGGGGAAAACACAGAATGGGTGTGGAGCATCTTGTAGTGTCAGAAACCAAGCAAGTACTCAGAAAACAAAAGGGTACTTGCTTCACAGCACATATTCTAAAATTGGAACAATGCAGAGATTTCCATGGCCCCCGTAGAAGGATGACATGCAGATTATTGAAGTGTTCCACATTTTTGTAAGTTTTATGTTATGTATATTTTACCAGAATTAAAAAAAAAAATACAGTTGCATCAAAGGGACCCAGGAGCCAAAACTGAAACAATTGGATTATAAGCTGATGTATAAAATAAATATCCATGTGTCATACTGATATAAATGATTGAATAAATAAATCATTTATTTGTTGAACTATCCTAGGATTTTACAAGCTGCAAAAAATGAATTGGGGGAAATGGATAGCCGTTTATTACAGAAGTATTTCAAATAATATGTGTGGATAACTCCCCTTTTCAGGAAGTGGAGCTTAGCTACCCCCACCCCTTTTGCGGGCTTGATTGACTGACTTGCTTCCAAATAGAGTGTGGAAAGGGAAAAATAGTAACTTCAGAATGGAGAAACCTGGCAAATACTACCTTAGCCAAATAAGTTAACATCACTTACTTGTTAAGTGATAAATCATATTGATAGCATGTACTCTCTGATATGATACGATGAGAAGGGTTCTTCATCTCTGTGATATTCTTTCCCCAAACCCACAACCTCAGTCTAATCATGAGGAAAACATCAGGCCCAGATTGAGGGGCATTCTATGAAATAACTGACCAGTTTTCTTCCAAAGTGTCAAGGTCCTGAAAACCAATGTAAGATTGGGAAACAGGAGATTAAGGAGACAGGATGACTAAATGCAGTGGATCCTGGGTTGGATTCTGGAACAAAAAAAGGATATTGGTGGAATAGCTGGTGAAATTCAAATGAAGTCTGGCGTTTAGTTGATAGTAGTATACCAGTGTTGGTTTCTCTTTTTGACATATATATGATGGTAATGAAGGTGTTAACATTAGGAGAAACTGGCTGAGGAATATAAGGGAATTCTAAATGGTCTTTTCAGCTCTTCTGCAAATCTAAAATTATTCCAAAATTAAGTTTATTTTTAAAAAAGACTTTCATGGCTGAGGCCTGTCTAACCTTTAATGAGCAGAGCATTCTCATGTTATTTTAACATTGCACAGAGGGGGGAACAACTCGCCAGTTCATGCAGCTTGTCAAATGTTGAGTCCGTGAGGTAAGGTTTTCTCTAAACTTTCTACAAAACACAGACCCTCAGAAGCAAAAAAATCCTCCCACCTTGTAGACAGCAGATGACAAGGAAGCTTCTCTGCTTCTGCTTGGTTTCAGGTGGGAAAGAAATGTCCCCTGAGAAATTAAATCCTAGACTTGAGCTTCATACCAGTTTTGAGTTTGAAATTTCAGTGTCTGTAGAGAGATGGAACTCTCAAAATAAGACATTAACGTAAAATTTGATTTTTGATCACCTAACAAAATTTTTTTAGAAAAATAAGCTAAATTTTAAAGAATACAAGATAGTTTATGGCTGGCAGGTTCTTTTAATTCTGTTATAAAATTAATAATACCTTTATCCTGAAATTCTTGTATTCTTGTATTAAAGTATGCTTTAATTTCCGTGATTTATTCGTTATAATAAATTTTTTAAAACGAAACTTAATTTGCCCTGTTTGTATAGGGAAACATGTAGCAAATACTGGATACAGAGTGGCCATAAGGTCTGGAAATGTTGGCAAATATACATAATAGTTTATTAATATTACATTACAATACATGATAAGGTCATGGATATTGTATGATATATTCAGTGTGTTGTTTCATCAATCCCTGCGCATCTATATTTGTTGTCTCAGAAGATTTATGTCAGTTATTACTGAATAAACCTGTGCTTATAACATATCCCAGAATAATCAGGCAGGTTCAAGCGGACAAAAATTTTAAATATCTGTATTTCCAGATTTTGTGGCTGCTCTCTGTCAAATAATTGTTTTCTTTGCTGATAATCCTTAGTTTTGAGAATATCTTCTGTTTGTGTTGTCCACTATTTTGAAAATATACAATTCACAGAATTTTTGGAGTTTATCATAATAGTATCATCATATTTTGCTTCAGATTCCTTGCCTCTTTTGCATTTTAAAATTGGTACCTGTATTTTTCCAAAGTGTGAGTTGTGAAAATTAGAAATTAAAAAATCAATTATCTGATAAGATAAGCTAAGACTAAATTATATTTTCTTTAATGTGAAAGTGTATTGAATATAAAAACATGCTGTTTTATTTTAAGCTTAATATAGTGAAATTAGCTGAAAACCCACCTTCTTTTTTGTAGTGCTAGTACTGCTATCTCTGAGCCAAATTCTGATCTTGACGGCTCATATCCTCACGAATCTTAAAATTTTGGCAGGCTAGAAATTGCCCAGTTGTACCAAATGCTGCTCAACAATAATGAAGAAGACAGCGTTACTCATCAATATGGGTGCAGTTTGCCAAGATTCAGATTCTGGCATTGCTATTAAATTGTGCCTGTGACATTAGTTGTGTGACCATGGGCAAGTTAATTAACCTCATTGTGCCTCAGTTTCCTCATCTATAAAGTGCTAATAATAGTGTATACTTTATAAGGTTATTGTGAGGATTAAAGGAGCACTTAGAACAGTACCTGGCACATGATGCTCACTGTTTGCTAACTGCTATCTGCTCTTACTGCTTTCTTCTTACATCATTTGCATATTTTGCTTTCAATTTAGGTGCTCTCACATTTCCAGTGTGAGAATATGAAATCCTTACAGAAAAATTCCTTTAGGATTTTTGTTTAATTAATTTAATTACATTACTCTGTGAAAGGTGTCAATCACTAATGTGAATAGATTTACAAATAATAGAATAACCTCTTATTTTTAATTCACTGGTTAAATAAAATGGGGATATTTTTAGAAGCTTTTATTTTAGGAAAAGTGTCTAGTTATTGTAGCTCCCTGGTCTAGTGCACTTTTTGCAAGTCTCCTTTAATGCTTGTATCCCACAATTAGCTATCAGTTTTGTACTTTTCCCCCAAATTAGTGTGTATTTGGACTTATATGATATTTTAGGGCCCTTATTTACTAAGGATCATGTTCAAAATCCTGAAAATTGATACTGTATATGAAGTCTGACAATGTAATTGAATACTTTTTTTTAAAGTGTAATTATATTTCCATAATGTCATATTACAAGACTAAAACACTTGTTCCATGATTGCTGGTTTTGTACATAACATTTTTTATACTATTTTGGAATTCTCCTTAAGGCCAATATCATATTCGCCGCTTAGTCATTGATTTTTTTTTTTAAACAACTGAAAACATTTACAGCAAAATTGAGCAAATTGAGTATTATTGAGTGATTTTTTTTTATTCAAAAGTGTGACAATGAAGTATTGCGAGGTTTTTTTTAATGTGGTTTTTTATAAACTGATTATGAAGGCAGTTCCAAAAGAAAAATTCTAAAGTTTTGTGCATTTGGAGGATAAATATATAACTTTCCAAAGTGACTACTTTGAAGAACAGTAATTTGGATTCATTTATTAAATATTTATTTGAAAGTCTGCCTGCTGTGGGCTCTGATAGATTGACAGTCTAAATAAAATATTGTCACTGCCCATAGGGATCTTATAATGTATTAAGCTTTAGTATATTTGTGTAATATAGTTTTATTATTTTATAGTACCACTTTTTATATTGCAAAGAAGCTATAATTTCGTTTTAATAATCGTATTGTAAGTATTCCCTAAACTTTTTCATTTTGAAAAGTATTTTTTCTGTTAGAATAAAACTATGTAAATTTCCTTTTCTAGGAAAGAATACCCACCTCATGTCCAAAAATTTGAAAATAATCCTATAAGATTAAGTCGGACCCAAGGTGTTGGTAAGTGTACAGTTTTATTTGTTACATCTGTGAAGGGTTTTGAGTGTTGTATGAAAGGTAGAAATAGAGATGTGACACTGGCTTTAGAATATTCCCAGGAGTTACAGAAATATGTGGAAAACCACATATAACTGATTTGAGAATTTATTTGTGACCTGAAAACATCAGGGAATGATTGCACATTCAGGTGACTACAACTTGAAATCTTTTTGATTATATTAGCATTTTTGTTAAATTCAAGATCCAAATATTAGCTGTAAATGGGTTATAGCTTCGAAATTGTGTTTTGTTGAACTGTTATAATCTTGTATTGTGTAGTTGTCTTGATTTAAACGGTTTTGCTCGTAAAATTTAAAATACGTTATGCAACCACTGAATTGAAAAGACCATACCTGATACAACTGTGTTAACAGTAGATGTTGGAAAACAATTGTGAGTAGAAATTTATATTTGCATTGAAATAATTTTTAATATACTGATATTATATTAATGCGAAAATTAAATAAGGGCAAATAACATTTTGAAAAATGTTTCACCACCAAATTGGTTTTCATTATTTAGTGATTCTTAATCTCTGTGTCCATCTTATTTGTCCCAGCCTTTGCTTGTTTAAATAGCACGAGTGGCTCTTCTTGTCCAAAATCTAATTATTTTAAACAGCTAGGTTTTCCTGATAGCTAAGGGTTTGTTTTTTAAAGCATCTATATTCTTTTTCTATTTTGGGTGAAAATCTTTCATACATATATTGAACATATCTCTATTTTATAAAGAGCATATAACAAACTTAGCTTCATCCTTAATAACTTTGCAGTTATTATGAGTGTGAATTATTATACTTTGCAGTGCATAGTTATACTCACTAAGTTCATGACTGCCCCCTTCAACATTCATGCTGTTATACCTTATATCTTTATTGAACTCTTACTCTGTACTAGATGCTCAGTCAAATGCTTTACATTCAGTGTTTACTTTTATCCTGGTTCCCTATCCAAGATCCCTATAGGCTAAATTCAACTTGACCTACATTTTGTACAGAAGAAGAAACTGAGGCACAGAGGGATTACACAACTTGCTCAAGGACACAGAGCTGGTATTGGAATCCAGCTCTGTTTGATGACAAAGTCCATTGCTCTTAACCACTGTTCTCTCCTATTTTCTTGCTAGATCAGAAAGAAAGTTATTTCTAATCCTCTATTGTGAACTGCCCAATAGGTGTTATCATTCCCATTATACAAATACATTGCAATAAGTTAAGTGATTTGGCCCAATCATATGGTTTTAGATACCAGTCAGCCCCAGACTCATTACAAATAATTTTTAGTGTTTATTGAACAGCATTCATTAAGTAGATAAGAATAGTCTTTTTTTTTACTTTTTATTTTGAAATCATTTTAGACTTACAGAAAAGTTGTAAAAATAGTAGAGAGAGTACCTATTTACTCTTTACCCAGCTTCCCTTAATGTTAACATCTTCCAATTACAGAACATATATCAAAACTAAGAAATTGGCATTGTTATAAGATTCTTAACTAAGCTATAGACTTTGGTCATTTTTCACCAGTTTTTCACTAATATCCTTTTTCGTTTCTAAGATCTAGTTTGGGATCCCACGTTGCATTTATTTGTCATATCTCCTGAGTTTCCTTGACATTTTTGAAGAGTATGAAGTAACTGACATTTTGAAGTAATGGTTAGTTACTTCCTAGAATGCCTCTCAGTTTGGGTTTGTATGATGTTGTCTTATGACTAGATTGAGGCTATGCATTTTTGGCAGGACTTCTACAAAAGTGATGTTGTGTCTTTTTCAACACATCGTATCAGGGGTTGTATGATGTTGATATGTCTTACTATTGGTGATGTTAACTATGATGTCTTGGTTAGGTAGTTTCTGCTGTTTCTCCACTGTAAAATTATCTTTTTTCCTTTTGTACTTAATAAAGATCTTGAGAGAGATACTCTGAGACTATGCAAATATCCTGTTTTTCCTCAAACTTTCACCCACTGGTTTTAGCATCCATTGGTGGATCTTGCTGGCAACAATCCTTACTTGGTGTTTATCTAATGGTAATTTTCTATTTTCTTCATTTCTTTTACATTTATTCATTGGAATTCTTCTGTAAAGAATAGCTGTACCTCCTCCTTTATTTGGTTATGTTAGGTGGGTACATGTATACTTGGGTATAGGGTGAATAGCAATGCTTTAGTAATATTGCATATATTGTTGCATAAAGGTTACATTCTATTTTAGAATTTCCTTTGGAGATAGTTTTTAGAACATAGAGGTTTCAAACCCCAGGATCACTAGTTATTGGCATAGCACCTGGAATAATTTTCTCCTAAAAAGGAATCCTTGTTTTTTTATAGTTCTTAACACCTAAGGTGATTGCCTTTTTCCCCTTTATTTTGCATTGAGATACTTAAAATGAATTTTGATAAGTTATCACCATATATCAGCACTTATTAGCATTGATAAGCAGTTCTCTAGGATAAAATTAAAGCTTGTAAACCATTAAGTATAATTTTTGGTCAGATCACATATCCTGTTGTTTTTTTGTGTGGTGTTCTTTCTTTTTTTTTTTTTGGTGGGGAAGACCAGCCCTGAGCTAACATCTGTTGCCAATCCTCCCCTTTTTGCTGAGGAAGACTGGCCCTGGGCTTACATCCGTGCCCATCTTCCTCCACTTTATATGGGACGCCACCAGGGCATGGCTGACAGGCAGTGCGTCGGTGGGCGCTCGGGATCCAAACTCACGAACCCCAGGCTGCCAAGCGCGAACTTAACCACTGTGCCACCGGGCGGCCCCTGTGTGGTGTTCTTTTTATATATTTTTAAACATGTAGAATAACAACTATATAACTATAAATTAAGATCTCTCATTTTTCCCCTGCCTATTCTTTCCTTCATTTCTTTTTTTTTTTTTTTTTTTGGTGAGGAAGACCAGCCCTGAGCTAACATCTGTTGCTAATCCTCCTCTTTTTGCTGAGGAAGACTGGCCCTGGGCTAACATCGTGCCTATCTTCCTCTACTTTATATGGGATGCCGCCACGGCATGGCTGACAGGCAGTGCGTCCGCGGGCGCCCGGGATCCGAACCCGCGAACCCCGGGCTGCCAAGCGCGGACGAAACCGCTGCACCACCGAGCCGGCTCCTTCATTTCTTAAAACTTTCTTTTTGTTTTCCAACTTGTTCTTTGTATTCTTGTCAAAGAGAATTAGTAGACTTAAGCTACCTCTGAATGAACATTTAATTACATTTTTAGAATAATTACATTATGATTACAACTTAAATCACCTGATTTAGCACTATTTAACTCATGCAGAAGAAAAATATCCACTTACTCTTAACCAGACAGAGTAGCATCTTAATATGGAAATTCCCAGACTTTTTCTATGCATATATAACCCCCCTTTTTTTTAATGCATTCGTACTATGTATACTATTCTGCAACTTGCTTTTTGACTTTGTTATGATACTATCTGTCTTCTATACTCTCATTAAAAGATGCTGGAGGGGCCGGCCCCATGGCCTAGTGGTTAAGTTCGGCACACTCCGCTTTGGCAGCCCAGGTTCAGTTTCTGGGCATGGACCTACACCACTAGTCAGCAGCCATGCTGTGGCAGTGACCCACATACAAAGTAGAGGAAGATGTTAGCTCAGGGTGAATCTTCCTCAGTGAAAAAAAAGATGCTGAAATATCAGAGGAAAACCAGCATGGAAAACACAATTAAAGGAAGTTTAAGAATGAAATGGATGAATTTATCTCTGGTGGACTTCTTTACA
Organism: Tapirus indicus; assembly: GCA_031878705.1. Classification (NCBI taxonomy): domain Eukaryota; kingdom Metazoa; phylum Chordata; class Mammalia; order Perissodactyla; family Tapiridae; genus Tapirus; species Tapirus indicus. The sequence goes on from CM062933.1 coordinate 3,803,436, forward strand.
AGTTAATATATCCAAGTCTCTGTAATCATTTTCTAATGAATGCATAGTGACCCACTATAATTTGCTATTTTTAGTGTTTTGATATTATATATATTATGATTAATAATCTAGTATATATATTTCGTGTATATGATCTGTTATTTCCTTAGATCACATCCCTAGAAAAAAAAATTACAGGGACAAAGTTTATGCGTATTCTAAAGACTTTTGATATATTAACCGCCAAAATGCCTTCTGTAGAGGGTGTCAGCTCTCGGCAAACAGTATTTGAGTATGCCTGTTTTCTCATACTCTTCAGCAACATTAGTTATTATTCTTTTAGACTTTGCCACCCTGATATGGAAATAGTATTTGTTTTCACATTTTCTTCGCTACTGGTGAGGCAGTTTGTATGTTCAGTGGCCATTTGAATTTCTTTCTTTATTCATGTCTGCCCGTATATCACTTATTTAGCATAGCCAAAAGTGATTTTTAAGGAGGCTGTAATGAGAACATGACACATAACTTTAGTTTTATTTTATATTGAAAATTAGTCACAGTAGCAGCTACGTGATGGAGAAAACTGGTTTTCTAGTTTGTCTTTCTCTTTTGAAAGACTCTAAAAATAATTTAAAAGCAAATACATAACCAGAAAAAAGATAGTTTTTTGTGTTCTATCACTATTCTTAGGGTATATGTGTTCCAGCATATTAGTAACATCACAACTGAATTCTCAAACAAGAAAGCTAAGGGCCTTCCTTGCCCCAGTGCACCTCCAACTTATAGTATGAACATTTTCAAACATGCAGAAAAGTTGAAAGACTTTTACAGTAAATATACATATATCTACCACGTCTATTCTATAATTAACACTTTTCTGTACTTGCTTTATCACATACCTGTGTATTGACTCCTCTATTTATATATGAATTCATCTTTTTTTCCTGATGCATTTTAGAATAAATTGCAGACACCAGTATACTTTACTCCTAAACACTTCAGCAGGCATATCATTATCCAGAGTTTAATATTTGTTTATAGTTTTCTTTTTCTCTTTTGAAATAAAATTTATATACAATGAAATGCACAGACTTTAAGTGTACAGTTGAATACATTTTGACAAGTGCCCACACCTGTCTAACTCAAACCCTTGGGAAGACCTAGTACAAATAGTATCGTCACTTCAGGAAGTCCCCTTGCATTCCTTCCCAGTTAGTCCTCACCCTTGCCCATCAAAGGTAACCATTGTTCTAATTTTTTTTCCAGCATGGATTAATTTTATCTATTCTAGGACTTCATATACGTGGAATAATACAATATGCACTCTTTTATGTAAGGCTTCTTTTCATTCAGGATAATTTTTTTTGAGATTCACCCATGTTGTTGCATGCATTAGTAGTTTGATGTACCAGTTTGTTTATCCATTCTCCTAATGACAGACACCTGGGTTGTTTCTAGTTTTTGATTATTATGAGTAAGGCTGCTATGAACATTCTTTTTATGGAGGACTTTTTCTTAAAACTTGGATTTTAAAATTTATTCTATATATCCAACCTATTAATCAGTTCTCCTTATCTCAGAATATCTTCCATATTCTCACCTTTTCTGCATATCTGGAGATAGTGTGGTATATTAAAAAAACATTGAGCTAGAAAATCCAGCAAGGAAATATCCTAATCTTGGTGTTTGTACTGTGTGGTCTTGGGTGAACACTGTTCTCCTTCTCATTCCTAAAAGAGGGGTTCAGTGAAAGCAAGAGTGTCACATAGGTTTCATCTCAAGTACCTCCCTGGAGTACTCTTTTGAGGCTGTGTCATAGCTTAGCAAAAATGACTTCCTTGGTCAGTTAGCTAGTAAAACTTCCCTGAGCCACTTGTGAGGCATTTGCCATTCCTGGACCAGTCAAGTTTAAGTCTACTGCCATTTTATGTTTCTGGCTATAATTTGAGATTACTTTTCACTTGAATTATCATAATCTTCTCAAATGTTTTTCCCTTCTTTCCATAGAAGATAGAATCCTAAAGGATTCTTGATCTTGATATTAACTTTTTTATTGCTTATTATTTGCCTCCTTATAGATCTATTGTGGTTTCCTATACACTGTCAGTCATTTGCCATACCTCCACATCACCATTAGTTTCAAAAGTTTCAATTTAAAATTCCTAATTATGTCCTTTTTTGCCTTTTCTGTCTCTTCCTTCAGAACCTTGTAGATAACCTTGATTTAGGGAACAAGATTTTAAAATCATTTTTCTTTGTCTATTAATAAAAATCTTCAATTTCTCTCAAAGCTTGGGTCACTTGTTTCCCCCTTTGTTAATTATGATAGGAGGTAGAGAAAATGTGACATAGGCATCGTGAGATAACTATGGTGGAGAGAAGACTGATTATATGATCAGGAATGAAGTGATAATGGTTTTTAAAATGTCCATCTCTAAGTGGAGTCTGGCAGAAAAGTGATACAGATACATGTTTGAGCAAAATGATGTGCAGAGATACTGTAGGGATTACAAAGATTTGTAAAACTATACTTATATGGAAAAAGTTCTCTTGTGTACATAAAAAATTTAATTAGGCCAAAAAGACTTGGAGGGAAAAAAACCATGTTTTAAGACAGCTCTCTCTGTAAATTAAATTATGCCAGTAATTGGTTATGTATTCCAGATAACTGTGTGTGTATATTTGCTGAATTCCAAATCTTGTCTGCCTCATTTTTCACTTGGTGCCACATTCTAGTTCTTTAATATTCACTTGTATAGAAACTGCTTTTTGTATGTAACCAGTCTAACAAAGTAAGCCAGCCCTCAGAGTAATAATAACTAACACCTGGATCTCTGGACTGGCGTGGCTTCTCTGTAACTTCAGGTGGTAGTTCTTGGAAGCAGCTTTCAGTTCCTCTCCCTGTCTGGAGGCTAAGTCCTTATGTTTCTAGATCTGTGAGTGAATCAGTATCTCTGTTTGGCAGCGATAAGCCATTTTCAGAGGTGACATAGTAACAGCTTCCCTTCCTTCCACCCATATAATTTCATCTTTTTTTAAATGTGTCATGTAGTTTTTATCTTTTATGTTGTGATTCATTAGTCTAGTAAACATTTTTTAAGCCCTTGCTTGTGCAGTTTCTAGACTCTGGGAAAACATGTCCCTAAAACATGATTTCTTCTCTTTCAGAGCTGACAATATAATGGGAGGAAACAGATCAGTACAAATAATTACAATAAAATAAAATGAGTGCTAATAGAAGTGTATATAAAGTGCTGTGGAAACTCCGAGGATTGCTTAATATGGGACAGAGGCAGCCTCTTTGAACAAAGAATGGTCTGAATTTACTTTAAATAGGGAGAGCTTTGCTTGTGAAGAAAATGGCGTATGTAAGGGGGTGAAAGAGAAAACATCTGGAGAAATGCACCTTTTTGGGGTACAGTTTGATTGGAAGTAAGATTGGAACGTCAACAAATTTTGGCTTGCCAAGGGGGTTTAGAATTTTTTCCTTTACTACTAGAATCTTTGAAAGATTTTAAACAGAATTATAGAGTCTCATTTTTGTGTTAGAAAGAGCACTTTGGCAGTAGTGGGGAAGGAATTGAAGCAAGCAGAATTGGAGTGAGGGAAATCAATTTGGGCAAGAGTTAAATTAAGCATCTGAAATGTAGTGTCAGTGGAGTTGGAGAGGAAGGAGTGAATTTAAGAGCTGTTAGTGGAATTCCCTTGAATATGAGGAAAGAGGCACAAAGAGAAGTCTGTAGTTACCTAGATTTCTAGTTTTGGTGCCCAGGAAAATAAAGGTGTTTGAACTGTGTAAAGACTGAGGAGGTGGAAATCACTTAGTGAAACTCTGTGGATTACACTAAATAACAATAGTTATATTGGTTTCTTAAGACAGTATTGTCTATCAAACTCAGAAATACTAGATAATGTTGATTTTTATGTGTAAGTAACTGCTTATTTAAAAAAATCAAAAGATATTAAAGATAGGAAAATGGAAGTATTTAACAAACTTGGGATTATGCAGGCAGAGCATTTGGTTTGTAGATTCATTAACTTTTGTTTCAGAACCATGTGTTTGGTCTTCTTGCATACTTAAATTTTTTGCTGCTCAAGTCACATTGTAATAAATTTTAGATTGTCCTGCTTTGGAGTTCATTAAATCATTTAAAACTTCTAATTATATCCTTAATGGAAATTATTAAATTTACTGCAGAAATAATGAGGAAAATTCTCTTCTGTATTTCTTGAACTTAAAAAACCCTTAGGTTGAGGATTAGTTTAGTTTCCTTTGTCTAAACAGTTGTACCTAATGTTTGAGTTCAAATTTTTCTCATTACTAATACAAGAAGAGTAGCTAACTTAGAAAAATGTGTGTGAGGTTCAGTGCAGGAAGTGCTTCTGTTACATTAGGAGCGCAGAATAAGCTGAAGAGAGTATTGGTACAGTGCACTTGATGAAAGTGGTTCACAGTGTGGAGATCCTGGTGAGGAGTGAAAAGTATACAGGAGCGGCCAGGAGATGACTCCTGGCTCTGACTTAAAGTTCTCGTTATTCTTTGCTGCACGACATGTTAAAGCATTAGTTTAAAACATTGTAATTTGATAGTGTAAATTAGTATTTTTTCATAGCAAAGATCATGAAGAATTTATAAAATTTCATTTCAGTACTTTTCTTTTTCCTCCTTTCTTTAGATCGTATAATGAAGAAAACAGAAGAGTCTGAATCACACCTGGAGTCTGAAATTAAAAGGAAAGTACCCCAGAAACGTCACAGTAGTACATATCAGTCTACTCCTTCTCCTCTGTCTCCTGCTTCAAAAAAATGTTTAACTGATTTAGAGGTGGGTGATTTAGAGAAGTTATTCTTTGCTGCTAATCAGATGGTATTTTTATTAATATTATTTTTAGTACTTATTAAATTCTAGGTGACCTTTTTTCATAGGACTATAAGAGACCCAGAAAAGTTATGTAAGCAAACTTTTCTGTCTTCGTTAGATCATTTTTTAACTATCCAAAATCTAAAATATATCTTTTTCTGAAAGGGATTTATCAGTGCCTCCCTGCAACATACTGCAAACAATTGCTATTGACCAGAAAGTTTTAAAAATAATTTTAAATTTACAGAAAAGTTGAAAAAAGAATTGAAAGGCTATCCACATATTCTTCTATCAGATTCCCCAGTTTTCCACGTTTTCTTGTTCTCCCTCCCTCTGCCTTCCTTCCACTTTCCCCCCTATATGTACTTGTGTGTATTTTTTTGCACCATTTGAGTATAAATAACAGCATGTTGCCCATTTACTGTTTAATACTTTCCTGTGTGTTTCCTTTAAAAAAAAAACAAAACAGAAAAAGGACATTCTCCTATATAACCAGAATACAACTATCAAAATTAAAAAATTAACATGGGTCCAAAATTACCATCTAATCCACAAATTTCATTGAAATTTCAACTAACTAATGTCATTTATGGGTACAGGATCCAATTCAGGATCATAGGTTACATTTAATTGTCATGATCTTGAGTCTTCTTTAATCTGGAATAATTTCTTAGTCTTTCCTTATCTTTTATAACCTTTATATTTGTAGGAAGTATAGGCCACTTACTTTGTACCTCAGGTTGGGTTTGTCGGTTGTTTCTTCATGGTTTATACATATTTCAAGAATCCTCAGAAGTGATGCTGTATTCTTATCATTGCATCATATCAAGAGGCATATGATGTTCTTCACGTTACTGATGATATTACTCTTCTAGATTTGTCCACTGTAAAGTTAATTAATAGATATATACTCATTTATTAATAAGACTTTCATTGTAAGGTAGAGCTTTTTCCATATCCCACATTTACTTATGTATTCCTTTATTTCTATCAGCATAGACATGTAGGTTCTTATTTTACTCAAAAAGGTTATACTCTATGACTATCATCATTTATTTTGATGCTCCAGTTTCCCAGACTTGGCCCGTGGAAAGTTCTTCAGGCTGGTTCCTCTTTCTTTTTGAAATATCCCCATCATTCTTTGAGTACTTTCTTACTTTTTGGTATAACCAGACGATCTAGACTTCTTTGTATTTTCTCTCTCTCAGCTCTAGTAATGCATTTCTCCAAGGAGCCATTGTTCCTGTAAGTGGAGGGAAGATATTTGGGCACCAGTTATGCTTATTGCTACTGGGTGTCATTTGTGTAGGCCCTCTCAGTGGACAAAGCTAGGAAATATATGTGTGTGTATGTGTTAATATTAAATACATATTAAAATCCATGAGTTCACACTGATAATTCCAATTCTAGTCCAAGACCAGTGTTTTTCTTAGCCTTTCCCACTTTGTGTGTTTGTCACTCCCTTCTCTGACAGTGAGAAACCAGACTCCTGTCATCCTCAGTGTATTTACTTATTTGTTCAGCTGCCTTTTATGGGACCAGTTGCCTGGTATGCCACCCTAAGCTTGTTATAGGCCTTACTGGCATTCCCCTCACTGCTTGGCCCACTGTTTGACCCAGGTAAAGGCAAAGGAGAAAAGAGGAAAGCTCCTCCCCAGACACACCATCCTTCCTCTGCTGAGCATGCCAATTGAAAACCTCAAAAATTTGTTTAATATCTAAAATAAATCTTCCTTCTTTTACTCTTTACTCCCATGCCAATTGTTCTTATTCTTAGTGGAGATAAAAATGGATTGTAGCCACTTTCTATGTAATTTTTAATTCTTCAACAAAATTTCTTATTTTTCTTTTCATGTGTAGTCTGTGAAATTCTGCACTATGTACTGCTTGTAAGAAAACAAGGTCTTTGATATTTAATGAGATTATACATCTTTAGGATGTTTACTAAAAATGACATTGTCTCAGTGGTGTCTCATCCAAGACAGGTTCATTCTTATTAAATATAATTGGTTATTATTTATTTGTAGAGACTGGCAGATAGTATGTGATATGTGATTTGGGTTTATTTTGTAAAAGTCTTCCACTGACCAAAAGGGGGAAATGATACTTTAATCTATTTTCCAAAAGAAATTATACTTAACATAAAATTGCTATGAAAATTTACTACTTTACACATACTTTACTAAAAGTAATTGACCAGTATTGAGATTCTAGTTTTTTTTTAATTTATTTTATTTTGTGTGTGTGAGGAAGACTAGCCCTGAGCCAACATCCGTTGCCAATACTCCTCTTTTGTGCTGAGGAAGACTGGCCCTGGGCTAACATCTGTGCCCATCTTCCTCTACTTTATATGGGATGCCACCACAGCATGGCTTGACAAGCAGTGTGTCTGTCTGCGCCTGGGATCCGAACCTGCGAACCCCGAGCCACCTAAGGGGAACATGTGAACTTAACCACTATGCCACTGGGCCGGCCCCAAGATTCTAGTTTTTAGATTTCTAGGTTGACAAAATTCTTAATCTTTAGTTTTTTAACATGAAAAATTTAATGTCATATTCAGTTCAGCTGATCTGCATTTTGTTCCTAATTGTTGCAATAAGTTCCATGGTATGTTTCTTAGCTGATGGAAGGCATATGATAATAGCTCATAATATATTTCCTTCTGTATTTTAATACTGGAAATTTTAGTAGTAGGGATATGCTTTTTCTCTTTCAGTATCAATTTTATAAAAGGAAGTATGTGGAAGTACCTCTTTTTCATGGAGTTCTTTTCATTGAAATAGGTCCTATTTGTATTTATTATAAACAAAAAAGTATTGGAGCCAGTCATTACCCAGCTTGATCATATCCTCAGATTCTCAAAAGACAGAGTTAGCTTATATATAGCTGACACCCACCGCGGCAAATGGGACTCTGTCTCCAACATAAATGAATGTCTTGGAACTTCTTTGGATGCGTTAAACCTAGCTAGAGGTGAAAATACGTCTTTGTTCATCATGGAAATAGTGGGGTTTAGATTTTTCCTAGAGAATTAGATATTTCATCACAGAGTGGTATGTAGGTAGGGACTACTCCTTTGTTTGTGGGTTTCCCTTTCAGGTGCAGTGGGGCATGGCCAACATTTGCATTGTTTGTATTTCATTTAAATGACTATTATTTCCTTCTCTTCTTGGCAATAGGCTAAAATATGAGTCAGATAATCTGTCCTATATTTGTATCTAACCAGTTGTTTGCATAGTTAACCTGTTACCTATTCTAAATACACAGGGCTCTATTGGAAGTGCTATAAGAAAAATAATTTCCTTATATCTAGACTCCACAAATAGCGTAACTGAATTCTCCTGTGTACTAGCAGAGAAAGAGACATGCTCTTTTTTTTATAATCCACATATGCTGAGATAGTGAGCCGATGTTCTACCAAGTTCAATTTTGCCCTGGTTAAAGCTTGATTTTCATTCCTTTTTGTGATCTGGGGTAGATAGGTAACATGGTATAATAGAAGGGCTTTGTTATTTGTCATGTTGGGCAAGATAAACAATTTCTTTGTCAGTTTTTTCTTTAAAACAAGGAGATAAGACTAGAGCAGTGTTCTTTAGACTTTTTTTGCTTTTGTATGTTCTACATATTTTTTGAGTTATAAATTTACATGGAGGGGCCAGCCCGGAGGCACAGCGGTTTAGTTCACGCTTTGGCAGCCTGGGGTTCGCGGGTTCGGATCCCGGGCGCCTGCCGACGCACTGCTTGTCAGCCATGCTGTGGCGGCGTCTCATATAAAGTAGAGGAAGACGGGCACAGATGTTAGCCCAGGGCCAGTCCTCCTCAGCAAAAAGAGGAGGATTAGCAATGGATGTTAGCTCAGGGCTGGTCTTCCTCACAACAAAAAAAATAATAATAATAAGTTTACATGGAATAAAATGTATAGAGCTGAAACATTCAGTTAAATTAATTTTGAAATTTGTGTGTACACATATAATCATATATAATGACCACCTACCAGTCAGTCCTCCTGCAGCCACTTGATGACTTGGGTCACCTGAAAGACCTCAGAGAATTTTAAACAGCTATGTATTCTCTTATATTTTTCTAAGTTGACATTGAACATTTTTCATCCCAAGTTTAAATGGTCTCACAGGATGTAATAGCTGACACAGTGAAAGGAGTAATATTTTTAAATAGAATGGTTAAATTTCTCTCCTCATGTATGGATCTGGTGGCATCCATATATGATAGCAATTGATAATTACCGTCTTATTCTGTCATTCATGGTCACGACAAATTACCGTCTTATTCTGTCATTCATGGTCACGATAAATACTTATCCACTTATTTCCTGTGATATAAGGCTCAAAGTGTTAAAGAAATTTTCTTTTAGATTGAGTTATTTCAATTATTAATATTACAGTATTGATTAAAACTATATATTCTTACGAAGTTTGATAAGCATTTGATATAAAAAGTAAAATTATTGGACATACATCTTTTAATTAGACATTGACTATTTTTCTCATTTAGTTCATGTGTCCGTGGATAAATATTATGTTACATACTGAGACAAAATTCAACATCTGTTCATATTTTTCCTTCTTATAGATGTAAATGCTGAAGAACCTTGTTCACATAAATAAGTACATGAGTATGGAAAGAGTTTTATTATAGTAATATCACTCAATACCTTGAATTACTTCTAAGGTATATGCCCAAAGTCACATGATACGCTAATGTCAAAAAGCCTTTTTTAATGATCTCGCAGTTGTAACCCAGATAAAGCCTTCCTTAAAATGTTTTTGAAGCACTGTCTTGGAAATCAGTTGTCTTGCAAAAGTTTTTGTTAATCAGTACTAAGAATCTATTCATTTTTCCAACATTTAGAATGATCCTTTTGTTTGGTTTGTGGTTTTTATACTCTAAGGCAGTGCACCATTGTAATACTTCAAATGGAAGACAGGTTTAGCATTCTTTTTTTTCAGTAGGAGAAGAGCAGTTGTGACAGGAGATGCCTTCACATCAAAAGTCAAATCAGTTTTTGGAAAGATGATATGTGGAAATTGAGAACCTGTTGGTTCCCTTAAGATTATTTATGCCCTGTATGCCTTAGAAAATCTTTATGTAGCCCTTGAGGAGTATACATAGTCCAGTTTGAAGACTGCTGGATGATTTGGTCTCAAAAATTCCTTCCAGCATTCTGATGCTAACTCTTAAGTAAAATGATGTATTCAGGGTTTTGTGGTGGCCATGGTGATGATAATGGGGAGTGAGAGACTTAATTTTGAGATTTTTGTTATTGTTGTTTCATGATGTTGAAATAAAGTGCCAGAGTCTTTTGATTTTTTTATTCTTTTGGGACTTAAGTTTTCTGAACAGTGTGAATATTGTCCAAAATATGGGGAAAATAAAGAAAATCAGACCAAATGCCAAAGTTGTGGTATTCTTTTTCCTAAGGATTTGCAAAGAAATTGCAGACAAGCTATAACTTTGAATGAATCTACTGGACCATTATTAAGAACGTCAATTCATCAGAATTCTGGAGGACAAAAATCACAAAACACAGCAGTACCACCCAAGAAGTTTTATGGCAACAGTGTGGGAAAAGTTTCAACAGATATTATTGTGAATTGTGATGGTAGTAGAGAGAATTCACAGACTAATGGGAAAGTCATTTTACCTAGGTCAAAAGGAGTCAAAATCACAAGCCTGAAAGAAAGGAAAACAAGCCTTTCAGACCTAAATGATCCAAGTAAGTATTTTACTCCCTTTAATATTGCCTATATCAATCCAATATTTTTCACATATATTTTTAATTGTGAATGTGAGCATATTTGAGAAGTGTAACTTTTAATAGGTATCCTCTTGTGTCAGTTATGTAATATGTTTTTTGGGTAGATGATTAAAACTATCCATGTAGTTGGAAAATAATAACTGACTTTGTTCTCATCCCTCCCATCTTAAATAGTAAAAGCACAGACCTTGGCCCCAGTCTTAGGTCAAGTGTCAATTGTACCCAGCTTTCTAACTGTGGCCCAGTTAATTAAATCCCTTTGAACTGTAAATGGATGTATTTCCTGCCTGATAGTGCTTTTGAGGGAGTAAATAACATAGGCCTAGCCCACTAAAATATTTGACACACAGAAAGGACTCAGTGAAAATTAATTCCCTTGCCACTTTTCTTTCTCCCCTAAATCTTTTTCCTGTCTTTAGACACGTATGCATAGGTGTGTGTATATTGAATGTGGTCCTATTTGTAATATAAAGCAAAAGGTTGGAAACAATCAGGGACTGGTTGAATAAACTGTAGCATATGTAGCTATAAAAGGGAAGAAAGAGCTGATTTAATATTCTGTAGAGTGATTTCCAAGATCTTTAACCAACTGAATAAAACAAGGTGCAGATCAGACTGTATAGTATGCTACCCTTAATGAAGGATGGGGAAATGAATATAAGTTTTTTTAAAACATGGAAAGGTACACCAAAAACTAATTTAGAAACGATAGTTGTTTGGAAGGGGAAGAAAACAGCGTAGCAGTTAGGGATAGATTCTTGATTTCTTCAAAATATACCTTGTTTTATAGATTTGTCTTGGGAAACATGATTGCATGATTTGGGACATTTTACATGATTATAATACAAAATTAAATCAGAAATTTAAAAAACAACAAAAACAAAATGAAACAAACGAACCTAATTATATATCTAGTTAATGGCTTGAATACAGAGAGAATTATTACAAGTGAATTTAAATTAAAATAATATTGTGCTGTACGTCCCTAATGTGACATATATTAAGGTCAAACAGAACTGCAAAGAAATCCTCAGTGTAGTCAGTAATAATGTTATTAATAATGTTAGTATTGTTATTTTTAAATACATATTGATAAAGCAAATAAGCAATTAGAGTCTCAAACCAAGATTCTCAGTGTTAGAGGAAAGGAATGCAAAAGTAAAATCAAAGAAGTAAAAATCCTGTAACTTTAAATTTGAATTAGAGATAATAGTTGAGCTTATTATATATTTTATATTATATATTTTCTCTTACATAGAAAATAAATATTTTCTACCTTTTCCCACAGAAGATGTCTAAAAATGGTAAGCAACCAGAGTATACAAATGAACAACCCTAGTTCCCATATTTGTGTTTTTGAATACCGTTTCCCTAAAAATAACTGGAGCTCCTCAGAGAAATGGCTGACTCCTGGTCTGGAGCACAAATGTGTGAGATAAACCCAGATCATCCAGTCATATCAGGAAGCGTAGAAGCATCAAAAACTGTGATGGACATGTCAAAAGAACACAGGAGCTAAAATGAAAGGGCTCCCACTGACTAATGTTGGGACTACCTGGGTTACAAAAGGAATCATTACTATTTATTGAAATATATCAAATATATGAAAATCAGTTAGTTCATAATGGTATCCTCATACTCCCTCCCCAAAAGAAAAAAACTCTCCATTGGTTACCTTTGGAGGTTGGTTAAGGTTCCAAATTGTTACTCTGAAAGCTGGCAAATAAAGGGGATAAAATTAAGAATTGTTTTTAACTTCAGAAATATGTGAAGTCCTATTTTAATCAATTCAATATAAAAATCTTCGTCTATATCGGTACGTTAGCTTATTTCTCAGAAAGAATTCAGTTAAAAAAAAGAATTACTGTATGATAGCTGTTGAGTCAGCAGTCTCTTATGATGATACTGATATTTGGTTAATATTTTGATACACTTTAGTATTAACACCAATGCATATTAAATATTGTTAGTATCATTTGACTCTTTCCTAATGGTGAGGTTTTTATACTTTAATTGTAAGATATGAAGAAAAATTTCACTAATTAGGCAATTACTGGGTATTATTATTGAGCCAGACTTTATATAGGAAACTTAACGTCTTGAGAAGGTTTCTAGGATGAGGGGACCTGGAAGTTAATAGGGCTAAGTTGATACATAAAAAACCAAAATAAATACCATGTCTACATCGACCATGTAGGTTGATAATATAAGGAAATAAGTTCATATGGTTCTGAGGTGCCTTAAGCAGTTTACTATTTGGAGCTTAACCTAGGACTGTATCATCCATGAATTAAAACCGTAAAGTATATATTTGTTCCCCTCCCCTACTCAAAACAAAAAAAAAATTAAAGACTTAAGTATTTCCCATTAAAGTATATGGGAAAATATGTTCTATTTTAAGAACATTTCATATTAGTAATAAAGATATTTGTTGCATGCTTCTGTGCCCTTTATGTGATAAAGATTTATACACTAACCAATTTAATTTAGTTTCACAATCATGTGAGGTAGGTATTTATACACTCCATTTTATAAAAGAGGCAACCTAAAGCAATTAAGGAAATTGAGTAACTTCTCAGTATTATATACGTACAGACTATTGGAGTTTAGATTTTAAAAAAAGCAGATTTTTCTGATTCCGTCTGTTTTCTTTATATGCTTATTCTTAAATTTGTATTCCTATCAAAATAGTTTATTATTATGAAGCTTTTATTCTGTCATGGGTAGTCAAATAATAAGTAAAGTGTACAGTGTCTCAAGTAGTGATCAATCCTATGTAGAAATGTGAATCAGGTCCAGGGAATAGAGAGTGACAGTTGTCAGGTGTCCAGATGAGGAGGGGTACTGTTTTAAATAGGTGGTGGAATAGGCACTTTTGATAAAGTAACTTTGAACAGAGCCCAGAATGAAGTCAGGAAGAAGATGTGCTGATATCTATGGGAACAAGTTTGGAATGTAAGTACAAAGACCCTGTATTAGTCTGCTCAGGCTGCCATAACAGAATACTGCAGACTGAGTGGCTTAAACAGCAGAAATTTTTCTCACAGTGCTGGAGGTTGGAAGTCCAAGATGGACGTGCCATCAGGATGGCGAGGCCTCTCTTCCTGGCTTGCAGATGGCTTCCTTTTCTCTGTGTCCTCATGTGGCCTTTCTTCTGTGCATGCACAGAGACAGAGAGAGAGATCTCGGGCATCTTCTCTTCCTATGAGGTCCCCAGTCCTATCAGATTAAGGTCTCACCTTTATGACCTCATTCAACCTTTACCTCCTTATAGGCCCTATCTCCAAATCTAGTCACCGTGGGTTTTAGGGCTTCAACATATGAATTTTGAGGGAACACAATTCAGTCCATAGCAGACCCTGATGTAGAATCTTAGATATATATTTATGTAGAATATATTCTATATTTTATATAGAATTAAAGCAGCTATGAGAATAGCTTTTTAACTTTATAAAATCATCTTTGCACACTCTCTCCCCATTTGCTTTGCAATTATGGTGACATTGAGCACAACCATTATTTATTTTAAGTTAATAAAAACAAAAACTACGTACAATTCTACCTGTTGCAGCATTGGTGTTTTATAGTAAGTTTTTGATATAGTAGTTACAGAAGTTTTAATGTCCCTGAAGCAGCATAAAAATAACACTAGGCTTCCCTTTTAATATATATTTCTATGATTTTTCATCAACAACGTAAACAGTTCATAGACTTTTTTTAAAGCTTATATATATCAGGCACTGTGCTAAACCTTTTACATATTAAATCAGATGTTTTTGCAACTATCTTTTGAAATAGGTATCATTGTTTTCCCTAGTTTCACAGAGAGGAGAAATTGAGGCAAATAGCTATAAGTGGCAAAACCCTAACTTTCAAACATGTGTAAATCTGCTTAGGTCTTGTAATCTGGCCTGTTAGATTTTGTGTTAATAAAATACCAGTTCCAGGGCCAGCCCGGTGGTGTAGCAGTTAAGTTCTTGTGCTCCGCTTCGGCAGACCATGGTTCGCAAGTTCAGATCCCAGGTACAGACCAACGCACCACTCCTTAAGCCATGCTGTGGTGGCGTCCCATGTAATGTGGGCAAGATTGGCACGAATGTTAGCCCAGGGCCAATCTTCCTCAGCAAAAAGAGGAGGATTGGCAACGGATGTTAGCTTAGGGCTAATCTTCCTCACAAACAAAATAAAATAAAATACCAGTTCTGAAAAAAGAGTCAACTTTAGCATTTGCTCTTGAGACTGGATAGCAAAATAAAAAAGACAAATGGAGGGGGATGGGCCGGTGGCATAATGGTTAAGTTTGCATGCTCTGCTTGGCAGCCCGGGGTTGGTGAGTTTGGATCCCGGCTGCGGACCTATGCACCTCTCCTCAAGCCATGCTGTGGCGGCATCCCACATACAAAATAGAGGAAGATGGGCACAGATGTTAGCTCAGGGCCAATCTTCCTCACCAAAACAAAACAAATGGAGTGATGCGGATGGTGCCTTGTATCTGTGACATGTATATTACTCAAAAAATATTAAAAGCATTTGTGTGTAGGATACTAAAATAGAAAATTGCTCCTACAAGTTGATGCGTTCTTCAACACATGATTTTTGAATGCTTTTTCTGTGCCAGGCACTGTTTTAGACTCTGGGAATATAGCAGTGAACAAGGTAATATCCTTGTTCTCTTATCGTTTATATGTAGTAGGATGATACAAGTGAACATGCACAACAGAAAATTTAACTTAGTTGATGTGAATAAGCAAGTACCTATGTGCTTACTTTTTTTTTTTTTTTTTTGGTGAGGAAGATTGACCATGAGCTAGCATCCATTGCCAGTCCTCCTCTTTTTTCTGAGAAAGATTGGCCCTGAGCTAACATCTGTGCCCATCTTCCTCTATTTTGTATATGGGACCCCACCACAGCATGACTAGATGAGTGGTTCTTAGGTCCGCGCCCAGGATCTAAAACTGCGAACCCTAGGCCACTGAAGTGGGGCACGTGAACTTAACCACTATGCCACTGGGCCAGCCCTGTGTGCTTACTTTAGATTAGGTAATCGATCAAAAAGTGATATTTAAGCTAAAAATTGGTGACAAAAATCCAAAGTGTTAGGGGACTTGCTATCCAAACAGGAACAAACTTGTGATGTTTGAGGAAGAGAATAAATGGCTAATGTGCCTAGAGCATAAAGAGGGAAAAGTGGAGTAATGAGAGAAAGTTGGAGAAGTAGGCAAGGGCCAGATTGTGTACATTCATAAGCCAGAGTAAGGAGTTAGGATTTGACTCAAGTGCAATGTAGGTGGCTCTGGGGAATTATGATATAGAGGTGGGTTTGGTAAGATTCAATAATGAGTACAAAGTATTAGAGCAAGTTACCTTCATAATGCCTTTTCTTGCCCATGTTCATTTACTCAGTAAGATTTATTGAGCATTAGGTACTGGTCCAAGTTCTCCCAAGGACCAGTTATGATTTTAGTGATATCCTGTATGAGATAAAATTATTTGGTCATATGGAGTTTTACACACATTTAAAATGCATGCTATTTTGTGAATAATTTGTATGCAGATTATCTTCATACTTTAGATTTTTTTGGAACTCTGAACATAGACCTACTGATAAACATGTAACTTTTGCTGTAACTTGTGTATGTTTCTGTGTGGGTGATGGTGATGGACTATGGAATCAATTTCATATTTGTAAATTGTAAAAAAAAAAAGAAAAGAAAAGATGCTAGTTCTCATGCTTTCTTCATTTTTAATCTCCAAATTTAACTTTTTTTTTTTTTTTGGTGAGGAAGACCAGCCCTGAGCTAACATCCGTTGCTAATCCTCCTCTTTTTGCTGAGGAAGACTGGCCCTGGGCTAACATCCGTGCCCATCTTCCTCCACTTTATATGGGGGACGCCGCCACGGCATGGCTGACAGGCAGTGCGTCGGCGGGCGCCCGGGATCCGAACCAGCGAACCCTGGGCTGCCAAGCGCGGACTACACCGC
Organism: Tapirus indicus; assembly: GCA_031878705.1. Lineage (NCBI taxonomy): Eukaryota > Metazoa > Chordata > Mammalia > Perissodactyla > Tapiridae > Tapirus > Tapirus indicus. Next base: position 3,820,034 of record CM062933.1, read on the forward strand.
TGCGCCACCGGGCCGGCCCCTCCAAATTTAACTTTTTATCAGGTAGAGTGAATTGTACCTTCACTTGTTTTTGTTAAGCTCAGATATGGAGGAGATACAAAGCATTTTGGTATATTTCCCACTTTAGTAATCTATTTACATTTTTAACTGACAAAAATAAAATACCTGAAGTATTTAACCTTTTCTTTATAGTCATTTTGTCCAGCGATGATGATGATGACAATGACAGGACTAACAGAAGAGACAGCATATCTCCTCAGCCTGCTGATTCAGCATGTTCTTCCCCAGCACCATCCACTGGAAAAGTAGAAGCAGCATTAAATGAAAATACATGTAGAGTAGAGCATGAACTAAGAAGCATTCCAGCAGATTCAGAGTTAAATACAGTTACATTGCCAAGGAAAGCAAGAATGAAAGACCAGGTACTTTTCACATTTATTGACATTAATTCAGATAAGTCTCTTGTTTGGGACGTAAATTTTAGGGGGGAGGGTAATTTGGCAGTGTCAGTGGGAGAAAAAGATGATTATTCATTAAGTGGGACTTAAAATACCACTTGGAAGATTATTTGGAAGAACACTCAAACATATACAAAAATAAATTTCAGTTAAATTAAAGGCTTAAAGTAAAAAATTCAACGAGAAGAAACAATATCAACCTTGCAGTGAAATATAAGTATAAACAAGTGTATTTGTATAATTTAGTGGACAGAGAAAAGTCATTTTAACTTGGGTGTATTTGACTATAACATTGCTGTTTTACTATATAAAAAATTTCAAAATGTTCAGATGGCAAAAGGTAAAAATTATATCAATAGACAACAGATCTAGTGAGGAATGTTTGTAATGCATATTATATACATTACTTTAATATCTATAATGGACTAAGAACTCTTAAAAGTTGGAGGAAAAAAGATAGGAATAGTCAAAGGAGAAAATTTAGATAATAAACTACTACATGAAAAGTGCAAATTACAAAGGAATTGCAAACTAAAATGAAATATAACTGTATACTTAACAGACTTTCAAAATTAATACAAGATCAGTTAATTTATACTATTGGCAAGAATCCAAGGGAAAGGTTACTTTCCTAAATTGCTGATGGAAAAGAAAGTTATGACCTTTGGGCAAAGCAGTGTAAAAACATTTATTAAAATTATTTAAATGTATACCAACTGACCAAATAATTCATTCCCTAGACTCAATCTCAAAGGCATCCTCCCTGTCCCATATGTAAGACTGTATGTATAAACATGATTGTTGGCAAACAACTGCAAACACAATTATTGCCCATTGGTATGGAGATTGCTGAAGGAATTATGGTATATCCGTACCATGGACTATTATGCAGCTACTGACAATGAAAATTAGAGCTATATCCAGGGCTGGTCTTCCTCAGCAAAAAGAGGAGGATTGGCAGCAGATTAGCTAAGGGCTCATCTTCCTCACACACACACACACACGCAAAAATTAGAGCTATATCAGTGACTTTTAGGATTTCTACATGGCGCTGTTGAATGGGAATACCAAGAGGCAGAAATATGTGCATGTTTTCTTATTTTTGTAGAAAGAACTTTTTTTTTTGCTGAGCTCACATCTATTGCCAGTCTTCCTCTGTTTTGCACATGGGTCGCTGCCACAGCTTGGCCATTGACGAGTGGTGTAGGGAACCGAACCCAGGCCGCTGAAGTGGAGCACACTAGGCCGTGGGGCTGACCCTAAAAGAACTTTTTTTAAAATAAATAACTTGTATGTTAAAAAATTGTGTGTGTGTGTACATATGTATGACAGGGATTATAGGAGTAATAAAAATATGGAAATATACGTACTTGGTTGTTAAGATGGGAACCATAAGAAATGAAAAATGGAAAGTAACTATAAGGATAACAGAAAAAATATGGATTAATATTTTTAATATAATCTTGGGGAATGCCGTTCCAAACACTTCAGCACCGACAAACATAGTAAATGAAAGGATTGAATAAATTTGGTTAAATGAAAAGTACAGAACAGTGTACCAAAACATCATAAACAGAATTGGTAGGTAAATGCAAATAGGGAAAAAATAGTGAACTATATATGACAAAGTATGAATTGGTCCTTCATATAGTTTTAATTTTTTAAAAATCAAGAAATAGAAGCAAACCATAGAAAAATGAGTAAAGGAAATGAATAGAGTTCAAAAAAGGTAGTAAAGTACTGAAAGTGGAATTAAAACAAAATGGGCCAGCCTGGTGGCGTAGTGGTTAAGTTCACACACTCTGCTTTGGTAGCCTGGAGTTCGCCAATTCGGATCCTTGGTGTGGGCCTACACACCACTCATCAAGCTGTGCTGTGGCGAGTTCCCATATACAAAATAGAGGAAGATGGGCATGGATGTTAGCTCAGCAACAATCTTCCTCAAGCAAAAAAAAAAAAAAGGAAGATTAGCAACAGGTGTTAGCGCAGGGCCAATCTTCCTGACCAAGAAAAAAGCCAGAATACATTTTGTTAACTGTCATATTGCTGAAAATTTTTAAAGTATAATATTATCTCATCTTGGCTAGTGTTTGGAAAAATGGAATGTTTGGTCTGTAAACTGGTATAACTATGCTGGAGGGCAATTTGGCAATGATTATATATACCAGGATTTAGATGTAGAAATGCTTATTGGAGAATAGTATGTTGTGGGAAATGGTCAGAAAGAACTCAGATGTCCAGCATAAGAGGGTTCAGTTAAATAAATAATGGATTTCCATATGATGGAATTCATGGGTGAGCAATTTTCAAACTGGTGCACTGAACAGTAAGGGTTCCCCAGTGCTCTTTTAGAGACTGCTTGGGAGAAGGTGGACCACCCAAGTTCTAGACTCAGTCCCTCTACTATGGATTCAGCTAGACTAGCTCTTAAATTATCTATTTTATTTTTGAGCTAAATAACATGTCATTTGAAGAAAGAATTCTAAAGCTAAAAGAAGGTTTTAAATCTCTCTAATAGCTTTCTATTAATAATCTGGGAAAATACTCGTGATAAATCTGTTAATAAGCCTGGAAAAGCAGTTTACAGAAATATATATATATTTATATATAACTTATATATATATATAAATCACTTTTTTTTTTTTTTTTTGTGGGGAAGACCAGCCCTGAGCTAACATCCGTTGCCAATCCTCCCCTTTTTGCTGAGGAAGACTGGCCCTGGGCTAACATCGTGCCCATCTTCCTCCACTTTATATGGGACGCCGCCACGGCATGGCTGACAGGCAGTGCATCGGCGGGCGCCCGGGATATGAACCCGCGAACCCCGGGCTGCCAAGCGTGGACTAAACCGCTGCGCCACCGGGCGGCCCTCCACATTTTGTTTTAATACTTATTTTTTCCTATGACTTAGATCACAGAAACGTCTCTAGAGGGATAATGAGAATAGTGCCCATCTCTATGCAGTGGACATTTTTTTCCTCTTGTTTTTCTGTCCAGATTCTGTTTTGTTCTTATGATAATAATAAAGTTTATAATGTGATAACTTTAATTACTTTTAGTTTAAATTATACATATATAAAATATTATGATTAATTTGCATTTGGAAGTGACTGTGAAATCTTAATTTAACAGATCAAGTACAGTCATGCGTCACTTAATGATGTGGATACATTCTGAGAAGTGCACCATTAGGTGATTTCATTGTTGTGCGAACATCAGAGTGTACTTCAACAGACCTAGATAAGTATAGCCTAGTACACACCTAGGCTATACGGTCCTAGTCTTATGGGACCACCGTTGTATATGCAGTCTGTTGCATCATTGTTGACTGAAATGTTATGGAACGCATGACTGGTTTAAAATTGTTAAATATATAAAGAAGCATCTTTTTGTAATGCAAATAACCACTCCCCTAAATTACCTGTTTGCTAAAGAAGTGATGATTTAATCCAAGTACAGTCATGTGCCACATAATGACATTTCAGTCAACATTGGAACAGGTATATGACAGTGGTCCCATAAGTTTAGTACCATATAGCCTAGGTGTGTAGTAGGCTACACCATCCAGGTTTGTTTAAGCACACTCTATGATGTTTGCACAATGATGAAATCACCTAATGATGCATTTCTCAGAACTGTTCCCGTCGTTAAGCAACACATGACTGTACTACAACCACTACCACTATTACTAGCTAACTTTTATCCAGCATTTTAGTGTGCATGAAGCACTGTGCTAACCTGCTTATATGCATTAGCTCATTTGAATAGATGTTCTTCATATTTTACAGTTTAGGAAACCAAAATTTAACATAAGTTTTACAAGATCAGATCCTTAAAAGGTGATATAGCTGTGATTGGCAGTCTGATTCCCAGAGTGCCATTCCTCACTGCTGTGTTATTACTTGAATTTCAAGGAGTAACTAGATAAAGTGTAGCTAGATAAAATAGAAGGGGTTTACTATTATATAAAATCAATGTTTTTTACTTCATCTAACACTGTTGAAGTAAAATCAATCTTACGTTTTGATAATTATGTTTCTTATATTGGATCTTCTTTGCATATGTGTACTTAGTTTGCAGCCTTGTTTTAGTAACTTTATTAAGTGAAAATTTTCTTTTTCAGTTTGGTAATTCTATTATCAACACACCTCTGAAACGTCGCAAAGTGATTTCTCAAGAAACTTTAGTTGATCCTGTCTCTTTAAGCTGCCAAAGTTCATTTGACAGTGTCATTTTGAACTGTCGAAGTATACGAGTAGGAACACTCTTCCGGCTGTTAATAGAGCCTGTTATTGTAAGTACATTCTTAAGTGCTTTACTGTACCACATTGTAAGACTCAAAATTACATGCCTAAGGCTAATAATGTAGTATTTTAAAATTTGTATATTAAAATGTTTAATTTAATAGAATATTAAATTATTTTAAGATTTCATATTGTTTTGAGTATGTAAACAATTATAGAATAGCTCCTCACCATAAAAACCAGTGGATAAAAAATTTATCATAATGTAATGTTCAAGATAGGGACATATTCATCATAGGAAGATACTTAATATTCTCACTGAGGTAGAAAACCTCCAGTATGTTACTGTTTTATTCTCATGCCAGCTCAATGCATGAAAAGAGTATTTTAAAGGACTGTAATGAGAGAAGAATCCAAAAGCTTTGGAGTCTGCAGAAATATGTCTGGCAGCATTAAGACTCCCAGAAATGGGTTATTGGACTACAGTTGCCACCCAAGAGGCGTTGTGCTTTTGGACTAGTTCAATGTCCACAGTCAAAGGACTTTCTATAGTCCCTTTAATTTACCTGTCATATCTGTCTACTTATTGTTCTCCTGCCACCAATCCCTTTCAAATGTGTATTTTCTATTTGAAATTTTAATGTAATCTCTTTAACCAGCCTTCTTAGTCATCATTTTTCTTCTTTCTAATGTGTCTTACACATTGTTGGTAGAATCGTCTTCCTGTAACACTGCACTTACTTTGTAAGCCTTTATTTTCTAATGCCTTAACTTGTCCCTGACTGTTCCCAACTATTCTTTCAAACTCTGTCTCCTAGTATTGTCCTTTATACATAAAGCAGTATTTTTAAGAAAATACATTATATCACATCAGGAAAGGTAAAAGATAATTTTATTATTTAAATTATGGTGAATAATAACTTTATTTCCTAGGATTCATGGTTCTAGGATACAATATGATCAAAAGGAAAAAAAAATTTCATAGGTTACTTTATAGGAAAAAATGAAGTGTGGACCTGATTTCTTATCAGAGCAAAGCTCTATGGGAAACTAACATTTTTTTCTTTTTCATCAAAAAACTCCAGCTTCTCACAATATGAAAACTTTAAGTGTACTCCAGAGACTTAAAGCAAATTATATATAGACTGTCTGTCCATTATTGCCCAATAACATTGTAACGTACATCAAGGTTTTCAGGGATTTATGAAACTTCTGTTTTATTATGAGCCTTCATAGTACAGATTATCTTTCCTGGTTTCTGTCAGTTACCTTAAAATGTCATTCTATGTCACTATACCTCAGAAATTTCCAGGACTACCCATTAGGTATTTCTCCCACATTAACACCATTATTCAGAACTTTTCAGTATGATTAAGGTTTTGCTGGTAATTTAGACATTTAGTTGGAATTTGCATGTTTAGTCCCAAGGCTGTCTAGCGAGAATTACATTAAAATTTGAATGAAATTTTTTTTTACATGAAAGTTACAGGTTAGGATATACCTGATCTAGTGAAGAAAAACTAACTTTGTGAATTTACTTTAAGAAATAAAAGGCAGTATGTGTAATGTAAAATGTGTGGATACAGCTTTTCTTTAATTAAAATGCTAAATGAAATATTTTAGCCAAAAAGTAGTTGTGCTTATAATGTGGTGGAAATTTGCAATCTCTGGTATTAACCTTCCTTGTGCCATGGAATTTTCCCAAAAAACATTCCTTGATGAAGTATAGTGGATCTCTAACTTCCTATTTGTGTGTGTGTGATGAAGACCATCCCTGAGCTAACATCCGTTGCCAATCCTCCTCTTTTTGCTGAGGAAGACTGGCCCTGGGCTAACATCCATGCCCATCTTCTTCCGCTTTGGCATGGCTGACAAGCAGTGCATCGGTGGGCGCCCGGGATCTGAACCCGTGAACCCTGGGCTGCCAAAGCACAAACTAAACCACTGTGCCACCAGGCTGGCCCCTGGATCTCTAATTTCTTTAGATAGTGTATTAAAAAGATGGTTTGATATTTTCTTCTTGAACATAACTTCCTTATGTTTTTTGTGTGTGTGTGTGAGGAAGACCAGCCCTGAGCTAACATCCGTCGCCAATCCTCCTCTTTTCACTGAGGAAGACTGGCCCTGGGCTAACATCCGTGCTCATCTTTCCTCTATTTTATATGGGACGCCGCCACAGCATGGCTGACAAGCAGTGCGTCGGCGGGCGCCCGGGATCCGAACCTGTGAACCCCAGGCTGCCAAGCGCGGACTAAACTGCTGTGCCACCGGGCAGCCCCATTTTATAGTGAAATGATTTATCTGCCATGTCATTATTAATCTGAGAAGCAGATTTTAAATGTTTTGTCAAATTTCATAGTCATTTATTATTAGGTAATCTAATTATTTTAAATTCACTCTGTTAGAATTCACACTAGAAGTTCCAGTTTTATTTAAATGTAAATACGTTTATTTAAATATTTTATTTAAGGAAAATGGCTTACATTGTTAGGAATACCATATACATCCAAATATAATGCAGTCCCTCATTTTTCCAGAGAAAAAATTGAAAAGACAAAAAATCAAGGTTTTTTGGCCAACTTAAATTTAGAAACTCTTGGGGATGTAGATGAAATAGCCCAATGTCTACTTGTAATACTAATATTTATGTGTAATTTATTTGCACACACATTTTTAAATGGCTTATATTTAGACATGCTTCTTTCTATTCCTACATCTCATGCAACAGTTTTATTCAAATGCTTACATATTAGTGTTTGTCATCCTTATTGCCACTTTTTTTCTAATGTACTTTTCTAAAGCATGTAACTTCAGCTTCTATGTATGTTGGAATGTTTCCCAAGCTACAAGTGCCCATTCTCGATCCCCAAATAATGTGTTACTTTCTATTAAAACCAATTAACGTATTACTTTCAAACACGATCTTTAGAAGGTATGTTTAGTGACTTTCCAATTGTGGTAATTACTAAATTTATTCTGTATTTCCTTGCTTCCTTTTTTTACATTGTGAAAATTTTCAAACAGAAGAATTGGAAGAATTTTACAGTGAACATTCATAAAACTCCCAGCTAGATTCTGCCATTCACATATTACTAAACTGGCTTTTCATGTATCTAGTCATCCCTCTATATGTCGCTCCAACTTATTTTTTTAATGCATTTTAAAGTTCTCGTCTCCCTTTTGATTCTCTTAACTTACGTAAACACACAAATGATTATTCAGGGTGTATCAGACTTAATATGTCTTCTCCACATTAAAACACTAAGTTAGAAAATCACCTTTTTGTAGCTACCAATAATAACTGATACAGGCTGAAACCAGGCTGAGAGAAAGGTTATTAGGGAACAGGATATACACAAGCTTTCGAGTATCTCTCCACAGACTACTATTTAATTACAAAGGGAAAAATATATTTTTACAGTGGAAAGATCTGGCATACTGCCTTCACCGTGCTTGTATCAACAGTGGGACAGCCTGACATCATGTGCCTTCTGTTGTGATGTAGTGGGAGTTATAAAACATCCACTCTCTGCTGTATTTCCTGGGAGTGTGTGGCCTGAATTTAAAAATAAGGAAATTCACGTCAAGGAGAATAGAGAGGGAGTTTTCTAGTCTAGACAGGAGTAGACAAAAGAGACAAATGTAATGTAACCTTGACAGAATCATGGATTGGGGAAAAGTTAAATTAGCAATAATGGACAATTTTGAGCAGTGGAGGAAATCTGAGTATGAACTGTATGGTTGAATGAAGTTAATCTTGATTTTCTTAAATGTGGTAATGATGTTTTGGTTGTGTAGGAAGATGTCCTTGTTCTTGGGAGATATATGCTGATGGATTTGGGGATGGAATGTCATGATGTTCTCAGCCTGGTTTATGCTGGTTTAGCAAAAGAGAAGTGTGTATATACATAAAAAGAGTGATGGAATAGATGTGGCAATTTATTAACAGTGAATCTAGGTAAGGAGTATTCAGGTGTTCATTGTAGTATTCTGTCAACTTCTCTTTGAAGTTATGAGAAATAGATCAATAATATAAGAAATGTTCTAAATACTTGAATTTAAAAAGTGAAGCTTGCCTTTCTGAGAGATAATTTGGGGGTGCAGTAGATATCTCATCTCATATTTAAGTACATGATAGATGGTTCAGTTTTTCTGCCCTCTGTAATCTAAGTCCCAACTATGTCATTCATTGTGTTTGTAGCAAAATCTTCATAAATCTATGATAGGTACTAATATATCTTATTTTTCAGTTTTGTTTAGATTTTATCAAGATACAGCTAGAAGGTAAGCTATTTTATGTCTTTTTCCTCACTAAGGCTTTGTTTACACCGAAGCACTTTACAGGAATAAAAGATTAAATGATATTCATAGAATTCATTAAAATGATTTAGTTATTACATAGATCTGCTTAACAAAGGGCATATATCTTGATAGTGTAATTTCACTCTGTAACATCACAAAACCTATCTTTAATTTTATAAATATACTTCATTAGAACCCTCTTTTCATTAGGAAAAAAATGTAAAAGCTTCTTTAAGATTGTTACAAAGATTTGTCTTCGTTTCCCACTAGAATTACTATTTACAGAGCATAATAAATATGTTTTTAATTTTAAACTTGTATTTCCTCAGTTTTCTCCACTCATGATTTTGCCCTCTTAGAATTGATCCCTTTTTCATTTCCATTTATTTTCCTCCAGAACCAGAAAATGATCCTGTAGGGATTACTTTAAATACCTCTGATCTAACTAAATGTGAATGGTGTAATGTCCGAAAATTGCCAGTAGTGTTTCTTCAAACGATACCAGCAGTTTATCAAAAGCTGAGCATGCAACTGCAAATGAATATGGAGGATAACGTTTGGAATGATTGTAAAGGAATAAGTAAGTTAACAAGTAAGTTATGTGGAACAGATTATAATAATACATACATCTTATTGAATAGCAGAATGTGAGTGCACTTTGATAGAGGCCTCAGATGTATATTACCAACAGTCCTTACAGTGACCTTGTAAGATAGATACTACTTCCTCCATTTTACAGATGAGGAAAAGCCCACAGAAAGTGGAAGTTCTGAAGATAAAACACAGGTTTACCCATTTAGAATGTTTTCAAAATGGGTTAAAACTCAAAAGATCTGCATTTTTTAAGACTGTATTATCTGAGTAAAATGAATTTTTTTGATGCTAAGGGTAAATCAACCATATAAATCTGGAATCCTTGAAACTTAGCCTGAATAGGAAGTTTGCAAGTTTGTGGAATGTGTCCTCATCCTTCACGATAAACAGATGTGGTTCTCCAGTGTGTTTCCCTTCACCTCTGACACTTATGGCATAGCACGACTAGTTGTAAAATCAATAGTTTTTGACAGTAATTGCTTCTTCAGCTTCATGCTGAGTAAATGATAGCTACTATTAAAGCTGCAAGAGCTGGCACATAAGTGAATAGCAGTTTTTGCAGTTAAATAAAACTCTATAGGTAACAGCAGTTCACTTGGCAGTTTCTTATTTGTGTTTGACAAAAATGTTGATTGATACATATTTAAAATTATAAATATATTTGGATCCTATTAGATGAAGTAAATTAGTTACATCCATGGATAGATTTGTTCTTGAGGTACTGCTAGAGTAATTTGTTCTAGTTCCTTTCTCTTAATAACTTAGGTGACATTGTCAGGTAACACAGTCACTGGTCTTTATTTCTGCATTTATTGTATATCCACTGTATGCCAAACATTGTTTTGAACATTTATACCAAGATTCCTATTCTTAGAAATAACTAGTTGTTACTCTTTTTCTAATATCTATTTACTTATTTTTTTCTTTTAGACTTATAGTTATGTTGATTTCTTTTCAGATTTGGAAGAACAGTATATAATTTTAATTTTTCAAAATGGCCTTGATCCTCAAGCAAATATGGTATTTGAAAATATCATTACTGACATTGGTATAAAGAATAAGGTATCCAATTTTTTTGCAAAAATTCCCTTTGAAGAAGCCAATAGCAGACTTGTTGCCTGTACAAGAACCTATGAAGAGAACATCAAAGGAAGTAGTGTGCAAAAAGAAAACAAAATTAAAAATGTAATTATGTTTTTTAATTTTTAAAATATTTTAAATAATGGGTAGGGAAATCTTTAAAAGGAAATATATTTCATTATCATAATGCTTATTTCAGAGTTAGATCTTTTAAATTCCATTTCAGAATTATTTGCTTTTATATATGATTTGTAAACTATCTTGTGTCAAAACATTAATGGTGGGTAAGTGACTTGTGACACAAATAGTTCTTGGTATAGGTTTCAGAAGCATTTTTAGTTCCTTTCCATACTCTATTCTTGTCTTTACTTTTCATCGTCTTTTCTTTTTCTTTCATCCTTTTTTCTTTTTCTCCCACTCTCAACATATGTACACTGCTACATTCAAATTGATAGTTACCTGGTTTCTTAAATTTGCTGGTGGTCCCCAGTGATGCCATTGGCTTCAGTGCAAATAAAGGAATTGGGGGGTGCCAGCCCAGTGGTGTAGTGGTTAAGTTCGCCCACTCTGCTTCAGCGGCCCAGGGTTCACAGGTTCAGATCCCAGGCACAGACCTATGCACTGCTCTTCAAACCATGCTGTGGCAGCGTCCCATATATAAAATAGAGGATGTTAGCTAGGGCCAATCTTCCTCAGCAAAAGAGGAAGATTGGCAATGGATGTTAGCTCATGGCCAATCTCCCTCACCGAAAAAAAAGGAATTTTGGTCTCTGATGTACATTTAAATGTACCACGTGCATAAGTGGTTGAAAACTTGGGAAATGAAGAATACATACCATTTTATCCTGTCAACGTATGTATCCAATTCTAGAATAACTAATCATATAGTAGGTAACTCTGAAGCCACCTGAACCAAAGGCCACAGTACTACTGTAACACATAGTATAATGTTAAATAATACAAATATAACTTAAATACTCTAAATTTGTCCCCTACCACAGCAACTGAGTTTTTCTGACTTAGTTTATTGGGAATACTTAAAATCTTTCAACCTGGCTACAAACTTGGAAATAGGGCTATCCAAGGCACAATCTTGGTGAAAGTGAGCAAGGTCTCACCAGAGAAGAGCTATTCACATAGTTAGTGGGTTGAGGAAAAGAACAGAAGAAGTAAGGGGAATCATTCCCCTTCTTTTGCAGGATTGGCTATGGGAGATAATTCCAGAGGAAGAAAAGAGCAGCTGGAGCCATAAGGCAGCTGTAATGGACTCAAATGTCAATGGAGGGCTCTTCCTTTAAGGACTCCTTGATTCTGGAGGTCTGAAGCTCATTGGACTGTGTTCCCTGAGCCTTTGCTCCCATATCCTGTGAATTGCCTAGCCACTGAACTTAGGTAGGCCTCCACTGCTAGAATAAAAAAAATCACTATATCTCTTCTTTGGGTTTTAGTAACACAATCTAATAGGATAGTGGAGATCTTAAGAGACAAGATACTAGAGAAACCATTGTTACAAAAATTGGAAGAGTTTCACTGTGCTGGAAGCTACAGATAAAAAGAAAGTAGACCTTAGTTTTGCCTGTTTATTTAATTAATTTTTTAATTTTTTGCTGAGGAAGATTTGCCCTGAACTGATAACATCTGTTGCCAATCCTCCTCTTTTTGCTTGAGGAAGATTCACCCTGAGCTAACATCTGTGCCAGTCTTCTTCTGTTTTGTATGTGGGTCACCTCCACAGCATGGCCATCAACGAGTGGTATAGGTCGGCATCCGGGAACCAAACCTGGCCACCAAAGCAGAGCGTGCCAAACTTAACCAGTAGGCCACGGGCCTGGCCCCCCTGTTAATTTTCAACTGTTAAAAATCGTGTGCTTTTTAGATTCATATTTTTAATCCTTTATATTGAAAAGCATTTTTGCCTTGTGCTTGCTCTTTTTGAAAATTTTCCCAATTAACTTGGAAAATTTATAATTTTCTTTACCAGGTGTCCCTTGAATCTAAAATACAACTTAAAAACAAACAAGAATTCCAGTTTTTTGATGATGAGGAAGAAACTGGAGAGAGTCACACCATCTTCATGGGCCCTGTAGAAAAGTGAGAAAATTCCTTTGCATTTGCAACACTCTTAAATTTCTTCTCTGTTTTATTACATTTCATATATATATATATGTATGTATGTATGTATGTATATATTCATGTATATATATATGTGTGTATATATATACATATACATATATATATATATGTATGTATATATTTGTTTATTGACTTGGTTTTTTTATTTTGTTACAGATTGATAGTATATCCACCACCTCCAGCTAAGGGAGGCATCTCTGTTACTAATGAGGACCTGCATTGTCTAAGTGAAGGAGAATTTTTAAATGATGTTATTATAGACTTCTATTTGAAGTAAGTTAATTTTCTACTAACCTTGTAGCAAATCTTCAACATTCTGTAATTTATGTCTTTGTTTTCTAGAGTCAAAACTGTTTGGATTTTGAATTCCATCACGGCCACTTATTATGTGACATTTGGGAAGTTATTTAATGTGTGTGCCTTTGTTTCCTCATTTTAAAAATGAGAATAATAATAATATCTAAAAGGGTTGTGAGAATTCAATAAGATAATACATGTCAAGAGCTAGGAAAAATAGCTGGCGCATGCAAAGTGTTCATAAATGATAGCTTATTATGTTGTTGTTGTTATTTTTACAGTGTTTTAAGCCTGTAAAAAATTGTTACTACCCTAGGTTAGGTAATAATTTGTAGAGCAAGCACAAAAGTATTTCACTCATTTCCTTTAATAAATGCTTATCAAGTGCCAGCTATGTGCTAAGTACTGTCTTGAAGTTTATGGTCTTGTAGGGAATACAAATATGGGATTAAAGCATTGACAGAAGACACAGCAGAAAAAGATTCATTCTCTTCATTCTCTTTGGGGTTGGGAAATATGAGGGACCAAGAAGCTTTCCTGGAAGAGCTTACATCATAACCCAGTATACACATGCATATACATGTATGTTCAGTGTGTTTATACATGTATAAATTTGTATGTGTTTACTGGTTTGTGATATAAAATGGGTGTGTATATGAAACAAAACAGAACTTAACTAACAGTGTGTCTAGTGTTCTCCAGTATTTTCTAGTTATTCAAATGTATTTTGTAAAACAATTTTTTAAAATCTGGTTGTTGAAAGCTGCTGAATTGATTGTATTGCCTACTAATGGTTGCAAGCCAGTTTGGGAAAAGAAAGCATTGTTATAAAGAAGGACAGGTTTGGGGGCCAGCCCAGTGGTGTAGTGGTTAAGTTCACGCACTCCACTTCAGTGGCCCGGGCTTTGGATCCCAGGCACGGACCTGCATACCACTCATCAAGCCATGCTGTGGCAGCATCCCACATATAAAGTGGAGGAAGATTGTCACAGATGGTAGCTCAGGGACAATCGTTCTCACCAATAGAAGAAGAATGATAGGTTTTGATCAGAGCAGTAATATCATAATTGAGTTACCTTAAGATCATTTGACTAGCATGTTCATTGTGGATGTCTAGATGAGAGAGGATTTAAGGAGATTTAATTAAGGTGATAAAAGAAGCCTAATAAGGCATTTTTTATTTATTTATTTTTTTTGTGAGGAAGACCAGCCCTGAGCTAACATCTTGCCAATCCTCCTCTTTTTGCTGAGGAAGACTGGCCCTGGGCTAACATCCGTGCCCATCTTCCTCCACTTTATATGGGACGCCACCACGGCGTGGCTGACAGACAGTGCGTCGGCGGGCGACCGGGATCCGAACCCGCGAACCTTGGGCTGCCAAGCGCGGACTTAACCTCTGCGCCACCGGGCGGCCCCTAATTAAGGCATTTTAATTGGAGTGGAGAAGAAATAATGAAATTTTTTTAAGAGGTAGAGTTGTTTAGCATGACTCCAGGACTGATTAAATGGATATTAAGAAGGAGAGAAATGGGTGCCAATTAACTCCTAGTTTTCTGATTAGTGAGACCTGCTAAATGATTTTCCCACTAACTGAAGCAATGAATGCAGAAGAACAAGTTTGGGTGGGAGCGGGGAAGAGTTCCCTTTTAGATGTCTGTGATATAGCAAAAGGGACAGTGCTAGTAAACAGTAGAATTTATGGTTCTGGTGGTCAGTTGAGTTCTGGCCTGGAGAATAGGAGGCTTTACTTAATTATGAGAATGGATGAAATTGCTTAGATAGGGATATAGAATGAGAAAAAGAGCTATAAGGACAGAACCTGGAGAGTAGATTTTGATAGGGAGGAAAGAGACTCCTATGAATAAATCCTTTTTTTTTTTTAAATAAATTCTGAAAGTATGTGAGAGGTAAGGAGAGAAATCCAGAAAGAATGATATCATGAAATTGAAGGGGGGTGAAAGCTATAAAGGAAGATACATTCAGTGGCATCAATACAGCAGAGGTCAAGGCAGATAAGGGCTAAGAATAACACTGAGGTCACAGTGACCCTAAGCTGATTAGGGTCGAGTACAGAGCCAGACTTGCACCCTTGCTCCTGGAGGATAATGAGGGAGCCTTCCACCTCCATCTGTCAGTAACATGGAGTTCCCCCATGTTGGTGGTGACCTAGTAGAGAACCTGTACTTCCACCCCCATCTGACAGTAATGAAGTGGCACCCATTTCACCCACTGGAGTGTGGTGCCGGAGGGGGCCTGCTAAAACACAAGAATTAAATAAGACTCAGAGTCCAGGAGAAACTGCCCTAGATTTTAAATGCCTGGCTTTGCAGATGTAGACCCCTTTGAGACCTAACAGACTCATTCAAGGACAAGTTTAGACAAATTCTTGAGTCTTATAATATTCAAAATTTCCAGATTTTCATTGATAATTATTTGTCTCACTAAGAACCAGAGAGATCTCAAACTGAATGAGAAAAGGCAGCCAACACAGAGATGTCACAGATGTTAGAATTATCTGACAAAGATTTTAAAGTATCCATCATAAAAATTCTTTAATGAACAGTTAGGAACACATGTGAAATTTGTGAAAAAATAGAAAGATACAAAGAAAGAAATGGAAATTTTAGAACTGAAACTACAGGAACAAAAACTTTAGTGAATAAGCTCAACAGCAGAATGGAGAGGACAGGAAAGAATCAGTGGACTAGAAGATAGAACATATTACTAACTACATTCAATCCACATGCTCTAAATATATCAATTAAAGGACCAAGATTGACGGAGTGGATTAAACTATGTCCTGTCTACAAAAAACTCACTTCAAAGATGATGATATATGTAGTCGAAAAGGATGGAAAAAGATATACCATGCAAATATTAGAAGAAGGCAGAAGTTACTATATTAATATCGGATAAAGTAAACTTCAGAGCAAAAACAGTTACCAGGGATAGAGGGGGACATTATATAATGATAAAGGCGTGAAACCACCAAGAAGACTTAGCAATCCTAAATGAGTTTGTGCCATAAAACAGAGCTACAAAATATGTGAAGCAAAAACTGATAGATCTAAAAGGAGAAACAGAAAAATCCACAAATACAACTGGAGACTTCAGTTCCCTTCTCTCAACAACTGAAAGAATGACTAAACAAAATCAACAAGGATATGGAAGAACTCAACAACACTATCAACCAACAAGATCTGCTTAACATCAGGGGGTAATATTATATGCCTGTTTATGTTAACTATACCCCTTTTCAAAGGCACTGTTTTTCCTTTTGAAGATTTAATGGTGATGGAATATGTTTCAGTAAGTTATAAATGTGTCATAGATTTGCTGGCAAGAGAAACTGCCCTAGATTTTAAATGCCCGGCTTTGCAGGTGTAGACCCCTTTGAGACCTAACAGACACATTCAAGGACAAGTTTGAACAAAGTTTTTGATAGCTACGTCAAAAAATGCTGTCTCATACAAATGGCCAACAAGTATATGCAAAGATCCTCGACGTTATTAATAACCAGAGAAGTACAAATCAAAGCCACAATGAGGTATATCACCTTATATCCATTAGGATGGCTACTATTAAAAAAAAGAAGAAAATAACAAGTGTTGATAAGAACGTGGACAAATTGGAACCCTTGTGCACTGCAGGGTAGGTGTGTAACGTGGTACAGCCAATAGAGAAAACAGTATGTTGGTTCCTCACAAAATTAAAAATCAAACTACCATATGATAGAGCAATCCCACTTCTGAGTGTATACGCAGATGAATTGAAAGTAGGATCTCAAAAGAGATACTTGCACACCATGTTCATAGTAGCCAAGAGATGGAAGCAACCCAAATGTCCATTGATGGATAAGTGAATAAACAAAATGTGGTATATACGTAAATGGACTATTATTCACCCTTAAAAAAGAAGACCTGTCACATCCTACAACCTGGGTGAATCTGTAAGACATTATGCAAAGTGAAATAAGCCAGTCACAAAGAGACAGATACTGTATGATTCCACTTATATGAGGTATCCGAAGTAGTCAAATTCATAGAAAAAGAAAGTAAATGGTGGTTAGTAGGGGCTGAAGGGCAGGGGAAAAGAGATTGTTGTTTAATGGATATAGAGTTTCAGTTTTGCAAGATAAAAAGTTCTGGATGGGGCCACCCGCTGGCACAGCGGTTTAGTCCGTGCTTGGCAGCCCCGGGGCTTGCAGGTTCGGATCCCGGGCGCCCGCCGATGCACTGCTCGTCAGCCATACCGTGGCGGCGTCCCATATAAAGTAGAGGAAGTTGGGCACAATGTTAGCCCAGGGCCAGTCTTCCTCAGCAAAAAAAGAGGAGGATTGGCGATGGGCTGGTCTTCCTCACAAAAAAAAAAAAAAAGTTCTGGATATCTATTTCACAACAGTGTAAATATGCTTAACACTACTGACTGAACTGTACACTTAAAAATGGTTAAGTTGTAAACTTTGTTATTCAGTTTTTCCATAATTTTTTTTAAAAAAGATGTTATCTCTTAATCCTAATGCATACTACCTTAACAAACCAAGCTACTGAAAAGTCATAAATGAATGTGTAGAACAGCAGTGCTGTTGTTGGATGAAGTGTTCTGTGAATGTCAGTTAGGTCAAGTTGTTTCATAGTGCTATTCAGGTCATCTTTGTCCTTACTGATTTTCTGCCTACTTGTTTTTATCAGTTATTGAGAAGGCTGTTGATCTCCAACTATAATTATAGGTTTGTCTATTTCTCTTTTCAAATCTATCAGGTTTTGCCTTATGTATTTTGAAGCTTTGTTATTAGGCACATACACGTTTATGTCTTCTTGGAGAATTGACCCCTTTATCATTATGTAATGTCCATTTTTATCCTTGGTAGTCTTCCTTGTTCTTAAGCCTACTTTGTTCAAAATGAGTCTAACTACCCTAGCTTTCTTTTGGTTTGTGTTTTCTTGGTATATATTTTTTTACCCCTTTACTTTTAACCTATTTAAGTCTTTATATTTAAAATTGTTTTTTGTTTGAAAGCGTATAAATGGATCTGAAAAAGAAATTGAACTACTGTATTTTGTTTACATTTTAGTTTATTTCATACTTAATGTGCACTTTTTGGATTGTAGTAGAGATTTTACTGTCATCTGTTTATATTCTTGAAATTCTTTATATTTTTAGGAGGCCCTCTGAGATTTTATAGTTAGACTTTAAAACAAATTTCACACAGTAAAATTACATTATCTACAAGTT
This sequence comes from Tapirus indicus, assembly GCA_031878705.1. Classification (NCBI taxonomy): domain Eukaryota; kingdom Metazoa; phylum Chordata; class Mammalia; order Perissodactyla; family Tapiridae; genus Tapirus; species Tapirus indicus. The sequence continues at coordinate 3,838,377 of CM062933.1, forward strand.
CTTCCTTTTCTGATGCAAATCAGTATTCCCAATTAAAAGGGAACCTAACAAAATCCATGATTTTTAAAAATCTGTTTGTATTTATCTCATGACATTCTTAGAAGTGAATTAAAAAGAGGAAACTTTTTTTAAACTTCATTATTAAAAGAAATCATTTGGCTGCTACCAGAGCTGCTCATTCTTTTCCATTTCTAACTCTACACATTAGAAACAAAATTTTCCAATATTACAAGAAGTAGAAGGGCACTGCATCTAGAGAATGTTAATAAAGTGCAGAGAAGAAAGGAATTATGTTAATAAAAATTACTTTCAAAGTCACATAGAGTTGCAGATTAACTTGAGAATCATCTTTTAACTTCATCCTACCATTAAAGATTGAGTTAATGATTGTGATTGTTAAATTGTCCACTTTATGATATAGCAAGTGAACAGCTTCACCATGACATTCAATATTTAACTGATTTATACACTGAAAGAAAAAATGCACCCAAATAAAGAAATTCCCACAAGTTTTTTGTAATAAACTTAGTTTCCCTTTAATTTGAAAATAAGAGACATGGCTGTTCTAATTAAAATTAATAGTTCTAACACACATACATAAAAAAACTCAAAAATATATAGTCACAGAAATTCTTTTGGGTGTATATCAGATCAGAAAAACAAAACTAGTTACTTTAAAAGGCATGGATTTGTTTACATATGAAGTAAAGAGTTTTCTTAAATCACAAATAACTTTTCTTTTTTTAAGTTGAATTATCTTTTTGTTTATTCAGTTCAGTTTTACAAAGTAGCCATTGTAATTTGGGCTGCTAAAAGCTGCATGATTCACCCTTTATGGTGTAGCCCCTAAACTCAAATCTAGTTGACTACATGCTCTGTTTTGAGTTTATTATTGTAGAATTCAGCAGTTGATTTAAACTGTGTCATGAGCTGATTCACAGTCTTATAATATCTTTTGTAGGGGCACACTGAGTTGCTCTAAAGCAAGAAATCTGTAAGTTTGTCCTTTTCATCAGAATTTGAGCTTTAGAATTATCAAATATGATAAAAGTGACAGGTCTCAAAAATGTGCCTTCTGGGACATTTGCTGTTTCTGTGTAAGATTTCACAGGGTTTTCAGACTATACTCATTTTAACAAAATGAATATGGTCATAAACTTGAATTTGCATAGCTTCTTTGAGGAATTTTGGAACCTAAACCATTAAATTTAATATATCATCATTTCCCTTTGTGATGTAAAGGAACCATTGCTATTTGTTTTGATATAGACCTGTCTATAGGCAAGGAAAAATTAGAACCGATGTGAGATCACTTTAAAGAGTCATTGTTACAACCTCACCAGTGTACAGGTTCTTTGTATTTCTTCTCTGTTTCTATAAAAAGTACTGTATGGCTGGTTCTTCATGGTTTATTAACTGAACTGTTTAAAACAAAGTAAACAGTACATGAAGATAATAGCTTTGTTGAGATATAATGCATATACCATACAATTAACTCATTTAAAGTGTACATTTCAGGGCTTTTAGTATATCCAGACAGTTGTGCAGCCATCACCACAATCAATATTAACATTTTCATCCCCCAGAAGAACCCTAGTACCCATTAGCTGTGACCCCTCATTTCCCTCCAACCCCACTCCCAGCTCTAGGCGACCACCATTCTCTTCTCTGTCCCTATGGATTTGTATATTCTGAACGTTTCATATACATGGAATCAGACAATATGTGCTCCTTTGTGACTAGCTTCTTTCACTTAGCATAACGTTTCCAAGGTTCTTCGGTGTTACAGCATGTACCAATACTTCATTTCTTTGTATTGCTGATTAATATTCCATTGTATGAATATATCACATTTTATTTTTCCATTTGTCAGTTGATGAATATTTCTGTCATTTCCACTTTGTGGCTATTATAAATAATGTTGTTATGAACATTCGTGAATGTGCCCTTGTTTTAAAATATTAGATCTTTCAAATCATAATTTTACCCTCAATATCCCTTTTCATTACTTGAGATAATCTAGATATTGTCTAGAATATGAAGTAAACTTTGCTAATAACTTGTTTCAGTTGTAAGGAATAGAGAGTGATGGTGGCTAAATAGATATTTGATCACTGCTTGACTGTTTTTACTATAAAGTAAACTTAAATTCATTACATTGGAATTTTTTTTTTATAAAATAGATATTTGGTGCTTGAAAAACTGAAGAAAGAAGAAGCTGACCGGATTCATATATTCAGTTCTTTTTTCTATAAACGCCTTAATCAAAGAGAGAGGAGAAATCTTCATGACACATCTAATCTGTCGTAAGTCAAGCTCTTTGAAAATATTTAACAGATGTAGTAAGTCGCTCATGTTTAACTTAGTAAAAAACTACTTATTTGTATTGAGGAAACATCATTTAATTCTATTATCAATTAGCAAAATCAATATAATCCATAATATTATAAAACCTCAAGAATACCTATAATTCATAAAGGTTTTAGGTGTAATATCTAGATCAGTATTTCCCAAATATGCCTGATAGTTAAAAAAAAATTACTTGGATACTTATTAAATACAGATTGCTCTGTTTTACCCTAGATGTTCCATCCATAATATCTAAGAGAGGAACCTGTGAATCTGTACTTTTAATAAGTTCTTTGGATGATTCTTCTCAGAGAAGTTAAGGAAGTACTATTCTACATATTAGGACTGAGTTATTTTGTTTGTAATTCTTCTCCACATAGTGATGGCGTTCAGCTCTAATATTTGCTGATAATTGGTCAGAAGATACACACAAAGAGTTGGTACATTTTTTGTCATAAGTGCTGTTAAACATCTTGAATTGATGGCTGCTGTGCATAATATAAATAATATTTTCTACTATATCAGTGATTCCTAATTTTGCATATTAGAGTTGATGATGGTGATTGGTTTTGACCAATGCTCATAGTCTGTCCTGCTTCATCTACTGTAAGAGAATGCTTGCTTTTCTTGCTCTCTTCTCAGTTATTGTAGGTCATGGTGTGATACACTTCTCAATATAGTTGCTAGTACCAGTTCTGCAATAAAAAAATTGTAGCACTGGCCCACCCTAGTATGTAGTAGCAGGAATTAAATATCTTTCTTCCAGATTCAGTGATGGGCAGTTTCATGCCTTGCTAGCTCCATCTCAGATGTCTGTTTTCTTTCTCCAACTTGTTAAATTATCTTATACAACTGTTTGATCTGTTAACATCTTAATCTTCATAATTTATAAATGGCTGCATATAAGCCAGAGCACTAGAAACATTTCAGAAGCTTGATAGTTTATCTCTTGTCTTACAGAATACAGCAAAAGCGACATGGGAGAGTGAAAACATGGACCCGGCATGTAGATATTTTTGAGAAGGATTTTATTTTTGTACCCCTTAATGAAGCGTGAGTAAAAATTTCCTTTGTGTAAATGTTTTGGCATTTTTTAGAAAATCTGTTTATGATGATGAATTCATCCATTTTTAAATTCTTCCTGAAATTTGTTGGATATATCTCTACTTGTACTGCTTATTTTATGAAAATTGTTTTCCCGTGAATCATGTAATGAATTTTACAAACACTAGACAAGAGATCTTTCTAATTTCGATATATTGATAAATGTGGAATTATGCCATTTTACAAAAATGGTGCTTGTGGTCTAGCAAACATCCTATAGAAAAGGCTACCTTATACAGAAAGATGATTAGGTCACATAGAAGAATTTGAATCTTTAGTTTAAAACACACTTTGGCTCTTAACCAAAAAGAAGAAAAGATGGCTGGATTTATGCCATTTGCTCAAATTGAAAACCATGTTGACTACTTGAAGCTAATTTCTAAGTAAATGGGGGTGGTTAAACATTTTGTGTTATTCTTCCCCAATGACTAGAGATGCGTTGATATGTAGAATAGCGTTATTATACAATTTAGACTTGAGAGTTTTTGTATTTCATTTTTTTGTTTTGCTTTGCCCTCCAGCCACAGACCCCCAGGAATATACGGGTACTTGGACAACTTGGGTTTATTACTTGCATCAAGGGAGAGTACATACCATGGGCAACCATGGAGCCTCTCAGTAAAAATGTGTTTGAAAGAGCCTATAACAGAATTTGGGCTTTGGTTTGGTGATTTGGGGGAAGATCTCAGGAAGCTGTGGTTTGTTTGGGTAAAGTAGCATTCACTCATTTAGCAAAAAGGGGATGTTTGGTTTTTTTTGGGTTGCCCTGTGACCTTATGTTTGTCTCTGCTTAGACAAATTATGAAATGGCCTTGCTTTGTCTCATTTTATCATGATTGCAGAGTAACCTTGTCTGAGGTTGGTATTCTGTAAGGTTGTTTATATCTAATAAGCCTAGCTGTGCCAGGCTAGCTTCTGATTGTGCTCTTTTTTGTTCTCACTATGAAAAACAGATTCAGTCTATAGTATAATCAAACTCTTTCTTTAAAATCATGCTTTAATCATAAGACCTGTGCTCTCTAATTAGCCCAGCCAAAGATAGGTAGGCTAGGTCAAAACATTAGTTATGGCTATAAAGCCCAACTTCTTCAAAGCTATGTGATTTTTTAAGTCAAACATAGTATCATGATAAAAGTTAAAACTGATCTTTAATTTCTTCATTCTCCTCAAAATAAGGTTTCTGAACACCAATTTGTCATATACAGTAACATGTTAGCTGCCTACTAGGTGAAAGGGAGGAGATAGATAGAAAGCCATTTGTTAGAGATGAATTATAAAAATGTAAAATAGAAATATAATTTGAGATACACACAATTTAGCAATAGAGGCACATCCCTCTTAGTCACTGTGTCTGATGTGGTTGGAAGCTACAATCAGTGCTTCCAGTCATCTTGGTAAATGGTAGGCAATGAACAAAGATGTAGAGTCAGTAAAGGATTCTGCAAGAGTACTTACTATACCTTTGTAGAGGGAAGAATAGCCTCCAAATCATGAGGCCTCTTGTTTTTGAGGAGGTAAAGTCACAAATATTTATATACACTAATTATGTTAGATAGGCTGCTATATATTTATCATCTTTATTTAATTTTCCTGATGGTGTTAATTTCTTTAAACTTAAAAATTTATAAGCTACTTGTAAAAAATTGTCACAGTAAGTGACAAAGCACAGAAATTTGTATCTAATCCAGTTGAAGATAAGTGAAATTACCTGTTTTAGCCTCTTTCCCTACTGGTGATTTAAGGTCAACGTAGCTGGTATTAAAAGGGATCATAAAAGCATAACTCTGGCTCTTAGAGGTTGAAAGTGACCTCGGGTGTATCTGATTCAGCTTTCTCCTTGCAGCTAGGTGAAGAAAGGATTTTTCCTAGTTTTTAGGTGAGGTAATAGAAAATTTATAGCTTATCCGTATTACTGTAACTAAGAAATGTTAAAAACTGTGATAGACTTAGGTTATAGCTTTAGGTTGAGAATCACTCTATTATACCATATTTAATCAATTTTAAAACACATTTTTTTCACATTTTAACATTTCCGTAATTGAGATATGACTTAAAATCAGCTGTCTTAGAGTTGATGAAGTGAGGAAGTGGTATGCTTCTCTTTCTGCTGCCCTAGCCAGACCCAAGTCCATAGGATACTGAGAATTAATAATTAAGAACAAGAGAGAAGCACTCCTCCATCTGACCTTTACAATACTGAGGATGAAGCCAGCCTCTATGACCTTTCTACTAATGCTGTCCACTGAAGAGACAGTGCTGTTTCTTAGTATTACCTTGGGATAATTTAACATTTTGCAGAAATGAGAATGTAGAATAACTTTTATCCATGTCAAGATATTCATTATTTCATTCAGCAAATATCTATTGAACATCCTACTGTATGACAAATATTGTGCTTAGCTAATAAATTCTCTGACATCTATAGTCTGTTCATTGTATCCCAGCACATAACACTGTGCCTAGCAAATAGTAAGGGCTTAATAAAATTCTTCATTGGATTAATGAACATTAGCCATTTAGCTGCTTACTCATGGCTTATATCCTACTGTTGGGAACTGTGATACCTGAATTCAGCTATAACATGAGCACCCACTTGATAGCTAGAACTCTACTAATACTTAAAAGTTTTGTAAGAATGGTTAGATTAGATATGTAATTTCATTTTAGTGTATTTACATTTCAGTATAGCTTGAGAAAAAGGATTATTGAATATTTTCAATATTAAGCAATTCCTACCTTATTAATAAGAAAACACAGTAAAAGTTTTTAAAAGCTGTATGTGTACAACATTTAGAAAATGTCCAAAATTATACAGTCTAATTAGACTTCTGAAGACATTTTAATCTTGAGGCTAGATAGTTTCTATCCTTTGACATAAATAGGGCAAAGGGAAGGTAAATGGGAATAATGAATTGCAGTAATGCAATTAACATTTTGTTAAATTGCCTGAAAAAGCAATGACTTTTTCATTCCACAAGCAAGAAAAGGTTCAAAGGATTGTTTGCAAAAGTGAATGCAGGCTACATAATTCTAACAAAAGTTATTTTTGAATAGACATTGTATTCTGTTAATCAATGATCATATAAACAAGTGGATTAATTTCAGAATGGAGAAAATTGGGCATTCTTAATAAATTTGTTCACAAAAGCTTTAGAAAAAAACATTTCAGTTGATTTTTATTGCCAAATATAATAAACTTTTCTAATAATATATTCAGTAGTTTCATTTGTTTTTTACAGTGCACACTGGTTTTTGGCTGTTGTTTGTTTCCCTGGTTTGGAAAAACCAAAGTATGAACCTAATCCTCATTACCATGAAAATACAGTCATGCAAAAATGTTCAACTGTAGAGGACAGTTGTATTTCTTCTCCTTCAGCCAGTGAAATGGACAGTTGTTCACAAAACTCTTCTGCCAAGCCTGTAATTAAGAAGATGCTAAACAGAAAGCATTGTGTAGCTGTAATTGATCCAAGTGCTGAACAGGAGGAAAGTGACCCTCGTTGTCGGAGAAACATATGCAGTGTGAAATGTAGTCTGAAAAAAATAAATCATACTGCAAGTGAAAATGAAGAATCGAATAAAGGAGAATCTGCATGCCAGAAAGTTGTTGATAGGACTAAAAGTGAGAATGGCCTACAGAATGAATATTTAAGTTCTATGCATCATACAGGTATGTTTCTTAATGTTTTGAAAGAATCAAGGAATTCAGAATAAATTGAATTTTTTATAAACAGGATTAAGATTTCAGGACACACTTTTTTTTTTAAGTCAGGTTTATTCAGGTATAATTTACTTACAGTAACATTCACTTATTTTATAAGTTTGGCTCGGTGAGCTTTGATAAATGTATAGTCATGTAATCACTACAATAATCAAAATTTAGAACCTTCCTATCACTCTAAAAAATTCCTTTGTGCCCCCTTTGCAGTCATCTCCTCCCCTCACCCTTACAGAGAGTGCAGTTTTAAAATTGTAGTACAAGGTCAACATTTTCCATTTATAGAAACTTGGATTTATTTTTATTTCATAGGAAATTTACTGTATTCAGCATAAATAGTAGTTGCAGAGTCTTAAATCTGCCAGGCCAATTAGTTCAGTCTTCTCAACTTACAGATGGGCAAATTGAGATCAAGTGGCCAGAGGCAGAAATTAAAGCTTTCTCATCCAAAATAATTAACATTCAAATTAAAGGTTAGTTCCTTATTCCTCATTCTCCTTCATTGTTTTCAATGGAAAGAAGGGCATTGGTCCAGCCTCTTTTTCTTTCTCTTCAATTCTAATAAATTGGTTTTTTTTCTTGAATCAGTTCCGTGTTTCTAGGACTTGTTATAGAAATCTCAGGTTACTGTTCAAATACTTAAATTCGATATCAAATCAATTGTATAATTTCCTCTCAAACCCAAAAGTAAAATAGTCTAACCCATAACATGCTATAGTATGTACCTCACAAACTTACTAAACAGTGAATAGATCTAATATGTTTTCTTTGGAGGAAAAAATTCAGTATAAAGCATAGAAGAAATTATGTGAATTCAGAAAGAATGTATTAGAAATTGTGAATGCTAAACATACTCTTGGTACTCTACCAGCTCATATTATTTTAGTAAGAAAGCCGTTGCTGAGCTCTTATAAAAATATTTTTTATTTGTTTGACACAGAGCTGCCTAAAGCTGACATTAGCCCTAGAATGTTGAGCTTTGTGCCCTTTGGAAGGTATAAAATAAAAGGTAGAAAGGGGAAATTTGGCAGATACAGCAAAAAAGTGCTTCAAAAGCCTAGCAGCTAAGTACTGCCTTTTCTAGCTCACTTTCCAGTCTCTTTAATCAGGCAGGAGATGGAATGAAGATAGGCAAAGTAGGTAACCACCAAGTACTGCCTGTAATTTCTTTTCAGTTTTAGTATTTTAATACTTGAGTAGAAAAAATTAAAAGAGGCAATGAATAGCCACATTGGAGATTAATTACCATTTTGGGCACTCTGAAGACTAAGCCTTTAAGGCAGTGTGCACTGTTTCTTATTCCCTTTAAAACAAAGTCCTGCCAATCGGCACATAAGAAGATGCTGGACGTCATTAGTCATAAAGGAAATGTAAATCAAAACCACAATGAGGTACCTTTTCATACCACACTAGCATGGCCAGGATCAAAAAGTCAGATACTGACAAGTATTGGCGAGGACGTGGAAAAATCAGAACACTCATATATCATTAGTGGAAATGTAAAATGGTGCAGCTGCTTTGGAAGACAGTTGAACAGTTACTTAAAAGTTAAACATAGAGGGGCCGCCCGGTGGCGCAGCGGTTTAGTTCGCGCTTGGCAGCCCGGGGTTCGTGAGTTCGGATCCCAGGCGCCCGCCGACACACTGCCTGTCAGCCATGCCGTGGCGGCGTCCCATATAAAGTAGAGGAAGGTGGGCACGGATGTTAGCTCAGGGCTGGTCTTCCCCACAAAAAAAAGTTAAACATAGAGTTACCATAAGACCCAGCAGTTCCACTCCTAGATATACGCCCAAGAAAACATGTCCACGCAAAAACTTGGACATGAATGTTTATAGAGTCATTATTATAATAGCCAAAAGGTAGAAACAACCCAAAAGTTCAACTGACAAATGATAATCGAAGTGTGGTATATCATCCAGTGGAATATTATTAAGCCATAGAAAGAAATGGAGTACCTGATACATGCTACAACATAGATGAACATTGAAAACATTATGCTAAGTGAAAGTAGTCACAAAAGACCACATATTGTATGATTTCATTTGTATGAAATCTCCCAAACAGGGAAATCTGTAGAATTGATTAGTGGGTGCTTAGCCACTGTGGGAGGAGGATAGAAATGTGGGGAGAGGGGTGATAGCTGAAGGATACAGGGTTTCTTTTTGAAGTTTAAAACATCTTTGAAAATGTTTTAAAATTGACTCTAGTGATGGTTGCTCATATGTGTAAACATACTAAAATCCTCTGAATTGTACACGTTAAATGGATGAATTGTATGGTATGTGAATTGTGTCTCCACAGAACTATTTTTTTTATGTTCCCTTTTAATCAGTAATCTCATACACTTTAAAGTTAATTCAAATTGAAAATGAATTTTTATGATTTTAAAACACAGCAATGGAACAAAGCCTAGGGCTTCGTATAAACAAACCCCAGAAATTCCTGGTGACCCTCTCTTACAAATTAATGTTCTAGTCCAGTAGTAGCCAGTTAAATTTCAGTAAATATCCTCACAAATCCCAGTGGAGACCAAAGTAAAGATTGATCTGTTTCATGTAGTTTGCCTTTTTAATATCTGTTTATTCTATTTATTCTTTTTTATTGTAGTTTTGCTTTTGTTCTGTTTTTACTATATGTGTAGCCATATCAGCTGTATCTTCCTTAAAGGAAATCAATTTACCTTTATTGTTTGTGATACACTGGTATTTTCTGTTCTTTTTAATACTTATCTTATCCATTGATGATCGTGTCCCACAGTTTGAAAAATGGTGCTCTACAATGGATCTGTGCATTTTTCAGGAATGAGGTCCTACAGCTTTCATCAGATGTTTCCAAGGGATCATTCACCCAAAAGGACATTAAATAAGAGTGCTTTCTGGAGGTGCCTTCACTACCTCAGAGAGGATGGTCAAGCAGTCTCTCCCATAGAAAATGACAACATATTAAAAATCAGGATAAGAGGAGCTTGTAGAAATTTTTGTGATACGATTAATTTCTCAGTAATTGATTTGTTTGGTCTAGGAGTGTAGTTGACAGGATTTAAATAAATCGTTTTAAACAGTTTTAACGTAATTTTAACCATCGAACACACACAGTCCATATTGACTACTGATGTCAGGTAATGTGCTATAGTAAATAAGTGGAATTGTATCTTATCGCAGGGATTAGGTTTTTAAGGTCAACTGTAGGGAAATAATAATGTGTGGTATCACTACTTTCATTTGCTGTTTTTTTCACTTGGGCACATATTAAATAGTTGTCTTGTATGGAACACGAAAAGCGTGTATGTTTAAACTCCGGAATTATACTCAGCATCTTCAGATGCTGTCACTATAGGAAGAGCTCTCAGGAACTGGGACTAATTAAGAGAACAGCTGATTGAGTTATCAACTTTCAGTTTACACAAGGGCATTTGTTTACTGAATGAAATAATTGAAGGAATTGACTACACTATGTAAATTATTTTTCTCCCTCTTTTGAAATGTACACACAGTTTAATTTGTATACGCTTCATATTGATATGACACAGTTTTGGTAGATAGGAATAATTTGCTGCTAGAATAACTTGATTGTGATTGACTAATTCTGAATTGCCTGAGGATTTGAACAAATTTCATTCAGATATATGTGTTTTAGCTTCAAACATAAAAAAATGCAGTTTTTTGAAAAAGATAAATTGAAAGGTTTTTCTTTGCATAACAAAAGGATTTACCATAGTAATAGTAAATAGTGCTTTATTAGTTATTTTAAATAGTATGTTTCCAATCACAGCATTTAGATTTATATATATATGTCTTTTCAGGAGCACATTTTATTTTTCTGTCTTCTAATCCCATCTTGCTTATATTAATATTCTTGATTCTTTTTTAATAACTTATGCCAAAATAAATTTTATCCTGTCTAAAGTACCTTAAAGTCATGCTTTTTAAAACTTGGAGGTGGTATGCTGTATAGTAAACAATATTAGTATATTTGGTATTAAAGTCCCTGGCTCAGTCCCTGGCTCATTATTTTCATGTAAATTTTCTGTTTCTTTGAAACATTTTGTATGATTAGATTCTTTCAGCTAATAAATTAGTTAAAAATAATTGATTTTTAAGGATTTAGATTCTTGAAACGGACCTTCAAAGGTTTCCGTTTCAAATTTTTCTTAATGAGTCATTTATTTTCATGCTACCAGCACCTACGTTTGGTTTGTGTTGTTTCATTTTATTGAAGAGTCTATGAATATAACCAAACATGAAGGAGAAATACAGAGGTGGAGAACTCTTCCATAACTACCATCCTAACATGATTTTTGTACAGTTTTCCATATGTTCATAATTTTAATTTTAAAATGTACAATATTTTATGTTCTACAGTTTGTTAACTATTCCTGTTATTGGACATTTAGGTTATTTTCAGACTATTAGAGCTTCTATTATTAAGGATATCTGGCATATCTAGCACAAATAGATTTATTTATGTACATACATGTATTTATATTTAATCAGATAATTAATACCTAGTTTTTAAATTTTAATGAATTTTAGGGTCTGACTAGTAGAAACAACACTGTAATTGACATGTCAATCCAGGGTTATTAAAAGTAAGTTATTTTATATTTGTGATATTACATGCTAAGGCAGATTTTGTATCCTTAATTACTACATCATTAATTGACTACTAGCATAACATCATATACTATAAGTTATATGTGTGTGCTTTTTTTTATTATATAATGTTTCTTATCGATACAGATGGCTTAAGCAAAATCAGACTAAACTATAGTGATGAGTCAGCTGAAGGTAGTAAAATGCTTGAAGATGAACTCATCGACTTCTCAGAAGATCAGGATAACCAGGTGAAGCTTAATGCTTGGCAAAAAGTTCTAATGTTTTCTCTAATTAAAAATTTTTATTTGGAGTCCTATAGGTAGTTCCTTTGACCAGAACTCATGCCGTCTGGACTTGAGTCTCATCTCAAAACGTAAATTCAGGGGCTGGCCCAGTGGCGCAGCGGTTTAGGTCTCGCTTTGGCAGCCCAGGCAGGGTTCGCGGGTTTGGATCCCGGGCACCTGCCGACGCACTGCTTGTCAGCCATGCTATGGCGGAGTCCCATATAAAGTAGAGGAAGATGGGCACAGATGTTAGCCCAGGGCCAGTCTTCCTCAGCAGAAAGAGGAGGATTGGCAATGGATCTTAGCTCAGGCCTGGTCTTCCTCACCAAAAAAAAAAAAAAAACGTACATTCAGTTTTCAGTTCAGAAGTTGCCAGGATAAATGTATTGGGCTGCTTTATTTTATTTATTTTTTTTCATTGTGGACTACTATTACCCACATCAGAAAGTTTTAATATAAAATTAATTCTCCCACCCCTACCACTCCTTTCTCTTCCTCTTTTAAAGCATTTATGGGCCTTTGTCTAACTTAAGATTTAAAAGGCAAATATTGAAATTTTCAATTATATAGTGCATGAGCACAGCAAAATTATATTATTTTTTCCACTTTTCAAGTGATTCTTTTTCTTTCATCTAATTTAATGTATACGTATCATGGCAGGAGCAGATAATATTTAGTTAAAATTAATATAGGTCAGGGCTGGCCCAGTGGTGTAGTGGTTAAGTTCACGTGCTCCGGTTTCGCAGCACAGGGTTTGCGGGTTTGGATCCTGGGCATGGACCTACACACTGCTCATCAAGCCAGGCTGTGGCAGTGTCCCATATACAAAGTAGAGGAAGATGGGCACAGATGTTAGCTCAGGGCTAATCTTCCTCACCAAAAGAAAAAACCCTAATATAGGTCAATTCTAATGTTTTCTTAATGTCTCACTTGCTCTGCTAAACCTTACTAGTACCAAGAATAAAGTATATTTTTGAAAATATTTTGTGACTTCAGTTAAAGAGGGCCTTATGTTGAGAGAAAAGCTTATAAGAATCCTACAGCATACCATTTCTTTAATTCTCTGATCTTTTAGCTGTTAGGACAAACTTTGAGTTTATCTTGTAGTGAAGATAGCTTTGTACTGCACCGTTTTTCCTTCTTGCTTAATCCTCTAGTGAAAAAAGCCATTTTTTGTGAAGTCCCTTGGTCTACAGTGTGTAGCTATGAAATATAGTTTTTCTCGCCAACATATACAGACACGTATATGGATTACATTCGAGGTTTATAACGAGCATTTATTCCTATACTCCTTTGGTCACAGCAGTTGTGTGAACTGTGTCTTCTTATTATTATTCCTACTATTAATTATTTCATTCGTAAGGTTGCCAGAAGCTTTCTCAAAGAACAAAAATAGACTTTTTTGTTTTACATTCAAGATGATCTATAGAATAAGACACAAGGTTGTTACGCTATCTTCTCTCACTTGAAGTGGATATATGGTTTTGTCAAAGAAAACAGTGTTTCCAGAAACCATTTAAATATTTGATTTGAAAAAATTATTTATGTAAAAGAGTAATGTCTGTCATGCCCTATTGTGAAAAGTGAATAAGTTTTCTTAACCAACGAACTAAATTTTTGTAGAAATACCTAAAATCAGAGCAGTAGTATTTGACTAGAGAAGAATCAGTCATAATATATTTAGTCTTTAAAAATTTATTCTAGATTGAAAAATAGACGTTAACAATTTTTCGTAGACCTCTGATTGGTAGTTTCATTAAAATGTCCATGTTACGGCATTAGATAATTGGACTCAAGTGACATACCACATTTTCTAGTATCTGATCACCTAAATAGAAAAAAATTTTTTTACATATTTGCTCCTCAATAGTGCTATTTTGTCAGGTTATTAGTTATTTAGATTGTATATTTTCAATACTAACAGTAAGCTGTCTTTTATAGGATGATAGCAGTGATGATGGATTCCTTGCCGATGACAATTGCAATTCAGAAATAGGACAGTGGCATTTAAAGCCTACTATCTGTAAACAGTAAGCATTAACTATATATCTTGCAAACTATATGATAGTTTTTATTTATATACCTTCATAGAGGAAGGCACGACTGGACAGTTTTTATTTAAACAAGGACTTTAACAAAAGTCACAAAGGCTGTCAGGGTCAGTGAGGAAAACTGAGTGTCATGCTCACTGTCCAGGGATCAAGTTGGGGAGAAGGGATGATCATTTCAGTCCTCCATTTGCCCATTTTCCATGCTTGTGTGTGCACACACATTTCCATAGAGAGCCACTATTCCTTTGGATGTATAGTGATTTAGAGCAGAAAAAGACAAAGAACTATCATTCAGATCAGTAACGTGGGAATTGGCGTTTACACTGGTTCCATAGTTACTATGTGAAGACTGTGGAGTGACTCAAGGCAGTCCCAAGGGACATGTTCCAGATAGGATCCCCAAATGAGAGTGAGTCTGTTTTGGTTCTCAGCAGTACATGTTCTGAGGTCTTTCCAGGGGCTCCAGATTTCTTAGGTGATGAAGTGTTACCTATTTTTAGATTTCACCTCTTTTGACTTTTTTGTAGAAAATGTTGGCTGAAACTCCATTAACAGCTTTGAAAAGCAAACTTCATTTATAAAGGAAAATACAGAGACCTAGAGCAGTTGAGACATCTGCTCCAAATCCCATAAAATTTTAGCCAGGAGGAACCTAGATTTTTAACATTCCAAGACTTTTTGCACTACGTTAGACTTCCTCACTTACTTGGGTTTACAACAAAATTTTGAAGGTTGGGTGTTATTTATATTGAGTGTTCTAAAGTGGAATCTTGAAAAAACACTGGATTCTAAACTAATTCTTGGGCTGACCCGGTGGTGTGGTGGTTAAGTTCTTGTGCTCCACTTTGGCGCTCCAGGGTTCACGGATTCGGGTCCTGGGCTCAGACCTAGCACCACTCATCAAGCCATGCTGTGGCCACATCCCATATACAAAGTAGAGGAAGATGGGCAGATGTTAGCACAGGGACAATCTTCCTCACTAAAAAAACCAATAATTTAAAAAATAATAATAAACTAATTTTATGTGATGTTTACCTGTTCTGTTATCTATAGTGAGTTTTAGTTAAAAATGGGATTATTTTTCTTCTACTTTTGCACAGTCTCACCTTTGGTGAATTTGGAATTTAGGGATGTTCCAGTTTTCAGAATTGTTTTGACTTTTTACTAAATTTTGAAGTATTTTTAGGAACCAGATGTGGAACTTTAGTGAAATATATTCATAACTAAGATATGGTTAAATTAATATTCTGTAATTTGGTATTTAATGTACCCATAGAAACTTAAAAATTATTAGGGTGTATGTGTCTATAATGTTTGTTTTTTCCTCCTAAGTTTTACTGAGGCATACAAAGGGAATTTTGAAGGTTTTAATTTTTATTGTTAATACACATCTTTTTATGCCTTTTTAACATTATAAAGTATTAACATTCAGTTAATTTCTACCCTGCAGACCTTGTATCCTACTGATGGACTCACTCAGAGGCCCTTCTCGGTCAAACGTTGTAAAAATTCTAAGAGAGTAAGTTCAAAACTTTGTACCTTGTACTTTCTATTCTGGTGTGAATGAGGGACTATGTATGTGTATATTCTCACTATGTATGCATTAATTGCAGGTATTTAGAGGTGGAATGGGAAGTTAAGAAAGGAAGCAAAAGAAGTTTTTCCAAAGATGTTATGAAAGGCTCTAATCCAAAAGTACCCCAGCAAAACAACTTCAGTGATTGTGGTGTGTACATATTGCAGTATGTAGAGAGTTTTTTTGAGGTGGGTTTCAGTTTGTTGGATCTGACGTAATAAATAATAAAATAGTGTTTGTGACCTTATGGTAGTTTTAAAAACACAATAAACAAATATTTTCAAGAGTTTGAAAGCTATCCTTTCAAAAATTATTTCAGAGAGCAAAAACTCCCAAATTGGAGAATTTTTAAGGCATAAAAAGACTGTATTTATACTTCATCAAACCTCAGGCTTGTTGACCTCATTCCTCTTCACTGATCAACTCTCCCTCTCCACTGGCTCGCTCCGTTTTAAGAAATCTCTCCCATGCCTCGGACCTCCTCTTTTACTCTCTCTTCTCACCCTCACAGATACATGTCTGGAGAAGTATTTATATTCACTGTCTCCATTTCCACAAATCCTACTTGCTTCTCAAATCTCTATAATCTGGCTTCATCTCACCCTTATACTGAAATGATTTCTGACCTCTCAGCATCATTTGACACTGTTGACCATTCCTTCCTCATAACACTGTCTTCCTTGGACTTCAGAGGTACGGTAATCCACATACCTCTCTTGGATACTCTTTACGATTATTTTGACTCCTTCCTCTTCATCCACCATCCAGTGTACCACTCAGTCCTGTGAATTCTATCACTTCATGTCAATGCATTCACTCCTTTATCTCTGCTGCCACTTTCTAAGTCCAGTATGCTAGCATTACTATTCTAAACTGCTGCACCAATCCCTAACTAGGCCTCCTGCCTTCTGTTTTTCACAGTTGTTTTCCAAAAACCCAAATCTGATCATGTTGCTTGCCTGCTTTAAATCTTATAGTAGATTCCTGTTGCTCTTAGGTTAAAGACAAACCCTTCACACAACCTGCATGATCCAGTTACTACCCAGGCTTCCAGCCTCATTTTCTACCTTTGTCGCTGTAGCATTCAGCCACCTGAATGTCACACAGTTCCTCATACTGTGTCATGTTCTTTCTAGGCCTTGATACATATTTCCATACCTGGAATACTCTGCCCTCTTGCTTCACTCATTTCTTATTTAGCTAACTTCTGCTCATTCTTCAGGTCTTAGCTTAAACATCACTTCTTCTTGGAATTGTGTTAAGCCTCCAGATATGTATTCTGCCTCTCTGCTTCTCCTGTCATAATACTTGTCATATTCGTTGATTTAATTGTTGAGTTGTCTGTCTAGACCAAGGTCAGCAAACCTTTTTATAAAGGACCAGATAGTAAATGTTTTAGGCTTTGCGGGTATACAGTCTTTGTTCCTATTCTTAGTTCTGCTTTTGTGGCATGAAAGCATCCACAGATAACATGTAAATGAGCTAGTGTGTCTGGTTCCAATAAGGCTTTACTTACAAAAACAGGCAGTAGGCAGAATTTGGGACACAAGCCACAGTTTGCTGACCCCTGATCTAGACTATAAGATCTGTAGGCAGAAACTGTCTTCTATCTCCAGTGCCTAGCACAATGCCTGGCATGTGATAGATAATGAGTAAATACATATTAAATGAGTTATTGACTTTTCACTTTTAACTCTGGAATACTTTTGTCATTGAAACTAAAATATGTATTATAATTTTCCAATGTGTATTTTAATATTTTTATTTTCAGAATCCAATTCTCAATTTTGAACTTCCTATGAATTTGGCAAACTGGTTTCCTCCACCAAGAATGAGAACAAAAAGAGAAGAAATCCGAAACATAATTCTGAAGCTACAGGAAGATCAGAGCAAAGAGAAAAAGAAGCATAAGGACACTTATTCGACAGAAACGTCTTTAGGCAAAGGGACAGAACAGCATGTCAGCAGCATCTCAGATTGACCGTTTCTGATGCTTGTCAGTACTGCCTTCAGAAACTCAGTGACCTTCGCCTGTGGGTGTAGACAGTAAAGAGCTGAAGTGCTCTGAACTCGGTGATTTGGAAATGTTAATGCTTGTATAAATGTCATATAATTAATTTCCAATGGAGTATGTATTAAGTAAAAGTCTGTAAATATGTTAATGAGGCCAATTTTTCCAGCATTTATAATTATTTTTTTCACTTGTTAGGAAGCTTTTGTTATGTATTTTCTGTTAATAGTACTTAAAACTGCAACCTCTAAACACAAAATAAATAAAAAAATATTTATAGGAGGAAATGATTAATTTGATATTTTTTGTGAACTTGTATTAAATTCCTTAGTGGGTGTGATGTATTTCATGGGAATATTTGAGTATCTGTGATAATCTTTTGACCTTTTACATTTGTTCTAAAATAACTTGAAATATGAAAATAAGATTAAATCTAAGGCATTTTGAACAAGGAAGACATCTTCATGTGCTTGTATAGCAGGAAAAATACAACAGCTTTTTAATTCATACACTCCCTTGTGTTCAGAGAACCCCAAAAATGTAATAAATATAATTTTACACAAATATTTAAGAAGCAGCAGTATTAAGAGCAACTCAAAGGAAAATAACCTTGAATTATACTACTAAATAACTATCCTTTATCTCATATTATTGTCAAGTACGTCAAGACTCAGGTTAAAACTGTTTTGGTAAGTTCAGCTTGAATTTCAAATATCCCATGTTACTTTTCTATGTTATAGCTTAAAGTATGTTACAATCTGTGTGATATAGTGAATTGAAAAACATTTTTAATCCGTGCGAACACAGGAATTTAAATAGGAGTTGACTATTTTTTTATAATGGCTTTTGCGATTTTTTCATTGCTCATTTTGTTCCTGTTATTTTGATAAAGTATCAGACTTTTTGTGCTTGAGTTTCTTAGTGTAAATTATTTTTACATGTAAAAGTATTGTCTTTAATCAACTGCATAATGCAGAAAAAATCTACCTTGAATTCCACTTTAAAAATACTAAAATGTGGGGTTTTTTAATGACAGATTTACAACTCATGTCAGGATCTTGCATAAATCTGCTGAAACTTTTATTTTCAAAAGAAATGTTATACATTTCTTTCACATTAACTTTGAGACTTGAAATATATATTTTAAGTCATTTTTTGTTAAATAATGGATTTTGAAATGCACATAAAACAGAAGTAGTTGAAAATAAAAGGAAGGCCGTTTTTGTCATTAAGCAATTATTTTATTTTTAATCTGGCCATCTCTGACATTGCAACCAACATTTTAAGGCTATATTCTTAAATTTAATAAAGTCCGTGGGTGTGTTTTGGGAAGATGGGGGTGGTGTTAACAATAACGAAAAAAAATCGATTGAGACACACTCATTAAGGGAAACACTAAAATGTAAGCGTTAAGGAAGGTTACTGTTAGTGGTATCATTATAGATTTGTTACTTCAAACTAACAGCATTTTTTATTTCTCATTACATTATTTCTTTTTTAGGAATATTCTAGAGCTATTAACTCTGATATGAAAAAACAAGTTTCATTTTATTATTTACTAAATATGGACAAAAAATGGAAATTGTTTTTAAAACTAATTGCAGTAAGCAAATTGGCATATTTAATTTTTTAATGTAATGTATTTTGTCAGAATTTGAAGGTACTGAAAAAAACATTCTAAAATGCTTATTTGTTTTTGTTTTAATTCCTAATGGTTACATTTTGCACTCTTAATTTTTGGTTAGATAAAAAGATAACTTGTTCTTTGGGCCAACTCAAGTCAATCAACGTTTTGACATGAAAAATATAGATTGATGTCTGTCAACATTCTGGAGGTAGAGTATCCAGCTATTGGATCTTTCACCCACCCCATGTAAAATTCTATTTTTAAAAGTTATGCTAGTGACACATACACATCTATCTATCTATCTATCCATCATCCATCTATCTAATCATCTATCTATCTAATCTATCTATCATCTATCTATCTATCTATAGCAATGTTTGGAGACTGTCAGCTTGAGCTCCAAAACTAGACTTGAGAATCTTCGGTATGTATGCACATTTACTTGGTAATTGTGTGCGCTGGTACTTCTTTATGTACTTTAAAGTGGATATCAACCTTTTACAGTGTGTTATTAGTGCTTAGAAGTTGTGAAACAGAATTTTAAAGTTTTAGAGGTTTGTCATGAGATACTGAAACTGCATGACGAGTATCTGGTGTCTTAACTAATTAGATAGATCTGTTGTATTTGTTTTCTTTCTTGGATAGAATAACAGTTAATCATTTTTAGAAGAGTTTTAGATTACTTGCCATAAAATTTGTATCAGTCTTAGCTCTTGGTAGTTTAGGAGCAAAAGGTGGCATTTAGCTAGTCCTTTCCCTGTGATGTTGCTAAGACAGCTGAAAACTTAAGGGTCTTATTGGAAGTTGACATAATCCTAAATCAGTTAGGCATAGCAACCTGTGCTCAGACTATTAGTCAATTAACTAGAGGAGGTTTTATTTGAAAGGATAAAAAATTATCTAAATTATATCTTGTTCTAAATCACCAAAATGAATTCAGTATTTTTTTCCTTAAAAAAACTATGATCTCTGAAGACTGTAAGATATAAAAAGAATAACAGTTTTAATTTCCCAGAAATCAAAAATTATACTTAAAGTCTCACACAATTCACTGAACAGGAATGATAAAAATATATTTTAATATATAAATACATGAATAAGATTGGTGGAGTAAAGCTACTGGGACGTCATGATAGAATAACTTGGTTAGAAGAAACAGAACTCTTAAGAGATGAAGTAGTGTAGTGCTGTATGTCTAGAAGAGAGAGAAATAATCAGGTTGCTCTGCAGATCACTGAGGCCAAAAGGAGAGGGAGGAGGTTATTTTAGGGGTTACTCAGACTGCCTAGCTAAATGAGTATAAATGGATAGTTTACCGGTAAGACAAGCTCTGCACAAAGGCAAGACCGGACTGTATCGGGAAATGTAATCTACTAAAGAATGTGCTGAAATACTCCAGCAGGATTTTCTGGTACATTTGTCATTTTCCTACTCCCAGGAAGAAAAAAAAGAGTTATGAAAACTCTTCAAAACTTAAATTTAACCACAGAGGAGGAATTGGTTGATCAAGTGGAAAAATGTGTACTTTGGGGAAAAGTAGTTCTCCCATGTTAAATCTGATAAGCCAGATCAAGGAACAATGGTAGAGAGAAATGGTCAAGATGGCAGCGTAGGCAGACTCTGAACTCCTCCCACAGACACAGCAGATATACAATGAATCTTGGAAAAATTATGCTCAGAGAGAACTAAAAGCTGAATAAGAGGAAATCCTGCAACAAATGACAGGCTTAACTGAGGTGGAAGAGGCAGAAATTCCATTCTGGAGAGGAAAAACCCCACCTTCATAACCCACAATGCTTCACAGTCACCCGGGAACAATCCAAAAGTATGCAGCCTTCCCTGGAGAGGGGGCCCTGAGCCGGGGAGCATTGCTGCTGTTGGCTTTTATTGGACCCAGCACAACTGAGACAAGTGTCATATCTGGCTTTGCTGGCTACTAACAACAACGGAGAATACCCCCAGAGAAGCTGGGACACAAAGAAATTAAAGCTGCTCTTAAAGGGCCCATGCACAAATTAACCTATTTTGGAAAGCAACCTAAAATCACTAGAGAGAAAGGCGCACAGTCCTTTGGTGAGAAGTCACTCACCTCATAGGCTCTGGGTGCATCTCGATGAGAGGTGAGACCTCTCGAGGGACTGGGACATTGGTGGTGGCCTTTGTTGTGACCTGGTGTGGGCGTGCTGATACAGACACTGGCAGGTGCCATTAGACTTCTCCCTATGGCCTACTAGCCCAGGGTCTGCCCCACCCTCTAGAGCACTGATTTAATCCAGCTCAGCCAAGGAAAGCAATCCGCCCTAGGGACTGGCCCCACCCAAAAACAAGCCCTTGGGCAACTTGTGGGCCTGCTTAAAAGAGCTGCCTGGATTCTCTGCAGTCTAAGTGGGCCCATGTCTGTGGAGCAGGGTGAGCCCAAGGAGCAGGTAGAGAGTGTGGGGCCCCTGCCTTGGAGCAACTGGGTCCATTTTAGAGGGTCGGTTGTGTGCACGGGGCAGGACTGTGTTGACTGTGTGAGACCCCCATGGGCAGCGGGGCTTTTCAGCTGCAGAAGACTTGTGCTTCTCAAACAGCCACAAAGGGGATTAGCCCCACCCTCCAAAGTCTGAAACAATTGGATGGCCCTGTGCTCAGGGCCAGCCCCACTCAGCTGCTACACTCTGAGAACTGACAAGAGTCTGATAGGCTGAGGCTTATAGCAATTGTAATCCCCTGAGCCTAAGGACCAGCCATGCTGGGAACCTATTCATTTAATAGAAAAACTGCAACAGGAATGTGCTATTAGACCTTGCAGTCAATTGTGCTGGGGCTCCTCACACCCGATAATGAGGCTGAAGGGCCTACAACAGCCACAGGCAGCTGAGCATTACAACCAGCTGGTCAGGGGAACAGCTCAGCCTCCCCTGGGCACCTGTGGCAAGAGCAACCCTGCAACAACAGAAGGACACACGTAGCCCACACAGGGGTCACTCCCAGAACACTTAGAACTAGTGACAAGAGGGAATCACACTGCTGGGCCTCATAAGGCATCACTTACATAAGGTCACCTCTCCAAGATTAGGAGATGTAGCTGACCTACCTAATACGTAGAAACAAGTAGAGAGAAAGACGCAAAATGAGGAGGCAAAGGAATACCTTCCAAGTAAGGGAACAGGACAAAAACCCTGAAAAGGAATTAAATGAAACAGAAATGTGCAATCTACCTGACACAGAGTTCAAACAAAGAGTCATAAATATGCTCACTGATCTTGGGAGAAGAAATGATGAACTCGGTGAGAACGTCAACAAAGAAATAGAAGATATAAAAAAAAACCAATCAGAAATGAAGAATACAATACTGGAAATGAAAAATTCACTAGAGGGACTTAAAGGCAGAGTAGAGGATACAGAGCAGATCAGCAAGCTGGATGAAAGACTAGAGGAAGTCACCCAAGCTGAAAAGATAAAAAAGAAAAAGAGTGAAGACAGTCTAAGGGACCTCTGGGACAACATCAAGCACACTAACATCCCGTGTTATAGGTGTGCCAGAAGGAGAAGAGAGAGACAAAGGGGCAGAGAATCTGTTTGAAGAGATAATACCTGAAAACTTAACCTAAGGAAGGAAGCAGACATACAGGTACAGGAAGCACTGAGAGCACCAAATGAGATAAACCCAAAGAGGCCCACACCAAGACACATCATAATTAAAATGTCCAGAATTAAAGATAAAGAGAGAATCCTAAAAGCCGCAAGAGAAAGCCAAGTTACATACAAGTGAAACCCCATAAGACTATCAGCTGACTTCTCTGCAGAAATCTTACAGGCTAGAAGAGAGTGGCATGACATATTTAAACTGCTAAAAGGAAAAAAACCTACAGCCTAGAATACTCTACCTGGCAAGGTTATCATTCAGACTGGAGGGAGAGATCAAGAGTTTCCCAGACAAGCAAAAATTAAAGGAGTTTATCACCAAGAAACCAGTCCTACAGGAAATGCTAAAGGCACTTATTTAAGGAGGAAAGAGAAGACTACAAATATGAAAAAACATTACCTATTTCCACAATAAGAGGTTAATGGATACAAATGCACAAAAAAAGATACGATGTCAAAAACATGAAATGTGGGAGGAGGAGTGTAAAAGAGTAGAGCTTTCAGATAGAGGTCAAACTAAAGAGACCATTAACTGACTGCTATATATGTAGGTTGTTATATATAAACCTCATGGGAATCACAAACCAGAAACGTATAATAAATACACAAAAAGATAAGCAAAAGGAACCCAAACATAATACCAAAGAAATCTATCAAACTACAGGGGAAGAGAGGAAGAGAAGAAGAAAGGAACAGAGAAGAACTACTAAAACACCAAGAAAAAAGTAAAAATATGGCAGTAAGTCCATAGGTATCAATAGCTACTTTAAATGTCAATGGAATAAATGCTCCAATCAAAAGGCATAGGGTGGCTGATTGGATAAAAAAACAAGACCCATATATATGGTGCATACAAGAGACACACTTCAGACCTAAAGACACTCACAAACTAAAAGTGAAGGGATGGAAAAAGATACTCCAAGCAAATGGCAATGAAAAGAAAGCTGGGGTAGCAATACTCATATCAGAAAAAATAGACTTTAAAACAAAAACTGTAAGGAGACAAAGAAGGGCACTACATAATGATCAAGGGAACAATCCAACAAGAGGATATAACACTTGTAAATATCTATGCACCCAACATAGGAACACCTAAATATATAAAGCAATTATTAACAGACATAAAAGGAGAAATAGACAGTAGAAGTAATAGTAGGGGACTTTAACGCTCCACTTATACCAATGGATAGATCATCCAAACAGAAGATCAACAAGGAAACATTGGCCTTAAACAACACATTACACCTGGTGAACCTAGTAGATATATACAAAACATTCCATCCAAAAAGTGAAGACTACACATTCTTTTCAAACGCACGTGAAACATTCTCCAGGATTGATCACATATTAGGCCACAAAACAAGTCTCCATAAATTTAAGAAGATTGAAATAATACCAAGCATCTTTTCTGACCACAAAGGTATGAAACTAGAAATCAACTAGAGGAAGAAAATCAGAAAAGCCACAAATATGTGGAAATTAAACAAAATGCTGCTGAACAACGATTGGGTCAATGAAGAAATCAAAGGAGAAATCAAAAAATATCTGGAGACAAATGAAAATGAAAATACAACATGCCAGAACTTATAAGATACAGCAAAAGCAGTTCTAAGAGGGAAGTTTATAGCAATACAAGCCTATCTCAACAAACAAGAAAAATCTCAAATAAATCTAACAGCGCACCTAAAGGAACTGGAAAAAGAATAACAGAGCAATAAAACAAGAGCTGGTTCTTTGAAAAGATAAACAAAATTGACAAACCTTTAGGTAGACTCACCTAGAAAAAAAAAGAGAAGGCTCAAATAAGTAAAATCAGAAATGAAAGAGGAGAAATTACGATGGACACCTCAGAAATACAAAAGATTATAAGAGAATACTATGAAAAGCTCTATGCCAACAAATTGGACAATCTAGAAGAAATGGATAAATTCTTAGAATTATACAACCTTCCAAAGCTGAAACAAGAAGAAATAGAGAATTTGAATAGACCAATCACCAGTAAGGAGATTGAAACAGTAATAAAAAACCTCCCCCAAATAAAAGTCCAGGATCAGACAGCTTCCCTGGTAAATTCTACCAAACATTCAAAGAAAATTTAATACCTATCCTTCTCAAATTCTGCCAAAAAACTGAAGAGGAGGGGAAGCTTCCTTATTCATTCTACAAAGCCAACATTACTCTGATAAAGACAAAGACAACACAAAAAAAGAAAATTACAGGCCAATATCACTGATGAACATCGATGCAAAAATCCTCAACAAAATACTAGCAAATCGAATACAACAATACATTAAAAAGATCATACACCATGATCAAGTGGGATTCAAACCCAGGGATGCAGCGATGGTTCAACATCTGCAAATCAATCCAAGTGATACACCACATTAATAAAATGAAGAATAAAAATCACCTGATCATCTCAATAGATGCAGAGAAAGCGTTTGTCAAGACACAGTATCCATGTATGATAAAAACTCTGAATAAAATGAGTATAGAAGAGAAGTACCTCAACATAATAAAGTCCATATATGACAAACCCACAGCTAATATCATCCTCAATGGTGAAAAACTGAAAGCTATCCCTCTAACAACAGGAACCAGACAAGGATGCCCACTTTCACCACTCCTATTTATCATACTTGGAAGTCCTGGCTAGAGCAATTAGGCAAGAACAAGAAATAAAAGGGATCCAAATTGGAAAGGAAGAAGTGAAACTGTCATTATTTGCAGATGACATGATTTTATATATAGAAAATCCTAAAGAATCCACCAAAAAACTTCTAGAAATAATAAATGAATATGGTAAAGTTGCAGGATACAAAATCAACGTACAAAAATCAGTTGCGTTTCTATTCACTAACAATGAAGTAGCAGAAAGAAAAATTAAAAATACAATCCCATTTACAATTGCAACGAAAAGAATAAAATACCTAGGAATAAACTTAGCCAAAGAGGTGAAAGATCTGTACACTGAAAACTATAAAGCATTGTTGAAAGACATTGAGGAAGACACAAAGAAATGGAAAGATATTCCATGCTCTTGCATTGGAAGAATTAACATAATTAAAACGTCCATACTTCCTAAAGCAATCTACAGATTCAATGCAATCCCTATCAAAGTTCCAACAATATTTTTCACAGAAATAGAACAAAGAATCCTAAAATTTACATGGAACAACAAAAGACTCCGAATAGCTAAAGGAATACAGAGAGAAAAAGAACGAAGCTGGAATAATCACACTCCCTGATTTCAAAATATACTACAAAGCTATAGTAACCAAAACAGCATGGTACTGGCTCAAAAACAGACCCACAGATCAATGAAATAGAATCGAGAGCCCAGAAGTAAACCCACACATCTACGGACAGCTAATTTTTGACAAGGGAGCCAAGAACATGCAATGGAGAAAGGAAAGTCTCTTCAATAAATGGTGTTGGGAAAACTGGACAGCCACATGCAAAAAAATGAAAGTAGACCATTATCTTACACCATACACAAAAATTAACTCAAAATGGATTAAAGACTTGAATGTAAGACCTAAAACCATGAAACTTCTAGAAGAAAACATAGGGAGTACGCCCTTTGACATTGGTCTTTGCAACATATTTTCAACTACTGTGTCTGACCTGGCAAGGAAAACAATAGAAAAAAATAAACAAATGGGACTACATCAAACTAAAAACCTTCTGCACAGCAAAGGGAACCATCAACAAAATGAAAAGACAACCTAA
This sequence comes from Tapirus indicus, assembly GCA_031878705.1. Lineage (NCBI taxonomy): Eukaryota > Metazoa > Chordata > Mammalia > Perissodactyla > Tapiridae > Tapirus > Tapirus indicus. Next base: position 3,865,054 of record CM062933.1, read on the forward strand.
CAATTGGGAGAAGATATTTGCAAACCATATAGCTGATAAGGGGTTAATCTCCAAAATATATAAAGAACTCATACATCTCAACAACAAAAATACTGACAACCCAATCAAAAAATGGGTAAAAGACCTGAACAGACATTTCTCCAAAGAAGATTACAGATGGCCAACAGTCACATGATAAGATACTCAACATCATTAACTCTCAGGGAAATTCAAATCAAAACTACAATGAGATATCACCCCAGGCCCATCAGAATGGCTTTAATTAACAAGACAGGAAACAAGTGTTGGAGAGAATGTGGAGAGAAAGGAACTCTCATACACTGTTGGGGTGCAGACTGTGCAGCCACTAAGGAAAACAGTATGGAGATTCCTCAAAAAATTAAGACTAGAACTAGCATATGATTCAGCTATTCCACTGCTGGGTATTTATCCAAAGAACACGAAAACACCAATATGTAAACATAACATGCACCCGTGTGTTCATTGCAGCATTGTTCACAATAGCCAAGATTTGGGAGCAACCTAAGTGCCCATCAAGGGATGAATGGATAAAGAAGATGTGGTATATATACATAGTGGAATACTACTCAGCCGTAAGAAATGATGAAATCCAGCCATTTGTAACAATATGGATGGACAATGAGGGTATTAAGCTAAGTGAAATAAGTCAGAGGGAGAAGGTCAAAAACTATATGATGTTGCTCATAAGTAGAAGATAAGAATAACAACAAACAAACACATAGAGACAGAGATTGGATTGGTGGTCACCAGAGGGGATAAGAGGAGGGGGGAGGAGAAAAGGGATGATTAGGCACATGTGTGGGTGATGGATTGTAATTAGTGTTTGGATGGTGAACATGATGTAATCGGTGCAGAAATAGAAGTATAATGATGTACACCTGAAATCTATTTAATGTTATAAACCAATGTTACTGCAACATAAAATAAATAAATAAGGAATAATGATAGAGTACCCTAAACTACTGTTAAGGAAATCAAAGTGCAGTGTACTCAGAGGAAAATGCAGTAGACCCATGGCCTGAAAGGGTTAAAAGCTTCGAGGTCTTTACTGTCTTTATTGCAAACAAGAGTTAAATTGTCCGTATTGCAGATGGTTATGGTGAGGAATGTATTATCCTAAACAAGGATTTTTGACTAGAAATGTGCATGAAAATCACCTGGGGAGCTTGTCAAAATAATTCCTCAAGTAATTCTGGTATGTATCTCCTGTGTCAAGCTACCTATTTGCAAAGATGAGTATGTTCCCTGACAGCTTTCCAGTTGCTGGTCCCAAAGGTAATAAGGCTTGTCTGCATTTTCTTCTCTCAAATGCTTTAAGATACTGCTTATCCCCCATCCGCCCCAGTTCTCATTAAGAACTTGATAGATGAGGTGATTAAATTGCTTTTACTAAGCCTTGAGGAATTACTTAAAAAAATTATTAAGGTATTCAAAGGTTAGAGACTGGCAGATATCGTGCTTTTCAGAAGGAAGTAAGTAGATTCTGCAAATTACAAGTTAGAACATATCAACTCTTGATTAGATTCTAAAATGAATTATTAATGGACGGTTTGTGAACTCTTAATAGTCACCAGGAGTTATGGGACCACTACAGTCACGGTGGTCTTATATTTTTAATAGTATTCTGGAGCAGTCAATCTGTAGAATGCAGCCAGGCTAGCAGTTCTTCAAGTGCGTTTGATAACTAGTTTTGAGGGATATTATAAGTTACATAGTCAAATAAGCTTGAGAAACATTTAAACCAAGTTAAGCAGGTTATTTGGAGCTTTTAATATGCCAGTGTGCAGAATGATTAAACGAGGAAAATATAGAAGACAGCATGCTAGACATAGAATTTGGCTCTATCCTTCTCTTCCTCTCCTTGACTGGTTATCTAAACTTCCTTATAAGTGCTACCCATCAGAAGACAGAGTTAACTATTTGGGGGTATTTGTGAACTGAACTTTAAGAGAAGATGCTTTTGAAACTTAACTGATGTTGGTTATTTTATTACATTTGATTATACTAATAGTTGGGTATATGCTTTGGAAACTTGAAAATAAGTGACTGGTGTCTTAGGGAAATGAAGTTTCAAAGAAGCATTTTTTCTGTAACTATTGTAATGAAAAATTATAAGTCTAATTCTTGTATACAAGTGGATTCTTCTATTTAAAAAAAGCAGATTTGATAATACTGATCTTTTGTAAGGTCATCAAATCCCCTAAACTCACACAGGAGTAGAAATGGTGTAAAAATACGAAAGTGAATAAAAAGATTATCTGCAGGCTTTCCTTCTGTTTATATCTGAACCAATTAACTGCTAGCTTACACCTCCCTCAACTTCCACTCCATTCTTTACTTTAGAATTACACTGCAACAGACAAACTTTATGCCTAGAAGCATTTTTTTCTTCTGAAGAAGTCAGTGCCAAAAAATACTCTATTAACTTAATATACTTTCAATATTTTTAATCTTTCAAATAACTGAAAATAAGTTGTTTAAGCCTATTATAAAACTTAGTACATTTATCATAATTAGCTTTATACACATTGACAGCAGAGGATTTGATCCAAAACAAATTAGATGAAAATAAATTGATCCTTAAATATTGAATAAATGTTTTGAGTACCTACTTTGTACTAGGTATTGGGGATTTAAAACAGGGAGCTAAACAGATATCATCTTCCCCCCTCATGGAGCTTCCTTAGAGTGTAATGGGAAAGACATCTATTAATCAGCCTCACAAGTTAACAAGTTCAAATAAGTACCATGTAGGAAAAGCAGAAAATGTTTTAAGACAATATATAGCCTAATCTGGGAAGGCTAGGGAAGTCTTCCCTGAAGAGGCGACATTTGAACTATGGTAGACATAAACTGAACAGTCTGAGAGGGTAAGAAGAATACTGCTTGTAGGCTGTGCAAAGGCCCTAAGGTAAGGAGATGTGTGACATGTCCTAAATGATAATGGCCTAATTTATTAAGCATGTACTATATGCCAGACACTGTTCTAAGCTTTTTAAATGTATGAATTCATTTCTTCTTCACAAAGACTATGCGATATGTACTGTTATTACTCCCAGTTTACAGAAGGACAAACTGAGGTCCAAAGAAATAGTTTCCGCAGCAAGGCTGAGCTTTGAACACACCATCTTACCCTAGAAGCTAGGTTAACCTGGGTACACAAAAGAAGATGAAAATAAGTTAGCTGTCCATATTTTCAGCCATATTATGGCTAAATCTTTATTATTATGAAAACTGGTGGTATTGGAGTTTGTTGAACTATGTTATCTTTTAGTATGTTTAAACATTTTCATAATTTTTAAAATAAAAGAAGGCCTGTGTAACTGGAGCTGAGAGTAAGGTGGAAACGTAGGCTGGGACCTAGACATGGGACCTAGACATGGGACCTGATCACACAGGGCCTTGAAGCCATGTTCAAGATCCTGGTCATTATCCCAAAAAGTCGCTGCAGCATCTCAAGCCGAGGAGGAACATGGGGGACTGTGAATGAGAAGCCCCCGATGGCAACGCTGAAAGCGTCGCGAGGGGCAGGAGGAGTGCAGGCCGGAGCTGTGGGCCACAAACTGACGGCCAGCTACTGTGAGTGCACGGCGGGGTGCCTGTGACCACAGGAAGGCCAAAATAATAAGACGACTGGGACGTTCACTTGAAACGATCCTTTTAGAGACATGCAGCAAGAACAGGAAAGAGTGTTCCTTTGTCCCAGTCAGAACTTGGGTGTTTGCCTTCCTGAACAAATGGTTATCAAAGATACTTAAATATAAACGAAATATACAGCTGAAAAATGAACAGAAAATGATTAACTGAAGGCATTATTGACAGAAAATTGATTTTAAAGACAAAATTATTTATAAAGCATGTGAAACTACCAAAGAAAAAGCATTAAAACTTTTTTAACAGGAAAAGTGTTACATTTTAAAAATATAAACGTTATAAAAAGAAAGTATAAAATTAGCATAAAATATCAATATTCCATTGTCTTCACAGGAAAAGTACTTTATCAACATAAAATGGAAAAAATTATACGAGGTCAACTGTTGCCTGACATTTCCAAACCGCTCCTGAGGGACACTGCCCAAAGCCCTGTGACCGCAGCTCCTGTGTCGCACATCACTCCCTCTCCCGCCCCGCCGCCTCCTCTCACAGCTAATTGGATTTCAGGTGACCGTGGAGCTCAAGGAAAGTTAGTTTGTAGTGATACGACCTGACAGATAAAAAAAGCCAGTCAGATCTGACCACTGGAAACTTATATTGAAAGTAAGAAGAGAATTTGCAAGTTAGAAGTAGCAGAGAGGGGACTGTGTGTTAAAATAAAATGACAGTCTAATAAGTTAACTTATTTCTAAGACGGTTTTTTTTTCTCTCACATTTTAACCTCTGAATTAAGGCTACATCTTATCAAGTAAGGAAGAAGTTTGCATCAGAATCACCCGAACAGCTTGATAAAACATGTTACTGGCCCCTTCCCCAGATTCTGATTCAGGATTGTCTTCAGCGGGTCCTGCAAATTTGCATTTCTAACAAGTTCCCAGGCCAGACCACACTTGGAGGATTGCTGGTGTTTCTTCTTAGTAGCATTTTCAGTGAGGTGTGTGAAAACCTCTTGATGCAGAGAAGACCAAGAAAGCACCAAGCATCAAAGCATCTTGAATTCAATGACATACTGTATGAAATTATTTGATTATATCTATGCAATATTTTATCTGTAGTTACAATTAAACATGTGAATAACTCTTAAACATGTGATCACACCACACAGCTTTGCTTTTTTTGTTGTTAATTGTCATAGTCTGGAGTTATCTTTCCTTTATGAACTATCTTAACTTTGTAGTATTCTTTCATACTTTTCCCATATTTATATAATCTCTCTATATAGTAATATATGTATAAAGATAGGTGAAGTTTTTTCCTATAAAAACTGGCATAATATATAAATATTTTTCAGCATCTTTCTCTTGTCTCTCAGCAATATCTTGTGAAAATCAATCCAAGGCAGCTGGTATAGTCAAAGTCAAAGTCAGTTATATGATGGGTCATAATTTATTTAGCCATTCCCTACTCAGTCTTGATATGCTTGGTTATGCTATAGTAACAATTCCAAAGTCTCAGTGGCTTACCCTCTCAAAAAAGTTTTCTTTCTTTGGCCATGCTACATGTCCAAAAGAGGGAGACAGTTACTCAGCTACCCAGACTGATGTAGCTCCAGGTTGATACAAGTTTCCACGGCCACTGCAGAGTGAGAAGGGAAGCTGGCACGTCGACTCTTGAAGCTTCAACCCAGAAGTGGCACATGGCTCCCACTCGCACTGCACGGCCTAAGCTAGTTAGGCGACACAGCTCACTTCAAAAGGAACAAACAAGTTCACTTTTACCACGTTTCCAGAAGGAGAGAAATATTCTTTTAGCAGCTTAACTGACCACCACGTTACTAATGGGCATTCACTTTGTTCCCAGTTTTTTTGCAACCCTGAGCATGTAATATATTTCCCTGGTTTTATTTCTTTATGTACTAGTAGTTTTATTTCTTTGGAATAGGTTCCCAGGGATTGCTGGATCAAAAATCATATGTATTTTTAATTTTTACAGACGTTATCAGCTTGTTTTCCAAAAGGATGTAAGAATTTACATTTCCTCCAGCAATTTATTAAAATACAATTTTTCCTGCATTCCCAGCAATAGATATTATAGCTCTTGTTAATTTTGCAAGTCTTGTGCATATAAAGCTATTTTCATTGTTACTTTGATTTGCATTTCCCTGATCTCTAGTTTAAATCTGAGCATTCTTTTCGTGATGGCTGTGTCTATCATTTGTCCCTTTTTCCATTGGATTAGTAGTTGTCCTATTTTTTCCTATTAATATTTAAGCCTTTTGCATATAACATTATCACTTCTATAATAATTGTATCTTTTCATAATCTATTGTCTGTAGACTTTGTTTATAGTATATTTTCCATACAAAAATTTTTATTTTTATGTATTTTCTTAGTTTTCAATCTTGGTTAAGAAACTCCTCTTGACTCATGATAGTACATAGTCACATATTTCTTGCAAGGTTTTTTAAAATTTAAGTAGTAAAACTGTGTGGAATTTATTTCTGTGTATGGCAAAAGATATGGGTGTTATATTCTTATGAATTTTATATTCTTCAAGATAGTCATTTGTGCCAGCATCATTTATTAAAAATCCTTTTTGACATTAAAATTACTTTCCATATTTGTCATATATTGAATGATTATGTTACTAATATTTATTTCTGAAATTTCACTTTGTTTCTTTAATTGGTCTGCTCATTCCTTCATTATCTCTGATGACTGTGAGACGTAGTGACAGCTGCACCCAAAGGAAGTTTGTAGACTTCAACACCTTCATTATTCAACCCAAAGTGAAAAGCAAAGGAACTAAAACTTCATGCTAAATTAGGAACAGAACAATAAAATACATTTTTTTTCAAAAAACTAGGAAAAGGAAATTAAGGAAGACAAAAATTAATGAACTAAAAAACTTACTCCACCACACTATCCTACCCTGTCACAAAAGAACCCACTAATCTGTTTGTTCAAAAACATAAACAAAAAGATAAGCTCTTGAGCCTGATCAATGAAAAAAGAGAAAAGGTTAATAAAACAGAGAAAGGAAACATATCACAGATATAGAAAGGCTTTATAAAGAGATTTTAACATTCAACTATTCCCAGCCATAAAAATGGGTGAAAATCTCCCAATTCATTTATGAGGCCAGCATACTGACAAGAGATTTTCACATATTGATGTATATGGCGTAGCTATTCTGGCCTGAACTAAAGCCTGACTTATGGCCTATCAAACACACATTGTACATCTGCTTTAACCATTAAAGTAAAGAATGCATTAAACGTTATCTCAAAGTAAAAGAATGCATTCTTTGAAGATAAGAATGCATAGTTCACCTCCTACACCTACCAGTATCAGTAATGCCCCTATCAGTGCTCCTGAAGATAAGTTTCCTTTCCTGACATCAGGGTCATGTTGATCTACTAATCTTTAACTGAATATCTCTTTGAAACTTTGATGAATACATATCCTGGGTGTCTTTAATGTATGTTCTTTGTTCTAAAAATGTATAAAACTGTACTGAAAACCATGCTTCTCCAGAATGCTTTCTTCCTTTGAGGAAATTGCCTTCCCGGGCTGTAATCCTCAGCCTGGCTCAAGTAAAGGTCAGCTTATCTCTCTTATCTATAGAATGGTTATGAAACCAGCAAACAGGTATTGATGATTAAGTAGCTAGGAACTAAGGTTTTTTCCCTTTTTGCAGTTTCTGGTTACAGCTTTTAGCTCTTTACCCACCCATCATTAACTGTGCTGTTTAGGCAATATGCCGTCTGACTTCCACTAGGTTCCTATAGACGACATCTCCCTGGAGCCTGGGTCACCATGGTAATGGGTGTTTGATCTGTTTTTCAGGAATTAGAACTCCTTGTCCACTTCAGGCCAGTTAAGATCACCAGCCCATCAACTGGGCCCAGGCAGATGTCCGTTAAGCAACCTTTTGAAGTCAAGAGGCTAAAAACTCCACCCTCAGGTCAAGCTAATGCCACCATGTTGTGAACACGTGTCCTGTGAAGAGGCATGAGGTCTGACTCCACTTGCGCAGGTCATCAATTACCTCACCTCCAATCCTCTATCTCCACACTTCAGACCACCTTGTCCCCTACCCCATAAATATCCCCGAATCCCCATTATCAGGGAGGCAGATTTGAGACTTGTTCTCCCATATTCCTCACTTGGTTGCCTTGTCATTAAACCCTCTCTCTACTGGAATCTTGTCATCTTGGTGTTTGGCTTTCTGGGTGATGGGCAAAAATGAACCTGGTTCAGTAACAGTTGTTGGTTATTTTGTGTCGACAATACCTTTAATTAAAAAGTCTAGTAAAGATGGTATCAAAAAGGAAAACTAGGGGGCGGGCCCCATAGCCTAGTGGTTAAGTTCAGTGTGCTCTGCCTCAGTAGCCTGGGTTTGGTTCCCGGGTGTGGACCTACACCATTTGTCAGTGGCCATGCTGTGGTAGTGACCCACATACAAAATAGAGGAAGACTGGCAACATGTTAGATCAGGGAAAATCTTCCTCAAGCAAAAAAAGAAAGATTGGCAACAGATGTTAGCTCAGGGTGAATCTTCCTCAGCAAAGAAAATAAAAAATAAAATAATGATAATAAAAAGGAAAACTAAGGTTATGTAATTTATGCTTCCAGTCTGACAAAATCTAAATAAAATATTGGCTATTAGAATCCAGTAATAGCAAGTAAATGATGCCCTATGATCAAATTCAAGTGTGTTCAGTATCAGAAAATATGTCAACTTAATTGTTATGTCAAAGATTAAAGGAGGAAGTGTATAGATCATACAAAAATTCAGTTATTCAAAATACAATCTTTAAATGAGAATAGAGGGATCTGTTAAAATATAATGTAGACTATAACTTCCTAGTAATAAATAATAGGTTAAATGGTGAAATACTTAAAACCAATTAAATTTATATCAAGAACTAGATGTTACTGAACCAGGTTCATTTTGCCCACTGCACCATTATGCCAGTCACTGAGATGACGAGTTTGCAGCAGAGAAAGGATTCAATCACAAGGAAGCCAAGAGAGGAGATGGGAGAACCAATCTCAAGTCCATCTCCCCCCAAAATGGGGATTAAGGATATTAAGGGATAAGGGGGCAGGGTTGTCTGAAGTGTGGAAATAGATGATTGGAGGTGAGGAGAAGTGAGGTAATTGATGATCTGCACAAGCATAGTCAAGCTTCATGACTCTTCAGAGGACCTGTGTTCACAAAATGGCAGAGTTACCATGATCTGAGGGTGCAGTTTTTGGATCCTTGACATCGAAGGGTCACCTATGGGTCATCCGCACAGGTCCAGTTCATGAGTCAGTGGTCTTAACCAGCCTGAACTGGACAAGAAGTAGATTCTCAGTTCCTGAAAAACTCAAGCACCTGTTACCATGGTGACCCAAGCATCAGAGATGTTATCTGTAGAGTGGGCTTTAGCAATGCATTATCAACTACTTTTGCAAACAGACAACTAACTGAGTATAGCCAAAGCAAGTTGGTCCCTAGTTTCATAGACAGGTTCTCATACTATTCAATATTGTTTTTGCACTCACAGCAGATGTACTAAGACAAGAAAATGAAATAACTGGTATAAACTTTGGGAAATAAGAGATAAAAGGAATTTTTTTGTTGAGGAGATGATTATATAACTAGAAAACTTAGGAAATTGGTTCTTTTTTAAAAAAAAGAAAATCTGGTACATTGTCTGGATACACAATGAGAATCTAGAAAAAAATTGGGGGAAAAATTATTCACAATAATGCCAAGAACTATAAAATACTTAGCAAGAAATTTAACAAGAAAAGGTCATTTAACATATGACCTGAATGACAAAACTACACAGTTTCATTGATGACCATAGAATAAGATCTGCAGGGGGCTGGCCCAGTGGCATAGTGGTTGGGTTCTCATGCTTTGCTTTTGTGGCCTGGGGTTCACAGGTTCAGATCCTGGGTACAGACCTACGCACTCCTTATCGAGTCATGCTGTGGTGGCGACCCACGTACAAAATAGAGGAAGATTGGCATAGACATTAGCTCAGGTACAAGCTTCCTAAAGCAAAAAGAGGAAGATTGGTGACAGATATTAGCTCAGGGCCTATCCTCCTCACCAAAAAAAAAAAAAAAAATCTGCAGGAATGGAAAGACCTAGATAATCATGTTCTTAGATGGGAAGGCATAATACTGTAAAAAAGTCAATTCCTTCCTAATGTTATACAACTGTAATTCAATTTTATATCATACCAGTGGTGGTGGTGTTTTAGATTAAACAATCTCAAAGCTTATATAAAAGGAAAAATACCTGAGAGAAGCCAGGAAAAGAGATCAGAATATATGACAAATCCACTGTAAACAAATCAATATGGAATCTGGGGAGGAAGACAGAACAAAAATAAGGTGAGTTCAAAGAAACAGAGTGAGGCAGAGGAAGACAGAAGGACCACATGCAGAAGAGATGCCAGCAACACAACAAGGGTGAGAAGAGAACACAGCAAGCACTGAGGTCAGCCGGGAACCCAACTGTTCCTTGTTGCCACCCTCTACCTGCTCTTCATCTAGGTTGTAGGCTTTAGAATAAATGCTGCTTGTCATCAGCAGTATTGGAAGTACTAATTAGTATATTATAATAACAGTCCGTCAGTTGTTTTTATCCTTAAATCATTAGAGACTTGGCTATAAATAGGATAACCACAGGACTCCTGGGGAGAAATTGTTTTCTAGACACAGCACTGGTGCTGATTTCTTTGAGTTGCCAAGTAACCTAAAAAGCCCAGGGCAACACTAGGTCACGGACTGGACATTCCACCTTTCTGAGATAAGCAATGGCTGTCAGACTTTTCCTTTCTTCGTCAGGCTTTTTGACAGTGACATCACTGATAAATATATTTTAGATTTTGCCCCTATATAAAATCCAGTTCTCTATACAGCCTCCTTCCTCTCTGCCTGCCTCTCCCCCCTCTCTCTCTCACACACACACACACACACACACGACTGAAAAGTTTCAGGAAATAGTTCTTACACTTTCTAAAGAGATGCACTCTGATAATTCCTGTTTTATTACTTTTTTAAAATGCTTCTTAAAATCCATGACAATGACGTTATCATCCACCGTTTGAATAACACTATGGTTTTAATCTTATATGCTTCAAAAGATTTAAATACACAGGAATAAAATTTTATCTGATGACAACTTGGATACATTGATATACCCTTGTTGCATAAATTAATGAAAATTACTTTTAAAATTCCCAATTTTTGGTTTAAAAAACGTATCACACCTATGTGTGAATTTTGGAAAATTTGGGGGGTATATATTGAGGCAGATTGTTTTCTAATTCTGCTTATTGTGATTGTTACTGGCATAATCAAATTGGCATGATCAATACATTTCTCTACAAACATTTGTTTTAAAATATTCAAAAGCAAACTTAAAAGTTTTGATTATACCCAGCAATGACCTTAGACATTTTTATGAATTTTCTTGAATTAATTAACTTAGCCTGATTATCTTCACTTTATTAATAAGTATGCAAATATAATATTTCATCTCAGGAATACATGTTATTTCTTTGGAAAGACACAAGTTTTCTCACAGCAATTTTTTAAAGACTTTCCTATTTAAGAATCATGCCATTCATTTTAATCTGCTAAGAGAAAGTAACTAAAAATTCAGAAAACCTAAAAAAATACTGAAAATGTCTCAACTAGTTAGAATGTTTTTTTAAAATATAAGCTTCTATTTGAAGTATAACATAATTACAGAAAAAGTACACAGATCATGAATGATTGTATAGCTCAATGAATCATCACCGAGTGAACCCACTTGTGTAACCACCACCCAGGTGAAAAATAGACCATTACCAGCATCTCAGAAGCCTTCCATGTGCCTCTTTTTAATCTGCCAACTCTTTTTAATATATTGTTTTGAATAACTAATGTGTGATAGATTATTTAGATTATTAGATTATCGTTCAGCAAACTTTCACTACCTACAAATCCATGATAAAACTCTTCACCCTGCTGCACTGATGCTGGGCTTGGTCATCTGACTTTCTTGGCCCAGCTGAATGTGGACAGAAGAAGCAGTGTGCCCATTCTGAGCCTAGGTTTTAAGAGACTGCAGGTTTCTGACCTCTGACCCAAGGAGAACAGTCCCCAGGTAGCCACTGGGCCTTCATCTCGATCCCTAGAATAAGACACATAGAACAGGCCTGAATTTACCACCAGCCCGAATTAGAGTTGCCCTGGGTGACCTATATTCTTGCTAGGGAGAAAAATGAAACCTTTTTGCTATTATACGATTGAGATTTTGTTGGCTACACAGCAAAGGCTGACTAATAATCATTTGGTAAATCTCAATAAAGCCTAAGTGAATGAACTCAGGTTATTACTCTGTGAATCCATTTAACGCTTTGTTCACTTCAAATTTATGTTTATTATTAACTGTAGATAATATTTAACTCTGACACATATTTAATTAGAAGCTTCCTGGTCAGTGATTACTTGATACTTCCCTGATCTATTTCAAGGTATTACCGTTTTTAAGGCAAGGAAATCAGCCACTACCAATCTTTTCATTTATTTAACAAACATTATTCAGAAGAATATTGTGTATCACTGATTTGTTTAAATAGTACTCTCCACACCCAGTCTTTTCCTGTTTTTAAATATTATATCCACAGTAATTTTTTGTATTACAAGTATCGACTTTGAATATTTCATTCATAACCTTGAGAGAAGGTACAATTTATTTTTATATTTTTTGTAAGATAGCAACATTACAGAATGTTTAACACATAGGAAACTGAAGGTTAATTGGTGGAAATAAAAATTAAAAGTATTGTGAAAATTCATTTTTTAGAAAAATGAGATAAAATGTATATATAAATTCTTCATAAATATTGAAGCATCTGTGGAGTGGTGGTTTAAATTTAAATTCCATTTTCCCATAGAGAATTGGGCAAAGCCCCTTTTCTTCTATAACAAAGTTCTAAAATGTTCTAAAAATATTCATCTCTGAAGGACCGCCACTGTCAAGAGTATGGACCCGGCCAAGCTCCAGTTCCTTCAGCTCAGTCCCTTCCACAAACGGTGGTGGGTGCCTGCCTTTGCTGTCCCCGCGGGCTCTGGATGTCCAAAGACAGGTAAGGCCTCAAGGAGCTCACAACCCGGAAGTAAAACATCCACTCTAACAGGAAGTGTGCTAACAGAGAGAGCTGCACGGGATATTTCCTGTGGGTTGAATCATATCTATGGTATTAATATCTAAACAAGGATCAACCAATCACTGAAAAGGATTAATTTGTAATCAATTTGGGATTAGTTATAAAAATATAATTTTTCAGATTTTATACACCATTAATTTTGGGGTTATTTTCTGGACTATTTATGTAGGCTGTGGAGAACTGACCTTTCCCAATTGTGTTACTGAATTCTTTATGCAGATTAGCTATTTATAACAAAGATATATTTATGGTTTCCTTTCTCAAAATTTAATTCAAGCTTGTATATCTACTTTCACAAAGCTTTAAATTGTAGTTTATTTTTAAAATTAAATAATATCCATAAATTCAATTATCATTTATTCATAATATGCAATGGAAATAGATATTCAACTACTTTTTTAAAAGATTTTATTTTTTTATTATTATTATTATTTTTTTTGGTGAGAAAGACCATCCCTGAGCTGACATCGTTGCCAATTCTCCTCTTTTTTGCTGAGGAAGACCAGCCCTGGGCTAACATCTGTGCCCATCTTTCTCTACTTTATATGAGACGCCGCCACGCCATGGCTGACAGGCAGTGCGTCAGCGGGCGTCCAGGATCTGAACTGGCGAACCCCGGGCTGCCAAGCACAAATGAAACTGCTGTGCCACTGGGCCAGCCCCTGCAATGGCAATAGATATTCAACTACTTTTCTCACTATATGCCTGCAAGTAGTATACTATAGCAGAAAAACTTCTCTAGACTAGGAAAAACTTTTAGAAGTTGTATATTTTATATAAATTTCTATAAATTTTTTAACATTTGGATTACATCAAAACTGCACATAAAAATAAATTCTATAACTGACTTCTTGTATTAATCTCTATGTTTAAAACAAAGCTAATTTCAAGTAAGCTTTAACATTGGTTTTACTTTTAAAGGTTTAGTTTTTCTTGCTCAAATATATTTACAAACTTTTCTAGTGTGTAACTAATTCAAGATTATATGTGAATGTATTCTTTTAAAAGTATTTATTATTTGTTTACATTATCTATATATGGGATTGATAATATGCTGTTTGTAAACCTCTTTTTAGTTTGCAAAATGTTTTCATTTTTGCATTATCTTATTTAATCCTTTCCCTGTGGAGGATTATTATCTTTGCTATTTTATTGATGAGTAAATTGACTCTCAGCGAGATTAAGTGATTTATTCAGGTCACAGGCTTGGACAGCCAGACCTGGAAACTGGTTCCTTCTCACACTATTCACTTGTGTCAAATGTTTTAATATAATTCTGTACTTCCAGAATGTCAAATAAGTTTCTGCACCTTCGAGTTAAATAAGTTTTCATACAATCCTGCACCTTCACTCATTTGCTTTCTTGTAATTCTACAGCTTGGTCGGGTTCAGTTGACCCATTTAAGCCTGAAAACAGTCATCGAGTCTTCTCCGCTCTTCTTCAAACGGCTACGTGTGAGCTGAAGCTCATGCGATACAGCAGATTAGACGAAAGATTATTGTTAAGACATTTGATAGTTCAATTAAAGTGTCTGAAGTGATGATCTTTGGTTACACTTGTGCTACTGTTTCAGTTTGAATCGTAATGCTGCTAGAACAATTAGGAAAAACTAGCTAGGAGTTTAAGAGAAACTGTAGTTACAGAAATTTCAAGAAGCTAGAATGATAAGAGATGTGTGGTAATCTAGTTAAGGAATTTTTTTAAGTATCTATTGATAAGTGACATTTCAGCTTTAATTTTAGTCCTTTATATCGAAAATATTTCTAAAATATATTAGCCTACTTTCTTTCTAGAGTTAAGTTCAGGAGGGTAAACATCATTCAATCTTTTTAAAGAATGATTTAGGATTTTACAGTGATTACATTAAATAGTTTTTCATGATAAAGTACAGGAGATGCAGATGTTAATGGTATATGAGGATGGGCTAAGATATACCGTAAGGAAAAAAATCATAAGACTATCTCTTTAGGGACCCGCTTATTTCTGGTAATTTATTTCCCTATAAATTCCAGATGATTACCATTAGCACTAACTTGCTAATAACCGAGGCAATGATCAACACTTCTTTTAGAAGTTATAATGTTGTAAATATCTCACTTATTTATTCATTAAATAAACACATGAGAGACTCATTCCTCTTTGTAAGGTGGGGATAATGATAGAACTTCTCTGTATCAGTTGGGGTTCTCGCTGAAGGCAACAGAAACAAACTCTGCCTCACTTATCCAGAGAAAGAATGCATGTATTGGAAGAACATCATGTAGCTCACAGAATGACCAGGGATGGTGGAGAACTAGGTGTGTAAAATGTGCAGAGCCATCCATTTACGATGTCACTGTTGGTACTGTCATGACCAGACTCTGGTTGCCACAATACCCACTCCACTGTGAATTCTCTCTCCGTCTCTGCTTCTTTGCCTCACTTTGTCCGGATTTCAAGTTTCAGGTGAGAGCATCCAGTTGACCTAACCTGGGTCCCATGCCATTCCTGTGCCCAAGTTGCCAGAGAGTGGGGAGAAGGACTTCAGCCAACTCAGCTCCCTAAGTATGAGGTAGGCCTTGCAATCACCAAGATTCAAAATTAAGGATTCCCCACAAATAAGATGGGAGTTCAGAAGCTAGGCAGGCAAAAATCTAATGCTCACTATATTACCTTCTAGGGCTGCGAAGATTTAATGGGATGGTCTATGTAAACTGCTCAGCACAGTGCTGGCACATGGTAAAGCATTCAACAGATTTCAGCATTGTTATTATTATTAGTTCAGTGAGGCAAGCAATGAGCTTGTCTCTAGGGATAAAAAAATAATAGGGTGCATTTTCTCAGTATTTTGGAGAGTTATCACAGGGGGAAACAAATATAGAAACATTATAATAAAACCACCTAATAAGTGCTACAGTACAGGTATAAAGTGGGTACCCTGAAAAATAGGGAAAAGAAAATTCTGCCAGGGTTGGAATTGGTCAAAATAATAGTTGGACTGAGTTTTGAAGATTGAGAGGAGCGTCGTGAAAGGGCTTGGCATTTGAACTCCGATGACTAGGGTAGGTTCAGGATTGTTAAGGATTCTGTATACCATATAAATGAGTGTTAACTGATCTGAGCGTCACCAGGAGTCAGTAAAGGGGGTGACAGAATCAGCTTTGGGGGGAAGGGTAACTCTCTAGGAGTGGTGAGAGAACAGACTGGAATGAGCAGAGGCAATGTCAAGAGTTGAGATGAAAGAAGATGACAGCTTGTACTAAGGGAAGACGGAGAGTAAGACATCAACTTGGAAGGAATTTATGACATAGAATGAATTGAATTCAGTTGACTCCAAAACTAGGGGTCAGGAAGGGAAGGAGTCCTGGGCGACTTAAAATCCACAACTTTTTGAGACCAGTGGCTGGTAATACCATAATTATAATAGGGTCTACTGGCAAGGGAATCATTTGAGGCAGTTGTGAGGGGAAAGAGAATGAGTTTCCGTGGGGTGTTCAGTCTGCCTTACTTCAGGAGCTGCAACACTGACGCAGGTGAAGCTGTTCAAGTGGATATCAGCCAGGGACGGTGTACAGCTTCTTTAAATACCTAAGACATTGATTCCTATAAAAATGAAGGGACAAAATCACAAAATCTTGCATATTGTTTTAGAGGCAGTACTTGGAGACCCCATCTATGATAGGGGATCCATGGATCTCAGTTTAGGAGCCCCTGAGGTAGCACAAGGAGAATTGGGAAAGAGTCTTACAAATATTTAATGGGTGACAGCAAAGTTGAAACACTTACAAATATGGAATAAATTGTTAAGATGAGTTTTGGCAGCAAATACGACACAGTTACTTCCACTGTGCTTAACGACATTATCTGCAATTTCCTAGAATTGTCAACTCTCTTGCTGTTTGTTCATCCATCTGTCCCATTTATTCAACAATAATAATAATGGTAGGCACTGTTTAATGAGTAGCTACTATGTAAAAGCCACCATGCTTGGCACTAGGGACACAAAGACAAACAAGTGCCCTCAAGGAGTTTAGAGTCCGGTTGGGGGAGATTTGTAAGTAAATGAAAGCCGCAATAGTGAAATAAGCGTTGGAAGAGATACGTGCAATAGGTGCTAAGAGATGGGAAAGAGCACCAAATTGCACCTAGGTTTTGGAATAAGGGGTTAGGGAAAACCTGGAGGGAACACGTACGCTTTGTTCTGAAGGATTAATTAGATTTAGGCTGGCAACACTCCAGGGTAACAAACAGCATAGCTGTCTGTTCTGGACACCAACCACTTCAGAATGGCTTGATGTAAAGTGCAAGAAATGGAGAAAGGCAGTGGGTGGAAATGAGACTGGACAGGTAAGCCAGGCTAGGACAGTGGTCCAAAATGCTCAAGTGATTCCAAAGACAGGCAGATAACACTGTGTGAAGAAGCTTGGTTTAACACAGCTTTATGGGGTTTAAGACAGTGATGAACTGGGGAACAATGAGGAGGCATTCAAATTCAATTAAAAGAAAAAACGAAAAGAGATCCCCACTGTGCTAGACCAACAGAAACAGTCCAAGGATTGTATAAGACATTTTAAGGAGTGTGGACTTTATACTAAGGGTAGTGGAGGACCACTACAGGAGTCTTAAAAGAGGAGTACATAATCAGACTTTGATTTTATAAAATATAAACCTAGTAGCATTGCAGAGACTGGATTGGAAGAGACAAGATTGCAGCCTGGGAAACTGGTTCGGTGGCTAAAGCAGTATGCAAGACCTGCAATGACGCTGGCCTGAAAAAAGATAATGGCAGTGGCTATGAAGAGGAATTGGATACACTGGAGAGATAGGAGCTAGAAACAAAGGGACTCAGTAATGAACCGGAAGTGGGGGACACAGGAGAGAGAAAAAAATCACAAGTCGTTACAATAAACTGTATGGCTTCTATTGTTCTGACAAAGCCTTTTAATCTTAAATGCAAAATGAAGTCAAAGCTGTAAACTGAAATCATCCTCTCCTGCTTGTTCTTTTTTTTTTTTTCCAATTCGTTTTGAAATCTAGTTTTATATACTTAAGATTTACCTCTGGGCAATCTGGAATTAAATTTCTGAGATTGCTGTAAATTACTTCCTTTCTGGGTTTCTCTTCCTCTTACTTACTTCTCTATTTTATCCTTAACATTTTATTGTTTTAGTTGTATGCTAAAATGTCTCATAACTTAGCTTTTACACCAAAAGAACATCTGAATATCTGAAACTTGTCTCCTATCAGAATCTTCTAGATTTCCTGAAGTTTCCTAGCTGCATTCAGAAATGTTGCAGAAAAAAATGTAATTCTCACGTAACGTACTTTAACTTTTTTTCAGTGGAGACATTGAGCATTATAGTGAATTACCATTACATTTTCTTAAAAGAAGCTTCTTTTCGTCGTAAAGGCAATGTATGTTTTCCTCATATAATTCAATTTTGCATAGCTACTTCACATTTAATTTTCAAA
This sequence comes from Tapirus indicus, assembly GCA_031878705.1. Lineage (NCBI taxonomy): Eukaryota > Metazoa > Chordata > Mammalia > Perissodactyla > Tapiridae > Tapirus > Tapirus indicus. The sequence goes on from CM062933.1 coordinate 3,883,347, forward strand.
TATGACTCACCGGTATGTCACTTATAAAAACAGTAAAATACAAACAACAGAGAAGATAGGGGCTCTGACAAGTACAGGCGGCGGCGGGGTGGAGGCCGAAGAAACGCCAGACTCCCAGCTCAGACCACCCCCCCCACCACCCCCCGGCAGACGGGCAGGTTTGTCGCGCAGGAGGTCACTCCCTCCAGAGGCAGCGCAGCCCGCCGACGCGGCCCGGGTCCTGGGCCTCCTCCCCGCCCTCCGAACAGGCGGGTTCCGCGCCCCTCCGCGGGCAACTCTCCCTCCGTGAGCTGAGTCTCGCGGGAGCCGGACCGCAGTCACCTCGCCCCGGCCGCGGAGGACCGGCTCCCCGGGCTGCAAGCCACAGCCGCCGCCAAACAGGCCGCCTCGCAGGGGAGGCGACGAGGACTCCAGACCAGACCGGGGGCCCCTGCCCGCGCCCCCGCGCCTGGCGGGACCGGAGGGAGGCTCTGCGCCGTGGGCGGGCGGGGACAAGGCCGGGCAGGGGACTGGGGACCCAGACGCGGAGCGACCCCGCCGAAGCGCCCCCTCCTCCTGCGGGCCGCCCCGCCCCCTTTCTCTCTCCCCACCCCGCCCCTCGCCCCGCCCTCCCCTCCAACGCCCCGCCCCTCGCCCCGCCCGCCCCTCGCCCCGCCCGCCCCTCGCCCCGCCCGCCCCTCGCCCCGCCCGCCCCTCGCCCCGCCCGCCCCTCGCCCCGCCCGCCCCCTCGCCCCGCCCCTTTCTCTCTCCCCCGCCCTCCCTCGCCCCGCCCTCTCGGGCGCTCCGTAGCCGTGACGTGCGCGGGCCCGGGGACTCCGCGGGGTGCCGGCCGGCGGGCGGAGGCGGACACGGAGCCGGCGTCTGTCCGAGCAGGAAGCTAGTCCAGCTTTGTCGCCGCCGCCGCCCGTCCGTGTGCTCGTCCGCGTCGTCGCCCTCTTCGCTCACCCTCGTCACCTCCTACCCCGCCCTCCAGTCTCACCGGCGACAGGTAGCCCCGCCGCCACGCACCTGCCTTCGTGGCCGCACCGGTGAGTGTCCCGGAGCCCCGCGCGGGGCGTCGGCGCGGGCCTCGTTCCCGGCCGCCCGCCCTGCTTTGGGGCCTCCTCGGTCGTCGGGGCCGCCGCGGGGACGCGGGCGGGGAGGCAGGTGAGAGCGGCCCGGGGGCGGCTCGCGGCAGTGTCGAGGCTGCTTCTGGTGACCACAGGACAATGAGCGTCCCCGTTCAGGGGCTTGTCACCACCGGGATACCTTTGTGTCTGCGCTGGCTCCCAGGTGGAAGCAGGGCACTCAGGTGTCCAGCTCTGACTGGGCCACTCCGTGGGGGTTTTATTTTCTCTTTCGTAAACAAGCTTGAAATCCAGTGCTGGAATAGTGCCGTTTGTTCTGGGATGTGCGGATCAGCTGCCACCCTAGCAGTTTAATCCTGTAGGGGACCAGGTTGGGACTATCTAAAGCTGCATTTGTCGTCTTTAGGTGGTCCAGCACTTTGATGTGCTGATTTATGTATCTGCTACTGAACAACAGCTTTTGTGTTGGTTAATTTCCAAAAACTTCTCGAACCATTAAAATGGTCAAATTCTAGGATTTTAAGTAGGAAATAATTTGATAGAGTTATTACAGGAACATCCGTGTCAGAAATACTTGAATAGAATTTCAGAAAACAAATTGCATTTTATCTGGCATCAAGTTTGTGGTGGAGGAATGCTTAAATCCTAATCTACAGATATTAGTGAGAAACTAGGAACACTGCTCCAATTTAATAGACTGCTGTACGTGCTAAACAAGTTTCGTTTGCTGTTATGATCTGGTGGTGTAGATGCAATATATCTAAATATAGTCAGGGTTTGAGAGTTTTAAAAATTCATATTCTCAAGATTTAGCTGATACTGTTAACACCATAAAATGTGAATCTTGAACTTGGGCTGGTAGTGGTCATGGTACAAAGGTTGGCAGCAAAATGGCATCTCTGTACAAATTAACTAAACTTCATAGATGTCTTGGGTTGTGGTTTTCCAACTGGAAATTGTTCAGTGGAAAAATTACCTTGGTGTCTTTTATCATTAATTTTAGAAACACTGCAAATTGAGCTGTAGCCAGATCTTGAAACAATGCAGCTGTTCAAAATAACTCATTGACTTTTAAATATCCAGCTCATTTTGGGTATTTTCAGTTGGGCAGGAATTACATGCACAATGGTAAACAGAAGTCATTTTAGTTCTAGGCAGATTTGCCCGTTGCGTTTGTATGTTCTGTGTGACATGCTATGGTTGTCCCAGCTTTTTGTTATACTTTTATTTTCAAAAACTAATTTTAAAAGGCAGTAACAGAAGTGATGAACAACTTTAAGAAAAGATTATCATGATTAAAAACTCTAAATATGTAATATATAAAACTATATATAGTATGCATATATTCTTCATTGGTGCCTTGAAACATGAGCAAGAAAAATATAATGAGCTATTGCAATTTAATGTAAATGAATGCAAGGTGTTAAAAACAGAGATCATAAATCATAACCCGTGGGGCTTATCTGAAATAAATTTTTTCCTCTGTTTATGTTTATGTGATCAGGTTTTAAAAATAACAGTGGTCAGGAAATCTGAGAGAGGCTGAAGGCTCTTTTCTCATCCTGTTGTGACTTTGCCTGGAGACTGTGGTGTATCATGTAGCCCATTGTTTAGATAACTGGGCTGTCTCTGGGTTCTAAAACACAGCTTTCCTTAGAAAGTTAAAAAATTTTGACCATGTGAGGTTTGAATAAATATAAGCACCCCAAACATTAAAAAAAAAATTAACCAATTTTCATTGTCTGTTGATTATTGAAGCTTCATCTTTGATATGTAAAATGTCAGTTTTAAAAAGATTTCTAACCTTTGTGAAATTTTCATTTCTATGTATTAAAACATTTTGAGTGAAAGATTGAAAAAATATTACATAAACTATAAATAAACTTTAACAAATCTCATATAGTTTAATTGTGATCCCCAAAATGAGATACTTCATAATAATTTGTGAACTGGCTCTTTAGTAGTTTAAGATTGTTGCCCATTTATTAGGCATCTGCCATAATTAGAACACTAACTGAGGGACTTGATCAACAAAATATTATCAAAGCTGGTGGTCTTGTCCTTTTACACATGAGAAAATTTAGGCTCAGAGAATTAAATATTTGCTCAAGGTCATGTAGCTCCAGAGGGACAAAGTCTGGATTCACACCCAATTCTTCTGACCACGAAACCCCTGTCCTTTCCACCAGCCAGGTTGCCTTGATTACAGTTCATTTAGTAGACTGTTCAAGGAAACCTGCAGAACTGGTATTGTGTTAAAGAATGTAACTTGAGGTTTGAAGAAGGCACACAGGAGTGAGGATAAGATAGGCCATGAATGTGGTTCTGGAACTAATTCTGAATTCTGTCTTTTTTCATTCTTAAGTTGACAGCCTTGAATGGTGATATGATGTTGCTTTATCATTTCTGGTGTACATTCTAGAATATTATACATATTGTCCATTTTTTTATTTTGATAGGTTTATAGGAACTAGAATTAGGCTGTAACAATGGTTTTCATTGTAGCTAAAATGAATAGTATAGTGTTCCTTGTTAGGATAGAACTTTAAAATTTTCCTCAAATGAGATAGGTTGTTGCCCATAAATACACTAGATGTCTTTTAAATATTATGTGATTAACTCTGAAATCCTAGTGGGGGGAGCTTGTTTTTAGATTATGATTAAATTGTCATCTGTACTTTTAGGACAAATTTTTTTTTATGGTCTATGTTTATTTCAGGAACGTCCCTTGAGCTGTAATAGATATAAAGGACAAAAATGAGCGCACGAAGTCCATCTTTTGTAACAAACTAGGAGTCATTTCAGCAGTAGAATGTAGTTGGGGAAATGGGCAGAAAAATGATAGGAAGGCTGAGTTGGGTGACTACTTTTACAGGTGTTTCGTTATTTGGTTTGAGCTATTAGGAATTTTGCATCTCAAGGATACTCATATTCAACTGTAAATACAAAACCATCATCTGAGAGCTTAATATAAATTATTAATGAACGATCTGTAACACATCTGCTTTTGTGCGTGTGTGTAGATAATCAAGAACTAAGTAAAGTTAAATAAGCTTAAATTCTATTTTTGAGGCATTATATAATGTTTAGAGGAATGAGGGTGTTTTGCATTTAAAACAGTTATGCTTTTATATGACAAATTTAGTGGACTGCTAATAATCATAAAATATAAGTATTAGAATATCTTTTTATTTATGCTTTTCAAAAATAAATTTGTTTTCTTGAGTAGAATAAGAATGACATAATGGTTTGAGAAGTGACCAAAAGTCTACCAAAAATTCTCCCTGTGAGTACTGAAGCGTAGGAAGTAAAACCGGAAGAACAAATCTGGCATCTTTAGAAATACTGCTAGTGTTAAAGAGAGGGGAAGTCCTTTTCTATGCAGAAAGAGAGCCTCCAGTGAAACCAGAATACCGAAGCACGTTCCTTTGGTGATATTCACACCGGTGAGTATTCATGTCCATCCTGAGTAATGTGCACAAAGGAAGGCGGTGCTCCTGGGAAAACCACAGGCATCTTTAATGAATGTCACCTCACTTGTTTTTTTATTTGAAAGTAACCTCTTGTTTAACCTTTACAAGGTAAGGTATTGCATATAGCAGAATTTTAAAATTTCTGTTATATGTGGATGAGCATCTTTTTCAACAATATTTACTGAGAGCCTACTGTGTTTGAAATATGGCTATAGGTGGGGAGTGATCCTTCCCTGTCCTGGCGGATCTTTGGATCTAGGAAATAGGAAGAGTGGCAGAGATGTAAAAAGAAAGATAAGTAGGAACATCTATTTAAAATCTGAAGATGTGGGGCTGGCCCAGTGGCGTAGTGGTTAAGTTCACGCTTTCTGCTTTGGCAGCCCAGGGGTCACCAGTTTGGATCCTGGGTGTGGACCTACTCACTGCTCATTAAGCCATGCTGAGGTGGCGTCCCACATAGAAGAACTAGAAGGATCTACAACTAGGATATACAACTGTGTACTGGAGAGGAAAGAAAAAAGTAAAATCTGAAGATGTTTATGTCAAAAGTTAACACCTTGCCTTTGTATGTCTATTCTTTTGGAAATCATTTTGTGTACATTTGGTCCTTAAAATAACTTGATGAGGTAGATATGATACTTCTATTCTGCAGATGAGAAAATGGAGACAAAAATATTAAGTACTTTGTTCAAGGTCATATATGTAGCTGCGAACTTCTATCCGTGTATTCCCTTAGTAGATCCGCCTCCCCAGTTCTCTCTCTCCTAGATGTTAGGGTTAACCTCTTAGCCATGACTTATTTCATTTTATGGCTTTAATTCTGATGGTTAAGGAAATTCTGAAAAGTCAGGATCACTAAAGTAATAATTGTTAAAGAGTTACAAGTTTTTTTTTTTTTTATGTAAGGCGGAAGATGAATATGATGCATTATTATGAAACTACTTGAAGATTTTTAATAGATTAATGGAACTGAGGTTGGTAATTAACTTTTCTAGTTGGAGAGTTTTTAAAGAAAAGCCAACAATTAGTTAAAAAAGAAAGAAACATATTCTGGGGGAAGTTTGAAAATAACTTTTATTACTTGACACATTGGTATTGATCTGATGATTATATCTGTTTTTGTGAAGACTCACTAATGAGCTAAGGTGTGTCTGTGTTGATACCTTTATGCCTTCATTCATTTAACAATTATTTGAGTGTCTGCCATGGGCTAGGCACTGTTGTAAGTGCTGACGATTCAGTGATAAATTAAGACCAAGTCTCTGTACTGACATTTTATTGTTGTTTTGAATTAAATTAATTATAGACTCCTCATACTAGTATGTAATCAACAGGGCTGACCCTAAAGTTGGGAAATAGTTGTCAAAGGCATGTAATTTGAGGGCTACTGAAAGACTCGTTTGCTGTAAAATATTCTACCCCGGCCTTCAGTCCACTTAGATACAAACTGGCACTTTTACCAATCTGCTCCTGATTGATAAGAGTGTGTTCTGTCTTTTATGACAGCCTCAGTAAACATGGCTGAGAGAAAATAAATGGGATCTGGGACTGATAGTTGAATTTTGTAAGAGAGGTGGTTGGCAAAGTATAATTTTAATAGCATCTGTTCATTGAGCTCTTGCTCTGTGTCAGATACTATGTCAAGGGAGTACTTTGTGCACATCAGCTCAGTTAATCACTAAGTCACTTTGGTGCACTTGGCATTATGATCCGCATTTTACAGATTAGGAACCCTAGGCGCGGAGATATTAAATTTGCCCAAGCTCACAGCTAATATGTGGTGGAGCTGGAATTTGGATCCCTTATATTACTTAGCATGGAGTAGGTGCCCGTGTGGGAACGGTGCTGATATACATACGGACTTGTGACTCCACCAGTGTGGGAGGGCTCACCATGGAGGAGGAGGAAGGTCTTGGTGAGTGAGCGAAGGGTGGGAGGAGTCTAGAGAGCTTGTTGGATGAGAGGTGGAGTTGGGGGGAGGGAGAGGATGGTGGGGGTATTGCTTGCCTAATGGCTTGGCCCTCAGGCTTAAATCCTCCTTGTGACAAGCTGAGGCTCCCGAGTTGCATTTATGCGTTAGTGCTTGTTTGTCCAGCTCCTGGGTAAGAGGACAGGTGACCTGAGACCATGCTGCTGTTGCCACTCATTACCTTGGTCACATTACTTAGTATCTCTGGGCTTCAGTTTTCTCATCTGCAAAATGGAGGCAGCAGTATTTCCTCCCTGGTGTGGTTCCTTGTGGGGACTGAGTCAGAATTATCTGACTAATTAATAACACCTGTAAAGCACACATCGCCCTGGCGCGTAGTGTGCGTTGTTATCGTTCCTGTGTTGGGTTGTGTTCTTTTGGCCACGTTTAATGTGGAATGTTCATCCAAAAGGAAAAAGGCAATGTATTGGAGATTTGGGTGGAATCTTGAAGTTGCCAGCTTTAAGTAGTTCTGAAATTTAGGTGTGCATGAGAATTATCTGGGGGACCAGTAAAAACAGATGTCAGAGAGGTATGGGTGGGGCCTGGGCATTAGCATTTTAAAGAGCTTCTCGGTTGATTTACTTGCACACTTGCACACACAAATTTGAGAACCACTGATGTAAGCCTTTTCTTTGTTCTGTGCTTAGGGAGGGTTTCAACAATAACAACAAAAAATTGTTTGGATTAACCAGGCAGTATATAGGAGAAGGAAGTGAAATATTGGTTACCAGAATCTCTGCGTTGATTTTTTTTTTCTTTTAAGCTTATTTGGGGCTTATAACATTTATCTTGAGAGGTCAGTGAGGTGTTAAATTTCACATTTAAGTTTAATTGTAATGAGTATTTCAACTTGTTAACTAGCTTCGTTTGGAAGTGAGCTAGTTATATTTAATTTTTAAACAACTATATAAATAGCAATAATATATGTATTAATGCTTGTCTAGATTTTAAGATCTTTTTAAACTTTTTAATTGGATTTCTTCAGATATTTTACTGTGTTTGAATAACCAGACTTGGTATTGTTAGCTGCACCAGGCGAGGTCCCAAGCAGAAAAGAGATTTCATCCTCGATGGTGTGGATGAAGAGACTCCAGAGGTTACGGAACACACGGGTGGCGAAGAACCTGGGGAACAGCAGCAGCGAGAAGTCCTTTGTTCTCCAGAGGTTACCTGGGCAGAGAGCTGGCGTTGTGGAGGAGCGCCCCCCGGAGCTGTGGCTTTGAGGCGGGCGGGCAGGAAGGGGAAGTCCCCTGACCTCTCCTCCCTCCGTCTTCAGGTCTCAGCCAGGGACTTACATTGCTGGAACCCACCGGGGAGCCTGGGTGATGATCTGTGCAGGCCCATCCTCCCAGGGCAGGAGCGGAGCCGAGAAGGGCTGGGTGCGGGGGAGCAAGCGGAGAATAACGAGGGCACTGATTAGAACCTTTGGGAATTTAAGCATCTCCTTGGTGCATTTTAAATAACTTTTAGCATTGTAGTACATCTGCAAAATGCTTGAGATTACTTGTCTTATACATGCCTTTAGAAAATGGTTTATTCACGTTATCATTTATCTAACAATTATTGTAGGATGATCCATATAACCCAATGAGAAACGTAATCTAGATAGGTTAACATAAAGCACTTTTATTAATACATTGTTATGCTTTAAAGAGGTTTTCTGAAATTTTCTTCATTAGATATGCTTGATTTGATAGAATAAATATTTTTCATTAAAAATTTTTTTAATGATTAAGTTTAGAAAACTTTGTAAAGAAAAGACTTTTGCCTCCTGGAATTTCTACTTCCTGTTCACCAGGCCTCTTGATAGAAAAAAACACCAGAACACAGGCTTGGTGGTAGTAACAGTTTATAGAAGTAAGACTATTATGAAATAATGGTTCTTCCTCCCCAAGTCCTTTTAAAGACACATTAAATTTCTGTGTAAATCTTTTGCAGTTTGCTGTTGTTCACCTGCCTTTTGCTAATGCCGATTTTACCTAGTTAATCAATTCTTGCTGAAAGTCTAAATCCATGGTTTTTACTTTGGACAGATTCCTGAGGATTACTAAAGAAAGGCATTTCTCTCTTGATAGAAATGGTGTGAAGGGCCTGGTATATGAGCAGTACTCCTCTAAAACAATTAGATTATAGTTTATATTTTCTTTCTTCTCTTGAGGGTTCAGGGAAAAAGAAGTGTGAGATTTTACTCAGATTAAGCAGCAGCGAGACAGGGTCTTGTCACAGCTTCCAGAAAAGGGAAAAACCGTATTACCTAAAGCTGATCAGTTAAATAACAAACACCTGACCATGAGACCATTCCATAGAAATAAAGGAGACTTTTGGATGTACATGTTCTAACTGGATCATCTTTTTTTTTTTGAACAAATTTACTTCTCAGCTTGTCTTTAAAAGAATACGGTGAAAAAAAGAAACAGATTTGGAGTAAACCAAATAGCACTCGTGCTTGGAAATCATACATTTGGATATTTTCTCTGTAAGTGGGCTTTTTTTTAAAAGGAAAGATTTCAAACTTTTGTGAGATCTTCTGAAAATGTATTGTTTATTTTGATTTGACACTGATGGAATTAGCATCCCATAGGGGAGAATTGAGGCTGTTGGTTTTTCCATGTTCTGCTCTTTGAATTTCCCTGATTTGAGGATTGAGTTATTCCAGAGAGAACTTTTCTTCAGTTCTTTGTTATTTTTTTCTAAAGTTAGATGAAACAGCTGTGTTTTGGTTTGTGGGCATGATTTGCTGTCTGTTATCCTTTTGGTATTTTGGGGAAGAACAAAGTATGCATGTGTATGTTTTGAAGAGGAATGTATCTGTTTTTCTGCTTTTCCTGTCCATCATTGTTGAGTTGAAGATGAGAAGAGCAAGATGATTTATGTATCTGTTGTTCTTGTGCTTGAGGTTTCAGACAAAACTATGGCTTGTGTTGGCCGTTGAGGTGATGAAGAAAACAGATGAGTGTCAAGTGTACAAGTAGTCATCATGTATCAGTGACTAATTGAGGCGGTTTATATTAGTTTGAGAAAGATTTTTCTGTTAGGTGTGGTGGGGAGGGGAGAAGAGGAAGGGGATTAAATGAGCTTGCATGTATGACCAGATTTCACTACAGATGTTTTAGAAACCAGAAAAAAAAATTTATTTTAGTCAGAATTTTGTTTTTCGTAGAGATATAACTACTGATAACTTTGCTTTTTCTGTTTTTTTTTTTTCGTGAGGAAGTTTGGTGCTGAGCTAACATCTGTGTCCATGTTCCTCTGTTTTGTGTATGGGATGCTGCCACAGCATGGCTTGATGAGTGGTGTATAGGTCCGCGCCTGGATCTGAATCCACGAACTCTGAATCTGAATCTGGGCTGCCGAAGCAGAGCGGCACAAACTTAACCACTATGCCACTGGGCTGGCCCCAATTTACTTTTTTGAAGGGGGGGCGGGTGCAGCATAAATTAGGAATTCATAAACCCCTTGTTTAATTTGGTGATTTTAGTGAGTTATTAGTAAAAATGGAGATAGCCTGACGGCTGCATACAGATGTTGTGTGTCAGACAATGGTGTGTTACTAAAGATGTACTTCTGGAACTGGTCCAGAATCTAGTGGACTTTGGTCCTGTTCTCAAAGATACTACTGTTTGGCTTACAACACTGGCATAGGTTAGTATTTTCACGACATAGACAGCTGAGTAGGTCAGCATGATTGAACAGTAAAAGGTTTATGTTGTGGGTTGGGAGGTGGCAGTATTTTATAATGATGGATTGAATGAATGATCCAAAATGACCCTGGAACAGTACAATTCTAATAATTCTTGAAGGCCAATGATATGCCACCACTTTGAGTGTTTTATAGGCATTTTCTTATTTAATTCTAATGACCCTATGAAGTAGCTCTTCTTATCCCATTTTACGCGTGAGTGAGCTGAGGTCTTGCTAAGGTAATACAAGTAGTGAGGGTCAGAGTTAAGAGATGTCTTCAGATCGTCTGGAACCAGAGCCTCTGCCTCATTTAGAATTCTAAGTTACCTTTTTCTGTGTGTTCTTTTAAAGACTGAAAGCTTTGAAAACTCCTTCAGGGCTAATCTGTTCTGTGCTGTATCCAAACAAGGGGTGGTAACGTTGCGACATTCCTTGTAGCTATTGCCTGCTCTCATGTCTAAGGCGGACAGCTCCTCTGTGAGACCCTCTTCTGTCCTTGCCTTCAGATTCTTGCTATGCATGGTGCTCCAGCTTCCCCTGCCAGCTGATGAGAGAGGGGAGACCTGGACCTGCAGAGTCTAAACCATTTCTTATGGTTTTTAAACACCTTAACAAGTGCCCATTTTAATTACATACTTCATGAATTTGCTTTAAACAAATGTATTCCTGTAAAGTTCTATGTAAATTAAATAAAGAATTAAATTGTGCTTTTTATTATCCTGGGAAAGCTTATTTATTTAAAGGGTCCTAATAGTGATTTCTTTTGTAAAGGGAAGAATCTTTTTGTAAAAGAAATGATTGTATTCTAGATTATACCAATAAATATGGATCTTTCACATATTACCTTTGCATAAACATAGGTCTGGCTATATACACGTCATACAAATATACCTAAATTAATTTTGATCTCATATTGTGTTTGATATTACTAATAAAAAGGGATTGGATAATAGGATTTTTTCCTTAAATAAATGCTATTTTTTGGATTTTCACTAAAATGTACTTTAGGAGGCTTATCTACACTAATAATATTCTCTTAAGCAATAGATTGAGGTTTAATATACATATAGCACAATAGTAAATTTTTTTTGCATCATAAAATTTATTAGGTAAATGCTAGTGTTCTGTGTTTAAATGCCAAAATTGGTGTTTTACGTGACTGAAATAAGTTTTTGGAAAGTAACATAAATTTTAGATGTATTAAAAATTTTTATTGTTGAAATTGAGAGAAGATATTTGCAAACCATATAGCTGATAAGGGGTTAATATCCAAAGTATATAAAGAACTCATACATCTCAACAACAAGAAAACTAACAACCCAATTAAAAAATGGGCAAAAGACCTGAACAGACATTTCTCCAAAGATGGTACATAGATGGCCCACAGGCACATGATAAGATGCTCAGCATCATTAACTATCAGGAAAATGCAAATCAAACGTACAATGAGGGGCTGGCCTGGTGGCGCGGCAGTTAATGCTTGGCAGCCCTGGGTTTGCGAGTTTGGATCCTGGGCGCCCGCCGACATACTGCTTGTCAGCCATGCCGTGGCAGCATCCCATATAAAGTAGAGGAAGATGGGCATGGATGTTAGCCCAGGGCCAGTCTTCCTCAGCAAAAAGGGGATGATTGGCAAGGGATGTTAGCTCAGGGCTGGTCTTCCTCACACAAAGAAAGAGAAAAATGCAATGAGATATCATCTCACACCCATCAAAATGGCTATAATTAACAAGACAGGAAGCGACAAGTGTTGGAGAGGATGTGGAGAGAAGGGAACTCTCATACACTGCTGGTGGGAGTGCAAACTGGTTGCAGCCACTATGGAGAACAGTATGGAGAGTCCTCAAAAAATTAAGACTAGAACTAGCATAGGATCCAGCTGTTCCACTGCTGGGTATTTATCCAAAGAACATGAAAACACCAATATGTAAAGATACATGCACCCATGTGTTCATTGCAGCATTGTTCACAATAACCAAGACTTGGAAGCAGCCTAAGTGCCCATCAAGGGACGAATGGATTAGGAAGATGTGGTATATATACACAGTGGAATACTACTCAGCCATAAGAAATGATGAAATCCAGCCATTTGTGACAACATGGATGGACATTGAGCGTATTATGCCAAGTGAAATAAGTCAGAGGGAGAAGGTCAAATACCCTATGATCTCAGTCATAAGTAGAAGATAAAAACAACAAAAAACAATCACATAGAGAGGGAGATTGGATTGTTGGTTACCAGAGGGGAAGGCGGGAGGGAGGAGGGCGAAAGGGATGATTAGGTATGTGTGTGTGCAGATGGATTGTAATTAGTATTTGGGTGGTGAACATGATGTTATCCATGCAGAAATAGAAGTATAATGATGTACACTTGAAATTTATGCAATGTTATAAACTAGTGTTACCACAAAAAAATTGTTTTCATTGTTGAAAAGCAGAAAACTGTTGTTTGGAAAACATACTTTCATGTGGCCCTAGGTATTATCTTTATTTCCTGCACCTAATACCATGCTGATGAGGCCATGTACCCAGATTCAGTGTAATCTGTGTCCTGTCCCTAAACACCCCACAGAGACTCCTCTGTAACCTCCTATTAATAGACCCCTGGCCTCATTTAGATTTCTCTTCCTTTCCAGCCTCTTCAGCTATTGACCAGCTAGTCCTCTTGAACTCGTCCCTCTCAGCTTCTATGGTCGTGCACTCTCTCAGGTCTCTGACTCTTCCTATCTTGTTTTTACTGATAATTTTCTCTGCCTATGCCTTTACTGTTCATGTCTCATAAAATTCTGTATCTTGCCTCCTTGCTCCACTCACTTTGCTCTTTTGATAATTATATCAGCCCCATGGTTCCAACTCTTAATTTTATGCAGATTTTACCCCAAATTTCTTTCTGTATCATCTTGACCAGCATTTCCAAACTGATGCTCTACAGACATCTTAAAATTTCACGTCCCCATCAAACTCACCTCCTTTCAGAAACTTGCACCTTTTCTTTCCCTCATGATACCCCGATTACCCCCGTTGTTCATGCTCAGAACTTTCACTCACCTTTTCCCTCTTCACTTTCATATTCCATCAGTTGCCAAACCCTGTTCTGCTTCTGGAAGGTCGGACTTCACTTTCTACCCACTCTGAGTGAGACCTCATTACCTTTCCTTCCAGACACATCTCCCTGTTTTTGGCCCTTTTCCTCAAGGCTATCCTGTGCATTGCCATTAGGGTTATATTTCAAAGTAGAAATCTGATTGTAATATTTTGCTCAATAAGAATCTGTATTAGCCCTTCGTTAATACATTTTGGAGTCCAAACTTTTATTGTGGGATTTGAAACCCTTTGTGGTCTCATCTCTCGGCCCACTTTTCCATGTCAACACTCGTCACACTTCTGCCACTGTACCATACTCTAGCCCCATTGACCTGTTCTCCAAATGTGGCCCTGTTCTCCCATCTCCCTATTCTGTTCAAACAGACTTTGTCTGGAATGCACTTTCCTTTAGCCAGTCTTACCCATCTTTCAGGACATGCTTGAATTAAATCTTTCAAAGTAGTTTTCCCAAATTTACTATTTGGAATTACATCTGTATTATCGTATTCAGCAAAGGTTATGTAATTTGTGTGTATCTTTTTTCATTCTCCCCTACTCTCACTAGGTTGTGAATCACTAGAGAGTATGCAATGCCCAGCAAAAGATGCAGTAAGATTTTATGTAGATCAGAGGGTCTCAGGTCTTAGGACTTCTTTACACTGTTAATTATTGAGGACTCTGTAAAGATTTTATCTATTTGCTTGTAACTAATCAATATTTATTGTATTAGAAGTTAAAATTTAGAAACAAATTAATCCATTTAAAAATAACAATAATAAATGCTCCATTTAAAAATAACAATAATAAATGCATGTTAACAGGAACGGCATATATTATGAAAAATAACTTTTCCAAAACAAAACTTAGTGAAAAGAATGGCACTATTTTGGATTTTTGCAAATCTTGTTAATGTCTAACTTCATAGAAGATAGCTGGGGGGTCATATCTGCTTATGCGTTCAGTTTATTGCATTATGTTGTTTTGGTTAAACTGTATATTGAAGAAAATGTGGCCTCACACAGATACATTGTTGGGAAAGGAAGTATTAATTTAACCTTTTCAGATAATTGGGTATATTCTTCTTTGATCCTTCACCAAAGCTCAGCAAGTGGTAATTTCTTAAAGTTCCCAAAGTGGAATCTTAAACTGTATCAGTGAACTTTTCGTACTTTGTTACGTTACAATCCATTGCTCTATTTTGCACTTTTGAATGGATCTTTTACCCATGCATGATTTTATAACATGATGTATTAATTTGGAACATACTGTTTCATTGAGTTATGCAGATCTATAGAATTTGTTGTAATATCAAAAAAATATCATATTTTGATCTCATCAGAAAAGTCTTAAGTATTTAAACTTAACAGCATAAGCTATTATGCTCAAGGTGGTAGATACAAGTTTTCCCAGATTCTGCTTTTCATTTGAATTTTTATCATTGTCAGTAAATACTGTCAGTTGCTTTCCTTGAAGTGACAGTTCACTCAAAAAACAAACAAAAAAACCCAAGTCTGCCAAAAACCCAAGTTTGAATAACCAAAGTTTGTTAGTCATTCTGTCCAGTAAAAATGGCATTTCATGAAAAAAAAAGTCAGTTCCTGAAGATTACAACTCAGACATTTTCCTTGAGGAACCATCACACACATTGTTTTACAGCAAAAGTACTCTGTACAATTCCTATTCGTCATATAGAAGATGTGTATTTGAGGATCAAGATGTAGTAAAATTAGTAAGTTTTACTGCTTCACCAAGGTATTTTAAAGTAAGATAGCATTCTTTTTACTGTGGGCAGTGACCATTTGTACAGTTCGGTGCCACTGCCTTGATTCCAGCTGAAGTGGTAGAAGTTTTACCCATCATTGGTTCTGCATTATTAGGGCAAATGTACCTGCAGTGAAAAGGGCAAGTGTCTTAGTAATATTTTTGAAAGTAGTTTGACCTCGTTGACTCTCTGAAAGGGTCTCAGGGATCTCTAGGGCTCCACTGACCACACTTGGAGAGCTGCCGGTCTCGATAGCGGTCTGCTTGAGTTGTGAATGTGTTCAAGTTTCCTGTCGAACAGACGTGTAGGATCCTAGAAGGTTAGAGCTGGGCGTTACGCTGGAGTTAATTCCAGTTCCTCACTAAGAAGTTGAGGAAACAGGTTGAGAGAGGTTAAGGGACTTGATGAAAGTCATACAGCTGAGCTAGTGGCAGAGCTGAGAAGACAATTCATACGGCTCTTAATTCAGAGTTCATTTTGTCTGTCAATATTGTGCAGTTGAAAAATGTAGAGATAATTTCAGACATTTTATATAAAGCTGTGACCAGAAAATAAGCATTCTTCTAATGCTATAATATGGATACTGTCAAACAGAATTCTCTACGGGTCAGATTTTTAAACTCTGTGACCTAGAACTGTAGGATCGGCTTTCATCTGTTTTTTTCGTCTAGTTGAATATGAAATTGCTTGGTCAGATGGATTGAGAAATTGAGATGATTCAGCAATTAGTGTATAATCACTGCTAAGAAAAACCTCGTGCTATACCCGGGTTAAAATCAGTATCATCAGTTTGACATTTAAGAGAACAGCATATGATTACACACAAAAGTGAAAAATAATTGAGCATCTTTTAAAGAGCATTTCTTTTAAAAATCATTTTGTTGTGGAAAGTTTTAGGCATATTCAGAAAAGAAGAGAAGACCACATGAACCAGTATGTACCTGTCAGCCAGATTCAACAGTTAGCAACTCATGGCTAATATTTTACCTTTTTGTTTATAATTATTTCCTTTCTCCCTGCATTATTTTGAGTCAAATTCCAGATATCATATAATTACATCATCTATAAACATTTCAGTTGTAGGAGAGAGCATCTTAAACTTGTAATTAGGCGTATATAATGAAGTCAGGATTTCATTTCCAAAATAAATTCGAATTAACCTCTCAGAAGTCTTTTCTGGCCTAACCAACAGAAAACAAAAACAAATCAATACCTCTTCCTTTTGATCCTGCTATCCTCCTTGTTCTTTTGCCTTATTTCTCTTTCCCTTATGCCAAACTTCTTGAAAGAGAAGGCTCTATTAGCTGTTTTTATTTTTTCTCAGTTCACTCTTACTCACTGCAGTGTAATTTGTGCCTCCACTACTCTGTTGAAACTGTTCGGAGATGACTAGTGCCCCTCCTGTTTACAAATCTTTCATTGGCTCATTTTCAGTTGTTAGCCTCTTCCGAACCATTTGATGATATTGACCCTTCTGTTGAGACTTCTTTCTCCTTTGGCATAGTACTCTCTCCCAAGGTACTTCCTACCTTTCTGTTTTTCCCCATTCCTCCTCATTCTTCCTTTAACATGTTTGGTTTCGGGCTTCCGTCCTATTCTCTTTTACTGTTTCATTTTTTTCTTTCTTTTTTTTATAGAGGTGTAATTAACAGACAACATTATATTAGTTTCAGATGTACAACGTAATGATTCGGTATTTGTATATGTTGCAAAATAATCACCACCATAAGTTTAGTTGATATCCATCACCACACATAGTTACAGAATGTTTTTATTATAATTTCCTTTTTATTGAGGTCATATTGGTTTATAACGTGAAAATTTCAAGTGTACATTATAATATTTCAGCTTCTGTATAGACTGCATCATGTTCACCACCAATAGTCTAGTTTCCATCCATCACCATACATATGTGCCCCTTTACCCCTTTTGCTGTCCCGCACTCCCTTCCCCTCTAGTAACCACCAATCTGTTCTCCTTATCTATATGTTTATCTTCCATATATGAGTGAAATCATACGGTATTTGTCTTTCTCTGACGTATTTCGCTTAACATAATACTCTTGGTGGCTGTCCATGTTGTAGCAAATGGCACGATTTTGTGTTTTTTTTTTAATGGCTGTTATTTCATTGTATGTATATATACCACATCTTCTTTATGCTTTCATTTGTTGATGGACACTTGAGTTGCTTCCATGTCTTGGCCATTGTGAATAATGCTCAGATGAACAGAGGGGTGCATATATCTTTTTGAATTCGTTTTTTCATGTTCTTTGGGTAATGGCCGGAAGTGGACTAGCTGGATCATATGGTATTTCTGTTTTTAATTTTTTGAGAAATCTCCATACCATTTTCCATGGTGGCTGCACCAGTTTGCATTCGCACCAGCAGTGTATAGGGGATATTTTGGAAATTACCTCCTTGTCGGATATATGACATGCAAATATTTTCTCCCAGTTGGTGGGTTTTTTTCATTTTGTTCATGGTTTCCTTTGCCATACAGAAGCTTTTTAGTCTGATGTAGTCCCATTTGTTTATTTTTTCCTTTTGTTTCCCTTGCCTGAGGAAACATGTACCTAAAAAGATACTGCTAAGACTGATGTCAAAGAGCATACTGCCTACGTTTTCTTCAAGGATTCTTTGGTCTCAGGGCTCACGTTCAAGGCTTGAATCCATTTTGAGTTGTGTATGGTGTACGATAATGTCTACTTTCATTCTTTTGTCTGAAGCTGTCCAGTTTTTCCAACACCGTTGATTGAGGAGACTTTCCTTTCTCCTTCGTATGTTCTTGGCTCCTTTGTCGAAGATTAGAAATCCATAGATGTATGGTTTTATTTCTGGGCTTTCAGTTCTGTTCCACTGATCCGTGTGTCTGTTTTTGTGCCAGTACCATGCTGTTTTGCTTACTATAGCTTTGTAGTATGTTTTGAAGTTAGGGATTGTGATGCCTTCAGCTCTGTTCTTTCTTCTCAGGATTGTTTTGGCTATTTGAGGTCTTTTGTTGTTCCATATAAATTTTAGGATTCCGTGTTCTATTTCCACGAAGAATGTCATTGGGATTCTGGTTGGGATTGCCTTGAATCTGTAGATTGCTTTAGGTAATATGGACATTTTAACAATGTTTATTCTTCCAATCCGTGAGCGTGGAATATCTTTCCATTTCTTTATGTCTTCTATTTCTTTCAATAATGGTTTATAGTTTTCAGTGTATACGTTTTTTACTTCCTTGGTTAAATTTATTCATAGATATTTTATTCTTTTTATTGAAATCGCAAATGGGACTGTATTCTTGACTTCTTTTTCTGCTAGTTGTTATTAGTGTATAAAAATGCAACTGATTTTTGTTGGCTGGTTTTATATCCTGCAACTTTGCTGTGGTTGTTGATTATTCCCAATAGCTTTCTGGTGGATTCTCTAGGGTTTTCTGCATATAATCCTGTCATCCACAAATAGCAAGAGTTTCACTTCTTCCTTGCCAATTTGGATACCTTTTATTTCTTTTTCTTGCCTTATTGTTCTGGCCAGAACCTCCAGTAGTATGTTGAATAGGAGTGGCAGAGCGGGCACTCTTGTCTTGTTCCTGTTCTCAGAGGGATGGCTTTCAGTTTTTCCCCATTAAGTATGTTGTTGGCTGTGGATTTGTCATATATGGCCTCTATTATGTTGAGGTACTTTTTTTCTGTACCCATTTTATTGAGAGTTTTTATGATAAGTGGATGTTGGATCTTGTCAAATACTTTCTCTGCATTTGTTGAGATGGTCATGTGATTTTTTTTTGTTCATTTTGTTAATGTGGTGTATCACATTGATTTGCAGATGTTGAAACATCCCTGTGTCCCTGGTATAAATCCCACTTGATCGGGGTGTATGATCCTTTTAATGTATTGCTGTATTTGGTTTGCCAGTATTTCTTTGAGGACTTTTGTATCTATGTTTGTCAGAGTATTGGCCTGTAATTTTCCTTCTTTGTGTTGTCATCTGATTTGGGTATCAGGGTGATGGTGGCCTCATAGAATGTTAGGAAGTGTTCTGTCTTCTTGAAATTTTTGGAATAGTTTGAGAAGGATGAGTATTAAATCTTCTTTGAATGTTTAGTAGAATTCCAGAGAAACCATCTGGTCCTGGACTTTTGTTATTTGGAAGGTTTTTGGTTACTGTTTCAATCTCTTGTGATTGGTCTATTCAGATTCTCTGTTTCTTCTCGATTCAGTTTTGGGAGGTTGTATGAGTCTAAGAATTTATCCATTTTTTCTAGACTGTCCAGTTTGTTGGCATATAGTTTTTTCTTATAATCCTTTGTATTTCTGTAGTATCCACTGTAATTTCTCCTCTTTCATTTTTAGTTTTATTTGAGCCTTTTCTCTTTTTTCCTCAGTGGGTCTGGCTAAGGGTTTGTCAATTCTGCTTATCTTCTCAGAAAGCCAGCTCTTAGTTTCATTGAACCTTTCTATTGTTTTTTTAGTTGCTATTCCATTTATTTCTGCTCTAATTTTTATTTTCCTCCTTCTACTGACTTTGGGCTTTTGTTTGTTCTTTGTTTTCTGGTTCTGTTAGGTGTAGTTTAAGATTATTTATTTGAGATTTTTCTTTTTTGTTGAGGTAGGCCTGTATTGTTACAAATTTCCGTCTTAGCACTGCTTTTGCTGCATCCCGTAAGAGTTGGTATGTTGTATCTTCATTTTCATTTGTCTCCAGGTATTTTTTGATTTCTCCTTTGATTTCTTCATTGATCCAGTGGTTCAGTAGAATGTTTTTTAGTTTCCACATATTTGTGACTTTCCCAACCTTTTTCTTGTAGTGGATTTCTAGTTTCATAGCATTATGGTCAGAAAAGATGCTTGATATGATTTCAATTGTCTTAAATTTATGAAGGCTTGTCTTGTTTCCCAACATATGGTCTGTTTTTGAGACTGTTCCATGTGCATTTGAGAAGAATGTGTATTCTGCTGTTTTTGGATGGAATGTTCTATATATCTCTTAACTCCATCTGGTCTAGTGTTTCATTTAAGGCCAGTATTTCCTTTGTGGCTTTCTGTCTGGATGATTTGCCCATTGATGTAAATGGGGTGTTGAGATCCCCTACTATTATTGTGTTGCTGTCAGTTTCTCCCTTTAGGTCTGTTAATAGTTGCTTTATATACTTTGTTGCTCTTGTGTTAGGTGCATATATATTCATAAGTGTTACGTTCTTCTGGTGGAGTGTAACTTTTATCATTATGTACTGCCTCTCTTTGTCTCTCATTGTCTTTTTTATCTTGAAGTCTGCCTTGTCTGATATAAGTTTGGCAGCACCTGCTTTCTTTTGCTTGCCATTTGTTTGGAGTATCATCTTCCATCTCTTCACTCTGAGCCTGCATTTGTCTTTAGAGCTGGGTTGTGTTTTCTGGAGGCAGCATATTGTTGGGTCTTGATTTTTAATCCATCCAGCCACTCTGTGTCTTTTGATTGGAGAATTCATTCCATTTCCATTTAGAATGATTATTGGTATATGAGGACTTTATACTGCCATTTTATCTCTTTTTCCCAGTTGTTCTATATTTCCATTGTTTCTTTTCCCTTGTATTTCTGACTGCCATTTCAGTGTGGTGGTTTCCTGTGATGGTTTTCTCAGTTTTTTCTTTTTTTATGATTTGAGGCTGTGCTCTGATTTTTTGTTTAGTAGTTACTATGAGGTTTGTATAAAAGATCTCATAGATGAGATAGTCCATCTTCTGATAGTCTCTTATTTTCGTTAGCCTGAGCAGGTTCTATCCCTTTCCTCTTCCCCTTCTAAGTTATCATCATCGCAAATTGTTCTTTTCTGTTTTGTGACTTTGTGACTAAATTGATGTGTTTATAGTTATTTTTGATGTTTTCCTTCTCTTTGTCTTTTATGTTATGGTTAAGTGTTTACTGACCTATTGTGAAATAGAGCTGAAATTTTCTGATTGTTTCATTGTTCAAGGTTTTGTAAACCTTTACCTTTTTGTTAGAGGTAGGAGGGCTCTTTTTGTATGTAAGGAAGACTAGCTCTGAGCTAACATCCGTTGCCAATCCTCCTCCTTTTGCTGAGGAAGATTGGCCCTGGACTAACATCTGTGCCCATTTTCCTCTACGTTATATGGGATGACGCCACAGGATGGCTTGACAAGTGATGCGTCGGTCCATGCCTGGGATCCGAACTTGCAAACCCCAGGCTGCCGAAGCAGAGCGCGTGAACTTAATGGCTATGCCATTGGGCCGGCCCCTTGGAGGGCTTATTTCATTGTTTCTTGTAAGGAAGGTCTGGTGGTGAACTCCCACAGCTTTTGTTTATGTGGGAAAGTTTTTATTTCTCCATCGTTTGTTAAGGATAGTGTTCCTAAATAGTGTACTCTTGGCTGAAAGTCTTTTTCTTTCAGTAATTTGAATATGTCATTTCACTGCCTCCTAGCCTGTAGGGTTTCTGCTGAGAAATGCACTGAAAGTCTGACGGGCATTCTTTTGTTTATTTTCTTCTGTCTTGCTGCCCTTAATATTTTCTCTTTGTCATTGATTTTTGTCAGTTTTAATAGTATATGCCTTGGAAAGGGTCTTTTTACATTGTTCTAATTAGGAGTTCTATTGGCTTCATGTACTTTTAAGTCCAGTTCCTTCCCCAGGTTTGGGAAGTTCTCCGCTATTATGTCTTTGAGCAAGCTCTCTGCTCCTTTTCCCCTCTCTTCTCACTCTGGAATACCTATAATCCTATGTTGCTTTTCCTAATTGAGTTGGATGTTTCTCAAAGAATTTCTTCATTTAAAAAAAATCTTAGTCCTCTCTTCTCCTCCACCTGAGGGATTTCTGTATTCCTATCCTCTGACTCATTAATTCTGTTGTCCATAATGTCAGCAGTATTTTTTTTAAGGGTTTTATGTTATTTTTTTCTCATTGTGTTCATATCCAGAATTGGTTTGGTTTTTTCTTTAGAATTTCAGTTTCTTTGGTGAAGTATTCATTCTGCTCATCAATTTTATTCCTGAGCTCACTGAACTGTCTTTCTGAGTGTTCTTGTAACTCAGAGAGTTTCTTTATGATTATTTTGATTTCTTTGTCATTTAGATTATAAATTTCTGTAAGGTGAGGGTTGGTTTTTGGAGACTTGTCTTTTTTTTTCTGCTCTGTAGTATTGACATAAATCTTCCTGGTGTTTGATGAAGTGATCCTTTGCTGGCGTGTTTGTGGTAGTATCAGGTCACAGATTCCACCTGCCACCGCTGGGGGGTGGGGCGGGGCAGGAGCTCTGTTTTCTGATCCTGCCCCATCTGCTGGAAGTTTTGCCAGCAGGGCTCTCTGCCTTTGCATACTGGCCAGAGCCAGCAGGTCACTCTGATGTGGGACCAATGCAACTGGGGACCGGCTGAGGTGGTGTGCTAGGTGGGATAGGAGGGATGCCTTCTTTTGCCCATGCGGGCCAGCTCTGTTTTCACAGGCTGCTCAGCTGAGCTGCTGTGCTTGGTGAGGGCACCGTCATGGGGGCTGAGCTGTGTCACTTGGTAGGCGCTCCCGTGGGCTGGGCTACAACTCCACCATTGTTCGCTTGGGCGGGTTGCCCCCGCCTCCTCTTACAGTCGCTACAGCTGCTGTGTGAGGGCCTGCAACCTAGATTTTTGCTGCTGGAGAGGGCGATGGGTGCGCCCACCTAGTTCCATTGCCTCCTGGGGATCCAGGCCACCTGCCTTAAGATGCACAGCTGTGTGAATCTCTCAGACATCCTGTTGTGCTGTGCAGGGAATGAATCCTCTGCTGGTTAATGAGCGTTCATTTAGTTATAAGTTAAAGATGAGACACAAAGGGAACAGCTCACTTTGCCGTGATGCTGATGTTACTCTCAGTTATAGTTACTTTTGATGCTTTCTTTTCTTTTATCCTTTTTGTTGTAAGTTAGTGTTTACTAACCTATTCTGATACAGAGTTGCAGTTTTCTGATTCTGTCTGTCACCTCGCTCAAAGCTTTGTAAATCTTTGCCTTTTTTTTTTCAGGTAAGAGGGCTCCTTTCAACATTTCTTGTAAGGCAGGTCTAGTGGTGATGAACTCCCTCAGCTCTTGTTTGTCTGGGAAAGCTTTTATTTCTCCTTCATATCTGAAGGATAATTTTGCTGGATAGAGTATTCTTGGCTGATAGTTCTTGTCTTTCAGTATTTTGAGTGTATCATTCCACTCTCTCCTAGCCTGTAGGGTTTCTGCTGAGAAGCCTGCTGAAAGTCTGATGGGGGTTGGTGGATGCATTCGAGAAGATCTTTTTGTGTTGAGATAATTAGGAGTTCTATTAGCTTCATGTACTTGTATATCCAGTTCCTTCCCCAGGTTTGGAAAGTTCTCAGCTATTACTTATTTGAATAAGCTCTCTGCTCCTCTTTTCCCCTCTTTTCCTTTTGGGATATCTATAATCCTTATGTTACTTTTCCTAATTGAGTTGGATATTTCTTGAAGAATTTTGTCATTTTTAAAAAATCTTAGTTCTCTTTTCTCCTCCATCTGAATCATTTCTAGATTTCTGCCTTTCAGCTCACCAGTTTTCTCTTCTATATGGTATGCTTCTTTCTATTTTATTTTTCATCTTGTTATTTATGTTCTTCATCTCCAGAATTTGTTTGGTTTTTTTTTAGAGTTTCAATCTCCTTGGTGAAGTACTGCTTCTGTTCATTAATTTTATTCCTGAGCTCAGTGAACTATCTTTTTGAGTTTTTTTGTAACTCACTGAATTTCTTTATGACAGCTATCTTGAATTTCCTGTCAGTTAGATTGTAATCTTCTGTGACTTCAAGTTTGGTTTGTGGAGAGTTTTCATTTTTTTTCTGTTCTGCTTTGTTACTGTGGTTCTTCATGGTACTTGATGAGTTGATCCTCTGCTGGTGTGTTTGTAGTAGTAACCACCTTCTTATTTGGGTAAGACTTTGGTTATTTTGGTTCTGAGCTGCTTCTGGTTGTATTTGAGAGTCTGCACTTTCCACCTTCCCTTGCTTTTGCTATAGGCATCGTCAGTGCCCTCCTTGTGCTGCTTGTGCCTCTGAGGTTCCTGGTTTCTTGCTGCTTATGATGTTGCAGCAGTTTCACATGTTGCCACCGGGGTCACTAGGCTTTGAGCACTTCTCCTTCAGGGCTCATCTCAGTCTCATGTTCCCCCATTGGCTCTCTGTGGGTTTGGATGCTGTTTCCACTGCACCACCTGCAGAGCTGCTTCTGGGTGTCTGGGGCTGTTGGCTGCACTGCTGCCAGGGGTGCTGGGTTTGTGGGTGTTGCTGTCACTGCTGGGGACCTGGGGACCTGAGCACTTGTATGTAGCCCCTGTTGCTGGTAGAGCCAATATTGGGGGTGCTGCCACTGGGGGCTGTGTCACCAGTTCTGCTGTGCTTCCTGAAGCCTCTGGTCACAAGTCCCACCTGCCACCACTAGGGGGGAGCAGGGGCTAAGCAGGGAGAGGTCGTCATTGCCGCTTGCTCATGCAGCCTCTAGTCTCTGGCGCTAGCTGGTTCATTTTGAAAACTCCAGTCAGGGTTCTCTGCTCCAGCTAGGAAAATCCAAGTTTTGTATACTGTCCCCACTGTTGGAAAGACCTGGCCACTGCTGGGGAAAGGGGGGGAGCTGGATCACTAACTCCACTCTGTGTCTTGAATTCTCAGAGGGTGTGTGCCACCCGCCAGTGCTGGGTCAGGGGGATGGGGGTATGCCACGCAGGCCATTTCTGCCTCTGTAGCCGTTGTTCACGGGCATGCGCGCCAGATCTGCTGGGGGATGGGCAGGGCCTAAGCCATTTCTGCCCCTGGAACTTCTATTCGCAGGTGCACGCCCTGGGGGTGAGGATCTGTGCCTTGGATTGCCACTATTGGGGGATAGGGTGGGGGTTGCCCGCCTAGTTCCACTGCCTCCCGGGGGTCCAGTCCACCCACCTTCAGCTGTATAGGTGCATGGGTCTCTTAGGTGTTCTGTTGTGCTGTGCAGGGAGTCCTTTGTTGGTCAGTGGATGTCCGATTGGTTGCCACTTAGAGGGGAGAGACAAAGGGAATAACTCACTCTGCCATGATGTTGACGTCACTCTTCTTTTACTGTTAAACTAGTAATTCTCTTTTATGTCAGACTTTGTGTCTCTTTTCAACAATTATTTTGTAATATCCTGTTTACTATACTGAGGTGAAATTAATAGACAATATAATCTCCACATACGTGTGTGCATATATAAAGCTAAAAATGAATGTAGTGACTTAACATAAAAGCAAGTAATTATTAAATTGTGTATATTTATTAGTGATTAAACATATTAATGTTTATGTTAGTAAATAACATCAATATAATGTATCATAAGTGTACAAGTTTACTTATATATTAACATATGTATTTCAGTATGCGAAGGCTTAGGTACTCCTATAAGACAGAATAAAGTAATTAGATACTAATATCCATATGTAGAATAATTCTGAATGCAGCTACTTAAATTAGGCTAACACAGAAATGGCAACTCAAATACCATGATCAGCATTGCTCTGTAATATGATGTTTTCCAAAATGATGAACACTTTTTGGTAAGGTTCCTGGTGAAGGATAGTCTTGTTTCAATTTGTGTGGTATTGTATATCTGGAAAACTCAGTGTATATTAAAACAGAGCAAACATATTTTGAATATATGTGTACATATATTGGGTTAAATTCTGGGCTCACCTATCTTCTCCTCTAACTTGCTGTTTGTTTTGCTTTCTGTATATCATTAGTGGTATCAGAATAATTTGAGATAAAAAAGTAAAAAGCTCTTTTGCCCCTTCCCACAGGAGCCATATCAGTTTGGGCTGTCCTTCTAGACACTTGTTTTGGCTGCAGTGGTTTTATTGAGTCATCTTCTTCAGTTCACTCCTGAGTGTTGTAGGACTGTCTTTAAATGACACATTGAAGCTGTTAAATTCTGAGTGGAAAATACAAAGAATTCGTGAAATAAAAACATATAAACTGATGTAAACTAGAAACTATATAATAGTTATAAAATAGTGTATAGTTTTTCTATTAAATAATAGATGATTCACAGATTCCACTCAAACAATTAAATTAATGGCAATTCATTGGATTTTTTAATGAATTTACTACAGGAACCATCTTTTGCCTCCCCAGACATTTTGCTGTCAGCATTTTTAAGGCCATTTCTGTTACAGAATACACAAATATTTTTTTTACCTGTAGTTTTAGAATATCAAGCTGCCAATAATCTGGTCTATTTTGGATCTGAATTTAAACACAAGATTTTTTAAAATTTATTTTACAAGAGAGAGTTTTGCTCCAGAGGTAGATAATCTATTTTTTTACCTTCAAGGGGATTGTGAGAGAGACTGAACAAAGGCTAGAAGTAAATTACTGCCGTAAAATGTATTATTTTGTCACAAAGAGATACCATAGAGAGGTTGCCGTAAAGATGCATAAAGAGATTCTGTTGTGATACCTATTTGAAAACATGGCCAGAAGTAATTTTCTTGTATTGTTTATTAGTCTAGAGTTAAGTATCTGTTATACTATATTTAGTATTTGGACTTCTAAACTACTTCCGTTTATATTTTTAGTTTTATAGACATTTTCTAATGACTATTATTTGTGTTATTGAAAGTTAGATGTCTTTTAATTGATTTATATTTCCTGACTTTTTTTGATGTCAAATTGACAATTGAGCTGAACCTTGATGGATAACAATGTAATTAAAAAATCTTAATGTTAACAAGGATAGTGTAGATTGTGCCCCCAAAATTTATAAAAATGTAAATTTATGACATGTATATGTTAGCAATGCTTTTCCTTATAGAAATTTTCTTTGTGAAAGGATTCTGCAAAGGACCCTTTTACTGGCCTCTGCTTGTGTGTGTCTGTATCTCCAAGGAATTGATTAATTAACAAAAAGGAAAGAAATGAATTAATATGTTTTAACTCAAGATACGCTTACCTATATTTGTTCCTCGTCAAAACTGTAGTATTTATATTTAGATACCAGATGCTCAATATATTTTCTTTGTAAATAAAATTTAAGGGAAGAAAATCAGCTAATCAAAGTTACAGTCTGAGCATTAAAAATTCCCCCCAGTTGTATAAGATAATATGAACTCGTTCCCTTACTTCTCTTTGCAATCTAAATAAGAATTTGAGGTGACTTTCCAAATAATTACTGTATTGACATGGAAGTGATTGACTTTCCAATTGTTACTATTAGAAGTGAAAGAATAAATTCTGGGATTGTTCGCAAAATCCTGATGCCTAGGCCACAGCCTAGACCCATCAAAGTCCAGGTCTTGGAGGATGAGACCATGAAGTCAGTACTTTTTCAGAGGTCCCCAGGTGATTCCAATGTGCAGTTCATTTGTTTTTCTTTTTTTAATATTAAATCTGTTTAAAACTTTCTGTCAAATACTGAGGAAACTCATGGTGACCAAAATATTTTAAAAATTCACTTTTGCACACTAATAAATGAAATGTTCAGTGTCTTATGAAGGAGTTAAAAAATAGAGCACATTCTATGGTGGAGATTTAAGAATTATTAAAAATTATTAAAATGGTATACTCATTGCTCATTACAAAATTTGGAAGTAGGAGTTAATTTTGTTAACTCTAGATTTTTGTTTCCTGGCAGACCATATTCAAACACTCAAAATGGGTCATTCCTTGTTTTATCTTTATTTTAAAGGGCTACTGAGATGAAGTTTCTGTAACTTCTTTTTGTCGCTATTTGTCATGAAAATTTTTCATGTCTAACCTAAATTGCTCTTATATTTTACCTTCTGGAGATGTAGGCCATTTGGTCATTGGTGTGTGTGTATATACACATACCCCTACATAAGCACATTTGTAATCCATATCATTCACATACTTGAAGACTGAAATTGTTATTTCTTTTATTCTAAATAGCCTAGGTTAGGTAAACTTTCTTCCTGTTCAATGAGAAAATTCTCCCTTTTGACTGCTATCTTAGGTTTTAATAATAGAGGGAACATTTTACATTAGGAATCATTGTTTTATTAATCTTGCTGAAATAGAGAAAGTATTGGTGAGGAAATGACTAAGACCAGCTCAGAGACAGTATGGAGGCCCCAGATTCTGGGAGGGCTGGGACAGATGGTATCTAGAGCACATGTGGAACAATCAGCCCTGAAGAGACTTGGGGCATGATCAAGAGTGGGGAAAGTTACAGATGTGTTTCCAGTTGGAGAGGCAGAATATTGAGAGATTTTATACCTTATTGCATTTTTGTTATTGTTTTTTTGGTGAGGAACACTGGCCCTGAGCTAACATCCGTGCCAGTCTTCCTCTACTTTATGTGTGGGACATCTGCCACAGCATCGCTTGATGAGTGGTGTGTAGGTCTGCACCTGGGATCTGAACCTGTGAACCCTGGGCCACCAAAGCAGAGCACACGAACTTAACCACTATGCTACCGGGCTGGCCTGTTTTTTTTTTCCCTGTCAGGTAGACAGAAAACATTTTTACAGGATGAAGGTAATATTGGGGCCTTTATTGGAGTACTAAAGTTTGGAGACAGTATATGAACTCTGCTAGTGATCTTGGAATTTTAGTAAATATACTGATTATTAAAGCAAATTGTTCAATTACCCTGTTCAAAGATTTGGATTTTAAATATGTTTACTTGACTTTTCAGAAAACATTTAAATTGATTCTGTGAGGTAGGAAAGCAATTATAAGTTTATCTATATGTGTTTTTGATAGTCACTTAAAAACAGCCTAAGTCATTGTCCTAATTATGACGAAGAATCTGTAAGAAGTGAAGTAATGCAGTTGGTGCAAATACTGTGCTAATGATGGTGGTGAATGGTGAGAATGAAACAGAGTCTTAGCAACTTGAAATTTCATATTCTTGGAGGGCAGGCTGTTCACATATAAGGATATTGTAAACACGGTTGAATTTGTCCAACTTTTCATAAAATTATGAATATTTTTCCAATTATAATAAGTAGTAAATAAGAATTAGAATGTTTGGCTTAATACTAAATTTCACAACTGAACTGTTGTGGAGAAACTAGGGTTCAGAATAAGAGCCACATAGTTGGAGAAAACTTTAGGGAACTGAAATTGGTTAAATTGAAAAAAAAAAAAAAAAACAAGACCAATGAGGTGATTCTGACATGTTTTCGAATACAGAGGATAGTGGTCATATATCGATCTGTATTTTTTAGTGAAAACATAGGAAAGCTTGATCTTTGCTGTATTCTGAGGTGTCTAGACCAGTTTGTTCATTCATTTAAAGCTATTTGCCTGCCTACTCTGAGAGGCACTATGTCAGGTTCTAGAGATGCGTTTGTGATCAGTGTAGACGGGGTCCCACTATCATCAAGAAGATGCTCTGGCAGAGAGTCAGACATCTGGCAGACATTAAGCAACTGTTTATCATACAGCTGTATTTCAGAGGAGAAGTTCCACGGGTGCCGTGAAAGCATGGGAAAGAGGTGAGGAGGAACAGAGGACATTAGGATGGTTATGGGGTACCTTTGTGGACTGATGGGTCCTCGCTCCCCTACATAATGAACTCATCCTTTGTTGATTGTGGAAAATCTACATCACCAAAATGAGGTGATAAAAATCTTTGATATGTCTGTCATATAGAGATAATCACTGTGGTTGGCATTTTGGTGGATGATATTGTACTGTTTTGTGCGTGTGTATGTGTGCCTGTATATTCTTTACAAAAATTAAAGTAAAATAACTCCTCTCCTTTTTTAAAGGCCTTAAAATTAAATGCATTTTCATTTCTATGAGGTGATTTGGGAAATTTCATTTCTACACCTGGAATTTATGATTCTTGGGTTCTTTGACTATTGCTGCTGTATAAAGAAGAGTAATTATCCTTAGATACTGCCATAACACTTTGCTGTAGCCCCACTTAATAACTGCTTCATGGCTTATGTAGATGAATGTCCATTTATAGTCCAAAGTAAATATGTTTTTATTGAGGTGTGTATATAACGGGTAATATAAATACTTAAAAAAATGTTTTTTGTATAATAAAATTATGAATTATGTATTTCCTTTCT
The DNA here is from genome assembly GCA_031878705.1 of Tapirus indicus. Classification (NCBI taxonomy): domain Eukaryota; kingdom Metazoa; phylum Chordata; class Mammalia; order Perissodactyla; family Tapiridae; genus Tapirus; species Tapirus indicus. The sequence continues at coordinate 3,913,391 of CM062933.1, forward strand.
TAAGAACATTATTTAAAAGCATGGTAGTTCAATATTTTTGCACCAAATAAGACTAATGAATGTATATTAATTATAACCTTCTACAAATTTAAACGATTGTTGGATTTCACTCCCATAACCCAATAGTTTGAATAAACTCATTTTTTATTTTTGACATGTTCATTTCATTATATTCATGTATCTTTCTATCACTGAATTGCTTGTATCCTTTTATATTCTATTTGATCTTTTCTTTTGTGAGGAAGACCAGCCCTGAGCTAACATCCATTACCAATCCTCCTCTTTTTGTTGAGGAGGACTGGCCCTGGACTGACATCCGTGCCCATTTTCCTCTACTTGATATGGGACACACCACCACAGCATGACTGACAAGCAGTGTGTCGGTGGGCACCCGGGATCTGAACCCGCGAACCCCGGGCTGCCAAAGCGCAAACTTAACCGCTGCGCCACCTGGCCGCCTCCCCTATTTGACCTTTTTTTGCAACTATTAGAGGATGAATGTAATTTAGTGTCTGGTGTGACTTTCGGGATCTTTAAATATTGAAAGACACTGAAGCAACATGGGTACTTTTACCCATGTCTTCTACCTTTTTAAAAATGGCTTTTGAAGTAATACCTACAATTTTATGGTGTATTTCTTAGAGATTTTTTAGTGAGGAATATCAAGGAAACTGAGTTTTTCCCTTAGCTTTTAATCCCCCCCTTCCCCGACTTTTGTGAGGTGGTGCTTAAAAACTTGGGTAGTTTAGGTGGGGGATTATTTTATTGTAATGTATGCAAGATTATGCTTTGATACTATCATTTATACATTGTAAAGAAGGTGCTGTTTTTGCAGTACTTAGTTATGTCCCAGTAGGCCAGTGTGCCCTGCCCAGTAAACGTGACCCTCCTAGGACTTGGAATTTGCAGTTGCGGAGTTGCCAGTGGTAAGGTTAGAGTTTACATAGGAACTGGGCTGAGCAAATTCTTGTATGGCTATTAGCAGGTGTGGAAGAATATGCAGGTCACCTGTGGGTCAGGAATACGTACAGAGGTACTGCTGTCTTGGCTTCTGGCATGGGGGCTGGGCTGGCCCTTGTCCCTGGATACCGCGAATGAGACATGTTGGCAACTGTCCAGATTGGAAATATACTGTCTCAGGTTCCAGGCCTACCTTGGCTTGTCTAAGGGCAGCATATGGGTATAGCATCACCCTGGGTGGACACCTGGCTTTGCGAAAGATCAGTCTCCTGCCTTGAGAGCCATGCTGCTTATCTGTTGACAGTCTGGGAGCAGATTGCCAAATACAGGTCAGGAGGTGCATATGACGTGTAAAAGGATCCTCTCCATTTCCATTTAGGCTATTCAAGGTTTGAGCTTTATTTGCTTATTTGTTTAATGTTGTTTTGTTATTGGTTAACAATTTTGATGTCTAGTCAGAGCTTAGTAATACATTTGAAGGAATATGTTACATATCAGAAATTCATAGTGCTACTGTATAAAGGAGTGGAAAGTGGCTTTTTAATAGAGTTGACTAATGCAGTTCTAGTAGCAGTAGTTAGTAACATTTGCAAGATAGTTTAAATCCTGATATGTAGAGCACATTGGTGTTTTGTTTTCCTGGCATGTATAGCATCTTACTGCTTTAAGATTTCATTCTAGTCGTCTTTTTAATACTCCATTCAAAACAGATCTCCTTTGTCCTGGTCCTTGGCCTTCACTGCCCCCTTCTCCCTCAGTCCCCGTGCCTGTGACTACTTTGTGTCAGCACTAAGTGTTGCTGTCAAACAGTTTACTTATCTTGCTCCTTCAGTTGAGTTGTAAGCACTCTGGTTTTATTCTTGTGTGTTCCTCTTGCCATCTTACAGTACATGCTCAGTAAGTATCTATTCATTGAATAATTTTGTCGAATATTTGAACTGAGAATATATTGTCTCTCTTTTAAAAAATATTATCTCCAAATACAAATTCTAGGTCATCTCATCAACATAAAACCTCTTAGAGGTGATGAGATTGGGATAGTCAAAGGCTTTAATGAGCCTGGGTACCTAGGATATTTCTAAAAAATCCCTAAAACTTGTAGCAGTGGTGAGAAAGAATTTTTTAGGGAAGGTGAAACTATAGCTGAAAATATTTCTTTTAAGAACTCTTTCTTTAATAATTTAGAAAAATGTGGTACAGGATTTTTGGCTGAGACAAGATCATTTCTACATGTGAAAATTTAAGCTCTGCTTCTTTGCATAACTATTGGGTTAGATCAATCATTTTGAAAACTTAGAAAGTCAAATTTAGTCATTTGTGCACATTTCTCTTTTTTAACCTCAGTCCTGAGGTTTTGTGTGCTATTTTTTCAGACTTCAGGGTTGAATAAATCTGACCGTGTAAGACTGTTACACTTGTAAACATGTATACACTTGTAGCACCAATTCAAGTTTTCATAGAGTTTATTATACTTTTGGAGGAAAATTACTTTAAAGGTAACACTTTTTTTCCTGATTATAAAAGCAATAGGTGTCCTTCGGAAAGTTTGAAAAATATGAAATGTGTAAAGTAGAAAAGAAAAATCATTTGTAGTGCTACCACTTACAAATAATGTATTAATATTTTTACATATCCTTTGTTTTTAAAAGCTTATTAATTAATTCTTATTGCCAAATCAGATAAATATTATGCTCTCCTTTATTCATGGTTCTTTTCTTTTTTCCTAATTAACTGTAATTTATCTGGAATTGATTTTGGGGCATGGTTGAAAAGTTATTTTAAAATTATAGTTTTTAATCATTTTCCTTTTACAACTGAGAAAGAAAAATCTGATCTTTTGGTTTGTTATTAGGGAATTTTTATTAATCCTTCATATTCTTTATTAAAGCCCCATACATGTTTTTCAGTGATATCTTTTACATTATGTTGACTTTGTTAGTCAACTAATAAGTGAGTGCGTTCTTTGGCCAACAGCAAATCAAACAATGCACAGAGAATTGACATTCCCCAGACTACCACCTGGGTTGTTTTTCTCCATCTAGAAACCAAGCACTGTTTTCATTTTGGTGTGAATACTTCTGTATCTTTTACTGTTATTTACAGTTTTAGGCTTGTAGAAATATGTAGTGTTTTTTGACATGAGAGTACTCTGTAAAATTTTTGCGACTTCATTTTTTCATGTAACAACAGGCCTTAGACATCTGTGTTGAGAGGTCAAGATCCACTTGACTGCTTTTAATTGCCTCATGGCTTTCTGTAGTCCAGATATTGCATGGTTTATTAAATCATTTTCTTTATTGATAGGCATTTAGATTGTTTCCAGTTTTTCTTTCTTACAGTGCTACAGTAAATATCCTTGGTGTATACTAAGTCTTACTAGCAGAACAACTTGATGGTATCAGTTTTTAATTTTTATCACGGTGGTGGGTGAAAACAGTATTTCATTTTTTTAAATTTTCATTTTTATTGATGTCATAATAGTTTATAACATTGTGGGGTTTTAGTTGTACGTTATTATTTGTCCGTCACCATATGGATGCATCCCTTCACCCCTTGTGCCCACCCCTCACCCCCCTTCCCCTTGGTAACCACCAACCAGTCCTCTCTGTCCGTGTGTTCATTTATATTCCACATATGAGTGAAATCATGTGTTTGTCCTTCTCGCTCTGTCTAATTTCACTTAACATAGTACCCTCTAGGTCCATCCATGTTGTTGCAAATGGGACAATTCTGTCTTTTTTATGGCTGAGTAGTATTCCATTGTATATATATGCCACATCTTTTTTATCCAATCATCAGTCAAGGAACACTTCATTGTTTTAATTATATATAATAATATCTTTCTTAAGGGGAAATATCAGAATTTTATGATGAAGATGGATAAAATATGGTTTTCTGGCATAATTCTTTACAGAGACATGGCCCACTGTTTGAAACATAAAAAAAAAGTTGAATTTGTGATTTTTATAGAAAGAAGCAGTTAAATTTCTCCCGGCAAATCATTTTAGTTTAGTTTTCCTTTGACTCAAGCTGTAACACGGGGAAAAAAGTATTGTTTGCTTTTCATTTTCTAGAATCAGATGTTTTAATGTTTGGGAAACATTCCCAAACTTGACAAAACATAGTTTGTTTAATAAAATATGGAACCAAGATACCTTATTATATTGTGGTTTAGTGGAATGGAGAAATAAATTTTAAAGTGATTTGGAAAAGAGGGAAGTAATGGATTAATTAAAATTCAAATATTATACTTGAGTAGCTTTTGCAATGTTGTATTTTGTACATCAATGGTTTTTGGTTAGTAGTGGCGTGATCTATATGGTAAGCGAACTGAAACAAATAGGAATATGGCATTAAAAGGAAATGATTGTAAAATACCCAGCTAAGGTTGTAAATAGTTCCCTCTGACATAAATTTTACTTTTGTTAGTGCTTTCTTATCTCCATCATGATTATAAGTTACTTACAATGGTCAGAGTCTAAAGCACCTGACAAATATTGTACAATATAGTATATTTTATTCTGTATTTTATGGTTTCTTGAGAATTGAGCAGCAAATGGTTTTGTTTAATTGTTTTTATGGTACTTGGTTTTGTATGTCTTATGTTGGCGTAGTGAATGTAAGTAATAGGAATAGCTCTGCCTTCACTTTTCTTATTTCCTGGAGGGGAAAAAGTGCTTTAAAAGTGAACCAGAATATAGGTAATCATTCCCCTAGCTATTCCTATTGCTGTTTAACTTTGTTAATTAAGTTCTTAATAAAAAATACTTTAAAAAATTGTAATTTTAAGACAGTATATTTAAATGTTTTAGTTCACGAAGTTGCCTTTCATTTGTGATACTTTATTGTATAATGTGTTGGTTTTACTTTAGGAACTATGTGTTGTGTTTATTAACGTTTTTGGGCAATGGTAAAAATCATTGTTAAAATAGGGCACTTTAAATATGTGATATTAACATTCTACTTCATGTTATGAATTTTGTTCTTTAGAGACAAGGTGAGGTATGTGCTGGATTTGAAATTCTCTAGAGATGAGTTAACGGTACACATCTGTTTCTTCGGAGACTTGAATCTTTGCATCTGACACCACGTTGTTTGTAACAGGTTCATTATTTCCCTCCTTCTACTGATTCGGGGCTTTGTTCTTCTTTTTCCAACTCTGTTAGGTGCAATTTAAGGTTATTTATTTGGGATTTTTCTTGTTTGTTAAGGTGAGCTTGTATTGCTATGAATTTCCCTCTCAGGACTGCTTTTGCCGCATCCCATATGAGTTGGTATGGTGTATTTTCCTTTTCATTTGTCTCCAGATAGCTTTTGATTTCTCCTTTAATTTCATCAACGACCCATTGGTTGTTCAGTAGCATGTTGTTTAGTCTCCACATCTTTGTCCCTTTCCTAGTTTTTTACTTGCAGTTGATTTCTAGTTTCACAGCATTATGATCAGAAAAGATGCTTGTAATGATTTCAATCTTCTTAAATTTATAGAGGTTTGCCTTGTTTCCTAATATATGGTCTATCCTTGAGAATGTTCCATGTGCACTTGAGAAGAATGTGTACTCTGCTTTTTTTGGGTGGAGTGCTCTGTATATATCTGTTAAGTCCATTGCATCTAGTTTTTCGTTTAAGTCCATTATTTCCTTATTGACTTTTTGTCTGGATGATCTATCCATTGATGGAAGGGGGGTGTTAAGATCCCCTACTATTATTGTGTTATTGTTAATATCTCCTTTAAGGTTTTTTAGCAGTTGTTTTATGTACTTTGGTGCTCCTGTGTTGGGTGCATAGATATTTATAAGTGTTATGTCTTCTTGGTGAAGTATCCCTTTTATCATTATATATTGCCCTTCTTTGTCTCTCATTACCTTTTTTATCTTGAAGTCTACTTTGTCTGATATAAGTATGGCTACTCCTGCTTTCTTTTGTTTGCCATTAGCTTGGAGTATTGTTTTCCATCCTTTTATTTTGAGTCTGTGTTTGTCTTTAGAGCTGAGATGTGTTTCCTGGAGGCAGCAGATTGTTGGATCTTGGTTTTTAATCCATCCTGCCACTCTGTGTCTTTTGATTGGAGAATTCAATCCATTTACATTTAGAGTGATTATTGATATATGAGGGTTTAATGTTGGTATTTTATTGTTCATCTTCTGGTTCTTTTGCATTTCCTTTGTTTCTTGTCCCTTGTGTTTCGGACTGCAAATTCAATTTGGTATTTCTGCATGCTCATTCTCTTGGTTTTCTCTTTATTTGTCATGTGTGGTTCTCTTCTGGTTGTTTGTTTAGTGGTTACCGTGCGGTTTATATAAGCGATCTCCTGGATAAGAAAGTACATTTTCAGATGCCTCCTTTTTCCTGAGGCTGGGTCAGTTCAATCCCTTACCTCTTCCCCTCCTTATTTGTTATCTCTTTATTCCAGATTGTGTCATGAATGTGTGTTTCCAGTGATGAGCTTGAATTAATTTTTGATGTTTTCCAACTGTAGTTTGTTCTGGTTTAGTCTCCTTGCTTTTCTCCTTGTTGAAATCTTTGTATCCCCTTTCTCATTTGTTTTTTTTCAGGCCTAAGGGCCTTCTTGAGCATTTCTTGTAGTGGGGGTCTTGTGGTGACGAACTCTCTTAGCTTTTGTTTATCAGAGAGAGTTATTATTTTTCCATCGTATTTGAAGGATATTTTTGCTGGATAAAGTATTCTTGGCTGAAGGTTTTTGTCTTTCATGATTTTGAATATATCATTCGTCTCTCCTAGCCTGTAGAGTTTCTGTCGAGAAATCAGCTGAGAGCCTGATGGGGTTTCCTTTGTATGTTATGTTGGTTTTTTGTTTAGCTGCCTTCAATATTATTTCCTTGTCACGGGTATTCTTCAAGTTTGCTACTATGTGGCGAGATGATTTTTTATTCCTGTTTATATATTTAGGTGATCTATTGATTTCATTCACTGTTATTTCCCTCTTGTTCCCTAGGTTGGGGAAGTTCTCAGCTATTATTTCTTTGAACAAACTCTCTGCTCCTTTTTCTCTTTCTTCTCCTTCTGGAATACCTATTATCCTTATGTTGCTTTTCCTCATTGAGTCTGATATTTCTCGAAGAATTTCTTCATTTCTTTTTAGTCTTAGCTCTCTCTCCTCCTCTACCAGGAGCATTTCTGCGTGGCTATCCTCAATAGTGCTAATTCGTTCCTCCATATGGTCAGTTCTGCTCTTTAAAGACTCCATTTTTTTCCACTATCTCGTTGATTTTGTTTTTCATCTCCAATAATTCTGATTGGTTTTTCTTTAGGGTTTCAATCTCTTTTGTGACAAAATCCCTGAATTCGTTGATTTGTTTCTGTGTGTTCTCTTGTATTTCGTTGAGCTTGTTTATGATAGCTATTTTGAATTCTCTGTCATTCAGGTTATCAAGTTCTGTGCCTTCAGGGTTGGTTTCTGGGTGTTTGTCATTTTCCTTTTGGTCTGTAGCCCTGACATATTTTCGCAAGGATCCGACGGGGAAGGCTTAATTTTTACCCCTCATGATTAAAGTTAGTCCTGCATTTTTCCCCTGCTGCCACTAGATGGAGATCGCGAGCGGTTTGCTCTGAGCCCGCTGCAGTCCCTGGAGGGATTATGCTGAAACGCCGGGTGTGTGGGGGGAGGGGTCCTCTCTTTCTCCTGCTTGACCCGGGGGTTTCCTTTCTGGCTCTCTTAGGGTGTTTGCTACACCCCCTAAGCAGTCCGTCGTCGCTTCCCAGTGGGGATCTCGTGACAGTCTGTGAGATCACCTGGATGGCGAGAGTCTTCCCCGCTGTGGGCCGCCCCTCCCCCCTCTGTCCGCGAACCGCACTGTTTTTGCCGATAGATTGGGGAGGGGGAGTACAACCTCCTACCTCTCCTCCCGTCCTCCTGGGCTTCCCGCGCCTCCACCGTCCGATGTATGGCAGCAGGGGTTTCTCAGAAGTCCTTCGTAGTGTTTGATTGAGCTCTGTTGGAATGTGAATGATGTTTTCGTTGTGTCGTAGGGGGCAGAGATTCAAAGAGGGAATCTCACTCCGCCATGATGCTGACGTCACTCGTCTGTAACAGGTTCAGACCTACAACAGGTTCTGCACCTAACCTGTGCGGCCTTGTTTAGCCACGTGGGTTGTAGAAGGCCTTCACTGCACATCTGTTCAGTCAACAAATGTTGAGTAATTTACTTTATATGATATACTGTGTTAAATGCTGGTAGTATATGGATAAGCAGGACTTAATTCTTGTTCTTAAACTCTAAGGAGAGATTAAAATTTAACGACAAAGTACAAAACAAAGCAGAGAGAGACTAATGCCATATAAAGTTATTATCAGGTGTAGAGGAGGGAGCACTCCATTCTGAGACGGGTTATGACAGAAGACTTCAGGGAGGACAGATTTGCTTACTGATTGAAGCAGTGAGTAGAAATGCAGTAAGTGAAGAATAGAGGAGAAGCGTTTCAGGCAGGAGTGCAAATTGTGTGTGGAGTGGTGACTCTTCAGTGTCCTTGGGGCACAGAACACATGTTGAGTTCAGAAGACCCCTTGGAGAAATGGACCCACTCAGTCTAGTGAGAGGGATACTGTTTGAGTGCCTCCATCTCCAAAATGGAGTTGACATGTTCTTCTGTGCTGGGTGGTAACTTAGCTTTCCTGGTTTTCAAGATTGCGTATGTTTCCTCTAGTGTCACTTAGAGAAACTGTTTCTACTCAAGATAAGATAAGACGAAGGGGTGAGAGGAGTCGGGTATCAACTAAACCGCCCATGGACAGATGAGGAGCTGTGCTGGGATTCAGAGTGAGACTAATTATTCAGAGTAACCTTCCTCCAAATATTGAAGCGAGGCGAGTCTTGTGAAGTGTGGGCAGGATAATGGAGATAACCTTGGAAGGGGTTTCAGGGGTTTCACAGTTCTTTGGCTTGAAGGAATTTTCATAAACACATTTCCTTTGCATTTTGAGTCTGAATTTGTGCTAGGCATTTTGTTGGAAGTTAGTGATAGGTTGAAATGAAATTAATATTTATTAATTATCTTAATTCATATCAGTTTAAAATAGGTTTGTGTTGTTGTGGATTTATCTTGGTTTCTGTTCCTTCTTTACCCTTTATATTCAAGATTATGGTATCTTATCGCTGCTTCTTCCACAGAATCTTTATCTTTTCTTTAGAGCTGCTTAAAGAGAAAAGTAGAAAGAAGACTTACGATTTAGTCATTTAATATGATGATGATTCTCAATCTCTCATTTCCCCTTTGCCTATTCATTTAGTTTGCTGTGCTAAATGAGTGATGTTTTCTCAGCCAGTTTGTTGCTTGGGTTGTTACACTTTCCATCCTTGCTCTGACATCCCATCCCTAGATTCATGTTTCCTTGCTCTTCATTCTCTTTTCCCTTTCAAGCCTGTTTTCCATCTGTCCTTGTTTCCTTTCCCCATATCTATTATTTTTTGTGCTAGCTCTTAAACTGAAAGCAGATTCTCTGTTTGTCTGCCCAAGGATTCTGGCTGTTTTCATGAACCTCTCTGAAATCTACTTGTTGCAAATTGAGCTTTTCACCAAAGAACAAATGATAGTCTTTGATAGCCCTAGATAGCTTTTTAGTCTCTCTTTCCTCTAAGTGCTTCTAGTTTTCTCTCAGAGCTTTAGTTTTCTCTGTCCTTTGTGAGATAGCCTAGTGGCATAAGGTCTTGTTTTGATTTTGAATGAGGAATGTTGCATGGATTACATGGTTGGGTTCACTGTACCAGCAACCCCACTTGTGAAATTAGGACATCAAAATAGCCTTGTTCAGTGGGCTGTCAGCACTCCTCCCTTGGTCTCGTCCTGTATTTTGGTGACAGCACACAGGGTGGAGCTCTATTTTAATAATGAAATATTTTACAGAGGAGGTATTTTCCACCTCTGAGATGGCGTTTGATAACTCATTTGTTATTGCCATTTTAAACATCTTACTTGCGTCAGTAATAGATACATGCCAAAATTAGACAAAGCCTTGGGCTGTATCAAGAGGTCAATAAAATTGGTTATTTTGACGCTAATGGCAAGGCTCCTCTACTAACGTCTAGGATCCACCTATCTATGGTCATTTTTATCATTTAATGTTTGCTGGCAGTTTTGAAAGAGTTGGAAATTTGTCGTCTAGCTTGAAACACAGTTACATGAACTTTACTTATATTTGTGAATCTTCTGAGTCAGGGAGAGCAAAAAAAGCAGGCTGCGTTTTAGGGAGAAGTCAGATTTCTGGCTTAAGGTGAGGGGATAGAGGGGAAAAGTTGGAATGTAGTTCTCTTCATCAGAGTTTGCTATCAGTTGGACCATGGTAGAAAGACCCTTTGTGGGAGTGGATTAAGTGATCCTGAATGGGGGTGATTTTATTTGAGGGGCTGGGGGTCGAGAGGGAAGTGTGCAATAACAAGTTGGGCACAGAGGATGGAGGTGAAGTTGAAAACCAGAATTAGGAATGTCACAAAATCAGGCTGGGGAAAATCAGCAGACCATAGGATGTGGCAGTAAGGAGCAGAGCAGAGTGGAAGGGAAATCTGTACTTTAAGGAGGTAAAGAAAAAGAAGAGTATGGAGCAGAGGAGTTAAAGTACAGCCTGCTTAGGAGGGAAGAGTGTTGCTGTAATTTGAAACCATTATAGAAAAACTGAAAGCCATTTGTTGTTTAATTTGTTAATCTTTGGAACTGGTAGAGGAGGCACAGTGTAACTATGTAAGGAGTCACTTTGTAATTCATTATTAGAATCGAGTGCATACTTCTATTCTTCAAATAGCATTTGTCATATATATAACATTTTTCATTAAGTAAATGTAAATTTTCTATTTAGTAATTTACTCAGTGACTATTTTATTGAGTGCCAACTATATGCCAGGCTATTATAGCTCAGGGAAAGGGAGAGAGAAATGTAAATAAGAATAGTCTGTTCTGTTGCTGGGTAAAAAAAGGAGTGAGTTCAGTACAATGTGGAAGTTGCATTGGTTCATATGCAGTTTTTCCCAACAAGTTAATTGTTTGAAGCACAGAGTAGCAACCTTTCTCATATTGAGGAAGAAAGACGTAGCAACATGTAAGCCAAAGGAAAGGCTGAAAATTCTGCTAAATTACCTTCTTTGGGGGGAAGTAGTATAGTGTAATAATTAACACAAATTCTTACTCAGATTTATGCATCTTTTTCTTTGTGGTTAATTTTTTTTTCCTGTTTTAAGTTCTTCCCTGTTCCGAGGTCATGAAGATAACCTCCCATATAAACTTCTAAAAGCTGTATTGTTTTCTTTTCACCTGTAGATTTATAACCCACCTGTGTATAATTTTTGTGGATGATGTGAGGTAAGTCTCCAATATTTTTCCCAAATGTATGTCCAGTTTCCCTAGTAGCATTTATTGAAAAGTTAATCTTTTCCATGCATTGTTACTTTTATTCTGTATTGCTACTTTTATTGTAAATCAAGTATTGGTATATACTTCATATATATGTGAGTCTTTGTTCTATTTCATTGTTCTATTTGTCTATTCACACACCATTACCACACTGTCATTGCAGCTTTATGGTAAATCTTATCTTCTCTTGTAGTTCTTTTTTGAGAATGTCTTAGCTATTCTTGGCCCTTACATTTGTGTATAAATTTTAGAATCAGCTTATAGAGTTCTAAAAAAATATCTGTTGGAGTTTTAATTGGGATTGGATTGAACCTAGAGATCACCTTTGGAGAGAATACTGTCTACAGTATTGAGTCTTCTTGTCTAGGATCATAGTGTATTGCTTAATTTATTAGGTCTTTGTAAGTTTCTCCTAATGATGTTTTATAGTTTTTTCTGTAGTAGTCTTACATATTTTTTCCTTTTAACTTTTACTTTGCTCTAATTTCAGACTTTCAGAAAAGTTGCAAGAATAGTGCATACACTTCACCCAGATTACTTGAATGAACACCCTACCACATTTTCTTTATCCTTTTCTCTCTTTATATATATATATACACACACACACACACACCTCACACTTAGAATTTTTTGAATATAAGTTGCAAACTTAAACCTACTCCTTTACTCCTCAAAACTTCAGTGTGTATTTCCTAATAATAAAATCATTCTCCTACATGACCACAAGTAATGCTTATCAATACTGTTATTTAAAATCTGCAGACCTCAATCAGAATTCATGAATTGTCCCACATATGTCACTCATAGCAAAAGTAAATCCCTGATGGTGTGTTACCTTCAGTTGTTGTGTTGCTTTAGTCTCCTGTCATCTGGAACAGTTCCTCATCTTCCTTTGTGTTTCATGACCTTGAAATTTTTGAGTAATTCAAGTTAGTTATTTTGTATAAAGCCTTTTAATTTGTGTTTGATAGTTCCTCATGGTGAAATTTAGGTTATACATTTTTGGCAGAAATACCACAGAACTGAGCAGAACTTGGATCATTTGGTTAAGTTGGTGTCTGCCACCTTACAGGTAAAGTTACTAGTTTCTATTTTGTAATTAAGTATCTTTGGGAGATGCACATATTTAAATTAGACTTACTCCTAGGTATTTGATATTGTTTGACACTATTGTAAATGATATCTTTTGAAAAATTTTATTTTTTAGCTCTTTATTGTTGGTATACAGAAAAGTAATTCATTTCTGTACATTGATCTTATATTCTACAAATTTACTAAACTCACCTATAATTTATCTGTGGATTTAAACAATGTTTTCTTTGTGTACAATCCCGTCTGCAGATAAGACGGTTTTTCCTTTCCAATCCTTGTATCTTTTGCTGCTTTTTCTTGCCTTATTGCACCAAGACCTCATGTAAAATGTTGAATAGAAGTGGTGGTAGCAGTCAACCTTACTTAGTTTCTATTTTTAAAGGAGAAGTTTTCTATGCTTTATCAATAAGTATGATTTTTCTTCTTTCTGTAGACATTTAGATCAGATTAAGGAATTTACCTTTTCTTTCTAGTTTTCTGAGGGTCTTTTCTTAAAAATCACAATTGGCTGTTGAATTATCAAATATTTGTACTGTTAATGTTGTGAATTCTAATGATTGATTTTTTTTAAAGCCAGGTTTATGGAGGCATAATTTACATACAATAAAATTCACTTTTTTAGGAGTACAGTTCTAGATTTAGAATAGTTCCGTTTCCCCCAAAAGTTCCCTTGTTCCTCTTTGTAGTCAATTTCACTCCCCCTTCTCAGCTCCTGACCACCCGCTTATCTGATTTCTGTTATTTTAGATTAGTTTTGCCTGTTCTCACATTTCATATAAATGGAATCTTACACTATATATTCCTGGTGTCTTATGTTGTTCACTTAGCATAATGCTTTGGAGATTTATCCATGTTGTGGCTATCAGTAGTTCAGTCCTATTTATTGCTGAGTAGTTTTCCATTGTGTGGATATTTGTTCTATCTGTTCATCTGTTGATGGATATTGGAATTGTTCCCATTTGGGGGCAGTTAGGAAAAAAGCTGCTATAAACATTCAGATACAGGTCTTTGTATGGATATTTCTGTTGGGTAAATAACTAGGAGTAGGATTTCAGGTAGTATGGTAAGCAATATATGAGAGTTTCAGTTGTTCTGCATCCTTGTTAACATTTGGTATTGTCAGTTTTTAAAATTTTAGCCTTTCTAGTAGATGTGTATGGCGTCTCATTGTGGTTTTAATGTGCATTTCTCTAATGATTATAATGTCAACCATCTTTCCTGTGCTGCTTTGCCATCTATAATAATTTTGAGGATCTTTTGTAGATTTTATTTTGAGTGTTAAAACAAAACTGCATTGCTGGAATAAACCAAATAGATTGTGATATATTGTACTTTTTACTTATTACTGGATTTGGTTTGCTAATATTTTGTTGAGGGTTTTTGTATCTATATTTATGAATTTTATTATCAAGGTTACTCTGCCCTCAGGATGAGTTGTGGAATTCTTTGCATGAGGGCTGTATAAGATATGTGTCATATTAATTCTTTGACCATTTTCTTTTGAGAAAATATTAGGTAAATGAAATATATAAGAAAAGCTGAACTATGTTCATATTTTGTGGTATAAAGATGTAGGACTAAAATTTGTGTCTGATGCCTATTTGAATATTTTCGGAGTATCTAGGATATAGTTAGTTTTGCAAGTTATCTGTGGTGCACCCTAAACCACTCTCCATATGTGCAACACTTCTGGAAGGTTTGTTATGTTCTTGACTTGAGGATGCATATGGGAATCAGATGTGATCTCCATCATCGGGGTGCTTCAGTTTAGAACATAAGTAAATACTAGTAATAACATTTTCTCATGCTCTGTCAGAGTGGGATAAAGTGGGAACAAAGATGAGAAAGAGTGGTGGAAAGAGACTGGGCTGAGGCAGGAGAAGCCTCGGAGAAAGATGATGCAGAAACTTGGTTCTGGAATGATTTTGTCAGAGGAAGCCATTTGAGCAAAGGTGTGGAGGTCAGATCATCCTGGAGTACTTCGGGAACTTGGAGTAGTTAAGAATTGCTGGAGAGTATGAAACTGAAAAAGGAGGTGAGAGAAAGTAGTTATCTAAAGAAATAAGCATTTGCCATGCTCTTAAACAAATGAAATAAAAGCAACCTGATGTTCTTTCATATGCACTGTACACTTGAACTGGAAACAATAATGAGAGTTACTTTGTACGTTACAAGTACGTACAACTGATGAACTGAGGGAAGATGCTGAGAGGTCTGTAGCCTCACTTGCTATCTAGATGACTAGTTTCAGGTCACCAATCTCAAAGTATGGTATGCCTTTCAAATTTGTGCCAGGCTCTTTGATCCATTACCAGGTTTCATTGGATCTAAATTCTATTCTAATAACCATAAATTCAAAGGTGCACAATTATTTTGTGTACTGCTGAAAAAGAAAAAAAACACTGCCAATTAAGTAATGACACACCATTGGTTGCTAAGTGCGTCTTAGCTTTTTGTGTGTGTGTGTGAGGAAGACCAGCCCTGAGCTAATATCCATTGCCAATCCTCCTCTTTTTGCTGAGGAAGATCGGCCCTGGGCTAACATCCGTGGCCATCTTCCTCTACTTTATATGGGAAGCCACCACACCATGGCTTGACAAGTGATGTGTCGGTCCCCACTCGGAATCCGAACCTGTGAACCCTGGGCTGCTGAAGCAGAGTGCGTGAATTTAACTGCTATGCCACCAAGCGGGCCAGGCATCTTGGTTTTAAGTATGTTAGCACATGAAAAAAGTGCGTATTAGAATTGTTGTGATATATCGTGTTTCATTTAATGAAATATTTCATTTCATATCATATTTCAAATAACAGTTTTAGGTAGGTATTGCCCCCTTGTAAATCACTATGTATATGTCAAGACTTTTCACAGTAGCTCTTATTGAATAATCAAACCTGTGGTTGTTGACTCCTCAAATGCCGAATTACACTGTACTATAATTTAGTTACCCTTCATTATTAAACATTTAGCTTATTTCCAAGTTTTTTTTCTTTTTCTATTTGTTTTCTTCTTTTTCTTTTTCTTCTTTCTCTCTTTTTTTTGTAAGTATCACCTCAGAGAATATCTTCATAGGTAAACTTCTGGTTATTTTCTTGAGTACAGATGCCTAGAAATAAGAATACTAGGTCAAAAAGTCTAAACATTCTTAAGACTCTTGATATTTGCAAATAACCATATTGCTTTTCAAAACTATAGTACACACCAGTTTACATTTTTTCACGGCAATGCTTAATTAAAGATTTAAGTTCCACTATAACTTCTTTAGCATTGGTTACTACAATAAAGATTTTTTTCTAATTCTGTAGGCAAAAATGGTATCTCATTTTAATTTGCATTTTTTGGATTACTAGATTGAATACTTGATCACATTAATTTTTATAGGAGCTTACCGTTGGTGGATAGGTTTGTGGCATTTTTGGGGGGTTACAAGTAAATTATAAATTAAGTACAGATATAAGTATACAGCTATCATGACATTTTTTATCACTAGACTTATTTTTCCCCTACTGTATTAATGAACTTAATATGTATAATGTTAATGATCCTGTTAATGCTAAGATAAAATTGTAATTGCTGTGAAACCTGATTAAGTATCTGAAAATTATTGAAATTATAATAGTCTATGCTTAAAATATAATAAGATGTGCTATATACTAAGTGGCAAGAAAAAAAATTGGGACTTAAGTGATACAGCAAAGATCTTGCTAAAATCCTTTCCTCTTGAGTTTATTCCATTGGTAGAAAGTACTTCATCAAGGAGATTTTGATTTTTCACTGATTTAAGAATGAATAAAAAATTATTTCCACCCTGATTTTTTGTGAGAATCTATTTGAGTACTTGTGAAGCAGAGGCATTTGGGTCAAACATTTTAAAAGATTTATTTTGAGGCACACTAACTTCTAACTATTTCTAAATGCCTTTCAGCAATATATATATATAGAGAGAGAGAGAGAATATATATATATTCAAGCAGTGCATACTTGAATCTTTTCTTTTGGACCAAAAAATTGGATGTTAAGTAATTTATATTAAAATGCAGAATTTTTCTGTGGCAAAATATTTCTACCAGTGGGCTCTGATAGAAACTGATTTTTGAAAGAAAGTGAAAGGGTTGGCGCAGTTTTAATTGAAAGCAAATGGATGGACAGAGGGGAGCCTTGTCCTAGTGCTCTGTGTTACGTGGCTATGGATGAGTCACTTAACTTTTCTCTGTCTTTGTGTTTGGAAATGAACACAATAACGTGGGTCGTTGATTGTTCATATTGTAAAAACAGTCAAATTCTGATATTCTGCTGAAGAGTTGATATATCAGCCACTGTGGTTGTTTGGTTTCAAGTTTTTAAATCTTGGGTTAAGTACGTTTTAAATGATTTTGCTTTATTGATATTCATGAGGTTTCCTGGATGATGATATGGGTTATCAGTATCTTGTTAACAAAAGAAGCTATTAGATTATTCTTTAGAAGATAAGTTGGACTATGTAATTATTTTCTGCAAAGTTAAAAAAGAAGAATTCATGCTACAGAAATTAAGATCCTAAACATGTATTTTTGTCATTATGCCAAAGGATAACAACAGTGTTTTCTCTTGAGCTTATTCAGAGTGGTAGAGCTCCTATGAAGTTTCATGAATATTTCTACCTGTTTTTATCTAGCTGTAGACTCTTCATTTAGAATGTAGCATTTGAGAATATTGAAATAAAGCAAAAATACTAAAGTTGTAGGCCTTTTCTGGAGTTGATCTCATGTGGTGGGTGCAACATGTGAAGAATGATGAGTAATCCTAATGGTTCTGCTAGTTTGGGGTACTTATATTTTTCCTTTATTGTGCTTTTTCAATGGGCAGAGGAATATTATCTGACTTTTAAGTGGAGGAACCTATATTCTAAGTTCTTGCAGTGGGGAAAACCAACAAGAAGGGATCAGATCAAACCGAAGAATCCCTGAAAGGCTTAGGATTGGAGGTTTTAGTTGCTACAGAAGGTAAGGGTGAAGACTCAGGGTGGAAGACAGTGGGGTTGTTTGAAAGGCTGGATGTGAAGAGGTTAGTCCTTCAGGTCCTTAACTGTCTTGCTAGAGACCAGAGGCCTTGTTCTTCGGAAAATTGAACTTTACCAGAGGAACATGAACAGATACTAACAATGATAACATCCCCACAAAAAAGTTGAGTGCTGCCCAGTTACTTTAGAATGAAGTCTACCAGGTGATAGTCTCGATTGAGACTTAACTCTTCCCGTGTTGCACCCACCACATGGTAGCATGATTGCAGATATAAAATTTTCAGTAGAAGACTTAGAAAGTCAAGTGGAGACATTTCCAGGAGGGTGGAATAAAGAGAGAAAGGAAGTGAATAATAATAAAGAGGAGAAAATGAGAGTAGCAATCTCATAGAGGTACAACATCAAATTATAGAACTTTCGGAAACAACAGAAAACAGGGGAAGACATTTTAAAAGAAATAATAGAAATAATATTAGAACATTACTTGGCTCTGTATGACTTGTGCCTTCAGACTGAATGTGTTCTCACAATCTGTAGCGCATGAATTCAAGAATTGCACACTTAGCCATATGAGCATAGGAGTTTAGAGCACCCATTACGGAAAGGTCCTTTAAGTTTGTGGCTTAGAGGGGAGAAACAAAGAGGAATATAAAATGATCAGGAACCCGAAAGACATGGCAGTTTTGGATGCTAGAAATATTTGTTATACCGTTAAAATCCTGAAGAAAAATGACTTTCAACCTAGAATTCAGTTGTGTGTGTGTGTGTGTGTGTTTTCAATCTATCCTTTAAGTATGAAGGTAGAATAAAGACCTTTTTGGATGTGAGAGAACTCCAATATATACCTAGGAGAGAGCAGTGAAGGGAAGTCCCAGGCTACAGCTGGACAGCAGCCCTAGGGAACAACCAGGGGGGAGGCAAGGGTAGAGGAGAGGGCAGGGCCCTATCGTTGGTTATATAAACCTTTTAAAATAATGTAGTTGGCTTGAAAAAAAATCGTGCTTTTTTATCACTTTAATAAAAAATTTAGTATGAAAGTACATCTTCATGAAGCATTGTCAGTACTGAATGGGACTTGTGAGAAGATTGTGATTAATACGACTTTAATGTGAACAACTAAACTGAAGGAAAAAAGCAGGCTCAAACTATGAGTGTGAAGAAATTCTTCTTTTATGGAGTACTCAATAGTTCTAATGGATTCTATTCTGGGATGGGGATTCTTGTGAATTGAGACATTATGTAGCTGAGTTGAATTTTAATTGTTGAATAATTAAATACTGTGTCATTAAGTCCAGAAAATGAGTGAGATTATAAAAATAGTAACTGAGTACTTGAACTACTTTTCCTTAAAGTTTTTGGACTCAAGTGACCTTAATAACTAGGAACTTTATAAAGTTGATACTGTAAAAACTCAGGTTTGGATGTTGGTGTGAGTGGAAGGCAGCGGCTTTAAAGGAAACCATTCACAGCTAGCTTGGTGGTTAGGAGTGAAGGCAGAATGCCCGAAGTGCAGTAGAGGAGAGGCTTTCACTGTGAGGTCTACTTAAACAACAAACAAAACAGTTGGCTTACTTTTAACTCTGTTTAGGGAAACTGAAGCCCTTTAACCCACCCTAAAAATAGCATTCCTTTGAGACGCTGTCATGTTTTATGAACTGGGAAGATATATGAAGCTTTTGATCATACAATCACTATCTTACATTTTAGAGTAATTATTTTTGTTTGTGAAAAGTTAACTATTAACTTTTTAAGTGCCTTGAAGAAGTGCATTGTGGTTTCATAAAACACTTTTTATGAAGGATCATATTAACACATAAATTGTGTATGTCCCAAGTCTTGCTCTGAAAAATGAAAAGTCCAAGCAGGCTTTTCTACTCAGAGAAATCCCCATTATAGTGTTTGATTTGTTTGGCTACCTATAAATCTACCTTTTACTGAGATCTACTTTAAAAAAATTTAACTCTCACCTAAAAGTTTGGCAACTTGTAAAACTTTGTTTTTATCCATGTTTTGAGAATCTATTGTGTTATCTATTTCCTTAATTTTATTTATCCCACACATTTATATGAAATGCTAAATTGGATGGCAAGCAATGAATATATCTGATTTGAGGACTATTTACAGTCGAACAGATTGTAACAATAAGAAACATCTAGTTGCTGAACAAAGATGATGGCCATATCGAATTTGCTATATAGTGGATTTATGAGACAAGCTCATAAAATTAATGACCAGTTAACAATCTTTATACATAAGAGATTATACTTCTCATATAGTGTTAATTTTCCTTTTAATTTTGTTTAAACACCCACTTAGTTAATAGATGTATTCAGCTTGTTTGTTCATTCATGCATTCACTAACGATTTACTGCTGTCTAGTATCTGTTCTTCTCTCTGATACCGCCCTAATTTTGATCTGTTGTTTTTTTTTCCTCATCATATTGGATTTTCACATACAGTCTCTTCTACCGGAACACAGTGATCTTTCGAATGTGCAGACCTGATTGGATGGCTCTCATTGCCTGTAGAATAATGAGAGTGAAGGCCCTTTGCACTTTGGCATGGATCTGCCTTTCCAACTGGATCTTCCACTGCGCTTCTTGTTTCTTCTCCTCCCTCTCAGTACACCTTCCAGTTTCAGTTTCACATTTTTGAATTTCTGCTTTTGATATTTCATTTGTCTAGAATATACCCCGCCCTGATTCTCTGTTGAAATCCTTGGGCCTTCAAAATCAGCTTAAATTGCTCTCTGAAGCCTAGTTGCCTTGGGTTGACTTCAGTCAGGCAGTCAAAGTAATCCTGTCTTGATGCTCCCATATGAGAGTATTTTACTTTGGTCCCTTATTTACATGGAACACCCCAGCCAGGGATAGTGGCACAGCACTGGTTTTCTGACTACTCTCCCTGCCCCCGTCTCCCCAGGCATTTGGGTACCTGGGAAATTATCACTTTAGTTATTTCCTCCTCCCCTTCCTCCCTGAAATAATTAGTTTGAATTCTTTTAATGGCAATGGGAGATAACTTTGTAATTTTAGGAGTTTTCAGGATATTATTTCTACATATGCTTTTTTTTTTTTTGAAAAAAATGTGCTTTTGTTTTTTCTTTAGGATGGGAAATATTAATTTTTCTCTGTTGCTGTGCCTGACACATATTAGGAATTCAATAAATGTTTGTAGAATGCATTTGTAATAATGCTACTTCATGATTCAAAGCCCCTTCAGACTCCACTCTCCCCAAGTAGTCCCCCAATAAGTGTCATTTAGTACTGAAAAGGTTAAAAATATGTCTTCCGAAAAAATGTAAAGTACTTAGAGTCTCATCATCCTATTGCTACTTCAAATAGTTCTTAATATTTACAATCACAAGATAAGTATAGTTCCACCAATTATAAAAGTGAGAAGAAATGGAATTACATGAATCATTCAATATTTTCTATAGGAGCTATTTCAGAATGGATTTGTCTTAGCATTTTCATGAGACTTATGTTAAGAGACTTAACATTTTCATGCTCTGATGGCTGCCTGGCCCACTGGTGGTTGGTAGTTGAGAAAGAAAAATTGTTCCTGGAGTCCATAAATATTTTCCAGTTTGTCCTTCCAAAGCTAGTGAAATACTGGTACCCACAGAGGATAGAAAGTATAATTAAACAATATATGGTTGACTCTTAGGACACTTGGTTGTGAAAAAGATTTGTTGATTCTGTTACACTTGCTTGCTTTTTTTTTTTAAACTCAAGTGTCTGAAGGAATCAAGTACAATATTTACTCTATGACTTTAATTAAAAGTTAAAAACAAAATTTATGCCCTGTTGAAAAACTGCTTCCTGAAAGCCTTTCTGGTTATTAACTCTGTTAGAGATCCATCTCAGCGAGTAACGAGCTTTTGGAGAGTTCTCCTGTGAAGTGGGACTGCCTCACTAACAATGAACACTTAACGTCTTTTTTTTTTGTGAGAAAGACTAGCCCTGAGCTAACATCCGTCACCAATCCTCCTCTTTTTTGCTGAGGAAGACCGGCCCTGGGCTGACATCCGTGCCCACCTTCCTCTACTTTATATGGGACGCAGCCACAGCATGGCTTGACAAGCAGTGCGTCCGCGGGAGCCCGGGATCTGAACCCGCGAACCCCGGGCTGCCGGGTATGAACTAAACCGCTGTGCCACCGGGCCGGCCCCTATTTACCTTCTTTTTCTTGGATTCTTGTTCGCTTGGTGTTGAGTCACATGAGACATATGACATCAACCGTTACTTGAAGCAAAGAAAATTCAAATGGGTATGAGGCTGAAGAGATGTGAATGGATCAACACTACCATTCGGAAACACATACCATGAGGTGTGCTCCCTGACAAAATCGAGAGGAGCCAGGACCTGGGAGCTGCTGAAAGTACTCAGGTTCCCATCGCAAGGGCCTTCAGGTACAAAGGGGTCTCCTTAGTCTGTTTCAGTATTTTAAAAAGCCTGATGGAAGGTTTATATTTGCTGGGATGGAGCTGGAGTAGACAAACTAGTGTCAAGTTTCTTTGCTTTTGGTTTCTTAATCTCATGGCAGTAGCACTATTTTATGGTTGGCAAGACTGTAAAATTAATTTGTCAGTTTAACAAAAGCCTGTTTTGTGCCAAGCACTGTTCTGGGCTTCTAGATTCATACGCATGAATAAAACAAAGTCCCTGGATTGAACAAGCTTATATTCTAAATAAGTAAAATGGGGCTTTCTCTAGAATGGTCTACATTTTGGCCAGGTTATCTTAGTATGGATTGTCTACATATATTATTTGAAGTAATTCTAAATTCAAATCTGTTTTGTGATAGTAATTTATGCTGGAGTTTATATCTAAAATATAGTTTATGATTTCTTCTCTGAAAATGTGTAAGATCATACAACCAATACTCACAATTCGGATTGTATATGTTTGTAGTAATTTGCGTGGTAGTATCAGTTTCCATATCATCTTATATTTATAAATATTTAATAACCACACAATAAACTTAATAAAATATTTGCTTTTATTTTTTACCTTCTTTTTTTGTTAGCAAGTTAATCTTAGCTATTCTAGTTAAGTTGGACTTAGCCTTGGTGTTCTGAGGCTGTTCTAAGAATTGAGTGATAATGGACATAGCTTTAAAACATTGATGATACATTGGGCTTTCTGAGGTTATGTTTGGAAGTACAGTATAACGTTTGTAAAAATGGTCAATCATCGGGACCATGGCTGTGGTCATCTGGACCTACTACTGTTAAAATCAGAAGGCAAGCCATGGCTGGCCTACACATTTCTCTTTTTTGATGTCTCAGACTGAAAAATACTAGAGCTGTATTTTCTCATTGGTATCTAAGCCTAAAGCAGTGGCTGGTACGTAGTAGGTGCTCAATAAATATTCAGTAAAAATAAATAAATAAATGAGTGGATATCAAAATTAATTCTTAATTAAAGTAGTCAAATTTTAGATCTTGTTATCCTGAGTTGTCATGAATTTGGACTTAGTGGTAAGTATTTTCTCCCTATTCTTTTTTTTTTTGCTGAGGAAGATTTGCTCTGAGCTAACATCTGCTGCCAATCTTTCTCTTTTATTTTTGGATGGAAGCTGCCACCACATCATGGCCACTGACAAACAAGTGGTGTAGGTCTGCACTCGGGAACTGAGCCAAAGCAGAGCGTGCCGGACTTAACCACTAGGCCTCCAGGGCCGGCCCTTCTCCCTGTTCTTAAAAATGTTTATTGCTGATAAAACCAAGATAGTCACAGTACATTTCAATAGTAATGTTGAATGAATGCATAATACAATATTACAGCAATTAAATAATTCCCATACTTTGTCCAACTAGTTGAACAAGATTAACTTGGAAATGTTTTCTAGGAATGCCTTCACAAAGGTAATTTACTGACTAACGGGAACCTGCTGAAATGTTTTTGAGAATTTGATGTACAAATACGTTCTTATGAAACTGGAATCCTCAATGAATGATTGTGCAAGATACACACACAACGCACCATCCCTGGCTCGCTGTTTCCTGGTGCCCTCTTTCTCACAGTATCTGCACCCCAGGGAAAGCTAGCAGCCTCAGGATAGGCTGATAGAGATGCAAGAAGTTGCCAGTGAAAGCCCGGGTGCCGAAGGTGCACAGAACACTCTTTTGATCAGCTGGGCCGAGCCTGGCCAGATGAGGGAGTAGTCTTTTAAAAGGCAAATTCGATACTTCTGCGCTACCTCCTACCCCCAACTGGAATTTAAGATAGTGGAGGGCAGGGATTTTTGCCGGTTTTGTTTACTGCTTTATTCCAGATGATGATTTTCCTTTTAGAAAGCTCCATGAGGCCAGCTCATATCTGTTTTTGCTCACCATTATATCCCGAGCTCCTAGCAGTGTGTGGTACATAATAGGTAGCTAAAGTAAATAATAGCAGGATGAATGACCGTGGAAGGCAGTCTTGTAAGGGTTCTGCTTACTCAGTTTAGTGCTTCTTTCTTCCTTTTTGGTATCTTGTTCTAGCTCCTTCAGCCCACTTCTAAGTTACCCTTAACTAGTACTCAATTTTTATTACCCTAGCTAGTAAAATATAAGGCGTTATATATCACAACTATAATTTTTAACTTGTAATCTTTGAAGGTGATGGTGACATAGCAAGTGATGGCCATGTTTTGTGGTGTGGATCTCCCCGTTCTGCTCATGGCACGGTCATTACTGGGGTCAGCACTGGAACTGCAGAGAAGGAATAATGTGGATGTGTGTGCATTCGTCACTCCAGCCTCCTGTCCGTTTGCTGCCCAGGGAGCCTCTTCATGTATGCTTTGTGCCTGCCAGCAGAGTAAATGGAAAGTTGCCTAGTGCCTCTGGAAGGCTACAGGTGGCCTTCTGTAGGTCACTTCTGTCTATTACTGTAGTGCTTACTTTAAAATTTCAGTTGTCCAATTAAGTACTAAAACTGATAAAATTTTTAGTAGATGATGGGGTATTGTAGAGCATTCCCTCTCTTCTTAAATAACACAGGGAATATCAAGAATTTTAAATTTGCTTAACTAAATCCAGTGATTCTTACAGTTTTTCACTTCGTATTCCTGCAGTGCATATGTAGTCAGCCTTTTTAATATGTGTAAGGTTTCCAGTATAGTAGCACTGGGAATTGAGACTGTCTTCTTTAATTCCCTTCACAGTGTCTTTTTAAGTGCTCTTCATAAGCAAACATACTTAGTAAGTATGAATGTTGATTGCATGGGTTTGCTGAATGATTTTCTGGGAAAAAATAGTAACACATCTAAAAGAATTTTGTCTTCTCTTGTGGGATGAATAAATCAGACTTCATTAATGAAGGATAATTTATGTTAAAAATATTTAGGATTCCAAAAACAATTAAAGGAAGGCTTATTAAAAAAGAGGTGTATTCTAGTGAAAATGTTACACTTGGTAGAAAATAATATTTAATTTAATAGAAGAAGGAGTGAGTGTTCAGGCTACTCCACGCACAAGTATGTTTTTAGCACAGAGTTAGAATAAGATAAGTTCAAATGAGAATCTAGGCCAGATTCACCTGGTCCGAGGGCAGTGGACCTCTTTAATGACAGAGCTCACTGTGGCTGTCTCTTGGGTCATACTGCTCCACTTTGGACTGGTGGTTTGCCTAAGTATGGAGTTCTAGGTTGGAAATCCTTTTCCTTCAGATGTTAAAGGCATTGCTTTGTTGACTTCCTGCTTTCAGTGTTGCTGAGGCAATTCTGATTCATGATCCTTTGGATATGACCTGTGGTTTTCCCTCTCATTTCTCTGGAAATGTGTAGCATCTTCTCTTTATCTCTGGTGTTCTGAAATTTGACATGGTGTCTTTTTGTGTGTGTGCCTTTTTTCCAGTTACTGTATTGAGGACTTAATGGACATTTTGGCTAGACTCTAAAAAATCATGCCTTTCACTTCTGGTGAATTTTCTTTGGATATTTCAAAGCTTACTCCCTCTATTGTTAGTGGGAGGTAGGATGTCTGTTTTTTTCTGGTATTTTGATGCTGAATCTTTTTACTTGTTTCATTTTCATAATTTTTTTTCTTCTACTTTTTCTTCTTCTTACTTTCTATTTTTTTTTTCTTGGCTCTCTGAAAAATTGCCTCAACTTTATCTTCTATACCTCTAGTGAATATTTCATTTCTGCTGTTATGTCATTAAAGGAAAAATATTCTGACCCATATTAAAATGACAAGGAAGACTTTATTTAGGACTGTTGCAATAGGGGCGGATCAGTCTGCTTGGGCCATAACAAAATACCATAGACTGGGTGGCTTAAACAACAGAATTTTATTTCCTCATAGTTCTGGAGGCTGGGAGTGCCAGCAGGGTTGGGTTCTGGTGAGGATTCTCCTTCTGACTTTTAGATGGCCACTGCCTTGCTGTATGCTCATGTGGCCTTTCCTCAGTGTGTGTGCGCGCGCGTGTGGAGGGAGGTAAGTATAGATAGATATCTCTCTTCCTCTTTTTAGAAGGCTACAAATCCTGTTGGACGAGGATCCCACCCGTATGAGCTCATTTATCCTTAATTATTTCCTAAAAGCCCTATCTCCAAATACGGTCAGAATTGGGGGTTAGGGCTGCAACATATGAATTTTTAGGGGGACAAAATTCAGTCTGTAGCAGACACATACATTCAATCTGTAACAAGGGATATTACAGTAGGGGAGAGAGATCAGGCTCAACTTCAAATACAGAAAAGACAGCTGGGGATTTCTAGCCAACGAGCAGAGTGAGGAGTTGGTGGATGACAGTTATTACTGGGAGGAAATAACAAGGGTGGAGGATTCTTGTTTAAGGCACGTCAAGGATTTATACATCCAAGGCAGAGGATGAAGAACTTGATCAGCTATCGAGGTGGGGAAATTTCTCAAAACTACCTTAACAGGAGTCTTGCTAAAACTGACCTATGCAGGCCCAGTAAGGACAGGACATACATGGAAGGCCTAGTCAAGAAGAGGGCTCAGAGGAGCCTAACTAAACTTTGGTCAAGGAGAGAGTTTCTCTCACCATGTGGCAATTTTTGTATGCACACCCTTAATTGTCCCTGGCCTTTCTCATTCCAGAGACTCTTTTATCTTCCCCTGAGAATAACCTCTAGGCTTCTCTTCGGGGTGGTGGGAGTGGGGAGGCATTTCCCAGCAATAATGAGGGCGTGTGTGGTTGGTGTTAGGAAATCTCTTTTTCAAACAAGTTTCACCTAATCTTTATTTTAGACCCCCTCTTTTCAACCTTGGTTTTAGAAGTATCTTGTACTATAGTTCGTACGTGTTTTGAGATTCAGTGGTGTAGTTTGGGTTGTTTTTGATCTTTCCCTGTTCCTGACTTGGGATTTAGCTCTCTCGGGGTTGCTAAGTCAGTTGCTTCTCAACCATTTGCTTTCCAACTTCCAAGTGTTGTTGCTATTGTTTCCTCTTTGATTCTTCTCATCCATGTGAACTGATGTCTTTTTAAAGAATCTCTTTATTGTAGATCTAGGGATCTGATGAAAGAGCAACACTAGATGTGTGCCTTTAGCACACATCTTAACTGGGAAGCTGCAGCAAAGGATTCAAAATGGAAAAACAATTTGAATAGTTCAAGGGAATTTACCATTCTGTTTTTGACTTTGGTGGTTATGCTTTGCTGTGGGTTTTTTTTTTTTTTTCCAGATACTTAATTCCTAAATGATCCCTCATGACTATTCTGTAATATCTCTTTGTATTTAGGACTATCACAAGACCATTTTCTTGAAATTTACTAGTGGCTTTAAACAAGGGATATGGGGGATTTTAAGGGAAGAGGTGTTAGTGACATCTAATGGGTGGCATTAGAATGCTAATCTCAATTTTATGTCATTTAATTCTCATAGCAATTCTGTAAGGTAAGTGATGTTACCATTTATGAGTAAGGATAAAGGTAATGATCAGAGAGGTTAGTTAACTTACTTAAGAGCTAGTCAGACAGTGGTGGAGCTTAGTTTCAAGCCTAGGTTTTAAGACCTTTCAACTCTTATTAGTCTACCGTCCCCTTTTACTCTTCTCAAACTGTGTGAACATTTCATTCATTCACTCAGTGAATATTGAGTTGCCTGCTCTGTGCTGGGCCTTGGGGACACAGAGAGGACTAGTCCGTGCCTTGATGGAACAGGATGACATGATCAGATTTACTTTTCAGTATAATTTCTGGTGATCTGTGCAGAGTGGCAAGAGAAGGAGTAGGCAGCTAGGTTAATTATAGAAGTCCTGGTAAAAGGCCATGTTGGTTTTGACTAGGATGGCAGAGGAGATGTAGAGAAATGGGAGATTTGGGGTACCTGTCGCAGGTAAAGCTGACAGGATTAGGGCAGTGACATGGATTTGGAAGGGGCTGGAGGAATTGAGGATGACTCCAGGTTTAGTTTGAACTGAGTGTTGTTGGTGCCTTTACTGATATGAGGAAGAGCAGGCTGGGGTGGTGGAACAGAGTAATAATATAATAACAATAGTGTTACATCTATTCGATATATCCATGAGGATTTGTCTAGTAGGCAAGTAAGCATGTTGGGAACTCAGCCTGGTTCTGACCTGGAGAAATGAATTGGGGCATCCCTCTCATATAGATGGTATTTAAAGCCATGAGAATAGATATGATTATCTAGGTAAAATGTGGAGATGTATGTGTAGTAATGTAAGTCTAAAGCAGTATGATTGACTTCTATGGAGAATCGTCATTTAATTTCTTAACTCAGAATAACACTTAAACCTAATAGCATTTGGTAGATGGGGAGAGCAAATCCCACCATGTAGCCAGCACATGGAAGACATTAACCAACAGGCCATTGCAAACATGCCAATAGTTAGCAGCTTTTTGATTGAACTGTGTACTAAACATCCTTGACTTTCATGAGAGACTAGACCTGAGAGCATCCACATGGGGAGTCCCAGACTTGAGAATGCCACACATTATGGCATATGCTTCAACTCTTCTTTAAGTCTAGGTAAATAGTGAAAAATAAGTCCTCATTGAGATGCTGAAACTAGAACATCTGGGATCATTCACTAGCTGATTCACTATTACCCATTGGTCTCATAACATCCACATTCATTAAAATTAAATTTTTTACATGTCATGGACCCTTTGGGATATTCTCAATAGACAGAATTGTACATGTTAAATCTGAGAATGCCAGGCATGAAAGAAGCTTTATAGGAACGCTTGAAAAATTAGATTAGAATTCACAATAGGCAAAAACTGAAAAGAATCCAAATGTCCATCAACAGGACTACAAGTAAACAATTGTGGTATAGTCATTCAGTGGGCTAGTACACACAACAACTTGAATATCAGAAACATTTTGTTGAATGAAAGAAGCCAGACACAAAAGCATACATACTGTGATTTTGTTTATATAAAGTTAGACTGCAGGCAGAAATGAATCTATGCTGAAAGAAACCAGAACAGTGGATGCCTGTAGGGGATAGGGATTGGCCAGAGGAGGCACGAGGGAGTTTTGTGGGTGATGGAAATGTTCTGTATATTGATTGCGGTGTTTGTTAAATGGGTATATCCGTTTGTTGAAACTCATCAACTTGTGTACTTAGGATTGCACCATGTATGAGTTTTACCTCAGTAAAAAAAGAACACACACAGTATGCTAAGTGGTTCTGTGAGAATGAGTACCGGGAGCTTATGGGTGAGGCATCCCTGTAGTCTCAGATTGTCGGGGAGTTTCCCAGAGGAAGTCATCTCTCTCATTTCTCACTTTTATCCCTTGAGGTCTAAAATGACTTACTGTTCAACTGTTAGCCACCTCCACACAATAACATGTGTTCCTAGAACGACTGTTTAATTTAGTGTGCAAACCAAATACTTTAGGTAGTAAAAGGGAGTGCTGTTATGAATTACACTGGGACAACAGGTACGAACCGTGACCGTTTCTCGCTGTTTCCGTACTGCTCAACGTGTAGTACTTGACTGCATCCACAACTGAAGGTTGGCAGTGGCAGAGCAATTGTTACCTGAGGGTGGAGCCGCCTCTGCTTGGTCGTTATCTCAAGGTGGATAAAGGGTGGCAGGGTGCAACAAGATGGGAGGGGGTGGGGATCACCTGTGGTGGGGGTGGATGTGTTTCTCTGAGTTGTGATTTACATGTTAACTTTAAAAAAATGTTATTTGTTTTTTATTTTCAAAGTTATTACTGTTGCTTTATTGTTCCTTTGAAACAGGAGATAGTGGATAACTCTCTTCAAAAATGGAGGATGGAAAGCCCGTTTGGGCCCCACACCCTACAGATGGATTTCAGATGGGCAATATTGTGGATATTGGCCCTGACAGCTTAACAATTGAACCCTTGAACCAAAAAGGCAAGGTGAGTTCCTCAGGAAGATTTCAGAATTTGATTTTTTTCTTTTTCTCCAGGTGCCTCCCTTCTTGATAAAGTAGATATTCCTAGCACAGTATAGGGGAAAGCAATTTTCTGGTAAGTGAATCTTAGTTTTCTACTGGGTTATTATTTGATTAAATCAGAAGTACATACCCTCAGGAAAAAATGGTGTCCTATGATGAAATCAAACAGAAATTTAGTGAGACTTTCATTGTCACATTCTTAAGATGAAAAGCTATATGATAAAATGTAAGCAATAACAACATTTTTATTCCTTATAGCATATTACTAAAGTTACTAGTATACCTGTGATGTACTCAACATGTTACAAAGTAAGAATATGAAAAGTGAATGGAATTATGTTATCAAATTTCGCTTTAGCTTCTAGATAATTTTTTAAGCTCTTTATTAAATTTATTAGCATAGGATTAGAGCGTATATTGGAAATATATTTCTATTAAGTAAAGATACTTAAGTCTTAAACATACCTATCATTATTATTTTTGTTATGATAGTTTTTAAAACATAACATAAAAGCATACTTTAATTGTGTAGACATGGTATCTGTTTCTTTTTGTGCTTAGACATAGACTAGACAGTATGATAAAATGGGATTTGGGGAAAAAGTGACCCGGAGTCTCTTTTAATCTTCATGGGAAGTGTAGGGTCTGTTTTGTGGGAGAGCTTCACAATTTTCAGTTTAATAAATGTTCCTGTTAAACAGGTTTTCTGACAAAATTAAATTTGTTGGTGTCACTTCTGTTTACTTTAGACTCTCCTAATGTTCATGAATAATTTATATTCTACTGATACATGGTTAACTAATGCCATATGACTGCCATCCTTCTGGGAACCTTAGAAAAACAAGGTGGATCTCTCATGAGGTCTTTTCACAGAGAAAACTATTCTGTTACTGTAAACAACCCAGGAACCCAAATGCATAATATATAATGTGTCATGTTAGAGGAGGCCAATTAAAGATACCCCCAGGAAAGGAAAGGCAAAGTGTTCCTAGTTTCTCCTCTTACCAACAAGTACCTATTTATACTTACAATGCAGTATATGTTACAAAATGAAAGAATTTAAAAAAAAAGCTCAATTATTTTTGTATATCTGAAGTTGTAGGGGAGGAAAAATTTTACCCTACCCTTTTGGGTCTCTGACTGGGCCTAAGAATTAAACCGATGTAAGATGGATTCACAGTAGAAAAGCGTACAAGTTCTATTAAATTTTTATATGTACTTGGGAGCCTTCACAAGAGAATGAAGACTCAAAGAAGTGACCAAAGCAGAAAGCCTTTATATCTTTTAGACAGAGAAACAATACATTCGTGAAGAATTGATGAAACAAAGGGGTTTGGGTTAGGAGCAGTGGAGAAGTGAGTAGGAAGAGAAAGGTTAGTTCACAAGGTTTGTCTGTGCAGATTTCTCCGCCTCAACTCCCATCTCTGGTGTTACAAACGTCTCCCTTCCTTCCGGTACAGGGAGAGCACCTTTCACACGGGCTCCCTCTCCTGCGTTCAGATATAAAAAGGAGGGTCAGGGTGCCCTTCTTGCATCTGCTGTTTCTCAAGTACCTTTAACTCAAAATAATCAGTATGCCAAAGGAGCATATTTTGGGATGATATGCTCTGAACTCGTTCAAAGTCTTTTTTCATTTTTGTTTAACATATTTTATAAGTGCAGTAAATCAAAAGGCCAAAATGAAATGAAAAGTATATTTCCTAGGTATATTAGATTATATCCACAGGTGATAAAATAATTCAGTTGAAGCATAGAAGAAACTTGATTTATGGGTGTATACTTTTTAATATTTTCAGTATTTTGGTGTGCTTTCAACTGTGCCTTATTAGTATTGATCAGGTACATAGAACCAATAAAAACACTTAAAATTTAAATTGTGAAGTCATGAAAATTTTATGGATCTGTAGATAATTCTATAAACTAAAGTTTCTTTTCACAAATATCTTTTTTTGGGAGTTAACAAATTCTCAAGGATTGTTTTTAATCTTAATTGTTCCTCTACTTTTTTGATCAGGGTCTTAATAAATTGTAGTGTCATAATAACCATGTGATTAAAAAGATTCGTAAAAGAAGCAGTCTTTTGCCTAGATAATTCATGGTCTAGAGATCCCCAGCTTTTAAATATTCAGGAGTTCAGTGCATAAGGTGGTGGATGGGTCAGGTAGACTCGTGTGCTGATGCAGTCAAAGCACAGAAGAGGGAGTGGTTAGCTCTGGGGAGGAACGTGCCTGTGATGATAGCAGGGCCTTTTCAAGTTTTTAGAGTGTGACCCATAGTGAGAAATAGATTTTACGTTGCATTAGGTATGTGTATTGTGCGTGTGTATGTGTGTGTATTTATAAGCAATGGATTTTACTTGTCAACAAGTATGTGTATTGTGTATGTATGTGTGTGTTCATAAATGAAACAGAGTTGGTCAAATGAAACATCCTTACTATATGCTATGCATTTGGATATTTTCTAATATCTTTTATTCTGCTAAAAATGCTGTCTTGAACCTGCAAATTGATTTCATGTTCCATGTTTGCAGCAGACTGGCCTTCAGGCTTTAGCCCTAAATATGGCATATAAGGGTCTACATTTTCTTTTCCCTGTCTACTTTCCTTATCTTTTATCACCCAGCGGTCTTCTCCTCAGACTCATGCCAATGCTTCTTCTTGTTGTCTGTTTCTCCGTCTCTTCTGTCTTCCCTTCCAGTGTGATCAAGCCCTCCCCATGAATCAGGTGGTGGTGGGTACTTTGTGTCACTGCTCACAGGACTCCTTCTGCCTGGATGCCACTCTCCATGGCCCTTTGCTTAGCAAATCTTTCTCTCTCAAGACTCTAACTGAGGTCGCCTTCTTTATTAAGTTTTCCATAGATACCCGATCTCTCCCTCCTTCTCCCAGGCAATAGAATTTCCTATTGATTACTCCTTCCTTCGAGGGGGGTATAAATGCTTAATCTCCTGAAATGCTTTATTGGAGATATTTGTTTACGTTTCTCTCCCCTTGCCTGCTAGACTGTAATCTTCCCAAGTGTAGGGACTATTTTATTTGTCTGTTTTGTCACTGGTGTTTGATGTGTGGTAGATGTTTACTGATGGTGACCATGTGCTTTGTGACATGATCTTCTTTTGATAGGAGAAAAAGCCTTTTCCCTCTAAGAGAAAACAATTGGCTTAATGAAACAAATTTCCTCTTTCTCATTGAGCAGGCAGTAAAGCAGAGAAAAAGATGGGGGCAGGTGATAATTTGGGGGATGAAGAAGGAGGGAGGGAAACTATCTTTTAGGACTCATTACTGGCCTTCCAGCGCTGCTCTTAACCTTCCCTTTCTAGGAACTCATTGTCCTCCACCTCCCCCTATTTTCTGATCTCCTGGAGTCTCTTTTATTTCACATGGCTCTTACCAAGATAGAACCAGCACCTGGAGTCTGGGGAGTCCTAACCCCTGTTGCCATGGCTGTGAAAGTGGGCACCTAGTCTGTGACATCAGCAGTTATTTCTGAATGCATTTTCCTGTAGAATCATTGTTATAAATTATGGATTGGTTTATATTACCATTAATATACTTAACGTACGTTATGGATTCGTTCCGATTTTGTAGTCTATCCTCTAAACCTTTCCACATTTGTAACATTAAGAACATGTGTACTAGATTCCAAATAATTAACTTCCAGAGTTTTTAGGACTTAAGTTTTCTACGCTGGGTATGACTTTGAATTGAGGTCGTACCAGCAGCCTGGATTTTACTCTCTAAACTATAGCAGTAGCTTTGTCTTGTACTCTTGCATATATATACATATATAGACCTACAACTAGTATTTTAAAATAATTGAACAGTTTTTCCTTGCATTTTTTAATATGGAGGGAAACATCAACCACAAGAGTAATTGTAATTGTTTGGAAGTATAAATTTATAGATAACTGTTAGAATGATATGGATAAAATTTAATTCTCTTTAAATGTAATTTGATATCATTTCTTCTCTCTTACAAGATACTATCTTAATTCTAGAGTTTCTACCATAACATGTAAGTGATATAATAAATACAGATTTAGTCATGGTTATCTGTTATTTTATGGATCAAATGGTTTTGGATACTGTTTGTATTTCTGACACATTTCTGTATAGGAATTTGTGTCTAATATGTTTTACTCAGACAATAGCGTTAATTAAATAATAGTCTGTTCTGTTGGTATATCTGATTGATTGAATGTTACTTTTTCCTTTTTTAAAAACAATAGCGTTGCTGTATATATAACATTAAAATTTTTAGTTTTTAAGAAGTTGTTAAATAGCATACCTATGTAAGTTTAATATACTTCTTGTTTTGTCCCATTCTAGGTGTTAGAGCATATAATGTTTTTTATTGTTTCTGTGATTGATTTCATGTTTATGGTATTAGTGAATAATATATTTGAGTAAAATTATTATCCTGTTTTTGGGTCAGTGAGTTGTTAAATAGTAGGATCTTGTATTATGTTTTATTGAAGAGCATATTGTGCCATTATTACAATGTGTGCAACCAATTAGGCTCCTTTATTTTTCTTACTATTTATAAGCCTCTAGTTTAATGAGCTTTTGTTTTGCTTGTTAGACGTTTTTGGCTCTCATAAACCAAGTGTTCCCTGCAGAAGAGGACAGTAAAAAGGATGTGGAAGATAACTGTAAGTATCAAGTTAAAAAACAGTTCTCAGCCCAGAAAGGAATCTGTTCCTCCAAAAATAGGTGAGTAGTTACGTGACGAGGTGCACTGTACTGGTTCAGAGGAGGTGCAGCCTTTTGACATGAAGGTCATGCGAATGGAGGAGTTCAAAGTCCTGAACTTACTGTTGTGTCTCACATTTGCACTTTGGCAAGAGTCTCTTGGATTTCATCCTTTCAGTGTTATCTCAGCTTTCTAAATGTAGGGGATGGTAATAATTTACTATGAAGCCTGAACTAAAGATCCCTTGCTAACAATTCTGACAGTTATTTTGAATCTCACCTAGAATCAGGTGATTTTTACAGTAGTACTATACGGTTCAACAATTTGGAAGTTGAGTCAAGAGGAGCCATTTAATGTCACTATTTGAAGGAAACAAACATTAAAAAAACTACTCTGTAATAAGTACTAATTGAAAGATTGATTTCAGAACATTGTATTAATAAAGTGGAATATTAATTTGACTTATAACTATCTTAGCATGTTTGGTGAAAAAAAACTTTATCCAGTGAACAGGCCATGTTTATTCTAACATTTTCAAGATTAAGCGGTAAGCATATTTCCTTTTTTATTTGGCAATATTTAAGAATCATGTCCATTTGTCCTGGGTTTCATGAAAGATCTGATGTTAAAAACTCTCCATTTAAAGAAAAAAGGTAAGAGAAAGGAATGTATTTGTCCTTGTTGATTTTCTCTGGAGTTCATGTTTGAGTAAGCCTGTGAGACTCCCACAGATAAATGGGGGCAGCGTGGAATAGTGGAGTGGTGGGAGAGCCTGAGTTCAGATTCTGACTGTGCTGTTGGGAAGCTGTGTGCCTGTGGGCAATTTGTCTCTCCTCTTTGGGCTTCTAATCTGTAAAATGGGAGTAATGTGTGTGTTACATGCTTGGAGATAATATATTCAGAATGCTTGCCATAGTGCCTAACCTCTGACCCTCCTTGAGTAAATGGTAGCTGTTATTAATATATGTAAGAGATGGAGAAATTCCTTTCCCAAATTGCTGGAGAATTTGTCTGATGGGATAATATTTTTCTGAATAGTGATCAGAACAAAATTTAAAAAAAATACGAAGGAATGAGATTCTGCCATATCCAAAATAAGAGAGAGAATTGTTTTCTGTTAAAACTTGCTAGGGTATTCAGAAGGAGGAGGAGAGATTTCTTTAGGGCTCTCTTTTAGCTAAATTAATGGGCTGAGCAGTCTGGATTAGAGAAGAGAGAGACTGAGGCAATAGACAATGACTATGATTACAAAAGAGGTAATGAGACCTAAACTGGGATTGGGGCAGTAGAAATGGGAAGAAAAGAGAGACGTTTCAGATTCAGATTATGCTAATGTTTGAGTGCCTACCATGAGTCTGGTACTGTGCCACACTTTATTACATGGTATAAAGACTCAGAAACTGGTTTAGAGCAAGGAGAAAGAGAGAAGATGATCCTAATATTGACTAAGATTTGTAGTCTGGGTAACTGAAAAATGGTGGTGCTAATGATAGAAACAGTGGTTGGAAAGAAGAGTAGTTTTGTCTACTCTAGCATGTGGTGGAAATAGAGCTCAGGAGATTGGGGGCTGGAAGAATAGAGTACGTCAGAGTGTAATATATACTCTGACATGTTAGAGCAGACGTCAGAAAAACAAGATTTCTACCCTGATTCTGCCATTACTTAGCTGCGTGTCCTGGGTTAAGACATATAATTCTACAATTTGGTCTTTTGTGTTTTTTTCTATAAAATTCTGAGAGTCAGACTGGATTAGTGTCATCATTTTGTTGTGTCAAAAGTGTATTAAGATCAGCACTATCTAAAGTAGTACTTTCTTTTGTTTCAATTGTACTCGACTTTTTAACCAACCTTTATCAAAATCTACTCACCTGGTAACTCATTAGATATACTTACCTGATTGGAAATTCATTGTTTAAAAATATCACTTAACACATACGTAAACTGGATATATTTTAAATTGGCCTTTGGGGTTTACATGTCAATAAATCTAACCTCACAGGTGAATTTTAGCTTGGATCAAAGCAATTCAGATTAAGACGGTATTGTTTTATTTTACTTCAAATATCTAATGATTTATAAATTTTGTTTCCCAGGTTCACTAATGTATTTAAATGAAGCCACACTCCTCCATAATATCAAAGTTCGATACAATAAAGACAGAATTTACGTAAGTGTTTTACCTATGATTTAAGTTTTTGTGGGAATAATTATTTTACATGCTACTGTTTGATTTGGTAAAGCTTGAAATTTCCTTCCAGGAAATCGTACTTGATCTGAGCCTATTGAATAGAGTGTGAGCTCCATGAGGATAAGAACTTTTTCTAATTTTCAGCTCTAACTCCAGGACTTAGAACATGCATGGTACATAGTAGGCACTTAATAAGTATTTGTGGAATGAAATAATGAATTCAGAGCATCATCTGATATCTTTCAGACTTAAAAATGTCCTATTTGATTATTTAAAAGAAACACTATTTATTTTGGGTTTTGATTTCTTATTTTGCTGGATGTCTGTAGATCTGATTAATTAATTCACTTTCCACATTGTTCTGCTAAGAATTTAAGGCAGCCTATAAGGAATATATATATTGAAATTAAAAACTTGGATGAGAAAAAAGTTAAATTAGAATAGAGGGCAGTACCTGAGGAAATATCAAGAACAGTAAAATGCTGATCATCAAGCTTAAATAGCTGCAATATTTTGTTAAACCCTAAATTGATACCTACCTTAAAAATCCAGAATATTAAAAAAATGAAAGACAATGCTTTTAATGTAAATAGTGTTTGCACCAAATCCTTCAGATGGATACTTAACTAGAATGTTGTAATGATATTTATTCATTTGGCACGTACGAGATTTTGTTCTAATATGACCCACTTATTGCTTCCTCGTTGGCTGGAGATAAATTGCCCCACTGTAGTTCTCCTGTTGTAGAGATGGGACTGGTCATTATTTTTGAACGAAGAAAACACATGGCTCCTTTGACACTTCCTAGATCAAATGACAGTCTTAATCTTTTATGTCACTGTCAATTTGCCTAATTGTACTTGCTTAATTCTGACTAAATTATCTTTAGTCTTTGCCATCTGTCCAAGTAGTGACAGCTGGGAAATAGAACTGGTCTTTTCCAAAAGAGCTCACTTGCCATCTTTTGGTTTTATACAGTATTAAGTCTTTGCTTTCCTCATTGATTTTTTTTCAAAATCAACTAAATAAAGAGTATATTTAGGTTGAAAAAGGGCTATTTTTGGTTAGAAATATATTTAGAAGCAAAATTCACTCAATCAGCCGGCTAATATTGAGCATTTGATGTGTGCGAAATGCTGTTTTAGGTACTGAAAAAATACAATTTTTTAAAATTTGTTAAAGCAGTTTAACTTGTAATAGTCTGTAAAAGTTGATTTGGATATAACCAGGAAACGTCATCTTTCAAGTGACCTGGCCACTATTTTTTCTTTGTGTGTCTTATGTCTCTTGGTAGTGGTGGAACAATCTTATTTATTTGATCAAATTTTAATTGTTTTAATATCTTTTTCTTGAAGTTTGTAAAGTAATAAATTTCCGGAGTGATCATACTTTAAAAAAATTGAGGTACTGTATTTTTATTTGGGATGTTTATATGAAAGCTTAACACCCACGGGATTTTCATGTCTTTTAACACCTCCTGTGTTGCAGTGGTACAATACTTGCTCGCTGACCATTAATAACTGAAGGTTTACAAGCAGTATTAATACTACTTTCAAAAAAAATTGTCTTTTTCTTCACATTGAGTTTAGTTGACCTTTAAGTCTTTGCTAAATTGCATGATTGATAGAAAAAAGTGAAATTTAAGTTTTTGTTTCCCATGTATAATGTCTACATAACTCTGGAGAATTGAGTTCTTAGGGTTATTCCTAGCTTTTTTGATCCTTCTTTTCCTAACGTATGTATGCAGTTGGGCAAATGACCTCTGTTAGATGGTGGCTGTTTGGCATCATCAGCTCCTATTTGGAGAACCAGTATTTTCAAAGTTAACTGAAGCCATAATTGGTATGTTTTTTCTTAGCCAATTATACCTTTTAGTTATAAAACCATTAAAAATCAGCAATACATAAATATTATCATTATTACTATAATATATGTAAGAGAAGGAAGCAATTTGGAATAACAGTTTAAATTTGATATTTTTATATTTCTCACCAACCAGAAGTATCACTATTCTCCCTTAGATTTGAGTAGAACAATAGCTAACTCACATTAAACATTTTCATTGGCTGCTAAAATCTCTGTTACTTTTCTTTTGTTTCCCATAGAAAGGTTATTATCTGGAAATTCTTACTTTTTACCCCATTCCAGGAAACATCTTTGGGAGCATTCCCTGAATTTTAGATTAGTAGTCTGAGAGTTCAGCGTTTCCACATCATTTCACTGCCGCAACTAGAAGCAGAAAAGAGAAAAATATGGTCCTGCATGCCCTAGTTTGGCCAGTAAACCACAACTAATTGCTAAACCACAACTTTCTTTCTGCCCACAAGGAATTTTATAAAACCTATTGGTACATTTTTCTGGTCTTTTAAAACCACAGTCGAATTCCAAATTTAAAAACAAGCTTCAGTTGCTCACTGAACATTTAACCCGTCAGTATTCTAGGCAATGGTTAGCATGTTTTGTTTGCAGAAATCTGGGACCAAGTGGTCACCACAGAGCTAAATTAATCCTTGGCAGTGATGGGGATAGGCCTAGAGGGTGTTATGCGCTATATTAAACTCTTCAGCAGCAGGGTGAATAAAGTAGTCTAGCTGAGGAATAAAAATGACCAAAACCTGGTCTGTAGGAATAGAACTAGGAGGAGCAGATTGCTTAAGTAGAGTCAACAGAAGAAGCCTGACTGAGATAGAGGCTTAGAGACTCAGCTCTCGCCACTGATGTGGCGGTGATGCCGTGAATGTGGGAGAGCTTGTGGGAGGAGAATGTTTTCTTTGAGGCAGTGGGAGGTCAAGAGAGATAATCTTCACTTTGGACGTGGTGAATTTGAGATGCCTGTGGGATGAGAAGATGTAAATATTTATTAAGAGCTAGAAAAATCTGGGCCTTGTAGAGATTAGGGAACGTTTCAGGCAGAAATGCAGATTTAGGAGTCCTAGCTGTATAGAGAATTGAAGTTATCTATTCACTGTATTTTCTTTCTCCTGTGAGCCTTGTTTAGTTTTAAATGAAAATAGTAATTGGAGAATTTTATGTTTGTGCTTTTCCTATTTAGACATATGTTGCCAACATTCTGATTGCAGTGAACCCATACTTTGACATACCTAAAATATATTCTTCAGAAACAATAAAGTCGTATCAAGGAAAATCTCTTGGGACAATGCCACCTCATGTCTTTGCAATTGGTAAGTAATTTAATTGTATCTTAATTTTTGTTTTCCTTATATTGTACACATTTAGCCAGTTTTTCTTTTGTGTTAATAAAAGACACCATGAATTGACTATATATTTTGGAGGGCCTGAGTGCATTTTGAATGTATCACCATTGTTAGGAGCACGTATCTTATACGGTGTGGCGGGGGTGGAATACTTTTGCAGCCAACTCAGAGGGCAATTGTACATCATTATCTTTGTTAAATTCTTGTGTCCTTTCAAGTGTGTCTACCCAGTTGAATATAGGGCATAATAAAAGCTGACCTAATGATTCTTTTAACTCCCCAACACAATCAGCTCTATTTTAAAAGTGTCCTCCTTCATACCTTCGAGGCCCAGGCCTTCTGCTGTTACCAAGTCATCACTTGTGAGTGTGTTACTTGGGCTAGAGATGAACTGTAAGAGCAGACTTCTTCCGTGCCTTATCTTGCGTCAGAGCTTTATAAAATTTAAAGGATTGAAAATGGTGTATACTTCACATCTCTGGGGAATCTATGTGGGAAGAGAGCAGTATCCGTCTTTGCCTTTCTCAGGCTCTCTCTCATCTTGAAGCACTCTAGCTCTGAGGAACAGAGAGATGGAGTTCTTTGACACACACCCTTGGTGACTGCAAGTACAGAGATGTTAGCTAACCCATTGATTCCAGACATAAATAGCAGTTTAAATGATGATGTGTTTTGGTTCTTAGTGCAACTGGTTCTTAGTGCAGTCTGTTTCTCTTTGGGCTTTCTCTTCATGTCTGTGTTTTGGCCTGACCAGGCTTTACTTCTAGATTTGGCTGACTTGTATACTGTGTACTACTAGGTAGAGTAAATATGTCAGCCAAGTCCAGTGCAACAGCAGACTGACTTCTGGTTTTAAGATGCTCTGATGAGCATTGGTGTGTTTTCTATCAGCTAGTGAAATGTTGCAGAATCCTTAGAACCTGAATGTGAGCAAGCTCACCACTAGGGAGAAGTTATCTTTAAATAAATAAATATTTATTTATGTAAATAAGCTTTTATTTTTGGTTGTTTACTGATAAAAAAGTGTTTACAATGGTTCCATAAAAGTGGGTGAAACAGGTTGCTGATAAATTGGTCAGATTGGTGGGTGTACTGTTACATGGGGTTTGCATTTGGTCCTTAGAGTAAAAGCCGTTTGTAAAGCCTTCTTCCCTGGTATGGTAGTACATGTTTGTGGTGAGAAATAGTTGTCTTATAGGGCCAGATTGGTCAGGACCTAATTCTGAATTAAAATTGTTTTAATTCGAGGCCATTTTAACAGCATTCAATTGTGCTCAGTTTATCTGTGTAGTCTTAAAGTTTAAGACATTTTGTAGCCTAAATTGTTGGAGTATAATGAAGATAGTTAAAAATTATATATATAAACAATCACAAATCTAAAAAATTTAAAGCAGTTAATTTTGTCTGTCTTTGAAATGCTGATAAATTCTCCAAGATGTTTAAATTTAATAGTAGTACTGCAGAAAAAAAACATACAGATTTATTTTGCAATTATGTATTTTTTCCTTCAGCAGAATTTTGGGTTGCCAGAATTCTTAATTGGTAGCTCATTACTTCTTGCTTTTCTCTGGGGACTTCATTAGTTATACATAGTAAGCATTTTTTATCCCTCTGCAGATCTGCTCCGGTTTTATTAGGAAGAGCTGAGCCACAGCTCATAACACGGAGACATTCCAGGACAAACATAAGAGTTGTTTATTTGGATTTCATATTACTTAGCTGTCAGGATAATAGAACATTTAAAGTAAACACTTTTAGAGATGTTTTGAACGCTTTGAATGATTTTATTTTAAAATGTTACTATTACACACATTTATAATTTCTTTAGGAGCAAGTGCTCTTTGATAGTAAACGAACTTTGGACATTTAATGAATTTGTATTTAATACATCGTTGATTATTAATGTGTTAATTTGACCCTAGCTGATAAGGCTTTTCGAGACATGAAGGTGCTCAAGATGAGTCAGTCTATCATTGTATCTGGAGAATCAGGAGCTGGCAAAACGGAAAACACAAAATTTGTTCTAAGGTGAGGAGTATTTAGCTAACCTGGAATATTTTGAACAGGTTGATTTTTTTTTATTGTGGTAAAAAATATATAACATAAAATTAACCATCTTAACCATTTCTAAGTGTACATTTCAGTAGTGTTAAGTATATTCACATTGTTGTTCAGCCAGTCTGCAGAACTTTTCATTTTGCAAAACTGAAACTTTCTGCTTCAATGATTTTGATGACTCTAAATACTTCATATAACTGAATCATACAGTATTTGTCTTTCTGTGACTGACTTATTTCACTTAGTATCATGTCCTCA
This sequence comes from Tapirus indicus, assembly GCA_031878705.1. Lineage (NCBI taxonomy): Eukaryota > Metazoa > Chordata > Mammalia > Perissodactyla > Tapiridae > Tapirus > Tapirus indicus. The sequence continues at coordinate 3,955,563 of CM062933.1, forward strand.
AGTTTCTTCCATGTTGTAGCATGTGTTAGAATTTCCTTCCTTTCTAAGGCTGAGTAATATTCCATTGTATGTATCCACCACATTTTGTTTACCCATTCATTTGTCATTGGGCGCTTGGGTTGCTTCCACCTCTTGGCTATTGTGAATAGTGCTGCTGTGAATGAAGAGATGCAAATATCTCTTTGAGATTTGAACAGGTGGACTTTGAATACTTTTGCATGCTTTATGACCTAGTTTGAAATAATGAACTCTATCCCTTTTAAAAAACAGAGACCTTATGTGGAAGCTAAGCTGTAGCTTGTTAGAAGTCAGCTCTGACACGTTATTCTCGAGGATCCTGGAGGAGATCAGTGCTGAGTAGGCAGAGAGAAATCTCAGATTGTTCCTCCAAAACCTAACCCTTACATTCTGGTCTCAAAATTCCTGCTATTAAAACCATTTTTTATCTTAAGCTTATGACGATTGGCCTTATTTCTTCCTTCCCACCACAACCCTCCTCCTAATGTATCCCCCTTGCTGCCATCAAATTAAACTGTACACTTTGTTTAGAATATAGAAGGAACGTTTAAACATGGAAGGAACCATAGCACTCATTATAGTTTAGTTCTTTCAATTTACATAGCCAGCGATGTTAAATCTCGTCGTGAAGCTACTGCTAGGACCAGCGCATTCTGAATTCTTGCCAGTGTTGTTCCCACTGTATTGTAGTTCTTGGTTACTGCTTGGTGGGTCCCATTTTGAAATTTTGCTCTTTGTTATGCAAGTGTATATGCTATTTAGAGTTATTTGTATGAAACCAATTTAGGAGTTTGTTATTGGCTGTTATACACATACACACACACACACACACACACATCCAATTGTGGTTAAAGGAATACTTCCGAGTACTCTTGGAATTCTAAGTGGTTCAATTTCTTATTCTTTCTCTCCTCTATATGAGTCTATGGTTAATATACACCTTTGGAAATGAACAAACAATAAAGAGATTGTAAACTTATAATGTAAGCTTATATTGTAAATTAAAGATTACTCTTTGTTATGAACTGTGCCAGGCAAATAGTTGTTCCCTCATGTTTTATCTTTCACTGTAACAACTTGAAGAGCAGGAACTTCCTAGTTGTTCATTGGCAGATTACCTCATTTTTTTTTTAGCCATAAAGATTGAATTAATAGGCATTGCAGAAGACTTTGAAATCTCATGTAGAAGATGCATATTCCTGTGTGAAATGTGTGGCATATCTAAAACCAGATAATTGGTTACAGTCTGATTAATCCTAAAAACAATTAAAAACAATAATGCTGATTTAGATGTTAAAGGTAATCTAAATAGAATTTTAAATGTTTAAAAAGCTATAACAGAATAGTTACATTTAAACATAAATTTGTAATTTTAAAATAAACAGTTATAACATGATCGAGGTTTAAGTTTTACATGTATTAAATAATATTAAAATTATAAATATATGTAGTGTTGTCCTCTAAATATTTTTTTCCTATATTTTAAACAGATATCTGACAGAGTCCTATGGAACAGGTCAAGATATTGATGATAGAATTGTTGAAGGTATTGTTAATTTTTAAAATTCTTGTTTTGTATTATTAGGTATGTACTGAAATTAATTTACAAGAATTCTCTCAGTGGTCTGGACTATTCTTCCAGGAATTTAAAAGACTCTTCCCATTTCCTACAAATCTTTGCTCAGCTACCATCTTCTCACTTACTTAATGCCTGTTATCTTCCCCTCTACCCCATGTAAGTGCTAAAAGGGCAGAGATTTTCATATATTCCAAACCCCTGGAATAGTGCCTGATATATAGCGTATGCTCCATAGATATCTGTTGGATGAATGAAAGAAATATAGGAAGCTCTCTGGCCTCCTGTGTGTTTTGTTGACCTTGTTTTTTGTAAAGTGGGGAGGGAGAGGGTTTTTGGAATTGAGGTCCTTTTTTTGGGGAAATCATAAACGAAAGAGTAACACTTGGAAGGCCAGAGTCCATAAATTGATTTCCTTAAGCTTTCAATGCTTACATACCTTTAGATAATAATTTTGTACCCAGTTCGGAGAGTGCTGGTCAAGGCTAGCATCATGTTGAATCTGCACCATTCTCCTGCATCATAGATTCCTCTCTGCTCTCCCCACCTATATTCTTACTTCCCTCTGATCCATTCTCTGTGTGGAGGTTGGAATGATCTCTTTTGCTTTAAAGCCTTTAATGGTCTCATGTTGCTCTCAGATAAAGCCTCAGACCTGTAACGTCGCCTCCAGTGCTCGGTGTGGTCTGGCCTCAGCCTGCTCGGGTCTGGTCTTGAGTTGTGTTTCCTCTGTCTCCTTATGTGTTAGTCATGTTGGTCCCTTGTAGTTCTTTGAGGTGTTTTAGGCCTCTCTGGACACTCTCTATCCCCCTTCCTCATTTTCTGCTACTAGGCACTCGGTAAGTATTTTAATAATAATGGTATATCAATATATGTAGGGTGTGTTACACATTGTCTGATTTGCTTAAAATCTGTTACTAATTTAAATCCTCACAGAATGAGGTAGGTACTGTTTTATCCCTATTTTACAGATACTGAGGTAAAAAGAGTTTAAGTAACTTGCCGAAGAGCGTGTCGGTTCCGTCAGTTGTGGAAGTGGCATATAAACCCAGGCATCTTAACTATATGCTATACTAAGGACGTATTTTAACACTCTTGACATTTTAAAGAAAAATTTCAGTTGAACAGAAATTTATTAGGGACCTTTTATGTTTATGCATTTTGCTAGATCATAGCTAGCAAATGTTAGGTACTTTTTTCATAATTATGTAAAATGTGCATGTAGATGAATCTAAATACAGCTCTAAAGTTGTGCATCAATAAAGTTTTTTATGTTTCTTTTATTTTGTTAATTTATTTTTGAATTTATTGATGTCTTAATAGCTTATAACATTGTGAAGTTTTAGTTGTACATTATTGTTTGTCAGTCACCATATAAATGCATCCCTTCACCTCTTATGCCCCCCATCCCGGTAATTGCCAAACATTTCTCTCTGTCTGTGTGTTAGTTTATATCCCACAAATGAGTGAAAACGTGGTATTTTTCTTTCTGTCTCTGGCTTATTTCACTTAACATAATACCCTCCAGGTCCATCCATGTTGTTGCGAGTGGGACAATTTTGTCTTTTTTTATGGCTGAGTAGTATTCATTGTATATATATACCACGTCTTCTTTATCCAATCATCCGTTGACGGACAGTTGAGTTGCTTCCACCTCTTGGCTGTAGTAAATAATGCTGCAGTGAACATAGGGGTGCATAAACCTCTTTGGATTGTTGATTTCAGGTTCATTGGATAGATACCCAATAGTGGGGTAGCTGGATCATAAGGTATTTCTATTTTTAATTTTTTGAGGAGTCTCCATACTATTTTCCACGAAGGTTGCACCAGTTTGCGTTCCCACCAGCAGTGAATTAGGGTTCCTGTTTCTGCACAACCTGTCTAATATTTGTTGTTTTTTGTCCTGGTGATTATAGCCATTCTCATGGGTGTAAGGTGATATGTTAGTGTAGTTTTGATTTGCATTTCCCTGATGATTAGTGATGTTGAACATCTTTTCCTGTGCCTGTTGGCCATCTGTATGTCTTCCTTGGAAAAATGTCTGTTCATCTCCTCTGCCCATTTTTTGATTGGGTTGTTTGCTTTTTTGTTGTTCCATTGTGTGAGTTATATATATATTATGGAGATTAACCCCTTGTCGGATATATGATGTACAGATATTTTCTCCCAGCTGGTGGGTTGTCTGTTCATTTTGATCCTGGTTTCATTTGCCTTGTAGAAGCTCTTTAATCTGATGAAGTCCCACTTGTTTATTTTTTCTTTTGTTTCCCTTGTCCTAGTAGACATGAAATTCGAAAAGATCCCTTTATGACCGATGTCAAATAGTGTACTGCCTATATTTTCTTCCAGGAGCTTTATAGTTTCAGGTCTCACTTTCAGGTCTTTGATCCATTTTGAGTTAATTTTTGTGTATGGCGATAGAAGATGATCTACTTTCATTCTTTTGCATCTGGCTGTCCAATTTTCCCAGCACCATTTATTGAAGAGACTTTCCTTTCTCCATTGTATGTTCTTTGCTCCTTTATTGAAAATTAGCTGTTTGTAGATATGTGGTTTTATTTCTGGGCTTTCAGTTCTGTTCCATTGATCTGTGTGTCTCAGTACCAGTACCATGCTGTTTTGATTACTATAGCTTTGTAGTATATTTTGAAGTCAGGGATTGTGATGCCTCCAGCTTTGTTCTTTTTTCTCAGAATTGCTTTAGCTTTTCGGGTCCTTTTGTTGCCCCATATGAATTTTAGTGTCCTTTGTTGTATTTCCGTGAAGAATGTCATTGGGATTCTAATTGGGATTGCATTGAATTTGTAGATTGCTTTAGGTAGTATGGACATTTTAACTATGTTTATTCTTCTAATCCATGTGCATGGGATATTTTTCCATTTCTTTATGTCTTCATCGATTTCTTTCAGTAGTGCCTTACAGTTTTCATTGTATAGGTCTTTCACCTGCTTGGTTAAATTTATTCCCAGATATTTTATTCTTCTTGTTACAATTGTAAATGGGATTGTCTTTTTGAGTTCTCTTTCTGTTAGTTTGTGATTAGCATATAGAAATGCAACTGATTTTTGTAAGTTGATTTTATACCTTTGCTGTAGTTGTTGATTAATAGTTTTCCAGTGGATTCTTTAGGGTTTTCTCTATATAAAATCATGTCGTCTACAAATAGTGAGAGTTTAACTTCTTTGTTGCGTATTTGGAGTCCTTTTATTTCTTTTTTTTGCCTAATCACTCTAGCCAGAACCTCCAGTATTACGTTGAATAAGAATGGTGAGAGTGGGCACCCTTGTTTTGTTCTGTTCTCAGAGGAATGGCTTTCAGTTTTTCCCAGTTGAGTATGATGTTGACTGTGGGTTTGTCATATCTGGCCCTTATTATGTTGAGGTACTTTTCTTCTGTACCCATTTTATTGAGAGTTTTTATCATAAATGGATGTTGGATCTTGTCAAATGCCTTCTCTGCGTCAATTGAGATGATCATGTGGTTTTTATTCTTCATTTTGTTAATGTGGTTTATCACATTGATTGATTTGCAGATGTTGAACCATCCTTGTGTCCCTGGTATAAATCCCATGTGGTCATGGTTTATGATCTTTTTGATGTATTGCTGTATTCGGTTTGCCAATATTTTGTTGAGGATTTTTGCACCTATGTTCATTAGAGATATTGGCCTGCAGTTTTCCTTCTTTGTAGTGTCCTTGTCTGGCTTTGGTATCAGGGTGATGTTGGCCTCATAGAATGTGTTAGGAAGTGTTCCATCTTCCTTTGTTTTTTGGAAAAGTTTGAGAAGGATAGGTATCAAGTCTTCTTTGAATGTTTGGTAAAATTCTCTAGAGAAGCCATCTGGTCCTGGACTTTTATTTTTTGGGAGGTTTTTGATTGTTTCAATCTCTTTACTTGTGATTGGTCTATTCAGGTTCTCTATTTCTTCTTGATTCAGTTTTGGTGGGTTGTATGAGTCTAAGAATTTATCCATTTCTTCTAGATTGTGCAATTTGTTGGCCTATAGTTTTTCATAGTATTCTCTTATAATCCTTTTTATTTCTGTGGTATCCCTTGTAATCTCTCCTCCTTCATTTCTGATTTTATTTGTTTGAGACTTCTCTCTGTTTTTCTTAGTGAGTCTGGCCAAGGATTTGTCCATTTTGTTTATCTTCTCATAAAACCAGCTCTTAGTTTTATTGATCCTTTCTACTGTTTTTTTTTGTTTCAATGTGATTTATTTCTGGTGTAATTTTTATTGTTCCCTCCTTCTGCTGACTTTGTGCTTTGTTTGTTCTTTTTCTAGTTCTGTTAGGTGTAGTTTAAGGTTGCTTATTTGGGATTTTTCTTGTTTGTTGAGGTGGGCCTGTATTGCTATGAGTTTGCCTCTCAAGACCGCTTTTACTGCGTCCCATATGAGTTGATATGGTCTATTTTCATTTTCATTTGTCTCCAGATTTTTTTTTAAATTTCTCCTTCAATCTCATCAATGTTCCATTGGTTGTTCAGTAGCTTGTTGTTTAGTCTCTACATCTTTGTCCCTTTCCCAGTTTTTTCTTTGTAGTTGGTTTCTAGTTTCATAGCCTTATGGTCAGAAAAGATGCTTGTTATGATTTCAGTCTTCTTAAATTTATAGAGGCTTGCCCTGTTTCCCAACCTATGGTCTATCCTTGAGAATGTTCCATGTGCACTTGAGAAGAATGTGTAATCTGCTGTTTTTTGGGTGGAGTGGATATATCTGATATATCTGGATATATCTGTTAAGTCCATCTAGTCTAGCTTTTCTTTTAAGTCCAGTATTTCCTTATTGACTTTTTGTCTGGATGATCTATCCATTGATGTGAGTGGGGTGTTAAGGTCTCCTACTATTATTGTGTTGTTGTTTATATCTCCTTTTAGGTTTGTTAATAGTTGTTTTATATACTTTGGTGCTCCTTTGTTGGGTGCATAGATATTTATAAGTGATATGTCTTCTTGGTGAAGTTTCCCTTTTATCATTATATACTGCCCCTCTTTGTTTCTTATTATCCTTTTTATCTTGACGTCTACCTTGTCTGATATAAGTATGGCAACACCTGCTTTTTTTTGTTTGCCGTTAGCTTGGAGTATTGTCTTCCATCCTTTTACTCTGAGCCTGTGTTTGTCTTTAGCACTGAGATGTGTCTCCTGGAGACAGCATATTGTTGGATCTTGTTTTTTAACCCGTCCGACCACTCTGTCTTTTGATTGGGGAATTTAATCCATTTGCATTTAGAGTGATTATTGATATATGAGGGCTTAATGCTTTTACTTTATATTGCTCATTTTCCAGATCTTTTGCATTTGCTTTGTTTCTTGTCTCGTGTGATTTGGACTACCAATTCAGTTTGGTAGTTCTGTATGATGGTTTTCTTAGTTTTCGCTTTATTCATCATATGTGTCTCTGTTCTGAATATTAGTTTAGTGGTTACCATGAGGTTTGCATAAGAAATCTTGTAGACAAGGTAGTCCATTTTCTGATGGCCTCTTATTTGCTTTGACTAAGTCAATATTTTTTTTTTTGTGTGAGGAAGACCAGCCCTGAGCTAACATCCGTCCAATCCTCCTCTTTTTGCTGAGGAAGACTGGCCCTGGGCTAACATCGTGCCCATCTTCCTCTACTTTATATGGGACGCCACCACGGCGTGGCTGACAGGCAGTGCATCGGTGGGCGCCCGGGATCCGAACCCGCGAACCCCGGGCTGCCAAGCGCGGACTAAACCGCTGCGCCACCGGGCGGCCCCTTGACTAAGTCAATTTCATCCCTTTCCTCTTCCCCTCCTAAGTTATTGTTGTCACAATTTATTCCATCTTGTGTTGTGATTTTGTTTTTAAAGTGATGAGGTTATATTTATTTTTGGTGTTTTCCTTCCCTTGATATTTAATGTTATAATTAAGTGTTTGCTAACCTATTCTGATAGAGAGCTGCAATTTATCTGATTTTGTCTCCCTATTTTCTCCTTGCTCTGTATCCTCTTTGTATCCTCTCTCTCTTTTTTTTTCAGGCATGAGAGCCTTCTTGAGCATTTCTTGCAGTGAGGGTCTTGTGGCAATGAACTCCCTTAGCTTTTGTTTATCTGGGATAGTTATTATTTCTCCATCATATCTGAAGCGTATTTTCGCTGGGTAGAGTATTCTTGGCTAAAAATTTTTGTCTTTCAGAATTTTGAATATATCATTCTGCTCTCTACTAACCTGTAGATTCTGATGAAAAATCTGCTGAGAGCCTGATGGGAATTCCTTTGTACGTTATCTTCTTTTCTCTTGCTGCCCTTAATATTTTCTCTTTGTCATTAACTTTTGTCAGCTTTGCAACTATATGCCTTGGAGAGGGCGTTTTTTGTTGATTTATTTAGGAGATCTGTTGACTTCATTCACTTGTCTTTCCAGCTCCTTCCCCAGGTTTGGGAAATTCTCAGCTATTATTTCTTTGAACAGCCTCTCTGCTCCTTTTTCCTTCTCTTCTCCCTCTGGGATACCTTTAATCCTTAAGTTGCATTTCTTGATTGAGTCGGATCTTTCTCAGAGAATTTCTTCATTTCTTTTTAGTCTTACTTCTCTCTCCTCTTCCATCTGGAGCCTTTCTACATTCTTATCTTTAATAATACTAATTCTTTCCTCCATATTGTCAGCTCTGTTCTTTAACGATTCCAGACTTTTCTTTATCTCCTTCATTGTGCTTTCAGTCTCAAATATTTCTGATTGGTTTTTCTTTATAGTTTCAGTCTCTTTCGTGAAGAAGCTCCTAATTTCATTGAATTGTCGGTATTCTTTTGTAATTCATTGAGCTTTTTTATGATAGCTATTTTGAATTCTGTCGTTTAGGTTATAAATTTCTGTGCCTTCAGGATTGATTTCTGGATGCTTGTCATTTTCCTTCTGGTCTGGAGATTTAATGTATTTTTGCATTGTGTTTGATGGTGTCCTTTTATTTTTCCTCATCCTGAAGATGTCTGGTCACAGATTCCACTTGCCGCCACTAGGTGCGCGTCTGTAACTGTGTGTTCCGAGCCTGCTGAGATCTGCGGGCATTCTGGCCAGACTGAAGCGCCGCTGGGCTGATGTGTGGCTGAGCTGGGGCTCTGAGCTAGGGAGCCATGCACCACTGATCTGGGGTGCTGGGCTGGAGCTCCGAGCATGTCTGGGCTGGGGCTCTGCATGTGGCTGGTCTGGGCTGGCTGAGCTGAGATGCCAAGCGCAGCTGAGCTGAGATGCCGAGGTTGGGGAGGGGCGCCCACCTTTGCCTCCCTGGTCCCAGGAGCCTGTCGTTCTTCCCTCGCTATCTGCTCTTCTGGGGTGTTAGTTTATTGAGGACACCCTTGCAACTCTTCCGTTCCCTCTGTGTGGGAGCTCCCCACGGGCTGTGAGGGCAGTTGGAGAGTAAAGGTTCTTCCATGGAAGGTCGCCCCTCCCCCACCTATCTGAGAGCTGCGTGGTCTTGGTCTCAGGGTCGCTGTCGTTGGGGAAGAAGTGGAGTCTTTCTTACCTCCTTCCACTTCCTCTGGGGCTTCCAGCACCACTGCCATCAGATGTAAGGCTGCGTGGGCCCTTCAGACATCTTATGCGTAGTGTCAAAGACCTCTGTTGATATATGAATGACTTTTTTGTTGTATCTTAGCTGGGGAGAGTTTAGGGGAAAAGCTCAGTCTGCCATGATGCTGACCTTATGTTTCTTGATATAAAATTTTCTAGGTTTACTTAGAGTTCTCACTGTGATATTATGACATACTCAGGTGTAAAAATCTCATAAGTAATGCTTTATTCACAATAAAGTACCCAACTTTAGTGAGGGAATCACCCTATAAAATTGAATAAATAGATAGTTAATTCAGTAAAAGACTAATTAGTATTCTAATTTGATTACTTGAGGTGCAAACTCACTTGAGAATTGGTGATAGGCCTGATTTCTTTTGTAATAATGTGCTATGCAATATGTAGTATGTTATAGTTGAGGAAAGTTGGAAAGTATTATCCAAATATTTCTACAGCCCCTTACCGGAGAACAGTAGATGTCAACTGGCAGGGCATAGAGATCTTTTGATGCCATCCATAATGGAAGATCGGTTGTTGGTTTAGGAGTGAGTTTATCGTTAATATCACTTATATGATTTTCTGATACAGAGGCTCTTATTCTATTTTGGGATATTTTATATGATATATTAAATTCTTCAGCAAAAACTAATAGCTCATCAGTAAAGGCACTAGGGTGACCACTTTTGCTAGTAGCCAGTCTTGTGACCTTCCAGAAGTCAGTTGACCTTGTTGGGCCTCAGTTTTCTTTCTTTCTTTTTTGTTAGTACTTATTCTTGTTTCAAGAATAGTGTTTTTATTTTTAAAGTAGTACATGCACAACATAAAAATTTTTGCCCCCAAACTGCAAAAGCATTTACACTAAAAAATAAGTTTCTCTGCCACTTTACCCCAAGCCCCAAATCTCCCTGCCTAGAGGCAACTACAGTTAGGTTTTTGTGGATCCTTTCATAGAGAATCTTTGCATTTACAATCAGGGCACAACCTTAAGGTGGGAATCGGGTCCTTTTCCTGTATCAGGGCCTCAGTTTTCTTGCCCATCTGAAGGTGAGGTATAAATGCCAACATTTCTTTTAGTTTTAAAACTGTTATTTTGGCGAGTGAAACTACTGGGGAGTGGTCTTTAAAGGGTTTGGGCACTAGTTGAGTTTTCTACTGTGAATAGAATAAGAGAAATGGACTTTAAAAGACTTCATAAGAAATATTCTAGCAGTAAACTTTGTGAAGCAATTTATGAGGTTGTTGATGGAGAATATGTAAGAATGACATTAATCTGCTGATTATAGTCGAAACTCGAGTGAGTACAAGAATAGACCCTAGTAATCCCTTTCCAGTCATGTGATATGTGTGTGTGTGATTATAAAGTAACAATGAAAATTTTTACATTTGTTCATTGGGATTTTAAAAACTCTTATTCTGGGAAACTTTCCTAGGTCATTCTATAAGCTCTTAATTTGTTAGCTTTTGTTGGATGTGTATGTAAAAATGTTAAATCTGGATGTTACGTTAATATATAAAATGTTTCAGAAAAGTAAGTCAACTAATAACTTTCTTGCTTATATTTTGTCAGAAGAGATTTGTTATTTTATATATTATAATCACTACTCTTGTAGGGCTGAATTACTTGTGAAAACCTTAAATTCCTTAGGGAGTAATTTTTAAACTTAGCAATTTTATAACCTAGTGGCTTTTTAAAATTTAGTCTGTCCTATAACATTTATATTTTCTTTTTATATATTTTGAGTAATTTTTCCATCTCCTGCACTTTAATAGGGCCTCAATGTCGTGGTAGTCAGTAAATGTGGGATTTGACATTATATGTGAATTCCTTCATGTTAATATTTTTGAGGATATTTTTTCTAGCCGTGTATATTTATTAATAAATGGAAACGTATTATGCATACTGTTTTGTAATTTTCCTTCATGCTAATTTTTGATGGGATATTTTCATTTCTTTTTCAATAGCTAACCCACTGTTAGAAGCCTTTGGAAATGCAAAGACTGTTCGCAACAATAATAGCAGTCGATTTGGAAAATTTGTGGAAATACATTTCAATGAGAAGGTAAATGAGAGTGAGTTTTGGGATGATATGGTTGGAGAGTGTTTCTGAAAAACACAGGGGTCTTGATAGAATTGGTGCTGTACTTGAACTCATGGTAAATCCATTTAAATTTCTCTATGTTACTTTAGATATTTGGGAGAATATATATGTTTACTATGACATCTATAAATACTCTAGCTTACAATTAGTTATCTGTTTTTTCCCCTTTATTTGGTAAATATTACAACCTGTTTGATAGATACATGTTTGTTAGAAAAGATAAATAATGTAACATCAGTAGGTTATACTTTAAAAGATTTTAAATGCAAAAATATAACTTCTCTCTCTTTTTTCTTTTAGAGTTCAGTTGTTGGAGGATTTGTTTCGCATTATCTTCTAGAGAAATCTAGGATCTGTGTTCAAGGCAAAGAGGAAAGGAATTATCATATCTTTTATAGGTTGTGTGCTGGTGCTCCTGAAGATATTAGGGAAAAACTTCATTTGAGCTCCCCAGATAATTTTCGGGTAGGTTGGATGAAAAGAAATTTCATACGATTTTTGCAAATTATATTGCCTTCAATTCTAAAACTTCTTATTTTGGTGGATATTGTTATTTAGCTATATGTCGCTTACATTAAATTCAGTGTAATGTGATAGAATGACTTCTGTACTAAGTAGATCTCTATTTAGGTTTACTGCTGAGTTTATGAAATAATACTATATGAGGGAGTACATAATGGGATAGGTAAAAGACTAGATGTTAAACCCCTTATCACTTTAAACTCAGTAGGAAGTTTATAATAGTTTATAATAGTTATAATGCCAGCTTTTAGGCTACCTTTCACTTATTTGTGAAAAAAAATTTTGACCAATGAATTAATATTTATTTTTATTAAGGACTGTTATTAAGGACCCATGATTGTCTCCCTTAATTCTGTTCAACAACAAATATTTATTGCTTGTCCATTGAGCACTAGGCATTGTGCCAGGGTTAAAAAGATAAATGAGACACAGTTCCTGCTCTTGAGCAACTGAGTCTGGTAGGAAGCATGCACACAGCCTGACTGATGTGTTGAATGATAAGGAAGAGATATGCAAAGGATGCCGTGGCAGCCTGGGGATTTTGGAAAGACCTACTGGAAAAATTGATGCTTGATTAGAATCCTGAGGATTTTCAAGTGTTAACTAGAATAAGAAAGATGCAAAGGGTATTCCTGGTAGATGCAAAAAGATGAAGAAAGGAAGGCAAGAAACAGCTTAAAGGGTAAAGCAGGAAGTGGTGAGAGGTGAGGCTAGAGAGTTTGGTCTTGCTTCCAGAGTTGATAAGGAGCTATTGAAGGGCTTTAAGTAGAAAGTTAGCTATCAGGTCTATACTTACCTCTGACTTCACTATGGAGGGTGGCTTTAAGGGGATAGAAGAGGGGATGGATAGAAATTGAAACCATAGGTAAGTTCTTCGGGAACTGAAGTAACAGTTACTCAGTGCCTGAATTTGGTTTAGCAATGGCAAGGTTGCAGAGAAGGAGATGTGTGAAATATTAGGAGGTAAAACTGATAAGACTTGGAGAGAGAAGGAGGAGTCTGGAATAATTTTCCAAAATTTAACTAGGGTACTGGGGTGGATGTAAATATCATTATTGTGGCTAGATGGAAGGTTTGTGGCATATAGGATGAGTTCAGTTTTGGAGCCTTTGGCTCATCTAAGTGGAGATGTTCAGAAGACAGTTGGGTATACTAACCTGAAGATCAGTGCTGGAGTGACAGGTTTGGGAGATGTCAGTACTCTGGTGGTAGATAAAACTATGACAGTGAGTAGATGAGATTGTCCAGGGAGATTGCATAATATAAAGAAGCATGTGCCAGGGTCCAAACTCTAGAGTCAAAGGGGATGAGCAGATGAAAGTTGCCCAAGAGAGACAGCACAAGTGGAGCTGTGAGAGAAGTACGAGGAACATTAGGAGCTCATGAATCACAAGCTGGTGGAGTTTGAAGAAAAGGTGGCTGGAAGGTTAGCGTAATTGACAAATTCTCAGCTAGAAAATGGTGTCCCTGTGTGGGATGTATGGGAACTGCGAGATGGGGATAAGAAATGTACTTTGTATGAAGTTCTGCAGGTGGTTCCTGTAGTCCTCTTTGGGCAGGAGTCCTTTGGGAATCATGACACACGTATTATGTTTAATTATTGTTCTTTGTGTGTGTGTGTGTTAGTTTTTGTCTTTATTAGTTCAAGCAGTTTCTTTTAATGTATATTTGGAAATTTTAAAACTTAGTTTTAAAATACTTCATAAGTGTATCTATTTATATACTTCTAAAATGTCCAACTGCATCTATTTATATACTTCTAAAATGTCCAACCTTCTCTAGAACTCACCAAATTAATTGGAATTTGAAGTTAGTTGCCCACATTATCTTCATGAAAGTAGAAGAGATGTTTCTGTACAAGATTTTTTTAAAAGGAGTGTAAATTACTATGAATCATATGAAATTTAATAATGGTACTGTGGCTTTGTCGACATTGAGTTAATAAGTGATGTGACTCTTGTCTTAGTCTAGCATTTCTTTCGGCTGGGAGGTTTGGGAGCAGAGTTTTGTGTGTCTCAGAATGCATGTCCTTTCCTGGTACAATGGCAGGCATCCTAAGAGGGCAGCTACTGAGATTCTTTGTCAGCTTAGAGAGTTTACTGCCTTTGCAGTGGGAACTGGAAGACATGATTTCTTCTCTTACAACAGAGTCCTTCTGGTGGTTAAGAGGAGAGTAGGGGAACAGCATTACCTTTCACCCAGATACCTCTGCCGTCTTGGATGCTCCTCTCATATGTGCATGCCCACATTGCTATGTCCATTCCCTCAAATGATACTGCCTTTAAGTGACTTGGAAGTGTGTTGGTGATTTCATCAGGTTTTTATGTGATTTGGTTCAGGCCTCCAGTTAAAACTCGTAGATAACGTAAAGACAGGAGAACCCTATAGTAGGGTGAGCACTTCCAAAAATTTTTTTTTGTCCCTACTCTATCCTAACTAGTATGTAAAGAATAGTAGAGATGCATCTGTTTGAAAACATTTGTATTAACTACACATGAATTTTAGAAAATAAAGTGTTAAGATGCTTGCATTATTCAGATGTTCAGATATTTTTGCATGTCTTATGAAAGCATTCATTACAGTCATGCAAAAATCCTCGAATATAAGTATAGCTTGGATAAAATGAGAATGGATGGCAAGAATAGTTATAGCTTTCTAGTAGGAAAGTTGTAAGAAGCAAGTATTTTTCCAAGGTTTTAATATTAAATCTGTCTGTCCAAAAGTCAAGTGTTTGATAAAACAGTTGAGTGGGAGGATAAAACTCTTGCTAGGAAAGAAAACATTTGTTTTGACTCTATATGTTTAAGCTACTATTATCTTACTAAATAAGATAAGTCTTTTTTTAAATAGTCAGTTGAAAATGCTTACCAGTATTACCCCCCTCCTTTCTCTTTTATTTCTTCTCCAAAGGTTCTAGGTAGAAAGGAAAACTCATGTGTGTCGTTTTTGGGTTTTAATTGTATTTTAATGTTTCATTATAATGGAGGGGAAAGATAGATGCATTGATCATCTAAAATATTAATTTATGCCCAAACCATTCAGAGTTTACTATAAATATTTTCTTGAGATCTATGTGGTGTGATGTATTTAATCTTGGAATTCCTGTCATGATACAGTGGAATCATAGTGACCTGATTTAATAGATGAGATGTTTTAAAATTTTTCCAATCCTGTTCCCTGTGTTCTTCCTTCCTCACACCTCTCCCCCTTAAATGTGGGTAATTGATTCTCTTTGCGACCAGTATATTATTTTCTTCTCAACTGCTTCTCTGTTCTGTTTTGAAAGCACTTAGCCTCTAAAAGGCTTCTGGGCAGCAAAGTAAATCATTGAGATAAAAGCTTAAATTGTTACTTGAATACCTATGAAGGCTTCATAAAGCAAGTATTATAATTTATGTGTAATCAATGTTAACTGTCAGTAAATATGAAAGACATGTTTTGAAGAACTGATTCTAAAAATCAGAAATTAACAAACTCAAGGATAATATTTGTTAATTATTCAGAATTTAAAATATTAAAACCACAATGTGTGGGTCCTTATTTGAGACTCTTTACATATTTGGTAGGAAGGTGATCTTCATTATTATCTGTAGTACTTATGAACTATAATTTTAATAAGATATCTGACACTGAGAAGATTTAAAATTGCTGCCCTTTAAAAACAGGAAAGCTTTATAGTATTGATTTTTATTTTAATCATTTAATTTAATCTGCTTTCAGGAATTAGGATTTTCAGTATCCCTGGTTTGATTAGTAAGAGTGAAATGTTAGTAATATGTAGAAGGATCAATTTTAATTGAGAGATTAAATGGTACTCCGGTTATGTTTAGAAATTCTTTATGACTAGCACTATTTGATAAGTGGTATTTTCTTCTGTATTATTTTCCTATGAATCATATTTGTTAATTTTATTTTAAATTTCTTTGTCATAGTATTTAAACCGAGGCTGCACTAGATACTTTGCTAACAAAGAAACTGACAAACAGATTTTACAGAACCGAAAAAGTCCTGAGGTATAGTAGACTATTTTTTTTAATTAAAATCTTTAATATGAAGAAATCATGGTAAAAGATATGTTTTTTATTTTGGAGCTCAAATAAGATTTCTTACTTTTAGGCTTGTACTTTAAAAAACTAAATACTCATTCAGATCTCTCTCCCAGTGTAGTACTTCATGCCTCTGTTACTTCTTGGTTAGGCCGCAGCATGTTGCCCTCCTCTTGTTCTTTTTCCCAGCATGAGGGTATTAAATTGCCTAAGAATTATCCTTTGCTAACATTTTAGAAACTTACTCTTATATTACCCACTTGGGATTAAGTATGAAATATGTTCTTTTTAGTTTGTTGTCTACTTTAAGACTGAAATAAGCATTGAAGTAGACAGACAGTAAATAGAGTAAGCATTCTTGTGAACTAATGCTTAAATATTATTGTATTTCTCTTTAAAACATCATATTTCTGTAATGTATTACAAAAAGTTTTATATATAGATCTTACTAAATTATTGTATTTCTAAGAGTAATTATATATAACTATATTGTTAAGTATTATTTTATTTTTTTTATCATGCTCAAAGATATTTATTGCAGCAATATTTCCATACTCTGAATTCCTCCCTTTTGTGCTAGTGTTGTCATATAAGTATTATTTTAAAAACATTAAACTGTTAATCTAAAAATCCCTTATAAATTTTAATATGCATTGTTTAAGTAATAAATGGTATTAAGTTATATCTACTCAAGGAGCTTAAATTATGAAATACTAAGGATTGATTATAGGTACTAGTTCATATTGTCTTTATTAATTTTATTAAAAGATTTGTATTGAGTATTTAATTGAACAAGTTTCTATTATGCTCAGTTTTCAATGCTCCTGTATTTGTGAGTCACATGTTTTTGACTCCTTTCAAAATGAGTGAGATGAATCATATCTTTAATATATTCATAGAAAAGAAGAGAAAGCAAATAAAAATTCTCATTATTTCAAATTCTAAGCAGATGAGTCTGCAATTAATTTTTAAGTTGACATTTTATTTATCGTCATAGACACAGATTCTGAATTATAAATCATGAACTTTAGTTTATGTTACAGCCATGGTTGGAACTTTAAGAACTGACATTAATATTTATTATGGTATCTTCCTTTGTCATGATAACCTATATTTTTATAAGCCATCATCAAAATACAGAAATTGTATTTTTCCACTAAGGTAATGGAGACCTTTCCTAGTGGGACATAGCAGCTATTTTTCCTAAAGGAAATAAAATATATGTATAAATTTGGTCTTTTGGCATGGAAAAAACTGGTAGAAAGGAAAGAAAACTGGATTTTACTCTCCATAGAGTAACGTACTCTTTGTTCTCTTCTAAGAAGAAAATGCCCTCTTTTGGATTCTAGAGTCAGCATACTTTGTCAGGAATTTTATTCATATTATTGAGTGTATATGTTAAAATATATAACTGAGCAATGGATTAATATGTTTAAATTACTTTTTATGTCGTCTTTATCAGGAGGATGAGGTGATCTTTTTGACTAATTAGAATCCTTTGCCTAGTTCCATTTGAGTGTCTTTAAGCTGTGTGTGCAGTATTTTTAGTCTGCTGTAATAGCAATATGTTCATTAACATTTATTTAGAAACAGTTTTTAAATGAAATAACCATTTAATTGCAAGACTAAAAATTCTGCATGATATGTGTTTTCTGTTAATTTTGGCTGCGTGTCATTGTTTCCTTTGCTTCTTTTAAGAATAAAATTACATTTCTTTATCTAGACATTTTCCAGAAATTTCACACAAGCATAATTAAACATTTTAAAGAATTTTATGGAAAGACAATTACAGCTTTAGCTGGGAAGCAATTGGCAACTGGGAGGAAAAAAAACATCTTCTAGAGGTGTCTTTAATGGCCAGTTAATTCTGATACTGTGTTACCTAATGTTTAATTTTACTTACTCATTCTCAAGTTCTGGAAAATTCCTAGTCCAGTCTTTCTGTGTCCAGTAACTTTTATTTTTCTCCTTCTAGTTTCTGCAGGCCTGACTTTGTTCATCCCTTTTTTTGAGTTTGTTTTAGGTTCTAACAGATGAATACTTTAGATGCAAGTTCTTTTAGGAGAGAAACCAAATTTTCTCTTCATTTTTTCTGAAATGTTTTTGGTCATTGCGTAAATTCTTAGAGTAAGCATAATGCTTACTAATACACTTTACCTCATATATACTTATACAGAAAGGCTTAAAAAATAATTCTCAGGCCACAAAAGTTGTTAATAGCCTATCCACTATTTACTACTGTTGAATGTTGGTGCAGTTGATGACAGTTAACTTGAAAGAGTGTAATGCTAAGTATCATATTTAAATTCTTATTACAATTTTTTACCTTAGTTCTTTTTGATCTATGGGTTCATTTCAACCACTGATGTTCCCTTCTTTTTTCACTCAATTTATATTTTTATCTAGTATCCTAGCATTATAATACTTTAGAGTCAAAATTGTAATTTAATTGGAAAACATCTCCTTCCAGTTTTGATTGAAATTTTTATTGAGATAATTGTAGATTCACATGCAGTTGAAAGAAATAATACAGAGAGATCCTGTTATACACTTCGCCCATTCAGTTTTTGAATGTGTTAGAATACTAAAGTTTTTCCATTGATACATTTTATTTTTGCATGTTATATAATGCATTAATAGACCTCGTGTAGTTGGTTTAGTATACTTAAATAATATAAAGAGCAGTTAATTGATGTCTTTTTGTTTTGTAGTATCTTAAGGCAGGTTCCTTGAAAGATCCTCTGTTAGATGACCATGGAGATTTTATTAGAATGTGCATAGCCATGAAAAAGATTGGTTTGGATGATGAAGAAAAGCTTGATCTGTTCCGGGTAGTAGCTGGTGTCCTGCACCTTGGAAATATTGATTTTGAGGAAGCCGGCAGCACTTCAGGTTTTTTTTTTTATGGTTGTTTTGTTTTGTTTTGTTTTAAAGAGGAGTAAAATTAGAAGTTATGTGATTTCTTTGTCATAAGTAAATTGAATCTGTTTATGTGCAGCTTTGTTAATACCCTGAAATTTCTAGAATATACTGTATTACATGGTGAATCTTGCAAATGAAGGACGCTGCATTATTAGTCATTATGAGCTCTGTTTTGAACAAATCAGTGATACTGATGAGGAATGAACTTCTCATTTTATGAAGAATAAGGATCTCTGACTACTGGGGTCATATGTGGTTGAATTTTTCAACTGATATTATACTTTTTTAATAAGTGAACAGAATAGTTCTCTGCCATCTCTTAAGATATTTTGACATTTTTCTGGTTCATTGATCTAAACTTGGATCAGTTAATTAGGGCAATTGAATATGTAAAAGCCCATATACTCTTACTGGGAAATGAAAATAAGTTAAACTTTATGCAGATTAGGAAGAGCATTTAAATGCTTGGATGATAGTAACTTTTCAACCCTAGCTTTTCAGTCTCTGCGTAAACAGTAAGACTTTTCTTGTAATCTTAAGTTTGATCCGTGAATACAGGGGTCGGCAAACTCTGGCACATGGCCAAATCTGACCAGCTGCCTGTTTTTGTAAGTAACACAGCCACAGCCATTCCTTTACGTCTTGTCTATGCCAGCTTTTGTGCTCAGTGGCAGAATTGAGTAGTTGTGACAAAGACTGTATGGCCAGCAAAGCCTAAAATCTGACACTTTAGAGAAAAACATGTTGACTCTTGCATAAATACATTATTTAAAAATTTTATACCAAGAATGAGTTAAAAAAAAAAAATCAAAAGTACGAGGGGGCAGCCTGGTGGTGTAGTGGTTAAGTTTGTGCATTCCTGCTTCGGCGGCCCTGGGTTCGCTGGTTTGGATCCTGGGTTTGGACCTACTCACCACTCATCAAGCCATGCTGAGGCAGCGTCCCACATAAAAATGCTGCAACTCTACAACTATGATACACAACTATGTACTGGGGCTTTGGGGAGAAAAAAAAAAAGAAAAAAAAGATTGACAACAGATGTTAGCACAGGGCCAATCCTCCTCCTCAAAAAAAATCGAAAGTACCATTTAATATAATAGTCAATAACATGGGCTTTGGTATCAGATTCTAGAAGCTCTCTAAGCCTTGTTTCTTTCATTCGTAGAATAATGAAGACATAATCCATGAGAAGTGCTTTTAAAGTATACTGTCTAGCAGTAGAATGCATATAGGGAAGGGGTACAAGAAGAAGAAAAAAGAACATTTAAAAAATGTGCTTTCTATGTACTAGACTCTTCATATACTGTGTTTCATCATAAACACCATATTCATAATCTGAACTTCATAACGATAATGAGATGGGAATATTATCTCCTTTTTACGGAAGTGGTACCAGTGCAGAAGTTATGTCATGTGTTAGTGATGTCAGGGCAGATGTGGAGGCAGTTCTGCCCGTTTCTGACTTGCGGTCTTGTGACAACTGGCTCTCTTTGCCTGTCCACGAACCTTCCTGAGAGTCCTGGGCTGTGAATGAGCAGGTTGAAGTAGACGGTCTTCATGACGTTCAGATTTAACATCCTGGGATGCCGTGAAGTTGGTAACATCAGATGTGACCTCAGATGTAGCGTAGTATTGAAGAGCATGTGCTCTTGAGCCGGGCTGTTTACCCTGCACACCCTGCCCGTGGCACCTCGCGCCAGGACTTGACCTCTCCATGTCTGTTTCCTCACTGTATGCTGGAGATAACAACAGTCCCTACTTCAGTTGTAAAGAGGAATAAATGAGTGAAATATTTGTAAAATGATGCAAATACTTATGTCTGGCACATAGTAATCACTATAAGTGTTTTAATGAATGAGTAAAATAAAAATATAGATTACTCCCAGTTTAAAATGAAGAATAAAATCAAGCAAAATCAGGTATGTTCTTAATATGCATTAAAATTTTTTTACTAGTTTTTTTGAGGGATTTGAAAATTTATTTTGAAAACCTGATGTATGTTAGAATACATTTTGTTTGCTCTGTAGCATTTTTATGCCTGGGAACATGTGGGAGTTCTAAGGAACACAGACAAGTTCAAAATAATTAATGCGCACTTTGAAAATGTTAGAAGAGACAGTAGCATTTTCTCGCCTCAGATTATTACCCTGTGGTAGGACATGCAGGTGTACAGAGGATCATAAACGTGGCAGTTAGTTGAAAAGCACTTAAACGGTCAAAAGGCATATGGCACATATTTACATTATCTTTTATTTTTCTTCTCAAACTTCCTTCGGTTGAAGGGAAAATGAACAGAAAGTAGACAGGATTGGAATGAGGCAATCAATCAAAAGAATTAATAAACTAGGTTATTTTTATTTTAATAGCTAAGATTTTATTATATTAATCTTCATCCTTCCTATGACCCTTCCTCTAGATCCAAATGGGTTTTTTCTAATTAGAATTGATTTTCCCCCCTTGAGAGCTCAATTTTGTCATGTCCTCACAATTTGAAAAACCTCTAGATATTTTTGTAGCTATTTTATCAGAAAATTTATTCTCCAGTAATTGTTTAGAAGACACTTATGTTATTGAAAAGTTTTTACATGGTGGAAATGTGAAAAATATCTGTTGGGACTCCCTATTTTTTTAAATTCCACATAACAAAAATATACATTATTATAACAACAAATTAAAAGAATGTTCAAATAAGTTCTTTTTTGAAAGGGAAGTGACATGAAAACCTTGAATTATTTTACAGTATTTTGCCCTTTTAAAACTTTTAAAATGAATGTTTCCTTACGTAAGCATTACGTAATTCCTGGAAATGTGTGAGAAACGTTGCAAAATAGTAAGAAAGGAGTATTTCAGTGAATTATTGGTGGTCAATTTTTTGAGAATTAGATAATTTTAGGTGATGTGTGTGTGTAGAAACTGGAAATTAGTAGTAAGCTTACTTCCATAGAATTAAAGGTTTAGTGTATCTTCCAAGTATTCTTCTCCCCTTATTCTTTTTTTGGTAACAGCTTTATTGAAATATAATTCATATACCATACAATTCACTCATTTAAAGTGTACAACACAGGGGTTTTTAATATATTTAGAGTTATGCAACCATCACCACAATCAGTTTTAGAACATTTTCATCACCACACAAAGAAGCACCCTACCCTTCAGCAGTCACACCTTATTCCCTCCCAAATCCCTCAGCTTTAGGCAATCAGTATTCTACCTTCTGTCTCTATAAATTTCCCTATTATGGGCATTTCATATAGATGGAATCATACAATATGTGGTCTTTTGTGACTGGCTTCTTTCACTCAGCATAATGTTTCCAAGGTTCATCCATGTTGTAACATACATCAAGGTTTCATTTCTTTTTATTGCTAGCATTCCATTTTATGGATATACCACATATTGTTTATCCATTCGTCATTTGATGAATGATTTGGGTTGTTTCCACCTTTGGCTATTATGAATAATGCTGCTATAAACGTGTGTAGAAGTTATTGTGTGGACATATGTTTTCATTTCTCTTGGATATATTCCTAGGAGTGGAATTGCTGAGTCATGTGGTAACTCTTTGTTTAACCTTTTGAGGAACTGTCAGACCATTTTCCAAAGTAGCTGTACCATTTTACTTTCTCGTCAACAGTGTATGAAGGTTCCTGTTTCTCCATGTCCACACCGACACTGGCTGTCTGTTTGATTATAGCCATCCTAGTGCATGTGAAGTGCTATCTCACTGTGGTTTTTATTTGCATTTTCCTGGTGGCTCATAATGTTGAGCATCTTTTCGTGTCTTTATTGCCCATTCGTATGTCTTTTTTGGTGAAATGTCTATTCATATCCTTTGCCCATTCATTAATTGGACTGTCTTTTTATTAAGTTGGAAGTTTTTTTATATATTCTAGATACAAGTTCCTTATCACATATATAATTTAAAAATATTTTCTCTCATTCTGTGGGTTGTGTTTTCAATTTATGAATAGAGTTCTTTGAAACACAAAAGTTTTTCATTTTTATAAAGTCCAATTTGTTTATTTTTTCTTTTGTTTGTGCTTTTGGTGCCTTATCTAAGAAACCATGACCTACTCCAAGATCACAAAGATTTATGTTTTTGTATTCTTCTAAGAGTTTAATAGTTTTAGCTCTTGCATTCAGGTCTTTGATTCATTTTGAGTTAATTTCTGTGTATGGTGTGAAGTAGGGGGTCCAACTTCATTATTTTGCATGTGAATATCCAGTTGTCTCAGAGCCATTTGTTGAAAAAGCTGTTCTTTCCCCAGTGAATTGTCTTGACAACCCCTTATTCATATAAGATCTCATGGTCTGTTGCTCCTGAAATGAGTCTATTAAATAGTTTATTAATTTGTCATGATAAAATTCTCTTGATTTTCATATATTCTTTGTAGTTTTGTAGTTTTGAAATTAGATAGTCTTGAAATGAATCATTTATAAACATTAAACCTTAAAAATATTAGTAAAATGTTTATTTTTAATAATAGTAATAATATAGATAATAATAATAGTTAACTTTTATATAGTGCTTACTCTGCACCAGGCATTATTTCAAGCACTTCATATGTGTAACCTTTTTCTTCATAATACCCTTATTAGGTAAGTATAGTAATTATGCTCATTATGTGGATAAAGAAACAGCACAGAGAGAATAAGTAACTTTTTCAAGGTCACATAGCTAGTAAGTCATAGAGCCATATCAGCCCAGACTCTAATTAAAGCACTGTGGTATACTGTCTTTCTATGTAATACTTTTTTTTGCTGAGGAGGATTGGCTCTGAGCTAGCATCTGTGCTCATCTTCCTCTATTTTGTACATGGGATGCTGCCACAGCATGGCTTGACAAGCGGTCTGTAGGTCCACACCCAGGATCTCAACCTGTGAACCCTGGGCCACCGAAGTGGAGCGCGTGAACTTAACCACTACGCCACGGGGCCGGCCCCTCTGTGTAATACTTTTTAAAACAGCCTCAATATAGAAATCTCTAGATATGACGTACAGGTAATAGCAGTTGCCTCCTCACCCTCTTCCTCCACCCGGCAACATGAGCATGTGCAAATGAATACACACACACACACACACACACACACACACACACCCCTACATTGACCTACTAAAGTGTCTTACAACATTTGCCACTAAAATTACTCCTTGAAGTTTTCTGTAGCCATATGAATTTTAATGATAAGGCACTGTATTTCTCCAGAGATTTAATATATTAACAAGGATTATAATCCATCATTAATATATTTCACTTGCAGGGTCATAAAAAAATGAAACAGTGGCAGGTTAATATGGGCTGAAAGGATTTATTGTGAATTCCCCTAGTGAGGGTCTCCCCTTGACCTTGGCAGTATGAGTGTCTGACAGGAGTGGTGAAAAAGCGAGGTGAAATTAAAAGTCACAAATAAGCCTTCTCTATTCCATAGGTTTATATAAGTGAAGTGTACTTTTTTTTTCTGTGAGGAAGATTAGCCCTGAACTAACATCTGTTGCCAATCCTCCTCTTTCTGCTGAGGAAGACTGGCCCTGGGTTAACATCCGTGCCCATCTTCCTCTACTTTATAAGGGACGCCACCATAGCATGGCTTGACAAGCGGTGCGTCAGTCCGTGCCCGGGATCGGAACCTGCGAACCCCGGGCCGCTGAAGAGGAGTGCACGAACTTAACTGCTATGCCACTGGGCTGGCCCCAAGTGAAGTGTTACTTCTAACTAGTGGATCTTGGAAATCTGGTTTATGTACGTTTGTTAATTTAAAATTAAAATATATTTTCATTAGGTGGCTGTAATCTGAAGAGTAAATCTACTCAGTCATTGGAATATTGTGCTGAATTACTGGGTTTGGATCAAGATGATCTTCGTGTAAGTTTAACTACGAGAGTCATGCTAACAACAGCAGGGGGCACTAAAGGAACAGTTATAAAGTAAGTTCCTTAACTCATTGCTTTGTAAAAATCCTGCCTCATGGTGTGTTAAGGAAAAATAATTTTTTGAGAACACTGAGATTTAAAGTTGATCTTTATGCATTGATTCATTCTTTTCATTATAATGTTCTGAAACGTCAAAATTGTGTGCATCTCACTGCAGTAATCCACCATGTAAGTGAACGCTGACTTCCATAGCTCTTAAAGTTATTCCTTACAGATATTTGGAATTTATAAGGTAAGAGAGAGGTTTACTTTTATATAACTACAAAAATAGTTGATTATGTTAATCGTTATTTGACTTTTAGGTAACATCTTTTTTTCCCCCAGTTTTTCAGAACAGAGTATTTTTTTGAGATATAATTCATTTTTAAAAAGTGTAACATTTAGTGGTTTTTAGCATATTTACGAGGTTGTGCAACATCACCATTATTTAGTTTCAGAAGGTAACAGATTTTACTTTAAAAGTGATTTTCCTTGCAAATGGTGTGTACTGAAACTTCTAATTAGAACTCACTTTAGTAAAGCACTCAGCAAATAGAATTTCCCCTTACCTTTAGGATTCTTCATTTAGAGGAAATTGCAAATGGTAAGAAAAAAAGAGCCTAGCCAAGATTTTTTAAATCAGTAACCAAGTACCTCTAGGTTGTGTCTGGGCCTATGTATACTTTTGGCTCAATATCTTATGTTTTATACATTTTTGGTTTTGGTGCTGTAAAATAAAATTGATATTCAGTCTTCGTTTTGAGGCACTGTAAGATCTTCATTTGTGGGGGAGGAAGTCAGATCCTTTGTCCCTTGCTAAATAAGGCAGGCAGTGAGTTCTAGCGACATGTTTCAGAAAATTTTTCAACAAATTAAAACAAAAAGGATTTAAAAAAAAAAAAAACTTTTAGCCACTCAGAAAATTTGGTAGCTCTTACAGTTTGGGAAATATTAGCGAGGTATGCTTAACCTGATTCTTTGCTAAGCTAATTCCAAATTATTCTTATTATAAAGAAAATCTTGGCGAGAAGAATGTGTAGTAGTGCCTTTTGGCGCTTGGTTCCTTAGAGAGGTTTCTGGGGCCCAAGGAGAGGCCACTAGAAGCACAGGTGGGTGGTCCTCACCCGTTGTCGCCCCCGTTTCCCCTTTGTTCCACAGCAGTTCTTCCTTGTGTTTCATGTATGGAGTGTTCACGTAAGATTCGCTTTAGGAAAGGGTTCCATTGCAGGAAATAGAAGTTGGAAAACCACTGTTTAGAAGGGATTCAAGTATCAGTCTGACCTGAACGACTTTTAAGGTTACTTCCAAGTTTGATATTTTTTTCTGGTGCTCCCATGGTGCCCCATGCTTACCTTTATGACAGCTTTAGCATGGTGTTTGGAAATTCTCTTTTATGGCAGTCTCTCTTCATCAGACATAGTTTTCTTGAGGACAAGGTCTGTGTGTCTGTATCTGCAACATCTAATACTGTGTAGTTACTTATATTAAGTAGTAGAGTTGGGCAGTTCCAATTTTAAGATGTAAACATTGTTTCCTACACAATGTTAAACAAGTTACCGAACTTTAAAGTTATCCTGAATTGAACACAATTTCTTTTGCATTTAAGGAAAGTCGAAAGGAAGATTATTCCTCTGAACAATTTTTTATATATTCAGCATGTACAGTGAAGTATAAATTAAGGTTAAAAAGATGTTTTGAGCCTGAAGCTCTTTTACTCAATAATAGATTTCTAATCTAATTCTAAATAATTCCTTTAGTTCCTCTCTTGTAGTGTTCTACTTAGCCTAATTTGTCTGTGCCAATTCACAAATGATGTTTTATAACTATTTATTTTTTTCTTCATAGTGCAAAT
Source organism: Tapirus indicus (assembly GCA_031878705.1). Taxonomy (NCBI): domain Eukaryota; kingdom Metazoa; phylum Chordata; class Mammalia; order Perissodactyla; family Tapiridae; genus Tapirus; species Tapirus indicus. Next base: position 3,982,037 of record CM062933.1, read on the forward strand.
GCTTAGATTGCCTTGATCTTGGGTATCTGGCATTATTTTCACAATATGTTACTGTAAAGGATTTTCATTGGTATAGTCTTCTTTTATAGGGTACCCCTGAAAGTGGAGCAAGCAAACAATGCTCGAGATGCCTTGGCAAAGACTGTCTATAGCCATCTTTTTGATCATGTAGTAAACAGAGTAAATCAGTGTTTTCCTTTTGAAACATCGTCCTATTTTATTGGAGTCTTAGATATTGCTGGTTTTGGTAAGTATGGTTTCATTTGTGAGTTTGTATTTGATATTTTTCATACATTTAAAATAGAAAAAAAATAAACCTTTTTTCCCTTGTAATACCTTTCACTTGATGTATTTTCGGTTATATGTCCATACCTACATTTCATGATATGATTTAAACAGGAAGTTGGTGCTTCAAAAAAAAGAAAAGGAAAGACTCATAGGTTATGATCACACTAATGCTAGAGTTAAAACATGTTCATTGGAACCACTATAGTTAGGAGATGTCTCTGTACTTTTAAATGAATGCAGCTAAGTAAAGGTAAGTCTTGAGTGCTACTAATAAAGAGAATTAAGTCATTAAAACCACTGACTGCAGTGTAGAGCTGGGGTACAGGTTGACCTAGCATATGCGCCAAACTCATTACTGTGTGTAAAAATTCCTCATTAGTGTTAATTGTCAACAGATAGCTATTTCCAGTTAATTTCCACCAAATGAATAGGATATCAAGGTAAATATTTGAGAACAACTGCAGAGCTGTGCAACCAGATATGAAATGAGTCACCAACATCTGAATGCCACTTTGTTCTGAATGACCGTGTTGTACACATCTCAGAGTAAATCTGACCGTTTTTATATTGGGCTTTATCAGTGTGGGCATTCCTTCTGGCTGTGTTGGGTGGAGTCTTTCTCCTTTGTAGTTTGTTAGTCTTTGCCAAGGAAAGGTACAACTGTTTACATTTTGGGAAGGGCAGAGTTTTTTTTTTAAAGAATGCCTTTCTATTTCATTTATTTATTTATTTGCTGAGGAAGATTCACCCTGAGCTAGCATCCTCTGCCAATCTTCCTCTTTTTGTGTGTGAGCCACCACCGCAGCATGGCCACTGAGTGGTGTAGGTCCGTGCCCAGGAACTGAACCCAGGCTGCACAGCGGAGCATGCCGAGCTTAACCGCTGCGTCACTGGGGCTGGCCCAGAGTTTTTGTTTTTGTTTTTTTTTAAATTTTATTATTTAAAATTTTATTTGGTGAGGAAGATTGGCCCTGAGCTAACGTCTGGGCCCATCTTCCTCTGTTTTGTGTGTGGGACGCCACCATAGCATGGCTTGAAGAGCAGTATGTAGGTCTGCACCTGGGATCCGAACCTGCAAACCCTGGGCCACCAAAGTGGAGTGTGAGAACTTAACTGGTACGCCACCAGGCCGGCCCCAGAGTTTTGTTTTTTGATGTGATATATATTTTAAGATTTATAAAATATCATTACCTTTTGTTCAAAAGTAGAGAAACACTTATCACTGTCTTAAGATTTCACAATCTTCAGACATCGTTTCCTGGTTTGCACCAGTTTTAGCATCTCACGCACACACATACACAGAGTCATAACACCGCTGTGGGGATCTTAGAGATAATATAACACAGTTTCTCAGTTTTAGAGATGAATTAATATCCACCACATTTTTTAATAACTATAATTTCTTCTGTGTACAGGTGACACAGAAGAAAATCTGAAGCCCTTGCATTTTAAGCCATTTTTGTTCTTTAGTTAATTTAGATTGCTTTGTTGTCTGTGCTTAAAAAATTCTGTTATTAATGGCTTATGTTTTATATCTTTAGTATATGACATTTATCTCTCTGACAAACACCGATTTTGTCAAGTGAAGCAAGATTTTTTTTTTTTTTTTTTGGTGAGGAAGATTCGTCCTGAGCTAACCTCCATTGCCAATCCTCCTCTTTTTGCTGAGGAATATTGGCCTTGGGCTAACATCCATGCCCATCTTCTTCTGCTTTATATGGGACGACGCCACAGCATGGCTTGACAAGTGGTACATAGGTCCACAGCCAGGATCTGAACCTGCAAACCCTGGGCCACCAAAGTGGAGCACGTGAACTTAACCACTGCGCCACCGGGCCGGCCCTTTATTACTTAATTGTAAAGCCTAACAAAATATGTCTTGATATAAGAGCATTTAAGGAATATAGAACAATTATATGTATTTTTACCTAATATTAAGCAATGATACAATAAAATCTCATCCTAAGATAAACTTATTAATATGAAGTTGATCTGATGACGTCTCTTCATTCTGGTTTTATGTTTTCAGAGTACTTTGAACATAACAGTTTTGAACAATTTTGCATCAACTATTGCAATGAAAAACTTCAACAATTTTTTAATGAAAGGATTCTGAAGGAGGTAATTGCCATTACAGTTTAAATTTCAGAACCGCCTGAAGCTGTTTTAAATTTTGAGGAACAGAGGTGTGCCGCAGTTACTCTGGCTGGTGGGTGGGGTGTACGGTGGCCCAGTGGCTCCGCTGTTGCTCAGACGCATCAGAAGTGCTAGCGGTACAGTTGAAGCTTAGGGAGCCAGTGAAAACTCTAATAGGCACTTCCTCAGAGGTGAACAACTGCTGCTTACTAGTGACTTTTACTAGACGTGAAATTCTGCTTGTTTCCTTTTCTGTTTCTGTGGTCTCTGCTCCAGCCACTGCCAAATAACTCTCTGACTCTCATCCCCGACCTTGGCATCTCCCACCCTTCCTCTGGGTCTCTCTTCTACCCACTCTGCTACACGCTCGCCTTCTCTCGGTGTGTGGCAGGAAAGCCACCAAGTCAGGAGATTCGATGAGTCCATGGGCCTGGAGTGCCCTGGGCAGTGCTTTCCCTGCCATGCTACCCTGTGCACTACCAGTCGCCTGTGAATAGTGGACACCATCTCTGGTCCAGTGAGCAGTTTCCCACCACTGCTTGTGGTAAATAACTGTGGGCACGGCCAACACTGACAATCCCAAGTCTAGGGAGGGTACTTGTAATTCTTTAGAGTGCACAGTAGATAAAGGTAGCTTTGGATCTGTTGATTTGTGTTTAGCTCACCATTTTTTCCCTTGTATTTAAATTCTCCAGTATTTTCTTACCCTTGACTTTCCTTCCTTTGTGCTACTTAAGATATGTTTTAATGAGTGAAGATAGTAGAGTGAAAAGGAACTCAGAAGTAATCTAGTCCAGCTTTTTATTTTACAGATGAAGAAACTAATTCCCAGAGCAGTTCAGTGACTTCTGTAGGTCTGAGCCCGCCTTCCTGGCTGCTGGCCCCCAGCACTGTGTTCTCTTCGTGTTAGCACTGCTGCTTCCTCAGTTCCGTCCTCCACCATGTCTGGGCTTGAAATGTGAAATACTTTCTTTCCTATTCCTGTCCCATCCGTCTTTTCCCACATTTTTAATTATGTTTTTGTCTTTGAGTTTCCTAGCACATTCTTCTTTTGTACACTTTACTTATATACTATAGTTAAACCAATTTTTGCATAAATAAACAGTAAAACAGGTACTTATCAGTTAAGATGGTCTCTCTGAAAATATTTTATCCAGCCACATTAGTTCTTCCATTACTATATGAAGTTTTACATGTATGCTTCTCACTTTGTACCCTAATTCTTCCCTTCCTCACCAGCCCTGCAGGCTTTTTCTAGAAGCTGCATGAAGGGGAGTGTCTTGATTTATGTTTACTTTATTTTATTTTATTTTTATTTATTTATTTATTTTTTTGGTGAGGAAGACCAGCCCTGAGCTAACATCTGTTGCTAATCCTCCTCTTTTTGCTGAGGAAGACTGGCCCTGGGCTAACATCGTGCCTATCTTCCTCTACTTTATATGGGACGCCGCCACGGCATGGCTGACAGGCAGTGCGTCCGCGGGCGCCCGGGATCCGAACCCGCGAACCCCGGGCTGCCAAGCGCGGACGAAACCGCTGCGCCACCGAGCCGGCCCCTATGTTTACTTTTATAATAGTTTTTGAAAATAAATATGTGAATTACAAATTCAGATTGGGTTCAAGTGAACATTGTCTTCTGGAATGACAGAAACCTTTTCTAGTATGTCTCATGGGAGGAAATATTTAAACATTCAGGAAAAAATGTTAAATGTGAAAGCTAAGCTCATTGCATAGCTCACCCATCTGTGATAAAAATCCGTGATAAAATTTTTTTTTAATTTTAAGAAGAAACCAGACATATCTAGGGACTCAACTTTGATTTGTAAATTTTTCTTCCAAATTACATTTATTTTCTCTGAATGACATATTCCTCATGTATATCACTGTGTAGATATGAGAGCCTATTTGCAGTTAATTTCTGTTGCCTTGATTTTAATGCCTGTCTGTAAATGTTAAAAATCTGCTCTACCTGTCTTTGGACAATGATTTAGGCTACTGAAGATATAGAAGGGACAAATTTCACCTCAAAAGGAGCTAGTTTGTTTAGCTGTTCTTGAAACTTTAACAAATTTTCGAAGCCAGTTCTTACGTTCCTCTGTGTATTTCAGGGGTTAGTACACTATGGCGCTTGGGACAAATCTAGCATGCTTGCTGTTTTTGCAAATAAAATTTTATTGGAAAACAGCCACGCTTCTTCATTCACTTATCTGTGGCTGCTGTTGTGCTGCAATGGCTTAATTGAGTAGCTGTGATGGAGGCCCGCGGCTGACAGTATTTACCATCTGGCTCTCGACAGAAAAAGTTTACTGACCCTGGTCTATTCTCCTGAACAGTTTGACTTCAAAATGGCTAAAAAACATTTCAAAGCCCTGCTCTTTCCTTGGATTTGAATGGTTGTAAACAGATCTCTGTATTTGTGCATAGCTGCTCTGCCTATTTCAAGAAAAGTGTCCTTATCTGCAGGAGGGAACATTTCCACATATGTAAATCTTATGTTATGTTGGCCATTTGGTTTTTGATTTCACATTACTTTAGTGGCAAGGGTTTTTATTCCCTAATGTTTTGTAAGACTCCTCAGCCCCCAGACTAGTTGGTAGGAACCTAAGTACTTGACTAATCAATAAATGTTATAATCAGAAATGGCACAGAACATTTAATCCATTTTATATCATACAGTATTTCTCCATCTATGATTATGATTATTTCATTTTAGGAACAAGAACTCTATCAAAAAGAAGGTTTAGGTGTTAATGAAGTGCATTATGTGGATAATCAGGACTGTATAGGTATGTGTATTTTTTACTCCAGTTTTGGGAAATGTGGGAAGATATAGTGAATGCTTTTACTAGTAATTTTTCTGTGCTCCGTGATTGATATTTCTGGTTATGAGACTTGAAACTGTGATATTTGAGAGAGGTTTTACTTCTCTAGTATTTTAGGAAGTTATTTTTCCTACCAAGCCATCAATTCAGCTATGTCGAGAGTTTTCCTAAAATTTCTTCTATCTGCTGTGATGAGTATTTTCTTACTTAAACAGCTAACATGTGAATAAGTTAAGAAGGGACTGAGTTGCTTAAGCAGGGAGGGGATTTATCATTCCACGTGAGGAAGTCCGTGGTTCAGCCAGCTGCAGGGAGGTTGGGCAGGGTTTGGTTCTGCTGGTCTGCAGTTTCCCTGGTTCTGCTCTCCTCTGGGCATTGGCTTCAGAAGTTCTGTGTGTCACATCCGGATAATAATGCGCAGCAGGAGAGCAGGATCTTTGTTTTTCTTGTCTATTTTTATCAGTAAAGAAACCTTTCCTGTGGTCACTTAGCTAGTGCTCAGTCTTCCTTCTCTTTCCCATCTCATCTCTAAAACCAACCATCGGGCAGCCTTGTTCTGAAAACCCAATTTGACAATCAAGTCAGTAACTCGTGTGCTAGATTTGGACAAGATACTATTACATTACGTTAGTATAACCTCACATCACTATAACTTTTCAAAGCACTTTCACGTCCTACCTGGTCCACTCAGCGTTCCCTTCACACACCATATCCTTTCTCAGTCCTGTGTGCCTTAGCCTGTGTGGTTTGATGTCTTGGCTAGCTGGAACTCTTCCTCTTCCATTTATCTTGCAGCCCACTTCCACATCCTTCTACACCTTTCAAAATATTCTCATTCATAGCTTAGTTCAGCATGCCCCCCTGCCCCGCTTTACCACCTGTTATTGCCCAAGAAGCATCATTCTCTGACCAATCCAGTTAGAATCTTGATTTCTCTTCATATGTCCTATAGCTTTTAGAGTCTGTCCCATTTAACAATTCTTATATATTGTATTTAAGCAGTTTACATTTTACAGTTATTTTGGACTGGCAGGAAATTTGAACAACATGATGGAAGGAGCATAAAAATGTGCTGTTACTGAAAGGTTTTGCTGGAAAACATTTAAATTGGTATTTATTAGTGGTATTAAAAAGCAATGCCTACAAAAGCTTCTGTAGTTTTTTTTTGTGTGTGTGTGTGGTGAGGAAGATTAGCCCTGAGCTAACATCCGTTGCCAATCCTCCTTTTGCTGAGGAAGACTGGCCCTGGGCTAACATCCGTGCCCATCTCCCTCTACTTTATATGGGATGCCGCCACAGCACAGCTTGACAAGTGGTGTGTCTGTCTGCGCCCGGGATGCGAACCTGCGAACCCCGGGCCACCAGAAGTGGAGCATGCGAACTTAACCACTACACTACTGGGCCGGCCCCATCTTCCGTAGTTTTACTTCATTTTGAATATAGATGTCATCTGGAAGAGGAGGAATTTCTGGTTCCTTAGCCTTTTATCCTAGCTGACAATTGGAATGGTTTATATTAGTCACTTTCTTTATGGAGTTGTTTTTCTAAAACCTATATTAAAAAAAATCATATTACTTCCTCATAAATTGCCAGATTTGAAATAAAATCCATCTGTTCACTATTCCTTTTGAGAGAATACTTATAGAATCATCTGTTACATTGTTTCTGGCCAGTTCTTGAAACTTATGATCAGTACATTGTTCACATATCTTCAAGATGTTACATTTTTTACCCTATTGTTTTTTGATTTTTTAAAACAGATTTAATTGAAACAAAATTAGTGGGAATACTGGATATTCTGGATGAAGAAAATCGCCTTCCCCAGCCAAGTGATCAGCACTTTACATCTGCAGTTCACCAGAAGCACAAAGACCATTTCCGCCTCACTGTGAGTTTGCCCTTCCAAAATTGAGACTTGGTGGGAAGAGAAGCCTTGAAAAAGATGTACTAGGTGTTAGATATTAGATAATTAGAAATTAGAATCATAAGTTATATAGGGATTAGAGTAACTGTAATTTATCCAGCATGCCATCTTCTATAGATGGGCATTTAATTTATATATATGTATATATATTTTTTAAGATGATCTGTCTAATCAAGGCTCTGGCTGGATAGAAAGTACATTTCACCTATTTAAAATGTACAGAAAGATTTACCTGCTGTTTTTATGTTCTCCCTTCTGGGCAAAGTGGCCATCAGTTGCTTTGTTTTGTATTATGTAACCTTGTTCACATTCCAGGGGTTAGTACCTAGAGTCACAAGAAGCCACCTGTCTGCACATTTGTAAGACCAGCAATGAAGGTTATTGCTTGGGTCTGACTGGTGGAAGCAATCCATATTAGATAGTGATTAGCCAGTTCATTTTGATGCCCTTTCCTAAGGAGTTTTAAATGGAAAATACACTCAGAGAGGGTCATAGAAGCTGAAGCAATGGAAGGATTAGCTAAAGGGAAAAACAGACACAAAGAGGAGTAGAAATAAATAAGAAGTGCACTTCTAAAGGGGCCAGAGATCTGCTTCCCTGAACTACTGTTGGATGATAGAGCTGTGCTTGAATCCTTGCAGTGGTGAACAGTAAAGCCATTCTCCATGAGGCTGGACTGTGTAGCTGTTGAGGTGTTTCCTGTGTTCACCTGATTCTGTTTATCTTTACATGCAACCGTCATCACCTGAGTAATACAAGCGTAGCTCCATCCTTGTGCCCAGAAAGATCCTGACTAGCAAAGAGAAATATAGATGTTAATTTCATCCACGATGATAAGTACTGCTTCATCCTACAGAGAACAACAAAGGAAGGAAGAAGGAAAAGAAAAGTTACTTAGCATTGCAAATTCCTCCCATTCTGTTTATTTTTTGAAATTGTATCATAGTGTAACAATCAGCAGTCGTTGCTTTGATGGATCCAGGAGCTTAAGTGAATGATAACAAGTGTTCTTGTTTCCATACATTAACTAAATCAAGAACATTAGGTAAATAGATCAAATGAATTTACTTGAAAAGCCAATGTAATTTCATTAACTCTCTGTGGGGACTGGATCCCACAAACGCCTCCTCCATTGACTTGGAGTTCTTCTGTATCCCTAAATATTTCTTGTAATGTGGAGCCTGTTTCTCGTACTTCAGTGGAGATAGAAAGAAAACAATATGTGTCCTCGACAAAACTTTTGCTAAGATTGAAGATACATATCCAGTCCTGTTTATTTGCTGCTCGTCGGTCTTTGTTATGACCAGCCTGTGGATGCGTGGTTCCCTTTACCATGAGTACTCATTGCTAGTCAGCAAAATTGTGACCAGGGTCTCAGAGACCTGTAAATCTGTGGACAGCAAGATAAAGCATCAGGAATGGGCTTTGGTCTGTCTTCTCAAAGAGAACAAGAGCACGACAGTAAATCCTCATTTGTGTAGACCATTACTTTTGTTGTATTTCTTTGGAAATAAAACAGATAATCATTTATTGAACACTTAGCATGTGTCAGGCGCTGTTGTCAGGTCTTTAATTGAATTATTTTATTTAATCCTCACAACAGTCCTCTGGGGTAGCTCCTGTTAGTGTCCCTATGCTAGAAATGAGGACACATGCACAGAGAGGTTCAGTGACCTGCCACGTTATAGCACAGTGAGGAAGAGATGGCTTTGGGGATCAGGCCAGGCCCTCCCTCTGCTGCATGATGCTGTGTTGCCTCTCATAGAGGAGAGGCTCTGGGGTCTGCTGGCTCTCTGATCTTGGAACCGGTGAGGTTCCCAAGTCTTAACTTTTTCATTTTTAAATGAGAGTGAATTCTTAACCTTAGGTTATTTTGAGGGTCAGGTGTGATCTTTTATGTGAAAGTATTTTGGAAACTTTTAAATATGATATAAATATGAGATATTATAATTAGATAGTGCAACCCTAAAATGATTTAGTTTCCTTCAGATGGATTCAGGCTCATTGTGTCAACATGTTAGGATGGTATGGTTGAAAACGGTAGAGAGCCCTGTGCCGATTCCAGGTGTGTTTTTAGAACAATGCTTCTCAACCTTGGCTGCACGTAGGAATCACCTGATGTAAACGGTGTGGGCTTTGGGAGGTTTAAAAGTTCTTTAGGTGATTCTAAGTCGGCAGCCAAGGTCAAGAACCACTACTTTAGACCTAGGCAGTTAACTTTATAAAATGCCTACTATGTTTTGCATGTTCTTCTAAATAGTGTTTTTTTGTTTGTTTTAATCCTTTTTTCTTTCCTAAGAGATTATGACCAAATATTTGCTTGATTTCACTGGCACTTTAAGGCTTATTAGATGTTTAAAAAACACTATGATTTTGAAATTGTGAAAATTTCCTTTACAGTTTTAAGTAGTCTGCGTCCGAAATGTTTTCTGAAGGAAATTATGTAACATATTTTTGATACTTTAATAACTGATGTATAATTATTTTTCAGATTCCCAGAAAATCTAAGCTGGCAGTTCATAGGAACATCAGAGATGATGAAGGCTTCATTATTAGGCATTTTGCAGGGGCAGTGTGCTATGAAACAGTGAGTATAACTTTTACCAGGAGAAAACCATTTGATTAAAGCTGTGCTGTACAATATGGTAACCTCTAGCTATGTCTGACTATTTAAATTTAAATTAAATAAAATTGAAAATTCAGTGCCTTAGTACACTAGCTGCACTTCAGATACTGAATGTCCACATTGGCTGGTGCCGACTGTATTGGACAGCACAGATATAGAATGTTTCTGTCATCCCAGGAAGTTCCGTTGGACGGCACTGTATTCAGGGATATTATCATAAGATGGACCGAATCATTCCTATTTGCTTTATTTTTCAGACCCAGTTTGTGGAGAAAAATAATGATGCTTTACATATGTCTCTTGAATCCTTAATATGTGAATCCAGGGATAAGTTTATACGGGAATTATTTGAATCATCCACAAATAACAACAAAGATACTAAACAAAAAGCAGGAAAACTTAGCTTCATCAGTGTGGGGAACAAGTTTAAGGTATTTGTGTTAAATATATTACTTGAATTTTTTTTACTGCATTTAAAATAAAATATATTGCTTTATACTCTACAGTGGGTAGTGTGGATCCCTGTCAGAAATCCCATGAGCCCACGAGTGCGGTTCAGAAGCAGACCCTGCATTGTTGATAGTTGTATGCAGAAATAACATAAAGCAGGCATGGTTGTATGCAGAAATAACATAAAGCAGGCGTGGAATTGAACATACGGAAATTCCTGTAGTTTTATGACTGTGTTCTTTCTTGGTGCTTAACATATCTGCTTGCTTCTCCTGACGTTCTTGCTTCTGGCTTACTGTCTGCTTGACCTTCCAACCTTCTCTTTCCCACATGTTTTCTGTTTCCTTCTTCATTCAGCAGTTTTGTTTTAGCTGGAGTAGTCCAGCTCGGGATGGCTAGAGAGGACTAGTTGAGTTGAGAGAGGAAAAGCAGGCACAGCCAGGGGCTTCAGGTAAATGATCACCTTCGTGGACTGCTATGTTTTCAAGAGCCTGTCTCAAGTTAATGATTCAGTTTGTAATTCATTTTCAATGTCTTTTCTCTCACAGTGCGTTATGGGTGTGCATATTACACTAAAATTTGATTAAAGCTTTTAATTACTTCTCTAAAAGATAAGGGCTCTGTGTAGCAAACCCTTCAAATTGCTTATTTAACATTGAAGAACATTTCATTTGTCTTATTAATTTTGGATCAGGAATTTATTCTTTGAGGTCTGACTCGGAGTTGTCACTTGATGTGTCTTAGAAATGGAACATTACTAATTGATTCTAATTGTTGAGTGTTTAGCATAGAGAAAGATAATTTAAAAACTTGTGTCACAGGTTTAATAAATATAAAGTTATAATAAATAGAATTAATTTCTCTCTTATACATTTCCACAAATTCATTTACAAGGAAACTCTACATATGCCTTTCATTATATATACTTTAAATATTAAAAAATGATGTAATTAGAAACGATATTTACATATCAGAATACTATGATACTAACAGTGTAAGGCTTTTCAAATCCCTTGTGGATTGAAATGGGCTCTAAATAACTGACTTGATAAAATCGTGTTTGTAAAGCTAGATTTTTTTTAAAGCTTAAACATAAATATAGGAGAAAGCTTATAGTACATTTTCAGGTAACTGAATAGAAAGTCTTTAACTTTGTTATAAGTTATATTCATTAATTATGAGTTCTTAATTCTCTTGAGCAATATTTTTTCTGGATATTCTTATCCAATATTTTTTGGATATTCTTAAATTCCTGAATAGACATATGATAACAGATTGGTTTAAAGTAGTACAATAGCCTATATGAAATGGATATCACTCATTGATTTTCCTGCTGTAATGTTAGAGTAGTATTGCCGGCAAGAACATACTTGAAATATTAGACAGTATAATTAAAAACATTCTTAAAATTCTTTGGATTAAAGTATTCCTTTATATTGAGACTTGAAATGTCTTAAAATTGCTTATATGCAATAAGATGTATTTTGCACATTAAACTGCTGAAAGCTGTAACTGAGTGACATTAATAATAAAGTTGCAAATATGTTTTTTATTAGATACTTTGAAATGAAATAGTAATAGTAATTCTTAATTTTAAATATAGTAGAATAGCTCATTAAATTAAACTCAAGTTATATGAAGCAATTAAAGCAGGCTAGCATTTACAGTGATACTTCAGTTATCCAACATCACTGACAACCAGGGATTTTCCACTGAAAAGTGACGTTTCTCAGGTTTTTAAAAAGTAACCCTTTTACTGTTAGTGTTTTAGAAAAAGTAATCCTTTTGGATGGAAATCTTTTTGGATGGAAAAAGATTTATAATATATAATATATTATAATATTTATAAATATATTATATATTTATATATAATATATTTAATATATTTTAATATATTAATATATTTTAAATATATTAATATATATTAATATATTTAATATATAAATATAATATATTTATAAATATATTATATATTTATAAATATATTATAATATAATATAAATATTATATATTTATAATATATAATTCACATTATATATGTGAATATTTGTATGCTTTAAAATAAAAATAAAATGCAGATAAAACATGAGTTGCTCAGACCGTTCACTCTTAGGCCTTATGGTCCTTGACTGCTGTTCTTGATAATTGACAGTCTTCCCTTGTCTCTTAGATGCTGTTAGTTTATTTTTGCTGCTTCTACTCTTCTGACTTACTTTATCTCCATTTTTTTGGAGAATACTGTGCTTAGTCTTTGGATTAAGAAGCACGGAGTTTGTGACAGTTGTTTTCTTTCCAAATTCGTGGCTCTTCTACTTGCTTTTCAGTTGTGTGGTGGTCCACATTGATTAAGGTTGTCAGAACTCTGTCACCCAGATAAGTGGGTATGACTGTATTTTTTTAATCCAATGACAAATTCGCTTCATCTTTGTGACTTTAAGCCTATGATATCTGAAGTATACTGCAGTATCACGGGTAAGAGAATGAACTTTGGTGTTAGGCCTGTGTTGGAATCTTGGCTTTGCCATTACTGGCTCCATGATCTTGGGCAAGTAGTGTTTCTCTCTGGGCCTCAATGCTTTCACCTGTAAAATGAGGCTCATAATGTATCTTTAATTAGAATTGTTGTGTGGATTAAACATGATAATGCTCATGAAGAACTTTGAGCAGTGCCTGACTCATAGAAAGCATTCATTCAAGTATACCTATTACTATTATTAAACATAGCTATGATTGATCCAATATGTTAATTTAAGAATTAATATCCTAATTTACCTTTTGTAAGTGATACAATAAGCATCTTAGTATAAAATTGCTATAAACATTTTACATAATTTACCTTGCAGAGAACCAAAGCAAATACATGATTTTAATGTACTGAACCAGAGTAGATGATAATCACTTAATATTATTAAAAACAGGAAAGCATAGGGGCCGCCCGGTGGCGCAGCGGTTTAGTCCGCGCTTGGCAGCCCGGGGTTCGCGGGTTCGGATCCCGGGCGCCTGCCGACGCACTGCCTGTCAGCCATGCCGTGGTGGCGTCCCATATAAAGTGGAGGAAGATGGGCACGGATGTTAGCCCAGGGCCAGTCTTCCTCAGCAAAAAGAGGAGGATTGGACGGATGTTAGCTCAGGGCTGGTCTTCCTCACAAAAAAAAAAAAAAAAAAAAACAGGAAAGCATAGTAATTTGTAGTGTTCATTGTCAAATTGTTTTTGAGAAAATTGTCCAAGCTTTTGAAAATAATTGAAATGTGAAATGTTTTAAAATAGCAAAGGAGGTTTCTACAGCTAGGCAGGACAGTTTCATTTATGATAAGTGTTACATAACACAATCCTAATATATACCACAAATGTATGTTTTAAACATGTCTTCATTCTTAATGGAGTGTGACACAAGCTACACCCAGCTTGCCACATACTCAAATACTGCTCTGTTGATCTCTTATTGATGCATCCCCAGCATTTTCATTTACTTCCTTCATTGCCTGTACATTTTTTCCTTGTTCACCTCACCTGCAAGTGTGCATGTATGTTTTTTTAGTATTGCTAATTTTCAGTCTTCTAGTCATATACGTTCTGTAAAAGTAAAATAAGTTCTTGTCCTTGGCATTATATTGGCCATACATTTTGCATGTTACTGTCTGTTAAAGAGTTTGTGCATCAGAAGTTGTTAAATTGTAATGTGTTGTATGTCGATGTTATTTTATTCTAATGTTGGAGAGCTAATATTAACTTATGATGTGTATTTTTGCTTTTTGAAATAATGAAGTGATTTCCTTTCTTCTACAGACACAGTTAAATTTGCTTCTGGATAAACTTCGAAGTACTGTGAGTATACTTAAAAAAAAAAAAAAAAACCCGAGTTTTTAAATGATCCTCTTAAACTATTATTAGTGATTGTTCAAATAAGCAGGATAAACCTGGAATAATTAGAAATTCATTTTAAACTAATTCCTTCATTAAAAAAATCATTTTTTTAAATGGTTCTCATTTTGGTTAGGTTTGTTCTAAAGAAAGGTCAAATTTTATGTGAAGTCCAATTATTTTATGAATATATAGCATTCTCTGAATGTTATTAAATTAAGATTATCCTGTAGTTTCAGGAAAGTGAAAATAGTTATTATGGAGAAGGAAAATATACTTTTTTAGGATTAACATTAACATTCTCCAACATAGCAATGTTGATATGGGGAAAATGGACATAATATTTTTATGCTTTGATCTAGAAGCAATATTTCCTAAGAGCCTTTTTTGTGTGTGTGAGGAAGACCAGCCCTGAGCTAACATCCGTTGCTAATCCTCCTCTTTTTGTTGAGGAAGACTCGCCCTGGGCTAACGTCTGTGCCCATCTTTCCTCTACTTTATATGGGACGCCGCCATGGCATGGCTGACAGGCAGTGCGTCGGCAGGCGCCCGGGATCCGAACCGGCGAACCCCGGGCTGCCAAGCGCAAACTAAACCGCTGCGCCACTGGGCCGGCCCCCTAAGAGCCTTTTTTTTAACTAGAGATTTTAGTGATGCACTCTGTTTTTTAAGGAAAAATTGACCTTAGAAAGAAATTTGTTATGTGGGTTATATAAATGGGGCATGATTCCAAGATAAGACTTATTTTTTAAACAAACCACAGAACTTAACTGAGTACTCTTCCTTTTGAACTAGTCATTTTGAAAAGCCAAATATTTAATCTGTTAGTGCTATTATTGCTTAACTTATTGTTAGACTTGCTTTTGGAACCATTAAGAAATTCTTTTAAATATCTTCATTGTTTGCAAATATTTGTCTCTTAAGGACCAAATATCTTTTAAAACCAAGTCTGATGAACACGTTTTATTTTTATCATCCAAATATAGCATTTCTATAAAATGATGACATTACTTTTGTGATTTCGAAAAAGAAAGCATTTCTAAAAAGTGTTCTAGAAGTGTTTGCAGTGAGCATCATTGCTGAACTAACTATTCAGTTTTGCAAGGTGACTGCTGTGACGAGAAACAGTTATTTGGATGTGTATTAGCTTCTAGTATATGAGCTTCAGTATCCAGCAGTTTCATTGTGTGTGTATCACTGTTCTTCCTGCCTCGTGCAACATAATCTGAGAACTGACTCCAAAAGAATGCCTTTAAGGTTTTTAAAATATTGTTTAACAAACAAAACTTTAAAATATACAATGGTGCAGCTTAGGGACTTATTGTTTATTTTGAAAGTAGGATGATGAAAAAGGTTGATTTTTTTTTTTTCTTACACTTTGGCCTAAATTTTAAGAGACATAATTTTATTTACTCCTTTTGTCATAGGGCAGTTTTCTTATCACAGCAATATAGCGTATGAATACACTTAAATGTAGAATAAAATCGTATGTATGTTAGCCTGCAAAATGTGTTGTTTAAATATGTTAAAATATTTTAAAATGAAGACTTTTCTTTTTACAATAACACAATTTTGGGCACTCAAATCTAAAATGTAGTATTTCTCTAATACTATTAGTATATAATGCAGAAATTCATTCCAAGCTTTAAATTATAAAAGTATGCTAATAAAGTTTTAAAGTTCCTTAATGTTTATATTTTAAAAGAGGTTCATATGTTAATAGTAATATGTTCTGAAAGTTACTGGTTTTCATGGAAATAAGATTGCTATATTTATTGTCTTAAAAATATCTTTATTCCCTCAGGGAGCAAGCTTTATCCGTTGTATCAAACCTAATTTAAAGATGACAAGCCACCACTTTGAAGGTGCTCAAATTTTGTCTCAACTTCAATGTTCAGGTATTTCCATATTTTTATAATCTGATCAGTGTGTGTCAGGAGTCTTAGCTCACATACAATGTAATATATCCAGTGTTTTCAAATAATTTACAATTATCTTGATTATTATTTTTTTTAATAGAGTAGATTTTATTTATTTTTTGCTGAGGAAGTTTCGCCCTGAGCTAACATCTTTTTCCAGTCTTCCTCTTTTTGCTTGAGGAAGAGTTGCCCTGAGCTAACATCTGTGCCAATTTTCCTCTATTTTGTATGTGGGTCACTGCTACAGCATGGCCGCCAATGAGTGGTGTATGTCCACACCTGGAAACTGAACTTGGGCCGCTGAAGTGGAGCGTGCCAAACTTAACCACTAGGCCACGGGGCGACTCGTATCTTGATTATTTTTAAGTGCAATAAGATTTTTATCTTGTATTTTCCTTAATTATAAGAAAAGCATGGCTGGCAAATGATTTGAACAATATTGGAGTATAGTTTATTGTAAAATAAAACTATTTTACATCATTGAAGTAAAGTGTATAAAAACTCCGGCTGCAAACCTAGATCTCCCTTAAGTGGGGTGCTTTCCTATGGCCTGCTCAGTCCAGCAGTTCATTTCTCATTCCCCACGTAAATGGGTCAGGAGGAGGTTCTGCTGTCCTTGCTTCCCACTCCACCACTTGTAAAAAATGAAAACAGCACAATGCCCTCGGCTTCTGTGGACCTTTCAGGCATTTGGTTAAACTGTCACTTCCTGCCTCTCACCCTGCCGTATTCCAGCCTGGCTCAGTCACAGAAGTCTTTGGCACCAGGCTCACTGTTTTCCTTTCCTCCATCCCTGCCCATACTACCCCTCCTTCCCCAAGGCATCAGTCCTCTCCTTCCCTCTTGGTGTGTCTCAGGCTTGTGACACTTCCTTAAACTCTCTTGCCTCTCTGACTCCTTACTTTGCTCCTCTCAGAGGTGGATTTAGTATAAAGCTAAGGTCACTGAAGCTTCAGGTCCCTCATTTAAACGAGCTCCTTCCAAAGCCCTACCCTGATTTTGTATTTTGTACTTTTTTCCTTAAGGAGCCCTCCCCCAATTATATAAGCTTCAGACCCCCCCCCCCCCCCCCCCGCTAAATCTGGATCTACCTTTGACCCTTCTCACAAAACCTTAACTGTTGGTGAATCTAATTCTGTCTTTTCTCCTCATCTGCATAGATGAGCTAGGCAAGACAGATTGGCACCTTATAAATTCAGCATCTCTAAACTTTGCAGGGCTCTTCGGCCCACACTGCCAGGTGTCCCCATCGGCATGCTGTTTGCACTGAGACCAGTCAGACCCACCTGCCCGCCTCAGCCCTCTGTGCTGGTGCCAGAGACAGCCTCACCGCTTTTCTGAGAGCTTCAGCTGTCTGCCGCCAGACGCATCTGCCTCCCGGCGTAACCGTCCCTCCCCTGGAGAAAGTGGGAGGTGCCTCCCTTCTGGTTGAGACTATAGGCTTTGGAATCTATCCTTCCTACCTTCTCAGGAATCTTCAGTATTGATTTTGTACAATGACCCATTCCTGTTGAAATAGATCTCTCCCATTACTATTTAAACGTGCTAAAACCTTGTCAATCCCTCCGACCTATCTGACCCACGTTCCCTTCCAGCTACCTCCCCCTCTCTCGCCTCACCTTTTGTTCTCCAGTTTTTCTTTTTCTGTCCAAGAGCCTATTCTTGTTTTCTCAGTTTCCTGCCTTCCACTCACTCTTTAACCTAAGAGACTTCAGCTTCCGCCTTGGTCAGTTCAACAAAATAATTCTTGATGAGGTCACCAGTGATTTCCTGAATCCTAAATGAAATGTTCCTTTTGCAGTCCTTATCTTAGCGGACTTCACAGCACATTTGACTCTGACCAGTCCCTGTAACATATCTTTTCCTTGGCTCCTGAAACACCATGTGTCCCTGCTTTTCCTTTGAATGCTGTGGCCATTCCTGACTCCTCTCGGGGTCATCTTCTACCTGGGTTAACACCAGGTATATAAAATTTGTTAGAATTTTTCAGGCTTTGGGTTAGGCCTGTTTTCCTTCTCATTCTTTGTCAGTGCTGTCCAATATAACTTTCCATGGTGATGGAAATATTCTATATCTGTGTTGTCCAGTATGGTAGCCACTAGATTCTTGTGGCTTCTGAGCACTTGAAATGTGGCTAGTATGACTTAGGTACTGAATTTTAAATTTTATTTTTTAAAATTTAAATTTAAATAATCACATGTGGCTAGTGCAACTGTAGAGCGTGTGGCTAGTGGCTGCCGTATTGGACACCATAGCTATATATTCTGTATCTCAGTCTCCCCAGGTCCCTTTGATGTGACCTCCTAAACAGTATGTCTTACCCCAAATTTATTGAGATATAATTGACATATAACATTGTGTAAGTTCAAGGCCTACAATGTGTTGATTTGGTACACGTATATATTGCAGAATGGTCACCACCATAGCATTAGCTAACATTCCCATCAGCTCACATAATTACCGTTTCTTTTTTGTAGTAAGAATATTTAAGATGTACTCTCTTAGTGAACAGTGAGTTTTAGTATTCCTTAATCCAGGCTGTCCATCTTTCACCTGGCTTTTTGTTGTAGCTTCCTAAGTATTTTCCTTGCATCTGCTCAGTCTGTTCTTCACATACATCCAGAATTATTGCTTTACAACTCAAATCTGATCATGTCTCTTTACTGTTTAAAATGCTATAATGGCTTCTGATTATTATTAGAGTAAAGAGCAAAACCCTAGTAGCTTATGAAGCCCCTTATCATCCGGCCCCATGTGTCCCTGGCTTCGTCCCTTTCCGCTCTCCCTTCTTGATGTGCTCCAGCCACACTGGCATTTGTTTTAGTTCCTTGAACACTCCATATTCTCTCCTTGTCGTGGGGCCTGTGCACATGCTGCTTCCTCTGTTTGAGAAACTCCTGCCTCACCTTTGTCTTCATCTTTCACATCTCAGCTTGATTGTCATTTCCTTATGAAGGCCTTTTTTGGATATCCCTAACCAGGAAGGGGGCCTGAGTAAAGGGTGCTGAGCATCTTCATTTCACAGTCATAAATTTTATATATGTTTGTATAATTATTTAATTTTTCCTTCCTCTAATCTATAAACCCCTTGAGGGCAGAAACTGTTTCTGCACATATATACCTGCCTCCTAGCACTGAAGGCATATACTAGACTCAGTAAATATTTGTTGAATGAAATGCACAGCGTAGCAAATAGGAAGATTTGTTTGTGACTAATTTTAATAAATACTGGAAAGTTAAATAATTCATGTCTGCTGTATTCCTACATATAGTGTAGATGTATTTTTGTAATATTTTCTTCAGATCGTTTTTACTTTATTTTACTTTTTTTTTGTCATTTAAATTTCTCTTTAGGATTTGTTTAGCCTACTGTAATAAATCATTTATTTTCTAAGTGAGCATGTAGTGTCCTGGAAAGTCAGGCATGTGTAGATTAAACTGTATATACTATTAGAGTAGCAGAGTGTGGGCTTACTGATGCTTTAGCTAGGATTCCTCTAAGTAGCGTATTGCAGCATATTAAGATATGTTGGCAGTTTAATAGATGACACTGATTCATAATAGTTTGATATTTTTTGCTAATAATAATAGTAAAATGGTATAGAATTGGTTCTAGTCATGTAGCTAGGTAATGAGAAAAAGCAGACAATACCAATTACTGGTAGAAATAAAAATATTTATGAAGCTTTCTAAAATAAAGACAATCAAGATTTGAATTCTACTTTGCCTTTCCATTTCCTTTTTTTTTTTTTTCCCAATTTAAGGAGAATTAATTAATTTAGGACATCTTTCACTAAAATTACTATCTTCCCATCAGCCAAAACCAGGGTATAAATTAGGGGAAGGTGAGAGAAGGCAGGTCTTCTTCCTTTCTGACCTTGGGGCTGGCTGCCTGTCGGGTAGCAAAGAGGGGTTCTGAGTATAACCAGCCAGGACTGCACCAAGAAGCCTCTCCAAACTCCCAGAGGAAGAGCCGGGTCATGGGAATTTCTCAAAGGAAGAGTACTTAATTTGGTGATTTAAATTTTTTTAGGCATCAAAAGATCTTTAGAGTAAATTAGCTTCAAGAACTGAGAAAACAGCTGTAGATCTGGTAATTTGTAAAGCTTTATGAAATTATTAATGAACTTTTGTGAGCCAGTTCAAATATTGTCTTAGCTGAAGACAGGGCAAGCAAGGAACTCAGAAGTGGCCAGTGCGTACATTTCCAAGGGTACTTTATTTGATGGGAATGGGCAAAAAATGTGCTGGTACCAACCAGACCTTACTTTTACTTCTCCAAGCAGAGCCTAGAACTAAATCTAGTTCTGGAGATTTCTTTCCATAGGAACAGTTACCTTTCTGTGTTTCATTAATTAGTATTAAAAATTATAATTATATATGTTCATGTAACAAAAAAGAAATAGTACAGAATAAAATAAATAAAAAGAAGTCTCACTTTTCAGGGGTGACCACTTAACTCTGTGTCTTGGATATACTTTTTATACTGGTTAGACAAAATACTGTGCTATTCTTTTAAGTTAATACATCATATTCTATCATATGGTTGTAACATAATTTAATTGATATTTAAGTTATTTCTGTTTTTTTCTATTATAAACAATGATTCATTGGACATATGGATGTTCTCTGTGCATATCTTTGCCCACATGTGTGACAAGTTGTAGGATAGATCCATAGAAGTAGAAAGTGCTGAGTCAAAGGGATAAACATTTCCAAGTTGCCATCCAACCTTGTTGCACTGGTTTACTCTCCCACTAAGAATGTGTATGTGTGTTTTCCTGTACTGTCATCAACCCTGAGGACTGTTGGTGTTTTACACCTTTGCCAGTCAGATACGTTAAAATTCAATCTGACTGCCCAGAAAGGCTATTTTTCCTGTCAGATTATTTTAAAATAAAAACCCACTCCTTTTTTTATTTTATTTTATTTTTTTAATTGATGTCTTAGTTTATAACACTGTGGGGTTTTAGTTGTACATTTTTGTTTGTCCGTCACCTTGTGGATGTAACCCTTCACCCCTTGTGCCCCCCCCACCCCCCTTCCCCTTGGTAACTACCAATCAGTTCTCTCTGTCCGTGTGTTCACTTATATTCCATATATGAGTGAGTTCATGCAGTGTCTGTCCTTCTCTCTCTGGCTTATTCCACTTAACATAATACCCTCTAGGTCCCTCCATGTTGTTGCAAATGGGACAATTGTATCTTTTCTTATGGCTGAGTAGTATTCCATTGTATGTACATACCACATCTTCTTTAACCAATCTTCAGTTGAGGGACACTTGGGTTGCTTCCACTTCTTGGCTATAGTGAATAATGCTGCAGTGAACATAGGGGTGCATACGCCTCTTGTGATGGTTGATTTCACGTCCATTGGGTAGATGCCCAAGAGTGGTATTGCTGGATCATACGGTATTTCTATTTTTAATTTTTTGAGGAGTCTCCATACTGTTTTCCATAGAGGCTGCACCAGTTTGCATTCCCACCAGCAGTGAATGAGGGTCCCCGTTTCTCCACAACCTCTCCAGCATTTGTTGTTTTTTGTGTTGGTGATTATAGCCATTCTAACCGGTGTAAGGTGATATCGCAGTGTCGTTTTGATTTGCATTTCCCTGATGATTAGTGATGTTGAACATCTTTTCATGTGTCTATTGGCCATCTGTAGCTCTTCCTTGGAAAAATGTCTGTTCATATCCTCTGCCCATTTTTTGATCGGGTTGTTTGTTTTTTTGTTGCTCAGTTGTATGAGATCTTTGTATATTACTGAGATTAATCCCTTGTCAGACAAACGATTTGCAAATATTTTCTCCCAGCTGGTGGGTTGTTTATTCATTTTGATCCTGGTTTCATTTGCCTTGTAGAAGCTCTTTAGTCTGATGAGGTCCCACTTGTTTATTTTTTCTTTTGTTTCCCTTGTCTGGGTAGACATGGAATCTGAAAGGATCCCTTTATGTCCAATCTCAATTAGTGTACTGCCTATATTTTCTTCCAGGAGTTTTATACTTTCAGGTCTTTGATCCATTTTGAATTGATTTTTGTATATGGCGATAGGAGATGGTCTACTTTCATTCTTTTGCATGTTGCTGTCCAATTTTCCCAGCACCATTTATTGAAGAGACTTCCCTCTCTCCATTGTATGTTCTTTGCTCCTTTGTCGAAGATTAGCTGTCCATAGGTGTGTGGTTTTATTTCTGGGCTTTCAATTCTGTTCCATTGATCTGTGTGTCTATTCTTGTACCAGTACCATGCTGTTTTGATTACTGTAGCTTTATAGTATATTTTGAAATCAGGGATTGTGATGCCTCCAGCTTTGTTCTTTTTTTTCAGAATTGCTTTAGCTATTCGGGCTCTTTTGTTGCCCCATACCAATTTCAGTAGTTTTTGTTCTATTACCGTGAAGAATGACATTGGGATTCTGATTGGGATTGCATTGAATCTGTAGATTGCTTTAGGTAGAATGGACATTTTAACTATATTTATTCTTCCAATCCATGTGCATGGAATATTTTTCCATTTCTTTATGTCTTCCTCGATTTCTTTCGATAGTGTCTTATAGTTTTCATTGTATAGGTCTTTGACCTCCTTGGTTAAATTTATTCCCAGATATTTTATTCTCTTTTTTGCAATTGTAAATGGGATTGTCTTTTTGAGTTCTCTTTCTGTTTTTTCATCGTTAGTGTATAGGAATGCAATTGACTTTTGTAAGTTGATTTTATACCCTGCCACTTTACTGTAGTTGTTGATTGTTTCTAGTAGTTTTCTGATGGAATTCTTTGGATTTTCTATGTATAGGATCATGTCGTCTGCAAATAGTGAGAGTTTCACTTCTTCATTGCCTATTTGGAGTCCTTTTATTCCTTTTTCTTGCCTAATTGCTGTGGCCAGAACTTCCAGTACTATGTTGAATAAGAGCGGTGAGAGTGGGCACCCTTGTCTTGTTCCTGTCCTCAAAGGAATGGCTTTCAGTTTTTCCCCATTGAGTAGGATGTTTGCTGTAGGTTTGTCATATATGGCCCTTATTATGTTGAGGTACTTTCCTTCTATCCCCATTTTGTTGAGAGTTTTTATCATAAATGGATGCTGGATCTTGTCGAATGCCTTCTCTGCATCGATTGAAATGATCATGTGGTTTTTATTCTTCATTTTGTTAATGTGGTGTATCACGTTGATTGATTTGCGGATGTTGAACCATCCCTGTGTCCCTGGCATAAATCCCACTTGATCGTGGTGTATGATCTTTTTGATGTATTGCTGTATTTGGTTTGCCAATATTTTGTTGAGGATTTTTGCGTCTATGTTCATCAGCGATATTGGCCTGTAGTTTTCCTTCCTTGTATTGTCCTTGTCTGGCTTTGGTATCAGCATGATGTCGGCCTCATAGAATGTGTTGGGAAGTATTCCATCTTCCTCTATTTTTTGGAATAGTTTGAGAAGGATAGGTGCTAAATCTTCTTTGAACGTTTGATAAAATTCTCCAGGGAAGCCATCTGGTCCTGGGCTTTTATTTTTTGGGAGGTTTTTGATTACCGTTTCAATCTCTTTACTTGTGATTGGTCTGTTCAGATTCTCTATTTCTTCTTGATTCAGTTTTGGGAGGTTGTACGTGTCCAAGAATTTGTCCATTTCCTCTAGGTTGTCCAATTTGTTGGCGTAAAGTTTTTCATAGTATTCCCTAATAATCCCTTGTATTTCTGTGGTGTCTGTTGTAATTTCTCCCCTTTCATTTCTAATTTTATTTATTTGAGTCTTCTCCCTTTTTTTCTTAGTGAGTCTGGCTAAGGGTTTGTCAATTTTATTTATCTTATCACAGAACCAGCTCTTTGTTTCATTGATCCTTTCTACTGTTTTTTTGGTTTACATTTCATTTATTTCTGCTCTGATTTTTATTATTTCCCTCCTTCTACTGATTCGGGGCTTTGTCTGTTCTTCTTTTTCCAACTCTGTTAGGTGCAATTTAAGGTTATTTATTTGGGATTTTTCTTGTTTGTTAAGGTGAGCTTGTATTGCTATGAATTTCCCTCTCAGGACTGCTTTTGCTGCATCCCATATGAGTTGGTATGGTGTATTTTCCTTTTCATTTGTCTCCAGATAGCTTTTGATTTCTCCTTTAATTTCATCAATGACCCATTGGTTGTTCAGTAGCGTGTTGTTTAGTCTCCACATCTTTGTCCCTTTCCTAGTTTTTCCCTTGCAGTTGATTTCTAGTTTCACAGCATTATGATCAGAAAAGATGCTTGTAATGATTTCAATCTTCTTAAATTTATAGAGGTTTGCCTTGTTTCCTAATATATGGTCTATCCTTGAGAATGTTCCATGTGCACTTAAGAAGAATGTGTACTCTGCTTTTTTTGGGTGGAGTGCTCTGTATATATCTATTAAGTCCATTGCATCTAGTTTTTCGTTTAAGTCCATTATTTCCTTATTGACTTTTTGTCTGGATGATCTATCCATTGATGGAAGGGGGGTGTTAAGATCCCCTACTATTATTGTGTTATTGTTAATATCTCCTTTAAGGTTTTTTAGCAGTTGTTTTATGTACTTTGGTGCTCCTGTGTTGGGTGCATAGATATTTATAAGTGTTATGTCTTCTTGGTGAAGTATCCCTTTTATCATTATATATTGCCCTTCTTTGTCTCTCATTACCTTTTTTATCTTGAAGTCTACTTTGTCTGATATAAGTATGGCTACTCCTGCTTTCTTTTGTTTGCCATTAGCTTGGAGTATTGTTTTCCATCCTTTTATTTTGAGTCTGTGTTTGTCTTTAGAGCTGAGATGTGTTTCCTGGAGGCAGCAGATTGTTGGATCTTGGTTTTTAATCCATCCTGCCACTCTGTGTCTTTTGATTGGAGAATTCAATCCATTTACATTTAGAGTGATTATTGATATATGAGGGTTTAATGTTGGTATTTTTTTGTTCATCTTCTGCTTCTTTTGCATTTCCTTTGTTTGTTGTCCCTTGTGTTTCGGACTGCAAATTCAATTTGGTATTTCTGCATGCTCATTCTCTTGGTTTTCTCTTTATTTGTCATGTGTGGTTCTCTTCTGGTTGTTTGTTTAGTGGTTACCGTGCGGTTTATATAAGCGATCTCCTGGATAAGAAAGTACATTTTCAGATGCCTCCTTTTTCCTGAGGCTGGGTCAGTTCAATCCCTTACCTCTTCCCCTCCTTATTTGTTATCTCTTTATTCCAGATTGTGTCATGAATGTGTGTTTCCAGTGATGAGCTTGAATTAATTTTTGATGTTTTCCAACTGTAGTTTGTTCTGGTTTAGTCTCCTTGCTTTTCTCCTTGTTGAAATCTTTGTATCCCCTTTCTCATTTGTTTTTTTTCAGGCCTAAGGGCCTTCTTGAGCATTTCTTGTAGTGGGGGTCTTGTGGTGACGAACTCTCTTAGCTTTTGTTTATCAGGGAGAGTTATTATTTTTCCATCGTATTTGAAGGATAGTTTTGCTGGATAGAGTATTCTCGGCTGAAGGTTTTTGTCTTTCATGATTTTGAATATATCATTCCAGTCTCTCCTAGCCTGTAGAGTTTCTGTCGAGAAATCAGCTGAGAGCCTGATGGGGTTTCCTTTGTATGTTATGTTGGTTTTTTGTTTAGCTGCCTTCAATATTATTTCCTTGTCACGGGTATTCTTCAAGTTTGCTACTATGTGGCGAGATGATTTTTTATTCCTGTTTATATATTTAGGTGATCTATTGATTTCATTCACTGTTATTTCCCTCTTGTTCCCTAGGTTGGGGAAGTTCTCAGCTATTATTTCTTTGAACAAACTCTCTGCTCCTTTTTCTCTTTCTTCTCCTTCTGGAATACCTATTATCCTTATGTTGCTTTTCCTCATTGAGTCTGATATTTCTCGAAGAATTTCTTCATTTCTTTTTAGTCTTAGCTCTCTCTCCTCCTCTACCAGGAGCATTTCTGCGTGGCTATCCTCAATAGTGCTAATTCGTTCCTCCATATGGTCAGTTCTGCTCTTTAAAGACTCCATTTTTTCCACTATCTCGTTGATTTTGTTTTTCATCTCCAATAATTCTGATTGGTTTTTCTTTAGGGTTTCAATCTCTTTTGTGACAAAATCCCTGAATTCGTTGATTTGTTTCTGTGTGTTCTCTTGTATTTCGTTGAGCTTGTTTATGATAGCTATTTTGAATTCTCTGTCATTCAGGTTATCAAATTCTGTGCCTTCAGGGTTGGTTTCTGGGTGTTTGTCATTTTCCTTTTGGTCTGTAGCCCTGACATATTTTCGCAAGGATCCGACGGGGACGGCTTTATTTTTACCCCTCATGATAAATTTAGTCCTGCAGTTTCCCCCTGCTGCCACTGGATGGAGATCGTGAGCGGTATGCTCTGAGGCGGCTGCAGCCTCAGGAGGGATTATGCTGAAACGCCGGGTGTGTGGGGGGAGGGGTCCTCTCTTTCTCCTGTTTGACCCGGGGGTTTCCTTTCTGGCTCTCTTAGGGTGTTTGCTACACCCCCTAAGCAGTCCGTCGTCGCTTCCCAGTGGGGATCTCGCGACAGTCTGTGAGAGCACCTGGATGGCGATAGTTTTCCCCGCTGTGGGCCGCCACTCCCCCCTCTGTCCGCGAACCGCGCTGTCTTTGCTGATCGATTGGGGAGGGGGAGTACAACCTCCTACCTCTCCTCCCGTCCTCCTGGGCTTCCCGCGCCTCCACCGTCCGATGTATGGCAGCAGGGGTTTCTCAGAAGTCCTTCGTAGTGTTTGATTGAGCTCTGTTGGAATGTGAATGATGTTTTCGTTGTGTCGTAGCGGGCAGAGATTCAAAGAGGGAATCTCACTCCGCCATGATGCTGACGTCACCTCCCACTCCTTTTTTTTTTTTTTTTTTGATATCTTATAGTTCCACTTTGCTAATTTAAATTTTTGACCAGCAGGAATTTATTTTGGTATAAGGAGTGACTTAAGGATCCAATGTTATTTTTGTTTTCTAAGTGACTAGCCTTTTATCCTAACACTTTTTAAAAATTAAAAAAAAAAATTTTTTTTGAAGGTTAGAGATACTGATTGAACACACTTTGCTAGGCCTCCTTTTTTTTTTTTTGAGGGAGATTGGCCCTGTGATAACATCTGTTGGCAATCTTCCTCTTTTTCTTTTTTTCTCCCCCAAAGCCCCAGTACATAGTTTTATACCATTGTTGTAGAGTTGTAGCTCTTCTGTGTGGACACCACCTCAGCATGGCTTGATGAGCGGTGAGTAGTAGGTCCACGCCCAGGATTCGAACCAGTGAACCCCGGGCTGCTGAAGCGGAGTGTGCAAACTTAACCACTATGCTACTGGGCTGGCCCCTAATACTTTGTATTGAATAATCTTATTTTCTCTGTTGATCTGAATCATGCCAGAGACTGCAATCCAGGTCTTTTTGCAAACAAAAGTTCTGGCGTTATTTATAGTTAATGAGCCTTTTCCCTGACTATTCTACACTTTTCCTGACACGGAAAGCTCACATTGACTCAAGGCTCAAGTTAACCACTTTACAATAGAGTTATTCTGAAGTTGGACATTCATTCTATAGACTCTTTACCCCAGTAGACTAGTTTCTTTGAGAGGTGGGTGAAAGGGGATCTTCATAGTGAAATAGTGAGTCCTCCTTTCTTTTCCATTTGCTTTGTTTCAGCACTGGTGAGAATTTGGGACTGTGATTACTTCTTGGAGACTCTGTCAGGAATTTTACTCTAAAATTAACTTCAGGACTTGGAAAGTGGCCTAATGCAGGCCTTTGCCTTATATTACTGTGATTGTGACACAGAGGTTTCAAGCAGAAAAAAGATGCACACTGGATTTGAACTTTCTAGAGGCCAGTAGTTTGTCTCTAGAAAATGGTTGGTCAAGCTAGTTTTAGATGAAATTTGGCCACAGTAGTTTTGGGGGGGGGGGTAAGTTGAGACATATTGAGTATAAATATGATATTTCATTGCTGATAATTTCTGTAAATTGCCGCTTTCCAAACATTAATTTGTAAAATTGTTTGATCATTTGCGAGTTTCTTTTGGACTCGGTGCAGTGGCTGGCAGTAATGTGCGTGTTTGTCCATCCAGGCATGGTGTCTGTCTTGGACCTGATGCAGGGTGGCTTCCCGTCACGAGCTTCGTTTCATGAACTCTACAACATGTATAAGAAGTATATGCCAGACAAACTTGCAAGATTAGATCCAAGACTATTTTGTAAGGTACAAAAATCACCTAAATAGAAATTTCTTAGCAATAAACTATCTTTCTTATTAATTACTAGTTAGCATTTAACTTTTTAACTTTTATTTTTCAGGCTCTTTTTAAAGCCTTGGGCTTAAATGAAATTGACTACAAGTTTGGGTTGACAAAAGTGTTTTTTAGACCTGGCAAGGTAAATACATTTTTCTTTTAAACTTTAACATGATAGATGTGGATAATTGGGATCAGTGAATATTTTTAAGTGTTTAGTGATTTGTGTTATTCTTCAATTATATGATCACTGACAGCATGTGTGTGTGTGTGTGCACGCGCGCATGCACAGTTTCCCCATTGTGAGAAGTTTACCATGTGTAATGCTGTATACAGTTTTTACAGTTTTTTTCAGCTTTGGAAGTATTGGAATCAGAACATTGTTTAATTGGATTTTTTGCTTAAATAAGGGTTAAACAGAAAATACTTTTGTTTTGTTTTGTTTTTTTTGGTGAGGAAGACCAGCCCTGAGCTAACATCTGTTGCTAATCCTCCTCTTTTTGCTGAGGAAGACTGGCCCTGGGCTAACATCGTGCCTATCTTCCTCTACTTTATATGGGACGCCGCCACGGCATGGCTGACAGGCAGTGCGTCCGCGGGCGCCCGGGATCCGAACCCGCGAACCCCGGGCTGCCAAGTGCGGACGAAACCGCTGCGCCACCGAGCCGGCCCCAGAAAATACTTTTGTTTTAAACAAGTTGAAAGCTTTTCCAAAACATGTTAATTCAGTCTTCAAAAATTAAAAATTTCACAGTACTTTTGAGTCTTTGTTGTGAGAACAAGTTCTATTAGGGTATTATAGATGTATAATGTATAGGAAATTGGACTGGAGATTGTGCTGACTTCTGTTAAACCCTAGAATGAATAAATGTATAAATACTTTTGTATGTAACATAATTTTCTCAGGCTAACCCCTAGTTTAGTATTTACAGGTTATTGTACAAGACTGAGCTATAGAATATTTCATAACTAAATATATACAATACAGAAATACCTAAATGTTATTCACAATGTTTGTAATATTTTCACCATTCCTAAGTTCTTTAATATTGATTAAATAATTAATTCCATCTTCATAATTTTAAGCACAATTGTTACTATATAATAGCCAACCATACTTGTTTGATTTAGCAAAATCATTAATAACTATCTCGAGTGCCATGAATTCTAAATTAAGCATAATAAATAGATCTGATTTCACATTTTGTGGCATGAGATGAAATCTATGTAATGTACTACCAATGTATGTACTTCCCTGTGAATATTTTTACTGCAGAGGACCCATGCCATTTCGTATAAAAGAAAAAAAATTAAGAGAAAATGAATATATAAATATTCACAGTTGGCTTAGCTGTAATCATACATATCGATCATAAACTCGACATTTCTTTTATCTTAGGGCTGTAGTAATTATTCTAGAATTAATCGCCTGATGGAGAAAGCACTTGGTCTTCTTTGCCTCCAGAAAAATTAATCAGAAGGATATGTTGAAAGCACAAGGCAGATTATCAAAGATCTTTAATCACATTATGTTTCCCTTAATTTAATTTTGATTGTAAGAGGTCATTATATTGATAGGTGTGTCATCCTCACTATATTGTAGTGGGATGTTTGGTAAAGGATAGAAATCATTATGTAATTTGGTGGTAAATTGTGGAAATAATGCATTTTATTCATTAATAACCTAATGGCTCTTTTATTTGTGTTGTCTGTCTCTTAGTACCAGTTTCTTATCTCTGACCAAAATGGGGGTGGGGGTTGGGAGAGACAGATAGTTTTGGTGCTACCTGATATTGTATTGCTGACCTTCACTTGTCAGGAGATACACACAGATATCTGAGAATGTGGATGAGCCAATTCAGAGATATATTAGCCCTTTTTTCATTATTTTTTCAATAAAACCTTTTTTTGCCAACCATATGTAATTGTCATTTAAGATTTCTTTTCTACTTTTATTATTGACTCTGCTAACTAGCAATGAGTAACCACCCATACCCCTCCAAAAAAGATCCTGAAGGAAGGAAGAGAAAGGCAGCAAAATGTCTTCCCTGCTGGGACACGTCTGTGTAATTGGCTTGCGACCATTTCCAGAAAAAGTTAGATTTTGAATTTGAGTTCTAATTATTTTGTATCTGTCTGTGTGTTTCTATGCATTTATCTTTTGATATTGATATTATTTTATTTCCTAGTTTGCAGAATTTGATCAGATTATGAAGTCTGACCCTGACCATTTAGCGGAGTTGGTTAAAAGAGTCAATCACTGGCTTGTCTGCAGTCGCTGGAAGAAAGTTCAGTGGTGCTCGCTGTCAGTCATCAAATGTAGGTGTTTTCTTTTACACCGTGATTATTTTGGGAATGAATTGCTTTTTGGAATGTTCTAAAGTTTGTCTCAGGGGTGAATGGTGGACAACAGGGACTGTGTCTTGGTTTCTCAACATGTGTAGTATGTGATAAATTAGTATTTGTGGACTTTTAAAATTTTTTTGTGTATGATGCTTATCTTCTTTATCTAAATGTGTTCTGGGAGAGTTATTTTCATTATGTCCTAAACAAAACAGAACTCTGATTCTTTCCTCTCTCTCTCTCTCCCCTGGCCCACACCATCCCCCAACCTTAGACTTAAGTCAGAACTTTCTCTTTCCACCTGCATGACATCACCAGTACACATGACAAAAATTTCAAGATTGTATTTGTCTCTCCTTTCTTTTTTTTTTTATTAAAGCTGTATTTGTTTTTTTGGTGAGGAAGACCAGTCCTGAGCTAACATTGTTGCCAATCCTCCTCTTTTTGCCGAGGAAGACTGGCCCTGGGCTAACATCCATGCCCATCTTCCTCCACTTTATATGGGACGCCACCACGGCATGGCTGACAAGTAGTGCGTCGCCGGCTCCCGGGATCGAACCCGCCAACCCCAGGCTGCCAAAGCGCGGACTAAACCGCTGTGCCACCGGGCGGCCCCCGTCTCTCCTTTCTTGTCCCTTGAAATTTTGTCAGTTGACAAACCCTCTTGATTCCTCCTCCAAATACTGCTCATTCTTTCCTCTTTATTGCCAGTGCTTAGTGGAGCCCCTCTTCCTAATTGGCATAGTAGCTTTACTCGCTCCCAAATGGGTTTTCCTGGCCTTTTGGAGTTATCGTCCCAGAGTTCTCTCTCTAAACTAAAAGCCTTCTGTTAAGGTTCTCCTTTAATAAGGGCAAAGTCTGAAATCTAAGAATGTCTTCAAGACCCCATGAAGTGGGGTTTCTGCTTCCCTTTCCAGCCTCTTCTCCTGCCACTGCTCTTTTAGACCTTGTTCTCTGACACACTAGACTACATTGCATTATGTTAAAATCATACTATACCACTCATTGTGGACTGTGTTGTACAGTGGTGGAGACAGTGACCAGACAGGATCTTTGCAGGGTGTTAATAGGGAAGCTCTGAAAACAAGGTCTCAAGGTTGGATCAGTCTGGGACGTTCTGGGTAACTGAAGTTAAGTAGGTTCCATTACTGTAGGATTCTCAGAGGCCTCCCTCAGGAGGTTCATTGTGAATCTCCTAGAGGAGGTACAGCATATACTTTTTCCTAAATTCATTTGACAGATGGGTCCTCTTTTCAAGACATACTTGTTAACCTTTCGTAGACCAATATTATCTAGGACAGTTGGGGAATCAGTAGTGTAGCATAATAAGGAATTAATATATTTAAAATGTAAACCTAGCCATATACATGATGTACTTTTGATTTTAAGAAGTATAAGAAATTGAAGAAACGTTAAACTTCCTGATTTTGATGTCTGGTATAATATGTTCATCAAGATTTCATATTTCTTGAGAATTGCTTTGTGGAAATGAATGGTTTTTAAAAATATTATGTGTCTGATTTAAACTGAATAATTTTCTATTATTATATTCTCCTCTTACACATAGTGAAAAATAAAATAAAATATCGAGCTGAAGCCTGCATTAAAATGCAAAAAACTGTTCGAATGTGGCTTTGCAAACGGCGACACAAACCTCGGTAAGATTGAATAGTGCCAAAAGAATCCTACAAAGCCTGTTTCCCCTAATATACAATGCTTATGATGTCATAATGAAGAGCAGTTTAGGTATTCACAGAGTTTTCTCTTTTCTCATATAAAAAGATATATATTAATCTGTTGTTTGTATTATTTATTTGAAATTAATTCATTACTTGCCTCATTCTGAAAAAGGATTTGAAGTAGCTTACAAAAGTATAAACGCTATAAAAGGTTAAAATAAGCTCTTTTATTCTGATTATTTTTGTGACGAGTTTCTTGATAAGTGGCAAAGTAACACTGTTTTTAAAAACATCTCTATAATGTTTTGACCATAGTTTTCAAGATTATCTGTAGGATTATATTGTCTCATTGTAAATTTAGTCTTTATTTCTTGAGTTTTTTTGTGTGTGTGAGGAATACTAGCCCTGAGCTAGCCTCCATTGCCAATCCTCCTCTTTTTTGCTGAGGAAGACTGGCCCTGGGCTAACATCCGTGCCCATCTTCCTCTACTTTATATGGGGCGCCGCTACAGCATGGCTTGACAAGCGGTGCGTCAGTCTGCGCCTGGGATCCAACCTGTGAACCCCAGGCCGCCGAAGTGGAGCGCATGAACTTAACCACTGCAACACTGGGCCGGCCCCTTATTTGAGTCTTTTATTATTAATTTCGACTTTTTAAACTGGGAGGTCTGAGTAATTGTTAATCCTTAACACCTTTTCAAAGAGATTAGATGACTTTTTTTATTTCCAATTATTTTATTGAGGTCATATTGGTTTATAACATTGTGTAATTTCAGGTGTACATTATTATTTATCAATTTCTGTATAGACTGCATCATGCTCACCACCAGTCGTCTAATATTTATCCATCACCATACATATGTGCCCCTTTACTGCTTTTGCTTACCCCCTGCACCCCCTTCCCTTCTGGTAACCGTTCATCTATTCTCTTTATCCATGTGTTTATCTTCCACATATGAGTGAAATCATATGGTGTTTGTCTTTCTCTGTCTGACTTATTTCGCTTAACATAATACCCTCAAGGTCCATCCATGTTCTTGCAAATGGGACGATTTTGTTTTTTTATATGGCTGAGTAGTATTCCATTGTATATATATACCACATCTTCTTTATCCGTTCATCTGTTGATGGGCACTTGGGTTGCTTCCACATATTGGCTATTGTGAGTAATGCTGCAGTGAACATAAGAGTGTATAAATCTCTTTGACTTGTTGATTTCCAGTTCTTTGAATAAATAACCAGTAGTGGGATAGCTGGATCTTATGGTATTTCTATTTTTAACATTTTGAGAAATCTCTATACTGTTTTCCATAGTGGCTGCACCAGTTTATATTCCCACCAGCAGTGTACGAGAGTTCCCTTTTCTCCACATCGTCTCCAACATTTGTTATTTTTTGTCTTGTTAATTATAGCTATTCTGACAGGTATAAGGTGGTATCTCATTATAGTTTTGATTTGCATTTCCCTAATAATTAGTGATGTTGAACATCTTTTCATGTGCCTGTTGGCCATCCGTATATCTTCTTTGGAAAAATGTCTGTTCATATCCTCTGCCCATATTTTTATTATCCCTTTTTTTAAATTGATGTCTTAATAGTTTATAATATTGTGAAGGTTTAGTTGTACATTATTGTTTATTAGTCACCATATGAATGCATCCCTTCACCCCTTCTGCCCACCTCCCATCCCCCTTGCCTCTGGTAACCACCAAACAGTGCTCTCTGTCCATGTGTTAGTGTATATTCCACATATGAGTGAAATCATGCAGTGTTTGTCTTTTTCTCTGGCTTATTGCACCTAACATAATACCCTCCAGGTCCATCCATGTTGTTGCAAATGGGACAATTTTGTCTTTTTTTATGGCTGAGTAGTATTCCATTATATATATAAACCACATCTTTATCCAGTCATCTGTTGAGGGACACTTGGGTTGCTTCCACTTTTTGGCTATAGTGAATAATGCTGCAATGAACACAGGGGTGCATAAGCCTCTTTGGATTGTTGATTTCAGGTTCATTGGATAGATACCCAATAGTGGGATAGCTGGATCATAAGGTATTTCTATTTTTAATTTTTTGAGGTCTCTCCATACTGTTTTGATAAAGGTTGCACCAGTTTGCATTCCCACCAGCGGTGAATTAGGGTTCCCATTTCTCCACAATCTCTCCAACATTTGTTGTTTTTGTCTTGGTGATTATAGCCATTCTAACTGGTGTAAGGTGGTATGTTAGTGTAGTTTTGATTTGCATTTCTCTGATGATTAGTGATGTTGAACATCTTTTCATCTGCCTATTGCCTCTGCCCATTTTCTGATCAGGTTGTTTGTTTTTTTGTTGTTGAGTTATGTGAGTTCCCTATGTATTTTGGAAATTAACCTGTTGTCAGATATATGATTTGCAAATATTTTCTCACAGTTGGTGAGTTGTCATTTCGTTCTGGTCATGGCTTCATTTGCCTTGCAGAAGCTTTTTAGTCTGATGTAGTCACATTTGTTTATTTTTCCTTTGTTTCCCCGGCCTGAGAAGACATGATATTCAAAAAATGCTGCTAAGACTGATGTCAAAGAGCGTACTGCCTATAATTTCTTCCAGGAGTTTTATGGTTTCAGGTCTCACATTCAAGTTTTTAATCCATTTTGAGTTCATTTTTGTGTATGGTGTAAGACAATGGTCTACTTTCATTCTTTTGCATGTGGCTGTCCAGTTTTCCCAACACCATTTATTGAAGAGACTTTCCTTTCTCCATTGTATGTTCTTTTTTTTTTTTTTTTTTACCATTTTTTTTATTGATGTCTTAATAGTTTATAACACTGTGGGGTTTTAGTTGTACATTTTTGTTTGTCCGTCACCTTGTGGATGTAACCCTTCACCCCTTGTGCCCCCCCCACCCCCTTCCCCTTGGTAACCACCAATCAGTTCTCTCTGTCCGTGTGTTCACTTATATTCCATATATGAGTGAGTTCATGCAGTGTCTGTCCTTCTCTCTCTGGCTTATTTCACTTAATACCCCATAGGTCCATCCATGTTGTTGGAAATGGGACAATTATGTCTTTTCTTATGGCTGAGTAGTATTCCATTGTATGTATATACCACATCTTCTTTAACCAATCATCAGTCGAGGGACACTTGGGTTGCTTCCACTTCTTGGCTATAGTGAATAATGCTGCAATGAACATAGGGGTGCATACACCTCTTGTGATGGTTGATTTCATGTCCATTGGGTAGATGCCCAAGAGTGGGATTGCTGGATCATACAGTGTTTCTATTTTTAATTTTTTGAGGACTCTCCATACTGTTTTCCATAGAGGCTGCACCAGTTTGCATTCCCACCAGCAGTGAATGAGGGTCCCCATTTCTCCACAACCTCTCCAGCATTTGTTGTTATTTGTCTTTGTGATTATAGCCATTCTAACCGGTGTCAGGTGATATCTTAGTGTCGTTTTGATTTGCATTTCCCTGATGATTAGTGATGTTGAACATCTTTTCATGTGTCTATTGGCCATCCAAGAGATACCTCTTCCTTGGAAAAATGTCTGTTCATATCCTCTGCCCATTTTTGATCAGGTTGTTTGTTTTTTTGTTGCTCAGTTGTATGAAATCTTTATATATTACTGAGATTAATCCCTTGTCAGACAAACGATTTGCAAATATTTTCTCCCAGCTGGTGGGTTGTTTATTCATTTTGATCCTGGTTTCATTTGCCTTGTAGAAGCTCTTTAGTCTGATGAGGTCCCACTTGTTTATTTTTTCTTTTGTTTCCCTTGTCTGGGTAGACATGGAATCTGAAAGGATGCCTTTATGTCCAATCTCAATTAGTGTACTGCCTATATTTTCTTCCAGGAGTTTTATAGTTTCAGGTCTCACTTTCAGGTCTTTGATCCATTTTGAATTGATTTTTGTATATGGCGATAGGAGATGGTCTACTTTCATTCTTTTGCATGTTGCTGTCCAATTTTCCCAGCACCATTTATTGAAGAGACTTCCCTCTCTCCATTGTATGTTCTTTGCTCCTTTGTCGAAGATTAGCTGTCCATAGGTGTGTGGTTTTATTTCTGGGCTTTCAATTCTGTTCCATTGATCTGTGTGTCTATTCTTGTACCAGTACCATGCTGTTTTGATTACTGTAGCTTTATAGTATATTTTGAAGTCAGGGATTGTGATGCCTCCAGCTTTGTTCTTTTTTTTTCAGAATTGCTTTAGCTATTCGGGCTCTTTTGTTGCCCCATACCAATTTCAGTAGTTTTTGTTCTATTACCGTGAAGAATGACATTGGGATTCTGATTGGGATTGCATTGAATCTGTAGATTGCTTTAGGTAGAATGGACATTTTAACTATATTTATTCTTCCAATCCATGTGCATGGAATATTTTTCCATTTCTTTATGTCTTCCTCAATTTCTTTCAATAGTGTCTTATAGTCTTCATTGTATAGATCTTTTACCTCCTTGGTTAAATTTATTCCCAGATATTTTATTCTCTTTGTTGCAATTGTAAATGGGATTGTCTTTTTGAGTTCTCTTTCTGTTGTTTCATCATTAGTGTATAGAAATGCAATTGATTTTTGTAAGTTGATTTTATACCCTGCCACTTTACTGTAGTTGTTGATTGTTTCTAGTAGTTTTCCGATGGAACTTTTTGGGTTTTCTATGTATAAGATCATGTCGTCTGCAAATAGTGAGAGTTTCACTTCTTCATTGCCTATTTGGAGTCCTTTTATTCCTTTTTCTTGCTTAATTGCTGTGGCCAGAACTTCCAGTACTATGTTGAATAAGAGCGGTGAGAGTGGGCACCCTTGTCTTGTTCCTGTCCTCAAAGGAATGGCTTTCAGTTTTTCCCCATTGAGTAGGATGTTTGCTGTAGGTTTGTCATATATGGCCCTTATTATGTTGAGGTACTTTCCTTCTATCCCCATTTTGTTGAGAGTTTTTATCATAAATGGATGCTGGATCTTGTCGAATGCCTTCTCTGCATCAATTGAGATGATCATGTGGTTTTTATTCTTCATTTTGTTAATGTGGTGCATCACGTTGATTGATTTGCAGATGTTGAACCATCCCTGTGTCCCTGATCAATCCCACTTGATCGTGGTGTATGATCTTTTTGATGTATTGCTGTATTCGGTTTGCCAATATTTTGTTGAGGATTTTTGCGTCTATGTTCATCAGTGATATTGGCCTGTAGTTTTCCTTCTTTGTATTGTCCTTGTCTGGCTTTGGTATCAGGATGATGTCGGGCTCATAGAATGTGTTGGAAAGTATTCCATCTTCCTCTATTTTTTGGAATAGTTTGAGAAGGATAGGTGCTAAATCTTCTTTGAACGTTTGATAAAATTCTCCAGGGAAGCCATCTGGTCCTGGGCTTTTATTTTTTGGGAGGTTTTTGATTACTGTTTCAATCTCTTTACTTGTGATTGGTCTGTTCAGATTCTCTATTTCTTCTTGATTCAGTTTTGGGAGGTTTGACGCTTCCAACAATTTGTCCATTTCCTTTAGGTTGTCCAATTTGTTGGCGTAAAGTTTTTCATAGTATTCCCTAATAATCCCTTGTTATTTCTGTGGTGTCTGTTGTAATTTCTCCTCTTTCATTTCTAATTTTATTTATTTGAGTCTTCTCCCTTTTTTTTAGTGAGTCTGGCTAACAGTTTGTCAATTTTGTTTATCTTCTCAAAGAACCAGCTCTTTGTTTCACTGATCCTTTCTACTGTTTTTTTGGTTTCCATTTCATTTATTTCTGCTCTGATTTTTATTATTTCCCTCCTTCTGCTGATTCAGGGCTTTGTCTGTTCTTTTTCTAATTCTGTTAGGTGCAATTTAAGGTTATTTATTTGGGATTTTTCTTGTTTGTTAAGGTGAGCTTGTATTGCTATGAATTTCCCCTCTCAGGACCGCTTTTGCTGCATCCCATATGAGTTGGTATGGTGTATTTTCCTTTTCATTTGTCTCCAGATAGCTTCTGATTTCTCCTTTAATTTCATCAATGAGCCATTGGTTGTTCAGTACCATGTTGTTTAGTCTCCACATCTTTGTCCCTTTCCCAGTTTTTTCCTTGCAGTTGATTTCTAGTTTCACAGCATTATGATCAGAAAAGATGCTTGTAATGATTTCAATCTTCTTAAATTTATAGAGGTTTGCCTTGTTTCCTAATATATGGTCTATCCTTGAGAATGTTCCATGTGCACTAGAGAAGAATGTGTACTCTGCTTTTTTTCGGTGGAGTGCTCTGTATATATCTATTAAGTCCATTGCGTCTAGTTTTTCGTTTAAGTCCATTATTTCCTTATTGGCTTTTTGTCTGGATGATCTATCCATTGATGGAAGGGGGGTGTTAAGATCCCCTACTATTATTGTGTTATTGTTAATATCTCCTTTAAGGTTTTTTAGCAGTTGTTTTATGTACTTTGGTGCTCCTGTGTTGGGTGCATAGATATTTATAAGTGTTATGTCTTCTTGGTGAACTGTCCCTTTTATCATTATATATTGCCCTTCTTTGTCTCTCATTACCTTTTTTATCTTGAAGTCTACTTTGTCTGATATAAGTATGGCTACTCCTGCTTTCTTTTGTTTGCCATTAGCTTGGAGTATTGTTTTCCATCCTTTTATTTTGAGTCTGTGTTTGTCTTTAGAGCTGAGATGTGTTTCCTGGAGGCAGCAGATTGTTGGATCTTGGTTTTTAATCCATCCTGCCACTCTGTGTCTTTTGATTGGAGAATTCAATCCATTTACATTTAGAGTGATTATTGATATATGAGGGTTTAATGTTGGTATTTTATTGTTCATTTTCTGGTTCTTTTGCATTTCCTTCGTTTGTTGTCCCTTGTGTTTCGGACTGCAAATTCAATTTGGTATTTCTGCATGCTCATTCTCTTGGTTTTCTCTTTATTTGTCATGTGTGGTTCTCTTCTGGTTGTTTGTTTAGTGGTTACCGTGAGGTTTATATAAGCGATCTCCTGGATAAGAAAGTACATTTTCAGATGCCTCCTTTTTCCTGAGGCTGGGTCGATTCAATCCCTTACCTCTTCCCCTCCTTATTTGTTATCTCTTTATTCCAGATTGTGTCATGAATGTGTGTTTCCAGTGATGAGCTTGAATTAATTTTTGATGTTATCCAACTGTAGTTTGTTCTGGTTTAGTCTCCTTGCTTTTCTCCTTGCTGAAATCTTTGTATCCCCTTTCTCATTTGTTTTTTTTCAGGCCTAAGGGCCTTCTTGAGCATTTCTTGTAGTGGGGGTCTTGTGGTGACGAACTCTCTTAGCTTTTGTTTGTCAGGGAGAGTTGTTATGTCTCCATCATATTTGAAGGATATTTTTGCTGGATAGAGTATTCTCGGCTGAAGGTTTTTGTCTTTCATGATTTTGAATATATCATTCCAGTCTCTCCTAGCCTGTAGAATTTCTGTCGAGAAATCAGCTGAGAGCCTGATGGGGTTTCCTTTGTATGTTATGTTGGTTTTTTGTTTAGCTGCCTTCAATATTATTTCCTTGTCACGGGTATTCTTCAAGTTTGCTACTATGTGGCGAGATGATTTTTTATTCCTGTTTATATATTTAGGTGATCTATTGATTTCATTCACTGTTATTTCCCTCTTGTTCCCTAGGTTGGGGAAGTTCTCAGCTATTATTTCTTTGAACAAACTCTCTGCTCCTTTTTCTCTTTCTTCTCCTTCTGGAATACCTATTATCCTTATGTTGCTTTTCCTCATTGAGTCTGATATTTCTCGAAGAATTTCTTCATTTCTTTTTAGTCTTAGCTCTCTCTCCTCCTCTACCAGGAGCATTTCTGCGTGGCTGTCCTCAATAGTGCTAATTCGTTCCTCCATATGGTCAGTTCTGCTCTTTAAAGACTCCATTTTTTTCCACTATCTCGTTGATTTTGTTTTTCATCTCCAATAATTCTGATTGGTTTTTCTTTAGGGTTTCAATCTCTTTTGTGACAAAATCCCTGAATTCGTTGATTTGTTTCTGTGTGTTCTCTTGTATTTCGTGGAGTTTGTTTATGATAGCTATTTTGAATTCTCTGTCATTCAGGTTATCAAATTCTGTGCCTTCAGGGTTGGTTTCTGGGTGTTTGTCATTTTCCTTTTGGTCTGTAGCCCTGACAAATTGTCGCAAGGATCCGACGGGGACGGCTTTATTTTTTCCCCTCATGATAAAGTTGGTCCTGCAGTTTCCCCCTGCTGCCACTGGATGGAGATTGCGAGCGGTTTGCTCTGAGGTGGCTGCAGCCTCAGGAGGGATTATGCTGAAACGCCGGGTGTGTGGGGGGAGGGGTCCTCTCTTTCTCCTGCTTGACCCGGGGGTTTCCTTTCTGGCTCTCTTAGGGTGTTTGCTACACCCCCTAAACAGTCCGTCATTGCTTCCCAGTGGGGATCTTGCGACAGTCTGTGAGAGCACCTGGATGGCGATAGTTTTCCCTGCTGTGGGCCGCCCCTCCCCCCTCTGTCTGCGAACCGCGCTGTCTTTGCTGATCGATTCGGGAGGGGGAGTACAACTTCTTACCTCTTCTCCCGTCCTTTTGGGCTTCCTGTGCCTCCACTGTCCGATATATGGCAGCAGGGGTTTCTTAGAAGTCCTTCGTAGTGTTTGTTTGAGCTCTATTGGAATGTGAATGATGTTTTCGTTGTGTCGTAGGGGGCAGAGGTTCAAATAGGGAATCTCACTCCGCCATGATGCTGATGTCACTCCTCCATTGTATGTTCTTAACGCCTTTGTCAAAGATTAGCTCTCCATAGATCTGTGGTTTTATTTCTAGGTTTTCAGTTTTGTTCTATTGATCTGTGTGTCTATTTTTGTGCCAGTAACATGCTGTTTTGATTACTGTAGCTTTGTAGTATATTTTGAAGTCAGGGATTGTGATGCCTCCAACCTTGTTCTCTCTTCTCAGGATTGCTCTGGCTATTCGGGGTCTTTGTTGTTCCGTGTAAATTTTAGTATTCTTTGTTCTATTTCCATGAAGAATGTCATTGGGGTTTTGATTGGGATTGCATTGAATCTGTAGATTGCTTTAGGTAATATGAACATTTTAACTATGTTTAGTCTTCCAGTCCAAGAGCATGGAATATCTTTCCATTTCTTTGTGTCATCTTCAATTTCTTTCAATAATGTCTTTTAGTTTTTAGTGGATAGGTCTTTCACCTCCTTGGTTAAATTTATTTCTAGATGTTTTATTCTTTTTGTTGTGATTGTAAATGGGATTGTATTCTTGACCTCTCTTTCTGCTAGTTTGTTATTAGTGTGTAGAAATGCAACTGATTTTTGTAAGTTAATTTTGTGCTCCACAACTTTGCAGCAGTTGTTTATTATTTTTAATAGTTTTCTGGTGGATTCTTTAGGATTTTCTGTATGTGAAATCGTGTTGTTTGCCAACAGCGAGAGTTTCATTTCTTTGTTGCCTATTTGGATTCTTTTTATTCCTTTTTCTTGCCTAATTGCCCTGGCAAAAACCTCCAGTACAATGTTGAATAAGAGTGGCGAGAATGGGCACCCTTGTCTTGTTCCTGTTCTCAGAGGAATGGCTTTCAGTGTTTCCCCATTGAGTATGATGTTGACTGTGGGTTTGTCATCTATGGCCTTTGTTATATTAAGGTACTCTCCTTCTACACCCATTTTATGGAGAGTTTTTATCATAAATGGATGTTGGATCTTGTCAGATGCTTTCTCTGCATCTGTTGAGATGATCATGTGATTTTTTTTGTTCATTTTGTTAATGTGGTATATCACATTTATTGATTTGCGGATGTTGAACCATCCCTGTGTCCCTGGTATAAATCCCACTTGATCATGGTGTATGATCCTTTTAATGTATTACTGTATTCAGTTTGCCAATATTTTGTTGAGGATTTTTGCATCTATATTCATCAGTGGTATTAGCCTGTAATTTTCCTTCTTTGTGTTGTCCTTGTCTGGTTTTGATATCAGGGTAATGTTGACCTCATAGAATAAGTTAGGAAGCATTCTGCTGCCTTCAAGTTTTTTGAATAGTTTGAGAAGGATAGTTATTAAATCTTCTTTGACTGTTTAGTAGAATTCTCCAGAGAAGCCATCTGGTCCTGGACTTTGTTTTTTGGGAGGTTTTGATTACCGTTTCATTCTCTTTTTTGTGATTGGTCTATTCATATTCTCTGTTTCTTCTTGATTCAGTGTTGAGAGGTTGTATGAGTCTGAGAATTTATCTGTTTCTTCTAGAGTATCCAATTTGTTGGTGTATAATTTTTGATAGTTTTCTCTTATAATCATTTGTATTTCTGTGGTATCCATTGTAATCTTTCCTTCTTCATTTCTAATTTTATTTATTTGAGACTTCTCTCTCTTTTTCTTGGTGAATCTGGCTAAGAGTTTGTCAATTTTGTTTATCTTCTCAAAGAACCAGCTCTTTGTTTCACTGATCCTTTCTTTTGTTTTTTTAGTCTCTGTTTCATTTATTTCTGCTCTAATTTTTATTATTTCTCTCCTTCTGCTGACTTTGGGCTTTGTTCTTCATTTTGTAGTTCTGTTAGGTATAGTTTAAGATTACGTATTTGAGATTTTTCTTGTTTTGTTGAGGTGGACCTTTATTGCTATAAATTCCCTCTTAGCACCGCTTTTGCTGCATCCTGTAAGAGTTGGTATGCTGTGTTTTCATTTTCATTTGTCTCCAGGTATTTTTTGATTTCTCCTTTGATTTCTTCATTGATCCAGTGGTTGTTCAGTAGTAGCATGTTGTTTTGTCTCCACATATTTGTGACTTTCCCAGCTTTTTTCTTGTTAAGTTCTAGTTTCATAGCATTGTGCTAGGAGAACATGCTTGATATGATTTCAATCTCCTTAAATTTATTGAGGCTTGCCTTGTTTCCCAACATATGATCTATCTTTGAGAATGTTCCATGTGCACTTGGGAAGAATGTGTGTTCTGCTGTTTTTGGATGGATTGTTCTATATATATCTATTAAGTCCATCTGGTCTAGTGTTTCATTTAAGGCTGCTCTTGCCTTGTTGACTTTCTGTCTGGATGATCTGTCCATTGATATAAGTGGAGTGTTGAGGTCTCCTACTATTATTGTGTCGATTTCTCCCTTTAGGTCTGTTAAGAGTTGTTTTATATACTTTGGTGCTCCTCTGTTAGGTGTGTATATATTTATAAGTGTTATATCCTCTTGATGGAGTTATACGCTGCCCTTCTTTGTAGATGATTCTTTTAAGTTCTATACTTTGAATTTTCAAATGTTTCAGTGTAAATATAGAAGTCTTAAATCCTATTGACATCAATGTCATTCACACTGATATTTGATTCTTTTTTACCTTCAACAAGATGTCTCAAAAAGAGAATGCTGAATAATATGAAAACAGAAGTGAAGTATCCTTTTAGCAATATGTTTAGCATTTTATTAAAATGAAAAATCTGTAGGACTAAATGGTGAAACTACAGTCTGATGGAGCATTATCTTTACAGCATTGATGGCCTGGTTAAGGTGGGCACACTGAAAAAACGACTTGATAAATTTAATGAAGTAGTAAGTACACTGAAAGATGGAAAACCAGAGGTGAATAAACAGGTCAAGGACCTTGAAATTTCCATTGATGCTTTAATGGCCAAAATTAAGGTATGTAATTTTAAGCCAAAGGACTTGGACATTTTTTATAATTTAGTATCTTTTGTTATTGGTGTTGAAATTGCATAGAAAAATGTCCTCATTTTTTAAAAAATACAAAATGTTACAGAATTTGAGCCTCAGTGATGGCAACTGATGCTCATTGTATTATTCTCTCTGTATTTGAAAATTTTCGTAGCAAAACACAAAAAAGACAATCTTAATTCAATTTCATCTGTTGCTAGGTAGGAAAGATTCCCCCTTTCCTAAAATAGTAACTTAAATACTATACTCTGTTGGTAAGCTTTTGCATAATCATTACTGAGAGAGGATTAATGCAGATTATTTTAATTTTTTTCCTTTTTTTCTACTTTCAAAAACTAATTTTTCAATTGTGAAAGTTAATATTATTGAAAATTTGGAGAAAACCACCGAAAACCGTTAACCCCCCACACTGACACATTCAACTACTATACTATTGCATATTCCCCTTCCAGTCTTATTTTATATGCACATGTTTTTGCATGGTTCTTATAATGTACATTTAATTTTGTATCCCTGTTATGCCTTGTCCCTTTTATTGCATTATCTTCATATAACTTTATCATACATTACTTAACTGTTATGAAAACAGCAATTAATTTTCCCCAAAATGTTGTAATGGAGCCCTGTTTTTTTTGTCTTGATTTTTCATTTGATTACCACTAGGATTGACATTTTTTTCTATATGCTTGTTTGTTAATTATATTTTATCTATCTATTCATACCCTTTCTGTTATATTTTAGGATCTCAATGTTTTTCTCATCTCGTTTCATAAGTCAGTGCAATTATGTAAGATATATACCTTCAAGCGAGCCTTCTATCATATTTTCTGCGGATATTTTATGTAGCCAGTGTTAAATCTTGGTGCTAGAATGGTGATAGAAGATCAAGAGAAGAATGAAATTGTTTTAGATAAACTTAGCTGATTTTATACATCTGTCAAGAGCTATCCCTGTTCTTGTGGTATTATCAATTAAATTCAACCCAGCCACA
The DNA here is from genome assembly GCA_031878705.1 of Tapirus indicus. Lineage (NCBI taxonomy): Eukaryota > Metazoa > Chordata > Mammalia > Perissodactyla > Tapiridae > Tapirus > Tapirus indicus. Next base: position 4,026,899 of record CM062933.1, read on the forward strand.
TTTTTTGAAGGTTCACTTAGGAAAATAATCCAACAATTTTGAATGTATTTAATAATTTCTTAAATGTTCATTTGGTACTATTTCACATTATCATTGAAGAGTAGTAAACTCTGGCAAAATCATTACTTAAAAAATAATTTTTAACTACAGTATGTTACTTTGCCCACACCCTTAAATGTTTGATTACTTGATTGATAGGACATAGACTCAAATATTTGTGTGTTTAGGTAACTTTTAAGATTTTTTGAATATTATTTAGTGTACCAACAATATAACAAAGATAGTTTATTGCACACTTTCCAGTCTGTGCTGTATATGTGCATATTAGTGTTTTTATTGTAGTAAAGGCCCATAACATTCAATTTACCATCTCAACCATTTTTAAATATACAGTTCAGTAGTGTTCAGTATATTCATATTGTTGTGCAGCGAAAGAGTTAACTTTTTAAGTACATGTTTATCATTTTGTTTTTTTAAGTCCACTGTGATGACAAGGGAACAAATACAGAAAGAATATGATGCACTAGTTAAAAGCTCAGAGGAACTGCTCAGTGCATTACAGAAGAAAAAGCAGCAACAAGAGGAAGCAGAAAGGCTGAGGCGTATTCAAGAAGAAATGGAAAAAGAAAGAAAAAGACGTGAAGAAGATGAACGACGCCGAAGAAAGGAAGAGGAGGAAAGGCGAATGTGAGACATTCATATTGGTTTTTTTTTTTTTTTTTTTTTTTTTTTGTGAGGAAGACCAGCCCTGAGTTAACATCCGTTGCTAATCCTCCTCTTTTTTGCTGAGGAAGACTGGCCCTGGGCTAACATCCGTGCCCATCTTCCTCCACTTTATATGGGACGCCGCCACAGCAGGGCTGACAGACAGTGCGTCAGTGGGCGACCGGGATCCGAACCCGCGAACCCCGGGCTGCCAAGCGCGGACTTAACCGCTGCGCCACCAGGCGGCCCCATATTGTTTTGAATTAGAAGCTAACAGGATAGTGACTTCTTAGTACTGATTGTAGTTAATGAATATTCTTATTTTTAAAAGTCATATTCTTATTTTAAAATACTGATTTTAGAATAAGCTTGAAACTGGAGAAAATAAGCTCATTTTATGTTACCATAAAATGATTTTAACTATAATCTGAATTTTCGTTAGACTCTTACACCTGAAGATTTCTTAACTTGTTTTTAAAGCCAAGACTTGCATTTTATTTTATAAGCTAGAAAAAAGGCACTTCTACTTTCTGAAGTTTTAAAACTAACAACATTTTGGAAGATTGCCATAATAGGGTAGACAGAAGGAATGTAAGAGTTGTTTATTGGAGGAGTAGAGGGAAGTACATGTATTTGGGACCTTACAACTGGGTTTTATAACCGAGTTAATCTACAGATGTTAAAGGTTATAGAATATAATTGTATTTGTTTTGTTTCAGAAGAATTAGAGGTAGAGGTCAGTAGAGGTAGATTTTATCTTTTTCAAAGTAAGTTGATAATTTATATGGCCAGGAGGTTAATTTGAGTTCCCATTCTGTAATCTTTGTTTATTAATAGTTAAATTACCTTCTGAAGGATTCATTATTTTCTATTAAATTTTTGAAGAGTTGTCTATTTTTTTTGTTAGGAAACTTGAGATGGAGGCCAAGAGAAAACAAGAAGAAGAAGAGAGAAAGAAAAGGGAAGATGATGAAAAACGGATTCAGGTATGTGCTTATTAGACAGTCAGACTGAATTTCTATCAAAATAGAGTATACAAAATTACAAAACAAAAAAGATGAGAACAAGACCTTTATTTCTAGATAAGGTGTCACTAGTTTATTCCAGACATGAAAGACAGATTTTGAATCGGTATTGGGAAAGGGACTTCAGATCTGGGGAAGTGAGTTCAAGTCCAGGCTCTGTTCTGGACAGAAATTGTGACCTTGCACAAGTCACTGTGAATGACTCTGGCCACAGTTTTCTCTCTGTGGAATGGGGATAAGTAATAGTTGTGAGCATTAAACGAGTTAACGCCTGTTAAAGCATTTAGAATAGGGCCCAGTTCAATAAGTGTTAGTTTGTTGTTGTTATTATACCTAGGGGAAAGTCAGATGAACATTCACTTAAAACATGATCATAGTATTTTAAATTACTGTTTTATACCCTTGTAGATACTAGTGTTAGTAGGTTAGGATTAAGAGACTTTCCCCACCTCCATTTTTTAAAAAGTTCCTGTCTGAGAATAATTGATCATGAATTTGAGTTTCAGTTTGTCTTGGCTTTCATCATTTATCCTGAGCACAACCAGCGCTTTCAGTTCTTGGGATCTGCTGTCTGGGTGTCGGTGTTAACGGGTTCCCTGGGATGCTTGGATGATGTTTGGGCTGCTCAGACTGTGGTGATAGAATGGTGGAACCTCTGCGTTCTCTTGGATTGTGAAAGAGAGGAAACATTAATCATAATATAGAAGAGAGACTGAAGAGATTTCTGGTTAAACAATATGTATTCGTTAGTAAAGAAGTTGTGTGGAAGCATTTTAAGTAGTAATGGGAATGATCAAGTAAACACGTGGAGAGACCTTGTTGAAATGGCATTCTGTCCTTGGCAGGCTGAAGTGGAGGAGCAGCTGGCCCGACAGCGCGAGGAGGAATCCCAGCAGCAAGCAGTTCTGGAGCAGGAGCGCCGGGACCGGGAGCTGGCCCTGAGGATTGCCCAAAGTGAAGCAGAGCTCATCAGCGACGAGGCCCAAGCTGACTTGGCGCTCCGGAGGTACTGCGCCGCTGGGCAGGGAGGGGACGTAGCACTGTCTCTCTCTTTACCTCTCTGCTTCTCTTTCAGTGTGAAGGAAATAGGAGGAAGTCATGTTCCTTAGGTCCTGATATATTTTAAGTAAAATCGTTTTTAAATTATTTGTATCCACTTTTATACCCAAGTGAATGAAACAGTTGATTTCATCAAATTGTTAAACTATTGAAAAATAAAACTGATATTTCAGTTCATGAGTACTTTGTTAAGAAAACATCTCAACTTTTACTCTGAAATTGTCAGAGTATTGTATAAAAGGTAGACATCTAATTTCTAAATACCTGCCATTAAATACTGGCATAGAAATCAGTGAATATATGATAATCCAGTTTAACATATTTGAGGTTGGGATTTATTATTTTCCTAATGCAGTTTTTTTTTAATATATCATACACCATAACCCTTGGAATGAGGAGAAATTTTACATATCACTCCCCCCGCCCCTACCATGTTTCAGAATAAGTGTATTTCCCTTTCTGAGAAAGAAAGTTAATCACGTTGAAATATTTTGGCTCCTCGGGCTTCCGAATTATCTCTAAATACTTAATTTTATTGGAGTGTGGAGGAATATGGAAGTTCTCATTAAAAGTTGCAGGAAGGGGGCCATCCTGGTAGCATAGTGGTTAAGTTCACGTGCTCTGCTTCAGCGGCCCAAGGTTCATGGGTTCGGATCCCAGGCGCAGACCTACACACCACTCATCAAGCCGTGCTGTGGCAGGCATCCCACATATAAAGTAGAGGAAGATGGGCAAGGATGTTAGCCCAGGGCTAATCTTCCTCACCAAAAAAAAAAAAAAAAGGGTGCAAGACGTTTTAATATAACAGATTCTCTTTTTTGTTGTTGTTGTTGAGGAAGATTGGCCCTGGGCTAACATTGTGCCCATCTTCTTCTACTTTATATGTGGGATGCCTGCCACAGCATGGCTTGATGAGTGGTGCATGGGTCCATCCATGCCTGGGATCCAAACCCACGAACCCCAGGCTGCTGAAGCAGAGCATGTGAACTTAACCACTATGCCACTGGGCCAGCCACAGATTCATTTTTTAAAAATTTAGAATAGAAACACTTGTTATTTTGATTATTTATTTGTAAAAACAAAGCAAAATTAGTCTGTGGGGTTCCTTTTTAGGTAGGTATATGTGTGATATATATATTGAGAGGCATATAAATATATGTAACCACTCCTTTCAGAATGTCAGAGCACCGTTTGTGACAAAACAATTAAAACACAACCACCAGATGTTGCTATTTCCTTGTGAAAGGAAAAATCTTAGTTCAAATTGCAAGACAGTGGTTAGATTTTATTTAGCTGAAAACAAAGATGGGGAAGGAAAAGGGTGTGTGAAGTTGCCTTCACACTTTTTCATGTAAGTAATTATGTTGGGGAGGTCTGGGGTCTGAATCGTATATGAAAGTATGTTATATTTAAATAAGTGAAATAGACCTATCAAGTACAAGGTATTATAATAATTGTTAAGCTCTTGGCTTTGAATGTAATATTTGGGTCTTTTGTTAACATTTCACTATAATTAGAATATTTTCCCCTGGCTGTGGCTTTTGTAACTGCAGACTCAGCTCAGCTGCTTTCCTGTCCCTTTCACCTGTGTTGTGTTGGGTTGTCTGGAAGCCTTTGTGCATGACCGACTAGTGGCTGGGCCAGGCTCCTGAACGAACAGCCTCTTAGAGCTGCTGTCCCTGATGTGTGTGAAGAAGTCCTGCAGTGGACAGAGCTGGCTTGATTATGGCTGAAGTTCATTTCTAAGGGACTCATTAATGGAGTCATTATTGGTATTCATGGCCAAGCTTTATGTTTAAGCATTGGAAATACTAAGCTATATCCAGTGTCATTCCATATAATATGTGTAAGATACTGGCTCATATATGGACTCTTTCCTGTCCTTAGAAAGGTGCACTTCTTCTAAGGTGAGTGGGCACAGAGAAAGAGTGGACCATTTAGGATCTTTAACATGAATGACAAATTATCTGTGATTTTTAAGTTAGGCAGCATTAAGTAGGTAATAGGACCATTACTGCCTAATGAGGAGATATTCAAGCACTTACGACTTGAAAGGCAGAAGAGTTAGTTTTAGTTTTCCTGTGGGACATCCCTAGGGATGATGTCCCCTCCTCTGGAATGCCCCTTTAAGTCCTTTCTGTCAGCCGTCTTCCAGGACCCTCAGGTCCTCAAGAGCTCCTTCCCTTCTGAACCTCCTGGTTATCTTATACTCTGTACTACGAGCAGTAGCACTTCACTGTGGATGATGTTCTTATATAGTTTCCATGTTTGATAATTTTATCTTACTCTGTGGACTGTAACTAAATGTTTTTGAATGTTTATCTTACCTTTGTTAGCACTGAATTCTTTCTAACAAATTTATGAGTTAAGAACTCTCTGAGTAACCCTGTTCTTAATATATAGCATGAAAATGTTGTTTTGGGGTTCTGTGATGTGTTGAAAATATGTGTAGATGGATTCTGCTGCAATAAACAATTTCAAGTTACTTTTCCAGCTTGGATTCCCATCCAGTAACTTCTAAGTAAGAATTGTTTTTCTACATGTGTAATAAGTTTTAAAATATGATCTCAATCAGTTACACATACGATCCTTGATGCAAAGCAATGATTCCACATTACCTAAAATTATAAAATAATATCCAAATTCTATTAAAAACAAGCAAACCTCACAATGTATGAATTTTCTAATCTAGATGTAATATATTTGCTCTTTACCTTTCATTGAATGCCTTTAATTTATTCTTTTCTAATTATTTTTAATGATTTTAAAACATTAAAATTCTGAGCGATCTTATACGTAGATTAAATAAAGATAATGGAGTTTTTTTAAATTAATGACTAAAATAATTGAAAAACAGATTTGGCACAATCTGGATTTTCACAATTCAGATTTGGTTATGTGATATTAACTAAAATATATTCTTTTCACAGCGCTGATGGAGCAAGACCCAAAATGACACCGTATGTCATTTCCCATTTTAAAACTTGATTTAGTTATATAACCTTTTTAAAAATAGGTTGTGGATACTCTTAGGAGAAATAGTTTCCTCACTGAAGCAAACTTTACATTCTTTCCTTTTATTAGAAAGAATGAGATAACTCATTCTTTTTTCTTTTTTTCGCCTGGGAAAAATGTTTAGTGCTTCTCTTTGGTGCTCGATCACAGTAGTTGAATTTGGTTTCCTTCTTTGTGTTTTCTTTGTTTAAACTTGAACACCCATTTTGTTTGATGTGTTTTAAATTATCTCATGTCTTTTTAGAAGCAGATATATAAATAAGAATAAATAAGATATTTAAAGTATTTGAGTAATAGCAGATAGCTTAGTTTTCAGTATATATGATAGTTCATTCTACTAATAGCCACAATAGCTCATAATCTGAAGTTATAGATGTAATGTTAATTATGGCACTAGTGTATCTTTTTATTATGAAAATCTCTCCACAGAGAGAGAATCTAAGTAACATTTGAATATACATATAAAATACATTTTATATGTATTTATATTATAAAATATATTTTGTATGTATACTATAGTTATAAAATATATTTTATATGTATACTATATATGTAAAGTTTTGGAATATATATAAAATCTGAATTTTAGCAGCTTTTAGGATCCCAACTATAACCTTTATAATGGTAGTTCTGAACTCTATCAGACCCCAATACCCATAACAAATGTTTTATAAATGATGCAACCTACATAAATAATTCTCTCGAAACAATACATGTAAAAGAGAAATAAAAGGACAGTAATTTATAATAAAACAATGTTTATTTTAATATGAAAGTGCTTGCTCACAAGTATAGGAAAACATAATCAAGTACTCTGTTTGTACTCATACATAGAATCACCATTGAATGTGACAGCTACAAATGCAAATTGATACAAGAATGTTGTTTTAGTCAATTAAATGCGCCATGAAATTGTGAACAATATTTTGTGAAGTTCTGAACAGAGCTAAGTACAGTCTCCTCTCAAATATACAATAGTTGCTGTTCCTAGAAAAATTCTGTGTATATTGAAACCATGCATAAAAATAGTTGTTTTACGTGTAGCTTTGTTTACATGTAAAACATATATATGTGTGCATTTCACCTTTGGATGTCTGGTGGACAAGTCACATGGGGCCTGGAGCAGTTCTTCCTTGTGCAGGATATTTGGCATCCCTGACCGCTCACCTCATCAACTGCCAGCAGTGCACTCTCTGTCAGCAATGTATGTTGTTAACACAGTGCACCAACAAATTTGAAAATGCTGACCAGGTGCTATTGCCCTCCATTAGAACAGCTGCTTTGTGGTTACCATTTGGGCTTGAATTTAAATAAGCCCTTCCACCTATCTCTAAGGTGAAATTGTGAGAATTTGCGTATAGATTGGAAAAATTAGAGGGGAAAAAAGTATCCAGATGCAGGAACCACCACTATTCAGTATGTTTGGTGTAGGTGCTAGAGCAGTAACATAGGGTCAGGTGGGATATTGAGTCGGTGGAGATTGACATCCAGTATAGTGTCAGGGCATACAGAGAAATCTCTGTATGATCAACAGACCATGTAGTAAAGAGCTTTGAAAGGCCATGAATTCCCTTGAAACCTGCTGTGGGAAAAGAAATGGAGGAAGCTTTAGGAGAAAGAGATGGTAAAAACAGAGATGCTCTTGGATACTAAGATAGAAACCTTGAGGTAGGGTGATAACACAATTAAAACTATTTATCAAAATCATGCTGAGTTTGAAAGTTAGACTAGCCTAAAAAGAGATTGATAAATGTGTTGCTCCAAAGATAATTTTTATTAGATTATATTTGTGGTTTTTACCTTGTGTTTATTGCCCTTGATCATCAGTTTTGAAAGATTACTTTTCCTCTGACTGTGCTTGCTGGACTTCTGTCAGTACCTAATCTTAGCCAGTGTTCATTACAAGAGAAATACAGGTATCCTCTGCTCATTTATCATCAGGGTCCCAGCTCTTGGCAAGCATTCAGGAAACTGTGCCCTGCAGCAAACATACCCATCTTAGGATTTTTACTGATTTGTAAGATTTTGACGTTGCCAGAGTCTGATGAATAGAATGAGTGAGAAAATGATTAATTTTGAAGGAAGAGAGCAAAAGACAGGAAAATAAAATAATGAAGTTAATGAAGTGTTGGTGAACACGATGCAATGTCCATCCCATTTCACAGAATTAAACAAATATTGAGAAAAGTTACACTCTCCTGGGTAATAAAAGAAATCTTAAGTTTTTGCCTTTGGGAGATGTTTACCCTTGGAAGGTCAGAACACTTCTGATCTTTAATTTAACAAGTACTTAATGTAGGTGAATTCTTTTTTTTAAAGCATGATTTGATTTAGAATTTTAAAGCGTTGAATATATCAGACTCTTATTTAAACTCTGATGCTGTAAAATAGATGAGCTTGGTTTACCACCATTATGCCTTATCTAATTAATATTTACTAAGCAACCCCAGTGCAAAAATCTTTGTATAGATCTGTATTCTGCTGATTATATTCTATACATAAAAAATACCACAGAAGCATGGCTCTCATGAGATTTTATCTAAATTTTCTACTGCAAAAATGGAGATGTGTTCAAATAATTTTGACTGAATTTAAACAAAAATTTTGCTGTATTTTATGATTATATATGTTGAAAAGTGTATCATAGACTTTTTATAAAGTAAAATAATATGATTAATAAAATCAATAATCCTATTGAAAATACAAAATTTTAATTATACTTTCAGATCTTTTAAGTAATGTATATAGTTGTCTTTTCTATAACTATGCTGTGTTATCATTTTTCTTGTAGGGAACAAATGGCGAAAGAAATTTCAGAATTTTTGAATAGGTCAGTGCAGTGTAATTTCGGGAAATGTGTCATCTCAAAATCATATTTTTAAATTACTTTTCATTATTTGGACCAGAACCTGTTATGTGAATAGCCTACTCTTTCCTTGTAAATTTTCTGTGTAAGAAGTGTCACTTAGCCCTCATGCCACTCTAACATAGAGAAAGATAAAAAACAGAGTTCCTCTAAATTGGTGTTTCTCAGTGGGGGTACCAGTGGCGTTTTGCATGGGACTGTTCCTTGTTGGGACTAGTCCTTCTTATCAGTGAGTTGGCCCCCACCAACTCAGTCTCAGTAGGGGAACCCTTCCTCTCATTGTGACAGAATGAATATTTTGAAACTCCCCCTGGGGGTGGTGCTGCCTCGTGATTGGAACCACTACGTCTGGTTGACGGGGCAGCAGAGGAAGAGTGTGGCTCCCGAGCGCTTCTCACCACAGCACGTGGTTTAACACACTGATGGAAAGACTGAGCCACCAGACTATAACCTGCAGCAGGACCTGGTCCGTTACCCCATAAGTGAATATGAGTCAGTAGCATTGTAACTCAACTTTGAAGTTAACAGAGTTAATTGAAATGTTAAAATTAATGTATTTTTTAAAATCAGAAGTCAAATTTGCTACTGCCTGACTGTATTGTTTATATGATTGTCTTTATGACGAGTCTAAATAGTCAGTAAATTACACCTTTATTTTACTAGTTTAGTAATTCCAGAGATGGAGGGAAAAGGCATTTAAATGCATTTCATTCGTGTACTACTTAGGTTGCTGAGTATGGTTTTTAGCAGGTGTATTTTTGTTTGAGGTAATAATGAAAAGTTAGTGGTATTAAAACCATATTTTAAGCAATAATAATTTGAATTCAATGTTGTTATTTTTTAAAAGTATCAAAACACACCTTGTGTATATTGACATTTCATGTCTATTCTGACAATCTATGAAACTGTATATTATGTAAATTCACTTTCTCTTTCAAAAAGAAAAGAAAACCCATAATAATTTTCAGCTGCTCTCCTAGAAAAGACTCTTAAAAGAGCTAGGAAAAAAGAGACCTTTTTTCTTTAGTTTACTTAGGGATGTAGAAAAGAAAAAAAGAGTATTTGAATAAATGCTAAAGCATAATTTATTGTTAAGAGTAATAGACCTTGCTGACACACAGCTGGCTCTTTCTGAGCAAAGCAGTTAAGAAGAAAAAGCTACATGGAAATTTGCCAGTCACACAGCTTATGAAAAGTGTAGATTCTGCAATAAACCTATAGCAGATTTTAGCCATAAAAATGCAGGAAGGACTAAATGCTCACACATTCTTCTTTAGCCAGGCTTATTTGTGATTAACGGTCATCCTGTCAAACAATTTTTAAGTGTGTAGGGTGTTCTTTATTCTCTAAAATGAAAGCATAAATAGGCCTTTTAAAGAGGCAAAAGTACCTTATTTATTTCATTGTTAAGCTTAATGTTGAAGGAATAGTTCCTCTTATTTCAGGAGGAAGAATACATATTTTCAGTAACATCAGTCTTATTAAGTGTTCATGTCTTGACTGTTTGCTGAGATTGCTGTTATCCTTCAAAATGTAAAATGATGAGAAAATATGAGTTCGTGTTCAGATATTACACCTTGATTATCGCTCTTTAATAGAAAATATTTTCCAAGAGGTGGATAATAAGGCAAAATTCCTTGTATAATAACTTGAGAAGCAATGTTTTAGTTCTTTTGTATTTAGTTCTAATATTTGCAGCCATCTTCTTTTCGTGTCTTGAAATGGGATGTGTTTAATTTCTTCCTTTGTTGCATTGAGCTTAAAAGTCCACTTGCAGCTTATTCTGGGTGTCTGCTATGTGGCAAGTGTAATCTTTCACTGAAAAATAGTGTTCATTATTACAGAAAAGAAATTGTTCCCATATTTTCTGAATAATTATTTCAAATTGTGTAGAATTTGAATTCTACAAATTGTATAGAAACAGATCTTAAGCTCTGAGTAGCACTGCTATGAAAAAGTTGAATTTATCCTATTTATTTTTTAGTTGTTTATTTTATTTTTTATATTTTACATATGTATATATTTTTAAATTTTTATTTCTTTCCTCTTTCCCCACTCAAATGTTCCTAGTACAGTGGGCCGGATACAACATTGTACCCCTTGAAATCTCGGTTTTCTGCCTCATGACCTAAAATCTCTCCCTTTTATTGACTAATTGTCATATTATTACTCACTAAGTATGAAGGCGTGATTTTATCTGCTTAAAGAACTTTTCTAGGTGTTCTTCAACAGTGAGCTAAAAAGTCATGGGAGCTTCCAGGCCCCAGCAGCCTGTCCTTAGTGTCTGTTGTGGTGGGTTGCAGTTTGGCCCTTCACCTGTGGACCCTGTAAATATCCAGATGCCCAGGGAGATTCTGAGCCAGTAGGTGTGGCTGGGGCTTGGCCATCTGTAGTTTCCAGTGGTCTGCAGGTGACTGTGCTGTGCAGCTAATGGCTCATCAGCAAATCCTTAGTCTGCTTCTGATGATCTTTCAAGTATGTTGAAGATTTCTTTTTTGATTTTGAGAAATATACATACATGAATTTTTTAACTTTAGTTGTTCATCTATCCATCAGTTAGAACATTTAAACTGAAGTCTGAGAGAAGTCTGTGTACCAGAATATTGGACTCAGAAGTTCTGATTGAAAATCTAATATGGCTATCAAATGGCACACTAGAAAATGTTGATTTTACCTGGATGTCCTATAATACACCTTAATCTCATCTGTCAAAGATACGAAAATTATTACGTATGTTTTTCTAGTAATTTCCAGTTCTCAAACTTATGCTCACCTTCTTGCCTGTTTAGTCAACATTTCATTCGTGTTTCTAGTTTAAATATGCACAAATGTATAATAATTACAGAGGTCCTGCTGTACAAGCCACCAAGGCAGCTGCTGGTACCAAGAAACATGATCTTAGTAAATGGAAATATGCAGAACTACGTGATACCATCAACACGTCTTGTGGTGAGTGTATGGAGAGAATGAGAAGTGGGAGGGCTCCATAGCTGACAGGTAATGAAGTAAATACCTAGGTTGGGGTGGGATTTCTTTTTTTTTTGCATATAAATTAGTTTAAGCCATTCTCTTTGTTACTCTCACCTTAAAATGAAGACCTAGTTTACTCACAAAGGTACAAGAAAAACACACTTATTAAATTAAATTCATTTTGCCTCTCTCTTACCTAGGTCAGAGAGGAAAAGCATAGAGAAATTATGGTTTGGACTGTATTAATGACTGACCCATCTAATGTTATTCACAATAGTTAAATACCTATATATCAGAATCTTTTGGTCCATGAATGCAAAGTGAAAAATGGCAATGCAGTCCTTCCTTTTTAAAGCTGTTTTTCTTCCAACAGAACAGAGTGAAATGCTATATCCAGAGGATCCACATAGTTGTGTTTTTGTTTAAATCATAGTGTTTGAATTCAGGACACTGGGACCAGGAACTGAATTGTCATAATTGTACAAAACTCCTCCCTATGTTCTTTCCCTCCTCACTGCATTTATCTCTGTAGTTACAAACATAAAAAAAAATGTGTTGCATGTAAATCTAGCTTGCATTTGAGCACAGTGACTTTTTATTCTGTTGTGGCCTGTGACCTTGGACAAGTGACGTAACCTCTCTGATTCAAGTTCTTAATCTATAAAAGACCTATTTAATCCTGGGGTCTTGTGTGGAGAAAATGATATAAGATAGTAATAATGCATAAGAAAATGCTCTGTCAATATGAAAGATAATGTTACCATAAAATGCTCATCTTTTAATGATTAGCTTACTTTTGATTTTGTACTATTAATTTAAAAGTGAAAACTTTATATATATATATATATATATATGTTTATGTCATAGAATCATTATGTTAGATAACTAAATTAAGGATGTTAATTTTTTTCCATTTTCGGTCTTTCTATGTAATCAATAGATATTGAGCTCCTGGCAGCTTGCAGAGAAGAATTTCATAGGCGACTAAAAGTGTATCATGCTTGGAAATCCAAGAATAAGAAGAGAAATACTGAAACAGAGCAACGTGCTCCAAAGTCTGTTACTGATTATGGTAAAAACAAATCTGTACTTTTGAATGTTCCAAAGTATATGTATATAAATACATGTAACACCACATAAGACATTTGGGTAAAATGTCCAGTATAAATTTTCTCTTACTGTGGACTGTGGTCCACTGAGCCTTACACAACCATGATCGCTTGTGATATATGGCATGATTTCTACTAAATACGTCTTTAAAGTCATATTTGTTCAGATGTATTGAATTTACTTGTTAAGATAAATTCTAGAGGTAAGAATATTCTTGTCTATACTGGAGAGGTTGTGCAATAATGTTATAAAATACTTATTTGTTCCACATACAGTCATGCATTGTTTAATGACGGGGATATGTTCTGAGAAATGCGTCTTAGGTGATTTCATCATTGTGCAAACCTCATAGAGTGTACTTACACAAACCTAGATGGTAGAGCCTACTGCACACCTAGGCTGTGTGGTACTAATCTTATGGGACCATCTGTATGGTCCATCGTTGACCCAAACATCCTTATGCAGCACATGACTGTACACATATACATAAAGATTGCATGTGGAAATGTAAAGATTACTATGAAAAAAAAAGAAGAATGTTTACTGCAAACATTATTTTACAGCACTGTGAAAATAGAAGAGTGAGAAATAGTCCCTTGGTTTAAACCAGAGTTTTGCCTAGACCAGGATTTGATTTTTTTGACTGAGACCCTAAAAATGAATTTTGTTATGCAAAGGGCAAAGTTGTATTCTTGAAATTGGAAAAATAGAGCAGGATAGACATGAACTAGTAAAAGCATATACTAGCTGTAACGCTATATAGGAGTTGTAATTTCAGTTTTAAAAGCAATAATTAGAATTTCATTTGTTCAACTTGCTACTTTTAAACTGGCACAATTTATTAGCTTAGTTCTGGTTAAGGTCAAGGTGACAGCATATTTAATGTCTTTTTTTTTAAAGGGGTATATTCCCAGCACTTGATACTATAGTTTAGTGATGCATGACCCAAGTTGACGTAGAAAATGTTATTTACTTATTTTGTGAGGAAGATTAGCCCTGAGCTAACATCTGTTGCCAATCCTCCTCTTTTTGCTGAGGAAGATTGGCCCTGGGCTAACATCCGTGCCCATGTTCCTCTACTTTATATGGGATGCCACCACAGCATGGCTTGACAAGCAGTGTGTTGGTCCGCGCCCCAGATCCAAACCGGCTAACCCTGGGCCACTGAAGTGGAGTGCGCGAACTTAACCACTACGCCACCGGGCCAGCCCTAACGTAGAAAATCTTTGAGCTCTGAGTTACATTTTGCCTCCCTCACCACCTTCCCAGCAATAAAAGCTATATTTGATTAAAGTCAGTTAAATGGTGGCATTTTAGTGTTTCTGAGATGTTGCAAAGAATAGATTGAGTAAGGGAAATATTGTTAATAAGAGAGATGTTAGTGCTAGTGATTGCTCAGGGGGTGTCGTCAGTTAGGATATAACTCTGGAAGGACAGTCAGAGATCACTTGAACTAAAAAATGGCTGATGTTCCTCTAAACATTGTTCTTCTTGTGGCCACCACTGTCTTCTCTAGTTTAAAAATTTGTCTCTGGGAATTGAAGATGACAGGATGATTCCATTACCTGTTCACTGTCTGTACCAAGTTTCTACCACAGTTACCTTTGTTTTGTAAAAATGGCAATAGGCTATTCTTTTTAGCTGTAATCTTTTTAGCTGTAATGTGCTAATCATGACCTTTAGCCGATAGATTTTCATTATGTTTTATTTCAAAATTTATACATCTGAATGATTGCAGTTCTTAAAACAAAAAGAAATTAATGTTGTAATATTTGGCACACACATTTTTAATGAATGTACAAATATTTCTTGTATTTGTAAACCAAACTTTGATACCTTACTCATCTGACTTTGCCCCAAAAGGAGCAAATAATACATGACTGACTTTGCTGGTTCTTATACTGTTTCCATTCATAATGTACTGTTTGGAAGAACCAAAGTGTAGGTTAAGAAACTTTCCCAAGAGTCCCGTCCAGGTATGTGAACTAATTTAGGAGTTTTATGTGAATACACTCCACGTGTAAGTAGCCTTCAAAGAATTTGATTGTAGGCCATTTTCAGGATAAAATGTAACTTGTGCTTTGAAAAGTTCTTTCTTATTTTTCTCTTTATTTTTTCCTCATGTCAAATTCATTCTGACCCAGGAATACAGTTAAAAGGAAAGGTGAAGGACACCAAGATGCTTAACAGCTCAGTTGAGAAAATCCTGTACTTCAGTGGTTTCCTAATGGGGCAGCTAATCATCCTTTAAAAGGAGCTGCTCTGTAGTTTAATATTTAGAAGGATTAGAATTCATTAATTTGAGAAAATAAAATGAGGGCAACTTATAACTAACAAAAATATAACTTGATATTCTATCCATTGACACATTGTGGTGAATCCTTGTAACTGGGGGTCGGGAGCCTCAACCCCTCTGACTGTGCTGTACCGGCTGGTCATGCTCTCATCCAGAAAGAGATTTTCAGAAGTAATTTGGGGGCAGTGGCAAATTACCCTTAAAGGTTTACAATGTGTAGTTGCTTAAAACAGTGACTTTGGAGAGTAGCTTTATTTTATAGTTCTTAAAATAAAAATGGCGTGAGTTTAAGACTTAGACAATTTGAAGAATTTAAAACATACTGAGCGTAGGTAACTGTGGCAGTGCTTTTTCTCTAATGCATATAATTTTTTGATGAATTTAGAAGTTATTCTCTTTTTTTTCTGCAAAAAATTCTGGAAATACTTTAAAGGTACTATAATGTTTATTATTAAGTCACTGTTTTGGATTTTTGTTTGGATATTACTGTGTCTCAAAATTACAAATGAAATACAATTTTTAAATTTTGATCCTTCTTATATGTCCATTAAGCAGAATTTTCTAAAACATAATCAAAATAGCTTTTTTTTTTTTAAATCAGAAAGCAGCATCTATATGTAGGTAATTCTAAGAGTATTTGGCTATGGATAGGATATTTACTTTTAGTTACCACCTCAATTGATGGGAAGGCTTATAAATTCGAAGAATGCTCATTTAACAAGTTTTGGCATTTTTATCTTTTCTTCACCATAAAATATTTGTTCACAGATTTTGCACCATTTTTGAACAATTCACGTAAGTCAATGGGTGATAACTCATGAGCTAACTGGAAGATGGGTTAAAAATACTTTATAAAGCACTAACTTCTATTAAACATTGTTTTGCTACAATTTTAAGTGGAATTGTAGTACATTAATGTTGGTTTATCTGTACTAAGATATTTAATTTGAGATAATGCTTTCATTTGGATCACTCCAAAATGTATATGGAGAACAAAATTTAATTTATTGTTTTATCAAGTTGATTCCTTTTAAAAAATAACTAGCATTTTAAGCTGTGAGTATACACAATTCTTATTGTAGCAAAACTCTTAATAAGCAGCTCATCTTTTAGAATAAAGACTAACTTTAGGTGCTGGTTTCAAACACTGTGATGGTATAAGCATTTCTCCAAAAAGATGTGAGTTTTGTATGTTGTACACAGGTTTAATAGGATACCTCCTAATAGGAAGAGGAGATTATTCTGTCACTTTCATAGCTTCCTATGTTGCACATTTTTAAATAATTTAAAAGCTTTTAGTCATCTTAGTGTATAGTAAATTTCTTCTAGAATCAGTTGAACAATAAAGATTTGGATATAATGCCATATTTATTTGCCAACTGGTTGGACCTGATTTTTTTTTAAGTGCTTCTAATAATTTATAGGGTTACATTTGAAACTTATTTCACACTTTTGAAGATAACACAACTGGATGTGAAACAGAGTTGTTTAGAAGATTAGTCTCAAGCTTTTAACATCTGTATATTTTTACTTTTCCAGAAGGGTATTCATTTCCAGGCTTCCCTAATACAATTTCAGTTCTCACATTAGTGGAAAAAGCCATCAAAGACTTTCCATTGGGTTTCTTAATTTTACCCAATATATTAAGTTACAGTAGACTGTTATTTTAAAATAAAGAAGTAGGTTAATTTAATAGGTGGCCCGCAGTGTCATAGTAAGTTTCTTATCAAGTGGTCGTTGAATTCTAATTCACTGCTTAAGATGGAGGGGAGGGTTTTTATCCTTTTAAAATGTCTTAGTTTTGAGTTCGTGTATCTTCTGCAAAGTAGGTAATTTTGAAACTTAAAATGGACATACTGAACCATAAGTAGTTTTGGGAGAACAAGAAAAGAAGATTAAAGAAGCTCATCTCTGTTAACATGCTAAAGGGGATGCACTCTTTATGGTCACTAACAAAGCAGCCTCTCCTTCATCCTTTCATAGGTGTATGTGGCTTTGCTAACTGCTCTTTGCTTTCTCTGATTTGCACAGAAATAAATTCAGCTGCTATAAAGCTTTTGCTATTCGTGTAAAAAGTAGAATAAGAATATTTTCATCCATTCAGTATTTGGAAATTCTTACAAAAGCTGCATGACTGTTCTTCTACATATTATATAATTTTTCTCTGACATACTTAGCTTTTGGTAAGATTCTTAATTGAGCTGCAGTAAATGGTTGATCCACTTTTAGAGTTGTGAGTATAAAGCATGTTAAACAGATTTACCAAAATTATGCTGCTGAAGATGTCGTCATTGCCACAGAGAAAGGTTTACATTTGCAGATAAAATAAAAACCTGTTTAGTAATGAAAATTGAGCCAGGGAAAAAAGATTGATAGGAGTACAATGCCCAGTATTAACAGAGAAGCGAGGATTTTTCTTTTCTGTTGGCGAAGAGAACCAAATGTTATACACTTTCCATTTATTTCAGTGGATTTTATTCCAAGAGAAATCTGATTTCAGAGTAAGTCAATATCTCTGAGGGAAAGTTCATGCTTACTGTTACAGTTTTTTTGTTCTTGTCATGAAGTTGTCTAAATACTATTAGTAAAATATCTTCGCTATCTTGGCCATTTTAAATCCCGGAATCAGTTGGCAAAGAGAAAACTTGTATGTTGTCCACTTTTTCGAGGAAATTGTGATTAAATTGACAAATATCTGTAATCCTTCAGATTTTTGAAATTACTGTTTGTTTTATCATAAATAGTTCCATAAAAGTTATTCTGAACTCTTTGGAGGAAAAATGTAATCTAGTCAATACTAGTTTGTTTTCCTGCCATGCGAGTTTATTTTGGGTTACTGATATGGTCATTTGTGGGAATCTGCTAGGGGTTGATTGTTGGTGGTGGTGGTTTGTATGTTTGTGTGTTTCAATGCCAAGGAACACCTTCAGGGAGAGAAAATTCTAAGTCACACTCTGAATTGTATTCATTTGTAGGCAATTAATATTTACAGTTTGTTTTAAATTTACTATTAGGAACGTCTCTTCTTTGTTTTTTTAAATTTGTAGTGCATTTTAGGATTAAAGGCTGTTGCCGTTATCCCGGGCTGCTGGTGTAACTTGCCTTGTTCTGTGTAATAGCTCAGCAGAACCCAGCGGCTCAGCTTCCTGCCAGGCAGCAGCAGATCGAAATGAACCGGCAGCAGCGCTTCTTCCGCATCCCGTTCATCCGCCCTGCCGACCAGTACAAAGACCCACAGAATAAGAAAAAAGGCTGGTGGTATGCCCATTTTGATGGACCATGGATTGCCCGGCAAATGGAACTCCATCCTGACAAGCCACCCATCCTTCTTGTGGCTGGTGTGTATGAGTCACGTGAAAAAAAAATTCATAAAGCAAAAAAGGATTGTAAACCCTCTGAATGAAACAATCAAATATATAATGTAATAATTCATTAAATTTCAGGGTTGAGGGATGGAGTTTTGAGGTTAAATCACATTTCCAACTAATTGAGGATTAACTTATTTATAACATGAAATTGCTTAGATTACTTGTGTCCTTGTAGACCACATAGAAACTTGTCTGTGTCCTAAGAACCTTTCATTGGTGTTTAATTATATCAGTTGATTTGCAATGGTTTAAGGAAATGTAGCATTTTTATTAACCGTGAAAACTTCTTTGGTCAACTCCAGTGTTAATATATTTTGAAAGGGTCCTTGGTGAAGGACAAACTTAAGTTGTTTCTGGTGAATTTATTAAGCAGATTTCAATTTTAGAGGAAGAAAATAGAGTTTTAAAAGTTCTCAAATCTATGGGAGTTGATATTTCAAGAATAAAGTTTATAATAAATGGTTCTGAAAAGAGGTAAGGTAATTCTCTGATGTCTCTTTTGTCAGGTAAGGATGACATGGAGATGTGTGAGCTGAATCTTGAAGAGACAGGCCTGACTCGAAAGCGCGGTGCTGAGATTTTGCCAAGACAGTTCGAAGAAATTTGGGAACGCTGTGGAGGCATCCAGTACCTTCAAAATGCAATCGAGAGCAGACAGGCGAGGCCCACGTATGCAACGGCCATGCTGCAGAATCTGCTGAAGTAGCTGTTGACGCTAACCTTACAGCCGGGAGCCCTGGCCGTGTACTGGGTGGGGTGTGTGCCCCAGAGGTGTGACCATTCCACGATCATGTTAGAATTACCTTTGCAAAGTGAGCAGATTGTATTAACCATGGCTTTTTGTTAATTTAAGGTTAATTATGGTAGTGAATTTGGGTTCTAAAAATTATTTTCCTGTATCCAGCTGAAACTGTTAAACGTCTCAATATTCTACTACTTGTTACACTTGGACAGATTCTGATACTTCTCATCCTTTGCCAACAGACTGCCTTAAATCCATCATGATTGTTTAAAAATTCAAAAAGGCACCAATGTTTTAATCTGAAGTGCTGTGTACTTGTTTTTACTCACTTTTTCAGAAATTCGTGGAAATTTCCATCAAAGGTGGAAACTTTTATTTTCCCCCTTCCTTTGCAGTGTGTCTTAGTTTGAATGAAGCAGTTGGCCTGAAGTTCTAGAATTCTAGAAAGAGTCTCAAGGTGTGTGATGTCCTCCCTTATAAAGAAGGGACTCGCGGTGTCCTGCACAAATTCGTTTTTCTTTTCTATCACATTGTGTTGCTAAAAGACTATTTTTCTTGTATTTCATGGACAAATAAAGGAAATTCAGACCATTCAAATGTGTAAAAGTTTTGAGATAACGTTTGTTTCATTTAGCAAAGGAAATAGGTTTTAGGTGGCACTGTGGCTTAACTGGACTGAATTCAAATATTCTTTCTACTTCATCTCAATTGCAATTTTTATATCAGAATCTTGTCTAAGTTGTTTCCTATGATTTAAGCTAGTGTTCTGCTTCAAAACATGTTTGTTTTTAAAAAATTCATAGTGTCTTTTTGGGCCTTTGAGATTTTGGTAATTGTAGAACCGTTTTATAAGCTTTGTAATTCAGAAGCCCTTGTACTTAGTAATTGCTTGTTTCATGTAACTGATAATTTAAAAAAAAGTTTTCTTTGTGTGCTGTTAGTTTTGATCAAATGTCAGCACTTTCAAGCCTGATATCTGTGACTTCCTTATTAGGAATTTGGAGACAAAAATACATCAAGGAGTTATGTTGACATAATGCTAGGGAGTCTTGTTTGTATTTTAGAATAAAATTAGAAAATAAAATTATTCTCTGCACTTTTTTCCCTTGATTTTTAGCCTTTGAAATAAATTTCCAGTGATTTGTTTTCTAGAAGGAGTACTTCAGTTAGGAAGATATTTCCCAGCTGATTAGACTAGTGCTTGTGAGCCACAGTTTTCGGAATTGCTTCTCTCATGATGTGTGTCTTAGTACAGAAATATTTATTTATTATGATACTGTGCAAATGACTGTCTTCTGTTAAATTAAAGTGGGTCCTGTCTATGCTATTGAGAATGTGAATGTGATTGTCTTCTGAAGGCTGTATTACTGCATAGACTCCCTCACCCTTGGGTCATATGGTCCCTGTGATTGGTGACAGAAGGTCTGGTTACTGAAATAAATGACCTGTTCTCTCTCTTCTCATCACTTGCCTTGAATTGGTGTTTTTATTTGTATAGGATAGTGAATGATAAGCTTTCTTAACTAGTAACAAGTAAAGTCCTTGAAGAAAACTTAGTAACCAAATAGATTTTTAATGACTTGTCTCTTTAGTACTGTTTCTAGAAACAGTTTTATGTATCTCTTACATACATATAGGCACTAGATGGAAAGCTAATCAAATAGGTTGAAATTATTGTAATGAGAGAACTTAACATTTTGAAGAATTTGTAAGAAATATATCACAGCAAAGCATTGGTACAAGTCTTTAGTTTTTTACTTGAATAGCTAATAAATACAGTCTTCAGCCATGTTGTTGCTAATTATGTCACACAGCTATCCTAGAACTTATCTATTTAAAGTAGTCTCCTGAGTTAATTTTGGCTACCAGAAGAACTGCCCTAATTCAGATAGATGTACAGTAACCCACATGCAATAGATGTGCATACACACAGAGGTCCCTTTGCTGAAGAAGTTCAGGACTCCATCAGCCTTTAAGGGAAATAGCAGAAATGGTGTTCTAAAAGATATTGATGGACCTGCTTTACCTGTTCACAATCAAACCTGTAAACTCTGGGTGAAAACTGTAGGAATCAAAAGTAAATTCATATTTGGGCCACCTTGTGGTGTAGCAGTTAAATTCGTGTGTTCCGCTTTGGCGGCCTGGGGTTCGCCTGTTTGGATCCTGGGCACAGACCCACTCACCACTCATCAAGCCATGCTGAGGCAGTGTCCCACATAGAAGAGCAACAACTCTACAACTATGATACACAACTATGTACTGGGGCTTTGGGGAGAAAAAAGAAAAAAGAGGAAGATTGGCAGTGGCTGTTAGTGTAGAGCCAGTCTTCCTCAAAAAAAAAAGTAAATTCATATTTTAATCAGTCATTTTAGTTGAGATTTAAAATTAGAAGTTCAAACCAACATATTATATAGTAAGAACTAATCTCACTTAACACCAGTTCCTTCCTTAGCGTATGCTTTGCAAAGGTAGACATATATAAAATATTAATGAGAAGACAAAATGTTTTCACATTCAGTTCAATTATAATGTAATTCCTAATTCCACTAACATGCTTGAGATCTGTATTATGAGCTGTGGGTTTGCACTGAGAGAAAGAAAGATTCTCCGATAACTCATCAAGAGAACACTGAGTTTTCTTAGTTGTGAGGATGAGTAGAAGGCACCTTCTCAGAGGATTATATGAGGAAGAAATAATGCACGTAGGAGCACAAGCTCACATAAACGACAGTCCGTTGTGACTCACCTGCTGCTTATGATGACTTTTCATAGGTGGTTCTTTCCGGTAACATAGTGAGCCCTTTTGTTTTGCAAGCAACTGAAAAAACATCATCTTAAGCAGAAAATAGGTGGTATTTGTGGAACTGAGATAAAGAATAGAAACCCACAGGCAAGAATAATAAGGATTTATTGTTTGTAGAATTTTATTAGTTGGATTCTTTAAAAAGACATTTTCATTCACAGGTTATTACTGTGGTTCTCAGGGTATCCAAAAACGTAGATCTTTGGTTTCTTTGCCTGAAGTACTGTAAGAGTTCTTGGATCAATAGAGTAAATGTTTATTGAATGAATCCGTCGCTCAATTAATACAATGTTAGTGGTAGACCTACCTCCTTTTACAGAAGAGGTAACAGAGATTCAAAGAGGTCAAGTAATTTAGTTCTAGACCATGGAAGAGATATAAATGCCTTTGCTTCAATCATACGGAACAAAAAGAATTGAAACTAACTTTTTTGAGTAGCCCCCCAAGGATTTACAAAGAGTTGCCTCTCTGTCATTCCACATTTCCAGAAGATGTGACAGGTTTTCTCTATCATTACCAGCAACAAGTATTGAGAGTTTTAATTTCTCCAAGAAGGTAAACTAACAGGGGAGGGCAGAGGATATAAAAAAATGAGGATAAGGACACGTTGAGGGGGAACAGTTGTAATGATAAGGAAAGAGAAGAGTCGTGGTGGAAGAGAAAGAGAAGGGGTGTGCCCTGAAGACTCTACACCCCCAGGTTGAAAAACACCCAGGTTGAATACATTTTAGGGGACAAAGCACTCCTAGATCTTTGCTAAGTTTTAGCATGAATTGTATGTAATATAAGAGCAGAACCTATAGTTATTAAAACTTGGATCGAGATAGAGCTGATGTGTAAATTCTTAGCATATAGAAGTGGCACTGTCGCACTGGAGAAGGCCAGCGAGAAGTAGACCTGTGCGTCAGCCTCACGGAGGGCGGAGTGGAGGTGCTGTCAGAGGTAGAGCCTACCCTGCTGGGACCAGATCTTTGAGTGCAGTTAAGTTCAATGCGAATCAATGTATTCTTCCTTCTCCATCACTAACTTAACATCCGAAGGAAGTTTGGTTGTCATAGTTTTCAAGAGAGAATCAGGAGAGAAATGCACATCCAAAAGAGAATCTGTAGTCCTAATTTGTACCTATAAAGAATCTCACCTTCAGACCTCAAATAGGCTTATTGATTTGGCCATTTTCTTTTCACTTTTGAAAATTTGTCTAATTGCAACTGTTACTTAACTTTTCCTCATTTCCTTAAAAATGTATACTTTCCTAAAATACCGATGTACTGGAAATACAAATAAATGCTTTCTATGTAGAACTTCTTGCATCTTGTGCTTTTAATACAGTTACAGGGTGTCAGAAACAAAACAGCTGTAAATGTTGCACTTGTTGCCCCATGTCTTGAATGGAACAAGTTGGAGAAGTTTGGGATCCTGAGGCTTCATCCGGTCACCAGGGCTGAAAGTGCTCGCTGTCTAGGCAGCTGTGGGAAGAGGCACAGACTCAGGTGATTGAAACTTCTTGAACAAACTCCTATGGGCCTTCCATCCAGGGAGGAAGCAAGACTGTGAGCTGTGACTACTCACTTTGCCTAGATTAGAGAAAAACCACATTTTGGCTGCTTTTCCCCAGGCCATTATCAGTCTGTTTGTGAGAAGACATAGGATGTAAAAACTGGGGACCCAAAGAGCGTCCTTCTCCCTAAGGCTTCGACTACGGCTGGCCTAGATAGTCTGCGTCATGCTTCTCCTCTAGAACCGGCCCTGACCCTGGTGGGTCTCCTGAGAGTGCAGAGAGACTCGGGCTGTGTTACCTCAGCACTTCTCTGGCTGGCTGGAAAAGACCAACCCAAAAAGTGGGTGATCGAAAGAGTGACAGGCACCTGCATCATGAGGGGACCTTCCCCACAGGAGATGGAGTGTCTGCATACTTCTCTTTCTCCATCGTAAAACTATATTCTCTGCAGTTGTCAGAGCACAGCTGAAACATAGGGGGTGGAGGGCACATTATGGGAGGTGATTGCGTTCGATTTTCATTCTCTCTCATGATGGAATATTTTTCATGGTCTTTTGGTTGGCCTATCATGCTTCTAAGAAGTATGTTTTCCTTTGGGAAGTTCCAGGGATATGGAAGTGAGTAGGTACATCTCTTGCCACCATTCTTTGCTCTGTGGCACTTTATCTCCATGTCCCAATTTGAATCCTTGTCCCATATCACTTACTCACTTTGGGGGAGGATTGGAGTGTGAATAGGGATGAACACTATGCACTTGCAAGACCACATGAATGAATTTTCAAGGGTTGGTAACCAGGGGGACATACCACTTCCCAAAAGACTGTGTCTATTAATTAGGAAACATTTTGTTGTTTTTATTCGTGAAGCTTACTGTTTAAATGTTGCTGTGAATGTTTAATATTTTGCTATCTTTTGGCACCTTAAAAATCATTTATCATAGTCCATAAAGCAAATCCAGGGAATATTTAGTAAAACACAGACCCATTTTTATTATAAATCTATGAATACAGTGCTTATATTTTATTGAAATTAAGGTTTTACAGCAAATTTGATAATGGAACATTTGAAAGAGATACAGAAGGATTCATTTTTCATTAAATAGCTCATTAAAAGCTGGCTGAGCTGGATTACCTTGATGGCGATCTCCCTATAGTATACATACCAAAGTTAGTGTAAAGAAGTAGTCAACGAAGTTATTAAATTATAGGAAGACATAGTTCATCTGTGGTGGAAAATAGGAATTGGTCATGACACAAGGTCATGTGGAAAAAGGACCTCACTTTTTTCCAATATGATGTCTTCCTTTAAAACAGCTTTATGCAGCAACAAGAGAAGTAAGATTTTCCATGGTATGTATATCTGAACCCCAGTTCCTTTTCCTTTTAAAGGAACAATTCAGAAATTATTGGCCACAAAACGATCTACTGTGTAAGCAGTACTTTCTTATAATGTGCCTAAGAACTGAAGGAGTGTGTGTGTGACAGACACCGAGGTGTGGAGCGTGTATACACACACACCACAGTGTGTATAACCTATACACATGCATGCATTTAGAGGCCTGCATCTCTGCATACTCAATCAACCGTTATGTACATTCTAACATGTGACAAGCTTTGCTTCCCAAGATATTGTTCAGCCCCTCTCCCCAAAACAATGAGTAAGTTACACATGTTGTAAATGATCTGTGAGCAATATTTTAAGGGCAGCTGGAAGCAAACCTGGTTTACTATCACCTTGATTATCATCCAGAAATAGCCAAATATGTTTCACTGATTGTGTTTTAGATTTTGATCATATAAGCATCTTTTTTCTTCAGAATTTACCAGTCATCAAGTATCCAACTCTTCCCTGTTTGAAACGTGGCATGTGCTGGTTCTTAGTGTTGACTGTATGCCTGGATTCCCATGACCAGTGAATATGCCTGCCTATGTTTTCATAATTTTGACCAAGTGGATACAATATTCCTTGACAAAGCAAGCCATCTGTCTTGAGATAGATTAAATGATAATTTGTACATTTTCAGTTTTTAATTTCCTTCCCAATCTTAATGATTAAATTCTTCATATCCTACAGTCAGTAATTCAGAATTTCTTTTCCTAGTTACCTAGAAGAGAAATAGTTTTAAGAGCTTAAAGATGCTACCCAGGTCAAACCAATGGTTCATTCCAATATTACTTCTGCTGGTGGATGACAGAATATGCTTGCCAGTTGTGATATCTTCTTTGAAAGGTTGGAGATGCCCCCCAAAATATTCTTAACTTTATAACTTACTAGGAATGTATTTAATTTCTTTTTGAACCTATTTAGATTCTCAGGCTGAACCATCTCTTGAAGCAGGGGTGGCAAATATTTTGTGAACCAAAGTCACCATGTTCCCTTCCCACCATAGCAAACATTGTTATTCCATGCTGCTGCTTCATCTGAAATTAATTCTACCTGGCACTTCAGGATGCAGTTGGTGTTTGCTTCATCCTGGGCATTTTGTTGATCCCATGGCCCCTTGTCATTTTATGGCCTGAGTCGGAACTTCTTCTGTCTTTTCAATTTTCTTTGTTTCAGGAAATCAAAATGGCATGCATTATTCCCAGTGAGCACTTGGATACAAGGAATTATAATTAGCATTTGGTGTGCCTGCCTCAGTATCCTTCTTGATTGTACATTGACTGTAATAACTTGTTTCAAGTGCCAGCTTTGATGTGTTTTTTTCCATCTTCCACTCTAGATCTCAGGTAGAGTGGACACTGGCTGATTATCACTCATTTTTTACCATTAAAAATTAAAAATTTTCAGTGTAATTTTTGAAACTAGGTAATTTTAGGTTAAAAATTGTCCAAGGTATTTTCCCAAAAGTTATTTAAAAATCTATTTGTAGGCCATATTTAACCTGGTTCTAGATAAGTTATTTTCCTTTGTAAAACAAAATTATTGTAGTAAAATAAGATAATTGAATGAATGAATATTTTGAAAGAGACATCTAGGGCACTGGAAGGAACATTTATCTGAGGATGAACTTGTAGGAATTTCTGAAGTTACTTATTTTCACAAATCATGTTTCTTTTACATATTTTTGCTTTTGAAATCAAAAGATATTTTACAAGAATGTATATAAAATTATTCAGTTCCAGAAATATAAATTGTTAATATGAAAATTTCAACCTTATTGAAATGCATTTGATAAATTGCATGTATACTTTTACAAGAAAAGGTTAGGAATATTATAAAATACTTGGATTGTTTCTGTTATTTTATTGTTTTGTGTATACATTTCAGTTAATGCCAGACTTCTGTCTCTATCCTCTTTGCAGCAGGAACTGCCCTTTTCTCTCTCAAAATACTAAATTAAAAAGCCTGGCAAATAAAGGAAAAGTATTTTTACTTATCTCTATTTAAAACAAGAGTCAGGCCCAGAAATGTTTTTAATTTCCTTCAAAATTCAAACTCAGTAATTAAAACCAACATGATTTTTACCTTGTTATTTTGCTCAGGTTGGAACTTTTTAGCACTAGTTTCATTATGCTTGATTTTTAGAGTGATCTGATGACCTAAAAAGAAAGCAAAAACAAGATAACCTGTTTCCTGAGCTTATCAACGTTAATAGCAACTACAACTTTCTACTATTTTAGTTTTGAAATCATTATGACAAGTGAAAACAGATAGTATTTCTGCAGGTGCCTTCTGCTGGAGTTGGAGGAAGCATGCTTTCTGTGTTCCCCTGTGTTCACCTCCCATTTGGCTCACTATTGCTTAGGCAGTGGTCTTAGGAGGACTGAACAAGGCTCCTGGGAGAGACAAGTGTGATAAGTGCATCTTGCAAGAAGTAGAGTTATTTTTTAAGGTCAAATTCTGAGTTGTAGTTGCTGAAAAACAACTCTAACAACATTTTGTTAATACAATTTAAAAATAGAATTTATTTTAAAATCTGATGTATTTAATTCCAGACTTTTCTAAATACATATTATATAATTTCTGATGATAGTGTATGCACATTTTACACCTCATTTTTTTCTTTTCATTATAAAATAGGTATAATATTTGGGAGATGCTTTCCAATATATGTTCTCTTATCAGTAAACTGTTTTCTTTCAACATTCTGTCCATTATAACTTCAGGGAAAGAAGGAAGGAGGGTATCACTATAGTAAGGAGGGAAAATAACACCCTGGTCTCAGTGCTTGATGGGAAGAAAGCAAAAGACCGAGGAGAGAGGTGTAGTTTGAGGAGCTTGGGTGGTCCCTTGTGCCTCCTACCACCAGCTAAGGTAGCATTTTTGCTTCCTACTTGCCCTGGTTGGGTGATTGGGAGGCTTGGAGAATACTAAGGGTCCGGTAGATGCCTGGAGTCAGAACTAAGATCACAGGTGAGGGGAAGATGGGAATGGAAACTTTCCAAAGGACCTGGTGAGACAAGAGCCACTCCCCTCACTTCCTGTACATCCAGATACCACCTTGGAGAAGAAGGAAGGGGAGGGGAGAGGATCTCTGAGCCTGACTACATATTCCAAGGAACTGAGTTGCCTCCAGTGATTGCTTAAACTGTTAATCAGATAAAGTTTTAAAAACTGGGTGGGACTATATTAAACTCCAACCCCTCCTTCTCTTGGCTCTCTTGGTCCCTCCCCCCACGCCTCCATCCAGTGGAGAAAGGGCTCAAAAAGGAGTTAGGAGCAGCTTCTAGAGGAACAGAATGGAGCCCCCTCCCCCTGCCCCCTGCACCTGAGGGGTAGCACGAAGTAAAACTGATCATGCTGTGGTTAAAACAAGGACTTCCATATTATTACAACTCCTCACACATGTCACTTTGTACCATTATTTACTTAATCTGGCCTCTATGTCTGGAAACAATTTTCATTATTATAAATAATGTCACAGAGAACACATTAGGCCTATTAAATTAAAGGAAAAAATGAAAATTTTTAGATCTGAAGAGGAAAAATAATGAGTAATTCACTCTGTTAGATCTAGATTTGCATTTTCTGTGTATGTAGAATAATTGTGATTAATAAAAATCAAACTCATTAAGCCAAAAACGGGAACTTTGAAAATGAAAATTTTGTTTATTCTTGGGAGAATTCTGCCAAGTAATTTCCTAGGACAGCTGACTCCATGTATAGAACATCTAAAATTGAGGGAAATGAAAAATGTATGGAGTTTATTCATAAATATTGAATGGAGGAAAAGAATGGAAGGAAAAATAAAGGTGAAAATATAATGAATGGCAGTGACTTGGCAGTAGAGTGACAAAGAGCTGAGCCAATGAAACACGCTTGTGGTGTGTCAGTGGACCCACCTTCTTAGTAAGGCACTTACCCTCAACATAGCTTTCCTATCTCTTCACTTTTAGGTAGACTAGATAGGAAAGTTATGTTGAATAACAGAAATGCAGCCGAGTTGACAATTCTTTAGAGAATGCTGTTTTTAAAGTGACAACACTTAGTGTCCTCAGCTGATTTGCATCTGAGTTTGGTTTAGTGCCAGGGAGGGAATCTCAGGTTTCCTTACATGCGGCCTTGTGCTGGTGGTCAGACAGCTCCACTCACGCTGGCTGAGCAGTCTACACTGAGGGGCAGTGCAATTTACTCCTGACCTAAACCCAGGACTTTATTACTATTATCCGCATTATATAGATGAGACATTTGAGGCTTAAAGGGGGGAAATGTTGCTCAAGTTTAGTTAGGGATAGAGCTCAAATTTGAACTTGGGTCTAACTTTAAAGCCTCTAATCTTAATCATTGTCTTAAGCGATAGTTGATAAGGTCTTAATTTGTCATCTGATCATCATATAAGTAAGTCGTCAGAGTCACACAAATGACGGCATCATGCGAGGAAGAGATAACTGATGGGACGGGTTACGGGTTGTGGAGATCCACGAGGGCTGGCAGCACCGCGTGCTCAGGGTTCTTCTCCACGGAGGGTGCGTCGGAAGCAGCTTGCCGGGGCAGCGGGCTTTGTCCTCATGCTGAGGGGATCGGGCTTAATATTTAACATTTAAAAAGGAATCTTTAATCAAGGAATTGAAAAGGGCAGAATTGAGGTGGTGTGGGGATTTTTCTCTTCTTCCCAAGAAGAAACTTTCTCTCCTTCCTTTTTTCCTTCCTTCCTGTCCTCCTTCCTTCCTGTCTAGAGCCCAGCATCTGACTCGGTGACGTTGAACTGAACTGGTGTGAGGAGCATGCGATTCCCGTGTATGTGAACATCCCCAGTCCACTCTGTCCCCCAGAGGCATGCGGAGCGGGAGAGAGTAGAACACCCAAACCTTCGTGACAGCTCTTCTTTCCAGATCTCCCTATGCCATGCTCTACTGATCTCACTGATGACAGCCTAGACTTAGAGTGATCTTACTCAAGAGAGACATCTAAAATTACGAACTGTACGGCTGATTAAAATAAAAACCGAACACGGTACATTACTGTTCATAAAAGCCACATGCAACCCGCTTCTCCTCATTCATCTTATCGAGGTCTTGCTCGTGGACGCTTTCTTCCTTCCCTGCCCCCTTTCTTTTAAATTACACAGGTGATACATAAACATATTCTCATTATTTAAAAACTTGGACCCAATTCCACTTCTTTCATAAACAGGATCTATTATCCTACAATTCACTTTTCTCTTTTAATAACACGTCTTGGCCTTTTCCTGTGGCAGCTCCAGCAGAGCTGCGGTCTTGCTCCCTGCACCTGCTGTGTCCCACAGGGACTAGTACACCGCACTGTGGATGACACAACTATTCCCGACAGATGGGCTGTACGCTTGTTTCACGATTCAAAGCAATGATGCTGTGCACATTTTTTGTACACATATCTTAGTGCACAAGTGCAACTATTTCTGTAGGAATAGTTGTCTAAAAGTAGAGTATCTGTGTCAGATTTAAAATTTCATAGATACTAACAAATATTTCTTGAAAAAAGGTTTTTCCAGTTTACACATCCACCAGCAACATTCCATAGGACTAGTTGTCCCTGATGTCGCCCACACTGGATAGTATCAACCTTTTTTGCCAAACTCATGAGTGACAAGTGCTAGCTCATCGGCTTCGATTCCCTGATTACGGTGAGATGAAGCATCTTTTCCTATGTTTTATCTGTCACTTGGATTTCTTCCCTGAATTGCACCTCTGTATTCTTTGCTCATCTTAATATTAGCACGTTTGTCTTTTATTGATGTGTAGGAGCTCTTATTATTGCAGATGTTCATCCTCAAAGATATAGAATAAGTTGTAAATATTTTCCTCCGACCTTGTTGCTCACATGTGAATTTTATTTATGGTGCCTTTTCTCCTGTGGAAGTTCTCTTCTTAATGTCTTCTGAGAGTGGTGTCTTAATTAGGGGAGGCTTTTTTAGCCCAAGATTATAGAAATATTTTAAAAATATATTTCCCTCATACTTTCATACTTTTGAATCTTTGATATTGAATTGATTTGTGTGTGGTAAGGAGCTGATTTTATTTTTTTCTAAATGGAAGGCCAGTTGTACTCTAATCATTAGGGACCAGTCGATACTTTCCCTACTGATTTGAAATGCTTGTTAAAATAAATTCTCTAATATATAACGGTCTATTTGCAGCTTATATTTGTTCTGTTGATCTGTTGTCTAGCTTAGTGATCTAAATATAATTATTTTACGTATTGCTATCTTACAGAGCAACCTCCCCATCATTGTATTTCAATATTTTCTCTCATACATTTTAATTTCCAGAGGAACTTTAGAACCAGAATGTCACATTCCATAAGGAGGCCTGTTGGGATTTTAACTGAGATTAACTTGGAGAAAACTGACAGCATCGTCATAATCCTCACTTACCTGGATGAATACTCTGTGCTTTATGTTTTTTGTAAGGATGCTTTATATACGTAATTTCGTATACCCCTTCAGTAACCCAGCAGGTAGGTTTTATTATCCTTATTATCCAGTGAGGAAATTAAGGTTTGGAGAAGTTAAGTAATTTGTCCAAGGTCACTTGATTAGTAGATTGCTAAACCAAAATTTTGTGTGTATGTGTGAGGAAGAGTCGCCCTGAGCTAACATCTGTTGCCAATCCTCCTCTTTTTGCTAAGGAAGACTGGCCCTGGGCTAACATCCGTGCCCATCTTCCTCTACTTTATATGTGGGACACCCCCACAGCATGGCTTGATAAGCAGTGCATAGGTCTGCGCCCTGGATCCGAGCCTGTGAACCCCGGGCCACCAAAGCAGAGGGCACAAACTTAACCACTAGGCCACCAGGCCGGCCCCTGCTAAGCCAAAATTTTAATCACAATTTCTCTCCAGAATATTGCTTCTTAACAACTATAGGATAATTGTCTTTAAAGTGTTTCTACTTAAAAGGAACAAGGTATGTTTTATCAAGGAAAAGGCTAACTCTCTCTTGTTTCTTGTCGATTGAGTGTGGAAGCCGGTGGCCACAAATCCCCTTGTGGGAAATTAGAGACTGTGGCCATGAGAATGAGGAAGGACAGTACAAAACCAGGATGATCTCATCAAGACATGAGTCTGAGGTAGTCAACAGTGAGGAAATGTCCAGTGTGATTGGAAGCCCATGACGGGAAAGGTGGGACAGGCTCACGCAGAAGCCTTCTGAGGGCAGAGGCCACAGCATGGACCTAATCTGGGTGTCACAGGACCTGAAGAAGAATTAGGAACTTTCATGTTCCCTGTTTGTTCCTAAGGCCACCTACACCCTAAAGTCTGGTTTGTGGATAGAAGGTCAGTTATATCTTGCCTCCTTTTCCTCCTTCTAAAGAGCATCTCTTAATCTATCTGTCGGGAATGAAGAATTGATTAGACATATCATAACATCTATAGAATGGACTTCTATGTAATCATTAAAAATGATACTACAGAAAATATTTGTTGACATAGGGGAATATTCTAAGTAAAAAAAGCTGACTACAAAGCAAGAAGCCAGTCTGATTCCAATTTTCTTTAGAAAATTCTATATAAACATGTACACCAAAAGATAATAGCAGTTAACGTGATGAGTTCCACAGGATTTTATCTTCTTTCTCATAATTTTCCAGCTTTCTTATGATGATGGTAATGATGTTTGCAAACAGGGAAAAAAACATATATCATATATATGTATATACAGCACACACATGCATTAAGGTAGTAGACCATGTGGTATTCTTTCTTAAAGCTGACAAGTCTCTTTTTTCTTCCCTTATTGGTCTTAAGGAAATACTGCAGAAAGGCTTAGAGCAGTGGTTCTCAAAGTGTGGTCCTTAGACCAGCAGCATCAGCCTCACCTGTGCCCTACCCAGACTTACGGAATCAGAGACAAAGCCTAGCAGGGCCCAGCAATGTGTGTGTTAACAAGTGCTTTCTCAGGAGATTCTGATGCTCGCTGAAGTTTGAGAACCGTGGGTTCAAAGGCTCGTATGAATTCATTCCTGGGATAGGTTTCTCAGAAGCACGAGTAACCAGTTCTTGGGTCTATGAAGTTAGTGTGCCCGACCTACCTGCAAGGAGCTCCCACTCCCTGGCTGAGCTCACATTCCTCTCCAGAGGCACAGAGGCCCGAGTCCCCGTGGTCCAGGTGCCCCTGGCCCTCATACCCTGGTCTGCAGCGACAGTCTGGTTCCTTGGTCTGCTCATTCTTTACACACTGGGCGAAATCACCACAGGCCAGGAATTTGCAGGGATCTGCTTGATCGGCTGTAAGAGATGGAACAGATTGTGATGAATGATGATGCCTGATCAGTGGAACTGGCTGAAGTCAGAGGCAAGACACCAGTGTGTCTATGTTTGCTATCACCCCATTTTGGAGGGGGTTGTACAGCAGTGATAACAGGCTGGAGTCAAAAGAGAACCACACATTTCTGTATCTTTGAAAAATTAGTTTATAGACACAGGTGATAACATATTTCGCTCCACATATAATTAGGCACAGACTTTGTTGTGCATCAGAACCATCTAGAGGCCTTGTTAAAACACAGATTACTGGCCCCATCCTCAGAGTTTCTGATGCAGAAGGTTTGGGACGGGGACTGAGGATTATATTTCTGAGGTCCCAGGTGGTGCTGATGCATCTGATCTGGAGAGCACATTTTTCATAACCAGTACACTAGAGAATTAAGATTTTTTGTCTGTTAGGTTTTTTTAAGGTAGACATTTTTTGCAGATGAGTTGTCAACATAAGATCAGAGATACCTTATAAAGTAGTAAAGTAGACAGTCATTTATGTGGACAGTTCTGAGAACTCAGGATGATTTCCTGATTTAAAAAATATTTTTCTCTTAGTCTCTTGTTAATCCCTAAGGCCCTAATATTAGAGATTCCTTTCTTTGGAAAATTCAGATAGACCTCTGGTATCTTTTTTTGTCATTAATTGTTCTTTTTTACTCTATTCTTAATTCTGTAGGATTGCCTCACATTCTTTGTAAAGTGGATTATAGATCAAGAGAACCTCAGAATATTTAGCTGTGGAAGGCCCGTGGCCCCTGCCAGCCCATCCCTGTTTCCGCAGAGCTGAGCACACTGAGCCGTCGGGCAGAGAAGCCAACAGCCTGGCACCCACGTGATGGCGGCAGGACCAGAACAGGCCTCTGGTCTTCACACCATTGTTCTTTCTGACCTGGAAGGGTTTCCTGTTGAATCACATCAGCCATTTGTCCCTCAGATTCTTCTTTCAACAAGCACCTACAGAGTGCAAGGAACTAGGGACAGGCAACCATGTAGAAAGCAGCTCTTCCAAGAAGCCTGGGGGAGGTAAGAAATATATCCAGATTCTTCCATACAAGGGGCCCAGTACTTGTCTGCTACAAGAGCTCTAAACACAAGTTAGAGCAGAGCTCACCATGGAGGGGACTGTCTGGACTGAGTATTTCAAGTGGGTTGCGTTTGTACATGCAAAGACAACGAAACGCATTCCCCTGGACCCGGCAGCGTGAGCAGAGGCACAGAGGAGGGAAAGCAGACGCTGGAAGAGAGAGCAGGGGAAGCGGGTTTGGAGGGAGCAGAGACTCGTGGATGGGAAGGAAGGGAACTGAGCCTGGAAAGGTGAGTTAAGACTCCGGTAGGTCTTGAACGCCATGCTAAGGAATTTGGACTTTTCAGGCAGGTGGGAGCCTGAAAGGAGGGAGGGGTATTACCCGAATTTTGCTTTAGAAGGCATAGGTAAATAGAACTCAGAATTTTCAGAATTTAGGATGATTTCGGTAATCATCTGATCCAGTATTTCCCAAGTGGGAACATTTGCAGAGCTCTAATTCAGCAGGACTTGGTAAGTTTTATAATAAAGAGAGGTTTGGTGGCTAAATAACTTAAAAAAAAAAAAAAAAACGCAGGTGAAATCAACATAACAGGGTTCTTCCCTTGTTC
Source organism: Tapirus indicus (assembly GCA_031878705.1). Lineage (NCBI taxonomy): Eukaryota > Metazoa > Chordata > Mammalia > Perissodactyla > Tapiridae > Tapirus > Tapirus indicus. Next base: position 4,061,669 of record CM062933.1, read on the forward strand.
TTTCTCCCTCTCTCGCCCGGGGCGTCACGCCTTCTCTTCTCACTTTAAACCTCTCTGGTCATTAATAAGTTAAGGTCTGTTGTGAATCTCAAGCGGAGAACAGGGGCAGTGGCTCTGTCAGAGTTAGGACCGTGGGAGGTCTGTGCGTGAGTCGCTGGGGCACCTCTTGGGGTGAGGGTTCCATCGACACCCCTGTTCACTGTCCCGACCCCGCACGTCCCTGTGGTGGAGGAAGCGAGAGAGAGGGAGACCAGCCCAGGCTGTGGGCCAGCCCCAGTCCTTGAAAGCATGTCTTTGGGTCTCCCAGCAAGACAGACCTGCCGAAAGACTTCTTGTGAGGTTGTACTCTCTGCAGCTTGAGGGTCCCTTCTGGACAACCAGGCCTGGCTAGTGTGAACCTGCTTCCCTGCCCCACAGCCCTCAAGCTGGACACATCAGGATCCTTGTCACTGTTTAGCAGATACCTCAGATTTACCCTGACAACCCAGTGACTCCCTTCCAGGGCCTGGTGTAATAAACAATAGCTGTCAGCAGGTTTACACTCAGGACGGTGGTCTTGAAAAGAGAAGGCAGGAGGGAGGCATCAGAGGTTCCACGTCCCTCCGTCTGCAGTGGAGAAACCAGTGTAACTGGAAGGTGGACTCAAAGCACTGACTCTGCCCCTCTGAGGAGGGGCGGGGAATGTGTGTAACCAAGTGGGTTTCCCGTTGAAGAAATATTTCTGTTTTACCATAATTTCCTTCAGCCCAGCCAGGCATAGTCTGAACAGAACGCAATAAGGCAACATTGGAGAAATGAATTTATCCAAATTTGGGTATATTTGAAGAACAAATGCACCTAGTTCATAGATTCCTTGCTTTCCCCACGTTATTTATTCAGGACCAGTCTACAGAGAAGTGGGAGACTTCACAGCACCGAGCTTAGTTTCTGCTTACTGTGTATGCCTTCCTGGGTGCTAAGACAACATCCACTCATTCAACAAATATCCACATGGCCCCTCAAAATCTTCAGCACTAAGAATTTCAGACCAACTGATTGCTTTAGATTGTTGTTTTATCCACATATAAAGGTTTACATTTTAGATAGCATTTTAGATCTAGAAGGTATTTCAGAGAACTTCTCGACTGATTTGCTCGCTTTACAGATGAGGAAGCTGAGACCCAGTAAAGCTGAGTGTTGCCTGTTTGTGCTCAAGTCATCTAACTCCCTCCCCTGTCCCTTCATGGACTGTGCAAGAAGTTCCAGGGAAGGAATGAGCCCGAGGGCGCTGCTGGGCCACGGTGCGCAAAAGCATTGCAGTTGACTAGAGTTGTCCAGGAGAGACCATATTTACAACGTCACTTTGTGAAGCACCTCGTACTGCTGCCACCCCTACACCTTAAAAATGTTTTCCCTAGGTATGTTGATGACCTTCTTTGCTTACAAATCACACCTACAACTTTGGGCTTTAGGTAAACACTGAGAACTGGATGAAGGTGGATTCTGGGGAGGAAGTGCCTTGGAAGAGAAGAGATTGGTTCTATGAGGAGTGAAAGTTGACTAGTAGAAATTTCTCAAGCAAAGCTTTCCCTATGTTTGCCATATCCCAAAGATGTTTCTCCTTAGAATGATGGACTCATTCAGGGGTAGGCCATACAACTATTTGCCTCTTCCTTAACACAGCCCCAGGGATTTGCGCAAATTAGTCTGAACTTCCCACTCTTTGCCCTTGATTTGGTCAATATTGATAATGTAAACATTATGTGGCAACAACCTAAAATGCTCTGTTCTAAACATGGTCTGTAGCTTGAAAAGAGGGAGGACAAGGAGACTTGAGATCAACTGTCAGTTAGGAAAAGAACAGTTAGATGCCATTTTCTAGAAGAATATTTTCAAGTCCTAATCAAGATGAGTGTGGATTTGAGGAAGTGAAGCCCTGATGATTGGTGTATAGACTAATTGGTCTATAATTACCATATTTTCCTGGATTTGCTTAAATCCCCTTTAAAAAGATTATTTTTTATGGTGGGCACTATAGAAAGGTTTCTCCATGAGCCTGTACTGCACCCACCAAACACCCAGTCTGGTTTGGGGCATCCTCTGGGCTTACTACAATTGCCTGCTGGCAAAATGACTTAATTTTCTGTCCTTGACCCATTTGGATGGCTCTTCTGCAAAGTAAATTTGACATTTTCTCCGTATAGGCAGCCCAGGGCACTCGGCCTTAATGAGTCCAGTGGTATCAATAGCTGCTAGTTCGCAGCTGGTGGGAAAGATCCGGGTTCCTCCGGGCACCCGGAGGTTCTGGCCTGGTCCTCAGCTTCCCGTGTGGATTCGGGCGGTAGGGCATTAACGTCATTCTATTTCAGGCCTTGTCCCTGACATGGCCCCAGAGATCATGATCCTGAACCTCCAGCTTTGCCAGGAGCCCCATGGCAATTATTTACACAAACAGGGAGCTCACATTTATTGAGGGCCGTTTGGTGTTTGGCACTGTGCAGGGCACTTTAAACATGTCTTCATTAATATTCACAATGAGCTTCCACAGTAGATACTGCTGACCTCATTTTCACAGGTGGGAAAACTGAAGCCCATCTAGTTAGTGAGTATGACCCAAGATTCATGTCTGTATGTCTGTTTACAACGTCTGGCTTTTGACGTTCTAGTGGTTTTCAAATATGGGGTTTCCAGGAGATACCTCCGGGCTCGGAAGGGCCAATAGGGGATGAAAGAGAGTGTGTGGGAGGCTGCACCACTCCACCATCTTCCCTCTCGTGGGGTTACTTATCAGACTTTCAAGCAGTAATGCTTTCCTTTGAAAAAAGACCTTCAACTAAACAAAAGCTCAAAACAATCATCTGCTGCCACTACTTCAGGAGTACAGGCTGACACTACAGTGGCTCCACATTTGTTTCTGTTTAAATGTGACAGCGATGAACGTGGCTTGAAGTAAGTGAGCTGCCATTGGGGCTTGGAAACACTTGTATCGTTCTGATATTTCCAGTATAAGGGTATTTTCCGTATCAGTTTCTTCCCTGGATTTGCTTACGTGTCTTTGGTGCGCATTTCAAAGGTCCTCAGAAGCACTCCCAACTCTCGCTGTCCATCATGTGATCAAAACGCATTTAAATGAATGTCCCCTGCCTGCAGGGTACACTTGGAGGCCTTTTACAGTTAAAGTTAAGATTATGAGGGGCCGGCCTGGTGGCCTAGCGGTTGAGTTCCGCTCTGCTTCGGCGGCCCGGGGTTCGCAGGTTCGGATCCCGGCGCGGACAGACGCACTGTTTGCCAAGCCACGCTGTGGTGGCCTCCCATGTGGGGTGGAGGAGGATGGGCACGGATGTTAGCCCAGGGCCAGTCTTCCTCACACACACAAAAAAGATTATGGTCCTGATCACAAGTAGTTTATAAATTCACAGAGATCATAGGTCCCTGATGGTCCCAGACTGTCTTTTTCAAATCTCCTTTCCGGTCCCCAGGGCATGCACTCATGCTTGTCAGGTCTGAACACAGGCTCTCCCTGCCTGCCAGACCTCCGAGGGTCTCAGGTCTGCATTTCACCACCTCCAGTTCATTATGCCACCCCCACCCTACCCCCCCAGATTGTCCTGTCACTTGTCCCACATCCTTGGGGCTGTATATTGATTGCTTTTCTGCCTTATTCTTTATGATTTGTCATTCTTTGTCGTTCCATCGTCCCCTTCTCTTGTGCTGTCTCACCACCCACGTGTTGGCCGGGAAGTGAAGCACCTCCTTTGACTGGGGGCCGTCCTAGGGTGGGATTTCTGCTCAGTTGGCTGGAACTCAGGCTTCACCTGGGCCGGCCGGAGCTGAGATGAGGGCCGATTGCGTGTTTGCGGACGTTTTTTCATTTCCATGCTGTGAAACCTAGTGTTCACTAGATGGCGCTCAAAAGCAAAAGAAGTAGGAACGGATTTCGCGAATGACATTTTAAGAGCCCAAACTGATTTCCGTCTCCTTAAAACCACTGTGTGGTGCGAGCTGGCGGAGGGCGGCGAGGCCCGGGAGGAGCCGGCGCGGTGGCAGGAGCCCTCCAGGGACCGCTGATTGAGTCGTTGTCACCCCGGGATTGCCGCGGCACTCGGCCCGGAAACTCCCGGGTCCTCTCCGGTTTCAAACCTCCGCAGCTCGGAAGCAGGCGCCCCCGCGCCCCGCGCCCCGCGTGGCCGGGCCTCCGCCCGAGGGTGTGCGCGGGTGTCCCCGCACGTGCGCGCCCCTGCCCGCCCCACTGACACCCGAGGCTTTGTCGTGCTGGTCTTGTGGGGGAGGGCGGGAAGGGTCATTCCTCTGCCTGGGGCATCGGAGAAGGACAGACACATCCCAGCGAACGGTAATCTGTAGGGCGCGGGACGCACAGCTGTCGGGCTCACCACGCAGGCGCTCACGAACATGTTCTAAATTCTTTCAAGTCAGAAGAAAAATTAATATAATCCAAGCTGGATTATGTTCGTCTCTATACCAATGCAGTCGCAAAATATACTTTTCAATATTTAATTAATATTCATATTTAAATTAATATTCATGAAGGTAAAAGGGCCTGGAGTCCAGGAAATCCTAATACAGCCCTGGTAGTCTGACTGTCCCTTCTCCATGCTTGAATCTCACTCTCATACGCTGCTTGGTGCTGAGGGTTTAGTAATCTGAGTCAATATAGCCCTGTACCGAACCGAGACGTACGCAGCGACCTCATCTTCCACGCGGGCCCACCGGGCTCATTTCCCGAATCCTGAGAACGTTCGGGACTGGCTGCCCCTGCGGAGGGAGTGCGGGCGCTCGTCCTGCCGTCGGCGCTGCAGCCTGCAGAGACGCCCTCGGCTGCAGGACGGGCCCCGGCGGCTGTGTGCGGCCGCGGCGACGCAGGCGAGCACCTGTCGGTCTCCTGTTTCCCGTCTATAAAATGGGGTGCTTACACCACGTGATCACTGATGTCCCTCCAGCTCCCACTCTAGGTGTCATACTGGAACAAAGACAGCAGGAGCGCTAGCTAGACATGCTGGCACAGACCTCCAGAACTGCTGATGCAACCCAGTGATCAAAAGAGCTTTAAAAAATCTACATTTCAGTTAATGTTTCATCGTTATTTATTATTAGCCAAAAATGTTTTGCTTTTGGCTTATTGCTGAAGGGTGGGATTAGAGTGAGAGTAATTATTTAATGATAAATAGCACACAGCAGAGCACCGTGCACGTGGTTGGGGCATTAATACACACTTGCAGAATTGAAAGTTATTAATGGGAGTTCTTCCTGGTTTACAGGGTTATGCTGTGTGAGAAACTTTGGGCTTCATTTCAATTCCCCACCACCTGCAAGAACAGCCGCCAAGAACTATTTATAGCAGGCTGTCAGTAATTCTTTCTTGTGGGTGTGTGAGTGCCCACACACCTCACCCTGGATGGGAGGTTGAAGACTCATCTCCGGTATCAGCCATTATTTGTATTTGCCAAACTGAGGTGTTTTGGGGGCGTTGATGTCAGGGCCTGAGTGTCCCAGGATGGCCTGTGGAGGAAGATTTGGACAGTGGGGGCTGTGGGAGGTGGTCGTGCAGCTGGGCTGAGGCCCAGGCTTGTGGGGAGGGTTTGCATTAAGGGCTTGGATGAAGGACTCCAGGAGCAACTTAAGGAAGCTCCGTGGGGTGGCCTGGGTATGGGATGAAGGCACAGAATGGAAATCTGGAGAGGGGTGAGAGGTGTCTGCAGTCCGGCGGGTATGGGGCTCTCTTGTGGAAGCAGGCGGTAACTGAAAATCCCTAGTGATGGCCTCTCAGGAGGCCCAGGGCAGCAGCAGCATCACCCCAGGGACATAGGAGATGGGGGGCGGGGCAAAGGAGAGGGCAGAGGCTGGGGAGAGCCTCCTGGAAGGGGAAGTCCTGTGGCTGCCCCAGCTGGGAAGGGACACTCCTAGCAGAGCCAGCAATACATATAAAGGGGACAGTTGGAAGTTTGAGACCTTTATTTCTGAGTGAACTTTTTTTTTTGCATTGTAAGAATATGACAAAATACTATAGAGAATTTCACTTGGTGAAATGTAGAGCCGAACAATTCATTTAGGATTAATTAAATGGAAAGGTGTTGTCACTTTTTCTAAATAAACAGCCTCTGTGTACCCAGTAGGAGGGTTGATAAGACTCCTTTTTAGAAAGAGGCTGTGTGTAGAGCGGAAGGAAGCACACAGCTGCCTTTGGGTCCCAGCTACAGCACTTGGTGACTGTGTGACCAGTAACAGTAGGTCACTCACACTTCGCTGAGACACAATTTCTCCAACTGTGTAATGGGGGGAAGGAATACCCACTGTGGGTAGTTATTTATAAAGATTAAATAAAAAGTGTCAACTAAGAGTAGCTATTATTGTTTTTATTGTCATTATTGTGATAAATGGCATCCACCACCTTTTCAGAGCTGGCGACTAAAATGGGAGTCTTATAAATTATGCACTTTCCAGAGAAAACGAGGTTGTTGGTCCACATTCTGGCTAGAAGCATCCTGGATGCCAGAACGTAATTGATTCTATGTTTACCATTTACCAGCCTTGAGGTCTGCCCATTTTTGAGGAGGCTTCTTAGGAATTCAAGGAGAGAATAGTTATAATAAGTTATATGTAGTTTTGCATTTTTGAAATCTTCAACCTGCATAGCTAAGTGGCGTAAAAGTCCCATAAACCTCTGAGGAATTTTCACAGCAGCCGAAATGAAAGCCGCCTCTCCTTGCCGGGAATGCTGGCGGAATACTGAGCAAGCGTGATTTATTTGGTTTTTCAGCTGATAAATCACAGATAGTTCTAACATTGGTTTATACTTTTCATATCACAGATTCATTTATTCGGGGAGTGTTCAAAAGGTGATGGGCGAAGCGCACGCAGCGGCCCCAGCGTGCGGCGCCCCTGCACACCCCGTGCGCCCCGGCCCGCTGCCCGCGAGGACGCGCCGGGAGGGCAGGTGCCCATCTGTGTGCAATGGCGCTCACCTAGAAACCTCATGAGAAGTATCGGAGTCTCGCTTCTCCTCTTTAGTCCAACAGAAGTCATGGAATGATATTCCCCTCTCCCAGCATCACTGCCACAGACTACTTTTCCACCATGACATTAGGCCAAAAAAAAAAAAAAGAAAAGAAAACGATTGGGTTTTGTTTCAGATTTTGCAAGTGGAACTAAATAATTGGTCTGGCTGGGCACTGCCTGTGACTATAAGAAAACTAGGGCATCATAAAGAAATGCTAAATCCGCCGGCCCCTCAGCTTGACTAAGCTTCCACCGGCTTCTTCCTGACTCTCGGCCCGTCTTCCCTTTTCTTAGAGCAGTTAAGTTTAGAAAACATATTGTAAATTCATTCTCTGTCCCTTTGAGATGTAAATCTTCTTCAAAGTTTCTTGCCAATTACAACTCAGGACTGTTTTTCTGAGGACCAAACGTAGCCATAGAGTAAGCTAGCGCCCCCTGCCTCCCGGTCTCTGTGGGAGGGTGGAGCCTGGCTCCCAGCTCTGAGACAGCAGGTGGACCGTCTCACTTTCCACTTCATCCCAGCCTCACTCAGATCTGACCTCTGCCCTCACCGCCCCGCTAGATTGCTTTTGCAAAGGGTTCTAACGACCTCCGAACTGTCAACTTAACTGACCTCCATCCACTTGTTCACTCACAGCAGCTGAAATGGCTGCTCTGTCTCTCCCGCTTTCTCTTTTCCAGACTTCTGCAGCGTCATCCTCTCCTGGCTATCCTCGATTTCCCCATTATGTGTTGGGGTTTCTCGTGTTCTATTCCCAGCTTTCTTTTCCTCCCACCAGGCACATTGCCCAGAGCCCTTTTCCCCATGTTCTCCGGCTTCAGCTGAGGTCTCCCAAATGTACACTTTCAGCACTGGCCTCCCCCTGGCCTCTAGACCCTACTGCATAGGCTGGAGGGCAACTCCCCTGATGCCTGTTTCCGTAAAACTGGTTTCCCCAAAAACATTTTTGTGGAGTATCTTCATATCCTTAAGATAGCTTATTAATTTCTGCTTTATTTTTTGCATTAAAAATGTTTTAAATAAATTAATCTATGTACCCTTTGTAACTATTTATATATTTTTACTAAGTATTTTCCAAATTTGCAGTATTTCATGAATGATAAACTGTACGTTTTTATTTTATAATCTTGAGAATACTTCAAGGACTGTTTAGTACCTAGTTTGAAGACTTTTTGAGTTTTACAAAATAGTATTAAAGTTTAACTCAAAAAGACCATAAGTCATTAAAAAAAGAAAAGTAGGACACCAAAGTGGATGCAAATAGGTCGAACAGGGGCTCTCAGACAACTGGGCTCTAAAAGAGCTGGCTCAGCAAGGCTTTCCCTTCCTTCCAGGCTGAGCTCCCTTCCTCCCTACCTTGTATCCAAAGCTGCTATCCCAGTGGAATAGGTACCTGGACCCTCCCAGAAATGCCTGCCTCTTCCTCCCACTCTTTCTGGAACAGCTTTTCCCTCCCTCCTCTGCCTGGGCCCACAGTCATCATACACCAAGGCATCACATACTCAATGTCGCCCTCTATCTGGGAAGCCTGCCATGGCATCCCCTCGCCTAGAATTACACGCTCTCTCCTCTGTGCTCCATAGTCTTTCTGTGCACATCCTGATTATAGTATTTAGCAGACTCTCTTATAGCTTTTTGAATATGAGTCTCTTTCTCCTGGCAGGTATTTAGCGCCGAGTACAGAGATGGGCTTGATTGACCTTCGGGTCCTGGTGCCTATAATTGTGCCTGACTGGTGGCAGATAATCCCTAAGTGTTTACTGAGTGTATGAACGAACAGAGACTCAAATGGTTGCAGTATCATCTACTTGTCTAACTTTTCTGTAACAGCAAAGATAAGGGCCAGAGGGAGTAAGAACCTGGGAAATCTTTGATGGTTTAAGAAAAATCATTCAACATTTGGACATAGCTTCCATGTCACGCTAGAGTGCTAACAGTCCCACCTAGTAAACAGGGAACTCTGTGGGCCAATCTGGCCAGCCGCCTGCTTTTTTACAGCCTGCAAGCAATGGTTTTCAGGTTTTTAAATAGTTATGTAAGCACCTACATAATATCCTTGATTTTACCTTTTGGCTTGTAAAGCCTAAAATATTTACCATCTGGCCCTTTAAGAAACACTTTGCTGACCCCTAGAAGGCAATAATTTTGTTTGACTTATCATTTACTATTGAATGTGGCATTTTACAACTATAAAATTAGAAGTTGTCATATAGAAATGGATAAGATACAGTGATTCTCTTTTGTATTTAGCTTAACAATCTTATTTCATCATTCTCTCTTGTTCTCTGGCTATATAAAATGTTTCCACATCCTCTTTAAACCAGATTTGTCATCCTAACGATCCTCTTATTAATGAGTTAAATAAAACTTTGACATATGTTCACTATCTATTTGTGTGACAATTATGTTTTTCATATTTTGAGGGTTATTCTTTGATAAGGGCTGGGGAAGGTGGGGGGGGGGTACGGCTGGCTGCTCCCAGCCTTGGGGAAGGTGGGCTGTGAGGCAGAAGACCCTCCCTCCTTCTGAGCTCCTGTGTTTCCCAAGAAGGTGGGACAGGGGTAAGACAGCCAGGAACTCTGTTCTGCTGTATCTGGCCTTCCCGGTTGGGAAAAGTTTAAGATGACAGGATGCTGTCTCTGTTTTCCAAGGACAGATTCTTGGGGGTTCTCGCCATAGACAAGCTAGGTATTTACTCCTGATATACAACAGTTCCAGCAGCTGCCCCTTTTCTGTCTAAAGATTTCCCCTTTTAATTCTCTTTCAAGGAGAGTTTGCTGGACAGATTGGACCAGCACCAATGAGTTCAAGCAAATATTCACAAGATCAAACCTGAATCAGGGTTTCTGGTATTTGTTAAAACGACCTTCTGGTGTTATCTGGGATTTTGATTATCCGTGCCCCTCAGACCTCTCTTACTAGCTGCTGAGAAATGGGCACTGCTATGCATCAGCCCAAGCCTTAGACACTAGACAAGACCATGCCAGCAAGAGAGCCAGAGGCCATGTAAATTAGAATTTGAGTCCTTATTCTCCAGGAACTCGAAGTGATTATGTTCATTCGGGGTCCAGGACCTGAGAGGCAGCTCGATCAGTTGGTTGCACTGGTTGGTTATACTAGGAGAGTGTTACAATCAGCTCGCCTGTCAGTCAACATGACAACTTACACTCAAATATACCGCCAAAAGGAGAAAATCTGGATCAGCCAGTCATGCTGAAAAACTAGGAACAAAATAGCTGTCATATTCTAGATTAAAAGGAAGACAACTATCAAAAACCATTTGCATATTTTTCCTCAATTTGTTTTAAAATCTAGACACCTATTTCTTCTATAATCAAAGTACTAATTTTGTACATATTTCCCCAAACTAATATTGTACAGGAGAACTGACGTTACAAACACATTACTGTACCTGTAACTGTACAGGTTTTTTAGAACAGCGATTTAGATTTCAGGTTCAAGAAGTTTTATAAGATATGCAGATTCGTAGAAGTAAGGCTTTGACTCTGCAGAAGGAAAGGTTGTGAGGGTTTGGGTTTGGGGCTGTCTCTGCCTGGACTGGAACAGGCTGTGAACAGGGCCAAGGAGCTGTGAGTGACGTGAGAATGAGGGCAGGGGTGTTTGTGGTTTGTGTCTGAGGGGTCCCTGATCACCGCTGCTCCTTAGGTGGCCACTGCCCGCTACTCGGCAGCCACTACCCTCCAATGGCAGCTCCGACTACTGCCACCGGCTCCCTCATGGCTGGTGTCCTGCCCCTCCAGCTCTGGCTGACAAAGACGCTTTCCTTGACCAAACTCTGCTCAGGCTCCTCTGAAATGTTCAGCTTGGCCTCGACTTTTGGACTTCTGTGTTCATCTCTTCACTGTCCAGTTTTAGCAAGAATCCTACTAAGTTGGTTTAGTTAGCATCCCCCATCCTCCATATCTGATCACCCTCTATATTGAATCAGGTTCCTCAGTCCCCACCATCCCCCAGGTGATGTCTGATTGCCCTGACTTGCTTTCCAAAAGAATCCTGTGAGGTCAGTTTAGCCAGAATCCCCCCGACCCCTGATGTTTACTCTTAATGATTTGCTATCCCCCCGACCCCCACTCGCTGCTTGGCTATAAACTGCCACTTGCCCCTGCTGTATTTGGGTGGAGTTCAGTCTCTCCCCCCTGCACCCTTTGAGCTGGTCCCCTTGCATACAGTCTTCCTTGCCGTCTCTGACAAGGGTCATGAAGAACTGTTTCTCCAGCAGCACTGGTTGTCTCTGTGGCTGCAGCAGGCTGTTCAGCCCTCACCCCCACCAACCACCACAGGCCATCTCACTGCCTGAGACCAGCCCAGAGGGGCTAGAATGCCCTACAGTAATCTCTCTCCAACATTCTCTCTTCTGTTCAGGCACCAGGCCTCAATGAGATGGGATTTCAAGGAAAACTCAGTGCTTTCTTCAATATGGGGTCCCTCCTTAGTGATTCCCAGCTCACAGGAATTTGCAACTAAGTGTGGCATGTCAGAAAGTGCTCATTAGAAAGTCTTTCTGAATGGAAAAGGCATAGCTTTGATCCCAGCATCATTCTAAGGTATCCCTCTTTGGCCACACTGCAGCTTCCTTTGGGCAGGGACCCCTGCTTCCATACATTGAGATGTGACGCGGGGGTGGATGGATGCTTGTTGTTTTGGATTAAGCAGGTAGAAGACGGTCAAGTTCCGATCATCAACCACTTGCTGTTACAAGCGGGTGAATCTACCCTTTGCCTTTGGTGAAATAACTAAACCCGGAGTCCCAGCTGTGAGTGGGGAACCCCCCTCCACTCCTTGCCTGTTCCTCCCTGCCTGCTTATACTGTTTCCCCCTCACCCCGCCTTTTGGGGACAGGTTGGCACAATGACTCCTTGCTCTAAATAGAACCCCTGTTGGATATTGGATTTATCCATTTTGATTTATATAGAGGAATTCATAAAGTTCACTGTTTGTTTTATTATTATTATTTTTTTGCTGAGGAAGATTGGCCCTGGGCTAACAACATCCGTGCCCATTTTCCTCTACTATATGTGGGATGCCACCACAGTGTGGCTTGACAAGCAGTGTGTTGATTTGCACCCGGGATCCAAACCTGCGAACCCCAGGCCCCCAGAAGCTGAGCATACGAACTTAACCACTACGCCACTGGGCAGGTCCCCATTGTTTATTTTTAACTTTTATAAAATCCATATTTGGCTTTCTAACTCTGCTGTCTTCAAATCCTTCGGTTCAGGCATCACTTATGTCCTAGTCAGCTCACTACAGCCATTTCTTGGCCGACCTCTCCCATTCATTCATTTATTCATTCTTCTCTGAGTTTTCAAAGTATTAAAAATTCAGATTTTCCCCCTCTCCAAGTATCTAGTAAGAAATCAAGTGAGGTAATTTCCCAGGTTGTCCAGTGTACTCCGGCATTCGCCAACTGTTCTACCATTAAAAGTATGACTTGGGCACATCCCCCACAGCACACTAGGTGGCCTTTCTTGGACAGATGGAGGCATTTCTTAGACAGCTCTGTATAAATTTAGCTCCAGTAGGGACTAAAACCGATGTTAGCACCATCTCATTTCTATTGCTATTGGCTTCTTAGAGGAAAAGCTACACAGCCGAGCTGTTCACTAGAAATTAGGGAAAATAATTTCGGTTCCAACCTCCATACAAATACATCATCATGGTACTTTGTATTGTTCTCACTGGTATCTTACCAGGTCACAACGTACGAGTCAAGTGAATAATGACCATGTTGCAATATTAACTACTAACATTTATTAGTCACTGTGTCGAATGTTATGCTAAGTGTTGTAAATATTCTTTTAGTTAGTCCTCACACCTGTTACTATCTCCGTTTTCCAGTTGTGGAAATTGTGTGCTGTTAGCACACAGGACTGACATTCAGAACTCTGGCCCTCCAAGGTCATCGCTATGCTGTGCTTCCTTCCAACATCAACCGGCTTCCTGCCCTCTTTCTGAGGTACAGCTTAAGTGGCGCTGACATTGAGAAGCCTGGACCCACAGCAGCACAAACAAGTTCTCCCTGCCTCAACTTGGCTCCTTACATTTTCCTTTTCTGTTGTTGGAACGGTCTCTAAGTAGACTGTCAGCTCCCTAAAGGAGGAGGAAAGGAAGGGGACTGGGCCCTCACCTCGCTTATGCTTTTCAAATTCTCCCTGCACACGTCCCTGTACTGTTTTCAATGGTCTGAAGAAATCCATCTCCTGACCCACACTGTCAGGCCCCTGGTTCTTTCTCAGCGCTGAGGTAGTTTTCAGGGGAAGAGGCAGTATCTTACGAGCATTTAGGAGGTCTTTGACTTCTCATCGGGCCAGAGGGCTTCCTGAGCAGCCCCTATGCGGAGGTCAGCACTCCAGGCTCAGTGCCTAAGGGCGCTCTGTCTTTTTAAAGATCCTGTTTACTAAGGTAGGAGGCAATTTTCTTAAAGTTGCTCAAAGTTCTGCTCTGTCAAAGATAAGTGTCTCCCAACAGAGCCTTGTTTGCATTTTGCCCAAGGCTTTTTCCCTCTGCCGGCATTGTTAGTCCACAGAAAGCCGGAGAGGATGTTAAGGCTTCACTCCACTAATTCATAGCCAGTTAGGAAGCTTTGTTTTGAACCTGACTGGAAGGTCGTTTTCAGCAGACTTGGAGCCTTGCCCCCTGAACTCCAGGGGATTAAAAAGCTTCCTTCAGTTGGTGAGAAAGCAGAATTTTGAAACTGATGGTGGAAACAGTTCCCAATTTGGGCATAGCTGGTTACAATGGTACATATGCCAGCCTTTAGTATCAGAACAAATGTTGGCTTTCTGAAATGTGCCTTTGGGCTAAGCCCCCATATCTTTAGGAATTTTCTTCACATTGAACTCTTCTTTGCTTTAATTTGCACACGGAAGCTGATCTAAGGCAGACAATGGGAAGGGACATTATTTTCTTCTTTCTTTGGTGATGGTGAAGTGGCTATTTTCCAAGTCTGAATTTTGGTCTCATGATTATTTTTCTTTCCTCAGGACGCTGTCAGTTTCATCCGGAATTGTCTTAGGAAGAGGTGATTGGATAGTTGACTATGACTGGAAGGTTTCTCAGGTAGGAACCCCCGGGTTGTTGCAGTTCACTGAGAAAGTGCTTTCGACTTTTAGGAGAATGTAAATTAGCACGGCTGTGGGCTACCTCTGAAGCCCAGCGGCAGTTCTGTCCCGAGGGAAATGCGAGCTCCTGGCTGGCGAAGCAGGAGGCCCGCCCGGTCTCGGCCGCTGGGTGTGGGAAAGCTCTCGCCTGCCGGCCTCAGGACCCCGCCTTTCTCACGGGCCCATCTATAGCTTCCAAAAGGTTATTTCATCAAGTGTAATTTTAATTCGATTTTTGTTGAACTGCATACTTAAACAAACAAACACACAAAACCAAAAACACTCCCACAAGGTTCTGGGTTGGATTCTTTTACCTGGTTCAACGTCGAGAGAGTAGCTGTCTATCTCCAGATCCAGTTGTTGCGCTGCCGCCGAGCGGAAGTCCTCCAAGACCCCGTGCACCGCCCTGGTGAGGTTATAGGGCACCGACCTGGCAAACCTCACTCTGCTGTTCACGATCACGCTCCCGTTTCTGAAGTTCAGTATTTCGAGTTGCTTAAATCCCGTCAGATTGGATCGTAGATATGGAACCAGCTGCAAAATCAAAGATGGTTTACTCTTAACGCTGTTCTAAGTGCTCAGCTGCTGCTAATTCCATTTATACTCACTTTTCATTATCTGAGGCATAAATTTCAGTTCCTTTTTTATTGCCTTTATTTTTGTGTTTGGATTTAACGTGAGACCAGAAGACCACTATTTAATGATCTATTTGCAGTGATTACATCCCATAATTCCACCTTTCTATCTGTGTATTGAGATGGATGTGCAGCGGTTTTCTTCATGAAGAATTGTGAGAACACAGGATTTTTACAAATCCAGGCCAATGCTATCAGCAAAGCAGGAATGCCAGGTTCACTTATTAAAAAAAAAAAAAAAATCCAACCCAATAAAAACATGTTCCAAACTGAGCCCCAGAGCAAACCGACCTACGCTGGCATAAATGGGACACCTACTCGGAAGCAACCAATTTGAAACGACCTATCGAAATACACAACAGCTTGAACATCAGCTTGTCTGTCGATGCAGGATCTGTTTCACGGTCAACACAAATGCGGTGCGGCAGAAACAGCAAGGGACTGGCAGTCAGGAGACGGGCGTCAGTCCCGGAACTGTCCCCAACCAGCTGGGTGACCTTCATCAAGCCACTTAACCACCCTATTGTACCTCAGTGCCTTATTTGAATCGTGAGGGAGAAGAGTGGTTCCCTAAGGACCTTTCCCAACTATAATTGAATAATCTCAAAAGTATGCCCGAGGGCAGGTTCCCACAGCTGCCTCTTGTGAGCCACAGCCGTCCATGAGACCGTTGTTCAGAAGTGTTTGACACTCGGTGATGTCTGTCCTGTTCCTGGCCCTGAAAGTGAGCCCCTCCTTCATGAACCGATACCTGTGAAGCCAGAGAGCACACGGGGCAAGCTGCAGTCTCCCCGGCTTGGCCCAGACCAGCTTGTTCCTTGTCCCTGTCCCCACCCCACCCCACCAGAATTTTGACTCTGACCCTGACCCTGACCCACATTCTGATGCCCTTTACCCCACAAGGTTACTGTGAACATGAAATAAAATTTTATACAAAGTGTGGAACTTCTTTTTTCAATCTTCTCTCTCCAGATTTCTCCCACTTCCTTTGACTGGGGTCATTCTTTGTGTCTTAGCATTGCTTTGGCCTCTGGTGTGAATTTCCTCTCTTCACCTTGTGTGCAGATGACTAGCTGCTCCCTTCTTCCAGATCCATTCTGCTCTTCTTCATGGGAAAGAGGCTGCCTAGCTGGAGGCCACATTTCCCAGCCTCCCTTGCAGCGAAGTGTGGCCATGTGACTGATGGAATATGAGTGGAAGAATGGGGGCAACTATGATATCACTTGCCTAGGAAATTGCTTGCCCTGCACTCCTCTCTTTCCTCTTCTCACAAGTGGAAACAGAGATGTACCAGTGACCCAGCTTTCACTGTGTGAATGAGGAAACACCCTCGGGGTTGGCAGCTACAAGACAGAAGGCATGTGAGTTTCTGGATGACATTGTAGAGCAAAGCTGTTTGACCCACCAAGGGAAAGAGACATAAACTTGCATCTTATTTAAGTTACTGTATTTTTGATCTCTTCATTATAGCAGCTCAGCATGTACCCTAATTAATACACCTGGGCAAGGTGCACTGGGACTCTGTCCCTGAGATTTCCCCTGTATCTACTCACCTTGGAAAAGTGAGTAGGCATAAAGTCTACTTTTATGGAAAGATGGCATGAAGTCTTCTTTTAAAGTAAAGTCTTCCTTTAAGTTCACTTGAAGAATCGGTTTTTATGTGGTTTTAATTTACATAATGATTTAACTTATATGACGCTTACAAATATTTTTTCTGTTATTTTCAGAAATTCTGCAATCTGTGTGACATGTATTATGTACTTGACTTTCACTGGCTCGGAGAGATATCAAATAGTTCAGCATTTCTTATTGTACATGTAGAAACAAAATAAACGTGGGTTTTCAGGATGTTTATAAATCAAAGATATGTGCCATCATGATCGTCTTCTCACTTTCTTTGTTAGGGATCGGGGGTGAGAAGCCATTTAGCCAATTTTTAGGTTTACAGGAACTTAAGGGGAGCTTAAAAAGGAACCTTACCCCTGAACTCTCGGCCTCATCTGCGCTGGACCATTCTAGCTTTGTACCCTTTGTCACATGGCTGGAAAACAGCTTGTGGCATTACAACATAGGAAAAGTCCACTCATATTGCTTTCAAATTTCGAGTTCAGCACTTGAGTGACTATGTCTGATTCCTGGGAGAACTGTAATGAAAAGATCTTAGGATAAATTTGTTCCCGTGAGGCTGGGTGGCAGTGTCCGTGTCCGCCACAGAACTCACTTCAGTTTGGATCTGAATCCATCTCAACACTCCAGCCTTCAGCAACAGCTATCTCAGAGGCTTGTCTCTTCCAGCCTGCATTGCTCAAGACAGCCAGTGATGTTATTATAAAGTAACAACAACAAAAGAAAGAAGAGACAGAGAATGACAAGCAGTGCCCACTCACCAGCTGTGTGAATCGTTGCTCCAGAGCTTGGTACTCCAGAGAGCTCTTGTTGAATAGATCATTGGAGAAGGGCATGTTAGCAACACGCAAGCTGAAGAACACTACTAGCTCCTGGCCCTTGGTGGCGATGGTCGTAGAGCTAGTGGTGATGTACTGTAGAGTTGGGACAGGAGTGGTATTCTCCAAGAAGTGATCCGGGGTAGAAACATATCCACTGAGTCCTGGTACCTCGGAGGAGGCAGCAGTGTTAGACGGATCCATTCCATCTAAGTCTCTGACTATATCTTGGCTGCGTGTACTCACCCTGCTGTCTTCTGAAGAAGGTGAGTGTAAAATTTCCACAGTCGATTGGCTGATGACAGAATAATCACCCATGGGGATGGTTAGCCTGGGGATTTGTACTGTCTGGTCAATGGACATTATGTCTATGGCACTTTGATCAGTCAGAGAGAAGATGCTCGAAGCAGTAAAGAAAGGTAGTGTTTCTGATACAGAGGTAGAGTCCATAGCAGGTGGAGACCAAGAATTGTCTGTGGAGGAAGCTCCTGAGACCAATTCGTCATGTCCACGTAGTTCCCCAAAGAATAGAAAGCAGAAAAGAAAGTCCAAAGTTAAACTTAACTTAAAAAAATGCATTTGCATTGATTATTTTAATATCATCTTTTAAAAAACAAGAAATTGGTACAGAAAAGGCAAGTAGCCCTGTGTCCAAACCTAGGGAGACAGGCTGGGTCCCTGTACTCATTTTTTCAGGCTCCATACCTCTGAATAGATGAGACTTAAAGAGCACCAGTGACCTAGAGTTTCTGGAATTACTGCCCAGCCACACACAGCACACCTAGAGACCAGCTGGTAAAAGCTGACTATGTCACCAGGTGGTGCCAAACCACAGATGGCGTTGGAATAGATTTGGACCCCACATCCCCACGCGGAACTCCCAGCCAATTAGCTATGCAGTTTTGGCTCCGAAATTTTATTCACCTTCCAATCCTGCAAGCCTGAATTTTATGGAATTGGATTTTTTGGATCCCAGTTATCACATTTTGGTAGTTTTACCAATTAAAGTTTAAATTATGCTGTCCTCAAATTGGATAATCTGACTGAATATCTTGCGAATTTGCAAAATGATATTGAGAGAGTAAAGGTGTGAGTTGCATATATAATTTTAAGTTTATATTGACCATACAACTTGCTAAATATTTGATAATATTTAAAGATTTTGTCACATTTGCATGATTATACCTCGATAATTTCTACCACCCCTTTGTATTGCTTCCTTGGATAAGTACACATTGATCTGCTGCAGTCCACTCCCTTTTTGGTGCAAAATTAAAATCAGTAAGTATTTATGAACTAAGAAAGTGGTTATATGAAACTTTCAGATAAAGAGATTGGTGGATTATTAAAATACTCCAATAAACCTAAATCCAGAGCCACTGACAATATTTAAGGCATTAGGTAGATCAAAACAGCGAGCTTTCTGTGAGTCCTTCAGTGGCATTTTGGCAAATCTACAGGAAAGCTGTGCTGAGATTCAAAGGCTAAGCATGATGAATGGACTGTCTGGATGCAGATATCATCTTTGGACTCTCAGTCAGCTAATTTACTAGAATGCAATCACCCAGACTGCAACTCCAAGTGATAAACAGCTCTGAAAGGTGGAATCATATTAGTTTCATTAGTTTCTTAAAATGAAACCTGCCTGTTGGTGAATTGTACTCAGATTTCAGAGAAGCGCCCTCTTTTCTCTCACCGGGGGAGGTGCCTAGGTGTGTCTACCTATAATTCACTCAACTGTCAGAATGATGTTTCTTAACATCCAAGATCTCTCTGGATATTCACTTGTAGTTTTATTCAGATCTCCATTGCTGTGGACTGAATGTTTGTCTCCACCCCAAATTCATCCGTTGAAGCCCTAATCTCCAATGTGACAGCATTTGGAGGTGGAGTCTTTGGGAGGTAATTAGGTCATGAAGGTGGAGCCCTCATGAACAGGATTAGTGCCTTTACGACAAAAGACACAAGAGAGATGATCTCTCTCTTTTCCACGGGAGGATGTAGCAAGAAGGCATCTGTCTGCACACCAGAAAGAGGGATCTCAGCAGGAATGGAATCAGCCTGCAACTTGATCTTGGACTTCCTAGCCTCTAGAACTGTGAGAAATAAATTTCTGTTCTTTAAGCCACCCAGTCTACAATATTTTGTTATAGCAGCTTAAGCTAAGACAGCCATGGAAGGATCTGGGATGAGTAAATTGCAAGGCTTCAAGTGCTCTCAGTGATTTGATTTGACTTCTTTGTGCCATGGGGGAAATGCATCTGAATCTGTGTTCCTACGATGTGATCTCTGTGCTCCTCCAGAAAAGGGTTGGGGAGGAAGCATAAAGACGGACGTCTTCAACCTGCTCTTGGGCCAGCATCTCATTACCCACACCTTTCTCACCATACAGTCTTTAGCCAGAGTAAAATAGTCTGCTGTATTATGTCATCAACCAATATAAATGACTTTCTAACTCTTTCCCTTTGTGTCATCTTAACATTAATCATTCACATTCACAATAAACCTAACCAAGTTAGTTCACTGATGGAACAGTGGGCTATTTAAATGTAGGGTTGCTAGGCAAAATGCAGGATTCCCATGAGAATATACTTACACTAAAAAATTATTTGTTGTTTATCTGAAATTCAAATTTAACTGATCATCTTGTATTTTTCTTTGCTGAATCTAGCAGCCCTATTTAAATGTGATTTTAGAAGGCTCCTTCTACTCTCTCTTGGCTTGATATTGAAACTACTAAGGCTGTAGTCAGTTCCTTTGAAATAAAAATATCATCCAAACCTTACCACTACTTATAAATGTATTTTAAATAATTATGTTTTCATCAGTTTCTTATGTAAAAATTAGACATAGTAGTTACACAGGCCATTACAACATTAAGTTTTTACACTGCAATGGAGAAGTCAAGCATTAAAAGCCAAGGCCATTCATTTCATCGTGAGGTATGCAAAATAAACAGACTCAAAATAACGTGAACTTTAGCTGTTATGATGGAGTGCGTGGGGCCCCCGTGAGGGTGTGAGGTGTGTTGTGCACGTGGTGGGGGTGCTGGGTAGAAGCCCAGCTGCTGGGTGTAGAGTAAAAGGCTATTTTGGTCACTTTCTGGACAGGAGACTTGTCCAAAAGCAAAGGCCGTAGATGAAATGGTTCAACCCAAACTAGATGAACTCAGGGCCAGCTGAAGCCCCAAGTGAGATAAGCTGGTAATGGGTGAAGATGGGTACAGTGGGGGCAGACAGAGGCCCCATCAGTAGCCAGAGAAAGGCAAAGCAGAAGATGAGCAAGGTGTGAGGGACAAGTGCAGATGCAAGGCTATTCTAAATGCTGCTAGAAAGAGTCACATATATACATATACACACTATATCATAAACATCAAGTGGTCACCTATTTTATGTTTAGAAATCTAAAAAGGAAAGATTCCACAATCTCCTTTAGATCTTCATGTGGCATGACCAGCAAGTTCTTAATTCTGTATTAAACAGATCCGCTCTTATTTATCATAACAAGAAAGTTATCTTTCTTTTTGTCATATTATAGATATAGAACATAAATGCTTATTATTCAAATAGATATTGACAGCCTACTATGTGCCAGGCACCGTTCCAGGTGCTGGGACACATCAGTGAACAAAATGGATAAAAGTTTCTGGCCCCAAGGAACTCACCATCTTGTGGAGGAAGATAGAAAATAAACAAAATAAACAAAGGGAAATATATAGCCTCCCAGGTGGTGATAAGTGCTCTGGAAGTAAAATGAAGCAGGAGAGGGGGTGGGAAGGCCGGGTTTGCAATTTTATGTAGGGTGGTCACAGAAAATATGATATTTGAGCAAGACCTGAAGGAAGTTAGAGGGTCTAGCCATGCAGCAAATGCAAATGAGAAAGCCAAAGGAAGAAGAATATTTTTCATGTCCCAGAAACATCTAGCTGGGAAGGCAGCATGGCTGGAATGGAGATCTATACTATCAATCAAGTGTGAGGGTGACTAAAGGTATTTTCAAACACACAAAGTCTCAAAAAATTCCTCCCAGGCCCCCTTTCTTAGGATGTGTTTACCTGAAATGATGGGGTTAACCAAGAAATAGGAAGAAATGGGATACTGAAAAAAAGTGAGGAGATCCGCAGAAAGATGGTGAAGGGTCTCTCAGGGAGATAAGTGAGCCCGGTGTAAAAGGCAACCAGGAAAGACCGGATTAGTTTCGAGAGACAGGCCTATGGAATGTTTGTATCACCAAGCCCTCTGCCACTGGACCAAATATTTTAACCCAAACTGCTGAAGGATGTGCTCCATAAAACAAGAGAGCAAGCCTCGAGAGAGGAGGCCTGAAAACTAGGGATAAGGGAGTCCAACGCAGGAGAAAGGCCCGGGAAGTTCTAAGGAGGACAGCAAAGGGAAGTCCCAGGTGACAGCTGTGCAAAAGGCCTGGGGAGCAGTGGTCCAGAGAGAAAGAGAAGGTCTCTGAAAATTGGAAGTGACAAGGTACCTGATGTGGAAAATTACACTGGGAAATTTGAGAATTTCAATGGCAAAATTGAGATTAATTGGCAATAAGTACAAAGAAAACTAAGCAAATGAAAAAATAATCGAAGAAAACATTAACTCCAGGAAAACAGATAGGAAACATAGAGCAAATAGGTCAGCTGTGAATATATAATGTAAACTCTGAATATTGATTTAATGATAGTTATCACCATATTGAGAGGGGAAGGTATTGAAAGAAACTGAAATCCTTATTTACAATAATAGAAAGTCAACAAATAATGTATAAAACTGATGTCTAAAAAGGTACATATTATTGAAAAATATAGGAAGAGTAAATGCCGGAAGAAATAGCCAACTGAGTTAAAAGGGACTACTGTTGGTCAGTGGAACTGCACAGTGCAAGGTGTGAGAGAGCAAAACACTGTATTTGTAGGAATCCTTTAATATGATTTGACTTTTAAAAAAACTAAACTTTTCATTTTGACACAATTGCATATTCAAATACAGTTGTAAGAAATAGCCGAGAGGGCGTCAGTGAAAACGGCGGAGCGAGGAACTCCAAAGTCACGTTGTCCTCACATTGGAAAGTTACAAGTAGTGAGTGGCCGTGATGCAACAAGAAACAATCACCGGTCTCGGCCTCCAGCTCCCGACAGAGATCTCCGCGATTTCCGACCCCCGGGCGACCGCCGGGAGGGTCTGCAGCCAGACACCTTCCGGGGAGAAACTGGCAGGTTTCCGCCTGCTCCCTCGGGCTGAGCCCGGGGGATAGACACTCCATTTAGAACTCCTCCTTGTGTTCTGTGGTTCCGGGGGACTTGAGAATGCTGGGCCCCGTTGGCTGTCAGAGCTGGGCGATTGGAGAGCCAGTCCCTCAGGTGGCAGCCACGAAAGTTGGGAACCCCCTGTTTATGGCTGGTTGATCAGAAGTACAAGTGACAGCCTGGGACATGCACCTGGCACCTGAAGTGGGGGGCAGTCTCGTGGAGCTGAGCTCTTTAACTGTGGGGTCTGCACCAATTCCAGGCAGTTAGTGTCATCATTGAATCGTAGGACACCCAGTTGACGTGGGAAAAACCCCTACGTATTTGATATCAGAAATGTGAATCTGGAAGGAGCTTTCCTTTTAGCAGCCAAGCCCTCAGGAGTTTCAGCGTCCATGAGCCCTTCTTGAAACAATTCTCTGACGATACATCCCAGACAACCAAAAAAATTCAGACAGAAAACGCAGGAATGTAGAAGCTGTGGTAGAAGGTTGAGAGTGAGTCTATTTAAATCTATTTAAATATGGAAATCTGTCCAAGAAGTCAAGAGGGTTGTGGTTGCAGAACCAATTTGAAATTGATACACCTTGACAATGGTAAAATACTCACCTAATTACCAAAACTTCGGATGGCTGGACTATGAATATTCTGAAGATTTTATCTTTCATATCAGTACATCAAAAATGCCACCTAATGTTGATACATATAGTGCAAATGATAATAACTCCGCATTAATATTTTAGGTAATCTTTCTTCTTAGCCTTTAGGATCTTTTAAGAATGAATGTCTCATGAAGGAAGGAGATATTTCTCTGAAATTCAGCAATTTCTTGGGTGTCATTTAAGTTCCTTTTTCTTCTGTTCAAGTCAAGTAAAATTAAATGTAGTCCATTTTATTAGAATGGCATTACGGAGAAATTCCATGTTTGTTAAAGTACTCCTGTCTAGCCTATCTTTTAAAATGTACTGAGAGACATCTGGAATGATAGATATCATTCAGTTATTTCTGAGTAGCAAAATTTTAGCATCATTATTTTATTTTCCTTTTTTCTGTAATTTTCTCCATCCTTTAACATTTTAAGTAATGAGCATGTATCATTTAAAAAATATAAGGGTAATTACTATTTTCAAGAAGCCTATTGTTTAGTCACTCAACATAAATATACTTATTTTTTTGGTGATGTTTGAGATCTCCAAAATCTCTAATGTTATCTCTTCTGCTCCATGAAATACATAAATACAAGTTACATAAATATACATTTACATAAATACACATTTTTAAAAGTATTTCTCATAGATGTTATTTTTAGATTTCTGTGAAGTTTGGATAAAAGAATAGCTCCTTGGTTATCTGGGGTAAATGTGAAATTTCAAATGTATCTACATAATTAAGTAAAAGTTTTAGAGCCACGACAGACGCAAAAATATTTTATGACCAAATTTTTATTATTATTAATAACATTAAAATAACATCTGGATTAAAATGGAAACTGGTAGAAACTTCATTCCTAAACCCTGGAGGACTTCACTGGGCTTTCTTACTATTTTAGTTAGATGTTTCCATGAGGTTATGTTCTCAAAATCTAGTCTTAGAATCTTGAGAGCAGGATTGGGGATGGAATGGGAAGAAACTGATACTTATTGGGCACCTGTTATGTTCTAGGTACTGTACAAAGGATATTTAAAAAATTCTCCATTTACTTTAAGCCATTTTATAAGCTTTGAACTGATTATACACCCTGCACTTGCTACTTGATGTGAATTAGCGGAGTCTTGGAAGCATCTGTCTACTTATGTCTTCTTAAGTGATTCAAGGGGGTAATGAAGAGAGTTAGCCCGAGGCTGCAGAGATGAGTGTCCCCTCGACCGGTCGCCTCAGTAGAATGAAATGTGCGTGTGTGGACACATGTTAACGTGGTGCATTCCTCTTCTCAAATCATCAAGCAAAGGCATATTTTTTTCTGGTTTAGTGTGTTACACTTTTCCCTCACTAAACAAAAATGCTGAATCTGTGAAATCTTAGACTTAAACCCTGCCTCACATGACATAAAAATGACAGTGCTCTGAGCCACCTCACACCCGATTCCTGTCTCTCTTTGTCGTGAGTAACACGATTGCCAATAGCTTTCAATTTAGGATCAGCCCTATATGAGGAAATGGTGAGGGTGCGTTTGGAAAAAGAGCCCATCTATGTGTTTCCCTGGTTTGTTGGTGGCCTTAATAATATTTGTGGTTATCTTCTGTGAAGAAAGGAACATTTGGGACAAATGAAGTAATTGTGACATGGATTTGACATACAATGACATTGCAGCTTTTAATAGCATGGCCATAGTTCAGTTCTGAATGGCTTATGAATTATTTCAAGATTATTGAAAAGGTGATGTTTTTCCAGCTTTGACTTGCAAAGTGAAATAATCGATATATTTTTCTATCTATTAATAACTTTGTATGTAACTGAGGAAATAATAAAGATTACAATTAAATAAAATGTGAATTTGGGACTGTGGAAGGCATACAGAACATCACGTGGTGTGGCAGTCAGCCTCCAACATGGTTATTGATGATCCTTCCTCCCTGTCATTGATCCCTCCGTACAGTCCCCTCTCACGTCGCTAGGGCTGGCTTCTGTAGAATACTATGGAAGTGATGATGCATGATTCTGAGGCTAGGTCACAAAAGATATTACTTCTTCTACCTTGCTGTCTTGGATCAATTGTTCTGGAGGGAACCAGCTGCCACGCTGTGAGGACACTCAAACAGCCACGTGGAGAGGCTCCTCCGGGGAAGAACTGGGCCTCCTTATAGCCAATTTGCCAGATATGTGAGTAACTTGCAAGTAACTCCATCAGCCTCTGCCGAGTCGTGAGAGGAGTGTAGCCTCAGTTGACATCTTGACCGCAACCTCATGAGAGACTGAGCCTGAACCACCCAGCTCAGCCCCTCCTGGACTGCTGACCGCTGGAGACAGGGAGGGACAATACGTGTTTATTGTTGCTTTCAGCTGCTGAGTTGTAGCGTCTTTTCCTATGCAGCAGTAGATAACCAAGACACAAAGACACCCGTACAGACCTGGCACCGCAGGAGTTTAGGTCACCCGTCTCTGACTCTGGCTGTCATCAGAATACCACAAAGAATCTGGCTTTTGGTTTAAGACAGTTATTTTAAGACATATCTCCGTATTATATAGGAATGCATCATAATTTACATAAAATATGCTGAAAGGTTTTATCAGTATTCTGATCTGCAATGGGAACATTAGATGCCAATCTATTTACAGGGAAGCTTTCAGAACAGGGTGTGTGTTCGTATTTATAGTGGGAAGAAGGGGGAGAGGGAGTAGAAGGGAGGACAGAGAGACAGACATAGATTGCACATTCAGGAACATGGTCTCTCATACTGGTTCTGCCTCTCAGAACTGCATTTTCCTAATCTAAGCTGCAATAGGCAACCTCCATGCCAGGTGCTCCCAACCCAGTCAACTCACTACCCCCTTTTTCTAACAAATATTTTGTAATACCCCCTTTATGATCCTGAAATAAGCTTAATCAGGAACATAACCAAGCTAATACACACTTTCAAAAAAGTCAATGCATTGTTCAAACTGTAACATAAAAGAGAAATAAAAGGAAAATAATTTATAATAACATAATATGTGTTTCAAAAGGCATTACAACACCATAAAACACAATAAAGCAGTTAGATGCTTGTACTTATATGTAAATATCTATAAATAACACTGTGGATTCCACAGCTACAAAGGCAGACTGATTCAGAAGTTGTGTTGGCCACATAGATACCATGATCACCACTGCCATCAGAGAAGTCAGTGATTTTCTGAAACGGCGGCTAACACTTAAGTAAAGTTCAGACAAAACAGATGCAATCTCCCCTAATTTACACATTAGTTGCATTCCTAGAAAACTTGGGTTAAATTAAAATTTTGAAAAATATACTTTGCAAATTATTCTTATATGAAAAAAGAAGTGTCAGGAAAAATGAGCAAGACTAAGTGTCTTACCTTGCGCACCTTCCAGGTCCTCTAATTCATAGGGGCCTGTGCCTTTTACCGTCCGTGCAATCTGTTAGCTGCAGCGGACGTACCGTAATGCAAGTTATTCTCGTCCATAGAAAGGCAAAGGATTTTCATCAGGTAGAATATAATTGATAATTTCTCAGTGGATGTTGACCAGTTTTGCATACATTTGTAAATTTCTAATTGCTGATTGTGTGTTTGGATTCTCCTTCAAACTGGTCATAACGTCTTACTTATTTCCTCATTAGTTAATTTGTTAAATACAATTTTTGACACATGTTCATTTTATAATTTTATGAGAGTCATGATTTTACCTTTTAATAAAGTTCTTCTTTAACAGGAGTTAAGGTCTGGGCTCAGAAGTTTGTATATACACTTTTTGGCAAACATGAATGTCTGGCAAGATACACAAAAGTCTTGTTGGAAGCAGATGACTTTGTTGTGTAGTATTGTCCTGCATGTCACAGGATTTCACTTCCCACTAAACATTAGCAGGGCCATCCCACTACTGTAGCAACCAAAAAGTGCCCCTCCCCCAAATTCTCCAGGCATATGCTACCGGGCCATACGGCCCATTGAGAATTACCGCTGACAAGGTTGAACTTTACCTGAGCTTTACCAGAAAATAGCTATGGTTAAGAACCCCCACTCACCTCAACCCAGTGCCTTCCGAAATCTCCCCACCCTTTTTTCTCCTGGGAAAGAGCTAACCGCAAAGAATCACCTTCCTCGTTAAGACTGAGATTCTAAGCCTCGCTGTCCACTCTTTCTCCTGACTCCCATAGGGCTCACAGATGACTCCCTTGCTGACCCGCCCACTTTTCTCTGAGACATTCCTCATTAATGAACATTCTCCCTATTGTAATAGTCTGAATAAAATTGTGTCCTTAATTGTCTGGTACATTGTGTTTTACACACTGCTCTAACTTTACCAAATTGTATGTACGTATACATCCCTCATTCATTCTCCAAATCAATCATTCCTCAAACATTTATTGAACAACTACTATGTACCAGCATAAAATGGTAATTTAAATAATTTGCTAGAGATGCATTTATGGTTATTTTAAAGGTATGTTGGTTTAAAAGACAAGAGCCTCAAACCCAGAGAAGAGAAATTTTTTCAGTTAATCCCATGATCACTTTTACAGAGAATTAGTGAAATCATTGATCAATAGTTTGCTGGAATTCTGCTTTTTTCTAAAATTAAGCTTTCTGTACATTCAAGAAAGCATGGAAGAAGAATAAAAAATCACTGGACTTGGAATATTTGAATATTTGATTCAATTCAGCTTTTACTTCACTCAATCACTCATTCATTTAACAAATATTTATTGCATATTGATTTGTGCCACGCATTTCACTAGGTCATAATAACAGCTCTCAGATTTTGATGACTTGGTACATACCAGGCACAGTTCTAAGCATTACACATATTAACTAAAGCTTCATGAGACCATTT
Organism: Tapirus indicus; assembly: GCA_031878705.1. Taxonomy (NCBI): domain Eukaryota; kingdom Metazoa; phylum Chordata; class Mammalia; order Perissodactyla; family Tapiridae; genus Tapirus; species Tapirus indicus. The sequence continues at coordinate 4,089,602 of CM062933.1, forward strand.
CACAGATGGAAAACTGAGGCACAGAGAGAGGTTAAGTAACTTGCCCAAGCGTGCAAGTGGTCGAGCTGGGGTTTAGACACGTGCAATCAGACTCCAGAGCCCACTGCACTGCGTTGCTGACACTAGAGTGGAGAACTCAGCGGACCTCGCCGTCGTCCTCAGGGAACTGTCAGTCTTCAGGCATTAACCACATAATCACAAGTATGCCAAGTGCTGTGAAAGAGGACACCCAGGGTGCTTTGGGAGGCACAAAGGGAGACCGAGCTTTCATTAGCTGGCAGATTTGTGTTTGTGAAATGAGGCTAGTAAGACCTGCCCTGCTGGTTTGAGGGAAGTGGTGAGAAGACAAGCCAAACATGATATAAGAAAGAAAAATTTAGCAAGTGCAATTCTTTGAACCACAAGCTGTGATCACTGGTGTACAAACTGGAGTACATTGGAGATGCCAGTCTGGCTTTAGGAGAGTCTCTTCAGAGAACGACCTTAAGCAATTTTGTTTGTGAACTGCTAAGATCAAAGCAAGTGTTATTTTTAAAATAATGCAAACATTTCAGTGCAAATTTGAAAAATTGTTTACTTCACAAAAAGTTTTCATAAGAATATCATAAAAACACTGAAGGCATGTTTAATGAGGATTTTCTTAATTGCAATAAATATTCAACAGTTTAGATGAAAATAAAGTTGATTTAAAAATCAAACATGCATTCTAAAGGATGCTCAGAGACTTGGTTTTTATGTGGAGTTGTTCTTCTACCAGTAAGTGAAAGAAACGCAGCATGGATAAGAATTTTAGAGAAGTGCTGCATTTTCTTTTTGGAAAGTAGGAAGCTACAGAGTCACAAGTGAATCAGATCTAAAATGGAGCATCTCGATTGGCTTGGAAATGCTGGTGCCAGGAACATGCTGCCTGAGGACAGAGCTGGGATCTTCCATTTGGGAGCCCCTTGCATAGACTACTCTGCACGTGCCCAATAAGGACTCATGTTTGTTCTGTGAATAAGAAGCTGACAATCAAGGGTCAGTTAGTGGTGGTCAGTCACTGGTGTGTGCCAAGCTCCTAGACTAGGCAGAGAAGATGTTATAAAACAGAGGTCTGGCCAGATCCTAACCACGTTTGGAATAAAATGAGTTCTGTTCAGAGTGTTTGAGACATCTCTGATGTCTTGAAAAAGTTAGTGTAGTTTAGTTTGTGTCAGGAAAAATCGTGAAAGATTGTGAAATGGCTTTAAAAGATTACTGGGTGTCATTTCAAGGGAATGCTGAGCATCAGCTAGCAGAACTTTGGGGTTATCTAATTTTAGAGAGTTCTGTTCTTTCCATTGTCTTTCATTGGGCTATTGTACAACCCCATAAGCTACAGAAAACTAATGGTAATGCAAATAATTCTAGTCCACAGAGATGCAAGCAAATTTTATCTGATGGAGATGCCATTGATCTCCCTCCTGTGGAAGACATGATTCCAAACATTCTTTATTGTTAGGTAGATTTTGACCAGTTTTGCATCAATTTGCAAATTTGTGTCAGCATTCCTGATTGCCTGTGGTTGGCAAACTTTCTGAAAAGGGCCAACCAGTAAATATTTCAGGCGATAAAGGTCAAATGGTCTCTATTGCAACTACTCAGCTATACTGTTGTGGCTCTAAAGTAGCCACAGTAAACCTATGGGTATGGCTGTGTTCCAATAAAACTTTATTTGTGGGTGACAAATTTGTGGGTGACATTGAATTTCATGTAATTTTCACTTCACAAAATATAATGTTTTGGACTTTTTTCAACCATTTAGAGATGTAAAAACTGTACTTAGCTTGTGGGCTGGATTTGGCTGTAGTTGTACAGAAACAAGCTGTAGGCTGGATTTGGCTGCAGTTTGCTGACACCTGGCTTATATTTTGTCTCTCTTTGGATTCTCCTTTGAACCAGTTGTTACATCTTATTGGTTCCCTCACTAATCAATGAGTTACATAAAATCTTTGACATGTGTTCATTCTATATTTGAATTAGAGTCATGATTTTACCCCTTTGAAAAATTATTCTTTAACATTTGCCAAAGGCAGTTAATGGAATCCAGTTGAGATATCTGGACATGAATCAAAATGCTGAGATTCTCTGGCCTGAATGGATGTTAGAATCCTGGGGCGTTTTTGGAACTGTACCAGTATCTGGGCCCTTCTGCAAAGGAATTGAATTAGACAATTTGACCCTCAGGAGATATGTTTGAAAACATATTACAGGTCATTCTGATGTGCCGTCAGGATTGAGAACCAGTACATCTGAGGACGTGGTATTTAAAATTATTTCTTAGTATACCAAAGGCCAGTTGTTACTTTAAGATATACAACATACAATAGATAATGGCTAGAACTCCTGTGATATTAATAATGCGTAATATTCTTTTAAAGTATAATAGAAAGAGAAGATTATAAATTGATTTAATTAATCTCTTAAAGTTTTTCTAAGTGTTTGGAAATTGGCAAATTAAGATTATTGCCAAAGACTTAAGCATAAATTTTATTTATTTAAACCTCACTTCATTCCATAAAAAATTCAAGGTGGGCTAAAGACCCAGCAGTGCCAGTAACAACCTGTGCAGTGTTAGGATTTTCTGCTCTATCTTAGAATGTTCTTAGGTTTTTGGATGGGAAGACTTGGAGAGTCTTTTTAAAGCAGGAACTCTAAATTCTCCAAATCTCAAAGTTTTGAGTGATGTCCTGGTGCACTCACTAATTGTGATGGTTTAGCTACAAAATACCAAGAAATTTTATTCCTATCTGACATTGTATACCTTGCAAAGTATTTCCACATATTTTATCCAAAATGATCCTCAGAGGTTTTAATAAATATTACAAAATGTAGTTACATTGCATACAAATTTGTAATTTATTTGCCATACCAAACCAAAACTTTTCCCATTATTTGATTCAACCTCAGTTACTTAAATACTCAGGAAACACAAACTTTTCTGCGGCCCTTTGTCTTAGTTCTCTGTCCTCTGCTTCCTGTGCTGTCTGGGTCTGGTCCACCCTCTCCAGATTCTCTGACATTCACAGGCAGTGCTGCTCCAGGGAGCCTTGCATCCAACATTAGGCATTTTTGTGTTTCCTCCGTGTTTCCTTTCAATGAGTCCCAATATACTCTCACTGCAGGCATGTTTTGCTATTGTTTTCTTTTCCCTAGCCTCGTTCTTTATTTCATTTATGTCTATTAACACCTCTTTGAGAAAAGCAAGGTGGATGTTCCCCATCTACAGATACAGAATCTGAGGCTGAGAAAACTTATGAGTCCTGCTCAAAACGAACTTACGACAGGCTCAGCACTAAAGCTCAATTTTATTTATTTATTTATCTATTTATTTATATTTTTGATGAGGAAGATCGGCCCTGAGGTAACATCTGTTGTCAATCTTCCTGTTTTTGCATGAGGAAGATTGTCCCTGGGCTAACATCTGTGCCAATCTTCTGCTATCTTTTGTATATGGGATGCTGCCACAGCATGGCTTGATGAGCAGTATGTAGGTTTGTTCCCCTAGTCCAAACCCACGAACCCTGGGCCGCCGAAGCAGAGGGCACGAACTTAACAACTATGCTACCTGGCCAGCCCCTAAAGCTCAATTTCTTAACATGTCCATTTTATTTCCACAAAAAATGCCAAAAGTTGTTGATGTTTTCCTCTTTGCTAATGCTTCATTCATTCGTGTATGCATGCTTGTATTCATTCAACAAAGATTATGGACTATCTACCATCTGGCAAGGACTTGTAAGGCACCAGGGCAGTAGCAACTGACAAGATAAATCCAGTCTCTTCTCAGGCGTTTCCAGTAGCTGAGAATATGGCAATGGCTCCAGTCTGTGGAGCACCTGTGTGTGTTACCATGCCTAAAGGTCACATCCAAGGTGATGGAGGTGCCATCACCCCTACTGTGCAGATGAAGAAACTGAGGATAGAAAGATTAATACACTCTTGGTATAAATGTCAGAGGTGAGGTACTTAGTGGCTGCTTCCCGAGTGCTGCAATACAGCCGTGGTCTCAAAGAACAACCACAGGTGAGCACAGTGCTAGACCTAATACATGTTGTAGGGAGTTGGATGGACAGGGGTGGGTAGTGGACACCCAGTGAAGTGGCACTGCTGAACCTTTGTGAATTACGTGGTACCTACAGCACAGAACAATGACCCACCAATCACAGGCACTTGGGTTTCCCAACATGATATAAAAATAAAGGTCAGCTTTTTACTTTTCAATAAAGAATCTCTAGACCACTCAAATCCTATTTTCCAGGTGGTGTAATGGTCTTTAAGTGCTGGGAGAGGCAGGGCTACTGACAACGCTACCCCTCTGCATTTTGGCTAGGGAGAGTCTGGAAGCTGAGATTCGAGCAATCTCTTAGCAGAGTCCAGAGAAATGTTTTTACAATAAAAACACAGACAGTAGAAATTTTGAGTGAAGGAAAATTACATCAAGTGCTTTTTAACAATTGTGAGTCTGACAATTTAGCAAAAGCCTTGTTTATATTCCTCATAAAATTTCACAATAGAAGAGAAATTGCATTTATTAGCAATAAACTTTTTCTCAGAAGAGCAGCTCAGCCTGTTAAACCCTAGGCCTTGGTTTCAGCTGGTGCTGAAATTAATGAGCCGAAGGGAAAAACTGAAAGGCTGAAGAGGGTAGCAGTGCTTGTGATGAGAAAAAGCAGGTGGAATCAAGACTGAGAAATGGGAGTCCGAGTCCACGCTGGATCGGGGTTAGCCACCTGGGTCCCAGCCGAAGAGGAGGTCTCGCCAGCCGGGCCTTGATAGTTTCAGACACAATCACACACTTGTGGAATGGTGCATTTTTAAAAAGATGTACCACAAAATAAGCAAACTTAAAGGAGAAATTGGGATCATGAATACTAAAAAGAGGACAAAATATGTATGAAAGGTTAATTCATCCTGATTTTATATTATATGTCAAACCTGATGAAACATTTTTCCAGAAGATTTAAACATGAGTAGCAAGGTTATCAGGAAGAGCAAATACGTGCAAAGGCACAGGAGTGGAGGAGAGCAAGACGTCCACAAGGCAGGGGGACAATCAGCGTGACTTAGACGACGCTGGTGGAGTGACGGGAGGAGGGAGTCAGGTCACCCCGAGTCTCACTGCCGGCGCTTCCCCTGACACAGGGGAGACGGAAGGAGAAGCCGCAGGGTTTCTCATTTATAATCCGGAAAATGGAGAGCAGAGCTCTTCCGTGCATCTTATGGCACGGCTTAGAAATAAATTACTTAAACAAAAAGGCATGGGAGAGCTTTGAAAATGTTCAAGCCCGAACGTCGGCTCTAGTCCCAGCTGTGATCGCGGAGCACGGGCCTCTGCGCGAGCTCGAGCCCCCAGCTGCAACGGGGTCCCCGGGGAACTTGTCAGAAGTGCACATGTGCCCCACCCCAGACCCTCTGAGGCAGCAACTCCGAGGGAAGGGCCCAGCAATCTGTGTTTAACAAGCCCTCCCGGGATTCTGATTCAGGGAAGAGTTTGAGAACACAGGCAGAGAAAAGCTTCTACAATTTGTTATGGGAAAACCCAGTGACGGAGGCCCGGGGACGCAGCCAGCCGAGCTGCCCCCGCGGAGGACACCAAACGTTCTGCTTCAGGCCTCCTGGTTCTGCTTCTTCCGCAGGCGGCTCCTTATTGTATTTTGCTGGTAAAGACTTGGGTCAAGAAGAGCTACATGCGTTTACCTTTAATACCAAAACCTGTGAAGTCCACAAACAGGGAAACTTCTTTAGAATTAATTTAATTAAAGGCAAAGAAATTCAACATTAGGCAGTAGCTTTGAACTCTGAAGGGTATAAAATCCATACTGTGATCACACTGAAGTTCCTTTGGAAACATTCCTCCATTTGATATTTAAAATGCCTTTTATACCAATGAATATCATTTTGGACAAAAATGACATTTTCTGCTGAACTTGTTAAAAAGCAGATACATGTTAAAAAGCATGTTTGAATTTTTCTGGGTGTTGTCAATTCAGGCTGGTTAACATCTTTTTTTGTTATTTCTTAAGGGAAAAAAATCCCCCCTAGGAAGAGAACTGGTGTGATAGTTTTCAGTGGTTTTGGCCAAGTTAGCGTTGCAGAAGATACTTGTATTTCAGCCACCACCAACAGTCACTTCCTGCTTCAATGCATTCTATACGCTGGTTCTTTCAATACATATCTGAAGACATTCGTAAAGTACACCAGATTCTATTAGCTAGTGGGAATCGCTATGTGCAAAGAAGGGAAGAATGCAAGGGACTGGTTCTAAATTTCTGTTTTTAAGGCAGTTTAGAAGCATGAACTTGTTTTGGATACTTTAATAGTTCCAGTTGGAGCTATTTCAAACTCAAATTTCTAAGCATTACTCATCAGCAAGTGACCTACCACAAGCGTTTACACTGCCTGCAGTGTGGCAGAAGCCTGGTTAATTTCATGCCCTTGGTATTGACAATTGTACCTAAAATATGATATTTCATTGGCTTTTATTTTACAGCAGAGTTTGAAGAATTTGCAAGATTTATTAAGAGTAATGAACTGTATATGAAGAAATCATAGCCTAATCATATATTAACTTTAAGTCATAAAAAAATTCAACTCCATAAGACATTGTAGGTGGTGTGGGTGGGGGAGAATTATAGCATTCTGCAAGGGCTGAATGCATAGGGAATGCGAACATTGAGAAGAAAATCTGAATAATTCAGGCAATAATTCAGTTTATTATTTATTATCTGAATAAGGAAAATATATTCAAAGTCTCCTCACCTGCAGTGAAGAATGCCTGAATCATTACTATCTTTCTGAGCAAATCATCCTTTTCTACTTTTAATTTAACATTTAACTATGGTTTGAAGATAAAGTGTTACATCGATGAGGTTCACATTTTGCCTCTATTACCCTGCATCAACCATGGCACTTGATGATTCCCAGTACCACCAAAAGAAAGGCTGGGAGCGTCCCCATATTTAAAATCCAGAGACATCATCATTATCATTAACATCTATCCATCTTCTATCACTCATCCCTCCATCCATTCATCCATCTATTCATTAGAGAGTGTCCCTGGGGCAGAGGAAAACAAGATAATGGTAAGAGTTAGTGTAAAAAGATAGAGTGAGATTGCTTCAAATCGAGGGCGGCTAAAAGAATAACCACAAGATGCTGTCAGCACACAACAGGATCTATCCTGGGTGATTATGTTGTTTATTGCTTTACCGAAACTGATAGATTTGGGTACACAAGGAGATATTTCCTTGAGGAAATAAGCAATTCTGTAGCAACTTTAAAATTACTTAATACATAGGGAGAGAGATTCCTGTTCTTAATTAAATGCAAATAATAGGGGGACAGTTTTGAAGTACAATGACCTGTGTGTTCCCACAACATTGGAAATACAGGGAGTGGACAGCAAGAGCTCTTGGTTGACACTGGCTGAGCAATGTTTCATGATGTTCCTACAACTGCCATGTTCGTACTTGATGATGCGACCCTCGTGATTTGGGCTCTGAGCTGATCCTGGGCCTGGTTTCCCTCAGTAGTTCCCTGTCCTTGCCTCTGCTCTGTGCCCGGGCGGTAGTTCCCTGTCCTTGCCTCTGCTCTGTAGGTTGCATTTCAAAGGCCTCCGTACCATGTGGTTTCTGGCTGGGTTTGGTGAGCATGGGCATTAGTGGGCAGGGGTAGGAAAAAGCAGGGGCTATTTCTCCTCCTCCCTGTGTGCCTCAAATCACTGCTCCGGCAACAATTCTCTCTCCTCTGTCTCCAGCTTCCACTGGACAGGGCTTCAGGCTTCCGCCTGCCCTCGGGTGATCTGGCCCCTGGATTCTGGAAATACCACCTCCAGCTTTTGTCTCTCTAGCCCAGGGGCGTAAAGCACTTGCTCCTCCTAAGCCCTGGGTAACCTCTCCCTTCTGCTTGGCTTCTCGGCTCCTCGTCCACCTGAGTAACACATTCTCTGCATTAAATTCTCGTTCTTGTAAATAATAGTTTGAAACATTATAAACTGCTGATGTTCAACTGTTTTAACCTATAAAAATGGCAGCCTGAAGTCATTTCTACTTTTTTCTGGTTAGATTCTGACTGTTACAGGTCAGTTAAGGAAGGGACCCTTCCCACCAAAAAGGGACTTTAGAAAGCTGGCTCTGGCAGAAGGGATGCAGTGGGCAGAGAGCACAGGGGCTCAGGACACAGCGCTGGGATGGGTGGGGAGGCAAAGAGCAGCAGACTCTCCTGGCCAATCCAGGGAATGTGCGCAGGCAGACAGCATTTTCCAGAGGGGACCAGAGCAGAGACTATAATCTTAAATAGATTGGTTTATCCATTAGGGAAGAGAAAATAAAAAGCTGATTCCAGAACCCTACTGAAAAGTATTTATATTTCAATGAATGCATGGAAAATTTAATACATTTCTCATCCAAAATAATGCTTTAATGATTTACAACAAATCCTTTTCTCGTCCTTATAAATACCCCTGTCTATATTGTTTATGTTGCTGTCTGGACTATTTCAACCCTACCACTCCATTATCTGGTGCCAGGCTGCTGGACAAAGCTTGGAGAGCAGTTCCGCTTACAGAACACCATTTTAGCAAGACTTAGTTCTGTCTGTGCTGAGCCTATTAGAGCTTGAGGCAAAAGGAAAAATGTGCACCCTTGTATACCCTTATCAAAATATCCTCCTGTATTTTGAACCAAATAGAAAAAGTTAATAAAAGCACTACCATCAAAAACCATGACTATATGTAAAGCCCATGTTGTCCAAACTGTTTGTACCATGTCAACCCCCATAAGCCTGCCTGAAGGAGGACACAAGGCCACGAGGCCAGGAACCGTGGGCAGGCTGGAAATGACTATTCCTGTCATGCAGTAATGCAAGGTTGTAAAACTAACAGCTTATCTTTATTTAAAATTTTGTTTACCATGAGTTTTTGCATTAGTGTTGATTTCTTTGAAATCTTGCATTTAAATATTATCTTGATTACTGAATTTTTTGGATCCCCCTTAAATTTTGTGCCTGAGGTTAGTGCCTCACTCACTGTACCCTACACCTGGCCCTGTCTGGGTGCCACACGTTACACACGCACAGAAGGTGCGTTGAGATTAGGGGAAGAGGAAAAAGAAAGAGTCAGGAGAGTCTGTGCAGGAATCCATGAAAGGAGGATTCTAAGGAGTTGACAAAGAATGTTCCGGTGTGGCCCTAAGGTCTTGATAATTATTATGATAAAGTCTGAGAAAAAAACCAGGTCCATCAAATCCTGGGCAAATTGGCTTGAAATGGTGGTGAGGCCACTGAAGACACAGATCTAGATGGGAAGCTGCATAAAGATACTGTAGTGTAGATGACGGGTTTGCCAAGCAAATTTGAAATTGGGAAAATGGCCTTAGAGTATAGGAGAACAACACTTGTGATAAAATTATAAAACTTGTCCTTATCAAGCAAATTGATGTCAATAATGAGGCCTGAAAGAAACCCTTACGGGGACATTGCTAGGAACTGCATCACATGTCAGATTGGCGCTCCCGCCCAGCCTGTGCCTCGCAGGAGGAAGCAGAAAACTTCAGCAGTGAGGAGTGACGATGAGACTTCCCCAGGAAGAAATGAATTGAGAGATTCAATAGTTTGTGTGAGAAGATTGCAAACTTACAAACAAAACAAGCCTACAAACCAACAAAACTTCAGACAATTCTGATGAAAACAGGAGAGTTTCATATCTTTTGTATATGATGAAACAATGGATTAAACTGCTCCAGTAATGAGACTTTTAACATAGAATTAAATCTCAGGGAAGTTTCTTCAAAATCATTTTTTCTTTTTCTTTCTCTAGCCAGGAATTAAAGGCACTCATAGATGAGTCATGCCAAGCAGCAGGTTCCATTTCCACAATGAACTTTAAGGCAGGTAGGGCCTAGGTAATGCAGTGCTAGTTTCCCGTTCTTCTTTGGTTATGTTTAACTCCTCTTTTCTCAAGAGGAAAAAACTTTATTGGGAGGGGTGTCAGTGAAAAGATTCATCTGGGATGAAATCTAGCCTAGCCCTCAGCAAGAGCCTTTCACTAGTCTTCCCCTCCATTACCCCCGGGAAGATGGGGAGGGTCTTCTTTCTGAATGAAGTCTGACATTAAAGTCTTGCTTAAGTATTCTCACACTCACTTCCATGGGCAGTCATTCAAAATATTCAGCCCCTTAGAGCGTTGCGGGAATCATGAGTAAAGTTTATAAGAAAGGTAGCATATTACAGGGACACGGCACAGTAGCAGTGTGGCTTTATCCAACCTAAAAGATGCATCTGCTTCCTTGAATTAGTTCTGCTTTTCTCCTTTCCCTGAGCCAGTGGATGCTCTTCCCCACCCAGGTCCTTGATCAACTGTTCCTCTTTTAAATCTGTTCTCCCAGGGAAATGCTCCAGTCGCAGCTCCAACTTCCCTCTCAGGAAGCCCCTGCATTCCCAGCACCTCCACTGCTATTCTATTCTCAAGGTGTCTATCCTTGTTCAGCTTCTCTTTGCTACCCTCTAGAACCCACGATTAAAACGAATATTCCCCACAATTAAAAGGCCCTTTAAGCGATTTCAGCGTATTCTTTCTATCTCATTTTCCATCTCCTGGCCTTCTTCCTCCTTCCCACTGCCCAGATCTCACAGCTGTGACATTTCTTACTCTGTTTCTTGAATATTGTAAAGCATCATGTCCAACTATCTCTATTTAAATTTAACATACAAAAGATGCTTAAGGCAAAAAGTAGTGTATGTCATTTGCTTAGCACCCTTGAGACACTCCGGCTTTCAAAGTTGAAGAAGTTTACTGAAAGGTCACTCAAGAATGTCACAAACACACAACTGAAAGGCCTGAGTAAAATTATTGCAAATTCTCATGTGAAGACTCAGATCAATGAAAAATATCATCCTACAGAAGGAAGGTCTGGATTGAGAAGCTAAAGAGAGAAATTTTCTTAAACTCGAAACATATGCTCATTCAAAACAAACTGTCAAACAGATCAATACAGACATATTCATTTACCTCTCTGCAAATGGTTTAATTGTTTCCTTCTCTATATATGAAGTTTGTTAGTTTTGCAAATGCTGACTGTGGATGATATTTAGTAAGCATTTTATTAAAATTCTGTGGATTAGCACTTGTTCCAACATTCCAAATAGCAGAAAGCTAATACACACGCTCTGGCAAGGATTTTACTTAACCTGACAATACAGAGAACTTGTCAACCAGTGATGGAGAGCTGTCATTTTCTATCTTGTTCATTGCCAAACAAGAAAAATAGAGGTAGAAGAAACTGAGAATCCTCTTATCTTTTGGTCAAAAACCATTAAATTCTCTCTGAGATTAATAGGATCTATTTGAAAAGGAAGGTGCCATTTTCCTTACTTTTTTTTTTTTTTGGTGAGGAAGATTGGCCCTGAGCTAATATCCGTTGCCAATTTTCCTCTTTTTGCTGAGGAAGATTAGCCCTGAGTCAATGTCTGTGCCCATCTTCCTCTGTTTTGTGTATGGGACGCCACCACAGCATGGCTGACGAGTAGTGCGTTGGTCTGCTCCCAGGCTCTGAACCTGCGAACCCCAGGCCACCAAAGTGGATGGCACGAACTTAACTGCTACGCCACCGGGCCAGCTCCATAGCCCCTGGTTTATTTTATTTTAAAAAATGAATTTCTTATATCTCCTCTTTCCTCACATCTTCCTCTGCTTCTACCCTCATCCATGCCCCCAAAGCTTCACACCCGATATGGGACAAAATCCCTCACTGTCCTTTTCATCCACCAAGCTGTGGCCAGACTAACCTTCTTAAGGCCCATTTCCATCACCCCCACTTAATTCCTGAAAACTCAGAGCAAGCTCTTTTTTCTGACTTTTAAGACCCCTGCTAATAAGTATCCTTTCCCTGCTTATTTCTCTGCATCTCACTGCAACCTCTGCATCTGTGCTCATGAGACTTGTTCTACCTGGAGGGTCGTCTCCTTCTCTTCAGCCAAGTCCTGTGCACCCTTCGTGGCCCAGTTAAGGCTCCACGTATGCCACCTCTGACACCTCTGCTTCTCTCTGATTTTCCTTTCCTCTGACCTAAAACAGCTATATACAAATGTTTGATGTTGATGAAAAAAATTTTAAAGTAATCCTTATATTTTACACATAAGTCTTAAACTCTTCCTTTTTCATGCGTGTTGGTCTTGAATAAAGGAAGCAGATGGCAAAGCACTGTGGTCCAGTGTGAACTTAATCCTCCTTTTCAGAGTCTTCTCTCTGCTCCTTGAGCAACCATGCTAAAGTTGTGGTTATGACTGTAATTAAGAGTTCTCCAACAGAAACTGTAATTTACCCCTAAGTCTAGGCTGTGGAAACATCACAGACATCTGTGGCAGTGCGTTCTTACCCCAAGATGGAATTGCATTTTTGATGGCAATATATTTCCTCCAATATTTTCCCCATGCAACGTCACCTTAGTCTCTTCCTTTTGTCTTATCTTTTTTTCTGAAAACTTTCTCAATTCTCCACATGTAAGAACCGAGTGATGTGTTTTTAAGTTAAGATTTCTGTTAAAATTGTCACAATGGCTAATTTTACAATGTGTTTAAGGGTTTACTCATGTGGGGACATGCTCCTTGTCATTAGAGTTGTTTCCCACTGAGGGATGGTCCCAGGACTAGAGCTCAACAGGTTTATTGTAATTGTTTCAGTGCCATCGAGTGTGAAAGGACACAGAGCAGAGACGGCATCTGGATCACCTGTGTGGGGCTGCGGTGCTCTGTGGTGTGGGGCACACCTGTCCCTGAGCCCAGAGCTGCTGCCTGCTGGCTTTCCGGTGCTGGTGAGGTCCTGGCATTTCCGCTACGGTGAGTAAGGCACAAATATGACTCCTGCAGTCAGTTAGCGGCTTCTCCAAGAAACGAGAAGGGATAGAATGCTGATGCTAAGCCAGAATTGAAAAATATGATAGATGCCAAAAACTGAAATTAAAAAGACCAAACCAAACAAAAACCACTGGGTTGCTGGAACCTCTAAATGGGGATGTGTGGGGGATCAAGCGCCCATAGGTACTGCTAGCTCTGCAGATTGAAAGTAATCGTGGAGATAATTTCCCAAAGCAGATCATGAAGAGAAATCCTGAGTCCCTATGAATCATTATATTTACCTATTTATGCAGCACAGTTTCCTGTATTTATCGACCTCTCCTTTTTTCTTCTCTGTAACATACTGGACAGATCAAACGAGAGCATTGTGAATAATGGATACTTATCAATCTTCCTCTTTATGTAAATGGGAGCCAACAAAAATGGACAGAAGTGATCCAAGTGACTGTGTCAAGGATCCGAGACCCAACAGAGACTGGATCTCCGAGGACGTGCTCACCAGCTGCACGACCATCAGGTGGACATCTGAGAGGCACAGCCCAAACCAGGCCACTAGCCTGGTACAGACGCTGCAGACACACATACGGCCGGTCCCCGACTTCCGATGGTTTGACTTTACGATGGTGTGACTGATATGCATTCTGTAGAAACTATACTTCCAATTTGAGTTTTGATCTTTTCCCAGACTAGGGATATGCGGTACGATATTCCCTCCAGCGCCTCAGCTCCCGACAGCCATGCGATCAGGAGGGTAAATGACTGATACGCTTACAACCATCCTGTACCCAGACAACGCTTCTGTTTTTCACTTTCAGTACAGGATTTAACAAGTTACATAAAATAGGCTTTGTGTTAAATAATTTTGCCCAACTGTAGGCTAATGTAAGTGTTCTGAGAACATTTAAGGTAGGCTAGGCTAAGCTATGTTGTTTAAGAGGTTAGGTGTATTAAACGCATTTTTGACTTACAATATTTTTAACTTGTGATGGATTTATCCAGATGTAAGCCCATCTGTATTACCAGTCCAGGAAGATCCGTATTACCACGTCCCACCAATGAGCCTATAATAGACATTGCTCATTAATCAGGCCAGGCTTTCTTGCTGAACCCACTCATGGCTTCGGAATTCTTTATAATGGTTTTACATGTTAAACACCACTTAATTCATGTCCGTCCATCTCCTCTTCTATCACCAAAGTCCAAGCTATCAACATTTGTAGTCTGGATTTCTGTGAAGACTCTTCTAATTGATTGCTTGCATTTGCCCATCTCCAGTCAATTCTCCACAATGCAGTCAGAAAGATCTATTTAAACTCAGATTTGATATATCATTCCTTTGCTTAAAACCCTTTAATGATTCTTAACAGGGCTTATAAAGCTCTGCGTTTCTAGAACTTCATTGTCTTCTCTCCACCCTCTTTGCTCTAGCTGCACTGGCTTTCTTCATTCTCTTTCAATATACCATGCTACTTCCAGCGTCAGCTACTCCCCTCTGCCCAAACACTCTTCACCGCCCTTCCCCAATTTTTATTTTTGCCTTCCTGTCATTCAGATCTCAGTTTAAACATTACTTCCCTAGGAGAATCAATTGGCTACATAGAATTCATAATAAAGAATATGTATGTTTTATTGTTTATAAGTTGTGTGTTACATATCCTTTGTACCACCAAAATTTTATAATAAACTTCTGTATGCATATATATCCCACTATTGCTTTTTTAGGTTGGTTTTTTTTTAGATTTACTAGCATACCACTGATGAGCTCTAGTGGTCACATGGCTAACTGGCTGTATTGGTTTCCTTCTCTTCCCTGTTTCAGTTCCCTCTTCCTTTACTGGGTTTCTTGGGATAACCTCTAAAACAAACTCTGTGTGATTGAATCCTGTCTCAGGTCTGTCTTGAAGGAAACTCAAACCACGACAGTCATGGAGTGTATCTGCTTTGTCTACCATTTATCCCCTAATAAGCACAATATAAATATTTGTTGAATGAATAAATGAATGAGCACAGCATCCCAGAGAGCCACTACTAGTTAAGTGAATTTGTTGAAATCTTCTTTGCTCTGTGGTTTACGTGCATATGAAGAATTTGCTTGAATCTGTGGCCTACAGTGCCCCTGGAATTCACCTGTGATGGACAGGTCTCCCATCTAAAGATGTGCAGAGAAGCTCTATGGGGCACTTGGGGAGATAAACATGCACCTATGCCATATGAGGTAAAACCAGAGAATGGACTTACAAGATATGGAGGAGGAGAAAGAGAGCTCCCCTAAGGAAGGAGGAAAGGAGGAGAAGCAGTGGCATTAAGGTGGGATGAAGTTGTTAAGAGTTACTGAAAACTGCTTGGTACACAGTGTCATCTCAGTATGTATGTGAGTGTGTTCATGTGAAGGACTGTCAGTGTCGAA
The DNA here is from genome assembly GCA_031878705.1 of Tapirus indicus. Classification (NCBI taxonomy): domain Eukaryota; kingdom Metazoa; phylum Chordata; class Mammalia; order Perissodactyla; family Tapiridae; genus Tapirus; species Tapirus indicus. The sequence goes on from CM062933.1 coordinate 4,104,876, forward strand.
GGATGAGAAAGATGTAATTTCTATTGACAACTGCTCCTACTTGCTTTTGCTCTTGTAGAAGTGGCAGAATTTATCTTAGAAACATGTGGTCTCTGTTCAGTAAAACATAGGAAAGGGATTAAATAGACCGTTACTCTGCATAAAAATTGGATCATAGCTCGGGGAGGGAATTGGGAAGAGCCTGGGGAAAGGGTGGTCATGAGGAGAGTTTGAGGGAATGAGGGCTTAACAGCACAGAGCAGGAGGGTAGTATTGGCCAGTGAGAAGTTTCTGGCAGAGGGTGTGACTGACATTTTAAAACAGGGAGGTTGGGCCAGCCCAGTGGCTGGTGGTTAAGTTCACTGCTCTGCTTCAGCAGCCTGGGATTCGCAGGTTTGGATCCTGGGTGTGGACCTACACATCACTTATGAAGCCATGCTGTTGTGGGGTCCCATATATAAAGTAGAGGAAGATGGGCACAGATGTCGGCTCAGGGCTGATCTTCCTCACCAAAAAACCCACCAAAAAACAGGGAAGTTAAGTATCTAACTTGAGGTTGCTTGATGGGTGGTGCTGCATTGTGACCTCCTCCTGTCTTCTCCACCTCAACCTGCAATGAAGTTGGATCTACTCATCTCTGAACGGTGAGGAGAGAGAGTCACGGAAATCTAGACCATGAATCCAGATCCGAAGGGGAGGGAGAGAGAGGAGAGAACAGATCCAGGCAGGGAGTTGGAGTAATAGCAGTTCAGTAGGGAGCAGAAAGTCAGAACAAAACTTTTCTTGGAAATTGAAAGAATTTGGAGCAAGGGATTGAATTTCCCAAACTTAAATTTTGAAAGACAGTACTATCTCACCTACATCCAGGTTAAATCTAGAATTACCAAATCTGAGAATCGGATGAACTTCAATTTACTTTTCATCTGCCTCTGGGCGTTATACAGATTGGATTTAGGGATGGAGTGTAATTGCAAGTCTTTGCTGAATGGCCATCCTTTCTTCCTCCAGATGACATTTTCCTCATGGACCTTTCTGAACAGTTTTCATAAATAGCATACCCCTGTTAGGAAAACGTACTGTTTGGTCCTTGATTTAGAAGTACAAGGAAGAAAAGGCAAAAATATTGACCACGGTGGCTTCAAGTTCAACTGAGTTTTTCTTACAAATCTTTCTGAGTCTTACTCTTATCCTTTCTTCCTAAAATGGAGCAATTTTCATCCTAAAATGGGCCAATATCTTTGCCAGGGTTTTGTGGTTGAGAATCAAGGTATGTAAATCTTTTGGCTAGGAAAGTGGCTTATTGCATATTTCTTTCATGTTATGCCTACACATCAATCAGTGTGGTGGTTAATACATTACATGGAGCTGCTTAAAGTTCTGCAGCACTCTGTGACAAAAGTATTCACCAAGAAGAAATATCGGCTTACGTGGGAGGCTGCCTCCGGAGCTGCATGAGGACTGACGCGGAGGGGCACTTCCTCCAGGAGTTTACAGTCTGAGACTGAAAACGTGGAGAGGCCCAATGAGGTCGACGACAGTCACAGATAGTCATGAAACCCCAATGATGTGCCAGACACTGAGCTCAGGGCAGGAGTTTAAAGAAAAGGAATAAGAACAGTCTTTCACTTCAGGAATTCAGTCTTGAAAGGATCCCAGACATGCATATTTCAATACTGAGTGGTAAATGTTTGATGGCATCATATGCACCTTTTTGGCTATGGAGTCAGGGAGCAGTTGAGGAAAGCTTCACAGAGGAGGTGGTGTGTTAGCTGGAACTTAAGAGTATGAGTAGGAGGTCATCAGACTAGAAGAATGGAAGGATATTATAGGTATGAGAGAAAATAATTTGTGCAAAGGCACAAAAGCGTGAACATGGGTGACATATTTTGGCAATGGTGGGTGGTGTAACCAGAATAGATAGCTGACTACTGTTTCAGGACTGTTTAATTGGCTCTCTCTGAGCTTCTTAGCAGGTAGAGCTAAAAGGGAAATAATCAAATTATTCCCATCAGCTCTGATTTTCATGGAGGTATTATGACACAAATTCATTCATTAATTCCTTCAATTCATCCAACATGTATTAACTGCCTATCTAGTTAGTGCCAAGCATCAGGCTGGACACTGATGACACGGCAATGAATAGAGACAGACTGAATCCTTAACCTCAGGGAACATTAGCAGCTGAGTTCTCTGCTGAGTTCGTTCAGCTCAGCTCACTGATTCCTTTCAGTGGAGTCAAAGGCTGAGGTGACGTTAAGAAAAATTGGAAACGTGTGGTGATTTTAACATATTACCTCGATGTGGGGTGTAATAGCTAATTTTACGTGTCAACTCGACTGGGCCATGGGATGCCCAGAAATTTGTTTAAACATTATTCTGAGTGTGTCTGTGAGGCTGTTTCTGGCTGAGATTAACATTTAAATTGGTAGACTGAGTAAAGCAGACCACTCTCTCTAATGTGGGTGAGCCTCATCCAATCTTTTGGAGGCCTGACTAGGACAAAAAGGCTAAGTAAGGGAGAATCCACTCTCTGCCTCTCTTTGAGCTGGGACATCAGTCTTCCTGCCTTTGAACTTGGACTCGGGCTCAGACTGGAACTTACTCACTGGCTCTCCTGGGTCTTCAACTTGCTGACTGCAAATCTTGGAACTTCTCGGCCTCCATAACCACGTGAGCCAATTTCTTATATTAAATCTCTTTACATATATATATAAAATCTCCTATTGGCTCTGTTTCTCTGGAGAACCCAGACTAATACAAGGAAATGAAAGACAAAACAATGTCCAATAGCAGAATAGCTCTGCCTAAAGTTTGCTTCTTCACCACTTAAAATATTGCAATTTATTAAGAGATCTGGCTTTCATCTTAAATGGAATGTCTAGCAAGTGAAAAAGTCTGTAATTTGGGAGGGAGAACACTAAAGAGCTTCTCTTTTGATAGATCAGATGATTATTCTAATAAGCAAAAAGAAAAACGTACTGCTGCCTATACACACCTAAAACAAATCAAACCAAACCAAATGAAAACACAAAGAATTTCTACCCAAATGATTTAATACTATTTGTGCATGGGTTGGATGCATGTTATGTGGAGGACAGAATGTTGAGTTTCTCCGATATGTTTATTACTCTCATTTTTATGAAATAGGAGTGATCTTAACAGATAATGGGCTCTACAAGAAAGAATGGCTTGGGATCAACTATCCTAAAAATATTAATAATAGAAGGCCTCAGAATTCTATAAGAGATACCAATTCATTTAGTGTTCTAGAGGCATATTTTGCAAGTACTTTATCTCAGGGGATTAACTACTAAATTAAACTGTATAAGCAGAGAGATTTCTGTGTGCTTTATTGAGATTTTAATGGCTTGGTGGGTGTTTGGTGACATTAACCTTAAAAATTTTCCAGGCTAAAATTATATCTCGGTAATACCATGGTACAGAACTTTGGAGTCCTGGTTGTCATTTTCCCTGTGCATGGGAGAGACTGGAATTGTTTTATGAGGGAGGGAAGACTTGGTTTTGTCTAGAGTGCCCCTTTTTTTTCTCATTTCTGTGTATATAAGTGGAATGCCTTTTTATCAGGATATTCCCTAGTCAGGGTCTTCATTTTTCATTAAGACATGTCATTTCTATCCCCAGTTGGGCTGCTTATGAAAGTGTATGGGTCTGCCTTTAATTGGCTACATAGAATATCTGCACTCTAGGCCCATGCCTGCAAATAGGGTGTTTCTTGGTCAATACTAATCAAAACCTCAGTTATGAGATATAATTTTATTTATGGGGCATTGACTGAAGCTTATGCAGCATATTCATTCCTCTAGATACTCTAAAATCAGTCCTTGAATTAAGGCAGACTGTCAGAACCCAGCTCCTCATAGAACCACTGCAAAAAACTGGGCTCTGGCATTCCTTGTACATCTCTAGCAAGGACCTTCAAGGAAACACCTGGCACTGATTTTACACGGTAGGGAGATGCAGAGAGGACATGGTTCACCATAACCCAGACTCTCCCCGTTATGAGGACTCATAGGAGAAATTTTTCTCCTAAGTAAGTACCATGCTATAAGCATGCAAACTCTAAATCACTGATGTGTCACTGATTGTGTTTTCCTCATTGCACAGTCTGCTAAGAAGCTCAGAGCCAAATTCATGAGCCACCTAAAGCAAACTTATAGAACTTTATGACATTTATTTTATATACAATTTTTCCCTATGGAGTCATCTGATTTTTAAAAAAATTTATTGAGATGAAACATAACATAAAATTCGTCATTTTGAAGTGAATGATTTAGTAATTGTGAATTAGCAAATTCACCATGTTTTGCAACCACCACCGCTGTCTAGTTCCAAAACATTTTCATTACTCCAAGAGTCATCTGACTTATCTTTGCTTTATCTTTTCTTCCATTTTGCTTTCAATTCTTTAAAATAAAATCTTATTGTATTTCATGCATGTCTGTAAATCATCATAAATCTTTTTTTGATTGAGGTAGGATTTTGATAAACAAAGTTTTAAAAATCTACAAACAAGCTCCAGTGCAGGAGAATGAGGAATAGTAGTCAGGGAATATGAGAAGAACCAAGAAGTCATTCTGCTGAAGCCAAATGAAGAGGGAGTTTCAAGAAGGGAGGGGTCAGCAAGAGTGACACACTAGAAATATCAAGTAAAATGAAGATGGAAATGAGGCTGCTAAATCAATTAATTAGGAAATCATGTATGATTTTTGTGAAAATCATGTCCTTGTAATGTGTGATTAGAGGTGAAATCTTGTGGTGATTAGGAGGTGAAATCATAACGACCCAGAAGGCTAGACTATTAAAAAAAAATTGACAGTGTAGTGAAATAGAGAGAGAAGAGGCTGTGGTTTGAGGGCAAAGCAAGTTTGAGAGAATTTTTTTTTAGTGATGGGGCTACTTAAGCCAAACATAGTGTAATAGATGAAGGAAACTTGAGTGATGGTCCTGGCTTTGCCACCAGCTGTGGTGTGACCTTGAGCAAGGCACTTCACATCACTAGCCTTGGTTTTCTTATATGTGAAACACAGTAGCTTAACCAGATTATGTTTAAGATTCCTTCCAGCTCTAGTGCTCTTATACTATAATCACGAATGGAAGGAATATGTAAATAAAATGAGAACAGTAAAGGAATTTTGAAAATACAATAATACTTTTATCATTAGTATACTATCATTTTAATTAATCTACCTGAAATGCTGATCTTATAATAAGATTTTATGATATTATAATGAAAGAAAGGAATCCAGTGAGCATTTAATATCAGTCTTTTCACCAAAAGGTTTGTTTTGTTTTATCCAACAAACTTTTACATGATTTGGAAGTCAAAATAGTGGTTGGTGTGCATTGTGGTTGATTATAAATGGCCACAAATTCTTTGATACTTTTCCTATCAAGAGATAAGTTCTATGTTTCCTCCTCTTGAATCAAGATGGGATATATGGCTGCTTATCCATTAGAATGTGAGAAACTGACACTGTTTCTCGGCCCTTAAGAGATTGGCAGCTTCCACTTTCCATCTCTTGCAATACTGACTCTTTGCACCCAGCTGCCTCGCTGTGAGGAAGCCCCAGCAGGCCATGGAGAGGCCTATATAGGGAAGAAATGAGGCCTGCAGCCAAGAGCTTTGGTCGAGCACTGATTTGCCAGCCATGTGAGCGAACCATCGTGGAAAAAGACCTTCAGCACCAGTTGAGATACTCTGACTGACACAACATGGAGCAGAGAAGAGCTGTCCCCACTTAACCCTGCCCAAATTTCAGATATATGGGTAGAATAAATGCTTGCTATTTTAAGCTGCTAACTTTAGGGGTGGTTTGTAATGCAGAAATAGATAACTATATCATGCAGTTAACATCTATTCACTGGTAATAATGTAAACCAAATATAATTTGTAGAGGTGGTTCTGCTATCACACCATATATGCATTTGTGAAAAACCTTGTATTCTGTAAAACTGCACACTAATTGTGCACAGGGCTTGTGAGGAGAATAGGATTGAGGGGGACCACTCAAAACCTGTAGAATTTTGTAGCGAGCCCTAACTAAAACAGTAACAATCCTATTAAAGATATCAGATATAACAAATCTCCACTGACACTTGCACTTGGAATCACAGTGCATCCTTATCAGCCTTGTACCCTGGGGTTCACGTTTCCTTAGAATCTTTTCCTTACAGCTTTACCTGAGAGCTGTACAAAGTGGAAAACGCAGAGGATCCTGAAGCCACTGAATCAGCTACTTCTTGCACTAAAAAAAGGCTCTTCTGTAGAATTTTCAGGTTTTTTTTCTTAAGGTCTTTATATATTACTAAAGATTTCTCTTTAACTGTGAGAAAGTTTGACCACATTGCCTCAAAAAGAAACATTCTTGGAAATTTGAAAGTGAACCAAGAGGACTTCAGTGTTTCCTGACATTCTTATTTATCGATTAAGCATGAGCTAACTGGCACTAAAGAAACACACATAGCAGGACAGACAGTATCAATGGTCAGCCTGTACATGGCACACAGGAACACATATACTGATGGGAAGGGCCCAAACCCCTGTTGCTGTAGTTCCTGGTCACGGACTTGGGCCTGATGACTTACCTTGTCCTGATGGACTCTCAGTTTCGAAGCCCAGAAGAGACGGCTGTTCTGTGTGGGCAACAGCTGGTGCTGCTTTGGCTTCAGCTTCTTTCACCAGATCCATCAGGAAAGGGCTGTCAGTGCTCTCTGGGGGACTGGGGACCAGAGCTGAGAGAAGAGCACTGAGGGTGTCCTCTTCAGAAGAGGGTGGCTCAGTGGACTGCTTTGCTGTTGGAAATGCTGGTGCGAGCAAACCTTCCCCTGGGTCAAGGATGACTTTGTTACTGGTCTTTGAGGTAGTGTCGTGGATGGATTCCTCAAAGAGGATACTGTCATCTAACATGGACTTTGTGGGAAGAAACTCACCAGGTAGACTGTGTCCGGCTCTGTCCACTGTCTCAAGCCTGGGTTGACCAACAGGAAGTTCTGGACTCAAAGTAGCATCCTGAAGAATGAATTTGGAAAGACAGATGTTGAGAAGGCACATTTCTTTGAATATGAGAAGGGCTATACTCTGTAGTTTTTTCTTTTCATTTAAATTTAGGCAAATCGTTTTGTAGTTGACTTGAGTCTACTATGGAGGGAGGTTCTGATATAGAAATATGTCCTGAAAGGAAAACATGTTTTGATATAGTGATAAAATATGATCTATTGGCTTCTTCACTAAGTGAGTCTGCCTGTGTAGGCTTAACTAATAACTGAAATATTCTGAATTATGTCAATCATGTTTGAATTTATGAATTCTTTCATTTAAAGAGAGGAGAGAGCTTAGCCAGCACTTCCATTTATGAACACCCCAGTAACAACTTCTGGCATAAATTAAATGAACATAGTTGAAATATAAAAATTACTAATGAATTTATCATTTTTACTAAGATATTAATTTGTATTTATGAAACTCCCATAAATAAATACATAGAAAAGAACTTAAGACTTAAGAGCAAATTTATAAAGTATGTTTATGTTTATATTTATTTCTGAAAGTCGAAGTTAATATATTCTGCTTTTCAGTTCATGAACATGGGTTTGTTGTATCAAAAACAGAGCAAATCCTGACTCTAATTGAAACAAACATCTAACTAGATTGAAGGAAACTTTGAATTTCAGGATATTTGAAATGCAAGTTGTTTTATATTTTATTAATACAGATACTGGAAGTGGGTAACAAAGTACTGCCTGTGAAAAACAGAAAAGAATTATAATTAGAATTGCAAAGGGGATTTTGCTCTGTTCAGTCCTTAAGCTGATTTTCTTGATGGAAAGTTCTGAGGCTTTGTTCCTGTTGGAAGAACAAAAGGCCAACAACTCACTTACCTTTGTGACATCAGCAAGGAGCATTGGCGGCCCTGACTGGGCTTCAGGATCGGGTCCTGGCAATGACCCAACAATTTCTGTGGGTGAAAAATCACAAGGTTTGAGAATGTCTTTCTTTTTCTTTTGTGGTTTGGGCAGCAAAACAGTTAGGGCTATAAAATGTGGCAATAGTCAGTTCTTAAGGAGTGCTACAACTGATCTTTAAGAAATCAGTATCATGGGCCAGCCTGTGGCCTAGCGGTTAAGCTTGGAGAGCTCTGCTTCAGTGTCCTGGGTTTGGTTCCCGGGTGCAGACCTACACCACTTGTTGGTGGCCATGTTGTAATGGCGACCCACATACAAAATAGAGGAAGACTGGCACAGATGTTAGCTCAGGGTGAATCTTCCTCAGGCAAAAAGAGGAAGATTGGCAACAGATGTTAGCTCAGGGTGAATATTCCTTGGCAAAAAAAAAAAAAAAAAGAAATCAGTGTCACACAAACTAACGGTCATTGATCTGAATGATGTATTGAAGCACAGATGCAAGGGGGGCATCTTGCATGTTTGTGTGACTTATCACATATTATCCCAGTTATTAAAGTGGATTTTTTAGGATGTTTAATTTTATTGTATGGATTTGGATCAAGCAGACAGGCTGATTGGTTAGGCTAGTGGGGAGGAAAATATAAGTAAGCTGACAAAGAAAGAAATGCCTGGAATAAATACTGGAACCAAGGACTATTTGTGGAGTCCTACTTCCACCCGGAAGCCTGATTCTCAGAACACTGCAGCAGGTTCAGCAAAGAGAAAAACCCAGAGTACCCGATGGGCTCTGAGCTGAGTCTCAAGTCCATCTTTTCTTGTCTAGGAGAGTCCCTTGTCTTGCATCTTGTCCCAAGGGACCTTCGTAGAGTTTTCCATTGTTGAGTTTGACTATCTAAACTAGAGAAACAGAACTGGCAGAAAATACCAGTTTCATACTATATCATTCTAAAATGGCATTTCCAGTGTCCATCTATTATGCTGGGAGTACTGGGGCTACTGAGGATTCCAGGCTCCTGGGCCCCTCCAGGCACCCTCTGAGGATTCCGAATGTCTCTGATTATCTTGTTGATGCCTTTAGATCCTCCTCTCCTCTCCCTGTTACTCTCTGCACCAGAAGGCTGACTATATGGACTATGTCAATGGTTCCTTGCTTTCTGCCTTCGGGATGGCTTAAATCATTAGGCAACCCTTCAAACCTAGAGGTAGTAATGGGGCCTTGCTGCTTCTAGCTCCAGGGAACTGTCCTATTTCTTTGGACATTAGGGAAACCTTTATAAACAGTCCCTTTATCAAACGCTCCTCATGTTCTCTTAATTTGAATGTGCCATCTGTTTCCTTCTGGGACCCTAACAATTTACTAGATGAGGGAATCTGGGTTGGCCAGTGAAACAGAACTGTCCAGGGTTCTTCTCTCCACCTGGGCTCCACTGGATTACAGTGGTTGAGCTGAACTGAACCAAAACTCTTGACTTCTCCTGGAGTTATTCTTGGTTGTAAGTGGTCACCAAAGGCTCATCAAACGAGTACAGAAGGGAGTGAGGAAAGATAGAAATGATACCATACATGATGTACCTGTCATAGAAATGATTGACTTTACAAAACCCAAGTTAAAATGATAGTGACCATGAGACATTCACACCTCCTAGTCTCTCTATCAGAATGAGGATAAACCCGGAACTATGAAATCACCAACTGACCATCAGTGAACTGGACTGTCTCCACATCCAAGGATTGGTCTTCCTCTAGTGCTCTGCTGATCAACTTTTTGAGGTCTAAAGTTGTGAGATAGATTTCTGTTTGCTTGTCCTCCTCCATCGTTCCATGAGGGACTCCTTCATTTTCAATTTTGTTGGAATCAAAAGAGAGGAGGTCACTTGCGGGACTTTTTGCTTCTGCATTGTCTCTCTTAAAGATGGCTGTAAGTCGCATCTCTGTGGAGCTTGAACTGTAGATAGCAGAGGACAGTTGCACCCAAAGTCATTGTTACATGCCGTAAAGAGAGTCACTATGTTGCTACAAAGCTTCAGGACAGCTTCAACCTCCTTCCTGGTGGACTTTTAAAGAATATTCCACTTCAAAACTAATTTCAATGTTTACCAGAAATTTGAAATGTGGAAAAAAATTGACATATATTTCAGTTCTGAAATAGGAAGTCAGGATGGGAATTAAGGCCAGCTTGAAGAGGGACTACTAACTGAGTCAAGTGACCATAGAATTTTATTCTAGGTCTTTATGAAAAAATGTTAATTGTCAACAGTTGCTGTTATTGACCAGTGTTTTTGGTAGTCTTATAAGTAATGTCATGCAGTTGCAATCAGCAAGAAGGATGAACTGTCCTTTTTTCTACAAATAGCCTTCAGGAAAGTCTGTGAAATAGCAATGTAGGATAGAGCAGTGATACAATAGTACGTACATGTTGTAACCAGGTCATAGCTTCAGTTCTCAATGTTGTTGCTCTTCTACTTTTTTTCAAGAAATGTTTTTTAATTAAAAAACAAAACTCTAGATTAAACATAATCTTTTCCCAAGCTGCTTTTAAAATAATATCTTAGAGGGAAGGTGTGAGAAAAGAGAAAGGGAAATAGAACATGCTTAACTTTATTTATCATATTTAGCAATCCAATACTTTTTTGCATGTAAAAATGAAATAGGATTCCTATAGCTCCGTCCTCTAGGATCAGGTTTTACCTTTTGGTTTATGCCATAAATCTACACAGAGGGATGCAAAAGTGGTTTAAAGGCCACAGGAACCGACAATATATATTCCTGGCAGTTCTTGGGGGCACACAATCAGTCAGAGTCTATGGTTTGTTATTTCATGAGTCAATTCCAGGAGCCAAAGCTGAATTGTTATTACTGAGCTCTCCACGTGCAGTGGGCCCTTCGCGGTTCATGCTGACCTTGGAACCAAGGAGCAACCTAGTTTCTCTGTTTTATTTCAGACTTAGGTTGATTGCATGTACGAGTGTGCATTCAGACAGACAACTTCTGACATGACAGTTAATAAATTGTTAATGCATGCTTACATCAAGATATGTGTTTTTGTTTTTCTAATTTGATTTCGAGTTTTAGAATACTCTTCTGCAGATCAAGTCATTGTTTACCTGATGATCTCATGTAGTGATTTGCCTTGAGGATTTTTTTCCACCAAGTAATCGATCAATTACTGTCATTTAATTAAGAAACCATTGAAGTCATTTACTTTATCCTAGACTTATATGTAAAAATTATTTGTAAAAGATCAGCCTATGAATTTGTGGGGGGAAACATACTTTATTTCAAAACATCAAAAAAAAAAAGTCTAAATTACCCATCTCTTTCTTTCTTTGGTCTTCATTTCATCATGCACAATGAGAACATGCAAGAGAAAAAAAATTTTTATGAAATTTATTGAGACATTCAATGAATCATTTCACATACCAAAAAAAATTATTTTTCTTTCCATTGTCTCCAATGTTTGCCTAGAGCTTTGAAGGAAACATAAACTGCCATTGGAATGTGGATGGAAAATTTGAGAACCATATGAATCTCAGCAAGTGAACACAATTATATGATGTTTCTGATTAGGATTTGAACCTTAGTTCAAAGATTATTTATACTTTTCGTCATCTTCTTAAACTCTTTGAGTTCCTCATATTCCTCCTAAAGAGGCTGCAAATATATCCTATACATCCTACATTTTGGGTGGTGCTGGTGCCAGGAAGTTTCTTAGAAAAGTATTTTATAAATATATTTCTCACCCTGTGAACAGCATTAAATGATTAGTTTATTCCTGAAGGTAATTTATCCGAGACCGGACCCTGGAACTGGTGTTTTGTTGACTGGTTATTTTTCGAATTGCTTTAACCAGTGAGCCTTGAGGGGATGGTACCGTTCACCATGGAACAGGTTGCAAGAAAAGCAAACACTGTGGGTGAATGTTCTGCGCCAGTTGCTTTGCACGCATCTGCGTTAATCTTTTCAACAACAGATTTATCATTTTACAGATAAGGGAACATGCAGAGAGAGGGAAAGTTGTCAGTGGCAGAGCCAGGATTCAAACCTTGGCCTGCCTGACCTCAAGCCTGGGCTCATTTTGCCAGACCACCACCTGCTTGTGCCTGAAAAAAGGCTATTCGGTCACCAGACTGACACACATGTTTTGGAGTCCTCTGGGCATATATATGGATTTAGTTTAGAAGCTATATTCAGTTTTCTCCCTTTACATTTCAAATGACAGTTGCCGACAAAGATATTCTACACGTGTAATGGGGTTTGTGCTGCTGCCCTTTCTGCCTGGACCATGATTCATCTAACTCTCGTCCCTGATGTAATATGACTGCCGTGGACTCTGCTACTACTTCCCTCTGTGGAGGCAGGGGGACTCTGACTGTCTAACTGGGGCTGCTCTGCGGGAGGGACTTCCTTCTGTTCCAACTGGACACTCATCCAGGCCTGCCTCTTGACTGTATTCCTCAATAGTTTGTCATCCTCGAAGCTCTGGAGAGAGGCTGGGCTTCCTGGGTCAAGACTCTAGTCCTGCTAATTTTAAAAAATTGCTTTATTGAAGTATAATTATCATGAAACAAACTGCACACGTTGAAGGTACACAGTATGATGAGTTTGACACTATACACCTGCGGAGCCATCACAACAACCAAGAGAGTGAGCATCTGCGTCACTCCTGAAGGTTCACTCATGCGCCTTAGTAATCCTTCCCTCTCATCCCTCTCTGCCTCACGCTCCCCAAGCAACCACTCATCTGTTTTCTGTCATTATGGATTAGTCTGCATTTTCTAGAGTTAAATATAAAAGGAACAATGCACTGCCTTTTATCTGGCATCTTTCACTCAACATAATTATTTTGAGATGAATCCATGTTGTTGTGCATTCCAATAGTTCATTTTTTTGCTGAGTAGTTGCTGTGGTAAGAATATGCCACAATTTGTTTATCTGTTGCTCTTTCGATGGACATTTGGGTTGTGTCCAGTTCTTGGCTAGCAGAAATAAAGCTGCTATGGATATTTGTGTACGAGTCTTTAAGGAATAAACCCTCTAACTAGATCGAATGATTGTTAATAGTTTCCCATATTTGCTTTAAGGGATAAAGCAATATTTAAAGTGGACCTTTTACTGTTCATCCTTATAATTGTGTTACTAATACATGTCCTAACTACTTCCCAGTTGTGTTGAATCAAATGAGGTCACTGATATAAAAGTATTTGTTAAATGGTAGATCAGGTTTCATACAAATGAGCTGAAAGAATGATAATAACAGGAGACTCATAGGGTTTTAGGTCTTCTGTGGGGATCTGGCTCCATGAAAAAGTAATTTCTTTCATAATAAGTTTACTTGACAATATTCTGAGCAGGATTAAAACTTTGCCACACTCATTTATTGTATTCAGGGGTCAAAATGTTTTCTGGGAGACTAAATCTTCACTACATGATGGAGATCGTTGGGAAATGTGATCAGATTTACTTTATGAGCATTTCGGCAGAAATAATAAATACAGAGATAAACATATAGGAAAGATGCAGCTTCAGGGATAGATCTTTAAAATTTTTACCTTGCAAAATTTCATCACCTAACATTTTGGTTTTCCTCTGAAATAGATTTTTTTATTATTAGGGTTTCATTTATTTGAAGGGAGGGGATAATGAGCATTTGAACATTCACTGAGAGAACTGCTCCTATTTCCTTCAGCTTTAAATGAAAAATGTATTCTTTAACTGCAGTGGTTCATCCAGAAGACCTTGCCATCTATGCAGAATATTCTCCTATCACCTCATATTTCTCTCTAATCCATCTGATTTCACATGGAATACTGCAGAGCAGCATCTTGAAATAAAGAAAAACGAGGCTGCTTTGGTAAATATTAAGGGTTTCATCTTTTATAACTTTAACATTTCAGTATTTCCTTCCACTGGAGTTATATAAATCAGAGGGGCCTGAGAGCTTGAAAGAAATAAGCCAGTGGAGCACTCCCAGAGGCTGTTCTTTGTGGGTGTGGGAGCCCTTCTCTGTGCACCTTCTGGCTGTGAGACAATAGACAGTGAAGGGCCAGGAAGGACTTCAGGTGAGGCCTGCTTTCCCCACTTTACAGATCCCCCCAGGACATGGAATCTCATTCTGTCACACCAGGGCTGATATATACCCTGTGGCACAGCAAAAAAAAAAAAAAAAAAAATACCATATTATGACCCCACCTACAGACATTTTGAAAAACGAGATCTTGAAAGATGCAAAAATCCTTGCTGAAAATCATAAACCCACTCTAGAGTATTGAGATGCTAATAGTATATGTCTGCTTGTGGAAAAGCCGTGGGAACATGATTGAACCCTGTTTCAGCGTGGCATTATTTTATTATTTCATTTCTTTTATGTATTTAAATATTTAACAATAATTTTTGTCTGGTAATAGATTACTGTGGTTCAGACATCAAAATGATATAAAAGATATCTTTCGGGGAAGTCTTGCTTCCACCCCGCCCCTGTCCACCCAACTCTCTTCCCCCTAAGGTACCACTTTTTATTTGTTTCACCTGTGTCCCTAGGGTCAGCCTGATTTGTTTAGACAATGATGATATTTAGCATTCGATAGGAAACCAAGGAAACTAGTTACTACTTTTTTGGATTTTTCTCTGCTGAGGTGTTTTCCTAAGAGGTTCGTTAATATTGCCAAGGACAGAGATGAGCTCTCTGCAGAGAGCAGGGTTTCTGACCCAGAAGGAGGAAGGAATTCAGCTCCTGTGGTACCCCTGACAGAAATCACCTCGAGTCATGTTCTAATTAGACAATTCCTTGGACTCAAATGCACTCAGTTTTCAGGATTTGGCAGAGCTAAACAACTGGGGGAAAAGGACCTTATAATCCTCATGTCATTGCTGTTAAAGGAGGACAGGGAGAAAGTAATTTAAAAAGTGAGAAGAGTCCAATTCTCTTACTTACCTAAATCCTAACACATGGATTTCTTTGAATCCTGCAAGTTTCTTAAATACTTTTTGCATCTGCAGAGAGAAAGAAATTTATGAAACACTCTTTGGTTCTACTGGGTCAGATCTTACCTAATTGAAAAAGCCAAAGCACTTTTGATGAGTAGGGAAAAAAATGAAAATGGAAACTTGAAGCTGCGATTGAGGCCAAACTCTTTGTTCTCAGTTATTTCTGACACTCAGAGGAGTGTTTTGCTATTTATTTAAAAGCTATAATTGGGTAGTTCTGACCTGCTTTCACGGTTACTTTCCATAAAATATGAAATAACTTTAAGGTGGTACTTGAAAGAAACTTTTTTGGCTACAGTATTTTTATTTATACACACAGAGTAACTATAATATTTTCTGAATTGCATTATATGACTTGGAAAATATCTATAATGTTAAAGGGATTATGAAAGTCTAAATGGCTGCTGTGTCTAAATAAAATTGTAGAAGTAGAATCTAATAGATTAGATTCGCTCTTAGATTTCTGTGGACTCTACAATAAATGCTGTTAATTAATATGACCTTGCTGATGAGGCATATGGTCGGACTATTTTACCGCTGCTATGCTCAACTACTCCCCCACCCCCACAGCCTGGCTCCTGCCTCTGCGTTCCCGCAGGAGGGTGGCTTCCTCCAGGCCTCTGTCTCTCGGCTCTCTACAAATCCAGTGGCATTTTCCGTCCCTCCTCCACGATGTCTCTGCTTTTTTCTGATTCTTCTTCCATCTCTCTGACCACTTTCTCAGTCTTCTTTACTCCATCCTATTCCTGTCTTCACTCTCTACTTTAAATAGAAGGATTTCACAAGTTTTTGTCCTCAGCCTCCTTATCTCACTGCCTCTCCCATTTACTCAGTAGGCTCAACTGTAGGCGCTGTGCTAGGCTCTGGGAACACATTGTCACCTAGACAGGCATGGCCCCATCCACCTTATTCCTATGAAGGCCAGGAGACAAGATAGACCAAGAGGAAGGGACAGTAGTTAGTAGTGAAGCTTGGGAGGCAGAGCAGGGTGAAAGGTGAGGCTGAAGAGGCGATCAGGGACTCGGCCCTGTCCTCCTTCCCTGTGCCCACTCCCTCTGCCTCTCGTTGGGGGAGTCTCACTTTCTCCTGTAGCTTCAGTGATTACCTGAGACACAGCTTTGAGTTCTCCACATGAATATCCCCACTTTGCTACTAACCAAATATGCCCAAACCAGAGTCATTCTCTTCCTTCCAAATCTGCCTTTCCTCCTGGGCTCTTATCTCAGTCAGGGTCATGAACACCCATCGTCTGTCTTCCATGCCAGAAAGGCCAGCATCCCCAGATACCTTCCCTCTGTGCCCCTCCCATCCAGTCACCAAAGCCTGTTGGTTCGAATCCCACATGCCTTTTGTTTCCACCATGTTCTTCTTATTCCCGTAGCCGGCACATCCTCCCTGTCTCCCCTTCTGTACTGCTGAAATGGTTCTTTGGGTGTGTGTTGGGGGAAGGGAGGAGATGTCTCCTTGACTACAATTTTTTTCCAAGTTAATCATTCCATATCTGCTGCTCTTCACTAAAAATCCCTTGATGCCTAGTGAATAAGGTCCAATTCTTTAGAGTGGCATTTAAGACTCTCCATAATCTGCCCACCCCACTCCCCAAGTACCTTATCATTAGCACTTCCGGCCATCATTAACCTCCTTAACCAATATTGTGTCCTCTAGTCACACTAAACTAACCCATCTCTCCCCAAATACATGTACTTCCTCCAGACTTCTATGATTTTTTTCCCTTTAGCCCAAGATGCAACTTCTCCTACCTTCTGTTCACTGACTGCTCCCCTCCCCCATCTTTCAAAGCCAGCTCAAGCATCTTTTCTATTGAAAAGCATCTGTAAAGCCCCAAAGTCAGTCTCAATTATTCCTTCTTCCTACGACTCTAGAACTTGTTGCCGTGCATCCCATAAAACAGTCTATGAGGTGCTTGTTGTCTCCCTCAATGAGATGATGCTCATTGGGCTCAGGGATCATATTCTATTCATGCATCCTGATCTCCCTTCCTCCTACCTACCTGGTAGATTGTCATCCACATAGTAGGGACTCAGCAAATTTTGTTTAATCAAGTTGAGTGCATCTCTTCATTCTCCAAACTCATCAACACACCACAGCATTGTCACTGCATCTAAAATTACTCCCAACTCTACGTTCTCTTTCCCAAGGACTGCAGCAGTGATGCGCAGAGAATCCCCAAATCACTTACACTGGGCTTGGAGTGCATCGGGGACTTTTTTTCCCAGCAGACTCATTTACCTTCTAAATTACATTTTCTTGCACCAATGTTAAAAATAGTTTTCATTCCCTGAGTGTATAGTAACTGCAGTGATGAAGGTAGCTCAGCTTTTGGGTGAGATGGAGATAGCTGTATAGGCCTGAGTTGAAATGTTGGTTCTGCTACTTTCTAGCTGCAAGACCTTGAGTTTATTGCTTAACCTCTCTGAATCTCCATCTCCTTAGCCAAAATGGGATAACAATGCCTATATAGTAAGGTTGCTATAAAAGGAATGACTAATAAGTGCCTGACACACAGTGGGCAGAGAGTCAGTGATATTGTATTATTTGTTTACTTATTCTCTCTCTCTCCTACTGAATTATTGGCTCCTTGGTAGCCAGATTTTCTTTCACTTCCTCAGTGGCCACATAGCATGGAGCCTGGCAAGGGCAGAACAAGCCTTCAGTCAGTCGTTTTTGAAAGACTCAATGGAGGGAAGGACAGGATGAGGTCCTCATAGGGGTCATGGGCAGGGGGCCTGGGTAAGTTTCTGTGCCTCCACTCCCACCTCACCACGGGCTTAACAGAGGAGAGCTGGGAGGTTAGGTTCTGCAGAGCAGGTCTTTTTTACAGGGGCAGGTGGGAAAGAGCTGCGTATGTGCTTCAGGTCTGCTCTGGCCGCCTGTGACAAACAGCCTGGGGGCCACAGGCGTTTGTCCTGCCATTCCAGTAACAGCACCTGGGACTGAATGTTTAAGTGTGAGCTACAGTTTCGGGAGCAGAAGATTCAGACCCTGACTCATCCCTCTTTCTAGTCCAGGATTCCAGAGACGCTGTTATATGTGGGAAAACAATCAATCAAGCACAGAACTGCTTCCTTAGAAGCTGTAGCTGCAGTGTGGGCAGCAGGCAGCGTCGCGGGGGAGAGCTGTCCTCCCCTCCAAGAGCGCTCCACTGGCTCCGGTGGAGGGATTCATGCTCATGGCCATGCCTTCTTTGTGAACCTGTCTGCAATTGACTAAGAATCTGCTTTGCTTAGGAGGGTGCAGAAGGTGTCTAGAGAGGAGATGACAAAGGCCTTCAATTAATTCTGCTAAATAATCTTCTTGGGACCTTCCCACTAAATTGCTAATTAAGTGCCCAGTTAACCTTATTGATAATAGTAAATGCACAGGGGCCTCCCTGATTCTGCTGGAATGTATGTTAACAGGGCTATAAAAAGGCGGCTGTGTTGAGTTTGCATGAATGTTTGCACAGGAGAAAGCATTTAGAAAACAACTAAGCACTCCTTTTGACATTTGTATTAAATTGCTCATTAGGTTTATTGTAGAAATTAAATTACTGCAAAGCACTGTCCATTAATTCCTGATTAGGCCTGAATGGCTGCGCTAATGCAAGTGTTGGGCTGTGGCGGGGCTGGTTGGTTATCTGATGGCAGGCTGCTGAAGTGGTCCAGGCTCTGCAGGAGCCTGGAAGGGGACCAGATGCTCTAAGCAGAGGAGTTCCATCTTTGAGAAGCCGCTGACTGTGGAAACTGTACAAGCAGGACTGATGGGATGGATCTAGGGAACAAGACTGAGCAAGTCATACCCTTCTTTGGCTAATAAGTTTTTCAGAGGCTAGAAGGGGCATGCTTATTTGATGATGACAAAAAGACTCTTTCCCTATAAATATTTATTTGGGAAAAATAGGAAGTATAGCATAGTGGTTAAGAACAGGGGATCTGGTGCCAGGCTGCCTGGGTTTGAATCTTGGCTCTGCTAGTCAATAGGTGTGATGTTGTTGGATTGTGTGAAAAATGGAATGAGTTAATACATATGAGACGTTAAGAACAGTGCTGCTGTTTCTGTACACAGTGTTTTAGATGTGGAAGGGGACTTGGAGGCCATCTTTAATTTCTAAACGAGGAATCCAAAGTCAGGGAAGTGGTCCCCAAATTCTCATGGCAAATTCTTGGCAGAAACAAGACTAGAACTCAGATGTTAAAAACTTATAATTTATTTACATTATTCTGCATCATGTTGTTTTAGGCACTTAGAAAATTAACCACAGGTCAGTGAAGACAGTCTATGGCCAATTATTCAATTTTGAAGATACTCTGGCAATACTAAGGATTAGTTGAAAAGAATATTTCAAAGAACAAATAGAAAAGTTAACAGACTACCCTTTAATTCATTCTATCCAATGAATAATCTGTGTCTAAGTACTTCTCTGGTTTGTAAACACCCCATGCTGAGGCTTTCCCTTTGAAGTTTGTAGAAATGATTCTTTACGTTTATTGACTGAATGCTGATGCAGGGAGAGGCTGGAGGTTAAGAATGTTTCACTTATTCATCTCCTCTCCGGTTAAGAGGAGGTAAGCATTGAATTCTCCAAGTGTGAGAAGTAGGGGCCTGTTTGTTCCCTGGCCAGGCTGAGTAGGACGCCTGGGCACCCAGACTGCCAATAAATGTAGCTCCTGGTTAAGGAATCTCATAGACGCTTCCATTTTCAGTTGCATTTCTACAAACAATTACTGAGTAGTCAGCTGCATCTCAAGTCTGTATTAGGAGGTACGGTTGCAGAGATGACAGAAACATTTCCCGCCCACCAGGGGAAGCTCATAGCCTGGTGGTAGTGAGGGTGGCAGGTGAGGAGCAAGGAATGGAGACAACAAAGCCATAGACATGTAAACAAAGCATCTCAGGACAGGGTGACAAGTGTGACAACAGTGGGCACCAGGTGTTAGCCCAGAGGAGAGGCACTGAACCTAGAAGGGTAGAGAGAACTTTCTATGATGAAGTTCATAAAATAAAACTCAGGGAAGGGTGTTCCAGACAGAGGAGGTGGCACATGTAAAGGCTAAAGTTGAGAAAAGATTTGCGAGCAATTTGTATTTCTGGAAAGTAGAGTGCAAAGGAGGGGGTGTCAGGGAACTGGTGCTAAGATGAGGATGGCAAGGAAGGCAGGGGTCTTGTCATGGTGCACAGATGCCATATCCAGCGTGCAATTTGGTCTATCCTGCAGGGAACGAAGAGCCCTGTAATTTAATCGGGGACTAGCAGATATGATGGTCAGAGATGGAAGAGATTTTTTTTTTTTTTTTTTTTTGTGGGGAAGGCCAGCCCTGAGCTAACATCTGTTGCCACTCCTCCCCCCTTTTTTTTTTGCCGAGGAAGACTGGCCCTGGGCTAACATCCGTGCCCATCTTCCTCTACTTTTTATATGGGACGCCGCCACGGCATGGCTGACAGGCAGTGCGTCGGCGGGCGCCCGGGATCCGAACTCGCGAACCCCGGGCTGCCAAGCGCGGACTAAACCGCTGCGCCCCCGGACGGCCCCCTGGAAGAGATATTTTTGACATCTCCTCAGTTTAGTGGATGACATGGACAACACACTGCCTTTCACTTGTCACTCATGAAAAATGTCATGTGTTTAAATTCCATCAAACTGCAAAATTGGAAATATTATGTAAGACAAAGTATTATGGATTAAAAAGTCACGTTTCAGCTCAGCATGTTCCCTAGTTGGTGCCTACACAGACACTTTAGATATAGAGAATATCTGCTTAGGGCTTTCAGTTAAATGAGATTTAAAAACCTACTAATATTTAAAGAAAATCTAAGCACAAATGACTTTTAAGATGGAAA
This sequence comes from Tapirus indicus, assembly GCA_031878705.1. Classification (NCBI taxonomy): domain Eukaryota; kingdom Metazoa; phylum Chordata; class Mammalia; order Perissodactyla; family Tapiridae; genus Tapirus; species Tapirus indicus. The sequence goes on from CM062933.1 coordinate 4,125,600, forward strand.
AGCTGGAATGGAAAACTTTCCTGGAGATCCATTCGTCCTAACATTTTGGGACCCATTGCACTTTTTGATTTCTTTTTAATGGTTAAAAGTGGATGCCTGGTCACAAGAAAGTGGAACTATTAGCCAAAAGGGTTTATGTCCTGTTGGCTCCCAGATTCTGAGTCATGACTCAGGCTGTGGTGGTGTGGGGTGGGTTCACTCACCTGAAGTTGAGACTTTGCCGCCAGCTCCTGGTAGTACGGGGACCGGGAGTCAGCCAGCTCCGCCTTGAACCTCTGGTTTGCCAGAGAGATGCTCAGCTCCACCTTCTGCTCCAGAGGGCCCTCAGATACCTCAGGGAATTCTCTTTCCTGAATTAAAAAAAGGTCTTCTGTTAATGTAAGCCACAAGCAAATGGTTATATTATATAATAAATATTGATATTGTCTCAAGAAGTGGATTATGAAGGCTCAAGCGCTTTTGAAAGAAAAGTCCTATTGACTAGAAGTGGCCTCTGCATTTCACTGAGACAAGGTACCAAAGCCCCAGTGAGTTAGCTATTTAGAATCCTTGAGAACACTGCCATTTGATGACTGCGCGCTCTTCATGAAAGCATTTACACACACACCCACACACACAATTCACATATGTTGCTGGAGCATCACAAGATTGTGCCACATCCTTGCATAACTTTATAAATACTCTTTGATGAGGACTGGATTAGACAAAATAACCTATGGATGCTGCCATTATTTAATATAATCTTTTTTGGAGAAGAGTCTGGACTAGTTTAATGAGACCATTTGTGCTTAAACTTCACATTAAAACTAGTTAGAAAGCACTGTCAGGTAAGGGAGGCTTTGAAATCTCTCTCAGAAGGAATGGCATATTGGGGCCACCTTTGGAAGCATGTGGCTAAGAATAGAAGCTCTGTTCTGAGGATGCGGACTTGGCCTCTATCACGAGGGCCAGGAGTCATCCTTCTTGCCCTCTGGTCTGGGAACGAGCTGGAGTCTCTCAGTGTTCTAAACTCACATGGGCTCCCAGGGCACAGAGCAAGCCTGGAGCTGGGTTTCAAGCTTGAGGTCTGACAGATTTTCAGCCTTGGGTGCCCAGATGATTCTGAAATCTGCACAGCTTTCTCAAGAGTAAAAAATATGTCTGTGAAAAATTGAATGTCTCTGGTAATGTACAAGGTCTCTTATAGTGAAATTAGTTTTGTAGAAGCTGAAAGAAGAGAACAACCAAGAAAATGCCATGAAGGGGCAGAATTCAACTGGGTGGCAGCTGATGTAGTTTCTCCTCATTTCTTATCACAAACTCCCCTCTCCCATGGGTAGAGGACAGCAGCACAACCTCTAACTTGAATAGGGCACACAGAGGATGTGGATTCACACTTACTAGGCTTCTGATGTTTGTTTCACAAAAAGATTTTCGTTAGATAGTTAATTCATTCAAATAACACACATTGAGCATCTGTATGGGTGTAGCACAGCACTAGGGTCTACAGGAAGTTAAAAGAAAAGTGTGGCAGATGGTGTAATCCTCTAGAAGCACCATTTCAGTAGGCAGATTTGAAATGCATATGTGACATTAAAGAAATTCCTTAGATGTATCACTGAGAAGTCTCCTAACTTGCCCTCGGCCACTGGGTTAATTTCCCATGCCTCTCACCCAGCACCCTCAGTGATACCTTGTCACCTAGGAGATAAAACCCAAACTCTTCTTTCCGACATTCAAGGCTCTCCACGATCTGATACCTACCTGCGTGAACAATTTTGATCTGTCTCTCTTCTCCCTGCCCTGACCACCAGACGGCTCTGTCCGCTGTTGCTGAGACACCACATTGCTTGTGCTCATCTCCTGACTGGAGACCCTCGTCACTGCTCCCCATGTCCACCTCCAGCGCACACACACACACACACACACACACACACACACACACACACACACTCTTCTTACCAATATCCCGTGGTTCATTTAAAGGACTATCTCCTCTGACCATCTGGGGCAGAAATCTTTGCCTCCTCTAAGATCCTGTAGCAGTGAATAGCATCTGAATTGCTCATTTAGTACCTATGATATACTCACTCAGAGTCTTCTTTTACATGTTGATCTCATCATCCCACATATAATCTCCTTGAATCCAGCATGATTCTCACACTTCATTAATCTTCCAACGCAGAAAACATGAGGCCACTTAGGCACAAACTCTCAGATAATATACATGACTGGGGTCACATCCTTTGCAACTGGTCCTGGCCTATCATTTTGTCCTAGTCTACACATCTGCCATTTTCAGTCATGGCACATAGACTGTTTTCTTGTACTTATTTGCATTATAAATTTCTTGAAGGCAGGGACTTTCATCTTGGGGTCTTCAGTGTTAGCCCAGTGCTTGGCACATCAGCAGATTTTAGAGAAGTATTTGCTGAACGAAGAGTAAGTGATAGATGCAGGTGGTAAAAATGATGTTAAGAGGAGGAGGCAATGAATGTGACGTGAAATATTCAAGGGGTATTTACTGAAGAAGGAGGGACCTATGTTAGATTTTGAAGAAGATGGGACACAGGTAATGTGAGAAAAGAGAGAAGGCAAATTGGAGTTGTCTTAGAAACTTTATAGTGAATATGTTTAATCTCAATAATTTTTTCTAACAGTACTTTTCACTGTTGATGGAATAGTGTTTTGAGAAAAATAAAACATTTTTATTCTTTGTTCACAGCAATAGTTCCACTAAATCTGCAGCCATCTGGCATAAAGACCAGAGAGAATGGCCAGTAGGCTTCTCATCTCTGAATTTTCATGTGGAGGGAGGTTCACAGGAAGAGAAAAGGGCTGGAGAAGTCTCCCAGACCGCAGGGAATGGTAGATCTGGTTGCAGTGACAGTGTAAGGATGAGAAGATCCAGGTTCTGATTTGTTACCCTATTCTTCTGCCCCCTTCTGAGCCTGCTGCCCGCCTGGTGCTGCCACAGCCTCGCCCCTGAGGAGGAAAGAGGGCGGTGTTTCCCTGCTTCGGCACCTTGAGGTCTGGGCTCAAAGCTTTTCAGAGAGGTTACAAATGTCTCCCTTTTTTGATAACCAACATCAAATTCTGTGACAATCCTCTCATCTTGCATGTCTTTTCACTCAAGAAGAGCTGGGGCCAGTGCTCCTTTTTGCCTGTGAACACTTTTTATTTTTCCCCATTTGACATGCAAAATTTCAATCATTTTGATATTTATCTGACCTGTTCATGCTGGACATGACTGAGAGCAAAACTTCTACCCTTGTTGTCAGCATGAGATCACACTTTAGTGGAGAAAGAACTTGACGGATTGATTGACAGATTCATTCATTCTAATGTTGGTGAGCACCTCCTGTCTAGAATGTTCTGTGAGGTACTGGGGGAGAAAGGGCCCCTGCCTTCCTGGAGTTTATAATTAAGTTGCCTCTTGCAATGGCTCCCACCTTATTCTGGGTTTCAATCTATTTTTCTCCTCAGTCCCTAGGAAGAAGTGAGAATGCTGAATAGAACAGTGTCACTGACTCTTACTTGGAGGGACAAAAATGGAGCACTAATAATATGGAATGGCCAGTTTGTCCATTCTCTTTTCCTGTCTTACTGATAAAACAAATGCAGGCATGTAAAGAGCTGGATGGGCTCTCAGAACCTCTTACTATAGGCATCTTGGTTTCGTTGAGGAGCGTGTCGTCGGGAGCGAGGGGCAAGGACCCAAGGGAGATGCTGGCAGCATCTGTGGAAATTAAAAAATGACAGGCACAGAGATGAGACTGGAGGAGCTGACATTAGAACAAGGTCAAACTTTCATACGCTTTTTCTGTCATTCTGGAATTTACAGATGTTAGATGCATTCTGAACTCATTTTTTTAAAGATCACATAAATATGTTCCTGAGAAAAATATAACTCAACTCCCAGCTGAATTCTTCATTCTTCCATCCTAGGACTCAGTGTTGGTGCTCTCCTAGATGCATTACAGTTAAACAGTTCTGGCTTGTGAGACCTGGTTAATTTTTTGTGTGTGTGACTATATAAAGGATGAATAGACAGATAATTATCTTGAATTTGTTTCTTTGAAAATATTGGTAATGATCACCTCCAAGTTGTAGGATAATGGGCAATTTGGTTTTACTTTTATTCTTTTCTAGATTTTCAAGTTTTAAACAATGAATTTAAATTATTTTATAGGGTTAGAAATACAAGTTAGTTTTGAAAAAACACATTATAAACTTTGTCAGCTTCAGTTAAGGATTACTTTTTAAATAACATGCCTTCATGATGATTTAATTAATGTTCAGAAGCAGACAAAATGAGGACATCTGACCTTACCTGTGGAAAACAAAGGGGTTTCACCAGGCTCCCTTACTGTCTCCTCTGTGGATATTTCATCTTTTCTATTAGACAATAGGAAAGAAAGAAGAGGTAGTTAAAAAGGAGCTTAATGAAAATAGGGGAAATGCATTTAAATTTTCTATACTCAATGGACTTAAAAATAAGGAAAAAAGTATACTTTAAAACTGGATTTACTTAATTTTTCATAGCAGAAGAATCTTCAAATATATTTTCATTGAAGAAAAATTCAAATAACCCCCAAAATGGTTATGCTTGACTCCAGGGTTTTCCATAAGCATCTTGGTTTTGTGTGGTTCTGGGGAGTATTTCCATAGGAGGCAAAGCTGGGCATTGGAACCTGATGTTTTACAGTCCCATTGCACTTACTCTGTATCCTTGACATTCAAGATAATTGATGACATGAACTATGACTGACATATTCTTGCTAAAATCTCAGACCCTCAAACTTGCAAATCTAGAAAGTCATTAAGTTCATCTAATAAAGTAACTCTTGTGGTTACAGTAATGGGAGAGAGATAGATCTCTGGAAAGTACCGGTGTATTAAATTCCTATTCTGAACACAACCACTGTCTACAATGGTAACCAGCCAGGAAGTTGTGGGTAGGTTCGCAGCGCCATGCAGTGGCAGTGTGGATGATATCTAAGGGCAGATCCAAGGTCATGGTTATAGGGCTGTCTGCATGTAATGTTGGCCCACTCTAGCAAGCTCTATTTAGAAAGGAGTAGCATTAGTGACATCTTTTGAAGTTCACTGAAAGACTTGTTACTATAAGCTATTAGGTCCCAAAGGATTGTGTCTGTGTTAGTACAAAATAGTCATAGTCAACAAATATATTTGATGCAGTTTTCTGTGGCTCGTGATGATGGGATGACCAAAGGGAATGACTAGGTGCTCTATTGTTGTAGAGTCATACAGATTGGCCATAGCCAAAGGGACCATCTATATATTTCTACCACACCCAATTCTACTGAAGTGCTAGTAGGGGTAGTATACAAAATATTATCAATCAGCCTGGCATGGGTTCTGACCAATCAGAATGGGTGTCTGTTGTAAACATGGAAGACTATATTGGTGCACACAGGCTAAATATAAATTCAGCTTGTACAGTGGAATTTGGAATTAGGTATTATTCTTTATTTTTACTGGTATTATGCTATATGCCAACAAGAAATTTTCACATATTGAGGTGTATGGCGTAGATATTCTGGCCTGAACTAAAGCCTGACTTATGGCCTATCAAATACACATTGTACATATGCTTTAGTCATTAAACATTGCATTAACCATTATCTCAAAGTAAAAGAATGCATTCTTTGAAGATAAGAATGCATAGTTCACCTCCTAAGACACCAGTATTGGTAGGACCCCTATCAGTGCTCCTGAAGATAAGTTCCCTTTCCCAACATCAGCTTCATGTTGACCTGCTAATTTGCAACTGAATACCTCTGAAACTTTGATGAATATGTATCCCGGGCATATTTAACATACGTTCTTTGTTTTAAAAATGTATAAAACTGCTGAAAACCATGCTTCTCTGGAACACTTTCTTCCCTGGTGGAGATTGTGCTTCTGGGCTATAGTCCTCAGACTGGCTCATATAATAAACTCACCTCATTTTTAATCTATAAATTGATTTTTGGTTGTGTTGACAGTGCTTAATAAACAGTTTTTATGGAGATCATATTTAGTAAACTCTCATTATGTCAAACGTTAGAGCATTTGTAATTTAGTCAAGTTTCTATCTTTTTTTTCACTTTATAGATCTTTGTTTACAGTAAAATCTCCTTCCTCCTATTGTAACTTTGGTATCCTTGTTTTACTTTGCTGTAAAAAAGAAAATTACCAAGAAGAGTAGTGATTAAAATGCTGGCTATTGCATCAGTTACAAGTCAACTGCCCACTTTGTGTGGGACCCTGTGTCAGATGCTCTTTCCTTGTCCTTTGCCATTAGGTGAGGTCCTGCCACTGCACCTACAATCTAGACCATCACCAGGAGCTGCAACCTGGGAGGCTGGGCCACTGGGGTCTTCCGTGGGCTTTTATTTTAAAGTCATTTGAAACTGGCAGATTTATGGACTAGCCAGGTGAGAAAATTTTCTGTTTTGTCTTCTTGGAAAGGTTTTAAGTAACAGAGAGGTTTTTTTCTTTTTTTAACAACTTGGTAATCATAGCTAATGTAAGATGTTTGTCTCTTGCTCCTTCATTCTCTCTAGCAATGCTGGCAGCCACAGGAGTGGATGGAATGATTGTATTTCTTTCTCTTTCTATCTTGGGTAATTGTTTCCTGTAATTTTTAATGTTTCTCTATTAAGTCTTGGTACGTTCTGTTGAATTTTTTCTTACGGATGGCCTCTGCTTTGCTTTCGTTTGAAAACAGAAGAGTAAGTATCATCCTATATTTAAATCAGAAGAGTGAATATCTCTGTCTTGTGAATAAAGTTAACACTCTAGTACTAAGATTTTCCTAAGTCACATTATTTCATCTGGCAATAACTTTTTAAAATTCATCAAAGAGTGTCTCAATAGACATATCAATTAACAAAATACATGAGGACTTTGCTCAGTTCCATAGAGAAATATAAACAGTTCCTGCCCTTGAGGAGTTTACATTCTCACAGGGAAATAGGGCAAAGCAAGAAAGTGTTAAATAAAAATCTATGTGCCAAACAGGGTGCAAAGGTCAAAGCAAGGAGAGATTGCTGTGGGCTCAAATGGGCTGTTAAGATTCGTGGGGGGTGGGATTCCACTTGGAGCTTGAAAGGAGAGGAGGGTTTGGGTAGGTGGAATGAAGGCAGGTTCTTCTCAGCAAGAGGGAGAAGCTGGGGGTCAGAGACCAGGATGAGTAGGGTGTGGTCTGTGGCAGTTAGGAGGCGGCAGGGTGGCAGCACTGGGATCATGGGTAATGGGAGGCAGAGTTGGAAAGGTCAGGAGGTGAAGGGCCTTGGTTAGTTAGTTTGACTTCCGCCTCAGTGAAGATCCTGGCAGTAAACAGATGGCTCACGCATAGTGGGGTAATTTGAACAAAGTTTAATAAAGGGCTTACTTACTAAGTTGTGGAAGAGTATGAGGGCAATCACATGGCGAGTGTAGTACCCCAGGGCTGGCAACAGTGGCATGCTAAAGCCACTCCTAGTCCAGGAGAGGTGAGGGGGTAGTGCAGTCACCATGAACAGTGACAAAGAAGGCTCTGTGGAAAGGGCTGCCTGACAGGAGCTGAGCTGAAGTGGAAGGAGGCCAATAGCCCTTAAAGACTTTGAAGGTTGGGGTGAGGGGAGGTGATAAGTTTGCTCAACTCATTTTCCTCCCTCCCTCTGATCCTGCGCCCCCCATTGGCTGGCCCTACCCAGAAGTCAGAGGGCAAGAGATGGCACTGATTCAGTCCTTCACGTTCAGCCTTCTGCACAAGAGCAGATGGGGAGGGTGGGAGGGGCAAGAGGAAGGCAAGAAGGGCAAGAGAAGGTGTGGGAATCTTTTGAAAGCCATTGAAGAGGGCTTAGTGTAAGAAAAGGAATATTCCAGACTTGCTAATCCAGAAGCAGTTATGCAGGTTAAGGAGGGGAAGAGGTTAGAGGCAGGGAAATCTGTTAGGGAGATCAGGTTTGACATTTTTCACAGTGTAAATTAATAAGGTCCGGGATCATGTTATTGGCAAAGGGAATAGAAATGAAGGAACAAATGTGAAAGGCATTATAAAGAATTGTCAGTAACTCATACAGCCAAATTTGTGTCTCTCTTTGAGTGTTATTATGTTCAGATTTAGATTTCTAAATGTTATAGAATGTAATTTGTGAGTTTAGAGTTTGGCAACAATCTCTCTCTTCTTTAATCATTTTCTCTAATGTACTTTTCCTTCCTTTTTTTTTTTTGCATTTTGATTTTCTTATTTGATATTCAGTTCTTGTTGAGGGTATAGGTCAGAGCTTCAGTAATTTAGTGTGAGAAATACTAACTCTTTACAGAATACCAAATGAGAGTTCAAAATTCAGGTTGCTCTCCGATTGTGTTAAATATTTTCCTAATAGTTTATCATAAATTCTAAAAATGAAACTATTTAATTGCTCTATATCTTATAAGTGAAAACACACATTAGATACTTATCACATCATAATGAATTCGTTCTATCTGCAAACATAGTGCAAACGTCTATCTCGGTCTATCAGGTTGATCCATCTCCCACTGATATACTCATTTCTCTTCAGCACAATATGTGCATAATTTTTCTGCCAGAATAACTTGCACAGATCTCAGTGGATGACATAATTCATAAAGACCCACTAGCTCAGTCTCACTCCGTTACATGATCTTTCAGAAGTCAAGAGCATGCAACTCTCTATTTCGGGTACTTACCTCTCAGGGAAGTTTCTCTGTTTTATTCTCTGCAGAAAGATAAAAAGTAATTTTACCAGGAGATAATGCCAACTGAAGAGCTACAGTCTATTTTCATTCCCTTTTCCCTTTACCTTCACTTCAACTGCCTGTACAATGTTATTTTGCAAGAATAAAATTCCTGTTGGCTTTATCAGATGTCTCCAAATACTTCTTCAACTAAACCTTATGCTAGGGAAACCAGTTCAAAAGGGGCAGGGGCTGGAGGCTGGGAGCTCTTCGGGCAGGGTTCCAATCCAGTGTTTAGGCTCACCTGCTGAAGGAGATCCAGGTGCTCCTGGGAGTTGCTGAAATTCTTCCCAATGTCAAAGGGGCAGAAGGTCTCTTGCTGGCAGATGCTGACCCAGTCCTGGTATTCCCCTGTGTCAGGGATGCGGTCCAGAAAGATTCGATATGCTTCCCACACTGCTTCCTGACACACTGCAATGCAGCACCATTAGGGATGGAAAAGAGATGCCAAGATTCCCTTTCCCCAGTCCAAGCACAATCTTATAACATGGAAAACTCTTTCATGGCTTAAGTCAACACACTAGTTTATAGCCCATAGAAACAAATCATTTAATAAATATTTATTGAGCGCCTATATGTGCTATGGAGAAAAATAAAAGAAGGAAGTTATGGAATGAGTGTGTGTGTGTGTGTGTGTAAGACTGCAACTTAAAATAGGGTGGTGGAGGAAGGCCTCATTATAAAGGTGACTTTTGAGTCATTTGGGAAAAGCCCCCAAGGCTGGAGAATGCCAGAGGCACTGAAGGAACAGCAAGGAGGCCAGTGTCGCCAGAGCAAGGTTGAGTGTAAGAGGATTAAGACAGAAAGATGCGGTGAGGGGAACACAAGTTCTGTGTGGCCCCGTGGCCAGTAGTCTTTAAACTGGGCACAGGTACCTGGCTGTATGGGAAGACTTTCCAAGGGATTACCAGGCATGCAGACAGGTTATAAGAGAATCAATTTCTAGGTCTCAGCTCTCCTTAAAATCGGGCTGCCCAAGGACATACCTTTCCTTCTTCATGTTCCCTTTGGTCATCATCCTTCCCCCTTCATCCTCCCCTAATCTTGTTGCGCACAGTGCCTGGAGGTTGCCACACAAATGGATGATTTGAAACAACAGTGTTGAGTTTAGAAAGCGAGTGAACTTAGTCGAGGGGCAACACACATTTCTGCAACTAGGGTGGTTTCTGACTCTTTGCTTTCAACAAACTAGGAGTCTTAATGGAGTCGACAGCTGACAGATCATTAAAAATGATGACAGATCATGATGTGATTGTTAGCATATAATACCAAAGAAACTTAAAAAATAGGTTATTGCTGTAACAAAACTCCATCTGTCCCCATCTACTTATGTAACAAGACTTCTCAGCATTTGAGTGAAACTAAGTAAAAAGAATAGGGATAAAATTGATGCTAAATTCTGTCTCCGTTTAGCAATACACAATTTAAATAAGTAATTGCACATGAACTAATAGAGGAACAAAATCAAAGAAACCCATCTGTCCAGAGGCGGAAGCTAACGAAGTTTAAGCCACAAGACTTTGATTTAAACCGGCCCCTTCTAAAGCCTTGTGCCCAATTTTGGATTTATAAACATTAGTACCCACAAAATCTGTATCTGATCATATATCCATCCATCTGTCAATAAAAACTTCCTTAAAATTCTTGTCAAATTTATAATATATCTCTTTTAACCAATTATATATTAAAAATAACTATAAATGCAACTGAATCCAAAAGAAATTTCTTTGTGCACATAAACTCTACAGTAACAGGAAATAAATAAAAATGTAATTTCAATTTATATACATATTTTTATTACTGAGAAGTACTTTAGAGTAACCAATAAAAGACTTTCAAGCATAAAATAAATTACATTAGGACTCTGAAGTGGGAAGTGGAATGGAAATGTGGGTGTGTGGAGATGAAGGAGCCATGCGACATTTCCTCCTGTAAGGAAAGTCCCTTCATGTATTTGTTAAGAGTATTTGATGTAAATATTGAGTGGCTGTGGTAGAGTCCACTGGATACATATGAAGGCTCTAATTCTTGTTTTATTTTCAATATCAATATAAAAAACTCACCAAAAGTTACATCCTATCTAATTAACTTATGATGAAAAACTTTAGATGTCAACTGAAAAGAATACAAAGGGTACACAGTTTAAAAATTGTTTTAGTGGGTAAAGTGAGGAAAAAAGGTGAGATGACTTTTGTTATAAGCAATTATAATATGTTGGTTTTACCTCTAGAGGAACGGGGAGCAATTGGAGGCTCTGGGCCAGAAGCTGACATCATCGAACTTTCTAAAGAAACTCTGACTGCTGTGCTAAGAAAAGGGGCTGGGGAGGAACAAGGTGAGAGAAGACAGCTTGGAGATTCTTACTCCCATGCTTTATCCTCCCTCACTCCCCACCGATTCTGCCTAGATCTTCCTTAGCTTTCTATGTTAGGAGGCAAAGAGGATTCCAGGGGTCCGGCCCGGTGGTGCAGCTGTTTAGTTTGCGCTTTGGCAGCCTGGGGTTTGCGGGTTGGTATCCCGGGCACCGGCTATCACACTGCTTGTCAAACCATGCTGTGGCGGCGTCCCATATAAAGCAGAGGAAGATGGGCACGGATGTTAGCCCAGGGCCAGTCTTCCTCAGCAAAAAGAGGAGGATCGGCCACAGATGTTAGCTCAGGGCTGGTCTTCCTCACACACACAAAAAAAGAGGCAAAGAGGATTCCAGATGAACAGAAGCTCAGGTCATTTACCAGCAGCCACCTGACCAGAACCCACAAAACCATGGGTGGGTGCAGCTCCCACCACCTCAAATGCATCATGGAGTTTCCCTCACTTGGGGAAGTCACAGGGGTCAGCACACCTGGAGAGCAATGGGTTCTCAGCCTGGAGAATCCATTCTGTGAGCTTGGGCCCTCTCCTGCCAGGCAAGGACCGGAGAGGTTTCATGCCTTCCCTGAACAATCATCATGCAGTCTTCCGCTCTTCATCTCTCATCAAGAGTCTACACGCCATGCGAGAAGGAAACAACACTTGGGTGTTTAGATTTGTCCAAACCCTAAGAGTTGTGTGTCCAGTCCGAGCAAACCAGCTGCCCTTACTGTCCTTCTCACCAACACACTCTACAGCCCCTCTGGGGATGTTATTTTGTCCTTCCATCTTTGCCCGGTAGACCTGCTGGTTTAGTTCAAAACCCATTTAAGTGCCAGAGATACAACAATACATAAAACCAACTAGAGCTGCCTTTGAGGGCTTAGTGTTGGTAACTTTCACCAACAATATCTATGTGTGAAACACCTGGGAGGACAAAATGTGATAACCCTTCTGTTTAACACTTTGACACACCCTCGGGTATGTTGCTTTTGGTCTCAGATTAAGTCTTCCTTTTATCTCAGTCCAACTGAAGGCTTGTTTTTGGAGACTGGTGACTGCTTCTTCCTAGCTCTGCTCCTTTCCTGGTGGCCTTTTCTCTCATCTCAGGGACACAGGACACCCCTGACCCCATTAAAACCTGCTTTTTAGAAAGATTCTGAGAGAACTTTCTCTCTGAAGCACAAATGACTGAAGCTGCTTGAAGAATTATCTCCCTGGGGCACTGTAGTATATAGGGATCAAAATGTTAAGGATGAAACAGGGACCAGTAGATTCTCTTCAGACTCTTTTTGAGGGGCAGCTTTCTTTGGTGGCTCCTCTGATGTCATTTTTCTGACCTCCTGGAAGCTTACTGCAAACCAGGGCACAGAATCCTTCTGTGATTGGGAGAACAGGAGCACAGGCCCACGACCCCCCAGGATAGTCCTGCATCCTTACCCAGGGAGCTTCAAAAGAGCCATTGAAAACTGAGGTGTCAAAGGATTTTGGGGCTGGAGGAATCTGAAAACTTCTGAAAGATGGATTTTTCTAACCCCTTGATTTACCTGTTCTGCATCATCTTTCTCTGAATCCACTGGGAGGGACTGACACAGGGATTCTAGAGAAATCCAGAGCCTTGTCTCCTCAGTCTTCCCACAGTTGCTGGCCAATGCCTGAAATCTGACCACAGAGCCTCAATCTTTCTGCTGAATGTCATACTCTAGGCTGTGTGATGACGTAGGAAGACCCCAGGGACACATGTCCTGGGGGCCGGGCACGGCCCAGGATAGTTATTCATATTTGGAAGGATTAGGTTAGACCAATGGTCTGTGAAAATGCCCACCACAGGATTGGGCGTGCATTAGATGGAGACATAACACACTGGAGTGGGAGTCAGGATGCTGGGTTCTAACCCTGCTCTGCCACCAATGGTGGCCCTGACTGAGCATGTCACCTCATTTTTCCTAATTGTACAATGAGGTTGTTGCTAGATGTTCTCTAGACTAGTGCTTCTAGAACTTTAAAGTACAAAAAGATTACCTGGGGATCTTATTAAAATGTAGATTCTGAAAGTAGGTCTGGTGTGAGATCTGAGTATCTGCATTTCTAACAAGTCCCCAGGTGATGGTGATGCTGCCGGTCTGTGGACAACTCTTGAAGTAGCAAGAGCTGGGATTCCCTCCATCTTTAACTTTCTCTAAGTCACACATTAATGTGAAAGAAAGATCTGGCTTTTGGTATTGGGGTTGGAGGCAAGAAAGAGAGAAGGAGAGAGACAGAGGAAGGGAGAGAGAGAGAGAAAGAAGGAGCAAGATAGAGGTAGGGAGGGAGATAGAGAGGGAGAGAGGTGGGGAGGGGTGGAGGATTTGAAGGGAGGCAGTTACAAAGCAAGGAGTTTGCCTGGGTGGGAGCACAGGGTTCTGCCTGGGAGACGACCAGAAACAAACTTGCCTCTCTGGCATCTGTGCTTTGGGGTGAGTGTGTTTATGATTCTACCACGAAGCTCAGAACATTTTCACTTGTGTTGCTTTAAGCACTGGAAAAAGAAATAGCTCAATATTTCATTTGACTTGAAGAATTTGGGAGCTTTCCCCTCTAAGTTTGAAAGATGTCAACAGATAATTTCGTAAAAGCAGCGACAAGAACAATAAGTGGGTTACTCTGTCAAAGGAACACCGCTTTGTAGCTGAGTCTTATTTCTTGATTCTTTGTGAACCAATTTGTTAGACTTAAGAAATCCATGCTGATGAATAGTAAAATTTCACATCACCCAGGGGCAGCCATAAAGATAAGTGACAGTCATTGCTGTGGGGAGAAAAACAGGTTTGTTTCATCCAGGGAAGCAATAATGAAAGAGGCAAACCTAATCAAGAATAAAGAGCTAAGAATAAAATTCAGATTGCAGCAATAAATAGTCTATTCTACAAATACCTGCGATGAGTCCTATTTAGGAATGTCATGAAGAATTAGAAGTTACATGAAAATAGTTAGCAATAGTTGTGTTCACATTCAATGTGATGCATATATTATATATTTATACTTCCATCTGTGAACAAATAACATGGAATTTACCAGTGTCATTATCTGGTCAAAGTGTAGGCACATTCAAAATGAATAATTTACATGTCATTGTCTTTTCTTTGCATTCTCAGTGGCCTCTTTGCCTCCTGCATCCATCAACAAGCAATCACTGAGAACCTGCTATGTGGAGGCGCTGAGCTAGGACCTCAGAATATTAATGTAGTGCACTTGATTTTCTATAATTCCATCCTCCTCCTGACCACGACCCTGTACTTGTCATTTCTCTGTGGGTGTGGCTTCTGTCAGAAAGCAAATATCTCTTCACTTCCACAAAAAATGAGACATTGGAGGAATATAAGGCTTGATATTTTTGAGATGTAGTTAATTATGCCTCCAAAACCCAGTAAGAACTCCCCAGATTAATTCAACCCTTGCACATCTTCAGATGTAAATACTCAAGAACTTTGTAAGGTGTGAGTATCATGAAATGGGTTCTTAGTTGTCATAATGTGCAACACATCACAGGTGAGAACTGAACCAGCTTGCTCTAGTCAATGGACTTGAAGTAGAGCAGGGTGGCTGTATTTTGTGGAATGTAAGCAAACATCTAATGTGATAAAGGTGGAAATCGGTAAACCTCCTCAACTTTCACACGTAAGATGAATCGAGTTTAGGCTTCCGCTAGATAAGATCCTGTGCATTATGTGGTGCTACCTGGAGAATTTAAGAACAGCTACCAAAGATTCTTTGTTTTTTTTTGTTTGAAGCAGCAGCCATGGGAATTTTTTTCATCTGTGGTAAGTGAATGACGAGAACAGCCACTAACGGCCTTGGTATGATTGAACTCCATAATGATTCCTGGGAAGGCTATCAGAATCCTGTGATGCTGTCTTGGGTAAAAACTGCACTTGGGTAACTCCGCTGGGAATTACAGTAATTGTGCTGGAAATCCCGTTAACAACCCTGCATTATATCTCGGTAACCGCTGTTAATTTGTGACTCCCCTGCCCTGGGATGTCCCTCCAAGTTTCCAAGCTTCAAAAGTATTTGCTGGATCAGCAATAAACAATTTAAACTTATCAAGAAGGGAGAGAGGATCTGGATTGTAATGTTGCTTTTGAAAAACGGAATCTTAAGTCATAAATCTACTGGCTCAGATTCCCGATGTTGCAATCATCCTGTGCTTCTTACTTCATAATAACAATATTAAAATTCAACATTGGGCTTTAGCAAAAATAAAAAAAAAGAGGTAAAACCCAGATGCGAAGTCTTCCTGGTGACTTGTTAAATGTCCTATTGGCTGTGTGTTGCATAGGACATTATTTTAAAACATAAGAGCAGATATCTACCACACTTTCAAATGTTTGTTACTCTAGATGACTTGGATGATTTTTATAAGTCTTGTGACTAAATGAGAGATTCTGGAAGTTTTGGGCTGAAGATAACCTATGGATGGATGAAAGGGATGGGATGAGAACTAAAGGCTAACCAGATGTCATCTCTTTCCTTACCTCTCAACCTATAATAAGCTTGAAGACTGGCTAAAATCTGTTTCATGGATTCCTGCGGACAGACTTGAACCCCAGCTGGGAAAAATGCTGATCTTTTTGTTCGGTGCTGTGCCAGATTGAATATTCGTCTCATGGTTGACACTTTGTACATTTTTGTGGTACTCTCAGTTGTTTCGATTCTTGGGGCATTGTCTATATCTTTAGTCTCAGAATGGTATGTTTTAATGGAGAGATCTGTAAAAGAAAGATTGATTTCCTGGTAAATACATACATTTATATGATATATGTGACACATATGACAAATGAATGGAATAAACTAAAAATTGTCATCCTCTGGTTTATGAAGTTCTACTTTGGTGCAATGGCCAAATGTAATATTCCAATGACAAGGCATTTTCAGAAATAAAGAAATAGTGTAATGAGCTGATCAAGTGTACTTTTTCAAAAAAACCAACATTTCAAATCATCTTGCCTTTAGGAACTGCCAAATATTCAAACCATTTCCTACACAACTCTCTAAAAATCACTCCCTACTTAGCATTCAAGCATCCCGCGAGATGCCTCTTTTGATAGACATTATAATTCGAGTGGGGGATGATACAGCATTGTGGCACCTAGAGGTGTACTCTTGATGAGGAAATGGAGGTCTTCTAAGAACCTAGGGAAAAATGCGACCAAACCACCTCCCTGCCAGTTAGGGGTGGCCCTAGGATTTCTGTAATGGTTAGGCTCCAAGGGCGGCAGTCTAGTTGAAAGTGAGCTGGGGCAAGGACATGTCTTCGAGATGCATTTACAGAGCAAGCTTGATATTTTATGGGGTGGTGAGAGGAAGGATGAAGGGGAGGGCAAAGAGAGAAGGTCACAGAGGATTTAACTCCTGAGCCAGTTCATCCTGTTGGCACTGCTGTGTCTGTTAGGATCAGGTCTAGACTTCATTTTTAACTCTCTAGACCTCTCATCGTAACAATTTACATTCATGGAGCACTTTTTCATTTTGAATTTTTTGAGATATAGAAATTATCCCATATCATTCTCACAAAAGCTCCACTGCATAGATGGAACAGACTGTTTCTCTGTTTACCACTCAGTAGGACACTGAGGCTTAGAGGTGGCAGAGCACGTTAGCGTGGTCAGATCTCCATTTCTCCCCTCCCACTCCATCTCTTTCCTTTTATCCATTCTACCATTTAAGAAAGGAATTACTGACAGACAGTTGGGACCACTCACTATGGCCCTTTGAGACCATATATAAGTGGTTTACAGAGATTTATATTCCCACTTTACTTAAGAGGCTCTCAAACTCATATCTTCTGAGATGTGGTACAGACAAAGGAATCAAGCAGAAATCCAAGCAGGGTAGCTGCAGAGCAACTCAAATCTTGCTGCAAAGCATAAAAGTCCCTCCTTCATTATGGGGGGTGGACAGAGTCCTGATGAGAACACATATTCTGTCACTTTGAGGAGTCTCAGAATATTCTGTTGGTTTTGGGCAGTGACAAATTCTTAGGAATCTCCAGAGAGGAAGGGAGCTGAGAGATTAATTTGCTCGCCCGGCCACACACCAGACCAATAAGTCATAATCTCTGAGTGGAACACAGGTATCAGCAACTTTTGAAGGTCTCTAGGTGATTCCAATAAGCAGACAAGTCTGGGAACCAGTTTTATGGATCTGCAAGGATACTTTCAGCTGAAGAGTCAAGATAATCCACCTCGAACTGGCTTCAACAAGAAGGAAGTTATTATTGCATACAAAGGAAAGCTAAAGGTGAGGAGCGCCTGGTGAAAAGCGAGCCGTGGCTCTTTCTGCCATTCCCCGTTCTCTTTGCCTAGTCCCCTCATGTGGTGACTTTATCCATAGGCCAGCTCCCACCTAATTAAATGTGCTTGCCTTTGTTCATGTTGAAAAACAGCCTTTCTCTAAAGTATGGCTGACTGATGCCATGTGCCTGGACCAATACCAGTTGCCAAGGGACGTGCCAGTGCTGTTGACCTGAGCTACGTGATCACAGGGCAGGGGACTGGGCTTACCCTGAGTGGGGCAGTCTAACTGTGGCAGCGGGGTCAGTTTTCCCTGAGTCAGGTTGGCTGCAGGGCAAAGTGGAAGATGCCTGTCCAACACTGGGGCAAACTGCAAGAGGGGGATAGGAGCTGAGTGTGCAGCCACGAGTGTCCCCTGCAGTTAGTAAAATGGGAATTTTAGTTTAGGAATGTTAATTTTTAATAACCCTTTCAAACAGTTAGAGATTACAATGTGGTAAGTTGTAGTAAAGTTTTTGCAATTATATTTCAGTTGCCACTAAGAATGGAAGAAAAAATGTACACCATTGGATAATTCTAGGCCTGTGTGGTGTGGTGAGCCCAGGCTGTTCTTAGGGAAACCGTGCTCCCCGTGCGTCTTGTACTTCTTGTTCTTCCCACAGTGCCTGCCCACACTGTGAGGGGGTCCTGCTGTCAAGCTGGTGCTGTTCTCCACTTGGTCACCCCCACCATCTTCTGTCCTTTGGGGCTGGTCTTGTTCTAACTTCTTTATGTTATGCTCTGGTAGAACTCTCTGAATGACTTGGTTTAGGAAGAGTATTTCCTCCACCCTGGCTCTGGGAACAATGCCCTGTCCTGGAATTTTTCCCACTTGGATCCTCCTCGATCTTAACACTTTGCTCATATCTAGGCTTGCTCACATAGTCCTGCCTGATCTGGGTCTTTGGATTTTTTCCTATCAGGGTGGGAACAGAAGGGAGGTGAGAAGGTCACAGATTTGCCCTGTTTCCCAGCATTCCCATGAGCTCTGACCTGTTTCCTTTCTCCTACTAGGGCCAATCTTTCCCTATTCTCTACATGTCAAATCCACACAGCTGGTGGCCAACAACGAGGGTGCATCAGGGCGACAGGAGACTCGGTTTACTGGGGATATCCTGGTTTGTTGCTGCTAATCTTTTATTCTCAAATGTGTCCCTGTTTGGAAAATAAATTAATATGGTCACCTAGTTTTTAATATCTCCCTGCTGGAGGAGACCCAAGGCAAACATTCTACAAATGGCTGCCTTCCTCCTCTAGGAAGCACCTTGTTCCATTTTTGAATATCTCTACTTAAATAACTCTTTCCTTTGAACTGAAAATTACCTTGCAGTAGCTTCCACACATTAGTCCTACTTCTGCCCTATGGTATATCAAAGACCAAATTACAGATACTTCCATGAACAGTTCCTCATATTTTCCCTACTTTAGGCACTTCGCTACAGTAGGCTAAACATCTTCCACCTTTCTCTGGTTTCCTTTATACATGAGTTTCAGACATGTCAGCCTGTGTTCCTCTAGATTACCTAGACCAACCACAGGGGACCACTGTGATGATACTATCACTTGGGTAGGGATCAGAATCTTCTGTCAGTGGCTCCACTCCAAGTCATCACTAGAGAAGATGTGGGCAAGGTCTCTGAGAACAGGGGCCTAGGGTCACCAGGTCCAAGGATATTTATAGGCCAGGCCACACTGACAAAGTATGTGTCTTTTCCAAGGATTTAAAGAATTGAAACCTGGAATGTTACAAATTTCAATGAGAGAAAAAGAGCTAACACTTAGTGGAGCTAATGAAAGCACTCTTGGGTAAAGTAATTAGATCCCATTAGATGCTGTGCTCAGTGCTGCACAAATTGTAATGTTGATATCGAATTGAACTTTGAAAGATTCTTTGGATGCATTTTCATGAGTTTGAGAGTTTTAGTTTCTGTAAGTATTTGGAAAGAGTAGGTAAAAGTTTAACAAGAATGAACTGATAGTTGAAAGACCTGCTATAAAAAGGGAGCATATTTAATGGAAGATTGGAAAATTTTTTGAAGCAGAAAATATTTCTCCAATATGATGACAAAACACGAGGATTACCTACCTGTGTGATGATGAATTGTGCCGTCAACAACTGTCTCTGGTTGAAGTTCAAAGTTACAAAGAGAAGAGAAGGGCAAACTGATTTCAGAAAAGACAAAAAAAAACCCATCTTTCCCATAGTACAAGAATATTAGAAAAATTTACTTAAATATATTATGAATTTGGACAAAAACAAAGCAATTGTTTTATTTTATATTGCAGATTAAACACCAGGAAAACAACCCTTAAACCAATAGTTTTAGGCAATAGTCATATCATTGAATGAGGAAAACAGGAAAATGGAAATTAATACATTTGAATATTCAGAACTTCTAAATACAGATGAGGAACAGCTAATATGCATGATGCTTACTTTCTAAATTTAACTTAAATATGTTCATTATTTGCGAAATAAAAATGTAGTAGCAACACAAATCATAGATCATTCAACTATTCAAAATGTTTTTATAGTACCAATGGTACCCAGGGCACTGGCTCTTGTGACTTACTAGCTCTATAACTTGGATGTCCTTGCCTTCCCTGTGCCTGAGCTTCCTCCCCTGTGAAATGCCTCCCTTACAGGGTTTCTGTGCTATCAAATGAGTTCCTGCGTGGGCAGCACTTAAAACAGCCTCGGGCACATGGTAAGAGCTCAAGAAGAGCTCCTTTATCGCATGATCCCTGCGTTCCACTTCCGGGTGAAGTCGCTCCTCCGGGATACGGCGCCTCAGTCCTCAGAGCAGACTGCGCATGCCCGAGGCCTTCCTGCGCTTCCGCACGCGCTCGTCTCCTTCATTCACCCCAGTAGCGCCCTTCTCTTCCTTCTTTGTGAGGCTCCTACTTTTCCTTCAAGGGCCAGCTTCTAAGCTTTCTCTCCCAGGCTTTCTCAGATCCCACGTTCAGAATTCCTTCAGTGCTCCCTCCTGTTCCTCTAGTGTCGCTCCTGTCTCTGTAGCATTCATTAAGTGCCTACTGTGTTTCAGGCCCAGTATGGTATGCAGTGGTAAATTAGATGAACAAATGTCATGGAACTCGTGTTGTAGTGCTTGCTTTGTCCTGCCTTGAGCAATAGTTTGTTGTAAATACGAGTTTCCCCCTTTAGACTGCAAAGACGTTTGTATTGGCAAATACCTAGACTTTTAGACTGCAAATACCTGGGCATTGTAATCTTGTCCTCTCCCCAAGTCACCTTGGTGCTTACCTAGTACAATGTTTTGTACACAACAGACATGCAGTACATATTAATTTAGTGAATTAATAAATTCCTGTGGAAGTAGTAATGAGTCTTTTACAATATATGTATGAATTAGATTTGTTTTAAAAACTGTTAGACCATGAGAAATAATTTCATATGTCCTGTCCACCTACATTACTGCAACCTCCCTTCTAACTTTCTTCTCCCTTCTACAGTGTCTAGTATCAGAGGCTTTGGACAAAGTCATCTTATTAAAGGCAATATCCTAAGTGAAAAGACAAATAAAAAAATTCATTTGTGAATGAAAACCAAAAGAACAGACAGGAGATGATTTATGCATAAAATATGTTTTAGTAAAGTCAGCATTCCCAGCCACTTTCAATTTATCCGGGAGTAAATAAAGAAATGATCAATGGAACCAATTAAAATCATGAGTATCAATGGGAAAGAACATTAATATTGCCTGGCTCTTTAGGATAACAAGCCCTCAATTCCCTTGCCCCTCAGTGGTTGTGCCTGGTAGGCATAAACCACAACCATAGTTAAATCCAACCCTCTGCCTGCTCCTCACCTGCACCCTTGTAGCCGAACATGGCTGGAGAGAAACAACCATTCAGACTCACTTTAAATTTATGATCCTTAAATAACATTACACTGCATTTCCCGAGTCCACCGAGTTCCTCACTCTCCTGAAGAGCTACACACAACTTTTCTCAGATTTCCTGCACTTCTTGCCAGTTCTCACCCTCAGCTGATGACCCTGCTTTACATTTTATTGAGAACAAGAGGAGCCAGAAGAGTCTATGAATTTCCAGCACCGCCTGTGCTCACTGGCTGCATCTGTGCTCGTGTACTCTGCTTTCCCTCCTGTGACTATTAGATGAGCGGTTTGTGTTCCTATCCAAAGCTAACTCCTTTACTTATGCACTCAGTCCCATCCTTTTTCACCTCTTAAGGACATTCTTTCAGAAACCCTCCTTCATTTGCCTACATCATTATTTTCCCTCTTTCTGCTGGATTATTCCTATCAGCCTACAAACATGCTATTATTTTTCCCTTCTATTTAAAAGATTCTCTCTTGATACAACTTCCCCTCCAGCTACTGACCTGTTTTTCTATTCACACTTACAGCAAAACTATTTGAAACATCTATCTTTACCTCCTTTCCAAAAACAAAGCAAGGTCCTATATGAGTGAAGATTCCTTTGATACCACATGCCAAGCGACCAAGAGTTTCCCCCTTTCTTCTCTCCTCTTTTTTCTTCTCTCAGTCCCCTGCCCCTGACATTTGCAATGTGCTCATAGAGCCTGGTGTATTCCTGTTGTGACACTCACCAGAAGGTGTTGCTATCTAACACCTAAAATACTGAAAACTGAACATTGGAAACTATAACTCCAATGATCACCTCTAAGAATTTGGAATTGGACATGTTAAGAGTATTGACATTTGTTGAAGAGGTTGGTGATTTTGCAGCAAAACAGACTATTTGAGGAAGGGCTGAGTGTTCGATGGGATGGATTCTCATTGGGTTGGGAGGTTCTCACAAAAGGCCGGCAGATGGGAAATATTAGGTGGGCAGACAGGAGGACAACATTTCATGGGCAGGGCAACTTCAAGCAGGCTAAGAAAAGTGGTCGACATTGAAGGTTTCAATTGCGATTTAAATTAAATTTCTTTAGCCACTCTATCCTGGAGCTGACCCAGATCCTGCAACTCTGTGTAACAGTGACAAGTTTCGAAATTTCCAAATATATAGAAAGGGCAATTAATGAAACAACCACTGGATTCAAACACTGAATTCAAACATTACTTTATCACAAGAAAAAGTCAAATCTGGCCAAGGGTGGAGTGGCAGCTCTCAAATATTGGGATTTGACCCTTCATTTATTGTTTTAGAATTAGATTGCCTAAGCATATCTACCAGCTAATGTGGAGGTAGCCCCTCAGTCAAAAGTATCTTTTCCACAGTAGGTTGTAGTCTGGTGGCTACATGGCCTTGATGTTGACTGGCATTCTAGAAGCCATTACAGGCGACAGCATCTCCCTGTCAGACCACCGAAGAGTTTATTCTCTTTCCTATACAAAAGTTGGCCTCCAGTCATAGACTGCTTACAAAATTTCCTTTTTAGGGCTCAGCTTTGCCCATGAATCTGTCTCTTTCTTGGTTGTATATTCAAGTGGATCTTTACCAACATGTTTGAACCACTCCTCACCAAAATCTCTTCTAGAGGAATAGTTTCTAGCCATCTAACCCTACAGGCTTACAATACAGGATTACTGTACACATAGAGTGACAGGAACAGACAACAGGGAAAGGAGAATGGGGCTATCGTGGCAGCACTGTTATGAAAGCAGCAGCCACTGGCATAAGCATTTAGCGAGCCCATTATGTTTTCCTTAGGGAAAAGGCCGCAATGTCTTAATGAATGAATTAATGGGAGTAGAGGCAAAAGTTACCGGAATCCTACAGAATAAAACCCTCCATTTGGAGAACAGAACTCCACAGAGGAAAAGTGGATAACATTTCAGGACCAAATCAATGACTGGAAGTTATAAAAAATAATAATTTAATCTTGCATAAACTTTCTTGGCCTTAGCAAAAAAGAGTGAAGGGCTGTGGTCTTTATGCAAATGTTCAGCTTGTTTGTGATCTATTATATCCTGGCCCACCCCCTACATTAGTAGAAGTGCTCAATTACACACCTGAAAAATTTTTCTCCAAAGAGCAAGAGCAGCTAAATATACCTGGTGCTTAACATAACTGAATACATCTCAACAAATTATGTAGATACACTGAATACCTTGTTCAATGTTGTTCCAGAAAATTCCACAGATCTTAAGCACACTGTTTCCTGCATGATCAAGTGGAGAACACAGGAGCTTCTGCACACTACTTTCCCACCTCCCTTCCTACGTGCAGTTCTCAGTAAACTTCCATAATGCCAACCCCAGTCTGTGGCCTGAGAGTCAAAGCTTGTTGGAAAAATGATAGAAAAGAGGATCATAGAAATTAAGGAAGCTTCCAGTGATTTTCTTTACTGAAATAAGAAGTAAATAAACTCTCATAATAGTCAGCATGCAGACCAATTATCAGCGAAGCGTGGGTGGACACCACACCATCTCCCTCTGTGAAGCTTTTGAAACTTGGCTGCCATGGCAGCCTCCCTTACCTCCCAGACGGGCATGTGCTCAGCAGCACTACTTCCTATTGAGGAGGAAAATCGAACTGCCCCCTCTCAGAGAATTAGAGCAGTTGCATTATCTTTCTTCTCACTACAAAAATCAGATTTAGTCATTACACTTGATCTGTCAAAAGGAAAAGGGTTGGGACCTTGGAAAACCATTACAAGAAATGAAGGTTGCTAACTCCCAATTTCTACTTTCTATCTATACATATGTATTGAGCCCTTCTGCTATCTCACTGCACTTAAAAGAAAAAAAGAGGAAACACCAGATCTATAGGTGAGATGCTGAGAAATTTTGCTGAGTACAAAAATGTGCTTCTTGTTAAGGGCATATGCGGCTGGGTGAGTGGGCAGGATCAGGACCGAGGTTGAAGAGAGAGATAGAAAAGAGAAAGGGGGGTGTCTCTTTTGTGCCCAAGGGGGCGACCTTCTGAACAGGTGGAGTTGCAAATTTTTCAGGTCTGCTAAATGTCAGGGAGTGGAGACGCAGGAGTCCAGTAGGGCCGGGTCCTCAACTATCCAGAAAAGAAATGTGTGCTACCTCCCCATCCCCTTTGTGGGGAGAGGGAGGAGGGCATATTGAGAAGGGGAGGAGTGTACTCAGAGATGACTGGCCTCTCTGTGTCCTGGGAAAGCGGAGCAACACAACTGAGGTACTTGTCGTGGGGTGGCTTGAAGGTCTCATACGTGGATGCCTTCATCTGAGGCATGGAATCGCTTCATAATGCTGCCTCTTGGCTGAGGTCCACTCACAGCCACTGCCAGTCCCAGAGGTGCTGTTTCTCCTGCATTTCCAGAACCATAGGAATGCCCTTGACTCTCAAGTGCCCTCAAGGTTGCAGTATTGTCAGAGGTTGTGAGAAACCACAGGATCAACACGTTGCTTCTTCATGGAGTGCTAAATTTACTTGAGAATTTTAGCAGAAAAGTTTAACATGTTAAGGATTGTAAATGATTTTCACATGAATACTTAAGCAAAATCAGCAAAATCCTTTCTCCCCCAAATAAGCCAGTCTTGAAAGTTAGAAGAGTAGGATATTTCTATAAGCTATGATTAACTGCAAAGTATATTACTTTGAAAATATGGTGAGTGGAGTTGGTTTGGGGTTGAGGTCAGGTTGACGTAAATAGGATGAAACTGAGGTGAGAACAATTGTGCTAGACTTGCCGGCCAGCCTAGTTATGGCTTGTTTTCAGAAGTTAACAAAGAAGAAGCCACTGCTTTTTTCAGCAGCTGGATTTTTTTGGTACCCCTCAGATCATCCTTGGTAGGCAGCTACCTTCTCTGTATACATGTAGGACCAACCCCATTAAGCCACTTTTAATCATCTCATCCTTACATTAACTTAAATTCTACTAACTTTTTTCTTTGCTTCTGCTTCCCAATTTTTAATCCATTATGTATATGGTTTTGGTCCCATCTCCATAGGTTTCAGAATGTGGAGTTTAAATAAATACACAGATTATGGATAAGAGAATCAAAATAGAAATTTACAAGTAAGTCTGAGATATGTGGATGATAAGTTGCAATTGAACCTCACAGAGGTATGGGCCTTATAGTTTTCAAAGCATTTTTGTAGCCTGTCTTGCCACAATGGTTGAATGATATGGAAACCAAAGGGGTATGCTAGAACAGTACCAGATCATTCACAAGCCAGAGGCGGATTCAGTTCATGATCTGCTTGGAAGTGGGTGGGGAAGACAAGCAGCAGGAATTCACAGAGACCTACCAAGAGCCTATAAAAAAATTCTTCCAAATTCAAGAGGAAGGTAACTTCAGAAGCTAGGAGTGCACTAAGGAAATATCAGGGTACAGGAATGTGGATTTGCTTATGGGACACATAAATGATATGTGCCAAATACCTGCTTTCTTTCTGGTTGCAGTTGCACTGGGTTGCCAGGACATGGGGTATCTTTCTCCCTGTGATTCCTAGGACTGCTACATATTTGGGCATATTTATCTCAGTAGAATCTTACCATGTCTGAAGTACTCATATCAGAAACAGTTCTAATTTAGCTCAGCATCTCTGTTTCTGAATCTTTTTGTTGCCCAGGATTCTAGTATTGCAAACCATGAAACACTACTCATTAGTTTTAGTGCTCTCATGTAAACCTTACCTTGGAAATTCTGAGTGAAGAGAATTATATGTATAGCATTGGTGCATATATTGCCACAAAAGAATGATATTTTAACTACTCAAGGAGAGCAGAATTGGAGCAGATTAAATAGAAACAGCTGTAAATCTTTTGGATGCATAAGGACCTATCACAGGTTATGCAGAGAAGGAAGGTAAACTTCCTTTTGAGTACATGTGGGGCTGAAGTTACAGTAAGAAAGCTCTGCCTCCCTGAGCCACTTCCTGAACTTGGGCAAATAATCGCTATCTGCATCTGGTCTCTAATATAAAAAGAGTATAACAATAATTCCAACACCATAGTTTTGGATTAAAGTTTGGATGTTATATAGTTTTGCCTTGTTTTGAAGACTAAATGAGAAAATAGATGTCAAGAGTGTTGCAGAAGGCCTGGCATATTGTAAGCTGTTATTATGATTTAGTACCATTCTATTCTGAGGCTTAGGGCTAGGAATAGGATTGCCTGATTTAGCAAATAAAATATAGGACACTCAGTCAAATTTGAATTTCAGATGAACAATTAATAATTTTTTTTAGTATAAGTATGTTCCATGCAGTGTTTGAGACACATTAAATGTAAATGGATGAAATGTTCCTACTGAAAGGCAGAGATTGTCAGATCACATATAAAAAAGATCCTACTATATGCTGTTTTTAAGAGACACATCTAAATGAAAAGATATAGAGAAACTGAAATTAAAAGGATGGAAAAAAGTTATACTATTCCAACACTAACCAAAGGAAAGCTGGTATAGCTAAATTAATATTAAATGAAGTCAGAGCTATGCTGGTAAATGTTTACTATAACCAGCTCTTAGGGATGGATGGGAAAGCTTGATTCATAGCATTTACCAATTTCCAGTGTTAATATTCCCCATGGCTGATTTCAAGCCATTGATGTGATATTAGTGAACACCAAGTTGGGAAGATATGTGTGCAATTGGCTCCTATAAATTAGTATAAGCCAGTTCTAGCACACCAGGGAACAAAATTCCTCACTTGGCAGAAAGCATTATGGAAATGAAGACAGTCTTATTATAATGATAAAAGCTTAAAAGTCATCAGAAAGCTGTAACAAATTATAATTTTACACATTTACTATAACTTCAAAATACATAAAGCAAAATTTAACAGAACAATAAAGAAAGTAAAATCAACAGTAATAGCAGGCGGATAGCAGGCTGATTATGAGATCTTTCTTGGTAATTGATAGAACAAGCATATAAAAATCAATAAGGATATAGAAGATTGAAAACATGAATAAACTTAATGAACACATTTGGAACATTATAAAATAAAAAATATATGTAATATATTGTATAGACTCACCAAGAAAAAAAGAGAGAAGTCTCAAATAAATAAAATCAGAAATGAAAGAGGAGAAATTACAGTGGACACCTCAGAAATACAAAAGACTGTAAGAGAATTCTATGAAAAGCTATACACCAACAAACTGGATAGTCTAGAAGAAATGGATAAATTCTTAGAGTCAGACAACGTTGCAAATCTGAACCAAGAAGAAATAGAGAATTTGAATAGATCAATCACCAGTAAGGAGATCAAAACAGCAATCAAAAACTCCCCCAAATAAAAGTCCAGGACCAGATGGCTTCCCTGGTGAATTCCATCAAACATTCAAAGAAGAAATAATACTTATCCTTCTCAAACTCTTCCAAAAAATTGAAGAGGAGAGGAAGCTTCCTAACTCATCCTATGAGGTCAACATTACACCGATACCAAAACCAGGCAAGGACAATACAAAAAAGAAAATTACAGGCCAATATCACTGATGATCATCGATGCAAAAATCTTCAACAAAATACTAACAAATTGAATACAACAATAGATTAAAAAGATCACACAAGACGATCAAGTGGGATTCATTCCAGGGATGCAGGGATGGTTCAAGATTTGCAATCAATCAACGTGATATACCACATTAACAAAATGAAGAATAAAAATCACATGATCATCTCAATAGATTCAGAGAAAGCATTTGAGAAGATACAGAATCGATTTATGATAAAAACTCTGAATAAAATGGGTATTGAAGAAAAGCACCTCAACATAATAAAGGCCATATGTGACAAACCCACAGCTAATATCATTCTCAATGCAGAAAAACTGAAAGCTATCCCTCTAAGAAGAGGAACCAACCAGGGATGCCCACTTTCACCACTCTTATTTACATAGTATTGGAAGTCCTAGCCAGAGCAATCAGTCAAGAAAAAGAAAGAAAAGTTATCCAAATTGGAAAGGAAGAAGTGAAACTGTCACTATTTGCAGGTAACATGATTTTATATATAGACATCCCTAAAGAATCCACCAAAAAACTTTTAGAAATAATAAATGAATATGGTAAAGTTGCAGGATATAAAATCAACATACAAAAATCAGTTGCATTTCTATACACTAACAATGAAGTAGCAGACAGAGGAATGAAGAATACAATCCCATTTACAATTGCAACAAAAAGAATACCTAGGAATAAACATAACCAAAGAAGTGAAAGACCTGTACACTGAAAATGATAAAACATTGTTGAAAGAAATGGAAGAAGACACAAAGAAATGGAAAGATATTCTGTGCTCTTGGATTGGAAGAATTAACATAGTTAAAATGTCCATACTTCCTAAAGCAATCTACAGATTTAATGCAATCCCTCTCAAAGTTTCCATGACATTTTTCACAGAAATAGAACAAAGAATCCTAAAATTTATATGGAACAACGAAAGGCCCCGAATAGCCAAAGAAATCCTGAGAAAAAAGAACAGAGCTGGAGATATCACACTGCCTGACTTCAATGTATTCTACAAAGCTATAGTAATCAAAACAGCATGGAACTAGCAAAAAATAGATACACAGATCAATGGAACAGAACTGAGAGTCCAGAAATAAACCCACACACTGTGGACAGCTAATTTTTGACAAGGGAGCCAAGAACATAAAATGAAGAAAGGAAAGTCTCTTCAATAAATGGTGTTGGGAAAATTGGACAGCCACATGCAAAAGAATGAAAATAGACATTATCTTACACCACACATAAAAATTAACTCAAAATGCATTAAAGACTTGAATGTACGACCTGAAACCATAAAACTCCTAGAAGAAGACATAGGCAGTATGCTCTTCAACATTGGCCTTCGCAGCATATTTTCAAACAGCATGTCTGACCAGGCAAGGGAAACAATAGAAAAAATAAGCATATGGGACTACATCAAACTAAAAAGCTTCTGCACAGCAAAAGAAACCATTAACAAAATGAAAAGACAACCTAATAATTGGAAGAAGATATTTGCAAACCATATATCTGATAAGAGGTTAATCTCCAAAATATATAAAGAACATATACATCTCAACAATAAAAAAACTAACAACCCAATTAAAAAATAGGCAAAAGATCTGAACAGATATTTTTCCAAAGAGGATATACAGATGGCCAACAGGCACATAAAAAGATGTTCAACATCACTAATTATTAGGGAAATGCAAATCAAAACTAAAATGAGATATCACCTCATGCCCATCAGAATGGCTATAATTAACAAGACAGGAAACTACAAATGTTGGAGAGGCTGTGGAGAGAAGGGAACCCTCATACACTGCTGGTGGAAGTGCAGACTGGTGCAGCCACTATGGAAAACAGTATGGAGATTCCTCAAAAAATTAAGAATAGAACTACCATATGATCCAGGTATTCCACTGCTGCGTATTTATCCAAAGAACATGAAAACATGAATGCATAAAGATATATGTACCCCTGTTTATTGTGGCATTATTCACAGCACCCAAGATTTGGAAACAACCTAAGTGCCCATTAAGGGACAAATGGATAAAGAAGATGTGGTATATATACACAGTGGAATACTACTCAGCCATAAAAAGATGAAATGTTGCCATTTGTGACAACATGGATGGACCTTTAGGGTATTATGCTAAGGGAAATAAGTTGGAGGGAGAAAGTCAAATACCATATGATCTCACTCATAAATAGAAGATAAAAACAACAACAACAAACACATAGAGACAGAGATTGGATTGGTGGTTACCAGAGGTGGTGGGGGCAGGGAGGAGGGAGAAAGTGGTGACTAGACACATGTGTGTGGTGATGGATGGTACTTAGTCTTTGGGTGGTGAACATGATGTAATCTACACAGAAATCGAAATATAATGATGTACACCTGAAGTTTATATAACGTTGTAAACCAACGTTACTTCAATAAAAAAAAAAAGAAATGGCACAGAGATGGAAGAAAAAATATATTATACATATTTATACTATATATTAAATATAAAATATACCTTCTTTTCAACCACAAGGAGAACTTTTACAAATATTTACTATATACTGAACTTTAATGCATGTACATTATGTTTTCCAGTTTTAAAAAACAACTGGAAAATCACCATATGTTTGGAAATTAAAAAAATCTTATAAATAACCCATAAGTCAATGAAGAAATCATGCTGAATATTAGAAATATTTTTATCAAAAGATAAAAATACAACATAATAAAACTTGTGGGATATAGCTAACTCAGTATTTGAAAGATAAATCTATCTCATTAAAATGACTATTTTAGAAAAAGGAAAAAGCTAAATATTAATGAGCTAAGCATCCATTTCAAGAGGTTAGCAAAAGAAAACAAAATAAACTCAAAGAAAATACAAGAAAAAAAATAAAAGTAAGAGTAAAGATTAATAAACTGTAAAAGAGAAGAAAAATATAAAAGGGGAGAAAAAGAAATATAATAGCCAAATATCTTTCCTTTGAAAATACTAACAAAAACAAAAAGCAAGACTGATCAAGTAAGAAAGAGAAGATACAATTAACTATTATCAGGATTGAAAAAGGAGGACATCACTGTATTGTCTACAGACATGAAAAATACAACAAAAGGATATTATGAATAATGTTTTGTCAATAAATTTGAAATTTTATACGAAATGGATAAATTTCTAGAAAAATACAACTACCAAATCTAATAAACGAAGAGATAGGAAACCTAATTATTATTATAATCTTTTAAAAAATTGAGTCAGTCGTCAAATATCTTTTCATAAATATCATTTTCTGGCTTCACTGGAGAGTTCTATCAAAGATTCAAGGAAAAACTAACTCCATTTTCATACAGTCTTACAAAATCTCACAAGGAAAATATGAGTAAAAAATCATGGTCCAAACTTGCTTATGAATATGAATGTAACAATTTGAAATAAAGTATTAGCAAATGGCATCCAGCATGTGTAAAAAGAAGTCACAATCAAGTTGTTTTTAGCTCAGAAATGTAGCATCAGTTTAATATTTGAAAATTGATTAAAGAAATTTATCACATTAGTGAATTAAAAGAGAAAAACCATCTGGTAATCTCAATAGATACAGAAGAAGTACACAATACATTTCTGTATGTATTAATGATTAAAACTCTTAGGAATAGAAAGGAACTGTTTTTGTGAGGAAGACCAGCCCTGGGCTAACATCCGTGCCCACTTTCCTCTAGTTTATATGGGACGCCGCAACAGCATGGCTGACAAACAGTGCGTCGGGCTGGTGCCTGGGATCCGAACTTGCAAACCCTGGGCTGCCACAGCGTGAACTTAACCACGACGCCACCAGGCCGGCCCCCAGAAAGGAACTTAAAAAAAAAAATTCTGATATAGACCATTTACAAAAATCAAACAAACACAAAAGCTGAAACAAGCATCATACTTAATGGTGAATCATGAAAGCATATTCCCTTCAAGATCAGTAACAAGGTAAGGATGCGTCCAATCACCATTTCTGTTTAACATTATACTGGATGGCCTATGAAAGGCAGTAAGAAAATATAAACAAATAAAAGATATAAAAACTGAAAGGGAAGAACTCAAATTTTCTTTATATACAAATGATATAATTTTTAAGTAGAAAACTCCAAAGAATTACTAGTGAATTTTCAGAATTAAGATTGTTCAGCAAAGCTATGGGATATAAAACCAATTACTTTTCTATATAGAAAATGTAATAAGAATGCCATTTACATGATCACAATTAATATAAAGTAGTTAGGGATAAGTCCAAGATGTGGAAGCCCTCTATTAAAATAATTATGCAACTTTATTATAAGCTATTAATAAAAGGAAAAATTTTCCATGCTCTTGGATAGGAAGACTTAAGATTATAAAGGTATCAGTTCTTCACAAATTGATCTATAGATTCAACACAGTTCCAATTCAACCTCAATAAAGTGTCTTGTGGAACTTGGCGAGCTAATTTTAGAATGTGTTATGGAAGAGGAGAAGTTAAGAATAGCTCAGACACTCCTGTAGAAAGGGAATAAAGCCAGAGAAACATGGTTAGGAGATATCAAGATTAGCACAAATTTGTAATAATTAAAGCAATGTGGTATTGGCTCAGTGATAATAAAATGGACAAACCCATGTTCATGACAGAAGGGATATCACAGAGCAGAGAGGAGAGTAGAACCTAGCCAGTGAAGGGTGCTGAAACAATTGATCACCCACATTAAAAGAAAGAAATTGTTTTCCTACTTCACATCACCCTCCTCCACACGCACACTCAATTCTAGTGGCTACAATATAAAAGGAAAAACTATACAAATTTTATAAGACAATATAGGAGAATTTTCTCATGACTTTAAAATAGGGAATGATTTTTTTAAGTAAGACACCCCCCCCAACAAATCATGAAGTTAAAGGCTGATAGATTAAACCACATTAAAATTAAGGAATGTCTGTTCATCAGAGGATACTATTAAGGGAGTAAGAAGATAAGTTACATTTTTGAGAGGTGTGTAACTGCAAAAGGATTGACATCCACAACTTTTAAAGAACTGCTCTAAATCAAGAAAACATCCCAATGAAAAAAGCCAGAAAAATACTTGCTTGTTCATTTTCTTCTTCTTCTAGAAGAAACACAAAGGACTCAAAATATATGAAAAGATACTCAACCTCATTAGGAATCAGGGAAATACAAAATAAAACCACAGTGAGATACCATTTCACTCCACCCAGACTAGGAAAAAAAAAGTAAGGCAATACCGAGTGTGGGTGAGGATTTGGAACAAACAGAACCCTCACTCAAAATGGCACAAACACATAGGAAAACAATTTGGTGTTAGCCAGTAAGACTGAAAATATGCATACCTCATGACACAATGATTTCTCTTCTACTCAGGAGTGAGAGAGAGAGAGACAGAGACAGACTCCTAGACTCTGGACAGACTCCTGCCTGGTGCACGCAGTGCAGGACACACACAAGTGTGTTTGTACCAGTGTTGTATGTAACAACAAAGTCCATCAGCAGAAGAACGAATACATGGTGGTGTACGCATATCAGGCAGTAGTGAGTCTCAGATGCCTCTCCCGCACCATCTCAGACTCTCTTAGCTCACCTCTTTCTCAGACTAGCTCTTCATGAGCTCTGACCCACTACAGGAGACATAAGTGCACAGCTCCTTGCCTCATTGCTGTGTCATGGTGTCTGTTTTCTCCTGCCCCAGGACTTTCTGTTGCTGCTGAGGTGTGAGAAGCATCAGGACCCACCATAAATGAGCACACTGGAAGTGTAGGGAAGTTAATGTGCTTTGAGGCAAACCTTTGAGGAGATCTCAGGAACTCTTCTCCATTTACCCCCCGGCTCCCACCCTATAGACAGTTCTGAAATGCTATAGTCCTTTGTCTCTGAAGATGGTCCTTTGAGATCAGCAATTGGGTGCTCTTGACACTGAGTGGTGGCCAGTTTGGCAAGGCATCTTTATGTTGGTTCTCCCTCTTTCACTGCCTCACTCCTCATTTTCTTTCCTCCTGGTTCTGTGAAAATGCACTCTTTAATGAAGAGTAACAGGTAAGCTTCTGCTTCGTGGTCCGCTATAGGCAACAATGTGGATGAATCTTAAGAACATAATGGTGAGCCAAAGAACTAACTCATAAGAGAACACATACAGCATGATATTATTTGTATAAAAATCACAAACAAAACTAAGAAATATATTATTTAGAGAATATATCTATAGGTAGAAACACTGATACAAACAATGACATGATTAACAGAAAATTCATGACGTTGGCTACCTTTGGCACAGAGCAGATGGGAAGAGACCCTGGCAGAGCAGATGGGGAGCTTCTAAGATACTATTAGTGTTTTATCATTTAATCTGGGGAGTGAGCATTTTATTTCTATTCTCTCAATATCACAGAAATATTCTGTAGACTGTTGATGTGTATTTCCCAAGTAAGGACTTCCATAGGAAGCAATGAGTCTGGCTCACGGCAGGGACTCAAGTGGTCTCTACACATAAGGCTGGAAAGGAAGGTGGAGGCCAGAGCATAAGAAACCTCAAATGAAATTATTGGACCTGATTGTGAAGGCATTGGGGAGGCTTTGGAAGTTCTTTTCTTTTTTTCAAGCAGAGGAATGTGGTGTACAATGGGTAACAAAGCTAGTTAAAGCTAGAAAAATACAGGGATATTTCTGAGGTAGTATTGACAAGATTTACCACTGATTGACTAGTTCTCATGGGTTTAGGAAGTGGAGAAGTCAACGGTCAGAACCTGAGAGGAGGCTATTATACGTGGTCCCATGGCAATGGGGATGAAAAGGTGAAGCTGGGTTAAATAAGCATTTGTGCAGTAAAATTGATAATGCAGTGGTGTGCTGAAACAGGCTCTCATCACTGGCTCCTGAGAGCAGACTGCACACATCCACGTTAGATGATGTCATGGAGGTAGTCTGAAGTACCAACCATTTAGGAGAATGGCCATGGTGGGAGTATTTACACTATGGATATTGTAAACATTATGAATAAGGATTTTTACCCTCTGAAGAGATAGTTGCTAAATGTTTGTCAGAACACCACTTGATAGGATCTGGTGACAAATTAGATACAAAGAAGAGGAAAATGTCTTAGATGATACCAAAATTCCTGACTTTAGAGATGTGGATAGAAGATGACAGCAGAAAATGAGACTGAGAATGCAGGAAACCTCTTAGTCCAGAAAGGGGGTACTGATGACATTACAGAGAACAAGACGGACATGGCCGCCCTCATGAAGCATTTAATTGATTTTTAACAGTGTGTATTACAACACTCTGTGCAGCTTTTTCAAAATACATATTCCTGTAACCTCCCTGTACCCTAATACATTCAGTGCTGTTTGATAAAGAATGGTTAAAAAATGAAACAACAAAATGAACAGAATGCTTATACAAATCATTCTATCAACCCTATTAAATAATGAGATGACTCTCTCCAAACTGGGAATACATTTATGCTATAATATTTACTAAAAAAAGTAGATGAAAACGAATCCTCTGGTGGCCTATTATATAATGACCTGCATATCATATCGTTCCAGAAGGGCAATAAATCATGCTTCTCAAACTTGCTATAGAGTAGAATCACCTGGATAACAATTATTCCAGCTTGGTTCCACCCCAGACAAATTAAATCAGAATCTCCACAGCTGGAGGCCCAGCACTGGCGTTTTACCAATGTTGAGAAATGTTGCATTAAAGTCTTTAGGCCGGGAAAATGAGGTGAATGGAAAAGGAGACTGGAAGAGGAAGGTCTTGGGGGAATTGCTTGTAAACAGAGTTAAAGTCATAGGTAGATACAAACAACATTAGCAAAGATATGAAATCTTTTTATTCTCTCTGAAACAAGAGAGAATGAGAAGAGTTTGGATAAAGATTCAGAGAAAGTTTGAAGTGGAAAGAAGAGATATCAACTGAAATCAAATGACTTAAATCTTCTCAGTACGTGAGAGGTGGTGGTAATAGTAATGGAAGTAGTCATCATAGTCTTCTCAGGAGCTAGCATTTATTGAACATTTTTGTAGTAAATACCTCACTTAGAGCTTAAAAACACTATGTCACTTATCTTCATTATAGCCCCATGAAAAAGACATTGCTATTATTACTCCTATTTTATAGACAAGAAACCATACAATGAAGATATGTATGAGATTGAGCTATTTACCAAGGTCAAAGAGCTCGTAAGTGATAGAGCTATTCTGTGTAACCGTGTTCTGTGTGGAACGCCGTCCTGGGCAAGCCTTTGAGCCTTGACTCTTAACTGAGCTGTATGTGAATGAGGGAGAATCAGGGTGCAGGCTCAAGGAGAGAGAGACGGTTTGGAAATTGGACTAGGGGATTAAATCAGGAAATCAGAGATGAGGATGACTGTGGAACAGCTTGGAGGGCCTGATTAAAGCTATAATGCATGCATATATTTCATGGAAGCACTCTGAGATTCTCTAATTATACCTGGCAGCTCAGGAATGAGAGCAGAAAGAGTGAAAGCTAAGTTTATCTGGAGTGTAATTAATCAAACAACTGAGGCAGAAGGTCAAAGAATAAGGTTTCTATTGCACTAACAAGAAGACTGTTGACAGAGGCTTGGGAGTGGACCACAGCTGTCAGGGTTAATGTGTAGGACTGAGGCTTGGATAGGCTGAAGAACTGGGGAAACCGAGAGAGGCTGTGGGACTGGTGTGTTTTGATGAGAGTAAAAATCAGATTCCATAGAAGGAAGAGAAATTATTAGAAAGGGGTGTTTCAGAATTGTATATCTCCAGAGCCTGAAAATATTGCAAACTTGGAGGTGAAATTTCAGTGTTTTGATAGTGAGGTATTTTTGCTTCCCACTGTGTCAAAGCACCTCCATTAGGCCAGGTGCTGCCTTTAGCTACATAACACAATCTTAAGCCACTTGTCACTAAACTAGACTTTAACGGTGGGCATTTAAAATGATACCATGAATAAATGACTCCACTTCTTTGAGGACTTCAAAATGTCACACTTCGTTCTTAATGAGTAATAGAACTCCTAAAATTTGTGCTTCCATTTTTAGGATAGAGCTGAAGGATATGGACAGCTATCCTGAGATCAGTCAAGTGAACAGATGTTAGAAATGGCCCAGAACCAGCAATCATCTGGTGGTGTTAGCAGAGGAAAGTTGGCTTTTGGATTAATAGTAAAAACCATATTAACTGCACTCATCACATTATATTGGACTGATTAATAGACTAAGTAGATGTAAGATAGGACTAGATACAGCTCAAATCCCAGTTTTGATTCTAACCTTCCCACCTCAAACGATTTTAGGAACATTACTTAGCATTCTCTGCCTTAGGTTCCCGACCAGAAATGAGCACATTGTCTACCAACCAGTTAAATATTAAGAGGTAAGATCAATTAAAATTTGCTTAAGCTTTTATAAGGAAAACATATTAACCTAAAGGATTGTTAATATGATTGCTGTCTACAAAGTGTTTTGATCAGGTGTGAACTGACTATAATGGGTTAGTAATAGTGCCCTTGGGTTTCATAGTTGGGTTTAAATGTAACTTCTGTTTGTTCATAAATGCAGCCGGAACCTTAAGACAGACAAATTAGCCCTAAATATGTTATTTTCTGTGCGAAGTTAAAGTATTTCTGAACTGGAAACTTTTCACTAATTTTGAGTTTCTGACTTTTCTCCACAAAATTCATTTTGGTATAGTTTCCTTTAACCCTTCTCCTGGGGGAGCAATTATGAAAATAGAAGCCAGCTGTGGTGGGTGAGGGGTCTTAAAGATGGCTGAATGAAGAAAACCAAACTGGAATGAATTAAGGTGACTTTACAAAGGCACACAGAAAGACCTTTCCTCAAGAGTGACAATGTAAATAGGAGAATATTAACCTACTGAATATAACCATATGCTTAGAAGCATTTGTTACTGCTCTGTAGCTCTTTCAGATTCTTCTCACATTCCCTGTGGCAGAAGAGAGGAGCAGGAGTGGGACTACATTCTCAGTAAATAGAGTGATGCATGCTGCAGCTCAGGCTTGACAGTGGCATGTCCATATATGGATTCTCATGACCATGGCTATGCCAGTCAACCATACCAACTCGTAGGATAAGCTTTGGCATGCAGGTCGCCTTGGACCCAGAGCAAAAAGTGCACCTCCTCCCTTATTAAAATGGTTCCATCTGACTTGTTGTCTAGATTTATGAGACTAAAATCTCAGTGACACTGCCGCTGACTCTCAGACAGTGAGCTCAGACCCAATGGTTGCTATAACTATCCTCTTTGAAAGCTTAAAACTCACATTGTGGTCAGAACCTTTCTTTCCTTTCCACAAGCTGCTTTGCAGTGTTCGAAATGTTGACACAACCAGTTCCCTCCCCACAAGTGCAAAAGTGAAGCAGGAAGAGGTGGTGCGGATGGAGTCTGATCCATCACAATACAGGGATGCAGTCAGGACTTTCATTATGGTCATTACCACATACATACGGAATTATAAACCTAAAGACTATTGTGAAAATCAAGCTTTGCTGTCTCAGATGAATTATTTTAAACAGCATAAAATCTGGAACATGATTGTGGCACCAAAGTATACAGGTATTCCAGAGAGGATTAGCATGCAAATACAGTTAAGGTTTAAGGTGGCTGCATGCTCACGATCGACAGAAACGGCCAAGAAAGTGGTAGGTCATGTCAGCACTGCCTAATCAGCTCACATGTATAATCGTTCTTTAGGGTGACCAGAGAAACAAGCATAGAGGGGCCAAAGGCAGCGTTTGGTTTATATGTTTAAAGCAAATATATAATCTAATAAGTGGGTTCAGGTGTGCCGCCACAGCTTGTTCAGTGGGATACAAAGCTTCGATTTTAAGGACTTCTTTTCAGAAATAATTGAACAAAAAATCTGCCTTGAACCTTTAGAATTACACTGTCCTGAGACTGTAGCAGAGATGGACAAAGTGTGGGAGTTGCAAAGTTACTGTGATGCAATGGGGCAGCCATCTCAGGTGTACAAATGAAGCCACGTTCTCTGTTAATGGAGCCACAAGGAGGGCAAGTACCTTCCTGGCTAATTTTATGAAATAAGAACATATGCTAGTAGCAAAGGATTAGTAAGAAGTGGAGCGTCTTCAAATGCAAATTTCCTGACATTTCACAGCCATGAAAATAATTACCCTAACTTGGTGAACTAATAATAGCTTAAAGGTTTCATTTAGTATAACCAAATGTGATGCAAAAGGCACGTACTCTGATAAACACTGTTTCCATTTAGGGCTTGCTAAGGGTGGGTTTTCTCTCTTTTCTTTCTCCTACACGTAGGAATGTCACAAGCAATTAGATGCAGATGCAATTATTTATGTGAAATGGAAAAGTAAGAGCATAAAGCCGTGCTGTGCACATCAGGTGCACTGGCGTCCCCACTATGAATAACAAAGAGAGGAACCTTGGTATCTGGATAAAGTAATTGTTCTTTGAAACTATTGAACTGTTTTTTTTTTTTTTTTGCGCTAAACAAATTTATTTAATGAACATTTTGAACTCAAAACCATTTCACTTTTATGTGTCAATGGAAAAACTACCTTCAGAATCTGCAAAGCCTCAAGGGAACCTTTTGAAATATTGGCGTGTCTTTGAATCTCATAATATTCTGTGTCTACCACCGTATGGGGTATGTGGTAAGCTCTCTGTTTATGAATCAAATTGGGAAAAATCACTTAAGGGCATTGGAAACCTTTTGAGATGCAATTTGGCAACATGAATCAAATGCCACGAAACTGTTTATATTACTTTGACTCAATAATTTTAGTTTAGTGAATTTATGCTAAGAATCTTAAATATGTACTGAGAAAGGCCTATGCACAAGATGTTCATTGTAATGTTATTCATGATAACGGAATAATTAGAAACAATTATTTCTCTTTTGTTGAGTAGGTAAAGCAAATCATGATATATCAACTGAAAGGAACATTATGCAGCTAATAAAATGATGCTTGTCAAAACTAGACGTCAACATAGAATGTTCACATGATATAATAAACAGAAGGGCAAAAAGCCTGATATAAAAGTGTGTGTGCAGTAGAACTGCAATAATGTGAAAATTAAATAAGCATACATAGAAGAAAGAATGATGAGATACACAGAGGTGCTAGCATGGGTTGTGTTTGGATAGAAGAACTATGGGTAATTTTTTTCATACCTTTTTGATTATTCAAATAATCTATAATTTTTAAAAAAGAAATTCTTGAATTTAAACTCCTGATTTTTATGCTTAATAGCTAGTCGTATTGAACTGAACTTTTCTGTCTCCCCAAACCATTTTCTATATAAATACACTCATGATTGTTAATTAGTCACAAGTGGGAAACCAGTCCGGTTAAGTGCATAAACTTTAATTAATGTAGACCTCACTAATTGAAGATTGGCAGAAATTCACAGATCTGACACTCTTACGGAATAAACAGCCCCAAACAAGTAACATGTTAGGATTTTTTATTATGCAGTTATAATACTTTGTTTCAAAGAAATAAGCATGTAATAAATTGTAGTTTTTTGGTGAGTTTATTTAATTTAACTTTCTATATAAAATTATGCTATTTGTAATCGTCTGTAATGGCAGATATATATAATGTATGAAAATAGAAAAAAATAGCTAAATTAGTCAACATAATTAATTAAACAAAAAAACAAAAGCTGATTCGCCTGGTCAAGTTTGTGAAACAGAGAAATTGATTTGCTTCAGCAGATTAAGCTCAGAACCCACAGGAATCCCATCATTTGTTGCTAATTAAAATGTTATAAATGTAAACATTTATATATAATTGACAATTGAAAGGGAGAGTTAAGTAAACTTTTGCTTCATCCACTATTATTTATAGTTAGCAAAACATAAAGGGAATTTTTGTATAATTTTTTCCAGAATTTTTTTTCTCCTTCCAAATGCAACCACTAAAGAGTTACATATAAAATAACTAATGGAATCAATTATTTTGTGACTTACAAATGCAACCAACTATTTGTTTTACTTTTCTATGGACATTATCAAATGCTTCAGTTATAACGTTAATTGTCCAAAACTATGTCATCCTTAAAGAAAAACCGAACATTATTGATCTCAAATGTCTTAAAAAAGATTGAGTATGTTGTAATGATCAGGCTTATCCTTAAAAAAAAGTGAAGATTTCTTCAACAGATTTTTAAAAATACATTATTCTTCTTAAATATGCCTGTTTTGAGGATTGCTTTAATTTTAGATTCCTTTGAAGATTTGCCATAAGAACATGCAGTGCCTAGTTCTTTTCTGCATACAACTTCAAAAACAACCAAGTTTCTGAGTTGGCCGTCATCATGAACTCTGAAGATGAAGCACACTTGCTATTTTCTAAGGAAAAGCAACTCATTATTTAACTATGAGAACGTAAGAAATACATATTTTGTATAATCATAAATGACAAAATATTAATTTCATTTTTTAGATTTTTATTTGTTAGTTGTAAGGGGTAAATGGAATTGGTTTCATGGACTTACTAATGTTATTGATATTAATGATATGAATTTACATTCAATGTTTTATAAAAGCAAATAGGATGCATTCATCTCTCCTATTTTGTTAACATAAATTGCACTTAAGATTATGTAGTAAGTATTCAATCAAGTGAAAACCATTTGTGATAATCATTCATTCAATCACTCAATCAACATTTATTCCGGGCCTGCCATACACTAGCCCTCTGACATACAGTTGTGATCTTGTTGATTTTGAATGTTCACTTTTGTAAATAGATTTTATAGATAAGCAAGTTTAGAAATAAATGCTTAAATAACTTACCTTTGGTTCCTTGAACTTGGAGAAAAACCCAAAAAACAAAAATAGCTCTTCTCGTTTCCGAATACATTCTGGCGTTTGTGCATTGGTAGTTCCGGTAGCAATCATGGAATAGCTTGAGATCTCATTGAAAAAAATGAAATGACAGAAATATGAAAAATAATTAAATATTGATGCCAGCTGAGTGAGAAGAACTGTCTTGGTTTACCTTTATGAGGGTGCTAATTTATGAAGAACATGAAGCAATGTCTGTTTCTGGAATAATCTGCTTATCTTCCCCTCAGGTGTAATCTCTGCTTAAGGGCCAGCTGGAGGGACCTTTATCTCATTAACCTTCTGGAGGAGCATCTGTCAGCCTAGCTCCAGGACCCTGAATGCTATTATAAACAAGTGTCCACAGACAGAAGGAATGTTTTTTTTCTTAGTTATTCACCTGTTACAGTGATACAGAGAGCCAGGGGAAGTCCTGCCAAATGCAGAAGAAGGCTGACAGTGAGGGTCAAATGTTTCTACAGTGACATGCACAAGGAACATCCATTGAAAGAGCTTAATTGCTATCCCTGGAAAAGTATGTAGTTATTCAATATACATTAGTCTCCAGAGACAGCAAAGCTGTGTCCATTCTTATAGAAATGAACTGCTTTCTAAATCGCTTTCTTTCTGGCATCATGTACAGATGACTTTTTGGCTTAAGTCTGGTTTTAGCTTTTTAAATTTGCTATTCATGCACAGAGTTGAGAGAGTCAAATAGTTCTACAAGGTTGTGAAAAATAATGGTGTCATACTTCCATTCAAAGGCAACCACTTTTAATTCTTTAAGCTAATTTTCTAGTATTCTCATATGTACTTCTAAATAGTATGCTTCTATTACTATTTTTTGGTTTTTCACTTTTGGGCATTATCAAATAGTGGATATTGAGAGTATCTTTCCCTCCACACACACCCTCTCCACTCTCCATAAACACGTACTTGTCCCATCCTTCCATCTGCCTCAGTATTATTGTATTTTCAGTTGATTGCATATTCAATTTTATATTACTGTGACTCTGCAAGAACTACACATAGCTGAGCCATGGAGTATACTGTTAATTACTAACAGGTAGTCAGCTCCTATGTTGTGAAAAACACTGTTCTGATGGATTTCTATAGATTGTCCATATATTCCTCAGTACGACATTGTGAAGTAGGTTCTATTATTATTATTTCTGTTTTATATTTGAGAACACTAAGGCACATGTGGCAGAGCTGGGATTTTTAACCCAAAGAGTCTGGTTCAGGAGTCTACACTCTTTTCTTTTTGAGGAAGATTGGCCCTGAGCTAACATCTGTTGCCAATCTTCCTCTTTTTCCCCAAAGCCCCAGTGCGTAGTTGTATATTCTAGTTGTAAGTTCTTCTAGTTCTTCTATGTTGGATGCTGCCTCAGCACGGCTTGATGAACAATGAGTGGGTCCGTGTGTGGGATTTGAACCTGCAAACCCTGGGCTGCCGAAGAGCAATGCACGAACTTAACCTCTATGCCACCGAGCTGGCTCTGAGGAGCCTACACTCTTAAGCACTCCCCCTGTGATGCTTTTTGCAGTTGTCTCACAATTTTTTTTCCCTTAGTTTTCTACATAGAAAACAATAAATTATCCCCGAATGTTAGCCCATGTATGTCAATTTCCTCCTCATCTGGTTACATTTCAGATAGTCTGTCTGCCCAGGGCTTTCTAACCCCCTCCAGGCTGTGTTGTTCCGTTTCTTGTTATTGTTCACAGCAGTCGCCCGGGGTCTCCCTTCGTAATCCTCCTGGGGATTCCTTTCACTCTCTTGTGTTGGATCCTGTGTTGTCCATATCCTTTGTTGCCTTCTTTCTTAGTCCAATCTCTTGTTTTAGCAGAGGATATGCTCCAGTAGATTACTCAAAGTTCATGGCAGATAAATTTGAGACCTTATATATTAGAAAATGGTTTCCATCTATCCTCATACTTGGTTGATAGTTTGACCAGTGCTATAGACTGAATGTTTGTGTTCTCCCAAAATTCATATGTTGAAAACTAACCCTCAATGTGATGGATTTGGAGATGGGGCCTCTGGGAGGTGATTGCATCATGAGGGACAAGCCCTCATGAATGGGATTCGTTCCCTTATATAAAAGAGGTACCAAAGAGTTCTCTTGCTCCTTCTGCCATGTGAAGCCCAGGGACAAGCTGGCTCTCTACAAACCAGGAAGCAGGCTCTCATCAGTCACTGAATGTGCCTGCACCTCCCCCTCGGACTTCCCAGACTCCAGCACTGTAAGAGTAAATTTCTGTTGTTTATAAGCCACTCAGTGTATGGTATTCTGTTATAGCGGCCCGAACAGACTAAGACAACTGGATATAGAATTCGAGGTTGGGAATAACATTCACTTAGAATATTGAGACGTGAATCCATTGTCTTCTAGCTTTCTGTGCTACTAAAATCTGAAGTCCTTTTTGTTCTCAATTCTTTGTAGAGGATCTTTTCTTCTCTAGAAGCTTCTAGAATCTTTTCTTTGTCTCCAATATTCTGATATTGCATGATGATTTATCTGGTTGTAGGTATTTTTTAATCCAATGTGTGGGGCACTTGGAAGGCCTTTAATCTGGGTATTCATGTTCTTCAGTTATTTAAAACCTCTTTTAGGTATTTCATTTCCATCTTTCATTTTCTGTGTTCTTTCTTTACAGAATTCATATTGTTTGGATGGTGGCATTCTTGAACTGGTTCTTTCACTTTTAAAATCTATTTTTTCTTCTATTTTCCTCTTACTGTTTA
Organism: Tapirus indicus; assembly: GCA_031878705.1. NCBI lineage: Eukaryota > Metazoa > Chordata > Mammalia > Perissodactyla > Tapiridae > Tapirus > Tapirus indicus. The sequence goes on from CM062933.1 coordinate 4,169,965, forward strand.
TACTCTTACTCTTTATACTCTGATTTCTAGAAAATTTCCTCAAGTTAATCTTTTAACCCTTCTTTGGTTTTAGAATTTCTGCTGTTATTTATAATTTCTGAGGAATCATTTTTGTTGGTTTTCGTCTTGGAATATTTTTTTGCTTTTTCTTATTTTAATAAGATTCTGTTTCAGGATTTCAGGAATACAATTTATCTCTTTAAGGATATTAATGACAGTTTCAAAAATTATTTTCTTCTTATGTAGCCTCTCTTTCATCAAGCTGCATTTTTTCTTTCTCTTTTGTTTTCTATCTTTTATATTAGAAGCTTTCCTCAAATATCTGGTAACCCTTGACTGATCACTCACTTCTGTTTGTCTGCTAAAAGCTGACTGAAAACTCTCTGCACAAGACTGGAATTTGTCAGCTGTGGTTTTCACCATAGGTTGTGATACTTCCTTCTTAGGGTTGCCAGATAAAATACAGGATGCCCAGTTAAATTGAAACTTAGGATAAATAAATAATTTTTTAGTATAAATATGTCACAAATATTGCCTGTGGCATACTTACACTAGAAAATTATTTATCTAAGATTCAAATTTAACTGGGTGTCCTATATTTTTATTTGCTACATCTGGCAACCTTCTTTCAAGAACACCTGAAGCCAGTACCTTTAAACATTTCCTCTTCAGGTGGTCAGATCTTCCAGAAAAGACCACTAAACTCTTGATTTTAGGATACAGGTGAAGTTGGATGCCAAAGGGTTACTGTAAATAGTCAATAAGATTACCTTTCAACCTCTATGAAAAGAAGTTAATCTTGTCAACTTGCTGTTTTCTTGTTGAACCTGAGAGGTGACTCAAGGGTCACAAGGATTTATGAGCTTGTATTATAGAAGGAAGAAAACACCTTCAAGGAAGTTACAATCACCAGATAACCAGCCCCCAGCTGCTGTTGATGCCCAAAAGTCAGACTGCCTAGGGGCTTATCAGGACTGAAAGAAATGGATGACCCCTTTGTTTCTCCGAAATCCTCCTGCCACACCCCTTAGCTCTATAAAACCCCCTGCTTTCTCCTCTTGTTAAGGTGGATTTGAGAGAACCTATACTCCTCCCTTCTTGTTTTGGCCAATTCAAATAAACCTGTCTCCATCTCCAAGCACCAATGTCTCAGTGATTGACTTATTGAGCACATGAACTTGAGATTAACAGGTTCTGTGTTGCAGACAGACTCCCAATGTATCAGCATATGAGCTGAGAGAGAGTTTTGGGGCCTGGGTCTTAATATTCTTATGTATATTTTAATTTAATCATTCTGTTTTCAGAGAAGCACCCTCATTCTCAAATCTGCCAAATATTTAATAGTCCAGAGACTGTTTTACTCTGTTCAGAAAATAAAACTTCAGCCTTCTGTTGGGTGGCAAAGAGGCAGTTACACAAATGAATGGAATGGGGAAGGGGATTTGGAGCTCTAACTATTAGATATTTCAATTTATCCTTCTATTTTTACTCAATCCTTCCATTAATTTACCCCCATTTCCAGAAGTACCTGGTATGTCTTATTTATATATATGTAAAAATTTTTATATATATGTAAAATTTTTTAATATATATGTGGAAAATTTCTGAGCTTTCTCTATTGCCAATTTATGATTTGTCTTTCTAGGTCTGCTACCATTCATCCATGTTTTAAAACTTTGCTTAAACCTACATGATTCAGCTTAATAAGTTTATTATGAAGTGAGCACTCTGGTAACACACAGGTAAAAGCAGAGTATATTAATGGCACCCTAGAAGGACCCATGGTCCCACTCACAAGCACAAACCTTTCTTCTCCATTAACTATAATCACTGTTCTGATTTCTATGGTAATCACTTGTTTGCTTTTCTTAATTCTTTTACTACTTAACTACACATCTATAAGCACTGTTGTTTACTTTTGCCTGTCTCATGACAATTTATTGAAAAGACTATCATGTTCCCTATTATTCTGAAGTTCTACCTTTGTCATAAAATATGTGTGTCTCATATACTCATATTTTCCCAACCTTTTTCTTCTGTCCAGTTTCATTATATTGACTCATCTTTTATTTATCTATTTTCTCTTCAACTGGAGATAATTTATTGTTCTTAATTTTAGTTATTATATCTTTCAGTTGTGGGATTTTTCTTATTGTATGCCAGACATTATATTTTAAGAGTTGTACTACAGTAAGCAAGACAGTATGGTATTGCTGAAAGAGTATACACAAAGATCAGTGGAACAGAATAAAGAGCCCAGAAGTAGGCCCACAGAAATACTGTCAATTGATTTTTTTTTCTTTCCATTTTTTTTTATTGATGTCTTAGTTTATAACACTGTGGGGTTTTAGTTGTACATTTTTGTTTGTCCGTCACCTTGTGGATGTAACCCTTCACCCCTTGTGCCCCCCCCTTCCCCTTGGTAACCACCAATCAGTTCTCTCTGTCCGTGTGTTCACTTATATTCCATATATGAGTTATTTCGTGCAGTGTCTGTCCTTGTCTCTCTGGCTTATTTCACTTAACATAATACCCTCTAGGTCCTTCCATGTTGTTGCAAATGGGACAATTGTGTCTTTTCTTATGGCTGAGTAGTATTCCATTGTATGTATACACCACATCTTCTTTAACCAATCATCAGTTGAGGGACACTTGGGTTGCTTCCACTTCTTGGGTATAGTGAATAATGCTGCAATGAACATAGGGGTGCATACGCCTCTTGTGATGGTTGATTTCACGTCCATTGGGTAGATGCCCAAGAATGGGATTGCTGGATCATACAGTATTTCTATTTTTAATTTTTTGAGGACTCTCCATACTGTTTTCCATAGAGGCTGCACCAGTTTGCATTCCCACCAGCAGTGAATGAGGGTCCCCATTTCTCCACAACCTCTCCAGCATTTGTTGTTATTTGTCTTTGTGATTATAGCCATTCTAACCGGTGTCAGGTGATATCTTAGTGTAGTTTTGATTTGCATTTCCCTGATGATTAGTGATGTTGAACATCTTTTCATGTGTCTATTGGCCATCCAAGAGATACCTCTTCCTTGGAAAAATGTCTGTTCATATCCTCTGCCCATTTTTTGATCGGGTTGTTTGTTTTTTTGTTGCTCAGTTGTATGAGATCTTTATATATTACTGAGATTAATCCCTTGTTGGACAAATGATTTGCAAATATTTTCTCCCAGCTGGTGGGTTGTTTATTCATTTTGATCCTGGTTTCATTTGCCTTGTAGAAGCTCTTTAGTCTGATGAGGTCCCACTTGTTTATTTTTTCTTTTGTTTCCCTTGTCTGGGTAGACATGGAATCTGAAAGGATGCCTTTATGTCCAATCTCAATTAGTGAGATTAGTGACTGCCTATATTTTCTTCCAGGAGTTTTATAGTTTCAGGTCTCACTTTCAGGTCTTTGATCCATTTTGAATTGATTTTTGTATATGGCGATAGGAGATGGTCTACTTTCATTCTTTTGCATGTTGCTGTCCAATTTTCCCAGCACCGTTTATTGAAGAGACTTCCCTCTCTCCATTGTATGTTCTTTGCTCCTTTGTCGAAGATTAGCTGTCTATGGGTGTGTGGTTTTATTTCTGGGCTTTCAATTCTGTTCCATTGATCTGTGTGTCTATTCTTGTACCAGTACCATGCTGTTTTGATTACTGTAGCTTTATAGTATATTTTGAAGTCAGGGATTGTGATGCCTCCAGCTTTGTTCTGTTTTTTCAGAATTGCTTTAGCTATTCGGGCTCTTTTGTTGCCCCATACGAATTTCAGTAGTTTTTGTTCTATTACCATAAAGAATGACATTGGGATTCTGATTGGGATTGCATTGAATCTGTAGATTGCTTTAGGTAGAATGGACATTTTAACTATATTTATTCTTCCAATCCATGTGCATGGAATATTTTTCCATTTCTTTATGTCGTCCTCGATTTCTTTCAATAGTGTCTTATAGTTTTCATTGTATAGGTCTTTGACCTCCTTGGTTAAATTTATTCCCAGATATTTTATTCTCTTTGTTGCAATTGTAAATGGGATTGTCTTTTTGAGTTCTCTTTCTGTTGTTTCATCGTTAGTGTATAGAAGTGCAATTGATTTTTGTAAGTTGATTTTATACCCTGCCACTTTACTGTAGTTGTTGATTATTTCTAGCAGTTTTCCAATGGAATTTTTTGGGTTTTCTATGTATAGGATCATGTCATCTGCAAATAGTGAGAGTTTCACTTCTTCAGTGTCTATTTGGAGTCCCTTTATTCCTTTTTCTTGCCTAATTTCTCTGGCCAGAACTTCCAGTACTATGTTGAATAAGAGCGGTGAGAGTGGGCACCCTTGTCTTGTTCCTGTCCTCAAAGGAATGGCTTTCAGTTTTTCCCCGTTGAGTAGGATGTTTGCTGTAGGTTTGTCATATATGGCCCTTATTATGTTGAGGTACTTTCCTTCTATACCCATTTTGTTGAGAGTTTTTATCATAAATGGATGCTGGATCTTGTCGAATGCCTTCTCTGCATCGATTGAGATGATCATGTGGTTTTTATTCTTCATTTTGTTAATGTGGTGTATCACGTTGATTGATTTGCGGATGTTGAACCATCCCTGTGTCCCTGGTATAAATCCCACTTGATCGTGGTGTATGATCTTTTTGATGTATTGCTGTATTCGGTTTGCCAATATTTTGTTGAGGATTTTTGCATCTATGTTCATCAGTGATATTGGCCTGTAGTTTTCCTTCTTTGTATTGTCCTTGTCTGGCTTTGGTATCAGCATGATGTCGGCCTCATAGAATGTGTTAGGAAGTATTCCATCTTCCTCTATTTTTTGGAATAGTTTGAGAAGGATAGGTGCTAAATCTTCTTTGAATGTTTGATAAAATTCTCCGGGAAAGCCATCTGGTCCTGGGCTTTTATTTTTTGGGAGGTTTTTGATTACTGTTTCAATCTCTTTACTTGTGATTGGTCTGTTCAGATTCTCTATTTCTTCTTGATTCAGTTTTGGGAGGTTGTACGTGTCCAAGAATTTGTCCATTTCCTCTAGGTTGTCCAATTTGTTGGCGTAAAGTTTTTCATAGTATTCCCTAATAATCCCTTGTATTTCTGTGGTGTCTGTTGTAATTTCTCCTCTTTCATTTCTAATTTTATTTATTTGAGTCTTCTCCCTTTTTTTCTTAGTGAGTCTGGCTAAGGGTTTGTCAATTTTATTTATCTTCTCAAAGAACCAGCTCTTTGTTTCATTGATCCTTTCTACTGTTTTTTTGGTTTCCATGTCATTTATTTCTGCTCTGATTTTTATTATTTCCCTCCTTCTGATTCGGGGCTTTGTCTGTTCTTCTTTTTCTAATTCTGTTAGGTGTAATTTAAGGTTATTTATTTGGGATTTTTCTTGTTTGTTAAGGTGGACTTGTACTGCTATGAATTTCCCTCTCAGGACTGCTTTTGCTGCATCCCATATGAGTTGGTATGGTGTATTTTCCTTTTCATTTGTCTCCAGATAGCTTTTGATTTCTCCTTTAATTTCATCAATGACCCATTGGTTGTTCAGTAGCATGTTGTTTAGTCTCCACATCTTTGTCCCTTTCCTAGTTTTTTCCTTGCAGTTGATTTCTAGTTTCACAGCATTATGATCAGAAAAGATGCTTGTAATGATTTCAATCTTCTTAAATTTATAGAGGTTTGCCTTGTTTCCTAATATATGGTTTATCCTTGAGAATGTTCCATGTGCACTTGAGAAGAATGTGTACTCTGCTTTTTTTCGGTGGAGTGTTCTGTATATATCTATTAAATCCATTGCGTCTAGTTTCTCGTTTAAGTCCATTATTTCCTTATTGACTTTTTTGTCTAGATGATCTATCTGTTGATGTATGGGGGGTATTAAATCCCCTACTATTATTGTCTTATTGTTAATATCTCCTTTAAGGTTTTTTAGCAGTTGTTTTATGTACTTTGTTGCTCCTGTGTTGCGTGCATAGATATTTATAAGTGTTATGTCTTCTTGGTGAAGTGTCCCTTTTATCATTATATATTGCCCTTCTTTGTCTCTCATTACCTTTTTTATCTTGAAGTCTACTTTGTCTGATATAAGTATGGCTACTCCTGCTTTCTTTTGTTTGCCATTAGCTTGGAGTATTGTTTTCCATCCTTTTATTTTGAGTCTGTGTTTGTCTTTAGAGCTGAGATGTGTTTCCTGGAGGCAGCAGATTGTTCGATCTTGGTTTTTAATCCATCCTGCCACTCTGTGTCTTTTGATTGGAGAATTCAATCCATTTACATTTAGAGTGATTATTGATATATGAGGGTATAATATTGCTATTTTATTGTTCATCTTCTGGTTCTTTTGCATTTCCTTTGTTTCTTGTCCCTTGTGTTTTGGACTGCAAATTCAATTTGGTATTTCTGCATGCTCATTCTCTTGGTTTTCTCTTTATTTGTCATGTGTGGTTCTCTTCTGGTTGTTTGTTTAGTGGTTACTGTGAGGTTTATATAAGCGATCTCCTGGATAAGAAAGTACATTTTCAGATGCCTCCTTTTTCCTGAGGCTGGGTTGATTCAATCCTTTACCTCTTCCCCTCCTTATTTGTTATCTGTTTATTCCAGATTGTGTCATGAATGTGTGTTTCCAGTGATGAGCTTGAATTAATTTTTGATGTTTTCCAACTGCATTTTGTTCTGGTTTAGTCTTCTTGCTTTTCTCCTTGCTGAAATCTTTGTATCCCCTTTCTCATTTGGTTTTTTTCAGGCCTAAGGGCCTTCTTGAGCATTTCTTGCAGTGGGGGTCTTGTGGTGACGAACTCTCTTAGCTTTTGTTTATCAGGGAGAGTTATTATTTCTCCATCGTATTTGAAGGATATTTTTGCTGGATAAAGTATTCTCGGCTGAAGGTTTTTGTCTTTCATGATTTTGAATATATCATTCCAGTCTCTCCGAGCCTGTAGAGTTTCTGTCGAGAAATCAGCTGAGAGCCTGATGGGGTTTCCTTTGTATGTTATTTTGTTTTTTTGTTTAGCTGCCTTCAATATTATTTCCTTGTCACGGGTATTCTTCAAGTTTGCTACTATGTGGCGAGATGATTTTTTATTCCTGTTTATATATTTAGGTGATCTATTGATTTCATTCACTGTTATTTCCCTCTCGTTCCCTAGGTTGGGGAAGTTCTCAGCTATTATTTCTTTGAACAAACTCTCTGCTCCTTTTTCTCTTTCTTCTCCTTCTGGAATACCTATTATCCTTATGTTGCTTTTCCTCATTGAGTCTGATATTTCTCGAAGAATTTCTTCATTTCTTTTTAGTCTTAGCTCTCTCTCCTCCTCTATCTGGAGCATTTCTGCGTGGCTATCCTCGATAGTGCTAATTCATTCCTCCATATTGTCAGTTCTGCTCTTTAAAGACTCCATTTTTTCCACTATCTCGTTGATTTTGTTTTTCATCTCCAATAATTCTGATTGGTTTTTCTTTAGGGTTTCAATCTCTTTTGTGAGATAATCCCTGAATTCGTTGATTTGTTTCTGTGTGTTCTCTTGTATTTCGTGGAGTTTGTTTATGATAGCTATTTTGAATTCTCTGTCATTCAGGTTATCAAATTCTGTGCCTTCAGGGTTGGTTTCTGGGTGTTTGTCATTTTCCTTTTGGTCTGTAGCCCTGACAAATTGTCGCAAGGATCCGACGGGGACATCCTTATTTTTTCCCCTCATGATAATTTGGTCCTGCAGTTTCCCCCTGCTGCCACTAGATGGAGATCGTGAGCGGTTTGCTCTGAGGCAGCTGCAGCCCCCAGAGGGATTATGCTGAAACGCCGGGTGTGTGGGGGGAGGGGTCCTCTCTTTCTCCTGCTTGACCCAGGGGTTTCCTTTCTGGCTCTCTTAGGGTGTTTGCTACACCCCCTAAACAGTCCGTCGTCGCTTCCCAGTGGGGAATCTCGCGACAGTCTGTGAGAGCACCTGGATGGCGATAGTTTTCCCCACTGTGGGCCGCCCCTCCCCCCTCTGTCTGCAAACCGTGCTGTCTTTGCCGATCGATTGGGGAGGGGGAGTACAACTTGTTACCTCTCCTCCCATCCTTTTGGGCTTCCCGCGCCTCCACTGTCTGATATATGGCAGCAGGGGTTTCTTAGAAGTCCTTCGTAGTCTTTGATTGAGCTCTGTTGGAATGTGAATGATGTTTTCGTTGTGTCGTAGGGGGCAGAGATTCAAAGAGGGAATCTCACTCCACCATGATGCTGACGTCACTCAACCTCAATTGATTTTTGACAAAGGTGGAAAAGCAATTCAATGGAGAAAGGATTGTCTTTTCAACAAATAGCATCATATGCCAAAAAAACCACAACAAACCCTAAAAAACCAAGAAAACCAACCCACAGCAAAGAAACAAATAAAAAGCGGACCTAGACACAGACATTACACCTTACACAGAAATGAAGTAAAAATGGATCATACACATAAATGTAAAATGCATATACAAGTTTTGGAAGAAAATATAGAAGCAGATCTATGTGACCTTAGGCTTGGTGACAAGATTTTAGATACAACATAAGAGCATGATCCATGAAAGAAATAAATGATAGGTTGGATTTTGTTAAAATGAAAAGCCTCCATCCTTCTAAGGAGACTGTAAACAAAATTAAAATATAAACCATAAACTGAGAAAAAATATTTGCATTTCTGATAAAGGACTTGTACCCAAAATATACAAAGAAAACTTAAAACTCAGCAATAAGAAAACCTAACCATTCAATTAAAAATGAGCCAAAGATCTTAACAAGAGACTTCACCAAAGAAGATATACACATGGCAAATAAGCATATGAAAAGTTGCTCAACCTCATTTGTCATTAGGAAATGTAAATTGAAACATCAATGAGATACCACTACATACCTATTAGAATGACTAAAATTAAAAAAAAATCGACACTACCAGTTGCTGGCAAAGATGCAAAGAAATAGGAACTCTTACTCATTACTAGTGGGAATGAAAATTGGTACAGACACTTTAGAAGACAGTTTGACAGTTTTTTACAAAGCTAAAGATAGTCTTACCATCCAATCCAGCAATCACACTCCCAGGTGTTTACTCAACTGACTTGAAAATGTATGTCCACATGAAAACCTGCACTTGAATGTTTATAGTAGCTTTGTTCATAATTGCCAAATCCCAGAACAACCAAGATGTTCTTCAGTAGGTGGATTAAAAGCAAACTGTGTACATCCATACAATGGAATACTATTAGCGATAAGAAGGTATGAGCTATCATGCCATACAAAGACATGGGTGAGTCTTAAGTGCACACTGCTGGATTAAAGAAGCCACGCTGAAAAGGCTACACACTGTATCGTTCCATTTACATGACACTTTGGAAAAGGCAAAAAGGTAGAACAGATTAGTAGAGTTTTAGCGGGTGTGTGCTCTGAATAGGTGAAGCATAGGGGATTAGGGAAGTGAATCTATTTCGTATAGTACTATACATGCATGACTGTATGGATTTTTCAAAACCCATAGAGCTTTATAGCAGAGGAGTGAATCTTAAGGCATGTAAATTAAAAAAAAATCCTTTAGGTAGCACCTAACTATGCTAATTGTGACAATGCAGGCTGAGACAAAAGAATCTAACTAACTGTATTAAAAACATATGAAACAATCTCACTGAAGGGGGTGGGGGAAAAGCTGACCTAAAAACTTTGGAAATGAATGGAGTCTGTGAGACTAAAGACAAAAGGAACTGAACATTAGCAATCTACTCTAGTTGAAAAAAATTGTTTCCCACGGGGGTATGAATTCTGAAACAACTATAACATGCATGCTGGAATTGAACAGTTAAGTAAATGGATTGTGGATGCTGGGAGCCAGGTTTCTCACTATTGAAGTGGGAGGTTGCAGAGAAGCAAGGGGAAGAGGCAAAAATAATACATGTGGGTAATGGAATACAGTTGGAGACATCAGTATAAACTCATGTTTAGTTTAACATAGAGATGGATATATATATAGTAATTAATTATATATATGTTATATATATATATATGGACATGTGTTTATGTGTATATGTACATATTTCCTTTCTCCATCAGCTGAGAGAGCCTAGAAGCAATGATGCCCCAGTAGCAAGGAGCACACTTAGCACCCAGATCTTGGTTCTTACCATTCTTTTATAAAATAAACCAAGGTTCCTTGGAGATATGGCTGATTCTAAAACTGGGGCAGGACATATACAAGCTGAACCTGGAGTGTCTTATAGTGCCTGAAAGTAAAGAAGCACTCAAACCAAACCAAACCAAAAAAAACTCCACAATTATGGGGGTATGTCAAAGGGATATGGGAGCCAACTGAAAGGGCTCCCAATGGCCAAAAACCAAAGCAATTTGAGAAATGAAACAAAGTAATATTGGATTATAACACAAAGTGTAAAATAAATATCCATAAGTCCATACTGATATAGATAAATTATTGAGTAAATAAATAAATGGGAGAAAATAGACAAATCTCCCGTGCAGAACAATTCCACATAATTTCTGTAGATACTCCGCTCTCCAGGGGTAGAGCATGACTCCGCCTCCTTGAGTGCAGCTTACAGTGACTTCCTTCTAAAATGTACAATATGGAAAGGGGTAAGAAAAGACTAACTTTACAGTGGAGAATCCTGACAAATATAACCTTGGTCAAGGTCATCATCAACAGTGAAGTCATGTTGATGACTTGCATGCTCCCTTCATCTAGTGTGATGAGAATGGTACTTTACCTCTGTGGTCTTCCTCCAAAAAACCCATAACCCCCAGTCTAACCATGAGAAAAACATCAGACAAATCCCAGTTGAGGGACATTCCATAAAATACCTGACTGGTGCTCCTCAACACTGTTGAGGTCATCAAAAACAAGGAAAATCTGAGAATCTGTCACAGACAAGATTTGCTGAAGGATGTATGGAGACTAAACATAATGTGGATGAGATCCTGGAACAGAAAAAAGACATTAGGTTAAAATAAAAACTAAGAAAATCTCAATAATGTATGGGATTTAGTTAATAATAATGTATCAATATTGGTTCATTAAATGTAACAGATGTACCATAATAATGGAAGATGTTAATACTAGGGGAAAATGTTTTGGGGGTATGTGGGAAGTCTCAACTATCTTCACAATTTTTCTGTAAGTCTAAATTTATTCTAAAATGAAAAGTTTATTAAAAATATAACAAATATGCTTATAGAAAGAATTTGGAGTCTAAGATATCTCCTTCCAGAGAGGATTTTCTTTTGCTTCTTCCAAGGACTGGGGATTACTAGCAATCCAAGATCAGCAGAATATTTCTGAGGTGGAGATTTTTCTAGGCTACACAGATGATTCTGAGCTGCGTGCACTTGGTGGAGGCCCGGCTCACTCTGAGTTCACCTTTGTTCTCAGAGCGCAGCCCTTTGCAGTCGACTGGGGCTTTGCCGGGGCCTGGACTCCAATTTCTGTCTCCTTCCTACCAAGAGATTTTCAAAAGCACTGTTCAGCCTCTGTCTTTCTTTCAGAGGAGTGAATGCTCTGGGGCAAAAGTGGCCCCAAAGCTGGGCTCATTTGTTTGGATTCTGCCCTCTTGGAAATCTCCATTTTAGTCATGCTTCCCTATTTTGTTAGCTCTCCATTTCCTTCAGTCAGGTGATTTTATATTTCACCCAGCTTTCCCACATTTCCTCAGTGGAAAGTGGTCAAAATGACCCGATTGCTCTATCTGCAGCAGAAATTCTAAAACTTTGTTACTGTCTCTTTTCCCATTCTGTTTATTGTTGTGGCTTCAAAGTTAAAAAAAATTCCTTTAATATTATTTTCTTGGGGTATCCAGAGGTAACATAGGGTAAGGGGTTTTCAGCTCTCATCTTTAACTACAGATTATTTTCATGATATCTAAAGAAAATTAGCATCATCAAATTGCTGTAGAATCTTACTTCGAACAGTGTATCTGAAAATGAGAAATGAACTAGATGAAAGATGAATTTACTTTTAAATAAGCACATCTAGGAAAAATGATATGAGGACTTAGAATAGACACATACTTATATACAAATCATATATAGATATTTCTAACATACATTCATATGGGCTGAAAAGCTGGTAGGGGCTAACAAAATATTCTCTCTTTGTTTGCTGTATCTCCCCATGTTATACTTATCTTTCTAACCTTGTTGTGAAACATCAGTGTTCTGTCTCTAGGAGAGAAAGCAGCAATTTCAAGTCATGGAAACAATTTCCACTTAATAGCCTCCTTAAGAAAAAATGTTGCTTGGGGCCGCCCGGTGGCACAGCGGTTTAGTCTGCGCTTGGCAGCCCAGGGTTTGCAGATTTGGATCTCGGGCTCCCGCCGATGCACTGCTTGTCAGCCACGCAGTGGCGGCGTCCCATATAAAGTAGAGGAAAGATGGGCACAGATGTTAGCCCAGGGCCAGTCTTCCTCAGCAAAAAGAGGAGGATTGGCAACGGTCTCACACAAAAAAAAAAAAAAGAAAGAAAAAATGTTGCTTAAAGGAAAATGTGGTATAGATTACTCTGTGTTCTTAAAAATATCCTATATCATATATAGGATATCCGATATCATATATAAGGATCCTATATCAATATTCTCATATCATATATAAGATTATAAAGTTATTGAATTTATATTAAAATGACAAATACTTAAAAGTTTCTCTTGACATCAGTGCTTTATTAATTTTTCCCATTTTTAATTAAAAATCTGGGGGACTGGCCCAGTGGCGTAGTGGTTAAGTTCACGTGCTCCACTTCAGCAGCCCGGGGTTCACAGGTTCAGATCCCAGGAACGGACCTATGCACTGCTTATCAAGCCATGCTGTGGCAGCATCCCACATATAAAGTGGAGGAAGATGGGCACGGATGTTAGCCCAGGGCCAATCTTCCTCAGCAAAAACAGGAGGATTGGCAACAGATGTTAGCTGAGGGCTAATCTTCCTCATCAAAAAAAAAATCTGGGTAAGTAGTGTTGATAATTGCCATTTAGGAGGCAAACAAGAATGATAAGTATTCATTACAGGCATGTGCCATGTAACAATGTTTCAGTCAATGATGGACAGCATGTATGATGGTGGTCCCATGAGATTAGTACCATATAGCCTCGGTGTGTAGTAGATTATACCATCTAGGTTTCTGTAAATACACTCTGTGATGTTCTCACAATGACGAAATTGCCTAAGGATGCATTTCTCAGAATGTATCCCTGTCCTTTAGCCATGCACGACTGTATTCCCGAAACAATGCTTTCTGGGACCATTGAGTCTTTCTCTAAGTTCCGTTGTGTTTAATTATGGGTCACTGTAATTAATCCAGAAGTGCTTCTTCAAGCCAGGTGACTGTCAACAATAGTTATATATTTATTCTTAAAGAGGTAAGCGTTCCCCTACATTTTCTGGCAGAATTTCAGTGGTGCATTTGAAGTGTACCAGGTAGGGTGGAAAGGGCAGTATATCTCTGCAGATGTATTCCTTCATCTGAAATCAGTAGAAATGAGAACTGGTTGCCAAAATGAATCAGTTAATATCATAAAGAAATTACTCTATTTGTTATTCAGATACAATTTTTTGAGTTCCTACTAAATGCCAAGCTCTCAATTAGGTGCTTTACATGCATAAATGACGTCGTCCCAGCACCTCTATGAAGTAAGTACTATTCTTATTTCTGCTTTACAGATGAGAAAATTGAGGCTCAGAGATGTATATTTCCCAACTACACAACTAGCAAAGATGAAGCAGGGTTTTCAACCCAGGTCTTTCTAATTCCAAAGCCTATGTCTTTATTGCTCCTCACTATATTCCCTCTATAGGGAAAACAAATGCTAAGAGGGTAACTGATATACATCAGAAAAATTAACAACTAATGGGTTCTGGTCCCAATTCCAGTGTATGTGTGTGGGAGAATGTTTCCCCCCGAATAACAAGCAATTCTCAGATACCAGTTGGCTGTCCTACAATTCAACTAAATTCTGACATTATTTACCTGGGGATAACATCAGATCCCACAGATTAAGGGCTCAGCCCTACAAGACTGCCTCCCCCCCACCCCCCACTCAGATGTCAATCCCAAGTCCTGGTTGTCACAGGCTTCTGACCAAATGGATATAGATTGGAGGTTCCAATGACCCCCTCCTTGGGTTTGATTAATTTGCTAGAGTTGCTTACAGAATTCATAGAAACATTTTGAAGCCAGGTACATGAGGATTACCATAAATATTCAATAAGAATGTGATTACCCTTCAACCTTGTTCCCGGCACAGATGAGAAGAAGTTAATCTTGTCAATTTGCTGTTTTCTTTTTTAACCTGAAGGGTGACTCAAGGGTCACAGGATTTATGAGCTTATTTTGCAGAATAAAAAGAATTCCTTCAAGGAAGTTACAATCACCAGATAACCAGCTCCCAAGTGCCTTTGACTCCTTGAAGTCAGATTGCCCAAGGGTTTATCTGGAGTGAAAGAACCACGAATTCCCCTTTGTTTCTGTGAAACTCCTCCTGCCAAGCCCCTTAGCTCTATAAAAGCCCCTGCTTTCTTCTCTTGTTAAGGTGGATTTGAGAGAACTTATCCTCCTGGCTTCTCATTTTGGCCAATTCAAATAAACCTTTCTCCATCTCCAAGCACCATTGTCTCAGTGTTTGCCTTATTGTGCATTGGGCACACAAACTTGAGATTAAGAGGTTTGGTATCAATTTTACTTACTAGATTACTGGTTTATTATAAAAGGATATAACTCAGGAACAGTCAGATGGAAGAGATGCATAGAGCAAGGTCTGGGGGAAGGACAGAGTGTGCGCTCTCAAAGTGTGCCACTCTCCCCAAATCTGCATATGTTCACCCGCTCAGAAGCTCTCTAAACCTTGTCCTTTTCAGTTTGGACAACTAAATGGAGGCATCATTACACAAGCGTGATTGATTAAATCACTGGCCACTGGAGACTGAACTCAATCCCCAGCCCCCTTCCCTCCTCGAGGTCAAGGGGGTAGGACTGAAAGTTCCAACCCTCTAATAACATGGTTGGCTCCCCTGGCAACCAGCCCCCATTCTTAGGTGGGGTCCTAAGTCACCTATTACTGTAAAAAGAGACAGCTTTCTCACTCTCCTCACTTGTGAAATTCTAAGAATTTTAGAAACTCTGTGCCAGAAATAGGGATGAAGACCAAATATATATATTTCTTACTATAAATCACAACATCACAACAATGTTGGGGAGAGGGAAAATCTCCTTTCAACCCTTCTTATGTTCTTACAGCTGGACTAATAATAAAACAGACACAAGACCAGATTAACAGGAGAAGACCCAATTTAATTACATGAGCCTGAGAGAATCAGGAAAATGATGCTCGGAGAGTGAACACAGCGGGCAGCACATGTGTCTTTTACACAAAGAAACGGTAAATTCGTGAGGCATGACAGGACAGGGAAACTTAGGTTTGGGGTAGTAATTAGTGAGGAATGTACACAGAGTTTAGGTTTGAGACAGTGACTTAACCAGGTTTGTCTGTGGAGACTTCTCACCGGGAGCTCCCCAGCTCTGGGGATGAGGAGGCAGGGAGGTTTATTTCCTGCTTTCAGGGGAACAGGGACAGGAGGGTCAGCTTGTCCTTTTTTCTCAAGTAACTAACTTCAATTCAAAATAATCAATATGTCATTGTGGGATTTTTTTTGCAGGGGTGCGGGGGATATTTTTTGTCGGGCGGGGGGGGGGGTGGCAAAACAACATTGAATGAAAAGAGAAGCCAGTGAAAATGCAGGGTCACATCCCAAGTTCACTGTCTGCATTGGTCTTTTCCTTCACGTTGGGTCCACTAACTTGGACATTGTGGGTAAGGTGGCTGCACAGGAATTTGCGAAGTTTTCATCTCTGGAATCATGTACTCTTTTCTTTGGTAGATGGACCACTGTCTGCTTAGTGTCCTAGGATTCCCTTTGTTCACATGATTGGTTTGTCTCTGCAATTCAGGCCAGCAAAGGGGATTCTTGAGGAATCTCCATCGCCATAAAAATGAATGACTAACCAGGAGGGGCTGAACCAGTCTTAGAAGGAACCAGTCCTGGGAGGGCAGGTAGGCAGTGCCATGAATTTTAAATCCTCGATCCGGGGAGAGTAGCTTCTATTACCTTTGTAAGAACCCAGTGTCCTTGTCTATACTTCTGGGTGTCTGGGGCAAATGCCTTTCTTGTTAGTACATGATTCACCCCGTGTGGCTCAGAGAGTTTCCCTGCATTATTACCTGGATCTCAGGAAGGAGGGAAGTAATGCACAGAGACACAAGGCTAACGCTGATGGGAATGTCATCCAAGGGGCTCCCATCTTCTGCATTTATCCTCTGGATCTTCTCATTTTGGAAGTCAGCTAAAGACTACATGATTAAACAAAAAGGGCTGTCTCAGGCATAGTGAGTGGAGGAGCAGATGGAATCCGACAAAAGCTGACTGCAGAGGGCAGGAATGGAGGGAGGCATTGCAGGGCTGCAGGATGACAGTTTAATGAGGAGGTGAACGATAGCAACCCGGGCATCCTCATCCACCGTCATTATTTTCTCTGAGGTCTTTCTGGTGAATCCTGGTGTGGGAAGACTTAATGACCCCATCCTCTTGTGGAGGCAAAGCAGGTCAGCCTTCCTCCCAGTGCTCTTAGCACAAAGCTCTTCCCTCTCTCTTCTCCTTGCCCCTCCCCAAGTCCTTGGTAATAAGTATAGTAATGCAGAATAAACTGAACTAGTCCCTCCTTGGGAAAGATAATTATAAACTAAACACTAGAAAAGCAGGTAACTATTTTTTATCTTTAAAGGTGTTAATCTGCATGCATTTTTTTCCAGAGTCTGTGCACCTTTTATTTCAATCAGAAAGAAATCAAACCTATATACAGTCTAAAAACAGTGGAAAAGGTGAGTAAAAAGGCCCACAGTCCATCTGGGGTGGGGACAAAGGATGGGCCATGTGAGGACTGTACCTGGCACCTGGACAGAGGTGGCTGGGCGTTGTCCTGGCAGCAATGATGACAGGGCCAAGCAGAGGGAAGTTCTCTGGGTGTAGGGCAGGGAGGGCACTGCCTGGCTGGCTGAGCCTGACCCCTGGCCCCATAGGGCAGGCAGAAACCCTGAGACCACTGGGTGACCAGTCTGGCTTGGGCAGGCCTAGGGGGGCCCAGGGGAAGCTACGACCTGGCCTGAATTCTCGATGAATGTCCAACCCTTCACAGTGCTGTCCATAGTCCCTGAGAAGAGCCGACTCCGGGTCATGGCCAGCCCAGTAACACTGCCCTGGAGATGTAGCAGGGGCTGCATGTGGATCATGTTGTCCACACTCCAGACTTTGAGGGACTGGTCATAGGATGCGCTGAAGCCTTGGTCTGGTCTGGTGTCGAGATGACTGCCAGGGCATACACGGTGCCCATGTGGCCCATGAAGGTCCATACCTGCTACTTGGACTTGATACCCCACTCTTGAATGAGGTTGTCCCAGGTGCCACAGACACTGTGGTGATTCATCACAGTGATAGAGTAGATGATACCACCCATGTCTGCTGGACTTCGATACAGTCAAGAGTCTGGATGTCCCAGACCTTGATTGTCTTGTAGGAGCCACTGTATAGGTAGCTCTGGATGGCCGCCAAGGCCTGCACCTGGTGGTTGAGGGCCAGGAGCTCCTTCTTTGATTTCAGCTCAGTGCCCATGGTGTCTCAGATCTTGATGGCCTCCAAGGAAACACTGAAGAGCATGTTGTACCAGGAGACCCGCATGCACATTGGTTGTCTGGGCCTGGATCATATTCACCTTCTGCAGGTTCTGGATGTCCTGCATTATGATGGTGTAGTCTGCTGAGCCACTGTAGAGCCTGCACACTTGAATGCAGAGCACCAGCACAATGCTGTCATGGCTCTTCAGGGTCTTCTGGAACTTGTAGGTGGTACCGGTGTCCTACAACTTGATGATCTTGTTAGAGGAGCCACTGAAGAGCAGGTCACCCATGGAGTAGATGTCAGGGCCCTGGTGGCCCATGCAGTTTCCTTTGCACCTGAAGATCTGCTGAGGGTCATAGGATCCTAGGATGCCCATGTTCAAGCATGTACTCATACGGGACAGCTCCTCATTCAACATGGTGGCAGTCACTCTGGAACTCCAAGAGGTCCTCCTGAGCTTGTTCTGGTTTTAGTCTAGGACATCAAACTTAGGCTCGAGGTTCTTCTCTGGCTGGTCAATCTTCTGAAGGGCTTGCCCAGCATGGAGCTTGGGAAAGGGATCTCCTAGTCCTGGGCCAGCACCATGTGCATCTGGTTGAAGTGGTAGTCTGTCTGCTGCACAAAATCCTTCTGGCCTTGGAAGTGGCACATCTCCAAGTACATCTCATATGTGTCCTGGTTCCCAATGAAAGTGCACCATACTTGGAGTGGGGGCACTTGATGTGTTCGCACTCCTTGAGGTGGGCTTTCAGGTTCATCTAGAGGAGGGGCAGGCAGCTGGGGTTGTTGGGTCATCCCACAGGCCTGGAGTCGTAGCTGTCCTCCTTGTCCTTCCAGACGCTGAGCTTGATGGCAAGCATGATGACACCCTTGAGGATGTCAGTGGGCTTCTCACCCCCCACCACCTAACAGCCATGCCTGCAGTGGATAAAGAGCTCCTGGATCTGCTCAGCCACCTTAATGTTGTTCACCACCGAGGTCAGCTTGGTGTTTTCCATAGATATTTCTCTGACTTCAAGGTGCATCTTCCACAGAACACGTGCCCACATGTGGTGCTCACAAGGTCCTTGAACACACTGCAGCAGAGCTGGCAAAGGAGCTTCATCGAGGGCTGCTCGGCAAACGCCAGTGGCTCCTGCTCCTCCTTGTCCTTGGGCAGCAAGAATGTGGAGCACAAGCTGGACTCAGAGTGCAGGGAGCAGCCAGAGATGGCCAAGTCAGGGCAGTGAGAGTGCTGGTGGGGGCATGCTGTCCTTCTGATCCCGTGGGGAGTAGGGGAGGGTGCTGGAGGAGGAGGGCATCCTGTGGTGCTGTTTGGAGTACTGGTCCCATCAGCTTTCACGATGGTGGTGACCACCAAAAAGGCAGGCCTGAAGGTCAAATCCATTCTGGTTCCAGGGGCAATGTCTAGGGTGGGAAGGTTGGTAGGCTCCCTGAGACCCGGTTGTAGCGGGTGCTCTGGCCTAAGCTCATGTTCTAGAGAGACATCTGGGGGCCTCAGGGAGCATCCCCTTTCTTTGGCTGCCCGGGAGCGGCAGTGACACTCTCCTGCTTCATCGTGTCCCCTTGGCTGCCAGCCGGGAAAGGGACCTGAGTGCATTTTAAAATACAGCATTTTCAAAATAATTATTAGCCACACCTACTAAGAGGATCAATAAGGTATGTTTGGTGTCAGCAAGTTATGTATAACCCCTTCTATATACGGTCATGATAAATGTTGCACAATCTAAGAGCACGGGCACTTTCATCAGTGACTTGAATTTTACAGACACTAAACCCAGTTTCAATGACGCTGTTGAAAGATCTTCAAGGTCTAAATTCCTCCAGGGCTCATTGCCTGGGCACTTAGACACACAGCAATGAAGAGCAAATGGTCAGCAGGGTGAAGGGCTGCAAAGAGATCAGTAAGATGAGTGCTGAGGAAACGCTGCTGGATCTGTGCTAGGGAGGAGTCCATGACCTTTGGGAGAGGGTTTCAGCAGCACAGTGGACAAGGAAGTCAGCTTGCAGTGCATTGGGTAGTGGGAAAGAGGCAGTGAGTGAGACTCCTCTTATACAGTCTAGCAGTGAAAGAGGAGAGAGAATTGTCTTGACAAGCTAGCTGGGTGAAAACACAATTTTTTTTTTTTTTAAAAAGATTGCTCATAGGCAGAGCAGGAGGCACAGGAGAGACATGCATTTGCAGCAGAATCCAGAATTCAGGGGGTGGAGAGAGAAAGAGTAAGAAAGAGAGAGAGAGAGATTGACTTCCTAGCACAAGATCCCCAGTAGCAGGTGGTCTGTCTGCCTAATAAGCACTTACCCTAAAAGGAAGTTTCCAGAATGGCCTCATTTTTGTAGGACTCAAAGGAGCTTTAGAGCATGAAACACACAGATATTTGCCCTGGAGGAGCTTACAATCTAGATGTGACACAAAGAACCCAGAGACAATGAAATGGAGTTACGCGTTCAGCACCGTTCAAAATAATACCAGCCAAAAGATGTCAGCCCAAAGGCTCTAACCATAATAACAAACATTGGATGACTTTGTTCAGTGTATTCACACGTTGTCCACATTGGGTAGGTACTGTTATCGTTTTGCATATGAGGAAACTGAAGCTTATGCAGGCCACAGTGAAGGAAGATCTTAATGTGTCATAGCTAATCAATGATTTATGTCTAGTCTCTGATTATAAGCTGGGATCCCACACCTAGTAACTGTCAGTAGAAATATCGAGTGAAGCTTGTGACCTCAAATCTCAAATGAGGATTCAACAATGTCTGTATCTTACTTTAAAATATTTTGGCACGGGCACACATATGTGCACATGTGTTTGTATGTGTGTTTGCCTGTGTGTGTCTGAGCTACACTGCAGGTATGGCCAATTGCCTGGTTGCAGTACATATTCTAGCAGGAGGGAGGGAATGGTCAACATTTAATTTAAAAAGGCCACATTCCAGAGGTAGCTACCATAATCTTTAATTTCAATTAACATCAGATTTTAAAATATTAGCATAATGAAGGATAGAGAGGGGTATTCATTGGTAAAATTAGTGGCTTGTTAAATTAGATAATGGATGTTAGAAATGGGTATTCATTAGTGAGATTAGTGATAGTTAAACTTTGTGAATTGACTAAAATATTCTAGAAACACTCCCTGCCTTGGCATGCATCTAGTAAGTCACCCTTCACTGTTAGAATAAATTTGGAAGCCTAATCCCCAACAGTCCTGTGCCCAGCCATCTCTCTGGAGGATTCTGGTGGACAGATGATGACCATAAGGCTAACTGAAGCCTGCCTCTAGAATGTTCTCTTATCTGTCCCAAAGGAATCTTTCATGCAAGGTGTGGTACGAGCACCAAAAAGGGATTTCACTGGGCTTACAGAATAGGCTATATGGCCTGTTTGGGGGCTGCTTACTAATAAATGTTAATTTAATAATGGTCTGTATGTGTGGAAGATTTTCATTTGATTCTTTCTTTTACTAAATCAAGGTAATAAGGTTGTAGGGTAGGAGCAAACTCTCACCCACTTTCAACCACTGGTGCCCACTATTATCTACTAAAACTAACCTATTTGTGTTTAACCAAATTGGCTTAGATCAGTTAGACATTTATTTCTGTGAGGTTCCTCTAGAAATTCCTTTTCCCACTCTAAAAAAATCTATTCCTCACCTTTTTAGTATTTTCACCCCGACGACCTCCTCCCCAGTCTCCACCTGTCCACCCTCCAGTTTACTGAGAAAACAGTCAGATGGGCGGTCCTTCCGCTCCCTCATCTTCCATCATCAAATCCTCCAACCCGCCTGAGTCTGCCCGGACGGTTTCTCTCTTCTCATCTCAAGGGAGGGAGTGTGGCTTCACCTGTGAAATGTGGGCCTTTCCATTTTTGCTGCTTAAGGACTTCATTCCTGTGGTTTACCCACTCTCGTTCAAACCAGCTTCTCTCTTTCTGCTACATTATTCACGTCAGCACAAAGAATGCTCCATCATCTTTCACCCTAGACAAAAAACTCACATTGATCTTTTTAACCAACGACCCTTCACAGTAGAACTACTCGAGTTGTCTACATTGATTGTTTCACTTCCTCACCTTTCATTCTCTCTTTTTATTTTAATTTTATTTATTTATTTATTTGGTGAGGAGGACTGGCCCTGAGCTAACATCTGTGCCCATCTTCCTCTATTTTATACATGGGATGCTGCCACAGCATGGCTTGATGAGTGGTGTGTAAGTCCACTCCTGGGATCTGAACCTGCGAACCCTGGGCGCCCAAAGTGGAGTGTGTGAACTTAACCACTATACCACTGGGCCGGCCCTCATTCTCTCTTTTTAAATTAGGAAATAATTCAGACACAGAGAACAGTTAGGAAATAATATCATACATAGGAACATACATAGCCACTGTCCAGCTTTACAAAGTCTTGATGTTTTTCTATATTTGTTTTAACTTTTTAAGAGAAATGTTACAGATACAATTGAAACCCTCCCCAAACACATTCTCTCCCATTCCCAAAGGTAACTATTAACCTGAATTTGATGTTCATCATGCCTGTACATGTTTTTATTTATTACTGCACAAATATATACCCACAGCTCATATACAATATGTTTTTACAAGTTTTCAAATGTTATAGAAATAGTATATCATACATGTAATTTTACAACTTATATCTTTGATCTACATTATGTTCTTGAGATTTATTCATATTAATATGTTAATTTATTCATTTCAATTCTGTATAGTATTCCATTGAATAACTACTGTATGCTTTATTCTCCACTGATGGATGTTATACCAGTTTCTGTGCTCACAACAGTAAATGAGAAGTTTCTATTTCTTCATATTCATGCCAACACTTGAATTGTCAGACTTTTTAATTTTGTCAAACTGATGAGTTTGAACTGGTATCTGACTGTGATTTTAATTTGCATTTCCCTGACATCTAGTAAAATAGAGCATCTTTTCGTATGTTTATTGGCCATTGGTGTTTCTTCTTTTTGAATTGCCTGTTCACACATTTTGCACATTTGTCTTAGCGTCCTGAATGAATAGCTCATCATTTCTCCACTGCTTTGCCGTGCCACCTCCACCTGACACTATTTCCTGGATCTCTACGTTGGCTCATTGATTCAATGGTTTATTTGTGTAATTCTGCACCAAGAGCACATGATGGTATTTACTGCAGCTTTAATACATCTTGCTGTCTCGTAGAGCGTATCCCCTAGTATGTCCTTCAAAGTATTCGTAGACATTTTTACCTCTTTGTGCTTTCATATGAATTTTAGGAACTTTATGTCAAGATCATGAAATCCTGGGGCAATTTTCATTGGAATTTGTTTGAATTTATGAAGAAAATTGAAATATTTTTAATCTGGAATCTTCTTATCCCTAAACATGGCACGTATCTCATTTCTCTCTAACGCACTCTAATCAGTCTTCTTTCCCCAACACTCTACTGGCTCTGGTTTGGTTGTCAAGATCATGAACAGCTTCCGACTTGTCAAATCCAGTGGCCCCTTCTCTGTCCTTTCTTGCGTGACTCTTCGGTGAAGACCATTGCACCAGTTCAGTCTCCCTACAGTCTCAGTTTAGATGTCACCTTCTCAGAAAGTTCTTTCCTCATTATCCAATTTAAAGAGTCAAACAGAAACCTCTTGCATATCACTTTATTTTAATTCCCTACATAGCCCTTATCTCTAATATGGTTTCTGTCAACCTCCTTGACTTACACCACTTTCCTCCTTGCTAATTATGCTTTCCCTGATTCCTTGAACACATCAAGCTATTTCTTGCACTAGGAACTTCATTCTTTTTCCCTCTATCTAGAGCTCTCTCCCCTTACGGATATTTGCATGACTCTCTTCTTCTCATCATTGAAGTTTCCATTCAACTGTTGTCTCCAAAGAGGACTTCCCTGATGACCCAACCTGAAGTTGCTCCCCAATCATCATCACACCAATCCACTGTATTGTCTTAAAAGTTTGGCTTCTGATTGAAAATGATCCTATTTATTTATGTGTTTGCTTATTTATAGTTAATCTCCCCCTAACACCACTCCCTCTCTAGAATACATGCTACACCAGAGCAGTAACCATGTTTGTTTTGTATATGTCAATAGCAGAACACTGCCTGGCACAGAGTTGGTGTTCAATAAATATTTGGTGAATAAAATTAGCCACTCTATAGTGTAAGACTTACAAAATTCACAATTTTTTATGAAACTAAAACACCATTACCTGTGAATTGACATAAAGAAAGGATGTAGGTCTCAGGTCTAACAAATTAAATTATTAGAGTTGACATATGGCATTTATAAGTTAACAAATAATTGTTTACAAAAATTATTTGGATGAATTAAATATGTCATTACACACAGATATCAAATAATTTTAAAATAAAATATAATATGTGAATATATATACACACAAGTAAGTTTCATGTCTATTATTTATAAAAATAAGCAAGGAGCTTAGAGAGGAACAAAATTTAGGTAAGAAAAGATTAACCTGCAATAAAGTTAGTACCCAAATTTCATGTAAAATGGTTGAAAAATTTACTTCTAAATATTTCAACAGTCACTCAAAGGGAAACTTTGATCAGTTATGTGATTCATCTTGTCCACGTGATAAAACAGGACAGTACATCAGGAGAGGCCTGAGTGTTCTTGTAGCTAAGCCTGGAGAGACTTCTGCCATGGGTTGTCATAAAACAACCTTCATCAATTATATTTGTGTAGCTAATAAGATGTGGCATGCCATGGAGCTCTTCCTTATAATGTTCTTCAATATTTGCTAAAGACATAATACCCAAGGGCAGCTGAGTAAATCATTGCTGTGAAATGAAACAATCACATGGACTGGTTCTTTAGTGATCCAGCTTAGCAGAGAGTCTAGCAAGAAGGATGGATGGCAAATTCTTCAGGCAACCCTCTGTGAGAGTCATTTTAACAAATGATCATATGATAGGTACTGGCCAGAAAGCTGTCTCCAGGGAAGGAAAAGTCAAGGTTTGTCTCACAAAGCAGTCCTGGTTCTGTTCTGACAGAGAATGAATGGCCCCAGAGTTTCGTACCACAAGGCATGCCTACATGCTCGGAAGCCTATTTCTTAGATGCAGTCTTTGCTGGGGGCCTGAAGCTAAGCTGCAGATCAGATGCCTCTTCACAGATTTAACTAGTTTCGGAGATCTCAGCTCTAGTTAGCCCATGAGTCCCTGGATCCCTGCCCAGGTGTCCCAGCCCGGAGACAGGCCTTCCTCAGCAACATCAGCTGCTCCTGGTTTCTCTAGGATCAGAAGTCTCTCTTTTTTCCAAAGATTCCTTGACCACCATCTGGGCTACACATTGGTTTCTCTAGCTATTACTGTTTAACATTGGTTTCTTCATGCATTTAAGAAATATTTATTTACACTTCTAAGAGTATCACGTCTGGAGGCACAAAGTGGTTATGTCAATTTTGAGATTCCCACTAGACAACCAAGTGGTATTGTTGTAGAGGCAGTTGGATAGACAAGTGTGAGGTTCTGAGGACAGGTCAGGCCAGAGATTTAGGTGTATAGTTTAAAGCTATGAGGTTGCTCAGGAAATGAGAATAGATATGTAGGTAGAATGATATTACCAAAGTCCCATTTTTCTTTGAGCAACATTGGGTGCTTGGCCTTAGTGGTGGGACCCTGGTTGGCTTCT
Organism: Tapirus indicus; assembly: GCA_031878705.1. Classification (NCBI taxonomy): domain Eukaryota; kingdom Metazoa; phylum Chordata; class Mammalia; order Perissodactyla; family Tapiridae; genus Tapirus; species Tapirus indicus. Next base: position 4,195,291 of record CM062933.1, read on the forward strand.
GCCTCTCTACCCATGCAGACTGTCAAGTACTTCTCTACCCTAGCAGCCATTTTCCCAGCTAAAACAGGTCTCCAAAATCCCTAGAAATAAGTCACACTAACCTTCTATCTTAGGTTAATTAATTTACTTGCTTAATACAAGAGAGGAAAGAGGACAAAATCAGTACTACAAAGCTTTTAAAACCCCAGTTCAAATCAGTCATGTTATATATGCACTCCTTGAGCTCACACAATATGATTTTCCATGATCAGTTCCCTATTAAGACTTTTAAAGCAGGAAACAAGAGTCAACAGGAGTCCTTCTGGGCTGTGGTTATCTTGAGTTTTACACCTTTTTAAACTCTCTTCTTATCACTTGATGAGTGGTGGAAGAGAGCCTGCTAATTGTTTTCCTATTTATTAATGGTGGGAGAAATACCCGCTTTTTAAGGTATGTAGTTCATTGACCCTCATGTTCTGCTCTAACCTCCGGCACAAGTCCCCATAAACCAGGTCTATTTTGCTGGCACCTGGTAGGGTGTGAGAATTTGCTGTAGAGGCAAGTTGTTGAGCATGGTAGGAGACACTACACAGAAGTGAAAGGAGTTAGCAAAAATAGTTACAGCTTGAGCGTAAGCCATGCAGCAGACACTGTTCCATGTGCTTCCTGTGTCGTTTAATCCAGTGCTCCTCACTCAAGGGGCTGTCACTCCCTGGGGCATTGTGGAAATTTAAGGAAGAGGTTTTTGTTGTCACAATGATTTGTAACAGGGCCAGGGATGCTAGACCTCCTGCAAGGCAAAAGACTGTCCCATGTAGTAGAGAATCAACCACGCAATTCTTACAGAAGTGTCTCTAATGTCCTATGGCCATTCCTACGGGTGAAATCCTGTTTTTATAATTCTTCAAGCTTCGAAACTACTTTTGTTTTGCATATAAACAAAAAGTAAAATTTGAATTTTTAAGATATGATATTTCCAAAAGTGTATCTATCATGTAAATTGAGGGATCAGAAGATGTCACTTCGTTTTGTTTGGTACCTTATCAAGATTTTTTTTACTATTTTGGACATTACGTCCCCACCTGCAGCATGTGACTTGTGGTGGTTGTAGCTGCTGGATTAATGGTGATTCCTGTGTACGTGCAAGGATGGGGCAATTTATTATACCTTCTAGAATAATCATGTCTGAGCATTTACTTATTGAAACACATATTAGTATACTACAAATTATTTTGTTTTTATTTTTTCTTTGTATTATAGTTAAAGCATTACATGATTTTTGAAAGAATATCCTGGTAGATATCATTATCCATGAATTCCATTTCAAGATGTTTAAGAGGATGTTACTAAATATTTGTAATAGAAAGAGGGTGTTGGATTGAGAACTACTGATTTATCCTCATGACAGCCCAGTGATGCAGCTGACTCTCTCTATTTTCAGATCAAAAAAACAGGTATAGACTAGTTAAATAGCTAGACCAGACCACATAGCTAGTAAGCCGGTGGGCTAGGGTTTGCAGCCAACATTCTGCATCCCAGAGCCATGCTCTTAACCACTGTTTTTATGCTTCCTATCAGAAGAACCCAACAGAAACATCAGGCAAAATGAGGGCAGAGCTCCGGACAGGCCTTGAGAGGTAGGGAGTGTGTGGTTCTGAAAATGCAGACCAGTGCAGGGTCTCCATACAGAGTGGCTTGTGCCAGGACCGGCGAGGGCGACTGAGAGAACGGCTAGCCGCCCCCATGGGTCTCAGGTGGAGGCAAGATGGCCTCTTGATGCCCATTCTGAGTAGCAGGAGTAGAGCTGGGTGGACTGCAATGGATAGTTCCCCCAAGGTTCCATGGTGTCCCCATTCCCCCAGCAAAAAAAGGATGGATAACCCAAGGATAGTTCTGAACTCACAGTAGTGTTCCTGCTCCGTGACTAGTGGAGCGTCTGATATTATTTTCTGGCATATTCAACACTCAACTTTTATTGAGCATGTAGCATGGCCCCTTGCTAGACTTTGGAGAGGTTAAAGAAAAGCTTCGACCAAGTTCCTTCACATTTTCTTAAGCATGCATTTAAAAAGCAGACCAGTAAGACCAGTAATCAAGACAAGCCTTGACTTTTTTCTCAGTCCAAGCTTATCCACAGATTTTTTTCCATATGCTAATATCGATGTGCTGAGTTTCTTCTTAGTTGGTTGGGGATGTCTCTCTGATTTAAAACTGACTGATTACTGAATCCTGAAGATCAAGGAGTATTTTCATGTATGAATACATACACTTTTAACAACTTTTTTTTTTTTTACAGTGGGTTAAAAATGGACAGTGTGGCCTTTGTCAGTGAAGATTAGGAACAATAGATTAAAAACCCTGCCTGTCTGGATTTATTTTGTGTTGGTCTCAATTGCCCTGCTTAACTTTCCATTTTTCCAGGAGTGTCTTAAGATGATGATGAGTGCAGTTCTCATGAGCTGGAATCTTCTTCCTCAGCTACTGTTTTGACAGTTGTTTGTGTCTAGCTTGAAGAGACCCTTAACTGAGGTTAAATAGAAGACACACAGCATTTAGAGAAATCTGTAGATTAGTATATTAAAATATATCTGCCTCTTCTTTTGTAAAATAACTGTTCATGGCAGTTCTTGGCCTATTTGTTGACAATTCACTCCAGAATGACTTAGACAGGAGGCAATGGCATGCTCTTGCCCCAAAAACTTGATCAAAAATTTTTCATTGGCTCATTACTGTGAGCCAACATTGCTATAATTCTCCTGTTAATGCATTAGACTTTGTAGGCACTTTAAAAACCATGAAAAACATACATATGCTAAATGAAAACATTTTTATATATCTGTAGGATTACAAAGCAGGGAGAAATAGATAGGAGTGGATTTCAGATTGAGGCAGTGTGGCAGTGACAAGTTTATTTGAGGCATTTTTGCCCTTTGCCTATTTAACGAGTACTAGCCAGGCATGTGGATTACTTGTTTATAATGTGTTTGGTCAGGTGCTGTGCCCTGGCGCCAGTGCAATGGTTGGTAGAGGTTATAAACTTTTATGCATGAGTGATAACCAAAGGTTTATCTTATTTGAAAATTGGAGGAACTAAAACCCTCTTAAAGCCTGTTCCCAATGTACAGATAGATGGCTTGTATTTCCTATGATAATTCTTAAGTTAGTCACTTGGAACTTGGAAATCAGTTCTTTATAATATTGTGATTTTTTCCTCATAGTAGTCTAAAAACACCTATGATATACATTAGGCGTCGAGGAACTTTTTCTGTAAAGGGCCAGATAGTAAATAAGTTAGGGTTGAGTGTCATATGTCTCTGTTGCAAGTACTCATGTTGTGGTGGGAAAGCAGCCATGGGCAGTACCTAAACAAATGGGCATGACTGTGTTCCAATAAAATTTTTTAGGGTCACTGCAGTTAAAATTTCATATAATTTTCACATGTCATGAAATATTATTCTTCTTTTAATTTTTCCAACTGTTTAAACGGTAAAAGTCATTTTTAGCTCGCTGGCTGTACTAAAACAGGCGGCAGGCCATATTCGACTCCTGAGCAGCAGTGTGCAGACCCCAGATACACACAGTAGTGTGCTGTACTTATACTATAGAACATAACTGTACGTACGTTAAAATACTTGAGAAACGAGGTTTCTGTAGGAAAAAGCATTTTATGTCTGATTGGAAATGTCAGGGACACATCTGTTACAAAATGATCTAGGCCGAGTTGGCTGTGCACAATCAGTGGATAGTTTTTTATTCCTAGATGTGAGCCATTATTATTTTGACGTAGGTGATAGTCTCCCCCAACCCCACCTCCATATCCAATAGGCAGGTTACAGGGAAAGCAAGTCTCACAGCGGACTCTGCATATACACAGACAACTAGGAAGTGGCATCAATGCAGTTTACACACCCTGTCCTCTTGCAACCTCAGTGCAGCCCCAACTCTCAGGCACCTGACACCCTGCATGTAATGTACACTGGGGAAAGACAATGTTCTACAGGCAGGATTCAGATAACCTAGGAATCGGGAGACAGAATTCTCTGTTAATGACAAAACCCAGGAGAACCCTAGCAAGAAGGTCACTCAAGAGTAAATCTATGGGGTGACCACACAGTAACTGCTGAGGTACTCACAGTAATTTTAGCTAATCTAAATGTCTTGGATATCTGTGTTTTCACCAATGCAAAGTCATTTCTAATATCTCTTATGCTAATTAACAAACGCTTTAGTGCAGACAGGAGATTAACGCAGTTAACAACGCTTGTGGAAGCTGCCTGTGGAATGTGGGCCTCCGATGAGCATCATTCAAATACTAACCACCACCCAGGGAGCGAGCCTGACTAGGGACCACCAAGTGTAGTTAATATTTAGGTGTAGATTGAAACTAACATACATACGCAGCACAGGTTCTATGCTCAAGTATTTTAAAACAAACGGCCGACAATGTAACATTCTTCTAGGGGCCAACTACTGCAGCAAAATCAGTGTCTCCTTTTCCCCTTCCCAGTCTCTCCGCCGCGAACTGAGAAGAGGGGCTCTTTCTGCACACGGTTGGTTTGGTTGTCCACGGTAGGGCAAGGAAGGGAGTGGGGAGGGGCAAGTTTTGAGGAACTGGAGCTGTGAAATCTTTGAGGATGGGGGACTTCCGTAAGTAGAAACCCACACAGGGTCCTGTTCAAGATGGCGACACATGAGGATGCTGCACTCAGCCCTCCCAGGAACACACTGAATCTACAGCTACACAGGGAGCCACTTCCTCTGAAAAAACCCTAAAGACTGGTTGAGCAACTGCTACACACTGGGTCAACAAAAGAGCCATGTCCAAGTAGGCAGGAGAGGCTGGGTTGCAATCTTGCCATAAACAGCCCCCCCCCCCCCCACGGCGCTCCCGAGAGAGGGGGGAACTCAAACCCCAAAACTCGGAGCTTCTCCCTGAGGAGGGAGGCATGTGAGCCCAAATGGGGGACCCCAACTTTCAAGGCCTGCACCTGAGAGCCAAGCCCCCCAAACACCTACTCTGCAAACCAATGCGCTCGCGTCCGCAAGGCGACAAGGAGCTGAGAACCGGCTCCCGGACCGCCCCGGGCCAGCGCAGGGGCGCGGAGGGGTCGGCCGGGATGCGCGCGGGCCCGCGGGGGGGCGCTGCGGGGAGGAGCGGCGCCGCCGGCCGTGCGCCCCCGCCCGGGCCTCCCTGCTAGCTTTTCCCTCTCTCTCTCTTTCCCTTTAAACTCGAGGCTTCTTTTTCCTTCTCGTTCTTTCTTCCCGGCAGGCACCTCCTCACTCGCTGTGTGCGCTCCTGAGCGCCAGTTCTCCCGGGGCCGACGCCCCGGTTTACAGCTGCCGCCAGGGGACACCCCGCCATCGCCTGACTCTGGGGACCAGTGGGGCTTACACTCGTGGGTCCCACAGGACTGTAACCAGTGGACAAAACGTCAGGTGGACTAACGTTCACATTATAGGAGGGAACTTTACCTGAGACAGACAACAAGGCAAAGCCCCTTATATCCTTGGCTGACCCTGAAAGGCTACTGAGGTTTGTAAAAAAAAAATTTTTTTAAAGCTTTGTAAAGTGGAAAAGAGACAGTGGATGGAGAGAAACAAAACTATTATTGCTAATTCCGAATCACAATCAAATGGACTCTGATGGAATTGTGAGTGATTCTTTTTCCCTTTCTTTCTTTGCTTGGGGAAGATTAGCTCTGAGCTATCATCTGTGCCAATCCTCCTTTTTTTTCCGTTTTTGTACGTGAGACACCTCCACAGCGTGGCCGGTGAGTAGAGTATGTCTGCGCCGGGGTCCGAACCCATGAACCCAGCCACGAAGCGGAGCGCACGGAACTTGAACCACTCAGCCACGGAGCCGGGCCCCCTTTCTATATCTTTCAAGTTTTTTTTTTTTCTCCCTGCAGTATGGCATGAATTAGAATGTTACCGGAACTGCGATCCTTCTTAGTTCTTCCTTTCTCTATAACCACGTCTTTACAGTTTTATTCTTTAAATTATGGAAGGTGTGGAAGATTTCCAAAAACAGAATTATTTCATGGCTAATCTTGTTTCAGCTATATTCCCATCTCCTTGCCCCACTCTCATATTATTTTGAAGGAAATCTCATTTTTTTTCATCTATAAATATTTTAGTTCGTATCTCTAGAAGATATGTGCTCATTAAAAAAAAAAAAAAAAAAAAAAAAATCGGGGGAGGGCCCGTGGCGCAGCGGTTTAGTCCGCGCTTGGCAGCCCGCGGTTCATGGGTTCGGATCCAGGGCGCCCGCCGACCCACTGCCTGTCAGCCACGCCGTGGCAGCGTCCCATATAAAGTAGAGGAGGAAGATGGGCACGGATGCTAGCCCTGGGCCAGTCTTCCTCAGCAGAAAGGGGAAGAGCAGCAATGGATATCAGCTCAGGGCTGGTCTTCCTCACACACACACACACAAAATAACCGCAATTCCAGTATTGCACCAAGAAAATTAACAATAATTCTGTAATGTATTATATTATATATATAAATATTTATTTTATATATAAAATTTTATATATTATATAAATATTTATAAATAAGTAATATATTTATTATATATTATATATAAATAATATAATATATATATTAAATATCCATACAATGTTCATATTTCTAATTGTGTCATAAGATCCACAAATTGCAACTGGTTGATATGTCGTTTTAGTCTCTTTTAATCTATAACATCTCTCCTTTCCTCTTTTCTCTCTCTTCTTTGCAATTTACTAAATGAAGATACTTTTGTATTTCTAGGAATTTTCCCATAATTTGGGTTTTGCTGATTCATATTTGATTTTGAAAATTTTCCTTTATTTCTTTTTTCTTAATGTTTTGATTATACACCCAATGAATGTTGAGTGTTATTTTAAAATATATAGAAGTGTAGAAAGAAATATTTCAGTTCCTCTTCCAGTGTTAGGACAGTCCTGCCACTAGAGCTCTTCCAATTGTTGGGCTAATGCAGTTGAGGTCTCCTCTTAGGAATGAAACTGTGTCGCAACAAACATATTCCCTCTTCTCCCCTCTATCATTCATTAAACTAGTGGTTCCTAGAGGGAGAATACTGAATCCAAGGGTTGTTGTAGAAATCTGTTGGGTCGTCTTAGTTGTCAAAGGACTGAGGGGGTGGGAGGAGCTAAGGACCTGGCAGTCAAGGGCTGGGGAGGTTAGGGGTCCTGCAGGACGTGGGGCAGTCCTTCACAGTGGAGAATTGTCCCACATTTTGCACTGCTTTTGAATGTTACCCTCAAATTCATGAGGGTGAAAAATTGTTTATAATTATCTGAGACTGGATCTCAGTTCTCTTTTACCTATAACCGCAAAGTAATTTTTCCATGGTTTTTACTATACATTGAATTTTCTACAAATACAGTTACTGGGTAATTTGAGGGAAGATGGAAATCTATTTTGTTTGGATCTTTCCATTTTAGAAAACTACTAGTTACATCGCCACTCGCAGTATTTGAGTTGCCAACACAGCACGGCTATTTTAGTGTGCCTTTGGCTGCTGCCTCCACAGGCTGCCTCTCAGAGCAAGTACATGGTGATTACTTCATTACGTCTTCTTATCCAGGGCAGTGCCTCCCACGCTTCAGCGCGGATGCCATCATAGTCCGCCCAAGCATTTATGTTGTGAAATAATGTCATTTTATTATAACTTTTTATATCTCCTACTTATAATAGTTGGGGCATTGTAAGAATTATTTTGAAATAATGTACATAGGTAGGTTATATTATCTACGGATTTTATTTCAGGATGGTAATTGTGGGACTACAAGATATTTGTTATTAAAGGGGGGATTGAGGCTGAGGGATTGAGCCCCACAGACTTAGTCTGTTGGGAGGAGTCAAGGCTGCACTGACCAGTCAGGAATCACTGAATATGGGAAACATTTTAACAGTGGAGTTTGCATAATAATAGCTGACACTTTATGCAGTGCTTGCTTAATATGCCGGGGAACTCTTCTTTCTAAGTGCTTTACCTACATCAACTTCTTTAATGCTCACTACAGCCCCAGGAGGTCAGTAGGAGCTATCACTCTCCCCATCTCACGAATGAGGAAAGAGAGACCCAGAGGTGAAGTAATTTACCCAAATCATATATCTGTGAAGTGCCCGAGCTGAGATTCAAATGCTGGCAATGAGGCTACGAAGTCTATTCTCTTAACCACTGCATTCGATTGCTTTTCTTTTCAAGCATAATTCACTGAGTACAAAGGAAGGAAAATCTACACACGTGATAGATTTAAAGGGAAAATGGACACGCACATTGTGCCTTTTAGGGACCAGCTTAGCTGAGTTGGTGGCAGGGTGAAAAGTAAACACTGAAAGTGAGCACCAGCCCCCTCGAGGGGCTCGATAAATATTTGCTGAGAGAGTGAATGAAGTACTTTGTAGGGCTGGCTGCAGTCACCTTAGAGGATGGATAAAATTATGGAAGAGTCTCAAAGTTAAAGAAAGCAAGACAAAAGGTGAGCATCTCTATGACACAAGGGACTACAGTAGGTGCTTCTGTGAGGTGCAGTACACCTGGGCGGGAGGCCTGCACGGGAGGAATGCTGTGTGGGAGTTCCTAATTTGCCCACCCAGGACCACAGAATTTTAACCACAATTGTTAATTAGGATACACCAGGTTCAAATATTCATCTTGAGACTAGAGTGGGGCTAGGGTGGAAGGGGTATGGTTTTTAACAGAAAAATTTAAATAAGTTGACAGAATTCACATTATATAATGAACCATATACATCATACACAGAAACAGATTTACTTCAACTCCCCCTGAACAAGGAGTTGGCAGAACTGTTAGTTAGGAATGTCTTGAGGAATCATCTTTGTCCTGGTCTTATTGGAAGTCCTCTTTGGTTCCCCTTGATCCTCTGCAGTGTCCTTCGCAAGTCTGGGTCCCATGCCAGCCCTGTCTGAATGACCATTTCCCTTTGCCTGCTTCCGTCTGCAACTGGCCAATGTTTCAAAGTTCAGACTTTAATTACAGGTTTGTATCTACTGTATTTCTGTAGCTCTAGCTATTGCATAGATCGGTACAAAGGAGGAACTTCAGGAAGTTTACTCCCTTCTTTTTCCTTGTGTTTTCAATGCAGTGCGTTCCTGGGTCAGCAAATCAGCTTAATACCTTTTTCAGCTTTGGTTGCAGTGTGACGTGCTGCAAACAGAAGATTTTGACATTTGGCCATGCCATTGGGATTCCACTTCTAAGCCACAGAATAAACAAAATAATATGAGTGAGTTATTCTCAATTCTCCCAAGGATGGTATATTAACAAATAACATTTTAGCTACAGAGGGGAGACATATTTATTACATGCAATAATGGCTTAGGAGGGCATTGGAGTTTATCTCATGGACCTTGTTGAGGGCGCTCTAAAAGCCCACCCTTGGCCAGCAGTTTCACTGAGCTGCTTACTAAACAGCCTTCTTGGATGTGCTCCACGGTTTCATGGAACTGGTTTTAGAACTGCACCGTTGGGTCCGTTTGAACATCACTTCATCTCTCAGTCTTCTTATGGCTCACATGGACGTGTTCCCCAGCATTTGATCTGCCAAGTCAACTACTTTGATGTCAATTTTATTTAACTTCCTGCCTGTGTTTGCTTCATTTTTTATTGCCAGTAAACCCTTTTGCCACTTGAGCTTAATGATGAGTAGTGATCTTCGTCTTTGACGTGTCTCTGAACCCTCCTATAACTATATACTAAAACTTGTGGGGAATTCGTGCCAGGTGTGGCTTTGGCCTAGGGTTGGTCTTATCTAGAAAAGTCTTCTTGATGCAGGCAAAGGCTATGGCTCTAAGTTACTTCCTTATAAGATGACTGACTAGCTTGCTTTAAAAAAGTTTTTTTTCTTTCTAGTCTTTATAAATCTCTTTTTGTTAGGTGTTCACTTTTACATGCATCATACCCTTCATTCTCACAAAATATTGTGAGAGAGAAAATATCAATTCCTTTTTAAATAAGAGGAAACCAAATCTCCATGGCTAAGAAGCGTTGTCATTTTTCATAGACCTTCAGCTTTTGCATATAATTTGTCATTGTATCCTGTCAACTCTGCCTTTACGGTGACTCTCCATTTTATCCCTTCATTTCTACTCTTTCTGCAGATCCCTGCAGTAGCACCTCATGGACTCTCACCTGGAGGACTTGAACAGCTTCCTAACTGGCTTCACGAGTCTAGCCTGTCTTCCCATTCTTCCTACATCCCATGGCCAGAGGCATGTTTCTCAAATACAGAATTCATCATGCTAGTTTACTGCTCTAAAACCTCATCTGCCTCCCGACATTGACCATAGAATAAAGTTTCAGAAACCTTAGCATGTGATTCAGGGCCTTCACCAGTCAGGTCCAAACATACCTTTCTAGGCTTTTTCTCACATCACATTTTCAGGCATTTTACACCAGAGCCGAACCACACTCCTACTGTTTCTAGAACAAGTCCTCTGACTTCCAGGCTCTATACTTCCCTGCAGTTTCTCTTACCTGGTAGGTCTTCCCTTCTTTTTCTTACATCTCTGCCTGTGCAGACTACATCAGTCTCTCAATATCTACCCAGTACTGTGAGAACTTTGTGGACTCTTACTGAGCTGAGTAATCTATCCCCTGCCTTCACACCCCTGAGTATTTATACTTTTCATGACATTTACCACCTTCATTATAGTCATCTGTGTGCTTTCCTATCCCTTCGTTAGAATGCTAATAGAATCCTAATCCCCTTGGTTAAGAATGATGTCTTATACCTTTCAATGTACCGTAACACTTAAGGCAGTTCTTTGAATATATCAGGTAATGAACAAAGTTTAAAAAGCATTCTCTTTTAAAATGAGCATATACTTAAACATGTTTAGAGAAAAGCACTTGAACGTGCATATCTCTGTTTAGTCGTTCTCAACTGGTGCTTCCCAGAAGTCTGTGAAGGTGGCAAGTGTGGTCCTTGAGCTACTTTCAGTATTTTGATAAGCCTAGTGGAAATCATACCTTTACCGGTAAAGAGGCTGGGAGGCTAACTAAAACATCAAGTTTCTTTATTTTTGTTTGTAATTAAATTAGCTCTGCAGGAATAGTATTAATCTCTTAGTCTAGCATTGTTTGGTAGCAAGTAACAGAACATACTCAAATTAGTTTAAGGAAAAGGGGAAATTTAATATAATGATATAGGGGTATCTCGTACAAGCCAAAAGTCAGAAGTATAGCTAGGTCTCACAAAAGATTGAAACCAAAGAGAGGGGAATTACTAAGAAGGAAGGCAGCTATCTGGAGGGTTCGCCCCTGGGGCCTCAGGTGCCCCTCTTTGCTGCCTTGTTGGCATCAGGGTCCTCTTCCTCTCTGCAGACTGGGCACTCGGGCTCTGCTAGCACGTGGCTGTTATAACGTCTTATTTATTTTAAACACTTCAGTGAAGATAGTATGTGAGTATATCTGTTTATCCATAAATGTCTATCTATCTATCTACACACACACATCCACACAAATAAATGTATGTGTGTATGTGTATACATACATCTATATATACATGGTTTTTATATCTGAGGGGTCATTAGTTAAATTTTGAAGTACTCAATTTGGTACTTCTCCTGGGGAGGAGATAGTTGGCAACATACACTAGTTAGTTAACATTTGAAAGAACTTAACCAGAAATCCACACTCCAAAGACAGTTACTACAAGTTTCAGACATATTTACCTCAGCTCAGCTCTAGGCAGTTTTAAAATTAGCACAAAGGGCATTAGAAATGACTGCATTAGTGAAATGTGTGATTTCAAGATATGAGAATTGGCTAGAAATATTGTACGTGTAACTCCTTTATATGAGCAGGTGTAAGATTACATTTTTGGAGGGGCATTTCTTGTATTCGGACTCACTTTGGCTCTGTTTCTGGGTTCTGTCATCCAGTTGTGGCAAGAAGTATAGCTCAATCCTGTTGCCAAAATATTACTACCTCTACTTTCAGTGAAAGAACTTGATAGTTGTAAATGGCCAACTTATTTCAGGCCAGTTTGCAATGAGGATGTGTCATCATTACTCCAAAACTGAGCCTGCCTCAGCCTTCAGGTCTACATAAGCACATAGGCCCTTAGATTCCAGATGACTGGAATCTCTCAGTTCTGTTTCCAGTTTCTCTGGAAAGAGAATTGATTGGCTCATTTTGGGTAAGGTGTCCTGGCCCAGTCAGCAGTGGCCAAGGAAGTCTATGGGTTGTGTAGTGGTTAACAGGGATAAAGAGAGCCTCTCACCAGGAGCTGTGGGTGTGCACCCTCTGAAAAGTGGTCCAGGCTGGGTTGTGAGTGAAGGGTGGATTTCCTAGAAAGGGGTATCGACAGCATAAGTGCCTTGAGGCCTCATGTTGATGGGATTCAAAACTATATGTATCTTTGATCCAAAAAAGGGTATAAATTCTTAAAAATTCAGCAGACATTTTTAAGTAGGTTATATGTTACAGGTAACAAGGTTGATTAGTAAAAATAATAAAAGCATCCTTGATATGCAATCCTTTTCCTTTCAATAGCTTTTTTAATGGTACAAATTTTCCGGTGGAGTGAGGACTGATTCTTGGAAGAGGGCGGCACTTCCATGGAAGGCAGGGAAATAGACAACTTGCTCATGGAACAAGGGGCCCAGGTGGGAGAGAAGACGTGAGAAGGGTAAGAAAAGTAGCAAGCAGGACCTTGCTGACAAACTTCAACTATTTTCATATTTATATCTAAGGCCAGCTCTGCCTGCTTACAGTGCAAACAACCAACAATACCCAATTAAATTGTCTTCCCCCACAGAGAATGACTCTAACACAGAGTGTGATTGTGACAAGGCCGTGGAACAGAGCAAGTGCTTGTTGTGCAAAATTCATTTTGACTAGATCAACAAGGCTGTTTCTATGGGCCATCTGCTGGAACATACAGCTCTGTGAGTCAGAATCCTTGTTTAACTTGCATCTATGAAAAAGGGGTTGCTAAGTAAATTAATAGAGTAAACAGGGACATGTCATGCTGAATGAGAGTGCAGGCCATCAGCTGAAACATCTGCATTCAGACAGTGGATGTACTAATTATAAGTATGTTCACAAAGTGCCTTCACAGTTTGCCTTCCTGTGACAGTGGTTTCATTGCTTTGACCTGGAATGTTTTGAAACCCAGTTTTTTTAAGAAAAGTTCTCTTCCTCAAAATTTCCATTAAGTTCAATGAACTTTTTTTTCTCCCACTTATGATAAATTACAGGGATTTTGCTATATTCAAAAACCTTGAATCCAAATGTCACCGAGTTTCAGAAAATCAATACGGTAGTTAGAGGGAAGGGAGCAGGAAGGCTAACAGAGGGGGAGGTGAAGGAAGGACTCGGCAAAGGGGCTCAAAGTGGGGGAGAAGGAAGGGTGGAGAGAGGGAGGGGAATGTTAGAAGAAATAATGAGTAGAAAGAAAGTGGGATAAAGAGAAGCAAGAAGCAAGAACTGGAGAGGTGGGAGGGAAAAGGGAGAGGAAGGAAGAAAGGGAGCCGTGCCAGGGCACGTGGGTTTGCTGAAAGTGAGCGGCCTGTAATATTTGTTAATCATGTGGCGGTTCAGTCGAAACAGAACTAGCAGTGAATTCAGAGGGAAGAAATGTCTTTCAAATTTGGCTCTCTGTTGTGAAAGACAAAGAGATCTGCATAAAGGCTACCCTCTGCTCTGTCCTTCCCAGCTAATTGGGTTGACTGTGTCTACTGAGACAGAAGGCCCCAGCACAGACCTCTATTAACCAGACTTCCTGTGGGCAAGGTGGTGGGTACTGGCTGATCTGGAGAGTAAAGAAAATGATAGGACCTTGGGTAAAGGATGCGCGTTTAGAAGCTGTCTCTCCATATGACTTCCCTCTCATTCCCTCTGCTGCTTCTTTCTGTCTCTCTAACTTCCCCCTTTCTCTGTCTCTCTTTGTCTCTCTCTGTCACACACACACACACACACACACACACACACACACGCACAACGGCTACAGAGTTGCTTTGGGAGAGGAATGTGCTCGATGGGAGTAGGATGTCCCTGTAGTTCTACAGCTTATCCACATTATGGAAAAAGCTTTCTCTTAGACTCAGACAAGAGCATTGCATATTCCCTAGTCTCTGCCATATCTGTGCACTTCTTGGTGGTTGCAGCATAAATACCAGACGTTATTTTTCTCTTAAAGTTAACTGTGGTTTGAGAGTCAAAGGCAGATTTCATGACGTTTTTTTCTCTTTTTCCAACCTGGGTCTGCCTGGGGCAATTCCTTCCCTGAAGCTGAGATCTAGGCAGAGGGCAAGTTCTCTTTGTCCACCGAGATTGATTTCCTGGTTGTAAGTTTTCCAGGGAAACTTCTACACTTGAAGGGGTCATTTAGAAGCAGGAAATTAATGACAACCTCTCCTATTTTTCTTGGCAACTCTTTGAGACCAGGCTTTTTGGTGAATTGGGGCTATATTAGTGGCTCCTTTTAAGTCTGCTCTACGTTCTGCACTCCTCACATAATACCTGGACTCTGGGACCCACTATGCTAATGAGTGCTTATTTTCTCGCCTCACTTCCCTGTCAAAGATTTTCTCTGAAGCTAGTTTCATTATAATTTAAAAAATACTATCTGTCTGTCTAAGAGTTTTTCCCTCTCTTTTGGACAGATTTGTATCTAATTTCTTTCACATGGTTCTATTGAACTTCTCCAGGTGCAGAGAGTTGCCACTGTACAGCTCCAGTCCAAAGTCATCTTTTTTCATATTGTTGCTGTGAAACTGCTGGGGGAGTTTGTTACCAGTAACCTTGGGCTTTTGTTGCAGCGATTAAGCTCCTTTATTGGTTTATCTAGCGTGACACCAGCATAATTTAAATCACATCCTCGTCTATGTACAGTTCATTGCTTTCACCCCTTTATGTGCAGCACAGCTTATGAGGTTTTTTTTTCTCCTCATAGTACCTTAGAGAGCTGTCCTTGGGTCCTTTTGTATTTTGCACCTGTATGTTTTTCTGCCTGTGGTATTCTTTGCTCATGCATTACATGCACTCCAATGACCTATGTACTATGGTGTTAGTTCTAGCGAATGCTCACAGTGGCTCCAGATGTATTGTTTAATTGCCTTTTCAGCTATTAACATTTTTGGTAGAGACATCTTGGAAATGAAACATGAAAAGTATGGCAGTTTTTTGGGTGACCACTTTTATTCTGGCTTTCTTCAGTTGTTTTCTATGAAGATTTCCCCTTGCCTGCAGTCTTTTTAAAAAATACACTTTGCTTCCTTCTGATAATTTCAATCATTCTCATATTCTTCCCACTTTTCCCATAATTTTCAGCTCACATATAAGTTCACTCCTTATTAGTAGAATTTGTCTTTCTCATAGTTAGAAGGTCTAAATCAATTCATACATAACTTTGAGCTACTGAATCACCTTATGATTTAGGTGAAAATTTTACATTCTGTAGGTGATTGTGAGAGATCATAAAGTCTTAGAGGGCAGAGATCAAGTTGACTACATCTTTGAAATTCCAATAGCAAGTTCAACATTTCACATGATAAGGGAAAATCAATATTTGTGGCCAGGCGATAAGCTTGAACATCTTTCTGGGCTCCACACTGGTGTGTTAGGGGCTGACAGAGGAAATCACCTGCAGATACTGAGTGTCTATTAAAGCCTTTTGACTTAAAGAAGCCGTCTCAACTGAGGGATAAGGTCTGGGGAGATTAGAGGGATACCCAGATGCATACTCCAGATGCTGCCCAGTGGGCAGAGCAGTGGCAGGGTTTGGACACAGGTCAGGGCCATGGGAGGGGCAGGGAGGAACACCCAAGGCACAAGCTGAGTAGGCATCCGGAGTGACTGTTGAGAAGAGAGGTGGGATTCAGGAATGGAGACCTGGGACTTGGATGAGCTGTCAGCCTAAGGGGTTGTCAAATTAATAAACAGAGATCTCATTAAATTGGAGTGGGTGGAGGAAAGGGGAGCTCTCACACTCTACATCAATAGGAAGAAAGGCTTCCTCTTCTTGACTGGCAAGAAACTCAGCCAATGAGAGACTGCCACAGCTTAGCCAATGAAAAGCCATTGCACATCAAAGTCTCAATTCCTCCAATGGACTCTTTGTTTACAATATCCCTCCTAACTTCCTCTTTCTTTCAGTTTCTCCTCCCTTTGTTGCTGGGGGACTTGCGTGTGGCTAGTCATGACTGCAGACCCCAAGTTGCATTTCTTTACTGATCCCAATAAACCTATTTTTTTTCTGAAGAAATAATTGGCTGTCTGTTTAAGGTCAACAAGGTTGAGTGATCTTGGGAGGACAAGGTGGAAGGTTCTGTGACAATATCATGCTGCCATTAGTTTTATTTATGGATGGGTAACGAGAAGTGTGTGTGTGAGGGACATAGATAGAACTGAGCTCACTTGCCACAAAGAATGCATATACAGAGGGTGTTTTTACTCCTGTTAACCCATCCTAGAACTCCTTGCCATCACTGGAGACTGATATCCCTGTTTTAATCTATACGGGTATAACCAGTGTTCCTCCAGCACGAAGGTTCGATAGAGTCACAAAACCAGCTCAGCCTCACCAGATTCCTGGAAGTCCAGTTCTCCATCAGTACTTTCTGCTCCCAGGACGATCTGGACAGGACACACCTACACTCTCTTGGAGGCAATGCGTCTCCCTTGCTTGGTGGCTCCTCTGCTGCTTGGGCCTGGGTGCTGCTGCTCCCTCTGCTGGTATTGCCCCCATGGGAATATAACTAATACTGCTTCCGGTGCAATTTCCACTCTTAGAGCTACCACCATTGCCATCTATAGGGTCATCACCCCCACATTTATGCCTGGTTCCCGATCTTTCACCAGCCTGGACCCTGTACCATGACAGCTGTGCTTGAGGTGTTGCAAATGGTTTCATGCTCACCTGGGCCTGGGTTACGGGATGCTGACCTGCTCTGTCCTCACGTGGCCTGGGACTACTGTTTTCTCTGTTTTACCCTCTCAGGCAGCTGGGATTGTTAGAGTCTGAGAAGTTCTAGGTCTATCTTTTTTTCTCCTTTTAAAGTCCTTATTATTATTTTTAAGATTCCTGACATCTCATTGGCCAGGGAGTGAGAAGGATCCTCTTCTGCCTCGCCACCTACAGGCCTTGTGGCAGGAAGTTTCCCTGAGCCTCTATTCTGTCCTTTATCTCTCAGAGGCCTCCTGTCCCAGAACCCCACCTCAAAAGTGGGGATGACGATGTAGATGGCAAAGGTGGTGGCAGTAAAAGTGGAAACTGCAGATTTAGACCCCCTTGTCTTTGGCTTTTTCTACACAGGAACTCTGCAGGGGAGCTACCAGACTAACCCTCAAAGGCTGTTCGAATGAATTGGAACAATGCTGTTATCTTATTTCCAAGACAATTTGGAACCTCTGTAGGCAATTTGTGCTGTGAAATCCGTGGTTGCTGACTGTGGCCAGTTATACTGAGTGCCCCGTATCATGGACAGAGAAGTAAATAATTGTGAAACTTTACCTAGGGAGGGATCTATAATTCAATTTCCTAACACTGTGCTGGAGAACATCCAGGTGATTTTGAACCTTCCTCCAAAACTTTTTTGAGAAGGTCATAATCATTGAAATCTTTATTATGTTGACCTAGTTCCAGGATAAACTTGAGCAAATTGATTTTCCTCTCTTTAAAGCATAGATTCAAATATTTCCTCATGTTTTTATATAGTCAGCTCTGTTGTGATTATATAATGCTCATCTCAGTTTATTTTATTATCATTTTGTTTTATCTTTCCTAGTACAATGAACGCTTCGTGAAGGCATAGGTTATTGGTCTCTTTCACCACTGCATCCCTCGCATTTTGTGGAGTCTCTGGTAAACAGGTACTCAGTAGTCTTTGCTGAATGAATAAGTGAATGAATTGTGCCGGCAGTGCCTTGGACTCAGACATGATAAGACATGTCTACGGGACTGGAGCGACAGGTCTACCTTATTCACTGTGGGGAAGGAGAAACCTCTTTGGAGGGAACTCAACCCAAGGAAAGAGAACATCGAGACATAAACTTGGCTAAAAGGACTGTGGGCTAGTGTCTTAAAGGAGGAGGGATTTTGATGATGATGAACGTTATCATTCAGGTGGTACCCTGATGCAGCCTCCTTGGGCTGAGCTCTGGAGGAAGAGAGATCTAGTTAAACTCGAGCAAAAACTAAAGGAACTATAAATAAAATATCAGCTGCATTGAGGCCAGTAGCCTTTACAGTCGCCGCAGATAGTGTTGGAGTGTCTGAGGGATGGCAGACAGCACTCCTGTGACACAGCGCAGTTAGCAGTTTCACACTGTCAGCACCTGGGGTGGGCAGGATCTGCTTGGGTGTCAAGGGCACCCAGAGCAGCAGAGGTGCCTCCAATAACATGATTCTGGAGCAGGCAGCCCGAATTAAGAGAAGAAGATAGGGAGGGATGCTGTGGACGGTTGAGGGGATGCCCTGCCCTCTGCCCTGAAATACCTGTTTGAGACCACTGGGGTTGCTCAGAAATGTTGGTGGAGAATTTGACGGGGACTGAGTACTTGCAAGTCAGCTCTGGGGAGAGGAGGGAATTGTGATTTCAGATGACTGTTTCCCTCTCTGCCTATTGCTCTACCCTGCTTCCCCAGGATTAGTATGTCCTCAAAAATATGAGTTAATGTTAGGACTGGAGTTATCTCCATCTGGAGTTTCTGCACAAGGGGTTTTGTACCCCAGTTCTGGAATCCACAATACCTTGAGATCAGGGAAACTAATATACTCCCTCATTCCAGAAAAATACAGCCTTTATTGAAAAGAAGAATCCTTGGTTTATCACAACTAGTAAAAGAAGTTCTCCTTCAGACCTCCCTTGTTTACACGGAGAAAACTGAACAGCTTTTTAGATTAGGCTCAAGATACCACAGAGCAAAGTGGATAATGTTGGGACCCTGCACTCTAGCAGGAAATCGTTTCTACTTCTAATAACTTGTTCAGTCTTAATCTCCTGACTTCTCTTCTGCTTGAAGTCATTGGGGTTCTGATATGTAGACACCCCGTCCCTCCCATGATTGAGATTCTCATCAGGTGACCTCCCTCCCATCTGCCACACTGCCCGTTTGTACCTGAATGTGATCCCTTCACAGTGTTCGCTTTATGTCCCAGAGTCCAGGGGTTACATCCAATTTCATTCTCATCACCTCTGGTGTTCTCTCAGCCTGCAGAGCTGGCCAACTTCTCCCTGCAGCCCTTTGTCTTGGGCATGTTAACTGAAAAGTTCTATAAATTCTCCCACTCCAAGAAATTCTTTAGGTGTGCTGTATTCACCAGGCTTGTCAAACCCTGTCAGAGTTAGCAAATCAGAAACCGTGGACACATTCAACTCTAAGTTACAAAAGGCAAACAACTGCACATCCCTGATCCTGTCAGCTCTGAATGTTTCTGGAAACAAAGAGAATTTTACCTTGAAATTTGGCAGGGCAAGGAAATAAACACCAGCTCTCACCTGAATAGCCCTCCTCCTCCCGGGGGAGTTAACATGCTCTGCCTACAAGTGACCTACATTTTAAAGAATAAATTACCTCTGTTCAATGTCTTAGGGTTTTCCTCCACGATTTTTTCCATCAGATAATGAAGCCAGTGACTCAAGGGGATCAGTATCATTAGTTATTTGTTATATTGACACTCTAGATCACTGGTGGAAAGTGATTGCTGCTGCTTTAATCCCAATATGGTCCCCTCAGTCCTACCCCCTTTGGATCTGCAGCACGCAGAGCTAGAAGGGTGTGACGGGAGGTTCAGGAAGCTCAGAGAGAGTGAAAGCCTATTGTTCCATCAGCCATCAGCTTACAGTCCTAGGAACAGGCTTGCTATGGCTGCTTTTTGTATGACACTTCTTCATTTTTTACCCCAAAGTAAGCACAACCTCATGTCAGAAAGGGGGGTGTGTGTGTGATCATCAAATTTAGTTCTTGAAATTTTATCATGTGGTTCCTAGTAGAAATTATAGGGATTTCTGATAAAGTTGCTGATAGGGGAATGGTGTGTGCTGGGTGACTAGACAGGTTGTTCTGCGTTGTTAAAGCTGGATCAGATGTGTGTGGAAGTTAGGATAAGCCAGAATGTTAAAGTGGCTCTGTCACTGATTAGACTGTCAAAGATGTGCCAAACCAAAAAGTATAAAATGAGCTGAATATGATGAAGTGTAAGGTTTGTCTGTATCAGTTGATGGCTCTGTGGCCCTGTCATCTAGGGGAGAACAAGCAACAGCCCTCCCCAGCAGCTTATGCATCCTGGAGGGCAGGGCGGTGGAAAAATCGCTGAGGTATCAGCCTCCAGAGGAGGGATGGGAGGCCTGTGGTCAGAGAGTTCCTCAAATTGGACTCTGATTTTCCTTCTAGTCATATGTTTTTCTAGTCTTGTGTATGGGTAAGGAACACTAGCTGCTTAACAAGTAACTTCCAAATGTATAATCTCAGACATG
The DNA here is from genome assembly GCA_031878705.1 of Tapirus indicus. Lineage (NCBI taxonomy): Eukaryota > Metazoa > Chordata > Mammalia > Perissodactyla > Tapiridae > Tapirus > Tapirus indicus. The sequence goes on from CM062933.1 coordinate 4,215,724, forward strand.
CTGGAAGTTTATTTCTTGCTCCAAAGTGGCTGACTCCAAAGTGGTGGTGGTTCTCTCCTAAGCAGCGACTCGGGACCTAGGCACTTTCTTGAGATGGGGCCCAGGTCACTGTAGCTTGTAAAGCTCCACAGATGAGTCTGGTTTTCAACCCCAGTTGGCTAACAACAAGGCCAACAACGTGTCCAGGGAAGAGAATTTTATGTAAGAGCTCATGAAACTGTTTTCTTACTATGAGTTCTAATGCTTGCAATATCAGTTATTTTAATTCACTTCTCCAGTACAGGCTCCACTGGAGGAATAGAAACTACAGTTTCTCTTGTCTTTAGAAATGCTCACCACCCACCTCCAACATCACATGTACATTATGATTATTCTGAACAGCTTCTCAGAGATTCACAGCAACTTGTTCTGAGTTTGGTATCAGTTTTATAATTTATCTTCTTGCCAGAGAAACCGGCAGGATTTCAACTTAACTGTTCCATAATTGATCATAGTTTTAGTTGTCTGTTTTTCCTGAATAATTATATTTTTTATAACTTTTACTTACTTATTATTGATCTTTGATTCCACAGACAAAAATTGTCTGTGGACTAAATTATATGATCTCTATACATACAAAGGTTTTTCTCAGATTCTTTTAGAGAGTCTTGATTGAAGAATAGTTCTAGAGTAAAATCAGGCAGGAATAATCTTCTGCTAGGGAAAATTTTAACTTTAAATGTAACAAAACCAGGGCTGTATCCTGCCCTATCTTTTTAAGCTTGTTCCTGAATAATTTTAGATGAAATGGACATACGATTTCCTGCAAATAGGATTCCAGGTTTTTCCTGTGCTGATGACATGGGCCGCCTTTCACACTGTGGTAGCAGTCTCAAGAAGTAGCTTAACTTTGTCAGGAAGAACATCTAAATATTAATTATTTCAAACCAAAAGCAACATTTTAGACAGATGCTTTGACATAGAGATGGATTATATTTTATAATGTTATGCAACAGGTGATATTGTTGCCTCACTAGGGGTCTGTTAGACATTGAGATCCAACGCTGTTCAAAATTGTTTTATCTGCTAGGTCAAAGTTCTGCAATTGTAAAGGTGACAACTTCAGTTGTCAAAGTTTCTGGGCCACTGCCATTTCATCCATATTTTATGGAGTGATGTTCAGTTACATTTATTTTGGGACATTTGACCAGCGTTGGAGCTTATCTTTGAGAAAAAGCTTAAACCCAACTTGTGGGTACTCCCATGGTCTTCTAGATCTATTACTGGTCAAGACTGTAAGTCAGACCTAGCAACGGCCCTAGTAAAGCAGCATCTTTGTGATATACACCCCAGCTGTCCAAAACCAAGGGATGTTCTTTGAATCAACACCATAGAATTCCAACTCTTCAGGAATCATTTGTTTCTACAATTCTTATCATCTAATATCAACTTTTCTCAAAAACCTGGTGAGATAATTGATCTTTGAGAGGGATAGTAAGGGATAACTTGAATCATCCTGCAAGCTTCTTTGAAATTTATCTATGTATTAAGTCAAACCATCAGAATGCTCCATACCTAGATTTTATCACCATGCCCTGCCCTTCATTTGAATTTTTTTTAAAAAACAAAAATTTTACCTTCCATCCTCAGCTTTCATAAATGTCTGGTATAAGAAGTTCTTTGTAACAGTTTTCGTTAAATGGCTTTTGAAAATGTGTCCATTATACCACTCATAGTCTCTTGTATAAATATTCTGGTGACAAAGCCTTCTTGGGAATTGATCAACAGCTATTCATTCTTCTATGAAACTATGCCTCTATTAAACTCATTTTTATAAAAACTTTACTTTGGCTTCTGGGAATTTCAGTTTTTAGCCAAGTCTTGCAGATTTACTTAGTTAAGCTCTTCATTATTATGTTGTTTCCTTCTTTTTGCATTTCTCCGATTTTTTTGATTTACTATTTTTCGCTTTTATGTTATTTCTTGGTTAGTTCAAATGTTGAATTTGGTAACATTTTTTGTTTTTATGTTATTTATTACTCATTAATTCAACAAATGCTTTTTGAGTTCCTACTATGTTCCAGGAATAGTGCTAGGCTTGTGGGCGGGGGGTGGGGGGAGAGGTGTTAGAGAATCGAACAAGACATTTCTTGTGTCTTAAACTCTTAAAGAGTTTTCAATCTTTATTTTTATTGTGAGCTACCTCAAAATATTTTGGGAGAATTTAAATGTAAATCTGTATCCCATCTCTCCCTGCTGTTGTGATACCTCCAGCTTTCCCCTCTCCTGCAAAAAATCTCTCCAATTAGATCTCAGCGTCTGCAGACTGTGTCAGATGATTGCTTCTGGGTGTGTGCTTTCAGATCCTGTTGTCTTCTGTCATTTTTCCTCCTCTGCCCTCTTTTTCATGCTGCTTTTCAGAGCCTTTTGAAGGCATCTCCCTGCTGCTGTTGCTCTCTCCTCTGCTACTGTTGCTTCCTGTTTGTGGCTGTTCCCCTCTCCAAACTATCCTGCACCAAGGCCACCTTGAACAAAAGTGCTCTACCAACATGGATGGAATCTCTTTCTCTCTCTTCCCCCACTCCTCAACTCATTCTGCCATCAGAAATCCCCAAATGTTGCCTTGTTTGCCCAATGTTGTTGTTGGAGGAGGTCATCGAAAGGCTATGACCACCAGTTGATCTGTGAACTGGATGTGGGCAATCAGAGCCTCCTTACTCCCTCCCCTGTCCTTGGAATGTACATTCTGTCCACTGTTCCCACAGTGGGAGCTGGTTCCAAGCAGCCTTGAGAGAGCAATATATTGAGACCATCAGCACAGTATACATGACTGAACCCAGTTAAGTAAGGCCTCCCTATAAACTTTTAAGATTCTGGTGAGTGGGTGCTGAGATCTACTCATCTTATGGCTGCCCAAGGCAAGCCTTGTAAGTAAGTTCTCTTGCTTATCAAACCTGCCACCTATCAAGCTGGAGTGGTCTGTCACTTTCTTTGGTCTCTCCTTGCCCTCTGTGTATGGGTGCCAGTTTCAGATTTTACCTGGGAAGCTCCCGGGGTTTTGAACCAACAGTTGTATAGAAATTTCTGTGAGTGAACCACCACTTTAGTTTTTCTTTGCAGCTCACTCTCTGGGATTCTGACTTGAGTCCTTGCTTCTGGCTATACAAATCCCCCAGAGCTTTTGGTCGATCCTAGGTTTGTGTTTTATGTTGATGTATCCACTACAATTAACTGTGTTGAATGAGTATAAGCTGATGTGGTATTTCAGAACTTTTTCTCTGCTGTTGCCAAAAAGTCTATTAGCTTTATCCCCATTGGTCAGCAGTTCAAATAGCTTGGATGATGACATTTTCTATCACATTTACTGAAACCATAGAGGAAAATTACACTTAATGGTTTAGTGACTCACAGAAAAGAACACATGATTATCTTTCCAAAGCACTTACTTCTCTTTTTTGCATATCAGAAAGGCAATCTCTGATTTTTATTTGTGAGTTGGCTTTTGTTGACTCTATGTTATCCTTTCTGGTAATTATTGTGACAGCACAAAAAAAAAAAGGTAGTTAATATGTGCTGTTTCCAATACATAGTCAACCGGATAAAAATTACCTGCAAGCAAGTTGAGAGGACTTGTGATGTTACCAGGGGATTAAGCATTACACTAGGGAAGGGAAGGGAGAAAAATTTAATGAACCTAAGCAATGGGAGAAAGAAATGTTTTACAGAAAGAGATAGAGGCATTTCAGATCATCTTTTGGTTATCTTTTTGGTCATCCACTTGGTGCTCCTAGGATACCTGCCAGAAGCATTTTACTGAATTATTTGTTAATTTAATACCAGAAGTGTAACTAGACTTTGAATCTTGTAGCCATATCAGAGCACTGGGCTGATAATCAAAAGAGGAATAGATTGAGAGGTGGATAGATCTTAGACATGAAAGAAATCATCTAAACTATACCTAAGAGATGATTTACTATAGCATGTGGCAGCTCTTTCCAGGATTCCGAAAAACAGCTTGTTTTTGGAAATACCAAAGGGACTCCATGTTCTGTTTATCAGTCAGGACAGTAGAGACACTTTGAGTTTATGAGTTAAGAGATTTCTTTAACAAGAACTAGACCATGCACAATTTTTGGGGTCCTGAGAAGTGAAGATCTGCAAGGGAGGATTAGAGGAGGAGTCACTAACCAGTCTGCCCGATGGACCAGCATGAGTGGACAAATCAGAACTTGCAGGGAAATCTACAAAGCAAGCATATCCAGCTGCTGAAGTGGGACCATGAAGGGGAAGCTCATGGGAAGCAGCTGCCTGTAATTACTGCCTTCATGCAGCCACGTGTTAGGTGGCCAGTGGAACCAAGAACCGGGAAGAGAAGCTGGATGTAGAATGAAGGAGAGTTGAGACCCACCAGGTACTTCTTCGTCTGTCCTTAAGTATCTTACCACAAAGACTTCTGACAGTAATAGTTCTGCTTCACTTCTGCTTTCCAGTCTTGTGCAAGTTCCTCTTTTGGCCAACTATAACTCAGAAATATACAGAGTAGAGATCACTCGGAAACAGTTCCCAGTTTAATCAAGTTGACACAGCAAAATCCAGCAAACTCACCTGTAAAAGATGCCTCAGCTCTTTACAGAGGATGGAATGTAATGGAAAGAGTTCCAATATTCATTTCTACCACACTGTAAGCCCTACAAGGCCATGACCAGGTTATGCCTAGTTTATATACCTAGTTCATACCTAGCTCATTATACCTAGTTCTTAATGGTAACCTCTGGCAGCTGTCATCGTGCCTGGCTCAGAGTAGCTGCATAAATATACACTGAATGAAAATAACTGATTGTGAGTCGGAAACTCTGAATTCTGTTCTGTTTCTGCCGCTGTGTCAGTTATCTGTCTCTGGCTCTCAGCTTTATGCTTGCCCTTTTATATTCTACTCTGTATTGCACATGGTTGGAAGTCTAAAAGTCATATTTCCTAGAGACCCTTAACTTAGACAATGGAACAAATTGCATAAGATCCTAAGCGGGTAGAAAGAGAGAAGCTGTACTTTTTTCTGGTTCTGGCTTCAGCAGCTATAGAGCAGTGGCAAGTGACTATGGAATCTAGTAGTGAAAGCAACCAGTCCAGAAGCTTCAGCAGAACTGCTAGCTTCTGGTTTCCTGTCAAGAGTTCCTGCATTTCTGCTCAGTAGTGCAGTGCCCAGGGGCTCTGGACAACATCACTTTCTTTTCTGCTCCTCCAGCTCTCCTGTTCCTCTCTGCCATTACTATCATCTTCTTTTTTCTCCTGTAGCCCTTCCAACACTTTGGTAACCAATTCCTCATATTAAATTAACTTCGACTGAAATAATGAATGTCATTGCTGTTTCTCTGGATGGTTATGTACTGATGCAACATTCTACTAGCTTTGGAACCTTGAGCATTGACTCTCAGTTACCTCAACTGGAACACAATGGTGAGAATTCCCACGCCATTGTAAAAGTCTGATGCAGCAATGTTTGTAAAGTTGCCCTGAATATTGTAAACTACTTTGCATGTATAGGTTATTATTAGATGACTTATCATTTTCCTGGAGGGAGAGTAATATAGTGTTTGAATGCATGGGCTCTGCCTGGGTTCATATTTACTTCAGCTATTGGCTAGCTGTGAGAGGTTGGGGATACTTCTCCAAGACTAAGTTTCCCTAAGTATAAATGGGGTAATGATAGCACTTATCTCACCAGACAGGAGATATTAAGTGAGATATCACAAGTAAAGTGATTAACTCAGTGTCTGACACATCATAAATGCCTAGTATTGTTATTATTTTATGCTGTGCAGTTGCTGGGGGTAGTGGGTGGTGTACCATGGAAGAGAGCTGTACAATGGATCCAAGAGAGAACTAGCAATCAGTTTGAACAAATGATAATGTAATGTAAATTACATTAAGGTAAAAAGTGATTTGCTTCTGGGGTCTAATAGACAAAACAGAGGTGAATAAACTTGTATAGTTTTTATGAGAAAAGACAAAAGTAAAAACCATTTCTAGAATTCCCTGAATATCAAAACATTGATTTGTGTTTACCTTGAAAATACTTAAAATTTATTCATCATTGAGCTTGTAATAAGTGTTCATTGTAGATAAACTTAACAATACAAAGCATGAAAAGAAAAGAATAAAATATCCTGACTCTAGTCCCTGGATCTGACTATGTTAATATCTCGTTGTAGGTCATTCTACTCTGGACCCTGTTTAGTGATAGATACACACACAAGACACGTGTGTATTTTCCAGCAACTCTTGTTGTGGGTACTGTATGAAATGTTTGTTTCTTTTAAAATAATTATGTAACTGAAGAAAAATGGTCCAAGTGCCCACTGAGGACATGGCTCTTTGTCTAACCTACTATCCTGCCTTTGGATCAGGACCCATATTTTTAACCATTTTATAAAAAATTTAGCATCAGTGTTGAAATTTGAAGCCTTGATGCTACATCCCTTCTGAGGCAGTGATGGTTAGCTGTCCAACCGAAGATTCCTGCTTCTGGTGAAGCAGCTGCCCAGACCAGGACTGCATTTCTCAGTCTCTCTTTCATCTAAGGTAGAGTCAACTCTGAAGTGTCCTCACAAATAGAAGATAAGTGGAAGTGATGTGTGTTGCTTTTGATCTAATGCAATTGAGCAGCAAATTTGCTTTCTCTACCTTTTCTTTTCTGTCTGGGCTCTAGGGGATGGTGAAACCATGGATGGAAGATGCCTGGGTCCCTGAATCATCACAGGGAGGAAAGCTTTTGGAAGACCAATAACACATGCACTAGACTTATATAAGTGAGAAATAAATTTCTATTGGGTTAAGCCACTGGAATTAGCATTATCTTAATGTACATCCCCAGCCCACATCGAATGTGCTGTCTTCATCCTCCTCATTCTGCTCAATCTCTCCCTTGTGTTGTTGGTCTTTATATTTTCCACAGCTCCGAGCACACAGTACCTTGTACATAACAGGCCCTTAGTTAATGTGAATTAAAATTAGACATGTTTCCTGGACTAATATAAATCCTCAAAATGAGCTTCAAACAGTTTGAAGGCAACATATGGAAAAATGCAATATTCTTATGATGTAGTGTAAGCTGAGTAGAAGAAAACTTTAATTATAACTAGGAAAAGTTTCTTATAAAAATAAGCTCAAATGGAAGATTTATTCTCTATTTTTAGAGACATTTAAAATAAGACTGAGTAAGGTGGCATTTTTTGTGGAAGTGCAGGTCTTAAATGAAGTTGAGATTGCTTTCTTGTCTCTTTGCATTGTCTTTCTTACTGACCCCTTTCTTTCTTGCATTTCTGCAAACTTTTTATTTTTTTCAAAGTGGGAGAACACCAGAGAGCTCTCTTCAGTTAACCCAAGTACTTTTGACAACCATCTTCCCCAGGGCCTCTTCCTGTGTGTGATAGGTAGCTACAGTGGTGAATATTTCAGACTTAGGGGAAGCCACTGTCATGCCTGGCCTGTGTGAAGGCATTTTTCAGCTGATGGGCCTGCTGGCATCTCTCACATCACTCCGAGGGGGCATCTCCCCTGTCAATATGCAAATATTGCATGCCCAGACATAAAGTATCATATCTAACTCAATCACGCTTCAAATCTCGGAGTGGAGCTTCTGTCAGAATTAATCGTAATTTTGAAGCTGACCCTCAACAAGAGGAGAAATTGTGTGTTCTGTTTTACTTTCTTTCAATAGCTTTTAGTTCTAACATTTTATATTTAACTCATTAGTGACTTCAAATAAAGTATATTTATTTTTCATTATGCAAAAGATCCAAGTAATTATTGGATTGGACTGATTGCTAGAAAACACAATCAATTTCTTTATATGAAGTGACTTCACACAATGTTTTATTATATGATAATCATCTAAACAGCACTTTTAAAAATTTAGATTCAAGATCATCTCAGAACCTTTTCCTGCCCAATCAAGTTCTATAGACTCAAAGGAGCTTGGAGACAATGATTGCCAATTATGTATTCTGTAAAAACTGCAACTTTCCTTTGTGTGTCTTTGCCTGTCTAATGGTTTTGCTAAGGTGAAGAAAAGTTCAGGACATCACCACCAGGTTTACAGCTAGATGCCTAAGACAGAAAGACAAAGGCTGGCTCCTGTGTGCAGGGAACTCTGAGCGGTCGCATAGAGCCAGGAAGACAATATTTCTAATAAGGTGTCTAATAGCTCTATAATAATTGACTTTCTTGAGGCATGACAGCGTGTGTATATTTGTCTTTCAGGGCAGGAATCATGCCTTCTTCAACTCTCTACCTCCAGTGTTTAGTAGCAAAGTTAGAAAATAGTAGGGGTACTTCCACAAATGTCTGTTAAAGAAAGAACTTGGATTCAGACATTTTAGGTTTAGGTTTTTATTTACTGCTTATCACTTGTGTACGTTCTTTCATTTAGTCATTCTTTTATTTTTTCTTTCATTCTACCACCATATGTGGAGCATCTATCTTATGTCAGATATTGTGCAAAATGCTGGGAATATAGAGATGAATGAGAAATAGTTATTGGTGCTTCCTCAGTGTCTAAATGGAGGGGTAAATGGCAGACCAAGCTTAATGCCATGTGATGAAATCTGTGGAAGAGTGAGCACAGAAGGAGATAACCTGTCTCTAGAGAAGGTGGGGAAAGAATAATCAAGGATGGTTTCTGTTAGAAGAGATGAGGCTTGAACTGAGTCTTGATAAATGAGTAGGAGTCTGCCAGGTGGACAGGAGTTAGACTAGAGTGAAAGTGTTTCATGAAGAAGAAACCACCTATGCAAAGGAATGGGGTCAATATACTGGAGGAAAGGGATGTGACATGGTGAAGGGTGTGTGTGAGACCATGGCAGGAATTACCCTGGGGAAATTAAGAGGTCAGATTATGAAATGCCTTTTATGCCATGCTAAAGGGACTGAATTTTATCCTAAAGACGAAGGCTGAAATAATTTAAAGCATGTGGGGAGTGATGATAGAATTTACATAACTTAACCTGGCAAGACTTTCTTTTTCTTTAATTCATAAAATGTAGAAAGTATTAGTTATCTCTAAAGGTTACTGTGAAGATTGGATGAGATGATGAACTTGGAGTATTCTCTAACATGTGACAGAAATGTTAACCAGTATTATTAATGCTAACAGCTCACATTTATTATGCATATATTTCTCTAAGTACTTTATGTGGCTTAAGTCATTTAATTCTCACAACAATGCAATTAACCATGCATCTGTAAGTGGAACACGGCTTTGGGTTGTTTTCTTAGTAGTAATGCTGAATTTGACTTGATTTATTCTCATTTTAAAAATTCATTTCCCTAGAAGATTGTTCTAGAAGGTCTGTTAGTGAAGCAGTGTCACTAAAGAAGGAGAAAGTAATTTATTTTACTTTTCTCCAGAATCACCGACAGGTAGCTGTCAAAATGAGCTCTCTGACCCCTATATATATTTTTAAAAGGTGAGCTAAGAACCTGTTTATTAGGTGGAGAGGACAGAAATAAGTGGTTTCAATCAGTATCTTCCTCTCCTGTCTCAAGACAAGACACTCCCACTGTTTCCGGCTGCTTTCTTGGGATGGAGGTGGCTCCTCTTGAATCGTGACTGGGCTGTGAGAGGCCTCTGCTCAGGCTGTTCTCCACACTCAGATGGCTTCAAGGACTGGGTCAGGTCTCAGGCCATCGTCTGAACAGGGAGGACGTGTCACTTAAATAAGGCCAATCTTATTCCTGGGCTCTGTCCTGTGCTAGTGTTTCCCGCCTGATTATCAGAAGCAGATCTCCTTTTCATTGCTTTATCTCCCCTCAGATTGATCTATTAGAAGTAGTTGATTATTTATCACTAGCTTATTATTTTTTGTGCTAGTTCAGAGAAGAGAAGTCTAAATATTATTGGCTCAGTGGCGTTATTGTGTGAAGGGTGACAAAGTTTAGTAAATTAGAATCCAAAAGCAAACTATTCAAAGTCAGAACATTTGGTAAGATTTCTGAATCCAAGTTCTGTCTTTAACAGACATTTGTGGAAGTACCCCTACTATTTTCTAACTTTGCTACTAAACACTGGAGGTAGAGAGTTGAAGAAGGCATGATTCCTGCCCTGAAAGACAAATATACACACGCTGTCATGCCTCAAGAAAGTCAATTATTATAGAGCTATTAGACACCTTATTAGAAATATTGTCTTCCTGGCTCTATGCGACCGCTCAGAGTTCCCTGCACACAGGAGCCAGCCTTTGTCTTTCTGTCTTAGGCATCTAGCTGTAAACCTGGTGGTGATGTCCTGAACTTTTCTTCACCTTAGCAAAACCATTAGACAGGCAAAGATACACAAAGGAAAATTGCAATTTTTACAGAATACCTAATTAGAATCATTTTCTTTTTCCCCAAGCTGGGGTAATTATAACAATATTCCCACATTTGTAGAAATTCTACAAAGAGCAACAGCATTTTCTAAATAACCACTTTTGTTTAGGTACTATCTGTGCATCAGATACAAACCTTTACCCATGGTGATTCTTATTAACACTTATGGGAATCAGACTTTTAATCTTAGCTCCAATAGCACAAAACAAAAGCAGTAGCACAAAGGACTTTCAAAACCCGGATTAATGGATCAGTTAATTAAATAATTAAGAAAGAAAGAGTACTGAAGCCAAATTTTTTATCATAGGAAACCTGCCCAGAGCTCAGTGTCCTCAAACGATGAAGAGCACACTACCTAAGTTAATCCTTAAAAAAAATTGTGGTCATTTAACTCGTGTGGCATTCTGAATGATGATAATTATTTGTCAATGACATCCATAGTCTATGCACAGTCTATGAGAGGATGTAAAAGATTTTAAAGCAAAGTCATAATTTTTAGTTGCATTTGGCATAAATAAGTGGCAACTCGAAAGGTTCCTACATACTGTAGTCTTCGATAAAAAATTTTTATTGATAAAATTACATTTTCAATAAAAACTGTTATTTGTTGTGGTTTTCTATATAAGGAAATTAGGAGGCAGAGTGCCTACTCTGCATTTTGCTACTATTTTTCTAAGTCGCTACTAAATTGCTCATGGTCACTTAGAAATTTCTGGGCTTTATTGGTTCAATTGTAAATACAGACATTTATCGTGCTTTTCCATTTCCAGCAGTATAGTGAAGTTTGATTATATTTCTTTTTCAATATCCACTGAAATTTTTACAATTTCAAGGTAATAGAATTGATAATAACTTTATTTGCTACTTTTCTCTGGTCGAAAGCAAATATCCACTATGCATACTTTGAAATTTTTCACCCAGGTTTTTGAAATAGAGACGGCTTAATGGAGGTTGTAAATTTATATATAACAGTATAAAATAAAGTTTTGATGAAGAGAAATGGATGGCTCATGAAAGTCTAGTAAAGGACTGGTTTCATTGCTGCATCTGCAAACCTCATTGAACAAGAGTATTCTTCACTCCATGAATAATCATGTAGGCCATTTATCTCAGCAACGCTACAGGGAAACAAAAAGTAAAACAACAAAGCCTTTTGAAGGGTGGACCATTTGATCGGAACGACTAATCTGTTTAAGACATATAGCCCCAGTGCAAATACGTGTCCAACTGTTTCAACACTCCACTGGCAGCTAATTCCAATCTTCCTCTATTGCCAATCTTCCTCTTTTTGCTGAGGAAGATTGGCCCTGAGCTAACATCTGTGCCCATCTTCCTCTATTCTGTATATGGGATGCCACCACAGCATGGCTTGATGAGTGGTGCATAGGTGCCCGCCCAGGATCCAAACCAGAGAACCCCGGGCCTCCAAAGAGGAGCATGTGAACTTAACCACCATGCCACTGGGCCGGCCCCCAAATTGCAACATTTTGATCCTCAATAAATGCTTTACCTCTTAAACTGGTTTCTGTTTTTGAGGGTTGACATGTGGTGTTAGAAAGTGGGACCTGAGGTGATCTCACTCTTGTGAACTGAAATCCCCTGAAAATGGATATTGTACCTACACAAGCCCTTTGTGCTCACTGTTTCCAGAGATTGCTGCTTCCTCCAGTTGTCAGTCCTCTCAGGTTCTGACTTCCCTCCCTTTTGGTTAAGGTTATTGTCTTTGGAATTCTGGGTGCAATAGCCCAATTGTTACTGCCCAAAAAGGGGGTTCGTCTGCCCCCTGCAAGACATGCCAATAGTCAAGAGGCCAGGTGTTAGGAGAGAAAAGACTTTTTATTACAGCTTGCTAGAGAGAGGGAAGATGGCTGACTAATGTCTGAAAGAACCATCTTCCAGAACAAAGACTACAGGCCAGTTATATGGGGGAGCTGGTCTCCAGGTGAGGGAGGCATCTGGTCTCAGGGTGGAGGCATCCATCTGATCTTAGTTTCTGAGAGTCTTTTGTTTTGCTGGATATGCATCAGAGACTGGAGCAATGCCTTATACCCAGATCTTTCAGTTGTCATTGATGATGGCTATCAGCATAGACTCTCTGTTTGGGGGCTCATCACATTTGTAAGGAACTCAAAAGAACAAAGTTATCAACTTATAGCAGCTGGGAGAGGTCATAAAATCCACAGAGCACATCTGGGTTAGTTAATCAGAGGTCAAAGTTACAATGTGGTTTCTTTTCTACAGTACGGCTTGCCTTATGTCAACCTTGTATTGAGCCAGTATCAATTATAGTAAAAAGCTTAGCCAACTGAGAAGATAAACTTAATTTTTTCCAACTGCCAAAACAAATTTTGGATCCAACTGTTTTTTCATAACTAGTGATTTTTGTATTACTGTACCTAATTCATGGCAGTAATTTTAAAACAATAGCTATGGAGTCTCTGTGTATGTGTGTCTCTATATATGTATTTTATGTTGTATATGCCGGATATTTTCCTACCTCCAGATGATATTATCAAAATTAATTTGTAGAGAGCTCTGTTTAATTGCCTTAAAAACAATCACTATATAAATTGATTATACTCTCAAAAATATAATAGAATCTAACCCAAATGAATTTCAGGATCATGTCGTCTAGGAAAATACTTGATATTAAAGTTAATTTAAATTTGTTGAATTAACTAAAATAGGCATGTCTTTAGAGTTATCAGCATTAAATATAAAACTTTTGTTCTACCTAGGTTTACTAAAAGTCAAACAAATTCATGTCATCTCTGTTACAAAATTTGGTAGCAAAACAACTGATGGCTGACTTTGTCTAATATCTCATGAAGTTTTTGTCAGCAATCTAAACATAATTATCAAGATGAAGTAAACTAAATAGATGTAAGTAAGATAAAATTTTTTTAGGTAAGTTTTTTTTTTTTCTCTGAGGCAGATTCACCCTGAACTAACATCTGCTGCCAATCTTTCTCTTTTTGTATGTGAGCCACCACCAGAGCATGGCCATTGGCAGACAAGTGGTGTAGGTCTATGCGTGGGAACCAAATCTGGGTCACCAAAGCAGAGCACACAGAACTTAATGACTAGGTCACTGGGGCTGGCCATTTAGGTAAACTTTGAAACAATAATTATGTGTTAGGTATAAGTACTTAAAAATAACTTCAAAACCTTTTGGTAACTTGAAACCTTAGAGTTTCGCTAAATTAAGTAAGATGACAAAAATTTATTGAAGGAAGGACTAATAAATTATCTTATCCAAATAAGATAAAATATTAGACACTAATTATTAAACATAGTGTAACCATAGGATCAGTTCAGACTGGCCCTATACAGAATGTTAGTTATTTTGCAGGGAGGTCCCTTGAAGAACATACCTTATTGAACCTTCACTGTATATGATGAAGGATTAACATCAGCAGCTCTCCCAGGGCTAACTCATCTGGACTTTGTTGGCCTTGAAACACATAAAAGGAACCTGTTCCTGTAAGCACCACACTATCAGACCCTGAGTGCCACCCGTAGAAAGACTCTGCTTGTTCTGGACACCTTCAGAAGTCCCCTAAAATGAGAAATGTGAATGGTATACCAAATTGCAGTCCATTGGGATGCATTCTTTAGAATTGGACAATGTTCAGTTATGAGCCCATGAAGAAAGAGAAAATGATTTTCTTTTTTAATACAGCCTGGCCCCAATACTCATTGGGGTCAGGTGAAGTGTAGCCTGAGAATGGGTCTTTGAACTATAAAGCATCTTGCAATTAGACCTATTCTGTAAAAGGAAAGAAAAATGGGACAAGATTCCCTATGTGCAATCTTTTATGTCTTTTTATCAAAATAAGGATTTACAAAAGAGATGTAAGATCACGATTCAGAGGGAAGATCCACAGAAAAACCTGTCCTTCCAGGGTCAAAGGCAGATGATAACTGAAGGAGAAGAAGACAATCCTCCACCCACTCTGGGTCCTTCTGGCCGGGCTACAAATTAAACTGACATGAGGCTGAACAGCAGGACAAAATCAAACAAAGCTTTATAACATGTATACATGGGAGAGACAAGGGAAACTGAGTTTCTCTCCACAAAATGGTGGAGGTTCTCCTCTTAAATAGACAAAGGAAGATATTGGGGGTTGGGGGTGTCAGCTATGGGGGAATGCAAGAAAAGTACAGTAAACAAGGGTATGCAGATTCAAGTCCTCACCTTCCTCACTGATAAGAGTTTCTAGAGATAAAGTCATCCCTCCTTCTTCCTGGTACAGAGAGGGAGATATCTTTACAAATGGAGACTTCCCTTACAAATGTAAATATCTGGTAAACAGAACTTTGATAAGAATGGGCCCAGAAGAGACCCTCCCAGTCTATTGATACCCAGACTTATCCGTAGTGAAGGCCCAGGGACAGGCCTTCCATCCCAAATCCCTTCAGACAGTTAGTGGGGGGAGGGCAGGTCAAGGCCTCCTTTAGTGAAAATAATCAAGATAAAGAGACACATCTTAAGGTGGCCAATTCTGATACCCCATATGACCTTGTCCTTCCTCATTTGCTATCTTCTATAGTGCCTCCACTGTATGCCAGCCGTGTGGTTGGAGATGACCAGGAAGGGCATAATGATCTCCCAGAAACCACTGGCTCAGCTTTTTACCCCCCTTTGTACCTAATAGTCAGAAAGGAGTGGTCTCCCTTCCTCATACCCATTGGGGTATTCAATTCGGCCCAGGGAATGTTCCACCCCAGGAAAAGTAATTCCTGTTAAGACAAGTCCCTGCAGGTCTCAATGACCAAGGCCAGCCCAGAGGATTTTTTTGTATGTGGATTTCCCCTTTTCAACTTCAGACTTATACATGCCTGCCTATAAAGATGATCCCCAAAAGATAGAAAGTTATTTATGTCCATTTTTGCTACTCATAACCCCAACTGGGCTGACATTCAGGCCCTCATGAACACCCTCCTCACTCAAGAGGAATGTAGGATAGTACTGGAAAAGTCTTATCAGGAGGCTGAGAAGCTTCATGAGTTACAACCTAATGATCCAATCAGGGCTTCAGCGGTACAAGCCATACCCAGGTTTGAGCCAGGCTGGGACCCCAATGGCCCTGGAGACCAGGAAAAATTAAACCATTACAAAGCATGTTGAATAACTGGAATTCAGAAGGAGGTCCCCCAAGAAGAGCCTAAATAAGGTCCAGGAGGTACAACAGAGACCAAAAGAAAACACTTTGACCTTCCTAGAGAGAATCTTTGAAGCTTACAGAAAGTATACTGATATTGCCCTGGAACATCCAGATAACATGAGGCTGATCAATATGACTTTTATCAGCCAGAATGTCCCTGATATAAGAAAAAAGTTACAAAGATTGGAAGGGGGGTTGGGGATGCCCATGTCTCAGCTTATTGAGGTTGCCTTTAAAGTGTTTAACAGCCACAACCAGGTCTAAGAGATGCACAAACAGCAAGAGCTGTGACAAGAAGCTGCCCTACTTGCCATAGCCCTCAGTCACAATCCTCCAAGACCAGTGAAAAAAGACAAACAGCCATGGGTAGAACTCCTGGGGCCCCCACCTTCCAACCATACTGGACACCCAGCCCTGGGGCCAAGACAATGTGCTTACTGTAAGCAGGAAGGCCATTTTAAAAAGGAACATCCCAACCATTCAGGGAAGTCAAGAGGAGAAACCAATGTGGCTAACCATCAGATGCCCCAATTTGCTGACAGCAACCAAGAATGATAGGGCCTGGGGGTTCCTCTTGATTCCACCAGCACCATTGGTATTTCCCACAAGGAACCCTGAGTGACAATTGCTGTGGGGAAAAAAAACTTACAGACTTTCTAATTGACACTGGAGCTACTTACTCTGTACTAAACAAAAACACGGGGCCCCCTCTCCCTCAAGACCACATCCATTACTTGTGTTTCTGGGGAGGTCGCTCATAAACCTTTCCTACAACAGCTCGAGTATCACATGGGGAAAACATATCTAAAGCACAGCTTTCTGTATATGCCTGAGTACTCTATTCCATTGTTGGGATGAGATATACTAACAAAATTAAATGCCCAAATGAATTTTTTTTGAATAAAAAGGCAGATATTGGCTTCACAGAGACTGGGCAAATATCAGGCCATATTACTGGACAGCCAAAATGTAAAATGAAAGGCAGTATCCACTATAAACCCAGCCACTGTGCTCTCCAATATGAAAGGAGAATCTGTCCATGACTGTATGCAAGTAATTGAAGAAATTTATTCTGGCAGACCTGACCTGACTGATCAGCCTTTAGAAAATTCAGATATGGAAATGTTTATGGACAGGAGCAGCTTCATGGACCAAGGATTCTGGAAGACTGAGTACGCAATAGTAACTCATCAGGAAGTCCTAGAAGCAGAAGCCCTCCCTCCAGGTACATCTGCCCAGAAGGCAGAACTCATAGCCCACCCAAGAGCCCTGCATCTGAGAGCTAAGAAAAAGGTAAACCATTTATGCTCATTCTAAGCATGGCTTCTTTGTTGTGCATGCACATGGGGCCATATGGAAAGAGAGAGGTCTACTAACATCAGGAAGGAAAGAAACCAAACACACAGAGGGGATACTGGCCTTATTAGACTCTGTTATGATGCCAGAAAGTAGCCATAGGACATTGCCTGGGCCACGAAAAGACCGATAGCTACATAGCTCAAGGAAATAATTTGGCTGCAAATTATTGATCAGGCTGTAAAACAGGCAGCCAGAACCAAAACCACAAATCCTAAGGCCCTGGCATTCATTCTGAGTGTGGATCTGTCCCTGTTTAAGGCCTGGTATTCAGGAATGGGTCTAGAAAGAGCAGACAAATGGGGATTTCATACTGACTCTTGAGACTTAGATGGTGATCAGTACCAAACAACTGAAGAAGTCTGGATTTATAATGAACAGGAATTAGTACTTATACATGAGCATTAATGGAAAGAATTATTACTCATCTACATCAAGGAACCCACTATGGGAGAGGTGCAACCTATCACTGGCTACAAAAGTTTATTGTTGAAATGCAAAGGATGACCAAAAAGGCAGTACAGAATTGCCTGATTTGCACCAGAAACAATCCCCAAACAGGCCATCTCCAATAATCAGAGGAGTGCAAACCTGAGGGACAGAACCAGGAGATGATTGGCAAGTAGAATTTATGCCAACAGCCATGGGAAATTATAGATATTTGCTGGTATTTGTGGACACCTTTACAGGATGGGTTGAAGCTTTTCCATGCAGGATAGGAAAGACTTCTGAGGCCACAAAGGCCTTACTGAAAGAAATTATCCCTCACTTTGGGTTGCTCATTTCAAGTCAAAGCAACAATAGAGGAGCTTTCTTAGTCAAGGTGACACAGAGGTGTCTGGGGCCCTCTGAATACAATGGAAGTTACATGCTTCATGGAAACCTAAGTCTACAGGAAAGGCTGAAAAGATGAACCATATCTTAAAAAGACAATTGCCAAAATATGTCAGGAAACCTACCTAACATGGGATAAGGTCTTGCCAGTTGCCCTGCTTAGGGTAAGAGTAGCCCCTAGAAGTAGGCTTCAATTAAGCCCCTATGAAATGTTATATGCAAAACCCTTCCTTAAGACTAAGTATTATTGCAATCTTGAAAATGATCACACTGTAAAAGAATTAGGTGCTATAAAATGTGTACAGTCTCTATACACTGTATCTGCTATTCATAAATATGCTTTAAGCCAGTCAATGTTTCCCTGCACTGCATAAGCCCAGGGGGTTGTGTCCTCCTCAAGACTTGGAGAGATCAACTTGCTGAGGATCAACTACAACCCAAGTGGAATGGACCCTATGAAGTCCTTCTGGTGACACGTTCTTCAGTTAAGCTAAAAGGAGCTAAACCTTGGCAATGCCTGACTCCTTTAGGTACATTATAAAATTAGACAACAGGCAACCTGGCTCCAGCAAGTGTCGTCACTAGAACCTGGCATTGATCTTTTAGGAAATATCTTCTCATGGATCCCTTCAGAAATATGGTCTATATTTGAGGGATTAAATATCTTCTCATGGATTCCATCAGAAAAAAGTCTATATTTGAGGGATTACTTAAGCTAGGTATCATTGTATTGTGCTTACTAGGATTTATATTCCTTTTTTGTCAAACTCTGTCACAGGATCCTGGTTTTAATCTAAAATGTATCGACTAGGATTGTAAAGGAGGCCCATAACACAACACCTGGATTACAACCTGGAACTCGTGAGTATGTACAATTAAAAGCTAAACAATTTCCTTCCTCAAGCCCTTGTTAGGCCTATGCCCCTTATTAGCAGGGAGCAGCTAGAGCAGTCAGCACCCCTTTCCCTCAAGATTGAGGAATGCACAACAAAAAGGGGAGATTTGTAACCACAGAATAAGTTCAAAGCGGCCCTATACAGAATGTCAAAGTTATCTTGCAAGGGGAGTGAGTGAGCCAAAACTGAAAACTGTGTAGCTGAGGCATGCACAGCAGAGAAAATTTTCACTGGAACTAACACCTGGAACCAAAGCTTCCCCCCACCCCTGGAACCAAAGAACCAAGACATGACCAGAACTCAAAAGCCAGAACCTTTTCAGAAGCAAGGGGTCTGTTGTCCAGGAAGACCTGGTGTTAAAGCCCCTTTTCATACCTTACCATAAATGGTCTTGTTTAAAGTCCTTCCAATCAAAATCTTTCCTGCCAGTGCTTCTGCACACCAGCCTGCCCTCCCTAACCCTTAAATTTTACCCCAAACTCTGGATCAGGGAGACACATTTGAGCCCTGCCTCCTGACTCCTTGCCAGGAAACCTCACAATAAAAGCCTTTTCTTTTCTCAAGAGTCAGTGCCATAGAATTGGCTTCTGTGTGCATTGGGCATGGGCCCTTGCTTGGTATCAATAGGTTTATCTACTTTTGGCTTCTCATTACAGAAAAAGCTAAAAGATGTTTGGATCCGTTAGTAAACACATCTTGTGCCACATAAGAAAAATTTATGCTACAAGAAAGTATATGTTTTCAGTAAAAGAAGCTATAAGGAATGGAAATATTTTTGTTAAGAAAGTAAATTTGTCCTAAAAAAGTACTGTTTATGGGAAAGAGGAAAGGACAAATTCTAAATGTAAAAAAGAAAGTTATAGAAGGTTTGTGGAAGATGAGCCCTGAGAAAAGAGTTTTGTGCATGGTTAAGCTGGCTAAGATTGGAATAAATTTAATTAGGTAAATGAGTTTTAATATCAAAAGTAAGCTGGTGCAAAATTAGAATTTGGTTTTCTCTCCATTAAAAGGACAAAGTTTCTTGGGCTTTTAGTCTGCTCTTGATAAAGAGATTATAAAAGGTTTTTCTTTACCCTTGAGTAAGTCTACCTAAAAGGCAGGGATTTTATGTTTTATCAAAATAATTTCTTTTGTTGTTTTTTTGTCTGGTCTTTAATTACAGGAGTTAAGGTTACAACCATCTAACTTTCTGTATTTGCCTGAAAGTCTGTAACTGTCACCATGGTTAAATGGATAACTGAGTGTTGTTTCACAGTGACCTATGACCCTATTTGACCAAGTGTTTTAAAATTTTTATGTTTTATATATTTTGGCAAACTTTGCCGTTCAAACCATAAATAAAGTTTTTTTTTTTTTTTACCTGAAAGTAACTTTGAGAATTTCCAGAGGACCCCTGGGACATCTCAAAGAATTTGTTCTCTCTTCCTATGAAAAGGGATATATTAAATTAATTAGGTTTTTTTTGGCATGTTAAATTACATAGGAAGCCTTGTAAAATAAGTGGTGATAGACCTTCTTAGGTTATATTGGTGGGTGAATGTTATTAATATGTGTTCTTTAAATTGTATGAAATTTCTAAAAGTCTGATATATCCTGGTTTAATGTTATCAGTTGTAATTCTAGTTATTATTTTAAAATGTTGTATGTCACAGAAATAACCAAATTTCCTTGTCACTTGCATTGAAATTAGATCTTTAACCATGCCACTTTATATCTTTTTGTCATTCACAGAGTTATTGTTTTACTTTGATTCTTTTGCAAATATGTTTCATCTCAGAGAGATTCATGGAAAGGACTCTGACACTTACTCTAGCATTGAAGTTTCTGATAAACTTTCACATCACAAAACTGAACTGGGAAAAAATTGCAGAAATCTAACAGAGAAACTGATGTCTTCATGATCAAGGACAAATATTAATTATATGAGACTACACGAACTGAGGAAGATGCTCTAATGTTTTGTTTTCCAAATTTAAAGAAATCTTTCACCTTAAGCTATCAATAATTTGGTAAGACATACCTTTGTGAACAAAGATGAAACATTTACTTTTTATCCCTACCTGATCACTCAAGATTCAGAAACTTTCAGTGAGTACTCTTATTCACTTAAGCTGGCCAAGTTTTTAATATAAACAAATTAGTTTTATTGTGATTATCTTTTTTTATGTGTAAAAAAAATTAGGGTAAATGTATAGAAAAAATTATGTCAGCACCTATGTAGATGTTAGATTCTAGTGCTGTTAATTGTCTTTGAGGTTTTGTTATATACCTGAAGACTGGACTCCCTTGGCCTAAAGTATTGCCTTTGGTCTCACCGACTGTTTGCAGTATCTTCTTTGGAAAACATAAGCTCACTCCACATGAGATAATTACCAGGAGACTGATGTCTATTTATTGGTACACAACCTTCTGCTGGTCCCTTGTCATCTTCTGCTAGTGTGACCAGCTACTGGAAGTCTCTAATGTCTTACCATCAACAGGTTAAAGAAGCTTACCTATATTCCAGCTTAAAGGATCCTGTTGGTCACAGTCTACAGCCTGGTGACTGGGTATTCTGAAAGTGTCATGAGAGGAAGACAGCCCTCGAGCCCCATTGGAAGGACCATACCAAGTGCTCCTTACCACAGACACTGCTACAGAACTAGATGACACTGACCTTTGGAGATACATCTCACAGCAAAAGAAGGCTCCACCTGACATCTGATCCTCTACAAACACTGGAGACTCCACATCAAATTGACTAAGAAGAGAAGCAACTGATGTCTGAGGCAGACAGCTTTTCCAAGATGGCCAGACCAGGCCTGTAAACCTTTCTTGCACCTCCCAATCTATTACAAAAGGGAGAAATCTTTCTGACTGTTGGGTTTGTTGTCAGAAGCCTCATTCTGTACATGAATCTAGAGATCCTTTAGTACATTTAACTCTCACTCTCTCTGCCATTCCTCCCCTAATTCCTTGTGCCAAGTGTCTAGAGCTCCTTCCCCATCAATATAACCTCCAGAGATTTAAGAGGTAATATTTGTAGCTGCTATAAATATCTCTTGTTGAACTTGGGTAAACATCTCTGGCAAGGTAAAGGCAGAACTAGACAGAATGTGAGCACAAGCTGAATGGTTACATGCCTTGCCCACTGACATCCTGCAGTTCTTTGATCTCTTTAGCTGGCTGTCCTCAGCCATTGCCTCCTGGTTCAGGTGTATTTTCCAATTTGGATTTAGCATTATTTTTGTTATTATAGGAATTCTCACTGCTGTAAAACCTTGTCTCCTCTGTATAGCTTGATTTTATAAAACCACCACTTAGATAATGATCACTCAGCACTTTGAATGATTACTAAGCCTTATTAAACTTCATGAAACTGCAGAAGATGCTTGCCCTTAAAGGAGCATGATGTTAAAGCCTTCCTCTGTTCTGATGTTGTTGCTCAAATGTGGTCTGAGACTCTTAAGGAAACCACTTTCTCTCCTATGTGGGACATGACATATGAGGAAGGAGCCTTCCTGGTGATGAGGGACATGATGTTCCAGGAATGAGCCCTCCTGGTGATAAATGATCAATGGTACTTTTAATAACTGACCAGTATTGCTTTCCAATTGTTGACCAGTGATGTTTACAAGGAAAGATCATAATCAAAAGGGGAAAATGTGAAAAGTTGACGTAAGTGGAGCCATTGAAAAATAGAGCCAGAGCAGCCATTTCCGAGGAACTGCCTGCACATCTTACTCTTTGAACCTTCGGACTGTTTGAACTGGGCCAGATCTTTGGAATGGGCCAGACCAACATTGTCTTCCAACTGTTTGTAAAGCTAAAAGGAAGGCAGACATCCTGACCACAAATACTGATGATCTTGGATTCTCTTTCTGAAGATAGAATCGATAACCAGTCATGTACAGTTAAAGAATAACCTAGATTATTAACACCTGTAGATTTTTTCCTCTTCCTTTTCATGTAATTCCCCATAAAACCCCTCCTCTTTCACCATGTAACTGGGACACTATTTGGGTTTCTACCTGAATCTGTGCTCCCTGAATTGCAATTCTTTGATCCCAAGTAAATGCTTTATCTCTTAAACTGGTTTCTGTTTTTTGAGGGTTGGCACTTGAAGAACAAAATAGTAAGAACTTTTTAAATAACATTCATACAAAAATTATTTTTTCTTGGTTCCTTTCTAATGTCTGAACTTGTTTTTTTAAATGAATAAATGCCATATCTTCACTTTAAATGCATTTATGGTCTAATGTCTACTTAGTAGCTGAAGTGCAACCAAAATTGGTGATATCAGTCTAAATTTCAGAGGGAAATAGCCTGTATCATGAAGACAGCACCTTTTAATCATTTAACATTGAACTTAATTTTAATGGAGGAGATAATCAAGTAAACAGTGATTGTAACCCCAGAGGACAAATGACCATTGCTATGCTACAGGCTTGTATGGGGGTATAATGGGAGCAGTAGGAGGGAAAGCAAATCTGGACTGAGGGATGTGTAGGTGGAACATGGGCTAGGAAAACCATATTGGAGGAGTTCATGCCTGAGCCAAGTGTTGGAGGTTGTGTGGAGTCCAGGCAGAGTGCACAGGAGGTAAGAGGGGACTGGACTCAGTGCCCCACAATCAGCATGAAGAGCAGAGTGTGGAAGGCTGAGAAAGGGCACTGAAGAGGAAGCAGTGGCTAGATCATGACCCATCTTACACACCACACTAAGAAATGAGAACTTCACCTTCAGGGAGGTGAGTGAAATGACTAAATTTCTACTTTAGAAAGATGCATTTCCACACTGCAGGAATCATGATCATTATCATCACAGCAGGGATTCTCTTATTGAGTACTTGCTATGTCCCTGACATTGTTGTTTTATATAACTTTTAAGGCAGCATTATTCATTTTACAGCCTAGAAAATAGGCTCTGAATGGTTAAGCTGCTTGCTTAGGGGGTATATAAGTTGGAAGTGGCCAAGATTGGTTGTAGATCCAGATATAGCTGACTGTAATTTGAATTCCCTAAACACTATGCAGTCTGCCTTCCATAAATCCTAAAGGAGCCAAAAATTAAACAGATCAAAATAAATGAATTTTCATGAACTCTCAAACATATTCATTTTGAGAGGTTATCTCATTTTCCATCATTTTCTGTTAGACTTGACCAATTACATGCATTTTTAAAGTAAATTTTTCAGATAAACCCCAGAATATCATAGAAAATCCAACATTTATTGACAAGTTGAAAGCCAGTTCAATGACACACTGTCAACTTGCAGGAGGAAGAGAAGTTTAGTGGTAAAAGACTAAGAAGGATGTATACTTGGCGGCAGAGAGACATGCAGTGGACCCAAGAACCAACTAAATTTTTGCATGAGACCTTGGGGGAGGGAGGAACATAAATTTTTGATGCTCCTTTTTATAATTGGTAACATAGAAATAATAAGAGCTACCTTTCAGGGTTATTACATAGATTAAAATAATGTATGTAACCCACCTAGTTTAGCTCTTGAATAGATTATTATTACCTCTGACCCATGGAATTTGACTTGGAACTACTAGACACCTTGGGAAAAGGGCCTCAGTATATTTGGGGACATACAGGTATTATGACAGTTGAGTCTATTTAAGAACATTGATAATTGTGTTGAAAACTTTCAGAAGGTGTAATAATTATACATACACTACCTTATATTACCCAATAGTTCAAAGACCATAGACACTTGAATGATTTTTTTATTGTGTTATATCCATGAGGATTAGATATTTATTTATCATTTTGAGGCATAGAAAAAACCTTGAGAGAAATAAGCGTAGAAAGGACCATGAGAGGGGTTATCAACTGAAGAGTGAAAGAATAAAATGAAGAGAAGCCATATAAAGTAATTTCAATTGTAAAATTGGTAGAACCAAGAGGAAGAGAATAGCAAGCTATGGAATTATCAGAGCTTAAATATGGGTTAAAATGTGGTAGAAGAAACCATGGAAAAGAACTCCATACAAGAACATGGCTCTAATATTCTATGGCAGTTAATGTGCTGTCCTGTATTTATGCAGTACTTTAATTTTATTGTGAGGGGTGTTGCTTAATTGATGTGATCCATCAACCAAGGCTAGAAAAGGGTTTTCCTAGGCATGCAATTCCTTTGGGTTGGTATTTGTTGTAGGGACATTTGGTTGTATTCAACTAAAATCATTTGTAGCTCTGGGGATTAGAATTGGTTAATTTAGATCAATCAATGCTTTTTCCCAAGCGTGATACTGTAATTGCTTTATGGGGAACCAAAGGAACCAGACGGACAGAAGACATGGGCAGATGAATCACCACATGGACAGACTGTGAGCGTGGCCCAAGGTCCTATGTGACCAAGACACTGGGCTCTAGTGGAAGGCTCACAACCCGACAGCCTCTAGGGGGGAATTTTTCAGTCTGGGGGCGGACACTCATTTCTCTTAAGCCACAAACATTAAACTGCAAACAACTATTGGTTCTTTAGGGAGAAACTTGAAATTAGGATAGTATTATTAGGTTTTAAAGAAAGCATTGGATATGAATTTTGGTTATCAAAATGACAAAAATCAGAGTTTTCCATTATATTCCAATTCTTATGGATGAATCACTCCATCTCTATTGTTTTCATTCTTTGAACACAGTTGTTATCTAATTCAATCATTTGGAAATTAATCATTTACTGCATTGTAGTCCATCATGGGTTGTTTGTTAACTTATTTTTGGTTTAGATTAGTTTTCAAGAAACATTGATTGACTGTTATGTTTGCTTTCCTTGTTTTGCCAAATATATCATAAGCTCTCCAGGGCAATAACTGGGTCTTATTGCTATTTGAGACTCCAAATACCCTAGCACTGTGTCCTGCAGTGCTTAATAATTGTTGATTAACTGAAAATTAGGGTGATTGTTCTTAAAGCTGCAACTCAAATACAAGCAAGCAAAAATTTCAAACAATTCAAATTCTAAATGATTAAAAAATTGATAAAATAACATAAATTCTCAGTAGCATTTTTTCAATAGACAGTGATATTTTAATTGGATTCTACTGAATAAACACAGTATATAGTAAAATAAAATGGAAACCACACTAGAGTATGTAGTAGTTTTGGTGTGGATGTGGCTTTTTAAGAAAACTTTAGTTTTTTTTTTTTAATAGCCTCTATTTTTTAGAGCAGTTTTAGGTTCACAGCAAAATTGAGGCAAAAGAACAGAGATTTTCCCTTATATCCCCTGTCCCCACACATGCATAGCCTCTTCCATTATCAACTCCCCCTACCAGAGTGGTACAATTGTTACAGTTGATGAACCTAGTTGACAAATCATTATCACCCAGAGTCGTAGTTTACATCAGGGTTCACTCTTGGTGTTGTGCATTCTATGAGTCTGGACAAATATATAATGATATGTCCATCATTACAGTATCATATGGTGTAGTTTGAAAGCCCTAAAAATCCTCTATGCTCCACCTGTTCATCCCTCACCTACCCCTCAACCCCTGGCAACCACTGATCTTTTCACTGTCTCCATAGTTTTGCCTTTGCCAGAATGTCAAATGGTTGGAATCATACAGCAAGTAGCTTTTCAGATTGGCTTCTTTTGCTTAGTAATATGTACTTAAGTTTCCTACATGTCTTCTCATGGCTTGATAGCGCATTTCCTTTTTGTGCTGAATGATATTCCATTGTCCACTGTCCATTGTACCACAGTTTATTTATCCATTCACCTTCTGAAGGACATTTTGATGGCTTCCAAGTTTTGGTAATTATGAATAAAGCAGCTGTAAGCATCTGTGTGCAGTTTTGTGTGGACATAAGTGCTCAACTCCTTTGGGTAAATACTGAGGAGTGGGATGGTTGGATCATATAGTAAGAGTATGTCTAGTATTACAAGAAACAACAAATCTGCCTTCCAAAGTGGCTGTACCATTTTACCTTCCCACCAGCAATGAATGAGAGTTCCTGTTGCTCCACATCCTCACCAGCATTTGGTGTTGTCAGTGTTCTGGATTTTGGTCATTCTAAGAGGTGTGTAGTTGTATCTCATTGTTGTTTTCATTTGCATTTCCCTGGTGACATATGATGTAGAGCATCTTTTCATGTGCTTATTCACCATCTGCATATCTTCTTTGCTGAGATGCCTATTAAGGTTTTTGGCCCATCTTTTAATCTGTTTGTTTGTTTGTCTTACTTTGAGTTTTAAGAGTTCTTTGTCTGATATGTCTTTTGCAAATATTTTCTCCTAGTCTGTGGCTTGTCTTCTAATTCTCTTGACATTGTCTTTCACAGAGCAGACATTTTTAATTTTAATGAAGTCCAATTTATTGATTCTTTCTTTCATGGATCATGTCTTTGGTGTTGTATCTAAAAAGCCATCACCATACCCAAGGTTGTCTAGATTTTCTCCTATGTTATCTTCTATATATATAGATATGTATCCATATATATCTTCTTCATAGTTTTGCATTTTACACTTAGGTTTGTCATCCATTTTGAATTAATTTTGTGAAATGTGTAAGGTTTGTATCTAGATTCATTTTTTTTGCATGTGGATGCCCAATTGTTCCAGCACCATTTGTTAAAAACACTATTTTCATTGTATTGCATTTACTCCTCTGTCAAAGATGAGTTGACTATGTTTGTTTGGGTTAGTTGCATTTCTTAGAGAGTGAGATATGAGAATTCTGAATTAGCTGTTACAGTCTATATTCATTTATCATCATCCCAACCAACAAATGTATGTGCAAGGCACTGTGATGAGACTCCAAATTGTTCCAAAACAGGGTTCCTGTTTTCATGCAATACAAGGCAGATTATGGAAATCCTTGCTGGATTTCCCTTTTTAAATCAGTCCTGTTGAATTGTCTCCAGTGATTGAGCAAGTTTTTGATCTTTTGAGTGAAAGAATTTAACTAAAACAACATCTCTTTGGGTTCCATGTACTATCGTGGTATTCTAGGGAAGGGGGTGTTGGAGACAGAGAGAGTACCATCAGCTTACCTCAAACAACAGAAACTTAGTACTATACAGTGACATCTTAAAGGTCATGTCAAATACTATATCTAACAGAAAAGTGAATTCTGCAGAAGAAGAAATGTCTACCCACCTCTGGAACAGGAGTCCATTTCCGCATTTCTCCGGGGATGGCAGTTGTGGTTTGGTCCAGAACAGTGTGGAATATTAGTAACTTCTCACTGCTCTTACTGACTAGAGGAGAGCAATGATGCATGACTGAAGTACCATCTTGGTCCATCAGCACTGTCTGGTCTTTTACAACAGACTGTTAATTGGTCCCCTTGGCTCTCTTTTCACAGCACTCAAATCCCTTCTCTACATGTTGGCTAGAGTGCTCTTTCTAGGGGATAAATACTGCTTAATTGTTTTACTTTTCTGCTTACAATACATGGGTAGCAGCACCTTAGCTGCTTCCCTGGGCTGATCTCTTGCTGTGCTCTCCCACACTTTGTGTTCCAACAATCCTAAACTACTTGCAGCAACCTGTTATATGCCACAATGATTTTGCATACTCTTGCCTCTGCAGATGCTATGCCATTTTCCCCTTCTTTTCCTGTTGAATTTATTTCAAAACAATGCTTATATATATAGGTTAAATGACAGTAAATTTTTTACTTAAATAAAAACATTGCTTGAGTGTTATTTCTTTTCAGAAGCCTTCTTGACCTCCATAGACAGATGTAGTCACGCCTGGCCTTCTACTTCTGTGTTTTGTATACGTGGTGCTCCCCTTTTTAAAAATCATTTACAGCATCATATTGCATTTCAATCATGTATTTGTATTTTCCATTTCAGAATATGATAAATCTGAGGGCTGAAATCACTTTGGCCCTGTTGGTAGTGAGTTTATCCCATATGATTTGATAGAAACTAATTAGAGTGAATCGCATATCAACAAATCATGGACTACTAGAATTGAAAAGGACTTGAGTTGGAGCAATGAGAAAACTGGGGTCCGGTATGGTGAATTACAAGCATTTTTCTGGCAGTAGATTTATCTTCCTCATCATCTGTGATTTGTCTTAAATTAAAATCACCATGACTTTGCCAATGGCACTAAATGGTGATGTAAGGAAGTGACCCAAACACATGGTATGTGTGACTGACTGTTAAAGTTTACAATTTGATCCAACAAAAATGACTAGGTGGAAAATCAAAGGTTAATAATTAAAATGTAACTATGGACCTATTGAGAGAGATTTTGCTAAAAAAATACATGTACAATACTTCTTGGGTGCCAGGCACTTTGGGAAATGCTGAGGATAGAAAAGACACAGAGCTTGACACGGTCCCAGACTTCCCAAAGTGCGCTGACCGGGGGGCTTCCAGACAGTAAACAGGGACTTAGGATGTGCTGAGAAGGCAGCTGTGATATGGGAGGTGCGGGTTTTTCTATGCTGGAAGCACATATGGGGATGCTTCACACAGACTTGGGGGTCAGGGTAAGCTTTCCTGAGGGAATACAGAAACCTAAAGATGTCAGGAAAGACTTGGGGGTGTGGCATACGAAAAGTGATGGGAGGACATTTATCTCTCTCACCATCTGCATAATGCACGTTTGCTTAAATCTCTACTTGGCATACATTCTGTTGGAGGAATTATTTTAAAGTCACTCTACACTCGGTGTCTTACTTGAGGTCGTGTGCAGCGTGTCTGTGCACTGCAGGCAGTGAACGGACTGCACCATCCACACTTTGGATGCCTCATTCAAACAATTTTCAAAGCAGGTTTCCCTTCATGAGTATTTTAATAAATCATAAATCATCATTTAAATGATAAAAATACTAATTGACTTTCTTCCTCTTCTGTCACAATACATTAAGAATAGCCTAGAGGAAGGGGGTTAGTTGCTGTCATGGTCATTTACTATGTGAAATTGAAATTAGAGAGATAATTGTGGAACACTTAGCATCAAAATTTTTCTTCTTTTTTCCCCAGTTAGTTTCTTGTCTCTTTTACATACAGAAATCATCAACTGACACTAATTTTAATATTATAGTCATGTTCCAGCTGTAAACTATGCTGTGATATATTTTAAATTATTCTATAATATAATAAATGATTCACTGACCAAGATTTGTCCTGATGTATTTTACATAAAGAAAATAAAAAGTAAAGCTGGGGGACCGGCCAGGTGGCATAGTGGTTACGTTAGCATGCTCCACTTCTGGCGGCCTGGGGTTGGCAGGTTTGGATCCTGGCCGCGGACCAATGAACCGCTTGTCAAGCCATGGGGTGGCGGCGTCCCATATAAAGTGGAGGAAGATGGGCATGGATGTTAGCCCAGGGCATTTTCCTCAGCAAAAAGGGGGATTGGCAATGGATGTTAGCTCAGGGCTAATTCCTCACACACACAAAAAAGTAAAGCTGGAAAAAGAATGGTCATGCCAGCTTCAGAATGGACCCGAGGAGGCACAGTTTGTACAGGTCTATATTTCTGCGGTCAGCTTCTCTCCTGCTCCAATTAGCTAGGGTTTGTTTTTCCCCAACCACAATATTATTAGCCACAGTATTATAACAGAAAGTTGTGTTGGCCTATTTGAGCTATTGTGGTTAAATTAAGCTTGTGGCTGCTAATTGTCAAATTTATGGTAATACAAATTACATTTTTAAACTAACTTAGCCTTGGTGTGTGCTCTTGTCTGACAGGGATTTAAAGAGCTCTATTACCAGTTTTCCTTACGACCACGTCGACATTCGAGTACTCCCAGCAGCCTGACTTCAAAGTCCACTTTGCAATGGTGTTGGCTAATTTAGAATGTGAGATGGTACCTGGATCTGCATGCAGATGCCATTAAGGGAGAGAGAGAAGAGCAAGTCTTAGATGACTGCTAGTTCACAGAGTAGGCTTGTTCAGGACCCATCACCTCTTCTGCTTCTTCAGCACTTTGAAGTGCTGTGTGACACAATGATTGTGGAGTGTTGAGGCCCTTCATAATAGGAACATTTGAACCCTCTGAATGTTTATATTTCCATCCCAAAGAGTGCTAGTATTTTTTGAAAGGTGAATTATCAACCACAACTCACCTGAGAAATAAGTTGATGCAAGAATGTATTGCTATTTGGCTTTTCTCCAAATGCCAGTTCCCTCTGTCCTCATTCTTCTAGAAATTTGACAGGGAGCAAACATCACTTCCCTTAATATTTTTCTAGAAGCTCTTGTTTGTGCAGTGAGAATACTTGTAAATTATCCAGAGAACAATCTCTCAGTGTGAGGGGTGAGAATCAGCAATTCTCACTGGATGCTTTGGGATATTAGATGAAGATTAACTCTTATTTCTCAAAGCTATACCAATTATATGGAAGAAAATCAAGAACCTGGAATAAAATGTAAGAGATATTTTTCTCCAGTATCCATCTAAATTCTCTCATAAAAATCCAATTTTGCCAGTTCCCTGGTGTCAGGTCTGACTTCCTTCCCATGGGCGTGGTTCTGTGAAGGTGAGGGGCCTCCTGTCCTGAAGATCTAGATGGTCCCAACTTCTCTTCATTCACAAGGCCCAGAGCAAGAGCACAGATGAGCGCTCACACACCACTTGTCTCACCAAAATTACTTAAATAGAGCTGGTTTTTAAATTAATAAAAAATATCTCATTAAATTTTATTTAGTATTTTATCAGACTATTTGCAATTCTAGTCAACTTCCATTTAGTTGGCAATGGAAAAAAATTAGTATATCATTTTATGAAGGCCGGGCTAGAAATCTCAGAATTCATGAAAAGGGTATGCAGATTAGTGACACCATGTCCATCATGGTAAAGGATGAACAAATGCTTTGAAAAATATTTCATGCTAAGAAAGGTAAAGTAGTAGCATTGTGTATGATTATGAAATCTGAAAGCTCATGTCTGACTATAGGAAGTTAATAACATGATTCCAAAATTTAGCTCAAACTATCTTTTTTTTTTTTGGTGAGGAAGACCAGCCCTAAGCTAACATCCGTTGCTAATCCTCCTCTTTTTGCTGAGGAAGACTGGCCCTGGGCTAACATCCGTGCCCATCTTCCTCTACTGTGTATGGGACGCCGCCATGGCATGGCTGACAAGCAGTGTGTCGGCGGGCGCTCGGGATCCGAACCCGTGAACCCCGGGCTGCCAAGTGCAAACTAAACTGCTGCACCACCAGGTCGGACCCTAGCTCAAACTATCTTGAATCTAATAACATTGTTCTCTAATATGATAACTGTAAATTTATAGAGCTTATAGAGATCAAGCAAAGTTTTTAATTCAAATAAATCATCTCATAATAACTTAAATTTTAACTCAAACTTAGTTATAGCTATCAAGGAAGAGATTCAACTTTTCTGCATTTGGCATGAGAATGGAAAAGAAAAATAAGACAATATTGACATAAAGATTGTGTCTTCAGGTTAGACTTTGAGACAAGGATTTGAGTGTAGGTAGTTTTATTTGGGAGATGATCCTGGGGAACATTGTTAGGAAAGGAAGGGAACCAATAGGTCTATTAATAAGCAGATTGCCATTGTGGGCAACTGGAGCTCAATGCTAGGGTAGACCTCTTGGATGCTGTGTAGAAAATACCTGGGTTGTCCCACCAGAGGGACAAACAAGCCTGGAGTATTTACTCACTAACTCCTGCCCATCACTGGTTAAGGGCTGCTCTAAAAGGCATTAACTTCCCAGCATTCCTGGCCTTACCATTGGAACATGCTTCTTCAGGCAGAGATATTCCTCAGGCAGAGTGGTAGGTGCTAGCAATAAGAAGGTCTTGGCTTGAATGGGAATGACAAAAGCTAAGGAATATGGGTGGGGCAGAATATGTTTGCCATAGAGGGAATCTTATGGGAGAGGAGAATTTCTAGAACATAGAGAATGAAAAGAAGATATGAAAACTGGAAAATAACAGAGACTTTCTCAGAGACCAAAGATTTCCATCTTTTTGCTACTTAGATTAGTCCCACATAGATGAGGGATCAGAATGTTCATATTTGAGATAGCAAGGAACGGATGAGAAAACAATGACCACTTGATACTGTGGATTTGGTGCTTCCACATTGGGATTAACCCATGTAACATAATTATAATAAAATATATGAATTGATTTATAGGTCAAATTTTAGTGAATTTCATTATATTCTCAGCTTGTAATAGGTGATGAGTTTAATGGAGGAGCACATTTGCTGCAAAAGAGTTATGAAAATTTAAATGTGAAAGATGTAGAAATTGGGACAGATGATGCCACCCAATAAATCAGTATATTAGCACTTTCTTTCTGAGCATTGGTAGAGCTTTGGCAATTTAACAAATAAGTCAAATTAGCTTCTTGAGGTGAAGAGAAACCAACAATAAGTGGTTTTAGAAAGCCAAAATGATTCTTTTTCAGATCAATTCACCTGGATTGACTCTTGTGATATTATAATTCATTGTCAGACATACTGGTTGTCCTGCATAAGCAGTTATAAGAAGAGAGGTCAGTGAGTCTACTTGTAGAAAGAAACAGACCATAATTTTTGAAAAGTAATTGCTTTATTTTATGAAGTTAGTTTCTTTATTACTTATTGAAGTGTGGATTTTCTGTGATAACCTAATTATTGACCATGTACCAAGATAGGTCAAGTCATGCATTTTGAATGTTATATTCTGGTTTTGGAAAAGTTATAGTGGTGTTTCAACTTGAATAGTATTTTTTGAGAGAAATATTATTTCAATGACAGAATACAATTTCTGCTACTTAAGGCAAAGTTTTAGCCTTTTTTTAAAGTGCAGAAGTCTGAGTATGGCTTAAGAAAAGGACAAATCTGCATGATGAAACTTAGCAGTGCCATTAAAATGCTGTAAGTCTCCTAAAGAGTTTGTTCCTTTTCACTGTTGAACTTTTCTAATAAAAGAGATTCAAAGAAAATCATAAAGATGATTAAAGACTAGAAAATATGACCTGTGAGGGCAAAGATAAAAGAAGAGACATTAGTTGGCCTTAAGACTAAAGGTCATTTTCATAATTGTCTTCACATACTTGCACAGCATTTGCCCAAAGTATGGTACCCCACATGTATACTTCTCTAATGAAAATCAAAGGAAGATGAGCTGAAATTGTAGTATAATGAATTTAATTAGATTGTAAAGAAGAATTTTGGGAGGAATAGTAAAAGAACTTAAAAACTGTAATGATCAACTGACAGAAGCTGTGGGTCTTCTATTGAGGGCTTTACAATATTTGATACTGTCTTAGGGAAGAGGAATGAATAGAATGAATTTTTATGGCTCTATTCATTTTTTGCAACTCTTAAACTCTCTCTGGCCATTTTTGATCTAAACCCTCATTTCACATTGCATGCTTTTGGGTAACTTTTCCTGTTTGTTTCCAGTCATTTTGTTTTATTATTTAAAAAAATTTATTTTTATTTTTTAGATTTTAGGTTATCTTAGAATAATTTTAGATTTACAGAGAAGTTGCAAAGAGGGTACAGGGAATTCCCATATATGCCACACTGTTTCCCCTATTGGGAAACTTTAAGTATGTACATTACATTGCATTAATATGGTACATTTGACTCAACTAATGATACAAATATTGATACAATATAATTGACTAAAGTCCATATTTTATTCAGATTTTCTTATTTTTTACCTAATATCCTTTTTCTGTTCCAGGATCCCATCCAGTATGCCACATTACATTTAGAGGTTATGTCTCCTTAGACACCTCTTACTTGTGACAGTTTCTCAGCCTCTCCCTGTTTTTGATGATCTTAACAGTTTTGAGGAGTCCTGTTCACATATTTTTTAGAAAATGATTAGACACTTAAAAATATGGCCCATACAGGAAAAGGTGAAAAAAAAAAAACCCAAAAAACTCAGGCATTATTTGGCCCCAAGACTAAAGATCATTTAGTTTTTCAGTGCCTCAGTAGAGATTTGTCTGATGTTTTTCTCATGGTTAGATTATGGTTATGGGTTTTGGGAGGAAGATCACCGAGGTAAAGTGTACATTCTCCTTACACCATATGAGGGGTGCGTGCTATGAACATGACTTTACTGTTGATGTTGACCTTGATCACCTGGCTGAAGTAGTTTTTTTCAGGTTTATCCACTGTATAGTTGCTGTTTTTTCCCTCCTTTCCATTTTGTACTCTTTGGAAGTGAGTCACTAGACGCAGCCCACACTTAAAGAGTTGAGAGTTATGCTCTACCTCCTTGAGGGTGGATTATTTACATAAACTATTTGGAATTCTTCTGCATGGGATGCTTGACTCCCTTAATTAGTTAATTAATTCAATCATTTATTTATATCTGTATGGATTCATGGATATTTATTTTATCACACAGATCACCATAGCCTTCTCCCCTTGCTTGTTTGTAACTACCACTCCAACAGTGAGAAACCTGGCTCCACCATCCACTGTCATTTACTCAAATGTTAACTTAAGTACAGTAGTTCTCCCTTATCTGCCATTTTGCCTTTTGTGGTTTCAGTTACCACAGTCAACCCTGGTCAGGAAGTGGATGATCCTCATTTTGACACATCATCGGATGGTCAATAGTAGCCTAATGCTATGTCACGATGCATACATCATTCACCTCACTTCTCATCACATAGCCATTTTATCATCTCACATCATCATCATCATCATCATCAGAGGGTGATATGATAAGATATTTTGAGAGAAAAAGACCACATTCACATAACTTTTATTACAGTATACTGTTATAATTGTTCTATTTTATTATTAGTTATTGCTGTTAATCTCTTACTGTGCTTAATTTATAAATTAAACTTTATCATAGGTATGTATATATAGGAAAAAACATAGTACATATAGGGTTTGGCACTATCTGTGGGTTTCAGGCATCCACTGACCATGGGGGTTTTGGAACATGTCCTCCTTGGATAAGGGAGGCTACTGTATACATTGTCCTTCCTCTCCAAAATTTAGCCCAGATGGCTTTACAAAGGAGTATGCACCAAATTTTCATGGCATGGTTGATTTCTGTTTTATTTTTTAGATATTATTCCAGAAAATAGTAAAGAGCAAAAGCTTCCCATTTTATTATATGGAGCTAGCATAATTTTGATAGCAAAACCAGATATGGGCAACACAGGAAAAGAATGTTAACTTATAAATATTGTTGCAAAAATCTTAAATAAAGTATTAGCTAACTAAATCTAGCAGTGTATTAAAAAAGTAGTATATCAATATTAAGTGAGGTTTATCCCATAAAGGCAAGGGATGGCTCAACACAAGAAATTATTGATATAATTTATAATTATTAAACTTAAGAAAAATTATAGGATTATCTCAATTGGTGCAAAAAAGTCATTTGATAAGGTTCAACACCTATTTATTACAGAAACTCTTAGCAAATGAGGATGAGAAAGGAACTGCTTTACTTGGTGAAGATTAGATGCCAAAAATTACATTTAATGGAGAAATTTTGCATGCACTTATTTTAGTACTGAAGTCTTGAATATTATCTTAGAAAATAAAAGAGATGTAAGCATTGAAAAGGAAGATATAGTTATAATATTCAGATTATATAATCATCTGCCTAGAAAAACCAACCAAATCAATAAACTCTTAGAATTAATAGAAGAGGTCAGAAAGGTGCTGGATACAGAATCAATCTACAAAAATGAGTAGTATTTTTCTCACCAGCAATAACCATTCTCAGTAACAGAAACTGTAAAATATTTGGGAATTAATCTAACCAAGACTTCCATGGAGAAGATATTAAATTGTTGGCTAAATTCATGGATCATAGACATAGAAGAGGATCTGAATAAATGATTGGACTCTCGAAGATCTTTGAACAGATTACTTAATGTTACAAAGGTATCAGTTTTTCTAAAATTAATATATAATTCAATCTGAATTGATGTCTGTCATACTTTTTTAAAATAAACTATTAAAATCATTCTAAAATGTGTTTGGAGGAATAAAAGTCCATAAAAAGCTAAATCAATATTTTAAAAATAAGAGTTTAGATGGAGCCTTGGGAAACTTCCACTTTGGTAACATGGAATAATATGGGCAGAATTGACTCTTGCCTGTAACTACTAAGTTAAACAAAATACGAAAATCAACATTCAAAACATCAGACATTGGACAATGAAGGACAGTGGTCCCTGAGTGACAAGAAACAAGGTGAAATGTAAAATTACCTCAGTTTACTGACTTGAGAGACTTTCAACAGTGGAAATAAATCAGAAATCAATAACTGAAAGAAATCTGGAAAGTTAGCAAATAGTAGGAAACTAAAATACACATTCCTAAATAATTTATGGGTCAAATAATACACAGAAGAAATTAATTATTTTTAACTAAATAAAAATGATATCAATACATATCAAAATTCATGGGATGCAGTACTTAGAAGGAAACTGATAGCACTAAAGACTCTATTGTGGAAGAAAAAAGGTCATAAATCAATGACCTCAGCATTTACCTTAAGAATCTAGAAAAAGAAGAGAAAATGGAATAAAAAACTAAGCACAAGAAAGGAAGTGATCAAGAAACAACAAAGTTCAAAGTGGAAATCAATGAAATATAAAACAAAGTTAATAGATAAAATCAGCAAATCAAAAAGCTAATTCTTTGAGAAGATTAATGAAATTGATAAACCTCTAGCCAGAGTGATTAGGAATAAGAGAGAGAAGACACAATTACTAATGTCAGGAATGACAAAAGGGACATTATTACAGATTCCTAAGCTATTACAAAGGTAACAGGGGAATATTACAAACAACTTTTTTCCATTGAATTAAACAACTTAGAGGAAATGGACAAATTCCTTGAAAAATGCAAACTATCAAAGCTCACTCCAGAAGAAATAGATGATCTTAAAAGCCCTTATATCTATTAAAGAAATTGAATTTGTAGTTAAAATCTTTCATTCATACACACACAGATAGACACACACACACAAACACACAGACTCTAGTCACAAAAATGGCTTCACTTGTGAATTCTACCAAATGTTTCACGAAGAATTAATACCAGTTTTATAAAGCTCTTTCAGAAAGCCAAAAAGGAGGGAATAACTCCAACTCATTTTACAAGGCCAGTATTACTCTGACACCAAAACCAGACAAAGACATTATAAGAACAGAAAACTATAGACCAATATCTCTCACAAGCATATACATAAAAATTCTTATTTTGGGGGCTGGCCCAGTGGCGCAGCGGTTTAGTTCATGCTTGGCAGCCTGGGGTTCATGGGCCCGGATCCCAGGCACCTGCCGGCGCACTGCCCGTCATCCACGCTGTGACGGCGTCCTATATAAAGTAGAGGAAGATGGGCGCGGATGTTAGCCCAGGGCCAGTCTTCCTCAGCAAAAAAGAGAAGGATTAGCAATGGATGTTAGCTCAGGGCTGGTCTTCCTCACACACACACAAAATTCTTTTTTTCAGTAAATAGAATAAACACTACATAAAAATGATAATACATCATGATCAAACAGGATTTATCCTGGAATTATTTAACATTTGAAAGTTAATAGATATAATTCACCATATAATAGATTAAAAAAGAAAAATCATATGATCATCTCAATACATGATGAAAATGCATTTGTAAAATCTAACATTCCTTCCTAAAAATATTTTCAGCAAGTTGAAATAAAAAGGAACTTACTCAACATGATAAAGGGCTTTTATAAAAAACCTACAATAATATCACACCAAACGCTGACAGACTGAATACTTTCCCTCTAAAGAACAGGAACAAGATGTGATTATCCACTTTCACCACTTCTACTCAGCAGTGCACTGGAGGTTTTAGGTAGGGAAGTAAAATAAATACATGGCATACAGATTTGAAAGGAAAAGTGTAACTGTCTTCATGCATAGACAACAGGATAACCTATGTAGAAAATCCTAAAATGTCTACAAAAAAGGCTACCAGGACTAATATGTGAGTTCAGCAAGTTTGCAGAATATACAGTCAACATGTGAAAATCAACTACATGTATAAATACTAACAATGAACAATTGGAACTTGAAATGAAAATATCATCTACAATAACATAAAATAGAAATACTTAGGAATAAATCTGAGAAATTTATAAATATCTGTAGACAGCAACTATAGACGTTGCTGAGAGAACTTGAAGAACTGCATAAATAGATAGATACGCTGAGCAGAAGATGCAATAGTGTGAAGATACGAAGTCGCCCTAATTGCTCTCTGGATTCAATGCAATCCTTATCAAAATCTTGGCAGGATTTATTTTTTCCAGTGGAAATTGACAAGCTGATTCTAAAACCCATATAGACATGAAAGGGATCTAGAATAGCCAAGTCAACTTTCAGAAAAAACAAAGTTGGATGACTTACACTACCTGATTTCTAGACTTATTATAAGGTGATGACAATCAAGACACTGTAGGACTGGCATAAAGATAAACAAATAGGTCAATGAAATGGAGTAGAGGGCTCACAAATTGACACGTGTACAGACAATTGACTTTTGACAAAGTTTCAAAGCTAATTTGGTGGAGAAAGAATAGTCTCTTTAACAAATGTTGCTGGAATTATTGTATATTTATATGGAAAAAAGGGCTTTGATCCATGCCTCTCACACAAAAATTAATTCAAAATGGATGATAGACCCAACAGTAAAATTGAGGACTATAAGACTTCTAGAAGAAAACGTAAGAGAAATCTTTGTGCCTTGGATTAGGCAAGCATTTTTTAGATACAGAACCAAAAGCACTGTCGAGAAAGGAAAAAATTGCTAAGTTGGGCTTCATCAAAATTAAGACCTTTGGTTTTTCAAAGACACTGTTAAGAGAATGAGAATACAGGTCACATACTGAAGGAAAATATTTGCAAATCACTTTTCTGAATATATTTTATCCTGAATATATTATAAACTCCCCAAACCCTGTAATAAGAAAGCAAACATCCCAATTAAAAATAGGCAAAATGAGCATACACTTCATCAGAGAAGGTAAATATAGCCAAAATCATTATTTTTTTTCTGGACCATTGAGAAGAAGTTCAGATACGATGCCCTATCATCTGCAAATCCTTTGGTATGTTTTTCTGAAAAGCAAGGATATCCCCCTACATAACTTCGGTACAACCGTCCAAACCAGGAAACAGCCATTGGCACATGAATAGCATCCAATCCACAGACCTCATGCAAATTTTGACAGCTGTTCTAACAATGTTTTTTTTTTTTCTTTCTGGTCCAGAATATAAATTGGGTGCCTCCTCATCCCTCCCTCCTCCTTGGCCCCTGGGCTGATTTCCCACAGAAGGGAAAAAAAAGAGCCTTTTCAGAAATACTGACTGGGAGGTACATTTTTGAAACTTAAAAAATTTTAATTGTAGTAAAATATACATAAAATTTACCATTGTAACCATTTTAAAATGTACAGTTCCGTAGTGTTAAGTACATTCACATTGTTCTTCAACCAGTCTCCAGAACTCTTTTCATCTTGCAAAACCAAGACTTTTTATCCATTAAACAATAATTCCCCATTTCCCCCACTCCAGCCACTGGAAACTACCCTTCTACTTTCTGTCTTTATGAATTTGCCCACTCTAGGTATCTCATATAAGTGGAATCATACTGTAATTGTCTTTTTGTGACTGGCTTATTTCACTTAGCATTATATACTCAAGGTTCATCCATGTTGCAGCATGTGTCAGAATTTCCTTCCTTTTAAAGATTGAATAACATTTCACTGTATGTGTATACCACGTTTTGCTTATCCATTCATCCATTGATGGACATTTGGGTTGCTTCCACATTTTAGTGTGAATAATGCTGCTATGAACATGGGTGTACAAATATCTCTTCAAGACCTTGCTTCCAAGCCTTTTGGGTATATACCTAGAAGTGGAATTGCTAGATCATATGGTAATTCTATTTTTAATTTTTTGAAGAACTGCCGTATGGTTTTGCATAGCAGCTGCACCATTTTACATGACCAACAGTGCACAGGGTTCCAGTTTCTCCATATCCTTGCCAACACTTGCTATTTTCTGCTTTGTTGTTGTTCTTGTAGCCCTCCTAATGGATGTGAGGTGGTATGTCATTGTGGTTTTGATTTGGATTTCCTTAACAGTAATGTCAAGCATCTTTTCATATGCTTGTTGGCTATTTGTATATCTTCTTTAGAGAAATGTCTATTCATGTCCTTTGCTTATTTTGTTAACCAGCATTTTTTTTTTTTTTTTGCTGTTGTTGAGTTGTGAGTTATTTGTATATTCTGGATATTAACTCCTTATTAGATATATCATTTTCAAATGTTTTCTCCCATTTTAGGTTGCCTTTTCACTCTGTTGATTGTGTCCTTTGAAGCACAGAAATTTAAAATTTTGATGTAGTCCAATTTATCTATTTTTACTTTTGTTGCCTGTACTTTTGGTGTCATATCCAAGAAATCATCGTCAAATCCAAAGTCATAAGCTATCCCTTATGTTTTCTTCAATGAGTTTTATAGTTTGAGGTCTTAGATCCATTTTGCATTTATTTTTGTTTATTATGTAGATCCAACTTCATATTTTTCAAAGAGGATATACAGTTTTGCCAACATCACTTGTTGAAAAAACTGTCCTTTCTCCATTGAATGATTTTGGTATCCTTGTCAAAAATCATTTGACCATATATGTGATGTTATTTCTGGGATCTCTTCTCTTCCATTGGTCTTTATGCCTGTTTTGAATATATCTTTTGAATATACATACATTTTGAATATGTATACATTTTAAAATATATTTTATGTCTGAAATATCAAAACTAGCTAATTAGTTGGGTGTAGAAGTAATTTTCTTTCATAATTTGAAGGCATTGCTCAACTAACTTCTAGCTTCTGGACTTAGTGTTTAAAACCATCAAGCTGGGCATTTAGTGTAAACTTTCAATCTGGAAACACATATTCTTTTGTTCTGTTCAACTTTCTTGTAATATTTCTTAGGTGATTTCCTTCTACTTTCTCTCCTCTCTTTTTTGGACATATGTTATCTAGGCACTGAACTTCGTGGACTAATACTCTCCCTTCTCTTGACTTTTCTTTCTGGTTTCCATTTCTTTATCTTATTGCTGACTTTCTGGAAGACTTGTTCAGTTTTATCTATCATCCTTCATTGGTATTTTTCCATTTCTGCTATCATGAATTTTATTTCCAAGAGCTGTTTTACTGTATTCTCTATATTTTTATAGAATCAGTACCTTCTCTCATCTCTTAAAGGAGATGAATAATATATTTTTGAAGTTTTATTCTCCCTCCATTGTTTCAGTTTTTTTTGTTTTGATGCTGTTTTCTTATCCTCCGGGTTAGAAGTTTTCCTCAGATATCATAATTCTTGGCTGCCTACTCATGGTTAAGAATGAAGTACAAAAAGTTTACTGGAAACTTGGCATTGTCAGGACTTGTCAACTTTGAGCTTTTCCCTAGGGTAGCATTTCTCAATCTCAGCACTACTGACATTTTGGGCTAGATAATTCTTTGTTATGGGGCTGTCCTGTGCCTTGTAGGACATATAGCAGCATCCTTGGCTTCCACCCACTAGATGTTGGTAGCACTCTCTCTAGTTGAAGTACCAAAAATATCTCCAGATATTGCTAGATTTCCCATAGGGGTGTAAACATTGCCCCCAGTTGAGCACTACCACTTTAGGGAAGTCCCTTTCTTAGGGAAACTCCCTATAACCCCTCCAATCCTTTTGGGCTGGTCAAATTCTCAGGATTGAGTTGTCTAACCACTTGTCTGGAGGGTAAAGATGTGGCTGAGAGCTCAGTGAGCAAGGCTATTGGGAGTCTCTGCATTCATATTGGGTATGCCTGGTCCACTATTTCCTCTTGTGTACATATAATAACTAAGTCCTTTCTGTTCCAGTATCCCTCCAGTTCAGAGACCCTCTGTTTTCTCTAAAAATAACTTTCTGTCTGGATTAGGATGGGGCAGGAGGTTTAGAAATATCAATGACCTTTTAGTACTGAATCTTCCTTATTTTAGCCCTTCACCTCCACCCCCCACCATTAAGCCCCTCTACCAGAAGTGCCTGGTGCTGCCTGTTCCTGAACCTTTTGGACATTCTGTGCTGTAAACTGGGTTGATTCTTAGCTTTCCCTGTTGCTGGCTTGGGATCTACTATTCTTGACTCTAAGGCTTCTTAGCTTCCAAAATTCTGTTGCTGTGCCCTGCTGTACATTTGTGGATGTTGTCTTAGTCAGTTCAGGATGCTACAACAGAGTACTATAGACTGGGTGGCTGACAGACAGCAGAAATTTATTTTACACATCTCTGGAGGCTGGAAGTCTGAGATCAGGTGTATTTCTTTGTTTTAAAACATCCTTTTACTGTGGATTTTAGTAGTGTTTCAGGTGGAGGAAGTTTAGATGTATGTTTTCACATTTTAACCCAAAAGATTCTATTTTTAGTTTTTTAAAATATTTGAAATGTGTGATAAAATTTGGTCTATTAAAACAATGTCTGACTTAGACTTACAAGAGGGAAGTTCTAAGAAAAATTTATTTGTTCAATTTGTAAGTCTGCCTTTTCATGTTTAATGTATTTGAGAGAGTCAGGTACATTGCGTGGGTAATTGTGATTTGAATTGTCTGAGGAAATTTGATTAATTACATATGTAAGTGGTATTTAATGTTTTAAAAGGATTTAATCTGTTAAACTTATGAGTTATTATACATTATTCAAAGAACAAGTGAAATCGAGTTTTCTATTTTTAGCCAAAAGTTCAAAACCAAAATAAGATCTTCCAATTTACCTTACGGTGTTAAGTAAAGCTATACATTAAAATATATAAATTTAATAAATTAAATAGTAATCAAAATATAGAAAATGTCAGAGAGAATTTCTTTCCATGCATAAAAGACTACCCTTTCACCTCCAGATGTTAAAAGACCACTGACAAATATCTCCCA
Source organism: Tapirus indicus (assembly GCA_031878705.1). Taxonomy (NCBI): domain Eukaryota; kingdom Metazoa; phylum Chordata; class Mammalia; order Perissodactyla; family Tapiridae; genus Tapirus; species Tapirus indicus. The sequence continues at coordinate 4,259,176 of CM062933.1, forward strand.
CAGATGGTATTCAATATTGTGCTGCAATAATTAAGAGACGGAAAAAAGAAGTATAAACATTAAAAAGTAAAAGGCAAATCACTTTGTTTGAGAACAATTTGATTGCTTACATAGAAATACAAGATAATCAAAAGAAAAGCTATTGGAACAGAGACAACACAGTTAGGATACAATAGCTAAGGCAGGGCAGACCAGTTCTGAGGATTTGCAGTGGTTCAGCTGAGAGATGAGGTTGTAATGGACTGAAATGTAGGCAGAAGCATGGAGAGAGGTGGACGGAGGAAACTTTTTGAGGAGAATAGTCAGTCCTTGGGGACAGGCAAAAGGGACTTTCTTGTATGGCTCCTAGTTTCTGGCATAAACAAATTTGGGGATGGCAATGAGGTTTATTGAGATTAGGAAAATTGGGGAAAGACTGGATTGACTGGGTGGGATCTGGCCGTTAAGATCTCAGTTGTAAAAATAAGTTTTTGAGATACCCCTTGGGCATCTAAATGGGAATATTGAGTGGGATGATATGGAGCTCAGAAAAATGGTCTGAGCTGGCAATAGATGTTATTTCAAATCTTGTGGGGAGGGGGATTTGTTGGCTCAATCAGGGAAAGAGAAAAGTAGAGTGAGAAGAAAAGGAAGCCTATATATGATTTGTCACACATAACAGTAAATTAATGAGTAGGCTGTAAAACCCATAAAACTGTTAAATCTTATAGGATGGATTTAAACTGCATTTTAAATTTACCTTAACTTATTAGACAACATAGATTGTTTTGATGTATAGGAAACATTTTTTTTTAAATTTAGAGGCTATTTATTAAGCCACTTATGAGTATGGCACTATGCTATTAATGGGCTGTATACATTAAACAGGCACAGTCTCTACCTTCTGTCAGATTTAAAATACTCTCTTCCCTCCCCTACGTTCAAAGACAGAAGGGACCTCAAGTCTATGTAGTCTGAGCCCTTGTCTCTTGCCCGGATCTCTTGTGTAGTATTTCTGACAAGTGGTAGTTGACCTTTTGCTTGAACACCTGCAGTGACAAGGAACACTCACATTCATAAGAAATTTCATACAATTTTACATTCCTTTAATCATTTCATATAGATTTCCTTATACTGAACCTAAACATTCTTCTCTGTATCTTCCAACCATGTACTCATTTTGCTTTAAGGGGCTATCTAGAATATAAATCTTTCAAATATTTAGTGATTGTTAGCATGAGTTTCCTGATACACTGTCATAACTTCAATGTCCCATGTGGCAGATTTCTGAATTCTGTCCAGTATTTTGCTCACTTCTGTCACCATTTCTCTTAAATGTGACTCCCTAAGTTAACCTTGGTACTCTAGATGTGGTCTGACCAGTGCAAATTTGGTCCCACTATGATCCATCTTGTTTGGGCACTGAATTTCTATTAATGCAGCTCAAGAATATTTTGACTTTTTTTGAGAGTAGCTACATTACAGTATTACTTCATTCTGGAGCTTGAAATCTATTAAAATTCTTTTACATACCAGTTGCTAACCATGTCTCTTCCTTTCAGAACTGGTACATTTGATTTTTAAACTTAATTATAGGGCCTGGCTGTTATCCTGTGAAATTCATCTTGTTAATTTGGCCAACCCTTTCAGCTTGTCAACAATTTTTTAAAGCCTGATTTTGTCCTTTAGTCCATTAGTTGGTATTACCTGAAATTTTGTAAGCAAAGCTGACATTTTTGTTCAAGGCATTTTCATATATATTTTTCCGCCTAGTTCTTACAACTCCTGGAGGCAGTGTAGCACATGAAGAAGAGGAAAATGGGGTGTGAATTCCACCTCAACCACCTAGCTGTGTGGTCTCAGCAAGTTCCATTACTTTCTTTGCCTCTGTTTTCTTATCTGTAAAACAGGATAGTAATTAGCGCCTTGTGGATTTGTTGTGAGGAGAAAAATGGAATGGTTCCCATAAACCACTTAGCACAGCTCATGAACAAGGTATGTCTTCAATAAGTGTTAGCTTTTGGTTTCAGTAATTCCTTTCCAGTGGGGGGACTGACTCATTTCCTGGCAGGTCTAACTCACTTTCCCAAGGTCATAAGCCAGTCAGAGAATGAATCAGAGCTTAGTCTACAGGTGCTAGCATCAGCAATTGTTGGATTCTAACTTTGGGCTTGCCATTTGCTAATTACATGACCTTGGATCAGTTACTTAATCCCACTTGCCTTTAGTTTTCTCACCTATAAAGTGGAGAATTTAGTTTCTCCATCAAAGATTGTTAGAAGATTTCAATGAATAACATGAACAAGACCCATACTATCTGGCTCCACAAATGATAATCTCCTTTCCTATCCTTCATAATACCTCTTAACATCTCTCCCCACCCAAACCCATGGAGTTTAAATCAGATAAGATGAAAAGCACTTAGTCCACAGTATGGTATATAGAATGTATTTACTGAATAAGAGCTAATTTTACAGCATTTTATACCTGTAGGATTTGAGGAGATAAGAAAATATTTGGGGGCTTTCCCTACTGTTTAATTACCATAAACAGAGATATAATTTCAAAGTGATTTAATTTTCATTTTTGTTTTGTTTTAAAATTTAAAAATACGCAACAGGGGAGGTCAATGTCAAGATGGTGGCATAGGTGGACTCTGAACTCACCTCCTCCCACAGACACAACAAATTTACAACTACTCTTGGAACAATGACCCCTGAGACAGAACTGAAACTGGATAAAAAGAACCCCCACAATGAGAGACAGTGCTGACTGAGGTGGAAGAGGCAGAAATTCCTCCCTGGAGAGGAAAAAAGCCACTTTCCAGCTTCAGCACTTCATGGCCAGCCAGGAGCAATCTGAAGGTATGAAGCCTTCCCTGGAGGAGCAGGGGATGTGAGTGGGAGAGTGTTACCACAATAAGCAGCCTTTGGACTCAGCACAACCTAGACAAGTGTCATAATATCTGGTTTGGCTGGCTATTAACTCCAACGTGGAATACCCCCAGAAAAGCTATCACACATAAGGGGAAAGAAAAGCTGCTCTTAAAGGGCCCACATGCAAATTCACCCATTTTGAAAAGCAACCTAAAATCACCAGAAAGAAAGGTGCACAGCACTTTGGTGAAAAGAGACTCACTTCTTAGGCTCTGGGCACCTCTCACTGAGAGACCTCCCCAGGCTAGGACCACCTCTCAAGGGACTGAGACTTTGGCAGCAGCCATTATTGTGACCTAGTACAGGCATGCTGACACAGATGCTGGCTGATGCCTTTGGAGTTCTTTCCTTGGCCTGTTAGCACAGGGGTCTGCCCCACCCACTAGAGCATTGACTTAATCCAGCTCAGCCAGGGCAGGCAGCCCACCCTAGGGACTGGCCTCACTCAACAGCAAGCCCTTGGGCAACTTGTGGGCTCACATTGATGGGGTAACTGAAACCTCTGCAGCCGGGTGAGTGAGTCCACCTTTGCAGGACAGGGCATGCATGAGGGGTGGGCCTATGTGGGAGGAGTGTGTAGGGCCTCTGCAGTGGGGTGACTGGGTCCACTTCAGTGGGTTGTGGCATGTGCATGGAGCAAGACTGTGTTGATGGGGTGTGTGGCCCTGCAGGCAGTGGGGCTTGTCAGCTGCAGCAGACTCATGCTTCTCAAACAGCCACATAGATAGCACAGAAATGTGCTATTAGACCTTGCAGCCAACTGTGCTGGGTCTCCCCACACCTGATAAAGTGACTCAAGGGACAATAGCAGTCACATGCAGCTGAGCACTACAACCAGCCAGCCAGGGGGACAGCCTTGCTTCCCTGTGCATCTGCAGCAAGAGCAATCCTGCCACAACAGAAGGACACATGTAGCCCACACAGGGGACACTCCTGGAACATTTGGAACTGGTGACAAGAGGGAAACACACTGCTGGGCCTCACAAAGCATCTTTTACATAAGGCTACCTCTCCAAGATTGGGAGATATAGCCAACCCACCTAATACATAGACATAAGGACAGAAATAGAGGCAAAATGAGGAGATAAAGGAATACATTCCAAGTAAAAGAACAGGACAAAACACCAGAAAAATAACTAAATGAAACAAAGATGAACAATCTACCTGACAAAGAGTACAAAGTAATAGTCATAAGGATGCTCACTGATCTTGGGAGAAGAATGGACGAACTCCATGAGAACTTCAACAAAGAATTGGAAAATATAAAAAAGAACCACTCAGAAATGAAGAATACAACACTGGAAATGAAAAATTCACTAGAGGGACTCAATAGCAGAGTAGGTGATACAGAAGAATGCGTCAGTGAGCTGGATGAAAGACTAGAGGAAATCACCCAAGCTGAACAGATAAAAGAAAAAAGAATTAAAAAGAATGACAATCTAAGGGATCTCTTGGACAATATCAAGTGCACTAATATCCGTATTATAGGTGGGCCAGAAGGAGAAGAGAGAGACAAAGGAGCAGAGAATCTATTTGAAGAAATAATAGCTGAAAACTTTCCTGACCTAATGAAGGAAACAGACATTCAGGTACAGGAAGCAGAGAGCACCAAGCAAGATAAACACAAAGAGACCCACATCAAGACATATTATAATTAAAATCTCATGAATTAAAGATAAAGAGGGAATCCTAAAAGCTGTATGAGAAAAGCAACAAGTTAATACAAAGGAAACTCATAAGGCTATCAGCTGACTTCTCAGCAGAAACTTTACAGACTAGAAGAGAGTGGCATGATATATTTAAAATGCTGAAAGGAAAAAAAACCTACAGCTAAGAATACTCTACTCAGCAAGGTTATCATTCAGAATGAAAGGAGAGGTAAAGAGTTTCCTGGACAAGCAAAAACAAAAGGAATTTATCAACAGGAAGCCAGCCTTACAAGAAATGCTAAAGGGATTTATTTAAGTGGAAAAGAGAAGACCATAAATAGGAATAAGAAAATTATCAACAACAACAACAACAATAAAGGGGCTGGCCCAGTGGCATAGTGGTCAAGTTTGTACACTCTGCTTTGGCAGCCCAGGGTTCACAGGTTCAGATCCCTGGTGTGGACAGATGCACTGCTTGTCAAGTCATGTTGTGGCAGCATCCCATATAAAGTTGAGGAAGATGGGCATGGATGTTAGCCTAGGGTCAGTCTTCCTCAGCAAAAAAGAGGAGGATTGGCAACGGATGTTAGCTCAGGGCTAGTCTTCCTCACAAAAAAAAAAAAAAAAAGAAAAGAAAAAAAACCAATAAAATCACTGAAAGGCAAATATACAGCAAAGGTAGCAGATAAACCATGCATGAAACTAATAGGAGGGTCAAAAGACAAAAGTACTATTTCCATGATAAAAAGGTAATGGATACACATGTGCAAAAAAAGAGGTTGTATATGATATCAAACATAAAATGTGGGAGGAGGGGAGTAAAAGAGTAGAACTTTTAGCAAGAGATCAAACTGAGAGATCATCAACTTAATATAGATTGCTACATATGTAGGTTATTATATATGAACCTCATGGTAATCACAAACCAGAAATCTATAATAAACACACAAAAAAATTAAGATAAAGAAACCCAAACATAATACTAAAGAAAGCCATCAAACCACAAGGGAAGAGAGAAAGAGAAGAAAAGAGGAACAGAGAAGAACTACTAAAACATCCAGAAAAAACGTAACAAAATGGCAATAAGTACATTGCCATTATCAATAGCTACTTTAAATGTCAATGGACTAAATGTTCCAATCAAAAGGCATAGGGTGGCTGATTGGATAAAAAAACAAGAACCCTATATATGCTGCATACAAGAGACACACTTCAGACCTAAAGACACTGACAAACAGAAAGTGAAGGGATGGAAAAAGATACTCCATGCAAGTGGCAATGAAAAGAAAGCAATACTTGTTTCAGACAAAATAGACTTAAAAAACACTGTAACAAGAGACAAAGAAGGGCAGTACATAATGATCAAGGGAACAATCCAACAAGAGGATATAACACTCAAAAATGTCTATGCACTCAACATAGGAGCACTTAAATATATAAAGCAATTATTAACAGACATAAAAGGAGAAATAGACAGCAACAAAATAATAGTAGGGGACTTTAATATTCCACTTACACCAATTGATAGATCAACCAAATGGAAGATCAATAAAGAAACATTGTCCTTAAATGACACATTAGACCATATGGACTTAGTAGATATATACAAAACATTCCATCCAAATTCCACAGAATACACATTCTTTTTGAATGCACATGGAATATTCTCCAGGATAGATCACATATTAGGCAACAAAACAAGTCTCAATAAATGTAAGAAGATTGAAATAATACCAAGCATCTTTTCTGACAACAATGGTATAAAACTAGAAATCAACTACAGGAAGAAAATCAGAAAAGCCACAAATATGTGGAGACTAAACAAAATGCAACTGAAGAACGATTGGGTCAATGAAGAAATCAAAAGTGAAATCAAAAAACACATGGAGACAAATGAAAATGAAAACATGACATGCCAAAATTTATGGACTACAGCAAAAGCAATTCTAAGAGGGAAGTTTATGGCAACACATATAGCAATACCTCAAAAAACAAGAAGAAAAACTTAAACAGTCTAACAGTGCACCTGAAGGAAGTGGTAAAAGAAGAACAAACAAAGCCCAAAAGCAGTAGAAGGAAGGAAATTATAAAAATCAGAGCAGAAATAAATGAAATAGAGATAAAAAAAATAGAAAAAAATCAATGAAGCCAAGAGCTGGTTCTTTGAAAAGATAAACTACATTGACAAGCCATTAGCTAGACTCACCAAGAGAAAAAGAGAGAAGGCTCAAATAAATAAAATCAGAAATGAAAGAGGAGAAATTACAATGGACACCTCAGAAATACAAAAAATTATAAGAGAATACTATGAAAAGCTGTATGACAATGAACTGGGTAATCAAGAAGAAATGGATAAATTCATGGAATCACACAACCTTCCAAAACTGAACCAAGAAGAAATAGAGGATTTGACTAGACCAGTCACCAGTAAGGACATCAAAACAGTAATCAAAAACCTCCCAAAAAATAAAAGTCCAGGACCAGATGGCTTCCCTGGTGAATTCTACTAAACGTTCAAAGAAGACTTAATACCTATATTTCTGAAACTCTTCCAAAAAATTGAAGAGGAGGGGAAGCTTCCTAACTCATTCTACGAAGCCAACATTACCCCGATACCCAAACCAGACAAGGACAACATAAAAAAAGAAAATTACAGGCCAATATCACTAATGAACATCGATGCAAAAATCTTCAACAAAATACTAGCAAACTGATTACAACAATACATTAAAATGATCACACACCATGATCAAGTGGGATTCATTCTAGGGATGCAGGGATGGTTCGACATCCATAAATCAATCAATGTGATGCACCACATTAACAAAATGAAGAATAAAAACCACATGGTCATCTCAATAGATATGGAGAAAGCATTTGACAAGACACAGCATCCATTTATGATAAAAACTCTGAATAAAATGGGAATTGAAGGAAAGTACCTCAATATAATAAAGGCCATATATGACAAACCCATAGCTAATATCATTCTCAATGGAGAAAAACTGAAAGCTATCCCTGTAACAACAGGAACCAGACAAGGATGCCCACTTTCACCATTCTTGTTTAACATAGTATTGGAAGTCCTAGCCAGAGCAATCAGGCAAGAAAAAGAAAGAAAAGTTATCCAAATTGGAAAGGAAGAAGTGAAACTGTCACTATTTGCAGATGACATGATTTTATATATAGATATCCCTAAAGAATCCACCAAAAAACTTTTAGAAATAATAAATGAATATGGTAAAGTTGCAGGATATAAAATCAACATACAAAAATCAGTTGCATTTCTACACACTAACAACAAAGTAGCAGATAGAGAAATGAAGAATACAATCCCATTTACAATTGCAACAAAAAGAATACCTAGGAATAAACATAACCAAAGAAGTGAAAGACCTGTACACTGAAAATGATAAAACATTGTTGAAAGAAATGGAAGAAGACACAAAGAAATGGAAAGATATTCTGTGCTCTTGGATTGGAAGAATTAACATAGTTAAAATGTCCATACTTCCTAAAGCAATCTATAGATTCATTGCAATCCCTCTCAAAGTTTCCATGACATTTTTCACAGAAATAGAACAAAGAATCCTAAAATTTATGTGGAACAACAAGAGACCCCGAATAGCCAAAGGAATACTGACAACAAAGAACAAAGCTGGAGGCCTCACACTCCCTGATTTCAAAATATACTACAAAGCTATAGTAATCAAAACAGCATGGAACCAGCACAAAAATAGACACACAGATCAATGGAGCAGAATTGAGAGCCCATAAGTAAACCCACACATCTATGGAGAGCTAATTTTCGACAAGGGAGCCAAGAACATACAATGGAAAAAGAAAAGTCTCTTCAATAAATAGTTTTGGGAAAACTGCACAGCCACATGCAAAAGAATGAAAGTAGATCATTTCTTATACCATACACAAAAATTAACTCAAAACGGATTAAAGACTTGAATGTAAGACCTCAAACCATGAAACTTCTAGAAGAAAACAGGCAGTACACTCTTTGACATCCGTCTTAGCAGCATATTTTCCAGTACCATGTCTGACCAGGCAAGGGAAACAATGGAAAAAATAAACAAATGGGACTACATCAAACTAAAAAGCTTCTGCACAGCAAAGGAAACCATTAACAAAAAGAAAAGACAATCCAACAATTGGGAGAAGATATTTGCAAACCATATATCTGATAAGGGGTTAATCTCCAAACTATATAAAGAACTCATACATCTCAACAATAAAAAACTAACACCCAATTTAAAACTGGGGAAAAGACCTGAACAGACGTTTCTCCAAAGAAGATACACAGATGGCCCACAGGCACATGAAAATATGTTCAACATCTCTAGTTATCAGGGAAATGCAAATCAAAACTACAATGAGATATCACCACATGCCTGTCAGAATAACTATAATTAATGACAAGAAATAACAAGTGTTGGAGAGAAGAAAACTCTCATACACTGCTGGTGGCAGTGGAAACTGGTGCAGCCACTATGGGAAACAGTATGGAGATTCCTCAAAAAATTAAGAATAGAACTACCATATGATCCAAATATTCCACTGCTGGGTATTTATTCAAAGAACATGAAAGCACGAATGCATAAAGATATACGGACCCCTATGTTCATTGTAGCATTGTTCACAATAGCCAAGACTTGGAAGCAACATAGGTGCCCATTAAGGGACGAATGGATAAAGAAGTTGTGGTATATATACATAATGGAACACTATTCTGCCATAAAAAACATGAAATCTTGCCGTTTGTGACAACATGGATGGACATTGAGGGTAGTATGCTAAGCAAAATAAGACAGAGGGAGAAAGTCAAATACCGTATGATCTCACTCATAAATATAAGATAAAAACAACTATAAACAAACACATAGAGACAGAGATTGGATTGGTGGTTACTCGAGGGGACGGGGGAGGAAGGAGGGTAAAAGGGGTGATTAGGCACATGTGTATGGTGACAGATGTTAATTAGTCTTTGGGTGGTGAATACGATGTAATCTACACAGAAATTGAAATATAATGATGTACACCTCAAATTTGTATAATGTTATAAATCAATGTTACTGCAAAAAAATAATAAAATGAAATAATTTAAAAAAAGTGCAACAATCGGAGATACCAGAATCTAGTGATATTCAGATTATATAGGTCCTTAGAAGTTGAGGAAAGTGAAGGGGCAAAGTTGACTGCTGTAGTCAGAAAAGATTTATGATGGAAGTTCCACTTGGGATGGGCTGTAAAAGATGGGTAAGATTTGAAAAATTACATCAGAAGAAGAACCTGTAAAAAGTAAGAGAACCGCATTGCCTCAGATGTGTAGAGGCAATCATCAAATTATGAATGGGTTGGTGGGGAGCAACTGACCTGAAAGAGAATTTGAACTTTTATTGATTAAATATGTACCTGAAAAAGACTGATTTAAATACAAAATAAAGTGACATTTCTGCAGACGTTCATCTGTATGTGACATTTCAACCGTGTTTCAGTTTGAACTTGACTAGGGCAAGGAGGTTCCAGCAGACATCCCCAGGTCCTTTCTCAGGCAGTAAGCTCCTGCAGAGATGGGGATGGAATGAGTGGCATTGCCTCTGCTGTATGTAATGAATGTTTACTAGGAACCGGGCTCCATCCTGTGTGTACCTTTAATCCTCACAAGAACCCTATGAGGAAGGTGCAGTTATTTCCATTTCACACTTGAGGAAAGTGAGGCTCAGGGAGACTAAATGGTTTACTGGAGGCCACATGATGGGTCACTGATGGGGCTGAGGTTGACTGACAGTGTCGGGTTGAAGAGACTGTGCTCTCTTCATGTGGATGTGGGAGAGACTCACACCTGAGCCAGAGAGGAGAGGTCACAGAGAAGACAAGGTCTGAGAGACCGTGCGGCTGACTGAAGGCGGGTCTCTGACCAGTTCTGGGTTTGGTTCTAGTCTTTAACCCAAGAGTGATGGTCTAATTCTTTCAACATACGGTGTTGAGTGGCTCTGTCTGTGTGCTGTGTCCGTTTCTGCACAGTGGTTCAGACGGCAGAGTGCACAGACGTTCACGGAGCACACTTGTGCTGCATTTTGGTGCATCATTCTCAAAGCTTTTCTATTTGTGGCTTAATCCCCTCTGCGATGTAATTCAGTCTTCTCATTTTTTGACATTTCTTGAGATTTTTCATTTCTGTGGTAATTTCCTCGCCTTCCCTTTCTGCCCTGCTGAGTCTCGGGCAGCCTGGTGAGCCTTGGAGTCAGCACTGTGTACTAGTCAGTTGCTCATGGATGACCTGTCATTAGGGTGCTGAAAAATTGAAAAACAGCCCCTTAGGGCTGGAAAAGTCTATCTAGGTATACTTCGTGTTGCCTAGTGCCAGCTGTAATCAGGGTTTAAAAAGCAACAGTTAAGGGAAAGGTAAACTTTTCCCTTGAGCCAATGTCACTGCCTAATAAACACCACATGGCACCTGTCTTCAGGTGAAGGCAGTGGGACTGCAGACAGCCTTCAGCTTCATTCTATTGTGTATACACACCACGTCTTCTTTATCCATTCATCCCTTGATGGGCACCTCAGCTGGAAACCAACAAAACCAGACAAAACAAAGCAAAAAGCAAGCAAGCAAACAAAAAACCTGTCTCTGCTCTGCACTGCATTGAAACGACACTGTGAACGAAGGTAACTGTCATCAACCCACGTGGATAAAACACAAAGATGAAACTTTCCTGAGAAGATTAGCATTTTGGTTTGGAGTATTGCCTTGCTGCCTCTTGTAATGCTTTTCTGTGCTGGTCTTCATGATGGGAAGGTACACCTACAGTAACTGGACAAAAACGGCATACTAATTTTATTGGTCCATGAAAATCAGGGACAATTACTAATTTATAACACCTTACAATTTTTACAAAAAACTAGACAATTAATGATAGTGTACTAATGTAAATAGTAATGGTTTCTTCTTGGCACTGAATTATTTTAAGAAAGTATTAGTTTTACAACCTAGTGTTATTGATAATTAATTAAGGTAACAACTAGAGCTGTGAAGAAGTGTTTATAGAATTTTCTCAACTGGGATGCTTATTATCTGCTGGGGCAAGATTTTGATGAAATAACTGGTATTTAAGTCATAATTTTTCTGGGAAATAATCTATCTACATACAATAAAAAGGTGTCACATATAATTCTTATAAAGGATTCATAGTTTTTGTATAGTCAGAATACAAAAAATAAAAACAGCAAGTAAATAGTACACATTTTAATAGTATGCATTGATAGTAAAATGTATTTTATAACAATGATGCATGTTCATTGAAGAAATTTTGAAAAAATACAGAAAGCCTAATGAAAATAAAAATCACCAATAATCCTACCACTCAGAAATAAGCTCTGTTATTTTTGTGATTTTTAGGTAATCTTTTTATAATATCTTTTTTAATTTTTATTTTTCTCCAGCTTTATTGAGGTATAGTTGACAAATAAAATTGTAAATATTTAAAGTGTACAATGTGATGATTTGACGTATGAATACATTGTGAAAAGATTACCATAATTAAGTTAATTAACATATCCATCTCCTCACATAGTTACCATTTTTTTTGTGAGTGGTGAAAACTTTATGATCTACTCTCTTAGCAAATTTCGAGTATACAATAAAGTATTATTAACTATAGTCCCCTAGCTGTACATTGGATCTCCAGAACTTATTCATCTTGTAAATTAAACTTAGTACCCTTTGACCAATATCTGCCTGTTTCCTGCACGACCTAGTCCCTGGCAACACCATTCTACTCTGTTTCTATGAGTTCCACTTTTTTTTAGATTCCACACATAAGTGGGATCATACAGTATTTGTCTTTCTCTGCGTGACTTATTTCACTTAACATAATGCCCTCAAGTTTCATCCATGTTGTTGCAAATGGCAGGATTTCCTTACTTTTTATGGCTGAATAATACTCCATTGTATCTATATACCACATTTTCTTTATCCATTCATCCTTTGACAGACACTTAGGTTGTTCCCATATTTTGGCTGTTGTGAATAATTCTGCAATGAACGTGGGGGTGCAGATATCGTTTTGAGATTGTGATTTCATTTTCTTTGGATATATACCCAGAAGTGGAATCACTGGGTCATATGGTAGTTCTATTTTTAATTTTTGAGCGACCTCCCTAATATTTTCCATATGACTGTACCAATTCACATTTTCAGGAGCAGTGTACGAGGGTTCCCTTTTCTCCATACCCTCACCAACACTTGTTAATGTCTTTTTGATAATAGCCTTTCTAACAGGTGTGAAGTGATATCTCATTGTGGTTTTGATTTGAATTCCCCCGATGATTAGTGATGTTGAGCACCTTTTCATGTACCTGTGGGCCATTTGTATGTCTTCTTTGGAAAAATCTCTGTTCAGGTACTTTGCCCCCAATTTAATTGGATTATTTGGTTTTTTTCACTATTGGGTTGGTGATAAGTATCTTATATATTCTGGAAATTAACTCTATATCAGATATGTCATTTGAAAATATTTTCTCCCTTTGCATAGGTTGCCTCTTCACTCTGTTGATCGTTTCTTTTGCAGTTCAGAGCTTTTTATTTTGTTGCTCTCCCAATTGTCTATTTGTGCTTTTGCTGCCTGTGCTTTTGGTGTCAAATGCATAAAATCATTGCCAAGACTAATATTAAGGAGTTTTCCTGTATGTTTTCTTCTAGGAACTTTACAGTATCAGGTCTTACACTTAAGTCTTTAATTCATTTAACCATCAGGGACCTGTAAGGAACAAGATGTATTGCTCACTGTTCCTGGAGGGTACACAGTATGCCTGAGGGCCACACAGCGAGATCCCGTGGGGGGAGAGAGAGACAGAGAGAGAGGGAGAACCCGGGGCTCTGCCTTTATTAGGGTCTGAGTGTGGGGTGTCTAGGGTTTCATGGGCTCGCTCTTTATCGGCTAAGTTAAAGCATAAGAGAGGAATTATGGTGCGAGAAGAGAGAAGAGGGATCACTCAAGTGGTCTGTTATCTAGGTTATCCAGCACTTTCTGAAAGATGGACCTTCATGGATGGGGGCAGCATAGCTTCTTGTTTGGTTGTTTTGCTAGTAGCTGAGCTGTACAGCTGGGGATGGGTTTATTCAAGGTGGATGTCTTTTGAAATGAGTCCCTCAGCGTCACAAGCTTCCTGCCAGGTGCTTAGCCTACAGTGTATTGGCATTTCTGTTTTAGTGCCATGTTGTATACTGTAGTATGAATATACCACACAATTTTAATTTTAATCATTCTATGATTGATAGACTTTTGGATTGTTTCTAGTTTATGGTTATTATGAATTAAACTGCTATGAAACATTTTTGTATGTGTCTGTTGATGGATATATGGATTTATTACCCTGGAATATGCACCTAGAAGTAGAATTGCTATGTTGTAGAGTGGGTCTATGTTTAGCTTTAGTAAATACTACCCAATAGTTTTCCAAAGTGGTGGCACAGACTTACACACTTTACACAGATTTACACATACATACTGCAGTGTATGCGAGTTCTGGTTCTTCCTTATCCTCCTCAACTCTTGGAATTGTCAATCTCCTTAATTTCAACTGTTCTGATGAGGACTTTGCTCTCAATTTTCTTTTCTTTGATGAATAATGATGTTGAGCATTTTTTAATTAGCGTATTGGCCACTTGGATATGCTTTTTTTGAAATCCCTATTAAACTTTTTGCTCATTTTAAAATTGGATTGTTTTTTTCTTATTGCTTTGTAACAGTCTTTCTATATTTTCAAAGTCACTCTTTTGGCAGATGTGTGTATTATGAATATCTCCCAGTCTCTGGCTTGCCTTTTCACTCTCTTAATATCTTTTGATTACATTATGATTCTTTTATGATTGTACAATGGTCTGATATAAAAATACAGCATAGTTTTAAAAATAAAGTAACTACCACTATTTGGATATGGGTTGTCATTTTATGAAGTAAAACTACAAAAAATTTTTTTTCTACGACTTGTTACTATTTTCAAGTTAGGCATCTTCAAAAGTGCCTTTTAGCATTGTTGTCTCTAGATAGAAATGTTAAATAGATGAGTTTTAGTTCTGGCTTATTTCCTACTCCTTGTGATATCTGTGATGCATCTGTTTTATAAGTCACCTCTTCATTTCCTGAGGTCTTAACTCTGAGGTAACGTGTCCATGGATAAACACTGGCTACTTCAGGAGTGATTCTAGACGCAGAGCTACTGCATTTGTTGTTTATTTGAGATGAGTTCTGGAAAATAATCTTAATCAAAAAAGACATTTAGAGTGTCCTTAGTCAGTACAGATACACAAATATCTAGACCACTCTCCTCCATAAAATAACACAGACATATTCTCTGTCTGTGGAGTGACTGACTTTGTCCATAGTCACCAACCATCTCCATTAGAAACAAAACCTGGGAGTCGTGCCCCTTACTGTGGGCTTCCTGGCACTGCCTTGCCTACCCCGGCCTGTCTCTCCAATCCATCTCGTCCCACTGTCCCCCTTGCTCACAGCTCTCCAACCACACAGGTGCTTTCTTGCCTGTGTGAAGCTCCCTCTTGCCTCAAAGCTCCTACATTTGAAAATACTTCCACCAAAGCAGTAAATGGCTGGCTACCGCACTGTTTTAGAAATCATTCAGTCTTAATCCAATTATCACACTCTCAGAAAGGAATCCTTTCCTGGCAACATTGTCCAAAGGCCCTCCCTCCTTTGGCCATCACATCATCCCGTTTATTTCTTTCGTAGCCGTTATCACTGTCAGAGGTAATCATGTTTATTAATTTGTTTAATGGTTCTTTATGTGTTCCCCACTTCCAGAGTGTAACTCTAGGGACACTTCTGTATTTTTCACTGCTGGGTCCCTGTTGTTCACAACAGTGATTGACACATGGTAGGTTCTAGTAATTTTAGTTGACTGAATTGAATGAATAAGTTATGAGTACAAGATCAACAAATAGAAAAAGCTGCTTTCAGCAAATTCTAAATTGCTAATTGGTGATTGGTTTCTTTGAATTGGTATTATTTAGTTATTTCATATGGGTGGGTTTTATCTCTGCAATAGGGTTGATGCTCCTGTGTCACATGCTCCTTTGGAATTATTCAGGGTGCTGGGCCCTGTGCAGTTTTCTTTCATTCCCTACAATACTTGCTTCCTCTTTGGGACTCTTAATATACTATGCATTCAACTTTATTAAAGCATATTCACGATATTATAATTATTTGTTTTCATGCCTGTGTCCTCCTTCCACTTCTCCCCAATTTCTCCTTCTCCCCCACTAACTTCTTCAATAAGTTCCTGTGAAAGGAAAGACTTTTGATTTATTCTTCTTTGAATCTTCAGTCCCTGGCACAGTATCTAGCACAGTCTAGAAGTTCAACCAATGTTTGTCAATAAATAATCATTTGTTTTCAGCAAATATTTGTTGAAGTGAATTGTCAACATACATTTTTGGTCACTGAATATTTGAAAAAGAAAGCTTACCAATCTTTTTTACTGAACATGATAGACTTCTTGGCTTTTAATACAGAAGAAGAGTCTTCCGTTCTATTGTAAATCTCTCACTTGACGGTGGAGTTCTCTGGGAGTGGGAGGAGTGTTTAGAGCTGTATTTTCCTGCAGCCCACCTGTGGGGAGCCACATGCTTTTACTTTCATGGTATTTCTTTAGGTAGAAGTATACAAAAAGGTGCTTTTTAAAAACCAGTTTTATTCATTCTTTGAATCAAATCATTTTATTTTTAAGGTATGATTGTGTTTATATTTGTGGACTTTATCTCTCTTTGTTAGAAAACAGCAAGGTGTTTAAAGCCAGTCTTTGAGAAAAGGAGTTTATACTTTTTGAAAATAGAATAACCACAAGAGATTGAATTTGCTCCTTATGAAATTATTGCTTGTCTTTAGGAAAGAAGGAGTTGTCCAAATGGCAGGTAACTGTTCCTCTAATGTTTAATTCAGTCCAGGAACTTCCTATTAGAGTGGACAATCACGGGTTATTACTGAGGACTTTCAGGGGGACTTAGAGCTGTGTTTGGGGCTCTGAAGAGGAAACAAAGGAAAAAAGAAGACAAGGGCTCCAGTTCCAAAACTTCGCTTAGAAGAGATCAGGACCAGTTGTATTGTCTGTACTGGTGTTTTGCTTTGTCTAGGTTTGATTTAACTCCCACGGTCCGTAAGTGTAACACGGTGCATAAATGTAACTGTTCTCAAAGAACAAGTTATTTAGGGAAAGTGAACAGTATGGTTAGTCTCTTAATTATTTTACCTTACCCTATTGCTAGTGCTTCTGGTGCTTTCCAGTAGTTAGCTACTGGAGCTTGTAAATGGCTATACCTCCCATATTTTCCAAGAACAAATCTGCCTGTCAAAAATAGAAAGAGTATTGGTAGCCTTGATTAGACCGTTTTCCCCAAATGTGGTCAAGTATGGACCTGGCATACACGTATTCTCAAGATTGGAAGGATATATTGAATGGTCCCATGATAACAGTGATATTAAAAATGCATATGATAAAGAACAAATTTGGAGAACTAACACTATTGATATCAAGACGTGTTATAAAGCTACAGTAATCAAGCCCATATTCTGTTGATATCAAGAAAGACATCAATAGATCACTGGATCAGAACAGTTAAGAAATAGACCTACAAAGATATTGACAACTAATTTTCTACAAAGGTGCAAAGACAATTCAGTGTTTTCAACAAATAGTGCTGGAACAATTGGATAGCCATGTGCAAAAAAAAGGAGTTTGATCCATATTTGAACAAAATACAAAAATTAACACAAAATGGATAATAAAAGTAAATATGAAATCTAAAACTATAAAACTTCTAGAAGAAAAATTTTATGACCTTGAGTTAGGCCAACATTTCTTAAATGCAACACTAAAAGCCTGACCTATAAGTACCAATTGATAAAGTGGACTTCATCAGAATTAAAAATTTCTGCTCTTCAAAAGACATTGTTAATAGAATGCCATGGCAAACCACATGCTGGGAGAAAATATTTGCAAATCTTATATCTGATAAAGAACTTGTATCCAGAATATATAATGAATTCTCAAAACTCATTTATAAGAAAACAAAAATCTTAATGAAAAAAAGGAAACAGATTTGAAAGGATACTTTTCCAGAGAAGATAAACAATCGTCAAATAAGCACACAAAAAGATGCTCACCATCGTTAGTCATTAGGGAAATGCAAATTAAAACTACCATGAGATATCACTTATACCCATTAGGATAGAAACAATTAAGATGAACCATACCAACTGTTGGCTCATAAAATTATCCGGTAAATCCCCTCCAAATAATTCATTAATTATGGAGGAACTAGAACTCTTATTCACTGCTGGTGGGAAGGTAAAATGGAGCAACTACTTTGGAAAGCAGTTTGGGGGTTTCTTAAAAAGTATAACATATACACACTATATGATCCATCCATTCCACTCCTAGGTATTTGACCAAGAGAACTGAAAACGCATGTCCATATGAAGACTTGAAGATGAATGTTTATAGCAGCTTTATTTTTAATAGCGAAACACTGGAAACAACTCAAATGTCCCTCAAGAAATGAATGGGTAAAGAAACTGTGTTATATGTATATGATGTATTACTACTCAGCAATAAAAAAGAACAGATTTTGAAACATACTGTGCAATGAAAGAATCTGAAAACAATTATGCTGAATAAAGGAAGCCAGAAAAAAAGAGCACATACTGTATGATTCCATTTGTATATAGTTCTAGAAAATGCAAACTAATCTAGAAAGGCAGAGCAGTTGTATTGGCCTGGAGATGGGGTGGGGACAGGGCAGGAAGGGACAAGAGGGAGGACTTACAAAGGAGATGAAGAAAGTTTTGGAGATGATGGATAGGTTCATTATCTTCATTGTGGTGGTGGCTTCACAGACGTATACATATGTTGAAGCTTATGGAGTTGCAAACTTCAAATATGTTCAGTTTATTGTATGCCAATTATATTTCAATAAAGTTATTAAAATAAAAATTAAAAATTAAAATAAATTTATTCAAGATAAAAATGTGTAAGGTTAAAAAAAAAAGGATCCAGTAGTGGTGTTTTGAAAACACTGTTATGTGAGATATTTATTACCTGATAGTACACTTAACTGTTGAGCAGAGGAAGTGAAAAAGAGGTAGAGAATTTGACCAGATTCCCCTGGGAGTTTCCATATATTGGCAAAAATAGCACATGCCCATTTGTGGCAGCCCTGGCCAGAGTAGCTAACTTCCAGAAGAAGTCAGGAGAGTTAACACTGTTGTGAAAATTAAATTAGGTCACAGGCAATGCCTTGGCACTATTTATGAAACATAGTGGTTGCTCATAAAATTATTTGTTAATTATTAATTATTTTTAAATTAATTAACAAATACTTCATTAATAATTCATTAGTTGTTTGGAGACTTTTTTCAACCAAGTTGAGTAACATGATGGATATGCTTTATGTTTCCAAGGAGCCTGTACCTCCTCCTATTGGAAGTAGTGAAATATATGGGACAAAGGTAATATTCATTGAGGCCCCTCTGAGTCAGAACTCACAGGCCATACTTAAGTTCTGTTTTGTTGTTAATGAATGAAGAAGGTTAGTGTCTGGTCACCTATTTAAAATAAATACCCCTCTCCTGAACAATCTCATTCCATTTACTTGACTCTAAATATAATGCAGAATCATCATTATCCGTGAGACAAAGAGGCCAGCCGCAAGTGAGATAACCAGAGGGAAAAATCATGTTTTGCAGGAGTGATGTAATTCCAGCTGCTACTGACTATGGTTCACACATCTTAACTGAAACATTAGCATCTGGATGACAGATGAAAAGTCATTTGGCCGTGCTATTCAGAATGCAGATCCAAAAGGGCAATGGAGAGCTTGTTTTCACATGGTCTGTGTCTTTGAATGAGCTGATCTTCAGTACTGAGAAACAACAATTTCCACTTGTGGAAAAATAGTCTTAGTTAAGATCTGTATTACATTTACAAGTTGGAAGAAGGAGCGAATGATAGCTTGTAAAGTGCTTTTCTTCCCTGTCACGTCCATGCAGTTTACCCTGTCTGACATGTATAATCTGTAGGACAATATTGTCTAAAACTGAAGGACTTCGGTTAATGTTAAGTGGAGTAAGAATATAGTAAATCCTTCCTGAGGTAATTTAAAAATACTTGAGGAAGTCTAATTACATTACATGAATAATTTAAGCGTAGATTTTTTTCTTTAAACCTTACACCTTTAACAGGAGGCATAAATAAGTAACCTATGAGATAAGTGGCTCTTGTATAATAGATAAACACTGAAAATTAATACACACACACACTCTTTCTAGAATGCAGCACCTTCTCCCACTCTTGCCATTCTTCTTTTTATTGCTGAAAAAGGGTCTTGGTGTAAATTTTTAAAAATCATGGGGTTGAAGTTTTGTAGTGTAAATTCAAAACAAGAATGTTTAATCTTTCCCAGCACCCATTTTTAACTTACCTTTTGCTAAATTATAGTCAGAAAACAAACTCTTTTGGATAAAATTTCAGGAAAAGTGACAAAAATTATATATCTACTATTCAAAAAAATTTCTTCCCTCAAGTTAAATTATGGTACAAAAGAAGAACTTTTTTTTTTTTTTTTTGTGAGGAAGACCACCCCTGAGCTAACATCCATTGCTAATCCTCCTCTTTTTGCTGAGGAAGACTGGCTCTGGGCTAACATCCGTGCCCATCTTCCTCTACTTTATATGGGACACCGCCACGGGATGGCTGACAAGCAGTGCGTTGGCGGGCGCCCGGGATCTGAGCCTGCGAACCCCGGGCTGCCAAGCGCGGACTAAACCGCTGTGCCACCGGGCGGCCCCGGTACAAAAGAAGAACTTTACATATGCTATTTGCGTTTTTCATGATGTCTCTGGAGGTTATTGCATTATCTCTAATTACTCTTTATAGGATTGCAGGGCGCTTTTTGGTAGTAAAGAGTTATATTTGCAAAGATAGACAAACTCACTTAGTCTTGTTACCTAAAAAGATACTTAGTCTGATTATGCTCATCTTTTCTAAAATAAGTCCCTGCATGTAGTTTCTTTAGACAGGAAAAGGATTATGCCTTGCAACATGGTAAAATCAGGGATATATATGTATAAAATGAAAACTACAATTTAACAGCATTGTACGAGGATCAAATAGAATGTTTTCCAGGTTTCTCTCTTCCTTTTCCTTAAGTGGAACTGCTGATGCATCTACACCTGGCTGCTCATCAGCACGCCCTGGCTTACCTCCTTCCAGAGGGTTCCTTCCCACAGGCCTCTTGTCCTTCTCTGCAGTATAAAGCTCTCACCTCCCCCAGGTGGCCGCCCTGCTCTCCTTCCGACCCAGCTCTGCCGCCCAGGTCTCTCTCCACCCATTGCCCTGCCCCTCTCCTTCAGGTCAAAGTCACCTGTCTTGAAAAGCTATCCCAGTGATTCCTCTGTTCTGTTCACTCTGTAAAACACATTATTTGCGTCAGAGCCTGGGGACTTGACAATGTGGTGTAAATGCTTTTCATTAGCAGACTCCTAGTGTGCACGAACATCCAGGCATGTGGACCCAATGCTGTGTATACAGTGTCACTTCAACCAGAGACGGAAAAATGCATAAAAAAGGGATTTCAGGAAAGGATCATGATTGACTTAATTTTTTGTGTATATATACCTGTGTGTATGGTTTTCTATAATGAGCATATACATTCGGAGGAAGAAAACACCCTGAAAGAAATATAAAGGAAACAAAGGGTGTCCTCGGACAGGGTCTGCTCACACAGTCACGTTATTTGATAAAACAGTGAGGGGTGGGCAGAACACTGCTTTTAAAACTTAATGCAAAAATGAAATATTTTTTATAAACTTTCACGAAAGCAGGTTGGATACTTTCATTATTTCATGTAAGTGAGATTAGGAAGTAATATTTCCACACAGAGTTTTCCTGTAACCCGTGAGTAGCTGGGCAGTAAGCAGGCGATTTTAATCCCACGCCGACTACGTGCAGGGCCCCGGGCAGGGAGGCCTGCAGCCCGGCGTCTGCCGGCTCCGCCCCGCTGGGGGCCTCGTCGGAGCATGTTAAGGGACCCTGGGTCTGTGACGGCGGCCCTGGGAAAGCGGAGGAGGTGCAACGTAAATTGTTTTGCACAGTGAAGTGAGAGGGTGGAGCATGGAAGGGAACCCACAAAACAGAAGGGGCCGGAGGGTCGTCGCTCTCATCGACACGTGTTTACTGCGAGCCTAAACGGGCAGCCTCCGTTCTGGTGCTGGAGATTCGGGGGCGCACAAAACAGACGCGTCTCGAGTCTGCATTCTACTGCACAGCAGGCTGAAGTCTGAGGTTCTTGGGGGAGTGGGGGCGCTAGAGGAATTCTAAAATAAGAGATGCTTACTGTTCAATGTTGTTTCCTCATTGCTGCCATGTCGCCCCCAAATTTCCAGCAGAGGTACAGTGTTCACAAATGCTGTGTGAATGCGATTTCGGGTTATATTTTGGGTTCAGACAAACCAGAGAAAAGAGACGAGGCTGGAGGGCTGGCAGCTCAGCCGCACGCTGCCTGGAGCCCGCCCCGTCCTTGAGCTCACCTGCACCGGCACCCCCACTCGCCCCAGCCTCCCCTGCCATGGTGATGTGCGGAGTCCACCAGGAGCCAAGCCCGCACGGACGAGTGTATCACAAAGCAGGAAAGACAGTCCTTCTCTTGTGTTCCGATCTGTTGGAGAGTTGCCCAAACCACCTTGCCTTTGCAGTGATGTTTTGCAGGGTTTACCAAAAATAGTTGTTTCAATTTTAAGTCTCTGCTTCTTTATCTCCTCTGCTTAAAACCTTTCAATGGCGTCCCATTACCCTCAGGATGTGGGCCGACATCCTTAAATACAAGATAGAAGAGCCACACAGTCCAAAGCCCACCACCCCCCACCTCGGCCTTACCGGAGCTGAGCCCATCAAATGGATCCTAGGGGCTTTGCACAATTTAATCCTCCCGTCTCCGACTCCTGGCCCTGCCTGGTCAAACCTCAATTTAATTGTCTTTTCCCTGGAGAAGCTTCCTTTAACTTCCCTGTGTTAGATCTCCCTGTTAAATGCTCTTCCAGCGCCCTGCAGCTCCTCTCACTTGACCCCACTGTGGTAGCTTGCTGTGTAGTGCCTAGTTCCTATGCTAGAATTCAGGTTTAAGTTCTTTGCTGACCAGCTTCGTAGCGCTCACATCTGTAACCTCAGAGCTCAGCCTAGTGCAGAGTGCAAGTGTAACAGAGCAGACAGGAGTCCCTGGGGATCTGGAGACCAGACTCCAGACTGTCTTTGGAACTTACCTCCTTTCCCGAGCTTTGTGCCTGGGCCAGCTTTTCTCTCCTGGGTTGGGTATACTCCCAGGAGACTTCTTACTGCTCCAAGGTTGTATGTGTCTGTCTGGTTTGTTTGGGCTCAGGATGGGACCTTCGGTGCAATCTATTCGTAAATGTTCCGCACAAAGAACCACGGGATGTCCACAGAGAAATAAAAGTGAGTTTTATCTCTGCAAGAGCAACTGACAGTGCCAGACACTCACTGACTTGTTCTTACTATTCTCAGGGCAAGGAAAGCAAGCGTTTGCCTGTGATAACTCCTGTAACTTTGGCCTTGGGACTTTGGGATCGTTGGTGTGTGGGCACAATTACCTGTATTCTGGGAAGGCCCTGAGCTGTGTAGCCCGTACAGTTTCCTTCACCTGCTGGATCTTCCCACAGTACATCACTCAGCTCGACACACACTGTTCTCTGTACTCCTTACAGAACTGACTTCAAGGGTGTCAAACGCTTCTGCTGCTTCTCACAGTTCATCATGCTCCTTCTCTTCCCCTCGCCTATCACCTCTGCCTCTCCGCCAGGGTTCTGTGACATGCCCCTGGCTTTTATTTTTATTTTATATTTATTCACTTTCATCAGCCCACATTCCTACAGAGAACTTGTTGTCATTTTTATATAGACTCCGGCCTTGACACTTATGTGTTTTACTATCAGAGGCTCCGGAATCCTTGGGGATCTAAGAGGCAGAATGGGGAGAAACCAGATGTAGGAAAAGCTACCTCAGCTGCACAGTGAAGGGCCCTTGTCTGGGTGCCTGGCGAGCTCTCCATGTCAATCTTTTCCGTTCTGCCTGCACCCCCTGGCAGCCAGGCTGTGCTCTGATTTTGAGGGCAATATGTGCTGATAGATAGAAAAACACATCTACAGCAAATCTTTCTTTCTTAGCACCCCATAAACTTTAACAAACTGGGTGAAACTAGGCCCCGGTTACCAGAGGGTAATTTGGGGTTGTCTGTTTTCACTAAACACTAACATCAGAGGTTACATCAATTCTTTTTTATGCACACTGTCAGGCCATGTGACATATGCCAATTAAGCTTACAAAAATTAAATTTGACTTCATTATTTTATCTTGTACAGAGATAGTTTCCTAGAGCCATTAACCTATAAGAGAGAAAAGAAATTGGGAAAGTTACACATTTCTTTCTCTTCTTTTGAAATGGATCACAAAATCTAATTTGAATAAAACTTTAAGAAATTACATGCTGTTCCTACTTGATGTTGTACAAAAGCTTTGCCTCTGCTTGTTGGCCACCTCCGTTGTCATGGCAACAACTGCACTTTCACAGATGCCGCAGTGCATTTGCTGAGCAGGAAGATAAGCCTGTTCTTTACGAGAATAATTATTTGAGAACAGGTGTCATTAACATAAGACTTTTTGTCAGAACCGTTAGAAAAAGGACAAAATGGAATATTGCTATCCCATGAGATCAGGAAAATGTTAGAAGAAAAATAGCATAAATGTATAAGATACTTGAGTGTACAGAGTATTTTGTGGGCTAATTCAGTATAAATACAAAAATGCACGGAACATGAACAAAGGTCCTTGAAATTTAGCCCTGGAAGGTATCTGAGAAATAATGTAGTATAAACTCTTGACTTGCACTAATGCAAAAAAAAAAAAAATAGCACTATTTTTCAGCAAACTACGTGTATAATTTCCTGTGGGAAATCAATGAACACTAGAAATTTATGTTGGTATCAGGAGAAATGTACAGCTAATCAAAGTGGACATCATAAGATTTGAAATTCACCTCCTTATTAATGAAATAAATATATTTTCTCATAATATCTGAGAAGTTTCTGTTTGGAGTACATGTTTTTATGGTAATGAGCCATTACATCGAGGGAGGTAATCTCGATTGAGCAAAGTAATTGAGTTTTTAATACAATTCTTTCTTGCATATGTGAGATAACTTTTTCACTGACAATAAAGGTGAAGTTGAGCTAAATTACATTATTCTTGAAGGTACAAAGAATGGTTGTGAGCTAAAGACCGGTTGCTGATAGCCCTCTCAACTCCCTTATTCATCCTTAAAAATCATCTAATATTCTTCTTTTGGAATTACTTGAAAAGAAATGGGCAGGGTAAGTGCCTTTCAACGTCAAGAGAACTCAGGATTTAGGTGAAGTGCTAATGAGTAGTTTGTGAGCCAACCGTGAGTCTGCTCACAGCTGTAATGATGTTCCTGAAATCCTGGGGCACCTCTCTTCCCACGACGTGATCATTATTAGAAGATTCTACTTTCAGAGACTTCCCCAAGGCCAAAGCTCTTCCTTTTCTAACATTTGTACGACATTTTCAACATACCAGGCACTGTTAGATTTGCCGGTTTCAGAAGGTAAATGACATTTTCCTGTCAATTGCTGTTGTGGAATTCTGTCAGCCGTGTCTTGGCATTATTTCTAAGAACACTTTTTCAATCTAAATGTGTAGATTTTCCACTTATTGTTAAAGATGGGGACAAAACTGATATATGGATTGTAGGATCAGATCCATTATTCCACATTAAATCATAGGATCCATATTTTAGATATAGAAACCAACAGGAAGGTGCAGGCTTAGGGACTTGCTATATTATTTTGGATCAAAGGAACACTTAAAAGGAATTTTTTCAGTATGTGGAGCCATTGGCACTAACTGAAATTTCATTGCAGAGAGTGGAGATGTGACAGACAGGGGAGCTTTTGGACCATGGCATAACTATATAGTGAAGGAGCTTGCAGATATTTAATATTGTGGCAATTTTGATACCAAATATTTAGTTGATGAGTGAATTAAAACCAGTGACTCAATTTAGCATAAATTCTCAAAAGGCTATCAATTTAACAAGCTGTGGCCCTACATCAGTTATGAGCATGTGAATAATTATTATGGTTAGCTCAGCACACAGTTCTGAAGGTTTTAAGCTGGTGAAAAGAAACAGCTGTGTGTGTGTGTGTGTGTGAGTGCATGAGAACCCTGTGTGCACGAGAGGCAATAAAACATAGTGGTTAAGAGGATGAGCTTTGGAGTCACAAAGAGGGTCCTAATCCAAGCTTGGATTGTTACATGTTCTGAAACTTTAGGTCAGTTAAACTCTCGAGGCCTCTCAGTTTTGCAGCTCTAAAATGGGAATAATAATTATTAACTCATCAATGTGATTAAAAAGTACCTTGCATATAATAGATAGTGAACAGTAATAATAATGATTACTATTTGATAGATTTAATGAATCTCTGTATGGTGGAGGTAAAATATCATTACCCACTTTCATTTTAATAAAAAATACTTTTGTTCTAGGAAATAAACACAGAAGAATTTAACTAAGATATTGAAATTTTCAAAATAGACTTTTGGATTACTATAGGAGGCTTATTGCAACCTTTATAAAATGTGTGCATTATATGCTTTACTGTCTAACCAACCTTAACATGCCTGTTTACAATGGGCAACAAAGAATTTTGAGTTTTCTGCTGGGGAGCTAGTAAATATGTGAATACTACACACTATCAAGAAAGATGACCCAGCTACACTACGGTGCCACTTTAAAAAAACTGCTGTCCTGCCTCCTGGCTGGGAATGCTCACGTCCAGGTTGCCGACTGTGCCGCACGACATGCAGTGGTGTGCTGGTAAAGGCTCTCTCAATGGCAGCAACTATGACACTAATGACAATGACAACAACAAAAGCCCAGACTTGGAGTGTTTGCCAATTTTTATGATGTAAATACTTCCACCATGGCTAATTTCCACTGTAATTCCCAAATATTTAACAATCAGCTCTCCAGCAGGAGCCAGCTCCCGCACATTGCCGCGCCAGTTCTAGCCTGCTTCTCTCAGTTACAGATTTCTGGACCGCCACTCTCGGTAGCCCATTCCTGTCAGTCATTGAAAACTTGTTGCCCTCACCCTGCCTGGGAAGGGGTGCGAGACAGACCACTGTGCCATAATGTGTCTCAATTTGAGAAGCAAATTTGATCTTTATCTCCAAATGTCAAGGTCCACGTGAGATAGGTAGCTAGGTAGACATGAGTGGGGATCATCATGGCTGGAGACCTTGCTGCATCGGTGAAGCGCCTTGCTGGCATCTTACAAGATGCAGATAAAGGGGAACTAAGACCCACCTGGCACCACCACCGGAGTCTGAGGCCATCAACTGTGACGATAAAAATAACAAGTGCAGAAACAACACATACAAAGCCTTCTGCTATACACCTCTAGAGGACATTGATCTTTCTTTAATTTACATACAAATTCCATATGGATTAGCCTGCCTCCCACGGGGGATGAGTGCCATGACAGGTCCAGGGATACCCCTAGAAGGTCACGAACTGCCCCTCCTGAGGGGTGGGTGGAGGAAAACCCATTATTGGTGGATAACCAGATAATGCTAATTCCCTTCTGAACAGGCCAAATAAAAGTAAAACTAACCCAAGACACAGGGCAGATGCTTTCTCTGGCACTGCCTGCTCCTCCCTTGGAGTGTCTCTGACCTCTCCGGTAATAAATCTTTGCTTGCTTGCTGTTGCCGTTGTGCCCGTGTCTGAATTCTTCTCCTACACTGACCAAGAACCTGGGTGATTGGACTCTTCGGTCCAGTTACACATGGAAGGAATTACTATTTCCCTTATTGGAATGTTAAAGGAAGCACAAATGCTTGGACACAAGAGAAAAAGCCAGTTAGTTACTTTACTTTTCTGGACCTTCCACGCTCATGGACACTCATGGAAATTCAAAAGGCAAAAACGTGATGATATATAAAAGGTTTTTCTTTGACTATTTGTGATTCTGAGGGGCGAGCCATTTATGCACATACATAGCTGATACAGGTATACACACATCACATATCACATAATACAAAATTCCATGATGTCCTTGGTAATATTGTATTAGTTATAAGGACACAATTTTACCAGTCAGATATGTTTATAATTCTTACGTTTATAAATACTATTAAATAATTTGTGAATTTTTTTTTTCAGTTAAAGTATTATAATTGATGCTATTTTAGGGAGCAAATTAGCACTAAATTGCAGATTTCTGATGCAAAAGAATGTTCATTTTGAAGAGATGTAATTGAAATAATTGAACCTTTCATTATAGTTGAATTTTCCTCGTCTCTTTCTTTTTAGCGGTAAGGACAGATTACAGAATTAATTTCTTTTACCTTCTGTGGTTTGATTAAATGCCCTTAAATATTTTAGAGAGAGAATGAAAAAAGAAGTCTGCCCAGTTTCTTTAGAGTCCTGGAATTGACTTTCTGACAGGCTTTCTTCCCAGGTTAGCTTAGTGAAAACGTAGAGTATGGATTTAAATCACCATTAAAGGAAAAGTCTTTAGTCTCTGCTCTTCTTGCGCAGAGATCAGGCATTATCTACGCCTCCTTGACACCCTGTATGAAACCCTCCGTTCTGCAGATGACCAATGAAGACTGGTCATCTGTGCCAATCTTCTTCTACTTTGTATATGGGACACGGCCACAGCATGGGTAGATGAGTGCGCTAGGGCCGCGCCTGGGATCCGAACCCACCAATCCTGGGCCGCGGAAGCTGAGCACGAGAATTCAACCACTACACCAGGCGGGCCCCTTGAGAGTCGTTAGGAAGAAAAAACACTGCGTCCAGGCGTTTGTCCCAGGTCCACATAGGAGACACAGGGGAAACCAGAACAGAGCTCGGGTGCCCGGAGGTCTCAGTGCCTGATCTGTGTTTTACGCTTCCTATTTCAACTCCTTGTCTCTGTAATAATGCAAAGAATCTTCAGCTTTAAAGAGGGAAGATGAGAGTTAGAAACATACAGCATCAAACAGCCAGACACAGTCAGGACTTCAAGATGAATTCAGGTTCAACTCCCCTGGGAAAGAGCAGTTTCCATACCTTGGTGCAAGTCTCAGTGTGATTTGAAGAAATGAAACATTGCAAAAGAAGGAGAGAGAGAATCATTGGTTTTGCCAGGCTAATAGCCATGGTAAATGAGTTTCCTTTGAAGCAAAAGTCTCTGCCACAGGACAGAAAGGCAGCATCTCTGAAAATAGAAGTGAGAGAGATTCAGGAAGAAAAAGAAGAAAGCAAAGATTCTAAGGTATTTTAAATTTGATTTTTGGGAGTCTGGATGCCTGTAATTCTTGCATATAGAGCTGTAAAGAAACATGAAAGTAAAACAGGGAAAGAAACTGGAAGTCTATTATTAAACCCTTTTCAAATGTTATTTTTTTCCTGCAGCATCATTTTTTGGTCTTTAGATTTTGGTTCTTTTTTTTTGCCATTGAATTCAAGAACAAAGCTCTGTATGGATTATAATGCAATATCCTGGCCCTGAACTCCAAACTGCAGATTAATTTTAAAGCAAGATGAGTTCTTTTAACTAATACATCCCCAATTTAAACTCAGATGTGGTAATTCACAAGGAAAAAAAAATATTCATGACATCCATGACTCTATGCAAGGCAGAAGGAGCCAGTGCAAGCTCACTCAGGTCATTTATTGAGATGTTTTCAAGGCCATCGATCCAGTCTAGGGAAGGGAACTAACATTTACTGAATACTTACTAGATGCTAGATACTGTGGTTAGTACTAATATTTCCGAACAACGGCTCCATGAAGGAGGTTGTGAAATCACAGCTACAGAGAGAAGGAATAAAATGTTTGGAGAAGTGAAGCAGTGTGTGACAGATTGCTCAGCTAATAATGGCAGGTCCATGTGGGCTTTGCTGCAAATGCCAGTGCTGCCCACTGGAGCATGCTGCACTTCTAGCAGGTGTGCAGGTGTAAGTTTGTGGGGTTGACAAGCCTCTTTTACACACATTATTTCATTAGGTTCCTGGAGGTAGGTATTGTTATTGTTATTTTTGAATGAGGAAACTAAAGCTAGGTATGATTATGTAACTCACCATAAGCTCCAAGCAGCACAGCTAGGTGCTTGGATTCAGTTGTTGGCCACCTCCATGTTTATGGATTTACAGGTGCTTCTTAATAGCCCAGGTCATCAAAAGCTAATATCACAAGCTTTTCGGCCCATTAGTGTCTTAGGGTCAATTGATTTCCTAAATTGGCTTTCCATCTCCTCCTATCTCTCCCCTTTCCTTTCCTTCTCACAGCCCTCCAGTGATATGACCAATTTAGCCTTCTTATAAGCCACCACTATGATTTATTTGTTTCAAGAGCCACTATGGAGCTAAACACAAGTTTTCTAGATTTTCCTTGGTTTCAAAATACACACTCAATCGTTACAGAATTTTACTATTAGCATCCTAGAAATGAAAGGAAACACTGGTTAATGGTAAAATAGCAAACACTGATGAAGCTGTAAGGTTCAAGACATCTTAAAACGTAGAAGCCCAGTTGTGACTGGCCTCAGTTCTCTGTAAAATGTGAATAGTGCTGTGTCTATTGTCCTTGAGCCTCCTTCTGTGGTTCTCTTTCTGGACTGTCCCCTAGAGCTATCCATCCACTCCTTCTTTCCTGATTTGCCTTTTCCCTCGCTGTGGGCCCGCTGCACTCAGTGTCACCCTTTGTTTCAGGGCTTGTCGTTATCCCAGGGGACTGTCAGTCCCCAGACTCTAGGAACTCTTTTCATGTAAGCAGGTGAGTGCCATGGGGCATTAAACCTTGGCTAAATTTCAGCCAGGTCTTTGTGACTGGAACTGCAGAAAGAGAAGGTGACTGATAATTTTTAGAAACAGAGAAGAAGAAAAGAAATGGTGATGCCATGGGGATGGAGATAATTATTTCGACCATCCGAACCCCTTCCTCTAAAGCAGTGGCTGACATCAAGGCATGAAGTCGTGGAGAACGAAGGGTGAGTTTTGGAGGAGCCAGAGAAAATCACTTAGCAGAGTTCCTGAAGAAGCAGAACTGGGATCATGACAAATATATCCTAGAAATAGGATGCCTTAGAATGGGGGAACTGGAAGAGGAAATCTCCCATCCCTCTAGTCACTAAGGGTTATGGATAGGAAGTTGAGTGATCTTTTACAGGATTTAGTTTGTCTTTGCAATAATCAGGTTTAATGGTTATTAGTTATATATTCTTGTTTATAAACCAGTTGTCAGTTGTGACCTCTCTGACTCAACATGTATAAACTTGACTTGAACTATTAATACCACGGCTTGTGGAAGCCCCAGGCCTTCCAAATATCAGAGACTTCCCAGGTTTTCCCTGTACGGTCTGTCCTCTCCATCTCTGAAAGTGATTTGTTTCACGTTGCCTGTTTTATTCCATGTCAAACTGGGTATTAATCTTTACTAATTTCCATAGAGAAGCCCCCTTTGGACAAATTCCTCTTTGTCCAAAATCTTTGCATCAGCAGACAGTCAAACTTTGCAGAGATTCTCACCCTATGACTTAAAGGCTTTTCTCAACAAAAGTGAGTTTCTGCTTAAGGGGATTTCTTGTACAAGCTGCTAGAAGAATACTCTTTTCTTCATATTTTAATAAATTTGAATCACTTTTTGAATCTCACCTTTAGGAACTATGGGTGGGAATGTTTTTTTTTTTCCTCGGGCAATAGTGACGTCTATTATTTTTCACCATAGTAAAGGCTTTAGGTAGATATATTTGTCATGACCCAGGGAAAAGCTCCATGAATACTAGAAAACTTCTCTAACTCTCTTCCCCCAAAAGGGGGTTATGGTAGCTTTAGATTTACACAAAAAAGATTTTAGACCAGAAGCTAGTAGAATTCAGCAGGACACACAGTCCCCTCATTTCTCTGTTACACATTTGCGTATGTCATATCCCCTCCCCCCGCCAGTGAGGCTGTAACGTTGCAGCCATCCCCTTCCACCCAGAGCCAGCATACCTGGAGGAAAGTTCTGTAAACCAAGTTTGAACTTTTTTCCTCAGACAACTCTTCATAGGGAGCTCTAAGGATGGTCCCATGTATATGACTTCCACTTGATTTTGGAGTGCTAATGATTTTCTCTGACTTTATGGGTTGTTGGAACAAACAATACCAAATTCACGAAGGGCTCTCAAGTTCCATGGATCCTGATTTCCCACAGTCAGGCATTCAGTATTTACAGGAGCCAATAGTGAGCCCGGGACTATTTCTCAAAAGAAGAATAGTTACTTGTGAAGAGGGCCTCTCCTGTGATTCTTCTGCCAGGGCCCAGCACAGGATTCATACAGCATCTCGACCTGCCACAGAAGCTATAACCACATTGTGTCTATTGGCTGCTGGGGACCAACTGGCAGAAAGACTTCCACAGAAGGCTGGACCAGCTAGAAAATCATCTTTTGCTCTCTGAAATTAATTAATGAGACATAAATTTAATGAGAAATCTTACGGTTTACTCATTAATGTCCAAATATGTTATATGCTACCTTCAAAATCTAAAGAGGCCTATCAAGCACTGTGTCCTAACCTAGTGGTAGGAGGTACAAGTTTGGCTGCTTTTATTTCACCTTGGAGAAGATGTATTGCTATGCTCCATAGGACTGAACCTCCAGGAATGTCAGTGAGCTCACAGATTCTTGGATTTTGTGGAAATTTTGTGTCACTTTCTGGCAAACACATTTTCCTAAGGCAATTTTCCTTCCTACTCACCAGGTCCTGCCAAGATGATGCACCAACATAGTGGAACTGGGTAGTGATGTCCTCTGGGATGGTGAGAGGACTAAAGGGCCCGAAAATAATTATGGCACAGAGATGAGGGGCATATATAGCCATGCCAAGTAAAAGCAAACTGACTCTGATATTTTCTGAGAGAAAGAGAGAAGAAAGGATATGCCAGCTCAGTAGTTACATATCTTGTTTCAGGGGCTATAGAGGTTTGTTTTAGTAAAGGAACCACCTCTGACACAGCAGCTGAAACTGAAGCAGTTAATATTAAAAATTCAACAAAATTTGTTGTTCTGCAAGACCCATCTGTTTTTTGTACCAAAAATACAAGTTAAATGGGGATGTGATAGGGATCAGCATCCATGTATCTTTCAGGTCTTGATGCTGGCCCTATACTTATGATTTCCTCAGGGACATGCTATTGCTTTTGCCTCAGCACTTTGGTAGAAAGTGAGGGAGGAGTAGCAAGGGCTTCCACTGCTCCCTCCAACTGTAATAGCTCTTGTCTACAGGTCAGGGAACCAACGTGGGCATCACTTTCAGTTGTACTCAGGAAGTGGGGAAATAACACAGTTTGGGCTCACAGACCCGACTGTCATTGCATGAGGAGGACTCGAGGCAATGCTCTATTTATCACCTGATTCCCATGGTCTCCCCTCGACTAGACGTCTTCAGAGGAATTTTAGGTCTGTGGGAATTAGCATTAACTTAGAACCAGTGTCTGACAATTTATCAGAGATGTGGGTATTTGTCTTCCTCCAGTGGTAATGTAAATGTCAGCAGGTCTCTGGAGAAGGCTGAGAGGAAGATTTACAATATGTGTCTGTGATGCTGTCATAGGGTCTCTCACCAGTTATCCATCCTTCCCTGTAATCAAGTGGCTCTGGAAACTGAGTCGGGTCTGGGAGGTTGGTCAGGGGCCATGACTGTTTATTGTGGTGACTCAAATCTGGTCTCATTCACCAGATCTAATTGTTTTTTCTAATAACAATCAAGTAGGATATTAACTACCCATTTATTTTGCTCCCAGAAGCCTCCTGATCATTGCGCTAATAGCGAAGATTTCTACAGGACAAACCATTTGTATTGCTCACGGGCCCTGCTGCCCGTCACGTTAACCACATGCACGTTGTCTCAGTGGTTATCCGGCGCTTTTTGGCCACTGCCCCCTCTGGATCCCATTGTGCCTGTTGGGATCAAGAAGCTCACTGCAAAGGCTGCATGTTTCATCCTTCTCCTTGACCCACTGAGGACAGGCATGACTGCAGTTTTCAGGGATCCTGTTGATTTTCTCATCCGCATATTCCACAAATTCTCTGAATCTCTGAACATGCCTGGAGCTGAGAATTTAAAATCTTTAACTCATTACTTAATTTTTAAAGTCCTGCATTTAGAACCAACTGGCCTGATTTCCAGTTCCTGTGTTCTGTGTGCCCCCTTGGTGATTTTTCCAAGAAGCCATTTGGCCTGCCATGTACTTGCCTTCAGCTGTCCCTTTATCCCAGGTCACCGCAGAGCTATTTTAGGTGATATTTGCCGCTGCATCCCGTGCCAAGGATCAGTGGTGTACCATCCTCTGATATCAACTGCATCTTTACCGCCTTCAAGACCAACTAGGTAAGACAATCCATCTCATTTCCCTGAGGGTCTTTCACCTTTAGGTACAAACAACACACAGACCTGGTTTTGAAGTTGTGGACAACAGAATCCACTCTAGTAATTTAAGCAGATTTTTTAACGGACATAGACAGCTCAAGATGAATAAACAGACTATAGGCTGTGTGTTGGATATTCTCTACTAGCTACCTACCTCACCCCACCCCCACTCCAATCTTTGCCCTGCTGTACCCCAGGACATGGGCCTCCAAGGACCGCATTAGCTGGGCCTTTTGCACCCTGACTTCCAGTTGGGTCCAGCCAATAGGAGCATCAAGCAGATTAGAGGTGAGAAGAAAGAGGTTGGGTATTCACTCCTGATCTTTCTTTGCTGTACAGTGGTCTGCCAGTGGCTGCATTTCTCTAAGGCTATATCTTCCGTCAGCTGCCTCCTCCTCCCTGGCCATGCCTTTCCCCAGGCTCCAGTAACACTGATACCTTTCTTGTCCCTTCAGACTTAACAGTAGTTAGTCCCTGGCTGCTTAACCATCCCTTTTGGTTCCCTTAAATTCTCGCATATCTCTGCATTAGTCATTCCATTAAATTCTCCTCAGCTAAACTTTTCCGAGCATATCACCTGTTGGGAGCCTGACTGGTACAGGTTGAGTTTCTGAGACTGACAGCACCGTCTGCTACCTCTGCAAAGACCAGAGAGCTTTCAGTTATGAAGGTGCCGCTCACTCCACCTGCCGGCTCCAGAAGCGTGCCATGCCTTCCATGGTCAGTAAGATGCTGAATCCAGAGCTTCGTTCATAGCGGGGGACTCCAGACACTGACATGGCTCTGATCCACGTCCATGGCAACCTCTGTTTCCATCTCTTCTTGTAATTCAGTTCTGAATTAAAGTCTTGCACAGGTGCATCTGATGGTGGGATTTTAATCACCTATTATCACTTACCTAGCAAGGGAGGATGGAAAAAAATTTTTCGATATTTATGTTTGGAGGAAGGATTTACACATATTTCCAAATGTGGAGAGGTGTTCAGAAAATTTGGGACATGTGTGAATGACAGATTTACTTGTTATCTCTTTCATTCTCTTATCCTTTACGATCATATTCATTCAATAGACTCCACTTATGTTTAACCTTAAGTTTTCCCATTTCTTCTTTCCTGATTTCCCTTTATTTGGTCCTATTGCTCACCCTTCAGTACTTTCCTTTTGCTGTAGAATAGTCTCAGATTATCCTGTAGCAGCCACCATGTGACAACTCTTCACGCTGGAGATAGAGCACCAGTGTGGTTGAGGCTTGGTCTCTTCCCTCACTGAGGACTCAGGACTGCTCTCTCCTGGTCAGGAGAAGCTTGGATCCCCTCAAAGACACAGGTCTAAAGATCTAAATCCAAGGCCCAAGGATTGTGTGGAGCAGGTGTTCTCAAAGCGTGGTTGGAGGACTCCTGGAGGTCACTGAGATCCTCTCGGGAGGTTCCTAAGATTCTTCCCTTTTCACCTACATATTTCCTCAAGGCTGAATTTTCTTCATCTACTTCAATGAAAATAATGTGTCACAACAGGTAGAATGAGAAGCTGAAATGAGAATTCAGCTGCCTTCTGTTAAGCCAGATATTTTGAAAGAACAAGTTTTGAAAAAACATAAAACAATGTCATTCTTCTCAAAAATTTTTTTGTATTGGAAAATATAGCTATTTATGTGTTATTTTAAATAAGTAAACATCTAATAATAATTTATTTTATATAATATTCAATAATAAATAATAATAAATAGTTAAATAAATATTTTAAAATTTCTCAGTTTTACTTTCTAATACAGTAAATACCAATAGATAGAATCCACATAAATGAAAGCTCTTTGGGGTCTTCAATTTTTGAGAGTTGGAAGGGATGTTAAGACCAAACATTTGAGAATCCCTGGTGTTGTTTCTTTAGGCTGACTTGGATACAAACCAGAGCACAGTTGATAAGGTAAAATAGGCCTTGCAACAAGTATTGAATTTGGGTGGTCCATCAATAATTTAAAACCCAACTTCATTTTCATCAGTAGCCCATGTGGTCTAATTTTCACCTCACTTATTTGTCCTCCAAATCTTCAAAAGATAAAAATAACTGGTTGAGAATATCAGAAATCTCAAATTCCCCAATTAATCAAATCAAATCAAATCTACTATTAAAAGTAGTCAGGAAAAATATGCCAGACCTTCCTTTTAACTGTTTAATTGGACAATTTCTTTAAGTCCATGTTACCTTCATAATAGTACTTGGGCCTCTACAAATTAGATCACAAATCCCAGTTAAAATCAAATCTAAAATCCATTGCACGGGCATAGCTTTAATTTACTTGATGTGTCTCCTCTGTTGCTGAGTAAAGTGTACTTAGCTGCTATTCTAGTTATTAGCCAATACCCTTACAAGTGAGTCCAGTAATTCTTGAAAAAATTCCAGAATGTTTTATCAATAAGGAAGCAGATGCATGTAGTAAATTTAGAGTAGCACTCTTTTATTCTTTCTTCATAAACTCTGCTGCAGACCAAGTACGATGCCCCTAAGCTGTTTGCGTGGATTAACCAGCCATGTTGGTGTCACTAAGTTTACATCCTGTGGTAGTGTATACCGAGAGGACCAGATAATGATGAAGGAAGGGGGGGTGGTTCTTAAAATTCTAAAATAATAAACAAATTGACCCAAACGATATTGTGGCAGAGGCTACCAATTGTGGCTGGGCACCTGGCTGCCCAGCAAGAGATCATATATATTAGCCTCCGTGGCAGTTATGCATGCTCGTGTGACTAAGTTGTCACCAATGGAATGTGAATTAAAGCAGCACTAGAATCCATAAGGATGGAGGGGCCACTGCACTGGTTTGAGCCCCTGAATAACTGTCTAGCAGAGTCTATCTCTCTGCTCTCAATTACCACATGAGGAATCAACTTGTTATCTTGGTTGAACCACTGCATTTTTGTATTTCTTTCTTACAGCAACTTAGCCTTCACTCCAACTAATGCAAATCCAAAATAAAAATATAGAATTCCAACATAACATCTCTAGGCTAAAGAATGCAGCCAATTAAAATTATACTAAAAGGTCCAATCAGTAGTCTTGATTATATTAATTTCATGATTAAAACATTTATTCTTGGGGCCAGATCTGTGGCCTAGTGGTTAAGTTTGATGTGTTCCACTTTGGTGGCCCGGGTTCCAGGGTTTGGATCCTGGGTGCAGATCTACACCACTTGTCAGCCATGCTGTGGTGGCGACCCACATATAAAGTGAGGAAGATCAGCACAGATGTTAGCTCAGGGCTAATCTTCCTCAGCAAAAAAAAAAAAAAAGTTTATTCTTTTATCTTAAAATAGGATTTAATAATTAAAAGTATTAGTAATTGTAAACATGTCCATTCCAGAACTATACGGAAATCAATATTTCGTTCTCCAGGTTCTAGCAACGTCTGAGTGCGTTATAATCTGCTTAAATTGAATTTAACTCTCTATGGCTGTTTTGCAGGCTTTTTAAAACTCGCCTTGGAAAGAAAAGTGAAATTTTCCTAAAACTTCCCTACACCTTCCTTACTTCAACACATACACAAAGATGGAATTGCTGTTTTTCATCTTTCACACCTGATGTTAAGTCCTCATTCTGCTTGTGGCTTCTTGCTCCTGGGATTAGCCTGGCCCGTTGAATTTCAGTCTACCTACAGAATGAGAACCACCAGGAAAATAGACTCATGGTAGAGAAGTTTTCTGTTCCTGGAAATACACAAGGACAAGGGGATAGAGTCCTTGACAGGGAGGCCCAGTAGTAGATAGGACAGAGGTCCTCAACATTTTAACCTGTAGGACATACTTGATATTCTCATGTCTGACACTCCTGTGGGCCCACTTACCAATGCCATTACCAATTTCCTAGTCATAACCTCATCTCTTTCTCGTGAAAGCCTATCTGAATGCAAATGGGTGGGAATAATCTTGTTAGATCGGTAATCTCACATATGCTCTAATTTATTGCAAAACTAAAATATTTAAACTTTAGTTATTATTAGCTACAAATTAATTTTTATAGTTTCCAATAATTTATGTGACCCTCATGTTGCCAAATTCTGTGACTAAGAGTTCCAGACGAGGTACATTTTAGGGTTTTAAAAATAGAGTCAAGGAATTCTCCATTAATTCATTCGCAATAGTAGCATTAGCAATCTTGTAGTTTTTATATCTTAAAACTCATTATAAATAAAAATATAACAATAGTAATCCTGCCATATACACAATGTACAAAATAAATTTATATTGTTTACACAGAAAAAATAAATTTATATATATACAATATGAAGCTTCTGGAAACAATACTAATGAGGGAATTCAAATGTTGAACAAGGGACTGTGTCCAACGAATGTCCAAATCTTAATAATCTATAATTTTTATAATTAATTCAGTTCTCTATGCTATCTGATTTTAAAATGTCATCCTTTAAAAAGTGGCATTATACTTTTGACCTTAAATAAAAATGAATTTGTATCACTCTTCTATAAATAAGAGCCTACGAATCCACTGACGAGGGCAGGGCTAGTCCGGATTAGACTCTCCTATTTTGCATTCCCAAGAGCACCTTACACTTTCTGTTTTCTAATGCTTATTGCAACCATCATAACGCTACCACTGCCCCCCCCCGCCGCTGCCAGCCTTTGGCCCAGGGGACAGTTACTGTGTTGGTTGAGCTCACTCTTCTGTTCCCAGCATTTAGCACAATGGCTGCCACACAGCTAATTCCCAGTAAACACTTAATTGGAATAAATTGAACTGATCAGAATTAGGTCCTTAGTAAATACCTCTTGAATGATTAAAACTCAATTATCTGGGAGACAGCTCATAATTTAATAAAAGCAACATAAAACTCAGATTCAAAACAGTAATTTCAATTATGCTGTAGTTGAGGATTTAGCTGTGTTCTTTCCTTGACCTTCACGGATCAGGGCCTCCGGCCCTCAATTCTGTGCCCTATCACCCCATAGACTGCTGCTAACTGGGAAGAAAAAATCTAGATTTTTATTTCTGTGACTGATAAGTTGGATATTTAGAACCATAGAATTTAGTTAAGTTGATCACTAAACTTTTCTGCATCTCCATTTCCCTTCTCTAAATTAGGGAATTGTGTTGCATCACGTTGTCATTTGTGGAGGAGGAACTGTTGGTGGCCACACGAGCTTCCACGGCTCGTCTCTGCGGAGATCCATCTGGCAGGGGAAGGTGCTACATAGAGAATTCCTCTGGGTTCTAGTCTCTCCATTTTCAAATGTAATAAGTTTAAAACTCGTAGTTACAACTCAGATATGCAGAAGTATAACTTCATTTCCCTGCAAGTGAACCCAACCTGTCCCCAAGCCCCATTTTGTGTGGCATAGGAGATTAATCTTGCTTTTAAGATAAGAGCCTTCTGGTTTCCTCAGTCTTATCCAGATTACCTCAGCTTCTTTTGAGTAAAGACTCAAGCTTTCAGGGTTTCTCTCCCCCTCCTTTTCCTTCTCTCCTCCTGCTGAATCTGGGTGCAAGGGTGCCCTTGCTCAACATTACATTTTTACTAAACTTTATAGCATTCGGGGAGGAGCCTCTGGCCCATTTGCTGTCCTCAGACCCTTGCTGACCTCTGCTGAGGGTCTCACCTGCTTGGCCTGTGCACATCCACCTCTGCCCTTGCTGGATCTGCTGTCACGGTGTGGCCACTGCAGCCAGAGGTTTGTTCTCTCAGCACTGGCGGTGCG
Source organism: Tapirus indicus (assembly GCA_031878705.1). Taxonomy (NCBI): domain Eukaryota; kingdom Metazoa; phylum Chordata; class Mammalia; order Perissodactyla; family Tapiridae; genus Tapirus; species Tapirus indicus. The sequence goes on from CM062933.1 coordinate 4,299,021, forward strand.
CAGTGGTTCCTTCCCACTGGCTTTCCCTTGCAGATCTGCCTGAGATCTTGCTGTGAATCCTATTCAGTCCCCAATGAGGGAAACTCACATCCCCCTGTGGTGACAATCCTCCTGAGCTCACCAGGTTATCCTTTGAGTCACCTCATGGAGACGGCGAGAAACTCCAGGTACGTGTGTAGTAGCCTAAGCCCTCTCCCTGCCTACACCTGTCCTGCCATCATTTCTACTCTACTGTGACCATCTACTCTACATGTTAGTTTGGGACTTATGGGAAGACGGTCTCAGAATAAAAAATAAACTATGAAATGAATGCAAGATGGTGAAATAGTGACAATGATTGTGGACAACTGGATAACATTGGTTGTAAGGGAGGGTAGAAAAATAAGGCATTGCGTGGAGGGAGATTCTGTAAGAGAGTTTGGCTGGCTAGAGGGGTGGAGAGTGTGAATGAGCTGTCTCTGACATCTCCCTCTCACTCTCGTCCTCCTTTTGTATTGTCTTGGAGCCCTTTTCTGGGACTATGCTGGTTTACATTTCGTTTATTCATTCAACAAATATTTGTTGTAACTCTACCATGTGCCAGGTTTAAATCTCCCATATTTCTACATTTTTTTCATATTTAACTTGTTTTAACAAGAACGTAAAATTGATCATAGAGCAAATGACTTCCCCCTGTATATGTGTTGGTTTGTACTTGGATCACAGGAATTGGCTTTTCATCCCTGCTGACACAGCGTGGCTGCAGCCCGAGGTTTGTCCCCTTATAAAGGAACAACATTCCTTTATACACACTTACTCTTGATCTAGAAATTTCCCTTCCAGGTGGCCTGCATCTCTAAGGGAAATACGGCCTTTGCAACCATTTTTCTAGGCACATGTGTACCCAAACTTAAGGTGTGGTGTATATGGTGCCGACAGTTAAGGCGAGGTGAAGACCTTTCGCTAAATAAATTTTTTAAAAAACAGTTTTCTTTTTGAGATATAAAGAACAATTTTGGCACTGAATTACAAAAAAACCTTCTGGACTTTGTGTTTAAGAAAAGCAAAAGGTAGGGTTATTTTTGAGATAGCTGGAATCCTATTTAAATCACAGCAAGGAAGGGCAAGGAGAATACCAAAGCCTTTATTTTACATAATATCAGAGCTATTAAAGCATTCTAAAATAGTTTTATTCACCACTTAGTTAACTACCAAATATCAAAATATGGGCAGCAAAAAGTCTTAAAGTAATTGTTTTATTATGTCATCAAAGTTCTAAAAGGAGATTTCAACATTTGGATATAGGAAATTATATAAACATGTTTGAATTAAACACATGTAAGGTACTAATGGGTTTTGTAATCTAAAACTACTCTAAACACTCAAATAAAGACCTTATGTGAGTACAGCATAGGTACAGGGAAATAATATGTGCCTGGACCCCAGGGGGAAACTTTCTTTCCTCTAATATCTCAAGCATCATCCTTAGATGAGAGAGCCACAAGGAAAGCTTTCCAGGAGAAACGAGGTAGGAAAAAGAGGATTCTATTATTGTTATGAAGGTATAATAGAATGAAATCTATTGAGGACAAGGAGAGGAGGCTAACTTTAAAGAACAGAGAGGCCTATATTCTTTTCTTAAAATTTACTAATTTTAAGAAAACAGAAACTTTTATCTGTAGTATCCTCTTTCCAGCTCTTAAGTCATCAATCAGTGGAGCTCACTCAGTGTTAACAATAGTTTTTAGAAATGTGATCTCAGGTAACGGCATTTTAGATAACAGGAGATTAATTTTTCAAGTTGTATAGATTCCATATCAGGTATTGAACTATGTATGTGTCAATGACTCAGATGCAAATGAGGGGAAAATTCAAGGAGTTTAGATGATGACTCCGCTTTGGTGGTAGTCCTTTTAAGCCCCTAGATGTCACTCATGCAAAACTCTGTTGCTACTTAGGAATAGCTTTAGGAAGGTTTAAACAATTTCACATTTACTGTAGATCATGCCAACTTATTTACACTTCTCTAATATTCATCATGTATGCTTATCTAACTGCTAATCAGGAGACCTTGATAATGGGATCATCACAAAAAGCCAAATATCATTCTTTATTTAAGTAGTGAAAATCATATTGCACTGTTATAAGGATTTAAGCCTTAGAAATGATTTGAAACAGATTATGAGGTTACTCAGAGTGCAAAATATTATGATTTATTTTGTCATATGTCTACAAAGATGGCTGGGGTGGCCATTTCCTAGTTTTGTTGCTGGGTTTTATTGTACTATACTGTCAACTGCCTTTTGCAAATGACATCCTTGCAGGAGGAATTCTTATGGCTAGAGAATTCACACACACACACACACTTTTTCCCCTTCAGCTTTATTGAGATATAATTGACAAATGACATTATATAAGTTTAAGATATAAACAATGAGATGATTTGATATTTGTGTATATTGGGAAATGATTACTACAGTAAGGTTAGCTAACACATCCATCGCTCATGTAGTTACCTGTTTTTGTTTTTGGTGAGAACTTTTAAGATTTACTCTCTTAGCAACTTTCCAGTATACGATACAGTATTGTTAACTATAGTCACCACACTGTACATTAGATCCCCAGGAATTATTCATCTTATAACTGAAAGGTTGTACCCTTTGACCACCTCCACCCGTTCCCCTGCTCCAGCCCCTGCCCCTGGCAACCACGGTACTCTCTGTTTCTATGAGTTTGGTTTTTAGCGATACCATGTAGTATTTGTTTTTCCCTGTCTGGCTTATTCCACTTAGCATAATGCCTTCCAGTTGCATCCATGTTTTTTCAAATGACAAGATTTCACTCTTTTTTATGGCTGAATAATATTCCTGTGTATGTGTGTGTATACCACATTTTCTTTACCCATTCATCCATCAATGGACACTTAGATTGTTTCCATGTTTTGACTATTGTAAACAATGCTGAATGAACATGGGAGTGCAGAAATTTCTTCAAGATACTGATTTAATTTCCTTCAGATATATACCCAGAAGTGGAATTGCTGGATCATATGGTAGTTCTATTTTTAATTTTTTGAAGAGCCTCCATATTGTTTTCCACAGTGGCTGTGCAAATTTGCATTCCCACCAATAATGCACAAGTGTTCCCTTTTTTCCACATCCTTGCCAGCATTTTTTATCTCTTACCTTTTTGATAATAAACATCCTAACAGGTGTGAGGTGATATCTCATTGTGGTTTTGGTTTGTATTTCCCTAATGATTAGTAATGTTGAGTACCTTTTCATGTACCTGTTGGCCATTTGTACGTCTTTGGAAAAATGTCTATTCATGTCCTCTCCCCATTTTTAAAGTGGGTTGTTTTTTCACTGTTGAGTTGTATGAGTTTCTTATATATTTTGGATGTTAACCCCTTATCAGATATGTAATTTGTAAATATTTTCTCCCATTCCATACATTGCCTCTTTACTTTATTGATTGCTTCCTTTGCTGTGCAGAAGATTTTAGTTTGATCTAGTCCCAATTGTTTATTTTCGCTCCTGTTGCTTGTGTTTTTTTAGGTGTCATAGCCAAAAAATCACTGCCAAGACCAATGTCAAAAAAAGGTTTTTCCTATGTTCTCTTCTAGAAGTTTTAGTGTTCCAGGTCTTATATTTAAGTTTTTAATCCATTTTGAGTTAGGTTTTGTGAGGGGTATAAGATACGGGTTCAGTTTCATTCTTTTGCATGTGGATATCCAGTTTTCCCAATACCATTTATTGAAAAGACTATATTTTCCCCTTTGAGTATTCTTGGCTGTCTTGTCAAATATTAGTTGACCATATATGTGTGAGTTTATTTCTGGGCTCTTGATTCTGTTCCATTGGACTATGTATCTATTTTTACACCAGTACCATACTGTTTTGATTACTATAGCTTTGTAAGATAGTTTGAAATCAGAAAGTGTGATGCCTCCAACTTTGTTCTTCTTTCTCAAGAGTGCTTTGGCTATTCAGGGCTTTTGTGGTTCCATACAAATTTTAGGATTGCTTGTTCTAGTTTTGTGAAAAATGCCATTGGAGTTTTGATAGGGATTGAATCTATAGATGGCTTTGAGTGTAGTGTGAACATTTAAACAATATTAATTCTTCCAATCCATGAACATAAGATATTTTTCCATTTAATTGTGTCTTCTTCAATTTCTTTCATCAATATCTTATAGTTTTCAGCACATACACTTTTTTTCTTTTGGTGAGGAAGATTAGCCCTGAGCTAACATCTGTTTCCAATCTTCCTCTTTTTGCTGAGGAAGATTGGCCCTGAGCTAGTATCTGTGCCCATTGTCCTCCATTTTATATGTGGGACACCTGCCACAGCATGGCTTGATGAGTGGTACATAGGTCCATGCCTGGGATCTGAACCTGTGAACCCCAGGCCACCAAAGTGGAGTGTGTGAACCTAACCACTATGTCCGGGCTGGCCCCAGCACATACACTTGTATCTATGTGAAACTAACTAAAATGGACAGGGCTCAAGCTTATTTCAGGAGGCACTGTGTGGAAGGAGATGGATCCAAATTATGTCCAGGTATAAAGGAAATGAAAAAAGAGCTCTTAATACTTATGGAGCTTACATAACAATTTTTCAAGCACCTCATTTATAAGAATAAGCCTAGATCGATTCAATTAGGTGAGGTGTAATAAGGCTGATATTCTTTCTAAGAACTAGTAAATAGTAGTAATAAGTTGAAAATTCAACAGAGGATCTTTGAGAGTTAGAATAATTTTTCTGAACCCTATGTTTATCTTGATTCTTGTTTGGATTTGGATTTCAGAGTCTAGCTTTTATTGGCTACAAGTTACTGGAAAGATAGTGTTGGCATTGATACCATCTACAAATGGCCCACTTAAGGAGTTATAAAGTCCCCTTTTACCCTAAAATATCCCTCTGTGCATTTCACGTCTAGAAAATTCATGCATTGTGTCTAAAAAATTCCCATCACTAATCCATTTGTAGTTTAAAGCAATGCAGACTGCTGTTGAGCTCATTCAGTCTAACATTATAGCGATTATGCCTGTTAGCGATTGAATTGACTCTGTTCTAGATGAAACATCTGATTTCGTTATATTAGCTTCAGCTATCTGGCAGAGTTCTGAGGGAATGCACTACAGAACAGGTATGTTTTTGTGGGGGTGAGGTCTGGGTGGTGAGGGTGGGCTTCCTTATGATGCACAGGGGGCAATATGAAGGAACAGAGACCCTCAGAGAGGGTGGGAGACCAAGAAAGTTTGGTGGTGTTGGGAAGGCTTTTTCTGGGAAGATAACTCTTTTGCTGAAATTTGAAGAATATGTCGGATTTAATATGATCAAGAGATGGAAGAATTTCCTGGCTGAGGGAAGAGAGTTACAAATAACGAGGAGCTGTGAATTTGCTTATGTATACATTATCTAAACTATTGAAGTGATAGAGTGGAGACCAAGTTAACAGCTGGAAGACTCAAGGTGGAATTTCTTTAGATTGCATTTTACATGACATTAGATGATGGCATATTCTGCTATCTCTCAAAACTTTATTATGGCATTCACTATGTTGCAAATAGCTGGGTTATGTGGGGGAGAAAAGGCAAAGTGTACTCAACTCATGCAATACTAAATTAACTATGATTCTAGTGAGAAAATGGAAACAAGGAAAAAGCCATATACGAAAAGTATTATACAATAAAACTGGATTGCTAAAGAAGCTATATGGGTCCTACTCATAAGACCAAGTCAAATAAGTTGAGGGCAGTACTTGGAGGTAACACATGAGCAGGAAGGAGTCTTAGGCCTGGGTTGAATCAAGAATGTTTGTGCTTAAGGAAACTATCTTGTATCCTTAAAGTTTTTGGACATTTTGCTATTAGTATGAATTCAAAACCCTTCAAAACTTGTAGGCTGATGTTACACAATGCAAGAGTTTCTTCATTTTGTAAGGCATGCTAGTATATCATTCTTTTATAATACTCATTTTCATGAAGCTAAGGCTGGGCTATTGCCATAACGTGAAGCAGGTAGTAGAGTATATCTCCTTTGAGATATTCATGCTGAAATGAGAGGAGCTGAACACAAGTCAGATAAAGGGTGTAGGTAGGTCACCAAAGTAGACTTGGAGAAGCTCAGCAGGCAAGAAAAGCCATTAGCTGAATCTCCAAATCTGAATAAGCACGAATGTGAGAATCTAGGGCCAAGAAGCCCTTTATGTCAGGTGGTGGAGGGAGCCAGGTGAGGGAAAAGTGTCATGCATATTCATTTCAGATGAAGTGGGAGCTTTGCGGGTGGTGCAATCTCAGTCGAAGGCCCTCGGAGGACTTTCTTGGAGGGATGGTGATTATCAGTCCAAATAAAGTCAAACCTACCTTCACAATTTCTAAAAAACTCAACTTATAACAAATGGGTAACTTTGGTCCAGAAATATTCCACCCAGGTTAGCTTTTGCACAGATTTCTTTGGTAATCCATCTGTATATTTTTGCTAACTTCTCTAATTTATGAATTTATACTTGCCTTGGAGTTTCTACTCTTATCTCAATGTTCTTTTCTAATATGTCAACTTGGCCTCAATACCAGGTATATCACAGCTGCTTCTATAAGTTCTTATCATTATTTCCCAATTCTCCAAAGTTTAGCCTTCTTGGCACTTCTCTTCGGCCTTCTTGCCAGAGTTCTGTAAACCTTTAATCTGCTCCAACAGATAGGACCTAAAATATATTAGATTGTGGAAAAATGTAAAATCTATAGGATATAAAAGGCCTTAGCTAAGTGGTAGACATAGACTCAGAGTATTTATACCTTGAGTTTTCATTCTATTCCATTTTATTTAATAATATTTTTCTTCAAAAAGATTTAAGAAATACAATTGAGAAAGATGATCAATCTCTGGACATATTTATTTTTCTTAGAAGCTAAAGGTCTGGACTTGGTAGAGGTATATTCACAACCCTCTAAAATCTAACCAGCACCAGGATTGTGAAATGTTTGGGAGGAAAGGTTAAAATTTGGTGAAAATTTCTACTTATTTGCCTAATTTTTCCTTGACTTTCAAAAGACAAAGATTTCAAGTGGAAGAAATAAATGACAAATAGCTAAAGAAATATTATCAGAAATATGTTCAGAAATATTATCAACACCTACACTGGTATAAATTAAACTATAATTGTCTCAGACCTGCTTTTTTCCTTTAATGATATGTTTATGTATGCCTTGGTGACAGTCTTAATGGGAACAATTGGTCTTTCTATTCTGATATTCATTGCATTTTCAGGAAAGCGTTAGACTAAATTGTACACAAACACAGCACTGGAAGATGGAAACTCAATCTCACTGTAAGGTGTGTCGTTGTAGTGAATAAAGCAAAATCATCACCCTGCTAATAAAATAATGCTATGAAAATTTTGAGGGTCTATGAGGATGGCAGTATTAATTCTTACGTTCACCTCCATCTTTTGCTGGTTATACTATTAATTTCTTTTTTCTACAATGGTCCTGAAGGTTGTTCTTACTTTCAAATTTATTCCTCTATCAAGAGCTTATAATTTATAGGTGGAAACTAGATACATATTCATGAAGCAATCAGAGAGTAACAAAAGGCAAAAATGAGGGAGGGATGCAAACAAGTTCTTCAAGTGTTGGTAAATGGCATTGGTTTGAAGTAGCTGGAGAGGTCTTCAAAGAAGGCAGAGATCCTTATACTGGCCTTTAAGGTTGGGTAGAATTAGAATAGGTAGAGAGAAAGAATTGCATGTGGAACCGGGGAGGGAATGGACATGAGTATTTACCAGCAAGGATGCTGTTGGGGTGTTAGGAGATGACAGGGAATGGAGAGGTGAGGCTGTTTTGTGCTGAACCTTGTAAGGCCACCTGAGCCAACTGGACTTCACCGGTGGTCAGTGTTGAAGTTTTGAACAGCAGAGTGACAAAGTGAAAGCAATATTTTAAGGAGATAAATTTTGAGCTTATAATTATTGTCTTAACTTTCTTATTCTGGTTGCTTATAAAATACATATAGCTGGGGGATGGGAGTGAGTTACAAGGAGATTTAAAGCTTATTCAAACAGAGATTCTTTTAAGAGGAGGAAGGTGAGTCTGAGGTCAACTAGCTAGGGAATTCAAGGCCGGAGAGATAGGACTAAAGCTTTGAGTCCCAGAGAGAGCGAGTTGACAGAGTAAAATGCTAAGCCAGACCTATGTCCTCTGCCCAGCACTCCTCCTACTCTGCTAGGTTTGGTTCACCTGTGTCTTCAACTACCTGCAGTCCTCCCACTGTCCGTAAAAACTGTGCCTTAAAACTTCCAGGGTCTTAAGCAATTACTTAACATATCCTATCATTACTAAGGACTTTATGCCCCATACCTGTAGTTTGGCATTTCTACCAGAAAGTCAAAAAGATTTAGTTCTAGAAGTTAATCATAAAGGCTGCAAGCTTCTGTTTTCCTGAGAGCTAAAAACAATTTATAATGTTCTTTGCCTAAATAGTGATAATAAACCATCATAGTATTTTAAAACATATTATCTCACTTGATTCTCGGCATGGCCCTCTAAGGTAAGCAGGGCAAATTTTAGTGTCGCTGGGAGGAAGCTGAAATCCAGAGTGGTTGTTTTGTTAAGTAACTGTCGAGAGGAGTGGGACAAGGATTTGCAATTCCTAATTTTATGTGCATCAGATGCTTCTATAAGTGGTCTATTTGTTCTATGTTATAGTCGGCTCTGTCAGTTAAGTTGTACATAGGCTTTCTTTCCTTCATAAAACTGAGGTTATACTTATTTCCTTGATTGCAAGGATTGCATAAAATATAAATATTATATGAGTACTTTAAATGTGGTAATTCTCTACAGATAGATTTCACTATTATAGCTATTTTCCCAACCAAATAATCTTTGAAAGAGAACTCCAAAGAAGAGTTGTTTGAAGCAAGTAGCTTTTTTCAGAAAGTGAAAAGAACAGATTTTTCTGGGAAACTGTCCTAGAGCCAAAGGCATCAGAAAGGGACTTCAGAGTAAAGGAGTGCCATAATCATGAACAATTTGAAGGTCCAAAACCAATTTTAGAAATAATTTTTGCCTAAGATTAAAAGAAGATACCAGTTTGCAGTGTAAGAAGCATTTTGCAAAGATCTCGTCCACTGTATGATGTTTTACTTTTGGCTCAGGGAGAAAAATGGTTGTTTCATCTCATGGCTGACCTCACATATAACAGACTAGGAGGTTGTCTAATGCAGTGTGATTTAAAGGGTATCCTCCCCTGAATATAAACATGCACAGACATATATGCACTTAATCTCTGGCTGCTTGGCTGTCATCTATCTAGCTGTCTCTCTCTATCTATCTATCCATCTATCCATCTATCTATCTATCTATCATCTATCAGCAATCTATCTTTTTATCATCATATATATCTTTTGCACTTAGACTATATCAATCTATAAAAGCCACTACCAGAGAGTTGGTATTTTAGGTTTAAAAGTTATTTAAGTATTTATATATAAATGTAAATGTTCATATATAGAGAGATAGACAGATCTATTTCTCTCTCTCTCTCTCTATCTATCATCTATGTTTCTACCTATACACGTTTTTAGTGCCGTAGAGTCAATTTTGACTCCTAGAAACCCTGCGTACAGCAGAGCAAAACCTTGCCCAGTCTTTTTGCACCATCCTCTCACCTTCTGGCATTGTATCAGACAATGTTCCGCTGCTATTCATAGGGTTTTCATGGCCAATTTTTTCAGAAGTGGGTGGCCAGGTCCTTCTTCCTAGTCTTAGTCTGGAATCTCATATATATAAATGTAAATATTCAAAATATTAATGGGAGTCGCTCTCTTATATGTGACATGCAAGCTTTACACATATTAGGAAGTAGCAAAAAATATTGCTGAGTGTTATTAAGAATTGGGGTCAAAGGAAGACTTTTTTAGTTACACAGGCAGAGTGTGTTTCTTCCATGCCCAACTGGATCATATTAGAAACCTGTACTGAGAAAGCAGCTCTGTATCCACCACTGCCAGGCTTATGCCTAAAGCTAGGAATGACAAGACCGAGGTGTGGCTGGTGGAGCTGAAAGTACCCCAGGGAGTCTAAAAAAATTAGAATGCAAAAGTGTGAGAAAATGGTCTGTGGGGATGATCAATCAGTTCACTCACCTTTCTCTGTTTTAGTCTAATACCAGGCAGAAAAGGAGAATATTTTAGTTTGAGTGATTTGTTTTCTTGTCAAATTTGCTGGAGTTTCACACTGTTTAAAATGTGTTTAAATTTTAGTATGGTTCTGATACTGACTTGGATGGAATTAGCCAATATTGTGTAGAATTACAATTTACATGTTTTGGTGGATTTCTAGCTCATGAAAATTATTGGTGACTTTAATTACCAATGATTTTACCTCTAAATTCATAAGTTAAATAATAAAGTATTATTATTTATCAAATAAGCAATATTTTATTAATAGGTAATTGTCTTTTGTGAGCACAAAAGTATGTCCCATGGCACATTCTTACATATTGGTTAGGATTTTATTTTCACTAGAAAACTAAGAAAAGGATGCATTTCAGATTGGCTATGTGATTGAATTATTACCCTTCCAACTAGACAAACCACAGAGCAAAGCTTTGCATTTGACTGAATGATGAAAAACCAGTCCTCTTGCAGATAAATAATTTACCAATGGAAAACCTTTTGTTGAAAGCCATTTCTTGTTCTTCAAAAAACGAGACTTGGAGAACATTTTTTTGGGTTGTCAGTATTCGAACTCAGCTGAGATTGACAAAGATTTTCTCCTTGACTAGACTCTACTCAGGGTCCTCTGAACTCTTCTCCATGAGGCCCTGACTTTTGGGCTTCCGTGTTTGTCTCTACATTGTCCAATTTTAGCAAGAATCTTGTGAAGTTAGTTTAGCCAGAATCCCCACCCTTGATATCTGACCACCCTCATTATTGGATAAGGTTCTTCCTCTTCTACCATCCCCTAGATGATGTCTTGTTACCCTGGCCTGCCATCAGCAAGAGTCTTGTTAGATCAGTTTAGCCAGAATCCTCTCATACCCTTGATGTTTCCTCTTAGTACTTTTCCATCCACGGATGCCCACCCTGCTCCTTGGCTATAAATTCCCACTTTTCCTTGTTGTGTTTGAAGTTGAGTCCAATCTCTCCTACTTCAAAACCCCATTGCTGTGCCCTATGCCTGGCAAAATAATCCCTTTGAATAAAGTCTAACTTACTGTTCTTTGACAAATGTTATGAATATTTTTTTCTTTAACAGATAAAATATTTGATCATGAATCAAAGGCCAAACAGCTACTTTCGCTGTTTCATATACTAGTAGTGAACCTTAAATCTTTGAGTTTACTCAAAACCAGAAATTGAATCAAGAAGGCTGGAGCTTTTTTGTGATGTTGGTAAACAAGGTGGCATCTAAGCACCGACCAGTTAATAGAGAAAATAAAATGTCAGAATAAGGAGCCTGGACTTCATTTTGTAATAGTGTATTATTGAAGGATGTCTAAGGATATTTTAGAACATTCTGGTATCATGTATATAATGGAACGTGGAAGGATAAAAATAGAGGGAGGAAGACAATTTGAGGACCACATCAATATTCCAGATGAGAAATCACAAGGGCCTAAAGTAAGATAGTGGTGTTGAGAATGAAGAGGAGGAAATGGCTGTTACAGCCATTATGAAGGTAGAAGAAATATTGACTACATGTTGGCAGTCAAGGACAAGTGAAGTGTTAATGGTGTGAAAATGTTTTCAGCCCTAGTGGCTCAGAAGGCTGGTGTCTTCACAGAGGAGGAAATATGTTAAATTCAGTTAAAAATGTGGGGTTGTAGTTAAAAATGTGGGGTTGACCTTGAGAGATAAATAAGAGCTATAAATAGATATGTACAAATTATCAACATCCAGGCAGTGTTTGAAGTCATGAGCCTGGATAAAAGTGACAAGGCAGAAAACATTGAAAGAAGAGAAGAAATCTATGGATCAATCCTTGGGAGATATCTACATTTAGTTTGGCGTCAGGAGACGTAGTTAGACACAGACAGGGAAGAGAGAGGGAGGATGAAAGCAGAAGAGCCTATAGTGAACTGGAAGTGAGAGTTTTCATACAAGAAGGCTGTTGACACAATTGAGTGCTGCAGAGAAAGATGAAAATGAGAAGAAGCCAATGGATTTGATGGCTTGGAGGTCATTCATGGCCTTGGGAAAACAGTTTCAGTAAAGCAGATGAGAATGCACACTGGATTTCAGTAAATGGAGGGAAAACAGAGGAGTTGCTAGTGTATTTTCTTTGTAACATTTGGCAGAGAAAGGAAGGAAGCAGATAAGATTGTAACTGATGAGAAAAAAGGTAACAAAGGTAAGGAAAGGTTGTTGTGTGAGAAGAGGGCATGTGCACGTGTTTAGAAGCTGAGGGGAAGGATTCTGTGAGAACCTGTGATTGGAGAAGAAGTAAGAAGTGAGGAGATCATTCATGAGCAAGTTCTCAAAGGAGATGGGGCCAGGTGGCATCAAGGGTACATTTGGAGGGAGTATCCTTTTTAACCCCTTTTTCTCTGAAATGGAAGGTAATAGAGAAGAGTTGAGTTAGGTAGGGGACTACTGAGTTGTTCTTGCCTGATAATCTCAACTTCACAATGATGTGGGATAAACGGAAAATGGATTTTACGTAATCTGATTTTATTCTTTATAAATATACCTTAATCCACTAAGTAAAGTGTGTTCACTGAATGAATTAATAGTTCATTTAATTACAAAGTTTAACATCAGTTATTAGTTATACAGTAGATGTTCCTAAATTTTATTAAGTATATACATTCTTCAAAATTCATACATCAGAAGTAACAAGATTAGCAGTACAAAATGAAATGAAGGTAGGCCAACTTTAATCTCAATTTTTTTTGAGATTTCAACATAATAAATTTGAATCATGCTCTGATTATCACTGAAGCACACTTAAATTAGGATGTTTTCTTGGTTCCCTTGACCTGCTCTCATTTGCTAGAACTATCCCCATCACTATCTCCTTGATATTTCCCCTTAAGTATCTCAAAGGCTCCTCAAAGTCAACCTGTCCTTTGCTGAACTCACAATGTGCCTAGCCCCTAATAATCCCTACTTCCTAATGTTCACCCACTTGTGTGGTCCCCTCCCACATGGTACCAGTGTTGGTCTGCGTGACCAATAGCATATGGTAGAAGTGATGGTATGTCACTTCTGATATTAGGTAAAAAAATTCTGCAGCTTCCATCTTGAAAGTTTTCTCTTGCTCGTGCTGTCTCTTTTTTGGATATCTCACCAGGGGACGGGTTGGGGTGAGGAGAAAGCAAGCTGCCGTATTGTAAGCAGTCCTATGGAGAGGCTTATGCTGCAAGAAACTGAAACCTTCAGCCAATAACTAAGGAGGGGCTGAGACCTGCCAACAACCACACGAGTGAGCTTGGAAGCGGATTCTTCAGTCACAACAGACTCCTGAGATGACTGCAGCCCTGGCCAGTAGCTTGGTTGCAACTTCATGGAGAACCTGTGCCAGAACCACGTGGCTAATCTGCTCCCATATTTCTGAATTTCAGAAACTCTGAGCTTGCTGTTATAAGTTGCTACCTTTTGGGGTAATTTGCTACGCTGCAATAGAGAACTAATACACTCCTGACCAGGCCTTCTTGGATTTCCAATCTCAGCGAATTGCACCATCATCTGCTCACTTCTACAAGCCAAGATCATCCAGGATACTGCTTTCTCCTTCACTCTGCCCATCAATTACAATGTTCTGTAAGCACCTACTGTGTACTGGGGACTAATTTAGGTACTGGGATACAACAATGAACAAGACAAAGAAAAGAAATTTCTCCTCACATGGCATTTACATGTAAGTGGACAGATCAGATAATAAACAGTGAACAATGGATTTTTCTGGTGGTGGTGATAGGTGCAAGGTGAAGGGAAAGAAAGTGGTAGTGACGGGGAAGTTAGCTTATGTAAGAGGGTCAGAGAAGGCATCACTGATAAAGCATCACTGAAAAGAAATTGGAAGGAAGTGTCTATGTAGATGCTGTGCAGAAGAGTGGTTCAGATAGTGGGCATCATAAGTGCAAAGGCCCTGAGACAGGAGTGTGCTTGATGTGTTGGAGGAACAGCAAGGAGACCACTGTGGCTAGATCAGAGAGAGCGAGAAGGAGTGTGGTAGGGACTGAAATTTGAGAGGTAGTGAGTGACCTTGTAGGCCACAGGAAAGATTTTGGATTTTACTCTACATTAGTTGGGAAGACACTGGAATGTTTTGCGTACAGGAGTGACAAGATCAGGTTTAGATTTCAACAGGATCACTAGGGCTGTGGTGTTGAGAACAGATTTTTGTCGGAGAGCTGGGAGTAGAAGGGAGAACAACAAAAAATGATGGTGATGTAGATTAGAGTGGTGGAGTTAGAGGTGGTCTGATAAGGTCAGATTTTAGATATATTTTGAAGGTAGCACTGACAATTAGCTGATGGATTGGATGTGGCTGTGAGAGAAAGCGAAGAATCAGAGATACCTTCAGGTGACATTGAGAGGCTCTGGTGTGCCTGAGGGAAGACTGTATCAGTCTACTTTGGTCCTCCCAATTCGTATGTCCCTAGTCTATCACCCCTCCCCATAACCCACCATTCCACTCCTTCCTTACCCCAAGTAACTCCCCAGAACTCTTCAGAGGCCATTCAAGAACTACCACTTTGGTAATAATGGCTGGAAATTCTGGTAATATTGATCTTTGAGGTTATGTTAAACTTACTCATATCCCAAGTTATATTAGACACTATATTCTTTCTAATATACTATTAAATGCATTTTAATGTATAAATAACGAGAGTTACGGCAGCTCATATGTATTGAGCACTTTTCATAGATTATTTCTTGACTTCTTGCAGCAACACTATGAAGTAGATGTTGTTAGTATGATAATTTTATGGTCAAAAAGACTGAAGGTTTGAAAAGTTAAATTAGCTTGTCTACATTCACACAGATAGTAAGTGGTGGGGACAGAAACTGTATGTAATTCTGTCTGATTCCAAAGCCTGTATCCAGCAGAACTACATTCTAATGAACTATTCTACCTCTATAAAGTGAGCCGTCTTGAACGCGCTCAGTTATACCGATAGTGAGATTATAGCTGTCTCACTTTCAAACAATTGTACTAAGCTTTTATATTTGAGGAATCAAATACTTATTGGTTGACAAGGATTAGTGATAATGTGCTAATAGATCCTCAGACAGATGATATCATTGAGAGCTATACACTGAACGATTTCAACATCCATGGTGATGGACGAGCAACTGACTAACAAGAACTGACTAATAAAAATTGCTCTACTGTCTACATGTTTGTTCCCAAAGAATCTGCCTGCATGGAGAACTGTTATGGACCTGTCACGGATGCCAGCAGCGAAATAGCTGCTCCATTTGTGAGTCACGAACATTGAGTAACCAGACTGATAGGTAATGTGACACTTCCTATTTGGCCATTCTTTTCTAGATTGTTGTATTGTCTTAAGCTCATGCTGGTGTAATTTACATTATGAGCTCTCAGAACTCAATCACCCAGTTATTTTATAGAGAAAATGAAGTTCAGAGGTCAAAATAAGAGAAATGCCTGTGTCTTTTTATATTTCTTAGATGTTTGATTTTCTCAACTATTTTAAAATTCACTCAAGATGCTGTTACATTACCTGAATAATGATAGTAATGCCAGTAGTCCAATAGTTCATTTGCCTTCTTTTCATTATAAAGTGATATTTAACAAGTACTTTAAGCTCCTTGGAAGAAAATCACTATTACTATGATGATGATGATTGCTACTATTTTTGGTCATTTTTTTTCCTTTTTAGGATATAAAGAAAATGTCTGGGAAAGGGAAAATGTCTATACTATTTCTCACATAAAATTTTCAAGAAATGCTGTTACTTTTGAGACATCTATTGGTAGACCATTTAAAATCATTTTCCGCTTGTAAAGACATTAGAGGCTCTGAGCGACAAGACCCCAGTCACCTTCTTTCTTTAGCAAACGGGTTGTTCTCTTTTAATCCTCATATTTTTCCAATGTAAAGTGTCAAATCCAGGCAGAAGATATTTTTAACAAGTCAACTTGGACGTAATGAATTCTAATATTTTCATTCTGGGTTTGAGTACTTGTTCCTCCACAAAGTAGAGCGGGCAGACCAGGCGCAAAAATGGCCTTAGGGGCCATACTTCAACGTTCCAGATTTTCTCTACTGTGATTCCTCTTCTCCAAGGTTGATGGGGGGGGGGGGGATTCCATTTAGTCAGATCTCGGTGCTTTCCATTGCTCTTTCCTTAAAGATCTTTTCTTGCTGAACCTCTTTCCAAGAGTGAGGTTTGATCAGTGGATTTTAGGCACATCATCCTCTCCACAAGTTCCTGAAGAAGCTGAAATGTAGATCCTACCTTTCCATCTTTCCCTTCCCTTGAGTGATCTGAAGAGGGAATGACCTGGAAAGGGACGGGTGAGAGTTGTAGTAGGAGAAGATTTCAGTGGAAGGAGGGTAAAGAATAAAAGATGAAAAGTATAAGGCCTTTTTTTGCATTCTTTTTTATGCTACTTATGTTACAAAATTAAGATTTGGAAGACATGACTCTTTGTAACTCAAAAAGGGCTCTGGAGTCTCATGGAGGATCTTTTGTTGTTGTGTCCACCTATACAGCTCACACTGACATAATGTTTACTATGTGCCAGACACTGTTCTAGTTGTTTCACACAGATTGTCCCATTTAGTCCCCACACCAACTCTATGCGATGGATACTTTTATTATCCCCAGGGCAGGAAACTGAGGCGAGGACTGGCTTCATGGGCCTACCACCTGTGCAGCTGCCTAGGACCTCAGAGCGGCCCTGCACTTGGTTTCATGCTATGTTGTCACTGTCTTGAAATTCTTAGTGTTTTCGAACAAGAAGCACTGAGTTTTCATATTGCGCCAGGCCCCACAAATTATGTAGCTGACTGAGGTCCCGAGAGGTGAAGTAATTTTCCCGTGGTCACAGAGCAAGCTGTCTGACCCCAGAATCCATGTCCTTAATCCTAACTGACAAAGGTGGTCAAGAATGAAAATTCATATTCCACAGCCATCTACTGAATGTCAACTGACTCTTTTCTCGTTGAATCCACACAATGATACTTTAAGGCAGAATTATTATTAGTTCCATTAAACAGACAAGGAAACTGAGGAGCTTGAAAGTTAAGGGACTCATTGAAAGCCAGACCACCACTCCAGGACTAACTCCAAGGAAGACTTCCTTTCTTGTTGAGCTCTCATTTTCCTTGGAAAACTCTATTAAGTCTGAATGTTATATGAGATTAACAGAATAAGATAAATATAGTGAGAAAGTATCTTTTGTTTTGGGCAATTATATTATTTATAATAGGACTGCTTTCTAGTTATTTGTTTATTTTTGTTGCTGTGTTTGGAGTGAGCAGGGTTAGAATGATTTTGCAATGCACAGTTTCAAACTCTGAGAAAGCCTTGCCATTTTGCGCTACACCCAAATTCCAGACTGAAGCACCGAGCGCATTGAAAGCATAAACTTCTTAGGGATTTTTGGCCCATTTTCTGTTTTCTTTAAATGGTACCATGAGTAATATTTTCAAAAGGCTGGAGTTTATTTGGGTCTAACTGAGTGGTTGGAAATGTAGCCTGGGCTTGTCCCTGGGTAGCTGGGTAGTCTAAGCCAAATAGCACTTTATTTTTTTTTAATGATCAGTGTCTTTAAAACTGTGAGAGTAGCTGCACTTCCAGGTGTACCGTAGTTTATTTTTCTATGATTCAGGAAGTATGAGGTAGTTTTTCCAGGCTTAACAAAATAACCAAATTCTACCATATTAAACTACATTAAGATAGTCAATTTAATTCAGTTCAAGAGACATTCAATTTCTCCCCTGTGGCAGGCCCTACACCAATGGTTGCAGCTCAGAGATGAATTAGACCCAGACTCTGATTTTGAGGAGTTCATGGGAAGGCTGACAAGTAAGCAAAGAGGAGGCAATGACCTAATAAGGGATCATGGAGATTTCCAGAAGGAGCGGAGAGCGTTCAGCGGACGTCTGACATTTGGGGGAGTTGAGAGGGAAGCGTAGGCCAGGCCTAGGAAAAGCGTGGGCAAAGGCAGGGAGGTGGCAAGCAGTGTAAGCCTTTCCTGCCAAATCCTGCTGTTACGTGGATGTGGCGAGAGAGGGCTGCAGGAGTGCACAGCCCCGGCCTAGCGTTACTGGGGGGCTGGCAGGATTTGAATCGTGGAAGCAGATGTGCAAGGAGGCGTGTTACAGATTCACGGTGAACTTCTGATAAACATTTGTTCGTGACCGTTTGCTGAACTCGTGCATAATACAGGGAGCATGTGAACAAAAGCAGTCATCGCTACGTCCTGCAGTGGCATCGCGATCCACAAGCGAAGTTCACAGCCACAGCGCTAGGCTCTTCGTTTTCGTTGTGCACTTCAGTCTGCTAGAATAAAGACCAGAAGAAAATGGTTACCAAGTGAAATACAATGGAAGAAGTATTAGAAGTGAAATTATTCTCTCATGGGATCATATTTACTTGACTTCAGAGAATTTAAGTGTGTTGTCCATGGACTGAGACAAACCTGCTTTTCCTAGGAGATCTGATCCAATGGCACGTCTTTATACCTGTGCCTGGAACCCCCAAATTCACACCCTGATCCAGAGCTCACTTCCGAGCTGGAGATTGGAAAATCAAGCATCTGTATTACGATGGCTCTCAGACACTGCTGGTGAGCAAGTCCAAAGCGGACTCCTTGATCTTCCTCTCTTGAAATGCTTCCTCCTCCAATCTGCCCACTTCGGAACACGGCAGCCTCTGTCAGCCTCGCAGTTACTCACGCCAGTGATCATCTTCCTCCCTCACCTCTTCCTCACTCCCTACTTCCGATTCTTTACCAGTTCCTTTGATCCATCCATATTTCCTACTTCTGTTTTGTCCCTCCCAACCCAGCCACCATCACCTCTCCCCTGGACCACTGCACTAGCTTCCCTGATGGTCTCCCTGTCCCATTCCTTGCTCCTTCTCCAATTCTTCTCCACACTGCAGCCAGTGTTCTCATTAAGACAAAACTTGGCTCATGTCTGATTAAATCCCTCCAGTGGTTTCCCACTTTGATTAGAGTGAAGCCCAGCCTGTCCTCAACTTTATCTCAAGTCTCTCCTCTCAGCTCACCAAGACAACAGCCACACTTTCCTTGTTACAGTTCCAAGAATGTGCTAGACTCTGTCCTGCCCTGGGCCTGGGTACAGGCTGAGCTCTTTCCCTGAATGCATGTCCGCACAGATCCCCTAATTCCTATTCACTATTCAGAACCCCAGAAGATATCACTTCCTTAGGAAAGTCCTCCTTCACACTTCAGTCCAAAATAGATTCCCTTGCTATATTCTCTCTAAGTTCTCTGTGTGCTTCAGTTGTTGTTTATTTGCTTAATGTCAAATAGACATTAGATAGACTAGAAGCTCCATGAGGGCCAGACCATGTCTTTTGCTCGTCTCTATCCCTAGGGCCTATCACAATGCTCAATGCATATAGAAGGGTTCAATAAATATTTAACGAATGAAATAAACAGAGACTTCTTCTTGTCCTTTTGTGTAATCTGTGTATTTTGTACCTTGAAATTTGTCTTTGTTGGGCCCTCCTGAACATGGACTCCTTCCTTTAGATGCCTTTTTTCTGCTGGCTTCTCTCCTGGTCCTTCTCTGCAGTGTTCCATAATTAGTACTGCTATTCATCTCTGACGAACTATTCAGGGCTCAGGGCCTGAGGCAGTGTTTCCACCGAAGGATCACCCACTGATGGTGTGGGGACGGGAGGTGAAGGGTGGGTGGGTGGGTGTACATGGACCTCTGGGACCAAGCCCCAGATACTTGCCACAAACATGATATTTCTTTGAATCTCTTAATTTAAAGTAAATTTGCATCCTACTCTATATTTGTTTTACTATAAAAAATAAATGCTTGGGGTCACTTGTGTAGCTTGTACATATATCCCAGAAGGTCTGATTTAGACATTTTTAGGCCAGCTCAGTTTTAAAATAGTTTCTTCTCTACTCTTAGCAGAGACCTCCTGAGCACTGTAAAAGGTGCTCAAGTCCTGCCCCTACCTTTCTGACTTCCTTGTCTTTGTTTCTATTACCCCTTCTACCCCAAGTCTGCTTCCAGGAATTTTTGATGGACTGCTATTTGCATTTTGGGTGGAAAAGCTCTTTATTGTGCTGGGCTGTCCTCTCTGCCTCTCTCCATATTGCAGAGATTTTAGCATCCCTGGGCCCCACCTACGAACTGTCCATAACACCCACAATTGTCATGACAAGCCAACCCTGCACCATATTTCCAAATATCCATAAGTAGGTTGTCCTCCCCCAGTTGAGAGCCACTTCTCAGACTATTGACCCCTTATACAAAAATCTAGAACCTTCTGCTTGATAATAGGTTTATAGGTTAACAATTCTTTCATTTATTCAACTCAGGCAACTATTTACTAAATGCCTGGTGTGTGCCAGGTACTGTTCTAGTCAGTGGGGATACAGCAATGAATAGACCCGTTCTCTGAGGTTTATTGTGTGGCTCTTTCTACCTACCAACTCACTTATTTTTTATGCTTGTTTACGAACAAGGTTGTTCCCCTCCAATGTATCACTATATTATCTTCATTTGATGTTCTGATGATTTCTTGTATAAAATTTATAAGGACATTAAAATTTAGGATAGATAAAAACATTGGCCAAATAATAATGAAAATAATTTTAAAAACCTGCAAAATGTGAGTGCCTAGTTGACAAAGTATTAGCAGAATATTAATATTTAAAATATACTATACATTAAAAAAGATTTCAGTGCTAAATAATGTTAATTTTTATAAGGGTTTCTGCTGCAATTTTCTTCCTTTCCTTTTTTGGCATAAGTAGTTCATTTTGGCAGCAGTGACTATTTGCTCCATGCAATTATTTAATTTCTCTGGGTTTACTTGCATTATAATGTTATTCTAACCTGTTTACATATCATTCATGTGTAGCTGTACAATATTTAAAGAGTTGCTGAATATTTTCAGAAGCAGCAGAGAGAGGGCCCCCAGACCTATCAAATGAAGCAGAAGACAGGGAGAGGAGGGCTGCTGGGCTGGAGTGACACTGGTCTGTGGGGGGACAGCTGGCCAGCGTGTTTCCAAATGAAGCTATGTGACACCTGAAAAACGGGTATAAGTGGAGAGGTAATAAAACCAGTAGCATTTGTTCTCCTATCTGCTAACATTACTTGCAGATTTCAGAACCTGCAGTGACTAGAAGATACAATGGTAACACTTTTATATCACTTTCTATGTGTTGTGCACCACTACAAGCACTTTACATATGTTATCTTGTTTAATCTTCACAAAGACTTGCAAGATAGGTTTATCACCATTACCACCACCACCGCCACCATCATCATCATCCTTCTTTTCCAAATGAGGACATGGAGGCAGCAGACGATTAAGCGACAGATAGTGTCAGAGGTGGGCCCCAGACCCAGAGAGTGTGGCTCTGAGGGTTGAGTGCTTGACCCCCACGCTGCACCTCCTCTGGCAGGGCGGACAATGTTGAGAGTTAAATTACCCGATATTCTCTTTATTGATAAACGATGCGTTGGACTCTTACTGTCAGGCTTGGTAAAGCTACGTGGTCTGCCATTTTTTTACATTAGAATTTAATCTTTTTAAAAATTTAATTTTAATTAATCTTAACTCCTGTATGTAAGGGAGAGAATTTTTCAATTTTGTTACAATTAAACATTTTACTCTTTTTTAAAAAGGCATTATCTTGTAGGAAAAATTTCTATGCAGTGATATAATAATAAGTAGTTACATTTTATTTCTCTTAATTTTATTTTCCCAGAAAGACGTTGTTGAAATGAAAGCACAATTAGTTTCAAAGGGAAATTATTAAATCCAGAACAGATCAAATATCATTTATTAGCTATTACTTGTATAAAGACTGCCAAAATGTTAATACCTGAATGTTTGTTTCCCTTTTCTTCTCCTCTACTTTGTCTCATTTTGTTTTTTCATTTTGGAATTATAGAGGGCACTTTATGTCTTTTTCTCCTTGTAATTTCACTTACTCTTAGCCAAACTGACAAGTATCTCTAGGGATAAAACCACAGAAACCATGATAAAGATACAGCCAAATGGCCCTTAATTGACTTGCCTAATCCAATAAAGTGTTCCTTCTGAAACAATTAGAGGGTCAGGATGGAATACTCTGGAATACAATACGTATATGAGCTGCTCTTAACTAGTTTATACACTTAACTTACTATTTGCTGAACACGAGACATCAATTGTTAGACGTTAACTGCAGCGTTCTTTTTGTTAATCCCAAGGCAGACACTTCACCTTTCATTCATTTATTTCTGCCCTTTAATTTCTAAATTTATTCTCTCCCCTGGCCATGATTGCCATTCTGATGGCTATTTACACGAATAAGAGGCCATCTGCCAGCTTCTGTGGCCAAGGGAAGGGAATAGGAAAACTATATTTGGATTCTTCAGAAAGTATTCTGTTTTGCTAGTTAACATTTCTGAGAACTAAAAATGAAGGAGTTAGAAAAATACTCTAGTGTTTGTAACATCCAAATCTTTCCTATTAATTAAACATTCACGTGTATGAAGATGTCTGAATAAGTTTTTCAGGGTATCACTCTGAGTACCCGGGGAAATGAGAGATTCATGGAGATGGTTCAAATAATTTCAGCAATTCGGTGACACTGAAATGTACAAATGTTCAGTCAATGTAGTCAGAGTAAATGGAACTATGTAGAAATTCGAAAAATACCAGTTGTCTGCCTATCTGCTAAAAGTTGCCTGTTATAGTGGACACTTTTGGGGGCCTCCCCCTTCTTTGAGAACTATCCCTATCTGTTTTCTAGCTATGTTTACATTTCTTGTGCAACCCTCACCATCATCCATTTCTAGAACTACCTTATCTTCCCAAATTGAAATTCTATATCCATTTAACAGAACTTCCCACTCACCCTTCCCCCAGCCCCTGGCAACCACCATTCCACTTTCTGTTTCTACGAATTTGACTATTCTAGATGCCACACATAAGTGGAGTCATACAATGTTTGTCCTTTTGTGATTGGCTTATTTCATTTAGCATAAAGTCTTTAAGGTTCATTCATGTTGTGGCACGTGTTAGAATTTTCTTCTTTTTTTAAGGCTGAATAATATTCCATTATATGTATATACTATATTTTTTTATCCATTTATCTATTGATGAACATTTGTGTTGTTTCCACCTTTTGGCTGAATAATGCTGCTATGAATATAAGCATATTCAATTCTTTTGGGTATTTACCTAGAAGTGGAATTGCTAGATCATATGATAATTCTGATTAATCTTTTGAGGATCTGACATACTGTTTTCCACAGTGGCTGCAGCATTTTACACTCCCTCCAGCAATGTACAAGGGTTCCCATTTCTCCACTTCCTCATGAACACTTGTTCTTTTCTTTCTTCGTTCCTTTCTTCTTTTTCTCTTTCTCCCTTCCTTCTCCTCCTCCTTCTTTTTTTTTTTTTTAAATAAATAATAGCCATCATCCCAATGGGTGTGAAGTGGTATCTCTTTGTGGTTTTGATTTGCATTGCCCTAATGATTAGTAATGTTGAGAGTTTTTTCATGTGCTTATTGACCATCACTAGCAGAGTTTTTAATGAACTCCAGTAGTCAGAGCTTTTCTCATTCTGACCTTTCCAAGTTCAGTATGGTTAACTTGTTCTTGTATTTCCTAGGAGTCTCCAGTGTCCTCCCATTCCCCTTTTTGCTTAACTAGCTCAGCTTGATTTCTGTTACTTGTCACCAATATTTCTGAATCAGCTTTCCCGGGGAACTCTGTCTTCCCTCTTGCGTCCACTGACTTTGCAACTAACTGCAGCATTTAATTCACCCTGCTATCTTTGTAAAACATTTCTGCTACATTCTTACTATTTTCTGATTATTTTTGATAGGGAAAATGATTACCTATGGCAAAGAAAAAAATCCTTAAAATGTTGTTTTTTACTTTAGTGTACTAAATACAGGAACAGCACATTTAGAGTGTACTTTCCTCTCCACGGAAGTCTCCCAGATGCGTGTTTACTATTGCCCCTAATGCTTCTGTTTTCTCTCGTGCCCAGACGTCAGGGCACTAGTTGTCTGTGCTGTAGCAGTCCGTCAGGCAAACCTCGTCAGGTGGAGGAACAGTGAGCTGGGAGGCGTACATTGTTGGGGCCAGAAGGTGCAGTCTGTGGGGGGTGGATAGACGTTGCTTGGGTCTCCACGTTTCTAGGAATGTCAGTCCCTGGCATTCCTGTTTCAGGATCTCAGAAGGGAGAGTGAGAATTAAATGACACAATCTGTGTACAGCACTTCACCCAAGTGCTTGGCATTTAATAAGAGATCAGTAAAGGTTAGATGTTTCCCTCCAGAAAAGGATATTTTAATATCAAAATTTAAAAATTCTCTTCAGTCTGTGGTGACTTTCCCAGCTGGTATTTAGGGAGCATGAAATATAGACATTTCATTTCTTTTTAAATTAATGTCTTGCATTTAACGTAACAAGATGGCTTTCTACTTGTACAGTAATTAAACTTAAACAAATGTTACAATGGGAAAGGGGCCTCCACCACACTGTCATTTAAATGTGGAATGAGGATAAGATCAATGCCTTGATTTTCCATAATCAGTACAAGGGTCATACAAAATGTCATTTTCTGTAATGGAGGCTATGTCTTCATTATATTGTCAGGACTTCTGAAGCAATGAAGAGGAAAAAAATAAAGTTATAATATATTTTTACTGCCAGCTTAGAAGATTTGAATTAATATTCTTTAAAGATCTATAGAGTTTTACCAAATAATGGTTCAGCTCAAGTTAAAATGGAAATTGCAGTCATATTTTTCCTCTGAGAAAGAGCTCCTTTGTCTGATCTAACACTGTATCATCATTTATTCTTCTGATATTAGAATGATCATTCAATCATACTGTCTTCTTTGAGGGTTAATGACAAGCTTAAAGACTTGCCATCAGCTGTCTCCCCGATGCCATGACTATATCCTAGCATGTAGCACCAGGATTCTGACAAAGCAGGATCTTGGACCTCCATCTATCTTTTCTATTTTGTTTTTGGAAGGGAAGTGAGTTAAAGTGACTGTACAATTTGTCAGTAGTAAGAAATTGTCATACCTGGACTTTTTTAGACTTGTGTCTTCTTTTCTTAAGGAATCTTACACTGTGTTCTGCCAGAACCACCAGTACACATCTAGAAAACCTGTGGGTTCACCCTCACTCGATGGAAGTGACAGAGCTCAGCCCTCATATTGTGCAGTTCTTATACACTCTGTCAGACGTGATTGCAGTTTCTGTTTACAGCCATTCAGTCTCTTAAACTGTGGCCACTCTCTGCCATCTCTGTTTGGAAAACATCTGTGTTCTCTATTCCTCTAACTCAGGGGTCAGACTTTCATGAGAAGATAATGATTCCTCAAGGCTTCAATGTCTTTGTTTCCTCTGCCTCCAAACATATAAAAATGTTCTGTTTATGGTTGTTCGAGTGCCACTGAGCAACCCCCGTGCAACTGCATCTGAACCATGGTAAGTTCCAGCTACAGCTTTGAGAATTTGATGTGATGTTTTCATTTGCCTTACTGGTGAATGGATATGTTTCTTTCCAGTTTGCCAGGTGTAGTCTTCTCAGCTGTAAGCAGGCTCCTGTAGGTATCTTTGATTATGGAAATGATATCTTCAAATTAGAGATGTGACTTCACGTAGAGCACAGAACACACTTTGTCTCCACTGGAAAGAAAGAATTCCTGAATATCGACATTAAAAATGATAGAAGCTTAATGACACGAAATGTTAAAAAGTGTTAAGGCTAGTATTGTATCTTACTAAAACCAGTCACAAAATGAAAAGAAAATAGCACCATTCTTGAAACTGCCCCATTCTGCCTCAGGTTTTGTTTCTATTAGAGGTTGTAGCCTTTGCAGCTTAAAGGTTTGACAAATTTTCATAGCAGGTTCGTCATTCCTTAACATTTTCACTTCACCTGAGAAACACTTATGGGACTGTGACCGCCCTCAGGACAGGCTGGCGCCTTGCTCACACCCACCTGTCAGCACGCTGTGCAGCGCCGACCATTGATGGGGCTCAGTACATAACAGCTAAACGAAGGGGGGGTTTCCCCTTACTTTATACTTTCCCTAGCTTGAACTACCTTTTATTTTTTAAATTTTTATTGTTATTATTTTTTGTGTGTTTGAGGAAGACCAGCCCTGAGCTAACATCCCTTGCCAATCATCCCCTTTTTGCTGAGGAAGACTGGCCCTGGACTAACATCCGTTGCTAATCCTCCTCTACTTTATATGGGATGCCGCCACGGCGTGGCTGACAAGCAGTGTGTAGGTCCACACGCAGAATCCAAACCTGGGAATCCCGGGCTGCCAAAGCGGAGCGCACGAACTTAACCACTATGCCACCAGGCTGGCCCCTGAACTTCCTTTTAAAGACACCACTGCCTGGTGATGTTTGACCATTTATTATAGTGTTTTTGATAGCACATGGAGCTGGGGCATCTATGCCTGATCTAAGTGGAACAAGAGGACTCCATTTCTTGAGTAAAAATGGCTATTTAAGAAAATTTGCTAGCGTTTTTTCCCTCCTAACGGTCTTTGAAAATATCCCAAGTTGTAGGAGCATCTGTTTTCACAGAACTATCTGCTCAGCTACTCCACCTGTATGTCTTACGGACCTAAAACTCACTATGTCCCAAGTTGAACCCATCTTTTTTTCTGTTAACTGATTCCTTCTTGCTGTTTCTATTAACATCATTGCGTTTATTCCAATTATTTCTTCCAGTAACTTGGCATTGTGCTTGCCTTCTACCCTTTCCTATACATAACTTATGATCCACTGCCAAATGCTGCCAATTCTGCCTTCCCAATGTCACTTACATCTCTTTCTTTTTCTGCACACTCAACTGCTACCTGCTTCCTTACATCATGTATGCTTTTCTTTCTTCTTCTTTCTGTTCTAGTCCCTCCCTTTTAAATCAAGATTAATCATCTTGAAGCAGATGTCTAATTATGTTACCCAGTCACTAACTTTTTGTCCTAAGGTCCCCAATTTCTTACTAGCTAGTTCTAGAACAGCATTTTCCAAAAGAATACAATTTGTACCACATATGTAATTTAAAATTTTGTCAGAACCACATAAAAAAAGTAAAAAGAAAGTAATATATATTTTTACCTAGTGTATTAAAATATCATTTCAACATGTCATCAATATTTTAGCTTATTTTTTTCTACTAAGTCTTTGAAATGTGCTTTTAGCTACATTTCAAAGTCTCAGTGCCACATGTGGCTAATGGCTACTCTATTAGACAGTGCAGCTCTAGAACCTTCCCTACCTTTTCCAAACCTGTTTCTGACTCTGATTTTGTTTCCTCTGTGTACAGTCTATGCTCCAGCCAAGCTGAGCTCTATGCTCATGTCTGTAAATCACCAAAGTTATTTTGCCACCGTATTTCTTCTGTTTTGTACCCATGATATGCTCTTCTCCCTCTACATTTCCAAATCCTGCAAGTGCTTTAAGGCTTTATTCAAACACCACCGGATCCGTGAGGTCTTATCTTCCCTCACATGAAATACTTTCCATACCTTATTTTTGTGATGGCACTTAGCAATCTTAATTTTTCTACACATGCATCATATCTCCTTTATTAGGTCATAAATTTCTTGAGAGAAATGACTGTGTTTTCTTCTTTGTGTCACAAAGCTTAGTCTTCTGTTTTGCTCATAAAACCATTTACTGAATGCTTAATAAATCATAAGTTAAATTCCGCCTGAAGGTGATTTTATTAACTGGGTTTAGAAATGATTGCAAATAGTCAGAAATGAAAAAAATGTACCTGGACACATATGTAATTATTTTGGATTTATGTGACATTTAAAACAGTGCTTTCCAGTTAGAAGAAAATATAGCTTTACCAAGGATGACATACTCACGTGGCTTGTGTAAAGAGTTTATAAGGACATATTTTCACTTAATAAGTGCCAGGAGAATACTTTCATAGATTGCTTTACAATTGCCTTGATTAGCCATTCTTCCAAAGAGATGCTGCTGGAGGTTGCTTTTATTTTATTTATCAGTTCCTAGCTAAGGACTACAGGGAATCAGAAAGAATCTCTGCCTTTCTAGACCTCTCCCTGGGCTATATAACTATGCTTTCTCTTCTGTCTGTTTTACCCGCTTATTTCCTTTAGGACGATCGCGTCAGGCAATTGACTGTCTCTAAGGTAGCTTGATATCGGTGAGGCTTAGGTATAGTGGTTTTTGTTTTTTGGTTTTTTTTCAATGATGATGTCTCTCCTTAAATTTGGTTTGGACTGATTCATACCATTGTAAAATAGACTTTTTTGATATAAAAGCCTAAAATCTGTTAATTGATGCACCAGAACATGTCAAGTTTCTATATTCGAACCCTGCTTCTTCCTCTTGGACATAACGAAAATTTCTCTTAGGTCTCTGAGTGTAGCCGATGATGTCAGCTTTTCACTCATATCCCCTGGGATCTCTTTACCATTTCTGCCCACGCCAGCCTCACTTCCAGTATCCAGGACCTTTGCACAGCAGACTGAAGGTGGCTGAGAATTACAGTATTCCTGGGGGCAGCTGTAACCAGTTACTGAAGGGTGCGGGGGTAAATTCACTCCAGCTCTCCCTGGAGGCTTAGCTGGGAGGCACACACTTTCCACTGTTTGCAAGAGCTTCCCCCTCACCCACATCAATCATCCAGTAGTGCTTGCTGCCTTAATCATGCATCCTTTATTGTTTGCCTTCCCTTTTTCTCCTGTACCACCTCCCAGGCCATGTGGGAATCCTTGTCCCTCCCAAATAAACTAGGTGTACTCGGTCCCTGACTCCGTGTCTGCTTTCTGGGGAAGCTAAGGAACTGAGCTATTCAAGGATTTAAAGCCCTCAGTGTGGTTTCTATTCTCCCTGCTTCTTGTTCCTTCCCCTTTTCCACTCTTTTCTCCTTCTCACTCTCTTCACTGTGACTTTCTTCTCCTTTCCTTTCCTTACCTAATATTTCTGGGGTGCCTATTTTATGCCATTCCCCAAATAATAGAGATGAAAGTCAGTTTTCTTGCCCTCAAGAATCTCCGAGTCTAGCCAGGGAGACAGAACAGGAAAGAGAACACTGTAATACAGAGTGGTAAGTGTGCTAAGATAGAGGGAAATACAGAGATAGACACAGGGCATCAGAGAAGGTTTCCCATAGGAGTTGATGCCCAGACTGTTTTAAAGCAATTGTTCTCAAAGTGTGGTACCGGTATCAACATGAGCATCACCTGGGACTTTCTTAGAAATGCAGATTTTCAGAGCTCACCTAGACCTACTGAATGGGAAACTTTGGGGGTGGGTGGAACACAGCAATCTGCTTTCACAAGCCCTCCAGGGGCTTCTGATGCTCCTGACTGACTTCACCAGTGGTTCCTGGAACCACCTTCCAAATAGACTACTTCCACTTGTCTCTGAGGCTGCTTCTGGTGATACCCAAATTAAAATTTTGCTCTTGAACTGCTGGAATTTTTAATTACTGGGGCTGCTTTGGATAATGGCAGCCTGTTATATAGCAGGCTTTCTACTGATTTATGCTGAATCACATTCCATTGAGTGTATCATGAAATTTCTTCCAGTTGGTTTGGCCTTTTTTCCCTTAAGTAAAAAAAAAAAAAAAGACTATTTCAGCCTATTGTTGATTTTGATGACACTAGTTTTTTTTTTTTTACCTTTCTTGGAGGAATGAAAGAATATACCTAAATTTGTTTCAGCTTATCTCTACAAATATCCTCATCAGACTGAAAGGAGAAAATGGTGTTGGTTTTTATAAAACATCAATGAAAACCAAAGAGAATATTATTTATTCCAAATACTTAATTCCAAATTACTAAAACTCATGCACAGGTGGGGTCATGTTGATCCTAGAAGACTAACTTTTACATGGACCACTGTTGACTAGCCTTCCTTCAGTCATTTGAGAACCATCCTGCAAAACACAAACCCAGTAAGAGAAAAGAGCCAGTCCTGAAGATTTGGTGTGATATCAGAATAATACTTGGCTAATTACTTTTTTTAAACTTCCTATGATTGTTTTACCATTTTAAGTTTGGTAGTGGAGAAACCTTCTTGGTCTGAGTGGGTATTAAGTGGTTTTCCTCTCATTATGTGCCACTGGCTTATCATAATAAAAAATAATAAGAATCTAAGCCATTTGAGTGTAATACTTCACCTCCCGGCAGTAAGATTGTTTGACAAGCTCATTATCAACATCATTAGAGAAGAGTAAATAGAAACACACACTCAAACATAAACCAGTAGCAGAGTTCCAAATGATTTTTTTACATTTTTTCAGCTTTGCTAATCCTGTTGTCTCAGATGTAAAATCATTGTGTGATCCTCCTGCAGAGATATACCATTTTATATGTCATTTTATATTCAGTTATATTTGTTTTTTATTATATACAAGACATGTAGCTCCATTTGATTTGCATATCACAGGGACAACTAAAGTTGACCTAAATTATGTGGATTTAGATTGATCTCTCCCCAAACTAAATCTTCTCTTTACCTTCCTCTTTATCAGTCATTATCATTTTCCCCATAAATCCAGATTAAAACTCTGTTTTATCTTTGACCTCTCCTGTCTTAGTCCACTCAGGCTGCCATAACAAATACCATAGACTGGGTGGTTTAAACAGCAGAATTTTATTTTTCGCAGTTCTGGAACCCAAGATAGGTTTCTTTATGAGGCTTCGTCTCTTGGCTTTTAGGTGGCCACAAGCCTTCTCGCTGTGTGCTCACATGACCTCTGTGTGCAGGGGGGGAGAGAGAGAGAGAGAGTGCGAGCTCTCTGGTGTCTCATTATAAGGGCACTAATCTCATCATGATAGCCCCAACCTCATGACCTCATCTAAACTTAATCACCTCCCAACAACCCCATCTCCAAATGCCATCACATTGGGGGTTAGGGCTCCAACATATGAATCTGGGAAACATTCAGCCAATAACATCTCCCTTTTCTTCTCAGTCACCAAGTTTTGCCAAGCACTTCTTTGGATAATGCATTCATCTGTCCCTTCCTTTTACTCTGATTATGAGTGTTTGAATTCAGGACCCTTATTATTTCATGTCTGGGCTGTGCAATGGCTTCTTAGTGGCACTTGCCTTTAAAGTTTCTTACCTTTAATCCATCATGCACATGGGTCCCAGATCAATCTTCCTAAAATCACTCAAATTGTGTCAGTGCCTAGCTGAAAAATGTTAGTGATTCCCAGTTGTTCGTAGGTAAGGCAAGACTGCGTGATCTGGCCAAGGTCTCCCACAATCAGTCCACAGACATACCTTTACAATCCCCACTTCCTTCTGTTCCCACCTTTCCACAGCCAGACTCATGCCCCACTCTCCTGCAAGCACTTTCCCAGTTCGTTTCCTGTCTTCTGTGCTGGGGAGCCCTCCACCCTCTTCCCCGGCTTTCTGAACTGTTCTCCTCTAGGGATCACTGAACTCAGGCACTGTGTTCTGAACTTCTCATTTGGCAATTATTACCTCATTATGTAAATATAAATGCGTCCATGAATAGTATATAGTATCTGTGTGTGTTTCTTGATTTAAAAGGAATCGTCTCATTCATAGCACCTTGCAACTGGGTATTTGTTTTTGTTTTTTAATTCAACAATTCAACAATTTATTTTTCTTGAGATTTACTCATGTAGATTTACTTAATCCCCTTTATTTGTCTGTATGGTATTTCACTGTCTGACTATACCACATTTTAATTATTAGAGTCCTCTCTTCTCATACATTTAGTTTATGCCAATTTTCATTTGCTAGCCAAGGGAAGTTTAACAAATGTCCTGGTACATGTCTCCTCTGGCATATCTTCTGAATGTTTCTTTTCTTTTTTTTTGTGCCGTCACTTTAATGTTATCACTTGGCAGACAAAGTTTCTGGACTTTTTAAAAAAATTGAGATATAATTGACATAACATTATATTAGTTTCAAGTGTACAACATAATGATTCAA
This sequence comes from Tapirus indicus, assembly GCA_031878705.1. Lineage (NCBI taxonomy): Eukaryota > Metazoa > Chordata > Mammalia > Perissodactyla > Tapiridae > Tapirus > Tapirus indicus. Next base: position 4,331,149 of record CM062933.1, read on the forward strand.
TATTTATATATATTGTGAAATGATCACCACAATAAATCTAGTTAACATCCATCAACACATGTAGTTACAATTTTTTTTTCTGGTGATGAGAAATTTTAAGATCTACTCTCTTAGGAACTTCCAAAAATACAATACAGTTTTACTAACTATAGTCACCATGCTATACATTACATCCTCATGATTTATTTATTTTATAACTGGAAGTTTGTACCTTTTGACCCCCTTCACCCATTCTCCCCACCCCCAGCAACCACCATATGGAATTTCTCTTTCTCTGACTTATTTAACTTAGAATAATGCCCTCCGGGTCCATCCATGTTGTCACAGATGTCAAGGTTTCCTTCTTTATAATGGCTGCAAAATATTCCATTGTGTGTCTGTATATGTATATACACACATATGTATACATACATGTATACACATATACATTATTATGTTTATACATATATATACAATGTATATATACACAACTTCTTTATCTATTCATCCATCCATGGACACTTAAGTTACTTCCATTTCTTGGCTATTGTAAATAATGCTGCAATGAACGTGGGGGTGCATGTATCTTTTCAAGTTAGTGTTTTTGTTTTCTTGGAATAAATATCCAGAAGTGGAATTGCTAGATCATATAGTATTTCTATTTTTAATTTTTTGAGGCCCTCTATGCTGTTTTCCATAATGGTTGCACCATTTTACATTCCTACCAACAATGCACAAGAGTTTCCTTTTCTCTACATCCTTGCCAAAACTTATTATTTCTTGTCTTTTTGATAATAACCATTTTAACAGGCGTGAAGTGATATCTCATTGAGGTTTTGATTTGCTTTTCCTTGGTAACTAATGACGTTAAGCACTTTTTCATGTGCCTGTTGGCCATCTGTATGTCTTCTTTAGAAAAATGAGTATTCAGATTCTCTGCCTATGTTTTAATCAGATTGTTTTTGTTGTTATTGAGTTTTATGAGTTTGCTATATATTTTGGATGTTAACCCCTTATCAGATATATGGTTTGTAAATATTTTCTTCTATTTGTTAGGTTGCCTTTTCATTTTGTTGATGGTTTCCTTTGCTGTGCAGAAGCTTTTTAGTTTGATGTAGTCCCACTTATCGATTTTTGCATTTGTTACCTTTGCTTTTGGTGTCAGATCCAAAAAATCATCGCCAAGACTCATGTCAAGGAGCTTATCACCTATGTTTTCTGTTAGGAGTTTTATGGTTTCAGATCATATATTCAAGTCTTTAATCCATTTTGAGTTAATTTTCGTGTATAGTATAAGAGAGTGGTCCAGGTTCATTCTTTTGCAAGTGGCTGTCCAGTTTCCCAACACCATTTATTGAAGAGACTGTTGCTTCCCCTTTGTATATTCTTGGCTCCTTTGTCATAAATTCTGGGTTTTATGCATGGGTTTATTTCTGGGCTCTCTATTCTATTTCATTGAACTCTGTGTCTGTTTTTATGCCAATACCATACTGTTTTAATTACTGTATCTCTGTCACAGAGTTTGGAATCAGAGAGTGTGATGCCTCCAGCTTTGTTCCCTCTCAAGATTGCTTTGGCTATTCAGGGTTTTTTGTGGTTCCATACAAATTTTAGGATTGCCTTTTCTATTTCTGTGAAAAATGTCATTGGAATTTCAATAAAGATTGCACTGAATCTATAGGTTGCTTTGGGTAGTATGGACATTTTTACAATACTAATTCTTTCCCCAATCCATGAGCATGAATATCTTTCCATATTTGTGTCTTCTTCAATTTCTTTCATCAATGTCTTGCAGTTTTCAGTGTATAGGTCTTTAACCTCCCTGGTTAAATTTATTCCTTAGTATTTTAATTTTTTTGATGCAATTATAAATGGAATTATTTTCTTAATTTCTCTTTCTGATAGTTTATTAGTGTATAGAATAACCACAGATTTTTGAAAATTGATTTTGTATCCTTCAACTTTACTGAATTCATTTATTAGGTCCAATAGTTTTTTGGTGGAATCCTTAGGGTTTTATATATATGTAGGAAACTCTTGTGCATTGTTGGTAGGAATGTAAAAAGATGGAACCATTATGGAAAACAGCATAGAGGGTCCTCAAAAAATTAAAAATAGAAATACTATATGATCCAGCAATTCCACTTCTGGATATTTATTTGAAGAAAACAATATATATATAATGTCATCTGCAAATAGTGACAGTTTTACTTCTTCCTTTTCAATTTGGATGCATTTTATTTCTTTTTCTTGCCTACTTGCTCTGGCTAGGACTTCTAATACTATGTTGAATAAAAGTGGCAATAGTGGGCATCCTTGTCTTGTTCCTGATCTTAGAGGAAAAGATTTCAGCTTTTCACCATTGAGTGTGATTTTAGCTATGGTCTTGTCATATATGGCATTTATTATGTTGAGGTACGTTCCCTCTATGCCCACTTTGTTGAGACTTTTAATCATAAATGGATGTTGAATTTTGTCAAATGTTTTTTCTGAAGTAACTTATTTTCAGTAACTTTATTTACTATAAATAAATTGTTGATTGCTATTTCCCAAGACTGTAGTGCTAATACTTTCTAGTATTCTCTCATTGTCATTAATGTAGAAAATAGTTTTTCTTACTCTAACCTGCCTTCCAATGGTAATTTATTTTTTTTAGGTTAAATATTTTTGTTAAATTGTATAAGTGTCTTAAAATGAGATGATGCATTGCTATATTCTGCTCTTAGGACTATTAGGTAGGTTTCCTAAATAGGTGAATTAGAAAAATCTTGGAGTTCAGTGATGTCAGTATCATGGTGGAGTGAGATTCCCTCTTTGAATCTCTGCCCCCTAAGACACAACAAAAACATCATTTGCATTCCAACAGAGGTCAATCAAACAGTACAAAGGACTTTTAAGAAAACCCTGCTGCCATACATCAGATGGTGGAGGCACGGGAGTCCCAAAGGATGTGAGGAGAGGTAAGAAGTTTTACTCCCCCTCCCCAATTGATTGGCAAAGACAGACAGCGTGGCTCCCAGAGCGGGGAGGGGTGGCTCTCTGGGGGAAAACTGTTGCCCTCCAGGTGCTCTCACAGACTGTCGAGAGATGCCCACCAGAAAGTGATGACAGACTGTTTTGGCGGTGTGGCAAATGCCCCAAGAGAGCCAGAAAGGAAACTCCTGGGTGGAGCAGGAGAAAGAGAGAACCCCTCCCCCCACACTCCCTGCGTTTCAGCATAATCCCTCTGGGGACTGCAGCGGGCTCAGAACACACCACTCAGGATCTCCATCCAGTGGCAGCAGGTGGAAACTGCAGGACCAACTTCAAGATGAAAGGAAAAAGTAAAGCCCTGGGATCCATGCAATGGTTTGTTATGTCTACAGACCAAAAGGAAAATGACAAACACCCAGAAACCAACCCTGAAGGCACAGAATTCGATAACCTGAATGACAGAGAGTTCAAAATAGCTATCATAAGCAAACTCAATGAAATACAAGAGAACACACAGCAACAAATCAACAAATTCAGGGATTTCATCACAAAAGAGATTGAAACCATAAAGAAAAACCAATCAGAATTATTGGAGATGAAAAACAAAATGAATGAGATGGTGGAAAAAATGGAGTCTTTAAAGAGCAGAACTGAAAATATGGAGGAACAAATTAGCATTATCGAGGATAGCTACACAGAAATGCTCCAGATAGAGGAGGAGAGAGAGCTAAGACTAAAAAGAAATGAAGAAATTCTTCAAGAAATATCAGACTCAATGAGGAAAAGCAACATAAGGATAATAGGTATTCCAGAAGGAGAAGAAAGAGAAAAAGGAGCAGAGAGTTTGTTAAAGAAATAATAGGTGAGAACTTCCCTAACCTAGGGAAGGAGATGGAAATAACAGTGAATGAAATCAATAGATCACCTAAATATATAAACAGGAATAAACAATCATCACGACACATAGTAGCTAAGTTGACAAGAATTCATGACAAGGAAATAATATTAAGGGCAGCTAAACAAAAAACCAAAATAACATACAAAGGAAACCCCATAGGCTCTCAGCTGATTTCTTGACAGAAACTCTACAGGCTAGGAGAGACTGGAATGATATATTCAAAATCATGAAAGACAAAAACCTTCAGCCAAGAATATTTTATCCAGCAAAAATATCCTTCAAATGTGATGGAGAAATAATAACTCTCCCTGATAATCAAAAGCTAAGAGAATTCATCACCACAAGACCCCCACTACAAGAAATGCTCAAGAAGGCCCTTAGGCCTGAAAAAAAAAAAAAAAAAACAAATGAGAAAGGGGATACAAAGATTTCAGAAAGGAGAAAAGCAAGGAGACTAAACCAAAACAAACTACAGTTGGATAACATCAAAAATTAATTCAAGCTCATCACTGTAAACACACACTCATGACACAAGATGGAATAAGTAGTGACAACAACAAATAAGGAAGGGGAGAGGAAAGGAATTGAATCAACTCAGCCTAAGGAAACAGGAGGCATCTGAAAATGCACTATCTTATCCAGGAGATCACTTATATAAACCTCACAGTAACCACTAAACAAATAACCAGAAGAGAACCACACATGATAAATAAAGAGAAAACTAAGAGAATGAGCATGCAGAAATACCAAACTGAATTTGCAGTCCAAAACACATGTGACAAGAAATGAAGGAAATACAAAAGAACCAGAAAATGAACAATAAAATAGCAACATTAAACCCTCACATATCAATAATCACTCTAAATATAAACGGATTGAATTCTCCAATCAAAAGACAAAGAGTGGGAGGATGGATTAAAAACCAAGATCCACCAATTTGCTGCCTCCAGGAAACACATCTCAGCTCTAAAGACAAACACAGATTCAAAATAAAAGGATGGAAAACAATACTCCAGGCTAATGGCAAACAAAAGAAAGCAGGAGTTACCATACTTTTATCAGACAAAGTAGACTTCAAGATTAAAAAGGTAATAAGAGACAAAGAAGGGCAATATATAATGATAAAAGGGACACTTCACCAAGAAGACATAACAATTATAAATATCTATGTACCCAACACAGGAGCACCAAAGTACATAAAACAACTGCTAAAAAAACCTTAAAGGAGATATTCACAATAACCCAATTATAGTAGGGGATCTTAACATCCCCTTACATCAATGGATAGATCATCCAGACAAAAAGTCAATAAGGAAATAATGGACTTAAACAAAAAACTAGACACGATGGACTTAATAGATACATACAGAGCACTCCACCCAAAAAAGCAGAGTACACATTCTTCTCAAGTGCACATGGAACATTCTCAAGGATAGACCATATATTAGGAAACAAGGCAAACCTCTATAAATTTAAGAAGATTGAAATCATTACAAGCATCTTTTCTGATCATAAGGCTGTGAAACTAGAAATCAACTGCAAGGAAAAAACTAGGAAAGGGACAAAGATGTGGAGACTAAACAACATGCTGCTGAATAACCAATGGGTCATTGATGAAATTAAAGGAGAAATCAAAAGCTATCTGGAGACAAATGAAAAGGAAAATACACCATACCAACTCATATGGGATGCAGCAAAAGCAGTCCTGAGAGGGAAATTCATAGCAATACAAGCTCACCTTAACAAACAAGAAAAATCCCAAATAAATAACCTTAAATTGCACCTAACAGAATTGGAAAAAAAAGAACAGACAAAGCCCCGAATCAGCAGAAGGAGGGAAATAATAAAAATCAGAGCAGAAATAAATGAAATTGAAACCAAAAAAACAGTAGAAAGGATCAATGAAACAAAGAGCTGGTTCTTTGAGAAGATAAATAAAATTGACAAACCCTTAGCCAGACTCACTAAGAAAAAAAGGGAGAAGACTCAAATAAATAAAATTAGAAATGAAAGAGGAGAAATTACAACAGACACCACAGAAATACAAGGGATTACTAGGGAATACTATGAAAAACTTTATGCAACAAATTGGACAACCTAAAGGAAATGGACAAATTCTTGGACATGTACAACCTCCCAAAACTGAATCAAGAAGAAATAGAGAATCTGAACAGACCAATCACAAGTAAAGAGATTGAAACAGTAATCAAAAACCTCCCCAAAAATAAAAGCCCAGGACCAGATGGCTTCCCTGGAGAATTTTATCAAACGTTCAAAGAAGATTTAGCACCTATCCTTCTCAAACTATTCCAAAAAATAGAGGAAGATGGAATACTTCCTAACACATTCTATGAGGCTGACATCATCCTGATACCAAAGCCAGACAAGGACAATACAAAGGAGAACTACAGGCCAATATCACTGATGAACATGGACACAAAAATCCTCAACAAAATATTGGCAAACCAAATACAGCAATACATCAAAAAGATCATACACCATGACCAAGTGGGATTTATACCAGGGACACAGGGATGGTTCAATATCTGCAATTCAATCAATATGATACACCACATTAACAAAATGAAGAATAGAAACCACATGATCATCTCAATCAATGCAGAGAAGGCGTTTGACAAGATCCAGCATCCATTTATGATAAAAACTCTCAACAACAGGGGTATAGAAGGAAAGTACCTCAACATAATAAGGGCCATATATGACAAACCTACAGCTAACATCCTACTCAGTGGGGAAAAACTGAAAGCCATTCCCTTGAGGACAGGAACAAGACAAGGGTGCCCACTCTCACCGCTCTTATTCAACATAGTACTGGAAGTTCTGGCCAGAGCAATTAGGCAAGAAAAAGGAATAAAAGGACTCCAAATAGGCAATGAAGAATTGAAACTCTCACTATTTGCAGATGACATGATCTTATACATAGAAAACCCAAAAAATTCCATTGGAAAACTACTAGAAATAATCAACAACTACAGTAAAGTGGCAGGGTATAAAATCAACTTACAAAAATCAGTTGCATTTCTATATGCTAATGATGAACTAACAGACAGAGAACTCAAAAAGACAATCCCATTTACAATTGCAACAAAAAGAATAAAATATCTGGGAATAAATTTAACCAAGGAGGTCAAAGACCTATACAATGAAAACTATAAGACACTTTTGAAAGAAATCGAGGAAGACATAAAGAAATGGAAAAATATTCCATTCACATGGATTGGAAGAATAAATATAGTTAAAATGTCCATTCTACCTAAAGCAATCTACAGATTCAATGCAATCCCAATCAGAATCCCAATGTCATTCTTCACGGTAATAGAACAAAAACTACTGAAATTTGTATGGGGCAACAAAACACCCCAAATAGCTAAAGCAATTCTGAAAAACAAGAACAAAGCTGGAGGCATCACAATCCCTGATTTCACAATATACTATAAAGCTATAGTAATCAAAACAGCATGGTACTGGTTCAAGAATAGACACCCAGATCAATGGAATAGAATTGAAAGCCCAGAAATAAAACCACACACCTATGGACAACTAATCTTCGACAAAGGAGCAAAGAACATACAATGGAGAGGTGGAAGTGTCTTCAATAAAGGGTGCTGGGAAAATTGGACAGCAACATGCAAAAGAATGAAAGTAGACCATCTCCTTATCGCCATATACAAAAATCAATTCAAAATGGATTAAGAACCTGAGAGTGAGACCTGAAACTATGAAACTCCTGGAAGAAAATATAGGCAGTACACTAATTGAGATTGGACATAAAGGGATCCTTTCAGATTCCATGTCTACTTGGACAAGGGAAACAAAAGAAAAAATAAACAAGTGGGACTTCATCAGACTACAGAGCTTCTACAAGGCAAATGAAACCAGGATCAAAATGAATAGACAACCCACCAGCTGGGAGAAAATATTCACAAATCATTTATCTAACAAGGGATTAATCTCTGTAATATATAAAGAACTCATACAACTGAGCAACAAAAAAATCATACAACCTGATCAAAAAATGGGCAGAGGATATGAACAGACATTTTTCCAAGGAAGAGATACAGATGGCCAATAGACACATGAAAAGATGTTCAACATCACTAATCATCAGGGAAATGCAAATCAAAACTACACTAAGATATCACCTGACACCCGTTAGAATGGCTATAATCACCAAGACAAAAAACAACAATTGCTGGAGAGGTTGTGGAGAAACGGGAACCCTCATTCACTGCTGGTGGGAATGCAAACTGGTGCAGCCTCTATGGAAAACAGTATGGAGAGTCCTCAAAAAATTAAAAATAGAAATACCTTATGATCCAGCAATCCCACTCTTGGGCATCTACCCAATGGAAATGAAATCAACCATCACAAGAGGCTTATGCACCCCTTTGTTCATTGCAGCATTATTCACTATAGCCAAGAAGTGGAAGCAACCCAAGTCTCCCTCGACTGATGATTGGATAAAGAAGATGTGGTATATACATACAATGGAATACTACTCAGCCATAAGAAAAGACAGAATTGTACCATTTGCAACAACATGAATGGACCTAGAGGATATTATGTTAAGTGAAATAAGGCAGAGAGAGAAGGACAGACACTGCATGAATTCACTCATATATGGAATATAAATGAACACATGGACAGAGAGAACTGATTTGTGGTTGCCAAGGGGAAGTGGGGTGGGGCGTGGGCACAAGGGGTGAAGGGATACATCCACATGGTGATGGACAAACAATAATGCACAACTAAAATCCCACAGTGTTATAAACTATTAAGACATCAATAAAAAAAAAAGAATAAAAGAAGTACCATTGCTAACATCAGATAAAAAAAAAAAAAAACTCTGTATGTAACATGCTTTCACTTCCAGACCAGAGACAGCAATGTTTTACTGAATTAGAACTTATTAGCACCAGTGCTTCCTTGTTAAAAATTCCAAAGGGTTACATTGACCAATATAGCTACCTTGTCTGTCAAAAGACTAAATTTCTTACTGTTCTTCCATTGTTTATGTGGCTAGAACTCTTGAATAATAGAGAATCATTATTTTCTTACATATACCCACAACATATAAGATATCTTCTCTCTTTCTTTATTCATCAATGTTATAACTTCACTGAAAAGCTATCAACTTGGTCTGATTTATTCCCTCAAAGCTCTTTCTGCTTTTGCTAATGGTTTTTCGTGCTTTCTATTTTCCTTGTAAATGCTTGTTTCATTATTTTTACTTAAATTGAAAAAGGCTTTCAAGAATGTAATTTTCAGACTCATTCTAAGTATTTGGAAGATCTGTGCCAATTTTTCCTTTAATCTTCACTTCTCCATTTTCTGAAAGAATGGCAAACAATTCATATGCTTATATGTACTCTAATGACTCTATTAAAAGTTAATCTCCACTGGTGAATATGGCTGTGCCAATTTTGCTTTTGAGCCAAATGAAATAAGGAGAAGGAAAATGTTTGAAGTGAACTTAATGGTTTTGGGGGTGGACATATGTTAAACGAACATTTTTGTTACTTGCTGGCTCTTACTGAGCGGTTAGGACTAATCAACTCTTATGTGCTTGTTACTAGATATTGGTGCTCAGTGACACTGTTGTTTGCTCTGAGAGAAGCTTCTGTGATAGTTTTAAGGAAAAAAATAGTATCTAAAACATATAATACTCTTTTCCCCATCATTCAACAGAACTGACTTGAAGATCAGTGAGAGACATGTTATGAATTATGCCCTATTACTCAGACACAGAATGTCATGTAACACCTAGAATTTGCCAGTGCCATGTGTGAAGGATTTTTGAAATACATCTGACAAGGTAGTTTTCTTGAGGAAGGCATATAACGTAATGTGCCAGGCCTAAGCAATGGACGCACTGAAATCAATTTGATGTTGGTTCTGGAATCAGTATTCTTATCAAAAATATTTATTTAGGAGGAAAAGTGGGAGTTCTAGGCACCTAGACACAGACACCAGGCTTTGCAGTGTTCTCATAGCATTAATTTCATTAGGCTGAGTGGGACTCAGTGTATTTGTATGTGGAGTCAAGATTCTAGAAGTCTGGAACAAAAGAACTATTTAAGTCATACTCAGAGTAAAAGTGATTTGTGTAAGAAAAGGAGCAATGGCTTGAATTATTTTCTAAAGCCATTGCTTTTCATTGAGGAAATTGTTGAAAGGTGAATTACTGGGCTTTGGACCAAGTAATGTAAGTCAGCTCTTGGGGGGTCATTAGGTGGCATCCTACAGGTTGATAGACAGAGCTGAGCTGTCAGATCATATCTTAGGGTAGCCACACACTTCATTGTTTCCACTATCCAAATTACACCTGGCATTTATTGTTAAATCCCAGGTGCCTTCACATAAAACCAATATGTTCTCTGTAACTGTGCACTTTGCTGATCAATGGTGAAGCACTTTGCAGGAATGCTTTGGAGCTGTGGCATATGTGCTTCCCAAAGGCCTTCTGCTAGAAACTGCTTCACAGAACAAGTGAAATTGTTGGAAGTCTACTGGTATACTTAGTCATAATGCATAAAACTGCAGCAAATGACAGTGCAGAGCTCATTGGACTGAATTGATGTTGGAGGACGGAGTCAGTAGTTGGCACATCAACCTACCTAGTAATTCTAAACACAGAGTACTCCATGTGTCCCAGTTTTCTCATTTAATGCAGGAATAGCAAGCCAAGCTTCCTTCCTATATTTGTAAGCATCAAATGCGGTAGTGACGGTATATAGTAACACCTAATCTTTAGTGCCATGACAAGTCTTTGAAGAAAAAGTCTTGTCATCTCAATTGTTCTACAAAACAATTATAAAATTCAAAGAATTTTTTACAAATAATTTGTTTTCTTTCATATATTCATTCTTTTAGGTTTCCGGTATGATTGATATTTTAGAAATATTTAGAACCAGCCTTTATGTCATGCCTAGAAGTTAAAATGGAAAATAGGAAGAAATTTTCTGTTGTTCTGACCACACAAGGTTTTGGATTTATATATTTGCATGGGGCCACACAGTCTGAGAAACTGAAGTCTCCTGTTCCTCTAGCATTATTTTTTTAAGAAATAGTGATAACATATTATTTTAGAGAGCTGGAGTGCTTTTGAGTATAGCTTCACTTTTTTTCCAAAACAGTCTATCATTTTAGGCATGTATAATAGCTTCACTCTACAGCATCTGTGTGATGGTGAAGTATAGCTTATGCCTCTAAGAATGTGCTTGCCACCTTCTATCAGAAGGTGGTTTACACAAACAGAAGGCAGTCATCTTTAAATCCAAATATCAATAATTTTTTCAAGATCCTTAGAAGCAAGCATTTTACATCTAAACATAAAATTTTATTTTAATATCACTGCATATATTTGTTTAAATAAAAATAAAGCACATTAGATCAACTTCAGATTTGTTTAGTTCCTGTTGAATATATTCTACTTGGTGTAATGTGTGGATTCGTCTGAACTATGGTGGTGGCAGGGAGAATGAGAGGCTTGAAGAGGTTCAGTCCAGAGAAACTTAGGAGATAGAAAGACTAAGAGTCAGTGGTCCATTGAAAATGACAGAGAAGGGAGAGGAGAGATTTAAGAAGGATGCCATCTTTCTGACTTGCGTAACTGAATGGGAGAAAGCAGATTTGCGAGTAAGACGAGTTTGCTTTTGGATGCATAGAATTTGAGCTATCTAGGGACATAGAGCAGAAATGTCTATAAATATATGCATTTGGGCTACAGTGGGGAGTCATTGTCATAAAGGTAATAATTGAATTAGATGAGATAGGCTGCTTCTCTCCTTTCTCTACACACTCTTCCCAGGCAGAGTATAGAACCCTGAGGAGTATCAACAGGGGGGTGGAACAAGAAGAGGAAACCACAAAGATAACTTAGAAAAATTGGCCAGAGGAGGTGGAGGAAGATCAAGAAGTGACAGTGTCAGAGAAGCCTGAAGATGAAAGTATGTCAATGAGCCCAATGCTGTAGGAAGGTCAAATAAGACATGAACTGAAAAGTGTCCACTGAATTTATCAAGGGAGTTGGTCCTGGAAAGGACAGCTCAGAGAGGTAAGGATGGAATTGCAGCAGTTTCGAGTGGTGGCAAAGATGGGATGTGACCATGATGTGAGTGGCTGAGGTATGGGAATGAAAGAGAACAAATAATTAAGCAGTTAGATTGTTGTAATGGGTTATCATATTAGTCAGGGTTCTCCAGAGAAACAAAACCAGTATAAGAGGAGATTGATTATGAGAATTGGCTCACATGATTATGGAGGCTGAGAAGTCCCATGATATGCTGTCTATAAGCTGGATAACTAGGAAAGCTTGTGGTATAATTCAGTCCAAGTCCAAAGGCCCGAGAATGGGGGGAATGTAGGTGTGGGGTGAGGGTGCTGGTGTAAGTCCCAGAGTCTGAAGGCCTGAGAATCAGGAGTTCCAATGTCTGAGAGCAGGAGAATATGAATGCCCCAGCTTAAAGAGAGAGGGAAAGAGAGAGAGAGAGAGAGAGAGAGAGAGAGAGAGAACACTTGCCCTTCCTCCACTGCCCTAAATGGATTGGAGGATACTCACCCACATTGGTGACAGCGGGCCATCTTTACTGCTAATTCAAGTGTTAATCTCTTCTGGAAAAGCCCTCATAAACACACCCAGAAATAATGTTTTACCAGCTATCTGGGCATCCCTTATCCCAGTCAAGTTGGCATATAAAATTTACTAACAACATGGATACTGAAGTTATCTAGAACAGTGGCAGTATTTGGGTAAAAGTGATGTAGCAGGAGTGATCAGGATTTTAGAAGAAATCAGTGTTGGGGACAGGCAGTGACTGGTGAAGATCAAAGTAGACAGGATTTTTATGAATGTGGTGAGGAAATGGTCTATGTTCTAGTTATGTCCCTTCTGAGAAAACAAACAAAACAGTTTAAACTAGTTTGATGTATGGAGGTTAAATATCAAGACACTAGAAACAAAATAGGGCCATTGGGGGATGTAATTGGGTTCTCAGGAGCTGAGTTTCTTTGTATTCTTTTTTTTTTTTTTTGCTGAGGAAGATTCACCCTGATCTAACATCTGTTGCCAATCTTCCTTTTTTTTTCTGTGTGTGAGCTACTGCCACAGCATGACCACTGCCAGACAAGTGGTGTAGGTCTGTGCCCAGGAACTGAATCTGTGCTGCTGAAGTGGAGTGTGCCAAACTTAACCACTAGGCCTTTGGGGCTGGCCCTCTTTGTATCCATCTTTCAAAGGACATGTTAAAGATTCCTTTCATTTTTCTGTGTTCTGTCTCTGCTTTCTCTCTGGTTTTCCTCACCCTACCATTAGTCTGCCAAATGTCAACCTCACCCTTGAGTTTTAGGACCTCTAATCTCAAGTCCCCACCACTAACTCTCAAGAGTCTCAGTGTATCTCAGTTCAAGCAGATGTTGGGTGGGGAAGACATTAAAACCTATCTTGTTCAATTTGTAAATGATATTCAAATTAAGGATGATGTCTACCTCACTTCCTGGCTTCAAAGGACCTGGGAGAATAATTAGCTTCCAGTTCAGAGGTTTAGGGGAAACCTGAAGAAGGTGAATGCAGAATGTAAGGAGAGAGGCATGTTAACCATTGAAAGGAAGCTCCAGAATAGATTTAGAGGGTGAGGAGCAGGACAAGGTTGGGTTGGGTTGGGAAGAAGGAAGCACATAACTATATAGCTTTTGTTGTTTTGATATTTCTTTTTAGTTAAAAACACTTTGCATCCTTAATTAGATTGTGTTGTCTTAGAGGCCTTTGTACTGTATCTTATGTTTTTTTTGCACCCCTGCACTCCCTCTCCTAAGTACCCAGCAAAGTGTCATGTGTGTCCAGTGAATTTTGGAACTTATTTTCTTCTTTGAATTATATTTAATAATGTATGTGTCCTATCAACTACACAATGAATTTTATAGGAACTTCGTATTTGTATCTGCCACATCTTGCAACACTCAGCCTTGTGCCTGACTAGTAAACAGGAATTGATGGAATCAATTTACATAAGGGGCAATATGATAGAACAAAACCAGAGAAAACGTTTCTAGTGCTTGGGGTTTTAGCAACTTTTCAACACTTTGAAAGGTGTCACACAATTTCATGTAATATTTAAGGACTCTTTTCCATTAATGATATGTATCCATTCTGTTTTTTCCAAATTCTTTTTTTTAAATTGAGGTCACATTGGTTTAGAACATTATATAAATTTCAGGTGTACATCATTATATTTTGACCTCTGTGTGGACTACATTGTGTTCACCACTAGTTTCCATCTGTCACCACACACATGTGCCCCTTTATTCCTTTGCCCTCCCTTCATTCCCCTTCACCTCTGGTAACCACCAATCTGTTCTCTGTATCTATCTATGTGTTTGTGTATTTTTCACATATGAGTAAAATACAGTATTTGTCTTTCTCTGACTTATTTCACTTAACATAATACCCTCAAGATCCACCCATGTTGTTGTAAATGGTGATATTTCATCTTTTTTATGGCTGAGTAGTATCCCATTGTATATAGATACCACATCTTTATTCATTCATCTGTTGATGGGCACTTAGGTTGCTTCCAAGACTTGGGCATTGTGAATAATGTTGCAATGAACATAGGGGTGCATATATCTTTTTGAATTAGGGTTTTCATGTTTTTTGGATAAATACCCAGGAGTGGAATAACTGAATCATATGGTAGTTCTATTTTTAATTTTTTGAGGAGTTTCCATACTGTTTTCTATAGTGGCTGCACCGATTTACATTTCCACCAGTAGTATATGAGGGTTCCCTTTTCTCCACCTCCTCTCCAACACTTGTTATTTTTTGTCTTTTTAATAATTGCCAGAATGGCAATTATCAATCAGAATGATAGGCTTGAGATGAATTTCATTGTGGTTTTGATTGACACTTCTCCAATAATTAGTGATGTTGAACATCTTTTCATGTGCCTGTTGGCCATTTGTATATCTTCTTTGGAAAAATGTCTATTCAGATCTTCTGCCCATATTTTAATTGGGTTGTTTGCTTTTTTGTTGAAGTTGTATGAATTCTTTGTATATTTTGAATGACTTGCAAATATCTTTTCCCAGTTGGCAGGTTATCTTTTCATTTTGTTGATGGTTTTCTTTGCCATGAAGAAGCTTTGTAGTTTGATGTAATCCCATTTGTTTACTTTTGCTTTTGTTTCCCCTGCCTGAAGGGACATATCCAAAAAGATACTGCTAAGACTGATGTCAAAGAATGTACTGCATATGTTTTCTTCTAGGAGTTTTATGGTTTCAGGTCTTACATTCAAGTCTTTGGTCCACTTTGAATTGATTTTTGTGTATAATGTAAGATAGTGGAACTTTTATTCTTTTGCATGTCCAGTTTTCCCAACATTCTTTAAAGAGACTTTTCTTTCTCCATCATATGTTTTTGGCTCCTTTGTTGAAAATTAACTGTCCATAAATGTGTGGGTTTATTTCTGGGCTCTCAATTCTGTTCCATTGATCTGTGTGTCTGTTTTTCTGCTGGTACCATGCTGTTTTGATTAGTATAGCTTTGTGGTATATTTTGAAATCAGAGTGTGTGACACCTCCAGCTTTGTTCTTTTATCTCTGGTTTGCTTTGGCTATTTGGAGTCTTTTGTTCTTCTATATAAATTTTAGGATTCTTTGTTCTATTTCCATGAAAAATGTCATTGGAATGCTGATAGAGATTGCACTGAATCTGTAGATTGCTTTAGGTAATATGGACATTTTAACTAAGTTAATTTTTCCAATCCATGTATATAGAATATCTTTCCATTTCTTTGTGTCTTCGATTTCTTTCAACAGTGTCTTATAGTTTTCTGTGTACAGGTCTTTTACCTCCTTGGTTAAATTTATCCCTAGGTATTTTACTCTTTTTGTTGTGATTGTAAATGGGATTGTACTCTTGATTTCCCTTTCTGCTTGTTTGTTGTTAGTGTATAGAAACACAACTAACTTTTGTATGTTGACTTTGTACCTTGCATCTTTACTGTGTTTGTTAATTATATCTAATAGTTTTCTGGTGGATTCTTTAGGATTTTCTATATATAGAGTCACATCATCTGCATATAGTGATAGTTTTACTTCTTCATTTCCAATTTAGGTGTCTTTCATTTCTTTTTTCTTGTCTGATTGCTCTAGCAAGGACTTCCAATACTATGTTGAATAAGAGTAGTGAGAGCAGGCCTCCTTGTCTTATTCTTGTTCTTAGAGGGATAGCTTTCAGATTTTTACCACTGACTATGATGTTGACTATGTGTTTGTCATATATGGTCTTGTTTATGTTGAGGCACTTTCCTTCTATACTCATTTTATTGAGAGTTTTTATCATAAATGGATGCTGAAACTTGTTAAATGCCTTCTCTGCATCTATTGAGATGATCATGTGATTTTTAGTCTCCATTTTGTTATTGTGGTGTATCACATTGATAGATTTGTGGATGTTGAACCATCCCTGCATCCCTGGAGTAAATCCCACTTGATCATGGTTTATGATCCTTTTAATGTATTGTATTCGATTTGCTAATATTTTGTTGAGGATTTTTGCATCTATGTTCATCAGTGATATTGGCCCATGATTTTCCTTTTTTGCATTGTCCTTGTCTGGTTTTGGTATCAGGGCAATGTTGGCCTTGTAAAATGAATTAGGAGCATCCCTTACTCTTCAGTTTTTTGTAAGAATTTGAGAAGGATAGGTATTAAGTTTTCTTTGAATGTTTGGTAGAATTCACCAGAGAAGCCATCTGGTCCTGGACTTTTATTTTTAGGTTGTTTTTTGATTGCTGTTTCAATGTCTTTACTAGTCTATTGAGATTCTCTATTTCTTCTTGATTCATTTTTGGGAGGTTGTATGATTCTAAGAATTTATCCATTTTTTTTCTAGGTTATCCAATTTGTTGGTGTATAGATTTTCATAGTATTCTCTTATAATCCTTTGTATTTCGTGGTATCTGTTGTAATTTTTCCTCTTTTGTTTCTGATTTTATTTATTTGAGCCTTATCTCTTCTCTTCTCAGTGAGTCTACTAAGGGTTTGTCAATTTTATTTGTCTTTTCAAAGAAACAGCTCTTAGTTTCATTGAACTTTTCTATTGTCTTTTTAGTTTCTATTTCATTTATTTCTTCTCTAATTTTTATTGTTTCCTTCCTTCTATTGACTTTGGGATTCATTTGTTTTTTCTACTTCTTTTAGATGTAGTGTTAGCCTATTTATATGAGATTTTTCTTGTTTTTTGAGGTAGGCTTGTATTGCTATATACTTCCCTCTTAGTACCACTTTTGCTGCATCCCATAGATATTGGTATGTCGTATTTTCATTTTTATTTGTCTCCAGGTATTTTTTGATTTCTCCTTTGATCCAATAGTTGTTCAGTAGCATATTGTTTAGTCTCCACATATTCGTGACTTTTCCAGCTTTCTTCTTGTAGTTGATTCCTAGTTTTATACCATTGTGGTCAGAAAAGATGCTTGATCTGATTTCAATCTTCTTAAATTTATTGAGATTTGTTTTGTTTCCCAACGTATGGTCTAACTTTAAGAATGTTCCATGTGCACTTGAGAAGAATGTGTATTTTGCTACTTTGAATGAAAAGTTCTATACATATCTATTAAGTCCATCTAGTCTAGTGTTTCATTTAAGGCCAATGTTTCCTTGTTGACATTTTGTCTAGATGATCTATCCATTGATGTCAGTGGGGTATTAAAGTCCCTTACTATTATTGGGTTTCTATCAATTTCTCCCTTTAGGTCTGTTAATAGTTGCTTTATCTACTTTGGTGCTCCTATGATAGGTGTATATATGTTAATAAATTTTATGTGTTCTCGATGAATTGTTCCCTTTATCATTATATTATGTCCATCTTTTTCTCTTGTTATATTTTTTGGCTTGAAGTCTGCTTTCTTTGATATAAGAATGGCTACACCCACTTTCTTTTGGTTGCTATTTGCTTGAAGTTCACCTTTCATCCCTTTACTTTGAACCCATGTTTGTCTTTAGAGCTGAGATGGGTCTCCTGGAGGCAGCATATTGTTGGGTCTTGTTTTTTAATTCATCCCACCACTCTGTGTCTTTTGATTGGTGAATTAAATCCATTTACATTTAGGGTGATTATTGATATATGAAGATTTAATATTGCCATTTTATCTTTTGTTTTCTGGTTACTTATATTTCCACTGTTTCTTTTTCCTTGTGTTTTTGTCTGCCATTTCAGTTTGGTGGTTTTCTGTAATGTGTTTCTCAGCTTCCTCTTTTTTTTTATGTTTTGTGACTCTGTTCTGAATTTTTGTTTCATGGTTACCATGAGGTTTTTATAAAAGATCTCATAGATGAGATAGTCCTTTTTCTGCTGATGGTTTCTTATCTTATTTGCCTATGTAGTTTCTGTCCTTTTCCTCTTCCGCTTCTGGTTTTTGTTGTCCCAAATTATCCCTTTTTGTATTGTGAGTTTGTTATCAAATTGAAGTGGTTATAGAGTTTCAATCTCTTTGGTGAAGTACTCTTTCTGTTCATTAATTTTATTCCTGAGCATATTGAACAGTCTTTCTGAGTTTTCTTGTAGCTCTTTGAGTTTCTTCATGACAGCTATTTTGAATTCTCTATCAGTTAGATCACAATCATCTATGACTTCATGTCAAGTTTGGTTTCTGGAGAGTTGTCATTTTCTTTCTGTGTTGCTGTGTCACTGTGGTTCTTCATGGTGCTCAATGCGTTGTTCCTGTACTGGTGCATTTGTGGTAGCAAACTCCTTTCGTATTTAGGTAAGGCTTTATTTACTTTGATTCTGAGCTGCTCCTGGTTGTATTTGAGAGCCTGCACTTTCCACCTCCACTGCTTCTGTCAGAGGTGTTGTCTGTGCCCTCATTGTGCTGCTTTTGCCTCTGAGGATGCTGGTACCTTGCTGCTTATGGTGTTGCTGCAGTTGTGAGTGTCACCACCAGGGTCAATATGCTGGTGAGCACCTCTGCTGCTTCTGGGGTCACCTGGGTTGTGGTTTCCCCCACTGCAGCATGGGGAGTGAGAAGCTGGGGTAGGAGCCAGGGTCACAGGCACCTCTACCACATCTGAGTTTGTTGAGTCTGCAGGTGCCACTGCTGTGGTTGGGGGGCTGGAGTTGTGGGTGCTGCTGCAGTTGGGGGGACTGGAGTCATGGGCTCTGCTGTTGCTGTTTCCAGGTTCTTTGCAGCCTCAAGTGTTGCTGCCATGTTTGCTGCCTGTGCTGCTGCTCCTGTCTTCTGGTGGTACTGGCACCACTGCTGCTGGCGGCAGGGGGTTCATGAAGGTCACTGCTGATGGCAGGTGGGCCAGGGTCATGGGCATCACTGCTACCACTATAAGGGGAATGGTGCCTGGGTTGCAGATGCTGCTGTGGTTCCTAGAGCCTCTGGTCTCAGCGCTGATGTGGTTCCTAGAACCTCAAGTCACAGGCACCGCCACTGCTACTGGAGGCTCTGAAGTCTTGGATGCAGCCCCTGCTGCTGGGAGGGATGGTGTCAGAGGCACCACCACCATGGGAGTGGAAGGGGGCTGGGTCACAGGTGCCACTGCAGTTCCTGGAGTCTCTGCTGGAGGGTGCCACCACCACTGCTGGGGGAGTGGAAGAGGAGGGGGTCACAGGAACCACTGCAGTTTCTGGACACTTTGGTCTCAGGAACTGGTGCTGCTGATCCTCTGGTTCTACTGCCTCCATGAATCCAATCCACCCACCTTCAGATGGATAGATGTATGTATCTGTCAGACATGTGTGCTGTGCAGAGAATCTTTTGTTGGTCTGTGGATATGCTACTGGTTGTAACTTAGAGTGGAGAGATAAAGGGAGCAACTCACTCCACAATGATGCCGATGTCACTCCTTTTCTTCATTCTTTGATTTATTTTTAACAGACTCCTGGGATTAAAAGTCTGCCAGACAAAAATAAGAGTGGAAATGATTACAGAAAGTGCTGAGGTTACTTTGTCTGAAAATGTAAAGACAGGAGGAGGGATAATATGGCCAGAGGGAATTTTCCAAAATAAGAATGAGAGAAGTATTTCCTAAATGCAGATTCTATGATATTGAGCAACAACCAACTAAATGGATCCTGAAAAAAACTAGTGGTGTTACTCTGGATGGCTTCATGGCAAAGTTTTATGGCCACCTCTCAATAGTACTGGGCACCCCTCCCCAGTGAGGAGCCCCTTTCTCTTCAGATTGATCAGTTAATTTTTCCACACCTGAATGATGAGGAACTGAAGTTTCAGAGGATTTGGAGGATTAGGAGTTGGAGATGGAACTGGTGGATGTGCCTGAGGTAATTCTAGAATGAGACCTCATGGCCTCTTTGGATATCAAGTAGATTAATACCCAAAGTTCAGGAATGTGATTATATTAGTACATATCAGATTTTTAGGAATTTTGTACAATTTCTAGAATATTTTTTAGTAAAATTCACCCATACAATGTAATCTAAAAAGGTTTATTATTGCCTATTTGACCATGCTTCTCATGTAATTTGATGTACCAAATAAGCTTAATTAGTGTAGTATCTCTCATTTTATAAGGAGAGGGAACAAATCTTTTGAGATGTCCCAGGTGCCCACTGGAAAATCCCAAAGTTACATCTAAGTCAAAAATACTTCATTTAGAATTTGAATATTTTGGGGAGCTTGTCAAAAATGTCAAAAGTTTTAGACACTTGACCAAATAGGATCACAGACTGTTATGAAATAATACCTAAGTATCTATTTGACTAAAATAAAAGGTTTCAAAGGTAAATACAAATGATTACATGGTTGTAAGCAAAACTCAGCTTCTCTAATACTAAGAAAACTCATTTCTTGTAAGTAATTAAAGACCTGATAGAAACAGCACAGGGATTTATTTTGATAAAACACAAAATCTGTTTTCTAGGCATGTTACTTAAAGGTAAAGAAGCTTTCACAATCTGTTATCAGAAGCAGACCAATAGCCCAAGAAAACTTGTCCTTTCAACAGAAAAGAAAGGCAAATTTTAATTTTGTATTAACTTATTTTGGTATTAAAACATTTTAATAAATTCATTTTAATCTTAGCCACCTTGACCACACTTTAATCTTCCTTTCCCAAGATTTTTTTTTTTTTTTTTTACAACCTTCTACATTTTCTTTTTACATTTAGATTTTGTTCTCTGTTTTCCTCTTATTGCAAAACAACCAGCCTCTCTTTAGGACAAAATTACTTTCTTTTCCCTTAGCAAAATGCATTTCCATTCCTCATATCTTCTTTTATCAAAACACACATTGTACTTTCCTTGCATATAAAGATGTTTCCTTTTTATTACATATATTGATTAGAATTATTAATCCTTAGAATCCTTAATTCCTAGTGAGAAACTAAGAAGTTAGCCATTGTGAACCTAGCTTTTTATGATATATTGTGAATATTGGCATTTTATGGCTTGGCAAACTTATAAATACCTTTTATAGATTTCTAGAATCATGTCCCTTTTTTCATAGAAAGTTTCTCAGTGTGGCATAAAACATGCTCATAATAGACTCAAATATCTTTAGCTTCTCTGCAATGGGAAGCCAAAAGTAGATAAATTCATGTTCAGGAATTAATGTTCACCTTATTTGGAAATTATTTAGATATTCAATGACTGTCCATTATTTAGTTTAACTTAGTATAAACATTGATCTTGTTTACATTTATTTAAATTGCTTGCTTTTGACAATCATGCTTAGATTTGACATTAAATAGCCAACCATGATCTTAAGTTACTTTCTTGCTGACAAATTTTGCAACAGAGATAATATGAGCTTAATAAACTCAGGTAGAATGAAACTTGCATGTCTGCATTATATTAATCCTTGATAATTCTAAAGACGTGCCTTTTTCAATTAAACCAACAACCTTAAGCTGGCTTCTATTTACTAAAGATTAATCCTAGATTACATCAACTTGAAAACATTTGGATTAGTTTTTGTTTCATTTCTGAGGTTTAGGAATACTTAACTTAAAAGTGTTAATTTCAAACCAATTAAATAGAGCTCTTTTACAAATCAATCTTAGCAATAATATCTGGAGGTAGAAAAATACCACATCTCTATAATATACGTATGTAGACACATAGACAAACATAAACAGGAATCTCAAACTTTCATTTTAAAACTTTAATTATGTCTTAGGTACAATAATGTAAAACTCAAAAGCAGAGTTAGATTGAATTTGTATTTCTGGCATATGGACTAAGTTAAGGTTACTTGTTCCTATGGCCAAAGTCTTCTACTAAAGATTTTTAATCACATGCTGTAAGGAACATTTTAGAGCTGTTTTGGGGTCATTTTGTCTATTATCAAAAGTCTAGGGTAATTGTTATTTAAATTGTTGCTTCTAGTTGTTTATTTGCTCCAGTTAACTTAGACATAGAAATTAAGGGTTTAGCATCTGAATCCTTAGAGAGTCTTATTTTAAAGGGACAGGTTTTCACAGAGGGTATGAGAGGAAGGTGGTGCTGGAGGCAGAGCCTGAGCACAAGATGACTGCTGGTGAGGACCCTGAGACAAAACAGTCTGGGAAGACAAACAAGATGGTACTTGAGACAAAAAGGAAGGGGAAGAAGAACACAAGGCTTCTGAAGTCATTTTGTTCTCCCTCAGTTTTTTAGTTGTTTTGGCTAATTTAGACAAGGTATCTTATGGTGAGGCAATTTTAGACCTGTATGCTTGTTCAGAAGCCTCCAGGTACTAATGAAAATAGGTATACCATTTGTTTTGCTTAATTTTAGAACCACAGTTTTCCAACTTGGTTCTAAGAAAAGTGAGTTTGGGGAGATCAAAAGTTCCCCATAATGGCCATTGTAATTCTGGACTATTCTTGGTCAGTTTGGCCCACTTAGTTAAAAATGTGCATGTAGGGAGCCCAAAGTTCTTAAACAAACCTAGCTGGTGTCCCTAAAATAGGGCTGCCCTCAGAACATTTAGGTGACTGGGATCCCATTTTCTATCTTCTGAAAGCCCAAACTAATTCTGGGAAGAATCCAAAACCAAAGAAAATCCAAAACCAAAAGAAAATCCCTGCTAGCTTGATCCCCCAAAGGAAAACTGCTACCATACCTCAGAAGATCACCAAGTACTCACTGGGAGGGACTCTGACCCTTCCCCCAAAACGACAAAGCCTTTCTCTGTGAGGATGGAGCCTAGGACAGAAGATCTTCCTGAAGGGATTCTAACCCTCCTTTGAGGGGACTCTAACCCTTCTCTAAGAGCAAATAAACCCTCTCCCCTTCTTGAATAAAGTCAGAGAGCTCAAAACCCAAGAAAAGTGGAGCTCAGAGTCTGAGAGAAGACTCACCAAGTTGAAGGTAGGCAGTAACTCATGGAAAGCAATGAGTGCAGGGAGCCAGTGCAGGTACCACCCTCGATTCCAGAGGCCATAATCTCTTGGGGGTTGCTGCCTTTGGATCCCACTTTGGACACCATTTATGTCTACCTTAAAAATAAAATGGCCAGTTATTTTACCAGCAAAATGAGTTTATTTTGGAAAAAACAGAGAATTTCAATTTGGGACCTGCGTGCTATGGCAAAAGCCATGGGCAAGTCCAATAATCAAATGAGAGGAACATTATTTCATAGGGAAAAAGGAATAAATTGGGACACATTGTTTTGAATGACAATCCATTGGAGAAAATCAAGAGTTCAGGGTGGTGATGGTTTCTCATTGGCTGAGTTGCTGGGGTAGTCAATTTCTGTTTCGGATCCAATGTACATTTCTTCCTGTAATTGATGATTCTTTTCTGCTGATGACTTCTTTCTGTTGGAGTCTGTAATTGACAATCTTCCTGTAATTGACCTGGAGTGGTATTGCATAGGAACTCCCCCTTCTGGCCTCCTGACTCCATTTTAAATGAGGTTTCTTTTTATTAATTTTCATGCTATGATAATAAGTATTTAATGAACATTATATGGTGTG
Source organism: Tapirus indicus (assembly GCA_031878705.1). Taxonomy (NCBI): domain Eukaryota; kingdom Metazoa; phylum Chordata; class Mammalia; order Perissodactyla; family Tapiridae; genus Tapirus; species Tapirus indicus. The sequence continues at coordinate 4,354,952 of CM062933.1, forward strand.
TTCTTACAAATACAGAACTTGCTGCTCGGATAGCTTCCTCATTTGATTTGTTCTCTAATGTGTTACTGGAAGGACTTGTAAAATGAAGAAAATGAAGATTGGAGAAAAATTTTTAAACTTATTTCCAAATATATGTGAGGGTGACACAACTATACACAACTCTTTTTTTCAAATGAGTATAAAGGAATTGAAGAAAGGATTTAAAGAATAAAAATTCACCAAAGTTCAGCTATTTTTTATTTTATATCATTTTAAAATTTTATACCTAAATACTTCACTTAATTCTTAAAGTAGTGCATTTTAAAGAGTAAATTCCCCAGGTAATTTCTTTGTGTGGAACATTTCAAATAATGCATTTTCTAAAATGCCTTTAAATGCCTTATAAATCTTTCATTTTGGAAGATTTATAACGTGAATTTGGAAGCTTTTCTTACCATGAATGTCTTTTGAGGGAGTTAATTAATATCATATAATTACATAGCAAACTTTCAATAACAAGAATAGGCACTGAGAATCCTTGGGTAACTTCTACCTTTGAAAGCCTTTCTTACACGGGACTTTGATGTGCTGCTTTGTATGTCAGGCCTTGCTGTTTTCCAGCTGTATAGACACCAATGTGCTGACTTCAGTTCTTTCCAGAGGGCATGCTGGAGAGAGCTTTATCAAGAAGAGGAGAAACAACATTTAGAACTAGTCCTTTCAAATGGCAGGCTTCAAATCTTGATGCCTGACAGAAAGCCCTTTCCCTCCTGTCCAGGGGGAGCCACAGTCCCTTGCTGCTCTCTCCACCAGTCCTTTGTGAGCTTGCACTGTGACCCACTGTGATCGCCACTTCCAGGACTCCCCAAGGGTCCTCAGTGGCTGCTTCCTGGTTGTCAAGAGTATCAAGCTGTCTACTCTGCCAGAACGCTGGGTAAGAGAATTACTTTCTCTAAAATCACTTTATTTTTTTCTTGTTTTCTGCCCCTTCCCAGATATCTCCACATTTCTCCTTGTCTTTTGTCCTCAGAGATTCATCTCCAGTCTTCTTAGATCTTTCTCTTCTCTATTGCCTTCCAAGTTTTTTTCTTATATACCATAGTCTAATAGGTAATATTAAGTTAAAAAAGATTACAGCTAGCATTGTGAGCTATGAGTCACCTTTTAAAAATAGTTTTATTATTTTTTCTACCACATTTAAGGAATATTACATTTATATCCATAGCGGAACAACAGACCCATTATTTAGGAGATGGGAATTCTTATGTACAATATACAAAGGCAGATAATAATTTAATGATGCCCTTAGATTGTTTACCCAAATATACATTTCTTACCACTAAGTAGAATGATAAATTCCTCTGTATCTAGAGTTGGTAGGGACAGGCATACAAATGAATAAACATGCCAACTTTAAGGTAAGAAAAAGGAAGTAGTATTTTTTCAGTATTATCAACTATCTGTTGCATGGATTATTTTACATACATTATTATATTCAGTCCTCAAAATGAACCTTGAATTTTGGCTTCAGGAACCTAAATTTCAGAGAAGTTAAGCAACTTATTCCAAGTCAAAAGCTTGTTGGTGACAATGCTTCGATTCGAAACCAGGTCTGCTGGACTCTGAAGTTCACATTTTTTATTATATCAGCTTTTCCCTCAGAGTGTTATATGGAACACTGTGCCAGGGAGAGATTTCATCAAGAATAAGGGTTCTCTGCTTAATTAAGATTGATAACTTCTCCAGTCAAGGAAATGGTTTAATTTTGTTTAAACAGATAGCCTAAACTCTTTACTATGGTGATTTTTCTTTATGATTAATATTCTGTGGAGTTAATGTTTTTCTGTTGCAGTTTTTACGGTGAAACTTCTTGGTTCATCGGAGTCTGGTTATATTATATTTCCTCAGTGTTCATCTGGGCATTGTTTTTGTGTGATTACACCAGTCAACAAATCCCAAGCGTCTAGGAGTTATGTTGTGGTAGATTAAAAATATGGTCACAAATTCTTTGCAGCTCCTTTATCATGAGGACAAAACCATTTTCTCATCCCTTGAATCTGGACTGACTTTGTGACTTGCTTTGACTAATGGAATGTGGCTGAAGTGACATTGTGTGAGGCCTTGTTCTCTCTAGAATGCTGCGTATAGACTTCTATAGAAGGAAGAGATCTCCTCACAATGACCAGCAGATATCCTACCTAACTGTTAGACATAGAGTGAGGCCCTCTTGGACTTTCCAGCAGTGTCAGACCTCCAGCTAAATGCAGCCCTGTGAGTGAACCAGGTAAAACCTGCAGAAGAATCATCTAGCCAACTTAGGGATTTAAGGGAAATAATAAACCACTGTGTTTGGCCACTAAGTTTTGGGCTGAATTTTCATTCAGAAAGAGTTAATTGAGGGGGCCGACCTGGTGCGTAGCAGTTGAGCTTGCACATTCCGCTTTGGCGGCCCAGGGTTTGCCGGTTCGGAGCCTGGGCGTGGACCTACTCACAGCTCATCAAGCCACACTGAGGCGGCATTCCATATAGAAGAGCAACAACTCTACAACTATGATACACAACTATGTACTGGGGCTTTGGGAAGAAAAAAGAGGAAGATTGGCAACAGATGTCAGTGCAGGGCCAATCTCCCTTAAAAAAAAAGAGTTAACTGATACACGTGTGAAAACCATACCTGATAACTTATGAACGTTGACATTCTAGGTGTAGGGTATTGCCTGGTTATAAGAATTATATGCATTTCTGAGTTTGTATTTAATCTTGTTGAAATCAATATTTTATGCATTGCATGTGCTATTGGGAGATAATTCTCCATAGGTATCTCACATACATGTCTTGTGAGCAGAAGCATTGACAGCTTTTATTCTGGGCTAACTTTTCAAAGATGTTTGTATAGTGAACAGGCTTGGAAGATAGAGAGAGTATCTCCCTGTGGGGCAGCAAGCGGATTTGTTTTTTGTCCAGGACAATAAGGATAACATCTTCTGAGGCAAAGGTTAGGCAGGTTTGCCTAAGCTCAGAGTTTCTCAGTTGTGACACAAACCCGCTGTGAGCAGCATCCTTAGGCTGCATGTTGCCGCCTTGGGAGCTAGAGGCTGAGGACAATCAGTGCAAACGCGGATGCTGCCTGCCATGCCACAAGTAATAAAGTTCTTCGTCTCTGGCCTGGGCATCTCCTGTCTTCTGCCACTGTCAATGAAACTGTCGCAGGCTTACTTGTTAGCTTACGAGCTGGGAAAGTCTCAGACTCTTCACAGTTCTTGACATTATCTAGTTTGGACTTAGTGCAGAACACAAGATACTTTATGAAAATTGTATGAGCTTCTGATTTTTTCTCAGGGACAGATTTATGAGAGAATCTGCTTGTTCCTTCTGAAATGTGTAATTATTCATAGGCAGCTACATGTTGGTCTCTCACGAATTCAATTGTTAGATTCATTAGGAGTTGTATCTAAAAAGAATGAGTTTTTAAATTGCAGTTACTGTGATACATTTGAATGAACAGAACATATTAATATTTCATTAATGACTATTAAGTTCTGTTAGAATAGTGTATGTTATGCTAGCTGTAGAGCTTTTTAATAATTATTTAATTTCCTGTCTGTACGTTTTCCCCATTATACTTTTTACTTTTGTATATTTGTGATTTCTCTGTCCCTATGTCTTTTTTGCAATTAATTATGTTAGTGGTTTATTTATTTTAGTTTATTATTTTATTTTCAAGAACCCAACTATTGGATTTATTTATTAGTTCTACTTGTTTTCTGATTTATAATTCATAAATTTCTGATTTTATCAGTCTCTTCCTTCTGCTTTCCTTCAGGTATTTTTGGTTTTTTTTTCTTGCTAAGTAAGATGAAATGCTTAATTTATTTATTTTCACTCTTATTTGATACTTAGCATTACAAATCTTGCTGTGTTCTATAGGCTCAAATATGTGCTATTTTCATTATTGTTAGTTTTCAGTTTTGGTTGTAATTTTTTCTTAAACTAAAGAGTTATGAAGATAGAGCTTTCACATTGCCTGATAGTTGTTTTTGCCTGTTTTTCCACTCCTTTTATTTCTGGAGTTAATGAATTGTGATCAGAGAATACAGTTTGTTTTGGTTAAAATTTTTGGAGTTTTTTGAGGTTTCTTTGTGCATAATATATGATCAATGTTTGGAACTATTACAGAGGTCCCTTTAAGTAGGTATTTTCTCTGTTTTCAATGTGAAGTTTCTAAACACAGGGTTTTATGTGGGCTAGGACTTGAATGTGGGGACGACTGGTCAGGAAACATCAAGGATGCCCACTAGGTTTTTGACTTGTGCAAAGTGGTGAGATGTACAAAGTGGTAAGGATGACCTTTGAACTTTCCATTAACAATTTGGATGTTGAACAACTTTAATATCATTTGTTGAAAAATCTTAATCTATAAAAGTCTTAGTCTTAGGCTGGTGATAAAAGAATTGTTTAAAATTTGAAATTTATTCTAGGGACATGAAAAGAATTTGTCATTTTTTACCTCACTTTAATTGCTAGCTTCTAATTGTTTTCTGTGGCCATAACTAAATATCAGCCCTTTTCAGCTGATCACTAGAACTTTGAATCCACCAACATTCTCTGCTGTTCAGCCCATTATAGCACTGGGAGCTGGGAGTGAATCCTAGAACAAAAATCAGTCTGATTATCATGACTTCTGCTGCCTCTAATTGGCCCAAGCTGGGTCCATCTAATAGAAAGATCTTTGGAGCTAGAGAGATCTGGATTTGAATTCCAGTTTTATCCCCTATTATCTGTGCATCCTGAAGTATGTTGCATATCTTATCAAAATCTTTTTTTTTCTTTTATAAAAATGGAGATAACAAAATTAACCTGAACTGTCATTTTGAAGATTAAATGAGATGTATGAAAGCTGGGACAATGGCTACAGCGTTTCATCTCTTTTTTGAATTTAGACCTTTGGAATATGTGCTCTGGGGAATGGGAACTCGATAGTGACAATGTAACTTAATCAGAGAAATTCCCTTCCTTAATTAGCACTTTTGGGCTTCTGAGTCCAGGAACAGGGTTTACTGCTTTAATCATTGCATGGGAACCATGGTGTCCTTTGTCGGTGGAGGCACATCGTATGGCGGTTCTGTGGAGTGATAGAGATACAGACTCCAAGCCCCACTCGCTGGGTCCGAATCCCGGCTTCATCTTTCTAGCCGTGTGACATTGGCCAGAGTAATCAATTTCTCCAAGACTCAGTTCTCTCCTCCTTTAAAACTGGAATAATAACAGCGCCTGACTCATAAGATTGTTGTGAAGAAGAAATTCAACAGGTGTGGGAAGCAGCACAGTACCAAGAGCACGTGCATGTCACCTCGTAAGTGTTCCACATAATCTTCTCCGGGAACGCTCAGTGTTAGAGTTAAACATAGCCCAAGTTAGCCTTAACTAATGATACAGGATGGTCTGGAGATTGTTTTTTCTTCTATTTTCAGATTTTGATGATTAATATTTAAGGTAAAGAATACTGAGACACAGAAATCAAACACTTCATCAAACCATCACATCCGTCTTAACAAGGAGTGGAAAGTGAGGCTTCAAGGTAGCAATTATGGTTGCCCTGGAATTAAAAAATACAGATTTGCTCTACAAAACTTGTTTATAGGAAAGGCTAACAATAGGGTGTAAAAATATTAGGAGAATGCAGAAACAATTGGCAACTCAGCTGTAGCTGGTTTGTGAGAGTAACTGACCCGTCCAGGGCACAGTTTCCAAGTGTTGCTGAGTAGTGCTGGGATGGTGGGGGCAATTTTTGGTGTCAGTCTTATGATTGGATTCATTCTTTTACAATTAAATGTAGACAGAAAATAGGACAGAAGTTGACCTATGTAAGGACAAATGTTTCTTCCTACTTTCATATCCTAGGATTTTTTTTGCAAGTAGCTGCAAATATGAAACCTTTTCTAAAAGAACTTTCTTCTCATGGAATCTACCAATAGACTCCTGGACTGCAAAGTTCCTTGATTTAGGCTAAACCTTCTGATGTTCTGCAAGAGGGCTGCATTACACTGATGTAGCAGGGACTTAATTTCCTGGGAAGTATTTTCTGTCTACGCTGGCAGGCAGTGAGGGACAAACACATAAGCCTTGGGCCGTGACTGCAGGGGCTTGCAATATAACTTCACCAGCACTGAGCAGTTTAGATTCCTTTGGGAATGTGATGGAAATTATGGTCCCTGTTCAAAATGAGTATTTAGTTCAACATTTGCAGCGGTGTATCTGTCTGTGCTTCCTGTTTCTGTCCCATACCTTTAGTCCTTTTTTCCAATTATAATCCTCAGCAAAACAGGAAGGACATACTACGGAGAGTTCTAACATTGGTGCTGGATGGTGGAACATAGATGTGGCCCCTCAAGAAACTTGAGGACAGTCTTGTTGAGGAAGAAGGCCCCAAACAGATAACGATAGAAATTACCTTAGGTAATGACTCACAACAACAAACCCTGGGTATTTTGGAGGAAAGAGGAATCTTGGAGCAGTAGGATTGCTGGGAGGATGACACTGCTGGTCTGACTCACAGACATGTGGGGCAGGTTCATCCGCAGGCCAAAAACTCAGCCGAGCAATAAACTTAATTTTTCTGTAACTGAATGTAATTTGTATTTAGAGCTGGCATTCTTCCGATTAGTGGATGGTTGATTAATCTCAGTCAGTTTGGGTTTTGCTTCCTCTCTCCAGCAGTTGGTGCTATAGAGTGTGAAAAATGGGGGTGGGTGTAAGAGGCCACCTGAGTGGGGTGAGGGCGCGTGGAGGCGGGACGAGGAGCAGAGTGAAGCTACCCCATCAGAAATGACCAGGAATGCAAAGCACTCAGGTGACTTGTCAGAATGTTGTCTCATTATACATTCAAGCATTTGAAATCATTTAAGCATGAGGCGTTTTCACGTGTAAACCCGGATTTCTTACCCTCTCGGAAAGTCGAAGGGCAGTGCTGGTCGCTCATTCTCGCAGCGCTCGTTCGTTTCTGAATCTGCCCGTTTTTGTTAATGATCACGCTCTAAAGTTTGATTTTGCCATCTTTGATGTAGAAGAGGTTTGGGATGAATCTTGAGGGAAAGGTAGGATATTTAGACAATGATGGAAGAGCGTAAAAAACATTTAAGCAAGACAAAGGAGAAGGAGGCTGTGACAGACATTCGACGTACAAAAAGCTGTCAAGTTTCCGTACCGGGTGAGCACGGGTGGCGGCGGGCGGACGGTCAGGCTGGGAACTGGCAGCCTTGTTCTGTGAGCTGCGGAACACCACTGACGAATCTTAATTGATATGTCAGCTAATGTTTCGGTAAGCTTGTTATGGACATGGTGTGTAAAATAGGTCAAAGGAGAGAGAAAAAAAGGTAGGAAAAAAGTAGTTAAAATTGAATTAGACAACTCTGCTCTTTTGAATACTTAGCAGCTTTTGTGAGCAGCCAGTGGAGTAGAATATCCTCAATATCCAAGATAGTATTTTTGATTGTTATAGGCTTTTTAATTTAAGTGTTTTGCTGCTTTTTTGGTCTATATTCAATAGGCAGCTGGTTAATATTTGCCACCAATTCTTGCATATATTTTTTGGTTTTGATTTTTTTACTCTTTGCATTTTATCTTATTGAGTACACAAGGCTTGAGTTTAGTGACTGTTTAATACAAAGAGCAGAGTGAACCTCAAGCTCTGGTGGCACTCTGCTGCTGCCATCAAGGTCAGCTTTCCAACAGAATGACCTACAGTGCGGGGCAGAGGTCCACTCAGTGCAGATGGTCTTGAACCCATCTTTGACTTGGACTATTACCTTCTGTTGATGTGAAATTGACTACTGCAGAGTTGCCACTTAGACAACTCAGAAACAGCATGTTTCTTAGATGTTTTTACTACTTGCTGTGGATGCATGTCTAGAACTGAGTTGGCTTAAAATAGATTTTTTTCATCTGAACTACCTAAAGTGTTATTTAACAATGGCACTATTTTTGTTAAGCCAACATTTTATTCACTTACCAATTGTTTGATGCACCTAATCTCTGTTAGAAAAAAATCTTAAGGATGTATTATTTATAATCTAACAATCAATATCAATTATAAAGCACTGAAATTAATGATAATTATGATTTAGTGAGCAATGTATTATGTGCCAGATACTGTGCTATAAATTTGATCTAGATCTTTAAAAATCTCTAAAGCAACACTACAAGAAATGTAGTCTTATTTCTATTTTACAAATGAGAAAACTAAGGTCCAGAGAGATTGAGAAATCTCTTGAAGATAATACAGATAGTAGAGAACAGAGACGTTTAACTTATTTTGTATCCTAAGTAGAGTCATAGATGTGAAAGCAGTCTGAGAATTTGGGTATGTAATAAAATGAAAACTACAATGACAATGAACTGTACTTTAGTTAATGACAAATAAAGTCACAGTATTACAGCAGACAGTATGAAATCTTACTCTTGGTAAGTGTCTTACAAGGTTAAGATGTAGCAATTTTTGATTTGTTTTGTGGGATGATGATGCTACTAGCCCAGTATTGCAGGGCAGGCGTGAATAGAATTACTTTTCTGAAGGGGTGATAAGAGTTTTGCTGATTCAACCACACCCTGTCTTCTGATTCACTTCGCAGCAGATGGATGCTCGTCTTCAAGGAGGCAGCCTTCACGGAGGAGAGAGGGCTGCAGGATGATGCCATTACCGTGTTAGCCCCAATTGTAGAAATACCATCCTTCCAGTTACCAGGTCTTAAAATCTGTATGGAATTTTCCTTTACTAATTTATTTTAGATTATTTCATACTTTGCTAAGACAGGTGCTATCTTTTTTGTGTCATTAGCCATTAGTCATTAGGAGAAGGATTTTCTCCTCAAGAATTCAAAAGATATTCTTGTCTGACGGTTCATGGGCTCTGATAAGTGTCTGGAGGTCAGAAGGGCTGTTGGCCATTCAGGGACCTTTGGATAAGTTTCAATCCAATATTTATAAAATCAGTAAAGTGTTTTAATTTGGGGCAGTTTGAATAATTTCAGTGGACTACGTAATCTCAAAATTCCTTTTTTAAAGTTTTTGTGAAAGAATCTCTTGATAAAAGATACTAAAACATTTCCTTTACAGAGTAAGTGTTTGATATGGCAGAGACCCAATAACTGATATTCAGAAATGTAAGGAATTTAAAGCAAATATTTTATTTTATTGACTGGTATTATATAGCTTTTGTGTAATGAGACATTTGTGAATTTGTTAGGCTGTTGGCTTTATGCCTTTAAAGAAAAAGTGTCAAAATACTATCCTGTGATATGTAAATATTTCAGAAGCAATATAATGTCTTAAATTATTAAATTATAATATATTACTCTTAAAATGTGAGATGTGTTGTCACTAATATTAACAACAATATTATCAGAAATATTTTACCTTCTTGAGTCTTGGTTTATTACGTGCTCAAACATTTGTTCTTACAAAAATGTTAGTAATGGATTTTTAAAATAATGTGATTGGAATATGCTTCATTACTTTTTAAAAGTCCTAGTTTGATGCTTTGGATGCTGTGATTTGAAGACCTTCCTCGAACACAGTTTATTTTCAAATTCAGTTTTGTAGGAGTGATAGTGCACAAAGTTTTGAGGGAAAGAAGTACATCACTTATCAAATCATATCAGACCATCCTCAGTTACGCAGCGGCTTTTTGAAAACTTGGCTCATGAATTTTTGTATTTCTTTATATCAGTCAGTTGTTTTTGCAAACCAATTGGAAGGGCAGTGAGCTGTGTGTGGGAGTATAAATTGGTGCAGATTTTTTTTTTTGCCACATGCATTAAAAATCCAGAAACAGTTATATCTTTTGACACAGCAATTCCTTTTCTATGTATTTATGCTAAGGAAATAGAGGGATAGAGGCACTGATAGTCATATGAGAATGTTTATGGCCTTTTTCTTTATAATACTGAAAAACTGGGAATAACAAATATTTAATAATTGAGGATGAGTTAATGATGTTCTCTATACAATAAAATTATATGGAGTCATTAAAATCATGTATAATACTAATAGTCATGATTGTATTTATTGAATGTTTACCAAGTACCACCTAATGCACTTAAATACATTTCAAAATTTAATCCTCATAGCAACCTAATGCCTTGGAGATGTTACACAGCACCTGAGAGCCACATAGTAAACGATTGAAATCTGCTTCAGACTCGGTGTGACTGTTGATAAGGCTCAAGTCTGTCAGACTTTGTGAACATTTAATGACGGAGAAATGCACATGATTTATTGCTAAGAGAAAGGATAGAAAGTAACATTATCACATTTAAGAAAAGCCCTTAAATTCATAGGGAAGAAAGCTTAGAAGGACATTACCAAGGTGGAAATGGTTACTTCTGTGGTGGGACTGCATATAACATTTTGGTTTTATTGTTAGGTTTTACTTTGTTTTCCAAGTTTTATGCAGTGAATATGTGTTGATTTTGTAATTAGAAAAATAAGGTTTTTTTTTCTCTCCCAAATTCCCCTGCCCCAAGATGTTAATTGCAGCATTATTTACAATATAGTTTGGAGTAAGTTAAATATCCAACAATAGAATTGTTTAATGAAGTATTATTCACCAATTCAATGGAGTAATATAAAATAAAATGATTTTTATTAAGTACGGGCAACAAGTTGGGATAATGTTTATTAAATAATGTTCTGTGAAATCAGAGAGAACATAAAATATTATTTACTCTAAGATTATTACAATTTACTCTATGATTATGATGTAAATTCTGTGCACATGTGGTGAAAGACTAGAATGTATAGAATAATAAAAGTTATTGTGGCGTTGGCGAGGCTGGGGAGTGATATAAATGTTTTCTCTGATGTTCTAATGATTAATAGTGTAGAAATGAGTCTGCAATTTGGTAAACAGTTGGATGTACAAAAGGGAAGACTTGTAGATAGGGTGCTTGGTCTATTTTGATACTGTACAAGAGGTTTACTTCTCGGGGGCAGTACAATCGGACACGTATGGTTTGACTTCAACGTGTTAGCTCTCTTGCTGTTGTTCAGCGCCATCAGAAATGCTCTGGCTACAAAGGCTGAGCAGCTTCTGGTTTTCTTCTCCACACTTACCAGAGCTGTTCCTGCAGATTGCTGCCATCCCAGATTAGAAAACAACTGGGATAAAAGTTCCCCAGACAGGTTGTCTCTGCTGCTTTGACGAATGCCACGTACTCCATCCCCGAGGTCATGGAAAATGACAGGATGTGAAGAGTGAACAGAAAGTGCTTCTCTAGCACTCTGCTCCCCGGTGTGCTGAGTAGGTCTGGCAGTGCAGAGAGCCAGCAGCTCCCGGCTGCACACTTCCGGAGAAGGCGGCCACAGAGGCGACAACTCCTCTCTGCCTGCAGGTGGCTGTGAGGTCTCAGCATGGATCTCGCCTCTGGGGTATTGGCACAGCTTGCCTGGTTTTCTTTCAGAGCCCCTGTGCAGAGGAAGCCAAATGTCAAGCTGCCTGTTCCTGCATCAAGACCTGTCTAGTTCCCCTCCTTTCCAGGCTGCTTCCCACACAAAGGTTGTCACTGGTGACAAAAATGCATTATTCCAGGTACTCAGTTGGGTGCCAACTGAGCTTCGCTACAATAAGTCAGTGTCAGACAGTACTATAACATTTAGTTTTTGTTTTTTTCTTTTAAAATTTTAGCATACAGTAGTCCTGCCTTATCCATGGGGGGATACATTTCAAGACTCCCAGTGAATGCTTAAAACAGAGGATGGTACCTAATTCTATATATACTATGTTTTTTCCTATACATACATACTTTTGATAAAGTTTAATTTATAAATTAGGCACAGAAAAAGATTAACAACACTAACTAATAATAAAATAGAACAATTATAACAGTATACTGTAATAAAAGTTACTGTAGATATTAGCATCAGCATACAATTTTTTTTCTTTCCTTAGTAAGCTAAGAACTTTCACCTTTTCACTTAAAGAAAGCACTTTAGGCTTTGGCATATCTGAATTGCCAACATCACTACTTTCATGCTTTGGGGGCCATTATTACGTAGAATAACTTCGACAGTTGACCTGATAACCCAGACAGCTACCAAGTGTGTAACAGCCAGTAGCATCTACAGTGTGGATCTGCTGGACAAAGGGATGGTGCATGCCCCCAGCGGGTTGGATCGGGCCAGCGCCAGATTTCACCATGCTACTCAGGAGATGCACAATTTAAAACTTATGAATTGTGTATTTCTAGAAGCTTTCATTTAATATTTTTGGACTGTGGTTGACTGTAGGTAAATGAAACTGGGGAAAGCAAAACCTCCGATGAGGGGACTGCTGTGTTATTGATCTCTCATGAATTGCCGTTGTGTCATAGGACTGTGAACTTAAGCTGCTGTGACAGGTCAGGGATCGATCTGGATGACACGTGGGGTCTCCTAGAGGAAGAAAGAAACAGATGTACTGCACGAGCTGGAGGTGCTCATCGGCCCGTGGAAACCCGCAAGCCCAAAACATCGGTGGGATAGAAGTCACCCAAACGATCGTGATTTTCAGCACCTCAACTAAGGGTGTTTGAACTAGAAATACGATTTTGACAGTAATTTCAGAGACTATTTTTAGCACTGGAGACATCTTGAGGAGTTCTGATCTAAAGAATACACAAAGGTCCTGTTGCCTGGGGGAGCAGGTAACATTGGTGAATCTATATATGCCACTCCTTGGTATCCCCAACAGCAATTTTTAATATCATCAGTGCAGAGTCAAGTAGAACATTAGTGTCTGAGTTGTTGGACTGGCACGCAACATGAGGAATCTGAGCATTTGAGGGGCCGGCCCTATGGAGCAGTGGTTAAATTCAGTGCGTTCCACAGTCTGGGGTTCATGGGTTTGGGTCCTGGGTGTGGACCTACACCACTCTTCAGCCATGCTGTGGTGGTGACCCACATATAAAAAGTAGAGGAAAATTGGCACACATGCTAGTTCACGGCTAATCTTCCTCAGCAAAAAAAAAAAAAAAAAAGAATATGAGCATTTGAGAAGGATAGTAAATTAGGAAATATGATGGATTCCATCACTGAAAAATCATTTAATCCTTTAAAAATGGCATACTAGTACAGTTATATGTTGCTTAATGACAGGGACATGTTCTGAGACATGTGTTAGGTGATTTTGTTGCTGTGTGAACATCATAGAATATACTTACACAGACCTAGATGGTGTAGCCTACTGCACACCTGGGCTCTATGGTACTAATCTCATGGGACCACTGTTGTATATGTGGTATGTCGTTGACCAAAACGTTGTTATGCAGCACGTAGTTCAGCACGTAGCCTTTAGTGAACTGCATAGTTTTTTTTTATGAGGAAGACTAGCCCTGAGCTAACATCCGTTGCCAATCCTCCTGTTTTTGCTGAGGAAGACTGGCCCTGGGCTAACATCCGTGCCCATCTTCCTCTACTTTATATGGGACGCCGCCACAGCATGGCTGATGAGCAGTGCGTCTGTCTGCGCCTGGGATCCGAACCGGCGAATCCCGGGCCACTGAAGCGGAGCACGTGAAGTTAACCTCTACGCCACGGGGCGGGCCCTGCATAGTTCTTAACCACTAATAAAAGGGGTGCCTGCAATCACACAGAAACTCCAAACCAATTCATAATGGGCTTTCATTGTGTGTCTTCTCATTCCTATTTCCTTGCCTTTCTACCAACAGTACCCTGCCTTTCCAAGATGTTTCCTTCGGTGGAACCACTCTTTTTCATTCTGTCATGTTTTTTAGGGGAAGATTTACCCATTCCCCACTTCAAGGTTGAATTTTGACAATCTTAAATTAAGCTGGCCATCCCATTTTCCTAGTCATAATACCTGGTTCAGAGATGGACACATAAACCAGTCAAAGGCATTAAGATGTGAGGAGCTATTTGCTACATTTTCTGGAAAAGAGAAGCTTCCACTTTCCTCTGCAACAGTTACTGGAATATGCATGTGAGTATCTCGGGTTTATAAGTATGGTGTCTATTTGGCTATCACTACAGGTAGAGTCTGGTCTAGTGAGTGTACATGTGTGATTGTGAGTGTGTTGGTGGGAGGGGGTGGTTGGGCACTATGTGTTGCCTGTAGATAAAACTGAGACTGTAGAAGGCAGTGCAGAGAAATAAAGATAAATTGGATCCTGCACAGTGTTTTCTGAACTGGCCCATCAATCTCTGCCTGAACTAAGAACTACTTCTGGTTACTAACTTGGTTATGCTTATTTGATTTTTGAGCTCTGACAACGTAAATAGTCTTAACTGATTCAGAATCCCAAGATTTTTGTAACAGGAAGTTCAACCATATGTTCAAAGAGATCATAATTTGTTTTCTTAACATGGTGCAATCTGTTTGTCAGAGAACAGTGCACAGTTAAATTATATGTTATCTTAACCACTACATTCTGGAGAGCAGTGTTGCAGGGAGTAAATTCAGGATCAAGTTCCCAGGTGTCCTCGTGCTGTGGGACCAGCTATTAAACCTTGGCTCACACTTCCTCACATTTTATCATGACATAAAGGAGAGGAGTGGGGTTGGTTTAATTCAGATCAACAAATTTCTATTGAATGCCTAACGATGTAGACCTTTTGTATTCATTTTGACTACCAAGAATTTAAATCCTCTTCCTATGTTCAGAAATATCTGAAAAAAGTTAAGTATCTGCTTTCTCAGTCTCTCTTGCAGCTATAGAACAGACATATGATCCGGGATCTGCTACTTGATGCACTTGCCCCAGAACCTTAGGTCAAAGCTAGCGATGTGAAGAAGCAGAGCCTGTGCAGAATCTATTCTGGTTGTGGGTGGCAGAGGCAGTGACACTAACCAAGTCTATCACCTAGATATAACAGTAGCAGTTGTTTTCAGGATAGTGTGTTCTGTCGCTTTTGTCAAAGGAACAAGAGATTGAGTTTATTGCCCAGACCAGTGGCAGCAGTTCTTTTGCTGGATCATTTTTGTGAATCTTTGGTTGGTTAGTTAGCCCTTCAGACCCAGTGATGTCTGAAGTGTCTAGGAAAATCAGAATTTTATGTAGCTGTGCTAAATTCCAATTAGAGAATAATAGCAGTAGTCCCTAGAACTTTAGAGAAAAATTAAACTCTTTTCAGTAAACCACTCATTTCCTTTTGAGAAAGAGCTCCTGCTTTGCTACTAGGCTCTGGGAGAGACCACAAGCTTTATCAGGTGATCATGCAACAGAACCTGCCCATTAATTGATACATCAAGCTGTAAAGTTGGAGCATGCCCAGTGGGACTCCCTTGTTATATGGAGTGGAAACACGGGCTTAGGTCTGAGCAGTTCTTGAAGGCACAAATAAGATGCACGAATAGTTGACTCACACTCAGAGTGTGCCTGCTCCTGACCCATAGCTGTGGCTGCATAGTCAGGCTGCCTGAGGAGAATCAGCCCAAGGTGCACTGGTGTAGTCCCCCCAGGTGAGTCCGTGGGACAGTGCAGGAGAGAAATAGTCCTAGTAGGTAGAAACTCAAACTTTGTCTATATTTTCTAGGAGAGATACTTGGAGGCATGGATCTTTCCCAACTCGTAGGGTGTGGCAGTTAGTTTGGCTGGATGGTCAGAAACTTAAGAGACACAGAATTGAAGGAGAGGAATGAGGTTTTCGGAAGAGTTATTAGCTGGATCTCTTGGAACGGGCCCAGAGTCTGAGAATATTGTGTCCCATATGAATGCTAACCCAAAGGCCCTCCCTGCAATAAATTCGCTTGACTAGCAAATATAGCAAAAGATGATATCTAAATGGAAAATAAGCATAGGAAAATGTGCCCAACCTCATTAGTTAGCAGGAAAATGCAAATTAAAACTCAGTAAATTCCCACTAAACACCTAACAGAATTGCTAAAATTAAGAAGATGGAAAATACTGTCCAAGTTCCAAGTGTCACATGTTGTCAAGTATGTGCAGTAACCAGGACTCTCCAGCCCTGTTGGTGCAGATTGTAAATTTCGATTTTGGGAAACTGTTTGACAGTATCTACTAAAGCATAACATATGCACATCCTTTGACTCAGCATACCCAATATAATTACATGCATTTGTATACCAAAAGATACCTAAAAGACTACTTATAGAAGCTAACAAAGATTTGTTAAAGCTAAAATCTGGAAACAACCAAAATATCCACTAATTAGAATGGTAAATAAATTGTTGTACATTCAGACAATTGAATATTATATAGCAACGAAAATGAACAGACTCCCACTACATTCAACAACATTGACAGACCTTACAAATAAAATGCTGAACAAATGAAGCCAGAATCAAAAGAGAACATATTGCACGAATCCATTCAAAGTCCCAAAATAGGCAAAACTAACATGGTGATAGGATTTGAGATGAAAGGGGGTCACAGTGACTGGAGGGGGACTTCTGGGGTTGCTAGTAATGTTCTATTTCTCAATCTGGTTGTGGTTACATGGTTGTGTTTATTTTAAATACTGTAACCAAATTGTATACTTTGGTGCACTTTTTTGTTATATTTCAATGATGTTATATTTCAATAAAAATGTTTATTTAAACAATGTTGGAATGATATTGAATATACGATAGCATTTTAAATTGAAAAAAGCATTAATGATTGCAATGGATTGAGAAATATCAAATATATAAAATTGTTGAGTTCACAATGATAGTACTAATAACCAAGCCCATCGCTTGCTACTTTGGCAACAATATACTTTTAATGATTTGAGTTAAATGAGCCAGACTTTCCATCACTTGCAACCGTGATACTCCTACTATATGTGTCAGGGTCAGGTTAGGTCCAGGAGGTTAACAATGAATAAAATATATCAACCTTCTTAAGTTAGCTGAGCTGAGCACCTAGCATGACATCTAGCTTTGTGGATCTAGATTTCTTGAAGGTTGTACTCTTTGGTTGGCTACTTCACCTCTTCTGACTCTTCATCTAGGCTTCCTGGACAGTTAAACTATTCTGATCTAAAGCCAGAGAAGTTTGTCATCCACTGGACGTGGATTTCGCGTGTTCACCTTGTCATCTTCGAATACCCAACTGTAGACATCCAGTTGTAGGTATTCCTGAGGCCACTAATCACTAGCAGAGATGAAGGGCTTCCGTGGCAGTAAGTCAGTTAGCACCGGGCTGTCCATGGCGGGCGGAGTGGGTGCCCCTCATCTTTTAGCCTGTCATTCTAACTCCTAGAAAGGGATAGAAAGAAAGCAATAGAAGAACAAGGTTTGAACAAGTGTGAAAAATTCTTGGGATGATTCATTTCTAGGAGATTTCCCAGGAGGTTGATACCTACTTACCTGCCAATCTTTATTTCACTTGTTTTTCAGAGGGAGAATCTTATTCAACTTTTGTTAGTCCTTTCAGGTGCCCCCTAACAATTTAAAACTCTACCATTTATATAGTGGCTCAGATCCAGTCAAGAGATAGGGTCATGAATTTGAAAATTATTGACTAACTTCTGTGACCTTGGATAAGTTTATGCCATCTCTGTTTGTCTTCTCATATATAAATTGGTACAGTAATACCTGAACTGTGTTTTAAATGAAGGTAAAAGTTATCTTGCTTTAGAAAAATCTTTTTAAACTCCCTGGGGAAATAACTGGGAATAAACAGACATTTCAAATGTCTTCACACTCCTAGAATTTATCAGATGAAAGACTTGTCAACTCCAAACACAATAGTTAATGTTATTCTCACATGGAGAGTCCCTAATGCTTCTACTTTTTGTGCAGTAACATTAATCTTAAGCCCACATGGAATTAAAGCTATTTTATTTTAATTAAGCATAAAACTTGGCACTTTCTAACCCTAAATGTGAAGATGATAAAGCAGTTTATAATGGTCAATGAATTAAGTACACATGGGGCTTTTATAGACATGATTAGAAAAGGTAACTATCCAATTATTCTAGATGTTCAGCTGAAGGGTCTGCAGTAGCCAGCCAAAAAGGTGGGCTTCTGAAAGGCTTTTTTTTCTGGAAATGAGTCTTTGCAAAGTTGCCGAGCCAAGAAGAATCATTTATAACGTTGGAGTGGGAGTATGCATTTAATCATTCATTCAACACATATTTATTGTGCATGTAGTTTTTGCATTCTTTGTGCATATATTGTACATTTTTCTAAGCACTGGAGATACAGTAGCGGCACAGTCATTGTTCTTGTAGATCTCACGTTCCAAAGGAGGAGAGCAAATACGCAGTGTTCTTGATCACAGCAGACTAGTGTTTCAAATAAAACATCCCACTGAGTTAGCTAAAAATTCTGGACATACGAAAATCTACTGGAAGGCATCAGAGTGCTAACAAGAGAGTAAAGAATTATGGGGCCAAGATGAAGGACAACAGGGGCTCTAGGCAGTGATCCTGGTGTTAAGTTTTCTCCCTTCAACCACTTCCCCCTTGATGGGGGGACATTTATCACCTGTGGCTGGGTGGCTGAGAGTGGAGCTTTCAACAGTCTCACAGGCTGGGGGCACAGTGATTAGAGAGAGAAGACTTGAGCAACACCGTTATTAACTTTGCCCTAACAGACATATTTACAACAATGCTTCTCTCAAACTGAGAATATACGTTCTTTTCAAGTACATGTGGAACATTCACAAAAATTGATCATATGTTGGGCCATAAAGCACTCTCAACACATTTTTAAAGGACTGAAGGCATACATAGTATAAAGTTTTACTATAATGCAATCATGTTATAAATCAATAGCAAAAAGACAACTAGATTATCATCGCATGCTTTGATATAAGGGGATACATGTATAAATAACCCATGGATCAAGGAAAAAAACACAGTGGGAATTAGAAAATACTTTGAACTGAATAATAATGAAAATACTATATGTAAAAAATTTGTGGGATACCAGTAAAGCTGTACTTAGATGGAAATTTATAGCCTTAATTGCATATATTGGAAATGAGAAAAAAAGCTGAAAAAAAAATCAGTGAGCACAATATCCATGCTAAGGAATTAGGAAAGAATATCAAATTAAACCCAAAAAGAAGGAAATCAGATTTAGGAGCAGAAATTACAGAAATAGAAAACATAAACAGTAGAGAGCACCAACTGTAATTAATAAACTCTTGGTGAGACTGACCAGAAAAAATAAAGAATGCACAAATGACCAATATTAGGAATGCAAAAGAACATGATGTTACAGATGCTATGCACATTATAAGAGGATAATTATGAGAGGATATTTTGAACAACTTAATGCCAATGTATTTGAACATTTTGATGAAATGGATAACCTAGAAAAATAGTTAACAAAAACTAATTATAAGAAGAAATAGAAAAGCTGCATAGTCCTACATTTACTAAGATAATCAAATTTGTAATTTAAAAACTGCTCACAAAGAAAATCCTAGGTCACTATCCTACTTGACCAAACTTTAGTCAGGCTCCTCTTCTCAAACAGGCCTCGATCTTTGGACTTTCTTGCTCTTCGTTCTTGTCTTTACATCACCCAGTTTTAGCAAAAGTCTTGCTTAGTCAGTTTAGCAAGAATCCCCACCTTTGCTATCTGGTCAGATTCCTTAACCCTTACCCTTGGTATCTGATCACCCTGGCCCGCCCTCAGCAAGAATCTTGTTAAGTCAGTTTAGCTAGAATTCCCCGACCTTTGATGTTTCCTCTTAGTAATTTTCCATCCACTGACCCCCTTACCCACTCCCTCTCTACAAATTCCCACTTGTCCATGCTGTATTCGGAACCGAGTCAAGTTACATACTGAGGTCTCGTTTCCCCTATTGCAATAGTTCCTGAACAAAATCTGCTTCCACCATTTTAACTTCTCACTGGCTCTGGTTTTCTTTAACACCACTATTGGCTTGCTTTTTTGAGATCTTCTCTTCTCCTACTTCTGTTCTCATGCACCTCAAATCTTTATGAAAGCCAGTACTAATCTATAGCCAATATTGTTTCAAGAAAATGAGTGACATATTTTTAGTAGTGGTCAGAAAAATAAAAATTTCACTATTCATTTTTCTGAAGCCTTAATAGAGCTTCAAACCACAGAAAATATCTTTTTCTTCTTCTATTGTGTCTGCTAGTTTAACCATAACTATGTGGGCCTAATCCTCACAATAGCCTTATAAAATAAGTGTTACTATCTTTTTAAAATTAGATGAGGAAATGATGGTTAAGAGAGGTTAAGTAACTATTTGACACAGAATTTTTGAAGCCAGCTTGCAAAGCATAGGTTTGTCTGAAACAATTCAACGTTTCCCGTCTGTGTCATAGTGCTTCTTATTTTGCAAGCCAAGGTTGAGTGATACATACAGGGAAGTCAAAAGTAAACCCATCAAGATTCTCGAGCGTTGTGCTTCATTAAGAGAGACAGAGACAGAGAGAAAGAGAGAAAGAGGGAGAGAGAGAACATGGACTTATAGTTGGAAGAACTTGGGTTCTTCCACTTGTTAGCTACGACCTTGATCAAGTCACTTAACTTCTTTGTGTCTTACATTTTTAAATCTGTTGAGCTGCTTATCATAATACCTACCACACAAGATTATGGTGAGAATTAAATTAAATTAAATAATATATATATATGGTGAGCATTTTTATGATTCTCACCTGATACTTAATAGGTGCTTTAGATTTTTCTTACCTGAATGAAATGACTAAACATCATATGTAGATCTAAGCTTTGAATATTTCCTCACACTGTGCTTTTATCTACTCAGAAAAGGTCAGAGTAGTGTCTTTGAAAATATAAGTGTTTCCTGCTCTTTTGAAATGGTCTCTTAAACCTGATATGACTCCCAAAGAGAGAAAAACTCTTCTCCTTTTTAGTTCTGACATCAGTATGGGCACCTAGATGCTAACGTGATAAGTACCTCTGATATAAATATTTTAAATAGGATTTTACTGCTTTAATAAACTGCCTTCCTGCTTCTCTGCTTTCTCATCTTGATCAGCAATGCAAGAGAACACTTAGATGGGGTTGTCAAGTCTCATCCATCATAAGAAATGAAGTCAGAAATCCAAATAAGAATCTCTAGGCACTTCCAGTGAATCAGTTGTTTCTTTAAGATTACCTCTGTGTTACTTTCTTTCCTAAGATCTTCCAAATTTGAGGCAGACGTACTCCAAAAAAGTGACAAGAGAATAGTTAACTTTACTAAATTCAAGATGAGGTGGGACTCATCTGACCGCTCAAGCCATTGTCCTGTCCTCGTTCCACAGCGTTCAGAGCATTAAGGAGGCAGGGAAGGCGTTAGCAAGGAAGGTGGTGAAGTGAGTGGGGAATTCGTCAGCTGAGTCTTAAGTGTGAAATAATGAAAATCTAGGTTTTCAACTTTTAGGATTCTAGAAGTAGAAGAGCATTACAGTTTCTTTGTATCTTTGAAAAAACTTTTTCTGAATATGATTGCACTTTCTTAGTCCTGGATAATAGGTCAGAGTGAATTTGCAATAATTCAGGTTTATTGTTTCCCTGTATATACATCAGAGAAGGAGTTGTGAAGCAGCTAAGAAAATACTGGCTTTTAGTTAAAGAAATCAGTGTTGAGGCCCCAGCTCTGCCATGTATCTATTGTTTAAGCATGCTAAGCCTCAGTTTCCTCATAGGTTCTACTACTTGAAAACTAATATGGTGACTTCAATGTAAATACGAGTACAATGACAGTGACAGTGTCTACTCTTAGCTCCACATCTGATCTACACAGCCTGCGGTCCTTCCACTAAACCTCATGCCGTGGAAGCTGGATATAATGCAATCTTAGAAATGGTGGAACTTCTGGTCCCTCAATATGCTTTTTTTGAAAATGAATCTTTCCATTATAAGTACTGCAGTTATAGATTGCATAAAAAATTGGATTACAATTCCTTTGTCTCTTTCTCTTTGAGGAAAGCATAGGAAAGTAATTCTGGTTATTGGAATTCCAGGTGTTTGGTTTCCAAGAGTTTTTATTTTTATTGTATTATGAATTCTAAATTAGTCAGTCCTGAATTAATCAGACTGAAATTGCATTTGTATTTTCTCCTTCCTACCAGTCAAATCTAAAATCATTAGGAATGTTTTAAAGAATCATGTTATTGCCACCTGTCCATGCTGCCTAAGTGCAAACAACAGAGATTAACTTAAACACAGAGTTGCTCTTTTTTTTTGTGGGGAAGACCAGGCCTGAGCTAACATCCGTTGCCAATCCTCCTCTTTTTCCTGAGGAAGACTGGCCCTGGGCTAACATCCTGCCCATCTTCCTCCACTTTATATGGGATGCCGCCACAGTGTGGCTTGATAAGTGGTGCATCTGTCCGTGCCCAGGATCCGAACCTGTGAACCCTGGGCCACTGAAGAGGACCAGGTGAACTTAAATGATACGCCACCGGGCCAGCCCCCAGAGTTGCTCTTTTACTAAAAATTTTCGTCACTTGTAAAGGGTTCCTGCTTAGCTTTCTAAGGGGCTTTTACATTTCTCCCAGGCATATCCTATCACTGGTTGTGATTGAAAGCCAAAGGATCATTATCAGCATACTAGAGTAGCAAAGCTACTTTTTTATATTAAATTGAGGTGTGAATAATGGGGAAAAACGACAGATTCAGTCATTTTTTTTGATGCAGTGAATTTTATAACATAAATATTAATTTATTTAATGTGTTAAAGAACACAGAGTTGTATCTTATGTTTTTTAAACTTTTAAAGTTCAAAATTCAAATATGTGTTTGTATAAGTGTGTATGTACACGTGCGCACAGAGACAGTCAGCTCCTGATTCCCTCAGTGAGCCAGTCCCTGGGAGTGAGTGGGAGCTGACCAAAGAAGCAGTGATCGACAGCATTTTACAGCTGTGTGATTCCTGGACGGAACCTAGATCTGACCCCTGAATAAAGTGCAGATTTATTGTGCATTGTCCACTTTCACTTTCCTTTTCTCATTCTTATCTTCATCAACCTGCCTTCCCCCTGCCACGCTTCCTGCCTAGAAAATTCTGTGGTCAGTTACTTAGCTTTTACATACAGCATATTTAGTAGGTTTGGTGTATTTATGGGGGAGTGAATATGAATATACATAGCAGCATTGTGGGTTGGGTACCCTAGATCAACACTATCACTTTTACAAAAGTAAAAAAAAAAACCCCAAAATCAAACTTGAAACATACAGAAAACTATCTTTTAAAATGAGCTGATGATAAATTGGCAAGTTAGTAAAGAATAATCAGTGTCCAAAGCTAAATGAAAGTAGGAAGCTAGAAAGGTAAGTAGAACATTGAAGCCAGATTTTACTTTGAGTGCACTTGCCAAACCCAACTGTTTTCAGTCTCACAGGTACAGAAATGACAAGAGGCAAAGATCAGGGACCACTAATAGTAGTCAACAGGACCTCCTATACATACAGCTAGAATACTAAAAGCATACACCTTCAGTGCAAGGGGGAAGTAAACATGCTACTTCCACCCATCCCAAGAGAACACATGGAAAATTGCTGGATTTGATTGAGTGGAGGGAAAAAATCTTCCTGAGAATTTATAGCTAAAAGACAGCCTCAAACAGGTTTGTAGCCTAATTCACACTACCTAGGTAGTCTGAGAAACAATAATAAATCACTCCTTTAGTTTAACACAATTCTGAGCTGATGTACCCAAATGCTTGGAAGAAGCAAATGCACATCATCTCTGGAAGAATCCACTTTCAGCGGAGGCTTCAAAATTACCCACCAATCAAGTTTTAATAAACATAAATTCTCAGTTGAAAACCACAAAAGGTCTGGCATAATGCTATGAGAGAAAATCAGCCCAAACAACAGAAATCAGAATGAAATCTGCAAAGGCTTTATGTGTTGGCATTATCAGAGATACAATATATAAATAAGATATTTAATACACAAAAGATATAAATGAAGTGATGGAAAAAGTAAGTAAAAAACAAGAGATGTTAAAAATGAGCAAGCAGATTTTAAAAGGAACCAAAGAGAATTTCTAGAAATGAAAATTAGTTGAAATTAAACATTTAGTAGATAATTTTGGCAACAGATTAGGCACGTGAAAAGAGAATTAATAAAATACACATCTGAAGAGTAACTAAAATGAGCACAGAAAGACAGAGATGGCAAATTTGAAAGAGAAATTAAGACTCATGGAATGTAAAAGGAAACATCTGAATGCATTTAATCATTTAGAAGAAGAGGGGAGGTCAAATAGAGCAGAGGAAAATCCCAAGAGCTAATAACTAAGAGTTTTCTGAAATGGATGAAAAACGTGAATCTACAGACTCAGGAAGCCCCTAAATTCCAAGCAAGATAAATGTATATCTAAACATATTGCAGTGGAATTGTAGAACATGAGAAAATGAAAGGGAAGCGTTTAAGAGCAGCCAGAAAAAGGAATTGCCTTCACCTGAGTGACAACTGGACTGACACCCGCTTCTTGCACAGCAGAAGTGGGGGGGGAGTGATTTCCTCAACGAGCCGGGAGACAACACTGTGACTAATCCCAAGTCTGGTAGGCATGGACGTGCCCATCAAGAACAAGGCAAGATGAAGACAGCTAGAGAGAAAACAGTTTGGAGCATTTGCAACCAAAAACCGAGACAGAACTAAAACAATAATAATAATGTAAGTTTGTGGGATGACTGGAGTTAAAGTGTCCTACAGTACTGGTATTATTTGGGAGAAGGTAAAGAAAGTAATAAAATTTATACTTTGGTTAAGTTAAGTAGTATGTTAAAATGTTTAGTTTTCTAGGTAAGCCCACACACACAAAATAGAAATAGAGTATATTACTTCCTAATTAGTTGAAGGGAAAAAAAAGAGATAAAAGAATCAATGTAAAAGGATAAAAAGAATGAGAAAACTGTGGAAGAGGAATGATAAAAAATAAGTGGTAATATGAATGATAGAATATATTAGCAATTATGATAAAAATAAGTGGATTAGATACTACAGTTAATGATTGTCAGACCAATAAGCCAAAATCCTACTACACAGAATTTACAAGTGGCCCATCTGAAATATTAGGAGACAAAGAGTTTGAAAATCAAAGAACGTCAAATTATATACTAGAAAAATCCTAACCAAAAGAAAGCTGAAATTGTCCTATTATCCTCAGTCAAACAGGATTGAAGGTAAGAAGTATTACTAGGGATAAAAATCCATTTCACATTGATAAAAAGCTCAATTAACCAAGAAGATATAATAATCTAGATTTCTATGCACCTAATACATAGCCTGAAAACTATAAAGCCGGAACTGATCAAATGCAAAGAAAATTAACAAAACAATACCATTGTGGGAGATTTTAAACACACACACTTTAATGATTGACAGAATAAGTACACAAATGTATCAGTGATGATATAGAGTATTCGAATAACAGAATTGATAAGTTGAAACAAGAACTGCAGGATATATATTCTTTCTGAGCACACAAAGAACATATACGAATATTTCACATAGTGGGTCACAGAACAAGTTTCAGTTGATGGATTTCATATACATTTTATTCTCTGACTGCAATGTAATTAACTTATGACCTAATCAGTCATGTATAAATGGGTACAAAAGATAATTTGAAAAGTCTCATATTTTTTCAAATTTAGAAACACACTCCTAAATAATTTACAAGTCAAAGAATCATTGATATAAAATTAAAAAGTCAACTGAATAATATTAAATATTATTAATATAATAATATTATAATAATATAAATATTATTAATATTTATTTGAATAATATTAAATCAATATTAATTAATATTAATATTAATATTGATTTAATATTAAAAATTTGAGGATCTGGGTAAAGTGATATTTAAATATTTGTATTGTAAAAGAAGAAAGCCTCGAATTAATGAGCTAGGCTGCTAACTTAATATTGAATAGAACAATAGAATAAACACAAAGACTGTAGAAGGAAGGAATTGATAAAGATAATAGAGTCAATGAATGTAATAGAAAACAAATATTTAATAGAGTAGATCAATAAAGCCAAAAGTCTCACTTGGAAAGACTAATAAAATTGACAAACTCTGTCAAGATTGATTGTAAAAAAAGTGTGAAGGCATAAGTAAGCAATATTAGGAATAAAAAAGAAGACAATTACAGAAGTTACAGGGATTTTAAAAACAATAGAATAATAGTAGCTTTATGTCAATAAATTTGAAAGTTTTGATGAGAGGACAAATTTCTAGAAAAATGTATGTAACAAAAATGACTCAGAGAAAAACAGAAAGCCTTAATAGTCATAGATCTATAAAAGAAACTGAAAGAACAATTAAAATATTCCTTCACTGAAAATATCAGGACCAGAGAATTCTTACCTGAGTTCTACCCATGTGCAAGAAACAAATAATTCCAATATTGCAAAAACTGTTGCAGAACATAGACAAAGAAGGAATGTGCTCAATTCATTTTATGAGGCTAGCATAACCTTGATGCAAAACCCAATCTAGGACTGTACAAGGATGGAAAATTACAGGCCAATATTGTTTATGAACATGGATGCAAAAATCCTAAAAATAATATATTAGCAAACTGAGTACAACAATATGCAAAAAGATAACATATTATGACTAATTTGGGGTTATTCCACCATCGCACAGTTGCTTTGACATTATGAAATAATTTAATTCACCACATTAGCAGATTAAAGAAGGAGAGGAATCCAATTATCTCAATGGAGGAAGGAAAAGAATTGATCAAAATTCAATATTCATTAATGATAAAATCTCTTAGGACATTAGCAATAGAATGAATATCCTCAATTCAATAAAAGATAACTACAGAAAAGCTAGGATAAATATCCCATTTACTGGTAAAAGTTGAGAGTATTCCTTTTAAGATCAGGAATAAAACAAGATGTCAGCCTTCACCACTTCCATTCAATACTGTACTGGTAGTCCAAGACAGTTTAGCAAGGCAACCCCCCTTCCCCCAAAAAACAAACAAAAAAACCCACCAAAAAACAAATGAGGAGATTAAGATTGGGAAAGGATTAAATCAAACTATCATAAAATACCTAGGTATAAATTTAACCTAGGAGGTGAAAGACACATACATTGAAAACTATAAGACACTGATGAAAGAAACTGAAGGAGACACAAATAAATGGAAAGATATTCTGTGCTCATGGATTGGAAGACTTAATATTTTTGAAATGTCCATACTCCGCAAAGCAACCTACAGATTCGATACAATCCCTATACAAAATTCCAATGGCAGTTTTTCATAGAAATGGAACAAATAATCCTAAAATTTGTGTGAAACCACAAAAGACCCAGAATAGTTAGAGCAATCTTGAGAAAGAACAAAGCTGGAGGCATCACACTCCCTGATTTCAAACTATATTACAAAGCTATAGTAATCACAACACTATGGTATTGGCATGAAAACAGACACATAGATCAATGGAATAGAATAAACTATTCCATTGGTCAATTAATTTATAACATATGGTCAATTAATTTACATATATGGTCAATTAATTTACAACAAAGGAGCCAAGAAGATACAACAGGGAAAGAACAGTCTATTCAATAAATGGTGTTGGGAAAACTGGACAGCCACATGCAAAAGAATGAAACTGGACCACTATCTTACATCATACACAAAAATTAACTCAAAATTAATTAAATACTTGAACATAAGATCTGAAACCATAAAACTCCTAGAAGAAAACATGGGCAGTAAACTTGATATTGGTCTTGGCGATGATTTTTTTGGATCTGACACCAAAAGCAAAGGCAACAAATGCAAAAATCAACAAATGGGACTACATCAAACTAAAAAGCTTCTGCACAGCAAAGGAAACCATCAACAAAATTAAAAGGAAACCTACTGAATGGGAGAAAATATTTGCAAATCATATACTGATAAGGGATTAATATCCAAAATATATAAAGAACTCATACAACAAAATAGCACAAAAAAATGATTAAAAAACGGGCAGTGGATCTGAATAGACATTTTTCCTACGGATGGCCTACAGGTACATGAAAAGATGCATAACAGTGCTAATCATCAGGGAAATGCAAATCAAAACCACAGTGAGATATTATCTTACACCTGTTAGAATGACGATTATCCAAAAGACAAAAGATAAATGCTGGGGAGGATATGGAGAAAAGGGAACCCTTGTGCACTGTTGGTGGGGTTGTAAATTGGTGCAGCCACTATGGAAAACAGTATGGAGGTTCCTCAAAAAATTAAAAATAGAACTACCATATGATCCAGCGATCCCACTTTTGGGCATTTATCTGAAGAAAACAAAAACACTAATTTGAAAAGACATATGCACCCTTATGTTCATTGCAGCATTATTTACAATAGCCAAAATATGGAAGCAACCAAAGTGCCCATCAACAGATGACTGGATAAAGAAGATGTGGTGTATATACACAATGGAATATTAGCCATAAAAAAGAATGAAATATTGCCTTTTGCAACAAAATGAATGGACCTAGAGGGTATTAAGCTAAGTAAAATAAGTCAGGCAGAGAAAGACAAATACTGTATGATTTCACTTATATGTGGAATCTAAAACAAAACAAAGGAACAAACAAAACAGAAACAAACTCATAATACAAAATAGAAACTGGTGGTCGCCAGAGGGGAGGGGGTGGGGAGATGGGTGAAATAGGTGAAGAGAACTGAGAGGCACAGACTTCCAGTTAGAAAATAAAGTCATGTTTATTTTGTAATAATATGTAATGTACAGCATAGGAAATATAGTCAATAATGTTATAATAACTTTACAACATAACATCCTATGGTGTTTTTAACATAACTTTAACATAAATTTGCATGGTGACAGATGGTAACTAGACTTCCCATGATGATCAGTTTGTAATGTATATAAATGTCAAATCACTATGTTGTACACCTAAAAGTAATACAATATTGTATGTCAACTATACTTAAATAAATTTTAAAAAAGACTTTAAGGAAATGGACCAACATAAGTTCTCAGAAAATGGAAAAGAAATAGACCACAATAGGTCATTTGGTGAGATATTTTATACTTTTCTGAATTTTATAAATTTTCTAAAATAAACACATTTTTCTTTTATAAGCAAGACTTCCCTGCACACACTCCCCTCTCACTGGATGTAGGAGAGAAGCATTATCTCTTGTCTTCCCTTGCTAGCTTTTAAAGGTGCAATCAGGAACCGCTGGGGAGAGTATCACACCTCTGGTATTACATGTATGTTAAGTATTCAGCAGTGATCATGTAAATAGGGGACACCTCTTTTCATTCAGCGATTGAGTGAGTAACTCAGAGAAGCGTTACCCATTTTGACAAATGTCATCTATACTTTGCAGATACAACAGGCCCCCTCACAGGTGAACTTCAGGTAAGGTAATCCTTTCTTAGGTCTGGAACTAACCTAGCCAGTTTTCCACCCCTGCCCTCCATATGGTTTCCTGACGCTGCTGTGTTATTAGACAGAAGAGTTTATTAGCAGGAATGTGTCTGAGATCCTTGGGCAACCCCTCAGGAGGATTATTTAGGCATGAAAGGATAGAATAATGGCACATTTTAACAAAGTGACTCAACTTATACACATTAATTTAAAATTCTAGACTTTGGGGTGGGCATAGTGAAAGCTCACTTGCAAAAGTACTAAAAGTTTCAAAAATTAAAAAATACCAGTGACTTTATTTAAAAACAGTATCACTTAGCAAATATCAATCCAATAAACTGGGCCTATTTGTGTGTTTCCTGAGGTTCATCTGATATTAATTCTTGAAATATTTATTTTTAGGCAATAGAGCATAATGGAATAACCAGAGTTTTTGAGAGAAAAAAGGTTCTGTTTTGAATCCTGTGTCTCTCACTTACGATCTTTGACAAGATATTTATTCTTGTATCTCGATTTGTCATGAATACAATGGGAATACTAGTACCTATCTCACAGAGTAATTACTAGAATAAATTGTTAATTAAGAATACATATGCTGAGTGCCCAGCACAGAGTAGCGCATATTAGTCATTGCACATGTTGCAGCGGTTATTATTTTATTTTTATTGAAAGAAAAGCTCCCAGATACATTGCTTTTCTATCTTCTGGAGGTTGCTAAATACTTGTAGAATGATAATGAGAGCCAAAACACCAACTCAAGCACAACCAATAAATAGCAAGGACCTCCTTTCTGCATGCCATCTCTGTTCTGTGTCATCTCGAACAGTTCATGTCACTCTGTAAATTTAAAACGTACAATTTATTTATCCCCCCCGAAAATCCCTCTCCATATATTTTTCAACACAGGTCAGGATTTTTATTGTCTTCTGGCCTATGGAAAACATTAGCCAGAAGAAAGGAAACCAAGACCTTCAATAAACCTTTGGTGCCTGTGACACGGATTTTAAAAATATCTCAGCAGTCTCTGCCTTTTCTAGCATCTCAGTACTCTTCCCCAATACATCATTTATGAACACACGCACGCATATATATAATATTTTCTACTGTCACTTAGGGGGGCATGAAGCTGGAATATGAGTCTCCAGTTGAATTCTAGTAAACAACTTGTCCACAAATTGTTCCAGGACCTAATTTGTCTCTATTGGAAACTCAAGGAATCCATGTACGGGGTCCCGGATACATTTGAAAAGAAAGCATTCTAAAGCGCTTACCCTTAAAAAAACCCAGACGTATATATTAGTTTTTTCAAAATTCATTTTCATTTTATTTTTCTGAGGAAGTTGTCTGATTCATTCTTTGCTCTTTATACTTACAAGCAGCCTGCTCAGGGAGCGGGGATGGGGTGTGGCTGCAGCTCTGAGCTCCGGGCGCGCAGTGGATGGAGAGCAGGAGTCACCTTCACGCAGATCACAAGACTGTGATTTTTCACTTGAGGCCATTGTTTTGGGTCCCACCCATTTGTGAAACGGACTCAAACGATCACTTTGACTTGAAGGCTTGGCTGAAAAAGAGAAGCACTGGCCCTTTGACCATGCACAGATGGTAAACGTTTCACCGTTTACTTCTGTTTCTCAAAAGCCACAGTCATTCTGTGATGTTGGAAGCTGATTTTCCTTTTCTGACGTCTTTGCCAGAAGTCAGAAAACTTTATACCACGCGCCTAGGACAGCAACTATGGAAGTAATATTCATAGAAATTTTACAGGTTCCCAAATGCCTTTGCAGATGGTTTGCCATAGTCCTTGCAGTCGCTTCCCCCACAGTGCCTGCTCAAGAGCAGGTGTGATTTGCATTTCAAATGTGGTCTGAAACGTTAGGCCCCTGACACAGCAGAAAGGAGAAGTACTAGTCCAAAGAAGGGCTGGCTTTTGTGTTGGTGTTTATTCTTGTTGTTGTTCATAGGTAATTTGAATAAAGCTAGCCAGCACCTACCAACTTTCAGCTCTCGCGATTGTGGCCTGTGCGGGGATTTCCATGGCACACTCACAGCCGTGACCATGCTGCAGGATTCTTGTTGGTGGAAGTGCTGCACAGACCCCACACGGCCGCACTTGACCATGCGTGTCTTCACAGACTCGTTCTTTCCCCTGCTCCCTTTATCTAACACGCTGTCCTCCCTTGCCTTCATAATGCGCTTGAATCCTCCCCCGCTCCTTCTCCCATTGCCGTCTCCAGGGCCCAGGCTGCTTCCTCTCCTGCCGCAGTTAGAGCAGCGCTGCCAGATGGCCTGAACCCGTGAGAATGGGGCCTTTCTTCCCCGTGCACTCAGACACGCTTGCCCTTGGCTCTAAGAGGTAAGTTCTTCCCAGAAGCTGGGAAAATTTATATTTCCCAGCATGAAAGGCTGAAACCTGCTGTATACTACAATGTGGCCAATCCTTGATCTCCCCTGAAACCTGTTTCTCTTTTTTTGACTTATCATCTCGCCTCCCCTCTACCACTTCCCCTCCACCACAAGCCCTCTCCTTAGCCAGCTGCCCGCTTCCTTGCTTGCTTGCACAGGGCCCCGGCTGTTGGCTACATCCATCCCCGTGGGTTCTGATCTCTCTTGTTTCTGATGTTGTCCAAAGGTACAGGGCCACTCAATCGCGGACTCTGTGCCTGATGCTGGTGGAAGATTTCACAACTTGCTCACTGCTTTCCACTGTGGCAGCTGCCAGGGGTGTTTCGAGTGGCTGATCTATGAGAGGAACAATAAGAATCATGCTTTTGTAAAAAAATATCTTTTGAGTCTTCCCTTTAGTGGTAATGGCCAGATTGCCACCTAATATGAGACACCAGACGTTTTTTTTTCTGGGCCATGTTTGCAGAAATAACCATATTGGGATTGTAAAGAAACTTTAGAAACTTGGCCTGATTTCACTATATTATACTTTTATCCTATATTGGTTTATTGTAATTAATCCATTTTTTTTCCTCAGAAAGACTATTTGTTGCTTTAGCTTTCAACAATGAAATGTGAATAGTTCACAAAGTCTGGAAAGAAGAATAAAGCAGATCCTGTGCTGGACTGTAATGCTGTAGCAGCCTCCGGCTGGGAGAACTCCTGTGCTGCGTGGTGCTGAAGCATTTCCATCCGTCACAAGCTGGCGGTCACACCAGGACTCACCTCAGCAGTTGTGTCTGGAAGGCTGCCCTCAGGATCCTTGTTTAGAAAGCAAGGGTTAAGAAGACAGCCCACGATTCCTGGCCAGAATATTCTTATTTTGGGTCTTTATGAGACTAAGGGCAATAATTGGCCAAATTTAGGCCGCATACTTGCCCTTATGGAGCAAATAAGCTGCATTGACTTTGTGTCGGGTGCATACTGGCTTCACTGCTGCTGGCTCTGCAAGCCGGTTGAGTCGAGTAACCTCTGTGAGGTTTACGTCCGTCTCGGCCGCCGCGGTGTGATGATGAGGCCCGCCGCACAGATTGTTATAGAATCAAATGAGACAGTACATTTGAAAGCGCTTCATAAAACATAAAGGTTTACCTACACTCTATATAAAGCATTATATATTAACATAAACTGTATAAATGTATTCCTTTTTATGTAATAATATTTCTATCAGTTATAGAGTTGGGTTGTTAAGCATAACTATTTCATGTGCTGGTAAGCTTCAGTGAGTTTTAGCTCTGCTTCAACCTGAGGTTCTTCTTTTCAACCTGTAATTTATCTTGTGCAAGGTGCTGCGAGACCACGTATTCCAAAGGAGCCATTCTTCGTTGGAGCTTCATTTGCTACAAGCAGTTGACAAACTCTTTGTTCTTTGAGTCCTAGATGAATGCAAATGATTTTCATTCCTTGAATGAACCAAATACGAGCACCAAAGAAATTCAAAAGTAAAGTTTATGTAGTCAGTATAATACAAGTATAGACTGTAATAATACGGTATAATACGAAGTCTGCGTCAACTTCAACTCACTTGTACAAATAAAATCTGAGTATTTGTTGTTCTCACATAGTATTACAGCTTGTTGGATTAATTTTCTGACAGATTCAGACCCATTTCCTTGAAATGCGTTACATATTTTCCTCCATTACCCACATTTCAGAATTATTTAGGCTCTACCATTTCTGGCTCGCAAAGGCAGTATTTGGGGGAAAGGGGAAGAAATGCAGAGTTATTGCAGAGCATATTTCCAGGAGAGCCCTTATGCTTGTCAGTTGATAATATACATTACCCTTTTGTATATTCCTCTGGTAAGAATTTGGATAGCTCTGACTTAGACAAAGTATCGTCTTCTACAAAAGTGCTTAAAATCCGAACATGTCATACATGCTTCTGGAAGCTCTGTAGTAATGAAAGGTCATCACAGATTTCTATTTCTAAACTAAGAGTGGGAGAGTTTGGGTATGTTTGCATCACATTAAGTTTACAATCTTGCAAGCTACAACTAGAACAGCTCATGTGACCAACCCTATTATACTGTGATGAAAGGGAAGCACGCTTGGCCCTGTGTACCATTCTTGTAAGTGGTTGACAACGGTCTCAGGTGACCTTAAACATCCAGTGCACAGGATGGACAGAACACGGGCTTTGGCCTTACACAGACCTGGGCTGGAATTCTTGGCTCATCACACTGAGGCTGAATTTCCTCGTTTCCACAATGCAGTGTTGTTCAGTTTAAATGAAATACTGTATACTGCGATATTTTATTGCATATGCACCAATGCATAGTGCCTCTCAAAAAAGGTGACACTTAACAAATGGTAGATTTTTCTTTCCTGAGAAATCCCAAAAAAATTGTAACTTTTAGGTCTAGGATGAAGATGAGAGAGTTGTGTATGTGTGAAGGAGCAGCATCCATGAGCAGGAAAGAGAATGAATCTTGAACGACACTTGCTGAGCTGGGTCAGTGGTTGTTCAAGAAGGTACCATCCTCTCCCCTCCCCCCACTAGGTATGAAGCTCCCTGAGGCTGGCCCCATGGACACTATTGCTGGAAATTATTGATAAATTCTATCTGGGTAGCATGTGATCGCAGTCATGCTTCCCCTTTGTCAACCAGAAAAACAAAGTGAGCGTTATAATTCCATTTCCATTTATGTTCAAATTTCAGATGAAAGTAATCAAATGGAACAACCCAATTTATAGAATTCACTGTGGTATGATCAGGGTCGCCCACTCTTGTGGGAACTCTGACCTCTCATTGGATCTGGTTGATCCAGGGAGCTCTGATAGTTGAAGTCTCATTATTGATCTTAATGCTTAAAAGGAATCCTTTAATTTTCAAAGAAAAAAATACCTGCCCATAAGCCTGGGAAGTCCTGGCTGTCCTCTTAGGCTTATGTGGTTGATAGTTCTTATTGTTCATTATTGTAGAAAATGGCATCCATAAGAGCAGTGTGACATGGTGTGATGGGATGGCCTTCTGTGTCAGTGTTGGCAAAACCCGCAAAAAAAGAATTATTTAAGGACTATTTTGGTATGTTCATTGTAAAGGGCCAGGATACTTTCCATTTTAAATTAAATGCACATTTTAGAAGAACAGAATACAAATTTCTGTTTTGACGAAATGTAATGTGAAAGGATAGAAGTTCTCTTTAGTCCTTTTGAGACCACTGGCATATACAAGCTTTTTAAATTGAATATTTTGGAAATATACAATAAAATGACTAATCTTCTTGCATTTTAGTATAGTGGAGGACTTTATTTTCTTCAGTTTGACTTCAAAAACTAAGTATTTTAAGACAACTGTACACAGGATGAAAACTCTTGGCCACTGTTTGTTTTATGTGTGAAGACCTATATAGTAAGGATGTTTGTGTTACATAGCAATTCTATCAAATATAGCTGTCAAGTGCTGTTTAATTGCTGTATACACATCTATGTCCCCTAATAGACTATGCAGAGATTGCATAATATATAGAGTCGTGTATTCTCAGCCCTAACTCAATATTAGATATTTAATAGGGACTTAATAAATACTCAGTTTAAATAATTATGATATACTATGAATTTTGGTAAAGGGCACCATATATATTGATGAAGAAAAACTTGTCTTTTAATAATTAGGCAAAATCATCATTTTCTTTGATCTATGCACTTAGAGGTGAATTAAACTGAAATATTCGGTTGAAAGTTTTAAAAAATAATTAATATATGGAGTTTTTACTTAGATAAATTTAAATATATTTATATTTATAAATTCTTGGGTCGATGTTTTAGGAATAAAATAAATAAAGCATGGTCAATATAGACTATGTCTATAGTATTCTGATAATGCTCTCAGATAAGAATTAAGAATGTAGTTAGAGGGGCCGCCTGGTGGCGCAGCGGTTTAGTCCGCGCTTGGCAGCCTGGGGTTCGCGAGTTCGGATCCCGGGCGCCCGCCGACGCAGTGCCTGTCAGCCATGCCGTGGCGGCGTCCCATATAAAGTGGAGGAAGATGGGCACCAATGTTAGCCCAGGGCCAGTCTTCCTCAGCAAAAAAGGGAAGGATTGGCAACGGATGTTAGCTCAGGGCTGGTCTTCCCCACAAAAAAAAAAAAAAAAAAAAGAATGTAGTTAGAAAAATACAATCCTGAAAACAAATGTATGTGCATCATGATTGTGCATCCAAGTGAGTTCCTGATTTTTCTCTTCATTGGGATATTTATAGAGATTATATAGAAAATGTAAAAGATTATCTATGGTCTATTTTTATACCAGAAGCAACTGTACCAAGTGAAAACTTAGAACACTTTCAATTGGAAGCTGGCCCTGCCTAATTAGAAGCATTTTTTGAGGTTTGAAACTTTTCTTCCAGTTTATGCTGTAATGGATGGGAAGAGCTGCAATGTTTATTGAAGCGTCTGCTGTTTGTTGGAGCAACCTTGCACACATGGAGTATTGGGCAGATGGGATTGATCCGAAACTTTCACTGCTGATTTGATCCAGTTCTAATAAATAAAATCTGAAAGTCATTCATTTAAAGTTTCTTTGTTACAGATTTTTAAGGTTTATTTCTCTAGTCCTAAAGCACAAATTTATTAAACCAGATTAAAATAGTGGGTCAGATTATATTCCAGAAACCTCAACATTCTAAATATTTTCTACATTTCATTTTACTTTAGGTCATTGAACAGATGTTTTATATTTTGGGAAAGGTGGATTTCAAAATTTACATCAAATATATGGTACTTTGAATATATTGTGTGGGTTTTTAATAGTTGCCCATTAATAGTGATAAATATAATTAAGAATAAAAAAAGAATATTATCCTCATGTCTTCTTAGGCCGATTTGCTGAAAAAAGATGTGAAGCATTAGGTTTGTGATATGCTCCTAATGAAACAGAAAATATGATGTGCAACAGATCTGAGGAAGAACAACATATTGAACATTTGGTCAATGTCACCAGTGCTTCTATTCACTGTGACATCTACGTTTAGCAGTTGTTTGAGACTTCTAGTGCTCTACTCAACAGTCATTTTCATCTTTTAAAAACAGTAACAGATTCCTGGCTTTTCCAGGCAGGAATATGCTCAGCTAAAACACCATATTTCTCAATTTTTGTTGCTAGAGGTGACCAATTACATGTTAGTAGAAGTTACTAGGTGTTCTAAGGCACCTTGATTGAAAACCAGATATCTAGCATGTTTTGTTTTCCTCTAAATTTTCTCTTTTCTGCTGCCTGGCAAGTGGTCATGATGGTTGGAGCTCCAGCAGCCATTTTGGCCCAAGAAATGACCTTGAAAATGGAGGTCATGTGTATTACGTCATGAGAAAGTACAAGGTGAGTCATTCCCCTCAGCCTGACTAAACTTTAGCTAGATTTCTTCCTGACTATGTCCCTTACCTCCTTTTTCTTAGAGTGTTTACTAGAAAACTTTCAATCGTAAATTCTTTCTCTGCCCTTTTCAGATGAAATCCTCTCCCAGCCTCCTGTGAGTTTTGTAACCTAGGAATGTTATTCTCAAGGTCTTCAAAGACAGCCTTCCCTTTGAAATGTAATAAACAAGGAAGATAACTAGTCTCTGTGGGAGTATAGGAGCCTAACTAACCAACTAACTAACAAGCTAAAATTAGCCAGCACAGATGGCCTCATCACATTGACTAACCACCCCCTTATGACCTCTAGTACCTTTCCACTGGCTGACGCTAGTGCTTAAAAATCCTCCTGTCTTTCATTTCAGCAGAGTTAAATTCAATCTTCCCTATTGGAATAGACTTGAATAAAGTCTTCCTTGTCTGTTTAACTCTGTCCAGCAAAATTTTTCTTTGATAGTGTTGAAACATCTTATTGTTCCAAAGGACCTCAACTTTCCAGAAGAATGCTCATTAATAAATGAAGAAAGAATGATAAAATTAGAAGATTACCACGTTGTGACTCCCGATATTGTAACTGTTGGTTGAAAGGTTGCAGAAGAACAGGATGTATCAACATGGTGCCAAAGTGACACTACTCAGATCACTTATAAATGCAAAGGAACAGTGTACATTACAATGGAGAGATCTGGTTTTCACCAGTTTAACTAAATGGTGTCACTTAGCGTCGCTAATAAGGAAAAACCTGACATTATGTGCCTCCTGATGTGATATAATATAAAATATGCAACTTCATTTATGAAATTTTCTTGTCCAAAACATTTTCTTAAATCCAACCAAGTCTCTAGACTTAAGTACAAGTTTACAGGAAGCCACTATTTTAAAAAATGACAATGCTTCTCTTTCAGAAGGTAGAAAGTCTAGGAGAGTGAACATTTTCCTTTGATCTTCACAGTTAGAGCATGGTAGAGCCCAAAGAGAGGAGGGATCTGGATTCTTTGTGCTTCTTGGAATTGCTATATCTGGACTGCAAAACCGTGGATTTGTGTTTACGTGATTTAGAAATAAACTTTTACCTCATATAAGGCACTAAATTTTCGAGTTTCTATTATATGAAATTAAAACTGATATGAAATAAAAATTTGGGAATCCGAATCATAGTTCATGTAAATCAGAAAAATCATAATAATGTTCTCTGCCACATAGAACAAACTCTGCTGTCTGTATCAAGAGGCAAAGCCATGCAAGAATGGAGTGGGAAGGTAAAAACCACTTATACATATTTAAAACAGAACAGTCCAAAAATAGTGCAGGTTTGTATATTGATCACATAATCAAAAAACCTAATTAGCATCACACAAAAATAAAATACAACAGAATAATAAGTAGCTAAATGTCCTTGAAAACACAAAATCTTAGAAATGTAAAAGAAACAAAAAGATCTTTAGCCCAATCTTCTCTTCCTACAAATGTGAAAACTATTTCCAGGAAGTGATTTGACTTCCCCAAGGTTATACAGGTCATTAGCCTAGTTGGAACTAATATTCAAGCCTTCGCATTCTTGACAGTGTTCTCTTTCCACACCAGGTATAAACAAATGGACAAGCGAACAAGTCCTAAAGGAGCTGAATCCACATTAGAGTTCCACTGAAGTTATAGAAAGGGACCATAAGCCAGAAGAATTTCCCTACGGTTTAGATGGCATTTGAATGGGATTTCGAAAAAGAAGATACAAATAAATTTCAACATTTTATCAGAACGATACAAATATAAATTTTCCGCAACTTATCAAGAAAGGATGAATACATCAATTGAGGGTGTAGTAGCATGAAAAACATGTCTCCTAAATATTAAAATAAAGAGCCATTCTATTTTGACCAAAAAAGAAAATTGACAATAAGTTAACTTTATCAGTTTTTTAAGGGCAAATAGACATTTGACGATACATTTTCTACCCAATGATCACCTTTGCTGCTATTTATTTACTGGGAACCAAATGCTCTGTCAAGCCTTACGAACTACTGCTCAAATCTCTCTGAGAGACAGGGATCCCCTGTCTTCCCCTCCCCCCACCCAATTTCATGTTTTTAATGCATGCATTAATAAAGAGTGATTTAAATGTTATACTTACTGTTTTGGGATTGTCAAAAATTTACCATTTGGGATAAGATTTACTTTGGAATAGATATTGCAGTAAAAATCAATCACTTGCAGGGTGACCTGAGAACTTTTACTATTTACCTGACATTTGCGTAGCACATGGAAAGTTCTCTAATATCGTTTACACTAGCCTCTCCTCACAATGAGTTTGTCAATAGTCTTTTGTGGATTTCATTATTCAGGGATTAATAGTTATAAATTAAAATTTCCTGTGAAGAATAATATAGAGGGTTCAAGACTTAATCAATTTGGCAAAATGAGCTGATGTTGATAGAATAAACCACAAACAATGAAAATGCAAAAGAAAGAAAAAGAGAAAAGATGAGCATAAAACCATGAAAGGGAAATACCTAGCTCCCAGAAACAAAGAAGGAGCTCTGTCAGAGATGTGAGCAGACCCTGGTGATGAAGGGCTCGCAGGAATATCAGAGCCATCCTAGACAGATGGCTGCCATGGCCCACGGTGCACGGGCCTCCAGGGAGGACGGCTGCTGAAGACGGACTCAGTGCCTAAAATGCTAACAAAAAGGGACTGAGTGAGCATAATAAAAATGTGAAGGACTTTAAGTTAGTTATGCTTAAACATTCAGAGAAATGAAGGGAAGAATTGATTCAATGAATGCAAAAATGTCCTACATAGAAATTCTAAAAATAAAAAATGTAGTCAATTAAATTAAATTAAATAGATTGGTTTACAGTATATTAGACACATATCTGGAAGAAATTAGTAAATTGGAAGATAAGTCTAAGAAAATCGACTAGAACCGCATCTCTCTGTGTGTGCTGTGGACCAGTGTAGTTCTACCGCAACCAGACAGAGAGGGGATTAGTGCAGAAATTGACAGTAAGCATTTAGAATATTTTATAACCACTTAATTTTATGTTGTTGAATCTAGTAGCAAAAAAATTGGAGCTTGTCTTTTGTCTTTCATTTTTTTCTAATAATTCATTTTGTTATATTTTGCAAAAGTATCTACAATGGATTGGAAAAAATAAAACTGGTCCTTTACCTCAAATAGTTTGAGAAGAACTCAACTAGACTATAATAGACAGAGATAAAGGGGTGGAAGTTATAAAAGAGAAATTTAAAGGCACAGGAATTTATAATCCATCAGGCCTTGAATTAGTGATACCTATCAGACCTGTATAATTTATCTTCCAAATCAGATGGAGGAAGGCATTTCTAAATTTTCACACCATAATTAATATAAATCAGAACTGTTCTAAGAAAAATAGCACATATATTCACTTTCCTGGTGCCCCGTCATGATCGTGGTATATTCTAAAGGAGCTAAAAGATTGCCTTAATACAGAAGGCAAGCGGGAGAAAACTATTTGACACGGAGAGGCCCAAAGCAGCTTCTCCTTTTCTTTCCCCATTCCATTGTCTTGTAATTCCAGTGCCTTTAACCCAACATTTTCTATGAGAACCACATTCCCCTCATCTTCTAAAATTGAGGTTAAAAAAAATAATGCATTATTGCAAACAATCCACCATAAAAATGTTGTCATATATGCATAGTTTTGCAATTTGCAGTTTCATAATGGTTTTAATGTATGTTGACTCTTTAGTATTAAATGTGTAACTATGTATAATTCTGCAGCATTCTCCTTAAATTATTAAGAGCTCTAGGGGCAAAACAATTGGCCAATCCTAGATTAGTGGAGTTTTTGATTTTAATTTTCTAGTTGCTGATAAGAGTGATAAAATAGATCTATTTGAGGATGTATTTAGAGCTATAGTCAAACATTCTCATTTTGTTACACTGAGAAAAAATAGCTGGTATTCCAATAAGGATGAAAATTAGAGCCTCATAAAATATAATAGTTGTCCAATTTATCCATGTGTTCCTCCTCCGCACTTGGTTTCCAAGCTACTGACCACAAAAAAAGGCATAAAGATTGAGGCTTTTAAAGCTGGGAAACATTATCAAGGAAAGAGATGAGACACGGTGCCTTAAGATTAGTCCTTGTGCACTTTGTTTTCCATATTATATGCTTTCACTCACCTGTAAGGGCATGAGGATGCGTCTACAGAATGTCAAGGCACACAGAATTGTATGTATTACGTGCGTTTATATGTATTGTGCTACAGGCGGTAACCTTAAGGATTAAATTAATGTCATAAAAAATTCTCAGACCCTAACCACTTTTATGAAAAACTTCTACTAAATTAGCAAAGCAAAATGTTCACTGACAGAAAAAGAGTAGTATTGCCTGGTTAAAGAAACATGATCTATAGAAGACGAAGGCAATGAGAGAGGTGAGAAAAGTATCATATATACATTTTGGAAAAATAATATAAATTTTTTAGTTAAGGGTATGTGCAAAAACTTTTACAAGATTTAACTATTTAAAATCTTTTTGAGTTAATTAAAAAATATTTTATTTACATGCAAGATTTCCTAAATGATTATTCTTTAAAATTTTAGAATAGAATATGTCATGTAGGGGCCGCCGGTGGCGCAGCAGTTTAGTCTGTGCTTGGCAGCCCAGGGTTCGCGGGTTGGGATCCCGGGCACCCGCCGACGCACTGCTTGTCAGCCATGCCGTGGCGGCGTCCCATATAAAGTGGAGGAAGATGGGCATGGATGTTAGCTCAGGGCCAGTCTTCCTCACACAAATAAATAAATAAATAAATAAAAATAAATGAATATGTCATGTTTACAAGCTCAATGTTTGGAATTGGAGAGACGTGGATTTGAATCCTTGCAAGTTCTCTCTCTAAATCTCAGTTTCATCAATCAAACCAAAAAATAATAGCACTAGCCTTGTGGGTTGTGGTTAGGGTTTTCTCTGTAAATTGAATGTTTGCAAAGTGCTTAACAAGCACAAATGTCTGCCTATGCGCTTGAAAGGGCCTGGCGTACAGGCAGAACTCAAGGACGCTAACACATTGTTAGTATTAAAGTTACCGTTGAGTGTTATCAAGGCACATATTTCAAGAGGTTGTTGCTAGTGCAGAATTCATGGTGCTAGGATGTCCTCAGCCATGATGACTGGGAAAAACTGTCTTAACATTTAATAACTTCTAATAATACACTTAACGCTGTGGGGGTAATTGTCCTTGTCCAGAGGTTTGTTTTTACTTTAGTTAACTCCATTGACTATACAATGCTGTTACAGTAAATGTCATGGTCTGCTTTTTCCTCTGATCAAGAAATACATGAGTGCTTCCATCTTTCATCTCCATATATTCTGTTTAGTACATTTGGAAATGTCTGAGTCAGGAGATTTATGTAGTCAGATGGCATCACTGTGAAGGGAATCAACTTGTCAAGATAAAATGATTTGATTTCTCTTTGCTTTTGTCTCAGGCATCAGAAGTTTTCAGACACTTCAGAAAAACATCTCCAGGTGAAAGATGCTACATATGTGCTGAATTTCAGACATGTGACACTGAGTTCTTGACTCAGAATGGCCAATTGTGATAAATTATACTCAAGTGGATAACTACTTGCCATCAGAGACTGAGCAAAACTGGATTTGTTATTGGGAACCAGAGCCAGTGCCTTGGTAAGCAAATTGTTTTTCAAGTTTTTGAAGGGGTGCAATGGGTTTATTTTTTACTGTATTTTATGGAATGTGTTCTCTATAACTCTCTCTCTATATATACGTATATTTGTTTGCTCATAGAGGATATGAATAATGCACATAGGGATGTCATTAATTTTAATGTGAATTTAGATGGCCTGGAGTTTGATATTTGTTAATCAAGATCAAGGCAGTAGCACCCCAGAAAACTTGTCTTAAAACTACTACCTGTGAGTAAACATGGTACTTAAAGCCATTCCCCTTGGGGAATTGACTCTGTCTGAGTATTACATTTAGCTAAAATTTGAAGCGATTCTTCTGTACCATAAAAATTGAATGTGTGGCCAAGTCACCAGAATATTTATATTTTTGACATGTTTGCACTTGAGAATAATTTTCAGGCTCAAAGATGGAGTCACAGCCAAAACATGCTCTGTTCTGAGCTTATTGTAATTTCAGTGGCTGGGGAAGGATGATTAAAATGTTCCCTTCTGCTGAAGGACATCAGATCTGGTCATGAACTAGCAGATTATCCTTGCTGCAATATTAAGATTGGAGAAGCTGTGTTGAGAGGGCACAGGG
Source organism: Tapirus indicus (assembly GCA_031878705.1). Taxonomy (NCBI): domain Eukaryota; kingdom Metazoa; phylum Chordata; class Mammalia; order Perissodactyla; family Tapiridae; genus Tapirus; species Tapirus indicus. Next base: position 4,398,303 of record CM062933.1, read on the forward strand.
AGTAGGAAAGCAGTAAATACAGACGGATCATTCCTGAATATGAATGATGAGTGATATAACGCTCTTAAAGGGCATATCCTTCCATCTTCAGAAGAAATGCTTATTTGTTTATACGTATGTTTGTTTTAACAAATGATCTCTAAAGAGGGGTTTTGGTGAAACACCATCTGAAAGTTTATAGTATCCTAGCAAGATTACATTACTGCTTTTGATCCCCTATGATTTGGTCTAGAATTTCTAGAGTTATTAGTGTTAAGTCAATATTTCTCATAGGATCTTTGATTCCAAATGTAAAATTGTTGGCTTTGCAATTTATTGTTTTTTCTCTTTCTTGGGAATGATGCTGGCAGCTACACAACCCGTTTGGAATTGGGGCCAAATGAACCACGACCTGCATTCAAGAGGAAGGGAAGGTGTGAAGTGAGGACAAGCAGTGCTCCCCTTATCTCTGGAAGTTCTCGAGGATGAATATTTTCACAAAATACTAGAACCACAAGACTGGGTTTAAAATGGGTTGGATAGACTTTTGATTTATTACCTTTGTCCCTGCCAGAAAATTTGGTCTTCTAAGTGGGAAACCTAGATGTGGTAGACTTGGAACCAGGTTTCATTTTAATATAAAATTCATCCAGGTCTTGAGAGAGAGGTCATTGTCTGGCTCTTCCTGTTTAGGTTTGTCGATGCAAATAATCCATAGCCAATCTATAAATCAAAATTGGGGTGAGTTTATTATGAGCCAAATTTTGAGGACCGTTTAGCCCAGGGCCTTACTTCCCTAAGGAAGGAAGGGCACCAAAGAAGTGGGGTGTACAGAGTGGTTATAAACTGTCAAAGAGCATATATCACATATGATTGGAATGTCCTTTTTACAATAGTCACGAGATTGCCCTGCTGGCACAGTGATGGATGGACACTGCAGGGAGCAGGTCTGCTGTCTCAAGCTGGGCGGCCCCAGGGAGCACCACAATCAAATCCTAGCCTAGGGAGAAAAGCTGACTGTTAAGGAAAGGCCAACGTGGGGGAAGTTGCATCCTCATCTTAAGGGCATCTCTTCTCATCTCTGGGACATGATAAAGGCTCAAGGCAGATATACAATGCATGTTCAAAGGCCAGTCAGGCCCTTTTGGAAAAACAAGATCAGGCCAAATTAGTTTCACACCAAATGGCTTCCTCATAGACTCCAATATATCCTATTGTTTGCCATTTATTTATTAGGTTTATGCAGATTTACAGTCCAGATTCTGTGATCCCTCTTCTTCCCAGGTCTGAGGTTTGAGCCTTCTGGATTTTAAATGTCATTGCTTGTTTATATTATCCTTTGTTATTTCTTAATACTTTGTACAGCAAAGATATTTAAAATTATTAATTACTGAATTTCATATTCTATAATTGTTTGCTTTGTATATTTTGTCAACATATGACTATATTATTTAACTTGCTTTGAATTTTTTTATTTAAAATAGTTTTGGCTTATTTTAAAAGTATTATTAATACAATATGCTTTTATAGAAAATTTCATGAATCATAAAATTGTAAAGAAGAAACAAAATGTCAAAAATATAATACCCAGAGATAAATCACGGTCTGATATATTTTCAATCATTTTTTCTTCTTATTTATTACACACACACACACACAAGATATACATATAAATTTGTTTCAGACTAAATGGGGATCATACTGCATAAACAGGTGTCTTGAATCTGTTATTTCATTTTGTATCATAAACATTTACCTATTTGGTATCATAAATAATACTGTATCATAAATATATTCTGCATTTTATTAATTGTACTTGAATACACAATTTTTAATGGCCGTCTGTAAGTTTTCATTTATTTTCCCCAGGAATCTAAGGTAGGATTTATGTAAAAGTAACAAAGCTACAGTGAATTTTCTACCAGTTCAAAAACTTGTTACAGGAACTTGTTGGCTATTTTACAATTCTACTGAGGTGCTTTGTGAGCCAATTCATAAATATTAAAATGTCAAAGATATGCTAAATAATTAACTAAGGGGTGTAGTTTCTATGAGAACGTTTGGTGATTTATAAACTAATACATGCACTGTAACTGAATTTACAGATTTGTGGATTTTCAATAAGTGACTCCTTATTGATTAAACTTACTCATTCTTTCTAAAACAAACGTTTCCTGAGTGCCAGGCACTATTCTATGCACCCGAAAGAAATCAGCGAGCAAGTTTAATTCCCTGGCCTCTTGGAGCATATATTCTAGTGGGAAACAGAAAACAAACAAGTAAAAATAAGTATATATGTTTATATCAGGTAGACATAAGTGCTGCAAAGATAAATAAAGCAAAGGGTAAAGACTGAGAGCTTTTGGGGTGCACACTGGGGTGGGCCTATTTCAGGCGGCTTGGTCACTCCTTTCTAGGAGGTGACACCCGAGCAGTGGTGGGGTCTTTGTTAGCAAATAGAGACTGCTTTCTCTCCATTAATTGTAACTTTAGCCTATGGAATAATTTTTTCAAGACAGCAGTTGGCATATATTACTCTTTTAAGAATCAATCAAACAAATTCCCAAAACTAAAAACCCAAACAAACAAAACCAGGAACCTGCAATGTTTCCTCGGTATGTAGAAGAGACTCTAAACACCTCATCCCCATGTGCCAGGCGCTCCGTGTTCTGGCCCCTGCTTCTTTCACCAACCTCCTCTCTCACCTGTTTCCAATATGTAACTTACGCGTCAAACACATGGATTTATTTATTTCCTATGAACATGCTATATTCCTTCTTCTGGCATTGCTTCCTTCTTTCTGTTGGGAATGTCTTCTTTTCCACAATAATGTGTATATATATATATACATATACATATATATATACATATATATATATTTTGTGTGTGTGTGAGGAAGATTAGCCCTGAGCTAACATCTGTTGCCAATCCTCCTCTTTTTGCTGAGGAAGACTGGGCCTCGGCTAACATCCGTGCCCATCTTCCTCTACTTTATATGGGATGCCACCACAGTATGGCTTCATAAGTGGCACACATGTCTGCACCTGGGATCCGAACCTGCAAACTCAGGGTTGCTGAAGCGGAGTGTGTGAACTTAACCACTATGCCACTGGGCCAGCCCCCAAAATAATATATTTTTGAAGGGTCAACTTCAACCCACTTTCTTAAGTAATTATTTGTAGAATTTGGATTTATGAACAATGATTTTCTTTGATGGTTATTCAAGAGACATTTAAGAATTTATTCCTTTTGCCATTAGGTATATAAATACTTTTCTAAAATGTCCATAACCTGTTTTCTTGCATTCTTAAACACTTAATAGTAAACATCATTTAATCAGCCTCAGTGATAGTATGCTAATTTGTACACGAGTAGGACTCATATCTTTACTATTCATTTGTTAATCAATGTGTCTATCTATACACATCCATTCACCTTCACTCCCTCCATCTAATCATCTGTGATCAATCCATCCATCCATCCATCCACCCATCCATTCATTATTCCATCCTCCCATACATCCATTTATCCATCTGTTCTTCTGCTCTTTATCTCTTCATCCATGAAGCCGTCAATTTACCCCTACTAATACACACACAAACACCCTACTTTGGATATAAAATATACAAAAAATAGCATTTATATTCTTTCTCTTCAACTATATTTCAACCTCAATATTACAAGCTGTAGGCCTCTCTGTAATCTCAGCTTATAATTTGGTAACAGGTTGATATAACAAATGTTCAATAATTATTAATAAAGGATCAAAATCCCAAGTGGAAAACATTTCTGAAATGTTTGTCAAATGACCTTCTTGAGAGTATCTATTTTTATCTAAATGAATGACAGGTCCTGGTGGTATTCAGAGGGAAGAACAGAAAACTTTTCTGGTTCTATGATTTGATGAGTCTCATAAGCTGGTAAAAACAGTGCTAGTCACTTTACTTCTTTGTGTCTCTTTAAGCCATTTATAAAATAGGGATACCTTTCTTTCAGCTCATTTCATAGGAAGATGAAGGGAAAAGATGAAAGGATATGTCTAACATATCTGTTAGCTCTCTAGAGTAGAGTGAGCAGGTGCTGTAATGCCTATTCAGCCTCACAGGAAGTGAGCTTTCTTAAGTCAATGCTTTTTAAATTATTTTCTGCAAAGCCTAGGGGTCCCTCTCCTTGAAGAACCTCCAAGGGCAACTAGGAGTGTGTGTGTGTGGGGGGGGGTGTTGGGTGTGAGCAGGACACATGCTCACTGCACTTCAACCAGAACAACCACACAGTTCTATGTGGAACGTATGCTTCTGCAAAAGTTCACCTCTGGAGAAATGCCTCGATTTTCTCTTCTGTAAAATGGAGATGAATAACAGTTCACATCTCAGAAGGGTGTTGCGTGGATTAAATGAATTTTTATAGGGAAAATTCTTGGTATGTGGTGTAAGAAAAGGATTGGCTGCCATTATTGTTATATTATTATTTACCTCTACCTGATATCAAATCTCCTCAGCTTCCTGTGCATTTGTTGTTCGTCTGCTTGCCACTAGAAGGTCAGCCTCACGAGAACTGACAGGATTTTGTTTCAGCGATTGTCTCCAGTTCCTAGAGCAGTGCCAGCGCATACTAGCCACTCAGTAAGTATTTGTTGAAGGAATGAAGCCTCCTAAGTTCTCTCTTTCCCTCCTGGCTAGTTCTGCTCTCTCCCTGCTCTCATTACACCTTCTGAGAGCCCTTTTCCCTTGTGACCTGATATTTCTATTGTGATATAGGCATGGCACCTAGATCTATTGGGCTGTTAGTATTGTGTGTAAGATGAAAGTAAACAGGCTGAGAGGGAAAGTCTATGCACGGGACTGTAAACTTCATGACACTGGAGACCCTTTTTGCCGATCACTTTATGGCCATGCTTGGCAGAGTAGGGCACACAATTCTTGATGGATGAAATGATGAAAGTGTCAGTAAACAAAATAGAGTGATACCCTTCTTGGCTACTTAGAAGCTGGGTGTTTTGGCTGTGTTCCCCAGAGGTGGAGTTTCAAGGTAGAAAGTACCAGAAACAAAAAATGTAACTACAAGATAATATTGTTATTTTACATATTCTGCCACACATTGTGACAAATCACAGAGAAAAGTTTATAGAACTTAGAACTTGTCTATTTTGTTTCATCTTTCATTTAAAATTTTTAGCTTAGATAAAAAGTAAAGAAGATTAAAAATAGGTTAGAGTATGTAAAATGTTTGCTTTTGGAGCATCCTTAAAAGAAGAGAGTTACAAAATGTATGTGTGAATCCATCTGTTTTTGTAAATTAAGTTGATTTGCCATCTTAAAAGCAGAGTAATTGTTTCAATTTACAGGGCCCAAAGACAGCAGTCACTCTCAGGGGAAAGTTCTTCACTTAACATGAGGCGCCCAAGAAGCTGCTGGACACTTGATCACTGAAGGCATATCCGATTTCTAAGTGTGTGAGGTTGTGCGGTCCCTAAAAGTATTCATTCCCTGACTTCTTCAAAAAACTGATGGGCTTCAGATCCTACAGAGATGGCTGCCTCTGGTCACGTGGCTCCCTGGGAACACAGGCCCATCCCGTACATGAAATAGCATGATAAGCAGTCCTGCCAAAGTGCTAAGTTTGCTCTGGCTCACTTTTGGTTTCCTTCAACACTCTTCAGTTAGGAAGTTAGTTCCTGTGTCCTACTAATAGCAATATTTCCTGAATTGTTTCTGAATATCTGGTCTGAAGGGGTCACAAATAATTAAGCCTATTTAAAAAATTCATAATTAAGCCAAAAAAATCTGGTCTTGAATTATTTGTGTTTAAAAGCATTCCACTCAGGTTTCTGAAGAGGTGAAGTGGGATGATTAATTTTAAAAAATTGAATGCATAAGTGAATTTCAGTTCTCTGAGAATATTTTTCACATACGTATATAGATACCTATCTACAGTATATATATGCATATTTATTGTGAAATATGAGTAAAGTTCATTTGTGGGGAAAATATAAGGGATAATAATTCAAGAAAGTCTTTATCTCATTCTGCTTTGTCCAGGACCTTTGTCCTTTGCCAAAATAAAATTATCTGAGAAAGAGAGGAATCCTGGGGACATGCCTTCAGAGGGAGAGATGTTGGGTTCACCCATCATAGAGAGGGATGCTGGGAACGCCCGTCAGAGAGAGGGCTGCTGGGAACACCCATCAGAGAGAGGGTTGGTGGGAATGCCTGTCAGAGAGAGGGCTGCTGGGAACACCCATCAGAGAGAGGGTTGGTGGGAACGCCTGTCAGAGAGAGGGCTGCTGGGAACGCCCATCAGAGAGAGGGTTGGTGGGAATGCCCGTCAGAGAGAGGGATGCTGGGAATGCCCGTCAGAGAGAGGGATGCTGGGAACACCCATCAGAGAGAGGGTTGGTGGGAACGCCCGTCAGAGAGAGGGATGCTGGGAATGCCCGTCAGAGAGAGGGATGCTGGGAACACCTGTCAGAGTGGGGGATCCCAGGAACATCCTCAGAGAGAGTTGCTCCCCACGGGCAGCAGGGCCTGGTACTGGCTATCCACGGAGTCCTTATTCAGAAGTTCAAGTGCACAAAGGGAAGATCCTGAGATGTTTATGGCATTAAATACTACAGACAGTAAGTGTTATTAATTCTCTGAGAAGTTTAGATGTGGATTTTTAATCTTATACTTATTTAATTAAAGTTCATATTGTCTTTGGATAGCCAGGTTAAAAAAAAGTTCTCTAGAGGGCTCAAGGGCACAATGGAAAGAATCAGAGTCTTATATTTACATTTCTTTTCTTCCACTGATCAACTTTTTATTTATAGTAAAATACTTAATCTCTCTTAGCTCTGGTTTCAAATAAAAATTATAGTATCATCCTTATTTTTGCAATAGGCTGTTGGGGAGGAGCAAATGAGAAAAATCCTTGTGACAATGCTTCCAAAGTGCTACACAATTTCAGTAAGTGTATCAGGAGGAAGGCAGTGGAATATCCTCACCCCACTGACTGTCCATGAACCTTCCAGGACAGGGCGACAACGACCCTTGTAAAAAGGTCTGAACTGTTTGCTTCTGTCTTTGAGGCTGCACCGACCCCCGTCAGATACGGTGCAGCAGGACAGGAGGAGCGCTGAGAGGAGGGTGGCGGTTCAGTGCAGTGGCTTTCAAGTCCGGGCGCACAGCAGCCTTCGCTCAGGCGCCGTCCTCTGAGGAGGTCAGGTGTGTGGTACAATAGGCAAAGCTGCTTCGTGAGGGCCGCGCGGGCCTTCGGGCCCGGTGAGTCTCCTGCTGCGGTCAACGCTGCATATTCTGAAGGAAGGGCCTATGCTTACGAAGCCACCCTGAGGGGCAAGTCACAGTCTTGTGCTCAGCTCGGGGCCCTCCCTCTCTTGTCTGACAACCGTATTTGCTAACCCAACTGCAGGGTTTCTGCTGTGTTCCCAGATATCCGATCTCAAAGTGCAAAATAAACTAACACAGGACCGCCAGTGAGTATGGCAAGATTAGAATTTAACATTTCAGTCAGGAGTAACTTAGCATTTGTCCAATCTGGTGGTTTTCTGACTGTCCTGCAGGAGGCTCCCTGGGGGCCATGTGAGGGCTGAGGAGAGACTGGGGAGGGGACAGCGATGACCTATACCAGGTCTGCTTTAGAGTTGGTATACTTGGTAAGACCTCAACTGAAGAAAGAATTCTCCTGATTTACAGAAGTCTGGAAAAGCACCCATATAACTGGTTCTCTCTTTTGCCATATAAAGCTATGAAGGCCTGCAGGTTCTTGACTGGCCCAGATGACAGAGCTTTCCAGAGGCAGGGCTGGCTATGGAGCCGTCTGGGCTGCTGGACCCTCACTTCAGTATTCTTTCCACTGTGATGGACTGTTCAGACTAGAAATAAGAAATTTGATCACTTTTACAACATTTTCCTCTTTGTCACCAGTTTCTGAGGGCTGGCTAGGGACACCAAAATTAAAAGACTCCCTGTTCTGGCTAACATGTGCAGTTTTCCTAAAGGAGAAAGGATTATAAAAAGAGATGAAAGATGCCAGATTTGGGAAAGATGCTAGGTTCCAGTTGTAATGTGACCAAAATTTTTCTAATTTAGCACTGGCTCAACTCTCAGTTCTATTTCCTGGTAGCTGCTGTTTGAGGGGGAATTTTTTTCGCATCATGTCTATACAGGTTTTCATCCCTGAGGTGCCACTCTTCCTAGATATTAACAAACAACAGCAATAACAGCCATCATCTGATGAGAGTTTAGGTAATAGCCAAGGGCTATGTGTGTATTTTCTCATGGTTTTGTCTTATAGAACATCCTGGAGGTAGATTTTGTTACTCGAGTTTTAGAAATAAGGAACCCAAGTGTCCGCCAGCACCGTGGGCCCGCCCCAGTTCTGGTCATTAGCAAGACAGAGAGCTTGCACTGAAACTCAGGTGTCTGCCCCAACACCTGGGCTCTTAGCCAGAGTGCTATATTGCCTAATTTTTGTCAGGGAAGAAAACCCTCAGCAGACAACTAAACCAAAATCCTCTTAAATTTCTTTTAAGTTAAATACCACCATACGAGGTTCTTATATTTATTTCATTGTGGCTTAAATAATTTTTGAAAGAGAATCTGGATGGGTGTTGGAAGTACAGAGCAGATCCTTATGTGTGGGGATCACTAAGGGTTGGCAGTTGTGAAAACCAATTCCATTGGCCAGTGCAAATTGGCACATGGAATCTCTGTTTTGCCTGACTTGTTACAGAAGCACCAATCTTACCAAAAGAGTGAAAAACATGATAAACATTCAATAGCCAATGGAAACTCCAGCATTTCCCTGATACCAAGTACAACTTTGCCTAGTGTGTTTGTAAACTAAACTTTTCCTCCCTAATAAGTGATTATGATAGTCGATCCTTACAAACGCTTTATATGCATTAAGCTAACCAACACCATCACTACAATAATAAACCCTGGGAAGTAGTCAAGATCATCAAGGGAGTGAGAGTCTTGTGTTTGAGAAAGTGCCCAAATGACATATGAGTATCTTGTAAGGTTTTGGTACTCTTTTATAAGATGTAATATGGAGTATGTGTACAGCACACATTAAAATAACGTGCTTGCTACCACCTGTCTCCCGGAAAGAATAGTATTTTTATCATCATTCTTAATCTCATTAAAAATGTATTCGTGTTCTCTCTTGAATAAAGGACTGCAATATCTCAATCTCTGTTTCCTAAACAATTGCACTGTGTTCTGGAAAATGTATGTTTACTTAGAGATTAAGAAGATAAAGAACGATTGGATAAGTGTAGGAAGACAAATACTTATAATTCTGTTACTTGGATGTCGTTAAATATAACACTAATTGACTTTGTCCTATTGAATATTTTCCCTTTCCTTGACAAATATATGAATAATATACCATATTAATCACTGAACCAGTTGACCAAGACAGGAGAAGCAGCTGCCACCCACATACCATGACTTTCAGTGTCACTCATGAGCTTTTTGGAAGAGTTGGTGTTCTACCTCACCTAATGGCTGACTGTTCCAATAGACCTAGCACAACACTTCAGCATCGAATAGACATTAACTTCTCAGTTTGAATATGTAGCTTTCTCAGCAAGCCATTCCTTATACTCATCGAATACAATTAGTTCATGAAATTGTTAAAGTTGTATTTGTTTTTAAAACTGTGGAAGGATGGAACTTTTTAATAGGCAAGGCTACTCCAGACAAAATGTCCCCAAAACTATTATTTTATAGTCAATGTGTTTCCTCACTGATTAAAACATGCCTACTTTGAACTGTTAGGAGATGGTCTTTAAACAAAATCAGGCTTGATTGCAATGTAAAAGTTGACCAAATTCAGTATTTTATTGATATAAGAAGTATGTACAAAAACTTAATATTCTGGAAAAGATTTTGTTATTGACCAGAGAATCAAATTATAAGGCACCTAGTTGTATGGCTATCATTTGTTGTCCTTACAACATGAGCTGTTTCATATGCAGCACTGTGACTTACTCATAGTAAGTGTCCCAGACACTAGTGATGAAGGTGGCATCATGTCGGCTCCACATGGTCATCTCACGCCTCTCTCGTTTCTGTAATGTGTGTGGCTGGAGATGCAAATGACTCCCATAGAGAAATACACCACTTATGCGAGAGGTGAAACGTGACTTTCCATCGATTACATGTTCCCAAAGTAGTCCATAATGTTTTATTATCTCTAAAGTGTACCAGACATAAAGCAAAACCGGGCCTTTCCAGGATGTGGAATGACTGAATCACTCAGACGCTGCTGGTGTAACTTTACGGTATAATCTCTTTGGGAAACTGTTTGGCAATATCTATTAAAGCTTAAAATATATGTAATCTATGGCCCAGCAATTTCACTCCTAGATATATACCCAACTAATGTGTGCATGTGTGGGTAAATATGTTCCTTTTTCTTTTCTTTTCACCTAATAACACCTACTAGCATAGCTCCAGATTGGAAACTACCCAAATGCTCATTAAGAGTAAGATGGACAAATACACTGAGGGATGTTCTCACAATGGAGAGCAGTAAGAAGGATTGGATTACATCTACACAATAACACGGATGAATTTCAAACATAACGTTGAATGAAAGAAGCCAGGCACAGAAGAAAGCGTATTGTACGGCCCCTTTTATACAAAGTGCAGAAGCAGGCATAACTAATTTGTGCTGTTAGAAGTCAGGATAGTGGTTACCCCCAGGGGAAGTAGTGACTGGAAGTAGTAACTGTGAGGGGGCCTTCTCGGGCTTCTCAATCTGAGTAGTGGTTTCATGAGTGTGTTTAGTTATGACAATTCACGTTAACAATTATGTGATCTTTTTGTTATGTAAATGCAGCAGCCTGATATTAAAAACAATGACAACAACAAAAACACAGGCTGTTGTTGTGAACAAGTAGAAAACCTGTTCTCCTGTTTTCCATTAATATTACTGGGCAAAGACCATGACAGTGACCCTGAAGTCTCTCAAACTTATTGTATTGAAAAAGAAAAGTTTAGTTTTACCAATCAGAAAATTGATTAGGCAATTAATTGAATATTAGCTGGGATTTGACTTGTATTTTTTTCTGCCACTCCCTTTATTTGGTTGTTATGGCCCATTCAGATCTTGAGATAACTTGAAGTGAAGAACCCCTGGTCAGTCTGTGGGGCTGAGGATTTTATGTGCATTCCATGGGAGGCATGCAGTGTTCCAGCCTAAGTCCCAGTCAGGGAGGAAAAGTTTGGCAGGATACCACAGATGGTATCTGCTCCACATTATAATGAACGCTCATCTTCTCTCAATACCACCCCTCTCCCACACCGATGACAACCCTCTTGGGCGATTACCAGTAAAATCTTCATGAAACACAAATCCGACCACATCAGTCTCCTTCTTAAAATCATACAGTGGTTGCTTATATTCAGACCTCAGCCCACACTTTGACCACATTTCTCTTTCTTTACTCCTGTTCACTCCCTGTAGTCTTGCTGGCACTTATTTTTGGTCTCTTGAACCAACCAAGCTGGTTCCCATCTATAGGCCAAAGCACGGAGTGTTTTGTCTACTGGGAATGCTCTTTCCTAAGATCTCCCTGGGCCTTCTCATTCAAGGCTCTGTGCACAGTTCACCTCTCCAGAGAGGTCTTCCCTGACTTCTGTGTCTCAAGTGGCAGTCCACTTCCCTGTGGTACTCTCATCTATTACACTTTTTTACTAATATGAGATAAAATCATCTTGGGTTTTCATTTGTTTATTGTCTATATCCTTCAACTCTCTACTTCTCCGATAGAACAAAGATCAAGGAAACTATCTTTTGTTCCATGTTGCATTCCAAGACCTAGAATAGTTAGTATGTAGTAAATATTTATTAAAAATTTATTAAATGTATAGATATAGTATAATAAAGTGGTGAAAGGGAAATGCTTCGGCTGTTTGCCCTTTTGGTGTTTCTAACAAAACTATCTGAATTTCTGGTTTCTAGACTCATAGACTCTTATAAAGAATTAAATCCTCATATACTTCATTGTCTAACACCCATATATCAAATATACTGATAGGGTTATTCTTTATCTTTCCCCTAATTATACCCTTGCTCATGGGAGGCAATGACAGGCCTCAAGCAAAAGTGCTCGCAGGCAGAGGAATCTGTACATCATTAGCTGAGAGCTAATGGGAATAGAAAAGCCATGAGCCATTACATGAACCCAGCCAAGGGTTAAGCTCTGGGGGAGAACGTTAGATCCCCATTAAAATTGGGGAAGTGTGGCTGTTTCAAAAGAGTTTTGTTTTCCATACAAGGCATTCTATAAAATTTACTTCATTTCTCATTGAGCATTCCCTTAAAAGTGTCTCAGACATTTAAAAAATGCAGAGAATATACAATGCAATGGTCTTGCTGTCTTGGCTTTGTATCATGCTTTGATCGTATTGACTCTTCAGCATCAATTGCCTACGTGACCAACTGCATTCTTTGTTTTGAGTTTGCAAGTATTGATAAAGTATGTCATATTAAATGACTAGTTTACACAAAGGCATAGCCTAAGCCTGTGCTGAATGACCAGGATCAGGTGTCCTGCCTTCTTCTGTTTATGTAAGCTGTGCTGCTCTGCTGCTTCTAGCATCACCTTGGACTTCTGGTGGTTTTGTTGCTGGTCATTCACTAGGAAAGAGGTCACTTTCAGCTCAGACTGTCTCAACAGAATGCTGCTTTGAGGGGTGAATATGGGATGGCCACATGTTTCTTTATTGTCCTGTCCACACCACCAACCACAGCTGAGTGGGTGTATTAGGCTTTCCTGAATGACTGGGGTAAAAATAACTGCTAACACCTATGTAGTGAATTAATATGTGCCAGTCTCTGTTTTAAGAGTTTTAAGTCCATTAACTTATTTAATTCTCAAAACAACCCTATGAATAGGTACTATTATTATTCCAATGCTATAGTTGAGAAAACAGGCAGAGAAGGGTTAATAACTCCACTAACTTCTGACAATTTTAAGATGGTTCCCAAGATTGCTGCTCCCCAGTGTACATGCTCTGTATAATCTGCTCCCCTTGAGTATGAACAAGGCTGTGAATGTGATGGGGTAACTCCCATTATGTTATCTTAAATGATAGAAGAGATTTTCCAAATGTAATTAAGGTTTCTAATCAGTTGACTTTGAATTAATAAAAAGTGAAATTATTCTGGGTGGACCTGACCTAATTGAGTGAGCCCTTAAAAGAAGTCCGAGATATTTAAGGCAGCAGAGATTATTGAAGGAGCAAACTGCAATGTGCAGAGGGCTACGTGGCAGGGAACAGTGGGTGGCCTCATGGAGCTGAGAATGGCTGAAATTGACAACCAGCAAGAAAGCAGGGAACTTCATCCTACAACTATCACAAACTGATTCTACCAACAATTACATGAACTTAGAAGAGGATCCCATGATCCAGAAAAGAAGGCAGGCTGGCCGTACATCCATTTCAGCCTGTAAGACCCTGAACAGACTCCCATGGCATGAACCATGATGTGCCTGGACTTCTGCCCTATAGAACTGTGAGAAAATAAGTGGCTATTGTTTGGTGCATCGATGTTTGGGGTAATTTGTCATGCAGCAATAGAAAGTAATATACGCAGGTTTTACCCTAGTATAGGAGAGTTTATATCTTCACGAGACAGACTCTTGTAAACGACCCATTTCCTAATCTTGCTTCTGTGTCCTCCCACCTGGGCCTCTCTGTGAAAGTACTTGAGAGTTGTTGATTTCTGACATGTAGCTTTCCACTACCCCCATAGCCTCACCGTCCTCATCCTCATACCATTTGGGCAGTCCATTTCCTGAAGTATGAATGAATTGACCTCGAACTGCATGACTCCCAGATTTTCTGATTTATTTGCTTTGGGATGAGGCCCAGTCATTTTTTAAATGTGCCCAGATGATTTCATTTTAAAATGTCCAGGTGATTTTATTGTGCAGCCAGGGTGGAGAATCAGTGGTCTAGAATTACATCCCTTGAGGCTCTAGAAGGGCAGCCTGTGGTAACCATTGATGTGCAAAGTCCTGTTCAGTGGGTCAGGGTGGGGAGCGACTGGAGCGCCAACTCCTGCCCAGCAGCTTTAGATATGGCCACTGCTATGAACCCCTTCAGGGGAGGGTGAGTGCACACCTCTTAATTATCTCACTCACCCGGAGGGTTCACAGACACACACAAATAAGACACTTCTGAAGAATATGCTTTTATTTCCTGAGACAGTATATTCGAAAACTTTAAGGAGGAAGAACATATTTTCTTAACTATAATATAAACTGAAAGCCTTCCTCTCTACGATGCACTCGGTGTTCACATTATCATTCAGTAATTGAGTCCCCTGCTTGGTAATTGTGCCCCTTGGGTTCCAGCTGAGTCATATGCCTCCTAAAGCCATTGTCTTAGCTATGCAAGTACCTTGAAGGAAACTTTAAAATAATTACTTGTAAATCACTGATTAAGTTTTTTAGCAAAGATTCATATTTCTCTGCATTCTGTGTGTGTGGGTTGGGGTGGGGAGAAAAGGTTGATTTTGTTATTCCAGTTTGTAGTGTCATATGTATTAATGCATATCTCCATGCACTTCCATACATACATACTGTAAATATATATTTACCTTTATCATCATTCCACTATGAATTAGGGTAAGGTTTTGATTACCTTTCAATATTATTTATACCTTAACTATTGCCTATAAAAGTAAGCAATATATTTGAAAGTCTAAAATTCTCTTTACAGTCATCCATTGCTTAATAACAGGGATATGTTCTGAGAAATGTGTCATTAGGAGATTTCATCATTGTGTGAACATCATAGAGTGTACTCACGCAAACCTAGATGGTATAGCCTACTACACACTTATGCTCTGTGGTACTAATCTTGTGGGATCACCGTTGTAAATGTGGTCCATCGTTGACTGAAATGTCGTTATGTGGTGCATAACTGTATTTATAACACTTACTAGTCATGTGAAGCTAAGTAAATTGATGGAGCTGAAAAACAATATTTTCCTTGGTATTTAAAATAGTACCTTTTGAAGTCCTGCATCAAGTGGGACATTTTTTCCCTAATTCATAGAGAAATCTTGGTTTATAATAGAATTAGTGTGAGGCGTGTGTGTGTTTTGTTAAGGTTTCTTTGTTTTAGGGGCTCTGTTATGAATTAGCTCAGGAAGATGAAGATGAAAAGGCAAGTGTGGTCTAGTTTACTGAGTGAAACCCAGAGCTGTGAAATAAAGCCTGAGGATTGGAGGTGAGAGAGTGAGCAGCTGTGAAGTGAGCCGCCAGGTAGGAATTGATAGGGATTGTCTTGTCGGAACTGATCCCCATCCCGAGAGCCTGACAAAGTGAGGTGGGGAAATGCTGAGACACCAGAGAGAATCTGAGCCCCAGCTCTCTGTCAAAGTTACAAAATCAACTGAATTTTGAAACAAGAACTCTCTATGTTTAGGAATGGCTTTTGTTGCACGTAAAGGATATTTGGATGGAAAATCTTAATGTAAAAGTACCAAAAAAACATTTCCCTCATTACCAGAGATGAAAAACCTTCAGGTTTTCAATGGGGCAGTAGAGGTGATGAGCACAGTGGCTGGCACATGGCAGGTACTTAAATGAATAATTTTTGGACAAACAGGAGAGCAATGTATAGAGCCTTATTATCATATTTTTTTCAGTTTGTGGTAGGTTGAGAGGAGTTATGTTTACCAGTACAAAGGTTCTGTGCTTTGAAAAACACAAAAACTAAAATCTCATGTAAAATTGTGTGCTAAAATTAACAGGACTTAATGGGGTAAACAGAGTGAGGGTGAGGGGAGACCACTTTGTGACCAGAGCACTGACCAAAAGAGCAGTTGGTGCCCCAGGAGATAACAGACCACTCGGGCAGGCAGTTCAGTGTGGCTCGAGGCTGTTCCAGAGGAGATTAAAATGTACAGAAAAAATACAGTGGAAATGCTGCAAACTCCTTAATTAGCAAGGGGCTGGCAGGTAGATGGAAGTAGAGCTCTAAACCAGTGGGGCTGCTTTGAAGGTAGGCCTGGGTGGGGGGAACCCATCAGGAGGAGGGAAAGCCACCGGAGGCTGGGGTGCTCCTCTCTGGGGAGGCAGCCTCTGTGCAGGACTTCTTTTAATTTTATGACGGTGGAGCTGAAAGAGCTCCTACTGCCGGAGAGCCACGGGCCGAGGGCTTTGTCCTTCACTGCTGAAGATTCCATGTCTTCTGCTTTTCTGGTCCCCTTGCCTAGAAAAAAATTATGTATGAACTGGATTATACTAATGTAAAGCTTCTATTTCCCAATTGTTTATGAGCTAATTGGTGTTGTAGGAACACATTCTATAGCAGATTGTTTAGTGATTTGGAATTTTGTAAAGAATGAATTAGACCCTAGACTATGAGATCTACAGGGAGCTTAGTAGCCATTTGATAAGTCTCATTTTACAAATGAGGAAACAGAGAATTGGAGAAATTGCATTCTTTGTGTAAGGCCCTATAATAATTTAATATTTAGCAAGTTAAAAAAATTTAAAAAGTCATAACATTGGGGGTGCTTTATAAATTCATGTTAGATGAAAGAAATAAAATAGAATTTTAAGAAACCTAATTATTTTTGCTGTTTATTTCAATAGCAATTAGTAATTACTATTTTATCACATACAAATATTATGCTTTTCTGGGTGACTTTATGGATTGTCAAGGCAAAAATTTCACTGGACAAAGTTAGAGAGACGAAGAAGACTTTATTATAGACTCTTGCCATGGGGGAGAGAGGCGGAACTGTCTGAGCTCCACTCTGCGGAAACAAAGGGCTGGAGAGTTTTTAGAGCTGGAGTGAGGGGAATAGTGGGCTAACTGGACTCAACCAGAGGAAAAGTAAAGCTTCTCTCAGCTTCGATGACAGGAAATAACCCATCATCCACAAATAGGAGATAACTGAAAGCCAAAAAAAAAGCAAAAACAATTAAATTCACATTCATATTATGGAATTAAAAATGGAAGGTAGAAGAGTACTTAAAACATGTTGATACACTTTAAGTAAAAAAGGGCAGCATTTCTCTAATCTTATTATGTATTTATGTATAAACATATTCTATAATATCATATGGTAATTTATAATTTTTCCTACTTCCTACAAGTTTCTGTTCTTATGGTTACTTCCTCTTCAAATCTTTCTGCAGACCCCTAACTAATGTCTTGCCTCTTGCTGACCTTCATTTCACTCCAATAAAATTTGGAGTTGGAGTTTGATTTCTCCTCAGCATCATCAATGCAGGCAGTTGTTTTAGGCAGAGCACTTGTAGGAACGTTTGCAGGGAAGGGAGAAGTATCCTAGCACATCAAGCTGTCAACCTAACGTCACATGGTGATGTTCCTCTTCTCGAAGTCCCTCAGCCTTTTCTTCCCCCAGGCTTTTCTCACAGATTGTTCCTTCACTTTGGGCAGCTGCTTCCTGCCAATCTCTCTGCTCTTCTCTCTAGACTTCTTTGTCATTACCAAAAAAGAAATTTTTCTGGGCACCTTCATTTTTTTTCTACAGATATGTTTAGGAAACCCCAGATTCTTTGTAATGCAAAGCAATTTAGCTTTTCCTTAGTTTTATTTCTCTGCCTTGAGAAGCATGCCCGGGGGCTGTCTTTCTGTTAGCAAAATGGCTCATCAGTTTTCATTCTAAGAGGAGAATAACAATCTTTTTGTCTCTCTGTATATCAATAGACATCGTGTGTTTTGACAGTCATCTGCACAAGCACGTGAGTACAAATGGACTCATGGTGACAGTAGTGATCTATATTTCCCTGATTCTTTCCTCTTCTCTCAAACAGAGCCCTGTGGTTACTCTAAAGTCCCCTTTTTATTTTCTGGAGTCCTCTGTGCTGCTGATATGTTATGGTTTTTGAGGTATCGATGCTGCTCAGTGGTCTGGCATCCTAACTGCCAAAGTTATATGCCAAAGCCAGATCTGTTTTTGCTGAAGTGAGGAGAATGTCCCTCATCCCTATTGTGTTGTGGCCAGCTAGAAATGGATCAAAGTCAAACAGCCTTGCATCCCCAATACCTTCCTGAGACCTTGGAGAAGGTAGTCTTCAGGAATTCATTTGTAGCATCCTGGGATTCCATTGGAGCTGGACCACAGGACACACCTGAGTGACAGTCTCCATGGCAGACCTGATGTCCCTCTCTGCTGACTGCTGGCTTTGTTGGCAGGTCTACTTGGTTGTGATTCCCTCCTCCCTTAGGATACATTTTTCCTTAGGTTACTTTATCCCCAGGAAGCTCTTTAAATGCTCTTGGAAATAAAATCCTAACTATTCTGCCCCCTGTCCTAACAGTTTGTTAGAGAAGCCTGAAAATATCTGAGTATTAGTGGTAGGTGAACTTACAGACAGGAAAGAAATACATAAAAACTTTATGTTGCAATCTTTAAGTAGTAAGATCATGAATAATTTTAAAGTTTTATGCTTTTCTCTGATTTCCGTGTTTTTTATGTTGACCATGTTATTACTTTTATAATCAGAATAGTTAAAACTTATAAGAAATGTGAAAAATTAAGGTACTTGAAATACATTATAGTTTGAGAATTTTGCAGTAGTTTTAGAGAGATAGATGATATTCCTTACATGTAACAACAGCCAGTCTGAACACAATTATCCTAATTACTCAAACATAGGCTCTGTGGGCAAATATTTATGGTCCCCTTTATCCAAAGGATTGTTTTTGCAATTCCCCAGGAAAGTTTATCCAGGGAGAGTTATATATTCTGGCAACACTGGGGGACAATTGCCAAAACCCTTAGAGCTCTGTGTAGCGTTAAGTCTGTGGGAACTAGATATTTCAAAAAAGAGACAAAAATGAAATTTCACTGATTAAAAATAAAAGAAATCCTCTTCCTTACCTTCAGCCCTTCCTAAATTCCTTCCTTTTCTTGCTCAGCTGTTGCTCCTTGGCATGCGTTGGGATTAATGATGGATTATCAATATCTAACACAGAACTGTGGGATCTGAGGCTGAGAGTGGCAGGGAGTGCTCATTGTTGAACTTCACAGTGAGGAGGATGGCTGTCTCTACCTTCCGCCACTGAACCACAGTGAAACAGTTGCAGACGTAGAGAGAGAAACAGCATCAGACGAGTGAGATCGAGGCTTCTTCTTCCCACCTGCTGTGAGGCACTTGGATGACCCGGGGGCTCAGCCAACATCTTGGCGCTATCGGTGTATCAGCACTGATGCTCTGGCCACCAGCTCTACAATGTTTTGACGGCAGTGGCAGCTGTACTTTGAAAGTCTCAGAAACTTGCTGTTTCTGGACTGAGAATCCACGCCTTCAGAGAGCCCTGCAGCGGCCTGTTTTAAAGACAAGGGTTCAGTTAGGACCTAATAGTATACGGAGGCACATTTTTCTTGGAAGTAACACCTCAGGAATTCAAGAAAGGTTTTCTCAGTGTGGCAAAATGGGGGCTTGAAGTGATATTCATTTTATTGTTAACAGTCATATGACCTCATTTTGTACCCCAAACTGAGGATGTGCTAGATTTTGGTTATGCTGAGAACATTCCTGCTTATGATATGGCCTGTTTCATCATATCAGATCATTGGTTGGAGGATGTAAAAATACCAATAATGATGTATTGAATACATCCTTAAGAGGGGTTCCATGGTGTAATGGTTAGCGTTCTGCACTCTGAATATATCCTTATACCAAGCATTGTTAGGTTTTGATGATAAAATAAAGATGGGCAAGCATTGTTTCTGTCTTCCAGAAATTCACACAAATGCGTTAATGTATTTTGTAACGATTATTGTAATAAAAATAAGTAACAAGTGCTGTGGAAATACAAGTAAAACATGAATGAGCTAAAAATAGTAAGCACCCACCTATTTGTGAGCTCCGTGAGTGCAAAGACCACTCCAGTCTTGCCTAACTTATATGCTCATACCTAGTACAGAGTCCAGCCCAGAGTAAATAGGTGATTAGTAAACACCTGTTTTATCTATGAAACCTCAGGCTTTTACCTGATGTTGTAACTCAGGAAGGAATATGGACTAGTGACATCTGTATAGTGGTGGATACTCTTACAGGTAATACTCATTCTACAAATTGCTTTCTTTTTGCCTAACACCGTTACTGTATATGATCTTTCCATCACATTACTATAAGCACATGGGGAGAGTGTAAAGAGAGAAAGCCATTCTGGGATAATAGGCTGATGGGAGGAAAAGGGAAGAATTACTATTGTAAAGTTTAAACAACGCATGCACTTTGGAACCCAAAACACCTTGACTCAAATTCTGTCTCCATTTTATAACCTAGAGTTATTTAATGTCTCTGAGCCTCAGTTCACTTATTTGCATGAAAATGAGGGCAATAATAATAAAAAAAACCTACCTTAGTGAGCAGCTGCAATAAATAAATGAATTCATTATTTAAAACAAGTGATTTAATTATTGGAACATAGTAAAAATTTGATAAACAGTAGCTATTACTATAAAGTTACAGAATTTTCTGGATACGTTGAAGATAATTTAAGAAAAGCAGGTGCAATTAACACAGTACTCTGGATACCAATAAGTAATGATTTTAACGCAATAGTTATGAGATGGGAACAACTGTGGGCTGTAGAAAAGGGTCCACATATGAAACATAACGAGGAGGATGGAGGAATGACAGCATCAAGCAGTCATGGCTTTGCTGACACTTTGGTGTACACCTTTTGAGACGTTTTGATGTCAACCCTTTAATCAAATCAGTCATTCTATCCACATTTGTTTCTTCTGCATCATGCTATCTAAACATTCTTCTCCCTTGGTAAAACATCACATTATCTGTCTATTCAATAAATACGTATCTAAAACATCATGCATTTTTGTATCCTGTTAGGTGAAGCAGACCATAAGCCATATGTATTTTTGCCAGGCTCCTGAGAATAAGTGTGTCCAAATTGGGACACACACACACACACACACACAGACCGAGAGAGTGCGACTGCTGGTTCTCTTTATCATGTGGATTTGCCTAGAACTCCTACAAATCAGAAAGAAAGAAAGTAGAAAAGGCATGATTTCCATCTGTGGTGGACATTTTAATGTTTTGGAAGGTCAGTTCCTGTGGGTGTGGCTCTGTTGGAAGTGAAGCCCTGCTCGTCCCTGCGACTGCAGTACAATTTTTCGAGTTCATCTCATCCGTGTTGGAAGAATGATGACGAGGATCATTAAAGGGGACAAGAGTTTTAACTCACATCTCTCCCCTGAAAAACCAAAATACTTGGATAACCTTTCATATTTGCCTTTTATTTTCACCTACTGTGGATGGTCTATTGATGGTCTTACCCATTATTCTATTGTTATATGCATTTTTGTATTGAATTGTATGCACTCTTTATATATTTATGAGTATCATCTATTTGCCTGTCATATAGGTTGCAAGTATTTATTCCCAATTTGATGTACCTTTTATTTGGCTTATGGGGTTTTTGGATGTAGAGATATTCAAATTTGTATATTCTGGTGCTTTCCTTTATGATTTCTGCCTATAGTGGCATGCTTAGAAAAGCTTTTCATTCTCTAAGTGTATTTAAGAGCTCATCTATTTCCTTCAGCCTTTCCATTTAGGAACATAGGCTAGCTCTCCATTTCAAGTTAGTGTTTATATTCCTTGATAACTTTGGTAGTTTTCTACATATAGGTCTCATATTTTTATTCTGTTATTCCCAGGCGTCTGATATAATTTCTTGTTTTGGGAATGGTAATATATTTCCTTGATTTTTAAAATTTGTTATTTCAGCTATAAAAGAAAGGGGTGGAAATATCTGTGTGTGTTTTTTAAACTGTTTACTTTAGTGAGCTATCTATTCCAATAATTTTTCTGTTGATCATCCTGGGCTTTCTAGAAAGACACTTATTTCATGTGTAAATACTGGGAACTTTGCTTCTTCTTTTTTCTTATTTCTTTTCCTTGGTTAGGATTTTCTTTAAAAATGCCATAGCTTTTTCACTCTTGCGTTCTTTAATTTGACTTACTAACCCCACTAGAAAATATTTTGAAATAGTTTTTATTTTAGGAAGTGCAGAGCTGTGCACTGTCTGAGGGCTTGAATATCCCAGAATATCTTTCTTTTGTCTTTGAACATCAATATCAACATGGTCGGTAGCAGAGTTTCAGGTCACAACGTTTTGCCCTTAAATCAATGTAGATCTAGCCTCAACACCTCTGCCATTTTCTGTTGCAGTCATCATAGGTCAGCCCAAGTTGTTCCTTTTTGATTAGTAACATTAGTACAACATAAGAAGTTACTTTTTCTCAGATAGTCACCTATGACACTAACAATCTTCAGAACATTTGCCCTTTGTCCCATTAAGAAAATTGGTCATTAAGATCTTTAAAAGTAGAGACTGATGGAAGCCTTCTATCTATGACATGCCAACTTACCTCCTTATTTGTCTGCTTGTGTTGTGGTTAAACTGTTGAGAGAGCTGTGATGAGAATAATGATGATGATGGTAGACTACCTACTGACGCTTTATTATATTCCATGACCCTTAAGTGCTTTAAAATGATTATCTCATTTTTTTTGCTTCTGATATTGATTTCTTTCTCATGACAATATACAAGATTGTAAATGCGAATATAGCAGATTTTTGTCTGTTTTTTAATGAAGATTTCTAATAAGCTTAAAAATCAAGAAATATTTGAGCTTTTCTGATCAAGTCAAAGACCTTGCAGTGATTCCACGTTTATTCACCAAGGTGTTGTTGACTACTTTTCTGGCCACATTCTTGAGGATGGGCACCATGCAGAGGATGGTCTCACAGCTCCTCAGAGGATTCTCCAAGCAGACTCCTCAGACCTGACCATCTAGAATATTACTAGAAAAATGGCAAATAAATGGGATAACTTTTACTACTTTATCTTTAAAACAATATAATACACTGTTAATAAACAATATAAAACAATATAATGCATTGTTAATAATAAACAATGTAAACATTATCTTTGGGGACAAGGTGGTTGGCACATTATTATTATTTTTGCTTTTGGCAGTCAGGTCACCAGTCTGTGTAATCCCCATGGAGAAGTCATCAGGCAGGTGCTAGCAGTTAGGGTTTAAATCTTTTAGTGACTATGCGCCTGTAATACATCTCCATGACTCCTCAAATGACCAAACTTTTTCAGCCAATTGTTATGGAATTTTTAATTTATTCTTTAGAATTTTTGAAAATTATCTAAATTGAAAAATTTCATCATGACTTGGCTAGGATTTCCCCTTTTCATGAATTTTGCCTAAGACCCATGATGCCACTCATGCCTCTAAAAATCCAGGCTTTTCATTAGCTCATAACAGCTTTTGTTTAATTGTATCTTTGGTTTTCCTGCTTTATGAATCCTGACCTTCTCTTTATCAATACCAACTATTCATAGATTGAATCTTTTCTCTCCCTCCTCTATTTCTATTATTTTTTTCATAGTTTTCCTGTCTTTTTATATTTTTCTTTGCCTTTGGAGAAGCATTTCAATTTGTCTTCCATATCAATTATTCAGATTTCTACAGTGCAGAATCCACATTTTACAGGTGGACTTGCAGTTCTATATTTTACCAATGCATTTTTGATTTTATTGTTTTTTATCATTTAATTCAAGAAAAAAATTGCCTATATCTTAATCTTGCATTTACGCAGTTGCCTTTTCATCTCATTGTTCATCTCTTATTTCAGAGAGTTGATGTTTTCTTTGAACTTCATTTAGAAATCTCTTTATTAATTTATTCGGCACATCTGGGAGCCCCTCAGTGCCAGGCACTGTGTTTAGTATTGTGGCTATAGCAGGAGCTTGTGGTGGTGGTGGTGGTGATGGGTGCAGATAACTTGGCATTTATAAAAGTGTTGGGATATGCTGTATGGTCACTTTGGGGGGACAGTTACCTAGGTTTGGGTAGTTGGAAATATATTGTAGAGAAAGTAAGTCCAGAAAAATGGGAATATTTGATCCAGATGAAGAAAGCAGCAAGGGAGATGGAATTGGGATGGGATTTGGTGGCAGGATAATATATGGAAAGATCCAGAGAAAGAGAACTCGTTCAACATTTCAGCTTAGCTAAATATTATGATGCAAGTACAGGTGAGTAGAGAGACACAAACGTGTAGATCTTGGCAGGTCCCAGATCATGGAAGATAATTAGTGTTACTTGAGAGTGATGAAGTGCCACTGAGGATTTTAAACAGAAGGACGGCAGGATCAAAATTGAATATCACAAAAATCATCCTGACTGCAGTATGAAAAATGGAGTAAAGGAGAGAAAGCAATAAAGTCTAGCAGTTCAACTAGGGATGTGTATAGTATTCCAGGTTAGAGACAATAGGGTGTTAGAGATAATGGGGTGTTGGGAAGATGGGAATAGTTTTGAAAAGTATTAAGGAAATAGAATCTAAAGACCTTAATGAGTCACCCAGAGTGCAAGCAACAAAAGCAAAAATAAACAAGTGGGACTACATCACAATTAAAAGCTTCTTCCCAGCATTAGAAACAATCAACAAAATGAAAGGGCAACCTGCAAAATGGGAAAAAAATATTTGCAAGCCACATATCTGATAAGAGGTTAATATCTAAAATACATAAAGAACTCATGCAACTCAATAGCTAAAACACAAATAATTCAACTCAACATCACTAATCATCAGGAAAATGCAAACCAAAACCACTATCATCAAAAAGACAAGAGATAACAAGTGTTGGTGAGGATGTGGAGAAAAGGGAGCCCTTGTGCAACTGTTGGTGTGAATGCAAATTGGTACAGCCACTGTGTGAAAACAGTATGGAGATTCCTCAGAAAATTAAAAACTACCATATGATCCAGCAATTCCACTTCTGGATATATATCCAAAGGAAATGAAATAACTATCTCAAAGAGATGTCTGCACTCCCATGTTCATTGCAGCATTATTTACAATAACCAAGATGTGGAAGCAACCTAAGTATCCATTGGAGGATGAATGGACAAAGAAAATGTGGTATATATATATACAATGGAATATAATTCAGTCATAAAAAGGAAGGAAATCCTACCATTTATGACAACTTGGATGAAACTTGAGGTCATTATGCAAAGTGAAATAAGTCAGACAAAGACAAATACTGTATGATCTCACTTATATGTGTTTAAATAAACCAAACACATAGAACAGAGAACAGATTGGTGGTTGCCAGAGGCAGGGGCGGGGGGGGGGGGAATGGGTGAAGGAGGTCAAAAGGTACAAGTTTCCAGTTATAAGATAAATAAGTTCTGAGGATGTATGTAATTCAGCATGATGACTGTAGTTAATAATACGGAATTGTACATTTGAAAGTTGCTAAAAGAGTAGATCTTAAAAGTTCTCATCACAAGAAAAAGAAATTGTGCCTATGTGAGGTGATGATGTGTTAACCAAATCTATTGTGGTGATCATTTTGCAATATATACGTATATCAAGTCATTATGTTGTGCACCTTACACTTATACAATGTTATAAGTTAATTATATCTCAATAAAGCTGGAGAAAATAAAGCCTTAGTCATTGATTACATGTATGGGAAACATGGAAAGGGAGAGGTCAAGGATGACATAGGTTTCTGACACGAATGCTGGTGCCATTCATCAAGAAAAAGACAGAGGGGTAATTGACTTCTGTTTCTTATACTAAGTATTTGTCTAGCAAACATTTCCTTCCTTCATCTGGAAGACATAACTCACCTTTTAATAAATTTCAAAAGTTCTTTCATGGTGTGTGTGTGTGTATTTATTGTTTACTTATCCTCAATAGAGGCAACTCCAGCTTGGACTATTAAGTTATTTATTCAAAAGGAGGTAAATCCTGTAAAATTAGTGGGAGCAATGCAGCTGAAGGGCAAGTGAAGGTAGTTTAAAGGGAAGAGGGTTCCTGATGGTCATTTATTGTAATTACCAATAAACAAGATGGAATCTGTTTTTACTCCTCTCATCATCATATGTGCTGTTTGATGCTTCCTTTCAGGTCTCAAGCTGGTTGATGAATTCACACCTTACTCCAGGTGATAGTGTCAGTGGCCATGAGTTGGATGTGACTCTTCCACTCTGAGGATTATACCTTATTCCACCTCCTGATTATCTTACCACGTTGTTATGTTAATGCCTTTGAGTCAACAGACCCCGCGTACAGCAGAGCTGAACACTGCCTGACACTGTATCAGGTGATGCTCCACTGTTATTCATAGGGTTTTCATGCCAATATTTTGGAAGCAGGTGGCCAGGTCATTCTTCCTAGTCTGTCTTAGTTGGGAAGCTCCACTAAAACCTGTCCATCATGGGTGACCCTGCTGGTGTTTGAAATACTGGTGGCATAGCTTTCAGCATCACAGCAACATACACCACCACAGTATGACAACCAACAGATGGATGGTGTGGTTCCCTGACTGGGAAACAAACCTGGGTGGTGGTGGTGAGAGCACTGAATCTTAACCACTAGATCACCAGGGCTGGCTATCTTACCATGTACAAAATAATTTATTCAGGAACAATTTGAAGGAGTCTTCAGTTCTTTCCCTGAATGATTCATCAACTTTTTACTGTTTCTCCTGCTTTCTACCAATAACTTTATACCCCAGGCCACAATGTACTGTTGGTTTCCACCTATGTGGTATTACATGGAACTGTCATCTCTAAAAAGATGGAGAAAGGGGATGAGTTGAAAAATGGTGTTGGTTATTTCCAAACAAAACTTCTGCATGTAGAGATCTTTCTTGTCCTCTGGATGGGGAAGGATCACAAAGGACTGGCAGACAGAAGTCTTCCTTCACCCCATCCTGATTCCAACTGAGTCTCAGAATTCATCCACATTGGAGGTAGTGAATGTTCTAGGATTCTCGAAACCTGTTGAACTAGGTCTCAAAACTAGTACTCTATGTTGTATCATTGCTTCATGCAGATGTTTTACCTAGAATCTTCTACATTGATCATATTATTAAAAAAATCGTGCCAAATTCTTTTGTGGTGAGACTGGATATAAATGAACATTATTCTGTAGCAACAGAGATTTATTTTGGATCATGTTCACATGCTCTTGGTGCAAGGTAGTGTATGTGACTGTGTATGGGAAGGAATCACATGGGATTCCTGTCCCTCAACAATGTGTACCACCTTTTGGTTGCAAGTTATGGGTCTATGAACTTAAGGCCTCCAGAGATTCAATTTGTTTTCTCTTAGTCACAATTTCCACCACCTACATTATCTCCTGGGATTTCTCTTTGTGTAAGAAGTGTAGTCAAGTGGGACATCATTTCTTAAGCAACTTTCTTTCTCTCTGTCCACAAAAACTAAGTATATAAGCCATTTTTGCTTTATAGATTTCACTGCTAAGTTCTGAGGAATTTGAAAGAGAAAAATGGAAATAACCACAATTCTAAAAAGTTGAGCAAAGCTGTCCCTTGTTTCTGCCTTCCTTTTTGGATTGAATGTGGACATTTGCAGTCCCACTGGCTATCAAGTTCATGTGAGATGCTTGGTTTTATTGATCGTCCTCTCCTACCTTCATTCTTGTTCTCTCCTGGGGCTCTATCAGTCTCAATAGATATCTTGCTGCATTGAAATGACAGGTGTGAACTAGTGTTAATCAATTACTTTCTAGAATCCTGTGGATAATTTACTCCTCATGGGAAACTCTCAAATAAGTGACTGCTGTGTCAAAGCTCCCTTTGCTCTATATGGAGGAAATTCTCTTCCTGGTGGGAACTTTAGAGCCGTTACAAGATAGTCTATCCCTCAGAGGAAGATTCAGGTTTTCTCTTTCAGGGTCATTTTAACAATGGGTGCAACAACCCATCTCTGTAAGAGTTCTTCATTATGCTCTGCCCTACCATGCACACACATACACGTATGGCCAGTAATTTCTTACTATTCTCTTACAATGGTATTTTTACTAGGCTTGATTTTAAGGGTTTGGAAAAGGTTCTCATTTGTGCCAGCTAGCTCTCAATATCCCCAGTTACCTTAATGACTAAAGATACATTATTGTGTGAAGTAATGGATTAACTCAGCAAATCTGGGTGGTCCAAATCCTGCGTATTCCAAAGAAAGGCTTGGCACTTGCCAGGCTCATGGAGGTAACCTCTAAGCTCTCAGAATAACTTGCCTAACCAGAATGTCTTTGTTTATCTGGGAGCCTTGAGTCACACCAGATAGTCTATGCTAATAATGTGATATGTGATGGGGGCCTTGAGCCACATGGTATCAGCTTGACCTTTGGCAGCTAGCCATGCCTGCCAGTGAAAACCCCCACTGAAAATTCTGGATGCTCAGGTGAGCTTTCCTGGTTGGCAATACTTCGTGTGTACTGTCACACACATTGTTACTGGGAGAGTTAAGTACTGTCGGCATGATTCCACTGGGAGAGGACAACTAGAAGCTTGCACCTGATCTTTCCTGGACCCCGTCCTATATGCCTTTTCCTGTTGATGATTTTAATCTGTGTTTCTTTGCTGTAATAAACTATCAGTGTAATAGCTTTGCTGAGTTCTGTGAGTCCTTCTAGCAAATCATTGAACCTGAGGATGGCCTTGGGGGATCCCTGAACACATATTATGATTTATATATTTGGGATAGAAAGTATCCTTCAAGATTTCTTTTCAAAAATAATTTTTCATGGAAATTTTTAATTGAAAAATTAAAATTTTTAACATTTAAAATATAAAGTTACTATTACTACAGTGTGAACTTGCCTACTGTGGTTGGATGAAGGAAAGCATTCACTCATTCATTGAACAAAGATTTATTGAGCACCTGCTCTATGCCGGGATATGAGCTAGATGCTGAGGACATTGCAAAGAATAAGGCAGACAAGGTTGCAGCCCTCATGGATATTAGGGAAAAAATGTGAGTAAATAAGTATGTAAATAAATAAGGTAATTATAGTTGTGTTAAGTACTATGGATGAAATTAATGTGGTGATATGGAGAACACATAGGGAAATTCACTTTAAGTCAGGAAAAGCTTCTCTGAGAAGACATTTTTGATGATACCAGAGGCTTAGAATGATCTAGACATTTTAACATCACTGAGAACAACCAACTGCAAATCCTTTAATTTGGGAAAGGACTTACCCTGTTCTCAAAAGGGAAGGGAAGCTGGTGTGGTTGGCATTTACCGTCAGAGGAGAAAAATAGTATGAGACAAGGTCAGAGAGGGAGGCAGGAACCTGGTCATGTGGCGCTTGTAGGCGAAAGTAAGAAGCTTGTAGTATATTTTAAGAGTGATGGGAAAGCACTTAAGACATGTAGATAGTTTTAAATTTCTACAACTGGACTTAATTTTTGAGACCCCTTAAACTAGATATAAAATATGTAATAATTTCAGTCATCTTGGGAGTGTTTCTTATATGGTGCCATGGCATTTGGGAGGGGGGACTGGGGTATGATAAGTTCCATTGCTCCATGCTGGCATCTGTTGAAGCATATTTCTTTCCATCTGGTTCTTGATTATGACTCATGCAGACTGCTTCTTTTTGTCCCTCATCTCAACCATAGGGTTTCTGTAGATGCCAGCTCTCCCCTCTCTGTGTCCTTCTTGGGGACACAGGACATATTTGGCTGCTCTCCTGTGGTAGTCTAGGGTTGAGGGGAACTTTTGGAGGTCTTCCCTTTCATCTTCTATTTAGATACGACACCCAGTCTTTTCTCCTTCCCCACTCCTGATACCTAACCTCTTAATCTCAGGTTTGTGTGCCCGATGTGTGGAAAGCCAATCACTGAGACATCAGTGCTTGGAGATGGAGAAAGGTTTTATTCGAATCGGCCAAGCCAAGAAGGTGGGAGCATAGATTCGCCAAAATTCTCCTTAACGAGAGAAGGAAGCAGGGGGTTTTATAGAGCTAAGGGGTGTGGCAGGAGTTTCAGAGAAAAAAGGGGTAATCCATGTTTTTTTCACTCCCAATAAGGCCCTGGGCAATCTCACTTCTGGGCATCAATGGCAGCTGGGGGCTAGTTATCTGGCAGTCTTTGAAGGCATTCTTTCTTCTGTAAAATAAGCTCATAAATCCTTGTGGCCCTTGAGTCACCCCTCAGGTTAAACAAGAAAATAGCAAATTGACAAGATTAACATCTTTTCATAATAAGGTTGAAAGATAATCTTATTAATATTTACAGCAACTGTTGGGCACCCAGCTTCACTCCTAGACCATGCTGGGCTCAGAAACCCAGGGTTTTGCAACTGTCTCAGACCCCATTTAGAGGTAGGACATAGGATCCATTATTGTTCTCAGATTTCACAAATATACCCAGAATCGTGTTTTTCCCTCTCAGCGGGTGGGAACAAGGCCTGGGGCCACCTCTCAGTGTCCTCTCTGACTCTCCTGACCAAAGAATCTTTATATAGTCGGGGGTGGGCAGTGTGGTTTTCATGTTCTTTCCAAATCATCTGTTTACAGTATAAACTTTATGCCTTGAAATCTTTGAAACTCAAAATGTCTTTTTGTTTTTTTCAAAACAAATGCCTCTGCCAAGAGTTTCAAAAGTCCTGTTTTCTTGATGTCATTCTTTCCCCGAGGCAATAAGCATAAATATCCTAGTAGCTGCTTGAGTTGCGGTACTGCTGGCAATAGGGAAAAAGCCACTTTGGTGGATCTAAAATAATGGCTAGCTTTCTAACGTCAAGAATCCATCTAAACATTTCACATGTATTCACTCACTTCAAGTTCAAAATAATCCTGTGAAGGAAGTACATCCTTACTTTATAGATGAGGAAATGCAGGCACAGAAAAGTAAAGGAACTTGCTGATGGTCACACAGCTAGGAAATGGCAGATGTGGAATTCAATCCCAGGCAGTGACATGACCTGATTTACATTTTTAAGCTATAATTTTTGCTGCCGAGTGAGGAATGCATTACAGAGGAGCAAGAACAGAAGCAGGGAAGCTGGTAAAGCGACTGTCATAAGATAATAGTAACAAGTACCGGCTGTGTGCGTGCATGTGCATGTTGAGGCAGGCAGCTGAAGGAGAACAATTCTCAGATAGTTTGATGGAAATGGAGATGAAGAGGGCCGACTTACTAGTTCACAATTTGATGTGGACCAGCTCTGATTTCTAGTGATAACCAGTACATACAAATTTGACAGTAAAATAGCAGACCATAATTTAAAAAATAATGAGCCTTAACTTGGTCAAATTATTAGCAAATATACATTTTTTTTGTTGTTATCTATTAAATTCAGGATATCTAGAACGTTAAAATGGTTCTGAAAAATTTTCCTTTTTTCCCTTTTGTATTACTCAGGCACCTAATTAGATTCTTCTTTCATATTCATATAGGGAATAATTGTATCGTTAGTAGTTGGGAAATGCAATGTGGTGTCCCTAAAGAACCTGGAATGAAGAATATGAGTATATTTTCTGACGGTTAAAATAAGAAGCCAATACCTAGTGGGTAAGAGAGTGAATTTATTCCTCAGGGTGCATCTCCAAGCCCAACGTCTGCCAGGCGTCTTGAAGACTCTCGGCGTATGTTGTGGAAAGCATAAATGAATGAAAATCATTGTAGAGACACATAACGACCATTAAGCCTGTAAGATTTGACTATATAAATGAAAAAAATTCTGAAAAAGAAATGTACCGATTGGAACTGTGTATGTGGAAGGCATTTGGGCGGGGGACGCATTTGTTGCCTTGAAAACTCAGTAAAAGAATCAAGGAAATAAATTTTGGCAGTGCAGATTTCAGAGGATAGGCGCCTCTGGTCTATCGTGTCATAAAGGCAATGGAAGAAGCCTCGGGCTGTTAGTCTGAGGTCATATTTAAATAATATAATTAACTCCCCTCAGTCTGAATCTAGACTTAGCAAGAACACTTCTGAATATTTTGACTATAAGTTGGTTTCTCATGCAAATGCTACAGTAAAAAAAAGCAAGCTGGCAGGAAGACTCAGACTTCTAATCCTGACAGTATCTATTATTGTATCTTGATAAATCAGCATTCTGATTCTATCATGCCTTCCTGAGCTTTGCATCCATGAGTCCCTCTCTAAAGTATGGACCCAGGATGCTAACAAGACAGTTCTTGAGCTGAAAGGATGAAAACAAGACCTTGGTTCATGTTAAATGCATCATGTAGTTCCCTCCTGTAAGCTGTTAGAGCTTTGACAGAAAATAGAATAAACCCCGGGTGGTTCAAGCAAAGAGAGTTAATTAAGAGGCTACTTACCCAGGTGTGGGTCAGGATTAAGAGGATGAGCAGGGAATGGTGAGATACCCATAGAGATCAAAAGGAAAAGTCTGCCTCTCCCTTAGGGCCAAGGGACAAGGAGAAGAAGTGGAGTTATTAGGGTCCAGTGAAAGCTGGGACCATGGAGGGGAGGTTCCCCATGGGAGCTGCAGTTGTGGAGGAAAGTGCATCTTTTGAGGTTGGCCTCTAGAGCAGAGAACAGAGCAGAGATACCACAACCTCTCTCTCCTCCAGTCCTCTGATCTCCTGCTCATGAATTTTATTGGCCTGAATGAAGTTGGCCAGCAAGGTAGCCCAGAAGATGCCATCTGAAAGTGAATCTCTCAGGTCCCAGAGCAAACAGTGAAGGGGAGAGACAGCTGAGGTGGGTGGGGGGAGTGAGGTGACAGAGGCAAGTGGAGACGAAGCAGCACAGCCTCTGGGAGAGAGCCATCTGGACTTGAGAGAGAGCCCAGGTGGACAATAATCTCTTTGCTTTTTTACAATCAATTTATTTTATTAGTTTGTTTTCTCATTTAATTTTGATAGAAAAAGTGAAATTTATTGCTTATTTGTGTACAATTGTGCTAAACCGAAATTCTTAGTTCTAATCAATTCAGCAAGGTTCTTGTTCTGCGAGCAGTGGCTGGGCTCTTTTGAAGTTCCAAGGTTCCTCTGAATTCAAAACAGACTGATTTTCTCAGATATTTGTTGCTCTTTGAGGTGCTTTAGGCAGAAGGTCAAAAAGTAGACTTCACACTGAGCACTTGGTACAAAAACATAAATTCCCACATGCAAAGATATATGTAGAATATTTAGAACAAAAGAATGTGCCTTGTCCATTATTGAGATTTATTACAATTCGGTAAATGCAATGCCACGCTTACTTAAAAGCTGGCCAGGAGAAAATCAGTTGGCCTTTCAAGCACAGAACATGTCTTTACCTGTTTGGTTTCTGTAGAATGCTTCAAGGTTAGCGATAATTACACCACCTCATTAGCATTCACAGAACTTCACACAAGTTCTCTACACACTTCTGCATTTCGGACTTTAAAAGTATGTAGAAAAGTTTTACACAAAGTTCACCATCAAAATTTTTTCCTCCAATCTCATACATAAAAAATAATAAGAATTTACCAAAATTTAAAAAAAGCACCAACTTTTTGAGTTTTCAAGTACAAATGAAATAATGATTTAAAAGTAGTTTGAGACTAAGTACCATACAGATATGAGCATTTAAATTTGCAGTATTATATAAAATACTGGTTATGGTCTTATCCACAACTAACAGAGACTGATCCATAAGAGAAGTTTGAATGGATGTTGGGAAGCTCACAGAATTTCTAGAACACTGGAGAAACACGCTTGGCGAACAGGTGAGAATGAAGCGAGGCCAGGACACCGAAGCCAGTCTTGTGAGGACCCTGCTGCTGATACTTCTGTACACTGGGCACCATGGCTGACATGGCCTCTTGTGGACACTGGTCACAGTGGTGACCCCACCGCCACTGTTGCCATTCAGGAATGGAATCTCCCCTGTGTCACCAGCTGCTGAATCACAGTTCCAGCTGATGTCACATGCCCATAACTATCTGGAAGGGGTTTAAAGTCATGAGGCTCTGGCTTTTTTCCCTTCTAAAAGGAAAGTACACTCTGCTGCCTGTTAAGATTCATATGTTTGAGAATTCCACAAACAAGCTGGAATGTTTAGATGCTGGGAAACTAAACCAAATCAAAAACCCAAACAAACCTCAAGTCACGGTTAATTTAGATGCAAAAAGTCCGCGTTATCTCTACTATAAACAGAATGAGTTTGAAGGGAGTTCAAGATATAGTACAAAAGATTTAGGCCATATCAAAAGAAAAGTTACCTGATTAGCAAATGTTAAATAGGACTTACCAAGGTGATAATGGTTTTTCCTTTCCAGAGCTTTTTTAAAATAAGATTCTCACTTGATTGGAGAGATGTAAATTTTTGTTCTATATTATCTCTTTGAGTCTGCAATATTTGATTTAATTGATACTTATTTGAAAGTTCTATCATTAAATGAGGGGGGAGATTGTTAGAGTAAATACAAATGACAGAAATGTAAGACTTGATGAATGTAAAAGGACAGAGTCAGAGCAGGGGTTGATGACTTGTGTAAGATCACTCTTTGTACTTCTTCTAGAAATACCCCAAAGATTCACATGACTTAGCAGAATATTGTGAATCCACTATGCTTTAAAACTGTAAGTGTGTTTCTCTAAAAACAGATAGCCAAAAGATACCTTTAAATCCTAACAGTCTAGTTGAATTTACCCCGAAATTAGTTTTGAGGTCACCTATCTCCTTGCCCATTCTTTTTTTTGCTGAGGAAGGTGAGCCCTGAGCTAACATCTGTGCCCATCTTCCTCTATTTTATATGTGGGTTGCCAGCATAGATCTGAATCCACCTGGGTTCTGAACCCACGAACCTAGGCCACTGAAGTGGAGTGTGCTGAACCTTTAACCACTATGCCATGGGCCGGCCCCTTTCCTTGCCCATTCTTAAAATGAATTGAGAATGACAAAAATCAGGGTTTTGGTGTGAAATTTTACTGAGTGTTTCTAAAAAATATGACTTTTTAGATGAATTCCACAGGTGTTTATTAAATACCTTTTACACTGAAAGTGCCAGAATCACATGTGAAAAACGAATATGGCACCATTTCTGTTTTGAAGAAGGTTTCATGCCAGTGGTGTGAGAGACATATGTGTGACACAGAGCAGAAGGGTATAAGTGCCAGATGGAGAGGTTCCAAACTATGGAGGCTGGAGACCAGATGAGGTTGTTTTTTGAACTAGGCTTTGGAAGATAAAAATAATTATGATTGAAAGAAAGGAGGAGAAATTTTGTACAGGAAGATGGGACCAAGTTTCCAAAGATGAGATGAAAGTAAGTGCTTGGCCTCTTCAGGAAACATCAGGTAAAGCTGCAGAGAGAGTGCAGGGTTTGTGGAGGAAGGGAGTTGAAGGGCTAAACAGAAGGGTCAGGGCTCATATATGATGGTAAATAATTTGGCTGTTGCCTTACATCATCTGGAACTCTCTTGTGTCTATCACACAACCATCCCCCTTCTTTGTCAGCAGTCTCCATTTTTCTCATTGTTGGGCACCCCGGGGGTTGAATTTCTGTTAGTCTAAGCTAATCACAATAATTCCTTTGCCCTTTGCAATGAATGAATTAGGCATGGGAATGGAATAAAACCTCCATCAGTGAGACGTAATGGGATGTATACTGCGGACCTTCTGGTAAAGGAACCCAAGATAGCAAGTTGATCCTTCCAGCCTTTGGACATTGTATGGGGGTGTGTTGTTTGGAAAAGTGGCAATTAATGTGGGTCCCTGAGTAGAGCAGAGAAGTCCATGTAGAATCTCTCTCCACTGAGTTACTGAAGTAGCCAACCTTGGAACCACCTACTTGAGCACTTATTTTTATGAGAGATGATGAATTTTACTTCTTCTTTACAGCATTTTTCTCTTAGTATATCATTATTTGCAGCAAAAGCAACGATAGTGATATATCTCTCTGCTATGACCCAATACTGCATTTTCTTTGCGACAGTCAGAATTAACGTAAATGCTTACTTTTTCATCTGTCTCTCTATGTAAGAAGCTTTTTCTGTTTATCAGAATTACTTTTGTAATTAATACTTTTTTCCTTTATGAACAAGTTCACTCTCTGAAGTTCTGTTAAATATGTATTCAGTTGTTATATCTAAGAGCAGAACAGATGAATATGGAAAAGGGTCCTGTAGTTAAAAGTGTTTGAATATATTCATGTGCCAGCGTGTGCTTTTATTTTTTATTGGAGAATGTGAATTTTTCTGCACCCACATGTGAATATTGGTACTTTCTGCGTTACTCGGGAGAATGACAGTTATCTTTATTAGCCTTCTCATTTGAAGAAAACAAACTTTCAGCAAAGTTTTCATGAAAAGATTATTCTCCTCACTCCAGGGAGCCCTTTAAGATCTGTGCTGTGGATCAGGAAACAAGCAGGCAATGAAGACTCCTTTGGAACCTAAATTTGCTTGTTGAGATTCTGCCAACTCAAGCTTTATTCTTTTTCCTTCACTCCTGATGGTTCTTTTATTCTCTCTTTGTTTTGAGAAGGCACTACTTGAATTTCATTTATTCTGTTCTTTCCACTCAGTGCCAGATTTTTTCCTCTGATCAGTGCGTTAATTTATAATTAGAATTGCCCCATGTAACTTGAACCTGCCTTCATCTGATCAAATGACACCTGGCAGTCGATTTACAAGGTGGTCTCCTTCACTTCCATGGTTATTTAAGGCTGAGGGAGTGGTAAACTTTCTAGAGTCCAAATTAAGTTGGAACCCAAAACCTCATGCACAGTAATATGTTTATGCAGTCTTTAACTTTATGAGTTTATGAATGCCAAATTTTCCAACTTACTCAAATAATAAACATTATTTGAAATACCTTACTTGAATTTCTTCACTTAAATATAAAGATATAGGGACTGAGCCATATTTTGAAGCCATTATTTATGCAAAACTTCCCCTAAAAAGAGTTTTTAATTTCCTTTTTTTAATACTCTTTTTTCTATTTTAACCATGATTTATGTCTAGTTAGAAATTTGAAAAATACTGAGATAATGCAAAAAAAGAAAGTTGTCCTAATCATATCCTCGAGTGCAATTGCTCGTGATCAATGAGATAGCCTATTTATTTTTTCAGCATGTGCGTTAATGAGTGTGCATATGCTGTCTGTGTGTTTGTACACACACATATACTCAGGCATTATATACAGATACGTGCAGATTGGTATTTATTGTACTCACTGGTTTCTTTTTGGTAACTTTTTAGTTGATTTAATTTTAAATTTACATACAATTTGCAAGATTAGTACAAAGAACTCCATAATCTCTTGACTCAGATTCAACAATTGTTTACATTTTCCCCATTTGTGCTCAGAGTTTTATACCCTGCCTTTTTTTTTTTAGCAAATGTAACACATTTTGTGGCATTTACTAAATATGATTGTATTATATCATTCTAATGATGATAATGGGGATGATGTTGATAATAACAATAATGATTGCTAAATACTTTTAGGACACTTTTATGTGCTAGGCATTCTTCTAAAGGTTTTACATATATTATCTCACTTAATCATTGAATACCTCTAGAGTGTATGCACTG
Organism: Tapirus indicus; assembly: GCA_031878705.1. Classification (NCBI taxonomy): domain Eukaryota; kingdom Metazoa; phylum Chordata; class Mammalia; order Perissodactyla; family Tapiridae; genus Tapirus; species Tapirus indicus. The sequence continues at coordinate 4,435,655 of CM062933.1, forward strand.
GTATTTCAGGTGCTGAAAGCAGACTACAATACTCAGTGTGTCTGAACAACAGTTCATTACTCACAGCACCGCAAAAGGCAGGATCATCAGCATGATAATCCCAGGTCCCCTGAATCTAAGTCTCATGGGGTGACGGATGGCCTGGATGATAGCTCTGCCCACAGTAATTTGCACCCTATTTTAGGAACCCAGGGCTAAGGACTCAGCACCTTTTGTAGCAAGCAATAAACTAGCCCCTCTTGAGCAGTCTTGTGGTAGTCATGCTGTGATGGCTTTGACCTACTTAATTGCCTATGTGTCTAGTTACTGAAACAGTATCAGGTCAGAGGAGGCTAGATCCTGTAACTGGTCCCACTGAGCAAGGAGATGCAGGGATGCTCGAGGCCCATAGCCAACTGCTTTTCCCATGATTTGTAAGTAGATGAATCGAGTCCACATAATTGATTATATTCTGGTAACTCCCTTCTCATGTTATAAATTTACAATAAATTGTTTGACTAATTCCATGGTTTGGGCCATAAAGAGTATTTCTAGCTTTTTTTAACCAGAGAAATAAAGCTATGATAAACATCTTCCACACAAATATTTGCTCACATCTCCAGTATCTACTTTGAGTACATTTCTTGAACTAGAATGATTGCATCAAAGATAATGTGTATTTTTAATTTTTTTTCATATTGCCAAATTGTACTCCTGAAATGTTGCATTAGTCAGTTCTTCCAGCAGCACTTTCTACAAATAATAACATTGTGTCTTCCTTTTCAGTATTTATAGCTCAATATGTCAGATAACCTTTCTTTGTCTTACTGAATTGGCTGGAAAATCCAGAGCAATATTATTGGGCATATTTATCTAAGCAAAGATCCATTTTTAATGGAAATTTTATGTTTTCAAATGATTTATTGCCTATCTAGACAACAAGCCTTGTTAAAAACCAAATTTATTTGCTCACCTGATTTGTCTCGTCTAAGGATCAGAATGTTGATGAATATATGGAAAGGCTATTAAAGTCAGTATTTTCTAAAACAGTAAGAAGAATGTCTGCCTTTTCATGCAACATGAGCTACATATAGTGGTACTGGACTGTAAACTTGTTTAATTTATATTCTATCCTTGTAGATTCTCAGCAGTGGGTGCTGTCATATACTTCCATTTTTTTTTTCTCATAATGGAATTGGTGAAAATCATCAGAGAGTGTGGACAAAGGAGTGGTTCATTCACATTTAATTTTCATGTTTCTTCGTCCAGGTTGCACTGGCCGTCTTCTGTGACCCATCTTGTTCTTGTTCCGCAGTATTTTAGTCCTATGTCAGTCTGCTCCAGGATATTATGCTGCAATTTGCATAAGATTTCCAGTCTTTGCCCATGTCTGCTCAGCATTCATTTGAATTTGAGTTTTTATCACTGCTTTACCAAAGAGTTTTTTTTTTCTCTCCAAAATACTCTGCAAAATGCGTGTTCTTGATTACTCAAACCCTGGGAACAGCTTTGCTCTCTGCGAGATGCTAAAGTTCTGGCTTTTTCTCTATTCTCATTACTCTATGCTTTTGCTGCCTCTGGCCTTTTGTGTTTTGAACCTCCTTTGGCCAATGGCTGCCAAGACAAGATCAAAGCTGTGGTATGACTGAAATGATTGGTGGAGTGCCAACCTGAGGGGATATTGATTGGTCCCTCCATGAGAAGGCACTCATAATGTTCCCCTGTTTTTAGTGTTTATCTTGACAAAAACCTAAAATTGTAACAATGTCAGTGTGGGCAATCAGAATTGGCCACCCCAAGATGTGTCTCTTTGGCTTGATTATTTTTAAGAACAAAAGACTCTGAAAGAAACCTTCCCCTCTAACTGCCTAAAAGAATTTAAGATAGAAGGCCTGTTAAAGGAAGGAGCTAATACATAAGATAACTATAGTGTAATGTAAAATAGGTGTGATAAACAGAAAGGCACCAGCAAGCTCAATTTTATCAAAGTTCTGTATCTTGGTTCACATTGTCTATAGATGGCCTAGCAAAGACTTATTTATCAAACATTTGCTTTTCCATCTCCATGTAAATTGCCTTCCACCCCTTTGAAGTCCCAAACCACTCCCCCAACACCCTCCTTTGTCTTTAGCTGAAGATGGTATTTAAGGTGGCGGCTTCAGCCATTCTGGCACATTACTCAGTTTTCCTGGGTTTCTCCCATGTGTACATGTTATTAAACTTTGATTTTCTCCTGTTATACTGTCTTATGCCAATTTAATTCTTAGACCAGCTGGAAGGACCTAGAGGGTAGAGGAATTGTCTTCCTCTTCTACATCAGAGATAAATAGTATAGTTTATTTACTGTGACTTCATGTTGTGTCTCACCACATTGTGATATCAAAATTTCCTTCCTCTGGAATACCTTTGGGACCCAAGAGAAGGCATGCTGTAATCTGAAGTAGAGGGGCCCACCAGTTAATCTCATGGGCTCTTGAGTCTGTTGATTCATTTCTTTTGCAGCAGAGTGAGTTCCATAGTTAAGAATTCTACATCCCCCAGGATCTGCCCTCTGCTGCAAAATGTCCTTCAAACCCACCCTGAAGGGAGTATTAGGTAGAGTCCCACAGAGATTCTGTCCCTAGTCTGTAGGAACCCAGTCTGGCCATGTCAGCATCCTTTATAGTTAGGTCTAAAAAACACTTGGTGTTGAGTTTCCTATCTTGGTTTCAGTCATTCATTTTCTGTTGATTAGGTTGGGAGGTTTTTCTTTTTCTTTTCTTTGTCCTATTATTTGTAATTAACATTCTTGTAGACTTTGGTTAAATCCTTGATATTGCTTGGTTTGGAGGAGCTCTGTTTGCAGTAAAGCAAGCAAGAAAACATGCTGTATCATGGTTCTCTGTGGATTTGCTTGGCTGAACTGTCAGGGCTGAGTTTATCATTCTTATCAACATTCCTTCCTGGGATTCTGGGAGTTGTGAAATGTGAAAAAAATGGAGTCACCTATGTCTAAGGGCTTTAAAATGGAGCCCAGAAGCCATTAAGGAAATAGGTCGGATGCCCATGTTCATTGGGAAGAACATGACCTTTTGAACTGAGTCATGCTGCAAGAAACCTGCAGCTCATCATAGTTGATGGATTTTTGACTCCCTCTGGTTAGCCTTAGTAATCAGTTGTGTTTAGCCAACATTAGCTTTCTGCTGGCCAACCCCAGTTAACATTTTTTGTAATGCAAACCTCCTTCTGTTGCCTTTAAAAGCCCCCGCCTCTTACTCCCTGGCAGGACATTATTTGCATTGCTACCTGAATCTGTGTACCCCAAATTGCAATTCTTTGATCCCAGAATAAATGCTTCTCTGTCTCTCATTTTGGCTTTTTATTTTTAAGTTGACGGACTCCATATTTATCTGCTTAATGTCCTTAGTCTTAAGGCCTAGAAGAAAAACAATGGCCAGCAGGGCACATCTCTTTAATCTACTCATGTGTGTCCTTCACAAGGCATGAAATCCAGTTTACCTTTTAAAGTATTTGCTTATTTGTTAGGTTGGAGCTAGAGCATGGCATACAGTGGGGGAATTCTTTGAAGGAGCCCATGGACAATGATTCCTTCCTAACCCTCAAGCTAATTGCCCATATTACCTTTCAAAATATTAAGATACTACTTTTTTCCCCCAATCAAGACATCAGCCTAAGGTGCAGATATATGATCATACAATTAACTTGAATGCTGCATTTTGGCAAGGCACATAATTTCTTGATCTGGAACACAGCAGTCTTAAGGTGCTGGCCTTGCTTTCCTCTCTGTCACTAGACAGTAAATTCTTGTGTCAAATCTGCCTGTGTTGCTGTATGTTTCACAGATTGTAATCTGCATACTCTGATGTCTTTAAATTGACTATGACATCCTTTAAAGCCTCACTTTTTGTGGAAATGTGGTCTGAATTGTCAGGAATAGCAGATGATAGCTGAACTATTTTGTTACTGCCAAACGGAAATTGCTGGTTTCCTGTTCTTGATGGAGGAATCATCATTGTCCCTCAACCTGTACTCCACTTCAATTCATCCAGTTTTGCATTAGTTTTTTTCAGTTTGGTTGTGTTCATTGTAATTTCATTTCTCATACCAATTTCTATTGTCTTTAAGGCTATTTTGGCTGTAAATAAGTGAAACCCATTCAAAGCAGCTTAAGTAAAAGAGAAGTTACTATAGGGGCCGCCCGGTGGCGCAGCGGTTTAGTTCGTGCTTGGCAGCCCAGGGTCCACGAGTTCGGATCCCGGGTCCCCGCCGACACACTGCCTGTCAGCCACGCTGTGGCGGCGTCCCATATAAAGTGGAGGAAGATGGACACGGATGTTAGCCCAGGGCCAGTCTTCCTCAGCAAAAAGGGGAGGATTGGCAACGGATGTTAGCTCAGGGCTGGTCTTCCCCACAAAAAAAAAAAAAAAAAAAAAAAAAGAGAAGTTACTATAAATGTACACTGATATCTCATGGAAGCCTAAGGCAGGAAGTATATTAGGCTTTGGGAAGGAAAAAAACAGGCCACCCTCTTTGTTTCAACTAAGTTGCTCTCCTATCTCTGTGTATCTTTTACTTATTTCTCCCTACAGACTAGAATTCTGGGCATTACATATCTTCAGCTACAGTGTCTATGTCCCAATCCCAGTCCACGGGTGAGATGATCTGATTGGTCTAGCTGGGTTAATTATGCATTCGTGTCCAATTAGCTCTGGTGGTGAGATAGAGCCACATAGGGCAGAGAGAGTTGTATAGCCATAGGGACCTGATGGCGGAGGAATTTAGAATGGGGGATCATAGTCTGGTAGACATCTAAAAAGTAATCTACTACATCTTCTATTAGGTAGAAACATGGATGCCATGGGGCAGCATTAAATATCATCACAGCCTCAGAGCCTCAGAGTGTGTGATAATTTTATCCATATCGCCACGAAGGCTGCATTTGATTTCAAGGATAATTTCAAACACTGAACTCAAAATAGCATTATTTCATTTTTATTCTCTGTCTGCATAATATCTATGTGTTAGTTAATATTGAATTAAGTTTTAAGCTCATCTCCATTTAGCTTTGTCTTTTTTTTTTTTTTTTAATTTCACTTCATGCTTTCTTGCCTGGAGATCACTGGCCAGTAGTTTTATGAATAAAACTCATGGATGCTATAATCTCTGAATCTCCGTCTACTCAAAAATGTCTGTTTTCTTTATAGGTGAGGAACAAATTGGCCAAACATTGAATCTTTGGGCCCTACCATCTTTTCCTCAGAACTTTGGAGACTGTGCTCCACTCTCCACCTGCCCAGAGTGCTGGTGTGGAAGAGTCTGAGACAGTCTGTTTATTTCCTTCTTGCTTGGACTGTGCTTTATCTACCTGAAGATCTATATGATTCTTTCCTTACAATGAAAATTCAATAAATTTACTGGGATATATCTTGGGATTGATCATTTTGTGCCAATTTTTTCTGAGGATATGTCGTACTCATATTTCAGGGAGATCCTCTTGTAAAATATCTTTGACAATTTTCTTTGGATAAGTTCTTTATTTCAAGAATAACAAATATATATTTTGGGTCTCCTTTGATGTCATTTTCCAGAAAAAGGCTATCTATTTTCCCCCATCTTTGTTATTTTCCATTTTATTTGATTTTATTTTCTCTAGCCAACCCATGATGTCTCTTTATGGATTTCAGTCATGTTATTTTATTTTAAGTTGAGTAAAACCTGGCTTTCTTCTTGGTGATGCTTCTGCATTGCTCTTTCCTTTCTTTACCAAGCAAGTTCTGCCAGTGTATTCCTTTTCTTCTGTCTTCATGTAATCTTCTCTTTGAGACTTTATATCTCTTCTTTGAACCTTATCCCATTGCAGAGGTATCAGTTTGTTGTAATTTAGTTGAGACTGGAAAAACATGGAGAAATTTTGTGATTTAGTTTCTTCATAGACCTTTTTTTTCCTTATCTACTCTTAGATCTCTTTTGGTTGCTTTTTGAATATTACTCTTGTTTAAATGGGATCAGATTTTATATTTACATAAATAATGTGGGACAAGTGTGGTAACTGAGCTGATGCAGTCCAAAACTTTGATTTAGGATTTATTGTCTCAAACGTCCTGTTACCAAATCTACTGGGGTATTTTTTTTTGCCCTGGACACACATCTTCTTTCAAATTTTTTCTTTTTATGTGTGTGTGTGTGTAAAGTTGATGGTTTGTTAGCAATACTCATTAAATCTCTAGCTTTCTGACTTGAAATCTGGTTGTTTCTCTTTACTTGTGTCTTCCTGCTATTCTTCACATTGAACTGGTCTTCAGAACTGTATTTTATACTGGATTGCTCTTTATTGTCCCTTTTATGTCTCTAGATATTATCACCTTGATCAATGATTGGATAGGCCCTGGAAGCCTGTGTCACTGACTTTTCTCTCTTTTTAAATGTTTAAATCATCTCTACTGAGGCATAATTTACATATAATAAAATGCACATATTTTAAGTGAAAAAGAGTCAGGTGGGAGCAAAAGTCTTCAACAATGAAGAAGGGTGACAGAGAGGTGCACAGATTAAAACAACAAAGAGAAGCTGTGGGTGGCTATTGCTGGAGGATCTTGGCATCAAAGAAGCTGGAGTTTGGAAAGAGGAGAGCAGAACAATGACTTGGAAGCAATAATGGGGAGCAGGGAGAATGGCTAACACACTTCCAGGCACTGTTATGTGGGAGATTAGCCATGACGTGGTCTTCCCTCTGAGGGGTGCAGGGAAATTGTAGTCCTCAGGGGAGGGCTGCATTTCAACTCAAATAGGATTATGAACAGTGACATGGGTCCCCACTACTTATAGAGCAGTCCTAGTCTCATGTACACTTAGATTTTTTAGCTTCTCAATTTAATTTCTATCAAAGTAAAGCTTGTAGATATTTTAAAAAGTCAAAAAGCACTGTAAGACTTATCTTAGCAGAAATACTCATTTACTTTCCCACCTCTTTTTGTCCTGAGGTTCTGTTTCCAAGAGGCAAGAATTTTTTCTGCTATTTACCTCCATATTTTGGAATAACATGCCTCTACCGCTGTTTCATAATTATTTTTCAGTTTTGGATATTTTCCTTGACTTTTGTACCAACTCCCTTTCACACACACTTTTCTTTCCCCTATTCTCCTGATATATCAAAATTTGGGGGTAAATATGCAGTGTGGATATTATAATGGTTATATAAACATTATTCAACTGGCTGTATAGTATACTAAAATTTCTTTTGTTTTCTTGTACAATTCTCTGAAGTTAATTTTTGCATCATTTTAAATTTTGTTAATTTTTAATATACCTCTTGATAATCTACCCATAAACTCTCCACCCATAAACTCCCCAACATAATTGTAAATCTTCCAATACATTCAAACCTATAAATAAAATATCAGTTCTATTCCTTTCCTGAAAGTGTCCGCCCTGAAGCCCTCTATCCTGCTACTCCAATCAAAACAACATGTAGCATAGCTATCACCCTAGCATTTCCCCTTCACCTCTTCTCTCCGTTCGCTTTCTGTATGCGGCATCCTCCAATGTCTGTCTTAGTTTACTCCCTAGTTTTGGTGGTACTAACATCATCTAGTAGTTTATTGAAAGAGAGCAGATTGGAGTCAAATTGTGAGAGCTTGTATACATGAAAACATCTTTGTCCTTCCCTCAAACTTAACTGATAATCTTGCTGAGTATAGAATACTGAGTTGGAAATCATTTGCCTCAGAATTTTGAAGACTTTATTATATTCGGGCTTCCAAAATTGCCATTAAGAAGTTAGATGACATTTGGATTCCCAGTCTTTGCACTTAATTTTTTTCTTCATTGCTTTTTAAAGCTTCTAATTATCTCTGGAGTTCTCAAAATTTTGATGCTGTTACTTCGTGAGAACACTGTTCATCTGTTTTGCTTAGCATTCAGTGGTGTCTTTTAACCTGGATGTTCATGTACTTAAGTTCTGGTAAAATTGTATATTTATCTGAAAATGTTTATCCTGCAAATTCTCTTTGGTCAGACTGGCATTCCTTTTAATTTGCTGTTCAATATTGTAGACTGCCACAAATGTTCTTATTTCTTCTCTTTTATTTTCCATCTCATGTATTAAGAAAAACTTTTTGAGAGATTTTAACAACTTTATTGAATTAAAATTGTTTCTGCAATCATATTTTTAATATCTAAGAATTCTCTTTTTCTGGAATGCTTCTTTTTAAATAGCATCACTTTTAAAGAGATGCAGTATTTAATATATCAATTACAGTGTACTTGAAATATACTAATTAATAGATGCAATTTATATAATTATCTGTATGTACATATAAATTATAAATTATGTCTATTGTATATATATAACATTACAAATTGAGCATATTTGAAGTTTTCTTTTGATCTCAGCATAGTCTCTGTTGTCTCTGGTTACTTGTTTGTTTTGGTATCTGCATTTAATAATGTAGTCTTTTCACAATTGTCAGGTAATTCTTAGTTGTCTTTTCAGATTTCAGAGTGAAACCCTAAAATTCTGACCGCAAACTCTGTGGCAAGGGCAGTACTGCTGGATTTCGTGGATCAATCAAGGATTGGTCATTTCATTAAGGGATCCACAATAATCAATATCTATTGACCTCTTCTCTTGTCCTACTCATTTTTCTCCTAGGAGAATATCTTCAATCTCAGCCCTCGAGTTATAGACCAAGGTCCTGGGATTCCCAGTGGGTCTTACTCCTGACAGGTAATCTTTTGCTCAACTTCCCAGTTTGGGGTTCTGGCATCTCTCCTTTAGCCCTGCTTCTTGTCTTGAGCCCGGAGGGATTAGTTCAGCCTCCCTAGAGGGTAAATGGCCAAGCCTCACTGGGTAGAGAAAAATTGCTTGTTGTTCCCAAGCAATCTTGGGGTCAACTGAACCGAATAAAGATCTTCAACCAATCCTCCTGTCCTGAAACTACACAGCACTTCTGCTCTCAGGCAGAGCTCCGGTTCTTGTCCTACTTGAACCTCCAAATCTTGACACTTTCCAGGATCCTGAGATGCACGTTTTCTAGTTTCTTGGCTCCCACACCCCAAGTTCCTAAGTAACATCTTTCTCTGCTCTGTATGGTTAGTTACTGATGAGCTATTAGCTCTCTTCCTTCTAAAATTTTGTTAATTTTTTGTTTTCTGAGATATACTCTCTCATTCTCATTGTTTTTGTATTCTTTCATTATAACTATAGTAGGGATTTAAGAGGGGTTGGTGATAAATGCATATATTCAATCTGCAGAGTTTCACTAGAAACTCTAATATCTGCATTAAAGAGCTCAATGTTTTTTTAATAAAAGGAGAGAACTTTTCAGGGTCTATGTGAAATGGATTGGAGATAGTATTCAAGTACTTCATGCTGTGAGAGTGATAGGTTCATGTTGCTGAGAATCAAGTATGTTTCTATTAAATCTTTCAGTTACAAGGATGAATCTTTGAAGCAAAGGCTTTCTTTGGTGATGGAAAACTATATATTGTTGTTAACTAAAATACTAGGACTTTTCCCAGAGTGCTGATTGGGTAGATTCTTTCAATTCTCTTGGCTTGAAATGCTGCAGGAGGGAAAAGGGATAGGGTATAAGCAGAATAGTATTGAATTCAGATGAGCTTACAAAGAGAAAGGATTATTCCCTATGTAACCTTAAATTTCAGACTACATTTAAACTCTGTATTCTTTGGTGTTTTTTCCATTTTTTGGTTTGTTTACCTTTAAAAAATTCATACACACTCACGTTGAAGTAAGCTATTGCAGAACTGTGTAAATAATTAAGTATTATTTTGCATTAGTAACCGCAAGGACTTTCCAGGTTCTGACAGACTCTGGTGTAGCTTTTCAGAAAAACTCAAATTTATTGACTTTTTTTGATGGTTATCTATTAAGATTTTATATTTTATTTTGCCAACCTAAAGCATCTTTCTTTATTTTGGAAGTATATGATTTTAATGATTTTAATGCTGGGTTTCCTTGGTACTAAAATGTGGTTTATAGTATGCACCATTTCAAATATTTTTCACTTTACTTAACAAAAGAAAGAAGAGGAATACTTCATTAAATATTTATGTTAGTGGCATAAGATACTTCAACATTTCATAAATATTCAAATGTAAAAATTATTCTAGAGTCAATGAAATGTGATAATTTATGTGTTTATTAACTACCTGAGTGTATAATAAGTTCTGGTATCAAACAGAAAAAGAATATAATTTTATGCTCTCTAATAAGCAAATGATTGTGTTGATTATTATGAAATCTGTGTTTTCTAAATACTTTAACAGAATCAATTGTAAATATACTGCTTCCTATTAAGACTCAGAATTGCTACTTACTGTTTTATTCTCTATGTTATTGATGGGGTATGCTTTAGGATGGATAGGTAGGACATGTTTAAGTTTATCTCTAAGAGTTATAAAGCTTGGAATGAAAATTAGAAAAATTCTACCTTCTAAAATTAAGTATTTTTTCCTGGAAAGACTGGTATTTCTCTGTATGCATGTAGCCTTTTTCTAACAAAGATCATGGAAACTTTCTTAGTATTTTAATTCTAAAACAATTCATTTCCCATCTACATACACTATAATGTGGCTTTACATTTGTAAAGAAATTTCACATAAAGTGCATCACTGGCATTTTTACAGCATATATAGTTATACCTATGCACCGAACATTTATTTATATTTATTTTTCTAATTGTTTCTCCTTTTTATTTTTGCAATTGAAGCTTAAAATCTATGATTTCTTTCTCCCTATCCTTCAAGTTACATGCAGTAATGGCATGATATTTCCTAAATACTTATTTCCTTTCACATGTTTTAGCAGGGGAGGTGAATGGGTGGGGTACATATTAACTAATGTGTTCCCCTTTTAAAATTGTACGAATTGTATATCTTCTAAAACAAATATCACCTTTTAAACATTCCTTGTAGCATAAACAAATATTCCCACAACTCTTTAGCTCTTTACTATGACTAGGAAAGAACTCAACTTTGGTCCTTTTGAGGGCAGTATTTTTCTATAATATTTAGATGTATTTCTGGTACTAAAATAAATGTTTTAAAGATATGCGCAAAACAATCTGAGTGCATAATCCCTATAGAACTTTGTAGATTTCCCACCAATTTTTATAGTTTTCTTCTACATCTAATTTCATAGCACTTTTATTTTAGTAACTTGCTTTTATTAGATTTTCCAAAAAGATTCAATTTAGTTTTCATGGAAACAGCTATATTTAGTAATTTCTTCAATTTGTGTTATAATTAGAATAATATGTAAAATTTGCATAAACTTATTTGGGTGAAAACACAAGTGACTTTTGGAAACCGGTGGAAGCAGAAGAGACCCAACAGAAAGCCGCTTGGCAGCTCTGAGTATTTAGTGTGGCACAGTCCTCACTCGCTACATTGTACCAAGGAAGGGAAGAGCACTGACTAATCTGAGGAGTCGGTTACGCAGAGGTCAGTTGAGAGATCTGCTGCGAGAGTAGAACTCTGAGAATCTGCTAAGACTGAAGAAGGGGCGACGGCACTCGAAGAACCTGTGATATGTTTCCACACAAGTAGGGGTAACTTCTTTCATTGATACTTGAATATATTAAAACCCATTTAATTCTGCTTAAATAAATTATGGTACATTCATACTGTGGACTACTATTTATAAAATGACACCATGCATCATGAAGTCAATTTAGGTACATGAGCTATAGTTAAGTATATGTGTATGTTTATGTGTGCCAATTTAACTTCTTGGGAGTGGATTACAGTGGGTGTGGGAGAAATTTACTCTTTGTACACTTTAAACAGTTTGCACTTATATTATGATCAGTATTGCTTTTATGATGCTCAAGAAAATATCGAGGGTCTCTATGGCTCTTGGAGATTAATCTTCACTGTTGTGATATATTTTAATCTCCTCTTCCACCCCCATATTTGACACAACAGATAAAGAATCTTATTGGCACCCTTAATATTATCTAGTTCAGATCATCCAGTGGGGGCAAGGAAAAGGAGGTCTAGGGAGCAGAATTCCATGCTACAAATGTCCTGCTTGGTCAAAAGGAAATAATAGTACTTTCCACACACACTGTTAGGAGGATTAAATGAGACAATATAAAAAAGTGTTTAGAATTCTGTCCTGCACATAGTAAGCACTATGTACATGTGCTGCATTATCAATAGTATTGTTATTGTTACAAAGTCTAGCCAAACCTGTACAGATGGAAGTCCTGCTTCCAATTCCATTCTTGACATGTCTGGGCCTGGAGAGTAGATAGCGTGTGGGCTCTGGAGTCACACGGATCCGGGTGTGAATTCAGGCTTCAGTTCTTACAGCTCTGTGTTCTTCTGCAAGACACATGTTTTCACTCTCAGTGCTTCTGTTTTTATTCCATAAAATGGTTATTATAATAATTACCACCGAGAGTTTGTGACTATTAAATGGTTTTAAGGGATATAAAACCCTTACTACGTGGTGGGGAACGCGCAGGCACCAGTAACGCTGCCTTTCTTCCTTCTTTCACTCCTTTACTCCTCCTTTGTCTCCGTCACTTTCTGCTTTTCTGTTCATGACTGAGCCATCTTTCTTTTTTTACCAGAAGGAATCTCTAAGCTTTCTCTTACCATTTTATTTGTATGCTAGCTCCTTCACAGAGACATACCAAATATTGTTATATTTTAATATTACAGTCTTTTTTTTTTTTTTTTTTGCGAGGAAGACCAGCCCTGAGCTAACATCCGTTGCAAATCTTCCTCTTTTTGCTGAGGAAGACTGGCCCTGGGCTAACATCCGTGCCCATCTTCCTCCACTTTATATGGGACACTGCCACGGCATGGCTGACAGGCAGTGACGTCAGCAGGAGCCCGGGATCCGAACCAGCGAACCCCGGGCTGCCAAGCGTGAACTTAACCGCTAATATTACAGTCTTGATAGTGATATTTGTTATTAAATTTTATTATACAATTTGGGCTTCTACTTAAAGAGAATAAACATTAATGGCTATCTCAGTTTGTGCTTTCCTGATCTTCATAGATGCAGGATTGGAGTGCAACTTTAATTATTCATTTCCATTTTGATGGTCCATTCATTTTTTATGATTTTGAGAATCATTTAGGACAGCTACCTCACATTTCCCCAAATGGGACTTCTTCTGTTGTTATACCACTGACAACCTTCAAATGAGTAGTATGCCTTAGTGTGCTTTTTACCTTGTAAAAGTGGCTGGAATTCTAGAGAACATCCAAATAGATTTTTTTGCATCTTTCCTTTTAAGAGACAAACTCTATTTGAAAAAGATAACTAGGAAGAGGAAGTTAGGGAAAGTTAAGTGCAATTGATTAAAAATGTGTCAGTTTAATTTGTCAATACATTTAACATGAATATTTCTACAGTTTTTATTTCCCAGAAATAAAGAGCCTTCTCTGTGCACATGTCATGTAAGACTGATAATATGTGCGCAGAGTACTATCTTTTACTTTGTGTTTTAAGAAACTACTTTAAGTTTTATATTACATGCAGGGTTGGATCCCAGTTTTCTGTCACCTGAAGATTATGCAATTGTTGGGGGCCCTCTTTAATAAAAGTAACACAAAATTTAAATCACAAAGCTAGATACAAATGCTAACATTTATATGGGATAAGAAAAAAAAAACACAACAAAATTTAAAAAGCTTACATATTATACAAATATTTTAAAATCCAGAAAATAACATTGTATTTATTAACTACTTCACAAAGCTCTGTAATACTGTTCCCTATATATTTAGTTGAATGCTCTTTGATTGCCTCATTATATGACAAATAATTTTGTAATATTCTCTATAGAGACTACAGAAAGATAATTTACCTTTTTTTCTACCATGGCTGATTAAAATTTGTTTTTTATTGTTAATGACTAGGATGCATTCAATATGAGATTTTACAATGACCTACACTTACTGTTTGTGGAGATGCTCTCAGTTTGTGCACTACATACACAGAATTCTGAAAAATTCTATTTTGAGAGATTTTTGTAAAACATTAGTCATGTTGTGTTGATAATTAAATAGGCTGCATTATTGACAATATTCTCAAAGGAATAGAACTTCCATTTTGATTCATGGCTAGTAAGGGGCCACATTGAGTGGTTGACCTGGAAATGAAATTAAAAGTGATTAAGGACTATAAGGGTGGAAAACCAGTGACGGTTATTGCTCACCAGTCAGGCATGTCCCATTCCACCATAGCTATGATCTTGAAGAACAAGACAAAGTGATGGAAGCTGTTAAAGGATCTGCTTCATTGAGGGCAATGAGACTAACAAAAATTCGAGAAGGGCCTATGTCAGATTTAGAGAAACTTCTAATGACCGGATTAAAGACCAGATATAGAAGCGTATCCCTCTCAGCACCAAGACAATCACAGCCAAAGCAAAAATTTTGTCTGCGATGTTGAAAGAGAAGGCTGGACCCAACTATGATGTTGAATTTACCGTTGGTTGTGGGTGGCTTAAATGATTCAAGAATCATTTATTCCTTACATAATGTGAACGCGAGTGGTGAGTCTGAGAGTGCTGATGTGAAAGCAGCTAAAGAATTTTTGGAAACTCTAGATAAGCTGATTGTGGAGGAAAAGTACTTGTCAGAGCAAATATTCAATATGGATGAAACTTGTCTATTCTGGAAATGGACACCTAAAATGACTCAGGAGGCCAAGTCAATGCCAGGCTTCAAGGCTTTTAAGGACAGGATAACAGTCTTGCTTCAGGACAATGTTGCAGGCTACAAATTGAAACTCTCTGTTACCTAGCAGAGTGATAACCCCAGGGCCTTCACACATATCAATAAGCACACACTGCCAGTGTCTACAGGAGCAATAAGAAGTCATGGATGACCCAGCTCCTCTTCCAAGATGCCCTCCTGAATTGCTATGCCAGCAAAATGGAGAAGTACTGTTTGGAGAATAACATACCTTTCAAGATTTTGCTTATTGCTGATAATGCTCCCAGAAATCCTCCTTTTATTGGTGGTCTTCATCCCAATATCAAATCAGTGTTTCTCCCTCCAAACACCAGCTCTTTGATCCAACCAATGGGTCAAGGAGCTACAGCAGCTTTTAAGGCCTACTATGTGAGGAGGCTATTGCTTCAACTGAGGAAGACACTGATGCAGTTCTTGAAGGATTACAACATGTATGACAGCATCAAGATCCTTGCTTGGACTTGGGGTGAGGTCATCAAGGAGTGTATGAATGGCATCTGGAAGAAGACATCCAAGAGGTTCATCCATGACTTCAAAAGATTTGCCAAGGATGAGGAAGTTGCAAACATCAAGTCTGTGGTTGAGATGGAAAGCAACTTTAACCCGGGTGTGGATGAGGGTGACACTGAGGAGCTCCGAGAGGTGCTTCCAGAGGAATTGACTGAGGAGTTGTTGGAACCAGAACAGGAACACATAGCTGAAGAAGAGGCAAGAGAAGAGGAAACTGTAGGAGAGGAAAAAGTGGAAGAACCCCCAAGAAAATTCCCAGTAAAGTGTTTAGCAGAGGCTTTGGCAGACTTCAACAAGCCTGGTAAAAATTTGAACACATGGAATCCAACACTGAAATGTTTTCATTAACAGAGAGGAATGTTCATGGTGCATTATCTGCTTACAAGCATATCTGTGATGAAAAAAGGAAACAAACCAAGCAAACCGCCATGGACATATTTCTGAAAAGAGTGACATCTCCTCAAGGAGAGCCCCAGGCAGATCCTTCAGGAGGTATTCCAGAAAAAGACATTGTTATCATAGGAGATGACAGCTCCATGTGTGTTATTGCTCCTGAAGACATTCCAGTGGGACAAGATGTGGAGGCGGAAGACAGTGATACTGATGATCCTGACCCTGTGTAGGCCTAGGCTCATGTGTGTGTTTTTGTTTTAGTTTTTAACAAAAAAGTTTAAAAAGTAAAAAAAAATTTTTTAAATAGAAGAAAGCTTATAGAATAAAGATATAAAGAAAATATTTTTGTACAGCTGTACAATGTGTTTGTGTTTTAAGCTGAGTTATTACAAAAGTGTCAAAAAGTTTAAAAAAAGTTTATAAAGTAAAAAAGTTACAGTAAGCTAAGATTAATTTATTATTAAAGAAAGAAAAATATTTTTCTTACAAACAGTGTAGCCTAAGTGTCCAGTTTATAAAGGCTACAGCAGTGTCCTCAGCCTTCACACTCACGCAATGACTCACCCAGAGCAACGTCCAATCCTGCAGCCCCATTCACAGTAAGTGCCCTGTGCAGGTGCGCCACTTGTTATTTACTTATTTATTAACTTTTTGTGAGGAAGACTAGCCCTGAGCTAACATCCATCGTCAATCCTGGGCTAACATCCGTGCCCATCTTCCTCTACTTTATATGGGATGCCACCACAGCATAGCTTGACAAGTGGTGTGTCTGTTGCCCCCAGGATCCGAACCTGTGAACCCCGGGCCAACGAAGCAGCGTGAGCAAACTGCTACGCCACCACACCGGCCCCCACTTTTTATTTTTTATACTGTGTTTTTACTGTACTTTTTCTATGTTTAGATATACAAATGCTTACCATTGTGCTACAATTGCCTACAGTACTCGGTGCAGTAACACGCTGTACAGGTTGGTAGCCCAGGAGCAAGAGGCTCCACCATACAGCCTAGGTGTGTAGTAGGCTATGCCATCTAGGTTTGTGTAAGCACAACAAAATCACCTAATGACACATTTCTCAGAACTTATCACCATCATTAAGTGACACATGACTGTATAATCTTTCCTTCCTCCTGCCCCACTTCATAAAGTGCAGGTGCATTCTACAAGAGAAGATAAATCTAAGAATAAAAATTCTCCACTGAATAAATCACAGGAACTCGAAATTCAATATATTAAAAACTGAATTCATCGTCTTTAATCCAGCCCAGCTCCTTCTGTGTTTCCCCTAAGGACACTCAGCCCCAAGGCCAAAAATCCATGTGACACCTCGGTTCCTTCCTCGTACTCTTCACGTCCTGTGTGTTGCGAAGCCGTGTGTGTTGCGCTTCATTAAGAGCAATTAGATGAGGGCAGTTTTCTGCATCCTCACTGCTGCCATCTCGGTTTGGTCTGAACTGAATTCTGAATCTTCTCACCGAGTAATTTCTGCAACAGCCCCTTACCCGCTCTCTTTGCTCCAGTCTTACCCATCTTCAAGCCATTCTCCATTCCCAGTCAGAGTATCTTTCTTACACTCAGATCTGATCAAATACATATTCTGAGTAAAAATCTTGTTGCTTTCTCATTGCTTGCATGATAATGCCCCAAATCCCCCACATGATATCCCGGACTTCCATTATCCAGATCTGCGTACCTCCCCAGCCTGGTGTCTAACACACCTCCCCTCTACAGCCACACCGGACTATTCCAGAGGCTCTGCTATGCCACCTCCCCTTTTGTCTTTAGGGTTTTGCGTATTTCGTCTGCTTTCAGTGGAACAAACCTTCGAATACCCCCTCACCTGGCAAAATTGTGTGTCAGGTCTCAGTTTAGATGGTAAACCTTTCCTTGAATATTCTCTTCTAGAGTGCTTAAATGCCAACTTTATATTTCCGAAGATAATATCTTAACTGCTTCTCAAAATGCATATATTGTGCTGAAATTATCTCTTTACCTGTTTTACCCACCAGACTATACCTTCTTCATGGAGATTGTTTCTCATTCACTGTGCCTCCCTAACAGCCAGGATAGATGCCAGCATTACCTGGTATCCATTTGGTGAACGGATGAATGACATCATCTAAGTCCTTTGTCATAGATTCCTTGATTCAAATCATTTTCAGTGGAGCAGATAACTATCTCATGGGATGATATAACTTTGCTTTAAAAGGAATGGATGGAGTAGATGACACCCTTGAGTTGCTTTAGAGTTATGAGAGTACTAAATTTACTGCCTTGGTATATTCTGAAACAGACATCATTATAACAGCTTTTCTAAAGCCCTCTTCAAGTTACTAGACGTTACCTGTGGTTTGTAGGAATTGCCACCTGGCTGAGAAAGCTACTTTTTAATAT
Organism: Tapirus indicus; assembly: GCA_031878705.1. Taxonomy (NCBI): domain Eukaryota; kingdom Metazoa; phylum Chordata; class Mammalia; order Perissodactyla; family Tapiridae; genus Tapirus; species Tapirus indicus. The sequence continues at coordinate 4,453,668 of CM062933.1, forward strand.
ACTTTACTTCTCTAACTGCATCAATGCGAGAAAGGCAATTGCTGCTTGTGTGTTTGGGAGTATTAATAATGATCTCTGGGGTTATTCTGGGACATGTTACACTATGATAAATTTGCTCCAACCATTTTAATTTAAATTCAACAACTGATTTTATTTTATTTTTCTCCCAGAAAGCTATTTGAAATCTTATTCTGCAATCAGTTCATTTAACTGTTTTCCAATTTTATGATTAACCTCCCTAAACTGTTTGTTGGCATTTTATCTGCAGAGATTTCAAAATCTCTCTAGGTCCTGTAATGTCTGTATGCTACTGGGAGAGCTGTGTTCCTCTAGAGGGTTAGATTTAGTGTCTGAAGTTTGACTCATCCAGGTCTTCCATTGTTTCATATGTATTGTTAATAAAAAAATTTTTCTTCTCCAGATATTCTGTGTTTTGTTCTGCACTTTCCCATATATATTTGCTCTTCTGCTGTTTTGTAATGACACATTGAGTGTTTGAGGGAGTTTTGGCTAGTTAAATTGTTCACGTTTAAAAATTATTCTTAAAATCATGTCATCAGACTAGAAGTTGGCATAAGGCAGAGCAACGATTTTAATATCTGTAAGTCCTGCTCCTTCATGGGCTGTGAAAGGGACTCCGAGTGTCCCTGGAACATTGGGTTCCCAGCTGCATTGCTTGAAGCCCCTCCTCTGTCACACCCCGCAGGGCTGGTGGCAGGAGGAGGTCTGGCGGATCAGTGGGGCAGTGCTCCCCTCCTGACCACACTCAAACCAAAGAGCTGCACTTTTATTCATGTATTTTGAGTTTCTGAGAAAACTTCATTCGGAAAAAAAAGTGAATAGAGCATATTGCCACATAATATTTTGAACACAACTGCCGTAGATAGAATCTGGGTAAGGCTTAGGAGTAGATGCAATGCAAATCTGCCTAAGAGCATGATTTCCTTTTGGTTCTGGCAATCTCCTGCACGGCCTGAATATCCTATCCCTTCTGTGTGCAGACTGCTAACTAATCAATGTTTTGGTTATTTCACCATGGCTTATCACACTCAGAGTCTTCAAGGACAATTCCCACTCACAGTGGATCCAGTGCTCATCCTCTGCAATAACTCTCCAGTGAGTGCCTTTGAAATTTCCTCCCCACCTCGGGCTGGGAAAGGCTGGGTTTCTCAACTTAAAGAGCACCCTGAAAGACATCTCTTTTTTTCTGAAAACTTACTTAAGTAGGCATAATATGCATTTTATTCTGTTTATGTTTATAATTTAAATAATCACTAAAATTAACTATTTAGAATATGCAAGTGCATAGGAGAGGTGAGACAGATCTTGTTTATTTCTGTTTCCTCCTAGTGGTGCGCATATCTCCCTTGTCATCGTGGAGGACATTGCTTGCTTTTTGTTCAACCAGAAGCCCTTCCCCAACTTCTGGACAGAGCAGCACTCTACTCTGGGGAGATGCTCTTCTCCTACTCCACGGGTTCTAGAGAGAGGAGTGGCGCCCCAGCCTTCCGAACCTGGCTGAGGTGAGTCACAGGACCCCATCGGCTAACCAGGATTCTCCTGTGGCATTTGTACTTCCTTTAGCAGAGAAAGGAGTTCCCCTGGGCTTTTCAAGAGTGAGAGGAGGTGAGCCTGAATAGCTGCAGACTGTTCTTAGTCACCTCACATCTGCTCTGCGTGATAGGAGGGCTGATTTTCTACTCTCATGATAACATTTTTGGGGTGGCTAGGAGTCTAACTCCTTGGCATGGTGCCTCCAGCATGACTCTACCCAGGAAATAGAGAGTTTTGTAAAATAGAGAATTTCTATTTCTGAGATTTTTAAAATTTTAGTCTTCCCATTTCAAAATACTGCCATCTCTTCTTGCTTCAGAAGAAGTTTGGAAACTAAAGCTAGTTTTATGACAGATTGCTGCTCCCACAGCTTCTGTGGTTGAGACAAAAACAAACCAGCATTTAATAGTTTTTCCCTTTTAACTGTTTCCTGTTTGTGATGTCCTGGTTAAGTACATACAAATTATTTCTATATGCCAAATGCTCATTGTAAAATGTAAACTTTTCCTATAGCCTGCCTGCTTGTATTGATTCCGTAGGTCTATCCTCTAAACATCTGCATTAAAGAGAATTAAAACAATAGTCAGTTTGAACCATTCTAGTTGTGCTAACTTCATATTTTTTGTCCCATGAAAATATGAACATGGTTACCTTTAACTCAAATTCATGCTCTTTCATGTCTTTGTGAGTTAGTTTCTACTTTTTAATCCAATGTGCATTGAATAGACTCTTTTTGTTCCCTGAAAAGTAGAGTGGGAAAGAGAAATTGGAGGTCAGGATCACACTGAAGTCACTACCCAGGCCAGCCAAGAACTGGAATGTAGGCCATCACTTTGGTCCGTATTGCTCGACTTGTCTGCGTCCTCCTTTTATTCATCCTTAGAAGACTACAGTGGTTGAGAGTGGGTATCATTTTAGCAGAGTGCATTTCATTAATAATAAAAATGAAATAAAGCTTTGGGAGTTTCTTTGTTCTAAAGACACAATTGAAGTGTGTCGTTTCACTGCATGACTTCCCACGTCATTGTTTACCTCCCTGCTGCTGCAAGCATAGGTGACGGCTGCAGGAGCATATTGGCTACATAACCCGGGCTTGCTTTTCACTTCTGTGATTGCTTCCCTCCGCCTCAGACATCCCTTTGCCATCCATCAGGCAAAGGCATCCCAAAAGCTGGAGGTAAAATGCACATTTAAATCATGTGTCATCATGTCTAAGCATTTCACATTTAAATGTGGTGTTGGAATCTACACCTCAGATGCCTTGAAATGATACATGATTTAGACATAAAATGTTGTAACATTTCTTTACTACTGGTAAAGACTCCCCGGGAAAATGTTTATGGTTGAATTAGGTGTATTGCCCCCAACAGTTATGCTTATAGTTCAGCAAATAATTTATCTCCCAATAAGTGAAAGAAGTAACAGGTGTTCAAAAAGATATCTTTTGAAGAGATTACAATGTTTAGAAATGCTTAAAAATTGTTTCCTGGTGAATTTTCCTATGCAGGTCTTTATTAAAATTTACTTATGTAAGAGAAAAGAAACATATTCAGCAACACAAATATCAACTATAGCTGAAAAGAGAGTCCTCTGCCCACAATAAGAGTTAGGGATTCACACAGATAATATAATTAGAGGACAAAGTAATAAATTTTACCTCTGTGGCCCAAACGCTACAGTGAGGTTGTTGATTGAAAACTTAACTTTGGTGTATATTCTGAAAGAATTCACATGTACTGCTGTGAAAGGTTCTGCAGAGTTGTCAAATACTTCAAGTATAAATGATATGGCTGCAAATAAGAATCCCCAAGGCTATGCCCGTTTGCATTAACAAATAAGAACTGCAGATACCGTTGTCAGATATTCTTCCCATCACTATAGATTGCTCACTGGAAAGCCAGCGCAGGCCTATAATTATCATTATGCTCACATACATTGTGTTCAAAATGTGTAATTATCTCCAGTTCCCTAGACAGATATGCAGTGTGGTTAAGTAATGAAAACTTCTTGAGTGTACAGAACGCAGTAAAATATGAACAAATACCATGAACATTTTTAGCTTTAGATAAGAAGATTTTGAACTGGGAGAAAAAGCAACAGTGTTAAAGCTCTACGTTACTTTCTGAAGTGAACACGAGTGTGATCACGTATCTTGGTAGGGCAAATTGACTTAATGTTTGCATCCTGAAAAGGCAAAGTATGAAGGAGAAGAAAAATTTCTATCTAGTCCATTACCCACGTTAATAAAAAACTCTACTCATGAGATAACCTATCTGAGAACTTCATGGATCATTAAAAGTACGTGAGAGGCTGATCTGCAGTATGGCTTTGAGGTTCTTTCACTTAGAATCTTTTTGGGGGGGGGGGGAATGCAACATTCGTTTCAGTGAGTTCAAAACCATTCCTTCTTTGGAATTCTAGTCAGGTTTTACATTTGATTTTTATTGAGACTTGGGAAACAAAGGGAGGCCACATTATGCCAGTCTTGCTTTAGAGAAAAACAATTTACACGAGGGAAAGTTTGCCTTTGTTTATCCCAATTCCTGTTCTGAACCAAAACATGGAAGGTCAACCTTTAAAACTAATTATTAAAATCAATACTTTGATGAGTTTGAAATTTTGATTTTGGGGGAAAAGTTGATGGAAGAGATGAATGAAGATAATTAGCACGTGACTCATGGAAATGGAGCTCCATTTTCCACCTCCTGCAAACGTCCAAGCTGAGAACGTGGCAGTAAGGGCAGCCGCGGCGGGAATATGCAGCAGCGTGAACCTGGCTGCCTGGAGTGGTCTGACTTGCTGCTAAGCAACACAAAATGTTCGGGCACAGGCCTTCAGGCCCGCATGTAGTTAACAAATTAGGAGACAATGCGGGAACTGTGGTATATTCACATGCTAGAATACTACCCAGCAGGGAGAAGGAACAAAGGACCGCTGCGTCCAAGGCGTGGACCGGTCTGGCAGGTTCGGCCCGAGAGAGTGAGACAGAAGAACGTCCGCCGTGCGGTTCCGTCGACGCCAGCGAAAGTAATGCGTTTGGTAGACGTTAGACAAGGCGTTAACTTTGGGAGGAGGTAATGACAGGTGGCGGGAGGGTGGCTTTGGGTGTGCTGATAGTGTTCCGTATTTTGATTTATATAACAGTTATAAGGATTGTTTGTCAAAATTAATTGAGGTCCACACTTAAGGTTTATGAACTTTATTATACGTATATGTTATACTTCTAAAACATTGCAGATCTCACTTTGTGGCAAGGAAAAGAACTCACTCAATGTACTGGAAGGAAAATTGGAGCTTTACAGCTGGATCAGGACTTGTACTGGAACTGGGAAGCAAGAAGAAGGAGGCAGCTCTCGGGCCCTCCCTCTCTAACCGCAGTGCCCTCTCTTTTTCTCTTCCTTGTCGGTGGCCGCGTGCTCCTTCTACTCCAGTTTTCCTGCTCTCATAACTGCAACCTGTGCATGCTATGTGTCTTCCACAGCTTTGGATCAACCTCACGGCATCCTTTTACCTTCGATACCGCCTCCTCCCCGCGTCTCTGAGCCGTTCCTGAGGTGGCTCTGAATCGCCAGCACACCGGTGAGATGTCTGCCCTGGGGAAGGAGCCCACCTGCTGTGGAACGTGGATACTCAAGCTCCAGAGGTTGAGATGTGGAAAGGTTCCCTTTGGAGCCGTGCTCATTCCGCCCTTTTGTCCTCTCTCCACTAACACCATTTCAAAGATGCCTCCTCCTACTCTAGTGGAGCTCCTGCTCTTGTCACTGACATGCTGCAGCGGGTTTCTCTGACGTGTGAGATCCAGGTGACTTTTACTCTCTTCTTTGTGTCCTTTTCATAGACCAGGTTGTTACAATTAGCTCCTAATCATTTTATAATTAGAAAAGGCAATTTCTATTAAAAATAAAATAAATTGGATTTAAAATCTGTCAAGAGGATGGATCTGGCCTTCTTGGGAGATGTTGAAAAGTACATGAGTAATTGGAATTTTGAGACAGAGGCAGTATTTGCTATTACTGATATGCTTTAGCTGGAGAACAGTCTTTTGGATCAGGCCTCATCATTCAAGAGAATCTTCTCTAGGTCATTGTAACTAAGTGGTGGGGATGGACACTCATCTGAAGACAGTTAAGGACCAAATGAATGGAGGAAAAACTGGAGGTAGAAATAGCAAATATATCCCAAGGTCTTAGATGCTTTTTTTGCTTGTGTTTTTAATTCATCTATGGAAAGAAATGGTTAATAGATGGTTGTGATGTTTCTCAAACCTCTGAAACACCTGAGAATTTGATGCTAAATTGAATCCTCTTGTGACTCAGACTCAAGGAATTATAGAAATATACCAGATTCACAATAAATGGCACATACCTACTGCGTGCCTATGCCTCATCCTAAGGATGGCTTGTTGAGTCAGCTGTAATTGCCAAACCACTGTAATTAATGAGAAATAGCTCCACCAGAGAATGAGAGCAAGTCCCAAAGGGGCAATGTGACCAGCAATGCATAACTGCAGAGGGGAACTTATTGCTGGTGGCTTCCTTAGACTGAGGTGGTCTTACCTCTCCTGACCACACATGTTTGGAGTATAGTCATGGGGCCTCTGCCGTGCTGTGGACTTCTGTGCCTGACTTGGCTTTTTCTTATTGTTAAATAGCCTGGAGCTGGGTGAAGCTAGTTGTGTCTCCTGACAACTCTGACTATTAATCCAAACCACTGCTGCTAATGGAGCAGTGTGTGTTGCAACATATGAGACAGAATTTACTCCCTAAGATTCTTCCAGCTTTTAAATGCTCAAATTTATTTGAAAGCAAACCTTTGAGAAAATATTCAAGTGATGGTCATTGTAAGCTCTTTGATAACTTTTGATAGAAAAAGTCGCTTCTTTCACCCCTTTTGCAAAGAAATATGATGGTTTAATTATTGATATGACACACAATGCATCATAATAAAACTTCTCTGTTATAAAGATCAGTTCTCTCTTTGAGTGCAGACAAGAAAAGCACAGCATAGGTACTGATTTTTATCAAATTGGGTGGAGACACTTGCAAATGTTAGTTTTTACCATGACCAAAGCTTGCAAAATAAAGGACATTTTTTCAGAAGGGAGAATTATTTTCAATTTTATTCAGTCACTCAGAAGGAATTGTGATGTACGTTTTAAACATAGCACATTCTGTTTGACTTTGTACGTCTTTACACTTATCTTCTACAGATAAAGTGATAAAATGAGACACTTCAATTCAAGCTTTGAGTATAATTCAAGTAGGCAAAAGTTGCTGAAATAAGTGTTTTGAGAAATCTGGGGTTTTATTTAAAGTATAGAGTAGTGGCTACCAATAGATAAAATGTATATGTCAGACCTTTTCGAGGCGCTCAAAGCTCCTTGCATGTACTATTTTTGTTCTCACGAGTACAGAGAAGCTGTAAGGCAAGACAGTGCCTTTGCAGTACACGTCACATGGGCTGGGGGTAACACTCGTCGGGGTAGGGAATATTTTCTTCGTGATCTGAGTTTTCAGGATCTGCACTTTTTTTTGTACAAAAGTAATGTTTTTGAATTTTTACACACTTTACATTTATTTTAAATTTATTTTGTAGAAATGTAGTATTTGGGGAATTAGAGCAACCAAGATTTCTAAAGACATCCACAAATTTTTCTTATTCCTATTACTTAGTTTGTAGGGGATATTTGTGAATGAGTAATAATAAACACACAAATGCCTCCTTATTGAATTTAATTGAAATATTTTGTGTATGAATTCCTTTTACCAATGAGAGGTACCAAATTGGGTGTGCAGTTAAAATATTTTAGTTTCCCACTTTATGAACATTGCCTTGTGACATAGTCCCTGGCATCAATAAAAGTTTACATACAAGTCAAAATGCTATAAATAAGCTTTTTGTCTACTGAGAAATAGATGCATTTTAAATTTGCCAATGTAGAAAATATCATCTTCTTTAATTTCCTATCTTTAGGGGGCTTGGTGTATGTCCAGCTCTCACTGTTTACATCTCCTGCTGTTTTGCAACTAACAGTTGCTTGAACCCTGTGAAAACAATTTCTTTTTGAAAAGAATTAAAGTCATCCATCATAAATCCGTTGTTATTTCATTTGTGAAGCTACTCTTTGATAAAAGTTTGGAGAACTCCAGCCTCAGGCTGGAACTTTTTATTGTGACTAACTACAGATTTTTTAAAAGCCTTTTCTCCCTGCAAATGAGTACATGCTGTAGGCACTAAGTGATGGTCTCATCATGGAGCTGAGGAAAAAGGAGCAGGGCAGGCAGATGGCTTATTGCAGTCAAGGTCCACACAGGTATTCACTCTAGGCATTTCGGATAGAGGGAATTTAATAAAGGGAGGTACTTACACAGGAAATGGAAGGATTGGGGAAGCAAACGGGATGGTGAGGCAACCCAGAGATTAGCAATAAGAGGAAGCTGATACCACTGGTACCATCACTATGGCTGGGAAATGCAGAGGAGAGGTTGTGTAGCCAGAAGCTTGGAGGAGCTGGACCCATGGAGGGAGTGGCTGTTTAATGCAAGCTAGATTATTAAAGGAGATGCAGCTACTCAAAAAATGCCACTTAGAGCAGGGTTGAGAGAGATGCGAGAAAAACCCTGATTTTTCCCTCTTCCAGCCCATCTTCTAGTGCCCCCTTTGGTCAAACCTACTAGTGAATGGAGCAGGGAGGAAGTGGGACTGGGTCTGGGAGCAACAGGCAAATGACCATCCCAGAGGTAACCTTTGTGCATAATGCATGTCCTCAAAGATAAGAATGGATCTTCTCAATGTTGTCTGTATTTACAGTAGTAAAATATGACACATGGATTTAGCTAGCTGCCAACTCCAAATAATACAGAACAACAGTTAGTAGTTTTTAAAAACAAAGGTACAATAGCCAAATATTTTATTCACAGGCCCTCACTCAGAATCTAATTATTTTCTCTAATTTTGCACATAATTATCCTATGTCCTAGTTGAAAGCAGACCAGACACACAGTTTGGAAAAGCAAAATGGGCTGGCTGGTGAAGACAAAGAGAATCCAAAGTGGGAATAATTAGCTATCTGACAATGAGAGAAAACAGAAAAAATTATACCCCCTAAAATTGGGACAAAATAATTTGAAAGCTTTTCTGTGGTTGTTTAATATAAAAAACAATCTGTCATACCCAACTTGAGAGCCCTGAGGGCGGGCCCCTGAGGCTGGAAATCTCGCACTGATATTGCTAAAGGTGAACGTGAAGCACTGAGAAAACTTGTTCACCATATCAGCTATTTAAATGGGGAGACTATATCACAGTTACTATACTGATGTGCAGACTCAAGTTGCACCTGTCCCCTCCTTGAAAAACTAATGTACTTTGAATGCTTCATAACATCTTGATACTTTAGATATATGTAGTATTAGTAGAGTAAGATATGTAAAAACATTAAATGTGAACAAGGAAGATTACTGGTAACAAGGAAGACAAGTGAAATGCTGTGCAAGCTTCCCTTACACACACACACACACACATCTCAGAATGAAGAATCCAAAGGCAACATTAATTCATTTATTCTACAAATACTTATTGAGCCCATACTACACATTAGACACATTTTTGAATATGTTTTCTGTGTTCAAAAGTGACTTAGTTTCTAAAGGTCATCTCACAGGGTAATATAAAAACTTAGACAGATGAAGTGTGAATGCCCCTGTAATTGCATCATTGTTTATTTTGAGATTGACTTGCAAATATAAGTGGTCACATGTGTCAGTGAGACATTTTTGTTTGCTTATTTACTGATATTTAAAGATCCTGTTGATTGGGTACGTGAGCAACTGAAATACATTGATAATTAATTTTAAAGATAATGTCAAGGGGTATGTGGCAAAGAAAGATGTCGGACAATTTATAAAACAAAAGAGGTAAAACTAGTATTTGCATATTATGGCCAAAAAACAACAATGTTCATAGAAAGATAATTTTGTGCAGCTATTTGAAAGAAAGTAGAACAGAAAGCAGATAAGTGATAGCATAGAGGTTGGGTCCTTGACTCCATTGCTGACACCAACTTCACCACCCAAAATTATTTATAAAATGTATTTATGTTTGCCTGCATATTTCTGGAGAGAAATCTCTTAGCTTTCGTTAGACATAAGACCCCTAAATGGTAAAGTACCATTGAGCTAGAGTAACTGCAATTTGCTCTCTCATCATCTCAACAAAAGATACAGTAAGAATTACTGGGGGGGGGGGGGGGGTTGGCCCAGTAGCACAACGGTTTAGTTCGTGCTTTGGCAGCCCAGTTCACGGGTTCGGAACCCAAGCGCCAGCCGAGGCACTGCTGGTCAGTCATGCTGTGGCAGCGTCCCACATAAAGTGGAAGAAGATGGGCACGGATGTTAGCCCAGGGCCAGTCTTCCTCAGCAAAAAGAGGAGGATTGGCAACAGATGTTAGCTCAGGGCTGGTCTTCCTCAAAGAAAAAAGAAAAAAAATACCACGGAAAGAGACTTCATTTGTGGGTTCAGTTATTTATATACCCTAATGTGTTTATTAATGATGAAAGTGTCAATGCTGTTTCTTCAAATATACAAGGCAAGTTTCAGTGAACAATTAACACAATTAAAATCATTTTGATTTTCTAATGTCATATTTGCTATTAATTATAAAATTCCAAGTCAATTAATGAGCTAAAATTCAGTGAATTCTTTACAGGAGGAATGTGAAAAGATGATAGTTCTTCATTTGTAAAAGTCAAGTGGTAGAAAATGGAATTTAATTATTTAATGCCATGTAATTTAATTGATGAGAGAATAAAGATATTTATCCTCTCATAGATAAATATGTATTATTGGTCTAATTTATACTTATCCTGAATAGTCTCAAATCATTAAACATGAAAAAAGTAAGTTTCTGCAAAAACTTTAAAAATGATTAAAATGAAACAACCTGAAAAAAGTAAAGAAAAATATTGTAGAAGACAAATTTATTAGTCCCTCTTCTCTCTCTCCAACTTTCTCCCTTCTGTTTTCTCGTGTCCTTCCATCCCGTATCCCCCGTTTTTTAAATTTATGTTCACTTTTATTTTTACCAATACAGTACATTCAAAAAGAATCCAATAGTATTTCACAGCAGACTCTTCCCCCAGCCCTCTACACTCTGAATTTCTACTCCCCAGAGACAACTTTCTTATCTTTTAGCTCTCTCTTCCAGGATATATTGCCATATTTCTTAAAAACATGTTAATACTACTAGTTCTTGATTTTTCAGTTTGGTCTATTATTTTACTTCTTGCAATAGGAAATAAACTATGTATTTATACTCTAATGTCCCCTCATAAACACATGTATTATGTCTCCATCCTCCACCCCTCAATATATCTATATCACCTTAGGTAAGTCACTATTCATTATATTATTATGACTATGTGCATATTATTCATAGTTGATCCAATTAGCATAATATTACATTTTCTTTTTTTGATTGAAGTTAGCCATTGCCTCTGTTTCTTTTTTTCACATTAATCTATTTTTAATTTTTTAAAATTTTATTGAGGTCATATCAGCTTTTAACATTATGTAAATTTCAGGAGTATGTTATTATATTTCAGTTTTTGTATACATTGCATCATGTTCATGACCAATAGTCTGGTTGTTATCATACGATCACCACACACATGTGCCCCTTTACCTCTTTTGCCCTCCCCGACCCCCTTCTCCTCTGGTAACCACCAATCTGTTCTCCTTGTCTATGTGTTTGTTTATCTTCCACACGAGTGAAATCATATGGTATTTTTCTTTCTCTGTCTGACTTATTTCACTTAGCATAATACATACCCTCAAGGTCCATTCATGAATTGTGTCACAAATGGTATAATTTTATTTTTTTATGGCTGAATAGTTTTCTATTATATGTATGTACCACATATTCTTTATCCATTCATCCGATGGTGGGCGTTTGGGTTGCTTCCACATCTCAGCTATTGTGGATAATGCTGTGAGGAACATAGGGTTGCATGAGTCTTTTTGAATTGTTGATTTCATATTCTTTGGATAAATATCCAGTAGTGGAATAACTGGATCATATGGTATTTCTATTTTAAATTTTTTGATAAATCTGCATACTGTTTTCCATAGTGGCTGCACCAGTTTGCCTTCTCACCAGCAGTGTATGAGGGTCCCCTTTTCTCCACATCCTCTCCAACATTTGTTATTTCTTGTTAATTATAGCCATTCTGAAGGGTGTAAGGTGATGATATCTCATTGTAGTTTTGATTTGCATTTCCCTAATATTTAGTGATGTTGAACATCTTTTCATGTACCTGTTGGCCATCTGTGTATCTTCTTTGGAAAAATGTCTGTTCATATCCTCTGCCCATTTTTTGATCAGGTTTTTCATGTTTTTGTTGTTGAGTTGTATGAGTTCTTTATATATATTTGGGAAATTAGCCCTTTGTCAGATATATGATTTGCAAATATTTTCTCCCAGTTGGTGGGTTGTCTTTTCATTTTGTTCATGGTTTCCTTTACTTTGCAGAAGCTCTTTTATCTGATATAACCTGTTTGCTTATTTTTTCTTTTGTTTCCCTTGCCTGAGGAAACATGGTATTTGAAAAGATACTAATAAGGCCAATGTCAAAGAGTGTACTGCCTATATTTTCTTCTAAGAGTTTTAGAGTTTCAGGTCTTACATTCAAGTCTTTAATCCATTTTGAGTTAATTTTTGTGTATGATGTAAGATAATGGTCTACTTTCATTCTTTTGCATGTGGCTGTTCAGTTTTCCACACCATTTATTGAAGAGACTTTCCTTTCTCCATTGTGTGTTCTTGGCTCCCTTGTTGAAAATTAGCTGTCCATAGATGTGTGGGTTTATTTCCAGACTCTCAATTCTGTTCCATTGATCTGTGTGTCAGTTTTGGGGCCAGTACCATGCTGTTTTGATTACTATAGCTTTGTAGTATATTTTGAAATCAGAGTGTGATATCTCCAACTTTGTTCTTTTTTCTCAGGATTCCTTTGGCTATTTGGGGTCCTTTGTTGTTCCATATAAAGTTTAGGATTCTTTGTTCTACTTCTGTGAAAAATGTTATTGGAACTTTGATAAGGATTGCATTGAATCTGAAGATTGCTTTAGGTAATATGGACATTTTAACTATATTTATTCTTCCAATTCTTGATCATGGAATATTGTTCTATTTCTTTATGTCTTCTTCAATTTCTTTCAATGATTTCTTATAGTTTTCAGTGTATAGGTCTTTCATCTCCTTGATTAAATGTAGTCCTAGGTATTTTATTATTTTTGTTGTGATTGTAAATGAGATTGTATTCTTGACTTCTCTTTCTGCTAGTTCATTATTAGTGTATAGAAATGCAATTAATTTTTATGTGTTGATTTTGTATCCTGGAACTTTACTGTATTTGTTGGTTATTTCTAATAGTTTTTTGGTGGGATTTTTAGGGTTTTCTATATATAGAATCTTGTCATCCACAAATAGTGAGAGTTTCACTTCTTTTCCAATTTTGACCCCTTTATTTCTTTTCTTGCCTGATTGCTCTGGCTAAAACTTCCAGTACTATGTTGAATATGAGTGGCAAGAGTGGGCACCCTTGTCTAGTTCCTGTTCTCACAGGAATGACTTTCAGTTTTTCTCCACTGAACATGATGTTGGCTGTGGGTTTATCATTTGCCTTTATTATGTTAAGATACTTTCCTTCTTTCCCCTTTTTGTTTAGAGTTTTTATCATAAATGGATGTTGGATCTTGTCCAATGCTTTATCTGCATCTATTGAGATGATCATGTGATTTTTATTCTTCATTTTGTTAATGTGGTGTATCACATTGATTGAACCATCCCTGCATCTCTGGAATAAATGACACTTGATCATGGTGTGTGATCCTTTTAATGTATTGTTGTATTCGATTTGCTAATATTTTGTTGAAGATTTTTGCATCTATGTTCATCAGCAATATTACCCTGTAATTTTCCTTCTTTGTGTTGTCCTTGTCTGGTTTTGGTATCAGGGTAATGTTGGCCTCGTAAGATGAGTTAGGCAACCCTGTCCTCTTCAATTTTTTGGAATAATTTCAGAAAGGTAGATATTAAATCTTCTTTGAATGTTTGGCAGAACTCACCAGATAAGCTGTCTGGTCCTCGACTTCTGTTTTTTGGGAGATTTTTGATTACTATTTTAATCTCTTTGCTTGTGATTGGTCTATTCAGATTCTTTATTTCCTCTTGATTCAGTTTTGAGAGGTTGTATGATTCTAAGAATTTATCCATTTCTTCTAGGTTATCCAGTTTGTTGGCATATAGCTTTTCATAGTAATCTCTTATAATCCTTTGTATTTCTGTAGTGTCTGTTGTATTTTCTCTTCTTTCATTTCTGATTTTATTTACTTGAGTCTTCTGATTAATGGTTTGTCAATTTTGTTTATCTTCTCAAAGAACGAGCTCTTTGTTTCATTGATCTTCTCTCTCTCTCTCTCTTTTTTATTCTCTGTTTCAGTTATTTGTGCTCTGATTTTCATTATTTCCTTCCTTCTTCTGGTTTGGGCCTTTGTTCTTCCTTTTCTAGTTCTTAGGTATAGAGTAAGCTCGTTTATTTGAGATTTTTCTCGTTTGTTGTGGTAGGCCTGTATTGCTATAAATTTCCCTCTTAGTACCACTTTTGCTGCATCCTATAAGTTTTGGTATGTTGTGTTTTCATTTTTGTTTCTCTCCAGGTATTTTTTGTTTTGTCCTTTGATTTCTTCATTGATCCAACAGTTGTTCAGTAATGTGTTATTTAGTCTCCACATATTTGTGACTTTCCCATCTTTTTTCTTGTAGTTGATTTCTAGTTTCATAGCATTGTGGTCAGAAAAGATGCTTGATATTATTTCAATCTTCTTAAATTTATTGAGGTTTGCTTTGTTTGCCAACATATGGTCTATCTTTGAGAATGTTTCATGTGCACTTGAGAAGAATGTGTATTTTGCTGTTTTGGAGTGGAATGTTCTATATACGTGTATTAAGACCATCTGGTTTAGTGTTTCATTTACAGCTGCTGTTTTCTTCTTGAATTTCTGTCTGGATGATCTATCCATTGATGTAAGTGTGGTGTTAAGGTCACCTACTATTATTGTGTTGCTGTCAATTTCCCCCTTTAGGTCTGTTAATAGTTGATTTGTATACTTTGGTACTCTTGTGTTAGGTGCATATATATTAATAAGTGTTATGTCTTCTTGGTGGAATGTCCCTTTCATCATTATATAATGGCCATCTTTGCCTCTTGTTATCTTTTTTTATCTGGAAGTCTACTTTGTCTAAGTATGGTTATACCTGCTTTCTTTTGTTTGCCATTTGTCTGGAGTATCATATTCCATCCTTTCACTCTGAGCCTATGTTTGTCTTTAGAGCTGAGATGTGTTTCCTGGAGGCAGCATATTGTTCAGTCCTGTTTTTTAATTCATCCAGCCACTCTGTGTCTTTTGATTGGTGAATTCAATCCATTTACATTTAAAGTGATTATTGATATATGAGAGCTTAATACTGCCATTTTATCTTTTGTTTTCCCATTTTTCTATATTCCCGTTATTTCTTTCCCTTGTATTTCTGTCTGTCATATCCGTTTGGTGGTTTTCTATGATGGTTTTCTCTTTATTTATGATTTGTGACCCTGCTCTGATTTTTTGTTTAGTGGTTACCATGAGGTTTGTATAAAAGGTCTCATAGATGAGATAGCTTCTCATCTGATAGCTTCTCATTTTCTGATAGCTTTTTATCTCCATTAGCCAATGCAGGTTCCATCCCTACCCTCTTTCCCTTCCATGTTTTTGTTGTCAGAAGTTATTCTTTTTGTGTTGTGAGTTTGTGACTATATTGGAGTGGTTATAGTTATTTTTGATGCTTTCTTTATCTTTAGTCTTTGTGCTATATTAAGTGTTTGCTAGCCTATTCTGATATAGAGCTGCAATTTTCTCATTTTGTCTGTGTATTTATCTCCTTGCTCAAAGCTTTGCAAACCTTTGCCTTTTTGTTTCAGGTAGGAGAGATCCTTTCATCATTTCTTGTAAGGCAGGTCTAGTGGCAATGAATACCCTCCACTTTTGTTTGTCTGGGAAAGCTTTAATTTCTCTGTCATATCTGAAGGATAATTTCACTGGATAGAATATTCTTGGCTGATAGTTTTTACCTTTCAGTATTTTGAGTATATCAATCCACTCTCTCCTAGTCTGTAAGGTTTATGCTGAGAAATCCACTGAAAGCCTGATGGGGGCTCCTTTTTAGGTTATTTTCTTCTTTCCTGCTGTTCTTAATACTTTTTCTTTGTCATTGACTTTTGACAGTTTTAATATATGCCTTGGAGAAGGCCTTTTTGCATTGATGTAATTAGGAGTTCTATTGGCTCCATGTACTTGTATGTCCAGTTCTTCCCCAGGTTTGAGAAGTTCTCAGGTATTATTTCTTTGAAAAAGCTCTCTGCTCCTTTTTTCCTCTCTTCTCCCTCTGGAATACCTATAATCCTTATGTTACTTTTCCTAATTGAGTTGAATGTTTCTCAAAGACTTTATTCATTTTTTAAAAATCAATTCTCTCTCTTCCTCTACCTGGATCATCTCTGGGTTTCTATCTTTGAACTCACTGATTCTGTCTTCCATAAGGTTTGCTCTATTTTTTATGCTTTTTGCATTTTTTTCATCTCATTAATTGTATTCTTCATACCCAGAATTTCTGGTTAGCTTTTTGTAGCATTTCAGTCTCTTTGGTGAAGTATTCTTTCTGTTCATTAATTTTATTCCTGAGCTCATTGAACTGTCTTTTTGTGTTTTCTTGTAACTTGTTGAGTTTCTTTATGACAGCTATTTTGAATTCTCTATCAGATTGTAATCTTCTGTGAATTCAAGTTTGGTTTCTGGAGAGCTGTCATTCTCCTTCTGTTCTGTCATCTTACTGTAGTTCTTCATGATATTTGATGAATTGATCCTCTGCCAGTGCATTTGTGGTAGTAAGCACCTTTTTAATTTGTGTGCAGCTTTGGTTACTTTGGTTCTGAGCTGCTTCTGGTATTTGAGAGCCTGCACTTTCCACCCTCTGCTGCCTCTGCTAGAGGCGTCGTCAGTGCCTTCCTTGTGCCTCTTGTGCCTCTGAGGTTGCTGGTGCCTTGCTGCTTACAATGTCACTGCAGTCTCAGGTGTCACCACTGGGGTCACCAGACCATAAGCACTTCGGCTGCTTCCAGGGTTGCCTGCCTCATCCCCCATTTTTTTCTTGGTCTGGAGTTTCTGATAAGAATTCCCCTTACCAACCATTACAAAATCCAAAGTTTTTGATCATAGTTTGACTACCGTGTACATTTCATTTGGTGCTAAATTCCTAACCATTGAATACCAAAATTACTTAATCTTTATCTATGAATTTCTCTTTTCTCTCATGTTGCTAAATATAGTGAGTAATGTAAGCCTGAAAATTTTAATCCAGTAAAACATCACCAGTTCTAGTATTCTGCCATCTATTTAATGAAGGCAGCCCTCCATATTTTTGAATTTTGAGTTGATTAAGCAACATAGGTGAGTGGAAGGTGCCCCATTTGTTTCTCAGCATTTCTCCTCTTAAGTTCTCACTCTTGCCTTGATTTTTGGTTTATTCCCCTGTTCCTTAATTTCTGATCTTCATGTTGATAATTGGTCATCACGGTTTGACACTTGACTCTCTCTTAAGAACTTGGTTCAACTCCGATTCTTGTGACCACATTTCTAAAACACTCTTATATTTGTTAAAGTCATTTTCAATGACAAAACCTTGATGCAGTGATTGCACTGTCTTATTTCTTCTATAAGTACACCCCTGAGGACTTGTATCCTACTACCAATGTGATTAAAACAGTGCAATGTGGAATGTATATTATGAAGTTTAAATGGTGTTTCTTTTAAACCAGTTACATAATTTAAATTAAAGTACTTCTTTCAATTAAAGTAGTGGGTGCTACAGAATATAAAATGATCTATTAGAGATGCAAGTCATTTTTAGTAATGTGCATTGTTAATTCTATATCATTGAATATTATACTCTCAGTACATATTTAGCTTGGTACAACAAAAATATTAAATTTGAGAGTGTATGATTTATTCAACTTACTTCCAAAGAGAATTTGAGGTAAAACTGAGGGATTTGAACAGGCCTGGTCTTTGATTTTTAAGTTATAACCATCTGAGACATGTAAGATGTCTAACAATTTAGTGATTCGTAAGTGGCTTTCAGTTCTCAGGTCATCTATCTTTCCTAACAGGCTCTCCATTTAACATTGTGTGAACTACCATGTAATGATTGCTACCAGTGCAGTTAAATGCTTTTGTAATTAAATCTATATTAAATGGATTTCTTTCTCTTTCCTAGGCAGTTTCCTGCTGCGTCTTTACACTTGCTGCAGTTTAGAGCATTGTCATGGAAAATGTAAAATATATGAGAATGAAATAGAACTGTGTTCTGTAGTAGGGAAAATATATTTTTTCCAAATAAATAGGCATTAAATTGTATTCATTTATCTAATTACATAACTTGTGATGCCAGTTGTAGCCTAGAAAAATTAATACCTTTTGTGAAATCTATGGAAAATATTATAATGTGTCTTGGCAAAGAAAATAGAAAAGTTTATAATTATCTCTTTCATTGTATAATCTTCCTAAGTATCCCATGGGAAGCATAATTCATGGGGTTGAAAGCACTGACTCAGGAGTTAGAGTGAGTTTAAGTTCTGATTGTTCTATTTACTAGCAATGTGAACTTGGGTTATTTATTTATCATTTATAAGTCCATTGAATAGAACAAATAATAGTACCCGTGGCATAGAGATGGTTTGAAATTTAAATATGAAGATGTGTATGTAAACTGCCTAGTGCAGTGTCTGGTGCCTAATAAATATTAGCTATTTTGATCTCTTTTTCTTATTAAATAATCTCTCAACATGAAATTATATTGTGATTTATTTAAGAAAACTGTATGGATGTATAACATTTCAAGTTGAGCCTACAAATAAGGGAACAGATATTCATCCAAAATATTTATTTTCTTTAAAAATTATTTATGTCATATTCCCTGTCCCATATGGTCTGTTATGATTCACCAAAAACTTAGTTACACATAAATGTATTAATTTAACTATATATAGTAAAGCCCACAGAATGATTGTTTTAGAGCCAGTGGTTTTGCTTAAATCTCTAGATTCTCTTTCAAAACTGTAGGATAGATTTATTAACTTTAATAGAATAATATGAATATTTGAATATGTATGAATCTAAGAAAATATTTATTTTCAAAAAATAAAAATGAGCAAAATTAGTTTTAGTAGACACAATTTATGGCTGTGTTTTATAGTTATGGCTGAATACATGTGTCTAAATTTGTCATACAAAATTAGTAGTTGATTAACACTTGAGTGTTCAGGTGTTAAAGCAACTACTAGCTAGCAGACTATTAGAGCATGGCAGGTAAATAGTTATCTGTAGTTGATTTATTCTTCACTGTGTATTCTTAAATGTCACTTGGGATTTTTTTTTTATTGGAGGGGTGGACATATTTCTAGAATTCCTACCACTAGAGCTCATGTCTCATGAGATTTAAACTGAAATTACTGTCCCACACCCATTAGGCAATTTTGAAGTAATGGATAGAAAGGAGAAAAGGGGAGGTTCCCTATATTGTCACATGGTTCCAAAGGTTTTGGGAACTAAGAGTTAAAGTATAAATACAGAATATTTTAAATGTTTATTAAAATATTATTTGGTGATAGGAATTGTCAAAGACAAATGGACAGATTTTATTTTTCCTTTCAAACCAGCAAAATACAAATCTATTAAAATATATTAATGCTTTTGATATATTTGGAAGGAACATGGGGCTGGCATGCCAATGTGTGGTCTGACCCAGTCTACTCTCCCATTAGGTCATTGTATGCTCATGCAAATAAACTTGAAATGAAGTTAAAAGTTTCATTTTTTTTCTCCATAGCAGTATCCACTGGTCTGAATCTTGCTTTCTCTCTAATCTACATGGGCCAGACACTCTAAACCTAGAAAGATCAAAATGTAACTCAACCCAGCTCTCTGCGTGTTATGTAAACCTGTGGGTGTAGCTTATTTCTTCCCAGTGAATCAGAGTGAAATCAGAGAGAGAAGACTTTGGCTAAGGGAAGAAGTGGGAGAAGCATTTCACAATTAACTGAGACATGAGTATATGTGCTTTACTATTTTAAAATTACCGAAGCAAGATGGAGGTGATTAACACGGTGTCCAAATGAAATGCTGTTTGCACAGAGTTTTGCTCCAAAAACTAATATACACTTTATTCTTTCTGTGTTTGTTATCGATTGATGTAAATTAAAGTCTGTGTTGGTCATGTAATATAAGTGCTAATAGTCAATGCTGTATCACTGTGTTAACATGTAACATGTCTCTTGCTGTCTGGAAAGATCTAACTCTTACTATTTTATTATTTCTATTGAGCTCTGTAATGTCTTGCGGTATTTTGAAAATAGCATTGGCTCTTATATTGACAATTCAGTTCAATTCATTGACAGTTCAAACCTCAGCTCTTCCACTGACCAGCGGCAGAGTACCACTAAGTCCTTCTCACGAGCTCCAGTTTCTCTGCTCATACGATAGAGCTATTGAAGGATTAGTGTGAGTGTGCAGTCACGATAACCAGTCACATTACTTCTATGATGCCATAGTTCTCTTTCTATTTTGGGTTCTTGTCCATTCATTATTTTTCACATTTGAAGCAACATCTGGCAAGGCTCATTAGGATGCTTTTTCCTAATCTCTTTCCATGTCAAACTGGACTTGCTGGTGCTGACGGAACTACTGTTTTGGAATATCTGCTTGTCTTGTCATAAAAGTCAGATGCTTGAGAAAATGTGTAATAAAAAGAAAGAACTGGACTTAAGTACCCAAGACTTGAGTTTGAGTTGTGTGCCTACAGCCTAACAGCTGTGTGGCTTCTCTGGGACACAGTTTCCTCATTTGTAGAATGAGAATAATAACAATATCTGCCTTGTTGCCTGATGTTATGAGAATCAAATCAGAAACTTTAAAAATCCTTCTTGGGGCTGGCCCAGTGGCGTAGTGGTTAAGTTTGCATGCTCCACTTCGGCAGCCTGGGGTTCATGAGTTTGGATCCCAGGCATGGACCTCTGCACTGCTCATCAAGCCATGCTGAGGTGGTGTCCCAAATATAAGATAGAGGAAAAGGGGCATAGATATTAGCTCAGTGACAATCTTCCTCAAGCAGAAAGAGGAAGATTGGCAACAGATGTTAGCTCAGGGCCAATCTTTCTCAGCAAAAAAAGAAAGAAAGAAAAGCTTCTTAAACTGAAAAGTAATCTGCAAATGTCGTCTATCCTCTTGATTCAGTCATTTATCAAGTCATGGTTTCATTTTTGTAGAATGATTGAATATTGGTTGTATTTTTTACATTCTTGACATACTTTTTCATAGTTTCACATTGACTCTTTCAAAATGGCTGGCTGCAGTTCGGAGGGCAGTCTGTTACTTAGCAACAGTGTTTCCTGAATGCCCTCTTCAGCAACATAGCTTTTGGACACAGGTATATGCTGCATGTCACTGTTTAGCAGGTTATTCACATTTAGCCAACTCATCTGTGGAATTTCTATGGCTAATCAAATGAATGGGAATTCAGTGACCACGACTAAGGAGCATATGTGCATTAACGACTCTTAAAAATTTTTTAAAAATTTGATTTTACCTATTTGTCAGGTGTAATAATTTATTTTTGAACTGATGTCTCTTTTATTTATTACAACTATTATTGCTTATCGATAAAAGTTAAATGTCCTTGAATTTCACAAACAAAATTGTATGTTTCTTATATATATATCTGGCAGATATCCAGCCTTACTAAATATGTTAGTGTAATAATAGTAGTAGTCAGAGCACAGAGTTTTCTGTAAGCTAGCAAATAATTTCCCTTCACAATAGACCTATAAACAGGCCCTTGATTAATAAATTTGTTAATCGTTATTTGCTGGTTATGGAAATGAGTTCAAATTGGCTTTTAGCCTAACATAAGCCTTTAGTTTTACTAAATATCATAGTGAATAGCTCTGTTCATATATAATTTCATTTTGTTAGGTGAAGAGGGCCCTCACATAATTTTTTTTTTTGTGTGTGTGTGTGTGTGAGGAAGACACCCGTTGCTAATCCTCCTCTTTTTGCTGAGGAGGACTGGCCCTGGGCTAACATCCGTACCCATCTTCCTCTACTTTATATGGGACGCTGCCACAGCATGGCTGACAAGCGGTGCGTCTGTCCACGCCCGGGATCCGAACCCAAGAACCCTGGGCTGCCAAGTGCGGACTAAACTGCTGCACCACTGGGCCGGCCCCTTTTTGGTGTTTTTAATACCTGCAGTTCTTAGGTTCTGTTGAAGCATGTTTCTCACAAAGCAGTTATGTAAATCATTGAAAGTACTCAGGCATTGGGAGTAATCAGATGTCTCTCAGTAATCAGCCTGAAAATAGTCCTGACAGTTCACATTATGACTAATTAGTCTGTGGCTACGTTAATTGATGTAAGACTAGCTGACTGTTGCTTTGGGATTGTTTCTCATTTTTCTCCAAAACCTTTGAGGCAATCATGGTACCATTTGTGGAACCTGATGCAGTACTGGAGACAAGGAATACCCTGAGTTTTGGCATTTGCACTGTAACATCTTATAGTCTGGCATTTGGAAGATAGATGGTTCCTTGATGCCTAAAATTAAGGATATTAACTTTAGTTTCTAAAAAGAGAAAATAGGTAAAAACTAAACTCATCTAACGTTTATTTGTCTTTACTCAAGCCATTGTATAACTTTAAGAAAATGAAATCCCCTTTATTATGTGTGGAGTCTTGTTTTTCACACAGCACTCAAGAAGCATGTGTGCACATTGTTTTTCCTGCCACTGCTGTGACATTATTCCCATGTTCCACTTCAGAAACATAATGATTATAAGAGTAGAGATTTGGGGAGAGGGAAGGTTGAGAATGGTGTTTCTTTGCAAGCAAATTCTTAATATTGGTTGTGCACAAAGTAAAAATATTGCAACATTGCCTTCTCCATGCCTGGAACATAAGGCATATAAATCTCTTTCCAATCAACAATGCCAAATATGAGTTTTCACTAGAACTTTGGTACAAAACAATATGCTATTCAACTATAACAAACACTTGTTTTTTACAGAAATGGATAAAAGATATAACAAAACAATTTATGACCATAACCATTTGAAGAGATGTGTAATACCATTGTGATTGAGGGGAATACAAACTTAACAAATAGCTGTGAAGTTATTTTGTAACCTGTAGAGTTGACAAAAGTGTAAAATTCTGACAATATCAGGTATTAATGAAGTTTTCTGAAAAACAACTGTTCTCCCACACAGCTAATGGGGAGGAAATGGATATAGCCATTTCAGAGGCTGTAAACTGAGAATGTACACCTTGTGACCAGCAATTACAATTCTGGGTATCTGCAAAAGAGATGAGCACATCTGACTAAGGAGATATCAAAAGAGATGAACTGGAAACAGATTCAGTGTTCATCAAAAGGGAAAAGGATAAGTAAAATGTGGTACATTCTTGTATGAAGAGACATTCCACCATGAGCAAGATTCAGCAGAAATAACAAGCTGCAGGATTAGACCCCTACAGAGATTAGAGGTATTGGAATTATGGGATAAAGAATATAAATAAATGTACTGTGTTGAAAGAATAAAAGACAAAATTGAAAGTATGAGTAGGAATTAAGAGCCTGCCAAAATTCATCAGGTAGATTTTTTTTTTTTAAAAACAATCTAATGGAATTTCTAGAAATCACAATAGTATAGTGATGTAAACAAAAGGAACTTATTATGGAATTAAAGATGTAATTGATAAGATCAAAGAGCAGAGGAAATTGTTCATAACAGAGCTAAAAGAGAAAGAAATGGAAAAAGCGAAAGTGAGATTAGAGCACGTAAAGATTAGAGGCAGTCAGTCTGAAAGTGTTCCAGAAGGAGATAAAAAGAGGTAAAGAACTGGTATTACATGAGATTATAGCTGAATTTTTTCCCCCCGAATTTACTAAAGGTACAAATCCTCAGATTTAGAGAGGCCCACACATCTCAAACAGGGTAGTGAAAAAAAAATCCACACCTAGACAAGTTATAGTAAAACTGAGGAATCCAGGAGACAAAGGGAAGCTCTTAAAACCAGCCAGAGAAAAAAGACTGATTACCTAAAAATTGTTAACATTTCAACAACAATGGAAGCTGAAAGACAATGGTAATAATATTTTTCATGTGCTGAGAGAAGGAAATCTGTCATAAATGTAAATTCAGAAAAACTGCCTTTCAAGAAAGACATTGGAATAATAAAACAAAGGCATTGTCAGACAGCAAATATTGAGTGTTCTTTACCAACAGTTCCTCTCACAAAAGGAGTTTTACATCTTACAGGATGTACTTCAGGGAAAAGGAAAATGACCCCAGAAGATAGGTCTGGGGGAAATGTCAACAAATAAAATGAAAATTGGTGAGTAAATCAAACATTACTTGTATAAAAATAATAAGCATATCTAATTTGTAGGTTTAAAATCAAGGATAGAATTGAAATCCTAGAAAATAGCATATAAGTTGGGAGTGCAGTGACATTAGTTTAGACATTTGAATCTGCTTATATTTTTTAAAGAAGAGGACAAAAACACTGATTATCATTGAACTTTATTCAGAATTAAATACATCTGTGAAAATAGCTTGGATAATCACTAACAGAAAACAGAATAATGGGATGTCAGAAAGCAAAAGTCAATCAAAGTAAGACAAGAAGATTGTTAGAGGATGAAGGAAAAATGGGGCAAATAGAAAACACAAAATTAGATGATAGAAGTGCATACAAATATATAAATAATCAGAATCACTGTAAATAGTCCCAACTCTCCTAATAAAAGATACTGATTGTAAAAAATCAATTAAACTGCTCTCTATAAGAGACGTGGCTGAAACTAAGGTTAGGGAATGGTGGGCTGAACATAAAAGAATGAAAAGCCTATATACAGCAAATCAACTAAGGAAAGCTCTCATAACCACACTAATACTTTACAAAATAGATTTTAAGGCAAAATCTTAAAAGGGGAAGAGAGGAGCACAGTATTTTTTAAAAAGATTCAATACACCCTGAAGATAGTTTCAGTTTACACACACCCAATGATATAGCTGTAAAATATACAAAGCAAAAAGACGCAACTTCAAGGAGAAATAGAAAGATCCATCATCATAGTGGGAGATTGTAATACACTTCTCATAGAATGAACTAGATCAAATTATAAAATAAAACAGGAAGGATATAAGAAGATTTAAGCAGCTCCATAAACAGGTTTGATCTAATGGACATAATAAAACCATGCACTCCAAAACTGAAGAATAAAAATGCTTTACAAATTCTGTAAAAATTTTACTAAAATTGACCACATACTAGGATATAGAGTAATCTGAATGAATGAAAAAAGTAGGTATTATACAGCCACATTATTTGGCTGAAATACCATTATAGATTGAACCATATTAAATCACCAATACAGCACCATTTTTAAGCTATAGAAATGGAAAAAAATTTATACACATTAGAAATCAATTAAAACTGGTCTTAGAAATATATTTTCAGCTATTTATATGGTATAATTCAAATAATCATAAGTCAAAGAAAAATAAACAGGGAAATAAGAAAATATTTAATATTGAAAAATAATGAAAATTCTTATTAAAGGAAACATAAAGGGAAAATTACAAAATTAAAGTCTTATATTAATAATACTATATTACTTTCCTATTAGGAAGGAATTGAGGCTGAAAAATAGAGGCTAAGAAGTCAGTTTAGGAACTTAGGAAAGGAAAAATAGAACAAACCCAAAGAAAAATAATGAGAAGGAAATTTCAAATATAAAAAAAGAAATTAATGAATAGAAAACGAAGATATCCTAGCGAGGATCAACAAAGCTAAGAGAATTCTTTTAAAAATCGAATAAAATAACTTCTGGTAAGATTAATCCATAAAAACAAAAGACAAAATGAAACAGATTTACTAATTAAAAAAACATATTTATAGAAACAGCAGACATTCAAAACATGACAAAGATAATGAGCTAGTTAGAAGCACACAAAGTACCACATTGGCTAGTAGGATGAAAGGTGATAAATCCACATCATACAGTCCAGTTAAGTCTTTTTAATCTGCTGTGAAGAACTTTTTGCAGTAGTATGACAGGGTATTCAAACACATGAAATAGTTAGATCTGATTTTTCTGTTTACTCTGTTTTTTCTATTTTTCTGTTTACTGAGGCTATTAGGCAAATGCTGCTGCTTGTGAACCTGTAACTTGGGTTATCAGATACATGGCAAGATTACTGTTTTTCTCTTTAGTTAAGAAGAGATGCTTATTTTTCTTTCATTTACACAAAAAAATTCCTAACATTCAAGGATATTTTTTGGTCACTTTGGCTTCTCTGACTCAAGCTCCATTCTATGCTCTATTAGTTGGAAAAGTTGGAAAGCCAAAAACTACCTTTCCCACATATTTTTTGCAACTGTGTTTCTTTTTGTGCCCGAATTTCTGCCATTTAGATGCATTCCTGCAGTGTTTGGAAGGCCCACGTGAGGCGGAGGCCACATGCCTGATGTCCTCGGCTTTACTGCTACCTGGAAGTCCCTGGAAACACGTGGCTTGCTTGCAAAACAGCACAGTGTTGTCTCCAGATTTCAGCGTATCAAGAAGCAGGGGCAGCAGTGGTGAGGGTTCTTGCTCTTACTTTCTAAACTCTGAAGCCTAATTTCAAGTTTCATTTTTTTCTTCTGGGTATGGGAGGGGTTCACGGCTGATGTTGTGGGTTCTTGATTTCAATTTCTGTGTGGTGGAGGCTTCAGTTCCATGTTGTTCTAGTAGTCATGCAAGAGGTCCAGCCTAGATTCTGCTTCTTAGGCCTTCCTAACAATGTTTAGGTACTTAATTCCCTGACTAAATCTCTTCTTGCTTTAAAGCACAAGGGCTTGTTTCTTGTCGTAAACCTTAACGAAGACAGACTCAGATCATTTGTATATTTTCTTTATTTTATAGAGAATTGTACTTCCTAGCCATAGATTTGACAATATAGTCAGTGACAATATAAGCACTGTTGATTTGTTTTCTTCACATGAATCCCTGAATATTAGTACAGAGATAGGTAATCATTCATGGTCTACAAACAGCATCGATTTCAGTTTGACAAATCTCTCTGTCAAGATGAGTCCCGCTACACCACTTTCCCTAACACAATTTCCCTCTAGCTTTCTCCCAGTCAGAGATCTGTAGGGTAGGTAAAAGCCACTGCCTGAGAAAAACAGAGGTCAGTGTTGATATATAGCCCTGTGGTTAACCAAATACAATACTAGGAATATTTTTTGTGAATATTTCTCAGTGGAAACTTAACTGACTATTTAAAAAGAAAATATGGATCTGATTAAGCTATAGCTCTTCATGTTCATATCTGACATGATTGCTAAATTGGTCAATTTATTCATGACTCCAATGAGCTATCCATTCATTAATAAGAAGCAGGTTTTCTCCTGAGAGATACTTGAACACATCAACAGACCCTTGACCTAACCCGTGTATTGCTCCTGGAAAGAATCAATGGGTCACAGGTGACCATTTCTCAAAATATGTATACCTACCATTTGGTTTTGCCTCAATAACCTCAGGGTCTTCATTTTTAGACACCCTTGGTATAAAATAATCCCAGAGGATTTGAGCAGTCAAGTCCTAGGGCATAGCAATTGTTGTCAGCTCTTTTCCTTGCCCAGAAAATATATTATGCTTCTATTTTTTTTACATTGATTTCAAGGGAAGTAGGATAAGAATTGAGTTTTACTAGTTTATCCATTATCTTCCAGTGTAATGTATTAAAAATTTAATTCTATTTCATCTAGAAAATGTCTATAAGTAGCTTTCCACTCTGAAAACAAATTTGTTTATCTAGATCTATGAGTTGGTTGTAGATAATCTTTGAATCAGTGACCAATATTAGGTGTGATTTCTCCCATGGCCATAACGTGCGGGTTCAAGAATCAAGGGGTGTGAACTAATGCACAGGATTGAATTATCAAATCAGACTTACACTAATCAGAGAGCTCATCCAGTAACTTGCTTTACTAATAATTTCAAGGTTAAAAGTTATCAAAATCACAGGTGAAGCAGGAGAGGTCTGCTAAATCCTGTGTGGTGTCCCAGGTCATTCCTTCCAGCATCAGACATACTCTCCCTCCCTGGAGAAATAGATGATGTTTCCTATGAGGTTGTCAGGGCATCTAATGCAGCAGAGATTGTTTAGGGTATGTAATCTCTCCATTTTCCACCCCATTAGTACTAAGTCTTATGTATCATTTTCAGTAAGTCATGACTCATAAATTCATAAGTTGGCGTACCATAAGCAATTCTAAACCTGAGACAGGGATACCCTGCTGAAGGTATTCCACAGATAAAGATTCTCTTCTTACTAACAGCTTGTTAGTAAGTTAATCAGACCACATTGCCTGTCTTCTTTCTTTCCCTGAGGTATTCCCTTTTAATTCCTGCAATCAACAGAGAAATAGATCACAAGCCAACTGCTTTACTCTTTCCCCAGGGTGGAAATGGGCATGGCTCCTTTCGTTATTGTACTTAATAACCTACTTGTGGAACTTTTGCTTCTTATCCCTGCAACTTTGAACTTTGCTGGTTTAGAAGTCTTAGTTCCCAAGATAAAACGTACTTCCCCCAGGGGATACACAAGGATCTCATGTAAAGTGGAAGTTGAGACTGATACCTGACTACCTCAGGGTGTTACAATACTGGCTGAGGTGTTTTCTCCAAGTTATCAGGGGAAATCACGTTGTTACTACACAATTGGGAAGGGAGTACTATGTCTGAAACCCAGGGGATCCTCTGGGGTGCCATATCTGTTAATCAATTAATGGAAAACCACAGAAATCCAAAATGGGCAGGACCACTAAGGTTCCAGATCCTGTAGGAATGACCAGGTAAAGAATTCTAACCCTAAAGTGCAGGCGTACTGCAAAGGGAACATGGAATGGGGTATGGAAGAAGGAAGTTATATCAACTACAGCCTTACAGCCAGTTACAGAAATGAGCTGTTTGCTTGGTTCCTTTCTCTTTTTTTTTTAAGAAAAAATAAAACTAGTGGATTTGAAAAAGAAAAAAAGCCATATGGCCTTCCTTGCTTATTATGTGTTTATACACACTAAATTTTTTCTCACTTCTTTCATTTTGTAATTTTACATAAGGATTGCTGTTGGTGGTGAACTTTACAATTTAGTTTTTAAGTTACTGAATGTGCAATCCCTATCAAAATTCCAAAGGCATTTTTCTCAGGAATAGAAAAAACTATCCAAAACTTCATTTGGAACCCTGAATAGCCAAATCAATCTTGAGCAAAAGGAACAAAGCTGGAAGTATCACACTCCTGATTTCAAATTACCTTACAAAGCTTTACTAATCAAAAACAGTGTGGCACTGGCATAAAAATAGACACATAGACCAATGAAATACACTAGAGATCCCAGAAATAAATCAACACATATACGGTCAACTAATCTTGGGCAAAGACACTAAGAATACGAAAAGCAGAAGGGATAGTCTCTTCATAAAATGAAGAAATGAGAAAACTGAATATTTACATCCTGAAGAATGAAATTAGATCCATAGCTCACATCATACACAAAAATCAACTCAATATGGGTTAAAGACTTAAACATTAAGACCTGAAACTAAAAAACTGCTAGAAGACAACATACGGAAAAAGTTCCTTGCCATTGTTCTTGGCAATTATTTTATGGATATGACGCCACAAGCACAGGCAACAAAAGCAAAAATAACAAGTGGTACTATCCTAGATCAAACAAAAAAGCTTCTGCACAAGAAAGGAAACAACAAAATGAAAAGGCAACCTACAGAATGGTAGAAAATATTTGTGAACCATATATCTAAAAGATTAGTCGTAAATACATAAGGAACACTTACAACTCAATAGCAAAAAAATATATAACTTGATGAAAACTGGGCAAAGGACCTGAACAGATATTTCTCCAAAGAAGACATACAAATGGCCAACAGGTACATGAAAAGGTACTCAGCATCCCTAATCATCAGGGAAATACAAATCAAAACCACAATGAGATATCACCTCACACCTGTTAGAATGGCTATTATCAAAAAAAACAGGAGATAAGTGTTGGCGAGGATGTGGAGAAAAGGGGGTCCTTGCGTACTGTTGATGGGAATGTAAATTGGTGCAACCACTATGGAGGTTCCTCAAAAAATTAAAAATAGAACTACCATACGATCCAGCAATCCTACTTCTAGATATATATACAAAGGAAATGAGATCGGTCTCGACATCTTGATTTGATTTTACTTATTCAATTTACAAGTCACACAGTGGGCACTTCAAATCTAGAGACTTACAAACAACTTCAATTCTAGGATTTTTTTAATATTGTTTCATTGAAAATTTCTCCCTCTGTTTTCTCATTCAGATGTTCTTATTAAATTTTGAACTCCCCAGTTGAGCCTGTTCATCTTTTGAAAATCTTTTTTTCTTGTATTTTCCATTTCTTGATCTTTCTCAATTTTATGTTTTAACATTTAAATTTAATTTTTATTTGGCAATAGTGTTTTTATTTCCTTGCGCTCTTTCTTGTTTTCTGATCTACTCACTGCGTCTTGTCTTTGTTTCTGTAGATGCACTCTAGAATTTCTCTCAGGATACTATGAGATCTTTTAAAAAAATATTTCCTGTTCCCTGGATTGTCATTGTTGGATCTGCAGTTATTTTTTTGTTTGTATGTTTGTTTTATTTTAATCTTTTTTATTTATAGTGTCAGGTATCTTCAATGTTTGATATTTGTTGCATGTATATTTTT
Source organism: Tapirus indicus (assembly GCA_031878705.1). NCBI lineage: Eukaryota > Metazoa > Chordata > Mammalia > Perissodactyla > Tapiridae > Tapirus > Tapirus indicus. The sequence continues at coordinate 4,484,178 of CM062933.1, forward strand.
TATTCAAAATTATATTAGTAGAAATGCTGTCTAGTGTCCGTCTCCTACAGGCTTTACTGTGAGATGAGTTGGTGAGAAGCTAGACTGGGGAAATCTCAAATTTCAGATTGTGGGCAAAAGGCAAAATGCATAGATCTCCTACTCAGCATCACTAATCATCAGGGAAATGCAAGCGTTCTATATACTGGAACGGACATTTCAACTGCTCTATATTCATTATCCAAGTATTCCAATTTTCATACCTGCATTCATTCATACTGCTGCTTCAAAGTATCAAGCTTTTCCAGGGTCTATACAGTCAGATCAATTTCCCTTTGCACATATTCTAGGAGGTGGATTCCCATACTATATATCAATCACCACTTTTCTATGTGCTCACTGCCTTGAAGAAATTTGAAATTATCTCAAATCTATAGTTTCCCCCATGCCAAATATTACTCCTTTAGTTCACATCCCTATAATGTCTCTTCTTGACTATTACAGCCCATGGTCCTATAACATTCAGCCTCTTCTCAATTCGTTTGAAACTTCCCTTTGCCATTAGAGCTTTCCACTTAAATAACAAATACAGGGGCCGCCTGGTGGCGCAGCAGTTTAGTCTGCGCTTGGCAGCCCGGGGTTCGCGAGTTCGGATCCCGGACGCCTGCCAGATGCACTGCTTGTCAGCCACGCCGTGGCGGCGTCCCATATAAAGTAGAGGAAGACAGGCACAGATGTTAGCCCAGGGCCAGTCTTCCTCAGCAAAAAGAGGAGGATTGGTGATGGATGTTAGCTCAGGGCTGGTCTTCCTCACAAAAAAAACCCAAAAAACAAATACAATTGTGTCACTACAACCGTTAAAATTTTCTCTCATCTCTTCACTGACTATAGAACTAAATCTAAACTCTGTAGTTTAGCCTATGAGGTCATTAAAAATCTGTCCTGAACGTAATACTTGAGAATGATTATAATAGTCAGCTTAACTTATTTGACTATATTTTTGTTCTGTCTTTGCTAGACAATATGCCTGTGACTGAAGGGCCAGGTTTATTTATCTGTGTATCTCAATCCCAACATGTTTTACCACCACTAAATACAAGTCCCCCTTGTTATTCTGCTCCCACAGATAAGATTCCCTAGCCAGACAACCCTACTTATCAAGGGACCAGACGTACTATTGCTTATCTCTGAGTACGACTGGGTTTCAGTTCCCTGTCAGTCATGGAAGTATTCAAACAAGCCAATGACATCCTCCTGAAGGAACCAGGGGAGTACCCCACCCCACAAAGCCTGCCTCTCACGCCCCTAGTGGCTCACCCTGTTCCTGAGCGCATAGCCTGTGTGGCTCTGTGTGACACAGAGTCCTCCTCCTCCTGGCTGTGAGTATATGTGACTAATGACTCCATGGATCTCATTTGTCTAGTGTTGGGTGTTGTGTGTTCAGATCTCTATCATAATAGGATAAGAATCCCTTCCTCACCAATGAGGTGAATAGACGGTGATTAAAAAAATTCCTCTGCTATAAATCTGTGCCTTTTTCTCTCTTCTTCATAGCTAACAAGTCAAAGGATTTATCCAGCCTAAAGTGTTTTCTTTTGTGAAGATTTCGTAACTTTTCAGGAAGAGTTACTCCATTCTCTTCGCTCTTGCTCAACTTTATTCAATCTCTCTATACCATAACATACAATTTTTCTGTTTATATGTATTGTCTTCTCTTCCATATGGTGACATCTCAAAGAAAAAATAAATCTCTGTCTTTCTATTCTCAGTTACTAGTAAAGTGCAGGATGCTAAATATTTGCTTAAAATTATTTGTTAGATAAATTAATGAGTTCAAATACCAGTTCTTCTTCTTTTAAATTGGATATCACAGCAGCCATTTAGAACAGCTGCACTGGGCCAGCCACCTGAGATTTAAATCCTCTGATTTAGTAAAACGTAGCAATCTAAGGTTGCAAGTCACGTTTAAGACAGGTCAGTTTGATCCCTCAAATAATTCATGCATATGAAGGAAAGAAGCATGTAATAATATGATTGAATCAGAATGTCTTATGTAAAATTGTATATTATTTTGGATATTCCATTTTTATGATAGTATATTGATGTAACTAAATTTTAAAAACTCAGTAGAAAAACATAGATTGACTAGGAAAGTATGTGTTCTAAAATATGTCTCAAAAAAAGAAATAGTTCCTGAGAGGTCTAGTACATTCAGGCAATACAATTGTATAGAAATTGCTAAAAAACTGAAGTCAAAAGAGTGGCAATCTCTGTTCCATTCAGATTGCTTCATTAAGTGGAAATAATAGAAAGCCGTCAGAACTTTCCACATCATTTCTTAACATTTTGTTAAATCCCTAATGAACAATGGAAGGCAGAACAGACAAAGTGGCACATTGTTAAACTCCTGCACCAAATGTTTTGAGAGAAAGTCTAGGAATTAGTGTTCCGATAGATTTCTGTATGTCAGTAAATAATCTAATTCGCCAATGGAGGGAATAAAATATCTCTATGGTTGGTTTAAACCATGAGTTGGCTATGTTCTTCTATGAGAAAAAGTGGGAAAAAGGGAAAAGAAAAACAGAAAGAAAAAGGATGAGAGAATGAATGAGTAATAGAAGGAGTGTCCCTCTGGTTTTCAGTAAAACAATTACAACATACTGTAGCATGCATAATTCTAGATAATGGCCAAGAGAGGAAACATATCTTATTGATACTTACACAGGAATCATTCTTAAATGAAAGGCATGTGTTAGAGAATGACATTTCATAGTGATTTATCAATTTATAGCCCAAAACTATTAGAACTTGCAATTCTAATTGCATTAATTAGCTATCGTATGCAATAAACAATCTCAAAACTTAGTGGCTTAAAACAGGAGCCATTTATTTAGCTGATGACTTTTCTGGATGGCAATTTAGGCTGGGCTCAGCTGGGCAGTTTTTTTTCTTGGCTGGACTTGTCATCCCTCCTTAGTCAAGTGAGCAACTTTGCTGATCTTGGCTGGGCTTTCTCATATGTCTAGGGTGTTGGTTGAACTAGGCTTACTCAGCTCTGGTTCACACAGTTTCTCATTGTCCAGCTAGCCCCGGCTTGTTCATGTGGTAGCTGGGCAGAGTTCCAACAGAGAAGGAAACCCTTAAGGCCTTGGGAGGTTAGTCCTGGAACCGCTACAGCATCGCTTTTGTTTCACTTCATACGCCAAGCCAACCGCAAGTCAGCTCGGATTCAAGGCATGGACATTTAAGGACTTGGACGGACATAGATACGGAGAGGAATAAAGGGCATGGTCATTGTTGTAAACTACCACATAAATGTACAGAAAATGGAGACCGTTGAGAGCAAGCCTCTGAAAACAGTGATGAAAGAGATCAAATATTTTAAAACCAGAACTTCTTTCAGAAGATTGTTTCAAACTCATCTGAGAAATAGTCACTAGAAATAAAACCCTAATTTCTTTCAGAAGTTTGTTTTAAAATTTGATAAGTATTCATTTTGTATTTTTCTATTGACTATTTCTCAAAAGTGTTGATGAATTTAATATGAAATAGTAGATCTTGTTGAAAACATAAGTACAAGCTAATTTACAAAGGAATATAAACTTAGTTGCCAGTACTCAGGACACAGGTTCACGGTCTTGAATTGATGATATTCTAGCTACAAATGAATTTTCCAGCTATTAATCCATGTGCAATTTATTTTAGGTTAATGCATTTGGATATAAAGGGTATACTAATAAATTTGATATTTCATTAATATTATTTTTATTTTTTAAGAAGATGTAATATTTTAAAAGGTCTAGTTGATAACAATTTTAAAAAACCATTACAGCAGTTTTTAGTTATGTTTGGTCTTAGAGAATAAGAACTAAAATCAGCCCAGTAATTGACAAGGAGGTAATTTATACTCTTTCAAAAGTGAATGTATTATCTATAAAACTTCCCAGTACACAGTGAGTGATCAGAATCAACCAAGTTGGTTTTGAAACACAAACAAGGTAAATTTTCTGCAATATTTCCCAGGACATCATTCTCAGCTTCCATTAGATAAAGATTGATTATAGAAACAGAAAACTGAGGTATGTATGTATTACATTTACTAACTTATTTATTAGCTAGCTCAGAAAGCTAGGAATTATAATGCGAATTCAAAGCTATTATCCAATTCAGATGACTCATATTCAGAGATAATTACCATGAAGATTTATTATTGATAATCCATTTTCATATATTAGAAGCCAAGCAAATCAGTGCTAAAACAGGTTGACACAAGAATTCAGAATCAAAAAAAAGAGAGAGAGACTTGTACATGAATTGCTGATAGGAGTAAATACCAGTAAAGGTCCTGCTGTTATTTTTCACGTAAAATAGTGACTAAACTCTTTCCTGGAGAAATAGAGGAGATGGGACAATGCAATTGCTTTTCTGTAATCTAAAAGGTAAAGCATGCCATTGCTGAAAATTGTTTTTGACTTTATATGCTACTGGCCACCAAATAGCAGTTAAACCGTTATGTCAAAACAGGGAAAAGAATTTTGCTTAAAACTTTTAGCTAGATTCAGTGAAATATATAAAACATAAGGCTTTTTCCCCTTGTCTTGATACAAATCCTAAAAAAGAAAAAAAAAAAATACTTAGAGACTAACTGAGTTCAAATGTAGTCCACGTCAAAAGGTACTTCAGTTGTCTGCTGTTTGGTCATCAATGGTGCAGTCAGCCACCACCATTGTTGCCTTTGCAGAGAGAGTAGAAAGGGATATAGAAACTTGTCCTTTTCCTGCTGGTTCAGCCACAGCTATTAGAATCTAGCTTCTAGCAGCACTAGAATTTTCTCTTATGGATTTTGTAGAAAAAAAGTTGGACTAACCTAAAAACCTGCCAGTGTCAACGCCTCGATCTGAATGAACATGCTCACCTAAGTAAATTTCTTGCCAAGTCCTCATGTTCATATATTTTGATTATCATTTTAAGTTTTGTTGTCCAATGAAGCAAAACTAAATAAAAGTTTTTCCTTGAAAGTCAATTAAAAGCCTCTTCAGCTATTTTGGTGCACAAGACATTAAATCATAAAATTATTTTGAAAACTTATTCCACGCTTAAATTCTTTATCATCTAAAATAGAGCCAGAACATTTTGATATTGTTTTCTACTAACATACTCCCAGATGGATATTAGGATTGCTATTCAGAACCGTTAGTTCACAGAGTCTGTGTGGTATGCATTATGCGCAAAGTGCCGTGTTAAACTGTTGAGGCCATGACAAACCTAGTCTTTTTCCAAGCCAAATTTGCAACTGTGTGGAGAGGCTAAACATTTTTTTCTTTATTTTTACTTAAGGTCATAAAAGATTTGTAAATCTTATGTAAATTGAACGTTAAAGTTATAAATAGTAAATCTAATGAGAGGCAAAGAACATTTTCAATTTTAATTACTAAATTGCAATTCATATAATATTTTATTTCATATAATATTTTAAATGACCAAATTTCAATAGAATTTAGTTAAGTTCTTATAGACTTTCACCTACACACTACACAGAGTAACTGCAAGTTAGGATAATATTGCTCTGACAGCCGACCACTAGCATCCATCACACAGAGTCATGTGATGGGTACTGAATGATTGGCTCTGTGGAGTGTTTCAGCTGACTGGCCAAGGCCTTTGATATAATTTCATCCTTATCAGCTATAGGTTTTACAGGGGCTGCTTTAAAACAAACAAACAAAAACCCCCCAAAACCCACAGTTTTAATGTTCATCTTATTCTCTAAGCAAATGTTCCTTTGGTACTCCAACTGAAATTCAGCGTTTTTCTCCTTTAAGACAGGGTTTATTGAGGAAAAATGAATTAATGAAAAATGAAGTTAATTACCCATGTTGCTTAAAAGGTGTCTTCAGAGGGCAGGTAAAGACTGCCTGTCATCCAGTCTGTGTCTTAGAGTACTTGGTTCTTGTCTGGCCAGGTGATGGTCTGACAGGTTAGAGGCAGGAGTCCTCATGGAAGACCATGGAGAAGCAACGGACTAACCACACATGGTTCATTGGTCCCAAGAAACAAAACCAATACGGCTAAATTTAGCCAAAAGGAAGTTTACTGTAAGACTGGAGAAATGAGGCTTAGTGCATAACATTTACTGGGGAGGTAATAGGTGCCCAGAGCTGTTCTCAGCACTTTACACAGATTATCTCATTTAATCCTCACTATAACCCTATGAGACATGTTATTAGTATTCTTTATTCACATCTGAAGAAATAGAGGCACAGAGAATTAAGTAAATTGCCCAAGGTACACAACCAGTGCAGTACAGGCCCAGGACAGGATTCAGGGCTGCTCTGGGAGGCTATGCTGGAGGAACCATGTACTCCACCGCCCTGCTAGGGAGGAGCAGCTGGACTAAGTGCACACCAGCCATTTTCAGGTCTTTGAGTTCTCTGTTCCAGATTCAAAGCCCCAGGAACGACATTCCATTTATGTAACTTGGGTCTTAGCTAAGGAGTGCAAAGTACTGTGAAAGGATTCCTACTGTAATACACACAATGAAGGGTAGCTACTTCTCCAAAAGGAAATGGAAATGCTGTTAGGGAGGGATCATCCTCTAAAAATCAAATCCCCTCCACACTGGAGAAATAATGAAGCTAAAAATCAGATCTTTTATCTTGCAAAAGAGTCAAGAAGGTCATTAGCTCCAGAGAAACCAAAAGAGAGGAAGGAAACTAGATTTTTAGAATTAAGAAGGTGAGAACAAGCATCAAACACAAAGTTCTACAACATCAGCTGTGACTGCGGCCTGCTTTAATAATACACACATGGATTATATGGCCACCAAAGGATAAATTGAGGAGGACTTAACCCATTCTGCAATTGAGAAGGGTACAGAAGTTTACTCTCCAATGACTTTAAGCACACAACCAACTCTAAACCAAACGCAACAATATTCAGGTAGTGACTGAGTGACATCTTTTCTCAGCTAAGAAACTGAGGAAACTCTCAGGAGGATATACACTTTTCTTCCCTAGCTTAGGTTCCATGTTGTCCATGCAGACATACTTACTTATGTCCCCTGCCATCTTTCCTTCATAAAGGCTGAAATAAAAATAGCAGTTGCTCTTTAGAGACATCTTGTCTAAGTGAGCTTTTATACAAAATTGCTGCTCTGCCCTTGGAACTCAGAACAGGGCAGACCAGGTAAACATTCCTTCTTACTTTAACAAGGCTTTGACATGTTTGGGGTGGACCATGCCATTGCCTAACAGGGGCCTAGAGAAAGCTTTTAGAAGGGTGGTGTGCGATCTAGCTGCTGTTCCTGTTAATTCTTCCAATTCAATATCTTAAAGTTGTCAGCAGGAACTTCTGATGAGAAGATGAGAAAGAGAAGATAAGAAAGGCCGAACGAAAGAGGAAGAATGAATCCCCTAAGGACTACTGGGAACCACAGGGAACCCTGGATCTAGAAAACTTTATGAAATTCTCATCTGATGAATGATTGGTTCTCTCTCAAAGAGAAATTTGCTTACAAGGTGTATTTGTGATCTTGTAGCTGTGTACTTGTAATTATTTATATTTAACCAAAATATTTGGTAACTTTTGTTTATAAGTTTATAATATTGTGATTATTTTACAGCAAATCCTTTTATTTGCTTTTGTCCTAGTTTTAAGAACCCCAGTAGGATAATTTTTGGGTAAAAAATATTACCAGGAGGATCTTTTATATTATTTTCCTAATCTTCTATATGTTTGAAGAGATAATAATTAGATTTTTTAGTTAAAAGAAAAATGTAATATGATTTCCTGATTCTGGGTGGACTTGACTAATTCTCTACGAGGTCACTTGTTCGTTGGCCTCTGCAGAGATCCACTAACTTTCGCTGTGTCTGACTGAAGCCCCTTTGCACCTGGTGGAGAGAAAAGCAGATAATGTGTGAGTCTTATGAGAGTTCTGCAGTATAATTTATTTGTTTAGATAAATTATTAAAAAATATTTGTTTATACTGAAACTCGTTCTAGACAGGAAAGGGGTGGCTTACTTGGGTGTTATTAAATTTAATCCAGTCCTTCCCATGACTTTTCAGTATTTTCTAAACTAATTTGTGGAGACATAGTTTTGTGTTTGGACTTAGTAATCATAAAACTTGACAAGAGAGTATAAACTTTCAGCATTTATAGTGAGTAGTACTAACTCTTTCATCTAGTTGAAAACACAATCGATTAAAAACACAAACCACAAAAACAGTGATGAAGATGGGCAACAGAGGTGGGATTATGTGTGGAGGAGAAAACAGAAAGGGATAAGAAGGCCATGGGCTGATATTGAAAAGATGTGGAACTTATTCTGAATGTCCTATCTCAGAATGATTTTTGAAAATAATATGTGGGAAATTATAATCATATCTAGAAATCTTAGAACAACAGGAAAGTTCTCTTTCTCATCCAGCAATGAGTGAATGAGTGAACTACTTCTATATTTTTCCCTTCTCAGTCAAGCTTCTTGAAGAAAACTTACAGTTGCTATCTACATTTATTATAATTTTGCTTTTTGCCTCCACTGAAATTGCTCCTGTCAAGGTCAACAATAAGCTTCTTTCATGTTAACAAATCCATATGGGCATTTTTAGTCTTCAGTATAATATCTTCTCTATAATATTTGATTCCATTGACTTCTATGTCTTTTTTCCCCCAAATCCTTCCTCACATTAAAGATAAAAATTAATTTTAATTTTTATCAAAGTATTGCATTTAAAAATAAAATATATCATTTTGTACTAAAGACTTTATAATAAGAAATAACAGTACTGGTCACTACCCAGTACTACCCCTCCCCACGTTCTCCAAATGCAAACATCTTCTCTCCTGTTAGATGTTTTCTTGATATTTACCATTATAATTGTAAGGGATATTCTCACACTACTATCTTATTTTCAGTTTTCTCAACAGATTTATCAATTTTAGTATCTATTTTTTTCATTTTATGTTCCATGAGGATTTTATCTCATGCCCCCTCTTCATCAAGCCATATTACTCCAATATAATTATATATAAATGTTTGTGTAAAACCATAGTTAGTGTCTTCACTATTATGGCAATTTAAATATCATTTATTTCTGCTCCAAATAGTGTCTGAGATTTTATTTTCTTTCTTATATGATTTTATTAATAATTGCCTCATTATTTATTTTACTGGAATAACTATTTGCACATCTCTGTAAAATATTTCCCACTTCAATTTTCCATTTGGACAAATAATTTGTGGGTTTAATTACTTTTTCTCTTGAGACACCTTCCTGGAACTCTCTGACCCCCTTTTCCAGCCTAAAGGGGTTCCTTTTTTGGCAGTTACATAGCATTTGTCTTGGGAATTCTTGCCATTTTGCTCCTGTGTTAGTTTCTCAATCTTGGTGGCACATATTTTTCTAGTATTTTCCTGAGAATAGGCCCATGGAGGTAAATATATAAGGATTTGCACATAGAAAAAATGTCTTTATTTTATCTACTTACTTTACAGATAGTTTAAACAGGGGATGAGATCTACACTGAATCTCATTTTCACTCAGAAGTTTGAAAGATTGGCTTCATTGTCTTGCTTTTGAAATGCTTTTGAAAGAGCTTAGAGGTTTTTCAAATTGGGAAACTATTATTTTCTTATTCTTTTTGAGTTCCCTTTCTTTCTATTTCTGTTTCTGAAATTCCTATTGGTTTAATGCTTTACATTCTATATTAGTGTTCTCTTTCTTTCCTATTTTTTTATCTTGATCTCCCCCAGCCTTTTAGAGGATTTCCTCTATTTTATATTCCAAATCCTCTATTGAATTTTTATCATATATTTTAGTTATCATAGTTTTGGGTAGTTTATTTCCTGTTTCTTTTTAATAGCCACCTATACTTCTGTTGAGTCACAATGTCTTTCCTTTCACACTCTCTATTGTCTTTTTTTTCTTATGAGTTTCTTTTCTCTTTCTCTTTCTACTTCCCCCTCCCCGCTTCTCTGCCTTTCTCGTTAGAGCCTTTCCCAAATGTCTGGTGAGTCTTGGCCATTCATTGTACTTTAGGACTGAGACACTAACAAGCTGATGGAAAGCTTTGTGTGCACCAGGGCTTGGAGATGGGGCAGAACTTGCTTTTGGTGAAGGATTCCCAGTTTTCTTTTGGGAAGCCCTGGATGTCAGTATCTGTAGGTGTTATTATGGATAGTTTAATTTCTCCAGACAAGAATGTTCTAATCTCTGACCTGAGATGGAGTTAGAGTGTAGTTGGGAAGTGAACACAGTATAAACATGGTTGTTGGCATTCTGAAACTGGGAGGGGAAAGGTCAGACATTTCATTTTTCACAAGTGCTTTCAACTAATCTCTATCTTCTCAGTATGCTACCTAACTAGCTCTCCTTTCTGTTTTCTAGTTCAGATCTGAGACTAAATCTCAGTTTAATACAGACTTTGCCCATTTGATGTGTTTATGTGGGGAAAGTGGGTCCAGGACATCTTGCTGACATCACTCTCCTATCTTTCCGTTTACAGAAGTGCTCTTAAACAATATAGCAAGGTAATTAAGACCTCAGGCTCTGTAGTCACAATAACTGTATTAGTGATTTTGGGCAAGTTATTTAAACTCCATGTGTGCCTGAGTTTCCTCATCCTTAAGATGGAGATGATAATAGTAGTACTCTATGAGGTTGTTGTGAGGATTAAACATGGTAATATACTTAAGAAGAGTGACCGTTATATAATAAGTGCTAATGTTAGCCATTATCAGCTAATATCCATAACTTTTTTGCAGTACTTTGTTCTTTAACAGTATTTTCTAGTAATTAGTAGGAGTCACTTAATGAGAGAAGACATTCTGATAGACTTAGATTCCAAATGACTTCCTCAGGTGTTATTAACTTTGCTATGTACTTTCATACATGGGTGTGAGATTTCACAATTAATAAAGTTGATTGTGGCAGAATGACAGTCTGGGAATTACTTCATAGTCTTGTTTTAGGCAAAAAACATTTTGTTATATAAAAGTAATGTGAGTAAATTTGATAGTTGGTGGTAACATCACAACATGATCTCAGACGTTCTTCTCAAGATTAGATATCTTGTGGCTTATGAGCTGAACTAGTAATGTTGGCTTGATACTAAAAATCCTGTTTGTGCAATGCCTACCTCCATTGAAATATATAATCCAGAGAATATTTGTTTTGATTTCAAGTAAAACAAAAACCATATATACATATAAACAAATATATTTCTGGGCAATCGACATTAATTTTCATTTCACAGTCTAACCAAGAAGTAACACTTACTATATAATCACGTCTTAAAATTCCTCTTCTTTGATCCACCAGGTGAATAATATGCAGTGAGCACTGCACTGCAAGCAAAGACCCTGAGGATCCCATAGTCACAGCCAGAATTTGCGCAGAGTTGAAGCAGCACTCACAGCCTCCACTCCTCCTCAACTGTTCTCTTCTCAACCCAATCCTTTCTGATCCTAGTTCTCTCACTCCACTGAAACAATCCCATCACAACCGCCTCTCACCTCCATTTTACCCACTACTCAATTACCAGTCCTCATCTTAATTGGCCTCTTGGCGGCTTTATCACTTGACCTTGCCCTTCTTGAAACACTGTCATCTGCGGGCCTTGGGGTTACCACCCTCTGTGGGTTTCTTCCTATCCCACTGCCACTCATCTTCTTGGTCTCCTTCGCTGGTTCCTCCTCCTTGTTCTCTAAATTTTGAGTTTCCTAATTCCTCTTCTCTATCTAAATGCTCTTCCTGTCCATCTCATGTAATCCTGTGGCTTACAGTGTTATTTATGTGTTGCTGTTTCTCAAATGTATATGTTTAGGCTTAATATCTTCTCTTGAACTCAAATTCTATTTGAAATTTACTAGATATATAATAAGGATATCAATCTTAAATATATCTAAAATAGGACTTCTAGTTTCTTACCTACACCTCCAACCCTCAGTCTTCACTGTCTCTATAATGGCGACATCTACCACAAAGCTACTTAGGTTGATCACTTAGGAGGTATTAATGAATCCTTTGTTTTCCTCATACCCCATATCTCATTTGTCATCAAGCCAGCACTACCTCTTCTCTCTACTGTTGTACACCCATCAAGCCTTCAAGCTTTCTTGCACTTTTCTGTTGGGAATTCTCCATACAACCTTCATAATGGTCCTGTAATAATTAAATCATGGCACATCATTGACCTGGCCATATCACATATTAGAATAAATTAGCATATGCTTAGTATGGTCTATAGGTCTGCCTGATCTAGACACTGCCCATCACTTGCTTTCATTTCCAGTATGATCCAGATGAATCATCTTTCTCTCCTCCTTTCAGATATGCCAAATTTCCAGGCTTTTTAACTTGCACTTCCTTTTGCCTGGAAACTTCTTCCCCCAAATCTTTTCATTGTTGACTCTGTCTCTTCTTTAAGTCTCAGCTCAAATGCCATCTCTGCCCAGTGGTCTTCCAGTCTAGATAAAGGACCCCACTCTCACCCCTACTGTCTAATCCTTACACTTTGATTTCTTCATGGCACTTATCATTATCTCTGATAAGCACAAAAGTCAAACTCTCCACTAAGATATAAGCTTGGCGAAGAGGGAAATTTGATCTTCTTTTTACCACTGCAGTTAGAGCCTAGAGCAGTGTCCAGCAAGAGTAGATGCTTGATAAATATCAAATGAATGAATGAATGACTTGATCAACAGATGAAACATCAGTTCTTGAAGAATGCACTTTGATGAGTTATAAATAGAAATTAATATTAAAGGACCTGAGCCAAAAAGTAAGATATCAGTGCCCAGATTGCACTGGGAAAGAAATCTTTGGGATTACAAAATTTAGAAAATTTAGAGTGCAACAAGCTATTCCTTTACTCTGAATTGTTAAAGGTTACTCTGAATAGTACCATCATGAAGAGTTGCTGAAGCTTGTTATTAGAATCCCTGTATCATTTGTTGTATATAAACTTGATAAGTGATATGTAATTCTTACTATAGATGGCAGAATAAATCATTCTTAACAATTATTTTGTCATCTTTAAGGAATCCACAGTTAGAGAATCTTTTCAAGAACTATTTAATATGGATACTGTACTTGGTGAATCCTATCTATATGTATAAAACTAGGTAAACAATGTCATTTACAGAATTCTATCTTCCTAAGTTTTATTTCTATCAGAGTCTGCTATGGTACACATGAGTATTAAAAAGCATTTGAAAGAATGAATAAGACTGTAACATTAGTAATATTAGTTTTAGTAGGCACCCCTCTCCCAGCCAACTCTAGAGGGTAAATATAAAAGAAAAATATATATATTCTGATTTACTTACTCATAAGTAGTAAAGTAATTTTTCAGTGTAAAAAAAAAGCCTTTGAATAGTCAAAACATGTATACTGGAGGCCTGGGGATGCTATCAAGAAGAGAGGAACATTTAGTCCTAAAGGGTTTGAATGTTACCATTGAAGATAAATTTAAAAAATAAATAAATGTGAGTATTTAGACAGGAAATAACTCCCTACGTGTTGGAGTGGGTTTACCAACAAGGCACACTTTGACGGACCACATTTTGTGTGTGTGTGATATAATTACTAAAGTGTTAGAAAAAATAACATAGCAAATTGGATGTGAGTAACAATTTGATAATTTTCTGCTATATTCTGTAGAAAGACGTGTGTGGCACCTGATAATAAATTAAGTGAATTCTTAATCAGTGGAACGACTATACCTGAAGAGTCCTACTGATTATATCCTTGTTAGCCTGCAGGAAATAGGTCTCTGGTGGCAACTCAGTATGCTGTTGAGTTTAATATTTTTATCACTGCTTTGAATGTTGACATAGAAGCACTTCTTGCTAAATTTGCAGACAGCATGAAACTGGGAGTGTAACAAATGCATTGATGACAGAATCAGCATCCAAAACGATCTCTATATGCTGCAAAGCTGTTCTGTATCTAACAAGGAGAAATTTATTTGGAATGAGCAGAAGTACTACATTTAACTTTTTAAAATGCCATTGCTAATATGTATGACAGGAAAAACATAACTTTACTTCATTTCATATAGGAAAATCTTGTCTACAAAATAAATTGAATCAACAGTTTGATTTACTTAATAAATATTTATTAAGCATCTCTTACATGCTTACATTTTTTTCTTTTAGGGATTTACTTTTAGGTGAATTTTTGTTTGTTTGCTTTTCTGGTTCAATCATCCCTGATACATTGAATTCGGTTCTATATACTCACTCTAAAATGGGCATTCAAAAATTGGAGTTCATAGAATGGAGAAGGTACTGACAATTTTAATTTATGAAAAATGATGGGAAGATCTGAGAGAGGTCGGCCTGGAAAGAAGATGACTCAAGGGAAGTTTTTTTAGTGCTATCAAGTCAGTTCCAACTCCCAGTGACCCTGTCTACAGCGGAGCGGAACCCTGACTGATGCTGCACCATCCTCTCACCTTCCAGCGCTGTATCAGACAGTGCTCCGCTGCTATTCATAGGGTTTTCATGCCAACTTTTTTTTGGAAGTGGGTGGCCAGGTCCTTCCTAGTGTGTCTTAGTCTGGAAGCTCCTGTGAAACATGTCCACCATGGGTGACCCTGCTGGTATTTGAAATACTGGTGGCAGAGCTTTCAGCATCGGGCAACACACAGCCACCTCAGATGGGTGATGTGGTTCCCTGACTGAGAAACAAGCCTGAGCTATGGTAGTGAGAGTGCCAAATCTTAACCCCTGGACAACCAGAGCTGGCTTAGGAGAAGTTGATAGTTCTAAAATGGGCTGGAAATAAAATGGATTTATTTCTGACTCCAGAGGAAAGGATCAGGAACAATGGATAGAAGTTACATGAAAATGTGTTTTAACTCAATGTAAGAGTAACCTTTTAAATATGGGAACTTCCTGGAAAACAGAATGTGCTGCCAGGTTGAGTTTTCAAACACAGGGAAATGTTCAAATAGAAGTAGGATGATCAATTGTTATTAATGTAGAGGAAGGGATTCATGCACAGGTTTAATTTGTTTTGCAGCTGTTGCCCTTCAACAAATAGACAATTATTTCTCTAGGAAAAATGGGTTTATTCAGGATTAGCAAAGAATTGCAATTTGGGGTCTGCAACTATGGCGAGCCTGTGTATGTCCCCCAGCAGCAAGGAAGGAAACACCTTTGTAGGGGGGAAGAGGAAGTTGGGAGGGCTACTGTACACAGAGTCCATTGGAGGAATTGAGAGTTTGAGGTGTAGTGGCTTTTCATTGGCTGAGTTGGCTGGGCTTCTTACTGGTCAAGCAGAGGAAGTCTTTCTTCCTCCTGTTGGGTGCTGCTATCAACATGGGGTGTAAGAGCTTCCCCTTTTTAGACTCCCAACTCCAATTTAATAAGGTTTCCGTTTATTAATTTGACACAGCATTCATGTTCACTATACCTAACTTAACTTTTAAGATTATCTACTTTTGGTTGAACCTCCACAGTTCTCTTGAACTGAAGATGGGGGTCATGTGGAGTGCTTTCTCATGGCTCCCCAAGTACTCTAGCTACTCTTCCGGACTCCGTCAGATCATAAAACATAAATGTTCAGATAATGGACTTGCAATTTCCCAGGTAACTGTTTCTGAATGTTGTTTTTGTTCTTCTCTTCTGTTTGTATAATTTGAACTTTGACCTGACAGCTTACAGGAACCTGAAGATTTACTTCTTTTTGACTCATTTTACATTTTAGATAACATTATTTTTTATATTCTTCAATATACGATGTAAATTTTTGAAAGAAGCTTTTCACTAGTATTCTTGTGGAAAATTCTACACTAATATGTCATTTTTTTCTTGTCTAAATTTATTTCTTTTGTGTGAAAAATGCTATAGAATATTGATATTGTATTAGCTCTGTCACTTCTCTTATAATTACTTTGGCCTGCACAGAGCTATAGTTCTTTACTGGGTGGGATAAAGAAATGCCGTTCCCTTACCATGATCAGGCACGTGGACAAGTCTCTACACTGCCTCCTTGGGCAGGTGTCTTTAAGCTGGATCCATGGGTAGTCTTTTGGGAGTCTAGAAATCTCTCCACCCCTGAATTATATGCAAAATTATGTATGTGCAAGTGGTGTCATTTTCTGGGTAGAAGTTCCTTGCTAGTTATTAACATCTTAAATAACCCCTATAACGTTGCCAACTACTACTCTGGATCAATTTGCTAGCTCCAGGCTATTACTTTTCTTTAAAAAAATAAAGTGAAATTCTGAGGTTATACTTTTTTCCTACAATAGAATCTACTCCATTGATTTTTTTAAAAATAAAGCTAAAGTCCATGTAAAGTCCACATAAAATATTTTTTAAAAAATTTCTTCTCTCTCTGCTTAGAATTACACTGAGGATAACTGTTTCAATTTTAAAATGACTGGTATAATTTAAAGACATAATATTCAATTGACTTGTGGAGACATTTTTCACCCAGATAGGCATCACCTAGAGTCTCCCAAGCTGGGTGTACTCCGCCAGCCTGTAGTGCCCATTTTATTGCCCATCTCAGTGAAAAGAGATATTTTGTCCTGAATGAAGGAGACACTTTGAACTCCACGATACTTTGTTCTTAAACTTCTTCTTCAAAAATCTGAGGGTGCTTAGTTACTTATGACTAAATTAAACTCCATGATCATAAGCTAACAAATGTTTTACTCAATGGCAGGTTATAATTTTTGTTAACTACTCTTAAAATACTTCTACTAGCAATGGGCAGTTATTACCAGTTATAATTCAACTTCTGCCTTCCACTCTGCAACGTTACAGTAAAAATGAAACCTAGGTATCTGGCGAAGAGTTAGTGCTCAACAAATATTCACTGAGTAAATAACTGAATAAAATTCAGGCATTTGAGGAAAGTACATTCCCTTTCCATGTCATTAAGAAGCTACTTGATTATTTCATTTTAAAAGACATACAGTTATCTTACAAAATATTCTGTCATATTCTTAGCATGTAATAATATGTTAGATGAATCTGGTTGAAATTCATAATTGTTATCATCAGCTTCTGTTTATCGAGTACTAATGATGCTACTCATCCTTCCTCTTAAAAGCTATTTCCTGTTTGTTCTGCATTATAGTAACTGTCCATTGTAAAGGTGATTCTAACTTGAATAAAGCTATTAGGGTATTTATGTATTTAGCATGTATGAATTTTTCACAGTAACATCACGTGCAAAAGTGATAATGTTCTGTATTACTCCATATCTAGACCCAGTTTAGCACAAAAACTCTCATTTCTGCTTCATAGTGGAAAATTTAATCTTGTCAGGTCAAAGAAACTCGGTGACTTTTCAGTTAAAACTTAGTATCTTTTTGGTAAGGTCAGGATTCTCAGTCCTTTCTTTCTCTTTGCTGCCCTCCTAAGTGGCACAGGGATCTGGGAGGCTTATGTAACAATGGACTTTTCTTCTGTGGAGTCTTCAAATTATTTATTATCATAGTTTTACATATAAAATATTCTTTGTTTTGTTTTTACATATAGTATGAGATTTTATTTACTTATTTTTGCCTATGAATATCCGTATGTTCCAGCGTTATTAGCTGAAAAGTCTTTCTTTTCTCCACTGTATTGCCTTTGTCCTTTGTTGAAGATCAATTGACCATATAGACATATGGGAGTTTTTTTGAACTCTATTCAGTTTCACCCATCTGTTTCTTTCTCTTTATACCAATTCTATACTATCTGGGTTAATGTAGCTTTATAATATTTATTAAAATCAGGTAGTGTAGTATAAGTTCTCCAACATTCTTCTTCTCTTTCAAAGTTGTTTTGGTTATTCTAGGTCCTTTACATATCCATATAAATTTTAGAATCATATTTTGATTACTAAAGAAAGCCTGCTGGGATTTTGATTGGGATTGTGTTGAATCGATTGATCAATTTGGGGGAGAATTGACATTTTTACAGTATTGAGTCTTCTGACTCATGAACATAGTATATCTTTCTGTTTGCGTCTTCTTAAATTTCTTTCAGCATATTTTGTACTTTCAGTGTACAACTTGTTTAGCTTTTATAAAACTTATCCCTAAGTATTTGATATTTTTGATGTTATTTTGAGTGGTATTTTTAATTTCAATTTCAGATTGTTCATTGTTTGTATAATACAAATACAATTGACTTTTGTATGTTGATTTTTATATCCTGTAGTCTTCCTGATTTCATTTATTAGTTCCAGTAGCTTTTGGTAGATTCTGTAGGATTTTTCACCATAGATTATGTCATCTGCAAGTAAAGCCAGTTTTACTTCTTCCTTTCTGATTTGAATGCCTTCTATTTCTGTTTCTCGCCTTACTGCACAGGCTAGACCCCCCCAGTACAATGTTGAATAATTTGTGAGTGCAGAAATCCTTGCCTTGTTCCTGATCTTAGAGTGAAAGAATTCTGTTCTTTACCATTAAGTATGTTGCTATTTGAAAAAATTTTTGAATTAATTAATTTTTTAAAATTGTAGTAACATTGGTTTATGACATTGTATAAATTTCAGGTGTATATCATTATACTTCCATTTCTGCATAGATTACATCATGTTCACCACCCAAATATTAATTACAATCCATCATCAATCCCTTATCAGATATCTAGTTTGCAAATATCTTCTCCCAGTTGTTAGGTTGTCTTTTCATTTTCTTGATGGTTTCCTTTGCTGTGCAGTAGCTTTTTAGTTTGATGTAGTCCCATCTGTTTATTTTTTCTATTGTTTCCCTTGCTGGTCAAACATGGTACTTGAAAATATGTTGCTAAGACTGATGGTGAAGAGTGTACTGCCTATGTTTTCTTCTAGAATTTTCATGGTTTCAGGTCTTACATTCAAGTCTTTAATCCATTTTGAGTTAATTCTCATGTATGGTGTAAGATAATGGTCTACTTTCATTTTTTTCCACTTGGCTGTCCAGTTTTCCCAACACCATTTGTTGAAGAGACTTTCCTTTCTCCATTGTATGTTCTTGGCTCTCTTGTGGAAAATTAGCTGTCCATAGATGTGGGGTTTTATTTCTGGGCTCTCGATTCTATTCCATTGATCTGTGTGTCTGTTTTTGTGCCAGTATCATGCTGTTTTGGTTACTATAGCTTTGTAGTATATTTTGAAATCAGGGAGTGTGATATCTCCAACTTTGTTCTTTTTTCTCAGGATTCCTTTGGCTATTCGGGGTCTTTTGTTGTTCCATATAAATTTTAGGATCTTTGTGCTATTTCTGTGAAAAATGTTGTTGGAACTTTGATAGGGCTTGCATTGAATCTATAGATTGCTTTAGGAAGTATGGACATTTTATCTATGCTAATTCTTCCCATCCAAGAGCATGGAATATGATTCCATTTCTTTGTGTCTTCTTCAATTTCTTTCAACAATGTTTTATGTTTTCAGTGTACAAATCTTTCACCTCTTTTGTTAAGTTTATTCCAGGCATTTTATTCTTTTTGTTGCAATTGTAAATGGGATTGTATTCTTAATTTCTCTTTCTGCTACTTCATTGTTAGTGTATAGAAATGCAACTGATTTTTGTATGTTGATTTTGTATCCTGCAACTTTACCATATTCATTTATTATTTCTAGAAGTTTTTTCATGAATTCTTTAGGGTTTCCTATATATAAAATCATGTCATCTGCAAATAGTGATAGCTTCACTTCTTCCTTTCTAATTTGGATCCCTTTTATTTCTTTTTCTTGCCTGATTGCTCTGGCCAGGACTTCCAATACTATGTTAAACAGGAGTGGTGAAAGTGGGCATCCTTGTCTGGTTCCTGTTCTTAGAGGGATAGTTTTCAGTTTTTTACCACTGAGGATGATATTAGTTGTAGGTTTGTCATATATGGACTTTATTATGTTGAGGTGATTTCCTTCTATACCCATTTTATCCAAAGTTTTTATCATCAATAGATGCTGTGTCTTGTCAAATGCTTTCTCTGCATCTATTGAGATGATCACATGACTTTTATTCTTCATTTTATTAATGTGCTGTATCACGTTGATTGATTTGCAGATAATGAACCATCCCTGCATCCCTGGAATGAATCCCACTTGATCATGGTATATAATCTTTTTAATGTATTGTTGTAATCAGTTTGCTAGTATTTTGTTGAGAATTTTTGCATCGATGTTCATCAGTGATATTGGCCTGTAATTTTCTTTTTTTGTGTTTTACTTGTCTGGTTTTGGCATCGGGGTAATGTTGGCTTCATAGAATGAGTTAGGAAGCTTCCCTTCCTCTTCAGTTTTTGGAAGAGTTTGACAAGGATAGGTATTAAGTCTTCTTTGAATGTTTGGTAGAATTCACAAGGGAAGCAGTCTGGTCCTGGACTTTTCTCTTTGGGGAGGTTTTTGATTACTGTTTCAATCTCCTTTCTGGTGATTGGCCTATTCAAATTCTCTGTCTCTTCTTGATTCAGTTTTAGAAGTTGTGTGAGTCTAAGAATATATCTGTTTCTTCTAGATTGTATAATTTTTTGGCATATAGCTTTTTGTAGTATTCTCTTATACTCTTTTGTATTTCTGAGGTGTCTGTTGTAGTCTCTCCTCTTTAATTTCTGATTTTACTTATTTGAGCTTTCTCTATTTCTTGGTGAGTCTAGCTAAAGGTTTGTCAATTTTCTTTATCTTTTCAAAGAAACAGCTCTTGGTTTTATTGATGTTTCCTATTTTTTTAAGTCTCTATTTCATTTCTCATGTCTCTGCTCTGATTTTTATTTCACTCCATCTACTGACTTGGGGCTTTGTTTGTTCTTCTTTTCCCAGTTCCACTGTTAGATTATTTATTTGAGATTTTTCTTGTTTGTTGAGATAGGCTTGTATTGCTGTAAACTTCCCTATTAGAACTGCTTTTGCTATATCCCATAAATTCTGGCATGTCAGATTTTCATTTTCATTTCTCTACAGGTATTTTTTGATTTCTCCTTTGATTTCTTCATTGACCCAATCATTGTTCAGCAGCATTTTGTTTAATTTGTGGCTTTTCTTGCTTTCTTCCTATAGTCAATTTCCAGTTTCATACCTCTGTGGTCAGAAAAGATGCTTGGTATTATGTCAATCTTCTTAAATTTATGGACACTTGTTTTGTGACCTAATATGTAATCAATCCTGGAGAATGTTCCATGTGCATTTGGAAATAATGTGTATTCTTTGATTTTTGGATGGAATGTTCCATATATATCTACTAAGTCCCTCTGGTCTAATGTATTGTTTAAGGCCAGTGTTTCCTTGTTGATCTTCTGTTTGGATGATCTATCCATTGCTGTAAGTGGAGTATTAAAGTTCCCTACTAATATTGTATTACTATTTCTCCTTTTATGTCTGTTAATAATTGCTTTATATATTTAGGTGCTTTTATGTTGGATGCACAGATATTTATGAGTGTTATATCCTCTTTTTGTATTGTTCCTTTGATCATTGTGTAGTGCCCTTCTTTGTCTCTTGTTAGAGTGTTTGCTTTAAAGTCTACTTTGTCTGATATGAGTGTTGCTACCCCAGCTTTCTTTTCATTGCCATTTGCATGGAGTATCTTTTTCCATCCCTTCACTTTCAGTTTGTGAGTGTCTTTAGGTCTGAAGTGTGTCTCTTGTATCCAGCATATATAGGTCTTGTTTTTTAATCCAATGAGCCACCCTATGCCTTTGGATTGGAGCCTTTAGTCCATTGACATTTAAAGTAGCTGTTGATATGTATGTACTTACTGCCATTTTTAAACTTTTTTTCTTGGTGTTTTAGTAGTTCTCTGTTACTTTCTTCTTCTCTTGCTCTCTTTTCTTGCAGTTTGATGGCTTTATTTGGTATTATGTTTGGGTTCCTTTTGCATAGTTTTTTGTACATTTATTGTAGGTTTCTTGTTTGTGATTACTGTGAGGTTCATATATAAAAACCTACATATATAACAACCTATATTGAGTTGATGGTCTCTTTAGCTTGACCTTTATCTGAAAGCTCTACTCTTTTACTCCCCTCTTCCCACATTTTATGCTTTTGATATCATATTTAACCCCTTTTTTTGTGCATTTGTATCTGTTACCCTCTTAGCATGAAGATAGATAATTTTTTCCTATTTGTGATCTTCTCTTTTCCCCTTAAATAAGTCCCTTTAGTATTTCCTGTAGGACTGGTTTCTTGGTGACAAACTCCTTTAATTTTTGCTTGTCTGGGAAACTTTTTATCTGCCCTTCTATTCTGAATGATAACCTTGCCGGATAGAGTATTCTTGGCTAGAGGATTTTTCCTTTTAGCACTTTAAATATATCATCCACTCTCTTCTAGCCTGTAAGGTTTCTGCAGAGAAGTCAGCTGATAGCCTTATGGGGTTTCCTTTGTATTTAAATTGTCTTTCTCTTGCAGCTTTTAGGATCCTCTTTATCTTTAATTCTGGACATTTTAATTACAGTGTGTCTTGGTGTGGGCCTCTTTGGGTTTATCTTTTTGGTGCTCTCAGTGCTTCCTGTACCTGGATGTCTGCTTCCTTCCTTAGGTTAGGGAAGTTTTCAGCTATTATTTCTTCAAATACATTCTCTGCCCCTTTGTCGCTCTCTTCTCCTTCTGGGACAGCTATAACATGGATGTTAGTGCACTTGATGTTGTCCCAGAGGTCCCTTAGACTGTCCTCGCTCTTTTTAATTCCTTTTTCTTTTATCTGTTCAGCTTGGGTGATTTCCTCTAGTCTTTCATCCAGCTCACTGATCTGTTCTTCTGTATCCTCTACTCTGCCTTTAAGTCCCTCTAGTGAATTTTTCATTTCCAGTATTGTATTCTTCATTTCTGATTGGTTCTTTTTTTATATCTTCTATTTCTTTGTTGATGTTCTCACAAGTTCATCCATTCTTCTCCCAAGATCAGTGAGCATATTTGTGACTCTTTGACCTCTGTGTCAGGTGGATTGCACATTTCTGTTTCATTTAGTTCATTTTCTGGGGTTTGTTCTGTTCCCTTACTTGGAATGTATTCCTTTGCCTCCTCATTTTGCCTCTTTCTCTGTGCTTGTTTCTATGTATTAGGTAGGTCAGCTATGTCTCCTGATCTTGGAGAGGTGACCTTATGAAAGTGATGCCTGATGAGGGCCAGCAGTGTGCTTCCCTCTTCTCACCAGTTCCAAATGTTCCTGGGGTGACCCCTGTGTGGGCTATGTGTGTCCTTCTGTTGTGGCAGGGTTGCTTTTGTTGTAGGTGCCCAGGGAGGCTGAGCTGTCCCCCGACTGACTGGTTGTAATGCTCAGCTGCCTGTGGCTGTTGTAGGCCCTTCAGACTCTTTATCAGGTGTGGGGAGCCCCAGCACAGTTGACTGCAAGGTCTAATAGCACATTCCTGCTGCACTTTTTTGATTAAATGAGGAGGTCTCCAGTGTGGCTGGTTGTTAGGCTCAGGGGCTTACAATTGCTATAAACCTCAGCCTATTAGGCTCTTGTCAGCTCTCTGAGGGTTGCAGCTGGGTGGGGCTGGCCCCAGGCACAGGAGCACCCAATTGTTTCAGGCTTTGGAGGGTGGAGCTGATCCCCTTTGTGGCTGTTTGAGAAGCACAAGTCTTCTGCTGCTGAGAAGGCTCACTGCCCATCAGGCCACTCACACAGTCAAGACAGTCCTGCCCTGGGTGCACACCCCACTCCCCTAAAGTGGACCCAGTTACTCCAAGGCAGGAGCCCCACTCTCTCTACCCACTCCTTGGGCTCACCCTGCCCCACAGAGGTGGACCCACTTGCCAGGCTGCAGAGAATCAAGGAAGCTCTTTTAAGCAGGCCCACAAGTTGCCTGAGGGCTTGTTGGGTGGGGCCAGTTCCTAGGGCAGACTGCTTTCCTTTGCTGAGCTGGGTTAAATTGGTGCTCTAGTGGGTGGGGCAGACTCTGGGCTAGCAGGCCATAGGGAGACTCTAATGGAGTCTTCCAGCATCTGTGTCAGCACACCCACAGCAGGTCACAACAATGGCTGCCACCAATGTCCCAGTCACTCAAGAGGTGTCACCTCTCACCAAGATGTACCCAGAGCCTATCAGGTGAGTCTCTTTTCACCAAAGGCTGTGCACCTTTCTCTCTGGTGATTTTAGGTTGCTTTCCTAAGTGGGAGAATTTGTGCATGGGCCCTTTGAGAGCCAGCTTTAATTTCTTTGTGCCCCAGCTTTTCTGGGGGCATTCCTCATTGTTGTTAGTAGCCAGCAAAGCCAGATATTATGACACTCATCTCAGTTGTGCTGGGTCCAAAAAATGCCTATAGCAGCTGTGCTCCCCAGCTCAGGTCCCCCCTCTCCAGGGAAAGCTGTGTACCTTTGGATTGCTCCCTGGTGCCTGTGTAGCATTGTGGGTTGTGAAGGTGGTGTTTTCTTCTCTCCAGAAGGGAATTTCTGCCTCTTCCACCTCAGTTAGGACTGTTGTTTTCTGCAGAGGTTCCTCTTATCCAGTTCTCAGTTCTCTCTGAGGGGTAATTTTTCCAAGATTAGTTGTAAATCTGTTGTATCCCTGGGAGGAGGTGAGTTCAGGGTCTGCCTATGCTGCCATCTTGACCTCTCTCTGCAAGTATGTTCTAAAATATTTTTATCTTGATCATCAAGATTCTATCCACACCAGAGTCTTCATTCAGGTTGATTGTGATGTCCTTGAAACCCTTCAAGGACTTCTCTATTGCTCTTGGGATAAAGATAAACCTCATTGACAGAATGCCTACTATGTAATTAACATGTTGCTGAAATGTTTAAATGAACTACAATTAAATTTCACTGAGGAATATAGTGATGGTTAACTTTATGTATCAACTTGACTGGATCATGGGGTGCCCAGACATTTGGCCAAACATTGTTTCTGGGTGTGTCTATGAGGGTGTTTCTGGATGAAATTAGCATTTGAATCAGTGGACTCAATAAACAGTTTTCCCTCCCTGATGTGGGTGGGCAATCCAATCCCTTGAGGGCCTGAGTAGAACAAAAAGGAAGAAGGAGGAAGAATTTGACCCTTCTTGCTTGATTCCTTAACTGGGAAATCAGTCTTCTCTGGCCCTCAGGGGTACTGGTTCTCAAGCCTCCAGATCTGGACTGGAATCCAGCTTCTCTGGTTCTCAGGTCTTCAGAGTTGTACTGAGTTACACCACCAGCTTTTCCGGATCTCCAGCTTGTGATGGCAGATTGTGGAACTTCTCAGCCTCCAAAATTGTGTGAACCAATTTCTTATAACAAATCTCTTGATATATACATCAATATATATATATGTATATATTTATCTCCTATTTGTAATGTTTCCCTATAGAGCCTCTACTAATACAATAGTATAACACACCTTGAGTTGTGTGGAAAGATTCAGCCAAACTAGTAGAGACCAGATATTGCAGTGCAAGAAAATAGGGGCAGGCCAGTGAGGGTCCAGCTTAGCTTCAATTACAAGCCCAATATGACTCTTCCTGCCTGAGCCTGCCAAGAAAGCAGCCGCAATGGAGAGAATACGGATGACAAAGGCGATGCTGACCCAGAGCACTCATGTTCCGGAAAGCAAGCACGCCACACTTGGGACTCCACAACAGCCACTCCTGGGATTTCCAAGTAAAACTGTTGGACAGGAACTTTCACAGTGTACTAGGAGAGGGAAAACATTCCATTAAACCAATGGCTAAAGATCAAATCCTTCTGTTTGGAGGATTGTTAGGACCTTCCTCTTGTTGTGTATATTTTAGATCCCCATCCCTATTGCTACCTCCCTCTATAGATTCTCATTCTAATGTGTTTGACATATGCCATTTAATATGAATATTAATATTTATTATTACAAATTAACATTCATTAATTCATTAATATTCATCAATATGAATATATCCCCATCAAAATAGGTAGTGTTCCATATATATTTGTGTATGCAGATGATTTTTATTTACACATATATTACTGGGCTATAGGTTTTACTCTATTTCTGTTTTTATGCAACTTGCCAGATCTATCCATATTGCTGCTTTTACTGCTGTATCTTTGCTTCTGGCACCTGCATATTGTGTATACTGGTATGTAAATATGTATCTACCAAATTTAACTTATTCCATTCCCTTGCAATAACCCTAACTTCTACCTTTTCTGTTGGAGTTCTGTTTCTCAGAGTGTTTTAAAGAGAGTCTTTGTGTGATAAAACTTCTGAGACATTTATATCTGAGAATATATTCAGTTGACCATGTTATTAAATGTAATATATAAGTTCTACATATTAGATTACTTTTGAAAATATTACCTCATTGTTTTTTCCTTATAGTGTTACTCTTGAGAATCTAATATCAATCTGATTTTTATTCTTTTGTAGGAAGACACAGACTTTTTCTCTATGTTTCTAGATTTGAGATTTCTTATTTCTCTTATGTGTATTTAACCTTTTCATTCTAAAATTTTTCATCATTTTTAATTCTGGGAAATTTTCAGTCAAATATTTTAAATATTTCCATTTTTCCAGATTTTTCTCTTGTTGTGGGACTCCTATTATATGGATAGTGACAGTTCTGTTATTAAAGTCTGTATATCTTAAATTTTCTTTGGAAAAAACCAGAGTTAGTTTACACAATAAGTGATTGTCCTCAGTGGGGGCAAAGGATCATAATTTCAACTAAGTATTAGGCTTTTACCATTCTATGAATTTTTCTAAGAGTTTTACTATTAAACAAGTAAATATTTTTTGCTTTTATTTTTGCAGAGGGAGATACTAAGGCCCAGAGAAGTTATATAATTTGCTCATAAACCTAACAAAAAGTGAGCTGAAATTCAAACCTAAGTCATCTGATTCTAAGTCTTGTGTTCTTTTCATCCGTAATTTTCTCTCATCAAAATATATAACACTAGAAATCAAAATGCAAAACACTGCCAATAGATTCCTATCATATCAATGATTTTAAAGATCATACCCAAAATTAGTAAGGACAAAAAACACAGTAAAATGCTTAACTCATTAGAAAAACTCAAAAGTCATGTACAAACCCATCTAATCAAACACTTCACTCAGAATATATCACTCTAGTATTTGTGTATGAATCTATAAAATACCTAATCTTAGGAGAAATGTTTTGAATATAGTATTAAATGAAGCAAAACCTGTGTCTTTTTATAATGGGAGAGTTTGTAGTTTCACTTTTGCATTAGAAATCCCATCCCACTGTACTTAATTGACTGACAGAAGTCAGCTTAAAGATATTTCTGTTGAGGAAACCAATGTAGCGAAAACACAAAGAATCCAAACAGTTATGTCAAGATCACTGTTTTCACAAAAGCAGCAGGAGGATGCATTAATTGAAACATATAAAGAATAAGGTCTTCTTGAATTTTCTAGATAGATAAATTAAATGATTCTCAGAAAATAAACAAGAGGTAGAAGTTATATGAGTTAGAAAGTCAAAGGAAGTTAAAGCTCCAGCTAGATGGTAATGGTTTTCCCTCTAAAGGATACAGAAGATGAGATGGAGAGGAAGAGTTAGATTCTTTACACCAGAATCTCAGAGTTTCAATGCTGCAGGGAACTTTGGGAACTTATAATACGATATCCTAACCTTGAGAAGAAGACATTGAGACCCAAGAAGGCTAAGTGACCACATCAAAGGTCACAGAGCACAAGTGGTCCCTTAGGAGTTCAGTGGTCATGAAGAGTGTTTTCTTCAGCAGCAGGTGAAATGCACTGGAGCCTGGTAGACTTGCACCTGAAACTTGGCAAGTCTCCTAACTGGCGACACGCCTTGGGAAGGTTGTTTAACAGTCATCTCTATACCCATAGCTGGGGGTAGCAGAACTTAATCTGGTAGAGTTATTGTAAATAGAATTAGACTTAATTTTGTAAAGCACCACAAAGTAGGCTTTGAACCAATGTTAACTATTATAGATTATTATATTAAAAGGAATGCTTTTTTTCTCATAAACATTAATTATTTACTGTAGATTCACTACACTTGAGTTTTATCAAACTAGATTAAAATATTTTTTCTACTGTTCTTTAAAATGAATTTTGATATGAGATTGTTTTGATCTAATATTACTTTCACTATTTATCATGTTTTTCTGTTGAGGGTTTTGGATAAAATTGCATCAGTGGTATGCTAATACCTGTAACTTTTGAAAAGGGAAAAGAAAAAAAACTGGATATTTGCTCATCAGGCAGTTTTTAAACATTATTTCAAATTTAAGAATAGAATCAGGGCTTTATGTGCTATTGTTTTCTTGAGAGAACATAATGCCACTATTTTAGCAGACTGAGAACGAGTGATTTGGCCGGGAAATAAACTATAAAATGTAAGAAAAAAATACGATTATCAAATGCTAAAATATAACTTCTAATGTTGAAAAAGTAGATCAAAAGTGTTTTTAACTGAAGATGGTCCTTATAGAACCCAGCGATAACAGTGAATTGTGAAAATATTCATGATAAGTATGAACAAGACTGAACATAAAATAGCTGAAAAAGCAGATAAAATAATAGAAATGGTAAATACATGTTAAATGGACAGATTATAGACTATAATGTTAATATAAAGTGGCAGTAGGAACTTAAAAATGAAATAAAATGACGTGGGCTTTTTATTGTTGTTTAAAATCTTTTACCTTTACTGATGAAAGAAAAGACAGTATTAGATTTTATACTGTAATAATGAAGGACTTGGATAAAGAAAATTTTTGACAAATATTAACTGTTGGGCTAAGAAAAATAGGAAAATTTCAAAAGAGCCAGATACACACATGCTTTCTGACTCTCAATGAGACTTTAGTATTGTTGCATTAAGAAATGGGCATGTAAGTTCTTAAGCTCATCCATCCACATACAGTATGCCTCAGAATCACCTGAAGAGGTAGATCTGCAGGCTCCTCCAAGGGTTTGGACTTATTAGACTGAGACAGGGCCTAGAAATCTGCATCCTAAACAAATTTCTTCTGATAAGTTGCAACCAGGTTTGGGAGGTCCTGCAACATGTTAAAATATCAGCAATATTAAGACAAATAAGTATTGAGCTTCAATTATACAGAATAAACTGTTCTAGGCTCTTGGAAGCATATAAGAATGATCATTTCACAGATCCTGTTCTCAAAGAAATTAATCTACTAGAAGAGAGTTGCCATAAAAGTGCCATAAGAAATGTACAGATATCATACTTCATTAGCTAAATTAAAGAGCAGATTCCTTTCTCTTGTGAAGAGGGAAGAGTAATAAAGGAGGCTTTCTGAACAGGCCCTGATGCACTGCTAGGTCTTAGCAGGACTGATAAGAAGGTCATTCCAGGCACGAGCAATAATGTGAGCACTGTCAGCAAAATCTGATTGAGGTTAGACTTAGGGTAGACTTGGAGAAAGGAGAATAATACAGTTCAGATGAAATTGATGGCCAAATATTCATTCATTCCATAAATATTTGTGGAGAGTAAACCTGGTAGAAAATGAGGCTTGGAATAAAGTAGTTGCAGTATGAGTGGAGAGCAGTGAGTAGATTCGAATGATACTCAACTAGAATTTAAAGAGTAGTCAATGATTCATTGGATTTGGGCAGCCTGTGAGTGAGGGAGAGAGGTAAAGGATCAGTTGAGCTTTCTGGTATGAGCCATAGCATGTGTTATAATCGTAGTTACTGGTTTTTGGATGCTTCCTATTTTACAGGCACTTAACTTGCACCTTTCATATTTGGTCTCACTGACTTTGCAACCGTACAATAAAGTGAGTTTTATAGCTCCTTTGTTGATACTAGTACTGTAGACCACTAGGTTGAAATGCTAAGAGACAGTCACATAATCATGGAAGGACATGGGGCCTTTCCCATCTTCCTTTACCTTGATAGGATCACATTCATTTGTTTTCCCTCCTATTAAAGAAATCAAGGACCATACATTACACTGATTAATATTCCACTACTGCCAGTGGGAAATGATAAATGCCAATTTATATTCAAAATAAGAGTACTTTAAAATTATGGTTGCTTTAGATAAGACGCTGACTTTGCTAAACAGTCTTCTCTTTTGAAACCTACTGTGATTTTAACGTTGACTTTAAGACTTTATTAACATTGCTTATTCCTCTTAATTTAGTTGTATTCTTATGGACGAAGTTATTTATTTTAAAATAATATCCCTCTAAGCTACTTATTATCAGGAGTTATGAAAATAAGTATAGCTTTCTTACGAGGTGCAAATCAAATGTGTTTTCTCTTCTTGATTTTCACTCAGAGTAGGGGTGAGATTTTTTTTTTATATAATCCCAAGAAGAGTTCATGTTCCCTCTCAATTTTTTAAATCTCTAAAATGTGTTCTTCACAGGAAAATATTAAAAATTTGGGGACAGAATCAAATCAGCAAATTAAAGATTAATATGAATAAAAATGATGTTCTGTAATAGGTTCTGCTGTTTTGTTCTTTAATTTTTGTAAAACAATTTGATTAGAATTTCAAAATAAAAAGAGAACTTTACTTATAGTACTAGCTCATTCAAACTTTAATGACCAATTTATTGGGACTTCTGTGGTACAGCAACAGGATAAATATATTTATAATTACAATAATGCTAAATCAGAATATCATGCCGGGGCATGGTTCTTTAGCACAGAGTTCAATGCTGCTCATATTTGCCCCCAAATTTAGCTAACATATACTCTTGGTTGAAGAAGTAAAATCTTATTCTAGTCTAGTTCAAGCCTGTAGTTATCAAGGAGAAAATGGAAGGGATTTAAATTCTATTGTCTAATGCCCTAGGGACCTGGGAAAGTTTTATACATCAGGCTGAGTTTATCCTCACCCACAAATCCCATCAGCCTTGAATTCAGCTAAATTCAGTAGTGACCAGAGACATGGTTGTGAACCTCAGGGTGGTTTGAAGTAACAAAGAGAAGGATTAGAAGAATTTAGACATACTGTGCCCATGAAGGCCAGATCTACAAACAGCCTTGAGCTCTCAGTAATGGTGTGGTCACAGTTTTTATCAAGTTCATAGAGAACAAACTGCTATCATTTACTTGATTTCTGTTCAACTCCACTCCAATAGATATATTAGAACAGTGTCTTGTCTGTGATAAAACAAAACTATATCTATATCAGACTGGTATGAAAATAGTAACCTAATTTCATGTAGATACATAGACGGGTAAATAGATAGAAATCAACATATTCCCATAGTGTTCAGAGGTTGGGACAAGAACATGTCCTTAATCTTTGGACCTTTGTCTGCTCCTGTTTCTTGGTCCCCAGCAGTGAGTGGTGGCAACTGTTGGGAGGGCACAACCAGAGGAGAGTGTGCTGGGGGCTGGATAAGCCTCAGGCCTGCAGTTAGGACTCTAGGTAATTACTCAACCCATTTCTATGAGAACAAACGACATACTACCGATAACAAAACAAAGTGACTTTCCATTATAGGACAAAGAAAAAGAAAATTAAATCAGTGCAATCAGTAAATAATTAACAATGTAGTTAGCACTGATTCATCCACACAGGCCATTTGCAGCTGTGTTTTGAGCCCTCATGATCTATTTATACTTCCAGGTTAATCCTGGCAGTGAGAATCAGAGGCAGCAAGGTCTACTGGGGCCCAGCTTTTTTGTGGTCTTCTTCATAGCCATCTTCCTAGAGTGGAACAGTTAGAATCATCTCTCCTGAGCAGCACAACTTACTGCCTATTTCCACATCCACCATCATTTTAGTAGGCTCTGAGCAACGTCTGCTTGGCCTCTAAGTTTAACACACACCCTAGTTTCCTGCTCTTTGTTGGCCTAGTTTTCTCTTATGGTGGTCATTAAGTCTGTTCACAAATACTCCAGTTTCCCTCTCCTTCCAGGGACCAGGTAGGACTGCACTTCACCACTGAGTTTGCATTAGGCACAGTCTTCTAACTTGCCTTGGCCGATGAAATGTTGAGCAGAAGTGTCATGAGCGTGTCCATGTGGAAGCTTTACGAGCTAGTGTGTGATTCAGAGACCATGGAGTGCACGTTGACCTGAAGCCTGTGTCAGCCTGGATCTTGGAATAAACACAGTGAGGAGAGGCCTCTTGCAGATCTGCATTAGACATAAAGCATTAGACCACTGAAAATTTGGATTGAATATTACTCAAGCATAATTAGTCTAGCCTGACTGATATTACACTTAGAACTTAACAATTTTATACTCAACTTGACTATTTCACTAGTCAAAACTGGTGAAGGATTCTGCAAGTTTATTTTCAAAGACCAGTTTTTAAAATCTAGAACACTGCCATTAAATAATCACATGACGGAAACTCATTTTGTTTTTTAACTTTATTTAAAATGTACCATGCACCTTGCAAGGTCTAGTTGTCTAAATAATACAAATGATATCTTCATAGTAGTTATATTTTTATAACACTAGTGAATATAGTAATTAGAGCAGTTAAAGTTATTTAAAACAGCAAGTGTTCAGATGAAAATGTATAAAAGCACATTAAAAATAGTCTCTGATTTATCCTGCTTTTGTCTTAAAACTATTGTAGAAACTTAACTGTCTATCATATCACCTCGAATAAACAGGTAAAATATGTTTTTCACCATTTTGAGGGTTTAAATTTTTCTCTTTAAATTGATGTCTGAACATGGTTACAAAGCAGGATAATATACAGGTACAGCTGCTGCCAGGAGAACTATAAAATCAGTACATGAGCTTGATTTTAATCATTTTAATATTTTCTTTATCTTTGCAGTGTATCATCCAAGATTCAAGGAAGAGCTTTTCTTAAGTAAAGTAAATTAGAAAGAGTTTGGTTTTTGGTATTTCTGACTCATTTCTTTATCCTTTTGCTCTTTATCCCCTATCAACACCTCTCCTTTCTGCCATGATTTTCACATGCCACGTGAGCAGTCACAGATTCAATTCCTAGGTCTAATGCCATTAATTTATACCTTCTCTCAAACTGAAGTCAGTAGTTTTTCTTTTCTCAGGAGTACATGCATTTCAAATGTGTCTGTGATGGTGGAAGGGGGCGTGTGTATCCTCTGAAAAAAATTTCAGGCATCAGATGAAGGAGGGGCATTAGGATAGAAGGGGTGCTGTCTAGGACCTCTCAAATAATACTCTATGGTAGAGCTTTTCAGTCAACAGATGAGGGCAGCCTGGCTTTAGACAAAGCAAGAGAGGGAATCAGGCCACTTCCATTTGCATAAATAGTTGTATTTGTATTCAACTATGTTTCAACTGACTTTCTAACCTTTTAGAAAACAATTTAGATTCTTTGCACCAGACAGCATCTCTGTGTGAAATTTATAGTAATTCGAACAGAAACTCCCTGACTGAACATTTGATTAAAATTACAGAAGCCAAACTACCAGGCAACTACTTCTAGCTCCATATGGAACATCTGCTGAAGTAAGCCTTTAGAAGTCAGACATAATTGAAATGCCATGCTCTAGGGGAAATATATACAATACAAAATTAAATGATGAGCATGAAGGGGAGAGCTCATAAAGTGTGGGCTATAGGTAAGCCCTTTAGTGACTGGCTCAAATGTGGGGGCTTCAGAAAACAGTAAAATGGTAGGGGGTTGTGGATTTGTTTGCACCTAATAAAGTGTAGTACTATCTAAGTCTAGGTGTAGTAAAATTGCAGGTAATATAAAGGCTTTAAAATAACTAATGAAGGTACACTATAATTCAATTTTTAAATTTGTTTAAATGTTAAAATAGTAAATACATTTCAAAAAGTCAAAAGAGTGAAAAATTATACGAAGAATAACTTTGGCATATAAAGTTTTAGAATTCAGGAAAAAGCAAAGTTATTTGACTTATCTTAAAGTTAAAGAACTTTAAAGAAAATATAATTAGTGATATTGAGAAATAGAAATATATGAAATATTCTTGCTAAATTTTCAACAAGCCTATAAAGATATAACTGGTAGTGACAACTAGGGTGAAAATCAATATTTCCAAAGAGGTGTCTTACTATATTACTTAACCAACTATGCTAGAATTTTTTTTCAAAGCTAAACAACTAGTATATTAAACCCACTGACATCATAAAATGAATGATTGTTGGTACATTTCTATTTTTATAGAGAAATTTACTGATATCATTTTGGAGCAATACCAGTATTTATATCTACCAACATTGCTTATAACTGAGTACACAATAGGTAGACCATAGGTCAAATGAATAATTATTGATTATGTCGTCCTCTCTTATAGGTTAACAAGACAATCACAACTGTCAACTGGAATAAAGAGTCTGGGTAAAGGTGAATTTAGAGAGTTTGTTTTATATTCAAGGTGAGGAACTCGAGTCCCAGGAAACAGTCCAACAGAGTGTTCTGAGGATCTGCTCCGAGGTCTATAGATTTGAGTGCAGTTTTCATACTTTTTAACAAAGCAGTGTATGTGCAAGAAAGGGCTTACATGTCTAATAGCCATATACTTCAAAGATAACAAGAACTTCTGGTTATACATCAAACAAAGCTTAGAACGTTGGTGTTACCCATGTGTGAAAGGAGGTAAGACCCAGGTCATTACTTTTTCTCTCAATCTCTCAGAAATGCAATTGGGAAATGTGAGAGTGAGGTACCCTTTATCTTTTGCTATTGTAGATCTGTCCAGTTAATGTCTTCAGTCATGAGAGGAGGGGTTGCAAGGTCATTTAGACACAGGCTTATGAGGCCTGCATGGCTGCTTCACAGAACAGCATGGAATTTTATTGTGCTGACTTTAAGCCTATGCAACTAGCTTGGCTACATTCACCTGTTAGACCAAGGAGAAGGGTCCCAGTTTTGGTCATAATCCCCCCTTTTGATCATCACCAACCCACAGTTGCATTCCTGACCAATGAGGTGTTCCTTTGGTTTTCCTCTGGCACAGTGAGGTACTTTTCATTTCCTTACTGATCTTACAAGTTATTCACTAAAAATATATTCTGGATCACTTCTACCTTCCTGGGCCTTGTCCTGTTTTTGCCTCCTTTGACACCTACCATAACATGGGAACAACTTGATAATTAATATGATCAAAATTACAATTGTGAACACAGGTTTTAAAATTTGTCTCCCAAAAATGTCCCCTGGCAGAATTTCCCTGGAGTTTTTCCCCAGGGCATGCCCTATATAACAGATGTATCCCATGAAGTCAGAATTGATAGGAAAATTTAGAACAGGTTTGTGTAAGATAGATCTTAGACTCTGGGTTTTAGAGTTATACATAAGTATTTGACTTACGGGCTCACTGTTTGTTGGACTCAAAGTGGTAATATTTTTCCAAGACCAATAGTTGGTATCTAAGAATTGGGTGGCTTGGAAAGACATGCTGTATAAGAGTAGGTGAGTCCAATAAGAAACAAAAATAATGCATATTGTCCCTTAGTTATTAACCTGGTCTGGCCTATCGGGAGAGCTGTCCACGTCAGATGTTGACTTTTTCTCAACCTGGTTTGGTAGCAGTTTTCCTAGTCAGTTGGAGTTGAGTGTCATTAACAGAAGTTGAAGTCCACTCAGAAGGAGATGTCTTTTTAAAATGAGAAATGTGAATCCATGAGTTTATGCCTTTTAATTTTGCAATGCATGGATTGGTTAAGAGTATCGGGCATGGTCCTTTCCAATGGGGCTGCAAAGAGTCTTTAATTTGATGTCTCTGCCAACAAACAGAATCTCCAGGTTGTAGTCCATGATCATTATGAAGGAATCATCTGCCAACTTTTCATTTCCTTTTAGCGTCTTAATAAGACCTTGAAAATAATGCAAAGTGGATTCATACATTCCCTCATCTAATTGCATAGGCCATCCTGTTATTATTTTAAAGAGAGACAGCTGATGTGTACCAAAAGGTGTAGATCTAAGGTTGAGGAGCACTAGTGGAAGAGCTTTGGCCATGAGAGAGTAAATGTTTCTGAAAATTTTACCATTGTTTTGATGGTGCCATTAGTTCTTTCCATTAGTCCTGAGGACTGGGGATGATAAGCACAGCGAAAGTGCTGCATTATTGGCCAAATGTTACAAGTAGATTTAATTATTTGTCCAGTGTAATGAGTTCCTTGGTCACTGTGTGATTCGACAGGAATTCTCCAAACAGGAATTATTTCTTTTTGGTAACAATTTACCTACTGTTGAAGTCATTGCTCTTCTGCAAGGGAAAGCTTCAACCCAATGTGAAAACATACAGATCAAAACAAGGACATATTGAAAACCTTAACAGGGGGCATTTGGATAAAACCCATCTGCCAAATTTCAAATAGTCTCATTGGCAAAGGGAAAACTCCCTTTAAACTATGCAGAGGATTCCCTGTGTTATGTTCAGGGCAGATTAAACATTTAGAATATATTTTCTGTGCTATAGTAAAAGAGGATTTCCAAAAGTATTGTTTTCCCCAAGAGATCATTTTCTCTGGGGCCCAATGAGTCAAATCATGAATATAATGTAGAAGTGGAAGTTGAGCTTTTAAAGGAAGTATTGGACATAGATTAGGTCCAATCCACAGGTTCCTGTGAGAATCAAAATTACCTCTCTTTGGATCCACATTTCTTTTTCCTCTTTTGTGGCAGTCTTCTGAAAATTAATCAAAGCCTCAGTTAAGTTAGAGGAGGATTTGCTAACTTGTTTCCTTTAGTTTTTAAAGTGTCCACCTTGGGGTAGCCATGTGCTTTTGTTATTGCCAATTCCTTAGGGAGTAAAATGGCTTCTAACAAAGCAGCATCTTGTTTCCCATTTTTAATACGTTGTCCAGTAGAGGTTAAAAAAACCCATTGTTTCCAGAGCATCCCCAAATCATGGACTACTCCAAATGCATATCTATTGTCAGTAAAAGTGTTTGCCACCTGGTTTTTAGCCAAATGATAAGCTCGAGTTAAAGCAATTAATTTGGCTTGTTGTGCTGACTTTATTTCTGGTAAATAAGAACTTTCAATTATGTCCACTGAGGATGTTATTGCATAGCTAGCCAGGTAATGTTCTTGTGCATCCTTTAAGTAAGACCTGTTTGTAAACCAAATTTGATTAACATTAGGAGTTTCTTGTAAGTTATTGCTAGGAGCAAGAAGGTAGCTGTTATTAAAATGCAGTCATGGTCATTTTTCTCCTGCAGTGTTGGAAGCAAAGTTGTAGGGATAGGATTATTACTTTGAGTTAAGGTAATATTAGATGCAGAAAGCAACAGAACTTCATACGAGGCTAATTGGCTTACAGAATAGTGCGGTGTGTGATTCCAACTTAGACTAGATTCAACTGAGTGTGTGGCATAAATAGTTAAAGGAGACCCTATCATCATTGCTTCAGTAGCCTTATACTAGAGAGCTATTGTTGAAATAGCCCTGAAAAGTAGTGGAAATCCTTATGCTACTGAGTCTAATTGTTGACTATAATAACCTATAGTTGATGTTAATCATCATGTTCTTGAGTTAATACACCAAAAGCATTTCTTTTATCTTTGTGTACAGAGAGAAAAAATGGCAAATTGAAATTAGTGTGACCTAAAGTTGGTGCCTGAGCCAAGATGTACTTTAAGGTACTTATGGCTTTTTTTCCTTCTGGTTTCCATTTAATCAAATAAGACTGGTCAGACTTAAGTAATATATATAAAAGTTGAGCAACAAGTGAAAAGTTAGGCACCCAATTTCTGCAGTATCTAGTCAATCCTAAAAAATCCCCTCAATTGTTCTTTTGTTAGCAGTTTATGAAGCCATCAGTTTTTCTGTTATGGTTCTGTAGTTTTTTACCTAGTTCAATTTTATGATCCAAAGGTTTATCAGAAACCTGTATTCTAGAGTAAGTGTCAGAGGTCTTGTCATGAATCTTTCTGAAGGTGAAACATATTTGCAAAAGCATCTGAGTAAAGTAATAACTATCTATAGATGACAAAAGACAACATTATGATGTAATTGACAAGGAAATTTGGTTATTTCTGTGACATATGACATTTTAAGATAATAACTAGAATTGCAAGTGATAACATTATACCAGGACATATTAGAAATTGAAAAAATTTTATATAATTTTTAAAACACATATTAATAACATATATGCATGCAAGGATATCATAAGACAGGCTTAGCATCACTTATTTGACAATGTGTCCCATGTAGTTTAATATACAAAACAAGCCTAATTAGTTTAATAGTTCCCTTTTTATAAGAAGAGGGATCAAATTCGTTGAGCAGTCCCCAGGGCCCAGTGGAAATTCTCAAAGTTACTTTCAGATCAAAATAAAGACTTTATTTTGAATTCAAATTTGGGGAAATTTGTCAAAAATATCAAAAGGTTTTAGAACACTTGGTCAAATACAATTATAGATCAATATAAAACAATACTTAATTATCTATCTAACCAAAGTGACAATAAAAAACTTTTAGATAAATACAGAAATTTAAATAGTTGTAGGAAAAAACTTACCTGTGATTAAAGATCTGATAAAAACAATCCAGAAAATTAATTTTGATAAAATATAAAATCCCTGCCTTTTTGGTAGACTACTCAAAGCTAAAAAACCCTTTCATAATCTCTTTATCAAGAGCAGGCTAAAAGTCCAAGAAAATCATCCTTTCAGGAAAAAGAAAACCAAATTTTAATTTTTGTACCAGCTTACTTTTGATATTAAAACTTACTTGTGTAATTAATTTCATTTCAATCTTAGCCAATTTGACCATGCACAAAACTCTTTCTTCAGAGTTTTTCTTTCACAAACTTTCTATCACTTCCTTTTTACATTCAGAATTTGCCTTATGCCTTTTTTCCCCTAGTGCCTTAGGACAAATTTATCTTTTTTAACAAAACAAACAAAATATCTCCATTCCTTATACTTTCTTTGTTGAAAACGTACATCTTATTATTTTTTTTTTGTATATAGACTGTCTAAAAATATGTGCTTTCTCATAGAAAATTTCTCAGCATGGCACAAAACATGTTTATTAGTAAACCCAAGTATTCTCCACTTTCCCTGCAGTAAAAATCCAAAACCTATGTTTAGTAATTAATTCCAATATTTTATCCTATGTGGAAATAACCTAGATACTCAAAAAAATTTTATTTAACTTAATTTAGCAAAACTCTAAGGTTTCAAGTTATCAAGGGGTTTTGAAGTTATTTTAAGTACATATACCATAATGCATAATTATTGTCAAAAAGTTCACACAAAAGCTTTTATCCTTCATTTCTATTTAGTTTACTTTTTCCCAGTAATTATATCTAGATTGCCTACAAAAACTTCATGAGACATTAGACAAAATTGGCTATTATTCTAAATTATTATTTTTTGCTGACCAATTTTGTAACAGAGATAACATGTCTGTATCATATCTAATGCTGATAACTCTGAAAACATGTTTATTTCAATCAAACCAACAAACTTGAATAAACTTTCATATACCAAAGATTACTTTATATCTTCTTAACTTGAAATATATTTGGATTAGTTTCTATTATGTTTAGAAATAATTTATATAAGTGCTTCCTTTAAGTCAATTAAATAGAGCTCTTTTAGAAATTATACCATCTGGAGGTAGGAAAATATATAGAGAGAGACATACATAGATAGACATAAACAGAGATCTTTAAAAAATTTTAACCACAACTCAGCTACAAAACTCAAAAGAATAGTTGTATCCAAATTGTTTTACTGATAAAGATTCTTTTTTTTTTTTCCTGTAAGGATGCTTTTTAGAGCTGTTTTTGAAGTCATTTTGTCTTTTAGGAGCTCCTGCATATCAATCAAAGAATACCTTCCATTGTCTCTGAGAGGTTTTGAATCTCCTCTTTTAAGGGTGACCCTTAAGGTGGACTTATCTGAAGCAAAAGTTCTGCAGAATGGCCATGTTAAACTGGGATCTCCTTTAGTAATATCTTCCTATTTAGGAAATCATTTTCAAGCATGTGCTCCATATATATTTTTGCTGGAGTACTAGAAGGTGGTTGGCTGTCAGATGTCCCATATTTTCCAGATTTTGATGTTTTGTTTCCCATTCTTTTTCAGTGCTGGCTGAGCTGGTTGTCAGTTGTCAAGGAGGCAAATAGGGGAAAACTCCAACTCAAGCCACCAGCTAATCTCCTTATTTTTCCTGGCTCAAAAGGCCAGAAAACCTGAGCACCAAGTCTAGAATTCCCTTCTCTGTGAACACGGAGGATAATTTGTCCCACTCGGACAAACACAAAACAACTCAAGGACCTTCAACCATTGATTGGGAGACCTAAGACCCAGGAAAGACTCACCCTACCACAGCTGGAGCTCCGGGGAGCTGGATGAGCTCAAAAGTCGGGCCATGGCACTGGGTCCTCTCAATGCTCCAGGTGGTCTCAGGCAGCCCCTCTGGGTTCCTTCATGGTCGCCAATTTGTCAACTCAAATAAAGAGTGTGGGCAAAGGTTAATTAAAGGAGTTTATTTGATAAACAAGGTGAGAAACTTCATTCCCAGGAAACAGTCCAACAGAATACCCTGAGGAACTATTCCAAGCTCTACAGATCTACAGATCTTAATAAAGCAGTGTATGTATAGGAAAGGGCTTATACATCTAATAGTCATATACTTCAAAGATAACAAGAACTTTTGGTTGTATGTCAAACAAGGATTGTGATGTTGGTGTTATCCACGTATGGAGGGAGGCAAGGACTGGGTCATTATTTTTTCCTTCAATCTCTCAGAAATGCAGCTGTTGTGGGTCTG
The DNA here is from genome assembly GCA_031878705.1 of Tapirus indicus. Classification (NCBI taxonomy): domain Eukaryota; kingdom Metazoa; phylum Chordata; class Mammalia; order Perissodactyla; family Tapiridae; genus Tapirus; species Tapirus indicus. Next base: position 4,524,689 of record CM062933.1, read on the forward strand.
TGCAGCTGGTGTCCTCAGTCATGAAATGTGGGGTTGCAAGGTTATTTAGACATGGGCGTATGACAGCTGCATGGCTGTTTCACAGTACGGCACGGGTTTCTGTACTGACTTCAAGCCTGCACAGCTTGCTGGCTATATTTCCCTGTTAGACCAGGTAGAGGGGTCCCAGTTTTGTTCATACCACCAATATAATAAAGTTGGGTTAGGAATATTTTTATTGCCCACTTCTCAAAATAATAATGAGTATTAAGTTTTAAATATTCAAAATTATTTAAATAATAGATTTGGCAATTATTTGATTTATATTTTACTACTGAAATATTCTTATTTTTGGCTTTGTCTATTCTATATGAAATACTATTTATAGAATCAAAATTCCAATATTTGGTACTTGACAGAGGAACAGAAAAGTAGAACTTAAAAGTCTGTGGTGTGGTATAGAAAAGAGCTATGAAAGGGAAAGAAATCTGGAGAATTATGTTTTATGTCATGTTGCAGTTGTACCATTTGTTGAAATTCACATGGTTTGTTAATTTCAGCAAGAGACAAAACATGAATAAAGATTCAAGATATTATAGAGATGTTAGCAACTCTTTGGTCAGTAGAAATATGTTTTCATTAATGACAACATCAGAAAGACTTTATTTCAAATATACACTTTAATAAAAATACTCATACATATTCATGAAGAAATTCATATGTTTGGCTCACAGAACTTCCCAGTGATTTGTGCAAGGATTAGAAATAACTAGTGGGAGAGGACACATGCCTCTCCTGCTGCAGCTAGAAAACCATGGTGCTTGAGTGAATAGATGAAACTTAGCCCTTTTAGTCCTTAAGGTTAAGCTTTAGGACCTAGATGTTGTTTGCTAGGATAAACTTTCAGGAAACAATTTAGAAAACATTTCTGAATGTAGGTTAGGTACAAAAATGGTTTTCCTGGGCATTTCTCTTTTTTAAACTCCAATAAATATCGGAATTGTATTATTGACTATTAAGGGCTAAATAGAATAGGTAAACAATAAATTCAAGCTCCAGGAAAAGAATAGGAAAATTAAAATTTCAGCCTATGCACTATTGAAGTAGAGGCCAAAATATTGTATCAAAATAGGGTGTAGGTTTTAAAGGAAAATGTGCACAAAGTAAGAAATATAGAAAATTAAGCCTATCCATGTCAGATTATTTAAGAAAAAACCCCAGAGAGTCAGTGACAGAAAAACGTTGAGGCCGTAGTTCCAACCCATGCAGTTAATTGACTGTGCTCATGTAGTATTCCAGGAATGTGGAATTCAGAATCAAAGCTAGACAGGGGCTCAGTGCTCCAAAAGTTGTAGAATAAAGAAATGGAAAAGCGTAATAAAATTACAAAGTACAGTCTATGAGTTTGTGTTTCAGCTTCTTAGCGATGTTGAAAGATGTAACTCTCTTTTGCATAGAACATTTCCTCTACAAAATAATTTGTCTAGTTGTTAGAAGTTAGGTGTAATGAGCAGTTATCATTAACACATATCCCAAATTGGATCTATCAGTGTGAGTTAAATTGTACTTCACTTAGAATTTATAGCTATGTGTTATGAAGTGTTACTCTTTACTTCTATAAAATGGAAAGCATATAAAATCTGGAAGATTTAAAGTACTTATTAACTTTTGACTTGGTTGATTCTGTAATGAAGTTAATGAGCCTACGAATTTACGTGATGTTAGAGAAGGTTCTAAAACGGATTTTTGTAGACTTACTCCAAATTAGGGATCACATTTTAACAAGCATTTCTTTAATGGATATAAACCAAACAAAGTAAAACATCAAAGTTGATAACTTTGTCATTTCCCAAAGCTATTTACCAGCACTAGACTTATATTTTGAATTTGATGATATTGCTAACTACTTCAGTGCAAAAATGATTCTCAACCATGAATTTTTTTGTAAGAAAGAAAATCAATTCCAATAATATATTTCTATATGAAATTTTATATGGTTGCAATCATGTCTACTTTCCTCAACTCAGCATTTTTGGAGAATATACAACTCAATCTAAATCGCTGGATTAGTTACCATATTTGAAAGATGGTGCAATTTTTACCTTATCATTTGTAAAATTATTATCCAAATATATGCCTAGCTAAGTTTTATTTGGAGTTGAAAAAAAGACATAAAATATATAAGCTGATGGGAACTCTGTGCTTTTAGACACTCTGCCTGATGACGTGGTACACATGTGTTTGCGTTTTCTATATCAACATGAGATGTGTTAGTTGAGGCAAATGAAAACGAAGGTTGACCTTTCTCCTAACACAGCAATGCCGACTGATTAGAAGAGCATTCAAATAGGGGACTCATTACTGTATTCACATGACTGGCATCAAGAAGAAGACCATGTTGGTGGTACTCGAGACACTGGAATATCTGGTTGTGGATGTATATATTTATATATTTATACAAAAAAAAACCACCAAAGCTTTCTTCCTTTGTTTTCTCTCCTTACCCTAATTAGTGTCCCATATGTCTCTTGGGGCTGCCTCGGCTAAAACCATATGAAGCCTGTGCTTCTGATTCTTTGCATTATAATTTAATTATAATACAGAGAACTTGATGTCTGTCACTAGTGATTTTGGTGTTAAATCAACCTGTTTTAAATCTCTTTCAAAAAATGGGGCCATTCTGGGTTTCTTGATATTTTTGTCAAAATATACTTTTCTCTTGTTCTTTATCTCTTGGCTTATTTTCTTTTTTACTTTGATTGAATTTTTCCTTTTTTCACATTTACTTTGGCTCGCTTTTTTATTCTCTGAGGGGGTAAGTAAAAAACTCAGAGGGGATTGTGCCTTTTCCAAACATTACGTAGTTTTCTTTTCTTTGTTTGCCTAACTCTCCATTTTCATGGATATATCAACTTTGTCTGTTCTTACAAACTGTTCTGAATAATTTTTCTCTCCAACACTGTTTTAATTATTTATTGCTGTATAACTAATTTCCCCTAAAATTAGTATCTTAAAACAATAATTAATGTGTATTGTCTGTACCGTTTCTGAGGGTTAGGAATTTGGGAAGAGTTCAGCTTGGTGGTTCTGACTGGGGATCTCTCATGAGTTCCGAGCAAGTTGTCTGCAAAAGCTGAATGAGGCCAAGGGATAAACCTCTGTAATAGGGTTCTCTAGAGAACAGAAGGATTGGAATACAAAAGGAGATTTATTATGAGGAATTGGCTCACGTGATTATGGAGGCAGACAAGCCCCACCATCTGCTGTTCGCAAGCTGGAGATCCAGGAAATCCAGTGGTATAATTCAGTCCCAATCCAAATACCTGAGAACTCGGGGAGCTGTTGATATGAATCCCAGGCCGAGGGTAGGAGAAGATGAGATGAGATATCCCAGTTTAAGTAATGAGGCAGACAAAAGGGGTTAATTCCTCCTTCCTCTACCTTTTTGTTCTACGTAGAACCTCAACAGATTAGATGATGCTAACCCCGATTGGGGAGGGCAGTCTAGTCTACTGAGTCCACCAATTCAAATGCTAATCTCATTCAGAAATACCCACATAGACATACCCAGAAACAATGTTTAACCAGATATCTGAGAATCCTCCGATCCAGTCAAGTTGCCACATAAAATTAACTGTCACAGACTCTAAGGTGGTGCACTCATGTTTTTGGCAAGTTAGTTCTGGCTGTTGGTAGGAGACTTCAGTTCCTTGCAATGTGTTCCTCTTTGGCAGCTTGAATTCCTCACGATATGGCAGCTCATTTCTTCCAGGTAAGTGATCCAAGAAAGAGCAAGACGGAGGCTGCAACGCCTTTATGACTTTTCTGGGAAGTCATACTACTGGTTACCCGGGTGGTTCCTACTCAGTGTAGTAGGGGACCACACAAGGTATGAGTACCAAGAAGTAAGAATCATCAACAGCCATCTTGGGGGCTAATTACCACAAACACATGCAATACATGATTTTTTTCTCATCTCGTTTCTGAGTCATTTGAAATTTCTCAGGAATAATTTTTATTTAACGCTTACCTTCCTTTTACATGTCTTTCTAAATTTTATCTCCCTATAAAAACAAATCCATGTTTGCATTTTATAATCTTGCAATTGATCAACCATTCAGTGTTATCATGTAATTTGGGTTGTTCAACATATAGCATTTTTTAGACAATGTGGTAAACTCATGTTTGCATACAATCATCTTTTAACATAATTTTTGTTACCTTTTCCTGTCAGCATCATTACGGACAATTCTAACAATATCAATGTGTTCCAATTTTTTCCCCTGTTTCATTATTATTATTATTATCATCATCATCATCATCATCATTATTATAACCACAGTTTACTCTGGAAGCATTCTTTAACAAAAAATAACCCAGATTCACCTTGCTTTTTCCTGGCCCAGGACATTGAATCACCTATTATTCAGAGTTCTGGTTCCTTTTAGTAGAGAATAGCATTAAAACCCCGACTATGGGAGCCAGAAGAGCACCTCTGATTGCTTCAAAGGAATCCTGTAAGTAGGCAAGTTGTTCTGTTTGATATTTATGGTTTCTGTTTTTTGAAATTTTCAATTCTGTGACTGTATCAAAAAATAGTTGCAATCATCTTTCCACTTAAAAAATAGTTTCTTACTGAATATGAACTCTAGAAAGGATATACATGGATTTGGTTTGACATGCAAGGAGTAGAAAGACATGAGGCAAGAAATTAAGAGAATAAAAATAAGATGGTATATACAAATCTGAGAGTTAAGGAGCTAAGGGGAGGACTAGTTGATAATTGCTGGTGTCTCACCTGGAGCTTAAAACATTTTTATATGAAAGTCATTTATCATGTGCATATTGGGTAAGAGGAGTTCAGAATTCCATGTTTTCCTCTTGAAGCAACATATTTTGGAGCATTCCTCCATTTTCTATCAAGATAACCATCATCAGTTTCATGGACAGTCTCTGGTGCTTCCCCAGAAATTGTGAGATTTAGTGGTTGGAGTGCTAGCTCTGAAGTCATCATGTGGAACTGTGTGACCTTAAGCAAGATGTTTAAAGTTCCTAAACTTCAGCTTCTTCATCTGTGACATAGGGATAATAATAACAACGCCACGGTATTTTAAATACAAATGCAATATGAAAGGCATTCAATTAATGCTGAAAGAATGACTGAATGATAGTGAGTTATATGTGTTATATTTTGCATGTGTTATATGATCAGGGGATTAGCATAGTGCCTGAGACCTAACACACACTGGGTTAATGCTAGCTGCTTATTATAATCCAATTTGACTTACTTTTTATTTCAAGAAACTTTTTGGTAGCCTTTTTCACTCCAGCAAAGTCCTTCCCACAACCTAAAGCTTTACATGGTAGACATGAAGAATATTGTTGAAGTATTCATTAATAGAGCCAAACAAAGTTACTTTGGTTGAGAAGGCAATGTGACTAACTGGAAAGAGATCTAATTTTGGAGCATACTTGCAAACTGTGTGACTTTGGTTAAATTATTAAACCTTTCTAAGACTCAGTTTGCTGAAAAAAAAAACAGGATAAAAAATGGGGTAATAACATCTATCATTAGTATCGTAGTACAGATTAAACAAGTAGCTCTTACTGTATAGTAATAAATATTGCTATTTTTTGAAAGAGAATGACCACCTCTTAATATAAACACCTCTCCATAGTACTAAACCTACCAGAAAATATAACCCCCTCCCTCAACTCCAAATACTAAGAAATCTGCATCTTGTTTGTTTGTGGTGATTGTTCTGTTCAGTGACATTAGCTTTGAAGTGTGATTGATTCCATCTTGGTTTGCATTTTGCCAGTTTAATTTTACTTTAAATAATAAAGCTAATTTAAAATTTCAAACATTAGGTTTCATTAATGCTTATCTGTAAGAAAAGTAACTTGTTTTTACAGTTTCAGAATTAAGGGATTCAAATGATTATAGCACAAATACAGAAGGTGATCATCTTATGTAAGATGATTGGAGATATTGTTTAAGCACTTCTGTTTACTGTCATCATCATTTTGGTAAGGACCCACATAAGAGCCATGTTTGGAATGGCCCAAAGTAAAAATTATGTGACTTGGAAGGGGATCTAGTAGAACCGCTTAAATTTATAGACAATGAAACAAGACCAGGAGTTTATGTCATATCTGCAGTCCCATGGCGAATTTTGTAGAACAATTTATATTCAGTCTTGTAGTTTTTTTGGCTTTGCTATATTATCCATATTTTGACTAGATTCAAGCCATTTCTCTTAAGTAGATTTGTGCTAAGGGGGAAAATGTTAGAAAAAAACAAGAGAAAGAGAATGTCAATAAAATGCATGTCTTATGAAAACCACTATTTTTTTCCTATTTTCAGCAGATATTTAACTTGATCAGTTATTTCAAAGGTGACTTTCTACTAATGTTAGGACTTAAAGAGAAAGAAGAAAAAGAATGGCTTATTTACTCTTAAAAAGATAATTGTCAGCCGGGTGTGATATGGGACTGAATTAATCCTAGAAGATGTTGACTACAGGAGAACAGTAAGCATAAGAACAGCTTCTGTAATTTTACTACAGGGAACATTTCCCAAGCATTAGAGTCTTTCCATCTTTATGTTTTGGCCTCAAGCTGATCATTAGTTAATAGAGGAAAACTGACTGGGGGGGGGGTAGTTTTGTACAGATAGGAACATAATGGGTTCCACACCATCCCCTAAGCATTAAAAGTTACTCACTGAGAGAGAGAATATCAGGTCAGATACACTACTGATTTTTCTAAGGTTAATAGTTCTCTCATTTTTATGGTAATTATCCTTGACTGGCCACTAGCATAGATGATGTACACATAAGGGTTCAAGCCAACTGCAGAGTGATGTTAGCTTCAGTTCCCTCTAGCTGAGGGAGGTAAAAGAAGTGAAGTGAGAAATACATGAATGTAATAGTCTACAGAACTCCATGAACTATATTAAAGGACCTGAAATTTTATCAAAAGTTTTGTGGGTGATATAAGTAAAAAGTTAATAAGTTAATAAAAGTTTCTAAACAAAATTTAGAAAACAAAGTAGAAAACTGATGAAAAAATGATAGTAGAAATAGAAAGATCTGTTGGAAGAAAATTTGCAGTTAAATTGAAAAATATATGTTCAATTAAGAGACAAAAAAACAAAGGATTTTAAAATATTCTGATATCAAAATGAGATGAGAAAATGAAAGTTTATTAACAAAACATGGAAACAGGAAGCTCAAAAGCTCCAATAATATGATTACTTAAAACAAGTGCTTAAAAGGCCTGCAGGGCATCTTGCGCATAGCTGGCAACAATTATTGCTTATTGAATAAAGAAATTAATGACTAAATCCTTCTACCTTAAGATGCACTTCAAACTCCCTAGTTTTGGAAACTCTTAAGAGGAATAAATTCTCAATTTATTGAATTTCCACAGTGCAAATTCAAATGTGCTAGATACATTACATGTGTTATCCTTACAACAATTGTTTGGGGTAAGATTTATTACTCTATTTAACAGATGCACAAACTGAGGTTCAGAGATGGTAAGCGCCTCGTCCAAAGCCACACAGATAAGAAAAGGCAAAGCCAGGATTTGAGCCGAGTCTGTGTGACTCCAAAGCCTGAGCTCTGAACCTTCCTTTCACATGCATCTCTGTGTTCAAGAAGAAATAAAAGACGATAGTTAAATTCAAAGCTCACAGGCAATATTTTCCAGTTCAGAAGACATTTAGGGAGCATGTGTTATGTGCCAGATAATATGCAAGACGCTGAGAATACAGAGGCAGACAGTCTACAGTCTTGAGAGGTAGGAGAGGCAGGCTCCAACAGATGATTACATTTTGAAGTAAATGAGTTGTGACTTCAAAAAAAGAAAAGCCCAAGATGCCTTGGAAGCACATCTCTCACTGTCCGGGAAGTTTTTTGGGTATGATTCTCAAGCTGAAACTGAAATGGTAAATAGGAGTGAGCTCAGTGAAGTCAGGGTCAGGTTGTAGGAGGAGGGAAGAGCATCTGTAAGGCTTGGGCAATCAGGGAACAGGGAAGAAGCCTGGGGTGGGGGGGAGTGGAAGACCGATAGGGGTCTTGTTTACTGTACTAGGAAGTTTTTTTTTTTTTTTTCCTGAGGCAATGATAATCCTTTGAAAGATTTTAAGCTGGGAGTATGATAACCTTTTTTTTTTTTTTTTGAGAATGCTCCCTCTGTCTATTGTGCTATAAATGGACTTCAAGGTAGAAATGAGACACTGCTGCAATATTCTAGGCAGAACAGCATGATGAAGGCACAGACCTATGGTCTCTGAAACAGGCTTACAAACCCCCGGGGTGCACAAGATTAGCTAATTGGGCCAAGAAAAGAAACAGAACTTCTATAATTTTAATTTTATTTCAATTACTGTACACTTCTATTTTGCATATTTTTATAATATGTAAATATATACACGTATAGTACTGTTTTGCAATCAAAAAATTTGGAGAACACTGTTTTAAAGGAACGGAGTAAGATGGCTAACTATAATCAATGTGTTAGATTTTCATAGCATTTGGATAAATGGATGTAAGGAGTTGAGTGTACAGATGAGATATATGAGCCATAAGTTTTGGAGTCAACAGGATATGGAGGCTAACTGAACCCACGTAAGGGGATGAAACCAACAAGGAAGTCTATGTAAGGTGAGCAGAAACGAAAACCTAGCCCGGAACCCAGGAACGCCAACACTGAGAGTGAGCACTATAAGAGCAGAGAAGGAGAGGGAGATAGCAGGGCCAGACAGAAAGAAAGAAAAGCGGGGTAGAGTGCTGTCACAGAAACTAAAGGAGGTGTTGGTGTTGGTGTTGATGGAAAATTCTGCTGCGAGTCCAAGTAGGATAAAGCTAAGAAGTGTATTTTGTGTTCAGAACGTATAGTGATTGGCGACCTTTTTGGAAAACAGCTTCAGTGATGTGGTGGGATGGAAGTCAGATTTCCAAGGATGGAAGAGTGGATGACAAGTAAGGAAGTGAGGAGGGAGACTGATGTCAGTAACCGTGGCTGGGAATGGGAGAGGAGGAATAGTTAGCTACAGGGGTAATAAAGGGTTGAGGGTGGTCCTCTGTTTTCAACTACAATACGGAAGAAACTCACATGTTTAAACAATGCTGATGAAAAGTCACTAACTATAGCAAAGGGATCTGTGACCTCTTTCCTGTCTTATTTTCTAAGATAGACAATATAGATTAGATATCTATCTTATCTTTCCATGGCCTGACTAAACAATGAAAGTGAGCGGCAAAGTTTACCAAAACACAATTCTAACCCTTTGTGAACTGAACTTACAGAGAAAAATGAGCCAGTCTTTCAGTCTCATTCATGCTGATAAGGAAGAGGAAAAAGAAACCAGAAATATATAGAGGTAAAGAGGTCAAAACAGGCCTGCATTTAAAAAAGAAATCATTTAGCAATGGAATTCTAGAGAGGCTCCCATCCTCTTCCCCAGGGGTGGCATCTGCTTTTTATGCAATGAGCTAATTCTAACGTGTAGAGCTGAAGGTGCTGAATAGCATCCTCGTCCCTAAATGGGACTTGGTGGGGTGGAGAAGTGGCACTGCTGACTCAGGGTGGGGTGGGATTTGAGTGTGGGAAGAGCTGATAAAAGGAGAATAACTGCCGTTAATCATAAAGTTTCTCCTTTAGTCCATTTTACATATTTTCTAATTTATCTGATGGCTTGATGACATTTTTCTACTTCTTGTTATCGCATTTTACTCTGGGAGCTTCATTTAATAGAATTTCTAGAATTTTCCTACTAATCCCCTAAAAGTTCTTTGAAATGTTGGTTCTTATGAATTCATCCTTAACTCCTCAAGATTTGCCAATCCCTTATTTGTGCTTCTTTTGTAAAGCATTTGCAACACCTTATTTCAACTGATCAGTTTATAGTTCTTTCTCTTCCACTAGTCTGTGGACATCACATGAGAAAGCGTCATATCGTTTTGCTATCCTAACGCCCAGCATATATTCTGGCAACTGTTCTAAGCTTAATAAGTACTTTGAAATGAATGAATGAATGAATGAATAACTCATCATGGGAGCACTTTCTTTGCTTCTCTAAAACAGGTACTTTCTTTGAGAATCATTTTGATACATGTAATATAATTTAAGTCCCAAATACAACTCTAGTTAACAGCTGGTATTTGAGTTGGGAAGTGTGTTAATCACTTTGAGGACAATACACTTTGATTTCTTACAAGAAGCCTATAAATTAGTGATAATTAGCTCCATTTTATAGATGAGAAAACTAAGGCTAGAAAGATTAGTAAATTGCTCAAGATTTCCCAACCAATAAGTGATAAAGTTGGGACTTAACAGGAGACACAAAAGATGTCATTATGACAATTTTAATTTTCTGGATTCTGACTTAAGTCTTACTGCTAGGACTTTTGAGCTTTTACCTGCTGGGATTTTTGTGGTAGCTTATCTCCAAAGATGGCTGCTATCAGAACTCCCTTCCCCATGGAGAGGTGGAGTCTCTTCCTCCACCCACCTTGAACCAGGGCTGACTTAAGCCTATTTTGATCAAAAGAATACAGCAGAAATGATGCTGCTTCGGTTCCAGACCTAGCCTTTAAGAGGACTAGCTGTTTCTGCCTCCTACCTCTTGGAGCTCTGAGCTGCCATGTAAAAAAGTCCAGGGTGAAGAGAGAGGCCACATGTCGGATTAGGGAGGCATCGGGCATATGAGTGGGGAAACCATCTGGGATGACCATCCCCATTGAATCTTCTGATGACCCTGACCCCAGACTTCTAAAACTTCATAAGAAACTCCAAATGAGAACACCCAGCTTAATCTGGTCAGCCCACAGAATCCTGGGAGATAATAACAAATTGTTATTTTAATCCACTCAATTTTGGAGTAATTTGTTATATAGCCAAAGATAACAGGAACATTTTCTCAAATTCAAGTTTAAATTAAGATTACAAATCATAGTGGCCCATGCTTATTTTTATATGATTCTATTTGTTAGTATCCTGTAACTATCATTATGTCTATCTCAATATTTGTCCTGTTTTTAATCTAAAGAACAATGGCAGAATAAACTTGCGACACGTGAATTTTACCTGGATGACCCAGCAAAAGTACATCTCAGATGAATCTAATATAATCTTATGTCAATTAAACCTCAATTAAAAAAAAAGTACATCTCAGAGTCTGCCCAGGTCCTGAAAGGGAAGAAGTGCTTTCCTTGAACTTTTTTTTTAAGTGAGAAAGTTGCAATGTCACCATTACTAACGCCATTGAAAAAGCTAATGTAAATTAGTGTTGTTTAGTGCTGATTTATGATTCATGACTATTGTCCAGAAGCAAGGACTACCCACCACTTCATCTACTCATAAATCTGTATTTTCATTTACAACTGCAGTTTTAATTATTTGTTTATTTGTCCTGACTTATTAAGCATTCTCCAAGAGATCATACGCTTGGCTTCCGGTCCTTGACATTTGCCCAGATCTGCACTTCCTGTCAGGGACCAGGCCTCAGCTCTTTTAATTTTGAATACCCTGCTAATTGTTCTTCAGCTATAGAATCTCGCTCACTAAAGTTTATTTTATTTTCCAAGAAAGAGCTTTGTAAAGCTTTCTTGAAAATGGAGACACTAACTGAGTGTTTATCAGCTTGAACCATATGAAATTGCCAACATTGACTATTTTTTACCTACAAAAACAGGCATTTCATAATACTACATTCCAGGTACTTTTTATTCAAGCCTTACAATAACCTTGTTAGGCAAGGCGGGTGGAGGGCGGTGTCCATGCACTTTTACTGAAGGGGGGAGTAGGGCTCGAATTTAAGGGATTTATACTTTGTCTCACCACTAGAAAGTCGGAGAGCTGGGATTTGGATCCAGAACTGCTAACACTGAGTCCACTAATTCACACTTCGTCCTCTACAATAATGAACTCCTCCTTATTCTCTGCTCATAAACATAAGTTCATCTCTAGCTATTATCAATTTTTAACCACATTTAAAGGTTGATGTGGTAAATTAGTGTGTTACCTCTTAAAGTGGACAGAATATAGAGGAAAAGGCAATATGGTGTTATTGAAATAGCAAGGGCTGGTTCACCACTTATGGACTATTTCCTTTAATGTTTTTCTATTCACACACACCTATAATCATGATTTCTCATTAGCCTGGTTTCTTCAATAAGACAGAGCACGTACATTCTTGCAAGAAAGTAAAAATCATATAAAAGAAAAGCAGACATAAAATTGATTTGTCTGTTAGTTCTTAATTAAATTGAGACGAGGAAAATGCAACACTAATTTAAAGGGCAAGATTTGTAGCACACAGGGAGGATGTTTTTAATCCAACCTTCATATAGTAGTCACCATCACCGTGACCTCTCCACTTGCAGCCCTGATCCTCGTGGGCAAGGTATATTTCATGCCTGTTGAGCACAGAGCATGCTAGTCCGACAAAAGGAGTCAGAGAAAAACAGCCAGATCAGTTCACCAAGACAAAACATAGCAGTGATTGCCAGCACAGGATTCCGCAGAAACTCTGCTGCAGGAGGCTCCTGTGAGAGCTGCCGTGTGACTGCACACTATTTCTTTTTAAATATCCTTGAAGATCAGTGCCAGAGGGAGAAATACTATGGGGAGAAATACTTGTTGTTGGGGAATAATAATAATAATTGTTAAAATTAATAGTGCTCTCTTAATTTAGGAGATTTATCCTTGTAGCATATAGCTCCTAAATGTAGCAGCCTGGCTCAGGACTATGTAGAAAGATGACAGATTTATCGTATTACTTACTGAATGTTTATATTTATCCCTATTTGTCAATGGCTGATTTAGTCAGCTCATTTGTGGCCATTCTGCCCTAATTCTGGCCCTAGCTAAGATTAACCCACTGAGCCAAACCTGCGTCTTCCTCCTAAAGTCATAGCCACAAGTCTAATTTACCCAAACGTCTCAGGAAAACCTTCAGGCTTCATTTATTCTTCTTCCTAGAATGGACTCTTTCTCGGTTTGTCCAGGTAATGACCACTTCTGGAACTAGCAAGAATCAGAGAAAAATGGTCTACTTTTGATGCAGCACCTTGTACAGAATTATCTAGCAGTAAAAACTCTCTTGACCACCCTTTTAAAATAGGCACCTACCCATCCCTCTCCTCGCTCTCCCCTTTCCCTTTTCTGCTTTGTTTCTCTCCACAGCACTTGTCATTTCTTAACATATAGCCTAATTTGCTTATTTTGTTAATTGTCTTTTATCCTCCAGGATTCTCTAGAATGAAGGCAAATATCTTTATTTATTCACTGCTTTATCATCAATATCGGACACATAGAAAGTGCACAATAAATATTTATTCAATCAATAAATGAACTAACATGGAGGTCTATTTATTTCCTTGCCTGTAAAATGTTTGATAACAATAGTATGGGTAGCTCTTATTAGCCAAATCCTTTCATAGCTACAAAGAGTGTTTGCAAGTTTCCAGAGAGCGGGAGCCTATATTCCATTATTTTTAATAGGAAAGTCATAATGGGTTCCAAGTTGATCACAAAACTCCAATAAAGTATCACTAAAACATTCTTAAATACCTAAAAGAAAATCTACAGGTGATTTCTGGATAACAAAGCATTCAAAATACAAAATATCTAATTATTTAATAAGTCATAAAGTCATTGGTAAGGATGTTTCTGAGCAGTATACATATTACTATGAGTTTTCTTTTTACACCACAAGAAGCAGGCACTCCAATGCAATGAAACAATATGTTAAGTATAGAAAAGATACTAACTAAATTGAAACCTGTTGGTGGTGCCCTCAGGCACCTGACAGAAGCAAATAGGAATCTATGCCTGCAAAAACCTCTAAGTAAAGGGTAGAGAAGACAATACAGTAGTAATAATATATAACAGGTTTAAGCAACTTTACTACAAGTCATAATCTCATTAGGAGAGTAGCAGAGATAGAAATGCAATATGATCAAAGTTCTCCAATAAAGAGAAGCACCTAATTTAGATGTCTTTGCTGATAGGCACATGTTGTTTTGTTTAGAGGCCTTTTGATTTTGATAGTGAATTCCTGGTAAAATTTTTTGCAAATCATTATGACAAATGGAGAGTGAGATTTTGAACAGCAAGAGCTAATTGTACTTATCTCAAAGGGTTTTTAAGAATTAAATAAGATATTTATTCTCTGTAAAGGACCTGACCTTATTAAGTTTTCATGTATAGTAATCAATATCATGTTTGAAAGAAGTAGAAAGACAGATATAATTGTTGTCATTAAATTCACCATAGATTAATGATATGCCTATTTTTGCTTGTAAACTTTCTTTCCTATTTGTCATCTATTTTTTTCTGATTCAATAATCTTACAATTTGCCAATTTTGGGAAAATGAAATAAGAGTGAGGCCTCCCCAAACTGTCATACTGAAGTGTCATTCTGATCAGCCACGAACAGCAAACTGCTGCCCTACAGCTATAATGACGACCGCTATCCTTTTCGGCTGCTCTCAATAAGGCTCTTATATCTTATCGGCTTGTCTGGTACCTGAAATAATTTCCCAGAAGTGTTACCCCAGGGGCTGAAAGCTGCTTAGATTCTTAGTGCCTCATTTAAAGACTTGAGCAGGATTGGTAGCCTGTTTTGCCTATCTTAAATCCCTTTCCGTTATTTCAGATGCCTGGTCTATAACAGCTTTGTATCTCCAGTATTGCACTTATGGAAATATATACCTAATTTGAAATTAGATAAATACTATTTATGTATCATGGCTCAGAACTATGGCTGGCAAGCGGTTCTCAGTTTTATGGAGTCTGTTACTGCTATTGCACAGCCAACTGTATATCTAGCTCAGTTATAATGACAAAAAAGAAGAGTGAAATATGGGAATATTCTATGCTACCTTATAGTAGAATCTTATTTTTATTTTAGCAAACATTATATACAAACAAACTATACAAAGGGATTTTTCTGGTCAAACAGTTAAGTAGTTTTTTCCCCTTTGGATGTAAAATCGTTGTAGTACTCTGCATATGCTTAATTTAGTGACCTATCTCATTAGCCTAAAAAACTGAACTGAAGAAGTAAACCAGTTAATCTCATGCTCTCCATTGCCAACGACTTCTTTAAAGAATACTATTTAGTTACAATCAGATCAGTAATTAAAACTAGAATTTTTATTCATATCATTTTAGTTTCATAAACATAGCTGTAATTTTTAGCTTCTATTAGTTTTTTAAAAATTGCCTTCTGCAATTTTGAGCTCAAGAATATATATTTTGGATTTACAGCTTAAACAGTACTTACTCTGGTCATGGAAAACAAAAATTGAGTAGAGTTTGGAAGAGCAGGAGCAAGCTTACCAATAAAGTGCTAAAATGCTAAGAAACTAAGCAAATTAGGGAAATACAAGATACCACTATGGAAAAACTAAATTAACCTTTCTTTATTGATAGTTGACTAATTAAAGCATGTGTGGTTTAACTATACCTCATCAATTAATTGACTTGTTTCACAAACATTTGTTGAGTACTTTTAAAATTTCACACACATCACTAGCACAAATAGATTTTCTTAACACATGAAAAATTACATTAAAAAATTTTAAGGAAAAAAAATCAAAGATTAAGATCAATGTATGCTATTATGCAAAGGAGTAATGGATTATAAACTGGGCAATTCTCAATGTTTCCAAAGAGAGTAGGGAGAGATGGAAGACCGTAGAAGTCTCTTTTTATGTAAACAATATATCTTCAGCCTTATGTAACAGATACAAAGATAACAAAGTACTGAGAATATGTAGAAAAAGTCTAAGAATTGACATATCAGTGTACAACATTGATAATCCAGAATTACTGCATTCTCTCTCTCTCTTTCTCTCTCTAAGCACACATGCACACACACACACACACACATGCACACTTATAATGTACATTTTTAGTTTTTTCTCTTCATTACTAGGCTAATTATATTGTGGCCATAAATTAAGGTAAGTAACATATGTGTTCCCTACTAAAATAACTTATTATTTTAAAAAAGTAACATATTGGAAATAATAAAATAATCCAAAAACTGTATGCCAGTGAAAACATATATGTCCAAACTTATGGAAAGTGATAAGTGTAACTTTGAGAGAAAGTTAGTGGGCCAGCCCTGGTGGCCTAGTGGTCAAGTTCAGCACATTCCACTTCAGCTGCCCAGGTTTGGTTCCCGGGCACAGACCTACACCACTTGTCTGTCAATGGCCATGCTGTGGTGGTGACCCACATACAAAATAGAGGAGGATAGGCACAGATGTTAGCTCAGGGTGAATCTTCCTCAGCAAAAAAAAAAAAAAAAAGAAAAAAGTTAAAAGGAAGTTAGAGCTCTAAATATTTATGTTAGTAAAGAAAAAAGCTTTTAATTAAAAATCTAAGTATCCAACATAAGAACACAGCAAGAGAAAAACATAATAAGGCCAAAAATTAGAAAGAATGAAATGAAAAAAATAAGAGCAGAAATCAATAAAATAGAAACAGAGGATACAAAAGAGATGTTCAAAAAAGCCAACAAAGTTGGTGATTTTTCCAAAAAAATCCAATAGAAAAAAAAACTTCTGTCATTATTGATAAAGAGATAAAAGAAATAAGACACAAATAAACAATATTGTGAATAAAAAGAGGGCTTAAATACAGATAGAGATTACAAAGATAATTAGAGAGCACTATCAGCAACTATATGACAACAATTTTGAAAATTAAATTAATGCTAGCAAAATGCAATTATTAGAACTGACTCATGATGAAATAGAAACATTACTAGTCCTATACTTGCCAAGGCAATTGAGACAGCTGTTAAAAAAATTATTCCTCAAAGAAAATACCAGGCCTAGATTGTTTTACAAGGTATATCCAATGTTTAAGAAAGATACCTACCCAATTTTCTTTCCAACTTTCTAGACAATGGAAAGAAGCAGGAAAGTCCTCCACCTCATTCTCTAATAGATTTGCCAAAATGAAAGTCATTATGAGAAAAAAAAAATCACATATCCATTTCAATCTTACATAGAAAAGCAAAAACCACAAAGAAAGTATTAGCAGATAAAATCCAATGTGTATAAAAAATGATACAGTCCAATCACGTTAGGTCTATTTCACATCTCAAATAATGTTTAATTTTAGGAATCCATAAGTGTAATTCAACATATTAACATATAAAAAAGAAGAAATATTATCATATCAATAGATGCAGGAAAAATGATAAAATTCAACAACAATTCACAAAATTAATTCTTAGGAAATTGAGGTTAGAAGATAACTTTGTTTACCTGATAAATTAATTCTATTTTTTAAAAAAAACATATTATTCTAATGGGGAAACAAAGGAAGAGTTCTTCTGAAAATATGGAATGATGCGACAAATTCAATAATTACCACTATGTTCTACATTTTAGTGGAAGTTCTAGGCAGGACATTAAGAAAAGAATTCAGAAATATATGGTTGGGGAAGGAGAATGTATAGCTATACATGACATTACATAGAAAATCTTAAAAACTCTACAAACAAATTATTAGAAATAATAGAAATATCTATCAAAGTGGCTGAATATAAGGTTAATATATTAGGCTGAACCATATTAAATTTGCCATTATTTGATCATTTTTGACATATTGAACTGAATGTCTTATGATTCAACCTAATACAGAGTCTGTTATATTCCTAAATATCAAAAGCAAAGAGCAAGAAAACATGTCTTCTCTTTGACACCGTTTACGGTATTCATGAAGAATATCAAGTGTCTAGAAATACAGCTGACAAATGTATAAGACTGCCACAGAGAAGGGTGTGAAATTCTTAGTATGTAGTAAAGCATGTCTAAATAAATGGGAATTTTTATCATAATAACAAATTAAGAAGAATTAATTCTGTAAAATTGTCAATTCTCCCCAGTTGACCTATGGATTGGATTGGAAGTTAATGCAATATCAATTAACGGGTCATGAAAAAAACAATAATGCAAATCCAATTACAGAATTGTACATGGAACTTTATAAGATGATTCTAAAATTTCTACAAAGGAGTAAACATCCAAGAATAGCCAGGACATTTCTGAAGAAAACTACAGGGAGCAGAGAATTATCTACCATAATCAGAAATTATGAAATTATAGTGATTAAAATAGTGTGGTACTAATCCAGAGATTTTAAAAAAAAAAAGAGAGGCCAATAGAATAGAATTAATCAAATGGAATATCCTATGCATTTATGAAACTTTGGTGCTGTATATGACAGAAGTAGGATTTTAGATCATAGGAGAAAAAATAACTGATTGGTACATGGAATGAAAAAATGTATTTGAAAAGATGGAATAGGACTCATACATCAAACCACATGTAAAGATCATTTCTAGATAGATTAGATATTTAAGTGTCAAAATCAAAACTTAAACATAAAAGTAAATATCTCTTAGATATTGGGATAGAAAATATTTTCTGAAACAAAACACAAAAATCATATCTATAAAAGAAAATAGTGATAAATGTTAAAAGTAAGAACATTTGTTTATCAGGAGACAATTTGTGTAGGTGAAAGGATGATATAAACTAGAAAAAAATATTTTACAACAAACAATATATTAATATATAATATATTAATGTCAAGAATATCTAAAGAAATCCTGCCAATAAACAAAGCACAGACAACCTGATACAAGAATAGGCAAAATACATGAAAAAAAACTTTCATAGAAAGGAAACACATGTAGTCAACAAATACATGAGGAGCTGTGGAGCATCCTTAGTGATCAGGGAAATGCAAAGCAAGACTACACTGAGATAAATTTTACACTCATTTGATTGGCAAAAATTTAAAAATCTGACAATATCAAGAGGATATGTATACACCAGCTTTCTTGTACCTTGTTGCTGGGAAGTTTAAATTTTGCAATGAATTTTGAAAATGGTTTGGTATTCTCTCCTAAAATTGAATACTCATACCCTCTGACACAAAAGAATCTATAGGTGTATATTCAAGAAAAAGCCTTGCAAATATACAATAGGAAACCTGTGCAAGAATGTTCATAATTGCAGATTTTACATAGTAGGAACCTAGAAATGGTTCAGATTCCCAGCAAAGGGAGAGAAGACGGGTGGGCTACTCACATTGTGTGGTATGGTGTCTCGACACATTATAGAGCAGACAAAATGAATGAATTACAGCAGCACTTAACCACATGACTGCATGATATGATATTGTATGAAAACATCCCCCTCAAATAACAAGTGACCTGACATTCTTTTTTATAAAATAAATTTTAAAATAAAGTTAAAAAACACTTCTCAGGAATACATACAATTACAATAAAATGTAGAAAGATAAGGAAGTAAATGGTGGACCTGGGACTCGGGACGTTTATAATCCAGGAGGGAGCGACGGGGGCTAAGGTGAGAGGACCAAACAGTTAGATATAGTTTAATGTTAGTGTGTTCACCTTTACTTTAAGTGGTGGTTACCTAGTGCTTATTATTAGTCAAAATAAAAAATTAAACCACAAAGAGAAAAAATTAAAAATGACGAGATTATGCCACCATCAAGGATAACAGTTAATCCAATTATGTGCACATGAGTTGAAAACTTAATGTAAGTGATTTTCTAGAGGAAAAAAACTGAAAATTTTCAAAAACATGTCCCTACACCTTCAACCAATTGAATATCTATGTGGGGCAGTATTAGTTCAAGGAATTCAAATGTAAAATTGCTTATGATTAGTTATGTAAGTGAAAAATCACTTATAAATGACGGCTATTATCAATTTTTGCAGCACTTAATCTATGCACTGGAGACAGAATTGCAGGGGTAATGAATGGTCCTTACTGAGTAGAATTTCTTGTCTTCATTAATATTTTTTGTCTTATTTAGACAGCAAACATCGCCTGTGTAGGATGAACAATGAAGATAAAATAAACTGACTTTTTCAGTCATCGTTGCAAAGCTGGGTAGACTGAACCACTTTTATTCTACAACTGAAAGTCTTCAACCACTTGAAACCATTTTATTTAGAATTCAAGTCTTTGCTTGGGATATGAGGATGCTTAATTGAATTGACCTAATAAGAGGCCTTTTTGAGAAACTGATAAGGTTGTTTGACCTCTGGACCTTGAACACTTTGTTCAAAATTCTGAGATGATTCCTTGGAAGGGGCATATTTTCAGGAATTAATCTTGAGCATGATGTGCTTTAATTTCTAACATCACCCACGGACAGCTAAGGGGCACAAGAATAAAAGAAAATATATATGTGTCTGTATGTATAAATACAATTTGTTCATTTGGGATGGGGGAAATGGGTGGTTGAAATTACTTGCCCTCCTAGAGTAGCAACACCCCAATTTCTTTTTAGAATCAGAATCAAGTCACTGGTGCTCCTTGATCCGCCTGTTGGTTCAGTGCCAAGAAAAACCCTAAATGATCAGGGAACAGTCTTGGCTTCCAATTTAATGCAGTCGTGATGGTTTTCCCTGGTGTAAGACTTCCTCACTTGAGAATTAGGTCATCCAGACCCACTGGTTTCATGGTGAAGGGAAACCATCAAGGGATTGGGAAGCATCTTGTGCCTAGCAATATAAGGGAGCTGTTAAAACTACCTCCAGGCTTGAAATGGTGAAAAGAGAATTTACTGGAACCCAAGAGCTATAGGAAAGGAATGTCCACTAGGAGCTACAACCTTAGGTAGCAGACTGTAGCTACATTTAACCTGTCTCCTGGAAGGGAGGGAGCTGCTTACCTTCCTGCCTGTTGCCAATGTCTCCCATTGTCTGAATCCAATGAGTGGTCCATTGATGCAGTCCATAATGTTAGCCTCCTGGAGCACAGGGTAGGGTAGGAAAGAGTAGAGTAGATTTCAATGGCAAATGGAAACTATTCAATAGAGCCTACCTACTTGTTGGATAGGCTGGTTTTCTGCTCAACATTTAGGCAAAATGTTCAAATTTTTTGATTTTAGACCAAAGACCCAGAAAGAGCAAGAAGTTCCTTTTAATACCAATGTAAGATTAATTTCAAAGTCCTGTCCAGAATCTTCCTAAGTGATTGAAAGTGGGATTTCCCATTACCTTCAGAGGACAGCCATGATGGTTTATTTTATGTGTCAACTTGACTGGATCATGGGGTGTCCGGCAGTCTGGGGGAACCTTATTTCTTCATGTGTCTGTGAGTGTGTTTCTAGAAGAGACTAGCATTTGAATTGGTACATTTAGTGAAGAACATTGCTCTCTGCAGTGTGAGTGGGATTTATCAAATCCCTTGAGGGCCTGAAAAGAACAAAAAGGTGGAGGAAGGGGGTATTCAGTCTCTCTCTGCCTTATTGCTGTGCTGAAACATCAATCTTTTCCCGCTCTCAGTGCCTCTGGCTCTCAGGCCTTCAGAATGAAATCTACACCACAGGCTCCCTGGCTCCCAAGACTTGGAACTACACCACTGGGCTTCCTGGGTCGTCATCCTGCAGACAGCAGATTGTGGGACTTCTCAGCCGCCATAATCACATGAGCTAATACCTTACAATAAATCTGTTTGTATATATCTATATCTATATTCACACACTATTGGTCCTGTTTCTCTAGAGAACCCTGACTAATTCAAAACCTTATTTCTCACTCACAGGAGGGATCCTCACGTCTCCCAAACAGGATAATGGCACTGGTATTCATTAGTCAACATCGGTACAAGAACTACATATCAAGTAATGCAGAACTTTTCCTCTAAATTTCCTTTTATTAAGTATGAAATGAAAGACTACCAACTTCAGCTCCTTAACATTTCCTGAACACGGTGCAGGACGGCAGCAGGTTGGCATGGCTGATCTTTCCCAAGTCAGGTCTCCAGAGTGAGGCATTTAGGCTTATGGATGCCTCCTGCCGTCATCTGATCCGCTGTGACAACAGTCCAAAGGAAACATATACTTCTCCACAAAGCCTAGTGATATTTTGTAGCTAGAGTGAGTCTAACTTCACATTTAGAAAGGAAAAGTTTTCCTAAAAGGAGCTTAATGTTCAAATATATATTTCACCTTATAGCAAATGCTTACTATTATCACACCCTCCAGTTTATTCCTTTGATTCCACATCATCTGAAACTTCACCAGGTGAGAATATATTCTTTACTCTTTCTTTGCATAAATAAATGGCCGTTGCATGTGCTTTCTCAGAATAAAAAAAAAAATGAAAGACATCCAAAGGTAGTCGTGTCTGGATACATTGGAAGGCAGAACATTGCATACAGCTTTGAAACTATAGTCTTTCAGGTGATACCATTCTCATCGTTGTTTCAAAGAATGTCAGTAAGATTCAGATGTCATGTACTATTTGTTTTTCTCTCTTCCAGGAGCCTCTTTAAGAAAGGATTGTCATCTAAACATAAGGGTAGTAATCAAAATAAAAGTAACAATAACTGAATGTGCTTATGTTTCCCTTATGTAACAATACCTTGCACATATTACTCAGTTACTCTCTGCATCACCTAGTTTAATCTTCACAACAGTCCCACGAAGTGGGTACCATTCTTATCAGCATTTTAGATATGAGGATCCTGAGGCTTAGGGACGTTCAGTAAATTCACAACACTTGTAAGTGGTGGAGGTGGGCCTGTTTTCCTCACCCAGGGTACATGCTCTTAACCTTTCTTCTGTGCTGTTTTATAGGCGTGCAAGGTCAGCCCTGATTCTGAGACTGAGGCGCTCTCTTGGTAAGTGAATTTACTGATAAGCCCCATGGGTCCGCTTTGGTTCAGCCTTGACAACCTGTGACAAGTATAACTAAGTAAAACAGAAGTTTTATCTAAAGGAGCAGTACTTTGAGGCAGTAGTTTATATCTGGCTCCCAGGGCTTTAATAATAATAATAATAGTTGGTACTATTATTAAAGAAATAATTTGTTACTTTGGGTACAACAAACGTGTAGTGTGGTGGATGGTATTATTGTTCTTAGTTGTTTGCCCCTTCCCTGTAGGAGGAGTATACATCCTGCTCATTAGCCTATGACCTGCAGTGTCTCCCCTGGCAGGAGTATACGTGCGCTTTGCTGATGCTTTGTTTAGGTAGAAGATTTAAGAGGCTGTATTTTTCCACTAGCCCTCAGCCCCTCTGTGCATCTCTGCACATCTCAGAATGTGTTTTTTCTTTCAGCCTGCATCTCAGAATGAAGACAATGTATTGAGCAGAATCCCAGCCAGAGCAGAGCTGCAGTTGACATGTAACATGAGCAAGAAATAAACCTTTGTCGGGCTAACCCTCTGAGACTGTTAGAGCAGTCCTCCCCGGCAAAAGCTCACACATGGCACATGGCTAGTTGTTGATGACTCTCTTACCCACTAAGTGCTGACACAGACTCACTGGAGTTCTTTCCAACCTAGCACTCCAGCTATCCAGTACCATTGGATCACAGATGGTCCAAAATTTGAAATTTCTGGGTGTTCCTTGTATGATTGCCTGACATTATGCCAGACAAGATGTAAAATATTTAAAAGCTGACAGACAATGCTCTTGCTCTCTAGGGCTTGTAACTTTTGCAGAAAAAGCACAAAGTGGTAAAATTCAAATGGATCTAATTTTGATGTTCTTCATGATTTTTTTTCAGTCAAATTTAATATAAAATAATGTTCAAATTAATGGCCCTGATGTAATGAATACAATATCACCTAGAATAGTGCCCTGGCATATGGTACCTAACAAATATTTGCCTAATAGGCAAATAAATATTTAAATAAATAATAGGTGCCTAACAAATATTTGTTGGACAAATGGTCAAAAATTATTAAATTAGTAAAATTATGAATATATCCAGAATACTAACAAAACTTAAGTAGCATATGAAAATATGATTTATAAAATATTAAAAGACTGCAAAGTGTAAATGTTTGATATAGATTCTGTCTTTACAGATGGTATCCCAAATGACTATCAAAGCTATTGAAATCAGTTTCCAATTGGTGATTATTAATATCATAAATGGCATTCATGAAACACAATGTAATAACTAATATCTGTTCACAATTAATAATCCACAAGGTAGATATTTCATTGATATAAATTAGTAATTAATATGTAATTATCCACTAGTTATATTATTGCAGGTTTTTTGTTTTTATGACACTTTTATTAGTACAAATATTAACTGCTGTTAAAATTTAGTGGCATGTTCCTGCATGTTATTTTAAAAGCTACAAACTTTGAGAGTTTCAGAAAGAAAATAATAAAAAGTACCATAATCAGGATCAAAAATGGAAGATGGAAAGACGTTAGAAAGTCAAATAAAATGATTTACATCATAGAAAAATTTGGGGAGAAGAATATAGAACACTAGGGAAAAAAGAGAAATGCTTTAGTTTCAGTAAAACATACTCAGAAATATCAAGCCTAACTAATAAACTTCACCAAAAACTAAAAGATGAAAACTCAAAGAATCTGTTAAACTAAATATAGCTGTTCTAAATCCAAGTATATGACTATGTAATTTGACTATTAAATTATTCTCTTTTTGAAAGTTATTGCTCTCAAGTGAGAAGTTTTAACTTTCCAAAAAGTAGGAAGTTTGGGAAATGAATATCATATGCATATTTCGAATGGAAGAAAGAATGACTGGAATCTGGTTGCTGCCTTCTATCTCAAAGGATTCTGTGTTTTATCTGTATTTCAAACTCTCTGGAGGTGGAGAAGGTTGTATCCAAGAGCAGCGGGTTTTCATGTATTTCAGGTGAACATGAATAAAGAGAAACTCACGTTAAACAATAACATTAAATGTTCAGAATTATAATCTGATTTTAAAAACCTGTAGTTACCAATGCTGCAAAACAGAAACCACATGTAAATGAGAGAAAGTGACGCCACGTGGCACCTGGTTGAGGGCATGGTTCAGTTTTTAGTGACGTGGTGTCTCACGCCAGCGGATCAACGAAGCAGCCTTTGAGCGTGGTCACGGGAGCTTTTTCATTTGGCAGAAATTGTAACAAAATTTGAATATTGTGGCAAACATTTATGCAGAATACAGATATTGCCGCCAAAAACTACCACACGTTACTTTTGGTATGAAAAACAGCTGAACAATTAAGACCATAATACGTGTGATTAAGAAAGTTACTTTGAATAAATTAAGAACTGGTATTACTCAATTGCTATATATATAACCCATCACATAAACTGTGTTGAATTGAGAAGAATTATTGTTTTATTTGAAAATTTCCAAAATGCATATTTTCCAGATGGGAATACTTTTGTGGGGATTTGCCCAGTAGATGACAAAATTGGAGAAGGAATAAAGACATTTTTAGTAGACCACTTGTAAAATCTGAATCTAGCCAAAAATAATCCAAGGAGCAGGAATAAAACAATGCAGGAAAAATAACAAATTGCAACAGAAGATTCAAAAAAAAAAAAAAAACCCACCTACAGCTTTTTATGTTGCTTGTTCTATGAATATTTAAACTTCTTAGTAAAGAAAGTAGATAGAATGTCTTTTGATACCATTGATTTCGGCGTTGTTGGTGTGTTCAAGATATACAAGAGTACTCGGCAGCTTTAAAGAATCATTGCTGTATATTGAAAGCACGTTACCAGACATAAATTTTAAACTGACAACAGATAATCTTTTCTGTAAGTGATGTTGTCTCTTCAAAGTACTCTCTAAGATGAAGAAAATAGTTTTAAACATAGGATTTGACTCATTATTTTTAATCATGCTTTTAAATTTTATATTATATTAATAGATTCTGACATAATAGTTGAAAAACATTAACATTCTGCTACCTATACGACCATCTCCCATTTTGTAGCTATAGTTTTTGGGTTTTTTTTTTTTACTTTATCAAGGTTTATAACACTTACAAAATGCTGTGTTACCATACAATTTATCAGTTTTAATTCTGTGTTTAAATTCCTTAAAAATTCATTACCCATCTCTTTAAAACAGCTTCAAGTCCTGTGGACATTACTTTGATTAATCTTTTAACTCACTGGATTTTGGTTCTTATATATTGAGGAAATCCATCATAGGGTGAATAATGACCCTCCTAAGATATCTACATCTTCATTCCTAGAACCTATGAATATGTGTCTTAGACTGTTCAAGCTGCTATAACAAAATGCTGTAGACTGGGCGGCTTATAAACAACAGAATTTTTTTTCCTCACAGTTCTAGAGACTAGGAAGTCCAAAATTAAGGCACCAGCAGTCAGGGTGTCTGGTGAGCCTGCTTCCCAGTTCATAGATAACCATCTTTGGCTATAACTGCACATGGTGGAAAGGGAGAGGTAGTTTTCTGGGGATTTTTTATATCTCACAATCCCATTCATGACAGTTCTGCCCTGATGACCTGATCACCTCCCAAAGGCCCCACCTCCAAATACTATCACATCGGGGACTAAGTTTCAATGTACAAATTTTGCGGGGACACAAACATTGTCTGTAGCAATATGTTACCTTATATGGTAAGAGAAACATTGCATATGTGATTAAAGATCTTGAGATTTGATTATCCCAGATTATCTAGGCAAGTCCAATGTAATCACAAGTGTCCTTGTAAGGTGGAGGCAGTAGAATTATAGAAAGGGAGAAGACAATATGATGAAAGAAGAAGAGATTGGAGTGATGTGGCCATAAGGTAAGGACTGCCAGAAGCCTCTAGAAGCTGGAAGAGGTGAGGAATGGATTCTCTCCTAGAACTTCCAAAAGGAATATCCCTGCTGATGCCTCGAATTTAGGCCATAAGACTAATTTGGACTTCTGGCCTCCAAGACAATAAGAGAATAAATTTGTGATGTTTAAAGCCACCAAGTGTGCAATAATTTGTTACAGCAGCAATAGGAAACTAACACAATACATATTATTATACCTATAATTGAAGAAGCTTTTGGTATCTCTGACTGCTTATTATATTATTAGGTCATAATTCTATGTCCTGACAACTTTGGAGATATTTAAAAAAAATTTCTCTTGCAAATAGGTATTAATTTGAAGAAACCTAAAGCTAGCCTATTTATTCTTCCCTCTTTTCAGTCTGAATGCTTAAAATATTTTTTCTTTATTTTTGAAGTTTAATAACTTATCCGGAATGTTTATAATTTCAATCATTTTCTCTAAATTTTTCCTGAAACATCATATGCTATTTTAATATACAGAATTAATTATTCCCAGATATCAGCAAAGTATTATTTTACATTGGAGTACAATTAAAGCTTTGATTGGACTTTCTGTCTTAGGAATAATTTATCCTTGTGTCGGAGTGTCTTTGTTCTCGTTATTGTTTTCTTTAATTGCTTTACTTTTATGGTTTTTCTCTACATTTACTATGGTTGTCAGAAGCCTCTATTATTTGTCATTTCTTTGATTTTCAGGTCTGCCTTGCTAAATCTAACTTAGTCTGGTAGTGGTATTGTTCTGGTTTTTCCACTTCTGTCCTTAATTTTTGCAATCACATTCGTTTGTTTCATTTCCATTGTTTTTGAGGCCATTGTCCTCAAGAAACTTAAAATCTAATTCAGAATGTATGACAAATATGTAAAACATCTGGGGGATTGTTTCAAATTAAAATAGGCAAAATTTTGAATGTTTGAGAATTCTAAAGTCAAAATAAGGAATGATAACCCTGAGGACATTGTTCAGAGACCGCTTTATCCGGAAAAAAAGTGTTGCACTTGAGAAAGAATGGGAAGATCTGAACTGGTGAGGTGGACAATACAGTCCATTTCAGGCAGAATGAAGAGTTTGGATGAAAAACAGATGTGAAGAAGATGAAAATAAACTGGCCTACAGCAATGTGAGTACCAAACACTTGCGTGTTTAGGGATGAAGTGTCAGAGGAGGGGAGGTGAGCCGGTAGAAGAACCCGAGAGAGGCCCATCCTCTTTCTCAGCTCCACACAGGAATATATCTAATAGTTATATATATTTTGATTGCTAAAATGTACCACAAGTTTAGCCATGCAAGATACAAATTGAGCTATTTCATTAATAGGTCAAAGGAAAGTATTGTGCTTCTAATTCTCAAGTATATATTTCAATATTAAATGGCATCATTAATAATTATCCTTTATTTTAAAGACAGAGAAAAAGTGACAGTTTGCCACCTTTCTGGGTAGAAAACAAGAGAAGTTAAATTATAATGGAATTGAATAAGAAACATAAAGCATTAGCTTTTTGACTATCTGGTAAACTGAGATGGAGCTCATAGGACATGAAAACCTGAAAAGTTCTAACACCTGTGTAAGCACATTGACATTGAACAGACAGAAACATTCTACGGCTTCAAACTCCCTTTCTTGCCTGTCCAAATCAGCATGGATTGGAAGACTGGAAGGTTTCTATCTGAAATATCTATAAGAGTCAGACAGATAAACTCATGTGTGAATCAGGCTGAGTACAAATAGTAGGGAGGGATGGGACTGGAGAGAGTATGGCTGTGTGCACTGCCTGAAGGGATTTCAATTCTATTTTTGTAAAAACACTGTGTCTGCCAGAAAAACATGTGCAACAGCCATAGGCAACCTGTGGGCAGTCATTAATTTGACTGCCTTAATTTGAAACCCGACCTTTAAAGATAATACAGACATACCTGCAGTCTAGTAAAAATATTGAAAAAAGCAATATCAGCTAATTAAAATCCATGCTCTACCTGAAATCTATTTTTATAAACAAGGTGGGAGATCAGTGATGCATGAAATAAATGTGAAACTGAATGATCCCGTTCTCCAGGCTGAGTGACCAGGCAAGGAGACCTGCAGTCCCACCAGCAAGCCGCTGTACAAAGGTGGTGAAATGGCAGCTCTTCCCTCTCTGCTGCACTGCTTCCCTGCTCTCTCCTCATTCCCTCTCCCTCCTGGCTCCTGAAATCAGATACTAGAAGCTAATCCCCTGAGGAGCCAGCGGAGGTTAAGTAAGGACACTGAAGTGATTAAATCCACAGAGAAAAGCTGGACTGAAGTATTCTATTTCCATGTATCTCCTCATCACTGCTTTCAAACACCATTTAGTCTTCTTTTTTTTTTTTTTAAGGCTGATAGCTTCTTATCACTTGCCAATTGACTGTGAGTGCCTAATGGGTTTAGTTTCTGTCCAAACTGAGCCTGCAGAGAGAAGGCAATCAAAGAGAAATGAGACAAGGAACAGAGAGGACGGAGGCAGAGTGATACTGCTGCCTCAGTAGCCTTATAATGACCTGCAAGAGGAACAGAGGGAGATGAAAGGTCTGGTACCTCATGACTGTGACGTGAGAAATGGGGGCCAGGCAACTGGGAATGTGGGTGAGAGCTCTCCCCTCACTAACTGCATTTCGCTTCAGCCGGGCACACCAGTAGGAAGGTGTCAACTGGCATTTACAACCACCCATCAAATTAGGATCCTGGCTCAATGTTATTTTCCCTTAATTTGAAGCTCCTTTTTTAGTCATAATGTTCAAGGCCAAATGAGAAAACAATTATAGTGTTTTTGCAAAGTATTTGGTTTTAAATTTTCATTTTAAGGAATTAGAAAGATGATCTAAAAGATGAGGTAACCCTCTGAATTGGCCCACATTTCATAGATAGAAGAGGGAAGACAGGAGTGATGTATGTTTATAAATTTTAAATAAAGATAGGTTTGTTTTTCAACTATTAAAGAAAAAGCTTTGAGCTAGAAATAAAAAAACCAATTCACTAATTAAGATCATACAGCTTTTTAGTTAGGGAAAATATAATAGTCTGACACCCAACTGAATCACTGCTTCTAAAATATTTTCTGCTTTATCTAGTTGTGCCTGTGTGTTTTCAGGTACTAATGCTCAAGACGAGGCTGACATAAGGGAAGCTATATTGTAGAAAAGAAACCCCACTGCTGATTATCCAGACATGTTCTGTGGGTTTTATGGCTCCTCCCAGCTGCTATAAGTTGATAACCTTGTTCTTTTGAGTTCCTTAGGAATGTGATGACCCCCCAGGCACAGAATCTAGGCTGATAGCCATCATCAATGACAACCAAGAGACCAGCGTGTAGGGCGTTGATGTGGTCTCTGACGTGTATCAAGTAAAACAAAAGACTGCCAGGAACTAAGACTAGATGGACGTCCCACCCTGAGGCCAGATGCCTCCCCCACCCAGAGACCAGCCCCCTATATAACTGGCCTGTAGCCTTTGTTCTATAAGATGGTTCTTTGAGACATTAGTAGGCCATCTTCCCCCTTGCTAGCAAGCTGTAATAAACCCTTTCCTGTCCACCATCTTGCCTTTTGATGGTTGGCTTTTGTCACGGGCGAGCAGATCTTGCCCTTTGTGCTGTAATGCTAACAACCTTATTTCTCTGTAGGCAAGTTTGCCGAGAATGCTTTCAGTCATGGTAAGAACAAATTAAGGCTAAAAATAATAGGCTTAATTCTCCTTTTTGAAAAAAGGGAAGAGATTTCCCTTCCCTCATTTTCTTAGAGCATTTATTTAAAAAATCTTGTAATCATAAGTACTTTCTCATCTCTTTGAAACATATATAAATATATTTGAAAACTAGATGGGCTGTTTTGTCAGCTTTTAGACCAGGAATGTCTTTCTCAGGAATGTGGGAACCACATCCTTTGAGTGGAAACATCAAAAGCATAGCACCCCTGTCTTCTAGTTTCAGTGGGAGGGTAAGAACCAAACTAGCTGATTCCTGCCTCCAAATTGTAAAACTATCTCCTGTCATAAAGATATGAGAAAATTATTTTTCCTTGTCAAAAGCCAATTAACTAACACAGGTGGCCACGCCAGTTACCAGGTGGATTTAGGATGAACCTACAGTTATAAATGGCACTGTCAAGGCCTCTTACACAAGTGCTAGTCGTTGTTTATCTTGAGGACACACACGGAATGGGTTGTATCTGCTCGGCTATGTAAAAGGGTGAGGTTTCTTTCTGTCTTTGCAGTCTCTTAGCAGATTGTCTATGCTGTGCATTATATTCTGGTTTAATGCTTATTCAATAATAAAAATGTTTTTTCTCTACTGCCTTTTGGAGAGAATTTCTGGGTTGGGAGAAGATTATATTTTTAATTATATTTCCCCAGCAACATTAATAGTACAAAACTCGTTTTCAGAGCATGTTTTACTTCACTTGAATATCGTATACTTACAGACAAAGGCTGAGGCTGGCAGCCTGATTAAAATATGTCGCTGTGCTTCCTTACCTCCAGGCGTCCCTTGAGAAGAAAGACGACTTTCAGCACCCTCAATGTTAAAAGTGTCTTTTAAACTGTTTCCATTTAGCTTTTTACAAAGTGAACATAGAATAGTCTTCTTTGGTTACAGAAGCTCTGTATACTGAAAAACAAATTAGTCTGAAAAACATGACTATGTACAGTTAAAAACAGATCACCAACACGTACTCATTATGTAAATATTCAATAATAGGAGCTTACTTTTATGGTAATATGCTGGTTATTTTTTTATGAAAAATTAGTATATAAGCCTTTTCTCATTTCATGATGTTTGCTTTTTGTTCTTTCATATTTGTTTGTTTCCCTTTCCTTGAATGCTTTCAACATAACTTGTTTACAGTGTGATGACCACCTTCTCCCTTGCCAGTGTTCCCCTTATTGCCCGAAATGGATTACATCCACACCAGGCTGGTAAATAAGAAGTAAAGCTTAGTGATCTCTACAAAATTTTACTTCAGGACCTTCCCTAAGACAGAGAGTGTATTCTGATTTGAAGATTGTGCTCCTCTCCTTCACAAGAACTAGCAAAAATCTAGGTTTACTTAATGGCAAATATATATGACAATATTGCTCAGGTAAAGAAAATACAATTGAGTAAAATTTGCAGTGTGAAAATTTATTTTGTGGTGCTATTTTAAGCACATATTTTACATGTGGCAATGTTTTAAGTGCATGTCTACATAGTTTACAGAGATAATGTAAGTTGTTTTCTAGAAAAAAATTCAAAATTACATTGCTTTCTTTCACTTTTGGATATGTTCGTTTGGGAATTCCATTTGGGCTTACAATATTAGTATATTGAATCAATCTCTCTCTCTCCCTCTTTGTACTTTTTTTCTTTTCTTTTCCTTAAAAAAAAAAATGTATCCTACAGCTAATTATTGGATTGTGCCGTGTTTCACCATTCGATGAGTGTCCTGTCACTTTAGTGCTAACGCAAACAATCATGGGAACAGGGGAAGGGACCTGTCATGGGCTGGGTGACACCTTACCTTTAAAAAATATTCATAAAAGCCTGTCATGCAGAAATGTGGTAACCTCCCAACTTTTCTCCCTGTTTCCACCCTGATCTCCTCAGTCTATTCTCAGGACAGCGGCCATAGAGATGTTAAAAGAGAGGTCAGATCACATCCCTCTTCCACTGAAATTCTCTGTTGTTTCCCCAACTCCCTGGCATGACGGCCAGTGTTCTTCCTGCAAGACTCCCTGTGATCTGCGCCCCCTCTGCCACCTCTCTGACCTCATCTCCTACATCTGTCCCCTCACTCACTCCTCTCCAGCCTCACTGGCCTCCTTGTTGTCCTCCTCTGGCAGGGCACACCCTGTGCACTTGTTCTCTCTGCACTGTCCTGAGCATCAGGATGACACATTCTTTCACCTCATCCATGTTTTTACTCAAATGCCACTTTCAATGGCCACTCTAGTTAAAAATTATAACTCCTTCCCCCCAAAGTCTGGATTTCTACACTCCTTTATCGTTTTTATTTTTATGTTTAACGTCTACCACCATCTACATGCTATATATGTTGCTTATTTTTCTTGATTATGGTCCATGTCCTCCAAATAGAATATACATCCATAAAGACAGGTATTTTGGTCTGTGTTGTTTACTGCTGTGCTGAGTGTCCAGGAAGTGCCTGGCGTATAGTAGTAATGCAAAAGTTATTTACTAATTAAATGAGCCAATATGTATATAAACACACATTTATTTATTTATTTAAAGAAATGCATTCAGAGACAATAAGCACTTACCTAAGACCCCAGGCACAGCTACTAAGTGATGGAGACAAGACAGTAACCAGGTAAGGTAAATTAACAAGGCCAAAGGCCATTTCATATACAAAGGTAGCTCCAAAGGTGACCATAGCCTCCTCAACTGAAGCTTCCTTCATTCTAACTTCCCGGCATTCCAACATGTATATTTATTTAACAACATTTGTTGTGCACATACTGTGTTCCAAGCCAACAATTCAACAGGCAAGGATCCTGCTTGTTCGAAACTTGCTGTAGAGGAATACAAACCACCAATCATTAGTGACAAATTCTGTAAAACATGATGGTGTCATATTGAGTGTTTGGTGTGGAGTGGGAGAGGGAGTCTATTTAAAACTTGGTGCCCAGGGAAAAATTCTTCGAGGAAGGGAAATTTAATGTAAGGTGAATGAGAAAATAAGATAGTCTGCAAAGATCTAGGCAAAGACCCATCCAGACCGAGAGAATAGCTAATGTGAAGGTTTATGAAGGGCTGAGTATGCTGGAGTAACGGAAGTTCAGAGTGGCTAGAACATAATAAAGAGGGACAGCATTGTAGGACATGAGTTTAGAGAGACAAGCTAGTTCGCATGTAGCCTCGTAAGCCAAAGCAGGGAAGCGATGAATTTTTTTTTTTAAGCAAGAGAATAACCTGATCTGATTTACTCAAGTAGGTCACCCTAGTTGTTGCCTGGCATGGTATATGGCAAATAGGAGGGGAAGGAGACAGGTGCAGTGGTCCAAGGTAAAATCATGGGGTCTTGAAGGAGGTTGAAACAGTGAAGATGGAGAGAGGTGTGTGCATTTGGGAGATGATTTGGAGTTTGAGTCAAGAGAAACTGCTAATGGCTAAGGGAGTGAGGGCCAAGGAAACATTCACAGTTGGCTCTCTGGGTTTGGGCTGTAGGTACACGTGAATGGTGTTGCTGAGAAGGAGTAAGGCAGAGGAGATTTTTTGGGGAAGAGAATCAAGAGTTCTGGTTTGGACATGTAAATATTGAGATGTCTATCAGACAGTCAGGTGGAGATGTCAGGTTGCCAGGTGAATATATGAACCTGAGCTGATTATACAAATTAGAGAATAACCATTAAATAAATAGGACTTAAGCTAATGGGAATATGTTACTTAGGAAGAAGGAGCAGTTAATGTATGGAGCCAATATTTGGTGATTCAGTAGCAGAGGAGAAGCCATCCAAGGATCCTGGGAAGAAAGGGCCAGTGAGGGAGGAGGAAAACCTGTGGGCTGTGATGTTGGAGAAGACGGGGAAGGAGTGGTTAACTCTGCGAGATGTTTTGGAGTAGCCCATTGATCACTAAGTTTGGCAGTATGGAAGTAACTGGTGACCTCGACAAGAGCAGTGGCACCGAAGTGGTAGGGGAAGAGTTCCTGTGGACAAATGCTCAATGACTTGGTGATATTGCTGAAAAAATGCAGCTATTGAAGTTGACATTAATCAATGAATTTTCCAAGATTTCGTTGTTTATGGACACTGGTTCCAGTTTTTTTAAATGAAATTAATAAATATCTATACTCATAATTTTTATGAATATTCCATTTGCAAATGACAGACTGGCTTTAAGAAATGAAAGAAAACCTCATATCTAAGTTTACCTGTAAAGTTAAACATTTAATCAGTTGGTTGAAAAATTCAGCATTATGAAGCCAATTGTGTTTGAAAACAAATTAGTACGGGGAAGAGCTTTTCCTTATGGTTTTATTAGTGTGTATATTTGTAGGTATAAGGAAATATCAAACAATTATTTTCAAAGATACTTTGAAATTAAATATCTTGAGGGAATACTTATAATTTACTATTTTAATACTTGGCAGATGGCAAAACTCAGTATATAATTTTGCCTTTTATAAACATAATATTTTTTATCAGGACAGTAGTTTAAACCTCCCACTTGCCGTGGCTGGTTGGGTTCCTGTGCTTCCCACTGACAAAGATCACGGGCAGAACATCAACAAAATGCACAGACATGCTCCATAAAGCAGGGAGAAGCCAGTAGTTAGTGTTTAAACCTGTTACGTTCTAATTCTGAAAGGTAGAAATACTCAGATTTCAAACTCATCACAGCAGGTGTTGAATAAGGCAGGGGAAGAGAAAACCATCATATGTTAATTTAGCTTATGGACCCCTCCCAACACGCACAGTATGGTGGCCTGTTTCAAATGTCTGTCATTTTCCTGCCTGTAGTAATTCACCTGCTTAGGAAGGGTTCTTTATGTACTTTAGTTGAAAACAAGAAAACTTCAACAATACACTTTCTAAAAGCTTCCTTTGAGTTCTTGCAGATTTTATGGTGGCAGTCAACACAATACATCAGAAATAAAGGCTTTACAAATCAAAACTCATTTTCTGCCTCTGTCTTTTGAAGATCGCAGCTTGAAGATTGGAGCACAGCATAGCCAGCACAGTGCAGCACAAAGTGTTTTAGAGGAAATAAGTTGTGTAGGTGGCAAAATACCCATGCATCAGGGGGTTGATGCCGGAGGTATATTAGCCAAGTAAAATTACCATTCATATCGCTATTATAAATGTGTTATTCTTTTTCTCAAAGTGGATATGTTCATAAAGTGCTTTTTAAATATCTTAAGAACACACATTTTTACTACTGAAAAATATTGCTTTATTTGTGAAATTATATCATTAAACATATAATACAAATTAAAGTGAATGAATATGGTCTACTGTGTCTCCAAGTATAGACTGCATATGTAGGGATTTCTCTTAAAGATGGGTATGCAAAAGGGATCTGAGATCTACAGTTGTCGTCCTTCCCCCATTTTATTTCTATAAACACTTCTTAAGAGATTTGGTTTGTAGAGACCTACACTGTCTATGGGTTTGGTTCTATTTATTAAATTCAACCGGTATTGTAGAGCAGTCTTGTCAGAAGAATTGTCAGTGTTTTATTGGGTTCCATTGTTCTTAACAAATACCCCATATATCATGTAAAACATTATTGCAAAAGGATGGAAATACAAAATATTCCAAAGGCATTTCCAACAAAATGTGACTTTCGAGGCTTCTGCTTACTCTTACATTCCTCTTCATGTTTTTTTCTAAGCCTCTGACTGTCTGCCTGTCTGCATTTTCTTCCTCCTCATCATTTTCAGCTAAAGTAGACCAAGGCAGCAAAATCATAAATTCTGTTTGTTTCCTACTTGAAGCAGCTCTTGCAGTTACACTTCAGGGTCCTTTTGAGATGTACTAGTAAAAAAATTCGGAAACTTCTATGATTAGTTTGTAAACAAATTGCAAGTCATTTGTGTATTTGGTCAAATAGAAACTCGATTGAAATAGTGATTTATATCGGCAAAGATAAGGGCATTTTAAGCTAAGCAGAATAAACGTCTGATCCTTTCTTAATGGAAAACCTGAAGCAATTTGCTGATAATTTGAGTGCCTAAGTGTTGAATCACATTATCGTAATGCTCACTTCATTTCTTAAACTGAGTAACATTTTTTTCCTTGTTAAAGTGCATTTTTAAATATATTTGCCATTTAAAGACTTGATCAATGATTTATGAGTGTGTGGCACCCCGGATATCTGGAACCTTTTTAATTAATTCATTAAGACTCTGTCATATATAGTTTCTTAGTTTTTATAGTTGTTTTTTTTTTTTTCTAGAGGATTAAATTAAGCCAACTTAGATTCTAATATTATCCAAGGGCTGCTTTTCCCAAGTAGAGATAAATGAAATGGTAGCTCAACCTTTCCATAAAAAAATTGGTGTTCCAAGTCATCCTTTTTGTTCTCTTTTAGGGCGGTTTGGATGTTAGGGATTTGTTATGATATTTTTGTTGTCTCTCGGTAATTTTCCAGGGAAAGAGGGAACTTAGGGTGCATGGACAGTTTCTCTTATTTAGTAAGACTACTTTATCTCTCTCACTGGAAGAGCTAATATTTACTCACAGTGATGGCTCCTTCTCTTACTCTGTGTGTGCTATCTGAGACAGACTGAAGAAAAGCGCAGACCTCAGACAGATGAAAGAATGAAATAATTAAAAAATGAAAAACGTGGGGCCGCCCGGTGGCGCAGCGGTTTAGTTCACGCTTGGCAGCCCGGGGTTCGCGGGTTCGGATCCCGGGCGCCCGCCGACGCACTGCCTGTCAGCCACGCCGTGGCGGCGTCCCATATAAAGTGGAGGAAGATGGGCACGGATGTTAGCCCAGAGCCAGTCTTCCTCAGCAAAAAGGGGAGGATTGGCAACAGATGTTAACTCAGGGCTGGTCTTCCCCACAAAAAAAAAAAAAAAAAGAAAAACGTGTGGTTCTCTATTTTATTTTTGTTTTGTTTCATTTTCAGTCTCCCCAAAATTGGCCCTTTTGGGGAAATGATAATAATAATAACAACAACAATATTAACAAGGTATACATGTCTTAGAGTTATTATCAACATCTCCCTTATTTGACTCCATTTTAGAGTAGCTTTTTTTTCTTTTTTTTTTTTGGGGGGGGAAGACCAGCCCTGAGCTAACATCCGTTGCCAATCCTCCCCTTTTTGCTGAGGAAGACTGGCCCTGGGCTAACATCCGTGCCCATCTTCCTCCACTTTATATGGGACGCCGCCACGGCATGGCTGACAGGCAGTGCGTCGGCGGGCGCCCGGGATCCGAACTCGCGAACCCCGGGCTGCCTAGCGCGAACTAAACCGCTGCGCCACCGGGCGGCCCCAAGAGTAGCTTTTAAAGCAAAAATTGGTTAATCTAAGATGCATTCACCGTAAAAATTGAATTTTCTTTTTTACCTTTTGTAAAAAATAAACATTGGTTTGCTTCATTCATTCTGTGGCAAAGTTCTGATTCAAGCCAGACAACTCCATGAAGTCAGCTATTGTTTGACTTGTTTTCCTTAATTTAATAATAGCAAAGCCTTATTGTCATTCAGTTTACGAAGTACTTTTGAGACTCACATCAGCCTGGTGAAATAAGCAGGGCAGGTGTGTGTTAGCATTCTCAGTGGTATGATTAAGACTGGAACCCAAACCTTCTGACTCACTTCAGTGGTCCTCCCCCCCACTATAACATGTGCTGACACAATGCATCAAAGCACAAGTACATGCAGGGTCTCTCCTGCACAAACCTGTTTTAGAGAGCTCATCACGGTAAAAGGGCCCCTGGGAGGGCAGAAGACTGGCTAGGAGGAAGGTGCTAGTTGATTTCACCCTTCATCTTGGCCTGTTTCCTGCCCTAGTCTGTTAGCTTCTACAACTCAGAGTCCATGGTGGTACCATGGCCTGTCC
Source organism: Tapirus indicus (assembly GCA_031878705.1). Lineage (NCBI taxonomy): Eukaryota > Metazoa > Chordata > Mammalia > Perissodactyla > Tapiridae > Tapirus > Tapirus indicus. Next base: position 4,562,844 of record CM062933.1, read on the forward strand.
AATACAGAGAGCGAGTCATTCTCTTTCATGTTTTCTCCATGTTATGGGAACACCAGTGGGTGGGGTTTGGTGGAGAAGACACCTAACATTCTAAGCATTTGTGGTAAGCAATTTGTTTCCCTTATGAGACTACTTTTTATTTTTGATGTTTCTAAATATACAGGGATGATTTGTCTTTTGCTCTCTCTGAAAAATAAATAATGCTGATGACAAACTTTGTTGTGGATTGTGGGATTTTCAGACAGTCTAAATGAGATATATAAAGTAGATAGTGCTCATTTCTCTTACATGTGACCTGAGGAGAAAATCTTATTTAGCTATGGAAAGTCCTGGAAACATAAAAGTGCTGCTTCTTAGGCACCACTTTCCCCTTTTTCTTTTTAAACTAGTAAAATGTCCCATCATCAAAGCAATCTGTCATATCCAATGTGAAGGAGAGCAGACATCAGGCAGATACATGGCAATCAGGAATGTGCCGAAGCCTGACTCAGAGCCATTCTCTATAGGAAATGAGAGGTGTGGTCCAGTATGTCAGGGAGTTATTTTGCACATAATTGCCTTGATCTAGAGAGTGGGTTTGATCCTACATAGGAAAGTAGGGTAACAATGTGGTTAAGAGCTTAGATTTCAAAGTTATATATACCAGGCTTTAATTCTCTACTTGGTGACTCACTACCCTGGTGAGCTTGTGTAGGTCATTCAACTTCTCTAAGTGTCTCTGGATACACACACACACACACACACACACACACACACACACACACACACACACTTGAAAAATTTTGGATAGGCCATACATTCACATAATTTAAGAATCAAAACAGTATGAAAAGGCATTAAATTAAAAATCTTGCTTTTACCACTACCCATAATTACTTCTTCCCATTTCACTTAAAATATAACCACTCATATAACATTTTATACTTCCTAATGGAAATGTAAATACAAACATATATTATTTTCCTCCTTGTCTTACATTAAAGAAAGCATGCCAAACTTGCTGATCTAGATGTTTAATTTTTTCTTACTATATCTTGGAAAATGTGACAGATTATACCTTCCCTTGAATAGGGGAGGATTTATGTCTTAACAGGAAGTGATACTACAGACTTTAGAGGCTAAATATAAAGGAACTGTCAGCTTCCTTCTAGTTCTTGCGAGATGCTAGCTCTTGGACCCAGGTGCCACGTTGTGAGGAAGCCCAAGCAAGCCAAGTGGAGAGGAACTGTGGCCCCTGGCTCACAGCTCCACTTGAGCTTCTAACTGACAGCCAGCACCTGCTTGCCAGGTGTTGTGAACAAGTGGAATTAAAGTATCTTCAGCTGGTGTTGCATGGAGCAGCAATGACCTGCTCTTGTGAGCCCTGGGCAAATTGCAGATTCATGCAAACATAAATGATTGTTGTTTTAGGTCATTAAGTTTTGGGGTGAGTTGTTAAACAGCATTAGATAATTGGAATAGAGTTAAGATTTATTTTACTATTTTTCTTTGATGGACACATAGATTGTTTTTAATCATTTGCTATTACAAACACTGCCACAATGAGGAACCACCTACAAACTTCATATCATATATGGGTATATATATTTCTAGAACAAAATGCCATCTGTAGGATTTCTGGGCTAAAGGATAAATATCATTTTTAATATTTTTATAGATACAGCCAAATTTGCCTTCTTTGACAAATTTTTATTAAACTTATAAAGAAGAGAGAAAAACAGAATCTATTTTGTAAGAGTGAAATTAAATGACACAATCCATAGTGCCTGGAGTAGTAAACACTCAATAAATGTTACAGGACAAAATGATCTATGATAACTGGTTTTTGACATCATATTTTTTACAAAGTAGCCGAATAATTGATGTAAAGACTTTGGTAGTTTGATTTGCACTTTGTTTAATAATGCTATGACTGAAAATGTTTTGAGGGGCATTTTGTATGTATATTTTTAATCTTTTGCATCATCCTTGTCAGAAAAATAAGACATGGTACTATTTTCCAAAAAATTAGACTTTTCCTTTTGAAAAATTAGTTTTCTCTCTAAGTGATCTTATTTTTGCTTGTTTTTGGTTAAGCACTATGATATTAAATATCACAAAGTGCTAATAAATCCTCCATAATCTAATGAGCATTAGAATAAGGAAATTAATGGGGGCATGCTGTGAAGAAAACTTCTGGGCACATAACCGAGTGTTTAGGGTAAATTCACAGTTGATTGGTATTATTATGCATGTTATTTTCCAATTGAAAAGAGAAAATCTTCAGTAATGAAAAAGTAGAGGGTTAAGTCCAACAGAATCCCTATTACAGTTTTTCAACTGTTTATTTGGTTTTGTTTCACACATAGTAAAAAACAGTTAATTTACAAGCCTAAGGGAGAAAAATCATTTTATGTAGGGTTTCATGTTGAACTTAGATTCTATGTTATTCAGATTTCTACCAGATTTTACATTGACATGCGTAAAACTTTCTTTATGTTTTGAATAATCCATAAACTTTGTAAGGCACTTTGTGACTCCCTGAGCACTTCCACACACATGTGTCCTTCGACATTCGGGACACTGTGAGTTAGGTCTTGTCTTCCACATTTTATAAGTGGAAAACTAGAGGCTCAGAGAGGTTTCAAGAGAAGAACGACACCAGGTCAATTTTCCCCGATACAGCACATGATACCAGGCGATTCTTTCCCGGCGGATAGACCAGGGACAAAAACGATGCTGAGACATTGCCCCAGCCCTCCTCAGCCCATCCAGCCCACTTACCTGTTCCATCTGGAGAATGAAGCCATGGCGATGGATGGTTTGCACTGACTTCTCCATAGCGACACTCCTATCATTCGACCACGCATGGCCTTCGGGTTGCACTCTTCACCAAGTCCTCTTCAGTTACTCTATTTTCTCTTCTTATTTTTGATACTCTTCATAGCCTCACTCTAGTTCTCTTAACTTCAATCAGTCTCCTGATTTTTGATATGCTAGCAAGGCTATTTTTCAATTTTTTTTACATTATTATGCAAAAAAAGCATCAGAATTCCGTTTCAATTAAGCTGGTAGCCCCTAAGCTCTTCCCACATAAAAGTGCATTTCTGGACCTGCTACTGATCCCAGTCAAGACTATTTCCTCTCCTTCTCTGTTTTTAGTGCTGGTTTGTTATGCACATGTTTTTTTAAAATTCCCTCTCTTTTTTTCGTTATATAGGTAATCTTTGTGATGAATTAAAACAATATGTAGAGAGAAAGATCAATGCACCTTGTCATCCTTATTCCCTTCTCCTATCCTACTCCCAGTCAATCTGTCATCTATTACCCCACCCAGAAATGAGTATGATTAGCAGTTTGAAACGCATCCTTAGAGTCAATTTCTATGTATTTACATATACAGCCATATATGTCCTCAGAACTGTCTTCTTGGATAAATTGTGTAGTAACATATTTGTCTTTCTGCAACTTTGTATTTTCATTAAAATTTGTGTCTTGACACACTTCTCATGATTACATACAGATCTCTCATATTTTGTAGTGGTTGTAACAACTTATACCTCAGCTAGTATATATGCTTATAAACACTTAAGGTTCTGAAGGATTTGAAAATCCATTTGTTCTGAGACCCAGAAGTGAGGAACAACAGAAGTCACCGTTTTGTGGTGAGCGGAGTTGAGAACTGTTGTTTGATGCACAACAATGAATGTTTATTAGATTAAAGTTGGTTAAGAATAGAAGTTTCTGTGTCCCACAATATGGATATGTCATAGTTTATTTAACCCTTCACCTTTTGGTGGATATTTAGGTTGTTTTAAGTTTTCCACAAATGTAGGCAATGCTGCAATGAGTATCTTAAAATAAATGTGCTAATGTACAAGTATCTCTGAAACTCCCCTACAGGTGACAGACAGGCTTTGAATCATACATTTCTTTTTAATTTTATAATTAACAAATAGAATTAAATCAGAACTGTGCATCTGTCTATACTATAGTTATAGCAAATGATAAAGATGGCAGTCAGGTTTCAGCCCAGTAATATATTTAGAACAATATCTGAATATCATTTTGTAAAAAAAAGAAGATTGCCTCGGTTTGATGAACAAAATATAATACTCTTTTCATGGTAATTTAGAAAAATGTTAGAGCTACTTAAAGTAAAATGAGATTTAATTGAAATTAATTTTGAAACCACGTCTGAAAACTTTAATGAACCATTTGGATGCATCCAAATATTTGCATGTTTGACAATATTTAAGGAAATCTGTCGTTAACTATTATTTTAGTGTTCACCCATATTTGTGGCACTGTGAAAAGTTTTTGTGAAAAGGGTACTCTGAACCTGCCAACAGAAACTAGTGGTAAAAGGAAGACAAGTATATATAGCCAAACACCAAATAAATTCCTCAACAATTTCAAACAAATTAAAAGGAATACTTTCATATAGTTTTTCAATAGATAACTTTCCCCTGATGATATAGCATAAGTAGCCTAGATAACACACTAATTGAGTTAACATAAAACCTGCAGTCCCCTCACTCTAACTCGATAAAGTCACAAGAATCTAATTACTTGCTCAGAAACCCAAGACATGAATGACTGAGCATGAAGATAAATTCTAATTTTCTGATGTCTACTATGCCTGCTCTTAGAACTTTTAATTTAAAAATTAAGAAATAGACACTCTGTATCTACTTTAGGCAAAGTCTCATAAATTTGGGCAGTGTCTGAAAACAACTTATCTTCTCAACTTTGTTGGACCAGAAACTTCATTTTATCAGTTCAGTAAGAAGTAGTAAGATTCCAAATGCTTCTTCATGCTAACAAAACTCACAAAATAATTATCTATAAATCATAAAATAAAAATAGTTTCAGTGTGTTCCAGGCTGTCTGTAATGTGCTTCATACCATATGTGGATGATTAATTTTATGTGTCAACTTCACTGGGCTGAGGGGTGCCAGGCATCTGGTAAAATATTATTTCTCAGTGTGTCTGTGTGGGTGTCTCTAGAAGACAATAGCATTTGAATCAATAGACTGATTCAAAGGTAAAGATCATCCTCACCAATGTAGGTGGACATCATCCAATCCCTCGAGGGACTGAGCAGAACAAAAAAGCAGAAGAAGGGCAAATTTTCTTTCTCTACGTGAACTGAGACATCCATCTTCTGCCCTTGGACAACCGTGCTCCTTGTTCCTGGACTTTCAGATTCAGACCTAGACTCACATACACCATTGGCCCCTTTGATTCTCAGGCCTTCGGACCCAAACTGAATTACACCACTGGCTTTCCTGGTTCTCTAGCTTGCAGGCAGCAGATCGTGGAACTTCTCAGCCTTCATAACCTCATAAGCCAATTTCTATAACAAGTCTCCTCTTCACTGGAGAACCCTGACTAATACACAATATCTCATTTAGTTTTTACAACAGTTACACAAGGTAGCCAGGATTAACCTTGTTTTATAGATTAAAAGCTGAGCCCCAACAAAATTAAACAATTTCCTCAGGGTCACAGAAAAACACAGAAGGAAAACCATTGGAATGTTAGTTCTTGAAGAGCATGTACTCAGTCTTGTTCATAGTTGCATCTGCAATGGGTTACATATGGGGTCTTAATAAATATTTGTTGATCATTCTAACTTTTTTTGTTTCATGGCCAGGGTGTTAACTATGATACTGAATCAATATATTGATTTAAAAAGAGAAAATAAATCTTTCCAGTGACTACAATAGCTGCCCATTCATGATAGCAAGATGTCAAAGTAATAATTATAAAATCAACTGATAAATTATGTTGAAGTATATTTTATCCAGATCAATGATAATACAAAGGAATTATATGTGCCTTGTAGTATATCACTCAGATAGTAGCAAAATAACCCTGAAAAATCTTATTTTCCAACATACTTTTTTATCCATTGTCATGTGTCATTACTTCATGCCAAATATAATAAGTACATTATAATTTTCCTTTATATCCATTATATTTTAGTCATGTCTTTTGGGGGATTTACCTTAAATTTTGCTTCATAAAATTTTTCAAATATATTTAAAAGTGGAGAGAATGGCCATCACCTGGATTTAACGATTATCAAGATTTTGACAAACTTGTTTCATTATTTAAGATTTTTTTTCCTGAAATATATTAAAGCAAACATCAGACTTCATACCATTTTATCAAATGCTTTGTTAGATTCAAGAAACATCCTTAAGATCAGTTGCTTAGAAGAACTGATCTTAGAACTGATCAGATCAGTCGCTTTGAATGATTCTAAGTCATTTTGTTTTTCTGATCCATTTCATCCTCTTCTGTAGGTAAGTTCTAGAGTTGTCAATATAGGATAGCCTTATGTTGTAGTAAAAATAACCCCCAAATCTCAGCAGCTCAGAAATTTCTTCTTTTTTAGCAGTCAATAGATTTCTAGCAATGGACAGGTTGTGCAGTTACAAAGAGAAAGTGTAAAAGACAGAAAAATATGTGAGTGTGAGAGATGAGTACAGCAGAAGTTTTCAATAGTTAAGTATGGAAAATCCTTATACAGTATTTTAATATTGGGATGATATTTGAATGCAGGAAGTACAACAGCTATTGCATCAAGTAAAGAACAAAAGGTGAAACAAGGAAGAGAATGCTATCTTGAAGTGAACCAGAAGCAAGATCACAGCTCTAACTTAAGTCCCTATGGCAAGAGAAGAGAGGCTGACAGTAAGAATGTGAAACATATCGGTGTGACGCATATAGTATTAAGCATGTCAGTAATTTTAGTATTTCCATAGATGATTTGGACTTATTTAAGCAACTCATTTGTTTCTAAAATCCCATTGAGATACTCCCTTACACATATCTGAACTCTGGGCAAATCTAACAACCAACCTGTTTCCTGTGTCCCAACATTATGATTGGTGTCCTGGAAACAGCACCTACATGAATGATTCCTGATGAAATAATGCCTGCCTTAGGACTACGAGTCTGCTGGATCTCGTGCTACTGAGTAGAGAGGAAGGGGGTAATACAAGTGTGACTACAGGAGAAGTATCAAGTCCATATATGTTTTTCATTTCAGGGATACTTACCAAAAGGAGAGGAGGAAGAAATATAAACTCTTCCTGTCTTCTCTCTTTATGAAAGATTAAAAACAAATGGCCATTTGTTTGAGCATTTGCAATTACTCTTTTATTTGGAAAAAAGAGAGAATGGTACATATCTCACAGTGTGTTTGTAATGATGTAATGAGTTAATGCTATGTAATATGTTTAGAACAGTGTCTGGTTCATGCTAAGCACTCAATGTTTATGTTGAGCAACTGTCATTATTATTCTTATCATAGATGGAAAACACTTTACATATGTAAAGCATACACCATAATTTATTCTTTATTTAATGAATATTCATTATTACCTGTCAATCATTTTTCTATGCAGTTGAGTTGCAAAGATGAATGATAAAGTTGCCACTCTTAAGTCAAATGGGGGAAACAGAGTAGGTTAAAAATTATTAAAATGATGTATAATAAACTAAAAATACAAGTATGTGCAAGATCTGTGGAAGCAATGATGGCGACTAGGACTGATTATTATACAGAAAAGGTAAGTGGTTGTTATATTCAGGTCAATTGCTTAGAATGATTATGTCTGTTTTTTTCTGATAGTGAAAAGTAGTGGTTTAAATCTAACTTGTCCTGGATCATTACAGGATTTTTCATTAAAATTGATGTTGCCAATTTCACTCAGGGTTGACTGTAAAGAATGAGGGAAATTATATCAGTGTACACTTGTAAATTCAGTAATTCACCTAGACATGTTGAGATGATCTGACAGGGATCTCTTCACTTCACACAATCTTAAGTGCATTTGGTTTTGTTTTCTGGCTTCTCAGAAGCTTTCTGCTGAAAAAGTAGGGAAGATTTGTTCCCCTTTGTTTCTATTTTAGTCAGAAATGTGACAGACAGGACATTACACTACACTCCAAATGGTTAAAATGTCAAGGTGACTTGTGAACATCCATTTTCAATTCCATTTTCTCTTCTTCATTCATCTTGACAGCTAACTTTGCATTCTTTACCTTTTTCTTTTGGTGAGGAAGATTGGCCCTGTGCTAACGTCTATTGTCAATGTTCCTTTTCTGCTTGAGGAAGATTGTCCCTGAGCTAACATCTGTGCCAGTCTTCCTCTATTTTGTATGTGGGATGCCACCACAGCGTGGCTTGATGAGCTGTATGTAGGTCCACGCCTGTGATCTGAACCTGCGGACCCCGGGCCACCAAAGCAGAGTGTGTGAACCCAACCACTATGCCATCAGACCAGCCCCTATCTATCCTTTTTTATAACAGCTTTATTGAAGTATAATTGATATGCAAAGAACTGCACATATACAATGCATACAATCTGTTGAGTTTGGATATATGCAAATGGCAAAGGTGTGAAGCAATTCAATGAAAAAAATACCACGTATATTCTCACACACCTATACACACACAAACACATATGCATACATACATATGATAGCATTATCTTAAGAGTTAAATTCACACATGTATATAAAGCATTTAGCACGGTCTCTGCAGGTACATGCTGAACAAAAGGTAGCTTTAATTACTGCATACATTTTGTTTGAAAATAGCTACCAGGAAAGGGACAAAGAATAAAAGGATAGGATAACATCTATTTCTATTCTGCTGACAGTTTTCAGCCTGAATAGATACTGAATTCTGTCAAATGTTTTTTTCTGCATCAATTGATGTAATCACGAGATTTTTCTTGTTTAGATTATTAATATAGTATATTACATTGAGTGATTTTCAAATATTGTACCAGCCTTGCATTCTTGGGATAAACACCACTTGGATGAGATGTGTTTGGAAAGGCAGACAGATAGATAGATAGGTAGATAGACATAGATAGATGGATGGATTTGATTTGGTACTGTTTTATTGAGAATTTGGGGGGTCTATATTCTTGAGGGATGTTGGTCTATAGTTTTCATGTCTTGGAATATCTGTCTAGTTTTGGTATTGGGGTAATGCTGGCCTCAGAAAATGAGTTGGGAGGTGTTAACACCTGCCATGGTTTTCTGAAAGATATTGCTTAAATTTGGCATTATTTCATTCCTAAAAGTTTATTAGAATTCATCAGAGAAACCATCTGGACCTGGAGTTTTCTTCTCCTTGTTGAAAAGTTTTTAACAAGGAAATCAATTTCTTTAATTGACATAAGTCAGGTTATTTACTTCTTCTTGAATGAACTTTTGTAGTTTGAGCCATTTTATACATAAGTTGTCAAATCTACGGGCACAGAAGTGTTCATAGTATTCTCTTATTATCACCTTTATGTGTGAAGGGTCTGTAATGATGTTTCCTCTATCAAACCTATTATTGATAATTTGTGTCTTCTTTCTTTTTCCCTCATAATTTTTGTTATAGGATGAACAACTTTATGGATTTATTAAAAATACAAGTCAATAGCTGACATTAGCAACATGGCAGAGTGAATAACCCCTTTGTCTCTCTCCTCTAAGTTACAACCAGTAGGACATCCATAGACCAACAAAGGATCCTCTGCACAGCACATCAGAATGCCTCAGAGATCCATACATCTATCCATCTGATAGATAGGTGGGTGGACTGTACCTCATGGAGGCAGTGGGACCGTGGGAGCAGTGGTGGGTGGCAGCTCCCTAGCCCAGAGGCTCCAGGAACTGTGGTGGCACCCATGAATGGGAGCCCCAGGAACTGAGGCAATGCACATGACTGGAGGCTCCAGGAACTGCCAGGGTGCCCATGACTGGAGGCTACAGGAGCTGAAGCAGTGCCCACAACCCAGCCATCCCCTTGCCCTGGGGATGGCACATTTGACCCCAGACCTTCCACCAGTGGGGCTGCATCTGAGACCTTGGCTCCCCCAGCAGCAGCAGTGGTGCCCATGGCCTGAGATTCCAGGAAGCATGTCAGAGCTTGTGACTCAGCCCCTTCCACCTCCCCCAGAAATGATGGTGGTGCCAAGGCTTGAAGCTCCAGGAACTGTGGTGGTGCCTACAACTGGAGACCCCGGGAATCCTGGTTGTGCTTGCAACTCAGCCCCACCCCTCCCCAGCAGGGGTGCCCACAATCTGAGGCTCCAGAAGTCTCAGCAGCACTGACAACCCTGGTACTCCTCCCCAGTGGTGGTGAAGGTGGCACCCACAAACCCAACACCCCCAGCAGCAGCAGTGCCAGTGTCCCCAGAAAATGTGGGAGCAGCATCACAAGTGGTACACATGGCAACAGCCCCCAGGCAGCAGCACCACTTGAGTCTAAGGAGAGCCTGGTAACAGTAACAGCAGAGCCCACAATCCTGGTCCCCCTCAGCTGCAGCAGCACCTGAAACCCCGGCCATCCCACCCTACAACCCTGAATGTAGTGGAGGCACCCATGACCCTGGCTTCTGCCCCATCCCCCAACCTCCCACTGTGGTGGGGGAACACATGACTCAGGTGACCCTGGAAGCAGGAGATGTACTCACCAGCCTGGTGACCCTGGTGGTGACACCCACAACCACAGCAACAACAGAAACAGCAAGGCACCAGCAACCATGAAGGCATAAGCAGCACAGCAAGGGTGCTAACAACACCTCCAGCAGAGGCAGTATAGGGTGGAAAGGGCAGGCTCTCAAATACAACCAGAAGCAGCTCTGAATCAAAGTAAACAAAACCTTACCCAAATAAGAATGGTGTTTGCTACTACAAAGGTGCCTTCAGAGGAACAACTAATCAAGCACCATGAAAAATTAGGGTAACGTGGTATCACGAAGGGAAAATGATAAATTTTCAGAAACCAAATTTGGAGTCATAAAAGATTCTGATCTAACTGATAGAGAATTCAAAATAACTCTCATGAAGAAACTCAATAGCTACAAGAATACTCAGAAAGACAATTCAATAAACGCAGGAATAAAATTAATGAGTACTTCACCATTGCTTCAATGAAGGAATACTTCACCAAAGACATTGAAACTCTAAAAAAAGAACCAAACAGAAAGTCTGGAGCTGAAGAATTCAATAAATGAGATGAAGAATAAAGTAGAAAGCATTGGAAATAGAGCAGATCATATGGAAGAGAGATTAGTGAGCTCAAAGATAGAAATCTAGAAATGCTTCAGGTGGAAGAAGAGAGAGAATTAAGATTTTAAAATAATGGAAAATGAGTAATATCTGACTCAATTAGAAAAAGCAACATAAGGATAATGGGTATCCCAGAAAGAGAAAAGAGAGAGAAAGGAGTAGAGAGCTTATTTAAAGAAATAATACCTGAAAATATCCCAAACCTGGGGAAGGGACTTAATATACAAGTACATGAATCTAATAGAACACCTAAGTATCTCAACACAAAAGACTTTCTCCAAGACACATTATATTAAACCGTTAGAAGTCAATGACAAAGAAAGAATAATAGGGATGGCCAGGAAGAAAAAAACAACAACCTATAAGGGAACCCCCACTAGTGTTTCAGCAGATTTCTCAGCAAAATCTTTACAGGCCAAGAGAGAATAGAATGATACATTCAAAATATTGAAAGAAAAAATGGCAGCCAAGAATACTCTATCCAGCAAAGTTACTTTTCAAATATGGAAGAGAAATAAAGGCTTTCTGAGACAATCAAAAGTTGAGAGAGTTCATTGCCACTATCCCTGCCTTATAAGAAATTTTGAAAAGAGCTCTCCTATCTGAAACAAAAAGGCAAAGGTATACAAAGCTTTGAGCAAAGTAATAAATTGACAGACAGAACCAGAAAATTGCAACTCCATATCAGAACAGGTTAGTAAACACTTAATTAAAACATCAAGGTTAAAGGGAAAAAAGCATTAAAAACAACTATAACCACTTCAATTTGGTAACAAATTCATAACACAAAAAAGGATAATTTTTGACAACAAAGGCATAGACAGGGAAGAGGAAAAGGATGGAACCTGAATAGGTAATTGAAGATAGGATGCTATCAGTAGAAAAAGGACTATGTCATCTATGAGACCTTTTATACAAACCTCGTTTAACTACAAAACAAAAATTCACAGCAGAGTCATGAAATATAAAAGAAAAGGAAAGTGAAAAACACATCACAGAAAACCACCAAACTGAAATGGCTAACAGAAACACAAGGGAAAAGAAACAATGGAAATACAGATCAACCAGATAACAAAAGATAAAATGGCAGTATTAAGTCCCCATATATCAATAATCGCTGTAAATGTAAATTGATTAAATTCACCTATCAAAAGACACAGAGTGGATGGATGTATGAATTAAAAAACAAGACCCAACAATAGGCAGCCTCCAAGAGACCCATCTTAGCTCTAAACACACACATAGACTCAAAGTGAGGGGGCAGAAGATGGTACTCCAAGCAAATGGCCACCAAAAGAAAGTGGATGTAGCCCTACTTATATTAGACAAAATAAACTTCAAGACAAAAAAGATAACAAGAGATAAAGATGAACATTATATAATGATTAAGGGGGCTATCCACCAAGAAGATATAACATTTATTTATATATATGCACCTAACATAGGAACACCAATGTAGATAAAGCAACTATTAACAGACCTAAAGGGAAAATTGACAGCAATACGATAATAGGAGGGGACTTTAACACCCCACTTACAGGATAGATCATCCAGACAGAAAGTCAACAAGGAAACATTGGCCTTAAATGAAACACTAGACCTGATGGACTTAATAGATATATATAGAACATTCCACCCCAAAGCAGCAGGATTCACATCCCTCTCAAGTGTACATGGAACATTCTCAAAGATAGATCATATGTTGGAAAACAAAACAAGTCCTAATAAATTTAAGATTGAAATCATATTAAGCATCTTTTCTGACCATAATAGTATGAAACTAGAAATCAACTACAAGAAGAAAGCTGGAAAAGTCACAAATATGTGGAGACTAAACAACATGCTCCTGAACAACTCTCGGATCAATGAAGAAATAAAAAGAGAAATCAAAAAATACCTGGAGACAAATAAAAATGAAAATATGACATACCAATATCTATGGGATGCAGCAAAAGTGGTACTAAGAGGGAAGTACATAATACTATAAGCCTACCTCAAACAACAACAACAACAAAAAACTCATATAAGTAATCTAACACTATGACTAAAAGAACTAGAAAAAGAAGAACAAATGAAGCCCAAAGTCGGTAGAAGGATGGAAATAATAAAAGATCAGAGTGGAAAGAAATGAAATAGATACTAAAAAGACAATAGAAGAGATCAATGAAACTAAGGGCTGATTCCTTGAAAAGAAAAACAAAATTGACAAACCATTAGCTAGACTCACTAAGAAAAAAAGAGAGAAGGCTCAAATAAATAAAATTAGACATAAAAGAGGAGAAATTATGACAGATACCATTGAAACACAAAAGATTATAAGAGAATACTATGAAAAGCTATATGCCAACAAAATGGATAACCTGGAAGAAATGGATAAATTCATAGAATCACACAACCTCTCAAAACTGAATCAAGAAGAAATAGAGAATCTGAATAGCCCAATCACTAGTAAAGAGATTAAAACAGTAATCAAAAATCTCCCTTAAGTAAAAGTCCAGAATGAGATGACTTCTCTGGTGAATTCTACCAAACATTCACAGAAGACTTACTACCTATCCTTCTCAAACTATTCCTAAATCTGAAGAGGATGGAATGCTTCCTAACTCATTTTATGAGGGCAACATTACCCTGACACCAAAATCAGACAATGATAACACAAAAAAAGAAAGCTACTGGCCAATGTCATAGATGAACATAGATGGAAAAGTGCTCAACAATGTATTAGCAAATTTAATACAGAAACACATTAAAAGGATCAGACATCACAGTTGGGTGGGATTTTCTCCACAAATGCAAGGATGGTCCAACTCCCACAATTCAATCAATGTTATACACCACATTAGCAAAATGAAGAATAAAAATCAAATGATCATCTCAATAGATGCAGAGAAAACATTTGACAAGATCCAACATCCATTATTATTTAAAAAAAACCTCTTCATAGAATGGGTATAGAAGGAAAGTACCTTAACATAATAAAGGTCATATATGAGAAGTCCATAGCTAACATCGTACACAATGGTGAAAAACTGAAAGCTATCCCTTCAAGAACAGGAACAAGACAAGGATGCCCACTCTCACCACTCTTATTCAACATAGTATTGGAAGTCTTAGACAGAGCAATTAGGCAAAAATAAATAAATAAACAAAATAAAAGTTATCCAAATTGTAACAAAAGAAGCAAAACTGCAGATGACATGATTTTATATATAGAAAACCCTAAACGATCCACCTAAAAACTATTAGAAATAAACAAATACAGTGAAGTTGCAGGGTACAAAGTCAACATACAAAAATCAGTTGCATTTCCATACATTAACAACAAACTAGCAAAAAAAAAAAAAAAAAAAAAAAAACCAAACAAGAATACACTGCTATTTACATTTGCAATAGAAAGAATAAAATACCAACTAATAAATTCAAGCAAGGAGATGAGACACCTGTACACTGCAATCTGTCAGACATTGTTGAAAGAAATTGAAGACACAAAGAAATGAAGCAATATTCTGTGCTAACATATTGGAAAAATTGACATAGTTAAAATGTTCATATTACTTAAAGTGATCTGCAGATTCTATGCAATCCTTATTAAAATCCCAATGACATTTTTCATGGAAATAAAACAAAGAATCCTAAGTTTTGTATGGAGCAACAGAAGACCCCAAATAGCCAAAGCAATCCTGAGAAAAAGGAACGAATCTGGAGGTATCACACATCTTGATTTCAAAATATAGTACAGAATATAGTATAGTATAGTAGTCAAAATAGCATGTACTGGCAAAAAAACAGACACACTGACCAATGGACAGAATTGAGAGCCCAGAAATAAACCTATACATTTATTGACATCTAATTTTCAACAAAGAAGCCAAGAAAATACAACAGAGAAAGGAAAATCTCTTCAATAAATGGTGTTAGGAAAACTGGACAGCCACAGGCAAAAGAATTGATTTTCTCTATTGTTTTTGTTTTCAATTTCATTGATTTCAATTCTTATATTTATTTCCATCCTTTTTCTTGCTTTGGGTTTAATTTGCTCTTTTTCATCTTGCTTCTTAAGGTGGAAGCTTATGTTATTGATTTGAATCCCTTCTTTTAAAATGGAAGCATTTTATGTAATACATATTTTCTCTTAAGCCTTATATTAGCTCTATCTCACACATTTTTATATGTTGTATTTTAATTTCCATTCGGTTCAAAATATCTTCTTATTTCCCTTGGGAATTCCTCTTAAACATGTGGGATATGTAGAGTGTATATTTAATTTCTAGCTACTTGGGAATTTCCATATATCTTTCTCTAATTTATTTCAAGTTTAATTCTGTCGTGGTCAGAAAAAATACTCTTCATGTTTCCCATTAGTTAAGGTTTGTTTCATGGCCCCCAAAATGATCTATGTTGGTGAATGTTTCATATTCAGTTAAATAAAAATCTGTAATCAGCTGTTTTTGAAGTTCAAATGTCAATTAGGTCAAATTGGTTGATAGCCTTCTTCAGATCTTGTCCTATATCTTTGGTGATTTTTTGTGTACTTTTCCCATTAATTACTGAGGGAGGATTATTGAAGTTCTCTAGCATAATGGCATTTGACTATTTTCCCTTTATTTTCTCTCAAGTTATGTTTCTCACATATTTTAAAACTGTTTTTTATATGCCTACCTATTTATGATTGTTCTGTCTTCTCGGTGAATCAATCCAGGAACATTGTAGCTCTCTCAGAGGTCCAGCCGCCCATACAGCCCCCTAGGTCTGCCTGAAAAAGGAGGTCCCCCGGGGGCAAAGCAGTGAGAAAAAAAGAGAGAGAGAAAAAACCCACAGGGATTCCTTCCACACTCTTCAGGCCACAGGAGCCTCTTTTTCTGGCTTTCCTCTCAGGGTTTTAGATGCCTGTGCCACCACCACCACCACTGGGTAGCCCCATGAATGGAGTTGCCTTTGGGACAGTGCACAAAGAAAAGAATGGGACTCCCTCCCTAGACTGGCTCACAAAGACCTCTTTTCCTGATCCTCTTGCCAGAAAGACAAGGTTTCTCTCTGGAGTGTGACTGCCCATGCCCCACTGCACAGTTCTGTAATGGGACTTTTTTTGGGTTAAAGCCAAGATGAAAGAGGAAAAAAGTCCCAGAAACCTAGCCCATTATAGACTGTTCTTCAAGCATTTACTCCCTTCCTCATTCTGCCTGTTATTAACTTTTCAGAGTCCTCAGGTAGTTGCTTTTTGTACTTTGCCCACAGGTTTCAGTTGTAATCAGTGGGAGAGACAGGCTGTAGTGGATTTATTATCCCTTTTTTTATTGAAGTATAATTGACATACAATATTATATTAGTTTCAGGTGTACCACATAGTGATTTGATATTTTTATACATTATAAAATGATCACCACTCTCTCTTGTTACCATGTCACCATACAACATTATGACAATATTATTGACCATAGTTCCTATGCTGTACATTACATCCCTGTGATGTATTTATTTCATAACTGGAAATTTTCACCTCTTGATCTCCTTCACCTATTTTGCCCATTTCCTCACCCTGGAAACCACTAGTTTGTTCTCTGCATCTACGAGTCTGTTTGTTTTGTTATGTTTTTTTGTTTTGTTTTGTTTTTTAGACTCCATGTATAAGTGAAATCATATGGTGTTTGTCTTTCTCTGACTGATTTCACTAAGCATAATACCCTCTAGGTCCATCCATGCTGTTGCAAATGGCAAGATTTCATTCTTTTTTATGGCTGAATAATATTCTATTATACATTTTATACACACCACATCTTTTTTATCTCTTCACCTACCAATAGACACTAGGTTGCTTCCACAACTTGGCTACTATAAATAATGCTGCAATTAATATAGGGGTGCATATATCTCTTCGAATTAGTGTTTTCATTTTCTTCAGACAAATATCCAGAAGTGGAATTGCTGGATTGTATGGTAGTTCTATTTTTAATTTTTTGAGGAAATTCCATACTGTTTCCCATATAGTAGATTTATTACCTCTTGATCACCACTGGGATTTAAGTAACCTTGCTTGGTGATGGTAAAAATGAGGATTCAGACACTAACATAGATAATTCCAAAGCCCTTTTCTTAATCACTGTATTTCACATTTTACATAAAAGGAGAATCTTTACTTTTCTTTTATATTTTTTATCAAAATCAAAAGATTTGTGGCTTATTATTTATTGTGTTACTTGGAGATAGTTGACAGTGAACAAAAGCTAGAGCAAAAGAAAGGTCAATAATAAGAAAAAGAGAGAAAGGGAGATAAAATAGATCAAAAGAAGAGTTGGCTTACATAGTTAAACACATGCGCTTGTCAAATGGCTCGATTAGGGTTCAGGCAAGAAACAGACGTTATACTAAGAAAATAACTAAAAAGAGTTGGATGAAGGTACTAGTTCCAAAGGGGTAGGCAGGGGTAAGGAAAGTAACAAGGGATACTGAAACACAAAGGGACTCATGGCAGCTGAAAGCTGTTCCCATCCCTGAACTTGAAGTGGCAAGAGGAAGAGCAGTTATTAGAACCTACAATAGCAGGCACTGTGTAGAGAGCTTGCATAGTTTTACTGGAATCAATCACCATACATGGAGGAATGCAGCCACTGCTGCATACTTGTCAGGGAGGAATTAGGCAGTAAATATTCCATCTTGTGTCTCCTCCTGCCCCCTTATCTCCTGCTAGTGCCTCTTATTGTCTGAAATCAAACAGATGCCAGACTCAAGAGAGCCTGGATGAGGCAGTTCATAGATGTCACCTCTTAGAACTCAGAATAGGTTGGAGAAGAGTAGATGGTAGCTATAGAGGACAAATGGAGACTTTCTGTCCCTTTTGCCCATCAGCTTCCATTGTTACCTAACAAAGGGAAGATACAGTTTTCTCATTAGAGAATGATTTGACCATAGTTTTAATTACACTTTTTAGTTAAATTAAAATATTAGGATCACCTCACCATTCAGTTATGATAGAAGAAAAAGGGGGAAATAAGTAATCTACTTGAACCATAGCCACTATAGTCCCCTTTTATGTAGTTGATCTCAAGCCCTAATTGATAAATAGCCTTCTTCGCCCATAACCCATTCTGTGTTTCTCCCACCCTGCAGCAGCAGGTTGGCTGGTTGGATCTTTAATCTGGTGGGATGTTTGAAACTTTTATTCCCAGAATATCCAAGTCCTTAGTGGTCCTGTATTTATTAGTTGCTGCAGTTCTCCATTATCTGTTGAGCACGGGAGTGCTACAAGGTAACATAGTGAATCTTCCAGATTTCAGAAATAGTTATCCTTGAATCTTAATGTGCAATTTTCCCTTGACAATATGGATAACTCACCATTTCTAGTGAAGGGACATTATTTTCTACCCATTGGTTTATCAGCATAAACCAATTGGTTTATGGTTACTTAGGAGGAGCCCTATATAACCATGGTACATTGTGATTGGCAGAATAACACCCCTCCAAAGATGTCCATGTCCTAATCCCTGGAATTTGTGAATGTTAGGTGAAGGGGAATTAAGGTTGCAGATGGAATTAAGATTGTTAATAAACTGACCCTAAAATAGGAAGATTGTCCTGGATTATCTATGTGAGCCCAATGTAATCACCAGAGTCCTTAAAAGTAGAAGCAGACAAAAAAGGAGAGACAGAGAGAGATGTGACTATGGAAGAATGGCTGGAGAGATGTCACATTGCTGGATTTGAAGATGAAGGAAGGAAGCTATGAGTGAAGAAATGTGGGCCAGCCTCTAGAAATGGTAAAAGTCAAGGAAAGGAATTTTCCCCTAAAACCTCTCTAAAGGAATGCAGCCCTGCTGGCATCTTGATTTTAGTACCATAGGATTCATGTTGGACTTCTAACCTACACAACTGTAAGATAATTAATTTGTATTGTTTTAAGACACTAAGTTTGTGGTGACTTATTACAACAGCAATAGAAAACTAATACACCCACTCTCAGTTCGAATTTAATGGACCCATGATTGTGTTTCCTGGAGGAAGCATTTCTCTCTTGAGGAATAAGTACTCCAAATGCACTGAGTACAAGGTTGAGAGGGAAGAAATAAAAAATTCCTTCAGTGGGATGGGCCATTTTGAACTCCACCCTTTGATTCCCAGATCCATGCATTCCAGGGGAATGTGTCATATATCGGTTGCTGACTTAAGGCATTTTTCATATTCTATTGGACAATGCCTCAACTTCTCAGTGTTGTCCTTTAGAGGACAAGTAACAGAGGTTTCAATAGGTCACTCCATCATTCTATCAACCAGCTGCTTCTGGTGCGGTACACATATAAGACCAGTGAATACTCCAGTCATAAGTCAATTGCATACCTTTTTCACTGTAAAATAAATTTTTTGGTTAGAGGCAGTATTGGTTTGGTATATCAAGGAATTGTGTAAATCTGGAAATGGCAATGCTGTCAGAAATTTTGTAGGCAGAGAAAGTGGGTACAAATATGAAATATGTATTTCTTCCCAAGAAGATAGATTGAGACCCTCTCCACTGTGGACAGTGTTCAACGTAATCAGTATGCCTCAAATGTCTGGTTGATTTTGACCTGGAATGATGCCATAACAGAAACTTAGCCATATCCTTTGCATTGGGTAGTTTTTGCACTTGTGATATTTAAACTAACCTTGTTGAATCCATGGAGAACTTTTATCCCTGCCTGTAATATCTTCTGAGCTATATGTAAATGTTGGTACTGAGTAATATTTACAATTTACTATAATTTATAGTAAAATCTATAATTTGTGTGAATCTGATTTGACAATCAGATTCACTCTTTGTGCTATCACACTCATCTTCAAATATTCTTCTATATAAGTCCTTGACCAAGAGGTTAGGAATTCTGAAGAAGTGTCACTTCACACCTCAGACCACCTATCCCTGCTGTAAAACAGACAACTGGATGTCCTACGTGGAATTCTTTCAGGTAGGAGCATACTCTTTTATTGCTGTATTTTGTGGCTGCCTGACGGGGGAGGTAATGCAGCAACTATTCACTTCCAGCTTGTTCCACGTTACCATGCAGTCCTGTCTGTTTTGTTTTTTTTCCTCTGTTCCAGGAAGCTCTCCATGTGGCCATAAGTGCTCATGAAGTTTAATTTTGTGTCCTGGAGCAGCTGGGACCAGGTGCCATACCACTGGATGCTGCTCTGCACACTAAATCTGATGATTTGATGGATCAGTAACACCCACTCCAGATGGGGAGTTTAGGTGGCATAGTTATTTGATGTGCCATGATCAAACACTGAGTTTCCACCAGAAATTGCTTTTCAAGTGGAGAGTAATTATGGGAAGAGTATGGCTTGGCCTCCTTCTAAAGCCCTAGGGATCTGCACCACGAGGCCCCTGTTGGAGTTTAAAAGAGGTTCCATGGAACCTCTCAATCCACCCTAGACACTGTCCATATCATTGGATCTGTTGGATCATCAGTCCCAGGAATTAGGGCAGCTTGCCTTGTGAGTCTGGACCTGCTGCAGAGTCTTCTTTTTCTTGATGTTTCTACTCAAAGCTAGAAGCCTTATGGATGGCCCAGTAAAAGGATCAGAAAATCTTTGACTTTTGTACCCCTAAAATTCTGCAATTTGGCAGACCCTTATAGTGACTCTCTTCACTTCAGAGGAGACTATGTCACTGTGGGATTTTCTCCTAACTTACATCTCTGTAATGAGCCAGTGGGATGTTCTGTGGGATTAGAAGAAGTTTGTGTTTCTGGTAGACTCTATAATGAGAGGGAGCAGGAGAGTTGATATTGCCTTAAGATATGATATTGAGGGTGTACTGCTATCACTGACATAAGAAGACAAGATGCTTATGTTTACCTTTACCAAATGGGATAGGAAATAAGAATTTCCTAGGTTAATAGCTGCCTGTTAGCTACAAGGGGCTAAGTTGATTTGCTCTTTTGTTTTGACTCAGCAACATTTGTGGCTTGAATTAGCATCATCACCTGATTAAGACTACAGTAGTTCACAGTTATTGTTTATAAACTAGACCTATCTCATTTTTTCAGTGGTCAAAAGATATGATAAACAGGGATATGAGATCCATCACCACCTCTACATCCTGTGAGTCTTTGGTAATGGCACTAATCTCTGCAATTCCTCCAAGAAAGCAGTGTTGTTTTTAGTCTACTTTTGTCAGTGATGTGGATGAAGGATAGGTCTAAGGACATCCTTCTGGTCCTTCCCATCAAAAGAGTCATCATTCTATTGATTCAGGAACCAATGAAAGATTCTGCCAGTTACTAATTATATCTAATCTTACTATGAATTCTGGGCTTGGAGAAATAACTAAGGAGGGTTCTGTAGTCCCACTGAACCTATCATGAGATGAACTGAGGCCAAAGCTCCCTCTGTCACCTAACTTCCATAAGCCGTCACTCTGACCAGTTGCCTAGGATGACTTTTTGTTATCTCCAGAGATTGGCAGGAGTTCAGGGCCAATGTATAATATCCCTTAGAAAGTCTGGGTATTGTCCTTCGTCTAATGCACAGAAACCTTGACAAATAGCTGAACATCCCTCTGGAGAAAGTGTCTGAGAAGTTTCAAAGAATGTATAATGCAGAGTCCTTCATCAAACAGACATGGCCTTCCTTTCATTGGAGGGGCTTTGGTGAACTGGGAAGAGCCCCTGAGTCCCCACTACTGTATCTGAACTTACATTTTTGTCTACTAAATCTAGAATTTTTCCACTAATTTTCATCAAGAGGCATCTTCTTAGGCTTAGTAGCATGGCTATTTATTTTATCTTTGGGGACACCACAATCAAGTAGTCACTGCCACAGAACCCACTGTTCAAGTTGCTCTGATTACCACTCATTCCCTATGGCCTCAATCAACCCCTTTGACTCTGTTGGTGACTGCTGTTATCTGATGTCTACCACCCTGGGATCCTATTTATATCAGGGAAATCATTTTCACTGTGCACCCCTCCCTGCATCTCTTGTCTGCAGAGTTTTCAAGAATGCTGTTGGCTCCCCAATGACACATTTCTTAATGTCTTAGTGAAGTAAATGAAGTAACCTATAAGATGTGGTTAGGAAATGGTTGATCAGATTGTACATAGTGGCTCCATTTCATCTCCCTGGGCCCTGCAACTCCTTCCTTCTCAGTGTGCCAGGGGTGTTCTGGAATCTCTATTGACCGTAGGCACTATTGAGTCCAGGTTTCTATTAACCAACCCATCGGATTGTTGACACTACTCCCAGGTGCTTGAGCCAACACATTAAATCCTGAATCCTAGGTAAATCTACTCACTTAAATAAATTTGGCTCAGTATATTTTGTCCTCCTTGTTTTGACATGTTGGGAATATGTTGCTGTACATATTCTATGAATTTCTACACTGAAAAATTGACAAAATTCTGCTAATTTGGTCTATAAGCTGTATCTTCAAAAAACACATCTTGTCTGTCTTCTGGGCTATTCTGGGTTCTAATTCTATTTATGGGCCTGGAGGCAAGGAGGTTGTAAGGGGGGCTCCTGAGGAGAATTTATATGACTTTATGAGACAAATTCCCCAAGTGAAATTGTGTATGATTTTCTTTCAGATGGCAGAGGAGGGACTGCTTCCACTAGCAAGGATGTTTCTCTAGCATAAGGAGCATTGGAAATCGATGCTGCAACTCTGCAGCTCTTTTAATTGATACCTGAACTTGATCCTCATTCATAAATGATTTACTGTTCCAGGCAATATTATATTCCTTTAAAGCCAGTGTAGTTTTTCTGATTTTCCACTTGTGCCTTGAAGTTTGAATTCACAGCATTCAATAAAAACTTTTTTGAATGTCCTTTCTCAAGGGCAATCAGGGTAGCCATCTTACCCTATAATCTTGTAATCACCATTGTCACCATAGTGACCATATACCACAGCCCCTTATTCTTCCAAAGCCCGGTCTTCTCCTTGCTCTCTATCCCTACCATTACTAGTGACAAACTAAGCAGTCACGATGCCAGTGCATGTCACAGATTACCAATGTCTGATTTCCCAGCAAATGTGATCATTGACGACATGTGTAACCAAATCTTGGAATTCCATTTTGATGGTTGTTTCCTTGGGTCACTTCTGGTAAAAATTAGTGTATTAGTCAGGATCCCATCCAGAAAGAAATGGCATACTCAAAAAAGGAAAGAAAATTAAATAAAGGAACAATTTACAAAGGTGTAGGAAGCTTAAGGAAACAAACAAGCAGTTCCAAAGCAACCAGTGTTTAGCAACAACTAGAAGCCCTCAGTAACCCTTAGTTTGAAGGGCTAGGGAGAACAAGCTGTTGTGAGAACATAATGCCATAAGAGGGTAGCACCCAGATAAGAGCTATAATCTTATGTGGAGGAATATAGTTATTGCCATACCAAAGCCTATCAATAGGGAGCTGAGGGAATACATTCTCTGACTTCTTTCCGCTTATCTACTGCTGCAGCATCCCACTCAAGGACCCTACCAGAATCCAGAGGACAATAGAACCCAGAGGATACAGCACACTCTGGCCAGACCTCAAGCCAAAGAGCAGTTCCACTGGGTGGAGAGTGGATGTTGAAGGGCAACCATGGAATATGCAGGATGCCATTGAGTGCAAGACCTATTCTTGTTTCAGAGATTCTGAAACGGGAAAAAATACTTTAAATGTGCTTTTCAAACATAATGAAATATGGTGATATAGAAATAGATAAGAACACAAAACTATTTAGAAAGATAAAAGATATAGAGTTGGCCCTTGAGGTAGTTATTTATTTTAATGGTACATTAAATTTAGTATTAGACTTTCTGGCAGTAGCAGGAAAAAAACCTCATGAGTAATAAAGATTTAATTGTTTAATAAAACGAAACAAACAAATTAACCTAGATTTTTTTTTCTTTAGGCCAATTTCGTGAAGAATACATCCTATAAATCTTTGTTTTAAGGTATAATGATTCTAGCCGCAATATAAAGGAAATCCTACAAAACAGGAGTTTGGGCATGGAAGCATTTTCAGTAGAAAAAGAATGGCTCTAAACAAGGCCAAGGAGACTACTCTTGAATGTGACTTCTTCATATTTTCATATATTAGAGGAGATTGTTATTTGCCTTCATTTTTAGGTCTAGCTCAAGGCACAATTGAGAACCAACTGTAGTTTATTACTTTAGCCTCAGCCTTTCTTAATTTTACCATTTTCCCCTTCATATGGCACTTATCCCAAACTGAAAAAATTAAAAACAAAACAAAACAAAACTTATTGTTGGATCAGGATTTTGTAAAGTCCATAAGAATATTAATAACAAAAAGTTGTATTAGTGGATGTTAAGTAGTTTCTATATATTTATTAAACTCAAATTAGTAAAATGATTATAAGAATTTATTTTAAAGAAAATTCAGTAGTGGGGAGAGAGGAAGTCTAAATAGAAGCTTGGGGAATTGCAAAATCCATACCTGCTGAGAGACTAGTTAAGACATTGACTTATAAAATTCATAAATTGTTAAAAGTGAGAGAAAGTATAATTTAGAGAGATGTGGTACTCATCCTGCACCATCAAGTACTGAACAGAAGAGAAGTTTCCCTACAGGGAACAAATTGTATTTTCTTTAGAGAAAAACACAAAGGCAGTCCCTCAGGAGGAATGTTGAAACCAAACAATAATTTCAATCTATAATGCCTTTTATCTAGAGAACTCAGCAACATTTGCTCATTAGTTTTCAGAACATACTTGTAATTCATCTATTGAATTGCAATTCCTTTTGTTGTTATTAAAAAATTGAGGCATAGAGAAATTGACATGTAATAACAGCTATTGAGGTCATTTAAACAGGGTGAATTACTAGGAGACATGCCAGTCTTGGTGCTTGATATAAAGGACCCTTCAAATAAATAGAATCTGCCCTTTCTAGAGTCCTTGTTCATGACAGAAGCTTTAGAAAGCCATATTTGTATTATGCAATCTCCTCCCCTCTCATACTCAGCCATATTTGATTGGATCACCAGTAAGTATTTGAACCTACTGGTTAAACTTTGGTTAAATTTTGACTGGTAACTTGGTCAATCAGGGATAATCTCTAAGTAATACTTTTTGGGGAAATAATTAAAATCAAGAAATGAGAAATAAAAGCAGAACTGAAGAAACACGTGTAGAGTATTTGTGGTACTTCATTCACCGTATTTGCAGGAACAACTATAAAATAGACTTTCCAAAGAATTAAAGATGAAATACATTTTCCAATTCCTTTTTATATTTTTAGAATAAAACATTACTTAGCACATTAAAACATGTATAACAGAGTGACAAAGGTCTGAGATTTTACCTAGTTGCAAGCCAACAAATTAGCCTGCCAGTTTCTTGGTTGCTGGTTGAAGATACAAGATTCCTGGATCAGAGACAAAGGACCATTTTTTACTCACAGCAATAGCAGTAGCCAGAGCATCAGCATTTTTGTGCCAGTTTCCCAAGTCACAATTCCTACAGGGTGACATGAAGGAAGAAAGACAACACTTGTGTGTGCAGTGGATTGCGTGAAAGTAGAGGAACCTCAAGCTTAGGAAATTTGAATCTCTCATAATGGACAGTATACATGCCTGTCCTTTTCTCAGGAGGAAAATTCTCCAAGGCTGTAAGCAAAGCTGTCTTTGCTCCAAGAGAGATACTATGTGTGTCTTCCAAGGCTGTTCTCAATACAAACATCCTTAGAAAGAGTCTAGAACAAAGGCAGTCAGTGCCTTTGCTCACAAAGTTGTGCTGAAACATGAGGGACCATAGGGAATTGTCTCCCAATACAATGTATCAGATATATAAAATTATTTCTTCACACACAAAATACAAAAATCAATGGAACACATAGAAAATTTTTGTAATATATGTATTTCATATACAGATAAACAATAATTAAGTTAAAGTTTGTTTTTTAGTATTATCAGATGATGTACTTATGCTTCAATTTATTTTTAGATGCAGGAGTTTATTAATATCACTAATGTAATATGTAAAGTTTTTAATGCTAGATGATAAAACTTTGCATTGTTTACATTTTTTATGTGCTTTATTCTGTTAAATTCAATACCTAAGTTTTCATGACTGTTTTTAAATTGTACATAATAATTTAAAAATATAAGATTGTTTGATTCTGTACCATACTTGTTTTTTTCCCACTAATGTTTCTGTAAATTTTTTCAATGTTTTTAATTGTAGCAAAATAAACACAACATAAAATTTACTATCTTAACCTTTTTTAAACATACAGTTGAGTAGTTTAAATACATTCATACTGTTGTGCAACTATCACCACCAGCCATCTCCAGATCCGTTTTTATCTTGCAAAACTGAAACTCTGTACCCATTAAATTTATTTCATAATGTAATAATCAAGTAAATAAATTGTAAGAACATAATCTGCATAATCCACTCAAGGATTCTAATGAAAGTAATCTGGCTTGAATATATGGTTAATATTTTGATTATTACTATCTATGAGATATCCTAAAGTTAAAGTCTAACATCCAGAAAGGTAAGCCTCAAACTGATCAATCATGGAACATTTCCCCTCATATGACAAGCAGGATATCCTTCTATAGTTGAGGATACCCTTCTACAGTCTCTGTTATTATCTGTAGTTCTATGGATGTTTATTCAGGACGCTCTGGTTGTATCTGTGGTTTCGGATACAAATGCATACAATTATTTCATGGGTCCTGGGATATTCCTTGCTGCTTAGTGTACACGAACATATTTTCTATATTCAGCAACATGTATAGACATCCATGTATCTGATTTTTCATTGATGGGGCAATAATCAACATTTTGGCATTTCTAACTAAATCCAATCTTGGAAGCATGAATTCCTTTGAGGGAAAATCTATTTGGTTGATGCAAAGTTTGTCCATATCATAGTGACATATTTTTTCTGTTTCCAAAATTTATCTCCTGAGAACTTTCTAATGATCATTATGTCCTAACAATTCCAAATGAGCACGGCTAATGTCTCATGTCTCAGGTACACATTTCGTCTGTATATATTTTAGTCACCAATCCGTTAATCTATATCAGGACTTAGTATCTCTTACCATATAAACATTACTATCAAAAGAACTTACTCTTTAGTAGGATATTACAGAATTTCTGCCAATTCATTCAGCTCGTATACTTTTCTTCCTTGTGAGCTTGGGTGATGGCCATGGTTATTATTCTCCATAAACGCAGTGAGAATGACCAAAACCTTCTCATCTCTGTACTCTGTCTCAACCTTCTTCTGAGGTTAGAGCCACCCACACCATCTCATGGCTTATTTTGTTTGCTTTCATTGCACTGTTTTCTGCCTTACTACTCATTTAAATTATTATTTATTTATTTTTTTTGTATGAGGAAGACCAGCCCTGAGCTAACATCCGATGCCAATCCTCCTCTTTTTTTTGCGAGGGAGACTGGCCCTGGGCTAACATCCATGCCCATCTTCTTCCACTTTATATGGGATGCTGCCACAGCATGACTTGACAAGCAGTGCGTCGCTGGGTGCCCAGGATCCGAACCCGTGAACCCCGGGCTGCCCCTCATTTAAATTATTTTTATCTTATTTTATCTCATAAAGCATATGTTGAGTAGCACTTTTTTTTTGACTATTGCTATCCTCTCATCTGCTTCTTTATATAAATTAGAAATATTTCTTAGGTCTCCAGGCCTCTCTGTGTTTAAAGGTCATTAAAACCTTTCTTCCCCCAAACTTCCTACAAGGAGACTAGTTTGCCCAAGATCCTTTTACCTGCATATACTTTTCAGATAAATACTGATTGCATGTATTTTTAACCGAACTTCTTTAGTCTATTACTCAAAATGACAGAACAGTTAGAAATGAAAGTGGGCCTAAATTTGTTGCCCAAACGGTTGAATAAATTAGATCTCTTAATCTTTTCTAAATTAGGGTTGAATCATTCAAATTGTAATTTAGATATTCATTGGAGTATTTGCTGCTTTTATATTAAGTATTAGGTAGGAAATGTGTGGTAGGATATCAAGTATTCTTTCTGCTCTGTTGTAATACTACTATTATAAAACATTTTTATTACGGGAGATTTCAAAGAAGTACACACGTATAAAAGAATAGTATAATAAATCCTCTGTGTACCTGTCATGTGTCTTCAACAATTATCACTCATGGACAAACTTGATTCAGTTTTGTCCCTACCCACACAGCCCCACTGGATTATTTTGAAGCAAATTCCAAACATAACTTCTTCCATCTTTAAATATTTCACTAAATGTTTTAAAAAGATAAAGACCCTTCTAAAAGCACAATCATAATACCATTATACCATTTAGAAATACATGGTAATTCCTTAGAATAATTAAAAATGTAGTCAGTGTTCAAAATCTCCCAATTGGCTACCTTTTTTTCCTATTTGCCTTGCATCCTTGTGGCACTGTTTGACGTATTACTCTGTTCCCTGCATTCCTGTAAACTAATAGCTAAATCCAAAGGTTTGATCAGATTCATGTTTGATTTTTCATTTTATTTGGTTAGAGTTATTTTATGAGTGTCATCGTGTACTCCCATCAGGAAGTACCTAATGTCTGGTTGTCCTTCATTTCATGATATTAGCAACGTTGATGACCATTGTTTAGATTAATTATTTTATTATAGGTTTGCAAAGTGAGAATATTCTAATTTTATTATTTCTTCTTCCTTTTTTTTTTTGAGCTGGAATATGGATGTAAAGAATCAACTCTTTGATTTGGCTACTCCAAAGTTTGGTTCACATAGAAAAGGGTAAGTGCTTAATTATCTACCTCAATGTACCAGTTTTTAGCAAAAGTAATTACTTTCCCTAGAAGTTCTTCTAGGGAGACTACTAAATGTATAAAAATATACTTCTCAACTCATTTGTTTTATTTCAATCTCCTGCAGGTATTATTCTTTCTCAGACTCAAACTACCCGGACTTTGCCCAGTAGAAGGTTCTTCATGTTGACACCTGAATACTCTGGACGTGGCCACAGGGGTTTTAAAAGCTCTATTGCTTTGATATGATAAGATGTCCCAGACGTATCTTATATATTTCCTTTGCCAGTCTTGTAATCCCTTGTTTCTTTATCGCACTCTGGTTTATTTTTAGTGGGAAAGACATTAGATACTACAAGCTAGGCACTAGGGAAGCTCATTACTGCCAGGCTGATCTTTTTTAAATTTTTCTTTCTAGGTCTTTTCAGTGGACAGAGTTAGGGAAAATGTACCTTTTTAAAAACAGAGTTTATTTTTTAGAGCAGTTTCAGGTTCATAGCAATATTGAGCAGAAAGTACAGACAGTTCCCATATATCTCTGCCCCTACATGTGCACAGCCTCCCCCAATATTAACGTCTCCTAACAGAGTGGTGCATTTATTACAATCAAAGAAACTATATTGACACATCTTTATCATCCAAAGTCCATAGTTTATATTATGGTCACTCTTGTACATTCTGTGGGTTTTGACAAATATATGGTGACATGTATCCACCACTATAGCATCATATAGAATTGTTTCACTTCCCTAAAAATCCTCTATATTTGCCTGTTTATCCCACTTCCCCTCTAATCCCTGGCAACCACTGATCTTTTTATGGCCCCCCTAGCTTTGCTTTTTCTAGAATGCCATATCATTGGATCATACACTATGTAGCCTTTTCAGAGTGACTTCTTTTCCTCCATGTTTTTTTATGGCTTGATAGTGCTGAATAATATTTCATTCTCTGGATGTACCAACACTTATTTATCCATTCACCTACTGAAGGACATTTTGCTTGCTTCCAAGCTTTGACAATTATGAATAAAGCTTCTATAAACATCTGTGTGCAGGTTTTTGTGTGTACATAAGTTTTCAACTCATTGAGTAAATAGCAAGGAGCATGATTGTTGGATTCTATAAGAGTGTGTTTAGTATTGTAAGAAACTGCCAAGTTGTCTCCCAATGTGACTGTACCATTCTGCATTCCCACCAGCAATGAATGAGAGTTCCTGTTGCTCCACATCCTCGCCAGCAGCTGGTGTTGTCAGTGTTTTGGATTTTCATCATCATTTTTAATTAATTAATTAATTTTATTTAGTAAAAAATGCATCTTACGTTCACACTGATGTTTCCTATTGTAACCTGGATTACAAGTTTTTACTTAAATCCATTGATTTTATATTTGTATCTCTTTCTCTTAAAGCATAAAACATGTTCTAATGATGTATACATGACTGTTTATTTGCCTCAGCCTTATATATATATATATATATATATGTATATATTTATATAACAATTGAAAGATGTCATTTGAGTAATAGTCTTTCAGTTCTGCAAAAAACTATTATAGTAATGCTTATTCTTCTGAACATTCCCACCAATCACAAACAAAAACAAACAAACCACTGATTAGAGACTAGGTATGTGATGCCTCTCTGATAGAGCCTTAAACCTTGATCATTATCCTTGGTTATATTCCAGAAGCCATGAGGACTTTGGACCATTGGGAAGAAAAAGGCAGTGCCAGGTAAGCTCTTAAGACTCGTTAGTTCATAACTACAATGTTATCTTTACTTAATGTGTATAAAATTTCTATTTGACCAAGTATCCCTTTTGTTAAATTATTCCATATTCTTTTGTTTAAGTGTCAGCTAGTTAAGTTTTTCTTTTTTCACTGCAGAACCTATAAAGAGAACAAGTAATTTTACATGTAGTAAAATACTAAGAGTGGGATCTAATCCCTTTGCATATGGCAAAAAGTTAGGAGAGGTTGGCCTAGATCTTTATTGAAGAATTTTTAAGGAGCCATTAATGGATACAACTAGTATGCTGAATTTTAAATATTGGACAGAATACTCCTGTGTCCGGAAGCATACATATTGTGATGAGACAATGAGCATTTTTCTGTGAACTTGAACTAAACTTTTTCTTGCAATTAATTCTCAAGTCAAAGCTTCATTTTTCAATGTGTATACACTGGAATTCACAAATCTAGGCAAGATGTTCCATTCAGCCAGCCCAGGCTCATTATCTTTATGTTAAGTGATTTTTCTTTTTTGGGTGGTTTTGAATTACCAGTTATACAACCAAAGAGAATGATTGCTTCTTAATCGTGGGGACCATTATTACAAAATTAGCAATCTGTCTCACTGCTTCACAATTGAGCCTTCTGTTTTATTTCCTGAGGGAGAAAATAAAATCACAAATGTGGTTAGTACTGTCTTGTCTTCCACATTCTACTCATCTAATAGAGGATACAGGATAGAGGATAACTGATTTGGCATAACCTAACTCAATTTTGGCTTTCTGGTAATTAAACATTTAGTCTTGAACAGAGTTTTTATTAGTGTGGTTTCATTATGCCTTCCTCTATCTTCATAGGCTGCAAATAAACCTTTGAGGGCCTCTGTGATTACTGCAGGAAAGCAATAATATAAACACTAAATGAACTATTCTGTTGTTTTATGACTTTTATTTCAACATTACTTTGTAAGTGTATTGAAGGAATAGGTTTATGGATTTTTCTTTACAGGAGAATGGTCCTAACAGCTTGACTAATTTTATAGGTGCATTAAAAAATATTTTTTAAAAATTTATTTTGGTAGTCCCAGTAAGAGCTATATTTTTTTTGTCCATAATAGCAAAATAGGAATATCAGTGTTCTCAAAATTAAAAAACTAGCTACATTACAGGTCCAATCCTAAGCAACATTATCATATCCTCTTAAAATGCTCTTTTGCCTAAGATATCATAATTTAAAATGAATATTTAAACTAATTATCCAGATGGTGTTACTAGAATAAAGGAGGGTGGTACCCATGGGATAGAGGTGGAAGTAGGGAAGATTTTATTTTAATAGGGGGTCAAATGTCTGTAATTTGTTCTAAATGGAACTCCAATTTTAGAATTTAGGACAATAACCATTAGGGGAGAGGTGGCACACTTCAGATCACATGATCTCAGCACCAATATGCACTACCTATTTCTGAGACCGATCAATCTTGGGAAAACTAAACTCATTTAAATAAATGTCCAGGATTTTCAGTTTCTTTCCTTTGTTTCAATTGTTTTAAAAGCATCTTTTGCAGACAATAAATGCTGTTAAAAGCATACTATTCCTTCCCTGGGTTATAAAATTTACTCTTAGATCTTAAAAAATAAAAAAAGATGTTCTGTACTTGAGTCAG
The DNA here is from genome assembly GCA_031878705.1 of Tapirus indicus. Lineage (NCBI taxonomy): Eukaryota > Metazoa > Chordata > Mammalia > Perissodactyla > Tapiridae > Tapirus > Tapirus indicus. The sequence continues at coordinate 4,595,050 of CM062933.1, forward strand.
ACTAGCTCATTTTTTTCCAGAACCGTGCAACATTTAAATATTTAACTTTTAATAGTTAAAAAATAGTTCATCTTTTTATTTCTCCCATATTAATACCATGAAAAACTCAAGGGGGAAGAATCTACTTATAAGCTTCTAAATTGTGGACACAAGTCAGTACAATGGAAAATCACTATAATTCAGTGTTGACGTAGGATGTAGGAGGATGGGATCAGATTAGGAGACCTTTAGAGCCACAGTGGAGTTTGAAGTGAGAGTTAGAATAAGTGATTTCAGTTGAATACCTGAATTAGGTTGTGCAGGGCAGTGAAGTACACTGGGATCAACAGAACCAGAGCTAGACCCTATTGTGGAGAGATCCCATAAATCAAAAAGCAGTGAGTGCTGGAAAGGAAAGCCAATCTATGATTTTTTTAGGAAAAGTTGATGTTCATGTATCACCACATCACAGACAGATATGCAATTATGGAGAATTCTTAGTCTCTCTGTCAGTAGCTTCTCAGTGCTCAAAGTGTGTGTGCCATGGTATTGATTATATCAAAATATTAGACTTAGAGATAACCCATATCCTTACTAAGAAATGGCTGATATTTAACAGAGGAAAAATGCTATCTTGTGTTTCTTATTTTATATATGTATTTAATAAAGTGTTTAATTTATTCCATCATGTGGGCTCAATTCAATTAAACTTCTTTGTTGTGCATATGAATTTTTTAATTTAACAAGCCTATCAAGAACTTCTATTTCCAGTACTTTGACACACCAGCTTCCCTGCCCACCCGCTTTGAAAATCATGTACTAACATATCTATAAATACATTGTTCAGCCAGAAAAAAATTAAGAGAAATTCTCAGAAGGCAAAAATATAGTGAAGAATCCAAAGAGGTAAATGAGCAAGTGTCAAGTCTCTGGCTACTCTAAGGAAATCCACTTATCCTTGGCTAGTTCCATGACTTTCATTTTGATGGCAGGCTGGGGCTGTGGGGCCAAAAGGCAAAGCTTAGATTCTGTTCCATGTCAGAAGTCTAATGAAGATCCTTCAGATAAGGCCAGACCAGGAAATTTGCATCTTTTGTCAAAGAATGAATAAAAAAATTAGTACTGTCTACAAAAGTTCTGGATGGAGGGAGAAAAATAAAATCTCTCTTGAGACAATGGATGTAGATATTGACATGAGAGGATTTGTGGTTCATCATATTGAAACTGAAAATCATCAAAGAAACAGACAATCTTAAAACATCCAGAGAGAAAAGATAGATTAAATACAGGAAACAACATTTAGATCAACAGACTATTTCTCATCCTCAATAATGGTAGCTGGAAGACAATGGAATGACATTTTCAAAGGGTGGTGTGAAAATAAATCTTAACCTAGAATAATATAACTAATAATACAAATAAGAAAGAGGAAAATAAAAAGACATTTTCAGACAAATCCAAACTGACAGAGTTTACTACTAACAACCCCTTACTAAAAATACTAAAGTATTTACTCCAGAAGGCTAGAAAATGATGCAACAATGAAGATCTATGATTAAAAAAGGAAATATTGGCAGACTAGTTGGTAAAAATGGTTGTCTCAACAAACACTGTCTATAAAACCAAAAAGCAATAAAGTATGATTTATGATTTATAAAGAAAAAAGGACTAAAATACTGGAAAACAATAGCCTGTAAGTCAATGCTGAGATATTAGAGTTAACTTGTATTGTTTGGGAGGATAAAAATAATTTTAGTCTTTGAAGAATTAATTATGCATTTAACATATTATAGAAAATATTAAAAATAACTTTGAAATTAGTATAGAGAAAAAATGGAATTAGAAAAATCTCAATCAAATTGAAAGAATGGAAGAAAGGAGGAATAAGGGTGTGTCCACACTGTATCATGATTTGTCAAATATTATGACTCTTCTTCTGGGATGATACTTCCCCACCACCTTGATGTCAGGCTTGGTCATGTAACTTGCTTTGACTAGTGAAATGTTAGTGTAGAAGCTTTATGGGCCAGGTTATGCTTTGACATCTCTTTTTCCTCTGCTGTGAGGCAGGCAGAGGCTACTTCCCGAGTTCTGGAGGGAAGGGGGCATGGGAGCCAGTGCCACCTGTGATAGGTTTGTCAAGTGAGTGAGAAACAAATCTTTGTTGTGTTGAGCTCCTGATAATTTTTCGATTGTCACCAGAAGCATAACCCACCTATCCTTACTGATACGGGGAAATGATCTACCATGAAGTTTCGGCTAATAGCTGTGCGACCTTTGGCAAGTTACTTCATTTTTCTGGGTCTTAATTTCCTTTTATTTAAAATAAGGTGTTGTATAGGCAAGGAAATCTCTTGGAAAGTTAAGAGGAAAAGAAAATCAGAAAACATGATCCCATTTATGTTAATAAAACCCTCAAAATAACAACTATTCCAAATAACATATGTACATGTCTGCACTTATACATATCAGTTTGTAAATGCAAAGGAAAAAGTCCAGAAAGATACATACCAATTGTTAACAGTGGTTACTACCAGAAGGGGAATGTGGTGGGGAGAAAAGTAAGGAGACAGTTTTTGTTCTATATACTCATTATTTGAATTTTTTATAATTGATTTTTACATGTTTATGGATTATTTCTGTCACAAAATGGAATAAAATGAGTGATGGTGAAAAGAAATCCTTGAAATGAATGAAAGAGAGAGAGATTTCAGGAGAGAGATTTGAACTTGAGATAACAACCAACAACTGAGCAATTGAAGCCAAGATTCGGGTGTCCAGAGTGGACTATGTCTACTTTAGAAGTCACAACAAAGCCTTTTTCCTGTCTGTGCATGACATCAATCATATATGCACAAAAGCATTTAACGTCCCACATGCTTGTAAAGACACACTCTAAACAGAAACTGAGGTTACCATTTGCATCATTCCTGTAAATTCTGAGAAAGGGAGGATGAGCATCTCCAAGATGGAAATGTGAATGATCATGGATGACTGATTGACATACTGTCTTTGAGAAATATTAAAAGAAAACATATATAGCCCATTCCACAAAAAACAGTATCATAGCCATTGGAAAATGTTTTGCACTTACTACAAATATGGAAAAGGATCATCAGTGCAGCTTTTTGCTAAAATCATCACAATTAACCCAATATACAGTTAGTGAGTACACACTATATGTCAAGATAGTTCTGAGAGTACAGAAATTAATAATATCTGGTACCTGCTCTTAAAGCACTCAGAGAATCAAATAATTGAAATTACAGTAATTTTGTTCATGCTTAACTTAAAAAATTTAGATGGTTCTCAAAACAAAAACAAAAGTCATCTAAGGAAAAGCCATCACATAATTAAGTCACAGGATTTAATTTTCGTTCATACCGTTGCAATACTTTTCAATAGTATCATTCTACATATAGCTGAGATTGTACAATGCTTTCAGGAAGAGCAAAATAGAATGGAAAGTTTGTTGTTGTAACTTTTTAATAATTATTCCTATGAATTAATTTACATACTTTAAACTGATCACACAAAGCAGCAAAAGACAAAACTGAAACAGAGAATGTATCTCTGCTTCTTGATATGACTTCTCTTTAGCTATTTTCATGGCCCAAGTCAATTAAATGCTCCCCTAAGTATTGTGTACCTCCAGGGCTGTGCTGACCTGAGTGAAGAATCAAGTGGTTATTTGGGGACATTATATTATATTATTTTTTAATTATATTTTTCTAAAAAACAGTTTAGGAGATATAGTCATACTATGCTGATCTCCTTACTTCTTAATAAGTCATTCCTTCCCAAAGCTTTTCAATCTTACTCAGAAGAAGAAGTTTTTGAAAGTGATGGAAAATATGCTTCAGTGAACTTATATTTCAAATACTTTTCTAAAATGAACACTGATCAGAACCTTTCTTAAATTATGCCAAATTGGGCAGTCTTCTAGGTCTTGAATATTGACATCTTGAGTTTCTCTGGTGATTGGTGGGAGTAGAAAGAGGAAAGCAGTTGTATGGATACATACACATATAATGATAATGTGACATAAGAGAAAGAGCTGAGGACTAAGAACAGAAGATAGGTGAGTGACTCTTAGGAACAAAGTCACACCCAGATGGGTCATTCACAGATGTGTGGGCAGGGTTAAGGGAATCAAAATAGATGTTGATACACCCCGGTCCTGAATACCGTGGGAAGCTGTTATTACACTAGGCTTGAAGAGGCAACAGCAGAAGGTGTTACTGGAGCCTGGTGAAAATGGGAGCCGTGGAGGATGGGATTCTCCCAGGAGCTGAGGTCGTCGAGGGATACAGCTGCTGTGAGAACTGCACTACTGAAGCAGTGAGGGAACTGGAGAGAAGGACCCCTCCTCCTGCCTTCTGATTTCCTGGTCATGCTTCTCATTGGCTGAACTCAACTAGAAGCCAGAGGGTAAAGGAGCTCAGGTGATATAGTCTATAGCGTTCATCCCCTTGGGTCACAGAGAACTGCAGAGAAAGGTGGAGCATGACTGTGGTGGGAGAGGTTCACACAGAACACCAGGAGAAGGATCATTAGTGCCTAATACTTATGATTGGTTCAAGTTTTAAGTGAGATTTTTCTATGTTCAAGTTCTTTGTAAACCATAATAGCTTTAGCAAAGTCAGATGAGATTCTAATACATTTAACCAGCCTACAAACCCCTCCACTATCATCAGACTAACTGGAGGTGCTGTTCCTCCACTCTTCGAAGACTGAGCCTTATACCCTTTCCCACTTCTTTTCTTCTTCAAGGCTACTCTTGAGATTTAGTCTGAACACATTTTAACTTGATAAAAATATTGAATGTGGGAAGGGAACAGCTTACACCATGACTTGTCCTAGCAATCACACCCCCATCCCAGCCTAGGAATGACCTTATTATAAATAGATATTGTCACAAAATATCTACCACCAGCTATATTGCATTTTCTTCCTCTTATGCTGCCTGAAAATACATTTCACAGTGAAATAGCATCATTATATGTTATTTATCATCATTTTAGTTCTTCTATGAATTTTACTCAGCTTAATAAAGGTTTATATTTTATGAAGCAAGTGGAGTGATGGCACGGGAGAAAAAAGTTACTACTGCAGAAAAGCTTTTAATGTCAGAATTTTCTCTTGTCAGTCCCTGACACACCCACTACTTTTCTGCCAGTTGTGCCAGGCAAACCTGCTGGACACTTGCCACAGCCCTGATAAGTGTCCCACTCCCATCATAGCCATTTCCAGGGCTGTCTTGTAAGCAACTTCAAGAACCAGAGCATAAAAACACAGGGATTTTTGCATGGACAATAAACAAGTCAACAAAACTATCACATTGTGTGTTGACAAATAATGAGAGCTAACCTTCTATTTAGATTTCCAAAATTTGATTCTGTAGGAGTAAACTGTATTCAAAACATAAAGTTACTTTAGAGTAAACACTTCTCATTTTCACTTCTGTTCTCCCCACAACTCTCTCCATGATTTTAAGTGCTGGAATCTGTGAACTGAATTAGCCCCCTCATTTCCCTTCAAAATTCCCAGAATCTCAGTTTGGATATTGCACTCATATGACGGCAGTTAACATGCTTGAGGCTGCAAGTACAAGCTCTGAAATTAATGGTGTCTTAAGCAATTATTATCTCAAATAATAAGAAATCCAGGGGAAAGTGGTTCCAGGGCTGGCTCAGTAACTCAGTGAAGTCTTCAGGGACCCATGTGTTTTTCATTTTTCCTCTCGCTATCTGTGTGGGTGAGGTTTTCCTCATTCTCACAGCAGCAGCTCTGAGGCAGGAAAAAAATTTCTTGTTTCTCTTTTTATCAGGGAGAAAACCTTACCCTATAAGCTTCTGTAGACTTTTCTTCATGTCTCATTGGCTAAAACAGGGTCATATGACCACTTTTAATCTAATCACTGGCAAAGAGGTGTGGAGTTTTCATGACTGACTAAGATGAATTATGATTTCTCGGGCCTGGGGTTGGGCCAATTTTCCCTGAGTACGAGGCTCCAGATTTCTGGACAAAATCAGTGGAAGGGAGATGGGGAGGATCACTGTTGAGTAGGCAAATGAAGGAGTCTGCTAGACACAAGTTCGTTGTGATGTTTGCTGTACTGAATCCACTGCTTTGGCAGATCCTAAGGCTCCTTCTCTGTCTCTCCCATTGCAACTCTCTTTTCTGTCTTCCTAATATAGAAACTGGAAAGTAAATTTTTCGTTTCCTTGTTGCTGTGGGTGACCACAGGATATATTTCTGACAAGGAGATATGAGCCCAAGTGTCTGAGGAGGACTTGCTATTCTGAATAGGAAGGCAAAACTGTTCTTCATATAAGGCTTTTGCCCTTTGCCCTTTACCTCTTGTCCTTATTCCTTAATTCTGCTCAGATCCAGAGGCATGACTGGAGGTGCAGCAGTCAGCTTGCAAACACAAGATTGAAAGCCCATGCTAAGGATGGCAGAACAGGAAGAAGAGTAGGATGAGTCTTTGAGGATGTCACTGAGTCTCCTTACCAGACTTGGATTGCTGGCAAGTAAATAAAAAACAAACAATAGAAAATCCTGTAATTATTTGAGCCATTATTTAAGTATTAGAGGCAGTAGAACACAATTCCTAATTGATATGTTAGCTGTCCGGTCTTCTGTTTATTTATTTCATTTTATCGAGCTGGTTTGTTTTCATGATACCCTATGAAACATGTGCAAGTATTTTCAAAGCTTGACCCATTATTCCATCTTTTTGGAGCCCAAACTAATAATTTCTAAAATGCAATTTTTAGTGGAGATGGCTGATCACTTCTCTGCTCAAAATACTTCTAAGATAAATGGCATCCAAAGTTTCTATCTTGTGGTTCTTGCCTAGGTGTTCAGATTTATCTCTTACTGTCTTCCTGCTTATATAGTAGTCATGCCCAATTACCCTCCATCAACCATATTCTCTACACTCTTACCTGCCACTTTTCTCATTCATGCTCTTTTCTTTGCCTAGAATATCTTTGAATATTATCTCTAATTGTTGAAATTTTTTCCATCTGCATGATCTAATTGAAGTGAAATCTTCTCCAAGAAATATTAGTGCTTAGAAGAATGACTTGCACACAGGAAGTGCCAAGTAAGTGTTATCTATTGTTATTAAGTCTTCTCCCTTGCACTATGTGAAACATACTTCAACTAAACATAAATTGTGCTGTTTAAAAATAGTTACTTTCATGTAATTACTTCCCCCAGAAGATTTTAAACATTTTTGAGGGTAGACTTGACCTGCTTTGTAGGTGTTCAGTTAATAAATTGTATTCAGTTTGACTTGAATTGGATGCCATAACTAGTCTCAGTCTTGTTTTAAGAGCATGGATAAAACTAATCCACAATATGGGAATCACAAGCAGGTAGAGAATGCAGACATGATTCTTGTACCACTCTTCACAGAAAGATATGTAACTATTCACATTTACTTTAATTTGAATCATCTGTAGGATTAAATTTTCTAAGACTCTTCCTAATCTCCCCTTATCTTACTTTCCAAAGTTAATGCAGTGATCTGAATAGGCCTATAGCTATTAAAGAAATTGAATCAACAATTAATAACCTTCCAAAACAGAAAGCACCAGGCACAGAAGGGCTCTCTGGGTAATTCCACCAAATATTTCAGAAAGAAATTATGCCAATTCTCTACAATCTCTTTCAAGATATAGAAGCAGAAAGAATACTTCTTAACTAATTCTATGAGGCCAGCATTACCCTAATACCAAAACCAGACAAAAACACTATAAGAAAAAAACACTGTAGACCAGTATCAATAGATATAGAAAAAGCATTTGACAAAAGCCAACATCTATTCCTGATAAAAACTCAGCAGACAAGGAAGTTAAGGGAACTTCCTCAACTTAACAAAGGATATCTATAAAAAACCTAGAGCTAACATGATTCTTAATGATGAGAAGCTTGAAAATTTCCCACTAAGATCAGGGAACAAGGCAAGAATGTTTCCTCTCACTTTTCAACATTGTGCTGGAAGTCCTAGCTAATGCAATAATACAAGGAAAAAAAAGGTAAATAGATTGGGAAGGAATAAATAAAACTGTCTTTGTTCTTAGATGACGTGATAATCTATGTAGAAAATCTGAAGGAATCAACAAAAAACTCCTGGAACTAATAAGCGATTATAGCAGGATTTCAGGACACAAAATATACAAATGTCAATCATTTTCCTATATGGTAGCAATAAAACATGGAATTTTAAATTTAAAAAATACCATTTATATTAATACCTCCCGAAATAAAATACTAGGTATAAATCTAACAAACTATGTATAAGATCTACATAAGGACAACTACAAAACTCTGAGGAAAGATATCAAAGAAGACCTAAATAAGTGGATAGATATTCCATGTTTATGGATAGGAAGACTCAATATTGTCAAGACATCAGTTCTTTCCAAATTGATCTATAGATTCAATGCAATTCCTATCAAAATCCCAGCAAGTTCTCATGTGGATATCAATAAACTGATTCTAACATTTATATGGAGAGGCAAAGACCCAGAATAGCCAACACAATATGGACGAAGAAGAACAAAATTGGAGGCCTGATGCTACCTGACTTCAAGACTTATTATAAAGCTACAGTAACCAAGACAGTGTGGTATTAGTGAAATAACAGACAAATAGATAAATGGAACAGAACAGAGAACCCTGAAATACACCCACATAAATATAATCTACTGGTCTTTGACAAAGGAGCAAAGGCAATACAATGGGACAAAGATAATCTTTTCAACAAATGGTGCAGGAACATTTTTAAAAATTGAATCTAGACATAGACTTTATACTTTTCACAAAAATTAAAATGGATCACAGACATAAATGTAAAATCCAACCACAAAACTCCTAGAAGATAACATAGAAGAAAACCTAGATGACCTTGGCTTTGGTGATGACATTTTAGTTACAACACCAAAGGAATGATCCATAAAAGAAATTCTTGTTAAGCTGGACTTAATTCAAATTAAAAAATTCTCCTCAGCAAAAGACAATGTCAAGAGAATGAAAAGACAAGCCACATACCGGGAGAAAATATTTACAAAAGACACATTTGAAAAAGGATTGTTATCCAAAATATACAAAGAACTCTTAAAACTCAACAATAAGAAAACAAACAGCTCAATTAAAAAATAATCCAAAGACCTTAATAGAATCCGCAGCAAAGAAGATATATGGATGGCAAATAAGCATATGAAAAGATGATCGACATCTTATGTCAACACAGGAATGCAAATTAAAACAGTAATGATGGGGCCAGCCCGGTGGCGCAGCGGTTTAGTCCGCGCTTGGCAGCCCGGGGTTCGCTGGTTCGGATCCTGGGCGCCCGCCGACGCACTGCCTGTCAGCCACGCCGTGATGGCGTCCCATATAAAGTGGAGGAAGATGGGCACGGATGTTAGCCCAGGGCCAGTCTTCCTCAGCAAAAAAAAGAGGAGGATTAGCAACAGATGTTAGCTTAGGACTGGTCTTCTTCACCAAAAAAAGAAAAAAAAAAAAAGCAGTAATGAGATACCACTACCCACCTATTAAAATAGAAAACATCCAGAACAACAACACCACCAAATGCTGGCAAGGACATAGAGCAACACAAATTCTCATTTATTGCTGGTGGGAGTCCAAAATGGTACAGCCACTTTGGAAGACAATTGGCAGTTCCTACCTTAAAAACAAAACATACTCTTATAATACTATCCAGCAGCTGTGCTCCTTGGTATTTACCCAAAGGAAGTGAAAACTTATGTCCATACAAAAACCTGCACATAGATGTTTATAGCAGCTCTATTCATAATTGCCAAAACTTGGAAGCAACCAAGACCTTCTTCCAGAGGTGAATGGATGAACTGTGGTACATCCAGACGATGGAATATTGTTCATTGTTAAAAAGAAATGAGCTATCAAGCCATGAAAAGACATAGAGGAAACTTCAATGCGTGTTACTAAGTGAAAGAAGCCAATCTGAAAAGGCTACATACTGTATAATTCCAACTATATGACATTCTGGAAAAGGCATAACCATGGAGACAGTAAAAAGATCAGTGGTTGCCAGGGGCTAAGGGGAAGGGAAAGATGAAGAGGTGGGGCACAGAGGATTTTTAGGACACTGAAACTACTTTGTATGATGCTCTAATGATGGATGTATATCATTATACATTTGTCCAAACCCACAGAATGTACACCAAGAGCAAACCCTAATGTAAACAATGGACTCTGGATGATGATGATGTATTAATGTAGGTTCATCAGTTGTAACAAATGTATCACTTTGGTGGGGAATGTTGATAAGGGGGGAGGCTATACATGAGTTGGGACAGAGGGTATATGGGAAATCTCTGTACTTTCCTCTCAATTTTACTGTGAACCTAAAACTGCTCTAAGAAAATAATGTCTATTAAAAAAGAAGTTAATGCAGTGCATACATTTTTTTTTTGTTCTTCATTATGACATGCATATATTCCAAGGTCCCTGAAATAATATATAGCAAATTAATCAATATGATAAAAGTGATAACAACCATGATAAACTCCTGGCATTTGTAAACCACTCATGGGAAAAACAACATTAATATGTTAACTAGTTGAAATTTATATGTAGATTGATAACAATACTAATTGTTTGTATTAATAAGGTGGTACTGCATGATCATCAATAATATAAAGTAGGGACTATGAGAAACAATGTCTTTGCTTTTAATTCAATTTCATGTCTGTGTCTATTTCCATTTGGTCCCTAATATACATATTTATATAAAGCCATTTGGGGTAAGATATTTATTCTTTAAAGAGCTATTTTCCTTGCCTCACATGGCAATGAAATTCACCCTCTCGATCTACTGGTGCTTTCCTTTTATAGATCAATATTGAGGATTATAGCACAGTAAAAAAACTTTTTACATTTTGTTAACATTAGCATATTACAATGTATGCTTTTTAATTCATAGAGTGTCCCATAAGTGGCAGGATATAATCTTTGCATTGTTTATCTCCAGAAGTGGTGATGGAAACATTTGAGCCTGAGCTATACACCCTTTCTACCCCAGCCGTCCTTGGGTCCAACAGCATATATATGTGAAGTGGTGGTTCAGGTAGGTCATGACACTGGAATACTTTGTTTATCTGTGTAAAACTTACATACCTTTGTGAGAGTTGGTCAGGCCCTAATTTAACTTCTCTGTCTCTGCCTTTCCCAGGTCTTCCCAGATAGCACCAGAATAATATTCTCTATTAGCCTTGGGCCTGCTCAACAATCAATGGATTATCAGACGCGTTTGGGGCACTGCTTTCTGAGTTTATCTTCTTTTCTGTTTGAAGTTAGAGTGGATACAAAACAGAAAGAAAACAGTTCATTATTTAAGTAAATAAGAAACATTGCTTTTTCTCATAGAAATAGTTGAAATTCATAAGGAAAAAAAAAGAAAAGCACCAAAGGAAAAAATCTTAATGTACTGAATCTTAGATATTATCCATGTCTATTTTATTCACTCAAAGATGCCCAGATACGCGTTTTGTAGATGAATAAAGTAATAGGCAGTAACCCTCATCAACCTTAGCAATAGAGTTAAGACTATGGGTCTGGGTGAAACTATGTGGTCCAGTCCCGTATCATCAGGCCTTTTATATGTCATATCAAATAACTTTTCCAATAGGTCTTCTCGTTCTCTACAAAGTGGCCAATGCCCACTCTTCATAAAAACAGCTAGACTCACCATCTGTTCTACATTTTTCTGGACTTTGATTAGTTGGCAGATGGTCCATATCGATAAGAGTCAGCATCCAATTATTATTAGCTTCATACTTCCCATTAGCTGTTTTTGTGAACGTTTGTGTGACAGCCACAGGGTCTCCTGCTATGATCCGGTCATATCAGGCAATTGCTGAGCAGAAAGACAGGATGTGGAGAGCTCTAGAAGTTACAAAGGAGTCTTGGTATCCTCATCTTATTTGTAAGTATCATTATCACCCTGATCTATGCCTAACAGCTTTGGTTATCCAGAGAAACGTATCTTAGCCCTTTCCAATTTAGTCTAGATCGCAGAATATTTTCTCACCTTTGTGGACAACAAAGAATCGGAAATCATAGAAAGGGCATACCTACTGATTTTGTTGTTCTGGAAAGGTTAAGATCAGGTCCAATTACATCCAGAGTTTTGGACAAATCCATAGGTTATATTCAAGAGCTTCATGATTTTTTCCCCTGGAATTACTCAAAGTAGCTTTTTTCCTTTTCTATACTTTTCTGTCTAATTTTGTCCTTTTTCTTCCTTTCCTTCCTTCCCTCCTTCCTTCTTGCCTTCCCACCTCTTGCCGTTCTCCTTTCCTTCAGTTTTAAGATAAACCATTCTAACACTCAGGCATCACTGAACCAAATCATATTAAAAATTCAATCTATATTAAAAATTCTTTTAACAATACTAATAAAATTTTCCAACTGTCCTAGTCTTTGTGTGTGTGTGAGGAAGATTAGCCCTGAGCTAACATCTGTGCCCATTTTCCTCTATTTTATATGTGGGATTCTGCCACAGCATGGCTTGCTATGTGGTGTGTAGGTCCACGCCCAGATCAGGGCCTGTGAACCCTGGGCCGCCAGAGAGTGTGAATTTCACCACTACACCACGAGGCTGGCCCCACCAACTGTCCTAGTCTTAACAAGGCCTTCTTAAAAGTCCAGGCTATATATTAGTGTTGTTTTGATAAGAAGGATTATTTTGATCAAGCACAATTAACAGCATGTTCGTGTCTAATTTCTGGTTCATACAAATGATTTTAGCATTTATGAGGAATAGAGCTATTCAATATCTTTGAATGTTCAAGTGAAGGAAAGATCACATCTTCAGTAATTCTGTTTACATTAGTGATACACGCTTATTTTAGAAAATGCAGAAATAAAGATTTCCCATAGTTCCAAGAGATTTCTACTACTTATTCCTCCGAATATTTTCCTGTCTAGCTCTACCTCTAGCTGTAGCTGAGATTATGATGAATTAAGCATAGCCTCTCTTTTAACTTGAGGTTATAATGTAAGCACTTTTCTCTGCTTTTAGTTTTTTTGTAGACTTCATGATTAAGAAGTTTTTGATACTTTCTCAACTTGAATATGGGATACTTCACTTAAATAATTCCCTCTTTTTGATCCTTAAAGTTGATCCTACTAATTCAATATTACAAATAATGCTATGATGGTCTTAATTTTATATTAATCTTTGATCGAATTTCTATTTTTTCCTTTAGGATATATTCTTAGAAGGAAATTTATTCATGAGAAACATAAAAACAATGTAATGTGTCTTGATGGAATTTGTTGAATTATTCCAGAAATATTTTATACCAATTTATAAAGCTTCCATTAACACCTAAGAGTGTACGTCAATATGTCTTCCAGTGTTATGAGAAATTTCTTGTTTATGATTGCCCTCATTCAAGATATAATGCCAACTCTCATAGGCATCTATTATCAGAGGTTATCCAGTCTATCCATCAAATTTTGAATAGATTTCACATAAACAATGGTAGTCAAATGAAACCCAGTATTCTTTTTAAGATAATTTATTTTTTCTGTGTCCTAACAATTTAAAACCTGTGCTTTACGGAACTAAAAGCTGTCATAGTAATGAAGTGGCAGTAAACAGAAATTGAAGTTTCTCTGCTTGGCAAATTACCTAACTGCTACTGGAGAATGGGTTACTAATTTATTGTTACCTTTAAATCACATCTGAAAGTCAGACTGCTGAGGAAAGAGCCTGACTCAGCCCTCCTTTATGGAAGATGGAACTGTCGACACAAATAATCCATAATCAATCTGTAAACCAAAATTTGGGGGTGAGTTTGTTATGAACCAGGTCTGAGGACTATAGCCCAGTGCCTTCCTTCCCCAAGGAAGGAAGGGCACCAAAGAAGTGGGGTGTACAGAGTGGTTATATACCCTCTTGGAACAAAAAGCATACATCACATATGATAGGAATGTCCCTTTTACAAAAGTCACAAGATTGCTTTACTGGAGCAGCAGATCAGTGGTCACAAGGTGAGCACAGCAGGTTGGTAATTAATCCTTGGTTTCTAGGAAGAGAAGATTATCCTTAAGGAAATGTCTATATGGGGGAAGATACATCTCTGTCTTTAAGAGTGTCATTCTTGCCTTCGAGACGTTGTCAATGTTTAGAGCAGATGTACGATGTGTGCTCAATAGGCCACGCCAGACCCTTTTGGAAAAACAAGGCCAGGCTGAATTAGTTTTAAACCAAATGGCTTCCTCCTATACTCCAGTATATCCTACTGCTTTTCATTTATTTATCAGAGCTTTGATCAGTTTCTAACTATCCATATTATAGCTTGATGTATATGAATTAAGCACTATAATACAGGTTTTGTCAGACTTTTTCAATGAACTTCAGCATCAAGTAGAAGAAATGGTGCAAAGGTTAACTAGAAATAAATTGTTATGCTGGGGTAATTTCTTGCAATTCTGGGACTGCCATATGAGTAGAGTGGTGCTAATAATGAGCCCTTGCCTTTCACTGTCCCTGAGCTTCCTGTGAGGTGCCAAGGTGCTCACCTTCCCCTCCACTCCTAAGTAAGCAGGCAGATCTGAAGTGGTCTGTTGACCAAAGACCAAAACAGATTTAAATTTTTAGATGCATCCCATCTGTGACACTGATTTTTCCTAAGGAAATTTTCTGCCATAGCATTTGAAAAACTAAAAGAAAAATAATTTTTCCCTGTCAATGAAAACAAAACTAATAAAGAAAATCCCTTGAATGGCTACAGAATTTTTCACTTGTAATGTTTGGGTTCTTTAGCACGTCTCGTTGAACACTATTCAATTCATTCAGGTGGCTGAATTTGATCAGCATAGCACAATTAGATTTCAGATTACTTTCACTCTGAATCCCATTTTTCTCTATGCTAGCTGCTACCCACCTTCCCTTCCTGAAGATCTTTTTTCTCTTTAGATCTATATGCGGTGGTCATTGTCTTGTAGTTTCCTGAATTTCAATTTGAGTGTTTGCTCCTTTCAAATTGTGAGTTGCCCCAGGAGGGAAAACTCAGATATGATCTGTCTTGAATTCTATAAAAAGAATAACGTAGAGAGGTTTCTTCCTCATTGCTGCCTCTTCTCTTCATTATTTGCTCAACATGAAAAGAATATTGGTGCCGTTCCCTTTTTCTCCTTTCTCACAAACTCACCTAACCTCTCATTTTTCTTATTTTTTTTCTACTTGCTAAGGATGCTTGTGTAGGCTTCTTCCTCTAAGAATTAAAAGCCTCCCACCCCGTAGATTCAGTGTGTTTTTTGCTGTTTGTATCTATGTTACAAGTATAGTTTAAATTTAAACTGGCTGCTTATTTTGTGTGTGTTATATTCTCGCTGGTGACATAGCATTCTTAGTCCTCCATCCCACCATGTGTTAAGTGGGGACAATAATGCCAGTGCTGTATTCTTCTTTTTAGGTTCTATTTGTATTTCTCTGAGTATCTCTGAGATTCTCCTCTATCTTATGAGGAGTAGCATAATCCTGATCTTCTGTCACAAACTCATCATTCACAGAAAGGCCCAAAAGAGCTATTCTTATCACCAAATGGGTAGCTGTGCTGGATAACCCTTTAAGAAATAGAATCCTTTTTAACTTTCCCTGTTTGGCTTCCCTTGGCTCCAGTTTCTTGTCCTACCACACCAACATATTTTTTTCTTCTACTTACAAAACTTTATGATTAAAAACACCTTTTATAAAGTGAATTTCATCATCTAAACCATGCTTAGTAACTGTATTATGAATAATAACCTGTTTTATTTAACATACTGCATTTTCTTAAAGAAGTAGACTATTCGTAGGTGCTTGACATTTTGTTCCAACTGCTTACAGGGTTTTAAAGACTTTTTTGTAGTAAGTATGTCTGTGAACCACTTTCTTGACTCTTACTTCTGTAGAATTTAAGTCATTTCAGTGTATCTTGAGGGATGGATATTGGACATGATGGGAAGACACATATGTCTTTAAGTGGTGAAGGGGAGTAAAATTTTCTACCCCCCAAATATGTCTCTTTAGGATTATTTTAGGTTGATTATTTTTAAGAAACAAGAGACTCAGAAAGTTTTTCTTGTACCTCCCCCTTGGCTGCCTAAAAGAATTTAGATAAATGGCCTATAAGTGGAATAGAGCTATCACCAGAGATATCTGCAAAGAACATGGGCTATATGTGGTGGCGGAGACTCGATATGACCTAGAGATCAGAGTCCTCTCCATGTCCCATTGTCTCTGCATGGCATGGCAAACATTTGTTTACCAAATATTTGCTTTTCAATCTCTGTGTGAATTGTCTTCCTATCCTTAAAGTCCCAAATCACTGCCTTCAACACTTTCTTTTGTCTTTAGCTGGCGATGTAATTTAAGGTGGTGACTTTGGCCATTTTAGGGAGTTATACAGTTTTCCTGGGTCTCTCCCATGTATATAGGATGTGTACATGTTATTAAACTTTAATTTGTTTCTCTCCTGATAATCTGTCTTATGTCAATTTTATTCTTATACAAGCCGGAAGAACTTAGAAACGTAGAGAAAATTTTTTTCATCTCCTACAGTGGCATACCAGGTACCTAAGTGCAGATTCAGGTTTTGTAGGGTCCAAAGTTTATACAATTTGAACACCTCGCTTGAAGAAAAAGAATACAAAATTATAAATGCATATTTCAAGACTTGGAAGGGGCTCATGTGAGGTCAGGGTCCTGAAGAGTTGGCTTCTCTGACTTCATAGTAAATACACCTCCGTAGCCACTGAGCGGCTGTGCTTGGATACATTGGAAGTATTTACAGGATTAGCTAGTAGGCGTAGTAGGTCAATATTGCAATAATTCTGCAAAAGAAGATAAGAATATTGGATTTAATCCTATAGAAAAATATCAAAACTACCCTTTTTTGCCTTCCTTTGATTATAATCCAAACTGTTCTGTTCCAGTTGTGAATTGCTATGATCATGGAGGTGAATTAGAAAGGGTTAGAGAAGTTAATGAAGAATGTGAGGGGCAATCTATACAATTTTCGTGCAAATATTCACTTTTGATTTGAGCTCAAGACATTTCATTATCTGTTGCTGTGCTGTCAGCTGGCATTATGTGGGCAGTAGGTTTCTGAATCAATGGCACCCAAATTGGCCTCCATCATGTTTTCCTGTCAGGATAGGGGTAAGCTCCTGGTACAGTAGCAATATCTATTCTCAGACATTTCTCAATCACCCACCATATGCAAGGAACAGTACTAGACACCAGGGGAAAAATAAACCATATGAGAGATTGCATATGTATGTAGGAGGTGACCCAGAAAAAAAGGCCTCAATTGACAAATGAATGCTAAAGGTAGTGAGAGGAAGGTGCAAGTAGTCCAGGGTCTCTTCAAAAGATGCTAACCAAAATTTTGAACATAAATAGGATGTAAGAAAGTGAAGTACTATAGAGGGAAATGTGGTTTGGCTCTAAATTCTGAATTATCTGGTGCATAAATAACAAGCGGAGAGTGTGATCCTAAGAAGTATTACTAAGAATGTTCTCAAGTTGCAGGGAGTGTGCTTGGAATGACAGGCCCTCTCAGCAAATGATCTTGCAATCAGAGTTCATTTGACTATGTCCACTGTTGGTCCACTAGGAAAACTGGCTGCCTGGTCACTCTTGTGCCTACTCAGATATAGTGATTTGGAGGGAAAATAGCTTAACGTTACTCAATCATCACATTGCAGAAAGATAAAGTGATAATACACAATAGAGGTCATGTAGACACACGCTTTTATTTTACAGATGAAGCAGATTTTTTGACTTTCAGATTGAGAAAGAGGAAGAAACAAAGCACAATATTTTTGGACATGCTGAGTTTGAGGTGCTTTTGAGATTTACAGATGTCTAAGAAATACTTTGTTGATTATGTCTGGACTTTAGGAAATGGTTAGTTCAAGGGATAAGGATTTCAGAGTTATTAGAATATAGATGAGTGTGAAGAATATCCCCTGGAGAGAACACAAATATCTTAAATCTGACTCAAAGGAGAAACTTTTCACAAATGTTGTGAGTTGTGCCTTGACCATCTTCTCCAAGCTCCCAGCCACCCAGCCTCTGGCCCATCATCATAGTAATGTACATTCCACAGAACAGCTCACGGCATTCAAGCATCCATTCATTCAAAATTGTTTACTGCCTGGCTCTATTGTAGACATTCTGGATAATATGGTGAACAAAGTAGATAAGGTCCCTGGTTTCAATGGAGAAGATAATTCCTAAATTAACAAAAAAATTGACCGAACAAATTCAAACAGTGGTAAGTACTATAAAAAAAACTAAAAGGAAGTGATATGATAAAGAGCTGGGACTGAGATCTCTGCTGGCTAGTCAGGGAAAGCCTCGCTGAAAGGTACCATTGGAGCTGAAACCTGAATGACCTCTGGAGGAAGAGCATTCAAAACAGAGAAAATAACAAGCAAAAAGACCCCAAATTGTCAATGAACATAAAGCCTTCAAAAGAGAGGAAGAAAGCTGGTGTGGAGGAGCACAGCTTGCAAGGGGGAGAATGGCATGAGATCAAGTTTCATCACGGGAGGGACAGACAGGGAGCTGATCATATAGGGTCCCACGAGGGCATGGTGAGGCGTTTGGATGTTACTTCATGTGCAATGGAAAACCATTAGTGAGTTTAAAGTAAGAGAGCGACATGATTGATGTATGTTTTAAAAAAGATGACTGTGGCTGCGAAGTCGAAAGGGAGCTGTAACAGGCAGAAGTAGAAGCACACAGACCAATTAGGAGCTACTGCAAGGGTCCCAGTGACAGACTGTGATGCTTGAGCTACTGTTGTCACAGTAGAGATGCATTGGAGGGTATGGAATCTAGGTGTGTTTTGGCAGAAGAATTGACTCAACTTCATGGTGGATTGTATGGGGGTGATGGAGAGTCAGAGGTGATGAATGAGAGGAATCAAGGATTATTCATAGGTTTTGGCTTTAGAAAAGTTGTGGATAGTGGTGCCATTTATGAAGACAAGAAAGCCTGGGAAGAAATTGGCTTAGGGGAAGAAATCAAAGGTTTTTGGGGGGCACATTAAGTTTGAGATACCTATAATACTTGCACGTAGAGATGTCAAGTAGGTGATTTATGAATATATGAGCCTGGAGATGTGTCAACAGACTGAGGCTGGGGTGTTAGAGCTACATGACTGAATGAGGTGTCCCAGTGAGAGAAAGTAGATGCAAGGGTGAGGAGGGCCTTGGACTAAGCCTGGGAGGGAGAGTGGGAGTTGACCAACTTTTTGAGGCTAACAAAGGAACCAGAAAAGGAGACTGAGGAGACATAGTCACTCAGACCAGAGCAGGAGGACACAAAGACAGAGCTTTTGATATTTTTCCTTAAGAGAGACTTACTCAATATATTTTTATTTTAGTTTGGGCTACTGGTATTTTGACCTAAAGTATCTGCCGAATAGCATTTTTAGTTTAATCAATAAACACTTTCACTCTGTTGTGGGATAAATTGTGTATCCCGAAAATCCATATGTTGCAGCCCTAACCCGCAGTACCTCAGAATGTGACAGTATTTGGAGATAGCGCCTTTAAAGAGGTACTTAAGTTAAAATGAGGTCACTAATGTGGGCCCTAATCCAAGATAACTGGTGCCCTCGTAGGAGGAGGAGGTTAGGACACAGACATGTGTTCACACAAAAGAAAGACCACGCGAGGACACAATAAGAAAGCAGCCATTCTGAATGAAAGGCTGAAAGCAGCCATCCTTACCCCTTCCTGAAGGAGTGAGGACTCTGAAGAATCTAGTCTGTTGACATCCTGCTCTTGGGCTTCTAGCCAGAATTGTGAGAAAAGAAATTTCTATTTTTAAGCCATCTAGTCTATGATATTTTGTTATGGCTGCCCTAGCAAACTAACATGCACCCCTTGTCTTCATTTTTCTGTAGCATCTGAAATTGTCAACTACCTATTTAAAAAATTGTCTCATTTTATTAGTCAAATATAAATTTAGCTGGAGTAAAAAAAGTCCCAAAATAACAGAGCTGAAGTAGAAGATTACACTTCTCGCACTCAAGAGTCTGGGTGTTAAATCCAGAGCTGGTGGTCACGGTGTGGTGTCAGGGAACCAAGTTCTTCATAACATTTTTTACTGCCATCCTTGGATTTTTTCCCCATCCACATGGTCCAAAATAGCTCACCTCCATGTCTGCGTTTCAGGAGGAAGAAATGGCACAACTTGCTCTTTAAGGAAGTGACCTGAAAATTGCACATATCACTTGCGCTTACTGGTCAGGACTTCGTCGTACAGCCGTGCCTGCCCTTACCAGAAGGTGGGGAAGGAGACAACTGAAATGTGGGCATTCTACTGTCAGAGAGGAGAAGGAGCAAACTGTTTCCAAAATAGCTTTTTATCATAGTAGGCACTAAAAATATGAATTTAATCTCTCACTTCCATTACATTTTATTATCAATATCGACTCTATTTTTTTACTTAAAATTTTTTTATTGAGATGTATCTGACATATTACATCAGTTTCAGGTATACAATATAATGATTTGATATTTGTATATATTGTGAAATGATCACCACCATAAGTCTAGTTAACATTCATCACCACACAGAATTACATTTTTTTGTGGTGATGAGAACTTTTAAGATCTACTCTTCTGGCAACTTTCAAATGCACAATACAGTATTATTAACTATAGTCACCATGCTGTACATTACATCCCCAGGATTTATTTACTTCACAACTGGAAGTCTGCACCTTTTGACCACCTTTAACTGTTCTTATAAGACGTCAGAAAGTTTACTTCCTGAAATTATTTGTCCTTTACTATATTCTGTACTTGTCCTTTTCTGTTTCCCAATCCTGATGTAGTAGAAAACAAAGTAAAGCTTTGTCAGTATTTCCTGATTTTCTCACTTGTAAAATTAAAAGATTTGATTAGATTATCCCTACGATTCCATCAAGATCAAATTTCTATCAATCTATGCTATGTAACATATATATTCTACATGGCAGAAGTAGTTGAGAAATGAGGTATGTCAATGTAGCTGTCATGTACACTAAATGTTATGGTGAATTATTTATTTCCAAATAACTAGTCACATAGTTTCTAGACAGCTCTTCTCTGTTTTAAAAAAAAGAAGAGACTGCTGAAAATATTGTGGCTGATCTCTTCCCTGTCTGTTCATACATATTAAACCACAAGGTGGCAGTAGTAGAGAAATTTCCTCTTTTATTTTCTCCGCTAAAAAAACCCCACTGTGTTTAGAGAAATGTCACTAAGTAGGTGTTGTTTTTTCTTCCTCAGTTTCACATGTATGTTCTCACTCTGATAAAGCAAGAAGGGCAACCATTTTTTGTTTGTGTGAATCTTAAAAAAAAAGAAAGAAAACCTCTTAAATTTTGGTAATTTTTCAAAAGTGAAAAAATTAGAATATCTCAAAACCAGAAATACATGCAAAATGTATAAGCAAATGTTTATGCATAGAAGACCTAAACTCAAAAATTTCAAACTCCCCATACCTCCCATGCTTATGTTTAACCAGTAGTAGCTTAGAGCTTCTCTGTTCTTTCCAAATATAATAATTTTATAATCAGCAACACATTCATTTACTATCTAGCTTGTATTGGAATAGTGACTTTCACAATGTAGACACAATATTTTATTACTGAGTATACTGTATATTTCATAGAATAAAGTAGCAAAATATTTACTCTTTCAAAAATTTATAACTGTATTCTAGTTGAATCCAAGGAGAAAAATTAAACAAACATTCTTTTCTCTTATCAAAGACAACTGAGAGTCATTTTAAGATGTGACCATTCCTTAGGAATTATGTAATCAAAAAGCTAAAACTCTGAGATATAAATCAGTATAAGATTTCGTCTTAAAGTTTACATGATGTAAATGGAGATAAAAATCAAAGCACATTGAGATAATTAAGAATCACACGTAATCTAAGTTTGGGAAAGTTAGTTTTCCTGAATGTTCATTGGAATTGCTCTTGAATGATAATGACGAAAAATGCAGTTAGTGACCAAAATCCCTTACTTCCCTCAGGCTTTGCCCTGCTGGTGGTGCATACTCGGCCACTGTGGTGGCTGCTCTCGTGTGGTGCCATCGACAGACCGGGAGAGCCCTGTTCCTGCTGCCTCTACTTCAGCTGACACAGGGCTCCTCCTCCTCCATGTGCTGTTTCTCACTCTATGTAAGGAGCGGCCAAAATTCATGAGAAAGTGTCTCGTTCTTTCTCTGCTTCAGATTCTGAGAGTCCGCTGCTCTTCTTGAGGTAGTGTTTTCCAGTGTGAGAGTGGCCATTTATAGGTTAACCCTCTTTGCAGATACTTGGCAGACATTATTTGTTTTAGCAAGTTTTGGCCAAACTCATTTCCATAATTTTACCTCCCTAATTTATGATCTGTTGGGGTGACAATGTAGCACCTAGCCAGACTCAGGGTTCCTTTCCTTAGGAATGTGCATGTGAATGCCAGACACCCTATTCCTCATTTTTTTTGAGATCCTATTTGTTAGTTCCCTAACGATCATAATGTGTCTACTGCAGGTGCACCTGTGTCCCATTCTCCTGCCCACTCCATCCACCATGGACTCACTGTTTCTGCTTCACACCAAGTTTAACACAAACGTAGCCCTTGACTCTCCTTCACAAGACATTCAGGCACACTAAATATATCATTTCAGTTATCTATTCTTACATGACAAACTGCCTTGAGCGCCTTGTCCTGTGTCAACTTATCTAAGCTGAAACTCCCTTCCCCATGTGGTTCGGAGCTAGTCTTAGTCTAAGGGGCATTTACATGAGATTGGGAAGGTGGGAGTCAAGCAGCAGCCATGACTGTGCTTGGAAGGTCCATGCATGGTTAGGTGCTGTTGCAGCTCATCCATTGTCCTGGATCTGCTGGCTCACCTTGTTGCTGCAAGACAGCAGCTGAGCCTGCAGCACCCTTCAGACCTCCCCACTTGTCTCTGTGACAAAGGGGACCACGTTCTCCTGTATGTCACCCACATGTTGAAGGCTTGGAGAAGATGAGAGACCAGAGCAGGTTCCAGGTTGTCCTTGAGGTTTCCTGCTCATTCTCATAGATTCCTATTTGTTCTTGCTGCTCCCTCCACTTCTTTATCCCTGCCCCACTACACACTTTACATCCATCTGTCCTTGCAGCCATCTGTCCTTCTCAACCGCCTGCCCTACTGACTCCTGGCTCTAGCTCAGGTGCAGAATCAACAGGCATATATGAAAAGTTTAATAAGTTCTTATAATAATGTAAGGTCAATCTCTATAATAAATCCATTACTTCTATATCATTTTTAGTCATTCTTCTTCTTGAATCAACCCCGGACTGATATGTAAGTTGGTACCAGAAGTGATTCTAGAGGAATCTAATCTTAAGTATGACTTCTCTGGTTGGTTCTTGGATATCTGGAATTGGTTGTCTAATTTTGTTAGACTTAAGTGCATTAATGACCCCCTCCTAGTGGTAAAGGTAACGCTGGTGTTCCATGGCATGCAATAGAAAAAATATTTATTTAAATTATCATCTTTAGACACTTGTAATCAAGTGCATATATGTGTCCTATGTTAGTGTTAGGGTGTTGATTGAGAAGGAGTAGAATCTTGTTGATGGAAAGGGATCACATGGTTATATTTGGATGAAGGTACAGACCTTGAACTCATACATTTTTGAGTTTTCTTTGCCAGTAGAAGCATCCCTCCCTGCCCCGTGTGAGGATATTGGTCTCTGTTTGCTTAAAGACACTCAAATAAATTTCCCGAAGTAGTTACCTTGCAGGAAACTACCAATCTTCCTCATGACCTACCCTCATTACTTCTCATTGTTTCAAAATCTATAAGCAGACACAAGTCCCAATAGGATTTAGAAGATGAGGCTCAAAGTGTGGCTAGTGAGAAGGTGCACTATACACTAAAAAATTGCACACTATTTGACCATTTATTTCCACAGAAGTTTGAGGAACACTGTGGGATTCTAGGGATGTGAGATCAAGGTTGAGGGAATACAAAATTGGATCCTGGCAAATTTATTGAAATTTGTTCACTAAGCAGAATTTTTAGCTTCTGTGTATTAGCTTAAAGAGCTAGAAATGGCTCTAACAGCTTGCATGCTCACTTGTTTGAAACCAGGACTTATTGGTGGCCTACGCTAGAAGAGGTTGAAAGGCCAGACATCCTTGCTATACTGAATAGGAAAATATCCAAATGCTGAGAACCACTGGGATGCTAGAGTGGATTTATCATGCAAGATCTGTTTGTCCTCCCCTTAAACAGATCCTCATTACTAAGTCTCTGAGAAATACATTCAAGAGGGGAGCCCTAGCATTCTTGAAGAGCTCTGTGGTAGATAGTCTATGTAGGTCAGAAACAATAGAGGGCTGGGCTCCCTGAATTCAGTGGAGACGAGAACATTCCAGGGTTTCAGGAGCCGAGTGGCATCAACTAATTGTAAAAGACAATGCAGACATGGCAACCATAACAGGCAACAGATCTACAGCCGTAATCAGAATAATCTGACTAGCAGAGATCTTTGGCTTTGGTTAGTTATAGTGCTTCTAGAAGTGGAGTAGACGGGAAGCCTACTAAAGTATTACATTATTTCTATAAGCAAAAAAGCTTGAGATCTGGTGAAGAGAAGCCACAGCCCCTCAAAAAATTTCCAAACTTGAGTCATTAACAGACCCAGAGACCACTAAATAAGGGCAAGCTAGGGAGCCTTGATGAAGTACCCTGCTCCCAATGAAAAATATATACTGTAAATCTTCCTCCTCACTTTCCCCGAAGAGACATGAATATATTTGCCAGAATGACTATGCATTGCAGAAGGGGAATAATCAGACATTTTAGGAATTATTGGACATTGGCTCTGAACTGACACTAATTCCTAGTCACCCAAAATGCTACTGTGGTCCATCAGTTGGAGTAGGGGCTTATGGAGGTCAGGTGATCAGTGGGGTTTTGGCTTGAGTCCATCTCATTGTGGGTCCAGTGTGTCCCTGAAGTAACCATGTGGTTATTACCCCAGTTTGGAATTCATAATTGGAATAGACATGCTGCCAGCTGTCTGAATCTTCATATTGTTTCCCTGTCCTACGGAGTGAGGGCCATTATGGGCAAGGAAAGCCTAGTACAAACCATTATAATTGTCTAGTTGGCAAACTTTTTCTGTAAAGGGCCTGTAAATTAGTAAATATTTTAGGCTTTGTGGGTCACATACAGTCTCTGTTTCTTCTTTGTCTCCTCTTCCTCTTCTTTCTTCCTCTTCCTCTTCTTTCTTGTCCTCCTCCCCACTTCCCCTTCTCTTCCCCCTTCCCTTCCCCCTCCCCTTCTTCTCCTTGTCCTCCTCCTCTTCCTCTTCTTCATCTTCATCATCTTCTTCTCTCACAACCTTTTAGAAATGTAAAAAATATATTTTTACCTCATGGGCTGTATAAAAAGAAGCTGAAGGCTACATTTAGCCCATGGGCCATAGTTTGCCAACCCTCAGTCTAGTGGACTGAGCCATGCCAAATTCTCTCTGCCAAAGTGAAGGACAGGCTGCCGCATCTGGTTTCTCCTACCACCAAGAAAGAGGCATAACACTTAGTGTGCTTCTTTAGATTTTGAAGGAAACGTAGCTCTCATTTGGGCATACCACTCTGACTAGCTGCCAAGTAAACCAAAAAGTTCCAGTTTTGAGTGGGGCTCAGAAAAGTAAAAGGTCATGCCAGGGGTCCAGGCTGCCATGCAAGCTTCTCTGCTATGTGGGCCATATGAGTCAACAGATGTAATGGTGCTGGAATTATCTGTGGGACACAGGGATGGGCCCATCCTCCTACCACTCCTCCCTCTTACTCTGCACCCATGGCCTCATGGGAGGACATCCTTTGACTAGCTGACTGAAGAAGAAAATAATTCTGCACAATATGCTGGCACTAGCAGAAACTGAGCAGTAGCAGCACTATAGCCCCCCCACCGAAGTGGCCGCGAAGTGCCGGGGGAAGGAAAATCCTCTTAGTGGGAAGAACTTGGAGCAGTGCCCCTGGTTCTTCATTTTCCTTGAAGGAAAGATAACCAGAGTCGTAGATATACAACAGTCTATGATCAGTGGTTAATGACGTGGTTCTCAGCCACCTGACCTCTCTTCCCTCCTAGATTTCTTCCATCCTATTCCTCTCAACTTTGCTTTTTCCCTTCTCCTTTTCTCCTTTCTTTCTGCTCTCTATACCCTGACTCCTTTCTTTCTGTTAAGACCTCGGTATAATCTGAGTCCCAGCTCTGGAGTCTTATCTCTACCATATGCATTCTCAAACAGAACCTATCTCTCCCTACAGAGCAATAACGTCTGCTAACTAAGAAATGTAAATTTCTCCAGTTTAGATGCATGTGCAAGTGACAAGAGAACAATGGTTTTCATGTAATGCCCATGCCTCCTTTTCTGTAGGTTGACACAGTCAGCTGCAGGATGACCCTAATGGGTTCTGAGCAAGACAACAACTGAGACAACAAAAAGAGAGGATTTGTTTCTCTATCTTGCTCTGTTTAAGATGGAGTCCTTTCTCCAGTTACTATGTGTGTTGGGGTCTCCAAGACCCTCTCAGACTTGATGATTTATCAGAAGGACTTGTAGAAATCAGAAGCTGTTATACTCATGGTTATGATTTGTTACAGTGAGAACGTATAGATTAAAACCAGCAAAGGGAAAAGGCTCATAGGGCAAAGTCCAGAAGAAACAAAGCATGAGCCTTCAGTTATCCCCTCTCAATGGATTTGTGCAGGACGCATTTAATTCTCCCAGCAATTATGTGCAACAATAAATGCCAAGTGTTGCCAACCAGGGAGGCTCACCTGAGCCTTGGTGTCCAGGGTTTTTATTGGAGGTCAGTCACGTGGGTATGCAGCACCCACGTGACTGACCTCAGCTACTCAGACTCCAGCCCTCAGTGCAAAAACAGGTGTTCACAATAAATCATATTGTCAACATAAACTATCTGGTCAAATCTGTACAGCATGGCCCAAGGCCTCAGGCATACAAACGTACCTGTTAGGCAGAACACTCCAAGAGCTCAGAGCTCAGTTCTGGAGTTGGCCAAGGGCTAGTCTTGAAAACAAGTCTTTTTGGAAATATGGGAATTTGAGAAACTCAGGCCCTCTGAGTAAACCCTTTCCTGCCCACTATGGGCATTTAGACTGGGACTGCTGACTTAAAGATGTCCCTGTTCAGCAAGAAAAGCCAAGAGGAAATAGCAGTAGACTGGCATTGTAGGGTAGGAATCGAGAGCTCTAGCTTTAACAGCTCAGCTGTGCCACTTTTTCATCTTTGACTGAGGAGAGTTAACTTTGTTGTTACTTGCATTCCTTATTTGTCGAATGGGGCAAATGGGAATATCTACCTCCAAGATTTATTATGAAGACTAGATAATCTAGTTTATATAAAACATTTACCACAGTCAGTGCTTAATAAATCTTAGCAAGGGCCAAAACAAACATGGACACCAGCTGCAAACATTATAGCCTCTTTGCCTCCAGAGCTCTGCCCTTTCCCACAGCAGCTCCACAGCGCAGCGGCTCGGTGCCATCTGAAGATTGACGGGCGGCAAAGTAACAGGCACAGGAAGGCTGCTGTGCTAACGTTTTTTGTGTTTGTAAGTACAAGAGATTTTTGAAAGTCCAGTTGCACATGTTGGGTTCCATGGGAAGCAGACTGTAAGTGACACTAGCGAGCAGGAGTTTTATTAGAGGGTGCTCTTCCAATCAACACCTGTGGAAGGGAGGCAGCCAGATAGAGTACAAGGAGAAGTTCAGGTGTGAAGCAGTCTCAATGGAGTGCTCAGCTGACCCCACTGGCAGCTTTGAAACTGAGGTAACCCGACAGATTTGTCCCAAGTTGGGGTGGAGGGGCCAGGACTTTGTACCCCTGTGTCAATCCAGTTACTGAATTTTGCCTACCCTTGGAAGGGGGGCAACTTTGAAAGAGGCATCTCTCTTCTGCTGAGACCACGATTACAGAGGACTGGCAGCTCAGGGCAGGCTGGCGTCGTGGACATGCAACCTGTGCAGTCTCACAGGGCCCCACCTGAGAAGAGCCCCACACTGAGTTTAATTCTCCGCTGCCACCACCTTGGAAGTCGTAATAATATTTGGACAAGAGATCTCACATTTTCATTTTGCACTGAATCCCACAAATTATGTGGTTGGTCCTGGCTAAGGGCTTCCTGTCGGCAGCACTACCTGGAGATGGGATCATAAGTCCTTACTTCTGAAGGGGGATTAGTGTTGTATATCACAGCATCAGCCACTTCTAGTATACAAATGGAGAGGACCATTTCTGATAAAAATTTGAAAAATTTAAAGTAAACAAATAAGATAATTAAACTCTTTGGAAAGAAAAGTTTCAATTTCTTTCCTATAAATTGAGTTCTCTTACATTCTCTGGCTTCCTGAAATACAAGACCTGAAATTTAAATTATTATATGCCTATTTGATTTACTGTGTGGAGCTTAGAACTGAAGTAAACGACAACAACAACAAGACATTTTATACATCTTGAAGTCTCTCAGAGACTGTGGCCTTGTGTCAGTCCATTGATTGGCTTAAGGACAGCACAGTGAGAAAGCAGACACTGGGGAAGAGAAGCAGACATTTGCTTTTTTCTGGGTAGTCAGCTTGCTGGGAATTATTTCACATCACTCAGTACGGGAAGAGTACACCAAAAAAAACCCAAACAAACCAAAACAATTTTTCTTTCTCTTTCCTCATCAGCTAAGGACACTTCTTCCATGTTCTCAGCTTTGAATTGAGTTTGACTTTTCATGTTTCTTCTGTTTTCTTCAGAGCATCTTTCTGGAAAGTGCTGTAGATTTAAGATATTAGCTACGGTCTTCAGGAAAATAAAATAAAATAGGTCAAAATGAGGTCTCCTAAATATGTTTTCAGTAAATACATATTCTTTAACTTGATATATGGAAAATTTACCAAAATTTATCAGTAGGGAAATTTTAAACAAATCCATATTACTACTAAATTTTGTGTTTGCCGATTGTTTAATCTCTTGTTTTGAAAAAGGTCCATGACACAGATTTTTATAATAATAAAACACCAGTCTTCGTTCAGGCTAAATCCTTTATTCAACATCCAGTTCAGGTATAGCTAATCATTTTGCAGTTGAGACAAGTTTGTTTCTTTGTTTGTTTTTTAATACTAATCACAACAGGAATATAACACATTGGTGACTTTTTAAAAATAAATCTGATATTGAAAAATCATTGAGATTTTGAAAACATGAAGCAGGTAATAGGTGACATTCTGGGATGGCTCAAAAATTGGACCATAGAAGGATTTATACCTCAAATATCATAACTTTCATGAAAACTTGCCTGGCCATAAGAGCCTGTAGATTGCCTGTTCTCTGATGTCGGGGAGAACAAAGGAAGCAGGAGGGCAAGCAATGGAGTTAGCATGTAATTGGGATAAAAATGAAATACAAGACAGTGTCGAGATCAGGAAAGGAGGTGTTACAGTGTGATGACTAAAAGTACGGACTCTGGGGGCAGGTTGCCTGGGTTCAAATCCCAGTACCACTTTGTGATGTTGGCAATTTGGTTATCCCCTTATCCCCTACCGTGTCTTAGTTTTCTCATGTATAACCACTAATGATATTTACTTCATGGGTATTAGGAGTATTAAATGGATTAATATGCATAAATAACTTAGAATAGCACCTGGCATATATGTGCTGTACTGGTGAGTTTCTTTTTCTAGTTTTATTGAGGTATAATTGACAAATAAAATAGTGATCTATTTGAAGTGTAAAATGTGATAATTTCATATACATGTGTACATTGTGAAAGGATTCCCACCATCGAGTTAATTAACACACCCACCACCTCGCATATTTACCTTTTCTTTTTTTTTTTTGATGTGAACTCTTAAGTTCTACTCTCAGCCAGTTTCAATTACACAACACAATTTTATCAACTATAGTCACCATGTTATACATTGGATCCTCAGACCTTATTTATTTTATAACTGAAAGTTTGTACTGTTTGCTCAGCCTGTCCCTATTTTCCCCACTCATTAGCCGCTTACAACCACCATTCTCTTCTGTTTCTATGAGTTCAACTTTTTAAAAAAATTCCACATATAAATGACACCATGCAGTATTTGTCTTTCTCTGTCTGGCTTATTTAACTTAGCCCTCTAGTTCATTCAAGTTGTCGCAAATTGCAGAATTTCCTTATTTTTTATGGCTAAATAATATTCCATTGTGTGTGTGCATTTTTGATATATATCACATTTTCTTTATCCATTCTTCTGTTGATGGACAATTAGGTTGTCTCTATACTTTGGCTATTGTAAATAATACTGCAATGAACATAGGAATACGGCTGTCTCTTTGACATAATGGTTTAGTTTCCTTTGGATATATACCCAGAAGTGAAATTGCTGGGTCATATGGTAGTTCTACTTTTAATTGTTGAGGAACCTCCATACTGTTTTCCATAGTGGCTATATCAATTTATTCCTAAGTATTTTGTTGTTTTTGATGCTATTGTAAATGGGATTGTGTCCTTAATTTTTCTTTCCAGTAGTTCATTGGTAGTGTATAGAAATGCAACTGATTTTTGTCTATGAATTTTGTATCTTGCAACTTTACTAAATTTGTTAATCAGTTCTAACATTTTTTGGTGGGGTTGTTACCAAACCAGGTGAATTCGCCTCCTGGAGAGTTAAATAAGACTCTACACCAGTGGAAGTTGTCTCATAAAGTGAAGCGTATTTGCAGCAATTGGAGGCCATGAGGAATTACTTCCAAAATCATGGCATCCCCAAACAAATGGAAGCAGGGACTTTTATTTTGGATGGGGAATGAATATTCAAAAGGGAGAAGTGGGCATTCACTTGCGCAGGCTCAGTAGGAAAACATGCTTCCACATACCCTGCAGGTTACAGTAATGAGGCCCAAGCTCCTCCTGGAGACATCTTAGCATCAAAAATAAGGCAAAGTCATGGGCGTGGCTCTTGTGGTGTGGCTTGGTCAGTTTCAGGGTGGTTGGTGGTTGCATCTCCTTAACATACAAAAGGAAAAAACAACTTAGAAAAACACTTAAATTCTTCCAAGCCCACCCTTGAGTTTCTTGAGACACCTAGTCAATGATGGGGTCTTTGGGTTTTCTATATACAATATCATGTCATCTACAAAGAGGGACTTCTTTCACTTCTTTCCTGCCAATTTGGATGCCCTGTATTTTATTTTCTTCCCTCTTTGCTCTGTCTAGGACTTCCAGTACTATTTGAATACACGTGGCAAGAGTAGACAACTTTGTATTGTTTCTGATTTTATTTATTTGTTTATTTTGGTGAGGAAGATTTGCCCTGAGCTAACATCTGTGCCAATCCCCCTCCTTTTGCTGAGGAAGATTGGTTCTGGGCTAACATCTGTGCCCATCTTCCTCTACTGTATACGTGGGATGCCTGCCACAGCATGGTTTGATAAGTGGTGTGTAGGTCCATGCCTGGGATCCAAACCTGCGAACCCCGGGGCTGCCAAAGCGGAGTGCACAAACTTAACCACTATGCCACCAGGCTGGCCCCTGTTTCTGATTTTAGAGGGAAAGCGTTTAGTTTTTCATCGAATATGATGTTTGCTGTGGGTTTGTCATATATGGCCTTTATCGTGTTGAGGTACATTCCTTGTATGCCCAATATATTGAGAGTTTTTGTCATAAAATGATGTTGAATTTTGTCAAATAATTTTTCTGCATCTATTGAGATGATAGTATGATTTTTACCCTTCATTTGTTAACATGGTGTATCACATTTATGGATTTGTGTATATTGAACCATTCTTGTGTCCCAGGAATATATCCCACTTGATCATAGTGTATGATCCTTTTAATGTGCTGTTGAATTCAGTTTGCTAATATTTTATTGAGGATTTTGGTATCCATGCTTATTAGAGTTATTGCCTATAATTTTTTCTCCTTGTTGTGTTCTTATCTGGCTTTGGTATCAGGGTAATGCTGGCCTCGTAATGAGTTTGGAAGTGTGCCCTCCTCTTCTATTTTTTTGGAAGAGCTTGAGAAGAATTAGTATTAATTCTTCTTTAAATGTTTGGTAGAATTCACCAGTGAAGGCTTCCGGTTCTGTATTTTTCTTAGTTGGGAGGTTTTTGATTACTGATTCAATATTCTTACTAGTAATTGGTGTTCAGATTTTCTATTTCTTCCTGATTCAGTGTTGGTAGTTTGTATGATTCTAAGAATTTATCTATTTTTTCTAGGTTATCCAATTTGTCATTGTAAAATTGTTCATAGTAATTTGTTTTGTTCCTTAGTATTTCTGTGTTATTAGCTGTAATGTCTCCTCTTTCATTTCTGATTTTACTCATTTGAGTCTTCTCTCCTTTTTTCTTAGGTAGTCTAGCTAAAGTTTACCTAATTTTCTCAGTTGCTCGATGTGTAGGAGTCACTCTGCTAGTTTCTGGATTTCTCTCACAGGGAATTGTTTTGCGTGTTGTGGTACATTCAGTGTGTCTGTGGGGGAAGGGAAATTCAGGAGCCTCCTATGTCACCATCTTGGTTCCTATATTAGTGTTTTTATATTTTTTAAATGGAGGAAAATAATTACTAATATGCCAGGCACTTTACACACCTTAACCCATTTAATTCTTTCAGTGACTTTGAAATATAGGCATTGTTGTTTTCAGTCTACAGTTGAAGAAACTGAGGATTAGATAGATTAAATAATTTGTTCACAGCCAAGCAAATTGTCAGTGACAAACAGATTCAACCCGGGCAGGATCATTTCACCCTCTTGCACCACATTCCTCAGTGACACCCTCTGTGGAAGGTGGGATTCAGGTGAAATCTCAAGAATAAAAATACTATCAGAGTAGTTTTTAAAGGATATAAACAAGTTATATTCAAGTTGTGTCTATAGGTTTATCAAGTTGAGTGGAGGTCTTGGTACACAGATATCTTCATTTATGTAGATTAGTTTGAGATAAGTATCAACTGAACTTCTTACAGCCAAGAGCTGCCTGCCTGAAAATAAGGCCCTGTGGTGGGGAGTGGATGCCCCTCAGAGTTGCAACAAAATCTGCCTCAGGTAGGCTTCTTGGGTCTGCTGGCTAATATGTTTCTGAGGAATAGAGGGAGATCAGGGGAGCTTGGCCAAACTGACGCTGGCTTCTGACATTTTTCTCTGTGCTGTCTGACTCTTGCCAGAGTAATGTGCACTGAGCTGTGTAAACTGAAACTGTGATACACGTGTGAGCGTCAGTGAGATGCAGTCTGAAAGACCAGCTTAACATTCATCTTATGATTGCTCATAAACAAATTTCATTTGAGTAGGGTGTCCATACTTCCAGTCTTCCCAGGCTGGTTCTGGTTTATGCTTGTTGTCCCAGTGTATTTATAGGTAGCACTGACTTCAATTCTCAAAACTGTCCTGGTTCCAGTGATAAATAAAACAATCATCCCACTTACCTACTATATATAGAGTTCCTGTCTCCCTTTCTAACTATCTCTTCTTTTGGTTCCATAATCATAACAAACATCTTCTTGTCCATTTATGTACAAACTGTAATTTTTTACTTTCAAAGTGTTGTTTATTATCCATTTAAACTTTTTATTGTTCAATTGATATATTTTCCTACTTGTGAAAATTATTTGGGCATCTTTAGTTGGGATGGAATTCACCATAATTATCGCTAAAATTAATGGAAATATATTTTTCATTTAATGACTTTTCACTCGGCAGCAGCGTTTTCAGGAATGAATTAAATCTGTTAAGAGAGGGCTAGCTTTATTCGTGGCACCTGGCACACTGTGGGCACTCAAAAAATAAATGTTAAATGAACGCTAAGTGAATGAATAAATGAATGCAAAGGCCCATGTGCCTCTTTACAGCAGGATTTCCAGCAGGCGTGTGTAGCCCTGTTACTGTGTTTCGTATTCACTGTCTTTTCATGTGGACAGGCATTATGTTCACACCTACCCGTTATGCATGCTGCTTTGACTTTCTGATGACACTCAATCACCTTGTCACATTGCAGTAAGCATTACTTCACTTCCCCAATATCTGATTCTCTTCTACTTCTGGGTATGTAGCGGCTTGCGGTTCTCTGTTTCTTTGAAGTCAGGTGTGACCATATAAATTCCTTTGAAAAATGAAATGTGGATATGTGACTAGAATGGTGAGGAAGCATTTATTGATGGTGGTCAGCTCTTCACAGTACTCTTCTTCTGCCTCATTGTTCATGGAATTACATGTTGATATAAAGGTGGCATAAGATCCAAGCAACTTGGAACACTGAGCCAAAACATGGAAGATAGCTGTTCTGGAAAGTTGCTTGCACTGCAGTGGATTTTGCAACAGCAACAAATAAAGTGGTATTTAGGCAATGAGATTTGAGGATTATTTGTTACTGAAGAGTAGTCTACCCTATCTTAACTGATAGGCACATGGCATACAATGGAGACTTAGGTAAATTAATCAAGTGCATTTCAGAATTATAGATTGTTTTCACCAACTAGACCTATAGACAACATTCCTTAAGGACTTGGACCTATATTTATATGCAAATATATTTCTTAGTATTCTCTGTGTGGCTCCATAAAGCAAGAATCCTAAAAGCTTAGACGGACCATTCAAGCTCGTGTTGCTCGTGGCCTCCTTTTACAGTGGTAAAACGGATACAGAGAGTAGGGAATGGCTTGCTCAATGCCGCATAGGTGGTGAATGGTAGAGGCAAAAGCTGAATTTAATGTCTCTTATCTATATATTCAGTGTTATTTCTGCCACCTTTAACTATATATCATATTCTTGGCAGCTCTTTCACCCACAAGCCATGGCATGGAAATTCCCACCAGTACATATTCTATTGGATTGATGTTAAACACTGAATTTAAATGTCTGCTAAAAGTCGCATTGGAAGAGTAGACATGATTAGCCACTAATACTCATTCAAATCAATAGAACCATCCAGTAACTGTAACATACAGAGCTGAAGGGATGAAATAAAAGTGAGATACATTTGATAAAGGGGAAGCTTGATAAGCATAAAGTGGTCCAGAGAATAGGAAGAATTGACCTCTGAGGGAGTTCGCCGTGGATCTGCTGGGTGGCTAAGGACCCCGGGGCCTAAGTGATACAGAAATAGATGGGGGGAAGAGTAGGAGACTCCACTGAAAGCTTAAGTCTGGTGGTTAGTTCCAAGCTTTGATAAAGATTAAATTACTTATAGTTAACTAAATAAATTCACTATAATCGATCATTACACATTTGGCAGTGAATTCCATACCTTGTTGTTGTTGTTGTTGTTGTTGTATATCCTCCAAATCAGCTTTTCCTTGAGCACATGGATTCCACTCCCCAACCTGCATTCATTTCATAATTTTATTACAGATGCTTGCAGGAGTTGGCAGAGGACAAGGGGTAGGAACTCTGAAAGACACATGATTTCATTCTTGCATATTTTTCTGTGAGTTTTAAATAAATATTCCTGTATCTTGCCAACTAGAGTCCTTTTTGACACAAAATTTGACTGACACTAAGTATCTGAAAACCACCAATAATTTTTCTGTAGCCTATTTTATATTTATTTATAAATTCTCCACATATTTTGATTGGAACTAAAGAGTTATCAGTCGTGAGGAAATTTCAGCATATAGCCCATTACAATGGGGCAGATTATAATGAAAATTTAGAAAACAATATCTGTTGAAGAATAAAATGCATGAAAAGTGTATATTACTATATACTCTTGCTCCAACATTATTTAATTCTAAAACCATTTGAAAAGAGAGCTATTTGCTGTTTCATTTATGCCCCTGAAGATGGCACTGATGACACTAAAACTTTGTTAGTTCTTGCAGTGTCCCTGCAAGGGTTAATCTGTGAGATCTGGTCATTTCCTTTGATACCAGGGGACACTCTCTTATTCTCAGGGTGTGAGCTGCAAGAGGGGAGTGGAACTTGTAGAAACTGGTCTGATCCGGATTATCTGTCTCTCCATCATGCCAGCTCCCATAGTTTTAATTAAACTCAGTGTATAGTAATCTCTTATACTTAATAAAGCAGTTATTGCATTTCTGATTTCCTTCAAAACATTTATAAACTTCTACTCCAGGCTCTACTTTAGTGACAAAAATGCTGTCTTAGGAGTTTTGAGAATAACCAGCAAAATACAGTAAGTCAATGAAATGAAAAGGAAGTAAACAGAAGAAATGACCATTTGACCCTAAGCCTCATGGCATTTTATTTAAACAATAGTAGGGAACTAGTAAGTTTGGCCAATATTATATATGCTAGAAAGAGATCGGAATAAATCACTGCACTTCCACAGAAGTTAGTGCTCCAATATATTGAAGGCTTTGCGGTCAGATGAGGTCAAGGTACGAAGCTTGGCTCTAAGCACTGCCATTGTGACTTTATGAATATTACTTACTCTCTCTGAATCCTGCTTCTGTAGTTGTAAGACAAGAGAAATAATACATAAATGAGTGTACATGTGTACAGAATCTGGGAAATGGAGTGCACTTTCAATAATTTTTAGTTAACATCCCTACCCAAACTGCCTAATAATTCTGCCAACCATTTTTGCCCTTCTTTAAATATCTCATGGATACATGAAAGCCAGGAACATTTTTCTTTATATAATATAATAATATTTTGAAAATATTGAAAATCTTGAGAACAGTGCTTGAAATCTTAGCAAAATTTAGATATTGCAAGGTAGAGTGTATCTAAAAGTTCAATCATAACTGTTCTTTCTTTTAAAATATAATGATAATAAACCTTAGAAAGCACAGGGGACGTTTGCCACTAATGAATCTATAAGTCACCATAGGTGGTTGACACTGTGCTTTGCAGTCTCTGGCACAAACTTGGTATTCAAAAATTGCTTGTTGAATATGAAATGTAGTTGTTTAGTAATCATTTCTTATTTGGTTTAGCCCACTCAGGTGAAGAAACTGAGAGTGAGAGAAACTAAGAAGCTGGCACAGTTACCCAGCTTGTTGGTGTTTGGGCTGGAACTAGCACCCAGCGTTATGCTTCTTGGTTAACAGTCAAATAGGAGCCTGGGACTCTATGTTATAAAAAGGTGGAGAAATTTCTTCCTCTCTCTGAAGCACTAATGCTGAAAACAGGTAAACACAAATCACTATTTTACAAAATTGATGAATAAAATATATATGTATAAACATATGTGTAAAAATACATATTCATTTAAGTCAATCTTTGCTTAACACTATGCTACATTTTGAATGGGATGCAAAAGTAGTGAGGACATGATCCCCATTAGAGTATTTTGGAGTCTATTTGGTGAGAAAATACACCAAAATAACAGTGGAGAAGACAGTAGGAGATTTCTTATGTTGACCGAAATCATATGCAAATGGTGGTTTGAGTATAGGTTGGTTGTGGTTGGAGATCAGGATTAGCTAAGGAGAAAAGTGAGGCATACTTACCAGTATGTCTGGTTCTTTGTGTTTCTGAGAAAGGAGATCAAACTGTTGATAACTGAGGTACTGATCAGCCAGGACAAAACCTCATAGGAATTCCTTTCTTCACATAAGAAGCAACTATGGTGGACAAAAGTGGACTCACACTGGATCTAGTTAGCGGACCCAAAGATAGTGAAGCCACAGAGCCCAGGATATGGTCATAGTATTTTGTGGAGCAATTATTAAAAGGGAGAGGTCCCCCATAGTGTCCCACATGGGGCCTTCAGAGCCAGCTGGGGTAAATGACTCCTCCAGAGAGCTTTGGTCCCTTCACCACCTGTGCCCTTCCTCCCACCCCTCCATGGGTGAGTTTACTCACTGAAACCATGTTGTCTCTCTTTTAACCTTAATCATGCATCTGCCTAAATATTACACTATGGCTCACATACAGTTCTGACACTCAAAATCCATTTTTATGCCAGAAGGGAAAAATATCTATGATTAATGGAAGTAAAATTATAAAATAATTGAACTTTTTTCTAAATGTACATGTAATGCATGACTGTGGAAAAATTAAAAATACTGAAAAGAAAAGTGGCACTTGGGACTATTTTCTTCCATTTTCTCTTTCCCCTGTGGGAAGCCTTGATCTTACTTGGCGTATCACCTAGTGAATAAAAGCATGGGCTCTAGAACCCTTCTGCCTGGGAACATGTCTCACTTCTACCAGTTCACCATGTGACCAGGCAAGTTACTTCGCATCTGTTTGTCTATTTTCTCATCTGCAAAGGAGATAATAATAGTCCCTATCTGGGTTGTGAGTATTAAAGGAGATAATGCATGTGAAACACTGAGACAAGTGCCTGGCACTTAGAAAGAGATCACTGAAAGGTAGTTATCATTAATGTTCTGTCTTTATCAGTGACAGAAAGGAGCAGGAACAGCAATGAGGTGGCTCATAAGCCTGGCCACAGGGAGGATGAGCTCAACCATCTTCCAGCACTGGAGCCTCCTTTAATGTGGTCATTGTCACCTGGTGGAACACAGGTGACAGGGGATTGATAAGCATTCAGTATATTTTCACTGACCATGACCACTTCAGTGGATGACTCAATAGGTCAACAGGGCCCAATAAATATCTGTACTCACGTCATCAACAAAATCAATTTTTATTTACCACCTCAGATCATCCCCTTGGAAAATCATCCTTTGTTACCTACTCAAACTCTTCCCAAAGTCCTCTTCAGACTCTATCCCGAGGTGGACCTAGTTAGACTATGACTAACTCCACGCTTAATCACTGTGCACACTATCTGCATGTGGCTTTTCTCACTGTGAATCACTAACATGAGGAGAGTCTCTGTGCCAGGGCTGTAAGGAGAGCGGCACTTGCCTTTCTGTCTCAGCCTCTGCACCATTTGTCTGCACACCACTTGTTCTTGAATCACTTCAGTTTGTGGTCAAATGACTATAAAGTATGAAATATTTTCCTTTTTTGGTTACAATTTCTTTATTGTTGAAAATTTTGGGCTTGCACTTTTAACTACTATACATAATGCTGACATTAAATTCCCTGATACAACACTTTCAATCTCTAGTAAAAAAATTTATGTTCTTGTTCCAATACAGTAGATGCATACCTCGATTCAATATTCTAACTGTATATGAGAGAGTTGGGTTTGAGTAGAGTTGTTGTCAAGGCTAGGTAATGATAGAGGGAAGAAATCATGCACAGAAGGATCAGAATGATTGACACAAGAATAAAATCAGGAACTGATGAAGGTCATGACCAGGAGCATTGTAAATAACTGCCTCCCAGTAGGGATGGTGAGTGGGTAGCATAATCAGAAGGCACGTGCTTTAAGGGAACAGAAAGTCTTTAGGGAGAAGGAGGGCACATGGTTTGTGTGTGACAATGTGGAATAAAAAGGACACTTAGCCCAGCTCCAAGCTGAGAGGTACAAGAAAGAGAAGGATCAACTCAATTTCCCCTTGAGTGGGCTTCAGGAAGAGTGTCCACAGGTGAGAACCAGATTCTTGTTAGAGCAAAAAGGTGAAAGGGATGTCTACAGAAGTGGCTGAGAATACAGGGGCTTTCACTGATGATTGAGCTTGAGTTCTTGAATGAATTATGAAAGAGATTCAGAGGATTAGTCATAAAAGAGGATAGACAGAGCCAGGTGGAGATTAGAATCTGCTGAAGATGAAGGATGTCCAACAGTTCTTGGAACTGAAAACAACAAGAATGAAGGGTGTGGAGGTTCACATTGAATTGAGAGGCTGAAGTAGGTGTCCATGGGGCCGCAGATGTGTCCTGCTCTGAGCATGAAGGTTCTGTCTTCATTTCTGGCATGAAGGCCTTGGGGTCAGCGGAGGAAAAATCTCAAATAAATGTGATATGAAATGTTTGTCACTTTGATGGGTAAAAATGTTTTTCAGTCATATGTATATATTTACCAAATAAAATCAAACTGTATATAGTTTTCTATTTTGCTTTTATAGCTTCCACTTCATATAAACATGCCACTAATTATTCTTCTCACCTATGATTTTTAAATGGCTGTATATGGATGTAGAGTAATTTATTTTAGCTATCCCCTTATTGTTAAGTTGTTTCCATACATATAGAATATATAAATTTTACCCAAGCAATATGTCACTGAAAATACATTTAGCAAAGGAGTTATGAACACTGGGGAAAGTGCCAGTATTTATATTAGATTTAAGACTCTTTAGAGGCAAAAAATTGAAATGAGATCCATAGACGTCAAACTCAGAATGGCTAGAGGTTAGTCAGTTCCATGACTCTTTTTTTTTCTTTTTTTTAATTTTTTTTATGAGGAAGACCAGCCCTGAGCTAACATCCATCGCCAATCCTCCTCTTTTTGCTGAGGAAGACTGGCCCTGGGCTAACATCGTGTCCATCTTCCTCTACTTTATATGGGACGCCGCCACAGCATGGCTGACCAGCAGTGCGTCCGCGGGCTCCCGGGATCCGAACTCGCGAACCCTGGGCTGCCAAGCGCGAACTAAACCGCTGCGCCACCGGGCTGGCCCCCCATGACTCTTTTTGGAGCCAAATTTACCTTTAGGTCCAAGGATAATCACTCCAGAGAAAATGAATCCCCAGTTCTGCAAAGGTAGGTCAGGGTCATATGTCAGAGGAACCACTATGAATCAGTAACATTTGCAGGTCAGAAGTCCTGACTGTGTAAGGTGTGTGAGAGGCTGTGGAATGCACAGAAATTAAATCTGGGGGATGCTATTGCCTTATATTCCCCAATTCTATCTCTGGGTCCACAGGCTTTTACTGTGGCCATCTCACTGGGCCCAGAAAGGAATACATCACGGGTGGTTTTGAGAAGTATTATCTCTTGAGGATACTGGAATACAATTTAATGCTTGGAAAAAAACCCGGTGCCGTGTGTGCCATTAAGCTTTTTATGAAAATCTGTCTTCAAGCCTCAATTCTCTGATCTTTTCTTTAGGCTGTTTAAGGACAGGAGTATCTATCCATGCATTAATATCATTGGATTTGGTGGAATTTAGTGAACATCGATTCCCTAAATTGGATCTGGGTTAGACTTGGACACCTGTATGTGGGGGGTTAATTACTGAAAGTGCAGGCTGTATCTTGCCTTCACGTGTTACCAGTAAGCTATGGTTCTCAGCTAGTGATAATTTTATCCCTCTTCTCTCCAAAGAACATTTGGCAATGACTGGAGACATTTTTAGTTGTCACAACTGGAGGAGGGTGCTCCTGGCATCTAGCAAGTAGAAGCCAGGGATGCTGATGAACATCCCACAACACACAGGACAGCCCCACGACAGAGGATTCTCAGCCCGAATGTCAATAGTGCTGAGGCTAAGAAACCCTGCAAGAAGCAGTCCTGTTAGTCAGTTAGTTAGCTAGTGTGTTAGCAGATTCTAATGTCATTTAACTCATGGCTCATTTTAGATAATCTAAGTATTCTCAATAGGTATTGGAAGGTCACTGTCTTCCTCTAAGACTTTTTGTACATTATTAAATATATATTGTACTTTTATATGTGATGGATTCCTCACTCCCTGTCAAAATTTGTTTGTAAAAGGTCGGTGGTGAGTTTGCCTCTCCTGAACACCCCATTTATACAACATATTTTCCTGCCTTCATAATCTACTTCACAGACTGAGAGAGGAAAGGGGTTCTTCCCCCATAATTTCCAAAACATAGACTTTTATTTTCTTCCTTGAAACAGCAACCATGTCTACCAGCAGAGGCTTCTGTCTGACTCAAAGAACAGCAGTCAGATTCACAGCTGGAAGCAAAATGTTTTACTTGGAGAAGTCTTTCCTAATAAATTTGGCTAGGTCCTTGCCAGGGCGGAAAACTGTTCAAGTAGCA
Organism: Tapirus indicus; assembly: GCA_031878705.1. Taxonomy (NCBI): domain Eukaryota; kingdom Metazoa; phylum Chordata; class Mammalia; order Perissodactyla; family Tapiridae; genus Tapirus; species Tapirus indicus. Next base: position 4,636,910 of record CM062933.1, read on the forward strand.
GAAACAGCTTGCCCCTGGCTGGTGGGGGAGGAGGAGACTGTAAATTAATTGTACTTCTCAGTCCTGACTCTTTCCTCCTCTTCTTTTTGTTCTGCCTCCCATCTCCTGGGGCTCTTAATGCCCAGCTTAACTGGAAATTGATGATGAGTCTTGGTCAGAAACTATCAGCATAAAATTCAGTCTCTTTATGGACATCCCAGGGAGCTTTTGATTCTGTGGCCTCCACCTGCCTCTCTCACTTCTCATCTGCACTGGGCTCCAAGCACAACCCCTAAAACAGTGATTTCCAAACTTGAGTGGGAGTTGGAATCAAAATGGATGGTGAGGATTCTACACCCAATTCCAACATGGGGGGGGGTTGCCCACACAACCAAGCAATTCTTGGACACCACCTGGGTGTCCTGCCATTCAAATCAGTTCTGACACTCTCTACCTGAAGATAGTATCAGATTCCACAGGTTAAGTGCTCAGTCCCACAAGACCGCCTTCCACTTCAGATGCCAGTGTCAAGCCCAGGTTGTTACCGGTACTTCTGACTGACTGGCTGTAAATCAGAGGTTCCCACAACCTCCTTCTTGGGTTTAATTAATTTGTTAGAGCAGCTCCCAGAACTCAGGAAACCTGTTTACTCACTAGATTACCGGTTTAACACAAAGGAGATGAAAGGGCCCGAATCAACAGCCAGATACAGAGATACACAGGGCGAGTCCTGAACAGAGAAGCCTCTCTCCTCATGGAGTTTGGGGCCCACGGTGGTGGCGTGTGGAAGCATTCTAGTTCCCCCACCCGGAAGCTCTCTGAACCCATGGAGGGGTTCATTATGGAGGCTTCATTACACGAGCGTGATTGATTAAATCATTGGCCATTGGTGATGGATTCAACCTCCAGCCTCCCTCCGCCCCCCAGAAACCAGGAGGCGGGACTGAAAGTTTCAACCCTCTATTCATGGTTGGTTCCCCTGGTAACCAGCCCCCATCCTTGAGTGCTTTCCAAAAGTCATCTCATTAACATAAACCCAGCTGTGGTGGAAAAGGCTGGTTATAAATAACAAGACACCCATTGCACCTTTATGTCTCTGAAGCATTTCTGGAACTTAGGACAAGAGACCAAATATTATAACAAAAGATGCTCCCATTGCTCTTATTGCTCAGAAAATTCCCAGGGTTTTGGGAGTTGTGAGCCAGGAACTGTGGACAAAGACCAAATTATTTTTGAGAAATATTTTGGCCGTCTGAATGACTAAATATATATTCCTTATAAATCACAACATTACAGATGCGCATTAAGATAAAACTCCTGGGACACGTCACAGCTGTTCTGACTCTGGTATAGAGCCTGGGGATTCACATCCTTAACAAATTCCCTGGGTAATTACGATAGAACTCCAGTGGAATTTGTAATCCGTTGCTCAAATATTACAGATATTTCCATAAGTCTTCTCCTTAGCTCAGGCTCCTTCCTCTGCCTGGACTGTGCTTTTAACCTCCTTTGTGGAGCCTTCCTGAACTTCCCAGGCTGACTTAACCACTCCCACCTCTGCGTCCCCACAGCACTTTGCTTACCTGTCTAGACTTAAAGCAAATATAAGAATGCATAGCAATTCATTGTGCTACGTTCTTTTCCTGGATAGATTGTGAGCTCGTTAAGGAATAAGTACTTCTTAAGAGGATCAATATAGAGAATACAATTTGCACCAGACTAGGCATCAGTCACCTCAAGCACCACCTGAAATCCTGGAGGTCAAAGCTTCTAGCTGTAGAAAAATTTGAAAAAATATCCCAAGAGTAAATTTAACATTTAGTCACTTAAGAATCACTTTGGTTTTAATTTCCTTTACAAAAATGGAAGTCATCATTAGCATTAGCATTAACAGAAATATTTAAATACATAAATAACAAATATGAAGTAATAATAAAATGGGTATGTAAAATGATAGCAATTAATACATGCACACGTACATAAGATTGGAAAGAAATATGCTGAATATATTAAAATTTCACAGTGAGATTTGAAAAAGTTAATTTGTATATCAGGACCCACAAAATGGAGACTGCCCCAGCAACCGGGCCCATGTCACACACAAATCTAAAGCTAAGGCAGCCTGCACTAACGAGAAACACCTGTCAAGGAAACCTGGCCTACACCAATCACAATCCTCCAACTCAGCTTTAGCCAGCTTTCCTCATCCTAGAAAATAGGACCTGCTGCCCTATAAGGAAATCCCTGACTTCCTAGCCAATCACGCCCTGCTTCCGCAGTGCTTCTTACAACGCTTTATAAAATTAGCTCTTGCCCACCGTCCTTCCGGAAGATGCTCCACTGCTGGCGAGGATGGCACTCCCCCAATCGAGGGATTGTTTTCTCTTGAATAAAAGACATCAAACTCATTATTAATTGTTTTAGTTTTGTCACTTGACAGATTAATTAAATTTAAGATATACTTTATATATTGTAAGGACAATATAAATTAAAAATGAGAGGCTTAATTCTCCTTGTTGAAAATGGGGGAAGAGATTTCCCTCTTCTCCCTTTTCTTAGAGTATTTACCTTAGAAAACATGTAATTGCAAGTACTTTCTCATCTCCTTGAAATGTATGCAAATCATTTTGAAGACTAAAAAGGCCTTTAGTCAGCCAGAAATGCATTTCTCAAGAACCTCAGGGCGATCTCTCTGAAAGGCAAACATCAAGGGAGGGCCCCCCTACCTTCCAGTTTCTCTGGGAAAGCAGGGTGCCTAACTGTGGTGGGTGCCTTGCTCCAAGACGCAAAACCACCTCCCACTATAAAGAGATGAGGAGTTTGTTTTTCCTCTGGTTAAAGCTAATTAGCTAACACAGATGTCACCCCAATTAACAGGGAAAATTAAGATGAACTGTATGTGACAAATGGAGTTGTCAAGTCCTCTTACTTGAGGACTAGTTACTATTTATCTTGAAAATTGGGTTGTATCTGCTCAGCTACATTAAAGAGAGATTTCTTTCTGTCTTTATAATCTCTTAGTGGATTGTCTGTGATAGCATCACATTTGGGTTTAATGTTTATAAAAGTTTCTTTCTTTCTCTACTACCTTCCTAAAGAGGATTTCTGGGTGGGAGAAGATTTTGTTTTCAGTTATATTTCCCCAACAATATTTTTGTTTAATTTGCACATGTTCTGTAATGAACTGTTTATTTAAATGTAAATTAGAAATTTCCTTAGAATATTTTTGCACTATGCCAAGAACAGCCCCCTTTTTCCTTGAACTTTTGAACTAAAAGATATCAAGGGGAAGACAGTGTAGTAGGCCAAGGAAGGATAGTGGGAGGAGGATGGGCATCAAACATTTATTTAATGCATTTTGTTGCGTGCCAGGTATGTGTAATGTATTGTGTGGAAGTGTGGGAATGATAAAAAGTCCTGGTGCCACCTCAAAGGATCCTTGGTGTATTGAAGACATAGACACATTCTCTGATAATACAGAGAAGCTGAGGAAAGTGGTGGAGACAGACTCATTTACTATGGGCTGCGGGAGTGAGTGTTTACCATTGGGACTAAATTGGAATATCCCGAATTTTAAGGAAGGAGTACATGCTCTGTTGGCTGAGAATTCTAAAATTGAGATGAAGACAGTCTTCTTCACCAATGGTAACAATGCATGGTCGAAATGAAGGGTATTTTCCTTGTGTAACTGGTTTATATTATTTTAAAACCAATTGTAAACATCTAATTTACATACAAATGGAATTAAGATACTAACTGCCAAAGTATACTCCTAGTAAAAATTTCTACTCTAACTCAAAATGGATCACAGATTTAAATGTAAAGCATAAAACTATACAATTTTAAGAAAAACATAGGAAAAAAATCTTCATGACCTAGGGTCAGGCAAAGAGTTCTTAGACATGACAACAGCAGAACTATGTATTTCCGAAAAATAATAAATTGGACTTTTGGTTTGTGTCTGTGAAAAATACTGTTATGAAAATTAAAATATAAGCTACAGGGGCCGCCTGGTGGCGCAGCGGTTTAGTCCGCGCTTGGCAGCCCGGGGTTCGTGAGTTCGGATCCCGGGCGCCCGCCGACGCACTGCCTGTCAGCCATGCCGTGGCGGCGTCCCATATAAAGTGGAGGAAGATGGGCACGGATGTTAGCCCAGAGCCAGTCTTCCTCAGTAAAAAGGGGAAGATTGGCAACGGATGTTAGCTCAGGGCTGGTCTTCCCCACAAAAAAAAAAAATAAATAAAAAAAATAAGCTACAGATTGGGAGAAAATGTTTGCAAATCACACATCTGACAAAAGACTTGTATTAAGAATATATAATGAACTGTCAAAGGCAACAGAAAGAAAACAAGTCAATTGGAAAAGGGACCAAAGTCTTGCTTTAAAGTGAACTTTGATCCTAGTAGAACCACACCAACATTTTTTTTTTAAATTAGTCTCTGCATGGCATGTTTTTTTTAATTCGTTTAATTTTTAGCTGTTGTCTCCTTATATTTAAAATGTTTAATGTAAACAACATATAGTAAGATTTTGAACAATTTTTTCCTTTTAGTATTTTATTTCATTCCTATTTAATCTTTAAATTTAAAAATATAATAAATGATTTTACATCTTATTTTTTCTTGTTCCACATTCCTTTTTGTCTTCTTACTAGTCTTCTTTTGAATTGGTTAAGATTTTTAAAACCATTACACTTCTTCCTCCCACATTGTAATTTGTTAGTTGTGTCTCTCATTTCTTCTTTTACTGCTATCCTATAGCTTACAACACACTGTGTGCGTTCCTTGACTTATTATAGTTGTCTTTAAATTGGTATTCTACCACTGCCCAGAAAATGCAGGTAAGTCAGAACTCTTTAACTACATTCACCTTATAATTGTCATAAATATTATTCTTCGCATGTTTTAAACTTCAGAAGACATTCTTATTACTGCTTTATGCAATCAGTACAAAATTAGAGTTAGGCATATATTTAATCTTTATCGTACTCCTTATACCTTTCTGTGTTACCATGATTTCAATTGGAATGAATTTTCTTATACTGGAGAATTTCCGCCTTGATTATTATTATTTTTAGTGTGACTCTCCCAAGTGAGATAGTCTCTCAATTTCTGTTTTACTAAAACCGTGGAATTTGCCTACATTTTTCATTCCTAATTCCTGATTTTAATGGATTACATTTATTTTAACTATATTTTAGAAGGAAATTTTCAATAGTTTTAGAATTCTAGGTTGGCAGTTACTTGCTCTCTGAACGTTAAGAATTTTGTTTCTGTGTGTCTGGCTTCCATAATTTCTGTTAAGAAGACAGTACTTGGTATTCTATTTGTTCCTTTAAAGGAGCTTTCTCTAAAAGCTTTAAAGTGTTCTTTTTTCTTTGGTTTTCAGCAGAGTTTACTGGTCTGATTTTCTTTGTATTTGTGTGCCTAAACTTTTTAGAGCATCTTAAATCCGTGATTTTGATGTTTTAGATTAGTTTGGGACTGTTTTAAGCCAGGACCAACCCAAAGTTGCCAGCCTCTCTCTTTTTTTCCCTAGATGTCCAATAACGCATATGTTAGAACTTTCACACATGCCATTCATTTTTTTTATAGTTTACTCTGTAATTTTTTATTTCTGCTTCTGTTTGTATCTTTTTTGCTACCTACCTTTTAAAAAAATGATATATAATTGACATATCACATTATGTTAGTTTCAGATTACAATATAATGATTCAATATTTGTACATATTGCAAAATATATACAAATAATAAGTGTGGTTAACATCCATCACCACACATAGTTACAAAATTTTTTTTCTTATGAAGACAACTTTTAAGATTTACTCTCTTAGCAACTTTCAAATATGCAGTACAGTATTAACTATAGTCACCATGCTGTACATTACATCCCCAGGTTTTATTCATTTTGTAACTGAGAGTTTGTACTTTTTAACCTCCTTCACCCATTTCACGCCACCCCTCCCTGCAGCCCCTGCCAACCACCAACCTGTCCTCTGTGGTCGTGAGCTCTTGTTGCCTTCTTTTGGTTTGCTAATCCCTCTTCTTATATTTCTCATCTTCCATCCATTGAGTTCTTAAGTTCAGATATAGTATATTTTTAGTTCTAGAGTTTTCATTTGATTCTTTTTTGTCGTTTTCAATGCTTTAATAAGATTATGCCTTATGTTACGTATTTCTTTGTACATTTAAATTACACGTGTTTTAAAGTCCGTGCCTTACAATTCCAACATCTTAGTCACGGGTGGGCGTGCTGCTTTTGTCTTTTGCTCATCTGCTCCTGCTCTTAGCATGCTTTCCCTTTTCTTTTTTCTCATCATAGCAAAATATATGTAACACAAAATTTGTCCGTTTATTAAGTGTACAATTCATTGATTACATGCACAGTGTTGTGCAACCATCACCTTATCTGTTTTCAAAACATTTCCATCATTCAAACAGAAACTCTGCACCCGTTAAGCCATAATTCTCCATTCCCCTCCCCTGACCCCCAGGAACCTCTAATCTATTTTCGGTCTCTATGAACTTGCCTACTCGAGATTGTTTCACCTAAGTGAAATCGTACAATTTTTGTCATTTCTTGTCTGGCTTATTTCACTTAGCACCACGTTGTCAAGGTTCATCCGTATCGCAGCACGTGGCCGAACTTCATTCCTGTTTATGACTGAATAACTTTTCATTGTATGTTTATACCACATTTTATTTATCCATTCTTCTCTTGATGGACATCTGAGTTGTTTCCAGCTTTTGGTTATTATGAGTAATGCTACACTGAACCTTCATGTACTAGTATCTGTTCGAGTCCCCGTTTTCAATTCTTTTGGATATAAACCTAAGAATGGGATTGCTTGACCATGTGGTAATTCTGTTTAACTGTTTGAGGAACCACCAAACTGTTTTCCAAAGTGGCTGCACCATTTTACATTCCTACCAGCAAGGAATGAGGGTTCCAATTGTCCCAAATCCATGCTATCACTTGTTATTATCTGTCTTTTTTTTTCAGCTGTCTGAGTGGCTGTGAAGTAGTGTCTCATTATAGCTTGTATTTGCATTTCCCTAATGACTAATGATGTTAAGCATCTTTTCATATCCTTATTGGCTATTTGCATATCTCTTTGGAGAAATGTCTATTCAAATTCTTTGCCCATTTCTTAACTAGGTTGTTTGTTAAGTTATAGGAGTTCTTTATAATTCTGGATGTTAAATCCCAGTCAAATATGTCTTAAGGGGAAGAGCAGTGTCAATTGTTTGGCTCACCTCTGTCTTTCCCTTCCCTCCAAGAGCACAGCTTCAGTAGTCCTGGCTAACTTGCTAGTCATTATATGCAAACATTTTTATTTCCCTAACTCTAGAAGACTTCCAAAAGTTTAACTCAGTTTCTTAACTGCTATTTTCTCCTAGGCCTTTAGCTTCTTGGTCCTGTGCCACTTTCAACTTGGCAAATTCCTTGAAGAGGAAAGCTGTGTGGACTGTCTGGCCACTTTAATTAATGTTCCATCTCTCCAATATCTTGGCCCCTCAAGTCCTAGATGCATTGATAGTGTTCTAATGTCTTCAGACACACACACACACACCCCACTTGTATTTTGTCCAGCTTTTCTGTTATTTTCAGTTGGAGTGTGGTCAGCAACAAGGTACTCTTTTATACCAGAACTAGAAATATTTACCTTTTTTTTATTATGGTAAAAAAAAAATAACATGAGATCTACCTTCTTGGCAAATCTTTAAATGTACAGTACAATATTGTTAATTATAAGCACAAGTTTGTACCACAAATCTCTAGAGCTTTTTCATCTTGCATCTCTACCCATTGCACAGCAACTCCCCATTTCCTTCTCCCCCAAGCACCTGCCAACCACCACTCTACTTTCTGCTTCTATGAGTTTGGCTACTTTAGAGCCTCAAGTAAGTGGAATCAGGAAGTATTTGTCCTTTTGCGACTGGCTTATTTCACTTAGCATCATATCCTAAGACATTTTGGTTGCTTCCACATCTTGGCTCTTGTGAATAATGCTGCAACGAACATGGAAGTTCAGAGATCTCTTCAAGATCCTGATTTCAGTTCTTTCACATCAGTACAAAGAAATGGGATTGGTGGATCATATGGTGTTCTGTTTTTAATTTTTTGAGGACTCTCACCAAGAGGAAGGCTCCAATTTTTCCACATCCTTGCCGACATATTCAAGTCCTTTGCTCATTTAAAAAAATCAGGTTATTTGGTTTTTTTTTTACTGAGTTATATGAGTTCCTTATATTTTTAAAATATTAACCCTTTATCAGATGTGTGGTTTGCAAATATTTTCTGCCATTCTGTAGGTTGCCTTTTCACTCTCTGGATTGGTTCTTTTGCTGTGCAAAAGCTTTTTATTTATATTATATATGATCCCACTTGTCTATTTGTGCTTTTGTTATTTGCAGTTTTGATGTCATATCCAAGAAATCATTGCCATCACCAATGTCATGAAACTTTTTCACTATGTTTTCTTCTAGGAAACTTACAGTTTCAAGTCTTACATTTAAATCTTTAATACATTTTGAATTGATTTTTGTGTATGGTTTAAGATAAGGGTCCTAGTTTGAATGTGAGTATCCAGTTTTCTCAGCACCATTTGTTGAAGAGACTATCCTTTCCCTGTGTGTATTCTTGGCACCCTTATCAATGATCAGTTGACCTTGACTGTATATGTGTGAATTTATTTCTGGGCTCTCTATTCTGTTTTATTGGTCTATTTGTCTTTGTGTCAGTATCATACTGTTTTAGTTACCATAGCTTTAAAATATATTTCTCAATTAAGCAATGTGAGACTTCCAGCTATGTTCTTCTTTTTCAAGATTGTTTTGGCTATTTGGAGTCCTTAATGGCTCCATATCTGTTTTAGGATTTTTTTTTTAAATTTCTGTAAAGTGTCACTGGAATTTTGATAGAGATTTCATTGAGTCTGTAGATGGTAGCATGGATATTTAAAATATGCCTTATTTTTTTAAAACTGCTTCACAATAGTCAGTTGAATGATGTCTCTTAATTTAATCAGTTCTATAATTCTGGAATTTAGGTTTTTCGTTTATGCTGTTAAAACAGTGCTACTATGTCTATCCAAGTTATTTCATAAATGTAAATAAATTCGTCCTTTTGATAGTGTCAAATTGCCCTCCACTGAGGTTGTAGTAGTTTTACTCCTTTCATCAATGTGTGTCAATGCCTATCCCAACTCCCTCTTTGACACAGTGCATTCTCAGACTTTTTGACCTTTGTCAATATGATGGGTAAAAATGTTACCTCAGTGCAAGGATGCTTCTAGTAAATTCTGTTTATAATATAATAATAAAAATAATAGCAAAAAATGACAAAACAGTTACTATGTGCTAGGCATAGGTACATTTTTAAGTATTTTATAATTCTTAACTCTTAATTCTCAGGCCTGCCTTTGAGGAAGCATTGGTTTATTCTTATTTAGCAGATGAGAAAACTGACGCAAAAACATCAGATGATCTCCCCAAGGTCCTCAAAAGTCAGGACAGAATCTGAAATACAGGAAATCTGACTTCAGAGCCTGTGATCCTCCTAGGGTGACAGAAGCCAAGATAACAAATCTAGGTATAATTTCAAGAAAAGAATTACTTTCCCTGTGGTAAAAATAAGGTACATACAACTGTTATATTCCTCCTTCCTTTAGCAACCGAATGTATTATTAGAAGCCATCAGCACCCACATTGTGTTAATTTCCTGTGGCTGCTGTAACACGTTACCACAAACCGGTGGCCTGAAACGACAGAAATTTATTTTTTCATCATTCTGGAGGCCAGAGGTCTGAAATCACAGTGTTGGCAGGGGCACACTCTCTCCGAAGGATGTCAGAGGACTTTGTTCCTTGCCACTCCAGCTTCTTGTGGCTGCTGGCACGTCTTGACTTACGGCCGCATCACCCCAGTGTCTGCCTCCGTGGTCACAACACTTTCTTCTCTTCTGTGTGTCTCCTCTGCCCCTCTATTATAGGGTTACTTGTGATTGATTTAAAACTCAGATTATCCAGAATAAAGTCCTCCTCCTGAGGTCTTTAACTTAATCACATCTTTTTTACAGTATAATATACTATTCATTCTTTTTCCATATCAGATAATATTCACAAGTGTGGGGATTAGGACATGTACACATCTTTGTGGGGGGCACCTTTCAATCCATTAAACACATTTTCTGTTTGCCTGAGATAACTTGAACCTCTTCCTTCCTTCACTCATCCAGCCAGCCATTCACTTGGAAACATTCATGAAAGGCCCACTGCGTGGCAGATGTTGCTCAGTGTGCCGAGGAGAGAACAATGGAGGGAACAGATAACAACTCTGCCTTCATGGTGCTTACATTTTAGCTGAAGGAGCCAAATGATGTAAGAAATAAATGAGTAACTATATAGAGAGTACCGTTAGGTGATAAACGCTATGGAAAAAAATAAGGAAGAGAAGTGGGAGAGGAAATGCTGTGAGAAAGAGGGGTGGCAATTTTAAGTGTGGTAGTGTGAGGAGGCCTCTCTGAGAAGATGACTGTGGTAGGCTGACAAATGTCTTCCCCAAAATATCAGGTTCAAATTCTCAGAACCCGTAAGCATTACCTTATATGACAAAGGCTTTCCCGATGTGATTAAGTTAAAGAACTAGAGATGGGGAGATTATCCTGGATTATCCGGGTGGGCCCTAAATGTTATAACAAATGTTTTCTAGGCACGAGACAGAGAAGATTTTGTGTAGACAGAAGAGGGAGCAATGTGACTCTGGAGGCAGAGATTTGAGAGATGTGGCCACAAGCCCAGCTTCCATCAGAAACTAGAAGATGTAAGGAAAGGATTCCCCTCAGAGCCTTTATTTAAAAGGAGTATGGCCCTGGCAAAAACTTGATTTTGGCCCCTTGATTTTGAATTTGTGCCCTCTAGAACTGTGAGAGAATGAATTTCTATTGTTTTCAGCCACAAAGTTTGTGGTAATTTGTTATAGTAACCACAGGCAACTAATCCAATGACTTTACCACAAATTCCCAAAGGAAGTGAAGAAACAAGCTGTGCATACATCCGGGAATGAGAACTCCTGACAGAGAGAAACTTCATGTTTAACAGCCTTGAGGTGGGAGCACGCCTGACATGATTAAGGAAACATTAAGGCAGCCACTGAGGCTCCAGCGAGGAGCAGGGAGAGGGTCGTGGGAGATAAGATAGAGAGGTTAGATGATTTGAGGATTTGGTGACGATGTTCGTTTACACTCCTTGTGAGGTGAGAAGTTACTGAAGGGTTTTGAGCCCTGGGATAAGAAGATCTGACTCTTACTCTGTGAGGCTCTCAGTTTCTACCTAAAGGAACTGGGATCACTCTGTGGTATTGATAAACTACAGGAGGCTAAGGGCAGTATCAGGCACCAACTGATTATGTTTGGTAGGCAGCTGATGCTATGAGTCTAGATTTTTTAGGAGAGATCTTGGTTGAAGCAAACATTTCTAAGTGTTGTCACACTGGAAATGTGCTTTAAAACATTCAGCATCGGAGATGGGATGTTATATATGTACTAGTTCAACTTCACTCAAGGGGCAGTCAGTTTTCTTAATGGGAATACTTTATATACATGAGAGGTGATAATGTTTAATCAGAAAGCAACTACAAATGTTTCAGTTATCATTATCTCTGATAAACACCAGAGGCTTTGCAAAGGATGCTAGAAGAGGATTTTCACTGACCAATTAGTGGCTTTTTAATGAGTATAATGGATATGCCTACAAATTATGTGTGAATTTAGTTGTATTCAACATATACAGTTGGGTCAACTATTTCACACGTCCCACCATGGCTCAGGCAGGATAATAGTCAGGGAAGTGTTTACTCCACACCTTTCAGAACGTCATTCAAGGCACGATTCTAATGCTGTCGTGGGTTAGACTATTTCGTGTCAAATATTACATTCACTGAATCCTGCTTCTAAAATACTGTTAGGCCAAACAACCTTTTATGCAAAAGGTGATTGCTTAATGTCCAGAAAAATATGTAACTGAGACTTCATCAAGCTGACAGGAACAGGTCATATGAGTGTTTTGTGCCTGCTTATTAATAAGGATTTGCCTGACAAATGGCAGTATTTGTGGCCAAGTTTAGTCTGAGATTTGCTTTCACTGAAAACCAGGCGGTGTGACTGTGAGCAAGTAGATATCCTTCATCTCCCTCAGCAGCAGCTTGGGTTCAAGAGAGCATTTTAATGAGGGCTTCACAGCAACAGATCCCATGCTGGACATAAGCAAACTTGGGGGACCTCTCTCAGGGCAAAGATGTAGATTCAGGACTTATGTTCTTTCCCCGTCTTACCTAGGTATGAACACGTTCTCTACTGTCTATCAGAGGATCACTCTGATCGCCGTCTAAATGACTTTTCTAAGGCATATTTTGTGCAAAGTTTAAACAAAAGGTGGATTCTTTCTTACTAAAAAGCATTCTTTATGCTTCATAGTATACAAAATGTTACAGCATGGATAAACCTTCCTCATTTTACATGTGGGGTAATAATGGTCTAGAAAGAATGAATAAGTCACAAAACTTTTGAAAGATGTTTTATGGAAGGAAAGGTGTTCCAAAGCATATTTACTATAATATTCTGAAACAATGATGAAACAAAATAATTTCAAAATACATATATGTAGATTCATTTGAAATATTCTCAAATCACAAAAAAAATTCTAACCATTCCCCCGTCTTTCTTGCTTCATTCATTTGGCTCTGAAATAGAGAAATGAGCTTGGTGGGGGACTGTGAAAATGTGTATTCACCGCACTGCATTCTTACACATGCAGAATAAATTCCTCTAGTCATCCTTTGCTCAAGTTGAGGGATGTTTCTAAATCTGTTTCTAATAATTGCAGTTTACATTTTGATGATATTTTAAATTAATAATCCTAATAATAGACACCATTTACAGTTATCTACTTTGTTTATATAAACTGTTTAATCCTTAAAATAATCCTGAGACTAGGTATTATTCTCCAAAGGAGAGAATTCAGTTTAAGATGAGATAAATAAGTTGCCCAGGTCCATATAGCAACAAAGTGGTAAAGCCAGAGCTATAACAAAATCCTCTCTGAAATGTGTCTCCATGCTCTTTTCATTATCTCATACTGGTTAATTACAATAACACTGAGAAGTGGACAGAGAAGTGAGTATTTTTCATAATCCATATGTGAAGAAAGCGAGACCCTGTCTGAAATGACAAGACTAGTTAACAGAACTGGCCTTTGGCCAGGACTTAGACTTGCTGAATGATGTTCCTTCATTTAGACCTCTCAGTGGCCCAGTTTATGATGTATATTTCTGCTTTTCTTACCATCTCAAAGTAAACACCCTGCAAAATCTTCCCTTTAATCCCCACTCCTGAATACTTATGAATAAAATGACTTTTAAAGCTCTCATTAGATAGGAAAATCTCTGCAGTTCACTTTCTTACTCATTTTATCTTCTCAAGCTTTTCAAATTTGAGAAAATCCATTAGACAAATGCATTGAGCAAAGTCACTTTGATCCAGTTTCTTAAAATAGGGATTTTCATTGAACAAAGTAGAGATTAGGATCTATCAAACTTTTATTTCACTTTACTGTGAATCCTCTAAAAAATGTCCCTAATTTTCCTAGGGAAATTGTTTTACAGATGGTGAATTTTTCTTTATTTAATCATGCACAATTCAGAGGATACATTGGTTTCTTTTCTAGAGAGCTCTCCAACATAAAAAGTAAACCCCATCTCATTTATACTTGCAGACATATGGTCCACCATAGTGTTCCACTAAATACTCTCTTATGAATTAAATGAAAACCTCTGCCTAATTTCTCACAATCATGATAAAGTCTCTTACTTTTTGGAAATGTACATGAATTAACTCTACTTGGTATTTAATTGATGAAAAACAGATTGAGCAGGAAGAAGGGAAGGAGGGAAGAGGAGAAAGAAGGGCAAGTAGAGGAGAAAGAGAAGTAGAAGGTAAAAAAAATATGTATGTGTATATATATCTACACACACATATATATATATATAAACACACATACACATATACCCACACATGTAAGCATATAAAAATATACGTAATATTTTAAACCAAACTAATATACATATTATATATTTTGTGTACTATACAAATATGCATGTATACATATATGGGTATGTTAATCCACTTTTGCATTCTGGGAAACAAAGTTATCTGAAAGATATCTATCATTGTGGTAGGCAGAATTTTAAGATGGTCCCCAAGATTTCTGGTCTCTGTATAACGCCCTCTTCTTGAGTATAGGTGGGGCCTGTGAATATGATGGGATGTCATAGCGGTAACTAGGGTATGTTATATGGCAAAGGTGAGGGATTTTGCAGGTGTAATTAAGGTCCCAAATCAGCTGATTCTGAGTTAATCCAAAGGAAGATTATCCTGGGTGGGCTTGACTTAATTAAGTAAAATCCGTGAAAAGGGGAGTGGGCCCTCCCTGAAGAGAGATTCTCTTGCAGGCCTTGAAGAAGTCAAGTGCTGTGTTACCAGAGGGCCTGTGACAGGGACACAGGGCAAGGAAGGTGGGGTCTCTGAAGGGCTGAGGGCAGCGGCCGGCTGGCCGCCAGCGGGAGAGCGGGACCTCGGTCCTGCAGCTGCAGGGGACCGAAGGCTGACAAGGACGCCGGGAGCGGGCGGAAGACGAAGTCGGGCAAGGACCTCTGGGCGGCAGCCTCTCCCGGGCCCGCCAGGCGGCGCCCCGCAGCGGGGAAGGCACGCGTGCCGTGCCCGAGCCACCGGAAGTGGGCACGTTCTTGCAGAGGCGGGCAGACACCCGCGGACGCCAGGCCGAGGCGCACAAAGTACCGCGGCTCCCGCAGCTCTGCGACGCGGGCCCGGGCCGCGCGGCTGTGCTGGGACCGAGCGCGCCGCCCCGGACAGCCGCGGGGCGCGCCGCCTGCCCGTCGCTGTGTCAGAGCTCTTCGGGCCCGCGAGGCGACCAGGGACATTCTGTGACCCTGTCAGAGGTCGAGACCCTGCTCCAGGAATCCCCACTGAGGAGAACTGACCGACAGATAGCTTTGTATGTTCCGTGTCTCTAAAAGGAAATTTACAACAGTATAGTCCTGTTGTGCCAAGAAACTAAGAGTCTGATTTACAGCATCTGTCAAATGTCTCCTATGGATGGTCACTGTCCTAGTTACTGGGGATAAAGACTGAAATAAGATCTATGCTTAAGACTCATAATATACTGGGGATGCAGATATTTAAACAAATAAGTAACAATTGAGAACAAATGAATGAATGTATCCGAGATGTATAACTGTTGTAGAATCCTTTTTGTTAGACGTTAAGGTATTTTGTATTAGATATTAAAGTAACTTTACATGGATAAAGTGGGGTAATGAGCCATCTCATTTAAGGCTTAGATTCAATGGCTTCAAAATCCGTACTATTTTTAAGTAAGGAGACCTGAATTCTGAAAGTCCATTTACCATTGAGCTATTCACCAAGTTATTATAAATGGAAAAAAAATAGACTAACATTTTGTAATTTACAGTTGATTACATTTCTTTCACAATTTCAGTTTAGCTTCCAAACAATATTGGCAAAGGATGAAACAACTCCCTCGACTGGAATCACGAAGACAATTTTCTTTGTGGAACTCAATTAGCTATTTTTTTCCTGTCTCCTAGAATCACTTTTATGTTGTGTGGATTCATCCTAAATCAGCGGGTGTCTGTGATTTCTGGTATGCAATTAACGTGTTTAATAAAGTTATTTTAATGGATTAAATCATACTGCAGAATTTTAGCATTGTTTGCGCCAAGTCTCACTGGTTTTGAAAACATCGTTCTTGAGCCAGAGACCCTATACACCACATTGCCTCCTGAGCAGACTAGAAGGTCAACTCATTGTTCCTTTATTCTCTGCCACTAAATCCTCAGAGCTTGGAAGATGATTATCAAAAATATGTGCCAAGAATAGTAGTTCTTGAATACTGCTCATTAGAATCCTCTGGGGAGCTGTTAAAAATTCGGATGCCTGCGTCCCATCCAAGACCAAGTAAACCTCAAAATCTCTGAGGATGAGTCAAGGGTATCAATATTTTAAAAACTCCCCAAGTGATTCTACTGTTCACCCAAGGTTGATTCTCAATTACTCAAGGTAACCCCTGCTCCTATTCCTGCATGTGCTCAGTAACATCTGGCTCCTAAAAGCCCCTGCGCCTTTTCCCAGAGACTATAATCTTAGAGAAGGTCGTTATCAGAACTCCTATTATATGGACTTTTATCAATATATCTTTTTTATGAAATATATATATCTTTTATGAAAAGATATTTGGGAAAAATTTATTTGAAGTATGCTCATCAGGCAAGTTACTCATGGTGATAATTGAAATGTGGGAACATTTTGGGCCAAAATGATGGTCAACGATGAATGTTTGAGTAGACATGCTGAAAAATAAGGCATAGCAATGGGCCATTTATGCTCTCAATTTAGTATTGTAAAAATGTTAAAAATTTTTCTTCTTCATTAGCAATCGATGGTTTAGTGGCCCAGGCTACTCTTAGAAAAGAAGTATACCATTTATTAGAACATAGGTGATATTTCTTACTGGCTGACTTGTTGATAATGCTTTCAACTGGATCATTTCCATCAGCATACACCCATGCTGTTACTTCTCCGTCTTTCTCTTGACCCCACATCATCTGCTTCTACTGACTCTCTCATTTCTCTGATTCCCTCTATAGAAAAACTTCTCAAAAAATTATATATTTGCTAACTCCTGTTCCTCTTTGCCTATTTTCTCCTGAACCAACTCACCCTCTCACAACTCCACTGAAACTGATCTTGTCAAGTTCACCAATTACTTATATACTAGTGTTAAATCAACATTTTTAGACAGAGTTGATCTCTATCTCCTTGAAATATTTTCTTCATCTGGTTTCAAGGACTCAGTTTGTGCTTGCACTTTTACTCATTCCTCACTAATCACCCTTTTCAGTCTTTTTGCTTGTCTCTTCTCTTTTGTCCAGACTTTGAACGTTGATGTGCTCCAGGGCTCAGTCCTGGGAACAATTCTCTTTGCCCTTTGCTTTTACACCTTGGTGATTTCACCCACTATCCTGGCTTTAAAAACCACCTTCATTCTTGTGACAACTAAATTTATGTCTCTCACCTGGACGTCTCATTTATTCAACATCAGCAACCAGTTGTGTAATAGTTATGACGAGCACGATATGTCCCATTCCAAACCCCTGATCTCCTCTCCACTCCTGATCTCTGCTCTCCTTCAGTGTTCTCCCTCTCTTTGACTAGCAGCTCCATTCTCCCAGTAATCCAGGTCAAAAACCTGGAGTCCTTGACTCTTCTCTTTCTCTCACACCCCACAACCAATCTGTCAGCAAAACACTTTTGTCTCTATATTCAAAAGACATCCAAAATGTGCCTTCTTCTCACCACTTCCATTGCTAAAATCCTGGTAGAAGCTACAACGTTCTCTTGCCTCAATAGCCTTCTAAGTGTTCTTTATTTCTGCCCTTGCTTCCTGTCTATTCTTAGCCCAGCCACCAAGGTGCTTCTTGAAAACTTCAATCAAACCAGTCTCTCCTTACCGTCTCACTCAGAGTAAAAGCTAACATCTAAATGGCTTGTAGGACTCTCATCTCGTATTCTTCCCATTCCCTTGCTCATCCCCATAAATTTCCACTGCCTCTTTTTTCTTAGTCTTATCAGTCAAGTCCTACCTCAAGGCTTTGAACTTGCTCTTCTGTCTGCCTAGGATGCTCTTTCCCAGACATCCACATGGTTTCAGTCCTTGTTTAGCTCACCTCTCTAATGAACTCTTCCCTGGAAACTTTAAAACTGCAACCTCCCTTCTTTCCTCGACACTCCTCTCCGCTTCCATGTTTTATTTCTCTCCTTAGTATTTACCATCATCTTATGTGTGGATATTTTATGTAACTTACTTTTTATCTACCTTTCTCAATTAGAATGTAAGCTCCTTAAGGGCATGCATTTTACTTTGTTTTACTCGTGCTATATTCCTAGCACCTTAGACATCACCTGGCACTTGTAAAGTGACTAATCAATCTTTGTCAATGGAATACATCAGTGGAGAGCTCCATCACCAGATCCCTAGCTCTGGAGTTTCTAGCACTCAGTCAGAGACTCTACATTGATTTTCATATTTGAATTTTTAATAAAATGAAACATAAGGAAACCCCAAGAGCACACAGACAGTTTTTAAACATTCAGTGCACCTGCTGGCATTCCCTAGTCTCCATATTGCCTCCATGCTGTGTTTGCAGTAATACAAACGTGTTGGAGGTTACACAGAAATACACCGACTGGAACTTAAAAAAGAGTGTGCAATGTCTTTTGAAATCTATAACTCGCATTTCCTGCTGTGCTTAATTTCAGAACTCAAAGTTATTATAAAGTTTATTAAAAAGTGATTGTTGTTTTATCTGAGAATCATATTGTAACATATTTATTTAGTGCATGTGAAAAAAACTCTAAGGCCTTTTCATCCAGTTGTACTCTGGCGGTCCTGTTCTGAGAATTTTCTACCTTGGTTCCTGCTGTCAGGTGAGCCCAGCTGAACTACCATCAATGTAAGAACCAAATGAACATGTTTTTGAGATGGCATTTTCATCAAGCTCCCCAAAATGACCAGAAGTTCCTCGTACTGTATACTAGGGGTTTCTGTGATTCAGATACAGATGATCTAGTTAATAATATGGCTTCTAGGGGCAGCAGGAATATCCAGGAGCAAGCTGGTCAATGTTGACTTGCTAGGTGTAAGAAAAACTGTTTTGTTGCTGCTGTTATCAGCATGTTCCCTGATTGTATAACGCAGGTGAGGCGATATTTGGGTCCTAGGGTGGTTTCATCTTGCCTGTAGAGTGGAGACATTTATACCTGACTATGTAAACTCATGTCACTTATTACTGTGTTCATGGGAGTTAGTAAGAGGCGGCAAAGTTGAAAGATGACTTTCATTACAATTCCTCTTTCAGTTGCTCAAACCATATTGAGAAACTATGACTTTCTTCAGGAACGTTTAATATTTAGTTTAAGTCTATAAACAGTTTCTGTGTAATGAATCAGAAGGAAATAAATTTGGTAATTTTTGTGATTACTTTTTTGCCATGAATCACCAAAAATGTTGTCAGAAGAACTGTAAACTTTCCAAATTTACCCACCAAGGGGGGAAAAATGGAGCAGCTTACACTGTGTTGCTATGCAGTATATGCCAATATAAAAGGACAATCTGTATAAAAATTAATGACCTGCCTAACCTACCATTTTTAGCTTTATGAGGTATGAGAGCAGCGTTACGAAGATAAAATTTTGCCATTCTCTTGTTATTAATCTTTTTGTATTGATTCTTGTAATGCATGCTATCTTCTCAATGTTTTTACATTACAACATGAGCCTGGCAACTCAAATATCCTGATTTTCATTTTAATGACTTGAAAATTAAATTGGTATTCTTTACACTTCCTTCTATAACATGGAAGAGTGTTGTGTTTGTTTCTTTTTTAAAAGAAGAATTTCAGAATTTAATATTACACAGGTCATATATATGTTTTAACAGTAGAATGTCAATACTGCAATATTCAGGTATAATAAAGTCCAACAGAAGAAAACGACATTGTGGTGGACTGTTCTTTTTTTCTAAGACCATTTAGCTTAGGCTTTTTATGCAAGATGCAATATAGTGATCATGAAGTGCTTCCTTTATTTCAGAACGCTGTCTTTCAACTCTTCCAGCTCTTAGAACTTGGATCAACCCATCATCTCTCTCAAGTTGCAACATCTTAAACATGGATTATCATTTAAAAAGTGGAATTCTAGTCCTTGACACAATAATCACTTATGCATTTCTTCCCATTCTTATCATTATGCTTTTAACTCTTTTTTTGATCCAAAATGCCTGAACTGAATTAATTTTTCTCCTTCAATTGTTGCCCCTTGTTACTTTCTTATTTTTATTGACACGACTGTCCTCTCTGTATCTAGGTACAAAACTTTGCTTTGATTCCTCTTGATTCCGTTACCTTCCTCCCTAATTTGTGCCCAAGGTGATCCAGTATTGCCAACTAACCCTCTAAAGAGCCTCTTGTCTTTTCTCTTTCTTTCTAATCTCATTGGCATTGCCTAGTTTGAGTTTCATGACTTTTCATCTAGCCTGTTGTACTAGTCTCTAAATTGACCTTTTGTATTTACTTTTCTTTCATCTCTAATTATTTCTATATCACAGGCTTAACATAGCAGTAATTACCCAAGTATTTCAGCTATTCTTCATATTTTTTAAGAGCATGACATTCCTCAATTGCAGTATCAGTAGCCATGTTTTTCTCCTAGAACCTATAAAAATTGCTCCACAGGGATTACCTCTCAACTTTCATCCTTCTTAGCTTAAAATGCTACACTTCCAAGAACAACCCCCATTCCTCTTTAATTTATGAATTTAGTAAAATTCTGTTTACTCTGTCTCCTTAAATCAAACCATATGCTAGATTCTGTACCGGACACATGGAGAGGCAGCTTTTCTGTCCTCAAGAAGCTATGGTATTCCAGGGAAGATTAAATACATACTTAAATAACTATAAAAATAAAAGCACTCCAAATAGGTTTCAAAGAAGCTGCTCTAACACTCCATTTACTTATTTAACAAATACTTATTGAATGCCTACTCTGTGCCTGTCACCATTTTGGATGCTGGGGATGAAACAGCCAATGAAGCGAGAGTCTTGTTCTCATGGAGCAAACATTCCGGAGGAGTTAGAAAGAAGAAAGAAATACGCAGTATGTTGCCAGATAAAGATAAATGAGATGGAGACAAACTAAGATAAGGGAATTAAAAGGCAACAGTAGAGTCAGGGCATCTCTTTTAGAAAGTGAAGTCAGGAAAGGCTTCTCAGAAGATATGACACAGGACAGAGACCTAATGGAGTGAGGGATCAGCCAGCTGTGGGAGGATGCAGGAGAAGAGCATTCCAGGAAGAGGAACAAAAAACGAAAGAGCCCAAAAGTGCAGTGAACCCAGCTGTCCGCAGAACAGCAAGAAGGCAAGTTCACTGGGAGATAAGTGGGTTGGGAGGTGGTGCTGGAAGTCATATTTGGAAGCAGGCCTGGGAGAAAAGAATGTGAAGCTTTATAGGCTGTGATGAAGGGCCTGGACTTTTGCTCTAAGTGTGATGAGACTCAACTGGATGGTTCTGAGCAGGGCTATCAAATTATCTAATTCAAATTTTGAAAGAAATATTCCAGCTGCTCTGTGGAGAGAAGCTGGAGAAGGAGTGGAATCTGGATAATCCTCGAGGAGGCTCTGGCAGAGGTCCAGGCTACAGAAAATGGTGACTTAGGCTCAGGGGGTGGTGGAAAGATAAGTTCTCCATCCTCAGTGCATTTGTAAGATGGAGCTGATGAGACTTGCTCAGAATATGTTGGATGTGTGGTGTGACAGAAAGAGAAGAATCAAAAATAACTCCTCGTTGTTTTTTTTTTTTTTTTTTTTTTGGAAGAATGAGAGAGGATAATTTGAGGGGACAACATTGAAAGGTCTGTTTTGCTCATGCTAAATTTGAGAGTTCTGGTAATATATGAGTGTAGATGCAGAGTTGGTAGTAGACTACATCAAGGGAGAAATCAGGGCTGGGAAAAAAGGGGAACTCAATAATTATGGATGACGTTGAAACTCTTGCAACTGGATGAGATCACTTACCAATGATGGCACGGAAAGAGAAGAAAGAGGCCCAAACGCTGAGACCAGGGGCCACTGACTTTTAGACACATGGATAAGGATGAGTGTCAAAAGAAGTAATGAGGGGCCAGCCCAGTAGCGTAGTGATTAAGCTTGTGTGCTCCCCTCCGGCGGCCCAGGGTTCATAGGTCCAGATCCTGGGCGTGGACCTACATACCGCTCATCAAGCCATGTGTGGCAGCGCCCCATATACAAAATAGAGGAAGATTGGCACAGATGTTAGCTCAGAGCCAGTCTTCCTCACACACCAAAAAAAAGTGAAGAGATTCCACTTATGGGTCTGGGGATCAGGGAAAAAGCTTCATGTAAGAGATGCCATTCGACCTAGGGCAGAATTTTCTCAGTAATGCTGGCGGGAGGGATTTGTGGCAGGAATGAGCTGCATGAGCAAGATCGCATGGGTGGAAAAGTGTTGACTGCATTTGACACATCACTTAACCACCAACCAAACTGGAGTTCTCATCATTCCCTGAATAAACTCTGTACGTTCCTCACACCCATTCCTCTGTTTGGCATTCTGTATCATGATAGGTGTTGTTTTCTAATGTTCATATTTTATTCCTTTTCCATTCCCGGGCAGTGGATTAAAGTCCAGAAATTGTTATTGCATCACAGTGGACACAAGCTGCTATTTATTCCTGCTGACTTTTCACTTTCTGGAGAAGGTTCTTTACTTAGCCATGAAATGCCAGACAGCAGTGATGTACCAATTATAATTCAAGAATAAATGTATCTGCAGAATGGAACTATATATAAATTCATCAGGAAGCCCTGGCTGTTATTTTAGAGGAACTTCCACAATTCTCTGTGCCTGTATCTTCCAAATTTATAATAAGCCCAAGTTTCTCCTGGGGTTCAATATAAGTGAGGCATCATCCAGGCCCTCAAGTGTTTACTGTCAAGTGTAAGGAATATGTTACGTACATAAGGTATTTATTACACAAGGCTGACTATGCAATGTTTTTACCTCTAGTTACTGATTCCTATTTCCAGCAGTCTAGGACCTTTTAGTTGTTGATACTCTCATGCCTACAGCAGGAAGTATGTAGGCAGATACAGGCTCAGACTAAGAATCCAATGTACTTTTGATGACTCTGGGTGCAAATGTATTCAAAACACAAGTGCCAGCCTCCTCAGTTGGAGAGTCTGCCTTCCCTTCTCTATCTAGTACTGCTCTTTCTCACTGAGTCTTGGTGAACACCTTTTTAACACCCCACCTATCTCTAGCAAGCCTCTTTCTCCAGGGAGCATGGTTCTTCACTCACTCTACCTTATCTCTAAAGAGAAGAGGTATCTGCTCTTCATGTGCTAATCACCTGGAAATATTAAATTGCTAAGATAACATGGAACATATCCACCCATTGTACCTCTGTACCTCTGTTCCAATGGCAGTTGTAATCTCCTGAGTGATCTGCTCCTAACGGGTATAACCTATGTTGCCCTCACCATGTGTTATAATGTAGTAACCATCCTTCAGGGCCAGCTGTGCTGCCAGATTGGTTTTCCTTTACCTATCCTGGTCTTGGTTCCCCTTTCTCTGTAGCTGGTAGTTCTGAGGCCCCAGGATGCTTCAGTTGAAGCCCATCGATGACTTGGCAATGAGTATTATAAAAGAAGTACAAAGGTGTTTGAAGAAGGGGTGACCACCTACAACTGAAGTTAGTAGTGAAAACTTGTTTTTCTCTCTTCCTGAGCCTAGAAGACTGAGGATATGAGGACTGGAGTCCTGCTCACTCTTCCCTGATTTAGGAAAGTGGAAGGTGTGGGCAATGGGGAGAAGGGCTAAAATCTGATGGTGATGGGAGTCTATGGGAACTGCCCCTCTTTGCCGCCAAGTGAGATAGTCCTTTTTCTGCATGTGCTGTGGACCTTCACACTGTCACTGTTCTTTGTTACACGGGGACCTCCAGGTTTCAGGCACAAATAGAGAGAGATGCCCCATTGCCTCAGTTCACCATCTGCTCTCTTCCTTCAATAAAGTGTGCCAAGAAGGAAAGCAAAAAAAAAAAAAACGAAAACAGCTTATGCCAATCTCTTATGCTAGTTTACTTAATTACACACAATTTGAATTGAATATAAATATAACAGCAGTAAGTATAATTTAATTCTAACATCTAATTGCTTGCAGCAACATTTTGCGTTTACCGAACTGACCCAACTTGCACATGTATGATTCTATTTTCGGCTGATCTCAATTAGAGCTGATCGATTAGATGCTTTTGTTTTGCAGTGTTGCTTGGGGCTGTGCTTCCCACCTCACTCCTGCTGTACCTGTACTTGCACTTTGTTATCATGCAGTTTGTGGAATTCAGTGTCTTCATTCCCACTTCCTATCCCCATTCTCACAAGCATTCTGTTTCCCACAATTTCTCACTCATTAGTTTTCTGAACAGATTTTTTTACTAATCTCTTTGATGATTCTCTAGAGGAAGCCCATGTCCTCTCTTCTTTCTCTTGTCATTGACATATCCCTGGGATCTTATCTCCATGGGCAAGGCTCATGACATTCTGCAACGTAAGGCACTAATGGAGAATGTAGCATTGGAACTAAGATTTCAAGGTTTGATAAGATTTCTATAGATCAAATTCAAAGTGAAGACAATCTAGGTGCAAGAAGTGGCAGGAGTACTGTATTTGCTGGCAAATCTAGTTTTCACTAAGTAGTACATATTTTATTGTAGTAGAAACACATAATATGAGATTATACTCTTCAATTTTTAAGTGTACAGTACTGTATTGTTAACTGTAAGTACAATGTTGTACAGCAGATCACTAGGACTTTTTCATCTTGCATGACTAAAGCTATAGTTATTGAACAGCAACTCTCCATTTTTTCCTCCCCCATCCCCTGGAAACCACCACTCTACTTTCTGTTTCTATGAGTTTGACTTCTTTAGATATCTCATACAAGCATAATCATGAAGTATCTATCCTTAGGTGATTGGCTTATTTCACTTACATATTATCCTCAAGGTTTATCCATGTTGTAGCATATATAGGGTGTTTTTCTTTTTTATGACTATTCAATATTCCATTGTAAGTATATGTGTGTGTGTATATATATATATATATATGTGTGTGTGTGTGTATATATATATATATATATATATATATATATACATCCACACACACACACACCGTGTTTTCTTGATTCATTCATCCATTGATAGACATTTAGGTTGTTTAGGACAAGAGTTATTCTACATAAATACCATTCAGAATCACTGCATATGAAATTAGCATTTTTACAGGTCAAAACAGTTGAATATTCAATAATTTAATATGATTCAATATACTATATCTACAGCAACTCAAAGGATTAAACACTAATATGAACTCAAAAGTGGTCAAAGTACAGACCTGAAGCAAATTGCTCTGTGGCAAACTTGACGTTTCCTCCTTGTTAGTTAACAATTTTTAACGAGCAGGGGCAGTGGTTCCTACACTTTGCTGCACGTTAGAATCATCAAGGGAGCTGGTATAAAATACCAGTGCCAAGGATGCATCCCAGAACGAGTAAACAAGAATGGCTGGGGTGGTAGCCAGGCACCAGTATTCTTTAACGTCCCAGCTGATTCCACAATGCACCTCTTGTGAACCACGTGACAAGGAAATTTCTTTTTTCAAGGCATTCTTTATGTTCTATTAATGGATGTAGGGTGAACAGTGATTTTTCACATAATCCATTAGGATTGTCAGAGGAGACTTATTCTTTTCTTCATCTCACTGTTCTAGAAGGTATATAGCCAGACATTCATCCACTTCTCGTCAGAGAAGATATACTCAGAAGAAGACATGCTCACATTTAGCTCTGAGCCATCTTTCCTGCTGTTGTTGCCCTTCACTTTCCTCTTGGGAAACCAGAGCAATTGTAACAACAACAGATAAAATGTATTGAGCCCATGCTATGTAATGCACTAGATTAACCATAAATCTTGAAAAATATTATGACATAGATATATTCCTCATCTTACAGGTGAGGAAACTGGTACAAAGAGATAAAGGACAGTTAAGGTAGTAGAGCAACAATTCTAGAAGGCAACCTGGACTTAGATCATGGACTGGTAACCACTATACGTGCTGCCTTAATTTAATTTAAAATAGATTTTTTTTTTTTATGTTGGCTTAGCCGAGGGAGTACGCTGTTTAGCACTATGTAAGATACTCACCTCACACCAACCTCACATAACCTTATGATCTTTCCAAATCGCATCTTCTAATTACACCTCCTTACCATGCATCATAGCACATTCTCATTAAACATACAAATTCCCTTAATCCAAAAGATCATAGTACTGACGTTCATCTTTTGTCCCTTTATTACACTTTTGCATAAATTCCCTGATCATCTTAAGGAGCATTCAACATAGCATTTAAGGAATCTGGAAGCACGTCAGGACAGAGTCCTACTGCTTTTCCTTAAGTCATTAGTCCATTCATGTTGACACAACTGTTTCAAGTCACAAGCCACAGGGTTCCAGCAATTATTGTTTCTCCACAGTAAATTGGTTTTGGCTGTACAGCTTACTCTTCGTTATCTCATCTCTGCTTCCAGAGTCTGGGATCTTGTCCATCCTTCTATCAAAACAAAGCTTCCCAAACCTTGTTCTATAGAACACTGTTTCAGCAAGATTGTGATGGGGGTTCCATGAAAAAAAGGATTCCGTGGCTGTGGTTGGGTGAATAATGACCTTCCAAAGATGACCTCATCCTAATTCCTGGAATCTATGAATAAATTACCTTACATTGCTAAAGGGATTTTGCACATGTGATTAAGAGGTAGTGAGATTATTCTGGATTATTTGAGAAGGCCCAATATAATCACAAGTGTCCTTGTAAGAGAGAGACAGAAGGATCAGAGTCAGAGATGTGACAATGGAAGCAGAGGGACAGAGAGAAAGACTGGAAGATGTTTCTTTGCTGGCTTTGAAGATGGAGGTTAGGGTCATAAGTCAAGGAATGCAGGTGGCCTCTAGAAGCTAGGAAAGCCAACAATGTGGCTTTTCCCCTGGAGCCCCCAGAAGGAACACAGCCCTTCTGACATATTTGGACCCCAGAACTATAAGAGAATAAATCTGTGTTGTGCTAAGCCACTAAGTTTCTGGTAAATTGTTACAGCAGCAATAGGAAACTAATACAATGGCCAAATAAATTCGGGAAATGTTACATGGTTTATTCTCTTTTAGGAAATTCATGGTGTGTATTAATGCAAACTGTCAATGATAAATACTGAAACACGTAGTAGAATTGCAATAATATTCCCTTGGAAAAATAACTCTTCATGGACAGAGAGCTTTGTTCGTGAATGACCTTAACTATTTGGCTACATTGTTTTGTTGGTATTTCCTCCACACCCAGTGAATTCAGGCATTGCTGACCAGTTCTACCAGAGGGTTTGTTGGGAACAGCGCCTTGAGCACTGCTGGCAAGACACACACTCGTACCATGGCCCCTCCACTCATTTGATGCCTTTAATAGTTGCATCTTCTCTGTGTTTTCTGCTCATAAAAAATGGTAGCCCTTACATAATGGTCTTACTGCTTGTATCATTATTCATTTTGGATGGCTGATGCTTTGCCGATGATTTTTTTTTTTTTTTGCTAATAAGATTGAACATTTTTTTTTTCACTTTATGACAGCAGGAGTTTGAAATAGAAATGTATTTTTCTAAAATCCTATATTATGAATTATGCTTTGAGAAATATTTTATAACAAACTCTCTAATTTATATTTTAGGAAGAAACATGTTCTGATAAATCAATTATTAGAAATTTTGAGAGTTTCCTTCACATCCTTTTAGAGTATTACCAATGTAGTCGAAATGAACTTTACCATTTTTTGCATTGGTTTGGCACATATTAAATGGAGAGGAAACCAATATAAAGGTCAGGTGGCTTTTTAAAACATTTGTTCTTGGAATAGATTTCTGGCTAGATTCATAGTTTTGTTTTGTTTAGAAAAATGACCTTTCTTGAGTTATTAAAATACATTTTTCCTAGTTTGTTGTAAGTTTCTCTCAGATGACATGCCAGACTTAAATTTGTTTCTTTGGCATTCCAAATAAGTCTTACTTTGGAATATCTCATTATAGAACTGGAGACATCACAAAATAAAGGGAACATAAATAATCCCAAACAAATATATACTTATCCTATTTATTTAAAAAAATTAAATTTCTATTTTAAGTCAGGCATGCAACTGTGCTGGTGATCAGAAACATTGTCAGAATATTTGACAGAAATATGTCATATATTTAAGTGTTGGTGATCAGAAATAAAATTTATTGAATAAAGCTTTCAAAAGGCTTACAATACTATTTTTAAAAATCTCTAGTTTTCTCACTTTTCCTTGACTTACATAAAAATCTCAGGTACTTGTGTTAACTAAAAAGATGAATTCTCTGCCTGTAAGGGATTTCATCATTAAAGGTGGTGACTGAACTTCACTATGGAGTTTTCAGTCTGAAAGGGCTTCAGATGCCTGAGAGATTCTCTTGACAGAGGCCAAGATTCTAATGCTTTCTTTGTGATATTAGCTATGCATTTGGGGACAAATCACGTTGTTGTTTCCTCATGTGAAAAATAGAGACACTAGTACCTGTCTGACCATCCTATGAAATTGTGATTACCAAAAGAGATGCAATTTATGGTAAGCCTTGACTATTGTGTACAGTTTGTCTCAGGTGATGGCTTCACTGATGGAAGGACTAATTTCTCTAAAGCAGTAATTCTCCAAGTGTGGTTGTTGGACCAGCAGCATCCATATTACCTGGGAACTTAGATACGCACATTACCTGGCCCCACCCAAGACCTGCTGACTCAGAATTTCTGTGCTTGAGGGAGCCCTCCAGGTGATTCTGATGCAAGATAAAGTATGAGAAGCGCCGCTCTAATAGATTGTTAAATGCACCTGGCTCTGCTCTGACCCCAAAGAAGGCTCTGTCAATGATTCTCAACCCAGAAAGGATCTTGGTCTTCAAACTTATCTATTGAGACATTTTCACCTGCCAAGAAATCCATATTTTCATTTCTGATACTCAAGGTAGTTGCCAGACGTTTTTAGCATTTAAAATGAGAAAAAGCCCATATTTAATTCTTGCTACATTTTTATGTTCTATCCTTTTGCTAAAATATCATAGTATTAGTTTAAAGGAGAATATTTTTATGGATTTTACTGCATAAATAATTAAAGATGCTATTTATGCTATTATTCTGCCACTATTTACATGCAGTGTCTTATTTAATCATTATTATTATTCCATTTTACATGTGGCTCAAAGAAATTGTCTGGCCAGTAAGTAGTTTAGATAGAATTCAAAGACAGAGCTGATTAATTCCAAGATAAGAAGTTTCAGCATCATGTCATGCTGCCTCCCAAACAAAACCACCCATGGAACTTCGCCTAGTGTCCCAAACAGATCTTACCTTTTTATCGTACTTTTTGAACCCAAAGTTTAAAGATTTTATTTTTTAAATAAAAGTTCAAGACAACTGTTTCTATCAAAGATTTTATGAGTGAATTCAGAATAAATACTTCTTATGATAAAGCTAGAACTTTAGCTAAGAAGGAAAACTTACCACTTCTTTTTACTAGGCAAATATAGCACTCATACTGAATCTTTGAAGAAAGTGAAAAAAAGAGACAGTTTTTGACTAAACACATTTGCAAATAAATATGCAAAAGTACAAATTTAAAGATAGCAACTAGGAATCAAATTATTTTAAATTAATAATATTCCATAATCAAGTGGGATTTTCTCCAAAAATTCAAAGATAGTACAACATCAACAAATCTTTTAAATAATTATTCATATTAATAGTACACAGAAAATAAAGCATACAGCTCTCAACATAAAATGGACAGATGTTTAATAAAATTCAACATCTATTCCTGGTTTAAAGAAATTTGTAAAAAAAGTAATTGCAAAGAAAATACTTATCCTGCCAAATCAATAAGCAACTCCATGCTTAATGGTAACCAATAGAAAATTTCTCATAAATAAGATATACATCAACATTTTAACAATACATACATCCTGATTCTACAATTCCACTATAGGAATTTTTCTTAGGAAATTATTATACAAGGATGTATGTGTGAGATATTGTTGATAATGGTGAATATAAGGTAATAAACTAAAGTCTCTAAAGTTGGAGTTGGTGTGATCAATCACGATTCATTCTAACAGGCAGGTGCTATATGGCCATTAGAAGTGATGTTGAGGGCTCCAGTTCAAGTTGCTAAATTGAACACACTTATCTTTTCCACTTTATAAAATGCTATTAAAATGACAGCACAGAAATAAAGCAAACTTTGCAAACAGAACGACAGAGAGTGGGAGATGAAACATATATGGAAAATAGATTTCAAGAGGTTTTTGAAAGAGAGAGGGCAGAGTGAAGTCCACTCGGCTGTCCCTGCAGAAGGTCTTCTCTTGGGTATGGGCGTGCTTCCCTTGCGGAACTCCCAGAAGCACCAGGTGCCACAGAAATCAGGTGGGTAGTTGGAGCTGAGGGATAATTGCAAAGTCTGTATGCAGAGGGATTGGACATCCATGCTCCCTCTGTGTTATAACCTGTGTCACTCCACCCCTCTGGCCTACTTTCAGATAGTAGATTTAGGAAAACACATTTCTAGAGAAATGTTACCAGAGAAGCTCTGGACTCAATGATTCCAGAAAAACAGGGTTGAAGTGAGATGTGGGACTAAACACATTAAGTGGAAATTTGCATAGTGAGAGTTTGTGCAGCTCACTCCTCAAATGCCAGTGTGCGGGCACATCCCATCACATTGAATACTGAAGAATCCCTCTCTGATCTATTCTGGAGAATAAACTTCTAGATACTTGTATTTGTGAGGTACCAATGAAAAATTGGCCACAACCTTGGTTCTCCCCTCTGATCTATTCAAGTTAAAAGTCCTGCAGCAGCACAAAGACCATCCACTTTTGTGTGTTTCACGTTTAAATGTAAACAAATTTCTAAGGATCAAGAAACATTTGAGGGAGAAGTTCCAACCTGAAAAAGAAAGACCAGAAGAAACAATGTGAAGAAAACAATGTGAGGGAATAGAACACTAAAAAAAAAAAAAAAAAAAAAAAACCAAAAATATACAACAAACCAAAAAAACTGTTATTTTGCTTAGGGAGATGAGAGAATATTACATTTATAAGAACAGAATGGGATTCTATGGAAAGGATACTTACTAACAGCAAAATAGAATTTGGACATTAAAAATATAACAGCCAAAATGAAATAGTCCAAAGAAGAGTTGAAATACAAGGCCAGGGAAATCTCCTAGGAAGAAGAAGAAAAAGAAAAGATGCAAAATAGGAAAGAAAAAAAAAAAGGATAAGATTGGATGTGTAACAACTGACTGATAGGAGTTACAAAGAAAGAAGTTAAAAAAGAAAACGGAGGGTAAGAAATTATCAGCGACATAATATAATAAAAACATCCAGAGCTAAGGTACATTTTTCTCTGAATTGAAAGGACTCAGTGAATGTCCACCTTGGTGAATGAGTAAAGATACATCCTAAGACGCATCAGAAGAAATTTCAGAATCCCTAGTGCAAGACTGGCTACGCAATTTGTGCGGGCTAATGCAAAATGAAAATGAGGGTCCCGTCTTCAAAAAGAAAGAAAAAGTGTCATTAAAGGTGCTAAAAAATCAAACATTTTCCTTCATTCTGCGTGTTTCAGCCAGTCATGATGTTTTTTATTTTCTATTTAATGGTGCACTTCCTTGAGCGCGGTGGTGATCCTGGTAGCGGAGTGCAGACCCTCGCATATGCCTGGGGGCTCCCGCTGTGTGATGGGGCGGGTTCCCTCTGCTGCCAGCTACCGAGGATGTGCTGTGCTCCAGCCAGGGAGGCGCGAGTCAAGAGCAACCTCCAAGTATTACAACTCTGTGCTGAGATGGGCTTGGTACCTGGACACCAAACATTTACGCCTGTGTTGGGGGTGGAGGGCAGCAAGTATCCCTGGGTAAGGGTAGGGGGGAAACCAGGTGAGGCCTGGTGTGCCGGGAGCCTGGGGAGCGGGCAGCTGAGAACCCATCCCGGGAGAACAGGGAGATGGCAGGAGATGCAACCATGTGTGGACACCCGATGCACGCTCCATTGTCCCACTGACTTCAGTTATAAAACAATTCAAAGCGAATTATTAAAAATTTCAAGACATTAAAGCCAAGCAGAGCATGAAGCCAAGCACGGGAGCCTTCTGAACACGGAGCCCTGTGTGACCGTGCTGGTACCTACACAGGCCACCGGCCCTGCCTGTGTGGAAACATCCTAAAAGCTTCCATGGGCCACATATGAAAGACTAGGAATCAGATAACAGTTGACTACAAAAATAATAATGGATGCTAGAAGGAAAGGAAGCAATTCCCTCAACTTTCTCAGCGAAAATCATTTTAGTTTAGAATTTAATCATCGACTAAATTATTAATGGAATATGAAGGTAGAATAAAAATTTTTAAGTATGAAGGATTCAAAGTTTTTCCTTTTCACTCTTTTTAGGAAGATTTGGAGGATGTGCTTTAGCAGCACGTGGGGGTAAACCAGAGAAGAGACTGAAATGGAACTAGGAGACAGAAATTCCAATTAGAGAAAGCGGTACCGCGGGCCAAGGGTGGCGCCGCTACAGGCTGCAGAGCAGTCCGGGCTGAGCGGATGCTCAGGGGCCTCCGCAAGGAACGCTGCGGCAGGAAAGAGCAGCCGATGCCGCGCGATGCGGTGACCAGCTGTTAACAGGTATATAGCTCATAGGATGGAGCGTGGGCAAGAACATGAGGCTAGGTGTCATGCCGGGGAAAGTGTCTTTGTGATCTGTAGTTAGATATTTCTTCATTAATTTATAAAAATTATTACTCTTTATTATTCGGGAAAGTCTAATTATCCAAAAAGTGATCTGCCTCCTTTTATTACAGAGTTTTTGCTGGTTACTTTTCCTGGCCTCTCTGACCCACATCCTCTTGCCTCTAGGTGGGGCTTTGTGGCTCGTAAAAATGACACTTGTGGCCCAAGATAATTAAAATGCTGGTATGCCTTTTCTACTCTCCATTTTTCCCCTCTTACTGAATACAGAGGTCTCTCCAGTCCGAGGGGGCTGGTGAAGTTATCAGATGGAAGACATGCTGACACTTAGAAGAGCGATCTGCTAACTAATAACCTCTGCATGGCTCGTTCAGTGAAAGAAACATAAACTTGGTTGTGTGTAGCCATGGCTTTGCTGCTGCTGTTACTGCTGCAGCAGCTGTCCTAACTGGTATCACATGCAGCTGGAGGAGCTCATGTTAGAATCGGTTTGGTCGCCATCTTCCATTAGTGTAGTGTGGTGGGAATGCGGGAAGACAAAGCCACAAAAAAGAGTTAGGGCTATTCACCAGATTTAGTAGCTCCCCAAAGATGGACAATTATGAAAACTGACAAGTTTTCGTATAAATTGGGCTTATGTGTTAGGAGAGTAATATTCTTAGCTGAGGATGTCATAGCCAGTGGCTAGTGAAATCATTTCTGACCCCCGATCCAAGTTCTAATGTCAAACACTTTCCCATCTCCTCACAACTAAGAACCAAAGTTCTAGGGTGATAGGCCTAGGAAATTAAAGGTAATCTAAGGTTCTCACATAAATATTAAATTCCCACAATGGGCCTGTAATACACACAGAGTAAAACCTCTACATTTCCATGTGAAAATAAACATTAAAATATATATATATATGTTTGATAATATAAAGAATGAGCACTGGTAGAAAAGACTGTAAGTATACTTCTGGATGCCTCATTTAGGATTTGATAGATCTGTTTATGAAAGTTGAGGGTTCTCAAGAGCCAGAGAGGAAGTGAGTTGGAAATGGGAATGGCCCAACTGCTGATGCAATATCTGTATTAATTTAAATGAGAATGATTGTCTTTTAAACTTTCAAATGGATGTATATTATTGCAAATACTTAAAAAGCTGATAGATAAATCCACTTCTGAAATCCACTCTTGACCTCTGCCTCTTGATGACCTTTATTCTCTATCCCTTAATGGGGTGACTTTGAAGAGATGCTAGGACCCAGTTTTATACCAAATTTAGGTTCCATCAAAGTCTTAGTCAAGTACGTTGGTAAACTGTACACTAAAGGTCTGAAGGAAAAGTACTTGAATATTTTAAGCAAATGTAATTATTTTATACTTTGAGGATCCTTTATATTATTTATACAGGAAGGAACTCCAGAGTCTGATCTGCAAATTTTGGATGAGCAAAATAAGTTTAATTAGAGCTAAAGCACCAATATTTTAAAAGATTTTTTTTTTTAAAAAGGAGTATAGATTAGATTGAAAAGAAAACTGTAGATTGCTTGCACGTATATGTACAGATTTAAAATGGCCAAATATTGGATAAAATTGGAACGTAACTTGTTTTCATACCACTGGCAAATCTTTACTCATAACCTAGTTTATTTCGCAAGACAATGTCAATGCAAGTTACGTAAGACACAGAGAAGAGTGCACTTAAATGACTGATGTACCACAGGGGTTAAGGTCAAGACGTGGCTATGGAAACAAAAGTGGAGTTATGGATAGAGCTCTAAGAAAGTAAAAGTTCCCCTGAAGAACCCCCATTACTTTTTCTAAATACGTAAATGACAGTTTCCTTTAGACATTGATTTTATTTAGCATCTAATCTCTTTGAATCCATGCCATGAGTTTTAGAGACATAATTTGTCATATTTTTGGTTCACTGCAATGATTGACGCTTTCTTGTTCCTGAGAAGTAACATTGAGATTTCTTTTTCATTGCCTTATCTCTTCCTTCTGAAGTGTAAGCACTTTATCATAACTTATTGGCTGTCAAAACAGCACCTAGGACTTACTTTTCAGAATTTTATAATTTATTTCTAAATCTAAAAGTAAATTTTGAATACTAAGTCCATATCCTCCGGTATTATACATCTCCAGTATTACACGTTATTATTTTTTGTGTGTGATTTTCCTGTTGATTCTGCTTTTGAAAAGTCTCATTCATTGCATTGTCAGTTCATTAAAATATAAACTTAGTCCCCGAGGATTTTGATATTATCACAGATAAATTTTCATTCTAATTTTGAAATTTGGCAGTAAGTTAAACATTAAGATAAAGGTATTAAATTTCAAAAGTCAGCACCTGAGTCATTATAAAAAGATACTTCCTTTGTATGACTTTTTGGAATAAACTGACAAAAGTAATTCAAATATTATAAATAGTAGCACATTTTAGCTGAAAATACAATTGTTACTGTTAACAGATCGTTAAATCAATGAGTGTGTCTTAATAACGGTACCACTAGCTTAACTTTCTTAATTATGAAAAAAGAAGGAAATAAATGAAGATGAAGAGAACAAAAAAGGAAAAAAAAGATCAAGACAAATTTTTAAGACAAAAATTCAATGATGAGGAAAATGAAAGTAATATCTAGGAAATCTAATATGCCAGCCTTTATGAAAATTGCTAGAAACAGGGACAGTAAAATATGTATTAAACAACAGATTATTCAAGAATTTGTTGTTTTCAGGTGACAGAAATCTAACTCTATCAAGGGCCGGCCCAGTGGCGCAGTATTTGGCAGCCCGGGGTTAGCAGGTTCGGATCCCGGGCGCCTGCTGACGCACTGCTTGTCAGCTATGCCGTGGCAGCATCCCATATAAAGTAGAGGAAGATGGGCACGGATGTCAGCCCAGGGCCAGTCTTCCTCAGCAAAAAGAGAAGGATTGGCAGCAGATGTTAGCTCAGGGCTGGTCTTCCTCACAAAAAAAGAAACCTAACTTTATCAGCTTAGCCAAGAATATCAATTTATTTACTCACCTAGTTAACCCTTGAGAAAGGCAGAGATGCAACTGGGCTTCAGGAAAGCTGGACCGGCAATTCCAACCCTGATAAAGCTCTCTTTCCATCTTGCCTATCAACATCTCTGTCCATGTCACCTGTGTTACCTCAGATGAGTTCCCTCCACGAGGATGCAAGAAGGGCTGTGGGTAGCTCTCAACCTCTTCATCCCCCTTCGGAAGAAGATTAAGATGAAACTTCCTACTCTCAAATTAAAAACAAAAAATTCTAAGGCAGGGCTTATATTAGTCAATTCAGGCTGCAATAACAAAATATCACAGACTGGGTGGATTATAAACAACAGAAATTTATTTCTCACAGTGCTGAAAGCTGGAAGTACGAGATCAGAGTGCCAGCATGGTCGGGTGAGGGCCTTCTTTCAGGTCCCAGACTTCTTGTTGTGTCCTCACAGGGTGGAAGGGGCTAGGGAGCTCTGTGGGGTCCCTTTCATAAGACCACTAATCTCATTCACAAGGACTCCCTCTTCATGACCTAAGCACCTCCGAAGGCTCTACCTCCTAACACCATCACATTGGCTATTGCGGTTTCAGTGTGTGAATCTGGGGTGACATAAACATTTAGACTGCAGCAAGGTCCTTACAGGCCCAGCATGGCTCAGATGCACATCTCTGAACCCCTCATGTCTGACCACAGGTGTGGGTACAATGACTTAACTCAGCACGGGATGGGAGCTCAACCCTGGGCCAGTCAACAAGGACAAAGGAACATTCTATTGGAAACACAATTCATAGTGAGGGAAAGAACATTTTCCTGAAGAAGTGAACTGCAGTCATTTCTAGGGAACTGCAGTTATACCTAGAAAAAAAAATCCATTCTAATGATGGAGCACAAATCAAGATAATACTTAAAAATATTTACATAGACTAACATCAAAAATAAGTGACTATTTGGAAATATACATTCAATGTTACTGGGAAATAAGACTCCAGAAAATATTGAAGAATTGAATTCGAGGGAAAATAGATTCATAGCAGATCATAAAATATCTGTTATCAAAAATGTTAAAATTTCTATACGTTATTATTCAGACACACAAATATTTCTATTTCAGAAAAATTTAGCAATGATAGGTAGAATTCTTTTGAAAAAAGGAGCAAAGTTGTTGTTAAATGAAAAAAGTCAGAAACAATCTGATGTTTACAGCAAACTCTACAGAATAATTATGAGATCTCATCTGAATAATTTCTAACCTTCAGTAAAGGAAGGAAATGGCAACTTCAAGTTCCCACTGACATATCATTCTTGGATCAAATATATCTTCAAAATGTGACCTTATATATAAGGTGCCGGATTGTCAGATGGAAACTTGTTTCCACAAACTGTTCACTTTTACTTTCTATAGCCATCATACCTTCCAAATGTTTGTGTGTGAGTATATCACTATACACTGCTGAGATAAATGATGACAAGAAAAAATACAGAAAAGCTTAACATGAACCAGAAGAAGATGGATTTTATAGAATATGAAGGCCAAGATTAGCTAATACTCTAGAATACTTAAGAATGCAATATTGAATTAGTGAAAGTGTTTAAAACTGTTTGATGATTTTATCTTTATTCTACATTTATGAGACCAAAATTGTGAACTGCATGGATGTTTATGCTATCTAGGCAAACACCGTCCTATGTCGAGTTGGTTCTTAGCTCTGTACTTGATAAGGCTCACAGAAGTAGAGTGATTCTCTGAATGTGCTTTCCATGAGGCACTGTTTCACCTGGAAAGGTTGGTGGTAAATTATCTGGAAATTTTAATATGAGCTGCATATGCCTAATGGCAATAAATTGAAGAACAGATGAATGTGATCTAGACAATTGTGCTGCTTAGGTCAGGGTGAGTAATTGCTGTGAGGTCAGTCTTCCTATGATCTGAGTGTCCATGAAGCTTTGGTGAATCCAGACTAGGTATCTTTTAGTGTAAAGACATATAAAATGGAGTTCTTTTAAAAAAATTTTTTTAGTAAAAATTATATCTATTTAAGATATACAACATGATATTTAGATATACATATCCATAACAAAATGATTATTACAGTCAGGCTAATTAACATATACATCTCCTCATGTTATTACCATTTGTGTGTGTGTGTGTGTGTGTGTGTGTGTGTGTGTGTGTGTGGAAGATTAGCCCTGACCTAACATCTGTTGGTAATCCTCCTCTTTTTGCTGAGGAAGATTGGCCCTGGGCTAACATCCATGCCCATCTTCCTCTGCTTTATATGTGGGATGCTGCCACAGCATGGCTTGATGAGTGGTGAGTAGGTCTGCACCCAGGATCCAAACCTGCGAACCCTGGGCCGCTGAAGTGGAGCACAGACTTAACCACTACACCACCAGGCTGGCCCCAAATTACCATTTTTTTTTGTGCGTGATGAGAGCACCTAAAATTTATTCTCTTATCAAGTTTTCAGTGTATAATACAGTATTATTAACTACAGTCATCATGCTGTACATTAGATCTCTAGACTTATTTATCCTACATAACTGCAAATCTGTCCCCTTTGACCAGCATGTGGTCAGAGTGCTCTCCTCTAGGGTGTGGTCCACACTTCTGAGGAGTATGAAGCTTTATTTAATGATATTGCCCCAAAGGAGCGCCTTGATTTGTCAAGTCGTGGTTGTTGGGGTTGCAGTCACTACTTACACTAAGAGGAAAAAGTTCAGACTTCTTTCTGATAAAAGCTGGAATGTCCTAGAAGCTTCCAAGGTCTGAATAACTGAAGAAGACAGACCAGAAAATAACATATTGTAAAGCTGGTGACTGGACTCTGTGAGTTACCTCTCAGAATGTGGTGTGACTCTACATGACTGAAGCTGTCTCCCTCGATTAAACTCTAGCATGTGCAAGCCACTGGGTAAATTTTTCATTGTACCTTACCAATCAAACTTCCCTACCCCCATGTTTCTTGTTTATTTTAGTTAAGAATTTGTAAATCAAAGTGTGACATATTTTCTGGAAGGTGAATTTCCACGTTTCTGAACTTAAAGACAATAGAAAGCTGACACTCATAACAAGGGAAATTCGAACCTTTATGTCAGTGACTATTCAGACATCAGTCACATAATACATAAAACACTTTCTTTTTTCTTTTTTTTTTTTTTGTGGGGAAGACCAGCCCTGAGCTAACATCTGTTGCCACCCCTCCCCTTTTTGCTGAGGAAGACTGGCCCTGGGCTTACATCCGTGCCCATCGTCCTCCACTTTATATGGGACGCCGCCATGGCGTGGCTGACAGGCAGTGCGTCGGCGGGCGCCCGGGATCCGAACTCGCGAACCCCGGGCTGCCAAGCGCGGACTAAACCGCTGCGCCACCAGGTGGCCCCCTCATAAAACACTTTAAAGAAGGCTTTTTCTTCCATGAGAATAGTGGACCCATAAAGAATCCTTATTTATAACTGGTATCTCAGATCAAGTGGTTTTAAAAAATGTTAGCTGTCCGATTTTTAAGTCAGATCAGATTTACAGTTGCTGCAGCCACAGGACTGGATTTTTCTGGCATAATGCAATTTATCAAATTATTGTTCCATATCCTTTACAGAGATTATTAGACTAACTGACTTTAAAATTTCTTTAGGTATGTGTGAGGGCATGTTTAATCAAGTTTCATCTATTTTGGGGAGTCAGTTTTACATTTAAATCCATTTTATACAATGTATAGATTTCTCGTTGAATTATATAGGATTTGAGAATTCTATAACCCAATACTGACCTAAATCCCCAAGCAACAATTTGCTAAATATACACTCAATTGCTTGTAATTACTTCAATGTGTTGAAAGTTTTCTTGAAAATAATTTGTGAATATATACAAGGGCTCAGAAATTATTTCCTTGAGCACATAAATTTTCACATTAAAGGGGACCTATATGTCTAGTGAACCTTTAAAAAAGAGGGGAGGGGAACACATTGGTTATATAGCAAGTAGGTGGCTACCAGCTAAATATGTCAGTTAGTCCATTGTGAGTTCTGCCTAGGCTGAGGAAAACCACAGAACATATTACAAGTATCAAGTACTCAAGGATTATTAATTTCTAAAACTTTTCTGGAAAAAATTTGGGCAATAAAACTAATATTTAACAACTTCTCAAACCATAAAGTATTAAGACTTCCATTTCTGGCTACCTCAGAGTAGCTTGCATCAGATCAACTATTGCACTGAGACAACAAGAAAAGCTATATTGAAAAACAAAACGAAAAAATAAAACTAGGAGCTGAGAGGCCAAAGCTGCAGAGGGAAGAGAGCCCAACCTTCTCCATCATGCTTCCCCCTCAGTGTGTTTCCCAGTGTGCCAGAGAGGCCAAGTGGAGAGCAGAGACCGAGAGCTCTTGGAAGTCTCCTGGCAAAAATGGTAACTGGGACTAAGTCAGCTAGGCCAAGGCCCCGGAAAACAGGGAACCACAAAGAAGTGAACCCAACGTTCTGTAGAAATTTGCTAAATTCCCAGCTGTGCTGATATTAGAGATGAGAAGTAGATGCTGAGAAGCTGAGAGGCTGAGCAGAGATGTCAACATGGTTGTGGAGCTGGGAGACTAGAACTGCAGCCCAGGGCCTTCTGGGGGGCCAGCTCAGGTGAATCCAAGCCGGGAGACCAAGGAAGAAAAGATATGCGGACCTCACCACCCATTGTGGGTCACTTTCAAGTTTTCACTTCAGTCCTCAATCCTCCTGCTAGTGTTTTCTTTTCAGAGTCTTCAGGGAGTTGCTTTTCATAGTCTGCCCAGAGTTTTCAGTTGTAATCAGTGGGTGAGGTAGAGGGTAGTTGGCTTACTCCACCCTAGCAATTACCAGAAACTTAAATATTTTATTTTTAAAAATGCAAACCAATATGGACTACTATAAACACAGCTCAGAGGGTCATCCCCTTTGAATAAGGTTTCGGCTTAACAGAGTGTGACACTTCTGCATTTTAGAAAGCTCCCCTCCCCCAATAAATCTAAAGTGTCGGGTTATAGCTCATTTTTGTTTATCTAGTACAGCCAATTTGAATATCAGTTGGATTTTGGGAATCTCAGTGATGTTTCAGTCTGGAGGAAAGTACAAAAGAGCTTTTTATTCTAATTTTAAATTCTCTATTATTCTGACAAAAGTGGTTTTAATGAAATAATTTTGAAATTTTAAATATGTCAACCAAATGTCCATTAAGCTTTTGACAAACCTTACACTTTACATATTATGTATGATTTTCATGTGAAAACAAAACCAGGTTAAAAAGTACTTACAGTTGTGCTTACAGGAAGGAGTAAAATGAGCCTGATCAGGGCCCTCTAATCCCTGATTCAGCTTTCATTGCAATGACCAATAGAAGACATAATTAAAGAAAACCCACACAATTTCTAGTGACAATGGAGTAATACTTTCCACATACCAAAACTCTGGGAATTTGTGCTTGAGATAGTGTTTATAACAAAGATACGTGGATCAACTTGCAGCTCTCCCTCCTAATGGTTGCCATTTTCACTGGGCAGTACCAGTGGAGGAAACCCTAGCAGACGTCAGTGACTCCTGCAAATTCTGTGAGAAAGCATTGAGCGAGAAGGCAGAGAGTGAAGAAAATGGAAATATATAAATATAATTAAAGAAAAAAATCCCCACTTTTAAATACTGTCAAGATATGAACCTGAATATCTAAAGGGTCCCCTGAGTATAAGAGAAATTAATAGAATGACACGAACTTCAAAGTATTTTCTTCTGCAGTGTCTCCATGTTACTTATAAAGAATGTGACAAGAATTCAGGCTAAGCAACAGAACAGGAAAATCACACTGGCCTCAGACATCTCAGTACTAAAATGCTGAGGACGGTGGGGCAACTTCATAATTTTGAAGAGAAAAGAAAGCTTGTGACCTTGGCTTTCCATATATATCTAAGTTGCCTTTCGTTTTGAAGACCGTAGACATATAATCTCAGATATGAAAGGAATCACAACATATACCAACCCCCAATAAAAATTGTTGTAAAAAATTAATTGGTTTCTAAGTTATAGAAATGTTTTAATTGGTCTTCAGTCTTTAAACCAAGTTTTAGTGCATTGGTGGAACCCATAGAACATGAAAATAGTTTCTTATACAAGTGAAATTTATAGACTTTGATCAAGTTTGTGCTTCGTTAGTTTTTGAACATCACAACTCACATCTCTTGGTCCCCAGAATAATCTCTTGGTTATGGCTGACTCCCTCTGCAAGGCAGCAGACAAGAACTGCTTCTAGTGAATATCTATCAGGGCAGATTTAATGAATCCCTGGGAAAGGATTCATTTTTAAGTGCCGACTTAAAAAATGCCTATGTCAGGGAATTAACAGGTGCGTTAGTGTTTTGATGTGGAAATCATTTTTGTTCTTTTCCACCCGTTGTTTCCAAGTGTTTATTCTGTCACGCTGAAGAGAGTATTCCTGAGAAAAAAACAAAAGGCTTCTGATTGGGTCAGGTTTACATTATGCCTTATCATTTACACCCCTTCAAGCTGAGAAGAGAACAAACAATTTCTGTGCGTGGGGAGGTGGTGGCAGGAGAGAGGAGCAGTGTACGCAGAGAGAACATTCGTTTTTAATTCCGGCGCAGTGGTGCAGACGGGGAACGTCCCGCACAGAGTCGCTTCTAGTCTGTGCTTCAACACAGAATGATTTCACTCTCTTGTGTGCCTGCTCCCTCTCCCTGCGGGAAGAGAGAGAGTAGAGAAAGGAAAATTTGAGCTTATTCTTTCATTTTCAGCAAAACCCAAATATATACTTGAAGAAAAACAGAAGTTACTGTTAACTTATACATAACCGCTCTTATTCACAGTACTTAGGTCAGAAAAGGCACGGCTGCTTTTGCCATGAATATTTTAAGGTTTCAGGGAGGCTCAGAGAGGAGCAGCCTTACCTGGCACGCAAGCGGCAGGATCTGTGTGAAGGACAAAATTTGCACCATCCTTTGTATGTGTGTGAGTGTGTGTGTATGTGAATTATTTCTAATTACTTCAACAGTAGGGTGTATCTCATCTTTTATGATTCCCCGTGTGAAAGGCTGAAAGCACCCATAGGATATTTTCTTCAACCTTCTTCACTGCAATTGCATATTATGTGACAAACATCCATTTACATTAAGTAACTTTTCAATGTATTAAGTTCTCAAAAGTCTAACATGAATTTAGAAAAGTATAGTAATTTTACTGCAAAAAACCCCACTAAATATGTCACTGGTATTCTATTTAGAATATGAATATGAATATGGAACATGAAGGGAGTGACTGTAGTATAAAGAGAATAACTATAAAAGATTTGTCGAGTAAAGTTTAGGGCATGCTAAATATTTAAATTCCTTTGACTTTGTAGGCCCACCCCCCAGGAAAGTGATGAAAAGGTATAAAGCTTGTCACGTGGAAAATGTCTCAAAAATAATCTGAAGTAATATTCTGACAATGTAATTAAATATTCTGGTCTAAAAACATTCCAGCTCTGGAAAATATGGGAGATACACACACACACACACACACATATATACACACACACATAATTTTGATAATTTCCATAATTGACTATGTAACTTTGATTTAAATAAGTGGTCCATTGACTTCAGTTCATGTACCTAGAACTGTTTCAGGATATGTAAGGCATCAAACATGTGTCAGACAATATTCTTGTCTTTAAAATAATTATCTAGCTGGAGAAAGAAATTATAAATACACATATGAAAAGCTAATAAACAGCATTAATTTCAAATAAGAGTTGAGGTAATCACCAGAAGAGAGACCATTTTATTAATATCAGTTACAAATATGATAGCTATTATAGGAGAGCTCAGAGGATAAAGAATATCTTCTATTTAGCAAGATTACCCTGAGGAGGTGGAACTGGAAAGGAATCTTGTGGATTTTTCGTTGGAGGTGAGAGCACAGAAAGTGTTCTCAGCAAGTGGAATATTAAAAATGAATGCGTGAGGGTGATGTCAGAGTAAGGACCTCCAAAAATTCTTTCCTCTGTAAAAGAAATGAGAATATTGGCAAAATGGTCAGAATGAAAAATGGTCAGACAATTTCAAAACTCTAGAAATTAACCAAAGAATTGCAGTAACCCTGGGAGTGTTTATGCAAGAAGAGTGATTGACTCTAGGTAAGAACAGTAAGTTTGCGGTGTTTTAACTTGCCCTATCCTGTCGCCTTGTCCCCAGCTCCACAGTAGCTTTGAAAACCAGCAGCCCCAAATCATGGTGACAACTAGCAATCTGGCAGGCAATGGAGGAGGCAGATGATGTTGGAGATTCTTCAAACCCTCCAATCCCAGAGAATTGGGACAAGACTGTCCTTATTTGACCTGACTCAGAGTTTGCCCGTTGTGAACAGCTTTTTCCTCAAGCACGTTGGTCAGATCACTTAGTGGCATTAGTTTAATATTATGGCTTCCTGAAGCAGTGGATAACATTTACAGCAAATAATAGTTTTTTCAACTAAATAGCTTGTTTTTGCTGTTGTTGTTGAGGAAGATTGGCCCTAAGCTAACATCTGTGCCCATCCTCTTCTGTTTTGTATATGGGTCACCCCCACAGCATGGCTTGATGAACAATGCATAGGTCCGTGCCCAGGATCCGAACCTGCAAATCCCAGGCTGCTGAAGTGGAGTATGTGAACTTAACCACTATGCCACCAGGCTGGCCCCCTAAACTAAATAGGTTTTTAAACTAAAAATCTTAAAAGGAAAAGCTTGAAAATGAGATGTCCATAAGGGGCTTGGAAAAGCT
Source organism: Tapirus indicus (assembly GCA_031878705.1). Taxonomy (NCBI): domain Eukaryota; kingdom Metazoa; phylum Chordata; class Mammalia; order Perissodactyla; family Tapiridae; genus Tapirus; species Tapirus indicus. The sequence continues at coordinate 4,681,241 of CM062933.1, forward strand.
CTGATGTGTATCTGGTAATCTAGAAGGCATGCATATAGCTCTCTGCATGCCCAAGGCTGTGAGCATGCTCCAGAAAGACCCGAGAAGGTCCTAAGCTCTCACCTCTGGTAACCTTGAGGTTCTGTGCAACTAGGAAGTAAAGGTAAGGCAGAGTTGTATACAATGCGCTAAGTGTTGAAGATGTGCACCAATGCACATGCAGAGGCCCTTGGCAAAAACTAAGAGACTTATGAGTTCCAGGTATTTAAGGAAACCTCTGTCCAAACATTTGCTGATAAGTGTGCTAACTGATCAGAAACTTCAGGATCCATGTATCATATCATATTAAAAAATTAACTCAGAATGGATTAAAAACCTTACTGGTAAAGCTAAAACTATCAAACTCTTAGAAGAAAACAGACATAAATCACTGTGACCTTTGTTAAGGTGTGGTTTCTTAGATATGACACCAATAGCACAGGAAGCCAAAGGAAAAAAATAGTGAATTGTTTTTTTATCAAAATTAAAAGCTTTTGTGCTTCAAGAAAATGATGACAATCCACAGAATAGGAGAAAATATCTGCAAGTATAATCCTCAGTCTGTTGCAAAAGAGATAGTGAGAAGGGCCTCTCTGCCTGGAATCAGGGAGAGGATTCAGGGGCCTAATTTCTCTTCAATTTCACTTTTAACTAATCCTTCTGTTAGCCCCACATCCATTTAACTAGTAAGGGTCTTGTTTTCAAAATATATAAAGTATAAAAAGACAAGCCAATTAGGGCCAGCCTGGTGGCATAGTGGTTAAGTTCGCACGCTCCACTTCGGCGGCCCGGGGTTTTGCAGGTTCGGATCCCGGGTGCGGACAGACACACTGCTTGTCAAGCCATGCTGCTGCAGCGTCCCATATAAAGTAGAGGAAGATGGGCACAGATGTCAGCCCAGGGCCAGTCTTCCTCAGCAAAAAAGAGGAGGATTGGTGATGGATGTTAGCTCAGGGCTGGTCTTCCTCACACACACACAAAAAGACAAGCCAATTAAAAATGGGCTAACAATTTGGATGGGCACATCTTCAAGGAAGATACACAAACAGGCAATTAACATATTAAAACGTGCTCAGCATCTTTAGTCATTAGGGAAAGGCAAATCCAAACTGCAATGAGATACCTTTCAAACACATTGGGATGTTATAATAAAAACGATAGCAAGTGTCCCCATGGATTTCAGGGAAATCAGAACCTTCATACATTATTGGTGGCTGTGTAAAATGGTGCAGCTGTATATACTCAAGAGAATCATAGACATATGTCCACACAAAAAATTGCTCATTAATGTTTATAGCATCACTATTCATAATAACCATGTAGTGAGAATAACTCATATGTCCATCAGCTGATGAGTGGATAAACTAAATATGGTATATTCATACAATGGAATACTACTCAGCCATGGGAAGTAATGAAGTACTGATACGTACTACAACACAGATGAACCTTGAAAACATTATGGTAAGTGAAATAAGGCAGACACAAAAAAACACATATTATATGAAATGTCTAGAACAGTCAAATCCATAGATTCAGAAAGTAATTAGTGGTTTCTAGGGACTGGGGATAGGGGGGAATGAGGAGTGACTATTAATAGGCATGGAGTTTCTCTTTGAGATGGTGAAAATCTTCTGGTGTGAATATATTTAAGCCCACTGAATTGTACATTCTAAGTGGATGAATTTTATGGTATGTGAACTATATCTCAATAAGATAGTAATAGTAGTAGTAACAATAGTAATAAATGAATAATAAATAAATATCAAAATGTGTAATGCCCGTGTGAGAAGCTCGGAAGAAGCTTTACCCTGAGAAACAACAATTTAGCCATAAATTATGAAAGTCAATTATTTAAAGTTTCTGAAAATTGTGCCAAGAGCATCCAACAAATGAATAAATATCTATTCAAGAAAATCTACTAAATCTTGGTGAAAACAGTGAGCGTCTGTGGCATTTGGGCCATGACCCACTCACATGCTTCTTCTGAACTCAGTGTGATGGAAGTTCTACTCCAAGCAGGTGCAGCCAAGAATACAAGGCTCCCTTTACCCCTAGCTCCCAAACTGGAGCTATAGTTTCACCCTGTGAGAAGCAGCCCCCTGGGATATCTCCTCTCCAGCTCCATATTGCAGAAGCTCTATTCTACTCCAGTGTGGCTAAGAGGATTAGGCTCCCTTCTCCTACATGGACCCATGCATAGGCCAGAAGCTCTGTTCCAGGTGCAGCAGGCCACGACTCCTGGGACTTGAACACCTGTGCTTCAACCGTCCTGTAGGGCATAGGTTCCATGACAGGAGAGGCAAGGCTAGAAGGCTAAGAGCTATCATCTCCATGTAGAGACCCACTCATAGAGCAGGCATGTCAGTAAGGGAGAAGTGGGCCATTGTCCTCGCCTAGTCTCCAGTGCAGTGGGGCAGAGGTTCTGCCTATGGGGAACAGAATGAAGTTCTGATATGTGCTCAATATAGATAAGCCTTGACATTATTATACTAAATGGAAGAAGCTAGTCACAAAAGACTAGATACTGTATGATTCCATTTTATGATCCTGCCTGAATTGGCAAATATATGGAGGTGTAAAGTAGATTAGTGGTTGTCTAGGGCTGGGTGGAAGGGAGGCCAATAGGGAGTGACTGCTGATGGGGATGGGGTTTCTTTTGGGGGTGATAAAAATGTTCAAAAATTAGATTGTGATGATGTTTGCATAACTCTCTGACTATACTAAAAAACATTGAATTGTCCACTTTAAATGGATGAACTACACAATATGTGAATGTCTCAATAAAGTTAATGAATGAATACATGACACAAGAAAGTTGTAGATGTGTTTTGGTAAGAAAGATGTTTTGTCCTGAATTAAGAATTTATAAAGGAGAATAATAAAGGATAAATCTGGTATTTAAAAAAATAATATATCTAGGCTGATGTGACAGGTAAATACTATAGACATCATGGAATAATTTCGTGAAAGAGTTTTTAGAATGTCTTGTGAATTCATTGTTTACAAGATGGAGGTATTTGCTTTGGGTAATAGTATCATTAGGAGGACACCTCGCAGATCTCACATCTCTACATGGTGTCATGATGAACGAGCTGGTATAAAGCCCAGTTGGGGGATATACAAAGCTCGACTCTCAGCACTACATCATAGAAAACCTTTTATTTTGGGGGGTTAATGATTGAATGAAGACATGGCATGATAATCAGAGATATAAATCAGAATCAATAGCTAATATATTGACTGACAAAATTTGTAACCTAACACACTAAAAATGATCCTATTTGATTCAAGATCGAATTTGTTATAAGTGTATGTTTGCAATTAATCCAAAAGTAATTTGCAAAAAGGAGAGTGAGGAAAATGATTGAATCTGTTTGGAGTGCAGCCTAGATATTTGTATTTTTAGCAAGATACCAGAGCATTCTCACACAATTTGCCGTGGGTCTATAACGGGTAAAGAAAGAAGCTGAAGTCTCACTGTACCTACCATGCTCAGGTAATAATTGTAATCTGGTGATAAATTGCATTCTTATTATGTTGATAATACTACACTACAATAGTATAGTGATGAGCTCACTCAACATCTACTCCAGTCTCCTCAGAAACTTTCCTGAAAAACCAGAGCCAGGAAAGTTAAAAGCCACATTTTTCAGCCTCCCTGAATCTAGGATGTTAGACTCTCCATATTACAGTAAAAATGGGCTGGTTTTGGTGCCAGTAATTGGGGTTAACCAGCTTTCTGCTTATGCAAGCCGGAAAGCATTTTCTTTGGGAACTAGGTCTATCATGTCCTTCTGGGAATTATATCTGGAGATTCAGCATAGAGCCTCTTCTGTCAACTCTTTTAACAAGTTTGAAAGCACCTTATGTCCAGTGTTAAAGCCCTTTATGCTTAAAGCAGCAAAAATTATTTATATTATTAAAATAGATAATTTATTATCAAAAATGTAAGCAACAGGCTCTCAATCATGACGATTTGGGATTGGTTATCTGCCCTGATTGGCTTTGAAGGCATTGAGAATCTATCTGTCACTATAGGAAGGGACTCCAGTAGTCCACGGAATGAATGGTAAAATGGTTTCTTCAATTCTCACCTATAGTCCCCTGGAATGAAATACCAATTTAAGGCACATCTACGGTAGTATAGGTGATGGCTCAGATGGATATGAGGAATGGAAGTGTTAGGATGGACTGGCTATCTCCAAATGTATGACAGAGCTTAAAACTTAGAGCTTTAAGTTCAAGACAGAGAACAAGGAAATCTCCATGACTGTGTTAAAAGATCTCTTTTATTTTGTAGCTCCAAGGATCTTAGAGGATGACAATGGACTGTAAGCTTAATAAGATGACGATTATAATCCTAGCTGCAGATCCAGAACTTCTCTTTTTACTGGAGAATAGAAAACAAACCTAAACACCTTGTATGTACACTGCAAATACACCTGAGTTCGCCTGGCAGAGACAACAGGACAATGTTTACTCTTTCCTTAGTGTCCTATTAACTCTCCAGCTCTTTGTCTTAGTTTGGTCTTCATATCCAACCCACAGTAAAACATGTCTTCTGTAATGTTGATGTCATGCTCATGAGATGCCAGTAAGAGGAAGAAGAAATAAACATAAATGTCTTTGGGTATAATTATTTTAGAAGGTGAGAGACGAAATTCCTCAAACACTTAGGGGCTGACATCTCAGTAAAGTTTCTTGGATCCAGTGGTTTGTGGTGTGTTGTGATGTCCTGTCTAAAGTGAAAAACAAGATGCTACATTTTAAGCCACTATTACTAATAAAAAAGCAAGCTTTGCTGGCATCTTTGGATTTTGGAAGGTATATGGATACACAATACATATTGATATATGTGTTGCCTTCTTACCTAATAATCCCTAAGGCTTTGAGTGGACTGCAGAGCACGGCAAGTTTCATCAACTGGTTATATACATATGGCTTACTTATATGAAGCTCTGCCATGTGGTTCCCATGACATAGTATATTCAGTGTTGCTGTAAGTGTCCATGATAGAACAGGATGCTGAATGGAGCCTGGAAATCCCTGATAAGAGAATGAAAGTGTACTTCCCTAGACTTTCCTGCAAAGCCATGCAGTTTTCTGTAAACCATTCTTCTTTTGAAAAATAATTCATGGTTTGAAAATGGACCCTGATTGAGATTAAATGCCTAACTATGAGTCCAAATGTGACTAGATGACCTGAGATGCCCATCACTTAGTGGGTATTATCTGATCCACTAAGCTATAAAATTGGATGTTTCAAGTGGCATGCCATCATCAAATGGAGATGGTACACCGAGATTGGGCTGGAGTATATTTACCTTATATAAGCAGTTGGTGCACTCCCCCAGTGGACTGTCTCTCGTAGCACTGCCACCCCCACTCCCACTTCAGCTCACCCTCTAGACACCTAAGGAGTCTCCTGTCACCATCTGAGTAAGGAAGAAACATTTAGAGTCTGGTTTATGGGTGGTTGTACATGACACGGTGGCATCTGCCAAAAGTGCCTTGCTGAAAATTATAACTCCATTAAAAGGTGGCTAAAAAAGGCAGGGAAATTATCCTATGGGTGGAACTGGTGGTGGTCCATTTTGCCTAGGAGTTCAGATAATCTGAGGTTTGGATTTATACTGCTTGGCTAATGGCATGGTCAAATGGTCAGAGGCTTGGAAGGACTAGGATTGGAGGATTGATGATGACAAGGTATGGGCAAGAAGGAAGAGTTATGTGGATGGATGTCTCAGAATGGAAGGATATTGGTTTTCCCTAAAAATGCTTCATTAATGGCATCCACTGCACAGACAACTCTTGAGTAATCAGATCGACAAATAACTTACTTTGTGAATGTCAGTCTCTTTCTCTACAACTCTCATGCTTGCTCAGTGGGCTCACGAACAAAGTGTCTGTGGTGGTAGGGATGCAGTCCTGCATGTATTTTATAACATGGACTTTTATGCAAGGCTTATCTGGCTACTGTCACTGCTGAGGACCCACTTGCCAAGAGCCAAGGACAATGCTGAGCTATTGATATAAAATATGGAGGGACCAGTCAGCTACCTGGTAGCTGGTTGATTATATTGGATCCCTTCTATCATGGAGGAGAAGACAAATTTGCCCTCACTGTAATGAATATTTTTATTGAATATGGATTTGCTTTCTCTGCCCATCATGCTCCTACCAGGAACACCATCCTGTGGCTTACCGAATGACTTCTTCAGTGTATTATAGTCCACATATTATTGCTTCTAATCAAGGAATTTATTTTGCAGTAACAGAAGTGAGGTAGCAAGTTGGCTGTCAAGAGAATTACTAATTTTATATGTATCCAGAAGCAAGTGGCCTTATAATATGGAGAAATGGATTTTTGAACATTCAGTAATGGCATTAGCTTGAAGACGATACATTACCAGATTAGAGTGCTGCCCTACAATAGTCAACACATTGCTTGAACTTGTGACAAATATGTGGTACTCTTAGAATATGGTACTAATGAAAGAGTTAGTGCCATTTCTCCATTTTATAACCGATAACCCATTGCAAAATTTTTGCTTCCTGTTCTCTTGACCTTGAACTCTGCTGGTTTAAAGGTTGAGTAACAACACTTTTTTCACTTAACTGGACATTGGGACACCACAGTGCCATTTTGGGCTTCTGACACTACTGGATCCAAAAGCCAAAATGACTATATTGGCTATGATGATGTTTGTTATCAATCATTATGATTGCTGCTACCCAAAGAAGCGGGAAAATATGTCTAGATCTCAGAGAATTCTTTGTGTGTCTCCTAATACTACCACATCCAATGGTAAAGTTAGTGAAAGACTACAGAAACATAATATAGGAAGGAAGACCAAGGTTCAGATCTCTCAGCAACGCGAACCATTCTCTTTTTGTATTCCTCCCTCCTGTTTGGCAGCTCCTTTCGGTTTCTTTGTTAGATTCTTTTCATGTTCTTATGGTGCACATATTTGAGCAACTCATGACTCTGTTCTTAGAGCTCTTTTCTCTCCATAGTAAATTGATTTCTGAATTTTTCCTGTGGTTTTAGATGCCATCTGTGTACTGATGACTCCAAAGTTTGTATCTCCAGCCAAGACCATCCCCTGGACTCCAGCCTCATGTATCCAACTGCCTAGCTGATATCTAAATATGTACTAGGGTTCATAAAATTAACAAGTTCAAAACCAAACTCTTGATTGTCTTCCTCTTATACTCTTCTCCATCTTAATCAATGGCAACTCCATTCTTCCAGTAGATTGAACCCAAAATCCTGGAGTCATCATTGACTTCCTTCTTTCTCTCACCTACCACACCTAAATCATCCTCAAAGCCTGTCAGCTATACTTTCAAAATATACCCAAACTCAATAATTTCTCTTTATGTACTCTTGCTTTGGTTAGTGAATAGTCTCCTAAGTATTTTTTCTGCTTCCATCCTCTATTAGTCACATGTTTCTGATGTTTTGATATCTGGTGTCTTGCTGACCCTGGAGAGATTGCCCCTCCCAGGGCTAGCCAATTTCTAGAGATAGAGATAGTGCTGGCCTGCAAGTGCCCTTTCATATGCAAACCAACCAATCCAAGCCCAGACCCTCAACCACCTCCTTTATAAAGCTCTTACACTCCAGACCATTATCTCCCTGCCCTAATCACCCTAAGGCCAGTTACCAGACACCTAGCCCCTACACAGCCTGCTAAAATTATTCAAACTAGCCAATCCAAAACCTGCGCACCTTGCATTACCTTACCTTTCCCACAGAAACTACAATCAAGGCTCTTGCCCATGTTTTCTTCTTCTGGTATGACTCCTGACCAAGCCCAGTGCTTCCCCTTTGTGTCCCTGTATGGCATGGCATGCCATGCCCCCTCCTCTTGGGAACTGTAACAAACTATCTTTTCAATGGCAGTAGTCTTCTGATCTGTTGGCCTCAACATACATGAGTCATGATAAAATACACTTAAAAACACAACCTTAACTGCCATCCTTCTCTCCCTCAGTCTAATCTACATAGAACAACCAAGTGATCCTTTAAAAATATGTCAGATCATGTCATTTCTACTTTGAAAGTCCTCCAATAGCTTCCCATTTCTCCCAGGTCCTACAAGACATGACAGATTCTGCTTCTCCCTTCTCTGTTACTTCTCTCCCCTCCTTGCCTCACTGATCTTCTTGGAATTCCTTATCAAGTCAATCTTCCCACTTCACAGCCTGTGCATTTGTTTCCCTTGCTCAGAATGCCTTTCTCCTACTCATCCACATATCTTACTTCCTTAGGTTTTTGCTCCATACCTGTTGGAGAGGTATTCTCCATCCACTATATGTAAAGGAAACCTTGCATCTCCCATTCCATTACTTTATCTTCATTTCTATGTTTCTTTTCCTTTTTAGTAGTTATAACCATCCCCAGATTACTTCTTCTATTATTATTATTGCTATTATTATTTTTCTTATCTCTTCCCACTAGAATGTAACTTTCCCAAATGCAGGTACTTTGTTTCTTTCACTGCTATATTCACAGTGCCTAGAATGGGTCCTACCACAGGGATAGGTAGCCACTAAATAATTAGGCAGTAAAAGTAAATTTTTGTTAGTCAAGGGCTAAAACTTTGGATATATAGTTGATGTAATGGTACTAAGAAAGTTTCTCTTTTACAGAAGTAAAATTCAAAATTTAAAAATTGACCTCTAAAATTAATGCTCTCTCTAACTGACATCCTTTATTCTATAAAAGTTGCAGGATCTCTATAATAGACAATTTCTCTTCCAGAAATCTGCTTAATGGCCCCATTTTTTTCTCACTTGATCCATTGCTCTCGTGTCTATAGATTCTCTGACCCAAACCTGGCTTTACTCTTCTCCGTGCCACCTAGATTTTGTCAGCCCCCCTGGACATTTTTCACCTTCACTCATTTTCTTGGCTTCGTATTTTTCCCCATCTTTTTATTTCTTTTCTCTTTGTTTTGTCTTTTATTTTCTTTGCTTCTTTTGGTAAGAAATATTTCCCAGTATCCTAAGAACCTTAAATAATATCTTCTTTTCCTACAAGGTAAGGAGAATTTAAAGATGTCTCCTAGACATACTTCATGCAACCTGAAAGTTAATAAAATGTACTGGATTTGTTATATTTTGTTGAATATACTAAAAGGCATTGTTTTAGTTTGCCTAGATTTAATGAGAACTAGTCTGCAAAGACATTGTCTCTCTGAAGTTATGGTTCAATTGTGTATATGAAAATATATTATAGAAAACTTAGAATAACATGCTAAGCTAAAAACCAAGCTCCTACTGGGACAGGGAATATACAAGATGAGCAAGAAAGTAGAGCAGAATTGTAGTGCCAGAAAGTAAGGAGGGGCTTTAGGAACAAAACGATGAACGTCAGGGAACACAGGAACCAACACAGGAAAGAGCTCCTAATGGCCAAACCTGGAGTAATTTGAGCAACAAAAAAGCAGTATTAGATTATTACCCAAAGTATAACATAAATATACACGTCCATAATAATATAAATAAATGAAATAAGGAAAATGGAAGAGAAGAGACAAATATCTTTTATAGAAGAATTCCAAGTAATTCATGTAGATACTCTCTCCTCAAGGAGGTGGAGTGTAACTCCCACTCTTTTTTTTTTTTTGTGTGAGGAAGACCAGCCCTGAGCTAACATCCGTTGCTAATCCTCCCCTTTTTGCTGAGGAAGACTGGCCCTGGGCTAACATCCGTGCCCATCTTCCTCCACTTTATACGGGACGCCGCCACGGCATGGCTGACAGGCAGTGCGTCGGCGGGCGCCCGGGATCCGAACTCGTGAACCCCGGGCTGCCAAGCGCGGACGAAACCGCTGCGCCACCGGGCAGCCTCTAACTCCCACTCTTTATATTGGGCTATGCTTAGTTACTTGCTTCCAAAGAATACAGTATTAAAAGGGGAAAGAAGGATGACTTTACGGTGGAGGAACCTGACAAACACAGCCTGAGACAGGTGATGAAGGTCAACATAACCAGAGATGAGCCCAGTTGATAGTATGGAGTCTTGACCTGGTGTGATGAGAAGGGCAGTTCACCTCTGTTGTCTCCCTCCTCAAAACTCAGAACCTCCGTCTAATTATGAGAGAAACATCAGACAAACTCCAACTGAGGGAACTTTCTACAAAATATCTGACCAGTACTCCATGAAACTGTCAAGGTCATCAAAAACAACAATAGTCTGAGAAACTGTCACAGCCAAGAGAAGCCAAAGAAGACATTACAACTAAATGTAATAAGGTGTCACAGATGAAATCCTGGAACAGAAAAAGGACAATGTGGAATTTAGTTAATAATAATGCAGCATTTTTGGTTCATTAGCTGTGACAAATTTATTGTCACAATGTAAGATGTTAATAGAGGTTGAAACTTTGTGCCGGATATACAAGCACTCTGTACTACCTTTGCAACTTCTCTGTAAATCTAAATCTGTTTCTATAAATCTAAACGAGTAAATCTATTATAGAAAGGTTATTTAAAAAGTTGAGCTCAAGGAGGTGACAGACATTGTGTTCTCTGCCTTTAAGACACTTTCCTCCTTTTCTTCAAGTAGATCTCCTATAGACTTCAGTCAGATGTAATTTCATCTCAGAATAAAAGTAATATCTCTAAGTGTCTATTTCTTTGCTAAACCACATGGATATCTCTCCATGACATTACTCCATGATATCTCTCTGTTGGTATTACTCTTGGTTTTGTTTCAAAATGACATGTTTAAGGATAGTGGGAGACATCATCATGTGCGCACTGACACCAGTGAGGAGACATCAGGGAAGGCAATGTCTCTCCCCACCCTCCAACCCCATCAGGTTTCCCTTTGTCACCTCTGGCTATGGACCCATGAATGAGAAGATATAGAAACACACTGGATTTAGAAGAAAATGAACTGTTTGTATTATTTTCTTTAAAGAAGTTCCCGCCAACTCTCTGTAGTATCTCAGTTCTACATATACCCTTTTCTCATCATCTGAAATCTGAGGAAGAATATTGATGAATCTACACCAACTGTCCACCATATCTAAGACAGCCCAGGTCCAGCTCTAAGAGCCTTGCTTATTCTCATTACTCAGGAGAGAAGCACTACTCTTACCTGGCCCATGTTTCTCTATCTTAGGTTTCTAGTAATTTCTGGTGTCCATCACACCCTTGGAACCCCTTAGCCTTACCAACATTACTTTAGTAGGAACTGAACATATGTACCAACATACATTACTTCAATCAAAACAACAAGCAAGGAAGCAAACAAACAAAAAAAAACAGGAAAAATACTCCTGGTGTATTCAGTCACCTTACTTGTTTGCAAACATTTGTCTTTCTATATGATTGACAGATGTGAGGGTTGATGAATAAAGCCTTGATTGACCGGAAAGAAAGCAGAGAAAGGAAAGGGGAAAGAAATGCTAAAATAAAAGTGGTTTTATTCTTTTGTAGTTGTTTGCCTAACTTACAAGATCAAGTGTTAGACTTAAAGGCGGTGCAGTTAGCAGTAAAATATAAATTCATGGAGAAAACTGATGCTAGGAAAAAAAAGTCAAGGAAAGACAATTTTATGCTGAGAATTTAGGTTTAGATTTCCAGTGCAAATCAAGAGCCCTTTTAGTAAAACACCCAGATACCAGCAGTACAGCCTAGAAGATGGGCCAATTACAAGAACCACTTAGGTACCTGCTGTAGGATGAAATCTAAAAGAATAATCAAAACTACTGTTCCTGGATAGTTGAAACTGACTACAGAGAACAACTGTGAATTTTTAGTGAGGAAAACAGGCCACGGCATAAGCAACACAAGTTTCTGTTTAACTGCCTGTGCAAAGCTGATTTAAAATAACTGGGTTTTGTGGGTCATCAACACTTAGATGGTTCTGAAAGAGTTCTTCTGTAAGGGAGTTCTCATTTGGCTTATTCACAGAATGTTTTAAGTGGTTTTTGGACAAATACAATCATCCCATCTTCATAAACAATATCTAGAATTTTCTTGCCACTAGGTCCATTATTGATAGTGTCTAATTTTTTCCTTTTGCTCTTTTAGAATTAGTTTACAATATGGTATGAGGTAGGGATCTACATTTACTTTGTTCTTAAATTTTTGCCTATTAATTCCATTACCATTTGTTGAATAATCTATCCTTTCTCCTGACATTAATCATATTCTTCATATTACTATATCTTGTACATTTGTAGATGTATTTCTATTTTCTTCACCATTGCCATGTCTGCTTTTATTGGGCCAATATAACACAGTTTTATTTTTAATGCACAGCTGCATTTTTATAGAGCATTTTAATATCCGATAGGGAAAGGCATCTTTGTCACAAATTTTTCTATTCCTGATAGTTTATCCTTCCTGATAAATTTCAAAATCATTTGCCAATACGAAAATAAATATTTTTAACGTTCATGGTGTTCAAAAGCCAAAAAGTATTAAAAGGTAGACGGTGAAAATTCTTCCTCTCATCCTTGTTTGCCATCTTCCTGGATCCCATGTCACCCTCCTCCCACAAACCAGTAAGCACTATTTGTTTCTCGTGTACCCTTCCAGAGTTTCTGTATACACATTAAAGCAATTATAGATTCTTAATTTCCTTCTTTTTTAAACAAAAGGCGCTCCTTAACAATATACTTTTGTCACTTAAGATTATACCTTGCGGGCATCTTCACTCTTTTTTTGCAATTTGATTGCGTTTTATGGATGTACCATAATTTATGTAACTAGTCCCCTATTGATGGACATTTATGTTTCACCAGTGTTTTGCCACCAGCCCTGGTGACATAGTGGTTAAGATTTGGTGTTCTCACCACAGTGACCCGGGTTCGCTTCCTCATGTGGGAACCACACCATCCGTCTATCAGTTGTCAGACTGTGGCAGCTGCCTGTTGCTAAAAGCTCTGCCACCGGTAATCCAAATACCAGTGGGGTCACCCATGGTGGACAGGTTTCAGTGGAGCTTCCAGACTAAGACAGACTAAGAAGAAGGACCTGGTCACCCAATACCAAAAAAATTGGCCATGAAAACCCTACAAATAGCAGTGGGGCATCGTCTGATATAGCACTGGAAGGGAAGGGGATGGTGCAAAAAGACAGGCAGGGCTCAGCTCTGCTGTCCACAAGGCCACTAGGAGTTGGAATTGATTCAACAGCATTAACAAACAAAAAATCTTTTGCCATTATGAACAATACTACCGTACCTTGAGTAAACTTGTACATACCCAAATTAGCACAAGAACTGTATCAGTGGAATGACTTATCAGGAATACGATTGTTGGGTCAAAAAGCACAAGCATTTCTAATTTTGATAGATCTTACCAAACTGCCTTCTGTAAGAGGTCATACAAATTTATACTCTCCCCAGCAATGTATGTGGGTACCTATTTCCTCCCTGTGTTAACACCACTGTATATTATCTAATTTTTGGATTTTTGCTAATCTAATAGTGAAAAATGGTATCACATTTACACTTTTCTTATATGAATAATGCTAAACATTTTTTCCCGTGTTTAAGGGTCATTGTATTTCTTTTTTGCATTATTTAAGTCTGTGGCCATTTTTCTATCTGGTTCTTCAATGTTTTAATGGATTTTTTTTTCTACAGGCTTTTTATACATAAGGAAAAAGCAAAACACTTTATGATATGAATTGAAAATATTTTGCCCCAATTTGTTGTCTTTTGAACATGCTTTTTTTTCAGATTTTTAAAAAATGTGGTTAAATTATGTCAATCTTTTTTTTAATGGCATCTGAAATTTGAGTTATAAAAAGCCCTTCCTTTCTTGAAAGTTATGAAGAATTGTATCCTTTCTTCTTATATTTTTATTATTTTATTTTGAAATACAAATTATTGACTCTTTTGGAATTATCCTGCTATATGATTTGAGGTATGGATTTAGTTTTTTTTTTTTTTTTTTTTTTTGCCTAATTGGCTATGAGATTGTCCCAACCCCATTTTCCACTGATTTGATATGCCACCTTGATCATATATAAAATTCCAGCTCATGCTGAGGTCTATTTCTGGGCTTTCTCTTCTAATTCCATCAGTCTGTCTATTTATGTACGTTTTCCACTGTTTTAACTATTGAGGTTTTATAATTATAGCTTGAGCATCTGGTAGTGCATCTCTCACCCATTGGTCTTTTTTTAAGAGGCTTTTCTGATTCTTCTTTTAGGTTTATTTTTCTATACTTATTTTATGATCAGTTGTCTGCTTTGAAAGAAATCCTCTTTTTTAAAATTAGAAACATGACAAAGATGTTAAAACAGCTTAGGGATAATGACATAATGTTGATGTTGGAATATTCAAATAAGAGCACGTTATGTATTTGCACTTGCTCAAGTCTTCTCCTGTGTCCTTTAGTAGTATTTAAAATTTTTTCTCCATAAGGGTTTTACACATTTACAGTTAAGTTTCTTTCTTGGTAATTTATATTTTTTGAGGCTATTGGAAATTTAGTCTTTTTTCTCCACATTAGACTCTCACTGATTATATAAATGACATTGGTCTCTGTATATTAAATTTATGCCTTGCTACCTAACTGAATTCTCTTCCAGTCTGTCCATTATCTGCAAATAGTGATAGTTTTATCTCTTGTCCAATTTTTATAGCTTGTTTTACTTTCAGTAAAATGTCAGATAATAGCAGTATCCTTTTCTGTTTCTTCATTTAATTAGGAAAGCTTCTAGTGTTTCTCCATTAAAGATGAAGAATCTGGGCTAACATAGATATGTATTATGATGTTGAAAACAAATAATCTAAGCTTTATTACTGAATTTTTAAAACAACAATTGATATCGAGTGAAATTGCACAAATTTAAAATGTTAGTCTCAGGAAATTAAAAATCTTCTCATGATGAAGCAGAGCACATCTTCTTATTGGCAAAGTATTTTATGTCCTTTGGCAAAATTTTGTGGTTTTCTTCATATAGGAGTTTCATGAAGAGCCCAGTTGTCTTGATATTCAGTGTTGATATTTAAGTCCCCATTTTACTTGAACTCTAACCAGCTTTTGACACTGTTCTAAATTCTCTCCTTCTTAAAACACTCTTTTATCTCTGATCTAATGATGCCTCACTACTGGTTGTCCTCCAATATCTCTGACTACTCATCTACGTGAGTTGATTTCTAGCTTTTTTATATTTGTTTTCACTATTGTACATAGGAGCTTTTTCCACTTTTCCATTATATTTTTTCCAACTGGTTCTTGTAAACAGGTCCTAAAAGAACTGTGATCCTACTGAAAGATACTTCTATTAATTTTTGGTTTTTTCTTTAGTTTTTCAATTGCTGTCTCTATAACACAAAGAACTATGTTAAATAATGGTTGAGAAAATAAGCACATTTTCTTGTCCCTTACTTTAAAGGGGATAAATAGTGCCTTACAAGCAGGTCTAATAACCACTATTGGTCTTCTGGTTATTCTTCTATCTGTTTTGTTTAAAAATATAATTTATTTAATGATGGAGTCTATTTCTAGACTTTCTGATATTGAAGATAATCACATCTTTTCTGGTGGCAAGGTACACATATTTTTTTCTTATTTGTCATGTTAGGTACATTCTCTTAATAGATGCATTCCAGAATAAATGGTGCTAAATTATGGTGAATTAATTCTTTAATGTATGACTAAATTTTATTTGCAAATATATCATTTAGGATTTTAAAATTCATAATATTTAAAGCTGGCTTATGGTTTGCATTTTTCTGCTAAATAATTAATTAGTTGTAGTATTTAATTCAGTTATTCCACAAATCCTTAATAAGCACTCACTTTGCTGCAGTCAGTGTGCTGGGTGCCAGGAGTACAATGGGTCACAAAACCAATGTGGTCCCTGAACTCCTGGATCTCGGAGCATAAGGTCCGGTTGAAACCATGATGTATTTTACAAAGAAGAGTTTACAATGCCATGAGGGAAAAAACTGGAGAATCTGAACTAGTTTGGAATTTCTGAATGTTCAGGAAGGCTTCTGAGGAAGTGACAATTGAGTTGAGACCTGCAAATTGAGTAGAAGTTAATGTGTGAAAGGATTAGAGAATCAAGAAGAACCCTGTAAGTACAGACCTTGTAGCAGGAGACACTAGAACACACAAAATAGGGGGAGGGTGGTGCATATACGGTGCAAGGGGCCAGTCCTTGCAACTCTTTCGGCTGTTTCTTTTGGTATTTACCTCTGTTTCTCTGAACTACCATGTGCTTATATGGCTGCTTCATGAAGTATCATTACCTGTTGACTCTGCACTCTTGAAGATAACTACTGTCCTTCTCTACCACTCTGTCACTCATATGCATAAATACTGTCTCCCAACGCTCCCAAAGTGATCACATCATAACAGTGGTCAGATCTTTTTCATTTTTTACATACTTAACTGTGTAAAATGAATTCACAGAAGAATCATGTGGCACAATAAGATTATACTTATTTTCCAATACAACTTTTCCTCTGAAGTTAATAATCATTCTCATTTGTTTCTATGTAGTATGCCCCCAAATCTCTTCTGGTTGCTTAATCACCTTTCAACGCTTTTAAATACAACGGTATTTTATTCATTTCCTCTTCTTCCAGACATCTTTCCCAGAGCCTCATGACCTGCTTCAGTCAGGACTAGCTGCTTCCCAGGACTGCTGCAAGGCCATCATCTTGGAATCTCCCTTCCCCATTGTCCATTTCCTTTGCCTCTGTTTTTGTGTGTTTGTTACCCTGTTCCTGAATCCCTTGACTTTCTTGGTTTACTCTCTCAGTTTCTTCCCGAGAAAGGAGGCATGGAAGTAAGATTTGGGAGGTATTTTATATCTGAAAGTATTTTCTATTCTGCTCTGGCATTTTTGTAGTTGTTTGGCTGGGGATAGAATTCTAGGTTCAAAAAAAATTATCCCTCTAGAATTTTAAAGGCAACACCACATTGTGGTTAAGCTTTTAGGGTTACTGTAGACATTTTGATTCATTATCCTTTGTAATGGTGCTTGTTTGATTTCTCTTCTATGTCCCCTAAATTTTAAAATTTAATGAGGATGTACCTTTAGTGTGAGTCTATTTTTTCCTATCGTGTTGGATACGCACTGGATCATTTCAAAATTAGAATTCATGATCCTGCTTCTGGGAAATTTCTTTGATGATTCCCTTTCCTGATTTTCTCTTTCTAGAACTCTGATTCACATGTTGGAACTTCTGAACTTCTTTTTAAAAAATCTTTTCACTGCATTTCTTCATTTTTCTATTTTTGGTCTGCTTCTCAGGATATTGTATTATTTCTACCCTCCAATTTTCTATTATTTTTTGTTTCCGCTAACACATTTATGATTTCCAAAGTTCTTTTTTTCTCAAATATTCAGTTATCAAAGTACTTTGTTTTTGTTTCATGGATGCAATATTTCAGAAATCCTGCACAGTCTGCTTTTCTAAGTCCCTCCCTCCCCCCTTTTGTTTGCTTATTTGCTTCTTTGTTTGTTTTGGCCTCCATTTCTTATGTCAGAGTTTTTCCTCAGACATTCTCCTTGACTATTTTTCATACACAAGAGAAGAACACAAAGAAGCTGATTAACATTTTGTTTGCATGGGTGGGCTTTGTAGACTGGGGACTTCATGGCAGGCCTGGCCTTTCTCAACAGGATTCTGGAAGAGAAATAAGTGCTACAGAATATTATTTGAGTGACTATTTTCTCATTTTTCCCTAGGGAGTTATTTAGTTAGTATCATTCTAGATTCAGGGAAAGTAGGTTAATTGTGTATGATGGAAGCTATAGAGCATTAGGGCTTAATTGTCCCAAAGAA
Organism: Tapirus indicus; assembly: GCA_031878705.1. Taxonomy (NCBI): domain Eukaryota; kingdom Metazoa; phylum Chordata; class Mammalia; order Perissodactyla; family Tapiridae; genus Tapirus; species Tapirus indicus. The sequence goes on from CM062933.1 coordinate 4,699,046, forward strand.
CTTAGTTTTGGAAGGGTTGCTTTGGCCCCAATGTATCTTTAAAACTTTTAACTTGGGCCAGTCAGATTCCCCAGAAAAGAATCTTTCAATCAGCTATCTGCAAGGTTTGACATGCCTACATTCTGGGAGCTGAGTGGGGAAAGCATACTAGATGTGTCAGTATTTTGGTGGGTAAAGGTTCACTGAGGCCCCCGTTTACAGGAAGCTCTAGACTCTCACCCTCACCTGTGCTAGTGGTTCCCAGGCCAGAATTCTGTACTATGTCTTCACTAGAGAAAATCCTCATTCTGTTGCAAAAGAGATAGTGAGAAGGGCCTTTCTGCCTGGAATCAGGGAGGGGATTCAGGGGCCTAATTTCTTTTCAACTTCACTTTTAACTAATCCTTCTGTTAGCCCCACATCCACCCCCACTTTGAGAGGTGTGTCATGCCAGCCACTCTTCAGGCTTCAGGAGGTTCTGCAGTGCAACTGGACTCTCTATCTTGCCTGTTTAAGATTCAGTTTTCTCGATTCTGCCAATATACCACTCTTTTTCTGCTTTTAAGCTTCTCAGATTTTGTTTCTATCATCTTCTCTTCCAATATCTTTATTCCTACAATTTTGTGACTAAAGAAAACAAAAAACATCTTTTTACTGGTATTTCATGGGGTTCAGGAAAAAGCAAAGGAAAGTGCATATGTTTAACCCACTACCGATAACCAGAAGCCTAATTATTTTGCCTTTAGATTACATTTTAATATTGTACAGAGAGAAGATTGTCTCATTCTTCACTGTTTCAGAAAAGACCTGCTTGCTCCATCCTGTTTATTCCATCCTGATGAACTTCAAAGTAATTTAAAAAAAAATCTATGGGGGTGTTATTTGTAAGTACATTAAATACTCATAAATATTTATTGGGAAGAATTTTTACAATATCATGGTTTGATTTTCAAGAAAATAAGGCTCTGTTCCCTTCTTTATATGTCTTCTTTTAAGACCTCTTAGCAAAGATTTTAGAGTTATTTATATGTGTTTCCTTATTTCTTGTCAAGACAGTTACAATTTATTTTAAATAACTTGGTAGAATTTTAAAAGACAATATTTATTCCCATTATATTTCTTGAGATTTTCTGGTATGTAAATAAACTTAAAATTGTGAATACTTATTTTATAACTGGACAGCTAATTTTATTCTATTTTTCTAATAGATTTTTTCAGATATTTCTCTCATGCCCTAGGAAGACAAATATCATCTGTAAATAATAATTTTCTCACTTTTTATGATGACCATTCTTCTTTTTGAAACTCTAAAGCAATCTCATTAGTTTCTTTTCTTTTCTTCATTCTATTTGCTTTTTCAGATTAATTTAGCTGTTTTTTTTACTATCTTACACTATTAATTTACTTTGAACAGTTTTTTTGTTTAGTAATATATGCAATAATTTTATATTTCTGTAGAACCTTGACTTTATAAGAAACACTTCTGTAAATAATGTTATCATTTTCATAATTTTATAAATTATCTGCAACTATTTTTATTTACTTTTTGACTTAATATTTCAGAGGCATGTAGTTTTATTTTTTAAGTAATTTAGCTTACTTGTTGAACTTTCATTACTACATTTTAAAATTATTCTGTATGATGGGTGTCTCAAAGGTGTCTTCAGGGTGGCATTTCATCCAAAGACATATTTTGTTTAGTGATTTTGTCATGTCTGAATAGTCTTTTAAAATTCAATGTAACTATGGGGCCGGCCCGGTGGCGCAGCGGTTTAGTCGGCGCTTGGCAGCCCGGGGTTCGCCGGTTCGGATCCCGGGCGCCCGCTGACGCACTGCCTGTCAGCCATGCCGTGGCGGCGTCCCATATAAAGTGGAGGAAGATGGGCACAGATGTTAGCCCAGGGCCAGTCTTCCTCAGCAAAAAGAGGAGGATTAGCAACGGATGTTAGCTCAGGGCTGGTCTTCCTCACCAAAAAAAAAAAAAAAAAAAAAAAAAATTCAATGTAACTATGTAGGTATGCAATTGGTCATAACTCTAGAAATTCAGTGCCTATTATTTTATACCTGACCAACTTCACCCACCCTAAGCAAATCATTGACCTGTTAACTCCTACTATAGAAAATACAATTTTGTTTGTGATTATCTCATATTTAGACTCATAGCTGTCTCATATTTAGGGGAAAGGAGAGCAAACTTCAAACTTTCATGATCAAAGAATAATCTTCAAATTTGTTTATAAGTAGTATGATAAGAGGCCAGATACTATGTACTAATCACAAAATTGTGACCCCAGTGATGTTTTAATGCCTCTAAGTTTTGTGCAATTAAGCAAGATGAGAGAATAGAGCTAATAAAAATCCAGCCCCTATTTCTAATTAGCAAGCTATAGAAGTAAATATGTCAATGGAAAACATGCCTCTGCTGCAGATGTGAAGAAACGGAGAAGGAGTCACCACACTTTTTCTGTCAAGGGCCAGATGGTAAATATTTTCAGTTTTGCTGGTAATATGGTTTCTGCTGCAACTGCTCAGCTGTGCCCTTGTGGTGTGAAAGAAGCCCCAGCAATATGTGAGTGAATGACCATGGCTGTGGCTAGTACAATTATTTTTTGCAAAAACAAGTGATAGACTAGATTTGGCCTGTGGGCCATTTTGCCAGCCTTTGGATTAGAGCAGTTCATCAGGTCCCACCTTATACAGACAGAAGTTGAGGAAAACTCTAAAACTAGCCTGGAACCTGGTCCTGGGGTTGCATGACAGCTTGGTGCCTCAGGTGTCTATTTCTGCCCAGGTAACAGGATGGAGAGATCAGTCAAACCATGGTCTCTAGTGTTGTTTATGTATTCAGCCCCCCACCCCCCACTACCTCAAAATTAGAGTTTCTTTTCTTACTTTATGGTTTTAGTAAGAGGAGAGTTTTATCTGATTGGCCCATGTGAATGAATTAGGGAATATCAATACAATGATTTTGATCCAACTTCAATATTTCTAGTTATATTGGGGGTAAACTGAATTAATTATGATCAGAGAATAAGTCTCATATATTTTATTCTTACATTGGAATTTTTCTTTGTGATGGTGCTGGAGATCTTCTGTTTAACCCAATAGATCAAATCTCCACACTTCTCTACCCTGCTTGTAGCCCAGGAGGCTGATCTGTGCAACCTGAATCAACGGACTCCCATGCCCACTGGCTGCTGATTCCCCTACAGCCCTCCGGGAATAGGGAGTGAACTCTTCAGGAGATCAGAGAGAGGGAAGACAGGATGATTCAGGTGCTTATTCACTCAGCTTCTTCCCTTTTCTGAAGGTTGCAGCTTCTGTGGAGTAGTTCTCTCTACACAGCTCTCTCTTTCCCTCTGGGTTCTGCAGACTGCTCTTCACCCTTCAGGAAGCTGGGACTAGCTCCTGATGTCGCCCATCCTTTGTGGCTTCCCTATACTTTGACCTCTTCTTTGTAAATGGTCTCTTTTTAAAACCCCTCTCAAATTAGCCACTTTTTGTGTGCAGTTTGTTTCCTGCCAAAACCCTAAATGATAAAGTTAGCAAATAAATGATCAATATCCTGGTGGCCCAAGAGAATGGATAGTCTCTATTTGTAGACTATGAAGTTTGTTATATTAATTCTTTCATATAATCAAATTTTGCCTCATTTAAATTTTTTATTTTTGTAATCTATAAAGTTATATTAAAGTATTACCTACAACAAATGTATTTCTATAACTTTCTCATTATTTTTCCTTAGATAATGTGATTTGATGGCCCATAAAGTTTTAGAGTTTACTTTTATCAAAGTGAAATGACTTTTCTTTCCCACTTAATAATTTTTAATCTTTAAAATCTCACTCTGATGTGAATATTACTGCTCCAGCATTTGTTTGTTTACATCAGATTGATAACATTTTGTCTCTTCTTTAATCTTTATTGTATATAAATTATTTATTCTAATTATTTATATAATTTCTTAGCCAAGTTGAGAAAACACTAAATATATAATGAAAAAACAGAGAGATCACTAATAATACCAACTCCACAGCCAGCTACTACCTTTGTGCTGTTCCGATCTCTGCACCCCTCCTGTGCTACCCAAATCTTTCCACTATGTTGTGGCTGGGTGATCAGCACTGTATCCTCAGGCTCCTTTCTGAACTTCCTTCTACCTTCTAGTTTTAACCAAATCTGGCTGTCCCATGAAGACTCTGCGTTCCCAAAGTGAAGTATTCTCAAGTAACAGCTTGGTTGATAGCCTCTTTGCAAGCCCCTTTTCTTGCAAACTATTACTTTATCTTCCTTTTGCAAGAAAAGTTCACACCTACTCTGAGGTTAGCACTATCATAATTTACCATCTTGCTACTTCCTCATTGCTAGTCCCCTAATTTTCTCTCCATCATTCACTGAAGACAATTCAGTCTCTTTAACATTCAAGATATTTATTATGCACATCTCTGATTTCAAGTAAGTTTTAGGTATAACACAAATATTTACACATGGTACTTATTCTTATGAGACATGACATGTACCAACATCTCCATTTTATGAAGAGTGCAAAAAATAATACTCTGCCTCCCTATTTATCTCAGTAAATTTCTCTAGTTTAGTTCATTCTACCTAGTCCTCAATATAGTTGCAAAATGTTTTATATACTGTGGTTGCACAGTGTTCATATTCTGTGGTTACATATTCTGAACATGAAGTACATATATGTATATGTCATATAAGTATACATATATGAAAGTATATATGCTATACATGTATACATATATGAATGAATATAAAGTATGTGTGTATACATATATGTAAATCATCTATTTGTATATTAAGTATTTGTGTTCTCTAAATCTTCCTTTGGATGTTAAGCTGTCTTGAGAACAGGGGCTATGATGTATATGAGAACTTGTTCCCAGATTTCTTCTTTTCCCAGAGCTCTGACTGATTAGAAGCAGGAACTTTTGTTAAAATGCTTCCATTCTTTAGATTTAAAATCACAGAATTATTCCTGAGCATTTTCATCTTTTCTTTCCAAGTGTTCAAGTAGTAAGAAAGAGAGTGGGATCTTTTATTTCAGAACAAAAATGAAGATATTTAAGATCATGTTATTGTATAGTGAAAGGATTACTATGGAGACTAAAGAGTACTTTCAAGCTAGAATAACGACTTTGAATTAATAAAAAAAAAAAAAAGCTTAAGCACTTGTCCTAGATAAGAGCCAGTGTGAATTGCCTAAGCACTGACTATGAGTTTTTCAGAGTACTATTTTGCAAAGTCATCCCACAGCCAGATTTCTAAACATAGACCTTGTAAATTAGAGAGAAAAATCCAGAAGACATTTTTGTACATTGAGGTCAGATGAAAATTTCCACCCTGTGTACTTTGTCCCTCTAAATGGTGTTAGCTGCCCTTTTTCTTAAACTTTGAGCACCAGGAGTGGAGATTTAATTAAGAAATTCTAATGAAATATTTATAGAAATATTAAGCAATCAAATTATCATTATTTAGCTTGACATTTGGTCTTTTCCCATCTTACATCTTTGATTATGTTCTCCTTTCCCCTTTTTTACATTATCAGAAATGCCTCATGATGCCAAGATAAGAAATAGCCTAAGTTCTTCTCTGGGAAATGACTATAGAATAGCTGAGGTCAGAAACCAGCTAACTACTATAGTCAGATATGGAATTTTAGGGATTAGAGCAAAACAATGAAATGTGAGATCAAAAAACTACATAAAGACCCAGCCTTAAAAATCATATTGTGGTGTTACTCTTCTTTAACACAAGCTGCCCCTGGTAAGCCACTGAGGGGCAATACAGGGAGTTGCTTTTGTCTGGCAGAAAGGAAATTACTCGCAGATACTTTTAGCTACAGGCATGCTCTCAGCTAGGCCCACTACTGGAAACATATTGATAAATATAATTTCATGGAACTATGGGGATTCTTGGCAATGGACATGTACTAAAAACTTTACTTAAGCATTTATTTAAGTAACTGAAGCAAAGGAAAATAAAACTAGCATTTACTGAACATAGAATTATAGGTTTAGGAGATAAGAGAAACAATAATCAGCAAGATTTCATTCGGTAAACAGGTTCTTGCAGAATGACACTTAATCCCAATGTTATGACCTCCTACACTGTATTATGCAGATTTAATTAGGAAATATTCTTACTAGTAGAGAACGTTTACCAAGTAAATATGTTTAATGATTGTAATCAGAATAAAATGTTTCTATGATTTCATAGCATCATTCAGCTGTGACATGTAAGTCTAATGATTATTGCTTAAAAGAAGTTTGCATTTGGATGAAAACTACAAATGAAAAAAATCATTTTGAATTTTTAAATAGACCAAATTTCTATTTTTCAGAAAAGGAAACACATTTATGTCCTCATGTACTAAGTATACAGAGATTTAGGTGTATAGTTATTTTATATCAGCATAGATCATCTATGTTTTGATGTATTATTTGTGTGACTCAGTGTGAGAAATGTATCACATTGAATTCTCCCCTAAGAAACAATTTAGAACCAGTGCTTTTGTCATTTGAAAGGGAACTCTTTATCCCTAAGCCAAAAAAATAGAAAGAAAGGTTAAAAAGCAAGCAACAACAACAAAATTCCAGATTTCCAGAAAGAGTAGTCTTAGATGAAATAGATATCTGTATCTGAAAACACAACCATCGCTGATTTGGAGACAAAATGACTTGGTTTTCATCCCTCATCTGCTACTTCCTTGCTATGTGACCTTGGTCAAATTACTAATTTGGTGAGGCAGTGGAGGGAGCTTAGTTTTCTACAAAATTGAGGGAGTATTACCTAAATTTGCATGGTGAATGATATGGCTATTACTTTATGGATTTTTTTATGGATTTTTTTATTGCATGCATATCAAATTGGAACAGGAAATGGTCAATCAGTCATGCAGTCTTTGAGTGTCAGGTATTTTTATGGATAGTCTCAATTTTAGGTTTAGGTTGGTTTTATGTACTTAGACAAATAATCAAGAAGCATTTGCACATGGTGTTTGGTCCAATCTGCTAGAACCGTCTTTCTACAGTCCATTGAAAAACTGGTGTTTCTTTCTATTAGCTGATGTGCTGTCTTATAAATGGATCACACTGATTAATTTGACAGAAAGTTGATCAGTACACTCCTTTGAAGACTATAAAGAACAGTGTAAATAAGATAGTGCAACAAATACGATGGATGGATATGCATTTGAAACTTCATTCATATATCAGACCTCATTTACTATACTGTGTAACTTTCAGCTTGTCAAGAATATGCAAAATATGCATATGCAGCATTAATAGTCAAATGTGAATTATAATGGTTTAAAATGTAAATTTATTCAACTGAAAAATAATAAAGTGGGAAAAAATAGTTGGAAAATCTCAAAGGGAAGGATGCTTTTCCTTTAAGATGTTTTCAAAGGGTGTGTCAATGTGACACCTCAGGAAATTCTGTCCAGTATCCTGCTAAAGCAATAATACACTCAGTCTGCTCAAAATTAGGCTCTGTAAATTAATAATCTTAAATGATCTTCAAGAGACTGGATGATTCATATACTCCTCAACTGTATTAGCAGTAGGAGACACACCTCTTACATTGCATTTACTCACCCTTACATGCACAAAACAAGATGTCAGTGTTTATTCTCATTCTCAAACACATGACTCATCCAAATTAAGAAACATATTTGGATTTCTTTCTTTGTATATTTTCTTCTTTGGTCAACATGCTAGAACTTCTTGAGGATATTATATGATAAACAATAATAACAATATTCCTTTCCTCACTCAACCTTCATCCTAATATTCTTATTTTGTTTTAGTAATGTAAATGAAAACACGCTGATAAAAAATTTGCTTCCCCAATATACTTTCAAACAAATATGTAATTTTGATATTTTTAACATACATTTTATACTTTTAACATACATGTCAAAAAATGTATAGAAACATAAATAGCAGCTTAATGTGTTATAAAATGAACACCGATGTAACCACTACCCTCATCAAGAAATAGAATTATTGCCAATACTCCAGACACCACCTCCTCATATGACTTTCTCAATCATATGTCCCCTTCTTTCCCCTAATGTTGACCACTATCCTGACTTTTATGATAATCACTTTCTTGCCTTCTTTATCAATTCTTCTTTGGGAGAGTTTCTACACTAAACTTTAATTTTGCCACTTTTGTGTGCTGTTGATAAGTGGAAAAATATAGTATGTATTATTTTGCGCCTGGGCTCTTCATTCAATGTTATGTTTATATGATTACACCATGCACGTGGCAGCAGTTCATTTGTGCTCAAGGTGTGCATATATGAAAATTAATTTCATATTATATTGTTGATGATGGGCTGTTTCTGTTTTGTGATTATTATTAAACACCTAGAAGTGGAATTGCTCGGTCTTAGGGTATGCATTCAAATAATGCCAAACTGTTTTCCAAACAGGTTGTGCCATCATCAATATGTGTGAGTTCCTATAGCTTCACTACTTGACAGTACTTGGTATTATTGGTCTTTTCACTTTAACCATTTGGTGGGCAGTGGTGGTTTCTCACTGTGGTTTTAATGTGCATTTTTGTTATTTCTGTTGAGTTTTTTTATGTTTATTGGATATTTAATATCACTCATGTGAAGTGCCTATTCAAGTCTCTCTTTTAGTACTGGGAATTCCATTAAAATTTTTTTCCTTATTGATTCATTTATAAAATCTGGGTACAATTCTTTTGTCAGTTACAGGGTTACAAATTTCTACTAATATGTGGCTTGCTTGCCTTTTTACTCTCACAATGTTGTTTTGTGTTTATTTTTATTTATTTGTCTGTGTATTTATTTATGTTATCAAGTTTATTGGGATATAATCGACAAATAAAAATTGTATACATTTAAGGTATACAACATGATGATTTGGTATACATTTACATTATGAAATAATATTGTTTTTAAAATTCTTACTTTTAATGTAGTTAAATTTATAAGCCTTTTCCTTGTACTGTTAGGGTGTTTTGTGTACTACTTAAGAAATCTTTCTGTGACACAAAGATATTTGCTTACATTGTCTTCTAAAAGCTTTATTACCTGATGTCTCACATATAGTTCTATGATGTACCTGAAATTTATTTCTGTCAGTGATGTGAGGTAGGGTCCAGATTAATTTTTTTTTTTTTTTGTAGATTGATGTCCAAATATCCAGGCATGATATTTTGAAGAGATTGTCCTTGTTTTTTCTCCTCTGCTCTGTTGTGCTGCCTTCGCTTAAAATCACAGATCCCTATATGTGTGGGTGTTCTCACCAGATTGTTTATTCTGTTTTGAGTACGTGGGCATACTTAATTATTCTAGTCTTACAAGTCTTGGTATATAATAGAGGGAGCACTCCACTTGATGTTCTTAAAGACAGTCTCAATTTTTGCATTATTACATATATTTTCATATAAACTTCAGGATCAATATACCATGTTCTAGAAAAAAAGTCAAAGAAAATAAAAAGAAAAGAAATTGTTCAGATTTGAGATGGGATTATTCTAACATCTTTGTAATACTGAGACTTCCACTCCATAAATATGGTATATGTCACCATTTATTTGTGTTCTTTAATTTGTCAAAAAAAGTTAATTTTCTTCTGTGTAGAATTGTGACCAATTTTCTGGTATTTTTATCTTACATATGCAAATTGTATCTTATTGTAAAAATATTTTAAAGACTTTCATTTCTAAATCTTTGTTGCTGGAATGTAGAGAAACATTGATTTTTTTCTATTATGACCTTATATCCAGCAATGTGTTACTTCCTATAATGATTCGGTTAAAGTATTTAAACGAGGAAGCCATTACACTGGGGTGAATCCAATGCCTTGGTAGCTTTCATCAACAAACCAAAACTTAAGCCAGAGTCAATGCATGTGAATCCAAGAAAATGAAACTTAAGAACAACTAGTCACAAACAGCCAACTAGTCTTTCCCAAATAAGGCAACCGCTTAAGCTATAACCCATGAATAATTTCTATGCTTTGCTTCAAGATCTTTCCTAAAAACACCTTGCCCATAGCTCCCGTGGGTGGAGTGCTCCTAACCACTTTCAGTTTGGCACTGCCGGATTCGATTTGCAGTTTGCCCAAGTGAAATCTTCAAAATTTTAATGTGCCTCAGTTTATCTTTCAACAGTTTGAATTATTAGTATTGATTTTCATAATTTATCTGTGGATTCTCTTGGATTTTCTAATATAGAAATATGTAATAGAAATTTTATATTTTCTTTTTCAAACTTCACGTTTTTTCTTGCATCACTAACCAACTAGGAAAAATAGTAAAAAATTGGGTAGATATTGGTGATTCCTGTCTCGTTCCCAGTCTTGAAAGAAAGCTTTCAAAATTTCACCATTAGATTTATTTGTGTAGAAATTTTGGTATTAGAATAAAATGTCTCACCTATTTCTAGTTTGCAGTTTTTAAAATAGTAATGGCTGTTGCATTTTAGCACATTCTTCTTATGTATATATTCAGATGGCCATATTTTTCTCCTGTAATATGTTAACGTGGTGAAATACATTTACTGATATTTTTGTATGTTAAACCAACACTACATTTTGGGGAAGGGAGTTGCAACTTCACTCATATAATTATCTAGTTTATATATTGTTGAATTTGTGAATATTTTGTTTAGGATATTTTCATCTATGATCATGAGTGAGATTGTTTACAATATTCATTTCTTATACTTCTTGCCATATGTTGGAATCAAGATTATCTTGTCCACAGGAAAAATTGATAATGTTCTCACTTTGTCTCTATTTGGAACCTTCTTCAATATTGGGTTCTTTCTTTCTTAAATGATGGTAGTATTTACTAGTAGTAAATGGTGATATGTACTATAATGGTCGTCTTTACTGGTGAAGCCACCTGGACTTGGAGTTTCCACGATAGAAAGATTTTTAAAATGCAGATTTAATTTCTTTAGTAATTTTAGGATAGGTTAGATTTTTCTGTTTCTTTATATTATCAGTTCTAGTGTGTTTTTCTAATAATTGGACATATTTAATTTTTTCAAATTTATTAAGATAAAGTTGTTTGTAATATAATCTTGTGATTATTTTAACATCTGCAGGATCTTCAGTGGTATTCTCTTTTAAATTTCTAACATAGATTATTATATATACATGTATATATATATATGAAGGATATATATATGTACACATATATTCTCTCTCTTGAAAAATCTCACAACAGTTTTATCCATTTTGTTTTGCTTTTCAAAGAAGTATCTTTTGGATTTATTGATTCTCTGTATTTGTTTTCTATTTGTTATCTTCTGTACTTGTCTTTATTATTTCTTCCTCTTTTATATTTAATTTGTCTTTCTATTAAACTTTGTGAGATTAATGAAAAGACCATTAATTTGCAAAGTTTCTGCTCTCTCTAGCTCTCCCTCCTCTCCTCCCTCCCCTCTCCTTTTCTTCCTTCCTTTCTTTTTATTGTCGTAAAAAAACATGGAACACGAAATCTATGCTATTAACAAATTTATAAGTGTACAGCACAGTAGTGTTAAGTACATGCACATTGTTTTTTACTGAGGTATAATTAATAGACATAACATTATATTAGTTTCAGATGTACAACATAACGATTCAATATTTGTATAAATTGCAAAATGATCACCACAGTAAGTCTAGTGTCAGCATACATAGTTATAATTTCTTTTCTTGTGATGAAAACTTTTAAGATTTACTCTTTCAACAACTTTCAAATATGCAATGCAGTATTTTTAACTATAGTCCCCTGCTGTACATTATATCCTCATGACTTATTTATAACTGGAAGTTTGTCAGTTTTGCTCCTCTTCACACATTACCTCACTCCCCACCCCCTACCTCTATTAACCACTGCCTTCTTCTCTGTATCTATGAGCTTGGATTTTTTTTATATTTCACATATAAGTGAGGTCATACGGTATTTGTCTTTCTCCGTCTGACTTGTTTCACTTAGGATCATGCCCTCAAGTTCCATCCGTGTTATCAAAAATGGCAAGATTTCTTTATTTTTATGGCTGAATAATATTCCATTTTATAGATAGATAGATATAGATATAGATATAGATATATAAAATGGTTGTTTCCGTATGTAGGCATTGTAAATAAAGCTGCAATTAACATGGAGGCACATATATCTTTTCAAGTTAGTGTTTACGTTTTCTTTGGATAAATATCCAGAAGTGGAATCACTGGATCATATGGTAGTTCTATTTTTAAGTTTTTTAAGAATCTTTATATTGTTTCCCATAGTAGCTGCACCAATTTACATTCCTACCAACAGTGCACAAAGGTTCCCTTTTCTCCACATCCTCACCAGCACTTGGTATTTCTTGTCTTTTTGATAATAGCCATTCTAACAGGTATGAAGTGATATCTCTTTGTGGTTTTTGATTTGCATTTCCCTGATGATTAGTGATGTTGAGCATCTTTTCATGTACCTGTTGGCCATCTGGATCTCTTCTTTACATGCACATTGTTGAATGCAGATCTCTAGAACTTTTTTATCTTGAATGATTGATACTGTATACACACTGCATTGCAATTCCCTCCACCTCATCCCCCCAGCCTCTGGCAACCACTATTCTACTTTTTGATATTATGAGTTTGACTACTTTAGATGCCTCAAATAAGTGAAATTATGCAGTCTTTGGCCTTCAGTGATTGGCTTATTTCACTTAGTATAATGTCCTTGAGTTTCATTCATGTCATAGCAAATGACAGGATTATGTTCATTTTGGGGCCCAAAAATATTTCATTGTATGTATATACCATATTTTTTAATATACTCATCTGTCCATGGGCATTTAGATTGTTTTCATAACTTGACTATTATGAATAGTGGTACAATGAACATAGAAGTGCAGATATTTCTTTGAGGTTCTGATTTCAATTCTTTTGGGTATACACCCAGAAGTGGGATTGATGGATCATATGGTAATTCTATTTTTAATTTTTTGAGGAACCTACAAACTGTTTTCCATAGCAGCTGCATCATTTTACATTCCCATCAACGGTGCAGAAGGATTCCAATTTTTTCACATTATCACCAACACTTACTATCTTTTGTTTGGGGGTGGGGGAATATAGCCATCCTAACTGGCATGAAGTGATATCTTATTGTGGTTTTGATTTGCATTTCCCTCATCATTAGTGATGTTGAACATTTTTTAATGTGCCTGTTGCCTCCTGTATATCTTCTTGGAAAACTATCTGTTCATATCCTCTGTCCATTTTGTGATCTGGTTGTTCATCTTTTTGTTGTTGAGTTATGTGAGTTTTTTTGATGTTGGAAATTAACTCCTTGTCAGATAAATGACTTACAAATATTTTCTCCCAGTTGGTGGGTTGTCTCTTCATTTTGTTGATGGTTTCCTTTGCAGTGCAGAAGCTTTTTAGTCTGATATAGTCCCATTTGTTTGTTTTGTCTTTTGTTTCCCTTGCCTGAGGAGACATGGTATTTGAAAAGGTACTGATAAGACCAATGTCAAAGAGTGCAATGTCTATAATTTCTTCTAAGACTTTCATGGTTTCAGGACTTACATTCAACTCTTTAATCCATTCTGAGTTAATTTTTGTATGGTATAAGACAATGGTCTACTTTCGTTCTTTTGTATGTGGCTGTCTGGTTTTCCCAACAGTGTTTATTGAAGAGACTTTCCTTTCTCCATTGTATGTTCTTGGCTCCTTTATTGAAAATTAGCTGTCCGTAGACATGTGGTTGTATTTCTGGGCTCTCAATTCTGTTCCATTGATCTGTGTATCTGTTTTCCTGACAGTACCATGTTGTTTTGATTATTATAGCTTTGTAGAATATTTTGAACTCAGGCATTGTGACACTTCCAGGTTTGTTCTTTTCTCTTAGGATTGCTTTGGCTACTTGGTGTCTTTGTTGTTCCATATGAATTTTAAGATTATTTGTTCTATTTCCTTGAAGAATGTCATTGGGATTCTTGTTGGAATTGCACTGTAAATGTAGATTTCTTTAGGGAATATGGACATTTTAACTGTTTATTCTTCCAATCCATGGTTAAATTTATTCCTAGATATTTCATTCTTTTTGTTATGATTGTAAGTGGGATTGTATTCTTGATTTCTCTTTCTGCTAGTTCATTATGAGTGTATAGAAATGCAACTGATTTTTACATGCTGATTTTGTATGCTGCAATTTTGCTGTAGTTGTTGATTATTTCTCAGAGTTTTCTGGTGGATTCTTTAGGGTTTTCTGTATATATAGAATCCTGTCATCCATAAACTGAGAGTTTTACTTTTTCCTTTCCAATTTGGATCCCTTTTTATTTCTTTTTCTTGCCCAATTGCTCTGGCTAAAACTTCCAGTACTATGTTGAATAAGAGTGGTGAGAGTGGCATCCATATCTTGTTCCTGTTCTCAGAGGAATGGCTTTTAGTTTTTCACCATTTAGTATGATGTTGGCTGTGGGTTTGTCATATATGTCCTTTAATATGTTGAGATACTTTCTGTCTATACCCATTTTATTGAGAATTTTTATCATAAATGGATGCTGGATCTTGTCAAATGCTTTCTCTGCAAGTACTGAGATGATCATGTGATTTTTAGTCCTCATTTTGTTAACATGATGTATCACATTGATTGATTTGCAGATGTTGAACCATTCCTGCATCCCTGGGATAAATCCCACTTGATTGTCATGTATGATCCTTTTAATGTATTGTTGTATTCAATTTGCTAATATTTTGTTGAGGATTTTCACATCTATATTCATCAGCAATACTGACCTGTAATTTTCCTTTTTTGTGTTGTTCTTGTCCAGTTTTAGTATCAAGGTAATGTTGGCCTCCTGAAATGAGTTAGGAAGCATTCTGTCTTCTTCATTTTTTTAGAAGAGTTTGAGAAGGGTAGATGTTGAATCTTTAAATGTTTGGTAGAATTCACCAGGGAAGCTGTGTGGTCCTGGACTTTTGTTTTTTTGAGAGGTTTTTGATTACAGTTTCAATCTCCTTACTTGTGATTGGTCTATTCTGACACTCTATTTCTTCTTGATTCAGTTTGAAAGGTTGTATTTTTCTAAGAAATTATCCATGTCTTCTAGGTTATCTGATTTGTTGGTATATAGCTTTTCATAGTATTCTCTTAAAATCCTTTGTATTTCTGAGGTGTCCATTGTAATTTCTCCTCTTTCATTTCTGATTTTATTATTTTAGACTTCTCTCTTTTTTTCTAGTGAGTCTGGCTAAGTGTTTGTCAATTTTGTTTATCTTCTCAAAGAACCAGCTCTTAGTTTCATTGATACTTTCTATTTTTTTAGTGTCTATTGCATTTATTTATGCTCTGATTTTATTATTTATTTCCTTATACTGACTTTGGGCTTGTTTATTTTTCTTCTCTAGTTCTTTTAGGTATAATGTAAGCTTGTTTATTGGAGATTTTTCTAGTTTTTTTTTTTTTCAGGTAAGCCTGTATTGCTATATACTTCCCTCTTCGTACCACTCTTCTTGCATCCCTTCAGTTCTGGTATGTTGTGTTGTCATTTTCATTTGTCTCCAGGTGTTTTTTGATTTCTCCTTTGATTTCTTCATTGATCCAATAGTTGTTTAGTTTAGTTGTTTAGCATGTTGTTTAGTCTCCACATATTTGTGACATTCCCAGCTTTCTTCTTATAGTTGATTTCTAGTTTCATACCATTGTGGTCAGAAAATTTTCTTGATATGATTTCAATCTTCTTAAATTTACAGAGGCTTGCTTTGTTTTCCAACACATGGTCTATCCTTGAGAATGTTTCATGTGCACTTCAGAATGTGCATTCTGCTGTTTTTGGATGGAATGTTCTATATATATCTGTTAAGTCTGTCTGATCTAGTGTCTCATTTTAGCCTGCTGTTTCTTTGTTGACTTTCTGTCTGGATGATCTATCCATTGACATAATTGGGGTGTTAAGGTCCCTGACTATTATTAGGTTGCTGTCAATTTCCCCCTTTAGGTCTTATTACTTGCTTTATATACTTTGGTGCTCCTGTGCTAGGTGCATATATATTAATAAGTGTTATGTCTTCTTAGTGGGATGTCTTTTTTTTATCATTATTTAATGGTCATCTTTCTCTCTCATTATCTTTTTTACCTTGAAGTTTGTTTTTCCTGATGTAAGTATGGCTACTCCTATTTTCTTTTGCCTGCCATTTGCTTGGAGTATCATCTTCCATCCCTTCACACTGAGCCTGTATTTATCTTTAGAGCTGAGATGTGTTTCCTGGAGGCAGCATACTTTTGGGTCTTTTTTTCCAATCCATCCAGCCACTCTGTGTCTTTTGATTTTAGAATTAAATCCATTTACATGTGAAGTCATTATTGGTATTTGATGGCTTAATAATGCCATTTTATCTTTTGTTTTCCAATTGTTCTATATTTCCATTTTTTCTCTTTTCCTTGTGTTTCTGTCTGCCACTTCAGTTTGGTGGTTTTTCTGTGATGTTTTTCTCAGTTTTCTCTTTATTTATGATTTGTGACTTTGCTTTGATTTTTTGTTTTTTCATTACCATGAGGTTTGTATAAAAGGTCTCATAGATGAGATAGCCTCTTATCATCATTGGCCTATGCAGGTTCCATCCCTTTCCTTTTCCCCTTCTGTGTTTTCACTGTCACAAATTATACTTTTTTATGTTGTGAGTTTCTGACCAAATTGAAGTGGTTATAGTTGTATTTGATGCTTTCTTTCTCTTTATCCTTTATGTTATAATTAAATTTTTACTAACCTATTCTTATATAGAACTGCAATTTTCTGATTCTGTCTATTTATATCCTTGATGAAAGCTTTGTAAACCTTTGCTTTTTTGTTTGAAGTAGGAGGGCTCCCTTCATCATATCTTATAAGGCAGGTCTAGTGGTAGTGAACTCCCTCAGCTTTTGTTTATGTGGGAAAGCTTTTATTTCTCCATCATATCTGAAGGATAATTTCACTGGATAGAGTATTCTTGGCTGATACTTTTTGTCTTTCAGTATTTTGAAAATATCATTCCACCCTTTCTTAGCTCGTAGGATTTCTGCTGAGAAATCTGCTGAAAACCTGAAAGGGATTCCTTTGTAGGTTATTTTTTTCTGTCTTACTGCCCTAATATTTTTTTGTTTCATTGACTTTTGATAATTTTAATAATATATGCCCTGGAGAAGGTCTTTTTGCTTTGTGGCAATTAGGAGTTCTAATAGCTTCATGTATTTGCATGTCCAGTGCCTTCCCCAAGTTTTGGAAATTCTCATCTACTATTTCTTTGAATAAGCTCTCTGCTTCTTTCTCCTCCTCTTCTCCTTCTAAGATACCTATACTTTTTACATTACTTTTCCTAATTGAGTTGTATATTTCTCAAAGATCTTCTCCATTTTTAAAAAGATCTTAGTTCTCTCTCTTCCTCCATCTTAATAATTTCTAGATTTCTATCTTCAAGCTCATTCATTCTCTCCTCTTTGTGGTTTTCTCTATTTTTAATGCTTTCTACATTATTTTTCATCTTGTTAATTGTCTTCTTCATCTCCTCAGTCTCTGTTTGATTTTATTTTAGACTTTCCATCTCTTTGGTGATATACTCCTTCTGTGCATTAATTTTACTTCTGAGCTCCTTGAACTGTCTTTCTGAGTTTTCTTGTAACTCATTGAATTTCTTCATGACAGCTATTTTGAATTCTCTTTCAGTTAGATTGTAATCTTCTGTGACTTCTGGTTTGATTTCTGGGGAGTTGTTATTCTCCTTCCGATATTCTGTGTTACTGTAGTTCTTCATGGTGTTTGATGATTGATCCTCTGCTGGTGCATTTGTGTAGTAACCACCTTCTATGTGGGTAAGGCTTAGGTTGCTTTGGTTCTGAGCTGCTTCTGGTTGTATTTGAGAGCCTGCACTTTCCACCCTCCACCGCCTCTGCCAGAGGCATCATCAGTGCCCACCTTGTGCCTCTTGTGCCTCTGTGGTTGTTGGTGCCTTGCTGCTTATCTTGTTGCTGCAGTCTTAGGTGCCACCCCCAGGGTCACCAGACTATGAGACTTCAGCTGCCTCCAAGGTTTCCTGGGTCTCATGTTCCTCACAGACTCCCTGCAGGCTCTCCACAGGTTCAGATGCTGCCACCCTGTCCACCGCCTGTGTGCTGCTGCTCCTGGGATATCTGGGGGTGCTGGTTGCACTGCTGCCAGGGTGCTGGGTTCACAGATGTCACTGTCACTGTCAGAGGCCTGGGGACCAGGGGACTTTTATGCAGCCTCCACTGCTGGTTAGCTGGTGTTGGGGGTGCTGCCACTGGGGGTTGGGTCACCAGTTCTGCTGTGGTTCCTCAAGCCTCTGATCAGAGGTTCTCCCTGTCACCACTAGGGGAGAGCAGGGTCTAAGCAGGAAGAGGTTTTTGTCACTGTTTACTTTGTAGCCTCAGGTCTCTGGTGCTAGCTGGCTTGTTTTGAAAATTCAGGTCAGGGCCCCTTGCCTTAGCCAGGAAAATCTGAGTTTTGTATGTCATCCCCATGTTGGAAAGACAGGGGAGGGGAAGGAGGCATGCACAATGGATTCTCTGGGAGACAGGCAGGGAGCAAGCCATGCCTGTTATTTTCCTGCCCTCCCCCTGCAACTGCTTGCGGGTATGTGAGCCAGTATGAGGATCCACACCCTGCATCACTGCTGCCAGGGGATATGGTGGGGGCTGCTGCCCTAGTTCCACTGCCTCCCAGGTTTCCAGTCCACCCACCTTCAGCTGTATAGATGCATGCATCTCTTAGGTGTCCTGTTGTGCCATGTAAGGAATCCTTTGTTGGTCAATGGATGTCCAATTGGTTGTAACTGAGAGGGGAGAGACTGAGGGAAAAACTCACTCTGCCATGATGCTGACATCACTCCTCTTTTTTTCTTTTTTAATGTAGGCATTTACCACTATGGACTTCTCCCTTAGTACTGCTTTTGTCACACCCCATAAGGTTTGATATGTCTTGTTTACATTTTTATCTGTCTCACAATATTTTCTAATTTCCCTTTTTATTTCTTCTTGGATGCATTGGTTGTTTAGGAGTGTGTTGTTTAATTACCCTATATTTTTGAATTTTTCAGTTTCATTCTATTATCAATTTCTAGTTTTATTCCCTTGTGGTCAGAAAAGATACTTGATGTGATTTCAGTGTTCTTAAACGTATTAAGACTTGTTTTGTGACCTAACGTGTGATCTCTCTTGGAGAATGTCCCACAAGCTTGAGAAGAATGTGTATTCTGCTGCTATTGGGTGGAATATCTGTATATGTCTGTTAGGTTCACTGGGTCTATCATATTGTTCAAGTCTTCCATTTTCGGTTAACTTCTTTATGGTTGTTATTTCCTTTTTTGAAACTGGGGTATTAAAATCTCTTCCTATTATTGTGTTGTTGTCTATTTCTCCCTTTAGATCTGTCAATGTTTTCTGCATATATTTGGGTGCTCTGTTGTAGAAGATATATATATCTTTTCTCCAAGACACATATATCTTCTTTGTGAATAAAATATGTTACCATTTTGTTTCTCTATTTATCTCTGAAAGTCACTTTCCTTGAAATGTACCTTTTCTCAAATATTAATGAAGTTACACCAGCTTTCTTTTGGTCAATGTTTGTATCATGTATATTTGGTATATTTCAGTGTTCATATTTTCTACATGTGTCTCATATAAACAGAATATAATTTTATTTCCAGAATATAATACTACTTGTAAATTCATCTCTTTGTCCACTTACTTTCAATGTAATCACTAACATTTACCATGTTAATAAATACTATTTGTTCTGACCATTTTATGATCAATTTTTAATGTTTTTGCTTTCTTTTAGAGTGATTCTGTATTTATTATTAATAACTTTCTTTCTTTTCCTTTGTTATTTGTAAGACATGCACTCTTTTATTGTTATTTTAGTGTTAATCCAGATTATATGTTCTTAGTTAATTAAAATCTAATGTTAATCATAAATTTTTTCTTTTTGACCAACACTAAATTTTAGAATTTTAGTTCTGTTTACTACTTTTATGATTTTTTTATAATTTTACTAGTCTTTATGAATATACTACTGTTTATGATTAATATGTTATAAATATTATTAATATTTATTAATATTTGATCACAGATTTACTGGTTTTATTTCTTTTCATTCCTTCCTGAATATTCATCCTACTATGGCCTTTGTAGTTTCTTCTGGATGAAGAATATCCTTTACGATAATATTTCTTTTATTGGTAATGTTGGCTGGGTAATGTATTTTTTCTGGGTTTTTGGAGAGAAAATGTCTCTATTTCTCTTTATCTATTAAAATGTATTTTTACTAGTATGATATTTTATTTTGGAAATTATTTTCTCTCAGCACTTGGAATATGCCATTCCATTGTCTTTGGCTTCCTTTGTTTATATTGAAGTCACTTATAAGTTATTCCTTGTAGTCCACAATTTTTTATCTGGTGACTTTCACCAATTTGTCATTGTCTTTAGTTTTCTGTAGTTCTACTGAGATATGTGTAGGCATGGATTTCTTGAATCTGAAGGTTGATTGAATGTGCATAATAGGCTTGCCAAAGCTGTGGGTTGATGTCTTTTATTAGTTTTGGGAAATTCGTGGCCATATCTTTTCAGTCCTACCCTATTATCCCTCTCCTCTCTCTTTGGGATGCCAATTACTTGTGTCTTATATCTTTTTACCATGTGCCTTTTTTCTTTTGTTTCACCTTTTTACTTCTTTGTACATTTTTGTACCTATTTTCTTGTGACTTTAGATTCTAGTTCTGAAAATATCTCACTAATTGTATCTAACCTGCTGTCACACCCACTCCGAGTCCCTAATTTCAGGTACTATATTTTTTATTTCTATAATTTCTTCTTTGCTCTTTTTAAGTGTACTCTGTTTCCAGTTCTCTGCATCAGTATTCTATCTTAGTCTTTATCTCTTTGATAAGATAATCACCTTTATTTTGAAGTCTGTATCAGATAATTTCAATTTCTGGAGCCACTCTTTCCATTGTTAGTTCTTTTGCCGATATTAGTTCATGTGACATTTTATGTTCATGTCTCTTGTACTTTTTGATTTTGTATTAATAGTTTGAAAATATCAGAAATTTTTTGAGGGCAAGAATAATATTTTCTTCCTCAAGGGAGAATTTTTGTTTGCCTCATTCTGAGACCACTAACAATGTGATATCACTGGAATACAATCTCAAGAACTAGATTTTTTGAAAATTTGGATTTGAAGTTTAGCTATTGTTTGTGCAAACACTTGTATATTCAGTTTACCCGTATTCCTGGATGCAGCCATTTGCCATTCTAACTCGGAATGGAGAGTGAGTTGCTGAAAGCACCATTCTTCATGGGCCCTATGCTCCAACCTGTGTGGGAGAGACCCATGAGACCATCAGAAGTACTGCACAGCATTTCAGTTGCTTTTTTCACATTAATAAGTCACAAAATCAGCCTCATTTATTGGCCTGTAATTTCTTCACAACAGTATTAGTTCTCTGGTAACTTCTGACAGATTCCATACATATATTCCAGGCTTTCTAATTTTCTTTTGTAGGTAGTTTGGTCTGAATTACCTAAGTGTAAAGAAGGGGCAAAGCTGTATTGCATTTGTTAAATATCAATATTTATAAAGCATCAAAAACCATCCCTGGTATATATAAATTGCCATATACTATTGTGAAGTTACTACTTGATCTATGCTGAATGCAACATATTCTTTTATGCATCTTTCCCTTGTAATAGATTTTTCTCTTGGTCAACCTTCCTTCAGAGTTTCATAAGTAAACCACTGCTTTCACAAATTAAAAAAAAAGACTGATTAAGGTGTTTTTATGAAAACCAACAGCAAAATAGCTGTATTTCTTTTTCTGACTGGTACTACACCTGTCTATTATATATGTATATATATTTAATCTAGTAGTTTTTCCTTTCCATTACAGATATCATATAATGCTAGTTAGATGAAACATTTCAGTTCAATGGTCCAAGACACTTCTAAACTACATCAGAATCATGTAAAAGGTTTTGTGAAAGTCAGTCTTGGAAGCAGCTCACCCAGGACATTCAAATGTATTAAACCTGGAATAGTTTCCAAGAACTGCACTATAATAAGTCATGTCTTCATTCCACTACATCACCCTCACATTTAGTCAGTTGTTATTTATATTATCTAAAATTTAGATAATAGTTATTTTAAAAGCAAAATGCACAGACTGTTTTTTTATTTGCAGAAAATATTGTATGGTCATTCTCTTGCAATCACAGTTTTATTTTTTTAAACCTCTGTGCTTAAAATACTTATTACTTCAGTAGCAAAGTATGGAAAAAGTTTATTCTGATCACCAGTATTATATTTAACATTGTAGTGCTAAACAGTTCTTGCATGAATTATTTACTCTTTTCTATGATTAAAATTAAAAACTCCACCAATGAATTATTTGAGCAATTTTTAATTCTATAAAAATGCATTCCCACCTAATACATTTCAAATATAAAGGCATTAAAACTATAGTGTGTATGTTAAGAACATATGTTAAGAACATGTTCTATATATATATATGTATATATATATATATATATACACACACACACATACATTTTTGGCTTAAGTTCTACTTATTATTTCTTTGAAGGTTGACC
Organism: Tapirus indicus; assembly: GCA_031878705.1. NCBI lineage: Eukaryota > Metazoa > Chordata > Mammalia > Perissodactyla > Tapiridae > Tapirus > Tapirus indicus. Next base: position 4,721,666 of record CM062933.1, read on the forward strand.
ACAGTTATTTAAATCAGGTTTAGAAAAGTTCAGGAAAATGGTAAACATAAATTTACAAATGTGATTCACATTGTATGTCAATCCCACTAAGCCAGGTCAAAGTCTCATAAGGCAATTTGGCAGAAATATAATGGTTTTTGGCCAACATGAAGAATGCATTTAGTGAGAGGGGGACAGTCTTCCATAGCTGTCCCAGATAACACTTGTCCTGCCACCTCCATTCAATATTTTTATATAGTGCTTATCCTTCAGGACACTTACATTATCATGGTTAACTATTTGTGTCCTTATTTGTGGTCTTCCCTAAAAGACATTAAACTTGAAGAGAACAGGGATCTAGTCTTATTTGATCACCATTTATCCCCAGGCCCAGTCAAGTGTCAGTCATAGGGTATGTTTCAATAAATAGTAATACTTTTTTTTTAAAGCAAGTGTTTGATGATTCAATAAATGCACCTCCTCTTCAATGTCAGAAAAGATATATTTTGGAGAATGACATCAGCATCATGGTTAAGTGAGTTGCCCCCTTGTCTCTCCTCTCTAAGTTACAACCAGTAGGATATCAATAGACCAACAAAGGACTCTATTCACAGGACACCAGAATGCCTGAGAGATCCATAAATCCATACACATGTAGGTGGGTGGACTAGACCTCATGGAGGCAGTGGAACCAGATGAGCAGTGGTGGCACCTCCCAAGACCAGGGACTTCAGGAACTGTGGTAATGCCCATGAATGAAGGTTCCAGGAAATGAGACAGTGCATGTGACCAGAGGCTGCAGGAACCACTGTGGTGTCCACAACCATAGGCTCCAAGAACTGCAGCAGTGCCCATGACCCACCCCCTTCTACCTCCCTTAACAGCAGTGACAGAACCTGCAACCCCAACTCTTCCAGCAGCAGGGCTGCATCTAAGACCCTCATGTCCTTGGCAGTGGAGGCAATGCCTGTGACCAGAGGCACCAGGAACCACAGCAGCACCTGCAACTGAGCCCCTTCTCCTCCTCTAACAGTGTTGGTGGCACTGGTGACCTAAGGCTCCAGGAACCATGTCAGCATCCAGGACCAGAGGCTCCAGGAACTGCAGCAGTGCCTGAGAACCAGGTACCCCTCCCCCCAAGGTGGTGATGATGGTGCAGTCACCCAGGAGTGACTGCAACACCTGTAAACCCAGTGCCCTCCCAGCAACAGTGGTGCCAGGACCCCCAGAAAACCTGGGAGCAGCAGTGGAGGCAGCACATGTGGTAGCTGCCCTCTAGCCACAGCAGTGCCTGAGGTCATGGAGAGCCCAGTAGCAGCAATGGTGGAGCCCACAACCCCATTTCCTCCCAGCTGCAGTGGCCCCCACAATTGTGGCCCTCTCTACTCATGGCAGTGGCACCTGTGGACCCAATAGGCCCAGACATGGCAAAGGGGCCTGTGATCCCAGCTCCCAGTTCCTGCTCCATCCTCCCACTCCCCCTGCTGTGGTGGGGGAAACTGATCCAGGCAGCCCCAGAAGCAGCAAAGGTCCTCACTAGCCTGGTGATCCTGTTGGCAGAAAGGCACCAGAAATCTCACAGGGCCAAACAGCACAATGAGGGCACTGATAACAACTCTGGCAGAGGCAGAAGAGGGTGGAAAGCACTGGCTCTCAAATACAACCAGAAGCAGCTCAGAATCAAAGTAAGCAGTCTTATCTAAATAAGAAAGATGTTTGCTATTACAAATGCACCAGCAGAGAAACAACTCATCAAGCACCATGGAAAACTATGGTAACATGGTATCACAAAAAGATGATAATTCTCCAGAAATAAAACTTGAAGTCACAGAAGATTCTGATCTAACTGATAGAGAATTCAAAATAGTTGTCATAAAGAAACTCAATGACCCACAAGAAAACTCTTAAAGACAGTTTAATAGTTCAGAAATAAAATTAATGAACAGAAGGAGTACTTCACCAAGGAGATTGAACCCTAGAAAAGAACCAAACAGAAATTTTAGAGCAGAAGAATACAATAAATGTGATGAAGAATAAAGTAGAAAGCATTGGAAGTAGAGCAGACAATATGGAAGAGAGATTAGTGAGCTCAAAGATAGAATTCTACAAATAAGGTGGAAGAGGAGAGAGAAAGATTTTTTTAAAAATGGAGAAATTCTACAAGAAATATCTGACTCAATTAGGAAAAGCAACATAAAGATGATGAGTATCCCAGAAGGAAAAGAGAGAAATAAGGGAGCAGAGAGCTTATTTAAAGAAATAATAGCTGCAAACTTCCCAAACCTGGGGAAGGAATTGGATATACAACTACATGAGGCTAATAGAACACCTACTTGTCTCAATGCAAGAAGACCTCTCCAAGGCACATTATAGTAAAACTGTCAAAATTCTATGACAAGAAAAGAATATTGAGGGCAGCCAAAGAGAAACAAAACAACAACAGAACCCCCATTAGTCTATCATCAGATTTCTCAGCAGAAAGTTTACAGGCCAGAAGAAAGTGGAAAAATATATTCAAAATATTGAAAGACAAAAGCTGTCAGCCAACAACACTTTATCTAGCAAAGTTATCTTTCAAATACAAAGGAGAAATAAAAGCTTTCCCAGACAAACAAAAGTTGAGGAATTTCATCGCCACTAGACCTGCCTTACAAGAAATGTTGAAAAGAGCTCTCCTACCTGAAAGGAAAAGGCAAAGGTATACAGAGCTTTGAGCAAGGTGATAAATAGACAGAATCAGAAAATTGCTACTCTATATCAGAATAGGTTTGTAAGCATTTAATTATAACATAAAGTTTAAAGGGAAAGAGCATTAAAAATAACTATAACCACTTCAATTTGGCACTGAATTCACCATGTGAAAAGGGAAAATTTGTAATAACAAAAACATAGAAGGAGAAGAGGAAGGTGACATAACCTGCATAAGCAGATGAAGACAAGATGTTATCAGTAGAAAAAGGACTATCTCATCAATGAGACCTTTTATACAAACCTCATGATAACCACACAACAAAAATTTAGAGCAGAGTAACAAAACTTAAAAAAAGTAAACTGAGAAATACATCACAGAAAACCACCAAACTGAAATGGCAGACAGAAACATGAGGAAAAATAAACACTGGAAATATAGGTGAACTAGAAAACAAAAGATAAAATGCAGTTTTAAGTCCTCACGTATCAATAATCACTTAAAATATGAATGAATTGAATTCACCAATCAAAAGACACAGAGTGGCTGGAAGGATCAAAAAAAAAGACAATATCCACTATGTGCTGCTTCCAGGAGATCCATCTTAGCTCTAAGGACACACAGGCTCAGAGTGAAGGGATGGAAGATGATACACCAAGCAAATGGCAACCAAAAGGAAGCCAGTGTAGTCATACTTACATCACACAAAATTGACTTCAAGCCAAAAAAAAATAATAAGAGAGAGATGGGCATTATATAAATATAAAGGGGACAATCCATCAAGAACACATAACATTTATTAATATATACACACCTAACATAGGAGCACCAAGGTATATAAAGCAACTATTAACAGACTTAAAGGGAGAAATCAATAGCAACCCAATAATAGTAGGGGACTTTAACACCTCACTTACATCAATGGATAGATCATTCAAACAGAAAGTCAACTAAAAAAAATCAGCTTTAATTAAAACATTAGAAAATTTAGAGTTAATAGATATGTATATAGAACATGCCATCCAAAAGCAGCAGAATACACATTCTTCTCAAGTGAGCATAGAACATTCTCAAAGAGAGACCATATGTGGGAAACAAAACAAGTCTCAATAAATTTAAGAAGACTGAAATCATGTCAAGCAACTTTTATGATCACAATGGTATGAAACCAGACATCTGGTGGCGCAGCAGTTTAGTCCACGCTTGGCAGCCCGGGGTTCGTGAGTTCGGATCCCGAGCGCCCGCCGACACACTGCCTGTCAGCCACACCGTGGTGGCGTCCCATATAACGTAGAGGAAGATGGGCACGGATGTTAGCCCAGGGCCAGTCTTCCTCAGCAAAAAGGGGAGGATTGGCAACAGATGTTAGCTCAGGGCTGGACTTCCCCACAAAAAAAAAAAAAAAAAAGAATAAAGCTGGGAACGTCACAAATATGTGGTGACTAAACAACATGCTACTGAAAAACTATTGGATCAACAAAGAAATCAAAGGAGAAATTAAAAAATACCTGGAGACAAATGAAAATGAAAAAAAAAATACCAAAATCTATGGGATGCAGCAAAAGTGGTGCTAAGAGGGAAGCACATAGCAATACAAGCCTACTTCAAGACACAAGAAAAAATCTCAAATAATCTAACTCTACATCTAATGGAACTAGAAAAAAAAAAAAAGAACCAATGTAGTCAAAGTCAGTAGAAGGAAGGAAATAATAAAAATCAGAGCAGAAATAAGTGAAATAGAGAGTAAAATGACAATAGAAAAGATTGATGATACTAAGACCTGGCTCTTTGAAAAGATAAACAGTATCAACAAATCATTGGCTAGATTCACTAAGAAAAAAGAGAGAAGGCTCAAATAAGTAAAGTCAGAAATGAAAGAGGAGAAATTACAACAGATAGCACAGAAATACAAAAGATTATAAGAGAATACTATGATAAGCTATGTGCTAACAAATTGGATAACTTAGAAGAAATGGGTAAATTCTTAGGATCATACAACCTTTCAAAACTGAATCAAGAAGAAATAGAGAATCTGGAGAGTGATGTCAGCATCATAGCAGAGTGAATTGTTCCCTCTGTCCCCCCCTCTAATTTACAACCAAATGGACATCCATTAACCACAGAGGATTCCCTACAGAGCACAACAGGATGCCTAAAAGGTCAATGCAGCTATACATCTGAAGGTGGGTGGACTGAACCACAAGGAAGCAGCAGAACTAGGGGAGTGGCCCCTCCCCAGCAAGAATGATCCAGATTGTGGATCCTTACACAGTAGTCAGTGCAACTGTGACTGGAGATGGAGGCAGCCCAGCCTGCATGCAAATACTTGTGGAGCAGCAGTAGCCCAGCTTGTGGGAGCAACCACTGTACCATGGCACCACCCACATAAATGCTTCCTGCCAAGTGGTGGTGGCTCAGGCCGAGTGAAGGTGCCCTTCTGAGTGGCTGCAACCCTGCCACTGTGAATGCAGAGTGGTTGATGGGATCAATTACAAGCAGACAGGGTGGGAACAAAAACAACAGACCCTGCTGTCCCCAATAGTGGCAGGTAGAAACTGTGACCAGAAGCAACAGGAACCAGAGCAAAACTGGTGACCCATCTCCCTGTGGTGGCAATCCTGACACCAGCTTCACCAGCAGTGGGGCCTGTATACTGTATTCCCCAGTACCCAGGCCCCCGCCAGAGACAGTGACGCCCATGAACCCAACACCCCTCGCAGCAGTGCAACCAGCACTCCAAGACAATCCAGGAACAGTAGTGCAGATGGTGTATGAGACAGCAGCATCTGAGCTGGCAGAGCCAATGGAGCAACATGAGACTCAGGTGACCAGAACGAAAGTATCCAAAACTGTACCCAAATAAGAAAAGGTGATTACTACCACAAATGTGTTGGCAGAGGATCAATTCATCAAACACCATGAAGAACTACAGTAACACTGCAGAAGAGAAGGAAAATGACAACTCTCCAGAAACGAAACTTGAAGTCACAGCAGATGACAATCTAACTGACAGAATTCAAAATAGCTATCATAAAGAAACTCAGTGAGTTCCAAGAAATTCAGAAAGACAGTTCAGTGAGCTCAGGAATAAAACTAATGAACAGAAGAGATGCTTCACCAAAGAGATTGAAATTCTTTTCAAACAGAGGTTCTGGATATGAAGAACACAATTAATGAGATAAAAAATAATGTATAAAACATAAAATATAGAGTAGATCATATGGAGGAGAGAATTTGTGAGCTCAAAGATAGAAACTAGAAATGATTCAGGTGGTGGAGGATGGAGAACTAATATTTAAAAAAAAATTTAAAAATTCTTTGAGAAATATCTGATTTAATTCAAAAATTTAACATGAAGATTATAAGTATTGCAGAGGGAGAAGGGAGGGAGAAAATAGTAAAGCGCTTGTTGAAAGAAATAATAGCTGAGAACTTCCCAAACCTGGAGAAGGAGTTAGACATACAAGTGCATGAAGTCAATAGAACTCCTGATTACATCAATGCAAAAAAACCCTTCTCCTAGGCATATAATGTTAAAACTTTCAAAAGTTAATGAGAAATAAAAAATATTAAGGGCAGCAAGACAGAAGAAAATAACTTACAAAAGAACCCCTTTCAAGTTTTCAGTGGATTTCTCAGCAGAAACCTACAGGCTAGGAGAGAGTGGAATGATATAGTCAAAATACTGAAAGAAAAACTATCAGCCAAGAATATTTTATCCAGTGAAACTATCCTTCAGATATGTTGAAGAAATAAAACCTTTCCCAGATAAACAAAAGCTGAGGGAGTTCATTGTCATTAGACTTGCCTTACAAGATATGATGAAGAGAGCCCCCCTACCTGAAACAAAAATGCAAAGGTTTACAAAGCTTTCAGCAAAGAGATAAATCAGAAAAATTTCAGCTGTCAGAAGAGATTAGCAAACACAATTATAACATAAAATATAAATGGAAAGAAAGCATCAAAAATAACTATAACCACTTCAATTTAGTCAGAAACTCAGAACACAAAAAAGAATAATTTTTGACAACAAAAATGTAGAAGGGGAAGAGGAAAGGGATTGAACTTGCTTAAACTAATGGAGATAAGAGGCTATCAGAAAAAGGACTACCTCATCTATGAGATGTTTTGTAAAAAAATCATGGTAACCACAATACAAAAAATCAGAACAGCATCACAAATCATAAATAAAGAGAAAATTGAGAAAACCATCACAGAAAATCACCAAACTGAAATTGCAGTCAGAAATACAAGGGAAAAGAAACAATGGAAATATAGAACAACCAGAAAACAAAAGATAAAATGACATTATTAAACCATCAAATATCATTAATCACTTTAAATGTAAGTGGATTGAATTCACCCATCAAAAGACACAGAGTGGCTGGATGGACTGAAAAAAAAAGACCCAACAATATTCTTCCTCCAGGGAACACATCTGACCTCTAAAGGTAAACATAGGTTCAGAGTGAGGGGATGGAAGTTGATATTTCAAGCAAATGCAAACAAAAGAAAGCAGGGGTAGCCATACTTAGACAAAGCAGACTTCAAGATAAAAAAGATAGTGAGAGACAAAGATGGGCATTATATGATGATAAACGGGACATTACACCAAGAAGACATAACACTTATGAATATATATGCACCTATCACAGGAGCACCAAAGTACATAAATCAACTATTAACAGACCTAAAGGGAGAATTTGATCACAACACAGTCATAGTAGGGGAACTCAACACCCCAACAAATCAATGGATAGATCATCCAGACAGAAAGTCAACAAGGAAACAGTGGCCTTAAATGAAACACTAGACTGGATGGAATTAATATATAGAGACCATTCCATCCAAAAACTGAATACCTATTCTTCTGAAGTGCACATGGAATATTCTCAAAGGTAGACCATATGTTGGGAAACAAGGCAAGCTTCAATAAATTTAAGATAGAAATCATATCAAGCATCTATTCTGACCACAATGCTATGAAACTAGAAATCAGCTATAAGAAAAAAGCTGAGAAAGTCACAAATAAGTGGATACTAAACAACATGCCACTGAACAGCAACTGAATTAATGAAGAAATCAAAGGATAAATCAAAAAATATCTTAAACAAATGAAAATGAAAATGCAGCATACTAACTCTTATGGGATGCAGCAAAGGTGGTACAAAAAGAAAAGCTTATAGCAATACAGGCCTACCTCAAAAAACAATAAAAATCTCAAATAAGTAATCTTAGACTACACATAGAAGAACTAGGAAAGAAGAACAAACAAAGCCCAAAGTCAAAAGAAGGAGAAAAATAAGAAAAGTCAGAACAGAAATAAATGCAATAGGGACAAAAAATCAAAAGAAAGGATCAATTAAACTAAGAGTTGGTTCTTTGAGAAGATAAACAAAATTAACAAACTCTTAGCTAGACTCACTAAGAAAAAGAGAGAGAAGGCTCAAATAAACAAAATCAGAAATGAAACAGGAGAAATTACAATGTATACCACAGAAATACAAAGGATTATGAGAGAATACTATGGAAAGCTATATGCCAACAAAGTAGATAATCTGGAAGAAATGAATAAATTCTTAGAATCATACAACCTCCCAAAATTGAATCAAGAAAATATAGAGAATCTGAATAGACCAATCACCAGTAAGAATATTGAAAGAGTAATCAAAAACCTCCCAAAAACAAAAGTGCAGGACCAGATGGTTTCTCTGGTGAATTCTACGGAACATTCAAAGAAGATTTAATAGTTAAGCTTCTCAAACTTTTCTGAAATATTGACAAAGATGGAGCACTTCCTAACTCATTCTATGAAGCCAACATTACCTTGATACTAAAACCAGACAAGAACAACACAAAAAAGGAAAATTACAGACCAGTATTGCTGATGAACATAGATGCGAAAATCCTCAACAAAATATTAGCAAACTGAATACAACAATACATTAAAAGGATCATACACCATGATCAAGTGGAATTTATCCCAGGGATGCAAGAATGGTTCAACAACCATAAATCAATCAATGTGATACACCATGTTAACAAAATGAAGAATAAAAATCGCATGATCATCTCAATACTTGCAGAGAATGCATTTAACAAGATCCAACACCCATTTATGATAAAAACTCTTAATAAAACGGGTGTAGAAGAAAAGTACCTCAACATAATAGAGGCCATGTATGACAAACTCACAGCCAACATCATCCTTAATGGTGAAAAACTGAAAGCCATTCCTCTGAGAACAGGAACAAGACAAGGATGCCCACTCTCACCACTCTTTTTGAACGAAATACTAGAAGTTTTGGCCAGAACAATTAGGCAAGAGAAAGAAACAAAAGGGATCCAAACTGGAAAGGAAGAAGTAAAAATCTGTTTGTGGATGGCCTGATTCTATATATATAGAAAACCCTAAAGAATCCACCAGAAAACTCTGAGAAATAATCAACAACTACAGCAAAGTTGCAGGGTACAAAATTAACATACAAAAATCATTTACATTTCTTTCTTTTATGTGAGGAAGACCAGCCCTGAGCTAACATCCGTTGCTAATCTTCCTCTTTTTTTTTTTTTTTGCTTGAGGAAGACTGGCCCTGGGCTAACATCGTGCCCATCGTCCTCTACTTTATATGGGATGCCGCCACGGCGTGGCTAGACAGGCAGTGCGTCCGCGGGCGCCCGGGATCCGAACCCGCGAACCCCGGGCTGCCAAGCGCAGACTAAACTGCTGCGCCACTGGGCCAGCTCCTTACATTTCTTTCTATACAGTAATAACAAACTAGCAGAAAGAGAAATCAAGAATACAATCCCATTTACAATCATAACAAAAAGAATAAAATATCTAGGAATAAATTTAACCAAGGAGGTGAAAGACCTATACACTGAAAACTATAATACATTATTGAAAGAAATTGAAGTAGACATAAAGAAATGGAAAGATATTCTATACTCATGGATTGGAAGAATAAACATGGTTAAAATGTCCATATAACGCAATATACAGATTCAATGCAATCCTAACCAGAATCCCAATGACATTCTTCAGTGAAACAGAACAAATAACCCTAAAACTTATAAGGAGCAACAAAAGACCCCAAATAGCCAAAGCAATCCTAAGAAAAAAGAACAAAGCTGGAGGTATCATCATCCCTGGATTCAAAATATACTACAAAGCTGCAGTAATCAAAACAGTATGGTATTGTCAGAAAAACAGACACATAGATCAATGGAATAGAATCGAAAGCCCAGAAATAAAACCACACATGTATGGAGAGCTAATCTTCAACAAAGGAGCCAAGAACATACAATGGAGAAAGGAAAGTCTCTTCAATAAACAGTGTTGGGAAAACTGGTCAGCCACATGCAAAAGAATGAAAATAGACCATTATCTTACACCATAAACAAAAATTAACCCAAATGGATTAAAGACTTGACTGTAAGACCTGAAACCCTAAAACACCTAGAAGAAATTATAGGCTGTACTCTTTGACATTGGTCTTAGCAGTATCTTTTAAAATACCATGCCTCCTCAAGCAAGGGAAACAAAAGAACAAAATAAACAAATGGGATTACATCAGACTAAAGTTTCTGCAAGACAAAAGAAACCATCAACAAAACAAAAGACAACCCACCAACTGGGAGAAAATATTTCCAAATCATATATCTGAAGGGGTTAATATCCATACAACTCAACAACAAGAAAACAAACAACCAGATAAAAAAATGGGCAGACAATAAGACCAGACATTTTTCCAAAGAAGATATACAGATGGCCAACAGGCACATGAAAAGATGTTCATCACTAATCATTAGGGAAATGCAAACCAAAACTACAAGGCGATATCATCACCTTACACTGTTCAGAATGGCTATAATTAACAAGACAAAAGAAATAACAAATGTTGGAGACCATGTGGAGAAAAGGGAACCCTCGTACACTGCTGGTGGGAATGCAAACTGGTGCAGCCACTATGGAAAACAGTATGGAGATTTCTCAAAAAATTAAAATAGAAATACTATACATTCCAGGTATCCCACTACTGGATATTTATCCAAAGAAAGTGAAATCAACAGTTGAAAGAAATTTATGCACCCCTGTGTTCATCACAGCATTATTCACAATAGCCAAGACACAGAAGCAACCCAAATGACCATCAAGGGATGAATGGATAAAGAAGATGTTGTATATATATATACAATGAAATACTACTCAGACATAGAAAAAAAATAAAACAAGATCGTGCCATTCATGACAACATGGATGGACCTCGAGGGTATCATGCTAATCGAAATCAGTCAGAGAAAGACAAAAACCATATGATTTCAGTCATAAGTAGATAAATAAAAGATAAATAAATAAATAAGATAAATAAACATGTGGGTAAGATGAAGAGATTACTGGTTACCAGAGGGGAAGGGTGTCGGGGGAGGGTGAAAGGGCACATATGTATGGTGATGGTTAAAATCTAGACTACTGGTGGTGAATACAATGCAGTCTATACAGAAACTGATATGTAATAATGTGCACCTGAAATTTATGCAATGTTGTAAACCAATATAACTTCAATAAAATAATTAAAAAGAAACAGAAAGACCCAAGTTCCTCTAAAAAAAAGAAGAAATAGAGAATCTGAATAGATCAATGACTAGTAAGGAGATTGAAGTAGTAATCAAAACTTCCTCCAAAACGAAAATCCAGACAGCTTCTCTGGTGAATTCTACCAAACATTCAAAGAAGACTTTAATACCTATCTTTCTCAAATGCTTCCAAAAATTTGAAGAGAAATGGATATTTCCTGACTTTTTTATTTTATTTTTTTTTTGTGAGGAAGACCAGCCCTGAGCTAACATCCATCGCCAATCTTCCTCTTTTTGCTGAGGAAGACTGGTCCTGGGCTAACATCTGTGCCTGTCTTCCTCTACTTTATATGGGATGCCACCACGGCATGACTGACGAGCAGTGCATCAGCGGGCGCCCAGGATCCGAACCTGCGAACCCTGGCTGCCAAGCGCAGACTCAACCACTGCGCCACTGGGTGGCCCCTATTTCCTGACTTTTTTAATGAGGCCAACATTATCCTGATACCAAAACCAGAAAATGAGAGCACAAAAAAAGAAAATTACAGGCCAATGTCGCTCATGAACATAGATTCAAAAACGCTCAACAAAATATTAGCAAATTGAGTACAACAACCCATTAAAAGGATCATACACCACAATCAGGTAGGATTTTTTCCAGAAATGCAAGGATGGTTCACCATCTGCAAATCAATCAACGTGATACACCACATTAATACAATGAAGAATAAAAATGACATGATCACTCATTTGTGGAAGATAAGCACATAGATAGAGAGAACAGATTGGTGGTTACCAGAGTGGAAGGGGGGTAAAGGGGCACATGTGTATGGTGATGGAGGGCAATTAGACTTCTGGTAACGAATATGATGCAGTCTATACAGAAGTCTAAATATAGTAATGTACACCTGAAATTTATATAAAGTTATAAACCAATGTTATGTCAGTGAAAATAATAATAAAAATAATAGATTAAAAAAAAGAAAAGATATATTTGACTGAAATAAAGTTGTTTGCTGGAGTTTAGGTAAATTATTACACATTGTGGATGTTTTTCCTTCCCTGAAGATATTTCTAATGAATAAAATCAATATTCAAACTTATCTTTGACTCATAAAGACTTTAGCTTTCCTGTTTTTCTCTTTTTACTTTTTTAAAAGTAGCACGTGTCTGAGAACTCTGATTGTGGGTGGTCATAACTATAAAGCAGCATCAGAGAAAGGACAAGGGTCAACATGATTGTGGCTACAAAAGCACAGCACACCTTGCTTTGAATAAGTATATCAACTAAACTCATAGGAAATTGGCAGTTCAGTAACATTTATATGCATTGTAACTAACCCAAACTTCTCTTCTATGCTGATAGTCTCATTTGTGACTTACAAAATGAAAGATGTGAATTCTGAAGCTTATAGTTAGCAATTAAAGTTGAATGATTAAATCTTCTCCTATAGCAATTTTTCTATGGAGAAAGTGTAATGATGTTGCTCAGCATGATTAGAGATTAAACTTTACAATTTAAAGTTTCAGAGAATATGTATACATACATACACAGAGAATACATATGCATACATATATATGCATGTACACACACAGAGGTTACACACTCATACACACACACTAAACATATACGTGAGAGTGGAAACTGTCAATTCACTAAACTCAGTTAGGTGCCAAGTGCAAGGTAGGTGATAATTCCAAAGTTCTGTTTCCAAAGGCCTAATCTTACCTCTTGCTGAAATGCTACCCCTGGAAGCACGACGGAAACACGAATGATGGTAAATATCAGTTAGTGCACCCTTCGTGCCCAGCCTTGTTTTCCATGTTTTTTATCTATTAACTCATCCAGTTATCACAAGAGTCCTATGAACTAGGTGTTATCATTATCCCTACAGATAAACTTCCTTCCTTAGAAACATGTCCATATATATAAATATAGATCTAAAGATATGCATTTAGGTAGATAGATGGATAGATAGACATAAAATATAGTGTTGCTTTGTTTACCTTTGAAAATTTTACCTATATGTTGGTATATTCTATCAATCATTCTGTATCTTACTTTTTAAACTAACATTATATTTTTAATTTTTTGTTGAATTAAAACACACATAAAGTGTACAAATATTAAATGTGAACTTGTATCAATTTTTGCCAAATGAATGGGCCCTTGGAACCCTCATGCAGATCGTGGTATGGAACATTACCAGCACAGAGAAGCTGCTCTGGACTCCTCATTCAGTTATAACTTCCCTAAATAATCACTATTCTGCCTTCTAGCACCGTGTATTAGATTTGTTGTTGCTTAACTCAAAATAAATGGAATCATAGAATATAAACTCCATGTCCAGCTTCTTTCCCTTAGCGTTATGTCTGTGAGATTTATCTCTTTCTTTAGCGTGGAGCAGAAGTTCTTTCACTTCCATTGCTCAACAGCATTTTATTTTATGACTGTACTACAATTTATTGATACATTCTATTGCTGATAATATTTGGCATATTTCTGGTTTTTCCTATTGTGAGTATGTAAATTGGCATAACCACGTTGATAACCATTGAAATTTATACAGTCTACTTAATCTACTATCTAATCTACTAAAGCGAAACATACAATACCCTCTAAACTAGCAATTTCACTTTGAGATGAATATCCAACAGAAATGCATATACATGAGACCAAAAATATATGCACAGAATCTTCAATAGAATATTATATATAAGAGCCAACATCATATTTTTCAGTTCTAGCCTATTGATATACGGGTATACTTATGTCATTTTAACGGCTTTAGACGTTTTCATTGTGTGAATATTAAGATTTTGTTTTTGTTGCTGTGAATAAATGCAATGTCTCATGATGTGCTTGCACAGAACTTCTCTAAGGTACATATATAACCAGTAGCCAAATTTCTTAATGTTTTTAAACATATTGTAACTGTTACTGGATATATACAAATCACTGCAAAACACTTATCTTAATTTGTTCTCACTAGAAACTATAAGAATTCTTGTATTCCACATGGTTAAAAAAAATGGGAATTGTCAGGATTATTTTTTGTGAATACAATGTGTTTTGTGAATACATATTTTGTGAATGAAGTTGACTATTTTTGCTTTGATGTGTTTCCTCAAGTCACCGTGAAGCTGGAGAGATGCTCACACTTGGGCGGGGCATTTGTGATGCCTCTGTTAGGAATTACTTAGCATGTATCTCAGTTGCGTTGCCTTTTCTTTTAGATATGAAGAAGTTCTTCATATATTCTTCATATGCATCTGTTATACATATGATAAAAATATTTTAAAAACTGCATTTTGTCTTTATACTTGGTTTGTGAAGTCTTTCATAAGACAGAAAACTTTTTGTTTGAAGTTGTCATGCATTTCAAATATTTTTTCTTCTATGAAATTTCCTCTTATATCATCCCTAAATATCCCTTTCTATTCCAATATCATTGAAATGTTCTCCTATATTACTTCCCATAGTTTTAAAGTCTTTCCAAATTTATGTCTTTTATTAATCTGGATTTTATTTTTTGAAGATGTGGTGCAGGAAATCTGTATTTTTAAATTATTCAGACTGCCGTTTGTTCCAACATTTATTGAAGAGTCCATTTTGTGCCACTTGTTTTCTACAGTAACCTTGGTCATATACCAAGATAATACACACACTATACATATTTTCCCCTCTTTTTCTGGAAAATTAACAACTCGTGAGAAATTTTGCTATAAAATGGAACAAATGAATGGATGATAGCTGGATTGAGGTATAAATTCAAGTCATGTCTATTCTAACTCCAAAAGACTTTGAGTATTACAACTTCTCCATAGCCACAACTCCAAGACACCATAGACACCACTCCAACGCATGTCTCCATAGTCCAAAACACTATCCTCTTCCACGTGGATTACTAGCTACCTCCTCACTGCAACTCACCAGTCTTCCATTTTGTACTTTGACTTGCTTTCTCAACCTCACCTTCAGTGCTATTATACTTTTTATTTCAATGCATTTTATCACATAATAGTAAGAAAAATATAATGCCAGATTCAGATTGGTTGTTCAGCAACTCATTGATGCATCGAGCATCCCACTTCTTTCTTTGTTGCTGCTCTGAAATCCCTTGGCTAGTGTCATTTCAAGGTTGGTGTCTTTTGTGGCTGCCTGTTGTGATCAGGAGGTATGCTGCCACAAGAGAAGGAGCAAATGTTTCCTTCCTTTAATAGCCAGAATAATTTTTAATCATTTAAACTAGTTATTTTTAAGCAGGGCAATTTTGCTTTGACTCACAGGGGATATTTGGCACTGTGTGGGGACATTTTTGGTTGCCATATCTGGGGGAGATGTTACTGGCATTACAGGGGCCACAGGTGCCACTAAACATCCCACAATGCAAAGAACAGCCCTCCCAAACAAAGCATGATCTGACCCGGAACATCAGTGGTGCTGAGATGGAATAACCCAGATGTAGCCAAATCCCACCAGTGTCTCTGGAGTGAGCTCTCTGATGTTTTCCCATTGTTCATCAAAGTGAACTGATATCCCTACAATGGAACATAGGGTGCTGCATGACCCGATTTCTATGGGCCTCTCCATCCTCATCTTGTTTCACTCTCTACTTCGCCCAGTATTCCAGACACACTGCCTTTTAAATTTTTCTCCTCAGAGACTCCTTCCTTGACAATTCTATCCTCTGCCATTGTTTTCCTATATTTCAGTCCCCTGTTTATTTCCTTTCATAGAAAATCACAATTTGTAGTTATATACTTATATATTTGTGATTTACTTATTTTTCCTCTCCAGACCATATCTAAATACATTTAGAGATTCCAAAGTATAATTACTTCCTTTGCAGGGTAATAGAACCATTTCACTATAACTGAAACGTAGTAGATCCATGATACACAACACACATATACACACTTCAATACACATTATTTACACATGCATATATAGGCAAGTAATATAAATATGTAAATAATATCATTTCTAGATAGTGAGATTATTAGCAACTTTTATTTTCATGTTTTTGCTTATATGTATTTTCTAATTTTTCTACAACAGATGTTATTTTTGTAATAGGAAAAAATAGATGCTGTAAAAAGAAAATAAAAGAACAAATTCTCAAAATATGTTGACATAAAATCTTAAAGATTATAGTGCATAATGACTTCTTAGATACATAAAGCTTCAAAATGCCCCCTCACATCTTGTTGGAATTATTCCCATTTGACTATCTCAAGTAGTATATCACAGAAATATCTGTGGTTGCTCAACACTCAATGGGAATAGTTTTTCCTCTGGCAATGGGAAGCCTGCTGTTTTGTTGGTGGTGGTGGTTTCACGAAATTATATGCAAGTACTTGTCAGGACACATTTCGTAAAAATAACATAGCTTATCTTTTCCAGTCACAAAGAAGAATGCATGTTTATTACTTACACAGTTTATTTTGTCATTACAAATGTTCAGCACTTCAGGATAAGTTTAAAACAGATTTTTAAAAATTCTACGTTTACTTTCATCAAGTAAATAGTGTTAGCAGAAAATTTTCATTGAGGACAATTTTATATGTTCACTGAAGTGTTTCTTAATTTTCTCCAAATACAATTCACAAAATATAGCGAAGATTCTATAGAGTACAGCTTATTAAAAACTATGGGGCAACAAAAAGAAGCAAAGTCCAGCTGTTTGGAATAGTAAAGAAATTCCTCAGAGCCCTAAACACTGGATGAGTAGGACAAGGGTGGGGTGAAAGTAACACAAACATTACATCAAGGAGGCGGTATGTGAAGCAAACAGCTGATTAGGAGGCTGGTATTGAAATAATTATTATCCGAGCCCATGGTGTCATACAAAACTCTTGGATCCCAGTGCATTTCAGAATTCAGATCTTTTTAGATTTGAGAAACACGTATACTCTATACCCAGTGGGGTCTGGTACAGCACCCTGTAAACAAACTAATTAATTTCTCCAGTAAAATAAAGATATATTTGTACTAGGTAGAATAAATATAGACTAGAAACAGTCTCACATCAGTTTAAGTTTGGCTTTGCTGTCAAATGAGTTCAGGTCAGGTCAGGCTTTGCTACAAAAGAACTACATAAAAACTTATAGTTCACAACACGTAATTTTGGAATTGCAGATAAAGTGTTGTCAATCTTAGATCATATTTATTGGTCAATTATTATGCACTAGGCAAGTGCCTTACATCTAATTACTCAATTAGTTCTACTTGTTATTCTCCCTCTTTTTCAAAGGGGGGAATAACAGAACAGCAAAGTCAGCACAGCTAGAAGTTCACGTAGCTAGAAAGTGATAGAGCTGGGATTTGAATGGAGGCAATCTTTGATGTACTGCCTCTCTCATAATACACTCCCGTCACTTATCTATAGCTTGCATGCAGGGTGTGAACGAAGAAGAGGTTGAGAGTGAGGCCAAAGAGACAGACAAGATGCAGAGAAACTTGAAGGGATAGGGGAAGGACAGTGGAAATGAAATATCTAGTAGTTACCCTCAAGAACCCTTTTCTAGTCTTGTGGATTAGCAGTCCTTTTCCAACTATTCTCATCTGTTATGTGAAATAAAAATATTTCCTGGAAGATATAGCTGCAGAGCAAATAAACAACCATGCAGTATTTGGTGATTAATTTCTATTATTCTTAAATGAATTTCACTTGTATTTCTTAAATCTTAATCCTTCCAAAAAGCTTAAATCACCTTCATGGAACTAAAGCTTCCCAGTGTCCGAGAACAGCTTTTGAAAATCTGAAACGTCCTTGGAATGTCAGTGTACTTTTTCCAAGAACGGTGCTCCCCCGGGGTTATTTTTCTAGACTTGAAAAGACATATCAGGCTACCAGGAGTGGGAGGTTGTTTCATATCCCACACGACTTGTGAAGAGATGCAAAACAATCAATACTTGCCTCTGGAAAGCTGCCCGCCAGCTTCCTCCACAGTTCAGAGAGGCAGGATATCGGACTCCTCAGGTGCAGCTGTGCTGTAACGGAAAGAGAGCCCGAGAGAGAGGAAGTCTGATTCCCAGCTCCAGTGTGGTCCTCACAGTGTGCGAAGACTAAGCTAAGTCACTTCTCTTTGGCCACAAATTCCTCAGCTTCAGAATGAGGACCCTAGATAAGGGGTCCCTTTTTGGGTTTTGCTTTGTAGTTTTTACTATAATCATTTTATCATAATATCTTCTATATTATAACATAGAAGATGTTGAAAATCCAGGT
Source organism: Tapirus indicus (assembly GCA_031878705.1). Taxonomy (NCBI): domain Eukaryota; kingdom Metazoa; phylum Chordata; class Mammalia; order Perissodactyla; family Tapiridae; genus Tapirus; species Tapirus indicus. The sequence goes on from CM062933.1 coordinate 4,740,143, forward strand.
CTTGTCATTGTCAGGGATGTGATACTATTCATGCATTCAAGTAACAAACATTTGTTGAGTAGCTACTTCCAGGCAACACCAGGTGTTACCAAAAAAAAAAAAAACTGAAAAATATACGGGGTTTCTTTGCTCATGGAAATCTCAGTCTAGCAGGAGCTACAGACAATTAAATAGATAATGACAATACAGAGTAATCTGTGCCTTGATGAATTCTGTGCAAGTGAGGAGGAGGTACTTAGCTCAGATTCCAAGCAAGGTTTTGCAATAAAGTGAAAAATTATTTAAAACTCAATGCAAATTTAGTCACCACTGTCTTCCATTTGAGAGCAGTGTAGTTCGTATTAGTGGAAAATTAAATCACTTCGGAATATTATTCTCATGTATTTTGTAACAGAGATTGATTAATTAAGGATAAAGAAAAAACAAAACTTGGGGCAGGTCTTCTGTGCTGAGGTGGGGTGGGCGGTCCTTCGTTTTCACAGGGGAGCGTGAGCTGGGGAGAGGGAGCTTACTGTTCTGCATAGTGATGTGAAGGGCATTGACATTTTGCAGCAGAAAGACTCTTGCACAACCTGGCAGGAAATGGGCAACCATAACTTTTACAGACAGATGGTCAAAGTCTTAAAGTCTAGTATTTTAAAGTTCACCTCTTACTTTGAAACTTTTACATACAAATCAAGTCATCTTGAGGGAAATCAAAGAAAAGGAGGAGACATAGAAATTTTGAGTGGGCATAGAAAAGAAGGTGGTGAACAGAAGTAAGATTTTGAAAAATGAGTGAAATCAAGAGTTCAGCAAAGGTGGTGATTGAGAGCCAGAAGGGACTGGGTTGGCTTAAGTGCCTACTGTGTCACAGATATCTTGGGGAGGTCATTGAACTTCCCCTAGAGTGTGGGATAGGGACTTGAACTAATGTGATTTAAATCTTCTAAAGAACAGGCAGCCTCAGCTGGGGCCAGGGGTACAGTACTGTGGAGAGAGGGGAAGACAGCACAATTGTTAGTAAGACGCAGGGCCCCTGAGGGGGACTGGATTCTGCCTAGTGCCCATCTTGCTCTTCCCTATCTCAAAATGATTCACAGAATAGGAGAAGATGACTGTGCTCACAGAAAAAAATAATTCAGAGGAAAACTACATTTTTTTATTTTCCATAAAGTTATAAGTATCAGATTCCAAAATTTATCCAGTATTCCTATTAAGGACTGGATATATTACCATGTATGATATCGTTACCTATGGATTTTACAAAGACTGCATATGATGCACATAGCTGAGTTATGAGAGAAACCCTTTTATGAAGGACTTGAGTAGCCAATCCCTAACACCCCTCAAGAAAATTCCTCTCGTCATTGGCCACTGTGATTGAAATGAGGGGCAACCAGAGATTGGGGCTTGGAGGGCAGGACACGGCACATGTTAGCTCCATATACCATTACTGACTTAATGTTTATTATATGTTGCTTCGTATTAAATTTATTTTCTTTCAATCTATATTCTAGCACTCTATTTTTTTTTCTTACAGGGCAAGAAATCATATAACTTAAGTCATTTCTTGAAATAGGCTGTTGCAAGCTGAACATAGATGGCTTGGTCTTGATGTCACCTTATGTTAAGGTTCCTAAACTTTTCTCTCCATCACATTTACCTACTGGAAAATATGGCCCAGGAGGACAGGCCACATGTCTATATTGCTTTCCAGCTATAGTACCCTCAATCCTCAGCACAAGGTCTGTTGCATAATGCAACACTTTTATTTATTATGTGTATAATATGAAGGTAGGCATGCATGTAATAAAAGTTATGAACTCTCACACATGTAATCGGAGTTATGGATTCACTTTGAAGATGGCCTCCTCATGAGATTATTTTTTCTCCTGTAATGATGAAGTTGCACTGATATATGCAATATATGTTCTTTATCACACAGGCTTTCTAATAGATTGTCAAACAGTGTGGTTGGGGTGCTAGAGTCCCCTAGGGTCAGGAACCTGAACAAAGGTAACTGACTGTGCTGGGACAGGACACAAGTGGCCATCACAGCCATACGATGGAGTATTTTGAGCTGTAAACCAAGTTGAGTGGCAAATATTAAAATGCAGTGACTACAGCTTGCAGAAGGATGGTTAAGCAGTTCTTCATCAATCTCCTTGATGCTCATTCTACTGCTTCATACCCCACATTTAGGTTGTGTATGAAATTACACATTAAGACTGAAACGGCAGGATCTTCACACCCACTTGTGGAGAGAACTTTTACTAATTAACATATACCTTAAAATTAAGAGTTTTGACAAAGAGGGGCTAATCTTGTTAGTTTTATGTTAACTTAAAAACTGTAGTGATTAATTTTATTTCAGTTTTTGAAAACGTGTTTCTCCCCCAGGTCTGAATGTGCATTTACATAATTTACAGACATAAATGATTAAACCATCGCTGGTTTGTGGATGTTCTCCCAACACCGGTGCACTGCTGTCTGTCCTTCTGCAGCACAGAGTATCTGTGTGAGACTTTTCACCTCTCTGCTCCCGGTAGGATGAGGTTATAAAGCCCCACAGCACCAAATAAGGCCAGAATGGAGAGGCATTTTGATCTTTTGAAATGTGTTTTGACAGATCAGGTAGTGCTTTAGAAGTGAACTTGGGAAACATGAATTTTTTATGGTTAACTGCATGCAGCATGGTCTGACTGTCAAAGATAAACATACTTGTAGAAAAACCACTAGGTTGATAGAAAAGACACAAAAACCAAAATGCAAAGATATTTATAATCAGATTAAAACTCTTTAGGCTACTCTCAGTGTCACTGTGCAGGGCACACACATGATAAAAATATATGGAAAGTGAAGAATTGCCTGGATAATAAAACTGTAAATAATCTCACATGGCTCCCAAATTATTACCAGCTATACTATACAGCCTACATTGATCGAGTAGACAAAATGTTGCCAAATAACTCACCTGCTTTAATATTTGATGCCATGTAGACATAAGCTGTGTACATATAAAGTGAAGTAGATAAATGTTGGTAAAAACTTAGAAACTATAGTCGATGTGAATAGAGCACCTAATGTTTCTTAATGCAACCAGACAATCGTTCCTTATTTCTCTGACTCTTGCTCTTCTGCATCTGCCGGTGTTTCTTGGAGGGCGGTGGCTAAAGGGAATGATGCACAAACCCGTTTTTCACTCACTCTGTCTCTTCTCTGTTTCCACCCCCACCCCTACAGCAACCCCTCCTCCTCAGTAGATTCCCAACTGTTTTCTATTATCAGTCAGACTTGTATTTTCCAGTACATGGGGAGAGCAGAGAACTGTGTTGAATGTTGTCTAACTGAAAACTATTTGAGACTTTAGGGAAAATAGTTATTTTCAAAAATATCAAAAAAGAAATAAATGCCATTTTCTATGTTCATAACTCTCACAGTCTTTCTTGCAGCCGTTTTTTCTTAATGATAAGTTTTCCTAATCAGACAGATTCTCTTTGAGAGCAAAAATCTTGTTTCATTCAGTTTTGCATTTTTACTGTCTAGCAAAGGGCTTGCCTCAGGGTAGGCACTCCATAAATGTTAAATGAACAGATTGAGGGGGTGATGGATGGATGGATAGAAGAATGGATGGGTGGACGGTTGGGAGGATAAGTAGATGAGTGTGTGGGTAGACTGATGTATGGGAAGGTGTCTTCAGAGGTATTAAATGAACCTGAGTTTCCTCAAAGCAATGTGAAGCTGACATGAATGTTTTCTTTAGCCTCAGTTGCCCTCAGCTAAACAATTACATTCTTTTCCTTTTCTTTTCTTGTCATGATATTAACAAACACAACCTAGCAAAAGTATAGTAAAAAGAAAATGTAGTCACTGTTTCAATTACCCATCGCTACACAACAAACTACATCAAAACTTACATTAGTTTGTTATTATTCCTTCCAGATCTTTGAGTTGGCTGGGCTCACTGGGCAATTCTCCTTTGGGATCTCTCCTGCAGTTGCAGTCAGACAGAGGTCTGAGTTATCTGAAGGCTTGACTCAACCAGGATATCCAAGATGGTTGATTCACATGGCTGGAAGTAGACTGGAGCACCTAAATGTGGACTCTCCATGAAGCTTAAGTGTCTCATGCACAGCAACTGGGTTCTGAAAGGAGGCAGGAAATAGAAGCTGCCAGACCAGGTAAGGGCTTCCCCCTGGAACTGGATTCAGGGCTCACCCAGTTACAAGGGAGTGAAGAAACAGACTCCACACATCACTGTATGCTGACGTATTGGAGCACACACGATTCAAATTTTGCTTTTACTTTTCAGTAGTCTTCATAAGACTGTAAACTGTTCACTGTTGATTCTCCAGCTCCTGACAGAGGACCAATTATGTAATAGATCAAAAATAAATGATTCATTGAACTAAAAATATTTATCAGGAAAATAATATGTAGTAGAAATAATGCTAGATGTTGGATACCCTGATTTTCCCCCTATTTCTCTGACTCTCATTCTCTTGCATGGATTGACATTTCTTGGAGAGTGGCTAAAAGGCATACTGAAAAAGACAGGTGAAAACCCTGTCTTCCTGGAACTTACAGTCCAATATTGGAGACAGAAAATAAGAATATAGAAACAGTATAGAATTTGGAATAGTTATAAATGAAACATGCAGGATCAGCTATGTAGAGAGTAATGAAGGAGGGAGAGTGCATTATTTCAGAGATAGCATGGTCAGAGGAAGCCTCCCTGGGAAGGACATCTGTAAGCTAAGAGATGAAGCAGGAGAAGGAGCAAGCCATGCAAAGAAACAGAAGCATATGCATTCTAATCCCCCCAAAATGGAAAGAAGCCAAAGCAAGGTGGATGGTTCCAAGAAATGAAAGAAGCCAGTGTGGCTGGAAACAAGTTTATCAAGGTACAGGAAACCAGAGTGGTAGCCAGAGTATGGCCAGATCATGTCATGCTTAGTAGGATGATAAGAAATATGAATTTTATTCTGAATGCAATTAGAAGCCAATTAACTACGTTTAAGTGAGACAGTGGTATGATATGATTTAGGCTTTTAAAAAATCACTCTGGCTGCTTTGTGGAGAATAGTTTGGAAGAGGCAAGAGAGGAAGCAATGAGAAGAGCTACAGACTTTTGTGCTTGCCTAGGGGGCATATGAGGGTGAATTGGGTGGAGGGAGTCGAAATGGAAAGAAGAGAACCCAGATCTATTTTGGAGGTATATCAGAAAGAACTTGGCAATGAAGTAGGGATGAATAAGATGATTTCTGTGTTTTTGGCAGGTGCACTAAGATAAATGTAGTGCCTTTAATAAGATGGGAAAGATTGAGGGAGGACTGCATAGGGGACAATCAAGGTTTCCATTTTGATATGCTAAATTTGAGATATTTATGTGACAGCCAAGAGTAGATATCAATAGAAACAGAGAGTAGAAAAGTGGTTGCCAGGGGCTGGGGATGGGAGAAATAGGGAAAAGTTAGTAAAAGGGTACAAACTTTCAGTTATAAGATAATAAGATCTGAGGATCTAACATATAACATGGCAACTACAGTTGATCACACTGTATTGTATAATTGAAATTTGCTAAGAGAGTAGAACTTAAATGTTTTCACCAAAGGAAAAAAAAAGGGTAGATTTAAAAAAAAAAAAGTAGATGTTGAGTACCTAGTTAGACATAGAAACCTGGAACTTGTGAAAGAGGAGACACAGGGAATCTACAGTCAATTAGTGATATTTAAATCTCATCCATGTGGGTGGATGAGATTTCCTAAGATTCTTCATGGAAACAGAAGAGGGTTTACCACAAAGCTTTGGGGCATCCAAAATTTAGAAGCTGGGATAAAGAGGAGAAGCCAAAAAAACACGACTAAGAGGGAGTTGTTATCAGAAACCTAGGAGCAGATCAGAACAGTGCTGTGTCCCCGACGGTGAGTAAGGGGAGAGTTTCAAGAGGGAAGATGCTCCTATCTGGTCAAGAGCTGCTGAGACAGAGTTCCTGGGGGATGCAGACGAGAAGTGTATGAGGTTTTTGGTGGAATAGAGGTGTCTCTGACAAGCAGATTCAATGGTGTGTTAGGGAATAACAGAATCCAGGTTGGGACAGGTTAGTGGGATTAGGGAAGGGAGGAAGTGAAGACCTATATGTAAGCATTCTTTTTGTTATTGCTATATTCTTTTTTCTGCCAAAGATTCTATATGCGTACACAAACATACACAAATACACAATCCAATTTCCCTTCTTTTACACCAAAGACAATTGAATCTTGGTTATTTTACACTTAGCAATATATCTTGGATATTTTCTATGTAAGGAAATAGGGAGTTCCTTGTTCTTTTTATAGTGACCTAGTGCAGCATTCCGTTGTATGACTGTCCCACACTTTATTTAACCATTTGAATTATGCCCTATCTTATTATACATGATAATGTGATTATATAAATTGGAATTACTATATTAAAAGACATTACCCTCCTTAAGATTTGTACTAATTTGCATTTCTAACAGCAATGTATAAGGGTGATTGCTTCCTCGCAATTTAGTCAACTTTGTGGATTATTTAGTCAACTGCATTTTTTCTAATCTGTTAAATTAAAAATAATGTCCCAGCATAGTCTTAAAAATATATATATTTTAAAATAAGTGAAATTCATATAACATAAAATTAAGCATTTTAAAGTGCACAATCCAGTGAAATTTAGTACATTCAGAATATTGTAAAACCACCACCTCTACCAAGTTCCAAATATTTTTATCACCCCAAAAGAAAACCCCATCCCCATTAAGCAGTCACTCCTCATTCTCCCCTTCTCCCAGGCCCTTGCAACCACCAATCTGTTTTCTGTCTCTTGGATTTACTGATTCTGAATATTCCCTATAAATGGAATCATACAAAACCTTTTATATCTGGCTTCTTATACTTAGTATAATGTTTTTGAGGCTCATCCACATTGTAGCATGCATCAGTTCTTCATTCCTTTTTGTGATTGATTAAGATTCCATTTTATGTATATACCACAATTTGTTTACTCACTGGTCCATTGAGGGAGAATTGGATTTTTTCCTACCTCTTAGCTATCATGAACAAGCCAAATCTAACTTTAACATGAGCCAAATCTAACATTAAATTTTTAAATGAATGAAGACTATATTAAACATATTTCCTTGATGAAACTATTGGATCATTAATTGGATACTATCAGAAGCCAATCTTCAAGGTCTTTTTAGATTGCTGTCCACTCCATGGCATTTGGATTGTATCTTGTACAAAATTTTTCCTGCAAATTAATATAGTTGAGATAATTCAGGTATAACCTTCAAATACATTTTGCATCTTGGTTGTCTTTTCAAATGCACTAGGGTTAATTGTCTGGTATACTGATAGGGATGTTTCCCTTTTAAAATTTAACCAGAATAAGATATTAAAATATACTCAGTAAAATTTATCACCATCAAAACCCATTGAGAATCTATCTTCATAACATGCTTTATTAGTTGCTGTGCACAGCAAGTTAGACAGACGTAATCTGTCTCTTGGGAATTTACAATCCAAGGCTGACACAGATGCTGCCAAGGTGATTCAGGTAAAGAAATTAACATTAAACAGATAGATAACTTAAATAGGTGAACTTAAAAAATTGCTCATAACAAATAGCTTTAGATAAACAATGCTTTGTATTCTGACACTTCCAGTATTCTTGTCTTTCAGATAACTCATCTGTCTCCCACGACCTGTGCCTCAGGTTCATACATGAAGGCGCCAGGGCATAATAGAGACTGATAAATGAAGCTGAGTTCTTGGCTGGTTGAACCACAGGAAGAGAAATATGCATAGAGACGCTGGAAATTCCAAGGAAGAAAAGGAATTGGCTCGATGTGTCTTAGTGATTAAAACTTGACTAGGAATGTAAATTTGCCCTTTGGATCCAAAGAGAAGGAAAACTTAAAATCAATATTGATTGTCTATTGGTTTACTCCAGAGTGCCATATGTTTGAAATAATTCACTAAAACAAAAATAAAATAAAATCAAAAACCTTTGTTAATTAAAAGTAAAAAAAAATAATGAATTACTCCAGCAGCCTGATTAAAAACTACTGGTCTTTGTGCCTGGGAACAGGAAAATTTATGGTGATCCTGGAGTAAAAGAGGGTCTATTATATTTTCTTTGTTCTCTATGGAAAAAGTCCTCAGAAGAAAACAGCAGAAACAAGTATTTATGTATTTTGCAGTTTTTTTTCTTGTACTACATGTGTTTCCAAAACAATATAATCCCATATGGTTGAACAGAACAAACACATGTTCATACAAAGCTAAATAAATATATAAATTGGGAACGGGGGCCCCTGGCCTGGTACACAATGTGTAAGGCAACTGAGTTGTGATGATCATGGGGAACTATTGACTCTGCTCTACTGTTTCCTATTTCCTTCATGGAACCCAAGTTTGATTCTAGAGGAGAGAAGAGGAACTTAGGTTGGAAGTACTGCTGAAATGTCATAGCTGATTTTTATTCACTCAGTTTTGCAGAAAAAATAAGTCTTTACATATTTTTTCAGAGCAACAAAAAGATTCTCTTTAAAATGTATAAAAGATCAGACTTTTAAAAAAATGTGCTCAGTGTCCTTATTAAATGAAGTTATTTTTGGAATATGAAATTAAGAGGGTAGCATATTTAATACTTTAAAATATTTAGCAAAAGATTCATCCCTTCAAAACCAAAATCAGGTTAATACTCATTTGCATTTGTACATATTAACTTGGCTCCACGGATTCCTATATTAACCATAGATAACAAACCTGAAAGAAAAGACACAGAAGAAAAAAATAAGCAGAAAGTAATCAAGTTTATGAGATATATATTCTAAAACTATTACAGAGAAAGTCAGTCCCATATGCAAAGAAGAAAACATTTTAGTCAACCAAAAATGACAAAAGGAAAATTCTTTTTTGTTGTTGTTTTTTTGTGAGGAAGACTAGCCCTGGGCTAACATCCGTTGCCAATCCTCCACTTTTTTGCTGAGGAAGAGTGGCCCTGGGCTAACATCCGTGCCCATCTTCTTCCACTTTATTTGGGATGCTGCCACAGCAGGACTTGACAAGCAGCGCATCGGTCCACACCAGGATCCGAAAATGCGAACCTCAGGCCACCAAAGCGGAGCCCGCAAACTTAATTGTTACCCCAGGGGGCCGACCCAGGAAAATTCTTAAAAACAAAATTTTTAGCAATTTGGAGTGCTGGTTTTCTCCACCTTATGAGTAACCTTCTTAAAGAGCAGAACTATTAGGACAAATACTTCAAATCACTATTATCTGGCTGGATCTCTCAACTTAAAAAAAAGAAAAACTTGCCCATAAAAAAGGAAAACATTTTTCTTTCTTTCTAAATAGTTTGGAAATCCCACTCCTCTAAATATGCCAGAGAAAATGGCAAAATGGAAATAAATCCTTGATTGAGGGAATTTTTCCTAAAATGAGAGCAAGCAAATGAAGAAAATCTTCACAGAGGGATAAGGAGACTAGACAGAATGAAAATGATTGCAATTACGATTAGCATATGAGATGGGGAGGAAGTTAGAGACAGAAACACCCCAGAAGCTAAAAGGAATTTGTTTCTGAAACAAATCAGTGGCTTAGAAAGAGTTAGTGAGGACTGCTCCATACTGAAAGAGACCCAGAGACACAACAGCTGAATGTGACCAATGTATGGGATTTAGCGATCCTGGTTCAGACAAACCAAGTATGAAAAAGTGCTTTTAAAAAATTGGGGGAATTTGATTATGTGCTTGATATTATTTGATATAAAGGAATTATTGCTAATTTATGTATGAAAATGACATTGACTTTATGCAGGAAATTGTCCATAAATTTTGGAGGGATATACTAAAGTATGTAGAGGTGAAATGATGTGCTGGCTGAGATTTCCTTTAAAATAACTAATGATAAAAAAAGAAGAAAGAAAGAGTAGATGAAGCAATTTTTACAAAATCTCGACAATCATTAATTCAAGGAACTGAGTATGTGGGAGTTGATTGACATTTCCCTTTAACTATTTTTGAAGTTTTTCATAACAGAAATGTTAGTATTTTATGATGGTAAAGTAATTTGCATATATTCTAGAAATGTTAGAAAATATAGTAAAATGTAAACAAAAAAATTCAGCCATGAGCCTAGCATCAGAAATAATTTAATAGTTTGGGATATTCACTTTCTAGATGCTATTGATAGAATTTTTATAAGATTAATTACTATTTCTATTTCTTCTTGATGAATTATATGAAGATGTCTTGATACTTCCATTTTCCCTTTATGTTTTGATTGCTTTGTAAAAAACATAGGTTTATGGATATTCGTTTAATATTAAGACTAATCACATTGTCATATTTGAAGAAAATATTTTTATTTCATTATTTATACTTAATTCAAATTTGTTCATATGCAATTTAAAAAATATGTCTATTCTTTTTTTGTTAAGTTTATAAATATTCCCTTTTTAACTGAGAAAAATCAAGAACTGCTACTGGATCTTCTCATTCATACTGTGGATATATAATTCCACATCAGATAAAATTATGGCTTCAACAAGGAACTTTTTCTAAATCATTCCTGGTACCAAGTTGGTTTGCAAATTCATTGCTGAGAATTCAGTGAACACAGGCTGCTCAAATTCTGTCAGTTTTAAGAAGTAAAGACATTTATATGGCAGTCTGGAACTCCCAGGATGAGATGAATAGAAACCTTTCCCTCAGTGTAGAGAAGGAAGTATTTATAGTCATCCGGAGTCGGGAAAACGCTAATTGATGGAGGGCAAAATGCAGATGGCTTCTGACATATGCAGAATAATCTTGATTATGAGTGCCCTGCTTCCTCATTAAAATTGAAGAGTTGAATGGAATAGTATGAATCACACATCATATTTGTTTATTACTAGACTGTGAGCTCCTTTAGGGTGATGACAGTATCTTCTATTTCTCATAGGCACATAGTAACAGGCACTCACAATATGGCTAAAATATAGAATGGAGAAATTGTTTTCTTAAAATTCCATGATATAGTAATTGAGAATTCCCAAATCAATCTAGACGCAGACATAGGTTTCATAAGTATTGAGGAAAAATAATTCAAAGCAGCAAAAATTATTAACTACATTTTTAGAAGAGAAGATAGATGCTCTGATGATATTTCATAGCATTTTATATCCTTTCTATTTTTGTAACTCCAATTGCTATTTCCTTCAGGACTTAGGTCAAATTAATCTGTTTCATCACATGTGTGCAATCTCTCACATTTAACTATCACTGTGTTTTATCTATACATACTAATGTCTTTGTTATTCTCCCCTCAAAACTTAAGCTTCTTTATTTTATGGTTCTAATTTTATTTATATTCATTTTTGTATCACTAAAATTGCCTGGAGCATAATACAAATTCAGTAGATATGTGCCGAATGAGCATATGCATAAATAGATAAGCATCACAACAAGTACTCTACTACTAATCAAAGACAGCATTGCATAATGTAATTATATGCATATTTTAAAAGGCAATGAAATACCTACTATCATGGCAGCATTATTAAACTCCTTTTAGAGAATGGTATAGAGTGGCCAGTGGGATTTTTTTTGGCCCTAGAATTGTTACCAACACCCAATGCTGGAGACTAAAGAAACTAATTATCTCAATTTATATGTTCTGAGAATGACCTATAATAAGGGTCAGCCGCCTCCTCATAGGACTTGTTGAGAGGAGCAAGCTCAGAGAATAAACTCCCCCAGGGATGGTATTCAAAATCTTTACTCACCAGTTTGGCACAGCACTGACTGATTCAAACGGATGCCAGTTATAAACAACCAGTGTGGCCACAAAGGCTAATACTATCTCCACTTTTACCTGCCAATAATGTGAGGAGAAGACTAATAGAGCAGATACTACCTCTGAGGAATGTAATTTCTTCCCATCAAAACTAAGAGAAGGAGCCCAAGGGAATCACTTATGAAGGTGGGGTGGTGATTGCTTCCCAGAATGGAAGACTGGCATTGATGTGCCCATTGACCAGGAAACTCTGTGATCTTCCCTGGTGCTACTGGAGCAAGATCATATGGAATGTAGACTGCTTACAAAAAGGGGATCGGGACTGCTCCTTCTAAAGTTGTTGACTGATGAGAGGAACAGGAGGTGAATCCTTCACCTTCCCGAAAGCCTGATATTTGACACCTAAGGGAGGAGAAGGCTGGAGGATACCATCCTGCAGTACTACCACCATGTGGTTGCCAAAGAGGCTTGTACACCAGAGAAAGCTGGTTTGATGTCACCAATTTGAGGCCAAGAGAACACACAGTGCTTAAAGGAACAACATGGGAATGAACCTCTTTCTCACAGGACAAGTTGGCCATCACATGTCCACATCAAGACAAGAAGAGGAATGCTACTTTATCAGAAACATCTACTTCCTAATACTTCAACCCCCTTTTAGGCCCTCAGTCTCAACATCTTCACTCCATCTCCTATTCTTTAGCCCCTCAGTTGACCTTCTCTTTGCCATCAGTATATCTCCCATTTCAGAAACCCAAGATATGCTGTATTTTGATGCTCTTTTCTATCTTCCTCCCAGTAAAGGCTCTTCTCTCTTGTCTCTTCTTTTTAAATCCTGCAGCACCTACTACTAATCCACACTAATAACACATCTTTGTGTAAATTATTTAAAAATCATTCCTTCCAATTGGAAGCAGCCCCATCAGTTCATGGCCTGGCTATGGGAGAATGGGCTGAATTTCAGCACTGCCCTTTCTCTTCCTGGGAGCTCTGATAGCGTCAAAACCTGCAAGACCATATGTGGCAGGAAAGCTTCAAATGTTGTGAAAGAAGACAAAATGAAAGCATTCAAATAATCTTCATAAAAAATCTCAAACCTGCAAAAACAACATTCAATATGAATTTCTACAAAATTTATATATAGTTAAAAGAAACAAATAGGCTATTAATTCTATTTATTTGGCAAACTGACCATTGGAAGAATTGGTTTTGGGCCAACTGATTTCAGCACATTAATGTCCATGAACTTAACCTTGAGCACTCTTCCAACTTCAGAGGGTAAATTAGAGAAGGAGGAGGAGAGAATGCATGAGAGAAACTCATGTCCTTCTTGCTTCAGGGAGGGAATAGAAAGAATTTCCATCAGACAGGAGACTGATGTTTAAAATGAGGAGGACCGACTCCCAGCAACTGAAATGAGTCCATTTAAATACTGAAAGAGGTGGAAAAATTGTGAGATCTGACTGAGATACCACCAAGAGGGCACAATTAAAAGCAATGACTGGAAGATAATTCAAATTTTTGTTTTTGTATTCACAAAAAAAGATTTCCCTATAATCAAGAGAAATCATTTGGACGTGGAAGCAAATGTGATTTGACCAATTTTAATAGAGAAAAACCTATGGCTTGTGAAAAAACAGTATTTTACATTATTGAAGTAGATTTTATTTACTCTATCTTAATAGGGCATCCCATTTCACTGCAATTTGAGAATTGTTGAAATGTACTTATTAATTCAAGAGAATGACTAAAAATATAGGCTGTTTCTACTTACTCTCCTTAGTGCTGATGCAGAACAATTACTTTTTCCTGGTGCATTTATCCTTCTTCAGGCCATTCTTCTGGCAGTCCTGCCAGTTTAGCAAAATGAAAATTATTGTCAGAATGCTTTCCCACTGCAGAAGTGCACAATGCCCAACCTGATGTCAGCACTCATTGGGGCCATCCATTTCTGCATCACTAAATGCACATAATTACGATGAGAATATATCTGTGTATTCAGATCTCTTTTTGTTTGCATTATAAAATCCAAGTGGGTGGGCATAGTGTCATTTTGTATTATCGTCTAATGTCTGACATACTAACAAATGTGCGTACGTACTCAGCTTAATGTTATCTGACTACTGCCCCAGAATTTCAAAAATTTTACATGTTGTGCTTCGGCCTCATTTCCTTAATATAAGTAATTTAATCAAGTGAAGTCTATAAAAGTTTTAGAATTTCTCTCCTGTCATTTTGAACTGTAACCAAGGCCATGGACTTGATATTGACTTGGTCTTTGTAGCTCCTGGGGTATTTTGTGGGTGCCTGGGAGTGTCAAGGATTTGGGGAGGAAACACTATGACTTTATCTCCTGTCTTTTTATCACTCTCTTTCTTCATTAAAAGGGTCTCCATCCCTGACACTGACTGCAAAGAATCAGAGGGAATACAACCCTCCATTAGCCAGTTACTACCTTGATCCTTCTAGTAAATACTCACATAGAGTACTTCAAAGAAGTTTTAAGTATCTGTTTATTTAAGGCTCCCAGTGGTAAAGTTAAAATTATACTCTGTGAGGGAACTCAGATGTAAGAGCTTAGCATTGGATAATCATGTTAATCCTTAACCTGTAAGTGATTATATAGCTTTACTGACCACACTATCTAGATGTCTAGTGTTCCACTCGGGCAATTCTCTCTCGTGATTGCTTCTCTCTGCCCGCCCAGCACCCCTCCCTCACCTTTGACTTTTCAACTTCCTCTCACCTCACTAAATCCCCTGCCTCTTGGGCTCAGTACCCTTCCACTGAGAAGTCAACATTATCCATGCCTCTATTTGTAGTCCACAAATTTTACAGCTTGCAGCCCCCAGCTTGTGTTGTCAGCAAGAGTTATTCTCTCCTCTGCCACCTGTACTCCTGGGAGGAAGAGCTCATGACAAGCTTTGAATGCCAGGAAAGGAAGCAGAGAGAGGACAGTGGGTGTAATCCTGCACTGTGCACTGCATTTTATGTTCTTCTTTCTTTTTCAATATTTGGTTACCTGAATATCTTGGTAGATCAAATACATCTCACACAGAACTGATTAGTCCTTTGTCCATAGTAGCCTCCACATGCAAGACTTTACATATAAGACTCATAATCTTTACAAATCAGACTTATAATCCCTCTGCCACTAATTGATCTTATTATGTTCAAAGAATACTGATCCCCTTCCTGACCTTGAGTTTTCTTTGAGTCTTTTTTATTATTTTGATGTTAGAATGTACTGTGTCCAAATCCTAATTCTCACCTCTGCTTCTGTCCACTGTGGAGAGAGAGGACATCAATTATCTTCTCTTCTTAAATAGTCAGCTGGAAGTGCTACATTTACAGTTATGCAATGTTTTTTTCAAGT
The DNA here is from genome assembly GCA_031878705.1 of Tapirus indicus. Taxonomy (NCBI): domain Eukaryota; kingdom Metazoa; phylum Chordata; class Mammalia; order Perissodactyla; family Tapiridae; genus Tapirus; species Tapirus indicus. The sequence goes on from CM062933.1 coordinate 4,755,305, forward strand.
TTCTTTCCAGACTGCAGCCTGCGTTGGAGTTCATGCTGAAAGAAACAACAGAGGATGTTCTGACTCTTTCTCCTTTCTGCTCCTCATAGCAAGAGCTACAGCAGTGACACGTGGGACACAGAAACTCAGAGGAAGTCCTCTTCTTGTATAATTCTTTCTTTTATTGGTCTCGTTACTTCCTCTAAATAAAGCCTCAGTGTCTCAAGGATGGAGATTCATTCTTTTTTGGCTGTGGTATGTATTATTGTGCTCCTATTTTGAAATATCATCTCTCCTAAAAATAGATTGTGTATTGAGATTTTTCTGATGAGGTTATTTTGTGAGCATAATTGCTTAATTTTTCTGTTCCCAGACTCTTATAGAAATTTCCAGCAAAATATGAATAAACAGCAAATAAATAATAATTATAGAAAATACTTAAATGGTAAAGACATTTATCTCTGCATGGTGAGATTAGGGTGAGTTTTATTTCCTCTATATTTTACTTTGCAAGTTTTCTACTTTTATAATCAGAAAAAAGAGTTATCTTAAAGCCAAAGCATGAATTTTAAAATCATTATAAAATGGAGAAAGTGTTTGTAACCAATTTGATAGGCAATGTATTTACATTCTCAATAAATGAAAATATTAGGACAAATCAATTAAAAAATAGGGATACCTTATTCAAAAAATGTGCAAAAAAATGAATACTTCATTTAAGAAATAACAACTATGAATGGGGACATTTTTAACCTCGGCTATAATAAAAATGCTAATTAAAACAAAATGACATTTTTATTTTTTAAAATAATAAAAAATATTTTAATATTTAATAACCAGTGTTGTGGGGTTGCATCGAATCATCATACTCAAACAGAAGTATAAATGGATCACAGTTTTGAGCAGGGAAACTTGGTAAACTATGAAGAGCCTTAAAAATGTTCCTAAACATTGGCCCATTAGGTTGAATCCTAAGTGCTTATTCTAAGGAGGTAATTAGAAAAGCATACAAGAATGAACCTTGACAAATTTGCATTTATTATAAAAATGTAACAACTTTCTTGGCCATTAAGGTATGAATTATTAAATAAAATGTAATAACCATTTGATGGAATAATTTATATAGTCAATAAAAATCTTTTTTTAAAGAATGTATAATGATATGAAAAAATTTACAATATGATAAAAAGTAAAAGGAGAAAATGCAAAAATAAACATTCCCATATGTGATATGATTCCTTTTAGTAATATTTATACACAGAGACAGAATAAAATGCTAATAGTGGTTTTGTACAGGCAATGGCATGGAACTATGGATAATGTTTTTATACACAATTGAGAAAATACAAAGAGTTGGATTATGAAATCAGAGGTTTTACCCAATATCAGTCTTTACCAATAATTTCAAGGATTCAGGTAGTTGTGAAGCACAGACAAAGCAGGGAGAAGTCTGGGATTGTCAACGCATCTCCCAGGTCCTATCTCGTGCTCTGATATAGATCTAACATATGAGGTATCTAAGGGATGTATGGGGCCATCGCTTACTCAGAAGGGAACTGTTTTGATTATGAAAACATCTCCATTTATACTCAAATAGTTACAAAACTTATATGACATTTTCCAGGGAGCCGTATTTCATAAATCCATATAGGTTCCAGGTTTCTTTCCCATAAATATTCCCAGGCAGACCTGGCACATTCTGCTGAAGTCATTCTGTAGGTAGGGACAGGCCTGGGAGAAAATGCCATTAGTGTGTTTGCCAGGTCTTCCGTTAGCTTGTTTTACATGGAGCTTTGGCTGGGGTACTTCTCTTCCTTTTATGAGACATTCCCCAGTGGATGGGAGTAATGGATTTCAGGCTTGCTACTAACTTTCTATATGAAAAATAAGTATTTAAGAAACGTCCAAGTGAGAGGCTCTGGGGTAAGTGCTTTATATGTAGACTGTCATTTACTTCTCATAATAATCCCATGAAATACATACTAGTACTAATCTATTTATTGCAGATGAAACTGGTGCTTGTAATGATTCATTACTTCTCACGTGGTCACAAAGCTAAAATGTGTTGGAGCTGGAAATCAAACAGTCTGATCCCAAATTGACATCTTTGGTCATTGTGGTCACTGTGCATTTTATTTATTTCAAAAAAATTCCATAACAGACTTCTGCTTCTGTGAAGATGGAGTACATGTACTTTCTCTATTCTTCTAGCTAAGAAGAACTAAAAACCATGGACATTATATATAACACAAACATAATACTCTGAAAGGTAAAGAGAAGAAGGCGTACTGGCTAGGACTCTCTGGACCCAAAGACAAACATTATAGTAAGTCCCCAGGGTCTTATTTTTTGCCTCATGTACCCAGACTAGGAGTTGGAAATGCCAGCAACCTGAAAAGGCCAATGGGTGCAGAAAAAAAGCCTAAATAAAACCTGCTTTCTCTAGCTGAGGATGAAAACTTGTAGAAAATAACAGCTTTATGGCAGTCAAATGCCATTGAAAAAACTGTAGTCTGATTGCCAAATACACTAGCAAAGCCTGAGGGGAGAGCCAGAGTTCCACCATTGTTAGGCTGGAACGAGTGCCCCACCAGCTCTGCTGGGCAGAAGTCAGAGAAGCCTGAATGGGGAGCCTGGCCTTCGTCCTCACCAGCCTTTCATGAGGACCTTCCTCACTCTCCTGCTTTGATGTCAGTGGAGACCACCTGGGGAGCCTGGACTTCCACCTTCAACAGGCAGTAATGCCCTCCCCACCCCCTGCTGAGTGATGTCAGTGGAGGCCAAGTGGAGAGTCAGGACTTTCACCACCATTCAGTGATAACGAGGCCACCAATCCACCCCCACAGTGTCAGTTGTGGCCGTGGGAGGACTAGTGACAAGAAACACTCTCATGTGTCCCAGTCAGGGAGGCATTGTGGTGGTCTAATAGGGAGCTGTAACTCCCCCCGCCCCCAGCAGTATTCTATAGCTGCCACCTTGGGTGTCCACAGAAGTCAAGTGGGGGATCTGGACTTCTAACACCACATGGCAATAACAAAGAACACTGCCACTTACCCTGCCAATGTGGTGTCAAGAAATTCCAGTTGAAACAGTAGATTAAAAAAGATCCAGAGTCTCAAAACATAATATGTGCAGATCTCCGTTGAACTCACGCCAATAACCATGAAGATCTCAGTCTGAATGAAAAAAGACAATCCATAGAGGCTAATACTGAGATGACAGAGATGTTAGAATTATCTCATAAAGATTTTAAAGAATCCATCATAAAAATACTTTGTAAAGCAACTAAATATACATTTGAAACAACTGAAAAAATAGAAATGAAATAAAGCCTGCAAGTATCAAAATGATATGAGAATACTATGAAAAACTCTACACACATAAATCTGACAACTTAGATAAAATTGACTAATTCCTTAAAAAACACAATTTGCCACAATTTACCCAATATGAAATACATAATTTGAATAGTTCCACAACTTTTAAGGATATTAAATTTATAATTTTAAAACACTTAAATTCAAAAAGGAAATATTTAGCCTAGATTGTGTCATTGAAAAATTCTACCAAAGGTTGAAAGAAGAATTCACACTAATTCTACACAATCTGTTCCAGAAAATAGAAAAGAAGGGGACGTTTCCCAATTCATTTTGTGAAGTTAGTATTACACTGATTTCCCAACCAGACAAAGACCAATCTCCTCGTGAATACAGACTCAAAGATCCTGAACAGAAATTTAAGAAATGGAACTCAGCAATATCCAAAAAGAATTATGCACCATGATCAAGAGGGACTTATTCCAGGGATGCAAGATGCTTCAATATTTGAAAATCAACCAACATGACACCATATCAATATGAAAAAATCACATGCTTATATGATACAGAAAAAGTGCCTTTCACTTAATTCAGTGTGCCTTCACGATGAAAACTCTCAGAAAAAAATAGCTTTAGGGGGAACTTCTTCAACTTGATAAAAGCATATGTAGAGAGAATTCCAGCTAACAGTATCCTTCCTGGTGAAAGACAGAATGCTTTGCCCCTAAGATCAGAAGAAAGGTGAGGTGTGTGCGCTCACCGCTCTAACACAGCACAGTACTGGGAGTTCCAGCAGGTGCGGGAAGTCAGGAAAAGGAAATAAAGGCATAGCAATTGGAAAAGAAGAAATAAAATCGCCCCTACTTGAAGATGACATGATTGTGTATGTAGAAAATCCCGAGGAGTGTATAAAAAATTTCCCAGAACTAATAAGTGAGTTCAGCAAGATTGTAGGATACAAGATAAAAATACAAAAGGAACTGTATCTGTATAGTAGCAAGGCACATACGGAGACTGAATTTAAAGATGCAATATCATTTACTATACAAAAAAACTCATAAAATAATTGGGCTTGATGTGTTTTACAGATAGAGAAAATTGGCATGAGTTTAACCTCTTAGATGTAGTTTTTGGTTCATTCAAATTTTTTATTACTTCTTGAGTCCACTTGGGTAATTTTCATTTGCTAATACATTTCTCATTTTATATAAATTTTCAAAAGCATTAAAATAAAGATATTTACTTTTTAAATTTATGAATTTAAAAATTTCTACTCTACTTTGATCTGTTCCCTTTCATTTATCAAATTATTTGCATCATTTCCCTTTTTTTCTTATATAACCTTTGATGGGATTTTTTGATACTACTAGTTTTATTTTAAGAACATATTATATCATCATAGGCTTACATTTCAAGTATTATATTGCTAAATACTTGAAGCAAAGAGACGGTATTGAAGCAAAAATTTACAAATCCAAATAGACTATAAATTTTTAATTTCTTAATTTTTAACATAATTGTTTTTCCCCACAAAATATAAACAAGTAATTTTTGTTCCCAAATTCATAAAGTCTGTGTAATATTTTAGTATTTAATTTAAAAATTATAGCTATTAAATTTTCAATGTTATTCAGTTTGTGTCGTTTCTACTCATATATCTTCAAGTTACTGATCTTTTCTTCTGTGCTTATATCTTTTAATTCTGTGCTTCTATCTTTTATCTAAATTTTTCATTTAGATAATTTTTCAACTCATCTATTTCCTTTAATCTCGCATTTCTTTCCTCATGTTGATGTTTTCCTTTAAATCTTTGAGCATATTTATAACTAATGTTTTACATTTTTTATAGCTATTTTCACATCTCTGCCATTTGGAGTCTGTTTAACTGATTATTCTATGAGTAATGATCATATTTTTCTGTGTTTTTTGTATGTTTAGTAATTTTTTATTAGATGTGGGACATTGTTAACATTACATTGATGAGTGCCTTGGTTTTGTTGTCTTCCTGTAAATAGTATTAAAGTTCATTTGGCAAGATGTTAGACTACTTGTAGATTATCTTGATCCCATCAAGGCTCATTTTTAAGATTTGATAGAGCAAGTCCAGAGTCGCCTTTGCTTTTGAGCAGGTTAGCCCTACTCCTATACTGTGGCTCTCATCTCAATTGAAGGTTACAAGTATTTAATTACATGTCTCCACACTGGCTCACTAGAAATCGTATATCTATTGGCCCTGTATGAGCTTTAGGGCCTGCTCAACTCGTAGGTTTCCAGTCAATCTTTGCTTGTCCTTGTGGAGTTTCATTCAACATACATGCAGCTTAGAATCCACAATAGACTCACTGTGACTCATAGGCAGATTTCCAGAGCTCTTTCTCAGCATGTATCCCTTCCCTCTGATATTGTGGCCTATAAATTTTAGCATCTTGGCCTTCCTGTACTTGCTTTCTATCTCCTCAATTCAGTCAGGCTACCGTTCTCTGCTTGGGTTACCTCTCCCCAGGCTGAGGTCTGAAAGTGCCTCAAAGCATAAAATTGGAGATATTATATGGCTTGTATTGTTTGTTTCCTTTCTCTCTTGCATGAAACTCCAGTGTTGCATATTGTCTAAAGCTTGAAAAAAGCTTTTCATATATTTTGTTCAGTTGTCTAGTTGTTTATGGTGGGAGAACAAATCTAATACGTAATCTAATAACATGGCCATGTGCAAAATTTCAGACATCATGATTTTTTTATTTTATTTTTTTGTGAGGAAGACCGGCCCTGAGCTAACATCCATTGCCAATCTTCCTCTTTTTGCCGAGGAAGACTGGCCCTGGGCTAACATCTGTGTCCATCTTCATCTACTTTATATGGGACGCCGTCACAGCATGGCTGACAAGCAGTGCGTCGGCGGGTGCCCGGGATCCGAACCCGCGAACCCTGGGCTGCCAAGCGCGGACTAAACCGCTGCGCCACTGGGCGGACCCCCAGACATCATTATTTTTAATTAAAATAAAATTAAATAGTGATTATTAAAATATTGGAAACTTACTTGGTTCTTATCTCATTAGCGTAAAACTCTAGACCAGATTACTTTTATCATGGCAAGAGAAATAGACCCATCTTTCAGTATCAGGATATTAAAAAGTGAGAAGAGATTCCATGAAGCCTGATTGGAAAGCCTTGAATTCTACATACAATTTTATTTTTATTTCTAATATATACAGATTAGAGCTATATATTCTGATGTATCAGTCTGGGTTCATTCAGGAGATAGAAAGTCCACAGTAGGTTAAACAGGGTAAGTTTAGTATAAAGGATTATTCAACTATGATAAAAGATTAACTACAATATAAGAAAGCTCAATATGGTGTCCTGGGGGTGAGGGAGAGTAGTCAAGGAAGGACAAACTTGGAAGGTGCTCAGATCTTGCAGGAGAAGGTGTGGTTCTATCCACTGGAGAGTAAAGAGGTTTGATGGTTTGGCCAGGCTGGAGCTGGTCTGCAGTCACTGGGTAAGCAGAAGATGACCTGGGGCACAAGCAAGGAGCAGGGTGGTTGGAACGCTCCCAGGCCAAAGGCAAGATGTACAGAGGAAGCCAGGGGCTCAGTGGGAACCTCCGGGAGTCAAGGAAGTAAGGCTGTGAGTGGGCTTGCATCCAGAATATGGGTGCCAGTATAGTTGAGATGACTTTGAGTGTCAGTGTGTAGGGTGGAGTGGGTGTCAGCAACAACAACACTGGGGTGCTGGGTTCTGGAATGATAGAGCTGCTGAAAAGTTACTGTCAGATCAAGTTGCAAAGGTACTGAGGGACAACTCATTCCGACCACACTCTGGGGCCGAGTTCCACCAGATGTTCTCACATCACTGACCCATCAAGCAGCAGACAGAAACACCAGGAGAGCCCCCATTTTTGCATACCGTGCCTGCACCCCCTACTGAGAAAATTAAACACCATGCACACAGTAAAAGAGAGATGGTTAAAGGACGATCCTCTACTATCCGGGACACATGGAAGGGTAACTGGATCTGAGAGGCAATACGTTCAAAACTGGCATGCCTGAATTTTCATATCAAAAATACACTCTTTTCATACTAAAACAAACTGTGATTTATGGCCTTGACCAGTAGTGTTTAGGCTACATTTTAAAAATGTGACGTATTTATTTATCAATCAGAAAGGTATTATTGCATATTTACCATTTCTATTATAAATTAGGTTATAACATCTGGTTTCTTTCACTCTCTAATTGTTTAAACAGCAACTATAAGTTTACAGCAAAGATTTTTCTCTACTGAAATCATTAGAAAGTAGATTTTAAGATTTTGGGTTTTTTTAAATTTTTATATTTTCTAAGGGTTTTTTCTTTATAGGTTGAAATTTTCTCACATTATAATAAACCTGGTGGTCTAGTGGTTAAGATTTGGTGCTCTCACTGTCCCCACCCGGGTTCATTTCCCAGTCAGGGAACCACACCACCCATCTGTCAGTTGCCATACTGTGGTGGCTGTGTGTTTCCATGATGCTGAAAGCTATGCCACCAGTATTTCAAATACCAGCAGGGTGATCCATGGTGGACAGATTTCAGTGGAGCTTCCAGACTAGGAAGGACCTGGCCACCCAAGTCCAAAATGATTGGCCATGAAAACCCTGTGAATAGCAGTGGAGCATCATTTGATACAGCCCCAGAAAGGGAGAGGATGGTGCAAAAACACAGGGCAGTGTTCAGCTCTGCTGTCCACAGGGTCGCTAGGAGCTGGAATCAACTCAATAGCACTAACAAATAATATACAAATCCCCCATTTCCAAAATCTTTAGATAATTCCATAATTTTATCTGTGGAGACAAAAATTAATTTGCTTGTCCAAAGCCAAAGATATGAGGCTGAGGAGAAGGGACTTGGTTTTTAATGTTGATCTTTCAAGTTGTGTTTTGAGCCTTCACCCGAAAGGTATTAAAGTTGGATTCAGCAAAGGCACAGAATGACATCGTCAAGTTTTGAAACATATTATATAAAGAATCATAAAGAACTGCCCTGAACAGGAAACAATCCTTCATGCATCAGTCAAACAAAATAGCTTTACTTTTTTAAAACAAAGCATTATTCGGTCCATCTAAACCATCAAGAACCATTTTTTTAAGTTCTTATATCTTCTGTATTAAAGCAAATCTAATTTGATCTTTTGTGTAAAATTATATGAAACACTTATCTCTTTCACTTCTCATTGCTTAAAGCTGTGTCCTTTGTGTGCTATTTCTACCAAGAATTTTATCCAAAATGCTGAAGCTCACCTTTGATATCTACTATAACCGCTAGTCAGATGGTATAAATTTAGGTATAAATCAAAAGTAAATAAATAACTCACTCCAGCCCCAAAGCTGTCATTTCAGACAGGGCTTCTCCCACCTTCTGTTTAGCAGTCACATTCTTCACTTTGTAAAGTGAACCTCTAATTCCTTTAGATAAGTTGTTAGCTTCAACACAGATAGCATCATAAGATAATTTACCAACCATCCAAGCCAAGTGAAAATTGATAAGAAATGGAGCAGAGCTGGGAATGAAAGGCAGTTCTGATGAAAATTTATTTGGAGGGTGGGAAACCACTAGATTTTAATTTCTCAAATTACAATTAGATTCAAAGGCCTTGCTTAAACCAAGAGAAAATGAAAGTAAAACAGAATCACTGGTATTACTGAGAAAAACTGAAATCTATAGTCATAGAAGGGAAGTTTCTTAATATTAACTGAGGAGCTAAGGCAAATTCCTTTAAATGGAAATGTTCATTGGGAAAAATGGAATTTTTCAATATAGTATTTCCAGTCTAAATCTAATAATTCCGCAGGGAAGAAGCGCTAACAAGCAATTGTTCTCTCATGGCAAATAGTTTTTATTTGTGCGTGTTGAGAGAGACAGAGAAATATTGGGTCTTATTTGTGTCATCCTACTGCTGCATGACTTGTGTGGACTTGGGCTATGAAATCTTAGCAGAACCATTATTGCCCATCCACTACATGCATAACCATTTAGAAATTCAATGTCTATTGCACACTGCAATAACATTGGACCACAATAAATTATTTAGCCATATAGAGATAATCAAAATGCTTCTTCAGGCCCTACTTGTGTCTTATTTGCTTACATCACTTAGGATTTGACTATTCAGAAGGCACTTCACTTGTGTAATACGGTACCAATTTGATTTTACCCAAGGAAACAAAAATACTGAGGGAGGTATGGGGACACCTCATTGGGAACACCATACCTGGAAATATATGTTTAAAATAAAGATACAAGCTGGGTCTTGTTTGCTCATCTTGTCCTACAGTTGCCAAAGGAAATATTAACTTTGCATCCCATCAGCTCTTCTGGGAAAGAGCTGGCCTTCATATAAATCCTTAGTCCACAGATGGAGATCAATAAGTATGTGTGAGTCTAAATGAATAAATGAATGCACATACAATAGGATTATTTGAGTTCTTTCTCCATAGCAGTGGGAATATTTTTGTACTGATTCATTTACAATGTTATTTAGTTCTTATAACCCATTGTTTGCACTGAGATGTGCAGCAGAGTTTGAGGTTATTCTGTTATCTGGATTGCAGTGAATTCAATGCCTTGGGGTCATTTGGCCTCAGCAGTACTCTAATACTACAACAAGTTTTTTAAGGATATCTTTTTAAACACAAGATATCTAGGCATTTCACAGGGATTAATTTCATTAATCCTTACCAAAAAACCCATAATCCAAGTACTATTATTATTACACATGTGGAAACAAGTTGAGAAATGCAAAAGAGGCTTCCCACAAGCACATAGCTGCTACTGCGCTGAATCCTGCATGTGAGTCCAGGCAACACAATTCCAGAGTCTGTGCGCTGAGCACCCCAGTGGCGCCTGCGTCAGAGGAAGGCCGTGGAAGCTCTTCTGAAAAGAGTTGCCCCACAAAGTGCCACATGTCAGCATTTATGGAACTTAACTGGAATTAGGCAGGCCTTCTCTCAGTCTTACCTCTGTATTCACTAGTTTTTTAAAGCTTTGGCTTCCAGAGATTCCAGAAGTATATAACATTCTTCTGGACCTTTAGAAACTGAGGGTGCTGTGTGAAGCAGGAATTAAAATCTGTCCATTTATCCATCTGAGTGTTTTCCAGATAGAATCTCTGTGACTGGATTACAAGAAAAAACAGTTTTAGGCAGAGTCCTGTCTCTGTAATTCAGTGAAATTTGAAATGAATTCGGAGAATCTTTGTATACTTAAACACAGGTAAGAAAGTTAACCTTAAAGAACAGAGGAAGAACTTAATTAGACATAGATAATAGACAGAGGATGATGATAGGTAGATAGATAGATGATAGATGATAAACAGATATATAGATAGATGATAGATAGATAGATGATACATAGACAGATAGATAGATACAGATAGATAGATGTTGAGAAAGAGAGAGGAAGGAGGACCTAAAAGAAAGAGAATATGGGAGGGAGAGAGAGAGAAAGTGTATAGAAAGCCAAAATGTTTTTAAAAAAAAGGGATGTAAATTCTAAAGTGATTTTCACTCCAGATTGCAGAACATATTTAATTTTGGTCTTTATTCATAAATCTTAATTCAAGGTGCCTAGATCCCTGGAGCCTTTAAAGAGTACCATGTCCATCCTTCAACAAGAGAAGGCGTGTGGGTTCTGTTTCAGGGGGTGAACCTGAGGACTTTACAGGGCCTGGCACTGCTTCCATGTGGAATACTGTGGTGATTCAGGAAAACTCTGAAAACCTCAGTAAGAGTCATCAGAACCACAGTAATTACCAGATCGACCCTTCTTATTTTCTTTTCCCTTAAGATCCAATTTTTTGAAGTAGAGTTCCCTCCTACTCCCAGCCCCAGGGAGGAGACTGCTTCCCTACAACCTTCAGTGCGGTGTTTCCATGCACAGCTTCTCCGCATGCGCAGTGATACATTCAGAGGATTACAGGACTTTGGACTGAAGGGAACTTAAAAGCTCACTGAATTAACTCACTTTTCAGGGCCAGTCTCTGTGCTTGGCCCGTGTTTGGCTGTCTTCCTTGCCTTTCCACCCAGGGAGGCCTTTCTATCTTTGGGAGAGTTCTGGTTTGTTGGAAAGATTTCCTCCCATTGCATGGAAATCTATATTCCTGTGAGTTTTACTCACTGGTCCTGGTTTAGTCCCCATCCACATAGGGTAATCCTAGTTTTTCTTCCATCCACCAGGTGTTCAAATAATGAAAAGGAAGTATCAGTATCATTTGATACACATCGAGCACCTTCTATGTGTCAGGCATTGCACTCAGGGCTAAGAGCCCAGAAATGAAGAAGACACAATCCCTTCCCTGGAAGGTCTCGTGGAGTAATGTAGGAGGAGGAGTGAGCCACAGTGAAGATATAGCATAGCATTACCTGAGCTGGAGGAAGTAGCACTTTGCTTTGCAGGGAAGGTCAGGAGGGCTTCTCAGAAGAAGAGATGCTTGAGCTGTGTTGCAGAAAGAAGATGATTTGTTTAGGCAGACAGGATGAGCAAAAGTATTAAAGTCAGAGGACCTAGTCTGTGCAAGAACATGGAGTCATGAAAACACCGGCTTCAAAGTGTTCGTTGCAGTCTTCCTTGTTGAGAGGAATGGAATTGAGGGAGAGGTCAGATTACAGGGGAAGGAGCTTGTTTTGACTTGTGAAACATTTGGCCTTTGTCCTGTAGGCATGAGCAGCCTTTAGACTGTTAAAAGCAGTCGTGACATGATGAAATGTGCCTTCAAATCTCATTTCATTTGATCATGTAGTCAAGCCTTATCTTGCTCAGGTTAGACTCACCCACTCCTTTAACTGCTTCTCAGATGACACAGTTTATCCTTGCACCCCTGGGCCACTCTTTTTGAAAAATTGTTTAGTTTATTTATATCAGTAGTCTGGAAAATCAAAACCCTGCAAGAGGCAGGGAAAGAGAATGAATGTGTACCCTTGCTGGGAATCAGACGCTAGAGAGACGGAACTGGACAGTGCATGTGCGGCCCAGAAGCACACGTGTTTCAAGTTTTTCATCACTTTTCTGTTGGGCAAACACCATCTCTGGCCAGATCTGACGGGGCCTGTTCTCTGATAGTGACCCTTCATCCATAATTTTCCTAAAGCTGAGGTCTCAGAACGCAACGTAATATTCCATTGTGGTCTACCAACACAGGCTAAAGCTAGCTGACTACCTCCGCATGCTACTGCATGCTTCTATGAATCTAGCCCACTATTTAATTACCCTTATGCTTTGATGTTGTGTCATGCTTTTTACATTTTTGTTGTAAAACCATACCTTTCCATGCTATGTTGGAACAGTTCATTTTCTAGTCAAAATTCAGTTGCCCAGTGTAATGGGAAAACCATCTATTTGTAGTATGAAGACCTTGCCTCCAGTAAAGCTGCTGTTTATCTGCTTTAATCTTGAGAAAAAGGGGTTTGCTCTCTGAGATGCCTCGTTTAAAAAAAAAAAAACGTGGACCTATGCCTTCCCTGAGTCATCACCTGTGATTTTTGATGATAACATGTTGTATAAGTAGTTTATAAACCATGAAATGGGTCACAAATATTTATTGTCTTGCTTAAATCTCCTTTATCAGATTCAGTTATCACTCCAGGTAATCTTTATTTATTTATTTTTAATTCTGCCTCTTCAATCTTTCCTTTAGCAAAGTAAAAAGAACAAGCTATTTGCTGACCCTGCGAAGTGATATTTGGGTGCAGCTATTTGAAGTCACCATACCTGTCACCACACATCATGGTGGGCTTTCTGGGTCCTCTGGCTGAGGAAAGTCATCTCTTTCTTTTTAAACAATAAGTGGTCCTATTTGTTGACTTTCAGTTTTGCTTACAAAGAAAATTTTAACAATTCCTTAGTATGAAAATGCCACAAAAGAAGATTATAGATTCATTTCTGAATTAATATTATCTTTTTAATTCTCTTTTTAATGTAAACATATATGCTTGGTTTAAGGAGTTTGCTTTGTGTTTGCTTTTATTTTTGTTTTTCACCAGAAAAATAGGAAATAAAAAGTCCTTTTGTTGTGCAGATATTTGGAGTTAAATCTAATTATGGAATATTCTAATTGAAATGAGTATGTTAACTTTATTATGGAATATTCAGCTATTGCTTTAGGGTTTTAGCATAAATTTATTTCCAATATCTTTAAGATGAGTTTCTTATTCCTGTCATATCATAAAGAGAATATCATCTAAGGAATCCAGAATAAATATAATATTTCTTGACAGTGTTATTTTATTTTATTGAGCTTTCTTTCTTTAAAGTTTTGTTTCATGCTTGAATAAAATGGAAATCATCAAGTGATACTGTCATAAAGGTTTATTTGACACCCAAAATAATACAAGTAAATGAAGGGGAAAATAAGTTTGATTACCAATGCTAGTGTTTTGGTGTGTTCTCTTGTTCATACATATAGCGGTTATCTTTTTATATTATCCTTATTTCAGAATGCCACATAGGGAATATTACAAAGTTGAATTATAAACAACTAGATACGTTAAGCATTCAATAACTTAATTCAAGTAAATTTGAGGTGATAAAAAGCTTAAATCATATAAATGGTTAAAATAAGTGTTGCTCTCCACTTTAACTCCTTGAGGTTGTAAGTGATGCAACTTTCTGGGCCCGAACAGAGGAACGACTTGCTGGCTGCCTTCCTGACAGCATTCCATCTGCCCGCCTCATTAGGAGGAAGAATTGTTTACACGCTGTTGATCATTTGGGACTATTAAATTCCCACATTTTTTATACACTTAAAGTGAAAGGTAAAGAAGAGGTTACTGTGCAGTTCCTCACTTGTAAGTGTATATATATAATGCCTTTCAATTATTCATTTAAGAATCCATTCTACACAGAATTAACATTCCACAGTGCCATACTCCAGGCACTGTGCTAGGCTGGGGAGAGCTTTCCATGAGCAAGACATAAACTGTTGTTTTCTACACAAGCTTACTCTCCAGCTATCGGGAAGACTGATGTCAAACAACTGATCCCCAGAGTAATCATCTCACTGTCATGGGGATAACACTGTGGGAGAGAAGCACTGAGTGTGACATAAATATCAATTAGGCAGACTGGACCTTTTCTGCATGTTAGAAAGACTTCCCAAGGACGAGCTCTCTGAGCTGGAATATTAAAGGTGGGAGGTGAAGAAGGAGTAAGTCCTGCAAATACCTGGACGTGAGAGTGAGCATAACAAAAAGGAGGAGCCTAAAGAAGCCAGGGCACCTGAGGTCAGAGTCCACACGGGAAGAACGTCATGGAGTGCATTTGCTTTGTTCCTCCAAATTTTATTTAACCCCACTCTGGGTCAGCTCTGTGGAAGGTTCTGGAAAAAGACAGATTATAAGCATAGTCCACTGGGGGAAATATATCAAAACATGAACGTTTTAAAGGCAGTAATAACTTCTGTTTCTGGCAGTTTGGTGTAATAGATATCACAAATTACCCTCCTGTTTGAAACAATTATAATGCTGAGCTGGGCTGGTGCAAAAAAATAAGGAAAATTCAAAATGGAAAAAAAAAATGATGTGAGAGTCAGAATGCTGGGAGATACATGAGCCTTCTGTTTTGATAGCTGCATGGGTAGAGGAGACAGAAGATAAAGACTAGGATGCTGGCCTGATGAGGAGCCTGAAAACAGACTCCTGCACAGGCACTGGCAGCCAAAGCCTTGAAACCAGCCAACAGTTGGCCACTGATGATTAAGCAGCTGGTAACTAGGTGGGATCAGAATTGGCCACCCCAAAATATGTCTCTGCCTGAAAGAGACTTTGACCCACTAACTGACCCAAAGAGTTTGGGATGGGAGGCCTGCCCCTAGAACAGGCCTTAACCATAGACATCTCTGGATACCTGGGAGGGTCCTTGCTAAGCTTGTTCTTAGTTCTGGTTACCCTCTGTAAGAGACAATTACACTTGTAAAGGAAATCTCCATTTGTAAAGGTATCTTCTTCCCTGTACCAGGAAGAAAAGGGGGGATGACTTTACCTAGAAACTTATCAGAATGGAAGGCAAGGACTTAAACCTGCATGATAAACTTACTCATTATTAGTTGAGCTGTTCAGGCAATATGCTATCTGATTCCCACTAGGTTCCTATAGATGGCATCTCCCTGGGGCCTGGGTCCCCATGGTAATGGATATTTGAGCTATTTTTTCAGAAATTGGAGCCCTTTGCCCACTTCAGGCTGGTTGAGACCACCAGCCTATCAACTGGGCCCACGCAGATGTATGTCCAGTTAGCGACCTTTTGACAGCAAGAGGCTAAAACTCCACCCTCAGGGCATGCTAACACTGCCATTCTGTGGACATGCATCCTACGAAGAGGCATGAAGCCTGACTATGCTTGTACTGATCATCAATTTCCTCATCTCTCCTCACATCCAATCATTTCAGACCACCTTGCCTCTTACCCCAAAAATATTTTTGGGGAAGTGGATTTGAGATTCATTCTCCTGTTTCCTCACTTGGCTGCCTTGTGAGTATTAAACCCTCTCTCTGCTGCAATCTCCCCATCTCAGTGTTTGACTTTCTGGGCAGCAGGCAAAAACA
This sequence comes from Tapirus indicus, assembly GCA_031878705.1. NCBI lineage: Eukaryota > Metazoa > Chordata > Mammalia > Perissodactyla > Tapiridae > Tapirus > Tapirus indicus. Next base: position 4,771,172 of record CM062933.1, read on the forward strand.
GACCTGGTGCAATAACACCCTTATTGTAAGATGAACTAACCCCTCTCACATGGAGAGACACAGCATGCTGTCGCTTCAAGCTTTGCTGGAGATCTATGCTGAGAATTCGTAGCACTGGGAATCTTTCATGGGTTGTGGTCTGAATTCATACAACCAGAGTGGACTGAACAACCTCAAGCTAATAATTTAATTGTGAGTGGCTCTGAATCAGAAGTGCCCCCATAGACTGGCTGAAGAAAACACAGTCTGTCTGAGGAACTCGACTTCAACTCACGTCTTAATAAATTCCCATAAATAAAGTTGAAAGGAAAATGCTTCACTTAGAGTCAAAAATCACAAAAGAAGGCCCTAAGTGTGAGAACCGGCAGAAATAATGCAGAGCTGAAACAGACTCACAAAGACTTCATCTACTAGAATTGTTAGACACAGAGTATAAAACAATTATGTTAACGTGCTTAGAAAAATAAAAAATAAATGAAAATGCGACCAGAGAAGAAATAACTACAAAAAAGAAGTTCCATAAGATTTGAGAAAAGAATGACAGAGCACTTTCAGAAATGCTGTGTACAGTGATTGAAATTGGAAACCCCACGTGCAGGTTAACCCACCAAATAGACCCAGCTGAAGGAGTGAGCGGTGGCAGACACGAGTGTTACTACAGAGTGACATGCAGGGATATCTGCCTCTCTCCGTCTTTACACTATGTCTCTACATTTCTCTCCCTCACCCTTGATCAATTCCTGCGTGGTTCTGTTCCTGTTTGGATTCAGCTTTTCCTTGGGCTCCAGAAGTCACACTTGCTTCAGGTGTGAGATCTCGCTGCTGAACCAGAATTGGTTCTGCCCCATTTCTGCTCTGCTCTGAGGTGCACAGGTGAGCGACACCAGTTTTCTCTGGTTTCCATCAAGAATCTGAGGGGTGATGTCCCTGGGTGACGAGGGAGTAGCAGTGTTACCGAACCAAGTGGGCTCACCTCCTGGTGAGTTAAATAAGACCCTGCACCAGTGGAAGTTGTCTCACAAAGTGTATTTGCAGCAAATAGGAGGCCATGAAGAATCATTTCCAAAGTCATGGCATCCTCGAACAAAAGAAGCAGGCACTTCTATTTTGGATGGGGAATGAATATTCAAAAGAGAGTGGTGGGTATTTGCTTGGGCAGGCTCAGTTGGAAAACATACTTCCATGTACCCTGCAGGCTATGGTATTGAGGCCCCAGCTCCTCCTGGAGAGGAGATCTTAGCATTAAAGGTAAGGCAGAGTTCTTGGGCGTAGCTCCTGTGGTGAGGGTTGGTCAGTTTCAGGGTGGTTGGTGGTTGCATCTCCTTAACATACAAAAGAAAAAAAAAAAAAAAGAACTTGGAAAAACAGTTAAATGCTTCCAAACCCACCCTGGAGTTTCTCGAGGCACCTAGTTGGTGACAGCAGGTCTAAAACAGTCCCGCAGAGAGCTGCTCTTCTCCTGCTTAAGTGAGAGAAGCATTGTCACCCTATATAACCTGACAGGAATTTTCCTTCTTAGGGTTTTGAACAGACTGATCTATGACCCACGGGACAGAAAACTGTGACTGACTGCTGCCTCTCTGTGATGCTCCTATGGAAACAGTGACTCAAATGTATTTCATGCTCCATCCTGTGCTGAGCTATTCTGACAGCCCAAATAAATAGGGCCTCTGTGGGAGGAATTAGGATCCTAGGAAATAGCATTTTGAATTATTACCTACTTTTATAATGTGCATAAGTTAATATTTCCCAAAGGATCTAATTTTTCTCACTCCATATTTTCTGCTAAATTGGAATCTGTTCTTGCATTGACTTATTTTCCTTGGCAAGAAAGATTCTGAAGACAATTTGAAACCAATGCTTACCTATAAACTTAGAGTCCAAACTAAGACCACCAAGTATTTAAAAAAAACCTGTCATTAACCAGTAGTTGTCTATTTGATACTACCTTGTAGGTAATATGGGGAATTTTCTTCAGTTAATTTCTAAGCTAATTTATTAATAATGCTGTAAAAAGACAACCCACCTTCACAGACAGTAGAATAATTTGTGAATTTATTCATTCATATTCCATGTATCTTTCAACTGACCAGGCTAATCATGGGTTGTTTGTTTTTCACTGTGGATATTTGTCAGTAAATCAATTTTCTGACATGCCTGTTTCAAGAAAGCCTGTGTGCATGTGATTCTCATCGTGAGGGTTTATGTGCGCGACTGTGGGTACGTACGTTTGAATAACATAACAGGCATGAAGCGTAGGAGATATTGCTGAGTCTGACTTCATGTGAAGTCTGAGGCAGGTACTATGAATGACTCAGAGAAACACCTCAGCCTGAAATGCCCAAGTAGGTGACAATCTAATGGTGGAAATATTCAAAATGCGTGGAATTAGTAGATTACAAAAAGAATCATGTTTTATTTTTCTCCAGGTACTGTCTTCAACTCTGCTATGTCCAATCCCCTTTCTATCTTTTACTTTCACTGTGAACCCATCAAAGAAACATTCTGGATATAAAAAGTTCTCGTAGGCAGAAGGTGAGTCAGGATTCCATGTTATTAGACAAGGATGGCTGCGTGTGCTTTTACCATCCCTCACATAAGGTGCTTCCCACCTCCAGCCCCAGCCTCGTGAAGGAGCCCCTCGGAGAACTGCTTGTAGAACATGGGGTGTTTCCCAGTGAGACCACCTGGCACCTTGTTCGGGATAGGCGTTCTGCTCAAGCAGCATTCTTGATTGCTCAGTCTCTCTGCTCTCCCACACCCTTCTACCACCTGCCTTTGCCAAGAGATTAAAGAGACATGGAAAAGAAAGGATTGGAGTACAAAGAGGTCCTCAAGTATTGAGAGGCCTGCTTTTTTTGAAAAAAAGAATAAGCCTGTTAAACCCGCTCACCACTTACAGAGGACAAGGAAAGCCAAAAAGGAGTCACAAGCAGGGAGACTTGAATTTAAAAAAAAAGACACTTCTCATGATTGAAGCTTGTCTTTCAGCCTGCCTGGAAATAGTGACTATGCTTGGCCAGAGGTGTTTGACTAGTAGCTGAGTTATCACATGATGCGAACATTGCAGAACGCACTCCAACACTAGGTAGAAGTTGGGACTGGATGAGATTTTAATTTCTCTCTGAATTTAAAGTTCAACAATATCAATTTTTTTAAATAGCACTTTTATTGCTCTTTATCAAAGTCAAAAACAAAATGAAGAAGAAAATAAAAATCTGCTAAAAAATCTTTCCCTGTGCTGTTTCAAGGATATAGAAACTCCACGTATGCATTTCACATAGTATTTCACAGGGTGAAGTGACTACATTTTATTTAGCCAGTTGCTGCTTTTTGAACTTGGTTTTTTCTGCATTTTCCTGCCATTTACAAATAACAACAGAATCAATATTTTTTAAGAAAAATTATTATACACTGTTTTTAATTGCAATGATTTCAATTCATTTTCCCCAAATCATAAAATATGGTTTTATAATTTAGTACTTATCATGTAAAATGAAATTTATTTTTCTAAATGACTAAGAAATGCAGATGAAGGCAACTAGTACCAGCCTACAGACCATTTCAGGTCAGCTGATGCTATGAAAGGGAGCACTGTTTTCTTTTTTTCCTGTTAACTGGCAGTGAGTTACAGGTTATTTAGGATGCTACTTGACCTTGTATTTAATATCCCTCTACTCCTTTTAGTTAAATGTGCTGAAAGGAGAAGAAAGTGTGTTGCCTAGCAATATAGTATTGTTCTCAAATAGCAGTGTGTCTAGAATTCTAACTGAAAGCTTTTTTGAATAGATATATTTCATTGTTATCCCTTTACTGAATTCCTGGCCATCTGGAGAGCTTTTAACAGGAAAGTTTATATGTTGAACAAAGGAAAATCAATAATAAGCTGGGGACTTGGAATTGATTTTACCTTGCTACGTTTCCAGGGAAAAGCAAAATCATTGGCAATATTCCTGAAAGAAGGATTTTGCATTACAATATATATCCTATTAGGGATTGTATCATATTTGCAACATTCTTAATTCTTAAAAGAGAACTCAGTCAATCTAGTAGCTGGAAGCAATTTACAAAACCTTAAACATTCAATGTTTGCTTTGTAAGGATGAAGTAAGAGATGTTTGTTAAGGTTTCTTTCTTATGCTGCTATTTTTTCCTAAAATTCTCTCTAGAATGTGGCACACTCTTTTAAGGATCTTTCCTAGTTTTCCTGTTTGTTTGTTTTTTTAATTGTATCTTTTAACCTATATCTTTACTTGATTTTCCCAAACTCCACCACCTCTTTTTTTTTTCTTAAAAAGAAAGCTTCTATCTTTCTATGTTCACTGAATATGGTTTTATTTCACAGGTTGATATATTTCCTATGGCCATTTTTAATACCCAGCTGAAATAATAACTTTCCATAATTAGGATATATAAATTTATTTCCTTCAAAATTCTGACAAAAATAGACCTACAGGTACCCAGTGGGCTAAGCACAAAGCTGCTAATAAAGACCACGAGTGCTCGTGTTTGGTAACCTTGGGTGAGTTTTACAGTTTTCAAATGCCAAAGTGCTAATTAATTTTACTCTTTTCCAGTTAGAAAATCATGCTTACTGCTGAAGGTTCATTGCTTGCTGTAATCAATGCTGGATATGAATTAATTCCAGGAAGAAATAAATATGTGTAAGGGAAAGGAAAGCTTGATTAGCTACATGGCTGGATACATAGAGCATAGAGACGAAATGGGGACTTAGGAATTACCACTGCCATAGGATTTGCCTTTTCCCCTTATGTTTAAACCTTCATCACAGGCAAAGCCTTCTCTAAACTTCCTTTACCTCAGCAAATTGCCACTTTTACTATGTATGCAAAACCCACTCATTATTTTCTGTGCCTGCTGCATGTCCCCACATCCCAGTCCGGTTCTCTCCCATTGGCTCGGTAGCCAGGTTACTCTCTTTCAGTCAAACCAGGGCCCCAGTCTAAGCATGTTACCATCATGTTAAACAGCCTCCATGTCAAGGTATGAAAAAATTTTAATCCAAATCTTGCTTTTTACTCATGCTAGCTGTAGCACTGAAGATCACCTTCTGGGGCAGATAAGAAAACACCCATCTGACGATGACTTAAAAACATGAGTTTACTTCCACCATTCTCATCATTTTTGCTCTTCATCAGGATTGTTGCTTTGTGGTCACAAAAGGCTGCTACAGTTCCAGGCGTCACATCTGCGTTTAAGTCGCTAGCCCTCATATAATTACCCTCTCTATTTCTAATACCCATTTCACTTCTTTACTTTTAATTGTGAAAAGCTAGCAACTGAAGTTATGATCATTATGCCAGATCTTGCCCTTTTTATCAGATTAAAATCATGGCTACACATACAGACATAAAATGTCTGAAAATGTTATGACTATAACATTTCTTGTGTCTACTTCCTGTAAGCAGACATTACAAGTCTAAAGGCAGAAAAGATAGTGTCATTACTTGATATTTATCTTTATATAGAAAAACCCACAGCTTATTCAAACCACCAAAATAGTAAAACAGAAAGGCTTCTAAAGTAATTCTGCCCTCCAGCATCGAGATACCCTTAGGCATCTTAACTCATCTAAGTTTGTGTACCTAGAAGATTTTTAGACATCACTGTCACTGTGATGCTAATTTCCAGGAGGATAAGTACTCTCTCTTATTTCAGATTTTATTTTTGGCACATAAACCCTACTGGCATACTGTAAGCCCATTAATGGTTTAAATCATCTTTTTCCCCCAAAATTTATTTGTTTGGTTTATTTACAAGTTTATGTATTACAGATAGCACGTAGGGCCATTTATTTTTGCTTTTGCAGTCCTGATATTCTTTGATGGACTTATTTCTCAGAGGGATATCTAACTATTGTGAACAAAAAACATAAAAGTTCAAGGATTTCCTGACTTTGAAACATTATGTTTGTACATTTGAAAGATAAAGGCAAATCTATACACCATTCTCTGGCAGATACAGCTCATGGATATTGAACTTATCATCATATATTTAAAATTATTTGAGTTGAAATGTGGAAGGTATTTATCCAAATTTTTATTGCAAACAAAAGCAATATGAATATGCCACATGTGAAGAAAGAAAATGATTTTCCATCTACTGCATGGCATGCTAATTTTCAGATTGAAAAGACCATGCATTTAAATATCCTCTTTGAAATCTTCCTAAAGAGTATGGGAAATTATAGACTTAAAGTAGATATAATTTTTAAAATATACTGACTGAGCATGTTGAGACTTTATTTTCCATACCATTTTCTTTTTTATTTTCCTCCAAAGCCCCTATACATGGTTGTATATCCTTCTAGTTCTTCTATGTGAGCTGCCACCACAGCATGGCAACTAACTGATGGGTGGTGTGGTTCCGTGACTGAGAAGTGAACCCGGGCTGTCGAAGCAGTGAGAGCACCGAACTTTAACAACTAGGCCATCAGAGCTGGCTCTCCATACCATTTTCTAGCATTCCCTTCTAGCATTTCCTACTATGTTCAGCTTGTCCCAGTTTGACTTAATAAAATTCCAGTGGAAAATATTTTCTTTCAAATAAATGCGTTAGAGCCATCAAGAGATTTTCTGCTGAGGGTCACCCCTCTGAAAGAGCACAACACTGAATAGGCTGAGAAAGAGCTGTAAAGAATTGGCAGTGCACACTTCAATATTTGCATAAAAACAAGTAAACTTTTGGCTTTCTTAACTGCTATAAAAATGATACTATCCATAGTATCAATATGTGGCCACTACTATCTTCTTTTGGAACTATCAAAAACAAGGGAAAACAAACAAGAACAACTTTCAGTATAACTGGAAATGGAATAAATATGCAGGTTTGAGATTTCTTATGCTTGGAGAGTACATGGCGGTCTCCTGGCTTGCTTTCTGTGTGTCCTGGGCTGTGAGCTGTCTGTGGTATGTAGTGTCAGAGAATCTGGACTGTGGAATATTTCAGAAGAGGCATCACTGTCCTCATACAGTCATCATGGCTGCGGACTGACCAACAGACTGCTTTCTTCTTTTGGTCTCCCACTGCAAAATATACATATGCGTTCTGAGTAGAAATCGTTTAATAAATGTTTAAAGAGCAATGGCTAAAATTTTGTGAGGGCTTACTGTGATCCAGGTACTGCCTCTGCAAAGGGTTTTACATATATTGATTCTCATAAAACTCTCAGTCTAGGTATTGCTTTGTGTCCACTGTGTGGATAAGAAAAATTAGGTTCAAGGTGATGAAGTAATTTGCCTAAGGTTGCACGGCTAGTAATTGGAAGAACAGAGATTTGGACCCAGCTCTGGGCTCTTAGTTTCTGCCCTCCAGGAATGAATAGTCTCCGAATAACTCTACTAAAAGCTTTCAGGAAGTTTGAAGTTAAAGATCAAAAGAAATTTCCCAATAATTATGTTACTGCTACCCAAGAAGTTAGGCAAAAAAGAATTAAAACAAAACAAAACATGACAGTGTCCCCTCCGTAGTATAGATGAAATCTTCACATTTTCACATATGATCTTCTCTACGATAGAGGCTACAACAGCACTAATGGGATATTGGAGGAGGCAGGGATGTAAAATGATAGAAATAACTTGATGGTTGACAATAATACTGGGAAGCACCAAGGGGCTCGGGATAGCAGCTCTGCAGAAGCAGATGAGGGTTGCAAAGGGGAATGGATTATGATGCAGAAATTGTGTGACCCTCCATGAAGTGCAATTTTTGCAGATTTTCAAGCTTCCTAGGACTAATAAAAATATATACATTTTGGGCCCTGCAGTTGTTACTCTTTGTGGTACCAGGCTGGAAAATTCTCACTTCCAATTCACATCATTTTAGAGAAAGATTTAGCCTATATACAAATTGAGGGAACTGTCTGTGCCTAAAATTCAGGTCCATTTTTATAGCAGTCTGCTTATCCTAACATTTACTGATTTCTTACAGGTGTGCGGAGAGAAGCTATTTTTCTCAGAATCTTGTCATGTATTAAAATTCTAATGTAGAATCCATGTCACTTTAGACAGGACCTCAGGAAAGACTGATTACCAGAGCCACCGGAGGTGATTGGAGTTGAAGTTGTTTCAGTTGATTTAAGGGTAGAACATATAGAATATCTTTAAATTTTCAGTTTTCTTTCCTCACATATAAATCAGAAAAAATACAGTAATTACCCTTTCCTTTTTAAACATTTATACTTCACTTCTAAAGTAGGCCAAAGAACAGAGCAAGTTACGTGCAAAGTTCAGCAGCAGCAGTCTGAAAATACCCAAAAGCACCTCTTTGTCTGCAAAGGATGGAGCCTTCCCCTGTTTGTGAATCAACAAAAATTAAAATAGCAAAATTTTCAGAGCCAATTACATACTAGATTTTGCTAGAAAACTTGGTAATTAGAAATATTCTTCAGGGGCAGGCCCGGTGGCACAGCACTTTAGTTCAGTCTTTGGCAGCCCGGGGTTTCACAGGTTCAGATCTCCGGTGCGCACAGATGCACTGCTTGTCAGCCATGCTGTGGCGGCGTCCCACATACAAAGTAGAGGAAGATGGGCACAGATGTTAGCTCAGGGCCGGTCTTCCTCAGCAAAAAAGAGGTGGATTGGCAACAGATGTTAGCTCAGGGCTGGTCTTCCTCACAAAAATATATATATATTCTTTAAGGTAGAGGCTTTACATTTTACCTTCAAAGAGCCTACAATCTAAACATGGTCTAGTTTCCTGAAGTGTACACAGGAACACATGACGCTACTTTTCTTTTAAGTTACATGGTACTGAGTTCTTCTGAGTCTCCTATTGAAGAAGGGTATCTCTGGCTTCTCCTCTTCCTGCTGCCTCTTCATGGTTGTTGCTCCTCAAGGACCAGTGCTCAATACTGTCCATCTTTTCACTCTCCCCTGGTGACACTGAGACTTCCTATGATGAATGTGTGCATGAGTGTTGAATGTTACGCTCGAGTCCAGACCTCTCTGAGAACTTCATTCCCGAATGTCTTTGAACCTCACAGATATCACCTCATGGACATCTCATTGGCTTCCCAAAACCAGTTTATCCCAAATGACTTCAATTCTGCCTTACCACATAAAATTCCACTCAACATTCCCATGTCCAGCAATGTTTCTAACCTACTCTCAACCCCCTTAGCTCCCCTCCTCATCTCGTCTTTGATTTCTCCCTTGCTGTTTCCTCAGAGAAAGTCTGGAATATCCTTTGTAACTGCTTTCTTCTCTACCTTTTACCACACCACTCTAAGACAATCACATTATCTTTCACTCAAAGTATCATTCTAGTCTCCCATCTGGTCCCTCTGTCAATCCTCAAATATTTTAAGAGCTCCCTATTGTCTACTGTATTTGTTAGGAATTGAATTCAGTTGCTAGTAATACCATCTGAGGAACAGTGTCTTAAACAAGATAAGGAGGTATTTCTTTCCATCTTGCTTAAATCTGGAGGCAGGTTGTCCAGAGAAAGTGTAGTGGCTCCATGATGTCGTCAACACCTCAGCTTCCTTCCGTCTTCCTTCTCCACCATGCTTAGAGCATGGTTTCCATCTTGTGGTAGCAAGCTGGTGGCTGTAGCCCCAGCCATTATGTTTGGTTTCCAGGAAGAAAGAAGGAGGTAGGAAAAGATAAATAGCAGTATGGGTTAGCAGAGTCAGCCCCATTAAAGAGCTTTCTTGGTGATCTCACTCAACAACTTTCCTTTACATAACATTGGTCCCTACACTAAATTTGTGCTAACCTTTCTTCTAACCTTTCAAAGATTTTCTTATTTACTTTCAAGATATTACCTACAACATTATAAACATGTGATGTGTTTTATTGATTCCACTAGATTTCAAGACACTTGAGGATGGGAATTGTGTTTTACTTATCTCGTTATTTCCCCAGATCCATGAATAATTTCAAGCCCACTGTGGACAGTCAATAAGTGTTGGAAAATGAATGAAGACAGCATGATTGCATACAGCACTCTATCAGGGAGCTCTGTTCTAGGATTCAGCTAGTGTTGCCTCACTTGTTAGCTTGGCGACCTTGCCAAACAGTTCACCTTTCTGGTCAGTAGCTTGAACAGGTGAGGAGACCATGATGTTCTTCTTTACTTAATTAATTTATTTAACAAATACTTATTGAATACATGCCTATCAGTCATTATGTTCAGTTTTGGGAAAACAAGCAAGAATAAAACATGGCCTCCACCTTAAGTGAATTTCAATCTAGAATGAGGAAAGAGACACACACAAACTCATCAATGCAAGTAACAATTATAGAGTCTAGAATACACTTAAGGGGAAGGTGTGTGTGTGTGTGTGTGTGTGTGTGTGTGTGTGTGTATGTGTGTATTGTGTGTTTAGGTTGGGGTTCACAGAAATGACAGAAGAGAGAGCAGGGAAGTTTTAGAATGTCCTTGAGTCTGGAAAAAAAAAGTGGGATTATGCTATATAACAAAAGGAGAAGAGCATTTTCATCAGAGAAAGCAACATGAACAAAGCAGCAGAAACATGAATGAGCATAGCAGCCTGCAAGAATCACTGTACTTTGGCCTAACCCCCCATGTGGGATAGACAGGGGGAGAATGGGAGAGCTTGTCAGGAGCAGTAGGTAGGTGCTAGATCTAGAAAGATTCATGGACAATGCTAAGGGACTTGGATTCCATTCTGGATGTTCCAAGAGCTTTTTATTATCTGTTCGTATGTTTTCCAGTGTTGGGATAATCATGCTTGTTGGTTCAAGGTGACTTTCTCTTTTATTTTTCTCTTCATCCGCCAATGTCAGTTCTAACTCCCTCCCAGAGCATTACTTCATGTAGAGATATGAATATTAATGCAGTATTAATTAATGTATAACCACATATAAATCTCCCCATTACACCATAATGTCTTTTAGAGCCGTGTGTGTGTGTGTGTGTGTGTGTGTGTGTGTGTGTGTTTTCTGATCCAGAATCTCTTCAAAGCTCATACACTGTAGTTGAAAGCTATGCCCTCTTTCTCTACTTGACTATAATCTAGAACTTTCCTCAGCCTTTAGTTGTTTTGTTTTTCATAATATTGAATCTTTGAAGAGCATAGGCCAGCTATCTTCTAGAATGCCCACGTATTTAATTTTTCCTATTGTTTCTTCATAGTTAGATCCAAGTTAAAAATTTTTCAAGAATGCTACATAGATAATATTATTGGGTATCCATTTTAAATATACGTATTTGGCATTTTTCTGTTTGTCTCATTCTGTTTCTTACTCTTCTCCTTCAACATGAATTTTAAAATCTACCATTGCTGCTACAGATACCTCAGTTTCTCTGCTTCTAACCACAGGAAAGTGCTCCTCAGTGGGTTATATCTCTCAACATGTCACCTGTCCATGTCTCCAGTGATGGAGAGTCAGGCTGACCCCAACTCTTGGTGATCAAAGGCAACACCATGTGAATACCTGTGTTCATATCCCAAGAACACAGTTATTTAGCAGAGGAATAACATGATCAGATGTATGTTCTTGAGAGATCACACTTGTGTGATATAGGATCAGATAGAGGGGGAGAGAGTGTAGGCAGGAAAGCGGTTAGGAGACAAATAACTAATTAAGGAGAGAGATGAGGAAGGGCTGGTTGGAGTTAGCACTAGGAGATGTCATGGTGGGAAGGGGGACAGATGGACATTGAGGAGACAGAATGAACAGAACTATACTTAAAAGTTCTCTGCATTTGGAGATGACCATGCCCTTTCCCTTATCTCCCAGAGCCCTTTGTGGTGTTGAAAGGGAAATGAGCATTGTGAAGGAAATTTTTAGGGAAAATTAAGAAATAAAGTTAACTTCCTTAATCATTTACGTAGAGACACCTATGTTAACTTTAGGGGGAAATAATGACCTCAGCAAGACAGTAGCACAGCACGAGCAGGGGCTGGGAAGTTACAGTGCTTCCCAGACTAACAGAGGAGCTTGGGCCTCGGGGGCAGTTCATAGTTTGATTCATTTTGAAAAGTCCAGACAATTATTCCTCTATTCCACGTACCCCATGTATAAGGAAGCCAATTAGCAAATTTTGCCAGAAGAGGAAAAAAAAAGACTATAGGAGTGTAGCAGTTAAGAACATATTCTCTGGAGAGTTCAAGTGGCAGAGTAGACAGCTCCAGGACTCTGATTCTCCACCTAGAAAACAACTACAATGGTAGCCTCTGTCTGATGTAACTATTTTGGAAGTCTGGAGTCTATTGAAAAGCTTGACGCCTCTAGGGGAAGTCTTGGATGGTAAATTGCATTTAATTTTGGTCAATTTCGGCTCTTACGGCAGTAACTGCTACCTATCCCCAACACCACTGCCACATGGCAGGCAGCCGCGCACATGTTCCTGAAGCACTTTGCATGCAGCTTGTGAAAATCAGGATGGGCATTAAGGAGCCTGTCCTCCAAGTGTTGGGGACCTGATTTCTGATTGCTAATTGCTGCTTCTGATTGTGGAGGTGCAGACACAGGCATGGCAGGTATTGTTGCAACCTTCACCGCCATTGTTGAAAACTCCTCCCCTTCCCACTGAATTGACTTCCAGGGGATTTAAAGATTTGGTGCCTGGTTTTTCCCTCCCTTCATTTTTCTTTTTTTTTTTCTTTTGGGAGCCAGACAATTAAGGATTAGGACACTCAAAAGCAATCACATATAAAGGGGAATTTAGGAAGTCATTGCACATGCCCATGGAAAGGTGCAGGCTCAGAAAAGACCTGAGAAGACCTTAAGTTTATACCTCAAGCCCAGAGAAACCCTACAACAATAAAACAAACAAATAAAACCAAAAGAACCCCAGCATGCTGGGGAAGGGAGATTCTCTGATCTCCAGTTATCACATTACATGATTCAAATGTCCAATTTTTAACACCACCACCACCACCAAAAACACAAGGCATAAAAAGAAACAGCAAGGTATGGCCCATTCAAAGGAAAAAAAAACAAATCAACCACCCCTGCAGAAGACCAGGTGACCAGATGGCAGATTTGTGAGACATAGACTTCACACCCAATAAGATGGCTATTACGACAATAAAACAAAAACAGAAAATAACAATGTTGGTGAGGATGAGGAGAATCTGGCACCCTCGAGCACTGCTGGTGGAAATATAAAATGGTGCAACTGCTATGGAAAACAGTATAGCAATTCCTCAAAAAAATGTAAAAGAGAATTGCCATATGATACAGCAATTCTGCTTCTGGGTATACAGCCACATGTTGCATAACGACATTTTGGTCAATGACTGACCACATATATGATGGAGGTCCTGTAAGATTAGTACCATAGAGCCTAAGTGTGTAGTAGGCTATACCATGTAGGTTTGTGCAAGTACACTCTATGATGCTCGCACGATGATGAAATTGCCTAACGACACAATTCTCAGAATGTATCCCTGTTGTTAAACAACACATGATGTACACTCAAAAGAACTGCAAGCACGAACTTGAAGAGGTATTTGTATTTGCATGTTCATAGCAGGTCTATCTGCAATAGCCAAAAGATGAAAGCAGCCCAAGTGCCCATCGATACATGAATGGATAAACTAATTGTTGTGTATACATACAAATGGAATATCACTCGGCCTTAAGAAGGAAGGAAATTCTGACATATGCTACAATATGAATGAACCTTGAAAACATTATACTAAGTGAAATAAGCCAGCAACAAAAGCACAAATGTTGTATGATTCCACTATATGAGGTACCTAGAGTAGTCAAATTAATAGAAACAAAAAGTAGAATGGTAGTTGTTAGGGGCAGGTAGGGGGAGAGGTGGAGTTATTGTTTAATGGGTGCAAAGTTTCCGTTTTACAAGATGAAAAGAGCTCTGGAGATGGGTGATGGTGATGGTTGCATTACAATGCAAATGTGCTCAATGCCACTGAACTGTACACATGGTTAAAATGATAAATTTTACAATTAGAAAAATAGAACATATTCTCTAGAGCCTGAGAGCCGGGGTGTAACCCTGGCTCTCCCACTCACCAACTGAGTGATCATGATCACATTCTTTAACTTCTGCTCTCTGTTCTCATATTTGTCAAATGGAGGTAACAATATTCCCTGCCTTATAAGTTATTGTGTGGATTAGTTGAGATAAAATATGTAAAGCACTTAGAACAGAGCCTCACCCATTGTAAGTTCTCAAAAAGAGCTAGAAATTATTGTTCAAAGGTATTTGTCAAGAAAAATTGGAGAAAAATAGAAAATTGGTAACAATTTGAATGTTTTTAGTAGGGTTTCTTTTATTCTATGTTCCTATGGTGACTGTTTAAAGACAGATATCTCCTATATAAGTCTATTTTAATTTAAACAAAATTTTTTCTGAAATAAGGTTTAACTCTCACTTGTGTGTAGAATTGGATGCAGCGTTAGTCTACCACTCCTGGTGTCTCATGGTATCTCTGGAATATTAGCTTCTGAATGTAATATTATTTTCTTAGAATCAGTCATTATGGAAAACAAAGATGTTTCTCCACATTCTGAACCTCTTTGAAACTTTCATAGACAGTGTTTTCCAAACTGTAGATCTGAATCTTTTTTTTAAAAGCAATGGGACAATAATTATTTTTAAGTGAATAGGAACATCATTATAAAATGTGTGTTTTCATTACCATAATTGTTATGTTTTAGGGGATCTTTGTAAAAGAAAACTCAGCCTATTGGGAAATGATAAAAAATGCACAGGTTATGAGAATGGGTTTGTATATCACGGGTCTGCTTTGAATCCAGGCTTTGTCATTTAATAGTTCTATGGTCCGTGAGCTTCATTTTCATCATCATTAAAATAGGGTGAATAATACCTAATGTAAACATGGCTTTAAGATTTATAAGAAATATGTATGTATGTACAGCTCTGAGGTAGGCTGCATTATTTTCACAAATATCTGCTAATTCTCTCTGAAGGAGGGTCACGCCTCCCCAGTCCGATGACATCAGACTTAGCCTCATGGCTTGCTTTGGCCAATGTATGTGAGTGGAATGTGCTTCATTTCTGGGCAGAAGTCTTAAGAACCAGCCTATGGTTTCTCCATGTGCCACAAGAAAGGATCATGTTCTAGATAGAAGCTGCCTTATCAGCTCAGATCCTCAGTGAAGACAACGCCTAGCAGAGCACAGTCGGCTTAGAATGTACACTTGGTGTGACCAAACTAAGATGTCAATGATTTCATAAAACAAAAGAAGTAGAACAGAATAGTAAATAATAGAAAACATCAGGCTGCATTAATACTAAGGGCAAGTATTGTTCTGTCAAGCTTTTGTTTGGATTTCAGTTGTATGAGAGTATGTGTTTTTACCAAGATGTGTTGGAAAATGTATTTCTTACTGTGTGTCGGTTAAAAAAATTTGAAAAACAAGATGGAGTTTTAGAAGTCAAGAGGAATTGTTTCTATTTATAATACTACTTCAGAAAGCAAAGTGTGATTAATTCACCTAATACATGGTATTTCAGGCAAAGCTGTATTTTTTTAATTCAGTTAGTTAGGTCATTGCTCAATAATTAAATTTTACTTCTGTATATTTACCATCTATAAATAGATTTTTCTACCCCTCAAAATGTAATAAATTAGTCATATGTACTTGGTCCCTTGGTCTCAATTATCACATATAGTTCTGGGGAGTCATATTCTATGGGGGAGCAGAGACACTACACCTGTATTTTCTCCCTTCAGTGAAAATCTGCCTTAGTGCCCTGAATGGCCTTCTGCTCTGGCCATGCAGAAGGGGTGCCTGTATGGGGACTAGAAGTTTCTAGCTGACTTTTGAAGTCCTTTCTATCTCTCAGATCCTAAGATTCCTCTGGCCTTCAGCAGTGAGCACGTGAGTCTCCTTCCTTCATTGACCTCCTGCTCCTGTTACTTCACATTATTGCCACCGCCTATCAGTTTGGTTTCGCATCTTGATGGCACATTATTTTCAACTGCCTGGTGGAGAATGCCAGTCCCTGTGTATCCATTTTCCACTTCTTAGTTATTTAGGACATGACTAAATTGTATGAAGCTCAGGGGAGAGAATTTAAGGAAAGCATTTCGTATGAGGCTGACACTGCAGAAAACCAGGGGACTGAGATCAGGAGACAGTGGCCACTGATCTGGACCAAACAACCTTCAAACCCACTCCCTGTGCACAACATGCTGTGCAGGGCCCTGGAGGGCGTCTCGCCAAGGGACAACGTTTCATGGTGCTGAGATGCTGGTCTCCACGTAGACAGCCTAAGCCGTCTCTGTGACCTAGTTCCATCTCTGACGTGCAGGTTCGGGCACCTGCATCCGGAAATATAAGCAAAGAACTTTGCTCTGTTTGAAGAAAAACAGAGGCAGACCAGGTGGGAAGTATTCTATTATTTATATAAGCATTTTCATGGCAAATCTCGTTTCATTGCGGCAACTATCACGCAAGGAAAGGTGTAGTTCAGGGCAGAAAGCATACACTGAAAGGTCTATTATGCGCCAGACCCTGTATGAGCACGGCGGACGCAGAGAAGGGGCCCTGCATCTGCCTCCGCGGGTGAGCTTCTGTTCCAGCTGCGGAGCTGGGCCCCGACATAGATAATGTCAGTATCGTACGGCGAGGACTGAGACACAAGTGTACAGAACGTGCTGTTGAAGGGTAAATGAGTAGAATTTGAACATTCTTCATTCTCCATTGAAAGGCTCGCCATTCTTCAATTCCATTTAAAATCAATATTCCTTTCCCTGTTTTCTTTTTGAAAGCAAAAAACACATTACTAAATAATATACTTAAGAAGTGTAAGTAATTAGAATTACTTATATACTTGGCTAATTCAAATAAGCTAGCATCAAAATACATGGTTCTAGTAGATCTTAATTATAATTTGTAAAACATGATGTTTTATTTTTTGATATGTTTTATTATACACACAACTGACATTATTATTCTTCCAAAGCAC
Source organism: Tapirus indicus (assembly GCA_031878705.1). Taxonomy (NCBI): domain Eukaryota; kingdom Metazoa; phylum Chordata; class Mammalia; order Perissodactyla; family Tapiridae; genus Tapirus; species Tapirus indicus. Next base: position 4,788,074 of record CM062933.1, read on the forward strand.
AGCACTTAATGAGTGAAATAAATGACTTGTATATAGTTCTCTATAACTAAAAGATGTTTCAGAAATATAAGCAAATTTTATTAAAATTCTGTGCCTGTCTCAGACTCAGAAGAACGGAATGTCCAAAGCTTATATAAAGAAAGACTCTGAAGCACAAATACTTCTAGCTAGTGGAAATGTAAGGTCCACAGGGCAAGGATTGCTGTCTGTCTTGTTCCCTGCTGAACCTTGGCACACAGAACCGTGCTAGGCACACGTGGCTGCGTGATAAATTGCCAAAAGAATAAATGACCTGTAATTACAAGTCAAATATGAATATCATTTTAAATAAACTAGTACACACAGTTTTACTCCATCCCTGGACACTTGAAGATTTATTGCCTAGAATGGTGGTATTGAGTGGTATAAATTTCAGGTCCCCAATTTAGGTGTTGTTCAGGTCCAGCATTTAACATGATTCTAACTGCAGTTTATGTCACATTATTATAGGTTCCCTTATTCACGTTCCTATTCCCATTACTTTCCTTTCCCCCCTCCCCACCGGGACCACCTAGCGTGTATCACGTTTAGCCAAACAGATATTTCCAGGAAACAACAGCAAAATGACAGTTGCAGAGCCTTGAATACTTTAGCTGAAACCTGAGGAAAAGTAAAGGTGGAATAAGAGTGACAGAATGCAATATACACGCCATAAGTTCTGACAAAGAGGAAATGATACAACTATCAAAAAATAGTTGTATGACATAATTTCCAAATCTTTAATAATTGAGGGTCATACAACATCAATTAAAGTTGATAAATACAGTAGTTGAAGTTCAAGGAATACAGAGTTAAGAATAATAATACTATTAAATAAAATTGGGTGATGAAGGAGGAGGAGATAAAAGTTAATTTTATTTTTGTTTATAGTAGGGAATAAATAAGAATTATCTAATTGAAAGGGTATTAAAGGAATTTTATAAAGATATAATCGTTACCACTAAAAAAGGGCTATGCATACACACATACACAAGACAATGTAAACAGATAACACATGAAAGTCTTAAAATGGTAGTAGTTTTACCTCCTCTTTCAAGTTTCTAGAACTTTATTTTTTTCTCAAGTGCATTGGTTAGTGGCAGAAGTACAGTTCCAACTAGCAACAAAACTTCCTGTGTTTTCCAATTTGTTATATGTACCCCCATATGTATATACTCCCATATGCATACATATGTATATGCATATTTACTATATGTACCCCTATATACATATATATTTATAAATGAAAAATTAAAAATAGAATTGCTATATGGTCCAGGAATTCCACCTCTGGGTATGTACTCAAAGAATTAAAAGCAGGAACTTGAAGAGATATTTGTACACCCATGTTCATAGCAGCATTATTCACAATAGCCAAAAGGTAGAAGTGACCCAAGAGTCCATCAATAGATGAATGGAGAAAGACAATGTGGTATACACATGTAACAGAGTATTATTCAGCCTTCAAAAGGAAGGAAATTCTGACACATGCTACAACATGGATAAACCTTGAGGACATTATGCTAAGTGAAATAAACAAGTCACCAAAGGACAAATACCGTATGATTCCACTTATGTGAGGTATCAGGAGAAGTCAAATTCATAGAGTCAGAAGGTAGGAGTGTGGTTCCCAGAGTCTGAGGGAGGGAGGGAGGAAGGGAGAGTCAGTGTTTAATGAGTATGGAGCGTCCATTTTGCACGATGAAAAGTTCTGAAGACAGATGGTGGTGATGGTTTTGCAACAATCAAAATGTACCTAATACCGCTGACAGGTACACCTAAAAATGGTTAAAAAGATAAACTTTATATTATGTATATTTTAATATAGTTAAAAGTAATCATTTTTTTAAGAGTAGTTCTGGGACAACTTGATAATTATCTGTAAAAAGATAAATTTAGATCCCTATTTCTTATCATGCACCTGAATAAAATCCAAATGGATCAAAATTTAAATGTAGAAAATAACACTGTAAGAGTAGTGGGATTAAACATGGGGAGGTTTTTCATTGCTTTGGAGTGAGGAAAGACTTTCTAGATAAGACCAAAATGAAGATGCCATAAAAGAAAAGATAGAGAGCTTTAAAAACACACACAATGACCCTCAAAACTTTTACATGGTCTAAGAATAGTTAAGAAGCAAATAATCTAGGGGGGAAATGTTTGCAACTCACTTCACAGAGTAATCTCCTTAAATATACTAAAATGTTTTCCTAACCTTGTCTCTGGCTGCCCCCGTTGGCCTCCTTCTACCCCAGGCTGCGATGCCCCACACCCCATCACTCCAACATAAAGTGGTTCAAGGAAACCTGCAGTTTCCCAGAAGTTTTCTGTCTGTGTTATCTAGTTGGCAGTGGTAGTTCCTGACCTACACACCACACTCTCCATCTCAAGTCTTTCAGAGTTGATTTTGGGAAAGACAGCCCAAGCCAGTTCACCTATTTGACAGGAATCTGCAGTTATGTAAACTGATGGCTGCTCGATTTCAGTAAACATTGGGGTTCCTGCTACCTTAGAGTTGTGTAAAAGTCACCAAGGTATGAAGGGAGCTCTTCTAGTGAGGGTTCAGTTGCCCTGAATGGTTACTGCTGTGCACCTGCTTTCTCTGGACACCACTAGAAGCACTCCAATCTTTGGTGACCCCAAACCAATGTCTAGGTTCCCTAGGTTCAAGAGCAATGTACTGCCTGTCCTTGAGGTCAAATCACCTTTACAGGGGCTGATCCCAATAGGAGACTGACAGACCTACGCCATTCAGGCAGGATGAATCCCACCTCTCCACCTCTCTGCTTCTCCAGGGCACTGTGCCCTTTGTCTTCCTCTGTGGCCTCCTTCACCATCGGCACACAGGCTCAAGGAAAACAACACCCAGAAATGAAAGTTGGTGAATACTTGAGAATGAAAGTTTGTGCAAAATCAAATTCTGAAGCACCTTCTGTTTTGGTAACTGCAAAATTCTCTAAGACAAGGAATTGCTAAAGGTCTTAAAATATGGGAGTGGGGGAAATATGTAACATACAAGATTAATATTTTAATATATTACCATGCTACAAATGTTTGTCTGAATCTTGGAGAAATCAGTTAAATCACGCTGAAGTGATTTTTTGAGCATCTATTTCCTTCCAGACTCTGAGTTTTATACTTTCAAATGTTATCTTGACTTACAATTTCTTATTAAAAGTCTCTTTTCCTTCCTTTCCTGTAATTATTTAAACCTCTTCCTGACAACCCTTTGGTTTCAAGCAAGAAATTTGAGAGAACACCTTAAGATGGAATTGTGCAAAATGCATAATTGAGGTCATATTGGCCAAATTTAAACTCAGCATTTTATTATATTTTTAGGCATAGACAATTGAATATAAAAATAAAATATGCCATTTGTCTTCCTGCTTCAAAAGTTAGAGTTAGGTAGTTGTACTGATTTTAGAATTTAGTTGTGTACTAGAATATTTTGGCCATGTTCAAGGAAAGGTCATTGTGGAGGCTGTGCATACAAATTAAAGTGATGCAGCGTTTTCTAGTTCCTTTACGCATCATTTTTCCTCATTTAGCTTTATTATCCCAAACATTGTATTACTGAGGTTTTTTATTGTACTTTGACAGAATTTAGTAATAAAGATTTTATGAGAGAAAAAGTCACTGAAAAATGTCTGATTTGTAAAAAAACAATTTCATTTGGTTATATTTATAGAATACATCTCTGAAATCTAGAACAGATTTACTTCTATGCAAAAACCTGGATTTTTATAATTTCTTACTTGACCTAAATTCTATTTTGGAGAATTTGGGAAACCAGGAACTCAGGTAATAACTATGAAAAATAACTCAGAGGCTTGAAGAAGCAAAATTAAGTGAATGAAAGTATAAGTCTAACCCACAAAAAGTGAAGCCAAAATTTCTACATCAGGACTCAAATTATCCAATTTAGCTGTCAGCAGGAGTCAATTAATGTAACTGCCGAATCCATACTTTTTGTATTCATGTGCCAACTGGTCTTCAGTGAACTAATAAATAGAACAAGGTCCTATCATATCTCTATATAATGTCATATGAAAGCTATTCGTAAAAGTGATCCTTTCAAAACTCAAGTCAGATCATGTCATTCTTCTGCATGGGTCATTGAATGGCTTTGCATTGCACAGTACAAGTCAAGTCCTTACAATAATCTCTAAGCATGAGCGTCACCTTCCTCACCCCTTGTTCTCTCTGACCTCATCTCTTGCTTGCCCTGGATTACCAATTGGTCCTCAAACATGCCAGGTTTATTTATTTTTAAAAAATATATCATATTTTATAAATATTTATTTTTTATCAGTCTATGGGCTGATTGGGCAGTCCTGCTGGTATCCGCTGGCCTCCTCTTGTGGCTGCATTTGGCTGGCCATGAGTGGAGACCGGGCCCAGCTGAGACAGCTGAGATGGCTGGGCCTCCCTTCCCATGGCCTTTCATCTTGGGCTTTTTCATGCTATGGCAGTCCCAGGCAGTGTTCCAAGAGAGGAAAGGCAGAAGCCATACGGATTCTTGAGGCCTAGACTCCAGAACTTGCACAAAACCACTTTATCAACATTCGATTGATTAAAGCAAGATTGAAACCCAGCTCAGATTCAGAGCGGAAAGAGGCTGTGGCCAGATTTAATCTACTACACGTGCCACACCATGGCATCACCTCTAAAATCTGGTTCATCTCATTCAAATGTGCTACTTTCTAATCCAAATCACACATTTTTCTGCATGGCTATCCACCTCTTCAAGACTTCCAGTCCCTGGCCATTCTATCTTCCCAGCCTCTTCTTGACTTTTCTTCTCTCTCAATGCAAGTGGTTGATATCCCTAGCAATGCTTTCACCTATTCCCATTATCCCTAACCAGGGAGTTGGGGGCAGAGGGTGTTGGCAGGGCTGAAATCACACAATCAGAAAGAAATCACATAATCCGAATGGACTCACGGATTGGCCCCACCTAGTCTCAAACCTCATCTCTCAGCTCTATCTGTCAATGTTTTCACCTGTTCTGGTCAGTTCCTCTCTCATTCCCCTCCAAAGCTAGTCCAAACCTCCATTGCTCTACAAGCTTCTTGCTCAAATCCTATCAAACTCTGTCCCTCACTCTCAGCAGACAGGGCTGCCTCTTATTCCATTAAAGAGACAAAAGGCTTTAGACATGATCTCTCTCAACTTCCTATTCCCAACATACAGAAGTATCCATCTCATCTTTTCCCTTCAGTCTTAAAGGATGTTTCCCGCATTCAATTCAAACTCAACTCTCTTCCTATGCCCTTGACCCTAGGCCTGCATTTGTATTCTGAAAATCTGAATTAAAGAAATAAAGAGTGAGTGGCTGGTGGCAGAAGCCAAGATGCACACAGAGAGAAAGAGGCAATAAGCAGATTATGTGAGGAAGTAAGAGTATTTAATAAGCAGCAATTGAGAGGAAGCAGAGACTGTGAGTAAATTGAAGCAATGAAGCAAAGAAAAGGAGAATCAAGGGAAAGTGTTTGTCAGAGGCAGGAGCCATAGAAGCAGAGGGAAGGAACACCAAAGTCAACATAGTAGCCAAAGACAAAAGAAGAGAGAGCAACAGACCCTCTGCTGGGCTAGAAACTCAAGAGCCAGGTCCCTTCCCAAACTCCATTCTTATCTCGATGAGCCCAATTGTGTGGTGTTCCTGGCCTTGTGAGGCCCAGATGCTCAAACAAAATACCTGTTTTTATTATTACTGTATATATTCTTTAACAAATATACATACACACACACACATATTTGCTGAGGAAGATTCACCCTGAGCTAAAGTGTCTGCCAGTCTTCGTCTATTTTGTATGTGGGTTGCCACCACAGCATGGCCACCACCGAATGGTGTAGGTACACGCCCAGGAACTGAGCCTGCACTGCCAAAGCAGAGTGTGCCGAACTTAAGCACCGGGCTATGGGGCCAGCCCCAACAAACACATTTTTAATGATCCTTTGTTGGTGGGAATTTGAACATGACTTACTTCCTTATGGAACACACTCATGATGTTATTCTAAAGGTAGAGGATGTTTTATTATCCTTGTGCTGTGGCCCATCACCTTGTCTGGGAAGTTCCCATCTCTCTTTGGATACCTCTTGGATTTGTATCTTCTTCTTGAGCAATTTTTCAATTCCCTGTCTCTTTTAAACAACAATTATTTTCATGAAGCAATTGGAAGCAAGAAATCAAGTCATAGTGACTACAAAAGCAAATCCTCAGTACATCCTCTTGGGAGGATATATTCATTTCCAAACACCTTCAAATGGGGAGAAGTGAGAACTTGATGCATTCACGTCCCACCATAGAGGCTGGATATTAAAATAAATACTGGTATGGGTTGATTTTCATAAAATGCTTTCCAGAAAATGCCAATTGTTAGGATAAACGTAGAGAAGCTGTGTTGTAACCATCTTACAGATTGTCAGTGAAGAGGAAAATTCAAGAAAGATTAGCTGACAAAAAAAGGAGCTATATTGCCTTAATTTAAACTCTAGTTACAAGTGTATTTCAATAAATTCCAAGTTTATATTATCAGTATCTCCAAGCATGGTGCACCTTATTTCATTTGTTTTATTACTAGTCCTACCAAGATATTATTTGTTTATACTTTGCAATAAAATTTGAAGTGAAACTTTAGACTATATCCTTTCCATTATTCAAAAGTAAATCATTTAACAGTACTTGAAAAAGATAGGGAAATTTTCCCAAGAGGGATTCTATTCTAGTAGAAGAGGAATGGTAGTGTCTTTTTAGCAGAATCAAAGTCCTTTTTTTTTTTGAGGAAGATTGGCCCTGTGCTAACATCTGTTGCTAATCTTCCTCTTTTTATTTTTTCTCCCCAAAGCCACAAACTATGGTTGTGGACCATAGTTGTAGAGTTGTGGCTCTTGTATGTGGGACACTGCCCCAGCTTGGCTTGATGAGCGGCAAGTAGGTCCATGTCCAAGCTCCAAGCTGGGGAACCCCGAGCTGGCAAAGCAGAATGCATGAACGTAACAGCTACACCACTAGGCTGGCCCCAAAGTCTGTTTTGATGATGTCTGGTCATAGATTGACAGCTGATGTTTCTTGATTCACATTCTTCTCCTGCTGCTTCATATATCAAAAATTGTGTCAACACAATTGCCTTTGCCTCCTTTATGCATATTTGTAATTAATAAATAAAATGGCTATTCTATTTCAGACTATAGAATATGAATGTTCTTTGTTAGAAATCCATAACACTGACTATAGTCAGTGTGACTTAGGAACACACATGCAAGACTGAGTTTTCTTAGTAAACTAGCTGTTGTATACCAGACCCAAATATTTGACATTGGAATATAATTAAGTTAAAAATAACTTTAGTTTCAATGTCTTTGTTCAATCATCTCAGGAAATATTACAAACCTTAAAATATGTGGAAATTACCAATAAGTGTAATTTTCAACTTAAACATTATAAAATAATGTCTTGTTCAGATTAGTAATTTAACATATTCTAATTACACGCAAGGGATGCTATTAGGAAATACTGGGGAAAAATAAAAGTTAGAAATAATCCTTCTTCTAAAGGAGATGAGACAATAGTATTCATTTATTTCCTTTCATTCATTCATTAAGTATCCATCCACTCATTCAGGGGAAGCATTAATTGAATGTCTGACGTATTTCCAAGACTACCTACAGGCATACTTTATTTTACTGCACTTCATAGATATTGAATTCTTTACAAATTGAAGATTTGTGACAACCCTGCATCAACTAAGTTTATTGGTGCCATTTTTCCAACAGCATTTGCTCACTTTGTGTCTCTGTGTCACATTTTGGTAATTCTCACAATATTTCAAACTTTTTCATTATTATTATATTTGTTATGGTGATCTGTGATCTGTGATCTTTGATGTTACTATTGTAATGGTTTGGGGTGCCATGAACCACTCCCATACAAGATGGGGAACTTAATAGATAAATGTTGTGTGTGTTCTGACTGCTCCACCAACTGGCTGTTCCCCCATCTCTCTCCATCCCCTCAGGCCTCCTTATTCCATGAGACATAACAATAGTGAAATTAGGCCACTTAATAACTCTACACTGGCCTCTAAGTGTTCAAGTGAAAGGAAAAGTTGCCATCTCTCATTTTAAATCAAAAGCTAGAAATGATTAAACTTAGTGAGGAAGGCATGTTGAAAGCTGAGATAGGCTGAAAGCTAGGCTTCTTACACCAAAAGTTAGCCAAGTTGTGAATGCAAAGAAGAATTTCTTGAAGGATAATAAAATAAAGTGCTACTCCAGTGAACACGTGAATGACAAGAAAGTGAAACAGCCTTATGCTGACATGGAGAAAGTTTTAGTGGTCTGAACAGAAGATCAAACCAGCCACAACATTCTCTTAAGTCAAAGCCTAATCCAGAGCAAGGCCCTAACTCCCTTCCATTCTATGAAGGCTGAGAGAGCTGAGGAAGCTGCAGAAGAAAAGTTTGAAGTTTACAGAGATTGGTTTACGAAGTTTAAGGAAAGAAGCCATCTCTGTAACATAAAAGTACAAGGTGAAGCAGACAGTGTTCATGTGGAAGCTGCAGCAAGTTATCCAGAAAGTCTAGCTAAGATAATTAATGAAAGTGGCTACACTAAACAAAAGATTTTCAGTGTAGATGGAACAGCCTTATATTGGAAGAAGATGCCATCCAGGACTTTCATAGCTAGAGAGAAGTCAACGCCGGGCTTCAAAGCTTCAAAGGACAGGCTGACTCTTTTGTTAGAGGCTAATGCAGCTGGTGACTTGAAGTCAAAGACAATGCTCATTTACTATTCCAAAAATCCCAGGGCCCTGAAGAATTTTGCTAAATCTACTCTGCCTGTGCTCTATAAAAGGGACAACAAAGCCTGGGTGATAGTGTATTTGTTTATGACATGGGTTACTGAATCTCTTAAGCCCACTCTTGAGACCTGTTGCTCAGAAAAACAGATTCCTTTCAAAATTTTACTGCTCATTGACCATGCAGCTGGTCACCCAAGATCTCTGATGGAGATGTACGATGAGACTAATGTTGTTTTCATGCCTGCTAACACAACATGCATTCTGAAGCCCATGGATCAAGGAATAATTTTGATTTTCAACTCTTATTATTTAAGAAATATATTTTGAAGGCTGTAGCTGCCATAGAGAGTGATTCCTCTAATGGATCTGGGCAAAGTAAATTGAATCCTTCTGGAAAGGATTCACCATTCTAGATGCCATTAGGAACATTTGTTCATGGGAAGAGGTCAAAATATCAATATTAACACCAGTTTGGAAGAAGTTGATTCTAACCCTCATGGATGACTTTGAGGGAGTCAAGACTTCAGTGGAGAAAGTAACTGCAGATGTGGTGGAAATAGCAAGAGAACTAGAATTAGAAGTGGAGCCTGAAGATGTGACTGAATTGCTGCAATCTCATGATAAAACTTTAATGGATGAGGAGTTGCTTCTTATGGGTGAGCAAAGAAAGCAGTTTCTTGAGAAATCTAAGATTCTGTGATGATTGATGAAATGACAGCAAATGATTTAGAATGTTAGATAAACTTAACTGATAAAGCAGCAGCAGGATTTGAGAGGACTGGCTGCAATTTTGAAAGAAGTTCTACTACAGGTAAAACGCTATCAAATACCATCACATGCTACAGAGAAACCATTCATGAAAGGAAGAGTCAAGTGATATGGAAAACTTCATTGTTGTGTTATTTTAAGAAATTGTCACAGCCACCCCAGCCTTTAGCAACCCCCACCTTGATCAGTGAGCAGCCATCAACATCAAGGCAGAACCTTCCCCCAGCAAAAAGATTACAACTTGCTGGAGGCTCAGATGATGGTTGGCATTTTTTAGCAATAAAGTATTTTTTAATTAAGGTATGTATATATATATATTTTTAAACATAATGACTTTGAACACTTAATAGACTATAGTATAGTGTAAACATAACTATTATATGCTTTGGGAAACCAAAAAAATTTGTGATTTGCTTTATTGTGATATTCACTTTTTTTGCAGTGGTCTAGAATTGAACCTACAATATCTCTGCCTGTATAATATTATTCTACCTTCTAAGAGCTTTTATTCTAATGGGAAAGACAGAAATTTGAAAAAAGATTGCTATAAAGTAAGGTATCAAGACATAATAGAAAATACTATATTTATTAGAAAAAAATATTACTTTAGGTATTTATAAAAGGCAATATTTCTGGCTAAGTTATTTAGCAAAATCTTCATAGAGTAGGTGGCATTTTCGCTTGGCCATGCAGAGATGGAAGATACAAAGAGCATCCCAGACATACGCACCTTTCATTTGCAAAGAAATTGATGTTGAAAAAGTTGAAGTGAATTATCAGTGGACTGCCTGAGAGGGTAAGATATATGAAGGGGATATCTAGAAATGTTTTAATGATTGCCTAAGTCAGAAAATTTAAACTTTTGAACACTGAACTAAAGTTTTTTATTTTATTCTGTAGGCCAACAGCAACAGTTTAGTGACTTAATCAAAGTAGATTTTACTAAGACAATTTTCACAACATGTTTGAGGCCACTGTTGAAAATAATCTAGGAGTCTGGCCCTGTGGTCTAGTGGTTAAGTTCAGTGTGCTCCACTTCAGCAGCCCAGGTTGGGTTCCTGGGTGCAGACCTCCACCGCTCATCAGTGGCCATGCTGTAGGCGACCCTCTACAAAATAGAGGAAGATTGGCACAGATGTTAGCTCAGGGTGAATCTTCCTCAGCAAAATAATAATAATAATAATAATCTAGATGTAGAAGCACATCTGAAATAGCAGAATAAGAAACTCTGAAAACTTACTCCTCCATAAAAGCAATGAGAATACTGGCAAAAATTGTCACAATCAGCTTTTTAGAATTCATTTCCAAAATTAAGAATTCCGGAAATTAACTGAGGGCTTGTACAAATCTGAGGAACATTTATTCAAGAAAAATGGTTGTATCTTGGTAAGAGCAGTAAATTTTATGGTATTTTAATTTGCTCTATTCCGATCCCCTTCTTTCCAGCTTCGTGATAACCCTGAAAATCAGTAACCTTGCAAAGATAGCAGTTGTGAAAATCAGTAGCCTAGCAGAGACCAGAAGCGGGGAGAAAGAGTTTGAAGTCCTCAGGGTCTCATGCCCAGAAAATTGTCACTATTTGATCTGTTTGGAAGCTCCATAAAACTCCACTCTCAAGATTTATCTCTATTTGTGTTGATTCAGAGATTGCTTTGTACAAATAGCAAAACTCAATGGAATTTTTCAAAAGATAATCATTGACAATCATTTAATTTTACAGCTGCCTTCAGTGGAAATTCCAGTTGGGACTAACAAGAAGCTAACAAAAACAAAAAAACCCTTAAAAATAAAAACTTGGTAAAAATATGTCCAGGAAGGTATTTGAAAAGCTCTGAAATATTCTGGGGACCCAGAACATTGTACTTATGATCAGGGCTGTGAACACGCTGAGGAAAGACCTGAGAAAGCCCTAATCTCTCACGTCTGGCTAACCTTTAGGCTTGGTGCAAGTGAGAAGTGAAGGCAGAATTAGATTGTAAACCACTTGCTGGATGTTGAAAGGCTGCCCCAACACACACAGAGAGCCTCTCAATGAAGGCTGCAAGACTTATTGGTTTAAAGTATTTAAGGGAATCTGTGTACTCATTAGGTGACCACTAAAGTAACCAAGCAAGACTTTAACACCCACATATGTAAGAAAATACAGACTTTACAAAATTAATTGAGAAAGTCACTACACAGACAGCTACAACAACAATAACAATGATAAACAGCGACAACAACAAATCCTTGTTTGGGGGAGAAAGATTTTGAATTCCAAGGTTGCCACATTATCATTTGAAAGTCTAGTTTCCAACACAAAATTATGAGGCATGCAAAGAAATAGAAAATTACTATGGCTTACACACAGAATACAAAAAAGAGTCAATAGAATTTGTGCTAGTGGAAGCCCAGATATTGGAGTTACTCAAACTGGACTTTGAATTGGCCATTATGAATATGTCTAAATAATTAAGGAAAAGTATGAGCACAATATACCGCCAAATATCAATGAGATAGAAATTATTTCTAAAAGGAACCAAATAGAAATTCAGGAGTTGAAATGTACAATAACTGAAATGAAAAAATCACTAGAGGGGCTCAACAACAAATTTGAACTAAAAAAAGAAAAACACAGTGCTCTAGAAAATAGGTCAATTGAGATTATCCAGTCTGAGAAACAGAAAGAAAAAAAGCGAAAAAATGTAAACAGCGATTCAGACTGTATACCATGACCTGGTTGGATTTATCATAGGAATGCAAAGTTGGTTTAATATATAAAAATAAATCTATGCAATACAGCCTATTAATAGAATAAAGGGCAAAAGCAGATGATCATCTGAATAGATGTAGAAAAAATAATTTGATTAAATCCATTACCCTTTTGTAATAAAAATACTCAACAGCCTAGAAGGAGAAGGAAATGTCCTTATCCTGTTAAGTATATCTACAAAAAACTCACAGCTAAAGTCATACTTAACAGTAAGGACAGAATGCATCCCCCTTAGATCAGGAACAAGACAAATGTGTATCCTCTCACCACTTCTGTTCAACGTTGCACTGGGACTTCTAGCTAGAGCAAATAGTCAAGGGAAAAAAGTAGGTATCCAGATGGGAAAGGAAGAAGTAAAAGTTTTCTCTGTCTACAAATGACATGTAGAAAATTCCAAGGAAGCCATAAAAGAACTATTAGAACTAATAAACTCAATTTTATTTCTATACAATAGCAACAAACAATTGGAAAATGAAACTAAGAAAACAACTCAATTTATAAACCATCAGAAGAATAATATACTTAGGAATAAATTTGACAAAAGAAGTACAAGACTTGCACATTAAAAACTGCAAAACATCACTGAAAGAAATTAAAGAATATCTAAATAAATTGAAAGACATCCCATGCCCAGGAATTGGAAGACTTAATGTTGTTCAGATTGAAATACTCTCCAAATTGATCTACAGTTTCAATGCAAACCCTGTCAAAATCCAGCTGGTCCTAAAATTCATATAAAGATGCAAGGGGCAAGGATAGCCCAAACAATTTTGATAAAGAAGAGAAAAGTTAGAGGTTTCACACTTCCTGATTTCAAAACTTACTACAAATCTACTGTAATCAAGAGTGTGTATCGGCATAATGCTAGGCAAAAAGATCTATGAAATCGTATTGAGAATTTAGAAGTAAACCCTTACACTTACTGTCAATTGGCTTTCGACAATGATACCAAGGCAACACAGTTAGAGAAAGAAGAGTCCTTTCAAAAAATGACGCTGTGATATCAAATGTGCATCCATGTGCAAAAAATGAAGTTGGACCCCTAACTCACACTATATAAAAAATTAACTCAAAATGGATCAGAGACCTAAATGTAAATGCTAAAATCATAAAACTCTTAGAAGAAAACATCGGAGTAAATATTTGCAACCTTAGATTAAGTAATGGTTTTTAAGATATGACACCAGAAGTACAAGCAACAAAAGAGAAAATAGATGAGTGGCCTTCCCTAAGATCAAAAACAAGGCAAGGATATACATTTGTATTCAAGATTCTATTGAAGTTCTAGCCACTGTAATCAGATTAAGAGAAAGGAAATAAAATCATACAAAGATTGAACAGAAAAAAAAGTTCCTATTTTTACACTTAATCTTACCCAAACGCCAAGAAGCAATACACTATTAGATGACATATTTGTCTATGTAGACAAACAGATTTTGTAGATTGCAAGGAATCTACCACAAAACCCCTTAGAACTAAGTTCATTCACCAAAATTTATAACTGTAGTGTAAGTGCCCAACATTAAGCTTTTAGATTGTAATCTAAGTGCCTGACATTAAGTTTTAATTACCAAGACACTCATTTCAAAGACACGTTTCTCACATAAACGTATTGCTAGATGTAGGACACAGCTACTAGCAAAATAACTAAATAAGAAACCAGGCTGCCCCTACCCATGACGTTTTCCTTTTAGAAAACCCTGAGTGACATAGGTGACTTCTTGAGTGACCCTGCTTTTCTCTTCCTTTGCCTTAATTTCCATTCTTGTTCTTTAAATTTGCCAATAAAAGGTGAACCCATGAAACCCTAGGCACCCCACGCTCAACCCTAACAATGGAGAGGCCCAGGTACACGCTCCTTCCTTCCCTACCTGCAACCTCTGCATGGCCCTCAGGTACACAATGTACCCTTCAGGATCTCTGAGTAATAAATCTTGTTCTTCAAAGTTCCCTGGTGGTTTTTTGCTGAGGTGAATATTGCAATTATAATAAGAACCACAAGGGCTGGTCCAGCCACAACCTTGGCTCCTGTCAGGGAAATGTCTGTCGGGCTCACCACAAGTAGTAAGGGCCCAGTGAGTGCCTCAGGCATTTCTAGCCTAGCATTACTATCAATAGGCTAAGACCTGACACAACAGACATACAGAAATATACTGGATATAAACATACGGACACTGAAATTAAAGGCACAACACCATTTAAAGTCACTGAAAACTAAGTGAAATACTTAGGAATAGTTCTAACAAAATACATATATTTGTTGCATATTGAAAATTACAATACACTGATGAAGGAAATCAAAGATGTAAATAAATGGAAAGACATACTATGTTCACGGATTGGAAGACTTAACATAGTAAAGATGTCACTTCTCCTCAAGTAGATAAACAGATTTAACACATTTTCTGTAAAAACCTCAGCAAGTATTTTTGCAGATATAAATAAAATTATTCTAAAGTTTGTATGGAAAAACGAAAGAATTCAAATAGCTAAAACAATTTTGAAAAAGAATAAAATGGGAGAAATAATCTAATAAATTTCAAAGCTTATTATATATTTACAGTAAACAGACTCTGATGGTATTGGCAGAGGGATAGATACAGAGATCAATTAAACAGAATTGAGAGCCCAGGAATAGAGCCATACAAGTATGGCCCACTGATTTTTGACAAAGGCACATATGCAATAGAGGATGAATAGCCTTTTCAACAGTGGTGCTACAGCAAATGGTTTGTGCTAGGAAACAAAGACTTAAATCTCACACTTCATAGAAAAGTTCAGCCAAACTGGATAACAGAGTTAAATGTAGAATATAAAACTATAAAGCTTTCAAAAACAAGCATAGGAAAATACCTTCAGAATCTATGGCTAGGCAAAGAGTCCTTGACAACAAAAACAAAATCCATATAAAGAAAACTTGATAAACTGAACTGCATCAAAAGACTTCTTTGTGTCAGACCCTATTAAGAGAATGAAAAGGCAAACTACAAACTGGGAGAAAATATTAACAAACCATATATATGCAAAAAAGATCTAAGCTCTAGAATATATATGTGGAACTATTAAACTCAACAATAAAAAACAAAAAAATTTTTAAAAACTCAATCCAATCAGAAAATAGGCAAAATATAAAAATACCTTTAGCTCAAGAGGATGTACCGATGGCAAAGTATACGTAAAGGTATTCAACATCCTTAACCATTAGGGAGATACAAATTAAAAGCACTACACACCTATCAGAATGACTATAGTAAAAAATAGTGACAACATTAAATGGTGGTGAAGCTCGTAGGATGTGTAAAAATGGAATGGATGCTAATTTGGAAAATAATTTGGCAGTTTCTTAAAAAACTAAACAAGCAATGGAGAAATGAAACTTATACTGACACAAAAACCTATAAATGAATGTTCCCAAACTGGAAACAATACAAATGTCCTTAGTTGGTGAATGTTTAGACAAAATGTGAAACATCCATACCACAGAATAGTAAGCAGTTTATAAAAAGGAGCAAAGTATTGATATACACAACAATTTGGATGAACCTCCAATAATTATGCTGAGTAAAAAAAGCCAATCTCCAAATATTACGTACTGTATGATTCCACTTATATAACATTCTTGAAATGAAATATTATAGAATGGAGAACAGATTATTGGTTTCTAGTCTTTAAGTAAGTCGAGTGGGAAGGAGGAGGGAGAGAAATCTGTGTAGCTACAAAAAAAGGCAAAATGAATAATCCATATAGTGAGGGCATGTTGAGTGTACCCAAGTCAGTGTCCTGGTAATGATATTGTACTATTGTTTTGTAAGTTGTTTCCATTGTGGTAACTGGATTAAGTGTATGTGGGATCCTTTTGTACTATTTCTTACAACAATATGAGAATCTGCAATTATCTCACAATTTAAACAGTTAATTTAAAAAGAAGCTTGAGTGTTAAAAAAATAAGAAAGGAAATAGAAGGAACACTTTGCAACAAAGAATAGGTGGAATTTGTTTGCAGGAAAGAAATGGAGAAAGGATACCTCTGTCATTTACTATTTTTGGTAAGACAGTCTGTACTCTATGAAGTTCAAAATACAATAATTATTAACTACTTTACTCATGGCATTGAGTCCTATTCTATGGCTACTGTGTTTTGGTTATATTTAAGCAAAATAGTAAAAAATAATCTTGTATGGCTTAAAAGTTAAACATTGATTTAGCCCAATCTCAACCCTTTCTAAATTTATAGGATAAAATACTTTACAACAACAATTGGTGCTCATTGCAATGACTGTGAAATCCATTAGAATCTGATCAACAAATAGAGGATAAAATAAGGAATGATAAAGTTTGATTGATGGATATATTGTTTTGTACTAAAATTGCTTTGAACACTTTAGGTTCAATCATCATTCTCTGAGTGCCCTCCAGAACTATCTCAAATGAATGGACAGCAACTGTTATAATAAATAAAATCAACAAGCCTTTGAGTGGTTTACTTACCTTGGATAGTACATGAAAATGTATTTCGGTAAATGTAATTGTCAACTCTTTTATCCAAACTAAAAAATTGCTTCTAAATGAAACAATCATTATACATGCTTACTATGGAAATTATTGGGTTGTTACTATGGGAAAAGCAATTAAAAGAATTAAACAAGGCTACCAACCACAGTAATTAATTGTCAGAACCGAGGCCCTGTTGCCAGGCAAAATGTCAGAACGTGAAAGCAAAAGCGCAGGAGTGCGAGCAAAATCAGAGCTGCGTGAGGACTGATGTCAAGTTGGAACAAGGCTTACGATTAAGCATTTAAAGGATGCCCCAACAGAAGATAAGTCTGAAGATTGATCCCAAACTAGGAGATATATTCTCAATGCCGAAAGACTCAGGAAAACTTCAAGTGAATTCCAAGAACGAAGGTGTCTGTTCCAGCCTTTCATGAGAGCAGTATGCCTCCAAGAAAAGTTGGGCAGAAGGTGGGGGTACTAATCTGAAGTGACAACAGTCAGTGAGAATGTACCAACCCCACTGCCTGGTCTCTAGAGTCATCCTGTGTGAAAGCAGGAAACAGCATGTATTTGAGAAGGCTGCAGGGAAAGTGTCCTTAATGGAAAACAATTGAAGGCAAGGACATTTCCATTTTGCTGAATATGTAATTTGAATTTCATAGAGTATGGCAGAAGTATGGAATTAGAAGGCATATGAAGCAGTATTTTCAAAAAGTCTGGGTGTTGATGAGTGACCAGGGAGGTATGAACTTCTGGTGATGATTGAGGTCAGCAGGGATGTCAGGCATGGTGGAAGATGAGTGGTAAGTGGACTTACAACTTACTGTTGTCCATTCTCTACCCCAAGGTTGCGGCAGCTTATGAAAAGGTGGCTTCTTGAGGGTTGCTCATGTAGTGATGTTTACAGTTGGCAGAACTCTGTCAAAGGCATGGCATTGTACAGGTGGAAAATAGAAACGCTTCTGTGCAGGTTCATTCATTCAGCTTCAGGCAGAACATTGCACTGGGCACTGAGGATTCAGTAGTGAGCAAAATGGACAAAATCCCTACCTTCAAAAAGCTTACATTCTAGTAGGAAGGACAGAAAGGGCACAGACTGGTGTCTCTGGGTGAGGTCTCCGTGCAGGTTTATGTCACGTATACACATGTATATGTGTAGTGATGAGGGGACACAGTTGGGGAGGATATCAATAGTGCCCCAAACGAAATAGTGGAAACATGTAGCAGCTACAGAGTCCAGAGGAATTCTGTCTGGTCCTGGTGGCTGCTCTTTTTAGGTTAATGTAATACAATTTAATTTAATCTATGTCTACTGTATCTATCTCTCTACGTATCTATCTGCAACTTCATATAATCTAGTTTAATTTCTGAGCCCCTGAATCTAAACCCATCCTTGTTTCTATGTCATTTAATGCCTAGTTCAACTCAATCGGTATTTGTGGCCTAAACTTCCATATTTCTCATGCTTCCACAATCTTCCTTCATCCACTTCAGCCTGTCTGGATTTCTAAAATCCTTATTTATGCCCGTGCCTGAATTTTGTTCTTAATCAGAATACCACTGAAATAACAGAATACCACTGTTGTTTCCAGAATTCTTCCCTGAATTCTCTTAAGGGAACCACTGCTAATGATAAATAAATTTAAAGAAATTTGTCTCCTCAAAGCATAAAGCATATTTTACTCATGGTGGTAAAAACCTTGGCAAATCAGGTCCCTGGAAAAAATTACTTCAGAGAACTATCCTACTGCCCCTTTGATTACTCTCATCAGATGGTGACAGAAAAGGGAAAGGAATTTTGGAGAAGTGGGGATATTCTAATATTCTTGCTCATAAATCTGAGTGAATAATTTGGATTCCCATGTGTCCAGTAAAATCTCTTAAGATTCTTCTAGCCAGTAAGAGTTTGAATTCCTTCAATTTATACCAGGGCTCAAAAATGCCCACAGCTAGTAAAATGGGGGGCGGGTGGGGTGTGAGTAGAACTTGCATCAACATGCAGACATCCATGTTCAAAGAGAAGAGCCATCAAATCCTTCTGTTATTCACCTTGCTAGGCTTATTACCAAGTTTGTCACAAATCTAAAAAAGACAGGATGACAGAATTATAAGTCGTGTCCAAATATGTGAGCAGCTGTCAGTAAAATGTGAAAATGAAATGTATAAGAAGGGATATGGGCTAGGCTTCAAACGGGGAAAGAGAGAGTAGGTAAAGTCTGGTGAGGGAAAGCCTAGACATTGCATCTCAGTTTACGACCACTGTTGCCCAGGCAGACAGGGAGCGTCCATTCTCTGCCCTGATGCTAAGCGCCATTCTTTCCTGAGGTTTGATGGAGTTTGGCAGATGTATTCTGATTTGAAAGAAGTAAGGAATGGTTTGACACATGCAAGTTATACAGATACTGGGGAGCCATCAATGTCCTAATAATTCATATAATCAATTTCCTTCACTGGATTCTATTATCTCACTGAATTAGAAAGTGTTAATGTGGAAAAATTCATCAATAAATGTGTTTGAAGACTTTTGATGAATAAGAGATTAGAATAATATCGAGATCCACTCTATGTGGTAAACGTACTGTTTCAACAGTGAGAGGAGTCCCATGAGCAATCCATGCTAAGGCATCTCGGTAATAAAATTACACCATCTTTTAAAAACACACATATTTCAAATTCTTAAAGCACTGGAAGATTCATTCTGCTTTCATAGCAACAGAGATTACTGTGGTTGTCAGACTGAGAAAGATAAATATTAATCATGAAGAGTTAGAGCATTATACCGTGGACTCTGTCGAAGTCTACTTTCTCTGTCAAATTCAGTTTGATTCTCTGTGTATAGAGGGAATACGCATTTTATTGTCGGAATTGGGAAGAACTGGTTTTATTTGGGATTCTGTTCGTCATGATTTCATTATAAATGTAGTTTCACTTGTTTGATTGTTTTAGTGCATACTGATTGAGCACATACTATAGGTCAGAACATTCTATGTGCTTTAACAAATCTTCACTCATTTAATCCTCATTATAATCTTATAAGGCAAATAAAATTTCTCCCATTTTATACTTGGGAAAACTGAAGCCCAGAGAGCTTGAGTGACCTCCCACATTCAGACAGCCTGTGAACTGGGAAAGGAATCTGCCAGGATCTATGTCTATACTATGTGTTCATTGCCACTACATTATACCCCTTGTCCTTGTATTTCTTTAGTTGTTGTGATATTCAAAGATGCTGTGTCTTTATTAGCTCCAGATCCAACACTAGAGCATGAAAAATTGTATAAAAATGGCTCCAGGTTCTAGTTCTATGTAAACTAAAGACATAGCATAGTGGTTAAAAAGTAACTTTTTAGTCTTATGCTACCTGAATAGCAACATAATATCCCTATAATAGTAATCGCTAGCCCAGGTGGACCCTGTATTACTTAGATCACAACTGGAATACTGTGCTGATGGTGAATGTTACACTTAAAGAGGAGCCATAACTAACTGGATTCTGACTAAGATGGTTGTTTAATACCTGTTATATACAGCTATGTTGTGTTAGGTTCTGAGGGATATAGTGGTGCTATATGGAGGATGATAGCATACCCTGAAAGTATGTGAATATGGAAAATGGAACAAAAAAGAAGCCTGGTGAGGATAGGTAGTGTTGGCATGATAGCTATTTGCAAGTATTGGAATGCCTATGACATGGGAAATAAACTCGCTCACAAGAGGATGTGAGCTTAATAAAAATTTAAATGGTTTAGAGCTGATCAACAGTATCACCAGAGGTGTTCAAGGTGGAGGATCACCTGATTTGGGAGGATGGGTGATGGCGGTGCAGAAGGCTTTGTTGCACGAGTGAGAGATCTGGTTTGGTCACATTAGCTAAATTTCTTCCAACCTTCAGATTCTATGGCTTTTAGGAAAGAACATACATAATACTTAGAAGCTTAAAACAAGACATAAATCCCTGTGAACCAGATATGTCTTTCCCAGTGCCACCATGTGATGTACCTGTCTTAATCCCAGCCTTTGAGGCTTCCTAAAACCAACTTTCACGTACAAGGATTGGAGAGCTACACTAAAGGTCAAGGTCAGTAGAACCCTTTAGCGCAGCATTTCTCTACTTTGGAACTATTCACATTTGGGGCCGGATAATTTGTTTGGGGGCCATCACAGGATATTGAGCAGTATTTCTGACCTCTACCCATAAAATGCCAGTAACTTCCTCCTATTGTCCTTCAAGTAGTGACAACCAAAAATGCCTTTAGAGATTCCCAAATGTCCCATGGGGAAGAGAATTGTCCCAGATTTAGAACCATTGCTCCAGTATTATTAAATAATTAAATGGTAAAATAAATTTTAAATATCAGTGAAAAATATTAAATAAAACCAAGTAGGGAAAAACGAGTAAGAAGCTAAAATGTATGTGTAATTCTGACTTTAGTAGTTCAAGACTGTGTTTTGCTAAAAGCAACACTATTAAATGTAATTTCACTGTATATTTCATGGGAGCATTTTAAGAAGAAAATTATTTTAATCACTCAGAGCTGCTTTTTTTTAAAATTCAGCATTCAGATAAATATACCTTCAAGGTTGATTAAATGAGTTAATGAGTTAATGCATGTAAACTCCTTAGATCATGTCTGGCACATAATAATCAGTATCTAATAGTTTGAAAATATTCAAGCTTCCAGTAAATATGTTTTTGTGAACCTTTTTAATGATACACGAAATAGCAAAGAATTTTATTTCTTGCTGCTTACTATACTATATGGTTTATATTTCAGAGGCACATATGATATTAGATAAGCACCATACCATATATTTGTGCATAAATTAATTGAATGAATGTGTAAATAAATGAATGGATAGCTTTTATTTTTATCAGTATACCAATAGATATATACCCCATCTTTACCATATGCAAGGTACAATAGTAGATTTTATGCTTGCAAAATATTTGATATAATGCTCACCTGAGATAACTTAAAAGGAAGATAATGTCTCTAATGAGACTGAGACTTTAGGTGAAGAGGCTGGATAATAGAATATTAGTAGTATGGATTAAATACTATTCCCAGCATTTGAAAAGAAATGTGTTCAGAAAATAGTGGCAAATTTTCTAGTAGGAATGAAAAGGACAGAGAGATTTTGGAAATCTGGTATGTGTCAATTTGGAAAGGAAATTTCTCAACACAGCTAATGAGAACTTGGGCTCTATAGAATGGATCAAATCAGGGGTATGGCCTTCATGTTGTTATATTCACCAAGCTTAGTACGGTGATGCTCAATAATGGCTCATGGAGAAGAGATTAAGGTTTTAGCCATGCCCTGGACACCTGAGAGTTTCAAGATACCCATAATTAAATCTCGAGAGAAGGATAGGTATCTAAAAGAGTTATGAGTTTGGTAATAGCACATAGAGTTGACTAGAATTGAACAGATAAGAATAAAATTAAGTTTTTAAAAGAGCTAAAGACTTAGTGTGCTGACTAAGATATCAATATCAACAGTTTGAACTGAAAAAGAGTATGCCTATTAAATACTTAAACTGGACCTTGGGACCTCAATTCTCTAGAAGCAGGAAGCCAACTGAGAAAGCTGAGCAGCTGCAAGGATGTAGCCACGGAGTCACGGGGTAAGAGTTCCAGGGACCTGAAGAAGCTACCTACAGGAAGTAGACTGGAGCTAATGCAGGACTTCCCTCTCCCCTCTCCCCTGCATAGGGGCTCCTCACAATGCCTGCTCAGTGTGATTTCAGGATAGCTAACTGTCTGTAGCACTAGAATGGGAGTGTTTTATCACCATTATTTTTTTTCTGATTCACTACTTATATCGTGTTTACCAGGGGCATATACCTTTTCTTTTTTCTGATTTTCAAATCATGCTGCAGTCAATACAAATTATTTCAAAGCACTAGACTTTGAGGCTGATTAAAAATTGGATGGGACTTTTGGGTTTTCTTTCTCCTAAGGGAAGTAAGCGTATACTGCATGTGGAAAAGATAGTGACCTGAATATTTATAACTCAAAGGGTAGGCTCTGTTAGTCATCAGGGCTATTCACAGATGCTGAGTACTCTTATTCCAGACACATGGTAAGTTTGGCCTCGCTGCCACTTGAAGTCAGATGTTGCCTTCCTTTGGCCAATAAAACATGAGTGGAAGTGCTATGTGCCACTTCCAGGCAGAGGCATTAAGTACCAGAACACGGCTTGCCATATTCTTTTGCACCTCATTCTGTGATCATGGATGATGACTCCATCGACCTTGCCAACTCACAGAGGGCACGTAGCATTGGCAAGAAACAAGTTTTGCTATTTCAAATCACTGAGAGTTATCTGGTTGTTGGTTTTCACAGCATAACCCAATCCTTTTTAAGATCTGTGAAGAAGTCATTGAATGTTCCTACAAAATTATAAAAAACAAACAAACCACTATTTGTATTGTAGCAACCATTAATTAGGATATAAATGAAAACTATATTTTTCTTTCATATTTTTCAGTTACTTCCATTCTAATTTCTTTTCAGGATTATTTATAATGATAACTGAATTACAAACATTTTTGTCAATATTTTTAAAGAATGCAGAAACTTCAGCAATATAGAATCTGGCTTTTTTCCAAATCCCACAAAATATAATTCCATAATGCATTAATAATCATTATCAAAAATAATTTTAGAACATTAAGGCAATTTTTCACTCGTTCTCTTTTACCTCATTAAGCATATTGAATCTTTATTCTACTGTGTAATAGGAGAATTAACCCAATACTATTCCCCATTTCCAAACATTCACCTCCTCAGTGAGGCCTTTCAGGTAGCTCCCTCCTCCTTTCCTGCCAGAAGTACAGAAATAATTGTGCCAGAACCATGCGGACAAATTGTATTGCCCAAGAGTCCTAGCCCCCAGGGTGTTATAGCACAAAGTTAATTAGGGCTTTTAAAACATGAATTTCCTAGCGGTTTTATTATTCCATTGTCTTCAGTAAAATGACAGGAAATGCTACTTTATCAAATATGGTTCACAATACAATTGACATTTGATTTCTTTTTTTAAAAATTTTTCAAGAATTTAAGACAGTGCTGCCCATTAATTATAGCTAAAAAAACTATTTCAGCAAAAGTTGGCAGGGAAGGTAGTGAATTCAATCAGTAAACTGATTAGAAACAGAAATAATCAGTTTATCAAAGCAAATTAATTTGGTATTAATTCAGATATGCTTTTCCCTCATATTGATTTAGAGCTTTTAGAACTTCAATAAAATATATAAAATTGTCTATTTCAAGGTCAGTATTCATTTTCTCTAATATGTCTGACCACAAGGAATTCTTTCCTTTCAATAAGTCTATAAAATGCTACTTTCTTTAAATCATCTAATTAAAAAGAGAATGATCTAACTGAATTCTGGAAATAAGTGTAGGAATAAAACTCTAGTGATACCATTCCAAAAAATGCCATCTATAAACTTAACATTAAATTAGAAGTCATAACGCCCTTACCTTTATAGAATAGATTAAGACTTAAGCAGGGGCCGGCCCAGTGGTGCATTGGTTTAGTTCGTGCTTTGGTAGCCCTGGGTTGGTAGGTTCGTATCCCGGGCGCGGACAGACGCACTGCTCGTCAGCCATGCTGTGGCAGCATCCCATATAAAGTGGAGGAAGATGGGCACGGATGTCAGCCCAGGGCCAGTCTTGCTCAGCAAAAAGAGGAGGATTGGCAACGGATGTTAGCTCAGGGCTGGTCTTCCTCAGCAAAAAGAGGAGGATTGGCAACAGATGTTAGCTCA
This sequence comes from Tapirus indicus, assembly GCA_031878705.1. Lineage (NCBI taxonomy): Eukaryota > Metazoa > Chordata > Mammalia > Perissodactyla > Tapiridae > Tapirus > Tapirus indicus. The sequence continues at coordinate 4,812,687 of CM062933.1, forward strand.
GGGCTGGTTAAAAAAAAAAAAAGACTTAAGCAAAGGCTTCCTTCAGAGCTACAGAGAATTATTTCAGAAAATGTCTTGTGAGAGGACATTAAGAGAGTGATATCAAGGGACCGTGAGTGAAAAGTGAGTCGGGGTAACAATCTGGAAAGGCTTCAGGAGAGAATATCTTGTTGATTCTCACACTTGCCCACATTTAAAATTTAGACGGTCACATTTTATGGCTAAAGTTTTAAATAACATTTTAAATTAACTTCATAAATATGTGCATGCTTTGAACATTTTACACTAAGCAATTTCTTTTATAAGTTTATGATACTCTTTTTTTTCCTTCAAGCTATGTTTTCCTCCACAATTCTGAGGGCGGGTTGCTAAGCCTCCAGTTTCCTTAGGTTTCATCATAAGTTCAACCGATACCAGACGTGCCACGAATGTCAAGGGCCTTCTCTACTTACAGTGCCTTTCTTTTTCTGTCTGGTGAACACCTAGTTATTCTTCAAGACTCTATTTACACTCCAACCCAGCAAACCTGTCATAACCCCCTCAGGCAGTTATTTGATTTTTCTTCTGTAATCCCATGATATTTTGTCAACGATACTTTTCTAACTTCACATGTTATTACATTCCACCTATGTAGATGTCTCTCACACTGTGAGAACATGGAGGGTAGTTGCTGAGTCTTTCTACTCTATAATCCAAGTACCTAAATCAGTCCCAGCTACATGGTGGGATTTGATTCATGTTTGTAAAATGAATGGATGATTCTATAGTCACTTTGGGTGTAACACAGACTGGTAATCATTTTCAGCATCATTCTTCCCCTCTTCCTTTGCTGATAGACATCAATCCCTGAGTCTCAACTGGGCACATGGCTGCTCAGTTAGAAACAAATTTCCCCACATCCCTGGGTGAATTATGTGGATAAGTTCTTACCAACAGTACATGAGCACAAGCGAAGTATGCAGCTTCTGTCTTTTCCACAGAAAGAAATTCTCTTCTGCTTACTCTCATCAGCTCACCCACAGACTAGATATCAGAAGTGGTGCTGATGAGGCAGCTCTGGCTTGCAGACAAGGGCCAGACCCTCCAGGATGGAGGAGCAGCACAGTAGGAATAAACTGCGTACCAGGAAGACCTCATGGAACAAAGCCACCTGTCCCAATGCACTGTCCACCTCCTCTCAGACTGTGACAAGAGAGACAAATGAACTTCTTTACTATGTGAGACATCACCTTTGGAATCTCTTTGTTATGGAAGCTTAGCCTATCCTATGCAACATCCTGTGTCCTATGCAATACATCTGCCTCTGTGCAGGCACTTAGTGTCTGGGCAGTTACCTTCAGCCACTCTCAGACCTGATGGATATCGTCATGTTCTCTCTCTAGTTGCAGTGGCTCTCACTGGTGCACGACGAGCTGCAGCACCAGCAAACCAAGCCGACATTTGTGGGCAGCACAACGGCAAACGGCGGTCGCCACTCCAAACACTTCAACGCCCAGGACCAGCAGCTCCAGCAGCTCCAACAGTTGCTTCCGCCAGCAGCTCTCACAGGGTTTTCCAGTCTGTTCCTTTGTATCCAGATAGCCGCTATCCTCTCAGCATCTAAATGACCACGCCTAGTGGTGTGTTAAAAATGTTTAAATAGCGCTCTCCCTCTCTAAAAAATAAGCTCCGGTTTGTTTGCTGATTTGTACTTTTAAATACGTAAATACTCCCAACATGGCCAATGTCATGCTAGCAGTATCACATCACTAAATGTGGGGTATGTGAAGCTGAGAAGAGTTGCACAGACTTGGCTTTTGTGATCTGGTAAGAGCAGTCTCCAACACACCACAGACCTGACAGTTCAGTTACCCACTGTGGCATAACAAGCCATCCAAACCTACCAGCTTAAAGCAAATCTCATTACTTGCTTACAATTCTGGACAATAATTTTGTCTGGGGTCACTGGGTCGTCCCTCTGCTGTTTTCTCCGGGGACAACTCATATGGTTGTAGTCAACTGGCATCTCAGATAGGGACTGGATGGACTAGGACGGCCTCACTCACACGTCTGGCAGTTGGTGCTCACTGCCGGCTTCAATACCTTGAATCTCCTCCCTTGGACTCTCATACTACAGTAAGCTAGTGTGGGTCTTCACTTGGTGGTTCCAGGGAAGATTTCCAAGAAGGTAATAGAAGCAACTTCAATGCCTGTTGAGACCTTGCTCTGAAGTCCCATAATATTCCTCTTCCTTCCATTCTATTAGTCAGCCAAGGTAAGTCACAAGGCCAGCTCAAATTCAATGCAATAAACCATCTTGATTAGACAAGAAAACATTCAGTTGGCCACATTTTCCCTTTGCATCTATAAGCCCAATTGATATTTAAAAATATAGCCACACCATTTCACGTGCATCAGGATGGCTACTATAAATTAAAAACAAACAAATAAAACAAAAAATAACAAGTGTTGGCGAGGGTGTGAAACCTTGTACACTGTTGGTGGGAATTTAAAATGGTGCAGTTGCTACGGAAAGCAATGTGGCAATTGCTCAAAAAATTAAACAGAATTACCATGTGATGCAGCAAGTCCACTTTTGGGTATACACCCCCCAAAATTGAAAGTAGGAACTCAAAGAGATATTTGTACACTCATGCTCATAGCAGCATTATTCACAATAGCCAAAAGGTGAAAGCAACCCAAGTGTTGATGGGAAGCAACCCATCAACAGATGAATGGAGAAACAAAATATGGTGTATACATACAATGGAATATTATTCAGCCTTAAAAAGGAAAGAAATTCTGGCACATACTACAACATGAATGAACTTTTATGCTAAGTGAAATAAGCCAGTCACAAACGAACAAATACTATTTGGTTCCACTTATATGAGGTAGCTAGAGTAGTCAGACTCATAGAGACAGAAAGTTTACCAGGGGCTGGAATGGAGAGTTGTTGTTTAATAGGTATAGAGTTTTTTCAGTTTTGCGAGATGAAAAGAATTCTGTAGATTGGTTGTGTAACAATGTGAATGTACTTAGCACTACTGAATGGTAAGTTTTATGGTATGTGTATTTTGTCACAATTTAAAAAAACCACACAGCCACAAATTCTGTGACACCCATTGAGAGGTAGGCTCTCTGTCCCCTCTCCTTGAATCTAGGTGGGCTTTGACTCATTTAAAACCAATAGAATGAGGCAGAAGAATGTTGCATGAATTGTGGTGCTATGTCAGAGAAGGCAAGATAATTCCTGCCTTGTTTGCTGGGACACTTGCTTGTGCAGCTCTGAGTTGTCGTATAAGAAGTCTGATTACCTTATGGCCACCATGCATGGTAAGAAAGCCAGGGAACATGGAGAAGCAGTGAGTAAGTGCCATTAATAGCCCTAGCTTAAGTCTCAGAAAACAATTAGCATCCCTTGACCAATATAAGTGAAGATGCTTCCGGATGATCCTAGTTTCTAGCCAGAGTCATACCCAACCTGTTGAGTCATCCCAGCTGAAGCCCCAGACATCACAAAACAAAGGCAAACCATTCTCAGAAAGCCTGGCCCAAAGTCCTGACACACAGATTCAGCAAGGTTGATAAAATATTTGTTTTAAGCCTCTAAGGTTTTTTTTTATAGCAGCTTTATTGAGATATAATTCGCACACCATAAAATTTGTCCTTTAAATTGCATAATTCAAGAATTTTTATTATATTCACAGAGCTGTGCAGCCATTGACTTTCTCTAATTTTAGAACATTTCATCACCCCCAAAAAACCCCCATATCCATTAGCAGTCACTCCCCATGCCCTACCCCAGCCCTGCTCTATGGATTTGCATATTCTAATAACTTCATATCAATAGAATTATACTCTATGTGGCCTTTTGTGTCTGGCTGCTTTTACGTAGAATGAGGTTCTCGAGGTTCATCCACGATGTAGCATGTAGTAGTGTTTCGTTCCTTTGCATGACTGGAAAATTCCATTTCATGATTATACCACATTTTGTTTATCCTGTCATCAGTTGATGGACATTTGGGTTGCTTTCACTTTTGGGCTATTACGAATAATGATACCATGAACATTCATGTACAAGTTTTTGCATGGACACATGTTTTCAGTTCTCTTTAGATATATACCATAAGTAAAATTGGAGGGTCACATGGAAACTCTATGCTTAGCATTTTGAGGAACTGCCAAAACGTTTTCCAAAGTGGCTTCCCCGTTTTGCAATCCCATCAGTAATGTATATGGGTTTCATTTTGTCAACATCCTTGCTAACACTTGTTTTTATTTGTCTTCTTTTAGCTACCTGAGTGGGTGGAAAGCAGCATGTCATTGTGGTTTTGATTTGCATTTCCCCAATGACTGGTGAAGTTGAACATCTTTTCATGTGCTTATTGAAAATTTGCATATCTTCTTTGGAGACATGTCTATTCAAATACTTTGTGCATTTTTTAATCGGGTTATTTATCTTTTTGTTATTGAGTTGCAAGAGTTCTTTAGGTATTCTGGACACAAATCTCTAACAAGGTATGTGATTTGCAAATCTTTTCTCCCATTGTGTGGGTGGTCTTCTCACTTCTTGACGGTGAAGCACACAGTGCACAATTGACTCTCTTGATATTTCCTCCTAGCCTGTGTTGATATGCACCCTGCTAACAGGCCATACGTTCAGAGAAATAATTGGGTTAACAAAAGTAATTTTGATTCTGAACAACTTCTTCAGGAGGGAATAATTTTCTTTATCTTTCACCCAAATGGTAACATTATATCCTCATTAACACTACATCCAAATTATTGGCTTTGATAAATTAAAGAGGAATATAAAATACTAGAAAGTATTTGCTTTTCTATCTTCTGAAAAATTGCAATGGTGAGGATTTGGGGTAAATGTATTTCTCCTAACGGATGATAAATTTGTATGTGATTCCATAATAATGCAATGTGAAACATTACTTTATAAAACAAGGCTTTAGAAAATATTTTAGATTCAAAGGTCCCAAACTGCGCAGAAAAAAGGAGAGGGATTAGTCTCCTCAATCTTCTTTTTATGACAAGTGACATGTGCTGAGCAGATCTGTCTGTTTAAAGGAGTTTCTCATATCAGGAAGATGACATTTAAATAAAGAAATCAGACATTCTATAAAAGATAAGTTTGTAGTATATATTGCTTCATCATGATAAATAAATGAATAATTTCATTTTCTATAATAATTTTCCTTACTATAAGGTAATTTGAAGATTCATAAAATTGGGAATGTTGCATCTTTGTCATGGTTCAAATTTCTACCAATGAGAAGCCAGCTAGTGTCTCTTCCACAATTTTCTAATTTATCTAAAGGACCATATAATTTGGCTTTATTTGGCATTAAAATTTAACAGCTCTCACTTTTACTGGTAATTTAGTCTTGCTCAAAAAATGTGAGATAAATGTAATATGTTATAACCCTGATAAAACTCCAAATCTATCTATTAGCGTTTTATAATCTGATAATAATATTATTTAAAGTAGAGAAATGAAATTTAAAGTGTTCCACTTGCTGCAAGAATCTAGGACATTAAAAAATCTAATGAGGTTAATTGCTTAAAAAGTATCAGTAATGAAAGAGGCACTTTTAATTCTACCTGTATCCAATATATAGCAAGTGTTGACAAGGTGAATCAATAACTCACTTGATGTTTAACCAAGGCCAGGCCTACCTTCAGGTGTTCCCCACTGCTCACTGATGGATTAGGAGAGGGCGTTCAGGGACACTTTGTGAGCAAAAGTCCCTAATACTCCCTGTCATGTGGAATGTAACAGCAGTAGATTTGAACAGCAATTCTGATGATCTAATAGAAAATTCTGTTTCTCAAGAATTCTATTCGAAATGTACTTTTCTTTATACAGATAATGAAACTGACAATTAATTGAAGTTTTATTTCACTTGATTTGGATAAACAGGATCAGCTCAATCAACATATCTTCAAAATCAAATTTTAAGGTAATATTTTTACTAATTAATTCAGACAGCTATAGCAAATGGACAATTATAAAACTAGTGTAATATAAGGAAATGTTCCTTTTGTATCAAGAACAGAGAACTTACTAAATGGTCTCATAAACTATAATCAAAACAAGCAAAATAAAAAATAAAGTCAGGAGCATAGGTTTCTGAGCGTGAGCCTAGTTGGGGTCAGGAAACTAAAATAGCTTTTTATTCCCTAGACTTTTCATTTTTTGCTCTGGTGTGTGACATTGTCTACATGAATTTGGTCCTATTTGCTGCTGAGAATTTGGATGAAAAAGGTATATACCACAATCAATTTAATACAAATATGTCTTCAATTTTTTTTAGCAAAAACTGTAATCTCTAAACTAAATATGTAGGGTAATTTGAAGTGAAATGCAAAGAATATACTTTTCGTGAGATGGCAATGTCTTCATGCCAGACAATGGACAGTTCACTAAAGATGGTTACCTCTTTGGACCCAGTGAGGTGGTCAGGGAAAATCCTCTATTTGTTACTTAGAAGCATTGCCATTTTTTAAATTTAAAACCTCCCTCCCTTCCTCCCTCCCTCACCCTCTCTCTCTCTCGACAAACAGTCAGGTCTGCCTGCTTGTCTCGTGATTAGTTCCATAAGGTCAACTCCCCTAAAGTTGCCTATCGGTGTTTTATTTTCACCCTTCCTCAGCTGCTGCCTAAACTCTCATATTACATGCTGCGAATATGTACAAATGAGGAGTTCTGTACCAATAAGATAAGTACATAAATAAAGAGAAACACTGTAAAAATAATAGTCCAGCATGCATAGGATGAAGTAGCAAATGGTGGTGGATATGCAGAAAACATTTTGAACTGAGAGGCTGCTCTCAATTGACTGTAAGTTAACCTTTGAGAAGCTGAAATTGTAACATAGTTGAATGGTTACACAGAATTTTAGGGTGAAATGGGACTTAGATAAGATTTAGCTAGAAAGGGAGAACCCACTTGGATGGGATGAGATGGCACACATAATAAAGCAGAAGTAGGGACTCTCAGTGCATATGGGTGATACTTTCTTATCCAGCCTGGGTGAGATGGGATAGAGAATCTCAACTGTGGCCGCACAGTGGACTCATCTGGAGAGCTTCACAAATGCAGTGTCTAGATCCATCAGAGATTCTGATTCAGTGGGGCTGGAGTGAATTTCAGGCACCCATTCTGCAGCATGCATTTACTTTTGAGATTATCCAAATCTATTGGATAAATAAGTATGTGTTTTGTAAAGCATAGGCAAAACTTTTTAAGATGTTTTCAGTAATAGACAAGTAGCTAGTGAGCAGACTACTTGTTAGACACAGCCAGAATTCATGGTGTGTGTTAAATGTAAGATAAGCAGAAACTTAAGATGCATGAAGTATAAGTAGAAAGTACCAAGAGTGACCGTATATTGGTGAGACACACAGATGCTGAATACATATGAGAATAAATACACAAGAGATACTTGAGAGTCATGAGGTCTCAATTTGGCCACACATTGGTGACACTCACTCTGCATCATGTGTCCTCTGTACATAAAACACAAATAAAATCCATGGCAGTTTGCAGGCTAATTGGCAAGGGACAGCTGTGGCCAGGAGTAATTGTCCTCGTGTCTATTCAAAAGAGCAAGACCAAGACCCCTTCCATCTGTGGACCCAGTTGCTCAAAACCGAATTCTGGCCCTCATAACCACACTGCCAGTGGGGTAAGCTGATGTGGCAGAGAGAGATAGAGCACATGTGAACACTGGATACTCCAGGATTCAGGTAGTGAGTCCTTCCTGCTTGCATGCCATCCTAAATGTGTTAACTCACCCATATCTTTCCCCTTGCTTCTCACTGTATGCTTTAAAATTGATTTAGCCAGTGTCACTTGAGTGTTTTAATTTTGTCTGTGGACCTTTCCATTCTGTGGCCTCTGAAATAACTTGCTTGGTAGCCTACACGGAGGCCACCATCGAACAACATAATTTCCTATACAACATAACCAGTATTTGTAAAAAGTCTCCCAGGTGATTTTAATACACATCTAGGTTTGAGACCTGCTGGGATAGAGAATTTGAAGATCTGAAGGAAAGTTACAGATGATGGAGGATGACTTTATATGGGAGGTTAAGCAATTTATATTCTATTATATAAGACATCTAGAGTCCATGAAATACAAAAATAACATTATAACATTGCACATCTTGAAAAGTGACTTGACAGATGTATGCATTTGAAACTGGATGAGGAGAGAAGACTAGAAACTTAGCAGTGAATTAGAATAGTTGAAAAAGAACATCTTGGTGAAATGAACCTGAAATAGGATGGTAGGATCTGGATAACAGGGAAGAGGATATCTGAGTGACTGGATGCATCTTGAGATCCATTCACTTCCCAGCTCATATTACAAGACCAGTTTTAACTGGATATAAAAACCAGACAAAAACATCATCAAAAAATAAAACTACTGACCAATATCCCTTATTAAATGAATTCGAAGATCTTTAACACAATTTCTTAACAAAATAAACAATCTACCAATACATAAAAAGCCTATACCATGTACAGTGTGGTTTATGACAGGAACGCTAGATTAATCTAACTTTAGAGATTTTCCCAGTGTTCCACTCTGCCCTCAGTTCTCAGCAGCCCCTGCACCTCTGATAGGGTCATCAACTGCGCATTTGCCTAGGCCTGCTCCAGCGTTCGCAGTCCTACTTCCCAGAAACCCTCCACAGGAAGCAGAAGCTCCCAGTTTATTGATGTTGGGGGCAGAAAGTTGGGGGAAATGTAATACAGACACAGAAACCCTTAAAATAGTGACTTAAATGAACCCTGTTTTTAGTGTCAAATGGATACATGATAGTCCACCTTCTGTAGTTGTAGTTTGCCCTTTCCACTAATCTATTATTACATCTCTCTGATGTGACTTAAGTGTGCAATTTAGTAATCTGGAGTGTCAACAGTTTGCCTTTGACTTTACCTACAGATTCACTGCTGTGCTTTGTATAAAGATAGTGCTACTTTAGTTTTTGACATTGTGACCATGTTTTCTAAGAGTTAAAATTATGAAACAACTGCAATTACAAAATCAACATGAGGCAGATGTCATTGAAAAACAAGGATAAATGGCTGTGTTATTTGAATAACAGATGGAAGGAACATACAATTGAATTAGGGAGGTAAATAACCAAAACAGAGCATACTGCAGAAGAGAATTTGTGCTTGGACATGGTGGAACAGGGGTTGTGGAAGCACACGTGGAGACAGAATCTTACAAGTCCAGTAGGAGATAGGCGAGGACTTCGAAACCAAGCCGAAGTTCTTTCATCTCCCACAGAGATACCAATGTTCAGTTGAAGATAGCAGCCACTGAATTTGTTTGGGCACACCACACGAACAAACACATATCACAGCATTATTCCTTTGATCGCTCTGTGAAACTCAATAAAGACACATTTCCTAATTCAGAGGTTGCAGCTAAAATGTCCTGTGGAAGAACAAAAGAAGAAATTTTGATGACAGATGTGCTGATTTCTTACAATGTAGAGCTGATTCTGTCAAATCTTAACAATGACCATGTTTCTAGAATATATCAAGTGATTCATTGAATCACAACAACAACAAAAATGTTCCTCTCTAGCTCTTAGGAGGAACTTAGGTTAGAAAAATAGAATTTCAAAACACCTTCTTGATTTCCATGAAGATTTAAATTATATGTAAGAAAACATGAAACTAAAGATTGTGGATATTTTGTCCAAATACAAAATAGACTTTGCTTCTCTATCTGCATATTTGGCAGATAGTGAAAATCAAATTTTGGCAAATTTAATTGTCTGTAAACTTCTTATCAAAGAAAATAAAAAACTCTTTCCTACTAAGTGTTCTATACACCTCATACACATCACTGCTAAAAGGAGGTATGATTTACTTACCTGTGATGTTGAGGTTTTCATGAAAGTTTTTGTTCAGCTTTTGTTTTTTTCAAAATATACCAAAGCACTTAATCAGATTTCTTTTACTTTGTTGAAATGAAAAGAGATAGTCTTCTCAGACGTGTGTCTATAAAATGGTTATTATTGCCCACCATAGAAAAGATGTTAAAATATTGGTCTGCCATAAAATCATATTTTCAATGTGTAGGACAAAAATAATGCCTCTAATTCAGAAATGTAGTAAAAATAAGAACTGAGGGGAAAAAATATAGTAAAACAGAAATTTATATTTATACAAAACTGATGACCTTTAAAGAGGCCATAAGATGCCCCAAAAAAGGATTAACTTACTGCACCTGAGTAATTTGATGTTATGTGTAGGTTGCGACAACTCAGAAAGAAAAAAAACAACTTATTTGGAAATAAGACTGCTTCAGAACTCAAAAATATGTCACCAGATAAGGGCAGCTAAGGTAAACACAACTTTCTCATTTCTTTACTAAAAGTGTGACCTTTTCAGAATTCAACTTTCACGTGTTCAAATTCCCTCTGTATTTTAAAACACTCTCCCTGAGAAAGAGACATCTAATTTATGATATCCAATGTGTTTTGGAATATTTAAAAATGCTGGACATTTTAGACATGGACAGCTTATACAGTAAACTTACAGAGTCAAAGGATCTGACTAACAAAGAGCTGGTGTACCAAAGCAGGCTTGTAGATGCAAAGTGAGGGGCCGTTTTTGGAGACCTGGAAACTAATTCCTATATGTCCAAAAACTTGTTGTTTCTAGTAAATAAAATATGAAGTGTCCCATACTACAATGCTTTTTCAAGAGAATATTTACTTTGATGTCATCACACTGGACTCACACCAAAAGCAAGTATAGTGTAGACTTGATGAAAGCAGAGCTGCAGTCAGAAAAAGTTTATGATTGATTAAATTGAATTTTACCTTTATGTGAAAGAAAAGAATGATTTTTTTCAAAGGCTGCAGGCGGTTAAGAGAAGTATTATTGGAAGAAGAAAGAAAAAGAGTAAAAACATCCCTCTGTACTATGGATAAAAGAAACATGCCATTATTATTTTTTATTAAATATATAAAACATTTGTTTAACTTATATTCTCCTTTTAAAAACTCTTATATTTACATATAATTAGATTTTTTACCTAATTGAAATGAAAGGAGATAGTATCCTTAGACAAGTGTCTACAAAATGGCTGCTACACAATAACATAGCCTACAAAATTTGAATATCCAATAGTAAAAAAAAAAAGAGTTAAATTGCTGTATCAAAGAACACAAGCATTGTGAAAATATTGTTATATTTTTCTCACACGTATTGCTTGTTTAATTAGCCTTACTGGAAATTATTAATTGCTGCTTTAACTAGTCTTATCACTGTTTTGGTTAGTCCATAGCATTTATGTAACTGAAAAGTAAAAAAAAATACAGAAAAATATTCAATTTCAAGTAAACACCTATTTGTCTTAGTTTCATGTTAAAATATATAATTACTTACTACATCCTATAGTATTACATTAAGTTTTGTTGTTCTGGTATGGCTGTGTCCCAGGCTGGCTCTCTAAAAAGCTGATTATCCTACACCTGTACGAGAAGAGGAGCTGCTGTCCATGGTGTTGCTTGCCCAGCAGTAGGCTGATGTTGCTTGTTTCTTGGTGCGAGGGTTTTGATGGGGGCAGGAAGGTTCTCTGTGGTCCCGGTTCAGCCTCAGTCTTAACAGGCCTAGTGAGCCTGGGCCTTGGTGTTGGGTTTATTTTTTTCCTTAGCATTCTTGCCACTTCTCTCCTTGGCAGCAAAGGGTGCGCTTAGTCAGTGGTTCCTCTTGGACAGGAGAGTCTTCCTTCTCACCCAGTGATAGCAAACCTCTGCTTGGTATTGGAACAAGATCCTAGGCCCATGATGGTTTCTCATGAGATGATCAGCTTGTAGTGTGTAATAAATGTTATTGTGAGAAGCCACTGATATTTGGGCATTGTTTATTGCAGAAATAGCCTATCTAATGTAATTCACTTTTATTCATCATTTTTGTCTTTTCCTCAATTCCTCAAGTCAATACTTTATTTGTGATTTTGTTGTACCAACACTAAATCTTTAGGGGATGGATTTAGTTGGATTTTTTTCCTACTGTTTTGTGTTTCCATCAAGATCAATCTCCATGTTAGTCTGACCTATATGTTTTGCTTATACCCAGACTCATTCCTGTGGAAAACTTGTCTCCAAGGAAAACTATAATCTCCTAAACCCTGGATTTATGATTTATTGATATGATACATCAACCTCATTCCGATAATAAGGCTAGCACAATTCCTATGCCTGTACTCATTCCACTTCCACCTTTAAGATCTCTAATTCTAATACTTCAATTCTTTTTGTTCTCTCATTATGAAGTCTTGCTAAGTAACTCATCTAGTTTATCAGAGCCCCCACTGTTAGGTTTTCATTGCAGTGTATCAGAACCACCTGGCGTTTGTTTAAAAATGCAGATTTATTGTCTATACCCCAATATATTCTTGTTCAAGAGGTCTTGAGTAGGGCCAAAGAATCTAAACTGTAAAAACCTCCCCAAGTGAAACACTAAAAGATCTGAGGCAGTGTTTAGTTCTCTTCGGTTTATTTCCTTGGCCTTGAAGACTTGGCCTTGAATGAATTCCCCAAGAGTGGAATGAACCCACACAGGGACGGTCTCCCCAACACTAATGGCCTATTCCTGCTTTGATCCCTTGTTGCCATATCCTGCCCAGAATTAAGAGATTTTTTCCTAATCTGATGGAACAAATGAGACGTGTCTCAACAAGCTTGTATGCCAGAAGCCCAATTCCTCCAACAGAGAATTTTCAATAATTTTATCTCGTGTTGTACAGTCAAATTTATAAAATTGAGAAGCTGTTTAAAGCAAACTAGAATTATTACGGCATATTATTAACTTGCTTTTGAGATTCTTTCTAGAACAATTTCCTCTATTGATAAGTTTGCCATGTGATCCTCCAGCACCACTGGATTATGAATTATTTCCCTTGCTCCTTCTAGGTCATTTTGAAGACCCAGTGTGCCATCAGGTGTCACCTTTTCTTTATATTCTTCTAAATCCTGTCTAGTATTCATATATTTTCATTAAGAAAGTGCATTATTTTAACACTTTTAAGTCCAGTTTGCATCCTTTTTACTCTATTATTTTTTTAGCCCCCAACTGTGTTATCTTTCTTCTTGAGGTATTTTCTTAGCACTTCATTTGCTGTCAGTTGGCATGCTAAGCAGAGCTTTATCTCATGGTTAGTCACTTCTTCGGTGACGTATCTCACTTGATAGGGTTCAAAAAGATGCTTTCCTTTGATTTTATTTTTTAGTTGTAATGATACATTCCATTATTTATCTTATAAACTGAGACGTATTAGCTCAGTACTAAATTATGTATCATCAAACTGAAAAACAAATTTAACAGTTTTTTTCTCTGTTTGAAGGGAACTATTTTTAGTTCAGCTAGCATAATTATAAAACTTAAGAAGTATATGCAAATGTTAAAGCTAGAATAATAAATATGCAATTGAGTACAGCCCTTTGAGAAATGGAAAAACATAATAATGGTTTGGATTACGAGATTTAGGGTTTAGTGTTCCAAGAAACAAAAGTATTATTTAGATTTATTTTTGTTTCCTTAAAACTAAACTTAACACAGCTTTTATTGAGATTTTCAAATGATTGTCTATAAAAAAAGGGAAGGAAATATTACGAAGGAAGATAAATGTTCCATGTAGAACTACTACATAAGTTTTTTGAAAGAATTGACTGGTCAGTTCAGTTTGCCCTCAAATCAATTATGATTAAATAATAGGTTCAACATCTCTCCCTTTTGGTTGTAGCTTGACTAAATCAATCTTTTTAATTTGACAGAATGTGGTCATAACCTAGGCACTGAGTTTATTTGGGGCATCATAAAGGGCTTCCTTTAGTAGGTTTAACATAAAGCTCTACTGCATTAATGTACTTTTTATCCTTGCATTATTTGGCATGCAATATTTTTATGTTAATAGATAAAATGATTAAATCATAATTAAATCCATCATACAACATTTTAATAATGAAAAGAAATGACAAACTTAATCCCTAAAGTTATTTATAAATTTCAAATTTGAGGATTATATTTGAGAAGCAGTTTTCTGTCACCATTGCACTCTAACACCCCAAATTCTTTGGAAGTTGTTTTAGTAATAAAATAAGACTGATATAATTTGAGATCTTGGTAAAGGGAAATATGGAAATATTATAGAACCAGTTAACAACAGATATTATATATTAATTTGAAACTTCATGAAGCACAGTTTCATCTTTATTAATTATCCTGACAAATACATATGGATCCACCTCTACTCATCTGTACACAAATTTTTGCCCACTTGTAATATGCCTGTGCATCATCTCCCTTCTCTTCCCAACCCTGACACCACCACAAGTTGCAAGTTGCCTTTTGCACATGCATGTGAATACTCAGCCACGTGTCCAAACTCTTTGTCCTCACCTTTCCCTAAACAACTGACAGCTCAAATCAGCCTCAGGGCTGTGGGAGAGAGGATCACATAGAAAACTTATTCATAGGCTAGGGAGCTTTTTAGGATGAAATTCCTAGAGTACAAGCTGAAGTGTGAGCTTCAGATGGACACGTTGTTGTGGCTGCATGGACTTCATCCCCAGTGGGTGGTTTGCAATTAGAGATGGACCAAAGTGGGAGCCTTGAATGCAAAGGGCCTAGATTAGCACCCCCAGTTGTCTGGGTGTAATACACATTTATATCTGTCTAATATATTGCAGTACGTGGAGCATCACAAGGTGGTCAATTTTAGTAAAAGAAAGAATTGTTGCTATACGATTGCTGTTCATTGCTGTTAATTGAATTCCTCTGAGAAGTGTCATCACTGTAAATTTTTATCCAGAATCTTGAAAAACCTGCTAGCTATTCCCTTCCCTTGTTTGACAGTCTAGAAAATCTGATGCTCCAACTAATATTTTTCAGACTTAGCACATCAGAAATTAAAGAAAAGTCTTAGAATAGAAGATAGTTCCCTTAAATGATCCCAACTGATAAGGGATAATCTATTTAGTACTCTTTGACTGTCCTGGCAGTGTATGCAAAAACTTTGTCCATTTTGACAAAGAGTTCTATCAAAATTCTTCTTTAGAATAGGCTGTTAGTTGGAGACTTACACAGAAAAACAGGTGTACACACTTTTTCTTCCATAGCATATCAGCCATTTTGTCAGAATTCTAATTTCTTTTTTTGTAGTAGTCTAATGGCACAAAGTGATTCTTTAGCTATTTAATATTAACACAGACATATGGAGTCTAACAGATTTGCATTCAAATCTTGGCTCAACCTACCAGTTTTCAGATTTGGAACTAAGAGTCAATTCCTTTATCTGAGAACAGGGACTGAAATATCTTGTTCCTATGATTGTTCACAGAATTAAATGAGAAAATGTGTGCATATTTTCTACTATTCAATAAGCACTCAATAAATGGTCTTATTATCACTATGACCACAGTTATTATGTCTGCTATTACTTTCAGAATTAGAGCATTACTGTTAGACCACTAATTGATACCTATCATCACCATTGCTTGCATAATTTCTATGTGTAAAACCTGTTTAGCTAAGTCATTATTAATAAAATTGCCAAGAGCACACCTAATCCACAATATGCCAATCCTGAATGCTCAAAGGCAAGTTTTCCTCAGTGCCTTGCCCCTTTAAGAAATGGCATCACATCTGAATCAAATTTTGACATTGAACTCTAAATCTCTTCACCAGATCACACCAGAGTTCCTCTCCCTCTTTTGTCTCACATGCTCCTGATCAAGTCCGCACATCTGTCTTTCAGTTAAGTGGCCTGGAGCCCAGGCAAGGGTGGGGCTTCCTGAGAAGCAGCGCCAGTGCTCACAGAGACATTCTGTGTCTCTAGGTTTCACCATGGAAAGCTGAGGAGAAGATGATGAGATGTTGTCTTATGGCAAAGCTGAAATTAAAGTCCAGATAGACTCTATCACCAAGTTCTCAACTCAGTAGAAGGAGGCAGTGAGAAAGAATCCAGGTGTTAAGAGTCTAGGCCTTAAAACCAGGGACAGTAGGAAGTGGGACCAAAAAACGCCCCCAAATAATTAGGTGATCAGTTCTTCTCATTGTTTTTACTTTCAACTCTGGTCCTCCCTTTTGTGCTATGCCTTAGGAAGTACAAGATTTTTCTGCTTGCTACCACCTCTGTGAGATCATTCCAAGCCACTACAGTCATGATCACAATAAACACTTCCTATGATTAATATTTCCTATTTTTCAATTCCACAATTTTCATGTTTGTCTTAATATTAACATATGAATGATTCATTAATAAATTCATTTAATTATGCAAAAAATGTTTATTAGTATAGTTCTGAGCAAAAGAGATTTGGTACCAGCCTTTATGGAAGAAGAAACTCAATAAATAAATAAGCAAAAATAAATTAAAAATATCAGACACACATGGATTGATGTCCTAGAAAGACTTTGAAAACATTAATTTTAATTTGGGTATCAGAGAAAACATCTCTAAGGAATTGATTTGAGCTGATACCTGAATGAAGAGAAGCACTCAGCCAAGCAAAGGTAATCCCTAGCACAATCTAAAAAATAATAAAAAGTCTTATAAAATCAATAAAAGAACAAGTACTATATTAAAAATTATTAAATTATCCTAAAAGAAGACAAGAATCGAGGGAAAAAGGAAAAGAAAATATGGAACAAATAAAAAACAAATATTGATGTAGTGGATTCAAGCATAAACATAAAAATTACATTATATATAACTGAACTAGACTCCAGTTAAAAGGCAGAGATTGTCATAATGGCATTTTAGCCATTATGTTTGTAAGAAATGCACTTTAAATATAAAGCCAGAGACAAATTGAAACTAAAAGGATGAAAACATATTTATATATATCAGTACTCACAAACAATAAAAATAAGAAAGCTGTTTGTGGCCATATTGTTATCAGAAAAAGTAGACTTCAAGACAAAATACATGAATAGAAATAAACAAGGATAGCTCATTATGATAAAAAGATCAATTCACAGGAAAATATAAATAATGTACTTAAAAGAGTTTACAAATTCATGAATCAAAAACTGACAGGACTAATGAGAAAAATAGACAAATTCACAATCATAAATGGAGATTTCAATAAGCTTCTCAGTAATTGATAGGACATGTAGGAACAAATCACTAAGCATATAGAAGATCTGAATAACTCTGCCAACCAAATCGATCACATTAATATTTACAAAATTCTAAGCTCAATGATTGCAGAATATAAATTCTTTTCAAGTACATGTGGAAAGTTCGCCAAGGTAGGCAGATGCTGCGTCTCTATAAATCTCAATAAATGTCAAAAGATTGAAGTTTTATGATGTATGTTATCTGGCTACAATGAAATTAAATTAAAAATCAGTATTAATAATATATCTAAAAAATTCCTATATAATTGGAAATTAAACACACATTTCTAAATACTGCATGAGTCCCAGAAGAAATCACAGTGGAAATTAAAAAATAGTTTAAAGTAATGAAAATGAAAACTCAGCACACTACAATTTTTAGAATGCAAATTGGTGATTAGAGGGAAATATATAACTTGAAATACTATTAGAAAAAAATAAAAATTTAAAATTAATTATCTGTTTTCTCCTTAAATTTGAAAAGAAGAATAAATTAAATGGAAAGTAATAGAAGAAAGAAGACAATAAATATAAGAACAGATATAAATGAAATTAAAAAACAAACAATAGAAAAATTTAACAAAGTAAAAATTTGCTTCTTTGACCACTCTTAATTAAATGGATAATTCCTCATCAAGACTGAGCAAGAAAAAAAAAGAGATAAAACAAAAATTACCAATATCAACTATAAAAGAGAGAAATATTGTTACAAATCATTCAGATATTAAAAGAATAGTAATGGATAATTATGAGTAATTAATAAATCTATCCAAAAAACCTAAATTTAATAATGCTGAAGAAGAAATAGACTATTTCTATTAGCAGCAATAATGCTCAAGAAGAATCTGACTATTCCCATATCTGTTAAAGAAATTAAATTAATAAAAATACCAAAAAGAAAACTCCAGGCCCAAATAATTTTATATGTGAATGCTATCAAACAGTTACAGAGGGAATAATACCAATTTTATAGATACTTTCACGAAATAGAAGAGAAGGCACTTCTCAGCTTGTTATGAGGTTAGCATAACCATGATAAGAAAATCTGAAAAATAAACTATAAGAAAATACATTGCAGGCTAATAATCTTAGAAAGATAGATGCAAAATTCATCATAAGATATTAGAAGTTTGAATTTAGCAATATGTAAAAAGCTTAATGCATAATGACCAAATGGGATCCATCCCAAAAATGCAAGGTCAGTTCAATATTTAAAAATCAATGAAGTTATTTAATCATATTAATCTAATTAGGGATAAAAATTATATGATCAACTCAATAGATACAGAAAGTTGTTTGACAATGTTTAAAGGAGAAAATAAGGCTGTGTTTATTTGTATATGACATATGATCTAGATAAAATCTCAAGAAATCTATAAAAATCCATTAAATTTGATAATAAGGTTGAAGAGCAATATAAAAGACCAATATATAAGAGCAATATGAAAAATCATTTTTAATTTTATATGCTTAAACAGACAATTGGCAAATGAAAGTTTTAAAAATTTCGCTTACAATAGTATTCAAAAAACCAAAAATACTTAGGAATAAATTTAACAAAAGTATACAGACCTGTTGACTGAAAACTACAAAACAATGCTGAAATTAAAGAAGGGCAAATAAATGAAGAAATATGCCATATTCATGGGCCAAGAGATGGTAGTTCTCTCAATATTGGTAAATATAGTCAACATAATTTTTATTGTGATTTTAAAATTATTGGGAATTTTGAGAGACCTATAACAGCCAAATCAACTTTGAAAAAAACAAAAGAACAAAGTTTGAGAACTTACACTACCTGAATTCAAGAATTATTATCATTTTATAGTATTCAAGAGTGTCTGGTAGTGGTGTAAGGAAACAAAAATAGACTGATGGAACATACTAAGAACCAGGAAATAAATCAATATGTATATAATCAAATGATTTTGACCAAAGGCCAAGGTGATTCAATAGAAAGGAGATAATGCTTTCAACAAATGGTTCTGAATCAACTAGATATAAATGTGGACCTTGACCCTAAACTAACACCATAAACAAAAATAAATTTTAAATGGATAATAGACTTAACATTAATCTTAATCTATAAGAATTCTAAGAAAAAAAATGGAGAAAATCATCACCACTTTGGGTTAGGCAAAGATTTCGTAGTGCACACATGAACAGAAAAGCATGATAAATTGAACTTCATCAAATTAACAAATTTAGGTCTTCAAAAAACACCATTAAGAAAATGAAAATGTAAGCCAAGAACTTGGAGAAAATATCTGCAGTACATATATCCGAGAAAGGAATTGTATCTAGACTATGTAAAGAACTCAATAAGAAAAGACAGGTTGATTTTCCAAACAGGTAAAAACCTTAAACAGACACAAAAGAAAATACATGAAAGGACAATGAACACATAAAAATATGCTCAACCTCTGTAGCCATGAAGTAAATGCAAACTAAAACTACAACAAGATTCAATTTCATAATCACTCACACGGCTAAAAGTAAAATTGTTGACAATACTAAGTGGTTACAAGGTTGTGGAGCAACTATTAACACTCATACATCATTGTTATCAGTGTTAAATGGTGCAGCCACTTTGGCAGTGTCTTATAAAGTTAAATATATCCCTCCCCTACTACCTAGCAATTCTATTCATAGCAATTAATCCTAGAGAAGTAAAAACATATGCCTTCAAGAAGTTATATGCAAGTATTCAGCTGTATTTATAACAGATAAAATCTGGAAACATCCCACATGTCTATCGACAGATGTGTTGGAAAACAAATTGTGGTATGTTCATACAATGGGATGGTAATCAGAATAAAATGAGTAAACTGCCTATATGTACAAAAAATGAGTAAATCTGAAAGAAAAAATTACATGCTGTATGAGTCTATTTATATGAAGTCGTAGAACAGACAAAACTAATATCAGATCAATTTGTTTAGGAAGGAAAGAGATGTTAACTGCAAGGGGGTATGAGGGAGCTTTCTAGGATGGTGAAATACTCAATATCTTGATTACTGTGGTGGCTACACAGGGGTTGATTTGTCAAAACCCATCTACATTTAAATTTCGTATATTTTATGATATGTACATTATACTTTAATTCAGTTGATTTTAAAATATTAGTTTAAATTGAGAAGAATATTCACATAAAATGAATTAATTTGTTTCTTCAATGAATGAGAGAGAAACTAGCAGTGAAGCATAGAGGAGACTATCAGCATAATTTTTCAGTGAAAAATAGTATGTGCAATATTAAGATGTAACAGTAGCTAAAAGGAGAAACTACCCTTACTAGAAAGATAAAATTGATTTCTCTTAGACAATCTATTCAATAAAGTGTCTTCTATTTTAAGCAGAGAGGAAATGACTTCAAAAAGCAAGAATTTTGTATTTTGATGTTTTCTGTAATTGTGTCATTTCTCCCGAGAATACTACTAATAAAAAGTTATTCCCCAAACTACTTAGAAATAATATAATGACACAAAAATTCATCACATTCTGTAATCCATCACTAGCATTAGTACCAGAATACCCTGTGACTCTGAGTGGAGTACCACACAAAGCTGATAGAAATGACTCAGCAGGAGGACAGAGTCTTGTGGCAGTTAGGAGCGATATCAACATGGATAAGAAAAACACACAGCAGAGCAAGAGCCAAGCCCATAATTTTTCATTTCTTTTCACAAGAGTTTACTGTTCAGTTAGTTGGTCAACAAATTTCTATCAAGCCCCTTCTATGTGTTAGGTTTTAGGATTTATCAATTAAAAATAATACTTGGGACTGACCCAGTGGTGTAGTGGTTAAGTTTGTGCACTCGCTTAGGTGGGTTCATGGGTTTGGGTCCTGGGCACAGACCTACACACTGCTCATCAAGCCATGCTGTGGCAGCCTCCCATATACAAAATAGAGAGAGATTGGCACAGATGTTAGCTCAGGGACAATCTTCTTCAGGCAAAAAAAGGAAGATTGGCAGTAGAAGTTAGCTCAAGGCCAATATTCCTCACCAGAAAAACCCCCCAAAAACCCAAAAAACTTGCCTTCAGAGACCTAAAGTCTAGGAAGAGACCAGGCAATGTTTGTCCTTAGAACTAAGTGAGCTTGTTGAGTAAGAGTGGAATATTAATAAGTATTTTTCATCTAGTTGTGGATAGTCTCATTCATCTTTTTACTTACTAATATATTAATTATCTGTATATTCATCAGTGTAGCAAATATTTCTGCATTTCTTTCATGTTTAAAGTCCCGTGTTCTGAGCTTGTCATTCCAAGACAAAAAAAACAGAATTTCTATCCAAGTGGGGATTCTCAGTGGGGTCAGTTTGCCCCAGAGGTCACTTTGGACAGTGTATGAAGACATTTTCTGTTGTTACAATTGGAGGAGGGGGGTGAGGGACGCTAATGGCATCAAGTGGGTAGAGGCCAGGGATGCTGTAAACATTCTACAATGCACAGAACAGCCTCCCACAACAATTACCCCACAAAATTATACTACAAAAATGACAGGAGTGCCAAAGTTGAGAAACCTAGTCCCATCTTAAGGAGCTCGTTATCTGTGAAAAAAGATAGATACATATTAAATAATACAATCTAGGAAAATTATCAATAGAGGGGTTTAGGTTAATTTTTTAAAGTTTTTTTTTTAATTGAGATAAAATTGTTACATAGCACTGTGTAAGTTTAAGGTGTACAACATATTGATTTGGTACATTTATATATTGCAATATGATGACCACCTCAGTGTTGGCTAATGCCTCTATCACGTCACATAATTATCTTTCTTTTTTGTGTGTGATGAGAACATTCAAGATCTAGTCTTTTAGCAACTTAGAAGTTTATAATATAGTATTAGTGGCTAGAACCACTATGCTGTGCATTAGATCTCCAAGACTCATTTATCTTCGAGTTGCAAGTTTCTACCCTGTAACAACATCTCCCCAGTTCTCCCATTTCCAAGCCCCTGGAAACCAACATCCATGCTCTGTTTCTATGAGTTCAGCTTTTTAAGCTTCCACATATTAGTGATATCACACAGTATTTGTCTTTCTCTATCTGATTTATTTCACTTAGCACAATGCCCTCAAGGTCCATCCACGTTGTCTCACATGGCAGGATTTCCTTTGTTCTCATGGCTGAATAATATTTCATTGTATATAAATGCCACATCATCTTTATCCATTGATGAACACTTACACTGTTTCCATATCTTGGCTACTGTGAATAATGCTGCAATAAACACGGGAGTGCAGATGTCTTTTCGGTATCCAGTTGTCATTTCCTTCAAATGTAGACCGGGATGTGGGATAGCTGGATCATATGGTAGTTCTATTTTTAATTTTTTGAGGAAACTTCATAATGTTTTTCTAGTGGCTGAACGAATTTATACTCCCACCAACAGTGCACAAGTGTTCCCTTTTCTCCACATCTAGCCAACACTTGCTACCTCTTGTCTTCTTGATAGTAGCCATTCTACCAGATGTGAGGTGATATCTCATTGTGATTTTGATTTGCATTTACCTGATGATTAGTAATGCTGAGCACTCTTTCATTTACTTGTTGGCCATCTGTGTGTGTTCTTTGGAAAAATGTCTGTTCAGTTTCTTCTCTAATTTTTTAATTGGGTTGTTTTCTTGTTGTTCTATCCAGTTCTTTATATATTTTGAACACTGACCCCTTACCTGATATATGATTTGCAAATATTTCTGAGTGCATTCCCTGTTTACCAGAGCTTACTGTCACTCCCACATTTGGGAGCAAGCACTTGGAGCCAGTCAGAGAGTGGGTGGGAGTGTGGGTTTAGTACTGGGGGTGTCAGGGGTGCCCATGGGCCAAGTGGGGGGATCCTCGGATGAGTTTTTCCCAGTGGCTCATAGGTGGGCTTCCTGCAGGAGTCTTGAGTGCAATCAGCAGGAACCTGCATCCCTTTAATGCCCTTTGATATTCTTATCTGCCCTTTTCCTGATCTCCTACCTTCCCCAGTCATGGAAGTCTCACCTCAATACTCTGGGTGCTCTGGAGAGAAATAAGTTTCTTCAGCTGCATCCTGCACAGCTGGGGTGACCAGGCAGTTACTCTCCACTCTCCCTTTGCCCCATGGGAGAGGTTGATGCCCGCTAGCTCAGCCCTGCACTGTGTTGTCTTGGGGGAGGATGACAAACTTTCTCTTACCCTCTTCAATGTGTCCAAACTTGTATGGTTTTTTCTCCAATGAGTGCTCTAATCTCTCCTTAGGAAGGCTGGACTTCAAAGTCTCTCTTGTTTGTGGTGTCTGCCCAAGCCAGCACTCTCCAGGTTTATCCCAACCACGGCCACGGCCAAGAGAGGTTGGGGC
Organism: Tapirus indicus; assembly: GCA_031878705.1. Classification (NCBI taxonomy): domain Eukaryota; kingdom Metazoa; phylum Chordata; class Mammalia; order Perissodactyla; family Tapiridae; genus Tapirus; species Tapirus indicus. Next base: position 4,836,175 of record CM062933.1, read on the forward strand.
CAGTTCACCAGCTTCTGCTGTTTCTGCAGTCCATACCAAGGTCTGTCTACTTACTACCCAATGCACAAGTGGGCAAGACTTCTAGGTCCTGTGGGTTATGGTGCTGGATTCCACAATTCCCACAGAGGTACTTTTCTCACAGATGGATGCCAATTTTCAGTTGTTAAATGGGGGGACAAAAAGGAGGGATGTTTTATGCTGCGATGTTGCTGACATCCCCTTCATGATGTTTAATTTTATGGGTCAACTGGCTGGGCCATTTGGTGCCCAAATATTTGCTCAAACCTTATTCTGGGTTTTTCTGTGTTGGATGAAATTAACATTTAAATGGGTGGATTTTGAGTAAGCAGATTGCCTTCCATAAAGTGGATGGGCCTCATTCAATCAGTTGAAAGCCTGAACTGAACCTAAAGAATAGCCTCTCCAAAGGAAGAGAATTCTTCAGCAGACTGCCTTCAGACTTAATCTGAACATCGGCTCATCCGAGTTCCACGGCAGACTGCCTTTGAACTCAAACTGGCACACTGGCCTTCCCGACTCTCTGCCTGCTGGCTAATTCAGCAGGTTTTGGACCTGTCAGCCTCCACAATCACCTGAGCCTATTCCTTAAAATAAGTAAATAAATAAACAAATTCTATTGATTCTATTTTTCTGGAGAACCCTGCCTAATACAGGTGTGATAAGGAGAGTTCAGGATTCAGAGAAGTACTTGAAGGAAGGAAGAAAGTCATTTGCCTGAAGCTAATATTAGGTTGTACATAATAGGGTTCCTAAAATAACCAGATGAACAAGATTAAAGACTTGTCGTAACATAGCATTTGAGATATAAATGTAAACATTTAATTTGTATCACTTTCAAAAGTAAAAACTGTTGTGCTCATAAATATCCATATCCTCCTTTATGTTTATCAGATTCTTGTGCAGTGTGTTTGTTATTGACAATGAAATGTGAGCAGAAGTGATAGGTGTCACTTCAGAGACAACACATTAAGTATCTGCTGTATCACACCCACGCTTTCCCTTCCCTGCTCATGCAGCTGAATGCAAAGGAATCCAGGATGACAGAACACAAAGTGGAAGAAGCCCAATTCCCTACTCCCCTCTGCAGGAGTGCTACCTGGAAAAGGCAACTAACCCAGCTTAGACTTTGAGTGAGGGAATGAAAAAACTTCTATTGTGTTAAGTTCATGAGATATTATGGTTGTTTTATGCAGCATCAAGCATTAGTTACCTCGACTAATAAAATTAGTAAGAAAATTTAAGCCTACAGAAGAAAAGATTATATAAGATTACAAATAATCTGCAAAACAGACAGAAATATACCTGGTCTTCTGACTCCTTCTTCAGGAGTCTTTCCAATATAATGGGTAGTCTACAAGTATGATAGCCATATTATTTATTATCTAAACTTTAAAATCAAACAAGTATTACCAAATTTATGGGGTACAGAAAAATCAGTACTAAGAGGGAAGTTTATAGCAATGAACATCTAAACTAAAAAATAATGATCTCAAATAAACAACCTCAGCTTACAACTCAAGGAACTAGAAAAAAAAAAAAGAACAAATTAAACTCAAAGTCAGCAGAAGGAAGAAAATAATCAAGATTAGGGCAGAAATAAAGGAAATAGAGATGAGAAAAACAATAGAAAAGGTCAACAAAACTAAGAGCTAGATTTTTGAACAGATAACCAAAACTGACAAACCTTTAGGCAAACTAACCAAAACAGAGAGAAGACTCAAATAAAATCAGAAATGAAAGAAAAGAAATTGCAACTGATACCACAGAAATACAAAGGATGGTAAGAACAATTACATTCCAACAAATTAGATAACCTAGAAAAAATGGATAAATTCCTAGAAACATACAACCTACCAAGACTGAATCAGGAAGAAATAGAAAATGTGAATACACTAGTCACAAGTAAGGAGATTGAATCAGTAATCAAAAACTTCCAACAGAGAAAAACCCCAGGAACAGGTGATTTCACTAGTGAATTCTAACCAAATACTTCAAGAAGAATTAACACCAATCCACAAACTCTTCAAAGAGGAAACACTCCCAAACTCATTTTAGGATGCCAGTATTACCCTGATACCAAAGCCAGGAAAAGACACTTACAAGAAAAGAAAACTACAGGTCAATATCTCTGATGAATATGGATGCAAAAATCCTCAGTGAAATACTAGCAAACCAAACGGACAGCACAGTAAAAGGATCATACACCATGACCAAATGGATTTATCCCTGGGATGCAAGGATGATTCTACATCTGAAAATCAATGTGATATGTCACATTGATGGAATGAAGGATAAAAATCATGTGATCATCTCAACAGATGCAGAAAAAAATGTTTGACAAAATTCAATCTCCTTTCATGATACAAAACACTTAACAAAATAGGAATAAAAGGAAATTACCTCAACATAATAAAGTCCTTATATGAAAAGTCCACAGGAAAAATCACACTCAGTAGTATGACTCAAATACTGATACCTTTCCTCTAAGATCAGGAACAAGACAAGGATGCCCACACTCACCACTTCTTTTCAACACAGTAATGAAAGTACTAGCCAGCACAATTAGGTAAGGAAAATTATTTAAATGTACCCAAATAGGAAAGGAAGGAGTACAGTTACCCTTGTTTGTGGATGATATTATCTTATAAATAATGAACACTAAAGATTCCACAAAAAACCCTGATAGAACCAATAAAAAATGAAACTAATTTGCAGGATATAAAATTGGCATGCAAAAATCAGTTGCATTTCTATACATTAATAATGAACAATTCAAAAAGGAAATTAAGAAAACAATCTCATTTACAATAGCATTAAAAAGAATAAAATACTTAGGGGACAATATAACCAAGTAGACAAAAGACTGTACATTGAAAACTATAAAGTATTGCTGAAAGAAATTAAAGAATACTTAACTGAATGGAAAGACATCCATGTTCATGGATTAGAAGAGTTAATATTGTTAAAATGTCCATACTACCCAAAGTGAGCTACAGATGCAATGCAATCCCTATCAGAATCCCAATGACATTATTACAGGAATAGAAAAAATAATTCTAAAATTCAAATGGAACCACAAAGGACCCCAAATAGCCAAAATAATATTCAGAAAAAGAACAAAGCTGGAGGGTTTACACTTCTTGATTTCAAACATATTACAAAGTAATCAAAAGAGTATGGTGCTGTCATAAAGACAAACATAAGATCAATGGAACAGAATAGAGAGCCCAGAAATAAACTCATGCAAATATGGTCAGATGATCTTGACAAAGACTACACAATGGTGAAATGATAGTCTCTTCAACAAACGGTGTTGGGAAAACTGGATATCCACATGCAAAGAATGAAATTGTACCCTTATCTTACACCATACTCAAAAATCAACTGAAAATCATTGAAAGAGCTAATTGTAAGACCTGAAACTATAAAACTCCTAGAAGAAAACATAGGAACAAAGCTTCATAACATTGGTTTTGGCAATGATTTATTGGATATGATACCATACACACACGCAGCAAAAGAAAGAGTAAACAAGTAGGACTACATCAAACTAAAAATTTCTTCATGGCTAAGGAAATAATCAGCAGTTTGAAAAGGCAGTCAGTCTTTGAAATTGGAGAAAATATTTATAAAACATACATCTGATAAAAGGCTAATATCCAAAATATATAAGGAACTCATACATTTCAATAGCCAAAAAACCAAATAACCTGATAGAAATTGGGCAGAGGACTTGAATAGACTTTTCTTCAAATGGCCAACAGGTGTTTGAATAGATGCTCAACATTACTAACCATTGGGGAAATACAAATTAAAACCACAATGAAGTATCACCTAACACTTGTTAGAATGTCCATTGTCAAAAAAAAAACCCCAGAAAATAAGAAGTGTTGGCAAGAATGTGGAGAAATTGAAGCCTTAGTACACTGTTGTCAGGAATGTAAAATGTGCAAAATATGGAAGTTTCTCAAAAAATTAAAAATAGAACTAACATATGATCCAGCAATTCCACTTATGGGTGTTATCTACAAGAATTGAAAACATGGGCCAGCCCTAGTGACCTAGTGGTTAAGTTAGATGTGCTCCACTTCAGTGGCCTATGTTCACTTCCTGGGCATGGACCTATACCACTCATCTGTCAGTGGCCATGCTGTGGTGGTGGCTCACATACAAAAAGAGGAAGATTGGCAGTGGATGTTAGCTCAGGGCAAATCTTCCTCAGTAAAAAAAAAAAGAAAAAAGAAGAAAGAGAATTGAGAACAGGATCTTAAAGGGATATTTGCACTCCCAGATTCACTGCAGCATTATTCACCACAGCCAAGAAACGGAAACAACCTAAATGTCCATCTACACATGAATGGATAAAGAAAATGTGGTATATGCATGCAATGAAATATTATTCATCCTTAAAAAAGGAAAAAATCTTGTCATATGGTACATTATGAATGAACTTTGAGGACATTATGGTAAGTGAAATTAGCCAGTAACAGAAGGAAAATTACTGCATGTTTCCACTTACATGAGGAAACTAAGTAGTCAAACTCATAGAAACAGAAAGTAGAGTGGTGGTTGCCAGTAGCTGGGTGTGGGAGAAATAGGGAATTGCTGTTCAATGAATACAGAATTTCAGTCATGCAAGATGAAAAAATTCTGGAACTATGCTGTACAACATTGTGCTTGCAGTTAACAATACTATACTGTACTCTTAATTTGTCAAGGGAATAAATCTCATGTTACATGTTTTTTGCCAGTAAAAAAAAAAAAATCAAAGAGAGACTAAAATAATTAAAATGAGATAATTTTTGAAATTCATTCACTTTATTTGAATGACAGTATGATTAATTGTATTAGCATTTTAGTGTATTGTCAAAAATAACCTTTCTCTAAAAAAATAAGGATTTATATTAATGTGCACTAAAAGCTTTTAAAGCTTCCTTAATTTGATTGAGAACTTTAAAAACAATCATAAGCAGAACAGTTACTCTTGTTACATATTCACATATTTTAGTTAGTTACTTAGCAATATCTGGCTCCAATTCCATGTTACTGATATTTTCCTGAAGAAAACTCTATTTTTTATCTGAAATGGTCACCTTTTTTTTCATAAGTTTGCCTATAATTTTCAAAGGTTTATATATATATATATATATATATATATATATATATATATATATATACACACACACACACACATTTTTCTGTTGTTTAGTAGAATGGAATGTGTTGATATCTTTGATTCTTCTCTGTAGACTAAAACATTTTTAATTAAGAAAATATTTTCTCTATAGCCACTGAGGTCTCAGGTAGACTCAAAGAGAATTCTGCTAAGTGGAAGATAGCCTCAATTTCAATATTTTTCATAGTAAAATGTATAAATATTTCACTGCAATATTTTAAGTTTCTATATTTTGACTTAAAATTACCTTTCCTCAACAACCTGTTACAAGACAAAACTTGTCAAGTAATTTTCCTTTATTTATTGCTAAATTTGGGTACCATAAAATCAGACCTTCTGAATTTCATTCCATTCTAGAAAAAAACAAATAAATTTATCCAACTAAATGTGAAGCTCCTTTAGAATATTCTTTCCACAAGTCAAAATACCCAAAGCACAACTATAATATTTCAAAATTAAATAGTATATACCTTTTGAGCTCCCACCATTAAATTTATTCAATTTCTATTTGTTTTTTAGAGATACATTTAAACATCTTCTTATTTACGAGCTTTCTTTCAGTGATTGCAATTGGCCGAAAACTTGAAAAGCTAAAGTTGTTTAGACATTTTAATTGTTGATTAAAGATTTTCAAGTAATATTTGAACAATGAGCAGACAAAATTTTTAAAATATTCAAAACATAGAAGACACTAGTATTGAATTTTATAACAGTCAGAAAGCAGTTTTTCAAAGGCTCAATCATTTTTGAAAATTAGATTTGCGGCAATTAGCAGAGAGAAACTGTTTGAAATCTTCTCTGCTAATGGAGTCAACAAATTACAGTTGTCATTCTATGCATGCACAAAAATACTTGGGATCAAAAATAAGTGAAATTAATTAAGAGTAACAGTGATTTGATCTGAATTAAAAAACAAAATTCATTGAAAGCCCAGAAATAAAACCACACACCTATGGACAGCTAATCTTCGACAAAGGAGCAAAGAACATACAATGGAGAGAGGGAAGTCTCTTCAATAAATGGTGCTGGGAAAATTGGACAGAAACATGCAAAAGAATGAAAGTAGACCATCTCCTTTTGCCCTATACAAAAATCAATTCAAAATGGATCAAGGACCTGAAAGTGAGACCTGAAACTATAAAACTCCTGGAAGAAAATATAGGCAGTACACTAATTGAGACTGGACATAAAGGGATCCTTTCAGATTCCATGTCTACCCGGACAAGGGAAACAAAAGAAAAAATAAACAAGTGGGACCTCATCAGACTAAAAAGCTTCTACAAGGCAAATGAAACCAGGATCAAAATGAATAAACAACCCACCAGCTGGGAGAAAATATTTGCAAATCGTTTGTCTGACAAGGGATTAATCTCAGTAATATATAAAGATGTCATACAACTAAGCAACAAAAAAACAAACAACCCGATCAAAAAATGGGCAGAGGATATGAACAGACATTTTTCCAAGGAAGAGATACAGATGGCCAATAGACACATGAAAAGATGTTCAACATCACTAATCATCAGGGAAATGCAAATCAAAACTACACTAAGATATCACCTTACACCGGTTAGAATGGCTATAATCACAAAGACAAATAACAACAAATGCTGGAGAGGTTGTGGAGAAACGGGGACCCTCATTCACTGCTGGTGGGAATGCAAACTGGTGCAGCCTCTACGGAAAACAGTATGGAGAGTCCTCAAAAAATTAAAAATAGAAATACCATATGATCCAGCAATCCCACTCTTGGGCACCTACCCAATGGACATGAAATCAACCATCACAAGAGGTGTATGCACTCCTATGTTCATTGCAGCATTATTCACTATAGCCAAGAAGTGGAAGCAACCCAAGTGTCCCTCGACTGATGATTGGTTAAAGAAGATGTGGTATATACATACAATGGAATACTACTCAGCCACAAGAAAAGACACAATTGTCCTATTTGCAACAACATGGATGGACCTAGAGGGTATTATGTTAAGTGAAATAAGCCAGAGAGAGAAGGACAGACACTGCATGAACTTACTCATATATGGAATATAAGTGAACACACGGACAAAGAGAACTGATTGGTGGTTACCAAGGGGCAGGGGGTGGGGGGTGGGCACAAGGGGTGAAGGGTTACATCCACAAGGTGACGGACAAACAGAAATGTACAACTAAAACCCCACAGTGTTATAAACTATTAAGACATCAATAAAAAAAAGGTAAAATAATAAAATGAAATTTAAAAAAACCAAAATTCAAAGAGTAATATGTAAAACAACTTTTAGAGCTTCATTTGTCAAATTGTTGTAAAGTACTGACTTTTAAACTAAATGCTAATTTTTTCAGTGGATTAGGATCTTCTGGTTATCATATGATAAGAGATATTACTATGGTCCCCATGTTAAATGTTATTTATCAACTTACTTTGAAATAAAAAAAAATTAGATGGTCTCATTACTTCTAAAAGGTTGTATTAAATGTAAAACAAAAAAGAATTAAAAATCACTAAGGTTTTTTCTTGGTTGTGGTATTCTAGTTTGTATCAGACAACCCTGTGAATAACAAGGAAACGTACATAAAATTACTACAAATGAAATTATATTTAATAGTCACCAAATCTTCAAGGTCTTGAGGGGTCAAGATTCCAAAGCAAAATGAAGTGTAGGAATGATCCTAAACTTCAGACATGTTATTCTTCTGAGACATTTGTCTAATTTTAAACAACTTCATTCTAAAGGTTGAAAAACAACCATTGAATAAACCTAATAGCAGAGAATTTAAGCATCAATGAAGCCAAAAAGAAATCAGAGGTCAGGAGGTGAGAAGATGAGCCATTTTATAGAGATATGAAATAAACTTCAGAGTTGGGCCAATCATAGAGGGAGAGACCTTATAAACACTCTCCCTTTTCATTTGGAACAGATAGGGCTAAGTAGAATCAGACTTACCATTACAAAACATGAAGACCTGCTTCAAAATGGCTCCATCTCAAACTGGATTAGTGTGAAATGCCCCAAACCTAACAATCTGCCAGAAAGAAAAGAAAATTCTCTGTAGCAAAAGAGAACCTCATCTATAGTCTCAAAATAGTCCCATAAATTTTCAAACACTATGTCTAGCATTCGGTTAAAAATTAGTCAGCATATAAGAAACAAGAGCAAATGTATAAATATTAAAGAAAATAGAGAATACAAAAATATATCTAAGGAGATACAGATATAAGTGTTACCAAACACTTTAATTTGGTAACAATTTAATTTATTAAATTTACTTTAATTTAAATTTAATCCTCAATTTAAATAAATAGCCTCAAAAAATTGAAATCAAGGTAGAGAATTTCAGCAGGAAATTTGAATTTGGGAGTTGTAAAAAGGGAATCAAATATAAGCTGTAAAACCAAAAAAATACAATAACTGAAATTAAAAACTCAATAATTAAGTTTAACAGTAGATTAAACATTTTAAGAAGTGATTAATGAACTGGAAATAGGTCAGTAGAAAATATGGAAACCCATAGTGAAAATAAAGAAAAAGGATGCAAAATATACAAAAGAGTATAATAAATATATTGGGCACACTAAAAAATGTCTAGCATACATGTATTAAGAATCCAAGGTAGACAAAGAGAATAGGGAAGAAGCAATATCTAAGGGAGGACAGCTGAGAATTTTCACAATTAGCCAAAGTATCAAGCCACAAATTCAAGAAGTTCTTCAAAACCCCAACAGAGTAAACATAAAGAAAAATAAACCTAGGCACATAGTATCAAATCTTCTGAAAATAAATAAATAAATAAAATCTTAAAAGTAGCAAGAAAAATAAAAAGAGACACATTTTCTTCAATGAAGTGAATATAAGAGAGACAACTGAATTTTCATCTGAAACAATGAAAGCCAGAAAACAATAAGATCACATTTTCAAAATAATGAAAGCAAATTACTACCATTCTAGAATTTCATACCAGCAAAATATCCTTCAACGATGAAGGACAATTAAAGACATTTTCAGACAAACTGAAAATAAAGTACTTTGTCAACAGCAGATCTGCACTCAGATAAATAAAAAAAAAGAATGTCTTTAACCTGAAGAAAAATGATCACAGAATATGTTGGGAGATTAAGCAATGATGATTAATGTAGATAAAGAAATGGGAATATTGTATAATTAAAAAATAATATTTTATGGGGTCTATAAAATATAAAGGATTAAAATATGTTACAACTGTAGCCCAAATGGGAGAAGCACAACCAAATGTCAAGTGTCTTAAAGTTCTTGCATTGTCTGGCAATTGGTAAAAGTAATCATTTGTGTTATCACTCAATAATGCACCCTTATGGATGCACATGTTGTAATCTTTGGAGTATGCAGTAGGAGAATAGTAAAAGGATCTATAGCTAATAAATTAACATAAGGAGAAAATGAGATAATAAAGTACTTGGTTTACCTGAAATACAGCTGTATTAGTATCCTATTGCTGCTTTAGCAAATCATCACAAATTTAGTAGCTTAAAATGATACAAATTTCTTGTCCTACACTTCTGGAGGTCGGAAGTCTCCAGTGCACCTCAGTAAGCTAAAATCCAGGTGTCAGCAGGGCTGAGTTTATTCTGAAGGATCTAGGGCCAAATTCATTTCTTGCCTTTTCCATCATCTTTAGGCTGCCTGCATTTCTTGTCTCATATCCTCCTTCCATCTGCAAAGCCAGCAGTAGCTTGTCTAGTTTTTTTTCTCATTGTATCGCTCTGACTCTGCATATACATATAAACTTGAGAAAGTGAAAAAAGTCAGACAAAATTCACTTTAAGCAAGATGCATGAGTACAGATAATGAGAGACATTTTATAATATCTAAAGAGCCAATCCACCAAGTTATATAATTCTAAAAACGTACCCTTAAAATAAGTTAAGCCACTTCTTTTTCTGATCATGATAGAGTAGACTGCATTAAATAACCCTCTCACTGAAAGATACTACGGAAATGAGAAAACATTAAAAAAATAGGTAGAAATCACGAGAGAGTAATCAAGGAAAGATTTTAGGGTCTGTGATATTTGAGCTAGAAGCGCATGGTATAAGCCCCAAATTCACCTACACCTTTTTTTAAAAAAGGACATTGTTCAAGTCACAACACGAAGAGTAAAGTTCAATCAAAAAAAGATAGTTTTACTAGGATGAGTAGAGAGAAGTTGGAGTTGAAATCTGCAAAGGCAGCTAAGACTTTGGGGGTAAAATCTTGGAAAGAGAGAATTCCATGAAACGAACTTAAAAGCCGTGTGCAAGTCCCCTCTCAAAGCACTGGCCTATTAGGTTAAAAGTACACAGAGCAAAATTTCGGTAACTCCAGGGAGAAACCGTGACTGGAAGATTAAAGAGCCAAAGATACAGTTTGGCAGCTACAAAAGGCTCCAGAGGGAGACTTTGGAATGCAAACTCTGCTAATGTGGGGTTGGGGGCTTGGTAAAAACCCCAGGCTTTTTGTTGAGGCTCCAAAGAGACCACACAGTGGGAATGAGAAATTACAGCATAGGAATAAAAGCAAAGAATATACGCTATCTAGAAAAAATGTGAAATCCAACCTTTAAGATAATCAAGTACATATCTGACACTCCAGAAGCACTTTTGAAAAGAGAAATCACTCTTTTGTGCAAGAAGATAACATCTAGAGCTTTTATATTTTTTCTGAGTACCCAGTGAATAAAAATCATAAGGAAAAAAATGACAAAAGAAGAGATGCATGGGTGATTTAGTTATTGTAGTTACCAAAAGAAATTTAAAATAAAATTTTGCTTTTTAAAAATAAAATTCCCTTTTTATGGAAAAATGAAAAATACAGGACAAATATTAAACTAGAAGGGGTGCTGGGGTGAACAAGTGCAAACCAAGATTTGCCATAAATGAAGCCTGAACAAGCTGGAACAATGAAAAGTAGAGCCTGTGGCTCTTTCTCTTAGCAAAAGTGCTCTGTGGGGATGAAAAGAAGTCATCCAGTCCCTGGGTAGATCTGACGAATATGAAAGTATGACATGGTGATCTTGGTATGTACGACATAGAAGAACCCAGTAAGATTATAAAGACACTGTATAGATGTGTGACTAATGGATGAAGTAAAAGAAGAGTGAGGTAGAAAGTAAAAATACAGAAGTAGAGTTTTATGACAAGTTCAGTCCGTTGAAATGAGATGAAAGCAAATTTTGACAATTCATAAAAGCAAGTTTAGGAAGCATCATCTCTCACTCCAGTTGGGAGTTGAGTCATAGGAGAGAAGGGGATAGACAGAGAGATAAAGTAAGAGAGAGAGAGAGAGAATCAGAGTACTAAATGCCTAAAAATATATTTGTTTTCTCAAGGCTTCTTCAAAAATACTTTACACCCATTTTTCATGTTTCATTCGGGTGCAATAAGCAAGCAAAACAGAGACGATATTCATGTAATGAGATTCTCAAGTGATAAAAGATAGTTTTCATTATTAAAAACATTACATAAAAACATTTACAACTAGCATTTTTTTCCATTTTTCCTTAATACATAAAAATGTAACTGAAAAATGGTCCATCATTTTTTAGGCTTTATGCTACAAAAAGATTTTATTTTCTTATATTTAGGAAAAAGTATAATATCTTCTGCATTCTAATTATTATGTTTACCACATGCTACCACATACCACACCTTATTGAGGTATGTGGGTGGCTACTGTCACAAGGGAAAAAATAACTCTTTCATGTGGTAATTATTGGATGTTAGATATATTTTACTTTATTTTTTTCTTAAATTTTCTAAAATTGCTACAATTACCATGTATTGTTTTTATGATGAGAAAACTAAAAGCATCGTGAAACAGTGTATCTTTGCCTTATTCCTTCTTTCCAATTTATACATAATTCAGCTTTGATTTGTTTGAAATGTTAAAAAGTCTTGTTAAAGATGTATCAATAGTGGTAGATGTATAAACATGCAACACTAAAGCTTTTCATACTCACTACCTCAGGATAACTGTTGAGTATAGAGATTAAGTAAGGCAAACATCGCACAATTCAAAAGTCATATAAAATTATTTTTGAGATTAAAAACAAAGGCTTTAATCCATCTATAAATGTCATATACCCAGAAGATATAGCTCTCTTTGGGAAGGCCATATTCTTCAATGCACCAACCGGCTTTAGGTGACATGAAGCCAGGGAAGCAGGACATCTGCCAGCTAATCAGAGTATCTGAACCAACTCCAGTTAGAAGCAGCTATTCCTCACATCCTAACAGGGACACTCAGTAATTTCTTAGTGAAGTAAATCACATTTCAAGAAATGCCAATATGCCAATTAAAAAGTATATAGAATATTTCCTGAAACATAGTGAATTTTCTGTTTTCTGAAAAGAGAAAAGTGCACAAATTTTAAGCATACAGTCCCATAAATGGTTGTAATGATATATATGTATTGTTAACTTTTGTGATAAAATTCAATAAAACTTTATTTGTGGAAGAGACTTTTAAGATTTTCATTTGTTCTGATATGTAGTTACTTTTGGGGGATCCCTGAGTCCATTGAGCACCCCTGATGGGGGCAGGGAACTAAAGTTCAAGTGACTGTGGGGAGCTGAGTGGCTGGAGTGGGTGAGAAACAAAAGTTCTGACAGGGGTGGATGGAGGGCTGAAGAAGGTAATGGTTTGAAGTGTGACATATTAAAGGATTCAAGGGAACTAAAGGGAAGACTGAAGGCAGTAAAAGGAGAAAGGAGGAGTGGAGGTGATGAGAAGGGAGAGGTCTTAGATGAGCCAGTCTGGGGAGATCTTAAGTTTCTTAAAGAAGCCAATGAAGTTCCAAATTATCCTTAGTAAAGTCATGCCAATAAGAAAGGAAGCAGACAGTCCGTGTCATAGCGGTAGAGCATATGGTTCAGGGGTTTGAGAAGGAAAGTTTTAGTTCACTGAGAAGCTCCCATGTTTTTAACTAGTGGTACCTCACAAAGAAAGCAGCCGGGGACTCCAACCCCGTCTCTGTGTCTTACAAACATACAGGCCTCACAAAAGAGCTGGGAATTTCCCGCTCAAGCCTCAGGAAGTAAATCTCCACTCAAAAAGAGCCAAGAAGGCTTCCATCAAGGAAGATTCTTGCTTAAATAGTTACCTTTTAACCAAAGAAGCATGGGACTCAGCTGGCCTCAGAGAGTATATTCAGAATCTTAAGAATCAGAATCTGTCCTTATCACGCTTCAGTAGACTATCATCCAGCGCCCTAGACTGGGTCAGAAGCTGAACTCACCAGTGGGTCCCTGATCAATAGTCAGCAGTGAAGACAAAGGCTTGAACGGGGCATTTGTGTCCTGGGTGAGACATCCAGGAGTCCAGTGATGAATCTGACCCTGTCCAAGTTATGGGCACCAAATTTTAAAGAAAATATTAGTCTGACACTTGTTAAAATGGTAAGGAAGACTTTATTCAAGACTATGCAATAGGGGTATTGCGACAAAGGAGAAAGATCTGGCTCACCTACAAATACAAGTGCAAGTGGGGATTTATAGCCAAGTAATAGGAAAAGGGAGTCAGATGGAAAATTACTAAGGGTAGGAGGGTTCTTCCTAAACTAACCTAAAAGAATTCTTGCTAAAGGCAGGCCAAGGACTTAGATATCAAAGCTGGGGGATGAAGAACTTGGTGATCAGATATCAAAGGTGGGATGATTCTTGCTAAACTGACTTAGCAGGCTTCTTTTCTAAAACTGGGTGAGGCAGGCTGAAGATAGGACAGAGGTCGAGGTCAAGGTCAAGGCCTAGTTGAAAGAAGGTGTAATGTCAGAAGAGCATGACTAAAGTTTGTTCAAGGAGAGAGTTTTTGTCAAACTCAGCAAGTGGTGGATGGATGGATGGATGGATGGATGGATGGATGAACAGATGGTCAGATGCATTGATGGATGAATTAATGGATGAATAACAGAAAGAGTTCTAGAAAACATTAGTAAATAACTTCTTTAGCCTGTTGGGGAGGAAAAAGAAATGGAAAACCTTAATTATTCAAAGCTGATTTGTTGTCATAAAATGTTCATATTTCACTTACCAAAAATAATTATTAAGCCAGACAAATATGAAATGTCACCCACACATTTTTCTGTCAAGAAACAGTTCCTGTCAGAGTCCTGTGAAACACTACAATTAGACAGGATACACCTCTGAGCACAGTGAAATTAGAGATTGCAGCCCTGGGAACATAAAAGGTACATTGCTTGAATCTCATTATCACAGAAAAATTTGGAGATAATTAATAACAACTACTCATTAGTTATAATGTGTCATTCAGGATTTCATAGTGTAACTACATCTAATCTGAGGTGTTACTTCATGCCCAGTAAAATAGCTTTGACACATTCCTCTGGTTTGTGTTCTTTGCTTCTCCACAGTCTCTTTTTACCCCAATTTAAAAAACAAAAGAATGAAAGGAAGGAAGGAAGGGAGGGAGGGAGGAAGGGAGGAAGGAGGAAAAATTCTTTCAAAAGTCAAAAGACATCCAGACTTCTTTCAAAAGTCAGTGAAGTTCACTTCCATTCTGCAGCCTCTGGCTTTCTCTGACAGTCATAATGTTACCAAACACAGGTTTTTACCTGCCACACCAGAGGGACCAAATAAAAACTGGAACACCAGGCTTATGGCAAGGAAAGGGTTTCTATTTCGGGTGACATCAGTCAGGAGATGAGAGTGAGCCCTCACATTTGTCCCATCTCCCTGAGAGATGAGAGGCCAGGGATTTTCAAAGTTGTGAGGAATGTAGCTGCTTGTAGGGAGGGGAGCCGGTGGCCTTGCTGGTCGGTGCTTTCGCATCAGCCCGTGTTTGGCCTTGTGAGGCTGCTTGTGGGGAGGAGGATGGCCAGATAAGAGAATCGCAGGTGGGTGTCCTTGTTTGTCCGCTCTGTGATGGAGGGTGGATTCCGGCGCCAGGAAGCCGAGGAGCTGGGGTCAGGGAGCTCCAGCTTCTTGATGTTCTCTGGACGTCAGTTTCCCTGTAATTAAACTTCAAAAGACCCATAACTGGCCAAACTTCAGTGTAAGCCCGGTGTGAGGCCACCTGGGCTTTTAACAATTCCTAACTTCTATTTGCCTTGTGAAGTTCCGGGATACAAAGGTTTAAAAACCAGATAGTTACATAGGAATGTAAGTTGAGAAGCAGGGAGAGGGGATGAGTGCTTTTGGTTTTAACCCCATATATGCTGGGTCTAATGTAGGGGAACTGATATGAGCGCTGGCATCAATAACATGGTAACATAATTATTCTAATGACCTGCTGGAAGCAGCTGATTAGAGTTGCCATTATAATTATTTGTCTCCATAGCCTCCCCTTTTAGCTCATTCATGAAAATTGATTTCTTTTAACAACCATTTACTATCTATTTAAACCTACCAATTTTTACCTAGCCAATCCATTCCTCTGCAACTTCCAGGTTCTCCAGTTCGACCCTATTGCATTCGGAGCATTCTGGACGAGCTCAGGCTGGTGGCGGTGGCAGGGTTCACCAGCAGAAATCCCCATGCAGTTTACCTTTGGGTTCCACTTTTTCAGAGGTCTGAAGGTGAATTTGAAGAGGAAACAGCCTAATCTGGGAGCCGCATGTTCAAAAAGCTTTCAGAAATGATGTGTTGCTAATTCCAGTGTCCTTAGCACTGTGTTTGTAGTGTAAGGGAGAGATAGTCTTTCATCCAATAGCTCAAAGAGCACATAAGGGAAGCCCTTCATGTAGAAAAGATGGCTTATTTACAGCTCCATTCTCAAAAAAGAAAACTAGAAACATGTACCATTAAACTTCAGAATTGAGAAAAAGTAAATTTCCATCTACAAAATTATCAGACAGAGTGTAAAGAAAGTAAATGTAAAGAAATAAGAAGGAAAGATTTGAGCTGATGAAGACGCATGCAGAACGTTGGCTTGGCGGAGGGGATCTGGAGTCTGACAAGGATCCTGAAGATCCTGGATCACTTCCTAAACTAGGTCATAGGAGGTCAGTGACTAATTTGGCTATGGAATTATTAACCATTCCTTAGTATTTGCATTCATTTTATGCATCCTTTCACAGAAATTGAAGATATACAGACATAAATCTGGTACTGGGTATTAAGTAACAAGGTTCTGAGACATTGTAAACATTTACTTGGAGATGTCTTGTATTCAATCCAGTACTTTTACCGATTATTTTTGCAAATATGACATAGTTTAAAAACTCAATAACTAATTGTAGCACTTATTCATAAATACTAAGTGAATTCATCTACCACTCAACAATTCAACAAACAGAGTGAGCTCTTCTTTGTTTCTAGGAACTGTGACGGCGTGCCACAGTTGAGGCAAAGCCAGGACACTTGTACTCCTGTCCTTCTAAGGTGAATGATCAATCTATGAACAACTAAATTCAGTATGAGCACTACTGCAATAATGGAAAAATGTGCTTTAAAAGCACAGAAAGTGGACTGAAAATACTTTTAATTGTGATGTTTATTTTCAACAGAATACTCATTTTGGTAGCTTCATAGTTTCACTGCAAATTTTATTTCAGTGATTCAAGGACTATTTATTGAACAGCTAGAAATTTACCAGAGAACCTGACAAGGCAGACACATTTTCTGCCCTATAGAAGTTTCCATTCTGGTGATGATAAACTGGCAATGAACATAAAAGTAAATAAGATAATTCAGGTTGTATAAAGTGCTATTTTTTGTGTGTGTGTAAGGAAGATTAGCCTTGAGCTAACACCTGTTGCCAATCTTCCTCCTTTTGCTTGAGGAAGGTTATTTTGTCCCTGAACTGACGTCTGTGCCCGTCTTCCTCTATTTTATATGTGAGACGCTTCCACTGCCTGGCTTGATGAGCAGTGTAGGTCCACGCCTGGGATCCGAACCCACAAACCCTGGACCACTGAAGCAGAGAGTACGAACTTAACCAATACACCACTGGCCCGGCCCCTAAAGTGCTAACATTTTTTTTAAAATAAATAGAGCAGTGGAACAAAGACTGTTAGGGGGTGGAGGGTACTCTAGGATGGATAGGCTTGGTGGAGGGAGTGGGCATTGAACTAAGAGCTGGAAGATGAGAGGGACCTCTTTTGAATATCTTGGCACAGAAAGAAGGCAGTGAGAGGAAACAGCAAGAACAAAGGCCATGAAGTGGGAGTGAATTTGGCTCATGTAATAGTAAGTGCCTACACTGTGTATCTAATCTAATCTTATAGTTAGTGTCTAATCTAAATGGTACCATTGTTAGAAAAATGCTCATAACAACATGATAAAAACTAGACAAGGAATTTGCAGAGGTGTTTCCGCCTCCAGGCTGCCACTGCTCAGAAAGTTCAGGAAGTTGAAGTTTCTTTGGTAGGAAGGTGGGAGCAGCTGCTCTTTACTGGGAGCCCCCGGTTGTGCCATGATTCTCATTACCTTCAATTCATTTGGTATCTTTTATCGAAAATAAACTACACTTTGAAGAGAGACTTGTAATTCTATTCATGTCCTAAGGCAGCTTGTTTGAGGAATGTCAAGAGGGCCAGTGGGCTGCAATGTCCTTGCCAGTCTTCAAATGTATGGGTTGGGCCATGTGTCCAGGTAAGGGAAAAAAATGCAGCCTCAAGAGAAAAGCAGGAAGTGTCAATATAATATGCCAATGGCTGATGCTGCAATCTCTGATTTAGGTCCTGAACCTTAGTCAACACTGTATAGGCAAAATGTTAATGCTTCACTCTAAAGATTAGCTACAAATTTAATAATTATGCACACTAATAATCCAATGCAATGTGCCATTTAATGTCCTTTGGTAATCTGCCATTCATTGATTGAAAGGGATACCTGTGTCAGCAATTTCTAAATTTGATTTAATTAGCATTTTGCTTACTGCTTCTTAGGGTTTTCCTGAACAAAAAAATAAATAAATGCAAAGTGTCAATGTATGCTTTTACTTGGAAGAAATGCTTCAGAAACGTTTCACTAATTTTCCTTTTGATCAAGGGCAATTTATTAATGAATGACTTGAATCATTTTACAGAAAAACATAAACTTGTACAGTTAGGCTATTAAAGACTTTAGAAAATTGTTTAGAGATATAAAGTTTCAAATTATTCTTGGAAGATGAAACACATTTGAGTTAATTATTCATATTTTTAATATACATATAAAGGAAAAAAGTAAAATTTATATTTTATGCAGGATTACCCAGGAACTTTTTAAAAATGTAAGACAATAAAATTAAAAATGAAAGCATGAGAGAATATAAACCATATCCAAAACATAGACATTGGACATGGCTCACGAATCTGAAGAGCGTAACTATAAAAGAAGAATCTAAATCTTTTTGAGAAGCAAATAGAAGAACCAAATCTGTGGAATAATAGAAACAGAAAATTATCGTAAATAAATGACAAAACCTGAAGTGTCTATTAGAAAAAGAAATCTATTTGAAATGATAAAGCTAGAGAAATTTCCACATCAAGGATCAGGCCTTGTTCCTCGGGACTGAGAACAATTCCTGGCACACAGTAGACACACGATAGATTTCCACGTGTGAATGGAAACATGACAGCTGTAATACGCATTCAAAATTTATGATAGCATAGGAGGTTTTAAATGTTGCTACTTCAATTTTTTAACAGTAATCTTTTAATAAGTTATAATTTACTTGTCTAAAGTTGATGATCATGTCATTAAATCATCAAATTTCTAGTTGTGGAAAATAATTTTTTCTAAGAAGTAATGCAATATTTTTGTTTACATAATTTGTTAGGCCTGTGGTTATAGTCAAAGTGTAAAGTGCACTGAAAATGTATATTTAAAAATTTATTAACTAAATCTGCTTACTTCTGGGATTCCTGCTTCATAAAATACCTTTGAAGAGTAGGTATTTCCAAAATGGAAATATAAAATTTCAAATGCTTAATCCAATTGGTTGCAGTTATTTATTGTCACAAACACACACTAAGTGACAGTCACTGTTAACAATGCTTTGCCTTTCAGGTGCTTTCCTTGACTTAACCACGACACAGTTATTATCAAAATGTTCATCCCAGCTAAAAAACTGCCAAAAAATATTTTAATACTATTTGTAATTTTCTTCTGTAAATGTCATTAGGTAATTTTTTTTTCAATTTGGAAAATAATTGACTGTTGGTCAGAAAAAAGGGAAATGTGTACAGAATTTATGACTATGTAAATTTTACCCCAATATTTCAAAATCAGATGGTATAAACTTCATAATAACCTCAAATTCAACATCACTGGAGTTTGAAGATCATGATTACAAAGAAATATATTATCAGAATTCAGTTAACAATCTACACTTTCTGCTGCATATCATCATCCTTGTTAAAATGCAATGTTTTGATGGGGAATTGCCACCTACTTACCCTTTTTCAGCCAGTTATTTTACTTTTAGATCATTGTTCTGAAATAATATACAGAAAATTACACAAGGGATGTGGTGACACTGCTTTGGTGGATTTGCTGCCCTCTGTACCTGACTGGAAAGACGAGGGGTCACAGTGGAGGCAAGGTCTCACCAGGAATAAAGTCTGAGAGAAAATAATAGAGAAGTGCATTTGTATTATTGTTCATGAAGTTCAAGATGACATCAGTATCATCAGAAATTTATGACATGGAAAAAATATATTCTTAAGTCATATTACACTGAAAAGAGTTTGATTTTTCTCTCACCAGCATTTTTTAAAAAAATCTAATAAAACTGGCCTTAAAAGTAACCTTAGTTGTGAGAACTCTAGAGTCAAAGAGAAATTTATATTTAGAGAAAACAAATGTGGTTTTACTTTTGGTTGCATGTAAAAATTATTTACTTTTTAAGCAGGCTTGCCTTAGAATCTGAGTACTATAATCTGGAACAAATAAAATACCTTTTTTTTTTCTGGTATTTGGAATCACTTTCTGCATTTCATAATTTAAAAAAAAGTAAGAGCCTTTGCAAACGGTGCCTCCAGCATTTCTTATTCAAGTTCATATGTGCACGCATTAGTACCTCACAGAAACAACAAAGACGTCGAAGTTAATGAGCAGAGCCATGTGCCTAAGGTGCATTTCCTATGTGAACTCCAAGACACTGGAAGGGCAGTGTAGACATTCTCAATAGTCCAAATTAATCTTCAAACCTGCCCTTTGACATATGTCAAGAGCAACAGTTTTTCAAAAATTATTCATAACATTAAATTGAGCACAGTGCATGCAATAATTTCAAAAGATTCATATCATTTTTAAGTTAACAGAAAATGTGCAAATAAGATATCCTGTAATACATAAAATATATGTGTATAACTTAAAGTAAACATTCATATTATCACTCAAGTGATTCTTTATTGAGAGCCATTGTGCTCAGCCTACTGGTTTGATGGAGGGTCTACAAGTGATAAAAAACATATTTTTTATATTCCTTTCAATTTAAAAGCACTAAAATTACAACTATGAGAGAGAATGTTTCCAGTCCAATAAATATCAAATATTTTGAGAATCGATTGTATGTTCAATGCAGTATTTGGTGACTTGGAGAACAGCATGATTTAAATTCATGAAACAAATATAGTGACATCTCACTTTACAAGAAGTTTCTTCTCCAGTAACTTCACTGAGAATATCTAAGAACCAGAAGATGAACAAAAACCTTTCCTTCTTTAAGACTAATAATTGGATGTCAATGTCACACTGAGTTTCGTATACTGTAGTCATCAAGAATCTGAGCGTCTCTATCACTAGACGCAGCTGGAACACAATGTATTCCACTACAGACTGGAAACGACTACCTAGAAGATGATGCCTAGAAAAGAATGTTGTTCCAGATGCTGTTTGTTCAACAGGTATTTGTTTTATTTAGAATTTATGCATAAACAAGAAAACTTTCTGGGGTGATGGAAGTATTATAAAACAAGCTTGTAGTGGTAGTTGCACTATTTGTATAGGTTTACTAAAATTTATCAAACTATACTTACAGCTCAGGAATTTTATATTATGTAAATTATATGTCAATAGAACTTAAAAATAAATGGGGAGGGTTGTTGGGTATGTAGAGGTTTTGTTAGATGGATATATATGCAATGAAACAAGAATCGTAAAATACTGGTGGTAGAATCTAGGTGATGGGTTTACAGGTGTTCACTGTAAATATTTTTAAACTTTTTGTATGTTTGAAAATTTCTATAACAACATTTGGAAAAAATAGAGCACAATTAGTAGCAATTATTTAAACCACTTCATGGTTTAAATCAAAAAGTTGAAACTCTACAATAAATCAGTTACGTTGAAAAAAATTGATGTGCCCACTCTGATTTCTTGAAATACTATTTCCTATTAGATATTATGAAATATTAGGGCACTTTGGATAATTGGCTGATCCAGGTCTGTAGCAGAAAATGTAAAATATGAGTGTGGAAGATTTATACCAAATGGCAAAATAGGTATTAAAAACTATTAGAGTCATATCAAAGAGACACCAAATCAAGTCACTTTAAAGAGGCCCCAATGGTCAAAGATAGACCAATTTGAGGTTTCATGTGACTATGAATTGTAATGGGTTGCAAGTTACTAAATATGTTTAAATTAATGAGATTTTAATTAAAAAGAAGAAAAACATTGATTACCTCTGAAGAAGGCAAGGAACCAATTCATTCTCGTCAAAAATGAGTAAACAAAAGGAAACTATCAAGCACTTATCTTGTCTCTCTTGTATGAAGTGTACCATGTGGAAAGCAAAGAGTATATGGGGGAAACATTCTTTTAAAATTTTCTCAGCTAATTAGTGAAAGCACGATGATAGAATGAGAACATCACCTGTCAGTGATAAGTTATTGAGAGTAAACTTTAAATATTCCATATATTTTTTCTGTAATCTTCTAAATGCTCCAGTTTGTCTTGCTGTGACATATCAATCATTTAAGTCAATCCAACCAGAACATTACATATGGTAATTAACTGACTGCTTTGTGAACCAAATGGCAATATGGAGCTTAAAAGCACTAATGCATCTTCTCATATGGCTGACATCTCTTCATTTGGAAAAAAAATTATATTTTTTGTATGTGAAAATTATATTATTTTCTGCTATGTGAGTGTGCTTATAATACAGTTGTATATAGAACAAAGGGATGAACGATAAGGAAAATTAAATCAATATATAATTTAGCTATAAGGATATTTGGGCCATATGTTTTACTTTTTTAATCTAACTCTTTATATATGTTCAAAATAACATTAATTATTGTGTAGACACATACGATAAAAGTTTAAAAATGTGTAAAAGTCACACATTTTTCTAGTGGTTACCTTAAACGTATATTTTATATTAAAGTCTCGAGTAAAAGTATCTATTTCCACTGTCTTCCATTGTTTCCCTGTACCATACCCCATCTTCATTCTCATTTATTTTACGAGTGCTTATTTATACTTAATGATACATTTTTATTGTTTTTTCCTATCATTGTTTTTTTAATCCTTGGATACTTTTCTTTTTGTGCTGACATACATTTGCTAGTCATTCTCTTTTGAAAGGGGTTGTTAAGGGTGATAGTGGACAATTCTGAGTCTTTTTATTTCCAGTATCAGGAATATGGTGGTGATGATGGGGCTGCATATGATAGAAATCGCAAATAACAGTGGCTTAAATGAGATGTAAAGGATCAGTTTTCTTTCAAGTAACATGAAATACAGTATGGCAGCTCCAGTATACCGGGGCGTTCAGATTTCTTCTCTATATCTAATTCGTCAATCTTAAAGTATGAGTCCTCTCTTCTCCCTAGAAGGTACCTCAGGGTCTGGGATGGCTGTTGAAAATATAGCATTTAAAGCAAGAATTAGGAGTAAGGGAGGAAAGGCTAGAAGGAGTGTTTTTCAGGTATCTTGTCTTCCCTTTTAAGAAATTTTCCTGTCAACTTCTTAAACCTCCTTGACCAGAACATAGTTATGTAGCCAAACTAGCTGTAAAGGAGGCTGGGAAATCTACTCTTTTAGATGTGTATATTACAGTCCTGAATAAAATTGGACTTTTGTTACCAAAGAAGAAGAGTAGAAGGACTATTAGGTAGACAACAGCACTCATTCACTGAGTGGTTTTACTTTCCCCAGTTTAGGCAGACTTACTGATGATGGCTGGTCCTATTTGCCCTGCAGGTATTCTAAAAGGATAACAGGAGATGCTCAAAAACACATGGAAATGAGAACATGTTTGTGTGTTTACGGTAAGGAAGTCTCAATCACATTTTCAAATACCTTGTCTTTGCTCAGGAGTCCTGCCTCTCTTTATCTACCTTTCTCAATTTAGAAAAATGCTTTTGTTTTGGTTGTTGCTGCTGCTACAATTGTCTAAAATCTGTAATGTTGCCTGGGCAAGTATATTTCCCAGCAAGAGCTAATGGGATTAAACTCCAGGGAAGCTATGGGTACATCTGGTCATTAAAACACAACAGCCACCCCCTCAGCCCCAACAATGTACCCCAGGTTCAAGACACTCCCTCCAGTTGTCAGATTCTTATGGCCTGTTAGTTCCCTGCAGGGTTCAGCCTTAAACTGTGGGCACTGACCCTGTCTGTCTGTTCTCAACATGAGCAAGCCAGCTCAGAGCCTCAGGACTGCTTCAGATTTCTTATATTTTCTACCTTCGAGAAGAAGTAAATCTCAGCTTTTGGGGGGAAAAAAATCTCAGCTTTTCTGTAGGGAATAGTGACAATAAGGACTAAAATATTTTCTGAAATTCTGTCAGTAGTTTCCATCTTTTTTGTGCCTTAATATTTCTATCTCATATAGTGATTAAAAGAACCAAAGTATAGTTTGGTTTAGAGCAGAGGTTGGCAAACTTTTCCTGTAAAGGCCATATAATAAATATTTTCAGCCTTGCGGGCATATGACTCTGTTGCGACTACTCAACTCTGGTGTTGCGATATAAAAGCCTCTACAGACAATTCATAAACGAGTGAATGTAGCTGTATTCCAATAAAATTTTATTTAAAAAAATAGGCAGAGGGCCAGATTTGGCCTGCAAGCTGTATTTTGCTGGCTACTGGCCTAAAAAAGATGACAAACTCCTAGTTTGGGGGGATATTCCATAAAGAAAGTGCTAGCAGTGAGGGGAAACACAGTTGCTTTTGCTATTCAATGGCATTTTGGTTTTCCAGGTCTGTGGCAACTACAAAGTACCAAAACCTCTCTGGTTTAAAACAGCAGAAATTTACTCTTTGCAGTTCTGGAGCCTGGAAGTCCAAAATCAAGGTGCTTAAAGGATCCTGCTGTCTCTGATTGCTCTAGGGGAGAATCCTTCTTTGTCTCTTCCTAGTTTCTGGTGTTTTCCAGCAATCTTTGGAATTTCTTGGTATGTAGATACATCACTCTAATCTCTAGCTTTTGGCATCACATGACTGTCTTCTCTGTATCTCTGTTTCCAAAATTTCCTCTTCTTATAAGAACACCAGTCGTATTGGATTCAGGGTCCATCCTACTTCAGCACAACCTTATCTTAATTTACCTAATTACATCTGCGATGACCCCATTCCCAAAGATTACCTTTTGGGGCTCTGGGGGATATGGTATATATTTTTTTAGGGGACACGATTCAACCCATAACAAATAGTATTATCATTTGGAACCAATGAATCACCAAATCCTGTCTTCTCAATCACCATTCCTTGCAGTAGGTGCTCCACTCAAGTGGCATATACAGAAGTAAACTTAGCCAAAGGGGAAATGTGAAACATTTTATTTTAAGCTAGGCCAAGCCAGCACATCATGTCCAGATGGAATCTTCTATAGCAATTTGCGTTGTAGTGTGTGATTAAATCAAAGTCTCAAGCCAAGCCTTTACATCCTCCGCACTCCAAATTCCCATCTGGTATGCATGCTAATCCCTGGCTAGTTACACTGTGGGAAGAAGTTAGAGAGAGCAAGGAGGGTTTATTCGTCAACTCTGATGAAAGCAGTGTAATACAAACTTAGCCTCAGAGTTTTTCCTATTTTCTTCTTTTACTTGAATTGTTTCTATTCTTACATCTCTCTGACGACTATTCTCTAGCTACTACCACACCTTCTAAATGTTTTGAGTTTTCTCTGTAAAAAAGGAGATCAAGAAGTGTTAAAGGTCATCAAAACCTTTCTCCTTGATTAATCACAAAAATAAAGAAATAATAATGGAAAAACTAGAGCTCTGTAGAGTTCATTTTCATAAACAATTTCTGGAGTAAGACTCTATTTCTCGTGTCGGGCAGGGAGGTTAATCAATTCTATGGAGTTGCTTGCCTATGCTAAATGACCTCAGACTGCTGCTCTTTCATCCTTATTTTATTCATCCATATTGTTTCTTGTGTCTTCTCTCCATTGCCAATCAGCATGTGTAAATATAACCATAAGCCTAGGAATATGAAAGTATTACACTTAACCAAACACCCCAAGTAGTTTAGTTTGGAATCCTAGCTTTCTGCCTAGCAAGAAGCTCATATTTTCCCAGGGGAATGCTCTTTCCCTGATATTCTCATAAACCCTTAGGGTTACTTCTCTGTGTTGCCAGATTATTTTTAGCCTCTCCCCCCAGCAATTTGTAGGTCTTTAGTTATTTCCTTGAAGAAATCCTAGGAGGGAAGGGATTTCCTTGCAAATCATCAGAGATATTCTCTGCTGTTCTGCAGTCCTGCTCCACTGGCTCTTGTCAATCTGCTGCTCATAGGTTGTTGAATATATCACTGATATTCACACGAGCTTCAGTCTTCTGCCTGCATTTCTTCCTGCTTTCTGTCCAGCTGGTTAAACAAAAATTCTGTCTCTCATGACCATCTCTTTCATAGAGTGTTCCCAGATCTTTGGGAGACTTTGTGATAAGTTCTATTCTTTTTACCCAAGCCTTCCACTTTCCAGAGTTTTCAGATATTGGACAGCAGAGTGGGGAGGAGATTTGGGTTGAGGAATGGTCAACAGGAGACCCATTCTGTACCTGATGTTTCTGTCCAAAATCTAAGCTCTACTTCTCAGTCCAGTCCACTCCACCAGACTGGCCTTTGCTTCTGATGATATTCTCTTGGAGTTTCAAAATTTCTTTCCTCAAAACTTAGTTTCCCAAATCTTCGATATCTCAGCTTTCTCACTACAAATGAGCAAGTTTAACCAAATTGTCTCCGACTGAAGCAGCACATTGGAAGAGAGTAAATATTACATTTGGAAGCAGATCAAGCTTCTAGTCCTAGTTTTTCCCGGAGCTGACTCTCTAGCTTGGGTAAGTCCCATAATCACCTTGGCCTGAGCATCTCCTCTGCTGATTGAGTGGAACTAACAGATATCTAAGGTCCCTAAATACATGTAGATTTAGTTTGTATTTTTGAACT
Source organism: Tapirus indicus (assembly GCA_031878705.1). Classification (NCBI taxonomy): domain Eukaryota; kingdom Metazoa; phylum Chordata; class Mammalia; order Perissodactyla; family Tapiridae; genus Tapirus; species Tapirus indicus. The sequence continues at coordinate 4,862,669 of CM062933.1, forward strand.
TTTTTCATCTTGTATGTTAATCTTAAATTGTTTCTTTCTTTTTTTCTTCAAGGAAGATTGGCCCCGCACTAAGATCTGTTGCCAATCTTCCTCTTTTTTCCTTTTTTCTCCCCAAAGCCCCAGGATGGAGTTATGTATCATAGTTGTAGAGTTGTAGTGCTTCTATTTGGGACATAGCCTCAGCATGGCTTGATTGGGGTGTGAATACGTCCATGCCCAGGATCCGAACCGGCAAACCCTGGGCCACCAAAGTGGAAAGCATTAACTTAACCTCTACACCACTGGGCTTGCCCCTTATATTGTTTCTTAATCCCATTCTGTTGTGTCCTCTCTTTTACATTGGCTGGGGTGCTGGGCTTCATTGGTCATTTTGCATCAGAATTCTCAGTTTACTTGGTCAACTTCATTATTGAGTTACATGAATTAGGGAAGTTCTAACACTCAGTGATGTTTAACCATAAATTAAAATATACACAAGGAAAGATCAATGGAAAAGCCACAGTTTTAGTTTATTACTTAATAAGGAAAATACAACTAACATTAAACATGGCCATAATTTGATAAATGGTAGGAAGGGCAGTTCTCTCCAAGAGCAAACATTTTGCAGTAACGTTGGCTTTTTTCTCCTCTTTCAACATGGACTGGGACCTGCACTGTGTACCTTACACCTTTCACATTCTGTTGGGTGAATTATTCCTCTGGGCTATTTGCCTCATCTAAGGTCTCTCATGGAGAAAGAAATCAAATCCTAGATCTGCAGAGATATATGTGATTTCAGGGTAGTAGGAAGAGAAAAAAGGCAGTCACAGCTGTGTCAATTCCTCATTGCTTTGAGTTAGAATGTCTTTCTGTGTAGGTTCTCCCTTAGATTCTGTTAAGTGTGTCAATATGAGATGGGCAGATTGGAGAGTAACCCCAAGCCTGGCTTAAGAAAGGCTGGTGTGGCCTTTGTCTTCAATGTAGAGGCATTTTAATAATCACCATGGAGCGCTCCTCCACATGGATCTCAGAGAGTGCACAGGCTGTGTCAGAGGAGGCATTTGGCACTTCTTGGGTAATAACATCTCAGAGGTTCAGTTTATGTCACTATAGCAGATGTCATGTCTCATCCCATTACTTATTTGAAGTGTGTCTCTACCATTTTTAGTTCAAAGCTTTCAACATATCCCACTAAATATTGCTCAGAGTTATTTGATCCTTAGATGGTAATATCTATTTAACTGTTTTATTTTACTTTGAAGTATTCCTAATATCGGAAGTAGCTTAACTTTTGTTTTATCTTGCTTTTAAACCACTTGAGAGCTTTATTTCAATTTTTGTCCTTTTCAAGCGATGAGCATGGGTCTATCACCCCTGTCTGGGCCGTATCCTATTGTAACCTCCTCTGTACCTCCTGAACTCTGTCCAGCCAGTTCTGATACTTTCTCCAAAGATCTGATTACTGAAGATAATTTCCTTTTGTTTGTGATAATTCTTCCATAATTGCAGTTATAAATGAAAGGGCAGAACAAATCCCTTCTCAACTGGAAACTCACAGATTTTATTATCTTCTGCTTAGTCAAATTCAATTTTGCTTCCAATGCTTTCCACACCCTGGGTCACATAAATGAGGCTGCATTGTTCTGTGTCTTATTTTTGCTCTCTTTGTTTTGATCTTTCTTACTTAAGGCAGGTGGTATTTTTCAAGGCAAATCCTCCTTGTTGGAAAGCAAGATGCAAAGCTGGTGACAGTCCCGGTCATATGTCTAAAGGCAGACAAAACAATTGTTGGAATGCCAAACCTAAATGGTTCAGTGACCTGCAAAGAAATTTGGTCTCTGTACAGGCTGAGAGAATGATTTTTCATCAAGTCATACTCCCCTAAGTCCTATGCTCTAACATGATTGCTTCAGAGAGAAGTGCTTTGGATTAGAACGTTAATTGTTGAAAGGGATTCTAAGAAATAGTTGTGGAGATAGAAGTCAGAAAATCTTATGGCTTTGGCTATTTTAAAGATCTTTATGACAAATTTTCTCTCGCTATGGAAAAAATCATTGGGCTATTCTGAAGAGAATAGTGTGACAAATTAATGATTGTGAAAAGCTTTGAAAATGTTAAACTAAGTATCTTTATGGAAAGAAATCATACCAACTCCCAATATTTAAAGCAGCCTCCACTACAATTCAAAAACTGCAGATTCCATATCCCTGGTGGTCCTGTCAGCCCTAGAGTTTAGGCTGACATATCTCTCTATTGAGTTGCCCATGAACAGTCTATTATCTTCAGGCAGACCATAAACATATCTCAGTGTCTTTGCATTCTGCATTCCACTAGTCCTTCTAGTAGTTCAAATGCTTGAAGCCAGAAAGAACAATGGCTGGTCTAAGGGGAAAAGAAAACTTCTTCAAAAAAAAGAACACCCATCTAATCTCCACCATTTAGCGAGTTTTGTCGACAATGAATTTCTCCATACATTTCTAATTATAGCCTGCAAAAGATTTCCTTAAACTCTTTATAAGTAGAAACTGTTATAAATATAAAAAAGAGAAATAGCCAAAATAACCAACAAACATTTATTGAGGGCTAAACATCCTATCAGTTTTGCAGTAGGTACACACAGGAGTATTTATACACGGAAATTGGGGTAGAGTAAGTAAATGGAAACTTAAGTTGTAAATGGTTTTCTACAAACATTTCCTCCTCTGGATCACTGTAATATTGTATAATAGCATCTCTCTTTAGATTCCAAGCAAATAGATTCTCTCTCCTGGTGCCAGAGCCTTACTTCTTCATTAATTTAGGAGACTTTTTAAAAAATTTTTGAGCTTCTCTTATGTATGTATAGGAACCGTGAAAAGCATGGGAGGAGCAGGTAGGAATGAGACATGCTCTATGTCTTGCATCTTATTGGAAAGTTAGACACATGCACAAGTATCCATGAATAAAAAAGATACATCATTTAATATAGTTACAAAGGAAACACAGTGAGGACACAGTCAAGGGATTAATTAAGCTGTTAATTAGTTAATAAAGAATCCAGGCCAGCCTCCTTGTTGAGCCCTTGGGGGCTTTTATGGGTTAGACTTGTGACAGAGGACAGTGTCAAGCCTTCATACGGTAACTGTAGGTTTTCAATTACAAAAGGAACTTGATCCAATCTACTGTGAACAGAAATAGGCTCTGGGCCTAAAAGTTAAACTAATTATGTTCAACAATACTCACTCCCATACTATGGAGAATCTGAAAGCAAAATATTTAGAGATATAGATATTTTCCATTTAGTGCACGTTTAAGGGGAAATAAATTAGTAAAGCAACAAGGTTCTCATACTGATAACATTTGCCATTGAGACTGTGACTCAAGCTTAGTTGTCTAGTTCATGTTTCTCTGACTACTAGACTTGGTAGAATCAAGAAGTTGATTTGGATGTTAAAAAATTAAAAGTTGGAAGAAAGCATTCAGTGAGTTGATTTAAAGACACTTCTTTTTCCCTTTTTAACACCCTTTATAATGTGTTACATTTTGTATAAAATTATTAGCCTATGCACCTGTATTTCCTTAAAATTTACTTTAAGTAAATCTTTATCAAGGGTATTTTTAAGGAAGCTTTTATTCCCTTCTAAATACATCCTGCTGAATACCTGCTACAAATCTCTTATTTCTCTGGGATCAGCTTTTATCAGTTCTTGCTGGACCCCGAGTCTGCTCTGTCTCTGAATGGGCTTCTGTTTCTGTCCCAGTTTCCTTCAGAGGCTATTACAGTGGGAAAGTCTAGTCTTTAAGTGGTAAGATTTCTTCTTTTTTTTTCCGGGTAAAAATATCCCACAAATTATTCTACAGATGCAAAGACTTTTGACTACTGTAAATAAAAACTACCATATGTAACCAAATCCATAGGATTGGGTACATTTAAATGAGATGTGGGTATAAATGGTTTAAATCCCCCAAAACAGCCTAGTCATTGCCATAATTCTTCAGGTGATATTTCACTACCTTTAAGACAACAGGAAGTGATACTAATAAAAATGACTGATGATTTTTGAGTGAAAAATTGTGGAAAGTTACTGTTAACAGAGATCAAGTGGTCCTAAAACTCTAATTATATATATTTTTACATATCATTATAAGCCACTCCCAATATCTCTTGTGCTGCCGTCTCCAGCTCTAACAAATTAATAAATATTTAAAACTAATGTCCATATTCCACAATGTATTTCTGTTGGCTTAACAGAAGCCAACAAATGTTAGAGAAATGTTTCACTAGAATAGACAGACAAAGGAGTTACTCTTGTAACACATGAGATAGTTAATTACTATTTTTAATATGAAGATGAACTGAGCTTTTCAGTAGAAGCCGTGTGTTGGTTTCTCAAGGATCTCTTCTGGTTGTACACAAAGGATTTCTTCTTATTAGGATCCATGATGAACACAGATTTCCCTAATGAGTAAAAACTTACCATAGTTTCTATGTGAACAACATCACCAGGATGTAAGCTCTGGACGTCAGGGACCACACCTATTTTGCTCACCACTGTATCCCCAGTGCCTACCACAGTGTCCAACTCATAGCAGGTGCTCATTTAACATTTGTTGACTATTTTACAAGGGAAAATCAAACGTCTTCATGACTAAATAAGTCTAAGAGTGATATTGTTTAACTCTTCTACACCCAGAATCAGATAAATTGCAGCCAATATGGGTTTGGTTCTCACACATATTTGGTCTTCATGAATTATGAGTGATAGGATGGGGGACACAATGAGACACAATATAACACAACTCTTGCTTCATATTGCTGAAATTTTAGTATAGAAGACAGACTATGAAACAAAGATAAAGAACAGAGCCGGTCAAGAAAGTAATGGGAGGTATTTTATAGACAGTGCTTAAGAAAAGATTCTAGGAGATGTTCAACCTGAAAGAAGACTTGTATTCAGTGAAGAAGCACTAAGTGAAAACTTGGAGAGAGATCACCATAGTCAGAGGGAATAGTGTGCAGAGCACTTGAGATAGGAATAAGCTTGATGAGTCCACCAAACACCAAACAGGCTGGTGTGGTTGGAATGGACTGAATCAAAAGGAAAGAGGTAAGAGATGGCTTCAGAAAGCAAGCCAGATCATATAACACCTTTTTTGTTTTGAACACGGGAACGACACAGTATCACTTTTTAAAATTTATTTTTATTGCTTTATTGAGGTCACATTGGTTTATAACATTGCGTAAATTTCAGGTGTACATCATTATACTTCAGCTTCTGTATAGACTGCATTGTGTTCACCACCAAAATTCTAGTTTCCGTCTCTCACCATACATATATACCCCTTTATGCCTTCTGTCCAGTGGTAGGGGATGGATGTGATAGGGACAAGATATTTGAGGTCCAATTGTAAGCATCAAGGTGAGCCCTCCGTCTGAATTCAAGGATAAGAGAGAGTAAGGCTCCATGAGCCCAGCCTTAGAATGGAGTGTGGTTTGGAATTTAGCAGGTGTTTCAATCCACTTCAGGCACTTATAGGTCTATTGGTAGTGAAAAAGTCACAGCTATCTGTAGCTGTTTTCAATCCTCTGAACTCAATTCTTTCTTTTGTATTGCAATAACTTCTCTACCATAGCCAATGGATACTCAAAGGATTCTTATGTTGAATCTTCTGGGACTCCAGTAGTTGGAAATGAAAGGGAAAATTTCTTTCCTGATACTAAGAACGTGTTCGGCTGTCAGGATATAGGCATATAGATGGTCCACCTGATAACTTTGTTACTGCTCCAAACGTTCAATTAGGTTTTGCTCCAGTCTGTGATTGGAATCACCACTGCAACATGAGCTGCCTAGGTAGAGACTAAGGAAATGCCTGGAGAGTTGATCCTTAGAGATCTCCTTAATCTTGCTTTCCTGACTCAATCTATATGGCCCTCTCCCATAATGCAATTAAAATCATTAAATAATACATACCAGGAAAAATAAAGAAGCTCACAACGCACGTGCAGATTTTCAACAAAAAGCAGCATGGGTAATAAGTGTTTTGGCTTCTTTCCCAGCTCAGTAATGATTAGTGAAGTCGTGTGTAGAAAATATTTGCAGTGTACAAAATTTCTAAAGCTGTTGCTAAATCAAAAATGAATGCAAACAATGTGTGGTTTGCAAAGCTTTAATTAGTTCACCAGAAAAATGACTATTTGCATTGATATGACTGGACCGCTGGATGACTACTTTTAAATTGTGATAGACCAATCCTGTTACATCATTAAATAAATTATCAATCTATAAAATTTAGAAAAATGGAGGTTTAAAGTTAGAATTGCAGCAGTCAACCATTCAATTCTGCAATCATTGGGTATCTTTTTTGTGCAAAATTTTTTCCTAGTTAATACATAGACTATTCATATATGGATTTTGGTTAAAGTGGTGTTTCTTGGTAACACATTACAGTTGATCTTAGGGAAGACATTGACCTGAGTCAATGCCGCTAACATTCAAAGCTATTCTTATGCAATATATTTAATTTGACACAATCACTCCAAATAATTCCCCATTTTTACCTGCTCCTGCCACCAGAAGAGGGATTGAAGACCACCTTAAAAGATCATCTCCAAGGAAGATCACATATGAAGGACACATGAGTGACATGGAAGAAGATTTTGATTAATGAAAACATTAAAAATATAGAATGTTATAAATATGTAATTTCACAAGTTAATGTGAAGTTTAATACAATTATAAGCAAAATTCTAATGGGACAGTTATCAGGAAACTTACATTCCTCCCTCTGTGAGAGGAGGGAGGTGCATATCAGCTGAATAAATGTATTAGCATGGTTATTTTATACAGTGATTGGTAGGTGATATGATCAAGGAACAGCATGGGGGTGAGGGTAGGTCACCGCTTAGACTGGTGCTCAAGGAAGGCCTCCCTGAGATAACTTTGAGCTGAGAACCCGATGACAAAAGTGATTACTCTTCACTCTACGTTCATTCAAAGTCGATTGTGGTCAAATTAATATTTATGCACCCAGCAAAAAGACAATTTTCTCACTATGCCTTCAGAACATTCTATTTCATATTTGCATGTGATGTGAATTTGCCACATTAAATACCAAAAATAACGCATTCTTTAGAAAGCCATTTGGGGAAACTGTTTTGTCTTCTAAAGTCATCCACTGAGTTTAGAGTCTGAGCAAATGAGTTAAATCCTTAACTCGGTCACATATTGTTGTCTGGCCATATGCAAATGTTCAAACTCTCCGTGCCCTTGTTTCTTTATTTGTGAAATGGGAATATTATATGGTAATCAGAGTAGTGCCCCTTTAATGATTTCCATGTCCTAATCTTAGGAAACTGAGAATATATTATGCCTCATGGCAAAGGAGAATGAAGGGTACAGATGGAATTAAGGTTGCTAATCAACAGACCTTAAAATGGGGAGATTACTCTAAATTATCCAGATGGGCACGATGTCCGCAAGGGTCCCTAAATGTGGAAGAGGGAGACAAAAGAGAGAAGGAGATGTGACAATGGAAGCAAGGTTGGAGTGACGCAACGCAACGTGAAGACTCAACCTGCCATTGCTGGCTTTGAAACTGCAAGTGGGTCATGATCCAAGGAATGTGGGAGCCGCTAGAAACTGGAAAAGGTAAGGAGACGAATTCCTCCCTAGAGCCTTCAGAAATGGACCAGCCTTTCTGACACCTTGATTTTATCCCATTGAAACCTGCAGCAGACTTCTGGCCTCCAGAACTGTAAAATAATACATTTATGCTGTTTTGAGCCATTGCATTTGTGGTAATTTGTTACAGGAGAAAGTTGCAGTCTCTGACAACATGACTCTTGTGAAGACCAAATTAGATAACTTATTGGAATGTATTGGAAATTACCTTGGAAATATTTTATTGTTAACCATGTAATAATTATGTTAGAGACAACATCAACAAGTGGAGAATGTGTGTCATACAGCATTAAAGGAGACTGGAGGAATGGGATGTGTCCACACCTTCAGTCTATCTAGGGAATTTCCTAAGATGGACTCCATGGATCTTTCAATCTGCAGTACTGCTGCAGTCAACATTCTACACAGAACCCACTCCTACCTTCAGCAGACATCCTGTCCTAGGAGAGTAATCCATTCTCCTAATGAGAATTTGGTTCAAGCATAGTAAGTGAGAATAAGTCAATGATAAAAGACAGTTTACTTTAGTAACAAAGCAAGAAAGGGATTTTTTTATCCCTCTGGATATAGTTCTTGTCTGGGTATTGTACGTGGAGCTTCCTCAGCCACAAACCTAAGGATGAAGCCAATACTGTTGTTGGCTTAGCGGAGAGATGGGAAGAACCTGAGAACTCACTTACTGCTAAGCAAAAGAGTCAACCAACTCTGATGTTAACCAACTTCCAGCAATGCCATCTCATAAATGTCTTTACTGTTTGAGCCAGGTTGCAGCTAAAAGCATCCTTACTGATGTTATTGCCAAGGCCAGCTGGCTTTTGTGTCTGTCCACAGAGGTACTTTCCACAGATTTCCTTTGACTGCAAATCTGATATCTGTCAACCATATCTGGCATCATACTTAGCGAATGTTTACTGGGTTTACTATGCAGGTGGGTAGGAGGCAAGTGTGGCTTATGATTTTGAGAAACCACATGAGATGGTCCTCAATGTCAGCTGGCAGGCTCAATTTCATTTACTAGATGCTTTCATTGGTGGATTGGAGCATTTTAAAATGCTATGTCAACTGAGAAGCTCTTGCAAGATAAATTAGAGAAAGGATGTCTATGGATATAGCAATAACACATTTATTGTGATGTTTCAAAGGAAATTCTGGAGGGATGGGAAATGTGACTTCCTTTTTTCTATACTATATGGATTTATGACATTGTGCATTTTCAGACCCAATTATATCACTATGGCTTTTATGTCCAATGCAAATTCGGTACTGCTCTTTTCTGTTTAGATCCACACTTCATAAACAACCACCATAGCAATGCTAGTCACTTGGGACAGCTGAGTGAAATCACACTCAAAAGGACAAAAAAAAAAAAAGCACCTAGTGAGAAAGAAAAAGTGTGATGAGAAAAAGAAATCTGGATTTCACACAAAAATAAAATTCCTTATGAAAGTCATCGGATGTGTCCTTTGACCTTAATAAAGATACAAATCCAGAGACAGTAGAATAGGAATGGGATAAAAGTTTGGAATTCTGCCCCTGCTGAGCTGTGAGACTTTGGACAATGCATTCTGGGTCTTGATTTCTTTAAGTAACTGAGGTGAGTGATATCCAAACCTAATACGCCCTTTTTGTGTGTGATATGTTACAGCCCTCTTAGTCTGCACCAACCTGTGGCCAAACTGCAAGCAGAGAAGCTTCCCCGGAGGAGTGTAGCGCCCCCGCGTGCGTGTCGACTGCTCTACTGAAGCTCCGACAACCACACCACTAGGATGTGCGGCTGGCGGAGCCACGATCAGGGCTGTGCCTGGCGTGAGCATCAGTTTGAGCAGAGAGCTCTGCTTCGGAGATTGAGTTTGAGTTTCTTGCGTTTCGTGACTCTGATTCACAGTATTGCACTGAATGCAGAGGAATTTGACACTCCGCAGAGTCTCTAGAATAAGTTAAATTTGATGCATTATGTAAGAAATATTCTTTTCAAGCAAGTTTCTTCTTCATAATTAAAGCTTTAAGGCCAGCCAGCACTCACAGAGATTGGTGAGTTTTTCTTTCCTTTTACATTTATAGAGTTGCAACCAAGATACGGCTTCCTCACACGACACATTACCTTTAAAAGGAGTTTCAGATGTTGTGGGATCTATATAATGGAATAATATTAAGCCCTAAAAAAGAAGGAGATCCTGCCGTTTGCAACAAAATGGATAAACCTGGAAGACAATATGCTAACTGAAATAAACCAGACACAGAAAGAAAAAACACTACGTGACCTCACTTATATGTGGAATCAAAAAAAGTTGAACATACAGAAGCAGAGAGTAGCATGGTGGTTACCGGGGTGGGGAGGCAGGGGAAATGGGGAGATGGTCAAAGGGTGCAAAGTTGCAGTCATGTTGGATGAATAAATCTAGAGATTTAATATACAGTATGATGAGTATAGTTAAAATTATTGTATTGAATATTGAAAATTTGCTAAGAGAGTAGATTTCAGATGCACTCATCACAAAAAGAGCTACACGAGAAAAAGATACATTCATTAGCTTGACTGCAGTAATTATTTAACTGTGTGTATGTATGTCAAAACATCATGTTGTATACCTTAAATATACACAATTTTATATTTTAAAAAATAAATGCTTCCAATTAAAAAAATTAAAATAAGAAATAAAAGGAGAGAGGGGACTACAGAACACATAGACCTAACCAAACTTGACGCCACTTCCTGTGCGTCACTGCAGGGCTGATCCTGACTGAAGCCATGAAGCTGCCCTGACGTGAACAGGAGAGGAAGGGCTGTCACAAGGCCTGCTTTCTCTGCTGCACTCAGATGATTTCACGTGTTTAAGTCACAGGTAAATGTTTTCCAAGAATGTGAGATTATTCTTCTAGATTGTCCTCCTCAGTTCATGATAAAGTGGTATGGCATAACTTACTCGAGCTTAGAGTGCCCAAGAATAAGTACTGGTTCCACCATTTGTTAGATGAGCAACTTCAGGCAAGTTATTTCACTTCTCCGTTTTTCTATCTGTGAAACTATAATAAATAAGACTATTAATATATCGTTTCTCAGGAAGATTTTTAGTCTCATTATATACACTTCTCATGAAGATAACGTAAGATAACCTACGTAGAGTGTGAGGCTGAAGGCCTGGCATGTGTAATTATCTCTCAATAAATGTTAACTTCTGTTATTACCTATTTTGGTGGCATGTTTGGTGGCATGTAAGTGATAACAGTTTAGTACGAGGATAAAATGATCTCGTGTGTGCTTGAGCGATGAAATATGCGACATATTGCTGTGGTGACGGAACCAGAATCATAAAATAGCAGCAGCACAAAGGCTAAATTTACAAATAGGTGACAGCTTTAGGTAAGAGAGACTAAAGTGGTATTTTTATATCAGATTTTGTGTTATTTTAGGGTAAAAAAATGTAAAGTCCAGGCATTCAATTTGAAGTCTACTGTTTAAAGGGTTTATAAATACAGGCATATCTCAAAGATATTGCAGGTTCGGTTCCAGACCACCACAATAAAGCAAATATTGCAATAAAGCAAGTCATGAATTTTCTGGTTTCCTAGTGCATATAAAAGTTATGTTTACACTATATTGTAGTCTATGAAGTGTCCAACAGCATTCTGTCTAAAAAAAAAAAAGTGTACATACCTTAATTTAAAAAGGCTTTATTGCGGGGCTGCCCAGTGGCGCAGCGGTTTAGTTCGCGCTTGGCAGCCCAGGGTTCACGAGTTCGGATCCTGGGCGCCCGCGGACGCACTGCCTGTCAGCCATGCCGTGACGGCGTCCCATATAAAGTAGAGGAAGACGGGCACGGATGTTAGCCCAGGGCCAGTCTTCCTCAGCAAAAGAGGAGGATTGGCAACGGATGTTAGCTCAGGGCTATTCTTCCTCACTCACACAAAAAAATAAAATAAAAAGGCTTTATTGCTGAAAAACACTAACCATCATCTGATCCCTCATTGAGTCATAATCTTGCTGGTGGAGGGTCTTGCCTTGGTTTTGATGATGCTGATTGATCAGGGTTGGGGTTGCTGAAGGCAACTTTAACAGACCACATGGGAAAAGGAGATTACGCTTTCATCAGATGCCAGATGCACTGCCTGCTTCCCTTTCCCTGACCCTGAGTTAGGCAGACCCTGAATTAGGCAGAGGAGGTAAATTCCCAAGGGATTCTGCTCCAGGAACGTTAGAAAGCCTTCTCCCAGTCAAAACAGTTCCTGACTCAGTTCAGACTCAGGTCATGAATTCTTCTGAACAAAACCTCTCAGTCTGTTTTCTAGGAGATTCCTTTGAACTAAATCTCTTAAAATGCAAACACCTTTATGTGAGGACATTTTGCTGCACGTACTAGTGCTGGTGTATGTTGACTCTGGAGTCACGCTGTCTGGCTCAGGGCCTTTGAGCAAGTTGTTTAACCCGTCTCTGTCTCAGTCCTTTGTCTGCAGAATGCAGAGAAGACAGTGGGTGTCAGTCGGCGTTGGGCGAGGATGAAAGGTGTAACACCCTTCAAGCAGAGCTCCTGGCACACAGTAACTTCTCAATGGTCTTTTTATCATCATTCACACAATTTCATGTCATTGAATTTATTCTTTGAGGAAAGGGAAAAGGAGAAGGGTAAGTAAGCTTATTTCACAATGTTGCCTAAGGCCATCCTGGGAAGAGCACCTTTTCCCATGAAAGATGATAATAATGAAGACAACAATTATTTTAAAATTCTTATTGATCTATTATATATTTAATCAAAATGGGGAATGTCACATAATTCATCATGAGTCTGATGACAAGTGGCTCAGAGCATCTCTATCCAGTGAACGCCAATACATAATCAATCCTTTAAGTCACCAGATAAGGATCTTTATTTTGCAATTCCTGCATTTCCAGATTTGTGTACCTTTGTGTTCTCTCAGCATATTTGCACCATTGGTTGACCATTTCATGTCAAAATGACCTCACTGGTGTTCTAGGCTTTCTGTGGACTAGGAAACACACACAGGGAAGGGCCCTCCACCTCTGGAGTTCCCAACTGCTGTGCTGCCTTTGCCCTATGGACCTAGTATAAGTCTCTGGGTTTCCCATAAAGAATAACTCAACATTTCAATCTAGTGGTAGACCTTTCTTCCAGCCTAAACTATTCCCAGACATGTGCCCCTAGCTGGCCAAATATCTCTTCTGAACAGGTCAGCCTGCAGCTGCAAAGATCTCTGCAGCTATTGCATCCTGGAGTGCCATGACGTTTTATGGTCACTACAGCTGAGTAGAATTCTCAGCTGCTGAGACTGAAAACTCGGTTATTGACTCAACCAATCCTGGCTTGACACAAAATTAGCAATTTACACTAAAAAGGCTAATGGTGCTACTGAGGATTTAGTGCATCTGAGTTGATTCTCAAGCACTTGAACAATTTTGTAAAACAATTCAGAGAGAGATACGCTTACTAATATAATAAAAATAATCTTTCGTCATTGTTTCCTTGTAATTATAGAAATACGTAATAAAATGTGTATCTAAGTTTGTATAATGTATATGTATATTGTTAAAATGAGACTGATTCAAACAAACCTGAGAGAAATTGTCTTTCAAGGTCAATATTTTCTCTTTCCTTTGCAATTCTACACTTCTTCCACTGCTTAAAATGTTTTGAAGTTTCTATTTGGGGAATGCTTTTTATAACCATTTTCTAGCCATATGTATAACAATTTTACATTTATACCTTGGCCAAAATTAAATTTTATTACTCACTTACGTTCTTTCATTTAGCTATTGATTTATTCTCTTACTTAACAAATCTTGATGCAGGCTTCTATATGCCAGGCCCAAATTGAGCACTGAAATTATAGAAATCAAGATCTAGATTCTCTTCTCCTTATAGAGGGATGAGTTAATAAGAGTACTAAAAGAGTCTATTTCTAAAATAAATCCCACTCAAAGGACAATGTGCTACAACTGAGAATATTCAGACGAATTTACCTTTGAAACTGAAGTTGATTCCATAAACTTAATCCTAGGGAGCTGTCCTAGTTAGGAATATCCAAATATTATACCTTCCCAGGGTGACAATTTTGAACTTAGTAAATAAAGTCTGGAATTTTTGCTCAAAACAAGTACTATTTTTTTATAGCTGTACTTCACTTTTATACATGCATTATTTCTCCTGAGAAATGTGCATAACTTTAAAGCCCATATGATCCTTACACAACCTCTGAATTATAGAGCAAATAAATCACATTTTCTCCATTTATGTGGTAGCACAAGTTAGGGACTTACTCCAAAGGATAAATGATGAAACCAAAAATACAGCCTAAATATCCATCTGCAAAATATATCTGGTTCTTACACCACAGTTCCAGGTACTCGTGCACGAAATTATACTCGAATTCTTTGAGGATTCAGGGACCACAAGTTAGCAGTTATTCCTATTATAAAGATATCAAACTATCTGGATAAATCAACCAGATCCTCTTGAATTTTTTATATGATGTCATAGACAGGTAATCTTCTATCAGCTTCATTGTTTCAAAAAATGAAAACTAAAATTAATGTTTATTGAAAATTAATGTTGCTTAAGACATGTAGTTAAGGACTAACAGTAGTAGATTAGAGCAACTGTTAATCTTTGGGGAAGAATTTAAATGATACATTCCAAATAAGGTCTTCTACCACTTAGAACACCGACTGAGCAAGAGCTTCATGTCTGAATGTGCCTGTGAATCCTGGGGCTTATGGGATGAGGAGGTGGAACTCATTAAAATACAGATTCTTATTCTGTGGGTGATCTATTGACTCTGAGCTCTCAGCCCATTCTTCTACATGCTGGGTTTACCAGATTGGTCTACATTAGGCTCTGCCAATAGAGCACAAAATGCAGACCGCGAGGAGGAAGGGAGAAGAAGAGATCCTTCCTTTTTGCTTCTTTTCTGTTTCCTACCTGCTTCATGCTCCTGCGAATGTCGTTTTAACAATACTGTTTCACACTGGCAGCAGCATCTCCTTCCAGTAGCAGCAGATAAATCCAGTTTGGATTTTCCAGCATTTGTTGCACCAGCCTCATTGCCTCCCCACCCCACCATACTACAGAAAACCTGTACTAATCCAGAAGAGTCACCACTCAAAGATCTGATTTTTGGATTCAAGAGGCCCCTTCTCTGAGCTGAGATGCCTGCACCAGTTGCTCAGTCGCCTCTCCTCAGGGCTATGTTTCCCAGTCCAGTGGGGCCCCTCCTCCAAGTTCAGGGTCACCAGCATCAGCTGACCAGCATTCCTTTTCCATTGGTCTGGATTTCAACTCCATGAAGCCTCTCCATGCCCCCAATATTTAATAATTCCAACCAGCCCTAGGATTAAGAGATGCTTCTACAACTGTTATATCCATAATACATTTGTGTTTTCTTTTTGTCTTTTAATAGTTATTTATGTAACAACTTTAATTCTAGTTAATTCTTTATACTAAATTCTATATGTTAAAATGACAGGTGTGTCTTTCTTCTACTTACTGGACCTCAACTGACACAGTAGGTCTGGGATGGGCCTCGATATTCTGCATATCTAACAAGCTCTCAGGTGATTCTAATATTTCTGGTCTATATGTCACACTTTTGTGAAGCAATATACCTGGGAGACTTATGAGAATTCTTAGTATGTGGTATTTAAATATAAATCAAATGGTAAATGTGAACAAGGAACATTTGTAAGTGCAAAGATTAGCAACATTTGTAGATACTAATGAGTGCCTTAAATGAAATAGCTATTCTCAGTATAGATACCCTGGGACGAGAACAATATTGAGAAGTGTCTTCTGGTCTTGAGAGAAGAGAAGTCACTCTGTGACATGGCACTTGTTTCACATGGAATGTGTGTACAGGTGGGAATATATGTGTGAGTGTACCACTGTTTTAGAAAGGGACTTAATTTGAAAACTGGGAAAAATAAACCACTGACTACCTGTCTTGAGCTGCTAAACCTGATGGTTTGAAACATCATCAGCATTTATATTTTTGTGCCAGTAATGTACTTGGTAAAGTCTTTCAGAACCAAATATGCAGAGATTGAAATCATCAAATAGGATTTCAAAATATATACAATATGATATATTGAGAAATAACTTCTTAGTTGATAGGAATAGGACTTCAGACGTGTTTGAAATCTGGTCCCCAGAGGGATCATCAGAACACAGAAACACCTAGTATTGGCTTCTGAGTCAACCTGGCAAACTGAACAAACACAGGAATGTGCTAGGAATGCCTTGTACTAGCCATAAGAGCCTAAGTTTATAAAAGGCATGAGTATGAAAGATTCCATGGCAAAATGCACTCACAACCCAAGTGAGTAGGTTTATTGTCTGTACCTTGCTGCACCAGGCTGACTGCACATAGTCAGGATTGCCAAGTCATCTCAGAACACCCAAGAATGTCCACAGAGATATAGAGACCCACTACTCCGTGATAAAAGGAATGGGTTTGGTTTCCCAAAAGAACTGAACAGGATTATCACTCCAGTGAGGTGGTTATAGAGCCTGAGGACCTACTTCCTACATGGATGATGCTACTGTTAACTATAATATATTTATGTCCTTAATACACATTAAAAGACTTAATATAATTTATTTGTGACTTTTATCATCTTTCCTCAGTCAATTATACTTGTGGCAACTACACAGTGTTCAAGAATCTAGGCATTCCTAAAATTTAGACATTTGTTCGGTAGAAACCTACAAAAAATTATAATGAAAGAAAGGCAATCTAAATATTTGCCTGCAGAACTAGATAGGTCACTTAGGAGTCTGTATGCCTTAGGAGGGATCTGAAGTCACTGAACGTGCCTTACCAGTCTGTGGGGCTGTACCAAGTCATGAGCCTGGTGCCTGGGAAATGGTAAACTTTCAATAACTAAGCTTTGAAAAGCAGTGAAATATGTATTTAATGAGTTGTGAATCACCCTAGCTGAAGGAGTAAGAGTGCTGTAAGGTAACTGGGTGTTGGTAATCTTAAGGAGTAAATACCTTGGCATAATGGACCCCAGGGAGTTAGTTCTGTTGAATCCAAATTCTACTGAAACCTATTAGTGATAGTGACCAGATTGGAAGAATATGGCAATTGGGAAGAGAATATCTCTCTCAGGAGAGATGATAGAGACACTAGAAATGAGTAAACATGAGTTTAGAAAAATAATCACATAGCAAATTAGAGGAGAACGGCATTGTGCATTGGACATTGTGAAGGAATTGTACACGCAATTCAGATAACTGTCCAGTTTCTCAATACATTTTGAAATGTGGAATTGCCTACTTCATAAAATGGTCCATTTTGTTGTTGATCATTTCTAATTCTTAGGAAGATTTTCCTTATAGAAGTCAAAATATGTCTCCTAGTAATCTTTGGTACTAGTTCTGCTTGCTAGAGCAGTCAAAGCCAGCATGTCTTTCACTCAGCAACCGTTCAGTATTTGAAGACAGTTATGGAGTTCTCTGAATCCTTCTCTCCTCTCACTGCTGGTACCAAAGAACGTTTTGAGTCTTTCTGCACCTTGGGGAACAAATTTTACTTCACCAGTCTGTTTTCTAAGGTTTAGTGCCATCCCCAGACTGACTGGAATATTGAATTTCTTAGACATATTAGCTAAACATGAGATTGATATCTTTTCCCTGAGACATATTTTTATAATGCTACAACTCCCTTGTATTCGTCTTAATTTAGTGTGCCATCCGAAATGTATGAAAGTAAGGTTGGAGGAACATTTTGGTCTATTGTTGTACAACTCTGGGAACTGTTAGGTGAACTCGATTTAGTTCATGAAAATTAGGTGCTTACATTGCAGCTCATGTTCTTAACCTACAGATTGCACTTTACATGCATTCCAGGCCTCCAGCGTAATTATCCAAAATAGGAGGACAGGGGACTTGGGTTGAACCTAGACTCCTCTGAAATTTCAAAAGTAAAACTTTTAATAAGATCTGGGAAAAGAATTGCTAAGATTTTGACTAGTTTACTAGTCAAAGTCTTAGCAGTAGAAGATGACAAAGATCTTTTTGAATTGTAAGTCCCCATGAATGACAATTATAAGAAAGTAGAATAAAAATGTACCAAAGGCATTGACTGTAAAGTTAAGATCTTTGTCTAAAGATTTTATTAAGGTTATCATAACCTAAAGAATAAAGTCTTTCCTGAATTATTAAAAAAAATAATAAAGGTGACCTATAAGACTTTGCTTACCCTATTGTGTACTTCAAACATCTCATGAATGTCTAATGATAACCTTTTATTTAGCAACATTTAGGTCTTTCTTTTTTGAGCTACATGAAGAGGGAGACCCATTAAAAGTTCTTACACTTGCCAATTACTGACTTTCTCCAAGGTCTTTTTCATGAGTTACATCAGTGGTTGCTGTTATGTCTTAGGTATAACAGTTTGATTTCGAATATATTTGAACTCAAGTGTCGTGACTCTCTCCTTTGTGTAGTAAGGAAATGTCAATGAATCTGTGAAACCAGCGAATATATATTGCTTCCTTTGTATTTGTTCCTTCATGTCAAGGCATTTTTCTCATTATAGGGGTTTGGAATGCCTTAATGCCTTAGAATAATCTCATTTGTACTGCTGTCACATTTTCAAATGCTTAGCAAAAAGGGAAGATTCAGGCACAAACTGAGTTATACCAGAAAACAATAATATTAGTGGTTAAAACCTGGCAACCAGAAATGGATCATTTTTCAAACTCAAATGAAGCATTAATGTTGCAAACCGCATTCTAAGGATTTTTCAGCATAAATTGATAATAAACCTGAAGGGGAATAAGGTCATACACCAGCCTAAACAAAGATACTTCTTCCCATTCTCAAAACTTTTAGAGGAAGTTTGGAACCATAGCTGCTACAGTCTGATTTTCTGTACTGAACACAAAATCCAACACTTGGTCATGGAGGGTTAAATATCCTTTGGGATGCAAGAAAATATACTTTTCCCTTAGGGCAGCTCCTAAAATAGAGGCCTCAACTGGTGGTCCACTGTTCAAACTTGGCTCACATGTATCTTTTTGTGTGACCTGCAGCAAGATTCAAAGAATCTTAATTACGGGATTGGCCCGGTGGTGCAGCGGTTAAATTAGCGCGCTCCACTTCTGGCAGCCTGGGGCTTTGCAGGTTTGGATCCCGGGCACAGACTGATGCACCGCTTGTCAGCCATGCCATGGCGGCGTCCCATATAAAGTAGAGGAAGATGGGCACGGATGTTAGCTCAGTGCTAGTCTTCCTCACACACACACACAAAAAAATGTTGATAACTTGCAAACATTAAAACATTAGAGTAATTCATATATAAACACCAGGGTTCTCTTCAAAAATAGGAAGATCTGGCATCATAGGACACTTCTTTCACATGCAACCATCTCTTGGAGCAAAGTAGGAATTATACTCTTTAGAGTGAATGAACCACTTAGTTGGCCCTCCAATATTCTTTATCTACCTCCCTGTCCCTACAGGCTAGGGTAAGGGGGAAGATGGCAGAGTCAGTTACAGACTACAATGACATGACCATAAGGGGGAAGATTTTGGTTCTACCTTTAGGGAGATCAATTTTAGGACACTCAACTTTTGCACACACTTGATTTAGGGCTATAGATAACCTACATGTCTGATCTAGAGCAATACTCTTCCAGTACAATTCATCTCACTGCAAATGTTGCTAATTTAATTTCATCTCTCCTGTTCTATCTGGGAGAACAGTGTGTGCCCGATGACAGTATCTCCTACAGAAGGAGGTAGAAAAATCCCAGAGACTTTGTCAAGCCAGGAAGAGCACTCCAAGTGTGATTGGAGGCTATGGTCATAGGACACGGATATAGAATTGTTGTGGAAGCTCAGTGGAAGCTGAGCTTGTAAAGGAGAAGGACACAAGGTAGAAGTAATATAAGATGATGTACCAGGTGTCTGGTGGTAAACTCAGTGACCAAGACAGGTGAGAATGAAGGAGTTGTGTGAGTTGCGCTGTTCAAGAATTTGGCTGCAAAAGGGAAGCATGCACTGGTGGCAGTTTCAGAGATGCCTGTGTTGGGTTCCAGATGCCCATCTGCATGCTGAGTGACTCTGCCAGCTGAACAGCTGCACTAACAGACTGAAACTAGGCCAGTCTCTTGGGTAGACGAGCGGAGAGGCAGAGAGGATGGGAACTAAGCCATCTATCTCTCAATGTTCACAGTTGCACTTTTAATCCACTATTAAGTCAATACAAAAAAAGTAAACATTTTTGAAGTCAATCATAACTTTTCTGAAATGGTAAAAATCAGTCCTAGTTTGCTTTTATTTTCATAAGTGAATAACAAGTATTTATTTTATTTTGGGAATCATTTTATTTTGAGATTTACAAACAGGAAAATTACATTATGGACATTTACATTTAAGTAAAATATTTTGCCTATGTGGTTGAATTGTGGTAAAGGAAACCAAAATGAAACATGAAAATAATAATTGTTATTACTATAATTGTTAGTAATATAAATAATTGTATATTCTGAATGAGGCACATGGCATACGTTACCTTATTTTATTCTTGCAACAAATCTGCATGGTAAATGTATCATCTATATTTTACAGCTAAGGAAGGGAAAGCTTAGAGGGAGCACTCACACACCTAGTGAGGGTGAAGTCAGGGCTGCAATCAAAGATGGTCTGATTCTACCACACCATACACATACATGGGAAGTAAAGAAGGAGATCGATGAGAAAGGTGGATCTGGTACATTGACTCATCTCAAAGTTTATTTTCAATTTTCATGGTTTTTAAAATATCAGCAGTGTATTGGCTATGCTTGAATATTTCATAGAGAGGAGAATATGTATCTCCATGATTTAGTTATTTGTTAAGCTGTATGTTAAATACCAAGTACAAATGTTCCCTTCATAAAACATTCTAATGAGTAGCCAATTGTGGTATTGTTATAATAATTTTGAAATTAGAATCTGTAAGTAATGAGTTTTTTTCTTTTTTCCAATTCTTATATAAAGTATTTTTTTTTTTTTTCTTGCTCAGCTAAGCTGCCTAAGACTTCAAGGACAATTATGGATAGAAGTAGCTGAAGTAAGCACCTTTGTTTCATATCTGATTTCAGAACTATTTTTTAACATTTCTTCATTAAGCATGATGTTTGTTGTAGGTTTTTGTAGATACCTTTAATTTGTTTAATGATGTTCTCCTTTTTAAATATTTTGCTACAGATTTTTCATAAAAGAATATGGAATTTTTCTCAAATGCCTTTATTGTATCTACTGAAATAATTATATGGATTACTGTTTTACTCAGTTAATGTATTATTAGATACATTTACTCCTAAGATAAACTATATGGATAATAATAAATTATATTTGTTATATATTGCTGCACTCAGCTGATTAAAATTATGTTTGGGGATGTTTATGTCTATGTCCATGAGTAAGATTCCCCTGTGGTTTTCCTTTTAAAACTCTCCTTGTTGGGTTTTGATACCAAAGTAGTTCGAGTCTGTATTGTCAGGGTCCTACAGAGAAACAGAACCAACAGAATATGTATATATTACGGAGGCCAAGAAGTCCCACAATCTATCTTCTGCAATCTGGAGACATAAGAAAGCCGGTGATGTAGTTCAAAGGCCTGAGAGCTAGTCCAAGTCTGAAGGCCTGATAACCAGGAGCACTGAAGACAGGAGAAGATTGGTGTCCCAGCTCAACCAGTCAGGCAGAGAGCAAATTCAATCTTCCCCATCTTTTTGCTCTATTCAGGCCCTCAACGGATTGGATGATACTCACTCGAAGGGGGAGGGTTCACTAATTCTAGTGCTAATCTCTTCCAGAAACATCCTCACAGACACACCCAGAAATAATGTTTAACTAGTCATCTGGTCATCCTGTGGTCCAATCAAGTTGACACATAAAATTAATCACTATAAAGTCTAAAAAAAAATGAGTTAATGAATTTTCTCTCCTTTTCTACATTTTAGACTAGTTTTCTGAGAGTAGAATTTTGGGGTAAATCGTTTGCAAGAATGGAATATTCTACTATTTGGTGAATATCACCAGCAACACCATTTGTGCCTGGAGTCCTTTTTGTGGAAATATTTTTAATAATTCAATTTCTTCAATTATTATAAGAGTATGTTTTGTCTTCTTTTGGCAGTTTTTTAGTTATATGTGTTAATTATATCTATTTTATTTGTTTATTTTACCTAAATATTCAAATATATTGATTCAAAGACATGTAGTTCCTTGTTACTATATTTTTAATGTCTGCAGCATCTGTATTCATGTCTCAGTTTTAATTCTATTTCATTTCAAACTCTGTCTTTTTTTCATTTTCTTAGTCAATATCTTGAGAAGATGGGCAGTTCATTAATCTTTTTAAAGAACCAACTATTACCTTTTTGATTTTTGCTGTTACACATTTGTTTTGTATTAATCTCTTCAGTAAGCATTTTATTTCTTTTATTTTCTTGATGTTTTATTTTGGCCTTTTTATAACTTAAGATAGACATTTGGTTATTAATTTTTGGTGTTTTTTCTATTATAATATAAGCTTTTAATTTTCTAGACTTCCCCCAAAGTACTAATTTTAGCTATACATAACTTTTCTATAAGTAGCATTTTGATCATTCAGATTTGATCAGTTATTTTAATTTTCTCATTTATCCAAAGATCATTTGGAAAAATTAGCTCTTCTATTTTAATTACATTGTAGCCAATTAATATGATTTCTGTGATACCAAGCCACTGAAATTCATCAAAATTTGCTTTATTATTCAATCAATGATCAATTTAAAAAGTTCTGTGTGCAACTGAAAAGAATGTGTATTATACAGTTGTCACATACAGTTCATTATTTGCACATGAATATCCAATTGTTCTAGCAGCATTTTTTAAAAAGATTTCCATTTCCTAATGAATTGACTTAGAACCTTTATTGAATCTATGGAGAATTGACGTCTTAATAGTGAGGCTTCTAATCCGTGATCTCAGTACATCTTGCTTTTTACTTGTGACTTTGATTTTTCTTAATCAATGTTTTAATGTTTTCCACAAAGAGATTCTTCGTATCTTCTGTTAGGTTATATTGAAATACTTCATTTTGTGGAGCACTATTGTAAATGGTAGTTTTAAAAATTTTGAATTCTAATTACTTATTGCTACTATGTAGATATATAGTATTTTTATTAGATATTATAGTCTACAACCTTGCTAAACTCATTTACTACAGATATTTGGGGATTTTCTACTTAGACAGCCACGTCATGTCCTCTGCAGAAAGAGACAGTATTGTTTATTTTTTCCAATCCCCATCCTTTATTTTCTTTTTCTTACCTTATTTTTCTAAGACTCCCAATATGATGTTATATAAGAGTGGTGAGAGAAGACAGCCTTGCCTTATTCCTGATCTTAGGAGATTCTCGAAAAGGATTCATTCCATCACTATTATGTATAATGATAGCTGTAGGATTTTTGTAGACATCAGGTTAAAGAAGCACCATTGACATCTTTCCTATCCCCCACATGAAAAGGCTTTTGTAGGGGAAATAGGTGAGGAGGATCTGGGAGAAGTTTCTTGCTTCTCTTGCATGACTGCTATTCCTGTCCCTTGGGTGTGAATCACAATTACACTTCTTAGAGATTTTTATGATCTTCCTGGGAGTACTTAAAAGAGTTCATGTAAACAAAGATTACAAGATAATGCAGACTCCCAAATATTTGTGCTTCCCAGGAGTTTTATTCTGTCCCATTGGCCTTCGTCAACTGTTTTAGTTCAACTCTCCTTACTGTGGCCTGCTTGCATCTACTCCAGGTGAGTACATGCTCATCTTGTTGCTGAAAAAACTGGGACCTTGACACCGTAGCTGAATCAATGAACACAACGACAAGGGATTGAGGAAAAGAAAGTAATTTTTAAAATTTTGCTAGCAAAATGAGGATATGAGAGGTCAGCGCCTCAGAACCCACTGTCCTCCTGAAGTGTTAGTAGCTAGGGTTTTTAAAGGGGAATCCAAGGGAAAGACTGTGCTATGCAAACATTTGGTGGGCAATATTTGAGAGTCTGTTCTGGCACCAAGCCAGTTGTTATTTCTCTGTATAGCAGAAGGTCCAGCGTTCCAACAATCAATTTTCCTCACCACCAGAAACTGGTCCCGGGGAGATGAACTGTCGCTGATTGACAATTATAAAGTTTACAAGGTTTTAGACAGGGGAGGGGAGTCATGGCTTTGCGGGTGAGCACCCTCCCACCAGCTTGCCTTTGGCTGAGATAAGGGGGTCTGTGGGGGCACCTTTGGTTGTCTGTCTCCGTGATAAATGGTGGATTTCTGAGTCAGGAAGCCAAAGAGCTGGGGAAGCTTCTATCCTCTGGATATGTTTCCCGGTAACAAAACTTCAAAGGGCTCGTAATCAGCCAAACTTCAGTGTGAGCCCAGCATGAGGCCACCTGGGCTTTAACAATTTGTAACCTCCATTTGCCTTGTGAAATTCAGGGATACAAAGGTTAAAAAAAATATTTACATGTGAATGTAACTTAAAGAAAGCAGGGAAAAGGGGATGAGTGCTTTTGGTTTTAACCCTATATGTGCTGGGTTTGGTGTAGGGGAACTGATATCAGGGCCTGTATCAATATCTTTTCTATCCCTGAGGACACCGTCATCTCTTCTTGCATTTTGGCTCAGTTGGTTTCTCTGTGACCTCAGCTCTCCAATGGTTTTGAAAAAAGGTCATGATTTTGAAGCCAATCTGACTCTTTTTAAATTGTAAGCATGGGAGTAACACTCCTTCCAGCTTTTTACATCTCTGGACAGAAGCTAGATGTCTCTATATATTTATTTATTTATGTATTTTTTTGTGAGGAAGACCAGCCCTGAGCTAACATCCGTCGCCAATCCTCCTCTTTTTGCTGAGGAAGACTGGCCCTGGGCTAACATCCGTGCCCATCTTCCTCTACTTTATGTGGGACACAGCCACAGCATGGCTGACAAGCAGTGCATTTATTGGCTGGCACCCGGGATCTGAACCCGTGAACCCCTGGCTGCCAAAGCGCAAACTAAAGAGGGCTGCGCCATCGGGCCGGCCCGTCTATATATTTATTATCTAGCATTTTTGGCTGCTCTCAGAAGGATGGTTGGTTTAGTTACTTAGCCCAACAGAGCAGGGAAATGATAGCCCAGTGGCCCTACTGGTTTCTGTATGATCTCTTAGTATGGTGCAGCATCTTCATGACAAGCAAATCTCTCCATCTGCTAATTTTGATCACCTCAGCACAAACTTAGCACATCATTGTGATGAGAGTTCCCACAGAAAAGGGTGAGAATCAAGATGAGACTAGTCATCCAGGAAAGAAGAAAACCTCACCCTATGTTATAGAAATCATTAATTAGAGAGTAAGTTACAGTAATTTATAAGCCAATGGTTCATTCTTAAAGTATGATTCTTAGAACAGCAGCAGAGGCATCACAGAGAACTTGTTAGAAATGCAAAATCTTGGGCCCCAATAAACCTACTGAATCAGGAACTCTGGAGGTGGGACCCAGCAATCTGCATTGTAACAAGTCCACCAGCTGATTCTGATGCACACAATAGTTTGAGAACCACCAATCTAAACTATACCCTACAATTCATAATATGTTTGATGTTTAACAAAATGGCACAGCACATAAGGAAAGTATATTTGTCAAATTAAGAGCCCCTTCTCACCAACTCTACTACCAGGTACAGACCTTAATCAGCTTGTGCTCACTCATAGACTCAAGAAACCCATACCCAGGGATCGATCTAATTTTAGTATATAGAACAAAGTCAATTCCGTTTCACAGTGCTCCACTTTACCTCTCTGCCTATTGTTTGGAGCTTTGTCTTTCTCTGAATCTTACACCTGCCTCCCTTTAACACAGAGCTTTCCTATGTGAGTTCCTGATTCCCTTCCTGTTCTGACTGGCTATTCACACTTGTCAACAAGATCTGCAGATTCTGGCCTTTGGATTCTGGCAGAACATAAAACTGCTGAGTAAGTAATCTCAATAGCTTAGCATCATAGTTTTCATAACCTGTCAAGTGGCAGAATTACTTCATTAAATGAAACCTCACAAGAATTTCAGTCTATAAAACTGATATACTCAGAGCCATTGTTAAGGAACGCAGTAGCAGGGTGGCAGCAGGGGCAGCAAAGGGGCACCCTTGGGTCTTCTTCTGTTCTTCATGCTTATCTCAGATGTGCCCTGCAGACATTAAGCTTCATGAAAGCCACTGATTGGATGACCACTCCAAACCAGGAGGGCTTGAAAACCAGAAAATGAAAATACCTGGACACTGATAATAACCCAAGACCAATATTTTCAGCCAAATGTGATTTATTTTTCTGTGAAACTTATCAGTTAAATAACCTTTTAACTTTACACTGAAGGGGATGTTAAGACACGAAAGGGGAGGTGAATTTATTTGGTCACAATCAATGACCACATTATCCAGTTGAAGGTGGGATTCATGTCCTCCAGGTGTGCTCATTTCTTCAGGGCTGAGGGTGGGACAGCTCTTGTTCACTTTGTTGTATGGGAATTCTTGTAAGCATGGCATTTGTATACTCACGTCATAATTTTCTTCACACACATAGTCCTCATGTACCGCATGAAGCTGAACTACTAGTGAATTTCTAGATTATACCCACCAGAGGTCAAATGACCCATAGATTTTAAGTTTTATTTATTTAGTTTTCTAAAACTCATGTAGGAAAGATAATGATAGTGGAACAAGCCCAAAAGCTGAGAAAAAACAATGAATATGGCCAATAAAATATGATGATACTGATACTGATAAGTTTATTGTTTTTTGTTTAAATATTCAGTGAAAAAAGTGTGCACAGTCCTCTCTCATGCATTTTGATGAAAGCTATTGTTTACTTTAAGGAACCTAAAGTGTATTTTATTATTGAGGAGCTTTCTGTTGCTTTCAGTATCTAAAAGGAACTGTGTGGAAAATATGCATTTAAAAATCATAATAAAG
This sequence comes from Tapirus indicus, assembly GCA_031878705.1. Lineage (NCBI taxonomy): Eukaryota > Metazoa > Chordata > Mammalia > Perissodactyla > Tapiridae > Tapirus > Tapirus indicus. The sequence continues at coordinate 4,889,298 of CM062933.1, forward strand.
GAAAGAATTACCAAAACAACAGATTGGCTAGCTACTGAAATTTAATTGTACTTTCAGGTGCTCTAAAATAAATTTCTAATCAATTTACTTTGATTCATAAAAGTATTATTGTCTATCTACTTCCTCCCACATTGTCGGGGGGAGAGTAACACAGAAAACCTTACTAATTTTCTCTCCTCCAATGATGTAAACAAAAGTGCATTTATAGTTTTGAGAAATATGTCTACCTAAGTAATTACATCCATAGATCAAATTTTGTTTCAAATTATTCCAAAAGTTTAAATCACTGGATAAAAGTTTCCTCAGTATTACGTGAGTCATGACTGTCCAAAATCAATGTTTCATTTAGGTACTCAAGAATCTCTATTTTAGGGGAGAATTTACATAATGCAAAACATTTATCATCTTACTTGACTCTTTTATAGCAACAAAGGGGCATACGTCCTTAATTGAAGAAAGATTCTTATACTTTCTCTGCAAGGCATGTGATAACATCTTTGTCTTAGCAGTAAGGAAACAGAAGTGAAATACAAAGACAGATCAGAGACTTTGTAACAGACCGAAAGTAGTAATTTTCCAGGTCTCCACATAGAACTGCATCATCCTCATTCATTGGAAAAATGTATAGAGAATATGAACACATTTGGTAATAATGCTGGATTGAGAATTCTTGTTCTCTTTTTGAAGCTGATGAATTAACTTTCTAGATCTCAGGATGGAGTTTGCTTTCTCTGGAAAACTCTACATTTACTGCATATCCAAATCTAACTCATGTCAGATCTAACCTGATAGGTGTATAAAGAAAGACATCAAACAGTGACTTGTTGAAATCCAGGGAAGTCCTATGCCAGTGTGGAGAGTTAAGAGTGCTAAAGATTATTCCAGTTACAAAAAAGGCATGAAATCAACATTTCTAAGAAAAAACTTATTTTTTGTCTTTTAGGGAAAAAGAGTTGAATCAAAAACGTTATCAATTAGTGCTTTTGAAATTAGCATTTAATTTAAAATTACTTTGTGAGTTTTACTGTGAACGGGCCTGACTTTCTCTATCAAAATACAACAGAATATTTTTCTCGGCAAGTTGACACTCTAGACATAAATGAAAAATGGAAAGTCTGAATTGACTTTGGGTTTTTTTTTAGTACATTTTTCAACTCTGCTTTTATACAGAACCTTGATCCCATTCCCAAACTCAATTTCTTCTCCCATTAACTTTATCTCAACCTCATCATTTTTATTTCATTCACCTGAACAACTCTCAGATCCACACCCCCATGGAGCGTAAGAGGAGAACACAAAACTTAGCAGCAGCAAATCCAAGGCTGGATCAGCTAGATTAGTCCTGAGACAGGCAACAGGGGCATTTCCAACTGAAGACAGGAAATAATGACAGGGAAAGGATGCCTAAGTCAAGAGATGTCTTCAGCTCAGGCATGGTTAGAATTACATTTCCCACATAATATCACACAAAAGAAATCTATGAACTACTTTTCCTTAGTAAAAAACAGATCTTACATACTTATGGACATCCATAATCTTATTTCCCTAACAATAATATTACTATTATGACAATAGATAACATTTATTGAGTTCTTGCTATGTGCCACAGAGCAGATGTGAACAACTATATAAATCATAAGGGTGGCAAAATTAGAAATGAAAAGTTTGGGTAACAGAAGCAGAAAGCCTGTTTTAAGGAATGAGATTTTAACCAAATCTAGACAAGAAACCTTTCTGTAGTTGACAAAAGTTACCCAAGAGGGGACAGGTGGACTATCAAGGGATGCAGGCTTTAATGAGTTTTGTGGTAGACACTGAGTGGAACAAAGACTATCAACACTAGCACATGATAAGAGGTCAGAAGTTGAGAGAAGAGTGAGGAGAGAATAAGAATCAGGGGTTATAAAAACTCTACATGTATGTATTTCGTCAAATGCTAACTATAAAAAAACCTTAGGAAGTAATATTACATTCTCCACTTTACAGATGAGAGCCCGAAGCTAGCTTTATAAGGGTCAGAACCGGAATTCAGACTTAGCTGGGCTTCACTCCCAAGCCCACATTTGGCTCTTAGAATTATCTGCCTCTGGATGCCAACCAGAGCAGAGATGCTGCTCTAGCCATTCCTGAATAGTGTCCCAGCTCAGTGCTGGTGCAGATGGATTCTGGTAAATACCCAAACCTATACTGTAGTCACACACGTCACATTGGAATGCCAGAAGGTTGTTTTTCTAGCTGCTACAGACTGGCTTTGGGTCTTCAGATGGGATTCACCCAAAAGATTATACAACTGAGGAGAGAAAATTCTGGAATCAGGTTTTCTGAATTGATACAAAATTGAATAAAAGCAGTTCATGCTAATTGTCATGGAAGAACAACCTCCTTAACTGAGTATCACATTTATTAGGAATCCAGGTAGATGGAAGTCTGCCATGAAATTAGATCATTCCAGTTGCTCAGGCCACAGACCTTGGAAACATCCTTGATAATTCTTTTTCTCTCACACCCTTTATTCAGTCTCTCAGGAAATCCTTTTGGCTCTGTCCTCAAAATATATCCAGAATCTGACCATTTCTCACCATCTTCACAGGTGCCTCCCTGTTTCGGGTCCCCATCCTCTCTCACCTGGGTCACTGCAATAGCCTCCTGGCTCCTACCTGGCCCTCTGCTTCCATTCTTGCCCTCTTCCTTCTGTTCTTCACACAATATCCAACTGATCCTTTTAAATCTCAGTTGCTCCTCAGTCCAAAACCATTGGCATTCCATCTCACTCAGGGTTAAATTCAAAATCCTTATAATGGCTTATAAGGCCTGACATGATCTCCTCCTTTATCTCCTCGCCTCCTTTACCCTCCAGTCTCATCTTCCACTACCCTCCTCTTTGCCCCCACTGTTCCAGCCACACCGGTCTCCTTGCCATTCCTTAATCCCTGAGCCACACTCCTGCCTTAGGGACTTGGTAAGAGCTGTTTCCTCTGCCTGAAATTCTCTCCCCACAGATACCACATGGTCACCCCCCTTCTCTCCTTTTTACCTTATTCAAATGTCACTTTTTCAGTAAGGTTTACCGTATTTATAATTGCAACGTTTCTTGCCTACAATCCTCCTTATCATGCTTTACTTGGGTGTTTTTGGATGATTATCTCAGGTCTCTGTAAGAATGTTTTTTACACAGACCCAAGATAATAATTCACATACTTCAGGGATTTTAAAGAGAGACTTGAAGCAGATCAACCTGACTATACTCCCTGTTCTGCTATGCTTTTTGCCTATAACAAGAAAACATCCTCTTTGAAAAATGGCACCCAACATGGAATTTTTCCTTATACTGCCTTTAGGAAGCCAGTGATCCAATTCCTTATGTGATCCTGCCTTTCAGCAAATTCATGTTTATTCCAGAACATTCTTGTGAGGAAATGTAAAGTGAGATTCCCATAACTGAATATATTGATTCATCAATATGATAACTGTATGATAACATAGCTTTCAAAATAGCCTCTCAGAATCAGAAAAAAATATTTGAACTCTTAGGAATTCTGTAGGTGCTGAAAATGTATCATTGCTTTATGGATTTGTTCAAAATCCTCTTAGCTGAGAGGGAATAATTTTCCTTTTTTGTAAAGAGGCCAAAATATTTTATCTGATAATGTAAATGAAGTAAACTTGTTCTAGTTGTTTCCAGGAATTCTGGAAGCTTTGCAAGGCAATGTTTAGGAAAACAGATGAAGTATTAACAAAAATGAGAGGATCAGGTAGCTGTTATTTGGTTGGACTATATTTTCATTCTGTATAACAATAGATGCACCTTCATCTATGAGTGCTTTCTAAACAGACCTCAGCACTGTAAGATAGTTTCACTGATTCTAGGTTTGAGATTATGTGAAAAACACTTTAAGTATTTGGTTTCCTCCCTCACTGACTTAAATTTAGGTTGCCCTAGATTTGAAGCTAATAGGGAAAAATCTTGTGCACCAAATGTGTTTACCCAGTCGCTGCAGCTCCAGCTATGCTTTTACAATAAATTATAGCACATCAGACTACACACAACCACACAAGCACTTTGTCACAGCTGTGAAATGGACCATAAGTGGTCACTTCTATCATGGGGAAATCAGAATGACCAACTGTACACTCATCAGTGCAACTAATAGATGTCAGTCCAGTCAATACAGTATTGATTGGTCTAGGCCTCCCTTCCTCTCATCATAGCCTTCGTCCCCCGGCCAGTCAGGTCTCCACCGCTTGTGGGCTTGGCTGAGGGGCTCAGGGATAAGGTCCTTCCCCAGGCACCGCATCTCCTCCAAGAATCCACCCTGGCTGCTCCATCAGGCTCTTCTCTGGGATGCACCTTTCCCTTTCAATCCAGCTCTTACCATTGGTTTCACCCCAATGACTTGACTTCAAACTGTCCTGTAAGTTTTAGAATGCCCTCCCCTACAAAAGACTTCAGTTACTCCTTGCATCAGAACTTGCACCTGAAAAACACTCCAGCCTATTCCCAGGCGGTTTTTTGGTCAACTCAGACAAATCCGAGCCCGGGGCCCTCAGCTTTCCTGAAGGGAAGGGGAAGGTACCTTCATTGCTTAGGCCACTCTTGCTAGCATCCCTCAAATTTGGGCTTCAGAGCAAAGGAAAAAAGACTTCTTATCAGAATGCCTGACCCCATGTGTGACACAGACTTATTCTATTTCACTTTAGAATTTTAGAATCAGTGTTTTCAGTAATGATCTGTCAGAAATATTTAATTCCTACTGATGAATGATCCATAATTTGTTGTTGTTATTTTTTTTAGTTACAAGCTCAGTGTGCAGTCTTTGACAAAGTGTTTTTCGAGTAGTATCAATAGGATTTTATCAGATGTTATACTAAGGTAGGTTCTGTGGACAAATATGTTTGAGAAATGTTGAGTTTAACCAAATTAATAGCTTTACTTCAGATTTTGGGGGATTTTGCTTGTTTGTTTATTTTTTGAATATGTTTGATAAATCTACACAAGGTGATATAGTATATAGTAATTCTGAAAGTTATTTGAACTAGAGAGTATTTTTCAACAATATGAAAAATACTATCTTAGAGGACCTAATAATGTAACTATCCTCCTCTTTTACTTTTTTTTTTAAATACATTTAGTTTTTCTGGAATTCCCTCATGAAATGATCTGATAAAAAATCAGAGTTCTGTGAAAAACTAGTTTACAATGCCAGCTAGGGTGTGGTAATTGTATCCAGATGTCAATAGTATTAGCATTTATAATCAAATAGTAACAGTTTAAAATGGCCACCAGACACCAACCTACATTTTGACAAGATTTCCAATGGTAAATCTGTCAAATTGACTTCCTCAAGTAAAAAGACAAATGCTGTTTCCTAACCATTTGATTGTTCTTCTCCTGTTTTTTAAAAGTAACTTCTTTAAAAAGCACTTATATTATTACTGTTGTGGTGGTGGTTGTGGTGAAACCAGTAAACAGTTCACCATTGATGATTAAGTAGCTAGTAACTAAAGTTTTTTTTTCCTTTTTTGCAATTACTGATTATAGCTTTTAGTTGTTTACGCACCCACTGTTAACTGTGCTGCTTAGGTAATATGCTGTCTGACTTCCACTAGGTTCCTATAGATAACATCTCCCTGGTGCCTCGGTCACCATGGTAATGGGTGTTTGATCTGTTTTTCAGGAATTAGGAGCCCCTTGTCTGGCTCAGGTCAGCTGAGACCACCAACCCATCAACTGTGCCTGCGTGGACACCTAAGTGACCTTTTGACATCAAGAGGCTTAAAACTCCACCATCAGGTCATGCCAACACCACCATTTTGTGAAGATGCGCCTATGAAGAGGCATGAAGTCTGACTACGCTTGCACAGATCATCAATTACCTCACCTCTCCTCAAATCCAATCCTCTATCTCCACACTTCAGACCACCTTGCCCCCTACCCCATAAATATCCCCAAGTCCCCATTATTGGGGAGGTGGATTTGAGGCTTGTTCTCCCGTTTCCTCACTTGGCTGCCTTGTGATTAAACCCTCTCTCTGCTACAATGTCAATGTCTCAGTGATTGGCTTTCTGGGCGACTGGCAAAAACAAACCGGATTTGGTAACAGTGGTGGTGGTGGTAGTAGAAAGAACTTTGAACTTAGGGTCAGAAGACAACCTCAGATATCAACTATGCCCTTTATCAGCTGTGACATCAGTGAAGTAGAGTCTCCATTTCATTCTTCAAAGGGAAAAAATAGTAATACAATTCAATGCCATCGGTCATCATTATTGAGAATTCACAACAGATCAGGCCCCATGCTACATGCCAGAGATAAAGGAAAAAAACCCCAAAGTGTGCTGCAATCCAACAGAGGAAAATAAACAATTAAAAATGCAATATAAAATGATAAATAAAGGTAGATGTATGCACCAAAATACAAAAGTAGCAGAGAAGTGACTACCTCTAGAGCTGAGAGTGGGGCAGGCTTTACAGGGGAGGCCTTGAGTTGGCTTTGAGAAACTGAGATTATTTGGTTAAGTTCAGGGCATCAGCATGGGAAGTAGCTAAAGAGAGAGAAGAGCCTTGAGGAGGCATGTGATGTGAAAGAGCCTGGCAAGTTTTGGGAGCCATGGATCTTTTGCTGCTAGAGAGCAAAAGGAATATGAAGAGAAAAGAGGCTAGAGAGATAAGCAGAGTCCAGATTATGAAAATTCTCACAGTCTACGCTAAAAAACTTGGACTTATTTTCCACAGGCAGTAGGGAAGGTTACAGGGTTTATAACAGTGTAGTGACCTGAGCCGCACATGCTTTGAACAGATTATGCTGCTGGGGCTGGGGGAGGTGGTTAGCTGTTCTACTTCCTTATATGTTTCTTTGGAGGATCAGTTTCTTTGTAAGGCATTCTATCATACAAAGGTAAGGTATTTGTAGAATTCTGCCCTCAAGGCAATGCTTCAACAATGTTTTAAGACATTAAAACACTCTCTGTATATAATATTATTCTTTAATCTCTGTCGTGAAAGATGGGCCCTTTTTGGATTTTCTGTCCTGCACTAGAATTCAAGATAAATGCCACAATGTCATATAGCAAGATTTGAGAGTAGGCCTCATTTGGAAATTTTTCAAAAGCCCAGGATCAGCAAGAGTGGGATGGATATAAATACACAATCCTCAATGCCTCCATCATCCCCCAGAGGTGTGTTCTGGGGTTAGGGGGCTGTGGGGCCTGCAGTGTGGCTGTCTATTCCAGGGGACAGAATTCCCTCTCTTTTTCCCTTTCTAAAGGTTAAGCGGGGGAAATCAGCCTTGCCAATGAGGAGATTAGAAGCTGTTGGAGCAAAGGAGCCTGGATTAGTGTGCCAGCTCTCTACAGGCATTATCTGCAGTAGGAGCTGCCCAACATCTAGAATATTGAGGGCCCCTGCCATGGGGGCAAAGTCACTGGTCCCATAGAAAGCCGAGCTTGAGGGAAGCCATTCCTTCTGAGGAAAATTGATCTTACAGTTCCAGCAACTTGGTCCAGACAACCCTAAGTAAGTTCCCAGGGTAATTTTTGGATAACCATGCTCATTTCCCTACAGCTACCTTATTGATGATTTAGATGCTATGTTCTATAGTGAAAAAAATTATTGACCTGAGAGTTTGAGCATTTCAGAGATGCTCAGTATAATGTTTTGATGTCCCTGTATCTCAATTTCATGCGATGATATCGCCAACTTTTTTCCTCTAACTTTTTTCCTTTTTGTGAGGTTCTGAAAGGCTGGGAAATACTAAATTAAGCATTAAATTGTAGGCTGATTTTAAAAATTGCTCAATCTTATGGAACTACCTTGTATTCTGATTTAATAAAGTACTACATTGTATGGTTTAGATAATTAGACCACAGTAAACAGCCCAGTATAAAATGAAGTACTAAAGATGGTATAAAAGGAACCATTTTGTAGGTGACGTTGGTGTGGATTGAAGGCCTTGGGGAAGGTTTCATGGGGGAAGATTTGAGGTATCTTGAAAGAAGTGGAAGCTTTTGATACACAAAGACAAGGATGGGTGCATTCTGGTTGTGTGGGCAGAAGAAGGAACCATGACAGTAACTGCACAGATACAGGGCTGGGAAGGAGGCTGATGTCAGTATGCAGACTCTAGGGTGGGCCTGAGTCAATGTGAAGGCTCATAGCACCAAGTAGAGTTAGTTATGAGAACTAGGGACCAGGATTACTAACTGGTCAAGTCTCATACTAAGTGAGAAGTGCATCTTCAAGATGCAAAATGGACTTCATTTTTAAAAATCTACCTAAATTAAAGCACAAAATAGAAATGTAACTTGATTACTCATAAGCTGTCTTTATTTATTAGTAGGTTACAGTGCAAAATCTTCAAGAGAGTTTTTAATAATTTAACATTTTAAGTTCATGAGGAACTCCCAAATAATTTTGCTGAGCATCATATTTACAAAAAACTTATGCAGTTTTGTTGCTCCTATTAAGAAAGCAGCTGAGAATCTAGATTTTTTTTCTCATAATCTAGAAGTATGTTAGAATACTAATATATGTAGTATGCTTTCTAAAGTAGAATTTCAGAGAAGTATGACAAAGCTTTAATGGTGAGTATGTGAAAACATGTGTCTAAATGGGAATAAAGAATCAGGAAAATAGAGAAATGAGACAAATGAAGAAATAGTGGGTTGCCATTCCTCAGATCCCCATGAAGGGACAAATGAGATGAGCACTGCCAGTTAACATGTTTAAAGATTCAATTCTAGGGCCTGGCCTGGTGGCTGAGTGGTTAAAGTTCCACATGCTCTGCTTTGGCGGCCCGGGTTCAAGGGTTCGGATCCTGGGCGTGGACCTACACCACTTGTGAGCCATGCTGTGGAGGCATCCCACATAAAAAGTCAGGGAAGACTGGAACAGATGCTAGCTCAGGGCTGATCTTCCTCAAGCCAAAAAAGAGGAAGATTGGCAACAGATGTTAACTCAGGGGGACTCTTCTTCACCAGAAAAAAAAAAAAAAGATTCAGTTCTGTCCATGCTCTGCTCCACTGCAGCCTCAAAGTCCTACCTGTGGCTTAGATACTAGCCCAGGCTTCTCAGGGAGTTGGCTGCATCTGACAGACACTGGGGTTAGAGAGAGAAGCATTGTTACTTGTATAACAAGCTATTATTCAAGAATTTTAGTAGCTGAAAATGGATAATAATTCCCAAATCTCAAAGGATCAGAAAAGTGCTAATGAGAATAGAAGACAATTGACTTTACTATGCCATCTCCTTTTTAGCAGCTACTCATGCTGACTTTTATTTTTGTCTCCATTTATTTTACTAGGTTAAACATGGCATGTGAAGGAATACAGATGGATTTGATGGTGTATGCTGAGAACTACAGAAAGCTATGGTATTGATGACTATTAGCTTATTTTGTCCTGCTTACTGGTTATTTAATTATTTCATTTTAAATGTCTGCAGTGAGATTTGACAATGAACTAGGAAACAAAGTTATCAAAGTGTGTCTTTAAAGCATGGGTAATGGGAAGAACATTGACATAGTCAAACAACCTGGGTTTAATTCCCAGAACCATTATCTCTGATTAAGATTTTGTATTGTGTTTTAAAATAACCTACAAATGTGCTGGATATTCTGTTTGCCTAGTTCTCATATCTACCTTATCCTCTCCACCCCGCTGTGTCTTCCAGGTGTATGGACTATGTCAACAGGCTCCTTGTCACACAGCTTCAGGTTGACTCTGGCCAATGAAAATCACAAGCATGAATTTGGAAGGTAGGAAAAGAAAAAGTTCAAGAAAAGACCAAGACCCTTCCTTCCAGGTCTTGGCTTAGATGTGACTGTGTTCCTCTGCCAAAGTCTGGAAGCCCAGCCTTGATTGCTCACATGTTTGAGAAGCACATGGATGACTTCCTTGTGAGGGGTGGAATAAGAAAATGTTAATGCGTAGCATAAAGTGGCATAAATATTACTTAGATCATCACAGGTAATGGTATGGTATGATGTACAACGGAGGACAAGGCACTGGTAGAGCAATTGTCTGTGGTACTTAGTCACTATGGTGACAACAGTGACTAAAACACATTATGGCAATGAGTGTCTACTTCTGATGGCCCTGGAAAGTGTACAGAGGGAAAATGACAAACTGATCCCATTAATACCCAATTCAGAACATGGGTGGGAACATAAAAATCTCTGTGCTAGCTTTGAAGGAGTTCCTTATGTCCTGTAGCTCAAGGATAGGTACGGTTGAGGACAAAGCCTAGGGTCTGACTGTAAGGGTATAATTCCAGCACCAGTCATATGAACAACAATGCCAAATCTCTTATGGTAAGATAAAGACACTAGTGAAGAAAATAGTGGGAGCCCAACATGTGGGACTGGGGTATATGAATATAGCCAGAAAAGGATGAGAATGTTGAAATCCAAAAGTCCTTTTTACTATGGAAGCACCCTCTTCTCTCCTTTCCCTACCTGAAAGAACCAGTCTTCCACCAGAAAAAAAGTCATTCAGTGATTTCACAATTGCCTCACAAAGGGATGGTGTTTCTTCTCAGGACTTCTTTGCTCCTGGGCCTGTAATGAGACTTCAACACAGCCCAGATGGAGGAGTACAATGCTTGTCCAAAAAGAAACAGCTTATGAGCTGAAAGAGTTATAGAAGTAACTTGTTGTCTTCACTGCTCACAACACTTCTGCTAATGCCACCATTTGTTTACTTACAAAATTCTTCTATTTCCATGGAAAAATTTTATACCAATACAACATTACCTCTGACAAAAGAACTCATTTTATCGCAAAGAAAGTACATAAGGGGCTCAAACCTAGGAAAAAAAGACTTACAAGTGTGCCATCATCTGAAAGCAGGCACCAGATAGAGTGGTAGAATGACCTAGTGAATGTTCCATCCAATGACCCAGCTGGGAGACCACACCCTATACAGTTGTTGGGGAACTATCCTGTATGCCTTAAATTAGCAGTCAATGTATGATACTGCTTCCTCCATAGACAGTAGTGGATCCCACTTAAGGGATTTTTTTTTTTAACTTACCATTTCCTTTGACTGTGGGTTTAGTTGGTTTGGAGAGCCTAGTGTACGGGAAAGAAACTGTTTCCACCAAGGACCATAGACATTGTTTCATTAATTTGGAAGTTGATGCTGCCTGTTGGGAATTTGTGGCTCTTCATGCCATTGAACAAACAGGCAGAGAAGGAAGTCAATGGCCATGAAAATTTATTTGAATTACCAAGAGGAAATTGGTGACATTTATACAATGGGTACAAGGGGACTATGTCTAGAACTAGAGTATTAATTGGGATTCCTCTTAGGACTCACCTGCCCTATAGTCTTTGTCCATGGAAAACCACAGTGACCAATAAAGTCAAGAGCAGCAAAGACTCAGATCACGTAGGAATAAAATATTGGGTTATCCCGACTTGTCCAGCTATGGTGCTAGCAAGCAGAGCATAAGGAGAAGATGAAATGGGTATGGAAGAATAAAGCTTTGCTTGTTAAATAAGGCCTTTTGACCACCCACAAAAGTGGGGCCAATAGCAGCTATGTATTATGTTAATTAGTTTCTTCTCCCCCCATTTTTGGTTACAGCCTTAGGTTTCAGATGTGATTTTGATTGAGTTTACTTGACCCTGTTATGATATGGTAGCCGATAAGACCTTGCATACTGCCTGAGTTGGGGACACACATTTTTCATCTGGATGAAAAATAAGGGTGGATGCTGAGGGACAAAACAACAGACTTTGTTCTGCTCCTCCGTATCCACTCTCCACCCTCTGTGTCACATTCTGTGCCTTGGAATGCAGACCTTTCCGGATGGATTAATAGATTACTTTGCCCTCTGGCTTCTGGATGGATGGCTGTGTTTATGAGAGTCACCAGCAGAACAGAGAGTTGGCAGAGTGAAGGATGTTTATTTCCCCATATTTTTTTTCACAATAAACCTGCAGTTAGTTATAGCTACACTTATCTACCAAAGATCACAACTCCTGTCCAACAGCCCCACCCACTGCTACAGCTTCTCTCTGAGTGCTTGTAACTGCTCCCCTTTCCAAACACTCAGAAGTAGAGTAGGAATAACTTCCTGTGGCCCCAGGTACTTACCTTCCTTGATTGATTTTCCCGAACCCCACCAGCTTCTTTATAAAAGTTGTCCCTTCATTCAACTTTTCTTAACTATCTTCACTTGAACGCACCATGTTTCTTATTGGAACAGTTAATCATTTTATTTTTACTCGTAAAATACATTTTTATAAAGAGGAAATTGCCTTTAGCTAATATTCCTAAAGTTAAGAATTTCTGCAGAGTTCTTTTATACCAATGTAGTCAATTAGAGCAATTTAAGTTAGGTCATACTGAGCCAGTTATCAAGGTTGGTAGGTAAAATTAACCTCCTTTAGCAAAGATATTTTACAACTTTAAGTGAACAGTTTCCTTTAGCAAACATTCAACAAATGTGGTTTTCTATAATAAACATATTCCATTTTAAGGCTACAAGTCAGTAAGCCTTGAAACTAGTAAAAAGAATCATTTTATAGGGAAGAATAGCTCTTCACTCTGTTTTTCAAACAGGCTTAGAAACCCAACTTTATAATAATAAAGTAAATGATAAGTACTTATTTAATTTAAATTTTGTCATATTCAGTATGTAAATGTTTGCTAACCTCTTTTCTTTCTAGAGAGATGCAATGGCTTGCCTTCTCAGTGCTCCTAAGCCTCCATACTTTCATTCTTTCTTCCATCTTCATTAATGCCTGAGACCTGTAACTTCTGTTTCATTTCATTTTATCCCTAGGACATAAATTAAAGAAAATTGGGCTTACAACTTTCTGTTTCAACCATCACTATGTAAACATGGGCAAATTACTTACCAGTTTGGCTTCAGTATATTTATCTATAAAATGAGAAGAATGAAATCTATCTCACAAGATTTAGGAAAGGGATATTTATTTTTTGTATGCACGAGTACTTTGGAAAATGTTATACAAATAATGGATTAATAATAGAAAAAGTACATATTTAGGGTGAAGAAACCAGGATTAGAATCCTACCCCTCCTACATGTTAATCTTTTTTTTTTTTTTTATGTAGGACAAGTTACTTCATTTCTCTTCAGCTTGTTCCTCATTTGCAGAAAGAGGATGAGTAATGCCTTCCTCCTCGGATTAAATCTTATAGCAGTTATGTGAGATTATGAATAAAGTATTCAGTGTAGCTCTTTGTACATAGCAGATGGTCTAGTCATGAGTCCCTCTCCATATTAGCTTAGGCAGGTAGGGTCACCTTTCTCCGCGGTACTCTATTGTGGTGTCACAGAAAAATTGCACTGGACAAAGTTAAATGAATAGGAAGACTTATCCAAGACTGTTGCAATAGGGGAGAGAGATTGAATTGAACTCCATAGAAACAAAAGGCAGGAGATTTTTTAAGCACTGGAGTGAGCTACTGGAAAATTACCGGAGGACACATGGGGGAGGTTGACCAACAGGATGTGTGGGCCACGTTGAGTTATTCCTGAGATTACACATTTTATTCTGTGATTAAGCATCTATGTTTTCTAATCATCATCTTTGATGATTATAATATTTCAAAGGGATAGCTCTCAAGTTATTGAGAAAATCACTCCTGGGCTGTACAACTGGCCAGAGGCTGGGAGAAGATTTATCTGCATTTCCAAGAGGCAGAGAAAGAATTTGCAATTACAGGTTTTCTAAAGTAACTTCTCTAAGAAAAGGGAGGTCAGGGGCCTAGAGTCAGGAAGAAGTCTGACTTAAGTTTGATCAGGCTGAAGGAAACATGAGAGCCATCTGGGTCATTGGTTCTTAGGTTGCATACCTGGAGAGACTTTTCCTGAAGTTGGACTTATATTATTTGAAAGCAGTGTTATTTTTAGGTAAATATTTGTGAAAAGCTGCAGAGAGAAAATTAGGCCTGAGCAGGGCTTTATGAATGAGATTTTACCAGAGAGAAGGGACAGAGGCATTTATGGCAGCCAAACAGGGCATGAAAAGTCAGAGCCCCTGGATCTGTGGAGAGGGGGGGTTGGTTTTGTTTTGCTTATTTCCTCATCTGTAAATGTGTGTAATGAATCCACCTCACAGAAGTGGTTTGTGAACATACAGAGCACAGGCCCTACAATGTAGGAGATACATGAAAAATTTGTGTTTTTCTTTCTACTAGTTCATCCTTCCTCCTTTTCCTGTTGGTTATGAAGCTTCATCTTTTATCTCTTTTTTTCCCTGACTTCTTTTACCTCATTTAATTAATTTTTTTTTTTTTTTTTTTTTTTTTTTTGCCTAGAAGGAAAAACAATCCCTTTGCTAGAGGACACAGGTAATTTTGTCACCTTACCCATAATAATTAGTACCAATGTGCTTATATTTATATTATCCTACCATTGAGGTAGTTCACTCCTTTACGTTGCCATGAGTAGGATATTGCCCCAAACTGAAAGAAAACAACCAACCACAAAACCCAGTTCAGACCCAGTTGCAGGGAGGTACAGACCCCTTCAACTCAGGAGGTGGAGTTTCAGGGGCCAGGCCTTGGCTCCTGAGTGACACTCCCTGAAGCCAACTCCTCCACTCTGCTCATCAGGTTTGACATTGAATGTCCATCCACCACCCTTCTCCATTGTTCCCTCGGAGCCCTGGGGTGAATATACACTACTGAGATGTAACAAATATTGTCCTTTCCATCACCCACAGTTGATGTCCCAATTCTTATTTAACTTCCTTGTTTCTTTGTATTTATAGAAGTTGCCACCCTCTCTTTTCCTTTATTTCATTGTTCTAGACCATTTTATTTTCCTCCTTGAAACTTCTGCTTTTTCCTTTCTTTCCTCAAGATATTTCCACACTCTTTTGTTATACTTTGGACTTCTCTCTTTCTCATCCTTTCCTTAGGCAGCAAAATAGGTAAGAGCTTAACCCTTCAAAACAGTAAGAAAGCTCTCAAGACGTTTTCAAAATACTTTTTCTCATCTCTTTCCTTGGGTAGAAAATTCCCCCAAACTCTCAAACTCCCTGGTAAATTTAAATTAATTATTCTCAGATTCCAGAGCTTTCATTGATCAGCTGCATCTTCTGGATATTCAGATATTCCATGATTCTCCTATGCTACCGTCTAAGCTTCACTAATCAAAGTTTTGCCCACGCCTCCTTTTCCTCTTTCCTACTCTCCTTCCTGGGCTTTCTGGATGGCCCACGTTCAGTTTTGTTCATAACTGTTTCCCTCCTATTGTGAAGCTGATGCCACCCTCTCTCATACACTCAGGTGCCAAATTCATGTGAGATGGGTATAACTCTGGAAATTATCTCATGCCAACAAACACATGAGCCCAAGTATGGGAAAGTGCAAATATATTTCATCCCATTTCATCCAAAGCATTTTGCAAAAGGAGAAAGGATTTGTATAATGGTTTTGCCTTATTGAGGTGAAAATCCCCTTAGGGCAGAAGCAGCTTGTTCTTTTGATATATCACATTCCATATGGCACCAAGGACAGAGTGGGAGTTACACAGTAAATGCGATTGTTAACAGGCATTGTGAATTATAAATTTTAAAATGTAGAGAGAATCTTTTCACTTTCATTTTAAATCACCCAGCCTATTGTAAAATTGTGCTGCCCACATGTTTATGAATAAGGTGACTGTTTTCTCTGTCCAAATTGCAGGTTGACAAAGATATGTGTCAATCATGAGTGCAAATCATTGCTACTTGTAACATTAATTATTCTTATTTGCTAGTTACCATAGCCCAGCAATAGAATACAAAATTATATCATAGTTGCATGCTAATCATGATTGAGCTGGTGAAAAACAATCCCCCAGACTGAATTCTTGGTTTATCCCCTATTTATAGACACACTGAGCTGCCCTTTCCCAAGGTAGAATCTTCCTACCCATTAGTTCATTTATTTTCAGGATCTTTCTCAGGCATTAAAATACACTAAGTGCTCATCTTACCGAGCTACTCAGGGCCAGAAGAGGGAGGAGGGTAAGAGATCTCCTTTCAGACTCTCCCTAGTACAGCCCACTACTCCACTGGTCCCATATTTTAAACCAAATTACAAAAATTAAAGACATATGTTTAAATGTGTTCTCTTCAGGTGTATATATTCTCTTCCATGCTAAGCCTCTAGGAGGGAGGAATATTTTCCTTGTTACTGAGTCTCCCTACCGGCCTAAAGTATATGTTCAACAAAATATTGTGGAACTCAAACAAAAATGAATGTGTGATCCCACAGCAGTGTCTCAAATCCATTTTGGATGATTGTGGCCATTCTAAGTCAATAGAGAAAAATCAATAATCAGATGGTAAACATTGCCTAAACAGAAACTAGTGCAATCTAAGTTATGAAAAAAAATCACAGAAGAATGAAGACAAGTCTTTGGGGATAATTATTAAGAATGTAGTTTCTGGGGCCGCCCGGTGGCGCAGCGGTTTAGTCCGCGCTTGGCAGCCCGGGGTTCGCAGGTTCGGATCCTGGACGCCCGCCGACGCACTGCCTGTCAGCCACGCTGTGGCGGCGTCCCATATAAAGTAGAGGAACGACGGGCACAGATGTTAGCCCAGGGCCAGTCTTCCTCAGCAAAAAGAGGAGGATTAGCAACGGATGTTAGCTCAGGGCTGGTCTTCCTCACAAAAAAAAGAAAAAAAAAAAAAAAAGAATGTAGTTTCTGTAACAGAGTGATATCCTTCACATCCTAACCCATCATAAATTAACTGTGTGACCTTGGGTAAAATACCTCTGTTCTCACTTGAAAAATGTGAACAATAATGCATGCTGCATAGGGTTTTAAGGATTAAATGAGATGATATATGAAAGGCACTTAGTATATGGTTGTGACAAATAGTGAGTGGAGAAAACTGAGGGTTGTCAGTCAGCTGTGATATAGAATTTCTAGTTGCGTGAAATATTATGGGGGAAACTGAGCTGGCAGGGTAAAATTTCTGGATAGCTGTAGAGGGAGTAGAAATACAATCATAAAGATAACGTGGGCTAGATGATAGGGAATCCTGAGAGTTAAGGTAAAAATTTTGACTTCAGTCTAATAAGAGCTAAGGTTGTATTTCAAGTAGTAATAGATATTAACATGTAAGATTTGGAGAAGATTAATTAGACAATGTGCTACCTGACTTACCCAAGAAAAAGACTGATTGAAGGCAGTAGAATGCCCTAGGCAGGCCCTGCCGTAAGCCTAGGGCAAGTGATGAAAGTCTCATGAAGTTTGGAGGTTGCAAAAATGGGAAAACAAATTTGTGTTCAGAAAGCATTACTGAGGAAGATCCAGGATGGTTTAATGAACTGCAACAAAGCTGGTCTCTGCTCAAACACCACGATCTCCCTGTCTGAAAGCAGTCACCGTAGACTGTGTTGACATATACTAACCATTACCACAGCTCCACACTGTCTCCAGAAATCAAGCATGCTGAAGGAAAGTGCTGTTTCCTCTGTGTCATTTCCCTGTATATGGAGCTACGGTGTCCATGTCTGACAGTGGAAATTTACCCGATCACTCGCCTATTCTAATAACACTGAACTGGCTGGAGAAAGAACATATCACAACATATTTTGCAGGATTTGGAGGACATATATGTAAAGTCAATAAGTGCATGAAGACATTTGTGGTGGAATGAGGGAGAGAGGGAGAAATAACAAGGAGAAGAGAGACCCATAAATGGAAAATGCAAAGACAAACTTCATCTAAGTACAAGTTATGATAAACCAACCCTGCTCCCCTGTATTAAAATCACTTTATTAGGGGAATGCTATTGACCTAATGCATCTGTGTTTTAGCAAGAATTTTGTCAAAGTCAATGAAATTTCTAAAAGGTATAGATATCAGTATAGAGGTAGGTATAGACTTAGGTATAGGTATAGGTGTACATATAGATACATACATAGATATTATGAACCTGAAGGATGTGATCTTGATGATAGAAGATGAAAGTTTTAGCTATTTAAGTAAAACATACCAGAAAACTGTTGATTAACAAATTGTTGATAACTCAGGGATATTTCCCATAGTGTAGTGCAGACTTTTGTCTTAGAATGTATGCTATTTAATATTTCTATCCACGATTAGACATAAAAACACAAAAAAAGCCTTCCAATGTTTGTGGAGGTACAAACATAGGAAAGAGAGATAATACATTTGGTTGAAGAGTCAAAATTAATTCAATAGGCTAGAGGATAAGCTTAAATATCTCTATCTATCTATGTATCATCTATCTAACTATCTATCTATCTCTATATATCTATATCATCTATCTTCTACCTATAATGTTAGTAATATACATTGAGTTTTCCATTTTGTTTCTAAAAAAATATTCTTTTGGTCTAATATAGGAGCATTCTTTTCATGTGAAGGAGGCCTAGGAAATGTCTTAGTCATGACTTTTTGAATTGTAAGTAACAGAAAGCCACTGAAGTTACTTAAGCAAAATAATTAAATTTATTTGATGAAACCTTAGCTGTGTCATGGAAACCAAAGGCAGCTGATCCTTGTAACTAGAGCCATGACTTGAACTAATAACTGGAAAGTCATCAGAAGTCTAGATAGTCATCCTTCTCCATCTCTCATACTTCCTTCTCTGCATTGTCTGATTCATTCTTCTTTTCTAGCATGCTTGTTCACTCTGATTCTTCATGTATATGTCAGAAATACTGGCTTCCTGAGTTTACATTTAATTCCTTTTCTTGATCTAAGCAGAATGACTACATATCTCTTAGTCCCAATAGTCCCTTAGTCCCAAATTCCAGATAGAAAAATCATGAGAATTGCACCAGCTGGAAGCAGGTGTCCACACTGGTCCAATCAATTGTAGCCAAGGCAGTGGGCAAGGTGATGGAGTAGAGTCACGACTGTAAGACTGTGCAGTTCTTACAGAAAGAGGCTTACTGAAAACTGAAAAAATAGACTTGTGATTTCTAAATCAGGAAACCAGTTGATTATGTGGACGATATGAGACAAAAGGGAATGCAGTGAAATGTTATCTTGATGAAAGGGCAAGAGCAGAGATTCTTCACATGTTTTCTCCACTGAGAAAACCACATCTAGAGTCCTGACTTATTTTAAGAGGGGCTGACAAATAAGAGAGTACATTGACTCTGGGTTAAGAATTATTCTTTAATAATTTCCCTTAAATGCCTACATAAACATATGGTTTCAAACTGTGTTTTATTCATGCACCAGGGTAAAATGTATAAACAATATAATTCAAGTATCCCTATGAATTTGGTGAAGGAATTGCTTAAAAATGTAATTCCTTAGCGTTAAATTATAAATGAGACATGTATATTGATTAAAAGATAACCAAAATGTTCAAAAAGAAAATTGTAAATGAGATTTTTATTTGCTCTATTTTTTACATTCAAATATTTTTGTCCTTCAAAACTGAAAGGTTCCCACAGATTAAATATTTCATCACTCTTTACTTTCTCAGGAAACAAACATAAGACAAAGGGATTAATTTTTTGCCTTGAAGTATATTCTTGGCTTGATAATCAAGGTTGCATATGGTGTAATATTATAAAGGAACACTTACAGGAAAGTAACCTCCCTGAAAATAAAAATTTTCATTAGATAAGTCTTGTGTATTGAAACAAAAGTCCAAAAAGAAAATGAAATGTAAATAAATTTCATTACTTCATTAACATTAGAGAGGTTCAATTGATGAGCTTAAAGCAGAAGCTAAGAGAATGAGTCTCTCTGTCAATCTAATATGGGCTTCCACCTTTGCTTTCCTTGTTGTTGCAGTGTCAGAAATATATAAATCTAAAAACATCTTGGTAAGATTAGGAAGTATCTTCTAATTAGTTACGAAGGCTTGGCTCTCCAATTTCTGTAGATTGAGCTCAAACTTCTAGAAAGGGAGGAAGAGACATTGCCACCCTATGCTTTTCTCCTGACACAATTCCCAATTATCACATACTCCACCCATCCCAGGCATTGAAACAGTCCCCCAGAAAACTGATGCTTTGTATTCTGACACACATTTAGAAAGTAGAGTTAAGAAGAAAACCTGTGTGTGTGTATGTATGTGCAGTCACACACATGAGCGTTTGGTGGTTCAGAGATATGGGGGAGGGCTAAAAAAAAAAAGAGAGAGAAAAATGACAAAAAATGTGAATAATGCTGATTTTATAAAATGTTGCTTTTCATCACATGATACAATTCCCAATTCCCTGCTGCTATAAGTGTCTTTCCATAAAGACCAAATTATTGATCAATTGACAATTCTCTTCAATCTTTAGGAGAAATTGATCTCATGTCAGTCTATTTTTATTTGACAGAAACCCCAGAAGTTCTTCTCATTTTTCCATGTCCATTTGACTCTTTTATTTTTCAAGATCCACCTGTTTGATGACATCCCCCAAACAATCTATCTTTTCTCTGTTTTTTCTCACCAGAACTTTGCACTAACTAAATTTTAGAACTTACATTGTTTTAAATCTTTTGCATAAAAAGCAAGTGTAAAATCCTTTAAATCACAGACCACATTTATTTCCTTTTATTCCTTTAGCACATGTCTGCAACATAGTTAATAACACCACACTGGTTACATACATAACAATCTTACTACAAATTTAACAGCTGAGAATAACACACATTCATAATCTCACAGTTTCTGTGGGTCCAGAGCCCAGGCTCAGCTTGACTGGGTTCTCCACAAGGTTGCAATCATGGTGTCAGCAAGGACTGAGTTCTCACCTAAAGTTCTGACTGGGGAAGGAGTTACTTCCATGCTCATGTGGTGGGTGGTGGTATTCAGTACCTTGCAGGCTGCTGGAGTGAGGGCTTCAGTTTCTTTCTGGCTATCAGCTAGGGGCTACACTCAGTGTCTTGCCATGTGGACCTCCCCAATGTGGCCACTTGCTCCCTAAAGCTAATGAGGGAAAGACTAACTGCCTTAGTAAGGCAGTTGTTATGGTCTTAGATAATGTAATTGTGAAAGGGACATTTCATAAATTTTGTTATATTCTGTTGGTTATAAACAATTTACAGGTCCTACCTCCACTCAAAAAAAGAGGATTACACAAGGGCACAAGGACAAAAAGGTGGAGAGAAACTCTCAAGGTGCTTTGAGAGTCTGCTAACGTAACCACTGAAATTTTTGTTTTATTTATTTTATGTTTTGATGGAGTGTGGATGAGTGATATAGCTGGATGCTGACAAGAATACAGAGAAGCATCTCCAGGAATTGGAGACTTCAGTTTTACTGTCTTTCTGTTACTCTTTTTTTTTTCACTTCTTCTTTAATGAGACCATCCTTGTGCTCCATGCCTCTATTGTTCTGTGTCACTCTCTTCCCAGGTATAAGGCAAAATCTAAAAGATAATGTTCAAGAGTTACTCATGTAGGAAATTCTAAAGATAACATAACAATTTATTAAATGTAGAATGCAATATCTTACATATAGTATGATCATAGTTCTTAAAATAAACCTAAATAGTCATAGGAAAAGAATAGAAGAATAAAAATATTTATAATAGCTATTTCTGTAGTGTGGGGCTATAGGTGATTTTTGTTGTTGCTGTTAATTTTCCATATTTTCTATAATACATACCTATAATTCTTAAAGCAGGAAAATAAAAGATGAAATTTATGCATATAAAAAGTTTTCCATACTCTATGCTGGTTTTTAATATTAGTCTGGTGAGAGTAAGGTAAAAACACACCAGAATGCCCTTCTGAGTAGCCTCTCTCTTTTGATGTGGTCATGCACAGCACTACTTGTATAACACCGGAATTTCTAATGCAGTTATGATGGATGTTAGTTTTGAACATGAGGCTGTACTCTCAAGGACTATTATTCCAGAGTTACTGGCTTTCTGAGGATGCATATAATTCTTTCAAACTTCAAGCAAAGAGAAATGAAACACACAACTTGGGGCCGATGAACTAACTGCTAACTCCATTTGAGAGTTAAATTAAAAAAAATAGTTACTCAAAAAACATCTTGTTATCATAAAGGTGGAAAATCTCGAGAGAGTTCAGTTCTTGAGAAGTTGTCTAAATTCTCTACAGAAACACACTGAATGCTACAATTACTTCTTTGAAATGGGGAATTATATCCAGTAATAGAAATGTCAATTATAGGCACACAGTCATTCTATAGCTGGAACATGTCTATAGAATTTATTATGACTTCAGGCAACAAGAAAAGAAGCTGTGGCTGTCATGTTCTAGCCCCAGAATGGTTGCAGAAAACCAACACCGTGACCAAAAAATTGTTATCCTTTTTGTATGTCTTGGAAAAGTTCAAAAGTGAAGAATAAAATAAATTCCACATGGGACTGGCCGGGTGGCGTAGTTGTTCAGTTCACATGATCTGCTTCGGCGGCCTGGGATTTGTGGGTTCAAATTCCAGGAGCAGATCTACATACCACTCACCAAGACATGCTGTGGCAGCATCCCACATACAAAATAGAGGAGGATTGTCATGGATGTTAGCTCAGGGCCAACCAAAAAAAATAAAATTCCACATGGAAAATTATTCGCCAATTTATTAAACTCAAATAAGATGTGCTTTGTTACAATAGCAAATATAACTGTCACAGTATTTACTATTTCAATTTAGTAGATGGCAAAAGAAACTAAGTTCTAGTGTAAGTTTTCCTTATTTTTCAAAATAGTGAAAGATATACTCATCCTGATATCACAATTTTATTAACATCAAATATCCTTAAAGTTTAAAAACTTCAGTCTTTAATAAAAATCTTAATGTGAATTATCTTGATTTATTCTGTACCATTTTGGTACTGGAGATTTGCAATGTCACAGTGTGAAAAAAGAAGAAATATATATCTGCCCTCGTTCCCGATACAGAGCTCCTACAACCCTTGTAATTAGGGGTTCCAGGACAATCTTTTGTTCAAACATTTAGCCCCAGTTCCTGACACAAGAGCCCCAGTTCCTTTAGAGCTCCTAAGACCTTTGTAATTTCCTAACTGATAGGAGCATCTGACACCAAGCTCCTAAATCCCTTGGAATTTCCTAGGTGATAGGAGTATCTTTTGTTTCAGTAAGGTGACTCCTGGTGGGCTCCCAGTTGGGGAGTGATCACCAGAAAGAACAAGCCATGATTAGCAGCTAGGAACTTTCAGCCCCACCCCCTACCCTCCTGGAAAGGGAGAGGGGCTAGAGATTGAGTTGGTGACTCATCATGCCTATGTAATGAAGCCTCCATAAAAATCCCAATAGTACCGGGATTGGAAAGTTTCCAGGTTGGTGGTCATATCCAGGTACTGGAAGGGTGGTACAAACCAGCAGAAGCTCCTGCATTCAGGACCCTTCCAGACCTCACCCTCTGTACTTCTTCATCTGACTGTTCACCTGTATCCTTTATCATATCCTTTATTATATAAGAAACTCATAAGAGTGTTTCCCTGAGTTCTGTGAGCTGTTCTAGCAAATGATCAAATCCAAGGAGAGGAGTTATGGGAACCTTCGATTTGTAACTAAGTCAGAGAGAAGTTGTGGGTATCCTGGGGACTTACCACTTGCAATTGGCATCTGGAGAGGGGAAGAGTCTTGTGGGACTGAGCCCTTTACCTATGGAACCTGCCTAACTCCAGTTTAGTGTTATAATTGAATTGAATTGTAGGACACCCTGCTGGTGTTGCAGAGAATTGCGTGGTGTGGGGAAAAAAACCCACACTTTGGTGGTCATCAGTGTCAGAAGTGAAGTGTTCTCTGTGAGCAATAGAGAAGAAACACAAGGAGTGTTTTCCTGTTACAACAGTCATTATACCAGTTTAGAATTTTTTCTTCATTATGTTTTATGAACTATTTTTAGCCATGAGCCTACCAGCATTTCTCTAATTCAGGACACTGAACAAAATCAGAACCATTTTGCTATTTTTATGAACTAGGAAGAATGCCTAGAACTTTTGAGCTTTCCATGCACCCAAGAAATGTAAAAAGAAAAAAACTATACCCACTATGTATATATAAAATTTATATTTGTGTAATATAAATGATATAATTTCATATATATAAATATATAGTGTGTATGTGTATATTTTACATATATATGTATATGCTTTAAAAAGCTTATGGAAAATGGTAAAACTAAAATTAATAAATATTTAATTAAACATCTACAAAATGATTAGTTAACATTTTGTCAGCTACAAGAATTGATTAGTATTCATCAAAATTTAATTTAATGCAACGAATTCCGTTCACTAGAATAAAAACTCAGTGATGGCAGGGATTTCTGTCTGTTCTGTTACCTGATGTACACCAAGCTTCCTGAATAATATGTGGCACAGAATGGGAAGTAAATAAAAATTTTGAATGAATGAATAAATGAATTTGTAGTAATAACTTTTCCTGTTTCCATGTATCCCTGTCTATTCACAGTGATTTCTGAGAAATCATAGGCAGTGATACACTAAAGGGAAAACTTGGAGTCTATCAATTTCCAAAGCAGCAAATAAAAAAATGGTCTCAAAATATTTCTAGCAAAAAAAAATGAGTATGATAAAGCTGCCTCTAATATTGATGTACCTAGAGCTAAGATTACCTTTTCAGGGTCCCCAGTGGGCCATGTGGGACTATTACAGCAGCTACCATTAGTTATCATCTCTCCAGTCTCTCTTGGGATGCAGAAGAAATGAGACATATATACTTAGATCAGCCCAGTGGGAGACTATGCCTTATAATTCTTTTGTGTAATACAAGATGCAGAAATAAATGTGATCTAATGCTTACTGGTTAGCTGTGATGTGTCCAACACTGTATAAGCACTATGTTTTACACAAACATAGATTGGGGCATATCTCCTGTCTTCAGAGGGCTGGCATTCTATTTGAGAAGATAATAAAAGTATATATAAAAATTGTTCTCCTGCAATTGCTTTGTCTTCTTTTGGAGGGCTACATAGAGAAAACTGTTCTTTAAAGAACATCAGGATAAATAGGTAAATAATTATCACCACCTTGTGCTATATTTAAAGACATGAAATTGTATAAATCCAGCTAATAAATAGTAATTTGTGCCCACACTTTGCTCATTGTGTGAGCTTCTATTGTATCTGATGGATCCTGGATTTGTGAGCAATTTGCCTTCAGTGGGCATAGACGAACCAAAAAATAAACAAACAAAATTTTCTCCCCACCATATCCAGACCTCTACTGAGACAGAGACTGGAGATAAAAATGGCCCCTTATAAAAAAGTTAGTGGAGTTCTTAAGAAAGGCAATTGCAAATTTTGGATGGCTGTTTATGTAATAGCCATTAAGAGATATCTGGCTCAGCAACGGGCCTATATAATATCCCCCACAGGACTAAGGAAGCACAGTGAACAAGTGCAAAGAGATGTGGATTAAAAACTAAAGGAACTAACACTTCTAAACCTAATAATTTGATAGTCAAACTCCACTATTGAAAAAGGGGTAGTTATGTAAATATGAGTCAATTAGGAAACCAGGTCTAGAGTTAGAGGTCATGAATATTGCCAAGGGTTCTGCTTTATTTGACCAACCCAGTGATTTTTTTTTTAATGCATATGACACATTCTCTCTGGTCACTATGGGCTTTACCACTTCTTATTGTTTTGCATAGATTTGATTCTGAAATGTATATTACTTGCCTGGTCCTCAAGGCATTCTAGTAAGATGATACCGTCTCTGAGATTTAATGTTGTTCTAAGAAGATGTGTGTGTGTGGGTGTGTGTATAGGTGTTATTTACCCATTGGAAAACCTGAAAAATATAGAAATATGTTTGCAATCCATGCTGATTGGTGCATGTGGCTGGTTGAGAAATCTCAGAGGGTGTATGCTTGGTGTCCTCATGTATAGATGAACTGTGTAGTGGGACCCGGAGCACCACAATCGCTCCCTGTTCTCAGGGATTGGATTGCCAAAGGTAACTACCACTTATTATGCTTCCAGAACTATTATCCAGCCTTGTCTCATTCCCAAGAGATGTTAAGGCTGTGTTTCTCAACCCGTCTGTACCTTTGAGTTACCTGGGAAGTGTTTTTTAAAAAACTACAATTGCTTGGTCTATCTCCTCAAAGATACTGATTTCATTGGTCTGGGTGCAATTTAGGCATTCGCATTAAAAGACAAAAATAAAAAAACTCCCCAAGTGATTTTAATAGGCAACTACAGTTGGGAACCGTTGGATTTGAAAATGATGACATTTTCATAAGCAAGTAGCACTTGAGGCCAGAAAATTTCCATAAAAGGATGCTTCGGGAGCACTTTATTTTAGGAAGCTTTTTCTTTAAGCCAAAGTCAAAGGAAAGTCACGAACATGTGGTTTTAATTTTCTTCCTGTATTGTCATTCCCTTTATTCACCCCAACTCTGAGTGCTGACCTGCTGAGAAATTTGTGTGCTGGAGCTGGGGACCTCCAGCATGCTCTATGTTCAGAGCCCACTGGCACCCACATGGAGAGTGCAGGCTTCTACAAAGAGAACTGTGTCTCAAAGGTCTAGAGAGTAAGCGCTCGCAGTGAAGGGTGGCCCACAGAGGTAGGATTGCTACAGATTTCTGTGCATAATTCCGAGAAAGTATCCAGTGGAAAGTCTGGGAGCGATGTTGTTTTAACCTCCTTGTTCCTAATATATAACAAAGAAATGTGACCTTTCTTGGTGGCAGAAATGTGCGATACTCATCAGAGCCATAATATCTTAGGAAAAATTGTTTCAGAATAAACACCGTATAGAAAGAAAAGGGAGCCTGGCCCTGTGATCACATTGCCTAATGCCCAGCTAATATTTCCCAATAGGCATCTTACTAGCCCCTCAAATTTAATATAACCAATAATGAATTAGCTTTCTTTTCCCATCTTTTCTTTTAAACCTCAGCTACTGGAGATCCATTTCCTCATCTACAAAAGACAAAATGAGAGTTTTGAACTAAGAGGCTCTCAAAGGGCCCTTCCAGCTCTGAAGCCGTAATTTGCTGGGCAATTCTCAGTTCATTGCTGACAGCTTTAAAATTCTCTAGAACTGAATTCTCTATGACTTAATGCTTCCAAATTATTTAAAATCATTGATTTTTTTTACTGTGTTAATTACATATCCTTCACATTTTTTGTCTAACCAAATAAAACAAACTGAGCATTGTTGTAAATTACTGTAAGACCAGAGAATGAGGAGAGGTGAGGCAAACCCAAAAGGAGGGTGAACACTTCAGGCCACGTTCAGACCTCCAGACACCACTCTCCTGCCTAAGTGCTCTGAGAATGGCAATAGCTGCCCGTGGACCTGTACAGCAGACATGAAGCATCCTTTCTAAACTTTCCTCTCCACCCTATGCTTCCTAGGACAATTCCAATTTCACTGGACAAAGCAGTTTCATGATGAAAACTGTGTTCAGCGTCCTTGGTTCAGGAGGAAATAACCATGGTTTTGCAGGAGTGCGGTCCCAGGCATGTATCAGATGCACAGCAGGCTGGACCATCTGAGGGCAGGGCTGAATGCAGCGAGAATGAAGCAGCTCTCCACTCCCTCGGCAGTGGGGAGGCTCTGGCCACAACTCTCATTCCTGCTCTCTCTGTGACCACAGGGGCCCAAGGGCTTATTCGTACATCAGAGCTCCACATAAACCTTGAACACAGGTCTAGTGGGAAACTGAGAGGTGTGCCCAGGAGTCTAATGTGTTTACTTTTCAAACACCTACTTCTGGGATAGGCATCAAAGTAAGAGTCAATAGCTTTTGTGCCCATGTTTACTCTTTCCTAGGTAAAGTGCCTCTTTACTACTAGAACATTTTCTCCTTGTCCCTCTAGTTAACATAAGGGATATCAAAATGGGTTTGCAGTTTCTTTGAGGTGGCTGTCAATTTTCCGTTTTTGTGGCTTTTTGCCCAAATGCTAAAGAAATGTTGCTATTTTTTAAGAAGCATAAGTTACAGTTATTCCTATATATTTATCATTGAACTGTAACTGCCTTGAAGTTAGCATTGCATGGAATATGAAACATTCCCGAAGAATTCTTTAAAAGATGACACATTGCTCTACAATAAGAAATATAACTTTTAAGAAATATAACTGCTTCACAGTGACTTGGTTGAAAATCTCTTTTTATAAGCAGTTCATGTGAAGTCAAATTAAAAGATGTGTTCTTGGTAAGCATGGAACAAGAATAAAGATAGTCACTTGTAAGTTTTGAATTCTTGTATATTTTGCATGCTTAATGGCGTCAGTTTCTTCATGCCTTACTCTCCATGGTGGCGCCAGACCTTACAATGCCCTTGAATACTTTGGTTCTTCTCTGAACCACTCTTGCTTGGCTATTGTCTCCCTGTGCCGCCCTTCCACTTGTATCTGCTCATGTACCTTTCATCTATTCAGTGGCCCTCAAGGATCAAAAATCATTTTCTCAGGCCGGCCTAGTGGCATAGTGGTTAACTTCATGAGCTCCATCCACTTCAGCAGCCTGGGGTTTGTGGGTTTGGATCCCAGGTGGGGACCTACACACCACTCATCAAGCCATGCTGTGGCAGCGTCCCACATACAAAATAGAAGATTGGCACAGATGTTAGCTCAGGGACAATCTTCCTCAAGGAAAAAGAGGAAGATTGGCAACAGATGTTAGCTCAGGGCCAAACTTCCTCACCAAAAAAACTCCATTTTCTCTTTTGGTTATGTTCATTATTTCATCTCATCCTTTACGCTTATTTTCTTTCTAAAAAAAACTTAATTTTCCTCATTTCCAAATTCTTAGGCTACAACATACTGTTCTCATCTTCTGCTCACATTTTGCTAATTCTTCCTACCAAAATGTTGACCTTAAACAAGTAGACAGCCAGTTATTTCTCCAGCAAAAACTGGATTATTTGGGATCAGCAAAGAATTGCATTCAGGGTGTGTATGCTATGGCAAACCATACGAAGGAAGGAACTTGCTTTTATAGAGTGAAAGGAGAGCAGGGAAAGGCTGTTCTAAGTGAAAATCCATTGGAAGAAAGTAACAGTTCAGGGTGGTGACAGCTTCTCATTGGCTGGGCTGTTGCCAGGAGGAGATAGAAACCTTCCTTCAGTAGTAAAGTAGTTGCACTTCCTGCTGGAGATGCAAGCCTACATCTCTTTCTGTTCGGGGTAATTAACGTTATATGATAGGGTGTGAGAGCTCCCCCTACAGGCCTACTGGACTCCAATTTAGTTGAGGTTTCTTTTATCAATTTCTACATCTTTCCCTTTTGATCAAGATCTCTCTGCAAAAGTATCACTGGTCAACAGCCAGGTTCTCTGCACATAGTGGCCTCATCCCTCAGTGCCAGGAAGGACATTTCCCAGTTGTTGTGTCCCACTTTGAAGTGAAGGTGCATAGTGGTTGGAAGCCATTTAGGCCACATTTGAGTGACAAGGAAAGTTAGGAGGGAGAACTCTCAGGCATTTCCCACTTACTCTATATTTCTCCAAGGTCATAAGCATTGGAAATAATCTCAAAGCACTGAGATAGCATCAGCTTATTGGGTACATCATTTTTCAGAGGTTTGACAGGCAACAGGTACAGAATTTTACATGTATAGAAAGTAAGATTAAAAGCGTTACTATAAGCCCAGTTTGCAGGATGGTTCTTAACCAGGAGCCCAGAGCTGAAGATAACCAGCTGAACAAATCAAAAGATAGTAGATTATTAGGTGAAGCTTGGTGTAGCCAATGTGCTTGCTCTCTAATCTTATGTAATTGGGTTTCTATTTCCCCAGAGGCATTTATCCATGTGCGACAGGAGGTGTTCACCACTGTACAGACACTTCCTTGCTCAGCAAGCAGATAATCACGGGCTATATGATTATCCAAAACTACCTTAGTCAGTGAGTCAAGGGACCATTGCTGAGCTGAAATTGCTCTGGCTGTGGAATCAGCCAATTCTTCTAGTACCAGGGGGATTCTTGATCGTTTGTTTATTGGCACACACTCTGATCCATGGGAAGAAAGCTCTTCCCACAGAGGCAAACCCAGAATCACCCACGCCTCCTGAAAGTTCTTTTTAAAGTGGTTATAGAGATTTAAAGGGATGCACCAATGAGAGGGCACTGGTCATGTAGAGAGAGTAGGACCGTGAAAGCAGCAAAGGCACACCCTCCTTGTCTTCTTCAGCTGTCAATATGAGCTGCCCAGGCATAAAGGCCACCACCCAAACTTCCGAATATGAAGTAACCAGGGGGTGTGCATAAGTCTCCCACATGGCGGGTGGGTATCTATGGACTCACTCATTGGCATAAAAGTGTTTACATTAACCAAGACCCAGACATTATGTTATTACATACTGGGAGGTTGCCTAAATAGATAGGAATATCAAGAAATTTGCAGATGGCCTGGGTTACGCTGGCAGCTCCACAGAATTTTGAAATATATAATTCAAATGATTGTGATAGGTACACAGCTTATCTCTTCAATCCTGACGGACTGTGGAGACATTTTGTGTTTCCTTGAGTAAAATAAATTTCAGCCCAACTTTTTTCTTCAAATAGCCCCTAGTTTCCTATTGCATATCTTATTTATGTTTCTTCTTGTACGCAGATATGCAATGTGGTATTATTTTCTCCAGAAGTCTTTTATTCCAAAAAATAAAAGAGCTCTGAAATTTTATAATCCCATTTTGATGTTAGGCATCTCCAAGATCATATCATCACTGATAGAAAACTGCACTATGGCAACAATGTTTTTTGTTTTTATTGTTCTAATTTCACGATGTTGGGATTATTGATTTTAGTGATTGGTACAGTCAAAATCTAAGACTTGTGCGTTAATTTGTTGCACAATAAACTGATAGCACAAAGCCTTGTTGTCTTATCTGTTCTGTCCTCTTCTCCTCATCCAACCTCGTACCCATACTTGTTTGCTCCCACACCTCCATATTCATAACACTGTGAATAGCATGTATTACACTCTGGTCTTTCTGTTCTTTGCCTGATTTTGAGCTCCTCAAAGATAATACCCATGTGTTGTCCATTTTTGAATACTCAGTATCCAAATGTTTGTTTTTGAACTGAATTAGTTTTACTGCTTTATTTTAGTATCTTCATAACTTAAGCTGAAAGAGTTCTGCCATTTCTTCTGATCGTCAGAAGCATTCCAGAGATGACCTTATTTATTTTGGAAGATTCTGATACAGCCTGGATGGGTTGCATTAGAATATACACCTTTCCGTGGTTCCATGGTAAGTTCTTGTCATTCTATATATTCCTTGGGATCTTGCAGGTTCCAGCTATAGAGTCTGAATGAAAATACGTATTAATTCAATTTTTCAATGTCAAACATATCCCTGAACGAAAATGTGAAACTATGTTTAATTCAAAATATTACTTGAGCAAAATATTTAAGTTGCCATTGAGACTTTATCAAATACAGTTTGAAGTAATTGAAAGCAAGTACACTTTCCCCAGAGCTGTCAATGGGTGAACTCTTCAAAGCAACTACTGTTATGATGTAATTTAGATATGAAGTTTCCTAGTTATTTACATAATGATAATGGTGTGTGTGTGTATATGGAATCTCTTCTTACTTTGCCTAAATGTACCCATTTCAAAATTGAGTCACCAGTTTATGTGTTGTAGTTCAGCCATTCCCATTTTCAAGTGAATCTGAAATTCTTCCTTTGGGATTGAATGACTCTCCTGGAATTCTCCTGAATTTACAAATAGACTCCACTCTCCCAGAGGACTAAATCCAGACTCTAACAAAAAATTCCCTCAGGGGATGATCCCTTTCAGCTACTGACAGTTATTTTCTCTTTTAATACCACTTGCTTTTCATTACCAATTTTGGCATTCATCTCTAGAATCATTTGATACACCCAGAACATAGCCACTCAGCTACAAATTCTATTCAATTTAATAATAATGATGATGATGATAATAATAATAGGTTATGAACAAAGTGTTAAGCTTTACACTTTTAGCACTACAGAAGTACTAAGAAGGAAAAAATTAAATTCCTACTTTCTGAGAGGCTACAATCTACTTGGGAAGGAAAAGATAACAATGAAGAAGTTGTTAGGTAGTTGTACCTGAAGAACGGTCTACCGTATGTGATATATCTGAAAACACACTGTTCAGGATAGTCTGGGTTTTGCTGTGGTAATGAACGACTCCAAGATCTTAGTGGCTTCTGTCAATTAACGTTTATTTCTTGCTCATGCGACATGTCTTATGTGTTGGAGGCAGACTCTGCTACTCTTAGCCTCACAGGGACCCAGACTGATGGCAGTCTGCCTTGACACATGCCTCTGAAATCAGCAAGGCAGGAAGAAAACATAAAGAAATAAATCATACAGTGGCTCTGAAAGCCCCGAAATGATGCGCAGTTTCCTCTCACCTTCTTTGGCCAAATTAAGAGGTATGGCTATGCCTAATGACTATCACAGTGAGTGAAAATGGTATGAAGATGAGAGAAAAAAAATGGAGTGAGGCAGCAAGTGAAAAAGGAGGACTCCATAATCAATTAGACAAGCACATCTGCTCAGATGCCAGAACCACAGGGATGTTAGGCATCTCCATGGGCTTTAGATGAGTAAGAACTAATACAAACTTGTGCAGGCATTCATCTCTTCAGTTTATATAATCTAGGCTGCCTTTCTGTAGGGGAGCAATAATTGCCCAGTCCCTGTCCATCATACAATTTCGTCATATAAAGAATACATTAAGTAATGCGAGCACATTACTACTTACAATAAAAATATGGAACTTTGTGTATAGTGATAACTTTCAGGAAATGTGCCAATAAGCTAAGATTGAAATAATGCATTTCAAAGTGACTTAAATGTAATAGAAATTGCCATTTATTAATTGTTTATTAAATAAACAAAGGCAAAACAATAATTCCATGCTTGTTGCCTTCCCTTAGGAGAAGAGCGAACTGCAGGTCACTGGGAATTTCACTGCCTCAGCCCAGGAGTGAAGTGTCACTGTCACTCCCTGCCTGGCTGCAAAGGTGCTGGGACATGCAGACCTCCCAGAGCCTCAAAAGAAGTGGATTGGGTGTCGGTAAGCGTGATCCTTCCGTGCACAAATGTCACAGGCTTAGCACTGAGAGAGTTTGCTGACAAGAGGCAATAACCCAGGTGACAGCAGGATGTAGTCTGCTGCTGCTTAGAAAAGCTCTGCTTTCAGGTGGTTTTTTGATACCACTAATGAAAATGAAATGAAATTCCCTAATCTTCTTTGAACTTCAGACTATACTCTATGCCTTAGTTTTCTTACTTATTAAATGAAAGATTTAAAGTAAATGCTCACAAAATTCCCTTCCAAACACACTATATTGAGGTGTGAAAAAACAGTTCCCTAGATAAGATTATACAGCTCTACAATTATTTTATAACAGCTCAGTTTCTCAGGTAGAGCTCTCAAACAGGAGGAGAAGGTACTGATCAAGTGCCTAGCCATGACAAGGACTCCTGGATGTATTAACGAATGCACAGCCAGCCCACACGAGGATGCTGATAAGTTTTTATTGTTTTGGGGGAGGTTTGCAACATAGACTGCATTTAAAGAATTTTAAGGGCAAAATGGATTTTAAATAGCATCCAATCCAATTCTTTCTTCAAAGCAGGGAACCTGAGGAACTAGGAAATTAAGGGATTTTAATGCTAGATCCGGCCTGCAATCAAGGCACACTAGAATGGATCCATCTTCCACAATAACCATGGTCATTTTGCCTCTCACCCACATACAGAGAGGTCACTATTAAAGTGGCCCACTCCTCTATTAAACAGCCTGATTACATATTATCATAGAAAATGAAAGTGGGATGATTTCCATTTATACATATTGCTCTTCATCCTGCTCTACGTATTTACTCAAAATAATGTTTGTTTCTCTTCTGACTGATAGATCTTTAAGTATATATAAACAGCGAGTATATTTTCCCACTCTTGTCAAATGTTTTATTTAAGGCTAAACTTCCCAAATTTATTTCAGAATGCTTCATATGGCATGTTTTTAGAGGCCTTCATTATTCAGATCAAATTGTTCTGATCATGCTTCCTTTGTCAAGATATCTTTTATAGGTTGTGCTCAGAACCGAGCACCATGCTCCCATGTCTTCTGACCCATGGAGCATGCAATGACTTCACCTTTTATCTTCTGAAAACTGTGTTGGGTTTGTATCAGTTAATGTACTCTAGGTCTGTGTTCATTTTCTGGGTAGCCGTGCCCCATTGTGAACTCACAAGAAGTGTTATAACTGCAGTTCTCCTCCACTCTATTCTTATGAAATTGCTTTGTGAGTTTTTATTTTAATTATTTTTTCACCATTCTTGGGGGAAAAAAATTCCTGAACAGAAGAATTGGATTGGCAGGACTAACTATGATCATTCCTGATTAGATGGACTGCAGCCCTTGTGTCAGGATCCCAAATATAATCTAATGAACAGTGGTCAGGAAGATAAGTCAACCTTCTCAGAAAATGTATGGAGGAGGAGGAGTCAGGGATGGGATCTTTTCCATGTAAGGCAACTCTGTGCACGACAAACATGTTTTCTCACCTGACTGTAGGCATTTGTTGGGTAGTCTCTCCAGGGTCACAACTCCCCCTTCTCTGATGCCTGCTCCACCTCTGACCCACAGTGGTGTGCACCAAGTTCACACTGGGATTCACAGCCACCATGCTTTCATTCATTGTCACCGTCTCCATTTGACCACGGTTGATTAGTCAAGCTGTGTGTATTCAATACCAGTGGTCCAATCAGAATCCCTTCCCTGAGAATCTGGAATTGGCATGAAGAGAGAAATTTCATCTCCCCCTAGGTAGCTGGACTTCTAAAAATAAACTTGAGAGATAATGGTGGCCTTTTTTTTTTTTTTTTTTTTTTTTTTTTTTGTGGGGAAGACCAGCCCTGAGTTAACATCCGTTGCTAATCCTCCCCTTTTTGCTGAGGAATACTGGCCCTGGGCTAACATCCGTGCCCATCTTCCTCTAGTTTATATGGGATGCCGCCACAGCGTGGCTGACAGGCAGTGAGTTGGCGGGCGCCCGGGATCCGAACTCGGGAACCCCGGGCTGCCAAGCGTGAACTAAACCGCTGCGCCACCGGGCGGCCCCCCATGTTTTTTATTTTACCACGAAGACTGAGAAACAGAGAAAGCTGGTAGATCAAAGGGCAGAAAATGAAGGAAAGACAATGATAAAGGGAGGATGAGGGGCAGAGAGAAAATCCTGATGTCACTTCAGTTCCAGGTGCCTTACCTCTCTGTGAAGCTGGCCACATTACCGGCCCTGGATGAGACAATCATGTAGCCTTATAATTAACCCATCTCCTTTTTTTCTAGAATTAAGTCCAGTTGACTTCTGATATTGCAACCAAAACAGATGTAAACAGAATAGAGATTTTCCTGTTTTTGTTTAGTTTCATTTGTCTTTCTAAACTACATTACAAGTATCATACCACAGTTTTGCATTTTTTTTTTTTAGGTTATTTCCTCCTTTCCATCTCCTACACGTATCTTTTAAAAAATTTGATCCCAATGGAAGGGCTTTTGTACCAATATGCTCTTTCTCCTATTTTATCCTTCTTCAGAATTATTTATTGAATGGTCAGTTTCGTTCTTTTTTTTTATCATTTCCAATCCTCATGAATCATTAGCATTTTATCTTTCTGGTGATGTAGTCAGTCTCATTTTTGGAACAGTTGTGAGGACTGCTTTCCTGATGTCTACAATATGAATGATTGTGTTTATCATTCCTAGGCTACCATAGACTCTAAGATGAGGATATAGCTTCAATATATCACTGTCAATAACCAGTTTTTTCTTGTTTATGAAGAGAATCTATTTCCTTCACTGCTTCCTGTATCATACTTTAATAACACAGATTTGGGTAAAGGGAATTGTCACCTTAGAGTGAAATCATATAAAGAAGCAAGACATTGCCAAAGTTGTAATATCAATTGAAAAATAAGAATCAATTTTTATTTAATTGGCAAAAAATTAGTATGCATGCTTCCAACAAATGTTTATAAGTATATATTGAACAGAGGTATCTCATGATGAGGAAGGAAGGAAGAAAGGAAGAGAGAAAGAAAGAAAGAAAGAGGGGCTGGCTCAGTGACCTAGCAGTTAGTTTCATGCACTCTACTTCTCTTGGCCCGGGGCTCGCAGGTTCAGATCCCAGGCGTGGACCAATGCACAAGCTTGTCAGCCATGCTGTGGTGGCGTCCCACATAAAGTACAGGAAGATGGGGGCACGAATGTTAGCTCAGGGCTCATCTTCCTCAGAAAAAAAGAGAAAAAAAAGAAAGAAGGAAGAAAGAAAGAAAGAGAGAAAACCCACACATTTACTTTTAAAATATACTTTGTCACTGCTATTTAAAATTCATTCTTATGGAGTAATCTTTGCCTACAAATGGACGTAAACTCCAATAGGCTCATAACTTCTCTATTATTTTAGGTAATGAACCTGCATATTGTCAATTGGCTGCAAACTGAATCCCAATTCAGAAATTAAAATGTTCAATTCAGTCTATTAATCAACTCTTCAATCTTATTTCAAAGGCTAATCACAGTGCAGTCACCTCTATACTGTGGCAACAAGCAACGTCAGTTTTCTTTCTTTCTAGTCCTCTCAGTTCATATTTGCTAATATGTCACATAGGAACTCCTATCACAAGATTTAACATGAAGGACACACATTCACACTTATAGCCACTGTTACCTGTCCACGGAGTGAGAACTCACGGCTTAGCAACAGTTCCCTCCAGGGAAATCTTTTAACCAGTCTCCCAGTCTCCATAGTCTCCCTATTCAAGATAACTAACACATGCCACATCCTTTTGTTTTGGCTGAGGGACCCAAAAGGCATGGAAATGTTTTTACATATGAAAATTTGTGTTACTTTTGGTCTCTCTTATCTACTGTATTGCTACTGAAGTCAAAATAAAAGAGGAAAAATGCTTTTTGTCCTTTGATTGCACCAATAGCTATAACTAATTTTAAAAATAGAAAGATCAAAATACAGTTATTGGAAACATTCTTCTTAAAATACTTGATTCAAAGAACAGGTTATAATATTTTGAGTTAATTATTCTCTGATTGCTAAATACGTTTATTCCCAAAGGCTAATACTGGCCCCTGTTATTCTCTGGCTACCTGGTTTCCTTGGTAGACTAATCCTGTTTGTGAACTACCATTGGTTAAGTTACTTCTACTAGAAAAAGCAATTAGTATACATATCAGACAGTTTCCTTTCTGTCTATGAACTCAACTGTGGTCTTTATTTAATCAAATCCTGAAGAACATCTCCCTGATAACAACCTTTTCTTTCCAAGATAACAATAAAGGTTACATCTATGATTTCTATGATACTTCATATTGGCTCTTAATAATTCTCAAATTCTTTTTGGTACTTTGACATAACTAGTTATCTAATGCAATTCTTTATGGAAGGTAGGTTTGGATTATGCCCCACTTTCCCTAGAAAGACTAAAGTTGTGAAACAGGATGACCTAAACTTTGGATGGCAGAACTAAAAAGGCAGGCCATGATTTTTTGTTCATTCATGTTGTATTTTACCTGTCCTTCTTTACTTTGCATCGATACCACTACATACCAGAAGATTTAAAACAAATTGATTTCCTCTTGTTAACACTTAAAAGATAATTTCCTCGTGAAATAATGAGCTTTAACAGTTTAAATCTCACCTAATGAGACAAAAGAGCAGTGTCTAGAACTATAGCTTCCCATGGCCTTTGACTTCAGCTAACTTCTAAGAAATCTGGTGTGTAGCTGACAGACTATGCTTCATGGGGAAACTGTCCTTTTTCAAATGACTTGATTACCTATGTGAAACACTCCAATTTATAAAAAATAGCCCATTTGGAACTAATAAGTGAGTATATCAAGGTCACAGGATATAAGGTTAATATACAAAAGTCCATTACTTTCATATGTAGCAGCAATGAGCAATTGAAATTTGAAAAAAAATTACTATTTACTATAGCATCCAAAAATGAAGCATTTAGGGATAAATCTTACAAAATATGTGCTGTACCTTTATGTGGAAAACTACAAAACATTGATAAAAAAACAAAGAGGATGTAAATAAATAGAGAGATATTGTGTTCATAGACTCAATGCTGTTAAAATGTCAATTATTCCCAATTTGATCAATACATTCAACACAATTCCAAACAAAACTCCTAGTGAGCTACTTTGTAAATATCAACACACTGATTCTAAACCTTATATGGAAAGACAAATAATCTAGAACAGGCTACACATTACTGGAAAAAAACAAAGTTGGAAGACTCACATTATCCAATATCAATTCTTACTATAAAGCTTTGTTATTCTAAAAAGAGTGGTATTAGTGAAAGAATAAACACACAAATCAATGGAAAAAAATCTCAGAACAGACCCACACAAATATATTCAACTTATTTTGACAATGATGCAGACAATTCCATGGAGAAAGCATAGTGTTTTCAACAAATGGTGCTAAAATTATTAGATGTTTATATGCAAAAGAATGAATTTAGACACACTTTATACAAAACTAATTCAAAATGGACCATAGATTTAATTGTGAAGTGCAAACTATAAAACTTTTTGATGGAAATCCAAAAGAAAGTCTATGTGACCTTGGGTAAATTGATGAATACACTGAAATATCTATACAATGACATGCTATTGTCAATGCAAATAATCCATAATCTATAAATCAAAATTGGGATGAGTTTATTATGTACCAAATTTAGGATGATATAGCTTGGGGCCTTCCTTCCACAAGGAAGGAAGGGCACTAAAGAAGTGGGATGTACAGAGTGGTTATATACCATCAAAGAGCATGTATCACGTATGATTGGAATGTCCCTTTTACAACAGTCATGAGACTTCCTAGTCTGCCTAGCAGGCACAGCAATTCATGGACACAGCAGGTATCAGGTCTGCTGTCTGGATGGGCACAGCAGGTAGCAGGTCTGTTGTCTTAAATTGTGTGGTCACAGGATGAGCTTAGCAATCAAATCCTAGCCTAGGGAGAAATGCTTACCCTTAAGGAAATGCCAATGTGGGGAAATTTGCGTCCTTATCTTAAGGGCATTTGTTCTTGTCTTTGGGACATGGTAAATGCTTAAAGCAGATATACAACATATGGTCAAAGGCCATATCAGGCCCTTTGGGAAAAACAAGGTCAGGCCGAATTAGTTTTACATCAAATGGCTTCCTCATATACTCCAATAAATCCTATTGCATGCCATTTATTTATCATTATTCAGCTATAAGAAGAAATGAGCTATGAAGCCCTGCAAAAATCTGGATTAACCTTAAATGAATAATAATTAGTGAAGAAAACCATTCTGAACATATTATATATTGTGATTCAGTTTATATGGGATTCTAGAAAAGGTAAAACAACAGACACAGTACATAGATCAGTGGTTGCCACAGATTTGGGGAGAGAC
The DNA here is from genome assembly GCA_031878705.1 of Tapirus indicus. Classification (NCBI taxonomy): domain Eukaryota; kingdom Metazoa; phylum Chordata; class Mammalia; order Perissodactyla; family Tapiridae; genus Tapirus; species Tapirus indicus. The sequence continues at coordinate 4,928,657 of CM062933.1, forward strand.
AAGAATTGAAATGGTAGAGTATAGGGGATATTTCAGGGTGATAAAACTATTGTATATGATACTGTGACGATGGATACATCACTATACATTTATCAAAACCCATAGAATATTACAGCACACAGAGTGAATCTTAATGCATGCAATTTTTAAAATTAACTGAAATTAGGATCCCAGGATGAAATATAGGCTGTAATAAAAGAATCTAACTGTATTACAAATGTTCAAAATTACTGAAGGTTGTGGGGGGAAAAGTTGCTGATTTAACTTTGAAATGAGTAGAGACTATACAATCAAAGGCAAAAGGAACTGCACGTAAGTGTGTACTCTGGTTGATAGACTTGTTTGTCTCAGGAGTATGAATTAAAATTCTTATACTGGTATACATCTATACTGAAATTGAACAACTAAGTAAATGGATGGGGGATAGTGGAGTAGGAGGTTACAGATAAAAAAGGGGAGGAAGCTTCAATGATTTATGAGGTAATGGATTAGATATGAAGACATCAGTATTAACTCATGTTAAGTTAATATAAATACAGATGAAGACATATAGAAATATTTATAGAGGTCTGTATGTAAGGTAAGTGTCTGACAATAAGCTTTTGATTGCTGGGGTAGCCTTTTCAAAGACATCCATCTTGAACAAACATATTGCCAGCTACACAACTAGATAAAGAACCAGGCCACCTCTCCCATGCAGTTCCCCTTTCAGAAAGACCTGGGTGACCTAGATAACTGATCCCTTGAGTCACCCCACTTTCCCCTTCCCACACTTCAATTCCTGATCTTCTGTTTTAAATTTACCAATAAAGAGTGAACCCAGGAAACCTTAGGCACCACACCCTCAACTCCAGTAAAGGCAGAACTCCGGGTTCATGCTCTGTCTCTCCCCACAACCTCACTGTGTGGCCCCAGGCATGCTGTGCACCCTCCAGGATCTGTGAGGAATAAACCTTGTTTTTTCAAAATTCCCTGATGGTTGTTGCTGAGGTGTGTCTTGCAATCATGAAAAGAACCACAAGGGCCAGTCAAGGTCCAGCATTGGTTCTGGTGGGGGAAATGTCTGTGGGGGCTCACCACAAGTAGTACAGGCCCAGTTGAGTGCCCGCAGGGATTCTAGTCAATAGCATCATCACTGATAGGCTGACACCATCACTAAACAGTGTACATACATGGGTTAGGATACACAGGTATATTCACTTGCTCTGTTAGTAGAAAGGGCCTAGAAGTCACGCCCTGAGCAATGAGTATACCCAGTACCCAAATCCTGCTTTCCAGTACCATTCTTCACTAAACTCAACCAGGAGAAATGACTGATTCCAGGGCTGAGTCAGGGATATACGAGATGAACATGGAACATCTTATAACGCCACAAATTAAGGAAACACTTAACACACACACACAATGATGGGAGCAGTCAAAGGGAAATAGGAGCCAACTGAAGGAGTTCTCAGTGGCCAAAGGTGGAACAATTTGGGTAACATAAAAAGTGAAGCAGTACTGGATTATAACCCAAAGTATAAAATAAATAGCCATGTGTCCATATTGATATAACTAAATGATTGAAAAAAAAATAAAGAATTGGGAGATTAAGCTAATCTCAGATGCAGAAGAATTCCAACTAATTTATGCACAGCTATTATATAAATTTATGATAGAATATAACTACTCATTCTTTATTTTAGGCTGCACATAGTCACCTCCTTCCAAAAGGCAGTGTTAAAAGGAGGGGAAAAAAGAGTAATTTTACACTTGAAAAAGAGCAATTTAAACTAAAAAGGGTAACTTGACAGAAAACTGACAAACACTGTTTCAGCCAGGTGAGCAAGGTCAGCATCAACAGTGATAACTCACATTGGTAGCATGCACTCTTGACACAATGTGATGAAAAGGTCGGTTTACCTCTGTACTCTTCATCCCCAAAGCCCATGACCCCAAAATAATCTTGAAAAAAAGCAACAGACAAACCTTGGTTGATGGACATTCTACAAACGACCTCAATAGTACACCTGAAAACTGTGACAGTCATAAAAAACAAGGAAAGTGTGAGAAACTGACAGCATCTAGAGAAGCATAAAACAAGAAGATATGATGACTAAATGTAGAGTGCTGTCCTGGTTAAGATTCTGGAAGAGAAACAGGACATTAGGTAAAACTAAAATTTGAATAAGGTATGGACTCTTGTTCATCATAATGTATCAATATTTATTCATTATTTGGGACCAATGTACCATACTATGTAAAATAAGGGAAACAAGAGGAAGAACTGGGTATGAGGCATATGAGAAACCTTTGGGCTATCATTGCAACTTTTTTGTAAATCTAAAATTATTCTAAATAAAAGGTATACTAAAAACAAACAAACAAGCTTTTATGCTAGAAATATGCTTCTTAGGATTGAAACCACTTAACTAGTTTTACAACCTTGGGCAATTAAATTTTTATTCCTTAGTTTTCTCATTTGTAAAATGCAGATCATAATACTTGATTAATAAGCTTGTTGAGAGTGTTAAGTAACTTAATATAAGTAAAGGCTTATAGCAGTGCCTAGCACATAGTAAGTACTACATGTGCTAGTTTTGTTGTGTTCTGTTATTCCCATTATTATGCTGTGATATTTCTGCTCTACCATTTTGCTGCAATAGACATATATTCCCCAGCAACATTTTCTCTAATGGAAGCTAAATGATTTCCTCGAGCACAGCAGTTCTTAACTGAGGGCAGTTTTGTAGATACCCTACCCTCCAAGGGACATGTGGCAATGTTTGGAGACATTTTTGTTTGTCATGCTGGGGTGGAGAGATGGTACTGGAATGTAGTGAGTAGAAGCCAGGGATGCCACTAAACATCCAACAATGTCTAGGACAGCCCCCAGGACATGTCGTGATCCCACCATGCTGTCAACAGTGCCAAGGCTGAGAAACCCTGACTAGTTTCTTGCTTCTCAGACTTATCTTTAAGATGGATAAAGAAAACTGAAAGACCCTCGTTTATATGCTTCAAGGGCAGCCTGAGTCTTCTATAGCAGGTCACATGTTTTCTGTAGATCAGGGGACTAAAGACTTCTAAGTGCTCTAAGACACAAGGAAAAGCTTCACAGGGCAATAACCAAAGTCAACACATCTTCAGTAAAACCAGATGAATGCTAAAGTAAATGCAGTGTTCTTGTTTTTGGTTTTTTTTCACATTCTTTCTGAACCAGAAATTGTTTATCTGAAGTAAGCCTTTCCCCACATCAAAACACCAGAAACACTAATAAAATTTATTCCAAGTGATTTGGGATATTAAAACCACATTATGAAGAATATAGCATAACTATAATTCTGTTAATTTGTGAGTAACTTATTTAACTTTTAAGTGGGAAATATTCTGCCTTTAGCAATTATCAGTAAAGACAGAGTTCTTATGTTACTCACCAAATTCTAGTATATAAAATACAACTGTTTCAAAAGGCATTTAAAAACTGCTTATCTGTAACTAGAATAGATATTCCATACTGTCTGACTCAACCTACATTAACTGACTAAAAGGGTGCAGATATAAAGGAAGGCTTTAGAAAATTCTAACACTAACTCTCTGATATGTTGAAAGAAATAGTAACATCAGCTGCTTACAGGAAAAAAAGTTCTATTATTTAGTATTTTATCTACATATAAATGTATAATATATTTGTTTTAAGTTAAATATTTATACAGACAGATACTTTGACTAGTTCCTTCTTTCTACATTTATCTTTGAAAAGAACTACATAATTCTATAGTCATAAATCTCAAAATGTAGGTATAACTAAAGACACAAAATACATTGAAATATATGTTATATTTTTAAGAAAGAAAGCATGCTATAATTGAAGCTTTCATCAACATTTTAATGACAAACTTCAGAGTCTGATAATTTATGCCAGAAATATAGAGTCTTGTATCTTAACTATACCCTGCTGCCAAAGCAGTTCTGTGAAGAATTGTGGGAAAGGAAATCTAAGATACTTGAAGAGTTTTAAAGATTTTTTTAGTCAATTTCTGGGGTGCTTTATGGAGAGCTTGTATGGAGCTTATTTGACAAGCCTGTAAATTCCTTGCCAGACGCAGAATGCTATCTCTCCAGTTGTCTGCATCCTCCATGAAAACATAAGGTATTTGAGAGCAGAAACTGCTATTTTGCACATCACTGGATTCCCAGAAATTGACTCAGTCTTGTAATAAATATTTTTGAATAATTAAATGACTATGGGCCCTCTAGTTCTGGCCATGGTAGACTTACCCTCTACTTCTAAATAGCTAAAAATAAGTTGAATTAAATAAAAAGATGTAGAAACACACAGAACTCTCTGCAGGCACTGTACAGCGACCGACACTGGGCTATAATTCTTGAGGAAAGGAAAACATGCTAGGTGAGCCCCATAATTACAGCAGGGATCTACCTCAGGGACTTTTCCGAACAACAGAAGGAGGCGGTCTCAGGGTGGAAGAGACAGATTGACTTCAGTGGTGCTAAGGCAGGAAAGATGGGGGAGGGGACAGGGTACCAGAGAGAAGGCAGTTGCAGAACAGAAGATCTAAAAGCCTGTGCAATATCCCATCTGGTCTTCGGGACCTAAACTGTTCATGTGAAGGTTGAGACTTAGAGGTGAGACAAAGAGAGAGAGAATGCAGTCGAAGGGAAGCTGAGAGCTGATCAGATATCTCAAAGGTCACTATGTGTTGGAGAGTTGACGTTCAGGTCCAGCCAGAGTGGGGGGACCTGGATGCATGCCTTGGCCGCTGAGTTGAGATTGCAGAAAATACATGCCCTGAATGCAAAGCATAGGAGGAAGGACGATGCCCTAGGAAAAAGGGAGAAACTGAAATGGACTTACTCTAATCAATCCTAAAGCCATGCCTCAATAGAATCAGGAATATCAGCAAGTAATATAGCTGTCAGACAGAAGAAACTCACCACTCTTTGGAGGAAAATAATATAATTCAGAAATTCTATATTATAGCATCCTCATGTACTTCATAAATGAAAAATGACTGGATATGTTGAGATGCAGGAAAATTTTACTCATAAAACATTAAAGCAGCCAATAGAAATAACCCACTAGGCGATCCTGACATTGTGGTTAGCATCAGGAACTTAACTACATTTAATATGTGAAAGGAAATAGAACTAAATGTTGAGAAATTGGATGAATCAATAGAGTATTTCAATTGAAAATTAGAATCTGGGAGAATAATCTAATAACCTTTCTGGGGCTACAAAAATAAATATATGAAATAAAGAATGTATTTATGGTTTTTAACAATGGTGTGCATATAGCTAAAGAAAGGCTTAGCAAACTAGAGGGCAGAAAATATCCAGAATAAAATTCAGGAGAAAGAAAAAGAATAAAAAAACTAAAAAGGACATAACAGAGATATCAGACATAATCAGAGATGTCTCATACATGCAATTTGCATCACTGAAGGCAAAACAAGAGACAATGGGTGTTAAACTATATTAAGATTGTCACATTGTAGGAGAAGATAAAAATACTAACATAAGTAGACTCTTTTTTTTTTTGCTGATGAAGATTCACCCTGAGCTAACATCTGTGCCAGTCTTCCTCTATTTTGTTTGTGGCTCAGCTTCCCCAGCACGCCTGCTGATGAGTGGTGTAGGTTCACGCCCAGGATCCGAACGCAGGCTGCTGAAGCAGAGCATGCCGAACTTAACCATTAGGTCACAGGGTCGGCCCCATAAGGTAGATTCTTTTAAGCTCAGATTGTGTAAGATTTGTAATTTGTAGGGTAACCAGTAAATCAATGATACTAAAAGCATGACCAAACCAAAAAAGCTAATGAGGAGATAAATGAAAAAGTTAAAAATATATTTTAGATCAATACAAAACAAGTCAGAAAAAAAATAAAGTAACAGAAGATTAAAAGGACAAATAAAAAATATAGGATGAAAAACTTAAAGACAATAATATCATGAATTAAAATAAATGTAGACAGAATGAAAAATAAGATTTCAGTCTGGATTAAAAAACAGAACTCAAATAACAGTTTTCAAGGAAATTAGAAGAAAGAAAATAAAACTAAGAGCAGAATTAATTAAATTTAAAACATACCTTCAATAAGGAAAATTAACAAAGCCAAAAGTTAATTTTCTGAGATGATTACTAAAACCACTAAAGATCTATCAAAATGTATAAAAGAAGAGTCAGAGAAATCACAAATTTCTAATAACAAGAATAAAAAATGTAATATCACCAGAGATTCTGCAGACATTAAAAGGAGAATGAGAGAATATTATGAATAATATAATATATTTATCAATTAATAAATATTTATAATGATTTTATTGTAATTATAAATTAAATAATTAAACAATAATTTATAACAAACAGTAATATTAATATTATTAAAAATAATATATTTATAATCATATTATTGTAAGAAAATTGGCAATTTGGATGAAATGGACAAAGTCCTTGAAAAACACAATTTATCAAAATGAATAAAATAATAGATGTATATTTATTAAATGTAATTATAATTTATTAATATACTTTAAAAGTTTTATATTTTTATTTTTTATTGAGGCAACATTGATTTATACACATAAATTTCAGGTGATTATCATTATATTGCACCTTCTGTATAGACGACATTGTGTTCCCCACCAAAAATCTGGTTGTCATATGTCACCATACACACGTGCCCCTTTATCCCTTTCACCCTCTTCCCACCCCTTTACCCTCTGGTAACAGCCAAACTGTTCTCTGTATCAATGTGTTTGTATATCTTCCACATACAAGTGAAATCATACAGCATTTGTCTTTCCCCATCTACTCATTTTGCATAGCATGATACTTTCAAGGACCATCCATGTTGTCACAAATGGCAAGATTTCATCTTTTTTATGGTTGAGTAGTATATGTATACATCACTTCTTTATCCATCCATTTGTCCATGGGAACTTAGGTTGTTTCCAAATTTTGGCTGTTAAGAATAATGCTGCCATGAACATAGGGGTGCATATATCTTTGCAAATTAGTGTTTTCAAGTTCTTTGGATAAATATTCAGAAGTAGAATAGCTAGATCCTATGGTAATTGTATTTTTAATATTTTAAAGAATCTCCATACTGTTTTCCATAGTGGCAACACCAATTTACATTCCCACCAGCAGTGTAAAAGATTTCCCTTTTCTCCACATCTTTTCCAACACTTGCTATTTCTTATCTTTTTAAAAATAGACATTCTGATGTGTGTGAGGTGATATCTCATTGTGATTTTGATTTACATTTTCCTAATAATTAGTGATGTTGAACATCTTTTCATGTGCCTGTTGGTCATCTGTATATCTTCTTTGGAAAAATGTCTGTTCAGATCCTCTGCTTATTTTTAATTGGTTTGTTTGTATTTTTGTTGTTGAGTCATATGAGTTCTTTATATATTTGGATATTAACCGCTTATCACATATACGATTTGCAGATATCTTCTCCCAGTTGGAAGATTGTCTTTCCATTTTGTTGATGGTTTTCTTTGTTGTGCAGAAGCTTTTTAGTTTAATGTAGTCCCATTTGTTTATTTTTTCTTTTGTTTCCCTTGCCTGAGAAGACATATTCCACAACATACTGATGAGACAGATGTCAAAGAGTGTACTGCCTATGTTTTCTTCTAGGAGTTTTATGGTTTCAGGCCTTATATTCAAGTCTTTAATCCATTTTGAGTTACCTTTTGTATGTGGTATGAGATAGTAGCCTACTTTCATTCTTTGCATGTGGATGTCCACTTTTACCAACAATGTTTATTGAAGAGACTTTCCTTTCTCCATTGTACATTCTTGGCTCCTTTTTCAAAATTAGCTGTCTCCAAATGTGTAGGTTTACTTATGGGCTCTCGATTCTGTTCCATTGATCTGTGTGTCTGTTTTTCTGCCACCATCATGCTGTTTTGATTACTATAGCTTTGTAGTACATTTTGAAATCAGGGAGTGTGATACCTCCAACTTTGTTCTTTTTTCTCAGGATTGCTTTGGCTATTCAGGGTCTTTTGTTCCATATAAATTTTAGGATTCTTTGTTCTGTTTCTTTGTAAAATCTTGGGATTTTGATAAGGATTGCTTTGAATCTATAGATTTCCTTAGAGAATATGGACATTTTCACTATGCCAATTCTTCCAATGCATGTACAAGGAATATTTTTCCATTTCTTTGTGTCTTTGATGCTTTCAGTGTACAGGTCTTTCACCTTCTTGGTTGGGTTTATTCATAAGTATTTTATTCTTTGTTGCAACTGTAAATGGATTGTGTTCATTATTTATCTTTCTTCTAGTTTCTTGTTAGTGTATAGAAAAAGCAACTGATTTTTGTATGTTGATTTTGTACCCTGAAACTTTACTGTATTCATTTATTATTTCTAATAGTTTTTAGGTGGGCTCTTTAGGGTTTTCTCTATATAAAATCATGTCATCTGCAAATAGTGACAGTTTTAATTCTTCCTTTCCAATTTGGTTACCTGATATTTTCTTTTATTGTCTAATTGCTCTGGCTAGAACTTCCAATACTATGTAGAATAAGAGAGGCAAGATTGGGCATCCTTATTTTGTTTCTATTCTTAGGCAGATAGCTTTCAGTTTTTCACCATTGGGTATGATGTTAACTGTGGGTTTATCATATATAGCCTTTATTATGTTAATGTTTATTCCTTAAGTTTTTATCATAAATGGATGCTGAATCTTGTCAAATGTTTCTTCTGCATCTATTGAGATGACCATGTGATTTCTATTCTTCATTTTGTTAATGTAGTGTATCACATTGATTGATTTGCAGATGTTAAACCATCCTTGCATCCTTGGACAAATCCCACTTAATCGAGGTATATGATCCTTTTAATGTATTGTTATATTCAATTTGCTAATATTTTGTTGAGGATTCTTGCATCTATGTTCATCGGTGATATTGGCCTGTAATTTTCTTTTTTGTGTTATCCTTGTTTGGTTTTGGTATCAGGGTAATGTTGGCCTCATAAAAACAGTTAGGAAGAATCCCCTCCTCTTCAAATTTTTGAAAGGGTTTGAGAAGTATAGGTATTAGATCTTCTTTGAATGTTGGGTAGGATTCATCAGAGAAGTTGCCTGGTCCTGGCCTTTTATTTGATTGAGGTTTTTGATTACTGTTTCAATCTCCTTACAAGTGATCAGTCTATTTAGATTCTCTATTTCTTCTTGATTCAGATTTGGAAGTATATATGATTTTAGGAATTTATCCATTTTTTTCTAGATTATCCAATTTGTTGGCCTATAGCTTTCCATAGTATTAATTTATAATCCTTTGTATTTTTGTGTTCTGTTGTAATTTCTCCTCTTTCATTACTGATTTTATTTATTTGAGCCTTTTCTCTTTTATTAGTGAGTCTAGCTAAAGGTTTGTCAGTTTTGTTTATCTTTTCAAAGAACCAGCTTATTGATTCTTTTTATGGTCTTTTTAGTCTCTATTTGATTTATTTCTGCTCTGATTTTTCTTATTACCTTCCTTCTACTGATTTTGGGCATTGTTTGTTCTTCTTTATTCTAGTTGCTTTAGGTGTAATGTTAGATTGTTTGTTTGAGATTTTTCTTATTTCTTCAGAGAGACCTGTATTGCTGTAAACTTCCTTCCTAGTACTGCTTTTGCTGCATCTCATAGATTTTGGTATGTTGTGTTTTTAGTTTCACTTGTCTCCAGGTATTTTTTTTCTCCTTTGATTTCTTTATTGATTCAATAGTTGTTCAGTAGCATGTTGTTTAGTCTCCACACATTTTTGAATTTTCCAGTTCTTCTCTGGTAATTGATTTCTAGTTTCATACCATCAAGGTCAGAAATGATACTTGACATGATTTCAATGTTCTTAAATTTATTGAGACTTGCTTTGTTTGCCAGCATATGGTCTGTCTTTGAGAATGTTCCATGTGCACCTAAGAAGAGTGTGTATTTTCTTGCTTTTGGATGGAATATTCTGTGTACATCTATCAAATCCTTCTGGTCTAGTACTACATTTAAGGCTGATGTTTCCTTGTTGACTTTCTGTCTTGATGATCTATCCATTGAGCAAGTGGAGTATTAAAGTCCCTTACTCTTATTGTGTTTCTGTCACAATTTCTTTCTTTAAATCTGTTAATAATTGCTTTACATACTTTGGTGCTCCCACATGGGGTGAGTATATATTAATAAATGTTATGTCTTCTTCATGGATTGTCCCCATTATCATTATATAATGTCTGCCTTTGTCTTTTGTTAATTTTTTTGGCTTAAAGTCTATTTTGTCTGATATAAGCTTGGCTATACCTGCTTTCTTTTGGTTGCCATTTGTTTGGAGTATCATCTTCCATCCCTTCACTCTGAGCCTATGTTTGCCTTTAGAGCTAAGAGGGGTCTCCTTGAGGTGGCGTGTTGTTAGGTCTTGTTTTTTAATCCATCCAGCTACTTTGTGTTTTTTGACTGCTGAATTCAATCCCTTTACATTTAGGGTGATTATTACTACATGAGAACTTAATACTGCCATTTTATCTTTTGTTTTCTGATTGCTCTGTATTTCCATTGTCTCTTTTGTGTGTGTTTCTGTCTGTGATTTCAGTTTGGTGGTTTTTCTGTGATGTGTTTCTTAGTTTCTTCTTTTTTTATGTTTTGTGACTGCTCTGAGTTTTTGTTTTGTGGTTACCATGTGGTTTATATGGAAGATCTCATAGATAAGATAGTCCTTTTCCTGATGATAGCATCTTATCTCCATTTGCAAGTTCCATCATTTTCCTCTTTCCTTCTATGTTTTTGTTCTCAATAATTATCTCTTTTTGTATTATGAATTTGCTACCAAATTGAAGTGGTTATAGTTATTATTACTGCTTCCATTCCCTTTAACCTTTATGTTATAATTAACTGTATGCTATTTTATTCTGATACAGATTTGCAATTTTTTGATTCTGTCTCTCTATCACCTTACTCAAAGCTTTGTAAACCTGTGCCTTTTCATTTCAGGTAGGAGGGCTCCTTTCAACATTTCTTGTAAGGCAGGTCTAGTGGTAGTGAACTCCCTCAGATTTTGTTTGTCTGGGAAAGTCTTTATTTCTCCTTCGTATCTGAAAGATAGCTTTGCTGGATAGAATATTCTTAGCTGATAGTTTTTACCTTTTAATATTTTGAATGTATCTTTCCACTCTCTCCTGGTCTTCAGGATTTGGGCTGAGAAATCTGATAGCCTAATGGGGGATTCCTTTGTGGGTTATTTTCTTTTTCTCCCTGGCTACTTTTAATATTCTTTCTTTGTCTTTAACTTTTGCCAGTTTTATTATCATGTGTCTTGGAGAAGGTCTTTTTGCATTGAGATAATTTGATGTTTTATTAGCTTCATGGATTTACATGTCCAGTTTCTTCCCTAGGTTTGGGAAATTCTCAGCTATTATTTCTTTAAATATGCTCTCTGCTCCCTTCTCTCTCTCTACTCCTTCTGCAATATCCATTACCTTTATGTTGCCCTTTCTAATGGAGTCAGATAATTCTTGTAGAATTTCTACATTTTTTTAAGTCTTAGTTCTATCTTCTCTTCTACCTGCATCATTTCTAAGTTTTTATCTTTGAGCTCACTAATTCTTTTTTCCACATGATCTGCTCTATTTCCCATGGTATTTTTTGTGTAGCTCCAGAATTTCTGTTTGGTTCTCTTTTAGAATTTCAATCTCTTTGGTAGATTGAAAGAGATTGAATATTCTTTTTGTTCATTGATTTTATTCCTGAGCTCATTGTACTGCCATTTTAAGTTTTCTTGTATCTCACTGAGTTTTTTCAAGATAGTTATTTTGAATTCCTTATGAGATAGACCACAATCTTCTATGACTTTATGTTTGGTTTCTGGAGAATTGTTTCCTTTCCTTTTTGTAGTGCCATTATACCATGGATTTTTGTGGCACTTGCTGAGTTATTTCTCTGCTGGCACATTTGTTGTAGCGAATATGTTATTTATTTAGATATAGCTTTGTTTTGATTCAAACTTTTTCAGCTGCTCAGAGATTAGAAGCCTTTCTTTTGTTTATTTGTAGGTGGTGTTATAGCACTGGTTTTGGTATCTCTCACCTGAGCTGCCTCTGGCTATTTTGAGGGTCTGCATGTTTCCTCCTCCACCACTTCCATTTGGGGTGTTGCCAATACTCTTGCCATAGTCATCTGTGCTTCTGGGGGCCACTGGTGCCTTGTTGTTGGTGGTGTTGCTGCAGTCACTGGCCTTGCCAGAGGGGGCACAGGGGTGGTTGATGCCTCATCTAGATGCAGGATCATCTGGGTTGGAAGTTCCTCTGCCATGGTGGGGGTAGGGAGATGGTAAGGAGGCAGCCTGGTACACCAGGCACCATCTTAGCTGTTGCCTGTCACCTTATTGTCATAGTCATAGGCATTGCTGCAGTTGCGATGTCAGAGTTCTGTGCACACCTCCACAGCTGCCACCAGTCTCTGAGCCCAGGCTGGTTTGCCTAGGATCATGGGGCTCAACATCCACTGCTGCTCTGCTTCCTGTGGCCTCAGGTGCCACTGCACTGCCAGGCTCATCACACACATGCCTCTGCAGCTGCCCACTGAGTTCCCTGGGCATGGGGTCAACAGGCTGAGCCACGGCATCTGGGAACCAGGGTCTTGGGCTCTGTCTCGGTTGTTCCCCCATTTAGCTTCCTCTATGTGCTCCAACTCACCCACCTTCCTATGTACTGAGTGTAGATCTTTTCTGAGTTCTGGTGTGTTGTGCAGTGCACCCTTTGTTGGCTTATGGATGTTAATTTGCTGTAGATTGAAGGGGAGAGACAAAAGGATCCTCTCATACCACCATGATGATGACGTCTTCGATATACTTTTTAAATATTTTTATAAATGCATTTAATAAAACAGACATGTATTTATTAAACAAATTGAAATGTATAGGATAAGTTAAAGAAACTGAATTCCTAATCAAAATTTCTGATGAAGAAAGCTCCAGGCCCAGATCTCTTCACTGGCAAATTCTCTCACATATTTAAGGAAGAAATGATACAGACCTCACATATTTTTGTTTTATAAAATAGAACAGAAATGAATACTTCTCAGTTTATTATTTGAGTCCCATATAATCCTGATACAGGAACATTACAGAAAAAAATTACACACCAATTTTACTCTTGACAATATAGGCAAAACCATTGTCAAAAATTAGCAAAACAAATTCATCAATGTCTAAAAAAGAGAACAATAATGTGAGATTGGCTCAACACTAAATAATCAATCCATGAAACTCACTACATGAACAGAATAGTGTGTGTATAAATTTCAGTAGATATAGAAAAAACATTTGACGTACTTCAATGCTCATTCATAGTTCTAAAATCTCAGCAAATTTGCAATAGATGAAAGTTTCTTCTGTCTAATAAATATCATCTACTAAAAAATATACTTAACATAATACTTAATGGCAAAATATTAAGATTGAGAATAATACAAAGTTGTCTGTTCTTACTGCTTCTCTTCAACACTAAATTGAAAATCTTAGTCTGTGCACTCAGGCAAGTCAAAATTTCACAAAAGTTAGAAGGCAAACAGCATAAAATTGTTTTGTCTGTGAATAATATAAATGTATGCAAAGCAATTGCAAAGGAATCTACATAGACATGAACACAGGAATGAGGAGCTCTGGGTACTCAAGTTAAAATTATTTCATTTTCACCATGCAAGAAAATTGAGATATTAAAACAGCTCAGAATAAACCTATGAAAAATTTAAAATGTAAGGCTGAACAGTCTTATACTCTCCCTCCATGCCCCCCACCCCCAAAAAGCTCAATTTTCTTACAATTTCTGTTAATTAATATATATATATATAAGTATATATATTTTCCTATAGGAAAGGCAATGCATGAAAATTAATCTGAGGATTTTCTACAAACATGATTTATAATAGATATGGTTCATTGGGTCCATTTGGCTTGATAACAATTTATTTTGCCACATGTTTTGTTGAATAGATGTGAGAGAAACAGTTTATATTAGGAAAGTTAAAAATCTATTTTGTTGGCAATAATAGAACACTAAACTATTAATCGTACCTAAGACTTGCTAGAACATTGTATTCATATTTGCTTAAGTGTTCAAGTGATTAAACTAAAATAATGCTTTTTCTTTCTTGTTTTTTTCTTTTCCTGACTAAAATGGAAATAAGATGTGTTTATTCTGTTTGTCAAGGATTCTTAATGATTCTTTTTTGTTGTTGTTATTATTTTTTGTGTGTGTGAGGAAGATTAGCCCTGAGCTAACATCATTGCCAATTCTCCTCTTTTTGCTGAGGAAGATTGGCCCTGGGCTAACATCCGTGCCCAGCTTCCCCTACTTTATATGTGATGCTGCCACAGCACGGCTGACGAGCAGTGCATGGGTCTGCACCTGGGATCCAAACCTGCAAACCCCAGGCCGCTGAAGCAGAGAGCACAATCTTAACCACTGCACCACCTGTCCGGCCCCAAGGATCCTTAATGATTCTTATCATTCAATTTGATAAAAATTTTTCTCCTTTTCACTAAAACTACTTTGTATTTTCTTTGCTTCCAAAGTGTAAGTTGTAAGAGTTGCTATATTCATCCTCATGATCTGAAGGAGTTTTAAAAAGTTAATTGCCCATATGTTTGAGGATTCAAAGTTAATTATCTGTCTAAAACTGTGAGCTTTTCTATATTGCATTTTCCCTGTTTTATTGTGCTCCTCTCCAACAAGATAATTTTCCACTGTCAAGCTTTTTTTTAAAGTGTACCCCTTCCAGTACAAACCTCTCAGCTAACCCAGTGGGATTAACCTTGTTTTGATCATTGCAGGAAACACTAAGGACCCTCACAGGTGTCTATTCCATAGCAGGGATCTTCCCTACCTACCCTGTCTCACCTAGATGATTTTTCAAATGTCTTTCATTGTGCTTTTTTTTCACTTAATTTTATCAACTATATGTGCTAGTCATCATAGTAACTAATAGGGTGATTCTGGAGCTAGACTGCTTGAAATTGAATTCTAGCACCTACCTATATTAGTTGTGGGATCTTGTTGCTTAGAGTCCCAATGCCTTTATTTACTAAATTGTAAAATGAAGATAATAATAGTTCCATCTCATAGAAATATTTTGAACATTAAATGAGACAATGCATGTAAATGAGAAAACTAAGTACTCTACTTAGAAAAGAACATTGAATATTCTGTGTGCATAAGAAATGTTGATTACTGTTACTACACTCTTGCTACAATTAATGCTATCAAAACTGCTGGACTGTGAGTCCTTTAAGAGAAGGAATTTTGTCTTATTCATCTTTGTATTCCCAGCAAAAAAAAAAAAAAAAAGAACACCTAGTGTATAATGGATGTAAATAAACATTTATTGAATGAATAAATGAAAGAGTAAATGTGACTATGGGTGTATTCTCTACTGACATTTTTGTGTCTTTGTCTTTTTTTGACCCTTTGACGATAGGTACTTTATCCTCACCATCATCATGACCATTGTTTGAAGTATGCTTCCTTAAATGCCATAATCCATTCTTTTCTAGTTTCCCATATACTGGCTATTAAGTGATTTTATAGTATGTAAAGCAAATGGAATATCCAAAAGCAAGATTCAGAGAAGAAGATGTTAGAAACACACATTTTTAAGTCTCCTGTCCTTAAAATCCTTGCCAAAAGTACTCAAAAAATAAAACCAATCAGATGGGAAGGTGGAGGAAATCTCAGTGTGTGTTGCAGGTCATGAAACTTCCTAGAGGAAAGTTGTCTGGGATGCCTGGGTGAGTCAAGGGCCCCTGAGGTTCCAGTAGAATCTGGGCAAAGGCCCACAGAATGCTCAGCTGTCACAGGTGTCAGAGCATTGCTTTGATGGTGTGAAGGGAGAGTTGGAACCTGCCAGTCTGGTAGGCAGTCTGCTCCAGGGTTCTGCCTGGTAGAGTGGATGATGGAGACACTGGAGAGGACCTATCCAGGTGAACTTAATTGCCTCACTCGTGCGGCATCACCTCATCCTCACTTGTACACAAAGAAGCCTGGGAGCAGAGAGGCCACCCATTCTCCTCGTGTCAGCCAGCTGTCCACTGGAGACGTTCATGTTCTGTGGCTGGTTTATCACTTCCCACCAGGGGCCACCATGTGAGATGACTGGGCAACTTGTCTATCTGGGAAACAACGTCCATGAAGAGAAGAAGTAAGTATGCCCGTTTACAAGGACTTGTGGATATGAAGGAGGGAAATAAAGCTGAAGATTAATCGTTAGCTCCTATTGAGGCAGTAAAAATCATTCATGAATATTACTAAGGACTCAAGTAGAAAAACGGAGAACACAAAACCAACGTAATAATTTACGTTGAAATATAGAACCCAAAAACACGACAATAATTCTAAATGTAAAAATTTAATAGATAAAACTGGGAAAAAAAAAAAAAAAAAAACCCTGAGAGGCATATCCTAGAACTAAGTAGTGACTTTCACACTCAAACTTTTAAAAAGTCCCATAACTCATAACAACAAAAAACATATATATAAATACTAAATAAAAATACTAGAACCTTCAAGGACAGATTGAAGAGCACTACCATGCAAGTAATATTTTTCCAGGAAGAGAAGTAGTAAAAGATGGTGAGATATAATAATTAAATAATAGAAGAAATCTTACCTGAATACGAGTTCTCCTAATAGAAATGGATAAAGATTTTATATCCATTATGAATAAAAAACAAAAAAGACACACAGGTTAAGGGAAAAAAAAAAAAAAGACACACACCCAGATCTTGCCTAGATAGATCCTGGTAACATTTCTGTATTTCAAAATAAAGAGCAACCTTTACAAGCTTCCACATAGAAAGATTTGGTATTCAATGAGAAAAAAAAAAATTAGACTAGTGTTGGACTTCTTAACTACCACATGGGACACAGGGAAAATATTTACAGAAAAAAAAAGAGAGATAGACAGAGAAAGAGAGAATTAAGTATCTAATGAAGACATCCTTTTTATTTGCTGATTGAAAAATAGAATTCTACCCATTTTATTTTATTTTAATATTATAGTAAAATGTAAATTTAATAAAATGGAAATTAAATATATGTCTTTATTTTAGAATAAAAACATAGTTTTAATCTGGTAATAATAGGAAGATAACTTTCAGAAAGGAGAAACAAAATAAAACATCTAGATTGACAATTCATAAAAGCAAGCATTAAAAAAAAGTGTTCAAGTCAGAAAAACAATGGAAAGATATGGATTTAACACACACCAAAAGTTTTATACCCAGTGTAAAGAATACTGTAATCAATTAAGAAGGAAGAAAAACCACAAATGTATGAATCATCAGAATAAATTTTAAGTGGGATAATTTTCTCTATTAAAGTAAAGATTCCCACATCAAGTAAAAAATAAAAATCAAAGTATGAGCTTTTTAGGTAGAAAGACCATATAATTTCTTTGGTAAATCAGGAGGATTTTAAGTGTGAAGGGAGTAGCTAACTGCACTGATATGACAGGTATAAAATGAGGTTGTTCAAGGCAAGTCAGGATGTATGATCACCTCAGTTATAACATATATGACTATGATGGGGAAAAAGAGCATTCTCTGCCCACTCTGGGTCCTTTCTGGCTGGGCTACAAATTAAAGTGACATGAGGCCTAATGGCAGGAGAAAATCAAACAGAGCTTTATAAAATATGTATACATGGGAGAGACCAGGGAGTGTCTCTTGACAAAATGGTGGAGAGTCTCCTCTTATATAGACAAATGAGGATTTTGGGGGGCAGTTGGGAGTGTCAGCCTTGAGGGATTACAAGAAAAGCACAATAAAGTTATTATGCAGATTTAAGGCCTCTCCTTCCATACTGACCAGTTTCTATAGGTTAGGTCATCCACCTCTCTTCCCCCTACAGAGAAGGAGATATCTTTACAACTGGAGATTTTCCTTACAAATGTAAATGTTTGGTAAACAGAACTTTGATAAGAATGGGTATAGCAAAGACCGTCCTGGTTTATCGCTACCTAGAGTCTTCCAAGGTGAGGCCTGTCCTTGGGCCCATCCCAAATTCCTTTAGACAATTGGGAGGGGGAGGTCAAATGTCCTTCAGAGCAAGGTAGAGAGAGACACATCTTGAGGTGGCCAATTCTGATCCCCCACAACTAAAACAAAATGAAGATGACAGTTTAAAAATCATAAGAAATAATGAATAATGTGATTCCCAGGAAGACACTAATATCATGTGGAGTGGACTTCAAGGACAAAAGCACTAGGAAAGTGATCCTGTCTAATGAAGAAGGTAAAACAACATATTAGAGAAGGACACAAAGAAAAAGCTACTACTAATATAATGAGAAATTCATGAGGTTGAAATACTCACCTTTAAGAATTTATCATATCAACTAAACTAAAATAACCACAGATTTTGAGGATTTTCAATAGTATAATAAAAACTCACATATAAATATACATTTATGTATACATGTATATATACTGCACATATATATTATGTGCACATATGTATACACCTAATGCTTAAATGTGTATTATATTCTTATAACCACAGAATATTTTTGAAAATATGTCTTGCACTTTTGCCTATATTTAAAAAGTAATGATATTATGGTTCACAATCTAATCACCCTAGAAATCAGCACTGAAAAGATGGCCAAATAATTTGAATTTCTTGGAAACTAAAATAAACTGAGCTGCTAGAACAATAGAATATGTTATCAAATTCCATGGAAACCCCCTCCCAGGCCAACCCTTACTCAATGTCAAGTACTAATAGTTAAAATGAATAAGAATTTCCAATAAATTATTTCAGAATTCTTTTATCTCTATGACTTTAGTAGATATTTGAAGTCAAGGCAACCCAAATGTTGGTATGATTTGGTATTATGCAGTGAAAGAGCAAAATCCCAGAGGACTGAAATAAATTCAATCTCTGGGTGGAATATTGTGCAAATATCTGCAGTGGAAAAAATATCACCATCAGTGAAGGAAGGGCAGTCAAAGAATAGTGGGGTAGAATTTTAAGGGAAATATTTAATATATGAAATAGAATACTTCACAATATACTTTTTGTATATAGTCATATTCAAACATCCATCCCAGAGTACATCCACCTTCCAAAAGAACTGTACAAGGTTATCCTTCCCCAAAATGGGCACTATTTAGCAATGGCTCCTGCAATTAAAATTAGAAACCAAAACAGGATAATAGAAATAGAGTTGTTGAGCTCTTTTGGAAACAGAACAGATGTTCTCTAAGTCAAAGAAATTAACAATTGTTTGTATGAGCAGAAAGTTTTGATATTAGTACTAGGCCAGAACAATGAAATAGTGAAAAGGTAGAATGGAAGTTAGAGCCGTGGAAACCTGATGACAAAAGAAAATTACCAAGACAGGCATTAAGGTCACAGTTCCACCCCATCCTAACTAAGAGATTTCGCCCCCAATCAAACTATGCTAGGAACTGATGGATTGGTATTAACACAGACACACGCTGACGTTATTCCAGTACTTTACTCCTAATTTTACCTCCACCTATTTTATCACTCTTCTTCAAATGGTTTTCTTCATTTATTTAAAAACATTTTTGCATTTGCTGTGCAGAAGCTTTGTTTAATTTTGCTTTTGTTTCTGTTGCCTGAGAAGACATATACAAAAAGATACTGCTAAGACCAATGTCAAAGAGTTACCGCCTATGTTTTCTTCTAAGAGTTTTATTGTTTCGGGTCTTACATTTAAGTCTTGAATCCATTTTAAGTTAATTTTTATGTATGGTATAAGATACTGTTCTACTTTCATTCTTTTGCATGTGGCTGTCCAGTTTTCCCAACACCATTTGGTAAATGGTCAAAAATTAGCTGTCCATAGATGTGTGGTTTTATTTCTGGGCTCTCAGTTCTGTTCCATTGGCCTATTGTCTATTTTTATGCCAGTATCATGCTGTTTTGGTTACTATAGCTTTGCAGCATAGTTTGAAATCAGGGAGTGTGATATCTCCAGCTTTGTTCTTTTTTCTCAGGATTGCTTTGGCTGTTCAGCATCTTTTGGGGTTCCATAAAAATGTTAATTTGGGGTTCCATAAAAATGTTAATTTTTTTTTTGTTCTATTTCTGTGAAAAATGCCATTAGGATTTTGATAGAGATTGCATTGAATCTGTAGATTGCTTTAGGTAATATGGACATTTTAACAATGTTAATTTTTCCAATCCACGAGCACAGTATATCTTTCCATTTCTTTGTGTCTTCTTCAATTTCTTTCAGTAATGTGTTAGAGTTATCAGTGTACAGGTCTTTCATCTCCTTGGTTAAATTTATTCCTAGGTATTTTCTTCTTTTTGTTTTGCAGTCATAAGTGGGATTGCTTTTTAAATGTCTTTTTCTGATAGTTTGTTGCTACTGTATAGAAATGCTATAGATTTTTAAATATTGATTTTGTACCCTAAGACTTTACCAAATTCTTTTATTATTTCTAATAGTTTTCTGCTGGAATCTTTAGGGTTTTCTATATATAAAATAATGTCATCTGCAAATAGTGACAGCTTTACTTCTTCCTTTCTAATTTGGATATCTTTTATTTATCTTTCTTGTCTGATTTCTCTGACTAAATATTTCTGCACAGCAAAGAAAACCATCAACAAAATGAAAACATAACCCACCAAATGGGAGAAGATATTTGCACATATCCAACAAGGGGTTAATATCCAAAATATATAAAGAACTGATACACCTCAACAACAACAACAAAATCTGATTAAAAAATGGACAGAGAATCTGAATAAAAATATTTCTAAAGAAGACATACAGATGGCCAACAGGCACATGAAAAGATGTTCAGTGTCACTAATTATTAGGGAAATATAAATCAAAACCACAATGAGATATCACCTCATGCCTGTTAGAATGGCTACTATAAAAAAGACAAGAAATAACAAGCTTTGGAGAGGATGTGGAGAAAGAGGAACCCTCATATACTGCTGGTGGGAATGTCAATTGATGCAGCCATTATGAAAAAGAATATGGAGATTCCTCAAAAAATTAAGAATAGAACTACTATATGACCCAGCTGTTCCACTTCTGGGTATTTCTCTGAAGAATATGAAAACATTAATTCAAAAATATATGTGCACCTCAATGTTCATTGTATCATTATTTATAATAGCCAAGATGTGAAAACAACCTAAGTGCCATAGATGGATGAATGGATAAAGAAGTGGTATATATATGCAATGAAATACTACTTAGCCATAAGAAAGATGAAATCTTGTCATTTGCAAAAACATGGATGGACCTTGAGGGTATTAAGCTAAGTGAAACATATCAGATGGAGGAAGATAAATACTGTCTGACTTCACTCATATATCGAATATAAAAAACAAAGCAAAACAAATGAACAAACAAAATGAAACAAAAACAAACTCATAGAAGTGGACAACAGATGAGTAGCGACCAGATGAAAAGGGGTTTGGGGGGAGAGTGAAATGGTTAAATGTGGCCAATTATATGGAGACAGATGGAAAGTACACTCTTGGTGGTGAGCATGCTCTTGTATATACAGATTTTCAATTATAATACTGTACACCCGAAACCTATACAATGTTATAAACTGATGTCACCTCAATAGAAAAAATACATATATATATTTTTGCATTTTACTGATTTTTGTGTTTTGCCAACTATATAACTAATGCAAATTCATTGTAAAAATTTTGAAATAAGTAGGAAATCACACAAAAGAAAATAATATTACCCGTATTAAAGCCCACCCAAAGACAATATTTAGAAGCTATCTCTATCTGTCTATCTATCTTTCTATCATATCTTTAGCTTAATAGGTTTTATAAATGTTCTATGATGTTAATAATCTCTATGTAGCATTACTGTAATGGTAACATATTATTCTACTGTATTCATTCAAAAACAAATACTGAACACCTCTAATGTGCCAGGTAATATTCTAAGTGATTTGAAAATTATCAGGGAACAAATGATGTCCGATAGTGATACATGATATGGAAAATAATAAAGCAGGTCAAGGAAAAAGGGCTGGTGGAGTTAGTTTTCCATGAGAGATAAAAAATTTCACTAAGGTGACACTTGAATTGGTGTATGAAGAGAGTGAGAAAGTAAGCCAAGTAGATACGTGGGGCAAACGTTGCAGACAAAGTCAAGATCAAAACATTTAAAGCAGGATTGTGTTTTCATGTTTGAGGAACGGAAGGAAGTCAAAGTGGCTGAACCTGAGGGTGGGGGTACAGGGAAGGGGGGGTTGGTAGGAGAAGACGTCAGAGAGGCTACCTGGGCAAGAGTATTCCAGATCTAAGGCAATGGCGAGGACTTGGAATTTGAATTCTGAGTGAGACATTATGCCACTGGAAGATTTTAAGCAGAGAAGTGACATCATCTAATACATTTTGAAAGTTTCACTGTAACTACTGTGTTGAGAATGGGCACTGAGAAAGGAGGTAGGGGTGAGGGCAGAAAAAGCAAGACAAGTTAGGAAGCCGTTATGATAATTATGGAGCTAGAAGATAGGGGCTGGAATCACGTAAGAATAGAGATGATGAGAAGTGGTTGGGATCTGGATACACTTCGGAGATAAAGCCAATAGGATTCACTAAGAGATTCGGTGTTAGAGAATTGCATGCATAGATTTTTAAAAGTTTATTTAGCAACTGTTTATTATTACACAATTTGGTTGAGATTCATTCATAGCATAACTAGATGCAGAGGACATGAATCGTTCAGCTTATTGTCATATATATAAAGGCTAGCATAATACCTCACCTATAGCAGATATTCAATAAATATTTGTTAAATTTATAAATGAACGTTAGGAAACTATACACTGTTCATTTCATAATGTGAGTAGAATTCACACAGGCAGTCTAATATTGAATTTTTAAAAAGCTCCTTCAGATATCATTAAGGAATGATATCTAAACAAGACCCTGCTAATACTGCTGTCAGCGTCCTGGGTCCAGTCAAGGTGGGGAAGATCATCAAGATACCTAGTCATGGAATAAATCTGGAGCTGGGACAATGATGTTTGGGTAAGTCTGGTAACCTCATCTTATGTGAAAGTTTCTATGCATTTTGTTTCTGCTTTAGAAACTTGGTCATTGATACTGTGCTTGTATTCCTCAAAGAGTGATATTTTTCTTTAAAAATTAAAATACATATAAATATGAATATGTAAATATCGTATGTTTTCTCCATATGGACTATGAAAGTCATGTAAAAACCACTTCTTGCTTATCCTTTTAGCAGCCCTCACGTCAGGCAATGTCGTCTTCCTCCAAGTGAGTTGTTTATTAGCAGAAATGAATTTAAATAACTGGCAATATTTTCTTCCAGACATCAAAATTTCAAAAAGTAAAAAATTCAAATATATTTACTTCTTATTCTTTGGTTAGTATTATCTTATTAACACCCCAAATTTTCTGATCATAAAGGATCTTATCATTAGATAAAAACGGGATTAATGACGGTATTATCTGAAATAAAGTTCTAACGCAGAGTGGGCTTATGTATTGTACACAGCAAAAATTTCCTGTAGTTTTTTTTTTTTTCATAAATGTACTCCTTCTGCTCAGGTCTCTAAATGCATGTAATCCAGTTTATCATATTGTTATGCAACTTGATTTGGAAAGAACATAGGTTTTTGAAACTAAACTGATTTATGTCTAAAAATTAGGCTTTCATTCCAACTGGCTAGATGATCCTGTGAGTGTTTTTCAGTCTCTCTGAGCTTTAGTTTCTTCATCTGAATAATGGAGATTATAAAATGTGTTCCTCAAAGTCTTTCATTCATTTATTTAAAAATATTTATTAAGGGCCCTAATATCTAATAACCAATAAATGCTAACCTTCCCTGTTCATCTGATGAATATATAAACCCATATATGTATATGTATATATAATTGCTACATAATATATACATATATGTACACATATATACCTTCATTATGTAATTATTTTGAGTTACATATTTGTTCAAATTATATATGTAATATTAACATTAATGTTTATAATATATAATATAAATGTCTCATTAAAGCTATAATATTAGATATGTAGTATGTATATATAAATATCAATTAAAATTTCCATTGGAAACAAATGCACATTTTATAATGATGAAGGTCAACCAGAAAGAGTTATAGAAGGCACATGTTTGAGGAAGTCAAAGCAAAATTTTCAGTTTCAAATAACTGAAAGTTTCAAAAGTATCAAATAACTTTGGCTGGGTACTAAAACTCTCAAGATCCAGGTCAGGAATGCTTGGCTGATTTCAGGTGACATTTTGACATTAGAAAGAATAATTTCTAAGCAATCTGGTTTCCCCATGCACATAGATTTAAGAAGATAAATAAAATTGCTCGGGGGGCAGAGCCAGGTTATGTTAATACATCTAACTGAGAGTTTTTATTTTGACTGGCATTATTTTTTGGTTAAATGACCAATGCCTAACAGGGATGGCTTATTATTTTTCTCATCAGAATACTGAGTGAACAAGATTATGACATACTAGTCACAATGCTGGAGAAAAAGAGTTAGCTCTTTATTAAATACAAGAATATATTCATAAAAATGATTACTTTAATTTCCTTTAAAATTAATTTCAGAAAGAGATAAGTAATGAATTCTGTAATCTAACACATGTAAGCAAAATGTAGAGAGAGAACAAATTAAAGCTAGGAGGCTTTTGGTTTTCCTCTTTTTTTATTGTCATGGTTTTCAAATAGTAGTCTCAACATGGGTAATTTCTTTCACGGTTATTAAAGTGTTTATTAAATGGAATCAGTAAAACTTAGCTGAACTTAAAATATACTTAAAAATTAAAATACCATATCTCTAGAAGTGTTCACCTTAGTAATGTGGAAAAAAAAATCTTTCATGGAAAAAAATCTTCCTCCTTTCTTTTAGTACTATACACTGAAATTAATTAAATTATTAAATTAAGTAAGGCCTTTGCAGAATGGAGGAGTGTGTTAACAAGGAAGAAAGTCTTCAACTAATGGTAAATTTAGCAAGTTTTATGCAATTTCTCATCAAAATGTCATGTTAATCTGTCTAGGCCTACTTTACAAGTAGACAGGGCATAAAAGTTAACCAAACTTTTAGAAAAGAGAAAAAGTTTGCAGAAGAAGCACACAACCTACCCGAAAACACCTACTCATATACTCTTCTTTGCTCCTCACAGGCAACACTCACGGGCTGAGAGCAGAAGAGATTTAAATTAAAGCATGACACAACCTGTTTATATCAGATTTTAGAAGTATCAAGTTATCACTATACTTATGAATCACTCCAATTTTAATGTGTAGTTTAAGATTCATTCTAATAAGGTAAGCAATTTTAATAATATATGAAGTCCACAGACTCTAAATACTTGTATATTTTTATGTGTTAAAAAACAAAATGAAAGAGAACTCTGTTTCTAAATCTGCTCACTTAGGAACTGTCTCAATTGTCTCCTTAAAGGGTATTTGAAAAATCCTTATTCACTTGAGATTAGAGAACTAGGCCTGTAGGAGGAAACAGGCATTTTAAATGTTTGTTTACTTCTACAAAACACAGTGAGTTAATCATGACCCAAACAGCATCATTAATAAAGACCTCACAGAAAAACGTTCTCTGTGGTTTAATAGTATGAGAAAAAGGCATAGACTGCAGAGTCAGACAAGTCTAAGCTTATATTACACATAGATATGGTAAGAGCTGAAATATATGAGTGTGTAACAGTGATTTAATGCCTCTGAGTCGTTGGGCAGTTCATGTAATGTTTCTAAGTTTCAGTTTCCTTGTCTGTAATGAGGATAATAATTTCTTCTTCACTGAATTGTTACTGAAGATTGACAGCAACATTGCATGAAAAGTATCAAGCACAGTGTCTGGAAAATAATTTTCTGAGTAAATTCCAATTTTCTTCCTGCTGGTTTCCTGGTAGCACAGGTACTACACTCAAAACTCTTGTTTTCACTACTTAAGAAAAATCATTGCATTTTCTTGCTTTTCCTGGGCTGCAAAATTAAACCAGCTTCTATCCTAGGATCGTGGAGTGTCCAGAGTTGAAAGAAAATAAATTTCCTATGAGAAAGGAAGATATCTGTGAGTGTGTGTGTGTGTGTGTGTGTGTGTGTGTGTGTGTGTGTTGGGGTTTAAGTGAAGTGGTGGAGGAACAGAAGTTAGTGTAAAAAAGTATTATGTGACATAAAAGAGGAAGTTTCTACCAAAACTTTACAGAAGAATTAAGAAGCATCATCAGGAAGAGAAGTGACAGGTAGGACAGGAGCAAGAACAGCCTAATGATCAGAGTCTGGAAGAATCCTTTAATTCTAATATGAATAATGAGAGAAAACCAGTCACAGTCAATCAGTTTTGATGTCTCATCTCATGTCTGAGTTTCTACAATTCCTTTAGAATTTTCAAACCAAACATACTAATTTTTTTCTGAATATTAAAAAGAAAAAACTCACGTACATCATATTACTTAGGCATATAAGCATATTTGTGTTTTTGTAGAGACAGTCTGAGGTTGAGATGCAAATTAAAACAACAATGAAACACCACATTTCATTAAACTGTCAAACACAGGAAAAGAATAGTATTCAGTCCCTTCCTGGGTGTGGTGATGAAACCAGCAAATGGCCATTTGATGATTAAGCAGCTAGTAATGGAGGGATTAGAATTGGCCACCCCAGAATATCTCTCTGCCTGCTGGAAATATACTTTAACCTCCCACCCCCATTAACTGACCAAAAGAGTTTGGGATGGAGGCCTGCTCCCAGAAAAGGCCATCACCATAAACATCTGGGGCATCTGGGAGGGTCCTTGCTACGCCCATTCTTAGTTCTGGTTACCCTTTGTAACAGACATTTACATTTGTAGAGGAAATCTCCATTCCTAAAGGTATCATCTTCCCTGTACCAGGACCAAGGGTGGGGATGGCCTAATCTAGAAACTTGTCAGAATGGAAGGTGAGGACTTAAATCTGCATGATAAATTTACCCATTGTTAATTGTGCTGTTTGGCCAATATGCTATCTGACTCCCACTAGGTTCCTGTAGACAACATCTCCCGGGGGCCTGGGTCACCAAGGTAACGGATTTTTTTGAGCTGTTTTTTCAGGAGCTGCTGTTGTGTGGACATGCTTCATAAGAAGAGGCCTAAAGCCTGACTACACTTGTGCAGATCATTACCTCATCTCTCCTCACCTCCAACCATTTCAGACCACCTTGCCCCCACCCCATAAATATCCCCGAGTCCCTGTTTTTGGAAAAGTGGATTTGAGATTCATTCTCCCATTTCCTCACTTGGCTGCCTTGTGATTAAACTCTCTCTCTGCTGCAATCTCATCATCTCAGTGTTTGGCTTTCTGGGCAGTGGGCAAAAATGGACCTGGTGCAGTAACAGTGAGATGGGACTTGCTATTCCATGCTGATGGCGGTGTCAATGGGCGCAAAATATCTGGAAATAAATTTGGCATGACATATAAGTACATTTATTTATTTTTTAATTAATTAATTTATTTTTGTGAGGAAGACCAGCCCTGAGCTAACATCCATTGCCAATCCTCCCCTTTTTGCTGAGGAAGACTGGCCCTGGGCTAACATCTGTGCCCATCTTCCTCCACTTTATATGGGACACCGCCATGGCAAGGCTGACAAGCAGTGCGTCCGCCTGCTCCCAGGATCGAACCCACCAACCCCGGGCTTCCAAAGCATGGACTAAACCACTGCGCCAGTGGGTGGCCCATAAGTACATTTAAAAATTTTTAATATTCCTACAATTTAATCCATTAACCTCACTTTACCAATGTCTTTCAAGGGAATAATCAGACATATCAGAATTTTATGAGAAAGGGATATTTAACTGTGCTACCCCAATGAACTTGAAAGCTGACCCACCAGAGCTCCATTTGGGGGAGGGCCTGAGAGTGAAGAAATACTTCTGAGAGTAGAATCAAAATTGAGGGTGACAGGAGCAATAGAGACAAAGGAAAAAGAAGATCTAGACCAAAAAGAGGGAGAAGTCTGAGCCAGAATGTCTCAGAATATAAGCTGCCGTATGTTTCAGCAGTGGAGAAAAACAACAGAAGGGGAGCCATGTGAAGCTATCAAAGCTTTCTTTAAATGTGTTTCATCCTAAAACTTTATGGAGTCTAATTTTACATAAAAATGTACAATATAAAAATTACTACCAGCAAAAGAATAAGGAGATGAATAACCACCCTACGATGAAAGCATGCCATCAAGATATGCCCTTAAAATAAGCTAAATGACATTCAAAAAATGATATAAAACCTGAAAGAGCAACATAACATAAATAAGAATTAGAAAAGTTCAGAAATGACATGTCAGTACTCAGGAAAGAATTAAAATTAAAAATGATAATTATTTAGAAAATATTAATAACTAGAAAGAATACCAGAGTGACTAAACACTGATACTACCCTAAGAGAAACAGAAAGTGAAAAAGAGTAAATTTTTTTAATAAAATAAAAACTCAAAGAAAGAGATAAAAAGATTCAGAAAAAAAATGGCAAATATCAAAAGATAGGAATAGAAGTTTCAAACTGAAATCACAGGTGTTCGTTCTGGAGCAGCAAACCAAAGCAAGGTAATGACACAGCTTTCCTAAAATAATGAAAAAGAATATTTGAAACTACATATTGAGATAGCATGCTAGGAACTTAAAAATACTGCCCTAGGATCAAGTATACCACATGATATATTCAAATAAAATTACTAGATTTTAAAGAAATAGAAAAATTTTTCTTGCAAATAAAAAATTTAGCATGTGTCTTATATGAGAAAGCATATTAGATTATCACAAGAATTTTAAGGGCTATATTAAGCAAGAAGAAAATGGAGAAAAATGTCTAATATATTCAGGGAAATAATTTATAAGCTAACGATTTTATATCCAACAAAACTGACTTTCATCTACAAAGGGCACAGACAAGCTGTGATTAACATGTAAGAACTCAAAGAAGATTGTTCCCATGAGCATTATCCGAGAAACCTAGGGCAGGATAACCCGCGACAACCGAAACTGCTAAAGAGACGTGGACGTAAGGACAAGTGGTGAGAAAAAGCTAATGTGTTCAGTAGCCATATAAGTGGCAATATTGACACTGTTATTCTGAGACTATTTTGCATGTAATATGGGATGAGACAAATGAGTAACTATGGTATATTCAAATTCTATCATTCTCATGTCCTTTAGAATCAGGAGATAGTGATGTAACAGAAAAGACATCAAATAAAATTTTGTAGCTTTGAATTTTAAGTGAAAATATCAAGATAAACTTCTAAGGTATTTCATCTCGGGTGAATTAAACTCTAATGAAATACTATTTTATACTCTTTAAAAATGGTTAAAATAAAATTTTAAATTAAAAAGAACCCTGACTTTATGAAGTGCAAGTGTGGGAGAAGATGTGAACCACTTGGAGCATTAGTACTCTTCCAGTGGAGTGTGCACTGATACAACTTCTTTGGAAAAAATCTTGTTTGGCAATATCTATGGAAGCTGTTATAGTCCGTCCGTTTCACTCTTCCATGTAAGCACAACAGAATTGCATACATACATATTTTCACCCCAATATATGTGTAAATGTGTTCACAGCAGCATTATTGATAACCATAAAAAACTAGAAACAACTAAAATATCAATCATCAGCATAAATAATAAATTGTTATCTATTCATTGGAAGGAATATCACATAGTAATATACTCATTTAATGAACTATTGATGTACACAATTACATGGACGGCTTCCACAATCATAATATTCAGTGAAAGAAGTTAGATACACAAAAAATACTATTTTGATTCAATTTATACAAAGTTTAAAAACAAGGAAACCTGAAGTATGATGTTGAAAGTTGGGTAATGATTAGTATTGTGGAAACAGGTTTGTAACTGCATGGGGCTTTTAGAGGTTTTTCTAGTTCTATAGTGTTATATTTAATGAAAAGTACGGTGGCTAAATGGGCATATTCTCTACATAATATTTCACCAGTTATTGGTGTACACATATATTTTTAAGTTTTTCTGTGTATGCTATAACAGATAATTGACGCTCTGGTAAATTACACATCCTCTAGCTATTGGGGATGTCTGCTGCTTACAGCTCACAGTTGAGTCCTTCCCTTGACATGGCCCTTGGCTACAGATAATTCCCTTTTCTAAAAGTATACCCCCTCCCAGAGGAGAGACCACATCCAATGATTGGATGATAAAAGGATACAAAGGTCTACTATCCAGGTTGGGACAACTGTGAAGGGCCATCCTAGTTCTAGAGCTCCATTTTTACTGTGTTATGGGTTGATTTCTCTCAGGCTCTCTGGCAATGAGGATTCCCTTGCTGGTGGTAAGTGAAAAATAGTCTTTGCCATTTGACAATTGTTAAAATTGCTGGTGGAAGGGGACAAACTGATTGTGTAATCCCTAGAACTTAATGGCAAAAGGGAAATAGTAAGTATAAGAACTATGAATTGGGTGGGCTTTACTTAGAGACATTTTGTTTTAATTGAAGAGAGAGAATGACAAATTCAGTTGATTAATTACTAATCCAAGATGAAATCTGAATACTGAAGCAACACTTGGTAGCATTTAAGGAGATTTTAATTGCCTGCCACTGGAGGGCAGACAAATAGAGGTCTAGGTTCAAAGCTTAATCATAAGAAGAGTGGAGCTTCAGAGAAGGATGCATTCTCAGCCCCAGCAAGTCTCCTAAACCAAGGTCAGGATTCTAATGATGAAGGCATATTCCCCTTAGATTTGGAATGAAGATAATTGATTAAATGTAGTTAAAAGCCTTGAAGTTTCATTTTCCCCTGAACTCTCTTAGCTGGTGGAAGTAACCCACACCCCTTTATTAGAAGATAGTGGTTCTGTTTTAAAGGAGACTCTGCTCGGAGATCATGCAGAAGATCCAAATGAGTTAGGTGCTTTCAAAGTCAATGTTCCCACGTATGCTCCCCACGTCCCAAGGATCTACCCTCATCTCCCTCCGGGTAAACCAAATACCAGCACAACCCCGTGGGGAAGTGCTGAGCCAGCTAAGGGACAAAAGAGACTATATGCCAAAGGAACTCAGGATCTGTGTTATTGGTACCACAGGAGCCAAGAAAGTGTGAATGAAACTGGATCCTGAAGGTTATGGAACAAGGAATGCAGAACATAAAGTTAGATACAGAGACTTTATCAGTATGGGGCATGCTCCTATGATACATGGTTTAAAATGCTGGCAAGGACCCTGGGAGACAGTGCTAATACACTGCTAGGATGGCACTTAGAAAGTTTGAAAAATGACAGCCCACAAAAGTGAAGTAGAAATGCCAGAATTGTGTGATAGAGGAGAAAGGTATGAAATGGTTTAAAGAACTTGGAATGCTTTAGTGGTATGCTATATAAGGTCAGAAAAACTACCAGAAAACTACATACTAAGAAAGAGCCAGAAGCACAGTTCATTCATTCAGGTAAGAAGGATTGCACTGGTGAAAACAGCACCAGCTTCACTAAGCAGCTTGGTACAGCCCCCCTCTGTAGGCCAGGACTGACTGCAGATGCTGTGACAGAACTTGTCTCCCTGATTGCAATAAATATGAGTATCCTGGAATAAAAGAAGTCAAGTAAGTGGCACTTACTGGCAAAGCAAGATGGGCACATTTATCACAATGAGCAGCAAGCTTGAAGTGGCAGGCTGAGGAGGCCTGACCTGCAGAGATATATGGAGATGGTTAATATAATGCAATACCTCCAGAGGTAACTTATATGGGAAGCTAATCAGAGTATTGCTTAATTCCTACAATCAAAAGACATCAAAGACAGATGCTCAGGAGACTGAATGCAGCCACACCAATAAAATGTTTTTGTTGCTTCCCCAGTTTCCAGACCTGAGTCAGTTCTCAGATCCAGAATCCACTGATTGAATGGGAGTCTGTGTCACCATGAGGAAGGACCAGGCAGCACCACAACAAAAGCACGGGCAACTATATATTGAGTAACTATAAATAGAAGAAAAGGGAATAGCCACACTTTTGAGTGTTATTGGATATGGGTCTGAATGGACATTAATACCTGGGGACCTAAAGCACCAGCATTTCCCTCTTGTCAGAGGGGGTGTTAAAAATGAAGCCCTGGGACATGTCTGACTCACTGTGGACCCAGTGAGTCTATGGACCCATCCGGTGGTCATGTCCCTGATCTCTGAATATAACTGGGATGAATGCACTTGGTAGTTGGCAGAATCCTAATAATGATTCCTTAGTCTGTGTGGTAAGAGTTATTACAGCCAGGAAGGCCCATTGGAAGCCTCTGAAATACCCACCTCCCCAGGAAATAATAGCAAATGAAAAACTATACCACATTTTTGAAGGAATGGATTATTTAGTATCACCCTCAAATACTTAAGGATGACAGATGTGGTAGTTTCAACCAGATCCCCACACAATTCAGCAGTCTAGCCCCTAAAAAAATTGGATAGGTTGTTATGGATGACAGTAGCCTAATACAAACAACTAAGTAGTAGCTCCAATTACAGATGTTGTGCCAGATGTGGTGTCTTTGCTAGAGCCTCTGGCACATGAAGGGACTGATTTGAGTAACATTATTTTTCATACCTTTTCAGAAGGATCAGAAGAAACATTTAATATCACAAGAGATGGACAACAGTATACAGTTTATGTTTTTGTTCCAGAGCTATGTTAAACTTTCCAAAAGTAACTTGACTTTCTGGACATTTCCTCAATCATCCCTTTGGTCCAGTATAGTATTTACATCATGTTGATAGGCGGATGAACAGGAACTGGCAAATGGCATGGAGGACTAAGTCAGACACCCAGGCTCCAGACGGTGGGAGACAAACTCCATGAAAATTCAAGGAGCTGCCATATAAATAAAGTTTTATGGATCCAGAAATCCAAGTCATACTAGGATATCCAATCTGAGGTGTGGGACAAATAATCCCATCTTACACGTCCCACAAGTAAGAAACACAGTACTTGGTAGGACTCTGGGTTTTGGAGGCAACATGCTCTATTTTTAAAAGAGACTTTATTTAGAACAATTTCACGTTCACAAAAAAATTGAGCAAAAGGCACAGAGATTTCCCATATACCTCCTGTCCCCACTTGTGCATAGCCTCCTCCGTTATCAACATCACCCACCAGAGTGGTACCTTTGTTACAACCGATGAAGCTACACTGACACATTATTATCACCCGAGTCTATAGTTTACATTGCAGTTTACTCTTGATGTACATTCTATGGATTTGGACAAATGTATAATGATGTGTATCCATCATTATAGTATCATACAAAGTAGTTTCACTCCCCTAAAACTCGTCTATGCTCCATCAATTCATCCCTCCCTCTCCCTTAACCCTTGGCAACCACTGATCTTTTTACTGTCTCCATAGTTTTTTCTTTTCCAGAGTGTCATATAGTTGGAATTACACAGTATGTAGCCTTTTCAGATTAGCTTCTTTCACTTAGCAATAAGCATTTACAATACTTCCATGTCTTTCATGGCTTGAAAGCCCATTTCGTTTTAGCACTGAACGATATTCCGTTGTCTGGAGGTACTACAGTTTATTCATCCATTCATCTACTGAAAGACATCTTGGTTTCTCCCAGGTTCTGGCAATTATGAATGAAGCTTCTATAAACATAATTTTCAGGTTTTTGTGGGGATATAAGTTTTCAACTCATTTGGGTAAATACTAAGGAGCATGATTGCTGGATAATATGATAACAATATATTTAGTTTTGTAAAAAAGTTTGCCAAACTGACTTCCAAAGTAGCTGTATCATTTTGCATTCCCACTAGGACTGAAGGAGAGTTCCTATTGCTTCACATGCTCGCCAGTACTTAGTGTTGTCAGTGTTCTGAATTTTGTTGATTCTAATTGGTACGAAGTGGTATCTCATTATTGTTTTAATTTTCATTTTTCTGATGATATATGATGTGGGCATCTTTTCACATGTTTATTTGCCATCTGTATATCTTCTTTGTATATTTTGGAAAACAGTCCTTTATCAGAAATGTCTTTCACAAATATTTTATCCCATTCTCTGACTTGTCTTCTTATAGAAGGTAGCATATTCTTAACTTGGGAAAACTGGTCCCAATTCATTTCCTCAGTGGCATGAAAGACTGTCAGCTTTGAATGGGACCTAAAGCAGGAAAGGGCTCAAAAGGGTCCAATATGTAGTAAAAGGAGACAGGCCACTTAAGTCCTACAACCTGGAAGACCTTGTGGTTCTGCACCATTTTTCAATAAAACTTTCAACAATGATAATATTGTTCTAGGTTTGCACTGTCCAATATAGTGGTCATGAGCCATATGTGACTACTGAACACTCAAAATGTGGTTAATGAAACTAAGGAACTGAATTTTTAATTTGACTTAATTTAATTTAATTGAAGTAGTCACATGGCTAGTGGCTACCATATTGGGCAGTGCAGTAGGGGTATTTGTTGATGGAAAGAATTCATGATAGGCTTAATAGTGAATCACAATGTAGAACACTACAGTTCTAGAGCAAGACCATGACATCTGCAGAGAACTATACACCATTCCAAAAATAGCTCCTATGATGCTACTCCACCTGATGGAGATGGAGCAGATCATGAAACACTGTGATTATTTGGCCAGAGCTGCCCATCATGCATTGGATTCTGTCAAACCCAGCATATCATAAATTAGGTGGGTCCAACAGTAATCCATCATAATATGGAAGTAGACACATCTGGGATCATGCATGAGTACTGCCAGAGTGGCTACAGAGGCTGCACAAGTAGGTTACCTACACCATTATGTGACCCTGCCTTGTTGCACCAACGCCTCATGCTTAGCTTATACTTATAATCTTGTAAAAGATTTTTTATAGCCAATTAATGGAGGAGAAAAAAGAATGACTTTGTCATGAATGGGTCAGTTAAGTATGTCAATGTGAGCTACTAATGGACTGTAACTGCATTAAAGTCCCATCAGAGATGGTCCTGAATGACACCAGTGATAAGAAGTACTTAAATGGAAAGAGCTGTTGATGATGCATTTGGTCATTCACTTTGGTGAGAAAAATGGCCTGAGCTAAGTATAGGTGCACAGGCAGGGTAAATGACCTGGCTGGATGGCCTGGGACTTGAAAAGAAAAAGATTGAGGAATTGAAGTTTTAGGAAGAGGAATGTAGTTGGAAATGTGAGTGCACACAAAATGCGAACACTTTTGTATAGCATGTTAACATCCTTTAAGAGCATCCACTTCAGATTGGGACTGCTCTGAAGGACAATCTTAGCTTGGAGCACCTTGAAGATTGGATGAGATCTCTGTTGCAGTTACGGGTCAATGTCTTTCTCCAATTCTGCCTTATTTACTTCTTACACATTTACCTCCCAAGAGCGCTCCAAGAAATTTTCTGTAGGCAAGTCTTTATTTAGCTCTATTTTCAGGAAACTCAAACCTACTCTTATTAGAGAAACAGACAAAATAAAAACATTATAAAGACAATGCTAAAACACTAATAAAAGAAACTGAGCAGAGGAGGTACAAAAAATGGAGAGATTTCGTGTTTAGAGACTGAAAATTTCAATATTATTAAGATGTCAATTCTTCCCAATTTAATATATAGATTCAATGTAATCTCAATCAAAATCCCAGTAACTATTTTGTTGATATTGATAAACTGATTATAAAATTTATATGGAAGGGCAAAAGACTTAGAATAAGCACACAGTAATGAAGAACAAAATTGAAGGACTCGCGCTACCCAATTTTAAGAGTTACTAAAAAGCTTCAGTGATTAAGACAGCATGATATTGTAAAAAAACAAACATTCAGATCAATGAAACAGAATAGAGAGTCCAGAAATAGACTCACAAATACAGTAACCAAAGTTACTTGACAAAGTCACCATGATAATTCAGGAGAAAAGATATCTTTTCAAAAAATAGTACTGTAACAATTGGATGTCCTTATGTAAAAAATAAACAAATAAATAAACCAGGCATAGACATTACACCTTTCACAAAAATTAACTCCAAATGGATCATAGACCTAAATGTCAAATGAAAAAATATAAAAATTTGTAAAGAAAAAAAAGAGAAAATCTATATAACCTTGGATTTGGAGATGAATTTTTAGACATAATACCAAAAGTAATATCCATGAAAGAAAAAATTGATAAATTGCACTTTATTAAAATTTAAAACATCTGCTCTGCTAAAGACACTGTTAAGAGAAAGAGACAAGCCAAAAACCAGTAGAACATATTTGAAAAACACATATCTTATTTAAAAACTTGTATCAAAAAATAAAAGGAATTCTTAAAACTCAACAATTAGAAAACAAACAATACAATTGAAAAAGGGCAAAATATCTACACAACTCTCTGGAAACTATATATAGTTACAAATAAGCATATGAAAAGATATTCAACATCATTTGTCATTAGGGAAATGCAGGTTGTGTTACTTGTGTTACTACACAAGAAACAGAATGGCTATACTCCAAAAAACTGGCAATACCAATTGCTGGCTTGGATGCAGAGCAACAGGAAGTCTTATTCAGTGCTGCTGTGAGCACAAAATGGTACAACCAGTTTGGAAGACAGTTTGGCACTTATAAATGTAAACATGAATTTACCATATGACCCAACAATTGTGTTCCTAGGTATTTACCCAATTTATTTGAAAACTAACATCCACACAAAAGCCTGCATGCAAATATTCATGTCAACTTTATCCATAATCAAAAAACCAAAACAGAACCAAAATATCCATCAATAGGTGATTAGATAAACAAACTGTGCTACAACCATACAAGGAATACTATTCAGCAATAAAAAGAAATGAGCTATCAAGACATTCAAACCCATGAATGAATCTCAAATGCATATTACTAAGTGAAAGAAGTCAGTCTGAGAAGGCCCCATACAGTGATTCTAACTATATGACACTCTGGATAAAGCAAAATGATAGAGATGGTCAATGGATCAGTGGTTGCCAGGGGTTTAGGGGTGAGAACAAGTAAAGCACAGGGTACTTCTAAGATGTGAAACTCTTCTGCATGTTACTCTAATGGTTGATAACATGACACTGCATCTGTCAAAACTTATAGAACTTTATAGCACAGAGTGATGTTTGTGTATGAAAATATGAAAAAACATGATTAAAGAAGTTGGGGGATCCCAGGATGAACTGCAGACTCTGACAAAGACTCTAACTGTATTGTAAATGTATGAAACAATCTCACTGAAGTAGGTGGGTGTAAAAGGTGCGGAGCCACGTAAATTTTGGCCAGTGCTGGAGGTCTACTGGTTAAGATCTGGCATGTCACCGCTACAGCTCGGGTTCATTTCCCAGTCAGGAAACCACATCACCCATGCATCGGTTGTCATACTGTGGTAGCTGTGTGTTGCTGTGGTGCTGAAAGCTATGCCACCAGTATTTCAAATACCAGCAGGGTCACCCATTCTGGACAGGTTTCAGCAGAGCTTCCAGACTACACAGACTAGGAAGAAGGACCTGGCCACCCACTGCTGAAAAAAATGGCCATGGAAACCTTGTGAATAGCAGTGGAGCATTGTCTGATATAACCCAGGAAGGTGAGAGGATGGCCCAGAAGACCGGGCAGGTTCCACTCTGTTGTGCACAAGGTTGCTGGGAATCAACTC
The DNA here is from genome assembly GCA_031878705.1 of Tapirus indicus. Lineage (NCBI taxonomy): Eukaryota > Metazoa > Chordata > Mammalia > Perissodactyla > Tapiridae > Tapirus > Tapirus indicus. Next base: position 4,966,336 of record CM062933.1, read on the forward strand.
TACAGCACTAACAACAGCAAAGGCAAACTTTGGAAAGAAGTAGTGTCTGTAAGACTAAAAGGAAAGGAACTGTACATAGGAGTGTCCTTTAGTTGATAAAGTTGTTTCTCATGGTCTTATGGGTTAATAATTCAGAAACCACTGTACATCTATACTGGAATTGAACAATTAATTAAATGACTGGCACGTAGTGGGAGCCAGGTTTCTCACTGTTGGGGTGGGAGATTACAGAAAAGCAAGGGGAAGGGAGGGCTAGAATGACCCATGTGATAATGGATTTGATTTGGAGATGTCAGTATGAACTCATATTTAGCTGAAGAGAGGTACAGATGGATACACATGGAAATATTTACAGACATACGTATATCTCACCCACATGAGCAAGGTTCACATCAATGGTGGTCAGTCAAGTTGATAGTGTTTTCCTTTCATATGATGTGTTGAGAATGCCACTTTACCTTTCTGGTCTTCTTCCCCCAAATCCATAATTTCAATCTAATCATCAGAAAAACCCCAAAAATCTTCAAGATACCTGACCAGTACCTGTAAAGCTCATCAAAACAAGGAAAGTCTGAGAAACTGTGACAGGCAAGAGGAGGCTAAGGAGACATGATGACCAAATGCAATGCAATGTACTATCTGGGATCCTGGAACAGAAAAGACATTGGGTAAAACTAAGGAAATATGAATAAAGTTTGGCCTTCAGTTAATAGCAAGGGATCAATACTGGTTCATGAATTGTGACAGAGGTACCATATTAACATGAAATAATAAGATAAACTGGGCTATGGGATATGGGAATTCTGTACTTGCTTTACAATTTTTATGTAAATTTACAACTATTTTAAAATACAAAACTCTTTAAAAAAAGGAACCAATTTACTCTTAAAAATAAATTTATGATCTTATCCATACTCTTTCCCCTACCATTCCTCTCCTTAAATCTCATTTTCTTCAAAAAATAAACACAGAAGCAAATAAATCTATCTCTTTAAAAAACAAAAGACAGTGCTCCCCCTTCCAAGGAACATTTCTGTACTTTGATTATGTCTGAGTTGGAAGCATATTGTTTTCTTTATTCTGTTGTAGACATTATACTTAAGTGGTTTACAAAACAGAGAATATAAATAGAAATGTAGCGAAAATTTTCCCTTCTATCATTTACCCTTGTTTACATATTTCTCACTAACTCCTAAACTGACCGCTATTCCGAGTTTCTTACGCATTCTTTTGGAGCTCTATTTATATATTCTAGCCAACATGAAAATAAATTTTCATTTTATCATTTTTACACAAAATGTGAATTATACTCACTTTTATCTTATGCTTGTAATTTCACAATATATGGTAGAAAATATATATTAATCATTTCACAACAGAACGATAAATGTGGAGTCATAATTTTCTTTCACTGCATAGTTTCTTATTGTATTGATGTATCTTTTAACTGGTTCCCTATCAATGGACACTTAGGAAGTTTACAATATTTTACTTTTACAAACAGTACTGAAATGTACCTATTTAATTCCTTCTTCTGGAAGTACATCTGTAAAATAAATTCCCAAAGGTGAAATAAGTGTGCAAAGGGTCCGTGCATTTGTTTTTGATAGCTGCTGCCAAATTGTCTTTCATAGTGTATGCACAAATTTACACTCCCAACAGCAGTGTAGAAAAGTTCCTGATATCTCAAATGTCACGAACAGGGAGTATAATTAAATTTTTGGATTTTGTTTCACCAACAAGAGAGAACATGGCATATCAGTGTAATTTTACTGTCAATTTCCATTGTGAACAAGGTGGATGTGTACAGAAGAGTTGTTTTGCCTTTTTGAGCTCTGCCTGTTCACATAATTTGCCTATTTGTTTATTAGGTTATTGATTTTATCCTTAGTAATTGGAAGCTTTTTGCATATTCAAAATGTTTGGCCTTGTTTGTGATAAAATTGCAAATAATTTTCCCAGAAAGTAAGTTATCTTTTGATTGGCTAATCAAAAATTCATTTTTTTGTGTTATTGAAATCAGTCTTTTTATGGATTCAGGATTTTGAGCCATAGTTAGAAAGGCCTTCCTTACTACAAGAAATTTTTTCCATTATTTTCCTCTTAAACTTTTATTGTTTTTCATTCCTAATGGCTTGTATTATTATTATTAATCACTTGATTACTTGGACTTCATCCTCAAATATCATATTCCAAAAGGGGCTCATGGATGCTGTAATCCTTTAGTTTCTGAATTTCTAAAAATGTCTATCCTCTGCTTCTCTTCTAGAAGAACAGCTTGACTATGTACATTTCTTGGGCTCCACTTTCATTTAATCAGTGGGTTGTACACAGGGCTTGTTTTCTGAGCTTGTGTGTGGTTCAGAGGAAGTCTGAGACTAAATATGCTACTTTCCCTCTACCTCTGATATGAGACATACTTATTTTTTTATCTCTAAAATTATATGATAACTTTTATACTTGAAATTCATAAACTATAGCTTGATATTTCTTCATTAATCTAATTGTAACTAATTAGCTACTAATCTAATCTGTAACTAATTACATTAGTTTGGGGGGAATTGATGTGTCCGTTGATAAATAAATTTATATTTTTTACACAGAGAAATTTTGTATGGCATATCTTTGAATGTTGTTTTTCTTTTCTCTTATTCAGGGACTCCAAAAAATGTGCTTTTTGTCTTCTTTGCCTTCTTTCATATTAGGCATAGTCTCTATAATCATTTAAGCGTTTTCACTTTATAATTTCTTTTTGTGAGTCTTGCCTATATCTGTCCCCTAGGTCTCTGTATTTTCAGTCACTTTTTAAATTCAACTTTTGTTGCTTTTAATATTGCAAAACCTTTTTTCAATTTTTTTGTTGCAAGGTTTTCTTTTTGTTTCCATTCAATCCTTGAGCTCTCTGTTGCCTTTTAGCCTTTTTTTAACAACTCTGTCTCCTATTTATTTTGAGTATTTTTTTTAAAGAAGGCATGTTAATCTCCTATTGCTGCTGTAACTAATTACAACACACTGGGTGGCTTAAGACAGCAGAAATTTATTCTCTTGGAACTCTGGAGCCCAGAAGTTTGAAATCAAGTTTTGAGCAAGGTCATGCTGGCTCTGGAGGCTCTGGGAAAGAATTCTTCCTTGCTTCTTCTCAATTCCCGTGGCGGCTGGCATGCCTTGGCATTTCTTGGCTTGTGGTCTCATCTCTCCAATCTCTGTCTCCATCGCACATCACTTTCTCCTCTGTGTGTGTTTCAAAACCCCCTCTGCCTCTCTCTCACAAGGACACATGTGGCTGGATTTAGGGCCCACCCAGACAATTTAGGATAAGCTCTTCCTCTCAAAATCTTTAACTTTATCACATCTTTTGCCTTATAAGTTCATATTCACAGATTCTGGAGATTAGGATGTGAACGTATCTTTTTGGGGGACACCATTTAGCCCACCACAGAGAGCTTATACTATTTGTCAGTCTTATAAAGTTTGGAGATGGGGGGAGATGCAAGAGGGACCACCAATGAACAAATAAAAAAAAATATCAACTAGTGACCAGTGTATGCAGATAACTAAAATAAAGCTATAGCTTAGAGAGTCATTAGGTAACTATTTTAGATTATTTTTTTCTGAGTGAGTAATATGTCAACAATAATCTGAATGACAAGAAGGAGTCAGAAGTTCAAACACCTGGGAGATGAGCATCTCAGGCAAAGAAACAGCTAATAATGTATAGGCTCTAAAGCTAGAGGTTTAGCCATATTCAAATAATAGGAAAACAAAGCACATAGCTAGAACATGGCAGATGAGAAAAAGCAGGCATGCATGGTGATGCATACACAGACCAAATCACGCAGCACTTTGTAAACCCGGGTGAGGAGTTTCTCGATGGGCCACGCTGTGTTCAGCTTCCATCTCACACAGCATCCAGATTTCTTAACGGAGTATACAGTATTATGGTGCTGGTTAAATATTTGCTACAATCTGATTTCCTTAAATAAATTAGCTTATTCCTAGTTCCTATTTTGTTATCAGCGTTGAAGCGAATCTTTGCAGAAATAATTTATTCCTAATTACTCAGTCACCTGAATCACTAATATTAGCATAATATGTGAAGTATCTGATTCCAATCATAACTGTAAAACTGATTGATCCTACTTACATGTGTCAAAACCCTTGTTAGTTGATTAATTTGCTATCAGAATTGATAAATGAAAATCTTTATATTAAAAACTAACATGTGCAAGGAAGAAAGTGTGCCTGTATGGACACAGCATTTCTAACAAGTCAGTCAGCAAAGAGGGGCTAAACAATAACTGATTTGATCAAACAGAGAATTTCCAAAGGTCACTTTCACTTTGTGTTACAGGGACATATCTTTTAAAACAAGGTCGGCTTTTCACGTGCTTCCTTCTTTCTGGTGTAATTTAGAGAGCATTGCTTACAGAACTTCCCTATAATACCTTAGTGTTCTTTTCTGTGACATTCCCACGGACTAAAACTATTGCATCTTATGAAGTCTTTTTCCAAAATGTAACTGTCCTAGAAAGGTAACATATTAAGCCATGGATGTGTCATTATTATCAGAGATTAGTAAACTTGTCAGCTCACGCCTGACAGAAATTGCGAATCAGCAGCTCTCCGCGGAATCTGGCTGCAACTTTTTTCGTTTGGCTAGCACAAAAGTGTTTGCACAAAATTTGAATTTGATGACTTTAAACAAGGCACGCTTCCTCCCATTCTCCAGAGGCCCTTCTGGTTTTCTATCTTCTTTCCACTGGGCTCAAATCGCATATTTATGTTATTTCCTGTCATTTGAGTCTGTGACCTCCGCCACGGCACGCCTTATGGAAAGAGAGAAGACGCCACCACAAGCTGAGGACAGCTGCAGAGATTGTGAGGGAACCTAAGTCCTCTTTCCCAGTACACACTCTCCTGATAATCTCTCCTTCTGCTGATGACTCCCAAAGCTGTATATTCATCCTTTCCTTTGAACCTCAGTTCCATTCAACTATCTCCTGTACTGACGCTTGCGTTTCTACAGATGTCTCTCAATTCCACTCTCAAACGGTACCTCTCCTCCTGTGTTTCCTATTTCATTTAAAGGCCTAACTGCTTTATTGTGAGCTCCCTGAGGGCAAAGATAGCCCTGTATCTCTAGCACAAAAGACTTAACCTTGGTCACAGTGGGAGCTCCATGTCTGTTTCTCACTGCTTATTTGGAGATAATTTAGGACTTCTAATAAGTCGAAAAATAGTAGAGAGTTTTCATGTAGCTTTCACTCATCTTTCCCCCATAATGTCTTCTATAGCCAAAGTGCATTTTCAGAATCAGGAACTGACATTGGTCCAGTACTATTAACTAAACTACAAGCTTCATTCATATTTCACCAATTTTTACATGTGCTCATTTTTGTTGTTGTTTAGTACATAGTGGGATGAAATTTTATCACATGTATAGAGTTAACCACCACCACAACCATGACACAAATCTGTTCCATTGCCAGAAAGAAACTTCCTCTTGCTTCTCCTTTATAGACAGACCCTACTCCAACCCAACACCCTGGCTACCTTCTTTCCATCAATATAATTTTGTCATTTTGAAAATGTTATATAAATGGAATCATACAGTATGTAACTTTTTGAGATTGGCTTTTTTCACTCCACATAATATATTTTAGATCCATCCTAGTTGGTGTATGTGTATCAATAGTATTTGTCTATTGCAAATAGAACTGCTATGAACGTCGGTGTACAGAGTTTTGGACAGACACATATTCTCATTTCTCTAGGATAAATGTACACACAGAAGTGATTGGTGGGTCATATGGCAAGTGCCTGTATAACTTCATCAGAAACTGCCAAACTGTTGTGCAGAAGGCTACACCATTTTCTATTCCTATCAACAAAGGATGAGCCCTCTAGTTTCTCTGGATTTGTGTTGCTTGGTATTGTCAATATTTTTATTTAAGCCAGTTTGATTGGTGTCTGTAGTATCTCATTGTGGTTCTACTTTGTGCTCCAATTTGGCTTATGATGTTGAACATATTTTTATATATTTATCTGACATCTGCATATCCTTTTGGGTGAAATATGTTTTTTTAATATATTCTGGATTGAAGCCCTTTGACTTCTTATGTGTTTTGCAAATATTATCGTCCACTCTGTGGCTTAACTTTTTGTCCTCTTAAGAGAGTGTTTTGGAGAAAAAATATTTTTAATTTTGTTTTGTTTTGTTTTTGTGGGGAAGACCAGCCCTGAGCTAACATCTGTTGCCAATCCTCCCCTTTTTAGCCCTGGGCTAACATCCGTGCCCATCTTCCTCCACTTTATATGGGACGCCGCCACAGCATGACTTGACAAGCGGTGCGTCAGTCCGCACCCGGGATCTGAACTCACAAACCCCGGGCTGCCAAGCGCGGACTAAACCGCTGCGCCACCGGGCGACCCCCCAAAATATTTTTAATTTTGATGAAGTCTAATTTATCAATTTTTTTCTTTTCTGGATCATGCTTTTGGTGTTATGTCTAAGAACTCTTCACTTAACTCTAAGTCACAAAGATTTTCTTCTAACTTATTTATAGTTCTATGTTTTAAATTTATATATTTTACCTATTTTGAGTTTTTTTTTTTATACAGAGTGAAATTAGATTATGTCAGATTCATATGTTTTGCCTATGAAAGTTCACTTGTTTCAGAATAATTTATCGAACAGACTACCTTTCTCCATTGTTTTTGTATCTTTGTCAAAAACCAGTTCAGCATGTTTGTGTAGGTCTCTTTCTGAATTCTCTATTCTGTTTCATTGAACAATGTTTCTGTCCCTCCTCCAATATCATGCTGTCTTGATTACTATGGCTATCTAGTCTTAAAATTGGTTAGTGTGATTCATTCAACTTTATTCTTTCTTTTCAAAATTATTTTAGCTACTCTACTTCCTTTGCCTTTTCGTGTGAATTTTAGATCCACTTGTCTATATCTCAAAATAAGATAGCTGCTGGAATTTTGATAGAAATTGCCTTACACCTATAGGTCAATTTAGGGATAGTTAACATCTTTACTATGTTGAGTCTTCTAATCCATAAACATGGTATGACTTTCCTTTTATTTATATCTACTTTAATTTCTTTCCTCAGTGTTTATAATTTTTGGTTTATGGATACTATGCATTTTTTAAAGTCTATGCCTACCTATCTTATTTTGGGGAGTGATTTTAAATGGTATTGCATTTAAATTTTTTATTTTTGTTTGTTGCTAATATATTGAATTATAATTGATTTTTGTGTGTTAACCTTGTATCATGCTACCTTGTTGAACTCACCTATTAGTTTTAATTTTGCTGTGGATTACTTGGGATTTACTACACAGAAATTATGTCATGTGGAAATAGGAAGAATTTTACTTATTCCTTTCCAGTCTGTATGCTTTATATTTTCATTTTTGACTTATTGCACAGACTAAGACTTCCAGTACTATTTTGAAGTGATGAAAGAAAATATCCTTGTCTTGATTTTTACTTTAGGAGGAAGCACTCTAAGTCCACCACTAATTGTTATTTCACTGCGGAGCTCGTTTGTAGATGCTTTTGCCAATTTGAAGGTGTTATTTTCTATTCCTAGTTGACTGAGCCTTTTTTTCTTGAATCGGTGTTAGATTTTGTCAAATGATTTATTTTGCATCGATTGATAAGCTCATGTGTTTTTTCTTCTTTAGACTATTAATATGGTGGATTACCTTTATGATTTTCTAGTGTTAAACTAGCCATGCACACTTGGAATCAATCCCACTTGGTCATGGCACATTATTCTTTTATATATTGATGGATATGACTTAAATAACACTGATGCATGGGTGCCATCCCCAGAGATTCTGATTTAATTGGTTTGGAATGTGTCCTGGGCATTGAGATTTTCAACATCCAGGTGATTATGATGTTGTTTCAAGGTAGTAACCACCAGTTTTGAGCTTCCACTTAGTTTTTCTGGATAGAAGTAATTTGACTTTTTATGTGTTTTGTCGGTGAGTGAGGAGAGCTGACCTGCTGGGAAGAGCTTCACCTGCCCTCGTAGATGTGTCATAATTAGGACACACAGGACATTCTTCTGATGATAAAATAAGACTGTGAAATAAGGAATTCTGTTGTGTGAATATATTATATTTTAAAAATATGTATATATTTAAATATTTAAATCTAAGATATGTGTCAGTATCAATTTAATTCAAAACACTTTTGTTAGTCTGCTATATATATCCATGTCACTGTGATAATTACCTCAGGGACTGGGATGATGAGTAAGTTATAGCCCATCTCCCAATAAACTTTCAGACTTGTAGTGAGGATGAAGACAGGAAGGTTAATGTTGATAATAATAGCAAAATTTTATGCTCACTAAATTGTTTAATCAATGAAATAAACATTAAAAACCATAATATAATATAGCCAGAGAAGATAAAATGCTACAGGGATGCAAAGGCTAAAAGTGTTACTTTCATGTAGGTGATCAAAGCTGACCTTCCAAATAACAAGAGAACTATGTGAGAAAGAGCTTGGTAAACGGGCAGCAATTCAACAGATGGAAATGGGGAACAGGGCATGAGATATTCTGAGCACTATGATTAAGCATAGATATGTTCAACTAATGTGGTTCAGTGGATGGTTGGATGGATGAAATATGTAATGTATTTGGGAAATTCTATCAGTCTAGTTTTGTTGGGGCACGCGGCACGGTAGAGAAGCAATGTCAGATATATAAGTCGAGAATGTTTGCTGACAGAATTCGAATGCCAAGATCAGGAATCTTGGCTTAGTATAGGAAAGAGCAGAGAGTTGCTAAAGTTTAGTGAGCTAGATGGGACAGAATTGAAGATTTTTTTTGAAAAATAAAGAATCTACCTGAGGCTGGTGTGTGCTGCAGATAAAGAAGGGAACTCAGAGGCAGTGAAGCATCCATGTTATTAAAACAGTTCAGGAAAGGAAAATGCAGACCTGAATTACAGAAGCAGTGGTACGAATAAAAAGAAAAGGCTGAACGGCAGGAGATATCATCAGATCTACAGGCCCAGATGACTAGATGAGTGAAAAAGGAGGACTACAGGATGCTTCCAATACTTACTGCTTTGTTGTCTGGGGGAATGATAATGTAATTAATAAAAAAAATACTCAGGAGAGTAGAGCGTGCATTTCTATGTATTAATTTTATCCCCTCATATAGTCTTGCTTCTATTTTCCTCTCTGGCTCTATTTTATGCTCCTCTCCTCCTTAGCATGCCTTAAACACATGGAGGACATGCTCACTCCTGCCTCCAAACTTTGCACTTATTCCCTCTGCCAGAATCTGTTTCCTAATCAACTCCCACCCCAATTTTATCTATGTTACTGATTATTCTCTGATCTTGGATAAAATGTTACTTTCTTGGGACAGTCTTCTCTGACTCCTTAATCCAGTCAATATGTATTTATTGAGTGACTAAGTATGCAGACACTGTTCTAGGAAGACTTAGAGAGGAGCCTCTGAGACAGAGATAACAGCAATTGCACAAGACTTGATGGAGGGGAGGGACTGGCATGGCAGAGGAAAAGCAAGGCTGAGGAGGAGGGATAAGGTAGGTTTGATACCAGAGAGATGACAGAGCGGGAAAGCTTGTTTATGGTCTTACAGGTCAGTGAGTGTCTTAGCTTTTCTTCAGAGTGAGGTGAGAAGTCTCTGAGGATTTTGAGCAGAGGACTAAGATGACCTGACGTGTGTTTTAAAAGAATTTCTTAGTTCTTGGGAAATGGGAGCAAGGTCAGAAGAAGGGGAGATTAACTAACAGGCTATTTCAGTTATCCAAGTAAAATATAATAATGACTTGAAGCTGGTGAAATGGGGTTATGTTCTGGATGTATTTTCAAGCAAAATTAACATGATTTTCTGATGGATTATACATGGGGAGTAAAAGAGAAGTCAAGATTGGGTTTAGAGTTTTTGTCTTGAGAAATAAGAATAGAGAAACCTTTTATTGAGATGGGGAAGAATGTGGGAAAATCAAGTTATCTGGGACAATCAGGAGTTCAGTTTTGAACGTATTATACACATGATTTCCATTGGACATCCAAGCATCAATCCTGAGTCGGCAGTTAGAGAAACAAATCTGGAGTTAAGGGTAAAGTTCTGTACTGGAAATATAAATGTGAGAACCTCGCGACAGTATGAAGGTTATTAAGCTATTGTCTCTCAGCTCCAAACTCAGGCTTCTAACTGCTCTGTGATTCTGCAGCTCGGCCTTCACAAACTTCATTCCCCTTTGACGGCCGATCTCTGACGGTTTCTACAAACAGCTGAGCCCATCCTCGTACATCCGAACGTACGAATGCGATATTCCCCGTAAGTCCCAGGTACGTGGGAAACTTTAAGTAGCTGCATTCGCTGCCTCGTGCTCTTTCCAGATTTAAGTCACGCGAGATTCTGTGGCCCGACACGTTTCACCTCTACCACCTGGCACATTTGCTGGGTGAGCATCACTCGCCACCCCAGTGTGCTCAGGGAGTCAGACCTCTGTGCTCTCCCATTTGCTTAAGGGAATTATGAGGACCCTGAGCCCTTTTAGGGTCCTGCTTCCCTCCTCTTTTGAGGGCATGGACCTGACCCTCTTTTGATCCAGAGGGCTCTGTCTGAGTTCTGCTAGTGGCTTGTAGGGAAGGACTGGCTTCTTCGGGGACATAGCTGGTCTCACATGATGCCTTTGGTGAATTTTTCTAGTCTCCAAATCACCAAATACTGCCTGCCTCATAGTGCACCAGTTTGTGCAATAACAAAAGCCTTTTTTTTTTTTCCAAGTCATCTTCAACAGATAAATAAATAGAGGGGGGTCAGTGGAAAGTAGGGGGTCACTGGAAGGTAGGAGGATGGGAAAGGGACCTGCACCGTTCTGATTTGCCTGATGTTTCTGTCAGCACCTGCCCCCCAACAATGGCTCTTCACCCTGGAAGCATCAGTTTATTTCAGTAGCAATTGGCTCCAGATTCCACCTTCTTCCTTCACTTGCATAAACATCTTCATTGCACCAAAATAAAGCAGTGGTCTCCTCCTCAGAGGTCTGAATCCCAGCAGCACAGCTCCAAGCCTCGGGCCTACTGAGGTCCGTCCCTACATCTTTGTATTCTAAACACCAGCAGAGTGCATGGTACATTGCATGTAATACATCACCGAGTGAATGAGGGGATGGATGTGGAATCTACATTAAACACCATGTATACTACCCAAACACCATGTATTCTGAAAGGTTAGAAGGAGCTATTAAATTTATATATTCTTCACTTTTCTATTCTCACCAAATGATCCCACCATTTAAGTAATTGCTCAAGGCAGAGACTTGAGAGTCAATTTTAATTCTTTACTCTCCCTCAAACCTCACAACCACTTCGTTGGTAGATTTTGCAAATTAAATTTCCAGACATGTATCAAGTCAGTCAACTTGTTTTATCTCCACTGCCACCATGGAGCGCCACTGACTCCTGCCTGGAATTACCTAATTTGACCCCTAAGTGTCTCTTTGCCTCTACCCTGCCCTCCACAAGTTGATTCTCCGGTCTGCTGTGCATCTCGTCACCTCCCTTCAGTGTCTCCCCGCACATGCCTTCTCTCACTTCCTACAACACACTGTGCTCTTCCCATCTCAGGATATTTTTATAGGCCCTTCTCCCTTTTCTGTTCTCGTACCACTTCACCTTCCTAATGCTTACTCATGCCTCACATCTTAGGTTAAGAGTCACCTTCTCTTTAGACTCTTTAATTTTCTGGTCAAGGATTCCTGTTATAATCTCTTATGTCATTATAATTCTTTTTTAGAGCATCTACTTCAATTTAAATCCATTAATTAGTTTTTTAACGATGTGCCTATTGTCATTCTATGCCTTTTTTCCTTTCTTTCTAAAGTCGGAATGGAATTAGTGAGCACTTCATCAAGTTTTGTGAAAATTTAATATAGTACATATAAATCACTTAGTCTCACTCGTTGTAAACACTCAATAATGTTGACTGTCATTATTTTTATCACCATCTTCATTATTAGGCTTTAAATTCCTTGAGTGATTTAAGTAACTTAAGGAATTTATGAATTTTGAGGGGTCACAATTCAGTCCATAGCATTCTGCCCCTGACCCCCCAAATTTATGTCCTCTTCACATAAAAAATACACTCATTTATTCCATCTCAACAGCCTCAAAAGTCTTAACTCATTCCAGCATCAGTTCTAAAGTTTAATGTTTAAATCTAAATATCATCTGAATAAGATATGGCTCACGGGAGCAACACCAACAGTGCTCTCGGCAAAGACTCTGCCCACGCTGCTCTGCTGGGTGGACGTCCTACCCTTTGAAACCCAGGTGGAGGCATCTTTCTCTACCCTACACCCCACCCCCACCACTGTGCACTCGGGGCCTGTGGTGGGAGTAGCAGCCCCGATAATGTCAGAGTCACTTTTGCGATATATCTTCCCTTTTCTTAAAGGATAGCACGTGTTCACAGTCTTCATTACGTCCCATTTTCTCTGTCTCCTTTAGTCCCAGCTGGCAGTGTTTCTGCTGGTTTACTCCCATCTCGTTGAAATGGTTTATACCTAATCAAATGGTTGGTCCCCTACGCTCTTGACATTCTGTGCTGAACGTGCTTTCTCATTTTTTACAATATGGACAGGCTGAGAATTTTCCATATCTTTAAATTTTTGTTCCTTTTTGCTTAACAATTCCTTCTTCAATCTCTCTCTCTCTTCCAGCATTTTACTATAGTAATCAGGAGGAACCAAGCTGTTCCTTCAAAAGGGCTTAGAAATCGGCTTGGCTAAATACCCAGTTTCATCACTCACACGTTTCATCTTCCACAGAACACTAGAACACAGTTCAGCCAAGTTCTTTGCCACTTTATAGCAAGGATAGCCTTTCCTTCAGTTTCCAATAACATGTTCCTCATTTTTTGTGTGTGTGTGTGAGGAAGACCAGCCCTGAGCTAACATCCGTCGCCAAACCTCCTCTTTTTGCTGAGGAAGACTGGCCCTGGGCTAACATCCGTGCCCATCTTCCTCCACTTTATATGGGACGCCGCCATGGCATGGCTGACAGGCAGCGCATCCGTGGGCACCCGGGATCCGAACCCGCGAACCCCGGGCTGCCAAGTGCGAACTAAACTGCTGCACCACTGGGCCGGCCACAACGTTCCTCATTTTTGTCTGAGACCTCAGTAGAATGTCCATATTTCTAGCATGCACCTCAGAACTCTTCTAGTCTCTACCCATTACCGGTTCCAAGGCCATTTCCATATGTTTAGGTATTTGTTACAGCAGCACCCCACTTCTCAGCACCAGAATCTGCCTCAGTCATCTTGGGCTGCCATAAACACTACAGACTGGCTGACTTAAACACCAGGAATTTATCTCTCAGAGCTCTGGGAACTAGAAGTCCAAGACCAAGGTACCAACAGGGTTGGTGTTTGGTGAGAGATCTCTCCTTGGGTAGAAAACAGCCACCTGTGTCCTCACGTAGTGTTTCCTTGGTGTGTGTGGGTAGAAGGAAAGAGAGGAAGCAAGCTCTCTGGTGTCTCTTCTTATAAGGCCACTAATTCCATCATGAATTAGTGGTCAACTTTCAGTTCCTAAGACATTTCGACTTACTGAGATCACAGGCATTGTCCATTAGGATCGCTCTCTCTTTAGGATGCTCTTCTTGCTTGCCTTCAAGTTTTCATTCTCGCTAATACTTCCAATCCAGTTTCAAGAATTTTCTGAAAAGTGTTTGCAGACCACCACTTCCTCGCCAACTTGCTACACCTCTACTCCTACATGACTCCGGGAAATGCTCTTTTCCATTAGATTATTTATACATCTATAATCTCCTCTTTCATAATTTTAATATTTGAGTGATATGTGTCACCCTTCTCCCCCAATAAAGTAAATATTCCCAGAGACGAGGGCAAAAATGTCTTTTTTGCTGCCACTATTGATGGCTCACTTGTGTCCCCAGTGCCTGGCATAGTGCCCACAATTAAATTAATTAATCATTTAATATGAAAAAAACTTAAACAGTGCAGGCTTTCTGTATTTTTTAAATGACTTTATTGAGATATAATTTATACAGAATAAAATGCATTTTTTCCAAGACTTGTGACAAAATGCTGATTGTGTGTATTTTAAGAATGGTATTGAGCTGGAATTTAAATAAAAAATTGTACTTCTAAACTTCTTAGTAGAAATTCATAAGAACTCCAGTATTCTGATTAAAGAGCAATATTTCACAATTCATTGGCTTTATTCTAAGCCAATCAATGCATTGGCTTAGAGTAAAGCAATTCCACATGATGTAGACTCCTATGGTAAAGTTCCATGTATCCTATGAATACATTCACTATGTAATACAACAGACTATATATGGAAAATAAAAACTATTTGTTAAACTAAAATATTCATTCATGACTTAAAAGCTCAAAATCAAAGAAAGGAATATTTGCTAATAGGAAAATGAATATTTCTATCAAGCATCGAAAATTGTAGTTAAAATGGTGAAATACTGTAGACATTCATAATAAAATGCCTAAGAAAAGAACCACAATATTACCTCTCATTATTAGTAATGATTATTCATAAAGGTTCTGACAAAAAAAAAGGACTAGAGATGAAATAAAATAGTACAACGCTTTAAAAACTGAAAAAATTTATATATAAGCCCTTGTAAGACAATATAATTTTGCATGCCTAGGAAACACAAGAAAACTAGTTTATATACTACTGGAATAGATAGAGTGGTTTAATAAATGTATTAAATATCATATTAACATATAAAAATGAATAGCATCCTTATATGTACTAGCCATGACCATTTGGAAAACAAAAAGGAGAAAAGATCTAATTCACAATAACGACACAGCTGTGAAACACTTGGCAATAACCTGTTTAAGTATTCTGAGAGTACTTTATGAAGACAAGTGTAAAAGTATGTGTGTAGGAACAAAAGGAGATGTAATAAATGGAAAGACCTACCATGCTCCTAAATAGAAAGAATGACTCTTGCAAAGATGTCAGTTCTTTCCAAAATAATTTATAGACTTAGCAGAAGTTGGAAGAACAATATTCAGAGACTCATCTGGAAATAAAAATGTTTGAGAATAGCTAAGACATTTTTGAAGAAAAATAGATTGACATTAGAAGACTGATTCTAAGATAAAAATAAAATTTATAAAACTGAAATAATCCTCAGGGGCTGGCCCCATGACCAAGTGATTAAGTTTGGTGAACTCTGCTGCAGCAGCCCAGGTTCTGTTCCTGGGTGTGGACCTAACACCACTCGTCGGCAGCCATGCCACAACAGTGACTCACATACAAAATAGAGGAAGACTGGCATGGATGTTAGGTCAGGGCGAGTCTTCCTCAAGAAAAAAAGAGGAAGATTGGCAACAGATATTAGCCCAGGATGAATCTCCCTCAGCATAGAAATTTTTTTTAAAAACCGAAATAATTCCATCAGTGCAGTTCCCCGCATTAGAGATATTGATGAATAAAGTGGAGTGAAGCATCTAATATTTTTTATCAACACTGATGCTATGGGTCAAATTGTATCCCCCTTGTCCTCCCTGGAAAGAAAGATATGTTGAAGTTTTAGCCCCCAGTACCTCAAAATGTGACCTTGTTTGGAAATAGGATCTTTACAGAGTAATCAAGTTAAAATGAGGTCATTAGGGTGAGCCCTAATCCCATATGACTGGTGTCCTTCTAAAAAGTAGAAATTTGTACACAGACATAGACACATGAGGGAAGATATGAAGACACAGGGAGTGTGCCGTGTGAAGAAGGAGGACTGGGGTGATGTATCTATAAGCCAAGAAACACCAAAGATTGCAGGCAAAACACCAGAAGCTAGGAAAAGGCAAGGAAGTGTTACTGGACAAAAATGGAGTTCTCTTACCCGATGTGCATAAAAATGCCAATTAATTATGGAATCAGCTTTTGGGAAAAGAAAACAGCTTCATTTGTGGATTGATCTGCGAGGAGACAGGAGAGAAATGGTGTCAGATCTGTCCCCCCGCTTCAGGATTTGGGGCAAAATTTAAGATGTTAGGGAGAACAGGCTGGCATGTGAAAATGTTGGCAGGACAGGTTTTGACTGGTAGGCATGAAGCATTTATGGTACAGTTTTAAACATTTTTGGTAAGGTGGGGAAGGGATTTTAATTCTATATCTTCCTGGATGACAGACACTTCACTTCCGATGCGAGTCCAACTTTCAAGTTCTGGTCATGTCCTGGTCCTTTCATTCAGTGGGGAGGAGAATCGTTGGTTCTGTGGTCATTTCAGGTCAAGATTTCTTCTTCTGTACATGCTCTAGCTATGTGACTTTGCAAATTTTCTGAAAGACAATTCTTTTTTTGTGTGAGGAAGACCAGCCCTGAGCTAACGTCCGTCGCCAATCCTCCTCTTTTTGCTGAGGGAGACTGGCCCTGGGCTAACATCGGTGCCCATCTTCCTCTACTTTATATGGGGCGCCGCCACAGCATGACTGACAAGCAGTGCGTCGGCGGGCACCCGGGATCCGAACCCGCAAACTCCGGGACGCCAAGTGCAAACTAAACCGCTGTGCCACTGGCTTGGCCCCTGAGAGACAATTCTTAATCACTCTGTTGCTAAGAGATGAGGTCTGTTCGAACTGGCTTTAATGGGCCCATAGTTACAGAAGGATTCTCCCCTACAGGTTTCAGAGAGAGCATGGCCCGCTGACAACTTCATTTTGGACTTCTAGCCTCCAGAACTGTGAGACAATAAATTTCTGTTGTTTTAAGCCACTCATTTTGTGGTACTTTGCTATGGAAGCCCTAGGAGACAAATACAATTAGTATATATTCTAATTTTACAGTGCATAAGGACAGTGACAAATTTTGGGGAGAAAAATAGATAATCCATAAATGGTATTGGGAAAATTGCTAGTTTCTTGGAAAAAATATTCTGTTGGTTTTTAAATAAATAGAAATATTGAAAGTATAAAATTCTACTATGGAATACCAAATATATGAATTCGAGAACATTTCTAAAGCCTTGAATCAAAGGGAAAAGTCATAAAAAAATAATATTAGGTTAAAGCATATGAAATTACCATTTTGTGGGTCAAAAGGTCAAATATTGGTCATTACATGTGCTTCAACTGAATATATTTGTTCACATTGAAATGTAAAATTCTTCTTGTCAAAAACACCATAAACAAAATTGAAGTCCAACAACAGACTGGAAATGTGTTGACTATATGTCATATTGGAGAGTATGAATTGGGAAACAGACTCTAAATTCCTGCTTCACCAAGATTATGAAAGTTACTTAATATATAAACTTCAGTTTCTTCCTTTTAAGATGCTGATGATAAAATAAAACTTTCCATGTTGTTTTAGCAATTAGAGATTACATATTAGAAAAATGGCACATCTTAAAAAATCATCTTAAAAGGAAGAAACTAAAGTTTATATATTAAGTAACTTTCATTTATTTACTAATTTGGTATTTTCATGTGTGTTAGTGATTTGTTTTCCTCTTACATCAAATGTCTATTTCAGATATCCATTAAATTTTATTACTAATATAGGGGAATATTTTGTATGTTTATATACATATATTTTACCTGTGGAAAATATACACACATGTATCACTTATATATGTATATTTTATAAGTAAAGCAATAATTAAAACTATGTCTTCAATAGATAAAGCAGAATAAATTCAGAAAATAGAAATAGACATTCGATGTAAGAGGAAAACAAATCACTAACATACATGAAAATATATTTTACTTCTCCATCATTCAAAAATAACAAATTTTCAAATTACTGTATCTTTAAAAAAAATATCCTTCCTGGCTACATTATAGTAAAATAGCCATTCATATGCAAAGCAGTAAAAGTATAAATGAGTACAGAATATTCAAATGGCAATTTGAAAATCTGTACAAATTGCTTACAAAATTTGCTAAAGAAGTAACCAGTGACTATTTAAACTGTTAAAAAGGAATGCTTCAAATTTTTCGTAGAGTTAACCCAAGAATTTTGTTGCTAAGAATTAATCCTATGGACATAAACTTGATAGATAAAAGACTTTATTATAAACATGCAAATTATTTCCTTATTATAATAAAGCATCGTCCAACCATAGAGTTAAGTAAACTAAGGTATACCTATGAAATGAAATACTATGCAGCCAATAAATTTAATCATTTGTTCAACATTTATGTATTGTTTACTATATACCAGGCACCATTCTAGGCTCATTTAATTGAGTGATGAACAAAACAGAGACTCTACTCTCCTAGAGTTATGTGTTGTGCTCTCCTAGAGTCAAGCACATGTGTGAGTGTGTGTGTGTGTGTGTGTGTGTGTGTGTGTGTGTAAGATGAGGAGGAAATAGACAATGTGAAAATAAATTTATATGGCAAGTAGTATGAAGAAAACCAAATAAAGTAGGAGGTCAAGGATGTCCTTTCCTATAAGGTGGTATTAGACCAGACACAAATGAAGCGAGGGAAAAA
This sequence comes from Tapirus indicus, assembly GCA_031878705.1. Taxonomy (NCBI): domain Eukaryota; kingdom Metazoa; phylum Chordata; class Mammalia; order Perissodactyla; family Tapiridae; genus Tapirus; species Tapirus indicus. The sequence continues at coordinate 4,984,843 of CM062933.1, forward strand.
GCCACACAAACACGAAAGGGAAGAGTGTTGTGGGCAGAGGGATGGCAAAGACAAAGACCCCAAAAGAGGGGCATGCTTGGCATTTTAAGGAAGAGAAAGGAGGCTTGCATGGCTAGAATGGAAGGAGTGAGGGAGAGTGGGAGGAGGCAAGGTCCCAAGGCGAGCCAAGATCACTTAGCCTATGGCAAGTAAGATGGAAATCCACTGGAGAATAATTTTTATTAATAGGAATGATGCAATACTAAGGAAGAACCTTGAAGATATAAAACCAAATGTAAAAAAATAACAAAATACATGTAAACAAAATTATCTCAATTATATGAACAATATAGAAAAGAGCCTGGAAGTCAATAGGCCGGAAGGCATCAGGGGTTTTGAATGGTGGTGACAAAATGGATGCTTTTTCTCTCTTTTTCAAGTGCTGCTGAATTTTCCAAAAGTTTTATAGAGAGAAAGCAAAATTTTTATAATCATAAGAAAATGTTTTAAAAAGAAATGTATATCCAAGCATAGTAAATAACTTTTACAATGTTTAGAGAAAAATTTTATCAATTTGAATCTTTGTATTGATTATTTATCTCTCCACCCCCAAAAGTCATTTCTTATAGATTACTACATACTAATTTCAGTATTTTTCTCTTTTATTTACATTTTTCTTATTTCTATGTATTTTCACCTCTTGTCCTTAAAAACTTCTGTGTATGGTTTAATAAAATAAACTGGATCATGATAAACCAATGTTTGACTTAAAAGTATATTTTATAGCCAGAGAGTGAAATTCTTCGTGCACAGCCTCCTTCCTTTGAGACTCAAAATGTAAACTGCAATCCCGCTTGGTGCACAGCCTCATCCTCCTTCAGACACATTCTAATACTAACTGTAATTTCAAAGTGCTTTTTAGATGTTGTGTGGCCTGGCCCACACAATTTGCTAATAAAGCTATCACTCAGAATCCATGCACTAAAAAGAACAGCCTTGCTCGTATGGGGTAGAAAGCGTCTGGAAGGAGAACACGGCTGTGCCTTTTTGTGTATTTCAGTAGACTACTATTCCTCTTCTCTGTCTCCTTATGAAAGCACATTGATGGTGAAAACTGTCCAGGACTGAGTAAATCCAGGCAATTTTAATTAGCTGATTAAACCAAATTTAAAAATGTAAAAAATACAAACATTAAGCATGCAGCTTTGGTGTGTATGCAAGGACACACATAATTTCTATAATCAAAATATTTAAAACTTCTGGGTTGAATTTAAAAAAATAAAGCATAAAATACAAAATGGAAAGAAATTTCCTTATTCATAATAGGATCTACATCTTACCAGGTCTACTTCAAATGCACACCCATTGCATTTCCACACAAGTCTTTCATCAGATGGGGAGACTAGAGCTTACTCTGAATGGAGGTTGTGAATTTCTTTATTTCTTCTCTGTCAAGGTCATAGAAAGACATGGGCACAAGGCAGGAAGACAGGAAAAAGGGAAGCAGAGAGATTCACATATATAGTAGGAAGAATTCCAGTCCCTTAAGAATGGATTCACCAAGTCATGATGTTTTACACCTTAAACTTACACAATGTTACGTGTGAATTACATCTTAATAAAACTGAAAAAAAAATGGATTCACAAGCTAAAATAAAAGTTTCTTACAGTTGAAGATTTGTCTATATCTAGTTCTTACATCTTTCCAAATTCTTTGACACCGAATTTCACAAAAGGACTCAATTATTCCCACTGTAATGTAAGCATCCACACAGGTCTCTGACTGTCACTGTTTCCATCTATACTCGCTAGTAGCTCCTGAAACATTTTCCCCATATCTCTTCATGAACTTGTCCATGAGAAGAATATGTCAGTACAACTCTAAAAGGCTTTGCAGACATAAAAATTCATTTGTCTTTAATCTTAAACTTTAACTTCGTTTAAATATCCAGCGAAAGCTCAGCTAAAAATCTATCCTTCCTTAGGAAGCATGCTCTTGATTCACTAACAAACCAAATTCAGAGCTCTGGTGGGTGATGCTCCCCTGAAGCTGGTAAAATGTAGTAAGTTATCACTAACATTACCTAATGAAGCACCTCCACTGGTGACTGTAAGGAGCAGAGCCCCATTCATCACCACCACATTACAAAATGGAAATGCTTGCCTTGAGAAATGGCAACTACTCTGAACGAAAAAAGGCCCTTTATGAGTAGTGTTCACAAGGAGAAAAAAGCATGAAAATTTCCCCCAAAATAACTTTCAATATCATCCAACCAACAGAACAATGTTTACAAAAATAGAGAAGAAATGATGTAGCATGTCAATGAAAGATTCCAGTGGGATATATACCCATTTCCTTCACTTTCACATAATAAAATTTAAAACTTTGATGAACTTACATCTTATTTAAGGAACAGCGGTTCTCAGAATATAACCATTTGCTTTCCAAAGAATAACAGTATGGATTCTTTGTTGCAGGAATTGACTGTTTCTTCTTGTTTCCTAAATCCCTTGTTAAGATGGTTGAGTGAAGAAGATAGAAAGAAGATGGAATCCTCTCTCACCACTGACAGTAGGATGAGGCAGAATGCTGTCTTCCTCTCTGGAACACCAGGAATAAGACAAGAAAGCCAACAGTGATGCTGAAGTCAGAGGTGTCAGGTGTGCTAGAAGGGGCAGGAGGCAGAAGTCCATGATGAAGATAATTGAGGAATACAAGCAGAGATAATATTTAATTAGTAGTGGATTCACCAGTTTAATGACCACACCCTGTGTTAAGAGATAGTAGAGGTAGGGACGTGTTAAACAAGTAACCAAATGTTGCCAATAATCCCTCGCTAATCGTTGGTGGCTCCTGCTGCAACTTAATCTCTATGCTCTCTACCCATCAAACCCTAAACGCTTTCTTGAAATTTCACTTAATTTACCAATCCATGCAATGGTGCCAGTCATTAAGACTGATTTGCATGGTGGAATTTATTTGACACCATAGGTGTAGTGGTCAAGAAATCTAAATTAGACTTGAGTCTCCACAATGTACTAGCTCCATGGTCTTGGGCAAGTTACTTAACCTCAATTTGCTGCCTCAAATATGAGGATAACAGTATATACTTCCTAGACCGTGGTCAGGATTTGATAAGGTAATTTCAGAAAAGAGCCCAACACATAGTAAATACTGAAGAAATTATGGCTATTGTTATCTTTTTAAAATAAACCTTCTTCTGATAAACAAAATATTGTTTATATTACATACACTATTCTTCAAGAACTCGTCAATCTTTAGTCAGACAGATGTTGATACACCTACTGTTTCAGAAGTAGAGCTAAACAGAGGGGAATTATTAGAATTTACCTTATAGAGTTTCTATATTTCTGTGCTTTTTAGGTCATTCCATTGGTCCAATCCAATGCCTATTCTGTAGTGTCAGTAAACATAAATCTCATTAGCCAAATCAGTAGACACCTTTGGGGGAAAATGACGATTCCCTCACTCATTCAATCATTCATCTAATGTATGTATCAAGCACTTCCTATGTACCTGACACTGTTTATATGCTAAGGATACAAAGTCCGTGATATCACAACCCCTGGGGGTACAGGGAACTTCTTATCCTGTATGGGGGTTTGCTTTGTCAAAAAACATAATTATCCTTATAGCTTTATTTAGAAGGCAGACTTTCAAAAAAATTCACAGATCAATTATTTTGTGGAGTATTACTTATTTCATGGAATATTACATTACTATTAAAATGATATCTTTAAAATATAATGATATGAAATAATATTAGAAATATACTATTAAGGAAAAGTAATAAAAATGTATATATATACAGATACACAGGTTAAGACCATTATGAAGAATGATACATTCTATCTATCCATGTGGCCAAATGCCAATAAAATACTGCCATTTTATGAGGCTACTGGGCCGTTTATTCCGATCCTGGATAGAAACAGTGCAAATAAGGGAAAATTATAGTTCCTTTTTATGGAGGATCATAGAGGCACATATTTTTAAGAAATACTGGCTATCTAAAGCCATCAGATTTAATATACGATTATAATACATCATAATCAAGTGTTGTTTATCCCAAGAATGCAAGGATGATTGAATATTAGAAAATATGCCAGTGTAATTGGCCACAGATAAAAGTAGCAAACTCTTGATTACTTGAACAGATGCAGAAAATCATCTGATATAAATCAACATACAGTATGAAGGGGAGAAAGAGCATTCTCTACCCACTCTGGGTCCTTTCTGGCTAGGCTACAAATTAAATTGACATGAGGCTGAAGAGCAGGAGAAAATCAAATCTTTATAACATATTTACATGGGAGAGACCCATGGAAACTGAGTATCTCTCGACAAAATGTCAGAGGTTCTCCTCTTAAATAGACAAACGAGGATATTAGGGGTTGGGTCAGTTATGGGAGATTAACAGGAAAGCACAGTAAGGTTATTATGCAGATTTAAGGCCTCACCTTCCACACTGGCAAGTTTCTAGAGATGAGGTCATCCGCCCCTCTGCCCAGTACAGAGAAGGAGACACCTTTACAAATGGAGATTTCCCTTACAAATGTAACTGTCTGGTAAGCAGAATTTGATAAGAATGGGCATAGCAAAGGCCCTCCCAGTCTATCAATACCAAGAGTTATCCATGGTGACAGCCTGTCCAAGGGACAGGCCTTCCATCCCAAAACCCTTCAGACAGTTAGTGGGAGCAGGGAAGGTCAAAGCCTCCTTCAGTGTGAAAGGCAGCCAATTCTGATCCCTACAAGTACAAGAGAGAAAAAAGCAGATTATAGGAAATTTCCTCTGATAAATTTCTAATCAAAAACCAACAGCAAATATTTTACTTAAAAAGGACATTTAGATGCAGTCCCTTGTTAAAATAAAGCATAAGACAAGTGTAGGGGAGCAGAATTTGTCACCCCAAAATATACCTCTTTTGCATAAGAATTATGTTAGGCTAATTATTTTCAAGAAACAGCAGACATAAGAAAAGCTCTAAAAACTAAGTAGAAGTTACCCTTTTGTAAGAGGTATTTACATGTACAAGGGAAATTCCCATCTTTAAGAGTTTCTCCCTAGCTGTACCAAGAAGAGGGGGATAATTTTACCTCTAGTAATTCTTATTGGTGCAGGAGGAAATGGCTTAACTGCATAACAACCTTACCCCTATTTATGTGCTTTTCCTGGTAACCTCCCCAAACTGACTCCTGACCCCCAACATCTTCTTTTGTCTTTAACTAAATATGGGATTTTAAGCGGGGGCTTCACCATTTTGGAGAGTTACTCAGTTTTCCTGGTTCTCTCTCATGTACACATATTAATAAACTTTTGTTTGTTTTTCTCCAATTAATGTGTCTCATGTCAATTTAATTCTTAGACCAGCCAGAAGAATTTAGTTGGGTAGAGAAGAAATTTTTTCTCCCCAACACAAGGATGCCCATTATAACTTTTATTGTTTGACAGAGTATGGCAGTTCTGAAAAAATATTATAGGAAAAGGCAAAGAAGATGTATAAGTTTTGAAAATGAAGATATAAATTGTTATCATTAAAAGATGATAAAATAATTTACCTTGAATAGCCAACATCATTAATAATGCATCAGAATTAAGTTTAGTATATTTCCTGGAACAGGATCAACATATAAAAATAAATACTGTTTCTGTACACAGGCAATAACAAACTGGAAAATATATTCAAAATCAAGATATAATTTATAATACCAGTAAAATAATAATAATAAAGTACTTAAGCCTTAACAAAGTGACAAGAGATTTTCACATACTGAGATATATGGTTCAAAACTGATTTGGCTTGAACTAAAGAAACCTGAGGTATGGCCTATCAAACATACATTGTACATCTGCTTCAACCATTAAAGAATCCACTCTCTGAAGATAAGAATGCAGACTTCCCCTCCCACCCCTACGGGTAACACCCTACCCGTAACTCCATGACTGTCCCAATACCTATTCCTCTCTGTCCCAATACCAGGGTCATGTGGACCTGCTAATTTACAACTGAATACGTCTTTGAAACTTTGATGAATATGTATCCTGGGCATCTTTAATGTATGCTCTTTGTTCTAAAAAGGCATAAGACTGCTGAAAACCATGCTTCTCTGGAAACACTTTTTTCCTTTTTGAAAACCGTCTTCCTGGATCATAATCCTCACCCTGGCTCAATTAAAACTCACCTTCTCTCTCTTATCTATAGAATGGTTATTAATTATTTTGTATCAACAAAAGAATATACCAAAAATATGGATAGTAATCTAAAACTCTGTTTAATAATATGAAAGAGCTTCCAAAATAATAGAGAAAAAGTCTGTATTTTTTTACAGGAACATTTCAAATGTTCATAAAAGGAACATTTCAAGTCACAAGATTATTAGGGCAAGTCCTAACCATAAATCTGGCTGGATTCTTTTTAACAAATGTAGTTGTCAGGGAGGAATATTTTCTTTCTAGCCTTGTAGGTTCTCTGGCTAGCCTAGGATTTAAACCTACATGAGACAGATTAACAGAAGAAAATCAAGTGAAAGTTTAATAATATGTGTACATGGGAGAGACTCAAGAAAAGTGAATAATTTGTCAAAATAACTGAAGCCCTTAGCTTAAATACTATTTTTAGTTAAAGACAAAAGAGGATGTTGGGGGCGGGGAGAGTCGGTTAACGGAGATGACCAGGAAAAGCTCAGTAAACAAGGGTAAGATTGTTATGCAGATTTAATATTTTCTGCATTGGTAAGAGTTTCTAGAGTAACATCATCCCCCTCTTCCTGCTACTTCTAGGGAGACATCTTTACAAATGAGGATTTCCCTTATACATGCAAATGTCTCTTGCAAAGGGTAACTTCTATTTGGTTTTCAGAGCTCCTCCCATGTCTGCTGTTCCTTAAAAAACAACTAGCCTAAAATAGTCCTTATGCCAAAGAGACATATTTTGGGATGGCAAATTCCGCTCCTCTACACAGTGAATGTACTCTCTAATGTATATGGATACATAATGTCAGATACTTACTGATTTAATTGCATAAAGTTAATAATTTCTTCTTCATTGAAGGAAACTATGAGCAAAGTTAACAGATTGAGACATACTAAGAATAAACAATGGTAGTGCCTAAACCCGATGAAGAAACATCTAAAATATATTCCAATTTTTAAATTCCTGCAAATCAACCAGAAAGAGAAGCAAAATTTCATAATAAATCAACAAAGAATATGAATTTACATGAGAGGTAGTCCAAATGTCCAACTGGGGTATGAAGAGATCCTTAAATTCATTAATGATTAAAAATATAAAACTAAGATAATGTTATCTATTTATACTTATATGTTTGCAAAAATTAAAATGCTAGGGGTTGTCATTTATTAGTAGAGATGTGATGACATAGGCTCTCCCTCATTCCTGTTGTTACTCTTGAGAATATTGTCATTGTTATTCACATTAATTACATATGTTCTAGAGCCTAGTAATCCAGCTGTCAAAAAATGCTTCAGTCATATCTGTAAGAGGATATATTTAAGAACATACATTGCAGCAGTCTTTGTGTTAACTCTAAACTGGAGGTCATAGAGGTCATGAGTAAAGTGTAGAGGAGGCATGTTATCAATACTATGCAGCTCTTAGAAGCAACGGATTTGATACATTCAATACAAGAGGGAGGTATATATATAAATTTTTAAAATACAGTGCTTAGAGAAAAAAGGAAGAAACATTTTAAACATGCATGTTTTATATTATATATTTTTTCACAATGACAATATAAAGAAAAAATATGCTACAGATACCTGAGAATGTTCCCTGTGGATGAGGGGAGGAGAATGGGACTGGGAAAATGATGATGCTGTACCATGAACCAAAGAACATTATTAGCTCAATCCTCTGTATCCAAGAATCAATAAGAAAGAAAAATAGCAATACCCTATTAAAAGTAAACAAATAAATGCAATCTAAAATGGAAGAAAATAATGATTTTTATAAAATATATTAAATTAGGTAATAGATAAACTAAAAATTTCCATAGAAGCCTAGATAAGTGAGACAACCTATGAGAGAGCCAAAATAAAGCTTTCTGAGAATATAAACTGTTAATTGAGTGTTGAGGGTTGAGTAGGAGTTCACGAGGATGAAATGTGGAGGGAGAACATTCAGGATGAAGGAAAAGAATATTCAAAGGTGCAAAAATGTGAAAGAATGGTATATTTTTAATTAGCTGGGATAAAACAGCACATTTGTCACTTTTTCAATACTTAATATTTTTCTCAGAATATGACAAAGTAAAATTAACTTAGAGTAATTTTTCATTTATCTTAAATTTTTGCCAATAGTTTACAAAAATACATAAATTTGCATGTATTTATTTAATTTAATTTGAACGTTCAATTCTAAAGTCATTATTCTTTGCAATATAGAAACCAAATTACCACTCCACTAATTGTTCACAATGAAAGTTTTCTTTCACACCTCATGATACTATCCTGAATAGCAGATGCTTTCAGAGATTGAAAAACATCACCACCTGTGAGTCACCATTTTCCACTTCATCCATCACTTAAAAAAGTCAAACCACAAAGATTAGATCAGATAAATAAGGGTGCCTTACATTTGCTTCCCTGGCATATGAGTATCATTGATATTTCCCAGCATGCTTGTTCCTGCTTTTTTACTTTATACCCTCACCCTTTGTACTTCCATAGCCCCTCTCCTTGTACTTGTTCTGACTCTCAAATCCATACATCCATCCAGACTTCTCCTCCTGTTACCTCACAAAAGGCATGATCTTCTCACTGCAAGACAAAAGCCAATCATCAAGAGGCAAGATGGTGGCAGAGAAAGGGCATTTTATTACAGCTGGATGGCAAGGGGGAAGATGGCTGACTAGTGTACTAAAGAACCATCTTAAGGGGGCAGAAAATATTACAGCAGTTATATAGGCCAGTGGGTTACAGGGGAGGGGGTTAGGAATGCTGACCCTCTGGTGTTACAGTCTGGGAGTCACCACAACTGATCTTTCAGTTTCATTGATGATGGCTCTCAGCATAGACTTTCTGTTTGGGAGTCATCACATTGCTAAGGAACTCAAAAAACAGTTATCATCTTATCACAGCTGGGAGGTAGATGCACAAGCAGGGGTCATAAAATCTACAAAGCAGTTAGATTTCCCGGAGGGTGCAGATTCAGCTGGGTTAGTTAGCCAGAAGTCATTCAAAGTTACAATATGGCTTCTTTTTTACAATATGGCTTCCCTTATGTCAACCTTGTGTTGAGCTGGTATCACTCTGAGCCTTAGATCCCTGCTCTTTTCATGTATCTTCACCTATCAAAGGCCTTCGCTTCTCAAATTTGACATGGTTATAACTGCATGGATCATATATTACCCCTAAAACTTCCCTAATTGTATTTTCTATTGCATATAACTTTAACAAGTCATCTAAGCTAGAAACCCTGGAGTCATCTTTCATTCTTTTTCTCTCACACTTGTCAATCAATAAACACATCCTGCTTACTTCAGCTGTTATTTCTTGATTCAGATCCTCTCTCTATTACCACTCCCTCTAGATTAAACCCTCGTTATCTACTACTTGGAGAGGAAGAACGTGCCCTCCGTTCACCCTGCTTTTTGCCATCCCCCTCGGACCTAGCCTCCAATGAGTCCAGAATGAGCCCTCTGGAAAACAACCTGACCTGATTAGTCCCCCACTCGAATCCCTCAGCTGAGCTTCAGTTCCTAAGGAATACGACCTAAGACCCTACCAAATCATTCGTCTTTCTCCTTCAGAATAATGCAGTTGATTAAAGCAATGATCTTTACATTTTTATGTTGCATAGCCCTATTAGTAAATGTTTTAAACACAACCTCATAAATACATATTTATAATTATACGCATATTACAAACTATTCACCAAAACATGAGATTAAAATGAACATAAATAGAAGTTCCAATATTTTTCTGATGCTGGCCCCATAGATCGTATTGTATACTTTTGAGGAGCTTGTGGACCCACTTTGATGATCACTGGACTAAATAGTGTTGTGAATAAAGTCAAGGTCACAGCTCTGACAGCTCTTTCTGCTAGTTAATACCTTTTTATATATAGTAACGGACTCTGCCCTTCATCAGTCAGGCATGTAAAAATGTGCAATTGAATCAGAGTACCTTGGGATTTGAAAGGGCTTTAATGGTCCAACCATATTACCTTCAAGAACTAGTATGGAAAAGCATGTGGAAGGATCAGTGTAAATTTATCTCCACAGCTGCAAACCAGATAATGCATGATGTCTCAGAAATGCATGCATCATCTTCATACCATCATTACCCTGTGGCTCAAAACTAACTTTGAACCTTTATCTCTTCCTTGAAAAACCCTCTCTTCTAGCTAGCTTTTGGACTTACTGTTTTTCAAACACATCATAAGCTTTTTCCTTGTTTCAAACTTTCGCTTGAACCAATTCCCCAGCCCGGAAATCTCTCATCTCTCTTTTCTCGCAAGGTGAGAACTAATATGTTATAATTCTCATTCTTCTCTGATTACTTCCCTGAGTCTTCTTTCTTTCATTCAGTCCTCTCTTCTGAGTTTCAGTATTGTCTACCCAATTCTCTGCTGGACAATGTCACCTTGTCTTAGCACCATAACAAAATACTGCCGTATTTAAATACTATAGCCTGGGTAGCTTAACACAAGAAATTTATTTTCTCACAGTTCTGGAGGCTGGAAGCCCAAAATCAGGGTGCCCATATGGTTGAGTCTGGTGAGGACCCTCCCCCTGGCTTATAGACGGTTTCCTTCTCCCTGTGTCCTCACATGGCAGAGAGAGAAAGAGAGCACAACTTCTCTGCAGTCTCTTCTCATAGGGGCACCAATCCCAAGTTGAGAGTTAGGACATCAACATATGAATTTTGAGGGAACACAATTCATTCCATAGCATTCCATTCCTGGCTCACCAAAATTCGTGTCTTTTTCACATGCAAAATATATTCATTCCATCCCAACATCCCCAAGAGTCTCAACTCTAAATGGTTAGCATATTCTCTCTCTGTGGAAAAGCTACATGAGTAGACAAGTTAAAATCTGAAGATTGCTTGATGAGTGTAATATCAGACCACCAGGAAACAGACATTCCAGCATTGTCCTTTGCAAAGATAATTAGAGGCTTCCTCTTCTGCTCTGGTGATATATCTTCTCATTTTTTTGAGGGAGAATACTCTTTCTCATGAACGATGATATGGCAGAATGACCAAATAGCCTCTTGGAAACATGTTTTGTTTTCTTACATTCTGTATATCCTCTTTTGCTGTCACATGTGTTTTTTTTAAGGCTAATAAGTTAGACTACAGTATTTTTAATTAATCGAATGAGACCTCATTTTATAGTAACCTCTTCATCTCTAAAATTGAAATATCACTAGAAATAGAAGGATGGGATGTTTTAAATGATAATGGTGAAAATGAAAATGAAAAAAAGTCTCTGGACCACTTCTTGTTTTACAGGTGGGATTATATATAATTTGGTTTGTTTTTGTTTACATACAAAACTTATTTCAATTAACTAGAAAGCTTGGGCTTATGTTCTCTAACAACACATTATTCTTGATTAACTCACAAAGGAAAGCAATATACTTTAAAAATCAAACCAGAGAACAGTAGGTTTGATATTCTCTTAAAATTTTGGTTGCTTATATGAGTGTCTCACTTACAAGAATGGACAACTATCTTCATAAAGAAGGCTATCCATTCCTACAGATAGGACTAGTACTTTCCACTGAAGTCTTTCTCTTCTCCAGGATATAAACCATGAATTATTAAGCCCCCCAAATTTTACAGACATAGAGTATGGAAGTATTGATTTGATTTTAGAATATTTTCATAAAAAAATACATATAGTCTATAATGGCAATTCAATAAAATGTTAAACATGGCCCATAAAATAACCAAGTTTAAGAAATAGAGTTTCTCTGTGAGTATTTCTGAAAACAACCTGTCATGAAATATGTTCCTAAATTACATCCGATGTTCTAGACTAACCCCCATGAAGAGCAGTGGAGCATTGTCTGCTACAGTGTTGGAGGAGGAGACGATGGCCAAAAAGACCAGGCAGGGTTGCGGTTTGCTGTCCCCAGGGCTGCTAGGAGTGGGAATCGACTCCACAGCACTAACAACAAATTCTGGACTAATTTAATTTTGGAAGACAGCTGCCAAAAATGATAATTTAAATGATTTAATAAGGTTGATCTTGAGCCATTTTTTCTGAAGTGAGAAAACAGGCCAAATTATCTATTGAACTGGCTTGACAACCAGTGTAAATAATAATAATCAATTTCTATTTTCTGAGGGGTGGGAAAGGAAAAGATCAGAGAGTTGAGATTTGGGAAGGTTGGAGGGAGAAGAGGAATCCACTCAAATTATTTATGCATTTCAGATTTTTAAGCTCCTGTTGAAAGGAAGGGGCTCCAGAGCAGAATTCTATTTATAGGACATATGTTGACCATCTAATCTGTTAAGTCTTTTTGTCACAGCTTGACTTTGAATCCATTTAGAAGGAATCTAACACAAAGAGGTAACAAAGACAAACTAATTGACTGGAGTGAAGCTTCCATGTAAGAACCGTTCTTATGTTATCATAATGGCAAAGAAACTTACATAGATTTACTTAATTTGATTAATTTTATCTAATTGCACTAAATAAAGTAGAATTCTCTGGATAGAATACAAAAGGGTCACTACACTAAAGTACACTGGATATTTGTCCTTCAATTATTACCTCTTATGTGAACACAAATTCACTTGTAATAGAGGTTTTCCTCACGTTGAACAAAAGGAAAGAGACGTACAATTACTAGCAACAGAAAATTATTTTTTATCCTGACACACAGCAAGTAAATTTTTGCACAAATAGAAAAACTGAATATTGATTGAATCAGGCACTATATTTTAGCCACCTTGCTATATTCACGTATCTTACTATGGCCCTTGAGAGTAGGGTCACATTCACTAAACCTGAAAACAATAAAGTTAAAGCTTGCTAATAATCCATTAGTAGGAAATTAGAGGAGAACTCCTCTCTTAAGGCATCTGAGATGGAGCTTCACAAGCTCCTCAGGCAACAGAATGTCGTGACCAGAATCCTTCAATTGTTTTCCAATCCTTAAATTATAGCTCATGTGTTTATTGTCTTGATGATCAAAATTAGCTCTTTTTAAAGAATTTACCACTCCTCTACGCCCTGCCTCGCCCCTGCCCCTGCCCGTGTTGGGAAGCCCCCTGTCACTGCATCGTAGGGGCTGCAGATTGTCCCTTCAGCCCTTTTCTCTGCCTTCATGCCTCACCGTCACGGAGCTGTTACTGCTGCTATCGCCTGAAATGCCTCTACTGATGCTGTCTCCCTCCTGCTTCCTTCAGCCGCTACTTATGATTGGGCTGCTCAAGAAATTGGCTGTTTATTGGAGTACTGGCATTTGCCAATGCTATTGCAAACCTTTGGAAAGTGGAGGCTTGATGAGGTGCGCAGTCCGTACCTGCCTTCTCCTGGACAGGTGCAGCTTTTCCCTCCAATGACATCACAACAGCCCATCACAAGGAAATGCATCTGAGTCTCTAACCACTTCCTCCAAGTTCCCAAAGAGGAAAAAGCCCAGCTTCATGCAACCCCAAAGTTCACATTTTTCTTGCCCCAGCATGATCTGCTCGTCAGGGCAAAAGGCTGTTGATGATATAATGGCTCCAATGAAACAACCACAGTGTAGTGTGGTCAGTCCATTGTTTTCATGAAGGTTGACTATTCAGAGTGAATGCTTATCTGTGAATACCCACTGTGAAGTTTTAAGATGGGAACTAAATATATCATGCAACTGCTGGGGAAGGGGGAGAATCCGCCCTCCCCCTGCCACACTTTCCCTTAAGAGTCTTCTGGCTGGCCAAATAATTAAAAAGGCAGGTTAGCAGGAGAAAGTAAAACAAAGTTTAATGACATGTATACATGAGAGAGATGCAGGGAAACTGAGTAACTCAGCCATCTGGCTGAGGTTGTCATCTGAAGAAGCATCTTCAGGTACAGTATCTTCAGGTACAGGCAAAGGCGGTTGTTGAGGGTAGTGGTTTGGGACTTCAAAGGGGAAGAAGGCAATTCACATGGAGATGGAAAAGCAAATTTTTGTTATACAATTGTTTACTGGGCCACCTATAGAGGATGTGGCCTGGGAGACAGAATTTCGATAAGATGGGTTTGTTGGTGCCTTTCTTATCACATCTATTTTATACTATACTATAGTTATCTCGTGGTATTACCTCCTTCCTGGAATAGGCCTTCTATCTTAAATTCTTTTAGGCAATGCTCTTGCTGAGTCTTGTGAACCTTTATTCCTCAGTTCAAAATAATTCAAATACGTGAGTGGTGCATCTTGGGGCTGCCTGACCTGAACCCCATCACAACACATCATAAACATTTTATTTTATGAATTGGCTTGTAAATGGAGGGTCCCACAGAATACACACACACACACACACACACACACACACACACATATATATATGCTGCCAAGGAAGAATGGCACATTTAATAGCAGTTTTTCTATATCTCAGCAGCTTCGATCCCACCTCCATTGGCCCTTTGATCTTGGTGCCCAAGAATACAGAAATAATCATCTCCAATACAAAAAACGGACAGTAAATACATAATAGGGTGCTACTAAAACATAATTAAACAGATAATTAATCAAACAGTGTGTGTTTTGTTAAGAAGTATCCAGTTTCTTAGGGAACCATATCAAGAATGCTTTGCTGTATAAGAATTTAATGAGTCCTCTTGAAGACAATAGTCATATGGTAAGCCTGATGTGTTAACTTATGCCAATTTTTTTTCCTCTCATAATCAGAGGGTGGAAAAGCTCTAAAATCTTGAATTTAGATAAAATATGTTTTCAAATTTTACATCTTTTGTGAATATGTGAATTTAAAACATAAGAAAAGCTCTTCCATGTTTTAAGAGAACAAGCTTATTATTGAGACACTAACATTAGTCTGTAGTTTGGTGTTAGCATAAAATACAATGGTGAATTAAGTGGCTCAGTTTTTAATGATCCAGTCTAGCTTAGTTGCATCAGTACAAGAATGCAAGAATATGTCAAGTTAATTTGTGATAATTTTGAGCCATTTACTGAATTTCTGGACCAAATCCTTGGCAGGGCCCACCCACGCACTAGCCAGATGTGACTTTCTAAACAGGCCACGGAGGAGGTGATGCTGGGCCACGGCAGTGGCCTGAGGATCCAGCTGCTCACCCAGAGCAGACCGTGAGGGAGAATAACTCCATAAGTGTCAACTGAAGTGCGATTGCTCAAGACGGACAAGGGAGGAATTGTTTTAATCATTAGATTGAGCTTCCAAAGGGTGGATGTGTGGGGCTATAATAAGCAAAAAGTTAATGCAATGAGGACTCATCATTGTTCTGGCCTTAGCCCAGCCATTTGGTCAAGACAGCCTTCAAAGAATCTGATCTTCACAAAGAAGCATCATTTACTGTGACAGATGGATGAAGGTTAGCAGACTTGCAGGGTAGGGGACAATTTCCTGGGTGGGATTATATGATATATTCATATCTGGGTGGAAGACCATAGTCCTCCTTCAACTACCTCTCACTGCCTCTCCCCTGGACCCCAATATTTGTAGTGGTAAGAAACTATGGCTGCACATCAGTTCAGTTTAGCAGACATTCATTATGTGCCTACTATGTGTTTTCTCAGACTGAAAATGTATAGCAAGTCTCCTAACGTTTCAGTTTTGCGTTATTGATACCTGCTCAATTCTTACTGAAGAATTCAGGAGCAACAAGATTACTGTGTGTGCATTTCTTTCCCAAATCAATTTATTGCTATGAATCTGTATATTTTCATTATTTTTTTAAAATAGAAGTTAGAAGTTAGAAGGAAATTGTAGAAAAGCTAATTTCCATTTCACCTTCTATTTCTTAAATAAACAAAGGTATAAAATCATTCTGTGATTTTTCTTTTTACGTGAGGAAGACCAACCCTGAGCTAACATCCGTTGCCAATCCTCCTCTTTTTGCTGAGGAAGACTGGCCCTGGGCTAACATCCGTGCCCATCTTCCTCCACTTTCTATGGGACGCTGCCATGGCATGGCTGACAAGCAGTGCGTTGGTGGGCACCAGGATCCGAACCCGCCAACCCTGGGCTGCCAAAGCGCGGACTAAACCACTGAGCCTCCAGGCCATCCCATTGTGTGATATTTCTTTGAACACTTTCTATTTTCAGTTTTTAATTTTTCAGTTTTGATACATGATACTAAGTCTCATCATGACTGAGGCATGTTGTATGGCATCAAGAAGTTTGTTTCCTTATTTATTGATTTATTTATATTAAATAAGATCATAAAATGAAGTTTGAGTGACTTTATGGAAATTTCCATACTTCGTGTGAGTGTGTATGTGAGAGTAGGATGGGGAATGTCTCAGATTCTTCTTATGTGCCTAAAAATTCAGATTGTTTGTCTTTATTTTAAAAACAGGTAATTTGTTTATTTCTTTGAAGCAAACTTGTTTTGCTATGCTTAACTTATACATGTATCATCACCTTAGTAGTTTACAAATTATAACAAACTACGAGAAGAGAGATCTACAGCATTTAAGCCAGACCTCAGGCAGGAGATAATAACTCTGGGACCTTTTGTATGGGCCCCACAGCCTGATCACACAACGGCGGGATGCTGCTAGTTTTGGATTAAAAAAGAATTTCAAGTTAAACTCTCCTAAGACAGACAATTTTAAAAATTTTGAAAGTTGGTAATCTAGACTATTATACAATTTGTTATCTTTAATTTGTAGCCATGGCCTTGCCAAATTTATGAGATAAACAGAAAAAAAATTAAAATTTTGGCATAATTCAGCTTATTAGAGCTCACTTTTCCTTAACAGTAATATGCTGGGCTCCTTCTTCGTTATTCTTTGTCTTCAAAACACTAGCACACAAAGACTCATAGAGTGATAAGAACAGGCAAAAAAAGGTATGACTAATGGATAAGATTCTTAACACATCTCATTTCCTTTCACTGCCTCCCTCTTTTTCTCTCTGCCACTAACCATCTGAGTACAACAGTTGCTATATTTAATAATCACAGTTTGGGAAAAATGGTGGTGGTTGTGCTGTCATTTTTTTCTTTTAAACCTTGAACACATGAGTCATTTAAAAATGAAAGGATAATTTGAGAACTTGAGGGAATTTAGGCAGCTGGGAGATGGATGAAACTAAGAAGACTGGCAAGGTAAAGCAAACCACTTAAATTGTTGGCTTAGATCACTCTGACTTTCATTTTAAACTGGAAGCTCGGTAGATAAGCCCTATATTTATCCACTCAGAAAGGTAATGTGACTTGGATTCACTTAAAACAATCCACGAGGGAACTAAACAGTAACCAGACATGGGCCTCAGTTAGTGGATCCTTTTTATAGTAGCACATTTAGTTCCTGATATTACTGGGGAACAATTCATTTAAAAAAAAATAAGGAACTAGAGTTCATTCTACCCTACCACCCCCAGTCAGTAAAACTGATTGATCTATCAGCTGGTGGAATCCATTCCAAACTAAACTATACTTAAAAATTAAAATATAATAAAAAATAAGAAAGAAAATTCCCAAACACACACTTCCAGAACATGTTAGAAAAATACAGTCCTCCATGATTTTTCAATTGTGTTATAAATTCAACAAGTAGCTCAGTTTTCATTGGTTAGTTGGTGTTTTATGGGCACTGATGTGCTTTGTGGCATGCTATAGTTGAGGAGTTGGAAGGCCTAATTCAAAAGCCTCATCCATATTTCTGCTGAAATTACAATAAAATGCTAAGTTACCGAAAGCTGAGTCACCGTAGAAATACGTGAATAGCAGGGAGAAGGAGAAAAGGAGCGAGAGAGGAGAAAATGAACAATATAGAATCACGAGGGCTGTAGTGTTGAGCTCAAGGGCTTTTCTTCTAGGAAGTGGTGATGTTGCTGAAAAGCTGAATTTGTGAAGAATGACACAGCCTAGTATTTCTCCTATGTTCTCTTCCTTCTTTCCTTTAGGTTAAATACAAAGATAGGTAAAAGACAGGCTCTCTGGATTTGGTGTTTTTTTGGTTTAGTTTTGGCTTGTTTTGTTCAAAAATATGACAAATCCCTGTTGTTCTAAGCAGTATTGTAAGGATTCTCAAGTTTCATTAGCATGCACACAGTAGACACCTGGAAATAAAACTAGAAAAATAATCCCTTGTAGTGGTCAGGTATTTCTCACTTCAAAGCATAAAAAATTTTCCCAACTAATCTACTTGTTCTCAATGCCAGGATTTATACAGCAAATGGGACACTGACCTAACACTGTCCCAGACTATTCAAGCCTTCAAACTCCCAAGGTTGGGCATCTTGATTGCCATTCAATAAACCAGAAACATAGGAGAGAGATAGCAGTTCTGTCACTTCAAACTAGTTGTCATGATGATGGCCCCAAACAGCATCGCCCCAAGTCAGTGGTCCTCAAAGTGTGATCCCCGGACTCGGAGCAATAGCATCACCTTGGAACTTGTTAGAAATGCAAACTCTCACGTCCCATTTAGCTCTGCTGAAACAGAAACTCTGAGTTTTAACAAACCTCCAAGTGATTCTGATGCACGCTCAAGTGTGAGAACCACTGGCCTAATTCATACAAGGTTGATAATAAATGACTTGTTATTATATGAAAGATCACTGTGTTTATGTGGCTCAAAAAATTGACTTTGAACACAGTTTCAAAACAGGACATGAGCAATGAAAAAATTGAGGACTGTCATAGAGATTTAGTCTGGAGTACAAATGGTAAAGAGAGCTCATCAGAGGAGAAATGGAAGAGAGAAATAAAATGGCAATGGAGACCACTCAAGACCACTGGGGAGGAAAGACGAAAAAAAGAAATAAGGTGCAAATGAGTATCGATTTTCCTTTCTTCCTGCAACTTAAATCCTGGAAGTTTTCAGCCATATGGGAGCTGCAGGTGGAGAGTCTATCATGGCCTGTGGATACCCCACAGTTAGAGACCAGAAATGATACTTCAGCTGAGACACAGTTTAGAGTTGCCTGTCTGCCTCTGAGACTTTATGTGTGTTTTATGGCCAGGCTAGCTAGCCCTAATATGGGTCAAGGCCTTGAAGAAATTTCCAGGTGAAATAAGCTGCATGCCCTGAATTGAAAGGCAAGTATAGCCCACAGGCTTGCATGCCAGGCCAGGCTGGATTGAGCATCTCTGGTTGCAGGTGAGGTGAAAGAGCTTTCAAACCTGAGGACTTCCCAGGAATAGTCATTGCCTGTATATAAGCCACAAAGTGTTTAGCAAGTATGTTAGACAGAATTCTCTCTTAATTAGCTAACTTAACACAAATCCAAGGTGAGTGGGTCTCCAATATATATATTATTTCTGGAAGGATTTGTAAAGCAGAATACATCAACTTCACAAAATTATCTGACAGTCATTACTTGAAGGAAATTTGCATAAAATATACAGGAAGTTAATAAATATCGTGAAAATAAAAACAGTGTGACTACCTCAACACGCGCAATATTTGTTTGGACATATGTGCTTCAGTGTGTTTGTTGCCTCCACCTCTTTACCTTCCTCTCTTTGGATTCTTTGCTTTTCAGAATCTTTTTTCCACCAAATGAGGAAGCATTTCTTCTTCTTGTAAATATAATAGACAAATTTCTTTTCAGCCAGAATTTCTATCCAAATGTTTAAACATATAAAACATCATTGAGCAGTACAATAATACACCTTTCTATAATAAGAGAAAGTAAGACAAATAAAATATTTATAGCATTTACTATGAATTAAACACTTTCAAAATCCACTTAATTGATAGGTATTGTTACTCCCAGTTTTTACAGATGAGAAAATAAGAACTCATGAGGTTAAGCCACCTGCCCAAGACAACAGAACCTAAGGTGCCAAAGTGGAGTTAGAACTCAGGAAAGTAGGAATGAAACCAAAGTACGTTCTCTTTCTACAACACCAAAGAGATGAACATCAAAGGGTATAGTAATCAGCAGATGGAAGGAATCAAATATTCATTGTTTACATTTTTGTTAATTGTTTATTGTTTTTAATGCTCTAATTCAGTGCTGTCCAATACTATATACCATATACCTATTGTCTATATATGTAATTGTAAATGATCTAGTAGCCATATTAAAAAATAAAAAAGAAGTGTTTCAGTCATTTCAAAATGTACTTTATTTAATCCACTATATACAAAACATTATCATTCCAACATGTAATCAATATAAAAAGTATTAATAAGATATTTTACTTTTTTTATATATTAAGCCTTTGGAATCAGGGAAATTTCACACATAACACATCTCAATTTAAACCAGCCACATGGGTTACCATATTAGACAGCTCAGCCCTCAGTATTTATTGAACAGCTAATATCTATACAACACGGAGTTAGGTTCTACAGTAGACAGACAATCAGATTATGGTTTCTATTCTCAAGTTTCTTTTAATATTCTTGGAAGAAAATTGATTTATTACCTCTTTTAAGCCAAAAAAAAAAAAAAATAGAATAATGAGCTGTTGTTAACTGATTTCTTTTGTAAGTAATTTTCCTCTTACTAGCAAAAGACAGATGACTTCTGTACAATTAATGAGGTCCTGTTAAAGAAAAAATAAAAAATAAATAAATAAAAACACCAATAAAATAAAACAAGAACAAAAACTGGGTAATGAATTTCCAATGTCCAAAGGTTGAAATGTTACAGGTTTCAGAACAACCTGCAAAAAAGATTATGCTAAGATTGATACTCAGTTAATGAACTGTGAAGGCTCCCTTACCAGAGAAAATTGAAGAAGTAATGGTGTTAAGAGTTCCAAGTGGCCTGACCAGAGGGCTTCAAGTAGTGGTTAATTGCCAGGCCCCAGAAGGGAGTAAAACAGGCAGCTCAGTTGGCTGCTATGAAGAGGAACAGTCAGCTTCTCCCCTTCAGAAAGAATGTGAAGTTGAAAAAAAAAGCAACCTTAAAAAGAAAAAATGAAACAGTTCAGCTTTCCCTTGGAATTGTGTTTTATAGCATGTCACTATCTCAGATGTAAAGGTCAGACCCTTTATGTCTCATAATAAGGTCAGGACCAGGCGATGCATCAGGAGGCCGTTGACTCTGACTCTCTCTCAAGCTGTTAGTTTTGGTTGCGGTCTCCAAGGCCCACTCCCAGGTGAACGTGCACCCCCTGCTCTAAGAACTGCAGGGCCCAACTGGCCTCGAGTCATGAATTCATCCATCAACGGAGATTTGAGTGTCTAGTGGGAGTTAGGCACTGTGCTGGGTCAGGACGGGTCACAGATGAATACAGGAATGCACAAAAAGTCTAAGACAATAATGACTGTTTCTGCAGGAGCTTGAGGGCATGATGGTGTCCAGGAAGGTTTCACAGAGGAAGGGAGGTATGAGGTGAGTCTTGAAGCATGGATTTTCTCTGGGCAGAAGGGCAAACATTGGTGGGATAATCCCGGCAGGGGGAGAAGCTCCTTCCCTTGAACTTCCCACTCTGCACCACATTTCAATAAGATGACCATGCACGTAGTTTGCCTGGGACAATCCAAGTTTACCTCTAACCTAATGGGATTATTAATTGTGTCCTTTATTCTCAAAAGTGCCTCATTCAAACAGTAAACGTTATGGTGACTCTATCTGTCAAATATCAGATCCCTTGTTGAGAGATAAACTCCTTTTCACCAAACTGTAAAGGAGGACGTAATGATCATCTCCTTACTGATAAATGTAACTTGATCAAATGCGTGTAGAAAGCATGATTTTAGACTCTCATATGCATGTCAGAGGAAGTGACCTAGAAGTGAATATATGTGTGTGAATTTATATATTATATGCAGATGTGTACATATATCATGTCTTGTGGTATTAAGCGTGATGAAAAGAGTAAAAGAGCATAAAGAGGGCAGAGAGAGGAATGAGTGCTATTTTGCATATGGTGGTCAGGGAAGGCCTTTCTCAAAATGTACAATTTAACAAGAAACCTGGAAGACATGAGTAAGCAAGCTAGGAGGATTTCTAGGGGAGAAGAGGCCAGGACGGAGGGAACATCAAGTGCAAAGGCCCCAAGATGAGAGAAATCTTTGCATGTTTGATGAACAGCAAGGTGGCCAGCATGGCTGGAGAGGAGAACATGAGGAGGAGGGTGATTGTAGATGAGTCAGAGAGATAGCAAAGGGCCAGGTCATGGAGGAACTTGTAAGTCACTGTGGGCAAATTTGGTAGTGTTGAGAGATAGGGGAATCCATTGGAGGAATTTTGAGCAGTGGAATGGCAGAATCTGACTTGAATTTTAGAGGAGCCACTCTAGCTGCCTGAAGTGAAAGAGGGATGAGAATGCTCAGAATGCCAAGCATTTTGGTTAACTCACTTGGAACTTCAGCTTAGAATCATACTTCATTATTTTTTTTAGGGCATTGTGTTATTTCAATACTCTCTTCACTAAAAAAAGTGTTTGCCCATTCTAATATAAATTATGCCCTGCCTTTTCAGGGGCATAAACTGGCAATGGAACTCTCACCTTTTCATACTCTAGAGTCAATGAGCCTGAACATAACAAGCTCTACCATGTCCTCATGCCAAGGAATTAAAAGACACTACATTGCTAAGGAATAAAATGGGTCATTGTCTCATGTACCCTCCCTCCACCCCTTATTCAAACCCTCTCTCCTTACAATACTTGCCTCTGAGTTTGCAATGTCCCTCACTTTCTCTACCTTTCCTGCTTCCAGGGCAACCCACGTGAGCCTATTCTCATTGGACTACCCATAATTCTAAATCTCTCCCTTGCTTCACTTTCCCATCACAATGTATCTCCTTTATGGCCTGTCGAGACTGTGATGGGTCTGTGCTATCATCATACTTGCAAGCTAACATGTTAGTCTCAGTTTCGTAGATGCTGATAGAAAACATGAGACTACTGGGTCAGTGACAAAAGACTTGATTGCAACAGCATGAGCTTAATGGTTACATTAGTTCCTTTTGACCCTCAAATCACATGGAGTTGACACAGAGCAGCCTAGGTGGATGCTGTGCACACAGTGGGCTTTTGGTGAGAAACCCTAAGCTTAAGAAACTCCAGTATTTTACAATGGGCTGCAATCAAACCAACCCTACCTTTGCTCTGATGAAACTCATTTTCTTTTTTATAATGGACAGACAGCAACATCTCTGCTCTGGGAGGAGATACTTTCTCTATCTTCCAAGGCAGTTTACTATACACACATCCTTGAAAAGGTCATCCAGAACAAAAGGCAGTCAGTGCCTTTGCTTTCAAGACATGTAGAAATGTAAGATATCCGTGGACAATTGTTTCTCAACATGGCCTGCAGAGCCCAGCTAGGTGAATGCAATTAATGCCGTGGCAGATACTACGATGTTAATGGATAATTACTGATTAATACCAGGGATGCTTAGACATCTAGTGGAATAGAATACAGTGAAATAAATCTCTGGTGCTGGGAACTGAGTGAAAGTGATAAGGGGAAAGAGGCATTTTTCAATGTACTGTGATTTGGAAGATGTAAACCATCACCTCATCAACCAAAAACTATTAAGAAATCTTGCCTTCTACCAGGAAGCTCATTAAATGAAAATATCCCATTGATATCCAAGAAGCAAAACAGTTTTCCTAATGTTATTCATTAAAGATAAATGATTATTATGGCTATTAATTGGTATATAATGTGATAGCAGATTTCCTCAAATTGTAAATATTCATATGCACATTTTTATTGAAAATCATTTCCCAATGTATATTTATTTGTAAGTGTGCAAATGTTGGCTGTGTTACTTACCTTCTATAGTGTGATTCATTTTACTTAATATTTACAGATGGTTCTTGCATGATACAAACACTTTTCTACTTTATTAATAAATACCTTATTTTTAGATCATGGTTATTTTAAAGAAAAATCAAAGCTCAGTGGCAATAATTTTCATGCTCTTAAAAAATCACTGGGATAAACGAAACTATTTGCAAGCTGGTTGAGGTAAGTTCTGAGATATTGTCATCCTAGTGAGATCTTAAACAAGTGGTGCAAATCAATGACTAAATACCAAAGAGATTGAAAGGAGTCTTTTAGGATTCCATTTATGGAGATTGGATGATAGTACTATATTTTTTAAATAATTACTTATCGAAAATAGCAAAATTTGGAAATATTCTTTTATTAAAGTGTCATCTTTTAAAAATTATCATTAATTAACACTTCTTATTTCCTTAGCCCTTTTGTCATATGCCATAAACTCTTAACAGTGACAAATTAATATGCACACTGAGACACTAAGAAGAAAAAAATTAAAATGTCATACTATTTATTGCAGTGTACACACTTACCATTTGCTATATATGGTAAATATTTTATGCACTATTTAATCTTTCAAACATGAAAAAATTATATTTAGTTCATGATTAAGGAAATTCAGACTCAGAAAGTTGCCCATTTCTTTCTCTAGGAAATGTATCTAGTTGGTCATAGAGCTGGGATCCAAATCTTCACTTGTCTGGATGATCCAGCTTAATCAAATAACCATTCCTCTAACTTATAAGGTCACAAAAAAGAAACCAGGATTTATATTGCACTAAATTTCGTGGGATCTATTCGGTAGTCTCTTATTTTCAAATCCCTGTTTTTTTTATTTTTTGTTAACAGAAAAAGTATAGGCGTGCATTTACAATAAGATATAAAAGAGAAGAGAGAAGAGTTTTCTTTGTCTTCTTTTCTTTATTGGAATTCAGAGCAGAGCCTGGCACTTCAAATTAAGGACAGCTGTCTCCTGTAAGGTTATCTGGATACTCTGTATCTGCTTCTCAAAATACATCAGTTAGAAACAATTGACAGCATTAATAGAGATTAGAAATGGTTACCTATTTCAAGACTGTCCCTGTGGAAAAATGCGCTTATGTTTAATTCCACATCAGTGAAAGATAGATGAATTGAGTGCTGTGGCACATCCAAGTTCATAAAGCCCACATGGATCTTGGATGGTTAGCAGACTTATAGGGCTTCTACTTTTAATGTAAAGTAGTAAGAATCATGAGTTTTATGCCCAAAATAGCCATGTCTATGATCAATGAAAACAAAGCCACCCAGACTTTGTCATCAGGAAGTCATATGAAGATAATAATACTGATGTTGGCTGAGAGAGGTCAGTATAATGGCTCATTCCTTCTTTACCACAGAAATGGAAATGAGCAATAAAATTGTTGCACTGAGGGAGAGAATTAAAGCCTCTCTTAGCTGAACTCCAGAGGTTCTTTCAACTGGGACCCCTCACATCCCTGCAGGTGAACTGCAAGAACCCAGGCTTGTGATAGGAAACCCCGTTACTTAGTTATTTCTTGGGATTAGATGGTGAGATAATGCACAACGTTTGTAGAAGACCAAGGTCAAAATTCATTTTTCTCCATGATGAGAGAGAGGAGAGAGAGAGAGAGAGTGCTACTTTCATTAATACCTGAAAGAAGTTGAGCTGACATAGTGAATGCTCAATATGAATCTGTGGTAGGGAGGGTGTGGCATTCGGATATAGAGGTGATGATCATACTCCTCATTTCACAGCATGTTCTCAACACCAGTCCATGCAACTTTCCCTCTATTGTTTTGTTTTATATTATTTTCCCATCCTCATTACCAATATCTATTCCTCTAGTAGTTTAATTCCTTAAATATGCTTATGTCTTTGTATAATAAGTAGCACTGTTTATTTTGAATGGTATTATTCTATAAATCTCATTGTTTATTTTTTCGTTTATTGCTAGAAATCTAGTCATGCTATTGTATGCACATTTAGTGTGTTGCAGAACTTACTAATGTATGCAAAGTCCACCTCTTACTTATCCTTTCCTCAAGTGAAGGACACCTAGTTTGCCTCCAGCTCTCTACCTCCCTGAATACAATCAGAGTAAATATCTTTATGTTTCCTACAATCTGTATGTGAATTAATTGGTTTATATATCCAGGAGTGCTACCCATGGGGATATAGATTATATTCATCCTTAATTCTGTTAAATATTGCCAGATTGATTTCCAAAAAATCAATTTCCAAAAACAATGTTATTTGTACCAACTCACATTTTCATGATCTGGGCATGAGAATTCTCTTTCCCAAAAAGTTAATGCCAATAATTGCTATTGTCCGTTTTCTAATTTTATTATTCTGATAGGATGTGCATTTTATCTAATTTCAATTTTAATTTCTCAAATTTACTGCTGAGTTTTAGCACCTTTATATACTTGTCATCTATGTTTCCCTATCTGTGTATTGCCTACTAAAATCTTCTTACTTTTTGACCATTTTTCCATTAGGTATCCTTCCTTACTATTGCTTGGTTTTTAAAGGATTCCATTGTAAAATAAATATATAAATCCCCTTTTTGGTTTTAAAAAAATGCAAATATCTGATAAATAAAATGGCAAGCAATAGGATATATTGGAGTATATGAGGAACCCAATTGGTGTAAAACTAATTTGGCCTGAACTTGTTTTTCCAAAAGGGCCTAACCAGATTTGAACATGCATTGTAGATCTGCTTTGAGCATTTACCACATCCCAGAGACAAGAACAAATGCCCTTAAGATAAGGATGCAACTTCCCCCACATTGGCATTTCCTCAAGGATAAGCATTTCTCCCTAGGCTAAGATTTGATTGTTGTGCTCATACTGTGACCACCCAGCTCGAGACAGCAGACCTGCTCCCTGCAGTGTCCATCCATCACTGTGCCGGCAGGGCAATCTCATGACTATTGTAAAAAGGACATTCCAATCATATGTGATATATGCTGTTTGATGGTATATAACCACTCTGTACACCCCACTTCTTTGGTGCTCTTCCCTCCTTGGGGAAGGAAGGTGCAGGCTATATGGTCCTCAAATTTGGCTCATAATAAACTCACTCCAATTTTGATTATATATTGGCTATGGATTATTTACATTGACATATCTTTTCCTAGACAGTTGTCTATCTATTAATTTTGTCTGTGCAGTCCTTTATTGACCTGAAGCTTTCATTTAATTTCAACAAATCGATTTTTCAACTTATGATTTTTGTTTTTTGGACCTTTAAATAAAATCTCTCCTCACTCTTTACAAAGATATCCTCACAAATTTTCTTCCATTAGTTTTATACTTTCACCTTTTGTGTTTAAAGTTCTTACACATGGTACAAAGTAAGGACCTCACTTAATTTTCTTCACATTTGAGCCAGCTTCCTCAGTCTATGATCTTTTTTTGTAGCAAAACTTTTACCATCAATTATTTCCTATATTTATGTAGTTGTCTTTCTGAGATCACTATTCTGCTCCACTTTCCTATTTTTCTGTTCCTACACTAATTCATTCTGTGTTATTGCTGTAGATTTTTAAGTAGATAGATTTTTTTTATCCAGTTGGTTTCTGCTTTCTTTTTAAATCAACTTATCTATTTGTTGTTTATTATCCTTCCACATAAATTTTAGAATATCTTTCTCAAGTTTCTAAAGTATCTAGTGGAAATTTTGATTGAGATTGCCTTATAGTTTTGGGTGAGGGTAGACATTTCTATACTGCTGAGTGAGCCCATTAGTGGTAAGGGTACATTCTCCAGCTATTCTGATTTTGTATCCTTTAATAAAGCTTTCATACAGATGCTATCTTGCTTTTACTCTATTGACTATTAATTTACCACTTTTATAGAAGAATACTACAACGAAGCTTCATTAAAGTCCAGTGTTAGAATGAACCATCTCTCTCTTGTAAGACACATTAACACCTATGTTGCCCTAGAGTACATAATTCTCAGAAAACATTTTAATATATTTGAATTATTATATTTATTATCATTACTTTTCATTTGTGAAGGAAGTCTTAGAGAGAACAGTTGTTTACAAAAGCAAAGTGGTTTACTTGGAAAGAAGTTTTGTCAGGGAGTCCAGACTTTAGAGGCTGGTCTCCAAATTAAAAAAAAAAAGAAAGAAAAGAAAAAGAAAATTTAAAAACAAAGAACCCCCTAAGATAACAAAGGTTACCTTGCAGTTAGTCAATTTATGATAGAAAGTTAGCAATTTTCTTCAAATATATCTTATATTTGCAAAGGTTTTCTTATATTTAGACATCAGCAGTATGAAAGTCAGGGATAAAGTTATTTTTTTTGGGAGTCAGTGAGTAACTTCCAGGAAAGTCTCAAAGTTTAACTTATTTGGGGGACTAGAACTACACAGGGTTAACCTGTCTTTTTGGTTTATCTCAGTTTGCAGGGTTCCTTTGTCACCCTGTGACTGTGGTATGCGGTGTGCACACTGACTTCTGACAGAGGCAGGGTAAGGTGTCAGATTTGCTTCCACACCGAAAGCTGCAAACTCAGTGAATAGACGATTTTAAACCAGTCGTTCTTAATTACAGATTTCCCTTAAACCTGAGTAGTCCTTTTTTTTTAATTTCCAAAGTAGCAATAGTTTCATACTTTTCTGATTGTAAAATGATAACATTTTTGGGGAGGTCTTCATAGGTACCCTGAAATAGAGTAACTGATTTAAGCCAGATGGACCTCTTCACCTGAACCTGTCCTGGGCTAAATCAACATCCCCACACCCCAAAACAACATTCCTAGGGATCTTGCAGTGTTTCGAGTTAAATGTGCTTTCCAGGAGGACGCTAAAACCACATCCTAAGGAGAGCAATCATTTATTAATTTATTTGGCAGATGTTTACTCAGTGCCTACAAATGCCTGGCACTACTGTAGGCATCAGATATTCAATTTTTGTCAAGTAAAAACAAATCTGCATTCTCATATGGAGAACAATGCAAAATAAAATAGTAACTCATAATATACGACCAGTGATATTTAATTTGTTTGTTCACTTGATATCTTCTAAGTCTTCATACCTGATCATACTGACCTCTGGGAAGAGAGTGAGAAATGATTCTCAGAGAAAACACAAGTCTATTCTTGAAATAAACCAACAGTATTTGTGTCATCCTGTATCATCCATCATTTTGTCTGTCTGGGTCATGCCAACTCCAAGGATTTCTCCCATCGATGGTTTTACTTTTCTGGATAAATTTCCTTTCCCTGTTCATAGACCCAATCAATCCATGCCCCAGGCTCTCCTCTTTCTATCTCCTCTCTGCTGCTGGAATACAGTCAATCAGGAAAACCATAAATTCTCCTCACATTAACCAAAGGGATCAATATGCTGTAGCAAAGTATAGATGATCAAGGTTCAACAGTTCAGGCACAATTATTGACATAGAAATTTATTTGATCTTAAGTTCTAAAGGCAAATGAATGCCTCTACCTAGGCTAATAATGTTTTGTTACATTTCTCAATGACTAAATTCAGAGCAAATGCAAAGGTCCTAATTTTTCACCTGTATAGATCAGATATGGATATAAATATAGATATAAGGAAATTTTCAGAGATCTTCTAATTTTTCTCTTATTTGTGGGAGTGTAAATCTTTATATTTTCTATAATTTATTTTACTCAACTATACAGTTCTAACAATAACCACTGATTATTTTGTGGCTTTAAGAGCTCTCAACTGGGAACCAGTAACTCAACCCAGTTTTAAACCTGAAATAGTAATAATAAGTTCTATTTATAGCCCTGTGGTAGAAGTTTTGAATAATTTTTCCATCTTAAACAACATTGATAAAACAACATTATCAAGTAGATATCATCACTGGAATTATGAAATCATGATTTTGAACAAGACTCTGGAAAATTTCTTGGCCTGAAAGGTGTTTAAAATTTAGACACTGTATTAATTGTGAGGTAACAATTTTTGACAAAAAGTTTGCCCTAATTAAATTCACTAAACTTTTGGGGTGGGAAAAATTAAT
Source organism: Tapirus indicus (assembly GCA_031878705.1). Classification (NCBI taxonomy): domain Eukaryota; kingdom Metazoa; phylum Chordata; class Mammalia; order Perissodactyla; family Tapiridae; genus Tapirus; species Tapirus indicus. Next base: position 5,014,723 of record CM062933.1, read on the forward strand.
GTTTAAAAGGGAAGTTTCACATCTTCCAAAATTATGGGTCAGCCTATTATATAGTCTTTTAAAGTTATATGGCAGCTTTATTCTCAATAAATCATGGAATTGGGTCATCCAAATAGATATCTTAGATGGTAAGCAAGAAAATTTAGGGTACAATTGTGTCTGATACTTACGACCAGGTCATAGATCTGGTTGCATATTTGTAACTAGTCTTTTTTTAAACTTTCATCTGTTTCTAATGACAAAGGATAAAACAAGTACTCACACTTTTAAGCAAAATGCCCTGACTTTACTATTATTTCCCCAAAACCCTGGGCCCAGAAGAAGAGAGTGGGTCTCTGGAGGAGGGTGTTGCACATTTTCAGGCAATAGTTCACACACCAGGGGAGGGAATGTCGGAGCTGACCCCAGCAGCCTGTGTTTCCAATATAAGGCTAAATCAGCTAATTCCAGCCACTGCTGCTGACTGAGGTTCCCAGCAGTGACAGTAGTTGTGATGGCTGCAAACTGGAGACCGTCATATAGAACCATGAAGAATATGAGCCTCAAGATGTACATTTTTTATGAGGCTGAGTGCAACTGTCAGTCACTCCGGTACAACCAGCTGGTCATGTGGTTCACTTGTTCAAATTACCCCAGCCAATCACTCAATCATACTAGCCTAAAATTTAGCCAGACATTTATATCCACGTAATAAAACCCTTTACAGATTGGGGAGAGGACTCTAGCTGCTTCTACCAATTTATCCCATAGTGTGATGATCAACTCTAGGAAGCCACAGAACAGGGGCAATTAATCTGAGAAAGCCAGAAGAGGATTGTCCCAGGGTTTCCCCCTCTGCAGGGCTCTACCACTGTATTAAACTGAAAGACATTTAAGGCAGGTAATGGGTCCTTTTGATCTATATTTACCAAACTGCATCCATCACTGTGTTACTCTTATCTCCTTTACTTTGAAATATACCAAAGGACATAAACATATATACATGTAAGTTATATACCAAAAAATAAAATCAACACTTCAAAATTAGCCAATATAAGAATACGAATTTACTAACACCACTAAAACAGTTAAACTCTTTTCTAGCTCATAATGGGGTGAGTAGAGACTACGCCATCGGTATCATTTGTGCCAACTGGTGTGAGTCATTTAAAGGTGAACCACGTCACCCATATGAATTTCTCCATGGATCGTTAATGTGTCTTCAGGCCTTTATCAGAATTTTGGTTTTCACAGGAATACATTCACATTCTGTATAGCCATTTAGTACTTGCTATAAGAGTTATATTCAAGAAAAACTTATGCTATTGATTTTAAAACACCTTCTCAGAGCTCCACCTGCACCAAAAGGCAGAAAATATGGAGTGATCATTTATTAAACAAATATTTACTGAGCTCATATTAATCCAGGCACTGCAGACACAACAGGGCACAAGTTAGACAAAGACTCTCCTTTAGTGAAGCATATATTCTGTTTGTATAGGGAGAGGAGGGCTCAGCTTACAAAATAATTAGCCAATAAATAAGCAATATCATTTAAGATGATATGAAGAAGTGTAATGAGATGGTGTGCTAGGGAATGAATAGGGCTCCTTTAGATTCAGAGAGAAAGCCTCCGTTAAGAATTGATTGACCAGAGGAGGTGTCCATGGGAAGATCTAGTGGCAAATCAGGGGCAGAGCATTCCAGGCAGAGAGGAAAGTCTGAGAAGACTGATGTAGGAAGGGAGCTTGGTGTGTTGAAGTCACCAAAAAAAGGCCAGTGTGGCTGAAGCAACAGCTGTGGTGGTCAGGTGAAATCGAGTCATGGGGAGGGGAGGGTGGACAGTGGCCGTGGTGTGAGAAAAGATGAGAAATAATCACTCAGCTCTCCTAAGTGCATGCTCAGGAGCAAGTCGCTGGGGTCTGGATGCTTTTTGTCAGTGTGCATGAGCCAGCTCTGAGGTAGTGTTGCTGTTCTCTGCCTCTGCTGAACTTCCTAGCTGCAGAGTGTTGTTCTCTGGAAACATCACCTTCATTATCACTGTGCTGTGAGTAGGTGGCAGTGTCATTATGTCAGCCTTTATGAAAGAGAAATTATCACCAAAAAGTGCAGAGTGCATTGTCTGGGAAATTCCTGCTGTTAACCAGTCCAGCAGGAGGGAGGCAAGAAGCCTGGGCTTATGGCTAAAACTCAGATAAGACCTAAAGGCTCTAAGCCCTTTCCTTTCAGTGTGGCCCCAGGAATGCAGGAGTCCTAAAGAATCCGGTTCCTTCTCTGCGGCAGACCAGGACACTAGCAACACAAATTTTTGTTCAGAAATGAAGCATCACAGGATTCACATTCAAGGTGCAAATAATCTGTCATTTGAGCTGCATCAGTCAAAATGTTTCTTTGTTAGCATTTTGGGAAGGGATTGGGAACCAAATTGTGAGCCTAAACAATGAAGTGTGATAGAAAATGTCTTCCAAGATGGGATTTCTTCATCTCTTGCCCAACCTTAGAAGACAGAGACAGAGGGAGAGGCAAACTTTTACTGAGTAAATCTTCCCCTAATTGGTGCCTCATGTGTATAGCACAAAACACTCTTCTAACAGCATGCATGGCAAACTCCACAAGGAAAAATATATATTCTTTACCTTTACAGGTGTCTTACCCTCTGTTACCTGCTGTTTGTGTCAGAACTACAGAGTCTGAAGAGAGTTCTCTCTTATTTTGAAAAGAATATCACAGGACTCATTTTGTGTATTTGGCACCAGAAGTCTGATGTCCTCTTTTTAGTTTTTCTAATAAGGGAATCACACTGCTGGAATCAAATTATTGTGACTCAGGCCAGAGCACAAACACAACGCCAGAGTTCAACAGAAGCAGGGGGAGAGCGTCTGCGTGCATCTCTTCCACAGTACACATGCTGGGAGTCTGCAATTCAAGAAGCTGAAGAGGGGGTCCCCCAGAGCAAAAGATGTGCTTGATTCCTGAAGGGACTTGGTTGGAAAATATACAGGCTCTGTCCCCGCTGCAATCAGCTTACACCTCTTTGATGCTTTCCTCCTCAGAGACCCCTCAACCTAAGGCACCATCACCGAATGCATTGCAGTGGAGCCATCTGTTAGTTTCTAGGGCGACTGTTTTTACCCAACGTAAGACTTTACAGATTATAGAAGGCATATGGGTTTCACAGTTATTATTCAGTATGCCTATAGCTCTCATGAGTTATAAAGTACTTTATAATTGCTTTTTGTTAATTATGAGATTAGCTTTTTTAAAAATAAAAGAACAAAGGCGAAATAACCTGGGCTACATTTGACAAATATCAAAAGTGTAAAACTATTTAGAACATTTTAACATTTAGGAGAAGGTAGTTACCTAGAAATTTGTAATGTTAAGCACCAAATCTGATGAATGTTTCCTATTTGACCACCAAGAATCTACAAGCTATTTCACTTTTTACTCTGATTATCACATATTTATAAATTAGTTCCCTTTGAATTGGAAATGCTGCAAAAGAGAAAGTCAAATAATAAATTTGATTTCTTTTTTTCATACTGTAAATTTCCAATAATGTCCTTCACTAAAGATAGCAAAATAAGTTACATATTATTGTACTAACTGGGAAGACAGAGATAAAGCTGCATAGCTCTTTAATCTACCTGAATCCCTCAATAAGAATGGACAGAGCAACTAGAAGAAGAAAGCCCCAAACCAAAGAGTCATATCTAAAATGATAGTAGGTGCAAGGGAATAAAAAGGCTCCTAGTTAATTTTAATATTGATCATCAACTTGAATCAATAGATAATAACCAAAAAAGGGGGGAACTAAGAGTATTATAAGTATACTACCCTAAACGTAACCATTGAAACAAAAATACAGTCCTTCTTTAGAAAAAGAAAAAAAAAATAGAGAAAGGAAACAAAATACAAACCTAGGGAAAGAGGAAAGACTACCTATGTAATATGTGTCTAAGAAAAGATAAAATACATATAGGTATATATGTATAGATATATGCTAACATTAAAAAATGAAAGGATAAGCCATAAGATATGTTTTAATGGTTATCTATAGAGGAATCCAGGGAATAGATTAGAAGGGACATGGGTAGTAGCTGTGCTTCACTGATTATTTATTGTTGTTTTAGAGTTGGCTCTACAAACATTTATGGATACATATAAAACAAAATTAAATTTGAAAGACATCCCTAAAACTATAAAATGAAACAAATCAACCCAAATATTTCTCTGGTCGGTAACATAACCACACAGAAAACACCTTTTCCAAGTGACTTTACAGGAGAGTAATTTAGTAAGTCATCTCTAGAAGGATATACCCTAAAGACAAAAAGAAGCATAAAAAGAATTACTTGTTTCAATTATCATATTATTGCTGGTAGTACTGCATTGTTATTCTAAGAAAACAGTGTATGTAGTACCAGATAAAGCAAATGGGTTTGTGATATTCAAATTCAATCATTCCAGAGTGCTTGTCAGGATTCTTGTGGGAGAAAGGAGGAGCAGATATAAAATAGAAGAAATTAAGTAAAACCTCTATCATATACATTTTAATTGAAGTTATCAATATGTATTCTTTAGTATTTTATCTTTAAAAAACAAACATTCAATTCCCTTCTTCTGTCCACTGAAAAGGCCTGGAAATTGTGATGATTAAATAACAATGAGTGCTCCTACTGTGTAGATTAGATTTTTCAAACATTGATCCCACTAAAAGGAAAAAGAATTCTTCGGAGTAAGAGCTAATTCCAGCACTGAGACATAAAATATGCTAGAAGCACTTGCTGTACCAATCAACAAGGAATCCATCACAGTCTACTGGGACCCTATGTAAAGGACTCAAGAGCAATTTGAAAAGTCTCCCACCGGCCAAAGTTGGGACACTTTGAATAATAATAATAGTAATTGCAATGTATTGAAAATACCAAATATGTCTAAATTAGTTGATTATGATAAAATTTGTTCATTATGATACCAAAAAAAGGAGAAAAAAAGGTCATTGTTGATGAATGTTAGTGAACTAACTTACTGTTTAAAAACTGGTAAGTAAAGGAAATGGATTTGGCATTTATCCTGACTTCCCTCTACTAATTGTACCACTTGGCAAACAAAGAGCAAAGGAAGGAAAATTTCTCTTTATACAAGTATTTCATGTAATAAATGAAAAAAGTTAGTTTTAGAATGTCACTTTTTTTTACAACCACTAATAAATGAATTGATGTAGAAACTGAGCAGAAAGAGTTGCTGACATAACAAAAATGGAGACAATCAACCATTATTTTTTTGATGACAAAAGATCAAACCACCATTGTTGAAAAGTTTTGCCAATAATGTTGAACCTAAATCCTATTACTTTCCTAGATTCAACCATCAATTTACAAGAAATACAGAGGACAGAAGAACATGCCATATGAAACCATAGGAATGCAGTCAGCAAAATCCAGACTTTGCAAAGCTCTACAGAACAAAGGATGAGGTCTCTTTAACAACAGATTGCAAGGGAAAAAGTTACGGGAGAAAAGACCTATAACATAGACGGAAATTAAGGATTATATTAACCAATTTCAATGTGTATAACTTATTTGCATCCTGATATAAAGAGAAAAAAATGATGCTTATACAATTGGAAATATGAACATTGAAATTAAGAAATTATTGTTAAAACTTTTAGTATGACACGTGATTTTGTTAAAATAATAATTCTTTACCTTTATTTTAGAGCTCTATATGCAAATGATTAGGAGTGAATTCATATGTTTACTTCAAAATAATATGCAGGGTAGAGATGGAGTGAGGAAGAGAAATTGGTGGCGGTACAGATTAGACAGGGTTGGCTACAAACTGATAATGATTGAGGCTGGGTTATTGCCCCTTGGGGATTCACCATGCTATTCTATCTCCTTTCTTAATGTTTGATCTTTTCCATTTAAGAGATTAAAAATACAATGAGCCAATAATTCAGAGGGAGCAGTAAAATGCATTTTTCTAATTATTCAGAGATAACTACGTTACTTATACTGTATAAAAACATCTGAGAATATGAAGAATGACAACCAGTTCATCTACTAAAAGGTAGTTTTGAAGGGAAAAGAAAATGATAGTGGAAATTGTGACATTTATGCTACAGGATACTTAACAGGTGGCAGGTTTCTGAAATAAATATTTTCTCTGATGTGAAATTTGTCTGCCTGTTATATTTTCTCACTATGGCCCAGCATAGTGACAGCTGTTTATTAAACTCTTAGTAAATATTTATTAAATTATGTGGTTGACTGGATCCTAAACCAAACAAAATAGAAATCCTAACAAAAATAATTTGGTAAACCTAAAGGTGGTCAGTCATAGTTATAATATGTCTACAATAGGACTGGTAATGCAGATTCAAACAAGCTCTATGGAAATGGAGTTAAGATTCAAAATAGAGATGTGAAAGTATATTAAGAGGTTATGTTGCAGCATTTCAGATATTTAGTGTATTCTTTCTCATCATCGCTTGCAAATTAGAGACATCAATCTGGGGCAGAGAAGCTCAAACTTCCATGTACACATCATAAGCATAAAAATGACAGAAAAACTGGAAAGATAAGTTCACTTTACAGATTAAATGTATTTACTGCATATGATCAAAATTGTTAAAGAATGATCATATCTAATTTCAAATTTTGCCCATCATTTTGTAGAGTGCTAAAGTCCCATCATTCATTCGTTTTGTTTATTTGTTTCATTTCTCTTTTTTTATTGAGGTAACATTGGTTTATAACATTATATAAATTTCAGGTGTACATCATTATATTTCAATTTCTGTTTAGGTTATACCGTGTTCACCACAAAAAGTCTGATTGCCATCCATCACCACTCAAACATGCACTCTACCCCTTTCACCCTCTCCCAGCCCCTTTCCCTCTGGTCATCACCAACCTGTTCTGTGTATCTGTGTGTTTGCTTATCATTGTTGTTTTTGTTTTTTCTTCCACATATGAGTGAAATCATACAGTATTTGGCTTTCTCCATCTGACTTAGTTGGCTTAACATGATACTCTCAAGTTCCATCCACATTGTCACAAATTTCATCATTTTTATAACTGAGTAGTATTCCAGTGTGTGCATGTGTGTGTGTGTGTGTGTGTGTGTGTGTGTATGCCACATCTTCTTTATCCATTCACCTGTCAATAGGTGCTTAGGGTGTTTCCAGGTCTTGGCTATTGTGAATAATGCTGCAATAAACAGAGTGGTGCATATATCTTTTTAAATTTGTGGTTTTTTTGGCTAAATACCCAGAAGTGGAATAGATGGATCATATGGCAGTTCTATTTTTAATTTTTTGAGAAATCTCCATACTGTTTTCCATCTGGCGGCACTAGTTTGCATTCCTACCAGCAGTGTATGAGAGTTCCTTTTTCTCCACATCCTCTCCAACACTCGCTATTTCTTGTCTTTTTATTAATGTGTATTCTGACAGATGTGAGGTGATAATTGTAGTTTTGATTTGCATTTCCCTAGTAATTAGTGATGTTGAACATCTTCTCATGTGCCTGTTGGCCATCTGTATATCTTCTCTGGAAAAATGTCTGTTCAGTTTCTCTGCCCATTTGTTAATTGAGTTGTTTGTTTTGTTGTTGTTAAGTTGTATGAGTTCTTTGTATATTTGGAATATTAATCTCTTATTGGATATACGATTTGCAAATACTTTCTTCCAACTGGCAGGTTGTCTTTTCATTTTGTTGATGGTTTCTTTTGCCATGCAGATGCTTTTTAGTTTTATGTAGTCCCATTTGTTTTTTGTTTGTTTGTTTGTTTGTTTCCCTTGCATGAGGAGACATATTCAAAAAGACACTGTTAAAACCAATGTCAAAGAGCATATTGCCTATGTTTCCTTCTGGGAGTTTTATGGTTTCAGGTCTTAGATTCAAATATTTAAGCCATTTTGAGTTAATTTTTGTGTGTGGTTTAAGATAATGATCTACTTTCATTCTTTTGCATGTGGCTATCCAGTTTTCCCAACACCATGTATTGAAGATACTTTCCTTTCTCCACATAATCGACAGTCAGAAACTGAAAGCTATTCCTCTAAGAACAGGAACCAGACAAGGATGCCCACTTTTCCCATTTTATTTAACATAGTTTTGGAAGTCCTAGCCAGAGTAACCAGGCAAGAAAAAGAAATAAAATTGATCCAAAGTGGAAAGGAAGAAGTAAAACTGTCACTGTTTGCAGATGACATGATTTTATACATAGAAAACCCAAAAGAACCCACCAAAAACTATTATGAGTAATAAACAAATACAGTAAAGTTGCAGGATACAAAAACAACACACAAAAATCAGTCTTTCTATACACTAACAACGAAGTAGTAGAAAGAGAAATGGAGAATACAATCCCATTTACAATTACAACAAAAAGAATAAAATCCCTAGGAATAAGCTTAACCAAGGAGGTAAAAGACCTGTACACTGAAAACGATAAAACATTGTTGAAAGAAATTAAAGAAGACACAAAGAAATGGAAAGATATTCCATCTTCATGGACTGGAAGAATTAACATAGTTAAGATATCCATACTACAAAAGCAATCTGCAGATTCAATGCAATCCCTATCAAATTCCCAACAATGTTTTTCACAGAAATAGAACAAAGAATCCTAAAATTTATATGGAACAATAAAAGACCCTGAATAGCCAAAGCAATCCTGAAGAAGAAAGAACAAAGCTGGAGGCATCACACTCCTTGATTTCAAAGTATACTACAGACTTATAGTAATCAAAACAGCATGGTACTGGTGGAAAAACAGACACATAGATCAATGGAACAGAACTGAGAGCCCAGAAATAAAACCACACACCTACGGAAAGCTAAGTTTTGAGAAAGGAGCCATTATTCATCATTTATTCACTTATTGCATTGGTTGGGGGTAATAAGTTGCCCTGCGTTAGTTGGGGTCATAAATGATACAATACATAATTCTTCTGTCACAAGAATACAAGATATGCTACAAGTAATCTTCTCCAATCTACAGAGTCATTGCATCAGTGCTGGAAATATAGATAATTTCCACCAGGCTCTAAATTCTCCATGAGGATGAGGACCATTCTGGCCTTGCTCACTGTGATAGCCCCAGTATCTAACACATTTTCTAGCCCATAATGTGATTGATGAAAATTTGTTGAATAGTAGAATGGATGAACAAACAGTTGAATGAATGAATGGTCTGTTATTTTCAAAAAGAATGCAGTCAGCATTTATGGGCATTAAGGTTTGTCCTTCTCTTGGATTATTTCTTGCCCTGGAGCCCTTGAAATGAGACTTGGCCAAAGAGTTTAAATATTGGGCTGGCTTTTCAAACATTCACAGACATTTTAAGAAATGGCCAAGTGGTATCAACACAAATAAGCAGCTGCCACTAAGGAGGTGGGCTTCAAGAATCACCCAGCAAGGCCTGCCTCTGCAGAGTCCTGATCTCATGAGCAGACAAACTCTCCAGGGAGACACTCATGCAGGCATTCATCCATTTATCCAACAAATATCCATTCAATGCCTACTCTGTGCTGGCACATTCTAAACACTGGAGATATGGAAATTCATACACACAAACACCTGCCCTCGTAGAGCTAATATTCAAGTCAAGGGAGACAGATAATTAGCAAAAAGTATAGTATTTCATCTAGTGATAAATTCTATGGAGAAAAATAAAGGAGAGAAGGGGCAGGGAGAGTCACCGTGAACTGTCCATCAAACTGCATTGGGAGGAGAATCCCCATGGGGGAAGAGATGATCTGGGAGTCCATTGCATCCTGAATACTGACATAAACAGGAATGAAGGGCATAACTCCAGACGGTTAGTGATGGTTAGGCTGTGAAGGTTCTCTTTCAATGGGGGAGGTGAAGGTGGAGAGTGGGGGTTGCTTGGCCCACACAGTGTTCACTCCTGGTATTGAGGTGAGAGGGAGTCTCGTCTGGAGCACTGCCAGTTCCTGGGCCACCTCCTGACTCCTTCCATGCTGGTGTGGAGGCTGGTCAGCTGGTAGTCTCCAGACACTTGTCCACTTCATAACTGTAAGGCTCAACATTCTCAACATATCTCCTTCCTTAAATTGTTATGACTTATCTATACATCCAAAGAAAATACTGTTAGCAAGAACTATTTTGAGACATACTAACATGGATCGCTCTTTTTCAGACCAATGATTAGTTATATTGATTCAAAGCTTACAGTTCCAATTTTATTTTTACTACAAAAGCCCTAATAGTTAATTAACTTGATATTCATGATTCCTTCTGGTTCTCTAATATCACTTTATAAATTTTAGGGTAAATATAACATCTTTATTGGAAGAAGATACAAATCTGTGCTTTGAGCCTATGAGTCAATGCAGGACCAAAGATGAAGCAAAGAGTGACTTGGCAGGCTCCCCAAAGATGCCAGGATTCCAGGGGACATCAACTTTTACTTGGACACTGTGGAAGTTAATTAAGCAACAAATCAGAGTGTGTTTCCAATCCTTCTTGACTCTTTGCCAATAGACAATAAAAATGGCATTTATAAAAAAAAATTTCAGACTAAATCAAGTAATAATCATCCGTTTCTGAAACAACAAAAGCTGAGAAACTTCTCTGTATAAGGCAGAGGGGCACCCTGAAACTTAAAGTCTGGATTGGAAGACAAGGTTGCATTGTACGGCAAATTGAATAGCAGTGCAAAACAATCTCAGACCTGCCCCTAACGTAGTACATGGTAGGTGGGAAATGAGAGTTATCAGTTTACAGATGAAGAGCTCAGTTAGGCTTAAGATGTTTAGGGTAGGTTTGGGAAGAACTTAGATCTTTGAAGAACAGATAGATGGATAAAAATAGAGAGGGAATTCCAAATAGGTTGAACAACATTAGAAAAAACAGGGAAGTAAAAAAATTAACTATTTTTTTCAAATTTATTCTCTAAGCACTGGGGGAATTGGAGGGATTACAGCAAGAAGGCAGTGGGAGAGATGCAGAGCGCTAGATTGTGTAAGGATAACGGCAGAACTCTCAGTGAGCTTAACAACACAGAAAGGAAACATTCCATCCCCAAAATAGTTTTGTTTCTTTCTTTTTTGTTTTTGCAACACAACCAAACCAAACTTTAGGGTAAGTAAGAAACAGAATGTTCTCTGCTGCATTTTGGGAAGCCAATATTCTTTCCACGCTTCGTAACTTTGAATACAACCAGAGGAAAGTACGTTCTCTCAGATCTTGTTAACAGGTCGGCCTCTAGACATACACTGTCTCTCAGGAGGCTCAGAGGCGCAGAGCCTGGGACGTCTTTGAGGCCTCTTGCTTTCTCCCTACACTGTGCTTCTGAATAAGGGGGCAGAGTGGCTCACGTGCTGCACTTGTTTTCACCCTCCCAAGAGAAAAATAAGGTCTCAAAGACAATTAAACACGTAGAATTTAGTCATTCCTCCAGGAAAATGAGAAACTGCAGGCTGTGCTCTGGCTTACCAAATAATGTGAAGACTTTGAAAGTCTCTGAGGGAGAAGAATAAGAACAGGAACTGGGGCATTATTCACACTTTGTTCAGGTTTTATATAACAACAAGAAGCACCCACAAGATTGTAGATGCATCTTGTGCCAGATATATTTTCTGTGAACATAATGAAAATCATATTTTCACCTATTTGGGAAATCAGAAAACCAACTGTTTGGTAATTAAAAGATGCATTTATTAAAAATTGCAAGAATTATGTCTGGGTAGGTGAGAATTTACTGAGTAGGCATTGGTTAAGCTGGACTTCATGAAAAACAAAACAATGAGAATACTAATACGTGCACTTACTATGCATTAAGACTTTGTATATATTATCTCACTTGAAGGTCACACCTACTTTTTGAAGTAAGGGCTCTTATAGGGGAGATGAGGCTTAAAGAGGGTTAACTAATTGCCCAAGGACACCAGGGCTATTCAGCGGCAGAAGCAGAACCCGAACCCGAGCGGTCTTCTTCCAGACCTCGCAGCCTTCCCCACTACACCCCACTGACTTCCTGCCCCTTAATAGTTCTGAAAGGAGTGGGACAGTTCCTAATTCCCTTAATTTCTTGTCATTTTTGCTTTCTGCATTCTCTCGTCAAATCTTATTAATGTCCACCTGTTTGGGGTAACTGAATGGAGTCTAGGAATTGGTCACCATAAAAGATCATGGAAGCAAGCCCCAGAGCTAATGCAAGGAGTTCTTTCTGGAGGAGCTGGAGTGTGACATGGATAGCTCCTTCCTCAGGACCTGCCCAGCACGTGAGAGGGCACCCTCTTAAGGCCTCCATCGGACATAGACTGAGACCTTTAAAATATCAGGAATATGTTCCCGAGGCTGCAGCAGTTATATCTAACTTGGAGACAGGAGCCCTAGGGAAGGCTATTATGGAATTCTCCCTCTAGTCCCTCAGCCTAATGCCTGAGCCTTAGCAGTGACTCAGAAACTTCCACTAACTTCTTAATAGAACAATATCAGTCCTGAACAAACTATTTTCTCTCTTTCCTCTCTCCAAATAGAACTTCAATAATAAAAAAGACTCTGCTCTTCCCTGCCCTTGATGCAGGAATCTTCAGGAGCAATCTTGGTATCATCAGAATGACTGAATATGGGACATTAGTAAAAAATTTTAAATGGAATCCTAAGAGTACTTTTAACTTTTGTTTTACCAGTATTAGTAGAGTTGATGTTCAAATATAAAATTAAATAGAGAAAAAATAGAGGGGTGGGAAAAGGTTGCTGATTCTTTCCACAGGTTCACATTTATTGAGCACCTCCTGGAAGCCTGCTGCTGTACTTTGTGCTCTAGAAGGTAAGAAAGGAGTAGACTCATTGACTACTGACTTAAAGGAATTGCAGTCTCGTATATAAAATGACGTTTGTCAGAGGGAATAGTTACATGTTTCCAAACTCTCCATTTTGGCGATTTAGAAATGGCACAGCGTCTGACATCAGAGTAAATCAGACAGCATAAGGAGCATATTGTCATTTCCATTACTTCTTCATAAACTTTTAGTTTCCCTCCTTCAGTGAGTGAATACCAGGCTGACTATGTTGAAAACAATGACTCATCTCTCCCTGGGTTATGCACTAGTGTTTATAAATCTCTGAAGGAGTTAGATTCATGGACACTTTGTTAAATTAGATACATAATCAATTTCTGTTCCCTCTGCTTGTGGCTTGAGTCGTTGTATGATCACCTCTGCTACCTCAGTGTGATGAATCTTTCCATCTTGTTAGGTAGCTTTGTTATAAAGAAACTTGACATCCTGATGACTCTTTCTTCTCTTCTTTATCAAGGTTCTCCCTTGAACCTTAGTAAACCTATAATTAATAAATATTCTTTTAAGGCCAGAACAGTATCATTTTGAGTTGAGTAGCTCTTGTTGTCCAGAAAGACACCCTCAATAGCCCCAAATATTTAAACACAACATTAATAAGTGTGCCTGAGTGATTGCAAACTCAGTCCCAAGACTGATCAAATATGCAGATTGAATAGGCACCTGCTTACAGGGCAGTGACAGAGGCCAGCAAGTATCTGGTGGCTCCATCAACACATTCCCTACTTGTTGTCACTTATGTGAAATTCAGCCAGGAGGATTTCTTTTTCTTTTGTATTGAGTTTATATGTTCATCCCTAACAAAAACATAAAAAAATCAGGATGTGTATGCAACACTTGACATTAATTAGAGATGCTTTCTTCAAAGCACATTTTAGATTCTGGAACTGTAAAGGGAAAATGAAAGGAAATACCACAAGGGAAATGGGCATCTAAAGTGAATGGAAACAGGATGTCTCCAAGGGGCTCAAATGCACTGGAGGCTAAAGGCAAACTTTAGCTAAGCTAGAGGTATGCTCAGGTCTAACAGTAGTACAACAAAAATGAAATAAATTCTAAACAGTAACGCTCAATCACAATACTGATTACTCATTTGCATACTCTGGTGAACTACTTATGCCCCAATGCCCTATGACCTAACAATCTTCCAAAATTTTACTCATTCATTCAACAAATACTTATTAATTATGTAAAATTCATTGCCCAAAATTCTAATTTCTGGGATAACAGCTGTAAACAAGATGGACAAAATTTTTCAGGGGATTTACAACTAGCTTTAAAATATATCTTCTAAACGTAATCTCACTACATTATTACTTAGAGTGTAGATCTATCATTGATCTATCCAAAAGCCACAGGACAGTTTTGCTTACAGATTACATGTGGCTCCTTTCTATGGAGTATTTTCTCAAGTAGTGAAAAAAATAAAATCTTTTCTCATTTACAAATGTGTCATTGCTTTGAATGAACAAGTGAATGTATTTCTCTGTACCAGGGCATCTGCTTCTTTTGTTAAGAAAGAAGAGCCCAGGCTTTCTGCATGACGCTACTCCCCAAAATAGACATTTAATGACTTTAAGCAAAGAATATTATTCTCATTCCAGACTCTAGAAATTAAACAAAAACATTAGTGTTATTCCTCTCATTTTTCTCTCTAATGCCCCATATTGCATCCAAAGCATATTGGTTTCTTGAAATAGCCAGAACTGGGACTCAGTTGTCAGTGTGAACAAACTGGGAGGTAAGGCTAGACCATCATGGTAGGATGAGGTAGGAAACTTGGTTCCATCCACAGCAGTAAAGATGGAATGCTAGGCAGGCAGAGGTTTCTATTCAGAGTTGTCTATCAACAAGAAGTAGAGGCAAAGTCAAAGTTCTGTGTTTCCACTTACTAGGCATACACTCTCCTGCAATGGACTGAAAATCTCTAAGTCATAGTTTCCTCACCTGTAAAATGAACACAGTATGTACACATACTTTTTATTGATGTCAGAGGAAACATTGTCCTATCCTTATGTTACCAGTTTTAGTTGATCCCTGTAACCCAAGAGAAGGTAGCATTGAACATTCTGTAATACATTTCCCCTAGCTCATCCATATACAAAGAGGAATAACAGGCCAATTGAACATGGGGAAAGCCTGATATAAACTGCCACATTAACCCTGAGTGGTGTCACTGCATTAAAAAAAAAAAAATGAAAGTGGGCCTGGACTTATCTCTCTTCTGCTGTTCCAATCACTAAGGAAGGCTTTTGTCTCACTGACCTGGGTAGCAAACCAGAACCTCTCAAGATCTACATGGTGGTCTATCCTCTTTTCTTTCTGGAACTATCCATCCTTTAGACATTATATTTTTGATGAAGCCATGTGGCTTTTTCATGTATAAAGGTCATCTCTGTATACTTACTTTCTGGGCAAATAGCTCAAGATCTAGCTTTGAGGAGAGGGAAAAGCTTCCTTTTCAATGAAACCATAGCCTCAGTTTCCAACCCAACTTTACAAGAAATAAGACTGATGCTGTACTTTGCTTACATCTGGCACTATGTATCTATTTCTCAACTTGTTAAGGAACATTGAGGACTAAGCATTCCTAAATTTCCATCAAGAAATGGAAGAGAAAGTGTATGTATGTGAGTTCAAAGGCAAGAAATTAGTCCCTACAAGTATTGTGAGAGCTGGTGGGATATCAATCTTGGAACTATTACAAAGGCAGAAGGCCAAGAAGAGAAAGGCTTGTTACTTAAATGGTGCTGCAAGCTGTGGTTTTGGCACCAGAAACCATGCAAGATCCTAGCTCTTGGAACTTGGGATAGAAAGGAAGAGCAGAATTAGCTGTAAGACTGAGATTTGGGATGAGAGCCCTTTCTGAGAAGGGATAACAGTAGGCCCAGATCCTGAAGAAGTGCGAATGTCTTAGCCAGGGATTGTTTGACCCTTGCTGTAGCCATTTAGAAGACAGAAGAGGGGATGGGTCATAAGTAAAACCATAAATTTGACAGGGAATTAATTATAATACTGTTCCAAACTGATTCCAATTTAAAATCCATCTTACTCTATTAAAATAATCTAGAAAGATTTAACTCAGTGCAATAGCTTTTTTTAAGAGTCATTATGTATCTTATAAAAATATTTCTTTGCATAGATCAGGGTTATGATGTCACATACTCCAGCGCCAACCATGAAATGCAGATGGACAAATGCAGTCAGATGCAGGGAATCTAATAAGGAGCGTTAGGTGAAAAGAAGGGGAGAGCTATCGGTCACGGAGGACAGCTGCCACTCAGCCAGCAATAGAGGTCTCTTCAGGCTGTGGTTTCTCAAGAAGATCTAGAAATCCAGCTTTGACAGTTTTTTAAGTATGACTTTAAACAAGTTTTAATACTGGCAACTAAGTCTGATTTAAATATATATATATTAATATATATATATATATTTATATATATATATATATATATGGGAATCTCAGAGGCTCCAGAGTGAAGCACTAAGGTTGTTATAGGATGAAGGAAACATTATTTTTTAATTCATGCTTCACTAATCAATTAGCATGGGAATCAAATATAACTTGCCTTACACTTTTCTTTCAGGTAGAATTTTAACTAAATGACTTCATCAGCTTTTTAATTAACAAGAATGGATATACCACTTAGTCAAGTAATTTGAAATAATTTGGGGGGAGATAGGAATGGCAGTGAGCAAAGGAAGCAGGTTTGAAGATAAAAAAGAAAGAGAGGTGAGGAGAGAGTAAAAAGGCAGAGGAGAAGAATGGTGCTGAAAAGAAACACATCATGGAAGAGAAAAGCCATTCACACAGCAGGAAATCATACGGAGAGAAGTTAAAGAAATTTTGAACTGATATTAATTGAGAGTTTCACTTTGGTATGTATCTCATTTATTCACTCTTTAACTCAAGTTAATAAAAATCTATTGAGTCTCTTCAGATGCCCAGCACTGTCTAACTGAAACAGAGGCAGCAGTGAGGAAAACCAGGCCCCTGGACTCACAGAGGTTACATTCAAGTGGGGAAGCAGAAGACAAGCAGATCAAGAAATGAATGTATAACGTGTCAATTGATAGTAAATATTACAGAAGGAAAATACCAAGGCAGGATAGGGAGAGCTCATAGTTAGGAGATTCTTCTTTGGGTAGGTGGTCAATGAAAACCTCAGATAAGTAACATTTTAGCAGAAATCTTAAGGAAGTAAAGGAGCTGTGCATGAAATTAACATTACATACTTTAATCCACCTCCACGAGGGCAGGAATTGGGTCTACTTTGTTTACCACTGACTCCTCATTGCATAGCACACAGTGATGTTCTCTGGCAGGAATAACCAAAGTAACCTCACATGGTAAATATTAGCCCTGGAGAGCCAGAACAGGAGACACAGCATATCACCCCGAACCTGGAAGAACTCAAGGCCATTGTATTAGTATGCTCCGGCTGCTGGAACTAAATGCCATGGACTGGGTGGCTTAAACAACAGAAATTTATTTTTTCACAGTGCTGGAGGCTGGAAGTCAGAGATCAAGGTCCAGCAGGGTTGGTTTCTGGTAAGGTAACTCTTTATGGCCTGTAGATGCCACCTTCTCTCTGTGTCTTCATATGGCCTATCTCTGTGCACTCAGAGAGAGAGAGCTCTCTGGTGTCTCCTTCTCTTCTTATGAGGACACCAGTCTTATTAGATTAGGGGCCCATCCTTGTGATCTCATTTAACCTTATATGAGGTTTACCTCCCTGAAGGCAATATCTCCAAATTCAGTCACACTGGGGGCTAGGGCCTGGATATATTGATTTGGGGGGAACACAATTCAGTCCACTGTATGCTGAAAGATTGATTAGTGTTCTTTAATCACAAGCAATAGATACTGACTGTGACTAATTTAGACAAAAAGGAGTGTGTTGACAGGATGTAGGGGACAAGGCTGCTTTTGCCTGAGCCTGGTACTCCCTACAGTTGGGCAGTGCATAGCCTGTAAGATCATAATCCATGGTTTTACTCCTTATTCCACTACTTCAGAGAATTGAAATGAATGATGAACCAGACTTTGGAAGGCCCAAATCAGAGAAGCTCCAGAGACTTTAAAAGCTGGAACTAACAGAGTCTCTTAGGTCACCACTCTCAGGGTGAAGGAACTCCGATTATTTTCAGTCTTTGTGGTTCTCCAATCAAGATAAAAATTGGGGGAGACAGAGTTTGGTAGCTCTCAGGTCATGTACATTCCTTTTGGTAAAGAAAGGGCAAGAAACTTGATACTTCCACTATGTCTTTCTTCAGTGGGTCTGGGATGGCACCCAAAGCTAAATCAAGGTGCTATTACCAGACAGGAGGAATGGGCTTGGGCAGTGGAGTTAGAAGAGCAAAAGATTCTAGTTGAGAAGGAAATGACCCCATTGCCATTATGTGGGGATGGAATCCCAACTCTGCCATGTGTGCACTGGCTCTGTGACTTGATAGAGTTACTTAACTCATTCCTCATCTGTAAGTGGAAGAATTTTCTAGAATTATCCCTTAAAAATGTTGATTTAATTAATAAAAAACAGAGCAGTACCTGACACCCTATAAATACTCAAAAAATATTAGCTAATATTATTTTATCTGGGACTGAAGGAACTCACTCATGATCTAACATATATTCTGCTTTAAAAATAATTTCCTCTGAAATCATTTTATTACATGATTATTATTAAACATGTCATTCAATTTGATTCAGATTTACTTGAATGAATTTCTCTTTCTCTCTCACACACACACACAAGTGTGCACATACACTGATACAGATTTCATAAGTTTCTTCATAAGTACATTACTGGAAAATATGCTTATATAATTGCCTTTGATAAAATCATAGTTGTGCAGATTTGAACTTGCTCTAAGGCCAGAGATCAAAGCAAATGATAAATGCAGTGTTTAACAGGCTAGGAAGAGGCAGCCGCAGAGTGAGTGTGGGCGTTAATAACTGTTGTATAAAATTGTTTTTATTCAACATCAGGCAGAGGGAATAAATGCCAAGTTAATGAAATTCTTACATGATTCAAAGTTGGGAGGCACTGCAATTGTTGGAAAGGCCTAAGAACCAACAGCAGTGAAGCTATTAAGAGGAAAATAAAGAAAATGAAATTCAACTAAACAACAAGAGAATAGCATGATGAAATTAAATTAAATTGAGACAGTAGACTTCAAAATTATAACACTTATTACTGTGCACTTTGCAAAATTGTTTACATAATCATCTCTACTCTTCAGCCAAAAGCTCTAGAAGACATTAACTCATTTAATTAAAAAATTATTGAGTATCAACTATGTACCAGATACAGTGTTACTCAGTGGGGTGCACCAAGGAACAAGTCTGCATCCTAGCTAGTGAGTGCACAGATTCAATCTCACCCATCTTTGTATCCCCAGCATCTAACATACAAACCTGGAAAATAGAGCAAGAAAGGAACCAGAGGCCAAATGACAGATTGCTAAACAAAAGATGAATACTTATGGTCAGGTGTATCCAAAAGGAAAATTAGTAACAACATATTGATTAAGACTAACTGTCAGTAAGATGCTCTCAGTGCTTCGCCCGCATTCTCATTTAAACCTCAAACAGATGAGAGCCTATTGCCTCACAGTGTAGTGGAGGAAACTGGAGGTAACTAACTTCAAGGAGCATATGGATAGTAAGTAGTGGTGCCGAGAGTCAAATCAGGTCTGTCTAATTTGGAACTTTTAAATCCTCGTAGATAATTTTAGTATCTAGGGAGTAGAACACATCTAAGAGGAGTTTTATTTAAATCTGTGAACCTCATGCGTTTTTACTGAGCACACAGGTGATTCTCATGCAGGCATGGTTGAAAAAACTGTAAAAAAAATTCAACCTGCAGTCAGCATTAGTGATCATTTCATTGTTAACACTTCTTATCAAGATTTGAAGTAGATTATATGGAATGTAATCACTGCTTCTTTATCCTGAGCTAAACCTCACCTTTGTGAAGCACTTGTGAAATATTTATGTCCATTATCTCAGTTGATCCTTATAAGAATTCTGTAATACAGTGGTGGATGAGGGAAAGGGCTTTTTTTTTTTTAACCTTCTCCTTCTTTACAATTTGTAAACTGAGATTTAAGAATGTTGATTGACTTGTCCAAGGGGACCCGAGGAAACAAAAGAGTTTTTTGTAACCATCCCCACCCCGGCTCCCCTGATACATTTTCCAAATCTTGTTTGCTGTGACTTGCTCACATCTATTTATAAAATTCAAAGAATTACTTCAATGATGTTGTGAGACTTATCCTAAAGAGTATACATAAGAATGTGTATGCTAAGTTCTGAAATACTCCATTAACACTGAAGAGAACAAGCAAGAATAGACCTCAGGAAAATAGTCTGAAATCAATGAGCAGAATTGCTCTGGAAATCAATAACAACAAGGGAGACAAATGGCTGAAAACTGAGGATAAATTAGAATTGCACACACAATGTAATACTGTACCCAAACAGGCAGTGGTTTTCAAGGCTGCATATAAAGAGACATTTGATCCTAGAATGGGAAAGCAATAGCCTTTTTCTCCAAAGCTCTGGGGAGACCACATCTGATAACAGTGTCTGAGGTAATGCAACCCTATCGAGAGTGTGACGGACAGGCACCAGAAAGGAGGGAGGAGAGGAAGCATCGATTTCCAGTTTAGGCTTAAGGAGCTTAATGTATGTAGATTGGTGATGTAATGAGAAAAAGGCCCATGATTCAGAATAGTAATAACCCTTCTCCAAAGGAAGATAGATGTTATTTGGTCTAATTCATGTGGACTTATAAAAACAAACCACTGACCACTGAGACTTAGGGCTAAAAGAAGCTAAAGTTATATCCATTCCTCTGAGAATGATGTTCGAAATATTCAAAAAATGAAAGTGTACCTTAATTTTTAACTGAGCCTTAGTTGCAAAGATTTTTGTTCATTCATTCACTCATTCAGTGAGCTTTTATTGGATTACTGCTATGTGCTAGGCATTGTATTCAGGGTTCAGATAGAAAAATGAGTAAGACTTTACATTAAAGAGCTCATTTTTAATTCAAAATGCAATTGTAAACAAACGCTTTGTTAAAAGATGTCTTAGGGGGCTGGCCCCATAGTGTAGTAGTTAAGTCTGGCATGCTCTGCTTCAGTGGCCTGAGTTCACACGTTCAGACCCCAGGTGCAGACCTACGTCACATGTCAACCATACTGTGTCAGTGACCCACATACAAAACAGAGGAATACTGGCACAGATGTTAGCTCAGGGCCAGTCTTCTTCAGCAAAAATAGAAAAAAAAAATGGTGATATGTGTCTTAAAATGCACTTACCTGTGTTGTGATGCCAATATGCACTTAGAAGTGGGGGAAGTTTTAAAATGAGGCAGGACAAAAGAAATAATATTGTAAAAATGTTCATGTTTTCTTTTTCTTGACTTTATAACATTAAGTTCCTACGTTATTATACATTCTTCACAAACATTTTAATGGTTACAAAATATGTTGTGGAATGAAAGTGCTCATACTCCAATGACAGGGGCTACGGAGTAGGCACAGTGCCAGGCTAGGTGGTGATGGTAAGACAGGCCACTCTGTATTTGGGTACCCCTGGAGTGTCAACCCCCCAGTGGGGAATGTCAAACTCTTCCAGTAGCTCAGAAGAAGGTTGGGCCCAGATTTGAACTCCGCTCACTAAATCCATGCTTTGACTTCCACTGAAAGACAGTCAGAACTTGCCTCTATTGTCATGCACTCGGGGTACTGGATGGATTCTGTAGCCTAACTTTGGGGCAGAGCTCATCTGTAGTGAAGCCCAAACACACTCATAGAAGTGGAGATAGCAGGTGGGTGCCTTCTGCTGGGGCCTCATCAGGAGGCCCATCACTTTCTGTCCACATTTCACTGGCACTGTTGTCAACATCCCACCATTTTCTTTAGCACCTGGAGTGGTAGTGTATGCCCTGCCTGTAAACCCTATGGGTTGCTATGATCCTTTCCACACTAACCCTGAAAAGGAGGGGGTAGTTAACAAGTTAGCACTACTAATGATATCAAGTATTTCTTTAATAGTAATAGTAAGTAACCCATATGCCAGGCTCTGTTCTATTTTGCATGCACTAATTCATTTCAACCTCAGAATAACTTTAAAAGGAAATATGATTATTATCCTCCATTTTATAGATGAAGAAATTCAAGGCTTAAGATTAAGTAAGATTGCTTAGTTAACCTGCCCAAGATCACTCAGCAAGGCTGTGAAGGAGCCAGTATGGGAATTCAGGCAGTCTAAATATGGAGCCTGCCTACTTTGCCACTATGTCTCCTGCACTTGAGGATTATGCCTGTTTAATCAATCCATTGGGTGGCATGAGCCCAGATCCCCACTAACGGAGCGTATGCCCTATTGGAGCCAAAGGTACTCCTTCAGTACAAGTTCATTAAACCAACAATCCCCTTTGCTGGAGCCATATTCTCTTATTAAGAAAGGAAATAGGAGTTCCAGCTCTGACAAGGCCAGGGCTATGGTCTAAAAGTGGAAAAATCTCTTGCCTAGTCTCATTAACGCTCTGCCTGATGGATCAGCTGAGAGCCAGGTGTCCCAGCATCTGAAGTGATTACATTACACAGTGAAGAAAACTGAGAAGAAGAGGTGAATGAATCTAAGGAACGTCCTTGATGAGGACTCAAAAGAGGAGGCAAATTCTGACACCAATGACAGTGGACTGAGATAA
Source organism: Tapirus indicus (assembly GCA_031878705.1). Taxonomy (NCBI): domain Eukaryota; kingdom Metazoa; phylum Chordata; class Mammalia; order Perissodactyla; family Tapiridae; genus Tapirus; species Tapirus indicus. Next base: position 5,037,271 of record CM062933.1, read on the forward strand.
CAAAACAAAAGCAAACCAAGACACAAACTAGGAACCAAATAGGACCTGAATCAAAGCATAAAATGGTTAAGGACAAGAAGGAAGGTATGTGGGAACTGTTGCAAAAGCCACTGGAGTTATCCCATCACACCTCGTACCTCGAGGAAGCACTGTTCAAAGCCTACAAGCCCATTCTTCTTCCTCATCTCATCAGCATAATGATAGTGAAGGAGGCCTTTGTCCCCGCTCTCCCTCAGACACTGCTCTACGTGCAATAATATATAGAATATTAATATTGATATATATTAATTCCATCAACAACCCTATAAGGTAGGTATTAGTATTATCTCCAACTTAAAATGAGGAAACCAATGCCCAAACTGATGAAATAATGTGTCCAGGATCACTCAGCTGATATGTGACAGAGCCAGGACTCAAAGCTAAGTGGTTCGGCACCAGAGTTATTATGAACTATCACACTGCATTTCCTCTCAATGCCTGGATAGGATACCAACTGTGTTTGTCCAGAGTCGTCTCACTGGTACATTTTGGTGTCTGGTACATATGACAAGAGGAAAATAGTTCATTTGCTTACTAGAGTAGAATGAGTATGGAACATTCTAGCATTCTTTTATCAAAAATACTACTTTTTTAAATTTTGAAAATTTATTTTTGTGTTTAATAATACATGACTTGGCTTTTTTTAAGTCAAGTTTATTGAGGTATAATAAAATCACAGCTTTATATAGTGATCTTATGGTCTCTCCTTGTCTGAACCTCTAAATACAACTATAATCCAGTCACTGTTCTGTATTAGAAGGATCCGGGGCTCTAACATATTAAACAGCACTACAAGGCATATGTTAACAGACCTAGTTATGTGAAAAAGGATCCCTTTTGGAAATTTTATCTAAGCACGTTATTACCAGGTATCTAGGCAAAAGAATAGATGACTTATTCCTAGGTCCATTCAAGATCGCTAATAATCAACTTCACTAAATTTCACCACCATTTACTGAAATGATGCAAATACACTCCCTTTTTCATCACTTTCAGCTTCCCTGAGGAATCTAAATCTTTTCTCCACATCAAACTTTTGTATACAGCCCTACAACCTTAAACAAGTGGCTGTTCTATCCCATTAATGCAGCATCTGAATGGCAACCCATGTTGATTCCATGGAAAGAGCATAGACCAGAAGAGTCTCAAGATCAAGAGGACCAAGAGGGATAATATCTGTCATAATTCTATATTTTAAGCACACAACCATGGTCAACATGACCCCGACATCGTTCTCAGTGGTTACACAAAACCCAATTTTTTTCATTTGTTTTCAACACAGCCCTCTCTTGAAGCCCAGTCCCCAAGCTTGCCTCACTCACGGGGCTCTGAAAGAAAGGAATTTCAGCATTCTTACCTGAGAAAACAAATTATTTCAAGATACAGAAATTTTAAAGACAGCTTTGAATGTAAATATTACTTGACATATAAGGCAAAGCCTTGTCAAAATTATCAGAAAAAAAATAGGTAATTTTGGCTGCAGAATATCATCATATTTCCTCATATAAGTGACTCCTCAGCCCAGGACCAGAAGATTACAACATTCTCATTGACATTTTAAGTGTGCAGAGTTATACTCTGCAAAGGACTGCAACGTCCTGCATTTTCAATGGGGATGTGGCCTATAAACACTTGGAATAAAATTACCAAAATTGTGCAGCAATTCATACCCACTCAGGTAATCTTGATTGCCCATATCATAGCAAAGCCCAGGATTTGTGTCACAGGCAGAATACCCAGCAAAGAATTTCCTCAGATACAGGAGGATTTGCAGCATCCAGCCACAGACATGAATATAAGATGAAATCTGATTGCATTATGGTTTGTCCATAATCAGTAGAGATATTTTCCTCTTCTCATGAGGTTCTTTAACAGCATAGTTGAGAGACCCTAAATACTTTAAAATCTAGCTCTCACTAAGTACGTATTCCTGAGCATTATGTTGTGACTGTGAAATGGCTTCTTCACAGAGATTTCCCACTTACATTTGTTGGGAGTAACACAAGTGACTCCTGAAAGAACTTGATCCTGTCACCAAGGAATTGATTCCCAAGGTAAGAACATGCTAACACATTTCTCAGGGATACTTTCCCTGAGAATCAAGCTGCTTACAAGAGGTGCCAATATCATTCCAGTTAACATTTCAATGTACTTAACAATAAAAATATATCTTTCACTTTAAAAATTGTAGAGATTTAGCATTAACTGAATATGCTGTCCTTAAGCTACACATGGAACTCGAAGTGACCTGCACCAAGTGAGCCCATTCTAAACAGAGACAGACGGGAAAGAAGAAAACAGAAGACATGCTCACATGCTATTGCTTTCAGTGACGGTTCCAGGAACGTGAGTATATTTAAGCCCCAAAGAGAGTCAACAGTTGATGAGACAAGGTCTCAGAGAGCCATGTGTCATGACTCCCATAAGCCTGGATCCAAGGAGCTGAGAAGTGCCCCACGATGACCCATATGGAGGAAACAATGAGAAAATTTGAGAAATCCCTCTTGCAGTTCTCCTGCCTGATCAGCTAGGAGATTATACTAAATATGGATGGTATTGAGAAGAGAAGATCAAGATTTCACCAAAGAATATTTCAGGCATTATTAACTGAGTTTCACAGTAATTCCTGGATAAGAAATAAAAACAGCCTGGGCATATGAGAGGGGAAAGATACCAGGAAAAGAAGACATGATAAAAATGAATGGAAATGCTACAATATGTCATATCTAGACCTGAGTTATATAGGACGCTCAGAGGATTTCTTCTGGGGTTTAACCCGACAGAAGATGGTCAGGAAGCTTTTAATAGAACAGACACTACTTGGATTCATCTCTCTCTATGGAGCATGCCACAGCAAGAATTGATAGGATTTTCTAGGAAAACAAGTATTTGAGTCTGAAATCAAAGAAAAATGAAAAAGGACAAAAGGTAGGAGTTTTCTCTATACATTATGGGGGTAGAAACGGACAGACAGCTTCAAGAAAGCCTTTTCCAAAGCTCTGCATTAGAGTGTAAGCACCACACAAACTAGTAATGGAGAGATCTGAATTCCAATCTGCCTTTTTTTCTTTTCAATTTATTTATCTCTTTTTTTATTGTGGTAACATTGGTTTATAACATTGTATAAATTTCAGGTGTACATCATTATACTTCTATTTCTGCATAGATTACATCATGTTCACCATCCAAATACTAATTACAATCCATCACCGCACACATGTGCCTAATCATCCCTTTTGCCCTCCTCACTCCCCCCTTCCCCTCTGGTAACCACCAATCCAATCTCTGTCTCTATGTGTGTGTTTGTTGTTTTTATCTTCTACTTACGAGTGAGATTATACAGTTTTTGACCTTCTCCCTCTGACTTATTTCGCTTAGCATAATACCCTCGATGTCCATCCATGTTGTCACAAATGGCTGGATTTCATCATTTCTTATGGCTGAGTAGTATTCCATTGTGTATATATACCACATCTTCTTTATCCATTCCTCCCTTGGTGGGCACTTAGGTTGCTTCCAAGTCTTGGCTATTGTGAACAATGCTGCAATGAACACAGGGGTGCATGTATCTTTACGTATTGGTGTTTTCATGTTCTTTGGATAAATACCCAGCAGTGGAATAGCTGATAGTTCGTATGGTAGTTTTATTCTTAATTTTTTGAGGAGTCTCCAGACTGTTTTCTATAGTGGCTGCACCAGTTTGCATTCCCACCAGCAGTGTGTGAGAGTTCCCTTCTCTCCACATCCTCTCCAACACTTCTTGTTTCCTGTCTTGTTAATTATAGCCATTCTGACAGATTATATCTCATTGTAGTTTTGCTGTGCATTTCCCTGATAGTTAATGATGTTGAACATCTTTTCATGTGCCTGTTGGCCATCTGTATATCTTCCTAGTAGAAATGTCTGCTCAGATCTTTTGCCCTTTTTTTAATTGTTGAGATGTATGGGTTCTTTATATATTTTGGAAATTAACCCATTATCAGATATATGGTTTGCAAATATATTCTCCCAATTGTTAGGTTGTCTTTTTGTTTTGTTGATGGTTTCCTTTGTTGTGCAGAAGTTTTTTAGTCTGATGTAGTCCCATTTGTTTATTTTCTTCTATCATTTCCCTTGCCTGGTCAGACAGGATACATGAAAATACGTTGCTAAGACCAATGTTGAAGAGTGTACTCCCTATGTTTTCTTCTGGAAGTTTCATGGTTTCAGGTCTTACATTCAAGTCTTTAATCCATTTTGAGTTAATATTTGTGTATGGTGTAAGCTAATTGTCTACTTTCATTCTTTCTCATGTGCCTGTCCAGTTTTCCCAATCGCATTTGTTGAAGAGACTTTCCTTTCTTCATTGTATGTTCTTGGCTCCCTTGTTGAAAATTAGCTGTCTGTAGGTGTGTGGGTTTATTTCTGGGCCCAAGATTCTATTCCATTGATCTGTGTGTCTGTTTTTGTGCCAGTACCATGCTATTTTGGTTACTATAGCTCTGTAGTATATTTTGAAATCAGAGAGTGTGAATGCCTCCAGCTTTGTTCTTTTTTCTCAGTATTCCTTTATCTATTCAGGGTCTTTTTTGTTCCATATAAATTTTAAGATTCTTTCATCTATTTCTGTGAAAAATGTTGTTGGAACTTTGATAGGGATTGCATTGAATCTGTAGATTGCTTTGAAGTATGGACATTTTAACTATGTTAATTCTTCCATTCCAAGAGAATGGAATATCTTTCAATTTCTTTGTGTCTTCTTCAATTTCTTTCAACAATGCTTTATAGTTTTCAGTGTACAGATCTTTCACATCTTTGGTTAAGTTTATTCCTAGGTATTTTATTCTTTTTGTTGCAATTGTAAATGGGATTGTATTCTTAATTTCTCTTTCTGCTACTTCATTGTTAGTGTATAGAAATGCAACTGATTTTTGTATGTTGATTTTGTATCCTGCAACTTTACCATATTCATTTATTATTTCTAGAAGTTTTTTGGTGAATTCTTTAGGGTTCTCTATATATAAAATCATGTCATCTGCAAATAGTGACAGCTTCACTTCTTCCTTTCCAATTTGGATCCCTTTTATTTCTTTTTCTTGCCTGATTGCTCTGGCCAGGACTTCCAATACTATGTTAAACAGAAGTGGTGAAAGTGGGCATCCTTGTCTGGTTCCTGTTCTTAGAGGGATAGCTTTCAGTTTTTCACCATTGAGGATGATATTAGCTGTGGATTTGTCATATATGGGCTTTATTATATTGAGGTACTTTCCTTCTATATCCATTTTATTCAGAGTTTTTATCATAAATGGATGCTGGATCTTGTCAAATGCTTTCTCTGCATCTATTGAGATGGTCATGTGATATTTTTTCTTTATTTTATTAATGTGTTGTATCATGTTGATTGATTTGCATCCCTGCATCACAGGGATGAATCTCAGTGGATCACCTGTATGATCTTTTTAATGTATTGTTGTATTCAATTTGCTGGTATTGTGTGAGGATTCTTGCATCCGTGTTCATCAGTGATATTGGCCTGTAATTTTCTTTTTTTGTGTTGTCCTTGTCTGGTTTTGGTATCAGGGTAATGTCGGCTTCGTAGAGTGAGTCAGGAAGCTTCCCCTCCTCCTCAATTTTTTGGAAGAGTTTGAAAAGGATAGGTATTAAGTCTTCTCTGAATGTTTGGTAGAATTCTCCAGAGAAGCCATCTGGTCCTGAACTTCTATTTTCAGGGAGGTTTTTGATTACTGTTTCAGTCTCCTTACTGGTGATTGGTCTATTCAAATTCTCTGTTTATTCTTGATTCAGTTTTGGAAGGTTTGTATGATTCTAAGAATTTATCCATCTCTTCTAGATTGTCCAATTTGTTGGCATATAGCTTTTTGTAGTATTTTCTTATAATCTTTTGTATTTCTGAGGTGTCCATTGTAATTTCTCCTCCATCATTTCTGATTTTACTTATTTGAGCCTTTTCTCTTTTTTTCTTGGTAAGCCTAGCTAAAGGTTTGTCAAGTTTGTCCAATCTGCTTTGTTCCCTGACTTTTCAATGCTCTCAGAAACTTCATGGGGAGAAAGAAGGTTTCTCCACAGCCCTTATTATGATATCATCTAACACCATTAAAACTTCATCCTAATGCCTAACACAAACTATAGAACAGTGCAAGTGTTTTGGGCCTCCCTAAATTTATTCAACTTTTACCACAACAAGTAAAAGGTTGTGACATTGCATAATGGAGAGAAGTGTCTCAGTCACTGAATTTCTCAGCAGTGAAGGTCTTCCAGAATGTCAAGAAGGTATCAATTTCCCATTCTGTTCTTGAACATCACAATGTTCACCATTGCTTTCTTCTACTGAAACTCAGATTGAATACCATCTGGACATAAAATAAAGATGTCGTTTACACTAAAGCATCAATGTCTTTTTTTTTAATTTAAAAAAATTCAACTTTTTTTCTTTTTTTAAATTTATTTTCCAGCTTTACTGAGATATAATTGACCTATAACATTGCATAAGTTTAAGGTGTACAATGTGTTGACTTGATATATTTATATATTGCAAAATAATTGCCACCATAGCATTAGCGAACACCTTCATTCTGTCACATAATTACTGTTATTTTTCTCAGTGAGAATATTAAAGATCCACTCTCTTAGCAACATTCAAGTATATAACAGTATTTGTTATTAGCCATATTCACCATGCTGTATATTAGATCCCCAGAACTTGTTAATCTTATAACTGGAAATTTGTACCCTTTGACCAATATCCCATTTTTTCAGCACTCAAGCCCCCTAGTAACCACCTCTCTACTCTGTTTCTCTAAGTTTGACTTTTTTAAGTCCACATATAAATGATATCATACCGAATTTGTCTTTCTCTGTCTGACTTATTGCACTTAGCATAATGACCTCAAGGTTGATCCAAGTAATCACAAATGACAGGATTTCCTTCTTTTTCATGGCTGAATAATATTCCAATTTGTGTGTGTGTGTATACATATATATATATATATATATATATATATATATATATATATATATATATATACCACATCTTCTTTATGAAGCCATCTGTTGATGGACACAGGTTGTTCATATCTTGGCTATTGTGAATAATGTTGTAATGAGCATGAGAGTGCAGATATCTGTACAAGAGGCTGATTTCAGTTTCTTTGGGTATATACTCAGAAGTGAGATTGCTGGATCATATGGTATTTCTATTCTTAATTTTTTGAGGAAGCTCCATACTGTTTTTTATAGTGGCTGTCCCAATTTGCATTCCCACCAACAGTAGACAAGGGGTCCCTTTTCTCCACACCCTTGCAAACACTTGTTATCTTTTGTTTTTTGATAATAACCATTCTAAAAATTGTAAAGTGATATCTCTTTGTGGATTTGATTTGCAGTTGCCTGATGATTAGTGATGCTGAGCACCTTTTCATCTACCTGCTGGCCATGTGTATGTCATCTTTAGAAAATTGTCTATTCAGTTTCTCTGCTCATTCTCTGTTTAAATTGGTTTGGTTTTTTTGATTAAATTGATTTGTATGGTTTTTATACACTTGAATATTAAGCCCTTATCAGATACACCATTTGCAAATATTTTCTCCCATTCCACAGGTTGATTGCTTCTTTTGTTGATTGTTTAATTTTGTTGAGTGTTTCATTTGTTGTGCAAAAGCTTTTTAGTTTGATGTTGTCCCACTTGTTGATTTTTGCTTTAGTTGCTTGTGCTTTTGGTGTTATATCCATGAAATCACTGCCAAGACCAATGTCAAGTAGTTTTTCCCTATGTTTTCTTATAAGATTTTTATATTTTTAGGTCTTATGTTTAGGACTTTAATCCATTTTGAGTTTATTTTTGTGAGTGGTATAAGATAGGTTTTCAATTTTATTCTTCAGCATGTGGTTATCCAGTTTTCCCAACACCATTATTTAAGAGACTATCCTTTCTTCATTGAGTATTCTTGGCTTTTTAATTAAATATTAATTGGCCATAAATGTAGAAATTTATTTCTGGTCTTTCTAGTCTGTTCCATTTAGTCACATTCCTTTAATCTCCTATAATCTGGAAGAATTCCTTAGTTTTTCTTTGTATTTCATAACATTGATGGTTTCAAGGATACTGGCCAATTCTTTTATAGGATGTTCTCCAATTTGGTTCTTATGTCTCCTCATGACTAATATTCAAGTTACACATTCCCAGTTGCTGGAATACTACATAAATTATATTGTGACCTTTACAGGATATCTCATTTGGAGGCACATGGTGTCTGTCTGCCCTTTATTGGGGATGTTAATTTTGATCACCCAACCAGAGTGTCCTGTAGTTTTCCCACTGAATAGCTATTATTTCTGTTTTGCAACTAATAAGCAAAATGTGTAGGCAGACCCTTTGAGATTATGTAAATATTCTGATCTTCATCAAACCTTGCCCCCTAGATTTAATACTCATTCATGATCCTTGAAATCTTTAGAATTATAACTGGAAAATAATAATTTTCCAACTCCTCTATATTTATCAATCAGTATTCTATTGTAAGAATAGACATTTATGTAATCTAGCTAGCTAGATAGCTAGCTAGTTTCTACTATGGATTCATAGATATCTATTTTACTAAAACAAAACAAAAAAACACTACTCATTTTCTGACCTAACAAGAAATTCTAGGCTCATCTTGGACCTTACCTGCCCCAGGCCTGGAATTAGTCATTTCTCCAAGGATATCTGGTTCCTTATGGTGGGAAATGGTGTTTATAAAACAAGAATTGGGTGCTAGGTATACTCATTGTTATTAGGGCATCATTATTTCTAGGTTCTTTCAGTGGACAGAGCTAACATATATTTACAGGGTTTTGTTTTTTTTCTCTAACCTGAATTTATTTATCCAAAATATTATGTTCAATAGTTACTTGAATTAGTTCTCCCCTCTACTCATTCAGTGTGGTTATGTTATTCATTTACATTAAACTTGGGTTCACTTGCTCCTGTTTGCATTCCATTTTAGAATTCTTTCTATCTTTGTTAATTTAATTTTGAATGCTTAGAATATTAACATGCTTCCAAAACTAATCAAAAAGTATACTCAGAAAAGTGTTGTTCCATCTCCTATCCATCTCATCTCTTCCCCCCAATCTGATACCATGGGTAACCAACTGCACAGGGTTCTAGCTATCCACCCTGTGTTTTCTTTTACAAAAATAAGCAGATTCAGATAGGTTTTCTTATTTCTCGTACTTTCTAACACAAATGAAAAAAATACTATATATATATGTACACTATATATAATTATTCATGTGTCAGTACCACATATTCTAATAATACATATATATAAATACTATATATATATACTTGTGTACATTACTTCTTAAAATTTATCATATATTGTGAAATATATTATAATGTGCTTTTTGTAAATTATTCCAATCAATTTATACATCTTACTCATTTTTTTTTCACAGCTGAACAGTACCCCTTTGGGTGTATGTAGCATAGTTTATTCAACCATTCTCCTATACTTGGACATTTAAGTGGTTTGTTTTGCAATTACAAAAAAAGCTTTAATGAATAAACATGACCAAAGCTATTTTTGTATTGTGGGAGGTGTACCTTCACAGTAAATTTTCAGAAGAGATTGCTGAGTCAAAGGGTAAACACAGAGGCCAGCCCCATGGCTTAGTGGTTATGTTTGGTGTTCTCTGCTTCAGGGGTCAGGGTTCAGTTCCTGGTGGCAGACCTACACCACTTGGTGGTGGCTATGCTGTGGCAATGACCTACATACAAAATAGAGGAAGATTGGTAACACATGTTAGCTCAGAGTGAATCTTACTCGGCAAGAAAAAAAAAGGGTAAATGCATCCATTGTCAAATTCTTCTTCCTAGTGCTGACACCATTTTACATTCTCAGCAACAATGTGTGAAAGTGGCTGTTTCCTGACAACTTCGCCAACATCGCCGACAGAACATTTTGTCAAGCTTTTGACTTTTATTCGATATTCCAGTTCTCTTAAGTCAAAATGAACATACATTTATATATTTAAATATTTAAAGATTCTGTGTGTGCATGTGTATGTATGTATGTATATGATTATAGGTCTGTTCATGCCATTTGCCCATTTTTCTATCAAGTTTTCTTTCCCACATTTATTAAAATTTCTTTATATATTGAGTGTATTCACTCTATACCAGTGACGTATGTTGCAAATATTTTCTTCTAGTTTCCCACTGCCTTCTGATTTTGCTTATGTTGTTGTTTGGGGTCAGTCTCAGCATATCAACAGTGATGTTATCAGCTAGGAATGCCTGAGGCACTCACCTGGGCCTGTACTACTCGTGGGAGGCCCTGTAGACATTTTCACTTTCAGAGCCAATGTTGTGGCTGGATGGGCCCTTGTGGTTCTTATTATGATTGCAAGACACACCTCAGCAACAACATCAGGGAACTTTGGAAAGATAAGATTTATTACTCACAAGTTCTGGAGGGTACAGGGCATGCCCAAGGCCACACGGTGAGGTCATGGTGGGTAGAGAGAGAGCATGGACCTGGGGTTCTGCATTTATTGGGGTCAAGGGTGGGTTGCCTAGGGTTTCATGGGTTCACTCTTTATTGGTGAATTTAAAACTTAAGAGTGGAAATTAAAGTTCTGGAAGGGAACAGCAAGTGGTCAAATAGTCAATAATCTCAGTCAACCAGAGCTCTCAAAAGGGAACTTCACGGGCAGGGCAGCCTGGCTCTTTATCTAGGTGTGTACCTGGCAATATGTTTACCGGAGATGGACGTCTTTGAAGTGGATACCTTGGCAATCAAAAGCTTGATGTTAGGCACTGACATTACAATCAAAAAAGCTCATTGTCAGCTGCTTACACTACAGATGTGCATTTTTCCCATGCAAAATTTTAATGTCTGTTTATTATAAATATTTATATAAACATTTATATATTATATGAATATTTAAATATTTATAAAATCTAAAGTAATGACCTTTCTTTATTGAATATGAATTTTGATATATAGTTAGAAAGCCTTTCCCTACACTTATAGAGGAATTCATTCACATTTTCTTTTAGTACTAGGACAGTTTTATTTTATGATCAGAACTCTGATTTATTTGTAATTTCTTCTGTGTATGATTTGAAGAAATGATCAAATTTTATTTTTCAAAATGTCTATTCAATGATCCCAATACCATTTGCTTAAAAGCCCACCTTTGCCCCAGTGATTTGAGATGCTTCTTTATCATATGCTCTTGGGTCTATATCTGGACATTCTTTTCTATTCCACATATTTCTTTGTTTATTCATGTGCCAGTAACACATATTCTAATAATAGAGACTTTATAGTATGTTAATATATTGTAGGAGCTGGTTCCTCCTCATACCTCTTCCTTTCCAGTTGTGTCCTAGCTATTTAAGTGTTTATTTTTCCCTATCAACTTGACCAGCTCCAGAGAAAACTTCATGATTTTTTTAATTGGTATTACATTAAGTTTATAAATTCACTTAGGGAGAATTTACATCTTGATGCTGTCAAAATGTTCTAAAGAGCTACTTTTGTTCAATCCTATTTTTATGTATTTCCAGAACATTTTATATTTTTCACATATGTTCAGATGTTTTATGTTAAATTTATTTCTAAGTATTTTATCATATTTTTTGATATCATAAATGGGGCTTTCCCTTCTATTATATATTCTACAGACTTTTCTTGATTTCGATGACCTTGACAGTTGTGAGGAGTACTGGTTAGGTATTTGTGGGATGCTCTTCTGTTGGAGCGTGTTTGATGTTTTTCTCACGGTTAGATGGGGGTGGCAGGTTTTGAGAGGAAGATCACAGAGATCAAGAAGCATTTTTATCACCTTACACCATATCATGTCAACATGAATTATCATTGTTGATATGGATTTTGATCACTGGGCTAAGGTAGTAATAGTCAGGTTTCTCCAGCGTAAGTCATTCTTTTTTTCCTCTTTCCATACTGTACTCTTTGAAAGACAAGCATTTAAGAAGTGGGGATTTTTGCTCCCCTCCTGGAAGGCAGAGTATCAGCATACATTATTTAGAATTCTTTTTCATAGGAGATTTGTCTATAGTCACAACTTTGTTTATTTATTCAATCATTTGTGTATATAAGTATGATATCATGTACATTTATTTTGTACTTTAGATTATGATCCAATAGTGTATTTATCTTTTTGCCCAAATTGTTCCACCTTTGACCACTGGGAGCTATTTCAGTTGGTTCCTGTGTCCCTCCGATATACTCATCAGTGCAGGTTTTATCACTCTCTACTTTCTGGCACCACAAGATGCTCCAGGCTCATCTTGTATTTTCCTGCCTTGGTCCTAGATTAAGCCAGTTTTCTAAGGATTTCTAATTTCTTTTATTGTAGAATGGTATTAGAAACCAAGATCTCTCCCTTGGAAACTAGGTGTGCTCATTGCTTTTGGGGTATCATTGCTTCTATCCCTCTCAGGTGATAGATTAAAGAACTTTATTTGTGTAAATTAATTTTTTACTAAGATTTTATTTTTTAGAGCAGCTTAAGGTTCCAGCAAAATTGAGAGGAAAGTACAGAGAGTTCCCATATACCCCTCTCCCCTACACTTGCATAGCCTCCTCCCTTACCAACATCTCCCACCAAAGTATATATGTATGTATATAGTATGTGTATTACAATTAATGAATCTATATTGAGCATCATAATCGCCCAAAGACCATAGTTTACTTTGGGGTTCACTCTATTCTATCACATTCTATTGCTTTAGATAAATGTATAATGACATGTACCCATCATTATGGTAGCATACAGAGTATTTTTACTGCCCTAAAAATCCTCTGTTCTCTGCCTATGCATCCTTGCCCTACTCCAACCCCTGGCAACCACTGATCTTTTTACTGTCTCCGTAGTTTTACCTTCTCCTGAATGTCATATAGTCAAAATCATACAGCATGTAGACTTTTCAGATTGGCTCCTTTCACTTAGAAATATGCATTTAGGTTTACTCCATGCGTTTTCATGGCTTGGTAGCTCATTTCTTACTGGTGCTGAATAATATTCCATTATCTGGATGTATCACAGTTTATTTACCCATTCACCTACTGAGGACATCTTGATTGTTTCCAAGTGTTGACAATTATGAATAAAGCTGCTATAACCATCCTTGTGAAGGTTTTGTGTGCACAAAACTTTTCAACTCCTTTGGATAAGTACCAAGGAATGTGATTACTGCTGGGTTGTGTGGTAAGGGTATGACTAGTTTTGTAAGAAACCACCAAACTGTCTTCCTCAGTGGCTGCACAATTTTGCATTCCCACCAGTAATGAATGAGAGTTCCTGTTACCCCACATCCTTGTCAGCATTTGGTATTGGCAGTGTTTTGGATTTTGGCCATTCTAATAGATGTGTAGTGTAATGTTATTATTGTTTAAATTTGCATTTCCTTGATGACATATGATGTGGAGCATCTTTCTATATGCTTATTTTGCCATCTGTATATCTTCTTTGTGAGGTGTCTGTTAACGTCTTTGGCCCATCTTTTAAATGTGCTATTTGTTTCCTTATTGTTGAGTTTTAAGAATTCTTTATATATTTTGGATTACAATCCTTTATCAGATGTGTCTTTTGCAAATATTTTTTCCCAGCCTTTGGCTTGTCTTCTAATTCTATTGACACTATCTTTTGTGGAATGGAAAGTTTTAATTTTTTGGCTGAGAAAGATTCACCCTCAGCTAACATCTGTTGCCAAACTTCTTCTCCCTCACTTTTGTTCCTTTTCTTCCCCAAAGCCCCAGCACATAGCTGTGTTCCCTAGTTGTATGTCCTCCTCATGCCTCTATGTGAGCCACAGCCACAGCATGGCTACTGACAGAAGAGTGGTGTGGTTCTGCACCTGGGAACCAAACCTGGGCCATCACAGTGGAACACATAAAACTTCAACCTCTAGGCCATCAGGGGTGGCTCAGAACAGAAGTTTTTAATTTAAATGAAGTACATTAATCTATCATTTCTTTCATAGATCATGCCTTTTGTCTTGTATCTAAAAAGGCATTGCCATACCCAATGTCATCCAAGTTTTCTCCTATGTTATCTTTTAGGAGTTTTATAGCTTTTTGTTTTACATTTGGATCTATAATCCATTTTGAGTTAATTTTTGTGAAGGATGGAGGTCTGTATCTGGATTTATTTTTTGGCTGTGGATATCCAGTTTTTCCAGTACCATTTGTTGAAAAGACTATCTTAGCCCCACTGTATTGCCTTTGCTCTGAAGGGGAGAAAGAGCATTTTCTACCACTCTGAGTCATTTCTGGCTGGGCTACAAATTAAATTGACATGAGGCTGAGCAGTAGGAGAAAATCAAGCAAACCTTTATAACATGTATACATGAGAGAGACTTGGGGAAACTGAGTACCTCTCACCAGAATGGCAGAGGTTCTCCTCTGATATAGACAAAGGAAGATGTTGGGGGGGTTGGGGGTGCCAGCCATGAGAGATTACAAGAAAAGCACAACAGTATGCAGAGTTAAGTTTTCACCTTCTGCACCAACAAGATCCCTAGAGATAAAGTCATCCCCCTTTATTCCTGGTACAGAGAAGGAGATACCTTTACAAATGGAAATTTCCCTTACAAATGTAAATATCTCTTAAAAAGGGTAACTTCTACTTGTTTTTCAGAGTTTTTTTCCTGTCTGCAGATTTCAGCCAAACTCTTTATGTCAAATAATCTTCACATTTTGGGGTAACCAATTTCGATTCCCCACAGTCCCATGTCTGAAACGAAAAAGTTTCACAGAAGTCTCATAGCCTAGAAGCTGAGTTGGTAGATTGTTCCATCTCATTGAACACATTTCTTAGTCCTGATAATAGATCAGTCAAGTTCATTTTAGAAGGCAGTGATGTAGGTGGGCTCCCACAGTTAGGCCTATTGTGGAAGCAAGCAATCAGTTATCAATGAGAAGCATTTCTATGGAAACAAAAGAAAAACAAGGTTAATGGAGCAAATTATAAACCAGTTTCTGAGTTCAGAAGGCAGCCAGTTCAGAAGATTTCTAGATGTCAGCATCGAGGCATATTTTGCAGCTTAAAATGTCTCTGATGATGTCATCAATAGGCATGCTATTGGTGAATTCTCAAGTTTATATCACTTGTCCAGCTTTAGTTTGCAGGGCTTCAGGAAAAGTTCAGGTTCAGTTCTCAATGATTCCAAAAAAAAAATGATGGGAAAGCTGAAAACGTTAGTTCAGAGATTTGTAGCCAGATATCTCAGGACTAGAAGAATTCAGCATCCAGTCCAGTTTATAGGTAGAAAACAAAAATCTCAAAAACAATTAGCAAAACTAGGATCTAATATTCACAAATGTGTACTACAGTTTTCACTGAAACAATTTTTATCTCCAAAATCACCCATATTTACCAAAGATAGCCAAATTAAGACTAAGTCTAATTTCAATAAACATGGCCCAATTATTTACATAAGCCCAGCAAGAATAGCAATTGATCATATACGCTGTTTTAGATCTGCTTTGCTGGAACTTTTTAGAAGGAATCTCAGATTGTACTTCAAAGGCCTCTCGAGCCCAGGAAAGACAAGTCAAGAATGTTGTCGTCGGACTTGCCTGAAATACCTACAGATTTGGGTGAATTCCTCTCTTCTCTAGGTCTCCCAAAATATTGAGGTTCCTTGCACCTGCCAGATGAGTGACATTCCTTACTTATCCATTAAGTGTTGTTTGATACACTATACAGAAGGTACCAGGCCAATATTTTCTCATGGCTTTATTCCATAGAGTCTAATCTTTATTCCTCACAACTGTCTTGTCATATCTGAGTCTGTATGCTTTTCAAATATGACATCCCAGCTTTGGTAATATAACCAATGTTTTCAATTGTGTCCCATAATGAGAACAGATTCTTATTGAACTTATGTAAATAATCATATTGCCATGAAATAAGAATATTTACTTACTAAGAGTTTTCAAATTCTGGAGGGATCAGGTAGAGAGAAAAAGATGAATATCTCAGTTCTGCTTACAAAGGTATAATTCACCAAATTGCTATAAGCCACAGTTAGCTTGAGAGAAAAGAGAAAAAGTTTTCCTTAAGTCTGAAAAAAGATGAAAACATTAAAAAATCAGCAATATTTTAAATAAAAATTATAATCATCCTCATTGGTTCATTCAGTCCTGTGTAATAGAGCCTTGATCCTAATCTTCTGTTAGCAGTTTCATAAAATCATCAGTTTCTCTGTGAGAGTTCTGTAAGTTCTTACCCAGTTCCGTTTTATGATTTGAAAGTTTGTCAGAAATCTGTAGTCTAGAGTAAACATCATAGTCCTTTTCATGAATCTCTCTGAAGATGAAAAATATTTGCAAAAAGAAGAGTAAAACAATACTGTCTGTAAACATCAAAAGACTTAAAAATGACAGTTGACAAAGAAACTTGGTTATTTTTGTGACATACAACACTTCAAAATAATAACCAGAGCCAGACTGGTAACCAGGACAGATCAGGATTTTAGGAATGTTATAGAATAATTTTGGAAACACTTACACCAATAACATTTACCCATACAATATCATAGGTCCCTATGAAACAATGTTTAGTTATCCATTTAACCAGGAATAGTTAAAGATTTTTAGACAATGTAGAAAATTAAACAGCTGTACAAAAAAATATTAGCACCTGTGATTAAAGACCTGATAAAAACAAAACAGGAATTTTATTTTGATAAAACACAAAATCCCTACCCTTCTGGCAAACTACTCAAAGAAAAGACCTTTTAAAATCTGGTTACCAAGAGCAGGCTGAAAGTTCAAGAAAATTAAGTTATCCTTTTAAGAGAAAGAGAAAACCAAATTTTAGTTTTTTACCACTTTACTTTTTGACAATAAAGCTCATTTACTTAATTGGATTTATTTTAATCTTAGCCAACTTGACCATGCACAAAACCTTTTTTAGACTTTCTCTTTCATAAACCTCTTATAACTTTCTTTCTATATTCAGAATTTGTTGCATGCCTTTTTTTTTTTCCTTCCACTACTTCAGGACAAATTTATCTTTCTTAAGAAAACAAACAAAAATATTTCCATTCTTCATACTTTTTTTTAGTAAAAACATTTATCTTACGTTCTTTTGAATAAAAACATATTTTCCTTAATTTTTAGTAGATTTAATCATACATTAGAATTTTTAACCCTTAGAAACCTTAATTTTTAAATAAAAACTAACTAGGCAATTATAAACTGTCATTTACATTAGCATTGGGTGGCCTGACAAATCTATAAACACTTTTCACAATTTCTGGAAACATGTTACTTTGTAGTACAATCTTAATAAAACACAAGACACCTTTTAGTTTTTCTGTAGTAAAAGGCCAAAAGTAGATAAACTTAATGTGTAATATTTTATCTTATTTGGAAATGGCCCAGATACTCAATGAATTTTTATCATTTAAATTAATTTAACCTAGCAAGCTTCAAAGTTTCGAGTTACCAAAGAGATTTTAGAAGTTAAGTACATGTCACAAACTGTAATTATTGCTAAAGTTTATCTATAAACTCTAAATCATTTACATCTAAATCATTTGTTCCCAACAATTGTGTTTTAGATTACCCAAGAAAACTTCATGAGACATTGGAGAAAATCAGCTGTCATTCAAAGGTATTATTCTGGTAACCAGTTTTGTAATAGTATATCATGTTAACTTGAAAGACGTTTGGGTTAGTTGCATTTAGGAATCATTTTTATAAGTGCTTACTTTAAGCCAATTAAATAGAGCTCTTAATGTTAGCCATACCATCTGGAGGTAAAATATCACACATAATTAACACACATATAGACACACATAAACACACTTATATGTTTGAAATTTGCATTTCAAAGAATGGCTTTCAGGTCCTAGAGAAGATGGGAGCAGAAAATCTACATCATAAAGGCACAGAGAAACCACCCAAGTTTTTTTATTTTTAAACCATATCTCTGGCCCTGCAGAGATTTGTAAGACAAAGATGGTTGCTTCCACTTCTCCAAAGAGCTGGATTACAGTTTAAATGGCAAAGAAGTTCATCCATCTTTCCAGCTACATTTTTTTTTCTCCATTTGTCCTTTTTATATCAGGGAAAATTTTAACTTTAGAGTGAATTAAAGATTTGTACATTCTAAAACTTCAGGACATTGTGTCACACCTTTAAAACTTTGCACCTCTTTAAGTGTACAACTTAATCCTAAACCAATTTACTTTGGGGGGGCTTTATTATCCTGATATTAGCCTCTAGTTTTTTGTGTGTGTGTGGAAGACTAGCCCTGAGATAACATTTGTTGCCCTCCTTCTCTTTTTTTCTGAGGAAGACTGGCCCTGGGCTAACATCTGTGCCCAGCTTCCTCTACTTTATATGGGACACCACCACAGTATGGCTTGACAAGCGTTGCATCTGTCTGAACCCAGGATCTGAACCTACAAAACCCCGGGCCACCGAAGTGGAATGCGTGAACTCAACCACTACACCACCGGGTTGGCCCCATTAGCCTCTAGTTTTTATCTCATACAGTGTGGGCTCAGGCAACCCTATTGACTTCCCTTTTGTAAGTTTAATTACCACTGTCTTAAGGGCAGGTTTATATGCTGCCTTACAATCAGGCAGGGAAAAATGTTCCCTTCTCTCATTGAGACACAGTGTCCATCTATAACACAATCAGGCAAAGAGATATAATCACTTCACATAAAACCCATAAAAATATCAGTTTTTCTACAAAATTTCATCTGAATTCCATCACCTCTTTTACCTCTAATCATAGTTTTTCATTAGGACTTTATCAATAGGTCTTGGTTTTATAATTTTGGACAAGGGAAGCATTCCCAGTCAGACATTATAAAACATACTCAGGCAAAGTTGATATAACCTCTTTATATAAAATTAGCTCAAACATTCCAACCTTTATAACCTTATCAACACTTATACTTTTACACACTTTTTTTAATCTGGCCTTTTTATAATTACCAATAAAAACAATTATGATGAGAGCTCTCACAAATTTTTTTCCCCAATTTAGAAGTTTTCCCAATTTAAATGATCCATCATCTGGCCATATTGATGAGTAGGGTCTTAACCTTAACAATGACTCACCAAAGCTTATATCTGTGGACACAAGAGGCATCCCCAAAAGCGATCCAGAGAATTTCACTCCCAAAACAGCGTAAGAAAGAACAAAGGTTGAGACAACAAAGGCCCCTTATGAAAGAAAATGGGACTTATGACAAACCCCTGAGAGCAGACACAGCTAGACAAAGAGTGTGTCCCAGAACTCCAGTCTATTGACTGGCCACCATGATACATGCTGGTACATGCATCCCCTGGATGGCAGAGGCCAGAATGGTCACAAAGTCAAGCTCTAAAGACACAGAACAAGACAAAAGCCTCAGACAACAGGCTTATGGAGATGCCTGTGTCTTATGACAAACAACAAAAGGCAGAGACAAGGAGAAATAGTGACTATTTCTGGGAGGAAAGGATCATTTAACCAATGAGCACTCCACCAGATCCTAGAGTCGCTGAGCCCAAGAAGCTAGCCTCACCAAGATTTTCTCCTTCTATTCTAAATTTAGGAAAGAGAAAAAAATCTCACCACCCTTCACTTCCACTGGACCCTGCAAGCAGAGACCCAGGAGACTGATGTGGTAAGAACTCTCACCTCCTGCCAGCTCTTATCAGGGGTCCAGGATCTGTTGGCTGCAGCAGTTCCAGGAGCAAGGAGCATTCAGCCAGTGAATTTTTATCCTATCCTCATCACCAAACTGAAGGGGAGAAATAGCATTCTCTATCCACTCTGGGTCCTTTCTGGCTGGGCTACAAATTAAATTGACATGAGGCCAAATAGCAGGAGAAAATCAAACAAACCTTTCTAACATGTATACATGGGAGACACTTGGGGAAACTGAGTATCTCTTGCCACAATGGTGGAGGTTCTCCTCTTATATAGACAAAGGTAAGATTTTTGGGGGGTTGGGAGTGCCACCCATGAGGGATTACAAGAAAAGCACAGTAAACAGGAGTATGCAGCTTTGTTTTCACCTTCTGCACCGACAAGATTCATAGAGATAAAGTCATCCCCCCTTCTTGCTGGTACAGAGAAGGAGATACCTTTACAAATGGAGACTTCCCTTATAAATGTAAATGTCTCTTACAAAGGGTAACTCTACTTGTTTTTCAGAGTTGTTTTCCTGTCTGCAGATTTTAGGCCAAAATCTTTATATCAAATAATCTTCACATTTTGGGGTAACAAATTCTAATCCCCCAGAGCTCCTTTGTCAGTGTGTGACTCAATTTTGAAAGAAAAATTCGACCCTGGGTTACTTTGTGTGAAGAATACCCTGAGATTGCAAGATATCATTCATAGTTTGATTTTTTCCTTTTGTGGGGAAAAAAAAAGCTGGGTAAATCAGCAGTTTCCTAATGCGTTTCAACCAAAAAAAAAAAAAAAAAAGTAAAATGTAACTATATACTGAGACTAATAAAATTCTGAAACTATAATCCATAACCATAAATTTAAAATGGCTGGGATCATTAAATCATTCTTACTGATACCATGGCTTATCTAAAAGAAAAAATTCTCTTGAAATTGAACTTAGAAAATAAATGAATACAAGTAAAATTCCACTTATAACTTTTCATTAATTACATTTTGCAGAAGATTTTATTTGACAAAGGGTATGATAATAAAATGTTTGAAAACACATATATATGATTAACAAAATATCTTAAACTATTTTGGGCTCATGACATGTCTCTTTTAAAACTTTATTTATGTCTCCTCTCTCCCAGGAGAACACCAAACCTCTACAGCTATCAATGAGGAATATTTAACTTGTTGCAAAATGCATAAATGTAAGTGTGATCTAAATAATTTTCTTAATTTTTATATGAAACTAAACCAGAATCCTCTGAAAGCTGAAATATATCATTTCTATTTTTTTCTGTGATCTGCTGGTCTTGTCACTCAATTCAATTAAAGATTGAAGAAAAGTCCCCAATCTATATATTTTATACAATTGTCTCAGAAGAAAACCAATTTCTTTTAAATGGATTTCATAGTAGGAAACAAATACTAACAAATCTCAATTTTTTTTCCTTCTCAATGGACAATGTTGCATAAAGTTGACTATTGTTTGTGCAAACAAGAAACTATGATATTTACAACCCTTTAACATATCCTCATGTAACCAAATAACCTCTCCTGGATAGCTACATTAGCAGGCTGAAGATAGAAAGAATATGAATCTTCAGGCTGCAAGTAGAAAGAATATGAATCGTTGGAAACATTTCATTCTATGAAGATATTTAGCACTGGGGCCCCTAACTTACTAGCATTCCTAAAGTGTAAATGACAGCACAAAAAAGACTCTAAGAGATTTTAAAAACAAACAAGAATCTGAAATTTCAGACTAATCCTATCTCATAGCCTGTGGGGGAACCCATAATGGAGAAGAACAAATGACAGAAGTCAGAGCAAGGAGAAATTGGACATGGTAAATTACAGACCCTGGCACCATAACTGAAATTTCTCCCTCCAGTGGAGATAAACTTTCTTGGTTCTTCACATTACTTCATACCTACTCCTCTCTCTCTAAAAACAAACAAAAAACACCACAAAAGGTCAAAAGGTACTAGCTGGTTGTCTCTGATATCTTTCTCTTCTTCTTCCTGATCCTAAAAAATGAAGGAAAAATGGGAGGGACACCTCGTTTTCCTGGAAAAGCAGACAATTCTTTCAGACTGCCTCTTTGAAACAGAAAGTTACACAGACAATGTTTCTGCTTTCTAAGCAGCATTTGGAAAGTGAAATGGAGGATACGCAGCAAGGTCTTTTCAGACTGTTTCCTTAAAGTGATCAGGTTCCCAAAGGATTCTGACTCACCTGAACCAGTGAGCATGTTTTCTTTGATTAAGGAGATCTGGAATCACACTTACTAAAAAGCTTCCTCTATCATCCTTGCCAAGTATTCTTCCTCCTCCGCCATCAGTTTAGGGACCGGGAGTTTCTTGTCCCCAAAGACTGTTTTAGGGACTTCAAACACTTCCCTTTGTTTCTTACAGCTACCCGTTAAAGTATCTTCAGCATAGCATACTCAGTCTTCTGATTATGATTTTAAAGAATGTTTACCTTTGATATGTGGAGATCTGTGATTACAGACAATGTCTAATAGGAAAATTGAACACAGAATCCCCCAACTGAAGGGATATCACATGTATTTACTTTCCACCAATATGCATAGCGATCCAGTCAGCTACACAGACCTCCATTTCCCCGTCTGAACCCCAAGTTTATTTCAGGCTGTTTATGCTCTCTGGAATTCTTTTCTCTCTTTTCCCTATTCTTTTTTCTTTTCCCTTTTATTACCCTGTTTCAGAGGAAGCAACATCATTTCCATGTGACCATGCTGATAAAGTATAAAGTGTCATATCATATTAATTACCAGAAGATTCTCAGATTAGATTTTAAAAATGTAACTTTTAGATTATAAGTAATGCAACTAAAATAAAATAATACAGAGATGATGAAAATGAAGAGTGAAATTAATTTTATTGCTAACCAAAATTATATACTGACCAAAAGTTAATTGCATTGGGCAAAATCTAATTCAAAGGAAAAGTTATTAATGAGAACTCAGAGAGACATATAATATTAATAAAAAGAAACAAGTATATAAAATATGCACTATATATTTCTTAGATCACAAAGGAAATCTCAATGAATTGTCTTAAAAATCAATATCATAGAGTCTATGTTGACTGACCACAATTCAGTGAAATTCAAACTCAAAATGTTGGCTAAAATATAATATTTGGAAGTTAAAAAATTCAATTTTATATAATTCATAACCTAAGGTGGAAATCAGAAAGGAATTACAAAGTATGTAGGCCTGAAATAAAACAAAAGTACAATATTTCAAAACTCTTGAGTCTAACAAAATTATATAAGAAAAAAATTAAATACTAAAATGCATTTGATGAACAAAGTCTTCAATTCTATGAACTAGATCTAAAATCAGCAATAAATTATATCCATACTGTGACAGTAAGGAAATAATTATGAATTAAAATATAAATAAAAACAATATAGTTCACTAAAAAAATTGTTTTAAATGGGTTGAAAAATCTATCATTATAAAAACCCCTGGCAAGTCTGATTAAGAGTCAATGCGTTTGACTTTGTAGCACCTATATCCTAAGGGCAGTGAAATAACCTACCTAGTAAACCCGTCCTTGGTTTCCCGGTGCTGCTCCTCACTCAGACCACAGCCCGAGCCCTTGCAGGCACAGGAGGAGATAGAAGAGCAAGGTAGTTGCCTTTTTTTCTAATCAGTTTTGGGTGAAGTTCACTGGACGTTATTTTATGACGAGTACCTGTGTTGAAAGATGATCGCTTCTTTCATTCTTTCTCTCCGTGTTTCAGAAGGCAGGGTTGGCATTCAGAGCTGTGGTGCATCACATGGCTCCTGGCCCTGCCATTCTCTGCTGGAACAGCTGATCTCCAGAGAGTTGCCCAACCATTGCACTACCTCCCTTCAAACAAGGGGGCAGCGCGCTCCATGTGTGTCTGCGACTGGCGCCCTCCAGGAGGCTGTCGTTGCCCTGCAACAGAGAGGGCAGACCCTCTTACAGCCGTCTTCCAGAGTAACGTTAGGTTGCGGAAACTAATAATAATTTTTTTAAATGGCCTTGAATTCTGGATATCCTCTTTTTCCATTTCATTTATTACATTAATTCATTTTTATTATATTTTACGAAAGTATTGGCCCACAATGGAATGCAAAACAACAAAACAAAACTGGCCCTTGACCACAGACGGTTTGAGAAGCACTGCCTTAATACATCCAATGACGTTTCTAGCAACGTTTCTGGCTACTTTTAAGAATCCACTGGGAACAGCAGTCTAGCAACCACAGGGTAAAAGAGCAGTTCCACATCCAAACTGTGGTGACGTCGTTAGTCTTTGTTTAGGGCACCTTGCGCCCCCTTTTCCTCTCTCAGTGACACTTCTCACAGGCTTCATCCTCCACAGGTACCTTCTTGGAAACCACAGACAGCAGCTTTGGGCATCGTGCGGGGCGTGCGCAGCTCAGCAGCGCGCGGGGGTGCGGCCGGCGCCCCACAGAGCCCATCATGGGTGGAGGCGGATTCCCGCCCCGACGCCACTGCCTTGGAGGCTCGTCCTCCACCTAGTTTCCAAACCTGCTCTCAGAAAAGAAGCTGCTATCGATCTTAGTGCTAACAATTAACAGATAAAGATAATGTACTCAACTCAAGGGCAGCTCATGTAGACATTACTTCTAATTACGGGGTGAAAGGTTCGGGCATTAGTGAGGTCAGTGAGGTTCAGGATGAGCTGGGGAGAGCGCCTCACTCCAGGGGAATGACAGCCCACATTCAACACTGATGCTTGTGGACTAAGCGCAGAGCCACTCCCTCCTCCCCTAAAATGTGTCTGCCGCATTCACCCCTGCCGGAGGACTAACCCTATGACTAGGCCCTAACCTGCCATAGTCTACCGCCATCAGTTCACTGCGAAGTTGGCATTTAGCCTTTCTCAGATGTATTAGGTCGTGCCCTTAGAACACTCGAACTCAAAACTTCAGCTACTGTGTCAAAAAACAGCAATCACGAAATGTCTCATTTGCTCCTTTTAATTGCAGAGAAAAAGTCGTGTTTGTTCCCAATCATTGCCAGTTTCTTCCTCCTTAACTCCCTAGAAAGACCTTTTGCTAATAACATGCCAGGAAATACACCTCCGGGGAGAGCTTTGTTCTTTTGTGGCTACTGAAGGGTCTCTTAGCAAAGAAAAGAAAGTGGATGACTACGTGCCAAACATTCGTTCAAGTGTTCTCCAAACATGCTTTATATGACAAAATGATTTGGCTACAGAGAGTGACTGGTATGTCAAGAATTTCATTTCAGGCAACAATTTTGTTATTAGAACAAGTCTCAGTTGTCTACACATTGGTTTTGTTCAGAAGATATAATGCAAGATAAATAAAAAAGAGAACTTTGAATGCTGTTATCTGCTGTGCAGTACTTCTATTGTAAGTACAGATAATAACAGTTCTAATATTTTTTTCATTTCCTTGGGTACCAAATCTCCCTCTCACCTCACGTGATGCTCTTCACGCTGCGGTGGCTGCTGTGGCCACTGCTGCTCCAGCCGCTCAGAAGACCTGAACCAATAATCAAGCAGTGTGTCTCTTGGGAGGAGGAGACATCCTCTTATCTTTAAACTCAGTCTCTTGCATGTCTTACAAGCAGCAACTGAAGTGTTTCTTATAGTCTAGGATACCTCAGGGATGAAAGTCACTTAAAATAGAGGCATCTTACACTGTGACCAACTCCCTGAATAGGTGATTACTTAGGGAAAAAAAAGAGGGAGGAGTATGGGAGAAGCTAAGTTCATGCATGTTCCCAGCACACTGCTGTCCCCAGCTGGAGAGCCCAGAGTTTGATGTCATATAATGCTCCTGCAGCCCCACTAGATAAATGTCACTTCTGAGTTCAGATTACAGGAAGTTTCACAGGTGAGGGATTTCTTGCTCTCATTACATAACTGCCAAATATCACTTTAAAATAAGTTCCAGCATTTGAAATACAGAATTTCCATGACAGAGGAGACTTATCCTGTGACCACATGATATGGTAAGATGTGTCCTAGATCAAAGGTGAGAGGACCAGAATGTTGGTTGTAACTTTGCTGGTTCTCTCAGGTTTCTCAACTATAAGGCAGGCTTAGCAACTCCCCCCAGGAGTGTTATAAAGACACAAGGAGTGGGTATAGGGAAGTGCACTTTGAAAACCAGGGAGTGTTATATGTCAATGGTTCTCAAAGTTCAGCATGCATCAGGATTTGTTAAAACATTGTTTGCCAGGATCCACTCCCTGGGTTTCTGATGCAGTTGGTATGGGACAGGCCTGGAGAGTTTGCATTTCTAAGTTCCCAGGTATCGCAGATGCTACAGGTCCAGGCAGCACACTCTGAGAACAACTGACATAAATTAATTGCTTTCAAACTACATTCAGGTCTTCACTGTGACCCTTGTCTCCCACCCATCTCTGGTTCAAACAGAGCAGCTGGGCAGGTTTTACTTTTATGTCTTTGCCAATATTGGGGTTCTGGGTAATATTTCATTTGAAAGAAGGGTTAAAATTGTCAGTTTAAAAAATATTAAAATGGTAAAGCACTGAACTGTACATCTTGCATGTCTCAGCAAAAATGAAATGGAGTTTATAAATTATCTGAGTATTTTGATCAGATGGAAAATCTAAACTAAATATTATGAGTTCAAACTCTGGAAATTTCAAGGGCCTGTATTATTCATCTTTGTTGTCCTGGATACTTAGAAAATTCCAAATTGTCCTCTATCGGACTGTTGGGGCACTCACAGATTTAAATCTGAAAGAATCTATAAGGAGAACAAGCTTTTAGTCTAGTCAAATCATTAATATTGCAATATAAATCTAGGTGCCAATTTTTAAATATACTTTATCCTTTCTGGGTTGTTTTGTGATAGTAAGAGAATAAAATGACTTTGTGTTACTTAACGGAAAAGCATTATACAAATCAAACTTAAGATCAATTCTTAATTATCATATTTCATGAAGGAAAAATGAATATTAAACAATCAAATGCCTTTCTCCAAATTCCACCAGTGACCAAAATATGTGAACAGTATTTATTTAGGCTGGGAAATTTATGGTGAGATTTTCTTAGTGGATATTTAATTACTAATTTTACTTTGCTTAGATTAATATGAGAACTTAAAAGTAAAGTGGGATTTCACCTAAATTATAGTTTCTTATACTATTTCCTATGGAAATAAACCAAGTCTCGTAGAAATCGCTATTCCCATATTTGGGACAAGAAATGTCCAAGATGAGCCTGGGACATCTTATTTTACCAGGAAGAAAGGAAGTTTTCAAATGACTAGTGGAGTCATGACACACGACGTAGGAGGCAACCTGAAGGGGCTCACACTAGGCAAGCTTGCACCAACTTGATCATCGGAAAGAATATTCACTACAATGGATTAACACACATTACATATAAAACTTTTGTATTTATAATGATTAAAAAAACCTCATTGGCCAACAACACTATTAGGGCATCAACTCATTACTTTAAAATTGAAAAGTAAAGGAAAATGACCAGGCATTTGTTTTGTAATTCCTGAACGACCTGTATTTCAAAGTAACCAATAGTAAATGAGGAAAAATTGTTCTTTGTAGAAAATATTCAGCTTTAAAAAATGCAGAAAGAATGAAAGAATTAGAAAGGCACCCAAAGTGAAAAAATCAATCTAAGAAGCAATTATTAAATGGATTATAAAGCCATTAAGTGAAATGTTAATGAAGAACTTTATAGTGGAGAAATCAGGCTGACTGCACCTGGACCCATTGATTAACTTTAACATTCATTAAAAATGGAACAAGACACGTTGTACTTTAAGAGGTACTTCAAAGGGAAGTTGAAAGCATCCATCTAGGAAGTATTCTTGCCAAATAATGTGGCTGAAACTAATCACACCTCCATATCTAACTACCAGCTTACCGGGAATAGAGGAAAAGTTAATAACATCAAATGAAATGATTAGCCAAATGTGGAAATCAAAACATTCTATTGGACAAGAGAACTGGTTTTTCCAACATAGCAATAGCATGAAAACGGTGGAGGTGTGGAGGCAGCATAGTTAGAGTTAAAAAGGAGACATAACCCATAACAATGAACTAGCTTCTAATTTGACAAAATATACTATAGTATAACTATACTATAACTAAAAAGTATAACTATAATCTATAATCATATATTTCTGAACCAGTTGGGGATATTTTAATATAGATTAGATATTGGGTAATATTAAGGGAAAATTATTAATTTTGTTAGGTGTGATAATGATATAGTGATTGTATATGGGTGTATGTATATGATGGAGGTATTATTGTGTATATATATATATTTTATTAGTGATATACACTACTGAAGTCTTTCTAGTTATGCCGTGATATCTGAGATTTGCTTTTAAAGCACATAAGCAAAATAAAATATTAATGAGAATAAGAAATAATTGAAACAAGATTGCAAAATGGTCACAGTTGTTGAAACTAGGTGAGAGTATATAAAAATTTAGCATACTACTTTCTCTACCTATGTGTAGGTTTGAAATTTTCTCCCCGAAAAAGTATAATATAATAGGAAGTAGAGAGAGATGACCCCAGATTGATATAAGGAAATAGAGGAATCTAGCCCAATGGTTCTCACTTTGTTCTCAAAAGCTCTTTATACTCTTAAAAATTATTGAGGACTCCAAAGAGTTTTTGTGTATGTGGGTTATATCTATTGATATTTACCACATTAGAAATTAAAATAGATAATTTAAAAATATTAATTTATGAATTCTTTTCAAAATGGCAAGAATGTCATTCTATGTTAACATAAATAACATAGTCTTGTTAAAAAATTTATTTTCAAAAAAATTAGAAGACTGGTGTTGTTTTAAATATTTGCAAATTTCTTTAATTTCTGGCTTAATTGAAGAAAGCTAGATTCTCAAATCTGCTTTATTCAGTCTGTTGCAATATCTTGTGTTGGCTGAAATATATGAAGCAAATGCAGCCTTACAAAAATACATAGTAGGAAAAAGAAGGAGTCTTTAATAACCTTTTCAGATAACTTTGAATAGTCTTCTGTGATGGTACACCAAAATTTTATAAATACTTTTCTTTAAATATTAGTTGTAGTGTAGAATCTGAAACCATATCAATGAACTTTTCACACTCTATTACATATTCTATTACAATAAAATCCATTGGTCCATCTTGCACTTTAAATGGATATTTTACCCATGCATGATTCTGTAATGTCAGGCATTGGTCATGAGAGAAATATTGGTTCAAGTTAAACAGATTGCCCAAATGTTGACATGTTTCATTATATAATTTCAAAGAATCACGGTGGTAATTACTACCACAGATATCAGAAAACTCTTTAAATATTGGGAAACTGTCAAGCTCATGATGATGGATGGAAGTTTTCCAAAATTCTAATTTTTGCTTGGAAGCTCAAATTTTATCATTGGCAACAAATACTGTCAGTTTTTTTTTCTTGAAATGATGGGCTTACTAGTTCATTTTCAAGAAATTTTTTGTCTAATACCCAAGTCTGTATCAATGTGTCTGTCTATTATTCTTTTAAGTAAAAGTGATGCCCCATTAAAAAAAGAAAGGTGCTATTTCCGCTCACACGTCAGAAAATTGCACAAATGCTTTTTTTTTGGAGACAACCATCCTACTTTGGTAACCAATAGAAGAGTTTCACTCAAATTTCCCATTTTGTCACACAGAATGTTAAAAAGTGGAATACTCAAGGTTAGATTTAATTAAATTACTAAATTTTCCTCCTCCATTAAGGACACTCTTGAGTGAAACTATTCATGTATTTTTAACTTTTTACTGTGGGTCTTGATGGTAAAGTAAACGAGGACTGCTGGTAGTCTCATGCCACTGCTTTGATTCTGGGCCAAGACATCTGCAGTTTTGCTCTCATTGCTTCTGTGCCATCAGTGAAATGTCAACACAGTGAAAAAAGCAAATAACATCTTACCATTATTATGAAAGTAGTTTTGACCTCACAATCCCCATGACAAGTACTAATCTTGTCAAAATTCCATTGGTTATCCACAAAATAAATAAATAAAAGAATTATCAATAGAAAATGCTAGCATAATCAAAAGGTTCATTTTCTAATCAACCCTTCCCTCCTCTCAATAGTTAAAAAAAGTGTTTAGCCTTCCATGGAAATTTTTAAACAGAACTTTGACCTGGAATTTTAAACTTGAAAAGAACTCAGAAATTTTATTTCTTGATCTATAAAACTAACCTGAAAAATTGATTATTATGGGCATTCTTTGACAAAAAGCATAAAATGCTTCTTCATAGATATGGGTTGTATATTTCCCACACAGCACATCCTCTACTGAGAAAAGCTCTGAAAGACACAACTCGTGGATCAACGACCTGAGTTTTATCTCAGGAACACACAGAGCTAGACCAAAAAGGAAACTGGATCCTAAAGGCAATGTGTGGAGAAAGTTAGGGTTTGTAGGTGTAGAAGAGCTGTCCTTCTTCCTTTGAGTTTCTTTTCCTCTTTGTAGAGAACATCTCTGGGCTTTCCTCCAATTGTCTGCTGATTGTTTTCAATTTTCTTTTCTTTATCAACTTTCTTACCAACTGTCCAGACCCAAATCTAAATAGTAGTCTTGTATTGTCATTTCCTCTATTTATCCAAGGATGGACTTTTATTCACCTCCTCCTTCAGAAATTGACCTGAAAAGAAACATGCTAATTGAAGTTTAATATAGAAAAGTAGCAAGGGCAAGTGCTCCTCCTTTGTAAGAATTTCTAGGAATTAGAGATAGGAATTCTCTGGCAACTCAAGACTTTTTTTTCCTCTAAATGTGTCACAAAGTAAACAGAGATAGAAGAACTGACAAAGAGTGGACAGATGTACAAGATATAAAATAAATACACTGAGGTCAAGTGTTTACAGCCATTTCTGTTTATATTTACCTAATTAAATGAAAGACCTATTATTTTTCAGAAATACACATATTGAACCCAAACAATCTTCCAGTTTAAATCTAAATCCTCTTTTATCTTCTTTGTTTTACTCGTTGATTCACTTTGAATAGATTTTCTACACAAAGCTTTGTGGTATCCTTGGTAATAATATAATTAACCTAGTAAACATAATACATTTGCATTACAGACTGAAACATATTTTTTGCATACTAATTAAGGATTCATTTATTGTTTCTAGTCAAAACAGAAAGAAGAAAGATTTGGACTGTCAGACCCCACACCATCTGCATTCCTAATAACAATAGAAATCAAACTGGTACATTCACAGGGACAAATTCCTTTAGAAATGTGTTTTATTTTACCAAGAAGCAATGTTATTAAATATGACTTTCAAAAGTTTATATAACTTTGCAGAGACATTTTATTCTAACGTAATTTATAAAGGCATAAATAACTGTATAGTTAATAAAAGTGCATTATTTAGTCAATATACTTTGTTCTTTCTTGTTAACATAAAAGAATTAAGCACAAACCCCAAGTGACTTTTTCAGTTGGATGGAATCATTTGATAAGAGCTTATTACTTCTCCTGGTTAGATGTTTAGCAAAAATACCTGGGGATAGTCCTTTTCCTAGCATTTTTCCTATGGTCACTGATCCTTTGTGGTCACTCTATTTTTTCTTTTCTTTCCTGGTATCTTCATAAACAAAATGAAACAATTCAAATGCACCAGTTAATATCACCTACCACCTTTCCCTTAACCTTTTGGAAATCACATAATACCTAAGAAAATCCTTTAGTCATTTTCTCAAATTATCCAAATTCATGGAACAAGTGCAAGTATCCTTTTCTTCATGCTACTAGTCCACTTATCTCAGGCATCAACAAGCACTTCTAGTTTTACACTGAGAAGCACCACTAACCAGTCAAAAAGCATCTTTCACTTCGGGCACTGAGGGTTGCTTATTCTCTTCGTACTGATTAATGTAGTTAATCACTACATGTCTATCTTTGTCTTATTTTCTATCAAATTATTGCTGTTTATGAGGCATATAGGCTACATGCCTTGAGTGGTAAGGATTTTTAATATCACAACAGTTCTTAGCTAGGGGTAAGCATCAGAATTGCTTGGGAAACCAACTTAAATTAGAGATGTTTATGGAAGAAGAATCTCTAGGAGTGAGACCAGTCAGAGATATTTCCAAAATACCCCCAGGTGATTCTGAAGCACACCCCTGGTCAAGGAACAGTATGTTCATTCTTCAGTAGAACATTCAATGCTTTTTTGAATCTTACATTTAATTAAGAACAATTGTTTACGAATATTTTCAGGAAAATCTAGAATTATTAGTTTGAATAGCTGCACTTAGCGTTTTAGGAGAAGGCTACATCCCATTGTGTTTTTTAGACAGCATTTTAACATTTGCTTTTTCTTATTGAGGTCACACTGGTTTATAACATTATATGAACTTCAGGTGTGCATCATTATATTTCAACTTCTGTATAGACTACCTCGTGTTCACCGCCCAAAGTCTAGTTTCCATCCATCACTATACAAATGTCCCTCTTTACCCCTTTCACCCTTTCCCTGCCCCACTCTGGATGCCTTTTGTGGTTAATGGTTACTACAGGAGGCAACATATTCTATAAGAGCAGGAAATGGGTTTGTCTTGCTAATTACTGTAGCCACATTCTTTAGCCCAATGTCAAACACATGGGAGTTGCTTGATAAATGTTTCTTGAATGACAGAGCATAAGGTTTTGTATAACAGTGAGACCATCAGCCTTTTAGTAAGAGAAAGCTTCAATTCAACAAGAAACATAAAAACTGTTTCTAAAACATATTCCAAGCTTTATGATTTTCACAACAGATTGTGAATTGAGCAAATGACATCCATTTGTAGCTATTCAAATGGTCCCTGAAGCAGAAGTTACCAGACATGTTCTACCTGTACAACAAACCCACAGTTTATGTAAATCGTAGATAAGGCAAGATTCAGTCACTCCTTAAATCTTTCAGAAAATCATTCCACTAATATTTTTGTGAAGTTTGATTCAACCTGTTACTGCTCTTATGAATGCTTTCATGTAGCAAGAGAATGAAAGTTTTGCAAATGGGTTTAAGAACCACCAAGAGGCTGCCATGGAATTTTTATCACATATCATCATTCCTGAGAGAGTATTGAAATGGCTAATATGTTTTCTCATCTGTAGCGGCAGGGTTTTTTTTTTTTTTAATATATTCTTTTGGATTCTGAAAATAAAATCAAGTATCTGTCTTTATAATACCTACAAATGTAAAAACAATAACTGACACTTGTTTTGCAGGGTAGTTAGCAAGAATATTTCCTTTATTTTAAAGTATACTTGTAATATGGATTTCAATCTTAATAATCAAGATTTTCTTTGCATGTTGGAAAATCATACATTTCTTTTTTTTTAAAGAAATGTGATGAGATGTCCAAGTTTTCTAAACATCTCTTTATATCTATAGTCTGTCAAAATAGTAAACAAACAGAGCTATATCTATGATGACTGCGGATATTACTCTTAAAACATGGCATGGCAAGGACTGAAAAATCAACAACTGTTTTTGGATCGACATGAGAGAGGAGGACACAGGGCAAACTGCTCTTCCCAAGATTGGAGAGTCAGGCAGGTATTCACCAGAGAGCAAAGGTTTATGGAGCAGAGACTCAAAGCAGAAACTGCCTCGGAACCAGTGCCAGGGCAGGAAAAACCTCACCTGTAATTGACAAACTGATGGAGACTCAGTGAGGACAACTCTGAGAGTTAAAATCTCCAGGGGAACCCAGTCCTAGGGGCCCCACGATATTGTGAGATTTACCACCAGGAGCTGGAACAGTAAAGATCAAGGAAAAATCCCTTCAGGATTCTGGCAAAAGAAGGGGAAAAGGAACCATTTTGAAATATGTCAGAGCACTCTGTTCTTCTTAAGGACTAACCTCAGGGAAAACTAATTATCAGAGCCTCACCTGCTGGGGTATTATCAGAGCCGGACTGACCTGAGGGAAGAGGAACACTCAACTCCCGCCCACTCTGGCCATCTTGTCCCACCTAAGGGGGGAGCACTGAAGTTCACAGTCCAGAGGCACAGGCTCACTGAAACACTGAGACTGAATCATAGGACTAGAGAAGCTTTGTTGCCAGGAGACCTGCCTTGCAAGAAATGTTAAAAGAAATTCTTTAGAAAGAAGGAAAATGATATAGGCCAGAAGCTTGGAGCTACATAAAGACAGGAAGAACATCAAAGAAGAAATAAGTGAAAGTAAAATAAAAACTTTTATTTTTCTTATTCTTAATTGATCTAATAGATGACAGTTTGTTCAAAATAATAATAGCAATGATGTATTCACTTATGTATGCTTGTGTATATACTCTATGCATACATATATAAGCATACATAAGCATATATATTTTTCTTCCTCCTGTCATTTGTATCAGATATATATGCTTATGTATAAGTGAAATGAATGACTGTAATGATAAAAGGGACTGAAGGAAAAAGGATTATTTTGTTATTATAAAGTTATTATAAGGTATCTACCCATGAAGTGATACAGTGTTATTTGAAAGTGAACTTGGATTATTTATAAATGTATATTGCAAATTGTAGGGAAATGACTAAAAAAAAGTAAAATAAGAAGGATAATTAATATGCTAAGAAAGGAGAGAAGGAGGAATCACATAAAATGCTCAATTAGAACCATGAAAGCAAGAAGAGTGGAAGACAAAAATAAGAACAAACAAGGGCCATAAATAGGAAATAGTGATGAATATGATAGATATTAATCAAACTATATAAATAATCACTTTGAATATCAATGGTCTAAATGCAGCAATTAAAAGGCAGGGATTGTCAGAGTGGATCAAGGAACAAGACCCAAGTATAAGTTGTCTACAAAACCTCACTTTAAATATGAAAACAAATAGAGGTTACTAGTAAGGGGATGGATAAAAATATACTATGCTAACACTAATCAAAAGAAATCAGAAGTAGCTAGCTATATTAATTTCAGACACAGCAGACTTCAAAGTAAGGAAAGTTATCAGGGAGAAAGAAGAGTATTACATAATGGTAAAGGGGTCAATTCTCCAAGAAGGCATGACAATTCTCAATGTGTATGCCTAATAATACAGCAATAAACCACATAGGTCAACAACTATTAGAACTGTAGGGAGAAACAGATAAATCCGCTATCATATTTGGAGACTTCAACACCCCTCTAGCAGAAGTGGAAATATCCAGCAGACAGAAAATCAGTAAGGATGTAGTTGAACTCAACAACACAATCAATCAACTGGGTGTAATTGACATCTGTAGACTCATTCATCAGAGAAGAATACACTTTTTTCAAGCTTATGTGGAACATTCACCAAGATAGACTACATTCTGGGTCATAAAGCATACCTTAACAAATTTAAAGCAATGGAAATCATATGATGTCTGCTCTCAGACCACAGTGAAATTAAATTACAAATCAGTAATGGAAAGATAAATGGAAAATCCCAAAACTTGTGGAGATGAAACAACACACTTCTAAATAACACATGGGTCACAGAAGAAATCTGAAAAGAATTTAAGTGTTTTGAATTAAATGAAAATAAAACCCAACTTATCAAAATTTATGGGATGTTGTGAAAGCAGTGATTAGGATAAAATTTATAGGATTGAATGTATATATTAGAAAAGAAGAAATATCTAAAATCAACAATCTAAATGTCCACCTCAGGAAACTAGAAAAAGAAGAGCAAACTAAGTGCAAAGTAAGGAGAAAAAAAGAAATAGGAAGAATTAGAGCAGAAATCAATGAAATTGAAAGGAAGAAATCAATGGAGAAAATCAATGAAACCAAAAGCTGGTTCTTTGAAAAGATCAATAAAGTCAGTAAGTTCCTAGCCAGGCTAACCAAGGAAAAAAGAGAAAGTACAAAAATTAATAATACTGGAAATGAAAGAGGAGACATTACTACAGATCCTGTGGAAATTAAAAGGATAATAAAAGTAAACAACTCCATGCCCACAAATTTGATAACCTGGATGTAATAGAACAAATCCTTGAAAGACACAAAAGAAATTATACCAATTCTCTACAATCTCTTTAGAGGATAAAGCAGAGGGAATACTTCCTAGTTCATTCTATGAGGCATTACCCACATATCCTATTAGCATTACCCTAATACGAGAAAAGGAAAACTACAGACCAATATCCCTCATGAACATAGATGCAAAAATCTTCAAAGAAATATTAGCAAATTGAATCCCTAAAAGTATAAGAAGACTTATACACCACAACTAAGTGGGATTTATCCCAGGTATGCAAGACTGGTTCAACATTTGAAAATCAATTAATACAATTGATCTCATCAATAGGCTAAAAAAGAAAAATCACATGATCATATCAATAGATACAGAAAAAGCACTTGACAAAAGCCAACATACGTCCATGATAAAAACTCACAGTAAACTAGGAAAGGAAGGAAACTTCCTCAACTCAATAAAGACTACAAACAAACTACGGTTAGCATCATACTAAATGGTGAGAAACTTAAAGCTTTCCCACTAAGAGTAGGTACAAGGCAAAGATGTCCCATCTTCCAACTTCTTTTCAACCGGAAGTTCATATTGGAAGTTCTTGCTAATGCAAAAAGGCAAGAAAAGGAAATAAAAGCTATACAGATTGTGGTGGAAGACATAAAACTGTCTTTGTTCACAGATGTTGTGATCATCAATGTAGAAAATCTGAAACAAAACACCACTGGAACTAATTGATAATTATAGCGAGGTTGCAAGATATAGGTTAATATACAAAAGCCTGTTGCTTTCCTATACACCAGCAATGGACAGATGGAATTAGAAATTTAAACCACAATGTCATTTACATTAGCACCCAAAAAATTAAAATACTTAGGTATAAAGCTAACAAAATATGTACAAGATCTATGTGAGGAAAACTACAGAACTCTGATAAATGAAATCAAAGAAAAACTAAATAAATGGAGAAAGATGTTCCATGTTCATGGTTAGAAAGACTCAAAACTGACAAGATATCAGTTCTGCATAATTTGATCTATAGATTCAATGCAATCCCAATCAAAATTATAGCACAATATTTTATAGATATCAATAAACTGATTCTAAAGATCATCTGGAAAGACAAAAGAGCCAAAAGAGCCAACACAATATCGAAGGAGAACAAAGTTGAGAAACTGACACTACTCAAGTTCAGGACTAACTACATAGCTACAGTAATCAAGGTAGTGTGGTAATTGGGCAAAGAGTAGACAAATAGATCAATAGAACAGAATAGAAAGCCCAGAAATAGACCCAGACAAATATAGTCAACTGATCTTTGAGAAAGGAACAAAGGCAATTCAGTGGAGAAAGGGTAGTGTTTTTTTTAACAAATGGTGCTGGGACAACTGAGCAACTACAGGCAAAAAAAGAAAAAAAAAATGAAACTAGACACAGACCTTATACTCTTCACAAAAATTTACTCGAAATGAATCATAGACCTAAGTGTAAAATGCAAAATTATAAAACTCCTACAAGACAGCACAGGAGAAAAATCTAGATGACCTTGGGTATAGTGATGCCTTTTTAGATAAAATACCAAAGGCACGATCTAAGAAAGAAATAATTGATAAGCTGGACTTCATTAAAATTAAAACTTCTGCTCTGCAAAAGACACAATGTCAATAGGATTAGAAGACAAGCAACAGACTGGGAGGAAATACTTGCAAAAGATGTACCTGATACAGGACTATTGTCCAAAACATGCAAAGAATTCTTAAAACTCAACAATCAAAAGATAAACAATACAATTAAAAAGTGGGCTGAAGATCTTAGTGGACACCTCACAGAAAAAGATACACAGATGGCCACAAAGTGTATGAAAAGATGCTCCACATCACGTTCATCAGGGCAATACAAATTTAAACACAATGAGATACCACTACACACCTATTAGAGTGGAACGCTGGCAACCCCAAATGGTGGCGAGGATGTGAAGCAATAGAAATCTCATACATTGCTAATGGGAATACAAAATGGTACAGCCACTTTGGAAGACAGTTTAGCGGTTTCTTACAAAACTAAACATTCTCTTACCATACAATCTGGCACTTCATATTTAATTTACCCAAAGGAGTTGAAAACTTATGTCCACACAAAACCTGCACAAGGATGTTTATAGCAGATTTATGCATAATTGCCAAAATTTGGAAACCACCACAATGTCCTCCATAGGGGAATGGACAAATAAATTGATACATCCAGACAATGAACTATTATTCAGAGATAAAAATAAATGAGCTATCAAGTCATGAAAAGACATAGAGGAATCATAAATGTATATTGCTAAATGAAAGAATCTAGACTGAAAAAAACTATATACTGTATGATTCCAACTATATGACATTGTGAAAAAGGCAAAACTATGGAGATAATAAAAACATCAGTGACTGCCATAGATGGGGGTGGGGAGATGAACAGGTGGAGCACAGAGGATATTTAGGGCAGTGAAAATACTCTGTATGATATTATAATGATGGATCTATGTCATCATACATGTGTCCAAACCCATAAAATACTTATCACCAAGAGTGAACTCTAGCTTAAACTATGGACTTTGAGTGACATGATATGTCAATGTAGGTTCATCCTTGTGAACAAATGTACCATTCTGGTGAATGATGTTGATAATGGAGGGGACTATGCATGTGTGGGGCTGAGGGTATATGGGAAATCTCTGTACCTCCCTCTCAATTTTGTTGTAAATGTAGAACTGCTCTAAAAATAAAATAAAACCTTAAAAACTTAATTAAACTTTAAAAATGCAGCAGGGCAACATGATTGTGTGAGAGCTATCAATTTAGCGAGTTGAATACAATGAGTTGTTTGTAACAAGGTGGTTTTTACCATAAAGTGTTTAGAAGTTATAGCATGTCCAATACAAGGGATTCCTTCATTATTTTCAGTTATGAGCTGTCAACATAAAATATCATATTAGGATTTTCTAGAGGGAACATCAGTCAAGTCAGTATAGGACATGCTTACAGCTTAAAGAAATGTCAAATAGTCATGGAATTCACTGTTAACAAAGGGGTGAAGTAAAATAGCTGAATTCAGATTGGAGTAGCTTTTGGAAGTTTTGCGGTGAACAGACTATAAAAGAATTTCAGAGAGTTACTCAGATGGTCAAGACTTGTTGAGGTTTTGTTTTTTGTTTTTCAGATATAAAGGCTTCTATAACATAAGGGTCCCATACAATAAGAGGCCAAACTAAAAGAATGCTGGTAAGGATTAAGTTTAATTGTATGGCCACCATTATAGGTCATAAATCAAGTGGATGAAGTAAAATAAGATTAAAAGAAATTTAAAATGTTTAATGACCTTATGATGATTTCTCAGTTTCTGAGTAAGCGTTCTTACAACACAACTTTCTATTTTATGCACAAAAATGAGTACAGTTTAGCAGTTAGGAATACCCTACATTTGGGGTTCTTGTGATATATAGTTAGTAAAAGAGAAGACAAATTTTGCTTTCAGCCATCCCAGAGTAATAGAGACTGAATTCATACTCCAACTATGAAATAACCAGTAAACTGGATAAAATATATGAAATAATGTTTTCAGACACTGGATTACAGAAAGCACAGAACTGTGATGCTTAGAGAAGAGAAATAAAAATGCCAAGCCTTATGATTGCAGTAGCTTACTGCTGGAGAAGGGTTCCAGGACATCACAAACAAAAGTGAACACAGGTAATGTCTGGAAGTCACTCTAAATTAAGAAGGCAAAATCAGAGATCTGGGAGAAGAAAGGTGAATAGATTTGTAGGATAGAAAACAAGAAAGGATGGAGTTTCCAGAGAGAGAGAGAGAGAGCTCTGAAGATTTTAAGAGTCCCCTGGAGTTTTTGGTTGAGTGTTGATCTGAATATGAGTGAGAAGAAACTTCCCAAGATCTAGGAAAGACCACAAGAAAGCAACAGCGTCAAAAAATTCCTGGAGCTCACGCAGGACTGGGAAATTTGTGTTTCCACAAATCGGAGTATAAAGACCTGAAAATACATGGGACATGGGGTAAGGTCTTAATAGGGGGTCTAAATTAGCCCTAGACTAAAGGCTACTCTGGACCTAGCCAAAGATATATTAAGCATAAGCCTTGCAAGGATCAAATTTTTAAAGTATATTCACTTCACTCCAGATAAAGACTTAGCGTTATTTAAGGGAATACAATGAAATCCAGAACACAACTATGTAAATTTCACAATATTGTGATATTAAACAAAAAATTATTAGATTAAGTGAAGAAGTAGAAAAATTTTACCCATACCCAAGAGAAATATCAATCAATAGATACAGATGGAAAAATGATAGAGAAAATGAAATTAGCAGAAAAGGACATTAACATCACCATTGTCACATCACATAGTAATAGATAATATTTATTGAGTGCATACTATTTGCAGATAGGTACTATTATTATGTTCACTTTACAGATGAGGAAACTTCAGAAGATAGAGGCTGATAGAAACTTTGGAAGATAGAGGCTTAGCTGCATACCTAGTTAATGGGAGAACCTAGAAAATCTAGCTCCAGAACCTATACAGTTAACCATAATTCTCTACATTCCTTTAATCTACAAGATGGTGAATACACAATATACTTATAGAAGCCACATATCACCATTTTTTCTGAAGTCACTTCTCCAAAGCCTGGTCTTGAGATACTGGTAGTGAACTTGAATTCTGAGAGATTGATCTGGATATGAAGCAAGATGGAGCTACTTGGGTCAACACAGAGGCAAACAAGGTCAGTGAAAGCACAATCCTAAAATGCTGCTCCTGGAAGCACAAATTCAGTAGAAGTAATTGTGCAGAACCAAAGGCATGATGTCAGTATAGGGGGATTCGGAATTGTATGAGTCAGAATAGAAAAAGGCCCAACAGAAACTAAATAACACCATACTTTTGTTTGTTTTTGTAGAATGCCTCTAGTCTCTTTTGTCTGAGGAGAAGGAGCTTTTAGAAACACAGATCAATTTCAGATAATTTTGGTCTCAGAAAATGATGTTATTTCAGCATTATTTATACCAAAGCAATAATACACACATTAAAATGGTATTCCTTAAAAAAGATACACTCGTATAAGGGTTGTAATAAATATTCCCTTAGTTAATTTGTTTCATCAAATTCTGTTCGAGTAACATACCACTTTCTAACACACACCTGCTATCCTAGGAATATCTGAAGTATTGGAGTTACCCATTCACCCTAGGTTTACATTGGCTTTTAATTAACAGAGAACATTATATAGCACAAATACCAACTACTAATTTTACACCCAGCATGTTAACACAGAAAATTTCAGGAAGATGTACATTTTAAATAGTTATTTCATCTTTATTGCAACTATTGTTACTCTTTCCTATCTCTTCAGGTCATTAATTCAGATCTTATCAGGCAGACATGAACTCAATTCTGTTGTCCCTACCCCTCCATTCCACTCCCACTTCACTTTCTTTTTGAGTTTTCCTTTGCATCTAGAGTCCCTCGGTGCTAATTCCACCTTCTTAGCCAGTTCTTTACAATGATCTTAGTCCACTTAGCCCCAGAGCCCCCACTGCTCCCTGTGGTACATTCCAGTCTCACACTCTTCTTCCATTTTGGGGCTATAAGAAATATCTTAAATTCAACACTGTTAATATTTATTGAAAATTTGAAGCACAACATAGTTCTTTTTTTATTGAGAAACACAATATAAATTGAACATCAAAAGGTCATGCTCTTTGCCCTGTGGAACATCTCAAAGCAGCTCAAGCAAGAAAAGGGGCTCATTGTCATGCCTTCATTCTAGCAAAGACAAAGTCGCGCATAAGTCAGAAACTGGACAGTGCAGAGCTGAGGCACAGTACTAGGTACAGGGAATGAATGAGATAAACAAATCAAACTTAGAAAAGTGGGATTCATGTTTTAAAAGGGGGAAAAGAGCTGTGAGTGTTCAAATACATTTACTACAATAATTGTTATAATAGAACAATATACAAAGTTTTCTGAAAGCCAAGAGTAGGCAGGAAAAGCTATGTCTGACTTGTGGCATTACAGATTTGATGCTTTAGATGAAGTTTGAAAGATGAGTAGATGTCTAGAGAGAAGAATTTTGTCTATTTGTTACACATCTAGTGAACAATTGCCTGGCACTTAAGTATTATTTGTTGAATAAATAGATATTGTTGAATGAAAATGGATAAGAAACTCAAACATTCCAATGATAAAGCCTAAAGGGCAGATTATGACTGGAAGTTAGGCTAATCAAGTTGGTTAGGTAATACTAATGCTATTTTTTAAAATCGTTCACTGATAAATGTAGTATCTTTTAGGGTAACCAATACAACACAGAGCATTACAGAAAAATAATAATCCAAAAATATAATTTTCATACTCTCTGCTAAAGTTATTCCATAGCAAAGAGCCTCATATAGTTGTATGAGAAAAACTACCTTAGGTGCAGGGTTCCCCTAAAAAGCATCTTAAGTTAGTATCCAAGACAAACCTTATTTTCATCCTAGTAAAAGTGGAACTCCCTCATTAAGAAAAACTCTATGACATCCATTATCATTAAGAAAAATGGATATAATGGCAAAATTATCCTTATGGGATAGAAATTGGGAGACCTGGGATCTAGTCTAGCCTAAACACTAATAGTTAACACGGCCTTGAACAAACCTCCTAACTTGCCAAGTCTCATTCCTTTATCTATGACATGAGAACAACTACACAATGTCTGTGGCCTCTTTCCAGATCTGACGTGCTAGGACACTGATAAGCATTTGATAGAAGCTTATTTTTCCAGATGTTTCAGACATGCATTTTAAAGTTTTTATATGTGTAACTGTGTGTGTGGCATGTGTGTATGTGTGTGTACAGTATATCATACCTCTTGTCTTAGAAAAAGAATATGACAAGTTTAGGTAGAAAATTCTATGACAGCACATATTTCCTTAGATAAGTGAACCACATCTTAGGGTATAAAACTGATTCACAGATTTTAGGTAGCCTAGATCAATAAATATGTCAGCTCTATCTTGCTGTTGATATCAATTATACCTTCAGTTTTCTAGTTCTTTCTGGTTAATGATGAGTAAATCAAAGGATCAATAAAACCAGACCAATTGCCTGAAAGAAAAATCGTCTCCAGAAACTTGTCAGTGGGAGTCTCAAATTTGCAAGTGAAATTTTTTTCTGCTAAGAACTTTTAAAAGTCCAAAATATATACTATGGATATATAGCTATTTCACTAAAAGTAGTTTAGGTTTATTTTCATAGAAAGAAATAGTCTAAGCATCCA
Organism: Tapirus indicus; assembly: GCA_031878705.1. NCBI lineage: Eukaryota > Metazoa > Chordata > Mammalia > Perissodactyla > Tapiridae > Tapirus > Tapirus indicus. The sequence continues at coordinate 5,080,276 of CM062933.1, forward strand.
AATGCAATTGCTTTGACCAAGGGCAGATGATATTTTCTCAGTGCATAACTTGCACTTATTTTTTAATATTAATTAAATAAAACATTCTGCTTGAATTAAATGGCATAGAGATATACAAAGCAAAATGAGAATCTCTCCTTTACAACTATTCCCATCACTCCATGTAACTGTTGTCACAGATTCTGTGTGCTTCCTCCCAGGCCTCTCTACATGTGTAGATTTATCTTCATACATAGATTTTTTTCACATTTAAATTAAGCCACTGTGTGCATGCTACAACTTCTACGTAATAAGACTTACATATCTTTCTATGTTAGTACACTTAGATTGATCTGATTGTCTTTAAGAGCTACAAAATATTCCACTGTATGGATATACCAAAACATATTTTATCATTTGGACATTGATGGAGGTTTCATTACTTTCATTTTTTCTGCTCACACGCATGGAATATCATTTAACATATGTTTTTACAGATATGTGAATATTTATTGTGGGAATAACTCTATGTGATGTATATTTTCATCTATATATACTGCAAATTACATTCCAAAATAACTTCATTAATTTTCACTCTTACTAACAGTGTGACTGTGACCCTGTTTGTATAGTCTCAACAAAACTTGACATTTTCAAACTTCAAAAATTTTTACCAGTCTTGTAGATTGGTAAAATCTAGAAAATGAGCTCACTTTTATTCTCTAATACTACTAAGATTCAGCATCTTTTTATATGATTATTATCAACTTTGTTCCTTTTGTGAATGATTAATGATAGCCTTTCACATTTTTTAGTCAGTCTGCTTTTCTTTTCATAGTTGTGTGTAGTCTGCATAGAAATCCTTTTCAGTTAAATGCATTGCACATATTTTCTTCTAGCCAGCTACTTTTCTTTTCCTTATTGCACTAAAGCTTTTAGTTTGTATGCCATCTGATCTGTAAGTCTGTTGTAGCTTCTAGGTTGTGTGTCTTACTCAGAAATTCATTTCTCACTGTAAGATGATTTTTTAAATCTGCTATATTTTATTTTGTTTTGTTTTTATGTGTTTTACATTTGTTTCCTTAATTCATCTGGAATTATATTTTGGGGAGGAGCAAGGTAGTGATTTAATTTGGTTTTTTTCTCCCAGAAAAATGACCTATTTTCACAATATCATTAATTGGATCATTTATTTTCCCTGACCCATCTTACAAGCATAATTTAAAATGCTACCTATATCATGAACTAAATTTTATAGATGTAAATATCTCTTTCTGAACATTATTTAAAGTTATAATTCTCTAGTTGTCTTCATGTGCTGATACAATTTTTTAAATTACTATAGCTTTTAAGTATGTTTAAATATATGATAACACAGATCACCACAGATTGTTCCTGATTTTTTTCCTCTTTTTGTTTTTTTCAAAATATTGGAATTATTTTGCAATTTTTCCTTCCAAATTGATTTGAAAATGAGTCAAATTTTATAAAAATCCTCCTTGGATCCTGATAGAAGTGACATTGAATTCATAAAATTGACATTTAATATTAAGCCTCTTCATTGAGAATTGATTGATTGATTGATTTGTATGTGTCACTCAGAAAATCTCTATAGTTTTCATCATGAAGGAACATTTCTTAGGATTATTCCTTTGTGTTTTGTTGGTTTTCTTACAGTAGTAAATGAGATTTTTTTTTATTCCTGTATAAATTCTGATATATATTCAAGCAGAGAAGTTCTATTTATTTTACATGTTGATCTTTATTTGGCTACCTTAATAGATTCTCTTATGAGTTTAACTTTGTAATTGATTTGCTTTGATTTTATAAGTAGACAATAATAGTTACTTCAAATAGTTACAAGATTGTTTTTAAGTTTCTCTTTGCATAGTTAATTTCCAGTGAAATATTGACTAGTAGCAATGACAATGGACACTCTTGTCTCATTCTTACTGCCTTTGGTGAGAATATTTTTATTTTGACCATCACATATGGAGCTTAGTGTAGTTTTTGGTTTTACCTTCTAGTGGAGTGAGAAATTTTGCTTGTCTTCCTAGCTTATTGATGTTTACGTTTTTAAAAATTATATGTTAACTTGAATTATAGCTAAAGCCTTTTATATAAGTCTTCTTGAACTCCTGGAATAAATCTACAGTGGTATGATTACTATTAAATTGTTAATAGTACTATCAATGCTATTAATATCTCTTTAGCAGCATGCTAGTGGGACATTATGCCCAGAATAGACTAGTTTAAAACAGGTAGCACTATGAGGACCCAGGACCTTAACTTAATCTGCGTGAAGGGCCAAAAAGAGATTATGTTCATGTCTCTTATTCTCCAGATTCTAATTCTAGTAAACATGATGTTTGTGGTAGAATACTGTCATTGTGCTGGTGAGGTACAAAAACAAAGGGCAGTGGGCCAGTTAATTGAAACAACCAGTTACTTCTGTGTAACAAGTCAAATATGAGTGAACTACTTTAGGGAAGCTAATTTTCAACTAATTCAGATTGCAGTTAGGCTTTTGCCTAAAGATTTTTACTTTTCTACAAGGGATGTAAAACAACATAGTAATTGTGTTTGTGTGTGTGTGTGTGAGGAAGACCAGCCCTGAGCTAACAACCCTTGCTAATCCTCCTCTTTTTGCTGAAGAAGACTGGCCCTGAGCTAACATCTGTGCCCATCTTCCCCTACTTTATATGGGACGCTGCCACAGCATGGCTGACAAGCAGTGTGTCGGCAGTCACCCGGGGAACCCGCGAACCCCGGGCTGCCAAGCGTGGACTAAGCCGCTGCGCCACCAGGCCGGCCCCACAATGTAGTCATTTTTTTCACCCTTCTGTGTCCTTTAAGATTCACTTAACCCTTACCTGTAGGTTCAGACCCTCACCACCCTCTAACAGTCTCAAAAAGAGGAATTGGAGAAATTCTGTACTGGCAACTCATCATGAGCCAGCCTCATTGCAAGTCCCTTCTTTTATCTGTTACTTGTCACTCATTTCATTCGGTGAAGGATTGCACTAAAATAAAGACTTTCTAAATTGGTCCCCAATGCTTTTATTCACTCATTGTCATTGATGCATCATCCATTGGACACATAGTTATTGAGCAACTACTAGTTGTCCAGTACTGTCCCTTGGGAGAGATAAGAGCAGAAAATAAGGCAAGATCCTTATCCTCATGACATTTGCATCATAGTGGGAGGGGCAAGTGAGGGTGCACAGAAAGATGATCTATACAAAAACAAATAAATGATCAAGATTGAGAAACACTGTAAAGAAAATAAAGAGAGTGACTCGAAAGAGATTGAGGAAGGCCTATATGAAAAGGTGACAGTTGAGCTGAGACCTGAATGGCAAGAAGGAATTGGGCATGATAAAATCCTTGTGAAAGATGATTCATAGTAGAGGCAATAGTATCAGCCAGAGACCTAAGGAAGGAATGAGTTTGAGAGATTTAGGAACAGAAATAAGGCAAAGCCTCATGAATGTGGATTTCCTCCCCTCTGGAGTTCTGCCTGTTGCCTTCTGATGGACATCTCAGAAACCACAACTTGTTACAAGCCCAGACTACACCCTGGGTTTGGGGACTGGAATACTAATTACAATTAAACACAGCCCACTGTTTCCTCATGGTGCTTTCCACCACCGTCTTAGCATATTCCTCATGATGCTAATTCTGGTCAGTTTATCTCTCTGTCTCCATTAGTGCGCTGTGAAATCCTTGATCCCTAACGGAAGAGTCTGTCTTATTCATCTTGTGCTTTAGGTCCCAGTCGGCTGCCACAGTATTTAGAACACATTAAATACTAAAGAAAATTTTACATAAGCCATTATTTTATTTTACAAGCTACTGATTTGAATGGCAAATAATACTAGAAGGATGTTATGGAGGAGTAGTACCAGAAAATACAACTGAGCCAAATGCAAAGATTATAAGCTAAATAAAGTTTCTGCAAATATTCTTATGTTACAAAATCTCTAACCCTTAGTTAAGTATATCTGGATTGCAGTAGCTATGAGAGGGTGACCAAGAATAACAGAAAATACCACACTTGGGAAAGAATTTGCCCATTTGAACACAGTAAACATTTTGTAAGGCATTGCTAAATTTATAAGGTACATCTTAGCATGGATTTTAGTCTTGGAACTCCTTGCAGGAAGATTCTTAGAATGTCCAAAGGAAACATTTAAAAGATAATAAAATATCTAAAAACATATCTGAGAAAGGAATGTGATTTGGAAAAGTAAATTACCCAAAAAGAGAAAACAAACCTACCCCTTTTCTGAGGATTGGGTAGTAGAGTCTGCCCCTGATGGATTCTTGTTGGTTAGGTTCTATTGATTGACATCACCCAAAATTTCTCAAATTGTTAACTCTCTTTGTTTATGTATGTGCAAGTTGCCTTTTAGCACTTATTAGAATAAATGGCAAGGGGTATTCTTTAGCCAACAATCACTCCTTAAAATTGCATCCTTTCCAAGATATTTTCAGAATTGTCACAATACTTTCCTCCATTCATTAATATTTTCTCATATAGTGCTAGTTGTTGCCAATACTTGGAATCTATGCTTATAATGATGGATATTTTATTTCAACTAAAACACATAAAACAAGGCATATACACTGCATAAACTGACAGGTCCTTAAAAAGAAAGTCCATTTAAGTATCCTAGGCTGGTGGAAAGAAATTTGGATCATGTCAGAGAACTAGATAGTATTCCCAAATCAGCCATGGATAACATTGTATGATCTTGAGAATATACTATCAATGATCTTTACTTCAATCCACCATAGAATACAATATGCTTTACATGTTTCAATTTTATTTTGCAATATAACTGGGGTAATTATTAAAAGATTAAAATTGCTATTGTACTAACTTAGTAAGGCACACAATAATAGCTAATGAAGATTGAATGCTTATAATAATCTAAGGACTGTGATAAGAGTTTTTCATGCATTACTTCATAAACACACATAGATACTTTTGTTATCTCTAAGATTCACAAATAAGGACATCAAGGCTTAAAGTATGTTTTTAAGTTGCCCAAAGTCATGGAGCTAGTAAATGGCTGAAACAAAATTTCAGTCCAGAGTGTTTGATTAAAGACATTGGCCTTAACTGCTAAAGTAATGTGATTATACTAGATGTTTCACTGGCTTCATACTCTTTTATCTAACCCCTCATTTAACACATTGCACATATTTGTAGGAGAGTTTATATGATTTGACAGTCTAGGAAGTACCCACAAAACAGAATTCTTCTCGATGTATAGCTAGCTGATCTCTTCAGAAATCAAGATTGTAGCACCCTCTAGTCACCTCAGCTGACTGGCCCTGACAATGGGAACGGATGGCATGCCTGGGTCTACACAATACCACATAAACATTCTGGCAGGGAGTAAATGAGAACATGAGTAAAAGCAACATCTCCATCACTTGTGAACCAACTCTACTCTTTTTTTCCCTCTTATAGCAATTTATTTGCTACATGATAATATTATGCATGACATTTTCTGACAGATTTGGCATATTTTGGCCAGAATCACCTTCATAAAGGAATATGTGTTTAGATCAGTAGATATTTGCTGAGAACTTCTTCGATGAAACAAGTGCTTGTTATGTGGCCTGGCTTGTTACGTAGACAGTTTGTGAAGTGTACAAAGCACTGAGTAGCTTAAGAAGAAAAAATGTAAACCCTCCTTCTCTGGGAATGTTGAAAATGTATGTGTTTTTTTTTTTGCTAAGGATTAGACATATTTATCCTTTACATAAACATCCCTTTGATAATATATACACCAACACTAAAATACGAAAACAAAAATCAGAAGGACCTCTTTAGAGCCAGCCCTGATGGCCAGCAGTTAAGTTCAGTGTGCCCCACTTCAGCAGCCTGGATATAGTTTCCTGGTGCAGAACCACACCACTCACTGTCAGTAGCCATGCTGTGGTGATGGCTCACACAGAAGATCTAGAAGAACTTACAACTATCTACAACTATGTACTTGGGCTTTGGCGGGGGGGAAGGGAGGAAGATTGGCAATAGATGTTAGCTTAGGGCAAATCTTCCCCTGGGAGAAAAAAAAAAAGCACAGCTAAGCTTTAAAAAAAGAAAGAGACCTCTTTAGAAATGCCTACTTCAAAGTCTTGTTTCACATTTTTTTTCCATAAGGGCCCATAATTCCTCTACATTCAAAAGCAACTAATTAATGTAAAAGATATACCCATTTCTAACTGAAGCCCATCATATGCATCAATTATTCTAGCTCCAATGACGATTTCCTCATCTTGAAGAGAACTAAATATGTGTGTCATTTCTATTTTGAAAGAACAAATGGCAGTACTTTAATTTTTCATATTTTATCCACTTTTTCTTTCTGTTCAGAACAAATGGTATTATCCAGTTGATCAGAATCCATTTAATTCTACCTCATTGTTATTTAACAGTCCCTCAGGATTCTTACATCTTCTCTGTGAAAAGAGGATCAAAACAAAGAGTCAAATTTCAGTGAAGATTCTAAAATCTGTACTCCTTTTCCAAATAGACCTAAGAAATGAACAGAGGTCAATGCCAAAGTACACTGGGAAACTTGGCAGAACACCCACCCACCTCTGCTGTAATTAACTGACTTTGTAGAATAATAGTTAGAGAGAATATGAATGAGACTTATTAACTTCCTTTTCACTTTTCAAACATAAAACTTTCTATTACATTTGCCTATATTTCAACTCATTGCCACATAGTTAAGCTTCTCTTTTATTACTTCAATTAAGTTTCTGAAATGTGCAAGAATATTATGCGCTTATTAGGATAAAAGTGTTTTGCTATACGATATGCTTTTTCAGTTGAAAATTACTGGTATACAAATGTGAGACAATTGAAGCTAAGCCCCAAAACCAAAGCTTCTTGGATTGAAATAATTTGGGGCTGAATAAAATGCAGAGTTGTATTTATTTGGTTAATTGTTAATTTGGGGATTGAAATTCAAATCCAGAATATTATTTTGACTTCACTAATGCACAACTAAAATTAAATATACTTCCCTTTATCTAATTTTATGTGGAAACTTCTAACCATCTATTAATAAATTAAATTTAAAATAAAGCAGACTAATCAAAAATAAGAAAAATCTTTCTTGAATTGTATAATAATATTTTTAAAAGAATTAAGCCACAGGATAGCACATTAGAAATGCTTTTAAGACCATCTAGAGAAAAATTAGTACTGATATTAGTATATCAAAGCATTAATAGTATTACCACTACAAATAAAACCATCTTAAGAACTTCTTGGATTCCAGGTCAAGATGGTGGTGTAGGCAGACTCTGAACTTATGTCCTCCCACAGACACAGCAGATTTACAATGACTCTTGGAAAAACTATGCTCAGAGAGAACTGAAAACTGGATAAGAGGAAATCCTGCAATAAACAACAGTCCTAACTGAGGTGGAAAAGGCAGAAATTCCCTCCTGGAGAGAAAAAAATGCCACCTCCACAACCTGCAGTGCTTCACAGCCACTAGGAACAAGCCAAAGGTATGCAGCCTTCCCTGGAGGGGGGAGGCCTGAGCCGGGGAGCACAGCTGCTATTGGCATTTTTTGGACCCAGCACAACTGAGATGAGTATCATAATATCTGGCTTTTCTGGCTACTAACAACAATAAGGAATGTCCCCACAGAAGCTGGGACACAAAGAAATTAAAACTGCTCTTAAAGGGCCCACATACAAATTCACCTACATCAGAAAGGAACCTAAAATCACCAGAAAGAAAGGTGCACAGTCCTTTGGTGAAAAGAGACTCACCTTATAGGCTCTGGGTGCATCTCGGTGAGAGATGAGACCTCCCGAGGGACTGGGACATTGGTGGTGGCCATTGTGACCTGGTGTGGGTGTGCTGACACTGACACAGGCAGAAGCCATTAGAGTTCTCCCTGTAGCCTGCTAGCCCAGGGTCTACCCCACCCTTTAGAGCACCAATTTAATCCAGCTCAGCCAAGGAAAGCAGGTGCCCTAGGGACTGGCCCCACCCCAAAACAAGACCTCAGGCAACTTGTGGGCCTGCTCAAGAGAGCTGCCTGAATTCTCTGCAGCCTAGCAAGTGAGTCCACCTCTGTAGGGCAGGGTGAGCCTGAGGAGTGGGTGGAGAGTGTGGGACCCCTGACTTGGAGTGACTGGGTCCACTTTAGAGGGATGGGGCATGTGCATGGGGCAGGACTGTGTTGACTGCATGTGAGGCCCCATGGGTGGCGGGGGTTCTCAGCTGCAGAAGACTTGTGCTTCTCAAACATCCACATAGGGGATCAGCCCCACCCTCCAAAGCCTGAAACAATTGGTTGCTCCTGTGCCTGGGGCCAGCCCCACCCAGCTGCAACCCTCAGAGAGCTAACAAGAGCCTAATAGGCTGAGACTTATAGCAATTGTAAGCCCCTGAGCCTAACAATCAGCCATGCTGGGGGCCTACTCATTTAATAGAAAAACTGCAACAGGAATGTGCTATTAGACTTTGCAGTCAACTGTGCTGGGGCTCCCCATACCTGATAAAGAGACTGAAGGGCCTACAACAACCACACAGAGCTGAGCATTACAACCAGCCAGCCTCCCTGGGCACCTATGGCAAGAGCAACCCTGCCACAACAGAAGGACACAAGTAACCCACACAGGGGTCACTCCTGGAACAATTGGACCTGGTGATGAGAGGAAAGCACACTGCTGGGCCTCATAAGACATCACTTACATAAGGTCACCTCTCCAAGATCAGGAGACATAGCTGACCTACCTAATAGAAACAAGCACAGAAAAAAACACAAAATGAGGAGGCAAAAGAATACTTTCCAAGTAAGGGAACAGGACAAAACCACAGAAAAGGAACTAAATGAAACAGAAATGAGCAATCTACCTGAAAGAGAGTTCAAACGGTCATAAATATGCTCACTGATCTTGGGCGAAGAATGGATGAACTCAGTGAGAAAATCAACACAGAATTGGAAGATATAAAAAAGAACCAATCATAAATGAAGAATACAATACCAGAAATGAAAAATTCACTAGAGGGACTTAAAAGCAGAGTAGAGAATGCAGAAGGACAGATCAGCTAGCTGGACAAAAGACTAGAGGAAATCACCCAAGCTGAACAGATAAAAGAAAAAAGAATTTAAAAGAGTGAGGACAGTCTAAGGGACTGCTGGCACAACATCAAGTGCACTAACGTCATGGTATAGGTGTCCCATAAGGAGAAGAGAGAGACAAAGGGGCAGAGAATCTATTTGAAGAGATAACGGCTATTCCACTGCTGGGTATTTATCCAAAGAACACAAATACCAATATGTAATGATACATGCACCCCTGTGTTCATTGCAGCATTGTTCACAATAGCCAAGACTTGGAAGCAACCTAAACACCCATCAAGGGATGAATGGATAAAGAAGATGTGGTATATATACATAATGGAATACTACTCAGCCATAAAAAATGGTGAAATCCAGCCATTTGTGACAACATGGATGGACATTGAGGGTATTATGCTAAGCAAAATAATTCAGAGGAAGAAGGCCAAAAACTGTATGATCTGACTCATAAGTAGAAGATTAAAAACAACCAAGAAACACATGGAGACAGAGATTGGATTGGTGATTACCAGAGGGAGGAGGGCAAAAGGGATGATTAGGCACATGTGGGTGGTGATGGATTGTAATTAGTATTTGGGTGGTGAACATGATGTAATCTGTGCAGAAATAGAAGTATAATGATGTACACCTGAAATTTATACAATATTATAAAGCGATGTTACTGCAATAAAAAATAAATTAAAACAACCAAAAAAAAAAAGAATTTCTTAAACATGACACATGTTTTTCAACAATATTACTGTGTTTGGTTTAAAAAAAACTCTCAAAATATCCCTTGTAGTCATGACTAGGTTGATTATCCCCAAATTATTTGATATATTTAGTGCAATTACAATCAAATTCTCATAACATTAGAGTTGTCTCTGTGTTGTATATTCTATGGCTTTTGAAAAATATACAATGACAAGTACCACTATTATACTACTCTACAGAATAGTTTTACCATGCTAAAAATCTTGTGCTACACCTACTCATAACTCCCTCTCTCTCCCTAAACCCTAGCTATCACTCATCTTTTACTGTCTCCATATTTTTGCCTTTTTTAGAAAGCCATATAATTGGAATCATACAGTACATAGTTTTTTCAGACCAGCTTCTTTCAATTAGCAATAACATTTAAGATTCCTCAATGTCTTTTCATAACTTGATGGCTTATTTCTTATCACTAAATAATAGTCCATTGTCTGGATTTATCTATCCATTCACTTACTGAAGCATCTTATTTGCTTCTATGTTTCAGCAATTATGATGCTATAAGCATCTTTATGTGGAGCTTTCTGTAGACAAAAGTTTTCAACTCATTTGGATAAATACCAAGGAGCATGGTTGCAGGACCATATGGGAAAAGTATGTTTGATTTAGTAAGAAATCAATGAACTGTTTTCCAAAGTGGCTATACCATTTTGCATTCCCACCAACAATGAATTAGATTTCGTGTTGCTCTACATCCTTGTCAGCATTTGGTGGTGTCAGTGTTTGGGTTTTACCCATTCTAAGAGGTGTGTAGTAGTAGCTCATTATTGTTTTAATTAACAATTTTCTAATAACATATGACATTGCGCATTTTTCATATGCTTATTTTCCACTGTATATCTTCTTCTGTGAGACATCTGTTCAGATTTTTTGCACACTTTTTAATTGTCACTTCCAACATTTTTCTTCATCTTTTGACTTCAGCAATTTGACTATGATATTCTTAAGTGTAGTTTCTTATATTTATTCAGCTCAAGGTTAGCTGAGCTTCTTGAATTTATACTGGTATGTTCTTCACCAACTTTAGGAATTTTGGAAGCATTATTATTCCAAATTTTTTTTTTTCCCTTTCTCTCTCTTTCATTTAATTCATGGGCACTAATTACATATGATTAAAATTTCTGAAATTGTCCCACAGGACTTTGTATATTTTAATTTTTTTCTCTTTCTGCATTGGCTAATTCTATTCACTTGTCCTGAAGTTTATTGGCTCTTTTGTCATCTCCAATTTGTTTTTAAGCCCATCCAAAGATTTATTTTGGATATGGCATTTTTTCAGTTCTAAACTTTCCATTAGTTTCTCACTTAAAGTTTCTCTTGATGTTCTGAGATTTCCTCTCTCTCATTGATTAGAGGCAAATTTTCCTTCATACTCATGATAATAGATACAATAGCTGCTTTAATAATCCTTGTCAGTTAATTCCACATCTCATCTCAATGTCAGTTTCCATTGATTGTCTTTTCTCTTGAGTATAGATAACAATTTCCTATTTCCTTTTATATGGCAGGATTTGGTATATTTTATTTTGAGCCTTGTGAATTATACATTGTAGACACTCTGGATTTTGTTTTGTTCCTCCAAAGAGGACCTTTTTGCAGAGAGTTACCTTGTCTTAATTCAAATTTAAACTGCAAATAGTCTTCCCTGTGGTAAGTGGCTATTGAAATTTCACCTCAGTTCTTTTAGACTAATTGGGCTGCTTGGAATATGTCTAATACATGTGCAGTTCAGGGGTCACACAGAGATTTTGAGCAGAGATTACACAAAGAATTTTGGTCCTCTCTCTGTCTCTCTCCTTTCCATGATTTCTGTCCTCATTTTTAGTTGCCATGGTTGTCTCAAATTCTGTCTTATGGTTTTTCAAGCCTGGAATAATGAAAGTTTTTTTCTGTCTGTTTTAGTCACCTAGCACAGCATATACTGGGGCCTGTCTTAGTCTAAAAGGCATAAAACCTCAATAGTACAATTTCCTTCTTCCAAGCGGTGACCCCAACAATTATCTCCATACTTTCAGTCACTCTCCACTGCCCCCAAATAGTTGTTTTTGATATTGTTTCCAGAGTTTGCAGTTGTTATCTGTGGGAAGCTTGATCCAATAGAAGCTGTACTGCCATTACAAGAAACTGAAAACTTTGAAGCAATGGTTTTTGTAGCCAAAAAAAAAATTGCAAATAATCCAAATGTCCATCAGCAGAAGCAAGGTTATATAAACTGTGCTATAATCACAAAGAGGAGTGATGAACAACACTAAAAAGGAATGAGGTACAGCTACATGCCACAATGAGGATGAATATTAGTGTATTGATTGGTTTAGGATATATTATGCCACTGCAAAAACAACATAGGATAATCATGATGACTAAGCAGAACAAAGTTTTACTATTGCTCATTCTAATACTGCCGTCAGTCTAGAGCAAGGATCAGCAAACTTCTTTGAAGGAGCTATATGGCAAATAGTTTAGGCTTCATGGGCCGTAGAGTCTCTGTCACAACTACTCACCTCTATCATCAAGGCATGAAAGCAGCCATAGACTACATCAATGACCTGGCATGGCCGTGTTTCAATAAAACTTTGTCTCCAAAAACAGGCAGTGAGTTGGATTTGGTCCATGGACTGTAGTTGCCAATCCTTGATCTAGATGATTCTCAAGATTACCTGGCCTTCCTGAGGTAGCTCAGGGATTCAGTCTGCTTGGACCCTTTGCCACCTCACCATCTTAACAGCAGGGCTCCTCCTAGATCACAATATCATAAAAAAGAGAGCATGGGAGTTGGCTGTATATCAACAATTAATTACCGCAGGCCAGGAGTTACACACACTACTTCTGCTTAGATTCTGTTAGTCAAAATTTATCCTATTACCCTAATAAACTATGAGAAAGCTGAAAGAGAACACTTGTGAACACTAGAAACATCTAACTTAATATAACATTGAATAAAAAGAGCAGAAGTCCCAGAAGATTATATATAGCATAAAGAGCATATTATAAGATAAAACCAGTAAAACTAAACTATATAATTGTTAAGTATGTAAAAATATGTGATGATAATAAAAGGCAGAAAAAGCAAATGTAATAAATTCAAAATTAAGCATGGCGGTTGCCTTTTGGGGGACATAGGAAAAGAACATTTAACATTTAACATTTAACATAGGTACATTTAAACTTTTGGCATTATTTTAATTCTTGAACTGAGCAATGTGCTCAAGAATGCTTATTATTGTGAAGGAAAAAATTTTTCATTATAAAAATTATTCATTCAGAGATTATATGTGTAATAGTTAATTTTATGTGTCAACTGGACTGGATCTTGGAATGCCCAGATATCTGGTTAAACATTTTTCCTGGTGTTTCTGTGAGGGTGTTTCTGGAAGAGATTAGCATTTTATTTGGTAGACTGAGTAAAGCAGATTGTCCTTCCCAATGTGGAAGGGTGTCATCCCATCCATTGAGGTCCTGAACAGAATGAAAGGCAGAGGAAGGTTGAATTCATTCTCTGCCTGACTGCTTGAGTTGGGACATCGATCTTATCCTGTCCTTGGTGTCCTTGGTTCTCAGGCCTTCAGACTCAGACTGGCATGTACACTGTAAGCTTTCTGGTTCTCAGGCCTTCAAACTACATCACCGGCTTTCTTGGATCTTCATCTTGTAGACGGCAGATGTCAGCCTCCAAGTCTTGTAATAAATTTCTCTCTCTCTCTCTCTCTCTATGTATATATATATCTCTTATTGGTTCTGTTTCTCTGGAGAACCTTGACAAATGCAATGTTACTTCATCCAAAAAGTAAACTTTCAAGGCAAGTTGCATCTTTCAGTGCACATCACCTCTCTTCACTGTAATTTAAGAATTTTCTATGTCATTATATTTGTTTAATAACAATTGCTCCACTACACTGAAATCTCTATGAGAAAATGACTATGTCTGTCTTGCTATTATTATCTTGCCAATTCCCACCATAATTTCTTTATCACTATAGGTATCTAATAAATATTCTTTGAATGAATGAACTTGAAAGCACAGAAAATCAAAAGAGGAAGATTGCCCAAATCCCTCATTCCTCAAAACAGTTCAGTACAAAATGTTGGATATTTCATTTTAATTTTTGGTTGTGAATTTTGTTTTTTTTACACACCCACAATCTCACACTTACTTTCATTCTGTTTTTTTTTTTCAATTTGTACTTATCAGGACAGCATAAGTCTTTCCCACATTAATATCAACATTATAATCAAAATTTTATAGGAATTCACAATATTCCATTCAGAAATTTTTCCAAAGTCAGCTTAACACTAGTCTAGTAAATAGTGGAGATTTAGATTTGTTATTGTTCTGGTTTTTGTTTCTGTTGTTACTATGATGAGAAATAAGAGAATGAACATCATTGCTCTGAGAGGTTTCTATGGATGTCAAGTTTTCCCTTAGGTTGTACATCCATAGTAAAAATTTCTGGGAGCATTTCAGGATAATTTTGCAAGTTCTTAATAATTATTGAAAAGATAATATTTACCTTTGATTTGATTTAAAACAATGTTCAACTGTGATCTGATAATTAGATTAGTGCCTGGTAGAACGAGAGGTTTTGGACTTTTGTTCTTATTGTTATTTTGTACTGAGATATTTTTGTTTCTTTGTTGTGAATGCTGCAAGTGCTATATAAAAAGAAGTTGTTGAGGGGGCTGGCCTGGTGGTGTAGTGGCTAAGTTCTCATGCTCTGCTTTGGCAGCCTGGGGTTTGCAGGTTTGGATCCCAGGTGTGGACCTACACACCACTTATCAAGCCATGCTGTGGCAGGTGTCCCGTATAAAGTAGAAGATGGGCATGGATGTTAGCCCAGGGCCAATCTTGCTCAGCAAAAAGAGGAGGATTAGCAACAGATGTTAGCTCAGGGCTAATCTTCCTCACCAAAAAAAAAAAAAAAGTTGTTGAGAGTTCAAAGACCTTTTTGGACAGAAAACCATAACAGATAAGAAAAGATCTTCAGAAAGGTGCTGCTTCAGAAAAGTGGTGTTGGAAGGTACAACAGCTTCAGCTAGGCCAAGCAGTGCCCTTAAGGATAAATGCAGAGTACAAGGGCAAGAAGGAGTTGTTTCCAAGAATGCTGATGTGAGAAAGAGTTATAAAGACAGCCCAAGCTACATGCACTGCACCTACCACCTCCCTAACTGAGTGGAAGTACCCCAAACCCAGGTAGCAGGGACTCAACAATATATGCTTCCAGGAATATCTCTATGGACTCCAGACCTCTTATTTTAGCCCAGACTTGCTCATTTCCAGAAAAATTAACCAAATCCATTTTCTTTAAATGCTAAATGGAAGAAAAAATATAAATCTAAACAGTATGAAAGAGTAGCAATAAAATGCTTGAAAAAGTGGGTTTTTTTTAAAAGATCAGAGAATGTTGACAGAAATTTGGGATGTTGTATAAACATTAGCTTTTATTTTTTAAACTCATGGAGAAAGGAAATAGAGATAAGCTTTGGAAATTGTAAAAGGAAAGTATACATTTTGAAATAAACATTGTAGTTATATTTTTAATGATGAGAGAATAGTGTACTTCATTTTAATCTAAGAGGAAACAGTAGAACACAAAATAAATTTCCTTTTATAGGACATAAACACAAGACACATTCACCATGGCTTTGTGCTCAGGTCAGACTCAATTTAATTCCCTACCGTTATTTAAAGATAGAGCAGGTATTTAATGGAGAAACAGGAAATGACCATCTGGCTCTTGTTTGTGGTTTTAATCAATATCTGTTATCCTCACAAGGCCAAGAAGAAATGGTCTAGGCTTGTGGTTTTCAAATATGGGCAACATAGATTTCTCCCTTCAGATTAAATGTTACTCCAAAGACCAAATTTAAAATAGTTAAAAACACTGCTCCTCTGGCTAAAGCTGGTGTGCAAGACCCTAGTGGTGACCTCTTAGACCCCTCTACACACACACAACAACCACTGAGGGCCCCCCAATGCCCAGGATAAATTAAGCCCCAGTCTGAGTCTGCACAGTCATTCACAAAGGGTGATTGAAATGTGGGTAGGACACGGAAGGGGAGAGATTGCTGCCACAAAACTTTATAAGATCCATATCAATGATACTTACTCCTGCTCTTTTTAGAGGTGTTTGTGCAGAATAGATTTTTACGAAACCATTATCTCACAATTTGTCTGTTTTAAATCATATAATGATAACTACTCATGAATTACTATGCACCAAACTCTAGCCATATGCTTTTTACACATTATTGCTGAACTGCATGGTAGGTATTTCTATTTCTAATTGAAGATTTATAAACTAGGACTCAGAAAAGTTAAATCTCCTGTCTAAATTCAAAAAACCAGGCAGTGGCAGATCCACTATGCAAAAGTTGATCTCTCTGACATAAAAACATGTACTCTTTTCTTTATAACATATTGTCTTCTAATGAAATTTTACATCTAGAAGAATTTTAGAATCACATCTTGTCACTTTTAATCATCAACAATCTTATCTAGCATAGGTGTATTGAAAGGCAGATTTTTCTTCTTTTAAGCATTTGAGCAATGTGATAAACAAATGCTTATACTGTCTAAATTGCTAAAGTAAAAAATACGTATTTATTTAATTGATTTCTTCATGAAAAGTGAGTTTTGTTTTTTTAATTAAGAATCACTGATGGAAGCCCCATTCAGAAATTAACCATGGCCAATACAACAAGAAATAGAGGCAAGGGGTACAACACTATTCAAGATAACTGGTAAATCAACACTAAGAGTTGCCTGTTTTGCTGTTTTGTTGACCCATCAATACACTGAATAGGTTTTTTAAAATCTTTTTTGTGTATTACAACCACCTAAAAGAAAGTTTGGATTTTCTCCAACCCATTTTGAAATCACATTTAATTAATTCTGTGATAGCAGTAGTTAAGTAAAAAATCCCATTGCTGTGAATTCTTACTTATACTTCAGAATTCAAACAGAATTTCTTAGTGAGATGAAAAATAACATTGGTATTAGGCACATTTGGTGGCGTAGTGTTTATGTTCACATGCTCCACTTCAGTGGCCTGGGGTTTGCGGATTTGGATCCTGGGCATGGACCTACACACCACACATCAAGCCATGCTGTGGCAGCGTCCAATCTACAAAATAGAGGAAGACTGGCACAGATGTTTGCTCAGGGCCAATCTTCACACACACACAAAAACCTTTGCTGATCTTTTAATAATTTTACCCTATGTAGGATTTTTGACTTCTGTTTTGTTTATTTTTACTGTCTCTATGCTAATACTAGTCCCTGGGAATCCAGAACACCTTAGTCCATTGGTCCAAGTGGTAGTTTATTGGAATCAGGTGATAAATGGGGACTTGACTTAAATGTGTTCATGATGGCTCTTTGAACCAAACAAGTGGTTGTCACTGGCTCCCAGATTAAGATGAGAAAAAATACGATCAGCAACTAAGAAGATGTCCGTAGTACCTCTCTGTCCTGTGGCTGATATGGTTGACATAGTCAAGTGGAAGATCCTGATCCTATCCCTTGTATTAGTCAGGGTCTCCAGAGAAACATAACCAACAGGATATAGACGGGTAGGTGAGAGATGGATACAAGAGGAGGTTTACTATAGGGTTTGGCTCATGCGGTTATGGAGGCTGAGAAGTCCTACAATCTGCTGTCTACCAGCTGGAGAACCAGGAAAGCCAGTGATATAATTCAGTCTGAGTCTGAAGGTCTGAGAACCAGGGAGACACTAGAGTAAGTTCTGGAGTCCAAAGTCCCAAGAACCAGGACTCTGAAGTGTGAGAGAAGGAAAAGATTAACATCCCAGCTCAAGAAGAAAGAGGAAATTCACTCCACCTACACCTTTTGTTCTATTCAGGCCCTCAGATGGCATGATATCCACCCACATTGAGAAAGGCAGATCTTCTTTACTCAGTCTACTCAATCAAATGTTAATCTCTTCCAGAAACACCTTCAAAGACATACCCAGGAATAATGTTTTAGAGCTATCTTGGCACCTCATAGCCCAGCCAAGTTGACACATGAAATGAACCCCCACACCCTTCCTCTCAAGAAAGTAAAACATTAACAATATCACATGCCTGGGTGAGTCCTGGAGATTAGTGCCACAATAAAGACAAGAGATAGAGGGATGGTGATTCCAGTCACCTCATGACTTAACATGCCTGTTGTCCTATGCAGGAAATAGGTAGATCTTGGAGAATGAGTAGATTATCATAAACTCAATCAGCTAGCAATTCAAATTGCTGATGTTAGTTTACATTATATTCATTATAACATTATATTCATATGGTGTCTTCCTGGGCATATCAACAAAACTCCCAGCAAATTATATGCAAGTATTGATCTTGGATACATTTTTTTCCTCCACCCAAAAGTCAGAAAAAACTAGAATTTGCATTAATTTAACAGAGATAATTTAATATCTTCATTAGCTTGCTTCAGTGGCTCTGTACCACTCAAGCCTTTTTTTAAATCTTCTTCCCAAGGGTGTATGCTGCTCTGCTACCTTGATTCCATCAGGCTCATAGAACTGGTGCACAGAAAACAGCAGGTCTGCCAGATGACTTAGTAAGTTGCTATTGCCAGAGGGTGAGAAATGATTTTTATTAAAATACAGGGACCTGATTCCTCAGTGAAGTTCTGTGGAATTTAGAAGTCTGGAAATTTCAGGATATTCCTTCCAAAATGAAAGACAGTTTGCTGAACATTGCACTCTTTACCACAAAGAATGAGGCAAAACATGTGGCACCCCTTTTTGTATTTTGCAGGAAACATAATTGTTTTGGGTGTGTTGCTTTGATTCATTTGCTGAATAACTCAAAATTTTACCAGTATTGAGAGAAAAACAGAAAAGAGAGTGTATTTTAGCTTATTTGAGCTGTACACATGTAGCTCTTTCACTGGGACATTATGACCTAGGGAACTCAATATTGCTCAAAGAGCCTGTGACATACCTGGATGCTGTAAGGTGTTTCTGGTGAGCCATATCACAGACAATCCTATGGTTTTGGAGTAAAGCCAGGCCTTCATTCACAAGTAATTATTTTCCTTTAGAGAAATAATTTTTGGCTTGCTGCTGGGCCCTGGTAGAGATTGAATATCTAATTATAGAACTAGGTGGCTCGGTAATCTGAGCTGCCCATCATAAACTGGGTGTTATCAAGTGTTATAAACCATAAAAATCAGGCATGCTCCTCAGAACTAAATCATGAAAGTGTGAACAGGATCTGAAAGCACAAGTGTGTTACTTTGACAAGTAGCTGATGCTCCCACTGTGTTTACCCTGCCATACTCCCACCCCTCCCTTAACCCACAACTGCAGATGGAGAAACAAGAGCCAAATGACTTCCTGAAGACCTTTCATAGTATGCTGGAAATAGGAATAGAGAAGTTATGACATTTCAGCCCTACTCACAAGTTGAGTTATGTGGCATCTAATTCTTTTGGGAAAAGAGAAGAAAGCTGGATAAGATAATGATAAAGATCTACATGAGTGGGTAGTGAATAATTGTTTGGATAGAGAAAAGCCTGGAAAAATTGGTATCTAGGGGTTTGTTTCTAGGATGTTTTGGAAAGAAGTATGTGGATGGAAATTTTGGAATGGATTCAGAGTGTGAGAATATTATGCACCATGTGAATGTTCACCAAAAGGCCCCCAGTGCAACACCAGTGGTTTGCAGTCAGTCTCTTTCCTAAGACTCCTTACTGCTTGGCCAGTGGATAACATGGTCTTGAGGGCAGGGTCAGAGGCTATGGAGCAACAAACTCTTCACTACTCCATAGCTCACTGGTTCCAGCCTGTGTTGAGTATCCAATTTTATAGCACCAGTGAAAGAGACCAAGCTTAAACTCATTCCCTAGGGATCTGTTTGTGGATTGAAACATTAGAACTCTTCCATCATGAAGGGAATAGTAATTTATCCTAACTGTACTAAACACTTACTCTTGATTTGGATTTTCCTTCCATTTCTGACATGCTTCTTCCAGCAACCTCATCTCTGGACTTACTGAATGCCTTATTTACAATATTGTTTCTGACCAAAGAACTAATTTCACGCAGACAAAATTAAGGCAATAGCCTGACATTCACAGAATTTGCTGGCTTACCTTATACCCTATCACCTCAAATCACTTGACCTTACAAAGAGTTGAAATTTTCTGAATGGAAATAAAATAAGATAACATCTAATAAAATTAGGGTGCTGTCCAATGTGATGTGTGTATATTCTCTGAACCAAATCTGGAATACAAGAGACAAATGATAGAGTATGTGTTACAACTCTCACAAGTGAATCCCTCACAAGTAAATTTTTCCCATTTATGTCTCTGGGTCCTTCCATTCCTGTCTTAGGGCTCTGCCAGGAGGTTTTAGGACACAAGGATAAGTTATTCCATCAGGGGACTCTACAATGGTCTCATGAATTGGAGGCTGAAGCTTCCATTTGTCCACTTCAAGCTCTTCCTGCTGTAGGAAAAAGATGCATAATAGGGGGTTATGATCCTGATTATTAAGGGAAAACAAGTTTGCTGGGGGGAAGGTTGTAGTATATTTAGAACCCAGGGTC
Organism: Tapirus indicus; assembly: GCA_031878705.1. NCBI lineage: Eukaryota > Metazoa > Chordata > Mammalia > Perissodactyla > Tapiridae > Tapirus > Tapirus indicus. The sequence continues at coordinate 5,100,709 of CM062933.1, forward strand.
TTCCCTAGGGTATCTACTAATATGGTAGTAAAACTTATTGGAAGACTCCAGAAACTTCAGAAAGACTACAGAAATATCATACAGATGAGATCACCAATGAATTCTATTCCTTAGAAATGGAATTTGATTTAGCACATAATGAAAACAACCTCAATTGCCTATAATACTGGCAGAGGGCAAATGAAGTATTGAATGATTAATTGAGAAAGAAAGCATAAATTCCACTGATGGTCTTGTGATGACTGTAGAAGCATAATGTCTTCAGCTGGATGCCCTAGAAAATATAACTTTAGGAAACGTTTATGTACTAATGCTTTGGAGATGGATATTCAAGTCTAAGGAAGCAATAGCGAAGCAAGAAAAGAAATAAGATAGGGAAGGAAGGAAAACAAATACAGGGGGTGCATTTTTGAGATTTCAGTTTTTCAAGAAAACACAGCTGTTTTCTTAGTGAAAGGGATGTTTTGGAGATGTCACACGAAGCCACTACCTCTAGCCCATTGTGGACATGAAGGGGAAACAATGAATCTGCTGGAGTCTTCACCACCTCATGGCTCCCACTGGTCAAAGTCCAACCCACAGAGAAGTAACAGCCCTTCTCTTCCAGGTTGTGTTCGATAGCCCCTCTGGGTAGCCATTGGGAAAGTCAGAGCTTTGGTGGTTTCATTTGGATAAAGCTGGACACCAAAGCTGCTTTCAGTCTCCAGCACTACAGGCTCAATGGAACCTGGGCAAAAGCCCAGCCCTTGACCCTGAGGGAGGCTTAAACTATGTATAGTGTTGTCATAACAGAGAGGGGTTTGTGACCCGCAGCAGTCATCTCTGGAGCTGCTGTATCCTGAAGCCAGGCAAGCCCCCAAGGCCTGGAGCACAGGTAGATCAGAGTGGATCTGGGCTAGCACACAAACTTGATTCTCTACTCAGGGCCTAGGTTGTCTACCCATAGCTTTATTCTTTCAGTGTCATGAACAGATTAATATGACTTTAACACAAACTTCTTTTTTCCCCTTTTCCTGTTCTTTTCTTTTTATACACAGACTGTATTGGTGGTGGCTTGCTTTAAAAATTTAGTTCATAGTTTACATAATATGAAAAAGCTAAAACTCAAGAAAGAATAAAAACACTATGACAATCTGGACTTGAAGCAGATTGCATTAACTATCAAAATGTTTGCTAACTACATTTGGAGACAAAGCAAACTTTTATTTGTGTAAGTGACAGTTATGTTATTTAGGGCACATACATCATGTTGTAATTGTTACTAATGGGAGTTTAAGCTTGGAAGAGGGAAGACTTTAAATTGGGACAGCTAAAGGACTGACTCTGGTAAATGTTTCTCTTATATTTCCCAACAACTTTTGAACATCTTTCTCTTGTTTGGGATATTTTCTATGTGAGATTCTTGCCTCCCTAAAATAGACCCCAGAAACCTACTGTCCCAAGATCCCCTGCAAGCAAGGTGCAAGCATGGGACCTATGCTTCATTAATGGGGCAAACTCACAAGGTTTTTCTTGGCAAAGAGAGTGAAGGAAGAAGCAGCTGCCATATGGAATCCAACCCAGCAAGCGCGATAGTAAATGGTAGAGACATCCAAGTTACAGCAGCTTTGGTGGTAGGCTAGTGGCCTTGCCTAGTATCAGCATTTTAAACTATAGTGCCTGTACACAACAGTGACAAAAGTGTTGCCAGTAGGATAATCCCATAGAAAAATGTGAGGGAAGTTTGGAAGATGGCGGCATAGGAGGATCCTGAGCTCGTCCCTCACACAGACACAACAAACCTACAACTACCTGTGGAACAGTTTCCTCTGAGAGATCTGGAATCTAGAAGGAAAGAACCTCCACAAGGGACAACACAGAGACAAATGGAAGACCCAGAGATACGGTCCTGCTGAGGAAAAAGCACACCTGAGTTGCGGCACTTCATGGTCAGGAGTGATCTCAAAGGTACAGAGCTTTTCCTCGAGAAGCAGAAGATTTTAGCTCCACATTAGGCAGCCCTTAGATCCAGCACAAGAGAGACAAGACCCCAAAATTCCTCGCTTTGAAAACCAATTGGGAATATGCCCAGGAAAACTATAGAACTTCAGGGAAAGGAAAACCTGCTCTTAAAGGGCCCACTAACAGCCTCTCTCAACCTGGAAAACAGCAGAAAAACACTTGATAGGAAACTACATAGTCCACTGGTAAAAGAGACTCACTTACTAAGCTCAGAGTTCATCCCAGGGAGACCGGAGGTGGTTGGGCACCTGCCCAGGAACTGAGACACTGGTGACAGCCATTTTTGTGGGCTAGTTCAGCTGTGCTGACATAGTTGCTGGCAGGTGTCATTTTGGACCTTCCTCAATTTTGGAATCCTTCCTCTAGCTTGTGGTCACAGGGGCCTGCCCCACCCACCAGCGAGCCTGCAGCAGACATACACCACTGGGCCTTGCAACCAGCCACACAGAGATCTGCCCTGTCTACCAATGCACCTGAAACAATCACACTCTGCCACACTGGAGGGGGGCTACCCAGCCCACCAGTACACTTGAGGCAGTTGCACACTCCTGGGCCACACAGCCAGCCTGCACTGGAGGCCTGGCCCACCCAAGAGAGAGCAAGCAACAGCCATGTGCCAGGGAGCCAGCCACACCAGGGGCCTGCTCCACCCACCAGCTTGCCCAAGGCATCTGTGCACAGCTAAGACAAACAGTCAGCCCATGCTAGAGGGCTGCCCCACCCACCAGTGAGCTAGCAACAGCCACATACCACACAGCCAGTCACACTGAGGACCTGCCCCACCCACCAGTGAGCTTGTAGCAGTTGTGCAATGCTGGACCACACAACCAACCACACTGAGGGCCTGACCCACTCACAGTAAACCCACAGTAGTTGTGTGCTACCAGGCCTCACAGCCAGCCAAATTGAGGTTTGCACTGCTCAATAACATGCCCATAGCAGCCGCACATGGCTGGGCCTCACAACCAGCTAGACCAGGGGCCAGCCTACTCTACCTCTGTACCTGCGGCAATAGCATCTCTACCACAACAGAAGGGCAAATGCAGCCCACACAAGGGATACCCTGGAGCATTTGGCACTGGTGATGAGAGGAGATCATACTGCTGGGCCCCATAAGACATCTCCTACATAAGACCACATTTCCAAGATCAGGAGACATAGCTGGTTTACCTGATACATAGAAATAAACACAGAGGAGTAGGCAAAATGAGGAGACAGAGGAATATGTTCCAGATAAAGGAATAGGACAAATCCCCAGAAGAAGAACTAAATGAAACATAATCTACCTGATAAAGAGCACAAACTAAAGGTCATAAGGATGCTCACTGAACTTAAGAGAACAATAGATGAACACAGTGAGAACTTCAACAAAGAATTAAAAAGTATAAAAAAGAACTAATCAGAGCTGAAGAATACAATAACAGAAATGAAAAATTCACTAGAGGGAATCAACAGCAGAGTAGATGACAGAGAATAACAGATCAGTGATCTGGATGACAGAGTAGAAGAAATCATCCAAGCTGAACAGAAAAAAGAACTTAAAAGAACAAAGAAAGCTCAAGGGACCTCTGGGGCAACATCAAGTGCACTAATATCCATGTTATAGGTGTCCCAGAAGGAGAAGAGAGACACAAAGGGGCAGAGAACTTATCTGAATAAATAATAGCTGAAAATATCTCTAACGTGAGGAAGGAAACAGACATCCAGGTACAGGAAGCACAGAGAGTACCAACCAAGGTGAACCCAAAGTAGCTCATACCAAAACATATTATAATTAAAATGTCAAGAATTAAAGAGAGAATCATAAAAACTGCAAGAGAAAAGCAACAAATTATGTACAAGGGAAATCCCTTAAGGCTATTAGCTGACTTTTCAGCAGAAGCCTTACAGAATAAGGAATGGCACAATATATTCCAAGTGCTGAAAGGAAAAAAACCTACAGGCAAGAATACGCTACCCAGCAAGGTTATCATTCAGAATGGAAGGAGAGATAAAGAGTTTTCCAGACAAGCAAAAACTAAATAAGTTTATCACCACTAAACCAGCCTTACAAGAAATGTTAAAAGGACTTCTTTAAATGGGAAAAAAAGGCCATAAATAGACATAAGAAAATTATCAAAGAATAAATATCACTGTAAAGGCAAAACACAGTAAAGGTAGCAGATCAACTACCCACAAAGCTAGTGTGAAGGTCAAAAGACAAAAGTACTAAAATTATCTATATCTATGATAAGAGGTTAAGGGATACACAAAAATAAAAGAGGTAAAATATGATGTCAAAAACATAAAACGTGGAGGGAAGGAGTAAAAGTGTAGGGATTTTAGTAAGAGGTCAAACAGAAGAGACCATCAACCTAATATAGACTGCTATATTGGTTGGTTATTATATATGTACCTCATGGTAACCATAAAACAAAAACCTATAATAAATACAAAAAAAGAAGAAAAGGAACCCAAACATAACATTAAAGAAAGTCATTAAATCACAAGGGAAGAGAACAAGAGAAGAAGAAAGGAAGAGAGAAGAACTACAAAATGATCCAGAAAAAAGTAACAAAATGGCAATAAATACATACCTATCAAAAATTACTTTAAATGTAAGTAGACCATATGCTCCAATCAAAAGACACAGGCTGGCTGAATAGATAAAAAACAAAGACCCATATATATACTGCATACAAGAGACACACATCAGATCTAAAGATACTCACAGACTGAAAGTGAGGGGATGGAAAAAGATATGCCATACAAATGGAAACAAAAAGAAAGCTGGGGTAGCAATACTTAGACAAAATATACTAAAACAAAAACTGTAACAAGAGACAAAGAAGGGTACTACATAATGATAAAGGGAACACCCAATAAGAGGATATAATACTTGTTGTATATATGTGCCCAACATAGGACCACTTAAATACATAAAACAAATATTAACAGACATAAAAGGAGAAATTGACAGTAACACAACAATAGTAGGGGAATTTAACACTCTACTTACATCAAAGGATAGATCATTCAGACAGAAGATCAATAAGGAAACTTTGGCCTTAAAAGATACATTAGATCAGATGGACCTAATAGATATACAGATAGAACATTTCATCCCCAACCTGCAGAATACACATTCTTTTTGAATGACATGGAATATTCTCCAGGATTGATCACATATTAGGCCGCAATACAAGTCTCAATAAATTTAAGATTGAAATCATATCAACCATCTTTTCTGACTACAATGGTGTGAAACAAGAAATCAACTACAAGAAGTAAGCTGGAAAAGCCACAAGCATGTGGAGATTAAACAACAGGCTACTGAACAACTATTTGGTCAATGAAGAAATTAAAGGAGAAGTAAAAAATACCTGGAGACAAATAAAAATGAAAATATGATATGCCACTATCTGTGGAATACAGCAAAAGCAGTACTAAGAAGGAAGTTTATAGCAATACTGGCCTACTTCAAGAAACAACAAAAATTGTAAATAAACAATCTAATGTTACACCAGAGGAACTAGAAAAAGAAGAAAAGATAAAGCCCATAATCAGTAGAAGGAAGGAAATAATATAAATCACAGCAGAAATCAATGAAATAGAGACTAAAAATACAATAGAAAAAATCCATGAAACTAAAAATTTGAAAAAATAAACCAAATTGATAAACCTTTAGCTAGACTCACCAAAAAAAAGAGAGAAGGCATAAATAAACAAAATCAGAAAGAAAAGAGTAGAAATGACAATGAATAAAACAGAAATGCAAAGGATTATAAGAGAATACTATGAAAAGCTATATGCCAACAAATTGGATAACTTAGAAAAAAATGGATGAATTCTTAGAATTATACAACCTTACAAAATTGAATTAAGAAGAAAGAGAGAATCTGAATAGATTTGTCACTAGTAAGGAGAGAAAAACAGCATTTAAAAACCTCCCAAAATACAAAAGTTTAGGAACAGAAAGCTTCCCCAGTGAATTCTACCAAACATTCAAAGGAGATTTAATACCATCCTTCTCAAACTCTTCCAAAAAATTGAAGAGGAGAGGAAGCTTCCTAACTCATTTTATAAGGCCAATATTACCCTAATACCAAAACCATACATGGACAACAAAATAAAGAAAATTATAGGCCAATATCACTGATGAACATAGATGCAAAATTCCTCAACAAAATAGCAAACAGAACACAGAAATACATTAAAAAGATCATACACCATGATCAAGTAGGATTTATTCCAGGGATGCAAGAATAGTTCAACATCTATAAATCAATCAATGTGATACATCACTTTAACAAAATGAAGTATCAAAATCACATGATCATCTCAATAGATGCAGAGAAGGCATTTTACAAGATTCAGCATCCATTTATGATAAAAACTCTCAATAAAATGAGTATAGTAGAAAAGTACCTCAACATAACAACGGTCACATATGACAAACCTACAGCTAACATCATATTCAACAGTGAAAACCAAAAAGCTATCCCTCTAAGAAAAGGAACAAGACAAAGAGGCCCACTTTCATCATTCTTGTTCAACATAATATTGGAAGCTCTAGCCAGAGCAATTAGGCAAGAAAAAGAAATAAAAGGGATCCAAATTGGAAAGGAGGAAGTAAAACTGTCACTATCTGTGGGTGACATAATTCTATATATAGAAAACACTAAATCTACCAAAAAACTATTAGAAATAGTTAACAAATACAGTAAAGTTGCAGAGTAAAAAATCAACATATAAAAATCAGTTGCATTTCTATATACTAACAAAGAAATAGCAGAAAGAGAAATCAAGAATACAATCCCATTTACAGTCATATCAAAAAGAATAAAATACCTAAGAATAAATTTAACCAAGGAGGTGAAATATCTGTACATTGAAAACTATAAGACATTGTTGAAAGGAATTGAAGAAGACACAAAGAAATGGAAAGATGCTCCATCCTCATGGATTGGAATAATTAACATAGTTAAACTATGCATACTGCCTAAAGCAATCTACAGATTCAATGCAATCCTATCAAAGTCCCAATGACATTTTAATGAAAATAGAACAAAGAATTCTAAAATTTATATGGAATAACAAAAGAGCTCAAATAGCCAAAGGAATCCTGAGAATAAATAATAAAGTGGGGGGCTCTCTTATTTCAAAATATACTACAAAGCTGTCATAATCAAAACAGCAAGGTACTGTCACAAAAACAAACACATCATCAATGGGACAGAATTGAAAGCCCAGAAATAAACCCACACATTTACAAAGCTAATTTGTTACAAAGGAGCCAAGAACATACAATGGAGAAAAGGAAGTCTTGTCAATAAATTGTGTGGGGAAAACTGGACAGCCACATGCAAAAGAATGAAAGTAGACCATTTTGTTACACCATACACAAATGTTAACTCAAAATGGATTAAAGACTTGAGTGTAAAATCTGAAACCATAAAACTCCTAGAAGAAAACATAGGCACTATGCTCTTTGACATCAGTTTTAGCAGTATTTTTTTGAATATGTCTCCTCAGCCAAGGGAAACAAAAGAAAAAATAAACAAATGGGACTGCATCAAACTAAAAGCCTTCTGCATGGCAAAAGAAACCATCAGCAAAACAAAAAGACAATCCACCAACTGAGAGAAGATATTTGCAAATCATATATCAAATGAGTAGTTAATATCTGAAATATATAAAGAACTCAGACAACTCAACAACAACAACAAAACCAACCCAATTAAAAAATGGGCAAAGGATCTGAAGAGACATTTTTCCAAAGAAAATATGCAGATGGCCAACAGGCACATGAAAAGATGTTCAACATCACTAGTTTTTAGGGAAATGCAAATCAAGACGACAATGAGATAACACCTCACATCCACTAGAATGGCTAGGATTAAAAAGACAAGAAATAACAAGTGTTGGAGAGGATGTGGAGAGGGAACCCTCAGACACTGCTGGTGAGAATGTAAACTGGTGAAGCCACTATGGAAAACAGCATGGAGATTCCTTAAAATATTAAAAATAGAAACATGATCTAGCTATTCCACTTCTGTGTTTTTATCCAAAGAACACAAAAAGACTAATTTGAAAAGATTTATGCACCCCATATTCATTGCCACATTATTCACAATAGCCAAAACTTGGAAACAACCTAAGTGTCCACTGATAGAGGAATGAATAGAGAAGATGTGGTAGATGTATACAATGAAATACTACTCAGCCATAAAAAAGATGTAATTGTGCCATTTGCAATAACATGGGTGCACCTTGAGGGTACTATTTTAAGTGATATAAGTCAGAGGGAATAAACCAAATACCATGTGAATTCACTCATATGTGGAAGATAAAACAACAAACACATAGATATGGAGAATAGGTTGGTGGTTACCAGAGGGGAAGGGAGGAGGGGAGAGGGTAAAATGAGTAAAGGGGCACATTTGTATGGTGATGGATGGCAACTACACTTTTAGTGATGAACACAATGTAGTCTATACAGAAGTCAAAATATAATGATGTACACTTGAATTTATGTAATGTTATAAACCGATGTTACCTCAATTAATAAAAAAGAAAACTAAATGCAATAAAATCCTCATTAAAATAAAAGAAAAAGAAAACTGTGAGTGTTGTTCTCAACCGAGGGCCTGACTCCCTGACTATCCTAGTGATTTTGTGAGCTCTTAATATGTTTTTTTTTTTTTTTTTTTTTGGTGGGGAAGAGCAGCCCTGAGCTAACATCTGTTGCCAATCTTCCCCTTTTTGCCGAGGAAGACTGGCCCTGGGCTAACATCCGTGCCCATCTTCCTCTACTTTATATGGGACGCCGCCACAGCATGGCTGACAGGCAGTGCGCGTCCGCGGGCGCCTGGGATCCGAACTCGCGAACCCCGGGCTGCCAAGCGCGGACTAAACCGCTGCGCCACCAGGCGGCCCCTTAATATGTTTTTTAAAAGTAAGTTTTGCCGTTCACAACGACAAGCCTCAACATAGCTTTTGTTATAATTTATTATATTACATATACTCATTTTAGAATGATTTGATATTTGCAATGGTTTTGTAACTAGATACAGAAACTAGATATTTCAAGTTGAGTCTCTCAACTTTTTGTCAAAACTACACACACATGCACACACGCATACATACAGCCAACAAAAAATTCATTCAAAAATGTTATGAAGTGTAGCAAAACTAAAATATGCTGGAAAATACAACTTAAAAGTTCTCAACTGAGAAGCTCAAGTTGGACAGGTTTTTTTCAGCCCACGGGCTGTCTGACATACCACATGAGCTCTCAGTGATCAGATCACAGACTCGGAAGGCACAGCTGGAGTCGGGTGCTATGTTAAGCAGAAGCAGAAATTACTAACCTGTAGCAGTCTGTGGTGAGCATCTTTGGAGTCTGAAGGCAGACAGTCTAACTTTGTTTACACTGAAATTTAAACTGTATATTTTGGAGTATACACATACCTGGAAACAGAAATTTTAAATTATACTGAATTAAACATAGTTATCAAAAAATGGGAATTTTAATAAACAAATTTTCCCATAAAAGATATAGTCAATAAGAATTTTGTCTTAAGAGAGAGAACCTCATTGGTACTCCCTCCAACTTTACTGATAGAAGTCTTCAATTTCTCCCGTCAAATTGTATTTTTGCTTGAATAAAATGTTAATTCACAGCATTTTCAACTCTCAGGGATATTGAGGATGGAGAACTTGCTAGGTTAGAAGAGAAAAATTGATTATTTAAATCTGAATTTTATGTACCAGGCAACATTTATATTTTCTTATATTCATAGCTAAACATCATTTCAAAATCATTTAGATTTCCCATCAGAAAATCACTAGGTCAACTAAATAGAGAACTTCACCCAAGTGGTAGAGTAATATTACTCGTGACGTGTGCATTCTATCCCCTAGCCAATCCTGTAGTAGGCCAGTTTGTTTTTTGAGAAGACAAAGCCATGATGTTAGAAAAAGAGCAATAAACAGAAGAATAAAAAACAAAACAATGCCTCAGCTTTAAAAAAATATTATATAACATTTTCACATTACAGAAGTGATATGTTAATGCAGAAAGATTCTGAAATTGAGATAAGTTTTAACAAGAAAAATTTTAGTTACACCATTCATACTCCAGTGGTAATTAAGTAGGCTTCTGGTTACCCATAAATATAAATGTGTGTGTACATACATTTTAGAGATATGTATGTATGTATACATTTTTGAGAGATGATATGTATGATATTTATACATGTATATAGATGTTTTTACATTAGAGTGTGAATCCTTTCTTGATCTATAATGTATACCTGTCACTTTATTATATGGATACACTGTAATTTACTGAACTGCTATTATTGGACATTTATCTTATTACTGATCTGTATTATGACAAATAATTCTAGGGTAAAGATCCTGTTATATTAGTCTATGTTTATTTATTATTATTATTATTATTATTATTAGGATAAGATTCAAAGTGCTGAGAAAGGGAATGGATAATTTTATGTTTCTTAAACTGGGTGCCATATTTCTCACCAGAAAGGTTCTAGCAGCTTACATTCCAATAGCAGGTATTATAGTTCCATTTTCAGTACAACCATGCCAAAAATGTGTATGTTTTAATTTGTTTTCTAATTTAATTGTTGAAAAGTACAAACCATGTTTTAATTTGCATGTTTGGAAACTAGTTATTTGAAGGTCAAAATTTAGCAATTTTTGTTTCTTCCCTTATGAATCACCTTCCACAATTTCTATCTAGTTATTGCCATTTACTTATTAATTTGTTAAAACAGCTTTTTATACATTAAAGATATTAATATTTATCATAAATAATGTACACATTTTCTAGATTTTTAGCTTCTTTTCAATAATTTTTATCATATTTTGAAGATAGAATTTTAAAGTCTTAGCAAGTTTTATCTATAAATTTTTATTGATTTATTTTCTTGGCTGTTAGGCTGAGAAAATTAGATAAAAAATTAATTGCTTACCTCTACTTTTTTACAGTTTCACTTTTTGCACTTAAATATTTTACCATTTGAACCATATTTTGGTGTAAAGCCTTGGGTGATTTTTTAAAATAATTAAATAATTGCCTCAGCTCCATTTGTGATGAATTCTTCCTCCCAAATGTTAGATTTATAATACACATGTAGAATACTTGAAGACTCTGTAGCCTGTTCCACTAGTCTGTTTGTTCAGAAACACCACAGCATTTTAATTATTTCTCTACAATAATATATTAATGTCTAAAGGAAGCATGTATCTCCTTATTAATTTTTTTTCTCAGAATTGTCTTGGCTCTTCCTACAAATATATTTCCCCAGATGATCTGTAAAAACTGCCTGTCCAAATTCTCAAAAATTTTATAGAATCATCCACTACATTGAATTTCATAGAAATCCTATTGAAATGTTTCTAAAAATAGGCATGATGCCTTTAATAAGTTTTAGAAAATTTTTATGTATCATACATTTTTCATTTAATAAATATCATGTATATATGAAGTATTATATATGTATAGTGTGTATGTGCATTTATATATAATTGGATTATACACAAGGATATGTTCACGTGTGTGTCTATAAGGAATGTATATAATATAGAGAGGAATGTGTATATGTGTGTGTGTGTGCATCTGTCTATCCCATTGTTGACTTAAACATTTTTTAGCATCTGTGCATGTAAAATTTTATCAAAAGACTATCCATTTTGGGAAAGGAAATGAACTTTTTCTCTGTTAGCATACTGAGATTTTGCATTATAATTATTTTTAAATTGTGGAGCTGGATTCAATCTGCTTGCACATTATTTAAGATTTGTCAGTTTTTGTAAGAGATTGATCTACAGTTTTATTTTCATTTGTTTCAAGCTCTGGCATCTGCTTTAGGTTAACTTTGTAAAATATTTTGTACCTCTTCCCATCATTTTCATACTCCAGATGAGCTTATGTTTCATAAGGAATATCTTTCACTTCAAAATTTTTAAAGAACTCACGGAAAAACCTTGACCCTACAGCCTTTCTTTGTGTTTGTTTGTTGTTGTTTTTTTACTATTTTATGTAGTTTTGAATTAATTTTTTGAGGCAAATTTTCTTAATTTTTATTTAAAAGGAAAGCTATCTTTTGACCTTATACAAATATTTTGAGACACATTTTGTTGTGTGTGTTAGTTTTTAATTTATTCTGTTTGACATGTTCTAACTCCTTTTCTTCCCTTGTTTCTCAAGGTTTTAATTACTTGAATACAGAATATAAAGCAAAACAAAAATTGAACTGTTTTACCACTACTGTGATTCAAGGCATATTTTTACTGCCTTCCTCAATACTCCATTGAAAGATTCCAGATTACCTTTTATAGAGTATTTTATTTATACTTTATTGTAGTGGGTTTTGATTTTTTGGCATATAATTTTGTTTTATTTTTTAGGATTTATTTTAAAAAGACAACTCTGCTTCTTAAGATGACTCTGCTGTTTTCTACTTTAGAATTGTTTTAAATAACTCATAAAGAAAATTTCACTCTTTGGAGTAGCACTATCCCACTTTTAAAGCAATCATGGTATACAGATTTTCACTTGGAAGTTTTTGGTATTTCCCTGGAAACAGATGCAGGGGACAAGCCTGCAGAGAAAACATCTTTGTTGACAGGTACCTAAATAAGAAGGAAGGTAAGAACAAACAAAGAATGATCCATTCTTGACTAAAGCCAAAATGTAAGAACAAGAAAATGATTTTAAGGCAATAAAAGAATGTGGAAAGTGGCTTCTATAATTTACTTGTCACTTCCCAAATTATGAGCCAGCCAACAGACTGTATATGTAAGTTCTCTTCCTCCAAGCATGAGAGCAGGGCAGTCTACTGAGGAGCAAAAAGGCCCACTGAGCTGTCCTGCTTACTTGTGTCAAATGGCATCATTATTGAATAAATTATTTATTCTCCTTTCCATGGAAATTTCCTATTAATTCATGATCATGATAAAATTGTTATTTTATATTATAAAATAGTTTTATTGGGATCTATTTTTGAAAAGTTTGACATATATCATGAACTCATGGTATTCTGCACTTTTACACTGAAATTTTTCTTCCTTCAGATACAATATTCATATTTTCGTATGTATCTAAGGACCTGTTTCTCATTTGTTCTTAAATGAAATCTATGCTATGGAGCCAGCACCTGCTGCCTCTCAGATGTTTGAGTAATACTCCAATGTGAATAACAGAATACACCCTCTCTGCATGGCCTTTTTATGATTATTCTAGATTTTAGGTTATGGTTGTTGTATGGATTATTTTAAACTAGAGATGGAGGCAAGACAAAATAAATCAGTGAATATTCCCATTTTATTTTAGAGAACTTTTAATTAAACATAGAAATTTTCTGAGATTCCACCTGTGTTTTCCAATATTTTGGGTGTTAAATATAATAAATCTTAAAAGCTTTCCCTTTGGTTATCTTTTGCATTTAAGAAATGAAGAACTTGGAAAAGAGAAAAAAATAAAGAAAAACAGACATTTCACTAATTCATGCTGCAAAGTAAATCAATGCCAAACCTCCTTTCATGTGAGGTTAGGTACATAACATGTAGCATACTGGTATCATGTGTTATCAACCTAAGACAACTTTGAAAGTGAAAAGGAATGCTGTAATAACTACCCTGGGAAAACCAGGACTATCCCAGTCAAACCAGATATTATGGTTACCCTTCAAATATGTTTTTTCTTTCAAAATCTTATTGTAGTCCCCCTTTCATGAAATAGTGAAAAAACAGTGAAAAGGGTGCTGGAAAATATTACATACTTGTACGCTTTCTTTTCCTTACTTTTTCATTTTTCATGAGTTTGCAACAAAAGTTCTTAACATTTTGTTGTTGTTGTCCATAGACCACTTTTTGTGTGTGAGGAAGACTAGCCCTGAGCTAACATCTGTTGCCAATCCTCCTCTTTTTGCTGAGGAAGACTGGCCCTAGGCTAACACCCATGCCCATCTTTCTCTACTTTATCTGGGATGATGCCACAGCATGGCTTGACAGGTGGCATGTCAGTCTGCACCCGGATTCAAATCTGCAAACCCCAGGCCAGCCACCGAAATGGAGCACACTGACTTAACCACTATGCAACCGGCCCAGCCCCCATGGACCACTTCTTATAATTTTTTAAATTCATAAAATACATAGAATTATAAATAAAATAAGTTATTTTGAGATGCAGGCATTAAAACATTAGAAAATGAATTTATGGTATAGTAATATATGCGCTGCTTTATTAATGCACGATATTGCAAGATGTAGCAAGTAGTCTAGCTACTATAACTTTGAAGTAGTTATAAGTGTAACAATATTTTCAGTTTTATGTCATAGAAAAATATTTATAATTTCAATTGGTACCAAAATCATAGATATTGCTAATACTGTTGAAATATGTTACCTCGATTATAAAGGAAGCAATCTAAATTTCAATTAGAGATTAGTGAAAACAAAGATGCATTACTTAAATGATTGAACACAAGTTACAGACACTTGGCTTAGAATAACTGTAAGAAAGCCAAAATAGTAAAAGAAACTATTTTCCCAACCAGGTCTTAACAATTATAGTGGCCTTATAAATTAACCATTCTATAACTTGTATCTTTGGTTTTCAGGATCACAGAAAAATAAGCAAAAGATTATGCGTATGTGAATTTTCTGTAATACTTTACTAAGATGTTGGACTTACCACACTGTTCAAGAGCTACATGATTCTAGAAATTAATTTTCAAAGTTGCCTAAATAACTCAATTGTCACCTCCTCTTCTTAGAGATAGTACCCCTCATTTACTACCCTGCAATGAAGTGCATACTACTTTCCTTTCCCTAATGAATAACAGAACTCAGATCTATGTTAATCTATGTCAAGTCTTTAAAATATGGCACATTTTTCTGATTTAAATGACACATGTTAAACTTTGTGCTAATTAGTAAAATTGCATCATTTAAGTCAACTGGTGATGAACTAATGGATTAACTTTGGAAAAGGTCACATTTCAAATAAAAGTACCCTGGCATTTCTACTAGGATTTCTTTAAGGTTTGAGCTGCTGTTACTTATTTTCAGAAATGCTTTCAATACAATTAAAAGATAAAATAATTTGAAAAATAAGTATGTTGACAGAGAATTGCTTTATAAAATTTTGAAATATTAGGAGTGACATCAGCATGATGGCAGAATGAGCTTTCCTCCTTAGACTCTCCTCCCCCAAGATACAACAAAAAGAACATTCATATACCAACAGAGGACATTCACACAACACAAAAGATGTCTGAGAGACCCACACAGACTTACATCTGAAGGAGGAGGTACTGGAACCCCCCCCAAGGAAGTGGAAGGAGGTAAGGAGAGCTCCTCTCCTTCCCCCAAAACAGTGATGCTGGGACGAGGACTGCATGGCTCTCAGAGAGAGGGGGGAAGGGCAGCCCTCCTCAAGAAAACTGTTGCTCTCCAAGTTCTCTCACAACCTGTGGGAAACTCCCATATGGAGGGGACTGAACAGTTGTGGGGGTGCCACCAACATCTGAGAACCCCAAGAGGGCTGATTGCAAGGGAAGAGCATGAAGCCCCCAGGATGGGCAGGCAAAAGGGAGACCCTACCCACCCACCACTCCAACACAGCCTGGTGGCCAGAGCACCCACAGATCACAGTGGGCTCAGAATACACAGTTTTGAACCCCACCCAGTGGTGGCAGGTGGAAGCTGCAACCAGATATTTCCAGCATGAGGAAAAATAAGCCCATGCCCTCAAGCAGTACGCAAAAATATATTAAATCTCCAGGCCAGAAGGAAAATGGCAAGCACCCAGAAATCAATTCTGAAGGCTACAGAAATTTATAAGCCAAATGACAGAGAATTCAAAATAGCTACCATTGAAAAGTTCAACAAATTACAAGAAAATGCAGATAGACAATTCAATGAAATCAGAAACTTCTTCACAAAAGAGATTGAAACTATAAAGAAAAACCAATCAGAAATGTTGGAGATGGAAAACATAATGGAGGAGATAAAAGAAAAATCTGGAATCTTTAAAGAACAGACCTGGAAATATAGAGGAAAGAATTAGCAATATTGAGGATAGGAATGCAGAAATGCTACAGATGGAGGAGGAGAGAGAACTAAGACTAAAAGGAAGTGAAGAAATTCTCTGAGAAATATCCAACTCAATTAGGAAATGTAACATAGGGATTATAGGTATTCAGAGTGAGAAGAGAGGGGAAAAGGAGCAGAGAGTTTGTTCAAAGAAATAATAGATGAGAACTTCCCAAACCTGGGGAAGGAGCTGGAAATACAAGTGAATGAAGTGAATAGATCTCCTAAATATATCCACATAAAAAGACCTTCTCAAGTCATATAATAGTATAGATGGCAAAAGTCAATGATAAAGAAAAAATATTAAGAGTAGCAAGAAAAAATATTAATAACGTACAAAGGAATACCTATCAGGCTGTCAGCCAATTTCTCAGCAGAAACTTTACAGGCTAGGAGAGAGTGGAATGATATATGCAAAATTCTGAAAGACAAAAACTTTTAGCCAAGAATACTCTATCAAGCAAAAATATCCTTCAGATATGATGGAGAAATAATAACCATCCCAGATAAACAAAATCTAAGGCAATCCCCCACTACAAGACAAGCTTAAGAAGGCCCTCACACCTGGAAAAAAAAAAGAGAGAGAAAGGGGATACAAACCTTTGAGCAAGGAGAAAAATAGGTAGATAAAAATCAGAAAAATGGCAGCTTCTATCAGAATAGGTTACCAAACAATTATAACATCAAAGATTAGGGGAAGGAAACACCAAAAATAAATATAACCTCATCACGTTAAACACAAACTCAACACAAGATGAGATAAATTGTGACAAGAATAACTTAGAATGGGAAGAGGAAAGAGATAGAATTGACTTAGTCTAAGGAAATAAGAGACCATCAGAAAATAGACTATCTCATCTACGAGATTTTGTATACATACCTCCTGGTAACCAGTAAACAAATAATCAGAACAGAGACACATATGATAAATAAACAGACAACTAAGAAAACCATTACACGGAACTACCGAATTGAATTGGTATTTTGAAACACGTGGTATGAGAAACAAAGGAAATGCAAAAGGACCAGAAAATGAGCAATAAAATAGCAACATTTAGCCCTCATACATCAATAGTCACTCTAAGTGTAAATTGATTGAATTCTCCAATCAAAAGACACAGAGTGGTGTGATGGAATAAAAAATAAGACCCAACAATATGCTGCCTCCAGGAAACACATCTCAGTTCTAAAGACAAACACAGGCTCGGAGTGAAAAGATGGAAGACAATACTCCAAGCTAATGGCAAACAAAAGAAAGCAGGGGATGCCATACTTATATCAGACAAAGTAGACTTCAAGATAGAACCAGAAATGAGAGACAAACAGGGGTAAAATATAACTATAAAAGGGACACTCCACAAAGAAACATGTCATTTATAAATATATATGCACCCAACACAGGAGCACCAAAGTACATAAAGCAACTATTAACAAACCTAAAAGGAGATATTAACAACAACACTATAATAGTGAGGGATCTTAACACCCCACTTACATCAATGGATAGATCATCCAGACAGAAATTCAACAAGGAAATAGTGGATTTAAATGAAAAAACTAGATGAGATGGAATTAACAGATATATGTAGAGCACTCCATCCAAACACAGCAGATTACACATTCTTCTCAAGTGTGCATGGAACATTCTCAAGGATAGACCATATGTTGGGAAACAAGGCAAGCCTCTATAAGTTTAAGATTGAAATCATAACAAGCATCATTTCCAACCATAATGCTATGAAACTAGAAATCAACTACAAGGAAAAACTAGGAATGTGACTAAGATGTGGAGAATAAACAACAAATGGATCGTGGAAGAAATTAAAAGAGAAATCAAAAAATATCTGGAGACAAATGAAAATGAAAATACACATATCAACTCATATGGGATGCAGCAAAAGCTGTCCTGAGAGGGAAACTCATAGTAATACAGGCCTACCTTAAGAAACAAGAAAAATCCCAAATAAGCAATCTTAAATGACACCTAACAAAATTAGAAAAAGAATAACAAAGTCCAATGTCTGCAGAAGGAGGGAAATAATAAAAATTAGAGCAGAAATAAATGAAATTGAAACAACAACAACAAAAAAACCAAACAGTAGAAAGGATCAGTGAAACAAAGAGCTGGTTCTTTGAGAGAGAAAGAAAAATGACAAACCCTTAGCCAGACTCACTAAGAAAAAAGAGAGAAGCCTCAAATAAATAAAATTAGAAATGACAGAGGAGAAATTGCTACAGATACCACAGAAATACAAAGGATTATGAGAGAATACTATGAAAAACTACATGCCAACAAACTGTAAAATCTAGAAGAAATGGATAAATTCTTAGATTCATACAACCTCCAAAAACTGAATCAAGAAGAAGTTGAGAATCTGAATAGACCAATCACAAATAAAGAGATTGAAGCAATAATCAAAAACCTCCCCCAAAATAAAAGTCCAGGACCAGATGGCTTCTCTGGAGAATTTTACCAAACATTCAAAGACTTAATACCTATTCTTCTCAAACTATTCCAAAAAAATAGAGGAAGATTAAACACTTCCTGATACATTCTATGAGGCCAACATCACCCTGATACCAAAGCCAGACAAGGACAATACAAAGAAGGAAAATTACAGGCCAATATCACTGATGAACATAGATGCAAAAATCCTCAACAAAATATTGGCCAACAGAATGCAGCAATACATTAAAAAGATTATACACCATGATCAAGTGGGATTTGTACCAGGGACACAGGGATGGTTCAACATCCACAAATCAATCAACATGATATACCGCATTAACAAAATGAAGAATAAAAACCACATGATCATCTCAATAGATACAGAGAAGGCACTTGACAAGATCCAACATCCATTTATGATAAAAACTCTCAACAAAAGGGGTATAGAAGGAAAGTACCTCAATGTAATAAAGCCCGTATATGACAAACCCACAGCCAACATCATACACAACAGTGAAAAGTGAAAGCCATCCCTCTGAGAACAGGAAAAAGACTAGGGTTCCCATTCTCACCACTCTTATTCAACATAGTACTGGAGGTTTTGGCCAGAGCAATTAGGCAAGAAAAAGGAATAAAAGGACTCCACATAGGCAATGAAGAAGTGAAACTCTCACTATTTGCAGATGACACGATCTTATATACAGAAAACCCAAAGAATCCATTGGAAAACTATTAGAAATAATCAATAACTACAGGAAAGTTTCAGGGTACAAAATCAGCTTACAAAAATTGGTTACATTTCTATACTCTAATAATGAACCAACAGAAAGAGAACTTAAGAAGACAATCCCAATTACACTTGCAACAAAAAGAATAAAATATCTAGGAATAAATTTAACCAAGGAGGTGAAAGACCTATACAGTGAAAACTATGACATTATTGAAAGAAATCGATGAAGACATAAAGAAAGAGAAGACTATCCCATGCACATGGTTTGGAAGAATAAACATAGCTTAAATGTTCATACTACCTAAAGCAGTCTACAGATTCAATGTAATCCCAATCAGAATCCCAATGACATTCTTCACAGAAATAGAACAAAGAATACTAAAATTCATATGGGGCAATAAAAGACCCTGAATAACTAAAGTAATCCTGAGAAAAAAGAACAAACCTGGAGGCATCACAATCCCTGACTTCAAAATATACTAAAAAGCTATAATAATCAAAACATCATGGTACTGGTACAAAAACAGACACACAGATTAATGGAACAGGACTGAAAGCCCAGAAATAAAACCACACACCTATGGACAGCTAGTCTTCATTAAAGGAGCTAAGAACATACAATGGAGAAAGGAAAGTCTTCAATAAATGGTGCTGGGAAACCTGGACAGCCACATGAAAAAGAATTAAAGTAGACTATTTTCTTTCGCCATGCACAAAAATCAACTCAAAATGGATCAAAGATTTGAAGGTAAGACCTGAAACTATAAAACTCCTGGAAGAAAATATAGACAGTATACTCTTTGACATCAGCTATAGAGGGATCTTTTTGAATTCCATGTCCACTTGGACAAGGGAAACAAAAGAAAAAATATGCAAGTGGGACTTCATCAGACTAAAGAGCTTCTGCAAGGCAAATGAAACCAGGATCAAAATGAAAAGACAACCCACCAGCTGGGAGAAAATATTTGCAAATCATATATCTGACAAGGGATTAATCTCCATAATATATAAAGAACTCACACAACTGAACAACAAAAAAAACAAACAACCCGATCAAAAAAAAAGGGGAGAGGATATGAACAGAAATTTTTCCAAGGAAGATATACAGATGGCTAATAGGCACATGAAAAGATGTTCGACATCACTAATTATCAGGGAAATGCAAATTGAAACTACACTAAGATATTACCTTACATTGTTAGAATGTCTATAATCACCATAACAAAAAATAACAAATGTTGGAGAGGTTGTGAGGAAACAAGAACCCTAATTCATTGCTGGTGGGAATGCAAATTGGTGCAGCCTCTATTGAAAACAGTATGGAGATTACTCAAAAAATTAAAAATAGAAATACCTTATGATCCAGCTATCCCACTACTGGGTATCTGCCCAAAGAACTTTAAATCAACAATCCAAAGAGGCTTATCCACCCCTATTTTCATTGCAGCATTATTCACTATAGCCAAGAAGTGGAAGCAACCCAAATGTCCCTCAACAGATGATTGGATAAAGAAGACGTGGTATATATATACAATGGAATACTACTCAGCCATAAAAAGGACAAAATGATCCCATTTCCAACAACATGGATGGATCTGGAGGGTATTATGTTAAGAGAAATAAGCCAGACACAGAAAGACAAACACTGCACTTACTCATATGTGGAAGATAAACTAACACACGGACAGAGAGAACAGTTTGGTGGTTACCAGGGGGAAGGGGGTTGGGGGGTGGGGACGAGGGATGAAGGGATGCATTTATATGGTGACTGACAAACAATAATGTACAATTAATATTTCACAATGTTATAAACTATTATTATGACTGTAAACTAAAATTTTGAAATATTATATAATTGTAATATATAAACCTGTGCAGTATTAGTGCAAAACTGAACAATAGAGTAGAAATGACACTCTGGTAATTATCACTTAATTTATACTTTTAAAAAATCCTAGACCTATTGTAAAATTCATATTTATCAACAGTTATTAAAAAATTGGGATACTTGGGGGGAAGAATAAAGTTATAGCTTCACTTTGCACCATATAGTATAATAATAAATCCCCTTTAAGTATTTAATTAAAACAAACCAAGAATATTATAAATGAAATAAAATACAGATAAAGATTTAATTGGTTTGGAATTAGAAAGGACTTGCTCAGGATAAAATCAATGCAAGATATTATAAAGGAAAAGAATATAGATTTAGCTACATAAAATGGAAAATAAATTAACACACGCAGAGCTGGAAATACACTTACAGCAAATATGACAAGAATAGTTTATAGTATCAATAAATATACAGATATTTTATAAATAAAGAAGTCAGGAAACACTACAATTGAAAATTTGGTGGGAAAAAAAGCATAAAAATCCACAGAGAAAATACACAAATGAGACATCAACGTATGAAAATTTCTCAACTTACACAATAATCAAAGTATTACATATTTCTAAAAAAGATAATAAAGCTTTAAAACATAAAAATAAACACTATAACTATGTAGCTGGCAAAGATTATGAAGATGATGACTGGTGTGATCTCTGATGGTAAAGGGCCTGCCATAACCACCTCAAACACTAGCTTGGAAAAAGGATACGACCACTATAAAACAGCATATGGTTATAGTGTAAAAACTATTTTATCAGACACACCCATGTGAGATCTCAACTCAGAGGAATTGGAAGTGGGTCCCGGGGGAATCTATTTTCAGGAATGGTGATGGTGGAGCTTTGGCGTCCTGTCCCCGGAATCACTGAGTCTGATAATGCATCTGTGCTATGCTGAGCTGCCTCCATGGTTGTTTCTTTTCTGGAATAACCCCTGTGGTACAACTGGGGAATTCTTCCTCTCTTCATATTCTCTGAGACTGATTCTCAGTCATTCCTTTTTCTTGGAAACAATCTTGAGTGAATTTTGTTTGTTGCAACAAAGGACACTGATTGATTCAGAAGCTGGCACTAGTTTTAGTTGCAGACAACTGATGCTTTAGGACTAAATCTGGGATTATTTTTCTTGTTTGGTTGCTTCTGAGGTAGTAAGATTATAACTTATACCATAAATTGATAACATGCTCTGGCCCAACAGATAATTCACTTATTATCACCTGTGGTCACCTGGCATTGGATTGTCCATTGACGGCAAGATGTTGAGGGACCCAACACCCATTTCTGTAAAACAATATGATGAGCATGAGGACTATGAGATGGACCAATGTCTTCTAATTGCACTGGAATGTTACAGAAATACACCACCAAATTCAAAGTTCTAAATTACTTATTCAGGGCAGTCAGAAAATCAGGGATTTTTCTGTGACTGTGCTAAATGAATTTCTTATCACTTGCAGCCACTGGGCTGAAAGTGCAAAAAATAAAAGTTAACATACAATCCTATGGCTTGACAATTTACAGTGTCAGTTGAATTGCAACTTTGCCAAGTCTCTTATGTAAGTGTTAAAAATGAATAGGGCACCAAGAATTGGAATTAGGACTCATGGAAAGATACGCATGGTTTAAAACAATGGTTTTCAACCAGAGATGCTCCCAGCCCTGGAGGGCTTGCATAAATGTGTGAAAGTACTTTTTCTTGGGGATGCTACTGGCCTTTATCACTTGGGTACAAGTGCCCTAAAAAATGTGGGAAATCCTGCACAAAGAATTGTCTCACCTAAAATGTCTTTAGCACTCCTATAGAAAAGCACTAGCTTGGAGTAATAAGCACGCTCCAGTCTGACTGAGCCTCCTTTGCCAGCAGAGCCATCCCCTGTCCTCCTGGCAGATGTGATTGTTCCAGTCTTGCCTGAAGACCCTTAAACAACCCTACCAAAACATTTACCTTGAAAACTGAAACAGGATTAAGTTTGTTGCATTATCAGGAAAAATACTAGCAGTGGTTTAAAGCAAAATA
The DNA here is from genome assembly GCA_031878705.1 of Tapirus indicus. Classification (NCBI taxonomy): domain Eukaryota; kingdom Metazoa; phylum Chordata; class Mammalia; order Perissodactyla; family Tapiridae; genus Tapirus; species Tapirus indicus. The sequence continues at coordinate 5,123,908 of CM062933.1, forward strand.
GAATTACTTTCCCTCTCATTTAAAAGTAGTCCCAAAATTCCATGGATCTTTCACAGTCACTAGCATCCTAGGCTCCAACTATCTTTTTATTCCCCATCTTTAGTGTCCTGTCACATTGTCCTGTCTATTCTGGTCAGCAGGAGAGGAAGAAGGATAAGACAAGTGAATCTCCTCTCCTCTCAGAAAGACCATGGAACTCTCATTGGCAGGAATTAGTCATATGACAAGCCCAGGTACAAAGGGGGCTGGGAGAGGTACTAGTTTACTCAGAGAACATGGATGTTCATCTAAAAAGTGGGTTCTGAGACTAATGTGGGAAGGTATGAATGTTGTGGTATACAATTAACAATTCCTGCCTCACAAAAGCAACCCAATATTCTCCATGTCCCCTCCCACGTAATCCTTGCTTATAGACTCTGGGATGAAAAGGTTTATGAACCAAGCAAAATTCAATATGTTGCTAATTGATATCAGTTACAACTTGCAGAAAATGTGTGAGAATGGATTCTAAAGTGCTAAATAAAAAGAGAGAAATGTTATTATATCTAACTGAATTTACTGATATAGATGGACTTACCAGAAATTTTGAATTCAACATGCTAGCCAAGGTAGATAGAAGTAGTTTTCACTTGCTCTATTGTTTTACTGAAATATGTGTTTCATGGTGGACTAAACAAGTTTGAGATGCAAGAAATTCCTTTTTATACTAGAGATAAAGGAATCCAAAGGTTTATGAAGAAAAAAAGTTACATAAATTTATTATGTGAAATTTACTGTGATTTTGAAACTAAGAATACTGATTTATACTGAAATTGGTACCAGTAGAAATCCTTTCACCATAGTACTGAAAAATATATTGGAGCTAGAAGAGTTCTAAATCTTTGAAAAGTGTTGTAGTGGCTAATTTTTGTAAGACAAGTATACTGGTAGAAGCTGATAGCAAAATGGGCTCCTTAATTTCAAAGAGTATGAAGGAATCTTGGGCTGGCAGAGGCCAAGTTGTGCTACTTAACAAGCAGGCAGAAGTGGGCATGCTCACTGTAATACACAGCAGGGAGAGAGAGGTATTTAGAATCATCCCACCTATAGAGATGATTGAAATCGGTTATTGAGTACAAAATTTACAGGTTCAGATAGATGCAAAGCCAGTTAAGGTCTATGTGCTTTGCATAAGCAAATCCATTCTGATGACAGACATGTAACATTCATACCATAACAACAGAGTCACAGCCCTTGCCTAACCCAGATCTGAGTCAGTTCAAGATTGAGAGTCCCTTGAATATAGTAAGGGAAAGAAGACTTGCAATAATATCATAGTTTATGTGGTAAATTTTTCTACTAGCATTTTTCAGTGTGACTTCCGTCCTGATAGCAGAGTGACTGTGAAATGGGAAAAGGAAACACTCATATTATTCCAAGGTGCTTGGACTCTGGTTCCCGCTCGGAGTAGGGGCTGACCTGAGTTGTGTGGTCTATCTGTTCAGTTATGCAAATCATCAGTATGAGAAAAATCTACCAAACTGGTGAAATGCCATGTAAAAGGCTTTTTCTCGGGTTTTCTAAGTAACAAGAAGTTTAGTGGTAGCAGATTAGAGTGCTGTACTTCTGGGCACTGCATCTACATTTAGGCAAGAAAAAGGGAGGACAAACGAAAAGGTCAAATATTTTCTTCACAAGACTTTGCCAGGTTTATTCAGGAAGTAAACTCCTCTCCACTTACTTCTCATTCTCATTAGCCAGATCTGTGTCATGTAGTCACAGCTGGAGATCTGTAGTCGTGTAGGTGTTTGAGTGCAGGATGTCCAGCCTCGAGCAGAAAACAGCACAGCTGAAGCAGGTTTGCATGGGTGTTCAGGGAGCAAACCATCCCCCCTCAGGTAGTAAATGGAGATTGATCAAATTCCATCTCCTTCAAGGCCCAATGGGATCCCCGGGCCCATCTTGTGTTATAACTCTAGTTTCTGAGAGTGTAGTATAAACAGATAAACTTGAGAACTAGCATTTACTAGTGGAGTAAAGGCTATTATAGTAGAGCTAGCTTAAAAAAGTCTCTTGAACTCCTCCTCCTTACCAAAATAATAAACCCAAAACAATATCACATCTCTGGGGGAATCACCACCAAAGACTAGAAAAAGCAGGAGATTCCTAACGTATTACCATTTAACTTGACTGGCCTGTGAAGTTGGAAAACTCTTGGAAATATTTGATTAGCATAAGCTTAATCAGGTGGTGACTCTAACTGCAGCTGCTATTCCAGATGGAGACACTTTCCTGGAGCAAATCACCACAGCTCCAAATACCTGGTGTGTATTTATTCATCTTTTTTTTTTCACTTCTATCCCAATTATTGGAGAACCCCAGAAGTCACTTCCTTTCACATGGACAGCTATACACACCTAGCATCCTACAGCAGGGCTCTGCCAGCTCATCATAACTGAGCCACGATTTAGTCCACAGGGACTTTAATTATCGCATCATCTCCCAGTCATCATCCTGAATCTACGTAAGTGATAGCATCGTGCTCAGACACCAGGGTGAAATGGCGAATGGAACTCTAGATGCCTTTGTGAGACACCTGTCAGAAAGCAGGAGGTAAATGGCACTTGCCACTTAAGTAAAGATAATGGCCCAGAAACCTGAGACATGTTGGGAGAGCCTCTTTTTCTTAGCCTGTGCTCTTCAAGAAGCAGAGCCCGATACATGCAAGTAGTTTATTTGAGAAATGATCCCAGGAAACAGAAGTGAGGGACTGGGGAGAGTGAAAAAGGAAAAAAGAGGGAAAACCAATTTACTGAGTCTGTCAATCCCACCTGGACCCTCTGAGTTGTAGGGAATGCCCCTCAGAACTGTCCATGCAAGGAAAGGCAAGAAAACCGTTTACTCATCAGCTACATCTTCCACTGGTCAAAGTTTATAATTCTAAATTTTGAATGCATGAAACCTGAATGGGTTTCCACAGGGTCCCATAACACATCATCATAGTGGCCATAAGTCACAGTTGGACTTACACAGTGGAGTTTTAAATTATGCCTCAAAATTGTTTGCTTGAACATGTATCTAGTATCGCCCAGTCCTAATTAGTTATAGGCTGTCCGTGGGGCATTAATTCCTCTGCACTCCCAGATTGCACATGCATAAATGCCAAGTGAGTTTCTGCAGCTTTCCCATGCCAAAGCTGCAGAAGAGTTGGGGTTAAGAAGCGAGGTCTGTGCGATGCAGCTAAGGCAAGGGAGTGTTCGCTGCAACACGTTGCCAGAGCAGTATCAGGAGCAACAGGGGGCTGAGAGAATGTGAGGTGGTTTAATTAAAGTTTTAGATAAACCCTCCAGAAACCATTTGCCTTGCACACTCTAACGCAAAGTAGGAGATATAATATTTAGTGAAACTCTTTGGATTTTCTAGACAACAAAAGATACATTTGGATGTGCTATTGCCACCCATTACTGAATGACCCAAAGGCTGCCAGTTTTGCCTGGGTCCTGTATGACTGGTATGACTAGACCACAGATGCAATGTTCTTGAAATATCTATGGCAGATTGTGGTGCTGAATAATGACTCTCACAAACCTCAGTAGGAAATTTATAGCAGATGTCTTGAAAGTTTGAAAGTAAATAGTTTCCACTTGACAGGCAGCTTTTGCATTGCTTCTCCAATAAAAATGGAACGCCTAACTCCAGGAGTGAAGGTAGCCATGAGCCTGAGCTGCCTTTTATGAACTGGTTATTATCTGATCAAGCCACAAAATTTGGTGTTAACAGCAGCACACCAGGTGGATTTCACGTATGCGAGACAGTGTAGGTAGGTGCACAAGTGAGTTCCATAAGATTTCTCCTGCAAATGCTGTGTCTTCACTTCTGCTGCCATACCCACCTCAACCCTCAGCTCAGTCCCCTGGGGTTCCCATGACCAGATGATTCAGAAGACATCGTTTGAGTGTGTTTCACAGATTGCTCAGCAGGACACACTGACACTTAATGGAAGTAGAGTTCTGTGGAGAAACAGCCCCTCTCATGTGACTCTGAGGGGCATTGGAGATAGGAAATGTTCATGGTATGCAGAAATTCCAAGTTGTTCTTGTAATGGCTGCTAGTTTGGTGGACGATCAAGAACTTAGAATGAACAAGATTAGAAGACTGGAGAAAATATTGTTTGAGGACAGGCTATGTAGATAGAATGGGTCTTAAATATAGGAATATTTTTATCCATTGTTTTTGCTAGAAATGTCTCCACTGCAAATGAAGCTCTCAAAATCAAATGGATATGATGATCTGCCCGGTGGATGTTAATCTGGCTCATTGTGCAGCCAACTCAGTGATTGTTCATTAAGCTTATTAGCAAGGAGTGCATGTCGGTAGGAACAGATGCTATGCATGGGCTCAAGACATGAATTTCCCCTCTCCAAGACTCACCTGACCATGAATAGGATTGAATATTCAATTTGCCAGTGGCTGTGTCTGACCTTGATCCTTTGATAAGTAACAAACCCTGGAGGAATCAGTCAGCCAGCTAGCAGAAGATTAATCATACTAGACACATTTTTCCCATGAATGAAGTGGCAATTTGTCCTCACTGGAATAGACACTTCATATGGACTTGGATTTTTTTTTCTCAGCTTGCCAATCTTTTGACAAGATTTCCTTCAATTGCATATCAAATATCATGATATCCCACACAACATTTTTATGACCTAGGAAGTTATTTTTCAGCAAAACAAGTAACTAACCTTTTACTTTTAATACACATATTTTTCTATTTCACTGCTTTCAATATTCAAATTTTATTTTCTCCCTGGGTAACATCTTTGTTATCTCTTTAAGAGACATTTTCTGAAATCCAATACGTTGTTTAACAAAATGTACAGCTATGATTAAGGCACAGAGCATGTTAAAATACATGGTAAATTTCCTTGGCTCATTGAAAATTTATCTTTTTAAAAGTAATGAAATGTACAATGATAACATTGTAGGGAGTCCCAGAAAAATCTTAGCTATCTCCAAACACCAGGGTATTGCAAATTCCCTACTGGAATTCTGATACATAGGCATGAATCTCCCCAGAGGTCACAAGCATCTTTTGAACACCATTTCTTTAAGATGGTTTCTATGGTAATGTAATGGATAGAGCCGTAGAGCAATCCAGATGCTATTAAATATGTGATTTTTTTACAGATAGCACATCAGAGACTATTAATATCAATATATGGTTTCAGTGTCATCTCTTAAAGAGGCATAAAACAGCACAGCACCATTGCTTAGAACTCCTGCAAACATACATGTGAAATAGAAATCTATTATTTTATTTTCAGATAATATTTATTAACCATAACTGTAAAAAGGAAAAAACTCAGAATTTTTTCTTGTGTCCATTATTTTTAAACTCATAAGACACATTCTGTTCTCTCCTCTCTTTCTCTCTCTCCCTCTCTGTCTCTCTCTATAGAGAGAGAGTTGAGGGACATGGTATACAAAAAGTGAAAATTGCTTTACCATGTATTGGTGAGACACATTGATTTGATTACACATAACTATTCCTCCTATCAATCTTCTCATAAGAAAAAGCTTGCAATTGTTTATCTTTTATAATGATTTCACACTTTTATAAGTATAGCATGCCACCCATGTGCTTAAACTCTGTCGGAGATTTATATAGTATTTCTAAAACAACCAGATGCATTTGAAGCATACATTAATAAAAACAAAGTAGGAATATTCATATTTACAAGTTAACTCAATTTTATTACTGTCCACCACTGTTTCTTCATGATGCCAGACACCCAGTTGATGCAATCAGTTATACCATTACACACATTTACCAAACCAAGTGGCTGGTGTTACCCAAGACTTCGTTGGATTGTTTTGTTAGTTTATTACATTAATTGACAAAAGGAGAACTTTTTTCACTTTATCACTTATCAGAAACATGCTCTCAGATTGGTTACTGGTTCACTAAATAAAAGATGATACTTCTCTTTGCTTAGGGTAGCCATAGAGCAACCAAGAAACCATACCACTTTCTGGAAGGAGTAAGAGCTGGAGGTGGCTGGTTGAGGTGGGAGAGGAGTAGCTGGGAAGTGGGAGGAAAACCAGATAATTTTTCCACATTAGATTATAAATCACGCCAGAGTAATGGGCAATTGTGTCAGACTGGGGTTTCAATCCTAGCTCTGCCATAATTGACTACCTTGAGGTTGGGAAAATGTTTACTCTTTTAGGTAATTAGAATGTATCATTACATAGAACCTAATTAATCTCAGTCCACCAACTAAGGTAAACAAAAGAATAGCACAGGTATTAAGGCTTAATGCATACACATGCATCAATCTATGAAGCAAAATTCACTGGACACATTCTTTCTATCTGTTTATATTTAAGGTTGGTATTATTAAATAAGCCCCTTTGATAGTAACCTTAAAGATGATTGAACTCCTCTGTCATTAGACTCTAGTACTGTTGACATTTTGAGCCAAATACTTCTTCATTGTGAGGGATCTTTCCTCTGCACTGCAGGAAGTTTAGCAGCATCCTTGGCCTCTACCCACTAGACGCCAGTAGCATACTCTTCTCCCTGAGTTGTGACAACCAAAAATGTCTCCAAACATTGCCAAGTGTCCCTGGGGGCAAAATGGCTATGTGGAAGAGAGAGGATCAGAGGAGCTGAGAATGACCTTGATCGTTTCTAGGCTGAAACAATATTATTATCTGACACATAGAATTCCAGTTTATCAAGTATCCTTTGTTAACTAATCTCTTGTTAAATGACAGGTGCTTGGGATGGAAGAGAAAATAGGAACCTCCATGTTCTGGAGTGGAGGGAAAGTTAAATATGAAAAGAGATATTCAGTGCCTTAGCAGGCATCTGGGAGTCAAGGCAGCTTATGCTTTGAATGTCTACAACTCTCTGGCCTATGGTGGGGCAGAGAGATCAGTCATTACTGTGTTAGCTCCTTGAGAGGATTTGTGACGGTCCTGACCTTGAATGGCAGAAGACTCCTGACCAGTTGGAACAGATACCGAAAGTCATAATATTTTCATTTTTTAGGAATTCTTCCTGGAAACCAGAAAAAGGAAGGTTGTAGTCTCAGAATTATGTGCTCTTGACATCAGAGATGGGAGAGTACCTGCTTTAAGACTAATATTCAAGCCCATCCCTCTGCCAAATTTCTCACTATGCCCAATATTCTGCTTATTCTCACCCTGTCCATACCACAAACAGTTTTTCCATTCTCTCTCCCAAAACACTGGTCACTTTATGCTTTCTGTAAGTAAGACTCTTCAACCAGAGACATGACACTAAATGTTTTTTGCCAATTATCAAACTTGAGAAATTCAACTTTAAAAAATTCAGATAACTTATTTCTGAACAAAATATATAATATTAACAATTATACAGTATGGATGAAACCTGTTTATTACAACATCTTCAAAAATTGACGCAAGGCCTGGAATCAAGTAGGTGATCAGCAATCGTCTTCCCACGAAGACTAGATGGAGGAGTGACTGAGGTCACAAGTCCCTGAAAACAGGAAATAAGATAATTTTCAAGGAGATAAGGAAACCAAGAAATGCTCTGATCTTCAATTTACCAATTCATTTTCAGATATACGGCTATCTTTATAGTTCCTAAGATATTAGAATTCTCTACATCCTTATGAGAAAAAGGAAATGAACAAAGAAGCTTTCATGGAGGACTTCTCAGAAAAGGTCAAGTTCCAGGCCACCACCGGGACAATAAGCATGTATTCCGATGACCCTCATCATCATCAGATAGATGCATGTCATATAACTGCTGGCACATAACCGTGACCCTAGCTCATCAAGAAAATAACTCATTATTTTAAGTGTGTTATGGTTAGCATGGGACCGTTAAGGATATGTCTCCACAATTCACACATATTCTCCATCTTATTACTCAAGAAATTCATCTTCATTTCCCCAGAAATAAAGCAAATGGACTACAAATGAGAGTCAACAAAGAGAACATCCATCCATTAGTATCACATGTGGCTGTGACGTGAGAGTTACAAGACCCTTAGGTGATTCTCATTGAAGAAATTTGACAAGCTTCCACTTAGATGTTTGGTTCTATAGTTTTATGACCATTTTCATAGCAAAATCATGTGTTATTAAAGATGCAACAGCACTGCAAAATTTTATTATTGAAAACAAAGTTTTTATTACTGTTGAGAGTAGCTGAAATACATAAATATATCACTTTGCATGTAAAGATTAAACAAAAATTTTAAGTGTCTACTAAGTGATGGTAAAGCTGCCACAGTGAATGAGATCGATAAAATCCCTGCTTCCATTCTAATTTAGGGAGACAACCAGTCTTCAAATAGATAACCATATACATTTATCAGCTAATAAAGGATAATATGGCTTGCTCCTTTTTTATTTCTGTTTTAACTTGAGTCTTCTCTTTTGTTCCCTTAGCTTGGCTAAGGTTTTGTTAATTTTTTTTTTTATCTTTCAAAGAAAACAGTTTATAGTTTCTAAATTTTTTCTATTGTTTTTCTGTTCTCTATTTCATTTAATTCCACTCAATTTTTATTATTTTCTTCCCTTTTGCTAACTTTGGGCTTACTTTGTTTTTTTCTAGTTCCTTGAGGTCTACAGTTATATTATTTATTTGAAATCTTCCTTTTTTAATGTAAATCTTTATCACTATAAACTTCCCTCTTAGTACTGCCTTTGCTGTATCCTGTAAGTTTTATTAAGCTGTACTCCCATTTTTGTTTGTCTCCAGGTGTTTTTAAAATTCCCTTTTGATTTCCTCTTTGATCCAATGGTTGTTCAAGAGTGTGTTGTTTAGTTTCCATGTGTTTATAAATTTTTCTGTTTTCTTTCTGTTATTGATTTCTAGTTTCATTCCACTGTGGTCTGTGAAGATACTTGGTATGATTTCAAACTTCTGAAATTCGTTAGGATTTGTTTTGTGACCTAACATGTGATCTATCCTGGAGAAAATTCTCTGTGTGTTTGCGAAGAATGATATTCTGCTGCTGGAAAGTTCTGCATGTGTCTGTTATGTCCATTTGGTCTATAGTGTTAATGTCAGCTGTTTCTTAACTGGTCTTCTGCCTGAATGTTCTATCCAGTATTATAAGGGGGTATTGAAGTATCCTGCTATTTTTGCATTCTTGCCAATATCTTTCTTCAGATCTGTCACATTTGTTTTATATATTTAGAAGCTCTGATGTTGGGTGCACATATATTTATAATTGTTATATCTTTTTGTCAAATTGACCCTTTTATCATTATATAGTGACCTCTTTTGACCCTAGTGACAGTTTTTGACTTAGCGTCTGTTTTTTCTGGTGTAAGTATAGCAAACTACTCTCTTCTGTTTACCATATGCATGAAATATCTTTTTCCATCCCTTCACTTTCAGCCTATGTGTGTCTTTATATCTAGGGTAAGTCTCTAGTAGACAGCATATCACTGGATTTTGTTCTTTTATCCATTCAGCCACTTTATGCATTTTAATTGAGGACTTTAATCCATTTATGTTTAAAGTAATTATTGATAGGTAAGGACTTACAATTGGCATTTTGTTAATTTTTTTCTGACGGTTACACAGTTCTTTTGTTCCTGTCTTCCTCTCTTGATGTTTTCTTTTGTTATTCAATGCTTTTTGGTAATTTGGTTTGGTTCTTTTCTCTTTAATTTTTGTGTATATACTATAGGTTTTTCCCTTGCAGTTACATGATGACACAGAAATTAAAAATATCGTGAGAAATTATTGTGAACAATTATATGCCAACAAATTGGATAACTTAGAAACATAGATAAATTCCTTGAGTTATCCAACCTACTAAGACCAAATCAAGAAGAAATAGAAAACCTCAGCAGAGCAATAACAAACAAGGAGATAAAATAAGTAATCAAAACTCTTTCAACAAAGAAAATCTCAGGACCAGATGATTTCACGGGTGAATTCTACCAAATGTTCCAGAAATAATACCAACCCTTCTTAAACTCTTTCAAAAAACAGAAGAAGGAACATTCCCAAATTCATTGCCTAAGTCCAGCACCTCCCTGATTTCAAAGCCAGACAAAGATACCACAAAAAATGAAAACTACATCCAAATATTCTTGATGAACATTGATGCAAAAATCCTCAATAAAATACTAGCATATTGAATTCAACAGCATAGTAAAAGGATCATACACCATGATCAAGTGGGGTTTATCCCTGGGATGTAAGGATGGTTCAATGTATTCAAATCAATAAACATGATATAGCACATATGCAGTATGCAAGACAAAAACCACATGATCATCTCAATAGCTGCATAGAAACTATCTCATAAAATTCAACACCCTTTCATGATAAAAACTCTGAACAAAATAGTTAAGAAACATATGTCAGCATGATAAAGGCCACCTACGAAAAACTCACAACCAACATCATAATCAAAGGGAAAAACTGAAAGCTTTTCCTTTAAGACATGGAACAAGGCATGGATGCCCACTCTCACCACTGATATTCAACATAGCAGTGGAAGTCATAGACAGAGCAATTAGGCAAGAAAATGAAATAAAAGTCATCCTAACTGGAAGAGAAGAAGTAAAATTATCTCTGTTTGCATATGCAAGATTATATATGTAGAAAATCCAAAAGACTGCACAACAAAAGACCTGTTAGAACTAATAAAAGAATTCAGCAAAGTTGCAGGATACAAAATCAACATAAAAAATCAGTGGCATAACTATGCACTCACAATGAACAATCTGGAAAGGAAATTAAGAAAACAATCCCATTCACATTAGCAACAAAAGGAATAAAATATATCGGAATTAACCAAAGAGATGATAAATTTGTATACCAAAAATTATAAAACATTGTTGAAGGAAATTTAAGAGGACACAAATAAATGGGAAAATATCCATGTTCATGAATTGGAATAATTAATATTGTTAAAATATCCATACTATCCAAAGCGAGCTACAAATTCAATGCAATCCCTATTAAAATCCCAATGATGAGGCTGGCCCTGTGGCATAGTGGTTAAGTTCTGAATGTTCTGCTTCAGCAGCCTGGGTTTGCAGGTTTGGATCCTGGGTGTGGACATACACCACTCAGGAGCCATGCTGTGGTGGTGACCCATAGACAAAATAGGGGAAGATTGGCACAGATGTTAGCTCAGGGCTAATCTTCCTTAAGCAAAACAAGAGAAAGATTGGCAACAGATGTTAGTTCAGGGTGAATTTCCTCAGGTGGGAAAAAAAAAATCCCAATGATTTTTTTTTTTACAAAAATAGAAAAAACAATCTTAAAATGCATATGGAACCACAAAAGACTCCAAATAGCAAAGGCAATCGGGAGCAAGAAAAACAAAGTTGGAGGCATCACACTTCCTGACTTCAAATTATATTACAAAGCTATGATAATCAAAAACAGGGTGGTACTGGCATAAAAACAGACATATAGACCAATGGAATAGAATAGACAAGCCAGAAATAAACCCACATATTTATGGTCAACTGATCTTCACCAAGAGTGCCAAGAATAGACAATGGGGAAAGGATAGTCTCTTCAACAAATAATCTTTGGAAAATTGGATATCCACATACAAACTAATGAAATTGGGACCCTATGTCATACCATATGCAGAAATTAACTCAAAATGGATTAAAGATTCAAATATAAGACCTGTAAAATTCCTAGAAGAAAATGGAAAAAATCTACTTGACATTGGTCTTGGAAATAATTTTATGGATATGACATCAAAAGCACAGGCAACAAAAACAAAAATAGAAAAGTGAGATTACATCAAACTAAAAAGCTTCTGCACAGCAAAGGAAACAATCAACAAAATTAAAAGCAACCTATGGAACGGAAGAAAATATTTACAAACCATATATTGGATAAGGGGTTTATATCCAAAATATATAAGGGATTCATACAACTCAATGCTCAAAATACAAATAACCCAATTAAATAGTGGGTAAAGGACCTAAATTGACGCTTCTCAAAAGAAGAAATTCAAATGCCTAAGGTATATAAAAAAGGCCTCAACATCTCTAAAGATGCAACTCAAAGTCAGAGAAATGCAAGTCAAAACTACAATGAGATAATCACCTCACAAAGTTGGGATAGCTATTATCAAAAAGACAAAAATAATAAGCATTGTTGAGGATATGGAGAAAAGGAAACCCTTGTACACTGCTAGTAGAAATGCAAATTAGTACAGCCATTACAGAAAACAGTATGAAGATTCCTCAAAAGATTAAAAATAAATCTACCATATGATGCAACAATCCCATTTCTGGATGTACATCTAAAGGAAATGAAATCACTATCTCAAAGAGATATCTGCACTCCTATGTTCATTATAGCATTATTCACAATAGCCAAAATAAGGAAACAAACCAAGCTTCTGTCTATGGATGAATGGATAAATAAAGTGTGCTATCTATATCTACATATATATACAATGGAATATTATTCAGCCTTAAAAATGAAGGAAATCCTGCCTTGCTGCAACATGGGTGGAGCCAGAGGCCATTATGGTAAGGAAATTAAGGCAGCACAGAAAGAAATACTGCATGATCTCACTTATATGAGGAACCTAAAATAGTGAAACTTGCAGAAGCAGAGTGTAGAATAGTGGTTGCCGGGGGCTGGGATTAAGAGGAAATGGGGTGATATTTGTCAAAGGTTACAAAGTTTAAGTTCTGCAAGATGACTACACTACAGGGATCTAGTGTACAACCTGGCGAGGATAACTAATATGTTAGTGCATACTTGAAATTTGGGGAGAGGATGGACCTTAAATCTCAAAGCGCACACACACACACACACACACACACACACACACGCACAGACTGGTAACTAGGTAGAAGTAATGGATACGTTGTTAATATGTTATGATCGTAGTGATCTTTTCACAATGTATACATATTAAAATATCAAGTTGTACACCTTAAATATATACAATTTTTATATGTCAAAGATATCACAATAAAGCTTTTTTTAAAAAAAAGAATTCTAATAAAGGTTTATTGGTAAGCCTAAAAAAAGATACAGTGGAAAAAATAAAGCAAGGTATGTGAAATATTCCCGAGTATAAAGATAATCTGTAGTTTAGAGCCCATATTTACTGCAATTAGAAACTTCCCAAAGAGCTCTGCCTTTGTTTTGTTTTAATATTACTTTCCTAGTTCATGATAAGATTACTTTGTCAACTTAAAAAAGTAAAATATCACGGTTATATATTTCAAAGTCTTTAGATTAACAAATTGCAGATAATATGCTACCAAAATACCCAATGTAAATTGGCCAAATACCTGGGCTACTGCTCTTTTTTAAACTTTGCTCTTTCAAACCCCAGGCTGAATTCAATTTGCCATTAATTGGTCCTGCCGACCTTTGAATTGGATCAGGTAGTCTTTATTTGTAAGCCAGGACGCTATTTTGTGAAGCCGTGCACTGCCTACTGCCTGCCACCTTCTACCCTGAAGGCAACTGCAGTTTCAGGAACGAGTTGACACATCGATTAGTTTGTAATCGGAGTATAAAGTCCTTTGAGCATTTGAGGCCAGTTTCTATTCTTGCTTAGCAAGTCACTGGAAAGTCCACCTGGAAACAGGTCCATAGGGCACAGAACAAAATGAGAAACTTAACCTCGTTCTAAATTGGAAAACAACTCTGGTCTCCAGGCTAGACCCTCCTGATGGATGTCCTCTCAGAGGAAAGGATCCTCAGTGTCTCCAGTCGACAAGTCTGGAAGTGGAAGCGCTGGGGTGTCTGGCGGGTACATCCCAGGGAAGACCATGGAATCCTGCTTGTAAATGAGTGGCATATACAATCCGGCCCAAGAGTTACTAAACAAGGAACTCATTGCCCTCCAAATAAGAGGTTAAGCTTGAAAAAGATATCAAGTTCACCTAATTTAACCTCAGTAACACAAGTGTTTTTTGCTGTCTTTACCCTATTTTGAGGCCCTGACTAGAGGCCAGTCAGTTCCCCTTCTTGAGCAGCTAAGTCCACACCCCCAACCACGTCCCTCATGGGGTCTCACACCCTGTACCACTATACACCCACCCTCATCGCCCCTGGACCAGGTACCAGACAACCAGAGACGGCCCCTATGCCCCAGAGCCAGCTGAAATTATTCACAGTAGCCACTCCTAAACCTGCTCACCCTTCTTCACTCTTTCCTTCCCACAGAAAGCACAATAAACGCGCTTGCCCCCAGTTCCCCTCTTTCCCTGTGCCTCATGACCCACCCCGTGCTTCCCCTGAGGGGCCCTGCGTGGTCTGCTGTGTTCTCCTCAGGGAACTGCAAGTAACAAAACTGTGGAAGTCCAGTGTCTCTCTCTTGAGCTGCATCTGGCCTCACTCAAGTTAACAGGGCGAAAACAACCTCCTCATCTTCTCAAAAAGAAATGTACGGACAAGGAAGGTTAATTGCTTGAAGTGTCACAGTTCTTGGCAGAGGTGGATCCAAAATTCAGGTTTCTGATCACAAACGCCTAATCAACAATTCCTTTCTTTAAACTTCACATGAAAAAGCAGAGATTATCAGAGAATAATAATGCAATAATGATATCCATAACTTACTGAGCAACTACTAGAACTTAGTACTGTGTTTGGCACTGTACATACACAGTTCTTCAAGGCGTGTATTGTAAAACTCAGTTTGTACTTGAGAAAACTGACTCAGGGAGGGGGATTGGCTCAGACCACGGTCGCGTAAGAAGCAATTTACAGTCTCAATTCAAATGCTAAAGCTTTCAAATCAGTGGACCAGCCACTGCCTTCCCCAAACGATGTGAAGCTCATTACAATCAGATTCCTCTTCCTACACTGGCAGAACAGGGAAAATCAAGGCTGGGAGGAGATAAATGAGAGTTGTGAGTTATTTATTTTAATGAATCCACAGAGAGAAATTAGCATAATCCTAAATGAGGAGAACATGTACTTTCTATCCCTCCCTCTTTTCCCTCATTTACACTTATCCTGCACTCTAGTTTTTTGTTTATTGAATGCATATGATGTGCCAGACACTGTTCCAAGTATTTTGTGTGTGTGTGTGTGTGTGTGTGTGTGTGTGTGAGGAAGATCAGCCCTGAGCTAACATCCGTTGCCAATCCTCCTCTTTTTTGCTGAGGAAGACTGGCCCTGGGCTAACATCTGTGCCCATTTTCCTCTACTTTATATGGGACGCTGCCACAGCATGGCTGACAAGTGGTGCATCTGTCCACACCCTGGATCTGAACCTGCAAAACCCTGGGCCACTGAAGGGGAGTGCGCAAACTTAACCGCTACACCAAGCCGGCCTCCTGTTCCAAGTATTTTACATGCAATCCTCACAACAACTCAATAAGATGTTATAATTAACCCATTTTACAGGTGAGGAAATGGAGGCACTCAGCTAGTAAGCAAAGCAGCGTGGTTCCAGGGCCTGTCCTCTTAGCTAGTAAACTTCTCTCATATGATACATGCTCATAAATCTGCTGTATTGGTGCATTTTCCCCAGTGAAGAGATGCAGCTGAAATGTTCAGGAAAACCTAGAAATTATGCACAATTCCACTGCATCTGTCCTTGGGATCTTTTCTGTAATATTCCAAGGTATATTTCTGCTCTCTGAATGTCAGGATGGAGAGAAGGCTCTTACGAAGCTGTTATTGGAAGCTGAGCTATGGCTAAAGTGGAAACCAAGGGATCTTCTGGGGAACTAGGTTCCCTGGATATGTGAGGAAGGGGATACTAGCTTTGGAAGAATATATTTTCTCTGCTATGAGTCTGGAAAGACTATATTGCACACTCCAAAGCTAAGAGTAAAATCAAGCTCCATATTTGTGCAGATCGGATTGTAGCGGACTTGTGGGTGTTTGGTTTTTCATGGGAAACTTAAGGAAGGTTTAGGGAAGAAGGTGTGTGGTATCATGGAAAGAGGGGTGGCATGGGAGTCAGGAGCCAGTTTGGGCTGTGTTCACTTAGCTTTATTCCTTCAGCTTCACTCACTTGTGTAGACTGCAGTTTTCTCCTCGGAATATTTAAACGGTTAAGGCATGATAAATTATAGAGGGTTCTGGAAAACTGAAAGGCAGAGAATCCGCTAGGGCATCTAATGGCTCTGGCAAGTATCTCTTTGGCCTAGAGGAGAAATGGAATTGTGCCAGAGAGGGAAACAAGGTGATGAATACCAAGAAGAGGGAATATTCTCTCAAGCAACATCAAAGAGACTTGCAGGCAGTATTTGCTCTGACCCAGCTGTATGCAACACCAGATCATGTAAGTGTGGAACTTCCCATGAGGCAAACTCTCCTGGAAATGCTCTTGCTTCTCTCCTCTACAGCTTTTAGCCTTTGGGAGCTAATAGGAGTATCTTAATACCAAATAAGAGTCCTCCGCACCAATAGAAAAGAAAACAGTTTTCTGCAAAAATATTTTAGCTCTGCCCACACTTAGATATCCCTCCAAGGTCAGAGCAGCAAACTACAGCCCACAGACCAAGCAAACCCTGTTGGTTTGTCTACCTGTTTTGGTAAATAAAAGGTTTTTGGAACACAGCTATACCTACTTGTTTACCAGTTGCTTCTTTCGGCAGCAAAGTTGAGAAGTTGAGACAGAAACTGTACGGGCCCCAAAGCAAAAGTACTTACTGTCTGGCCCTTTTCAGAATGAGATGGTTGACTCCTGTTTTAGGGAATCTCAAAGATACCTCCAGCTCAGAGGACATCTGCACCTGTCCTCCTAGACTGTAGAGGTGCCGGCGCGGTCAGGGGCCTCCTCTCAATATCTAGTCCATCATAGTCCAAGGGCATCCTCAAGATCAAATACGCCTCGGGGAATTTACATTCTTCCCACTACATGAGGCCTGTAACAGCCACACCACCAGATTATCCTCCCAGCTGCTCTGGCCACACAGCATTCACATAGCCAAGGTCACCTCAGTGCTGGCAGGGGATGCAGGGAGAGGATTGACAGAAAGCAAGTCATCAGAAAAATACCTCGAATGAGCCCCGGTATAGCACAAAAAAATCACACAAACTTTCATAAATATATCTCCGATAACTCATTTTAACTATTTTGGTGAAATATGTTAGATGGCAAGTAATCTGCTTTTCCAGCATTTCACTCAAGTGGTCTTGTGACAGAATTGTATGAAGTGATTTAATTAGCAGAAGTTACTGTGTAACACGCTTTCAAACTTTAGGTCAGTCGACTAAACTTAGACATTAAGAATTCCTAGGGAACTGTAGTTAGGAGACCCCTTCATATCATCCACTGCTACTGGCTGATGCTCTCGTCCCTTTTCTTAGAATCGATTCACTTCCCACTGGTTATCCCCTCCATTTCCTGGGACTCCACCTAAACACAAGATCTTGGAAGACACCAAGAATTCTTTCAGTCCTTGCTTAATCAAACATTCATTACTCCTCTGCTCTTTAAACAAACTTTCAATTTCTTTTTCTCCACCCATTTCTGTCTTAGCTAAAATTTCCCTGGAAAGCGACTGACTGAGCATCCGATGTTGCCTGTCCAGTTTTCTCCTTAACTGTGGGCTCGCAAACCCCAGGGCAAGGAGGATTCCACAGATTTATCCTGATATCCTGGGGAAAGATGCACAAAATCTCTTGTATTATACATAGTCAGTATCCTGTCTTTTCCATCTCTTTGTTCAATTTTTTGTCTACTCTGGAATACTGTGGCATCGTCAAGTCCCAGGTGAATCTTTCATGCAGTATTTTTCAAGTTCTGGACTAACAGCCCACTAGTTAAGGCATGGGATCAATTTAACTGATAGAAATAAGCTTTTTTTTTAATGGAGTGGAATGGAATAGATCCAAATACAGCAGATAAGAAAAGAAAATACTAGACTGCATCACACTTGTTGGAGTACACATGCTTTTCTACATCATTGTGTGTGTGTATATATATACACACACATATATTTTATATAAATTTTGTACATATATGGCCCATATATGGTTAACATCAAAAATATTTGTAAGCTTCCATTCAGATGTCTTTCCTCTCCTCCCCAACCCATCTTTCAAACTCCTTCCTTTAGTACATAATTGCATTTGGAGTTATATTAGATGATTCATCTTTAAGAATCCAGACAGTTTTGAGAGCCAAAAATCACCCTCTAAGATTACTTTACTTGTTCTTTTCTTAATTATTCCTTAGCTCGATTTAGTTAGACAGTTATCATCTTTGTTTTTGGCCCAAACACAGGACGAAATTTTTACATTGTGAAATAACATGCCACTGTAGTCCTAGAAGTTTAATTACTCATGAATGTCTTTATTTATATCTGTAAATTGATCACTTAAAGTCTACCTGGCTGTAACTCTGAAAATGAAAATTGTTTTAACATTTATAACTTTCTCCAATTCGTAATGCACAGTTTTACTTAGATCATTGTTTTTAAGTATCTCAGTAAATTGTTCTTTGATATTGAAGTAATATATTTGAGGAAAAAATTTAACAAATAAAATCCTATGAGAGTGAAAAAGAGCATTATTTCCAATGATGCGGACAATGCAATGACAATCTCAGTCAAGTGAATTTCATCACGTTCTGATGAGATGGTCGTGTGTGGTGCATGCGGCAATGTGCAGCGACGACCCTGGCTTTTATTAATACCGTCCATCGTTTGCTCCTATAACTCCACCAATTTACTGACTTGGTAGAACTATATATTTTTTTAATTCATCAATAACATAATGAGTTTTCTATTAATTGACAAGCCCAATTTCTTTTTCTTTTTCAAGTAGATCACACTAGGGCCGTGACTTTTATCTTTATATTTTCAAGACCCACATTTGTCTTTCACCAATGGCAGTATTGAATCTTGTCCTCTTTGTTTGAATGTAATTTGAACTAGATGACTTCAGGGGTCCCTTTCAGTTTTCAAAATCCTTACCCTGGCCCATAAGACACTGTATGGTCTGGCCCTGCCTGTCCCTCTGACTGTATCTGAGGCCACTCTCCACCTGGCTCGTGATGCTCCTGGCACACAGGATGGCCACCAACCCGAAAGGGATCAAGCTGTTCCCTAGCTGATGCCCTTGCTCGTGTTCCCCCATTTATCTTGAGCACTCTTTCTCTGCTCCCACTTGCTAGCTCCCACATATCCATCAGATCTCATCTAAAAGCCCACTCCTCAGGGAGACTTTCTCAATGATCCTTATGTTGGTGGCTCCCATCCTACTCTCCACTACAAGACCCTATTACTTTTCTTTCACATATCACAATATGGTTTTGTCTCTTTCTATTTAATTTTGTCTCACTAGAATGTGAGTTCCATGAGGACAAAAATTTTTCTGTCCTACTCTATCCTTTATATTCTTACCAGAGGGCACAGATTTTAGTACATAGAATATCAATATATTTTTGTTTGAATAAGTGATTGAAGGAATCATTGAAGTCTTTTAAGTTAACTCAATTTGTCAAGCTTTTGAAAAATATTGTTAAAAGTGTTCCTTTTATCACACCTATCTCCTGCTCTCAGATCCAGATTGGATGCTTTAGAATTAGTCAAACTATAGGGAAATGATTGTAAAATTGTCTCTATCCTGTAGTATCCAATGACGAATCTCAGATCAAGAGCCAGCTATTTCCTCATTCATTTCCCAGTCATCATGCCTCGGATCTTCTCCTTCTTTCATTGGTTCACTTTGAATGTAGCCTCCTCATTAATCCCTTTACTCATATATTTGGTGAGCTCTTGCTATATGCCAAACACTAGTCTAAAAACAAGAACTATAGCAGTTAAAGAAATAGACAAAAGCTCTACCTTCATGAAGTCCCACTCAAGTAAATTGCTACACATAAACTTACTTGAAAGTAAGAGTACATTTCATCACCTTTATTTCTCTCAAAGTGTCTGGCATGATGTCTTGCACATAATGAGTGATCAAGAAATGATTTTTAAAATAAAATGACAAAAGAAAACAAAACCTACAACAACATTAATTCTATAGAATATTAGATACCCTCACACGGGGCTTAGAGGGCCGTAACTCAGAGAAACGTACAGGATGTTATCTTCAACTTTTCCCATCACCGCCCTGTCTCCAATCCACCCCTTCCCAACACACAAAAAAATTGCATATCTAATTAAGTACAGGACCCTGTATATTCCATTTCCACTGTGACTTTCTTTCTATATTCTCACTACCACCACCCAAATTCTAGACCTCTTTGGCTCATTCTCAGACAATCTCAATAGCCATAACAGTCATCTGCCCAGTTCTTGCCCCTTCCAACCCATCCTATACTGTGTTGCCAGATTAGTGTTCCCGAGTCCTACTGTTAATCATCTCAGTAGTTTCCCATATGTCTTCAGCATGTTTCCACTGCTCATCAAATTACGTGTACACCTCACTCTATTGGTCAACAGTCCCTAGAGTATAATCGGAAATGATTTTTTAAAACTTACATCCCATATTTTATTTTGAATTTTTGATAACCGAGCCAAATAGAATTACATTCCCCAAACTTCTTATAACTGACTTTCTATAACACACATTCATACACACACACACATTTTTAAAAATCCCCATTGAGGAAACGGTAACTGTGTTCATTAAGGAAATAGACACTGTGCCACACTGTGGAGTTTATATCCTAGCTCCTTCTACTACCTGTGTGGCCTTTGGCAACTTACTTGATCTTTCTGGGCCTGAGTTTCCTCCTCTGTAGCATGGGATAATAATGCCTGCCTCACAGAGTTGTCATTAGGATTAAATGAATTGGTACATACAAAGCTCCTAGAACAGTGACTGGCACAAAATATACTCTCAAGAAACAATACTTAGTATCAAAATTCTACTAATTTCTCAGGAATAAGAAGGCTTTTTAGACTCCTCAAATGGATTTGATTTTTCTTTCCTTTCAAACTTTTCTGGTATTTTATTGACCATCCTTTGCCATGTAATATGTTCTCTCACATTTTTTAAGTACTTGTAAATATGTCTGATTTCCTCCTATTAAAATGATAAGCCCCTTAAAAGTAGATAATCTACATAACTCATTTTTCACATATGGTTTCTAAAATACTGGCTGGTACATACTTGGGGGTTGAAACTGAATTTTTTGATAAAATGAACCTCACTGTAACTGAACAAAACAAACTTGTTTTACTTGTGTATAAACTTTCTGTGTCCTATACCATATCTACAAATATTTTAAATCAGTGGTTATCAATGTTTGGACTTGGAATCCTTAAAATGAAAACTACTCTCATAACAATGCCAGGACATCATTTGCCTTTTTCATTCTCACTCTCTCCTGAGTATACAGCAGGGTTTACCAGAGGCTTAATGATGTGATAATGTGATAACACAATAGACTGAATGCAGCAGTAGATATGAGAACCTAGCAATCTTCTCTTAAACCAAACATTTTAAGATGCCTTTATATCTTACAAAAAATACACTTGAGGAGCCAACAAAGTACAATAGTTTGTCTAATTCAGTGGCCTGAAAACCCAGCATCCTCTGGTGATCACTGTCAATAAAACAAGCCCTGAAGACAGCTGAGCAGAGCGAGTAGTGCTCCAAGAGTTTATTTAGGAAGGGTGGACTTAGTCGCAGGCAGAGGGAAAGGGGCACTTGAAAGAAGGAAAAACTGTGGAAAATAATCAGTGCCATTTCAGAATCCTCTGCTTGTACCCAGGTTTTCTATCTCTGGGTCACTTTAACTCTAAAATTTTCTAAGGTGTTAGCGCACAACGGGAATGGAATGAATTTGAAATCAGAAGGTATAAGTTTGAATCTTCACTCTGTTTATTGGTCAAGTCCTTTAGAATCTTCAATTCTCTCTGTCTTATTGGAAATTGGAGATAGTAATAATAATTGCCACCACTTATAGGTTATTTACTCCCTGCTAAAAGCTTTCGTCTTAATTTAATTGTTACAACACAATAAAAAATAAAAGACAGGAATTACTGTTATTATTCTCAATTTACAGATAAGAACATTTAGTTTTACAAAGACAAAGTAACGTGTCAAAGGCACACAGAAGATAAGCGTATGAGCAGAGATTTAAAGCTGGATGGTCTAAATCAAAAACTCATTCTTAAACAGTTTATTACAAAAAGTAAGTAAAGCTATTTGTGAGAAAGTACTTCATAAACTGTAAAAAGCTGCCTAAATGATAATTATCATGACTTTAAATTTTTTGTGATCTCATCTCCTTTCAGATGTTTATGCCAGTGATTTTGTTAA
Organism: Tapirus indicus; assembly: GCA_031878705.1. Classification (NCBI taxonomy): domain Eukaryota; kingdom Metazoa; phylum Chordata; class Mammalia; order Perissodactyla; family Tapiridae; genus Tapirus; species Tapirus indicus. Next base: position 5,146,103 of record CM062933.1, read on the forward strand.
AAAAAAAATGCGTGGCATATAAAGGACTTTGAGAAATCCTTCAGAGAAGGAAAGAAAACTTTTTGTGTGTGTAGTTGATCCTGAATTTCTCAAAATTATTTCATAATGGAAACCTTTTTCCATAACACTGATTTCTGTACTAAATCATTAGAGTACTGCGGACTACATGCACTGACCTAAGCATTTGCTCATATTATTAAAAACTTTCAGAAACATTGTTTTCAGAGGATGCATATCTTTCTATCAAGTAGATATTACGTGATTTGCATAGCCATTCCCCTTTACCAGAATAGAATTTGTTCAGCTTCTACAAATAATGCTAAGATGAACTTGAGCAGTTTTTCTCTGAATGAGACATAAATTCTTCTAATAGTTTTTCGGCTCAACATCAGACCGATTTGCAGCAGTAGATGAGAATGCTTGTTGCCCTGTGTCCTTACTTGCTAGTGCTGATTAATCTCACCTAAAAACAGTTTTGCTTATTTAATAGGCTCCAAAAGTATGAACTTAACTATTTTTTCATTTCCATTTTTTTCAAGTTTTGAAAAGTAACTTATTTTATTTTTTCAGCTTTATTGAGGTATAATTGACAAAATTGTAAGATATTTAGTGTGCAACATGACAATTTGATATACGTATACATTGCAAAAGGACTCCCCCCCAGTGAATTAACACATCTATCACCTCACATATTTACTTTTTTGTTGTTGTTATGTACACTTAAGTTCTACTCTCTTAGCAAATTTCAATTATACAATACAGTGTTAATCAACTCTAGTCACCATGGTATACATTCAATTCTCAGACATTCATTTCATAACTGGAAGTTTGTGCCCTTTTATCAACCTCTCCCTGTTTCCTCCACCTCCTAACCCCTAGCAACCAGTTTTCTACTCTCTGTTTCTATGAGTTCGACTTTTCTTTTTGTTTGATTCCACATAGCAGTGATATCATGCAGTATTTGTCTTTCTCTTTCTGGCTTATTTTGCTTAGCATAAGAGCTTCCAGCTTCATGGAAGGCAAATGTTGTTGCAAATGGCAGGATTTCCTTCTTTTTTAGCCTTATTTTAAGGCTAAATAACATTCCATTGTGTATATATATACACATATGCACAGATTTGTTTCCATATCTTGGCTATTGTGAATGATGCTGCACTGAACCCGGGAGTATAGACGTCTTTTAGAGGTAACGGCTTCATTCCCTTTGGATATATAACTAAAAGTGAGATTGCTGGTTTATATGGTAGTTCTATTTTTAATTTCTTTAGGAACTTCCATACTCTTTTCCATACTGGCTGTACTAGTTTACATTCACATCTAACAGTGCACTAGGTTCCCTTTTCTCCACGTCCTTGCCAGTTTTTATTATCTCTTGTCTTTTTGATAATACACATCCACATGTGTATGAGGTGACATCTCATTTGGTTTTGATTTGCATTTCCCTGATGATGAGTGATGCTGTGCATCTTTTCCTGTATCTATTGGCCATTTAGATGCCTTCCTTGGAAAAATGTCTTTTCAGATCCTTTGCCTATTTTTCATTTGAATTGTTTTTTGCTATTGAGTTATACAGGTACTTATATATTTTGGATATTAACCCCTTATCAAACATGATTTGCAATATTTTCTCCCATTCAGTAGGTTGTCTTTCTTTGGGTTTCCTTTGCTGTGTAGAAGCTTTTTAGTTTGATGTAGTCCCATTTGTTTATTTTTGCTTTTGTTGTCTTTGCTTCTGGTGTCAAATCCAAAAAATCATCTTCAAAACCAATGTCAAGGAGGTTAGTCCTTATGTTTTCTTCCAGGAGTTTTATCGTTTCAGATTGTATGTTCAAGTCTTTAATCCATTTTGAGTTGATTTCTGTTGTGTGGTGTAAATAGGGGTTTAATTTCATTCTTTTGCATACGGCTATCCAGTTTTTCCAGCAGCATTTATTGACGAGATTATTTGTTGCCCATTGTATATCCTTGGCATCTTTGTCAAAACTTAATTGACCGTATAAGCATGAGTTTATTTCTGGCCTCTTAATTCTGTTCCATTGATCTATGTGTCTGCTTTTATGCCAATACCATACTGTTTTGTTACTGTAGCTTTGTAATATAGTTTGAAATCAGGAAGTGTGATGCCTCTAACTTTATTCTTCTTTCTCAAGAGTGCTTTGGCTATTCAGGGTCTTTTGTGGTTCTACACAAACTTTAGGATTGTTTTTTTTCTATTGCTGTGAAAAATGCCATTGGTGTTTTGACAGGGATTCAACTGAATCTACAGATGACTTTATGTAGTATGGGTATTTTAACAATATTAGTTCTTCCAATCCATGAACATGGAATATCTTTTCATTTATTTGTGTCTTCTTCAATTTCTTTTATCAATCTTTCTCCTCCTTGGTTACATTTATTCCTATGTAGTTTATTGTTTTTTGATGCTATTGTAAATGGGATTGTTTTCTTAATTTCTTTTTCTAATACTTCATGTTAGTGTACAGAAACTCAACTGATTTTTGTATGTAGGTTTTGTATCCTGCCACTTCACTGAATTCATTTATTAGTTCCAACAGTTTTTTGGTGGAATCTTTAGGATTTTCTATATATGATCTATCACCAACTGAGACAGTTTTACTTCTTCCTTTCTGATTTGGATGCCTTTTATTTCTTTTTCTTGTCTATTTATTCTGGCTAGGACTTCCAGTGCTATGTTCAATAAAAGTGGCTAGGATGGGCACCCTTGTCTTCTTCCTAATCTTAGAGGAAGAGCTTTCAGCTTTTCACCAGTGAGTATGATGGTAGCTGTGGGCTTGTCATATATAGACTTTGTTATATTGAGGTATGCTCCCATTTCAGTTTTCTGCTTTTAAATAAAGTTGAAATTTTTTAGTTTTATCCATTTGAATTTCCCTTTGTGTAAATAATCTACATTTTTTCATTTGTCTATTGAGATTGTAGTTTTCTCATTTATTCATATTAGCTTTATATATATTAATAAATTTAGCCTTTTTTCAGTTATATGCATTTGTATTTATTGCTTTGTAAAATATTCCCTGTCTATTAATTTTTTATTATGTATTTTAATTTATTGAACATGTGCATTAAATTGATCTATACTTCTTATTACATTTTTTTTCATTGTTTTTATTAAGTTGACCCCATAATCACTATTGACTTCCTTTTTCTGATGTAATTTTTAAATCTCATCATTTAGTTTTTGAGTAATTCTGAAGTTGGTATAAAATGGATAAAATAAAAGCAGGCAAATTTTTCAATAAAAAGCAACAATACTAACCACTTGTTTGGTTTTTTATATGTGCCAAACATTACTCTGGAGCCAGGTTGTAGAAGAGAGTCTGACATTATCTGTCCTCAAGCAACTTAAATCTTAAAGGCAAAAAGAACAGAGAACATGATATAACCAATATGGATTAAGTTCATCACTAAATTTAGTACATTTTGTTGCAACCTTTAGTTGAGTATTTTTATATTATACTTTCAAACATGCTATTTAATAGGATCTCTGAGGAGTTTTATATATAGATGATTCTCATTATTCACAGTAGTTATATTCTATAAATCCACTGCAAACACTGAATTAGTGGGCACTGAATCATTGAGCCTCAGGGAAACACAGTGTGAGGTACCCAAAAGCTTCTCGTCACAGCATTCTCATCAACCAATCAATAAATAAGCTTGTTTTATGCATTTTTTTATTTAAAAACACGTATTTAATATACATCATTGATTCATTAATATTAAACTCACAGTCAGCAGCACTGTAACTCATGCCTGAACAGAGCTTAGCTAACACGTGGGTTATCCCCATAACGCGCTTCACAGCCCTCTTGCATTTCGGAACAGTAGACAGCACTTCAGCATTTTGTTTCACAACCACTTGAAACACCAATGAAAATGGTGGAATCACCAATGAAAAGCATAAAAATGCAAAAAAAAAAGTGACTAAATAGATGACAAAAAGAATACTTATTTACAGTTTGAGAACTGAAACAAAAAGGCAGAGAGTCAGCTTGTTCGGCCTCAGCAGAGAATAGGCATGTTGGATGAGTCAAATCTTTTGCCACTCTGCACATCCACAAATGACAAAAATACATGGCATTTATTGATTTTAAGGTTACAAAACTTTTTATTGAGTAAACAAATTCATAAATACAGAATCCCTGAATAATGAGGATTGATTGTATTCATTTTTTATTCAGTCACTTTATTGAATATTCTTATTAATTAATCATCAATCTACTTCAAGTGATTCTTTGATTTTCTATGTATATTATCATGTATAGTAGAAATAATAATAATCTCACCTAATCTTTCCCATTGACATTTGGAATGAAGTTTCATTCCCTTATTTAAGGGAATAAATTTCATTCACTATTATTTTAATCTTGTCAACCACATTTTTAACTCTGCACCATTACCTTTTTTGACTACCTCAATAAAAGGCCTAACTGTGTTTCTCTCAGTTATTGACTTATTTCCTACAAATATAGTCCTAATATGATCAGTACAGTTTGCTTTTCCTTTTACCTAATATAGTGCTCTCTGGAGGAGATGGACAGCTAGCTTTCTTGTGAGGCTTGTTCAGTTTTGTGCGTGACTTGACAAGACTTCCATATTTGGCATCTGTGCTCAAGCAGAGATCCCAGACAATATCACAAATTAAAAGGAAAAGGGGGGCCAGCCCGGTGGTGTAGTGGTTAAGTTCACGCACTCTGCTTCAGCAGCCCGGGGTTCACAGGTTCAGATCCCAGGCGTGGACCCACGCACTGCTTGTCAGCCATGCTGTGGTGGCGTCCCATATAAAGTAGAGGAAGATGGGCACGGATGTTAGCCCAGCGCCAGTCTTCCTCAGCAAAAAGAGGAGGATTGGCAATGGATGTTAGCTCAGGGCTGGTCTTCTTCACAAAAAAAAGGAGAAAGGGAGTGTACTCTAATGTTGCTGTCAGCATTGACGATGTAAAGTGAAATGCACTTGTGAGGAAGTTACCTGCACAACCGTACTGGAGACGGCTGACTTGATCTAAAATGGCACTGCCAAGGTTGCCATCGTGTTAACAGGACGGTGCTCACTAGCTGTGGCAGGTGTTGTTGAAACTGACGAAAATGTTCCAGCCTGTCTGTCAGAAGCAGGTTCCTTTTCCCCAAGTGTCTTCCATTTGCATTCTCATTGTTGCCGTAGTCCCTCCCATGATTACCTTTGTCTATTACCCTCATGGCCAAGGCCGAGGCCTCACTCACAACCAGTTAAGAAACTCCAAAGTCTTTTCTCTCATCTTCAGTAAACTGTTAGAAATAACTCCATTGTGCTGCTTTCTTAAACTGGGCATTTTTAAATGAGAAATGTGCCTCTTAAAGTAAGTTTAAAAAATTGAGAAATGGGCCGCCCGGTGGCGCAGCGGTTTACTCTGCGCTTGGCAGCCCGGGGTTCGCGCGTTCGGATCCCGGGCGCCCGCCGACGCACTGCCTGTCAGCCATGCTGTGGCGGCGTCCCATATAAAGTGGAGGAAGATGGGCACGGATGTTAGCCCAGGGCCAGTCTTCCTCAGCAAAAAGGGGAGGATTGGAACAGATGTTAGCTCAGGGCTGGTCTTCCCCACAAAAAAAAAAAAAAAAAAATTGAGAAATAATTCTTTTTAGTAAATTATGTTTGAGGTTTAATACCTTCGTGACTAGGAGTAAGTGATATGGGAAAAAACAAAATGAGAAGCTTTAGATATCTTGTTTAAATTTTTTAAAGATTTAAAAGGTGTTCACTTGGTCATTTTACATCTCTGAATTTTGTGGCAACGTTTCTGGAATGTGCTACATTTTTATATGAATCCTCCATTAGGGCTGTGAGAACATTGTGAATGTACAGGTGATTCACTTAGCACATCCCTCTAAAATCAGGCTCCCCCGTTGTTTGAAAGCCTGAGTTTTGGAGTTTTGTCTCATTGTCTCCATAGGGCACTTTCTCATACTTTTCTGCAGTTATCTTTCAAGTATATAGCATTTCAAATAACTTCAGAACTCAGATTAACTCTTTACATATGTGGGGAAAATGAATGATAAGCCCTTGGTGCAAATCAGGTGGTTCTGAATTAAATATTTTCCATTGCACCAAACACAGTTATACTAGTTATATAAAAAAAATACATAGCTAATAGTTAGAATTAATTATCCAAGCCACACCATGTGTCTAAGTGAAGTTAGCAGGATGCAATTTTTTATGGTTTAAGTTTTAGCTCAAAAGACCATTCAGTGCTTAAGTCATTGATTGGGTGCTATTATTTTTATTTCTTACAGGAAGTAATTACACAAACACTGGGCACACATACATCCACACACACATTGAATTATCCAGAATCAGTAGTCTCAAAATATCTTTCTTATCTCCATACAGGGCTATCTGATTCTTTTCCCACAAAATGGCTCTGAGATCATCTATTTCCATTATTTTTCGTCCTCTCCCTTCCCCAGTTCACATAAGCTAGAAATGTGCTGCTCTTCCCACCACAACAATATCCTTGTGTTCTGTGTTGACACTGATGGGAGTATCCCCCAGGCTCACCGCTCACTGGATTGCCACTGTAGTCGATCGTCCTCTCATTCTTTTTACTAACCTCATTCTCACCTACTTAAGTGAACATCCCATCTGCTTCCTACAAAACTGCTCTCTTTTCAACAATCTTTCTGACTTTAAATACAACAAGGCTACAACTAAAACATCTGCTCCCCATATCTTTGCCAATTCATAATTCTCATTTCTTCTCAAACTCAGGTGCTTATTTACCATTTCAAATCATTCTTCCATTCTTGACACTTTCTGATTGACTTTGTTCCTCTAGCCAACACCTTGTCAACATATTTGAGTTCAATTAGAAACACTTCTATTTAAATTCACTAATATTTAGAGCTATAATAACAGCCTTCAGTTTTTTCAACTTTTTGTATTTCTGGTCTATTGGAAAGTAATTTGAGGGAAGAAACCAGGTTTTCTATTATTTTGTGGTTCTCATACCATATATTACAAAGTATTGCTTATAAAATATCCTCAATAAATGTCAACTAAATGAATGAGGTGTTAAAATATCCAATGATGAATTTGTAAATGTTCTATTCTTTTCAAAATGACATTTGAGATGACACTTAAAAGCGGCATCGTAGGTGGGCATTTGGATATGTCTGTCTCTTTAAACAGATCTATGTGTAGACATGCTTACTTACTATATATTATAATTAAATTTAGCAATATTCCAAACACTTTTGCATCAGAAATACAATTAGGTCAAGAAGACAAAAAAATAATTGATCAATGTTTTACTATAAGAGTAAGAACTAAAGAAAATTGAACAACTATTTATAACGTAAGTTGGGTGGCCTGTTTTAAAAGCTCATTTTTTTCTTCCATCCTATCTTTCAGAGATTTTCTTCATTAACAAACTCATTCATTGAATAAACATGAATCGAGAAATTCCTTAAGCCCTCTGACCCTCAGTCTCCTCATCTGTGAGGTGTGTCAGGCAGTGAGTGTTACACACGACTGAGACAGAGCTCTGCTCTCAAGATGCTCATCATGGAGTAAGCAAACGGGCCGGGTGAGAGTGTGCCTGCTTTTAGATCCATCGATTTCATTTCTTCGAATTCACCTAAAGGAAACAATCTTAAACACATGCAAATGTTTTCAATTTATAGCTGCAAACATATTCATTTAAACTTCATTTGGATGTTAATCGAAATAGCCTGACTATTCAGAGTAATAACTTAGTATTAACTGAGCTGTAAGTTTTAGAATGAAAGATACTTCTTAGATTTAATGTCTTTTTATACATTCATTCTAAAGGGCTTTAAGCATTTTGATCAAACTCAGTGGCTTTAATTTCTAGGCTCATACCCAAGTAATGCAATCGACTGCAAAGTGCACAGAAGCCCGTCTCATACTCCCCAAAGCTGCTAGCCTATCCTGGGTTTGGAAGTTCATCATCTGAATGTTTTCCTTTCATTCACTTTCTCATTTGATAAGCAAAATCTTATATACAGAATAACAGGCCTGATGTGAGTAATAAAATAAAATAAAAATTTCCTCTTTGTCATTACCAGACATAATACAAAACAATTTGCCCTTCCCCAGGCTCAGTTATCAATATATATTATTGTAGCTAATCTATATTTATGCCCTTGGAAGAGTTAAATTTCATTTCAGATTAAATTATTTATAAAATAGTAGAAGCATGACATGTATATTTAATCTCCACCGCCAAACCAATTTGCTTACCACCACATTTCACCTTATCTTCTTGGTGTTTAATTCAGCATTATTACTGCACTGCTGTAAGGCCTTATGTTTTCAGTGACTCAGCACAGTGAAGGCTACAGATATTTATTAGATAGCCTATCTTTCCAAAATTGAATAGTAGAGGCCCTGTAATAAAATGTGTGCTACCTACTGCACAAGAACGACAATGATTTATGCATTATGTGGACATAATGAAAAATAGAGATAATTTCAGGTGTAGCATAGGAAGAGCTATTCTCAACCAAGGCTTAGCTGAGTCGACATTATAATCTTAGCCAGTCTCAGACAAGCACCCTTCATAACCCATGGCAAAATATTCTGAAACTCTATTTACTGTTGATTAACTGTGTTCAGTTCTAACTTCATAATCAAAGGACATGTTCAGATATTAAAGGCAAAGAAAATGAAAAAGAAAAGAGTTGATCAATTTTAATGAGGAAAAATATTTGAATTTTAAATTGTTGAAAAAATTTGAGCAACTTATATAAATAGTCAATTAAATCAACAGGCAATTTCAAATAAAAAAACAGTAGAAAGTATATTAAAATATATTTAAAATATCCAAGTTCCTTAGCAATAAGAGAAATGTAAATTGACAGAAGAACATAAAACATGAAACTGGAAATGTAAAAGTCACTTTATCCAATGCTGGTGAGGGTGCAAGAAACCAGGGTCTCTTGATGACTAGAAGGAGTATAAATTGTTATAAACCTTCTGGAGAAGAATTTGGCAATATTTAAAAATAGACTTAAAAACGTAGCTTCTGACCTGTATGTCTTATAGTAATTTATCTTGAGGAAATAATCAATGTAAACACATATAGTTAGCTTCAAAGATGTTCAGCATGGTGCTATTTATAATAGTGAAAAATGCCCAAAGAGAGTTGAATAGTTTAATCAACAATATACACTTATACAATACAATGCCACATAGTCATTAAAAATGTAAAAATTATTGACTTTGCTTGGACCCCTCGGAGGACTGAGGTCATAAAGCACATCAGCAACTTAAATCTGGAGATTTGGGTGCATCTAGAGACATACAGCCACTGAGATCTGGAAGAGAAGCTGCTGGAGCCATAAACTGGTAGGAACGCTTAAATGGTAATTTTAATGAATTTCTGGAGGTTGAGTGTTGATTTGCTTGAGAGTGAGAAACTCCTAGGGCCACAGTCCTTGGGGACCTGAGGACACTTTTGTGGATTTTCCTCAAGAACTTCCACCAGGTTCTCATAGTGAGAGTATGATCAAGACCCTCTCTTGGCTCTGGTGTATGAAGTGGGGAAAAGAACCATTGTGAAAGAGGCCAAGAGCCTTCTCCACAATGAAGGCTTACTCCCCAGAGTAAAGGACTTTTCCAGAGCTCAATTCTGAAACTTTATTCCATCAGGAAAAGGGAATTCCTCTCCACTCCAGCCCCCTCAAGACTTCCTATCTCACGTAAGAGGGGGACAAAACAAGCGTTGACAGGGATCAGGGCTTCAGGGAAATCGGTTGAGAACACTATAGCCAGGGAAGGGAGTAGGAGGAAGGGGAGACAAAAATCTACCTCACTAGACTGGTGAAGGTTACAGTCCCAAGACACAGGCCCACTGAAAGCCTGAAATTTAATCAGAAGACTATAGAACACTACCTCTTCCCCATACCCTACCACCACACCACAGGGCTCCAGTACAATGACAGTGTATAACAGCTGGAAGAGTTACAGGACACAGACTCTTTCTGAGTAGGAGAACTTAGGGGAGCCCAAAGTCAAGAGGGGAGACAAAAACAAGGACAACTGAGCAATTTTAAGCCTATCTTACCTATAGCTACACCAAACATTAAACAAAGCCCAATTCGAGCCAGATTAACATCAATCCTCACACTAAATGTCTATTACCTCTGTTCTTTTTACCTGAAACAAAATGTCCAGCTTTCAACAAAAAAGTACATGGCATGCCAAAAGGCAAGAAAAACCACTCTGAAGAGAAAATGCAATTATCAGAACTAGACTCAGATATGACACTGATGTTGGAATAATCAGAGAATTTAAAATAACTGATATTCTAAGGGTTCTAATGGAGAAAGTAGATAATATGAAAAAACAGATGGATAACATAAGTAGAGAGAGAGAAAAACTTGAAGAGAAGTCCAAAGGAAATGCTAAAAATCAAAACACAGTAACAGGAATGAAAAATGCTCTCAATGGGCTCCTCAGTAGACTCGATGTGGTTGGAAAAAGAATCAGGGAGCTCATAGATAGGTCAATAGAAACTTCTCAAGTCAAAATGCAAATGAAAAATACACGTTGTAGATCACTATTCACAGTATGAGTCTGTAGTTTATATGCTAATGAGCTAACAATAGTTATTTCTAAATTGGCCTTAGGATTATTAGTGATTTTTCTATCTTCTTTATGCATATCTAAAGCTTCTTTAAGAAACATATATGCCTTCTGCAATAACAAACAAATTGTTAATTGGGTAGAATTTATTATAGTCGCTCACTAATAATTCAATTAAGTGTTATGACATTAGATATTATTTTTGTGAAAGATACTAATTTGGCTACAGAAGCTGGATGTATGGACACACACACTGATATATATGAGAGTTTTCGTTTGGAAAGGAGAGGAAGAAAGGCTTTGTGGAGGAGAGGCTACAAGGAGAGAGAAGAAAGAGGAAGGGGATGGAGCATAGATTCTCCCGTGGTTTCTTGGACTGGGTTTGAGCTCCTACTCCTGGGTGAGTAAGAAATAAGGGCTGAGAAGATGTTGAAACTGTTCACTTTGTGAAACTATACATATGCTCAGCTATTTTAGGGGCTCGCATCTCAAAAGGCAGCATGAGCTAGAGAGCAGGCCTCTCAGTCATGGAACTAACCCAGCTTTGGATGAGAACTGGAAACTTGACAAGCACTTGGAGTCTGCACCCCCAAAAAGGGAGTGTCAAGCCTATTTCAAGTGACTCCTTTTGCCAGAAATGGGAATATGTGGCATATGAAACTGTAGAAGACTAGGTTTGCTGTGGAATTTTATCAGTAAGAGCATCATCTCTGGAGTTGGCCTGCCTGGGTTCAAAACTTGGCTTTACCACTTAATAGCTATGAAACCTTGAGCCCCTTTGTGCTTCAGATCCCTCACCTGTCAGATGAGGGAGCTGATGGTCCTCAGGGCATACGGTTGTTGCGAGGATTCAATAAAATAACCCATAATAAGTATATACCGTAAGGCCTCACACTTAATAAGTGCTCAATAAATTATCATCTACAGTGACTCTAGCTGACAAAATGGCCTTATGTACATCAGTGCATCATAGAGTAGCTGAGAGAAAATAAGGCTGAGGTCCTGTCTTCTTGTAATCAGGTACCGACAAGCCAGTAGATATGCTGGAATAGTAAATATGATGTCTGGACTAGATATATGCTATGGATAAATAATAGCTTTTAAAAGGAAAAAAAATAATCATTAACCACAAAAAACTCAAGGTTGAATAATTCAAGAAAGTAGTCCAAAATTTTAGTTCAAAAATATTGTTCAATCCCAATGCTTTCACTTCTCCTTCCCCATAATGTTTATTCTTCAAAATGGAATGCACAGAATGAGAGTGAAGATCAGCTGTGAATCTGGATGATGGAAGCAGAAAGAGCACCAGAATGGAAGTCAGGAATTGTGGATTCTAGTCTCCATGCTGTAGTCATCCTTGGGGTAAGTCATCTTACCTCTCTGAGGCTCAGTTACTTTAGCTAAAAAGTAAAAGCATGGAATATATCTTCTTATTCAATAGACAGTGTTGTACCGTGAAAATCTCTGGCCTGGCTCTCAGAAGGAGCAGATCTGAATCTTGGCTTTCCACTTTCTGGCTGTGTGATCTTGCGGAGGTCACTTCACTTCTTAGTCGTTTCACTCCATGTGCACACTTCACCTCTCTCGTCTGTACACCGTCAGAGAACTGAGAAATGTCTGAAATATAATGTTTTCGGGTTTATTGACACACCACTTTAAGACAAATTAAAACATGGTATAAACAGAGGTAATCAAACAGTCATGTAGCAGATTTTTATCTTTGATTTGACTGAATTTACCGTATTGGATAAAACTACTTTAACTCATTTGCTTCAGTTCCTATATTAAAGATGAGAAAGTTTTTAAGTTGAATGTGACCTTGGAGATTATGTACATTGATCCCACTATTTTACATATTAGAAAACTAACTTCCAAAGAACTAAGTTACTAATTTAAAAGATATTCAGGATTTTGATTAATGGCTTAGAAAAAAGTACATGTCTCACATATTCTTTATTCCTATAGCTCAGACAAAGCCTTACCCATTTTCAAACACTTCAATGAGTCAGCATGAAAGGACACATTCGCCTTTTCCTAGGTCAAAACATAGAAATAAATAACTGTATCTATATCACAAAATATAGTCAGTAAGAGAAGCATTATCATAGAATCTAGCACCGACATGGAAATTAAAAAAAAGAAAAAGGTGAGTTTAAATAAGGAATTACATATCATTCTAATAGTTGCAGTCTTTAACTAGTCAGCCTACTGTCAAAAATCTTTCAATTGGTGCAAGACTCTCGCCAGCCTTTCCTGTATTCACTGAAGTCAGGACTTGAATATATCTGATGATTGATATATTGATCGGGACTCCCCTTGATAAATAGAATATGCTATAGAAGCTTTCACAAAAATTACCATATTTTATCTAAGAAGTGTTGTTAAGATAACAAAGTTAGTATAAGTACCCCAAAATATGTTGAGTTTCTGCTGGGTGTGAAAATTACCTGCTTTTTAAAAGTGATAAAACTACTGAGTTTATGATGGCTTATCTCTCATTTCAAAAGTGCATCTCCCAGATTCTAAGGTTTATGTAGCCTTACCTTCCCAATCTTTTAATCATTTCTCTGTCTCACCATTCGAAATATTTCCTTTCTACTTTAGGAACAGCAGGCCTACATTTCTGACTGTGCAGGAATTGGAGGCCCACATGAAGCTATGTGACATGCTTGAATGACAAAATAATGGAATGATCCCAGGGACTCTGGAGTCTTGGCAGAGATATTTATTGCTTAGCAACCCAGACTGATGTCAAGAGTTTTGCTAAATGCAGATGATGAGTAGGACTGTTGAAAATCAAAACTGCTTTGCTGCAATTCTTTTAAATTGTTTTCAACCAAACATATTAATTAATTTATCCATTTATTTGATTAATTGATATAACAGCTTTCCGGCCAAGCACTAAAGTGGCAATTATAGTTAGCTGGTCATACTAAAGGACCATGGAAATACAAAACTTAGGAGAGAAGAACACCCACAACTTCTCCTGGAGGATAATCATCTGTTTTTATGAATTAATGTTCAAGTGCATTTCTCTCATCATTGTTGCTACTCAGAGTCTAGGAAAGTGACAAATGATGGTATAGTCTTTGAAAGCACATTGAAAATAATGGTATATTATTTAAAAGCTATTATTTATCCATAGCATATATCCAGTCCAGACATCATATTTACTATTCCATATTCCATGTTTGGGGCCTTTGTTTGGAGGAAAAGTGAATAATATTGTATTCTCGTTAGTGCTAAGCAGAGTTTCACAGGCTCTTGAATTAATTTCAGATATGTTTGTGGGGAACGAAATGTAAAGCATTTCTTTTAATCAGAAGTTTCTATACAGTTTATGTCACAATAAGAATCACACCTGCTGCTATAAGGAATTTACTACTGTGATGACATAATTTATCAGTTTCCATATACCTCTAAACCACCATAAAAACTTAAAAGAAGAGCTTATTGTTGACATTTTGAATATAGAACCTTAAAATGAAAGACTCCAGTGGATGGGTGGTGGTGTTCCCTTCCCAATCATCAACATGGACTTTTTCTTTTCTTTTTTTTGCAGTTAGCAGGATGACAACATTAGGAAAACAATAGATAGCACTTTAAGTAGTCATCCAATATGGTGCAAGCCAGCAATAAAGGGAGACATTGTATCTCACAAATTAGCTGGATTCTGATGAACCAGAAGGCTCAATTAGCAAAGATGACTTCTTTAAAAAATTGGACACAACAAGAAAGAAGCAAATAAATGTAACATAAGACTAAATTTTTAGTAGGTTTTTTATCTTTCTTTTTCTTTTCTTTTTTTCTCTTTGAGTTTTGTCTGATTTAATCAGATTTTCAATTTCCTCTTGGGTCAGTTTCAGTAGTTTGAGTGTCTTTCTAGGAATTTGTCCGTTTCATCCAGGTTATCTAATTGGTCATTGTTCTAGTATTCCTTTATAATCTTTTTTTATTTCTGTAAGGTAAGTAGTAACATTTCCTCCTTCATTCCTGATTTTACTAGCCTGAGTCCTCTCTTTTTTTTCTTAGTCATTCTAGCTAAAGATTTGTCAATTTTATTGATCTTTTTAAAGAACATGCTTGTGGTTTCATTGATTTTTCTCTACTATTTTTCCACTTATTTCATTTATTCCCACTCTAGTTTTCCTTTCTCCTTCTTTCTGTGTGTCGTAGGTTCAGTTTTCTCTTTTTTTTCTAATGTCTGATGGTAGAAAGTTGTTGTTGAATTGACATCTTTCTTTTTTAATGTAAGCGTTTATAGCTACAAATTTTCCTGTAAGCACTTTCTCATCTGTATTCGGTAAGTTTCAGTATGTTGTGTTTACATTTTCATTTATCTCAAAGTATTTTCTAATTTCCCTTGTGATTTCTTCTTTGATCTATTGATTATTTAGGAGCATGTTGTTTAATTTCCACATATTTGTGAATTTCCTTCTGTTATTGAGTTCCAATTTCATTCCATTGGGGTTAGAAAACAGACTTTGTATTACTCCAGTTATTTAGCTATGGTCTACCCTGGAGAATGTTCCATGTGTACTTGAGAAGAATGTGTATTCTTCTGTTAGATAAAATGTTCTATATCTATCTCTTAGGCATAGTTGGTGTGTAGTGTTGTTGAAGTCTTCTATTTCTTTATTGTTCTTCAGTTGAATTGTTTTATCTCATATTGAAAGTGGGGTATTGAAGTCTCCATTATTACTGCTATTGTTGAATGGTCTATTTCCCCCTTCATTTCTGTCGGTGTTGCTTCATACACTTTGGGCTCTGATGTTAGCTGCATACATGTTTTGGTTGTTATATCTTCTTGATGGCTTGACCTATTTCATCACTATAAAATTTGTCTTTGTCTCTAGTACAATTTTTGTCTTAGAGTCTACTTTGTCTGCTATATATAGCCACTCCAACTCCCTTTAGGTTATTGTTTGCAAAGTGTATCTTTTTCCATTCTTTTAATTTTAATGTATTTGTGTCTTTGAATCTAAGATATGTCTCTTGTACACAGCATATAGTTGGACCATTTTTTGTGTGTGTGTGTGTGTGAGGAAGACCAGCCCTGAGCTAACATCCGTCACCAATCCTCTTTTTGCTGAGGAAGACTGGCCCTGGGCTAACATCCATGCCCATCTTCCTCCACTTTATATGGGACACCACCACGGCATGGCTGACAAGCAGTGCATCCATGGGTACCCAGGATCCAAACCTGCGAACCCCGGGCTGCCAAGCGCGGACTAAATCGCTGCGCCACCGGGTGGCCCTAGTTGGACCATTTTTTAAAAATCTCTTATGCCAATCCTTTCCTTTTAGTTGGGGTATTTAATCCATTTACACTTAATGTAATTACTAATAAGACAGGATTTACGTCTCCCATTTTGTTATTTATTTCTCTGTCATATCTTTTTTGTTCCTCTACTCCTCCAATACTAACTTCCTTTGTGTTAAGCAGGTATTTTCTAGTGTACAATTTTAATTCCCTTGTTGTTTCTTTTACTATATATATTTTTAGTTATTTTCTTAGTGGTTGCCCTGGGAATCACAATTAACAATTTATAAAAATCTAGTTCAGATTAATACCAACTTAATTACAATATCATACAAAAGCTTTGCTTCTTTTCAGCTCCATTTCCTTCTCTCTCCTCTGTGCTCTTATACAAATTACATCTTTATATATTATATTACTACCAACACAGATTTATAATTATTGCTTTATGCAGTTGTATTTTAAATTAGAAATGAAAGAAAACTTCTAAACAAAAATACATTTCCAGTGTTTTTTTATTTTTTATATTTACCTATGTAATTACCATTACCAGTGCTCTTTATTTAATCATCTGGATTTGAGTTACTATCTAGTGTCATTTGATACTGAGGGATTCCCTTTATGATTTCTTATAGGGGAGGTCTGCTAGTTACAAATGATCTCAGTTTGGTTTATCTATGAATGTCTTAATTTCTTCTTCATTTTTAAAGGATAGTTCTGTTGGAGATAGAATTACTGGTTAACAGTCTTTTCTTTAAGTACTTTGAATATATTCTCACACTGCCTTCTGGTCTCCATTGTTTCTGAAGAGAAATTGGATGTTAACCTTATTAAGAATACCTTGCACCTGATGAATTACTTTTCTCTTGATATTAATATTCTCTCTTAGTCTTTGACTTTTGACAGTTTGATTATGCTGTGTCTAGGTATAGATCTCTTTGAGTTTTCCTCCTTAAAGTTCATTGAGCTTCTTGGATGTGTTAATGAATGTTTTTCCATCAAATTTGAGAAGTTTTTAGCCATATTTTTTTCAAATATTCATTCGGTCCCTTTCTCTCTCTCTCTCCTCTACATCTGGGATATCATTATGCATATGTTAATATGCTTGATGGTGTCCCACAGGTCTTTGAGCTCTGTTTATTTTACTTCATTCTTTCATCTTTCTGTTCCTAAGACTGAATAATTTCAAGTGATTTACCTTCAAATTTGCTGACTATTTCTTCTGATTGCTCCAATCTGCTGTTGACCCTCATGAATTTTTCATTTCAGTTATTGTACTTTTCAACTCCATATTTTCTAATTCTTTTTTAAAAATAATTTCTACCTTTTTATTGATATTCTCTATTTAGTGAGAGATCATTCTCCAACTTTAATTCTTTAGATCTGCTTTCCCTTAGTTATTTGAGCATTTTTAAAATAGCTGATTTAAAATTTTTGTCTAATAAATTCACCTGTGCTTCCACAGGGACAGTTCTGTTGACTTTTTTTTCCAGTGTTTGGGCCATCATTTCATATTTCTTTGCATATCTTATAACTTTTTGTAGAAACCTGGACATTATAAATAATATAATGTGACAACTCGGGAAATCAGATTCTCCCTTGTCCCAGGTCTTTGCTGTTATTGCTATTTGTTGTTTTATTATTGACATTTCTGAAATAATTTTGTAAAGTCTGTATTCTTTGTCATGTCACTGAAGTTTCTGTCCAGTTATCTTAGTGGTCAGGTAATGGTCAAACAGAGACTTCCTTAAGTACATGGAAAAAATAAGTTTCCCAATCTTTCCTGAGGGGCTGTGTGTGTATTTGGGGCTGCTGTTAACACCCAGCCAAGCAACTTATGGCTCTATCTATGCCTTTACTTCCTGCTTACACAGAACCTCAACGTTAGCCAGAGATGAGAGCTGCTGTGGTCTGGATGTTTGTGTCCCCCCAGAATTCACATGTTGAAATCCTAACCTCCAAAGTGGTGTTATTAGGAGGAGATGGGACTTTGGGGAGTTGATTAGGTCATGAGGGCAGAGTCCTCATGAAAGGGATCAATGACCTTATAAAAGATGCCTGAGAGAGATTCCTTGCCCTTTCCACCATGTGAGGTCACAGCAGGATGGTGCCATCTATGAGGGAGCAAGCCTTCATCAGACACTGAATCTGCTGGTGCCATGATTTTGGAGTTGCCAGCCTCTGGAACTGTGAGAAGTAAATATTTGTTGTTTATAAGCCATTCAGTTTATAGTATTTTTGTTATGGCAGCTCAAACAAATTAAGGCAAAGTTTTAGGTCCTTCTCAGGTTTTTTCTTAGCATATAAACAGCCCTGGGCATGTGAACAGCCATATGCATGCATACAGCCTTCTAGATCTCCAGGAATATTGCAGATCTTTCCAAAGCTCCATATGGACAGCTCATTCCTCAGATTTTCCTTTTCAGTTCTTTGGTTAGCCTATTGTTTGCTCCAACTGTTAACCACTATCTCAGGCAGTCAAAATATTTAACAATTGCCTCTGATTGTTTTTGACAGATGCCCCCAGGGAAAAGGCTGTTCTTGTTAGGTGAACTCCAAGTCAGGTCAAGTAAAAATAGCCTTGCCAGCAAGAACCATCAGATAGATAAAACAATGACAATTCTCTGGGGAATTGGTCTTTGGAGGAGCTCCAACCCCATTTGCACTTTCAAATACTGCCAGGCTGCTAGTTTTCACCATGATTATGGGCTGTTGGTTTTTAAAGCTACCATAGAGCTTGGCAGGAGGGTATGGCAATAGAAAAAGTTAAAATGCCACATCTAGTCTTTTTACTGAGATTCAGTTGTTTTTACAGATTCTGGCAAGCCTTTGGTTAATTTCCAGAGTTCTAAAAAAGATTCTGACAATTTTTAACATTGTTCTCATTTTATGGAGGGGAGAATATTTAAAGGTCCTTACTCCACCATTTTTGCTGACATCTTTTTTATGTAGTTTAGATTTGTTTTGTTTTGTAATGTTTCATGCACAACATCAAATTCTACAAACTTTATCTCACTCTATTGCTGGGATCTACTTTACAATGAAACACTAAGAATGACAATAATTATCACAACAGCTAATATTTATGGACGTCTTAGTATGTACCATGCATAGTCGTAAATCTTTTATATGTAGTGAGTCTTAAAACAGCAATTCAACTGATTAGGGTATTCTCAGTATCCCTTTTAACGAATGTAGAAACCAAAACGGAGGTAACTTGGCCATCATCACACAGTAATTGGTAGTTAGGAATTGAACCCCAAAAAGCCTTTATTCTTCAGTTCATGTTCTTCTGCATGCCACACTACAAACTAAAAATTGAAGCTTGGTGAAAATGTTTAAATAAAATTATTTGGCTTCCCTATATAGAATGACTTCCTAGAAGAATAATGCAAAGGGAGAGGAAACATTTATTTTTTATTTAGAAGTTGGTTTGGACAGGTTCTCTCTATAAAAAGAGATTTCCAGACTACCTTTAATGAAACAGTGCATCAGTAGGACAGAAAGAGCAATGGGTTAGGGCACCCCTGGTTACCAGGACAGTATGTAGCACCACTACGTCTACTAATGCATCAGTATTTGGAAGTAGCTCCACAAGAAGGAAAATATAACTCTCCACTTTAAATGTTGTTGATTGTTTACGCTCAGATCTTTAATTTGATTCTTTTAACAACCCTATGAGATATAATCTATTATTTCATATAATGAAATAGAATAGGTTAGGTAAATTCTTGAAAATAAAACATTTTGTTTTTACTATGTGTCAGGCAATGTTCTATGCACCTTACATTCACTGACATTTTTTCCCCTCACAACAATCCTATGAGATACGTATTATTACTATTCCCATTTTACAGACAAGAAAACTGAGGGTGAGAGAGATTAAGTAACTTGCCAAAGGTCAAGTGGTAGAGCTGAGATTTATACCCTAGAGTGTCTAGCTATAGAGACTGAACTCTTACCACTACAATAAACTATATAGGATTGTGAAGCCATTCTATGGGACCACAAAATGCCACATATAAAATGTCAGAATATTAAACTGTATAATAAAAATCACAATCCAATAAAATTATTTTTATGTCAGTATACTTTTTAATTCTTTCTTGATCGGGTGACACAGTTTACATTGAAATTAAGAAAACACTATGTAAAGACTTCAAAGTACTGTAAAACTCTCCATTATCCTGGGATTATGTCTACAAAGGAAATGAGTTTTGGTCATTTTCTATAATTCAGGAACAAGATTTTCCATGCATAAGAGAGAAATTCAGGCATAAAGAGAGTAGAGGACTTTCCCAAGGTCACCTGGAAATTCAGCCTCCGGAGAAGAACTGAGAATAGAACTGAGCTGCATAGTAAGTTCTTCACTTAGTTCTTGCCACACATTTCCTGCCACAGTAACTCACTTCATAAACGTAGTTCTGATGCCCAGCAGAGTACTGTCACTACTGAGCTGACTAACACCAAATGCTGGAGCTTTCTCACAGCAGAGAGAGTGCAAGCCAAATGCATGCCACTGAGGAGATCACCTATAATGAAGCACAGACTTCCCAAAACAAAAGAATGCCTGATTCATTTTCAGTCAATTAGAATGTAGGAGACTGCTGTTCTCTTCCTGGTAACCCCATTTCCTTATGTGGAGACTTCCTGTAAGTCACTTCACTTCTGCTAACTCTTTTGGCTTTAGAATTAGAGTTGTCAGTTTCCCACTTCCCAGACTGATACTTTTTATATCTGAAACATCCTATTCCCCTTCTGCGGCCATTTTGAATGTTCGTTTTAATTACAAACTATTTCAAACTCACCTGAAGTTTTGGTATCCTTTCTGTATTGGAAAGCCTGCCTTTAAAAGCCTTCTATCATTAATTCTACCAAACTCTGATCCCAATTCCATCTTCATTCAACCCTTAAGCCTGGGTTAAGTAAATTCTTGAAAATAAAACATTTTGTTTTACTTTCAATAAAACTATTATCTCGCAATATTGTTTCTATCACTAATTTTAATCATTTCATGTAAGTTTCTTCGTAATTCTATTTTCATTCTCCAATGCATTTGCACATGACTTCTCTGAATAGAATGCCCTTCTAACCATTGTTTACCCAGAAAATCAGTCAGCCTTTGAATTTCAGCAGAGAAGTTGCTTCTTCTGTGGATACATTCCTGACCTCCCAGCCTCCGTACATTACTGGACTTTGCATGCCTCCTCATAATTGCACCTATCACATTGCTTATTTACCTGTATCTCCCAAACCAGAAGAGAATTCTTCTGAGGGAAAGGGCTGAGATCTACTCGGCACATATCCACATAGTCTGGTGAATCTGAAGAGCCCAATATGCATGTTAGAATTAATAACTGAGTGAAATCACTTTAAAAACTCATCAATGTGGAATAACGGAGTTGTTGCCAAGTCTGACTTTGTAAAAACCCTGAATTATAGAATATTTTATAAAACAGCAACTACTTTTAACTAAATGTTTCTATTAGCTTCAAATATAGTAAATATCTTAAAATTAAAAACTAATTAGCTAGTAATATCTGAGCAAATTAATTTCTAACAAGTCACAATTCACATACATTGTAAACTACGAGATCATTAATGCAAAAGTTGTTTTGTATACAAAAAAAGTTGCTGATCTCTATTGGGAGATACACAGAGATAGAATCTTTGATTTCCTGGGCATGCGGAAAGCTATTCATTTTTACTTGCATTCCAAAACCTTAATGATTATTGAGGAAGAATTATTTAAAGTTTTTAAGAGGTGTCATTGGTTTTTACAAAAAGAATCATATCCCAAAAGAAAAGTTCCATGTAAAATGAATTCTGTGACCATTATTTTTCGTGATTCCATATGTTCTAATGCTATGCACTGCATGATGAGAGCATTTATAAAATGAGAGAGAAGCAAAGAGTTCGATGTAAGCAGATTTGACCTCATAAAGGATTTTTAAAATTTTTAGTGTCAGCTACAAATCTATTTGAAGTGTTCAGCTGTTTAGAGAATCAATTCCGGTAAGGAATTAAAGAAAAAGAAAGAAAGGAGAAAAACAAAGGCAAAACATAAAATAACCTATTGCCATCATTAGTTTAAAGCTTGTAAGGTCACTGAGGAAGTTGCCCAAGCATTTGAAGAGTTTTAACCTGACAAGTGAAATTACGCTGTTCTGAAATAAAGTGTCATACCATGTGAAGTTAATTTGCTCTTCGGGGATGTCTGGATATTGCTATTCAGGGCACTGAGAGAAGAATAAACATACTTAATGCTGCATGGAAGAGATAATTCACCTCACCTAAGTGAATATTTTATTTCAGAAAATAGATTCTTCTTCTTTTCACTAAATAAATAATTTGATTACCATGTCTTCAGTTTTTTGTTCCAGTAGTATAGTTATCAGCACATAAAAAAATAGATGGTATTTATTCTATTTATTTATACATAAATTCATTCTATTTATAATATATGTTCAAAATAACCCATCAGAATACTTCCGAGCAAGTTTTACAAAGCAGAGTACAAAATCACCTATACAGGGTGAAAGAGCTTAGATTTTTTTCTTCCTTGGGAAGAGTGAAAGCTTAAGTAATATGTTTTTGAAACCATGTAGCATCAGCCACCACCCAATCTGATTTTCTTAGTACCTACTTTGCTTTAGGCAATTCATATTTTTTATCTTCTCTCTATATTTATTGTGTCCTTATTGCATTTGTGTTTTAATCTATAATTATAATTAGAGTTTTTTATTTTTATATTATGTATGTGCTTATAAGCTGTTGCATTAGGTATATTTTAATAGGTCAAATGAATAAATAAAATGTGATTCTTACTTTTGCTGCCTCTACTGATCCTATTTTCTGCAAGTTTTTTTATTGCTAATGTTAATAATAATTGCTTTCTCTCTTACTCCAAAAAAAAATAATGATGTTAATGCTGTCTCATATTTTCAAAAATTCAGAAATGTAGTTCTATCTGAACAATTCAAATATATTTTGATGAATAGTTTCTCAAAGTCTAAAAGCTCTTTGGAAACAAGACTGAGTTATGTGTCAATTTAGAAACTATCATTGTCAGTTTTTCCTTATCCTCCAGAATTTTTAAATATAAACCCAAATCTTTCTCTTTGTTTGCTGTTATGAAGACATAGATCATATCTTCACACACAAGAAATATGGCAATAATACATTATATTTGTAGCTCATTGCACGTTATTAAACTCTGCTCAAATTCCACCCTTTTCCATGGAATCTTTCCACTTTAAAACCTCATTAATCATTTATATAACTCGAGTAATAGTTTAGCCTATATACGCTCCCATACATACGCTTATATCTTTGTAGATTTTATTAGAACTTGGGGCTAGGTGCATGAAGAGTTTATATTTGTCTTTTTTTTTTTTTTTGTGAGGAAGACCAGCCCTGAGCTAACATCTGCTAATCCTCCCCTTTTTGCTGAGGAAGACTGGCCCTGGGCTAACATCCGTGCCCATCTTCCTCCACTCCACATGGGACGCCGCCACGGCATGGCTGACAGGCAGTGCGTCGGCGGGCGCCCGGGATCCGAACCGGCGAACCCCGGGCTGCCAAGCGCGGACTAATCCGCTGCGCCACCGGGCGGCCCCTATATTTGTCTTTTTTAACGTAACTCGCATGAATTCATTTTATTTATATTTGTCTTTTTTAACGTAACTCGCATGAATTCATTTTATTTATGTATTTATGATATCTTAATGTAGCCGGAGCTTCTTTCCAAATAATTAAAAGACTTTTAAAACTTTAATTTTTTTTGTTTATCCTCTGCTTCACCTAGGAGGCAAAGACAATACCTAATATTTCCTTAATAATTAAGCCACTCTCTAATGCTACCTGGGAACTGATTCATCTGAGTTGCCTACGCAGAGATATTTATCTGATTCAGTAGGAGAGTTTCTGTAAACAGAGCAGTGTCATTTCTGTTGCATCAGAAATGCCGCCGTTTGGGCAGATGGAGGTGGTGAGCAGTGGAACAACTGAAATAGTTGGCAACAGACATGGCTGCCACTGGTGACGGGATCCTAAGGTAGATGCTCAGGTGATTTCAGCTAGACAATGGCTGAAGTGGAGAGGAGTTGTGAGGACTGATTCATTCCAATGGCAGTCATTTTTTTTGTAGCTACCCTCAAAATTATGAATGTAAAAAATAATTTATACTCATCAAATCCATATTCCAAGCCATATAAAAAGTTAGTTATAGCTCTCCACCCTCACAATTCAAATGCTTCTGTAATGCAAACACTAGTTTATACATCCCTACACATAAAAATTATGTTAGTAAAGTTCCACAGCATAGTAAGCTACATTTAATAATATGTTCTTTCTTAATTTCCATTTTTTAAATGGCAATTAATCATCAACTTTTGTGAATCCTATCATCTGAAGTGTATAAATAAGGGTATACAAAATTGAAGAGAACTGATTTAAGGCTCAGACCTGAGGAGGTCTCACAGACCAGCCAGTACAGCGGATAGCAGCTCTGAAGCCTCATGTTACAAAGGAGATTTGTCACAAGTCTATACTTAACGTTGCCCACACAGGCACAGAACACTGGCATTCAAACATTTACCCCCTAGGCAAGATGAATCTGAGGCATTTTTTCTGCAATATTTAAACTGTAGATGGTCATAGTAGAAACAGTGTTCAGGACTGAAAATAGGAATTAACTGATAGTCAGCCTATAAGTTTGTCAAACAGACTTCTTTGCCGAGCTCACAAGCAGAATTCTAACCTTCAGGCAGTAACACTTAGCCAGAATATCAAACATTTTTCTATTGGAGAAATTCAATAAGAATAGAGAAAAGATCTCCACATATCTGGTCATACCTACTTAAATGGAATCTAGTTTGTCACACGGCTTCACTTGGGTGCCTGATCCTCTTTTTAGCGTCTCACATTTAAACATAAAGAAGACTTAGAGTAACCACTATTTGAGGAGAGCTTTTAATTCAAGAAAAAGCCTAAAATAATAGAAGAACAAATCAAAGAAATGCAGGGAACAAGAGAAGACTTGTTATTAGTATCCTCAGAGAGGGGTGAGAAAGATATTCCATCCACACAAAAAGAACAAGTTGCTATGTGTATTAGTTTTCTGTTGCTGTGTAATAAATTAACACAAGCCTGTGGTCTGAAGCAACACACATATTTACTATCCCACAGTATCTCTGCTCAGGGTCTCACAAGGCCGCAGTCAGCTTCCATCAAGCCTCAGGCTCCTCTTTCCAGACAAGTCATTGCTGAAAGAATTCACTTCATTGTGGTTAAGCAATCAGATCCTTGACTTTTGGTTAGCTGTCGGCCAGGAACTACTCTCATTTCCTGGAGACCACCCAACAGTTCCTTGCCAAGTGAACCCCATAAGCGTGGATGCTACTTGCCTCCAGGACAGCAGGATGCAGCTCTCTGACTTCCTCCATCACTGACCTTTGGGCCCCCTTTGAACAGCTCAACTGATTACCTCAAGCCCACCCACTGCAATCTCCCTTTCAATTAATTCAAAATCTGCTAATTAGTGACCTTAATTACATGTGCAAAATCCTTTCTTTCACATAATGTAATATAATCAAGGGAACAATATACCATCATATTCATAGTTTCCTCCCACACTCAAGAGGAGCTAATTATACAACATGTGTACATTAGAGGCCAAGAAACTTGGAGGCCATCTGAGAAATCTGCTGACCACACTTTGGAAAAGAAACAAATATCAGAAAACAGGAAATAACTCTTTATAACATAAAATATAATTGCTGAAAAAACTGTAATAGAAACTTTGAAACATAACGTTAAGGAAATAGAATGCAGAAAGAGAAACAGAAACAGAGAAAAGAAAGACAGAGAAGAAAACTATGAGCAAAAATTAAGAGACTTAGGGAAATTACCTGGAAATTCAACATTCAACAAATTGGAGTTCTATAGAGAATAGAGAAAATTCAGAGGAAGAGTGTTAAAGAAGGAAATCAAGAGAATTTTCCTGAAATAAAGACTATACATTTCTAATAGAAAATGCCTACCAGTACCCAGCAAAAAGAATAAAAACAGATGCACACCAGAGCACACAATTATAAGATTTTAGTATAGGAAATAGAAAGAAAATCCTAAAGTTTCTAGAGATTTAAAAGAGACAAGGCACAAACAAAGGAGAAAGACATATTTCTCACAAGTAGCACTAAATGTTAAATGACATTAAAGCAAGTATTTTAAAAGTCTGAGGGAAAATGCTTTTCAAACTAAAACTCCACACAGACAAACCCTTATCACGTGTCAGGAGAGGAGCATCAAGAGGTTTGCATGTCTGCCAGCTTTGTGAACATTTTCCTCCCATGACACCATTCTTGAGAAGTCCTGAAAAATATTTTTCAGCAAATTCATGAATAAATCAATAGAGAATGATGGAATTCAGAAAACATGGTATCAAACGAGGAAAGGAATGATGGTGACAAGATGACAGCTTTGGAACTGCTAGCAACATTCCAGATTATGGAAAGCGAATGGAGAGCTACAAAGGGAAAGGTATAAATTAAAAATATTGAGACAGCAAATTGGGCACGTGAAAAGTGGGCAATTATCGTACATTACGAAACCACACGATGCAGCACTGGGCTCTGGAGGCGCTGTATTTGCATAAACATAATCATGAAAACAATGATCATTGATTTAATGCCAGAGTTTGGAGGGATAACATTTGGAGAAATGGGGGAGTGGCAGAGAGATTAAAAGAGGTAAATTTTCATTTTTACTATGGAAAGTCAAATGGTAGAATCTAAAAATCATCAATCAAGAATTATTCTCAGAAGCATATTATTTGGAAAAATATCAGAAGAAACACCTGAGTCAAACCTTTGCTTCTGAGGAATGGGACTAGGATGGGAATCGCTCTTTCTCATCATTAGCTTTCTGTTAATATTTGATTTATTTTAATAATATGCTTATATTTTTAAAACTTTTTAGCCATATAGAAGCATCTCCTGCAGCTATTTGTTGAGTCATAATTGAATTTCAGATATCCTTTTGGAAAAAAACACTGTTGCAATGTTTTGTTAAATAAACACAGAAAGCTAAGCTTTTAACATATAGAACTTTAGTTTACTCTCATCATCCATGTAACAAATTGAAACTTTCTGATATCTAGGTTTTTCTAGTGCTAATTATTGTCTGCATTTATTTTTATTAACTATATTAAAGAAAAACTACATTTGTAGCACTTTGGAAGTATTAAAGCATTTTAACTTATCTGATATGAGTTATCCTTCCTATAACTCTGTAATGGAGGCAGAATAAATACTAATTAAACATTAATATTAATTATTAATATTAAATGTTCATCCTATTTTGCAGATTGAGAAACTGAAGTTCAGTGAGTTAAGTACATACTCAGAATCATGTTTTTTTTAGAACCAACATTCTAACATTAGTATAGTGCATTTCTCATCACACCTTGCATTTTCTTATATGTTAGGATATAATATTTTATTTTACTTTGGAATTTCCAGATCAAGTCCCATTTAGATAGTCACAGTATTTTATTTGATTTTTTTTCAAATACAGCACTATGTAAATCTACCAGTGTCATCATGAACGACAGTTTCCTTGTTTTTATATAATTGTAGGTAGGAAATATGTTTTTAAATATATATACTAATTATTCATTTAGAATTTTACTTCTACTTTGTCAAAAAAAGTGCATGAATCTATATTTACTCTAGAGAGTTCTTCAATGAGCAGGCATACCTCATTTTATTGTGCTTCATTTTATTGCACTTTGCAGATGATGCATGCTTTGCAAATTCAAGGTTTGTGGCAACCCTGCATTGAGCAAGTTTGTGGGCACCATTTTTCCATTTGCTCACTTCATATCTGTGTCACATTTTGGTAATTCTCACAACATTTCAAACTTTTTTATTATTATTATATTTGTTATAGTGATCTGTAATCAGTGATCTTTGATGTTATTATTATAACTGTTTCGGGGTGCCACGAACCATGCCCATACAAGATGGCAAACAATCAATAAATATGTGTGTTCTTACTGCTCCACCAACTGGCTATTCCCCCACCTCTCTCCCTCTCCTTGGGCCTCCCTAGTCCCTGGGATGTGACAATATTGAAATTAGGCCAATTAATAACCCTATGATGGTCTCTAAGTGTTCTAGTGAAAGGAAGAGCCACATGTCTCTCACTTTAAATCAAAATCTAGAAATGATTAAGTTTAGTAAAGAAGGCATGTCAAAAGCCGAGATAGGTTGGAAGCTAGGCTTCTTGCAACAAATAGTTAACCAAGCTGTGAATGCAAAGTAAAAGTCCTTGAAGGAAATTAAAAGGGCTACTCCAGTGAACACATGAATGATAAGAAAGTGAAACAGCCTTATTGCTGGTATGGAGAAAGTTTTAATGGTCTGGATAGAAGATCAAACCAGCCACATTCTCTTTAGCCAAAGCCTAATCCAGAGCAAGACCCTAACTCTCTTCAATTCTAGGAAGGCTGAGAGAGATGAGGAAGCTGCAGAAGAAAAGTTAGAAGGCTGCAGAGGTTGGTTCATGAAGTTTAAGGAAAGAAGCCATCTCCATAACATAGAAGTGCAAGGTGAAGCAGCAGGTGCTGATGTAGAAGCTACAGCAAGTTATCCAGAAGATCTAGCTAAGATAATGAAGGTGGCTACACTAGACAACAGATTTTCAATGTAGACAAAATATTGGAAGGAGATGCCACCTAAGACTTTCATAGCTAGAGAGGAGAAGTTAATGCCTGGTTTCAGAACTTCAAAGGACAGGCTGACTTGTTAGGGACTAATGCAGTTGGTAACTTAAAGTTAAAGCCAGTGCTCATTTACCATCTGAAAATCCTACTACCCTCAAGAATTATGCTAAATCTACTCTACCTGTGCTCTATAAATGGAACAACAAAGCCTGGATGACAGCACATCTGTTTACAGCATTGTTTACTGAATATATTAAGCTTACTGTTGAGACCTACTCATCAGAAAAAAAGATTCCTTTCAAAACATCGCTGCTCATTGACAATGTACCTGGTCACCCAAAAGCTCTGATGGAGGTGTATAATGAGATTAATGTTGTTTTCATGCCTGCTAACACAATAGACATTCTGCAGCCCATGGATCAAGGAGTAATTTCAAATTTCAAGTCTTATTATTTAAGAAATACATTTCTTAAGGCTGTAGCTGCCATAGATAGTGATTCCTCAGAGGGATCTGGGGAAAGTCAATTGAAAACCTTCTGGAAAGGATTCACCATTCTAGATGCCATTGAGAACATTTGTAATTCATAGGAAGAGGTCAAAAGAGCAATTTTGGAGTTTGGAAGAAGTTGATTCCAACCCTCATGGATGACTTTGAGGGGTTCAAGACTTCAGTGGAGGAAGTAACTGCAGATGTGATGGAAATAGCAAGAGAACTAAAATTAGAAGTGGAGTCTGAAGATGTAACTAAGTTGCTGTAATCTCATAATAAAACTAATGGATGAGGAGTTGCTTCTTATGGATGAGCAAAGAAAGTGGTTTCTTGAGATGGAAACTACTCCTGGTGAAGATGCTGTGAATATTGTTGAAATGACAAGGCATTTAGAATATTACATAAACTTAGTTGATAAAGCAGCAGCAGGGTTTGAAGATTGACTGTAATTTTGAGAGAAGTTCTACTGCGGGTGAAAGCTATCAAACAGCATTGCATGCTTCAGAGAAATTGTTCATGAAAAGAAGAGCCAATTGATGTGGCAAACTATAGTTTCTTATTTTAAGAAATTACCACAGTCATCCCAATCTTCAGCAACGCCCACCCTGACCAGTCGGCACTATCAACATCAAGGCACAACTCTCCACCAGCAAAAAGATTATGATACCCTGAAGGCTCAGATGATGGTTAGTATTTTTTAGCAATAAAGTATTTTTAATTAATATATGTACATTTTTTGATATAATGCTATTGCACACTTAATAGACTACAGTATAGAGTAAACATAACTTCTATATGCACTGAGAAAACAAAAAGTTCATGTGACTCTCTTTACTGTGTGAGGGTCTGGAAACAGAACTGCAACATCTTCAAGGTTTGCTTATATTAGAATGTGTGGCATGCCTCTTAAAGGAAGTGCAAATGCCAAAGGGATTACATCTGAAAACCAAGAAAATAGGAGGCAAACCTTAGCTGATTGCCCATTCCTTCAGTCTTTTCATGCTCCATTTCAGAAGACACCCACATGTCTCACTCTGCCCCCAGGATATTCCAAGAGGCTGGTACTGAGAGATGTTGGTTCTGCCCTTGGAGAGCTGCCAGATTTAGGATTTCCTTTGGACTCAGTTTATCTTCTCAAACTAACCCAGCTAGGAGTTAAGAAAGGAGAAAGATGAGAAGCAAACTCCAGTAGTGGAAAGAAAAGATGATGACTTCAGCAGAAAGGAAAAGTAGTTCACTCCTTCTCTGGCAAAATCATTGAGGGTTTGGGGTATTCATAAAGGCATCCTAACATCACACATGTAGCCAAACAGCAAGCACATAGCAATTCCAAGATGGATCCCAGAAGGACAATCGCATGAGAACATTAGGGAGACAGAACATCGAGAAAGTCTATACAGGAAGCTCCCCCACATCCTCAGTCTCTGTAAATTAGTTTTTAGATACAAAATATATTTATATATATCCAAAATTTGGCACCATAGAGGAAGTGGGCTTGCCAATTTCATAAAGAACACTGAATTAATGTTGTTTTACTTTAATTAAATGTATTAAATATAACTCTGGCAACAATTCCTGTCTAGTGTCTCAGCTATTTCCAGGAGTGCTGAAAAAAGTGGAATATGCCAACATAGCCATATTCTATGGAGCTAGTTACTTGGAAAATAATTGCAAACAACAACAACAACAAATTGCAATGATGCAAATGCTATCTAGAAAACTTTGTTGATCTGCTTGTTTGACAGCCATTTATTGAGTAGCTAATAAGTACCAGGAAGGCATAATACCTGTCTTTAAAAAGTTGTATAGTGAAGAAAAGACCATAAATTAAGAAAACAATGCAATTGGATAAAGCACGAAAGAGAGTGGTACTTGGTGCTAGTGCAGCTGTGCAGAGTTTCTATTTTAGGGTAGGAACATAGAAGCCATCCTAGTGGAAATGGCCTTGAGTTGAATTTTGAAGGTATAGTAAAAGATATCTTGATTCCAAATTGGGTGGAAGGAAACAGAGTAGATAACAGTTAAGACTGCATTTAGGGAGAATAACAGAAACCCAACTAGCATAGATTAAACCTATAGGGTTTCATTTCCATAGTAAATACTCCTTGAGTAGGACCTTAAGGCTGGTGTATCTGCTCAAGGAGTTGATAAAGGATTCAGGCTCCTTTTAGCTTCTTTCTCTACTAATCTTAATGAGTAGCTTTTGTTTTCTTGGGCACAAGATGCATGTTCTACCTCCAGTATCATGTCTCCATTTTAGTCAGAAACAAAGGGAGAAAGGTGAAGAGAAAAAGGAACATGTCCCTCCATCTGTCCATTTTTATTAGAACAACATCTTTTCCAGAAGTCCTACCCAGTAGAATTTAGTTGTTTTATTATGGACCAAAACTTGATCAGGTGGTCACCCTTAAAGGCAAGGGAGTCTAGAGAGATGAGTATTTTTAACTTGGCACATTGTCTCCCAAACATAAATGAGGTTGTGTTAGCAAGAAGGAGAAAATAGACACTGTATAGGAAATTACCACCAGGATTTCTACTTCTGAGATAATAGAGTAGTTGTATTTTTCCTGATTCTACCTAGTAAGTACTACTAAAGTCCTTGGACATTATCTATAAAACAAACACAAGATTCTGAAGGCATACTGACTAGGGACCTTTGAGGAACAATATGTTGATGAGTTCTCTGGATTTGCCTCACATATCACTAACTAGGAGCTGAAGAAGTCTGCAACCCAGACATGACAAGTGAAGGCAAAAAGGCACCAGAAATACCTTTGACCAAAGAACCAGTAAAGGAGCAGCCTAGTAAGACAGAAAACTCTTAGACCATAGTCACTCTACTTCAGCCAAACATCACAGAAAAAACTCTGGTTCCACTTGCACACACACAAGCAAAGGCCAAATGGGAAGCCTAGATTACCACCATTGTGAAGCTATAGGAAATCCTACAACACATCCACTGGGGGATGTAGAGAAGGTCAAGTAGGAAGCTGGGACTTATGCCCCTGCAGCCAATACGTCTCTCACCTTCTCGCCCCTCCCTCACCACCATCGATGAAGAACACATGGGAAGCCTGGATTCTAACATCACCTCTCATCTTCTCTCTGCTGGGCTAGTGTCAGAGGAGGCTTAGTGGAGAGAAGGGACTTGCAACATCACCAAGTGGTAACAAGACCACCCACTGTGGTGTCAATGGAGACCACTTAATGAGTCAGAACTCCTACTGCAGCCTGGCAATAAAGAGGAACACCCTCTTTCTTTTAGGTGTCAACTGTGGCCTCTAAGGAACCTGAACTTCTACCTCCACCCAGTAGTAATGAGGTAGTACCTCCCTCCCTTTCCCCTGCTGGAGTGGTATCAAAGAAAGCTAGCTAAAACAAAAATTTTAAATAAATTCCCATGTCTCATAACATGAACAAGTTCAGGTTTCAATTTAAAAAGATCACTCATCATACTGAGAACCAGGAAGATCTTAAACTGAATGAAAAATATAATTAAAAAATGCCAATATTCGCAGCAGTTTAGTCTGCACTTGGCAGCCCCGGGTTCGCGAGTTCGGATCCCGTGCACCCGCCGACACACTGCCTGTCAGCCATGCCGTGGCGGCGTCCCATATAAAGTGGAGGAAGATGGGCACGGATGTTAGCCCAGGGCCAGTCTTCCTCAGCAAAAAGAGGAGGATTAGCAACGGATGTTAGCTCAGGGCTGGTCTTCCTCACCAAAAAAAAAAAAAAAAAATGCCAATATTGAGATGACAGAGATGTTAGAATTATTCAGCAAATTTTAAAGCAGCCATGATAAAAATGATTCAATGAGCAATTACAAACTTTCTTGGAAAATATTTAAAAAAAGAAAGCTAACCAAGAAATAGAAAGTCTCAGCAAAGAAATAGAAGAGATGAAGAGAACAAAATGGAAACTTTAAAGGGGAAAATACAAAAACTGAAATAAAAAGTTCAGTGGATGTGCTCAAAAGCACCAATTAAAAGATAGAAATTGGCAGAGTAGATTAAAAAATACAAATGATGTGTCTATGAGAAACTACCTTCAAATACAGCAACATAGGCAAGACTAGAAGCAAAATGGTGGGAAAAACTAGATTGTGTAACTATTAATCAGAGGAAAGCAGGATTGGTTATATTAATTTCAGATAAAGCATACTTCAGAGCAAAAGAAATTAATAGAGACAGAAAGGGACATTATATAATGACTAAAAGGTCAATCCACCAAGAAGACGGACCAATACTAAATGTATAGGCACCAAACAACAGAGCTTAAAATATGTGAAGCAAAAACTGATAGAACTGAAAAGAGAAATACACAAATCCAGAATTATAGTTGAGAATTTTAACACCTCTCTCTCAACAATTAATAGATTAACTAGAGAGAAATTGGTGAAAACATAGAAAAACTCAACAGCACCCCCAAACAACAAGATCTAATTAAGATTTATAGAACATTCTACCCATCAACAGCAGAATACACATTCTTTTCAAATGTCCCTGGAACATAAACCAAGATAGATCATATCCTGGGTCAGAAAACAAACCTCAACAAATTTTAAAGAAAGAGTGTGTTCGAATCAATGGAATCAAACCAGAAATCAACAAAAGAAAGATTAAAAAATCATGAAACACTTTGAAATGCTAGAAGACTGAAGGAAATATTACCCAATTCCCATTTTACTTTCAATTTTTTAATCAAGGAGAATAGTCTCCACATTAGAAAATTAGAACAAATATCAACATTAATAAAATGAATCCCAAGATACATGAGAAGATAGTAAGTAAATTTTTAGTAGGTCCTTAATGGTCCCAGAATCTGACTGATAAGTGGATGGATGGATAGATGGATGGAGATGAATGGATGGATGTATATTACACTTCACATTGTACTATTACCTTTTGCTCATATTTCTGTTGTGCCCAGTTGTTTACAAGTGTTCTGGAATGACAGCTCTAAAGAGAAACCTTGTCTCTTTCTTATTTGTACCAAGTGCCTCAAACATAGTGGTCACTCAAAAATTAAAATTGAGTTGAATGATTAATTAATTAATTGATAATTTGAAGGAATTACTTTCTAGATGCATAGAATTCATCTATGAATGAACCAATTAGAGTTGACCTCTGAAGCACTGCCATAAATATTTCATAAATTACTGTACTCTCAACCAATCTCTTTTCATAAAGGACACACATGTGAGATGAGTAGAAAATAAGAGAGAAAGAAAGGAAGCCAATAAATGTGTCAAACACAGGCATTTGCAATTGAAGCTATTTGGCAAGTCATACACACAAAAAATAGGTCAATCAAACAGATTTTTATTATTTAAAAAAGGATACCACTGACCTCAGATTTGATATGAATAAATCAAATGATGTAACTGCCAAATAAAAGTGCATACTCAGGATACGATGATAGAAACATATGTTTAGATCACAGGAAGTGACAGTCTCAGTAGACAGCTGGTCAGAGCACATGTGAAACATGGTGATCACTTTTGGCACCTCATTTAAAAATGTACATTAATAAACTCTAGTGTATTTCAGGGGAATGTGATCTAAATGGTAAAAGGTCTTGAACTTTATCATTCAAGAAATGGTTGAGAAAATTAGTGAGAAGAGAAACCCATGGGAAAAGATGCCAGTTGTCTTTAAATATTTCAAGGGCGGTCATGTAAATGAGGGAGAGATTTCTAGAGGAGCTGAACTCAAAATGGGAGGGAGACACTGTTAGTTTCAATATCAGGAAGAATTTCTAACAGCCATAGCATCTCAACAATTGAACACATAGTCATGCATTGTGTGGTACAGCTTACTACACTCTTAGGCTATACAGGTACTAATCTTATGGGACCACTGTCGTGTATGTGGGCCGCCGTTGACTGCAAACATTTTGTGCAGCACATGACTATACTTCCCATGAGAAGTGAGCACCTAATTATAGAAGAATTGATGAAAACCTGAGTGAGCATTAGCCAAGGGTGTTAAAGAAGAAATTTCTAAAGTCTGAGAGATTGAGTCGGATGACTTCTGAAGGTCATATCCATTCCCCAAGTCTATAACTCGATGATTTTAAGGCACAAATTACTGGAAGATTTTCACCAATTCAACTGAATGATTTTATTCAATCCTATTTGCCAATAACATATTTGGCCTAAATAAAGACTAAAATCTGTAATATTTCAACTGGAAAAGCTAATTGGGTCACCCAAGTTTCAAATCTTTGGCCTGGGTTTCATAAAAACAGTATTCCAGATAACCTAACCAACAAGCCTCATATTTAAATAGGCCCATATTTACTACTCAAGACTTATTGTCAACTAAGGCTCTACTACATAATTCCTGACAACTTTGGCCTATTTCTATTTAGGAAAGTATAATTCTATTTGATACTATGTTTTAGAAACACACTATTCATCCAGAAAAGTATTCAGATACATGGTTGTTTCTATAAAGACATTTCATTTTTTAAAACGTAAGAATGGTAATGGGGTATAAATGTGTCAAGATAGAAGGTATGCCTCTTCAAACAATTCATAAAATAAAACTTATGTGGTAAATTATAAAATAAAAGATGACTTTTTTTTTTTTTTGCTGAAGAAGAATTGCTCTGAGATAACATCTGTGCCAGTCTTCCTCTATTTTGTATGTGGGACACTGCCACAGCATGGCTGATGAGTGGTATAAGTCTATGCCTAGGATCCAAACCCACAAACCTGGGCTGCCAAAGCAGAGTGTGTCAAACCTAACCACTAGGCCATGGGTCTGGCCCCAGGATAACTCTATTTTTGTATGGCTTATGCTCTAGAGCCAAAAAGCACTTGGCTTCATTTAAAAAATTAAGTGTTTTGAGAAAAGTAAATTATACCTGTAATTATGAGTAGCAAGATGGCCTGAAGTATTAACAACTATAACAAGAACAAAAATGTGAGTCTAGAACATTCAAGACTGAATACCTGGCACCATACAGGGTAACTGTAAATGCTATACAAACACAAGTGAAATGAATGACGTGAAATCTCACACTCACGAGCTGTGTGTCAACATAGCACAAAGTTCCAGTTTTCACTTCATTAAATCTGATTTCCACATATGGCCTCTGGAACAATCAAGTTAAAAGACAAAAGCCTCTCAGTGAACATTACCATTTATGTCTTTTTAATAGAGAAATGTTAAATCACATCTCTCAAGATGCACAATGTGGAGAAAGACAATTGAGAAGATAAGTAGCTTTAGGAGTTATCTCTTTTCTTAACATTTTTAAGAGGGAAACACTCAAGAAAAAAAAAGACTGAAGTAGCTGGCATTTAACTTCAAGAAAATCATGATTCTTGACATTTCATTCCTGAGAGACTCTGAAACTTGGGTAACCGTTCTCTGGTAAAGGAGTTATGTTCCTTTATAAGGCCCTGGAGATAAATTTTCAAGATTTTCTAAGATTTGTAAAGTATTGGGGAAAATATGTGAGTAAACCAATATTTTTCTTTTAAATCTTTGAAGCACAAGAAAGAAATATGCCTAATGAAGTTCTTTTTGATGTATAAGCAGAAGATTTAAGAAATACATGAGAAAAGCAATATTTGCTCATGAAACTATTTTAAAAGAAAGGGTTTCCTGAGAAGTGTGTGACTGCAGAATTTCTTCTGTCCACTTTCTTGAGAAAATTGCTTCGTGCACTGCTGACAAATTGATTAGATAAAGATGGAGGGAGACAAAAAGAAATGCCTTATTGCTTTTGATGAAACTCGCTAAAATTACCGAACCCAGAGACAAGACACTTTAAAACTCTAGGCAATCTTGCTTGATGAGAAAGGCCTGGTTTGGAGGGGAGAAAATATGGTGTTGGTGTCTGGTACTAACCATCTGGGTGATTTGGGGAAAAGACACTCACTGCCCCTGCGACCAGGACTACTCAGTGATGTCGTCATAGGATCGCTACTACCCAATTTGTCCCTGCGGTGGTGAGCGCTCTCCTCAGCCTCCCTTCCAGCCTGGTGAACCTGGGCACGTTACTGAACTCCAGCCTTCCATGTTCTCACTGACGCAAGGTTAATGACGGTTGTGTAGCTGCGAAGATTAAATGGGATAAAGTACTTAGCGCTTAGCATGGTGCCTGGCATTTAATAAGCATTTTATAAATGTTTGCCTATTATTATTAACTCTTGACTCATACCCCAGAGGTAAGTGTTATTTAAGGGTGGGGATCACAGTGCTGTAATGGAACTAGGTTAGTAGCCAGAGTCATCGAACTTGCACATAAATTTTGTAAACTGACTGATAGGTTTTGTTTGGCAGACCGTACAGTATTTGGCCCACAAAATGTTTTCATTTTCAGATTTTGAATTATTTCTCAACATATAAAAATAGATTTGGCAAACCAATTTCAATTTCCAGCTTTTGTTAAAGATATGAAATACCTGGTAATATTAGGCTGCTAACCTATATGGCAACCATCAGGGTCAAGTTGGAGCTGTTCTTTTCAGTAGAGGTTCTCAAGTTTGCCATGGTTTCCACTTCTGCTATCGTCTCCATAGCAACGAGAAAAGAATATATGCAGTTCATCATGGTTCTTGCAAAGTTGTTGCCTGATTGCTCTACCTAGAACTTCAAGGACTATGTTGAATAAGACTAATGAGAGTAGGCAACCTTGTCTTCCTGATGTTACGGGAAAATCTTTAAAACTTTCACCGTTGAGTATAATATTAGCTGTGCATTTGTCATATATGGTGTTTATCACGCTGAGGTATGTTTCTTCTATAACCAAATTGTTGAGGGGTTTTATCATAAAACAATACTGTATTTCACCAAATGCTTTCTCTTTGTCTATTGAGATAATTATATGATTTTTATCCTTCACTTTATTTTATTGAGATAACATTGGTTTATAACATTATATAAACTTCAGGTGTATATCGTTGTATTTCAATTTCTGTGTAGATTACATCAGGTTCACCACCCAAATGCTAATTGCCAGCTGTCCCTGTACATATGTGCCCTGTTACCCCTTTCACCCTCCTCCCTCCCCGCTTCCCCTCTGGTAATCACTAGTCAAATCTCTGTGTCTGTGTTTGTTTGTTGTTGTTTTTATCCTCTACTTATGAGTGAAATCATACCGTGTTTGACTTTGTCCCTCTGACTTATTTTGCTTAGCATAATACACTCAAGGTCCATCCATGTTGTCACAAATGGCAAGATTGCATCCTTTTTTTATAACTGAGTAGTATTCCATTACATGTATATACCACATCTTCTTTATCCATTCATCACTTGGTGGACACTTAGGTTGTTTCCAAATCTTGGCTATTGTGAATAATTCTGCAATGAAATATCTTTACTCATTCATGCTTTCATGGTCTTTGGAAAAATACCCAGAAGTGGAATAGCAGGAACTTTTGGGAGTTCTCGTCTTAATTTTTTGAGGAATCTCCATACTGTTTTCCATGGTGGCTACACCAATTTGCATTCCCACCAGCAGTGTATGAGAGTTCCCTTCTCTCCACATCTTCTCCAACACTTGTTATTTCTTGTCTTGTTAATTACACCCATTCTGATGGGCTTGAGGTGATATCTCGTTGTAGTTTTGACATGCATTTCCCTGATAGTTAGTGATGTTGAACATCTTTTCATGTGCCTGTTGGCCATCTGTATATCTTCTTTGGATAAATATCTGTTCAGGTCTTTTGCCCATTTTTTAATTGGGTTGTTTGTTTCTTTGTTGTTGAGATGTATTCGTTCTTTATACATTTTGAATATTAACCCGTTATCAGATATATGGTTTGCAGATATCTTCTCCCAATTGTTAGGTTGTCTTTTCATTTTGTTGATGGTTTCCTTTGCTGTGCAGAAGCTTTTTAGTTTGATGTAGTCCCATCTGTTTATTTTTTCTATTGTTTCCCTTGTCTGAGGAGAGATGGTATTTGAAAAGGTGCTGCTAAGACTGATGTCAAAGAGAGCACTCTTTATGTTTTCTTCTAGAAGTTTTATGGTTTCAGGTCTTACATTCAAGTCTTTAATCCCTTTTGAGTTAATTTTTGTGTATGGTGTAAGATAATGGTCTACTTTCATTCTTTCGCATGTGGCTGCCCAGTTTTCCCAACCATTTATTGAAGAGACTTTTCTTGTTCCATCATGTGTTCTTGGCTCTCTTGTCAAAAAATAGCTGTCCATAGATGTGTGGGTTTATTTCTCGGCTCTCATTTCTGTTCCATTGATCTTTGTGTCTGTTTCTCTGCCACTACCATACTGTTTTGATTGCTATAGCTTTGTAGTATATTTCGAAATCAGGGAGTGTGATACCTCCAGTTTTGTTCTTTTTTCTCAGGATTCCTCTGGATATTCAGGATCTTTTGTTGTTGCATATAAATTTTAGGATTCTTTATTTCTGTGAAAAATGTCATTGGGATTTTGATAGGGATTGCACTGAATCTGTAGATTACTTTAGGAAGTATGGATATTTTAACTATGTTAATTCTTCCAATCTTTCATTTCTTTGTGTCTTCTTTGATTTCTTTCAAGAATATTTTATACTTTTCAGTGTACTGGTCTTTCATCTCTTTGGTTAAATTTATTCCAAGGTATTTTATTCTTTTTGTTGGGAATGTAGTCTTAATTTCTCTTTCTGCTATTTCTTTGTTAGTGTATAACAACATAACTGATTTTTGTATGTCAATTTTATATCCTGCAACATCACTGTATTCATTTGTTATTTCTAATAGTTTTTTGGTGCATTCTTTAGAATTTTCTATGTATAAAATCATGTCATCTGCAAATAATGACAGTTTTACTTCTTCCTTTCCAATTGGATCCCTTTTATTTCTTTTTCTGGCCTGATTGCTTTGGTTAGGACTTCCAATGCTATGTTAAATAAGAGTGGTGAAAGTGAGCATCTTTGCTTGGTTCCTGCTCTTAGAGGGATAGCTTTCAGTTTTTCTCCATTGAGGATGATATTAGCTGTGGGTTTGTCATATATGGACTTTATTATGTTGAGGTACTTTCATTCAATACCCATTTTATTCAGATTTCTCTATAGCTATTGAGATGATCATGTGATTTCTAGTCTTCATTTTGTTGATGAGGTGTAGCATGTTGATTGATTTGTGGATGTTGAGTCATCCCTGCATCCCTGGAATAAATCCCACTTGATCATGGTGTATGATCTTTTCAATATATTGTTGTATTCAATGTGCTAGTATTTTGTTGAGGATTTTTGCATCAATGTTCATCAGTGATATTGGCCTGTAATTTTTTATGTGTGTGTTGTCCTTGTTTGGTTTTGGTTTCAGGGTAATGTTGGCCTCATAGCATGAGTAGGAAGCTTCTGTTCTCTTCAATTTTTTGGAAGAGTTTGAGAAGGATGGGTAGTAAGTCTTTGAATTGTTGGAAGAATTCATTGCAGAAGCCATCTGGTCCAGGACTTTTGTTTTCTGGGAGGTTTTTGATTACTGTTTTGATCTCCTTACTGGTGATTGATCTATTAAAATTCTCTATTTCTTCTTGATTCAGTTTTGGGAGTTTATGATTCTAAGAATTTATCCATTTCTTCTAGATTATTCAAATTTTTGGCATATAGCTTTTCATAGTATTCTCTTATAGTCCTTCGTATTTCTGAGATGTCCTTATAATTTCTCCTCTTTTGTTTCTGATTTTATTTATGTAAGCCTTCATTCTTTTTTCTTACTGAGTCTAGCTAAAGCTTTATCAACTTTGTTTATCTTTTCAACGGGTCAGCTCTTACTGCCAATGATTTTTTTTCTTTTTATTTAGTCTCTATTTCATTTATTTCTACCGTGATTTTTATCATTTCCTCCCTTCTACTGACTTTGGGCCTTGTTCGTTCTTCTTTTTACAGTTCCTTTATGCTCACTGACTATTTATTTGAAATTTTTCTAGCTTCTTGAGGTGGGCCTCTATTGCTACAAAATTCCCTCTTAAAACCCCTTTTGCTGTATCCGATAAATTTTATCATATTGTATTTTCATTTTCATTTATCTTCAGGTATTTTTTTATTTCACCTTTGATTTCTTCATTGACTCAATAGTTGTTCAGTAGTATTTTGCTTAATATGCACATATTTGTGTTTTTTCCAGTTTTCTTCTTGTGATTGAACTCTAATTTAATACCATAGTGGTCAGAAGAGATGCTTGGTATTATTTCAATCTTCTTAAATTTATTGAGACTTGTTTTGTGGCCTAAAATGTGATCAATTCTGGATACTGTTCCATGTGCATTTGAAAAGAATATGTATTCTTCGGGTTTTGGATGGAATGTTCTGTATATATCTACTAAGTCCATCTGGTCTAGTGTGTCATTTAAGGCCAAAGTTTCCTTCTTGATCTTCTGTTTGGATAATCCATCCATTGGTGAAAGTGAAGTGTTAAAGTCCCTTACTATTATTGTGTTACTGCCTGTTTCTCCTTTTATGTCTGTTAATAATTGTTTTATATATTTAGATTCTGCTATGTAAGGTGTGCAGATATTTACAAGTGTTATATTCTCTTGTTAGATTGTTCCCTTGACCATTATGTAGTGCCCTTCTTTGGCTCTTGTTACAGTTTGTGTTTTAAAGTCTATTTTATCTACTGATAAAAGTGTTGCTACCCCAGCTTTCTTTTCATTGCCATTTGCATGGAGAATCTTTTTCCATCCCTTCACTTTCAGTCTGTGAGTGTCTTTAGGTCTGAAGTGTGCCTCTTGTATGCAACATTTATATAGGTCTTTTTAAAAATCCATTCAGACACTCTATGTCTTTTGATTGGAACATTTTGTACATTGACTAAGTAGCCATTGCTAAGTATGTACTTATTGCCACTTTGTTACTTTATTTTTCTGGATGTTTTAGTAATTCTTCTCTATTCT
The DNA here is from genome assembly GCA_031878705.1 of Tapirus indicus. NCBI lineage: Eukaryota > Metazoa > Chordata > Mammalia > Perissodactyla > Tapiridae > Tapirus > Tapirus indicus. Next base: position 5,188,040 of record CM062933.1, read on the forward strand.
TTGTTTCTTCTCTTGCTCTCTTCTCTTGTGATTTGATGGCTTTTTTTAGTATTATATTTGGGTTCCTTTCTCTTCATTTTTTTTGTGTTTATTATAGGTTTCTGGTTTGTGATTACCATGAGGTTCATATATAATAACCTATGTGAATAGCAATGTATATTAAGTTCTTGGTCTCTTAAGTGTAGGCTGATACTAAAAGCCCTACATTTTTACTCCCCTCCCCCCACATTTTATGTTTCTGATATCATATTTAACCTCTTTTGTGAGTGTGTGTATATCCCTTAACATCTTATCATGGAGATAGACATTTTTAATACATTTGTCTTTTGACCTTCATATTAAGCCTATAAGTTGTTGATCTGCTACCTTTACTGTATATTTACCATTAGCAGTGATTTTTTTCTTTGATAATTTTCTTATTCCTATTTGCGGCCTTTTCTTTTCCACTTAAAGAAGTCTCTTTAATGTTTCTTGGAAGGCCAGTTTAGTGGTGATAAACTCCTTTAGTTTTTGCTTGTCTGGAAAACTCTTTATCTCTCCTTCCATTCTGAATGATAACCTTGCCAGGTAGAGTATTCTTGGCTATAAGCTTTTTTCTTTCAGCACTTTAAATATATTGTGCCACTCCCTTCTAGCCTGTAAGGCATCTGCTGAGAAGTCAACTGATAGCCTTACGGGCTTTCCATTGTATGTAACTTCTTGTCTTTCTCTTGTAGCTTTTAGGATTACCTCTTTATCTTTAATTGTTGACATTTTAATTATAATGTGTCTCGGTGTGGGCATCTTTGTGTTATCTTGTTTGGTACTCTCTGTGCTTCCTGTACTTAGATGTCTGCTTCCTTCCCCAGGTTTAGAAAGTTTTCAGCTATTATTTTTCAAATAGTTTCTCTGTCCCTTTGTCTCTTTTCTCCTTCTGGGACACCTGTAATATGGATGTTATTATGCTTGATGTTGTCTCAGAGGTTCCTTAGTCCTCTTTCTCTCTAATTCATTTTTCTTTTTTCTGTTCAGCTTGGGTTATTTCCTCTACTCTTTCATCCATATCACTGATCTGTTCTTCTGTGTCATCTACTCTGCTGTTGGTTCCCTCTAGTGAATTTTTTATTTCCATTATTGTATTCTTTTGCTCTGATTAGTTCTTTTTTATACTTTTTAATTTGTTGAAGTTCATCTGTGTTCATCTACCATTCTCTCAAGTTCAGTGAGCATTCTTATGACCATTAGTTTGTGCTCTTTCTCAGGTAAATTGTTTATGTTTCATTTAGTTCTTTTTCTGGGAATTTGTCCTAATCTTTTATTTGGAACATATTCCTCTGTCTCTTCACTTTGCCCACTTCTCTGTGCTTGTATCTGTGTATTAGGTAGATCAACTACATCTCCCATGCTTGGAGATGTGGCCTTATAGAAGAGATGCCTTATGAGGCCCAGCAGTGTGCTTCCCTCTCATCACCAGTTCCAAATATCCCAGGAGTATCCTCTGTGTGGGCTACATGTGCCCTTCTATTGTGGTGGGGTAGCTTTTGCTGCAGGCACATGGGTAGGCTAGGCTGGACCCTGGGCCAACTGGTTGTAAGACTCAGCCACGTACAGCTGCTACAGTCACTTTAGTCATTTTACTGGGTGAGGCAAGCCCCAACACAGCTGGATGCAAGGTCTCATAACACATACCTGCTGCTGTTTTGCTATTAAGTGAATCAGGCCCCCAGCATGGCTGGTTGCTAGGCTTAGGGGCTCAAAATTGCTGTCAGCCTCCAGTTTGCAATCACCCTCCAATCAGCTCTCTCAGAAGCACAGATGTGTGAAGCCAGCCCCAAGCATGGCAGTACACAATTGTTTCAGACATTGGAAGGTGGGGCAGATCCCCTCTGTGGCTGTTTGAGATGGCCAGTGGCACATTTCTGCTGCAGCCAACCCACCCCACTGCCTGTGGGCCCACACATTCCACCAATGCAGTCCCTCCCCATACACAAATTCTGCCCCACTGAGGCAGACCCACTTGCCCTGCTGCAGAGACCCCACACACCCCACCTAAACAGGCCCACAGTTTCCTCATGGGCTTGCTGGTGGATGGGGTCAGTCCCTAGAGCAGGCTTCCTGCACTAGATGAGCTGGATTAAACTGATGCTCTAGTGAGTGGGGCAAACCCCTGTGCTAACAGGCCAGAAGAAAAAATTCAATGGTGTGTGCCAGCATGTGTCAGCATGCCTGTACCAGGTCATGGTAATAGCTGCCAGCAGTGTCTCAGTCTTTGGGGATGTGGACCCAGCTGCCTCCTGCTTCTGTGAGATGCAGACACAGCTTATCAGATGCAACAAGACATTATCTTTTACCAAAGGACTATGCACCTTTCTTTCTGGTGATTTTGTGTTGGTTTCCAGAATGGGTGAATCTGTACATGGGCCCTTTAAGAGCAAGCTTTTCTTTCCGTTATGTTCGATAGCTTTTCTGGGGGTATTCTCCATTAGTTTTAATAGCCAGCAAAGCCAGGTATTATGGCACTTATCTTAGTTGTGCTGAATTCAAAGGCTGCTTATTGTGGGATAGTTCTCCCACTCAGATCCCTTCCTCCTTCAGGGAAAGCTTTGTACCTTAAGATTGCTCCCGGCCTTGAAGCACCACTGGTAGAATGTGGTTTTTTTCCTCAGCAGAGGTGTATTTTTGCCTCTTCCACCTCAGTCAGTGTTGTCCCTTGTTGTAGGGATTCTATTTATCCAGTTTCCACTTCTCTCTCTGTGGAAGAGGTAATTGTCCCACAGATAGTTGTAGATTTGTTGTGTCTATGGGAGGAGATGAGTTCAGAGTCCTCCTATGCCACAAACTTCCCAGCAATTCCCATTTTATTAACATGGTGTATTGCATTTATTGCTTTGCATATGTTGAACTATTCTTGCACTTCGGGGATAAATCCCACTTGAACATGGTATATGACCCTTTTGATGTGCTGTTGAATTAGGTTTGCTAATATTTTGTTGAGAATTTTTGTGTCTACCTTCATCAGAGATGTTGGTCTGTAGTTTTCTTTTCTTGTAATGTCCTTATCTGGCTTTATTATCAGGGTAACATTGTCCTTGTAAAATGAGTTTGGGAGTGTTCCCTCTTCTTCAATTTTTTGGAAGAGTTTGTGAAGAATTGACATTAATTCTTCTTTAAATGTTTGGTAGAATTCATTAGTAAAACCATCTAGTCCTGGACTTTTCTTTATTGGGAGGTTAACAATTATTGATTCAATCTGCTTACTAGTAATCAGTCTGTTAAGATTTTCTATTCATGATTCAGTCTTGGTAGTTGTATGTTTCTAAAAATGTGTCCATTTCTTCTAGATTATCCAATTCATTGGCATGTAATTGTTCACAGTAATCTCTTATGATTCCATGTATTTTTGTGATATCAGTTGTGATGTCTCATCTTTCATTTCTGATTTTATTTATTGAAATTTCTCTCATAGTTTCTTAGTTAGTACAGCTAAATGTTGTCAATTTTATTCACCTTTTCACAAAACCTGCCCTTTGTTTCACTCATCTTTTCTATTGTTTTTCTGGTCTTATTTTTTTAAATTTCCTCTCTGATCTTTGTTATTTCCTTCCTTCTGCTATCTTTGGGCTTAAATTTTTCTCTTTTTCTGGTTCTTTAATTTGCAAATTTGGGTTATTTGCGATCTTTCTACTTTCTTAATATACGCATTTATTGCTGTAAACATCCATCTAAGAACTGCTTTTGCAGAATCCTGTATGTTTTGGTAGGTCATGTTTCCATTTTCACTTATTTGTAGACTTTTAAAATTTCCTTTACAATTTCTCCTTTTACCCATTGTTGGTTCAGGAGCATGTTGTTTAGTCTCCACATTTGTAAACTTTTCACCTTTCTTCTTGTTGATTTTTGGTTTTGTGCCATTGTGGTCAGAAAATATCTTTGGTATGATTCCAACATTATTAAATTTACTAAGACTTGTTTTGCAGCTTATAAAATCATCTGTCCTGGAAAATGTTCTGTGTGGACTAGAGAAGAATACGTATTTTGCTGCTCTTGGATGGAATGTTCTATATACGTCTGTTAGGTTCATTTGGTCTAATGTATAGCTCAAGTCCGATGTGTTCTTTATGTTTTCTGTCTGGGTGATCTATGCATTACTGAAAGTAGAGGATTGAAGCCCCTACCATTATTGTGTTGCTGTCTACATCTCCCTTCAGATCTGTGAGTATTTGCCTAATATGTTTAGGTGCTCCAATGTTGTGTGCATATATATTTACAATTGTTATATCTTCTTGATGAGTTGATCCCTTTATTATTATATAATTATATAATAGCTTGCTTGTCATTTATTACCTTTTTTAGCTTAAACTCTATTTTGTCTGAATTAAGCAAAGCCACTCTCACTTTTGGTTTCCAATTACATGGAATATCTTTTTCCATCACTTCATTTTGAGTCTATGTGTGTCCTTAAAGCTGAAGTGAGTCTCTTGTAGGTAGCATATAGTTGAGTTATGTTTTTAATTTCATCCAGCCCTTTGATTGGAGAATTTAATACATATATATTTCAAGTAATTGTTGATATATAAAGACTTGTTAAGGCCATATTATTAATTGCTTTCTGGTTGATTTATAGTTTCATTGTTCCTTTTTTCCTCCCTTGCTACCTACCTGTGAAGAGTGGTGATTTTCTGTGGTGGTATGCTCTGATCTGCTGTGAATCTACTATAGATTTTTACTTCATGGTTACCATGAGGCATATAAAAGACATTTTGTAGCTATAACAGTCTATTCAATGCTGATAGCTACTTAATTTCAATCACATACAAAAATTTGACCCTTTTACACCCCTTGTTTTTAATGTCACAGTTTACCTCATTTTGTATTGTATATTCATTAGCAAATTATAGTAGGTATAGTTAATTTTAATACTCTTTTCCTTCAGTCTTTATACTACAGTTAAGAGATAACACACCACCATATTACAGATTTAGAGTTTTCTGTGTCAAACTGTATACTTACCTTTACTAATATGTTGTATATTTTCATGCTACTAATTAGCATCTTTTCATATCAGTTTGAGGAACTCCTTTCAGAATTTCTCCTAAAGCAGGTCCAGTGGTGATGAACTCCCTTAGCTTTTGTTTGTTTGGGAAAGTCTTTTTATTTCTCCTTCATATCAGAAGGATAATTTTGCTGGATAGAGTATTCTTGGCTTTAATTTTTTTTCTTTCAACACTTTGAACATATCATCCCACTCTCTTGGCCTATAAGGTTTCTGCTGAGAAGTCATTAGACAGACAGCCTAATGAGGGATCCTTTGTAAGTTATGAACTTTTATTCTCTTACTGCTTTTAGGATTTTCTCCTTGTCTTTGAATTTTGACAGTTTCATTATAATGTGTCTTGGAGAAGATCATTTTGGATGAAAATAATGGGGTAATCCATTAGCTTCCTGAACTTGGTTGTCCAAACCTTCCTCAGGTTTAGGAAGCTCTAAGCCATTCTTTCTTTAAATAAAATTTCTGCTTCTTCTCCCTGTCTTCTCCTTCTGGAATTCCAATGATTCTAATATTGGTTCTTTCAATGGTTTCCCACAGATCATGTAGAATTTTTGCACTCTTTTTCATTCTTCTTTCTTTGTTCTCCTCTGACTGACTTATTTCAAAGTTCCTATCCTCTAACTCACTGATTCTTTCTTCTGCCTGGCTATTCTGTGGTTGATGCTCTCTATTGCATTCTTCATTTCATTCATTGAATTCTTCAGCTCCAGAATTTTTATTTGGTTCTTTATTATTTCTACCTCTTTATTAAATTTCTCATTTTGTTCTTATATTGTTTTCCTGACTTTGTTGAATTGTCTTTCTGTGTTTTCTTGTAGCTCATTGAGTTTCCTCAAAACAACTATTTTGAATTCCTCAGATCTCCATGTCATTGGGTTTTTTTTACTGGAGGATTATTGTGATTATTTGGTAATGTCATATTTCCTTGATTCTTCATGTTCCTTGGAGTTTTACGTTGCTGTTTTCACATTTGAACCAGCAGTCACCTCCTCCAATCCTTACTAGCTGCCTTCAGGTAAGAGTTACTTTTCATTTGTCCTGCTGTATATTTCATGGCTTTGTTTGGATACACCTTCTCCATGCTTTTTGCTCCCTTTTGTGGCAGAAATCTTAAGCTTGTGTGTCTTCTCTTGATCTTCCAATGCACCAGACTGGCTGCCAGAAACTTCTCTTTGGTTTTCCTGAAAATGGGCTACAGCTCAAGATTTTTGTTTCTCTCTTGCCTACACACCCTGGTCTGTTTTCTGAACACATTCCTTGTCTACCTGAGCTCACTCCTGTTGCCACCCTTGGGAGCATACACAAGGAGCTGACTTCAGAGTGGCAGGAGGGGTGGATTTGGCACTCAGGATGGTGGGGGTGCCTGTGGGCCATTGGGGGTATCTTTGGGTGAGATTGTTCCCAGCAGCACATGGGCAGGCTTCCTGCTGGAGTCCAGAATGTAGTCAATAGAAACTGCATCCCTTTAATGCTTTTTGATAGTCTTATCTGCCTCTTTCCCTGTTTCTTCCCTCCCCCCATAATGGAGGTCCTACCTTGGTACTCTGGGTGCTGCAGGAGAGAAATGGGTTTCTTTGGCAGAGTCTCTCACAACTGGGAAGAAGGCAATCATCACTGCTCCCCCATTTCCCCATGGGAGAGATCACTGGTTTCCTCTAGCTCTAAGCTGTGCCACTGGGTGGGGGGTGATGACAGCAAAGTTCCTTTTGCCTACTCCAATGCATACAAACTCATATATATATATTTTTTTTCTTCTGCTCCAACAGAGCAGAAGTTTCTGCTGAAACTTCTCCTCTGAAACCTGGATGCCTACAAAAGCTCTCTCTTCTGTGGGTGTCTGACCAGATATGCATTCTCCACATGCTCCCAGACTGCAGCTGAGAGCAGCTGAAGCCAGTTCACAGGCTTCTGTTGGTTTCACAGACCATACTGAGGTCTGTCTGCCTAAGACCTGATGTACGGGTGGGTGAGACTCTTCTGGGTCCCTTGGTGTATTGTGCTGGGTCCCAGAACTCCACAGAGACACTTTTGTTTGTAAAGGGGTGTCAAAATTTAGTTGTTAAAGAGAGTACAAAAACCAGGAACATTTTATGCTACCACGATGCTGATGTCACCCCTAAGCAAATTGTTTTTAATGATCAAAAAAGCCTCAATATTCCTTGTTCATTTGAAGGAACTGTATCCTTCTTTACATTTTTAAAAAATCATTCAAATAATTCCTAATATAACTAGTCTATAATTCTGTTTTCTTCAGGAAAATACACTATAACTTATTGAGTAGTGTGCATCTTGAAGAAACAAAAATTCCTTAGGTAGTGTAACATTTTTCCTTGGGGCAGAACATTAGCTAATTTTATTCACTTTATATTTCTGAAAGTTTTCATTAGGGAGTCAGACATGAAAAGATGCTCACACACACACACGCACACACCCACACAAGAAGAAATGGATCAAAATCACCGAAGACAATGGCAGCCCTTTTGTAAGCAGAGCACAGTGGGACATATTTGCTAACAGACACACACCTCAGTGAGACAGCCTACATGAACATTTGCTAGAGTCTTTAAAAATACTATAAACAAAATCCAGAGATGTATTAGTCTATTTACACATACCCAACCTGACATTCCTTTTAGAATATAAAATCTTCAAGAATGTAAAAGGATTAAAATAGATAGTAGAGTCTTAAGCAATTTTTTAAAATTACTATTTATTCTTTTAACATATTTATTTTTCAATATGAATGGTGTCTTTCATGCACATCTTTAGTTATTATGTAGACATAAACTATAGAATTTAACACAGCAATTAAAAATAATTTTTTCCAACCCACTAAAAACTTGCATAAAGTGAAATGAAATATTTCCCTTGCACTGATATCTGACAAAATTCTTACAGATTTTTCTGTAAGTCTTTCCAAGATGAGAGGAGGGGCAACAAAGTTCTTAATAAAATGACCAAAAAAAAAAATTAGAGTGAAGTCAATTATATCCAAATGTGGAACACATTACCAAGATTAGAAAAATAGTATGGCTTTATCCGTGTTCTGTGCTCTCTGTATTCCATAAATATTCTATTTTTGTGGGAAAAATTGAACCAGCAAAGATGATACATGTGATAATTTAATCTAAAAAATAATTATGGCTTCTGAAAGAATATTACAGTTGCTCATTTTGTAATGGGAAGTAAATTTATAGTAGAATCCCTCACATCCACACTTCACCTGGAAACTTGAAACTGACTTCACAGAATATCATTCTGGAATGAACAGATCTGATCTGTTTCAAGGTTAACAATATGTCTGGAGTTTGAATAATTTTGTGCTCCAAGTGCTTTTTGCTTCTACCTCTTAGTGTAGCCCTGCCATGTCCCAAATTTTTGCTCTTGGTTTTTCTATCTTTTATAGAGAAAGAAATTAGATATGTAGTAGATGTTTGCCTAATAGTAATTTAATGCATTGAAACACCTTTTTTACCTTCCAAAATATAAAACTGGGAGCCATCATTTCTCAAATATGACCAGCTAGACCACGCTGATGTGGCTTCTGTTAAATTCCATACTTCCATTTCATATCCCATGGTTTGGGCAAACTTGTCATCACAAACAAAGTTTTGGGGACCAGTGTATCTGTGTAATGCCTTCACTAAGCCTCATGTATTCCAGCAAATGACTTGTCACACAGTACTTTGACATGACTTCCTTTTTTAATGGACCACCATGAAAAGCCCTTTTTAGAACAGTTCCATCATTTGGATACTTTCATTATTCAGATTGCCAGATAAAAATGATCTTCTGCTGTAGTTCTGTGTGATCTTCCACATGAGTGGCCTATTTAATTTTCCTCTCCTCTCTTGCTTTCAGGTCCCTCTGAAGCACCTTTCAAATCCTTCACCAGGATTACTTCCTCTCTTCTCTTATTTCTAGCTTAATCAGTTCCTGGCTAGCTCCTCCATAACTGCTTCTTGCCTAGCCTTCTCCACTGCCCCATGAATACTCTCCAACTTTTTTTTTCAAGCACTCTTTCTACTTCTTTCCCTTATTGAAACCTGACAACACAGTGTTTCTCTCAAATGGAGTCCTATGCAACTCACTTTACTCCTAGAATACTGTTACCACCACCAATCAATGACTTCTCTTTTTGAAATTATATAACTCAAATAATCCACTCTCTTCTTTATCTAATTCATTCTCTGACCTCCAGGACACTCTGCTAAATTCTTCAGTGATTTGGACATGTGGCAAACAGGTAGTTTTCTTGTTGCTGTTGGTGGTGGTAGTGGAGGTGATGGGTGGTGGTGGTGCGGCTGAAGGTGATAGTTAACTATTGTTTTTGTTTTACTCACAATTGTATTCCTGAGGAACCTCTTAAAGTGATAACTTCACAATTTTTTACCTTCAACAATGATTTTTATCTTTATTATGCTTTAACCCCCAACTTCCCTGTTAAATCCCTTCAACAACACAAATTGTTATATCTTCAGGACCTTGAACTCAGCCCACATCCTTTGGTTCTCATTATCCATCTCCCTTGCTTCTGTGTCCTCTGTGAGATATTCAAAACATTAAGAGAAGTCCGTCCACCTCTAGAATCCCTTACAGTTTTTGTCTTCTGCCATTCCAGTGTGACTGTTTCCAGCTCAGGGCACAACCCAGTGTCTTTTTTCTCTAGTTCATCCAACATTTCTAATAAAGAAACTTCTGAAGAGACTGTACTCGCCCATACTGGGTTTTTAACTGCTATTTTGCCGAGTTGTATTAGTGTGTTGACTCCTTTATAATTTTGTTTAGCTATCATTCCAAACCTTTTTAAGTCTTCTGAGTCCTCTAGCACTACTCTGTCCTAATTTAAAACAAATTGCTTTGAATTCTACTCTACTGAGAAGACTGAAGCCATCTTTTGTGAACTCCCTCATCTTTCCTCTTCTGCACCTTAATATTTTTCTGTATCTACATTGTTTTCATGAAAGAGTTCCTGGTATTCCATGCACTCCAGAGGTTAGGAAAACTGGGACTAAGAAACCACCTCAGAGGGCTTCTATTGGAGGGCTTGAGGTTCACACAGGTTTGCCCACCTAGCAGGCAGGGGACTGGGGATAAATCAATAAAGAGAGGCTGCAAGGAGAGAAGGAGAGTGTGGAGAGCAGAGGCGAGGGATAGTGGGAGCCTGCCTGCAGCTTCAGTTATAGGGAGGCAGGTACCAAAGCCTTTCAGAACCTGGGGTGAGATGTAGTGGGGGATTCCCAGACATATTTGTTCTCCTTCTAACATACTGGAAGCTTAGGCTTCAAAATTCAAGTTTTTAGGAATCCTGAGAATAGGGTGGATAGTGTTCCCATCCTCTGTAACACACAGGATATTTTGATGTTGTTAGTGCTGTCAAGTCAATTCCAACTCCTAGGGACTCTGTGTACAGCAGAGTGGAACCCTGCCCTATCTTTTTTGAGCCATCCTTTCAGTTTCTGGCACTGTAGCAGACAATGCTCCACTGCTATTCATATGGTTTCCATGGTCAGTTTTTTTGGAATTGAGTACTCGGGCCCTCCTTCCTAGTTTATCTAGCCTAGAAACTTCACTGAAACCTATCCACCATGGGTGACACTGCTGGTATTTGAAATACCAGTGGCACAGCTTTCAGCATCACAGAAACATGCAGTCACCACAGTATGACAACTGACAGATGGGTGGTGTGGTTCTCTGACCAGAAAATGAACCCAGGCCACAGTACTCAGCATCGAATCTTAACCACTAGACCACCATACAGGATATTTAAGGGTTTGGAAATCATGAACCCTTTGCCCACGAAAGCCCCAGCCTCAGATTCACTTCCTTAGGGGTCCTGGACCTCACAATCAGGTTCTGTGTATCTGGTGGAGATAGAGGCAGTGTCCACATCTAATGGGAGAAAGGAAGTCAGTTGGGATTCTTCTCTTGCCCACTTGCTTATTAAGGGGAGCCCTGGATTATGTTAGGGAGCAAGGGCATCTTGCCCCACATCTCTGGCCTCATCCCAGACCTCTCAAGGGTTCCAGCCTTGAGAACCAGGTTTCAAAAGTAACTGGGTGATGGCAGAACTGGCAGTTACTAGGAGGAGCCTGGGTCAGCTGGGTGATTATTTCTCTGAAGGTTTATAGGGATTTGTGGTTGGAGGGAGAAACTGAGAAGCTGAAGAATTCCTTTTCCATGTGAAGTTTACCATGTTTTGTCAACCCCTTCATCTCCCATATCCTTCAGGGTCCTGTGCTAGTATGTCCTCAAATTCTCATCCTCTCCCCTGACACTTTCTCTTTGCCTACTAGAATCCTTCCTCCTAAAAAAGTAACCTACACCTCTTCTTGACATTTTAACTCATTTGAGTTTTGTCCTTTTCTTCTTCTGCTTCCATTTACCAAAATTCTTAAAAGGGTAATATATGTGTGTGTGTTTGTGTGTATATGTGTGTGTGTACATGAACACACACACTTGTTGTTATGGACTAAATGTTTGTGTCTCCCCAAAATTCATATGTTGAAGCCTAAATTCCCTGTGTGACAAATTTGGAGATGGGGCCCTTGGGAGGTAATTAGGTCGTGAGGGCAGAGCCCTTGTGAATGGGATTAGTGCCTCTATAAGTAGAGATACAAGAGAGATTATCTCTCTCTCCCTCTCCACTATGTGAGGCTATAGCAAGAAAACAGCTGCCTGCAAACCAGGAAGAGTGCTCACCAAACACCAGATCTGCTGGCACCTTGATCTTTGACTCCTCAGGTCCCAGAATCCTGAGAAATAAATTTCTGTTGTTTAAGTCACCCAGTCACCCAGTCTCCGGAATTCTGTTATAGCAGCCTAAACTAAGAGATGTGTACTATACATAGAGAGAGATGTGTGTATATATCTTTAGCTATATTAATTTATTCTACTTCAACTCTAATCCACTTTTTAGCTAACTTCCTTTCTTACTTCCTCTTATCATTTCCAGCAACCTCTCAGTTCAGGCCTTTACTAACACTTTCCTAAACTATTTACTATTGCCTTCCACCTGGTATCTTTATCTTCAGCTTCTCCTTCCTCTGAATGTCTCACATAACAGTGCCAGAACTATTTTCTAAAAGCAACGGCCATTGTATTAGTTAATTCTTTTGCTTGCAAGTGATGGAAACACAATTCAAACCAACTTAAGCAAAATTTCAGAATTTACTTTAAGGATTCTAGAATGTGTTGTTGGACCAAAGATAAGAATATATCTGAGCCTCCAAAAACAACTGAAACCAGGATATTCGAATATCATCAGAACACCTTGACTGTATCTCAGCTATGTTTCCCTTTGCATATTTCCCTTGATTGATGATTTTCTCTTCATATGATACATACACATTTCCTAGTCTCCATGGCAGAAAACATGGTTTTGTACATGTCTCAAGCTTTGTTGCTTTACTACCTGACTTCCTCCCAGTTTCAAATCCAAAATAGAAAGAGACTCATTGTCTCAATTTGGTGCCCATCTCTTAAATGAGTCAGGAGTGACCAACATTTGGGTCAGTTTATAATATGGTTGTTACAACTACAATAAGATATATAACGTTTTTGCCACCAGAAGAAAGGGGAAGGGGACAGATGATCTGAGAGGAGGGGAAGGACCATTTCCAAAGGAGGAAGTTCAGACAGAACAAGCAATAGATCTTTAATGTATTTATATTTATGAGCACTTTTGACAAAGATCAACATGTGATTAGTATTCCATCAATACTGGTTTTCTTCGTTCTCTGTTTAAATGATTTTAGTAGCTTTAAATTACCCTAGCAGTCCTCCATATTTTTTTAACTTTGTGTAAGTTAGTCAACTAGAGTATAGGATTCTTGATTCCCTAAACAAGCCTAACTCATATTGTCCCCTATATTCTGCCTCTCCTTTTCTCAACAACCACTGAGCAATCGCAGGTGGTTTCTTTGGCATAAGTTTCACAGGCATTTTCCTCTAAGAGGCTGCATAGTGTGCTGGAAGGAGTGTGAGGTCTGGAGACTTGCATCCAGGATTTTAACTAAATTCTATTAAATCATAGAACCAGGTAAGTCATGTTTCCCTACAGTGTAGTAGCACCTACTTAATGGAGTTTTTCAGCTTGCAAGTGAGATTACTGTGAAAGGACATTGTAAATGGTCAAGTGGTATTCAAATGTTAGCAAGAGGCAGCAGGTTCCTAAGGTGAAATATGGCATAGTAGGAAAAGCTTCAAATGTTTATAAAATACACTACAGGAGAAAAAGATAAAAAATGCTAGTCTTAGAATATATACAATTCAAAACTTTCTTCTGGGTAAAGTAAATGGCATTTAAAAAATAAATACAATTCCTCTTCTTTTTTCATCCAATATAAGAAATGTGGAAACAGGCCAAAATTGTCTTGAGAGGACCAAGGGGTTGAAATAAAAATAAAGTGACTAATTGACTATGGCTGTAAGGAAAATGGCAGCTTCCATCCGGTCTGGTTTAGGCAAGAATGAGAGACTCAGTCAGTAATGAACCTCTATTGGTTTTATTATTCTGAAGTTTTATTATGTTCTCCTATGGAGAAATAACATTACTAATAGCTGGAGGATTCAGGGCAAATCACTTATTCTCTTGGGTCTTGGTTTCTTCATATGAGTAAGGACAGGGAGGGACTCAATGACCCATGATGTTTCTTCAAGGTCTAAATTGCTATTACATAAGAACCAAGATCTTGAAAGCAAAAGCAGGAATTCAATATCCATACTATGGTAGTCACATCTGTAGTATGCACACTTGAGAACTGAAGTTTAAAATGATTTAACATAGGGGTTGGGATAACATTTTCTATTTGAATATTTAATGTTGTTCCCCACAAAAGTGTATTCTTTCAGAAAAGTAAGGGTACTTTAAGATTTACAATTTAAAATATATCACTAGACTTCAAATATTAATTTTCAAAAATAAATACATACATTTAATTTAATTTATATTTCTGAATTACTAAATTTCATTTCAATTAGAATTATTTTCAAAATTCCTTTTCTAGAATTATCATTTAATGAGTCTTTATATTCAAGAGCTTTTCATTTTAATTACTGTATTTTCTTCCTACATGATAAATGAGATGATTATAGAAGACAAGTAATATTTTCATAAAACATCTTAGAAAATATACTCATAAATACCAAATATCACTGTCATAATAATTCATGTCTCAAATCTATCTACCTAATCTTCATAAAATTAAGGTTCTGATATTTTCATGTTTTGATATTTATTTGTAGTTTCTAAGTAGAGATGTATGTCAATCTGAAAGAGAAACATTGGTCTGTGAATTTTTTAAGACTTGGCAAAGTGAAACTACATCACATTTAACATTAACGTAGGTTGTTCTCTGAAGTTTAATCAGTATTGTAGGTGGACTCCTTACTTCTTTTCTAGTTATTTATGGGAAACTACCCAGAGTTCCTTCAGAAAACCACACTGTCTTTCAAATGTTCCTTTATAATTAAAAGGCAAATAAGATTCATGTGGAAGAGACTTTTATATCCTAAAAGCAAACAGAAATGTTTGCTTCACCCTGCACTGGAACAAAATCACACCTCTGTTGTTCTTTCTTGCAGCGACATTAGTGTGCAGTACTGAATGTGTGTATGTGTGTGGTGGGAAGGGAAATGAGGCAGAAATGTATTCTGTGCCACCCTCAGGAGCCTGCAACCTTATTCTCAACAATCCTTCCTTTAAGCATTCTGGTTTCTTGTCTCATTCATTTCCTTTCATTCCTCCCCTGAAATATGAAAATGATAGTTTCATAAAATATTATATTTTCATTTTCAGGAGCCATTGAACACCATGAAAATATAGTAAGTAACGTTTAATCAACTAGAAGCAGCATAAAATTTTCTCAGTCATCTGAGATGACTTGTATTTTTCACAAATAAAAGAAGGGAAGATGATAATGATTTTCTACCTGATCTCATGGTGTTTACAGAACTCTTAGGCGAAGACAATCCAATCCCAATTATGTTTCTGAGAGGCAACAAGACAGTCTTTATTTTTCTTTAATTATAAATTTGTACTTTGGAGTGATTTCTGCTACAAGATTGATAACTTCTGGTTCAAGCGTGTGTTTTTCTTAAAAATCAGAGTGTCTCTTTTTCCAAAAACTCTAAAAATTTCCATAGTAATCATGTATTGCAGAATTAGCCTCCCCTGCATCAAGGGACACAATTATTTGAGAGATTAAAATGTATTAGTTAGATAGATTTAGTAAAAAGAAAAAAAAGACTTTCTCATAATACTCGAGCACCTGCTCAAGAGTTCAGTAGAGTTCTTGGCAGCAGGAGAACAGTAATAAATTTTGAACACATGGGAGGGCCAAACTCTGAGCTCAGCTTTCCTTGTGTGTTCGTTGCAGTCATCCTATAAATGGCTATTATGGTCCATATTTTATATCTAAGGAAACTGTGGCTCAGTAATAATAATTTTCTCAAGTAAGTTGCACAAACAGTAAGTAGTAAAGCAGGATTGTAATTCATATTTCTGTAGCTCCAAAATTTGTAACTGTTCACCAGCACTACTGGTTCCTGTCTTCACATTTCTACCACTTAAGTTTCAAAAAGGAGAAAACGGAGAGAGAAGCAGCAATATAGGATTGCCAAACTCTCCCTTTACTGAGTATGGACGTTAAAAATCAAACAAGCAATTTTTTCTCTGTTTATGCTGAAAAACTATAGAAAAGCAACAGGCAGAAAAACACAAAAGCTCAAACTTCAATTTCTGCAAGAGAAAAAGATAAAATAATCCCATATAATCTTCAGATTTCAAATTAAATGTAACTGCTGATACTGAGCAGAAAGTGAAAAGAAGGAAAATGGAAAGCCATGAGGATGATGTACCAATAAAACTCAGAAAATGCCAGCAAAAATTCACTTCCTGTAGGTGAGGGCTCACCCTGAAATAGTACATTGCCTACTTACAGCAGATATAGGAACTGGGGTCAGCAGGACTATTGGCCCCACACTAATTAGTTCAGAGAATCAAAAATTCAGGAGCTGCACAAAAATCATGTTTGCATAGAACAGTCTCTGTGACAACAAAGGAAGTAGAGTCTGTAGAGCATAAAGCCTTGAAAAGTGCTCAGGCCCTTCCCTTCCCTTTAACACTATAAAATGTGGTACAGGAAAATACAACTCTAAGAGGCCATAAGACAAAAAGTAAACGTAGGAAGAAACAGGGTAATATACAAGCATCTTTTATAGTGGAAGCCTGAATGCTTTATTCTAAGATCAGAGACAAGACACAGCTACATAATGTTGAATAGAAGGAGTATGGGATACCAGTTCTGAAATGATTTGTATACTAAGGTTGAACAAATAAGTAGATACACTGTAGATAATGAGAGACAAGATTCTTACTGATAGAGAAAGAAATTACATATAAAGAAAAGGAAAGGCTAGAATGAACTCTCTGTGCTGGATTGAAGTCAGAAATCAATATGGACTAATTTTTAAAATATATTTTCAATAAATAAATACAGAAATAAATATACCCATATGTATGTATAAGTAAGTATTTGTTGTTGTTAGTGCTGTCCAGTCAATTCCAACTCCTAGAGAGGAACCCTGCCCAGTCTATTTGCACCACCCTCTCACCTTCTGTTTCTGTATCAGACAATGCCCTGCTGCTACTCATAGGGTTTTCATGGCCAATTTTTTTTCAGCAGTGGGTGCCAGGTCCTTCTTCCTGGTCTGTCTTAGTCTGGAAGCTCCACTGAAGCCTGTCCACTATTGGCGACCCTGCTGGCATTTGAATAACTGGTGGCAGAGCTTTCAGCATCACAGCAACATGCAACTTTCACAGTATGACAACCGACAGATGGGTGATAGGGTTCCCTGACCAGGAAATGAACCCAGACCGGGCGGTGAGAGCACCAAATCTTAACCACTAGACCATCAGGGCTGGCTATAAGTAAGTATACATACATAGATTTCCTAGTTCTATGACACTGCAGTAGCAGTGAGCACTCCCCACACCCAGATCTTGGTTTCTAATACCACTCTTCAATAAAAGGAATCAGGGCTCCTTAGAAAAGTGGCTAATTCCAGGGCTGGGGCAGAGAATATGCAAGTTGAGCCTTGAGTGTCTTGTGATGCTAGAAAGTAAGAAATGCTATAAAAACAAAACAACCACTGGAAAAAAAAAAAAAAGTAAAAACATCGAAAAGCACAAGAAGTAGCCTGAAAGAGCTCTGGATGCCCAAAGATGGAACAATTTGTCAAAAATATAATGACAGTTGTTTTATAATCCAAATACTAAAATAAACATCCAGGAGTCCATAGTATGAGTCAAGCTATAAATAAATAAACAAATAAGTATGGGGGAGAATAACATCTTTTCTTCAGAGAAGAATTCCAATTAATAAATGTAGAAAGGATGGGGAAAAAAGAAAATCACCATTAAAACACCACAATAATAATTGCCACAGGCAAGAAGCCTTAATGGATGCTAAAATTTGTGTGAAACGTTTAAGCAGAAACAGGATATTTGCATAGTCTCAAGGTATCTCTCACAAAACATTTAGGTAATTACAAGAGAAAGAGTTACTTTGCAATCGAGAGTTCTAGAAGACACAGCATTATCCAAGTGATCAAGGTTAACATCACCAGCAGCACACATTGACATCATGCATCCCCTGATATTACGCCCTGCACAGGGCACATGATCACATCACCTCTGTGGCATCCTTCCCAAAATGTATAGCCTCAATCTCATCATGAGAAAACATCAGACAAACCCAAACAGAGGGGCACTCTATAAAATAACTGGGCCACTATTCTTCAAAAGCATCAAGGTCATGAAAGACATGAAAGACTGAGAACATATCACAGATGGGACGAGACTGAGGAGACGTGAAAACAGAATAAGAAGCAGGATTCTGTATAGGATCCTGGAACTGAAAGCATATTAATGCAAAAATTTGTAAAATCTGAAGTAGTTTTGTGCTTCAGTTAATTGTATTCTGCAAAGGGTAATTTCTTAGTGTGAATAAATATTCTATGGCTACATAGCATGTTAACATAAGTGCCAGCTGGGTGAAGGATATGCTGGAACTCTCATACTGCATTTGCAACTCTTCTATAAGCCTAAAGTTATCTCAAAATAAAAAATAAATCTTAGAATTTAAAATAAAGTGAAACAAACCTATTTATTATCCGGACGGTGGCACAATCACACGGGCAGGGACAACACAAGTGAATTAAAAATGCCGGATGACCATGACCAAGGACAACAACAAAACAACTGATTCAGAACTCACACTGCCGGTAGGATTACTGGAGTTGCTGTCCTGAGGTTGCCGCGTGGGTGGTCCTGGGTAGAGCAGATGGAAAATGACATGATAATATAATTCTAGATCAGAACCCAGTGTACTTGAGAGCTAGGCTTCTCAGCATGGGAGAACAGAGAAAAGAGGAAGAGGTTAAGGAAAAAGCCTGATAGCTCTGAATTTGAATAAAAAGTATTAGTAAGAACTCACGAGTATTTTACACGTTTTATATGTGTATGTATACAGTTATGCTTTGCTTCACGACGGGGACACATTCTGAGAAATGTGTCGTTAGATGATTTCATCATTGTGTGAACACCACAGAATGTACTCACACAAACCTACATGGTATAGCCTACTACAGTCCTAGTTTATATGGTATTAATCTTACGAGACCACTGTCATATGTGCAATCAGTCATTGACTGAAACATCGTTATGTGGCACATGACTGTGTGTATATATATATTTATTTCTATTTACGTCCCCTGAAATCTCTGGAAACAAGGACCAACCCAGAGCAAAGAGCACTCCTAGCACCCAGATTGTGGTTCTCCAAATACTATTTCCCACTGAAAGGAATCAGAACTTCTTGAAGAAATGGATGATTCCAGATTCAGGACAGGAAATGTACAAGATACACTTAGAACAGATAGGTATACCAGAAAGTAAGATGAGATAATATGAATATCAATAAGAATAATAACATAAGTGTTTTGTACAAGAGTGAAGGAAGTTTTACAACAGAGTAACTTCAGCAAAATACCATCCTGTGGATGGCTTTCCATGGTACACTACAGGGCTGATTTCCAGCAAGTTCTACAGCTTAGTGCCACAATGATGTCTCAGCCATTTATTGAGTCCACGACCTCCAGCAAGACCTGGACCTTGAGGGGGCTCTTCCTTGGGTGCTGTCTCTCAGCCCTATGGGCAGCAGATAATCCTTCCATCCACTATTCCTATGTTCCTTAGGGTTCTGTTTACTTTTTACTACCCAATCCCTATGATTCCAATGTCTTGTTATAGTCAATAAATATTTATATTAATATTCTCCTGTTCAAAGTACTGTGTGATTTCTGTCTCCTGATTAGGCCCTGGGAAAAAGTGAATGGTGGATAAACAGGACCAGATTGGTCATGAATAGATATAGTCATTGGGACTGGGGAATAAGTACATGCAGGTTTATTACACTCTTCTAATTTTTGTATAGTCAAAATTCTCCATAATAAAAAGGCAGCTAAAAGCAGCTTTAAAAATTTTCTGCAATGAAATATATGAGTATCTATACTACGTCATAGAAAAAAGACTGTAAAGAGTTCTGCTCAGATTTTGTCTACCAAGTAAGTTTGTGCCAAATTTACAAAAATAAAAATAAAAAGTTTACTTTTTAGAACTTTTTACATATCAGAATTGCAGATAAGGTGTGGTGGGTCTAAATATGCATACATAATAATTGAATTATTCAGGGGCTCAGCAGGAAACAAACTGCACACTAAAATTAAGGTCATTCAAGAGTGGCTTAACAAAGAGAGTATTTACAAAGGTGTGGGCACTATGAACACATCCACTGCAGAGCTGTCACCACCCCCTAGGACCCACAAATATGAGGGTAAGCAGGTGTTAGCAGAACCTGGAGAAGAGAGTTCTGTGAGTAAGGCCACCCTGAACAATCAAAGAGCACAACAGTTTTTGGCCGCCCACAGAAGGCCCCTGACTTCACTCTCCTCCCTCCTTCAGGTCTCCTGCTCAACCACCTGCAAACCAGGTGGCAAGGGACCTGTTGGTCCCAGACAGAGATCGGGGTGGATTAGGGTGGAGAGCACATCTGAGGAGGTCAAAGAGAAGCTATGACACAAGGGTACTAAGGTAGACATTCAAAAAATACTAATAGTGAATAATGTTGGGTTACAGAGAAAAGGATGGGAGGAGAGGAAGAATGAGAAAGACTAGATATACTGTGGAGTGTGGTAGCAAACTAATGGATTAGTGTCTAATGGAGTAGAAGGTGAGGAGCATTACATAAACTTGTAAAGATGATGACTAAAAAAAAACACAATCCTTGTCAAAGATCAAAAGAAACACTCACTACCAAGCAAGAGAAGATATTGCCAAACGGTCTTTCACAGGTGTAGTAGCCACCTAGACTAGACCAGAGATGTACCAGGACCTCGTTTCCCACAGCCTTAGAGTGTGCTATAACACTTTTGAAGTTTGCTAAGCTGATAAGCAAAAAATAGTGTCTTCATGTAGCCAAATCCATTTCTCTTTACTAATTTAAGATTCAAGCTACATCATATACCAATTTCGTATATGTAGTTGGATCTTTTAGTGAACTTTCAATTCCACTTCATTGCTCTATCTCATCATTTGTCAGGATCATCCTGTTATAATTACACAGGATTTTTACTATGTTTTCATGTCTGGTGGAACTAGTCTCCTCAGACTGTTCACACTTTGGAGAACTTTCCAAGCTATTCTGTTTTGTTTATTTTTTCATATTAACTTTAGCTTGTCCAGTTGAAAAAGAAGTCTGTTGGGGTTTTTGTTGACATTGAGTCAAATTACAAAATAACTTAGAGAAAAATGACATATTATGATGGCTGTATCTTCAGAATATTGCTGCAAATGTGTATAAATTTTGACCCAGCAGTTCCCCTACTGGGAATTTATCCTACAGATGTGTGCATATATGAAATGCTGTAAGTACAGACTATTCTTTGTGGTGGTGTTTGTTATAGCATGCCAAACTCACCATAAACAAAGTCAAAAGGAAAATGACACAATGGAAAAAAATATTGACAAATCCTGGAACAAAGGGTTAACAAACAAGCAAACATAAATAGCCCCTAAACAAATAAAAGCTTACTTAAACTGACTCAAAATAAGATAAATGCAAATTAAAACTATACTATATGTCGGTGTCATAAAGCTTGACATCAAACTCTGTTGGTGAGGCTGTGGGGAAACAGTCGCTCCCATATGTTGCTGATGGGAACACAAACTGGTACAGTCTCTGTGGAGGGCAACACTCAAATATCAAAATTATACACCAAACACCCTTCAAACTGATGAACTGACTTCCGGGGCTGTATCATGCAGATACACATAAATGTACCACAAATATATATTTATATAATTTCTTTTTTTTTTTTTTTTGCTGAGAAACATTAGCCCTGAGCTAACATCCATTGCCAATCTTTCTCTTTTTGCTTGAGGAAGATTCACCCTGACCTAACATCTGTGCCAACTTTCTTCTATTTTGTGTGTGGGATGCCACCACAGCATGGCTGTCAACAAGTGATGTATGTCCATGCCTGGGAACCGAACCTGGGCCCCCAAAGTGTCACCTGCTGAACTTAACCATTACGCCATGGGGCTGGCCCTATATATATCATTTTTTAAATTGCAATAGCAATAAATTGGAAATAATCCAAGCATCCATCTAAAGCCCATTACTTAAAGTATGGTACTTATCCATAATGCCATATAATGAAGCTATAAAAAGAAATGAGGAATCCGTCTATAAACGATGCTAAGTTTTTCCTGGTATATTACTAAGAGAAAAAGAAAAAGTATGCACAATAATCACTCCAAAGAAAATGAAATACTTAGGTATAAATCTAACAAAACATGTACAGGACCCAAATGCTATAAATTTCAAAATGCTGGTGATAGAAAGAAAAGAAGATCTAAATAAATTAAGAGGTATACCATGTTTATGGATTGGAGATTGAGCTTAGCAAAGATGCAACTTTCCCCATATTGATCCATAGATTTAACACAATTGCTTCCAATATCCCAAGGTTTTTTGTGGACATAGACAAGTTTGTTCTAAAATTTATATGGAGAAGCAAAGAACCTAGACTAGCTAAAACTATTTTGATAAAGAAGAATAAAGTGGGAGGAATTACTATACTCAAGGTTAAGTCTTACTATAAGGCAATATTCAATACTTACTATAAAATATTTAGTATTCAAGGCTTACTATAAAGCTAGAGTATTCAATACTTACTATATTCAGTATTCAAGGCTTACTATAAAGCCACGGTATTCATGCTACAGTATCAGCAGAGGGGTCTACACATATATCAATGAACAGAATAGAGAACCCAGAAATCGTCCCATAGCAGTATAGCCAATTGATTTTTGATAAAGGCACACAAGTAATTCAGTAGAGGAAGAATAGCCTTTTCAATAAATGGGGTTTAGCAATTGGACATTCATAGGCAAAAAATTGAACTTCAACTTAAAAGTCACACTTTAAGCAAAAATTAACTCAAATCGGGTCATGGACTTAAATATAAAACATAAACTATAAAACTTTTGAAAAAATGGTCAGAAGAAAATGTTCAAGACCTAGGAATGGAAAAGCTTTTAGACTTGACAGCCAAAACACAATCTATGAAAGAAAAAATTGGACCTAATAAAGTAAATAAATTGGACCTAATCAAAACTTTAAACTTTTACTTTGTGAAAGCCCATATAAAGAGAATAAAAGACCAGCTACAAATTGGGATAAAATATTTGCAAGCTACTATCAGACAAACACCTTATATCTAGAATATGTAAAGAATTCTTAATATTCAACAGTAAAAAAAAAATCCAAGTATTACATGAGCAAAAGACATGAACAGACATGTCTGCAAAGATAACATACAAATGGCAAATAATCACATGCCACCATCACTAACCATTAGGGAAATTCAAATTAAAACCACAATGAGATATTACTGCATATCTATCAGAGTAGATCAAAGACAGAGTGGTAACACCAAATGCTGGCACTCGTACATTGTGGTAGGATTATAAAGAGGTCCAGCCACTCTGCAAAATGGTTTGGCAGTTTCTCATAAACCTAAACATAGACGTCATATGACCTAGCAATTGTACTCTTGTGTATTATCCAAGAGAAACGAAAATTTATGTTTAACACAAAACTCTGTGCACAAATGTTCATAGCAGCTTTGTAATAGCCAAAAATTTGAAACAACTCAAATCTCCTTCAATAGATGAATGGTTAAACAAACCATGGTACATCCTTATTGTAGAATACTATGCAGCAATCAAAAGGAATTAACTATTGATACATGCAGCAACTTGGAGGGACCTCAAGGGGATTATGCTGAGTGACAAAGCCAATCTCAAAAGGTATGTACTGTATGATTCCATATATATAACATTTTTGAAATAATGAAATTTTAGAGATGGAGAACAGATTAATGGTTGCCAGATTTCACTAATTTTATACAAGTACATGTAAAACTGGCAAAATCTAAACATGCTCTGTAGATTGTACCAATGTCAATTTCCTGGTTTTGATATTTTACTATAGCTATGCAACATATAACAACTGGGAAAACTGGATGAAAGGTAGACAACACCTCGCTATACATTTTTTTGCCACTTTCTGTGCATTTGTAATTATTTCAAAATAAAAGTATTTTTAAAATCAATGTGCAGAACTATATGTACGATATGCTTTTGTTTTGTGGGCAAAGTGGGGGAGGGGAAATATCATATATTTGGTTTTGCTTATGTATACACAAAGGAACTTCAAAAGGATACTAATAACAATGGTTGCCTGAATGTGTGTAGGTAGGAGGAAGCATAGCAAATGGGAAACAGGTGTAGAAAGGAATATCCTTTACTTATAGTTTGAACCATGTTAATTTATTTTTCAAAAATAATTAATTATTATCATAGGCATAAAGATAATTATAATGACCATGCATTATCTCCATTATTCATAAAAGAACATTTTAACATCAAAAAACTAAAATGACATAACCTTGGATTTAGGGTAGGTAGTCACATTTAATTAATGCTACTTTCTGAAAATTTTACTTCATCATTGTTATTTCTCTTATTTTCTGTGGATTTAGGAAAACTTGACCACTTAGCGATGGTCTTGAAAATGACACTGGAAGAAACACTGCACTAGGTCTTGCCAATTTTACCCAGGTGCCAAAATGAATCTCTTACTTTTGGTATGTAGTCCTGCGGTTTCAGCATATGCAAAGCATTGTTCTCTTCGACTTTAGAAAGAGAAACAACAAAGGGATCCTTTAACTAACCTCCACTAACTGGAATAGAGTATGACTTTCTGTGCTTTAATGTTTCTTGGGAAATAGTGGTGCTATTTGTACATTTCCCAAAAAAGAAAACAAAAAAAAAGAAAAAGGTAAATGCCGAAACTCAAAAGAATTTTTGAAAACAGTCAAGAGCAAACAAGGGCCCTCGGTAAAAAATGTACAGGCAGCATTTAACCACAATTTATTAATACAACATACAAAAGTAAAAGGCCAGCCACCTCAGATGCCAGTGGAAATCAATAAATGTCAATGTGTATAGTGCTGCTGTGATGGAGATCTGCTTTTTTATTTATCCGCTAGAACAGAAAAAAGTGCAAGTTGGTAACTTAAGCCAACAAAATATTAAAGATAACGCTGAGATTATCCACATTTAAAACTGCAACATTCTGCTAAGGTAAAGAGCCATTTATTATGTATCTAAACTTTGTGTATCAAGGCTCATTTTGATATTAGCTCTCTATACACTTACTCTTCTCATTGCTTCTTTCAATATATTTACAAAGCAGTGATCAGTTTAGCCAATATTTATAGGAGAAAGGCACAGGCTTTAAGAAACTATGAAAGCAAATTTAAGAGCTCTAAATTAATGATTTTTTTTTTTAAGTACACATGAAACACACAACGTGTTAGCAATTCAACAATCTAATATTATTGGGAAAAGTCAAATGTCTTGAATTTCAGTGGAAGCAACCCCATGAGGTCTAGCAGAGGCCCTGCAGGAAGGGCGCTCCAAGGTGTTAACATGTCTGGGAACGCGGCTCCCTCTGTACTCCTTTGCGTCCATCGAGACCACTGTCATTACTAACATGTCTTCCAAGTTTCTGAACATTCAAAGCGATTATTCAAAGAATGATAACAGCTGACCTCTCTGCCCTGGGCACCCCTCCCCCAAACCAGTTTGGCCCATTCCCTTACTCCCCTGGGGTTTTTGCTCTAATGTCCCCTTATTGGAGAGGCCTTTCTTGACACACCTAACAAAAAGAGCAGGCAACTGTGTCCCACTCACACTTTTCTTCACAGCACTTGTCACCACTGCCTGTTCTATATTTCCTTGGTTGTTGTCTGAGCCCCATCCATGAAAGCAGGCACTGGGCAGTTTGCCTCACTTCTGCGTACCCAGTATCTGGGAAAAGAAAGTCCTTCCGCTTATACCTCGCAATGACTCTGTAAGTAAATGGACGCTAAAAATAGTTCAGCACGTTCCCCCAGCGTTACTAGTCTAATCACTGGAAAAGTTCAGTACTCAAACCCCATGCTCTAACTCCATGCTTTTTCCCGCATGTCACACAGCCTCTCATTTTTATACTGTAAATTACTTTAAATCTGGAAATTTTCATCGAGTCTTCGTGGAAATGAGGCATTGTGGAGGTTAACTGTCCACCCGAAAAGTGCATGTATTTTTTATCAGTTTGCTATAGGATATAATTCTTCATGTACACAAGCAAAAGCCTCTTTTTTCAGAAATACACACAAATATTTAAGCATATTTATAATCAGGAATAATAAGGAAACAAAAACCTTGACACTCCTCAAGATAACCCTAGAGCCTAATGCAAAGACATCAATAAATTGATGAATTACCACAATCATTTACCAATTTAGAGAACATTTATCAAGTATCTTTTATAGGTCAGAACCTATGCTAAGGCCATAGAGTTACAAAGATGAATAAATGATAGTTCATGTCCTGAAAGGAGCTAGATCCACTTAAAGATATACACGTATAAACATAACTACAATATACTGGAATTAGAGGCTTTTATAAGTTGTTACATGAGCTAAGGGGATCAGTAACCAGCTCTACCCCGGAGGATCAAGCAGAAGAACTGCAGTTTGGGCTACATTTGGGGACATTCGTAGGCATCCCCAGGTCCAATAGCAATAGAGAGAGAAGCATACATACGGAGCTGGGAAAGATGTGTGTATTCCAAGGACTAGGACATTTCGTGTCTGCGCATTAGGTACACTAGGAGGCAGAGCTGGAGATGGAACTGTCAGTGAGCATGGTAACACTACCTCAATGTTCCAGAGAAGGTTCAGTGAGAGAATGTACCTAAAACTGTCAGCATATGCCTCACTAAATAGAGAATAAATGCTGGCCCTTGTCTTGGAATGGAGGATTTGAGATTTTTATAGACCCATATTTCTAAAAGAAGAAAACTGTCCCCTAGTACAAAAATAAATCCAGTTTATCTAATAAAATTATTTATCTGAGTACCCATGTAGTAGAAATGGCATGCAAATTATTTATACACAGCTGTATTCAAAACCAGACTCAAGTGGCATTACCATCTGATGTTTTCAGTGGGAGCCAATACGCGTGACAGGGAGCTTGAGAAATAATGAAGCGACCCTGTATTTAATTAGAACCAGCTGTGATACAAACTTCACTTGCTTAGACAGCAGGTTGCTGTTACAGAGAAGAGGGTGTGAGTTTGGTTTCTTCTTCTGTTACTCATGACCTCAATCCTTAGGGCAATGACAGGATAATTTAATTCTCAAACACTCATTTGGGAGTGTCAATGATAAATGATGGAAAATATTGCTGCTCTCTTCGTATTACTTTTCTTATTGGTTCTTGCCTTTCCTTCCCCTGACTTGCTCCTTCTCTCCGCTCAGCCCCAAGAAACTAACTTGATATTGGAGCGATAAAACCCATCACAATAAATGTAATCTTCTGGCATAATCATTCTCTGTTTTTCCTTGTATATTCTTTCCCCCTAAAAAATCTTCAATTTGATACTTGCATGGCAACTTCATACTTCTGCATAATTGAGAGCCAACACCAACTGATTCCATTATTCGAACCAGTCAGCACAAGAAAATTGCAGTTTTCCTTTTCTTTGCATCTTACAATCACCTAATAAGCAGCTCTGATGCTAGGCTATTGAATTACACAATTAACAAAAATCTCCCATCATTTAACCTTTGTTCAAAGCTGTGGGTTCACAAGAGCAGAATGCTATGGGTCCAGAAGAGCAGAAAGAAGAGAAATGTGCACTTATTCAGTGAATTCAATCAATGCAAACCGCAAATCTAAATTAATTATTCAGGGCACTAAAATCTGTTATTGTTAATGTATTCATGTCTAAGTTATTTGAAAAAATTATCCTAACCTTACATGGAAGTTTGGCCTTTGTTGACAAAGTGTGCCTAACAAAAATCCTTCTGTATTCTAATTGAAACATTACTTAGGTTATTTTGCAAATGAATAAAAGAGGACACAGTAAAGGAAGGGGTAGTTGTGTATGTCACCCAGATATGAGAGGATGTAAGGGCTTCATTACATAGAACAGGGATCAGAAACCACTATCTTTTGGGCCAAAGTGAGGTCTTCTGCCCATAGGATTTTACTGTCTTTATCTCTGGATCTATGAACCCCCCAACCACATGGCTGCATCTGGGATTCCCAACAGGCTCTTCCTTACCTCAATTCCCAGTGAGTGTCAGGGACTCAGGGGGAGGCATAGAACAGCCAACAGCCAGAACACCTTCCTTCTGGGAGGCACTGCCCCTACCCCCCAGGCCCCCGGCCCTGCCAAGCATCCCTCATAACCTCATCTCTTTAGAAAAAATTTCCCTCATCACCCTGTGTATGGAAATTTGTATTTAAAACATTCAATGACAGTGAAACTACAATTGTGCAGAAAGCTTAGAAAATAAGTTTGTCCATTCAACTTTGCTTTCTGGTGCTGAGAGGTATTTGACTCTTAAATACCATGACCCTTAATTGTGACCTTTGCTATTGAAAATCTTCCTAGGATGTATTAACGCACTCTTCTTCTTTAGTAAGTAATATCACTTGGTCTTTTTGATGATTCACCATTTTGCAGTACTTTATTAAGAACAGATGGGCAGTTTCTCTTTTAAGTTAACACATTTTTCTTGTATGCTTTTAACTAAAGCTTGTATTCTTTTAACTAAAAGACTTTTGGAAAACCATGTGGTTGAAAAATATTTTACAGAGCGTTATTACGCAAGGTAAAACATTCATTTATTCATTCATTCACACATTCATTTACTGAGCAGTGAAGGAGCTCCTACAAAGTCTGAAGCACTGTGCCAGGCCCTGGAACACGGTGATGAATAACACTAAAACCTCTCAGAAAGGAAGAACTTGCAGGCTAAGTTCACCTTCATACTCTCCTAAGATCCTGTTGGACTCTCCCGGTAACCCATTCCTGGTCCTGCAGCATCACCATCCACAGGGTGTGTGGTAGAACGATTGCAAAGACACAGTGAAGAGGGGCCAAATGCCTTCATCTGGAAAATCAGAAAAAGTTTCTCAGAGGCGATGGCCAGTGACCTGGGACTTAAAGGATGAGCAGAGGAGTTGGCTTTCAACCGCATTTTTCAATCACCCCACATTGTTGTGCTTTCCATTAACAATTATGCATAACTTTTTTTTAGACCTTGTAAAGAATCTAATAAAAACTCTTTTCCATTACACCTAAAAAATGGTTAAAATGATAAATTTTACGTTATATATTTTTACTACACTTGAAAAAAACCCTCTTGTCCAAGGAAAATATGTAAATACACACAGACACAACAATAGATTATTTCGTGGGATCCAAAGACTCCGTGAAGACCACCTCGAGTTTCTGGAGATTCAGGGACACCATGTCGAGAACTTGAGTATTAATAGAGCAAAGGCTGTTCTTGGGTTATGTTTACATGGGGTACGAGAGAACGTTTGGTAATTATCTGGAAACAGGAGAAATAACAGATTCCCAAACAGATTTTCAGCTAAGATTTCTAATTTGACTGTGAACCCCAGTCGTTCTCAATGGAGGTAATTTTGCCCATCAAAGGGATATTTGTCAATGTCTCAAAATATTTTTGGTTGTCTGACAGGAAGGGGGAGGTTTCTACTCACATCTGGAAAGCAGAGACCAGGGATACTGGTGATCATCCTAAAATACAGGGGACAGCCCCCACAACAAAGAATTCTTGACCAAAACATCAACAGTGCCCAAGCTGAGAAACCTCGGACTACACCAATAGAGTTGCTCAAATAATTTCTACAAGAGAGGATTGGTCACCTCTAAAATCGATTATACAGAGAAACAAGAAAAATTTAGAGAAGCTTCCATTTTAATCCAAATATATATATATAATATATATATATTTGGAGTGAATTATCATCTTGATGTTCTTTAATTTTATAATTATACAGTATATTTATTGTTATCCTTTGAGGGAAAATCCAGTTTTAACTAAAATAAATAATAAAAATATCCAATAAGGCAGTGTTAAAACCCTTAATTTTGGCCTACTTTTGATCTAAAAATAGATCATAGACATCATTTCATAAAGGCAGAGGGATCTCCCTCGTGGGATGAAAATAATCTGGCCAGTCCATCTGCCCAGCTGTGTTAGCCCGTGGCTGTTGCTATAGCAAATATCTGTGTTTTATGAATGCCACTGAGTAACACAAGCGGTAAAAAAATGAAAACAGACTTGATTAAATGCAGACTAAGTGACCTTTAAAATTATTTCATTGCCTCTGGACCGTGGGTTTGGGTTATTGTGGACAAATAACTACTCTGTGTACACTTGTGGTACCTGGACTGCACCTATATGAGGCCAGGCAAACACCCTGCCGTGTGTCTGCCCAAGTCTTCCCTCTGAGAAAGGCATACCCGCCAGCCCGTCTAACATGGAGAAATCCATACTGACCATTAAGAAGCATAGCAAGAGAGCTTGTCTGTGCTCGGTTCTGTTTTTCTAGCTGTGTATCATGACATATTTACCATTCCAAATTAATTTTTCTTCCAGCACACTTGAATGCTCATAGTATCTAAAATAATTAAAAATCTTACAGAAACATATAGTATAAAATGCAAGCATACTGTTAACTAAGTAAACTATAAAAGGGTAAGTTTTGTTTTCAATAATCTCTTAAATTTCTTCTTCCCCTGGGGCCCCACACAACTGCTTGTAACAAGCTATTCATTTTTGCCTATCTAGAAATATGTGATAGCTCAAAATTAGTCCTTTCTTATCACTAATATTCAAAACTCATATTATTTTAATGTTCTGGGCTCAAATAATCTATAGCACTAACAAACTAACTCACATTATGGTGTAAATGGCTGATGGCTAATGGAATGTGATAAAATTTCAAGAACTATTTATATTTTAAAAATAACTAAAAGAAATGAATCCTCAGTTAATAAACATCAGCAGGAAACAGGGTAATTTTTCTAGCATCTCTTGAATCACAGCATATAAGCGATTTCCAGATAGTATCAATAAAACTAGTTCCAAATCACAAATTTGTACAGATCTGACTTTCAACAATAAATGGGATTTTGCCAACACTGAGGCATAGCATACAACACAAGACATCAGCTCCTAAAGACGGGAAAAGAAGTTGAGAGAGAAGAACACGGACTCCTCCTGAGCAATCGCATCGTCTCAGGTGTCTACATGCGTTATATAACATCATCCTCTCAAAAGCTTTCCAAGAGGGATCACATTAGCCCCATTTTAGAGACAGGAAAACTGATATTTATAGAGGTTAAATAGCCTGTCCCAAATTGCATACTGATAAGAAGAAAAAACGGAATGTAAAACAGTCCTGCTGACTCAAAATTCCATGGTCTTTGGATGGATACCTGGCTGGTTTAGTCTGAACAGAAGGAAGCCAGCATCCAGTCAACACCCACCATGTCTTAAACAAACACTTCCTAGACTAAGCACTGACACATAGTCGCTTGTTTAATCCTCATAACAAGTCTATTTTCCCCACATTAACAGATGAGAAATTAACGCTCAGTGAGGTGAAGGTTATACAACGGGCAAGGGGCAAATCTGGAATTTGAACCAAGATCAGCCTGGGTCTGGATTCTAATTCCAAATTTACTAAAGTTTCTCTGTCATGTATTTTTTTGTTTCAACTAAAAATGGGTGATAATAATTAAAGACATAGGGCAAAAAAGTATTTTGAGTAGAATTTTCTCCAATTTATGTATTTTTTCATCCAAAACAGAGGAGACTCCCGAGCCTGGCACACTCACTATTGTAATGCTGACTCCTCAATCAAAGTAAATTTTTCTTTCATATTTACTGTAAATGTTTTGGCTTTAAGTCAGTTTTGTGAATACTGATAAGTCTCTGTCTTCAGGATGTATTGGTTTTGGTGTTTATGGTAGTGTTTTAGGATTTGGGGGGAGATAGAGAGGGCAGAGGAAAATAATACAAAGCTCTTCGCAAAGTGGGGCTGTGTTGATAAAACACACAATTGTGAAACAGAAAAAATAAGCATTAATTTAAAAGTTTTATTTATATAATGCTAAAACAACCCTAATATTTGAAAACATTCTGTTGCTTGCCTTTATTTACTTTTCACTCAGAAATTTAACTCCATGTAAAAATAAGCATAATGTCCCTAGTACCCAAGTTTTTGACATCTATGTCTCTTAGTAACTCTCCATAAAAGGGAAATACCTCCTGTCACGCATTACTCATCACAGCAGAAGCTTCTATATTTAATACTGCCATATCCAGCAGTTTAAGTGTACATTTCTATACATACCAATCCCCTTGGAAGAGGTCAATGGGTGTGACCTGATTGGTCAAGGTTGTAGTCAGACAGAGAGGGAGTGAAATTTGGGAACAGACCAAGAAGGAAACCTGTGTTCCCTAGATAAAACACTGTACTTTCAGATAAATCTCTAAAGTTCTGTTCTACTTTGCTGCTTCAGATTAGTGTTCAAAAACACTCTTCTCAAAGACTAAGTGAAACAGACCTAATAATGCAGTTTCCTTTCCAAGTCTGAATAAAAATTACTTAACTGGGGCTGTTGCCATAATTCTCTAAACCACAGAACTGGATGAAATCGTTGTAATACCTTCTACATGATGATGACGATGATGATGGCGATAACACAAAAATAAAAGGAAACAATACTGCCTACTTCATGATGGTGTTGTGAGGACTAACAGGGGAGGGCGGTTAATTAAAGGACATGGCACCGAGTAAGTTCTCCATAACGCTGGTTTCCTCCCCAACCTCTGCCCCTTTTAAAATGAAGCAGTTAAATTCCCAGCAATGTGTTTTGCTGGAATCCAAGTTGAAACATCATTATTGTCCATGGAGGAGATGAAAGACTTTGAACTATGTTTTGTAAAGTAGAATGAAAACCTACTTACTCACCGATACTATTCATTTAACTTCAAACACTCAAGGGAAAAACTAAAGGAGAGGAGCCTTTCAGAAGCAGGATCCTTTGATTCTCATTCCCAACCGAGGTTTAGGAAACTCAGCAGTGTCTTCAGTTTCATAGGTGGCTGCCAAGAAGTTGATAAACATTTCTCATAATTAATTTAAATTACTTCACTGAAGAAAACCTCATGAAATATTTTGGGAATAAAAAATGGGGAAGGGGTTTCCGTGAAATCAAAAGGTTGCTGGATCACTGCTCTAGGATATTAAGTCTCTAAAATATAATAGATGGAAAGCACACCCCTTTCACCTTTGATTAAATAGTTACTTGTGTTTACAAAAGACAAAATCAATATAACATGTAAGTGGTGAGTGTGTTAACAGAAGGAATCTGAGTGAGCTTACTAAGTGAGACAGATTACCAAGGAAATTGTGCCATTTTTCCATATGTTGACAATTGTTATTTCTTTATTTGTTGTTTTATCATTTGTTTCACATTTTTAATTAATTCCTTTTTTTTTTTTTTTTTTTTTTACAAAAGACAAAGTCCTTATTTGGTCATGCCTTGCTGATTCAGATCCAGAAGTAGCTGTTTGTTTCAGGGTAGACTGAGGGTTTGAAGCATCTGGGAGAAAGCACGGAAGGGGAAACAGTGAATGGCTGCTCTCACTCAGACGTGAATACCATGCAAACAAGTCAGGAAAGCACAACCTATTGTACATTAAAAAGCACATTTTTCATCTGCGAGTTTTATGTTGTTTTTGTTCAGGTTGTATATGTATACATATATATCGCTCCCTAGGAAATGACCAATGCTCTATAACTATGTTTTCCTGTAGATCTTCATTACTCAAAGCATAGTCCATGGAGCAGCAGCATCATTGGCATCTCCTGAGAACCTGTAAGGAATGCAGGATCTCGGGCCCCACTCATGGAATCAGAATCTGCATTTTAACCAACTCCCCAGTTGATTCATATGCCCGTTAAATTTTGAGAAGTACACTGTAAAAAACCAAATCCATGTGACTTCCCATTTCATTCGGGGACCTTCTTCACACCCACAGATCCTGTGTGTGACAAGCATTGTTCTAAGAGCTTTATATACATATTCTCAGTGGGTCTCACCCTGGCCACACACTAGAATTACCTGGAGAGAATTTTACAATAAGAGTATCAGGACCTATTCCAGATAATATAATTTAATTAGTCTGAGACAGGGTCTGAGTAAAGGCATTTTTAAAACTCCCCTGAGAAATCAGACGTGCAGCCAAGGTTGAAAACAATTGCATTATCCCATTTAACTTTTATCTGCAAACACAGAGGTGGGTATTACATTTACAGAGGAACTTGCTCATGGTTGCAAAACATGGATTTAAACTCAAGTCTTTCTAACTTCAAATACTTTCTCTTGCGTTTTAAACCTACCACTGTGTTGGTTCCAAACTCCCCACTGTGTGACCACCCCGACATGCAACACTCTGTGGGAAAGCCTCTGAGGGGAGGGAAAAAGAGTGGACTCGAGGACCTTGAGTCTGGGCAAGACTGGGATGGAAAGATGAAGAGCCATAAGACTGCTTATCCACAAAAACAGATCCTCCCAGTGCTGAACCCATCAAGATTATTCAATGAAATGAGTGGATTGATGAATGACAGGGGAAGTTGCAGGTCTGCACACACAATCACAAGCTGGGCTAGCAAATGGGTTTAGAAGAGACACCCAGTGTGTTTACAAAAGTACCTGGGGCACGGCTCCTGGACCAAGTAACTCACCTTTGTGTACTGCTCTATCGCTGCAGTCCCATCACCACACTCATGAGCAAGAGATGTCCTGAAATCTAGTCCCAATATGGGATGACCAATGAGAGGCCGATGTGTGGAATGCTCCCACACAGTCAGGAAGGATGTGAGGCATCATTTAAGCAAGCCATGTGTGGATTCTTTTAAGCATTTACCATAAATGGATCCCTATAGCACCATCTGTTCACTTTAGGTACAGGAAATATTATAAGACCATTTTTGTTATATAGATTTCCAATTAGTAGTTTTGAAAAGGATTTCTCCTATCTTTTGAAATATGTACAAACAAGTCAAAAGAAAGGGCACTCTCTTTTACAAACTATACTTGGAATAGTGTAAGGTCACTCTCTTCATCAGCTGGCCCGACCCCAGGGACTGGTTCTCTCCGGGTGCACTGAAAATCCTAGTATAATCCTAGATGTAGATGTTGACTTTGAAAGTCCAATTTAACTGACAAGACGTGTGACATGGCGTGTAGAAGACTCCCCAGTGGGGAGGATGAAAAAGTCAAGGAGGAAGGGCCATGATACAACCTCACTTGTTTTCTCATTTTATATGGTCCATTTTCTAACACAGAAATTTATTTTTGTGATACGTAAGATTGTACTCACATTTATATAAGCCTGTTTTTAAAGTTAATGCCAAAATTACACAGACTTGCAAGCCTGCCATCTGGGAAAAACTGACATAAGTACACCTTACATTAATCAAAGGTCACGATGTTTTAAAATGTTAAGATTTTAGCATTATTTCGTGATGAGAGATGAATAAGAAAACAACTGAATTTGCACAAAGAAAAAATTTAGATTTTAGGGATCCTCTGCCTTAAATTTGCAGTTTTGAAAAATCTGTTATTTTAAATAAATAAGCCCCCTCTGCATTGGCTCGTGGATCTTTTTCTCGGAGCCTGGAGAAGTGAAGGCCACTTGCAGGGCTCAGGAAGAGGGAGTTAGAGACTGAACGGTGAGCACCAGCTTCCTCTAGACAGTCAGAGGCACTCTGCCCCCTGCTGGACTCTTCAAGAACTGGCTTTGATGAAAGGTGCAGAAGCTTCCCTTCCCGCACCCTTCTCCTACCAGCCCCTTCCCCTCTGAAAATGCCGGTAGATGCCCCAGTTGAAAGCTTTTGCCCCCACTAATTACATATTAATTTGGGTCAACAATTTCCTTTTATATAATGTAAAAACCCTGGGGTACCTAATCAGCCCTCCACAGCTCAAATGAGAACGGTGTTAGATCAACACATTATCATTGGTTATCGTGGCTTTGCATGGGTAGGATAAAAAGCAGAGAAGTGGGAAAAATAAGATACTGA
Source organism: Tapirus indicus (assembly GCA_031878705.1). NCBI lineage: Eukaryota > Metazoa > Chordata > Mammalia > Perissodactyla > Tapiridae > Tapirus > Tapirus indicus. The sequence continues at coordinate 5,223,733 of CM062933.1, forward strand.
GGAAAACGTAGAGGTGGTGAGGGACTTTGGGCTCTGGGAAGACAAATGGAAATCTCTCGACAAGGAAGAAGAAGGAGAAGAGAGTTTAAAAGTGCTAGAGGAAATGAAATATTTGGCAATTTCCTTTTGGCCATTAGAGCCAAACCGTCTCTGGTGTTCCCTTTCGGCCTTTGGGCTATGTGTCACCAGCCTAAGGAGGTAAGTGTGGAAGGCTCCAAACCTCAGCTGCTTCTAGTTTAGCCAAGTTTCTCCCATTCAGGCCAGTTTGATCTTCCCCAGTCCAACCTCTCTCAAATAGCTCTCAGTTTTTCTACAATACAAGTGCTGTGCATCTGCAAAAGAGGCAATGGGGATATAATGGCTAAAGAGGAGGTACCATCTGCTGAGAGCCGAAAGTGTGAGCTATCTTGACAAGTGCTTTACACGTATAGACTCTAAGCCTTTGCAACAAACTGCGAGGAGGCTGCATTCGAGAAGGAAAACCACACAGCCTTAACATGCTCTGTTTGCAATTCAAACCTAGGGCTTTCTGATTCCAAAAGCTATTTTTCTGTCATCTTCTCCACTGTTCAGGTGGTCAGTCTCCTCCTGTTAGGTCTCCCCCAGGCCTGCTTCTAGCCCAACTCCTCCTTTTCCTTTTTCTGTATTCCAAGCACCAGACAGTACCCTGGAATCTCACTACCTAGCCTACACACTAAACCTTCCCTCTAAGAATGCTGATCTGGAAAACTCTTGTGATAGTAGATCTAAGTTACCTCTTTGCAGAATGTGAGAGCATGATCTGTCTAATTCCTGTTAAACTCTTCCTACAGAAATAAACTAAATGCCCCAAGTCATGGCAGTACATGCCAGTCCACCACAGTATCATTTATCATCAATTATTCTCTCTCAAAGGCTGAAACTCCTAAACACAACCCAGAATCCAATGAACCAATCTTTTCATAATAATAGAATTACTACCCAATGGTTTTTAGAACACAAAAAGGACTTTTATTTTCCTAAATTTCATTTCCAATTACACATTTGTTGAAAGGTGGAATACCAAAGGCAATTTTCAGTCATAGCAACTCCACCAAATACACATAATCTGAGATTTTACTGCTTGAGTGAACTGTAGTCCTCTCAGGGCTTCCTGGTTAAAGAAGATAAAAACTAATAGAGAGGAAAAGTGAAGAATATTGTTCTGCAGGAAATTTGTTGAACTTAATAAGCATTCAGTCATGGGTGCAGTGTCCATTTTAAAAAAGGAAACTCTAAAATTCCTAGAAACACAAGACAATATTGGTATTTGGGGATGAGTATACATTCATATATTCATGTGAAAATTTGTGCAATTAAACAATATGGAAAATGTTATTTGTTAACACAGCCAATGAAAATATATTTTCATTTCTATGTATGTTAAACATTTCCATCTCCCATGTTATGTTCTGCGAAAAAGCCATATGTTTAGTTTATGAAACTATGCTATAGGCAGCGATAACTGAAAAGGAGCTTAACAGTCTTAACTACATATCCCTGGGATGAATAATACGCTTTGCATAATCATATGCAATGCTGGATGATGATTTAGATATCTTATAACTACAAGGGTTTGCAAGCTTCTACTTCACACAATATGCCCCAAATCCAGTCAATTCAGCCAAATAGTCAAGCAAAAATTAGGTGGATAATCTACAAATGGCAAACAACCCGTTTGACTAAATTGACCATGTTTTGTTGATATGAGCATACAATCATTGCAGGTGCCCTATAAAGAAATCATTTGTAAGTGGCTATTTGTTTCAATTAATTTTTCCCCCTTAGGCTTCTAGAGGTTGGCTTAATTGCTTCTTAGGCCCAAAGAAAACACAACTGCATAAATAAAAGACAAACATATTAATAACACAGAAACAGGAATGTGCATAGAGCACGGTATCTGTCAGTAGTAAGCTAGATTTCTCCATGAGAGAAGTGTCACAAAAGATAAAGAAACTTAGGTATACAGCAGAAATATAAGATTATCTAATGCCGAAAATTTTATCTTACTCCAGTGACAGGTGTAAATGATGATCAAAATTCCCTTTTTTACTTACTTTACATGTGAACCTTTGAATAGAATTTTTAAGAGTCATTACCCAGAGAGAAGTTCTGCACAGGAGGCAAGCAGTGTGCTCCAGCTCAAAGCATCTACTCAGACAGTCTGCACTGGGGAGCTTCAGGCAGGGACTGAATCCATTTTACAGACAACCTGCTTCTGCAGACAAAAGGTATCAAGTGCAGAAAGCTCTCCAAAGAACAGTCTGGGAACCTTCTTTGGCATATTAAGTGCTCCACATACACATTTTTTTCTGTGCAGATGATCTTTCAGGGCTACTCTTTTTTATTTAAATAATGTATTTTCAATCATTTGTGTGTAATCTTGCCCTGTGTTGGGGAGTCCTTACAGAGAATTTGAGATAACAATTATTATTGAAATTTGAAAAGACATTTAAAGCATTACTGATAATATATTCATTGAGGTGTCAGGTCAGTGACCAATTTCCAAGGTTCAAAAGCTTGTCAGTTTCCTGATTGCCTACTAAGTCTGAGGTTTGGTTCCATGAGTTACAAGGAAAACAGACTCAATTTTAGCTTGTCTAAGCTTTTCTAAAGTCCTTGCATGTCATTTTCTAGTCATCTTTGTTCCTATCCAAACTTCAATAGCAAGGGAAAAGAAACAAGTTTTTTTTTTTTTCTTTAATATAGTTTTTAGGGTTCTTACTGCATTTTGAAGATTTTTGGAGAAAGGAGCTAGTTCTCTTGGTTACTTTATATGTTAGCACACAAAGGAATTACAGATGGAAAGGAGAGTGCAAATGACTATCAGAAAAAAATCTCATGCATTTAAGATTTTTTACAAGTCAAAATATACATCCTCCTGTTGCCCCCGTTCCTTAATTGCATAAGAACCATTCCTATTTCCACAGGTCTCCTGTACATCTCACTGAATTGGATAAGGAATAAAGATACTCTTCTTGTTAAGGAGCAATGTGCACCTAACACTCATCAGTTTAGTCGATTGCATTAATAAGATACATAGCAGCAGTGTGGGCTGAGTCGCCCATCATATCCTCCATTTATGGGGATTTAAATGTGTAAAATGACAGGTACATGAAATTAGGAAAAATAAAGCAATCTGCAGACTTTGGCACTAGCACACAATGTTTTGTCTCAGTTGTTAGAAATGTGGTTTGACAATCACTAAACAGGAATTAAAAAATTACAAATCTGCAGAAAACAAACAATCCTAAGTGTTGGTCTCAGTTTAACGCTGCTCCCCATCTCCCATTCCCACCCGCCCCATATAGTTTCAATTATAACAAAAATAGAGATCTTAAGACCAGAATTTTGCTGTTAACTCTTCAAGGGTTCTCTGTGCCATCCACGCCACACATAGGGTTTGAAGCACCAAATCCACAAGTTTCTCCAGCCAAGTTCAAATAAACAAAAACTGAAGACTGAAGGATGCCAAAGTAACTGTTCTTAAATGAAGCTGTAACACAAAGTTCTCCCCAAAACTCAGAGTATTAGGCTTTGAGTTCAAACACTGACAGGCTGTATGTGGATCTGTCTCAGCCAGGCTTCAGACAAGGACCACAAGTACCACTGGTTCTAGAGGGCATCATCCATGATACTAAAGCAGGGCAGGGATCCCCTTGCTGTCATCCACTTTTAAAAAGTTGCAACCCCCCCCCCCCTTGCGATTGGCTGCGGCAGCGTCAGTGCTGAACCCGGGGTTCGAGGGAGGAAGGGAGCCCCCTCCTCAGCGAGGAAGCTCTGTCTTGAGTGTGAACAGTCCTTTCAGAGCACTCCTTCAGGGCGGTCCCGGCTTCTCAAGACCCACTGCCCTTGCCCAGAAGAGAGGGCCTCACTCCGACCCAGGAACAGTGAAAGAAGAGTCCACCTACCTGTGGAACCAGACACAACATGGTCCCCAAAGGCCGCTTAGGCGACCCCACTGCAAGTGACAAGTCAACTTGTGCACTTAAAGAGTATCAGTTTATGGAACGCTTGTTTGAAGTCCTCATTGGACATAGTATAGATGATGGGGTTGATGAGGGAGTTGAGATAGCCCAGCCACGTGAAGAAGTCAAAGATGGCCAAGTGGAACCAGCAGGCATCCTTGCAAATCGGCATCACCAGGGAGATGATGAAGAAGGGCAGCCAACACACAATAAACGCTCCCAGAATGATCCCCAGGGTTTTGGTGGCTTTGCGCTCCCTAGCGGCCATGAGCTTCTTCTTCTCCAGTAGGGCGTCGGAGACTCGCACTTTGACTTGGTTGACGTACACGGGAGACCCCGACTCGCTGGGCACGTCGGGAGCCCGCGAGTTAGTGGAGGTGACCGAGGACATGGACCCGGGGGAGTCGGTTATCAGCTGGGCTCGGGTCAGACGCTTGCCGGTCCTATTGGGCGTCTGTTTCAAAATCCGGGAGCGGGCTTCCACATAGATGCGGCTGTAGAGGGCGATGAGGAGCAGGGTGGGGAAGTAGAAAGCGCCCACCGTGGAGTAGACCGTGTAGAGGATGTGGTCGGTGTTCACTACACAGTCCAACACCTCTGCCTCGGCTTTGGCCTGACGCCAGAAGAAGGGCGGCAGCGAGATGGAGATGGAGAAGACCCACACCAGCGCGATCATGACCGCCGCCCTCTTGGGAGTTCTTTTAGCTGAGTACTCCACGGCGTCCGTGATGGCCCAGTAGCGGTCCAGAGCGATGACACAGAGGTGCAGGATGGACGCAGTGCAACAGGTGATGTCCGACGACAGCCAGAAGTCGCAGACCACCTGGCCCAGCGTCCAGCGGCCGGTGACCGTGTACATGGTGCTTATGGGCATCACCAGGATGGATACGAGCAGGTCGGTGACCGCCAGGGAGGCGATCAGGTAGTTGGCCGGGGTATGCAGCTTCCGCGTCCGGTACACAGTGGCGATCACAAACGCGTTGGAGAGCGTGGTGGCCAAGGTGACGAGCGCCAGCAGCACGACCAGTAGTACTTTCCAGGGCAGGGCCATGGAGTCTTGGTAAATGTAGCCCTCGGCGCTGCAGTTGTGGGAGGGAGCAGCGGAGAGGTTGGCTTGAGAAACCCCAGTCTGGGAGCCCGCGGGCGGCGGCGGGGCGCATTGAGTGCCCGCTTCCTCCATGTCTCTCCTCGCCCTGGCCCCGGAGCGCAGCTCTCTGGCATGGAGCGGACAAGAGAGAGGGCGGAAGGACCTCAGAGGAGACCACAGTCCTGTCCCCCAGGTACTCGTCAGTTCCGTGGGTTCCTTAATTACTCCTCCACCCTGGTTCCCAGATGAAACTAGAGGTCAAGGGCGAGGCAGCCGAGGCAGGCGGACACTCGCCGCACTGCCAGTGCGCTTGGCGCTGCCGCAGCGTCTCTCGCCCTCCACGCCCCGTCTTAGCCCGGGGTTGCTAAGGACTGGCCTACCGAGGCCCGCTCCGCTCTCGCTCCCACCCGGGCGCCTGGTGGACGAGGGCGGCGTATTGTTTGAGGAGGGAGCATCAGCCAGGTGGGGTCTCTTACCCCAATTGCTCAGGGTTGAGCGTCTCCTAACCCGGGCGCTCCTTACTCTGCAGACTCGGCCCGTAGGAGTTTCTCAGCTGTCGAGACCAAAGCTTGCAGGCCAGCGAGGAGTCCTGGTCTTGCATTCCCGCCCCCCTCCCCAGCATGGGGCAGTTTCCTGCGGCAGCTGCGGCCGCCAGAGCTGGGTGGGTGAAGTCTGGGAGCCGCGCTGCGCCGCGCCTCGCGCCAGAGCTCTGCCCTCCCTTCTTTTCACGCGCTGGCCACTCCGGCGAGCTGCCCCGCGGAGACGGGGCCGCACGAGGGGGGACTCATGGGCTGGGGCTGCGGCTGCTCGCACCGCGCCGCCGCCGCCACCACGGTCCCAGGGGCCCCGCTCGGAGCCATGCCTCTGGGCGCACGGGTGTGGGGGACCTGGCGCGGCACGCCGGCCAGGGGCAGGTGTCTGGGGAAGCAGGAGGGAAGCGGCGTGCGCCAGCCCGGGAGGAGCGTGTGAGCCGCGGAGCAGATGGGCTCCTTTTATAGAGTCCAGGTCCGGTCCGCCGGAGCCGTGCAACTCGTGCGGCGCGGCGAGTGCGGACGCCCGCTCCCCATCACCTTCTCTTTCTCTCTCCCTCCCTCCTTTCCTCCCGCCCGTTTCCCTCCCAGGCCAAGGAAGATCCCGCCGGGTCCTACCGCCCTCTCTCCCTATAGCCCATCCCCTGGCCCCTATCCGGATCCTGACACACAGGCGCCGCAGTTTGGGTCTGGAATGAGGACGAGGGCGTCCTGTCCTTGCCTGTGTCCTCTTCGGAGCTTGCTGCGCGCCCCTCCAGTTAGACCCACGCCCTGAGCCGCGGGCACAGGCACAGACCCCGCGTTCCTTCCTAGGCTCCTACCTACACCCCCGGACCTCAGCAGGCCAGTGCCAGGTGGAGCCAGCCCCAGTCTCTGACCTCTCCACTCTGGAATTTTATCCAGCCCTACGGGCCACACCCAAGTCAGAAGGAGGCGCCAGAAATATTGCCTTAGAAGGAAACGGCCAATAGAGCATTTTCACTTCGGGCTTCAAGTCATACTTAACTCTTGGTACAATACAAACTAATTTTTCATATTTGCTTTTAGGAATCTGTGCTTTTCATTCAATCCCTCCTCTTTAACTGTGTGAGTCAACAGGGGAAAAAAAGAAAAAGAAAAAGCTGTCTGCAAAAAAGTAAAAGTATCCCAAACAGAAGCCCACTGTACGTGAAATTACACCTTGCCCTGCACCCTCCCTTCCCAACCGCTCAGCAGTTCAGTGCCTCCGGAAGACAGTTCTCGGCGAGCGCGATCCCTCCCACAGCCCGCCTAGAAAGGAAGTCATCAGGATTCAAGATAAAAACTAGACTATTGGTGGCGAACACCAACCAGTCTATGGAGAAGCTGAAATATAATAATGTACACCTGAAATTTACACAGTTATAAACCAATGTGACCTCAATAAAACAACTTAAAAAAAAAAGCGGGCTCTGGAGCCATCACCACCAGCACCATCAGTGCGTCCCCTTTGCCCTGAACAAATAAGTCAGACTGTCAGCGGTATGTGGCACCAAGCAATGCCACCACCGAGGTCTCATGACAGCAGAGCATCCCCTGGCTCAATTCCTATTCCAGCCTTAACAGAATCAAATGTAGCATAGAAGTATAAGTTAGAGAAAGCGCAAAAAAAAAAAAGCAGCAGGACAGGACAATGTATTTTCAGCCCTAAGACCTAAATGATCCCAACTACTCTGTCCCAGTCCTAGCTCAAGGTTTGGCAGGAAGAATGCATTCAACAAAAGCTACTTTGTAATTGGATTTATCCGGTTAAGCCTAAGCATATTTTAAAGAGAATTATTCCATCTAGAGCCAGATATTATCTGGCCTATCCATTCAGTTTTAGAAGAGCAATCGAGACCCTTTGAAAGAAGAGCTTTTTACCCAAGGTGACACAGCCCTAACCCAAGCTGCCTAAATTCCTGCCTCTCTAAGCTAGGCTGCCAGGCAGAAATAGAGCCTAATCTGTGCGGGAATTCTTCTGGGCATCAGGGAGAGAAAGGCCAGCCAGGTAGACACAGACCCAGTTTTCAAGCAGTTTCCGTTCTAGAAAAGGCAGACAATAACCACATGAACAAGAAAATAGTTAACATACTTTTTTACAGCGTTAAAGAAGAAAATAAACACGTTATGTTATGAAGAAAATAAAACACGTTCAAGCACTGAGAGTGTGGGTACTCCTTTAACTAGGTGGCAACTCTCCAAAGATGTCCTCGGGCTGCGGTCGGGCTGCAGCAGCCACGCGGGGATAAATGCACAACCTTCTCTTTCCCCTCCTCCCGTCCCTAGCGCCCAGCACTGCTTTGGTAACCTTAAGCCTTATTTGCACCACATTTTAAGGGGTCTTCCCCATCCTCCCACCCCACCCATCCACGTCAGGCGCCTAGCTAGACCTCACTATTTCGCAAACTGCAGCGCTCTTTTAGAAACCACAGCGGAGGGAAGCAAAGCAGGCGAGCATAAACCACTAGGTGGGGGCGTTGGCTAGGATGGAGCACAAGTGTGTGTGGTTGCGGGTGGGGGTGTGCCAGGAAACTATTTTCCTGCTATCGTAGCGGCGCGGGGCAAGATTAGAGAGAACTGTTGGCAGGATGCCAGGCGGAGGAAGTCAGAGAGGAATGTTACCAGCCAGGAGCAGCCTTTCTTTTTTAAATTTCTGCTCCAGGAGCATGCAAAGAAGAAAACCACTTGCTCCTCCTAGAGTTTGGCTTTAGCTGTGTGGGGTACCTGTGGCTTTCTCCAGCCTCGCTTTCGCTGCTTCGCGGAGTCCCGGACCCTGAGTGGACTCTGCCGCCTCTGGACAGAGTTTGAGTTTCCCCGCTTTGGTTAAGAATTGCGTGAACACACTCAGCCTTCATACAGACGAGATTTTGGCAGTTTAGTGGGGAACCACTTTTCATTAACTTGGCTCCCGTATTTCACTCACTCCTTTCGTACTTTAAAACATATAAAATGTAGGTGTTTGCACATGGGCGCACGTGTGTGAAGCACTCAAGAGAGCGGGGGACCTTTGAAGCCCCCTCTGTCTGGGTTGCCCCGGCGAAGGAGGGCCCCTAGGCGCGGTCCGCGAGCCCGCTCCGCAGTCCCCAGCAGCGCTAGGGGGAACTTCCCTTGGAGACTTCGGGAAATTCAGCCCGCACAGACTCGGCATGAGGCGCAAGGGGGAAACAGGGATCGAGATCCGGTATCAGAACGCAGCAAGAGTTAGCTGGGTGGAAATAAACTCCTGTTTGACCACTGGGCACAAAAACTGAATTAATGTACCCGGCTCATCAGCTCTACGCGGGTGGACTTGCAGCAGAAGCTGAGGAGATGGAGGATAACGCTGGAACCGCAGTGAAGTCTGTGATCAGATACGAAGCCTGACACAGTGGTGAGCTGCCAGGGGACCAAAGAATCGCCCCTCAAAGAGACCTCGCCTATGCTAGAAAGAAATGATGCTGTTGATGCAGTGAAATGCCAGACGCGGGCTTGCAAGTTTGCAGCGGGGCGCGCTAACTAGGTTGCACGCTGTAAAGAGAAGCCGCCTCCACCTCCAGGCAACCACAACAGACACCCCACAGAATTTGCTGCAAGTTCACTGTCTTGGCTGGAAGCCAGCCAGCCCTAGTGAGCCCTCTCCAGGCAGCCCTCTGCTCTGGGACACTTGGACCCTGTTTGCAGCATCCCTAGAGTCTTACCTGCATTACCCAGTGACTTTTAAGAGAGGTCTAGGCAAAGGAGCAAAGAAAGTGTTTGTGCCTGTATCTTTGCTTTGCTTTTTTATAAAGCTAAACACTCATGCTCTAGTCGCTTTGCTCCTTCGATAACGGAAAATGCAAGCTCACAGCCTCCACCCATCCTAGCCACGTGACAAGTCCATAAGCAGCCCCTAACCACAGAATGTGGGCACCTGGCAGGGGACTTCTTCTTGCAAGTCCTACTTCCTCAATCTGTGGTCACCGTTTTGTTTTTTTGAACTCTCACCCAGGAAATGGGCAGCAGGGAGAGCTGGAGTTCTGAACACATGCCCATGTGTGGTGGCAGCTGGTTTCTTGGTTCCTCTGAAACTTCCTCTAGTAACCGCATGACCTCACTCATATGTGGAGTATAAACGAACACACGGACAGAGAGCACTGGTTGGTGGTTACCAGGAGGAAGGGGGTTGGGGGCGGGCACAAGGGGTGAAGGGATGCATCCATCTGGTGACAGACAAATAATAATGTACAACTAAAACCCCACAGTGTTATAAACTATTAAGATATCAATAAAAATTTAAAAAAAAATTTCCTTTAGTAACTATTCCTAAAAAGTTTATTAGTAGTAATGAAAGTACAAGTCTTACTTATGTCTTTCTTGATGAAACTATGGAAATGTTCAGATAAATGAACATATACATACAGATGGATATATACAATTTTTTAAGACAACTTCTGGGGTTACTAGACCCTCTGAGGCCCAGATCCCTTTTTAAAATTGATTGACCCCACATTGGGCCTTTTGCTTGGTATCTGTGTCATGGTACTTATGTGTTGTGTGCTTGATAAGTGATTTTTAAGCCTTGCCAAATACTACAACTAGGTGCTTTATTCTCCAAGTGCTAGGCTTGCATAAATTAATCCTGAGAATTAGTAACTCTGCTACGTGTTTATGTAGGGATACAAATATTATGTAACCTATATCTGTATTTAAGGAAGAATGCAAACAAAAATTAGAGTAAATATATATAACTTAGATTCTTTCTAATGTTTGTCTCTGTGGTAACAGCCACTTTGCTACCTTGAACAGACACCCACACCAGGTAGATTACTGCTGGTTCAAAGCTAGCCCAGTTCAAAATAGTAGCTCCCAACTTAGGTCTCAATCACATATTTCCTGGCTGAAGACCTTGGTCTTAGGAGAAAATTTCTAACCTAAAGCTTAAAGTCATCTAAGCAGAGATTGTGCAGGGGAGACAGGTGTTGAATTTTTCTTCTTGGACAAACAGTGGGCTTTGGCAATAATAAGAAATCTTTGGATGGAAAAACAATGCCAACGAATCCACCAAACTTAGAAACAAGTCTCTGCTTTAAGTTGGCAGCATCATTAGGCAGCACTGCTCAGGATGAAGTGTCTCCTGGAAAATCGAGTCACTGAGTTAACAGTGAAGTTGTCCACGGGCCTGAGGGAAGAAGCAATCGGAACTGGGTTTTGCCTATTTTCAAACGAGGAGAAATTGTATCCCTTTGATTAGTTCCAGTCTTGCAAAAACACAAGCCAAGCTGTTTTACTGCTTCTTCACCTGTAATTAATGAAAAATAACCATTATCCTTTATTGACATATGTGTACTAAGCCTTATGCTGCATGTTCCACATATGTTCTCTCATTTAATTCTTATAACAACACTAGGAGTTGTCATTATCATCGTCATTTTCTGGATGAGGAAGTTGAAACTTAGAGAATTTAAGTAACATTGCCACTGTCAGATAGCTGGTAAGTTATAGAACTGGTTTTCAAATCCATGTCTCTCTAAAGTCCAGCTCTTTACCAATAGTCTAGACTGAGTCAGCCAGACAGCTCAGTATTGGCAGCCCTTTTGACCATCCTGCCTGTGGGGTGGTATCTCTACTCATAGCTGTTTAAGTCTCCAGAATAATCTTCTGTTAGGTGCCTTCAAATTTTTTGTGGGGAAGAGGTGGTGGTGATGGTGGTGGTAAAAATCAGGTAGAAAATTGTGCACCATGATTATGTTTAGCCAGCAAATCACCACTTCCGAAGTAGCGCTGACAGGTGATCACACACTGCATATTCTGAAGCCCACAGCCCAGACGGAAACCAGGCTAAGCCCTTGCCCAAGAAGCTTCTTGACTTCCCTTCCTGGTCACATTTAATCTCACTCATGGTGTGCTTTTATTTTTCCTACCTTATTTACCATCTTTTTTTCCCCTCTTCCTCCCCCTTCCCTGTCTCCTCATCCTTAACACTTCCTCCAAAGCCTGATGCTTACACATATATACATATTGAATAAAAATCAAAACAATAAAGCTTTTTTTAATTTTATGGATGTAATGTGTTAAATACAGTGACATTCCCTGTTCTCCATTTTTAGCCATGTTAGTTTGAATATCAGTTAGAAAAATAACCTAAAAAAAATTTAATTGCTTTTCTTTTTCTCTGTGTGTTGAGCATAACTGACTTTTTTTCCCCTATGGGTCAGTAACTCACCAAACAAAAAGAGGCCTATTCCTGGTGAGAAAATTATTCAAATAAACTTCTTTAAAGGATATCTGGTCAAGCAGAAATCAAGTTTGGTAAGTCTATCTACTGAGAACTTGCCAAAACCAGGATGTAAACAAAAATAAATCTAAATTCCAACGCACTAAAACTTTTGTACTTTGTGCATGAAAGAGCTCCTCCTAGCCCCATTCAGATCTTCTTCTTATTTTATATATACTTCTAGTGTATAGGGCTGTGTGATTTCCAAGGCTCCTGAAGACTAGAAGCATCACATTAGAAATGGATGAGAAACTGTGTTAGGTAAGCACGTTGAATGTAGCAAGATGTCACCATTACTGCAAAATAGTCAAGGAAATCCAGGGTAAACTTTAAACAATAAAAACCTAAAATCATGACAACATTATTATTTGTGTTAACACATGTAGTAGTATGAAGTATAGTCTCAATTAAAACTTTTGTTGCAAGTGATGGAAAACCAATTTAATCATACCTGAAATCAAAAAAGAGAACTTGTTGCAAGGAGAGTGGGCCCCCTCAAAATCAAAAGAAGTATTGAACCATCAGGCTTTGGACTAAGAAGGGATGCAACTGAGCCTTAGGAACAGCCAGCATTCTGGAACACCATCAGAACTCTCTCCTTTTTCTGTTGGTTTCTGTCTGCATGTTGACTTATTTCATCTATTTCACTGCAGACAGGTTTTCTCCACATTGTTGAAAACAAAGCCATTAACGCTTTTTGAGAATTACATTTTAAAGCTTCAATTGTATTTTAGAAACTAATCTAAATCCATTCTGAGTTCAGAAATTCTGAGAAATGGGTTCTGCTTCTGAGTAAAATGTAGAAGACCATGACAGGTCAACATTCCAAAAGTAACAACCGGAAAAGTTGTAGATTTTAAAAGTCATATTTTATACAGTTTGAAGTGTTGTGGAAGCAAGAAGGATTAGAGGAACTAAAATCCCAGAGCAGGAAAAGCATTTTCTAGTGAGCCACGACTGCTGCCTGTTTTCTTTCCTGGAGGCATTTGCTGATCCTGAGCACAAGCTGTGGATTAGACTTGGTCCAGACAGAGGGATTCTACTAGGAAAAGAGAGACAGGCAAAACTTTTGGCAGTAATTGGGACCAGTGTGACTGTTTTGAATCTAGAAGAATCCCGAATGCATGACCACTTTTCCCTGTGGACATTTGCTATGTGCTGCAGCAAAATAGGAGACCAGGGGAGTGGGTAGGAAAATTCTAACAGGCAAATTGAAATTCCCCACAGTTTTGGAGTGCTTAGAAGAACAAGTCCCTCTAGAGAGAAGGGACCTACATAACTGGTCTTCCCTGAGAAGACAGAGATCATCCAGGCTCTCAGTCAAAATGCTAGGATGACAAGGCCCAAAGAACAGGATGAATCGCAGATGGACTGTGTCTAATTGCAAATCAGCCTTGACTCAGCTCAGTGTCTGACTGGTTGACACAGTCAGCTCTGCATGCATTCTGCCTAACTCAGGAAAGGGTGAATACTCTCTGTGTTCATCTGGAGCCTCTAGAGTCCATTTATTTATGACAAAAGTGATACATGCAATATAGTGGCAATATAAAAGGGACCAATAATAATAACTGAACAACTAGACAATAGAAGTAAATCCATACGTCACCTAAATATTAGAGTTAGCAGAAAAGGACTTTAAAATAAATATGATTAATATGCTAAGGAAATAAAGGGCAAAAGGGACAAAATGGATAAAAAGAGAATTTCAACAGCAAGTTGGTATCTTTAAAAATAGAGTCAAATAGGTACTCTAGAAGTAAATATACAGTGTCTGATAGGAAGTACCCCCTGGATGGGTGTAATAGCACACTAGAAACAGCAGAAGACAGGGTTAGTAACCTCATGAAGTCAAAAAGAAAATGTCTAAACTGAAGCACAGAGAGAAGAAAACTAGAAAGAAAAGAACAAGAATGTATGAGTCTGGGTCAAATAACCTAAATTGCATGCACAGAAAGAGAGGAGCAAGAGGGGGAAGAAAAAGTATTTGAAGAAATAATTTCCAAGGATTTTCAGAAACACATTTTTTAGATGAATATATCCAAAGACTTATTGTCAAACAATGACAGCATTGAGGAAGCCCAAAGAACTTGAGGCAGAATAAATACAAAGAAAGCCACAGCTAAGCCCGTGTTGGTCAAACCAGTGAGAACCAATGACAAGGAAAAAATTCATACAACTGCCAAAAGAGAAGACACATTACCTTCAAAGAAGCACAGTCAAGCTGTGGTTGACCTGTGGACAGAAACTATAAAAGTTAGGAGGTATTTTAATGACACCTTATAATAGGTGAAAATTAAAAAAAAAAAGTCAACCTGAAATTCAGTACCTAGAGTTAATAGCCTCCAAAAATCGAGGTGAAGTACAAACATTTGAAAATGACTGAAGTCAAATAAAAGGTGAAAGGGTTTGTTGACAACAGAACAGGACTACAAGAAATAAAAAAGGAAGTTCTTCAGGCCAAATAAAAATGATACCAAACGGAAGCATAGATTGAAAGAACAAATGAAGACATGAGAAAGTGTGAATATATGAAGAAATATAAAAGAGTGTTAACTATTTAAAATAATGTCTTATAGAATTTATAATACATGTAGAAGCAAAATATACAAACACAATAACCTGAGAGGTTGCTACCCAAAAAGAAGTGGGATAAACAGAGTGAACTGTAGTGAAAATTTTGCGTTGTTCAAGAAGTGATAAAGATTTTTTAAGTTATACATTAAAAAGTCAAGGGTACCTATTACCCTAAAACCAGGGATGCATACTGTAAAATCTCTAAGGTAGTAATTAAAAATTAATACAAGGATATAAATAGAATAGTACAAGTAGTTGATTAATACATAAAAGCTAGAAAAGAAAGAATAAAGAAACAGTGAGATGGTAAAAGGAAAACAAATGGCACGATAGTACACTTAAACCCAACTGTATTTGTAATTTCAATAAATGTAAATAGATTCAACACACCAATCATTACAACTTTAATAATTATCAGAGAAGATAAAAAAGAAACTAGATCTAATACATACTTTAAAATTTTTTTAAAAACCCAAATATTTAAAAGCTAAATAGGTCCTGCCCGGTGGCGCAGCAATTTAGTTTGCGCTTTGGCTGCCAGGGGTCCACTGGTTCGGATCCTGGGCGCCCGCAGATGCACTGCTTGTCAGCCATGCTGTGGCGGCGTCCCATATAAAGTAGAGGAAGATGGGCACAGATGTTAGCCCAGGGCCAGTCTTCCTCAGCAAAAAGAGGAGGATTGGCAACGGTTGTTAGCTCAGGGCTTGTCTTCCTCACAATAAAAACAAAAACAAAAACAAAAAAGGCTAAATAGTAGGAAGATGATGTATCATATAAACCACAAATCAAATAATCACAAGAGAGGTGGTGAGGCTATTTAATATTAGAAAAAGTAGACTTTAATGCAAGAAGCATCAGTTCAACAAAAAAACATAAGAATCTTAATACCATAGCCTCAAACTATATAAAACAAAATCTGATGGGACTAAGAGGGGTATTAGGGCCACAATCGAATTTAAAGATTTTCACACAACTTTCTCAGTAGGTGATAAAATGAACAGCTAATAAAATGGTAAAACAAGCAGAAAAAAAAAATAGTGGGAATATGAAAGATTTGAACAATATACTTAACCAATTTTTACTCAACTACATAGAAAACATTCTATTCCAACAACTGTAAATAATATAGTTTCTGCAAGGGCACACTTACAAACATAGAACATAAGCCAGACACAAAGCCAGTCTCAAATGATTGAAACAGATCCTTCATCAAAGAAAATAAATGGATGACATAAGCATATGAAACAATGCCACTTTCACTAATCATCAAGGAAATGCAAATTAAATTACAATGAGATACCGCTACACACTGACTAGAATGTCTAAAAAAATACTGGCAATATCAAGTGTTGACAAAGATGCAGAGCAACTGGAACTCTTGTTAGTGGGAATGCAAAATGGCACAGACACTTGGGAAAACAGCTTTTCAGGTTTAGTACAAAATAAAATGTACGCCTAAGACAGCAAATTACATTCCAAGTTATCTACCCAAGAGAAATGAAACTTATGTTCACAATGAAACTTGTACATGAGTGCTTACAGTAGCTCTGTTCATAACTGCCAAAATTTGGAAACAACACAGATGGCTTTCAACCAATGAATGAATAAACAAACTGTAGTACATTCATACAAGGGAATATTATTCAGCAATAAGAAGAAATCAACTATTGATTCATGCAACAATAAGGATGAATCTTAAACGTATTTTGCTAAGTGAAAGGAGACCAAAAAGGCTATATATTATGAGTCCAATTATGAGACACTTGGGAAAAGGCAGGAAGATATGGAAGAAGACAGTTGCCTGTGGTTACCATGCTTGGGGTGGGGGATAAGGAGAACTAGGGTAATGGAACTGCTCTCTATGGTACTATGGTGATGCATTTTAATATATATAATTGAAAGTAATCAACCAGGTTATGAGGGAAAAGATGGAAGGCAGACTGTGACAAATGAATCTAACCACATCACAAATAAATTAGATAACCACACTGAAGAGGATGGGGAAGAAAGTCGATGACCTACATAACTTTAGAAAACAATGCTTTGACTTAATACTGCAAGACTAAAGACAAAAAGAGGCATGCATGGGCACAAACTCTAGTTAGTAGAGATGTTTCTCATGGAGGAATGAGTTAGGAATTCTAAAACTACTTTATTTGTATACTAGGGTTGACCAAATAAGTAAATATACTGTAGATAATGAGAGCCGGGTTTCTTTCGTCAGAGAAAGAAGTTGCAAACAAAAAAAAAGAAGGAGTAGAATGAACCCTGTGGTGCTGGACTGGAGTCCTAGTTAGCAGTATGGATTCATGAGATAAATATAAATAAATAAACTTCCAGATAAATATATGCAGAAATAAATATAGATGTTTAAACGTATGCATTATTATACCTACATCTATTTCTTAGCTCTGTCTACTGAGAGGACCAAGGACCAGTGCCACCTCATTATCTATGAACACAGGTGGCATCCAGATTTTGATTTCTAAATACCATTTTTCCATAAAAAGAACCAAATCTTCTTTAAGGAGTAGTTGATTCCAAGTCTGGGGTAAGGAAAATTCAAGATAAATATGACGCATCTTGTGCTAGTGAGAGAGAGAGAGAGAGAGAGAGAATGAGAAGGAAGGAAGGGAAAGAAAAGAAAAGAAAATAGAAAAAGGAAAGGAGAGGCATATCGAAAGCACACAGGAGCCAACATGAATGGCCAAAGTTGGAACAAACTGAACAACAAAATAATGATATTTTTGGATTATACTGTAAATAATCAAATAATATTCATGAACCCATACTAATACAAATAAATTAGCGGATAAATAAAACAAATGGAGGAAAAGTGACAACTCTTTCTTAAGGAAAAATTAAATGAATAAAGGTAGAAGAAAAGGTAGTAATAGAATATCACCTAGGACACCAGAGTAGTAATTGCTCCAAGTAAGAGATGCATACAATGGAGAAGCCTGGCAGACACCCCTTAGCCAGTGATCAAGGTTAGCCTCCCCAGCTATGAGCCGTGCGATATCAATCACTCCGACATAGGATACTGGGAGAAGGGTACTTCACCTCGGTAGTATTCTCGCCACACTATCCACATCCACTCTCTAAACACAGGAAAACATCACACAAACCCACATTGACAGACATTCTACAAAATAACTGAGCAGTGTTCTTCCAAATATTAGGGCCATGAATGATAAGGAGAGACAGAGAAACTGTCATAGAGTGCAGGAGACCAAGGAGAGAGACATCCTAGACTGCATTCTGAAACGGGAAAAGGACATCAGTGAAAAAATGGTATCATATCAATGTTAATTTCTCAGTTTTAATAAATGTTCCATGGTTATGTTGGATGTTAACATGGGTGAAGGGATATAGGAATTCTATGTGCCATTTTTGCAACTCTACTGTAATTCTGAGATTATTTCAAAAAAAATTTAAGTTTTTACCTATGAAAGGGCTGAAGGATTTAGGATGATGGGTCAGGGTAACCATGAGACTTCTTAATGAATATGTTTTATGTAGTTATGATTTTTGAACCACGTGACAGTATGAACCATTTAGAAATAAATTTAATATTTAAAAGTAAATACAAATAACGGGGGGTTAGGAATTTATTCTTTAGCTACCCTCCAAATTCAGTCCAAAGATTTAGATAAAAGGTTGTTCATGTGGCATATGATGCAATAATACGCGCTACTAGAGGGAAGACATAGATGTACATATATCATGAAAAGAGCAAACTAAAAATCAAAGGATTTGTGCAGAGCTGGTGGCAGAAAGTATTCAAGCCTTGGGATCTAATATTATAATATAGCATCAGAATGAAGTTTCCATTGCTATTGTTTGTGAAGCACAAAACTACATCATCAACTATGCCAACAATAATTTAGAGATAATGTAAATGCTTTGTCTTTATTAGACTCCTAGTAAATGTTCAATGGATCAGTCCACATTGCCTTTCTATGCCTCTCGTCTACAGATCTCAGACAGCCTGTTCCACTGGAAAGGAAAGGGGTATGGAGCATGGTTTTACCGCAGCCTTTCCCTAGACTGAAATATACCTTACATACATGAACTAATGAGCAGGAGAAAATTGATTGGAGAGACATGATGACCATAAAAACCTTTCCTGTTTATTTTCCAAAATTATATTTCTGTGTTCAACTGAGAACCCGATTGTGAGTTCAGGATTTGGGCCTGCAGATTTGCAATTATTTAATTGTACAGAATTTTAAAATATTTCCTTCTATTACATGTGCCATTGCATGCTAATTGCACCCTACTGTGTAACTAAAGTTCAGATTTTAATATTTGACCATATTTGCCAGTGAATTTTTGCTGTTGACAGAGATGCTAAGGTGATTGTGTGCTTGGTATCTCTTCTGTGATAACAGACAGCTGCTCTATGGCCTGCCATCCAACAGGCAATGATTTCTTTAAGTTACATTTTTTGTTATTACTCAGACAATCTCAATTTAAATTAATTTAAAATCAATTTGCCTCCAAAAAGAATGAACTAGGACACATTTTCCTTTTTTATGCAATTACTCCACATGCTTAGGGAAAACATAATATTCATAAGAAAGGATGAGTCGTATTTTCTAGAATGCCAGAGTACATTATCACCATGAGTTGCTTCTTGGATTTGCCAATGCCCCAATCTGACTCTAATCTCCTCATCATGTTTCAGTATAAAGCAGGGTTCTATCAGCTCTTTATTCAACTTCTCCGAATTCCTTTCATGGATTTATACAGGCTTTCTGACACAATGGTTATGGAAACAGCTAAATGCTTCTTTTTGATCAACACTTCTTACACAATAAGGATGATTTGATTGGATCAACTCCTCTGATGTGTTCTTTTTCTCAATCTTGAATGATAAGTTCTAGATTAAAATGATTTCTCTTATTGGAAAATTTTACTTTCCCATCAAATTTGTGTTCTATACTCAACTTCCTACTCTTTTTAGACTAGATTCTCATCATGTCTTGGTCTCTTTGTGTCCTGATGGAAGGCATTTTTTTCTGGACGTTTTTGCACAGTGTTTTTATTACTGTTGCTGTTGTATTTGCCTTTTTGTGCAAATGTGTGTATTAAATTTTTTGTTTCAATGAATAAGGACTTAAAGATGAAGAATTGCTGAGTACTTCAAATCCCATGTGCAAACTTGGTTGTCTTTTTGAGGTGATATTTTATGAAGCTTATATTAACATCAAGCTGTTGGGTTTACCACAGAATACCTAAATGAACTTTCATTTTAAATATTGGGGATAGAACAGTGTGTTACTATTTCTGTATCCAGTTGCAGTGCTTAATGGAGTTTCAGGATCTCTGGTGCCACACAGCCACCCCAGGGCGGAGGAATGCCGTCCTGCGGCCCACTCCTCCTTACACAGCTGTAACCCTTTCACGGTACACTTTTTCAAAAGCTCTGGTTTTGTATCCCCATCTATTAGTTAATTTTGCACCCATGGATGTTACACATTTCCACGTCCCCTGTCAGAAGTCTCAGGTTCATTCACAGGAAAGGGCCTCCACCAATCGGAACAGACCATGGCCCTGAGGCAGAGCCTGAGGCCCTCTGCTGCACTATGGAAGGATCCCAGTGGGTCCTAGTGGAGGGGTCTGGGGGCTATGGGAGGAAAGAAGGTCCCTGAGTGGGCTTGGATGAGAACTACCAACCAATGGGAAGTGTACTATGTTTTATCTGATCTAAGAAGCCATCAATGGTAAAATGAACCATTATTTTATGTACTACTAAAAAACCCCACAAATGCCACCAATTAAATTGTCACAATTCTTTCTCATTATTTAGAATTTTATGTTATTCCATTGATAGAACTCTTTTAGATATATGGAAATATAGATCTTTTTATTATATGTCACTTTGATCCATATATAAAAAAGCAAAATGAATTAGTCAAAGTATATTCTTGAAATTTATTTACATTAAGAATCTCAGTCTTCTGAGATTCTTCTGAGATTCAACATAGCCATCAGTTTTCAAATTTCCCCACACATCATCATCTGTGTCACCTGGCACATGGGTAATATAACATTTTTATAAGAGTGCTCTACTATTATCTCTGGTATTTTTCTCCAAGGCAATATTCTGTCAGCTTTTTCTCGAGATGTATAAAAACATGTAACAAGTGACAACCACATCATAACTTCCACCAGTAATTATAGAATACAGCCCCATTTCAGAGGTGTTCAAATATGGAAAAAAATGTTCTTCTTTGACTTGATAAAATACAGTAAATTCAGTCTGTTTAACGTCTCACATGACTATCCTGGTCTGCTGATTATCAGCCTGGCCTGCATATGTGTTATAGTTGGTGTTTATATTCCATTTTGTGTGAGAATAGCTGAATATTTCTCAAATAATAATAGTGCATATTTTATTCATAAATATTTAAAATCTATGTGACATTATGCCCATCTCAGAAGGCTGACAAAGATTAAAACTTCATTGTTTATCTGCCAAAAGCCAGAATGAATATTATAAATCAAGAGAAATTATAGCTAATTTGCAAATTAATTTTTTGAAGCTAATTCTGGTAATCTGACTTGATATGAGTAAATCAGAAAAAAATACAAATTGAAGACAATTTTAAAAACTATAACATAAGAAAAGAGAACTGTTGTTGTAAAAGTTAATAAAATAGCACAAAGAAGGATTTTCTTACAAGGAAAAGAAGAAAATTTGAGAATTTCTAGCTACATCCAAAAAGATATGTAAGGGCTTGAAACTAAGGAGGATCAACAGGAGGAATAGTTTAATGTGAAAGAAGCCAGAGTTCCAATGGATCTTTGAATGAGAATTGCATTCAAAGAAGCCTTAAAATATCAATACGCAAGTGCATTCTAGAATTAATTAAGAAAAAATAATGCACAGAATATTGAATCAGCAATAGAAAGTACAGAATTAAGAATATCGTAGAATGTAGAGAAAGAGAAGGAAGAGATGAAACAGGAAGAGATAAATGGGCATTCTAGAGAAAAAAACAGAGGGTGTGTAATAATCAATGATATAAATTAAGACAACTTTACTACATTGACGAAAATATGTTTACTTATTAAAAGTGTTTCTAAATTCTGGGCCAATTAATGAGAAAAGACATACATATAAATATAGCCTATTATGTTTGTTGGTTTGCTTGTTTTATTTCCAGGATAACTTTTTAAAAATCTTATAAGAAGTGATGCTGAGAAAAATAAAACAGATTACCTTCAACAAGGGGAAGAGAGTCAGCTAAATGTTTCTTCCATCAGTACTTCATCACCAGAAGATGATGAAGAAACGTCTGCAGAGCTTTGAGAGAATAAAGGTTGCAAAACCAGATTTCTATACCTAGCCAAACTGCTATTCAACATTGTTGTGTAAGGGAAACATGAAGACAGTCTTAGATATGCAAGAAATTGTACACTTAAAAAAAAAATCAAAGCTATATTTAACTGAAAAGTTTGAAAGGGTATGTGCCAAAATGTTAACCAATTGATATTTTGGGGGTAGAGAGATTATAGATGATTACCACTTGTTTATTCTCTTTTGAATTGTTATTTTGTTTAGAAATTAAGTATGAATTTTCATTATTTTCAAAAAAATAAAACTTTATTTTTAGAAGATATTCATTAAACACCTTATAGCAATGTAGAAATTACATTACTACACAATCCTCATCCTCAGAATTTATTTAATATTGCATAATGTGTATATTATGGATAAGGGAAACAAATCAGTTCAAATTTAATAGTTACTGAAATTTCTATCTCTTAAAAATGAGGTTGACTGAAGGTAAAATCCACACATCAAAACATAACTGAAGCCTTTTTTAAGAAAAGAGAGCTTATGTGTAGATTGTGCTGAAGTATCTGACTTGTAAGCTCTTTAAATGTCTAGAGGAAGTTTTCTCCTTATCTGAAAATTATAGCAAGCATATAGATGTGAGCTGAGCAGAATTAGCTTGAGCTTAGCCCCAAACTTGGAAAACATACCAAAATGACAATGTATTTTAGCCCATAGAAGGATATTTTAAATAGGTTTCCTCTAGTAGATAATGTGCAAAACACTGATTTTTTTGTAACTTGGCTCAAATTTTAATATCTTTAGTGATTTTTGCTGTGCATCTATGGCTTTGTGGCACCTTTTAAAAAAATTGTATTTACTAATTGTAGCATCTCCTCTATGTGTAGTGTAGAAAATTTGTGGCCTAGAAAATACTTCCAGAGAGAGTGGAAGAATTTAAACACTACAAAATTACACCATAATTTCACATTGACTACAAATTTGAGGAAAATATTTTATGTCTCACAGTAAAGATGAATGCTTCTCAGAAATAAAATATCAGCTTATTCTGAATCTCTAGATTTCGCTGTAATTAAAATCATAACATTTTATCTGTATTTGAATGTCATATCTCAATAAAAATATTTTCTATTTTTGTAGTCTTAAATCTGAAAAACATCATTTTTATATAGAGCCTTTTCCCCCAGGGCACACTTAATATGTTCTTGCCAATTTTACTATTTTTATAAAGTAGTTTAAACATTAGCAAAACTTTATTACTTACTGGTTGAATGTTAATATGTACTAACAAAATAAAGTAGAAATTCTGATGCTTTATGGCTCTGTGAGGATGGGTTTCATCACAGTCCACTTTCACACCATAGATTCAGGGCCAAGCACAAATCTGGGACCATAGCAGAAAATTCAGTAAATATTTGTATGATGAATCAATGATAGCTAATCCAAAATGGAGCTGGGGGTACAAAATTTATAAATGCTGCTCTGAGACCTTTTTCAAGATGCTTTAAAACTTAATATTTCTCATCTGTCATTATAAATTTCCTTTGACATATAAAATCAATATATTACTCACTTTTTGAATATTCTTTTTAATGTTGCCACACATGTCTAAAGTCCTTTCATAGTTCATTGAAATGTACTTGGGCTTATTTAAATATATCATTATGTCAATTCTCAAGTTTAGATCAAAGTATGCAACTTGAATTGCTCTATATTAATATCTATTTATTCTCTCTCTTTTTTTATGATTGGCCCTGAGCTAACATCTGTTGCCAACCTTCCTTTTTTGCTTGAGGAAGATGGTCCCTGAGTTAACATCCATGCCAATTTCCTCTATTTTGTATGTGGGATGCCACCACAGCATGGCTTGATGAGCAGTGTATAGATCCACACCTAGGATCAGAACCTGCCAACCCGCAAACCCCAGGCTGCAGAAGCAGACCACAGGAACTTAACCACTATGCCACCAGGCCAGCCCCTCTATTTATTCTCTTGAGGAGAGAAGGTAGAATGCTGATGAAAAGAAAAAAAAAAAGAGAGAGATAAAATCAAGAAATTTGGCTTATATTTGGCCTTAGGGATATTTAATTTATTAGATAGTATCTGCCGATTACCTGCATAATATCCATTCTCCCTTTTTCCTTACTCAGAGAAACCTTGGTTGATGTGCCCAGCTGAAAAAGTACATTTTCTCATCTCTTTTGTAGGGAAACAGAGTAATTATAAAAGCAGTTATTGAGTAGGACTTCTGGGAAATCCTTTTAGTGATTAAGATGGCTGGAGTTCCTGCCACCATCTTGAACAAGGAGGGAGCCTTGAGCATGGAAGTTCCATGCCAAGGATGCTGAAGCAGAAAGATTGAAAGAGCCTAGGTTCCAGATGATTTTGTGAAACTTCTGTTTCAGCCCTGAACTGCCTACCTCTAGACTTCTTCGACTTTAGTAGGTCACTGCTATTTCTAGACTCTGAACTAGCAGCCAAAGACAATTCCTAACTTACCTAAGATATAATCTTGACCCTTAGTAAGTACAATATGATTATAGTCCAGTCATAAAATGCTTTGGTTATCCTATCTTAATTGTGTTAGTCATAATGCTAACTCATCTCACCAGGCTTTACTAAGAAATAACTACCTATACATTTTCCTTCATTCTCTAGATATTTTCTGAGCAGTCAGTATTAGGACCTTAGAATTCAGCATATTCTATTTTCAGCATATATATTTTGAAATGTATATTTTGAGTTAAATTGCTAAAAAATTTGTGTTTAATCGTGACTAATAAACAAACAATGATAAAAAAATTAACAATTTTGAACTTATATGTTTAATTTAATCACATGGCTAAATATGTACTTTAATGTTACCTAGAATTTTCCTCCTTTGAATAAAAATGCATATTTGAATATTGTGAGGATTTGTTTCTCAACAGTTATGAAAATATGCATTATGATCTTCTTTAACTTTGGAGAAAGTCACAAGATTATCCGAGTAGATGTCTTCTCTTTGTTTTTGATTAGGCAAATATTTATTAAGGACCTTCACACAGCAACAGGTGTAAAAGACCTGATACCAGACTAAAGGAATTTGTGATGTTCTATCCAAATTGTGTGATAAAACGTATATGACAGCTGTTCTAATTATGCTTTAATTTTGTTTGCTATTATCAATTCTTCTCCCTAAGAGATGACATTGTCAATTGTGTTTGTTACTTTCTACCTAGAAAAAACTTGTGAAAACAAACTCTACGCCAACTGAAATCTTGGAGATGTGCGCTGAAGGCAGTGCAACAGCAGTGTCGTCTCTGGAGTCTCAACCTCTCGAGACGCTCCTCAAAGATGCCAGCGGCTGGGACTTTCTGTTTAGGAAGAAAGAACTCTGCGACTACCAAGTTCTTTCTACTTCAGCTCAAAACTTTGCCTAGAACTGAATCCACTAAAAGTTGATAAAGTAGGTTTGAATAAATACTGCAGAATTCTGCATTTTGAGATCTTATGAGCAATAAGTAACTTTGAAAATGTAGGCATAAAACACAAGGGAATATTTCTTCCTGGCATATCCAGACATCTAAATTATAAGAAGTTTGTCTTGTTTTTAAAATATAATTCAAAATTAGCACACGTATAAGTGTTTTATGCTTCCTTTCTTGAAAATATTTTTTCTGTTGAAGATGTTAAGGTCAGAATCATCGTTGAAAAATTATCAGTTGGCTACTTCTATAACAGGAGGAGGTTTTGGCTTGGTGTGACATCTGTCCTTATGATGGCAATCATTTTATTCTTCTGAAAGAGGCACACTATGTCACTTTGTATTAGACAAGTGTTCAGTGTCAAGTGATCAGAACTGATATTCAGCAAAATTGAATAGCTCACCTTTTGGCTAAAAGACACTGTCTTAGAAACACTATTTATTCTTAACTCTTTTGATTTCCAGTAGCTCTCTGTGCTATCTGCCATGGATGGATATTAAATAGCTGCTAGTAAGCTCTTTAATGTATGAAGCCACGTTGGCATTAAAAAAAATTCTCCCTGTAGTGCTAGGCCCTTGGTTTAAGGAGATTCCTGACCAGTGATCTGTAGGCTCATATTTGTGTCTGTGTTTCTTTTAACAGTGTTCACTACAAGGCTCTATCATATCTAAATTCTGTTTTATAACAAAACAAAAAAAGTACTCTGTGACCCAAAGAGCGAAAACGCGCACATCAGATCATTTGACCAAGATGAAACAAACAAACATTTGATGTATTATCAATTCCTAAGGGAAAAAAGAGGCAGGTATCAGTTAAAAGGAAATATCAGATTAAAAGTTATAGAATGGAAAATAATGGCAAAACTTAAAAAGTTTGCTAGTTATGTCAATGTTTTAATGGAAATTCATAGCCATTATATACCAGTGCGATGTGCAAATATTCTCTCCTTTTGCTTATTCTTGGAAATATGTACGCTCCTATTCTCTGGGGAGAAAATTTTTCCCACATAAGAAACTGTTCAACTTATATGGAAAACATTTTTTTACCTGCCCCCTTTTTCTCACTGTGATGCGCACTGCACTGCCTTCTTTATTAAGAGTTACCTGAACTTAAAAAAAAATATATTAGAATTAAAGTGATTGCAATTTTCTCTCTTATCTTTTTAATATTGGATTTAAATGCTGTCCTTGATCTGGTCTCCTTAAAATATGAATAAAATTAACTAGGTTTTAAAAAATAGCTTTAGTTCCACCCTGTGTGGCTTTGATTTTTAAAAATCATTCACTATGCAAACTGGGGTGGATATAGTCCTTCAGAATTCAGCCGAGCTATTAGAACAAAAACATGAGTCAGAGATGAATACTTTGGTTAATAATCAGGTTTTCAAGAAACTTTTATATGTAATAAGTAACCAACTCTCAGACATTTTTTTCCTTTTTCGAGTCTGTGTTTCATTTTTACTCTTTATACTAAGCCTTTTGCAGATTTTTCAATGCCCCCAAACAAATGCAATTTCTCAAAATTCTGATTTCATCCTGAAAGAATCAGAAACCTATACTGATTTATGAGAATTGTTCTGCTTTTATCTTTTTGAATTTTTTTTCTCTGCCCTGGTTCGTTGGACTAAAATTAAGGAGAATGAAAAACCCAAGCCCGACCACTTCCCCTTTTCTATCATTTTTATACTCTCAGTTTCATTGCATTTGACTGGAAACAGGCACCAAAGAAGGAATACTTCTGGTCAGAACCAGCTCAAAGTCAAGATGCAGTCGCCCCCTGGAGTGACAGCCCTGATCCCCATTTACCAGGGGTTTTCAGATCCCTGAGAGAATGCCTATACCTGTATTGGTACAGATGTTTCTGTAGCATGAATTCTAGGCATACATAACAAATAAAGTTGGAACATTCATTAATGATGCTGAAAAGGCAATAACATTCCTGGGTGTTATTTTCCTTATCTGTAAAAGGAACCGTCTCCACCAAATAATCAGTAAAGTCTCTTTCATTGTTAATGCTCCATGATTCTCTATGCAAAATAGAGAATTAGAAAATTCATAAATCAGAATTATATTTGCTACATTTTGTTAAGGCTAATTATTTGCTTGAAGAAAACGTCTACCTGGATAATCAGCTAATCAAAAATACTTGTTAGTTGTACTGTGTGCTCTACGAATGACATTAGTAGTGACAGTTAAGCTTCACAGTCTCCTGGAGGCTGTGGAACACCCCAAATGTGCTGATGCTCCTCACCCCCAGGAAACCTCTGGTCTCACGGTGCTTGTCTCAATTGTCGCCCAGCACTAGTCTAAGTATATCAGGCTTTCTTTAAGAGGCTGGCTTGTCTGAATTTCCTTCAATCTGAAGTTGTATATTAGCAATTCTTCCATTTCTCTGGAAGTAACTCTCTTCTTTCTCCTTTTCCCTTTTCTCTATTCCACTTTTCCAAAGAATAAACTCCAGTCAGTGCCCATTTGGTCCTCTAATATTACATTCTTAGTACAAGAGCAATAATGCTCACAAAATCAATTGTGTCTCCTGTTTATCATCTTCAACTTCTTTCATCCAACAAGTTTTTTCTTTTCCAGCGTCTTTTTATACATGCAAGACTCACGGCAGGATACGCTGACAAGCCGGGCGCAGTCAAGACTCACACCGAGGATACACTGATGAGCTGGGTGCAGTACAAGACTCACGTCGTGAATACACTGACGAGCCAGGCACGGGACTTGCCCTCCATGATCTTGCCTGGTGCTGGGTGAGGCAGATGATTGCAATACTGTAGAATTATCGCCTGCACACGTGGGTGTAACTATCTGAAGTAGAAACTGTGTCTATCTCGCTCACTGTCCAATCCCTGTCTTAGTTTCCTTGGGTTGTCATAATAATTTGCCAGAAACCAGGTATCCTAAAAGAACAAAATCTTTTTCCGTCACAGTTCTGGAGGCCAAAAGTCTAAAACCAAGGTGTCAAAGGGCTGTATTCCCTCTGAAAGATCTAGGGAAGGATCCTTCCTTGCCTCTTCTGGTTTCTGGAGGCCCCACATGTTCCTTGGCTTGTAGCAGCATAACTCCAACGTCTGCCTCCAAGTTCACATGGACGTTTTCCCTATGTGTATCTGGATACCCTCTCCTCACCTTGTAAAGACACTTTGTAAAGACATGGGATTTAGGGCCCACCGTAATCCAGTAAGACCTCATCTTAACTAATTACATCTGCAATGACACTATTTCCAAATAAGGTCACATTCTGAGGTTCCAAGTAGACATGAATTTTAGGGGGGGGGCACTATTAAACCCACCATTGCCCCCAACTCCCAGAATACTTTTTAGAATTCATGTTTAACATAGAATACATGGCAACATTTAACAAATGTTTGTTCAATGATTGAGTGGATCACTGAAGGAGTAACTAATAAGGTGTTATGGGAGCACATTTGAAGCACACTGACTCCTGTCTGGATTAGGTCATAAAAGGCTTTCAGGAAGAAGTAACCTCCAAAGTAATATCTTTAGCATTAGTGAGAATTAAGATAAAGGGAAGGATGAGGGAATATGGGCAAGAGGAAAGAGTGTTTCAGGCCATGTGGACAGCCTGTACAAAGACCTTGAACAAAAGAAAACATGGGGCATTCAGGGAATTGCAATCAGTGTGACTGGAGTATGGTAAGGCCAAGTGGAAGGGCTGAAGGCTCATCTGTGAGGGTCCTGTAATGTTCTGTGTCGGTGCTCACACACCCATGTGCACACACACTCACACAGATAGCCTGCTACCTCTTGTCCCCCAAGAGAAACTCTTTAGCAGGCTTAGAGATGAAAGGAGCTTTAGCCCAGTGGGTTTTAACTCTTGGGGAGATGATCAATCTCTCTGAGAATCTGATAAAAACTGTGAACCCTCTCCTTAGAAAAATCACTTATTCTCAAACAGAAAATTCTGAGAATTTGAAATGTTAGTCTACAGTCTATGGACTCCAGTATAATGATTCCTAATCAAGGCTGACAATGGCCAACTGTTCTTCAGAACTGCTTTTGCCCAAATCCCTTGGCTCTAAGAAGGGACTTGTTGCAGAAATCGAAATTCTAGGGAGAAGCTGACTTGTCATTGCTTATCTATGAGAACCTGAAAAACTAGGAATGAAATTTCCTTGAGAAATATAGAATCTTATCAGAATGCCTAGATGTTAGGTTTGTTCTGTAGTACTAGTATAGTGTTACTGTTTTCAAGGTTATTCTCTCTGGTTTGTATTTGTAAAATGCACAATAAAAATAGAACCTACCTCATGACCTTGTTGTGAGGATTAAATGAGTTAATACAGGTAAAGTATACCTGGAATGTATACTCAGAAATGTCAATAGTTATGATCATCATCATCATTATCTTTGTAATTCTCCTGAAATATTAAAATTAACACTGACAAGATCCAAACCATGGGGACAAAAAACTCGCACCATCTTTTCTTACTCATGCCACGTGACCTGGAACTTGATGGGCCATTCATGTCCTCAAAGTGTCCTGTGTCTGATTCAGATCGCCATACTCTACACCTGGCTCTAAAAGCTGGCAAAGACCGGTCCCTAGGAAAGCTCAGTCCTGGCTTACTCCAGACTCAGGGGTTGGGGGTAAGAATGACCTGGCTTAGAGCTCAAAACTGATACTAACTTGATCTGGGCTCCTAGTTCCTGCACCATCTTCCAAAGTCTTTCTTGATTCTGTTACATGACCAGCAACTATAGACTGTGAAGAGAAATGGCGTCACACAACGTAGGCACTGATCTGGTTCTCATGTGCCAGAGGAGTTGACTCCCTTTCCATTTTCTCCTCCTCCTCTTTTTCTTCTTCTCCCTCACCTCCTGTTCCTCCTTCTCCTCCTTCCCTTTCTCTTTCTCCGCCTTCACCTTCACCTTGACTTTCACCATTGCCTCAGGACCTGGATCCTTAGGCCCAGTTATTCTGTAGTCTGCTACAGCCCAGGCATCCCCTAATCAAGGACCCCTACACCCCCCACAGCAGTTCCCTCCACATTTATTTGCTGCATCAAATCTCTGTTCCCAAGGCAAGTGGACTCCTATAGAACAAAACTTCTTCCTTCACTGAAAATGGGATCCTTTAAGGTCACAGGGATTCCTTGGCTCTTTGCTGTGTGAGTCTATGTTAGCTTGTTATAGATGTCATCACATAAATCATATTTAAGGGCTAATCCTGAATGGGATGGGATAGCACGTGGAGGGGGGGAGGGAGGATGCAGGCAGTTCCTTGGGGGACAATGATAAAAGTGTTGCTTAATTGTTCCTTTGATTCCCTCAACAAATTCTCTCTAGCAAACCTCTTCAGGTGAAGGAAATTCTTTAGAAGCTGCTGGCATAGTGAAGCTGGCGACTAATGTGATTTAAAAAATAGTAATTTGGCCTGATTATAGAGCTAGACCAAATGTGTAGGCTAGTCCATTACCTTCTTCTCTTGTGGCTATTCAAGTGCCAGATAGTTCAGATACTGCAGTCAAACCCCTTCCATCACCATCGCACCACATGGTTCTTTTTTCCGAACTCCTTACATTCACCTCCCAGTTCTCAGCAGAACTGCCGTGGGTGGTCAGACATGCTCTCCTAGCATTGGCATGGACATAGGAAGTGATGAAAAAGTTAGAGGCACATATGGCTTTGGAAGTCCAATAGATAAGGCATGACTCCAGACTGACTTTGTACATCCCACGGGTCCCGTGCTTCAGCTGACCATGTGAGGATGCAAACATGGCAGATGTAGGTGGTGGTGCTGGCAGGGAAGCAAAAGCAGATATGCTGTCATAAACACAGAGCTACTTCTTCATTTGTTCCACTTCATTATCACCCTTGCTCTCAGGTTCTACTGTACATGATAAATGATATGTTTACTACATATACTACTGGCTGAGGCCCCAAATGTGCAGGGTCCCCATTAAACTCAAGCCCTAGGCCCTCCTTGTGGGGACCTTCCCAGGAGACTGTATTCCTGCCACTCATTTACTTGGCTGCCATCCCAGAACAAGGAAATTAACTCTGGTTGTAAACCTACTATATAGTAGGCACACTTTCTATATGTCGTTAGGGAAACTCAAAGCCATCAGCTCTTAAAACCATGCTAGAGATAAGGTTTAAGATGTGCCCAAGGTTCCACAGCTAGTAAGCAGCAGAACTGAGAAGCCAACATGGGCAGTCTGACTCCAAAGTCCAAGACTTTACCCTTTACTATGCTGCTTTCAAATATATTCAGCAATTCTCTTAGCTGCTTTGTTGTCACAAATGTCTAAATCTTGAGTCAATAATTGAACAAGATTTTAGAGAAGCCAGCAAGCAGTCAGAAGACTCTAGTTATATTCTTAATTTTTAAACAAACTTTGCAAATCTTATTAGACTAATCTGTGGGTGCTGTTTCCCTCACCCACTCTGGTATGTGGTCAGCCCTCAATTGCTAAGAGCAATTAGAATAACCTTCAGTGTAGAGTATCATGACATGATAATCAACAGGATAGAATCATTTAATTCCATTACATAATATTTTATAAGTATGAATATGAAACTTGCTTGTATTATTCTAAAGGTTATACTGTAAAAAAAATAATACTATAACTCTGAACTAGTACTTTTATTTGTCCAGTAAGTAGAGGGACACGTATATATAACACGGTATAGAAGGGTAAATAAGGAATTGACTAGAAAACTTAATTCTGTTCTTGAATTCCTCATCTCATAGACTGAAAGGTGAACCCCCTGAATAATTGAGAGCCATCTATTAAAATCTGTACCATCATTCATCCCCTAGCAGTGAGGTGAGGCATAATGGGATGATCTATGAAAAGCACATTAATTAGGAAAAGGATTATGTTGTACATTTTCTTCCTATTATTAACTTGAGACAATTAACTAAAATGTGTTAATAGCAAAATAAAATATATAGCCACATCTCAATCCATCAGCTATAACACCAAACAGATCAGATGATACAACATACGGAAATAAAAAAATATATTATCACATTCCCTAGATATTTAAAGATAACTCTTTTCCTCAATTTTCTATTAATATGGCACAACACTATCCAGAAACTGATACAATGTCTTTAAAAATTGTTCTAATAATGGAGCAGAGCACTTTTTAACTCTTTTTTCAAAATCAGCCACGGTTTTCAATAGGATTATTTTTTATATTCATTTTGCAAATATGGACACATTTTTTCCATTGGGTTGTCTATTAAGATTATATCCTATTTCTGACATAGTTGAAGACATTGTTAATATCTTCATCATATTCAAAAAATATCTCAATATCATGTGCTAATTTTTCATAGTAACCAATATTTCCAACTATAATATAAAATCTATGTTATTTCTGAACTACTAAATGAATGCATTCATTAATTATTTTTAACCTTTACAAACCATTTTGTTTAGCTTAGATGTGGATTTACACAACGGTTTAAGATGACAGCTTTTGTTTCTTTCGTCAATATATCCAGCTGGGAAAAGCTTCAGATGGATACAGACTGAGATCCAAACTTTGGCCCCACCAGAGTGATTGTAGACAATTATTTAGCATCTCTCATCTCTTTCCCTTGTCAGTAAAGTGATGACAATAATACCCATTATTTTGAAGGATTGTTGACAGGATAAAAGGAGGCAACACATTTAAAACACTTAACAAGTGCCTGGCCTTTGGTAGGTACTTACCAAATGTATTTTTTCTTTGCTTTGCCCCTTTGGGCTTGCTCGTGTCTCTATGTAACAGCCCTGTGGTCAGGCACAGAAGATTGGGATCTTGGCATCCTTTCTAATTATTCCTTTTTTTTTTACCCTCCACTGGCTCTCTGAATATGAAATGAGCCTTGGCCCTTTCCAGGTTTTTATCTTTTCAATAATAAGATATTAATTTTCATTAAGACTGTGGTTTATGTGCCATTTTCCAATAATGTGTGAAGTTAACATTTTCTACTTCTGTCATCACAAGATTTGTGATCCCCTCAAGTCCATTTATTTGGCTTAGCCTCACAGACGCTTCCTCAGTCTTCCCTCCATGAGTTAGTGAGGATTGATAGCACCTCCTGTGCGCAGGGCTGGTCTGGCAGTCTCTGGTCACTGGGGTTTCTCAGGAATCACTCTGTCTCTTGGACCAGAGGATTTTTACATTAAGGTGAATAGTCTAACCAGGAAAAATAGCTCTTTCTTACTTTGCAGGAGGCACATTTTTAGGAGGTTTTTTTTTTTAAGTGGTTCAGATATTCTGGTTTACACACAAGAATATGTACACGTATTTCCCAGATTCTGCTCTTAAGTAGGAGGAGGAAGAACGAGGCAGCATGTTGTAAAGAGCAGGAGTCTGTTTGTTGCTTACTTGCTGGCTTATTATAAGGTTTAGGATAGCCACTACTGAATTATTCTTTTTTAAATTCTTTCTTTGGCAGTCACTATTATCGATCTTTACCTCTTGTGCTTGAGAAGAGACACGCCAGCGGGCAACCTGATTAAGGTCCCAGAAGTCATTATCCACTCTATCAGCGATCTACATCAGGGGTGACAGACTGTACCGCAGGTCAAGTCCAGCCTGCTGCTTGCTCGGTAAAGATGTTTTGGAACAGCCACACCCATGCATTTACAGATTTCGTGTAGCTGCTTTTGTGCTGCAGTGGCAGAATCAAGTAGTTGTAATGAGAACGTAAGCACCACAAAGCTAAAATATTTATCATTTGGACCTTTCAAGAAAAAGTTTGCCAACCCCAAGTCTATATAGTAAGATTGGAGAGTGTTTCCTTACAGGGTGCCCTGAGATACAGACCTTTTTCCGTTTTGGAATCCCCTCCTGGGGAGACCTGGCATTGTGAATTTCAAGGCTCTGGGATGTGGTAGTGTTGACAGATCTGGGTGTACCACCAAGTCACTTGACCTCTCCAAACAGTTCCACATAGTGGGCAATTGGCAAGTATGACTTTTCTTCTTTGCTTTACAAGGAAGCTTTATGTTGAAAATATTAATGTGTGAACCCTGCTGATACGGCAAGTTAAGTATTTTAGATGCCAGAGGAAAGATCTTTCAGTATTTAACACCAAATAAACCATTTGGTAAGGTCCAGTGCTAAGCACTATACATTTCCTCGCATTTAATCAGTCTTCAGACATTTACACAATACTTAGCTTTCTGATGATGCTCCAGCTAAATGTGAAATGTCAATTTTTTTCTGTCCTACCTCCATATCATCCATTGTTGCCCTAAGATACTTGCTATCTTTTGTGTGTTTCCTGATACCTATTATTGTATGTGTTCTCTAACATCATTTTCATCATTTCCACATAAAAACCTCCATTTTACAATGCTAGAGCACTTACCCCTTGAATTCAGATTTCTTCACTAACTCTATCTTCATTTTTATCCCAAGGTAAGATAAATAAACAAATATGCTGTCACCAAAAATTTTGAATCTCACCTGCTTTCCCTTTTCCAAAAAGGAATGGGCTTGAAAAACACTAGAATTGTTTATTTATTCCTTGACTCAAACATATATTTCTCTACTTTTACATCTGAATTCAGCTTATAAAATAGACTCCTCCAATGTATTTGGGTACAGTATTGAGCCCTCATGCTCAGTCGGGTATAGTTATCATTTAGCTATTTGATAAAATCTTAACTAAATTAGGGACTTTTCATAAGTTCCTAAATATAAAGTCTAATAGAAAAGAAGGGAGGAAAATAGTCTTTTAAAAAACCCTGTTTGTTTCGTTTTCCCCTGGCAAAAAGACAAATGAGCCAATGGGGGTGCACTTCTCTCCTCCACATGCTGGGAAGTGCATGGCCACGTTCAGGCAGAATCCTCCAAAGACGGCCACTCCAGGGAATGCACCGGCGCCATTTCTCATCTCTTTGCTAAATGCTACTGCAGTTCAAGTTTCAGAATCAGTTGGGAAAAAAATTGAAGCAGGGCCTCTTCTGATACAGTGGCAGGTCTGTTCTAAACAGGCAAACATAGTAAATCAGAGTTTTCACTTTTCGTTGCCTGGAACAAACTCAAACTGTCAGTGTGTGGCCAGGTATAAACCACGCAGTTAAGAGGGAGGATTGCGGACAATCTGAGCCACAGTACTAGATACTGGAGGAGAATCTGAAGATAAAGCTCCTGGGGAAATCATCAACTGCGAAAAGTTCAAGTTAACGCCAGGATTAAGAAGATTATAATGCCAAGTACACAGATGACAATATTAAAATGGAGCCAAATAGTAGTTAGGTTGTGTCAAGAATAATAACAGTAATTAGAGTGAATCTCATTTGATTTATTAACTTGATTTAAAAAAATAGTTGCTGGAGTATGTGACTCACCGAGGCTTAAAGGTAAAGATAAAAAATAGTAAATATAATTCATATAAAGACAAAATTATCTGAATGTCTACTGGTAGCTGGAGGTCCTATTGCCACTATTTTTTTAATAAATAGAATACTTACTTTGGTGCAACCAACACTTAGATCTCTGCAATCTGGTGCAGTATCCACATTTATGTTCTTTTTTAGGGGAAGGCTGTGCGTTCACCTGGAGGCAAGAACACACACATTCCTCCTCTCTCACCTAGGTGACTCTAAATTTTTTCAACCTGAGAAATACATGTACAGTTATAATGAGGCTTAGAATTCAAGTCCAAGCTTTTCACTTCAGAGATGAAGAAACTGAGGCCAGATGATATTTAACGACTAACTGCAGAGAAAGCATGCTATCCTCCAAACAACCTGGGGACTGAATTCAGAGAGACATAGGTTTGAATCCTAACTCTACAAATTCAATTTTATTAATCTCTCTGAGTCTCAGTTTTTCTCTCTACATGTGGCAAAATAATATAAAATATTCTCTTTTTTTCCACTGGGATAACATTCTTTTTTTTCTAGCCTTGGAATTACCCCTTTGTATTTGTAACTCAGAATTAGTTATCAGATTAGAACCCAGAACAAAGACATCAGTTCTTAGCTTTTTAGTTCAAAAGGCAAGGTCTAAGTATTAAGACTGAAAAGATTTGAAAGTAGATGTAGTTTGGCAGGACATGCTTTTTTTCCTGGTTCTTCTCTAGCACCACTACCTCCTCCCTAGTAGATAAAGACCTTGGGAGCCCGGGAGCTAAAGGAGACCTGGAGAGTGGGCAGTCCAGCTTGAATGTCCATCTGTCTCCTCGCTGCCCTGCCATCTCCCTTTCTTTGAGTGGGTGGGAAGTAATAACGAAATGTTCTTAAATAGGTTTGAAGGATCAGACATTTGAAGGACTTCTGTCCTCTCTGAACTGAAGTGGTCAACAAACCTGCTGATGCCCCTCTAGCCATAATGGCGATAGAAGAGAGATAGGTAGCAGGTATGTTAGGAGAAGAGAGATGGTTCACTACAGTCTCGTGGCTTCCACAGGCAACATGAAGGAACTAGAAAACAACCAAACATTTTCTATGCCTTTGACAGAAGACTGGAGGCCTGGGGAGTGTCTGCCAGCACAACCAATGGAGCACTGCAGTCGAATGAGGAAGATTCAGAGCTCCCTGATCCACCTTTGGGCATAATGTCCCCAGGTCAGGTGGGATATGGGACACATCTGTGACGTAGCAGGGTTAGAAGCTGAAGATGAAAAAAATTAAAAATCCACCAAGGGATGATTCTATATCTCTGTGAGGTCCGGTAGAGATGTAGTCACATAATCTTTGCCAATGCTTAGTGACATTTATTAGAGACCCTCCCACATCTTGGATCAACATCAGAGCTGGTGGCTTGCGAAGGGCAAGAGACCAAACTTAAATGCGTAGAAAGTTACTGAACTTGACAAAACTTACGTGAAAATAACTAGATTATGTTTTGTTTATCAGGCTGATTAGGAGCTTTCAATTGGAAATTAAACTGATTAATAGGAAATAAAGTTAGAGTTTTGCTGTAAAAAAAATTTGACTATAAAATGAGTACTTATATGTTTCCTATTATTGCTCTAATAAGATTACCACAACTTAGTGGCTTAAAACAGTACAAATTTATTTTTTCATATTTCCAGAGGTCAAAAGACCAAAATGGGTCTCATGGACTAAAATCAAGGTATTGGCAGGGCTGCATTCCTTCTGGAGGCTCTAGAGGAGAATGTGTTTCTAGAGAATGCCTGTATTCTTTGGCTCATGGCTCCTTTCTCCATCTTCAAAGGCAGCCGTGTAACATCTTCAAATCTCTCTCTCACCTTTTCCCTGAGTTTTCCATCTTTTAAGCACCCTTGTGATTACACTGGGTCCACCCAGATAACCTCCCTTATCAAGACCCTTAATTTAATCACATCTGCAAAGTCCATTTTGCCCTGTAAAGTAACATAACAGGTTCTGAGGATTAGGATGTGAACATTTTGGGGCCATTGATCTGTTTACCACAGTACGTGTGTGTGAGAGAGAGAGAGGGAAAGAGTAGTGTGCTTGACAAACAAGAAATCAATTTAAATATTTGAATTCTCATTCTCCAGATTAGCAGTTAGTTAGTAAAATTACTTATTAAACCCTAAGAATCTTATATTCTATTGCATGAAAGAAGCCCCCTTTCAATGTCTAATGACTTTGCTTGGTAAAATATCAGAATTAGAGTAATATTTCTAAGAGGACTTTCATCAGAATATTTATAGCTACTAAAAAACAGAAATAAAAATAAGCAAGGTTCATCATCACAGAGAGAAGAATGCTCAGCCTCCTTCAGTCTGAGCTCCCTCACTACCAGGTCCTGGCCTGTCATCCTAACCTTTGTGACCCACTGTTTCCCTTCACTCCTCCGCTTCAATGCATACTCCAGCTGTATTAACGTGCCTGCCATTCCCCAAACACCACGTTCCCCTTGGCTTTGTTTATGCCCTGCCCTCCACTTGAAAGACCCTTTGAAAGCCCTCAAAACCTGGCCATAGAACACCATCCTCTTCTTCTAATGCTACAGCAAGTCTTACCTCTCTCAGGAGACTTTCTAAATTACAGTACGCCACAGATAAATTAATCTCTCCTTCCCCAGCTCACCCAATGCAGTTTTTGTGCCCCTATTTTAGAATGTTCCTTCATATGCATTGGTTTTATATCTGACTTCCTCAAGATATTGTGTCTCTGGAATCTGGAGACACAGATTCAATCACCAGGGTATCTCTCACTTCAGGGAAGAGGTGAAGAGTGAACACAGATATTAGGTGCTCAATGAATATTTTGAATTGAGATGGAAGAGGATGCTCTTAATTTACTTAATTTTTTTTCATTAGAAAAAAACAATAAGTGAAAGAATGAAAATTCCCCTGGAAAGACAAAGTCAGTATATTCTAATGGATGTTACCAAATCAGGTTCATTTTTGCCCATCGCCCAAAAAGTCAAACACCGAGATGATGAGATTGCAGCAGAGAGAGAGTTTTAATCACAAGGCAGCCTAGTGAGGGAACAGAAGAACAAGTCTCAAATCCACCTCCCCAAAAATGGGGACTTGGGGATATTTATGGGGTAGGGGGCAAGGTGGTCTGAAGTGTGGGGATAGAGGATTGGAGGTGAGGAGAGGTGAGGTAATTGAGGATCTGTGCAAGTGGAGTCAGACTTCATATCTCTTCATAAGATGCATGTTCACACAATGGTGGTGTTAGCATGATCTGAGGGTGGAGTTTTTAGCCTCTTGACATCAAAAGTCACTTATAGGACATCTGCATGGGCCCAGTTGATGGGTTGGTGATCTCAACTGGACTGAACTGGACAAGAGGGCTCTAATTCCTGAAAAACAGCTCAAACACCCATCACCATGGTGACCCAGGCACCAGGGAGATGTCGTCTATAGGAACCTAGTGGGAGTTGGACAATATATTGCCTAAGCATCACAGTTAACAATGGGTGGTGCAACAACTAAAAGCTATAATCGGTAATTGCAAAAAGAGAAAAAATACTTTAGTTACTAGCTACCTAATCATTAATGGCTAACTGCTTACTGGTTTTGTGAACAGAATATAAATATGAAAGTTCCCCTATTTATTATTACAGAAATTGTAGAGAAGGATTTTCAACAGAAGTCACCTTGTTTCCAACACTTCAGTTCTCAAGAGATGGGGTAAATGCCCTCTTTTTTTTGCTAGAAGACCCCAAATAAATCACTAAAATGCCACTAAAGTTCTGATGAAAGTAGTGATTCCATGCTTTAAAAATCAGTTTATATTGTTTCTTAAATCACTATACCCAGAGGCTTTGTATTGAAGGATGTAATTTAAAAGAAAAATAAAACACTTACAAATAAGCCAATAAACCTACACTGGCAAGTAACAGGAGACAGACTAATCAAGAATCTGCATTAGAGCCCCTGCTGTTATACATGTCTATGAAAGAGAAAAATGCTTTTGATGGGGTTCAGGGAAGGCCGCCCCAAGATGTGCCACTCTGGCATGCAGATTATTTCAAGCTGAAGACAACAAAGTTTCAAAAGACTCTAAAAGAAACTTTGACCTTCCCACTAACTGCCTAAAAGAATTGAGATAGAAGGCCTGTTCCCAGAATGGGCCATCACCATAGACAACTCTGGGTATCGATAGACTGGGAGGGTCCTTGCTAACTCCATTCTTATCAAAGCTCTGAAAACCAAGTAAAAGTAGAAGTTACCCTTTCTAAGAGACATTTACATTTATAAGGGAAATCTCCATTTGTAAAGGTGTCTCCCTCTCTGTACCAGGAAGACCTCATCTCTAGAAACTCTTACCAGAGCAGAAGGCAAGGACTTAATTCTGCATAGTAAACTTACTCTTGTTTACTGTGCTTTTCTGGTAATCTCCCATAGCTGACTCCCCTGACCCCCAACACCCTCTTTTGTCTTTACCTGAAGATAGTATTTAAGATGAGAAGCTCCACCATTTTGGTGAGTTACCCAGTTATTCCTAGATCTCTCCCATTTATACATGTTATAAAGCTTTGTTTGCTTTTCTCCTATTATTCTGCCTCATGTCAATTTAGTTCATAGCCCAGCCACAAAGGACCCAGTGTGGGTAGAGGATCGTCTTCCACCCCTATACTTTGAACTCGAAGACAGAGAAACACAACACTTGATATTTGAGAGGGATAAGCATGGTGTCAGCTACCCCAGGCTGCTGACAGCTGTCACCCAGCCTATTCACTGGAATCCTGTTTTATTTGCTAGAAAAATTAGGCCCCTCAACCAGCCCTGGCACCATAGTCAAGGAGTCCAGAAATATCAGAAACAAAAGGAGATCACTAGTTCTCATATAGGAACCACTAAGCAGGGGAAAAGTGATAGATGACCTTGAGACTGTGATATTGTGATTTATAAGAAGAAACAGATATTTGGCTTCCAGCACAGAGCTCCTAAAACCCTTGGAATTTCCTAAATGATAAAGGTAATAAAGGTGTCTTTTGTTATTCAAAACAGCCCCTTCTGCCACACCTGAGTATGTTGATAAGGAGACATTTGGAAAGCCTCTAAGGATGAGAGCTGCTTGTCAAGGGAAACAACCAAGTGATTAGAGGATTGGCATTTTCAGCTTCACCTCACCCCACCTCCAGAGAGGGGAGGGGGACTGGAGGTCCAATCAATCAATTGTCAATGATTTAGTCAATCATGTCTAGCAATAAAGCCTCAATAGAAACCCAAAAAGAAGGAGGTTCAGAATGCTTTCAAGTTGGTGAACATGTGGAGGTGCTGGGCTACTGGCTGCCCAGGGAGGGCATGGAAGCTCTGTGCCCCTTCCCTATACCTTGCCCCATGCGTCTCTTCAATCTGGCTATTCCTGAGTTCTATCTGTCTATAATAAACCAGCAACCTAGTAAGTACAATGTTTTTCTGAGTTCTGTGACTGGCTCTAGCAAATTAATCGAACCCAAGGAGGACGTCATGGGAACCTCCGATTTATAGCCTTTAGGTCAGAAGCACAGGTAACAATCCGGACTTGTGACTGTGGATTGGCAACTGAAGTGGGGGGTAGTCTTGCAGGATTGAAGTTGTAACCTGAGACATCCGATGCTATCTCCAGGTAGTGTCAGAATTGAGTTAAACTTGTAAGACACCCAGCTGGTCACAGAACTTCTTGGTGTGGACAAAATCCCACACACTAGATCTCCAGGAGTGAAGTAGTGCTGCAAGTGTAATGTAAGAGTAGAGGAGAAACTCAGAAGCTTTTCCCTGACTAATATCCAAAAGAATTTCATTCTAATCTGTGTCTAGTTTATACCTACACCTTCCAACTAGAAACTCTGGCTTAGAGTGGGCAACTATTTACATGCTGTGAGTTATGGCCTCCAAATGTGGCCCCCCACAGCAAACAGTCAACACCTTTGAAAGAATGACTTGACAACCTCAGAAAACATTCAGATCTTGGATTCTCAGGTGAAACACTTTTTTCATAGCTCTCTCTGAACACCAATGACAGATTCCAATACCAATTTAATTTTGGAGTTATGAGTTAATTGTTATTTTAACACGCATTCTGATACACTTCCAAATTTTATTCCTCTCAATTGTTTTCCATTAACCTGTAAGAATAACTCTTCTTACTCTATTGACCTCACTAGGCTTTATCCAAGGCCACCTGCTCACCCATCCCATACAACCCAACACACACAGCTATGAAATGACTATTGTAGATAAATCATTCCTCTATTAAAAGGTATTTTGTAGTTTCTTTACTTTCAAATGTTTCATGAATCAAAAGACTATCTTAATTGGTAATGAGACTGATTCCTTTAGGTGACATAAATAACCACAAATTTAATATGTTGATTACATATTTGGCTTAGTAATGGTAAAAAAAAATCCTCTGAAGAAAATAAAGGACTTCAACAAGTAAATTATTATAAGACTAACTAGGCCTAGGCCATACAGAAAAAGAAGAAAGAAAGATATAACAGAGCAAAAGGAATCACTAATGATTAGAAAGGAATTCAGTACATTAATTGTCTTGTGAGCTTGAAATGCATTATAATAAATATACCTTAATTTACTGAATATGGCATTTTCGATGTAGACAGGAGTGGGGAAAAAAATCAACCAGATTTAGTCATGACTTATTTGACAGGAAGAGTCGTGAAACACATTTTATATAATCAGTTCATATATGTTCTTTCTTATTTCCTTGGCATAGAGGAGAAGAAGCACTAATTAGTAATACTATACTTTCCTGGGATACATATGTTGAGGTCAATAATTAATTATATTTGGGAACAAATTGCCCAACACTTTAATGCTTTCTTTTTTATCAAATAGTGGATACTGAAAGGACTGTACATCACCATCCATTTAAAACTAGTAAATATCCAGGAAATAATGCTATGTGAAAATGATAAGTACGAGCTATTGATTCTTCTCAAAAAACAACAAGTTGGGCTAAAATAGAAAGAGAAGACAATAGAATGTATATAACACTACAGCTAATTTTATTTGGAAGAAAAATTGATAATGCCCCCTGAAACTCCATATCCCCAAATAATAGCTCTGAGGTTCCGTCTTTTTGACTAGAGCTTTACTGCATGTCTTTGGGCAAGTCAGTTATACTCTTGGGTATAAAGGCATTGACTTGCGCATTATTTACAAGGATTCTGAAGTACCTAAACTCTACAGAAGTATTTAGGACCTTAGTGGCACCCAAGAATTTGCACCTCTCTCTCTCAAAGCTGCTCTGTTTGGGACCACACAAAGAACCTCTAGTGTGCTCGATACAGAGTGATAATTTATTGCTCAAAGTCACTCATACTTCTTATGTCCTGTTTATGGAAACTGAGACATGACACAGCTGCATACTCCACACCCCACCCACATTCAGATGCTCAGACTACCCATATGACACACCCAATTTACGGATTACCATTGGATTTGAAAAGTACCATCAGCAACCAGAAGTATAGGAAGGAGAAGGGTGGGCGTATCAATTTGTCCCTGCGGGAAAGAGGGTTTTACCACTGACATTATTTAGAATTGCTGGTGCATAGTACTCTTTAAAAGCATTCTGACTTTTTGTAGGGTTTATTCCTGTTTTTATAGGCTCTGTGCATGGGGCAGACTTCTCCCACTGCTCTGCTCCCACCTGCTGCTCCCTTGGTCTGCCATTGTCAGCACCTGGCCCCAGCAGCAATTGTTCTATTTGCAGTACAATCATACTATATTACCATCTTAACTTTAACTACTGCAGGAAAGGGGGTTGCTTGCTCTCAGGAAGCAGGTGTGAAAGACCAGAAAAAGTGAGGGAAGGGGAAAAAGCTAATATAAGATAAAGGCATATTGTTGCGGTCACTGTTGTGGCAATAGAAGCTCGATTCCGTTGACCTCCTAAGGAGTACACAGAAGACCTCCCAGAATTGTCCATGTGGATGGTGGGAGGTGCAGGATGTATCCACCAGCTTCCATACTGATTTGCACATGCTTGCCCTGTGATAATAATAATTAAGTGCTTTCTCGAATACACACACATTTAATTCTCATAATAATACCATGGAGTTGATATTTGTATCATCACCATCATCATCTTCCTGCTTTAGATATGAGATCTGCTTGCCCTAAATCAACACAATTAATAATCTGTATGGCAAAGACTTAAACACATGTGCATGCTTTTCCTATAGCATTTGTTATTTTTTCTGTAAAAGAAATGAAGTGCATTATACATCTACCCTTGCTTGAGACTTCCATCATCTATATGCATACTGTTTGAATATTAAACAAAAACTGAAGATCTTAGGATTGTATTGATTTCTGGTTGTTAATTGTAATAACAAGAATAGAGGCAGATAAAATATACATGAGGACAGAACCCCCAGCCATGGTTAAACTATTCAACTGGCTTGATGCCATTGTCCATACGGCCCCGTGAGACACAATGTTGTAGCCAGCCTCCAAGATTTTTGCATCCTGGTATTTAATTCTCCCCTCCCTAACTGAACAGGCTGATCTGTTTAACCAATAGAAACGGCAGAGTGTGACTCCGGAGGTTGCGTCATAAAATACATTGCCTTGCTCTCTCTTAGATTACTTACTCCGACCTGTCCCC
This sequence comes from Tapirus indicus, assembly GCA_031878705.1. NCBI lineage: Eukaryota > Metazoa > Chordata > Mammalia > Perissodactyla > Tapiridae > Tapirus > Tapirus indicus. The sequence goes on from CM062933.1 coordinate 5,267,912, forward strand.
TGCCATGAGGGGAGGATCTCAAGCAGCCCTAAGGATAAGTTCTCACAGCCAGGAACTGAGGCCTCTGGCCAATAACGAGCACTCACCTCCTGGGAATATGAGTGAGTCAGCTTGGAAATAAATCTTCCAGGCCCAATCAAGCCTTCAGATGACTGCAACTTCACGAGGGACCCTGAACCAGAACCTCTCAGCAAAGCCACCCCAGGATTCCTGACCCTCAGAAACTGTGAAGGATAATCAACAGTTATTGTTCTTTTAAGCTGCTAAGTTTTGAGGGAATTTGTTATGCAGCAATGGATAACTAAATCAGGCAAGAATTAAAATACTAATTCTGCACTAGTTTTATTATTTGAGAATACTCAACTGTGCTGTATTCTTAGAACTGATAAGTAGAATTAAGTTTCACAATAAATTCCATCTTCTAAGTTATATACTGTGAAATTCTTTCAGGTGAAATTTCCTAATGAGGAAGTACCTTTATTATAATATTTAAGATGTCTTTCTTGTAGTGCAAAAGGAATCTTCTCTATATAAATCCCAATCTAGAAAGTTCTACTCTATAACAAATAGTGTTAGCACAAGGTTCCAATAATCTATATTTCCTTGGCCCCTTATGTCATCTCAGCTCATATAGGCACTTCTATCAGAATTTGAGTCTTCTGGGCTTGCAGCTGACATGGTTTCAAGGTGACCATCAGCTAATCAAAATGAAGAGATTTATCCTTCTGAAATAATCCCCTGCAGATGTGTAGCTATGGTATGTGCTATGAAATGATGGGGGGGGATTATTATATTTTGTGGAAGAGATTGGTTTAAATGAAAAAATGCAAAGTAAGTTAAGTAATAGATGAAGCATTTTTAATAAGCAATTTTAAAACGTTGAATAAAAAATAATTTGTCTATAATAAATAAAAAGCAAGGGAATCTATAAAGACAGTTGCAACATGACACCATAAACAACGATGCTGTAATACTTTGGGGGAAGACAGTAACAGAGAATAGTACTAACACCCAGTGTCCAGGGAGCATTCTGTGCATCATGCTATGTGCTTTAAACACATTATCACAGTTAATCCTCAGAATTGAATTAAACTTTCCCCTCACTTTCAAATCATTCTCAGCAGCGTACATTTCTCTCATTTAAAAATAAACAAATGAAAGAAACTCTTTTGACCACAAATCCCCCTAACTTCATTTCTCAGCTTGCCCTTATTGAATTTTTAGAAAATTAGCTATATTTGTTGATTCCAATCCCCGGGGTCTCATTTTTTTCCTTTTGGACACATTTTACACAGACCTTCACCTCTACCACTCCACCAAAACTGTTCTTGTCAAGTCACCAATGCCTCCTAGTCAATTCTCAGTAAACATCTTACTTGACCTATAAAAAACACTTCATCTAGCTGCGGGGGATCAGAATTGGCCACCTCAAAACATGTCTCTTTACTATTATTATTTTCTCTGAAAGAAACTTGACCTTTTTCCCCACTAACAGCCTAAAAGGATTTAAGATAGAAGGCCTGTCCCCAGGACAGGCCATCACCACAGATAACTCTGGGTATTGATAGACTGGGAGGGTCCTTGCTAAGCCCATTCTCATCAATGTTTTGTTTACCAAACATTTACATTTGTAAGGGAAATTTCCATTTGTAAATGTATCTCCCTCTCTGTACTGGGAAGAGGGGTGATGACCTCATCTCTAGAAACTTGTCAATTCTGGAGGTGAGGCCTTAAATCTGCATAATAACCTTACTGTTTTTACTGTGCTTTTCTGGTAATCTCCCATAGCTGACTTCCCCCACCCCCAACATCCTCCTTTGTCTTTACCTGAATATGCTATTTAAGAGGAGGAATATGTTATTTTATCAAGTTGCCCAGCTTTACTTGGGTCTCTCTCATGTATACATGTTATAAAGCTTTGATTTTCTCCTGCTATTCGGTCTCATGTCAATTTAATTTGTAGCCCAGCCAGAGAGGACTGAGAGCGGGTAGAAGATAGTCTTCCTCCCTATACAGCTGATCGCTCTCTCTTGGAACACTCAGCTTATTTGGATCTAGTGTGGGGGATCAGAATTGGCCACCTCAAGGTGTGTCTCTTTACCTTGCTCTGAAGGAGGCTTTGACCTTCGCCTCTCCTAACTGTCTAAAGGGATTTGGGATGGAAGCCTGTCCCTGGGATGGGCCTTCACCTTGGATGACTGAATATTGATATACTGGGAGGGTCTCTGCTACACCCATTCCTATCAAAGTTCTATTTACCAAACAGAACACTTGTAAGGAAAATCACCATTTGTAAAGGTATCTCCTTCTCTGTACTGGGAAGAGGGGTGGATGACCTCATCTCTAGAAATTTGTCAGTATGGAAGGTGAGTCCTTAAATCTGCATAATAACCTTATTGTGCCTTTCTGGTAATCTCCCATAGCTGACCCAACCCCCAATATCCTCCTTTGTCTATTTAAGAGGAGAACCTCTGTCATTTTATTGAGAGATACTCATTTTGCCCGGGTCTCTCCCATGTATACATGTTATAAAGCTTTGTTTAATTTTCTCCTGCTATTCAGCCTCATGTCAATTTAATTTGTAACCCAGCCAGAAACGACCCAGAGTGGGTAGAGAATGCTCTTTCTCCCCTTCACTAGGATGCCACACTCCCCACTCTTCTTCTAAAGACTTTCCTCCTCCTCCATACCTTTAGCTGGTTCTTCCACATTTTTCCAACTTTTACATAATGGAGTATTCCTGGGCTCTGTCCTTGAGCATCCTCTCTTTTGTATCTACACTCACTGTCTTAGTGATTTCATCTAGTTTCCCATCTGTAAACACCACTCACACATTGACGACTCCCAAATTTACACCTGTAGTGCAGACCTCACTTGTAAACTCCAGACTCTTATATCCAACACTTCCTTGATGTTTTCTCTTAAATGCCTAATAAGCATGTTAATCTCAACATGTCCAAAACTGAGCTCCTGATGCCCCCAAACATTAGCCCTCCCCATCCCAGTTGACGGCAGCTCATTCTTTTAGTTGCTTAGCTCAGACACCTTGGAGCCCTCACTGACACTTCTCTTTCTCCCGTACCCTTTGCTCAATACATCAGCATATCCTGTTGATGCTACCTCAAAAATATATGCAGAATCTGACCACTTTCCAGTTCTGTAGTCACCACGCTGGGCCATGCCACTATCTTCTCTCAACTAGATTATTATAATGGCCTCCTAATTGTGTATCATTTTCTATTTTTGCCAACCCACTTTATGTCAACAGAGTGGCCTGTTTTTCTTTCAGGTACGTGAGATTATGCTGCTCCTCTGCTCGAAACACTCCAACGTGCTCACTCAGTCAAATTAAGTTTTGAAAATGGTCTAGCAGACTGGGAGGACCCTCATTCCCCTTCCCCTCGTCCCCTTCTTCTCTGTCCCACCCTACAGCACTGCAGCCACATTACCCTGCTTGTTCTCGGGACATGCCTGCCTCAGGGCTCTGCTCGGATGACCCTTCACTTGGATGTCCACCTGGGTCACTCCTCATCCCCATCAGGTCTTTTCTCCAATGTCTCTTTCTTGGTGAGGATTTTCCCGACTATAATATTTTAAAGTGAAAATCACGCCTGCACTGCATAGCACTCTCGTACTTTCCCAGCTTTAGTTTTCTCCATCATATGTCTCATTGTCTGATATACCATATAGTTGACTTGTCACCTTCCAGTGAATGTAAGCTCTATAAAGGCAGGAAAAAAAATTCTTTAATGTTTTGTCTGCTATCATCTCCCCTCTGACTAGCTTGGTGCCTGATGTATAACAGGCACCCATTAAATGACTAAATCAGCTACGCATTGTTAGTAGCTGCATTTTAGAGCAGAAAAAAGAGGTCACACAGTGGGTCTGTTGCAGAGCTGTCTCCGTCCTTCTCTTTTCACGGTGTGCAGGCTCTACTCCATGGTGGGGAAGAGCAGGCATGAGCTCTGAATTAGGCAGAGCCGAATTCAAATGCAAGTTTTTCCACTTACTTTCTTTAGGACTTAAGGCAAGTTACTTACCCTCTAAACTTTAATTTTCATAGTTTAGAAATGAGATTTGGGGGTTGGCCTGGTGGCATAGTGGTTAAGTTTGTGTGCTCCGCTTTGGTGGCCTGGTTCAGATCCCAGCTGTGGACCTATACACCCTCATCAAGCCATGCTATGGTGGCATCTTATATACAAAATAGAGGAAGATGGGCACAGATGTTAGCTCACGGCCGATCTTCCTCACCAAGAACAACAACAACAAGATTTCTAATAAAACCTACCTCTTTGGGTTGCTGTGAGGATTAAGTAACCTAGGTCTTATCTCTCAATTAGGAATCATACTCAGCACATGTGACATAAAACCCAACTACAGTGGTTTGAGAAAAGAGTTTATTTTTTTCATGTAACAAAGCGTTTGGGAGTAGGCTGTTGAAGACTATTAAGTTCCTTAAGGGACCAAAACTTAATATGGATCCAAAGTCTTGAATTAAAGTAAAACACAAAACAAACAAAAATACAGGTCTGCTTATATACTAAATGGTAAAAAGTGTATATATATATATATATATATATATATATATATATATATATTTCAGTTAATGTGAAAGGGAGTAAGGTTTTGTTTTCTTCTTAATTTGACCCTCCTTCTTACCTATGAAGATTTTGAGATTTTGAATTTCAATTTTGTCATCCATCATGCTATCTTTACTCTCAAGGCTAGTGTCACCAATGAGTGTGTTAAGTATCCTTCAAGTTCTTTATTTGAGTTACTGATAGAAATCATTAAGCAGGATGGGAGAGAATAGAGCCCTGGGACAGGCTACTAAAGACCATTCTTCGATGTCAGTACTTTATTGGTGCAGTCATTCCACTAAGAATAAAAACAAGTGAGCATAAGTGAGGCCATCTTGTTTCACCTGATGGCCCCAACCCCTCCTCCATGTGACTACTTGCTGCTCTCTATATACTCTAAAGAATTCACATGCTCTCCTGATTATGGCCTCCCCTTACGTACGTACTCCCCAATAGCTTGATAAATTAAAAACTTTGTTCTATGAGTTTCTCTCCAGGAACAGGCTGACCACAGGTGGAAACACACCTACAAGGTATCCATCACAGCAGACACAAGAAGGGAGCAATGTGATGCCTGGAGCCCGTCGTGGTTGGAGACCAACATCCCTGGACCCCTCTTTACTGTCCATTTTCCCTATATAACTTCCTCAAGATTCTGTAACCCTTGAAGATGGGTTTTTTGAGACATTAGTCACCTTTCTTGCAATTTGACAGCTAATCTAATTAAACTACATTTCTCGATCCATAGCTCATTGCGATTAATTGGCTCTGATTGTGGGGAGCAGAGAGAACCCATTGCTCAGTTAGAAAAACAGTTATAATGTTATAATTCATATTTCTCCATTTTTTCTAAGTTGTCATGGGAGATCTTGTCAACTACATTGTTAAAACTCAGATCCAGAATTTCCCTGGCCAAGCTCTTGATACGGAGCTTAGTGTCCTTCTCTTTCTTCAATATTTCCTTTCTGGTTTCCTAGAGCCCCTGCACCTATGCTTTGAACCAGGAAGTGAGCTGGCATTTATCACAGAGGTAATTAATTATTGCTTTCACAAGGAAAACAGCTCAAACCCTGTATGTCACTAGAAAAGTTCTCTTTGCTTCTACTCCTTCTTGATTTCAGTGATAACCGCAGCCTCTGGAAATTGTTTCCACTGCCAGGCTTGTGGTCTCTTGCAAGCTCCTGAAGAGAGCCAGCCAGTCCACAGCATCTCCCTCCCCTGAACAGTTTTATGCACTCCTACGTGGCTACCAGATGATGATTTCTAAATTAGAGACACTGACCTTCTTTCAATCTCTAGTCTCGTATCATCACCAACTGCCTACTAAATCCTTCGACCAGGATATCCCATGGGCTCAAGAGAATTATCATGTTCCAGTCCACTAAGCTCCCCACTCTATCCCTCACCACCAGCCCAATCTGCTGGGCTGGGGAGGAGAAATTAAGGCAAATAGCCTTTTGACCATCTTAATGAGCAGATTCAACATATTGCTGAGTGTGGAGAGGGTGAAAACATTAGACAGTGGATAGCTTCTCACAGATGGCTTCAGGACCCATCAAGATCACTAAGAAAGTTCTCAAAACATCTTCTGCAGCTTGCGTTCAGTGGAGAATTTGGTTCACATCACGGTCGTGTCATAACTGGTATTAGTTTGTGCAAATATCCCTAGTTTAGTGCTACAGTGAAAGTCATCATGTATTTATAGATTTTAACTATGTGCCCAGCCTGGGACCACATGCTCTGGGGAGACAAGCTTACAATCTTCTTTTAAAAACGACCCATTCATTCACATATGCCTGTGAGCTGTTATGCAATCTGTTATTTATGATGTATTTGCACATATGCAGGGAATAAAGTAGTAAGGTGACTAAGAGAGAAAAAAAGTGCAAAGTTTAAGTAAAATGCAATTCTTAGTGGGATGTAGGCTTTTAGAGCCGATCCAGACATTTAGCATGATGAGATCTGTTAAAGTGCTTTTTAAAAGTGAAGAAACCCTTCAAATGCGAGGTCACAGCTGTGGTGGCAATAGCACATTTCTCTTAATCCTGCGTCACTGGCAATACCTTTTGACGTTTCTAACTTTTTCAGTTCGTATTTTATATCTCTCTCTTTTTTTTTTTTTTTTTGCTATCACAGATCTGGTATAAATTATGTGGAGAAATGGGGATGTAAGAAATAGGGAAGCTAAGAAAGGGAAACCAATGATAACAGGGACCGAGAAAATGTGGGCGGGAGGCCATTTTGCAGAAGGCAGGAGTGGTTTAAGGAGCTGGATGTGGAGCAACTTCCCCACACACGTTCTGCTGCTGCTGCCCACAAAGCTGTGGGTTCCAACCAACAGGAGATAAGTCAGTGGCTTAGAAGGCCCCAAAGAGATGAGAAAATCTTTGGAATTTTCTTGGACCACACCTGCCAGAGGCTGCCTTTCCCGTGTATCCCTCAGGTTCAGACTCATCTCAGCCAGGAGACGTTCATTGACAGTGTGCTGGGCTACCGGCCTCATACACTGAGACTGAAATTTGGGGCAATAAAAGAAAATGGAGGAGTCATAGATGGTCTCCAGGACAAGAAACTGTCCTAAAACAAACTAAATTATATTATTTGCAATACTCAGCATGTGTTAAAATGCACAGGGCTTTTAATTCAAGTCCTCAGAGCTGTCGGGAGAGTCTTTAATTACACCAGTAACTGACAGATTGGTTTTGTTGATCCCCAAGTCCTCACTTACTTCCTAAACAATAGAGCTTCTAAAATGAGGGATTGGTTGAAAAGAATGAAAATGAAATTTGACAGGAGGTTTGGATTGGCCCCAGTTGCCGGACGCGTGAGAGCCACTCTTGCAAAGAAGCACAATCTTCTCTCAGAAAAGAAGAGGCAGCACATGTTTTCCTCCGCAGTCTCATCAGTGAATGATGGATGCAGCCAAAGGAATCTTCTGCTGGTCTCATTTGCTTCCCTCTTGGAGCTGTATTCCCCAGTCTATTGTTTGTAACAGAAGAGAATCTCTTAGCTTTTCTTTTAAACTAACCTCCTCGGAGCCCCAGGTCCTATTTGGGGAGCGGGGAATTCCACAACACTAAGGCTGCCATTCCGTGCCGTCCTTATCCAAACAAATCATACAACTCAGTGTCTCACGTCCTGCTCCACTGAGTTTTTCTTCAGAGATCTCTCTCCAAATTACCAGAGTATTTTTAGAAATTCCAGCAAAAACTCTGAAGTGTCACAATATCCTGCTAATTAGAGGCTGTGTAGTAATTAGTCTTGTGTTAGTATCATCACCCTTGTCCATTTTTCCCGTACTCATTTCTCTTCTTCTCCCCCAGAGTGTCCATCACTGACTGATTACTTATGCTCTTCTAAGTTTATGCTTAGTATTTTGAAATAATTCATAACAAAGGCCACCAGCAACTTGATTAACCAGTGAAATATTAATAAGCCATTTTATCTGATATGGACAGTTCCTTTAGTATGGTTGTTTTTGTTGAGAATTTTGAAGAAATTTCAAATCACTCCCCATTCAACAGTCTGACTCTAAATTTGCAGAAACTTAACCTGGAAAGGCCACAGGTGAAAACGTAGTGTTGAACTCCATCGTTGCCTTGTTCCACAAATGTCACAGTGCATCGCAAACCTATCTTTATTTTCTCAGAAAAAGTGCCATAAGAATTTGTAGACAGAGGCTGGCCCTATGGTGTGGTGGTTAAGTTCACCAAGCTCCACTTCGGTGGCCTGGGTTCACAGGTTCGGATCCCAGGGGTGGATCTATATCCCTCATCAGCCATGCTGTGGCAGAGACCCATGTACCATGTGGAGGAAGATTGGCACAGATGTTAGCTCAGGGCTAATCTTCCTCAGTAAAAAGAAAAATGAAAGGAATTCATAGACTTCCATGGTCCTGTCTTATCTCAAGAATAAAGTGCCAGCAGCACTGGAATGGAAGTGGGAAGGTGAAACCAGAATTAGGGGGAGGAAGAGTACAGGGGGGCCTTCAATGCTTAACCAGGGCAACGCACAGAATCTTGACTGCAGCCCAGGTGCAATGAACGTCACTCAGATCTGAGCAGGATAAGAGTCTTAGAGCAGTTCAGAAGCAAAATTCAAGAGCCAAGGTATCATGAAGGCGAGGGTAGGGTTGGAATCTCCCAGAAAACTAGTATGAATAACTGGGCCCCTCTGAAGAACAAAGGCCTCCCATACACACATATACCAGGGTTGCTTTCATCCTACTTACATGTTTGATCCATTGCAGTTCAGCGTCTGACGCTCCCCACCAGGCTGAGAGCTTTCATTAAGTCCTCAAGAAAATGGTCTCCTTTTCACAAGTTCCCATGGCCCTTTTCACTAATCCAGTCAACAGACATTTCAGGAGGATCTGCTATGTGCCAGCCCAGTGCTTGTGCTGAAGGCAAAAGTGGAAGCAAAACACACGATCCATGCATGCGTGGAGCTCAGAACGTATGTGGGAGACAGATATTGTTCAAAGACTCAAGCAAACAAAAATGTAAAATGACAACTGCAACCACTGCTGCCAAGGAGAGGTACATGGCACCATAAGAGCCATACTCTGTGGTGACACCATAAAGGGATTTGTTCTGGTTAAAGAAGAGAGAGGAGGTGTCCCTGGGGAATGGCTGCTTTAGCCAAGATCTGCCAAGAGAATAAGGGTTAACTAAGGGCAGAGAAAACAAATGTGCTCGGGTCCTACAGTGGGGAAAGCTGGACCATGGTGAAACTGAAAGAAGTCCAATGTGTTTGGAGCAGTGAAAGTAATGGGGATAGTGGTGGATGATGGGGCTAGAGGGAAGCCGGATCCAGCAAGGGCTTCGTTAGCCATATTCAGTAGTTTCCTCTTCTTCCTAAGAGCAATGAGAAGCCACCAAAAGGTAGAGCAGGCATGAATTTCAGGCCACAAACTAAGTTGTGAAGAAACATGGTATTTCTATAGTTTCAGTATTTCACCTTGATTTCTATTTTAAGCCCATCTCACCAGATGATGAATACTTAATTGATAGTGAATCACTATCAATTCACTGTAAATTTTATCAATTTAAGGTTTCTCAGTCAATATAAGGTTTTGTTATATCCCATCCCCAGAATTGCATCTACTTTCTAGGGGTCCTCTGTTGTCAATGGCATCTGTGAAATGAATGCTGCTGCCTCTTTCTTCAGTGTTAATCCACACATGCCATCATCATTGGTGCATCCTGTCTGGAGACATTAAGTTATGAATATCTCAAATGACCTAATAGAGCAAGCACCAAGGGGGAGAATGCGGGATATGAAAATATTATCCTGCCGCAAATGACTTTTAGATGTCGATGGTAATATGATCAGATTTTTCCTACAAAATAGATCTCTTTGGATGCTTTGCAGGAAAAGGGGTGAAGGGATACAACACTGGATGCAGAGACCACATTATTATAAATAATTTCAGGTTTGTAGGTGATAGTAGTTTAGGCTAGGGTAGTAAGAATGAGATCAGGTGAGGATATGGGTTCATAGGATATGTGTAGGATAAAAAATGACAGAATTTGATGAAAAAGTTGGATACTGGGTTGAAGGAGAGATAACCCTGGGTTTCTGACTTGTGCAACTGGATGTGTGGTTATGCCACTCACTGAGTGAGAAAACTCTAAAGGAAGATCTGGGAAAAGGTCCTAAGTTGATCTTGACATGCTGAGTTTGAGATGCCTTTGAGGCATTCAAAAGGATATTGAGTAAGTAGCTGGGCCAATGTAATGGGTGGAGGCTAAGAGGAGAAGTCTGAGCTAGAAATATAAATGAGACCTCTGCATGTGGATTCTATTTGAAACAATGAGTATGGGTGAGAGTGTTAAGAGGGAGAGTCCACAATGGGAAAATAATGCAGACATGAGCCTCATCTCTTATTTACGTTGGCACAAGTTTCCTTTTGGCTGATTCAAAGAAAAGTGAGTACCCATGTCACACAAAACATCCTCCTCTGCATTAAATATCAGTCGGTGGTCCATCACAGAGCATAGAAATGTCAACATCTCCACCTTCAGGGTAAGCCTTCTGCCCATGCAGTTTCCTCATCTCAGTGCTAAAGAGAGTGTTTGTTCTCTTTTGTCTCATGTTTTGAGAACTGTAATGCCAGGGTCACTGACAGAGAGTGCTTTCAAAGCCTGCTTTCTGTTTTTGCCCTTGTGCAGCGACAGTGTCTGCAGCCTGTTCTGGTTCACCTGGACTCCCAAGTTAAAGATTCAAAATTGGTATCCCCACTATAAAGTGAAAATGGTAAGGTTTCTAATCTTCTCCATTAAATAGAACAGGAGAAATGAAACCTGGAAGTGTTAGGCCACTTACTAATCATTAAAAAAATAGAAGGAAGTTTAATTGTAAAAAGCAGGTAATAGATTTCAAGTCTCTGCTCCCCAAGTCCAAAGTTCAATTCATCTATCAAACTCCACCCTAGAAAAATAAATATAGGCACACATGTTCCCAAAATAAACACAACTTATTTCTCTACAAGTAAATGTGTGCCAAAAGTCCCAGAATTTCTGATAGAGTAGTAAGTGTGGACTCTTAGGAAGGATGCAATAATTATTTAATAATTAATCAAACAACAAGACCTAACAAAGTCCAATAAAGTGTTGCATAAATAGTGAGATTTTAGAATTTCCTGATGTTTTTTCTTTTAACTATTTCTTGAACAAAAGGGAAAAACTAATAACCTCAAATTTAATGAAAACATGTTAAATATAGTTTTAAAATGGGAGCCAAAGTGATGAAAATAAGAATGAAAGGAAAAACATTAGCACTGGGTGACATTTTAAAATATATTTTTTATTTATTTTAAAAAGTTCAAATAGTTACATAAGTTACACATAAAATTAATTAAACCTATGGAATGCCTGTGCTTCCATTTTCTAGAGATATAGAGGTAGGCTCTTTGTGTAGAGTGTCTGAGAACATTCTCCTCTTAGTTCTTTGGCCTTCATGGAACATTGAGATGATAATGCTTCCTGGGTGTTGTGCTTGTGAGTGAAGGGGCAGCATGTGCCCTCACACGTCTACCTCTCAACCAGTTGTATTTATAGAGTTCTCTTGATGCAATGCCAAGAATCAAGGAGGAGAAAGCGTGGTCAGTGAAAGCCACAAGCTAAAAGAGGCTGTGTAAAGGTGACCCAAAGCCAAATGTTCTGTTGTGTTCCATAAAGCCTGGGAGGGAAGAGAAGTCAGGGGTCTGAAGTATTCGGTGGAGGCTTCATAGAAGAAGTGGGGTTCAAGATGTGCTTTGAAAAATTAAGTGCAAAAAGAATAGAAAGTGTTTTCATAGAGAGTAACTTCGTGAGGCAAGAAGGATGACAAGGGTATTTGTGACTCAATTTCAAAACAAAAGCAAAAACAATAACAACCCAGCCCTATTGAAGTAGAAGTTAACTTGGATCGATTAGTAGGGGCTCAATTAGCAGTAGGTTGGAGCAGATTTAACTTCTTTTAATACCAAAAGACTGTTAGAGGCAAAGGAAAAGGTCATGACTATTTTTTTTTATTCCAGTGTCAACCAAATTTCATTTTTTCTATTTCAGGCAACAGAGGTATCTTTGGACACATTCCAGTACTTAATTATTCAAAATGTTTACATCCAAACAGAGCAGAGATGCCTATTAGGTACCTGGGGAAGGAGTTGGGCCACAGCAGAGCAACAACAGAACACATCAAGTCCTTGCCGCGTGGCAGTCCCCGGGAATGATCCATCCAGAGTGTAAAGCCAATTTGACGACTTTCACTAACTTACTTATGCATCTCAAATTTTGTCTTTACCAACTAAATATATTACAGCTCCTCTTCTCTACAGAGGAGAGAGGGTCCTTTTCAAGTAAAAAGGACTAAGAGTATTGTAGGTAATGCAAATTTTAGGTATTCCAAAGGAAGCAGTGGATAGTTTCAATCAATTCTTTGGGTGAATTTGGATTTGGTATAAAGGACGCTGCACAAAAAAGTTCCACCTAAAGAAGCTAACATGTCTTCCAGTCAGAAAGAAGAAGGGTCAGTAACTGTGATGCATGTCACTCACAATTTCTTTCGTATTTTCTTTTTTATGTACAACTTGAATATTTGAGACTTGGATAATAGAGGCTCTACTAAAGCTAATATTTTGATCTTTCTTTGAATTTAGTTTAAAAATGGAAAGCTCCCAGTTGTTATGGCTCCCTGGATTTTGTAATTTAAGTGAAAAACACTGAAAATAAGGACCTCTTAAATCTAGACTATAGTCATATCTAGTTAATTGTACTTTTTCTCACGCCTCTCTAAACTCGACTATTACACTTAGCAAAAAGCTTAGTAGCATAATTACAGTGCTATAAAAGACTTTCCCCTTTTTTTAAACTAATGTCTTCATCTGGTACATTTCACGATGCATCAATAAATTGCATAACCTGACAACTATTAAGAGTTTTTACCATACTTTGCACAATCAAGAAAAAAATATATTCATCATTTTCAGAGTACACTATTTTAATTCTCCTAATGCCTAAAGGCAATATCTCCAAAATCTTCGAAGATGTGAAAATTATTTTGTAAAATCAGTTTTTCGTAGACAATCTGAATTATAGATAGATATGACATTACGTTACATATACATATATAATATATACATATATAATATATATTACATTACATTATGTATATAATATGTACATTATATGTATGCTATATATATACTATATATACATTATATAATATATGGTACATTATACATGTTATATATCTAATAATGAACTACTAAAATTATAAATATTTTATGCTAAAGACCAGAAATACTAATTTAATTCAAAATCTATATCTGGTTCTTTGTATACTAAATTACAACCCAATATATCCTCCCCTACTCCTGAACAATCACTAGATAATTACTTTTTATACTATTTGTATACTTCTAAAGAATATACTCTCTCCTTCTTGGAGGTTTCTCTCTCCTGCTAACAGATGAGTTTATTGTCTCCACTTTCAAGCTGCTTTTTACTGTTGTTAAATCTTTTAAAATTTGTCTTATCTCTAAATCTAGCCAACTGTTTGCCTTCTTTGTACCACTTATTATTATACATTCTCCCTTCTGTACCAAACACAGACTAGAACCCTTCTGTAGTCTCCACTCATCTTCTTACTCTGCTACACAAATATTTCAAGTTGAACTATGTCAGTCTCCTTTCTCAAACATAAAAGCTGCAAAGTAATTCTACAAGATAATTTGTCTTCAATGGGATTCTGAGTGACATCTATCTTAGTACCTCCTTAGTCCACAAGCAAATTTTAATGTTCAGGGATCTAAAGAAACTATCATTTAAAACAAAGCAAAAAAAACCCACCCTGTATTAGATTACATAGCTATAGCCATAATTAAAAATATGCATAATGGGGGCCAGCCCCATGGCTTAGTGGTTAAGTTCGCACACTCCGCTTCAGCAGCCTGGGGTTCACAGTTTCGGATCCCGGGGGCAGACAGACAGACATGCCATGGCAGCGTCCCATATAAAGTAGAGGAAGATGGGCACGGATGTTAGCCCAGGGTCTGTCTTCCTCAGCAAAAAGAGGAGGATTGGCAACAGATGTTAGCTCAGGGCTGATCTTCCTCACACACACACACAAAATATGTATACACATAATGATAAAATATTTTAACTTTTTATAGCACTAGATGAATTTGACAATGCTCCATTTTATTTTCATCAGTGAAGCAATCAAGTTTTTAAAAGAGTCTTTTTACATTTCATTGCAGTATTTTTAAAAGAGAAAATTTGAATTAGTTTGAAATGTTCTAAAAATTTCCACTTCATGAACTTTATCAAGAGTCAACTCATTTAAATTTAGCTCAATTTGCCATTTTTAAGTTTTCAACTTGTTTAACTGGTGCCCACTAAATGGATAATAGATAGAAACTGTGTCTCAATATGAAATACCACATTGTAAAAATGAGAAAAAGACATAGCCAAATCCCAAATTAAAGAATTATGCACCTGTCTCAATAAAATGATCTTGTAAATGTCTAAATAGGTGGAGAGTTTTTCTTTTGTTTTCTCTCTTAATATTTATTAAATCAACAATAGTGTTTTGGGTAAATCTTATTAATGGAATACACAAAGTTCTGGGCAAGTGAAATTTTAATTCATTTACATTAGATTTGCCTACAATCCACATTTTTAGTAAAAGGGCAATAAGCATTCAGATAAGGGGCTTGTAAATAACATGTTATTTTGAATATTATGTATTTTTTTTCTACCATTTAAGACCATTAAAACTTTTTTTGTGTGTGGTTCCATTTATTTAATTTATTTTTTATTGAGGTATAATTGACATATAACATTATATTAGTTTCAAGTGTACAAAATAATAATTAAGTAATGAAGAATTAATCCCAGAATCATGTGAATGTGAATTGATGCATTCAATAGTTGATGTATTTTATACAACCAGAGTAAGCAAAATTTAACACTTTTGGATTTATCATTTATAGAGGTTAGCTCAAAAGCAGCTGTACTACTGTATATATTAAATACTTTGTACTGAGTGAACTTATCAAGATACTAATATGTGTAGAGAAATAAAAAGTTTGTGTTAAATTGAAAATGTACTTTTTTCATGGCAGTGATTTACTGAATCAAACAAATGGCTCAAAACATAACCCCACCTTACGTAAGATTCCCAATTTTTCTGTGAACTTGGTCAATAAGATAACATTAAATATTTAAATAGGGTTCTGGTGTCATAGAGCTCAATTCTTCAATTATGAAATATATTTTTGTTTCTACAGAGATTGGTGTTAGAAATTACTTGATCACCAGTTAAGCGCAGTAGTTAACATAGCAGGAAATTGTCTTTGTAACATTGTTTGAGAGAAACATAATGAGTTTTTTTAGCCTTAGCTTATAATCTTGGATCCATCAAAAAGGTTCTGCTATCCATTAAAAAGTCCTTTGTGGAGATGAAAATGGTTCATGTTCAGTCTTCTTTAGTCTCTTCTTCCCAGACATAGCATTCTAAACCCAAAGAATTCTGTCCTCCAGCTAATGTCATTTTCCATGTTATTTTCTCATTTCTGCAGCTCCTATCCTCCCCAGGCTACTTGCTGCACTCCAGCTCAAATATATACTTGTGAACACTGCCCTCAAACTCATCCACCGGCTCACTCAGGGTAAAACACATGTGCATCTTTTCTTGCCTCTGAGTTGCAGATCAAAGTCCATGTTTCACAGAAGCATTTTATTGATGAAACCTAGTTATTTTCATTCTACAAGTATAATCTCTGCTATTCCATTTAATTCAGTATCTGTATTTTTGCCACTCATATATCTGTTTCTTTCCTTCCTTATTAATAAATTCCTTAAGAAATGGTGTCAAATATTCGTTAAATATATATTCAGAAACTTGGAACTCTTAAGTGAGCAGTATCTTACTTGGCCTTCACTGAGGAAGCAACAAAATGAAGTATGAGTTTCATTCTGTTAAGCCTGGAAATTTATTAGAAACCAAGAGCAAATGGTTGAAACTGGTTTGCTAGATCAACAGTGAAAAATGTGATAATATTTAATGGCCTATGTTAATCATGATAAAGTCCCTAAATTGTAATTTACAACCAAAACAGTTGGTGGCAACTTTGAAGTAATTTTTTGTTTTTTTACAGTGTCTATGTTGCCTGCACATTCTTAGACAAATACATTAATATAAAAAGCCTTCATAATTACATTGGTTTAGACATTTTTTGATGTTCAAATAATCCTATTTTAACATAACTTCTGTTTGGTATACATGGTGGGAAAAAAAAAAACCCCAGAATAATAGCAACTGTGCCCCCAAATAATAGTGCTTATTACCCAGATATTTTTGCAAGAGTTTTAGCCTGATAAAAATTTTACTTCCTCTTAAAAGCAAATCAGGAGTCCCTTAGAAACAACATTCCTACCCAGACACAAGATCAGGCTCAATACCCTAGGCACAGCAGTGTGGGAAGTGTTGAGGAGACTTTTTTTTTTTTGTGGGGAAGACCAGCCCTGAGCTAACATCCCTTGCCAATCCTCCCCTTTTTGCTGAGGAAGACTGGCCCTGGGCTAACATCCGTGCCCATCTTCCTCTACTTTATATGGGACACCGCCATGGCGTGGATGACAAGCAGTGTGTCCGTGGGCGCCCGGGATCCGAACTCACGAATCCCGGGCTGCCGGGTGCGAACTAAACCGCTGCGCCACCGGGCGGCCCCGAGGAGACTTCTTAAGAGCTTCTTAAATGTCCCCAACCCTCCTAGGTCCTCTCCCATTAGGCTTGAACTTCCTACCAGAGAAAGTTATTCTTTGGTAAGAATATTCTTTAAAAAAGAATATGTCTTTAAAATATTACAAACTCAGAGTAACCCCTTTAAAAGGCAAATGTCCTCTAGAGGTGCAATGCATTGAGGCTTATTCGCTGTTAGCACCAAGGAAAGTTTAGGGGGAATATAATTAGTGATTATGGCACTGGAGGAACTCAAGGGAGGTTTCAGAAGCATTTAACTATTTCTCTAAATTATTTTTCTCTTTTTTGTTATTTTAAGAGATGCAATCACCAACCAACCTGAAACGTCCAAACCACACCACAAGAGCACCGCCAGCACAGATGGGCCAAAAAGTGCCCAAGAGAGGACCTTTGTCTCATTTTTAATGCTAGTATTTCCCCTGCAGGAGGAGCTTAGGCCTTATTTCCACAACCTGCAGGGTATGTGGAAGCATGCTTTCCAGCTGAGCCTGCGCAAGCGAATGCCCACTTATCCATGTTGAATATTCATTCCCCATCTGAAATAAAAGGCCCCTGCTGCCCTGCGCTCGCTCGAGGAGAACCACGACTTTGGAAATGATTCTGCGTGGCCTCCTATTTGATGAAAATAAACCCTACTTCAGGCGACAACTACTTCTGGTGCAGAGTCTGATTTTAACTCGCCAGGAAGCAAACCCACTTTGGTTCGGTAACAATTAAATAGACAGACATTGGTGTAAGGTTTTATTGTTTTTATTGGGGCTGGTGAGGGATAACCAATCTCACTTCTTTATCAAATTTGAAATCAAATCAGAGGTAGGTTCACAGATGAAGAACAGACTCTGTAAAATTGGATTGAGAATGCAGCTGTGACCAGCAGCCAAATGTATATACTTCTGAATATTTTACCCTGGGAGTCTACCTACCCACTTCCCAGCTGCTCTGGAAGTTAAAACAAGGAAGAATGGAGCGAAATGTATTGTTCTCTTGGACAGTACACTGTCCAAGATAAATAAAGCCGGACACTAAAGTGGTAAGGACAGATTTTACTCAGTAATATACTATTGCTATTGGGAAGAGGGTCCAGCTTGAACTGAACTCAACTTCATTTTGTTTAGAGGTGACTGACTTTTTAAAGGGAGATTGAGGGAGTAGAGAGGGGAAGTGGCTGGAGCTTGAGCAGAGTCATGGAAGTGAAAAATTACTGAGGGTTGGTCACTGTAAATGCCAATTAGGCCAGCTGTGCATTTTAGCTGACAATTATGGAAGTTAAGAGTCTATCCCCTCCCAGGACACTGAAGACAGAGGCCCTATCCTTCCGGATGATTACGTTTCAAAGAAATGGTTTTCAGGTTCTTGAGAAAGGCACTCCTGAGTTGTAGGAGATACACATGTATCTCAAAGGGACAGAAAAATGATTCACAATTGTAAGCCCTTTTGAGTAAATGCTCTAAGAAAAGGAGGTCTAGGGCCATCTCCAGTGTTGGCTAAAAACAAGTAGTAAATCCTTTTGACAGCCCTGAGTTGTCCAGAGAAAAACTCAAAAGGGGGCTGGCTGGGTTGTCACAGGGACTCAAGCTCAGGCTACTAGAGCCATGTTAAAGCCTCTTCAAGTCTCTTAGTGCAGGAGTTTGAATGGAGCTTTTGCTGAGAGTTTTTGTAGTCCTCGGTTGTCCACAAAGAAAATGCTCAGAAGGGGCAAGATTTGATCACGCTCTGTTCCTCTGTTCAATGTCTGAGGATGGCTGGAAGAAGGCGAGAGATATCTTGCCAATATAACCAGGGGGGCAAATGGTTCTATACTATGGAGCCAAGCAAGGCTACTGGGGGAGGGGAATGGATCCCCCTGGAGCAACAGTTCTCAACTGGGGTGATTTTGCCCCTAAGGGAACATTTGGCAATGTTACAGACATTTTTGTTTGTTCCATCTGAAGGACAGGGGTGCGTGCAGTAGGTAGAGGCCGGAAATGCTGCTGGGGGGAAGGAAAAATAACATTCCCTGTAACCTTCTGAGTTCCTGGGTGAGATCCCTGATATAAGAGACAGATTAACAAGAGCAAAACAAACAGAAGTTGACTAACATGTCTACCCCATGTGTACATAGGAGATACCCAGGAAAAACAAGTAACTCAAAGAAGTGGTTTTAGAATTCAGGATTAAATATCATCTTAATAGAGAAAGAGGAAGGGGGATGTAGGCCTTTTATGGGTGAGTAAATGATTTTTAGGAAAGATGAATGGGTATTTAGAAGAACAGATGGGAGATACGTTAGTTTGTGACAAAGTTTGTCTCGGTGTGGTATCACCCACTAGTCTCCTCTCCTGTAATAAGAGTCAGTCTTTCCTGGTTGATGAAACTCCCTGGGAGGAGATTTATGACAAGTGAGTTCCTTTTGGAGAATCTGTCTTTAGGCAGATAAGGGGAGTTCAGAGAAAGCCTCTCCCTGAATTTGCTCTTTTGCAAGTGCCTGTAGGTCAAAATAATCAATATACCAAAGCAGCATATTTTGGGGTGGCCTGTCCTGAACTCCTAAGTCATAGTTTGGGGTGGCGTATTCCGCTACCCTTCACAGCTAAACATCCTATAACACATTAGGCAGCCCTCCACAACAAAGAATTATCCAGCCCAAAATGCCAGTAGTGACAGAACTGAGAAACCCTGACTAAGAGTTTACAGTGCACTTTAGGATTCATCACTCACATTATTCTCACAACTGGCACATGAGAAAGGGATGGGAGACACCATCATTTAACACAAGAGAGAGCTGAGTCTGTAAAGGTTAAAAGATTTTCCCAGCATTACACACTTGAACACTGACTTGTGATTACCACTAGCAAGAGGAGAAGATAAGCAAGTGAAGTCCCACCACATCCTGGAAGAACAAGTTTAAAAGAGACCAAAGTGGAGAGGCTTTAGTAATCCAGGAGGCAACAGGGGGACTGTAGCAGAGTGGGGAGAGGGACACCGAAAGGAAAACTAGAGAATGCTGGAGACCAACTTCACCAACCTCTCAGTTAGCAAAAGTCTGCCTTACCAGAAAAGTACAGCAGGAAACAGAAACTTTCCTACACTAACAACATTTGAGATGTGCTATCTGACGGAGAAAAGTGATATTAATTATAAATTGCTACTATTTGTGGGATTTCTTTATCTTCTCATAAGTTGTATGTGGTTTTTTTTTTTTTTTTTTTTTTTTATTTATTTATTTATTTTTTTGTGAGGAAGACCAGCCCTGAGCTAACATCCGTCCAATCCTCCTCTTTTTGCTGAGGAAGACTGGCCCAGGGCTAACATCCGTGCCCGTCTTCCTCTACTTTATATGGGACGCCGCCACGGCATGGCTGACAGGCAGTGCGTCGGCGGGCGCCCGGGATCCGAACCTGTGAACCCCGGGCTGCCAAGCGCGGACTAAACCGCTGCGCCACCGGGCGGCCCCTGTATGTGGTTTTTAATCTTAGACGAGTTCATGCTACTTTTGAATAACAATTTTCTCCAAATAAAAGTCAGATTCTCTCTGCTAGTTCAGGTGCTGCTGCCTAATTTTAGGGATGTCTCACGATAAGGTATTTGTGACAACGCAAATTTGTGAGATGTAGTGAAATGCAGACAATGACAGGAAGTATTATAGAAGAGGATCTCTTGAATTGTAAAAAATGTACAGTTTTGTGAATATTGAATAGAGATTGGGAAGACAACATGATTAACTTGTTACTCAGTATGAATTATATCACGTGCCATTATTATCACAAATCGAGGCCTGAGCTAGACTTTGGAAGACAAGCAAGTGATGAAATAAAAAAGGTCTCCTCCGTAGCCAGTCAGTCAGTCTTCCAAGTGGTTGGCACTGTGGTAGTCCAGGAAATTTTGCTAAAATTAGCAACATTAAGTCCCAGAGGACTCCACAGGGGAGAATCCTGTGGGGAGAGAGACATATAAAAAATTGATTATAATAAAACATGATAAGAGCTATAATATTAATGTAGAAAAGTAATATGAAACATGGAAGGAAGAAAGGAAGCAAAGGTGGACTGTAAAAGTGTATTAGTCAGGACTCCAGAGAAACAGAAAAAATAGACTATATATCTCTAGAGAGAGAGAGAGAGAAGTTTACTATTGGAATTGGCTCACATGGTTATGGAGGCCAAGAAGTCCCATGATTTACTACTTACAAGTGGAGAACCAGGAAAACTGATGGTGTGATCCAGTGGGAGGGAGTTGGGGGAGGCTGAAGGTATAAATCTGATTTGAATCACAAAGCCCAAGAAGCAGGAGCACCAATGTCTGTGATCAGGAGAAGATGGATGTCTCAGCCCAAGCAGAGAGAGAGTGAATTTGCACTTCCTTCACCTTTATGTTCTAGTCTGGGCATTCACTGGATTGGATGATGTCTCTCCACATTGAGGATGGCCAGCTGCTTTACTCAGTTCACCGACTCAAATGCTAATCTCTTCCAGAACCACCCTTACAGACATTTACATATGAACTAATGTTTTCTCAGCTATCTGGGCATCCCTTAGCCTGGTCAAGTTGATGCATGAAATTAACCATCTTAAATCCACCTCTTGTCAATTTAACACCTGTACACAACTCTTTAAACCATACTTAATCTCCAAATAATGACAATAACAAGGTCATAATTCCACCTAACATCATACAACTATGCTGTGTACATCTGGAAACACACTACTCCCTTCTCCAGAAAAGGAGGGAAAGTCCTTTAATAATATTTACCCTTCTCCTGACGTCCTGGTACTTGAACACTGTGATGTAAAATTAACGATACGTAAAGACTGATGTAAAGTCAATACATGTTATGTTGCATGATAAGAGACTAAAAGAGAAATGAAAATAAAGGTGTTGGCTTACTATATTTGTATAGACACATGAATGTATTTACAACAAAATAAGGAAAAATATTCATGACAATTACAGTCCTTGTTTCTGTAGCTGGGCACGTGGTTGTGTTTATAACCACCTTCTTCCATGTTCTGGATTATCTTTGCCGTCAGCAAGCACCCAGCTGGTCGTGGTTCCTTACCCCATGGGGCGACCCAAACCTTGAATCCTGAAAGGTCTGGATGATTACTGATTTCTTTTTTTAGAACGTAAAATTTTATAAAATAAATAAGACCCATAGAAAAGCAGAAGACTATTTCAGTTCCATTTCAGATTTAGCCTCAGATGGTTTGCCTCAAATACTGAAACCCTCCGTGGACAAGCAGGGTTCCTGTAGGTAAGAAGATCCCTTCTTCCAGCAAGCAATTTACATTTCTGATTTTGGTTGTTTTTATAAAATTCTAACACAAAAAGTTTCTCCAAGGCAGGCACTACAACACTGATCAACAAAGCCTTTAGGAAGAAACAGTGCAGTGCTGCCTAGAAAATTACGGCAATGCTTCGCAGGCCAGATTAGCCCGGAACATGACATGGACAGACTAATCTCGTCCAAACTGGGCTGCTGCAGTTGTCCATTCATCTTCGTCACAGGGCGTGGTCATACTAAGAGCTGCCCTAAGGGCTCTCCCGTTTTGCAGACATACCCTTCCTTGCCTCCATTATGGAGCAGTAGTCAGATTTCCCCCAGGTAGTCAAGATCAATCAACCCAGCCGACACTGTAGCTCACTTCCTCTCTGTTGACTCTGAGGCCTGAGGAGCCCAAAGTGGCCAGTGGGCAGTCTTAACTTCCAGCTCAAGGGCATCATTGTTGTGTCTCCTGCGGGAAGCATTCCTCCTCTGGAACTAAGACCTCTAGGGCAGATGAGCATAAAGTCACAGGAAGCCACAATTTTGCTAGCAGGTCACTAGGGGTAATAGTGAGTGGTACTACTCCCATTTCCACCCCCTGATTCCCAGCCCCAGAATCCTGACTATGGGAGATACAGCAACACATAATGGGTGCTGCATCAAAGGGAATCTGGGAAAACCTCCAGAGGAGAATATGTTTTAGATAAATATTGAGTCAGATAAATTTTACAATTAAAAAAAAACAGAGGGGATAATTGGAGGGTAGAAAAGCACAAACAAAGGCCTGGTCTGACAAAAGCTCAGGTGAGTTTGGGAACAGGATATGTTCCTATGAGAGCAGCCTGACCTGAAAGGCTGATGGGAAAGGAGATAGGAAGACAGGATTGGTCCTCTGCTGTCTTGGGAGTCTGGACTCTAACTGAGAAAGAAAGTTTAAACAGGTGATAAATAAATGATAAAGCCTGAACTAGCACTGTGAATGGGAAAGGAGAGAAAGGAAGACAAATGTGATTCAAAAAGAAAACATTCTATACTCACACTTCTGACACCAAATGTGTGCCTTTTTCCCTCCCATTAAGTAATTCTGATACTAACTACCTGGAGTTAGTGCAGACTCCACAGGTTTAGGGCTGAGTCCCACAAGACTGCACCCCACTTCAGATGCCAATCACAAGTAGTGGGTTCCCAGGTTACTCACATTTCTGTCCAACTTGGCTACAAATCAGGAATTCCCACAATCCCTCCCTCAGATTTGACAATTTGCTATCATGGCTTACAGAACTCAAGAAAACACTTTATTTACTATTACCAATTTATTATAGAGGATATTACAAAGGATAAAAATGAACAGTCAGACGAAGAGGTACATAGGATGAAGTCTGGAAGGATCCCAAGCACAGGAGCTTCTGTCCCTGTGGAGTTTGAGGAATACCACCCTCTGGGCACATGGATGCATGCACCAATCCAGAAGCTCTCCAAACTCCCTCATTTAGAGTTTCTATGGAGGGTCCATTACTTAGGCATGATTGATTAAATCGTTGGCCATTGGTGATTAACTCCATCTCCAGTCCCTCTCCCCTGCCTGGAGGTGGGAGGTTGGGACTGAAAGTTCTCATCTTCTATTTGCATGGTGGGTTCCTCCAGCAACCAGCCCCCATCCTGCAAGCATCACTTCATTAGCATAAACTCAGATATGGTTGAAAGGGGCTTATTATGAGTAATGGAAGATGCTATCTCATCTCTATTGCTCAGGAAACTTCAAGGGCGTTAAGGAGCTCTGTGTTGGGAGCTGGGGACAAAGGTCAAATAAATATTTCTTATTATATCACAATTTCCCCGATTCTCGAGGCAGAAGTGATGGAATTTGGCAGGTGATTGGTCGTAGCAGTCAAAGAAATGGGAAAAGCCAAAGGTGCTCTTGGGAGTTTCTTGTCGAGTGCCTGATGGATGAACAATAATACAGTTAAAAGGTTCTGAACTTAAAGGAAGAGAAAAAGATTGAGGTAATGGCAAAGAAAAAAAATAAATTATTTTTTAGTATTTCAATATACAGACTTGAGATTTAAGAGAACACTAATGTTTAAAAATTTATTATATGTTTGTCTATTGGTGATTTATTCAGCATTTTTCAGCCCAGAACTTTGATTGCTGTTTTTAAGTCTAACAAGTATTGCCTGAAGGAAATTGTGGCTAATGGGGAGATAAGACAAGCGCACGGTTTTATAGTGAGTAATGCATACGTAATAATATGATTCAGTACTAAAATTTACATAACACTTTGCATGTATTCCAGAGAAGTTCAGAGGAAAGAGAAATGAATGAGTAGTGCAAAAAGGCTTCACAGTGTAGGTGGAAGTAGGTTGGGCATTCCAATCCAGGGGAAGAACATAGGCAATGGTGGAGCTAAACGTGATGTCTCTGGACAGTGCAGAGACTAGTTTTTTAAAAGGTTGGGGAGCAGTGGAAAATTAAGTTGACTAAGTGGGGTGAGAACAAAATTATAAAACAGCTGGAAAAAATATATGTATGTGTACATATGTGTATATATGTGTATACACACAAACATATTGATATTTAATATAACAGAAGATCAGAATCATAGAAAGAGCTTTAATTTCTAAAATGAATGGCATAATTAAATCAGTGTTTAAGTAACATTTTGGGGACAGTGAATGCAGGAAAATAGAATTCAAATTTGGGTCCAATCACCACCAAATGATGACCAACTTTTGATTCATTCCTTTACTACGTATTTATTGAATGATAAATATTAGTGTGCCAGGCACTGTTCTTGTCCTTGGGATACTAGGTCTGCAACACAGGCAAGGTCCTGGCACCCACAGAATTTATAATCTAGTTGTGAGAGACAGGTGATATGCCAGGTGGTTAGAAACGCTGAGGGAAGGAGAAGGCTACCTCAAGCCTAGACAAGGAACTAGGAGGAGGACAAGAGACTATAGATAATTACCAGTGGAAGACCAAAATTTCAAACCTGGATAAATGCAGAAATGTTTGTACCATTGACACAGATGGGGAAGTGAGAAATAAGCATGGTTCAAAATGAAAAATAAGTTCCCTTTGGGACATATTGAATATGGCGTGATAGCAATACAATTCAGTGGAAAAGTGATGAAAACAAAAAGTAAGAAAAAAATATTTGCCAGGACATACGCATGAGCTTTTGTGAGAAAAAAAAAAAATGGATAAACTTTACCTTTAGTGAGTAAATTCTCTACATTGAAGTAGGCAAGCTGTGGTATTAAACATATTCTAATTTGCACTATATCACAACTATAAGAAGTTATTAAAACCTCCAAATCAACCTTGAGAATGAGCACCTTTCATCTGTCCTATATGACTTGTTTTTAATCAACCAAATGTTCACCCACAATGGAGACAGAAAAAAACCTGAGTCAACAACCTGTAAGAACATAATGGAAACCATTTCAATAGTGAGTGAGTTTTCCGGGTAGGTTTTGTGATTAAACCAAAGCCACAGAAGTTGCGAAGCCTCCTTGTCCCATATGTTAAAAGTAACATTTTTCCAGGTAGCTGACTCTTTACTGTAGGCAAGGAGAACTTGACAGTCAAGGAGAGCATTTACTCCTAAACCATAGAAGATGTTCCTGCCCTCTCTTTATGGCTGGCCCTTCCAATGCCTTTTTCTAATATCCAAACAAAGAAAAGCTGGATTCCATCTGGAATCTAACAAATGTCACCCAGTTCTCATGCTCAGGTTTGTGATGTTCTGGGTGATTAAATTGGATGGGCTGCATCTTAGAGTTGCCTTTTACCTGTGACTGAATGAACTAATGGAGAAACCATAGCTCTTTCTCCTCACCACTAGCAAATGGGGTCTGTGCATAGGTGTTTCATTTAGTTTCCACCTGCTGTAACATTCCGTATCTGCTGCTACTCACCCTAGCTCAGTCTCTTGCATGAGGAATCTCTTGCTGGCAGCTGCAGGCCTGATGAATTCATCCTTAGTTATTTCTCAGGTAGGACTGGATTAACCTATAAGGCAACCAGCCATCTCTGTACGGAATTTGAAAAAATAATATTCTGTTTTATAAACTGAGAAAGAGAGACAGGTAGCACTACAGAAGCCTAATGATCTGTCTCTCGCATCCATGCTAATGGCGTCCAGGGCACTTGCCTGACCTGCTTTTTGGAGAAAATACACCACCACAGCCACATAGTCCTGCTTGAAGTCAATGGCACTTTGAAACCTAGATGCTGCTTATGTAGAAACTCAACAGTAATGATCCAAATATTCCTCACAATTGGTAAATAGAACCAGAAAAACAAGTCTATTAACCACGCTAACATCTGCCACAATTGTATCCTGAAAGGTAGCCTCACTGGAGGCAAAGCAGCGACTGTCATCTGCTCCCTGCTAGTTAATTTAAGGAGACAACTTGCAGTTAGTCACACAGTTTGCAACAGTGTAGGGATCTGCATACCTCTGTTAGAGACCACCAGACGGCCTCATATTCTTTACAATCCAAAGTATGAGCAAGATAAAATACACTTTTTAAACTATCAAGGGATGTACATGGCTTAAAACAAAATGGTACAGATAGCTAAAAGTAACAATTCTTCCCTGCTCTTACAAATATGTTTAACGAGGCAAAAATTATGTTTTTCCCAAGAACTCATCTTTGACATTATCAGAGAAATATAACACTATTTACAATCCATATTTATAAAATTTTCAAAATCATCAATCAACACATAGTTATTATGTGTCAGGCACAAAGTTCTATGCTGTGTTGATGTTGCAAAAATATTTAATCTTCCAATCTAAGTCAAGAATGACAAATGGGTCTCAAATCTCATGCCAACTCAAATCAATTGGGAGTGGCTTCTGGAACACCATATTTTTAGAGGATTCCATGTTCGTCTCTGAGCTCAGTCAGAAACAGTGCCATGATTGATTAGTAATGACTGTTGTGGGGATGAGAAAGACAATCATTGCTCCCATGCTATGAATTTGCCACCCCAATCTAAGGCAATAGGAGGCAAGATGAATGAGTGATAATTACTGAAGAGTCATCAAAGTTCTAGAATATTCCTGGGTGCCATGAAACCATCTCTGTACTTCTGATAGAAGCTATATGTCATGTGAAGTTTCTCAGAAATAACTTAATAGGGAAACATTATATTAATGGAAAGTTTGTGAGTTTCATTTTGAATCTATTATGAGTCATATATTCAGCAAGGTCTTGGAGATACAAATATATGTATATGTATACACATATGCACCCACACCCTAAGTTTCACAGTCAGTGGCTCATACACTGCTCCTTTCAGTGGGTTGGGAATATTTTCATGATTTTTGAATAATAAGATTAGATCATGTGAGGTGAAAAATTTTTTAAAAGTCAGAATAAAGCAATATATAAATTAATCAAGAGTCTGAATGTGGAAATACTGCCATCCCTTCAAATGAGAAGCCAGTGTCTATAGCCAAAGATTTTGGGTCAAGAGTTTAGAAGCAGATAGCATGCTATATCATGGTATAGCTTGACAAGGAACTGTCACCAATCTCCTTACAACTTCAAAGAAACATGAGTTAAGTCATCCCATGACGCTAAAAATATGTCCAGTTGCTTTGGCTACATATCAGACCAACGAGTGGGTGAACAAGAACATCTAGAACAATTAAGGCAGTGAAGTTAAAATTGTACATTATTGCTGAATTTGGAAGGTTAAGTAGAAATTCTGGTCATTCATTTTGGTCTGAATTAATTTAAAATACTGTCCTTATTTTTTCATACAATCATGCAAACTACTACATCACTTCAAAGGATTAATTTGGCTATAATTTTTCATGGAATGAATTTCTTCTATACTAGACTTTAAGTATCATTGAAATCACATTTAAACTATTTTCAAGGAATTTTATAATATACAATACCTATTAAAGCATTATGAAGTTTGTTTATAATAGTTACTCTTATTTGTTAGTGGTATAGAAATCAGTGCCTAAACCCAATGAATTAAACTCTGTAATTCAAAAATTGTAACAATTAGATAGAAAATGACAAGATGTGTTAAGTCTTCCAGAATTATCAGAAATATTTTTCATTTGTTCTTATTAATGAGAGAATATTTGGAGCTTATCTATAAGTTTTTGCATTCAAAGAATAAAAAAATGACATAAGACAAAATAAAGAGTTTACAATTAAATTATAGATATAGTCATTAAAAGGTATAGATATTAATCAAGTTAGTATGCCATTTATTTTTTTTAATTGATAGCAGAATTAACATTTTAAAAAAATAGAGCTTTTATAAGTGTTAAAGAAATGTAATTAGCAAGAAGAAACTAAAATGTTGACATTATTTTGACCAAAACTGTGAATTATTTTTGATATTAATTGTCTTAACATCACCTATGCGACTTCCACTGAATCTAACATGGTTAGGGTCTCAAAAAACTAAAGTAAGACACCAACACTAAAGAATCAATCACGAAAAAAATTCAAGTCATTCAAGTAAAAAAAATGCTATCTTTTCTTGTCTGAGTTAATTAAGGATTGTTAAAGGTATGAAAGAAAAGATGAAAAAGCATGACAGAAATAGTTAGAAATGTTTATTACAGAACACAAAATATGTTTCCCATTGAGTAATGTACACCATAATTATGATGAATTGCATAATCATCAGATGTCCTCTTCTTGATGGAAATATTCTGATTTTAGACTGCTTATTAAAAACATTTATTCAGGTAATGAATATTCAATCTAGTTTATTTTAGAGACCTTAGATTTTTCTAAATAATTTGTAACCACTTTAATAGAAACATACAAATTCTGTTTGTAATTTTTTTTTAATAAACTACACTCTTTAAAATTTTTTCACTGAAGACATCTTATTTCTGCAATTTCAAGTCCTTGCATTGTGCACCCATAACATTCTTGGAAAATGTGCATAATGGAATTTAAGGTAATATTTCATTCTAGAAAGTTTGAAATGTTCTGCTTAAAGAAATAATTTTTTTGAAGTATAAAGTAGCTAACATGCTACTCAGAAGCTTCATATAATGTATAAAATGGAAATATATATTTAATGGAAAAAAAAAACTATCAATCCAGTGGTTGAGATTTTTTTCATCATTAGGCTTATATCAAATCTAAAATGAAGTTTATACTGTCTAGTCAGATAGTTTAATTTATATTTTAGATACTTAAGTGGTAGCCTAATTCCCTTGTAACGAAAAATATTTACCAAACATCTCTAGTACATTGTTGGTACAGGTTATTGCAATAATTCTTCCTGTTCCTGAACCAAATCTCTCTTCAATGTGGCTTTGTTAATCCTCCAATTAAGAGGCAGAGTCTATTTCCCCACCTCTGGAATTTTGGTGGACCTTTTATCTTGCTTTAACCAATAGAATGTGGCAGAAGATTCACTCTGGGACTTCTGAGTCTTGGCCACCAGAAGTGTTGTGGCCTCTGCTCTCACTCTTTTGGAATGCTAATGTTACTATGTAAAGAAGCCCAGTCGAACCTTCTTATGAATGAGAGACAACAAGGAGCGGCCCAGCTGTCAGACAACACCAATGCCAGGCATATGACTGGGGCCATCTTAGACCATTCAGCCCCCGTTGCGTGGAGAGATAGCTGGCTGCTTGAGTAACTCCAGGTGAGACTAGCAGAACTGCACGGTAGAGCCCAGTCCAAAGCACTGACCCAAAGAAATGTGAGTAAATAAAATGGTTGCTGTTTTAAGTCACTAAATTTTAGGGTGGTTTGTTATACAGAAAGAGAAAACTGACAAAATTTGGTAGTCAGAGCAGAGTGCTGCCATAGCAAGAATCTAAAATGTGGCATCAAGAGAACTATTGGCAGTAGCTGGAGACACAATGAAGAGGCTGCTATAGAGAGCTCAAAAAAGAGTTTCTTGTGTTATGTAGCACCGGAAGTTTGGCAAAACTGTCACCTGGAGTAATTTGGAAGACAGCAAATGTAATTAATGAAGACTCTCCATGGTTAAATGGCCTTTCTCCTCAAATTCAACTGTAGATTCAATTCAATCTCAATCTCAATCAAAATTCTAGGAGGCTTTTTTTAAGAAATTGGCAAGCTAATTGTAAAATTTGCATGGAAAGGCAAAGGGACTAGAAAAACAAATCTATTTTTTTAAAACAAGATTGGAAGACTACAGGACATATTACACAACTACACTAATCAAGATTATGTGCTAGTGGAATAATTCCATTTAGATCAATGGAATGGAATAGAGAGCCAAAAAATAGATCCACACTTACAAGGTCATCTGATTTTGACAGAGATGCCAAGGTAATTCAATGGGAAAAAGATAGTTTTTTTCAACTAGCATGCTGGAAAAGCAAGAGATTTTATATATATGAAAAAATTATCCTTGACCCTTAACTCACACCATGCACAAAAATTAAGTTAAAATGAATCATGGACTTAATTGTAAGAGCTAAAATTATAAAACTTCTGGAAGAAAACATAGGAGAAAATCTTTGAGATATTGGCTTAGGGAAAGATTTCTTAAATAGGAAAAAACCATGAAACATACTAAAATTGATAAAATACACTTCATCAAAGTTAAAACACTTTCATTCTTTTAGGGACACAGTTAAGAAAGTGGAGAGGCAAGCCATGGACTGGGAAAAAACATTTGCAAAGCACATATCTAACAAAGAGCTGGGATGCATAATATAAAAAGAACTATTGTAACACAATAATAATATGAAAAATAGCCCAGTTTTAAAAAGTGGGCAAAATATTTGAAAACACATTTCAGATAAAAAGATTTACAAACAGTGAATCCATGAAGAGGTGTTTAATACCACTAGTCATCAGAAAAATACAAATTAAAACAACAGTGACATACCCGCTAACATGTCTAAAATTTAAAAGACCAACACTACCAAGTGTTGACAAGTATGTGAACAGTTGGAACTCTCATAATTTCTAATGGGACTGAGAAAGAGAGGGGCCACTTGGAAAAACATTCGGGCAGTTTCCTATGAAGCTAAATATGCTCTTTCCATTGGCCCAGAAATCCAACTCCTAGGCATGTACTCAAGAGAAATGAAAACATATGTCCACATAGACTTATATGTTCATAAGAGCTTTATATATAATAGCCCAAACTTAAAATAACCAAATATGCATCAACTAGTGAGTAGATACACAAATTGTGGTATATCTATAGTATGGAATGTTAGCGATGGAAAGGAACAAGCTATGGATACATGTAACAAGATGGATAAATATTTAAAGTATTATGATAAATGAAAGAAGCCAGAAACAAAACACTATGATAACATTTATATGAAATCTAGAAAAGACAAAAACTATAGTAATATAAATCAGATCAGTGGCTGCTTAAGCCCAGGGCTTGAGAGAGGACATTGTATGCAAAGAAGCATGGGAAAACTTTTTATAGTAAAGAAAATGTTCTATATGTTGATTGTAGCAGTAGTTATATGACTGTTTACAATTGCCAAAACTTAACAAGCTGTGCCTTGAAATGAGTGAATTTTATTGTACATAAATTCTACTTCAGTCAAGCTGGGTGAAAAATGGACGAAAGGAAGGAAGTGGGGAGGGGGGGAGGAAGGAAGGAAGGAGAAAGAACAGAATTATGATGGACAAAATCATTTGGATGATAAAGAGGAAAATCAAATAAAGTTTTACAGGAAACTTTAAAAAAATTGCTTTTGGTGGTTTAACCCAACGAAGTCACTTTATACAGACAAAAGGAAAAAACTTACATGTTGATCTGGCTTGGAAGGTGTATTTAATCTGAATATTAGTAATATGTCTTGCTTTTTCAGTAGACTCCATTCCATTGCACTTTCTCTCTGACCCATAGCCACCTAATTTATTGAATGGACTCCAGTGTCCTCTGAAACCAAAAAGGAAACAACTGCTAGAATGACAATGCAACTGACATATAGCCGATATGCAGACTGTAAGAACCGCCCTAACCCGAAAGCTGTTCTTACTCTAGAACTTTCAGATAAAGTCCAAAACACAAATGTGACCTAAATGAAGCACAGTAACTAAAACAATACCTCATTTTAAAAAAAAGAAGTTTCCTAGACTTTCCTGATCACAGTCCATGACTTTTGCTAAAGACAACGAAAGATTTGTTAGATTAAGAGATAACCTTCACAATAAAAAAAATCAGATCTTTGACACCTGATCTGAGGCTCAACTCTAACTCTAACAAGGGAAGTGGCTAGGGCTTTGCTTGTCGAGACTGAGCAGGGAGAAAGTAACAGGGGAGGGGAGGAACTGGGTCTGCAGGTCATCACAATGACCTTGAAGGTGTTTTAGCAAATGTGGATGCAGAGGATTCTAGGCTGAGGATGACAGATCAGAGCTCAGACTTGCAGACATCAGGTGATACTGGCCCCAATTCATGGCCCAGAAATTCAAGGCAGATTAATTGAATGAGCCAGATAGTGGGGCAAAGACCAAAGCAGGAACCTGTAAAATAATCAAACTCAAGCTTCATTACCAGAGCTGGTCATGAAAGGCAGTTGTGGTCATGCCCTTTGTGAGTGGTAGAGGTGGGCTAGGTGTGTAGCAGTCAGTAGACTGAGGCTAATGACCCTAGAAGCCAAAGGAATGCTCAGTCGACGTGGCACGATGCAGTCCAGCAGGAGCAAAATCGCTTTCCTGCAGGACGTGCTGTGCTGACAATACTTGTGAATGACTTCATCCTTGTAACCAGGCTACTCAGGACTTGAGTCACAGCCTTGTGGTCTCAAAGAGAACAAGCTAACTCACAGTGAGTCCGTGCACTAGAGAAGTCCAAGGAACCAGACCTTAAATCACCGAGGGACATAATGAACCAGGGAAAAGATTGAAAATGTGAAAATTTAATATCTTGGCTCATAAATATATTGCCTTAATGTTTACATTACACTAATCCCTAACTAAATGTCTTTCGTATGTATAATTTTCTTTTCTTTTCTTTTCTTTTTAATTTTATTGCGGTAAGAAGACCTAACATGAGATCTATCCTTTTAAGAGATTTTAAAGTGTACAGCATAATATTATTAACTACAGGCACAATGCTGTACAGCAGATCTCTAGATTAAAACTGAAAATATGTTGTATCTATGAGAGAAATATATTGAGTTTTATTTAATTAGGGATTGTTATTAATGTGCGTGATGTTTACATTACAATAATCCCTGATTAAATCAAAGTACTGAAAATATATTTGGGAGAAAGATAGCTACATACATACATAGATAGATAGATGAATAGAGATATATAAACATACAGCTATATCTGGTTTTTTACTCCTTAGGGATTATTAGTGGTTTTGCTTCTTAGGGATTATTTATACATATATATGTATATAATGCTTACATATTAAATTATATATATCAAATTGTTTATAATATATAGTATATATAATTTGATATATAAGCATTTTTTATAGCAATGCAGAAAGAATGGGAGTAATGGCTGAGAAGAGCTTGAATTTCCTCAAAGGGGACATCGCGTCTCTGGTGATCCAGCTGCTCCAGGCAGTGAAGAGCAGTGAACTGTCCCTTTTCATTTCTAGTCATTCAGAGTACCAGTCAGCTTCAGGGCCACCCAACATCTTTTCCTGACCAAATTCTTAGTGACTGCCAAAAGGAGTGTGATTCTGAAATAAGAGAGAAAACATTTTAACTCACACCCATGCCAGTGAGAGTTACTGTGTACCTAAAACATCAAATTGCTTTTCATGTTATTTGCAAACCAAATCAAAAATGGGAAAAGTGAAAATATGTATTCTTAGAATCATGTGAATTTGAAAAACACAAAGAACGCAGTTGCCCTTGCCCGAGAGAAACAAGACACTGAAGAACGAGGAATGGCATTTCTCCACATACGAGGAAGGAACTGCTGCATGTCAAGGGTCTTCTAAAAGAAAACAGGCTGAGTACCACTGTACTCCAGGAAGCAGCAGATTTGTAATGAAATAGCACTGCATTTTTTGAATTTCAGTAGCTGAAAGAATGTCTTACAGAGACATGTGTATTGTTGTCTATTACAAACCAGGGCCATTTTTAACAGAAAAATTCATTTGGTTGAAAATCTGCATAAACTGTCACGGGGAGAAAAGTCTCTATTTTGCAGCTACAAGGTTGAAGTGGCTCAAAAGATAAGAACTTTTGTAGAGATGATCACTAGGGCCTGATGTCACTACCAAGACGTCTACTGGTTAAACCTTAGTGATAAATAGCACAAATATGACAGCCCACATAGAAATTCTTCTATTTCCTTAGGAACTCATTACCCGGACATTTCATTTACTTCTCCATCTCTCTGAATAAACTCCTTGAGGTCAGGGAGTGCAATTCGGGTATCTTTATATCCTGAGTATCCAGCACAGTGTTTGGCCACAAATAGCAGCTATGCAGTAAAATTTTAATAAAATACTGTTAATTATCTGTTTTTCCAGATAACAGGTGATTGTTGGAAAGAAGGTGTAACTCAGCGATCTAGTTTTTCACTTTTAGTGGAGGTTGAAAAAGATTTTGTAATAAAGGAGATTGAACCTAGTGATTACACATTACATTTACAGGCATACCTCGGAGATATTGCGGGTTCCGTTCCAGACCACTGCAATAAAGCAAATCACAATAAAGTGAGTCACACTAATATTTTTAGTTTCCCAGTGCATATAAAAGTTATGTTTACACTATACTGTAGTCTATTAAATGTGCAATAGCATTATGTCTAAAATAACAATGTAAATGCCTTAATTAAAAAATACCTTATTGTAAAAAATGCTAACCCTCATCTGAGCCTTCAGTGAGTTGTAAGCATTTTGCTGGTGGAGGGTTTTGCCTCAGTGTTGAGCTACTAACTGAGCAGGGTGGTGGTTGCTGAAGGTTGAGGTGGCTGTGGCAATTTCTTAAAATAAGACAACAAGGGAGTTTGCCCATCGATTGACTCTTCCTTTCATGAACGATTTCTCTGTAGCATGTGATGCTGTTTGATAGCATTTTACCCATAGCAGAAGCTCTTTCAAAATTGGAGTAAATCCTCTCAAACCCTGCTGCTGCTTCATCAACTAAGTTTGTATAATATTCTAAATCCTTTGTTGTCATTTCAACAATCTTCACAGCATCATCTTTGCTCATCCATAAGAAGCAACTCCTCATCAATTAAAGTTTTATTATGAGATTGCAGCAATTCAGTCACATCTTCAGGCTCCACTTCCAATTCTAGTTCTCTTGCTATTTCCACCACATCTGCAGTTACTTCCTCCACTGAAGTCTCGAACTCCTCTAAGTCATACATGAGGGTTGGAATCAACTTCTTCCAAGCTCATGTTAATGTTGATATTTTGACCTCTTCCCATGAATCACAAATGTTCTTAATGGCATCTAGAATGATGAATCCTTTCCAGAAGATTTTAATAGTTTGCCCAGATCCATCAGAGGAATTACTATGGGAGCTAGAGCCTTAAGAAATGTATTTCTTAAATAATATGATTCAAAAATAGAAATTACTCCTTGATCCATGGGCTGCAGAATGGGTGTTGTGTTAGCAGGCATGGAAACAACATTAATCTTGCTGTACATCTCCATCAGAGCTCTTGGGTGATCAGGTGCTTTGTCAATGAGCAGTACTATTTTGAAAGGAATCTTTTTTTCTGAGCAATAGGCCTCAACAGTGGGCTTAAAAGATTCAGTAAACTGTGTTGTAAACAGATGTGTTGTCATCCAAGCTTCTTTGTTGTTCCATTTGTAGAGCACAGGCAGAGTAGATTTAGTAAATTCTTAAGGGCCCTAGATTTCAGAAGGGAAAATGAGCTCGGGCTTCAACTTCAAGTCACCAGCTGCATTAGCCCCTAATGAGAGTCAGCTGTCCTTTGAAGCTTTGAAGCCAGGCAGTGACTTCTCTCTAGGTGTGAAAGTCCTAGACGGCAGCTTCTTCTAATAGAAGGCAATTTCATCTAACTGAAAATCTGTTGTTTAGGGTAGCCACATTCAGGAACTCTTTCTCCATCATTAGCATGAATAATAGTGTAGTTTAAATCAACTGATCCAGGCAGAACATTGTTCTTGAGACCACAGTAATGGCCAAAGGCAGGGTTTTTTTCGGTGTGTGTGTGTGTGTGTTTGGTTTATTTTGAGGGTTTTTTTTTTTTTGGTGAAGAAGATTGGTCCTGAGCTAACATCTATTGCCAGTCTTCCTCTGTTTTGTATGTGGGTCACCACCACAGCATGGCTGAGGAGTGGTGTAGGTCCACACCTGGGATCCAAACCCATGAACCCTTGGCCCCCAAAGCAGATGGTGCCAAACTTAACCACTACGCCACAGGGCTGGCCCCACCTAAAGCAGTT
Organism: Tapirus indicus; assembly: GCA_031878705.1. Classification (NCBI taxonomy): domain Eukaryota; kingdom Metazoa; phylum Chordata; class Mammalia; order Perissodactyla; family Tapiridae; genus Tapirus; species Tapirus indicus. Next base: position 5,304,336 of record CM062933.1, read on the forward strand.
ATGAATGAGACTATGGCTCCCCACAGAAGAAGGAGTTCAAAAGTCTAAATTGGCAGACTTGATAACTCCTATGAAGAGAAAGGGCCTATTAATTCTTCTCATCAGTGTCTCCCTGATGCCTAACACAGTGCTTGGCAAATAGTGGGTGTTCAATGTATCTGTGGGGAATACTGCCTAGTAAACTTTGTTTGCCAGGGAAAGATGAACATAGCCCAAGAATAAGCTGGAAAGTTTTAAACAGAGGACCCTGGTCTAAACGTTGTAGCAGTAATGACTAGCTGGGTAGGCTGTGAACTCCTAGAAAGCAAGGCACATATCTTATACATTTTGTATCTCTGGCATGTAGCACAGTGCTTGGCATATGGGAGCTACTCAAATATTTAGGGAATTAGTGTATGAGTAACTGTTCCAGATAGAAGGGAGGCATAGTGTGGTGCTGTCCCTTCTCACAATGCCCAGGGTGCTTTTGCTACTATTAAAAGCGAGTATGCAAGGAAGGTAACATGTTTTCTGGCTAACTCTCTCAGAGCTCCCATTCATTTTTCTGTTCTCTTTTATCCTTTGATAGTGCCACTGTGCATGACTTATTTAGAACGGGAAGTTTTGAACATAAAAGCATCGAACAAAAAACCCAATTTCAAAAATGTTCTGACTTTAAACTTGTGTAATCTAACATTTATTCTAAGGATATGTGCTGTTGTGATGATTGTAAGATGCCACCAACCTGGAAAATCAAGACAGCCAAGTAGAATAGAATAAATTAAATGAAGTGGAATAAAAAGAACTGGAATTTTTTTCCACCAGTTCTTACTCTTCACTTTCTGAGGCTTTATGTTTCAAAGTATACCATCTTCCAGATAAAGTATATTTGCCCCCATTTTAAAGCTATGACTCAGAGAGGTCAAAATGACTTGATCAAAGGATTTGACTGAATAAGGTTGAAGGGACATTAAAGTGATGTCCAGTGTCTGTCTCTTTACTGTGCCTCAATGTACACACTCAAAAATAAAGATCATAATGGTTAGCCATGGTTAAGTTTGTGCACCCCACTTCAGTGGCCCGGGGTTCACGTGTTTGGATCCTGGGCGTGGACCTATGCGCCACTTATCAAGCCATGCTGAGGTGGCATCCCACATATAAAGTAGAGGAAGATGGCCATGAATGTTAGCCCAGGGCCAGTCTTCCTCAGCAAAAAGAGGTGGATTGGCGACAGATGTTAGCTCAGGGCTCATCTTCCTCACACACACATACAAAATAAATTTAAAAAAATGGAGATCATAAGTACTTCACTGGGTGCTCATGAGAAACAAAAGACAAACCCAAGCCAGGATGCTCGTCACAAGGTCACTATCCAAGTCAAAAGTTTGTGTCTTTCCTTCAAAATATAGATGGTATTGGCCAGTGATACATATTTAGTCCTAGAAATTGGATGTTCTCACTATTTCCAAGTAATGACCCATGAAAGAACTGAGGTTACTCGCATATGATTGCTCACAGCTGTGGTCTATACACCCCGGATAACAGGAGCCCAACAGGTGTTAAAAGCCAGAGGAACAAGTACCTTTTGCAGCCAAATGGCAAATCTGTCAGAGTGAGTTCTTTTTCTCAGTACATTATCCTGGGAAACATCTGACCTGTGGAAACAGGGTCTCCTGGGGAGTCGGGAAGCCAAAATGAGGCTCACCTGGTGTTTAATGCTTGTTTCTGAAGAGAATCAAGGGAGAACATGAACGCTCGCATGTGTTGAGTTGGCAGTTTTCCTTACAGGTTAAATGTATTGATACAGTTGGGGTCAGCAGCACTAAAAGCAATCTCATGAAGTCTATTTATAATACCCCAAAGGTGGCACTTGGACAGAAAGAAGTGCTTCCAAACAAAATGAAGGTATTGCTGGTAGGTAGATAGATATAGATCACATCCCTAATCTTGTAATAATTTTACTTTTTCTCCTGGACTATCATTTTTTAATGCTTCCATTAAAACTACTTTTTGTTCTCCATTTTTATCAAAATGTTTTTTTTCTTATTTTTTAACTTTTAAAATTTATTTATCAAGGAAATTCATGCATCTGGTTTTTTTAAGCAAATACTGCCAAAAGGAAAAACATCACTGTCACTCCTATCCAATCACTCTCCTCTCCCTGCCCCAACTTCAATCCTATTCCCTGAAGCTTCTCCTTTCACGTCTTTCAGCTATTTCTTCCAACTCTCTTACAACCATCAAAGGTTCTAATAATCCCCGCCAATGGTCCTAACATACAGCAAAGGCAATATTAGTCTCCACTTTGGACATAAGCTAGTCCAACTAGACACTCAGGCTGCTGTGAACATTCTGGGCTTCATTATGTCTCCACACAGACCAAGTGGGAAAAGTACCTTTATTTGCTCTCGTGCTCTGTGTTCTAGTTACAGGTGAGGGCCAACTTGACCAAGATCTAGCCTCTGCTATCTGACCTCGAAGGGAGGACTCAGCCTCCTGCAGAGCACCACGAGAACCAGCTACAGCCAGGTGCATCAGTCAGCCCACCCCGGTCTAGTGCTGAGACGGTGGATCAGGACTAGTGCTGAGGTGTGCATCGGGACCGGGAGCCACTGGACCACCCAAACATAGGACTTAGAACTTAGCCTTCTGATCATTCCCTGGGAGGAGCTTGTTCACTCCAACCAAGAGAGATGAAGAGGCAGAACAGGGAGAAGCCAAGATTTTACTGTGTCGTCCTGCTGGTGGATCCCAAGCCGTGATCATACCAGTGGGGGGTGATGCTTCCCCAATCATGCAGCATAATGGTCCTACAGCCCAAGCCAGGCTCCACCTCCCAGAGCCTGACATCCAGCACTGCTAGATCTCTGTGCTGCTCCAGAGTGGGATGGACAAGGGAGACCACACCCACACCTGTATAGCTACTATTGACAGAAGTTTATCCAAAAAAGGCTGACTCAGAGGGTCTGGTGTGTGTGCTATGAGATCACTCAACTCTAATTGCTCACCATATGCTTTAAAGCTAGGCTAACCTGGTGCTCTAAATGTATTTCTAGCTTTTTAGGTCTTTTACTCTTCACATATTGCAGTCCTCTAAAACCCCGAAATTTTGGAATGACAATAATCTGAATGAGAGCCATTGTGCTTTACACAAAATCTCCCTACTCCCCTAATCTGACTTTAAACCAATTAACTCCTCTGCCTTTACTCTCTGCCCTGGTGTGAAGTTGATGTCAAGATGATAATGATGATGAGTCAAGTAGGTACTCTCATTCTTTGCCTTTAACAGCAGTGCAGAGTTAAAGTGATCTTTTCATAACTATGTTGTGAGTCTCCAGAATTTAAAATGTAAAGGAACTTCTTGTGTAATTGTTTGGTGATGTTGTTCATTAAGGGAAAATTTATCATAGCCGTATCTCTTTTGTCTTCCAAGCTGTTTGCTTAGTAAAGAAATGAAGCACCAATTACACTCAGAGAGTTTAACTGTCAATAACTCTATTTGTTTCACTAAAAAAGGAGAGGGGGAAAATATTATAGTTCCAAATACATTGAAAGAAATAAAGCAAAAGAATTCACATGCAAGATCTTAGGGCATTGTGAGTGTGAGAAGACACAGATTCAAACCTTCAGTCTATCACAGCAATGCTGAGCCATTTGATTAAAACCTACTGGGGATGGGAATGCCGAGGCTAGGATAGCACAAACAATGTATTATTAATAACAGTTATTGGCAGTTGTTGCTATCTGACATGGTAATGTGTTATTAGCCTTAATAAAAATATTAAAGTTTTAGATGATAGATTTTTTTTAATATAAATTAGAGTTGCTTCAAGTTTACCTTCTCATGCCTCTAACTCACCTACATGCTGATGTGTGTTACACCTACTAGGATAAATTCTACTCTGCCACCCTATAGGACAGGTGTGTATCACTATAAATTAATTGTGATCGGCAGTCTCAAATGAATCCTCACACTCCCCGGAATTTCTGTTGTTTCTCTGGTCAACCCATTTTTCCTTTCCCCATAATTGACTATAGCGAACCTGTCCATTCTCTTTAAACCTTCTCCCAGGCTGTGCTTCCTCTGTTTACCTAACTTGCAACTTCCCAGAGAAAAACAAGCCATTACAGAGGAGCACCCTCAGTTTTTTGGAGAAAACCTATAAAGCTACCTACATATATATCTGCCCTCTGAGGAGGGTTCCTTCTTCACATTTAGGTCCCAACGTTCTACTTGGTCTTTGCATTCCTTCTGCTGGTGCCTTTGCAGAAATGTTACATTATCAATTATCCATTCAATCCACTTTCTGTCAATTGAATCTTTCCCATCAACATATAAACATGACCAGATTTATTCTATCTTAAAAAGAGTTTCCCCTTGACCCCAAATCTGCTTCCAGCCATTGCCCTTCCTCTTTCAACTCCCCCCACCCAGGCCAACTTCCTGACAAAGTTCTGTGCACTTGTTGTGCCACACCCTCCTACCCTTCTGACTATGTAACCTATCTCAAAGTTGATCTGCAACCATGAGGCCAACCACACAGATCTCGCTGACAATGATGTCCTCTGTGTGGCAGAATGCAATGGCCAGAGTTTCTGTTTCTGGACATGAGGTAGTAACAAATATTAAACTTTATTTTCCCACACTAAAAAACTAGGAAACTGGTGAAAATAAATGAAGAAACTATGTTCAAACCTTATTTAACAGGTAGAACAGGACTCTTGTTTTGGAGAACAAGTAAACTCACAAAATGACCCCATGTTTGTCACCATTTTCTACTTTCCCAAGCAGTGAAGAGAGGTTGAGGCCAGCGAGAGTGCGGCAGTCTCATTCTGCATCCTTAAGATCTCAGCTCGTGTATCATTTCCTCAAGGAATCTTTATACCCCTGTAAGACAGCTGCTTTTATCACACTTTCTCATGGGCTATTTTCCTTTCCTTCAGAACAGCTATCTCAGTTTATAATCATATTAATTGATGAGATCCCTTGTTTACTCTCTCTCTCGCCCATTATTCTGTAAGCTTCTGGAGAGGAGGGACCATTCTGGTTCTGTTCACCATTGTAAACCCAGTGCCCTGCTCAGTGCCGGGTATATAGTCTGCGAAGGAGTGAATGGATAAAAGGATGGATGAATGAAGAAATGAATAATTAATAATTTCCATATGAATAATGAGTAATTCAGTATTATAATCTTTAAAGTTAGAAGCTTAGAATAGATTGGTAGTTTTCAAACATTTTTTTAAAGCACAAAATATTTTGCTGAAATAAAATCCTACGTTGAAGCCATGTTGGTCAGATATTAATAAAAGCAAAACTTTTTGTAGTACAAGTGTGCCTGCATGCGTGTGTCTGTGTGCTGTGTGTGCATGCATGTGAGCACCCCAACTTTTGGGGGAAGAAGGAGCAGGAAGTCTGTGGGGACAGGTGGAGGAGCTGGAGCCCCGTGCAGATGGCCTCTACTAGAGTGTCACAGGACACAACGTGGACACGTCTGATCTTGACTACATTTATGATTTCTTCTAGATAGAAAACTATGGGTCTTAAAATATGTCAATATTATTATAGTCTGAGAATAAAATAAACTAATTTTATTAGCTAAACAGTTTTGCTGGTTTGTCAATCGCACATTGTCAGTGTTGTGTTCAGTGAACAAAATATCCCATACACAGTTATCACAATATTTTATTTAATGAACAGACTTATGTGGACATTGTTAAGATGGCTTTTCCTTGGAAAAGTAAGAGTTAAGCTAAAAATATTCAGAATATGAGGTTTTCTGTGGCCAGTAATGATGACATGTTATTTTTCTACTCCAACGTACATTTGCTGTAATAAGTTAGCTTGAAAAGAAATACATTAAAATAAATACATTAAAAAACTAAAGAAACAGAACTACAGAAAGTGAATACCAATGATCTCTAGACTCTTGACTTCTTCCCCAGAGGGAGGGAAGGTGTAGGGATTCTGTCAAGCTGAGCTATTGCCTGTTTCTGCATGCAGTGTATCCGTTCATTCTATCTAGACTACTTCTCCTGACAGACACATTATTTCTGTAAGCCCAAATCCTGCTATCTTCCAAGGTCTGACTGAAATGCTGCCACTACCATTGGCTTCTCTGAGTAACCAGTATTAGTCTTTCCTTGCTCTAAATTGTCATAGGATCTTATCTTTGCCTTAGAGCACTTATCACTTTCTAACTTTTAAAATATCATAATCTTTCAATATAACAATCTCTGTATATTTCTTATCTCCTATGTAGGCAGTAAACAGTGTGATGGCAGGGACCCTTTTATAGGCACTTAAGAATCATGCAGCTATAGGAAGTGCTTCCATCCTCGCCATTTCCCCAACTGTAATTACTATTTGTGTGATCATCTATGTGATACCAGTCTCCTCTACAGACCACAAGATGTACTTCAGCAGAGACGATGCGCATACTGAGTGCACTTATTCTCCAGTGCATTCTTATAATTTAATACAATGCCAGATACATAGAAATTCAAAAATATATGGCGAGTAGATGAGTAATGAAGATCCTAAGGCATTGTACAATCCTAATGCTCCTTCTGAATTTGAAATTACAAGTTTAGTATAGCTTTAGAATACTTTTTTACATATTAATTTCTTGGAAATGATGATCTCCTTATTGCATGTGTAACTGGAATATTAAACAAGCAAATTTTCTAACATAATAATCAGAAAGCATCCTTATTTTTGTCTTCTACTGCCTCTTTAAAATTTATTCATATAAGGGTGTGAGAGTTTTTTGCTATGTATGAAAACTCTGGCAACCTCATGATTTTTAATCTTTCCTAGCTAATACAAAGACTTATGGTCTTTTAAATAGCAAACCTTACCCCCCTATTCAGAGATTAGAATATATAGTCAAATATCTGCATCAACACTTCAATCTTCATCCACAGGTACGACTCCTCCTCCCCCTCTCCCCACCCCTTCCTAAGGTCAGGCCATCTGCAGGCATGTAGCATGCCACCTGGATAGGGTAGGGCCTTCTCTGTTTCACCATCTTGTTCTTCCACCCTTCTCCCCCATCTGGCCCCCAGTCCCAGGTTAAAGCGGAGGAAGGAAAAACGCAAAGGAGGGCAGGAAAGTTCTGACTTGAAGGTACTAGACTGAAACAGCAATGTGGTCTGGCAGATGTTTACAGATTTTTTTTTTTTTTTTGCCCTTGAGTTTGGTTAAGGATTCTACAGAGATCCCTTACTGAAAACATTCATTGGTACTTCCAGTGACAAGGGCTATGTCTTTTCCTCTGACTGCCACTCTGATTACTATCCTTGTTTTGAGGAGCACACTCCAGATTCTCTCAGTATGGGTCCCATCACCTTTCCAGATGACCCTTGTGGCGGGTGTACAAAATAGCTCCAAGATGGCCTACATCTAGTCCATCAGAGAAACCCACACCCCTTACTCTGCCATCCGTGAAAGTATATCTGGTTCCCAATTCCATAACCTTTGCCCTGATTACCTCAGAACAGTAGGCATAGCTTCTATTATATGAATTCCCAAGTATAAGATTCCAGTCCACTTGTGTCCATAACACTGAGGGGATACATACCAAATTTAAATAATGACCTCTACTAGGCCTTTCTCTGTAGGCTTGAGGTGAGGGGAAAGCCCACCTTCACCTCCAGTTTGAGCAGAATTGGTGGGGACACATAGCATTACTTTCTTCAAAAAAATCCTCTTCCCCAAATCCTTTCCTATTCCTAAAAATATAGCCCTTTTATATCCTCCATATATCAGCTTTTTAATGCTCCAATAATGCTGTATAACAAACTACCCCAAATCAGTGGTGTAAAAAGTAAGCAATAATTGAACACAAGCATGCAATTCAATCATCTAGTTTGGACTTGGTTGAGTGACATATGTTCACTCATATGTCATCTAGATTCACTCATTTGTCTGAACTCTTCTACTAGCTGGCTGATCTAGAAAACCTTTGCTGGGGTGAACAGGATGCCTTAGCACTACTACATGTGTTTCATCCTCCAGCCAGTAGCCTATCCATGTTCTCATGGCGACAGCAGAGGAGCCAGAGAGAGCACGCCCATGCATTGTATTTCCAGCATCCCTTTGGCTGAAGCAAGTCTCATGCTCAAGCCCAAAATCAGAGTAGGAAAGCACTACAAAGCTACGTGTCAAAGAACATGGAAACAAAAAGGGTAAAAAATTGGAGTGTTATTGCAAGGAATCTCCCCTAGTCCAACGCGGTGGAGTCATCTCATTGATTCTTGGCCATAATGGATGCTGAAAACTAACTTGAGAATACAGTTTCTAATTTTAATTTACTATTACAAATGCATGCTAACATTTAATTTAGAAAATTAACTAGCCAATTCCTAAAGAATATGATTTTTTAAATAAATAATTTAAGAATGCACAGTAAAAATTAAATCACTATACCAGTGTTATGAATGGATGATGTGTTAATTACAGCATAAATGGATAAGGATAAATGCAGTTTTGTAGTATCATTACAGTAAATACGTAATTGGGGTATTATTAATCAGAGTACTTGGTTGCATGCAAGAGAAACCACTTCTGGCTAATTTAAGAAGAAAACGAATTTGTTGGTATGACATAGCAGGACTTACAGATCTGTGGCAAGAGAGGGAAGCAGGGTCAGAATTTGGGCAGAAAGAGTCAAATCAACGACCTAGGAACATTCTGGCTAGGATTCTACCATCAGCACCACTATCACTGGACCCTCAAAACCATCATCACAATGACTAATTTCACCATTTCCCTGCAAATTCGCTTCAGTCCTTCAAGCTTCAAAGCCCTGGGTGGATGCATGCAGTCGCTGTGCCTAAATCCCACATCTACACACTGGCTGTCAGAAATGGACTACGGAATGGTTGAGCCCTTCAGCTTCTGTGTTAGGAGGACTGACTGAAAAGATGTTCAAATGGTAATAATTTGCAAAAGAAGAACATTAATGATCATTGAATGATAACAGAAGAGAGTAAACTTAGGATTCAACAGCCAGGGTATATGGGGGGAGAAGAAAAATTATTATGCAAGTATATAAAATATAAAAAGACTTGCCAAACAAAAGAGATTTCAGCACAAAAACAAGTATAATCATGTGATAAAACCACAGACTAAAATTCTCGCTCAGTGTTTACAAAATCAGACTCGGGGACTAGATGTGAAATAATAACCCCTTTTCCATACCTTTCAATTTACTGATTTGCATTGGTATGTCTGAGTTGGAAATGCTGCCACCAGTAAATCCAAAGCAAATAGACAAAACACAACATGATAGGAACAATAAACATATCTGTTAATTGGGTACAATGAAGTCAAATTCTGATAATGCCTTTTTGAATCTTCCACTGATTAGGTCACAGGGGATAAAGTATTCCAGATTAGCTTTTTTTGCTTTTCTTTTCTGATGAGCTAAATCTCTCTAAGCCTGGAGTATCTGGATCAAGGGAAAAGAATAAAATAAGCAAATAAGTGAACTGTAGATCTGCTCCGCAGATATTTCTTTCTCACTCTGTCCCTGGCCCAAGGTCTGGTAAATTTATAGAGATAGCAGAGAAAGTATCAAAGAGGAAAAGAATGGTAAGAAATAATTATTTAAATGGCTTTGAGCATTGCTCCATGAATATCCCCTATAATTGAGCTTGCCTCCCTCATATCCACATGGGGAAAGGATTGGGCCAGGTGCCATCTATTTAAATAGAGTGGGGACCCCAAGGTAGTGCATTCTAATCCACGTTTCCTTTGAGTTCACTTGTGGAGGTGTGCTCAGGTGGGCAATAAACTCACCGTGAGGTATTGAAAGTCATGCATTGTGCTTTTGAACAGGAGTGATGAGAATATACACTTTTGAATGAGATAATGGGTGGTGGCATTTAAATTTTTTCTTACCCCCAAACTTCTAAAAATGGGAAAAGTACAAGGAGAAAATGGAGAAATGGAGAAGGAGAACCAGGAGCAAAAAGAGGAGGAATAGCAGCAGCAGGAGAACTATGAACAGGAAGAACTGGCCGATCCTTTATTAATGGACTATAAGTAGTTTTGATAGAATGAAGGAGGAGAATGTGAAGCATTAGCAGAAAACAAACAAACAAACAAAAGGCAGCAGCTAAAAGCAGCTGTGTGCTGGAGCCAGCATGCATCAGCTCTCACAGCCAATTGTGTGAACCTCTTCCCAACTCTGGCTTTTGTGATGTCACATTGGCAGCTTGACATTGGCCATGTTGGAAGTATTGATACCATGAAAATTGGCAAATGCTACAGATCAGAGCTTTCCCTCTCCCCCTCAGAGAGCCAGTAGTTAAACATTGATCAGAACACCACTGGCTAGAAGCCACAGAGAGGAAGGACCCCCAGGAACAAGAATAGTGGGAGCAGTGGGAACACACACACCATCTGCTGACTGAGGCCTTATTGCAGCAGAGAAGTAAATGGAACCAGGTGGCAGCAGCCCCTAGAAGCTGTAAATGCCACTGATGGTACCTGGGGTATTCAGGTTCATATTTAAACCAAAGCAATAATGATGATCACATAGATGGTTTAGAATTTTAGTGAAATTTTGGTCAAATACCCCTATGAAAGTGATGCAGAATCTGAGCCTGCTGGTTGAATGTTATCTGAGAGGACCTGGATGCCATGTGGGGCTCTCAGTGATGTCTCTGGCGTCTGCATTTGAGAATCCCCAGCAAACTGCGGTACCAGCTACATTGCACCTGAAGTCATATATCCTTTGGAGGTGGACAGAGGTGGTGACACTGGACAATGGCAAATCCCAAATCTAGACAATTCTTGCTACAGAATGGGGAGTAATGAAAAGCCACTATAGTGGCCTCGGTTTGCCATCTCTTGAGATTAGTAACAACAGCTACACATATGAAATCTTGTATAAATAAATCACAGTTCTTACTCTGCCTTGTAGGTCCATTTCTATTCATTTTGTTCATTTACAAAAGTATTTTTTGTAAAATAATTTTGTGATTTACTCCCTAATCAATGTTAATTTTATCAAACCACTACGTGGTTAATTTATTAAATATTATTATAAGTTGTTATAGAGATAATTTCATTTGCATAAAATAACCATGAGGAAATTGTACAATTAAAATGATGTTTAAGCTCTATTTTCACTGCATTAGAGTCAGCCTGCTTTGACGACCACAGGTACTCGGTTTCCCCTCTCTCTGTTATTTTCCCTGATTCATGGTCAGGAAGCAAACATCACGTGTGTGTCCTTGATGAAGCACCTTCAAATGAGATTAACCATGGCATGCATCAGAGACACGTTTAACACTTCCTGACACCTACCTGCTGTTACTGGGAAATTCTTGTATTTCTTATACATAACTAATACATATTTATGATATTTTTTCACCATATATCGAAGAAAACTAATAATTTTTTTTAGGTAATATAATTCATGTGGTGGAATCAAACATATATGCATATATAATCTGTGTTCTCAATTAGGTTTAAAGTCTCTATTGTGGAACATAAATTTTTATTACATTCAAATGATTCCAGAATTTCAGCTGTGTCAGGCACTACAAATATTATGAAACTCAAACCCCTTATCTTAAAGATAAAGAAACTAAATTCTGGAGAAAATGAGAACCACAGAAATACAAGTCACAGAAATACGTGTCATGAGTTTCTGCTCTACAAAAAATATGAGCATTAAATTTGAGAGAGAAAACATAAACCCATATTAGTTAGTACAAGATCTTCCTTGCAAGCTTGCAAACAAAGTCAACCCTCTGACACAAGCCTAAAATTAAACATAGAGAATTATTCTCATTTGCCTCTTTTATGAGGCCATTTTGAATGGGGAATTTCCTAATAAATTCAGAAAAATACTGCATTAGGAAATGCTTTGCAGGGTGTAGGGACCTGACTAAAAATAACCTAGTATATTTTACAAAAGAATGGCACTTCATGAATATTGAATAATTAACAAAGGTGTGAATGACATTAATAAGTGAGAAAATAGAAATACATAAAGAAAAACAAGAGTATGAAAGACACAGAGCCCCTAGCAAGAATAAAACAGAACCAAAAGACAGTGCGGAATGAAAGCAGAAAAACAGTTAAACATCTGTTTTAAAATAATTGCTGAGGACGACGTTGTCCTCACTTCTGCGCGTCAGGAAAAACTAACCAAAGGAGACCGTTATGAAAGGAGGTTGAATGGGTGAGCAGGAATTAGGAATTGCAGGGATCAGGGAGAGGAAAGGAAGACAAAGGTGCAGATGTTAAAGTGGTGGTTTGAGGAACTGAAAGAAACTCATGAATGTGGTAGAGCTAAGACTGGGAGGAGGAGGAGACTAGAATTAATCAGAGGCTAAATCTTAGAGGGCCACGTATATTTTAAATTTGTATCTTTTATTCTACAAATTTTCTCTATTATTTAGTTTCTATATATAGTTCTTTAATTCTTTTAAAAATTTATTTTGACATGTGATGTAAAGAATAGAGTTAACTTAATATTCTAGAAATGAATAAAAATCAATTGTCTCAACAACATGTGCTGAATATACATAGATTTAAAAGGGCCCTATTGCCTTAGGTTTTTTTTTTTTTAAGGAAGATTGGCCCTGCGCTAACATCTGTTGCCAATCTTCCTCTTTTTCTTTTTTCTCCCCAAAGTTCCAGTACATAGTTGTGTATCATAGTTATAGTTATAGTTCTATAACTATAGAGTTGTAGCTCTTCTATGTGGGCCGCTGCCTCAGCGGCTTGATGAGCGAGGAGTAGGTCCGTGTCCAGGATCCGAACCAGAGAACCCCAGGCCGCCAAAGCGGAGTGCATGAACTTAACAGCTAGGCCACTGGGCCAGCCCTGCTAGTACCTTATTATAAATTTCCTCTTAGCTCTTTCTCTTTAAGAAATTATTCCTGTCCATTAATTATTTGATTACTGATGTGCAAATATTGTATTTATTACTTTAAATGTATTATATATTTTGATGAGTGGTAAAGCAGGTCAGTACTTATTTTTCTCTTTTTGTAAAAAAAAATTCAATTCACCAGCGTTTTCTTGTACTCATGAATTTGACAATTAATATGACAGTTCCGTGAAAATATTGTTTAGGAAGTTTTGGTTTATGTGAGTGTATTAATATGTTAACAATTATGTTCTTCTCAACTAAGAAAATTGTGGATTCACTCATTATTTATTTTACTTATTTCTGTTTTATTTTATACTCTTCAATATAATTTTATTTTCTCCAGCAAACATTAGCTATCTTCATACGTGTTTTATTGTTTTGTATTTCTTGTGAATGGAATCCTTTTACCACAATATTTTAAACTGGTTATTTTTGATGAATAGGAAAATATTATTTTAAGTAACTTTTTTTAAGCATAGCATACTACAGAAAGTGCCCATAAATGTTCAACTTAATGAAGTTTTACTGAGTGAGCATACCCATATAACCACCATCTCGATCAAGGAATGGAATAGTAGTACCAATCTTGAGTGTCCCTCATATCCCTGCCCAATCATTAGTCCCACCATGCTCCTCAAAGTTAACTACCATCCAGACTTTTACCTCCATTAATTAGTTTGCTTATTTTTGAAGTTTATATAAATGCAATCATAAAATCTACACTCTTTTGTATCTGGCTCTTTTTGTGCAACATTATGCTTGCAAGATTCATCTATGCTGCTACATAGAGCCATATTTTCTTCCTTTACTGTTAGCATTTGAGCTATTATCAGTTTTTTAGCTATTGCAAATAACCCTGCAGTAAACACTTATACATGTTTTTGGTGCATGTATATATATATATTTCTGTTGGCTTTATACCTGGAAATGGAATTTGTATCATTGGTAATTCATATATAGCCAAAATTTTCCAAACTTGTATCCATTTAGCTGCCATGAGCAATGTATAGGAGTTCCAACTGTTTCCCATTCTCACCAACACTTAGTATTGTCTTGTATTTTATTTTATTTTTTGAGCCATCCTGGCAGTGGTATCCCACCATGGAATTAATTTACATTCCCCTGATGGTTAATAGAGCCGGATGTATTTTCACATGTTTATTGGCCATTTAGAAAATTCCTTGTAAAATTCCTGTTCAAGCATTTTGTCCATTTTTCATTTTTTCTTATTGATTTGTAGAATTTATTTCTATGTTACAGATATATGTCTTTCATCAGATAAATGTATTGTCAATATCTTCTACTCTGTGACTTGCATTATTGCACAGTATGGTACCTCAAGTACAATATGACACAAAAATGGTGATAAAGGCCATCATTCTCTTGTTCCTGATATCAGGAAGAAAGATTTCAATATTTCATCATTTAATATAATGTATTCTGAAGACTTTTGTAGGTACCCTTTGTCAGAGTGAGAAAGTTCTCTTTTATTCTTAATCTACAAAGAGCTTCTGTCATGAATAGGTATTGAAATTTAGCAAGCAATTTTATTAAAATATCTAGGCAATAATTTTCTTTTTCTTTTTTTATTTTGTTAATGTCATGAATGGCACTGAATAACTTTTGAAAGTTAAAATAAATTGTAATTCTGGAGAAAGCTCTACTTGGTAGTAGTATTTGTTATTCTTTTTAGATGTAGATAAATATGTTTAGGATTAATCTATGTTCATGAGAGATATTGACCTGTAATTTCCTTTTCCTGTAATGTACATGTCAGGTTACAATAATGAGAATATGTTACCTTAATTTTAAAAACTGAAGTGTTTTCTCTATTTCTATCCTATGGAAAATTTGAGTAATACTAATGCTGTTTTTTCTAAAAATATATATATTTTTATTACCTGTGAAGCCATCTGAGTCTGAATCTTACCTCATATATGTTTTTTAATTATGGATTTAATTCTTGATTGGTTAACAAACAATTTATATTTGCTATTTCTTATTGGATCAGGTTTGGTAAGATATTTTATATTTCTCAAGGTTATTTTTTCTATCTAAATTTTCAAATTTATAGGCATAAAATTATTCATGGTGTTCTCTTTTTATTCTTTGAATAGCTATATCTTTTTGCATTTTTGATCTTGATAACACGTGCCTTCTCTCATTTTTCTTGATTGGTCTTTGGTAGAAGTTTATTTTCCAGTTCAGCCATATTAGTTCTTGTCTTATTTATTCTCATTTTTTTTACATTCTTTGGATTCAATTAGCTGTTATTTTTCTACCCTTTAGAGATGGATTATTAATCATTGATTTACAGATTATTTTCTCCAACATATGAGTTGAAGGCCTAATGTTTCCTTCTGACCAATAATTTAGCTCTATCCCACAAGTTTTGATATACCATATTGTATTTTCATTTAGTTCAAAATATTCTTTTAAATTTTCATTCTGACTTCTTCTTTGACCCTAGAGTACAAAGAAATGTATTGTATTGTAATGAGAGGATTTCTTCTTGAGGAATTTGACTGAGATTCTTCTTTGTGACCTAAAATATGATCCAAGTTGTTGACTATTTCAAGGGCTTTTAAAAATAATGTATGTTCTCAGGGGCCAGCCTGGTGGTGTAGAGGTTAAGTTCGTATGCTCCCCTTTGGTGGCCTGGGGGTCGTGAGTTTGGATCCCAGGCGTGGACATATGCACCGCTCATGCGGTCGTGCTGTGGTGGCCTCCCACATACAAAATGGAGGAAGACTGCTACAGACGTTAGCTCAGGGACAATCTTCCTCACCAAAAAGAAAAAAGAAAAAAGAATATATGTTCTCTATGTATTGAAAAAATGTCCATACATATTTATTATTTAGATCAAGTTTAATTGTGTCTATTGTTTTTAAGAGACATATACTGAAAATTTATTAAAATTTTCTACATTTCTTAAAGTTTCTAGTATGTATATTTCCAAGCTTTGTGGTTAGTTGCATTAAGGTTCATAATTGGTTTATCTTCTTTATGCATTTGACTTTTATCAATATGAAATATCTCCTTTTGCTTCATTTAATACTTTTTGCTTTAACGTCCATTTTCTTCTAGTTGGTGTAATAGTATTTTTTCAACTGGATATTTCATTATTATTTTTAAACATTTGCTAAATGAGTTTCTATCCTTTTATTTTTAATTTCTCTGCATTAACAGTTTTTACCTTTTCAGTTCAACAATCTGAGACTTGAGACATTTAATAGTAGAATAAATACATTGGTATACAATCCAATATTGATTTTTTTCCTTATTTCTTCTATCTTATGTTTTTTATTTTCCATTCCTTATTGTTTCCTTTCTTGACTTCTCTTAGATTACATCTTATTTGCTAGATTATTTTTCATTTAGTAGTATATAAAATATTTTATATATATTTTCTTATTTTAATGATGAATCTTATGTTTAATATGCATATTTAAACTATTCTTTTCTATGAATGGCTAAAATAAGTTGATATCTATGTACTCTGTTTTTGATTCTAATTTTTCATTTTTCTGTAACATATCTTTTATCAGTCCTTCAAAAAAGATAATAAATATTCTCATTCTTACTTGAAGATAAATATCAAATTTATTTTCTCTCAGAATATTGAAGATATTAGTCAAATGTCTTCCAGCACATAATGTTGCTAAAATAGTAATGTGATTCTAGTTCCTTTTCAGTTAACTTTTCCCCCTTTTCATTTTGTCTTCTTTACATTCATTGTGCCCCGAAAGGTGAAACACATACTATGATAGATTGATGTATGTTATTTTTAAGTTTATCTTATTCATCCCTTGGAATCTTTATAATCCAAGATTTTAGGATTATTTTAGCCCTGGGATGTTGTCTTCTATTTTTCCTGTACTTCCAATTCCCCATCACCACCAAACACACACACACATTCCTCATGTTATTTGCTTGTGGGACTCCGTTTAGATATTTTTAAAACATTTTATTATGTTAACTGTATCTTTTTGAATCAAATTTTACTTTTCCTTTGATCTGGGACAATCCCTCCACTTGCTCTTCCAACTAATATATTCCCTCTTCATCTAAGCCCATTCTTTATTCTGTTTACATCTTGAATTTTCATATCTTGAAGGTCAGTTTTTCTGTCGCCTGTTTCTCAATCTCTTGTGAAAGGGATCTAACCTTTCTAAGCATATTAATCACACTCATTTTCAAGCTTCCTCTTAACCTGCTTTCCACCATTGCCAGGTTGTAGTTTTATTGTTGAGCTTGTTGCCTGCCTTTCATACATTGATTTTTCTCAAAGCTTAATAATTCTTGTTTTTTTTCTCATCTCTGTATTTCATAATTTCTATTTGCCTATTTGTGGTTGTAAATTATAAATGTCAGATCCTTTTTCCTTTGAGAGCAGCAGTAGCATAGGATGTGCGCAAGGAAAGATATGCAGTTAACTTGTTTTCTGGTTTTGCAGGTTCTATTTGACTCCTGAAGGTTGTTAATTGCCTTGGCTGCTGATCTGCATTTCAAGTTCTAGCTCCCACTTTCTCTGGTTTAGTGTGGACTCAGCACTTCTGTCGCCTGCTGCTTGGCAAGGAAGAGCAAAGGTGCAGCACACAAGAGTCAAGCCTGGTTGCAGTTTCATATTTAATCTCTCAGTGTTTGCTCCTGACTTCCTCCCATTCATTACTTCTATTATGTCTGAATTTGCTCCCTGCATCGTGTCTTTTTAACTTGTTTGTCCTTCTATCTAATCCCATTTATTTTCTTTTTTCAAGAAGTCTTCTTAGAGTTTGTCTTCCAACCTGCTTATAGAAGTCTGTCATACTGTTTCTGTAATTTCAAGCTATTGAGGTGGGTGGGGGATGTAGAATATGTGTTCAGCCAGTTGTCTTGATTGAAGCCATAGTTGAAAAAGGACAAGGCTAGGACTCTAACCCAGTTCTCTGAGACAAAACTATTCTTGTCCCATCACACTGTGCAGTAACACTTAAAAGGCATGATATACATATAAAATTGGTAACCAGAAGGTAATTTAGCCCTCCTGCTCTCACTGGATTGACTAATTTTTTATAAGTTTACTCCCTAGTACATGACAAGAGCATTGTTTCTTTTAATCCCCAAGGCAAGAGTTCCTTCTGTAAAATCAGATAAAGCATGAATTCACTTGACGGGTATAAAACTCCCTGGGTGCAGGAAGGCTTACTGCTAGCTTTGCTTCCTAATGTAAATAATAGAAGCAATCAGCAACATTCCTGCTGAACACGGACAAGACAATTTACAGACTCTTTGTTTACTGTTCAGGTGTGCTGGGTATACAATGGGCTGAGTTTTGTTTGGTGGTTGAATTATTACTTCCATTAGCAGAGCAGAACTTCTATGCCATCAAAACTATTTTTTTAAATATACAGCATATCTGATTTCAATTTGAAATAGTTTATGCTGGTATTATTTATTATCAGAATTATTCATTAGGTCAAAATTAAGGACAACTTAAAGCTCAAAGCTTTCTGTTCTCATTTTGCTCCTTCTTCTGGCTTTTCTTTACCACTTGTCAAGATTTACCAACAACTAAATGAAGCTCAGCGTATTCACCACGCACCAGGATCTGTGACAGTTGGTCACTTTAGCTGAGAAGACAAAGGGGTATGTGAGTATTTCTCCTTGCTTGCATTTGCTCACACAATCAGCACTTCACAAGCCTCTTCAGAGAGCAGTCTGGGTCGTCAGTATCAACACGCACCAGGCTGTCACATTACCTCTAGCGGTTTGGTCTTCCCTTTTGAAACATGAATGTGAAAATATTTTCCCCTCAAAATAGTACTAGGCCACCCCTAGAGATGCTATCTATTTTCCAAAAAAATACTTATAGTATTCAACCTTTCCTGTCTGCTTTTTTGTGCTCGTTTTTTGGAAGTCAAAGTCTAAAAAAAAAATAGTCCAAGAGTAGTTTTTCCTAGGGAACAACCGAAACCAAATGTCCCTGTAACACTTATCCTCAACAAAAGCAAGCATCAAATCTAGATTCTTTGTGAGCTCTATTATCACATTCTGGCCAAATATTCAATCATTAAAAGTATTTTCCTGAGAAGCTGTTCAAAACAGGATTAAGATGCCCCTGAGAACAACTGGATAATCATGCCACTTTCAACTTTCCAGTGGAGCAAGTTGTCTATTAAAAACTTTGTCATGGTTTGGCATCAAGGAAATTTGCTCTGTAATTATTATTCAGTTTATACAGAGCTGCTTTGAGCAGAATACATGGGAGAAAAGCCCATCAAAATAAATCTAGCTTTTCCTAGATGTGTGACATGATCTAGGGAAGAGCTTTCCGATACCTGTGTGCTTGAGAAGATTACACAGCTGAGGACACATCGATTCCCTAGTCCTTAGGGTGCCAAGACTGGCCCCAGGGCCTGGAGACCCTATGAAGTTGACCTCCAGCCATGACATTCCCATACCCCGTTATACTGTGTTATTCCCTGAGTAATATGACTGGGAAAAGACCAGGAAGCACTGATCTAGACAACCACTAACAGGCCAACATCAGCTCAACCCATATAATTTCAATAGTGAGAATTTTCTCCATTTCTAAAGCAAATGAGGAAACAGGGGAGCTGATGTCAATTGTCTAATTGCTCACTGCTTAATCAGAATGAGAGAGAGCTTAAGTGTGCAAAAATTTCAGTAATTCTATACTTTATCATTTCAGTTTTCAGAAAATAATTTTTTCACTTCTCAGCAGCAAAAATCTCCACTGCTTTGACCACAGAGGCACACTCCCCTTAAGTGGTGACATTGTATCACAGTAAAACAATGCGAGTATTACCAAGGAAACTAGATATTTTTTATCTGCCATTTTTCACATGAAAACCATTAAACAGTGACTCATGAAAAATTCTTTCTAAGCAAACTTTCTATTTTCAAAAAAGTGGTTTAATGCAACTAGCCCCTTACTTATTAATGCTTGACTTTTTAATTATCAGCTTTTAAAAAATATAGTCTCCCACACATACCCTGATTAGAATATTCCTTTATTACTTAATCTACTTGTTGTAGATTGAATTCAAAATCTATCCCCAGTATTTTGTCTTTTATCCTCTGTTTCACTCAGCCTCCATTACATTTTGCTTGTCCTCCAAGGTCAGGGAGCACTACACTGCCTGGAACACAGCAGAGACTCAATAAATGGGTGACTGACTTTAGCCTCTTTCTTCGTGCACTCCATAACAGCCCTGAAGACGCATTTCTTCTCCCTTAAGCACACAAAGAGAATAAATAACAAAAAAAGTAAAAATCTATCTACTAGAAAATTGGCACTAAAAGGATAATTCTCTTCTAGTTGACCATCCTCCCTAGGATACATTTTTTTCCCAATAAGAAGAAGATTTCTTTTTCAGTTAGATATTTTTGGTCCCACCCTCCCCGATAACAAGCAGGAACTGCAGGTCTAATTTTACACAACCAGAAGATTGTTTGTCCATCAACTTGCCATTGCTAACAGTGGATTCAAACAGAAACTGGTAAAGGGAACACATCTCTAACAATGTAGAAGAATATTTTTGAAACACAAATTGGTGTAGGGTTTTAAATGATTTCACCACGAGCTTCAGCAGTGAGAATTTCTTCTCGGTCAAGCTAGGTCATACCCAGGCTGTGAGACCTCGTAAGATAGAGTCATGGAGAAGTGATAGAACTATGATGTAATTCAGGAGATGTCTATCCTAAGTTTCAAGACATTAACTAGGTCTCGAGCAATATCAAGTGTTAAGATTTTTGAGCATAGTTTGAAAATTCAGGAGAATGCTTTGGACGATAGCGCCAAGGGCAACACAATCTATAACAAATTCAAATATGAAATGGTAATTAACCATAATGAACCTCTTCAGTCTTTTAATATAATAGCAAATTATTATTAAATGCATAATCTGACCTCTTGTTTTCCTCAATATCCTACCAGATGAAAGTATGTAGGGTATATTAGAGAACTAAATCCTGCTACAACATTTCAGGGAAAGAACAGTGCAGTCATTCGTTAATCCAATTAGGATTGGATTAATTAGGATCTAAAGGTCCTAGAAGAAAAGAAACATGCATCATCTACGTTGAGAACCAACATCCACAATGATATCAAGGTGAGAAAAAGGATGAAGATATCCTCTTCTAAAGGTATGAGCGAGAACAACCAGATACAGTTACCTCTGCACCTGCTGGTGAAGTTCTTGCGGGGGAGTGATGATATAAATTCCTTTCTCCTTTTCACTTTTTGCAGGATCCTCCAAACCAAGGAGCCAGGACTTCAACAGAGAAGAAGATCTGCTCAACACAAGCACTACAGGGTCATTAACACCCATTGTGAGAACTGGACTGAGCCCTCTCACTGTCCTTGGAAGCCCTGCTGGGTATCAATGGACAGGAGTTGGGATAGTGATGAAGGCCTTCCCTGGGCTGCAGCTCTCCAGGTGGACAAGCCATCTGAGAGGCAGGGCTCTCCTAACGGGTCAGGAGTCAGACAGAATGTGAGTTTTTTAAAATTCCCATAGTGGAGGAGCAGTGCTGCCTGTTGTTAAAAACAAAATTCAAGTCGTAAAAATGAAGATCTTATTGGTTTCATTCAACAATTCATGAATCAGGGAGCATCCTCTGGCAGATAGAAAGGAGCTCCAAGGAGCTGTAGAAAATGAAAGACTTCTATAGGCAGAAGGGAACAGGGACAAGTAACTTATATGAGACAAAAAGCAGATTGGTTATTGCAAAGTTACTTTCCTTTAGGAGATGGGAGGGGTCTATGAGGCAGATGACCTAACTAGGGCTGAGCAGGTGATTACTGATTGACTGGTTTAAGTTTCCATTTCTGGGGGAGCCGAAACTCTAACTAAGCTAAGCCTCAGTTTGGTGATGTGGGCTTAGCATAAGTTACTCCATTTTGGGCCTCTTGTCTTGTTTCTAATACTGTAAATCTAAAGTCTGAACTAGAGGAACTCTTGAGGACTTTTTTCCATCCTTCTGATTTTTCTACTGAGTAAATGTGGAAAAAGACATAACATTTGTCATTAAAAAAAAAAGAAAAATAAGTGTTTGAAATGTAGAAGAAAGGAGGAAAACATCCTAAGCAAACTGGGACACTTTGCCTGTTAAAAACCATGAGGCCAATTTTGATGTAAGAGGTGTGGATGAAATTGTGTCAGCATCTTTTAAAAAAAAAAAAATGCCTCCAGGGAAAGTAGGCCAGGTAACACATGGTGAGGAACATGCAATTAATGATGACTAAAGTAGGGAGAGATAAAATTTTAACTTTTAAAATTTGAGTAAGAAAAATGTCTGGAATGATTTTAAAGTAATAAAGCACTTAAAGAGAAAAGCAGCACTTAAAAAAAAAATATTTAAAGCATGCAAGCATATAAAAATCATCCAGATAGCACCCATCAAAATGTGTGAAGTGAATTAGTTGCAAAATGGCCTTAATCACATGTTGATGAAAAGAGAATAAGAGTAATTTTCAAAGTTAAAATGTGTCAAATTATGCAAATGAAATTGTCAGGTAGCAAAGAGAGAGAAAAATATTTGTGTAAATTTTTTTTAAATATCAAGAAACATACCTTAAATGTAATGTAATGGGCTCAGATGAAGCCATATTTATAGGAGAAGAAGGTGCTAGAGATAGCACTCAAAAGAAGTAGCTTTCATGGAGCATCTAAACCTGGGTATAAATTTTCTTAGGCTTCCCACATTTTTCCCTCTTCTTTTCTAGTCCAAGTTTTCTCCTTCAAAGACCTCTTGGAGAGCCATTGAGAATACTGGAATCAAGTGAACAGATATTGATAAAATTTGGGGGAAAACACTCAGAAAATTCTGTGTGGTATAATCAAACAAACAAGTATTTGGGGCTTAGACTTCTGGATTCTGGTCCTACAGCCAACACTACTGGCTATGTAACTTTGGACAAACCTATTCATCCCTGAATTTCAAGTTTTGTTTTGTACTGTTTTTCTATCTGTAAAATGAGAAGAGTTGAGCAAGACTCTCTCCAATGTCACCTGTTCTGTTATGCACAGTATTATAACATTTCATCAGACTTGTCACAAAATGTTTTATGAAATATTGAGTGAGGCATTGTAAAGCATTCAGTAAAGCTTTATATGTAATAAAATCTGGAAAATTAATTTGAAGGGTCACATTTGCTAAATGTACTTTTAAAATGTTGAAATAAGTGCTAAAATGCATTCATTGGAGGAAACAACTCTGCCAGTGGGCACAGAATATGTAATGTCTTGATGAATGTTTCCATCTCTAGCTTGTAGGACACCATGTGAGATTGGAAAAGGATTGTAAGTATTAAAATCATATCTGTCCAGAGGAATAAGAAATTTCAAAAGAAGAAGAGAAAGATTCTAAAATAGCTGTTGACCAAGCAGTTAAAATTGTGATTTATTATTTCTATCGGTCATTATATAACTATTAATACCCCACTTTTTTTCAGAGTGTATCCTACATAATGAGAACTGGAAAATTAGAAATTGTGAACATTCATTTCTGCACAAAGGAGTATTCTCAAGGCTTGAGCAAAAGCTTTTAGACATCTGCGTAGGAGTAATTATTGAAGTCACGAGGTTGGTGAGATTTCAAAAAAAGAGCAAGAGAGAAAGCAAAGAGAACACAAGACTGGTCCTGGGAATACCTTTCTTTCTTTTTTGGGTAGGGGGAATATCTTTCTTTAGGGTGCAAGAAGCTACAGTTGGCAGACAGGAAAATCAGGGGCCTATATCTATGGAAGCAGGAGGACTTTCAATGAATGAATAGCTAAGAGGATAAAGAGCAGCAAACAGATAAAAAGGGAAGTCATTCCATGGTATTTTTTGTGAAAATAAACAGAGATTTTTTCCTACAACCAAACCATCTTGACAACTACTACCTCTTGTCTGGTGGAGGAAGGGGGAGAAAGCTGTGATCAATATTCCATCTTCTACCACATTCGCCCTATATTGTAGCCACTGCTCTCTTTACTTTCTCTTCAAAAAGCCCAAGGAACTAACTTCCGAGACTTAGACACATGAAAGTCACTTTTAAACAAAGTGGTGGTGTCAGAAATAGCAGAGTTTAGGAACCCAGAGAAGAGAATTCATGTCGAAGCTCCATGACATAACTACGCAGAAAGCAGACGCACCAGGACAGGGGTCCTGTTCCAGAACCTGGATTGCTGCTGGGTACTCTGTGAAACACAGCTTCCTTCTCAGGTGATTCACAGCAACCCTTGCTTCACTCTTTCTGATTCTTCTTTCCTTTTCTGGTAGCTTAGCCAAAGGATCTCTCTGTCTCTGACTCTGTTTCTCAAACTCTCCCTCTCTCTCTTTTTTTGCTTGAGGAAGATTAGCCCTGAGCTAACATCTGTGCCAATCCTCCTCCACTTTATATGTGGGTCTCTGCCACAGCATGGCTTGATGAGTGGTGTGTAGGTCTGTGCCCATGGGATCCAAATCTTCAAACGCTGGGCCGCCAAAGCAGAGCATGCAAATTTAACCACTATGCCACCGGCCCAGCCCCCACCCTCTCTCTGTCTCTTCGTCAAGAAGTGCTTTTCCTTTTTAAGGGAACAGTCATGGATATACTCCGGGCTCTTGACTTGGTACGGGTCACCAATATCAATTAAAACTCCTACATAAAGAAAAGTCCTAAACATTTTTACCTACCTCAAAGAACTATCAAAATGTTGCAGATTTCAAGGATCAAGCAAAGGCTTTAAGATGGCAAAAATTCACGTTTAAACTTCAATGACTTTTAAATAACCACAAGGTTCATCTTTAAAGTGAAGAGTGTACCAGACGATTCTTTGCCGGCGCAAATTGTTCCCCATGTTTATAATGGGTTTCTGTAAGTGCCTTTGATTGGCAGCAACCAGTTGTGTTACAAAACAGTGTGACATCAGGTCAATCATGATGAAACTTGATAATGCCACATCAATAATGTGACATTTTATGCTGTAGTTTGGAACAAATTGCTGGAAGGGAAGAAAGTGATACTCGTAACAGATGAATATTCTAAACAAATGTTAGCTCATGACATTGTGGCCCTTGTTGACAACCTTCAAGGCCAATGGCATGATACCAATGACCCTCAGAATCCTTAACACCTCTTAAATTGAGAAATAAATACATCCTCCAATGCAGGACAATACACGTCCTGTTGTTTTCATGAAAACATTGCACTATATAATTTATCTAATTTCACATCAAACCATTAGACACATTTGGATACATATTTCAGGAGTACAGACAACTCCTAAAGGCGACTGTATGTCCTACAGCCACAATTATAGGAAGAACCAAGTAGGAAAAATTGGTCAATCTTCTGTAAGATAGATTATTCAAATAAGCAAATCACCACATAAAAGAAAGCTGGCCCATCCCTGACTCCATTAAATAAAGTCGCTGTGCTCTACCCTCCCTGTGTGGGATGGTCATGCCAGCCTGCTCATAGTGGGGACCAAAGGTTTAGCTTAGCTGCAGGAAATTCAAGCAGAAAAACAAGTCATGAAGGGCCTAGGATGATGCAAGAACTGTCTAGCTTGCAGGAAACTTCATCTCGAAGGAGTGAGAAGGAGTGAAGCAGAGAGTGGGAGAGATGAGGTGGTGGCAACTGGTGGAGATGAACTACTGTGGGAAACCCAGAATTGTCTATTGGGGAATTTGATTAATTCTCTGACTGGTGTGATGGGAACCCTCTTCCTGATCTCCCATTTAAATCTTCACTTAATTTCATATGTTAGTTGATGTATTGAGGAGGTGGATCTGTTTGGGGGTGAGATATCATGCTAAGAACAGTTTTGAGGCGAGCGACAGTAAGAACTAAAGACTCCAGTGGAAGTCTCAAGTAACATGCTCCTGCCCCTTCGCTGTCCTCTGAACACGCCCACCCCTGTCCTGCCTGTGCAACTAGATTCTTCCTCTTCTCTTCCCATGAACTGAACCTAATATCCCTTCCAGTTTCACCCCAAATGCTGCATCCTCAATGAAGTTTGTTCTAATTTCCTAACTGGACTTGAGCTCTTCCTAACATATACATAGCATTTTGTAAGGCTATTTCTTATGGCACTTAAAATAATCTAGCTCGTACTCTACCTGGTATGGCATTCAGCCTGAGGTCAGGAATTGTGTTTTATTTATCTTTGTAGCCACAGAGGTAGCCTGGTACTCAGCAAATGTTAGGTAAAATACATTGAACAGAAATGCTTGATTGTTAATAAGAAATGCAAAAATTACCTTCCTTTTCTCTGCCCCACTTTCTAAAAATTATCTTTAAAAGAGAGGGAAATGCTTAAATTTAAATATTTAATTCAACTGTATTCTCATACCTCCTTGTGGGCTACATTTATTTAAATAATCCCTTATAACTGTAGTAAGACAGCAGATATTTCTTCAGAATGGGAGCATGACTTTTAGTTCTCATCCGCCATCTTTTAGGGGGGGCAGAAAATGAGGTTCTCTGAAAACGCTATATTGGAATGCATAATTGTTTATGTAGTAGGAAGTATTTGTGGCTGTATTCTATATTATATCTTTGTAGGCACACAGGTTTATTCTTTTTTCAGGAATTGATTAGAGGAATAATTTCAGAGGTGTATTACCTTTGACAGGTATTTTCTAGAAGAAGGAGCTTCTTTGGCTCTTTTGATTTCTTTGCCTATTTTTTTTTCTAATTCTTTCCCGTTGGAAACAGTTAACTGAGAACTGCACTGAACTTGTCCCAATATCGGTTATTTTGTAGTTCACTGTCCTGACAGAGACACAGAAAATGCATCTCACATGGTGTCCTATATATTATCTTGTTTCTCTTTCAGGCTCAGACATCAGCAGGAGACAATAGTGATTGATTGGAGCCCTTGAATTCCTCTTTCACAAAATTAATATTTTCCTTTGCATGTACAAATCCTGCCTTATACTACATCCCTGCTACTATCTGAAAAAATAAATAAATAAAATCAAGACAAAGTAAAATACCATATGATGTGGACCAGGGCATGAAGGCTTATGCATTTCAGTTTGGGCTTTTTGCTGTGAAAGTAACAGATTGTAGCAGCCATTCACAAAGGAAGCACAGTCTGAGAGAGATCATTTAAATTAAATATGCTTGAAATCTACTGCTTTTCCATACACATACAAAAAGGAGTGTTCCTTAAATGACAATACAATTATTGTTGCACCTTCATTGCCATGGCACTTCAGATTCTGTTTATTGGTAGCTGTTGGGAAAATTCTGACTTCCTGTAAATAGAATTCAAAGTATTCTGAGAGACAAAATATAATGAAAAGAAGTGCATTGCTGAAGATTGGATTTCTTTCCTCAACATCATTAAATTCATGGTCAGCACTAACATACATGCAGATGTGTCATATCAAACACAATGTGACAAATACTGAAGTAAACCTACATATTTCAATTTATTGGAAATTCCTCCCTTTCATAAGTCTTCTTAGAAGATTTTGGCCTTCAGAGTTTCCCCATTTCATGGTTCCTGGTCAAAAATGTCATCATCTTTCATTACACACATATTTATTGAGTATCAATTATATGTCATATGGTGTCCTAAGCACAAAAATAAAGAAAGACCCTGCCCCTCAAAGTGTTCAGAGTGTAGGAGGTGAAAAAAAAGAAAAAAAAGTTACTATTGAGTCCAGTAATGGTGGGGTAGCATGTATTAGACAAATCTTCCTGACTATACCAAATACTAACTCTTGATAAGATAGAAAATGAACTGTTGATGGCAGTGGCAATGATCCAAGAGCAGGAAAAATTGAGGGGAATCCACACCTGACAGAAGGGAATCATGCCGTGTTCAAGCTAGATTTGTATTATTTATCTGCAAGGATTCTCTTCAGTCAGTATAGCATGAGACAGGTAAACTTAAGCAGACAGCTGCAGTATTATTGGCCTGAAGAGACATAAGTTGAAGTTTTTGAGGTGCCAGAGGGTCTGGAAATTGAAGAGAAAAAAGTCAGAAAGGAGGATCTACAGAGAGGAGAGTCCAAAATCTGCATATAAATTTTCTTAAATCCTTGCCTGATTCTTGAATTGTGCATGTGAGAAGGGAATCAAACAGAGCCCAAAAAGAAAATAACAACTGGAAGGCTGAAAGAGCTTAGGAGAAATATCAATACCTGTTGCCTTTGGCAAAGGAGACAAAGTTTGGAGTTAAAATTTCACATATTAGATAAATTCACATATATGATAAATATCTCACACTTTCTATTGAAACCCCAGAAAAGCATTGCCTTAGGAGTAAGAAATATGTTCCAGAACTAAGAAATTTGCCATAGTCCTAAAGACAAACCTGAAACAAATCCACCTAACAAGCCAAAAACCAAGCCTCCTAAAGCTCAAGGTGATCCTTGGGTAATATGACAACCTACTAGAGAAAACTAAATAATTGTCATCAGCTTTACACCACATCATCTACAACGTCTAGTATACAAACAAAAATTGTTAAAAATGTGAAGGAATAGGAAAACGTGAGCCATAGTCAAGAGAAAAATCTGTCAGTGGAAACAGACTCACTGACAATATTGATGATGGATTTAGCAAAGAAATACTTTTGAGTATGTATAATAAATATGCTAAAGAATTAACAGGAAAAAATGGATATTATTGGAGAAGAGGTGAGAATTTCAGGAAAGATGAAACTGTAAGAAAGAATGATGAGTGTAAAAATGAAAATACATTTGAAATAAAAATGTAATTGAATAGAATTAACCATATATTGGACACAGAAAAAAACACCTGTAAACTTGAAAACAGCTCAAAAGAAATCAACCAAACTGAACAACTGAGAAAAATGGAAAAATATTAACAGAGCCCCAATAAACTGTGGGATAAGGTCAAGAAGTCTAACATACACATAATTGGAATCCCAGGAGAGGAGAGGGGAAGATAATGGGGAAAAAATTACTTATGGAAAACTTGGCTGGAAATTTTATAAATCTATAAAAAAAATAGCAACCTACACATGGTAGATTGTCTCCAAATTTCTAGAGACAAAAAATACAATGTCTGATAATAAAAACAAGATGATGCAATTGATACAAATTTGACATTGCAGAAGATTAATGCACTTGAAGACATAGCAAGACAAACTACTCAAAATGAAGCACAGATAAAAAAAGATTGAAAAAGGTCAACAGAGCAACAGTGATCTATGGGGTAACCTCAAGTAGCCTAACATACGTGTAATTGGAATCCTGATGGGGATAATAGGCAGAACAGAAGAAGTATTTTAAAAATAATTGCTAAATTTTTTCCATGTTTGATGAAAATTATAAAATCCCAGATCCAAGAAGTTCAATGGTATCCAAGCACAAATATATGAATAAAATTATATCAAGGCACATCATGATCACATTGCTTAAAACCATTGATAAACAGAAAATCATAAAAGACAAAGAGAAAAGACACATTAAGTGTAAAGGAACAAAATTAAGAATGACAGCAGATTTTTTTGTTGGAAACAATGCAAGTCAAAAGACAAAAGACCAATATCTTTAAAGTATTGAAAAAGAAAACCTGTTAGCCTATAATTCTATATATCCAGTGAAAACCTTTCAAAAACATAGGTTAAATAAAAACTTTTTCAAACATATAAAAGAATTAGTCACCAGCAGATTTGCACTGCAAGAAATATCAAAGTACATTCTTCAGGCTGAATGAAAATGAAACCAGACAAATATTTGGACATACAGAAAGGAGTGAAGAGCCTTGAAAATGGTAACTATGTTTGTATGTATAAAGACTTTTTTCTTAATATTTCTATCTCTTTTAAGCAAATATAATAGCAATGTTTTGTGGGGTTTACAGCATATGCAGAAGTAAAACACATGATGTGACTAGAACAAAGCCTAGAAGGTTGGTAAAAGAAATATATTGTCTTAAGTTTCTTATACTTGAAGTGAAATGGTATAAGATCACTTGAAGGTAGATGGTGATAAGTTAAAGGTGTTTGCTATAAACCCTAAAGCAACTTCACAAAAAATTAATAAACCAACAAAAGGGATAAGATCAAATTACAAAAATATTCAATTAATCTAAAAGAAGGCTAAATAAGAGAAAGCAAGGATCAAAGAACAGATGAGAAAAGTAGAAAATAAATACTAACATGGCAGATTTTTGCCTTTACATATTAATGACCAAATTAATTATAAACTATCTAAATTCTTCAATTAAAAAGCAGAGCTTATCAGATTAAAGGGGGGAAAGGCAATTATAGGCTGCCTATAATAAATCCATGATAAATATCAAGGCATAGATAAATTACAAGTAAAAGGAAAAGAAAAGATTTACAATGTTAACACTGATAGAAAAGAAAGATAGAGTCACTTCCTTATCAAAAAAGATGAGGAAATCAAATCAAAAGTAAGCAGAAGAATGGAAATAATAAAGAACAGAGTGGAAATCAATAAAAAATAGAGAAAATTGGTGAAACTAAAAGCTGATCTTTTGAAGAGATCAATACGATTGATCAACCTCTAGGCAGACTGATCAGAAAAGAGAGAGAGAGAGGGTCAGTGAGAGAGAGAGAAAGACACAAATCACCAATATCAGAAACCAGAAAGATGACACTGCAAATTCTACTTCTATTAAAAAGATAATAAAGGAATTTTATGAAAAGTTTATACCAATAAACTAGACAATTTAATTGGAATGGACTAATTCCTTGAAAGGCATAGAGTTAACTCATAAAGAAATACATAATCTCAATAGCCCTATATCTTTAAAGAAACTACATTAGCTGTAAAAAAAAAAAAAAAAAAACTTACCTTGAAGAAAACTCCATGTCCATGTGGTTTCACTGGTGAATTCTACTAATCACTTATGGAAGAATTACTAATTCTGTGCAAACCCTTCACAAAATTGAAAGGAAACCATACTATCTAACTTGTTCTATGATGCCAATATAACCTTGAGACCAAAATCAGACAAAGACATCAGAAGAAAACTATACACCATATTCAATTATCAAAAACATAAGTGCAAAAATTCTTAACAAATCTTAGCAAATCAACCAGTAATATATGAAAAGGATAATATTACAGGTGGAGTTTGACTCAAAAATGCAAGGTTAATCACTCAAAGACAAATCAGTGTAATTTACCATATTAGTAGAAAAACAATAACATCTAAATTGATGGGGGAAAAGCATTTGACAATATCCAACATCCATCCATAAAAACTCTCAGCAAACTAAAACTAGAAGGGAATGCTCTTAACCTGGTAAAGGGTATCTACCAGAAACCCCCAAATAATAGCAAACTTAATATGGGGAGACTTACTCTTTCCCACTTAAGATTAGGAACAAGGAAGAATGTCTGCTCTCATCACTTCTACTCAAAATTGTATGGCAGTTCTAGCCAGTGCAATAATGAAAAAAGAGGGGGAAAAGAGAAAGCAGGAAGGAAGGAAGGAGGAAAAAGGAGGGAAGAAGGAGGGGAGGAAAGAAAGAGAAAGAAAGAAAAGGCATTCAGTAAATTTATCTGTGTTTGCAGATGAAATGGTGGAAAAATCCTAGAAAGTCTATGATAAAGCTCCAATTTTAGGAAGATTTCAGGATAAAAGATTAATTGCCTATCAAAATAAAAAATAAGAAGTTCAAAAATCAGTTTCATTAGGAGAATGAGAAGACAAGCCCCAGACTGGGAAAAAAGATTTATAAAAGACACATCTGAAAAAGGATTGTTATCCAAAATATACAAAGAGCTCCTAAAACTCAACCAAAAGAACACAAACAATCTGATTTTAAAATGAGCAAAAGAAGGGCTGGCCCAGTGGCATAGTGGTTATGTACACATGCTCCGCTTAGGTGGCCCGGAGTTCACAGGTTCAAATCCTGGGCGCAGACATATGCATGTCTCCTCAAGCCACGCTGCGGCAGCATCCCACATATAGAGTGGAGGAAGGTGGGCATGGATATTAGCTCAGGGCCAATCTTCCTCACGAAAAAAAAAGGGAGGTGTAAAAGAGGGGCCGGCCCAGCGGCATAGTGGTTACGTTTGCACATTTCACTTTGGTGGCCCAGGGTTCACGGGTTTGGATCCAGGGTGAGGACCTATACACTGCTCCTTAAGCCATGTTGTGGTGGCATCCCATATACAAAATGGACAAAGATTGGCATAGATGTTAGCTCAAGCCCAATCTTCCTCACCAAAAAAAGAAAAAGAAAAAGGCTAAAAGATCTGGACACCTCACCAAAGAAGATATACAGATGGCATATAATCATATGAAAGGATGCTCTGCATCGTGTCGTTAGGGAAATGCAAATGAAAACAACAATGACTTACCACTACACATCTATTAGAATGACCAGAATCTATAATGGCCAAAATCCAGAACACTGACAACATCCAATGCGGACAAGGATGTGGGGCAGTAGGAATTCTCATTCATTACTGGTTGGAATGCAAAATAGTACAGGCACTTGGAAGACAATTTGGCAGCTTCTTACCATATGATCCAGCAATCACAATCCTTAGTATTTACCCAAATGAGTTGAAAACTTATGTCTATACAAAAACCTGTACATGGAGGTTTATAAGTAGCTTTATTCAAAATTGCCAGAACTCAGAAGCAACCAAGATGTCCTTCAGTAAATGAATTGGTAAATAAACTGTGGCACAGCCAGAGAATGGAATATTTTTCAGTGCTAAAAAAAAATGAGCAATCAAGCCTTGAAAGGACATGGGGGAACCTTAAATGAATATCACTACGTGAAAGAAGCCAATCTGAAAAGAAGCTCAATTGTATCACTCGGGCTGTATGACACTCTGGAAAAGGTAAAACAATGGACATGGTAAAAAGATCAGTGATTTCCAGGGGTTAAGACAGAAGGAGGGATGTACACGCAAAGCACAGAGGATTTTTAGGGCAGTGAAATTATTCTATATGATACTATAATGGTAGACACATTTTATTATACATTTGCCATAAAGCGTAGAATGCACAACACCAAGACTGAAGAGTAATGTAAACTATGGATTTCAGGTAATGATGATGTGTCAGTGCAGGTCATTGATGGTGACAAATGCACCACTCTGGTGTGAGACATTGTTGGGGGAGACTGTGCATGTTTGGGGCAGTGGGTATTTGAGAACTCTCTACTTTCTGCTCAATTTTCCTGTGAACCTAAAACTGCTCTGAAAAAGAAAGTCTATTTAAAAAGAAAAAAATCAATTACATATTTATATGCTAGCAACAAACAATTGGAAATTGAAACCAAAGAAAGATATCATTTGCAATAGCATCAAAAAACATGAAAAACTTAAGGGAAAATCTGAGCAAAGATGTGTGAGAACTTTATACTTAAAACTACAAATTATTGCTGAAAGAAACGTAAAGACCTACATAAATGAATATACACACACACACATTATGTTCGTGGTGGAAAGACAATATTGTCCAGATGTCAATTGTTCCCAAATTAATGAATAGATTCAACATAATCTCAGTTAAAGTATCAGCAGGTTTCATGTAGACATTTTCAAGCCAGTTGTAAAATTTATATGGAAATGTAGAAGACCTACAATAGCCAAAACAATTGTGAAGAACAAAGTTGAAAACTTAAACTACCTGATTTTAAGCCTTTTTTCAAAGCTACAGTAATTAAGAAAGCATGGTACTAACCTAAAAATGGGCAAATAGATCAATGGAATAGAATAGAATACCCAAAATAGACTCAAACCATATATGGTCAATTAATTTTTGAAAAAGTTGCTAGTGGGAATGTAAAATGGTTAAACAATTTTGGAAACTAGGGAATTTTTATTAAAAATTTAAATATAAAAACATTGTATGACTCAACTATTCCACTCGTACACATTTATACAAAATAAAATAGAACATGCATCCAGAGAAAGAATTGTACATGAATGCTCATTCTAGCTTCATTTATAAGGGTCAATAACTGGAAACAATCAAAATATGTAATAACAGGCAAATGGATATACAAAGGTGATATATATATATATATATATATATATATATATATATATAGGTGAGATATAGATATATACAGGTGATATATATATGACCTTTGTATTTCACAGTAATTTCATAGTATATGTATTTTCATAGTATACATATGTATAATATGTATACATAGTAATTTCATAGTATATGTTATGTCAAAACATCAATTTTACACTTTAAATATGTGCAATTAAAAAAATGTATAAAAATGACAATTCTAAGTGTTGACAAGGATTTGCAGGAAGCAGACCTCTCATACATTGCTGGTAGGAGTGCACATGGTTTGGAAAACTACTGGGCCTTCTTTATAAAATTAAGCACACACCTGCCCTTTGACTCAATTCCACTACTAGTTAGTTATTCGATACTAATGAACACATGTGTCCACAGAAAGTCCTGTACATGAATGTTCATAGCAGCATTGTACACAGTATCCAAAAAGAAAAAAGCAACTCAAATACTCACAAAGGGTGAATGGATAAATAAATTATGGTATATGTATTCAATGGAATATTTCTAAGTAAAAAGAGGAATGAACTATTGATAAACACAGCAACAGGTAAAAATTTTAAAACATTAAAGAAGCCAGGCATGAAGGAGTACATGTTCTGTAATTCCATTTCTATTTCCATTTCAAAATAGGCAAAACCATAGTACAGTGACAGAAATCAGAAAAGTATTTCCCTTCAGTAGGTTTATTCTAAATCATGGCACAAGTGGTGGTTAAGCAGGTGTATGCATCTATTGTCAAGGCTCACTAAATTCTGCATATAAGATCTGTGCATTTTATTGTATGTACATTACATCTCAATAATAAAGTAGTTATAACAGTAAGATAGCATGATATCCAAATAAAGGGGCTCACCTTACTGTGCTGAGGAAAAGAGTGGGGCAGAAAATGCTTCATAGAAGAAACACTTGAACTGAAGTTTGACAATGAGTTTGCTAATAATGTAATTTGGGGAGGAAAATTACCAAACTTGCAAAAGCATGGAGCAATGGGAAATCTGCCCTGTTTGGGAAACAGGTCTTGGCTTAGAGAATAGAATGGTCAGAGAGGCAGGAGAGGAGTCTAGAAGTGTGGACAGGGCTTACACCATGATAGTTGAGGTAAAATAACTATCACCAAACTATCACCAAACACATTTCAACTTGACACGTCTCAAAGGTGATTGAGTGATAAAGCCAGAAAAGAACTTTAGAAATCTTTCAGTCTAAAACCATCATTTTACAGTCTCTTTCATTTGCCCTAGGTAATCATAATGACATACTCTATTCAGAGGATTCTTTTCAGAATGTTTACTGCTTTTATAAAATTGGCCATTTGCAGCTAGGTCCAGGAAGAGGATGCAAGTTGTACAGACATAGGAACAGCTCATAAAATACAGATAAAGCACAATTTAAAAACCATCATAGAAGCAAAGATTTGGCAAGTGTACATTTGGGGATTATTTTCAGGAAGTGATTTAAAGAGAATACTCCTTTTTTTTTGGCCATGAGGTTAACGTCGTAGATCAAGTTCAGCAAAACTAATTGAAATTGGAAACTGTCTCTTGTAAAGGAAGAGGTAGTTGGAGGAGAAGTTCTAAGAATCAAGAGGAAGATATTCAAGAGAGAACTAATACTTATACTCTGAAACGTAGTCAAGAACACCTGGGCAGGACTCTAACACCTCAGCAACCTAGGGTAAGAGAATCATAGAGGTGAGTGTTATGTGATAATGGAGAAATCCAACAGAAGAAAACTTGTTTTTCCCTGAATCTGATGATTTTTCATCATCTTTTGGAATATTTTTCTTCTGATTTTATCACTTTTGCTGCCTTTATTTTTTCTTTATATTTCAGGAGTTCCGTTACAGTCTACAGGGCCCTGCTACCAACAACTTTTCAAGTTGGGGGGCTGTAGCTCAGTGGTGGGGTGTGTGCTTAGCATGCACAAGGCCCTGGGTTCAATCCCCACCACCTCCTCTTCTTTTCTCTCACCTATCTCACAGCCTAAAATCCATCACCCTGACAATGCCCTTGAAAGCTAAGCAGGACAGGTAGTAGCATCTTCATCTCAAAATGAAGAAACAAGTTTAGACCTTTTCTCTTCAACCCATATCCTCTTATTGACAACAGACTTCCAATCGTCTCTCCTGAAGTACTGTAAAAAACAAGCAGAGTGAACAGTCACCACAGCAGGTCTTCATAATATGCTGCCAGATTCCACTGTACTTAAACGCTCATATTTTACCATAAATATCATGCTCCATAACATAACCACATTTATCATATTAAACTTTTAAGCTTTTTACACTTAACACTTTACACTACCAGATTTTGAGTAAAACTGATGCTCCAGAAAGATGCAGTATGCTTATTCTTTCACTTCTAGCCCAATTGGCACATTGACGCCAGTACTGAAAAGTGCATTGTGGACCCACAGAACCGAGTATTCAAATGCCCTTGTGCTCTGACTCTTGCTTATCCGCCCAGCCTCATCATTGGCCGCACTCCCACTGCAATTCAGACGTCCACAGCACAGCGCTACTTGTATGATCTTAAGGCTGGAAACTGACAAGCTCCAGAGTTAATCTCAGTAATAAATGTTGAATATTTCAAAACTGACTGATTTTCTTATAGGACTGTTATGGAATTGTCATCTACGCTCCCAAGCAGAATCAAGAAATGAGAAAAGAAATAGAAATTGTTTGATTCCTCACCAAGAAGTTTCTAATTGAAGTCAACAACATAAATTGAATATGTGACTAAGACAATACCACAGGGGCTTCTATTATTAAAACTCTCACTGTTTCATGATTTTATTTTGATTTCTTCTTCCTTCTCCTCCTCCTCCTACCCCCCCTTTTTAAAGACTTACAGCAGTTATTGATTTGATAAAATAAACATCTGTTTGGATGAAAACCTTGGCATCATGTTTATGTCAGTTGTCAGAATTCGAATAGATTTGAAATTCAATTTTTTTGATTTCTCATCTGTTCTTTTAGAAAACTGTACATTTCTATCAAATTTATATTTATTTGAATAAGGCTTGTCCTTGAGTTCATTATCCTCTAGGGCACCTAGAAAATGTTCTCCCCAAACTTCTTTCCACAAGATCTCTTATGGGAGAACAGCTAAAATCTACTTTACTTTAGTGAAGTATACTCAATTTTCCAGAGCTACCCAGGAAAGGAGGTTAAAAGTGCTCTAGGAACATGTTTCGAGGTTGGAAGAGAAGAATCCAAAGTCTTGGCAGGGGCTGAAATTCTATTCTTCAGGGGCAAACTTTTGGCAAGCACTTAGCCCCCCTCAGTATACAGACAAGCTGCCACCAGAATTCACAGCTGAGCCTTCCACTGACAACCTTAGGTTAAGAATTACCTACTTTTCATTAGCCATAAGTTCTCCAGTTTCTCAGGGCTGCATACTTCAAAAGCAAAGGGTTCTCAGCTATCCCACTACTGGGTATTTATTCCAAAGAACTGGAAATCAACAATTCAAGGAGACTTATGCACCCCTTTGTTCACTGCAGCATTATTCACAATAGCCAAGACATGGAAGCAACCCAAGTGCCCATCAACAGATGAATGGATAAAGATGTGGTGTATATATACAATGGAATACTACTCAGCCATAAAAAGACAAAATCATCCCATTTGCAACAACATGGATGGACCTTGAGGGTATTATGTGAAGCGAAATAAGCCAGGCAGAGAAAGACAAACACCGTATGATTTCACTCATATGTGGAAGAGAAACAAACACACTGACAAAGAGAACAGATTAGTGGTTACCAGATATAAGAGGATAGGGGGTGGGCATAGGGGATAAAGGGCACATTTATATAGTGACTGAAAAATAATAATGTACAACTGAAATTTCACAATGTTATAAGCTATTATGACCTCAATAAAATAAAAAAATTAAAAAGCAAAGGATCCTTAGTGAATGCTATCTTTAGCAGAAAACACCACACATTGTTATTTTTGTTTAAATAGTCAATTATTTTTGAAAGAGATTTAACAATTTGAAGTCGAATGTATTTACCCCTGCAGTTACCATCTCCAGAGTTCTTCATTCCTGTGTGCAGATCCATATTTCCACGTGTTACCATGTTCCTTTTGCCCGAAGGATGACTTGAATATTCTTTGTAGTGCACTGTTATCTGTAATCACTCTAGGTGGTTCTTTCTCTAGCTCAGGTAGTGTCCTCACACATATGAGCTGATCAATATTCAGCTGGATTCTCAAAGGGGCCATTTGCAGATCCCTGGGGTTTTCTCTCCTGTCAGCTCTTTCTTCAGTACTCTGTCCTGGGAACTCTAGCCATCTTTGCTTCCCCAGACTCTCAGGTCCCTCCCATCACAGATATATGTCCTAGTGTGAATCTCCCCTCCCATGTCAGCGTATAGGCCCTCTCCTCACAGAAGCAAATCCAAGTGCTAACCTGAGAGGCCAATATCTGAGACTGACAACAGCCTATACTTCCCATTCAGGTTTTGACCCAGACTCCCCAACAAAACCTACCCTTTCTTTTCTGCCTTTTAGGGATTGAATTGTGTCCCTCAAAAGATATGTTGAAGTCCTAACCCCCAGTAGCTCAGAGTGTGACCTAATTTAGAAATAGGGTTGTTGCAGATATAATTAGTTAAGATGAAGTCATACCGGAATAGGGTGAACCTTTAATCCAAAATGACTGCTGTCCTTCTAAGAGAGGACATGAAGACACAGAAGAGATGGCTATGTGAAGAGACGGCCACATGCAGGGAGAAACCATGTGATGACAGACAGAGGCAGAGATGGGGATGATGGAACTGTAAGCCAAGGAATGCCGAGGATTGTGGGCCACCACCAGAAGCTAGGAAGAGGCAAGGATACTGAGACAGAAACATTTCTGTTGTTCTAAGCCACCCAGTTTACAGTACTTTGTTAAGACAGCCCTCAGAAATTAATACACTGCCTAAAATGCTTAAGCAAACTTGCTCTCCCCGTCCTCACTTAAGACTTCACCACATACTGTCAAATGTGTCTGAACTCCATTGGAGCCCAATCTGGATTCATGAGCAAGAAAGAATAGTACCTAGCTTTGACTAGTAGATGTCAGGAAAATTTCATACAGGAAGGTATTTTTAATCTGTACCTTACATTTTGGTCAGATTTTGTTATCCAGGGGTATCTAGAAGGGGATTCCAGGCAGAGGGACTAGCATGTATATGTTTTCCAATTTTTATTTCTGACAGTAATTCTATTTAACAGACCAAATCCATCAATATTTTTGTATTACCACTTTTTTTTCTCTTTTGCTTTCATAGAATAAATTTAACTTCTCTGTCTTTCATTTGGAAATGAGGGCTTTTTTTTTCACCTAAGAACAATTGATCACGTTGGGTAATCACAGTTTAGATG
Organism: Tapirus indicus; assembly: GCA_031878705.1. Lineage (NCBI taxonomy): Eukaryota > Metazoa > Chordata > Mammalia > Perissodactyla > Tapiridae > Tapirus > Tapirus indicus. The sequence continues at coordinate 5,343,585 of CM062933.1, forward strand.
ATGAAACATTAGAAATTGTAACACTCCATATAAAAGCACAGATTGATCACGCCTCTGGCAAACAAACAGAAGGAAGCCTGCAGTGGAAACCAAGTGATGGTAAATTCTATGCATTTGAATTATATACATAAATCTAAGACTAATAAAACCTCAAAATACTGTCCTCATTTATGGTAGAGATTATTTTTGTTGTTTTATTTTCTTGGTTTTTCAGGGCAAATGCATTCACGAGTATATCTCAATGTAATTTTTTGAACTTTTAATACTAGTATAGCAGATCAAATCATACAAAAACCTGCTAAAAATTTAATTTATCTGTTATAATCAATAGGTTCCTCCTGCCCTTGGGATAAAAGACTACTGTTCCTTTCTCTATCGTTCTTGTCTCAGTGTGAAAATAAGCTGAGTAGAGCTTTTCTTCCATATGCAGAGATCTTAAAACATAGCTACAGAACATAAGGTTTGCTGTAGGTGAATAGATAATGTTCCCTGTGGAAATTTTAAGGCCACACTAACTTTGGGGATCTTAGCATGATCATAGTGTCAAAATTTCTATAGTACCTAACTTTGCCAGTTGCTAGGTGATACTCCCATTCTCTCCCTCAAAATGAGGATATTCTACCTGCTTGTGGGCTGACTTCATATATTTTAACAGTTCAGGGATTAATGTCACATTTAAACTGTATACTGAATAAAAGCATATCAGTGTAGATGTACACATTTACATGGCCTAGTATTTTAAGTGAAAAAGGCTTTGAGGTTTCACCTAGACCAGTTTACAAACCATGTTCCATAGAGCTCTGCACTCCTCAAAGGATCCAAAATGGCTCCACCACACATTTAAAGGGTTCCTGGACCCGATTCCAACATGTGTGTGCGCAGGCTCCTGGCAGGGTGTCTGAGAATTCAACTCAATTCTGACACTATGTAGGGGGGATAGAATCACAGTCCACAGGTAAAGGGCTCAGTCCCACAAGACTGCCCTCCACTTCAGACAGCAGCCCCAAGCCCGGCTTGTTACTTGTGCTTCTGACCCATTGGCCATAAACTGGAAGTTCCAACAGCCTCCTCTAACCTAGGATGCCAATTGCAAGTCCAGGGTGTTACCTGTACTTCTAACCAACTGGCTATAAGTCAGTGGTTCCCACCACATCCTCCTTGGGTTTGGTTATGCTAGAACAGCTCACAGAACTCAGAAAAACCTGTTTACTCTTTACCGATTTATTATGAAAGGATATAATTCAGAAACAGCCAGATGCAAGAGATGCATAGGGCAAGGTATGTGGGCAAAAGCACGGAGCTTCCACACCTTCTCCAGGCACGCTACTCTCCCAGAGCCTCCATGTGTTCACCAACCCAGAAGGTCTGCCAACCCTGTCCTTTTGGGTTTTTATGGAGGGTTTATTACACAGGCATGATTGGTTAAATCATCAGCTGTTAGTGATTGATTCAACCTCCAGCCCCCTCCCCTCCCCAGAGATCAGGGGGTTGAGACCGAAAGTTCCAACCCTCTAATCACATGGTTGGTTTCCCTGGCAACCAGCCCCTACCCTGAGGTGGACACAAAAGTCACCTCATTTACCTAACAACAGGCGCCCCTGTGGTTCTCATTGTTTAGGAAATTCCAAGGGTTTGGGAGCTCTGTGAGCCAGGAACTGTGGATGAAGATCAAAAATATATATTTCTTATAAATCACAATATCACACGCATATAGCACATATAGCATCATTCAAAGTAAGATACCAAACACAAAGTAAGAAGCACGCACTATGGGGTGTGGCAGCTTTTGAAATGTGTGCTGCTGATATTTTGACACCCGTGTAAGACGCACAGGTGGAAAGTTGACCAATAACATTGTCTGATATTACAGCTCACGGGAGATTCCAAAAATCTGCGTCTAACTTTCTTGATTAGATTATGTGAAAGTTTTACAATTCCAGATCTCTTCATTTTACTTATTTTTTCCATAGTATGTTCATGCAGACAAGTAAAACAAAGGTTATTAGTTTGTAAAACACTGGAATATGTTTGGTATAAATATATATGTATTAGAACAATAAACTAATAATTGTTTGTCACTTTTAATAAATCATCAAATAACTTCCCCAAAATGGAGCAATATCAGAAGAAGCTGAAGAACTTAGATTCATATAAAAGTTATTGCTAAAATGTGTTCAATCTCTGAATGTTGTGCAGACGCGAAGTAACTGTTAAAAAGATGCCAACACTTTCAAAAGAGGGTTGGATAATATCATTTTTATTAAGACCTTTTCAATTCTTTATAAGGATAGGGTAGTAAATTTTAGAATTTGCTTTTTAATAACATCAATCATTGGCTATCCTGAAGGAAGATGCTGCAAACGCTATTTGAAATAAAACAAAATAAAACAAAAACTCCTTCCTTTTGTCCGATAAAGAAATTCCTATAGCAAAATATCTTTGAACAATTACATGGCTATAAAAGCTAGCATATGGCTGGTATTTTAACACAATAACTAAACCAAATTTGATAATGCAGGGTTTGAAACGTTTTGAAGATAAAATGTCAGCAAGAAATCAAAAGTTAAATATGGGACTCAACAGGCAAACAGGACTCTACATTTAATACTTGGAGAGACTAACTGCCAGAGTCAGGCACTGAGGAAGCTGAGGCTTTTAATGGCCACATTAAACATCTTATAATGGCATAAGGTCTTTTATTAGTTTCTGCCAGACAGTAAAGATCTAAACTTGTTGAGGAATGAGTCATTATCATTCCAGATTAAAGTCTGACCCACTGAGGGATTCACTAAATAGACATGTTAGTGATTCAAGTTTGAAACAAGAATTTCCTTATATCCCTTACACTCCCTGGCCCCCTCCAACTTTCCTCACCAGCTTAATTAAGGACTTTTTCATTGTTGCTAGTTTCTGTAGCTACTTATGTAACCACGGGCCCATTTAGAGCCAGTTCAAACAGACTCTATCTCTTATCAACAAAGTGATTAAAGATTGTCTTTCAGAAAAACTGAAAAGCCACATAGCCAGGGGATGCACAAAAGAAGAAATTGTGACCTGAAACAACTGCAGAACCAAAGATCCTCCTTTCACAGAACCCAAGGACTGGGACACGACCAGAACTTGAAAGTCGGACTCTAACAGAAGCAAGGGGTCCCTCACTCAGGAAGATCTGGTGTTAATATTCCTCCCCCCAATCATAAATGTTTAGGACCCTGTCATAAATGTTTAAAACCTTACCGTAAATGCTTGAAGCCCACCAGTCAAAACCAGTCCCACCAGAGTTTCCACATGCCAGCCTATTCTCCCTAACCTCTTAAATTTTGCCCCAAATCCTGAATCGGGGAGACAGATCTGAGAGCACATGCCCCCTGTTCTCCCTGCAGATTGATCTCATGGAATAAAGCTGACCCCTTTTCCCAAAGGCTGATGCCGTAATTAATTGACTGTTTTTGTGCATTGGGCAAGAGAACTCTAATTTTGTGCAGGAACATTGTGTTTGATGAAACAGTTTATTTGATATGATGCTTTCAAAACACACACATACATACACTCACTTACACTACTCATACAAATAGCAGTTTAAATGCCTAGGCTAGTATAAAGCTTCAAGGATATCAATTGAGGAATTAGGTTCCTCAAAAGAGTTCTTACTGATTGCTAAATAAGTTTTATAAATTTAGACTTATAAAGTTCATTTACAATTATAAAGTACTGTAAATGATAGATGATAAATGATAGATAGATAGATAGATAGACACTGCACATATTCAACTTCAAAGGAATAGCATTACTTATTGACAACTGCTTACTCTGGCCCATCAAAGATTGCACTCCAAAATTCCCAGAAAAATGATTATTTGGTATCCTTTCCTTAAATATATTCAGAAGAGCAAACAATTCGCAAATAAATCCTAGTTATTCCCAAATCAAAATCAGGACGTTTCTAACATGTACCTTACATTGATCTGCCTTGTTCTTTTGCTCCATACCTTTTGCCCTGACCTTTACTAGAACTAAAAACCACTGTCATAGGATAGACTTCACAGTGAAATTAAATCACTTCTCTAAGCTTTATCTTCTTAAGGCTAGACAAAGTAAATCTCTTGAAATTTCAATTATAGGGGTTATCTTACAGTAAAGAGTTCTACAGTGAATAAGGAAAATCAAAATCTTTTGTCATCAATGACCTTTACTGGCCCAGAGCTGAAAATTAGACAAAAGCCTACTATCCACCCACCTGGCCTGATTAGGAGAGATAAGCGTGATGTCCTGTCACCTTTATAAATATGACGAAAAGGAAGGGATTGTAGATTATTCTTAGACTGCCTTAGGCAGGAAAGAACAGAAAATCAGGACTGAAAACTGTGTTAGAGTTAATCTTCCCAGACCCATTAACTTAACAAGACTGGATTTAGGAGGCATGTTCTTCAGTTGGATCCCAGGAACATAGAACTTCATTTCTAGGGGTTATTTCCAAATCCTCTTTAGAGCTTCTACAAAGAATTTTCTCTTCAGCGCCTTGAAGAAACTCAAGAACTCCACATCTCTAAGCTAATGCAGCAGCATAAAGATTTCTATTCTTTCTTGTTTGCAAATATTGGAGAAAAAATTCCCTTTAAAACCTTTTTATGAATATGACATCTTTCACATAAATCAGATGCAGTAATCTTGTCTTAGAGTCAATGCTTAGATTTTTGCTCAACTGTTAATTCCAGACTAATTATTGTAGTTTCAAGGTGCCTGCTGCACACAAACATCTTTCCTACTGTTTGAACTTGCAAGTGTCTCTCTGGTTCTTTACTTTTTTTTTTTTTTTTTTTTGTATTCTTTCAAATGGCTTTGATCAGCTCAATTAAAAGCCAGAGGTTTTAGCTACTAATGCTTTCATTAGCATTGTAATAGACTTTCAAATGTCTGAGTAAAGATGATTCCTTCTTTTGTATAATTAGCACAGATGCAGTGAGGTGCACTAACCACTCCTAATTGATCGACATTTCTTGGTTGAAAATTCTCATCCATAATCTAAGCACACATTCATATTTCCTTTGTTAGAAAACAGAGAACAGATTTTTCTCATCAAATTTTGATTTTTCATTTTATTTATGCAGCACTCTCTCCCAGTACGCAGAGAAAAAAATAGTTTAAATTCATACATGCAACTCATACATGGATATAGAGGGTTAGAAAGGGAAGATAGTAAAACCTAATGCAGTTCTGAAAAACAGATTTAAATAATAATCCACCATTCAACCTTAATAGAAAAGATTTTTAGGAGACTATAGAGCATTTTATATGTTCACCCAACTGATTCAGCATGTTGACAATGAAAATAGAGACGACTCATTTTATTACTCCATTTACTAGAATTATCAAATATTTGCGGATGGTTCAACATCTGCAAATCAATCAACGTAATAACCACATTAACAAAATGAAGAATAAAAACCACATGATCATCTCAATTGATGCAGAGAAAGCATTTGACAAGATCCAGCATTCATTTATGATAAAAACTCTCAACAAAATGGATGGAGAAGGAAAGTACCTCAATATAATAAGGGCCATATATGACAAACCTGTAGCAAACATCCTACTCAATGGGGAAAAACTGAAAGCCATTCCTTTGAGGACAGGAACAGACAAGGGTGCCCACTCTCACTGCTCTTATGCAACATAGTACTGGAAGTTCTGGCCAGAGCAATTAGGCAAGAAAAAGGAATAAAAGGACTCCAAATAGGCAATGAAGAAGTGAAACTCTCACTATTTGCAGATGACATGATCTTATACATAGAAAACCCAAAAAATTCCATCGGAAAACTAGTGGAAATAATCAACAACTACAGTAAAGTGGCAGGGTATAAAATCAACTTACAAAAATCAATTGCATTTCTATACACTAATGATGAACCAACAGAAAGAGAACTCAAAAAGACAGTCCCATTTACAATTGCAACAAAAAGAAAAAAATATCTGGGAATAAATTTAACCAAGGAGGTGAAAGACCTATACAATGAAAACTATAAGACACTATTGAAAGAAATCAAGGAAGACATAAAGAAATGGAAAAATATTCCATGCACATGGATTGGAAGAATAAATATAGTTAAAATGTCCAATCTACCTAAAGCAATCTACAAATTCAATGCAATCCCAATCAGAATCCCAATGTCATTCTTCACGGTAATAGAACAAAAACTACTGAAATTCCTATGGGGCAACAAAAGACCCCGAATAGCTAAAGCAATTCTGAAAAAAAAGAACAAAGCTGGAGGCATCACAATCCCTGATTTCAAAATATACTATAAAGCTATAGTAATCAAAACAGCATGGTACTGGTACAAGAATAGACACACAGATCAATGGAATAGAATTGAAAGCCCAAAAATAAAACCACACACCTATGGACTGCTAATCTTTGACAAAGGAGCAAAGAACATACAATGGAGAGAGGGAAGTCTCTTCAATAACTGGTGCTGGGAAAATTGGACAGCAACATGCAAAAGAATGAAAGTAGACCATCTCCTATCGCCATATACAAAAATCAATTCAAAATGGATCACCTGAAGGTGAGACCTGAAACTATAAAACTCCTGGAAGAAAATATAGGCAGTACACTAATTGAGATTGGACATAAAGGGATCCTTTTAGATTCCATGTCTACTCGGACAAGGGAAACAAAAGAAAAAATAACCTCATCAGACTAAAAAGCTTCTACAAAGCAAATGAAACCAGGATCAAAATGAATAAACAACCACCAGCTGGGAGAAAATATTTGCAAATTGTTTGTCCGACAAGGGATTAATCTCAGTAATATATAAAGATCTCATACAACTGAGCAACAATAAAACAAACAACCCGATCAAAAAATGGGCAGAGGATATGAACAGACATTTTTCCAAGCAAGAGATACAGATGGCCAATAGACACATGAAAAGATGTTCAACATCACTAATCATCAGGGAAATGCAAATCAAAACTACACTGAGATATCACCTTACACCGGTTAGAATGGCTATAATCACAAAGACAAATAACAACAAATGCTGGAGAGGTTGTGGAGAAACGGGGTCCCTCATTCACTGCTGGTGGGAATGCAAACTGGTGCAGCCTCTATGGAAAACAGTATGGAGAGTCCTGAAAAAATTAAAAATAGAAATATTGTATGATCCAGCATTCCCACTCTTGGGCACCTACCCAATGGACATGAAATCAACCATCACAAGAGGTGTATGCACTCCTATGTTCATTGCAGCATTATTCACTATAGCCAAGAAGTGGAAGCAACCCAAGTGTCCCTCGACTGATGATTGGTTAAAGAAGATGTGGTGTATACATACAATGGAATACTACTCAGCCATAAGAAAAGACAGAATTGTCCCATTTGCAACAACATGGATGGACCTAGAGGGTATTATGTTAAGTGAAATAAGCCAGAGAGAGAAGGACAGACACTGAATGAACTCACTCGTATATGGAATATAAATGAACACATGGACAGATAGAACTGATTGGCGGTTACCAAGAGGAAGGGGGGTGGGGGGTGGGCACAAGGGGTGAAGGGTTACATCCACATGGTGATGGACAAACAATAATGTACAACTAAAACCCCACAGTGTTATAAACTATTAAGACATCAATAAAAATAATAATAATAATAATAAAAGATGTGTAGATTGGCCTTTTCATGATTGCATGGAAAGGATATAAGAATATACAGTCCTTCGAACTAAAGCTTAGTCCTAACTTAGGCATCAGAACTGTGTTAAAATATTTTTGGAGGATCCTGTCGCCTGATCTTTCTCGAAGGTTAGCTGAACCCTGCCACTACAGAATGTTGGACCTGCCTCCATGAAATCTGTTTTACAAAGTGTTTTTGTCAAGGACTTAAAAGTATAGAAACCAGGATTTCATTGAGTTACAAAATTGATTATAATGATTTTGTTCCTGTTGGCTCATAAATGTTGGAGTGTGTAGCAGAATTTGGTCTAAGACTTGCTCTTACTGTAACAAACCACCCGATTTAAAAAAAAGTAAAAAACATTGTGTAGTAGGTTCATGTATCTTTTCCTCTTTGAGGCTACCTTATCTTCCAGAAAGAAAAAACTAATGTGAATGACACATAGTCGGAGTCGAGTTAGCAAAAGCGAAATTACTACAGCTATCTTAAGAGAGTGAATTTGATACAGAGAATTGGTTAATTGGAAGGTATTGTAAGACTACAAGGCAAAAAGGAAACAGTGAGGTGAGGATAGAAAATGCAGGAAGCAGCCTTCACTCCCAGGTCTTGGGGAACAAAGGGAAGAGTTTATGTTATCAGAACCTAGAAGATGGGAGGAGAGTTGGACTCAGACATCAGAGAAGGGAGCTCTGCCCAGTGGTGCTGGTAACTCTGAGACTAGTCTAGAAGTGTGGGAAAAAATCTGGAAACTGGAACCAATTGGCTGAGGAAAGAATCATTGCCTGAAGATACTGACAGCAAAGGATGCATGACAGCATTTCACATCCCTTTTCTCTCCTCCTGCTTTCCAGCGTCCCTCTCACATCCTCTCCAAAATATTTGTGGAGTGCCAGCCCTGACATTACAAAGTAGAGTGTTGAGGACTGAGTTTGAGGCTAAGAGGAAATAGCTTAATAATCAGCACATTGGCTTTGATCATCTTGCAACACATAAAGATTCAACACCCCTTTGGCAATGATTGGTTTAGGGGGAGTCATGTTAACCAGTTTTGACTAATGGAACCTATAGGGAAGTCAATTTGGGGTTCCTTTTTTGTTGTGAAATGTAGAGTTCATAGAGTTGAGTTAATAAAATAGATTTTCTATAATATATGTCAGGTTTAATGATTAATAATAAAACCAAACAGCCTTGTACTCACTACTCAGCTTAAGGAACAGAATAGTTTGTGTCCTAGAAGCCTTTCCTTGATCTCATAATTCTCTGCTCTATAAACTCCCCTGAAGGTAATCATGACCTTAAAATTTGTGTTAATCATCCTCTTACTTTTATTTATAGTCTAACTACTTATCTACATATTGTTTTAAAATATATTGTTCTAGAATAGAGAATTTGAAATGAACCCACACAAATAGGGATGACCAATTTTTTGACAAAGGTATAAAGGTAATTCAGTGGAGAAAGGACAGTCTTTTCAACAAATGGTGCTGGAAGGATTGGATGTTCAGATGCAGAAAGAAATGTGAACTTGTGTCTGTACCTCATATCATATAAAAAATAATTCAAAATGGATCATAGACCTAAATGTAAAACTTAGAAGTATAAACTTCCAGAAGAAAAGGTTAGAGGAAGTCTGTGTAAACTTGGGTTAGGCAAAGGTTTCTTGTATATAATAAAAAATATAATCCATAAGAGAATTAATAAATTGGACTTCATCAAAATTTAAAACTTCTGCTCCTTGAAAGACACTGTTGAGTGTCTAAAGACTTCTGCTCCTTGAAAGAAACTGTCAAAAGGATGAAAAAACAAGTCCAGAGATTAAGAATAAATATTTGCAAAACTTATATTTCATAAAAGCTTGTATCCAGAATATGTAAAGAACTCTTAAAACTCAACAATAAGAGAAAAAAACCCATCCAATTTAAAAATAGGTAAAAGATTTGAACAGATGTTTCACCAGAGAAGATATATGGATGGCAAATAATCATTTGAAAAGATGTTCAGTATCATCAGTAATTATGCAAATTAGGGAAATGCAAATTAAAACTACAATGAAATACTATGACACACCTATTAGAATGTATAAAACAGAAAAAACTAATCCTATCAGGTTTTGGCAAAGATGTGGAGAAAGTAGAAGGCTCATATTGTCCTGGTGGAAATGTAAAATGGTACAATCTTTCTTGAAAACAATTTGGCAGTTTCTTAAATATTTAAGCACACATCTAGCATAGATTCAAAGCAGATCTATGGTGACTTGGGAATGGGGAGATGTGTCACAGAAGGAAATGAAAAGGAGGAATTATAAAGGGGTAGACGGAAACTTTTGGGAGTGATGACTACATTCACTGTCTTGATTGTGGTGATAGTGTCACAGGTATATGCATATGTCAAAACCTATCTGATTTTACACTTAGTCAGTTGTCAATTTTGCTGATTAAAAGTTTCTTTTACCTGTCTTTGAACTTTATATAAATGAAACTATTGTGAGAATTCTTTTGTGACTTGCTTCTTTCATTCCATATTATCTTTTTGACATTAGCCCTGTTGATGAATTAGTTATAGTTCATTTTCACTGTAGTATAGCATCCTTGTGTACAGATGTATCAATTTTGCTGTTGATAAACATTCAGGCTCCTTCTAGTTTTCGGTCACGGTAGACGATGCTGTTTCATACATTCATGTGCTTGTCTCCTGGTGCACATTTGGAAGTGTTTCCCTGGGGTAGATTTCTAGGAGTGACATGGAGGACACTTGCATGTTCAAATTTTCTAGGGACTGCCAAACTGCTTTCCAATGTGGTTGTTCCAATTTATACTCCCTCCAGCAGTGGATGAGAGTTCTTTTAATCCACAGATTGGCCCATACATACTATATGACCTGATTTTTGTTGTTGTTGTTATTGAGGAAGATCAGCCCTGAGCTAACATCCATTGCCAATCCTCCTCTTTTTGCTGAGGAAGACTGGCCCTGGGCTAACATCTGTGCCCATCTTCCTCTACTTTATATGGGACTCCGCCACAGTATGGCTGACAAGCAGTGTGTTGGCTGGCTCCCGGGATTGAACCAATCAACCCCAGGCTGCCAAAGCGTGGACTAAACCAAGTGCACCACCGGGCAGCCCCCTGACCTGATTTTTTAATAGCTGCCAATCTGATGTATGCTATTATCTTGGTCAGCTCAGGGCGCCATAACAAAATACCATAGACTGTGTGGCTTAAAAACAGAAATTTAGGGGGCTGGCCTCGTGGCCAGCAGTTAAGTTTGTGTGCTCCTCTTTGGCATCCCAGGGTTTTGCAGGTTTGGATCTGGGCGCCGGCGGACTCACCACTTGTCAAGCCATGCTGTGGCAGCGTCCCATATAAAGTAGAGGAAGATGGGCACAGATGTTAGCCCAGGGCCAGTCTTCCTCAGCAAAAAGAGGAGGATTGGCAATGGATGTTAGCTCAGGGCTAGTCTTCCTCACACACACACACACAAAAAAAAAACAGAGATTTCTTTTCTCACAGTGGTGGAAGCTGGAAGTCTGAGATCAGGGTGCCAGTAGGGTCAGGTTATGGTGAAGGCCCTCTTCCTGATTTGCAGACAGTCACCTTCTCCCTGTGTCCTCACATGGTGACAGAGGCATGGATGTCTCTCTACTTCTTCTTATAGACCCACTAATCACATCATGAGGGCCCCATACTCATAAACTAATGCAACCTTAATTACCTCTTATAGGCCCATCTCCAAATACCATCACATTAGGGGGTTAGGACTTCAACATATGAATTTTGGGGGGACAAAAAATGCAGTCCATAGCAGCTATGATTTTAACTACTAAATTACCTAATTACTAAATAGGTTGAACATCTCTTTCACATAATTAAGGACCTTTATTGCTTCTGCTATAAAATGCCTGATCATATCTTTTGCATAATTTTCTATTGGAATGTTTGTATTTTTCTTATTAATTCATAGGTATTATACTGAATATATGCATATTCTCAATTTATTTCTTTGTTGGCTATGTTATAAATATCTTTTAGTTTGTGGCTGATATCTTCATTCTCTTCATAATAATTTGACCAATAGAATATTTTAATTTTAATAGTTAAATTAATAATTTGTATAATTTTTAAAAATTTCTGTGACTTCTTAAACTATTCCTCCATTTCCTCAGATAAGGTCATAAAAGTATCAGCCTACACTATTTTCATAAAGTTTATAAGTTGGCATTTAATCCACTGAGAATCAGAGGTTTTGGTTTGTTTAAATTAATAACTGGTCTACATTGTCTCTGGCCAATCATAATGGCCATGAGCGAAATAAATGTTGAGTGGTAGACTAGAAAAATGGAAAATCCTTAATCCTTGATGACGTCATTGAATAATTAAACCCTGGAAGAATCTGTCTCCAGACTTCTCACTAGATGAGATAATGTTCTTATTGCCTGAGCCACTCTTGTCTGAATATTCTGTCACTTGCAGGTTAACTCTTGCTATTTCATAAAAGGTGCTACAATTCTCTGGCCACTTTTCATAAGTGTGATTGGGAAGCAGAGCAGAAAAGTCAGGACAAACTTGCACAATCTTGATCCAACCGGTTTTTATCTTGTGACTGGAGTTTGTATGATTTATTGTTACCTAACTGAACCAGTTACCTTCTCTTTGTTGAGGATCCTTCTCTGATTATAAGACATTAGGGTCCAAAAGAGAAAAGAAAGCTGTAGCTTTTGTTGCAAAACAAGACACAATCAAATGCAGACCCCACCCTTGGCTCCTTGTTACCAATACTGGGAATCGGCAACCTCTTCAAACAGCTCGCCTGAAACAGCCTTGATCACAGAGGCTGGCGGGACCTGAGAGAAATTTAATGTGCTGTTAGTAGTATGCATGATGCCATTCAGAGAGCACAGCACTTGGCAGAACATTATTGCAAGCAAAAGACTGTATTAATGTCTTATGAAGCTGTAAACTTGTTGAAAATGCACCTGAATTCTCAGAGGTAAGGAAATGAAGATGTAAGCAAGCCTGGGGCGAGTGTTTAGCTTTGCAGTTTATTTTATGCTCTATAATAATGGGAGAAGGAGTAGCAAACTCCTATTACTTGTGATTGATGCAGCAATCCTCTTACACCTCAGGTGGACAACTTTGGGAAGATGAAGCTATTTGCATCTTTATACCCAAGAGAGTGATCCTCAAGATCTGGACAGTGAAAATTTGACAGTGTGAGGCACCAGATCATTTAGAGAGACCCATTATGTGCAATTTGTTCCAATTAATACGAAAGCCTACCATTTCTCCAAAAGCACCTCCTAGCGTAAACAGTGAACAGACTGATATTTTACAGATTCTGTTGGTTAGGTTAAGGAGAGCATAAAGCATTATGACTATCAGTCACCAATTATTATGCTTAGTGAGTATAACAAAGTCTCTCATTTTCTGGTAAAATAGCCTCTTTGGCCTGATCTTTCAAACCCCAAATCATTTTATTACTGTTCAGTTCCTTTTGGAGGATATGACCTCCAATTGAATGTATTAGTTAGCAAAGTTTGGTGAGAAAGCCCTGTACAAAAGAGTTGCCCACTTTAGAGGAAGTCAGGAGGCAGAGCAGTTCACATGCAACACTGGGGAGTCGGGACACCTGAGACCTGTGCCTGACGACCCCTCAGTGCACCGTGTGAATTTAGGGGGATTACTCTTTGTGCCTCATTGTCCTCATCTGTTCCCTAATAAGAAAAGTTGAACTACATTGATCTATAAAATCATAAGTGTTCACTTCCTGATTCTGAATTCTATGAACCCTTAATTTTATGCTACCTTTCTCAGTGTTCAAGACATTCCAGTTCATCATCCCCTTTAACAACGTCCATTAAACAACTAATAAAATTTCATCTCTCTCTTAGAAAATTTTCTTAGTTTCCAAAGAACATTGGAACTCATAATCTCATTACATCTAAAGGTCCAAGTCTGTTTGTGGATGTGTGGGTTTGCTCAGATAACCAAGAAAAAGCTAGAGTCTATGAACTGATATTCAAAGTCAGCAAATCACTCCAAAAGCACATGTATATAATATACCACACCAGTGGATAAAATACTGTACTGGACTTTAACAAGGTAGAAAAGAAGTGTGAGGAAGGGTCCTGTGAAGACTCTACAGGAATAGAAGCAAGGGAACTATGGTCAGCTGGTATGGCAATCTGGAGGTGTGCCATTCATATCCCCCTGCCAGAGACAACCCTTTGGGAGGAGCGAGCACAGTAAGGCCATCAAAGCTGGGCAATTCCTGCCCTATGTAGGACTTGTATAGTGGGAAATCTTTGCTCTGGGCTTCCTATAGGCCTGGCGGAGACTTTCTCAGAGCTGCACTGCAGTAAGAAGTTCTTCCTGACCAATTCCTTCCTTTTCACAGATGTCAGACCTGCACCAATCATGATCTGAAAGTTTCCCCTGCTTACTCCTATTCCCCCTCTCTCTTTTATCTTTTAAATGCCTGTGAAGGGCATTTTCCCCAATAGAGCTTTTGCACATTTAATTCCATCTTGATATTTGCTTCTTAAAGGACCCAACATAACATGTGTGATGACTTGGAATAAGCAATATGCTGACTGCCTGGCGTCCGCCTGTGACCATGCGACTATGTGGCCAGAAGTGGTTATGATGTGTAAGAACCTTGAAGTGACCTGACAGAAGGAGCCTTGGCCTTCTCTTCCCCATGGCCTCCATCTGGCTAGCTGGAATGTGGGCATAACAGTTGATTCACAGAAGCCAACTCAGATCACGAAGCGGAAGCAATATATTGAGGATTAGGGCTAGCCAAGATGATCCATGCTTGCATGAGAGAAGGTCAGTGCTATTTTCAGTTTCTAACAAACAGCATAAGGTAATTCTAACTCATACAGGTCCCTACCCTCCAGGAAGGTGGGGAAGGCCAGATAAAACACTCAGTAAACAGAAACCAGCGCACAGTGGCATGAAATAGTGCGTCTGTCTCACACACACACGCACTCAAACCTCTCAGAGAAGGGGACATCATTGCCAGTTGGAATGTCTAGGAAAGGATATAACCTGGACTTGGAAAGACAGTTAGAATGTGGAAAGGAAAATTGTAGACTGGGAGAACAACCTAAGCATACTATTATCGTAGGGTTCAGAAAAAGACTACCCTGAACACAACAGAGATAATTTGATGGCAAACAGTGCAAACTAAAATTGGGTGGGGAAAATCATGAAAACTCTGCTTAGGCAACATAGCCTAAAGAAACCTGTGCCGGTTACCTGCCTATTGGCTCTGAGGTCTGTCCCCTTCCCTTCTCTACTCTGCTGTCCATTACAAGGGCCTGATCTCTCCAGCCACACTTACCAGGCTCCTTTGACTACTGTCTTCTTAGCTGGGTTTGGCCGATGGGAGGTATTGGCTAGACTTTGGAGAATGGGAGGATGGGCAAAACCTGGGTATATCTTTTTCTTACTCTTCTTCAGTCAACATCTCCAGCAGTTGCTCTGTCTCCTCAGTGGTTCAAACTTCTGCTGCACAGCACTGGTTCCTGGGCCCAGAGGCCATCTTTCTTCCCTGTGTTCCTCTGGTCCAGGGGTCATAGTGGCTTCCTGCAGTTGCTAATCTTCATATCCCCCACCTTTCCCTGTTTGTTCTTTTAGCTTCTGACAACTTGGTAACTCATTTCCTGTGTTAAATTCCTCCTATTGAATTACCTGGTTTAGCAGATGGCATTGCTACTCTGCAAATATGCCTGCAACACTCATTTATATGCTGTGAAGGCTGCTTAATGTAAATATCTGCACTTATTGGTCTAAAGACTTTCTTTAGCCACAAGAACACATTCAGTCATGCATAACAAAAGCTGGAAGTGACAGAGTCAGTGTCCCCAAAGTAGACAATGATGGACAAGAGTTGGTGGATAAAAAACAAGTTCCTCACCCTGAGGTAGAGGGAGGTGGGTAACTCTGAGTTGTATAACACACTTCTCTCATAGTTCTCTTGAGGGATTGAGATCCAGCTTCCCATGGTGGTAACCAGATTGATCACACACACTTTATATTGGCTTTCTTCTCCTCCCTGTCTTACTTCCCCACTCATCTACAAGTTTACCAAATATACTACTTGCACTTGAATCCTTGTCTCAAGGTCACTTCTAGAGAAACCCAAACCAAGACAACTGGCTTGGGTTTGATATCCTGGGCAAGACACTAAATAATGCAATACCTTTGCTTGAACCTCCATGCCCATCCATCGTCCACAGCTTCCCATGTAAAACCGTCATCATAAGTGGCACTTACTTCACGAAGTTGAAATTATCCATTTACATTTCTCTCTTCTCTGAGAAATTGTAATTTCTCCAGTCAGTACTTTCCTTGGCACAAAGTAGCAGTCCATTAAGTATTTGTTGAATAAAAGAATGAATGAAGAAACAAGAAGAAATAAAGTCTGGGAGAAAGAGTGTCTCACCATTGTACTCAGCACAGTGTCTAACAGGTCAGAAGAGACTCAATAAATATCTATTGATGGAATTAATAATTGAATAAATTTGGTGATAACTAGTGTGAAGGTTAGAGTTGAAGACTTGGGACTGGATGAATTCTTTGAGGAATTGAATAAACAGAAAAGAAAATATCGGTATTGAATGAGCTAACTTTGTAGCAAGAGGAGTATAGTTGAAGAATTTGAATGGAAAAAATACAAAATATAAGTTCTAATGACATAATTTCCTTGAAAATGACATGAGTCAAAAATCAGGGAGATGTCTAAGGAAATCAATATGTAATAATGGATATTTCAAAGTCACATCAAAATTGAGCATTTAGAAAAAGGTAACTAGTTTCAGATATAATGTTTGGAAAATAAACTACAAATAGCTTCATGAATAATACATTGAACTTAAAATTTATTTAAAATTGCATTTGAAAATTAGTATCACTATAGTTACGTGACTTACTAAGCACAGGTTTTTCTCAAAGAGTAAGTGCCATGAAGTTTTTGAGGTCATACTTTTGCAGTTATAAACTTTTCATTTTGTCTTTTAAAAAAGGATTTAGAAGAATTATACAAATCCCTCTATTCCCTTCATTAGTCCAAAGTATAATGAATCAAAAATATTTGATTCTTAAAAGTTTCTATTGAAAATTCAAACATAAATCTTTATGATATTCTTATGTATTTACAGAATCAGGTCCTTTAAAAATTTACGTTCAGATAAGTAACCATGGGCAGATATAACAAAATGCCTGGTGTTACCTTATAGGCAACATATGACAAAAATACACATTAAATACTTTCTGTTTATTTTTAACAAACATTTCTTAAAGATTTCATGTCATGAATCCTGCAGAAAGCCAGACGTCAGTGACACTGACTCTTAATGAACACACACACAAAAAGCAATCAGAAAAGATTACTTACTGTTGAAGCTACTTGTCTGCCTATTTCAGAATCCCTGGTAAATCTTTGTTTTGGTCCAAGAATTCTCATTCCCAATGAAAGCTCTGTTACCGCGCCAGGTCCATTTTTGCCTGCTGCCCAGAAAGCCAAACACCGAGACCACGAGATGGCAGCAGACAGAGAAGGTTTAATAATCACAAGGCAGCCAAGTGAGGAAATGGGAGAATGAATCTCAAATCCACTTCCCTGAAAATAGGGACTCAGAAATATTTATGGCATAGGGGGCAAGGTGGTCTGAAATGGTTGGAGGTGAGGAGAGATGAGGTAATTGATGATCTGTGCAAGCATAGTCAGGCTTCATGCCTCCTGGTAGGATGCATGTTCACAGAATGCCGGCATCAGCATGCCCTGAAGGTGGAGTTTCAACCTCTTGACATCAAAAGGTCGCTTATCAGGCATACCTCTGCATGAGCCCAGTTGATGAGTTGGTGGTCTCAACTGGCCTGAAGTGGGCAAGGGGCTCCAATTCCTCAAAAAAATAGCTCAAACACCCATTACCATGGTGACCCAGGCCCCAGGGAGATGCCATCTATAGGAGGCTAGTGGGAGTCAGAGAGCATATTGCCTGAACAGCACAATTAACAATGAGTAAGTTTATCATGCAGATTTAAGTCCTTGCCTTCCACTATGACAAGTTTCTAGGTAAGGTCATCCCCCCCTTCTTCCTGGTACTAGGAAGAAGATACTTTCACAGATGGAGATTTCCTTTACAAATGTAAATGTCTCTTACAAAGGGTAACCACAACTAAGAATGGGCTTAGCAAGGACCCTCCCAGATACCTGGAGATGTCTATGGTGATGGCCTATTCTGGGGGCAGGCCTCCATCCCAAACTCTTTTGGTCAGTTAGTGGGGGTGGAGGTCAGAGTGTCTTTCAGGCAGAGACATATTTTGAGGTGACCAATTCCAATCCCCCCCTGTTACCAGCTGCTTAATCATCAATGGCCAACTGTTTGCCGGTTTCAGCTCTGGATAATTTTATATTTTATGGTTGCATATTAGTTGTATATCTAAGCTTAATGTAGGCTTAGAATACTTTTAGTAAAATAATATATTCTTGCTACTGTGTTCCTGATTTTATTTTTTTGAAGCACTTCAATGTGCCCCCTGAGACTCACAGGGCTAGCTCCAGGAGGTAGAACTTCCAAGAGTCCCCAGACTTGACCATTGTTGGGGCCCAGGGCAGCAGCCTCAAAATATCCCACAATAGCATATTGGTTATTTGAACTGAAGTTACTTGAGAAGCAAAAAGGGCATGCTGACCCTCCTGTCCCTGTTCCCCTGAAAGCAGGAAATAAACCTCCCACAGGAAGGGTGCTCTCCCTAGATCCTCATCCCCAGATCTGGGGAGCTCCCAGTGAGAAGCCTGCACAAATCAACCTGGTTAAGTCACTGTCTCAAACCTAAACTCTGTGTACATTCCTCACTAATTACTACCCCAAACCTAAGTTTCCCTGTCCTGTCATGCCTCACAAATTTACCATTTCTTTGTGTAAAAGACACATGTACTGCCTGCTGTGTTCACTCTCCCAGCATCATTTTCCTGATTCTCCCATGCACACGTAATTAAATTGGTTTTTCTCCTGTTAATCTGGTCTTGTGTCTGTTTTATTATTAGTCCAGCTGTAAGAACACAAGAAGGATAGAAAGGGAAGTTTCCCCATCCTGAGACAGTCATCAGGCATCAGTAGGGCCCACTTTTGACTCTTGACTACTGCGTCTGTAGCCTTTGGCACCTCTGCTTCTCACAAGTTCTATAACTCACCAAATTCACTTAGTTAGGATGTGTTCATTTGAAAATAACAGAAACTGCAACTCAAACTGGCTTAAATAATAGGAACAAATATATAAATTTGCATGATAGGATGTCCATAACTAGAGTGGATTTCAGAATTGTTTGATTTAGCAACTTGTTTTTAAAAAAAAGATATAATAGTCCCCAAATGGCCCCCATGACAGCAAACCAAGACTTAATTATAATTTCACCCCTGCCAGAATTGTGACCTTTAAACAGTCAATCAGAAATTCCCTGAGTTGCACTTGGGAGATAATCTGCATGATAAAACCCCTGCTGTTTCCTTCCCCCAAAATAAGATGACTTGGCCTGAAACAACCTTGTCTTTTCTTTTGTTAGTAACTCCCTTACCCCAGCCTCCTTCCTATAAAAGCCTTCCATTTTGTACAGCCCCTTGGAGTATCTCTCTGCTTGCTAGATGGGATGTGGCCTGATTCATGAATCACTTAATAAAGCCAATTAGGTCTCCCAATTTACTCCATTGAATGTTGTTCTTTGACAAGCTGAACGTTGTCTTCAGGGGCCAGAGTCTTTCCGTCTCTCCATTCTCCTCTCCTAGCATCAGCTTCAGCCAGAATTTGTGGTTATAAGACATCTGTTAGAAGCAATCAGGGCCACATAGTCTCCCATTCAAGACCAGTGAGGGAGAAGTTGACTTCTTTCCATGTAAGAATAAGGAAGATCTTTCCCAGGTGCTTCTAGAAACTTCCTCGTTCATTTGTGCTTAGCCCTATACGTAGATCCTCTCATTTAATTTTCACAACAATTCTATTAAATAGGTATATTTTTATTGCCATGTTACAAATGACACTGAAGGGCAGTAAGGTTAAGTACCTTATTCAAGACCACCCAGCCAATAGTGAAGCAGGGGCAGTCTCATCAAAAACATGGCAAGTGGAGATGGGTTCTTGCATGCAGACTGAAACTAAAGAAATGCATTTTCTCAGAGAGTTAATGTCACAAAATTAAGTACAGCAGTAGTACCATTGCTTAGCCACATTATAGATGAAATAAGGGTTTTGGGGATCCACCTTAGGATTCTAAGGATTCTTTCTAAAAATCATTTCTGTGGGAAAGTACATTCTTTCAAAAAGACTAACTGAAAAAACAAAAAATTTAGAATGCACAATTCAGTCAAAAGTTTAAGAGAGCCTGCTCCATAGTGTTGAGTGTTAGGCCAAAGATAGCATAGAATGAAGTATGATAGAGATTTAAAACCAAATGTCAAGTTTAAAAAAATTCCAATTTCCTTAAAGGCAACTAACATACTAGGACTTCAAGAAAGTATCTGACTGTTGCTGTTCTCATTTTGATGAATTATTGATTATTTGGTGACAAAAATTAATGGAGAAAAATTACCAACTTTCTTTCATTTAGAATGTACCTCAGTAGTGTTGAAATAAGTTTCTAGGACCCACTCCTGACTGGGGTGCTGAAATTAGGTAACTTCTGTGTCCCTGTAAATGCTCCTCGTGACCAGAAACGCAGTCTATCCAGTCAGCCAATGCCAAACACCTAGCCAACTCTGGGCTCTGTACTTCTTTCCTTGTTCCTTCTTGCTCCAGACGAGACTGACTCTGTGGCCTCAGCCAGCCAGGTATTTTGTATTTGCCTCTTCCTTGTTCTTTACTCTTTATCTGCCCCATTTGGTAGTTCTCTGAAAGGAGACTGTGCACTTCATGAAGTGTTAAGTAAAATTTGTTTGTATCACCTAAATTGTCCTCACTTTTTAAAAAGTTTTTGGCAAGGAGATATGGGACCTGAAGCCAAATGCTAATGGCCTGAAGGATGAGATGCACAGGCCAGGCACCTGCTGAACCCTTCAAGTTCACTGTTTCTGTCATCATCACCAAGAACCAGGGCTAAGGCACTCTCAGATTTGAGCTCCACTCTCTTAGAGTATACAGCTCTCTGACCCAAACTTTATTAAAAAAAATATATATACATATACATATGTGTATATATATACATATATATATATATATATATATATATATATATATATATCATTCTCAGAAATGTTCTGGGGTTCCAGAGTTTGCTAAAGTTTCCACAAAGGTTCTGCGGTTCCAGAAAAGTTCAGAGGGAATTATCTTGGAGTCCACAATGGTGGTAGCTGTTAGGGTACACACAAAGCCTCGAGGTAAGTCCACAGCATCAACTGCTGAGGGATTTGGGTATATAAATTAAAACAAAAAATTCAGACTGTTTTGACCATCAAAATTAAAATCTAAGTAGGCACAAGTCAGATTATTAAAAGCCATCAGGGCTTATGCCACTATAAAGAAATCTCATGAAAGGAACAAGAGAGCTATTGCTAATGAGAATCTTGAAAGCCAAAACCACAAAATTGGTTGGCAAAGGTCAAGCATTTAAAAGCTGTTAGAATGCTCCCTAACTCTAAGACTCCTGTGCCAGGATAAGTTGGTTATCAAACTGGTTAGATTGAAACTAGGTCATCCACCAACCTCAAGTAAATTTCTGAGCAATGAGGTACGCTCTAAAACACCACAAAACCTCCAACCCAGTGGCATACCCTTCTTAGGTATTAATTTGGCTCCAAGAGACCCAAGGCTTAGCCAGAGAAACGGGATCCTCAAGTTTCAAATAGTTGAGCACCCCACCTTCTGGCACACCTGCTTGTTTTTAGTCTAAGAACTGTGGTTCTTAAATCTTACTAAGACATCCTAGAATTACATTGGCCATTATGGGGAACAATCTAATTAGACAAAATTGTTCATTTAAGAAGTTCACTTGAAAGCAAGGTTCCCAAATCAAACCAACAGAATGGAATACCTCTTTTAATTGGCATGCAAAAGCTCCACAAGGCTCCAAGATTCCAAAATAGCTTCATTGAAAGATTCATTGCCAAAGGCTACTAAAAAATTAAAAACACAAGAAATATCTATAACAAGACTACAAGACTGACGTGACTCATACTATTCTTCTCTATCCTGCTTTACTTTAGTACTTATTCTACTAATCCTCTATCTGAATTGCCTTTTCACTCTGAAGAGACCACAAGACTATAAATAAAAGTCCACCAAGTTAGTGGCCTTACAGCTGCAACAGCTCCTAGGCCAGAGACCTAAAACACTTGGGCCTCCCTGGTTACACCCTCCTAGGGGTGCATCATAAAAACATTGGCCCAGAAATTGGGGTCTCGTTTGCAATCAACTGGGACACTGGGAAAAAGACTGTCCTTGGAGATTTTGTCAAATCCTTTCATACAAACTTGAATGCCCCCATATCTACTCTCAAATGATGGCCCCCTATAGGCCCCTCTCAGGATTGATGAGACTCCCAAGTATTCTCCAGTAAACTGCTACCAGTTATCCCCTTAAACAGCCATGGGGAAACTAAAAGTAAAATTAATGGAAAAGTTTGCCAAATTCTGGTACATACCAGGGCTGCACTCTACTTTAAACCCTACTCACTCCGGAGCCTGCAGATGGGATCCTAGGAAAACAGGCAGAAGCCAGAAAAGGATGAGAATTCTCAGCAGGCTCAGCTCTCCTGGATCTCTGCAGTGCCTCATGGGAAGGAAGGTAAAATTTCACACTGTGCCTTCCTTTCCAAATGCAGACTTTTGTGGATTTGGGTTAGGGTATCCATTGTAGATCTCTTCTCTCCCAGGAACAGCTATTGCCTTCTTGTTTGCCTTGTATTGTGTCCTAAGAACTCAGCGTGGGTCTCTGTCTGCCTGGGGCATGCCAGTTCTTGTTTCTTGCATGTGTAGGCAGCTCAGCCTTCAGGTTGGGGGCCCCAAAAGGTGGCTGGACAGAAATGTGAGCAGCACTCCATTCAAGTCTAGGGTTCGACCAACTGTTGCCAGCTCCAAGGAGAATTTCTGAATTTCTTTGGGTTTTGAATTTCAAGAAATTCTGAATTTCTTGGCTGTCTTTGGGAGTGGCTTTGGATCTTGGGAGGATAGTGTCCTTTGCACCCTCTTTGGGAATGCCTCTTGCATCTGAGGGATCCTTCAATATGCCAGGAGTATTTACTAGTTGCCCCGGCTGAAACTTGACAAGATATTTAAAAGGATTTTTTCTTAAAAATAACTCTATGGTCAGAAGTTGACCAGATTGGAAGCTGATATTCAGAGCCTAATAGAAACTATTTTTAGGCCTTCTACCCTAAGCTAAATGAAACTATGTACCAGAGGAAAAGAAAACCACTGCAAAGACAAACAGCTCTAAATCTAGAACACAGGACTTTCTTGATTTCTGTTAGTTAAAGATCTCCCTGATATAAAGAAGCAAACTGAAGATAATGTAGTTAAATATCTGTGTCAGCCCCTCAATGTCATTCAGGTTACAACCCAATATTTTTAGGAATTAAAAACAACTGTCCTACAAATTGAGGATAACTTGTACAACTTGTCTTACAAATTGAGTCTTTATAAGAACAGAAAGAGCCCACCCCTCCTTTTACCAATCTCAAAACTTCCCCTATTCAATTCGAAAGGCTTGTAGGTGTTGTAAAAATTCTGTCCTCAGGAAACAAAAGTCCTTCTTGGAGGCATTTGCATTCTTTCTCTGTACTTTTGAGATATAAATGTCCTACTTAGTCTTCTCTAGGAACTGAGGGTTATCTCTTTGAAGTGAAAACTGCAGGGAGGTAAGTCTTATCAAAAGGACAAAAAGGGGAAAGACTATTCAGAAACTAGGCACAAGAAAAAATCTTTAAAATCTTCACAAATATTAGTAAAAGGTTTAAGCCATCTGAGCAGGTAAACTTAACTTATTCCATTTGCCAGAAACACAGTTTGGATCCAATTTTTCTTCTCTAAACTAGTAAGTTTTGCATTATCACACACGTCTCATGGACAAAATTTTAAAACAAAACTGTATGTTTACATATGTCTATGTATGTATGTAATAGATGTGTGATATTTTTCTATCACTGGATGGTATTGCCAAAATTAATTTGCAAGGGGTCGGCCCGGTGGCACAGCGGTTTAGTCCGCGCTTGGCAGCCCGGGGTT
Organism: Tapirus indicus; assembly: GCA_031878705.1. Lineage (NCBI taxonomy): Eukaryota > Metazoa > Chordata > Mammalia > Perissodactyla > Tapiridae > Tapirus > Tapirus indicus. Next base: position 5,367,479 of record CM062933.1, read on the forward strand.
CTCCGGTTCGGATCCCGGGCGCCCACCAACGCACTGCTTGTCAGCCATGCCGTGGTGGCATCCCATGTAAAGTAGAGGAAGATGGGCACGGTTGTTAGCCCAGGGCCAGTCTTCCTCAGTGAAAAAAGGAAGATTAGCAACGGATGTTAGCTCAGGGCTGGCCCTCCTCACAAAAAAAAAAAAAAAAAATTAATTTGCAAAGAGTTCTGTTTAACTGGCTCAAAGAAAATTGTTTGTATAAATCAAGTATGCTTTCAGAAATACAGAAACTAACTCAAATGTTTTTTAAGTTCATGTGATCTAAGATAATAAAAAAGCTAGTTTGTTGGTTTAATTAAAACAGGCATATCTTTAGAGCTATCGATATTAAATATCATGCAGACATACAACTTTTATTCTACCTAGGGTTCTAAAAGTCAAATAAGCTCATGTTATCTCTGCTACAGAATTTGTCACCAAGAAAGATAAAGTAAGATGGTGGTAAGCTGTTTGATGTCTCACGAAATTTTCATGAGTAATCTAAACATAATTCTTAAGAACAAGTAAATTAAATAGAGGGAAGTAAGATGAAAGTTTATAAATGAACTTTTTAATTATGCTTCGTGGTATGTCTACTTAAAAATAGTTTCCAAAATCTTTTTGGCAACTTGAAATATTAGAGTCATGCTAAGATAAGTTAAATGATGGATATTCATTGAATATCTAGATCATTTCCAAGTAAGATAAAATACTGAAACATTAATTACTGAACACAGGTTTATTCACTTTTGGTTTCCTTTTACAGAGGAACTAAAGATATTTGGGTCTATTAGTAAACATGTTCTGTGCACATTGAAAAATTTACTATGAGAAAGAATATACTTCTAGAAATTATGAAATGTACTTATAAATATATCAGTCCACAATTGCTTATTTCTTATTATGAAATGTACTTATAAATATATCAGTCCACAATTTCTTACTTCATAGTTTTCACTAAGAATTAAGGATTCTAAGGGTTAAGAATTCTGATTAATATATGTAATTAAAACTACTAGAAATAATAACAGTGAAAAAAACAACTATGTATGAAAAGTAGTTAAGCTAAGTAGAATGTGTTTTTTGGAAAAGAAAGGTATAGAGGACATGTTTTCTTTTTGGTAAGGGGAAAAGAAAGTAATTTTCTCCTAAAATAAACTGATTGATTGTTCCAGAATGAGAAAGAGGGAAAAAATATAGGACAAAATGTGGAAACAAAAATTGTAGAAGTTTTGTGGAAAAGGAATCTTAGAAAAGAAATTTTATGTGTGGTCAAGCTGGCTAAGACTGGGATTAATTTATTTAAGTTTTTAAAAAGTGAGTTTTAATATCAAAAGTACACTGGTACAAAATTAGAATTTGGCTTTCTCTATGTTAAAAAAAAGTTTTCTTAGAATATTTGTTTGCTCTTAATAAGAAATTGTAAATAAAGGTTTTTCTTTACTTTGTAAGTAATCTGAGGGAAAGCAAAGAAATTATGTCTCACCAAAATAATTTACTGTGCTTTACATAGTCTTTATCAGGTCTTTGATTACTTTAGAAAATCCAGTCTTCTCAGTATTTAAAGAGCTAAGTTTTGTTCACAATTATGTAACGTTCTATATTTGCCTTTAAAATCTTCTATTGTCACTTTAGATAAACCGATAATTCAGTATCATTTCATAATGATCTGTGATCCTGTTTAGTCAAATGAACAAGCCTTTTGACATTTTGACTACTTCCCCAAATCAAATGCTAAATGGAGTCTTTTTGACCTCAGTGTAACTTGAGATTTCCCAGAGGGCCCTGGAAAACCTCAAAGGATTTTTCTCTCACCTTGTAAAAGAAAGATGTTAAAATAGGTTTATTTGATACATTAAATTACATGGGAAGTATTGTCAAATAAAAAGTAATGATAAATCTCCTTAGGTCATATGTGTGTGGATATATGTTACTAATATAGCTATTCCAGAAATTATTTAAAGTTTCTAGAAATTTTTGAGTACTCTCATTGTCCAATTATTATCTTAATTATTGTATGCCACAGAAATAACTACATTTCCTTATCAAATTAACTCTCATAATATCTTTAACCATGGGCATTTTTAAGTCATTTGTCATTTACAGACAGTTATTGTTTTACTCTGAAGGGACCCTACCAAGTACTCTTGACCACTGACACCAATGCAAATTGCAAGATATCAAACTTTGGGTGCATATTTCACAACTGAAGAAGGCTTCACCTGACATCTGGTCCTAGGTACATGCCGGAGACCTCAAATCAAATTGACTAGGAAAAGAAGTAGCTGACTTTAAGGTAGACTGCTTTCTCCCAAGGCATCAGATCAAGCACATTTCTTTCCATTCCTCCTTCCCTCTCTGACCATTCTTTACCTAATTCTTATACCATGAAGGTCTTTATGATTCTTTTGTCCACCTTTTGCCTTGCCCTGGCTTGGGAAGAAAATGCCATTGTTCACATATCTCAGGCCATTACAAAGAAGGGTAATCTAACCTCCAATCTACTATTGGATTTGCTGTGATGCTGTTGATCCTGTAGTTCTTTCTGCTTGTCACAATCTTCTTCCTGACTTCCAATGTCTCAGTTTCTCTGAAACAAGCTTGCTGGATAAACACTTCTGGGGAAGTGAAGACACAGTTACATAAGACAGATAAACAGGCAAACTGGCTTAAAGAAATATTCCCTTCTTCAAGACCGTTTCTTGCCTTATTTGATTCTAGCTGGTTTGGGCCATGGGGACTCTGGCTTTGGAGCATTCTCCAAACAACAGGCCTTGTTTTATTGTAAATAATTATCATTGTCTCCTGAATACACTGCATTCTCTCAAAATGCATGTGGGCAGCTATTGACCAGCTGACAGGTGGTCTCTCTCCAACTGGAATTACAAAAGAGAACAGAAGAATATAACCAGCTCCAAGAATAGAAGCCTGACATCACCTCTTGTGAATACCACACTAAGACCCAAAAAGGCAGTGGTAACTGAGAGTCACGCTTGACTAATAATGGTTGAGATGATGATCAAAAGGTGGAAATGCTGAAATAAATTCCTAGGCCCAAGATGGAGTGCTCCTGTCTGGGGTGCCATGTCAGCAAACTGAAACTTAGATGACTTCTGTGTCCCTGTAAATGCTCCGCTTGACCAGAAATGCAGTATATCCAGTCAGCCAACCTCCAAACACCAAGTCAACTGTGGGGTCTGTACTTATTTCCTTGTTCATTCTCACCCCAAACAAGGTTGACTATGAGGCCCCAGCCAATCAGGTATTTTCTATTTGTCTCTCCCTTGTTCTGCAGTCTTTATCCTGTAAAAGTTTCTTGCCGTTGCCTCATTTGGCAGTTCTCCAAAAAGAGACTGTCCACCTCATGAAGTTTTAAATAAAGTTTGTTTGTTTCACCTAAATTGTCTTCATTTTTTTTAAACAATAGGAGTATGTAAGCATGAAGAAAGTAAATAGGATAAACACTGAGTGAAAAATGAAACCAACAAGGAGATTGATTAGAAAAAAAATGAATGGTGGGAGTACAATTAAAAACAACCTAAGAATGAAAAACATGCAAAAATAGTTATTAATAGTTATGCAGTCTGAAAGACTGAAGAAATGGGTTAAATGATTACTTTAGTGGAAAAAAATATTTTTTCCATAGATATTTTAGCCACCTTGAAGTTTGATTGGATACACAGCATGAAGGAGAAATTTGCAAGGACCAAAATGGTAACAATAAAATATGAGTGAAGTTTTCCAGCAATAGCCTCATGGAGAAAGGGATAAATTTTAGAAGTTTCCAGAAGGGAAAAGTAAATTTAGCCAAGTGAGAGAAAAAAATGATCAAAGGTTGCCCCTGATTTGCTTGTTTGAATTCAGCAACAATAATGGGTGGAAAGGTGAGAAGAGGAACTGAGTAGAATCTTTTTTTTTTCTTTTTTTCATTTATGGACAGTCAGAAATACTACCTTGTTCATACGACAGTTGAAGAGAGAAGACAAATCTATAAGGGTAGAATTAATGTGGGCCATGTACAATTGAGATTAAAGCAAATCAAATGATAGAAAGTTACAAGCTTCAGTTTAAAAGGTTTGTTTTAAAAATTTTAGTTTAGGAGAATAGCTGTCACGAAATAAGCATCCAAATTAGAGAATGGAAAGAATAGTTGAGAAGACAAAAATAGCAGAAATTAAAGGAAAAAAAGACAAAGATAGTAGAAAGAGCTTTACAACTATGTCACAGTTGAAGTCAGAATACTCCAAATCAGAATAGCTGGGATTACTGTTTATTAAACTTGTTAACGAAAGACCTTTTTATTACAACACCTAAGGAAAGTAGCAGATTTAAAAGTTTCTATCAATATAATAGTTGCCATTAAAAAACAATAACTTCTTTCTTGTTTGATAAAACTTTTCTTTGAAAAAAAAGACATCATACCTGTTTGTTTGCCAATACAATAGACTCTTTTTATGTTTATGTCAATCAAATGATGTTATCAAAGTTTTCTGCAAAAGATATTTCTTAACTTATGGATTCTAGTTTATGTTAAATCTTGTCATCTTAGATAAAATTTCTAAAGATCAGATAAATTTTCTCTCACCAGATTGGAAGGCAACGACTAAACTGTTTAAAAAATAATTTTACAGGGGACTGGAAAGTTAGTTCTGTGGTGTTTTAGGAATTGAGCCTTTTTTGGTCAACTTTATTAAATTGATCGGAAATAAACCGTCTGACAGCCTGGCAATGAAGATGGATTTGATATGCTATATTTGTTGCATATTCCAATATTCCACACAAGTTATTAACAGCAGCCCTGAATGTAATATCCCCACAGGACTGCTTCAGTGATTTTTTTCACATAACGATTTTATGAACTTCAAAGAAAAACTGATATGTTATTGGTATTTTCTCTCCTCTAATGTAAGAATTTGGGGGAAAAAAGATCAGAAAACACAATATAGAATGTAGTATGACAGTAGATAAAATTTGCAAGAACTGGCAATCCTAAATATTCAAATTATGATAATCAGTCACTTGTTTATAATGTTAATAATGATAACTCTAAAACGAGTGTACACTTTCCCTTTTTTTCCATTTGATCCCCACAAATCATTATTTCACTTTTTTTACACATAGGAAGCTAAAGTGTCAAGTGATATGTCCAAGGTCACTCATGCAATTTCAAATTGAACAATTTATGCTATTTGCAAGGTGATCACTCAGGGATTATAATTAAAAACATTCCTCAATGGATATAAAAGTCCATAGTTTAATTATGTACACATATCCATAGCTCCTGTTGCATAAATAATTTAGTCATCTCTCCAGAGTGGCTTATTCTGACAAGTGGCTTATTTGGTTTTAATTGATAAATTGAGGCCACATTGGTTTATGACATTGTGTAAATTTCAGGTGTATATCATTATATTTTGGCTTCTATATAGACTGCGTCTTGTTCACCATCTAAAGTCTAGTGTCCATCTGTCACTGTACAAATATGCCCCTTTAACCCTTTTGCCCTTCCCCCACCCCCTTTCCCTCTGGTAACCACCAATCTGTTCTCTGTATCTATGTGTTTGTGTTTGTTTATCTTTCACATAGGAGTGAAATCATACAGTATTTGTCTTTCTCCATCTGACTTATTTTACTTAGCATAATACCTTAAAGGTTCATCTATGTTGTCACAAATGGCAAGATTTCATCTTTTTTATGGCTGAGTTGTATTCCATCGTGTATATATGCCACATCTTCTTTATCCATTCATCCGCTGATGGGCACTTGGATTGCTTCTAAGTCATGGCTATTGCAAATAATGCTGCAATGAACATAGGGGTGCATATATCTTTTTGAATTAGTGTTTGCATGTTCTTTGGATAAATACCCAGAAATGGAATAGCTGGATCATATGGCATTTCTAGTTTTAATTTTTTGAGAAATTTCCATAATATTTTCTGTAGTGGCTGCACCAGTTTGCATTCCTGCCAGCAGTGTAGGAGGGTTCACTTTCATTACATCCTCTCCAACAAAGGTTATTTCTTGTGTTTTTAATAACAGGCATTCTGACAGTTGTGAGGTGATATCTCATTGTAGTTCTGATTTGCATTTCCCTAATAATTAGTGATGTTGAATATTTTTTTTTCATGTGCCTGTTGGCCATTTGTGTATCTTTGGAAAAATATCTGTTGCTATTCTCTGCCCATTTATTGATTGGGCTGTTCATTTTCTTGTCAAGTTGTATAAGTTCTTTATATAATTCTGGAAGTTAACTCCATATCAGATAGACAATTTGCAAATATTTTCTCCCAGTTGGTGAGTTGTCTTTGTTTTGTTGATTGTTTCTTTTGCTGTGCAAAGGTTTTTATTTTGATGTAGTCCCATTTGTTTATTTTTTTGTTTGTTTCCCTTAACTGAGGAGACATGCTATTCAAAAAGATACTGCTAAGACAAATATCAAAGAGCATACTGCCTATGTTTTTTTTAAGGAGTTTTTTAGTTTTAGGTCTTACATTCAAGTCTTTAATCCATTTTGAGTTAACTTTTGTGTATGGTGTAAGATAATGGTCTACTTTCATTCTTTCGCATGTGGCTGGTCCAGTTTTCCCAACACCATTCCTTGAAGAGACTTTCCTTTCTCCATTGTATGTTCTTGGCTCCTTTGTCACAGATTAGCTGTCCACAGAGGTGTGGTTTTATTTCTGGGCCCTCAGTTCTGTTCCATTGATCTGTGTGTCTGTTTTTCTGTCAGTACCATGCTGTTTTGGTTACGATAGCTTTATAGTATATTTTGAATTCAGGGCATGTGATACCTTCAGCTTTGTTCTTTTTTCTCAGGATTGCTTTGGCTATTGAAGATCTCTTGCTGTTCCATATAAATTTTAAGATCTTTTGTTCTAGTTCTGTGAAAAATGTCATAAGGATTCTAATTGGGATTGCATTGAATCTGTAGATTGCTTTATGTAATATGAACATTTTAGCTATGCTAATTCTTCCAATCCAAGAGCATGGGATATCTTTCCATTTCTTTATGTCTTCTTTAATTTATTTCAGTAATGTCTTATAGTTTTCAGTATATAGGTCTTTCACCTCCCTGGTAAATTTATTCCTCGGTATTTTGTTCTTTATGTTGGGGTTGTAAATGTAACTGTATTCTTGATTTCTCTTTCTGCTAGTTTGTTGTTAGTGTATAGAAATACATCTGATTTTTGTATCTTGATTTTGTACCCTGCAACTTTACTGTATTCATTTATTATTTCTAATAGTTTTTTGTGGATTCTTTAGGGTTTTCTATATATAGAACCATGTCATCCATAAATAATGACAGTTTTATTTCTTCCTTTCCAATTTGGATCTCTTTTATTTCTTTTTCTTGCCTAATTGTTCTGGCCAGAACTTCCAATGCCATATTGAATAAGAATGGTGAGAGTGAGCATCCTTGTCTTGTTCCTGTTCTTAGAGGGATAGGTTTCAGTTTTTCACCACTGAGTGTGATGTTGGCTGTGGATTTGTCATATATGGCCTTTATTATGTTGGCATACTTTCCTTCTATACCCGTTTTATTGAAAGTTTTTATCAAAAATGGATGTTGAATCTTGTCAAATGTTTTATTTATATCTATTGAGATTACCATGTGATTTTTATTCCTAATTTTTTAAATGTGGCATATCACATTGCTTCATTCACAGACGTTGAACCATCCCTGCATCTCTGGAATAAATCCTACTTGATCATGGTGTTGAGCCTTTTAATGTATTGTATTCAATTTGCTAATTTTTTTTGAGGAGTTTTCATCTATGTTCATTGGTAATACTGGCCTGTAATTTTCTCTTTTTGTGTTGCCTTTGGTTTTAGTATCAGGGTAATTTTGGCCTCATAAAATGAGTTAGGAAACATCCCCTACTCTTCAATTTTTTGGAGGAGTTTGAGAAGGATAGGTATTGAATGTTTGGTAGAATATACCAGAGAAGCATTCTGGTCCTGGACTTTTATTTGGGGAAGTTTTAGATTACTGTTTCAATCTCTTTGCTTATGATTGGTCTATTCAGATTCTTCAGTTCTTCTTGGTTCAGTTTTGGGAGGTTGTATGATTCTTAGCATTTATTTCTTCTAGGTTATCCAATTTGTTGGCATATACCTTTTGATAGTATCCTCTTATAGTCTTCTGTATTTTTGTGGTATCCATTGTAATTTCTCTTGTTTCATTTCTGATTTTATTTATTTAAGCCTTCTCTCTCTCTCTCTCTCTTTTTTTTTTTTTTTTTAGTGAGTCCAGCTAAGGGTTTGTCAGCTTTGTTTATCTTTTCAAAGATCCAGCTCTTAGTTTCATTGATCCTGTCTATTGTTTTTTTCAGTCTCTATTTCATTTATTTCTCCTCCAGTTTTAACTTTCCCCTCCTTCTACTGACTTTGGACTTTTTTATTCTTTCTGTAGCTCTCTCAGTAGAGGGTTAGATTGTTTATTTGAGATTTTTCTTGTTTCTTGAGGTAGGCTTGTATTGTTATAAATTTCCTTCTCAGTACCACTTTTCCTGTATCCTGTAAGTTTTGGTATGGTGTGTTTTCACTTTCACTTGTCTCCAGGTATTTTTTGATTTCTCCTTTGATTTCTTCATTGATCCCATAGTTGTTCATTAGCATGCTGTTTAATCTCCACATATTTGTGGCTTTTCCAGCTTTCTTCTTGTTGTTGATTTCTAGTTTCATACCATTGTGATTGGAAAAGATGCTTGATATGATTTCAATCTTATCTTTATTGAGGCTTGTTCTGTTTCCCAACATATGGTCTAAATTTGAGAATGTTCCATGTGCACTTGAGAAGAATGTGTATTCTGCTACTTTTGAATTGAATGTTCTATATATATCTATTAAGCGCATCTTGTCTAGTCTTTCATTTAAGGCCAGTGTTTCCTTCTTGACTTTCTGTCTGGAGGATCTATCCATTGATGTAAGTGGGATGTTCAAGTTCCCTACCGTTATTGTGTTGCTCTCAGTTTCTCCCTTTAAGTCTGTTAATAGTTGTGTTATATACATTGGCGCTCCTATGTTAGGTGCATATATTTTAATAAGTGTTATGTCTTCTTGGTGAAATGTTCCTTTTATCTTTATATAATGTTCATCTTTGCCTCTTGTTATCATTTTTGGCTTGAAGTCTATTTTGTCTGATAGAAGTATCCCTACACTCACTTTCTTTTGCTTGCCATTTTCTTGGCATACCATCTTCCATCCCTTCACTCTGAGTCTATGTTTGTCTTTAGAGCTGAGATGGGTCTCCTGGAGGCAGCATATTGTTGGTTCTTATTTGTGTGTGTGTGTGTGTGTGTGTGTGTGTGAGGAAGATTGGCCCTAAGCTAACATCTGTGGCCAATCTTCCTCTATTGTGTATGTGAACCACCACCACAGCATGGCCACTGACAGACGAGTGATGTAGGTCTGTGCCTGGGAACTGAACCCAGGGCACCAAAGCTGAGCACTCTGAACTTTACCATTAGGCCACAGGGGCTGGCCTTTGACCTTTTTAATATAATATGTCTTGGAGAAAGCATTTTGTGTTGAGATAATTAGGAGTTCTATTAGCTTCATTTATTTGTATATCCAGTTCCTTCCCCATGTTTGGGAAGTTCTCAGCTATTATTTCACTTCTTTGAATAAGCTTTCTGCTCCTTTCTCCCTCTCTTCTCCTGGAATACCTATTATCCTTATGTTGCTTTTCCTAATTGAGTCCCACATTTCTTGTAGAATTTCTTCATTTAAAAAAAAAAAAATCTTAGCTCTCTCTCCTGCCTGAATCATCTCTAGGTGTCTACCTTCAAGCTCACTAATTCTCTCTTACATATGGTCTGCCCTATTTATAATGCTTTTCTACTTTATTTTTCATTTCATTAGTTGTGTTCTTCATCTCCAGAATTCCAGTTTGGTTTTTTTAGAGTTTCAGTCTCTTTGATGAAGTACTCCTCTGTTCATTAATTTCATTTCTGAGTTTATTGAACTCTCTTTCTGAGTTTTCTTGTAACTTGTTGATTTTCTTCATGACAGCTACTTTGAATTCTCTGTCAGTTAGATGGCAATCTTCTGTGAATTCAAGTTTGGTTTCTGGAGAGCTGTACTTTTTTTCTGGTCTGCCCTGTTACTGTGGTTCTTCATGGTACCTGATGAGTTGATCCTCTTCTGGCACATTTGTGGTAGTAACCACCTTATCAGGTGGGTAAGACTTTGGTTACTTTGGTTCTGAGCTGCTTCTGCTTGTATTTGAGAGCCTATACTTTCCACCATCCAGTGCTTCTGCCGGAGGCATTGTCAGTGCCCTCCTTTTGCTGCTTGTGCCTCCGAGGCTGCTGGTGCCTTGCTGCTCATTATGTCACTGCAGTCTCAGGTGTTGCCACCAGAGTTACCAGGCTGCAAGTACTTCTGCTGCTTCTGGGGTCACCTAAATATTTGTTCCCTCACTGGCTTTCCACAGGGTCTCCACAGGCTCGGGTGCTGCTGGCCCTTGCACCCACCTATGCTGCTGCTCCCAGGTTATCTGGGGGTGCTGGCAGCACTGCTGCCAGGGCCACTGGCTTCACGAGTGTCACTGTCATTGCCAGGGGCCCAGGGTCTTTTATGCAGCCCCCACTGCTGGTAGAGCCAGTGTCGGAGGTGCCATCATGGGGGACTGGGTCATGGATTCTGCTGTGGTTTCTGAGGCCCCACGTCACAGGTGCCACCTGCCACTATTGGGGGAAGGGCAGGGCTAAGCCATGAGTATTCTTGCTGGTCCTGTAGCCTGTGGTCCCTGAAGTGTGCTGTTGCACTTTTTGAAGCCTCAGGTTAGGGCACTTCACCCTAGTCAGGGAAATTTGCGTTTTTGACGCTATCCTCACTGTTGGAAAGACCAGTGCCACTGCTGGGGGAGAGATAGGGGGCCCAGTCACCAGCTCTGCTCTATGTCCTGAATCATCAGGATGTGTGCACCACCCATCACAACTGGGGGGCGTGGCAGGGGCTAAGCCGCAAGTGCCATGTCTGCCCTTGCTGCCTCTTTTCACTGGCACGTGCACCCGTGTGAGGATCTGCATTTTGGATCTCTGCTACTGGGGAGAGGGTTTCTCCCACAGTTCCACTGCTTCCCTGGGGTCTAGTCCACCCATCTTCAGATGTTTAGATTCATGGATCTATCAGACATTCTGGTGTGCTGTGCAGGGAGTTAATTGTTAGTCAATGGATGCCCGACGGTTATAACTTAGAAGGGAGAGACAAAGAGAATTTACTCCACCATGATGCTGATGTCCTTTCTCTCAATTGTAATGTTAATGGCAGGCTCCCGAGAAATTCCATGTGTAATGGCATATCCTAAGTTAATGGAAGATGATAATATTGCATCAGTTTGTGCCTGTGGATTCCAGAATATTTTGTCTTGCCATTCTGAGATGGGGGTGGCAGAGTATCATAACTCTAAATGCAAAAATTGTTCTTTAATCAGAGCTAATGCTTAATATTGATTCTTGGAAAACTTTAGCACATATACATTTGCTTTGCTTCTCAAAATGAGTCATTTTTTCATGTTTTTGCTTTTCATTTTTAATGTTAATATACTTGTCATTCAGCATTTTATTATTATTGCTGCAGTAATTTTACATCTACAAAAATAATCAAATATGTGGCCACTAACATGTCTATGTATGCTCATCAGAGCATGTTTTTAATATTGTAAAAAAACCTAAATGTGTTACAATCAAGAATGGTTAAATTAATTATGAGATCCCTAAGCCATAGAATAGTATTGCATAGAATCATTAGAAATGATTCAAAAATCTTTTTGTGATATGGAAAAATTCTTAAAATGCAATATTATAAGTGAAAACCAGGGTCCAAAGTGAATATACAGCATGACCTAAACTGTGATAAAAATTATGTGCATAGACAAAATACTAGAAACACACTACAATGTTAATAGTAGTTTGTTTTGAGTGGTAGGAATTGTGAATGATCATCATTTTCTTTGTACTTATCTGGATTTCCAAATTGTATTTAATGGTCACATGTTTTATTTATAATAAGAAATACATTCTATTTTTTTGAAAATGACTATTGTCCTTGATATAAACTTTCAAAAAGTAAATCATATTTTTTTTTGCTAGTATTCATTTTCAGAACCAGTCATTCCTGTGACTATATATATAATTTCAGTTCCTCCTCAATGCAGAAAATGAAAGGCAATATCAAAGAAAGCCATAATTGTAGTTATTTTCTATAACACCATTTCATACTTTAAGCCTTCCTGAACACTTTCAAAAAGCATGGGTCTTCATAAAGTCTGTGAAACATGGCATAAATGATGTACAAAAGGAAAACAAAATGTGTGTAGTATCTGGAGAATACAGAGTTCATGCTCTCCTTCCCCTGAGTTCCTTACAAAGTTTACTTTGAAATATATATTTTGTTTCAAGCATAGAAGGCAGGAATTTCTATTTTAAAATTCGCATAAAATATAAGAGATTGTGAAGTTTTTGGACTAGAAAACATGATACATGATTATATACAAGAAATCAAGTAAAAACTTACATTCCTCCCTTCAAAGAGAGAGAAATTTTATATTAATGATGACTTACTGTGAATGTCAACTTGACATTCTTCCATTGCTGTATTAGCTTCGTGATGCTGCCTTACAAACTACCACATACTTAGTGGCTTAAAACAACACAAATTTATTCTGTCACAGTTCTGGAGGCTGGAAAATTTAAATCGAGTTGTTGGTAGGGCCATGATCCTTCTGGAGAAGAATCCTACCCTGCCTCTCCCTGTGGTGGTTGTCACCAATCCTTGGAGCAATTCTTAGAGTTTCTTGGCTTACAGCTTCACCACTCCATTTCTGCCTCTTTTTTCACATGGCTGTCTTCCCTCTGTGTCTGTCTGTGTCCAAATTTTCCCCTTCTAATCTACCCACTCTAATCCAATATGACCTCCTCTTAACTTGATTATATCTCCAAAGACCCTATTTCCCAATAAAGTCGCATTCATGGGTACCAAGGATTATGATTTCAACTTATCTTTTCTGGGGACAGAAATCAAAACACAATACTCCCTTTCTCTCTTCTGTCCTTCATTCCTTCCTTCTCTCCTTCCTTCTTTCTTTCCTTCCTTCCACAAATGAAACACTTTCTTCTCTTGCTTCCCCAAAACTTCAATCTCCTAGATGCATTTACACCTCATTGGTGTAAATTTCCTTCAATCTCCTAGATGCATTTACACCTTCTCAGTCTCATTGCTGGAGCCTTCTTTTCTGTTCATCCTTTAAAATTTGCTGGGCCGGGAACTTGATCCTGGGCCTCCTGTCTTTAGAAACCTTACATTTTCCCTAGGTAATCTTTTCCATTTCCAGGTTCTAAATACCATCTACAAAACCTTATATTCTGGAACTCCTTGGGACTAAGTATCAGGCCACCTCACTATGCCCTACTATTCACTCATTCCCTGGATGATGCTATTAATTTCAGGCTGTCAAAGATTACCTACAGAAGAAAATTCTTACACTTATACATCTCCACTCTATTTTCTGAATGCTAATTCCTTTTTCCACATGCCTACCAAGCATCTCCATTTTGTGTCTCACAGGCATCTCAGAATGGACATGTTGAAAATTCATCGTAAAGGGCTTTCCTCTCATTCCTAAGAGGCTTCCTCCTTTAGAGTTTCCCATCTCAGGAATGGCCCTACACTCCACTCAGTTGCTGGTGGTAGGAATTGATCTCAGTTAGCTCAGACCTTAACTCCATTTCCTCTGGTTTGCTTCAAAACTTTGATGGAAAAGAAGAAACCCCAAGGAGCCTAAAAACAGGGGCCAGAGGAGTTGGAGAGTGGAGAGTCAGAGAAGGGCAGAGAAGAATATCTTAAGAGGAGATTCATCAGCTGTTTTAAATGTGCGACATTCTTTATAATGAAAAATAGAAAATTTCCTTTAAATGGAACAACAATTAAGTCAGTGTTGACTTTAGAAGGTGGGCTTTTTAATGGATATGTTGTGATAGAATGGGCCTAGGCATAAATGGAGGACAAGGAAGTGGAGTGGGATGGCATCCAAGGTCAACTCTTTGTAGTAGTTTGGCTGCAAAGGCAAGAAAAGAGATAGGATGATGGCTTCATAGGAGATATGGGGCACAGAGGTAAGTTTATTATTTAATTTGTTCATTTATTTATTTCTATTGTTTTTAATTTGAAAGAAAGCATATTTGAATGCTGATAGGAAGGGCCCAGTAGAGCCATCAGAGGTTAATATAAACGAGGCAGGATACTTGATGGAACAAAAATCCTAAAATTGTAGATTGGGATGGAATTCAAGAGCATATGATAGATTTGACCCCTGGTAGAAAGACTTGCACCTCTGAGATTGCGAACGAAGACTCCTTCCCCAGAAATACTTGCAGGTTCAGATAAATTTACAGATTAAGTGATGGGAAGGTGAGTAAATATCTGATGTCTTCTCTTTTTGTGGGGGAGTATGAGGGAAGGTCATCCACTGAAAGTGATAAGGAGTGAGGCATGATGTTTTTTGGGAGTGAAGAAGATGGGAAATAGTTTCCTTAGCAATTGGAAGAACGAGCCAACTAGGGAAGCATAGAAGAGTATATGGTAGTGTTAGGGGCCAAATAGCAATTGGTAATCATGAATTCAGAGTAATATCAATATGCCTTTTTATTTAATTTATTTCTCTGATGTATACTGATAATATACCGTGTAGATGTTTTAAGGAAGTTAGACAGGAGGTTATCACCTAGGGAAGTCAGCTGGAGACTGCCAAGGAACATTACAAAGTGGCATCAATCTTGGTGACTCCACCACAGATTGGAGGCTAGATTGTTGCAGGGAATCAGAACTTGCGTCTATCAGCCTCGGTCATTCATCCTTTAGGAACAAACCTGTTACTCAGGTTCACAAGACATGATGTGTAAGACAAAATCACAATTTATTATTTACACTTATCACCAGAATTGATATGCTCACACTGGCATGATTTCTACTTTTTCCTTTATGCCTAAAATACCAGGTTATAATCAAATAGTGGCTTGATGAACATGAAACTAGAACAAAGGGGATTAGATGAATGAATCATAGACAGGATGACAGAGAATATATAATGACCTCCACAATAGGTGCACTTTTGTCATAAGGACAGGGATGCTGGATGAGTTGGGCCAGGACACCCCTTCTTTGGGCAGCTGTGACTTGTGCACAGCCAGTGTAGGCTCTCCACCTCATCTCTTTTTCAGCTTTCCAAGCTTGTTCATCTTCCTTCCTAATGACACATTTTTTCTTTACTTACTTACTTACCGGGACTATTATGCAACATGAAGTGATTTTGCATATCTCTGCTTTATTTCACGATGGGCGGGTTCATAAAGTATTCCCCCATGGCAATCTTAACTTTCCTCTTTTCCATGTTCTTTGAATATAGATTGCCAAATTGATCAATCGTATCTATACTGTAGCAAAAGTAGTTTATGATTCAGATAGTTCATTAGCACAATTACAAAATGTTACAATTTTTAATTTTTCCTTGATTTTATAACAATTTGTTATTTTTAGTTTGTGACCAATTAATAAAAAGAAAAATAATGAACATAATCTTAAAATTTACAAGTGATACATGAAGATTAAAGTGTTTTCCTTAACATTTATCAGCAACTTTTAGAGAAAACTTAGAAGTAACTTACTGTTAATTAGCTACATTTGCAAAGAGTAAACATACAGTACTTCTAACTATACAACAAATCACATTCTGTTAATTAGCCTGGTTTACACAAAGTAAACACATAGTACTTTTAACAGTAGCTGTAATAGTTTAAAAATAAAGTGTGACTATACAACATTTCATCCTTTGACTTTCCCGTACTGCAGGACTAAAATGCTGAGTGAAGAAATCCTGAATCCTCTTCTTCCAGTTTCTCAAACTAGTTCTACCCAAAAGATTTTCAAAAGTCCACTTTAAGAACTTTAGTGGCCATACAAACATATTAAAACAGAAATAACTAACCTTATCAGAGACACATATTTCTGAAAGTGTTTTGCAGAGGCCTAAAGAATATTTCTATTTCTTTTAGTCTTATAATCTTGCTCTGTTCCTTAAACCTTTCCAGATTTTCTTATGCTCCAATTATTTCTTTCCTGGATACAGCTAAAAGACTGTTAAACAGAAATAATTCTTTAAACATTGTCTTCTAGAAGCAACCAAGAGATCTAATTTCTTATCTTCTCTGAGGTCATATCTATAAGCCAGGCCAGAGGAGTCAGTGCTGGGACCCCATTTCCATCAGTGACCTCGATGTCAATACCTTAGGGACAACAATAAAATTATAACAGTAATAATGATAATAATGATTCTACTTTTCATTTGAACACCTATAAATCAGGAACTTTCCTTGTACTGTTTCATTTAATTCTACTTAATCCTCAAAGCAAACCTTCCAGGATTCAATTGCAGGACCAGTTCTACACTGGCAGGCCTGTTAGCACAACTCCCAGACACTTCTGGGGATATTTTCATCATCCTAGTTCCACACGTGGGAGTTCCTGAATCTACTTGGACCAGGCTTTCTTAGCCTGAGGAGACTAGTAATAAATGGGGAGAAGTTCCTTCAATATATATAATGCATTAAATAATTCTGGGGTTGATGAGGGCCATCTGGCTCAGGTGAAAAGGTTTCCAGCATGTTTTCAGGCAAGGCCATTTGCAGGATGACCCCAGTCTTATACATGTAAGGGCACATCTGTAAGAAAACACGTAGGCCTCCTGAAGTTCTGCTGTTACTTCATCCCTCACTGTATCATCAACCCCAAATGTGCATCTTGCCATCAGTTCCATCACCACCACTTTGTCTCCATCCTCCCTCCAGGGCGAAGCAACTCCCTCTGCCCTGCGTGATGTTTATCTGCCAGGTATCCTCACCATACTGACTTCCTTCCTTCTGCATCCTTTAGATGAGAAAACTCTATCTGACTTGCCCAGGTGTTTTCTCTAATTAGGTCTTTCCAGTAATCTGAGACTACTTTTAATATAAAAAGTGGTTACACAGCATTACCATCCCTCTTTTTATTAATTAAAGAAAAAAAACCTGGAAGGCAATGTGGTCGAGTGATGTTACAGTGGCATCTGGAATTCAAACAAAATCCATGTGGTTTAAATACCAGCATCCTACATTTCAGTGTGACCCCAGTGTGATATGAAGGTGGCCATGGGAACCCACCTTCTCTTGACTGAGGACTCAGTCTATGTGTGCTTCACACCCTAAAGTAACACTCATGGCCCTAAAGCAGTGGTTCTCAGTGGAAAATTCTACCCCAGAGCATACTTGGCGATATCTTTAGATGTTTTGATTATCATGACAGGGGGTGCTGCTAGGAACCAATGGATAGGGGCCAGGGACGCTGCTACACATCCTGCAATACATGGACAGTCTCTTACAGCAAAGAATTATCTGATATAAAATATATCAGGTCAAGGTTGAGATATTTTGCCCTAAAGCTTTTTGGTTTTCCATAAAATAGAGCAACACTTCAAATATTTGTGAGGCAGACATGCTCTATCTCTGATCACTCCCCACTTCCCCATGTGGACATGTCTATCAGATGTGCTGTTCTTTCCTCGTACACTGAACTCTCTTGAACAATGAGATGATGCTCACTCAAAATTATTTGCATTCGTGTATTGGATGTTTATTTCTTTAGCATTTATTTTACTAATACTTTTTAAAGTGGCCGTAATAAATAATTACATGGTTACAAATACATTTTTCAAAACCCTCAAAAATTATATGTGGAAGAAAAAGAAAATTCTAATTCAGCTAATCTTTTTAGTTTATAATTTGAGGCTCTTCCTCTATTCTGAACACAACAATAATGGGTAACATGTAAAAAAGAACATTAAAAATGCATTACCATTTTCCTCAGAGTAAAAGTCAGTATCCTTTAAGGATCTATGAGATCAGCCCCTCCTCTCACCTCTCTGACCTCATCCTGGACCAGTCTCTACCTATCTCATTCCTCTTCAGCCACAATGACAACTTTGCTGCTCCTCAATCCTGCGGAACTTGCTCCTGCCCCAGGGCCTGTGCACGTGCCACTTTTATTTCTTAGACTCACTCCTTCAGATGACCTCATTGTCAGCTCCCTCATTTCCTGTAGGTTTTTACTCAAATATCACCTCATCAACCCTTTCTTCATTACCTTATGCAATAGGGTGTATGTGGGTATGGTGTAGACAGGTGGAGAGGGAGAAGGAGAGAGAGAAAGATTAATTCTAAGGGATTGGCTCACGGGACTGTGGCGGCTGGCAGGTCCAGAACCTATAGGATAGGCCGGCGGGCAGGAGACTCAGAGCAGAGTTGGTGCAATCATGAGTCCAAAGGCATTCTAGAGGCAAAACTCCTTCTTCTTCAGAGGACCTCAATCTTTTCTCTTAAGGCTTTCAACTGATTGGATGAGGCCCACCCACATTATGGAGAGTAATCTGCTGTACTCAAAGTCTACTGATTTAAATGTTAATCACATCTAAAATATACCTTCACAGAAACTTCTAGACTGGTGTTTAACCAAAAATCAGCAACTAGTGCCTAGCCAAGTTGACCCATAAAAATTAACCATCGTGCCTCTTATTCTGCTTTATGTTTCTCCATAGCACTTATCATTATTGACTTTATGGAATTGTTATTTATTTTCTGTTTTCCTCTACAAAGATGTAAACTCCATTAGGACAGGGACTTGTCTGATTGTCCGCTGCTCTGTAGCCAGACGTGCAGTGGTGCCTGGCACATAGTAGGTACTCTATTAATATTTCTTAAGTGAATAACTGAATGTTTTACTTCTCTGAAACTACTTGACCACAGTTATCAGACTATCATGTGGTACAACCTAGAAAAAAAATCCAGCTGAGAGCAATACACTTTCCTAATTCACAAGGGATAAAAATTATTAAGGGTTATGTCTTTTACAATTTGGTTTATGTAAGTTTCTATATATACAAAGCATTTTAATTTTCATCCCAGAGTCTAGATTCAATAAACAAATCTTCCCATTGGCTTTACAGAGAAAAAAAAACAGAAAACAAACTTTTTTAAACTGATAGAGAACTCTGAATTCTACAGACGCTATTATAGACAGTAAAAAAACTAGTGCCTGGAAAAGATAAACACATCTCTTACCAAAAAAGGTATTTTTTCCTAGGTGTACTGTGTACCACATCTCTTACCAAAACAAGGTATTTTTTCCTAGGTGTACTATGTATCACATTACACTTAAAATTATCTTCTATAAAATGTCTTTTGTAAAGAAATCATAGGAAAATTAAGGTTTTCATTTTCTTCCAAGCAAACATAAAATAACTATGTATTTACATGTTGGGTATATTCAACATTCTCTTTGTGTTCTTTATTTTTTTAAGCACAATAGTCTAGGGCAGAAATTTTGCTTAGCTCTTTTCAAGTCATATAATCTTTCTTAGTACTAAATATGGTAATGAATGAACAACTATAAAATCTGATTTACAATGCCCTTCAAGCTCTTTACCTCCAGCAATTTCTGCGATTTGATATTAAAAAAAACCTGTGTGCTATCAGTACCTTTGACTAGATTTTACATGTTTTGTATACCAACTCTTATTTCAAGTCTTTGTTAATTTAGACTGAAGTTTAGTCAGGTAATTGACTTTTGTGGTTTCAATTTCAGATGGCATCAATACATGGACCAAATAATGAAATCACAAGTTTAGTGACTCAGGAAACTATTAACAATTATCACTCACCACTCAGTGATTACACGTATTCTTTTGGCACAAAACAGACTGTAGACTTCAAAAGAACGTTTAGATTAAGAGGTGTTTCAGTCTAGAAGCAGTTGCCCGACTCATTCCTGTGGGAGTTGTGGCTGTGACATGGTTCTGAATTTGCCATCAATAGGAGAACTAAATTGCACTTAAGTGGAGCCCAGAGAAGAAAAGTGTATTTCTCAGAACTTATTCTTTTGCAAATAATAGAGATCCAACTCAAACAAGTTAAAGCAAAACCAAAATCTATTTGCTGACAGAACTGAAAAAATTCAGGGTTCCAGTGCCCAAACTATTGTACCAGGACTCCTCTGCTCTCTCTTAATTTTGATTTCCTGTGCATGGTTTCACTCTCAGGAAAACTCTTTCCGGGGGGGGGGGGGGGGGGCAGCCCCTGGCCTAGTGGCTAAATTCCATGCACTCTACTTCGGTGGCCCAGATTCACGGGCTGGATCCCAGGTGTGGACCTACGCCACTCATCAGCAATGTGGTGGTGGTTTTCCACAAAGAACATAGAGGAAGACTGGCACGGATGTTAGCTCAGGGTAATCTTACTCAAGCAAAAAAAGAGGAAGATTGGCAATAGATGTTAGCTCAGCGTAAATCTTCCTCAGCAAAAAAAAAAAAAAAAAAAAAGTTCTTTCCTTATAGTGACACGTCTACTAGCAACCCCATGCCAACAGTCTCATAGCTACGCCCCACCAACAAAGTGCCCCTTTTTTCAATAATTTCAGTGGAATCAAGTCAAATATGTATCTCTGACCCCTTCATAGTCACAAGGATAGAATGTGCTGATTATCTGATTTGGCCACAAGTCCACTCCTGGAGTGGGGGCTGGAGAAGGGGGAGTGGAAAGACTGGGGCGTGGGGTGAGGCCAACCAAGACTACGTGGACTAAGTGTGAGGAGGAGGCAGTTCTCAAAGGAAGATCCAAGTGTCCCTGGTGGACAAGGGGGTAAGGGACAGGCAAAAACCCCCAAATGGCCACTACGTTCATTTCACACAGCCCCAACACTTGGGGCCTAGAAAGAGCAAGATGATTGAAAAGGGGTTGGAAACGGAGTAGAAAAGGAAAACTGAGGGAAAACCTAGACCTCCGAGTACAATGGTAGGAGTGGTCGGAAAAAGCCGGTGAACCGGCTCAGAAACGAGGAGAACAGGAGTGAAGTGCACATAGGAACTACTTTCCCTTTCATTCACGACACTTGTAGTGTGGTCTCCTTTTCCAGTGATTACCTGAACTTCGCTAGTGGAAATAAATGTTAGCTGAGTTGTTCGAGCTTCCTGCAAACTGACACTTTCCAAATTATGTGGATTTTGACTTCCAGTTTTATGATCCAGAGAGGATTTCTATAGTTTCTTGTAATGTTTGAGTAAAACTTAAGCAATCTTTATGTCTCCCATAATGTGATGGGAAAAAAGCCTGATTTTATTGGGCACCTACAAGTTGTCAGATCCTGTGTAACACTTCTGCACATGTAATCTGGAAGAAGAAGAGTCATTCTGTGAAAGAGGAAACCAGAATCGTGTAGGAAGTAATCACGGAGGAAGAAATCGTGTAGGAAGTATGCTTCAGTGGTTATGGCTGTGCGTCTGCCTTCAGCAGCAGGCCACTTGGAGCTCGCAGGCACCATGGGCTTTAGGCTGCTTGCAGCAGCATGCTAGCCTGTCTTAAACAAATTTCATGTTCTATTTCTAAAACATATATTCTTTTTCTTTTTCTGAGATTGAAGCCCATGGCTCTACTAGTCCATATGTGTCTATGTAGCTGTCACACATACATACCCAAGTACTCCTTGAATTTGGTAGAGAATATATGTTACAATGAGAAGAGAATGGGCAGGCTAACACGGCCAGAAGCTCAGCCTCCCAGACCGTGGACATTTTCTACTAGACTGCCTGGAAAGTTTTGACAAAGCCATAAAAAGAAAACAATGCATTTTTCTTAATATACTACCAGCACCCTGTTTCATTTTTGAGTATGTGTGAGGGGTAACTAGATATATTTTATAACTAAACTTTAACAGTATTTTCATGTTTCATGGCTTAAGAAACAAAACCAAATATTTATGTCATATGTGGTATACATACAAAATTTTACAAGAGGCTTTTTACAAAGATTAGTTATTTTTATAATCCACATAGTTTTGAGTCCATAAATTTTGTGGTTTCCTCAGATACACATCACATTCAAATCTAAGATCATTTAAAAATTGAAAACTGTTTTATTTTACATATAGCTATTTAACGAAGGACAAGCTAAGTAATTACCTTGAGTACATATTTCTACTTACTGATTTTTTAAAAAGAAGAGGAAAGTTGCTGATATATGAATATTTTGTTCATATTTGATCGAGCTGTTTTAGTCTGACTCTACTACCATACTAGCCAGCTGTATGACTTGGACAAGCCACTTAACTTCTAGTGACCTCATTTGCCCACTAGAGACTCGGATCATACAATTTCTGTGTATCTCTAGAGCTCTAAAATTCTAGTATCGCAAAAAGAAGAAGATTTCATCTTATTTAAACTCCCCTAGACAGAACGGGATTTAAATAGTTCTGATTAGATAGATATATATCATATTTAAAAACACATCTAAGTACATGTGTAAAATGAAAAGAGTTTCTCCTGAACTTCTGGTAATTTTCATCATCTTCAAGTTGCTCCCTGGATGAGGGAACAGCTATGGAATTAGTAGCTTGTAGACAAATTTCATACTTGGCAGCACTTCCCCTCATCTTAGTATCCAAAAATTTAAACTATATGATTAATGAATGTAGTTCGAGTTCTTCTCAGATCCAGCTGAAAACAAACCAGTGTCTGGAGAAATAATGGCATTCTTCATCTTTCACAGTTTCAGCCACGGTTTTTAAACTTTTTCCTTTTTTGGTATAGTCCTGAAACATACAAAATTCAAGAGACTTCCACCTTTCTCAATGATGGGTCGAGCTTAGACTGACAATCCCAAAGACTTCTCTGTAACAACATAACCTCTTCTGTGTTCCCGTGTAAGTCACCTTGTAAATCCCATGTAAATCGCCTCATTTCTCAGACATCCCCATAGACTCATGTCAGGCAAAATATAGCACAACTGATAGAGGCAGTTTATGTGGTCTATCATTGTTGGTATTGATTTATCTCCAAAACATGGATAAAATATGTGAGAAAATCAAGGAGAGAAGGAGAATGGCTATCGTTTACTCCTATTCTGGGCCTAAAATAGTTCTCAGTTTAAGCTCTGATTCTGTTGTATTTTTCTTCTAAGAGAGGCTAAAGTCAAGTGATGAGTTGTTCATAAGAACCTCACCAGACTAAAGACTTTACAGAGTGTGCACTAATAACTAATTTTCTAGACTTTTCCACATTCTGATGCAAAGCAAGTGTTAGGGAGTGTTGTTACACAGTTGGTTGATTTAAGAGTGATTCTACATCTCTTATTCAATTTCTCCAGGGCTAAATAACATATTAAGCTATGTTTCTAGGCAGGAAATAAACACTCACAAAGTTACATATTTCATATTTTGGTAATTTATAAATTTCAGAGTCTACTTGAGAAAAATCTAATACATTCAGTAAATGATTTTGTGACTATTTTTGCTCTTATTTTAGATAATGCAAGGGACAAAATGTGATATTTAGCTTTCAATACCTGTATTATTTGAAAACATGAAAATTCCTATTTTTTTGTGGAAACTGGTCAGGGGAACAAAGACTGCAATTTGATTTTCAATAATTATGTCACTCATGTTAAATTTGCCTTTCAATTATTGCTATCATTTAAAGTTTTTTGATTGTCATATTGATATAAAAATAATCAGAATGCTATCCATAACCTGTGCAGGATTGTCACAAACTTTCAGATAAGATTAATGATGTAAAGTGACACGAATTTCAAGAAGTTTCATGTATACTTCGTGAAACGATTACCATGATCAGGTTAATTAACACATCCATCACCTCACATAATTACCATTTTTTTCTCCCATCATCCCTTTGGTTGACATCAGCTCTATCCTTGTCTAAGCCCTAATTGTCTCATGCTTGGCTCTTGATAGAAACTTTCCCAACTGGTCCTCCTGCCTCCAATGTCTAGTGCTCCATTTCCTTCTGTAGATTATCATCAGATCAATCTTTCTTATGACTCCTCTCGTTACGTCACTTTCTACTTGAAAGCTTTCTTTACTGCCAACCCTATTAAGTCCAAGCAGCTCAGTCTGTATCTAGTATCTTCCACTATGCATCCTCATCCTACCCCTCTCACCTTACTATTCTGTCCTCCTGTTCTTATACCCTCTCTATCTGTCCCAACATCAAACCAATGCCTCATCATTCATATAGCCAGTTAAGAACTCGCCCTTCTCTGAACTTCTAGAAAACTTGTTGTTCATTCTCCTTTGGAACTTGATTAGATACTATTTTCTGACAACTCATTTGATATAATGATGTACTTTTCATTAACTTTTAGATTGTAGTATGTGGTGTCTTCTTGCCCTGTCTCAATATTAAGCTCCTTGAAGGAGGGGATGCAGAATCATAAGTTCCAAGCTTCCAGCTGTGTAATTAGTAGATTTTGAGATGTCTGATGAAGTAATGAAGTCAAAACAGTGGATTCAAATTTTTAAATTTGTGTAATATGCACAGAAAAACAGGCTAAAAGGATGCACAGTAAAATGTTTATTATGTTTTTCTCAAGAGGCAGAACTGATTCATTCATAATTCAACAAGTATTTGTGGGGTGCTTACTCTTTCAGACACCGTTCTAGTTTCTAGGCATGCAGAAGTGAACAAGTTGGACTAAGTCTCTACACCCACACAACTTACATTATGGTAAATGAAGACATAAAAAAAGGAGAGGAAGAAGAGGAGGAGTGAAGAAAGAAGGGATGAGACAGACTAAGTACCATGACAAGAATTAATATAATATATGTGGTAAAGGGTGACTTCTTAAGTGCTCTAGCCGGTGTGGCCAGGGAAGTTCTCTCCGAGCAGGGGACCTTTGAGGTGAGTTATGATAAACCACGTGAAGATTTTTTAAAAGCGTTGTAAGCATGAGGAACAACAACTAGTGCAAAGAGGCCACATGGATCCTGAGCCTGACATACTCAAAGAAATAAAAGCAGGCCAGCGCTGATGAAGCCTGACGGGACTGGGGAGATTGGCAGCCTCTGGCTACACTGTTTTCAAATCCAGGGTAATGAGATCAGGTTTTAATTTCAAACACAGTGGCAAGGCATGTGACTGATGTGATCAGACTATTGTTTTTAAAAGATTCCTCTGACTTCTCTTTGTGAGTTCGACTATGGGCAGGGAGACTATTGCAGTGATCTAGAGAACAAGTTTTCGAGTCTTCGGTCATGATGGTTGTACTGGAAAAAGAGAGATGGAGACATTCAGGAAATATTTTGGAGATTGACATGACAAGATTTGGTTAGCAATCCATTATGGGTCTAGGAAAAGGGAGTAATGAAGGACAAATCCTAGGGATTAGGTTTGAGTGGGAATGGAGGAGTGAGGAAGGGTTGTTTCGCTTTGTGAGAAGGGGAAAATTCAGACAGAGTAAGTTGAGGGTGAGGAAGAAAATCAGTGTTTTGGGGGCCTGGCCTGGTGGCATAGAGGTTAAGTTCACACGCTCCGCTTGGGCAGCTCGGGGTTTGCAGGTTCGGGTCCTGGGCGTGGACTGACTCACCGCTTGTCAAGCCATGCTATGGCGACGTCCCATATAAAGTGGAGGAAGATGGGCATGAATGTTAGCCCAGGGCCAGTCTTCCTCGGCAGAAAAGAGGAGGATTGGCAACAGATGCTAGCTCAGAGCTGGTCTTCCTCACACACACACAGAAAGAAAATCGGTGTTTTTGTTTGGTCCCATCAAATTTGTGAGGCTGATTAAGCATCCAATTAGAGATGTAGAATTGGCTCTTGTTTTTGAGTCCAGAGTCTGGGGGAAATTGGGAGGTCTCAGTGGGAGATGACTATTTTGGATTTGTTGATGTGTGGACTCTATTTATAGCCGTTAGACTAGATGAGAGCACCTTGGAAGACAGTATAGCAAGGAAAGAGAAGGAGAGGAAGGGGGTTTCATTAAAGACATAGAAGAAGAAGAGCTACAAAGCATTTCAAAAGATGCATCTCAGGCAAACAGGAGAACAGCCAGGAGAGTGTGATGTCATGAAAGTTGAAAGAACACGTTTCAAAAAGGAGGGATGCTTACTGATGATTTTATTTCCCTTTTGTGCTTTCCTGTATATCTCAAATTTCTTTCTATCAATGTAGTGATTCACAGTGTCTCCATAACATGCATTTCTATTTTATAGTAGCTATGTGGTTTGGATGGGATTGACCCTATCTCTGATTTCCAGAGTATGTCTGAATTGGTATATGCCTTTGTTTCTCGATGCAGATGCTGTTGCTATTTTGAACAGTACAATCCAGCATAGTGTAGGACTGTTCAGGAATTACAAGATGTTTAGCATTCCTGATCCTACTAAATGTCGATAACACTCCCAGTCATTTTGACAATCAAAAAACATCTTTATAAAAATATAATTTGTATGGATTCTTATGGTGAATAAGCCTGTCTATATAGAGAGATATACTAGGATGTTAAAATTCATTTATATAATCTATTAGCTTGTTCATTCATTCATCACGCACTTATTGAGAGCCTGTCATAGCTCAACAACTGAAATTAGTACTGGGAATACAAAGATGCTTAAGACACATTCCCTCAGGGAGCTTGCAGTTATTGGAGGAGACACACAGAAACCAATAATAACAATATAATGGGGTGAGTGCAACATTGGAGTTATGCACTCATTATAGTCGTGGTGGAAAGAGGAGAGTCATCAATTTTGTTTGGAGATCTGAGGGGAATATTTATGAAGAGATGTTTATGTTGAGTGTAGGCTCATGAGCACCACATCTCAAAGTTGGGAATGGGAAGTGTCCAGAAAAGAGTTACCAGAGCAAGACTGAGATTGCTATCCATATAAAGGCCTGCTCACAAATGTGGCCCTTGGCTGCTGTCTGGGAAGTTAGATTTCAGGACTTTTTGCTCCATCCCTGATAGGAATGGCTCGCTATGCCTAAACTGTTTATACAAACAATATAGCTTTTGCTGATCACCGGCTTTCCTTCTGGGAGTCTTGAATTTTGGTTTGTGCTAGGGTGCTGGGCAGAGGGGGCCTATGTGTCCAGACTCCATGAAAAATCCTGGGAACTGAGTTTCCAGTGAGCTTCCCTGATAGGCATTTCACACATGTTGTCACGACTTGTTGCTGGAGGAATTAAGTGTGTCCTATGTGACTCCACTGCGAGAGGATTCTTGGAAGCTTGCACCTGGTTTCTTCCAGACTTCACTCCATACAACTTTTCCCTTTGCTGGTGTTTATTTGTATCCTCTAGGTATAATAAATCACAACTGTGAGTATGACTATATGCTGACCTGTGAATCCTAGGAAATCAACTTAGGTGTGGCCTGGAAGAGACCCAGTACAGGAAAGACTTTGGGAGGTCATCTTTGGCAGAGGGGACAACAGTGGTCAGAGACAAGGAAACTCCAAAAGAAACAATGTATGTTTAGGGAATTGCACCTCATTTTGAATGATTCTGTGAAGACAGGGAGGACCATTGTGCACGGGGCCAAAAACACCCTTAAACATTATTTAGCTATTTGATTATTTCCCTTTTTAAGGGGTTTGATTAGTCAAATTCTTATTTGATCATACTTTCTTAAAAGCTTGATGCTTCTTACTGGGAATGAGAACAGAGAGGTAGTAATAGTCCAACTGAAGTCATGGACTCAACCCAAATATCTGCTCCTATGAAAATTTTTCTGATTCCCACCAGTGAAAAGTGGAATCTATCTGTAGTCTTATTTTTCAAAATATTTATCATAAGTCCCTGAGAGAAAGATTGTGTTTTATTTGTTTTTATTTATCCCCAAGGCAGTGCCTAGCAGGGTGTTTTGTCAACAGAAGACACTTAACATTAGGTTTATGATTCTTTATGAGATCGTGAGCTTCTTACGAGATGGGGCCATATTTTATTCCTCTTGGTATCTCTGGAATATAGTAAAATATCTAGTTTACATTGTTTGTTCTTTTATTTCCAGGATATTTATTGAGCACCTATAATGCGGCACACACAATTCTAGGTGCTTGTAATTAAATAGCAAACGAGGTGACAGGGCTAACAGTCACATGAGGGCTGAATATACATTTGTTGCATTCAACCCATATTTATCTGCTCCTACGTAAGGCAGCCAGAATCCAGCACTCTGAAGGCTGTCCCTGTCCTTATCCTATACTTTGCTTGCTATAGTCCCTCATCTGTGCACTGTAATTACAATTCTGAAACTAGAGTAACTACTGCTGCTCTTGTCATTCTGAGAGTTTTTTAAAAAAATGGTATAAATTCTTGGTCTAAAACAATTTCATTGACAAGACGGAAGATGAAAATTGTAAATTGTAATGTGTGACTTAGATTGTATGTTCCAATAAGGGCAGGGATTTTTGTTTGTTTTGTTCACTTCTATATTATCAGAACTTAGAACAGTGCTTGGCATATACCAATTGCTCAATAAAAATTTGTTCAGCAAATTAGTAGATTAAAGAATCTCATGTCAGTATCAGATGAAAGTTTTATCAATATCACTTAAAATTAATTTTTTGGGAAAATAATATTAATCATGGGAGCCAAAACATACAATACAGAATGTAAAGAAGTTGAAAAACTCAATATGATTCTATGATGAAACAAATTTCCTGAGTTGAGAGGCCGAGAACTTGGGCTCTGGGTGCTGTGCCACTAACTTGTAACAATATGACCTTTGTGCATTCATTTTAAACTTTATGCACCTGTTTTCTCATCTGTGAATTAAAGATGTTGAAGGAGATCTCTAAACTCTCTTCCAACATCTGTATTAAATCTATGTGATTGTTTAAAAAGAATGATACCTGATTGGAGTTATGTGAAACCTAATTCGACTATTCTGTAGACTACTTCCATCACCTGCTGGTCATTTTCTCATATTCTAAATTTATTCCCAGACTGAGATGACTATGGTGGATGGGAAGGCAATAATACAAACAATGGCATCAACTTATAGGAAAAACTATTTCTACCAGATAAGGCTTTATCAGAAAATAAAATAAAATAAAAAGCAAGGAGATGGGGAAGTAGGAACAAAACAAGATGATGCATTTGTACCTTTGTTTTCTATGGTGTGTTTGAATTTGGGTCGGGAGCAGCAGAAGGAAGGTTGGATTGATGTAGACATCCAGGAAGACTTTCCTTTCTGAAAAATTTCTCATAGAATTTCACATTTCTAATAGATATCAAATCTAAATCTATATTTTTAAATAGTGATATGTCTTAGATCTATAACTTATATTTAAAACATAATAGTGTCTAATAGATTTGCATAAGTTGATAAAACAATGTATTTGATGCAATAAAATGAATACTAGCAGTATTTAGTTTCTTTCTGTGCCAAGCCCTCTT
Source organism: Tapirus indicus (assembly GCA_031878705.1). NCBI lineage: Eukaryota > Metazoa > Chordata > Mammalia > Perissodactyla > Tapiridae > Tapirus > Tapirus indicus. The sequence goes on from CM062933.1 coordinate 5,396,772, forward strand.
GAGAATTAACACTTATGTAAAACACCATAAGACATAGCTCACATGATTGAGGATTGCCTTGGGACAGGCTGCTATTGCTATTGATCCACTTATGCTAATTAGATATACAACTAATGGTTGTATATCTATCTATACACTCTATGGTTCTGAGAGCTATTGGGGGGGCTGGGGAAGAAGAGTGTGAGGAATGATTTTTCCTTGTTCTTATGGGAAAACTTTATTGCCTGAGTTATTAATGGACAGAAAAATGAATAGATGAGGATTGGGGCACATATGGCAAAAGAAAATTATTGTTATAATTTTAATGCATAAAGCTCTGCATTTGCACTTTTATCAATAAGACACAGAGGAATGGACATTACTCTCAAATTATAAATGTTTTTTAATTTTAAATCATTGGATATTTGTCTTTATACTACAGGATGGGAGGGTAATTCTCTCTTAAATATGTATATATTTGTGTGTGTGTGTGTAAGGAAGACCAGCCCTGAGCTAACATCCGTTGCTAGTCCTCCTCTTTTTGCTGAGGAAGACTGGCCCTGGGCTAACATCCGTGCCCATCCTCCTCTACTTTATATGGGACACCGCCACAGCATGGCTGACAAGCAGTGTGTCGGCAGGTGCCCGGGATCCGAACCTGTGAACCCCGGGCTGCCAAGCGCGAACTAAACCACAGCGCCACTGGGCCGGCCACTTAAATTTTTTTTTTTTTTGCAGTATCTTTATTAGCAAAATAAAATTTTGAAAATATGCAGTGCTTACAATCTGTAGACCTCTACAACTGTATTAAATATGTATTAAGTAACACATCTTTCATGGAATGTAGACAGGCAAGAGTCATAATTCTAACATTGCCTGTTGGCTTGAAGATTTGTATCCTTGAAGCTTGGTACCTTTTCACGATCTTTTTACCTCAAAGCATAGTTTGAATATCGGTGGCATGGATAAATAGGTGGATAATCCTGAATAATGCCTAGAAAACTACATATTGTTGCACAATTTAAAAAATTGACTTTACTTTTTTACATTTTATGACAGGACTTAAATGATTGTATAATTTGTATGACTATACCTTTTATTATTGATATCATTAACAGGGCCAGCATTCACTCTCTTGTCCTGCAGCTGTGAACCAAAAACATTCACCCTAGTGCTTTACCTTTAAGATAACCCAATATGCCCACCTCATTCAGGACAAGGCTTGAATGATTATGGACTCTGGTCCAGCTCATTTCTAAGCTGTTCTATTTTTCGCAGCTTCCCTTGGCTCCCGAATCTCTGCTACATCTCCTACTCATAGCCCTGCTCCTGCTTTTGGCTAGCTATCCTCCACAGCTTGGACCCTTGCTTTGAGTCTGAGGACTTGCCTGCAGACTCATCTCTCCAGCATTTCTGTTTTCCGATAAAAGTAGGCAGGCCCTCTAAGTGGTTCAGGCCGCTTCAGGCTGTTAGGGGCTCCACAAGGGAGCGTTGGCTGTAACCTGCTTAGGGTAGGGAATCTATACACATCCTTCATTATTCAAGCATAAGTGGTTGCAAAATTTAGTTAAAAGCCTAAATTCCTATAACTAACTTTTAACTCCTACTATCATTAATTCTAAAATAGCAGTATTTTTATTGATATAAAACAAGCTTAAGCAACAGACTGGTAATAGGTAAAAAGTGTTTATAATTATGTGCAATAGATGGCTAAAAAGTTGGTTAATATATTAATTACATGTCAAAACTCCAAAGAAATACACATTGGGTTGCAGTTTGCCATTTTGCTGGTAGTTCAGAGACTGTCAGTAAGGAGTACTGACAGCTTCTGAGAGACACTTTTGCCCCACAAAGTAAGGTTGATATTTGGATAAAGCAATAAATGCCAATGCAAGGACATGGGATATGAAAATGCGGGGCAGAGTTATACATCAGATTAGCATTAAGGATAAAAGCAACACAGACTAGAATTTATATCATGTGCCTTGAACCCGACTGGGACTTTGCTTTAAAGCAAAGTCTGGAAGGTTTGGGGGTTTTGAGGAATCAACTCTTTGAAGGAATGATGTCTTTTTTTTTCTTTTGCCTACTATACCTAACATAGTGCCATATATTAAGCTTCTAACTGTTTGTTGAATCAGTGAATGAACAGGATTATGAAGTGAGGATCAAAAGAGCCAAATGACTTGTGAGACAATCAAACTGGCAAGAAAGAAAAAGCCTGGCTTTCAGACCCAATTTAGTGTCACGCCTATTAGAACACCGTGAACTGCTTACACCCAAGCATGTCTTTGGTAAAAAGATAGTAGACATATGTACCAAAGCTTCAAAAAATCAAATTATTTCTATTACAAGGAGACAGGAAACACTTGCCAGCAAAAAAATCATTTGACCTAATTTAAAATATTAATGTATTTCTTTCCACTTTCAGGTTTCTCTTTTCATGCTACTGCTCAAAAGTAGTCAGACTCTCTACAAAGTGTGCAAGGCCTTTTCTACCTCGAGCAAAGGTGGTTCTCCTTTCTCTTTCCTGGAGCTGAGCCAGTGATAATAGTATATTCTATTCTGAAAAGAAAAAAATTCAAAATAATTTGGACAAAATCATTATCCAAAGCATTTATTATTGAAAATTCAGGAACATTAAATCATCTCAGCATTTTTTTTTTATTTCTGCTAGAAAATACATTCTGAGATGAATACCTTCTGAATTATTTTTTCCTTGTCTCCTTGGCTTTCTTTTCTGTATGTAATGAATAATTTTGTGTGAGCCTTTTCACTTTTACTGTAACGAGGCAGCCAAATAGCCAAATAGCATTGATTCAAGCAGAAATGTATTCTTTTGCTCACATTCCTATTTTGAAGAGAGAATATTGTGTGAAGAAAGTGCATTTTCTATTAGCCCTTCTTTTGATAAGCCAGTATGAACACATGGTAGGAATGAAACTCATACAATATCAATAAAAGCAGCATATCTACTGTTTATTAACTTGGTTAGAATTTGTAACGTGCTTATAACAACGACTGGCCACAGAACATGTGGATGGATGCTGTGTGGATTTGAAAACTAAAACTATAGACACAGTAGCAAAGTTGTGGATATATGGTAATGAGAGGCCTAAATTCTAAGGAGTAACATAAATTTCTAAAGCTGTAATATAATCACATGAGAAAATATTATTTTACATTACTTTTTACTTGATTCTGTAGGAAGTTAATAACAGTTTACTATATAATACGATTTATTTTTACTTCCATATGTATGGATATTTTTTATGCTTTTATTATTTAATTTTTAGCAAATCATTGGGTCTCTGACCTCCCTTCCAAGAGGAAAGGATGCCTTGGCTCCACTCACATTGATGCTACCAGCGACTCCTTGCCTCAGTCGATCATTAATGGGAACTCTGAGGACCAGTGGTTCTCAAAGGTCAGTCTGCATCAGAATCACATGGCGGGGCTCCTTAAAATGTAGCTTCCCAGACCCTGTCTCAGATTTTGATTCAGGAGGCCCGAGATGGGCCCTGGGATGTGCTCGCTTGACAAGCTCCATCAGGTGTTCCTGATTAGAAGGGTTTCCAAAGCGCTGGACATTAATGTCCTCCCCCTTTTACAGATCAGGCACTATGGAAATCCTGAGAGGTTAAATGTAGCACAGCTAATTGTTTAAAAGCCAAAATAACGCATGCTGAATGCAGCTGGCTTTCTTTGCAAAATTAGAAATTTAATTAGAAATTCTAATGCTCATGACAAGACAGGGGTTAATATGGATCCAGTTTTAAAACTTTAAAACTTCCCCCAACAGCTTTTCATCCTTAAATGGGACTCCGTCCTTATTCTTTACCGAGTTCTTCAATCTACTCTAGTTATTCTGAACCTCGTTTTATGTATTTCAGTTCAATTTAGCAAATATTTACTAACCACCCACAATGTGCAAGGCACTACTCTAAAGCATACACTTATTTTGTCTTCTCTCTTTATACTTTAATGGAAACATTTTTCTTTGACTATTTATATTTTGTGTTAATACAGCTCAAAACAAATAAAAGAATTATAGCTTATCAAATTTGGTGCTTAAAAAATGACTAGTTACTTAATCATATTTCATATTTAACAATCTTACTTTTAGACTGATTCAGTAAATTAATTAGCTACTTAGGCAATAGAAAACCTTAATGTGTTGAGCTATGAATTTTTAATGTAGCAATTTTTCTGTTCATCATTATAATATGCTTCTGGCAATAATTTTTGAAGTACAGAACATTTGTACCTAAGTTTCTTTTCTGTTGTTCTGTTCTAAATTTAGAAATAATATTTCAAATCCAAATTTCTGAAATAAGTTGAGCTTGCGGATGTAATAAAAATTACAATCAAATGTATTGCCCAGAAAAAAGTTGAATATAGAATCACTGATGGTCTAAAATAGGGACGATACCACCTTCTCTCTCTGCTAACACACATACATTCTCCCTGACACACATGGCAGATGGCTGTGACGGACGAGCACCACAGGCATTCCGTAGGAAGTCTCGAGCATAGTAAGGAAATTAATCTGTCTTATCTGTCTGCTAATAATAGTTAACATACTGGACATTTTCTGTGTGCCAGATTCTTTGCTATGTGTTTCAAGTGAATCACTCTCATTTAATTTTCACAACAACCCCATTATAGTCTTCATTTTATAGATATGAAAACTGAGACCAGGAGAGGTTAAGTCAATTTTCCAGGGTGACAGCCACTGGGTGGCAAAGCTAGCATTTGAATTGGAGTTGTCTGACTCTAGAATCTGCACTTTTAATCACAGTGCTGAACTACTTAGCATAAAACTCCAGTACCATTGAAACTCTTAAATAACTCATTTAGGTGAATGAATAGTTAATTGGATAGAAGATACATGTGCCTCAAGCATAAAGCAGGATTGATGTCAAGAAGGGTTTTCCATAACTTCCCTTACTGTTCTCATAAAGCATTTCTGTCTTGTTACTCATTTTCTAAAGACAGTTGGAAAGAATTAATATAATCAACAAAAGATTCAACTAGTCCTAATATCACCAGCCTTCTCTCACCAGCCTCTTCAATCTCCACTGCTATTTCTTATTTTTTGAGAAAGCTGAGTGACTTTCTTACTTTATATCAGGCATCACTACATTTTGCTTCATCAAAAAATTTCAAATGAAAATTAAATGTTTTAAAAGACAGAATACTTATTTGGAGCAACACATTAAAACATTAATAATTCCACAGATTTGATTTTAAAAGTAGTTTTCAGAATATTCTTACTCCTTCTTAGTTCTAAGACATACGCATAAATATTTCAATGAACATTTCCTGTTTTTTATTCCTCTCATCTATAGAGATGCTGAAGTAAAAGGCTGTGGGACAGGGATCACAGCCACGGCTGGTGCACCACGTCACTCGAAATTGGAAGAGATCATAGATGTCAGAGGCTGCTTCGAAGAATTCACGCGACATCGCAACTCTACGAAGTGTTAGGACATGGGCAGTTTATAAATGAAGTTTTAGCTCTTCCAAATACGTTATCACACTGTTGCTGCATCTGTTCCATTAACATGCCCTATCAAACCAAGAAACAAACAAGAGGAGAGGATTTGCTTGAGGAGGGATTTAAAAACAAGAGCAAGAAGAGGATGAAGACAATAAGCTTCTGATGAGTTTACCATGAAGGCAAACACTCACCTCCAGCTGGGATTTTACAAATTGTTTATCTGGAGGAGCCATTAGATGGTATAAAAAGCAATCCTCAATAAGAGAGCATTTCTAAAAGATAATCAGATAGTGAAATCATTGAGGACAAAGAGCTTTAGTTATCTTAAGATACAGCATCAGACCTTCACTTTTAACTCTTAAAATGAATTATTATTTGTGAACAAAAGCTACTGATTTTTAGCCTAAGGAGAACAACTTGAAAGGACAGGTAAGAATTAGAATAAATAAGAATACTATAATTACTGATGAGCATACAAGGACCCAAAGATCTTTTCACTACAAACAACTGGAGATCATTTTTTCACCAGGGAGTTAAGTAGTGGGTAAGAAAATAGAACATTCAGGTGTTACTAATCTACCAGCACAGCTCAGTTTATTTTGATAACATATATTAGGGATATAAATTGGAAAATGTTTTTTTGTTGTTGTTTAAAGATATAGCAATTTAAAATTACCAATAGATACACTTTGATACACATCCAGGTACGCCAGACCCCATGAGGCCTGGGATCTGGGGCTGGGCACTTTCTTCCCAAAACACTGTTTATTCTCCTTTGGCATAACTTTATTTGTCTTATAAGAATTCAGCTTTGGCATTACCTCTTCTAAAAAGCCACTCCTAACTTCCTCCCCTCAACTGAGTCTGGTGTCCATCCCCAGGTTTCCCATGGCACCCAGTGTTGGCCCCATTAAGACACAGGCTACCCTGTGATGCTTGTTAAGTGTCTCTGTTCCCCAGGGGACTGTGAGCTCCTTAATGGCAATTCCTTCATTGTTCGCCCAGTGTTTTCCATGGCACCACATAGGTGTCCAGTCAGTAGTCCAGTATGGACCACCAAGAAATGAACACAGGGTTTTCAGTCTCTCAAGGCCCTGTGGCACAACATTTTCGTGTTATCTATTCCAGGAACTAAGGCAGCCTGATTCTCGTAAGTGACATGCCCAAACATTTAAATATCAGTAATAAGTTGAATGCATGTGAATTCCACACACAGCATTATACATTTATCAATTTTTTTTTGTTAATATGGTCATATGCGACATTTTTTACAACAGGGAATGTGGAAATACATTTTCTTTTTTCTAGAAATAGAATGGGAACTGTGAAGGTTATGCAGAACGATAAAGAGACAATTTCAGAGATTTGAAGCAAAATGAAAATTAGTAATATGGTCCAGGGCACAATTAGAATTTCAGAGCAGAGGGGAATTTCTGAGCCCATCTTGCCCAAATCCTTTATTTCACAGAGAGGTAAAGTGATCTTCCCAGGGTCACCGTGCCATAAATGGCAAAATACAGATTAAATCCTAGGTGCTCTGACTGTAAATCCATCTTTTGCAGGACATCACAGCCCTCAACAGTGAACGTGGAAACTGCGTGTTTCTGGCTCCAAGTCAGCAATAGGAGCAACATTTGTTCGCTGATTTGTGTAATGTGAATGAAGAAGAAAACATCCGTTGCCACTTGTGATGCAAATTCCTCCCACTGTAATAAGGCAATACCACTAGAATCAAAGGAATAACTCTTTACATAGACCATTTGGAGGAGGGTATATACGTGAACGCTGGCTAACTAGTAGAATACACAGGGATGTGGTTTCAGGGTACAGTTAGTCTCACAGTTTGTCACAAGGTACAAATGCATTTCACTTAGGCCTGAAGGTAGATCATCAGGAAGTCTGGCCTGAATTAGGTCTTCTGACCCATACAAAAGTCACCTAGTCTCAATGTGTGTGGGGGAGTGGGGGGGTGGGGGGGGTGAAGGGGCATTTGCTTCAGCTGGAAGAAATAAACCTGGGGCCAGAGAGTGACTACAATAGTTCCCCCTTATCTATGGTTTCGCTTTCTGCAGTCTTAGTTACCTGCAGTCAACTGTGGTCTGAAAATATTAAATGGAAAATTCCAGAAATAAACAATTCATAAGTTTTAAATTGTGTGCTATTCTGAGTAGTGTGCCCTCTTACTCTGTCCTGCTCAGATGTGAATCATCCCTTTGTCCAGCACATCCACACTGGGTGCACTACCTGCTCCTTGGTTATTAGACAGACTGTCATGGTATCGCAGTGCTTGTGTTCAGAGAATCCTTATTTTACTTAATGGCCCCAAAGCACAAGAGAAGTGATGCTGGCAACTTATTACAGTATATTGTTATAATTATTCTATTATTAGTTGTTGATCTCTTTCTGTGCCTAATTTGTAAATTAAACTTTATCATAGGTACGTACGTATATGAAAAAATAGTAAACGTAGGGTTTGGTACTATCCATGGTTTCAGGTATCCTCTGAGGATCTTGGAATGTATTCCCCCACAGATAAGGAGGGATTACTATACTCAGAATAAAGGGGTGTTGGAAATGGGTTGGAGCCTTGGTTTGGTACTTAAAATGCTTGGGTGACTTTGGGAATGTTACTTAACTTCTATGATTTGCTGATTGAGGGAAAATAAAATAAGAATATTTATCTCATGGAGTTGTGAGGTTTACATGAGAAGCAGCATGCAAAGTCCTTAGCAAAGAATGAGGCATCAATAAAAAACAGATATGTTATTTGTTATTGTCTTCACATTTCTGATCTGCAGCTTAAATGGCCTTGGTTGAGGTTTGCATCCAAATAAATGCCTAACAAACAGAAGATGAAGCAGCAAATAATGTATAAAATTTTTCTTTAACACATAGTAACTGTGGTTTCTTTCTCTTCTCCTGGCCTATATGTCATATTAAAAAAAATGATACTTTTGGTTATTCAAACTTTTCTCTGTATAAAGTAGATTTTAGATAATCTTAACACAGTTCTTTAAATTACATTTTGAGGACACAATGAAGTAAGAAGGCTATTTTCAGTGGTTGTGATATCTTTTCAATCTCTTCTGTACCTTTCTATAATAAACCTTATTTGGAAAAGATGTACTCAGAGGCAATGTTTTTCTATGTGATTTTGGGGGCACAATGCATAGGAAAGGGGTTGAAATGTTGAGAAAATTGTGAAAGTTGTATTCCTTTGGGAGATCCAAATTTACTTATTAATTCTTGTTATTGAGGGTAAAAGGAATTGAGGATTTTTCTTATGGATAGTAGCTGTCTATACTCATTTGCTGATAGGCAGAGAAAACAGTGATATGAACTACAGTAATCTATCTACTTTTATATTTGGAGTTGCTAAAAAAAATCAGTATGCAAGGGAGATAGGAATTCAGGTAATACTAATATTTATTTAAAACTTAAGAGTGTGCTGGACACTGAGGTGCTACATGAATTATATCATTTAATATGAGTGCAATTATTATCATCCTAATTTTATAAATTAGGAAATTGAAATCTGAAAAATCAAGCAATTTACCCTGGGTGACTTGCTACTAAGAGGCAAAACTAGGAACGGAAACTAGGCAGTCTTAGTTCAGAACCATGCTCATAATCACTACATTGTCTGCCTCCTACTGATGTAAACAAAGGACAAATTCATCTCAACCGAGAATAAAACAGATGTGCTGCTAGATAAAAGGATATAAGAGACGGGCTTTTCTCTATTCCTCAATTTTTTTTTTCAAATTTTTTGTGAGGAAGATTAGCCCTGAGCTAACAACTGTTGCCAATCCTACTCTTTTTGGTGAGGAAGATTGGCCCTGGGCTAACATCCATGCCCATCTTCCTCTAGTTTATATGGGACGTCGCCATAGCATGGCTTGACAAGCAGTGCGTTGGTCCGCGCCCGGGATCCAGGCCTGTGAATCCTGGGCTACCAGAAGTGGAGTGTGCAAACTTAACCGCTACGCCACTGGGCTGGCCCCTATTCCTCAATATTTTTAACACCTATCTTTCTGACTATTTTAGACAGTTTACACATCTTAATGAGTCATATACTGTAGTGTCTACAGTCAGATCCACACTCTTACACTAGTTGATTTGCCATAACTCTTTTTTCCTTCTCTGAATATGTTTTTTTTTCAAATAACCTCAATGTTCTTTTCTTTAACATAATATTTTATCCTGACTGTTTCACACAGATTAATATTTCTGTTATCAAAGAAGTCAAAAATATAGTCACTTTAAAATTTTCCCACCATTAATCAACAATTAAATCAACTTTGCACTTTTAATGGTTGACCTTACCAGTATTCAATTCTAAATATTTCTTGATATTTCTGCCTAATTCCTATATTTCTTTCATTTAAAATTAGTGCTTTAAGAGTTCATCTTTTTCATGGTATCTATTTTGCCTTTCCTTTCTTTGGTAGCATGTTATCCAGTCTTTCAGAAAGTCACAATGAATCCAGTAGAAACTGAGCAGCTTGCACTTCTGCAAGCTCTCTCTCATCTCCACAGAAGGCTTTCTTACATGTCCCTCTAAAGTCCCTTTTCCAAGCTGTCACCATGCCCAAGTGATTTCCAAGATTAGCCCAAGCTTTTTTTTTTTTTTTACTTGATATTATAATAGAGCATCTTTCTTTCCTAACAGACTGAAAATGCCTTCTGTGGTGTTTATAATTTTAGAGGCTTAGTCTAATTTGTATATTTTTTTATCAATTCAAGTGGTAAAACCGAAATTTTTCATCAAAAAGGCACAAAAATTCATTAATGTGCTGCTCTGAGAAAACAAAAAAATGCTAAAAACTGAGTTTACACTCACATAAATTAGGAAGCAATATTCATATGAAAAGGTATTCACTTTACAAACACATTTTATCTTTAGTATGTTTCTTCTAAAAGCTTAATATTCTTTCTAAATTCAAAATATAAATTTACTATAAAATACTTTAAAAAATTCTTCTTGAATACAAAAATTTGGGTAAAGTAACATACTTTAATTTGAGGAATAATTATTTTTATAGTATGTGATTTAAGGTATACTAAAAAGAGATACAATTCATAGTTGTAAAAGCTTCTTTTCCTCAGCCATATTCTCAATCTTTCTACTTTTCTACAATTCTGAACTTTAAGATTCAGGGGCTTTAAAAACACACACTCCTAATTTTTTTTTCATGCATTTAAGGTAGTTTAATGGTCTGAAACACTTGGAATCTTTTACGGATTTTGCTCCTACAGCATATTGACAAAGGTTGGGGAAAAGTTGCAAGATGCCATCTGGACTATGCTAATAATCATATAAATGACAGTATAAATTACTAATTTTATGATAACAGCAACTGAATTATTGAAGATAACGATATGTAGGATTCTGTGGAATAATGTTAATTCTAATGATCATGAGATTATAATCTGCTGAAAATTATGTTAGGCTTTTAGACCAATTTGAAGAAAATATAGGTAATAGAATAGTGAGTGATAACAAATCTGGATATGAAATTAAGACAGGTGTGGAAGTTATCAGATAGAAGTCTAACCAAGAGACCTGGGTGCAAGAAGTCAGATGAAAAGTTAATCAAAAGACACAAAAGCACCAGAGAGCTAGTTGCCTCAAATTCCACAGAGAATGTTAAGACACTAGCAGATAGAACACTCTGAATGGGGAGCTCATAAGACTGGAATCAATGGGCAGCAGCTAAAGACCTAGCTGACTTCCTGGATGTGCTAGAGTGAAGGGATTAAGTTTATGCATTTTGGAGTAAAACAGAGTGGGCTGGGCGTCCTAGCTCCAACATCTATGAGCTTAATGCCCTTGGATGAATTAATCAATCTAAATTTTAGTTTCCTCATTGTAAAATAAGGATTAAAAACAGTCCTTGGCAAGATTTCATCTTTTTTTTATGGCTGAGTAGTATTCTGTTGTATATATATCTTCTTTATCAAGGCAATTAGACTTTTGGCGGTAAACATGATGTAGTCTACACAGAAGTTGAAATATAATGATATACACTTGATATTTATATAATGTTATAAACCAGTTACCTCAATAAAAAAACAAACAAAAAACCCCACACTACTTGGCCCATAAGAATTTCATGAGAATTATTTAAATCAGGTAGTCCATGATTACCTGGCATAGAGAGTGTGCTCAGTATTTGCTAGTTATAATTATCTTGATGGTAAAATTTGGCTCCCTCACTAGATGGCAAGATCATTGAAAACAAGGACTTTTTAATTTATACTTGGTACTTTACATAATAAATGTTTCTTGAACTGCTGAATTGAACACAGAGCTAATAATTTTCTCTATGTAATAGGAATTGGTCTAGGAATTATTGATGAAGTTTCTGTTTCTTGATAAAACAGCTTACTACTATTTCCATAATTTTACAAAATAATGCAAATTGTATTTTTTACAAATAACATTTTTAACAATAGCCTTTTTAAAAATAATTTACATACATATTTGACATTTTATCAGATATTCTGCTCTTTATGGTTAAAATAGCCATTTTAGAATTAATATTGTTCCTGGATTACGTTTTTTGGACTCATTTTATCCACTTTACTGATTTTAGGTTTTATATTAAACTGGCTAATAGTAACCTAGCATTCTACACCTAAGGTTTTATTTATATTTTGGATAGATGTAAACTATTTTCCTTTGTGGTTTTATTTGGGCCCCGAAAATTCATACATAGGTACATTAATAATTTCCTATGCTATATATAAAGATTTAACCAATTTAAAATTGGTTTAAAAATGCTTCTTAACCATGAGAGAAGCATGACTTTCTAAGATGTTCTGTTCTGCCTGTTTACTCAAGCTCCCTTCACATATTCTGCATTTGAACGCAATGAACAACAGGAATCCCTAAGAGACCCCAGGTGCATCTTCCCACATCTTCACCTTCCTCTGCTCTTTATAAACTCCTTTAGAAAAGGTTTTTGGGCCATGGCCCACACAGCTGGATCATGACCTTTTTAGAAAAGTAGTTTCTAAAAGGCACAAATTAAATGTTTTAAGATACTGAGAATCCATTCATTTCTTTATTCAACAGATATGTATTGATTACTTATTATGCATACCCACTAGGAATGAGTAAGACAAAAACTAGTATGAAAATCTGTACAATTCTCATGAAGGTTATTTTCCATTATACACTTTTGTAAAATTCGTAACCACTCCATCTTCATAAGCTCAAAGAAAATTGTAAATGTTATTTAGGTTAATAGATATCTACCTAAGTCTTGATGAGAAAGGACAAGATTTTGTTAAAACTGACTGCAGTTTTCCCATAGGATTTCAGTGATTGCACCGTATTTTGATAGTTTGGTTACCCATTTGTTTTAATTACCAGGCTGTGCACTTCTATAGGGCAATAATCACGCCTCACTCAGTGCCTGGCACATAAATGGATTTCACACATGCAGCAACACAGGCAACTGTGCAACATTTTCCCTATTTGACTTATCTCTGTGATAGATGAACTATGATGGGATTTTACATTTCTCAAATAAGAACAGCAAATGCATATCTTGCTGGACTTACAATGGCGTTACTTCCTGATAAACCCATCGAAAGTTGAAAATGCGTTTAATGCACCTAATCTACTGAACATCAGAGCTTAGCCTCGCCTACTTTGTATGTGCTCAGAACACTTACATTAGCCTACAGTTGGGCAAAACCATCTAACACTAAGCCTATTTTCTCATAAAGTGTGGAATATCTCATGTAACTTACTGAACACTGTACTAAAAGTGAAAAACAGAATGGTTGTCTGGATACAGAACGGTAATGAGTACTCTAGTACTGCATATCACTAACCCGGGAAAAGATCAAAATTTAAAGCACGGTTTTCACTGAATGCATAATGCTTTCTCACCACCATAAAGTTGAAAAATCGTAACTCGAACCATTGTAAGTCCAGGACTGTCTGTACAGTAAACCACTAATTTGGTGTTCATTAATTTGAAGTTCAAGATAATTCAGTCTTGGTTTACCCGAAACTTACCCCTGCTGGATTAATGAAAAATGATATTTTAGACAAATTACAATAGATTTAAAATCAGTGACTCTCTTTAATGGTCCGATGGTTAGAGCAATGATGCTTAACATTTTAAGGAAATTTACAATAATTGATTGGATGCAAAAGGATGCAAAAGAAGTGTCAATTTAGAAAACAGCAACTGCGAAACAAAAAGACAGCATTTACTAGGGGTCTTAGAATGGCAATTCGGGGGACACAGGTTCCCACAGAGGCCAGAAAAGCATCCCCCTGAGGAGTAAAAGTCAGGAGTTTTTATTAGCAAAAAGCAGAGCCCAGAACAATTACCTCAGTTGTTCGTTAGGGAGGGTCAATTTAGGTTATAATTCATTGGCTTACTCAAGGACATCTTGTTGCTACCAGAAAAAGTATATTTCTGCGTAATCCCTCAGAAAGTCCTTTCTCAGCAAATAACGCCCTTCTGGCAAGTGAGCGGTCAGCACAGTCGCATATTTTTCACAAGATGGAGTCACCGCGGACAGCTCTTCAACAGACAGTTCATCCATTTAGTGACAGAAGCCACACAGACGTCCAGGTGGAAACGCTTGATCTTTTATTCTACCAGGGTGTGTTGGGACTTCCACCCAGCAGCTACAAGCGCTGCGTGTCACAGTAGAGGACTGCGGAGCATCTGTCCTCAGGGTGCTCGGAATCGAGTTGGGATTCCGATGTGCAAGAATTTTAGAAGGATGTAAGGCAAAAAATGATTAAGAATACAGATTAAAAACACCACGTGAAAGGTAAAAAGTGAGCAAAATCCCTCCATAAGAATCACAATTTCTTGCAAGAAATAAAAATTCAATTTCACTTTTGGAGAAAGAAAAATTGTTCTAGAATTCATCTTTTCCTCAGTTCTGGAAGTTCCGCCTCCCCCGTCCGGCTCCCCCTGAGAGTCGCCGCACGTCTCTGCAGGAGAAATCCGTCTCTCCAGGGACTTCGTCCTCGCCAGGGCCCGGACTTCACCTTCCGGCGGGCGCGCCCGCGGGGGCGCCTCCTCAGGGCGCGGCCGGGCCCCTCGTCGCGGAGCCGGGCCGAGAGGCGGACGGCCGCGCCCCGCGGCTGAGGGGGGCCCGCCCGCGCCGCTTCCCCTACGGGCGCCGAGAGGACCGGCCGAGGGCCGGCTCCCGGGGAGAGGGCCGGGGCCGGGCGGCGTCTCACCCTCGCGGCCCGGGGCCGAGCCGCCCGCCGCCCGCAGCGCTCCCGCTCGAGGGCGCCCTCGCTCCTCCGCAGCAGCCCTGAAGGTGGGTGGGCGCGCCCCGCGCCGGCCCCGCCCTCCGCGCCGCCCGGGTTCGGGCCCGAGTTGGCGCCGTTCCCAGCGCTGTGAGGAGCTCCGCACGCTGTGCGGGTTCGCCTTCCCTAATTCAGTCGATCGCCTCTGCGCTGCAGCTTCTGGAGTTACTGAAGCGTCAGCCCACAAGTTTGTGGCTTTCTTTGGTATGTTCCATGCCTCTGAGCGTGTTCTAGCCTGGATTGACCACCAAAATGGTTCCCGAGGCTTCCTGGAGAAGGAGAGGCCTGTGTTTTGAGGCTGTTGGTGGGGTTGGCAGATCCATTCATTGAGCACCCCCTGTGTTGGAGGAACTGTGTACAGTGTTGTAGGTGTCAAAGATGGGACACGCGCGGTCTCCTCACTCAAGGACCTCACAGGCTGGTGCTAGAGATGGATATATCGGTATGTAGGAAACATTTAGGGGAAAGGGTGAAATTGCATTAGAAGGATCAGATGCAATGCTGTGGGACAGAGAAGCTTCATGGGGAAGGTGGCACTTTGAGGAGGGACAAGTACTAGATATTTTTAAATAGGGGCAGAAGTGGGCAATACGTTACCGATGAAGGAGTTAGTAAGAGTAAAGGCAAGAAGCCAGGCATGCAAGGAGAGAACAGAGTGTTCCAGTGTGTCCACGGTGTCTGAAGTGGCAAGGAATAAGACTGGACAAGTAGCTTGAACTGAGTTATGAAAGGCTTCCAGTAGCTTCCTAGTCTGGAATTGTAGAAACACATTTAGGCCTTGAATTCCATCAGGATGCATAGATTATAAAGAAGTTACTGTTTAATATTCCTAAAATGCTCATGATGAAGAAAACACACATAATAACATGGACTCTGTTCACGAGCAGGATATATTTTTCAATGTCAAAATTTGTGTCAAATTAATTACACACACATTGATCGCTTTCTTGGGCTTGTTTGTATTGCTTTTTTTTTCTATTTAACATCAAGAGATTTACAGTGTACTAGGTGGTTGCAATGAGACTCAGTAGCTTGGCAGAGATTTGTGTGTTGCTGTACACTATTCCACTTGTTTTTATTTCGGAAGACTTAGTGCTTTGGAAGGGTTTTAGATCAAGTGCAGTAAAGAGCATGTATAATTTGGAACATGGATAATCTAGATGACTTTCAGAGCAGGGAAATCGATTACAACTATCAAAATTCAGAGGTAAAATTTGGAAATGAAAGTCAGGGTCACAAATTGACGATTCTGAGTAAGGTTTTTATTCTTTTTTCACAAATGATGGTGGGAGTACCAGTATATAAGTACCAGTACCAATACTGGCTTTCCAAAGCCAGTATTTTGGAGGCTTTATTAAAGCTTAGAAAATGTTACCTTAACTACGTTTTAGCATATATAAAGATGTTAAGAGTCCAGTGGATATTGTGGTGAAGATCAGAGAGACTCTTTTAGCTCTTTCATGGGGCATGTATATGTCATATGTACATTAAATTCTGCTGTGCAAAGACACTTGAAGCTGAAGGTCAGAGGCAAAATTTAATTGAACCAGTTAAATTAGGCTGGGTTAGTTTGGAGCATTATTGAGGTAAACATATGGCTGCAATGGGAAGAATGGATAGGAGGGAGCTGAGAGATCAGTCAGAAGGCTGATGCAGTCATAAAGACAAGAGGTATTAATGGTTTGAGGAAAAAGTAGACACGTTTTTAGATATGTTAGATTACAGAATTGGCAGGGCATGGTACAGAAGGATAAGTGGGGGGAGCAGTGCCACTAAAGTCAGAGAGCAAAGCGTTTTAAGAGTAGGGGAGTGGTCATTAGGGTCAGACGCTGCAGAGAAGTAGAATTTGCAAGCAGCCATAAGGTTTGGCAATTATGATGTCATTTTCAACCTTGGTAAGAACAGCTAGGTCGGGTGGGGGTGATTGGAGAGGTTTTTTTTTTTTTTTTTTTTTCCCTCCTTTCTTTCTTTCTTTCTTTTTTGTAGCTGGGAGCAACCTGAACATGATTATATATTGAGAGACAGAAATTAGTACAGAAGAGATTGAAAGAGCAGAGAAGAGATGGTTGTTGGAGAAGATACAGGGGGTTGGTATGCAATTAGTGCATATTCTTAGAACATTGCTCATGGTATATAAGGACAGGAAGACGTTGCCCATTTATTTTGAGGAGCATATCAGAGAATCACCAGAGCTTTCTTATTTGCTAGCAGAGTGCCTAGGATCCAGCTTGCTTGCCTATCCATTCATTCGTTAGGTCAGTCAGTTAATATTTTTTCATTGCCTGTCATGTGTTAGCTGTGGGATTTCTGCTCTGAACAGACAGGTAGTGAGCTCAGTGGAGAACTGTGGGGAACTGACATGGCTTAAGGGTTTTAAGGAAGGCATTTTCAAGGACAGGATGTTTAAGCTGATACTTAAAGAGATCTGTCTTATTACCAAGTCAGCCATCCCTTCCCCTTGCTGCCTCTCTGTTGTCATCTCATCCCTGGTTCTCTGTCACTGTTGGGCTCAGTCTCCCTTCTCTTGAGCTCTTGATATGTGTTTTATCTGTGGGTTAGTGGGGTGGGAAAACTTTCAGGAACCAAGGCTTTGAGAGGATCTTTCTCAAGCCAGTTATTGCTGCATTATAGTGACTAAATGTGAACTAAGTGGCCATTTAATTTTATTCATGGTACATTGATTCCCATTCGGGCAGGAAAAGGGTTTTGGGAATGGCAAATCGATGGTCAGCCACAGCCACCACTGACCTAGCCTCTTAATATCCTTGGGAGGAACCACAACCAACACAGATACTGTCACTTCTTATTAGGAATTTTTGATAATGGCCAATGAAAGCTAGTTTTGTTTTTTTCTTTCATTTTAGATTTTAGTGCTCTCCACTCAAGTGATTGAGAATAAGCATCCACTCATGTTTCTGTCTGCAGGGAAGCAAAGGTATATTGTTGCTATGATTTTGCATTGATATAGCACTTGAGTGTTGGCTAAGTGCTTTTACAATCAATTTGATTTTTCAATTTAAAAGATAGTCTGAAGTCACCCTTGTCAGAATTCGTTTGGTGTGATTGAGAGAAATGGATCTTTTGTAAAAATGGGCCTTCTATGATGTGAAAGAACTCTGATCCATCAAAAGACCAGGTATCATATAAGACAGTGTGAACATCATATGAAGAAGGTTAGCTGTTAATAGAAGACATTAGCCACATGACGCCTTTTTGTTATCTGCCTTTACAATGAAAGAAGTAAAATAAAAAACAAAAACAAAACTTTTAACAGTAGAAATACAACTCTGCAGGAAGCCAATCCCCCTCATGACCTGGTTTGTAACTTCGGTACCCAGGGGTATTTTATGAGTGACAGTAGTGTCTTTTGATATATGTCCTTAAAGCATTAGGTTTTATTTAGAGCAAGTGTTGGTAAACTTTTACTCTCCAGGGTGAGATAGTCATTATTTCAGGCTCTGAAGGCCATATTTTTTCTGTCTCAACTACTCAACTCTGAAGTTGTGGCACAAAAGCAGTGATTGACAATACAGAAGCAAATGGGCATGGCTGTTTCCATAAAACATGGTTTATAGAAGCAGGTCACCCAGATTTGGCCTGTGGGCTGTAGTTTGTCAACCTCTGATCTATAGCACCCCTGAGATTCCTTTACAGAACAGGGGGTGTTACGATTTGGAATGATTGATAGCTGAAGGCTCCGTGAAGGCAGAGGTGTATTTACCTTGCTGACTGATGTGTCCCCATGTCTAGCACAGTGCCTGGCAGGTAGGAGTTAGTTAAATTCGTCTGTTGAATAAAGGAATGAGTAGCAAGGATATCCAATGGAAAATTACCTCAGGTTGGCTAAATGGTTCTATATTCAGATTTTCAGGTCCTGTCATGTGTATTCTATGGTGCTGCCATTTTGGGTAGAGCAAATGGTGTAGCTGAGTGCTTAGTTCAGAGAGCAAATCCAGGGGATGCCTGAAGAATGAAAAAGAGCCAGTGCGATAAGATGGTGGTAAAAAACAATAGGTCTGTGAATCTCCGCCAGTGCAAGTGCATATTACATCCTTTGAAGGGACCACAGAGAGAATGTATTCCGGCCTCCTACCCAGTCTAGGGCGTTCCTTGTTTGCCCTCAGTTTTATGTGGCCGTGCTAGCATTTGTGCTGGATATCTTCCTTTTGGCCATCTGGGTTGTCTCCCCACCCCTCCATCCTGCAGGTTCATGGCAGGCCCTGCTCCCTCTGCCATCCTGAGGATGATCCTGTAGGACTAAAAGTCACAGCTCCTGTCAGGTGGTGTGCTCCCCACTGTGCTCTCTCGCAGTTCTGATGACTTCTCCCTCTTCTCATCCCTTTAGGCCTAGGGAACGTGAAGGGTGCCCCTGGGACATGTGTCACCCCTTAGGTTGCCCACACTTGTAGAAACCGTCTCTTTATTAAACTCGCCTCACATTACCCAACTTGAGGTGCCATTAACTTTCTGCCTGGACCCTGATCAATTTTTCAAAGACACCTATTATTTGTCACCGAATGACTTTTAAGTCCCCCAAAGTCAGTGACTGTGGCTTCCATTTCTTATAATTATTGGATCTCACGGTGAAAATGGTCCTGGAAGGTGATCTATCTAACCTTTCTGTTCAGAATTTGGGTACATTCTGCCCCATCCCTATCATATCTCACTGTACTTGAACACCTTCCACAATGGGAAACTCACTACTCCTAAAGCTTTCTCACATGTCTTGAGACACCTCCATCCACTGTCCTTGTCCTGTTCCTTGGGGTTAATGGCACAAGTCCAAATTACATTTCATTCCTCTGTTCTTCAGACAGCAGGTATTGAGTTCCTTTACCATCTCTATCTGTTTAAAAGCGGGGTGCCTGGAACAGAATCTCTTCCTGTGTGTTATCTGATCGCGCTGAGTTGAGTGTGAGCATGATAACTTTACCTGGAAGCCTTAGTACCTTCAACAAACGTGAGAGGGATCAACACCCCCTCTTTCCTTGCTTTGCAGATGTAAGGGAGAACAGGATCCCACCCCACTATCCTCTCCCCACCTCTACTGATTTGTATCACCTGTCATGAACAGTTGTCTTTGAAGATGACTTAATTTTTTCCCTGTTATTGGATTTATCTATATTTAAAGTCTGTTTATAAAGGGAGTAAAGTAGTTTACAAATTGTAGATCTTGAGAGGGCTATGTCTGCTACCCAATTTTCTTTTGCTTTTTCTGAAAATATCAAAAGTACACTAATCATATTTTAATTATTTTAAAGGGCACTATTTAAAGTATTTTGCTGAACATTTTATTTAGGTTTTAAATCTGAGCAGCAGATATTAGCAGCTTCAGATTTTTAGTATTTTTTTTTTTTCTGAACATTCATCTGTGCTTATGCCCATCACTATACCTCTTGCATTTTGGAAATGTAACAAAATATATTGAAATGCAGTATTTTCTGATTGATAATCAAATTGACTTTAAGGAAACGTTCTGAAGTAGATTCTTAAGTGTACCATTTAAGTCAATTTTTATAATGGAAGTCCAATTTATTTTTTAACAGGCCTCCAAAATATGTCAGCTTCTTTAATTCTTCCTCCTGATTTATTCAGTGAGCTCATTCCCCATTTTGTTTTTGATGAGATTGCTTTCACCACGGCAGAACTCTGGGAAATAAATCCTCTTGTATTTATCGTGCGCTTTGGTTTAATCTGGATGAATAGAAGAATGAAAACAACCCATTAGAAAGTAATTTTGATTGTTGGAGAGAGAGATGTGACTTTCTTAATCTTTAATTGTTAGGAAATATGTTTCAGAGGCTGCTTACTGATTGCTCCTTTCCCAGTGCCTTCATTCTATTTTCATGAATATCTGTCTCTTGCAAGATTAAAAAACAGAACAAAACATACTTGTGATTCTTTTCAAATTCCCCCAAATGGGTTTTGCAATAGCTGGTTTTTATGATCCGTTTCTTTTTATCTCTTAGAACAATGGTAGGAGAAATTTACTTTCTTTCTCTTCTGAACTGTTTGTATACTTTATCTAAAGTTGTATTATTCATGCATTAGTTGGTATTTTATTTATTTTCTTATTTGTCTGCCTCCCCCAGTGGATGAAAAGCCCTGAGGGAAGGGGCATTCCTTATCTCTAATGCCTGGCACAACCAATAAATGGTTTTGAACGTTTGTTGACAGAATATAAGCTTCTCATGACAATCTGCCTTTTTATAACAGTGCAGAAACACTTATGTAGTTCTCAAGAAATTGCTGCTTCCAAAAAAATTCTTTTTCTTATAGATATGGCTCCTAAATAATCTACTCTTATGAAGATTGTTTTGCCTTTCAATTAAAAAAATTCATCTACCATCCATCATTCATCCGTTTATTTGATAATTATAAGCACTTTCGTCTATATAATGAATAGATTTAAAAATTGCATATATTTCCAATATACTCTGTTCATCAAAATCAGTTTCCCAAAACCAAAATTGTAGTACTTTAAATGCTGCATGCATGCAAGTAACTAACTCTATCATAGCAGATAGCAAAAGAGGCAACCATTTCAGCTCAAAGACCCCGCGGTACATTTCATACTAGATTGCTGCTCTGAAAATCTTGACTGATAAATAATAGACAAATTTCCAGTTTCCTAGTATCTTCCAAATTATGACTACTGCATAAGATCACTGAGAAGGTACTGATTCAAACTGCATGGCAGGAAGCTGGCTTCTTTAATTATTAATGTGCCTCCCTCATTTTCATCACTCATTGATTAAAAAGCTAAGGTTCAGTAAAGAATTAGGAGACCACTTCAGAGAATAGTTCAAGTGGTTGGAGTAAATATTTTATCAGCGTTGTTTTATCCATTTTGTAATTTCCAGTAATTTTAGCGTGTGTTTCTGACTGGGCTCGATCACTTCACTAACCTAATACTGGAATCGTATTCGAGTCTTCCCTCACTTTCTCTCCTTCTTTCCAGTCGGGCAACAAGCCCTGCCATTCTACAGACATCTTTCAGAGCTTCCTGTATTCTTGTGCACACCGTGTTCTCCTCCAGCCCTTCTTTCCCATGGAGTTAGTAGTCCCTAGCTCCTTCCTACCCAGTGGAATCCCCTCCTAAACACCACTGGGATCACTTCACTCATCTGCTCGGAAGACTCTGCCTGTTTTCAGCCATCCACTGCAGGAAGTTGATTCCGCTGACTGACTGTCAAGATCTCAACTTCCCTATCCTCTGTTATTTCCCTTTATTCCCTAAAATACCTTATTCTTTAGTCGAGGAGATCCACACGCTCTTCCACACATATCTGTGCATTATCTGCCGTTTGCTCTTCTGGCCACCCACTATGAAGTGCTCCTGCCCCCTCTCTGCCTCTCTGAGTTCACCTCATCCTTCAGAGCTTCCAGGCCCGCTCCGGGAGGCCTTCCTCCTCCTCTTCACATCAGCCCACACGTGTGTCTTCCCTGAGTCCTTAATAGATTTAGAGTCAGACCCACTCGGAGGCACAGGCTTTGGAGACAGTGGGCCTGGGATTGAATCATGACTGCCTACTAGTCTCAAGTGGACTGAGCATTGCCTTCGGTGTTTACTGTGTGCCCGATAGAGTTCACAGGGGTCACGTGCCTTAAATAATCTCATCTCCTCAGCAACTTTAAAAGTTAAGTGCTGTTTTGATTCCCATTTTACAGATGAGCAAACTGAGGTGCAGAGAGGTTAAGGAACCTGTCTAAGGTCTAAGGTCATACAGCTAGTAAGGGGCAGAGGTAGGAAGCCTGGCTCTTGAACCTGCTGTCCTAGCCCCTATGCTATTCCTACCTCTTCAAGACATATTTGAAATGAATTTTGATGGGGATTTTTAGAGTTGATTGATATGCAGTATTACTCTTTCCTGTCTCACTGGGCAGTCTCTGGAGGGAAAAATCCCTTATCTAACAGTGCTTTTACAGTTAGTGCACCTGCATGTGTGTGTGCATGTGTGTGTGTGCACAAGTTGCTGTGGTGATAAGCTGAGATGGACATCAGGGTAGGCATAAGATGACAACAGGGCAGTTCAGAGAGGCCCACTCCTATCCAGGTTTACTTAATTCCTACTTCCAAGCCCAGGAACTATATTGTAGAAAGAACATGTGCAGAAAGATGAAGATTAAAACTACAGTTCCACCACTTGTTAGCTGGATATCCTTGAAAAAGTGACCCTCTCTGAACTTCAATTTCCTTAGCTCTGCACAGTGATACTAAATTCTACAACACAGCATTATTGTAAAATGAGGTGCTGGATGTAAAGTGAATGCATAGTGTCCGGTGTGGAGAGGTGTCCAAGAGATGTTTATGTTTCCTTTTGAGGCTTCATCCTCCAGCCTGGCTCATGGCTTCTCGTCCTGGCCAAGGCCTTGCCCTTTGTCCATGTAACCAAGCAGGCCCTCATTTCCATATTGCGACATCTCCCTAACTTCTCCTGTCTTCCCTTGAGTACTGTCTTCTTCATGAAGCTTTCTGTGATCCCTTAGCTGAATTAGTCTCTCCTTTCTGTGAACAATGTCCACTCCCAACCCCCCATCATAGTCATTCATGTACGATATGGCTCAATCTTTCCCACTGAGCCCCGTGCTAGAAATAATTAAAGATGAAGGCGGGTCCAGGCTCACTGTCTGGTCGGGGAGAGAGACCCCCAAATGGCTATTGATGCTGCCCAGTGGTAAGAACATTTCTAGAGTGCTGTGGAAGTGCAGGTAAGGGAGTAGTTAATAGAGCCAGGGTGAGGACGGAGCGAGGGGTGACTCTCGAGGACTTCAGACATTTGACCTGTGCCTTGAAGGGCCAGCGGAGAGTCTGCAGGCTGGGGTTTGGGGAAAGAGTCTTTCTGTCAGAGAGTGAGCATCCCTGATGAAGGCTCCCAGTCGTGAGAGCGTGTGGTTGGTTTGGGAAGCAGCAAGAGTCCTCTGTGGCTACAAAGTCCATGGGCAGCGAAGAGAAGTGAATCTAGAGGGGTCACAGTGTTTTTGGTTCTCAAAAGAATCAGTTAAGTGACTACAGATCTAGCTTAAAAGCAATTTTGAAAGAAGAAAAACAAACATTTTTAATTGTTTCTTCATGACGCCCATCTGATCATCACTGAGACCTGACTGTTTAACTACTTAATAGCATCTGGGGTGGCAGTAACAGAAAGGGTCAAGGGTTGTAACTGAGTATGTTCATTGCCGAATTGGAGGTTTAGTGTCACTGAAGAGGAATTTTGACAAATCAGAGAATAATCAGAGGAGGTTGCCGGAATGAAAAGAGGCTCACTATTATGATGTGAGAAATGGGTATGGGGGATTTTGCAGGGGAAGAGTGTGATTGCTCGCTTCATATCCTTGGAGGGTGATTCGGAGAAGTGGGCTTTATACTGTTTTGCTTTCAAAGGTGGTTCTGGGATTAATAAGCAGAAGTTATAGAGTGTCTGGAAGGAATTTCTAAGAACTGATCATTAATTAATTGAGTTTTCAATACTGTAATGTCCATGGCAACTGCGTTGGACTCTTGATTCTGTCATTGGGTGACAGACTGGATCATCCCTGCTGACACCAAACTCTTAAGAGTCCAGAACTTATATTCAACAGAGTTGTGGTGCTAAATAAATTGTATTATACTTGAAATCTATTAAAACTGATGAACTGTGCCAAACTATGCTAATTTAATGTGCCCACATGGCAGACAATACAGAAAGAGGAAAAGTTTGAGTCAAATTGTACCTTCATTTCTTACTCTGTGATTGAGCAAGTTATTCCTGAGCCCCTGTTTGCATATTGATAAAGCAGGGATGATCGCAGTTATGCCACAGGGTTATTGGGAGGATCACATATGATGATGGATATAAATCCATGCATATGCTGTTGTAACATACGAATACTGTTATTGAGAGTACTTTTTTCTTTTTCTGTAATGTATCATACTGTGATTTTCTAAAAGCATTGAGCATCCTACTGCAGAAATAAAATATAGTGACATTGCCTGAAAGTGAAGCCTTCCATTTATCGTTCAGGTCCATTCTTGAATGTTTTCTCAGTGAATAATAAATGTCAGTGTATACAGAATGACAAAAGAGTGATGGAAAATTAATCTAAAATTGAAACTCACTCTCCACCTTCTAGAAGCATCTCCAGATTCCAGCATACAGATGCAACTTTCTATGGTTATTTCTCCTTCATTTTCTATTAATATAGACACATACACGTGAAATAGTTGACCCTGATAAGAAATATCTGGAATCGCTTGGCTTATTAAGAAGTAACTTAAAAGTAACTGTGGACTTTCTAGTGTAGCTCCCTAATTTTGAAATAGAAAGTGTGTCTGTGTGTATACATACACATGTACATTTGAGTACTTGCATATACACACAGTAAATACAGGTGCAGATAGTTAATTATTCTTTTTCATGTTGAAAGAGTCTGAGTTTTTAATAGTTGTTTCAATTAAGAAAATGCTGATTTTTCTTTCATAAGTTTTAAATTGGTGCCTCATTCTGCATGTTTCCTGGTAATAAAGAGAGACATAGTCTGAAATGATTAGGCTAAGAAGCTGACTGTTTAAGTGTTTATTATTACCATAATTGTTAGTATCGTCATGTTGTAATTTACTATGCTGTAACAATTCAGCTTTGGACGTTAAACTCTCCTTGCCACTGAATAAAAGTAAAAACAGAGATAGAGAAACAAATTTGCACACATTTTATATGTGATTGTGTACACATGCTCCCAAATACACATATCTGTATGAGCTAAGCTTTACTGAGCTTTTACTGTGTGCTAGGAAGCGTGTAAAGTCCTGTATATGGATTATCTCATTTAATTCTCACAACAACCCCTATGAGGTAGCTTCTATTATTTGCTTCTTTTTTCAGATAAGCAAACTGAGGCTTATAGAAGTCAGTTGGACAAACTTGTAAGTGGTGGAGACTGGATTTTAACCAAGCTGTCTGACTTCACAGCTGGAACTTTTAACTGCCACACTGCACTGCCCAGGTGCTTGTGTAATCATTGACTCAGAATTGGAAAAGACATTGGTCAATCCATGCAGCCTTCACATCAGTGCTGAAATCTGTCTTCATCTCAGGCAGATGGCCATTCAGCCTCTGCTTGAGTAACTCCAGTACCTGGAGTTCCATAATTTCACACGACAGCCATTCCATTGTTGGACAGCTCCTACCACTAGATATCTTATTCATCTGTTTATTGGAAACTTGTCTCTGTAATTTCCATGTATTGGTCCTAGTTCTGCCTTCTGGAGAAATATTGAACACCTCTCTTCCCTCTTCTCTCTGGCAGCCTTTCAAATGCTGTGCTCCTCTGAGTCTTCTCTTTCTTCAGCAGTTCCATGTGCAGTCTCCAGACCCCTCACCATCACAATCACGCTTTCTGACAGTCTAGCTTCATCGGTCAAGTTGCAGTACACACAATTGGACACTGCAATGTGGCAGTCAGTACTATGGAAAAACTTCTGGACTGAGCCATAACACCTAGGTTGAGGTGTCAGCACTAGTGCTTACTTGGGCAAGTGGTGCATAGCCGAGCCTCAGACCCTCATCTGTAACAAGGGCATAATACTACCCTAATATACAGCATTATTATGGGAGTCAGATTAGGTGGTGCTGGGGAAAGTGCTCTATGCATCACAGCCCCTGCCTCAGGCCTGTCAGCTTCCCTCTCTGGGGCCTGCTCTTTCACACTCTTCCGCATCAGCATGACTTGCTCCCTCACCTCCCTTTGTATCTTTGCTTAAAAGTCTTCTGCTTATTGAGGCCTTTCTTGACCACTGTATTTAAAATCGCAGCAGTCCCTTACCTTCTCTCTCTATCATACATGCATTAGTTTTCTCAACTGTGCTTATCACATTTTGACATACATATATTTTATTTATTGATTTTGTGGCTCCCTGCACTAGAATGTAAACAACATGAGCTCAAGGATTCATCTGTTTTCGTCACTGCTGTATTCTCTGGACATAGCAGGTGACCAAAAAATACTTGTTGAATAAATGAATGAATGATCATCATGTTTATGTTTCTGATGTGATCTGACCATCAAAAAGCACAATGAGATGCTTCCCAGTTTTTTAATAGAAGAAACGTACAGCTGGCAAATTTATGATTTGTTCTTTTGGTATTTCAATTTCATAAATTAATTAGTCAATTTCCTTGTGCTGCAAGGGTATTTCTGACAGAATAGTGATCTGAGCTGGACTCCTGGAGTGAAATATTAGAATTCTCAAATTAAAAAATGTTTCTGAAAATGAAAAAATGTAGTTTATCACTAGCTTCAGTTTCTAATGACTCAAGGTCACAGTTTGGTGGGTAAATGCGTACAAATTTTTATTTTAAAGTAACAAATCATTGAATTTCCTGTTTATGTGCTCATTGTAGCTATTCATCACATTGATTTCTGATTGACAGTGTATGTTACAGCCACAAGACTTTTCTCTCAAAGTGATCACAGCCCCAGCTAGTTGGCTGTGGAATTAGTGGGTGAAGGGGCATTAAAAGGGCAAGGGAGGCAGAAATGCAGATGTATTAGGCCCTACAAATAGGAGATTAAGTAGGGCCGGAGGGCTGGGATCTCAGCTTGCCTCCCAGCGTGAACAGAGTCTAGGGAACATGTCACCTGCTGAGACAGAGTTCTCAGGGTTGGGTTAGGAAAACCTCATTCATCTACTTGAAGGAGATGGTGGTGTTAAGATTACCAGCGTGCAAGGAGTGCCAACTTTTCAGACTGATTGCTGTCTTTTGTGATTTAGTGACTTGCACATCAAGTCCTTAATAGACTAAAACAGCTGAAGTCAGCAGAACATCTGATTGTAACAGGTGATTTGTCTACTGGCAGGCTGAAGAGGGGGCAATTTCTTCACAGCAAAGAAATGTCTTGGGATATAGGAAAAAAATAGAAATACACTTTCCTTACCCAAGAGAGTTGACTCTAGACCTATGAATTATTGACACGTGATTTTTGTTGTTGAATGTGTGCGCGTCTCCCCCATCCAATAATGCTGCCAGCAGTTAGTGCTGTGGCAAACTGTCTGAATTTAGACCTGCAGAATCATATTTGGCCAGAGTACCTGAAAAATCCCACAGCTGCTTATTTAAAGTTACTTTTAATTTGCTCTGAAATGTATTTTAATCACAAAGGAGCTTTCAGCAGAATGCCATAAATCTATCATTGCTAAATACCAAAGTGTTGCGAATGTACTTGGCATGGGAGAATAATGACCGAATGAATGGTTTGTTTGTTTACATTCTGTTTTAATTGGGAAGAGGCGGGTATGTTTTAAAAGAATCTGTATTTGTGGTAGATGTATGAAATTGGCTTCATGATTTTATAAAATATATGGGAATGAAACAAAATAATTTCACTAGGGACACCACGGATACAAGGTCAGTGTAAACTTTAATAACAGCAATCATGAGAGAAGCTTTTGTTAAGTAAACAATTAGCTTTGTCTAGGGAAGTGAACATTTGGGCACAGAATTGACTAATTGTTTTTCTAGTTACACCAGAATTGCATTTGGATTCAAGCTTACTAATTGGATGTCAAGGAAGACACTGATCAATGTAATGGTTAAACTGGTAAAATTGGGTAGGAGAGCACAAAATTAGGAATTATGTGGTTCCAGGACTCATTTCTCCCCTCAAAATAAATAGCAGGGTAATAGCATAGCTGTAATAGTGGTATGAGTACTAGTAGTGAAGAAAATAACTAACAATTCTTGATTGCTTACCATGTGCCAGGGACTGTCATACGTGCTTTTCAATTGTGATTTATTGTAGTCTTTGAAACAATCTTATGAGAATGTTACTAATATATTTTTCGTTTTATGGACAAAATGAGATGCAGAAATTACTCTGTTACTCAGCTGGCAAAGGGCAGAGCTGGGTTCAGCCTGCAGACCCTCTGTTTTGAAGTCTGGGCCTTAGTCCCTCTGCTGCCCAGTTGAATTGAGAATATACCTACTTATTCAGACCCTCTTCACTCTTCCACTGGTGGAAGTGCTGGTGGAAGAGTGAAGAAGGGGAAGACGCCATAGCCCCTGATCTCCAAGGAGCTTCATCCTACCAGAGAGAAAAGATAAGAGCAGATGGTTATTAACAGCCAGAATCAGCGGTTCAGGTGATGAGTATGCCACCAATTGTTGAGAAAAGGGAAACTCACTGTGGGCTGAAATGGTTAGAGAAGGCTTCCTGGAAGAGGTGGACTTTGGCTTTTGCCTTAGGAGCTCAATAAGCTTTTTGCCATGACACATTGTATCCTTTAGTGTTCAGGTTCTTATAAGAATTTTATGAATGGCATCCTAACAAAATTCTA
This sequence comes from Tapirus indicus, assembly GCA_031878705.1. Lineage (NCBI taxonomy): Eukaryota > Metazoa > Chordata > Mammalia > Perissodactyla > Tapiridae > Tapirus > Tapirus indicus. Next base: position 5,425,866 of record CM062933.1, read on the forward strand.
GCCTTGTTTATCTTTAAAACAGTTTTTGGACACTTTAAAAAATAGTTCAAGGGGCTGCCCCGTGGTTTGTTTCGCACTTGGCAGCCCGGGGTTCGCGGGTTCGGATCCCGGGCACCCGCGGACACACTGCTTGTCAGCCATCCCGTGGCGGCGTCCCATATAAAGTGGAGGAAAATGGGCACGGATGTTAGCTCAGGGCCAGTCTTCCTCAGCAGAAAGAGGGGGATTAGCAACGGATGTTAGCTCAGGGCTGGTCTTCCTTACAAAAAAAAAAAAAAAAAAAGTTCAAATATGTGTATACTTTTGATGTTGCAATTCATTTCTGATAATGGATATAATTTATTGCTTATCCCTTCTGAATTGTGGAAGCAGATATTAGCTTATTCATGGTGCCTTCTGTATAGATGTGAAAGAAACAGAGTTCAGAGAGCTGTTTAGGAAGAACTGGAAGATAGTGTTCTGCTGCGAGAGAGCAATGCTCTAGAAAGACAGCTTTTCACCTGTCATGGTCACACCCATAGTAAATGCTTCCTTCCTTTAGCAGTTGGGTTGGGCTTGGCTATATTAACTATATGAATTCTTTATTCAAAACTCATCTTTGGGCCCTCGTTTCTCAATCACATATAAGATCATTCAATACAACAAATAATACAAGAAATACCAGTGTACTCAACTTCCAGCTTGAAAAAGCCAGATTTTTGCAAGGCAGGAGAAACCCGTCTTCCTTTTCTGATTTCACCTCCTCCCTCCGCTGCAGAAGTAATTACAGAGCTAAATTTGGAATGTATCACTGGGTGCATTTCTTTGTACTTTGTCTACACATAGTTATATTGCTAAGCAATACATAGTATTCTTTATATTAATTATATCAAATTATATGCATTTTTAATTCTTGCTTTCTTCTCTTAACTATGAAATTCATTCATTTTGATGTGTATAGCTCATTCATTTTTTATTGTTTAATAGTATTTGATTGCATAAATATACCACAATTTGTTTAGCTGTTCTTCTATAAACAGAAATTTTATTATTTCTAATTTTTATTACAAACAATGAAGTTGTGGACAGTTTTGTACATGTCTCTTTGTATTTATATGTCACAGCCTTTCATATGTTTGCAGATCATTTTATTTTTTCTGTGACTTACTTGTTCATCTCTTTTGCCCATTGTTTCCAATGGAGCATGTTTTCTTTATTGATTTATAGACATTCTTTAGATGTTATAAATATTCACCCTTTTTTGACTGTATATGTTGAAAATATTTTTGCCTAGGCTGTGCTTACCTTTTTATTTTTTATGGTATCTTTTGATGAACAGACTTTTAAAATTTTAATGTAATAAAATTTGTCATTTTCCCCCCTTTATTATTTATTCCATATGTGTCTAGTTTAAGAAGTCTTCCGTATTGAGGGAATAATATTTAATTTAAAAGTGCTCCTTAAAGCTAAAGATGAAAATATCAAGCATGACCATTTTTTTTAAAATTGAGTCAAAATTGTCTCACATGCAGTTACCGTATCTTTTGTCAGTACTAGTTTACTCAAATCAGAGCCCACTGTATGTATAAATACATACCTACTGTATGTATAAATTTCCTGTTCGTCTTCAATACGTTGTTTTATAAAATGAGAATTTAGGGAGGGGAAACCATAGATAAAATACCAGTATTCACAGAATTCTGATTATCAGTGTATTTATTAATAAAAAATTTTCATTTGCAATAAAGTGTTCATCCACGCGTATGCACATTCCTTCCTGTACAGAAAGCTCGTGGTAACCTGCTTTCTGATGGGCCGCTATGAACTGTGATGAAGGAAGAAGCAGAGGCTTTGGATACAGTTGGAAACAGACCCTGAGGTGTTTCATTCTTAGCTGCTCTCGTGGTCTTTTCAAACTTCTCTACTTGTCATCTTTTCTGATAAGTTTGATCTTGGCTGCTCAATGATTTAATGGCCTGAGTTCTGCAGTCGTAGTTGAGCCAGGGCAGACAGAGCTGCTCAGCCACGCAGCTTGGAAGCTGAACTGCCTTTGATAGCTGGGGTTGTCAGTGTCCAAAATTCCTGAAATCTTGTCTTTCCTGAAACCACTCACAAGTGTAAGGACCTATAAGGAGAGATCCCATAAAAACCATAGGCTTATCTCTTGGTGTCTCTTAATTTATCTATTATCATGGTCTCAATTATTTGTTTTATCTCCATTTTTATCATCAGCAGTCATAAATTGTAGCTACACTTTACTGTGAAATGGTTATAATGATTTACCATTAATAATAAAATTTAAATTATCACTGGATTTCAGAAGAGGATGAAAAACCCCAATGAAACCCTGAATAAGATTCTCTAGTGATATTTGCATGCTTTGTAGTAAGGCAATGATATAGTTGCATGTTGGCTTCAAGCATTCCAGGCATTCTCTTTCATAGAGAGCCACTGAGTTTGAGTTTAAGAGCTTTTGGGTAGGGAGCCTAGAGGTTAGGTGACCCCAGGGGTGTCATCCTTTGTAGTCTGACTTTGATTTAGTCTCTTATAAGATTGAGTTATCCTTAATTTTTTACTGTTCTCTCCCCTGATCCCCTCCTCCATTATTATGAACTTTTAAAAAAAGCAAAGAATACATCTAATTCATGTCTGTTTGGTCAGATTCTAACAGTTTTGGCCTTGAGTATTGTATACACTCAGAATATGTTTGTGGAACTGAATTTCTATCACTGAGTGGCCATACACCACACAGAATGGTTATCAGAAGGCTGACCACATACTTAGTCTTTGTGGGTAAAATACAAGGTTCACGGCCTATAGAATGGCAAATTATTTGGACTTATGGTTAAGACCTTTGCATTACTACAATCCATTTGCCGTAGAAAATTCTATGAGAAATATTATGAGGTTTATCTTAAATTAAGGTAACAGTTGATTCTGGGGATGTAATCTATAGCATGGTGACTGTAGTTAAAGTTACTGTATTGTATATTTGAAAGTTGCTAAGAGACCCATAGGAAACACTCATTAAATGTTGGCTATTATCAGTTCTTGGGATGGGAAGAGTAAAGCTCTGCTTAAAGTAGGTTTTTACAAAGTTATGCCTGTGGGATGCAACAGAATCACTCCTATCATTCTCAGTAATTTAGTCAAATATACATTGTCCAAATTCAAAGTGGAATTTGGACTTTTTCACGTGGCACAGTACCCGGTGTAGCCTCAAGGTGGGTGGGTATCAACAGCCAAGGCCCCCACAGGAGGCTTGACATGTGGGGATTTCAGAGGGCGGCTGCATGATATACAGGAAAGAGCATGTGATTGATATCAGACTTGGGCTATAGGATTAAGGATGACATTTTAAAAATATTTCTGAATTTCAGGTTCTTACTCTGTTAAAACAGAAAAAAAATATATGATATGATAGAGAGGAGTGGAAGGTAGAAATATTCACCTCACAAGGTTATTGTGAGATGAATAATGAAACTGTCTAAAATATGAGTGCTTTCCATTGTTTTATTTCTTCTTTTAAGGCTGAAAGTCATAACAGTCTTGGAATGGACCGTTGCTTAGAGAAGGTAATCGCAGTCTTTTGAAAGTGGTATTGCTCCAGGAATAGAATGCGGCAGTGGTTCTCTAAGTGGAGTTCTCAGACCAGCAGCATCAATATTACCTGGGAACATGTAAGAAATGCAAGTTATTTGGCCTATTCCAGACCTACTAAATCAGAAACTTTGGTGGTGGAGCCTCGGAATCTGTGTTCAACAAGCCCTCCAGCTGATTCCAAAGTGGGTTCAAATGTGAGAACCGCTGAACTGGAATAGAGGAGGAGGAAGCACTAGTTCTGTTATTTTTTGGACCACATTTTGTTTTCTACCCTCTTGAAAAGCCACATTTCCAGGGATTGCCTTTTCTCAGCCATCCTTTCTCAGACGTTTTTCCCACAGTAACAGCCACATGTGGTCAAAGTGGGATGCAAGTAGTTAACTTTTTTTGTCTAACCTTTCCTCATGTTCTTCCTTTAAAGGATTTGCCCTTGTTACTTACTATTAGGTGGAAAACATTGGATCTGCTGGACTTCTGATGGTTTGCTCTCACATATGCTGAAGTTTTGAGGGAAATTTTGAAGGAACCCCTCTGCAGATGTCCAGGGCTCTTTCTCTGTACAGTTCTCTCCTCCGTGGTACTCTGTCCCGAGCAATTCTTGTATCTCTGGCCTCTCTGAATCCCCATCTTAGTTCACTGAGATTTTCAGGCTCTGTTTGGGTTCCCCCTCCTCGTATTGTGGGCTGGAAGCTACCTTCAGGCAGTGAGCTGCCTTCAGTGCAGGGTGGAGCTCACCTTGTTTCCCTTCTCTGGGGAATGATAGTCCTGCACTGCTTTCTCCCCAATGTTTGAAAACTGTTGTTTCATATTTTTTGTTTTGCTTTCTAGTTGTTTAAGGTGCAGTGTGAATCTGGTCCTTATAAACTCCGTTTTTACTATGAACACCCTATTTTATCAAGGTAAAATTTACATACATGAAATGGAAAATATAAATGTACCATTGACGGCGCTGACAAATTAACACACCTGTGTATCCCAGCCCTATATCAAGATATAGAACATTACCATCACCCTAGAAAATCCCTTTATTCTTCTTTCCAGTTAATCCCCTTACCATGTTCTAGACGAAACATTATTCTTATTTTTGTCTACCATTGATTAGTTTGTTCTAGAACTTCATTTAAATGGAAACTCAGAGTATGTGCACTTTTGTGTAAGTCTTCATTATTCACTTAGTGTAATGTTTTGAGATTCATCTGTGGTGTTGAGTGTATCAGTAGTTCGTTCCTCTTTATGGCTGAGTAGTATTTCATTATGTGGATATAACAAAATTTGTTAGTGTTTCATTATATAGATATACCAAAATTTGTTTATTTATCCTGTTATTGATGAATACATGGTCTATTTCCAGTTTTTGGTTATTATGAATAAAGCTTCTATAAACGTTCTTGTACAAGTCTTTTTGTGACATATATTTTTATGTCTCTTGGGTAAGTAAATAAGAGTGGATTTCCTGGGCTGTAGGGAGATGTGTGTTCAACTTTCTAAGAAACTGTGAAACCTTTTCCAAAAACAATTATGTCATTTTACATTCCCACCAGCTGTGTATGTGAGTCCCAGTTGCTTCACCTACTTCCTAATTTTAGCTCTTTTTTTGTGGGTATAAAGTGGTGGCTCACTGTGATTTTAATTTGTATTTTTCTAATAAATAATAATGTTGAATACCATTTCATGGGGTTATTGGCTATTTTTATAGCTTCTTTTATAACATATATTTATGTCTTTTGACCATTTTTAGTTGAGTTGTCTTTTTTCTTAATGATTTGTAGACGTTCTTCACATAATTGTATCCAAGTCCTATGTCAGAGATATGTAGTAAATATTTCCTCCCAGTTTGTGGTTTTGCTTTTCATTTTCTTAATGATGTCTTTTGATTAGTAGCAGACTTTATTGTGATGAAGTTTAATTTATCAATGTTTCTCTAATGATTAGTGCTTTTTTATGACTTCTCTCAATATTCTTTCTCATCCCCTAATTCATTGTTTTATCCTAGTTTTAATTTTTACATTTAGGTCTATGATTCAGTTCAATTTAATTTTTGTGTAAGATCTCAATAGACGGCAATGTTCATTTTTTTCCATATATTTGACTAATTATTCTAGCACTATATGTTGAAAAGATGTTACTTTCCCAATTGCCATGGTGCCTTTGTTGAAAATGAATTGATGTAAAAGTGTGGATCTAGTTTTGAACTCTCTATTTTGTTTCATTGATCTGTTTGTCTCTCTTTATTCTGATACCACATTGTCTTGATTGCTTTGTCTGTATATTAAGTGTTGTAATTAGCAGTTTGATATTTCTAGCTTTGTTCTTTTTCAAGATTATTTTGGCTATTTTAGTTTTTTAAAATTTAGAATTAATTTATCAAGTTCTACAGTGAAGTTGATTGGAATTTTGATTAGGATTGCGAATATAGGTCAATTTGAGGAGAATTAAGATCTTAATAATATTAGGTCTTTTGATCCATGAATACAGTATGTCTCTGTTTATTTAGGTCTTTAATTTTACTGGACAGTGCTTTATAGTTTTCAAGGTGAAAGTCTTTCACAGCTATTGTTATATTTATTTGTAGTTATTATTATATTTTTAAAATCTAACTTAAATGGATTTTGTATAGACATATGATTGGCTTTTGCATATTGACCTTGTATTCTGAGACCTAGCTAAATTCACTCAGAAATTCTAGTAATTGTTTATTTGTTTTGAGATTCCTTAAGATTTTCTATAGACATTCATGCTGCATATTAATAAGGAGAATTTTACTTCTTTCTTTTCAATCTATGTATCTTTTTATTTCTTTCTGTATTCCACTGTTATCTCCAGTAAAGTATTAGTGGGAATGTGAAGAGTGGGTATCCTTGTTGTGTTTCCTGTCTTAGGGGTAAAGCATTCAATGTTTCATCATTAAGTATACTGTTTCCTGTGGATTTTTGAAGATCTTTTTCACAGTGAGTATTAAGTTCCCTTCTATTCTTTTTTGTTTTTGTTTGTTTATGAAGAGGTTTTTTTTTTTTTATCATGAATCAGTTTGAATTTTTCAAATGTTTCATATGAAACTATTAAGATCATATGTTGCTTTTTAAATAATTTATTCTGTTACTATGTTGAATTACAGCGATTGAATTTTGAATATTAAAGCAATCTTGCATTGTTGGGAAAAGTCTCCGTGATGATTATGATTATTCTTTCTATATATGGCTGGATTTGATTTGCTGGTATTGTGTAAAGGATTTTTGAATTTGTGTTTATTATATATATTGGTTTGTTGTCGGTTTTTTCTCCCTTGTAATATTTCTATAAATTTTGTTATCAGGGTTAAATCAATATACATATCAAATTATGAAACTAATCTTGGTGTTTCCTCTTTCTCTGTTTTTCACAAAAAGAGTTTGTGAGGTTTGCTCTGTCCTCCCTTCTTTATTTTTTGAAAGGTTTTGTATAAACTTGGTACAGTTGCTTCTTTCATTATTTACTAGTGTGTAGTAATGAAACCACATGAGAATGGAGTTTTTGAATGAGTGTGGTGAGGTTTTTAATAAACATTCAATTTCATTTATAGGTTTAGGGCTACTCAGAATTCTTTGTCTTCTTCTGTCAGTGGTGGTCAGTATATTTTTTTTAAGAAATGTATTCATTTCATTGTAAGTTCTCAAATTTATTAGTATAGATTGCTCATAATTTTGTCTTATTTAATGGCTTGAGGATATGTAGTGAAATCCCTTCTGTTATTCCTGATCTTGGTATGATTGGTATTATTTTTCTTGATAAGTCCTTCTAGGCATTTATAAATTTTATTAATTTTTTTATAAAGTAACTTTTGCCTTTTAATTTTCTTTGTGGTTTGCTTCTTATTTAGTTGAATTCTGATTGTATCTTTAAAATATTCTTCCTTCTACTTTCTTTGGCTTTAATTTGCTATTCTTTCTCTAATTTTCTAAGGTGGAAATGTATGTCATTGAATTTAAACCTTTCTTCTTTTATAAAATAAGCATTTGAAGCTGTAAATTTTTATTTATAAGCTGTTTTAGCTTTCTCCCTCAAATTTTGATATGTTGTTTTTCATTATCATTTGGTTTGAAATATACTATAGTTACATTTCGAAATTTTTGTCCCTTTTTAATTTAAAAATGTGTTGTTTATTTTCCATATATTTGAGGGATTTTCTAGACATTTCTAATTGTTTTCTCACGGTTAGAGAACATATTGTTTAAGATTTCAGTCTTGAAATTTAATGAGAATTGTTTTGTCTCAGTATATGAGCTGTCTTGTTGAATGTACCATGTGAACCTGGAAAGAGTATGTATGCACCTGCGTTTACATGGTGTAATGTGTACAACTGCCAATCAGTTCAAGATGGTTGGTGGTATTTTTCAAATATTTTACATCATCAGCATTATTATTCTTAGTTATTCTATCAGTTACTGAAAGAATTGTGTTAAAATCTTCACATATGACTGTGGTTGTCTCTCCCTTAAGGTCTTTCTATTTTTGCATCATGTGTTTGGAAGTTCTTTTATTGCTATTATGTGCATATGTATTTGGGATTGTTAATCTTCCTGATTAATTGACCTTTTTTTATCATTTTGAAATGTTCCTCTGCATCTCTGGTAATATTTTCTTGTCATAAAGTTTCTTTTGTCTGCTATTACTATAGCCATTCCAGATTTCTTATGTTTATTGTTTGCATTTTCAGTTACTTTCAACCCATCTTTGTCTAGAAATAGTTAATTACCTTAACCTACGTATTTGGAATTTAGCCTTTCATACACAAATCAAATAACTTAGATAGAGCATATAGATAAAAGTTTTCTTTTGAAATAAATTGCCAAATGTATGTGTAAATTAATGATTTTCTTTTTTTTTCTCTATTTCAGTAAAATTTGTATGGAGGTAAAACCCAATTCTTACAATTTTCTTATAGTAATTGAAAGGATAAATAGATTTAGATACAGAAACCATGATGAATTAACTATCTGAATTTCTTTTACAACATGAGCTATTTTGAGAAATTCATGTGGTTTTTAAACCAATGACAATAATTGATTACCCTGGAGTAAAACTGGGCCACTGATGCAGCTAAGGCTAGTTACTGTTGTTATTTCATTTATAAGATGAAACAGATTGATATTATTTTCAATGAAAGACCTCTTTCATGGTCACAAGATAGCATGATACAAAAGGTACTAGAAATTCTTAATACAAATGGCATTACTGAAAAAAAAGGCTCCTATGCAGCTGCTGTTCTGCCTGTACTTTCCATGGACACCAAGGTTTAGGCCTGGCCGTGATGTTATTATTGTGAGGCTATTTCTTGGCTATCGGGAACTTGTTTGGGTTGGTAATCTCGGGTTGGTCAGATCTAAATTTTAGGGAGCAAGGCAAGTTCTGATGGGTGGAGGTAACGGGGAGTTTGGAAAGTTGTATAGTTGCCTGGGGAAAGTAGACAAGAGTTGTTAGGCCTCAGGGTTGCTGATGCTTTTGACCTGGAGTGGTGGTTGAAGGTAGGTATTGCTTACAATGGTGGGAGGAAAGCTAGGGACCAATTCCTGCCTGGATGCCCTCACCTGGTGCCAGGGGCATGTGCCTTATGCTGATTTTTGTTGCCCTAGAGGATGCCATGCTGATCTTTTGGAATGGCCTGCAGCTTCTTCTGGTATTCCTTAGTTGGTTAGGGGTTCTGGTGGTACTCAGTGAGGCAGACGGTGGGTAACATGGATCCTGTGAATTGACAGGTTCTTGGTGGAGAAGAGCATTGTATTGATATAGGCTTCTGTGATGTGGAAGTAGGTGAGTCTGTCTCTGTTGGATTTCAGAGGATACACAGCCTAGAACTAGGTTGAGAGTCTGGGCAGGAGCAGGTAGGAGCAGACAGTTGTAGAGGGAAGCATGAGAACCAGTCCTGAGTGATGGCTTTCCTGCAACAAAGGCTGGGTTGCCTCTGTGTATTTGTTGTCTGGAGCAAGTTGAGGGGCTGAGTTTAAAGGGACACAAATGCAGAGGACATCATGTACTAGAGAACATCTAGAATCAAAGTGCCCAGTATTTGTGAAACAGTCCCTCTCTTTTAGTAGGCTGTTTTAGGCTAGTAAAAGTAGAACTCCAGTCTCTTTTTTTTAAATGCAAATCTAAGTAGAAAATAAAGAAGTATTAGATTTGCCTGTAAAATGAAGCCCTGTGAGAAGCCCTGAAGCATTTTCAGTTGCTTTCTGAAATTGGTGGTGGTCTCCTTCGTGAGATCTAAATGGGTGAGACAAGAGAATTAGGGCACTTTTTTCAGAGTTAAAAATGAGCCTTAAAGAAAATGTTTCTGTGAGGCTGTGTTATCGCACTGTGGGTCGAGGTTGTTCGATGTCACGTTGTAAAAAAATTTACAGAACAGCAAGGACGGGTACAAAGAGTAAGAAGTTTATTATACAGGTACACTCCATAGGCAGAGCGGGCACACTCCAAGGGAGGAGGTGCGCCGAGTGGTTTTGCCTTCGCATCTTTTATATTCCTGTTGTGGGTAGGGTGTCCTTCTGCACAGGGCAGAAGTAAAAGTGAAGGCAATTGTGAGTCAGAGCAGCAGCAGCCAGGGGAAGAGCGGCGGGGCCACAGCTTCAGTAAATCAAGCAGCTCGGTCCCCCTATGGACAGTCAAAAGGGGCTCAGGAAACTTGGGGTACCTAAGCTATCTTAAGCTATAATGTAGAACTATGTCTTAGCAATGTCCTAGCAATGTTCCCCCCCGCACGACCCTCCTGTTCCCTCAGGGTGCCAGATCCCTATGCTAACCTGCCTGCCTCAGCTGCTTGTGCTTCCTTGAGTTCGTATCTGAAGTGTACACAGAACTGAAGTCTAAGAAGGCACTGATTACATTAATAGTAGTTAGAAAAATCTCATTTCCTATAGTGTTATCTACAAAATGGGACTTCTCAGGATAGGGCCACTTACCTTTTCGAGGGGACTCTGTGCCTCACCATCTCCCCTCTTTAGTCTGCTGTGTTCCTTGAAACTCAGGCCCTGGCTCAGCTGGTCCCCAGAAGCCAGCTGCTCCTCTCTCTCCTGGGACTGGCCTCTTCTGGTTGTGTCTTTGGTTTCAGGCTTCATCCTATAGCTTTCTTCATTTTATGACATGTAACTTTTTCTATCTCCAGACTGTAGCCTTATAAAAATTCCAAATTTGTGGAGTTTATGCATTTGAGTTATATAGATTATCAGACTTTTTATGTACCTTGTAATAACAATATGTTTGTTTTTGTGATAAGGATTATGCCCAAGTCAGTGTGTCAAATACCAGTATAACTAGCAAACACCTACAATTATTCCAAATTATTTTTTTAAATACATGTTAATAGTAGATACCAGGTCCCCTTTCCTCCTATAGATTTACATAGTGGAAGATGATTGCTGGTTGTGCCATGTATACATGACTCAGCATTTCTGAATCAGCATACTTTTTTGCTGATTTATAAAATGTGTGTGATGCATTTTTCCTATGTGAAATTCTGCAGTATTCATTGCCAGAATCCAGAGAAAATCTTTCCTATGACAAAAAAGGAAGCATCGAGGAATCGAAAGGCGAGGGGTGGCTGTTTGTAAAAACAGAAAATAGTGTTGAGACTCTGTAGACAGTCAAAATCTATGATTTGTTAACTCTTTCAACAAAGGGAAAATGTTAGATAGTTGGCCTGTTTTGATGGAAATAAAACAGAAAGAAAAAAAAAAGCAAGCATCTTTTTATCTTTACTAGCCTCTTGTCATGCACAGGTTTTTTGCTGGGAAGGCTTTTAAAGGCCTCCTGAATAATTAAAGCAGAGGGATTTGAAATCTTGAGTAACTCTTGATTCTTTTATGTAAAATTTACGTGACATTAATCTGCTGAACACTTCACAGTGCAGTATATGCTGAAACTATAACAATAATTAGGGAGTTTATCAGCTGGATCTAATCCAGAAATTACATGTTAGACCTTGTCCAAACTTTACTGAAACTAATGATCTAAAAAGTCTGCTAACATCTTACTGTCCTGGCACTGCCAGAGCTCTGCTGTGCCCCAGACCGATATTTGATAAATACACATTACACCATTATGGTATGTGGGGACTTCCTCCTGCACTCAGACTGTCTTAACATATTCGTCTCAGTGATTTAGGGAATGTTCAGCCACTGTTCTTCAGTTTCTTGCTTTACTGGGAAGACAAGTATTTATTATTGTAGGGTTCACAGGAGAGAAAATCTCGCTTTCTCCCTTATAGCTTACCCTCTGACTTAAACCTGTGTGTGGACTAGATTTTATCTTTCTTGTATTTTTATTTTTTTTCACTCAAAAGTTGAAAGTTTAAGTGTATACTGTAGAAGGGCATAAATTTAGAGAGAGTAGATTCATTGGAGGTAGTCAAGAAAGGATACTTCACAGAATGAAGAGAGACAGGTGTGACCTTCAGGTTAACTAATTCGAGTCCCCTCCTGATCCATTCTCTCTCCACTGCCATTCTCCCGAGCATGTAATTGACAAAGATTTACTGATGAGGGCCAGGGTTAAGAGCTGGCCATGTAGCCATCAGTGCCTATATTGATATAGTCATTCATTCATTAACTCATTCATTCATTCATTCGTGGCACTGGGGATACAGTGGCTAGTAGCTTGCTGCTTGGTTGTATTGGAAAGTTTTCTGCCCCACTTCCAAAGTCCACTGTGTCCTTTGAATTAGTGGCAGGAACACCAGACACATCTGAACGAAGGGGCATGCATCCACTTGTGGATATGGAAAGGTCTGAAGTCCACAGGCTTAGTGGATTTGAGACAGCTGATCAGGAAGGGAGGTTAGAGAACCCAGGAGACAGAATTCTCATTCCGTTGACTGTGCTTCCTCAATTCTGAAAACACTTTGACAGTTTAAAATTTCTGACTATGTTTACTGTGCTTTTATTTCATTCTTATCCCCTTCCCCCTCCCAAAGTGTTGTTGAATGGGTGGTGTGTTTTACAGTAGAAGATGTCTCAGAACTGAGGAGCTGAGCTCTCAAAGCTGGAGCTTCTCATCACAATCACAAAATGATTGGTGTAGAGCTCTGAGCCTTCATCCAAAACCCATTTTCATTTTTCCTATAGTTTCTACTTTGAAAAATATAAAATAGGGAATATTTCCGTAGGATTAGTATTAAGACAGTTTTCTGTCTTACATAGTATGTTTTATAATGTTTATTGTGGAAAACTTGGAAATTATAGAAAAGTATAAACAAAATGAAATCAGACTTCCTCAACTCATGGTCAATGTATTGTTTGTATTTTGGTGAATAACTCTGGTCTCTCTTATTCCTTCCTCTTTCCTTCTTTCCCTCTCTGTCTTCTTTCCCTCCCACCTTCCCTCCCCCTTTCTATCTCTAAGTCTATCAATATATCAGTCTATCTATGGACTGGTTTTTTTCCCCCAAATTTCCAGTTTTACTGCATTACAGTTTTTTGTTTTACTCTGCAGTTAACATTGTGTGGGAAATATTCTCCCATACTTTTAAATATTTGCAAAATCATTTTCAATTGTGTAATGCGTCACAATTTAATTACTATATCTCTATTGTTAGATGTTCAAGCTGGTGAAAGATTTTGTTTTGGGTTGTTTTTTGGTAATTATAAGTAATTCTATAAGATCATTTGCTGTTGTTAGTGCCGGGGAAGAAGATTCTGACTTCAATCCACACTGTGTACAGCAGAACGGAACCCTTCCCGATCTTTTTGCACCATCCTCTCACCTTCTGGCTCTATATCAGACAATGATCTGCTGCTATTCACAGGATTTTCATGGCCATTTTTTTTGGAAGCGGCTGGCCAGTTCCTTCTTCCTAGTGTGTCTTAGTCTGGAAGCTCCGCTGAAACCTGACCACCATGGATGACCCTGCTGGTATTTGAAATACTGGTGGCAGAGCTCTTGGCATGACAGCAACATGCAGCTGCCACAGTATGACAATCGACAAATGGGTGGTGTGGTTCCCTGACCCGGAAACGGACCCAGGCTGTGGTGGTGAGAGTGCCAAATCTTAACCACTAGACCACCAGTATAAGATCATCTGTGGAAGTAAATTTTTGGATGTAGCTCTGGTCATTTCTTTAAGGTAAAATCTTAGAACTTGCATTTCTGGGGCAGAGGGGGATAAATATTTTGAAGGTGTTTGATACGTATTAGGTAAATATGCTCCTGAATGGCTATCTAATTCAAACTTCTACCAGTCTTATATAGGCGTGATCTGGGACTCTTCATAGAATTTTAATCAGTGATCTTGGAAATGAACTAACTTTAGACTTCAGGATTATAATTCAAGACAGTTTTGACAGTTCAGAGAATTGGTTAGTTGATAGCAAATTAAAGTTCCATAGGAGAAAATGAGGGTAAGAGATATAGGGCAGATAAAAATTGCCACAATACTGTTTGCAGAGTAGCTGTTTCTGCACGCACTGCCTGAAGGAGAATCCAGGGGTCATGGGGAATGTGACTAGATTTTTCTGTAGCCCTGTGGGGGACTTTGTTATGGTAAGATCTGTTCCCAAATGCAAAGAAAAAAGAAAGCCCATTTGAACTAATGCTCTATTCTAAAAGGAAAGTTAAAATTTTATATTTTCAGCTATTAAGAATTCAAAGACACTAAATACCTTCTTGGGCACGTTAAATGTTCATTTTAATTATTTATTATAATTATTTAAGCATAAATTGAATTAAAAAATGCTTTCAGAAAGTTACAACTGATCTTTCCTCAATTAAAGAGAGAATATGTTTAGGAAGCTCATCTTTTTTTTTTTTTTTTTTTTTTTTGGTGGGGAAGACCAGCCCTGAGCTAACATCCGTTGCTAATCCTCCCCTTTTTGCTGAGGAAGACTGGCCCTGGGCTAACATCGTGCTCATCTTCCTCTACTTTATATGGGACGCCACCACGGCATGGCTGACAGGCAGTGCGTCGGCGGGCGCCCGGGATCCGAACTCGCGAACCCCGGTCTGCCAACGCGGACTAAACCGCTGCGCCACCGGGCCGGCCCCTCATCTTTTTTTTTAATGAAATTTTAAGGGAAATAGAATTATCTTTACCTTGCAAACTGCACTTTGAGGATAGGAATGCTATCTTGATAAAAAATGTTTATAAACACACACATACACACACACACTGCGAAACACAAGGAAGCAGTTTAAAAAGCCTGGGTCTGTTTGGTTTTAGGTTGTGGTTCTCTGTATGTTTTGAGTGTAATTTATACCAGAGAAGCCTGTACCAACGTATCTATTAGCAGTTGTTTGTGTTCATTTGTAGTACAATTCTAGTTAATGCTCAGACAAGTGACCCTGGGAAAGTTATGATCCAGAAGGACTTTATGATTTGATCTTTTTTCCTGTTGGCTGATATCCAGCATGGTTTTAAGACTGTTAACAAATCACACATTATGACTTAAAAATCAGAACATTGAATTAATCAGCTCACTTAATTCAATTAATTAAACATCTCTGCTAAACGACATGGAGTTTGCTGTGTTTTTATTATCCAGAGGACTTTGTCCTCTTGTGCTAATGAAGTGTTTTTCTTTTTTTTTTTTTTAGCCTAGATTCCCACCATTCATAATTGAATGTCAGATCCTTTTCTAACCAAAACACTTTAATAGGTTACCTACTATTTTTATTGTTGTTATTTGGGTCAGTACTGTTATATATATTAGTAGGCTTACTTCTTTACGGAGAGTCGTCCGTGTCTCTGTACTCTCTGCACACAGGGAGCTTTCCTGAGGCCCTGAGAGAGTCTACTGCTCCCTCTTGCTTGACACAGCAGGTGGAGGATGAACCAGCCAAGGGAAATGCTTGCTGCAAAAGCTAAAATAAGTGGAGCTATAATTCTAATTAGTTTGTCCATCTTAACTGTATCTAGTACTTGCTATATTTTACAGCTGTGAAAAGTTAAAAAAATGGTAACTATATTTTGCTTTTGGAAATCTATTCTTTAAAATTTTTTTCTGATTATAATTTGATATATATTTATTGCAGAAAATTAGGAAAATTTAGAGTATAAATAAGAAAATAAAAATCACCAATACTTCTACAACAGAGATAAATCCTATTTACTTTTTTTGCATTTCCTAGTTTTACATAATTGGGATCCTACTGTACATATAATTTCATGTTCTCACTTTTTTTTCCATTCAGCATATCATTGACACTTCCCATGCTAATAAAAACATCTCTGAAAATCAAATTTTTAATGGATAAATAATATTCATTTGTACGGTCATACCGTTATTTACTTAACTATTTAATTGTTGGTCCCAGTTTTCAATTATAAAAAATCCCGTGATGAACATATGATAAACACATGTGTTTATCTCTTATTATAATAAAACAGCATTATGCTACCTGTTAGAATGTATATTTTCAATGTTAAATTACAGATTATCAGATAGGTACACATGGTTGTCGGTGGGAATAAATCTGAAGAGATTTCATATGGTGGTCTGTGAACTCTTCTTTGAAGGGTGCACAGCCAGGACCTTGGCAGATGTAAGACAGTGAGGGCCTCACAATTGGGGAAAATTCATGAGCAGAGTTGTGAATGGGAATGAGCTTGGGCTGTATGCATCTGTTTGTGTGAGCATGAGCCAGCGATAGTGGAAGGACAGGCTTGAGAAACTGAAGGAAACAAAGTGTGAAATGTGGGGTGGAGAATTTGAAATTCTTAGTAGGATAATCATGGCAACCAAAGATTCTGAATTTTCTGGACCATTGTACTTTCAACTATTCGTTAAAAACTTTTATTTAGCACATTTTATGTGCAAAGCTCCGCTTTGTGGAGGCCCACAAGGGGCTTATACTTCAGTGGGAGTGGTGATCTTCAGCCAGGGAATGCAATGATGTGTCATGTTGTCCTCGTAAATACATTCATACTGTCAGATTGTGATGCAGCGTTGATTTGGAAAGGTATGCTCATGGTCGCAGTTGGAAGTCTTTGGAGGTGCAGAATCAGAGCAGAGTCACAATTTAAAGATGCAGATATTTTAAAGATTGTCCTCAATATAGCTTGGAGGGGTCTGGTTAAAGGCAGGAATGGTACGTAAAGGTCCATTAAGGAACACAGGGTTGTGAAGCAGTGACTCTAAGACTTAGCAGAATGGGTTGGAGGAGAAGGGCTTAAATTAAATAAATGATTGAATTTAATGGTTCTGATTAGAGTAGACTCTTTTCAAAATATGAAAATCTCAATCCTACCCCAGATTTGCTGAATCAGAATTTTAGGGGGATGATATATTTTAGGGAACCAGATATATCTGGTCCCATCCCCCTAAAATTCACAGACAGTTCCTAATTTTCGACGGTTCAATTTATGACTTTTTGACTTAACAATGGTACGAATGTGATATATATGCCTTCAGTAGAAACAGTATGTTGAATTTTGAATTTTGCTCTTTTCTTGGGTTGGGGATTTACTTACCATATCCTCTTGTGATGCTGGACAGTGGCAGCGGGCCACAGCTCCCAGTCAGCCCGCCATCAGGAGGATAAACAACAGATACACTTACAACCATGCTGTACCCAGGCAACTGTTGTGTTTTTCAGTTTCAGTACAGTATTCAATAAGTTACATGAGATATTCAATACTTTATTATAAAATAGGCTTTGTGTTAGATGATTTTGCCCAACTATGGGCTAATGTAAGTGTTCTGAGTACGTTTAAGCTAGGTTAAGTGTATTAAATGCATTTTTGACTTATGATATTTTCAACTTACTATGGTTTTATCTGGATGTAACCCCATAATAAGTTGGGGAAGATCTATATATATATTTTAAAAGCTCCCCAGAGATTCTGATGTGTGCCTCTGGTTAGAAATCACTAAATGAATTCATGTGTATTTTTCCACCTCAAGAATTTGCCCCAAATTGTCTGAACCTAGTGTTTTTTTTTTTTTATTTATTTTTATTTTTTATTTTTTGTGGGGAAGACCAGCCCTGAGCTAACATCTGTTGCCAATCCTCCCCTTTTTGCTGAGGAAGACTGGCCCTGAGCTAACATCTGTGCCCATCTTCCTCTACTTTACATGGGACGCCGCCACAGCATGGCTGACAGGCAGTGCGTCGGCGGGCGCCCGGGATCCGAACCGGCAAACCCCGGGCTGCCAAGCGCGGACTAAACCGCTGCGCCACCGGGCAGCCCCTGAACCTAGTGTTTTGAATCTTAATATTTTTAATATGCATGAGTATGCATTTTTCTTCTGCATATTTTTTTCATAGTGTTTTCAGCTCCTGAAAATCTTTTTTCTGTTACTTGGTGTCACGTTGTATTATAAACTTATTCATTAGTGTTACTCTGCAAAATCAGTTTTGAGCAAATGAAATGTACTGCAAAAGTTAAAAGGAATTTCTGTATCTTTTATTCTCACTAAATAATAGGGACAAAAGCCAGGATGGATGATCAAGCATGGTATTTGAGAACTTCGAAGCTGGCTTTGGCCTTGGCAATTATTCACTCAAAACCAGCAGAGAAAAGCAGCAGAGACTACGCAGAGCGCCTCGCGAGGGTGGTGTCTGGGCAGGAGTCGAAGTGGAGATCCAAAGTGGAAGCCTTGGAAGCTGAAGTTCTGCGATTACGCCAAACACTTCTTTTGAGCAGGATTTATTCAGGATTGTTTAAGAGTGGTGAGTGTATGAAATTGCCTTTTGGTAATTACATCAACCTCTTTTATTTTGACTTCACAATTATTTAGAAATTGTTTAGTTTCCTAAAACTAGACTTCTTCTTCTTGCCCTATAAAGATTTTTTTACTTCTAGTCATTCATTAAAAGCTTATTGTCACTTTCTAATGAATGGGGCTACATTAGACGTTGGGATGAAGTTGGAGAATGAGAATAATCTAGATATGAAGGCAATGATGTTTTAAACTTACTGGATAAATTAATTTTAAAATCTCATTGTTCAGTCTTATTATTTTACTATGTATTTTATGTTGCTTTTATATTAAATAATTTATCCAGCAGTCATATATCAAGTACCAGCCATGGACCAGGCATGCAGTGGGTGGCGAGGGCCCCAAAACACGTAAGAGGAGGTGCTGTCATTGCCATTAAGTAGCTACCATTCTATCAGGGGAAAGAGACTGAGAAATAATTAACCCATTTGTGATAAATGCTATAATCAAGGTATGGACAAAGTGCAGAGGAGGAAGCCATTCGTTCTGCCTGGTTTCTGGAAAGGCTTCTCAGGTCTGGCCCTCAAGGGTCTGTGCACTAGTAGTGAGCTGGTCACAAAGCATGCAGCAAGAGGCAGGAGCGTGAGCAAAGGCACAGCAGTGGAGAATGCATGCCCCATTCAGGATACTGCCAGCATTACATTTCAGAGTGACCAGAACACCATAAGGTAGAGTTGTGATGGGGGAGAAAGGTAGACAAGTGAGTCTGGACAGGGTTCAGAAGGGCCTTGAATGTCAGCCTAGGAACTGTTTTACTGTATTCCCTATCAGTCAGTTGACCATACAATTTATGGTCTCCATAGGGCCCTCATAAGAGTGAAAGGAGGGGAATGTTAATAACTATCCGAGGACAACAGGCCAGAACCAGAACTCACTGGAGCAAACTGCAACATGTGGTCACTCCATTCATCAGGAGTCATACAGTTTTTTGACACAGAGGATTGGCACTCATATTGGGGTTGAGAAACATAATTCAGTTGATTTTTGAAAAATGTTAATCAGATCATGTTACTCCTTTGTCAAAAATCTTTCCCTGGCTTCCAGTTATGCTTCACATTAGATTCAGACTTGTGATCATGGCCCATCATGCTGTGGGCGATTTCACCTCTCCTCACCTCTCCCACCTCGTCTCAGACAACTTACCCATTATAACCCAGCTCCAGCCACCAGGGGCTTCCTTTCAGCCCTTGAAGGCTCTTCTTGCCTCCGACCTTTGTTATGCGCTTCCTGACTCTCTTTGTGGCCGACCTCTTCCCTTCCTAGAGGTCATATTCTAAATGACACCTCCTCGTTGACCACTCTGTGTACAGAGCACCCCCCACCAGTTATTCTTTACCCGAACACCTGCTATGGATTATCTATTTGTTACTTTACTTGGTTGCTACCTTATCTCCTGAACCAGAGTCTGAGCTCACTGAGGAAATGGGTCTTTGATTTGCTCAGCACTCTTCTACTCAGTGCCCACTCCAAAGCCGGACACACAGAAGGTGCTCAGTAAATACCTGTCAAATGAAAGTGTAGCGTAGAAGATATTTTGGCAATAACTGTGGTTGGAGGCAAGGAGACAAGTGTTAAAAGCATTTACCAAAGCCTGTATGAAGAATGATGAGTTGAACTAGATCTGTAATAGTGAGAACTAAACGGTGTCAGACATAAATGAATGATTTCAGAGTGGACACTTCAGACATTTGTGAATGATTAAGGGAGGTGGAGGCATTTCCAATACTCAAGGTTTCCAATCCTAATTTATTGCGTTGATTGTGATGCCTTGAATCCAGATGGTGAACACAGAAATGAGTTGATAGGATAAAACGTTGAATCCAGGTTTGTCTGAGGGTAGGTTAATCCCTGAATATACAGGGATTATCCTGAAGGAAGTGGAGGTATGGTCCTAAAACTCAAAGGGAATGAGCAGGCTGGAAAATAGACACAAACTTAGGAACCACTGGCATTTAAGGAGTAGTTGAAGTTGTAGCTGTAGATGAGACTCTCAGGGAGAATGGAGCTGGGGATGGGGGCACTGTGATCCCAACATCCCAGGAGTGGGCAGAGGAAAAGGAGCTGTTGAAAAGAACGTGTCCATCACATGAGGCGTGTGCAGGTGTAGTGCTGTGGGTGATGGGGTGCTCACTGATGTTGGTTGTGGGGATTATCGCTAAAACTCGCTGACCTATTACCCAGATGTTACTAAAATTTTATTGTTGTGTGAGCAAAAATAGTGTTAGACGATTTATAGCCACGCTTTAGTCTCTCCAGAGTTTTTCTAGGTAATATTCTCTTCAAGTGTACCCAGGGAATGACAACATAGTCAATTTTCTTAATTTTTTTCTGTACAGTTATGTGATTGATGTAATAGCACACATGCAAAAATTTCCAGTAATCTTAAACTGTGCCTATCACCAACATCCGTGGTAGATATCAAACTGTTGCTTGCCACTGACACAGTGGTATATGTATTATATATATATATAATATATATATATATATATATTATATATATATATATTTAATACAGGAGTGTGCCTGACAGTGAGAGCCTAGGTGATGACTTGTTCTTAAGCTGAAAACTTTCACTTACAGCACCTGTAAGAAAAATGTTCAAATATCATCTAATTAAAATCAGTTTTACTCGCAGCAGGAGTTGCAGGTAAAGCATTTGGTGCAGATGTTTGGAAGTAATCTGTCTCTCCATCTGTTAGCTTAAAGTTGAAAAATGAGGAATAAATGAATAGATTCAGCAAATAGAGTCACTATTAAAGAGGAAAGAAAAAGACCTCAGAAAGGGGGGTATTAGGTTGATAGAAAAATAAAGCAGGAACACAGCCATTATTTAAAGATGTAAGGTTGGAGAGCTCGACCAGCTTTGCTCTAAGAAAACTCTATGCCTGAAAAATCAAAGCTATATTACAGATGTATTTATATTATTAAATATTTATTTCTGGAATTTTCACAGTTGCTTTACATATGCAACTGTTCTCGAGTGTTGAGAGACAGCGGGCGCTCAATATATGTTGAGTGGAATGCTTCCTGACAGATTGAGAATCTGGGGAACTTAATTTACAGCATCAAGTATCCATTGAAACAATTGAGCTACCCGGAATTGAATAAAGCAGAGCTGAAATGGCAAAGTGAACAAATAAGGGAATAGGATAGAGTTTATACAGCATTTTGGGAACTCAGCTATTTCTTTATTTTGATTTATTTTTCTACAGCTAATTCTTAAAGAGAAATATACTTCTTTACTGTATTTGTTAACGGACTAGACTGTACCGAGAAGGGATAAATACTCCTTAGTAGTGAGAGGAAGGAAGGAAGGAAGGAAGGGAGAAAGGGAGGGAGGGAGGAAGGAAGGGAAGGAGAGAGGGGGAACCAAAGAAGCCCAGATATACAGTGTATCCAGTGACACATTTCTCAAAACCGTTCTGGTGATGTGTGGCAGACACGGTTATTTGTCTACTCAATATCCAGCTTCCTTCTTCCTTACTAAAGTGCCGTAGTTTTGTTTTGGCAGAAATGTGTTCATGCCCAGTGAGTTAATCCATGACAGGCTTAGAATTATTCTAAGGTTGGGCAGGGGCTAAGATAAAGTAAAAAGCAATTTTCTGAGCTTTTGGTAAAGATTTGCATCTTTGTATCAAGAGATGGAGGCTCATGAAACAGCAATTAAAAAAGTTTTTACCTTAACCACTTGTCTTCTGTGTGAGGCACTGCCACATGAAGATATGATGCCTGGAACTGTGGTAGCCATTTTGCAACTGTGAGGCAATTTTGAAAAATTAATGCCAGCATGCTAAGGATGGTGAAGTAGTAGGATGAGAAGAACCTGGGGCCTTCTTGACATTGCTGAGCAGTCAAAGCAACACTAAGATTACTTTATTAGGTATTTTTAAAAAGGTAAACAATGATTTAAGCCATCGTTATTCATGTATTCTCTTCCTTGTATCTGAGTACATCCTAACTTGTAGAGTGGGGAAGGGGTGGGGGTCATGAATAAATTAGAGTGCTGCTTTTTCTCCCAAGAATCTCCTTGATCTATAGGAGAGAAAAAATGTGTTGTTTAATGTAGAACAGGTTTATGTTAAAGATGGCCTTGTAGTATTGGCAGAGATTTCATCTAGGTCTGAGTAGGTGAGTGAGGGAGACCCAGAGCGTAGAGACTGGCCGGGAAGGTATTAGTGGCTGTTCTTAAATGTTGACCAGAGATTGAAGGGGACGTGGCGACAGAAGCAGGGCCTTGTTAGTGGAAAAAAATGGTATAGAACTTCAATGAGTAGATTTAGGATTAAAATGTGAGTGTATGTGGGGGGGCAGGCATGGGGACTCTGGACGGTTGCTATGATACTTGAACAGTAATTGGGCAGTCACAGGAGGGAAGTAGATAGGTGAAGTGTCAGATGTATACTTTTCTCCCTACAATTTTGCGTACTGAGTATCTTCATAAGTGATAGGCTACTGGATGAGCAACTGGCTAGAATGAAAGGAAAGTAAGAGAAAATCAAGCCAAATTAACTCATCAGTTTACATGTTTATTGAGTAACTGTTTGTTGAATACAGGGCTCATGTGTAGAGTGCTTGGGGACGGGTGGTGGTGTGCAGAGCAGCACAGGTAGTTTAGAGTGAACTTAGCTCTTGGAAGTTTTGAGTCCCGGGAAGCAACTGACCCAACCAGATGGCTTCAGGAGCTTCCCCCCTCCTAGCTGACAAGACCAATGTTGGTCTGCCCCTTCCCCTTGGCCCCCTTTACTGCTTTCTGCTCTGAGGATCAAATTCTGCCTGCCCCAGACCCTGCTTCTCATCTTGTGTAAGTCTGGATTCAGGAAAAGGTTTTTAGCCAGGCTGGTGTTGAGGAGGGGTCAGAACAGGGGCCGGATAGTGCACCTCGCCGGACCCAGCTGGACCTTGTCTGTCTCCTGACTGTTGCTTTTCTGGTCCGGGCCTCCTCAGCCTCTGTTCCATCTCTCACCCCATTCCAAACCGCATACTGAGGCGACATCTCACATAACTGACTACAGTCATGTTTGTGGACCTCATCGTTTGTATGTTGGGATTCACTGTTTCACAGTTGCTGACAGAGCATGGAAAATGAGTGCATAAGCATTTCTTCCTTAGTTTTCACATAAGCTCCTATAATATAAATTGTCAAATATAATAATGATGGAAATTTCCTTAAAATTGTAGCTGATTTAAAACATACAAGCATAATGTAAATAAACATCAGAAAATGTGCCCATAATTTAATATGGATTCTAATGAAAGGCTCTAAAATAAGTTAAATTTGTAATTATACATTAGGCATGCTTTACTCGTTATATAAAAATTGAATTAATATTTTGATATTAGAGACCAACATAGAAAGAAATTAAAATTAAGATTTAAATTAAAGCTCAGAATATTAAATGGCTTTAATAGTGACAAAGCAATAATTTAGAAATGTAAACATCTTAATTATCATGACGGGAGCTGGCTCTGGGAGGAGTGGTGTGTGGAGATAGGGCGTGAGAAGGACAAAACCAGTGCCGGCACAGCTCCTGGGCCTGAAAGAAGCAAGGGGCTTCAGAGGCTGGGCTTAGGCGTGGGCAGCCGAGCGCTCTACAGTGTGCAGCGTTTCAAATGGGAGTCGTCGGTCTTCCCAAATCTGAATCTCACTGCGTGATACAGGCATCTTTGCCTAAGCTGGGTCCCAGGCAGTAGCTTGGATGTCCAGGGAATCCCCTGGTTAGGTTGACACT
This sequence comes from Tapirus indicus, assembly GCA_031878705.1. Taxonomy (NCBI): domain Eukaryota; kingdom Metazoa; phylum Chordata; class Mammalia; order Perissodactyla; family Tapiridae; genus Tapirus; species Tapirus indicus. Next base: position 5,449,861 of record CM062933.1, read on the forward strand.
GCTCTTTGTGGATCTCTAGGTTCTCTCCACTGCTCTCCATTACCAACGCCACTGCCTTGGTCTGGCCTGATTTATCCCAGTTAAGACTCCATGTATAGAGTTGTAACCTTGCCCCTTTCAAATCTAGATTACAACCCGTCTCAAGCCTTCTCATTTGCTTTAGGATAAATCCACAATCTCTAAAATGGGCTACAAGATTCTCCACAATGTGGTGCTTGCTTACCTCTCCAGCCCAACCTTTCACCACTATGTCCTTCACATTCTGCTTTGTGACACATGAAATTCCTTTTACTTACTTGAATCCACCTTGTTCTCTCTCAGCTCCAGGCTTTTACACATATTGTTTCACTCTGTAGGATATGTTCTCCCTCTCCCTTTTGTCTGGCTATGCACTATTCTTTTTTTCTCATGTAGCTTTAATATCCCTCTGCCTTTACTGACTTCCTCTCTGTACTAGATTAGATTCTCCCGCTGGGATCCCCATACTATTATAATAGTTTAAGCAGCCTGTCTTCCCTATAGGCCCTAAACTCCTTGCTTGCAGGTGTGTGTCTTTTCTCGTCCCTACTGTATTCCTAGGGTTACCACAGTGCCTGGTATGGGGTGGGGTGGGGGACTTGGGGATGTTTGTTGAACAAGTAAGTTTAGACATGGTTTATGTGAGTGTTAATACCTGGAACAAAATGGCCTTGCTGATCTTTTGTTTCTGGAGATCTACCAAACCCCTGCAGTGATGGGAAGGGGATCCAGGGAGCAAGATCCAGCATCCTAGGGAGGGGTCCCGCTAAGGTAGGATGAGTATCAGGGCTCCTACCATTGAGGGAGTCAGATATGCATACAGTGGTTTAATTGGAACAGAATAAATGAAGAGGGACAATGTTGGCTTTCAATCTATGGAACAAAACCTAAGAATATTTAAAGTACTTTTGTATCCCTAGGTCTTTGCTCAAGGTGATTTTATTTATTTTTTGGAATAGGTTAAAATAGCAAATTTTAATCTAGTTCTTATGTTTAGGATTATATTTGGTTTTTTTCAGATTCTGTCTTTTTAAAATGCCCTGCTATTTGTCTGTTTTTGAATTTTAAGATTCTGTTAGAAATCTCAAGGTACCATGAGGGTTCTGGATTTAGTATTTGGACCCTCAACATCCTGAAATTTATTCTTTAGAATAAGTTCAATGTGCAGTGAATAGAATCGAGGAGATAGCTCTAGACTATAGTGTAGAGTGGGAAAATTAATGGAATAATATCAATTCTGTTATCAGAGCAAGAAGGAAATTAGATAAATAGGATAAATGGGAGTAAGCTTGAGATTCTGCATTTCTGATAAGCTCCCAGGTGATGTTGTTGCTGCTGATCTGAAGACGACAGTTTGAGTAGCAGGGGACTGTGGGCTGTTTTGGGGGGAGTTTGTGAAAGGAAGGAAAAAAGAAAGGTTGGTAGTTGGAGAGGGTGCAAGGTGAGGGGAAAGTGTTTTTGTTGTTAAGATGAAAGGACATCAGCACACTGGCACTTTGGTGGGAAGGAATCAGCAGAGAGAGGAAAGTGGAAGATGAGAAAGGAGGGGAGGGAGAAAGGAGTCACAGTGGCTTGGGGCCTGAAACCTGTAGAAATACAGAGCATGGTGGAGAGGCTGGCCTGGGACTTCAAGAAGGGGCCGTGTCTCCTCTCTGAGACTCTTCTGCAGGTGGGAGAAGGTGCCCTTTCATTTGTATTTTTGCGCAGTTCGTTTCTGGCAGCTCTTCAAGGAGCTATCCGTTCAAGTTCATTGTTTTCCCCTATTCCTCCTCCAGTGCCCCATTATCCCAAGTCTGTCTCTTGGTCCTATTGTTTCTTTTTTCAAACTGCTTTTGGATTTTCACTCTTGCATTTCTTTCTTTGTTGCTTCAGCTCTTGTCTAAGAAGTCACCTCTACTCCTTGCCTTGGTTGTACATAAAGAAACAAGAAAAGCAGAGTTAAGTACCTGGCCTAAGGTTAAATGGAGTGGGATTCCTGTAGAATTCCAGAACGATGCCTTTCTAGTACTTTAAAGTGTTTTCTTAAACTAGTGGTTCTCAAAGTGTGGTCCCCAGACCTGCTGTATTAGCATAGGTGGGAACTTACCTCTTACTTAACTGAAGGAGAAACTCTAGGGGTGGGTCCAGCAACCTGTGGCTTAACAAGCCCTCCAGGTGATTCTGATGAAAAATGAAGTTTGAGAACCACTGCTTTAAACAAATAAAAGTGAAGTATATGTTCAGGGAGCATAATAAGACCTCTAGAAAAAAGGTCAATAGAAACCTTTTTATCCCCTATCCAAAACATCTGAGTGTGATAACTCAGGAGGGATTTGTAACCAGCCTCTGAAAGGTTTTTCAGTACCAACTGATAATATTTGGCCTCAGTCACCAAAGAATTGAGAAAGTGTCCATTTAGAGCCTGATTGAGCTGAGGCAGGTAGTAGAAAGTAGAGAAAATGAACAAACAAAAAATAGTAACATTAAAATGACCCTAACAACCATGTTTGATACGTTCCATACTGTTCAATGAAATATGTATGTAAACATAACAAGAATCCAAGGATTGTGTATTGCAGGTTCTTGTTCTAGGAGAACTTCTCTCTTCCCTCTTTATCCTTCTTCCCGTCTCCCTCCATCCTTACTTCCCTTGTCCCTTCCTAATAAGCACCCATATGTGCTGTCATAGAGGATTCTGAATATATGCCATATTTTCTGGATTATAAGATGTGCAGTTGTATAAGACAGCCCCTCCCCCCCCTTTTTTGTAGGGGAAAACGTCCTTTTTCTTATATCTATCTCAAGTAATTTTTTTTTTTCCACTGAGGAAGATTTGCTCTGAGCTAACATGTATTGCCAATCTTCCTCTTTTTGCTTGAGGAAGATTTGCCCTGAGCTAACATCTGTGCCAATCTTCCTGTATTTTGTATGTGGGTTGCCAACACAGCATGGCCTCTGATGAGTGTTGTAGGTCTGCACTCAGGAACCGAACCTGGGCCACCAAAGCAGAGCATGCCAAACTTAACCACTAGGCCATGGGGCCGGCCCCTGTCTCAAGTAATTTTAAAGACATCTTGAAGGAGAAAAATTTTGGATAGGAAATGCAGTGTACTATGTGCTAGAAACCAGTAGAAAACCTGGAATTTGAGTTAAATTATACTATTATACCAATCCTTAATGAGTATATAAAGTAATGTAGCTAAAAAGAAATACACTGCAGTAAATGAATGCTAGCATACTGTAGGCAATAAGACAAAACACGTGTACTCATAAAATTTCATGTCATGCGGGTGGAACTGTGAACACACATACTTGCATTATATTCTGGGTCATGCTGAGAGCTAAACTAGCTAACTTTGATATAAAATGAATTTGAATGAATACCTGAATGGAATATGGAGACAAAGCACATGTATCACTAAAAGTGGTACAAAACCAGTAGCAGACTACAGTGCGTGGGCGTGAATCCCTGTAGAGGGAGGTCCGGTGTGTGGGACCCATCTGGCTCTACTGTGGGTTGTGGCAGCACTCCTTACAAGGAGGGGCATTACACTTTGCTCAGAGTCCAGGTGTATGGTGGTCTTTTCAGCTGACTCTTCTGTTTTGTAAACATCATTTATGTGAATTTTTAAATTTAAATTGCTTGTACGCATTTCTTAGAGTTAGTGTGAAAATTAAATACATAGGAGAGTGCCTCTGCTGTGGGATATGTGTGTGCTGTGGAGGAGACGCCGAGGCTGTGAGCTGCTCCCAGCCATGGACTGAATCCATTGTTTCACATCATCAATATTTTCTGGTGAGCGTGTGATAATTTTTCTTGTTTTCTGTCTCTCCCATTTCTCTCAGAGTCAGAGAGAAATATTGCCGATGTGTCTTTAATACATTCAGACTGTCTGCCAAATTTATGCTTTGAAATAATCAAGAAAAAGATTGCTTCCAGAGAAAGCTGGTTCTGATGCTTTCAAAGCCTAGCTCTGAGTTCCTTGTTACTCTTAATTAATGAGTCACGTGGAGAACAAAGACCAAGTTGCTTCTGTGCTCTCCTTTGGTGCTTGATTCAGTGAATCGTACACACAGTACCTTTTCAAAGATGTTTCTGGGCTGGATATTTAAATTCTTGTCTCTGATTAGGCTTGTAAATATTTGTAGTAGAAATAATTTTCATGAGCTAAGGTGGGATTTTCTATGTAAAATGTAATGTAGTACATATAAAATGTTAACATTTTACATCAGTTTGACAAATAACCGGCTGGTAAAAAGGTAACTGGTAAAAATTTATATAAAGCATCTGATCCTTCTACATCCTATTTCTTGTATTTGGAGTTTTTCTAATACGTGGATAAAGCAGAATATGCAGAATTTAGGCATCTTTCCTCCCTTTTGTTGTTATTCTAATAACAGATAACTTTTCCACTGGAATTTGTTCATTCTTTCTGTAAAATAATATTTTTGACAGAATGACCTTATTCTTTGGTCCAGTTCATATGAAGTGGATGGCATTTTGCATATTTTAGTACTTAATTTTGCTAATAATTGTGCCTCTAATAATGCCGAAGTTATTTCTACCTGTGTGTTTTGTGAAGTGTTTATCCTCATCTGATTATTTTTTATCCTGTGAACCACAAGGTGTCTCATCAGATCTGTAATTTCCGAGCAGGAGTCAGTAAAGTAGGCCAAGTCCATGCTGGTGGCTGCTTTGTGTGGCTGCGCAGCAATCTGATGTTTGATAGGGCGAGAGAGACGGCGGGAGCTGGACTCGGAGGACAGTGTGCCTCAGCGATCTGTCCATTTCCAGTCCCTCTGAAACTTCTCTTTAAAGAAGTGCTGTGTCCGTGCCGAGGTGTCTGTGATGGTGAAGGCAGTGATGACAAACTTAAGTGCTCATTTACCTTTTTAACAGCAAACGCCATATAAATCTAGGCCTTTTGTACCCACAAGTATGTGTGTAAAAGAAAAGTAACATTAATCAGATTTGCAACTTAAATTTTTAAATGTATTTTTATTTCCTAAATTACTTTCTGAAAGGCTTTCACTCTTTTTTTTTTTGGTGTAGATTCGCCCTTAAGCTAACATCCGTTGCCAATCCTCCTCTTTTTTTGCTTAAGGAACATTAGCCCTGAGCTAACATCTGTGCCAGTCTTCTCTCTTCTGTATGTGGGATGCCGCCATGGCATGGCTGGTGAGTGTAGTAGATCCACGCCCAGGATCAGAACCCACAAACCCAGCCTGCCGAAGCGGAGTGTGTGGAACTTGAACCACTCTGCCAGCAGGCCGGCCTCAGGCTTTGCCCCTTTAGTGTTGGTGGACATAAGGCTAAAGTTCCAGGCAGTGCCTTTCAACCCTGCCTGTGCATTAGAATCACCTGGGAGCTGTTAAAAATCCTGATGCCTGGGTTGCACCCCAGACCAATTTCATCAATTACAGCATCTTTGGGGGTTGGACCAATGCATCAGTATTCTTTCATGGTCCCTAGGTTATTCTAAAGTACAGCCAAGATTGGGAAACACTGGTTAAAGCAAACTTTTATTTTCTGTGTTCATTGCAAATTACCTGTGTTCATTATTAATCCCACCAATTTTAATCTCCTTATTTTATTGGAGTTGTCTCTGTAGACCTGTGGTTATTTATCAAATAGAGTAGAACATACTGATCTTGGCTCTTCTGGGGGGATACATCTGACTGTAGATTAGTCTACACTGATTTACTTTAATTGTGAGGTTTGGGAGCATGGGTGAGCCTGTGACGGGGAGGGTGGGTCTGTGGGTAGCTGAGGGAATGCCGTGCAGTTCTCTCTGTGCACATTTGGACGTGCTGGCAGCGTGGCTGGGTTTGGAGTTGGGCTCTTGGTGTGGATCTCAAGTTCTTCTGTGTGAATAGTGAGTAACTATAAAATGAAAACTGGCATTTTTTCTAACCTCCTTTTTTTGTTCTTTAAGGGTAAATAGTAGTAGTAGACAGCTTCTTCCAGCCTCCAAAAGCAATATCATAAGGCACATCATTTTTAAAATTAGGGAATACTTGTATTTCTGCTCTTCCTTCAGTATTATTTGTTTACTATAGTTTATAGCTTATTGAACAGTTTATGGTGTGCTTTTAAAATGCATCTTCTTATGATATCGCTATCATTGCTACGCTGTTCAGGGTCCTTCAGTTAGTAGTAATATTCAGCAGCCCATGATAAGTTAAAATGCCTCTGTAGAAAGAAGCAGGTGTCATTCCTTCCTTTGACTTATGTTGCAGGTGACTTCCCATATCACCTGGCTATGAAATCTTACTGGCAATATTTTAATATATTTCTGAGAAACCCTTGTCAGTTGATGGAGAGACATTTTCTATTGCATGATTTATAAGTAAATATTTATTAAGAGGGTACTTATATATACATATATATATATATGCACACAACTACATATTGCTTTAGTTAAAATTACACTAAAAACATCATGGCAGTATGGTCTTAATTCATGGATTGTGATTTTAATATTATCAACAACTTTACCAAGAATTCTCAGCTATTAAAATTACTTAAAATATTAGGTTATTATCTTTTAGATAGTTCTGTACTAAATGCCTTTTTCTCCAACTAACTAAAATTATCTATATTTACTGGAAAGTAGTAGACACTCAGTTTTTATGGCATGAATTTATGTTTACCAGAAGGCATCTTGGAAGTAAGTGGAAGTGATTTGATTGTCCCATCCATCTGACAACATGTCTGAGTAAGGAAAAGGGCAGTGCCTAGAGCACCATCCTTCATGTAAAACACGGTGGGTGATCATCGTCAAGGTCTAGCACCCAGTAGGTGCTCAATGATTAATTTAAGAATGAACATGCTTAAATGAATGAAGAAGAACCAGCAAAGGAAGAGCAAGTTTTACTGGTAGGGAGAAGGGTTGCTCTGGACAAATCCTGGAGGTGGAGTGCCTATTGGAAAGAGCATGGATTTTGAAGTTAGATGAATCTTGGTTGAATCTCAGTTCTTCCTAAGTTCTTTTAGGCAAGTCACTTACCCCCCATGAGACTCACTTTCCTCCTCTGTAAAATGAGGATGATGAGGAGGAGGATAATGATGGGCAGTGTGAGGTTTAATGGGGAATGCTTGGCACCAAGCTTCCTGATACATTGACAAAGAATAAATTCTGGTTTCCTTCCTCCTTGACCTTGATAGTCTGATGGGAATTGTCATTGATTCCTTAGCAGTGGAAGAACTTGTTTTTTTTTTCTTTTTGACTTGAAGATTTTATCTTTTAATTCTGTCTTTCAAAGACCTGGATATAGCTGTTTTAACAAATTATACCAATGGGAAGGAAAAGAATAAAGATTTAAGGGTGTGTGTGAGTTTTTTCTTTCCAGTAGTAAAATTGAATGATGGGCATCATTGCGGCATCCTCGGTTCCAGTCCAGTAGCAAAAAGGGAAGATCCTCAGTGTATTGCAGGCCTAGCGGTCTAATTCTCTTGGGAGTAAACTGCTTAGAAAATTTTGTAGGAATTCAGCTGTTATCCTGTTTAATTATTTTCGGAGTTACATTAATGGAACTTGATTTTCATTCCCTGTCTTTATATTGTTATAAAAAGTTCTAATTTCATTTCTGTTCTTTGGTTCTGATGTCTCAATCATATACTTTTCAATGTTCTCCTTCCACAATGAGCTCTGTGATTTCTCTTTTGTCTATAAAACATCATTTCTCCTTGACTGTTTTAGGATCCCCCTGTAGGTCGTCTGACACCCTTTTTTGCCTCTGCAATTTTTCCTAAGACACAGTTAACATCATGTTGTAAACAGTGGGTTGTTTTCCATTGTCTAGAAACAGATTACATTCAAGTCCTTTCCCACTGTGCATGCACAATCTTTTCCAGCCCCGCATCCTACTCTCTATATGCCTCTGCATTCCCTCTGCCCCAGCTACACCTCTTCCGAGCCATTGCCCGTGCCTCTGCCTCTGTGCCTTTGTTCATGCTCCTTCCTGGTGTGAAAGACCTCCCTCATGAAAGCTCTGTAATCTCTTGACACTCATACTACATGACATCTTTCTGGCTTTTCCTCAGTTTGAACTAATTCCTTTGTGTTCCTAGAGTGTTTTACCTGCACCTCTGTGTGACACAGATGCCTTTTTGCCTCATAGTGGAGTTCATTGTCGGCCTGCCTTTTCCTTAGTTCATTGATGATCAGAGGCCATGCCTTCTTTACCACTTGAGTCCTCTCACTGCTTATTCCAGTGTCTTTACATTGTAGCACCCAACATATAGTTAATGAATTAAATTGAATACAGTATAAGCTCTGTGAAGTCACCTGTTCTGGCGAGGCAGAATATACTTAGTTTGCTTTATTTTCCCCCTGAAAAATGTGTTAGTTTTATTTTTAATAGTAAGAGATTATGCTGCTCTTTTGGTCAAGTTTATTTAATTTCCTAGACAACTGATTTTACATTGAGTGATGGATGGATGAATTGTAATGCTAAAGCTATGCTGTACTGCTTTATAACTTGGCCTTGCAAGCTATGAAAATGAGAACCCTTGAGGATGGACTTTATTTTCAGGAATATCACAATAGTAAAAATTAATGGAAATGAGCTCTGTTTGCTTCGGAGTAAGGTGTCTGCGGAAAATCGACTTAGAGTTCTCCATTTTACTACTCACAAGAATATATTTTGATCATTATTGACTGTGTAGTAATTGACTACTGAGCTCTCTCTGGCTATGCCTCTTTTTAGAGAATTAAGAATATTTTTACTTAATTTCCTTGTACTAGAGAACAGAATCTACAGAATCAAGTATATGACTTTTGGCCATAGCCATATGTTCTTACAGAGTTGTCACTTGGGGCTTTACTGGCAGATAGACTTTACTTAAAAAAAGAATGTTAGCTGTGGAAATGTGTATGTCTCTAGACTATGGCGTGTGAATGAGTCTTGTCTTCATAACAAGCCTATAATTAGTCATATACTTAAGGCATTTGATGAACTATTATGTCATCCTTCAAATGTTTTATTTGATGGTGAAATGAAAGGCATCTAATTCCTAGATTCAAAATTGGCCAATTATGGTATTTTTCTATTTCTGAATTGTCTGTACATCTAGGGATATTACCAATATTTTCAGGTAGTCTTGTGAGTTTTTAAAGAAAAGAGTAATTTATGTGATTCCACATTGAAATCATCTTTTCACCTCTGAGCTTTCATAACACTTTTTTTGCAATGCTGTTATAACATTCATTTAGCAGAAATTGTTGAGCACCCACCTTGTGCCTGGCACTGTGCTTAAATGCTTGGGATACAGTGGTGAGGTGGGTGTAGTCAGAAGATAGTTAACATATAATAACAGGTTCTATGGGAGCCCATTTCAGAGGAATCTGATCTGATCTAGAAAATCAGAAAAACGCTTCCTGAGGAGGAACATTTAAATTAAAATCTGAAGATTAAATAGCAGTTAGTCAGGGGAGGTGGGTTTGGAAGGGGTAGGAGAATGTTCTAGATAGAAAAAATAACACAGAGATGTTGAGGTGAATATAGCTAGAGGAGTGGTTTCCAACCATGGTTACACACTAGAATCACCTGAAGAGTTTGAAAAAATTCAGTGCTTAGACTCCACTCTGAGAGAGACTGTTGGATACTTGGAAAACCATTGTTGAGGTAATTTCAGCAGGTGAGTGACACAGTACAATTGGTGATTGAGAAGATTACTCGGCTCCAGTGTGAGATAGATTAGACAGGGATGAGGCTGGATGTGCAGAAACCAGTTAAGAGCTGTTGCAGAGAACTGAGCAGAGAGAGGAGTAGGTTGGACAAGGCTGGTGTCAGATGGGGTGAAGAACAATGGTGAGAGTAAAAGTTGGTGTCTTAGTCTGTTTAGGCTGCTATAACAAAATTACCATAGACTGAGTAGCTTATAAACAACAGAAATTTATTTTTCAGTTTTGGAGGCTGGAAAGTCCCAGATCAAGGTACCAAAAGATTTGGTGTCTGGTGTGGACTTGATTCCTGGTTCATAGATGGCACCTTCTGGCTGTGTCCTTGCAGGGTGAAAGGGGTGAAGGATCTCTCTGGGCCTCTCTGGGGCCTCTTTGTAAGGGCATTGATCCCACTCATGAGGGCTCCACCTTCATTACCTAATCACCTCCCAAAAGTCCTCCCATCACCTTGAGGGTTAGAATTTCAACATATGAATACTGGGGAGACATAAACATTCGAACCATAGCAGTTGGCAAAAGGAAAAGAGAAAAAAGACTAATTAACTAAAAGAAAATCCTAAGTTAGTATCACATAACCAAGTGAAGAAAAATCCTTTGAGAATGAGGAAATGCATGACATGAGAGGTCAAGCAAGGTACAAACTGATGACTATCCATTTATTCAAGTGACCAGGAGGTCATTTGTTCTTTAGCTTCTTTGCTGAGAGAAGTAGACTATATATGGAAGACCATACACATGCCATAGGCAGTGAGTTTCATTACTGTCCGTGGAAAGGTAACTGTGAGCATGTGGTTAGGAAATGTTTAAGGGAAGAGACTGCATGAGAGTAAGTCTTGAAGGACATGCAGAACTTTAGTAGTGGGGGTGTACACAACCAGGAAGGGAACAGCATCCCAAGGTTTGGGTGTAGCATGTTCAGGGCCAGAAGATACAATTGTTTTTATGAGGTTTAGGCTTTATTTTTCAATAATGAGGAGACATCAAGAGGTTATGAACTAGGACTGGTGTTAATCCAGCAGCAGTGTGTTGCATGTAGGACATGGGAAGAAACTGAAGGCAGGAAAGCCTGGTAGGAGAAGACGGCAGTGTTCTAAGCATAAAATGAGAAGAGCGTGGACTAGCATGCTGGCAGTGGGAATGAAAAGGTTCCAGAGTGGTGCATTTTGAAACAAACAAAAATAATGCAGCTTATGAAATAACTGACTAGCTGTAGAGAAAGAAGAAAAAGAGAGTGCTCAAAGGAGATTCAATATTTTGAAAATTGGTGGTTTAAAGAAAGAACTTTTTATTTAACAGTGATAACAGTGATGCATATGTATTCTGTTTAATGATTTAGTTGATTATGAGGTCAAAAATATTTCGCATTTTGGGAGGGAAAAGGAACATGTATTTAATGAACCAACATTTTTAAATTTCTTTTTGGTACCTACAAGATCCATTGTCAGACTCCTCTTGGAGTGACATCCCCATATGAAAGGGAGAGAAGGGATCTTTAGGATGTGAGCCCTGCAGGGTCAGTGAGGGTCCTGAAGCAGAGACCTGGGTCAACAGAATTTATGGGGGACTCCCAGCACTTGGGGGGACAATAGGTAAATGCATCACCTCTCTGGAAGGCACTGGCAGGATGAATGGTGTATCTTATGCCCCGTAGTGACTCTTCTGCACTTGGGACAAACATTATCGCCAAACATTAGTATGGACAAACATTAGTCACCAGAACTGAAGATTAAAGGGGATTTTATGAATGTTTTGTGTATTTTAGGACTACGACATTATTTCCTTGGAGAAGCTTGAGTTGTTTGAAGATATATGTTCAGCAGTTACCTGGGGACAGACTGAACTGTTATTGATTCTGAAGTACATAAGAAGGGGGCATTGGAAGGTAGTATTGCCCTCTGTGGGCATAAATAAAATTATATTTTAAGTGGTACTAGCAAAATAACTGTGATTGCTGAATTTTGTGTTTTCTTTTTCTCTGTTTCATAGAAGGCACTTTCTTTAGTATCTGTGATTGTCAGTAAGGTTTTAGAAAAAAAAATTGATTCTAGTCTTGCACAGTAATTTTTGGATGGCTTTTTAACAGAGCCTAGATTTCATGGACTGGTTTTGATATGTCAGATGTAAAAAAGTAAAATAAAATCTGAAACCAGAACCAATAGCCACGAGCCTATATAAGGCAGGCTTTGAGAAATGTTCACATCAGAGGGAGGCCTTGTCCCTAGAGATGCAGCTCAGACCGGGGTCACCCCTGTAGCAGCTTCCTGATTGAGATCTCTATCTGCTTGATCTCAACAGATGTCCATCAGTTAGACAAAAATGTGCTTGGCTCCATATCAGGCAATTCAATGGCCACATGGAGGCAAAACCTGCAACTGTAGATTCACAAGTTGTAAGGTACCTAATAAGATGGATGTAATTTAGAGAGTGGAACTGAAAGGTGAAAAAATTGGAAAGTGAATTAAAATTAGAGACTTCTTGTTGTGCTTCCCTCAGGTGTGAGGTAGTAAACACACAATTTAGGCGGATGTTTATGGGTCAGAGGATTATGGGCAACTGAAGGTTAGTTAAAAAAATCCACGTTTCTTTTTCAATACAATGCTGAGGATCTTCCAAAATTGCCAGATAATCAAGTACTTAAGTATATGATATTTGCTCAGTACTGTACTTGACTTTCAAGGTTGGAAAAGAAGAAAAAGTGTACTTGCTGCCCATGATGAGTTTGTGGTCTGGTTAGAGGGGCAAGCTCTCCTGAGGCAGACACTTGTCAAGATACGACACATGATGTGAGTTGTTTTGTTTTGGGTTATATTTATTCATAGTGGTTCATTCATTGATTAGATGATTCATTTCTTCAACAAAAACTATGATTTCTGGAGGTCTGGTGGTGAAAAGACAGAAGAAATAGAATTTATATTCCCATGGAGGAAACAGACAGTAACAGGTGAACTGATAAGCAAGAACAATTCTGAGAGTTAAAAGCTGTGAAGAAAATAAACCAGGTTGAAGTGATGGAGTGCCTGGATGGGGTAGGGCTGCCAACTTAGACTGGCTGGTCAATGAGACCTCATTGAGAAGGAGGCGTTTGAGCTGACTCCTGAAGGAGCAGGGTCTTCCAGGTGTCTCTGAGGCAGGAACTAGTTAGCATGTTAGGTGAGCAGGAGCAGGCCAGTGGCTGCAGAGCAGGATGAGTGAGGAGTAGAGGGCAGGAGATGAGGCCAGAGGGAGGGTAGGAGCACAGGTTATGTAGGGCTTGTTCCAGTGGGTCGGACTGTAAGTGCAATGGGAATCCTTTAGTGAGTTAAGCAGGAGTTTTAAACTTCCTGCTCTGGCTGCTGTGTGGAGAATGTAAGCGTGAGTAGAAGCAAGACTGGGGTAGGAGTCCTAGGCTGTGGTCCACAGGGAAGTGCTACTGGTTTAGGATAAGGTGGGAAGGAGACAGCTGGAATATATAAGGCTCTGCTTTTGCAAAATAGAAAATAAAGTGGCAAATGTGAACCCTTGAAAAGAGAGTGGAATTCCAGATGAACTTGGAAAGATTAAACAAGAATTAAACATGAACATGTTTATATAGAGGGGAGATAGACATTTTTGGGAGGTTTGCAGCTGGGAGTGGAGATGGCATGAATGCGGCACAGCCCGCTTCACTGCTATCCAAAGAAGGCAGAACAAACATAAATTAATCTAAGATAGTGGTTCTCACACTGGAATCACGGGGAGGCTTAAAAAAAAATATTGGCATCTGGGTTCCACCCCCAAGATTCTGATATACTTAGCATGAGATATAGTCTGGTATTGGAGTTTTAAAAAGTTCCCGAAGTCACTCTAATGTGGGGGTAAGGTTGAAAACCACCAGTTTAAGATCTTTCAGTATAAGTTCTTATAGCCAGGAGACCTTGAGCCCAGCAAGAAACAAGTGAAGCAGGCTGAGTGCATGAGTTTGGGGGTAGGGCAAAGCAGTGATTTTGAGACTTGCTCAATTATGAGACCCCCTGAGGTGTTTGTTTAAAATACAAGTTCCTGGAGCACCCGTGGAAACACCGACTCCCTGTGCCTATGAGTACGTAATTTTAGTGTGATCCCTGTGTTAATATAGGTTGGGGATCATTGCACTGGGTAGAAGATCGAGATGCTTCTGACTTTTGATAAAGGAAATGAAGTGGACGCCTTGGTGCAAATGAATGTCAGCCTCAGTTGTCTGGCAGGGGAGGCTTGGGGACCAGCTTAACGGTGACATCTCTGCATATAGATGTGATCCGTTGGAACCCTGTGGTCAAGAGCTGAAGTCAAAGCAGTGGCTCATTAGCTTAGTGGAAAACAAATTCAGACAAATTCTTTTGGAAAGATGCTTGGTCAGGGAGAGGCTGGAGATCTGAGGGATCTCAGCAGGAGAGGTAATTGGAGCTGGATTGTAGGGAGCTGTGTGGTTTGGCTTTCGCGGTACTGGGAGGCCAACGAATGTGGTGTATCGCTGACTTCCGTCATTTTGTTTTTGCCAATTCCACATGATGTTCATAACATCCACACACCAGAGTGGATTTATTAGTGGATTTATTGGTGGATTTACTGGTTCACCTGGTAGAGGGTCATGTTTACATGGGTTTGATGTCATTCTGTAGGCTGTGATGTTGGCATTATAGTGTGTGTCTATCTTTTCTTGACCTGATACTTCATGTTGGTTAGGAAATGAAATTAGGACTATGCTTTTTGCCTGTACTGCATGTCTTTGCCCCCTAAATGACTGAATCCAAAGAGAGATTGCCTCTTCTTAGCAGTTCCTAATTTTGTCCCAATGACTCTTTTACTTGAGAGAAATTCTTTTGTGCATTTATTCAGCCCCTTTCTCTTCAGTAGCTGTTGAGTACAAACAGTGTGGAAGATACAAAGATAAGATCGAAGCCCTGCCCAAGGGATCACACAGTCTGTTGGGAGCAAGATCACACTCCTCATTATACCCAATGAGACTCTGTAGTCCAGAGAAAGATACTGATGTTCAGAGGAGAGGGAGAGTGATGATTTTGCCTTAGAGAACAGAGAGAACTGATTGTTGGTTACCAAGGGGAATGGGGGTGGGGGGGGCACAAGGGGTGAAGGGTTACATCCACAAGGTGACGGACAAACAAAAATGTACAACTAAAACCCCACAGTGTTATAAACTAAGACGTCAATAAAAAATAAAAAAAAAAAAAATAAAATAAAATAAAGTCTTTTTGGAGGAAGTTGCTGACCTTGAAGGATGGGTAGGATTTAGAAAGCTTTGGATACCAGGGTATTGCAGGCGAGAGGGAACAGTGTAAAGTACAGTCCAGGAATCTACTGGCAAATGGTTTAATTTGACTGTGGCATACAGAGCTGAAGGGGTGTTCTGGAAAATAAGATGAAAAACTAGGTTGAGCCTATTAAGAAGGAGTGTGACAGCCAGTGGAAAACATGGTTTACTCTGGAGGCAGCAAGGAGCCTTGGAGATTTTCCAGCAGGAAAATAGAGGGGAAACGAACATTGATTGGGTGTGTGCTATGCATGTGCCAAGCATTATGCTTTCTGAAAGTGATTCCTGTGGGTGATCTGAGGGGTAAGGTTATTTAGGCAGAGTACGTGGGCAGCCGTGCGTAGGATTGTTTGGCAGAGGGAGGAGATTGGAGACAGGAACATCACTATCATAGCTCAGATCTTATCTGCAGTTATTTAGGCATGAAAAAAAAGAGATATAAAAAAGGTTTTTATTTACTGAGGAAATATTTATTGAGCTCTTACTCGATATTCCAGGCTCTGGGATATGGCAGTAAACCAGGCAGTTCAAGACCGTCATGGAGTGCACATTCTTGTGGATGAGACAGATTATACCAACAGGAAATGACCAGGCACTGAGAAGTGAGATTCAGAGAATTAAAACAGGAAGATGTGACAGACTGATCTGGTGGCTTCTTTAGATTGGGCAGTCAGGGAAAGCCTCTTTGAAGAAGTGACCTTTAAACAGATGCTTGAATGATAATTAGGGACCAGCCTTGAGAAAATTGGGGTTCAGATTGGGGAGAGCATCCCAGGCAGAGGAAACGTTTAATACAAAGGCCCTAAAATGGGAACAAACTTAGTGATTCCAACAGGCCGGAGGGTGAGGCAGGACCAATATTGTCAGTGGAAGGTATATGGGGATCAAAGAAGAAGTCAGAGTTGACTTTCAAGTTTCAAATGTTGGAGACAGAGAGTGGTCTCACCATTATCAGGAAGTTGGACCAAGTGTAAGTGAAGGATGTGATTTCCTTTGGACAATGTGGTTTGAAGTGCTGAGGTCAAGTCACGTTGAGATACCTAGGGACTTGAGCTTGGGAGAGGAGGTGGAATTGGAGATAGAAACTTGAGAATCTTCTGCCTAAAGGAATTCTTTGAGGCTGTAGGAAAATGTGGACATCCAGGAAGTTGGAACAGGAGGAGAGAGCCAAAGGTGCAGTGGTGAGGAAGGTTTAAGTTAGCAAACTGGAGGATGGCTTGGGAGAGAGATAGCGATAACCAGGAAATCAGAGTTGGAGCACCTGAAGGCGGGAGGAACTGCCCTGTCAAATAGTCCTGAACCAAGCTGGCACAAATACACTGTTTTGTTTTGTGAACTTCATGCAGTGAAGACAACTCAGCTAAGACGAATCATTCCATTAGCTTATAATTTCATGCATTTGATGTTATTGTCTCTCTTGGTGTATTCAGTTAGAATTGTGATGGAGGCTGCTAGAGTAGGATTAAACAAAACTGCAGCCCTTAATTGATCAACATTTCTCAAATATGCTTTGCAATATGCTAAAATACATCCTTCTAGAGGCACAAGACAAACAACTGCTTTAAAGTGAAACACTCATTTCAGGTGAATTGTGAAATACTTTAAAATAACATTTCCTGTTTGACCACCAGGTGGCGGAAACATTACTTTTAAATTATTCAATGCCTCAGTACACGTCAGTGATTATTATTAATGCTAAGAAATCATAGTTGGTAGTATGCCTGTGATGACATTTCAGTGCATTTGAAGAAATGCTATTTGATTTCACTTTTTGTTTATATATATTTTCAACAAGTATTCAAACCACCAACTTTGTAGGAGGGCAGGTATCAGGCAACAAAATACTCAAAAACTCTGTCTGCCCTCAGGAATCTCCCCCTTCCAGTAGGAGTCACCAGCACATACAGAACAGATTGATGAGTGTGGTAGAAGTTTGTGTAAGGTATAGGTAGCCCAGACAGGGTGATTTCCTCTGCTCTGGGCAGAGGATTTGAAGCAGGGTTTGAAGAATTAGTCCATTTCTGGGTTATAGTATAAGAGCACACCAGACAGTGGGAGCAACTTGTGCAGATGCCTAGTTGTGTGAATTAGCATGGAATGTTTTGGTAAAGTGTAAGAGTTTAATATTGCTTATATGTAAATAAGAGTGAGGATGGAGGTAAGGCCGGGAAAGTAGGTGGGGGCCACACAGCAAAAGGCTTCGTGGGCCAAGGTGTGGATCTTGGAGGACTCTATCTTGTAAGGTAAGGTAAGCCTTTGGAAGGTTTTAAGGACAGTAATCCTGTGATCAGACTAGTACAGGCATATCTCAGTGATATAGGTTCGATTCCAGACCACTGCAGTCAAGTGAATATTGCAATAAAGCAAGTCACACAAATTTTTGGTTTCCCAGGGCATATAAAAGTTATGTTTACACTACACTGTAGTCTTTTAAGTATGCAATAGCATTATGTCGCAAAAAAAGTACATACCTTCATTAAAAATACTTTATTGCTAAAAAATGCTAACCATCATCTGAACCTTCAGAAAGTCATAATCTTTTTGCTAGTGGAGGGTCTTGTAAAAAACGCAATGTCTGCAAAGCACAATAAAGCAAAGTGCAATAAAACGAGGTATGCCTGTACTTTTGTATTTTAGCGGGGTGACTCTCAGACCAGTTCACAATGTGGCCTAGAAGAGGACAGAACTGGAGGCAGGTAGATCAGTGAGGTGAGGGTATTGCAGTAATCATTGCAAGGGATGGTGGTGCTGTGAACTAAAGTGGTGGAAGGGACTAGGGAAGGACAGATTCAGACGTGTGTTCTGATGGTTAATGTTATGTGTCAACTTGAGGGAGTCACCTGGTGCCCAGATATTTGGTCAAATATTATTCTGGATGTGTCTGTAATGGTGTTTTGGATGAGATTAACATTTGAATAGATTAAGTAGATTGCCCTTTCTCGTGTGGGTGGGCCTCATCTGGTCAGTTCACCGCTGAATAGAACAAAAAGGTGGAATAAGAGAGAATTCCTTCTGCCTGACTGCTTTTGAGCTGGGACATTGGTCCTTTGCTGCCTTTAGACTCAAACTGAAACATTGGCTCTTCTTGGGGGCTCGAGTTTGCTCTCCTTCAGACTGGAACTTACACTGTCAGCTCTCCTGGTTCTCATGCCTTTGTAGTTCGACGGGAACTGTACCATTGGCTCTCCTAGGTCTCCAGCTTGCTGACTGCAAATCTTGGGACTTCTCAGCCTCCATAACTGCATGAGCCAGTTCCTTATACAGTCATGCATTGCTTAACAGTGGGGATATGTTCTGAAAAATGCATCCTTAGGTGATTTTGTCATTGTGTGAATATCATAGAGTGTACTTACACAAACCTAAATGTCATAGCCTAATACACACCTAGGCTATATGGTACTAATCCTATGGGGCCACCATCCTATATGTGGTTCATTGTTGACTGAAATATCATTATGTGGCACATGACTGTAGTAAATCTCGTTCTCTCTCTCTCTTTCTCTCTCTCTCTCTCTATCCTATTGGTTCTGTTTCTCTGGAGAGTCCTAATACATGTGCAGAAGGTAGATTCTGCATAACATGGCATTTCACTCTATGCGGAGGATAGAAGAGAGAAAGGAGCCAAGGATAATGCTTCACCCTGGGCCTGGTAACTGGAGGAATAGTCCTGGTATCAGCTGAGATAGCAATATGTAGGACAAACGTGAATTGTATGTTTATGTTGTCATAGTGCCCTGAACAAGTCTCTATCTCTAGATACACCTTATTGCTTTGTAGTTACCTGTTGCAGTCTGTACCAGATGGAGACCCCTTTCAGGTCTTGTGGTTTCTCCTCTGTATCTTTCAAGCATGGCACATAGTCGAACAAGATATGGATGGTGACCTGAAAATGCATGAGTGAATCACCTTTGTCTTCTCCCAGTGAAGATAAAGACCTTTTCTACAGTCAGCCTAAGCAATTTCTTTCACAGTTTTTCCTCTATTTAGTTTTCACACTACTGTTTTTAAATGTTTAATACATATTTGCATGCTTCCTTTAGCATTTTAAGTTAGAAAAATCAATGTCTAGTTTTATATGAAGAAATTTTAGCCACAGGAATGCACTTCTTTTCCTTTCTATTTTAGGAGACTGGTCTTCCCAGTTGCAGGATCAGGAACCTAGAAGTTCTGAAAATACACTAAGCTTGCTGGAAGATTCTGGTTGTGATTTATCAAATGAGCAGAGAACTGAACCTTCGGAGACGTCCCAGCATTTGGGGGAAAGCTGCACCCCCACACCCTTCCCACCACTGCCCATTGTGAAAAGACCCTGGGCTACTCTGGAAAATCCTCTGTCTTCTCACATGCAGTTCTTGCAACATCTACTTGAACTGAAGAACTTGACAGAATCAGGGAGTCTGAAAGCAGACTTGAGCCTCTTTGAAAATGACTCTTCTGCAGTATCGGATTCTGTCTTCTGGTTGCTGGATGGCCTGATCGCTTTTTACCGTAAACCCAAATTTCCTTTTTCAAGTTTTTGGACAGAAGCTGTTGATACTTTAGCCAGACTGATCAGTGATTGTAACTTATCTAATCATATTCTTAAAAAGTGTTCCAAGAAGTTGGAAGAATTTGAGAAAACCCTTCTACAGATTATTTTAAGGAACAACCATATAAATCGGGTAAGTATATTACTCTCTATATATTATCTCTTCTATCCATGAAATAGTATATCAGTAATTTTGGTGAACATGCCCATTGGATAACTCCTGTTGCTGTTCCTTAAATTTGTGGCTCTGAGTCTCTAGCCGGGCCTCCTTCTGCACTCGTCTGCAGGTCTCCCTGTGGTCCTGTCCCCGCCTCCGGCCTCTGACGGCTACAGCATTTGTCCTCCGTGGTCGCCTCTGCTTCAGGCTTGTGCTCCTCCCCTTTGACTTACCTCCTGGTTCTTATCAGTATCCTTGGATCCTCCCCTCTTTTGTTTTCCCCTACCTACATTTACTTCTTATTGCTCAAAAAGTGTCAATATTTTTCATAAAGCTATTAACATTTATGGTTTCCCAATTTATAACTTCTCTGAGTGTTAAATTTCTCTTGATGGATTACCTATATTGTATTGAATTTGTCCTTTTCCTGACATTGACTATCGAAAGCCTGGAAGTCAAAGAATATTTTTTTTCTTCTTTAAGAATTTCCCTTCTAAGTGGCACAATACCCCATGACCCTCTGTAGATGGGGGTTAATTGAATAAATTGGCTGAGAAACACACAATATATGACTTTATTATGTTTTTTTTCCTTATTTATTTAGCATGGCTTTAGAAAGGTTGACTCAGGGATTCTTTTTTTCACAAGTGACATTGAGGTAACCTGAAGTTGTTTTGTTGCTTGGCTCTTGAGACATTTTCTTTTTTGTATTGCTTTCTATGTTCCTCACTATCTGATCCTTTGTTTGGGAAACTCCAAATGCCTTCACATTTTAATCCTTTTTAATTGACTACTAAAAATATCACAGAGGAGACTAAAGGTCTGTCTAACTTATTAACTATTTCACTGTAGGACAAAGGTTATTGGCCCCTGTTTCTTTTGATCCATCATTGTCGAGTGTTTGTCCCCAGTGCCATTATCTAAGGCCAAAGTTTTTGTATGGTGTAGGCCTTACTTGAATCTTCAAAACTCTGACAAAATTGAACTAATAACCTAATTTGTTGCACATGCATCTGTTCTTTTCTTCTCTATTAAGGTATGATTTGATCAATATTATAGAAACCTTTCAGATTGAGCTTTTGGCATTTGTGTAAAGATACTGAATTTTCTGTCTGGGAAACTGAAATTTTTTTCTACTGGACATGGTCAATCAGGAATTAAATATCAGATTTTCTGTAGTAGTGTCTGAGATATATAATCTGTTTCTTAACCATTAATAACTATCTCAAATACTTAGTATTCCTTAATTTTTTGTGTATATTTTTGTTTTCTTCTTTTAAAACTATTTTAAACAGATTTTGTGTGACTTGAACCTTTCAGATACCGGCATTTGTATTCCTTATCAGTTACCAGATGATGCTAATATTTTTTCAGTTTAGTGTCTCTCTCTCTCACATAAGGATTGGATTACACAAGAGTAGCCTTGGGAATTGTAGGGAAGTAAGGGAGTATCTCAAAGAAGCTTGTGATGGTACAGAGGGGTCTGAAGTATGTTTTCCATACCATTTGTCATGGTGCAAGCCATTGTTGAATAGTTGGTCAGCAGTGGAAGAATGAGTGAATGAATGGCTTTGGTCTTTTCTTGGAGAGGTGATTGTTGCATTTAGAGAAAGTAGAATCATAAAATTGTTCACTGCATTTAGAATTAGGATGATATCCTTAGATAAGTTTTAATGATATTCTCTTTGGGAATTTTTTTTCTTCCCAGCAAAAGCATCTTAGACTAAATTACTCAAACTTTTTTTTTTTTTTTGCTGAGGAGGATTCACCTTCAGCTAATATCTGTTGCTAATCTTCCTCTTTTCTGCTGAGGAAGATTCGCCTGAGCTAACATATGTGGCAAATATTCCTATATTTTGTTTCTGAGCTGCCACCACAACATGGACATTGACAAGTGATGTAAGTCTGCTCCCGGGAACTGAACCCACCTCAGATTCCGGCCTCCAGAACTGTAACTGAATCAATTTGTGTTATTTTAAGCTACTAAGTGTGTGGTAGTTTGATACAGCAGCAACAGGAAATGATATACTATGTGTACCATTTATAGTGTTTTCACATCCATTGTCTCATTATATATTTATACAATAACTCTGTGAGATAGGCATGGTTGCCATTCTTATCTCCACTTGATAGATGAGAAAAATGAGGCCCAGAGAGATTTGCTCAAGGCCACAAAGCTAGCTAGTAGCGTGTGAACACTACCACCTGGTATTAGAGTTGACTGTGGCTCTGCTTTCCCTCTCCATTCTCTCTCCTCACAATCCTCAAACTTGGTAAAACTGACCCGGTCGATTACAGGATATATCAGATATTTCTTTATATAAGCCCCCTACACCCTCCTGTTGTGGTCTCTATGCTCATCCCCTCCTGCAGTAGCCTCCTGTCAGATTCCTGACTCATCTGGTCCTCCTCTAATCCATCCACCCCACCACTGTCGGAGTGATCAGACTGAAAATGCTGAAAATCCTTCAGTGGCTCCTCACCGATTTATGAGAAAGTACACATTCTTCCCTGTAGCCCATAGGCTCTTCGCTACCTGGCCCCTCTCTAGCCTCTTGGCATTCTCTTTCTCCATTCCCTCCTAAGCACTCTTCACTCCAGTCAGACAGAGTTATTTGTAGTTTTCCAAGTATTTTCTGTTCCTCCCCTCTGTGCCTTAGTAATTGTCAGTTCCTTGGCCTAGAATACCCTTCTCCCACCTGGCTAGTTCTGCCTATCCTTACACAGTGAGCTCTAGGATTAGCTCCTCAGAGAAGCCTTCCCTCCTACCCCGCTTCCATCTTCCTTTCCTCTTGGTGATATTCCTCACATAAATTCACCACAGTGCACACCACACAGTACAGTAACGAGTGACTTGTGTTCTCCACCAGAATCCAGAGTCTTTGCAGTCCTGTGCCAAGCCTTACTCAGCTTATATCCTCAGTGCTCAACGTGGTGCCCAGAGGTGGGTTTGAGGTGTCTCACTGTAGCCTGGTGAGGGTGGAAATCCAGGCTCCCCAATTGCCTTCGCTCATGTGGGTGGAGTGGACTGCAGCTTTTTTCTGTGGTGTTTGGCTGCTTTAGGGAGGTTATCTTTTAAAAGATTTCCATCTTGCTGAGATGCCTCTTTTCTGTCCTTTGGCTAGAGAAAGCAAGCTTTTGTTGTTGTTTATTTTTGTCTGTGTGCATTGGCATTTCTGGGTCTGTTGGCTTTTTTAGCTCCAAATCTGGGATGTATGAGGCAAAAAGAAAACCAGGAAACTCACCACTTTCTCCTTCCTTTGGTCTTAAGGCCCATAGCTGGTCCGCCTGTCAGTCTTCTTAGGTTTGTTTTATATGTGATGCCCAGGGTCATAGTGAGAGGAATAGAGATAAATAAGTCCACTTCCTGGAAGTGGAAACCTGTGGAGGTATTTATAAAAGTCAAACAATATTCCATACTTAGAATGAGAAAGAGCTAGCTCTGCTGCACACTCCCAGCTCCTCAGGACTGCTTCTCCAAGACCACCACTGCCAGACCTTTACTCCTGTTCTGCTGCCATTTACACCTGTGTTTTAAGTAAAAGGCTTACGCTGCTATTTCTCAGGTTATTTTCTTTTTTATCTCTTCATTTGTATCATGGAAGATAAAAATTTATGTCTTATATAGCTGCCCTCCTATACCTACTCTCCAAACATAACTTTTATCAAAAGTTTTGGTAACATCAATGTTACATATTTATATTATTATAAGTCTGTAATTTTTTAGCCCTGAGACATGTAATATACAATGATTTCATTTCCTTTTTGAGCAGCTTTTAATTTTTTTCTAAAGATACTTGATTAGAATTAATTTTTTTTTTCCATTTGCTTAGTTTTCCACATACCTACAACTGATTCTACTTTTGGACACTTTGACAGGGTTGTAAACATCCTCTTGGTAGGGCCAAACAAATGAAGTCATTTAGCAGTTGCATCTTTTTTTTAAGACACACCTTCTGGAACACTCCATCTTCCTGTTCTCATCTGGACTAATGCTCCCTGTGTCTGCTGCTCAGGTTTACTCCAGGGACTTCTTTTCTTTATTAAAAGAACTCCACCTGGGGAATTCCCTTTCCTGCTTTCTTGTGCTGTATCTCATTGTCCCTGATCTATGTATTCTTTTCTTGGTTTATAACTACATTTAGTTGATGGATGTTCTTTCCAAGCTCACTTAGAACAGGTTCATGGACTATAAACTTTTAAAATGTTTGTTTGCTTAAATATTTTATTCCAACTTTAAAATTTATTGATGAATTAGGATAATTTCCAAATTGGAAATAATTTTTCCATAGAATTTAAGACATTTGCTACTAACTTCTGGATTCCAGTGTTGCTAGTGAGAATTTCAATGTAATTCTCACTTAAACTCCTTGAAAGTGATCTATTCCCCACCCTCATGCACCCCCAGAAGCATTTAGGATCCCTCTTGTTCCCAGTGCTTTACAGGATGGTGCACCTCGATGTGGGTGCACCCATCTAAAATTCCTTTTCTTGAATCCTTGGTGGGTCTTTGAATCTGAGATTTCATCCTTCAGTTCTGAAAATTTTTTTTAATAGTTTTTCTCATATATTTCTGCCTTCTATCTTCTCTGTTCCCTTTTTCTAGAACACCTCTTGGTCTGACCCTCTAAATTTCTTATCTTTTTTCTTGTACTGTTTCTTCTTTTTATTTTTGTTTTTCCTGGGAGATTTCCTCAACTTTTTCTTCTTGCCATTTTATTGAATATTTTTATTCTTGCTAAAATATTTTTAGTTTCTATGAGTTCTTATTCTCTTGATTGTTCCTTTTTATAGCTGCCAGTTCTTGTTCTATATACAATAAGATATAAAATGTTTCTATTTTCTTTGTTCCCTGCTTTGCCTCTGTTTTCTTCTGGTCTTGATTTCCCCATCTCAATTGATCACTGTTTTTCACACTTGAGACTTTGCACTCCTGGAACTAATCAGGGAAGACGGGTCAGATTTAAGATGGCCACCTGACAGATAACTTGTGGGAGGGCACTGATGGTATGCAAGCTGCTGAGCAGAGGAAGTGAGACAGGAAGAAGCCTGGAGAACCCTGGAACTGCCACAGGTTTGGGGGTTTGGTTGGGAAGGAGTGGAGCTTAGCAAGGAATGAGCCTAATATGATGGAGAAGGGCCAGGTAATGAAGGTTCTTATATGTTTTGTTAAATACTTGAGTTTCTTCTGCAGGTGAAAGGTCATAAGGTACACAGTTTAAATTGCATGCACAATTTTGTGTGTAAGAGAACATGCTTTTTTTCCTAGGAAGATACCCATAGTTTTCATCTGATTCTGAAAGGATACTGTCATCCTCCAAAGTAAACAACATCTACGAAAATGGTGAGACTGACTGGCACACCCTGCCCAAACAAATACTGTCTTCCCATTCAAATTCCACCTACTTTTCAAAACATGGCTCAAATCTCACTTCACTCATAAATTCTTTCTTATCAATTTGATCCTGAAATGGGCTCCTCTTCTAAGTTTCTGTAGCGATTATTGTCTACATAATTCACTTTTCAATTTGCCATATGCTGTCTTATTTCAGCTTATCTAGTATGGCTCAGATTTAAAAAATGTTATTTTAACTTTTCAATGTGTTTTTCACAGAGATTAATAGCATAAGTTAGAGTCCCAAAAATTTTATTTACTAGTGGTGATCTTAGACAAATTAACTAATTTCAGGTTCCATATCTATAAAACGGAGATAATAAATGTGACTACCTCATAGAGCTGTTGGGAATTTGGAATGAGCAAATGCAGATGAAGTGCTTAGCATATCTAGTATCATATAAATGCTTAATAAATGCTTCTTGTTACTCTTCTCCTTGAGGAAGGGGCCATATCCCATTTCTTCCACTCTTCTGATATAATGCTGAGCTTATATTAAGAGCAAAATGAGGTATTTTTCGAATTGCAAGTAAGACAATGAAATCAAGTTGTATTTCTTATGCCCCCATAACTTAAATACCAGCTTCTGACTTTTGGTCACATTTTTGTGTATAGAACCCTCCTTAGCAGGAGCTCTGCCTTATTGACATTGTAATGACATTCCTCAAGTGCCTCCATGTACCAGGTAGCTGGTTGTCATCTCGTGGTGTCTCTAATTATCCTTCTACAGCCCCAGCTTCCCACTGACCAGTGAGCTTAGTGGGCACCATGGATTTTTTCTTTCTATTTTAATTGTAGAAAATCCCTTGTAAATTAACTCTGACTGTCATGGTTTCACTTACTCTTTGCACGGATCCCTTCTTGTTATCTTGCATCTCTGATCGGGGATTTTGTAGTTGGTGATTCCCTCCTAGACTATCATTTTTGCTTAGATCACCAATGGTGTGGCCTTCAGGCAGCATCTGAAGGTGCAGTTCATTAAATCAGATGTCTTTTCCACCAATGTGGACTTCTTAGTTGTATCCTAAGGCTCATTCATGCCATAATCATATCAGCCAGTAAAACATATTAACTTTTTAATTTAATTCTGTCCAAGTGGCAGCATTTGTTATACATTTCTCTGCTGTGTTAGGACATCACTTTAGTAGTGACAGGCTCTTGCATCTTTGCTGACTTTCCAAAAAGGCTTATCCACTGCCTTTTTTTGTTTTTGTTATAGATGTTCATCAGTTTCTTAAAATTTGCCTCAAGGATTTTTAAGGCTACTTACAGTCTGCTTTGTTGTAGTATATTCCTAGGAAATAGAAGTGGAATCTAAGGTTAGGGCTCCATGCCCATTTCATCCTTGTGCAGATCTGTATTTAAAAGAAGAAAATCTGGGCTAATGTTCCACAGTTGTACTTTAATTTAATAAGCATTTACTGAAATAAGTTGTATCATAAACTAAAATCTTAATATTGTTTTGAACACTGTATCAGTGTATAATTTAAACCTCCCTTGGATTTTCAAAGCAATGTTTAACTTTCAGTGCTCATGCAGAGGAAAGAGGAATAGACAGAGCGGAACTTGGTTCAACTTACTCTCAAGGTATGGATTCCAATATCTCTTCCTCAGATAATTAACAGCAGTCTACCTTCATATTATACTTTATAGTTTGTAAAGCACTTTCACCTGGAGTTTATTATCTGTTCTGACAATAACTCTGTGTCATGGTTGTTACTATCTTCAGTTTATAGATGAAAAAATTGACAACAGGAAGATTAAAGGACTCACTGAAAGTACTTAATTAACCAGTTATGAAAGACCTAGGTCTCAAACCTATGTATATGACCACAAATTCTTCCCTCTTTCCAGTATATCTTCCTTCCATCATTTTAAATTATCCATACAATTTGGTCCTAGATGTAAAAGAAATAAACTGACTTCAGTATGTGGGTTAAAAAATATATTCATTGGAAATCAAAGACCTTAGCAATATTTTCTCAGTTTTATAAAGAGAATATTTATAGTTTGCTTGGGTAAGTTGCTGCATTTCATTTTGTACAAAGATGTATGTTTATAGAAAGCAAAAAAGAAAAAAAAAAAGGTACTGCTCTCTGTTGCAATATAGGGTCACTTTTTCCTTGTTTTCTTCATAGCCATAAATCACATTCTGTTGGAAACGTTATAATTGCATGTAGAGTCTTGTAACCCTAATTTCTAATTGAATGTAAACTATGTGGTTTTGCTTGTGTCTACGTAAAAATTAAAATATCTTCCTCCCAGCTTTAACAAGTTTTGTGAAATATATTTTAGATTTTCTAGAAGCTTTATAAATAGTATTTTGAAGCTATCATATTTTAGTTGATTTTTTTCCATTGAGTTCAGAATCTGCTTAAAGTAACTCCACCCCCCCCCCATAGTTATCAATACTTTTAAGGGTTGGGAAAACTTAAATCATAGCTATCAAATGTGAGACCTGGAAAAATTAAACATTTCTGAGAACATGAAATTGCTTCTTATTTATTTATAGGCAATAATGGTTTTAAAGGAGAATATTTTACTCCAAGCATATAGAGATTAACCATTAACCCATTTGCTTGTTTTTTCCATGGTATTTTTCCAGTGCTGGGTCTCTAACATGGAACATGGGACTCCTCCCATGTGCTGGGGACTGTCATAGATACTGGATATACTGTGGTAGACTAATGAGACGGTCCCTGCCAAAGGGAACTGATAATCTAGATAGCCATTGAATAAATGAAGAAATAAACATAAAATAACTTAACAGGTGTGAAAAAGAAGTGAGCAGGGTGCAATGGGAGAGGCTACAAGAAAAGACCTAATGCAGGTTGGGGGGACATGGAAGCCCTCACGGAGGAAGTAGCTTTTAAATAGAATGAGCGGGAGTTTGGAGTAGGGACTTTTGAGACACCGGTCATAGCATGTGTCCCTAAGACAGAATGTATTTGAGGAGTTGAAAGGAGGCAGTGTGCTCATGTTGAGAGAGCTGCATAATGAGTTTGGAGAAATATGGCCTGTAATGGATCAGTGTACTAGTTTCCTGTTGAAACAAGTTACCACAAACTTGATGGCTTAAAACAACAGAAATTTCTTCTTTCACAGTTCCAGAGGCCAGAAGTCTGATATAAAGGTGTCAAAAAGAGATGCTAGGGGAGATGCTCTCTCCAGAAGTTGCTAGGGAAGAACCTGTTTCTTGCTTGTTACAGAAAAAAGAAAATGGTGCTATAAAATGAAAATTTCAGGGAATAAAAAATAATTAAAAAAAAAAAAAAGTAGAAGTATTGGGGCTGACCTGGTGGCATAGTGGTTAAGTTCGCATGCTCTGCTTCAGCAGCCCAGGGTTCTCAGGTTTGGATCCTGGGCACGGACCAATGCACCGCTCATCACACCATGCTGTGGAGGCATCCTGTATATAAAGTAGAGGAAGATGGACACAGATGTTAGCTCAGTGACAATCTTCCCCAGGCGAAAAGAGGAGGGTTGGCAATAGATGTTAGCTCAGGGCCAGTCTTCTGCACCAAAAAAAGAAAAGAAAAGAAAAGAAAAAGGTATTATAGTGAATGCACATAAATTAAGTAAAGATATGGAAATTTAGGTAGGAAAATCTCACAAAAAGTAGAGGAAAAAGAAATTAGAAAATATGGGAGCAAATGAAAGAAAACTAGAGGGGCAATTTGTGGAGTCCGACATTTGAATACTAGGAATTCCAGAAAGAGGGAGTAAGAGGAAATCATTGGAGATACAATTTGAGAAATTGCCTCAACATGAAAAACCTGTGTTTTTAGATTGAAAGCCTACCAAGTGCCCTGTACTTGGATGAAAATAGACTTATACTAAGGCCATCACTGTGAAATTTCAGAATACTGGGATGAAGAAAAGATCCTATATGCTTCCAGAGAGAAGAGGGGGAAAAAATTACAGTTCATAATTAAAATATCAGGAATACAAACATTTCAGAATTTTCAAAAGCAAAACAGTAGAAGAATTGGAGACAATGGAACCCTCCCAAATATTTTTCAGGAAATTTATTTCCAAGTCAGAATTTGGTACCTGATCAAACTATCAATCAAGTGTAAGGTTAAGTGAAGTATTTTTAGGCATATTAGGTCTCAAAATATACCTTCCATGTACCTTTCTCAGGACACTACTGGGTGATATTTTCCAACAAAATGAGCTAGTAAACCAAGAAAAAGGACATGAGATACAGGAAACTGAAGAAAAATATAAGATGATGCTGAAAGGAAATTTCAGAATGACAGCTGTATACTAGGCCTTGAGAGTAACCATTCTGAATTGGAGTAAATCAGAAGATTCCAGGAGAGATCCTTTAAGAAAATGAAATTGATAGAATACAGAGTATGTATGAACATCTTCAGAGCAGATTAAAAGAATTGATGAAGAGTTTGGAGGTGAATTTTTATTAAATGCATACAAAATTAAGCCAATGAATAAAACAGTACAATTATTAATTACAGGAAAAATGTGCAGAAAAGGAAGAAAATACATAGCATTCTACATGACTTGGTTGTGCATAGTATTTATGTAGTTACAATAATATAAACATTGAGTAATGGTCCATCCAAAATTATGGATGGAAAGTATATGTGTGTATGACAGAGAGAGAGAGAAAGAGAAAAGGTTGATGAGTGCAGGGCAAAGAAAGATAGTCAAATCCTAAGCTTTCATAGTGGAAAATCAAGTATGTTTTTCAGAATAATGCAGATAAATACCCAAAGAATCAACTAAGAGTTTCAAATAGGAATGATAGTGGAAGTGGGTAGGGTACCACCATCTTTGGGATAGATGCTGTAATACTATCTGCCTGAAAAACTTTAAAAAGTACGTCTGTTAGAGGAAGAATCCACAGGATTTGACTATGGATTCAGTGTAGGGGATGAGGGAGAAGTAGACATCCAACGTATTCCTAGGTTTCTGGTCATTAACAACCAGGTGAATAGAGGTGCCATTTACAGATTCAAGGAGAACTGCAGGAGGAACAGGCTAGGGGATGGGAGGGGAGACCAAGTGCCCTTTCAGACATACTGAATTTTATCATGATTGCAAGATGACTGGAAGATGGATATGCAAACCAAGGAAGTTGGCTTTATCAATCTGGATCTAAAGAGAGAATTGGCCTGGAGATAAATTTAGCCCTTGTCAGCATATAGAGGCTATTTAAAGCTGTAGGAAAACAAATCACAGGCAGAAAGAGGAGATCTCAGGGCTGAGCCCTGAGGAGCAGTGACATTTAGTGGTCTGGTAGAGATGAAGGAGGTGCAAGGGAGATCAAGAGTTAGAGGACTGAGACATAGAAAGTTTTATGAAAGTGAAGAGAAGAGGTTCTTTCAAAAAGAAGGGAATGGTCTTGCTGCATGTTACTCGGGGGTCTAATAAGGTGAGAACTGAAAGGTGTTCTGAGTTAGAAACCTTTCATGTCATTAGTGGGTAACTGTGGTGCTAGGTAATTTAGTACTATTGTCATAAATTTGCTGACGATAGTCTCAAATCTTAATCTTCTGGTGATCATATTATTACTTGCACATAAATAGTTTAATTTTTTGAGTTAGTGCTGGGGAAACATGATATAGATAATCCAAAATAATAATAATTTAAAATTGTGTATTCTTTTAAAATAGTTTGTCATCATATTTGGATTTAAGTGTTGGTGGGCTTACTTAAGACACATTTTGATGGCTCTTTCTATGACTATGGAAAGATAATATGTTTTTACCGTAACTGTCTTTTTGTTGTTAATCATTTGCCTCTTTCCTGGTTTCCATCTCTCAGTTCTCTCTGTCAAAATGCTATTTTCATTCCCCCTTAGTTCTACACTTTAGTTCGGAAGCTCTTGGAAACAAGCAACAGGAGAACATGGCGTTGAGATGGCTAGAGTTGTTCATGGTCATACAGGGAATTCTTTTTTTTTTTTTTTGTGAGGAAGACCAGCCCTGAGCTAACATCCGTTGCTAATCCTCCCCTTTTTGCTGAGGAAGACTGGCCCTGGGCTAACATCCGTGCCCATATTCCTCTACTTTACATGGGACGCCGCCACGGCATGGCTGACAGGCAGTGCGTCGGCGGGCGCCCGGGATCCGAACCCGTGAACCCCGGGCTGCCAAGCGCGGACTAAACCGCTGCGCCACCGGGCAGCCCCCATACAGGGAATTCTTAACGCTTTCAAACAGGCACCTTAGGATATAACAATATCCTAACGAAGAAACACCTGTGACTGTTTTGAGATGACATCATAGCTATTGGAAATTATTTGGGAATGTCTGGGAATAGTCAGAATTTTAGGCAGTAGTCACCTAATAGTGGTGTGTTTTGGAAAAGAATAGGCATTCTTGGGAGGTTGCAAGGAATGGAGACTCCTTCACATCAACTTAAGAAAAAGCAGGTTGTTGTAAGGATGAATGCAGCCTGGCTTGGCGGGCTGGCCCCAGGTGGCTGTGGGGACAGGGTACTTTCTTTGACCCTCTCATGGTTTCTTTTTTGAAGTTATATAGGTGTTAATCTACTGGTCAGGTTCTCTAGCTTACTTGAAATTTTGGCTTAATGTTCATCTCTTCTCTGAATCATGACCTTTCAATTCCCCCGTGCTTAAAACTAAGCTAAGGGCCGAGCACAGTCCCTAGCATATTACAGTCTAATTGAATTAAATGATCCTAATTCTAAGAGTACAGTCTTATTGAATTAAATACTTGAATTAATGAGTGAGTAGCTAATGTTTCTTCTGTTAAAAGTGTATGTCAAGATCGTCATGCCAGAATCCCCAAACATGCTCAAATAAGCCTCAAATATGAAGATTAACATTTATAGATAGAATTTACTCTTAAAAATAAGGTAAATCATGATAAATTAATTTGACAGTATCTGTACTGATATTGTATCATACAATAATTCAAGATTGCTTTTGTAGAGGTAAGTAGACATATCCTTCCCTTTTCTTTACTTTGTTGTTCTTCTAATGCCTGTGATCTGTCCACGTTAGTGCAGTTAGATTTCCTAAATATTATGTGTTGTTTTCCCCCACAGCATGTGAATGCTTGCTCCTGTATACATTAGAACCTTACCACTCAAAATGTGGTCCAAGGACCAGCCACATTGACATTATCTGGGGGCTTGTTAGAAATGCAGAATCTCAAACCCCATCCCAGATCTTCAGATTCTGATTCTGCATTTTAATAAGATCCCCAGGTAATTCATATATATGTTAAAGTTTGAGAAGTACTGTGTTAAAAGACAAATTTTGATTCTAACTTCCCGCTAATTAAGGCCTATATTTATTGAATTCTTGCTAAGTGCTTTGCACAGATCATTTCACTTAATCCTTCTAGCAACCCAGGAAAGGTATTTTTATCATCCTTATTTTATAGATGAAGATATTGAGACATAAAGAGGTGATATAACTTTCCCATGAGCACCGCTGGGCAGACCCTGGCTCTCACCCAGGTAGTCCTACTCAACAGGGTCTGTTCTTAAACAAGAGTCACTGCCTTCCCAAAGCTATGGTTTCCTTACCCCCAGCTCCTGCTGGCTGGTGCCCTGTACTCCACAGGTGTGGTGTCTGTCTTCTAAGCTCAGAGCATCTCTTTGTTCCTATATCCTAACTGGAGAATTCTCTGATGAGAATATTCAACTTCTCCCTGCCCTGGTTACTGAAGGGTTCTAGAGCCACATGTGTGGATTGCATGCCTATTGTGTGTCAGCTCTGAGGAGGCCCAGGCCATTGGGGAAGACTCAGAATGGAGAGAGAGAGGGGAATGTCGTGACTGTGGTCTGGATTCTGGCATTTAGAATTCCCTTAGGAAATAAAAGTCAAACTGTTCGTTAGGGTTAAGGAAAAGATGAGAGAAGAGGAGAGAGCCTGAGTCCCTTTTGGCATAGACATCCTAAAATGATGAAAGGAGATGAATCTTTAGTATTAGCCCAAGTCATCATGTGATTTTATTTAATTAACAAAAATTTATTCTCTCACAGTTTTGGAGGTTAGTAGTGTAAAATCAGTTTCCCTGGGCTGAAATCCAGGTGTCAGCAGGACCACACTCCCTCCAGAGGCTCTAGGGGAGAGTCACTTCCTTGCCTCTTCTAGCTTCTGGTGGCTGCTGGCATTGCTTGCCTTGTGGCCACATCACTCCAGTTTCTGCTTGGTGGTCACATCGCCTTCTCTCCTGTGTGTGTCACATCTCCTTCTGTAAGCTTCTCTCTCCTAAGCTTATATGTGATTGCATTTAGGGCCCACCTGGATAATTCCCCCATCTCAATCAAGATCCTTAACTTAATCACATCTGCATAGTCCTTTTCTTGTTGTTGAAGTATAATTGACAAACAATACCCTATTAGTTTCAGGTGTACATCATAGTGATTTGATATGTATATACATTACAAAATGATCACCGTGGTAAGTCTAGTTATGATCTGTCACCATACAAAGTTAGTAAAATATCATTGACTATATTCCTTATGCTGTACATTACATCCCTGTGACTTATTTATTTTATAACTGGAAGTTTGAACTTCTTAATCCACTTCACCTATTTCCCCTGTCAACTCATCCCCCCTCTGGTAACCACCAGTTTGTTCTCTATGCATCTGTTTCTGTTTTGTTTGTTTGTTTTGTTTTAAGATTCCACATGTAAGTGAAATCATACAGCATTTGTCTTTCTGTGTCTGACATCTTTCACTTAGCATAATACCTTCTAGGTCCATCCATATTCTCACAAATGGCAGTTTCTTTCTTTTTTATGGCTGAGTAATATTCCATTTGTGTGTGTGTGTGTGTGTGTGTGTGTGTGTGTGTGTGTGTGTGTATGTCCGTAGAGCTCACATCTTCTTTATCCGTTCATCTTTCGATGGACACTTAGATTGCTTCCATATCTTGGCTATTGTACATAATGCTGCAATGAACGTAAGGGTGCATATATCTGTTTGAATTAGTGTTTTTGTTTTGTTTGGATAAATACCCTGAAGTGGAATTGTTGAATTGTATTGTAGTTCTATTTTTAGTTTTTTGAGGAATCTCCATACTGTTTTTTTTTTTCTTTTTTTGTGAGGAAGACCAGCCCTGAGCTAACATCCGTTGCTAATCCTCCTCTTTTTGCTGAGGAAGACTGGCCCTGGGCTAACGTCTGTGCCCATCTTCCTCTACTTTATATGGGACGCTGCCACGGCATGGCTGACAGGCAGTGCGTCGGTGGGCGCCCGGGATCCGAACCGGCGAACCCCGGGCTGCCAAAGTGCGAACTAAACCGCTGCGCCACCGGGCGGCCCCTCCATACTGTTTTTTATAGTGGCTGCAACAATTTACATTCCCACCAACAGTTTAAGCGGGTTTCCTTTCCTCCACATCCTTGCCAACACTTGTTATTCTTTATTTTTTTTGATAATATCCTTTCTGACAGGTGTGAGGTGGTATCTCATTGTGGTTTTGATTTGCATTTCTCTGATGATTAATGATATTGAGCATCTTTTCATGTGCTTGTTGGCCATCTATGTGTCTTCTTTGGAAAAATGTCTATTCAAGTCCTCTGCCCATTTTTTAATCGGGTTGTTTGTTTTTTTGATATTAAGTTGTATAAGTTCTTTAGATATGTTGGATATTAACCCCTTATCCAATGTATGATTTGCAAGTATTTTCTCCCATTCAGTAGGTTGCCTTTTTGTTTTGTTGATGGTTTCCTTCATTGTGCAAAAGGTTTTTAGTTTGATGTAATCCATTTGTTTATTTTTGTTTTTGTTGCCTTTGCCTGAGGTGACTGGTCCAAAAAATATTGCCAAGACCACTATCAAAGAGGTGACTTTCTAAGTTTTTTTCTAGGAGTTTTATGGCTTCAAGTCTTACTTTCAAATCTTTAATTGATTTGGAATTTATTTTTGTCTATGGTGTAAGATAGTGATCCAGTTTCATTCTTTTGAGATAGTGATCCAGTTTCATTCTTTTGCATCCAGCTGTCCCAATTACCCAGCACCATTTTTTGAAAAGACTGTCTTTTCCCCATTGTGTATTCTTGCCTCCTTTGTCATAGATTAATTGGCGATATATGTGTGGGTTTATTTATGGTCTCTCTATTTCTATTCCATTGATTTATGTGTCTGTTTTCATGCTAGTACAATACTGTTCTGGTTACTATAGCTTTGTAGTATAGTTTGAAATCAGGGAGTGTGTTGCTTCCAGCTTTGTTCTTTTTCAAGATTGCTTTGGCTATTCAGGGTCTTTTATGTTTCTATAAAATTTTGGGGTTCTTTTTTCTAGTTCTGTAAAAAATGCCATTGGCATTTTGATGGGGATTGCACTGAATCTGTAGATTGCTTTGGGTAGTATGGACATTTTAACAATATTAATTCTTCCAATCCGTGAGTATGGTATATCTTTCCATTTATTTGTGTCATCTTCAATGTCTTTCATCAATGTCTTATAGTTTTCATAGTACAGTTCTTTCACTTTCTTAATTAAATTTATTCCTAGGTATTTTATTATTTTTTTATGCAATTCTAAATGGGATTTTTTTTTCTTGCTGAGGAAGATTTGCTCTGAGCTAACATGTGTGCCAATCTTCCTCTGTTTTGTATGTGGGTCGCCACCACAGCATGGCCGCCAACAAGTGGTGTAGGTCCATGCCTGGGAACCAAACCCAGGCCACCAAAATGGAGTACACCACCATTAGGCCATGGGGCCGGCCCCTGGGATTGTTTCCTTAATTTCTTTTTCTGGTAGTTTATTATTAGATTATAGAAATGCAACCAATTTCTGTATATTAATTTTGTATCTTGCAACTTGACTGAATTCATTTATTACTTCAAATAGTTTTTTTGCAAAGTCTTTAAGGTTTTTCTATATGTAGTACAGTCATGTGTCACTTAACAATGAGAATATGTACTGAGCTTTGTATTGTTAGGTGATTTTGTCATTGTGCGAACATCATAGGGTGTACTTACACAAACCTAGATGATATAGCCTACTACACACCTGGGCTATATGGTACTAATCTATTTCTGTTGTTTTTTTTAGACTGTATTTTATTCATTTCCACTCTGATATTTATTATTTCCTTCCTTCTACTAACTTTGGTTTTGTTAGTTCTTCCTTTTCTATTTCCTTTAGAGGCAAAGTTAGATTGTTTATTTGAGATTTTTCTTATTTCTTGAGGTAGGCCTGTATTGCTATAAACTTCCTTCTTAGAACTGCTTTTGCTGTGTCCCATAGATTTTTGGAAAGTTGTGTTTCCATTTTCATTTGTCTCAAGATGTTTTTCGATTCCCTGTTTGATTTCTTCATTGATCCATTGGTTGCTTAGTAGCATGTTCTTTAGTCTCCACGTGTTTGTGTTTTATCCAGTTTTCTTCTTGTAATTGATTTCTAGTTTCATACTGTTGTGGTTGGAAGAGAAGCTTGATATGATTTCAGTGTTCTTAAATTTATTGAGACTTGTTTTGTGACCTAACATGTGATCTATCCTGGAGAATGTCCCACGTGCGCTTGAAAAGAATGTGTATTCTGCCGTTTTGGGGATGGAATGTTCTGTATATAGCTATTAAGTCCATCTGGTCTAATGTGTCATTTAAGGCCAATGTTTCCTTTTGATTTTCTCTCTGGATGACCTATCCATTGATGTAAGTGGGGATATTAAAGTCCCCACTATTATTTTGTTACTGTCAATTTCTCCCTTCTTGTCTATTAATATTTGACTTATATATTAAGGTGCTCCTATGTTGGGTGCATAAATATTTACGAATATTATATCCTTTTCTTGGATTGGCCCCTTTATCATTATGTAGTGCCTTTCTTTGTCTTTTGTTACATTCTTTTTTTTCAAGTTTCTTTTGTCTGATATGAGTATTGCTACCCCAAGTTTCTTTTCATTTTTATCTGCAAGGAATATATTTTTCCATCCCTTTACTTTTAGTCTATGTGTGTCCTTAGATCTGAAGTGAGTCTCTTGTGGGCAGCATATAGATGAGTCTTGTCTTTTTATCCATTCAGCCACCCTTTCTTCTTCTCTTGGTCTCTTACCTTGTGGTTTGATGGTTTTCTTTAGTGTTATATTTGGGTTCTTTTCTCTGTATTTTTTGTGTATTGATTGTAGGTTTGGGTTTGTGGTTACCCTGAGGTTCATGTATATCGACCTATGTATATAGCAATCTATTTTAAGGTGATAGTCGCTTAAGTTCAAATGCATTCTAAAAGTACTATTTTTTTGCTCTCCCCCTGTATTTTATGGTTTTTGATGTCATATTTTACATCTTTTTATTTTGTGTATCCCTTAACTACATGTTGTAGTTATAGTTGATTTTACTACTTTTGTCTTTTAACCTTCATACTAAGTTTTTAAGTGGCTGATCCATTGCCTTTATTAAATATTTGCCTGTACCAATGAGATATTTTCTTTCATATATTTTATTATTTCTAATTATAGGACTTTTCTTCTCAGCTTAAAGAAGACCCTTTAACATTTCTCATATGGCCTAGCAACTTCAAATTTCTAACAGTCTATGGCTAAGTAAATATAGCACATTTAGTAGCAAGCTTCCATTTCAGTTGTCTTTATGTCTCCTTAGGGCATTTGCTTGAAATTCAGAAGGGGTCATTATATTTCTTTGTAAATCTGATGTTTTTCTCTACTCCTTGTGTTGTAGTCAGTTGCAACTTGTTTAGCTCTCTGCACTTTCAAGGGAAACCATGCTATGCATTTGTCTGGAAAACAAAAGAATTGAGCTTTCCTGCACTTTCCAGTGATAACTGAACGATGGGGGCCTTTCCTCCTCCCTATTTCCTAGCAATTACAAAACACAATGAACTTAGGTTCATCTAAGAGAAGGAATTCAGTTGGATGAGTGGGAGTGCAGGTGAGTGTGTATATATATGTGTGTATTAAAGGGGAAAATGGCAAAATTATTTTAAAAAATACACCTTCCTTCATGATAAACAGCTTGTTTTACTTTTCAGATGTGTTCAATTTTTTTTCTCCATGAGTGTTAATAAAAACCATGAAAAATCTGATGAAGCTGATATTGCTACATGACTATAATAATTTCAGATGCTAAGGAGTATAATACAACCATAATGTGTATTCCATTCTTGGCTTTGTAAATAATTGAAACCAAAATAGACTTAGAAAGGTCTTTTAATTTCCTTTACTGGGAATTTTACCCTGCATTGTGGAAGAGAGTTATTCTGAAATATGAGATCAATTTTTGTACAAAGTAAAAAGTTTCTTTCTTTTATTTTAGCAATTTTCATGAATATTCCTGTTATTTTATGAGAAGCAGTTTTTCTTGAGAAAGAACATCAGATTGAACAAAATGCTAGGAAGTAAATGTTGCCAGTCTGATCTTCTTTTCATTGCTTCAGAGTAAAATCAAATAATAAAATCAGAACACCTAAACACTAATACGTGCTACATTTAAAACAAGGTTTATATGTAGTTACCTATAAGTATATATTTTCTAATGCTTAGTTAGTTTTAGTCTTTTGCCAGGAGGTTAGTTTCCTAGAAAACAGTATTGAAACTTCCTTTTTTATAGCAAACTAATCTTAAATAATTGAATTAAGGGAAATCAAGTTGGACAGACTTATAGAGGACTTCAGTGTAGAATTTGTCTTCAAATAATGTCCACTAACTGACATGCAATTAGCAATGGTCCTTAGCCTGTTTTTGAAAGAAATACTCGTGCCTGAATCCTGTGCCAGACCCACTGAAGTAAAGGGTCACTATATTCAAAAAACAAAATACACACACACAAAAACACACCAATTAGTAACTGAAAGGAGGAAAATGATGATTAGATGATTTGGTGTGAGTCCTGAAGTTTTCGGGTGCTGAAGTGAACACCGATATCTCACTGTGATGTCTGTGTGTCATCTAATTTAAGCTGTTACTGAGAGAAGCTGCGAGTGGAGCAGCTGTCCCATGCTGGTTGTTTTGGCATCTGCTGGGTTGACATAACCTGACTCAGTAATAGAAGAGATTTTCTGTTCATGAACAAATGCTATTTAAAAATAAATTAATGTATCTCCTTGATGCATTTCAAGTCTATGAACATGAGTTTCATTCTACACAAATTAATTAAATACCAAGGGAATTAATGCTGAAGAAATACTATACATTCTTAGGTGCAAGAGTGTCAATTAAAGCTGGCAGAACAACAATTCAATCACAAGGGTCATTAAGAAGCTCTTTTAAAATTTGCAGTCTGGTAAGTAACAGCAAATGAGTGGATGCTGAGCATTGTTAAATGTAAATGTCAAATTAAATTGACTAGCCCTAGGTTGGTTTTTCCAAGTGTACCATATTTACTTGCATAATTTCTCCTTTTATACCCCATGATAAATAGAGGAGAAAATATAATCGACCATCTGGGTTCTCTTCAGTTGCCATCCTAGGCAACTCTTATTAATCTTCTTTCTCCCTCTTACTTTCTAATGAGCTACTAGTCCAGAGTCTCCAAAAAATCAGTGACAAGGCACATTGCTCACTCAATAGGGATTGAGGCTTATTAGAAGTTGTCCATACTTCTTCCTCCCATCCCAGTTACCTTTGTGAATAACACACTGGCACTAAAATTCCTCCATCAGATAAACATTTGGATTAAGATATTATAGAATACAGGGGATCACTAGGGATTTGGAGTGGGAAATGAGAAAGTATTTTCCTTACTAGCAAGGCACATAACCTCTGTGCTTTTTCATTTTATCATTTGAAAATGGATTAGGGGAGGGTAAAATGATGTTTGTGGAGGCACTTTGTAAATTTTTGAAGCTTTATGTAAATGCTGTTATTTTATTATTAAACACAGCTGTCTCTGAAGTGAGAGATGGTACATAAAGGCCACATTTGTCACTAAAATCCCTCTGAGTATTTGTTTCAAAGCAATTCCCAACTACAGATCATAGCTTAGGGATAACAGCCTAAGGTGGTATCCAGAAGTATCACATTTTACGTATTTGCAATAAACTCTTGGACATGAGGGGAGGCATAGCAAGAAGAGTAAAGAGGCTATTGAGAAAGAAAATGATAGGACACAAAGTAGAAATTTCGCACATTTTACTCTTCCTTCATTCTTATCTGACTCTGCTACATGATTCTGTAAAGGAGTTAGCTGGTATGCAAGCAAACGCAAGACATGTAGGGGAATATGTATGCTTGTGCCACTGGACATTTGCTAATTTATTTTTGTGAGAATGTGGGAGAAATTACTAGCCTTGTATTTTGGGATGGGAGAGGTGAGTAGAGCTTTCAGTTTAGTTTTCTTTGTAAGAAAGACCTTTGGTCCCAGAGTAAGAATAACCGAGCAAATATAGCTTGGAGGAAATGGATTAGGAAAAAGTGGAGAAAGAAGCAACTAGATAGGAAGCAGGAGATTGAGCAAGGAGCTGTCATTCTTCCTATTGTAGTGGAGTGTAGGTTGTGATGAGCTTTGTTGGTTTGCCCAGAGATCCCCAATTCTCACTAGACGTCAGAATCACCCACATAGCTCCCATCAGATTTAGTGTTAAAATCTTAGATGGTACCTGTGGCACATTTAGTTTTGAATGAGTAGCACAGAAACATCTGAGGCACAAGTGTTTAATCTTCTTTTTGCCTTTGACATTCTCTGACTTAATATACCTAAATGTCTCCTCAAGTATCTACTATTTCTGTTTCAAAGTAGAAAGAATTTAAAAAGTATAGCCTGGAAATTATTTGGTTAAACTGTTTCTTTATTTTTTTTTAAAGTTGGAGCTGTGGGGGAAAGAATAGTGAAGAAGTTTTTATTAGGAATGTATAAATTAATCAAATTTTGAGTGACTGTCACAGTGATGGCTGACAGTGAGTTCATGCATGATTAGTTAATTATTAACAAAGTCTAATTAAAGCATAATAACCTTGATTGTAGAATATGAAGAATAATGTGTGTTAAATAAATTAGCAACGCATTTCATTAGAGGAATCCAAGTGGAGATCACCTATGTTAATAAACAGTCTAACATGGTACAAGTGGAGTTGTTGGATAATCAATTCCAAATATTCCTGTTTTAAAGTAAAATAGTATAGGGATGACAAGTATCACTGCTTCTATACACCATTTTACTGGAGGTGCCAGGTAATGTAATAAAACAAGAAAAAGAAATAAATAGTAAGGATTAGAATGGAAAAGGTAAAACTCTCTATATTTATAGTTAGTATGGTTAATTTATGTATTAAATCCAAGAGATCTACAAATTATTAAAAATAATTTAACAAGGTTCTTAGATGTAAAGTCAATATTCAAATTCAAAGGTTTAAAAAAATTTATTTTACTTTATTACCAGGATATCCAGCCCGGTAATTTCCCTGCTTATCTTTTAAGTAAAACCGTCTGTAAACCAAATTAGACAATTAAGTGCAGTCATGGTTGTTTTCCTCCTGTGGTGCTGGAAGTAAGGTAGCAGGGTTAAGATAGTGAGTCATATTTACCTACAAAATAACCTAAGAAGGTTTATCATCAGTTACTTGACAGTGCTTCACATGCAAATAAACCTAATTAGTTTAGTCTTTCTCTCTTTATAGGAAGAGAGAACAAATTCTTTGAGAAGTCCCAGGAAACTGTCCTGTTAAGAGAGAGAAAACCAAATTCTAATTTTATACCAGCTTCCTTTTAATATTAAAATTCATTTACTTAATTAAATTTATTCCATTCTTAGCCAGCTTGACCATGCATAAACTCTTTTCTCAAGTTTCATTTTTCACACACCTATAACTTTCTTCTTCCATTAAGATTTTTCCCTATGCTTTTCCTCTTTTTTTTCCCTTTAATAGAATGCATTTCCATTCTCTCTCTCTCTGTCTCTCTCTCTCTCTATATAAATTCCATATAACTGTGTATATATTTTACTGAAAACACATTTTATTTTCCTTGCATATTAAGATATTTCCCTTCTTATTTATTCAGGTATTTCCCTTATTATTTTAGTAGTTGTAATTACATATATTAATTAGAATTTTTAACTCTTAGAAACCTTAATTTCTAGTGAAAAATAAAGAAGTAAACAATTATGGACTCTTACATTAGCATTCTGTGGCTTGGCAAATTTAATAATACTTTTTATAATTCCTAGAGACATATGCTACTCCATAGCACAATCTATCGATAAAGCATAGGACATGTTTACTAATAGATCTGAATATCTTTACTTTTTCTGTAATAAGGACACAAAAGTGGTAAACTTAGACTTGTTTAGTAATTAATAGTTCTGTATTTTATCTTACTTGAAAATAATCTAG
The DNA here is from genome assembly GCA_031878705.1 of Tapirus indicus. Classification (NCBI taxonomy): domain Eukaryota; kingdom Metazoa; phylum Chordata; class Mammalia; order Perissodactyla; family Tapiridae; genus Tapirus; species Tapirus indicus. Next base: position 5,492,136 of record CM062933.1, read on the forward strand.
ATATTCAATGAATTTTCCATCATTTTGTTGAACTCAGCAAACTCTAAAGTTTTAAGTTACCAAAGAGATTTTAGAAGCTATTTTAAGTACACATGCCATAAAATATAATTATTACTAAAAGTTTATCTGTAAACTCTTATCTCATTTATGTCTACCTAAATCATTTCTTCCTCCAAAGTATGTTTAGATTACCCACGAAACTTCAGGAGACATTAGACAATATCAGCTATCATTCTAAGTTATTATTTTTTGCAGACAAATTTTGTTAATTGTGTCTTTGTTAACAGACATAACATGAGTTTATTGGATTAATAACCCCAGGTAGAATGAATGTTGCATGTCTGCATCATATCCAATGCTGATATCTCTGAAGATGTGCTTGTTTAAATCAAACCAACAAACTTAAATAAAATTTTGTTTACTAAAAATTTTTTTTTATCATGTTAACTTAGACGTTTGGGTTAGTTTCTATTACATTTATGTAATCACTTGCTTTAAGCCAATTAAATAGAGCTCTCTAAAAAAATTATACCATCCGGAGGTAGAAAAATATCACATACACACACACATAAACAGACAGATGCAACAAAGATTTTATAGCCTCCAATGTATAATTTTTCTTTAGATTTTTGGGCAAGGGTGCTTTCATAGCAGTGCATCTCCAAAAGCTTCCTACCTCTCCCTTTTTTTTTCCAGTCATAGGAATCTGGGATCCTCTGGATAACAGCTCCTAGAGAGGTCACAAGTTTTTGAGATAAACAGGACGGGTTAGTTACTTATCAAAGGACTGACACGCCCATCCAATTACACTATCCTTAATTTGCTTCTTTCCCTCTGGGTACTTAATTTTATCTCAATTTGGGGAAGAAGGCCTAAAAATTTTCTTTCCGGCTTTGAATATCAGCTTCCAATTTGGCCAAATTTCTTATCATGTTAGTGAGTCCTTTCAAATATCTTGCCAGGTTTCAGCCTGGACAAACAGTAACTATTCTTGGCAACATTAAACAACTCCATTAATTTTTAAATTTTAGTTTCCTCTTGACTGTTTCAGCATAGCAGTTTCCCAGAAAGTCTCCCAGTCTTGTTAACCCTGGGAGGGTTTCATATTGGGTCCCCCTCCAAAGGTGTCTGTAAAGCCATGACTTGATAAGTGCACTTCTTAAATGGTCTCAGCTAATTGGAATACTCCTTCTAATGGCCAATGTACAAGTTTTGGAGGCTCAAAGGAGCCCCAAAGTGGCCACTGTAATTTTAAATTATCCTGAGGTATCTAGATCCAAAGGTCCAGCCATTTACGGTTATCCCCATTTTGTTAAGCACTTGCAAATATCCGCCCTGTATGTATTGTACTTGAATCCAGACAGAGTTCCAGGGCGAGACTGCCTGTCAGGAACTCATCAGCTTTCAGGAGCATGATTTCCTGTTTTCTTTTAGTTTCATTTTACCATAAAGTTTGAACAATTTCTAAGGAGTATTTAGTGGGTCAGAAGTGTGCTACTTGTAAGAATCACTTCTGAAAGGCTGTGAACACTCTCTTATGTGTGATGCTTTCTCCCACCAGCACTTTACAACTCCCATTGGGGCTTGGAGCTTGTGGAAGAACTATCCTCATGTGTGCGTCCCTGGACGAGCTGTCGATTACTTAAAGTGGACAGTCACGATGGAATTCCCTAGGGGACCACTGCTCCTCATGAGGCTCAACCTCAGGCACTCCCTCTAGGTTCTCAGCCCCTGAGAAGGCCTTCTGCCTGGGAGGAGCTGGTGTCCCTTATTTTCAGAGCTGAATGAGTTTTCAGTCTCTCATTTTGCTATTAAACAATTTTTTCAGATTTTTAAAGACACAGTTCTTTCCAATTTAAAGCCAAATTAAAAAGGTCAGCCTGCTCTGTTCACTCCAAAGTCCCCCCCAGGTTCCCCTGGTCTAGGAAATCTCCCCCTAGGTTCCTCTTACCTAGCAAATGTACCAGTACCCCATTTAGACATCTAGTCTTAAGACTTGAAACAGCTCAAGTAAAAGTCAGGACATACAACTTAAATTTGGAGGTCCTATTTCAGGAGAAACTCACTGGGGGCACCTGAAGTGTGCCCTGAAGCTGGAGGGACTCGGTGGGCCCTAGGGGTACTCATTGAGTTTAAAGTAGATTCCAGGTGGTCTCTAGTGGGTTTTTTGAAATCCTGCTGCCTACACCGAGAAATGTCGATGTGAAATAATCAATAACCGCTCTATACATAAGAGAGATAAGGTGAGTTTTACTTGAGCCAAAATGAAGATTACAAGCCAGGAAGGCCTTTTGCAGGAAGGAAGAAAGCTTTCTAGAAAAGCATGATTTTCAGTATAGTCTTATACCTTTTTAGAACAAAGAACATACATTAAAGATGCCCAGGATACATATTCATCAAAGTTTCACAGAGGTATTCAGTTGCAAATTAGCAGGTCAACGTGGCTCCCAGAAAAGGACTAATACGTTGTCACCAATAGAGTGTAGGAGGGGAAGTATGCATTCTTAAGAGAGTGCATTCTTTACTTTACTGGTTAAAATGATGTACAATGTATGTTTGATGGGCCATAAGTCAGGCTTCTTTAGTTCAAGTTGAATGAGTTTTTGAACCCAAATAGTTAGGCCATACACCTCAATATGTGAAAATCTCTTGTCAGTGGCTGTACCAATTTATATTCCCATCAGCAGTGAATGAGGGTTCCCTTTTCTCCACCATTTGTTATTTCTTGTCGTTTTAATACTAGCCAATCTGACAGGCATGAGGTAATACCTCATTGTGGTTTTGATTTGCATTTCCCTAAAAATTAATGATGTTGAACATCTTTTCATGTGCCTGTTAGCCATCTGTGTATCTTCTTTGGAAAAATGGCTATTCAAATCCTCTGGCCTTTTTTTTTTTTTTTTTGGTGAGGAAGATTAGCCCTGAGCTAACGTCTGTTGCCAATCCTCCACTTTTTTGCTGAGGAAGACTGGCCCTGGGCTAACATCTGTGCCTATCTTCCTCTACTTTATACGTGGGACACCTGCCACAGCATTGCCTGATAAGGGGTGCATAGGTCCGCACCCAGGATCCGAACCCATGAACCCCAGGCTGCCGAAGTAGAGCATGCGAACTTAACTACCATACCACCAGGCTGGCCCCACATCCTCTGGCCATTTTTTAATCAGTTTGTTTGGTTTTTTTGGAGTAATATGAGTTCTTTATATATTTTGGATATTAACCCTTTTTTGGATATAATGTGCAAATATCTTCTCCCATTTGGTAAGTTGTCTTTTTGTTTTGTTGATGGTTTCCTTTGCCATGCAGAAACTTTTTAGTTTGATTTAGTCTCATTTGTTAATTTTTTCTTTTGATTCCCATGCCTGAGGAGACATGATATTCAAAAAGTTACTGCTAAACCCTATGTCAAAGAGCGTACTACCTATGTTTTCTTTTAGAAGTTTTAGGGTTCAGGTCCTACATTCAAGCTTTTAATCCATTTTGAGTTAATTTTTGTGAATTGTATAAGATAGTGGTCTACTACCATTCTTTTGCATGCTGCTGTCCAGTTTTCCCAACACCATTTATTGAAGAGAGTTTCCTGTATCCATTCTTACCTGCTTCATAGAAATTTAGCCATCCATAGATGTGTGGGCTTATTTCTGGGTTCTCAGTTCTGTTCCATTGATCTCTGTGTTTGTTTTTCTGCCAGTATCATGCTGTTTTGATTACTATAGCTTTGTAGTATACTTTTCAGGGAGTGTAGTACCTCTAGCTTTGTTTCTTTTTCTTAGGATTGCTTTGGTTAGTCAGGGTCTTTTGTTGTCCCATATAAATTTTAGGATTCTTTGTTTTATTTCAATGGAAAATGTCATTGGGATTCTGATTAGGATTGCATTAAATCTGTGGACTGCTTTAGGAAGTATGAACGTTTTAACTATGTTAGTTCTTCCAGTCCATGAGCACAGAATATCTTTCCATTTCTTTATGTCTTCTTTAATTCAACAATGTCTTATAGATTTCATTGTACATGTCTTTCACCTCCTTGGTTAAATTTATTCCTAGGTATTTTATTCTTTTTGTTGAGATTGTAAATGGGATTGTATTCTTGATTTATCTTTCTGCTACTTTGTTGTTAGTGTATAGAAACACAACTGATTTTTGTATGTTGATTTTATATCCTGAAACTTTACTGGATCATTAATTATTTCTACTAGCTTTTTGATGGATTCTTTAGGGTTTTCTATACATAAAATTTTGTCATCTGCAAATAGTGACAGTTTTACTTCTTCTTTTCCAATTTGGATCCCTTTTATTTCTTTTTCTTGCCTAATTGCTTTGGCTAGGACTTCCAATACTATGTTGAATAACAGTGATGAGAATGGGCATCCTTGTCTTGTTCCTGTTCTTGGGGGGGGTAGCTTTCAATTTTTCAAGATTGAGTATGATGTTAGCTGCGGGTTTGTTGTATATGCCTTTAATATGTTGAGGTACTTTCCTTCTATACTTATTTTATTCAGAATTTTTATCATAAATGCCTGCTTAAACTTGTCAGATATTTTCTCTAAATCTATTGAGATGATTATGTGATTTTTATTCATTTCGTTAATGTGGTGTATCATGTTGGTTGATTTGTGGATGTTGAGTCATCTTTGCATCCTGCAATAATTCCCACTTGATCATGGTGTATGGTCCTTTTAATGTATTGTTGTATTTAATTTGCTAATATTTTCTTAAGGATTTTTACATCTATGTTCTTCAGTGATACTGACCTCTAATTTTCTTTTCTTGTGTTGTCTTTGTTTGGTCTTGGTGTCAGGATAGTGTGGTCCTTGTAAAACTTTTAACATTTCCTTTCCTTTTAACCTTTATGTTATAATTGTTTACGAATCTATTCTGATATAGATTTGCAATTTTCTGATTCTGTGGATGTGTTCTATTAATCACCTTGGTCTAAGCTTTGCATACATTTCTCTTTTTTTTGCTTCAGGTAGGAGAGCTTCTTTCAACATTTCTTGTAAGGCAGGTCTAGTGGTAGTGAACTCCCTCAGCTTTTGTTTGTCTGGGAAAGCCTTGATTTCTCCTTCATATCTGAAAAATAACTTTGTGGCATAGAGTGTTTTTGGCTGACAGTTTTTATATTTCCACATTTTAAATATATCATTCTACTCTCTCCTGGTCTATAGTTTCTGCTGAGAAATCTGCTGATAGCCTAATGGGGGGTTCCTTGTAGGGTGTTGTTTTTTTCTCCTTGCTGCTTTTAATATTCTTTGTTTGTCATTGATTTTTGACAGTTTTATTGTCATGTGTGTTGGAGAAGGTCTTTTTTTGTTGAGATAATTGGGTGTTCTGTTAGCTTCATTGATCTGTATATCCGGTTCCTTCCCCAGGTTTGGGAAGTTCTTAGCTATTATTTCTTTAGATAAGCTCTCTCCTCCCTTCTCTTTCTGGGATACCATTATCCTTATGTTGCCTTTTCCATTGGAGTTGAATAATTCTTGTAGAACTCTACATTTTAAAAAATCTTAGTGCTCTCTTCTCTTTTACCTGCATCATTTCTAGGTTTGTATCTTTGAGCTTGCTAATTTTGTCTTTCATACAGTCTGCTCTATTTCCAGTGCTTTCTAGTGTATTCTTTATGTCATTTATTGAGTTCTTCAGCTCTAGAATTTCTGTTTGTCTCTTTTTAGAGTTTAAATCTCTTTGGTAAAGTATTTCTTTTGTTCATTGATTATATTCTTGAGCTCATTGAACTGCCTTTCTGAGTTTTCTTGTAGTTTGTTGAGTTTCTTCTTGACTGCTATTTTGAATTCTTTTTCAGTTAGAGCACAATCTTTCATGTCTTTATGTTTGTTTTCCGGAAAATTGTTTTCTTTTTGTGATGCCGTGTTACCTTTTTTGTGTGTGTGGTGCTTGCTGAGTTGTTCCTCTGCAGTTGCACTTGTTATAGCAAACACTTTGCTTGTTTAGGCATAGCTTTGCTTGTTTTGATCAAACTTGTCAACTGGTTGGAGCATAGAGGCCTTTCTTTTGTTTTTCAGTAGGTGGCATTATAGTGCTAATTTTTGTTTTTTCTTACCTAAGGTGCCTATGGCTATGTTTGAGGATCTGTGCATTCCACCCTCTACCACCTCTGTTTGGGGTATTGTCGGTACTTTCATTGTTGCCACCTGCCCTCTGGGGGTCACTGATGCCTTGCTGTATCTGATGTTGCTGCAGTCACTAACTGCACTGCCAGGGATACAGGAATGGCTGATGCCTCCACCATGTCCAGGATCACCTGGGTCAGAAGCTCTGCCACCTTGGCAGGGGAGGGTTGGGTGGGAGGGTGTAGAGTATGCAGGATAATGCCTCTGCTGTTGTGTGTTTCCTGTGGCTCAGATACTGCTGAAGTTGGGATGTTGGAGTCATATGCACACTTCTGCTACTACTAGGCTCTCAGTTGCGGCTGGGGGCTCAGGATCACAGGGCTCTGCTTCTGCTGCTGCTCTGCTCTTTGTGGCCACAGGTGCCTCTGCGGCTGGCTGGCTGGAGTCGCATATGTGCCACTGCTACTGCCCACCAGGTTCTCTGAGGCTAGAGTTGGCTGGCTCAGTCACTGCAGCTAGGGTCCAGCATCCTGGGCACCACCTTTGCTCTTCCCCTATTTTGCCTTCTCTCTGTGCTCTGATTTACCCACCTTTGTATGTACTGATGTGGGGATCTCTCTGGTGTCCTGGTGTATTGTGTCTTGTAGGCTTTGTTGCATTATGAGTGTTTTAATCACTGTATATTGAACTGGAGAGACAAAGGGATCCTCTCAGACTGCCATGATGATGACCTTAAAGCTTTTTATACCAGTGATATACAGTTAGAAAATTACATAGGAAAAAAATCCACTTATAATAGCAGCAAAAACACACAGAAATAAACCTAGAAGAGATTTGTACAGTCTCTATGGAAAAAAAAAATTTAAAAACATTAACAAAGGTTGTAAAATAACTAAATGAGCAGTTATACATGTTTATGAATAGGAAAAAATATGGTAAGGATGTCATTTCTCTTCAAATTGATCCCTAAATATATACATATTTGGTGAAAATTTATGTTCTATGAACTAGATTAGTCAATTCATAAATAATTCCAACCTAAATATTGGGAGCCTTTTCCTACTTCTCATAATGGAGGCTCTCTCTTCTCTCCAGAAAACAAATCTAAACATTGGGAGCCACCTCCTACTTCTGGTAATGGAGACTTTCCTTCTCTCTCCAGAAAACAAGTCTAAATTTGATGAATAAACATTAACTTACACATTGAAGAGGATCAGAGAAACTCAAATAGGATGAATACAAGTAGAAACACACCTAAATACAATGTAGTCAAACTACTGAGAACAAAGTCAAGGAGAAAAATATTTAAAGCAATAAGAGAAGAAAGACACCATGATAAGAAGAACATCTGGGTTTTCATTAAAACGACCAAGGAGAAAAGGCAAGAAGGACATTTCATAATGATGAAAGTGTCAATACGTCAGGAAGAGAAAACATTTATAGATGTATATGCACCTAACTAGAAAACCACAAAACTAACAGAATTAAAAGGAGTAATTGACAATTTTATACTCCTCCTGCAATAAAAGTTAGAATAAATAGGTAGAAAGTCAATAAGCATATCAAATACCATCAACTAACTTGATGTAACTGACTTATACGGAAAACTCCAGCCGAGGACAGACTGCACATTCTTTTTAAGTACACGTGAAACATTCATGAGCATAGGCTGTATGCTAAATCATAAAAGTACTTGCTTGTGAATTTTCACAACAGCATTATTCATAATAGCTCCATATTAGAAACAGCAGAAATGTACATTTGCTTGTTAATGAATAAACAATTGTAGTATATCCACACAATGAAATACTATTAAACAATAAAATTTGCAAATTACTTTTATATGTTATAACATAGATAAATCTTAAAAACGTCATGTTAAGTGAACGATGCCAGACAAAAAAGACTACGTATTGTATGATTCTATTTATATGGCATTTCTAGAAAAAGGCAAAACTGTAGTGACAGAAGCAGACCATCAGTTACTGGAGCTTGTCATGGGGGAGTGTGGATTCAATGCCTTGTGTCTTTAACAGAATTATTTAGAATAAAAATGATCATTTTGGTATTAAGACAGTGATGAATTTTATAAAACAGTCTTTAATAGTCATTATTTAAAGCTTCAAATCAATGGAGACTAGTGTTACTGATTTGCCACAACCCTCTTCCCAAGTTCAGATCAATTTTTAAAAATTTCCTATGATTAGCTTATCATATGCGTGCTTTCTAATTTTCATTTTGGATCAGGTTTATACAATTATTTCTTTAATATTTTAATTGTATTATTATGTTTTTATTTCTATCATAGTTAATTGTGTGTTTCAAATTTAAATAAGGAGACATAACTCACATTGTTAAAAAAATTTTCAGCTTAAAATATACTTCTTAGATATTTTAGAAGAAATTACTTTAAATCACAGGGAATAGTCAAATTCACTTATCTCCCAACTTTGTTTCTTTTTTCCATTCTAAATATATATCTTATGTGTTATCTTTTCCATAATTTAAAATGATTCACTAGGGAATCTATAGATTTTTGACACTAACTTTTATTCAGAGTGGTCCTATTTACTTATTATTAATGAAATCAAGTTGGCATATTAATACTGAGATCAAGTTGCTGAACATTATTCAGAATTTATCCCTTACATGGTCTGGATATAAGAAATATAGAGGTGGTAAAAATTCCATGCCATATTTCCAAGGAATTGTGGCTGTGCATTTAGCTACAAACCAATTTGAAAGTGGGACATTAGCCTCTGTTATATATAATTCATTTGAAAAATGTAAAAGAAGATTCTAATTTTTAGTGCACACTTGAGAGAACAAGTTGCCATTTAGATTCCATTTGCAGAAATATAGCAGTGGCCTATGATACTCTGGAGAGAATATGGTGAGTATTGAAAGGACTTAAAAACTATTAACATTATTAACATTATGACTGCTTATTTCCTGGCTATTGTTTTAGATGTTGATTTTACTTTAAGCTTTTTTTTTTTAATGTTTTTACTTAAAGCTTCCAAACACTGGGAAGCTACTTTATATTTTTTCAGGAAAAAAATTTAAGCAAAGATATGAGATGGTTCAAGTTGGTCACATGTCCTATCAGGAACAGTGCTGATAAACTGGACAGTTTTGTGGGGCATAACTCTTAGGATATCGACACAAAAAATTAGGAGTTGATCATATCTGGACCAGGCATTTGACACATTTTGTATTTGTACTATGTTCTGGTATGGTAACAAAAATTAAAAATGAAGAAAATAAGTACAAATACCTATGTATGCTGTGGAAAACCTGCAATACAGTAGAAAACCACTGTGTGGTTAATAGAACAGGATTCCAGCACAGTTCAATAGAACTTTCTGCGATAATGGAAACATTCTGTATCTGGACTGTCAGTGTGACTGCTTGAGCATTAGCACAACAAGTGTCCCAAACTTACAGCCATTTCAGTTTCATTCCAGTCCTGTTGGACTAGATTTTATGCAGTTAGTAGTGTGTAATTACTGAGAACATAAGCGGAAGGAATAAAAGCCAAAGAACTAAGGTAGAGACACTTGACTCTTGGGAATGCTGAACCACGGATGGGCTATTCTGGAGCACTGCATTTTGAACTTGCAAGACTAAAGGTAATTATACATATAGTGCACTGGATGAGTTTTAGATTCAGACATAAATGCCAAAATTTGGTGAAGTGGACAAACCTACTCAGACTAAACCAGTACATTCAAAATGGAAAACAGTCCTTAGATTCTAGTTAACCTCTCTAATGCCATTTAAGAAAATCTTCCCCTATCCACAGATCATGCTGGAGGATGGGTTTAGATGGCCATGTCTGCACTTACTTCCTCCTTGGTTACAACTAATACGTTTACCAGTGGAGGATGCTTAATTCAAGCAAGGACAGGCAGATTTGCTCTCCTAGGAATTGAGAATTGGAACAAGAGCCTGAGTCAACTGAGGCAGAACACTAGAGCTTTAGGGTTATACAATCCAAGGGTTGAACAGGTTATGTTGTGGGAAAATTCTAGAATCCAGATTTTAGCGAGGAGAATGGCGTGAATAGAAAAGTAGAAACAATGAATCATGTGGTTCCCAAGAGTGTCAGAGAAACTACCCATTGACAACTTCACTTCTCATGGGCTTATCAGCCCATTTGTCCCTATCCACACCTTTACCCCTTTCCTGACAATAAACTTCCATTTTGATTTGAGCTGGTTAAGTGGGTTTCTCTTTCTTGAACTTGAGCTTGCCCTAAAACAGGAGGGACATGCCAGTCCCAGTGCGTGCTGAATAAAAAAATTACTTCTTTCTTCTCTTTTTTTTCTTTCTTTCTTTCCTTCCTTCCTTTTTTGGGGCATTTTTTTATATAATTCTCTCTCTGTTGTCTAGCTCCATCTGTGATTCACATCCCTTGCTATGTGTTAGAATTATTTGGCCAACTTTTGTTTAAAAGTTGTCGTTATCGATGTCCAGGACCCATCCCGGACAAATCAAAATATCTGGGTGATAGGGTTCAGATACCAATATAGTTTTAAAGGTTTCCCAGGTGATTCTGAGGTATATCCAGGTTTGAGAGGCACTGACCTGTACACGATAGTTTTCTAGTCTTCTAAGATAAAAATCATCTGTCAGTTTATTTAATAGAGCTTTATTCACATATTTGCTTATAGATGTCTTAATTTTGGTACAATATGCCAATCAGGTATATTTTATGGGGCGCTGATTTTTGGTCAGCAGGTTTTATCTGTATTTTCAGCATCACTATTAGGCATGTGACATTTTAACCGTAAAACACTTTGGAATCATATTGAGCAGCGTGTTATTTGTAACTTTTGATGTTATACAATAAAGTACAATAAAATAATAGAAGACGTTTTGATCTTGAATGAGAAAGATCAGATTAGTCTACTAAAATGAAAATATCTTTACGTTGGAAAGGTAAGGAATAAGTGAAGAGTGATAAATAAGACACAAATAAGAATTCCCTGCTATACGTTTTTCTTATTTGAGGTAAATCATTACAATTTCATGAGCTTTCAAACCTCCCACTTTAGATAATGCAATGTTCATTTATTTTCAATTAGATATTATTATGTAAAGAGGGTTATTTGAAGAGTCTTCTATGTACGATCAGGTTAAAAATACTTGGTTGTGGGAACATTATTGCTCAGGGGCTGGACTAAAGGAGTTGAATTTTAAATTCTAAATTTAAATTCCATTTAAATAAGAATTAGAACTTTACATTCTGATGAATAATTCTTGTTTTTATAAAGGCAGGGAAAGTAAGCCAGTAACAAGCAGTTATTTAGTACTAGTAGGTTAGACCAGAAAAATAAATATTTGGAATTAAGTTTCAAACACTTTGCAGTTTGAAACCAGGATTGTTGCTTCAAGAAATGAAAATTCTAAAAGTATGAGGACAGATAGGTTCGGGATAATTTCATAAAGTTTTTAAATATATTCAGTTCTCTTACACAGGTAATGTATGCAGTTTTCCATCTCCCTCAAGAATAGGACAACAAAAAACTATTTTATTCTGTAGCATAGGGACTTATGAAGATTGTTTTCTGACAGCAAAATCTGTTAAGCATTAGAACAGATTACTAGAGGAGGTTGTAAAATCACTTTCTCTTGAGGTCCCTAAAAATAGAATCATTTCTCCTTTTCTTGGTATGTAAAGAATGCTTCTTCCTAAGAGAAGAGGGATGAAATAACCTGACCTCTAACTGTCGCTTTCATCTGGCCTGTTTCAGATTGTTTTGTGTGGGGAGAAAATATGGCCAGAAACCTCATTTGAGTGTTGGCAAAAAAAAAAAAAAAAAGAGGACTAAAGGAATAACTTTAGAACAAAGCATGTACATAAAGTACACATGATTCATGCTGTTAATTTCCATGAAATCCTATTTCTGCATTTGAACATTTATTGCTTTGGACATTAAGAAAAAGAAATAAGGTTCAATTTGATCAGGACTGTTCAGTTGTCTTTTCCTAGGAGTACAGTTTCTACTCAGAGAGGCTGAAGTGGCAGTGTCCACAATACTATGCTTATTGGTGTTTTGGAGCACCCAGAAATGCCCTCTGTAGATCCTTTGACTACAGATTAGCAGGGAGAGTGATGGTGGGGATATAGAACTTAGAGAATTTGTAATGTGATAAGTACCTTCATAGCATTTTATGCAATATCTATGGGGTGGTGGTAACTCTGCCAAGGTTCAGGGTAAGTATAGATATAGGGTAGCCTTCACCTAGAGAGTAATATTTGTTGTGAGTATTGGAGTAGTAATATGTGCTCAACCAAAGGTTTACCAAGTCTGTGGCAATGCAAAAAATATGGAGGAGCTTCCAGAGCATGGGGTTGTGGCAGGAAATACAGCTATGAGTCTTTTGAGGTCATATTCATTAAGTACCATGGATTAATTTAAAGGAATTTGGTTAAGAATCTTGCATTACTGTTTTAAGGAATTTGGTTGTTAACATACATCAGATTGGCAAACTATGCTAGTGGGTCATATCCAACCTGCCACCTGTTTTTGTAAATATGGTTTTATTGGAACACACATTTGTTTATGTATTATATGTGGCTGTTTTTGTACTATAATGGTAGAACTGGGTAGTTGCAACACAGACCTTATGGCCCACAGAACCTAAGATATTTATTATCTGACCTTTTACAGAGAGTTTGCTAATCTCTGTTATAGATAATAGTTTTGTTTTCCTTGGGGAATGGTCTGATCAGATTTATGACTTAGAATGCTAACTTTGGCAGCACTGAGAGGATACTAGCTTCTTGACATACCTGAGTTCTTTGCAGATAGACATGCTTCATAAAGATATTTTGAAGAATGAATGAATATATTCATTAGGTGATATCAGAGTGAGTTAAAAAGTAAATTCAGATTTCAAGTGAGAGACAATAAAGGCCTGAAATAAGTATAGTGGCAAGAGGAATAGTAAGGAGAGGATCTAAATTAAAGTTATTTAAGAAATAGAATTAGCTGGACTTGACTTGGTCATTTTAGTCAATCAGTTTTTCATTTATTTGTTCTACCAATAGCTCTTATTTTTAAGCTTTTGGTTATTGAAATTTTTAATATATGCAAAAGTAAGGATGAACAACCTTGTAAGGAACCCCCAGTCTCAATAATAATCAGCATTTGCCAATCATATTTTATATATCCTCACTCCCCAATAAAACACGATTATTGGGCCAGCCCTGTGGCCTAGTGGTTAAGTTTGGCATGCTCCATTTCAGTGGCCCAGGTTTGTGGGTTGGGATTCCAGGCCCAGACCTACACCACTCATCAGCCATGCTGTGGTGGCAACCCACGTACAAAATAGCGGAAGATGGGCTGGCCTGGTGGCATAGTGGTTAAGTTCACATACTCTGCTTTGGAGGCCCAGGGTTTTCAGGTTTTAATCCCAGGCACAGACCTACACACTGCTCATCAAGCCATGCTGTGGTGGCATCCCATTTACAAAATAGAGAAAGATGGGCACAGATGTTAGCTCAGGGCTAATCTTCCTCAGCAAAAAAATGAAGATTGTCATGGATGTTAGCTCAGGGCTAATCTTCCTCAGCAAAAACAACCAAAACAAAACACTATTATTTGCTGGAGTATTCTAAAGCAAAACCAGCACTAGTCCAAAGGTAATCAATAGTGCTGTCACTGCAGATAAGGGTACACAATCAATACTACTGTATTTTCCTGTTTAACTTAAAAAGTGGCTGGTGCAGTGCTTGTCATAGAGTAGTACAATAGTTTTCACCCTGGGAAGGTTTTCCAAGATGCACATGCCTGGGCCTATCCCCAGACATTCTGATTTCGTGATTCTGGAAAGGTCCTCTGGTCATGCATTTTGACAGTGTCCCAAAGATGATGCCAAAGAGCTTCAAAGACTGTGAAGCATCAGGTTAGTTAAATACCATGGCTCCATGAGACATCTTTATGGGTTTCACACATACTACATTTTTGACCATTACATCATTTGGGACCTAAATCAATACTAAGGCTGTGAACATTCTGACGTTAAAACCACGTGTAGGCATTCTGTAACTTCAGAAAGTTTGAAAACAGTGCAGTGGACACCTTATACGTAGAAGGACATATGTCTCCAGTTGCTGGGCTAGTTCTGGTTATTGTCTGTTGCCTGGAGTAATTATTAATAGCACTCTGTTTCACGCGCAAAAGGATCCCAGTTTGGATAATTATTAATATTATTGAATGTGAAAAGTGAATATTCACTAATATGAAAAGTATTCAGCCTACTTTTAGATCATGGAAAATGATTTGAATTTTTATTCAGAGAAGAATAAGGAAGCAGAAAAATAATATGGTCGATTTATGTTTTTAAAAGTTCAGTGGCCAGGATGTAAAGAATTGATCGAAAGGCAGCAAGGGTGTCCCTGCTTCCAGACGGTGGCATTCAAGGGGGATGCCATTCAAATGAACTGTTGGCCAAACAAGTGTGAAATTCAGAAGAGCAGTGTGGATTAGAGATCAGTGTGGGAACTCTTCATATCAAGAAATGCACAAATGGTTGAGATCAACTAGGAGAGAGTATGAAAAAAAGGAAGAGAACCAGGAGTAGCTTGGGGTCAGTCTAGCATCTTAATGTTTGTAAGAGGGAAAAAGAGTACTGGCAAAGGATATCAGCCTTGAGAGGAGATTATTTCAAAGAGTGAGTTTCATCTCTGCTAAATGTGATTGTGAGAATGTCATGGTTGAATTCCTTGGGAAGTAGATTCTGGGCAGAAGTGTAATGTGCAGGATGTTTATCCGGGAGGCTTTTGGGATCAACATCTGTGGAAGAGAAGGGTCAGAAGGAAGATTAGCAGGAGAAATGGAGCCACTATGTAGTTCCAACAGCAACCTTGGCTGACTTCCCAGGGAGCTCTGGAGCTAGAATGATCCTTTAGGGTTGTCCTGAGTTGGCCAGAAGTCCAGATCATTATACTCCCATTGGAATGTGGGCCACCCTAAGAAGAGGTGTGACTTTAGGTGATGTGGCTTCCTGCAGTTGAGGCAATGTCTGAAGAAAGTGGCAGTTGAAGGCTATCTGCTGACAGCACTTGTAGCAGTTGGGGCAACAAGTGTTTCATTGGATGGGGATCTGAGTGGCCCATCATAGTGTCTACCACAGAGGACAAGCTAGATGAGGACCGATAACGTGGCCTTTGTTTATTTGCTTATTCAACATATTTAAAGAACATCTACAGTGTGCCAGGCAGTGAGCAAAGTGCTGGTGGATAAATATGTAAAACAAATATTATGCATTGTAATAAGTGTAGTGAGCTAAAGGAACAGAGTTAAGTAATGGAGAGTACAAGGCTGGGATTTACTTAGCTTATTTAAGGAAGCCTTTGTGACCTTTACAATAATGGTTTAGTGGAGTGGTTTGGGTAGAAACGGGCTGGGTAAGTTTGAGCAATGAATGTGATAGTTTTATTTTCAAACAGATAAGTTGTGACTTCTATTTGAAACGATAACATTGCCAACTTTGTTAAAAACATACTGGCTAATAATGACTCATAGATAAGGTTCTCTTATATTCAGTCTTTAGAATTCTTTCACTTCTGTTTGCTTAGTTGATTCTCAGCTCTGTAAGATTGACAGGAAAAGTATCATTCTCCCATCTTATGAGTAAAGCTACTGGAGTTCCTAGAGGCTGGGAGATATACTGAGAGTCAGAGTGTGGTGGGAGGGGAAATGAGGCTGAGAAGCCCGTCTTTTTACGTATTTTCCACTAGTCTTTCCATCAAATCAAACTGACCTACTGACTGGTTGATATTAGGGAGGGCTTAAATGTCTTTTATCAAAATCAAATAATCATGTTTCACGTATATTTACCAAATGAAATACAATATTTGGGATATGCTTAGACTAAAAATTTATTTATTTTTTATCTGAAATTCAAATTAACCAGATTTCCGTATTTCAATTTGTTAAGTCTGGCAGCTCTAGTTGTATGACACAATGAGATTTCCAGCTTCCTTTATGGTCTGTTCTAAACAAAAGAAGAGTCCCCTGATAGCATGTGCAATTGGCAACAGTAGAAATATAAGCCCTGCCAACGCTAAGACCTATGTTGATGGGCATGCCTAAATGAATGTAAGTTAAAGTGAGCTAAATCAATGCATGCTGAGCAAGTCTGGCTTGTATATGTTGCCCACCATCAGATGTGGAATCTTATTAATGTCCACAGAATCTTCCCAGGTGAGAAGAGACATGACAAGACAGTTTTAATAAGCGTAGAGGTGTACCTGGCAGATGGTCTAGCATTTTCTAGTGCCAAGTAGCAAAAATCTGTAGTTAACACTTGAATGCATTTCCAAATCTTCCTCCGGGCCACCTGTTGGGGTCTCTGGCAGCCTTTGCTCTGGCTTCAGAATGGTAAATGTTCTGGAAAAAAAGGGAATAGGAACAATTTGTCCCAGTTCACCATGATTAGACACTGATCTCTGGGCCAGCTGCTATCCAAAGATGGCATCTTTAAGAGTGTGATCATAGAAGTAAAACAGTCTGTGAGCTTGACAAGAGGCAACGAAGGCATCTGCCTGGTGCCAGAGAGTAAGTGAAGACAGGCGAGTCAGTACACTTGTCTTCGCAGCCGTGTTAATCTAAAGCTTATCCTAAGCCCTGAGGCTATTATTTTTATAATGTAAAAAGTAATTAAAACTCAGACTTTGGGGACCTTCTTAGTATTTGGCTCTATTACTAGAGTCTTACTGCTATTAAAGGGAAAATACGTGTCATAGACACCCTGAATTCTTAATAATCAAAGGTTAATACATAAATAGGTCACAAAATAGAGAAGAAAGTGTCCACAAATGAAATACATTTTTCTGGTACACAAGCTGCAGTATCTATCCTTATTTGCATTTGGGATGTTGTTATAAATGGTTTCTTTTTATACTGTGAGAATTTGTGATGTGTCTCCAAATTAATGCATTTGGATATGTCTTCTTGATGAGAACTCTTGCTGTGAGCAGGAAGAGAAGGAAAAAAATCTACTTAAAATCAGAACTGCTTATATTGAAATGGATTACATGATTGGATATTCAAGAGTATTTAATTAAAGCTCAGTTGTACTGTAATTTTCTTTTAATAGTTGATTAAAGCTGTGTAAATAGATATCAGAGACATCATTCCATTGTTTATAGATGCATCTCCAGTATTGGAAAACAAACAGCACACATGTGTAGTAGTAGTTAAGAATGTAGTTAAGAAAACAGACTGTTGTATCAGATTGTCAAATGGTCTGGGTTTGAGTCCTGCCTTCACCATTTATTTGCTGTGTGAACTTGGGAAAGTCACTTCACCCCTCTGAACTTCAATTCCTTAATCTTGCAAAAGAGGGCTAATTATCATACCTACTTTATAAGGGTGTTGTGAGGTTTAAAAGAGTTAATCTAGAGAGAATACTTAGAATGCTGTCTGGCATAATGAACTCTATAAAGTATGTTTTGATATTATTTGTTCATAAACCTCTTTATGATAAGGTTTATAGCTTCTGTGGTTGATGAGATAATTTCAAAATATTCCATGGAATTTCTCTTTCTGCCATCTCTTTCTAACCACATTTAGTATTAAACTTTTCCACTCATACTTCTGGTTTCTCTGTGTTTATGTCTGTTTATTTTTAAAACACCATTGGACCTATTGTATATTTTATTTTAATGTGCATCAAAGTGATAAATTTTAACAATGACATTTGTTGAGTAGCTTCAAAAGTGAGACTAGAGAATCTCCTTCCTTTGAGATTTTTAAATATGGGAAGCTTTTCTATGAGACTTTGAATTTAAGTTGTAGAAACCCACTGGCAAAGACCACCAGAATACTCCTCCAGTAAAAGTTAGGTGTATTCATCTTGCTACAGCTCACCTGAGAGGAACCTTAGGAGCACTGCAGTAAAGGGGGTTGGGGAGGAATTTTTTTTGTTTATTTTTTGTCTGTCTGTTTGTTTTCAGGGAAAGATTTGCCCTGAGCTAACATCTGTTGCCAGTCTTCCTCTTTTGTTTTTCTTCTCCCCAAAGCCCCAGTACATAGTTGTATATTCTAGTTGTAAGTCCTTCTAGTTCTTCTACGTGAGCTGTTGCCACAGCATGGTAACTGACAGATGGGTGGTGTGGTTCCGCGACTGAGAAATGAAGCCAGGCTGCCGAAGCAGAGTGTGCCAAACTTTAACCACTAGGCCATCAGAGCTGGCTCTGGGAGGGATTTTTGTATAGGGTTTGGGCTTGTGCTGCATGACTCTATGGAGAGATTAGGAAGTGGGAACCAGATTTGAATACCGTCAGAAAGACTGGAGCAGTTCAACAAATGAGAATCTGAGTAATCTTTGTTTAGGCATCAGGAGAAACAAAGCAGGGCCCAAGAGTCATTGGTAAGGAAGCAGCAATTATGCAAAAGGAGGAATTGTTAGTCATTTTACAACTATTCTATGAACTGGCTACATCCTGTTAGAAAATTGTTTATGTTCTATTAGGAACATTGTTGTGTCTTATTGGTAGCTGGGTTTACTTTTGCTTTTCAACATGTAACCCTGCCTATTAAAGATTATGTCCTGAACTCACTGTACCACATAGTGGGAGTTCACTTCTTGCTCTACATAAGTCCCCATGACTGCTGCTTAGGCCTGACTGGCTCCAATGTGTTCCTTTTTTCACTCTTTTATAAACTTTGACCATCCTTTAACTCTCTTAACTTTCCACTATCCTTTAACTCCCACAAGACAGGCTGTATAGTGGGGTGCACTACCTCCAGCATTGCCCTCTTCACCTCAGCGACGGCAATCACACGGACAGGCATTCATTCCGTGGGTCGTATTTCTCATCACCATGAGGAGCCGGAAGTTAGCAAGAGGAATAAACTTAGGCCAATTATAGCCAATATTCTAGATCCATCTCTTACAAAAGAACAGTACCTTCAGCTGTGGTTTGTAAACAAGGATGATATTCTTCAACTTTATCTGCCCAATCAAGTTAATCAATATAAATTAGAGAGAAGACTAGGATTTAGTACTGTTTTAAAATATTTGAAATTTTAGATTTATTTTTAAAATAAATTTTGACAACTTGTTTTAATATTATAGTAGTCTACTGGAGTAACTGTCATATATATATATAACATTGTCACCTTGACCCTTATAAAATCCCTGCCTGTGGAGTCAAGGGGAGATAATAAATCATTGAGCATTTGGAAGATACCTTTTTTTTATTGAGGTATAATTGACATAAAACATTATATTAGTTTCAGGTGTACAACATAATGGTTCAATATTTGTATATATTGTGAATTGATCACCACAATAAGCCTAGTTAACATCCATCACCATAGATAGTTACAATTTTTTTTTCTTGTGATGAGAACTTTAAGATTACTCTCTTAAAAACTTTTAAATATGCAATACAGTATTAACTATAGTCACCCTACTGTACATTATATCCCCATGACTTATTTATTTTATAACTGGAAGTTTGTATCTTGTGACTCTCTTCACCCATTTCGCCCACTCCCTACCCACTGCCTCTGGCAACCACCAATTTGTTCTCTGTGTCTTATAGCTTGCTTTTTTTTAAGATTCCACATATAAGTGAGATCATACAGTATTTGTCTTGCTCTGTCTGACTTATTTCACTTAGCATAATGGCCTCAAGGTCCATCCAGGTTGATGCAAATGGCAGAGTTACCTTCTTTTTTATGGCTGAATAATATTCCAGTGTGTGTGTGTGTGTGTGTGTGTATACACACAGGCATGCATACATACATACTGCACTTTATTTTTCCATTCATCCATCGATGGACAGTTAGGTTGTTTTCATATCTTGGCTATTGTAAAGCTGCATTGAACATGAGGATGCATATATCTTTTTGAGTTAGTGTTTCTCTTTTCTTTGGATAAATACCCAGAAATAGAATTGGTGGATCATATGGTAGTTCTACTTTTAATTTTTTGAGGAATGTTCCATACTGTTTTCCATTGTGACTGCACCAATTTACATTCCCACCAACAGTGCACAAGGCTTCCCTTTTCTCCACATCTTTGCCAACACTTGTTATTTCATGTGTTCTTGATAATAACTGTTCTACCAGGTGTGGGGATATGTCATTGTGGTTTTGGTTTGCATTTCCTTGATGATTAGTGATGTTGAGCATCTTCTCATGTACTTATTAGCCTTCTGTAGGTCTTCTTTGGGAAAAAGTCTATTCAGATCGTCTGCTCATTTTTAAATTGGATTGTTTCTTTTATTTGCTGTTGAGTTGTATGAGTTCTTTATAAAATTATTTTGGATATTAATGCCTTATCAGATATATGATTTGCAACTATGTTCTCCTATTAAGTAGGTTGCCTTTTCATTTTGCTGATGGTTTACTTTGCTGTGCAGAAGCTTTTTAGTTTGATGTACTCCCACTTGTTTATTTTTGCTTTTGTTGCTTTTGTTTTTGGTGTTAATCCAAAAAATCATTGCCAAGGGTGATGTCAAGGAACTACTGCTTATGTTTTTTTCTAGGAGTTTATGGTTTCAGGTCTTGCATTCAAGCCTTTAATCCATTTTGAGTTAATTTTTGTGTGTAGTGTAAGATAGTGGTTCAGTTTCATTCTTTTGCACGTGGCTGTCCAGGTTTTGCAGCACCATTTTTTATTTATTTAATTAATTAATTTATTTTTTTAGTGTGGAAGATTGGCTTCTGAGCTAACATCTGTTGCCAATTTTCCTCTTTTTTCCTTGAAAAAGATTGTCCCTCAGCTAACATCTGTGCCCGTCTTCCTCTCTTTTGTATTTGGGATGCCGCCACAGCATGGCTTGATGAGCGGTGTGTAGGTCTACACCCAGGATATGGACCTGCAAACCCTGGGCTGCTGAAGCAGAGCACACAAACTTAACCACTATGCCACCAGGCCAGCCCCTCCCAGCACCATTTATCAAAGAGACAGTCCTTTCCCCCATTGTATATTCTTGGCTCCTTTGTTGTAAATTAGCTGACCATATATACATGGGTTTATTTCTCAGCTCTCCATTCTGTTCCATTGATTTATGTGTCTGTTTTTATGCCAATACCATACTATTTGGATTACTACAGCTTTGTAATGTAGGTAGAAATCAAAGAGTGTGAAGCCTCTAGCTTTGTCCTTCTTTCTCAAGATTGCTTTGACTATTGAGGTTCTTTTCTTCCATACAAATTTTAGGATTGTTCTATTTCTGTGAAAAATGCCATTAGAATTTTGATAGGGATTGCACTGAATCTGTAGCTTGCTTTGGGTAGTATGGACATTTTAACAATATTAATTCTTCCAATCCATGAGCATTCCAATATCATTCTATTTGTGTCTTCAATTTCTTTCATCAATGTCTTATAGTTTTTAGTGTACAGGTCTTTCACCTCCTTAATTAAATTTATTTATTCTTTTGTTTATTTATTCTTTGTTGTAGTCTTTTTGATACAATTGTAAATGGGATTGTTTTCTTAATTTCTCTTTCTGATAGTTTATTATTAGTGTATGGAAATGCAACAGATTTTTGTATATTGTTTTTGTATCCTGCAGCTTCACTGAATATTTTTATTAGTTCTAACAGATTTTTGGTTGATTCTTTCGGGTTTTCTATATATAAGATCATGTCATCTCCAAATAGTGACAATTTTATGTCTTCCTTTCCAATTCGAATGTCTTTTATTTCTTTTTCTTGCCTAATCGCTCTGTCTGGGACTGCCAAAGCTATGTTAAATAAAAGTGGCAAGAGTGGCATCCATGTCTTGTTCCTGATCCTAGAGGAAAAGATTTTGGCTTTTCACCATTGAGGATGATGTTAGCTGTGGGCTTATCATATATGGTCTTTATTATGTTGAGGTACATTCCTTTATACCCACTTTGCTGACTTTTTATCATAAATGGATGTTGAATTTTGTCAAATGCTTTTTCTGTGTCTATTGAGATGATCACATGAGTTTTTTCTTTCATTTTTTTAATGTGGTACATCACATTGATTTATTTGCAGGTGATGAACCTTCCATTCATCCCTAGAGTAAATCCCATTTGATCACGGTATATGATTCTTTTAATGTATTGTTGAATTTGATTTGTTAGCATTTTTTTTGTTGTTGAGGATTTTTGCATCTATGTTCATCAGGGATATTGGCATGTAATTTTCTCTTCTTGTTGCATCCTTGTCTGGTTTTGGTATCAGAGTAATGTTAGCCTCATAAAATGAAATTTGAAGTGTCCCCTTCTCTTTTATTTTTTTGGAACAGTTTGAGAAGGATTGGTATTAATTCTTCCTCAAATGTTTGGTAGAATTCACCAGTGAAGCCTTCTGGTCCTGGACTTTTGTTTGTTGGCAGGTTTTTAATTACTGATTCAATATTACTAGTAATCAGTTGTTTAGATTTTCTGTTTCTTGAATTCAACCTTGGAGGGTTGTATTTTTCTAGAAATTTACCTCTTTCTCCTAAGTTTCCCAGTTTGTTGGCATATAATTGTTGATAGTAATCTCTTATGATCCTTTGTTATTTCTGTAGTATTAGTTGTAACGTCTCCTCTTTCATTTCTAATTTTATTTATTTCAGTCTTCTCTCTTTTTCTTGGTAAGTCTAGCTAAAAGTTTGTCAGTTTTCTTTATCTTTTCCAAGAACCAGTTCTTAGTTTCATTGATCTTTTCTATTGTCTTTTTAGTCTCTGTTTCATTCATTTCCACTCTGATCTTTCTTTTTTTTTTCCTTCCTCCTACTAACTTTGGGCTTTGTTTGTTCTTTTTCTAGTTCTTTGAGGCATAATGTTAAGTTGTTTGAGATTGTTTCTTGTTTCTTAAGGTAAGCATTTATTGCTATGAACTTCCCTCTTAGAACTGCTTTTGCTGCATCCCTTAAGTTTGGTATGCTGATTTCCATTTCCATTTGTCTCAAGCTATTATTTGATGTTGCTTTTGATTTTCATTAACCCATGTTGTTCACTAGCATGTTGTTAGTCTCCACATATTTGTGATTTTTCTAATTTTCTTCTTATAATTGATTTCTAGTTTCGTACTGTTGTGGTCTGAAAAGATGCTTGATAAGATTTCAATCCTCTTAAATTTATTAAGATTTTTTTGGCTCAATGTGTGATCTGTCTTGGAAAATGTTCCATATGCACTTTAGAAGAATGTGTATTACATTGCTTTTGGATAGAATATTCTGTATATATCTGTTAAGTTCATCTGGTGTAATAAGTCATTTAAAGCTGATGTTTCCTTATTGATTTTCCATCTGGATGATCTATAAATTGTTGTAAGTGGGTCATTAAAGTCAACCTACTATTATTTGTATTGCTGTCTATTTCTCCCTTTAGCTCTGTTAATATTTGCTTTTTTTATTTAGTTGCTTCTATTTTGGGTGCATAAATATTTACAAATGTTATGTCCTCTTGTTAAACTCACCCCTATATCATTATGTAATGCACTTCTTTGTGTCTTATTACAGTCTTTGTTTTAGACAAAGTCTAATTTGTCTGATACAAAAAGTGTAGCTATTCCAGCTTTATTTGGTTTCCATTTGCATGGAATGTCTTTTTCCATCCCTTTATTTTCAGTCTGTGTGTATCTTTATGCCTGAAGTGAGTCTTTGTAGGCAGCATATGGATGGGTCTTTTTTTTTTTTTTAATCCATTCAGCCATTCTATGTCTTTTGATTGGAGAATTTAGTCTCTTGCTCTCTTCCTTTGTGGTTTGATGACTTTCTTTAGTGGTATGCTTAGATTCCTTTCTCATTTTCTTTTGTGTATCTATTATAGGTTTTTTGCTTTGTAGTTAATATGAGGCTTATATCTAACAACTTTTAACAGTTTAAGTTGATAACAACTTAAGTTGGAATGCATTCCAAAGCTCTACATTTTTACCTTCCTCTCCTTCATGTTTTATATTTTTGATGTCACATTTTATGCCTTTTTATCTTGTGTATCTTTTAACTAATTATAACCATGCATCACATAATGATGGGGATATGTTCTGAGGAATGCATCATTAGGTAATTTCATCATTGTGTGAACATCATAGACTGTACTCATACAAACCTAGGTGGTATAGCCTACTACACACCTAGGCTGTATGGTACTAATCTCATGGAACCACCATTGCATATGCAGTCTGTAGTTTACTGCAACATTGTTATGCGGCACATGACTGTATGCTAGTTAGTTATTTCTTCTACTTTTGTCTTTTAACCTTCACACTAGCTTTATAAGTGATAAATGTACTACCTTTCCTATATATTTACCTTTACCAGTTAGATTTATACTTTCATATGTTTTCTTGTTCCTATTTAGTGCCCTTTCTTTTCAACTTAAAGAAGTCTCTTTAACATTTCTTATAAGACTGGTTTAGTGATTATGAACTCCTTTAGTTTTTGCTTTTTTGGAAAATTCTTCTTCAATTATGAATGATAATTTTGCCAGGTAATCTTCTTGGTTGGAATTTTTTTTTTCAGTACTTTGGATATATTGTGTCACTCCCTTCTGGCCTGCAAAGTTTCTGCTGAAAAATCCACTGATAGTCTTATAGAGGTTCCTTGTACGTTACAAGTTGTTTTTCTCTTCTGCTTTTAAGATTCTCTTCTTCTGTTTAACTTTTGATATGTTAATTATAATGTGTCTTTGTGGGTCTCTTTGGGTTCATCTTCTTTGGAACTCGCTGGGATTTCTGGATTTGGATGTCTGTTTTCTTTCTCCAGGTTAGAGACCATTTCAGCCATTATTTCTTCAAATAAGTTTTCTTCCCCTTTCTCTCTCTGTTCTCCTTCTGAGCTTGATGTTTTCCCACAAGTCCCTTAAGGTCTCTTCACTTTTTTTCATTCTTTTTTCCTTTTTGCTGCTCTGATTGGGTGAATTCCTCTGCCCTGTCTTCAAGTTCATTGATCCTTTCTTCTGCTTCATCTAGTCTGATGTTGAACCTGTCTAGTGTAGTTTTTTGGTTAAGTTATTGTATTCTTCAGTTCTGTGATCTCTGTTTGGAACTTTCTTGTATTTTCTAGCTCTTTGTTGAAATTCTCACCATGTTTATCCTTTACTCTCCTGAGTTCAGTGAGCATCTTTATGACCATTACTTTGAACCTTTATCAGGTAAATTACTTATCTGATTTTTACAGTCCCATGGGACCCAGGAATGCAATCCTCCTGGCCACCAAAGCCAAGTGATCAAGGGATACCCCCTGGGCAGCAGCCCCCAAAACTAGGATAGCAAGTGTAAATACTGGGGTACCAGACATGTTTAAGTGCTTCCTTCTGAGAGATGCTGGTGCTCTGGAGCACAGCAGGGGGAGAGTGTGAAAATAGAGCCTGCCTTCTGAGGTCTCAGTCGGCCCTTAGATGGGTCAGCCCTTTAATTAGAAGCCTGTCCCTCAGGCTGTAGCTATGATGATAAGCTAATAGGCCTCTTTTACAGAAAAATTGAGCTCCTGAGTCTGTTGCCTCTTATTGTGCCCAGGAGGGTGGTCACTGTTTAAGTACTCTTTCTTGGTTGATTACAGTCCTGTGGGACCCATGAGCATAAGCCCCACTGGCCACCAGAGCTAGGCAATGTAGAGGTGTCCCTTGGTAGTAACTGCAAGAATTAGGGCACGAGAGAAGGGTCTAAGCTCCTTTCTGCAAGATACTGGTGAGCTGTGTCGAGGCTGAGGGATAGCACAAATATTACATCTACTGGCCTTGGTTCCCTGAGAGCAGCTCTGGAGGCCCCTATAAGTGTGCCAAACTAGAAGCCTGCCCCTCAAGCCAAAGCTTCTGCAGAAGCAAATGGGCTTCTTTCTCAGAAAGAGTGGGAGTTTGTTTCAGTCTGCTGTCTGTGCATGTCCCGTGGTGGTAGTCTGCCAACAACTGAATTTCCGATTGGTATACTCCCATGGGACCCAGGAACACAAGCCCCCCTGGCCTGCAGAGCCAGGTGATCAAGGGGTGTCCAATGGGTGGCAGCTGCAAAAACTGGGTCACCAGATATAAATACAAGGGCACCAGATGTGTGTAGGAGCTCCCCTCCCTGAGATGCTGGCTGTCTGGAGTGTGGCAGAGGGAGAACATGAAGATGGTGCTCCCTGACTAGAGTGAGGTAGAGGGGTAGTGCAAAGGTGGTACACATCAAAAAATAAAAAATAAACAGAAAAGAAGAAAAAAGGAAAGAGAAAACAAAAACATAGACGGCACCTGCCAGCTTTAGCAAAGTAGAGGGAGAGCAGGAAGATGGCGCCCCACCAACTTCCATCCCCCGAGAATATCCCAGTAGGCCGCTGCCCCTCACATCAATGCTTTAAAATTAGGAAATGAGTTTTCACATAAAGTCTGGGTTCTTTTGAAAGGGCTGCTTCTGCACTGGGCCCTGGGGTGGGTGAGTCTGTGCACGAGCCCTGTGAGAGCTGTTCCTCAGTTCGCCACAGCCCCACAGGCCTCATGGGCATGAGCACCATTGGTCTTCAAAGCCAGATGTTTTGGGGACTAATCTCTCAGGTGCTGGTCTTAAAGCTTGGGCTGCCCAATGTGGAATAGGCACCTTCGCTCCTCAGGGAGAAGCTCCAGGTTTTGAGTTCCCTTCTGATTGTGGGTCACTGTCCTGGGGTGGAGTTTATGGTGAGATTGTGTCTCAGCTGCTCCTGCTCACTTAGATGTAGTTTCCTTCTCACTTGCCTGATGTGAGGGGGTCGCACTGCCAGTTTTTAGGTTTTTTCAGAGGAAATTTTTCCATAGATAGCTATAAATTTGCTGTGTTTCGTTGGAGGAGGTGAGTTCAGGATCTTCCTGTGTTGCCATTCTTGAACCAGAACCTGAATACTTTTGTTGTTTTTAGCTATTTTCATGGTGAAATGATACTCTGTTTAGTGATCATTAGTAGTTATGTTTAAAACTAGCTGGTTCCTTATAAAATACATTAGATTGAGATACTAAAACTAACATGTGTTAAAAAGATAGTATCAAATTTAGAGAGAGTTTTTAGTGAACCATGTCTGCCGTTCAGCAGAGATGTTTTCTTTTCAATGACTGGATGTTCTTATTCCTGTTACTATTGCTGCTTAACAAATCACCCCAAAACTTTGTAGCTTAAAACAACAGTCACCATGTTATCTCCCACCATTTCTGTGGGTAAAGAGTTTGGGAAGGTCTCAGCTCAGGGTCTCCCATGCAATTGCAGTCGGCGGTGATGAGTGGGAGCTGGAACAGCTGGGTACTGGCTCCCCATATGATCTTGGGGCTTCTCTCTTCACGTAGTCTTGAGTCTTTCTACGTGATTCTACATGTGGTCTGCTTTGGGCTTTCTCACGGCATGGTGGCCTGAGGGCGGTTCTACTGCTTACGTGGTGGCTGAAGGTTTCAAGAGTGAGTATTCCAGTGAGCAAGCAGAAGCTGCATGGCCTTTTATAATCTATCCTTGGGATTCACATAGCATCACCACCTATGCTGATTGACTAGTCATCACCTACCCAGTTTCAAAAGGAAGGGACATAGACTCCGCCTCTCACTGGAAGGAATGTCAGAGAATTTGGGACCATATTTTTTGAACCACCACAATCCTATGCGGTGGTTGTTAAGGCAAGTTTGTGGAATGGATTACAGTGTAATGTTTAACATGAGTTAATTCCTTGGGGGTTGGGAGAGGCTCACACTTAGAGTCTTTCCAACTATGGATGCGTAGAAAGAATAAAGGGAGTTCAACAGCAGTCACTGGCAGAGAATTTTATTTTTAAATCATTTTCTCCTTTCTCCTCTTGCTCAGTTTAACCCTTAACTTATTTAGATTAGTAAAGTAGGTTAACATATCCCTTTATGTTCGTTTTAGAAAATAGACAGTTGATACTAAAAACCCTTGTGTAGTTAGTCTTTGCTAAACATTTAATTTCTAGTAGTAATAACTGAGTACAAATCTTGCACATTGTTCTGGCAGATATGTATGTGTCTGAAAGCATTTGACTGGTTAGCATCTGTTTTGGTTACCTTTGCTCAGCTACTGGTTTTATGGCAAAAGCTAGTACCAATCAAAATACCGATCACTTTTAAAAGATACGGTCATTTAGAGCACTTCAGCCTTCCAATTTGACGCAGACTCTTGTCAGCAATTAGATATTTGAGCACCCGCAGGATTCCCAGTCTTCACTTGTGCTATGATCTATATTTCGCATGGAAGACCACAAAAAAACTAAGAAAACTGAGTTATTTCAGAAGTGCATCAATTCATAGTCATATAGTTAAAATCAGAATGCAATCCTTAGTAAGTTAAAACAGTAAGTAAACTGATAGGAATCTATGTAGAGTTCTTCATAACAGAGTGGGGAAATGTGACGGGATTCATATTAATTAGGATGGGTTGACTGCTGTAATAACCCCCAAATCTCAGTGGTTTAGTGCAATGCAAGATTTTTCATTGCATTGTCTACATTCTAAGCTGATGTTTTTGGCAGCTTTATAAGTGGTTCTTCAGGAACCCGGCCTTCTTTGTTGTTGTGGCTTCACAATCCCCCAAGTTCTTGGAGTCCTCTGCTGGATTCTCTGCATCCAGCCAGAAGACTGGTGGAGAGATGGTGTGGAGAATCATGCAGGAGTGTTTCATGGGCCAGAACTGGAAGTGGTGTGCCTAACGTCCTCAACCATTGGCCAGAACTCAGTCACAGGTCATCCCCAACTGCAAGGGAAGCTGGCAAATGTGGTCTAAATCTGTGGTTGGAGGAAAAGGAAAGGGATCTGTGAGCAGGCAGGCAGTTCCTGCCACAGAATTCTTTATCTGTGTATTTCAAAGAAGTTTAAGTCCTCATGAACTAAGATATTCCAAAGACATAATTACCATTACATTCTTTTATATTCATATAATAATGTACAGAAGTATAATGGTGCTTAGGGGTTTACATTGAATAACAACATTAATACTTATTCTTTACCCTCTGTAGTCTCTAACCAGGTAATAAGTGGAATCCTTGATTTTGTGTGAAAAAGAACTATGATATGAATTATAGCCTGAAGGGGTAAGCAAATATAGTCTTTAGAAGATAAATATGATGATGATAGCATTCAGATGATGGCAAGAATTTCATCAGGACAAGTTGCAGTTGAACATTAACAATGCTATTCAAACAGTGGTATTCACAATTACAGTAAGTTTGCAGGTCAAAGCATCATTTAGGGAGTAAAATGTTTAAATGTTTGCTTCAAGTCAAGTTACAGTACTTATATTGTCAATCCATCTTTGGTTGTTACTTGATCTGAAGCTTTGACTTAGTGTTCTTAATAACAGAATCAAATTGGATTGGATTGGGTATGGGTCATTCAATTCTGAAATGATAAACTTTAAGCTCAAAATTGTCAATAAAAGTTTAGATATTTACTATTAATGACAATAATTTAAAATAACTACTTGCAATAGAATGGATAAAAAGCCACAGTTGGGTTGACAATGTATTAAAACATCTAGGCAATGTAGTATTTTAGCTTAATTCAGCTACTTATATTCTTTAGGAAGTTATATTGTGTTTACAGTTTTGTGTTCAGAAGGGAGAGTAACAACACACATTACTGTATGTGGATGAGGGGAGAAAATAAAACTGAAGCCACTTAGATGAAGACAGCAAGATTGCTTACAGAAATTTGAAGAATGAAAAGCAACGTGATCAGTTGTTACTCTAGAGTAAGTGGAAATCAGGGGAAAACCTAAGTAAACTTTTATAAATAAGAAAAAGAGAGAATTGCTTAGTCTAAAATATCAATAAGAAAAGAAGCAGAAACCCTTTTTTGTTAATAAAAATGTCCTAGTCAGGAAATATGGGCTCCATACTTCAACTGTTCCACAGAAGTGGCAGGCAAGGTATTCTCGAGATGCCCCGAAGGGCTCTGAGCCAGTGCTGCACAGAGTGAGGGCAAGTTCGGAAATTAGTTTTGGCCACTAATGGACAATAAATCTGCCTCAGCTCAATAGAAATCAGCCCACAGACCACAGAAAGGTGAAGACTCAGACGAGGAGAAACAAAATCAAATCAAGCCCCAGGATCAGAGGAAGTCCTCTCTGCATGTTTCCATGTCACTCTCCCGACAACCTCTGCGGCCGTTCTCTGCCCCTTACCTCTGCACACCATGGAAGCCCCTGACCCCAGACTGACTCTGCTGCATCCTCTGAACATAAAAGTTATACTTTAGAGAAGCCAACATCCCTTCCTCTTCCTATATTCACTATCATTTTTTTCTTCTGTTTTCTCATCTATAGAAAGACAAGGGACCATTTACAGGGAGTGCTGATTACAAGAGAGGTGGACTCTTGAAAATAGCTGGACTGTGATCCAGCTGTAAACGAATTCCTGGTTGCTCCCTTTCTCCGTAGGGGGTGGGAGGAATGGGGCAACGGAGTGTCTCAGTGAAACAACACAGTGCCTGCTAGAATTCTAGATTCACACCAAGGGCAAAATTTGTTAGAAGTATGCAAGAGAATGTGCCCCTAACCTTCAAATCTGTACGTGTTCTCTCCGTTCCTCCGTTCCTCCGTTCTCTCCGGTTCCTACTTGATTCTACTCTTAGGCAGGATTCCTGCTTCTATTCTCCTCTGTAAAACAGTGCTCAGTATACCTCACAAGAAAACCCACTGTTGAATGTGCTGCAGTCCTGAATCTTCTACCAAGCCTCTTACTAATCGCCCTCTTTATACTGACCCGCACGTTCCTGGGCTCAATGTCTGTCATGTCCTCTTGCATTTGCAAGAGTATAATGACTGCATTATTAATTTTTAGACCTCTTCATTGCAAAATATAACTTATATTCAGAAAAGTGCTTTGTTACACTCACACACACCAACATACATGTTAACAAATGGTTAAAAATGAACCCTTGTAAACGCCACCCCTGTGTCAAGAAATAAAACTTGGCCGGCACCCCTCTCCCTCTCTTTCTAGAGATAAACATTTTTCTGACATTTATGCTAATAACTTCATTTTTTGAAATAATTGTATCACCCATGTATGTGTTTCTAAAGAACATAGTTTAGTTTTGTCTGTTTTTGAACTTTTTATAAATAAAATACTGGAAATATTCTTTAGTATCTTGCTTTGCTTTGCTCAATGTTATTATCTGTAAGATCCAGTCATATTATTGAATAAAGCTGTAATTCATCCTATACTCATTGCTGAATGACACTGGGGTGTGTGTGTGTGTGGTTTGCTTGTTTGTTTCTACTTTTTAAAATGTTCCTGCTGGGGCTGGCCCGGTGGCTTAGTGGTTAAGTTTGCGCGCTCCGCTTAGGCAGCCCGGGGTTTCGCAGGTTCGGATCCCAGGCGCGGACAGATGCACCGCTTGTCAAGCCATGTTATGGCGGCGTCCCTTATAAAGTAGAGGAAGATGGGCACGGATGTTAGCCCAGGGCCAGTCTTCCTCAGCAAAAAGGGGAGGAGTGGCAACAGATGTTAGCTCAGGGCCGGTCTTCCCCACAAAAAAAAAAAAAAAAAAAAAAGAGGAGGATTGGCAATGGATGTTAGCTCAGGGCTAGTCGTCTTCACACACACACAAAAATATTCCTGCTTACCAGCATTTTGTCTGTAGCTATTTTATTCTTATTATCCATACATTGTCCTTGGTATAACTGGGCTACTGAAAAAAAAGGTGATAAATGCAACATTTCTCCCACTCACTGGTTTGGGTTCAGAGAAGTTCCTGAAAAGCAAAAACTTGATAGAAACTGTCCTTCTTGTCAGTACCCTGAATCCTTTTGAAAGATGTACCCTCTGTGAGGGTAGAAATGGGCAAGTTCCAGAGCGGCAAGGACCATCCTTGAGCTGAGGATCCCTGGATTTCATTGCTTAGATCCAGGGTGACCTTAGCTGCCCGATACTGAATCCTCACCGGGGTAGTCTTTCTGTTTACACCTTTGCTGACTGAGTTCTGACTGTCACTGGTGGCCAGTCAGGTTGTCTCTGGACTCTGCCTGTGCTGTCTCCATCCCCCATAAATCTGTACCATCTTGAAGGAAGCTTGCCACATGCCACAGACAAAACCGTAATTAACTTAGCCTTTATAGACTCTAAAGCTTGTTCTTATTTCTCTAATCTTACTCTTATTACTCTCAGAATGTTTTTATTCTTCTTCAAAAATGATTTTTCTTTTTTATTCTTTCTCTTTTTTTCCTCCCTAAAATAGGCCAGAATAACGCAGGCAGACAGGCTCTTAGGACCCAGGTATCAGGTAGCATGGGGAGAGAGATCTCCTCTCTTCTGTGGCATACCCAGGTTTTAAGTGCAGCATTCCACGCTCCTTCTGTCACTCAGGCAGTGTCATCATCTGTTCTGCTCGTTGTGCTTATTGTTTTGATATGACTTGAACCACGTTTCTCATGGACCACAGAGACCTGAGCCAGTGGTGAGAACCTGCTCATCAGAACCTATAAACCAAGTCCCTGAAGCCAACAGAACAAGGCTCGTTCAAAGTGTTATTAAATCGGAGCTGGATTTGCTTTTTCTTGTATAGGATAGCTGCCATCTACCCTATGAGTCTGGAAATTTACATTGCTGCATAGCCTATGTTTCAGGATTTTCGTTATGTTTTGGTACTTATATGTTTACTGCCTTAAGTTTCATTTGAAACTGTTTAAAATCAATGTCCATGGAAAAGTTTATTTTATATGTAATTTTCCTTTAGATCATATCCAGAAAGCATTAGAGGATCTTTCAAAATAGGAGCCTTATTTTGCATGTCTTTTCGTAAGGCAAAATATCGTGTGTCCCATTAGAAGTGTAACAGTGTATGAGTTACATTTATATCAGTTTAATTGGTTTCTAAATTCATGTTTTCTTGAGCTTTTTAAATAGAAATATCAACATGAATACAACTCTAAAATTAAATTGAATTGATTTTCACGATCCTTCTTCTCCAGAAAGTTAAAATTTCCTTCCCGGTCTTTGTAAATATACACACATATTTTTTTACTTATTTTTAAAACCATCACTTGGTTTTTTACACTATTTTTTACACTTTTCTACTGTGTATTGTAATGTAAACATTCTATTCTATGTTATTGCATAATTGTAATGTTTGTGATATTTATTTAGTGGCTGCAACCTAATTTTACCTACTCCCACATTGTTGGATATTTAGCTGTTTAAAAAATATAATTTTAATGTAAATATACAGTATTTTCATTCTTTCATGTTATTTAAATATTATGTTCCAATTTAATGACTATAAGGTAATACCTTGTTTTAATTTGGTTATTTTGAGGTAGAACATTATTTCGTATATTTGTTTAGTATTTACTTCTCTGTGAATTACCTATTAATATTTTTTGTTATTAATCTCTTGGGTACTCAGTAATATTATCACTGGTTTAAGTGTTTTTTGACTAGTGCCATTACTCTTTTTTGTCATATTTAATAGATTTTTCCCTCACAATGTTTTTTTTGCTTTTAATTTACTTAATGTTGTTGTACTATAGCTTAAACTTTTTATATAGGTGATTTTTTGTATTACTCATTTTACTGCTCAAAACTTAGAAAATTCATTACCTGACCAGGACTCAAATGGATATTAGTATTATTTTCTGGTATTATTCCTAGGATTGAACAAAAATTAACCCTTACCCTACTTTTAATTCAATTTGATGTGCATATTAGATTAACCTGTGAACATCCCAAGTTCTTTCCATCCAAAGTTTTCTTCACTTTGCCCTTTTCTTCCTCCGGTGAGTACATTAACCTATAATGTGGGAAATATCTTTAAGTGATGCTGTAGAGCTAGAATTTGACTGGTAGCTTTCCTCCATTAAAGAGATCCAACAGATAATGCCTTAGGAAATAATAAGAGCCTTTCTTTTTATTTGGGATTTAATATTTCCTAGATATATCTTGCTGTTGGTTTCAGTGTATCTATTTTGTTTGGAACCTGAAGAAGTTCTTCTATTTCCTATATCTGACCTTTTCTTGGTTCTAGGAAGATTTCTTTACTTTGAGCTTTGAGAATTTATTCTGATTCATCTGTTCGATTTTCTTCTTCAAGAACTTCTGATTTTCATATCTAACTTTTATGTGTACCTACTTTTCTTTTCTTTTTTCATTTATTTTTTCCATGTGCAATAAAATTTGAGTTTGCTTTTTATTATGAGCTTTCTGAGAGCCTAAACCTTATTTATTTTTCCCCATGTTTTTCCTTTTCTTACTATGCACTCTGTAGTTTTACTAACACATCCAACAAATGTCAGTATCAGGATATGCTTTCTTTTGATGCAGATTAAAATGAAATATAAAAGTAAGTTTAAAAAACTTTAAAATAAATAGACATAAGAAAAGGGAAACAGGCCTCTTCAGACTTCACGTCCAACCTTTAGAGGCCCCTTCAGTACAGTTCTTTATTTGTTGAACTAACTCATGTTTTATTCGTTAAAAATGTCTTATTTTCTCTTCATTCTTGAGGAATAGTTCTGCTAGGTACACAGTTATAGATTAATACATATTTTCTCTAAGTATTTTGAAGATAATATATCAAGACTCAGGGATTTTATTGTTGCTATTGAGGAATTTTCTTTTATATACATTATGCTTCCCTTGTCTGTGAATTCTTGTTGTTCCTTATGCCAGGAAAACTTTCTTCCTTTATATTTTCCTATATTGTTTCTTCTCCAGATGTCCCTCTTAAAAAAAAAACACAACTCTATATAAACACGTATTATACCTTCTCATTCTATTCTCTGTGTCTCAGCCTCTATTCACATATTACACATCCTTTCTCTTTCCTACATTCTGGATGATGTCTTTATATCCATTTCTAGCTTACTGCCTTTCCTTTTACCTGTGACTGATCTGCTATTTCTCTCATTTTCTTCTCGCTGTGTTTTTAATTTTAATCTTATATTTCTCAGTTCTAGTTGCTTTTATTTTTTTAAAATCTTGTCATTTCATTCATAGTTAATTTTTATTCTATTTTTGATAAGTCTAATTAATGTCTGAAGACTTTGGAGATCCAAATTTGTTATTTGTTATTACTGTTTAACAGATGATAGCTTATTTTCAAATCTATTTGCTCATTTTTTATTATTAACCCATGTTTGTCTGAATTTAATCTGTGGGTAGTCTGAAAAACTAAATTGGGTTGTTCTCCTCAAGAGTGGTTTTGTAATGGTTTCCTTGGTGAATTCTACCAAACAGTTAAAGAAGAGTTAATGCCAATCTTTCTCAAAATCTTCCAAAAAAATGAAGAGAAAGGAACACTCCCAAACTCATCATACAAGGCCAGCATTACCCTAATACCAAAGCCCGATAAGGACACTACAAGAAAAGAAAACTACAGGCCAGTACCCCTGATTATTATATATGCAAAAAATCTCAACAAAATAGTACCAAACCAAATTGAACAGCACATTAAAAGGATCATATACCATGATCAAGTGGGATTTATCCCTGGGATGCAAGAATGGTTCAACATACACAAATCATAAATGTGATACACCACATTAATAGAACTAAAGATAAAAATCATGTGATTATCTCAATAGATGCAGAAAACGCATTTGATAAAATACATCCTTTCATGATAAAAGTTCTCAACAAATTGGGTATGTGGGGAAAATACCTCAATAAAGGCCATACATGACAAGTCCATAGCTAACATAGTACTCAGTGATGAAAGTTTGAAAGCTTTTCCTCTAAAATCAGGAACAAGACAAAGATGCCAGCTCTCACCACTTGTATTTGACATAGTGCTGGAAGTCCTAGCCAGAGCAATTAGACAAGAAAAGAAATAAAAGTCATCCAAATTAGAAAGGAAGAAATAAATTTTCTCTGTTTGCAGATGACATGATCTTATATGTAGGAAATTCTAAAGACTCCACCAAAACACTGTTAGAACTAATCAACAAATTCAGTAAAGTTACAGGGTACAATATCCACATACAGAAATCAGTTGCATTTCTATACACTAACAACAAGATATCTGAAAAGAAATAAAGAAAACAGCTCCATTTACAAGAGCATAAAAAAACAATAAAATAGTTAGGAATAAATTTAACCAAGGAAGTAAAAGATCTATACACTGAAAATGATAAGACATTGATGAAAGAAATTGAAGATAGAAATATGTTGCAAAATATCCTATATTCATGGATCAGAATTAATATTGTTAAAATTTACATACTACCCAAAGCCATTTATAGAGTCAATGCAATGCCTATGAAAATTCCAATGGCATTTTCCCCAGAAATAGAAAAAACAATCCTGAAATTCATATGCAACTACAAAATACTTTGAATAGCCAAAGCAATTCTGAGAAAGAAGAACAAAGCTGGAGGCATCACACTTCCTGGTTTCAAACTGTACTACAAGCCATACTAATTAAAACAGTATGGTACTGGCATAAAAATAGACATGTAGACCAATGAAACAGAAAATAGAGCTCAGAAATAAACCCCTGCATATATATGGTAAACTCATATTTGACAAGGGAGCCAAGAACACTCAGTGGGGAAAGGATAGTCTCTTCAGTAAATGGCATTGAGAAAACTGGATAACCATGTGCAAAAAAATTAAATTGGACCCCTATCTTACACCATGCAAAAATTAACCTGAAATGGATTAATGACTTAAATGTAAGAACTGATACTGTAAAACTGTTAGAAGAAAACATAGGGAAGAAGCCCTCTGACATTGGTCTTGGCAATGAGTTTTTGGATATGACACCAAAAGCACAAGCAACAAAAGCAAAATTCAACAAGGGGGATTACAACAAACTAAAAAGCTTCTCTGTAGTGAAAGAAATCATCAAAAAAAATGAAAAGGCAACTTACTAAATGGGAGAAAATAAAGAACTCATACAACTCAATAGCAAAAAGACAATCTGATTAAAAAATGGGCAGAGGAACTGAATAGACATTTTTCCAAAGAAGACATACACATGGCCAACAGGTACATGAAAACATGTTCAACATCACTAATCATCAGGGAAATGCAAAAGAAAACCACAATGAGAATATCACTGCACGCCTGTTAGTTGTCATCAAAAAGACAAGGGATGACAAGTATTGGCAAGTATGGGGAAAAGGGAACCCTTGTGCACTGTTAGTAGGAATGTAAATTGGTAGAGCCACTATGGAAAACAGTATGGAGGTTCCTCAAAAATTTAAAAATAAAACTACCATATGATCCAGCAATTCCGCTTCTGGGTATGTATCCAAAGGAAGTGAAATTCAGATCTCAAGGTGATATCTGCACCCCCATGTTCATTGTAGCATTATTCGCAATAGCCAAGATATGAAAACAACTTAAGTGGCTGTCTATAGATGGATGGATAAAGATGATATGGTATAAATACTTGCAATGGAATATTATTCAGCCATGAGAAAGAAGGAAATCCTGCCATTTGTGACAACATGCATGGACCTTGAGGGCATTATGTGAAGTGAAGTAAGTCAGACAGAGAAAGACAAATGCTGTATGATATCACTTATATGTAGAATCTAAAAAGCCAAACTCATAGAAACAGAGAGTAGAGTGGTGTTCACCAAGGGCCATGGAGTGGGGGAAATGGAGAGATGTTGGTCAAAGTTACAAACCCTCAGCTGTAGGATGAATAAGTTCTGGGGATCTATTGTACAGCATCTAATTGAAAGATGCTAAGAGAGTAGATCTTAAATGTTCTCACCACAAAGAAGAAATGGTAACTATGTGAGGTGGTGGAGGTGTTAACTAATCCTAATGTGGCAATCATTTCACAGTATATACGTGTATCAAATCACTGCATTGTATATCTTAAACTTAAACAATGTTATATGTCAATTCTACCTCAATAAAGCTGGGAAAAAAAGAATGGTTTGTATTTGCATCTTCTAGTTGCCAGAAGAAACTAACTTACTTTCTCAGCTTGGAATTTTCTGGCAAACTCAGTAGTGTAAATTTGAACTACAGACCTGGTGTAGACATGGCTTTGCACATTCTTAGAGGTGACTAATACTACTCCTACTACTGGTATTATGATGACTAATCTGGAAGTTTCTTTTGCTGGTAGAGAGATGTCTTCCAGCCTTCCTTTTTTTCGTACTTTAGCCTTTGGGCTTAATCTAAGGCATCGTAGGCTCTCTCCCACTTTGGAAGGGCCAGGTCTTAGCTGAGAGTTCTGTGCTGCTGGTACTGTGTGCTGACAAGGCAATCTCAGTTTATTTATTTCTGAACGTTAATTGTCTGATTTCCTCTTATTTCTCTTTATTTCCTCTTTTTCTTTTGGCCTCTGAATATCTCTCTTTCTTTCTTAAGAATTCAGCAGTGCATTAAAATATATCGCTTTATCTGGTGTTAAGATACATGATCAATAGCCTAGAAATAAGGCGAAAGGTCAGTTGCCTGTCCTCTCAGAGACAGACTAGGACGTTATCTAACAGGCTAACCCAAGGGTTGTTTCATTGTCGAGGGGAGTGTCTCCTGTCAGAGCCCTGACTCTGTGAACCTCCGTGTTTACCCATGGAGTCCTGTCTGGTGTAGATGTAAATGATTTCTGTACAGTAGAAAAGATAAGCCCTTCTAGGTACAGCCATTGTGTTAATTATCATCTCTCAAATATTTTTAAAAACAGATAAGCCTGGAGGTTATGGTAGGGGGTTATCCTGTAAGATATTAACCAGTTTTGCATCTAATCTAGCAGTCTTATTCCAGTATTGTTTCTTTAAAAGCCAATAGTCAATTCCTCAAATGTTCTTTACCCTCATTAATGATATAAATACACCATTGACATGTGTTCCTTCTAAATTTGTATGAGTCACGTTTTTAACCTATTGAAAAGTATCCTTTTATATCAGGATCAAGCTGGATTGCATTTTGATAGCTTTTTAAAGCAACCTGCCCACCATAACCAGAAGTAACTAGTGAAGCAATAGTAATCTTATTTTATTCTTCATTGAATTCTAAGTGACAGTGGGGACCAGCTCAGTCACTGGCATATGGACTACACTTGGTCAATATTTGTATAAAGAATGAGTGAATGTGTAACAATTGACTTTTGACTATTACAGCTTTAACTTTGTTGTGTCCTTTTCTTTAGAATCATGGCATTTTCCTGCATAATCTCCTACTTTACAGAGAATCTTAACACATATAGTTATTTTAAAATATCATTTTATGTAATTAACTGCAGCGGTAACTTTTACTCTGAACTGTGTAACATATTTGCTTTTGTAGTCTATATTTTTTCATATGAGTGAGAGCCTTTGAAAATTGTTTCCTATGATTTACTGTCAATTGGGTGTGGATTATTTGCCTTCACTCCTGTTGCACTGAGTGTTGAGATCTCTGTCAGATAGCCTCTGCTCTACAGCACAGATTGGCACTGCTCCAACCCTGGAGAGCAGGGGAGTGGCAGGCCCCTCACGGGTGCTGGTTTGCTTAAGGCCTTGGTTAGTTCCCGAGGTCAGTTCTCTGGACATTCCTGCCTGCTAATTGCTTGCCTGCTGTAGTCAGCTCCATTCTGATCAGCCAGACTTATATTAATAGCTATGGTTGATATTGCTGAATATTTTGGTTATTTCAAAAGTTATAGGCATGCTTGTAGCATTTATGGGAAGAGGGTTTTCATACCTGCTTATTTTCCCAGCTTCCCAGAAGTAACATGCCCTAGAATATTTTTTTCTTGTTCTAAGTATACTTTCGTTTTCTTGCTTTATATAATTAATGCATATTCGTTATAGAATAATAGGAAAATAAAGGGGTTGAAATATGTTAGATGCTTTAGAAAGTAGAAAACATTTATTAGTGCATTGTCCACCCAGATTTAAGGCTGATACTGTCTGGCCCTGTGTGTCGGAGTCTCTTTTCCCCTGCTGTTCAGCTCGCTTGCAGTGCTGGTCTGATAACAGACATTGATGGTGCACAGTCTAGCAATTGTTTTTCCTTAATTCAGTGTGGTCATTAGTAAACATTCTTATCAAAATCTGGCATGTGGTTGAACATTTTCTGTGAATGCTCCTGGAGGCTCTCAGTTTTTAAGCCTGCATGAGAGATTGGGGTGTGATGGTTTTGGGACTACGATGGTTAACAGCACAAGAGAATTCTGATTCTTATGTGTATTTGATCTAATTTTGAACAGGTTACTTACTCTCTCTAAAGCTGGGTCCCTGTTATTTAGGTTGAGATTATACCTCCTTATAGGGTTGTTTTGAGGATTAAGTGATGTAATATATAAACACTAAGCATTGTGCATAATGCAAAATAAAAGCTTAATAAATTGTAGTATATGTATATTGATATTATTTTCTGACACTCTGTTGCCATGTTATCCTGTAAGTTTTACTTTACTGGCAGCAGAGATAATAGGCATTCAAATTAAAAATAAAAGACCTAAATTTGGCACTAGATTCTGCCACTTACCATGGGACTTCAACATTTCTGAGACTCGGTTGCTTTTAAAAATGGGAATTTCATTGTCAGTACTGTTGGGATACCAGGTGGAGTATCCCAACTCTTTTGCCTAAATTCCTAAGCAGAAGAAACCAGCATAGTTCTTATTGTTCCAATAGACCTTTTTAGTTGGTTTAACTTGGTTTCCTTCATTAGTAGTTATACGAGTAGATATCACAGAAATAGAAGGAATGGTTTGGCATTCTAACACACATCCACAGGCAATCCTTCCTAGAGCCGATCTCCACCACTTGTTCACTTGCTTAGGGATACTTATATACCTTTGATCTCAAACTGTTTTCTTAAAATTTATTTCACAGAATTTAGTTGTGAACTTGCTAGCACTCACCTCTTTTCTGTTATTCTCTTGTGAAGTGTTATTTGGTGTATCTTATATTAGTAATGCATAGCAATGACTCAAGAATACAAACCATTTTGATTAAATGAGAAGGCATATGGTTTCTCTAGCCCCTCACATCCTTTTGAGCAAATAAAATGCCATGTTTTTATTATTATTTACTTATGATTCCCATTCAGATGTTGCACAGTCCCCAAAGATAAGGAAATCAACTTTTGTTCTGTTAATCTATTGCCTTTGAGAAGCTGGTCGTCAATAAGCGCAGTCCACTTTGCATACAGGCAGGTGGCTGTTTTTTTTTTTTGTGAGGAAGACCAGCCCTGAGCTAACATCTCTCCAATCCTCCTCTTTTTGCTGAGGAAGACTGGCCCCGGGCTAACATTGTGCCCATCTTCCTCTACTTTATATGGGACGCCACCACGGCGTGGCTGACAGGCAGTGCATCGGCGGGCGCCCGGGATCCGAACCTGCGAACCCCGGGCTGCCAAGCACGGACTAAACCGCTGCGCCACCGGGCGGCCCCGAAGCAGGTGGCTGTTTTAAAGCTCATTGGATAGGGCCCTGGAGCTTTCCACTTTCTCAGATAGAGTCTCATTGGTTTGAACAAGTCATTTCCCAAAATGACAAGTCTAACAGAAATCACCACCAAGCCCACATGAGACATCTAGGAAATATGAAGACCTTCATGAAGGTGTCACTGGTCCCTTTTTGGAGCTTTTGGATTCTTCTGGACATTAATTGTCTTAAGCTCCCATCTGGATAGGTGCCTAGTGATAAAAAATGTTTTAAATATCTATAATTATAATTCTTGTTTTTAACAGGTTATAGGAATTCAAGTAGACATAACTTTTCATATATCTCTACTACATTTCACTTGTTTGGGACTAATTATTATCGCTTAGAAAGTTCATTTTAATCTTGATTTTGCTACCACAGCACTAGCTGTCTGTCCCAGTATTGCATAGTTTAAATTTTTATTTGCAAGATTTTGTTCACATTTTTCATTGCAGATGTGACCATGGGGCCAAGTACTGTGGCGTGCTATGAAAGGATCTCCTGCAGTTACAATCTATTATTTTTAGGTGCAGTTTGTTCATTCAGCCTGAAACTCATGTGACCCCTATTCTATCTAAAAGAAACCCTAAAGGCTTGTTAAGGGACCATGTTGAAATCAATACATTCTCTGCCTGGGACTTTTTTTGATTGAGTATAGCAACTCTATCAAAATAGGACAGGAGTTAAGGTCAGTGTAGCCTGACATTATTTTTTAATTGATGCACTTTCCTAATGGACTCTGTATGCTCTTCTTAGTTTTCACAAATTTTCTGCATAGCAGTGTCCTAGAATTGTCCCAATCTCTTCTGTGGACTGAGACATCTGCTTTCATATTTTTTTAAATCCACATATCACTTGCCTATTTCTATTCCTTTAGTGCCTTTTGTATGATTTCTCAGCAATTATCATGAACATAATATCAATCACATCTACAAGTATCTTGTGTGCTTTAGGATAAAATCCTTCAAACTTTGAGTCCAGTTTAAGTAGCTAGATTTTCACATACTCCTCATTGAATTTGAACCTCTAATTCTGCTATATATTATCTTTTATTTATATTATTTTTTATTATCTCCAGATTGAAGATCATCCCTCTGAATGGGAAAAATGGGAAGACAATTCATAGTTTTTTTTCTTTGTTATCTGTTAACTCTGTACCATCATTTTTTCATAATGATACTACCCCTTCTTTGTCCTCGTTGCTCTAAACCTAATCAAATATTTGTTTGCATTTTTGATTTTCTAAAAGTCTTCTTTATTTTGAAGCTCCATGTTACATCCTGATGTATTTTAGTGTCATCATATAGTTTGGCTTTGCC
The DNA here is from genome assembly GCA_031878705.1 of Tapirus indicus. NCBI lineage: Eukaryota > Metazoa > Chordata > Mammalia > Perissodactyla > Tapiridae > Tapirus > Tapirus indicus. The sequence continues at coordinate 5,534,779 of CM062933.1, forward strand.
CCTTATCCCTCTTCTCCCAGTGATCAGTTGATCCATACCTGTGTGCTTACCTCTTCCTCAGGCTCCAGGCTCCCACCTGTTCTATCACAAGGATTCAAGGAGCCATGGAAAATTTCATTTCAAATTAGTAGTGCTTCCAGAACTCAGATTCTAGTCCCCAAAAGCATATTTTGTGCTTTGTTCCCTATCTGACAGGTGTGGGATCTGAGTTCCTGCCTTGTTTCCTTCTGCTTGGTCCCCTGCATTGTCAAGTTTCCCAGTTTCTTACTTTCTACTCCCAGCTGAGATCCTGCTCTCTATAGCTAGATCATGGTTCTTCAACATGACCTCTTCTCAGATCCTCTTTTCTTGTGTTGGACTTGCTTGCCAGGGTGCCTGTTACTTCTTGCTGTTCTTCTGAGAAGGGCTGAACTTGTCTACTATTATCGTCTTTCTAAACTCACTTGGTTGGAGTTCCCCCAGTATTTTTGAAACCTAGGTCTTCCCTGGGAAACTTGCCAAGCTCTAGTTTGCAGATTTCCACTTAGTGCTGCCTCTGAGGAGAAGATTTCCAGAATTCTGCCCACAGATTTATGCATAGTCTTCAGAGCAAAAGCCCTACAATAATAAAGGCCTACTCTGTAATAAAAGTCTACTTGGAACCTTTGCCTTGAAGAGTTGGGCTGATCCATATGTCAGTCATATGTACATACTTTTGGCCAACAGTAGGGCTCGATGTAAGCATTCTTGGCCATGCCTTGTTTTTCCTAATTTTGACTTTTTTTTTCTTTTTTAAGTTGGGAAGGACTCTTGGTCAGGAGATAAGCACCCCCCAAGAGTCTCTTATCACTGTAGTCACAAAGAGATGGAATTCTCTGGGAGTTAAAGCCCAAGGAGAAGATTCTGGATGTCTTTATCCCTGTTGCTCCTCCTCTGGCACTTTAGTCCAGAGCCCAGGAATACCTGTACTTCTCCTCCTGGAGAGAAGCAATGGGCTAGAGGAATTGTAAGCTCTCTGTCAAGCTGCAGATGGGATAAAGAAAAAGACATTTTAATTCTTCCATTTGGTTATCTTCTTCTCTTGGAGTTAAAAATAGCTAACATTCATTGTTCATTACTATTTGCCAAGCACTGTTATAAGTACTTACATGTATTAACTCATTACTTTTCAAAACAAGCCTATGAAGTTGTAGCTATTCTTATTCCCCTTTTACAGATGAGAAAACTAAGGTACAGAGAAGTGTGGTGACTTCCCAGTGGTCTCTTGGGTAGTATGTTGCAGAGTCAAGAGTCTGAGTTCTTAATGACTAGATTATCTCCCCTCTCAGAGATGGCAATGATAGTAGTAATAGTTCTAAGAATAGTAGCAGTAGTGCTAGTTATAGCAGCAGCAGAGAGGTAGGTAAGCTGCATCAAGTTGTGGAAGCCTCCTGAGGGTTACATGATGGAATTCATAGAGAACATAGAGATGATAACAGAATCCATAGTGTATCTCAAATGTTCATGAAAGTGCTATACATCCGTACCGTTTGGATAGTGATAATTCTGTTACAAATTTCATTTCCAGTCTCTAATGGCTAGGGGTAAAGATTTTTTTAAGCAAAACAGAATTGAAGGAGATGCCATGTGTAATCTATTTTTACTTTCCACCCACGATTCTTAGGTTTGTTGATTTATCTTATTTACCATAGGAGAAAGGTATCAGTAATTTAGTTGTTTCCAATCCTGGGTTATTGCACATGTTTAAGAGAATATATATTCTGGAAAGCTAAAAAGCGATTGATCCTAAAATGAAATTAAGATACTTCTATTTATAATAGCATGAAAAATAACAAAATACTTAGAAACAAATCATCAAAAGAAGTACAAGATGTCTTTGCTGAAAACTGAAAAACATTATTGAAAGAAATTAAATAGAAAAGTATCCCCCATGTCCATGGATGATAAGATTTAATATTATTAAGTTGGTAACATTCCCCAAATCAATCTAGAGATTTAACACAATCTGTATCAAAATCCCAGCCGCCTTTTTTGACAAGCTGATGCTAAAGTTCACATGGAAATGAAAGGGACCCAGAATAACCAAAACAATCTTGAAAAAGGAGAACAAAGTTGGAGGATTCACTTGTCCTAATTTCAAAACTTGCTACAAATCTACAGCAATCAAGATGCTGTGGTACTGGTATAAGGATAGGCATATATATTAATGCAGTAGAATTGAGAATCCATCAATAAACCTTTACATTTATAGTCAATTGATTTCAACAAGGATGCCAGGGCAATTCAATGGGGGCAAAAATAGTTTTTTCAACAAAGGGCGCTAGAACAACTGGACATCCACATGCAAATGGATCATGTAACAAAGTTAACTCAAAATGGATCATAGACCTGAAGGGCTAAAACTGTAAACTCTAAGAAGCAAACATAGGAGTAAATATTTGTGACCTGGGGTTAAGCATATGTTTTTTAGATATGACTAAAAACCACAAGTGTCAAAAACAAAGAAAAGATTAACTTTTGTCCGATTAATGGTACCATGAAGAAAACAGACATCCTACAGAATGGAAGAAAATATTTGCGAGTCATACATCTGATGTAGGACCTGTATCCAGACTGTGTAAAGAACTCTTACAACTCAACAATAAAAAAAGTTAAATAAGCCAAGTAAAAAAGAGGTAAAGGATTTGAATAGATATTTCTGCAAAGAATATATACAAATGGCTAATAAACACATGAAGAGATCCTCAAAAAAAGTCATTAGGGAAGTGCAAAGCAAAACCACAGGGAAATACCACTTTACACCCAGTAGAATGACTAAAATAAAAAAGATAGAAATAAGCATTGACAAGAACGTAACAAGGATGTGGAAAAATTTAAATCCTCATACTTTGCTGGTGGGAATACAAAATGATGTGATCACTTTGGAAAATAGTTTGACAGTTCCTCAAAAGGTTAAACATAGATTTATCATGTTACCAACCTCTTCAACTCTTAGATATATACTCAAGAGAACTGAAAACATATGTCAATGTTCATAGCAGCATCATTCCTAACAGCCAAAACGTGGAAATAACCCAAATTATCCATCAAGTGATGAGAGGACAAACAAAAGTGGTATATCCATATAGTGGATTATTTATTATTTAGCTGTAAAAAGGAATGAAGTGCTGATACATGCTACAAATGTATGATCCTTGAAGAAATAATTGTTCTAAATAAAAGAATTCAGCCACACGTAGTATCATTCCATTACAGTCATGTGCCACGTAAGGATGTTTTGGTCAATGACAGACCACATATACGACAGTGGTCCTATAAGATAGTACCATACAGCCCAGGTGTGTAGTAGGCTATGCCATCTAGGTTTGTGTAAGTATACTCTATGATGTTCACACAGTGACATATTTCTCAGAATGTATCCCTGTCATTAAGCAACACATGACTGCATATGAAATGTCCAGATAGGCAAATCCATAGAAACACTATGTAGATTAGTGGTTGCCAGGGGCTGGGGGGGTGACTACTAGTGGAATTTCTTTTGGGCGTTCTGGAATTAAATAGTGATGTTGGCTACACAACTCCATAAAAAAATATATATTCAATAAAGCTGTTACTTAAAAAAAGATCAAATTGCAAAAAAACATCATTGCTGGCTGATGTGGGGAGGACATTGCAATCTCTGAGGTGGTCCAAGGCATCTTAGGCTCTGCTTTCCAGGTGAATTAAAATAAGACATGGTGAATGGTCAATTACTGTGATTTTTTACTTTTCTTTCTTACTGTCCTTCATAAGTGATAAGAGCTATAAATTTGCTTCCAAGAACTTCTTTAGCTGCATCCCACAGATGTCAATATGTTGTATTTTCATGCAGCAGGGCGTGGGTAATCAACAATCAATGCAGTGAGTATGCAGAGGGAGTAGGGGTTACAGAGAGAGTGGTGGCTCAGTGGGAACCCTCTAAGGTACAGGAAAGCCACATAGGAAGTGACAGCTTAGCAGCGACCTTTCGGGCTACAGGTGAGGCACCCAGAGCCTCCAGGAGTCCAGGTACTGATGTGGGCCCAAGGACTTCAGGTTGCCAGTTCCCACATAGAGAGGGTCATGGAAGGGTTATCACCAAGCCAAGCTGAGCTTGCACATTCTTCAAGGACCTCATGTTCTGGATGGGCAGTTGGGCCTAAGCTCCACCAGAAGTCCTCATCCTCACACCCCTGATCCACTGAGCCAGAAACCACAGGAAAGCCTCTTTCTCCTTCAGTGACCTTCAGCATCCTGTACCGAAAAACTTAATATGTTGCTCATGTAAATGAGAAATGTTTAAAAGAATGCCATCTATTATTGCAGGTCATATATTGAAGGATGAATTTGGAGCTGAGAGGTAATAAATTGATAATTGTCTTGTGTCCCTATTTCTTAAGCTATAATTGTCACAGGTATCACGTCTACATATAAGAAAATATTATATATAGTTTTATTTTAAGCTGTTATATGTATTTTAAAGAAATAAAGGGGAAAATAATCTTTTATATTTACCCAGATAGGTACCATTTTAATGCCCTTCATTTCTTCCTGAAGAGTCAAATTTCCCACCAGTATTATTTCCACTAAGCATCAAAAAAATTTTTTTTAAATTTCTTACACTACAGCTCTGTTGGGTACAAATTTTCTTAATTGTATTTTTTATTTGAAAATATCTATTTCACTTTCATTCTTGAAGGATTTTTACTGGTTATAGAATGCTGGGGTGGTTCTATTTTTTTCCCATTTCTCCTCTGGACTCCAATTACACTTTTTATGATAGACCCTTTTGTCTTGTCCCAAATGTCCCCGAGATTCTGTTCATTCCTCAGACTGTATAAATTCTATTGACCTGTGTTCAAGTATATGGTCTCTTTCCTCAGTCATCTTCATTCTGCCCCTAAGCTCATCCACCTTGAATTTTTTGTTTCATATATTCTTAAATCTCTGTTTGGTTCTTTTTAATAGTTTCTCTGTCTTTACTGGTAATTTGTATCTTTTTGGTCAGGGCTAGCATAAAGCACAGTTCTCATATGTCTTAAAATCCTTTTTTGTAATTCATACTACAGAATTAGGGCTGCTGCTGCTGCTGCCATGATGAGGGCAGCACAGAGAGAGAACTTTCCAAAGCTGCCAGTCCCGGAGCTGCAGCAGTCATCATCAGGGATCTCCCGAATCAGGAGGATTCTGCCACCATAGCTGTTCAGAATTCTGCCTCGTCTCCTACAGACTGGATCATCATTCAAAAGCGATGCCCTGCAGCCGGCGTTTCACCCCAAGCAACTATGACTAGGTCTTTCATAAGATCACCTGATTAGGAAAATTTAAATTATATCCAGAACTCTCTTTGCAAGAGAGTTTTAGAAGTATAGCTTTAGCCTCTTTAGCAGAGGAAGCATGCTTGAAGAATGTTTGAATGGATATTCCACAGTTTATCTGCTGTGGACTACCCCTCTGATTTCTCAACACTCATATACTTTCTTTTTCTGTCATTCAAACTTCCCCAAAATATCAATAGCAACAGCAATGTGATTTGCAAACATAATGCACTAATGCTCTGTGGAAACAAAAATCTACAGACCTCTTCTCAAAAGGAAAGATTCAAAGTCCTAGTCATTTCACAGTATGTCATTTCATATGAGCATGTGGTGATCATGCCTATGCTAGTTCAGCCACAATTCTAGTTTGATATTTTGTAATTATGGACTAAATTATAAAGTAAAACACTGCCAAAGTATCCTGCCCATACACACATGCACCCACACACATGCACCGAGGAAGAAAACATTACCTCATGACGTTCAGTCCTACAACTTGTTTCAAGTTCATGTTTGTATTGACGTCTTCCTCCACTGCCAACCACTTTCTCCCTTGTCCTCACCCAGAAGCTCAGTTAGTTGCATCTACCCAAACTTTCATCCCCGAAGGATCTGACCTTTTGGTCGTCCTGCCTTAAATAAGATAGAAAAAGTATTCTGCTGTCTCCTAGGTGAATGCAAATGGCTTCATTTTATCCTTGTTGGGGTAGTAAAAAAACTCCCAGATCAAAACCTACCTAACAAGTATCGGGGCAGTGTTGATCCTGCCAGGAAAGGAGCTCCATCTGGAACAGTAGCACGGTGTAATTAGAAAGGCCACCTGATTTAGTTTATGATCATTCACTGCCATTCTCCGGGATCCTTCTATCTTCTACACAGGTCAAATAGGCAAGTTTATTGGACATGTGGTAGGAATTTCCACCCCTGCACAGTTCAGGACTTTAATGTGGCACAGAGCTCTGTGAATCCTCCAGGGGAAGACACAGATCACCTTTGGGAAGGCTGAGTTTACAGGAGTGACTCCCTAACACACTGGACCACCAAGGTAGCTGCTGCTTCTGCCAGGATTCAGAACTTGCATAAGTAGGAAGCCCCTGAACCAGCTGTGGGATGAGCCAGAACCAGGCCACCTCTGCCACAATCTGCACCAACAAAATGCACACCCTGCACCCTGTTTCTGTTCTTCCCTAATGCACTTAAGATCAAGGTCTCAAATGAGTACTCCTGACAGGCTGAACTCAAGTCATATGCAAAATCCTAACTGGAGAGGAATCTGGGAAAAATTATTTCTAGCTCTTCAGTCCCTGAAATAGAGGAAGATGTGCTAGAATAGAAAAAGGTGGCATGGGTATTGAGTGAGTCCTTCCAGAGTTTCCATAGTGCTCTGTGAACTATTTTTTCACATTGAGTTGTTTCCTAAATAATTAAATTGAGGAAGGAAGTAACAATTAAAGCGTTAGTGAAATACTCAACAGATGTTTTTTTAAAGTTAGATAAGAGTATGCTTTTTTCAGGTACTAACATAAAAATGTTGTAAAAATCTGAAATCTAATAAGTGGTACTAGAGAGTCACAAAGGGTGTGTGTCTTAGCCAGTTACATAATTAAAAAATAACAATGGTAAATAACAATGATTTTCTATGGTAACAAATTGATGTGGTTTTAGTATTAAGTTGATAAGTTGATTTAGAAAACTTATTAAGAGCTAGTTATTCATGTCCAGATTTATAATAGAAGTTTCTTTTGAACTCTATAATCCATTCACTTTCTTATTGTCATTGATTAACTTTTAAAATTAAAGTATGTTATTAAACTATCAATTTGAGATATATACCTACATGTAAGTGTTTATCCTAAAGGACACATGGTAACATTTCTTAGTTTCATATGGATTATTTATTTAGCATTGTCATTTAAACATTTTATATGTGAAAGCAGTGTCTCCTCAATATGATTTTAAGCACATATAGAACGATAGCAAAGTAGATGCTCTTTCTGTGTTTTGAGATACTACTTGAAGCCTCATTTCTTCCAGATAGATTAAAGGATAGATTTAATGAAATTCCAGCAATGAGTTATATACACCTTAATGTGGTTAGTAATCAAATGGCCTTTCTCCTAATAACTGTGGGATATAGTTTATTATTTTCCACTCTCCTTTTAAATTTATTGAATGATGAGTACTTTTACTGCTTCTCGATGAAAATTCAGGGTCCCATATTTTTTTCTCCTCACTTTAAGCTCCTCTCTTTTGACTTGCAGCAAGCAGAGAAGTGCCTCCCAGCCTCCCTCTCCAGCATGGAGGTGGGACGCCTAGGGCACCAATAGTTCCCCCGGAAGATATCTTCAGACTCCTTCCTCTCACTTTCTAAAATCTATATCTGTATCTGTATTTACATATCTAGTGAGTAAGGGCTTAGGAGTTTTGTTTCATCCTTATCTCCTTTATTCATTCTGTGTGTAGTCTATCATCTAAACAATTATGGTTTGATACTTCAGCTAAAACTTCCATGTTAGTATCCTGTCATACATTGTAAAATATTAACTGCTAGAAAAATATTTCTCTATATTATTTGTCTGTTTCACAATTTTGCTTGAGACTGACCCAGAATTATGTTGATACTTTTTGTACTCCCCACATCATGGAGCTCATAGTAAAGTCTTAAAAATGCTCACTAAATACATTTTGACCTGACTTGATAGAAAGTAGAAACCTGCTCATTTTTATGTTTAGTTTCAGATGCAGCATTGTGTCTCTCAGAGTCTGGTTACCCTGGGAAGTTGCAGCTTGTTGAGAAAATCTACAATATCTCTGCTTCTATCAGAAGTGAACAGCTTCACTGCTGATCTGGGTGCCATCAGTCAGGTACATAGAACTGGAAACTGTAACTCTCATTTACAGGTGATAGGGCTGGTGGGGGGTTCTCTTCTCCTCTCCTCTCTTCTTGCCAGGCTGATTTTGTAGTTATCACCTTATTTCTAATGTATGTGAATACTGTTACTGTGTACGGAAATCATAGAAAGATACTGTCAGAAGACAGTTTTCAGAATAAAACCATCTTATCATCCTAACTTGTATATATGTGCCAAAGGTGCCATTGGTGACAGCAAAAGAGGGCTTAGATGAATGGTCTTAAATCTCTGCAAGCAGGCAGCAAGTTCCTAAAGCAAAGCAGTGAGAGAAAGTGAACGGGAGAGGATGCTAAGTGGAGAATGGCCTCTGACCAGTGGTTCTTATCCTTAATTGCTCATGGGAATCATCTGGCTAACTTTTAATATCCCATTGTGAAGCCATGTGCCAGTCCAACTAAGTGGAGGTCTCTGGGGAAAGATGCAGGTATTGGTATTGTTAAAGTTCTCCAGGTGATTCCAATGTGCGGCCAAGGTTGAAAACCAGTGCGCTAAGCCTTTTTATCTGGGCAGAGTCTTATATCACTGCTGACAAATGTGTCTGAGGAACAGAAGTCATACCCATATTTTAATGTCGACACTGGTATATTATGTGTTCACTTTGTTAACTCATCTAATATTTTTACTGTCTCTATGGTAGAATTAAAAAGTTCAATTAAAGGAAATTAGAGACAAGTAGAAATGTTTTGGTAGAGAGGAAAAAAATTAATAAGGAAAAATATATGTGTATATAATTTTAAATAGCTTTTAGCCAAGTACTTAATTTAAGTTCTCTACATTAAATGATAAATATGAAAATATTATAGAATCTAACTGAATTCAGTGTATGACATGGTAAATCATCTAGTCAGCAGTTTCTCAAGTGACTACTAAATGGTACTCTTAAGAGCTCCGTTAGATACTAAAAAAAAGTAATTGTTACTGATCTCAAGTAGCTAAAAATCCATTTGAGAAGGAAATAAGGTACATTTACTAATTTAAAAAGAGTGAAGTGTTAAAATGCACGTTTGTAGGAGTTCCAAGTTCAAGAAAGGGATCAAGGTAGGTGCACGTCCCTGAAGATACTTCATGGAAAAGGAACGACTTGAACAATGGATGTGAATTGAAAAACAGAGGATAACAGAATGTAGAGGCACTGGGTGTTTTTTTAAAAAGTATGCCCAGGATTCTGAGGAAACAAGGTGAGATCTTGGCATTTAAAAACAGAAACAATGTGGGAAATGAGTTTGGTCTAATTAAATTATTTGGAAAATAACAAAGTACAGAAAAGAAATTTTATGTATGTATTCTCATTTAATTTTCACAATAACTCCATGAAACAGACTTTTTACCTAGTTAATAGATAATGAAATCAAACCTTAGAGTGGTTAAACAACTTGACCAAGATTGCAGAAAGAACATATGCTAAAGCCATAATTCAAACCCAGACATCCTGATTGTTAAGTCACGTTAAGATAAGAATAACAATAACACACAACAATAACTAGTTTTTGGCAGGTAATATGTGTTAATATGCTTTACATGAATTGTCCTAATCACTTGTTTCAATAAGCCTTCAAAATGTCAGTATTGTTTCAAGACAAGGAAACTATTAGTTGGCATTCTTAATAGTAGACAACAGAATCCACTCCAGCCAATTTAAGCAGAAAAGGATGAATGGATAGCAATGGAATTGTTGGGAGGGCCAAAGAAAGAGACTGTGGGCTGTACTTTCGTGACTGACTCCCATAGCCACACAACAGAATTTGGCTGCCACAGGAACTTCTGCCTTTGCCTCATGACCAGGAAGCTGCCTGCTCAATCAAGAGGATGCTGCTACAGTCATAGGGTCCCACAAAGAGTCCTGCCACAATGCACAGCAGCCAAATATATGTGCTGGCTGTACCTATCTCACTGTGTGACTCATTTCAACTTTAAAGTTTTTGTGAGTGCGTTCATTTCTAAACCAACAACATTCAGAACCCCAGCAGCAGAGAAGTATAGAAAATGTAATTTTATGCTTTTTCAGCTTTTTTGCTCTAAAGGGGTTATAGAATAACTACTGATATCATCAGTTCAAGGTGCCCATCACATATAAGGTTCAAGATTCAGTAACATGCTAGTAAGAGATGGAGTCAAAATGGGAGGGAACACAGGATAAAGGCCATTTATTTGGAACTCTCAATGCAGTAAGTCTTCCAAAAGCAGCAGGAGAGATAACCAACTGTATATGAGGTATTATCCAGAGGACTCAAGGGAAGATGTAATGTGAAGGACAGAGTAGAATCCGTGGAAAAACTATCGTAAAACTGAGAGGTGGGAAAAGGATGTCACTGAGAAGAATTAGGGGACTGGGAAGGAATTCTTGTTTGAGAAGAAAAAACAGTTGAGTTTGGGTGTATTGAATTTGAGGAAACATTGATGTAATCTAAGTGTAGGCAGATGGAATTATGAAATTACAACTTGAGAGGAAGGAGAGGAGCATACAAAAAATTGGGGAAGCATCAGCATATGACAATCATGAAATCACAGAGAACAGAGACTCAGAGAAAAGTGAGGTGGAATGGGAGAGGCAGTTGAACAAACAAGGAAAGAAGACAAGCTTTATTTTAATATGTATATTAGGCGGCTACTGTAAATGTCAGGCTTAAATGGTTTTAGATTTTTGTCAGACATAGAAAATAGTATATACTTATATATAATATTGATTTTGCAGAAAATTTATAAATAAAAATATAACTACTAAAAATCATATGACACATTCTGTCTTTCCGGTATTCTTGATATCCCTTTTTGCTTCCCAAAATATTTGTATCAGGGCTGGCCTGGTGGTGCAGCAGTTTAGTTCACACTTTGGCATCCTGGGGTTTGCAGATTCGGATCCCGGGCGCCAGCTGACACACTGCTTGTCAGCCATGCTGTGGCGGCATCCCATATAAAGTAGAGGAAAATGGGCACAGATGTTAGCCCAGAGCTGGTCTCCCTCAGCAAAAAAAGGAGGAGTGGCAACAGATGTTAGCTTAGGGCTGGTCTTCCTCACAAAAAAACAAACAAAAAATATTTGTATCATACAATACATAGTTTTTTATTCTGGTTTCTTATGTAACATTATATCATGAGCACTTTTCCCATGAGTTTTAATTTTCTAAGGAAATGTGATTTTTGGTGACTCAGTTGTATCTTATGTTATTCATGTTCATTGATTTATTTAGTCTTACTGTTGGACATATAGGTTATTGCTCAATGAATTTTGACTTCTGATATAAAACCTAACATTAATCATTTTCTGAAACTGATTCATGGAGCTACACTGCAAAAGTTGACTTTACTGCATTAATTGTATTCAACTCTTACTGGTGATTTGCATCCCAAACTTGCATATTTAGATGAATTTTTTGAAAAGACATATCAAAATACCTAATTTTTTTTAAATAAAATTTCTTGGGTCTTCTGAAAAAGAGTTTTAAAAGACATGAAAATTTAACTCTTAACAGAGTAGTCTTCCCAATGTAAACAGCTAAAAATCTGGACAAATATATGAATGAGAGAATTTCCGACAGTAGGCAGTACAGAATTGTGATTCCTGAGATTAGGAAAAGAGACAATGTGAGCTCCATGTTTGCTTTGATTTTTGGCTTGGAGGCTCTTCCTGGATTGTGGCACAGATGGAGCCCAACCAAGCCACAGCAGTCTCACTGAACTGAGGGGACAGAGATGGCAGTTCACGAGTACTAATACAGGCAGAATTTCTGGGTCAGGGTCATGGAGAGAAGAAAGCTGGGAAGAGGAAGAGCCCCAGAAATTCACACAGTGGTTTTCTTGATTATGTGTTCAATACTAAGCTGCACATGTGCAGGAGGACACTTCACAAGGCCAAGCAAAGAAAAACTACTCAGCAAAGAACTACTACAGAGAAGCTGTGAGCTGAACAAAGGCCAGAGCTCACACAGTGCTTGAGACCTTTCATATTCTATCCAGCCATAATGGCAAGACCTTATTTAATACCCTGAGCCTTCAATAGAGACCCTAAAAGGCTACACCTTATCAGTGTTGTAATTTATAGTCCTAGGATAAAGGCTATGCTAGGCTGATTCTAACACAGCTTAGAAACAACCCTTGAAAGGATCTTGCTGATTCACAACTGGGTTAACTGCCGGCTGGAACAGCCTCATACAGAAACTCAATAACATGGTATCATTAACGTCTAGTATCTATTCAGGAATTACATGTGAAGAAACGAGAATGTATAACCCATAACCATGAGAAAAAAATCAGTAGAAACAGAACCAGAAATGACAGAAATAATCAAATTAGCATACAGATATCAAAAGAGCTATTATAAATAATGTTAAAAGAAAACATGAATAATAAGGGGAAAAATAGAACATTTCAAGATAAAAATGAAAGCAATACACATCTATCAATAAAGCTCTTAAAAACACAATAGGTAAATATAAATATGAAAAAAACTTTGCCAATAATCTTAGCAATTTAGATTAAACACATTCCTTGAAAGATGAAAATTAGTAAGACTGACTCAAGAAATAGAAAATCTAAATTACCCTATGCTGATTAAATAAATTATATTTAAAATTATAAACCTCTCCACAAGGACAACTCCAAGACCAAGTGAATTTTATCATACATTTAAAGAAGAAATAATCAGTCTTACACAAACCCTTGAGAAAATAGAGGAGTAGAGAATATTTCCTAACTCATGTTATTAAACTTGCATTACTTCAGTATCAAAACGAAAATCAAGGAAAAAAACCTCAGACTAATATGTCTCATGAACATAAAAGTAAAATCCTTACTGCATATTAGTAAATAGAATCCAGCATAAAAAGAATAGTACATGATGATCAAGTGGGATTTATCCCAGGAACGCAGTGTTGTTTTCACATTCATAAAACAATCAATATAATTCATAATATTGACAGACTTATAAAGAAAACCCATGTGATCTCAGTATATGCAGAAAAGGCAATTGGCAAAATTCACTACCAAATCATGATTTAAGGAAAAAAGTACCAAAGTAAGAATAGAAGGAAACTTTCTCAACATGATAAAAGTTTTTCTATGAAAAACCTACAGATATATCCAGTGATGAAAGATTGAATGCTTTTTCCCCAAGATTGGAAACAAGATAGGCATGTCCTTGCTCATCACTTCTATTTAGCATTGTCCTAGAGATCCTAGCCTTTGCAATAAGGCACTGTACTTTTAGAAAGGAAGAAGTAAAACTGTATTTAGAATCAACATTATCAGGAACATAGAAAATCCTAGAGAGTTTACCAAAAAGCTACCAAATAGATAATCCTGAAATAGACCCACACACATATGACCAACTGATTAAGACATGTCTTAAGGTAATTCAATTGGGAAAGAATAGAACAACAACTCAATATAAAAATAAGCAAAAGATTTGAACAGACCCTTCATAGAAGATATACTAATGGCCAATAAATACTTTAGATATAATGTACAGTATTATTAATCATCATGGAAATGCACTGAACAATGACCAGAATAGCTAAAATTCAAAAGACCAACAATAACAAATTTTGGCGTTGGGTCATGGGAACTCATAAATTGCTAGTGGGAATGTAAAACAGACTGGAAGTTTCTCAGAAAGTTAATTATCCCTTTAACATATGACCAAGCAATTCAACACCTGTTGTGACATATAAAATTGTACATGATTGTCCATAGCATCTTTAATTTTAACAGCATCAATATGAAAACAACTCATATTTCCACTGACAGGAGAATCAATAAACAAGTTATCTTAAACATATTCAGTGGGATACTATTCAACCATAAAATGTATTAAATCAATGATACACACAACAGTATAGATGAACCTGAAAAATACTAGGCTGGAAAAATAAGCCAGACGCAAAAAAACATATATGGTAACATTAAATTTCTATAAAGTCCTAAAACAGGCAAAACTAAAGTATGGTGAAAGATACCACAACAGTGGTTGGCTCAGGGGAGGGCCTGGGTTTGACTGAAAGGCACATGAAGGATTGGAGTGTGGTTACATGGGTGTATGCAATTGTCACAACTCATCAAAGTGTGCCCTGAAGATCTGGGCATTCCACTGTGTGTAAACTATACCTTGATTAAAATATATTTTTGAAATCGAACAATTTTTTTTGGAACAAATTATAATTATAATAATATAATTTTTCTCAGTGCTTTTATACTCAGTTCTTTAACTGACTTTAAAGACTTATTTCTTTGTTGATATCTTAGTGAATGCTAAGATGTCATCAAGAACTGTATGAACAAGTGTTAGTTTTAGTTTTGGGGGTACTTTTGCTGAGGAAGATTCACCCTGAACTAACATCTTTTGCCTACCTTCCTCATTTTGCTTGAGGAAGATTGTCCCTGAGCTAACATCTGTGCCAATCTTCCTCTATTTTGTATGGGGGTCACCACCACAACATGGCTGCCACCAAGTGGTGTAGGTCCATGCCCAGGAACCAAACCCGGGCCACTGAAGTGCTGCACACTGAACTTAACCACTAGGCCATGGGGCTGGCCCCCAGTTTTAGTTTTTAATGATGGAAAGTTTTCTAAATAGCCACTAAGTCAGAAATTATATTTATATATATATATATATATATATATATATACATATATGTATTGTCCTATATATGAATTTGATTTGATTTCCAATATATTTGTATAACAAATACAGGAGAGATCCTGTTTTATAAAAATTAATGGGAAATTCAGTAGTAATTATTATAAGTATTTATTGAGTCTTATGTGTCAAACACTATTCTAAATATTTCATACTCCTCCAAGGCTTTTTACATATATTTTTTGTTTAAAATAGATTAATTTGAATTTTAACTTTATGTTATATCATTTAATTCTCCCAAATACACTATGAAGTGGTATTACTCCCATTTTACAAAACAGGACAATTAGGACTGGAGAGTTTAAGGAGCCAGCCCGCAGTCGTAGTAAGCACAGCACAGGTTACCAACCACGGGAAGTCTGACTCCAGCGTCTGGAAGTTAAGCTATGTGGTATTTTTCTGTTACTAACTGACCACCTTAGTTCTTTGTGTTTCACTGATAGTGTTTTAATTTGTCTTCTGCAACTAGTATGTATATTATTCCCACTTATTTTTTATAGAAGTAAGATTATAGTAGACAATATGTTTGTGTTTAATATATTCTTCCTACATAATCAACTGTGAACCAGATTTTTGAGAAAGTGGGTTTGTATCCTCTTATTGTGTCATCCTTTTTCTATAGCTGTGTTTATTTGAATGCAGTTTTCTTGGGTCTTGAAAAAGTTGTTTATATGATGCTGAGGATAAAACTTTCCTAATATCTTGACAAACATGTTATTTTGTATTCCTCTGTTTGAGCGTTTTCTTCATCAGTTGCTTAAAATTAAAAGTCTGTATCTGTCATTCTTTTGGAGTGACAGAATTTTCTCATTGTGATTATTGTATATTTACCATCTTGTGACATAATCACCGTGGTTTTCTATTTATTTTGAAAATAACTTTGAAAAAGTGGCTCCTGTAGGATTCCATAGACTGCTGACATATTGATTTTTAAGAGTCTGCATTGTTTGCCTGTTCAAAACTGAGAAAAAATCAAGATATTAATTTTAATTTCTCAATCATTATGCCCTTGGGAGCTTGAGTTGGAAAATTTTGTGAACAACTCCTTCTTTGAATGGCTTTCTTCCTCTTTTCAGATAGAATTCAAGCAGCTTCCATCTAGGAAAAGCGTCAGTAAACAAATAGTTACAGAGAATTCATGGGGTGAATATCTTTATAAAAAGCAGTAGACATGTCTTTTAGTAAGTTTTCTGTTTTGTTTCCAAGAATTTTATTAATAAGTTTACATATTTCTCTAGATATCTAGATGGTATGTGATTTTCACAGAATCGGCTTTCTGATCAGGCATTACTAAAATTTTATACTCCTGAAAGCTGGTTTATCAGTATATTTTATTTTTAAATTTTAACAAAATGTGTTTGTTAAATGTGTAATGTGTTTTGTTTATTGTGGAAAGGTGACAAGGAAAAAGAGTCATGTATGTGTTGTTTACCCTTTATATGAACTTTAAAGAATCCCAACTCCAATCCCAACTCCAATCCGGGCCCCATTAGAAACAAAGCAAAACATAACCCCACCCCATTCATAAGCCAGGTGCTGCTTTCCTAGGTACAATCTAGTTTCTCTTCAAGGCCCTGACTGGAGTGGAGCATCCCTGAATCATGTGCTGGGACGGTAGAGTAGAACTTACCAGTCAACTTGAAGTGAGGATAAGCAGGAAGGTGGCAACAGTAGCATTTTATGAAGAAACTGAAATCAGTAGAAGGACAGTTTCTATGCTTGTCAAGTCAAATCAGATAGGCAGAAAGAGAGAATCCAGAAACAAGGCAGAAATTAGATAGTGTCGAGGTTCTGTGGGGGTCCTGGCTTAGCCCTGGCAAAATAATTGTTGACACTTGTGAGAAAACTCATGAAAAGATTGTCAGACTGAATCCCATGAGTCAGAGAGAACTTATTTAACGTCCACTTTACTAGTAATTTCAAAGATAAACACAATCACAGCGCACAGATGCAACAGAAGGAGATGTGGGGCATCCTGTGTGATTCTCCATATGTTTGGAGACATGTCTCTCTGGCCTTGAATAATAGATGAGGTCCCCAAGTGAAATTATGCGAAGTTTCTCACACAGAAGGAGGTTTAAATAGTTGAACATGTCCATTTTATGACCCAGAGAATTTTACCACTAATATGGCCATCTTCAAGGAGCCATGTCTCGTAGATTCTGAGTCGATGTGGTATATGTAGTTCTTTAGCCAGGAACTTTCTGCTAAGGACATTCAATAGATAAGATTTCCTCTAATAGCAGATACCAGGAGGTCCACTTGATGAGGAGACAGGCCCGGTCATCAGCCTCCTTTTCTTTCTCCTGGGGGAAGTACCAGCAGCTTTATCTTCTTCCTCCCAATTTGCTGTCAAGTTCCTGAGGCCTCAAAGTGCTAGGAGAATTGTTTATGGAGCTGAGTCAGCTTAGAAGGGAAATTTCTTTGTAAAGGTATATTTCAGTTGTTGCATGGTAAATAGGTTTATGGTAGTTCCCTCAAAATGTATCTGTATAACTTATAACAAATAAAAGATTAATACTAAAATTACACAATGAACTATACACCAATAAGAAAAAGAGAGAAATAATCCAATAGAAAAATGAGCTAACAATATGAAAAGGCATTTAATAGAAGAAGAAACCCTGAAAGGAAAATTAGCAAAATGATGTGTAACCTCAGTAGTACCAGGGAAATTCAAATTTAAAAAACGTTAAGATGCTTTGTTCTGATTACATTGACATAAATTTAAAAAAAAATAACTTGACAATGATAGCAGGTGTTAGTTATTATGTGGGTATATGGAATTCATTGCACAATAAGTTAAAGATGTATATCCTCTAAGATACAGCAGGTCCACTGTACAAAGGAGACCCATACAAGGGTGTGCATCTTAGCATTTCTGAAATAGCTACAAGCTGGAAATAACTGTCCATTTTTAAAAGATGCCTGGATGTGGTATATCAAAGTGAATATTTTGTAGTGGTTAAAATGAATAAATTAGGTCTTTGTGTATTACCAGTGATAGATTTTGAAGGCATGATGTTGAATTATAAGAATGAAATATCCAAGGAGGAGAGATACCCATACATACCAGTTTTGAAAATATACATTCAAAACAGTTTTTATACACACACACATGAGACACTCTTCCAGTATATCCATACTTTTTAAAATTTCTTTTAGGAATGCAGAATCCAAAGTAAATATGAGAAAATATTAATGGCTGTTGAAAATATGTAGTATGTGTACTCAAGAGCTATGATTTTTGCATTGTGAAATATTTTTATGTTGAAAAAATATTTCAGAATTAAAAAATAAAATTGATGATAAAGTAAAAAGTCTCCTTGGGTATCAGAACTATGTTAATTTAAAATGAAACCTCAGTTTTTGTGTGTGTGTGAGGAAGACCAGCCCTGAGCTAACATCTGTTGCCAATCCTCCTCTTTTTTTTTCTTTTTTTGCTGAGGAAGACTGGCCCTGGGCTAACATCCGTGCCCATATTCCTCTACTTTATATGGGACGCCGCTACAGCATGGCTGACAAGCAGTGTGTTGGCTGGCGCCCCGGATCTGAACCCACAAACCCTGGGCTACCAAGCACAAACTAAACCACTGTGCCACTGGGCTGGCCCCTGAAACCTTAGTTTTTAGTGGCTTTTTTACAGAAATATTTTTCTCAGATGCAGTTCATATCTCTATCTAATCAGCATGTTTTGGGGTATAATAGCCAAGCTATTAAAAATAATGCTTTTGGAATATTAATAAGGATGGGGTGAAATCTGAATTTAGAGTATTATGTGCATACTCACATTAAATACTTCAGAAACCTAATGTTTACAAAGTAAATGAAATTTCTACATGAAAATAGATTTTTAAAATTATAAGAAAAGCATATTAGCAGAAGGAAACTCTAAAAGTCTGCTTCCTACATCAGGAAGCATTTTTACTTTTCAGATATCTGTTTAACTTCTTAAATAAAATAAAAACGAAGCAACTCATTTATAAAAATAGAACATGCAAATTAAACATTCTGAAGCTGGAATGAGTTTGTACATACTTTCTTCAAAATAAACTAAAATTCTATATCAGGGCAAAATGTAGCAACAAAATAAGCATTTTTTTAATAAGATAAAGAGAAAAAGAATCATAGCTCTGAGCAAGAAATTGCTGACCTATTTCATTTGAGAGAGGAACCATATTATTTTCTGAAACTATGCATATTTTGATCATGTCTAAGACCTAGGAAGCCTGGCTCAGTCAGCTGTCAGTCCATCAGGGAGGACAGAATTTGCGTCACACTGTGCTCAAGTGGACAGTGTGGAGATGAGGAGACCTCAGCACAGCCTTTTCCTTTTTTTAACAGAACTCAGGAGTTCTGTTTAGTTTAGTTTAACAAGAACTCATGAGAAATTCCTGATAATGAGCTTGCAGTTTCTCCTGTACTAATGTTTTTGATGCAAATAATTAAATATTAGGTAAGGATGAAGCAAGGTTTAAAATTCCCCCAAATTCACTGTTGTCCTAAATATGTCCACATTGCTGGATGCCTTTTTGAAGGTACTGCTTACTAAGAAAAACTTTTATCTTGTGAGCTCAACTGGCAACAAAGATAGGGCGTTTACCACATGTGGGCTAGGTCTTTTTAAACTCTCCAACCAAGGATAAACTAAATCATTGTGGCTAAGAGCATGAGCTTTGGAATCAAATGCCTGCTTAAAATGCCATGTAACCTCTGAATAGTCTCTCTTGTCAACAAATCAAACCTGAAGGCTTCAGAATGATTTACAAACTTATAGGCAATACAGAACAGAGGAACATGTTAAATTAACCATGAGGATGCCGTTAGTAAGATCCAGACGTACAGGAAAAACAACTCATTTTTCTCAACAAATAGATTGCATTGTGACAAGAAAAGGAGGGCAGAGAGAAAAAGAGGAAGAAGGAACATCTGTTTTAAGAGACTAAAGAGACATATTAACTTATAGCTATATATCAGGAATTGGTGAGCTGTGGTTTATGGAGCAAATCTGGCCTGCCACTTGCATTTGTAAATAAAGTTTTAGTAGGAACACCGCCATGCCCATTCATTTATGCCTTGTCTCTGCTGCTTTTGCACTATAACAGCAGAGTTGAGTAGTTGCAATAGAGACCACACGGCCTGCAAAGCATCAAATATTTACTATCTGGCTCTTTGCAGAAAAGGTTTGCCCGTTCCTAATATATATGAATCCTATTGGTATCCTGATTTGAAAAAAACCAGAAAATATAATAAATTGTGAGACAGTTATGGAACTCTGAGCACTGTATATGATATTAAGAAATTGTTAAATTTTTAGGTGTAATAATATTATCGTGGTAATGTCTTTAGAAGGTCCTATCTTTTAGAAGTAAATATTTAAGTATTTAATGATTACATAAAAAATAAAAAAATAATAATTCTTTCAAGCCTCAGTTTTCTCCTCTTAAAATATTGACAGCAATAGTACCTATTGCATAGTTTCTGTGAGTCTCATTAAATAATCCATATTGTTTTTTAGCAAACGACATTGTAAGTGCCCATTGGCTGTTGGCTGCTATTGTTATTTCTATTCAACAAGATATAAAGTTTGAAATACTGACGTTAACATGCCTTTATAAAAATGAGTGATATCAGAACCGTCTTCAAGAACAGTTTTCCAGATATTATGCTTGACAACTGATTGTCTCTAAACCATCTGCTGTGGAAGACAGGTATGGGTAACCACAAAGATGTTTGTTTTACTCTATTCATGTAAGTTTATGATATTCATCCTTTCCTCAACATAAATATTGGACAAATATTTAACAAACATTTGAAGAGGTACCAAATTAGTCTGGTGACGATGTCTAAATTTTCTTGTGTGACCATGACACCGAGCACCTGAAGATGGTTGAAAGATTTGTCACAGGAGGCCAGAAAGTAAATTTTGCTTGCTTTGCAATTTTGCCTTCGCATAATAAACAAACTTTAAATTCTTAAAGTTCAAAATCCAAAATGTGACTTAGGGTGCTGGATAAGATGAAGTATGCCACTACAGTCTGTCTCTTCCAATGATGAAAACTAAAAATTCTGAAAAAAATACTCACAAAAAGTAACTACCTGAGGACTATGAAATGTAAAAAAAAAATAGATGTGAATTGTTCCGGAGGACAAAACTGGAAGAAAAAAAAAAAAAACATATGGAATATGTTTCCCATTTTTTTCCCTCTCTTATCTCCCAGATTGGATCCAAGAGCAGCCCCAGTCAAAGAACTGTACAGTGCTTGAGAGCAGCAAAAGCTTGGACAGAAACATATCTTTCTGACAAGAGGACTGGGAATGGGGCCTTTATGAGCTGGAGAGTATGGCAGGAATCCTTGAGATTTTTGTTTTTGTTTTCTCTCCAGTCCCTGCAATAAGGGTCATGGTCATATAATTGTGTGCCAGTAGTGTGAATGATTAAAACTCTGATAAAAACTCAGTCTCTCTGGCAAGAAGTGAGAAAAGAGACACCTAAGAGCAGGAGAAGATGGGAGTGAAGCCTGGAGAGGGGAGAGCTGGAGGAGGGTATACCTTAATTCTGTGTATGGAGGATACAATTTCCAGACTCATCCCTGAGCTGCATGTGTGTGGGGTAGATTCAAAACAACACAGCAAAGGCTTTGAGAACTGAACTATGATATAAACCACTTCACATAACCCAGGCAATCTCCTGAATGGCACATATATAGGACAGACCCAAACTGCATAGTAAAGACATTGGAAACTGACAGTGGAACCACTACCCATAGAAGCAAGACAGAACTTGCACTCTAAATTTTCGTTGTCTGATAAAATTAAAAAAATCAAAATTCTCTAAAAAAACTTAACAGGACCCAGAATCTTACAATATAATATTCAAAGTATCTAGGATACCATACAAAATCCATCAATATATAAAAAATCAGGAAAATGCAATCTCAGTTCCCAAGGGAAATTACAATCATCAGAGTTCATCCCTGAGATGACTCAGATGTTAGAATTACCAAAGACTTTAAGGTAGATATTATATAACCATGCTCCTTGAGGTAAGTATAAACACTTTTAGAAACGAGTGAAAACACAGAAGTTCTAAGCAGACAAATAAGAAAGATGTGTGTGCATATACATATATACATAATTTTAAAATATATATGTTAAAAAATTTAGAAATGAAAAATAGCAACATCTGAAATGAAATTCTCACTGGATTGGCCCCATAGCAGAATGGAAAGAAGTCAGTGTACATAAAGATGTATTAATAGAAATTATCCAATCTTGAGAGAAAATGATACTGAAAAAAATTGAACAGAATCTTAGAAATTTTTAAAATAATATTAAAAGGTACAATGCTTATGCCACTGGAGTCCCTAGAGGAGAGATGAAAGAGATTTGTGAGAAGAGTATATTTGACAATAATGGCCAATAACTTCACAAATTTGGAGAAAAACATAAATGTGTAGGTTAAAGAATTTCAGTGAATCAGAAACATAATAAAGTCAATAAAATCTCACCCAGACACATCATAATCAACCATCATAATCAACTTCTTGAAAACTAAACACAATTCTTTCTCTTTTGAAAGAAGTCAGAGAAAAATGTCAAACTACATATAGGGGAACATTTCAAATGATTTCACATCATAAAACATGGTGGCCACAGTACTTGGAACGACATCATTAAGTTGCTGCAAGCAAAGAACTATCAACCCAGCATTCTACATCTAGTAAAAATATCCTTCAGAATGACCGGAATATCCTTCAGATAAGGAAAACTAAGAGAAGCCATTGCCAACCGAGCATCTCTGAGAGAAATGCTACACACTAAAAAGAATTAATATGACAGAGAAACTTGTAACTTCAGGAATGAAGGAAGAACAAAAGAGATTATTACTATCTGGATAAATATAATAGACCATTTTTCTTTTATTTCATTCTTTAAAATCTATATGACAGATGAAGCAAGATTATAACATTCTTTAGTGTATGTGAATGCAATATATATGACAACTAAAATATCAAGGGTTCAGGGTATCAGGGACCTGTGGTTGTAAGTCTTCTAAATGAAGTGGAAAATACTGACTCTGAATACACTAGAAAGTGAGAAATGTATATTGTAATCCCCAGAACAAACAACTAAAAAATATAAAGATGTTTAACAACAAAAAAATAAATTGATTGAAGTGGAAGTTAAAAAGTATTTAAATAACCCAAAAGAAGGTAAGTAAAAGGAACCAGAGAAGGGAGAGGAAATAGAAAAAACAAACACAAAAATAAGAAAATGGTAAACCTAAGTCTAGCCTTATCAAAAATTACATTAAATGTAAATGGTATATACAAACCCATTACAAACATTATGAAATTAGAGTTTTTTAAAAAACAGCTATGTGCTGTGTACAAAAAACTTATGTTAAAAATGGGGGAAAAGTAAAAGAATTGAAAAAGATGTATACTGTGCAAAGACTAATAAAAAGAAAGCTGGAGTGGCTATATTATTATTGGCAAAAATAGATCTCTATGCAAGGAATTTAACAGGGATAAAGAAGGACATTACATAATGACAAAAAGGGTCCATTCACCAAGAAGACATAATAATCTTAAATGTGTGTGCACATAATAAATACATGCAACTCGAAAATACATGAAGCAAAAATTGACAAAACTATAGGGAGGGTTGGATAAATCTACAATTGTACCTGTAGATTTTAACTCTTCTCTCTAATTGATACTACAATTAGAAAATTAGCAATATTATAAAAGAACTGAACAAAGCTACCAGCTAGCTTGACCTAATTGTCATTTCTAGAACACTCCACTGAACAACAGCAAAATGCACAATGTTTTCAAGTGCACATGGAATAGTTACTGAGATAGATCTTATTCTGGACCACAAAACAGACCTTAAAAACATTTAAAGAATTGAAATCAGACAAGGGATGTCTTCTAACTATAATAGACTTTAACTAATTAGTAACAGGAGAATATCTAAAATTCCCCTCCCCCCAATATTTAGAAACAGCATACTTCTAAATAACCCATGGATCAAAGACAAAGTCTCAAGGGAAATTAGAAAATATTTTGAACTAAATGAAAATATGATATATCAGAATTTGTGAGATGCACATCAAGCAGTAACTATAGGAATATTTGTAGTATTAAATACTATGGTAGCATTGAAGAGAGGTCTCAAACAATAATTAAAGAAACTAGAAAAGCAAGAGAAAATTAAGCACAAGCCACACAAAAGGAAGGAAATAATAAATATAAGAGCAGAAATCAGTGATATTGAAAAGAGTAAAAACAATAGAAACTAATCAATAAACCAAAAGTTGGTTATTTTGGGAAATGATAAATGGTTACTGGGGAAAATGATAAAGGGGTCAGTTCAAGAAGAGGATGTAATGTTCATAAATATTTATGCACTTAACACAGGAACACCTAAATATATAAAGCAAATATTAACAGACATAAAGGAGAAATTGGCAGTAATATAATAATAGTAGAGGACTTGAATACCCCACTTACATCAATAACTATATCATCTAGATAGAAAATCAACAAGGAAACAAGGGTCTTAGACAACACATTAGACCAAGTGGACTTAATAGATACCTATAGAACATTCCATCCACAAACTGCAGAATACACATTCTTTTCAAGTGCACATGGAACATTCTCCATGAGAGGTCACATGTTAGGCCACAAAACAAGTATTAATAAATTTAAGAAGATTAAAATCATATCAACCATCTTTTCCGACCACAACAGTATGAAACTAGAAATCAACTACAAGAAGAAAGCAAAATATTTGGAGACTAAACAGCATGCTACTGAACAACTACTGGATCAATGATGAAATCAAAGGATAAATAAAAAAGTACCTGGAGACAAATGAAAATGAAAACACAACGTACCATAATCTACAAGATACAGCAAAAGCAGTACTAAGAGGGAAGTTTAATAAAGATGAGAGCAGAAATAAATGACGTAGAGACTAAAAATATGGTAGAAGAGATCAATGAAACTAAAAGCTGGATCATTAAAAATATAAACAAAATCAACAAACCGTTAGCTGGACTCACTATGAGAAAAAGAGAGAAGGCACAAATAAAATCAGAAATGAAAGAGGAGAAATGACAACAGATACCACTGAAACACAAAGGATTGTAAGAGACTACTGTGAAAAGCTATACACCAACAAATTGATCACCCGAGAAGAAATGGATAAATTCTTAGAATCATACAACTTTCCAAAACTGAATCAAGAATAAATACAGAATGTGAATAGACTTATCACTAGTAAGGAGATTGAAATATTAATCAAAAACCTCTCCAAAGACAAAAGTCTGGGACCAGACACATTCTCTGGTGAATTCTTTTAAGATTATTTAATACCTATCCTTCCCAAACTTTTACAAAAAATCAAAGAGGGGAAACCTCCTAACTCATTTTATGAGACCAACAATACCTTAATACCAGAACCTGACAAAAACAACACACACACACAAAATGAACATAGATACAAAAATCTCAACAAAATATTAGCAAACCCAATACAACAATACATTAAAAGGATCATACACCATGATCAAGTGGGATTTATCCCAGGGATGCAGGGATGGTTCAACATCTGCAAATCTATCAATGTCATAAACCACGTTAACAAAATGAAGAATAAAAATCATATGATCATCTCCATCGATGCAGAGAAAGCATTTGGCAAGATTCAACAGCCATTTATTGTTAAAAACTCTCATTAAAATGGGTATAGAAAGAAAGTACCTCAACATAAGAAAAGCCATATGTAACAAACTCACAATTAACATCATACTCAACTGTGAAAAACTGAAAGCTGTCTCTCCAAGAACAGGAACAAGACAAGGATGCCTATTCTCACCTTCTTAGTCAATATAGTATTGGAAGTCCTAGCCAGAGCAATTAGGAAAGACAAAAAATGATAAAAGACATTTTAAATTGGAAAGGAAGAAGTAACTGTCACTATTTGCAGATGACATGATTTCATATATAGAAAACTCTAAGGAATCTACCAAAAAACTATTAGAAATAATAAACATAGTGAAGTTGCAGGGTGCAAAATCAACATACAAAAATCAGTTGCCTTTCTGTATATTAACAATGAACTAGAAGAATGAGAAATCTAGAAAACAATCCCATTTATAACTGCAACAAAGAGAATAAAATCCGTAGGAATAAATTTAACCAGGAAGTTGAAAGACCTGTACGCTTAAAAGTATAAGACAGTTTTGAAAGAAATTAAAGAAGATATAAATAAATGGAAAGATATTCCATGCTCATGGATTGGAAGAATTAACATAGTTAAAATGTTCATATTACCTAAAGCAATCTACAGATTCAATGCAATCTCTATCAAAATCCCAATGACATTTTTCACAGAAATAGAACAAAGAGTTTAATATTTATATGGAACAACAAGAGACTCTGAATAGCTAATGCATTCCTGAGAGAAAAGAACAAAGCTGGAGTTATCACACTCCCTCATTTCACAGTATGCTACAAAGCTGTAGTAATCAAAACAGCATGGTACTGGCAGAAAAACAGACATACAGATCAATAGAACAGAATTGGGAGCCCAGAAGTAAACCCACACTTATGTGGACAGCTTATTTTCTACAAAGGAGCCAGGAACATACAATGGAAAAAGGAAAGTCTCTCCAATAAACGGTGTTGGGAAAACTGGGCAGCTACATTCAAAATAATGAAAATAGACCACTATCTTACACCACACAAAAATTAACTCAAAATGGATTAAAGACTTGAATGCAAGACCTGAAACTATAAAACCCCTGAAGAAAACATAGGCAATATGCTCTTTGACATGTCTTAGCAGTACTTTTTTGAGTATGTCTCCTCAGGCAAGGGAACCCAAGCAAAAATAAAGAAATGGGACCACAGCAAACTAAAAAACTGTACAGAAAGGAAACCATCAACAAAACGACAAGACAACCTACTGATTAGGAGAATATATTTGTAGATCATACACCTGATAAGGGGTTAACATTCAAAATATGTAAAGAACTCAACAACAAAAAGCAAACAACCCAATTAAAAAATGGGCAGGGAATCTGCACAGACATTTTTCCAAAGGAGATATATGGACGGTTAATAGGCATATAGCCAGTCCTGGTGGTCTAGTGGTTAAGATTCAGTGCTCTCATGCCCATGGCCTGGGTTTATTTCTTAGTCAGGGAACCACACTACCTGTCTGTGATGTCATACCGTGGTGGCTACTGCATGTTGCTGTGATGCTGAGAGCTAAGCCACTGGTATTTTAAATAACTACAGGATCACCCATGTAGGATAGGTTTCAGCAGAGCTTCCAGACTAAGACAGACTAGGAAGAAAGACCTGCCACCTACTTCCAAAAAACTTGGCTATGAAAACCCTGTGAATAGTAGTGGAGCATTGCCTGTTGAGAGGATATCACAAAAAAAGACTGGGCGGGGTTCTGCTCTGCTGTACACGGGGTCATTAGGAGTCAGAAATGACTTGACAGGACTAACAAGAACAACAGGTACATGAAAGATGTTCAACATCACTTATTATTAGGGAAATGCAAATCAAAACCACAATGAGGTATTACTTCACATACATCAGAATAGCTATTACTAAAAAGACAAGAAATAACACGTTAGAATGTGGAAAAAGGGGAACCCTCGTACACTGCTGGTGGGAATGTAAACTGGTGCAGTCACTATGGAAAACAGTATGGAGCTTCCTCAAAAAATTAAATATAGAACATATCATATGATCCAGGTATTTCACTTCTGGGTATTTATCCAAAGAATATGAAAACATTAACTTGAAAAGATATCTGCACCCCCCATGTTCATTGCAGCATTATTCACAATAGCAAGACATGGAAACAACCTAAGTGTGCAATAACAGATGAATGGATAAAGAAGATGTGGTATATATATATTCAATGACTATTCAGCCATAAAAAAAGATGAACTCTTACCATTTGTGACATGGATGGACCTTGAGGGTATTATGCTAAGTGAAATAAGTGAGATGGAGAAAGACAAATACCATATGATTTCACTCATATGTGGAAGACTAAACAACCCCAACAACAAACCAAAACACACATTGGTGATTACCAGAGGGGAAGGGAGTAGGGGGAGGGTAAAATGGGTAAAGGGGGTCACTTGTATGGGGACAGATGGAAACTAGACTCTTGGTAGTGAACATGATGTAACGTATACAGAAGTTGAATTACAATGATGTACACCTGAAATTTATATAATGTTATAAACCAATGTTACCTCAATAAAAAAAAATTGAATTCATAGTTTAAAACCTTCCAACAAAGAAAGCTCTAGGCAATTCCACCAAATATTTAAAGAAATGTTACCACTTCTACATAATCTCTTCCAAAAAATAGAAGGAACACTTGCCAACTCATTTTATGAGGCCAGCATTACTCTGATACAAAAAACAAAAACATTACACTATCTCGAATTGTTAAGGAGGATGAAACAGTGGTTTGAATAAAGAAGGATTCTCTAAACTGTGCTATTCCTTAGTCCTCTAGGAGACCCATGGAAAGACTCAGTTGAGGAAGACAATTCATGGAATACTTCAGAACCAGACGTCCTGTGTCACGTTTCGCATATAATTTCACTTGCATATATCATTGAATATTTTTGAGACTAAATTATCTTCATCAGGAAAGCTGGAAAGGTTGCTGAATCAATCTGAGATTCAAAGAATCCAAAGTTGAAGGAGCAGTTTGACAGAAAGTCTCACAGGAGCGAAGAAATGGGAACGGGGCAAACCTGAACTCTGTTTATCTTTGAGAGACGTTAGGCGTCTTATTTTTTTCTGCTTCCAAAGCTGAGTTTCTCAGAATGGACTATCATAAGTTTGTGGGGTGGTGGGAGGTTAATTTAAAAAAGAATTACTTCCCCTTTTAGAAATCTTTGAAGTTTTGGACACTGTGTTTACTTCAAATAAATGCTTTATGATTGAATGGCAAGAAAATGGTGACTAGTTAAAGTAAAACATCGTCACAGTAGTTCTGTGGAGTACGGCTTCCACTTTGGTGATTTTGCTGAGAAGTTAACACTGGATAAATAATTGAATATTTTGCTATATTTTTACTGAAGCATAAAATTTCTTTAGGTCAATTAAAGGTGCTTTCTTTTGCAAAATATTTATTATCATAATATTCTAATTATGTTTGGTAATTTTAATTACCTTTTTCTCTGTTTCAATTCAAAGCCATAGGCCTGTTGACAAAAACCAACCATCTATAAAGATGTAGGCAGACTCTTCTTTTTAAAACTTATTAAAGAACAAATGGTTCAAAATAATCACTTGAATCTCTATCTAGTTCATTCTAGACGGCATAATCAATGTATCAAAGATAAAGACCAGATAATTTATCACTAAAGGCCATACATTACTATATACTTGTGAGTATTCCAGTAGCGTCTATGTTCTACTTTCAGAAGCTGTATCTGAAGAGGCTGTGACAATGCAACTCTGAATATGGAAATGAATTATTTTATTATTTCTTAAAAATGATAAGCTAACGTTTTTAAGTAATCATTAATTTACTCATGCTTTGGTCATGGATGAAGACAGAGATGTAACGGCATTGGTAAAATGTGTGGAAAGAGAACAGAATGCTGATTGGAAGCCCTGGGTTCTGGTCTAGCTTTGTTACTAACTAGTTTGGTGGTTTTGGAAAATCTGCTCTTCTGAGCCTAATTCCATAATCAAATGTTGGGTGGTATTTTTTTTATCCTCAGGTATATGAATCAAAGCCTTAGAGTGGCAGACAATCCAACATGTGGTTTATGGGTGTTCTTCAGACAGATTGCATCATGAGCACTCTACTTTTCTGGCCATTTCACCATTTTAGTTTGGAGAGTGACTCAAGGGTTATATAGAGCAGATGCCCACACAAAGCAGAGCAGCATTACTGATGCTTGTTTGAATGGCTCATGAATCTGTGTTTGTCTTTCTCTTGACACAATCATTATACATAACTTTTTGAACCATAATGTAAATAATTGTTTGAGTAGAATTCGTGATCACAAAGCATGTTCTAAAATTTAGATTTGGAATTCCTGATTATTTTTATACCTGCAAACAAAAGGTCTCTGTCTACTTTGAAAGGTCACAGTAAAACATCTTTCAAAACCTTAAAAATATAACAGAAGCCTTCCAGCAATGCATAAATGAATTGGGGTTAATTTCCTCCATCCTGAAGATCTAGAGTAGTCTTTTCTCAGTGAATTGATTAAACTTCTCAGCTGTCTTAAATTTCTGCTTATTAATTCAGAAGTTTGTATTGCAAATTGAACTCTTTATGTTTAAAGAATGATGGGATGAATATAAAACACTAATAAATACACAGAAATCAGTAATTTGGTAAGTGTTTTTGATTCCAAAATTTAAATTATGCAGTGGCTATACCAAGGTATATTTATTGTTATATTTATAACAGTGACCATGCCTGAATCCATCCGCCAATCCTTGCCACATGTTGACGAAAGAAGTTAAAGGCAATGGTTTTATATTTTATATATATTTATATTATATGGACTTAATACAATTCATATATTTATATTATAAATATATTTATGTATAGAAATGAAACAGAAAATGGATAATAGCAAATGAAAGGAAGTCCAAGATCTCCACACCCTTTCCCTAGCCTCCTGGAAAAATCATCACATACAAATGGCTTCTGGGACTATGACTACTTAACCTTCAAGGAATAAGACAGTCTGTTTAAATTTTAAAATAAATGTGAACTTCATGTCCAGCCTGTGTGAGGGGAGGTTTATGACTCTAAACTTTCAGAGAAACTTTTTCCTATCCACTGAGAACCAAGGGAAGGCAGGCAAGGGTTCACTTTCTCGCTCTTGGAGGTTTGTTTTTTTCCTAGTTCACCTACTGATGTTGCCTTTTGATGGCTTTAGCCTTGTTTCCAAAATCCCACCTTTTACAGGCAGCAGCCTTTGTCTTCTGCCCTATGGAGCTGGCCAGGTAAAAGTCAAGATGTTGGTCAGCAAGGACTGGCAGATTCTCCCAAATGGACAGCTTCAGCACTGTCAGACAGATCATCTCTCTGTGTTCACTCTTTCTTATTTCTGACTCCCAAACGATCCCTATTTTCCAGACAGCTCAGCCCATCTCCTCCTTGTTGATTTTAGGTCTGTGTGTCTGCATGAGTCTGTGAGGGGGAGTGTGTATACTTTAGGTATTCTGTAGCAGGAGGGTTAATTTGGTCACCTGGCTCATCGTATTGCTGGAAATTGATATCATTTTATATCTAAATTTTCTACATTTAGTTATTTAATATATTTGGAAAGTATATTGGTGCATGGAGTAAAATAAGGCTCTAAGAGAAAAAAAATTCAACTTCCCAGTTGTTTGTTGGGAAACTCTATACTGCTTTCCCATGGTTTGTGATGCTTCCTTTATTACATATTTAATTTTCACATAGAGTCAGGCATTGCATAATGATGTTTTGGTCAATCAACTGACCATATATACGACAGTGATCCAGTAAGATTAGTACCATATAGCCTAGGTGTGTCGTAACCTATATCGTCAGGTTCATGTAAGTACATTCTATGATGTTCGCACAAGGGCAAAATTGCCTAACACATTTCTCAGAACATATTCCCATCGTTAAGTGATGCATGACTGTATATAGTGTTTGTTCATTCATCTACCTGTCAGTTCTTACACTGCTACCACACTAATTTAGTTACTTTAGCTTTATTATATATTTTATAAATATTAAATTATTATATTAATATATGTATTTTATTTGTTTATTTTTTTTGCTGAGGAGATTAGCCCTGAGCTAACAGCTGTGCCCATCTTCCTCTATTTGATATATGGGATGCCACCACAGCATGACTTGATGAGCGCCGTGTAGGTCTGCGCCCGGGATCCATGCCTGCGAATCCTGGGGCGCCACAGCAGAGCACACAAACTTAACCACTACGCCACCAGGCTGGCCCTGACAACTGAGACTGTTGTTACCCATTATATTTTAAATGAGCTTCTCAGGTTCTTCCTTCATCACTTATCCAATTTTCTGTAATGTTGCTTCTTTAGTTTATCATCTTCAATGTGGATTTCAATTTTTCCTTTTAGAATTTTAGTTCTCTTGTAATTTTTTTCTCATATCACCATGTTGCATTTTTATTTCACTCCTTATATGATTTTTCTAATTCAATATGCTTGTCTTTCTATCTTTTATTGTCTTTAACTTTTTGACAGTGGACATGTATCATCTCATATCACTGAACATGTCAAATCATTTCCTTCTGTTTTTCTGGTTTCTTTAGTAAGTCATTTTTGGTTTTGTTCTTCTTCCTTATATTTAGGATACTATTGCTTTTCCTGTGTCACTCAGTGTTTCTCATGGGATCTGTATTTTTGTTTGTTTAATTGCCTTTTTCCATTTCCCTTATATTTGAGTGAGAAAACTATCATTGGATCTGACCGAGGTTTCCCCACAGATGCCCATGCCAGTTGTCCCTGTCCCTGGTCATTGTGCACTTAAGATACCAATAAAAAAACCCATTCCACTCTTCTGCTGGAGAACAGATCTTGGCCCCTATGTTCAGTGCTTTTCTATTGGCCCTGACATGGAATCCTGTATCCTTGGCCATAGTGCTTTGATGAGTTTTGGGATACAGTAAGACTAGAGTACTAAGCACTGACAGTTTCCAGGGCCTTTGCTACATCTTGCCATATACACAGCATCAGTGTTCCTTGATCTACCACCCTGTTGTTTGGCAACTACAGGAAAATTTAGGGGGGTGCTATGGATTATGTCTCTCTATGCAGCACAGTCAGCCCCTGGCTTAAGTTTCTTGTGGGGTCATAGATTCTTAGTGAGAAACTGGAAGACTCTTGGGGAAGTCATTTTTAACAAGAATCACTATCATCTTTAAGGGTTCTGTGCTCTTACTGGGATTTGAAAGGAGTGAGGGAACATTTCCTATTTATTTATTTTGGTGAGTTAATGAAAAATTGCTTAAATAAAAGAATCAGTGGTGCTCTGTCCACAAGTTTTGAAATGGTGCATGGAGTCATTATATACAGGAGAAAACAGTTGTGAAGGAACTAGGTGTGTAGTTGCTGTCATAACAATTCTGTGCCTTAGATTATAATTGGTTCAAGAGAAGTTTTTGAGTAAGTATGGGAAATTAAAGCCAATTATTTCCTCTGTATTTGGCTATGCTAGCAATAAAATGTGAATTAAATAAGATTAATTTTTACTTTTTTTCCATAAGCATGAGAATGCATTGCTGCAGTTTTAATGGCTGTCATGATGAGGTCCATCAGTACTGAAAAGAAATCGTCAGAGTCACTTTGGGGTCATGAGACAATTCCAAATGTATTTTAATAATATGTCTTTTCCTGATTATTTTTCTTTTGTTCCCTGTGGCAAGAAAAATCATATTTATTCCGAACAATTTTCTGAGGCAATTAAAACCTAATGCTTTCCATGAGGTCCTCTAATCACATGGGCAGGAGCACCCATCTCCTTACACATCTCTTTGTATGATAGATAGTAATTTTATTGGAAATTATTATAATCCAGTATTGTTTACATGTCTTTTTCTTTGAATGTACTGAGGTTAGGAAAAATGCCTTATCCATTGTTCTGTTTTTATAACTCACCTATGAAAAAAAAAGTGTTGATTGAATGAGGATTTTTTACTTTAAATAGAAAGGAAGCAACCCATAATCACCAACTCTCACTGACCCTGAAAATCACACTATTTGTTTTCTAAGCTGTGATTCACTCAGCATTAACAAGGAAAAAGGAAAGAAAAGAACATTGGAGTCTACAGCTCTTCACCATGTTCACTTTATGCAGAAATCCTTTGAGTGCCTAAAAAGAATGATTTTAGGCAAAAGAATAATTTGTGGCTCTATATTTTTCTGAGAAGTTAGGAGATATACATGGCACATATTTAGTACTTTAAAAAAGTACTTATTGAAAGAAATGGATTTGACAGTAAAAGCAAAGACAAAAGCAAAAATAAACAAGTGGACTACATCACTCTAAAAAAAAGCTTCTTCACAGCAAAGGGAACCATCAACAAAATGAAAATTCTATGGAGTGGTAGAAAATATTTGCAAATCATATATCTGATAAGAGGTTAAATTCCAAAATATATAAAGAACTCATACAACTCAAAAGAAAAAAAAAAAAACAGTCCAATTAAAAAATGGGCAGAGGAACTGAATAGACATTTTTCCAAAGACGACATACAAATGGCCAACAAGTACATAAAAAGGTGCTCAACCAGGATCTCTGGGAAGCACACTCAGATCTTCTGCCATGTTGTCCCATCCCCTTCCCAACTACAATGCCACTGTCTAAACTCCTTTCTCAAGGAAACTCTGGAGTTGCCACAGTTAAGTGCAGAGCCAGGTTTCTATGAGGTCACAGAGGCAGGCGACAGTCTCATCTGTAATTATAATTTGCAATGCTAATTAGAATGCTAAAGTACTTTTGTTCTCATTTATTAGCCACATTATTTTGAAATGATCTATAGCTTCTTTCAAAACAATGTTGTCCATTATTATCAATCTAACATTTATTAAACTCTTACCGTGAGGTGAATGTGATGCTGAATGTCCTGGGGGTAAGGCACAGGGAGGGACACTTAGAGTTTAATTGTGAAGAGAAATACTTGCTGTAGCATCCAAACCAAAGTAGGTCCTCAGTAAGTATTTTGAGTGGACACATATGTAAAATTATTGTCGAAGGAACAGGTCTGTACATTATTTATATATTTAGATTTATTTATTTATTTATTTGTGTGGGGGGGGGAGACCAGCCCTGAGCTAACATCTGTTGCCAATCCTCCCCTTTTTGCTGTGGAAGACTGGCCCTGGGCTAACATCCGTGCCCGTCTTCCTCCACTTTTATATGGGACGCCACCAAGGCATGGCTGACAGGCAGTGCATCAGCGGGTGCTCGGGATCCGAACTCGTGAACCCTGGGCTGCTAAGTGCGAACTAAATCGCTGCGCCACTGGGCGGCCCCTATTTGTTTATTTTCTTAAAAGTGCTTAGATGTTCAAAGAATGCAAATAAGGAAAAATGAGAAAGTCAAATTCATGAAGAAAGACATCTCCTTTACACGGTCGTGGTGATTCTAGAACTGGAGTGCACAGCACAGTGTAGACAAGGGATTCAGTGGTGCCTGCCATGCGGTTCAAGAAAACCTCTTTTGCAGTCAGTGTGTGTTTATTCCTAAGAATCTGACACTTTTTGGTGAAATTGCTATTTTGCACAATATTACATTAACATTTGAGTCAGTGTTTCCGTAAACATTCATCCCATATGGCAAACTTTAAACCCTTTATCAATGAGCACATCTAATATTAAAATGTGAAAGCAGTGGCAGAATTTGGTAAAAGTAATCTCAATTTTGTTTCCATTTTCATCTTAAACACGTGTAATAGTTCTATTCTTCGTTTTTTGAGGAATCGCCGTACTGTTTTCATAGTGGCTGCACCAGTTTGCATTCCCACCAGCAGTGTATGAGAGTTCCCTTCTCACCACATCCTCTCCAACACTTGTTTCCTGTGTTGTTAATTATAGCCATTCTGATGGGTGTGAGGTGATATCTCATTGTAGTTTTGATTTGCATTTCATGTGCCTGTTGGCCATGTGTATATCTTCTTTGGAAAAATGTCTGTTCAGGTCTTTTACCCATGTTTTAATTGGGTTGTTTGTTTTTTTGGTGAGATGTATGAGTTCTTTATATATTAACTCCTTATCAGATATATGGTTTGCAAATATCTTCTCCCAATTGTTAGGTTGTCTCTTCGTTTTGTTGATGGTTTTCTTTGCTGTGCAGAAGCTTTTTAGTTTGATGTGGTCCCATTTGTTTATTTTTTCTATTGTTTCCCTTGCCGGCTCAGACACAGTAGTGGAAAATATGTTGTTAAGACCAGTGTCGAAGAGTGTACTGCCTATGGTTTCAGGTCTTACATTCTCTTTAATCCATTTTGAGTTAATTTTTGTGTATGGTGTAAGATAATGGTCTACTTTCATTTTTTTGCCTGTGGCTATCCAGTTTTCCCAACACCTTTGCTGAAGAAACTTTCCATTCTCCATTGTATGTTCTTGGCTCCCTTGTCGAAAATTAGTTGTCCATAGATGTGTGGGTTTATTTCTGGGCTCTCAGTTCTATTCCATTGATCTGTGTGTCTGTTTTTGTGCCAGTACCATGCTGTTTTGGTTACTATAGCTTTGTAGTATATTTTGAAATCAGCTATTCGGGATCTTTTGTTGTTGATAGGGATTGCATTGAATCTATATCTTTGTGTCTTCTTCAATTTCTTTCAACAATGTTTTATAGTTTTCAGTGTACAGATCTTTCACCTCTTTGGTTAAGTTTATTCCTAGGTATTTTATTCTTTTTGTTGCAATTGTAAATGGGATTGTATTCTTAATTTCTCCTTCTGCTACTTCATTTTTAGTGTATAGAAATGCAACTGATTTTTGTATGTTGATGTGAAAAGAATGTTTATTCTTCAGTTTTTGGATGGAATGTTCTGTATACATCTACTAAGTCCTTCTGGTCTAGTGTGTCATTTAAGGCCAATGTTTCCTTATTGACCTTCTCTTTTGATGATCTATCCATTGGTGTAAGTGGAGTGTTAAAGTCCCCTACTCTTATTGTGTTACTGTCTACCATACAGTTCAGCTGTTCCATTGCTGGGTATTTGTCCAAAGAACATGAAAACACCAATGCATAAAGATACACGCACCCCTGTGTTCATTGCAGCATTGTTCACAATAGCCAAGACTTGGAAGCAACCTAAGTGCCCATCAAGGGACAAATGGATAAAGAAGATGTGGTATATGTACACAATGGAATACTACTCAGCCATAAGAAATGATGAAAGCCAGCCATTTGTGACAACATGGATGGACATTGAGGGTATTATGCTAAGTGAAATAAGTCAGAGGGAGAAGGTCAAAAACCATATGATCTCACTCATAAGTAGAAGATAAAAACAACAACAAACAAACACATAGAAACAGACATTGGATTGGTGGTTACTAGAGGGAAAGTGGGGAGAGAGGAGGGCAAAAGGGGTGATTAGGCACATGTGTGTGGTGATAGATTGTAATTAGTCTTTGGGTTGTGAACATGATGTAATATATGCAGAAAAAGAAGTATAATGATGTACACCTGAAATTTATACAATGTTATAAACCAATGTTACTGCAATAAAAAAAACACATGTATTAAATGGTTAAGCATCTGAGCAGATAACTCTATTATATCTTCTATTTTATTAGCCTTTAAAGGAGTAGTTTATTGAAAAGCACCTACAGAAGTCAAAAGCAGGGATTTGAGAAAGGAGAAACTACTGATAGCTTATAAAACAATGAACTTTTATTACTACTCCTTGATATCTGGTTAGTCCTTTTAATTCTAATTCACATATAACTTGTTTATTTGTAAATGGGCCTATAATATCATTTTTTTTAAATAATTGAACATTTAAGTTCTAAACATAAGTGGGCCAGATTAGGGATTCAGATATATAGTAAAGTTCCATTCCCAGAGTTTTAATCAAGTTCTCTCCTTTAACTTGACTATTACACTGTTTTGTTTCTTTTCTGTAGAAATAAAAGTGCCTTCTAGCTTGGCCACTTTGCTCTAATGATTGAAATATCCCTCTGGTAGAAAGCTGGGCCTCAGCTGCCATGTATCAGAAAACCTCAGAGGTTCATGGGACATGGCAAGTGTTAAAAAAGCTTTGAAAATAAAAATGCATAAATTTTATCTTATTTAAATCTGATATCTTTCTTCAACTGATGCTATAATCATCCTAAGGACTAGTTTATTACTTAAAATACTCATGCTGTAAAACATAGAAAGAAAGCTAAGATATATTTTGATTCAGAAAAAGCCAGCAGATAGCTTTCTGCTTTTTGAAAATAAACTAATATGAACAGCTTCAGTTTAGAGACAAGTTTAGATTTGGCTTGTGGTACATGTGTCTTAGAATTTAACCCAAATCAACAAGTATTTTTTTAGTGCCTCCTATATGCAATGGTTTAGATTAGATGTTTGAGATTCACAAAGCTGAAAAGATCCACTCACTGTGGTGAGGGGTCAAGAAGTTTGTTGCTGTTTGCATTTCTAACAGGTATCACTGGTGCCTTTTGAATTACCCAAAGGCTATCATTGCCCTAACAATTTTGGATGCTTTGATTCCTGTTTGAATCAAGATGGGATACAAATAAATGCAAAAATGTTTGCAAAGACAACTAAATGATTTTATATATTCATGTTTAAACTGTGGACAGGGAAACAAGTGAATTCTTCCTTGTGCTAGAACCTATCAGGCAAGGATTCAAAGGGCTTGCAGTTTTACTGAGCAGTGAAGTATATACCAACAGCATGGGACTGACAGGCTTCAAGTAAATGCTGGCCACAGTGTGAGGTGAAGACCACAAGGGACTGGGCTGCCATGGGGGGGGGTTGTGCAGGAATCATTTCTGTCCTCCAAGGAGAAAGTGTATCCCGTTCACCTCTGAATCCTCAATACTTTATGGGAAATGGGCAGTAAATGCTTGTTTTCTCTTGACTGAGGTGAGATTTGAAAGAGTTGGCCTGTAGTATATTTGTGTTATAAGTTTAACACAAATCAATACATAAGTTTTAGTTCTTCCTATATGCAAGATTGGATAGACCTTAAAGAATGAGAAGAATGCAGAGGCAGAGAAAATGGGAGAGAATTGTAGAAATGGGGAAGAACATGAGCAAAAACAAGTGAGAAACACCAGATATGTTTGTTTTGGGCATCAACTGATTTGAAACCATAATAATAAATTTTCTGTACTCTGTTATCTTAAAATCAATTAGTCTAGCTTGCATGTTGAATGGATCTTTTACCCTTACATTAGTTATTTGGAAAATATTGGTTTACTGAGTTATGTAAATTTTCTAAATGTTGATACAGTATTTAAAAAATTACATCTGTTAATATTACCACTAATCTAATCAGAAAAGTCTTTTAAATATTAAGACACTTTCTAGCCTACTGTGGTGGACACAAGTTTTACAGAATTCTAATTTTTGCTTGAAAGCTTGAATTTATCATTGGTAACAAATGATGTAATTTGTTTTCTTTGAAATGGCAGTCTCACTCCATTCATAGTTTTCTGTTAGCTATTTTTCCAAGTAAAAATGACATTCTATATAAAAAGAAGTTAGGTCAGCTTGCAACTCAATCAATCACCCAAGTCATTTCTCTTGTGAAAACAATCACACTTAAGCATGCAGCGGAAGTGCTTTATGCATACCTCCAATTTTCTCATATAGACTATTGAAAAGATGTTCACTCAAGAACTACTATTTAATAAAATTAATTTAATAATCCGTCAAGGACATTCTTGAAACTGACATTTGTTGTTATTTTGTTTTTTACTTTTGTTTGTACTGCCATGCTAGGTGATGAAGAAAAGAGTGCCCACTCATATTGTTTGGTACCACTGCTTTGATTTGGTGATAAGGTGCCTATGATTTGACCCATTATTACTTTTGTATTATCATTGCAAATATTAAAACAGTGAAAAAACAAGTAATTTCTTAATTTTATTCTGATACTTTTAAACACACAGACCCTCCAAAGGGGTATTGGGTCCCCAGCAGTTTGTGAACCACACTTTGAGAATTGCTCTTGGAGAGGAATAGAGATCCATAAAGCCAGTAAGAAAAGTTAGTGCCAGCAAAACAAGGTTGCCTGATGCCTCAGTCTTAGGGACCTCGAGCATCATGCTCTAGGGGTTATGGCTCATAGAATCATAGAGCTGCAAGGGAAAGAAAGACCACCTAGACTGATCTGTATTTTACCAGTGAAAAATGGAAGAACTCCAAGGAGGTTTCATGACTTGCCCAAGGTTGCTCATTTTAACAATAGCAAACACAAGAGTGCTGTGCTAGCTCTGCACTTTCAGGGTTTTGTGGCCTTAGGAAAAAAGCCATTTAATCTCTCTTAATCTCAATTCCTTTGCTTTAAGTCAAAGATAACAATATCTACACTATTAAAGGGCTGTGAAAAGGATATAAGACAATGTGCATGGGGGTGCTTTGAAAACTATATTGAAACTCTATGACAGATCAAGGTCTGGAGAATTCTTATTCTCTATGAAAATACTGAAGTTCAGTCTCTGCCAGTAGAGTTAAATCCAAAGCATGACCTGAATCCTTGCATGTGTGTCTCACAAATTTTCTGTATCAGGGTATAAATTAGGTTCTGTTAGAAGATTGGGAAATGAAATAACGAGAGACTTAGAAAGTGCAATCTAAGGGAGAACTATGTTAGAGAAGATCGTTTTTGTAGACTCTCATTCTTCAAAGACTATGCAATGTTTTGTTGGAATACTTATCCAAGTAAGGGGCTCTTCTGGTTAATTGGGTTTTATGTTTAACTAACAGTTCAACATAATTGAATATTTTCTAGACAGTCTTGGAGAGTCTGATGCTTGTGAATGTCAGTTCTTATTGGATTTCAGCTGAACTAAAGAGACTATGTTGATAGTGATTCTGTGTGACCATGAACTTCTTTTTAAAAAAATCCTGCTTTTTTCTTATTTATTTTCACATTTCTCCTAAAAGCACAATATGGAGGGCGGTTAAGGTAATTGAGGATTCTAAGTCATTTGGTTAAGGTTTTTATTTAAGAATTTTCTCTATCTAAGACATGCTATTGAATTTACCCTTTAAATCTAAACAAGAGGTGGTATGACTCACCTCAACTTTTTGCCTCAGTGTTTGAGATTAAAGAGTTAGCCAATGTATTCAGTGTAAGACTTTTGCCTGGAAATATTATTCTTTAAAAAAATCAGAAACATGGGGGCCAGCCCCAGGACCTGGTAGTTAAGTTCAGCAGACTCCACTTCAGCAGCCCAGGTTCACAGGTTCCAATCCCGGGTGCAGACCAACACCACTCATCAGCCATGCTGTGGCGGCGACCCACATACACAATAGAGGATGGTTGGCACAAATGTTAGCTCAGGGTGAATCTTCCTCAAGCAAAAAGAGGAGGATTGGAACAGATGTTAGGTCAGGGCAAAACTTCCTCAGCAAAAAAAACCCCTAAAAACATAATCAGAAATGAATATAAAAATGACTAAAATAATGTATAATGCAATGTTAATGTTAGCAGTAATTGTAGAGTGGTGGATTATGAATGATTTTTTTTTAATTTTTTGTTAATCTAAATTCTCTAAATTTCCCATATACTATGTATGTCTTTTTTGTGTGTGTAATGAAGACTGGCTCTGAGCTAACATCCATTGCCAACCCTCCTCTTTTTGCTGAGGAAGATTAGCTCTGAGTCAACACCTATGCCCATCTTCCTCTATTTTGTATATGGGATGCCACCACAGGATGGCCCGACAAGTGGTGCATTGGTCTGTGCCCAGGATCCAAACCTGCAAACCTTGGGCCACTGAAGCAGAGCACATGAACTTAACCACTACGCCACCAGGCCAGCCCCCCCTTTTTTTAATAGAGTTTATTTTTTAGAGCAGTTGTAGGATCACTGCACAATTGAGGGGCGGGTACATATACGTCCATTATTTCCACTCATGCACAACCTCCCCCATTATCAACATCCCCCACCAGAGTGGTACATCCGTTACAATTATTAAACCTACACGACACACCATTATTATCCAGAGTCTCTGGTTTATATTAGGGCTCACTTTTGGTGGTGTACGTTCTGTGGGTTTGGACAATTGTCTAATGAAATGTGTCTATGACTATAGTTCATACAGTGTAGTTTCATGCCCTAAAAATCCTCTGTGTTCCACCTCTTCATCCCCACCCCCCCAACCCCTGGCAACCACTGAACATTTTACTGTCTCCATAGTTTTGCCTTTTCCAGGATGTCATAGAGTTGGAAGCATATAGTATGTAGCCTTTTCAGATTGACTTCTTTCACTTAGTCACATGCATTTGAGGGTCCTCCATATCGTTTCATGGCTTGATAGCTCATTTCTTTTTAGCAGTGAGTAATATTCCGTTC
Source organism: Tapirus indicus (assembly GCA_031878705.1). Classification (NCBI taxonomy): domain Eukaryota; kingdom Metazoa; phylum Chordata; class Mammalia; order Perissodactyla; family Tapiridae; genus Tapirus; species Tapirus indicus. The sequence goes on from CM062933.1 coordinate 5,576,734, forward strand.
TCTGGATGTACCAACACTTATTTATCCATTTACCTACTGAAGAACATCTTGGTTTCTTCCAAGTTTTCACAGTTATGAATAAAGCTGCTGTAAACATCTGTATACAGATTTTTGTGTGGACATAAGTTTTCAACTCTTGGATAAATACCAAGGAGTGCAGTTGCTGGATCATATAGTAACAGTATGTTTAGTTTTGTAAGAAACCACCAAACTGTCTTCGGAAGTAGCTGTCCCACTGTGCATCCCCACCAGCAATGAAGGAGAGTTCTTGTTGTTCCACATCCTCACCAACACTTGTGTTGTCAGTGTTCTGGATTTGGGCCATTTTAATAGGGGTGTAGTGGTATCTTGTGGCTTTAATTTGCATTTCCCTGATGATGTATGATGGGGTACAGCTTTGCATGTGCTTATTTGCCATCTGTTTATCTTCTTTGCTGAGGTGTCTCTTAAGATCTTTGGCCCAATTTTTAATCAGGTTGTTTTCTAATTGTTGACTGTTAAGACTTCTTTGTACATCTTGGATAACAGTCCTTTATCAGTTGTTTCTTTTGCAAATATTTTCTTCTGGTCTGTGTGTTGTCTTCTTCTTTTCTTGGCATTGTCTTTTGCAGAGCAGAAGTTTTTAATTTTAATGAAGTCTAGCTTATCAATTATTTCTTTCATAGATAATGCTGTATGTCTTTTTTAATAAGAAAATAGTATTATTTTTCTTTAAAGACTAAAACAAATGGTTGGAAACAGAGATAAGAAGGAAAGAAAGGAAGTAATTTTGTCCCAAATATATGTTTGTCCTAGTAATAGCCATATTTCAGTAGCTCATATGAAGTGCTTTATGTAGACTGACATTGTGTCTGGCTTGTTACAGTCATGACTAAGCACAGAAGAGGATACTAATGTTGACAGGTGGGTGGTGGCAGTGGCAGTGGCCATGGTAGTGTGGACATGCCCTGGCTGCTTGCCGTATGCCAGCCCTGAGCTACACACTTGACTTGCATGGTCTCCCTCAAAAAACCCCTTTGGTGTAGTATCATTTTTTTTTCCATTTTATAGGTGAGATGATAAATAACTTACAAGATCAGAAACTGGTGTCTGAACTGGAATTCAAACCTTACTGGTTTCAAAGCTCCATGATTTTAAGTATCAACCTATGCTACCTCCCTAATAATAGTAATAGCTATTGTTTTTGAGCCCTTCCTATGTGTGGGACTGGGCTAGATACTTAAGAAAGTTACTGCATTTAAATGTTAGAACCTCCCCGAAGGAGATATATTATTTTTATATTACAGCTCAGGAACTGAGGTTCAGAGAGGGCAGATAAACTGCTCCAAAAAACCCTCCCCACTCCCTCTTGGAAACAGATCGCATTATTGAGGCAACACAACTGTGGTGGCTTATTCATCTCAGTAGAATCAGGAGATGGTATTGAGACAGTTGGCTTAACTAGAACTTTAACGAAGTTCTTTAACAAAAAATTAAAATTCAAAATAGACACTGTGCATTCTTGTGAGAAGAATTTGCTGTCTGTTTTTCTCCTAATAGGTTTTTCTTCTTCTAGTCATTTTACTCTGGATATCAGTTCTTGACCCATCTCCGCAGAGCTCTGTCAAAAATGCTCCTTTTCCATTTACATCCATTCCTTGGCTCCTCATTAGTTCCAGGGTAAAATCCAAGTTCCCTCGGGTGGTAGACAAAATGCACCATGAACTGGCCCCATCTACCTTTCCAGCCTCGTCTTGCAGTGTACACTGGCATGCAGTATTCTCTTTCTCACATCCTTGCCTTGGTTGATGCTCCCCCTTTACCTAGAATGCCATTCCCTAATCCCAGCCTTCCATCTCTTTGCAGCTCCTTCTTAGCCAGCTCCTTCTTACCCTTCAGATTCAACTCAGGTGCTTACCCAACTCTCCCCAGTCTCTGTGGAGTATCCCTGTCCTATGTTTCCAAAAAACTCCATTTATTTATGCCATTGTACACATGAAGGGTTACCTAAATTTATCAGGAAGGACAGGCCTCATGAAAGTAGCATTGTTAACTGTTTGATAAATGGAGAGATGGGGAAGGGAAACAGACTACTGATAACCCGTTTAGTGACATGAGCCCATGAGCATCTCAATGGTTTGGGGAGTGCCCTTTGATCTCAACTGTGAATCAAGGTCCCCCTGGTGTTGGCCGCTTAGGGCTGCAGAGGGTAGAGTGCAAGAGCATGGCTAAGGCCTGGCATCCAGACCTAGCCCCGTCACTCACAGCCACGTAGATTTGGGCAAGCTAAACTTTGGGGCTGTTTGGTTATTTATAAAGTAGGATAATATTAATGCACCTATCACATATGGATGCTAAAATCAGGTATGTGCAAGAACACTGGAAACCCCACAGTATGATTCAAATGAGGGTCATTAGGTATAAAGGAGAAAATATCTGGCAAATAATGAAAATTCAGTAAGTGAATAGATGCATTACTTAATCAGGATATGTAGAATTCAAAGAAACTGCTAATTTTGATGTTTTTAGAATCTCTAAAAATTTTAATTTTTACAACCGATTGGTAGATTGCTATCATTGCTTTTTAGAGAGAGTAACAGGTGTCTCAGGTTGAATCCTAAGTGACGTGCAACCTTTGTGAGCACAGGGGATTTGCCACCATCTGATGGGCAGCATGGGGCTCTGTGGTCCTCTGCAGTTATGTGAATCAGGTTCTCGGTTTGCTTCTTAAAATATTTCATTTACTCATTTATTGATAAGTTTAACTTTCTCTGCCTAGTGAACTTTACGGTCAACTTGGTGAGATCATTGAAGTATTCTCTTAGGATTTTCACTGGGATTGCAGTGATTCTTAGTTTAATATTGAGGAAATTGACATTCGTACAATATTTAGTCTTTTCTTCCAGCTTCATGCTTCGTATCTTTATTTCTGAGTGGTTCGAATTTGTTGTGGGCATTGTTGCTGTCCTTTTCTTTTAAATTCCAATTTAATTGCATTATGGTCAGGCGTGGCCTTTATGAAATAACACTTTTTGATGTATTTTGAAATTTTCTTTGTAACGTAATACATGACTTTTTTTCCTTTTTTTATTACTCCATGGTTATTTCAAAAGTATATTCTCCTTGTTGAGTGACAAGTTCTGTGTGTGATAATTATCTAACCATAATGTTTTTAGGCTTACTTATTTTTTTGTCTTCTTCATCTATCATAATCTTAGAAATGTTAAATTATTCTAATATGATTGTGGACACATCCATTGCTTCTATTTTTGAGACTTTTTTTGATTGTTTGTTCATTTTTTGCAGTTATGTTGATAAATGACCAATATATCTTTTTGGTGGAATGTAACTTTTCTCAATATGAAATAAACCTTTTCATCTTATTCAGTACTTTTCACCTTGACTTCTATTTTGTCTATTATATGTCCACACTTGCTTGATCTTTATTCACATTTCCCTATTGTATCTGTTCCAGCCATTTACTTTGTTCTTTTCTTTGTTATTTTATTTATTTCTTTTTGCTGAGGAAAATTGGCCCTGAGCTAACATCTGTGCCCATCCTCCTCTATTTTGTATGTGGGATGCCACCACAGCATGGCTTGATGAGCAGTATGTAGGTCTATGCCCAGGATCTGAACCTGTGAACCCCGGGCCACCGAAGCAGAGCATGCAAACTTAACCACTACACAACGGGACCAGGCCCTGTTATTTTATTTTATATCTATGTGGTGTAAACAACATATGGCACTGTGCAAGTCATGAAGAATATATTAGTGAATAAAAAGGTGGTAATCCCTTCCTTTGTGGTGCTTACATTCTAGTGGAGCAGGTTGGCGGTGAGCCACTGAACAAGAAAGAATAAAATAACTACAAATTTTGATAAGCCTTATGAAGAAAGCAGTGGTGGACCTATGTGGAGGTCAAGTTAAATAAGGTCATCACTGGTGGGTTGTCTTTGATCTTACCTTTAGGTACTTACTCCTGGCATCTTTTTATTTTTCTGTTTACCATCCTAGTTTACTGTTTATTTTTGTTTTCCTTTTCCTGTTTCTCTCATAACTGATAGAAGGTATTTTCCCTTCTATTAGTTTGAAGTTATATATCCTATTTATACATATATTGAAATGTATAATTTTCCCCTAGAGTTAATCAGTATTTTCCCCAAACAAGAAAAAGACCTATGCATTCACATCCTTTCCACTCACTTCTACCCTGAGCGTATGCATATTACTCTCAATTCTGTGCACACATGAGATTTTAGTTCCATATATTTGATACTTTTTGCATTATATATTAATAATTATTTGGACTAAACATGGCATTGTGCTGGTTTTCTTGCTTACCACAATTTTGGCTTGATCTGCTGTTTGCAAATATAAGTGTCTGTGTATGTGTGTATTCCATTTTTGTATCCACATATTTTTCTGTTTAGAATCCATTTTTCATTTGCTTGAGTACATTCTCAAGCAATTCTTTCAGAAAGGGTTTATGAGCAGAAATTTCAGATTATGTTGTGACAATTTGGAATTTCTATATATTTCAAATACTCTACAAAGTTGTATTTCATTGAGTCATATCATTTTCAGGACAAAATTTCTCATTTTGTAATTACTGACTTCTTAAAAGACCTACAAGGGAGAATATTTCTTGAATATGGATATGGTTTAATTGCTATTCAGCACATAGTTGAAAGGAGATGGAAGTTGTTACTGATGAATTGATTGGAGAAAGAGCCTGTTCAAAGGAGTGGGACATCGACTTCATCATATAAGAATGATTTCTGTGGCTTTAATACAGATTTTCCGATTACAGTCAATTATTTGAAGGTATTCCTGATGATTCCTTAGAAGTGTCACTTTCAAAGATTCCATACCAGAGTCTGTCACCTATTTTTTTCCCCATTAAAGCGGAGTGACTTGTCCGCTGACAAGTTCTGATGTGAGTTGTGATGGAATTAGCCCTCCACGTGAGTTACCAGGTGTATCTGTCCATCTGACTTTGTCACTTTTGGTTATTGAGGCCACTTTGACCACATTATCCAGAAGGTTCGTGCCAGCTGCAAAGTTTATTGGTCTGAATCGCCTCAAGTTCCTTTTAAACACTTTGTAGAATCAGTCTTTTTCTCTCCATAAAATAATGTTGCCAAATGAAGTCGCTTTCTTAAATAATTTAAAATCCAACAGTTGGTGACTACATTTGTTCATTTTTGAAATGCAAAATTCCTTCCGAGGTAACCATGTTTTTAACCATATTTCTCAAGGGAACACTGTGCAGAGTGACGTTCAAGACACTGCTGACCAGGTGTAGTCAGCATCACAGTTACTACTAAATAAATTACATAAGAAGCATCAGCCTTTGTCTATGTAATTTTTAGCAATTTGTGCAATACAATAATGCCGTATTTCCATGTTTGTAAATAATGCTTAAAATTATAAAAGAATCACCTTCAATTCAAGTATAATTTTTGTTTGTCATATATACAGTACATGAATGTTTCTATCTAAAATTATAAAGTTACTTCAGTTATCTAACAGAAAGCAATTTGCTTAGGAATCTTTATTATATCAGCTGTAAAGAACTGTCCTTGGATAAGAAATAATATCACTTTGGTTTCCAGTGACTTTTGTTTTTGAACAAAAGATTTGAACTTTTTTTTTTTTTACCATCAAGGCATATTAAAAGTAAGTATGTCACCAAATAAATGCACCATGTCTTAGTAACACATAAAACTTTCCCACAAATAAATATGCTTACTAATGGTCAGAGGCATATACAATTGACCAGCACATTTTTAATTAATCAGCATTTTAGTAATGTTGTTTCAAAAATAACTATAATGCAAAAAATGTTCATGTATTAACAGTCAATTTAACTTATTTGGTATAATATAACAGTTTTAAAGCAATAAACTATATGCATATAGTAATTGGAAATTTTTTCTTCTTCCTTTAATTATAATAATTCCTGCTAGATCAGATTTCCATGAACATTTATTTACTAACTACAGTGTTCAAAAACATCAATTGCCTTTTAAAGAAATATAAAAGTTCATTGTTTATTTGTATGAAAACGATTTCTAAGATGGAGTCTTTTAATACTTTCTCTGAAATGTTCATGAAATCACATACTTCCATGCAATGGAATCATGGGATCATATTTCAAGGAAAGATTTGATAATTACACTTTTGCAGAATAAAGGCAAATTTATATAACAAATATAATCTCACAGATAGTGTATCCTGAAACAAACATACTTTGTTATAAGATCTAGTCTTCACTGTTAATGTTCTTGACTCCCAGAGTTAATTAGAGCAATCACGGTAGCAAAAATTTTGAAGTTAGAGGTGACATATCATGGGGGACTCCTGACCCTCCGTAGTACGTATTTAATCGGAACTGCGCCTATGTTTACACAGGTGGGGCACGCAAACTCTTCTCTATGCAAAGAACTTGGCCACTTGGCTGAGTGACCTTTGTCCACTGTACCTTTATGGTCACTGAATGTAAATGCTACTTAACTCAATTTTTCTTATTTCATTGAGATGATAATTTAGGACTGCACTTTGAATTCCCAAAGAAGTTGTGTCAGTAAGTTTAGTCCATCTTAATATTCTCTTAAAATAAATGTTTTGCCTTATACTTGCAAAAAAAAAAAAAAGAAATTAAAGTAGGCCTTTAGAGGACTGCAGTTAGGAAGACATGTTTACTGGATATGAGAATCTTTTAAAAAGTCTAATTTCGTCCTCAGAAAGAAGTGATATCTTTGGCTAGCTAGTAGGATTTGGTCTATATTTTGTTATTTGTTTTTAATTCCCTTCCATATATTTCCATCACAAGTTACTTCTGAGTTTCTAATTGTACCTTTCTTCCTGCCTCCTGGAAGAGAACTGCTTATAATTTATATGAATAGAGGTGGTTTAAGCAGGATGAATTTTGTTTTTGATAATCGCTTTTAATCAGATATTCTGAATTCTTAAACATCTCTAAAGGGAAATAAGTAGAATTTTAGTAGGCTTTGGTGAGGGAAGAATTTTTATTGGAGCTACCCACACAAAAAATTAAACCTTGGAAAAAGCAGTCTCCTGATTTCTGCTGAGTTACTGATCTCATGTACTCAAAGATCCATTTAAATTGCAAGACTTTGAGATCCCCACATTCACATTTTAGAGGTCAAGCCCCTTGGCCCGTCTGTGTGTTGGTAGCAGTTCACTTCCAGTCCAGGCTGATCATTATGTCGTAAACCTGCCCTGGCTCAGAGCCAATGCAAATCCTATAAACATTCTGAATTGACTCTGTTACCTTTTATTCCATTTGATATCAGGGCATTATTGAACTCATGTATTTCCAGGAAGTATAAATTATTACAGAATAACCAAATTTTACATCTTAAAATTTCCAGAATTCCTTTCACATCACTTAACTAATTTGCTTCTCACAATAATGCTACCACATGCACAACAGGCATTGGGTTCTCATTTTGCAGACGAATAAGTTGAGACTCAGCATCCGTGATTAGTTAGCGGCAAAGGTAACATAACCTGGATTTTCTGACCCCTATTCCACTGCTCTCTCTATTGTGATACATGCTTCTCTAAAAGTGACTGTGAAAATCTGTGAAATTAAATCTAAACAAAGTCAGAAGGGGAGAGCTGATAGGAGTTGCTGCTGTACCTAAATCTGTTATATAGCTGGTTTATGATTCCAGTGGAAAATGGAGCCATAATACAGTTTAGAAAGATTCAGCAATCATTTTGGTCAATGTGCTTTAGAAAACCTTCTGTTCACACTCAGTCAGATAAGTGTTAACAGATCATCAATATGGATTGAAATGTTATAAAATGATTTTATTTCATAAAGAAGCATCTTTTCATTATTAATAAACCACATCTCTCATCCCAAGCTCAGAGTTTCTAACAGTGTCTTTTATCACATTTCATAGCATTATATCAAACCACTTATAGAATGAGAATTTTTATTTTGCAGTTTAATTGTGCCTCCTGTTGGTACACATATAGATGTATATATAGTATACATATTATACATGTATATTAAATATCAGCATCTCCAAAATACAATTCAGAACTCCCTACATCTCACCATCTCTGTTACCACCGTCACTCTTGCCACCATCTGTCACTTGGTTTACTGAAATTGCCTCTCATACCTTTCTCTCTCTTCACTGTGAATATTTTTTTTCTGTTCTGTCTAATGTTTGTGCATGTTCTTTGCATTCCTGCCGCAGGGTGTTTTTCCTTGTTATTCTCTGTGCCTGGAATGCTGTTTCTTCATGTCTTATCATGTCCAGCTGCTTCTTGTCTGTCACGCCATTACTCGGATAACAATATCACTTTCTCAGAGAGGGCTGTCCTGGCAGTAGCATCTGAAGTCGGATTCCTCTCAACCCCATCACCCTCACAGAACTTATTTGAAGTCATCTTTGTCTATAGTAGTGGTTACTCCATGTTCTGCTTCGCCTCTCTAATGCTGTCTCCATCTTGTTCCATAGCACCGTTTTGATTGGTTGCAAAGATTTACATGGTAAGGGAATTCTACATCTGCCTCTTAAAGCTCGATAAAATTTGCCTATAAAACTCTCTTGGCCTGTTGTTTTTTTGTTGTTGAAAGTCTTGGTTTTAAGTAGTAGCTCCCACTTTTTTCATGGTTATTGGATTTTTAAACTATATCTTATGTGAATTTGGGTCAGTGATATTTTCCTGGAAAAATCAGTCATTTAATAGAGATTTTAACTTCTATGCCACAAAACTTTTCTTAATGTTCTCTTATAAATTTTGTTATTCTTCATTTATTTGTTACATGTGCTTTCTCATTCTTAGTTTTAGATATTTGTTGTCTCTGAGTGGCTGCATATATAATCATACAAGTCTGAGTTCCGGAGTCAAGCAGACACGAGTTCAAAACCTGATTTTGAACTAATGCACTGAGGCACTCATATACCCAGGCACTTAGTAATTGGGTGAACCTAAACAAATTAATTAAACTCTCTAAGACTCAGTTTCCTCATCTGTAAAATGGGTATATTAGAGTGTTTAACATAAAGGTTTACTGTGAGGATTAATTGACGTAGTGTGTATGAAGTGCTTAGCCCAGCGCCTGGCGCACAGTGAATTCTGCATGACAGTTAGCTCTTTCGTTCGTGTTCTTACTAGTAGAAGTAATATTGGTAATCACCATTCTTTTATAATTAGACTACACAGTAGTGTGGTATTATTGTGCACACCTCAAAGAAAGCATGTTGATTCTTTAGTAAGTATATTGGTTTTCCTTCTTTAATTCATTAATTTCTACTTTTGACTTTATTAATTTTTTCTTCTTCTTTGGATTATATTTCCTTTGTTATTTAAAATATCTGTATTTTAATTTAAAGTTTCTTGCTGAGAAAGAAAATTTCATTTCCAAGAGTTCAAGAGGCAATGTAGAATAGTGGTTAAGCTGAAAGTTTTGACATAAGACTTCCTGAATTCCAGTGCTGGCTTCACCTTTAATTAGCTGGGCAATTTCACTTATCTTCTTTAGGCTTTATCTGTAATGTGCAGGCAACAATAATAAATACTTCAAGGGGTGCTTGGCAGCATTAAATTAATAAATACAAGTAAAATGCCTAAAACAGTGTTTGTAGTATTTAGTTAATCTTAACTTTTTTTTAGTTTTGTTTATATTTTTATTATTAATTACTATTTCTATTGCATTCTGGTTAGAGCATGTGGCCTACATATTTCTTTTTATGTTTATTTAATTATTAAATCATATGTAATATATATGATCAGCTTTTGTAAATATTTGACAGACAATTGAATAAATACCATATTTTCTATGAGGTTGACATTTTATAATTACTAAAACAGCCATATTTTATAATATTCATATTCTCAGTAGCTTTCTCTGGTTTGGACCCTTCAGTACTTGGTCCTCCAGCCTGCCACACCGTCTTCTGGTCCAACTGCCCCAAGCCTTCCACAGTCCCTCTTTATCATGCAATTGGATGAGGGCACTCCCCATTCACTATTCACCTAGAAGTCCAGTCTGGGGGCAGTTATGAACTATGTACATGTTTTTATGTTGTCATATTGTCACCTCAAGATGTTTACTTTAAGAAGGCCCGAGCCTGTGCCCAGGGTGTGGTAACAGCTGTGCTTTGTAGGTGAAGTTTCTCTTTCTAGTTGGTGTATGTGGTGGCCACACATAGAACAGAAGGGGGAGAAATCTCCAAATTCTCAGGAAGTGCATGTCAGTTGTAAGGCTTTTTCTCATGAACATTGAATGAGTTTTCACTCTGTATGAGGCATTAGACTAAATGATTCTTAAGCATTACCTCATTTGTCTTATCATCATCCCCATTTTATAGATATTAAAGCTGAGGCTTAATAAGAATAGATAACTTGCCCAAGAGTAAACAGTTGTAAGTGTCAGATGGGAATTAGAACCCGGTTCTCTCTGATTCCAATGTCATGCTCCTCACCTCTGCACCAGGCTGCCCATAGAGAAAGGTTTTGACAGAGAGGTCAGATGTGAGATAATACTCTCCTGCTCTCTTTCCCTATTAGAGAGCTCTGTTCCTGTTGCTGTCCTTCCTCCTTTGGCCAATCTTGGAAGTAGGGGCTCTAGTGTCTACCACTATTAGAATAAATGGTTCCTATTTATTCTTTCACCAGATGTTTTTTGGATAGCTTATAAGTGCCAGGGACTCTCAGAGTTAAGTCTCATTCTGTTGTCATAGACATCTTTTGTTTTTTTTTAAAGCAGTATTTCTAAAATATAAACCTAATCGTGTTTCATTCTTTTTAAAATATTTCAGTAGCTTCCCAAGTTCCCAAAGCATCCAACAGTAGTTTCAACCCTGGCTGCATATTAAATAATCTGTGAAGTTTAAAAAACAAAAATAAAGCAAAAACAAAACAAACAAACAAAAAAAAAAAAACGAGGCTCTACTCCAGATGAGCTAAATCTGAATTGATGGCAGGTGTATGAATAGGTATTTTTTAAAAGCTCCAGGTAATGCAAATGCACAGTCTAGATTGAGAACCTCTGGCGTAGAGGATAAATTCAGTATGCTAATATGCAAAGCCCTCCCTGATCACACTAATTCCTACCTCTCCAGCATGCTCCTTCTCAGCCCACCTCCTTCCTCTCTCGCTGTGCTCTAGAGAGTGTAGCGAAATCTGCGGATTCCCATGCCATGCTATTTTTTTGCCCATAACATGCTGTGTGTGTCAAATAACCCTCCCCCAGTTACTCCTCTACATACACATACAATTCTCTATGCCCTTTATCTGGATCACTTCACTAATTCTTCATGGTTCAGCCCAGTTATCAGCTGAGCTTGAGTTGGATGTTTCTCCACATCCCTAAAACTCATCAAGGAGTTTTGAATCTATTGTTCTTATATCCTGGGAGCCAAGCACAGAGTCTGGTACATAGTAGATATGGGAAAAATAATTATTGGAAGGAAGGGCAGTAAGGATCGAGGAAGGAATGCAGGGTAATCCCCAGGAGAATGTTTGAAATAGGCTCTGATTGGTGGGTAGTGTCCTGGAGATGCAAAGGCTTGGAAGAAGGAAAGGGAAATAATGGCAGAAAGAAGACCATGAACCAAAAGGCTCTGAAACAAGCATTTTCCAAGTCAGTACCCCACAGATTATTGTCTCACTTGATCTTGTTTTTCTGTGAAACAAGTGCTCAAAACAAAAACCTAGGAAACACTGGTTTACATAAATTTATTCATACGTATTTGTTGCAGAACTTGTCAGAGCCTTTACTATGAATATTACAAAACTTATTGACCATGGAATCTTTTTATTTTCTTGTGATGAAGCATCTTTTACCCAAATATAGTTTAGGAAACACCACTCCAGAACATGTTTTGTGGCCAGTGAGTTTCAGAAGCCTTGATACATGTGCAGGGAAAAATTAAAAAGGAAAATGCCCATAGCAAGAAAGATAAACAATTGATGAGTTGAAGTAGCATTTTTCTGGTGACACATCTTATACTGACTTCATTAATTATGCAAGTAAATATGGTAGTTTTTTATATTGTATAAGAAAATTCAGGATACGGAACATTTTTAGTTTGACTTGCTTTCCCAGCAGCAGTGATGTTCAGACACCGATGTTATGTGCTTCTGACAGTCAGACTGCAGGGCATCTGTGAATAGATCAGCTGTACACATACTTAAATATGAAAGAAGAAACTTGGGTGTGTTAAGCCATTATACATCAATGGTAGTATACATGCAAATAAAATAAGTCTTCCATGCCAAAAATTATATGTATATAATCATATTATTTTACTTTACAAAATTAAACAAATGAGCTCTTAAAGACAGAACAATCTAGAGCACTGTGCAATAAACTTTCCTCTCAATCCTCCTTTGTTTCTCCAAAGGAAGTGTTATATAATTTCTGTGTTTGAGAGTGGAAAAAGTATAGATATTGAGGGTAATGAAAAAGAAAGGAAGATGAGAACCCACCTCTACATTTGTTGTTTCCTGTCCTTAAGTCAAAAGAAAGACAGTGCTATTGAGCAGAACTCTCCAGAGAATGACTCTAAGACTGCTAAAAGAATCTAGTTTACACCTGGAGTAGGTGTTCACATTTGCCCTGATCCTGTGATCATCCCCGATATCCCAACCAGCAGTGCCCAGATGAAACACAGCATGGCCGCTGGAGTGGAAGAGAAGGGACTGGCAACGGGAAGAACAGCACCTGTGCTTCATGCAGCCCCGTCCATGTTTGGGGTCTGCTCCCTTGCTGTAGGGTGTGCCTTCTTCCTGGATGCACCTCCTGCTTGGCCCAACCCAGTGCCTTATGCAGAGGAGATCCTCAGAAAAGTTGACCACTCATTCCGCATTTATATACTGAATGGCAACTCTGTACCAGAGGCTGGTTTACATGGTGGGAATAATGTAGTGAGCAAAACAAGGTGCCGTCCTGGACCTCACATTCCAGTAAAGGGAGCCAGAGAAAAAAGCAGATACACATAAATGATGTCACTTAAGTGCTATGAAGAAAAATAAGTCTCAGTGAGGAAATGGAACGTTATGGGGCCATGTCATTATGTAAGGTGGTCAGGGTGGACCTCTCTGCAGAAATGACATTTGAACACTAGCCTGGATGAAGTAAGGAATGGACTCTGAATATTTTATGAGAAGAATATCAGGGAGAGGGGGCCACAAGCACAGAAGTCTTGAGGCTGCAGACTGCTTGGAACAAACATTTGGTGAGTACATGATTGGCTGATTGGATGGGTGGAACTGAGTATGTAGGAAGTACCTGTTGAATTGTGAGATACGGGGATGAAGGGAGCACCCACCAACTCCACCACTCCTGGACACTCCATCTTGTCAGGGCTCTGGATGACAGATGGGCACAAATGTGGCACTGATCTATGGGGAGGCTTCTAGGGCAATCCACTGGAGAGGAAATGGGGCAAGTGCTACAACATGACCTAATCACAGGGAGAAGCACAGTAGGGATGAGGAAAGACAGAAAGAACATGGGTACCTAGTTCCCTTCAGATGTAAACATTTTAATGATGCGTGTTAAATCCACTTCTTGAATTCTAAGGAGAACAAACAAAGGAACCATCAATTAAGTTTAGACTGAGTTATGCAATACTGCTGAATGTCACTTTACTTCATAAAGCAATATGTCCAAACTGTAAAGTTAAATGAATATAGCTTTAATATGACTTTCTTTAATTCTGGAATGACTTTTTTAGGCATTTAACAGAGAGGTTCAGTGAGAGTATTAGGAGAAAACAGATAATTACATGCCATTCAAACTGTTTATAAACATGAATGTTACAGAGCTGGCAAAACTATAATTATACTCTGAGTGAAGCTGTGATATGCTGGTTTTCATCAGGTAGTTGCATTATTAAAAGTTCTTTTTTACGGCAAAGTGTAGTTTCTAAAAGAAGCTAGTGTCTTGAATTTATAATGAATCATCTGCTCATCATATTGCTTTCTGATAATAAATTATTGAAACCAGTTCTTCCTTTTAAAATAATTACTGCAAAACAGTTGCTTTAGATTTGGTTTCAAACTGTAGGTTTGGTTTGAGGGAGATTTCATCAGTTACTTTAGCAATTTTTTGGCAAATGCCTATGAATTGTGTTTAAAGAGGACTTCTATAGTAACATCTCCTATGCATATTTTCATATTTGTATACTCAACACCATAAGTTGGATTCCTTAACATTCAGACAGAGCCTTACCTTGCTTTTTGATCATCATAGAATTTTATAGCTGGAGATGGCTTACAGGACTTACATACCCGACAGCCAATCCTTCCTTTTATAATTGAACAGACGGGACTCAAGGGAAAGCAAGGACTTTTTTAGGACCATAGAGTAAGTGACAAAGCCAGGACTAGGACTGAAGGCTCTTGCCCTCTGGTGCTCTTTTGTCCTATTTAAAAAAGAAAAGAAAGTCCATTAAAGAAAGATGCTTGAGAAATTATAATCATGCTGTAGAATATATTCATTTTAAAGTCAATTAAATTCTGTAGATTTAGATACAGATGTCACAAACTGCCATGAAACATTACTTTCAGGAGAAATGTTTATGTAGGAAGGCAAAATTGTCTTCTGTGAGCCCTGATGAAGGCAGGAAGGTAGAAGGTCTTTCCTATTTTCAATTTGCTTACTTTAAAAGCTGCAGGGTCACAGCTAAGTGATAGGGGTTCAGCTTGTCCAAGTGTGGACATGGACCCCCATCATCCAACCCAAATCATGTTATTCTCTCTGCCTGGAGCGCTCTGCCCACTTCCCTTCACAAAGGTGACTGCTTCATAGGCTTTCAGGTCCCCTGATGACCCCATCATGGGTATCTCCCCATCTCCAGATTTGACCTGTCATAGCATTGTTTGTTTCCTTCATAGTATACATCACTCCGTGTATGTGTGTGTGTGTGTGTGTGTGTGTGTAATTGTTTATTTCCTATCTCCTTTACTGGACTGTAAACTCCTACGAGGCATATCCTACATCTTTTTGGTTCACTACTACATAGAAGCCTCATGTTTTATGTAGCATATAGTAGGCAATTAGGAGATGTTATGTGAAGGACAGACTTGGTGAATAAATGCCTATATGATAAGTGTGAAGGAACTGTTTGTGATCACAATGTAGTTTAACAATGGCTTTAGCTTTTTGCTGTATTTGACATGACTGTAAGTGATGTAGGACCCTTCAAGGCACATTGTAAGTCTCTAAAATTGTGAAACAAGCCTTAAAAAGGGTCTGTGAACTGGACAGAGTAGTTTTAGCCATTGCCAGTGATTTATAGTGCCTCAAAAGATCAGAAATTCAGAATCTTGGAAAGGGATTTCTATCTTTAACAACAAGCACTGAATTAATGCTGTTCCATGTTGTTTAATGCTAAATAAATGTCTTAATACAGTTCTGTGGCAGCAGGTTTTGAGAATTTTCAAGGAATTGAGAGTTGCATTGAAATAAATATTTCATGGTAAAATGCATATCATACAGCATGAGACATGCATAGATCACTTAATCTGGACATTTGGGGGTAGCTCTAGTCCATATGGAATTTATCAAACCACAATGTTCAAGGGATAATTGAATTGAAATCCTCATTTTTTGACAAAGAAACTGCAATCCAGAGAGATTAGTATGATTTATCTACTTCAAATCCTTTTTCTGGAATGTGATGGATGATGTAAATCAATACATAACTGACTTCTCCAAGGTCACACCATTTAGGATAAGAAAGAACACAGGCTTCAGAACCATAGGACCTGAAGAGAATCACAGCTCCATCATGACCCGGGTCAGCTTCACTGTTTCTTTATAAAACAGTGATAGCACTACCACCTAACCTATTGTGGTTTAAATAAGAATTCATATGTCAGGTACCTAGCACAGTGCCTGAACCACAATTGGTATTCAGTAACTATTAGTTTCCTCTACCTTCCCTTAAATGTCACATCTCCTGATATAATGTCCAATAACAAGAAACCCATAATGTTGCTGCCAAAACAATTTGTTTATTGATCAGTTAAAGCCATTAAAAATATAAATCATCATGACTTAGAAAAATATGAGGTAGAATACTATAACAACTCCAATAACAAAATATTTCAGGGAGTGCCTCTCAAATTAGAAAGAGAAATAGAGAGAAAAAGTGTGAAATAGAAGGAGGAAGGGGAGGGAAAGAAGGAAAATGCAGACTGAAAATTTCAAATATTAGCAAATAAAATGCAATCACACTTAATTCTGAGTGTTACTAGCTACAAACAGGAGCTTTTATATTATATTTCCTTCTAAGTCTCTTACGATCCTTCCAAGTTGTGTTGATATGAGCCCCTTAACAGATGGCTCATATTTCCTGCTCAGATTTCCATGGCCAGATATTTCAGAAGATAATCTTTTGACAGTTGAAATGCCAGTATTCAGAAAGAAGAGAAATTATGCTATTTTCCCTAAGTCTCATCCAGTTGATGGTGGCTGACAATGGAAGATTTCCTCGCACATTTAGATTTGCCAACCTTTTTAGTTCACATACATAACCAAATAGATGGCTGAAACTTCAAACTTGAATAACAATCTTAAATATTGATTATCAGAAATGTCAACTCTGGCCATTTGAAAAATGACTGTTTTGAAAATATCAGTTGCTGTGACTGATAGAAGCATTTATTCAGTCTGTTCTAAAGGTTTTGTTTTGGAGAGAGTAACTATGCTGCGCTCCAGAAAGCTGGTCCTGTAGTCAACCATCTTTTTTGGAAAACTCCCTGGGTAAGGAGCACTGGAAAGGCACTAGAAGATGTGAGAATGATTCTCCCTCCCTCAAAAATCTTTTACTCTTATTGAGACAAGATTAAAAAATAAAATGAAAGAAGTGAGAATAAAAATATTGCTTAGAAAAGATAACCCTTGGTATGACTTTTCAGAAAACTGCATTACTCCTTTTCACCGTGGAATAGCGGTGATCAAGTCATACTATGTTCAACCTGATGGAAGTAAATGGAAAGAGAGTATTTACTGATGCTGTCTTTAATAATTCAAATTTAATATAGCAAATTAGCAATAAAGTGTATCAGTTTCTCTGTAGTTACCACTTTTGAAAGACTGGTTTGGTCCAGGCCCTGAGTGGACATCAGGGGCGGCACTGTTGTGTCATTGGGGAAGAGCTGATCCCCTGGGCTCCTGCATGTGTTTTGCTATTTGGATCCAAAAAAAAAAAAAAATCTAGTATAAATAAATAAATATATAACCTCCTGATGTTAATGCCTGACTACTTTTAGCTGACAAAAATGAATTAATTAGAAAATTAAATATCATTTATTGTCAATATTCCAAATTTATTCAGCAATAAATATATAGGACTTTTCCTGATGAATACTGAAAATGATTTGAATTGAATTTTTAGCTAAAATGCACAATTAATAGGTAGAAGACAAGCTTATAAGTCTTCAGAAAAAGTAAGTATAATAATACAACCTTGGTAGGAGACATGGTGAAAATTTTAGATAGCAATCATTTTAAAAGTTAGTTTCAGGCAATTAATTGTTGGCCATTAGCCAGCACTTTCTCTTATACCAGATGTTTTGATTGCAATGATCTACAGATTTGTTCAGAGGCGCGTTCTATTTGTTATATTTCATTTTGTTTTTAATCGAATGAAGCATTTAAAAAAGTGAACTTTACTGACATGGAGATACATATAGTGTTACTTTGAACCATATGAAATTGCTGTTTTGGTAGGTCAAAACTGTCAAATGAAGAAAATTTGATATGATTTAACCTAACATAACAAGGGTCTAGGTCCAGGTCAGGACTTCTCAAAATTTAGCTTATACTGCAGATTTCTGTGTGAGAATGTGTCTGACGTGGCAACATACAGACACTTCATCGGGGTGGAGGCATTTGAATCTCATGAGGATTGCATAGTCAGTGACTAAATATCTGTTCTAAAATTGCTAACCTTTTAAAAACAATCAGAATCCAAATTTATTCAGTCATACTGAGAATAGAATTAAGGAGACCAGATATTCCTTTGGTATGGCAAGGCCATAATGTCTCCCTAAATGTAAGTAACCGGGAAAACAAATTAATCAAAAAACCCTAGTTGGTTTCTTTTGAATTTAAAATAAATAATACATATATAGTATATCCTCATATTAAATAAATATATTAAGCAAAATGTGACAGTGATATGCTCTGAACATTTTTAAAGTTTGAATATCAACTACCCATTTTTGAGTCTCTAAAACTGAGTCAAACATTTAGGATTATAAAATGATGATGTGAAAAGTACATTTTGGAGTTTTCTTGTATTATATAGAGAGAAAACACCATACACATCAACGACAGTTAAAAGGCCAAACCACAAGTTTTAAAATCTACCAAATTAGAAATCATTCATAAGTGTTTTATTCCCCCCTTAAATCCAGTTTTACGTACTCTCTGAGACTGTGCAAAAGGCTGAATTTAGAACTTTCAGGCCACGTAACGTATGTCTTTGATTTCATAAATATCGTGTGGTAAATAGCATACTTTTCTCAATATGCAGGTTGAGAGATCCCTCTGTACGTGCTGCAGCATGGCCCATTACTAGGTGAAGACAGAAAATGCCCCCGATACCAGTGACCTTTATAGCCATCCACAGTATAGATTGCTGCTGCTGCTTTAGAAGTTGTCTTAGATGGTATCTGTACAACAAGAACGTGCCACGCTAGGAATCATCTGCCAAAGTATATGAGAGCAGGGGCCTTGCAGGGTCTGGTTTAAGGAATGCCTTTCTCTGAGTATTTAGGGCTTCACATTCCATCCCTAAAAATCCATATTTGATCCCTCAGGTGTCTAGAGAAAGCCCAGAGCCCAGAGCAGAGAGCCTTTTAGATGTACCTAAATAAGCTATCCCAGAGCAAGCCATTCCGGTTGGGCAGCTGTGCTTTAGAATGACAGAGATTTTATTATTGATGAAAAACAGGGAAGTCACTGAGAAGCAGTACAACAAGGAGACACGAACACGGTGGGAACACTCAGAGAACTCCGCAGTTTTCTATCATAACACTTAAGAATGATAAACTGTTTACATAATTACTCATTTGATGTCAGTGTACGTTTTCAGAGTATAAGAACTATGATGGCAAGAACTGTGTTTGTCTCTCTTGGTGGTGTTATTGAGGGTATTTTAAAAATGACCAATACAACTTTGAATTTATGCCATTTTGCAGAAAGAATGTTATTAATAATAATAACTTTGGGGTAAAAATTAATAAGGAAAACATTCCACCTTTCCCAAAGACTTATGTTAAACATAAAAGTATGAAAAAAAAGAAACTCATTTTTTTTGCTTACTGTGAAAGAATCTGCAATGAACTTAGCAAAGTGTTCTTGACCTTCTGGGTGACACTAGTTATGAAAGAAGACACCACCCACCCTCCCTCTGCACACTTCAGAAACAGGCTGGCTTAAGAGGAATGTAAATGTCTCTTTGAAACACAAGGAAAATGTTTGAAAGCTTACTAATGGATTTCTCTTCAACAAAACAATTCCAAAAGAGTGGCAGAAGTTTTCCTTTATGAGTTGTTCACCTTGGTGAAGTGACCCTTTAGCTCTGGATCTAGAAAATATTGGATTCTACACATAGAAAATCAAATAGATTTTAGATGAAATTTTGTATTAAAATTAAATATGCAGCCCACTGTAATGATTTATTTCTTTGGAATAAATATGTTTACTGATATCAGGTAAATAAGACCCCATTTTTTTTAACATTTGAAAATAGCTAGATTTTTTTTCTAACTATGCCTTTATGACTGTCTTTTAAAGGCTGTGTTGGCCATTTATTATCACTTATTAATGTCAACAATGTGTTCTGCAGAACACTTATTCTCGATGAATAAATAAGAGAGCATTCTATGCCCAAAATGCAGTATTCAACTGGCTAATTTGCTGAAACATTCTCAAAATTTCAATATGAATTATGAGTCTCTAAGAGGAGAATTATAGTATGCATTTTTTTCCACTGTCTTCATTCACAGAACTTTTTCTTCTGGAAGAACATCCTGGGTCTAGTGTTTAGCAAAAAACGCTCTAGATACATGCACTAATTTTTTTTAATTTTATTTTTATTATGTAAAATCTTTGCAAATGGAAGTTAAAATTTTTCTCTCTGATGATTTCTGTCTGTCTCATTGGATATTTTGAATGACTGCTTAGATCAAATTTGTAGAAGACCATGAGTATAAACACATAGCTAGCTGGATTTCTTCACATGGGGAGCTTTTTGCTGCTGCTTTTAACCTTGGTTTTAATGGGGAGAGCATAGGTAGATCTATTTGAGTATAGCCTTGATCTGCTGATTATGTCTCTCCATCCTTCAGACCTTTGTTAGTTATAAGTATTTAGCTTTTGGACTGCCTATGCCAACTTCTGTTCTAATTAAAAGGTTTCAAGCTGGAAGAAGAGACATCCAAGTGAAGTGAAAGGGTTTCAAACACGAATGGGCACCTAATTAAACAGCATTATTAAAGTGAGGTCATTAAAGTGTGAAATATGAGGGGGAAATCTTGTAAAATTTATTTTATATTCTTGTGACTTCCTTATGTCAATATCAGACCAATATCTCTGATAAACAAAGATGTAAAAATCGTTAATGAAATATTAGTAAAGTGAATTCCATAATACATTAAAAGGATCATACACCATAATCAAGTGGGATTTATTCCAGGGGATGCAAGAATGTTTCAACATCTGCAAATCAATCAACGTGATGCACCATATTAATGAAATGAAGGATAAAACTCTTATGATCTTCTCAATAAATGCAGAAAAACCATTTGACAAAATTCAACATCCATGTTTGATAAAGTCTCAGCAAAGCAAGTATAAAGGGAACATACCTCAACATAATAAAGGCCATATAAGACAATCCCACAACTAACATCATATTCAATGGTGAAAAGCTGAAAACTTTTCCTCTAAGATCAGGGCTAAGACACAGATGTGTACTCTCTCTACTTTTATTCAACATAGTATTGGAAGTCCTAGCCAGAACAATTAGACAAGAAAAAGAAATAAAAGGCATCCAGACTGGGAAGGAAGAAGTAAAACTGTCCCTGTTTGCAGATGACATATTATATAGAGAAAACCCTAAATAATCCACCAGAAAACTATTAGAACTAATAAATGAATTCAGTAAAGTTGCAGGATACAAAATCAATATTCAAATATCTGTTGTATTTCTATACACTAATAATGAACTATCAAAAAGAGAAATTACCAAACAATCCATTTCCAATTACATCAAAAAGAATAAAATATCTAGAAATAAATTTAACCAAGGAGGCAAAAGACCTGTACACTGAAAATTAAAGGACATTGATGAAAGAAATTAAAGACACAAATAAAGGGAAAGATATTCCATGCTCAGAGATTGGAAATATTAAATTGTTAAAATGTTCATACTATCCAAAGCAATCTATAGATTCAATGCAATCTATATCAAAATTCCAATGACATTTTTCACAGAAATACAACAAACAATCCTAAAATTTGTATGGAACCACAAAAATCCATGGATAGCCAGAGCAATCTTGAGAAAGAAGAACAAAGCTAGAGGCATCACACACCTTGATTTCAAACTATATTACAAAGCTTTATTAATCCAAACACTATGGTATCGGCATAAAAACAAGACACATAGATCAATGGAACAGAATACAGAGCCCAGAAATAAACCCACGCATATATGGTCAGCTAATTTATGACAAAGGAGCCAAGATTATACAATGGGGAAAGGACAGTCTCTTCAATAAATGGTGTTGGGAAAACTGGACAGCCACATGCCAAAGAGTGAAACTGGACCACTACCCTACATCATACACAAAAATTAACTCAAAATGGATTAATGGCTTGAATGTAAGACCTGAAACCATAAAACTCCTAGAAGAAAACATAGGTGGTAGGCTCCTTGACATTGGTCTTGGTGATTATTTTTTTGCATTTGACACCAAAAGCAAAGACAACTAAAGTAAAACTAAACAAGTGGGACTACAACAAACTAAAAAGCTTCTGCACAGCAAAGGAAACCATCAACAAAACGAAAAGACAACCTACTAACTGGGAGAAAACATTTGCAAATCATATACCTGATAAGGGGTTAATGTCCAAAATACACGAAGAACTCATACAACTCAATAGCAAAAAAACAAACAATCAGGTTAAAAAATGGTTAGAGGATCTGAATGACATTTTTCTAAAGAAGACATAAATGGCCAGATAGCCAACAGGTACATGAAAAGACACTCAGTGTCACTAATCATCAGGGAAATGCAAATCGAAACCATGATGAGATATCACCTAAGACCTGTTAGAACAGCTATTGCTAAAAATACAAGAAATAAGAAGTGTTGGCACGGATGTGTAAAAACGGAACCCTTGTGCACTGTTGTGAATGTGAACTGGTACAGTCACTATGGAAAACAGTATGGAGGTTCCTCAAAAAATTAAAAATAGAACTGCCATGTGATCCAGCAATCCACTTCTGAATATTTATCCAAAGAAAATAAAAAATATAGTATGCACTCCCATGTTCATTGCAGCGTTATTTACAACAGCCATGATATAGAAACAACCTTTGTTTGTTGATGGATAAATGGATAAAGAAAATATGTTGTGTGTGTATATCTATGTATATATATAGATATACACACACACACGTATACACAGTGGAATACTATTCAGCCATGAAAAAGAATGAGATCTTGCCATTTGCAACAACATGGGTAGACACTGAGGGCATTATGGTAAGTGAAAGAGGTCAGACAGAGAAAGACAAATACCATATGATATCACTTACATGTGTTTGTTTTAAAAACTAAAAACAATCAAACAAAAACCAAGCTCATAGATACAGAGAACAGATTGGTGGTTGCCAGAGGTGGGGAGTGAGGTGTAAGAGCGGGCAAAATAGGTGAAAGGGTCCAAAAGGTACAAACTTCTAGTTATAAAGTAAATCATGGGGATGCAATGTACAGCATGGTAACTATAGTTAATAATACTGTATTGCATATCTGAAAGTTGTGAAGAGAGTAAATCTTAAAAGTCCTCATCAAAAAAAATTGACTATGTATAGTGATGGACATAAACTAGACTTATTGTGGTGATCATTTTGATCATTAAATCAAATATCTAATCATTATGTTTTACACCTAAATGTAATACAATGCTTTGTGTCAGTTGTACCTCAATTTTAAAAAAGTGTGAAATATGAGAGTAAAATCTTGTGAAATTTATTTTATATTGCTGTGACTTCTTTAGATCATTTGCATGCCTTCACATAATTTCCTTCAACTTCAAGACATACTAGTATATCCTAATTTAATTCATTCTGATACTAACCACTTGGAGTTAGTGCAGACCCCACAGGTTAAAAAAGCAGTCCCCAGCAAGACTGCCCTTACTTCAGATGCCAGCCACAAGTCCCGGGCTCCCCATGCTATCTGCACTTCTGACCAACTGGCTACAAATGTGGAGGAGTTTCTACTACCTCCCTCAGATTCGGTAATTTAGCAGAATGACTCCCAGAACTCAGGAAAGTGCTATACTTCTTATAAAGGATACAAATCAGGATCAGCCAAAAGAAGAGACACATAGCACGAGGTCTGAGAGGGTCCTAGACACAGAGAACGCGCTCTCTGTGCTTTCTCCTCTTGGAATCAGGGTGCAGCACCCTCCAGGTATATCAACGTGTTCACCAGGAAGCTCCCCCAAGCATCATTTTCCAGAGTTTCTGCTGGAGTTTCATTATGTAGACGTGACTGATAGACTCATTGGCCACAGAACTGAACTCAGTTTCCAGCCCCGCCTCCTCCCCAGAGGTCAGGCTGCCTCAAAGCCTGGATCCTTACATGGTTTTGAGTGACCAGCCCCTATCTTTACTCATCTCATTAGCTTAATCTCAAGTGTGAGCCAAGGGCCCACCATGGGTAACAAAGACACTCCTCTCACTCAGGAAATTGCAAGGACTAAGAGGCTGTCTCCCAGGAACCAGGGACAAAGCCCAGACCATACATGCTCACTGAATTTTTTTGCTACACTTTTATGAAAAATAATATACCTTTAAACCAAAGTTCTCTTTTCATGGGAGCCTGTGCAGGTTTTTCCATAATTGCTTTAGGACTGTGTATATAAAATGTTATTGTTGCCAAGATACTATATACACAGTCATGGATCATTAAAATAATTATGTCCATATTAATTGTATGCAATTGTAAACACACAGGTAAATAAATTTTGGCATATACACGTACAATTTCCTCAAATAAGTTGTATATATAGTTTGGGTATGCTTTTTCTCTAAATAAGTTTTCTTGAAACTTGTATCTTTGAAAAGATACTGCTACTAAACTTTCTAGTATACTTGCTAAGACCGTTTTGTAGTAATTTTCCATGGATAATCCCCAGCCTATTAGTTAGGCTCAAATAGATAATGTGAACATCACTAGAAAAATTACCTATCCTGCATAAAACATTTTTCCACATGAGTAAGATACTTTTAAAATTCTATTTTAATATTTAAATGGAACTTTATAGTAAATTTTGACTATTCAACAGAGTAAATAAAGCATCATTTACACATTTTTCAGAATCACCATCTGTTTTTGAATTGTGCTGTATTAGTTATATCCTTGGAGGCACACTCAGGCATATTGAGCTCCTTTCCCATTCTACTAGACCCAGAAGTTTTCATGTCTGCTTTATAGTTTTTCTGACTTCTCCTTCGCTGTCTGTTCTCACTTCTTTTAGTTTCCTCTAGCAGCATTTCCTGCTGTGCCCCTGCTGCTGTCAGAATTAGCTCCTGACGTGAGTTGAGAGGATATGAGTGAGGACCCAGGGACTGTCCCTGCACAGTCACATGCTCGGTCCACCAGGAATGGTTTCATGGTGGCCGGTTCACTGTCTCAGAGTCTGCAGATTCCAAGATGCTTGACATTTAGAAGTTAGATATCCAGATAAGTGGGGCTTTACTCCCCAAAGTGGAGCATTTTACAAGGAACTACTGTCCTTCCTTACATATGAGACATTATGAATTCGAGTAGAAAACCTTTTGAATAAAATGTTCATTTTTTTCCTAACTGAAGCCACTTTCTTAAAGTATTTGGAGAGTTTTCATTGTATTAGTAAATATATTATCTTACTTAAAGCTTTTGATGTCATTGTTGTATCAGATCCAGATATTACATTTGGGGTTGAATTTGAATAAAAAAATACATCACTCTTCCAATGTTAGCAGCATAATTTAGTTTCTAAAAAGATAAAGTTTATTGGAATTTCAGACTAAAATTAAGAAACACAATTACATTAAAAATGTGGTCAATGTTATTTTAAACATTTCTCTGAAATTAACCAATGATAGTCAACTTACCGGGAATATTATTTTTTCTGAAAATATTTGCTTATAAAGCATATATCCAAGTCCACACAGTGTTGGTTAAGTAAACTAATTGATATGTCTCATAAGTGTGGATGTCTCTTCAGAATGCTTGATTTTAGTTTAGCAATATGTATCTGAAAAAGATAAGAAGCTCTTTTATAACGTGTGTAATAATATATGCATACTAAATTGTTCTACTTGTTTTATTTTCAGTGCATTTAACTTAACATGTGAATTTCCCATAACATGTTTAATTTTCCTTGTTAGCCATTGCTAGTGTAATTTTCCAAAACAGTAGCATTTAGAATTCTCCACTGAAATTATTTGATGAGTGCATTCTTCATGTTTTTGACTGTAACTCATTCAGCAGCAATGCCACTGCAATAACACTGTAGACATAACCTCTTACAACATATATCCCATTGTACTGTGATTATTTACATATCTAACTCCACCTTGAACTGTGATGCCTAAAGGATATGAAGCCAGACTTCCTGTCATTATTGTGTCATTGTTGTCCTTATTGGGTCATTCCATCTCAGCATTGTGGTTGGCAGTCGCTACTGAGTAAATGTTATCTGAAGGAGAGCCTCGGTCCTCCTCTGGTTCTGTGCCCCTTTTTTTCACATTTGTCATCAGGTAGTGACTCTCATCGGCCAGTAACACAAGAAAGCTTTCTCTAGCATTTTTGTGACAGATAAATTTCTCTAGCAACTTCTCAGCATAAAGGTAATGAAAATAATTAAATCAGAAAAACTATCTCAGTTTGAAGTCTTAGTTCCTTCTCCTAAGCTTTCTGTATCACATACAGCTATTTTCTCTTTAAAAATTTCTCTAGAAGGTCTTCAAGTAACAAAATTATTGTTAGGTGTAGAGAAGTATTTCATGTCATAGTGGAAAAAAAAAGCTAAATGCCATATATATATTTTAATAAAAAATCAACTAGATAGAAGGTAACAAACAGTTAAAATGTTAAATGATATCACATGGGTGTAACATGATTGCTTTTTCTTTATTCAAAGCTTATTTCTATTATGACATTTCTCTGTTCTTAAAATTAATTTATCAAATTCATAAAACTAAACCCCTAAAAAGGGTAAATTTTACTGTGTGTCAATTATATCTCAAAAAACTTGATTTTCTTCATGGAAATTGAGCAAAGAGTCTTAAAATTTATATGGAACAAGAAAAGATCCCAAATAGCCAAAGCAATCCTGAGAAAAAATAGCAAAGCTGGAGGCATCACAATCCCTGACTTCAAAATATATGACAAAGCTATAGTAATCAAAACAACATGGTGTTGGCACAAAAACAGACACACAGATCAATGGAACAGAATTGAGGGCCCAGGAATAAGACCACACATCTATGGACAGTTAATCTTTGACAAAGGAGCCAAGAACATACAATGGAGAAAGGAAAGTCTCTTCAATAAATGGTGTTTGGAAAACTGGACAGCCACATACAAAAGAATGAAAGTATAGCATTATCTTGCACCATACACAAAAATTAAATGGGTTAAAGACTTGATCAAAATGGATTAAAGACTTGAATGTAAGACCTGAAACTATAAAACTCCTAGAAGAAAATATGAGCAGTACACTATTTAACATTGATCTTATTAGCAGCATCTTTTCAAATAACATGTCTGACCAGGCAGGGGGAAACAAAAGAAAAAGTTAACAAATGGGACTACATCAGACTAAAAAATCTTCTGCAAAGCGAAGGAAACCATGAACAAAACGAAAAGACAACCCACCAACTGGGAGAAAATATTTGCAAATCACCTATCCAACAAGGGGTTGATCTCTAAAATATGTAAAGAACTCATTCAACTCAACAGCAACAAAAACAAACAACCCAATCAAAAAATGGGCAGAGGATATGAACAGACCTTTTTCCAAAGAAGATACACAGATGGCCAACAGGCACTTGAAAAGATGTTCAATATCACTAATTATTAGGGAACTGCAAATCAAAACTACAATGAGATATCACCTTACACTGGTCAGAATGGCTATAATCACCAAGACATAAAGCAACAAATGTTGGAGAGGATGTGGAGAAAAGGGAACCCTCATACATTGCTGGTGGGAATGCAAACTGGTGCAGCCACTATGGAAAACAGTTTGGAGATTCCTCAAAAAATTAAAAATAGAAATACCATATGATCCAGCTATTCCACT
Source organism: Tapirus indicus (assembly GCA_031878705.1). NCBI lineage: Eukaryota > Metazoa > Chordata > Mammalia > Perissodactyla > Tapiridae > Tapirus > Tapirus indicus. The sequence goes on from CM062933.1 coordinate 5,604,319, forward strand.
ACTGGGCATTTATCCAAAGAACTTGAAATCAGTGATCCAAAGAGATCTATGCACCCCTATGTTCATTGCAGCATTATTCACAATAGCCAGGATGTGGAAGCAACCCAAGTGCCCATCAACTGAGGAATGGATAAAGAAGATGTGGTATATATGTATATATACAATGGAATACTACTCAGCCATAAGAAAGACAAAAATCTTACCATTTGCAACAACATGGATGAAGCTTGAGGGTATGATGTTAAGTGAAATAAGCCAGACAGAGAAAGGCAAATACTGCATAATTTCACTCATATGTGGAATATAACAAATACATGGATAAAGAGAATAGATTAGTGGTTACCAGCAGGGGTTGGGGGGGTTGGGTGAAAGGGGTAAAGGGACACATATGTGCGGTGATGGACCATAATTAGACTACTTGGGATGACCACAATGAAGTCTACTCGGAAAATGATAAACAATAATGTACACCCGAATTTTCACAATGTTATAAACCATTATTGTCTCTATAAAGTTTCTGGGGGAAAAAAAAAAACTTGATTTAAAAAAAGGAGAGAATGGCAGTCGATTGATTTTTTAAAAAGAAAAGAACAAGAAATGTACTACTTACTGTGCTATAGGCCGAGGCTCGACTTCACTGACGGGATGAGATGTTCATAGGAATACGTACATTCCGTTTTTCCTCTGTGGTGTTTCCAGCCTTTCCGTGTGTGCTGTGCAATATTACTTAGCCTTTGATATCAAGTTCTGATCAACTGATTTCACTAAATTTTAGTGACACATATGAAAATAGGAAGAAAAAGGGACAAATGTGTTGGCTTTTAATTTCTTTGAATACAACTCTGTTCGGTTAGCCTTTGGAGATAATTAGTAGATTATCTGAAACGTATCAAATTTGGCTTTTAGTTTCCAAACAAAATTATTGGAAAGGATCTGGTCTTTTATGAGCCCACGCCTGGTTGTCACTAATCATGGGCTTTGGATCCAGCGCCCTTAAAAAATATATCCATTCCTTGTTTACTTTGGCAAATTTATCAAAGTTTAGCTTAGCAGCCTCTAGGAAATTATTTTAGCCTCTGGCTTTTGCCTGGCTGGGCGGTCACTGATGCTACGCCAACAAATCTGGCTCCTGCCTCCTTCCTGGTTGCATAGATTTTGATACTGTCTTGGATAATCTTTATTTGGAGTCTAAGGAAGAATATTTCTTGTTGATTTTACCTCCACTGGCTATTTGGACATTTGTTTTCCATCACTATTGGCCATCTCGATCTCTGTTTCCAGTGTATACCAGCTATGATTTCTTTTCCTCAAGTTCTATCTTAATTACATGGTGGGAATGGCTTAACTTAGTGAAACAGTGCATTCTCTTCCAAGAATACTACTTAGTGCTTTCTCTTGTTATCTGTACCTTCCTTCAGGGAGATAAGTATCAAACATTTAAGTAACTATAGACCTCATGGAAGCAAACACCCTCTTTAAGATTTTGTTAACACATAGAACTGATTTGGCCCTTGACTGCACACCCCACCAGGCTAGTTCGGTTCCACTGCCCTAGAGAAGGCTGTGGTGTAGGGATTCTGCCGAGTGAGTCATTGCAGAGACCGATGCCATCTCTCCCTACTCCCCATTTAAGCTCAGTGCCTCTCCCTTGTTTCAGTGCATATTCACCGACCAGAGACAGAGCCTCCTGTGGGAGCAGGCAAACAGGTGTTTTACCTATGACGACAGTAACTTCCAAGTCCTCTCTCCAAAGAATCCTGCCATACCGTCTAGGAGGAGGTGAGCCTGCAGGGTCATCATTCATGACTCAACTCATTTCCTGCCCTTTAGCATCCTCTCACACCATATGACTCAATTCTCTTTCAAGTTCTTTTACAGCTCTTAGAGCACACACTCTGCATTGCCATTTTTCATTTACTTCTTGTCTCCCTAGATGTATACTAGGAGTCCTCATAAAGGTAGGGATCCTGTCCTATTCATCTCTGTATCCCCAGCACTCAGCGTAGAGTATGGCACATGAGGGTTCCCCATAAATTTTTGTAACAGACCAAAGGGAGAGAGGGAGGAGAGCAAGCAGGCAGAAACATACATTTTTAAAGCAGTAAGTACCCCCAACTGAACTAGTCCTTAGAGAATTTAGCTGCTTTTATTTCAGTCTCTGAGCCCTATTCTTTCACTTAATAGACTCTTATATTAATACCCAAGTCATCTGGTTTGTATTGCTTTGTCAAGAGCTACTGTGATGAAAGTCCAGACTAATAAATGTTCTATTTGCTTCTCGAACGTGCTTGAAAGGGATTTCCAGCCTCAGACTAAGTTCAGTATTGTGGTATAAGATAGCGAGAAAGTTCCTGTGAGCGGGATTGATGGCCCCGTAATTAAGGGTACAGATCCTGAGAAAGCAGCAGGTAAAACTCTTTAAAGTTGACTCAGAAGATTTGTTAGAACAGAGAAGTGCTATGTCCATGTATTAGGGACTCTGTATGTGAAGCAATCTTAGACTTAAAATCAGTGTGGAATCTATCTTATCATCATATCCACTAATCTGATGAACAAGAAAGTGATGAATGGGAGTCATACCACAGGATATTTCCCCAGAGAAATGTGCAAATGTAAAATTTTTAAGTACTTAGGCTCTAATCTGTGATGTTACTGGGTTAGTCACCAGAGGGAATTTTACTTAGGAATGAGAATTTATTTTTACCAACTTGCCTCCAGAATAGACTTGAACCGGTAGATTTATCTCACACTGGTCAGATAACTGGAGAATATAACATAAAAAAAAGACAATCAAGCTGGCTGTTTAAATATCCTCTCTTGGGGCCTTGTTGGAGGTAGGGACCAGGGACTGAGCTTTTTGAAAATTGTTCATATCTTGTCAGATTCCATGTTTAATCCACACTCACATTTTCTTCAGGACCTCGTAATATCAGAAAGGCTTTAAAATAATCATCTTACATTTAGGTTCCTAGTACCATCCTTCTATGCAAAAAGGAATTCTCTGCTAGATTACTACTATCTGTGAAGGACTTCCTTGATAAAGTAGATAAAGATGCGCCCTCAGTGTCTTTACACATCTCTAGATGAACAATTTCAGTAAGTTTGAAATGCTTCCAACAACTGACCACCGTTCAGTACTTGAATAATACCAGGAGCCTTCCTCTAGGTGCAAAGAACCATATGGATAGGGACTACGTCTTTTTCACTTTGGGTAAAAACATAACAATACTTAATATACTTAAAACAAAATAATACTTATTTGAAAATTTGTGCTCCTGTGCTGTGTTTTAAATATGTAATTTAATTCAATCCTCTCAGCAACCCAGTGGAGGTGTTACTCTTATTTCCAAGTTTTAGATGAAAAAAGTGAGGTTTGATGAGGTCAAATAAATTGCCCAGATCACATAGCTAGGAAATGGCTGAGCTGGCATTTAATAAGCAATGAACACGTGTTAAACTGGTGGTACCCCTTCGCAACAAACCTCGTGCAGTAAGATTCTATTTTCTCCAAGATCTCCGCCAACAGGGGCCTCTGCCACATCTGCTCCTGTTGGGAGTCTCAGTCCGTGCTTCTGTCAAACAAGACAAATCATCTTCCCCCGTCTGTGATTCTCGTCCAACTCCCTTTCCACTAGAGGCCATATTCTTCAGTCTATTCATTTTGCTATTACCTTATTGTATAAATTCAGCCTCAAGAAACAGACTTGAGAAAAGTACGTGAAATTGGTTAATGAGAAAATCATAATTTTAAACAAGGTTCATAATGACAGATTAAAATTTTTCTATGTATATTCCTTTCATGAATATCTTTATGTATTAAATTTGCATACTTGTTCAACTACTTCCCATCAGAAACAAGGCAAAATATCAAGATCCCAAATGTTAGTTTTAACAGTTTTGAACTTTTCATCTAAGTTACCCCACAAATTAGACATAAACCCCTTAGAACCAGTCTCCAGGATTCCACATTTTAGGCAGATAACCGTACCATTATCTGTAGAAGGCAAAATGGATTAATACCCACTGAACCCTTTTTATTATTCTTTGCCTGGCACTTTGATCAAAAGATGATTCACCAGTCTCCACCTCTCACTCCCTCTGAGCCCTGGCTCACAATTCATCTCTGGGAAATCGTCTGTCATTAACTGCTCTGCTCTGGCCGGCCTTTTGCTTTATACTCCCTCCGTGTGGGTCTGGCGTCTGGCAGGGAGAGGAAGAGGATATAACGCAGTCTCTGTAGGAGGTGTAGTTTTAAGGAAATGTGTGCTGCCGTTGCAGTCGTGACTTCGTTGGTGTGTGTTTATATGTATGTGTGTATATATACGTGTGTGTATATGTATGTGTGTGTATATGTATGTGTGTATATATATGTGTGTATATATGTGTGTGCATATATAGGTGTGTGTATATGTATGTGTGTGTATATTATATATTTTATATGTTACGTTATATATAATATGCACGTGGCTCCTCTGCTCCATTCTCCAGCACTGTTACTAGCATGGTCACATGCAGTGTTGCCCAGGCCCCTAGCTGAGCCCCTGCTGATTTGTCAGCTCTTTCAGTGTTTTTTCCGGTGCTTCAGAAGCTGTAAGCTTCTTAGTAAACTGCTGATGGAGAGTTAACTTCATCCTCATCTCCTTGATTGAAATCTACTGCCTTCTTTGCCTTCTAGTAGGTAAAAAAGGCTAAGTTATTAAAACTCAGGGGTAAGTTTCCCACTTAATTATCCTGGTGACAACTGACCTTTTCCTTTAAAGTACTGGGTTGAATTCATTCTTTTAGAGACCACTAGCTTTAATTGTATCTCACATATTATTGCCTCTGTCTAATAAAGTCTGGCATGTAGGATACTGAGCCAATGGTATCGGATATTCAGTGATCATTTAATTTAACATTTAGGTTTTGTGCCTCTACTTTTTGACTTGATTTTCTGCCCTGTAATGATCCAGTTTTCTCCTTCCCTCTTGTGTTTGCAGCAGTAAGAAAATGTTGTGTGTGTTTTCACCCATTCCATACCAGCATGCTTATTTCTGAAAGTGTCAGACTGCACCTCTGCATGCCCTTGGCCAGCACACATAAATTATCAAACTGTTGAATTTAATGAACTATGACATTTTCATATTTTTCGTCATTGAATGTAAACATCCAAATTGCGAGCCACGCCTCAAATGTCCAGTACCTTTTGTTACATTTTCTGGAATGTGACTTTGTTTTTATCCCTTTAGGTATCTCTGTCCTTTCTATGTCAGAGACAGCAGAAGGTAGCACCTTTTCAAGGCTAAGGAACCTTAAGAGTTCCCTTCTTGCCTAGATGAAGTCTCAAGGTTCCAATTTTAAAAGACCAAAATGGAAGCAGGGAACCCCAGCATGGTGCAGGAAGGTACAGCCATCCTATGTGGGTATCTTGAGCTGCACAGTGCAGTCCAGAGTCTGGCCCTTCCTACTGATCCATGGGTGGCTGTCATCCTCAGGCTCACCAGATAGGTGTCTACCTCCAAGCACTGCACCTGTATCTCCACGCAGGAACAACAGTGAAGAGGGAAGGGAAAGGCTGCATCCCACCAGATTTGCGTCTTATTAAAGAGCTTTCCCAGATGCCCCACCCAGTCACTTATAGTTACATCTCTTTGACTAGAATTAGCCTTAAAGGAGACTGGAAAATGTACATTTTTAGTTGACCCATTGTCACCCTGAACAAAACTAGGGTTGAAACAAAATTGTTGATGAAAAAGGAGGGAGAAATGGATATGTAGTAAGCAAGTAGCAGTGTCTGCTTCAAGGATAATAAATCTTTACAAAAATGTCGAGTTAGCCTTGATTGAATTCCAACTAAAACAGTAATTAGAAAACTGGCATTATGTGTCTATAGCCTTAATTTCAGAATCTAAGTCTTAAAGTGAAATTTAGCAGCATTAAAAAATATATTTGAATACTTTGACTTTCTCAAGCCCAATTCGGGAATAGAAAAATGAACATAAGAAATGTTTTAATTCTGAAATTCTCTACAGAAATATCTGGTGATTTTTCTACCAGGAAAGTGTTTCCTCTTCTGAAGGTCTCTTAGTATATAAGATGGGATTAGGTAATAAGGAGTGGTTGTGGCACTGTAGAAGCTTCCTCGCAAAGTCCCTTCAATTTTGAAAGACCTGGAGAGAGAGACAGACTGAGAGCACCGTACCAGATGCACACGGCCGTCCGCTGTGCACCAGGTTCATTCGGTCATCCCTGCAGGGTGTTCAGGCAAAGCACTTGGGTATCTTCCAGGTGGGTACGTTCCACCTGTGTTGGGTATTTTCCAGCACTGGTGTGGTTCTGTCTAATTTGACACGGAGAATGTAAAAATTACTCCAAAATATGGTAAACGAGTATCAGCTATCAGCTTAATACCAACTATTTTAGTTTTTATTCAGCTTATGCACTAATTCAGAAAGTGCCTGAACATAAGATTAAGCAGAACAGTCAGCTGCCAGTGTGATGAAACTTGGGAACTACAGGAGAAACTTCCCCCACAGACATGCCATTTTAGTCGTATTGAGAGGGAGGGCTGCTAAGGCATGTAAGTTAAGTGCATACTGTCTCTAAAGAGAGGAGTTAGTTTCAAATTAATATTCTATGAGCTGTTAATATCTTGGTGCCAAAGAGTTTATCTAATTACTTATGAGAATAGATTGGCATTTAGGATAGAGGTGGACCCAAGATAGATAAATTCTGATAAAAGTAGAAAGCAAAGTCCAAAACAATATAGAGGAAGGGGACAGTACAGTGTGGACCCCAGCCCACCTGGAAGCAGAGCTAAACATACCCAAAGTTAGATTCTGAAAACCGTTGGAAAGGTACCGAGACACGCTCTGCCTGTTTACAGCCTTGCCTGAGACTGCCCGGGATGCTATGGCCTTTATCAGGAGGGGGAACTTCCCTTTGCTCTGAGATGAGCACAATTTGGCAATTTTTTGCTGTTTATAAAGTTATGTTATACAAGAAAACCATAGTTAACTAAAAATCTTAATAACTTCGAAGAAGAATAATCATTTGATTCACAAAATCCCAATGTATTTTAAGGGCCCAATAGGGTAAATACTGAAATATATAGTTAGTATTACCAATGGAGGTGAACCCTAAAATCATTTGTACCACTCTTGCCTAGATTGTCATTATAAAGTACTGTCCTTGCTGTAGTTATAGCTTCAAAGTGAATGAAATAAATTTGCCTTTTTCCTATAGAATTTGTGTTTAAGCACTACCTAATTTCTGTTAATGTCTAAATAGGTATATAAGCTATGTTTATAACAATAGTTCCAAAGAAGAATTATCTGTTTAATAACTCATACAGGAATTTGGACTGGTCAAGGTCATAAGCGAGCAAGCTTAAAAATAGTTATTTAAGTATTGTTCATATGATCAGGTTAAACACATGCTGTGATTTTTTTTAGTTTGGAACAAGGAAAATGTTTGAAAACTAATTTAAATATTGAAAAATGTCACTGTGATTATTCTTCATAGAATGATCAATATGTGTCTCTAGTAGTAGCTTTTAAATGACTACAATTCCTGTTCAATTCAAAACAACATGTATATCGAGATCTACTTTGGACAAGAAAGACATTCTAGGACTTATAGATATTGTAGTGACAGGAATACATTTGCTTCTCTCAACATGTTTAGAGTCTAAACACATGATAGAACAAATATATAGCTAACCAGAATATAGGCAAATAGTTTAAATCAATAAAATTGGGGGGATTGATAACAGCTAGGTAGATCCGTGGCATCTGTGATGGGCACTGAAGGCTGATCAGGGTCCTGGTAATTAGAGACTGATGAGAGACCATTCTAGATTAAGGGAATCAGCATGCAGATATTAGGTGTCTTCACCTAAAAATGTGTAGTCCAATTTGGCGAGTGTGAGGTATAGTGCAGTTTGAGATACAGTTCTTATTATAAGTATTTTTAAAGAAAATATCAAATAGAACAAACAATCCTAAAGTTTGTATGGAACAAAAGACCACGAATTGCCAAAGCAATCTTGAGAAAGAACAAAGCTGGAGGCATTATGCTCCCTGATTTCAAACTATATTACAAAGCTACAGTAATGAAAACAATATGGTATTGGCATAAAAACAGACACATAGATCAATGGAACAGAATACAGAACCTAGAAATAAACCCACGCATATATGGTCAATTAATTTATAACAAAAGATCCAAGAATATACAGTGAGGAAAGGACAGTCTTTTCAATAAATGGTGTTGAAAATACTGGACAGCCCCATGTGAAAGAATGAAACTGGACCACTATCTTACACCTTACACAAAAATTAACTCAAAATAGATTAAAGATTTGAATGTAAGACCTGAAACCATGGAAGTCCTAGAAGAAAAGATAGGTGGTAAGCTCCTTGACATTGGTCTTGGTAATTATCTTTTGGATCTGACACCAAAAGCAAAGTCAACAAAAGAAGAAATAAACAAGTGGGTCTATCTCAAACTAAAAAGCTTCTGCACACCAAAGGAAACCATCAACAAAATGAAAAGACAACCTATGGAATGGGAGAAAATATTTGCAAATCATATACCTTATAAGGGATTAATGTCCAAAATATATAAAGAATTCATATAACTCAACAGCAAAAGAAAAAAAAAAAACCTGATTACAAAATGGGCAGAAGATCTGAATACACATTTTTCCAAAGAAGAGATACAGATTGTCAGCAGATACATGAAAATATGCTCAACATCACTAATCATCAGGGAAATGCAAATCAAAACCACAATGAGATATCACCTCATACCTGTTAGAATGGCTATTATCACAAAGACAAGAAATAAAGTGTTGGTGAGGATGTGAAGAAAAGAGAACCCCTGTGACTGTTGGTGGGAATGTAAACTGGTGCAGCCACTATGGAAAACAGTATGAGGAGTCCTCAAAAAATTTAAAATAGAGCTACCATATGATCCAGCAACTCCGTTTGTGAATATTTATCTGAAGAAAATGAAAATACTAATTCGAAAAGATGTATGCACCCCCATGTTCATTGCAGCATTATTTACAATAGCCAAGACATGGAAACAACCTAAATGTTCATCAATGGATGAATGGACTAAGAAAATGTGGTATGTTATATACAATGTACTATTATTCAGTCATAAGAAAGAATGAAGTATTTTCATTTGCAACAACATGGATGGACCTTGAGGGCATTATGCTAAGTGAAATAAGTCAGACAGAGAAACATAAATACTGTATGATCTCATGTATATATGGAATCTAAAAAGGACAAAAATAAAAACAAATGAGCTCATAGATATAGAGAACAGATTGGTGGTTACCTGAGGTGAGGGGAGGGGGCAAAATAGGTGAAGGGAGTCAAAGGTATAAATTTCCAGTTATAAAATGAGTAAGTCATGGGTATATAATGTACAGCCTGGTGACTATAATTAATAATACTGTATTATGTATTTGAAAGTAGCTAGGAGAATGGATCTTGAAAGTTCTTGTCATAAGAAGAAAAGTTTTGTAACTATGTATGGTGATAGATGTTAACTGGACTTATTGTGGTGAACATTTTGCAATATATACAAATATGGAATCATTACATTATACACTTGAAACTAACTACAGTGTCAATTATACCTCAATTTAAAAAAAGAAAGTATCAGTTATCTGTATATTTTCACTCTATCAGACCACCTTGTTGAAGAATACATTCTTCTGGGCTCTAAAAGAATATTTCTCCATTTGTGTATTATTAGAGTGGATAGATTTGGTGACTGTTTCCACCAGATTTCTTAATAAGCAAATGATAAAGCCAGTTTATATCTTTACACTGATTCCTGTATTCTCTCATATTATGCTTTCTATTGTCCATTTTTTAGGTCTTCCTTTGACTTATCTCACTTTCAGCCATTTAGGTTAAATAATAACTTCTGCAAGACACGTCTACATTTTTTTCATGACCATGTATCTGATTCCACATAATCTAATCCTACTCCTCCTTAACTGGTGTAGACTCAGGATAAGATCACATTTGGTCACTTACAGATCATAACTCTAATGGCCCTAGGACTGAGTTGTATATTGAGACATGTTCCTAAAATCCTGTCCCCAAAGATCCTTATAATATCAATGGCAGGAGTATCATGCATTAGAAGTCTCTGGCAAAACATTGAATTCAACACACACACTTGGTATGTAGAAGACTCTTTGACACGTATTCCCAGATTCATCTGAGTAATGAGTTACGGCAGTAATGCAGAGAACGGATTTGGAGCTTTGTAAGCCATCAAGAAAAAAAGCCATTCACCAAGATTGTAAAATTTTTGAAAAAAGAAAATGTTCTTTGTTCTCTCTCCCCCCATCCCATTCAAAGGAACAGGAAGACAGAGGTGTTAGATAAGTCAAGTATTTACTTTCTGTCCAAAAATTTAATCTCTTTGTTTGCCTTGTTCTGAGCTACAACCAATATTTTTATAAAGGAGTTTGTTGTTTTTCTGTAGGTACAGGCCAGTTATGAAGTGACACGCTATGAAAATATTTTCTCCCTGTTTTGGGTTCTGGAGCAGCTTCTTCAAAAGGAAACTGAAGAAGGCAACACTTCAAGTATAGGGTGTGATGACCAAGAAGTCAAGAAATTTCTTCAGAAGCATGATGAAACTATTTTCCAACTCTCTGATGCATTTCCTTTATTTACTTTTTATTTATGGAGACTGGGCATTCTCTTGAACTCAGTAGAGAGAGAAACTGTTGAAAATAACTCACTTCCTTAGAAATTTACCAAATATCAGAAGCATACTAAAGTTGAATATATAAAGATCTTGTGCTTAAAAGATTTTCAAGAATATTTTTAAATGACTGTTTTAAATAGATCTCTAAATATAATCTTTAATTTAATTTAATAGTCTTAAATTATATATAAAAGATTATGAGTCATATTTCTATACTAAAATCAGCCAGTTTCGGGTGAGAATGCCCTCCGTATTCCCATGTAACTGTATCCCCAAGTATGTTGCCCGATATAGTCTAGCTCTGTTATTCTCTAAAGTGGACCATTAATTGTCTATCTCATAAAAGATATTTATATTTTAAAAGATTTCCATGTAAAAGATACTAAAAGTTATTAGAAGAGATCTTAAATGTTTTGTTGCTTTATCAACACAGTATTTAAAATAAGTGGTTAAAAAAGATTTAAAAATTTTTTTTCTTAAATAATTTCACTTTTATCATGGTCTCTCATCTTAGAGGAGACTTGTGTAGAAGGAGAAAAGTTTTTAACATTTGTAAACCTAATGGCCTTTAATTTCATATAATCAACATATTTGTCAAGTCCTTTTGAAAGTACTAATTAGTTGTTTAATCTTCTGTTTGTTTTTCATCAAGTGTTTGTTTTGATTCTGTTGATTACATATAATATTCCTGTGATTGTTAAAATGTAGCTGTCATGTGTAATCAAGTCATTATGAATATTTTTACAAGTTCTAACATCTGTCCAGAAATATACTTTATACTTAGTAGAAGTATGTTTATACTTATTAAAAGTATTGGTTGAATTTTTCAGTTATACAGTTTCATTGATTTTATTTCAATTATTAAAATTACAACCAACTAACTTAATGAGCAAACATTACGTACTCTCCTATAGTGCAATTTAGGGCACAACAAATACAAATTTGCTTTATTAATTATGTGTGATATTGTTTCATAAATTAATTACCATTCCTACATGCCTTTGGTATTTAAAAAGATGTATATAAAATCAAATCATTATCTGCCACAGTTATTTTTGGAGTTATTTTTAGTTTTCTAGAAAAGATAAAGCCTTTTTTACAATACTGAAACTCAATGTGTATATCAGTCAGCTATTGTTATGTAACAACCACAAAATCTCAGTGGCGTGCAACAATAAGTATTTATTTCTCAGGTGTCAGCAGGTCACTTGGGGATCAGCTCATCTGAACTGAGCTCCGCTGGAATCGCTGCTCAGCTTGCAGATCCCACCAGGATAGCCTCCTTGTTGTAAACTGGGCTTTGGTCTCTTCCGCATGTGCTTATTCTGGGGCCCAGCTTGAGGGGGAGCAGCTACTCACGGGCAGCTCGACTATGGCAGTGGCAGATTGACAAGAGTGAAGGGCTAGGCTGAGAAATGTCACACTGTTACTTCTGCCCACAAGCACTGGCCAAGCTACATCAAATGGTCAAGCCCATGGAAGTACCCTCCCCCTTGGAATGGAAGAACTTGCAAAGTTTCATGGCAAAGGGCATGGATATAGGAGAGGGTGGAGAATTGGGGCAAATAATTTAATAAGCAAGCAACAGCAATGGCCCTTTCTCCATTGCAGCCAGCCGTGATCCTAAGAAGCCTTTTATAATTAGAACAGATTTCTTAATTCCAGTAGTCTTCAAAGCTTCAAGGTCTGAAAATTATCATAGGAAATGTATTTATTATAGAAGAGACAAGATGTTGCGATTATCATTAATGTAAAATATGGAGACATTTTCTTTCTATTTGGTATTATTTTTATAATTGACTTGTCGGTCACTTATATGCTACCTAACCCTTCATTATCCTGTGTTTCAGTCTATAACAGTGTTAACTGTGCAGTAAATTTAGTATTGAGGTCTGAATCTCCTACTGGTGAAAAAGAAGATAGAGGAGATGTTTGTATCTGTGTGTTTCACTAAAGCAGTGAAAGAGAGAATGAAAGAATAAATTAATGATTTAAGCTAGAATTAACAATATTTGTGGATATTGTAGCAATTAAGATTTGATTAATGTCCAACTTTACAATTAAGATTTTGGAGATAAGAATAATGGAGATAATAGAAATTAGGCAGGGCTGAAATTGGATATAGAATAGGATGGGAAATAGGACCATAGAACAATCCTAAAAATGGAGGAAATAATAAAAGTGATAAGTGCTAACACTCACAGAGTACTTATTACACATTTTACATATACAATAAATATATATTTATAAATATTATATATATATACACACACACATATATAATAGATGCCAGGCACTGATCTAAGCATTTTACGTATATTAACTCATTTGATTCTCCCACCACCCCTATGCGACAGGTAACATTATTATCTCCATTTTAGAGATGAGGAACTCAGGCAAAGGAATGTTAAACAACTTGCCCAAGTTCACAACAATCAGGAAGTGGAAGATTTAGGTTCCACCCCAGGAATTCTGTCTTCCCAGTCCACACTCCCAATCATCGTGCTACATTGTCTGTTCAGTGCAAACTGTCCTGGCACTTCATGAAACTTTCACAAATACCACTTCTTCATGATGGTCTTTGAAGGTTTGTATGCCCTCCACTACAAATCTTATAGACAGCAGTTCGTTATTAGTTTATTTTGGATTCTTCAACCCCTGCAGAACAGCTGTCCTGTCTACCACCGTCTCCGAGCTACAACATCTTTGTCCTTGTCTGGACTCTAGCATTTTACTATAGTCAAGACTCTTTAGGTAAGTCACACATCATCTTCAAATAATAATGGTCTAAAAAATGCAAAGCTCCTTCTAAAGGTGGAGTAGGTTGACTCTCAGGCTGCAGTGCTCAGCCCAGAGTGGGAGGAAACAAACCTGATTGTTTTGTCCTGGATCTATAAATAGATGCAATTCTTTCACAAGCTGTTGTACTTTTCAGTCATGTTTGTTCGCATCCTATAGATAAGGGCAGTGTTTTCCTAGAGAGGCAAGGGACAAAGCCATTCACATTTCCAGATTTGTATGTACATTTGCAGATTTTTTGAAAATATTGATGGCTCTGGCTTATGATAACCTGGTTTAATTTATTCATCAAATATTAAGCATCAACTTTATGTGCAAACCAGTTATTTGCACATATAAAAAATAGGTATACTAAGTTTTATCTTTTATCAGATTTATAAAAGAGAACTTTCTTTTAGCAGTCAAGATAACAACCCAACAATATCAATAGTGTATATTTGCTGAAGGAGATAATTAGGGTGATAACATTTACCAAATATTGAAGAAAAAAAGATAAAGAATTTTTTTTATTATTGAAAGTCAATTCATTCTTTGTAAATTATTTATAGAATTGGACAACACTAAATTTGTCTGATCAATGAATGAGCTATTCTTTTAAGAACTGTCTCTAATTATTACAGAGTATAGTTGACACATAGGAAATGACCTTAGCCTCTTTTTTATTTTTCATTTAATATTAAAGTCCTCTAAGTTGTTTTAAGAATCTATTACTTAGGAAGCAAAGCTTCTAAGAAGAAATATGAGTCTAACATTTAAGATATTGAAATAATTCAATTTTATAATTCATATATATACTCTGAATTTGTAATATTTTCTCATGATTTTAATCTGATTTTTGTTGTAGCTGCTTAACTGGTTGGTGAACTTCTGTTGCATTTTAGTTGTAGTTGTAAGTGTCCCACAGCCAGTCCATTGGGGCATCAAGGTTTACAGGCAATAACATTAACTTTAGTTGTCTCCCGTCTATATATAAAGTGGTGGTTCTCAAATGTAGTCCCCAGACCAGCAGCACTGGCAACCCTTGGGAACCTGTTAGAAAAACAACTTCTAGGGCCCCACTCCAGACCTACTCCAGAATCAGAACGGGGAGGGTGGAGCCCAGAAGTGTGTGTTGCATCAAGTCCTCTGGGTGATTCTGATGCCTACAGTGTTTGAGAACCACAGCTATAATCATCGTTTTTACTAAACAGGAGGGCCTAATACATATAAAATCATTCAGAAAGTAGAAATTCAGGCAACCCAAATTAGTTAACTGAATTTTTTAACTTTCCCTGTGTGTGCCTTGAAATTCTGAAGGAGGATTTTGGGGAACTAAATTATTCATGATTTACTTAAAATTAGTAGCAAATTTATAAATATATCAGTCAACCTTAATAGCACTTTTAAAAAATTAGGATCTTTACACTTAGCTTTTAGTTCCTTTACTGAAATAATTATTCCCTATTGGTGGTATTTTTAAAAATTATTATAATCCAAGCTTGAGATATAAATAAATGACAGCTTTCTGCATTAGTCCTAGTACAGAGTGATGTTCATGTACAGAGGTGCAGACACGATGTTACTTTGCTCTTGAGATATTAGACCTCAAATAATATCAGAATATTCACCTTATTCCGGGAGATCTGCTTTTATAAACGTGGTAAATATAGCTTAGTTATAAACACATTATTCTATTTCTCAACCCTAGAGATGAAATTCTATCTTCTTTAAATCCTGGAATATGGTGAGATATAAAATAAATAATTAGTAAACAATTGCCTGGTCTCACTCTTGTACTTCATTGTTTTCTACCACGTTGAGTCCTTGCCACGTTGCTGTGAGCCTAAGGATGGCAGCCCTGATACGGTGAAGGGACAGAGCTGTCACTGGTTTTACTTTAATGACTTAACAGACATTTTCATGAATGATTAATCATTCCTGGAACACTAGAAATGCCAGACACTCAACCAGCAGGGAAAAGGATGTATTTGTTCTTATTTCTCAAACACACATTCAAATTCAACATTCATTTTGTAAAAAGATCAAAATCTCTTGAAACTAATTCTAAAGTTTGAAAAAAAAACGGTCTCCTTTCTTATATTTTACCTGCTGATCCCCAAGGCGCCCACCACAAGCAGTGGCTGCACCACTGGCCCCTTTCTGCCCTCGCTTACGTGGAGGACGTGGAGCAAGCGCTGGAATTGCCCTGGCACGACCTGCCACTCTAGGAGAACTGCAGACCCGGTGCACTCCCCTGAGAGGACTGACCAGGGCCCTTCAAAATGTGTGGCTTGTCCCTTCCACAGTCCCCATGACCAAGAAGTGTAGTTCGCCACAGATGGCTAGGCATCTTATCTTGCAACTTGATGAAGTCTAGGAAAGAGCACAAAAGACTGGGCTGAGAGAATACAGCCACTCCACTTACAAAACAAACAAACAAGAAACTGAGCTAGAAGTAACTTTATAGAAATGTTGAGAATGTCTCTAACTCCAAATGCATATACTGATATTATTCCCATGTGGCAACTTAAGGATAATAATTTCTGAAGCTAGTATGATCTTGTCTCATGGGGTACTTTCCTTTTAAATAGGATCTCTTCTACACATATCATATAACCCCTGTGACTTTGCACCGTCACTTTATTAAGGCAGGTAGTGATGCCCAGAATTTAGTGAGCCCTGGTATGTGCTAGGCACTCTACCAAGTTCTTTAAATTTATTATTTTGCTTAATCCTTCTAACAACTTTATGAGTAAGTATATCACTATCCCCAGAGTTAGATGAGCAAGCAAGCACAGAGCATGTAGGTAATTTGCCTGTGGTCACAGGGCTGGAAAAAGCATCAGAGCCAGGATTCCAACAGGCAACAAGCGACTGAGTCAACAGTCCACACTCAGTACTCGGGGACCCGCAGCCACCATGTCCTGACTCTGCAGGAGGAGAACCTGAGTGTGAGAATAAAGTTACCCTGACCATAAAACTCCAGTTTGCACTCTTTTCCAAGAGTTCTTTTTAGACATATGCAGCATATGCTTGTGATAATTATAGGGTGGAAAATTTACACTCTATTAAGTAAAATTGGATTGAAATATTCCTTTATATTTGAAAGAATAAAAGACGTACAGTAAGATGCCAGAGATTTCCAGTTGGTGGTATTTATTTAAACAAAATAGATATAAATTCTGCTCTAGTATCCGATTGTTTTGTAAGCCAAAGTGAGTAACACTTTCTGAGGATAAAGCAAGTTAAATCTTTCAAAATGCAAGGATCAAGATCAGACAACCGTATAAGGATTAGAGTTAATTCCTAAGTCTTAGACGTGGAAATAAATAATACATGTGAAGCATAGTTTCTCTATACTGGCTCCAAAATCATACTTTTTTGTGGTAAGTATAAAGAAAAAATCTCTATTTCATGATTAGAATTGATTAGTATGATTCTGTTGACAGTATTTGACATTTCTAAACCATCTCATGAAGTAGAAAGAAAATGTCTTCCTAACGCTTTACATCACTGAGGAAAAACATATGAATAATTAATTAATTAAAAACATCTCAGTGATAAGTCCCCCCACAATTTTAAGCTCTATTTACTCGTTTTCCTTGGAGCTGGGGAAAAGAGATGTGAGGACTGTTATGTGCCCTCCGCCTCATCAATCAGCACTTGTCAGACATGAAACATTTGAAAGCCTTTCTGTTTTTACCATATTAAAACAACAATGAGGGCCGCCCGGTGGCACAGCGGTTAAGTTCGTGCTTGGCAGCCCGGGGTTCGCTGGTTCGGATCCTGGGCTCCTGCCGACCTCACTGCCCTGTCAGCCATGCCATGGCGGTGTCCCATATAAAGTGGAGGAAGATGGGCACAGATGTTAGCCCAGGGCCAGTCTTCCTCAGCAAAAAAGGGGAGGTTCGGCAGTGGATGTTAGCTCAGGGCTGGTCTTCCTCACAAAAAAAAAAAAAAACAACAATGAAGCCCAGAAGAAAACACACAGATGAAAGGGCAGGACCCATAACTGAAGTGGGAGAGCAGGGAGCACAGGGCCCTCACTGGCCAAGCCATCTGGTGACAGGACAAGGAATTGCATACTATCATTTTCTGGTTGTAATAGAGGACATCTGCTTTTCAGTTTTGAAGTGTAAACAAAGGGTATCTGTGTTTCTTCTAGGGAAACATGTTTCTTCTGAATGTATGCATAAATGATCAGACTAAAATCATTCACTATAACTGCTTGTTATCACAGAATGTTCCTGCCCAGCATCGGGAGTTTGGTCTCTTTCCTGACTGTCTCTACGGAGGTCTTTCCTTCACACATTTAACAAGTCTGGGACTTGGGGTTAAAAGATGAAGGTATCACTCTGTCCCTGCAATAAACCTCCATTTCTTCATCATCAACATTTTAAAAAGGATAATCTCACCACAAGATTGCTTGAGTGAATGAAATGAAATGGTATATGTGCAAGACACTTCATTAACTTTCAAGTAAAAATAATAACACTAGAAGATGAGCTAAAGTTACATAGTGTTTCTTACGTACCAGGCACTTTTCTAGGCACTTGACGTGTACTTTCTCATTCAATCCTCAGAACAACTGTATGAAATAGGCAACACTATTATTTCTATTAGTCCCATTTTACAGGTGAGGAAATACGCACAGAGAGGTTAACTGACTGGTCTAGCATCACACAGGTAGTGACAGAGACAGTATGAAACAAATTTTATTTATTCCTAGTTCCTTCTATTCCAAGTGTTCTACATTAACTCTAAGTGGACTCAGCTGAGCCATACAAAAATTCAATCCCTGCCTGAATTTCTTCCCATTCAACTTATATTTAATGGTGACTATGATGATTATGATAATCAATAAATGTTAGCTATAATTTCTGTGTGCTAGAAACTGTGCAACGTGCCTTATTGTATAATTTAATCGGCTGACCTACGATAGACAAGTCAGTCCTACAGAGGTCTTGAGTCAGTGAGATCCAGAACTAGCGGTATAATTAGGAGATCACTTCCCTGCCAAGCGGGGAGCCCTGGAATGGAGTGCACACGCCTGCACCTGGGCAGACAGTTCTCTGTGTGTGGTTCACACCAGGCTTCCCGCCCTGGCTCCTGATTGCCATTCTGGTTCCCCAACGAATCTGGATCTTGGTCCTGAACGCTAGTTGAGGATAGTGGACATCAGTTCCCCTTCTTTTGGAAATATCTTTATTCCCTTTTGTAATTTCCTTGCCCCGTTGTGCACAGTCTTTTTTAACACTGAAAAGAAATCAAGATGCCTTTTTTCCTAGCTGACAGGTGTTCACACGACCCAAGCTAAGCCATTTGGAAACTCCCTCTCTAAAATCTGAATCCTGTGCAGAGTCACTGAAATCAGTTGTAGCTCATTTATTATGGCGGCAGCACACTGATGGGACTGTCGAGCAGTTCTTGCTGCTGGACTCCCAGAGCGGCCTGCTTTCTGCCTTGTTCTAAACCCGATCCCCCAGCATT
Organism: Tapirus indicus; assembly: GCA_031878705.1. Classification (NCBI taxonomy): domain Eukaryota; kingdom Metazoa; phylum Chordata; class Mammalia; order Perissodactyla; family Tapiridae; genus Tapirus; species Tapirus indicus. The sequence goes on from CM062933.1 coordinate 5,623,312, forward strand.
CCAGTGCAATCTATGAGCTACCAGATATTCTGTAATGACATTGCTTTTCTGCTTATATTAACCAGAGACAGTTTCTGTGGCTTAGAACGGCTGGTCCCTAGCTAATATGCCCATTAAACTGTGGTCCTATTACCCTTGTTTGTTCCTGTGGGCGCCCTCTATAACATGGCTGGACCATGCTTCCAGTATTTTCCTCTTCCAGTTCTCCCAGCATCCAGTGACACTCTGGCCACTAGCTGACACCTGCATCCACCAGAGCAGTGTTCCCGTCAACTGTGACTGTTTGTCACCTTGCACTAAAGACCACAACTCCTTGAGGCATAAGTGACCGTGCACCCAGCATCTCCCAATCTGACCTCCCGGACTGAACTGAAATTCTGCATGCCCGTCAGACCTCGTGGTTCCAGATGCTGACAACCTCACTGGCAGACCACCCTCCTCCTGTGAGCAGACATCAGGTGTGCTGCCTCTTCCCCGTGAATCTTACAATCTAAGAACATATAAGAACTTAAGACAGAAATGCACTATTCACTCCACTGAAGTCCTCATTCATACTCTCTTGTTTGTGTGCTTGAAAATGTCCAAAATGTTTTAACTTAAAAGGATCTTGATACCATCTAATTCATTGCCCTAATTTTATAGATGACAAAACAGATGCCAGAAAAATTGAGCAGCAAGCACAGGTCACACACTTAGTTGATTGGCTGAACTAATACTACTTTTTTTAAAAAATTAATGTAAGTGGGCTTAATAGTGGCCACTACACTTGGACACTTTGGAAGGGTCTTTCTAAATTTAGATCCTGATGTTTAGCACAGTTAAGTACTATGTTTCTGGCACATAGTAAGTGATCAATAACGATTGACTACATTACTGTATTAACTTACAGGTTTATTGTTGGTTTCCTTGTTCTCTCACACACACAGGAGTGAGAAGTTTTGGAGCATTTCTGCAATGGCAATCAGTTTCCCAAACTGTTAATGATCTGCACACAAATAGGTAAATAGATATGAGTCTGAAGCACCCACTCCCATTTCCAGCCCAGGCAGCTCTCCTTCCGTTCCCTTCACAGAGTCGATAACCTAACACAGACCTGCAAATCTAGGAGCGTGGACGGGCGTATTCTCTTATGTAGCTGGCTTGTTTCCAAGCACTGTTGTCTAGGTAGAGGATGAGCTGAAATTTGAAAAGTGTTTTCCTTAGGGAAAAAAGACAGTTACTGATTGTGAGTAGTTATAGGTCAAATAACAGTACAAGGTACGTTCGAGTCATCTTGAACTAAGCTGACTTTGTGTCCTGATAAAAAACCTTATCTCCATGTATAACATAATTTTTATATAAAATATGTTCTACTTTCCCGTTATCCTTATAAATGAACTTTGTGTCCCAACTCATTTGTAATGTACGGACTGTTGCTAGAAACTTCAAACCTTTTCCACCCCTGACAACCATCAGTTGTTACAGTTTTTAGCTGCATTAAGAGTTGTACAGCTATCAATGACAAAAGTGTCATTTATTTATTTTCCTTTAGTATCTAAAAGAAAATACTGCTTAGAGAAAACAATGTCTTAAAGGAAATTATGTGTTTTGCTTAGACAGTGCAAAGAAGGACATAGGATTTTCATATTGGGCTAATATAATTTTGATTGACTATTAAATACTGTGAGGTGCTTTTGGTGGTAAGAAAGAAGGACCAGGCAGCCAGTGCAGCCCGATACTGATTGCTATATTACTCTACACATTTGAAACTACATTAGGTGCTGGTTGAAGAGAATGAAGAAGGGGGTTACCAAAAGCAGAAGGGCATCCACACAAGAAAATAAGGAGTATGAAATAAGGGCTTAGTTTACTTTTGCTTTACTTTCCACAATCACTATTTACTGTGACTGCTTCAAATCTTCAATCATTCAAAGAACAGATAAGCCCTTTTTTGCTCTTGGATACTTCTGCTGACAGTACAAAGTATAATTCAGAACAAATGTTAATGTGCATTCAAAGGGATTATATGGAAAAATATTTTATCTGTATTTTCTCCTCAGAATGGGGCAAGGGAAGCACAGCAGTAAATGTGATCAATTATGGCAGAATGAAGGCATAAATTTATTAATAGTCTGAAGGACTACCATAAGTCAAGCTGCTACTCAGAGGGAATATGGAGAGTCCATTAGAATGTCAGAAAGTACATATTGCCGAGGCAATGTGTACAAGAGAGGACACTTCTGAACAGGCAGTTACATCACAAGAGCTAGATTTGATCCCTGCTGCCGAAGATTCAACGTGATCTGGCTTTCACCAGCTTCATTTTTGAAAATAAAATTACTGTCATCCAGCAATTGTGATAATGATTAAGTGGGTAGAGATAATGCAAATGCATTTAGTACATCACATTTTAGAAAATATTGAAAATCTAAAACGTTAAAATAAATGTTAATAAGGCAAGAAATGACATAGATATGAATACAGAGGTCGTCTTCTTTCCTGAAAGTTGTTCTTTATTATGGAGTAAACATTTTGAATGTTTCCAGATATAATTGATCCTTGTCCGTCTCCTTACAGCATTATATACCTGCCAAATGGTGGGTTATAACTGTGTCAGGATGACTCTGGTTTATAATTAAGATGACTGACTTCTCCGTGACTACGAAGAAACAAACAGCATCATGAACAAATGAGCTTCTCAAAGAACAAGGATGCCCATTTATAAGTAATTTTTTACATTCATTTACTATCGAAATCGTTCAATAGAACGAAATGTAGATGTAGAACGAAATCTAAATGTAGATCATATTATTTTCAAAACTCCATTGAAGAAGAAATGGTCTTTCTATTCTTTTCTTCATTCTTATTTTAGTTTAGTTTAGTTTAAATCATGAAAACTAAAGCCTGACAAATATTCATAGCAAATAGGAACAAATATCTGGTGATGCAGTGATTGTGCTTCTAAGTATATACCCAGAAGAAACCCTGCATATGCGCACAAGGGAACATTTATTAATTCAAGAATGTTCATAGCATTACTGCTTGTAATAGCAAAATCCCAAATGCTCATAAATTAGAAAATGAGTGAATAAATTGTATTATCTTCACTCAGCAGAATGTTATCCAGCAGTTAAAACAAAAGAACTGCAGTGATATTCAGCAATATGAATGAAAGTAAAAATCAATCCATCAACCAATTCCAAAGATTACACATAGCATGAAACCTTTTTTACAGAATTAAAAATAAAAAATATATATGTTTTCATGAATGCATATAGATGTGATAAACTATATAAAAAGGAAACTTAGTAAATAATGGAATAGGGTCCGGAATGATGCTAACTTGGGGTTAGCATAAGGCAGGAGAAACAATTAGCTGACGATACACTATATGGTTAGATATAGGCTATTGTCAAGGGCTTTCTAGATTTGCTTTAGATTTGTGAAAGTTTATTATATTACAAAAAGATAACTAATAAAAGAAAAGAAATAAAGAAGGAAATGTGGAAATACGGAAGGAGAGGAAGAGAAAGGAAAGGATAAGACAGGAAAGAAAAGGAAGGCTATGAATGAACCAACAATAAGCATGCATCATGACCCAGGATCATGATTAATCCAATTCTGTGCATATGTGGAACAGACACAAATGTACAAGAACAACAGTAATAGAACAAAAGTGCAAATCTCTGTATAGAAAGAGTTGTTTTTTGGTAAGAGACCCTGGACTTAATTCTTTACCTTTTCCAAACTGAAAAAAAAAAAAGAAAGAAACCAAACTGTACACCATAGTGTAGTGTGTCTTTAACCAAACACAGAGGGGATTTAATGAATAGTTTCAAATTTTCATCAAGTACCTTAGGTTAATCCTGCTCTGTACTAAACCTGATTAAGTCTTATTTGATTATTCATACTAAGAAATAGGCAGCTTTGGGCACAACTCAGGGCCACCAGCTGACCTATGAAGTGACCATAGTGACTCTCACTCTATGACCCTGAGTTAGTGAGCGAAGGAATGGTTCAGGCATTCGAGGAGGTAAGACTGAGTTCCAGCAGAATCTCAAGTGGGAGCTAATTTGGGATAAATAAATATACCCTTCAGTTAATATGAAATAGACAAAGCAGTTTTATAAAACAAAGCCTAATTCCTTTACAAATTCTATCTTGAATGATATGATGATTTACATAATATTTCTTGGAGAGAAATGTTAATCTTACATGGAATTATGTAATATTTGAGAAGTCAAGAAACTTTGTAACATTTTACATTTAAAGTCCATTAACTTTCTGATAAAACACTCATAAGTATTACCTGAATACTCACAGTAAAAGTGATCTATTCTCACTGTTTAAAAAAGAAAAAAACATAAGTATGAAAATATAGGATATGTTAGAATCTACATAGATGGAAATATCTCAGATGTGTGCTCACAGCCTCTGACTACTTTAGCAAATTTAACTTATAATTTGTTAATTTATAATTAACTTATAATTTGTTATAAGTTAAATAGAAGATTATTTTACTTTGTGTTACCTCTATCACTTTAAATTATAGACCACTTTCCAGACACCATAACTGATACCCCTTATCATAGGGTGTATTTAGATAGCAGGAAACATCATATAAAAGTAAAATACTGATGTGCTCAGACTAACCTAGCACAGTGGAAAGTAAAATCCTAGCATGTGCTGAGAAACATCATTTTTGGTTGTTTTGTTTGCAATCATCTAAGGATAAATGCTGGTTGATTGGTTTGTTTATTCAGTGGATCGTGGTTGTCTGCCTAGGGCTCTGTGAACACAGTAAAACATTGTTTGTTGATAATGCCAAGATGCTAGTTATCGCTAGATATTAGCTACATGCCTGAATGTATCTATAATGTCTTGATTGATAATGCCAAGATGCTAGTTATCGCTAGATATTAGCTACATGCCTGAATGTATCTATAATGTCTTGAGTAAGTCGGCCTAGACCCTCCAGTTGGTCCTAGTACCAATGACAAGATGACAATACAAAATCATTAAATAACTTGAATTTGCAATCTCAGTTTACTATTTATTTTGTGAGAAATATTTATGAACCATTTCCTACATTACTCAGAATGCACAGACAGTGGATCATCAAAACCAAGACATTTCACACAGCTTTACCTTTGTCCTGAAAACTCAGTCCTCCACCTCACACACACCCCAGTTCTCAAGTCTTCCGAGCACTCGACTGGTGGCACCTTCTCTATGAAACAGTCCCCCGTTAGGGCTGATCACTTCCTCTCTGTGCTCCCACTGACAAAGACAGTGGCAGGTATCTTACATCTCTGGTTCTCCAACTCAGGATGAGGGTTGTGACTTGCCTTCTGCATCACACACCCATTTGCTGAGCATCCCTGGAGAAAAATCACATAGGAAGACCTAATTGTGCCCTTATATATTCATTGTTCTCTATTTCAGTTCTGTCTTTCTCATTTCTCTCATCTCTGCAAGAACTCTCTCAGACCACCTCTTCCTTCCTCAGTCCTCTGACCTCTCCTAATTTGCCCTCACTCTCAGCAAATAACCTTGTTCCCTACTTTACATAGAACTTAGAAAAATCAGGAATTCTCTTAAATTCCTGCTATTAACATAAACCTGCCCATCATCTACAACCATCTTCTTCTCTTTACCAACTTTGTAACCAGAAAGAGATGGTTGCCTCCTCCTATCAAAGTGATGAGCCCACCTACATTTTATGTCACATTCCCGCTATGCCAAGCTTGGCCCATCTGCCTCTCTCCTTCATCTTTAACCTTTTCCAACTTTCCATACCACAAACAAATAAAAGCCTCCCTGTGCTCCACAACTTCCTCTAGCTAACATTCTGTTTCTCATCAAAATTAAATAGTTGTCATAATGTCTACTGTTAGTTCCCTACTATCCTCATTCTCCTCAATTCATGGCAGTGAATAATACCTCTCTGATAGGGTGCTTGTGATGATGAAATGAAGTCATCAGGTAAATAGCACAACAAAAGATTATTGTTATTATTCACTACTGCTCTTTCAGGAGCATTCAGTAAGGATGACCACTCTCCTCTTGAAACACTCTCACCCCTGAACACAATGATCCATGCTCTTTGTGTGCTTTCCCCTCCTCTCCAAAACTTCTGTATCCTTCTCTCTTGTTGGCTTCTCCGATTCCACACAATGAGTCAAAGTGAAGATCCTTGGGGGTCTATTCTCAGGCCCTCTTTTGGCTTCATACATTCTCTCTCTTTAGGAGAAATATTTATTCTCATGCTTTCAGTGACCATAATTTTGCTGTTATAGGTCAGAGTACCTAATTGCAAACACCTGTATACAAACTAGCTTAGGCAGAAAAGGAATTTATCACATTAGAATGCTCATAATATCTTAAAGAGGGTCAGAAAGACAGGCTGTAAAGCTAATCACAAAAACAGGACCCACACTAGGAAGACATGCCCGTGAAAATGCCAGTGCCACCTCAGAAGAAGGAGAGACCTCTGCCGCTAGCCCTGCTCCCCCACCCCAGCAAGTTCCTCACATTTTTCACGTACCATCCATGTCTCTCAAACTGTGTCCATGTAGACCAACTTAGGTCACATGTCTGTCCTCACTCAGACTGCAAACAATCAAGAAATGTGAGCTTTGAGTGACGTCAGCATCATGGCAGAGTGAGATACCCTCTTTGAATCTCTGCCCCCTAAGACACAATGAAAACATCATTCACATTCCAAGAGAGGTCAAGAAACACTACAAAGGACTTTTAAGAAACCCCTGCTTCCATATATCGGATGGTGGAGGCACAGGAAGCCCGAAAAGATGTGAGGCCAGGTAAGAAGTTTTACTTACCCTCCCCAATCGATCAGCAAAGACAGACAGCGTGGCTCACAGACAGAGGGGGGAGGGGCAGCCCTCTGTGGGGAAAACTATCGCCCTCCAGGTGCTCTCACAGACTGTGAGAGATCCCCACCAGGAAGCAATGATGGACTGTTTTGGGGGTGTGGCAAATGCCCCAAGAGAGCCAGAAAGGAAACTCCTGGGTTGAGCAGGAGAAAGAGAGAACCCCTCCCCCCACACGCCCTGCGTTTCAGCATAATCCCTTCGGGACTGCAGCCGGCTCCGAGCACACCACTCACGATCTCCATCTAATGGCAACAGGTGGAAACTAGGACCAACTTCAAGATGAAAGGAAAAAGTAAAGGCGTGGGATCCATGCAATGGTTTGTTATGTCTACAGACCAAAAGGAAAATGATAAACATCCAGAAACCAATCATGAAGGCACAGAATTCAATAACCTGAATGACAGAGAATTCAAAATAGCTATCATACACAAACTCAATGAAATACAAGAAAACACACAGAAACAAATCAACGAATTCAGGGATTTCATCAAAAAGAGATTGAAACCATAAATAAAAACCAATCAGAATTATTGGAGATGAAAAACAAAATGAACGAGATAGTGGAAAAAATGGAGTCTTAAAGAGCAGAACTGACAATATGGAGGAAAGAAATAGCATTATCGAGGATAGTCATGCAGAAATGCTCCAGATAAAGGAGGCGTTCCAGATAGAGGTTCATCACCACAAGACCCCCACTACAAGAAATGCTCAAGAAGGCCCTTAGGCCTGAAAAAAAACAAATGAGAAAGGAGATACAAAGATTTCAGCAAGGAGAATAACCAGAACAAACTACAGTTGGATAACATCAAAAATTAATTCAAGCTCATCACTGTAAACACACACTCATGACACAAGATGGAATAAGTAGTGACAACAACAAATAAGGAGGGGAAGAGGAAAGGGATTGAATTGGCTCAGCCTAAGGAAACAGGAGGCATCTGAAAACATACTATCTTATCCAGGAGATCAGTTATATAAACCTCACGGTAACCACTAAACAAATAACCAGAAGAGAACCACACATGACAAATAAAGAGAAAACTAAGAGAATGAGCATGCAGAAATACCAAACTGAATTTGCAGTCTGAAACACATGTGACAAGAAATGAAGGAAATGCAAAAGAACCAGAAAATGAACAATAAAATAGCAACATTAAACCCTCATATATCAATAATCACTGTAAACATAAACAGATTGAATTCTCTAATCAAAAGACACAGAGTGGTGGGATGGATTAAAAGCCAAGATCCAACAATTTGCTGCCTCCAGGAAACACATCTCAGCTCTAAACACAAACACAGACTCAAAATAAAAGGATGGAAAACAATACTCCAAGCTAATGGCAAACAAAAGAAAGCAGGAGTTGCCATACTTATATCAGAAAAAGTAGACTTTAAGATAAAAAAGGTAATGAGAGACAAATAAGGGCAATATATAATGATAAAAGAGACACTTCACCAAGAAGACATAACAATTATAAATATCTATGTACCCAACACAGGAGCACCAAAGTACATAAAACAACTGCTAAAAAACCTAAAAGGAGATATTAACAATAAAACAATAATAGTAGGGGATCTTAACACACCCCTTACATCAATGGATAGATCATCCAGACAAAAAGTCAATAAGGAAATAATGGACTTAAATGAAAATCTAGACACGATGGACTTAATAGATACATACAGATCATTCCACCCAAAAAAAACAGAGTACACATTCTTCTCAAGTGCACATGGAACATTCTCAAGGATAGACCATATATTAGGAAACAAGGCAAACCTCTATAAATTTAAGAAGATTGAAATCATTACAAGTATCTTTTCTGATCATTATGCTGTGACACTAGAAATCAACTGCAAGGAAAAAACTAGGAAAGGGACAAAGATGTGGAGACTAAACAACATGCTACTGAACAACCAATGGGTCATTGATGAAATTAAAGGAAATATGAAAAGCTATCTGGAGACAAATGAAAAAGAAAATACACCATGCCAACTCATATGGGACACAGCAAAAGACAGCCTGAGAGGGAAATTCATAGCACTACAAGCCCACCTTAACAAACAAAAAAAAATCCCAAATAAATAACCTTAAACTGCACCTAACAGAATTAGAAAAAGAAGAACAGACAAAGCTCTGAATCAGCAGAAGGAGGGAAATAATAAAAATCAGAGCAGAAATAAATGAAATTGAAACAAACAAACAAAAAAAAACAGTAGAAAGGATCAATGAAACAAAGAGCTGGCTCTTTAAGAGGATAAATAAAATTGACAAACCCTTAGCCAGACTCACTAAGAAAAAAAGGGAGAAGACTCAATAAATAAAATTAGAAATGAAAGAGGAGAAATTACAACAGATACCACAGAACTACAAGGGATTATTAGGGAATACTATGAAAAACTTTACGCCAACAAATTGGACAACCTAAAGGAAATGGATGAATTCTTGGATGCGTACAACCTCCCAAAACTGAATGAAGAAGAAATAGAGAATCTGAACAGACCAATCACAAGTAAAGAGATTGAAACAGTAATCAAAAACCTCCCAAAAAATAAAAGCTCAGGACCAGATGGCTTCCCTGGAGAATTTTACCAAACATTCAAAGAAGATTTAGCACCTATCCTTCTCAAACTATTCCAAAAAATAGAGGAAGATGGAATACTTCCCCATACATTCTATGAGGCCAACATCATCCTGATACCAAAACCAGACAAGGACAATACAAAGAAGGAAAACTACAGGCCAATATCACTGATGAACATACACACAAAAATCCTCGACAAAATATTGGCAAACTGAATACAGCAATACATCAAAAAGATCATACACCATGATCAAGTGGGATTTATACCAGGTGCACAGGGATGGTTCAACATCTGCAAATCAATCGATGTGATACACCACATTAACAAAATGAAGAATAAAACACACATGATCATCTCAATCGATGCAGAGAAGGCATTCAACAAGATCCAGCATCCATTTATGATAAAAACTCTCAACAAAATTGGTATAGAAGGAAAGTACCTCAACATAATAAGGGCCATATAAAACAAACCTACAGTTAACATACTACTCAATGGGGAAAAACTGAAAGCCATTCCTTTGAGGACAGGAATAAGACAAGGGTACCCACTCTCACCACTGTTATTCAACATAGTACTGGATGTTCTGGCCAGAGCAATTAGGCAAGAAAAAGGAATAAAAGGACTCCAAATAGGCAATGAAGAAGTGAAACTCTCACTATTTGCAGATGACATGATCTTATACACAGAAAACCCAAAAAATTCCATCGGAAATCTACTAGAAACAATCAACAACTACAGTAAAGTGGCAGGGTATAAAATCAACTTACAAAAATAAGTTGCATTTCTATACACTAATGATGAACTAACAGAAAGAGAACTCAAGAAGACAATCCAATTTACAATTGGAACAAAAAAAAAATTAAATATCTGGGAATAAATTTAACCAAGGAGGTAAAAGACCTATACAATGTAAACTGTAAGACACTATTGAAAGAAATCGAGGAAGACATAAAGAAGTGGAAAAATATTCCATGCACATGGATTGGAAGAATAAATATAGTTAAAATGTCCATTCTACCTAAAGCAATCTACAGATTCAATGCAATCCCAATCAGAATCCCAATGTCATTCTTCACAGTAATGGAACAAAAACTACTGAAATTCGTATGGGGCAACAAAAGACCCCAAATAGCTAAAGCAATCCTGAACAAAAAGAACAAAGCTGGAGGCATCACAATCCCTGATTTCATAATATACTATAGAGCTATAGTAATCAAAACAGCATGGTACTGGTACAAAAATAGACACACAGATCAATGGAATAGAATTGAAAGCCCAGAAATAAAACCACACATCTATCAATAGCTAATCTTTGACAAAGGAGCAAAGAACATACAATGGAGAAAGGGAAGTCTCTTCAATAAATTGTGCTGCGAAAATTGGACAGCAACATGCAAAAGAATGAAAGTAGACCATCTCCTATAGCCATATACAAAAATCAATTCAAAATGGATTGAGGACCTGAAAATGAGACCTGAAACTATAAAACTCCTGGAAGAAAACGTAGGCAGTACACCAATTGATATTGGACATAAAGGGATCCTTTCAGATTCCATGTCTACTAGGACAAGGGAAACAAAAGAAAAAATAAACAAGTGGGACTTCATCAGACTACAGAGCTTCTACAAGGCAAATGAAACCAGGCTCAAAATGAATAAAGAACCCACCAGCTGGGAGAAAATATTCGCAAATCATTTATCTGACAAGGGATTAATCTCTGTAATATATAAAGAACTCACACAACTGAGCAACAAGAAAACAAACAACCCGATCAAAAAATGGGCAGAGGATATGAACAGACATTTTTCCAAGGAAGAGATACAGATGGCCTATAGACATATGAAAAGATGTTCAACATCACTAACCATCAGGGAAATGCAAATCAAAACTACACTAAGATATCACCTGACACCTGTTAGAATGGCTATAATCACCAAGACAGAAAAAAACAAATGCTGGAGAGGATGTGGAGAAATGGGGACCCTCATTCACTGCTGGTGGGAATGAAAACTGGTGCAGCCTCTATGAAAAACAGTATGGAGAGTCCTCAAAAAATTAAAAATAGAAATACCTTATGATCCAGCAATCCCATTCTTGGGCATCTACCCAACGGATATGAAATCAACCATCCCAAGAGGCGTATGCACCCCTATGTTCACTGCAGCATTATTCACGATAGCCAAGAAGTGGAAGCAACCCAAGTGTCCCTCGACTGATGATTGGTTAAAGAAGATGTGGTATATGCATACAATGGAATACTACTCAGCCATAAGTAAAGACAGAATTGTCCCATTTGCAACAACATGGATGGACCTAGAGGGTATTATGTTAAGTCAAATAAGCCAGAAAGAAGACAGACACTGCATGAACTCACTCATATACGGAATATAAATGAACACACGAACAGAGCAACTGATTGGTGGTTACCAAGGGGAAGGGGGGTGGGGGGTGGGCAAAAGGTGTGAAGGGATACATCCATATGGTGACAGATAAACAATAATGTACAACTAAAACCCCACAGTGTTATAAACTTTTAAGACATCAAAAAAAAAAAAAAAAAAAAAGAACGAAAGAAAGAAATGTGAGCTTTATCATTCCTGGCTATGGAAGACAGGATTCACTGTATGGAGATTAGAGAAAAAAGGGAGAGTATTCTACGATATTAGGTGACCAGAAATGGCAAAGATCCACCGTGGTCACTCTTATCTACCTGACATTAATTTATATCCTTCTTCCAAACTTAATCTTCCAAATAGCAACATGCTACCACCTATCCTCTTGCAACTACCTACGAACAAATATATCATCACCTCCTCAAGAAGGAAGAAAACATTTCGTCAATCATAGCGTCTATGGTAGGGCCAGTGAATTTCATGGCAGTCGGCCCACTGATTTATTTCTTTTACTGAAAAACGAGTTTTCAAAAAACAGAAATGTGGTGTGAAATGTCTTAACAGTGCATATGATATTCCATAAAGTCTGTGAATGGTGTTGCTGGAGGAAGTAGGTTGAGCATGGAGGCAAATCTAAATCCAAATTAAGCATTTATCCTACTAAGGACAAACTGTTCGCATTCCATAATGAAGCAACAGCCCTATGTAATTAATTTACCACCAAGAATTGAATAGTTTCCCTGGGGTATAGAACCATATTGGGGGCTTAGGATCATTTCCTGCTGCAAATAAATTGGATAATCAGCTGTCATGGTGTCCAGGTCAGTCTTATTATGAGGAAGTCCGTGTAAATCCACTGTCCTTGCCACCATAGCCACTTTATCCCTGAGTGTACTGGGAATATCCCGGGGTGCCTGGAAGGAGTCAGACTATCACCCATAAGGCAGGGCACTTTGTCCAACTGTTCCTCAGTGGGGACCTTTTATAGAGTATTCACTTGGGATACAAATATTGTCAATCTCTCAGCACATTTTGAGTAATGGGTCCATAAATCTAATCCCAAATCTCCTTTTCACCAACGTTTCAAGTTTGTTTCATCAAGTGCCAGACCTTCTGGTCAAACTATTGCTTATTACTCATAAATCAGTATAGAGCCAGCCTTCAGCCATCTCTCTCTAGACTAACCAGAACACAAAATATGCCACTTGAACTTCTGTATTTTGAGAGGATTTTCCTTTTCTACTGTCATTTATGGCCACCTCTGCATGGGTTTAATGTGACAACAGTCTAGCTCTGATTGGCACCAGCATATCATGCCAAGTGAACTTAAATTAGGCTCAAATTATTTCCTTCTCAGTCCATGTGTTACAGGACCTCCTCGGGAGTCATAAATGTGAATTGATAGAGAAGCAACGGTAGAAAAGCAGTAAGTAGGTCTTATGTCTTACCAAAGAAAATCTGGAGTACTTTCTCTCCAATTCCTTTCCTCATGATGCTATCAATATAGTGAACTTGGTTGATGCTCTCTGATACTGTGAGAAGGTCAAGATCCCTCTAGAATAAATTATGTACAGACTCATAGATGCAATGTAGTTCTGAGACAAGATAGTAAAGGTGTACTGCTGTTGTACCAGGTGAAAGCAAACTGTTTCTGTTGTTCTCTGGTTATTAGGATAAGGAAAAGGCATTTACCATACTAGTAGTTGCTGCCAGGTACTATTCCAAGGCTGTTTTGATTTTGGCATGAAATAAGACTGAATCTAGAACAGTAGTTGAAATTGGAGTTAACACCTAATAAAATGTAGGAAAGTCTAGTGTCATTCTCCAAGGCCCATCTAATACTGTGCAGGTGACGCAAGCCAGTTGAAAAAGTAAGTAAAAGGCACAGCAACCACTTTGGTGGGAATATGAATCCCTGTATTCCACCTGAGATATGATAACAGCTTTGTTTTTTTTTTTTTTTTTTTTTAATTTTAAAGGCAAAGAAAAGGTCCAGGAACTTCAACTTAATAGAAGTAATAGAGTTTGCTCTATGGGTTATGGATCCAATCTCTGGATCATTCCAGTTATGAAATTATAACTATTCCAACTATCATAGGAACTAGGGAAATAGCAACAGGATGTGTTTGCAAACCTACTGAGGCTACTTTGAATACACTTGTGCCAAACATCCATTGTTATGGACTGAATGTTTATGTCCTTCTCCAAATTCATATGTTGAAGCCCTAACCCCCACTGTGATGGTATTTGGAGGTGGGGCCTTTGGGAGGTAATGAGGTTTAGATGAAGTCATGAGGGTGAGCTGAATCTGCAGGCACATTGATCTTAGACATCCCAGTCCCCAGAATGGTGAGGAATAAATCTCTGTTGTTTAAGCCACCCAGTCAGTGGTATTTTGTTATAGCAGCTTGAGATAAGACACCCATTAATCACATGACTCCCAATAACCCCGACATTTTTAGTGAATTTCAAAAGTGGTTTAGGTTCAGCCAGTAGTGTAAACCTGGAATAGGTGTCTTAATACTCAGTGAAATGTCTGGGTATTTTTCTTCCTTTAATATACAGATGGTTTCATAAAAGGTGCAAATTCCTTAGGGGAAGAGTAACAATAGCTAAGGTTTATTGACTGCTTAATATGTGCAAGGCACTTTTCTAAGTGCTTTACATGTATTAACTTATGTAATCCCCTTCTCTAATGATTGTGTAGACTCCACTGAAATCAGGGAACTCATTTCAAAGGCAGTGTCTCAACGTTCTTCAAAGGCCTGCCAAGAACAACCACCATCAGGCTTGTCAATAACACTGAGTCTCTTGTTCCCAATATATTTCTATCAATAGCTGCACTGCAGTCTTCCAGGTCCTCTCAGGGAACCAAGTTGGGGGTAGAGTCACCCATGATAAATTCCCTCCAAAAGTGTCCATAATTTATTAGATTGACCTTCTACTTTAACTCAAGGAATTTTATGCCATCTTCACTTCCTTCAACATGGGCCACACTCATGTATAAGTTTCAGTCAACCAACTGAGAAAGCAACTAAAATTTCTGACTGACTCTAGCTGTGGGCGACAGGCAGTAAGGGGTGACAGGAGGGGCATAAGGGAAATTGGCTCCCCGTGCAACGTACTTATCTTAGGGGTCTTGAGGCAAGGCATGAATGGCCTAAACAGACTGGGATAGAGGGTCTGGTTTGCTGGCAAGACTCTCCATGAGGTTTGAGTGTTTAGGGTTCTCCCAAATGCCTCTTTTTTGATTTTGGTGTCCTACTCTTCCATTCAACATGCTGTTACTAAGAAATCTGACAAAGATGTGAATTTAACCTAATCTGAAATTCAGTAGCCTAGAGCATCAGACAGGATGTTTTATTCTTGGCCATGTCAATCTTGCTGTTGGGCACAGAAAGTTCCCAGTTCTCTTACTATGCCTTGAGCCAAGAATTTAAAACTTTGAACTTATCATTTTCTGACACTAAGCTCTCCAGTACAGCTGCAAGCAGCCAGTCTTCCTTCTCCTCCTGGTAATCTTTAGTTCTTCCTACACATTCTATATCAGTAGCTACATGTTTTTCCAAAGTCTTGTCTTCAATAGCCATTTCATTTTAGAAGATAATTTAAGTAACTCCTTCATATGCCCTGCCATTAACCAGCAGAGGTCCCAGTTCTGTACTAACTAGATCTTCAATGCCTTTCAAACCCAACCAGCTTAAATGACCCAGTCATTGATTTCCATTTCCTTGAGGGCTTGTTGCATTTCCTGGGACCAAATATCATATTGGTCAGGATTCTTAATTGCAAACATTAGAAAATATTCTAATTTATTTAAGGAGAAAATTAATTTTAAAGGCATATTATGAAGCTCATATAAATTAGGGAGGGCCAGAGGGCAAGATTCTGAAGGATCAATGACACCAAACCACAGGGCCTGCTCTGGAAAAGATACCATGGCCATGCCACTTGGAATCCTTTGCCCTTAGGATTGGATGCCCGATGCTCCACTCCCTTCTTCCCTGCCACCCCTAGAAAGAACCAAAGTCTCTATTATTACATGTGCCTGAGTGTGTATTCCCCCTTTCATGGGCACCTCTTTACAATGCTAACTTTCTAATGCCAATCTCAAGTGTGCTGAAATGACTGGGGAAATCTGAGTCATATGTGTGTGTCTAAAACTGCAAGAGAGTTGTAAGTATGACAAGGTGGGTATAATAAAAAACATAAATAAATAAATAAAAAATAAAACCGCAAGAGAGTCTGGAATATAAATATTCTGTCCTCTGCTTTGGGAATACAGATTAATAATGTGAGAAATTACCAAAATACAGGGAAAATATTGGGCTACTACTAGTGACAAATATGCATTACATGGACCATATGTTAAGATCATCTAAATTGATATCATCAACCCTGTGGTAGACATTCCTAGCACTCACAAAAAAATTCTGGATCTCTTCCTCTTCCTAGATAATAACTGGAAACTATGCTTACCTCCCTCTAGAAGTCAGCAGAAATCATATAACTTACCTTGGCTGATGGAATGTAAATGGAAGTGACCAGTGTCACTTCATTCAGGACAGAACATTTTGAGTAGATATGACTTATGCATACTCTCTTGCCCTGCCATGGCAAACACTGAAGCCCCCAGTAGAGATGACAGCATCATAACAAAGCAAATCTTCAATCAGACTGAGTGTCTGAGTGAATAACCTGAAAAAGCTCCCTTCTCGCTCTGCAGTGGACACGTAGCAAAAGCAAGAAATAAAACCTGTTGTTCCAGTTCCCTGAAATTTTGCTGTGACATAATCTAGACCATGCTGACTGACAGAAGCCCAGACCTCTCTTCCAACTCTACATTTTATACTATCCATACATAACAGCTTGTAAGAGATGGGGCTGTCACCCAAGCCCTTCAAACTCAACGTGTCCAAAACAGAACTCATGAACGTTTCCATAAACTATTCTTCCTTCATTGTTTCCTGCCTCAACAAATCCTCCATCAACCAAATGTTTGTCAATCTAAAAGCTTAAGGATTTTTCCTGATTCTTCAAATTTCCTATTTCTCATATGCTATCAATTTCCAAGTGCTATGGCTTTCACCTCCTCTATGTTTCTGTAGTGCTGGAGCCACTTCCAATTGTCTAGTCCAAAAAACCATCATCTAAGAGATTTAATGAAATAACCTCATACACAGTTACCCACTTTTATCACTGCCTTACCACTCAGCGTCCACGCTAAAGCCAGTGTGGTCCGTTCGTTTGATTTTAAATATAGATTTAAAACCTCTTCATTAAAACCTACCAATGGCTTCTCATTTCTCTTAACAGACAGTAGAAATTCCTGACTGAGATCTTTAAGGTCCTGCATGGTCTAGCCTTTTGCTCATCATATCTTCACTATCCTCTAGAAGTGCTGATTGGTATTCAGACCTTAAGACATACTATCCCCTTTCCCACCTTAGGGCTTATGTTCCTGCTGTTACATCCTCTACCTGAAGCCACTTCTCCAACCATCCACTACATCCATTACTCCCACCACCACCTCTCTCTTGCTACATCCACTCACTCTAGTGCTGTGCGCTCTTTACATCTCTGCTTAACATTATTGCCTCAGGAAACATGCCTTCATTCCTTGATACTCCAGACCAGTTATATTCTCCCAAAGTAGTCCATACTTAATGTTCACTCTTGCCCTCCTTTTGTTATAACTTGTTTGGAGTTTGTCCTCTCAAAATAGTCTTTATGTTCCATGATGAAGGAAATGTTGGCTTATTTGCCATTGTTTCTTCACTGTCTAGCACCACATAGGCCATCAGTAATATTTTTTTGAATAAGGATTTGAAGTTCAATAAATGAATGCCCCCTAGAAGATGCTTTCACACCCTTTCCATGCTTCCAGTTTTTCAGTTGTTCCACATACTTAAGTCTATGTCGAGCTTTTTTTTTTAACTTGGTAGATTTAAAAATTATCTTGTTGTTTGTTGTTCACATATGTTATCTGCCCATCTGTTCTTTATTTTGTTTCATTTGTTCTACTTATATCCAGCTTATTGCTTGCCTGGAATCATTTTAGTTTCAGTCTTCTTAATTGTTTGGAAACCAGGGGTTGCTTTGTTTATTTCTCATACCTCATGCTGGCACAGAATGCTGACACTTTTTTGGATTCAAGTATTTGCAGAAACTATTAAATTTCCTTCATATCTGGGGAGGTAGGGAAGAAAACAGAAAATTCTGATGCTTTCATTTTTTTCTCCTGCAAATTAAAAGAAAGCCTATTTTGCAACAAAAATATCTGCAGCTTGATCCATGTGAATGTTCTAAACCTTACATTTTAAAATAAGCATTTCAGCAAATTTAGAAAGCATTTTAGCCAATCGCTCAAATATTAAAACTTAGATTTGAAATAACATCTATTTGAAAATCGTTTTTAGTATTTAACGTGTCTGATAATATCTTGTTAACAAAAACTCTGTTGTTTAAATAGGTTCCAGCTACATAATCTTTTTATGTAACAATATAAGCAATGAGATAGAAAGTAGAATGGATAAATTTTCATATAGATTAAGTCAGGCACAAATGTGTTTGAAGTTTAATCCATTGGTGGGAATGTAAGAGAGGAGTTAAAAAGCCCATTCAAAGAGTAATTGATGAGTCTTCCAGGATATCTGGTCTCCAATCAATAAATCATGAGTCAATGGGGTTTCTTAATGAGCATCATGTCTGGGATAGATAAGCAATCTTCAGGTCCCACAGGTAATTTATAAAAGTGAATCCCAAATCTCCACAGATCTCTCTCACCTTCCATCACAGTGTTTCTTTGAAGGGTGCCTGGGAGCTGTCATAATGTGTTCTCCCATACCATGCTGAAGAATTGAGAAAACTGCTATACGAATGCAAATTTAGGGGCATTAATCGATTTTTTCTTGAAGCTGCCTGGATATTGTTCAGAGAAATAACAAACATTGCAGCAAACAGCAAGGAGGAGGACTTAAAAAGCAGTTGCAGTGTGGTTTTCTGGCACATTTTTAGGGAGTTCTTTGGTGATCTGCAATGCATTTTTTTTTTCTATATTTAGAGATTTTAGAAGACACAACTTTTAGGGGCAAATATGAGTCAGAAATTACTTGGATGTTTAGTGTGGACGACACAACATGCTACCATCACAACCAGGTCAAAGGTCCTTTTGAGGATTTTGTTCCATGTGGAGAGGTTTGCAGCCTGGCAGGTTCCAGGATATTGTAATTATAATCTGAAACCTCTGAAAATCTCTCTTGTAGTGAAAGAAATTTAAAACCTCTTCAGCACATCTGCTTTGCTTATTCAAACTCGAGGAAGATCCATTTTGTGTTTCTTCTGTTGGGAGTTATCGGGCATGTGTCCCTATGGCCGGGAGACATGAACTCTTCTAGAGACAGGACATAAGCCTCCATATCTGTATTAACTAATGTCTCTGACTCTTGACATCTGAGGAGAGACTGGAGAGGCTGTCCCTCCTAGGACTAGTCAACTCCTAGAGGTCATGAGCTACTAGCCTGAGAGCACACCTCTCATATGCCAACTGACCAATCCAGAGCCCCTGACCGGCCACCTCCTTTTTGGGGCTCTCACACTCTGGCTATGTCCACCTGACCTAATCACACCAGGGCCAGGTACCAGACAATGAGGGCCTATGCTCCAGAGCCTACTGAAATTATCCAAACTAGCCAATCCTAAACCTGCTTACTTTGCCTCGTCCATCCTTTCCTATGGAAACCATAATTGCTATTGCCCATGTTTTCCCCTCATTCCCTCTGCCTCCTATCTAACCCTGCTGCTCCCCTACATGGCCCCCGTGGCATGGCATGCCCCTTCTCCTCTTGGGATCTATGAGTTTAACAATCTGTCTTTTCAAGGGCAATCATCTTCTGATCTGTTGGCCTCACCATACCTGAATAATAATAAATCCTACATTTTAAAACAATTCCAAGGTTGCACAATATTCCCACAGATACTAATGGTCATGCATTTGGTCTGAGAAGGCATCTCCATTCTGGGCGGTTTGAAAGGTAACAAGTTTTCTAAATCCTAGCTACCTATGCCCAATCTCCTCAAATTTACACTAGTCATTTTAACTAGATTAAGGAATGATATTATTTGAGAGGGGTAACATAGTTATCTTCCCTTACCCATATCTCATAAGAAAATCGTCTCGATTCTTAGGCACCTAGAGAACACAAGCTGTAGAGAAGAACACACTGTAATGCATGAGTTTACCTACAAGTGAGGAAGATGGAGACATCCTGGAGTGAGAGCCCTGAGCAGCCAGGAAGCTCCTGGAGAAGGATGAGTATGAAAGAGAGGGCACAGGAGCACCAGGGACTGTTGGCAGTTTCACAATTTTAGATAAGGCCCAACTCTGGCATTAGGTTATCTCCAGATGTCTTCATTCACAATTTGATATTTTTCTAAAATCATTTTTTTTCATAACCCAGCCATCTGTTTTTGTTAGAAGAGATGTTGTATAATTAGTACATTTTGATTTGCTAACCTAATGTGCCTTGCCCCCACTCAAAGGAAAAAAAAATTGTAAAGTAAAAATGTCTCCTCTGTATGAAGTAAAACTTGCCAGAATTCAGCTGTCAGGAGAGAGAGCTCAGAATAGGTTAAAGGCTCTGGTGCTTTGAATGGAGCAGGAAACTCAGTGTCCAGAAGACTAAACTTAAGAGATTTATGGAACTCAGGAGCTGATAACAAACCCTACTCTTATGTGCGATCCTTTGTCCAATCTTTGGTGAAGATATTCTGGCTTGATCAACATTTTATGACCATTTCATATTCTAAGTCATACGCTATCCACCAACAGTTTGTTCTCAACACAGAAGCCAGAGCAATCCCATAAGTCAAGTCATGTCCCTCCTCTGCTCAGAATCCTCCAGTGGCCTATATATACGCTAATAAAAGCCAAAATATTTACATCACCTACAAAATGTTCTACTTTCTGAATGCTCATTGTCTGTCTGACCCTATTTCCTTTCACTCTCCTCCTCACTTCCTCTGCTGCAGCCACTCTGTCCTCCTTATTGTTCTAGAACATTCTAGGTATACCCTCACCTCAGGTCTTCTCTACTTGTTGCTTTCTATATCTAGAGAATTCTCTTCCAAAATATCTATCTGTACTCAAGCAACTGAAAATGGCTAGAGACAAACATACAACCTCACATTCTTGAGATCTTTTCACAAATGCTGTCTTCTCTGAGGCCTGCTCAGACCACCCTATGTCAACTTGCAAGCTTCCCTTTGACAGACATCACCAACTTTCTTCCCTGCTTTATTGTTCTTAACATTCATCAACTTCTTACATACCACATATGTTATTTATTTATTTTCTGTCTACTTCCACTAGACTACAAGACACTGGAGGTAAGGATTTTTGTCTTTTTGTTCATTGACTTATGCCCCATACAAAGCACACTAAAAAGGCCTCGGAAATATGTCAGTTGAATAAACAGAGGACATTGTGTTAGATGCTTGAGATACAATTAGGCATGAGTAGCTATGCCCATCCTTGGGGAACTCCAAATGTGGGTGGGTAGCAGAACAAATGTTTTAATTACTCCTATACCTATAACACACACCTGTAAATCTAGGTTGTTAGAAGAAAGCAGGGTGACTTGTACCAAAGTTGTAGTGCTGATGACTCTTTGAGCTCCAAAAATTGAGGACAAAGTGTCACTGTCCTTCAGAGGAGGTGGCACCTCTCCTGGTCACTGAAGGATGGCAGTGACATGGAGTCATTGCAAACATGATGAATGGGCATTCTGACTAGCAAGATATAGCCCCATTTTAAATACTAACAGAAATTGAAATTTCGGATGGATAAATGAAAGATGGTTATTCCTTTTACAAAAATTCTGAAGAGATGCTCTAAATAGTGTTCCTGATTCATTTAAAAACTATGTATTTGAAATTTAAAAATTTTAAGCTCCTGCTCTAGTCATCATTTACTGAGCTCCTAACCATGCATCAGGCACTGTGCTTGGAGCTGGGAAGAAAAAAAGATAAAGAGGACATAATCTCAAACCTGCAGGAGTAGAGAGTGCATCTGTCTGCTCATGAATACTTTTAATAATAGAGTGAAAAAAGGGCTCATTCCTTATAAACCACTTAATTATCACAAGCTCATTAAAATTGATTGCAAATTCTTCATGGCGATATTTGTCACCATTAAGTTCAGGAGAACACAGATTGTTTTAAAGCAAGGCTTTATCCGGCCTTAGAATGTCTCTTGGTTTCTCCTATGCCTAACCTCAAAGAAACTCCACAAGTTTCACTCACTTCTCTAACAATAATCACTACCATATCTGTATCTCTAAGTACATTGAACTTAATTTCCCCCAAGCACACCATGCCCTGAGTTAATTTAATTCATCGGATTGTTGGGTACCCACCTTGCACACATATATCATTCATGAAATTCCCTTTCTTTCATTCCCTATCAAATCCCCGATCATCTTTTACACCCAATTCACGTTTCTTCAGTGAATTATCCCGAATTCCCCAGCTTGCCAGTCACTCCACTTGCCCATCTGTGCTTTCAAAATTTGTGAAATTATTTAACTAGTGTTAGTTGAGTACTTCCTCGGTGCCAAGCCCATTTTTAGAGGCTGGGAATGCAAACTTGAACAAAACAGAAAGAAAAATCCCTTCCTGCATGAAACTTAAAATCTGGGAAGTGGATTGTGCCATAGAGAAGTAAATATGTTGCCAAGTGGTGATAAATGCTATGAAAAGTAAAGTGGTGCCATGTCCTACAGTCCTTCCCTGGATCCCTCATTACTATAGAGAGAAACGGGGCAGTCAGGGAAGGACTCTGAGGAGATGGCATTTCAGCAGAGACTTGAAGGGAGAGGATCAGAAAAGATCTGGTGGAAAATCATTTCTGGCAGAAACACTTGAAAAGGCCCTGAGGCAGGAGCATGTTTGGGAGCTCTAAGAAGAGCAAGTAGGTCATTGTGTCCTGAACACCATGAAAGCGTGGAGAGCAGTCAGAGAGAGAGTGGGGCCAAATCATGGAGTGTCTTCTAGGTTTTGACCCTACTATGGTAGGGACTTTGGAATTCATATTAAGTGTGATGAGAGGTCACAGAAGGTTTTGGACATGAGAATTACATGATCTAATCTTTATTTGCAAGAGTAATCTGGTCACTATGTAGGGATAGACTGTAGGGGGAAGGAGTGGAAGCAGCAGGATGAATTCAGAGGGAGATCAGTTCTGCTGATAGATAATGTTGGCACTTATTTTGTATTTAGTTTTTTATGATTTTTTACTGTAAGTTGCTTAAAAGTGGACCTTGATTTATTCATTTTTTGTTGTCAGTATCTAGCAAATGCCTGGCACATACTAGGTGTTCAATAAGTGCTTATGGAAGGAAGGAAGGGAGAGAAGGAGGGAGGAAGGAAAGAATGATTGAATAAATAAATGATGGGTTTTATGATTCTTGAATCTAGTTAAAAGAAAGTCAGAAGGGAAAGTGTTCCTCTTTCCAAACAATACAAGAAAAAGTCTTTGTTATTTTTTCAGTGAAAGGCACAAATTTATTTTTCTGTTAAAAAATTGAAAATGTTGGACCCTACCCATGGTCCAACACTAAGTGAATGTGCAACCATGAAGAAGGCTTTGTTCTGCAAAGATTGACCAAACAGTTTTACAGGTTGTAGGAAACAGGAAGGAAGAACCACTTACATTTATTGGAAGTGGGCAACATCGTTAAACAGGAGAGAAATAATTATCCCTGCCTTCTCTCTTGGTGGGTGGCACGGCGCTCTCTTGTGCTTACAGAAAGCCAAGGTCATTGAGCAGATGGTCCATTATCGGGGTAAAGTAAAACAAGATAAATCTCTCATCTGAAATTAGTTTAATTTGGGAAGAAAATTTTCACTTTCACAGATGTACTTGAAGTTGGCACAAAATTGAGAAAATGTTGAGTTTAAATCAATTTCTCTGATTCCTTATGTTTTCTGTTAACTGTTAGTCAAATGCTTTTCTGCTGTATTTGGCAAAATAACAATAAAGAGTAAATTTCAATCCTAAATACAATGATTAATCATCCAAGAAACATTTTTATCAAGATTGTGTTTGGGACTTCATTTAATGACCCCGGTTAAGGCTCTGCCACAAGAAATTTAACATTTGAACAATCAGTTTCACTCATAAATCAATCCCTTGGATAGGAAATGCAGGAAAAATGGGCAAGTGTCACTGGATTGAGTCACTTGACTATACTGTAAAATTCAACAACAGTTACAGCACATGATTCACCTCGCCTGGAAAGATGCTAAGGATGTGTTGATGAGTGTTCCAGATGGCTGTATTGCCTCTCAGAAGTTGGGGCAAAAACATACCTACACCCAGACATAGGCTTAAAGTGCACATTCAGAGATGTCTGAGCATGTGATAGACGCCAAGGAAACTTCTGCTTGGAATATCCTTAATCCCTGGTACCCAATATCACAGTCTTATTTTTACATTGCCTGTGGGGTCTATTTTAATCTTAGGGTATTTGTTGATAAATGGCAATTCCATTTTTGAGTTGTTCAGTTGGAAAACATTGGGGGTTTCCTTAATTTCTGTTTATCTCACATACTCCACATTTAATTCATCAATAAATCCTGCCAGTTCCATCTTTAAAATATACCCAGAATCTTCCTACTTCTTCCTCCTCCATTGCCATCATTATCTCTCTCCTGGATTGTTGCAAAAGCTTCCTAATTCCTCTCCCTGCTTCTACTCTAGTGCCCCTTCAGCAACCACAGGGATGCAGTTAAAATGTAAGTCCTACTACATCCCGCCTTTCCTCCAATTCCCATAATGGTTTTCCATCAGAGTAAAAGACAAAGTCAACAGAATATAAGGCCCCACGTGATCTGTGTCCCCTAGATCCCATTACCTTTCTAAGCTCATCTCCTATGACTTTCCCTTGTACTCACTCTGCATCAGCCACACTGGTCCCTTCACTGTCTCGGGCACAAACCAGATATACTCTTGCTTCAGGGCCTTTGCATGTGCTATTCTCTCTTTCTGGAGTGCTTGTTTTTAGTGTTTGCACAGCCCACTACTTTACTTATTGCAGGATTTTATTGAAATGTCACCCTCACCAAATGAGGCCACCCTCTCTACAATTACAACACCATACCACACATGCCTGTCTCTCTTCCCTGATGTATTTTTCTTCTTAGGACTCACTACACATAATAGACTGTATATTGCACATATCTTAATTGTCTTTCCCCACTAGAATAGAAGCTCCGAGAGGGCAGAGACTTTTCTATGTTCACCCTATATCCCCCCAGCAACTACGACAGTACCTGGCACACCCTAAGTATTCAACTGATATTTGTTGGATTAATCAATGAATTTATGTATTATTTTGGATTCTCCCTATCCAAAAAAATGTTGTTTATAAGTAACTATCTATAAGGCTTAACTTAGGGTTTTGGCCAGGTCAAGAATTTGTGAAAAATCCCTGGTCTTTTGGCATCAGTCATAAAGTGAAAGTAACCAAAAAATCAGAAATACGAAAAGTGAAAAATTTAGCATGAGGAGAAGGAAACATAATATGTGGGCAGGTTACTAAACCAAGAGGTTTGTGTTTTATGAGCCTTTAT
The DNA here is from genome assembly GCA_031878705.1 of Tapirus indicus. Classification (NCBI taxonomy): domain Eukaryota; kingdom Metazoa; phylum Chordata; class Mammalia; order Perissodactyla; family Tapiridae; genus Tapirus; species Tapirus indicus. The sequence goes on from CM062933.1 coordinate 5,648,804, forward strand.
TGTAACTTAGGTAAACCTCAGGAATTAGAATGGAACACTCAGCAAAAGTAAGAACTAAGTTTTTTTTCCCAACATCTCCACTTTTATGTGTTAGATAACTGACTCAAACTCTTGTCAGTTCCTTCATCTGCAGTGAAGGAGTTGACCTAGCTGACTCCTTAAGGCCTTTTCCTAAGCTCTACTCTCATGATTGCTTACCTAAGAAAAAATGGTTTTTTAATAATAGAACCAACATGAGGAAGCTTCACCATTAAAAGTGAATTTAGTGTAAGGATATTGGATATTCACAAAATTTTAAAAATAATGAAGAAGCAATGCTTGAGAAAGGATGAAACTGGATCAGTAGCTCATAGCATCAAGTTTGTGGGTCTTTCCCTAGAGCTCCGTCATTAAGGTGACTCAGTATCCAAGTCCCAGGCTCTGTGTCCCTCAGGTCACACTCCTGAAAGAAAATATGACTAAGCATGAGGCAGATGCTCATGCCAGTCCAATCAGATATTGACAGAGAATCAGGGCAATGTGACAGAACTATGGTTCCTTTGGACCCACCATTATGGTTGGGAGACTGTTCTCAGAGAAAAGGACCAAGGAAGACTTCCCCAGGGTGTCTACTGAAACTTTAAATCCCAGTGTGTCTAAAACAGGAGGATTTGTCATTAGCACCAGTTATATCACACAATGGAGATCATTCTAGTCAGATGATACTTTTTGAGTCTAATCATCAATAATTCTCTTTTTGAATTTAAATGGCAGGTTAGTTACTGAGATGATGATCAATCTTAGACGATCTCAAAATACTATCTGTTAGTCAATATCGATCTCGGTAACTTGTACAACTTAATTTTATGTCATAAAAATCAGTTTATATGCTTTCTCCATTCCCCCATGCAAGCCAGAGCCTACGTTAAATAAAATCCCCTTCCAGCTCATCTAATTCTCATGGCCCAACTTAGATAGAATTTCCTAAACATAAGAAATAGATACAGATTTATTTTAATATGTTTTCTTATTACGTAGTCAATAATATTTCTTTGTGACTAGTTATTTGAAGATTTAACTGCAAGAACATTACCGTGATTCCTTGATCCCCTTTGCCTCACCACCCAGCCAGCATCTAAAAGTGTTATTTTAGGGCTGATCTGAAAAATAATCAAAACTTATTTCTAAATGTGTGCATGCTCACACTCCATGTGTGAATGCTTATTTGCTCTCTCACCTAAAGTCTAACATAAGTATATTAAGTTTTAACTGCCATTTATTTGACATCTTAAAATATCATCTGTTCTTTATTTAGAATAAGTTTCCTTACCCCTTCATAATACTGAGCTTGCCCAGATTGCATAATGCTATGCTGACTTTGGAGCAGACTTTGAATTCCCAAAGAGCCATGTGTTCTTGCCAATCTTCTGGCAAATTTAGTTTAATTTGTAAATAAAGGCAAAAAAATTCAATCAAGGCTATTTTGAGAGGAAGATTTCTATTCTGATTTCCCTGAACCAGAATTTTTGGAGTCTCTGAAGGCTGAGTGCTTATTCTGGTTTCTAAGTTGCTTCTATTGATATATTTTTCCCAGGTAACATTGGTAGAAATTAAATGGTCTATTGCTTTGGGGAAAATTTTACTCTTCACTCAATAGTTTAAATTTAAGGTAGTTTTTTCCTCCTTGCTTTTACTTCCATTTGACAAGCTTCAGGCAGAATTTAAAGCAGGAATTCAATATACCTAAATGTTACCATAATAAGATAGAAATGGGCTTTCCACAGAATCTTTCCTTGAGATGTATTGCTCCACAGCGCCCTGTCTTATCCAGTAAGTTTAATGAAATATATAATCAGCCTCTTCTCAACAGAAGATGTCAGAAAACTAGGAAAACCTCCAATGTAAGTTTTGGGAAACATGGAATTATTTCAGAATGTAAACTGAACACCAGAAATAGATGTCTAATAGGCAATAACTGCTTCAAAAACGGGAACAGTTAACACACTTTAAGAATGTTTTGAAAAGAGAATCGTGGGTAAAAATTCGTGATAAATGTGGCCATTATAATTAAAGTAAAGCCTCTTTCCCCCCCCAAACTTTTGTCTTCTGCATTTTGAGAGGTTTAAAGTTGTAAGAATTCCTCATGAGAATTACACAAACAATGAAAAGGATAGGAAAACTTCTACGAGGCAAGGTGAAGGTTGTAGATTCATTTAGCTCAGAGAAGAGTCTGACGGGTTGATTTCCTTTCAAGCATTTGGAGAACGGTTCTAGGATGCCGGCGACCAGCTGTCCTTCATTCCCACAAAGGGCAGACCAAGAAACGATGGGCCAAAATTCCAACTGAAACATGGGAGCACATTTCTAGGTGTGTAAGATAGTGGTTTTCACCATTATGTGTATATTTATTCACCAGAGAGCTTTAAAAAATACCGATGCAATTATAGTGACAATTAGCACCTCTATCACATTACATAATGATTCTTTCTTTTCAATAGTTGGAATCATTAAATTCTGGTCTCTTAGCAAGTCTGATGATTATAATGCATTATTGTATCAACATTCACTTTACTGTGCACCAGATCTCTAGGGCCGATTTACTACTCGTTGTGAGTTTGTGCCTTTAAACTTCTATCACTATAATGACAATCATATTACGATATATGAATGTATCAAATTAACATGTTATACAACTTAAATTTACACAGTGTTATATGTCAAATATATTTAAATTAAAAATACCAATGGCCAAGGACAATTAATCAGCTTGGGCATTGGTATTTTTAAAAAGAGACTCAGGTCATGGTAATATACATCTAAGGCTGAGAACCCTGGTGTGAGGGAGCAGGATTCTATGAAATGACTTCTGAGTCAATAAATAAACTGAGTAAATAAATTATAGACAAAGAAGACATGCCCATCATTCTCTAAAGATGCTTGTTTTCAAGTCCCATCCCTATTGGAAGCACTCACATTTTTTCCATATTTGTGATTTCAGAAGGATAAAGTGCTATTTAGGGTCTGGAATTTAGACATGGAGTTGATGCAGTGTTCTCCACTTCCTGTAAGGAGTTACTCCAGTCTCCTGAAATTAACAGAAACAGAAGAATCTTTAGGTTAAGTAGCCCTGAATCTGCCACCCTAAGATTCACCTGCTCCTTAGAGTTGTATCATTTTTCTTGTAATGCCAATACCACCTGGCTGGGCCATAGAAGGACACTACCCTCACCTCACCTTCAGCACTTTGGCTCAGATCTGTGTTTTTTTCCCTTTAGAAGCAAGCTGGAACTATAAGAAGGAAGAACAACAGGCTGGGAGGAGATATTCCAAAGAGCATAAAACCAGACATGTTGACCAAATTCAAAATTCTATTCATGCCATAGCCAGCTTACTTGCCAAACCTGTTCCAATCCACCCAACTGCCTTGAGACAATGACACTCCAGCCCTTCCACACAGGCACAAGCTGCAGACATGACTAATATCTTTCATCTGCTTTTACTCTACCTGTCCCCATATGGCAACTGCATGGTCTTGTTACACAGGTACCTCTTCCTATTCTACTTTACATCTCACTGGTTAAATCCCAGATAAGAAGATTCAGTGGTTTAGATTTTAGGAGAAAAGGAAAAAAAAGCAGGAGAAGGAAAGATGATGAGGAGAAGGATGGAGGGAGGGAGGTGAGGAGGGGGATTTAAAAATAAAAGTGACCCAACTGTATGTTGCTTGCAAAAACCCACTTTAAATATAAAGATTGTAATATTTTAAGAGTAAAGGAATGAAAAAGATATACCATACTAACACTAATCAAAAGAAAGCTGGAGTAGCAATATTAATTTCATACAAAAAGGACTTGAGAACAAGGGAAAGGATCAGAGATAAATAGGAACATTATATCATGATAAAGAATCAATTCTTCAAGACAACATAATAATCCTAAATGAGTATACACCTAACAAAACAGTGTGAAAATATATGAGGCAAAAATTGATAGAACTGAATGGAGAAATAGACAAATCTATTCTTAACTGGAGACTTCAATGTGTCTTTTACTGTTGGATAGATCAACCAGGCAAGAATATACATTTTTCTCAAAATTACATGCAACATTCACCAAAATATGCTACATTCTAGGCCATAGAACATACCTTAACAAACTTAAAAGAACAGAAATCGTACAAAGTAAGTTCTCAAACCACAACGGGATTAAACTAGAAATAACTTATAAAGAGATAGCTGGGAAATTCCCAAATACTTGGAAATTAAATAACACACTTCTAAATAATCAATGAGTCAAAGAAGAAGTCCCAAAAGAAATTTCAAAATATTTTGAACTAAATGAAATTAAAATACATCAGTATTGGTGAGATGCAACAAAAGCAGTGCATGGAGGGAAGCTTACAGCATTAAATACTTATATTAGAAAATAGGAAAGATCTAAAATCAAAAATCTAAGATTTCACTTCAAGAAATTAGAGAAGTAAGAGCAATTTAAGCCCAAAGCAGCAGAAAAAAAAAGTAGTACAAATAAGAGTAGAAATCAATGAAATTGAAAACAGAAAACCAATAGAAAAAATGTTTTAAAACTCTGGTTCTTTGAAAAGATCAACAAAATTGATCAACTTGTAATCAAGCCAACCAAGAAAAAAGGGGAGAAGACACAATTACCGATAACAGAAATGAAAAAGGGATCATCACTAGTGATAATAAGGAAACACCACAAAGACTTTATTCTCACAAATTTGATAATGTAGGTAAAATGAACTAATTCCTTGGAAAATGCAAACTACTAAAATTCATACAAAGAGAAATAGATAACCTGAATAGCTCTATACTTATTGAAATTGAATCAATATTTTAAAATCTTCTAAAAAAGCAATTACCAGGCCCAGATGTTTTCACTGATTAATTCCACCCAATATTTAAGGAAGAAATAATACTTATTCTCTACAATCTTTTCCAGAAAATAAAAGCAGAGAGCAAATTACTTCCTAATTTATTCTCTGAAACCAGAATTACCTTAATATGTGAAACAGATGGCATTACAAGGACAGAAAACAACAGAACAATATCTCATGAACAACTTGCAAAAGTCTTCAACAAAACATCAGCAAATAGAACCCAACAATATGTTAAAAGAATTGTACACCAGGAACAAGTAGTTTTTTCCAGGTATCTAAAGCTGGTTTAACATTTGAAAATCTACCAGTGTAATCCAAGTAGAAAGGTGCTGAAAAGCATTTGACACAATCCAACATCCATTCATGATAAAAACTCTCAATACTCTGGAACAGAAGGGAACTTTCTCAGCTTGATACAGAATATCTACAAAAAACCTACACTTAACATGGTAGTTAATGATAGGAGACTAGATGTTTCCCCACCAAGAGCAGGGAAAAGGCAAGGAGATCCCATTATTACTTCTGTTCAATATCATACTGAAAGTCCCAGATAGTACAGCAAAACAAGAACATAAAATGTACACAGATTGGAAAGGAAGAAACAAAACTGTTTTCATTTTTAGATAACATGATTGTATAGAAATCCACTCAAACTCTGCAGAAAAATCACTCCTGGAACTAGTAAGTAAGTATAGCATGATCACAAGATACAACATCAATATAGAAAACTCAATTACTTTCCTATATACCAGCAATGAATAATTAAAATTTGAAGTAAAAAAAATACTATCTACAATAGCACCAAAACCATGAAGTACTCAGATACAACCGTAACAACATATATACAAAATCGTATGCAGAAATCTACAAAACACTCATGGAAGAAATCAGATATCTAAATAAATGGAGAGATATTCTGTGCTCATGAATTGAAAGACTCACTCTCCTTATGATGACAATTCTTCTCTACCTGACCTGTTTATTTAACACAATCACAATCAAAATTTGAGCAAGCTGTTTAATAGATATCAACATGCTGATCTAAAATTTATATGGAAAGGCAAAGGATATAGAAGCCTCAACAAAATATTGAACAGCAAAACTGAAGAACTCACATCATCTGGTTTCAAGACTTACTAGGAAATACAGTAATGAAGAGAGTGTAAACGATAGCAGATGTAGGAGTCAGGTTTCTCACTGTTGGAGTGGGAGGTTACAGACCAGCAAGGGGAGAATTCTAGAATGACCCACAGGGTAATAGATTAGAGTTGAAAGCATCAGTATAAACTCATAGTTAGCTTAATAGAAATACTTATAGATATGTGCATATACTAATACTTGTATATGCACATATGTTTCCTTGCTCTGTCAGCTGAGAGGGCCTAATAGTACTGACACTCCAGTAGCAATGAGCACAAATAGGGCACAGGTCTTGGATTCTAATACAGTTTCTCCAATAAAAAGAAGTGGGGCTTCTTAGAGAAATAGCCTCCCACAGGGCTGGGTCAGTGGATATACAAGATGCACTTGGAGATAAAACAAAACAAAACAAAAATGAAAACCAAATAAATAAACCAAAACACCCACAATGATGCTATATCAAAGGAATGCAGAAGTCAACTGAAAGAGTGCTCCATGGCCAAAGCTAGAACAATTTGAACTACAAAATAAATAAACTCATATTGAAGAATAAGTCAAAATGTAAAATAAATAACCATGAGTCCATACTGATATAAAGGAATGATTGAATAAATAAATCAGGAGAATAGGTAAATCTCCCATCCAGAAGAATGCCACATAATTTATCTAATATTCCCCATTCACAGAGGTGGAACCTAATTCCCCATTCCTTAATGTGAGCTGCACATAGTGACTTCTTTCCAAAGAGTATAGTATGGAAAAGGGAAAAACAAGAATGATATAGTGGAGAAATCGGACAACTACTACCTCAGCTAGGAGTTCAAGGTTAACATTACGAGGGGTAAGTCATATTGACAGCATGTACCCTTAAATGCTGGGAGGAGAATGGCACTTCAACTCTGTGGTTTTTCTCCCAAAACCCATCACTGCAGTCTAATCCTGAGAGGAAAACTCAGAAGCCAAGAGAAGACATGTAATGTGGTGTCTGGAATGGAATCCTGGAATAGAAAAATGACATTTAGTAAAAATTAAGAAAATTGGAATAAAGCATGGACTTTAGGTAATAATAATGTAATAATATTGGTTCATTAGTTGTGACAAATTACTAACCAGAGTAATATAAGATGTTAACAACCTGGGTGGAGGGAATATGCGGACTCTCTGTGCTCTCTTCATAACTTTTCTGTAAATCTAGAACTATTCTAAAATTTAAAAATCTATTAAAAAAAAAACTGAGCGAACATTTTCTGAAGTCCCTATATTCTACTTTAACCTTTCTTCTTCCATGTTTACGTTATTTATTTATGTTTTACTAAAGCCTTCAGTTTGAAAAAAAAGAGTTTTATGACTGAAATCAAATGGCATTAAGTCAGGAGATTGGAGACATATGTGTAGGAACTGAATCTAATAATTCTTATATTTATTTCTGCATATATTAAATGCTCAACATGTGGTGAGAGTAGTTTGATTAAAAAGCAATAAGTATAGCTGCAGCTAAACAGAGAGCAGTATGAACAGGAATTTAGACAGTGGTTTGTCTACTAAGGGGACTCTTGCCAAATTGTTGGGATAAATGGTTAACACTACAGCTCTCAAAACCAATGAAATGATCACATCAAGAATAAATGAAAAATTATGAGAATCAACTTGACAAATCTAGATATGTCTGAAATAGTCCTTTCTCAATTTTGACTGCCCAACAAATATAAGCACTAATTCTGTACTCTGCAACTTTTGACTGAAAAATGAAATGTCTCATCCTGATGGGCAGTAAGATTTCTCTTCCTTGTAATAGCTTCTCCACTTCTGTTAAGATTGGCCACAATTGGAATTATTCCCCTGCCCTCTCCTCTCTCTCCCTCTTTCATGTCCCTAGAAAACTTCTTCTATTTGTCTACTGCATAAAAGTAGAACTGCCTTGGTTTTTTATTAGTCCAAGTCATTTATATAAGAAAAAGGAATTCTATAAACAGAAATGATACTCACTGGGCCACAAATCTGCCTCCAAAGGGAAAGTATCCTGGGGAAGAAAATGGAAGAAGCAGCACCTGCAGAATTTTTAAAATGCATATTCTAACAGCTCTAATCTCACTTAGTGATATTTGTGGGGAATACTAATGAACTTCTCCCATGGAAACAGTGCCTGCTTCTCAGCTGGGACTTGGGGCTATATGCCTCCTTGCCTTTCTCCTTGAAATAGCTTAGCTTTTAATCATGTTTGCACAAAATACCTTTTTAAAGTCAATTTAGGCAAAACAATCCTTTTCTCATGTGAGTTCTGTAAAAATAACAAAATAACCACAGAGAGTGAAAATACAAGATGGCCCTAATCCCCAAAGAAAACCTGATTAAAATGGAAAAGTTGCACTTACTCGTATCAGATGTTTTCATCACAGGAATGGAAGTGCAAATAGATGAAAGCTATATAAACAGCTTCATTGTACATAACTAACATTTACTGAGAATTTCTCATGTGTCTCATTGACCTTAGCATATATTAAGGATTATATTTTCATGGTTTGAAATATTTTTGAATGTGCTGAATATAGCATTTGGCTACAATAAATATAGGTTATTTTATTTACTGCTAAATTGTTTAAAAATACATTTTAAAAATAACTATCTTTTTTTATTCCTTTAAATCATATCTCATTGCATTTGGAGCCATCTGTGACAGAGAGGAGGATGAGCTCTCAAGGCAGAGTATGGTATTTTGGTTCTAGGTGAAGCCTGCCTCTTTCAGAGTCTCAGTAGGCACGAGGTGGGAACTCACACAGAGAACAGATAAGCTGCCTGGCCTGCTGTAACAACCACACTCTTATTCTCTATTCATACTTGAAATGTCCTCTGTCCCTTCAAGATGGCATGCAATAATATGGAGGGGTGGATAACAAAAAGTCAAAGGATTTTAATAATGAATTTGGGTCTGAATGAATTGGCTTACAAAGAATATTCTTTGACATCAATTTCATATGTAAAACAACACTTGAAACTAGACTTCTAGTCTCTCTACAAAGTAGATATTGCATATCAAAATCTATTTTAAAAAGCCAAACCATCCAACTTCCGTTTAGAAAGAAATTTTCATTCTGAAGGATCACTTCATCAGTGTTCATTCATCTACAGTTCAGTAAGTGCTAGGCACCTGTCCATGCATCAGCCCATGCACATGCTTTGTCAAGAACACAGCATCTGCCTGGTGATCAGATATATCTGAACAGAAGCAACTAGATGAATCAGCACCCAGGTTGTGGAGATTTTATATATATTATATATATATATATTATATATATATATATATGCACACATACACATACAGAGAATTCATTATGATGAAGAAATATGACAGGAAAAAAGTGGATTTTAAGGAAAGTACTTTAATTTAGATAGCAGACTGTGAAAGAACAAAAATCAACATTAATATATTAGGAGATAGTTTGACCAAAATGATGCTATTGATGGAGTCAATTCTCCTAACCCTTATATGTTCTCTTGTAGGCCATACAAGGGCAAAAGAGGATACAAACTACAGTAAGTTGTGACCCTGGTGCATCAGACTGATCATTATTCCCTGAATACCTACTGTTATGGAAGCCACATGTGGAGGTTTAGAGCATCCTTTTTGGACAGGGAGTTTGGGATTCACATACCAGCCCTATCTTTCATTACCTATCAAACCACAGGAAAATCATGTAATCTCTGTCCTTTGTCTTCTTGTCTATGACCTGAGGAATGTGTGTAACACACAGTAAAACTTAACAAAGCTTACTAATCATTAAACCTCCATTTCCACAAGCTGAAATACTCTTTCTCCTATTTCTCCACCTGTTTTTATTGTTCTAATCCTTCAAGGCCCACCTCAAGTACAGAGTCATAATCATAATAGCATTTCAAAATTTCCCTGACTTCTCCAACTCCACTCTGCATGGAACTAACTGCCCCCTCATCTCCGCTCCCAGAACACCTGGTTGGAAATACCAGGAAGTAGTTATAATTGAATGAGAAGCCTGGGCAAGTTGGAGTATATTGGAAGGAACCAGGCTCTTGAAAACTTTTTCACAAGGACCACTCCAAATTTTGATATATCCTCACACTGAGTTGGGGAAGGAAAAAATCCAGGCTTCTGGATATTTTGATAAAAATCCCCAGGAGGATTTATAAGGCCTCCTCCTCCCAGACCTTTCCAACCTTCAATGTTCTGCTGACATATCATATTGTGTTAGAAGAAATAACAATGGCTTATCCATTTTCCTACCCCCAGTTCTAACTACAGAGCCTAAAAACATTACAAGTATTCAATAGATATTTGTTGACTGACTAAATGAAAAATAGCCTTTGTTCTTCCTCTCTGGAAAATATTTCTAACTTAAAATAGATTTATAGAAGGTAGGTAAGGGGAATTTCTCTTAGGAACTAGTATCTCTGTTAGCCTGACTCAACACTCAAAAGCTGGCTTACCATGGGGGGAGGGATGTATACGTAATATATTAGAAGATTCTGTCTATCTATCTATAGCTGCACATTGAAACTTTCTATTTTGTGATGATTCACCTTAACTTTTGTGAAAATGTTATCTAACAATAAAACAGTTTAAGAATCTACAGAAAAATTTCCAAGTTAATATATTAGCCCAATGATACAAATACATTTAAGCTAACTCTAATCTCTCCTTTGCAATGTTTTGTGTATTTGAACATTCCCACAAAGAGGGTGTATAATATTTACTGGATAGTTTGATAAGTAGAAAATCATAGTGTGGGAAAATGACAAACTGTTTAATTCCAATTTGGTTAAAAAATAGGCTTTGGTATTTGATGGTGCTCACTATTTGGTGCAGGAAAAAGAGTCAAAAGAAAGAAAGAGAGGGTAAGGAGTCAAGAAAGATAGGAGATGAGTCAGGCTGAGGAAGAAAGTGGAGACTAGGAAGGGCAGGAAGGAAAGGAAGATGTGTTGTTTTCCACCTACATGCTTTAAATCTGTCTGCTAGTAGTATGTCAATATTATAAAATGGTTTTCAGAGAGTGTTAAGAGATTTAAAAATCATTGAGATAATAAGAAGTAGTTCAGGCCAAGAATTTTTAATAACCAAGTAAAAACACTAATCCCTGGCATTTTTGTCAACCATTACCAAGACAGCCATTATCTCAAGATAACTAGCAACTACAGTTTTAATTATTCAAGAAAACGCACATGTTTTGAGATTCAGGACTGTAAAACATGAACTTCTTTGTGGAATACATTAGAGAGTAAATTAGGCTGAGGCTGATAATTAAAGCATGTTTCTAAATGTAAGGCACACTAAGAGAGCGCTAACTGGTAGTTTAGTAATTAAATTCCTCATGGAAACACTTTTGTCATCTGTACGATTAGGACACTTTTATTTGCAAGTGTCAGAAAGACAACTCTAACTTAAGAAATGGAATTTAATGATTTATGTAGTTGAGAAATCCCATAGGTGATGCTGGCTTAAAGCACAGATGGTTTGGGGGAGTTAAATGAACTTCCCTTCCCTTCTCTTCCCTTCCTTTCCTTTCCCTTCCCATTGCTTCCCTTTCCTTCCCTTCCCCACCCTTCCCTTTTTTCCCCTCCCTTCTTCCTTTCTCTTCCCTTCTTCCATTCCCCCTTCTCTTTTTCCCTTCCATTCCCTCTCCTGTTTCTCTTTTCTTTCTCTCCATTGTTCCTTCCATATCTCTTGGCTTTAATTTCTCCTGTGTTGGCTTCATTTTTACACAGGCTTTCTCTCTATAATGAAAATGTTGACCATCAGGATTATAGAACTTAATTCTAAAAGCTGAGCAATCTTAATAGAAAGAGAGCTGCTTTTGATAGCTCTGGCAAAGGTTTAATGGGAGATGCTGATTTGCATGGGCTGGGTAACTTAAGCATCTCTGAATCAAACAAAAAGGTTTTAAGGTTTTAGTGCTCTGATTGGCCAAGGCTGGGTCACATAGAATCAGAAAATTGCAGCTCTATATCAGAATCGGTTAGTAAACACTTAATTATAACATAAAAGACAAAGGGAAGGAAGGCATCAAAAATAACTATAAACCCTTCACTTTAGTCACAAAATCACAACATAGAAAAGAACAAGTTGTGACAACAATAACTCAGAAGGGGAAGAGAAAAGGGATGGGACCTGCTAAGGCTAATGGAGATGAGGTTATCATAAGACAGACTATCTCATCTATGAGTTCTTTTATACAAACCTCATGGTACCATTAAACAAAAAATAAGAACAGAGCCACAAATCATACATAAAGAGGAAACTTAGAAAAACACTACAGAAAACCAGCAAACTGAAATGGCAGACAGAAGTACAAGGGAAAAGAAACAATGGAAATATAGAACAACTGGAAAACAAGAGACAAAATGGCATTATTAAGCCCTCATATATCAATAATCACTCTAAATGTAATTGGATTGAATTCTCCAATCAAAAGACACAGAGTGGGCTGGATGGATTAAAAAATAAGACCCAATAATATGCTGCCTCCAGGAGACCCATCTCAGCTCTAAAGACAAACGTAGGCTCAGAGGGAAGGGATGCAACATGATACTCCAAGTAAATGGCAAACAAAAGAAAGAAGGTGTTGCCATATTTATATCAGACAAAGCAGACTTCAAGATAAAAAAGACAATGAGAGACAAAGAGGGGCAGTATAAAATGATTAAAGTGACATTCCACCAAAAGGACATAACACTTCTGAATATATATGCACATAAAACAGAAGCACCAAAGTATATAAAGCAACTACTAACAGACCTAAAGGGAGAAATTGACAGCAACAGAATAATAGTAGGAGATTTCAACACCCTGCTTACATCAATGGATAGATCATCTAGACAGAAAGTCAGCAAGGAAACATTGGCCTTAAGTGAAACACTAGGCCAAATGGATATAATAGATATATAGAGAACATTCCATCCAAAAATATCAGAATGCACATTCTTCTAAAGTGCACATGGAACATTCTCAAAGATAGACCATATGTTGGGAAAGAAGGCAAGCCTCAATAAATTTAAGAAGATTGAAATTATATCAAGCATCTTTTCCAACCACAATGCTGTTGAAACTGAAAAGCAACTATAAGAAAAAGGCTGGGAAAGTCACAAATATGTGAAGATTAAACAACATGCTACTGAACAACCATTGAATCCATGAAAAAGATCAAAGGAGAAATCTAAAAAATCTGGAGACAAATGAAAACAAAAACACAACATACCAACTCTTATAGGATGTAGCAAAAGGGGTGCTAAGAGGGAAATTTATGGCAATACAGGTCCAACTCAACAAACAAGAAAAATCTCAAATAAGTAATCATAAACTATGCCTAACAAAACTAGGAAAAGAAGAACAAAGTTCAAAGTCAGCTGAAGGAGGGAAATAATAAAAATCAGAGCAGAAATAAATGAAATAGAGACTAAAACAACAATAGAAAGAATCAATGAAACTAAGAGCTGGTTCTTTGAGAAGATAAACAAAACAGAAAAACACTTAGCCAGAATTACTAAGAAAAAAAGAGACAAGCCTCAAATAAATAAAATTAAACTGGAAAGAGGAGAAATTACAGTGGATAGCACAGAAATACAGAGGATTATAAGAAAATACTATGAAAAACTATATGCCAAAAAAATTGGAAAACCTAGAAGAAATGGATAAATTCTTAGACACAGACAACCTTCCAAAACTGAATCAAGAAGAAGTAGAAAATCTGAATAGACCAACCACAAGTAAAGAGATTGAAACAGTAATCAAAAACCTCCCAAAAAACAAAATCCAGGATCAGATGTCTTCTCTAGAAAGTTCTACCAAGCATTCAAAGAAGATTTAATACCTATCCTTCTCAAACTATTCCAAAAAATTGAAGAAGATGGACACTTCCTAACTTATTCTATGAGGCCAATATTACCCTGATACCACAACCAGACAAGGACAACACAAAGAAGGAAAATACAGGCCAATTTCACTGATGAACATAGATACAAAAGTCCTCAACAAAATACTAGCAAATCGAAGACAACAATACATTAAAAGGATCATAGACCATGATCAAGTGGTATTTATCCCAGGGATGCAGGGATGGTTCAACATCTGCAAATCAATCAATGTGATACACCATGTTAACAAAACAAGGAACAAAAATCAGATGATCATCTCAATAGATGCAGAGAAAACATTTGACAAGATCCAACATCCGTTTATGAGAAAAACTCTCAATAAAATGGGTATAGAAGTAAAACACCTCAACATAATAAAGGCCACATATGACAGATCACAGCCAACATCATACTTAATGGTGAAAACTGAAAGCCATCCCTCTGAGAACAGGAGAAAGATAAGAGTGCTCACTCTTGCCACTCATATTCAACATAACACTGGAGATTTTGGCCAGAGCAATTAGGTAAGAAAAAGAAGTAAAAGGTATCCAAGTTGAAAAGGAAGAAGTAAAACTCTTGCTGTTTGCAGACAACATGATTAGAAACATAGATATAGAAAATCCTAAGGAATCCACCAGAAAACTATTAGAAATAATCAACAACTATAGCAGAGTTGCAGGGTAAAAAATCAACTTACAAAAATCAGTTGCATTTTTATACACTAACAACGAACCAGCAGAAAGAGAAGTCAAGAATACAATCCCATCTACACTCGCAACAAAAAGAATAAAGTATTTAGGAAGAAACTTAACCAAAGAGGTGAAAGACCTATACACTGAAAACTGTAAGACATTATTGAAAGAAATTGATGAAGACATATAGAAATGGAAAGAGATTCCATGCTCATGGATTGGAAGAATAAACAGTTCAGATGTCCATATCACCTAAAGCAATCTATAGATTCAATGCAATCCCAATCAGAATCCCAATGACATTCTTCATGGAAGTAGAACAAAGAATCCTAAAATTCATATGGAACAACAAAAGACCCCGAATAGCCAAAGCAATCCTGAGAAAAAAGAGCAAAGCTGGAGGCATTACAATTCCTGACTTCAAAATACACTACAAAGCTATAATAATCAAAACAGCATGGTACTGGCACCAAAACAGACACACAGATCAATGAAACAGAAATTAAAGCCCAGAAATAAAACCACACATCTACAGACACCTAATCTTCAACAAAGAACATACAATGGAGAAAGGAAAGTCTCTTCAATAAATAGTGTTGGGAAAACTGGACATCCACACACAAATAATGAAAGTAGACCATTATCTTACACCATACACAAAAATCAACTCAAAATGGATGAAAGACTTGGAGGTAAGACCTAAAACTGTAAAACTCCCAGAAGAAAATATAGGCAGTACACTCTTTGACATCAGTCTTAGCAGCATGTTTTCAAATACCATGTCTACTTAGGCAAGGGAAACAGAAGAAAAAATAAACAAATGGGACTACATCAGACTAAAAAGTTTCTCCAGGGCAAAGGAAACCATGAACAAAATGAAAAGACAACCTACCAACTGGTAAAAAATATTTGCAAATCATATATATGACAAGGGGTTAATTTCCAAAATATATAAAGAACTCATACAAATCAACAACAAAAAAACTCAATCCAAAAATGAGCAGAGGGTATGAATAGACATTTTTCCAAAAAAGATACACAGATGGCCAACAGATATGTGAAAAGATGGTCAACATCACTAATTATTAGGGAAATGCAAATCAAAACTACAATGAGATAGCACCTCACACCCATCAGAATGGCTATAATTAACAAATTAAAAGTGTTGGAGAGGACGTGGAGAAAAAGGAACCCTCATACACTGCTGGTGGTAACACAAACTGGTGCAGTCACTATGGAAAACAGTATGTAGATTTCTCAAAAAATTAAAAATAGAACTACCATATGATCCAGCTATCCTACTGCTGGGTATTTTATCCAAAGAACATGAAATGAACAATACAAAGAGATCTATTCACCGCTCTGTTCACGGCAGCATTATTCACAATAGGCAAGACATGGAAGCAATGAAAGTGCCCATCAACAAATGAATGGATAAAGAAGATATAGTATGTATCTAAAATGGAATAGTATTCAGCAATAAAAAAGACAAAATCGTCCCATTTGCAACAACATGGATGGACCTTGAGAGTATTATGTGAAGCGAAATAAGCCAGACAGGGAAAGACAAACACCATATGATTTCACTCATATGTGGAAGATTAACAAACACATGGATAAAGAGAACAGATTAGTGGATACCAGAGGCGAAGAGGATGGGGGGCTGGGCAAAAGCAGTGAAGGGGCACATATGTATGGTGTTGGATAAAAACTAGACCAATTGGCAGTGAGCACAATGCATTCTATATAGAACTGATAAATAATAATGTACACCTGAAATTACACAGTGTTATAAACCAATATGACCTCAATAAAAGAAAATAACCTATGTTGTAAGCCATGTGTAAAATCTTAAGTCTATTGTTACTTCTCTTGACTTCAAACACTTTGAAAGTTCAATTAATGTTGGAATGCAATTGTTTGGTTCACCTTTAGTTTGTTACTTTTGTAAGAAATAGATAAATCACAAAGAAATGAGGTGACATAAGGATTTTGTTTTCAGAAATATGTAGATTATGACCTATTAGGGGCCTGAACAATTCACTCAAATTCTACATCTTTTTTTCTGGATCACTGATTTGATATTATATAAAATATAAATGCATTTACACTTCAAGTTAATGTATATCTGGTAATTGTACCAAGAAGTAAGTACATGCTTATAAAGTTCAGAAAAATGTAGAAGAAATGATGAACAAATGTTCTTCTGGGGAATGCCGTTGGGTGGTAGTGGCCTAACAGGAAGTACTTTATGCATTTTACTCTAAATCCTTTTTGAAAATTAATTTTTGAAATTTTGTTGTGATTTCAGGAAAGCTCACTATGTGTAATGAACATATTAATTGAACCTCATTTCTACTTCTTTAAACACGCTTATTCTGAAAATTACCTTGCACCTGTGAATTACCATCAATGGGCAATCAAAGAGCACCTTCCAAAACACGTCTCCAATGTTTCAGGTATTTTAATAGTCAATTCAAGCCTCTCTACTCAAAATTTAATTGCATAAACAGCGATCAGCCATTGCTCCAATATGCCTGAAAATTCCCACTAATAGTACCACATATCAGATTAGCCACATGTCCTCTTCTGAAATTCATGAGAATAAAGCATGAGCATGGGGAAAGGGAATGGCCTAGAGTAAGACAGTCCTCAACATGAATGCCAACTCTGTCCCTTATCTACTCAGTTTCTTATCCTCTAGTCTGGAAAACAGGTAACATGTGCTGATAATATGTACTGCAAAGGATTATCTGAAGATCCCATGGGGTGATATATAAAGCACCTTCTGGTCCTGTATCTGACCTCAAATGGTGGAAACTTCTAATGTATTAGCTTACATATGGTACTGACTGTCTGAAATATTTTTTCTCTTCTTTTGTGAGTTTGACACTCATTTTTTTTTGTGATAAATTTTGTTGAATAGCAAGAAAAGAGACAAACAATAAAACACTTCTAAAAACAATTCATTATTATTATTAATCCTTACAGCCACTGGCATGCTAATTCATTGTAGCCCACAGGACAAAGACTTAGCGCCCACCACAGGGTAAACCTGAGGACGTTTCACCACTGCAGCTCCAGACATGCTTAACCTGCGTAGAACGGCAGCAGGACTCAGGAAACACAGGGCTGGAAGAACCGGGTTTCAGCTCTTATTTTACCATCAGTGACATAATCATGGACAACAACTCAAATTCCTAGCTTTTGATTTCCCATCTTTAAAACACAATGAACTTATTCATTAGTTAATAACTACATATTTTGAGAACTAAATTAAGTTTTTCTATAAGTGAATATACTCTATTCACTTCCCTTTACTTCCTTGAACATGTACATTAGTTTACTGTTCTGAAAAGGAATTGAAAACTGAAAAGGATATTTTTTAGGATTATTATTTTTTAGAGAAGGATGCATTATGGAAACAAAGTTAGTAATACACATTTACTTTATGAGCCTCACATCATGCTTACAACAAGTAAGGCTACATAAAAGTAGTATCATATATCATAATATTTTGTGCAAATTGCTCCATCGTGACTACATTGATCATGACCAGTGTAAGTCTGTGTAAGTTTACCCTACTTTATTTGCTACAGAATGATTTCCCAGCTCATTCACAATGATTTATGAGAATAAAATGAATACATTATTAAAATATTGAGAGGTCTATAAAGGTGACTTGGAGAGTAATTGCTGAGATGGGGAATGAGGCAAGGACTGGTATTCCATGAAATATTCATGACCCACTTCAGCAGTCTGAAGTTATTTTTAAGAAGTGACTGCCGAGTGACGTCAGCATCATGGCAGAGTGAGATTCCCTCTTTGAATCTCTGCCCCCTGTGACACAACGAAAACATCATTCACATTCCAACAGAGCTCAATGAAACACTACGAAGGACTTCTGAGAAACCCCTGCTGCCATTCATCGGATGGTGGAGGCGCAGGAAGCCCAGGAGGACGGGAGGAGAGGTAGGAGGTTGTACTCCCCCTCCCCAATCGATGGGCAAAAACAGCACGGTTCGCAGACAGAGGTGGGAGGGGCGGCCCACAGCGGGGAAAACTAATGCCATCCAGGTGCTCTCACAGACTGTCGCGAGATCCCCACGGGGAAGCGACAACAGACTGTTTAGGGGGTGTAGCAAACACCCTAAGAGAGCCAGAAAGGAAACCCCTGGGTCAAGCAGGAGAAAGAGAGGACCCCTCCCCCCACACACCTGGCGTTTCAGCATAATCCCTCTGGGGGCTGCAGCCGCCTCAGGGCAAACCGCTCGCGATCTCCATCTAGTGGCAGCAGGGGGAAACTGCAGGACTAACTTTAATCATGAGGGGTAAAAATAAAGCCGTCCCCGTCGGATCCTTGCGAAAATATGTCAGGGCTACAGAACAAAAGGAAAATGACAAACACCCAGAAACCAACCCTGAAGGCACAGAATTTGATAACCTGAATGAGAGAGAATTCAAAATAGCTGTCATAAACAAGCTCAACGAAATACAAGAGAACACACAGAAACAAATCAACAAATTCAGGGATTATGTCACAAAAGAGATTGAAACCCTAAAGCAAAGCCAATCAGAATTATTGGAGATGAAAAACAAAATCAACGAGATAGTGGAAAAAATGGAGTCTTTAAAGAGCAGAACTGACAATATGGAGGAACGAATTAGCACTATTGAGGATAGCCACGCAGAAATGCTCCTGGTAGAGGAGGAGAGAGAGCCAAGACTAAAAAGAAATGAAGAAATTCTTCGAGAAATATCAGACTCAATGAGAAAAAGCAACATAAGGATAATAGGTATTCCAGAAGGAGAAGAAAGAGAAAAAGGAGCAGAGAGTTTGTTCAAAGAAATAATAGTTGAGAGCTTCCCCAACCTAGGGAACAAGAGGGAAATAAAAGTGAATGAAATCAATAGATCACCTAAATATATAAACAGGAATAAAAAATAATCTCGCCACATAGTAGCAAACTTGAAGAATACCCGTGACAGGGAAATAATATTGAAGGCAGCTAAACAAAAAAACAAAATAACATACAAAGGAAACCCCATCAGGCTCTCAGCTGATTTCTCAACAGAAACTCTACAGGCTAGGAGAGACTGGAATGATATATTCAAAATCATGAAAGACAAAAACCTTCAGCTGAGAATACTTTATCCACCAAAAATATCCTTCAAATACGATGGAGAAACAATAACTCTCCCTGATAAACAAAACCTAAGAGAGTTCGTCACCACAAGACCCCCACTACAAGAAATGCTCAAGAAGGCCCTTAGGCCTGAAAAAAAACAAATGAGAAAGGGGATACAAAGATTTCAGCAAGGAGACTAAAGCAGAACAAAATACAGTTGGAAAACATCAAAAATTAATTCAAGCTCATCACTGGAAACACACATTCATGACACAATCTGGAATAAAGAGATAACAAATAAGGAGGGGAAGAGGTAAGGGATTGAATTGACCCAGCCTCAGGAAAAAGGAGGCATCTGAAAATGTACTTTCTTATCCAGGAGATCAGTTATATAAACCTCACGGTAACCACTAAACAAACAACCAGAAGAGAACCACACATGACAAATAAAGAGAAAACCAAGAGAATGAGCATGCAGAAATATCAAATTGAATTTGCAGTCTGAAACACAAGGGATAAGCAACGAAGGAAATGCAAAAGAACCAGAAGATGAACAATAAAATAGCAACATTAAACCCTCATATATCAATAATCACTCTAAATGTAAATGGATTGAATTCTCCAATCAAAAGACACAGAGTGGCAGGATGGATTAAAAATCAAGATCCAACAATCTGCTGCCTCCAGGAAACACATCTCAGCTCTAAAGACAAACACAGACTCAAAATAAAAAGATGGAAAACAATACTCCAAGCTAATGGCAAACAAAAGAAAGCAGGAGTAGCCATACTTATATCAGACAAAGTAGACTTCAAGATAAGAAAGGTAATGAGAGACAAAGAAGGGCAATATATAATGATAAAAGGGATACTTCACCAAGAAGACATAACACTTATAAATATCTATGCACCCAACACAGGAGCACCAAAGTACATAAAACAACTGCTAAAAAACCTTAAAGGAGATATTAAGAATAACACAATAATAGTAGGGGATCTTAATACCCCCCTTACATCAATAGATAGATCATCCAGACAAACAGTCAATAAGGAAATAATGGACTTAAACGAAAAACTAGACGCAATGGATTTAATAGATATATACAGAGCACTCCACCCAAAAAAAGCAGAGTACACATTCTTCTCAAGTGCACATGGAACATTCTCAAGGATAGACCATATATTAGGAAACAAGGCAAACCTCTATAAATTTAAGAAGATTGAAATCATTACAAACATCTTTTCTGATCATAATGCTGTGAAACTAGAAATCAACTGCAAGGAAAAAACTAGGAAAGGGACAAAGATGTGAAGACTAAACAACATGCTACTGAACAACCAATGGGTCGTTGATGAAATTAAAGGAGAAATCAAAAGCTATCTGGAGACAAATGAAAAGGAAAATACACCATACCAACTCATATGGGATGCAGCAAAAGCAGTCCTGAGAGGGAAATTCATAGCAGTACAAGCTCACCTTAACAAACAAGAAAAATCCCAAATAAATAACCTTAAATTGCACCTAACAGAATTAGAAAAAGAAGAACAGACAAAGCCCCGAATCAGCAGAAGGTGGGAAATAATAAAAATCAGAGCAGAAATAAATGAAATTGAAACCAAAAAAACAGTAGAAAGGATCAATGAAACAAAGAGCTGGCTCTTTGAGAAGATAAATAAAATTGACAAACCCTTAGCCAGACTCACTAAGCAAAAAAGGGGAGAAGACTCAAATAAATAAAATTAGAAATGAAAGAGGAGAAATTACAACAGATACCACAGAAATACAAGGGATTATTAGGGAATACTATGAAAAACTTTACGCCAACAAATTGGACAACCTAGAGGAAATGGACAAATTCTTGGATGCGTACAACCTCCCAAAACTGAATCAAGAAGATATAGAGAACATGAATAGACCAATCACAAGTAAAGAGATTGAAACAGTAATCAAAAACCTCCCCCCCCAAAAAAAAGCCCAGGACCAGATGGCTTCCCTGGAGAATTTTATCAAACGTTCACAGAAGATTTAGCACCTATCCTTCTCAAACTATTCCAAAAAATAGAGGAAGATGGAATACTTCCCAACACATTCCATGAGGCCGACATCATGCTGATACCAAAGCCAGACAAGGACAATACAAAGAAGGAAAACTACAGGCCAATATCACTGATGAACATACATGCAAAAATCCTCAACAAAATATTGGCAAACCGAATACAGCAATACATCAAAAAGATCATACACCACGATCAAGTGGGATTTATACCAGGGACACAGGGATGGTTCAACATCCGCCAATCAATCAACGTGATACACCACATTAACAAAATGAAGAATAAAACACACATGATCATCTCAATCGATGCAGAGAAGGCATTCAACAAGATCCAGCATCCATTTATGATAAAAACTCTCAACAAAATGGGTATAGAAGGAAAGTACCTCAACATAATAAGGGCCATATACGACAAACCTACAGCAAACATCCCACTCAACGGGGAAAAACTGAAAGCCATTCCTTTGAGGACAGGAACAAGACAAGGGTGCCCACTCTCACCGCTCTTATTCAACATCGTACTGGAAGTTCTGGCCAGAGCAATTAGGCAAGAAAAAGGAATAAAAGGACTCCAAATAGGCAATGAAGAAGTGAAACTCTCACTATTTGCAGACGACATGATCCTATACATAGAAAACCCCAAAAATTCCATCGGAAAACTACTAGAAACAATCAACAACTACAGTAAAGTGGCAGGGTATAAAATCAACTTACAAAAATCAATTGCATTTCTATACACTAACGATGAAAAAACAGAAAGAGAACTCAAAAAGACAATCCCATTTACAATTGCAGCAAAGAGAATAAAACACCTGTATAAATTTAACCAAGGAGGTCAAAGACCTATACAATGAAAACTATAAGACACTATTGAAAGAAATCGAGGAGGACATAAAGAAATGGAAAAATATTCCATGCACATGGATTGGAAGAATAAATATAGTTAAAATGTCCATTCTACCTAAAGCAATCTACAGATTCAATGCAATCCCAATCAGAATCCCAATGTCATTCTTCACGGTAATAGAACAAAAACCACTGAAATTTGTATGGGGCAACAAAAGAGCCCGAATAGCTAAAGCAATTCTGAAAAAAAAGAACAAAGCTGGAGGCATCACAATCCCTGATTTCAAAATATACTATAAAGCTACAGTAATCAAAACAGCATGGTACTGGTACAAGAATAGACACACAGATCAATGGAACAGAATTGAAAGCCCAGAAATAAAACCACACACCTATGGACAGCTAATCTTCGACAAAGGAGCAAAGAACATACATTGCAGAGAGGGAAGTCTCTTCAATAAATGGTGCTGGGAAAATTGGACAGCAACATGCAAAAGAATGAAAGTAGACCATCTCCTATAGCCATATACAAAAATCAATTCAAAATGGATTGAGGACCTGAAAGTGAGACCTGAAACTATAAAACTTCTGGAAGAAAATATAGGCAGTACACTAATTGCGATTGGACATAAAGGGATCCTTTCAGATTCCATGTCTACCCAGACAAGGGAAACAAAAGAAAAAATAAACAAGTGGGACCTCATCAGACTAAAGAGCTTCTACAAGGCAAATGAAACCAGGATCAAAATGAATAAACAACCCACCAGCTGGGAGAAAATATTTGCAAATCGTTTGTCTGACAAGGGATTAATCTCAGTAATATACAAAGAACTCACACAACTGAGCAGCAAAAAAACAAACAACCTGATCAAAAAATGGGCAGAGGATATGAACAGACATTTTTCCAAGGAAGAGATACAGATGGCCAATAGACACATGAAAAGATGTTCAACATCACTAATCATCAGGGAAATGCAAATCAAAACTACACTGAGATATCACCTTACACCAGTTAGAATGGCTATAATCACAAAGACAAATAACAACAAATGCTGGAGAGGTTGTGGAGAAATGGGGACCCTCATTCACTGCTGGTGGGAATGCAAACTGGTGCAGCCTCTATGGAAAACAGTATGGAGAGTCCTCAAAAAATTAAAAATAGAAATACCGTATGATCCAGCAATACCACTCTTGGGCATCTACCCAATGGACGTGAAATCAACCATCACAAGAGGCGTATGCACCCCTATGTTCATTGCAGCATTATTCACTATAGCCAAGAAGTGGAAGCAACCCAAGTGTCCCTCAACTGAAGATTGGTTAAAGAAGATGTGGTATATACATACAATGGAATACTACTCAGCCATAAGAAAAGACACAATTGTCCCATTTGAAACAACATGGAAGGACCTAGAGGGTATTATGTTAAGTGAAATAAGCCAGAGAGAGAAGGACAGACACTGCATGAACTCACTCATATATGGAATATAAGTGATCACACGGACAGAGAGAACTGATTGGTGGTTACCAAGGGGAAGGGGGGTGGGGGGGGCACAAGGGGTGAAGGGTTACATCCACAAGGTGACGGACAAATAAAAATGTACAACTAAAACCCCACAGTGTTATAAACTAAGACATCAATAAAAAAATAAAATAAAATAAGTAGTGACTGCCCACTCATCGATTACATTTGCCAGTCATTCTTGTGTCTCAGTGGGGCCTTGTGATTAATTCCTGCCAATGGAATATGAGCAGAACTAACATGTGACACTTTTGTGTCAAGTTAGTTAAAGTGTGAATAGTTTTTGTACTTTCTCTATCCCTTTTTGCCAACTGAATATCAACCCAAGATGGCCATGGAAGACATGGGTTGATGATGTAATATCCTGGATCCCTGAATGACTATATGGAGTAGAATTTTCTACCCCACCAACCAAAAGCACCTGCATAGGACTTCATATCAGTGAAAAATAAGCATTTATTATATTAAGGCACTGAAATTTGGGAGTTGGGTGGTTAAAACAGCAAGTATTGCCCTACTTACATCAAAGACACACTTTACCCAGGCTCCAGAAAAAGAAGAGACTGTTTCACAGGTCAAGGATAATCTGGGTATGAGGAGGGTAGGGAAACTCGAGCCTTTAACTAGAATAATTAAATCAACTCTACAAACAAACCCAAAATAAACCAGTTTTCTTTGGTATAAATAAAAACTGTGAAAGTCTCTACAGAGTTTTTCTAAAGGTTTTAAAGGTTTGTTTCCTGCAGCTAAATAGATCTATGTAGATTTAGCATTATCTTTAAATATTGTTACCACCCTTAAAAATCATAGTGATGTCTCAGTGCTAGTAAAATATTTATGTGATCATAGAATGCACTTGTTATTAGACATATAAACCTAAAAATAGCAATTGCTGTTAGGAGTATCATTTTCTAATACATCTAGGATGATGAAAGAAAGGGTTTAAGAAGGAGAACAGTTTCACTTGCAACTAAAAAGGAGTGGGCATTTATTGCCTGGTTTCCAGGGAACCACTATCTTCTAAGGAATAGCTCTTTTAAGGAGCTGTTTTTCTGTTATCAAATTATATCCATGCTGTCATGTAATGCCTTATGGAGGAAATATTCAGGCCCTTATTAGAGAAAGAATGTGGGATAGATTAGCTTTCTGGGGAAGATAGGTCTTGTTAGCAGTTAAATCAGTCCCAAATGCTCCAAGAGTATCTGATACAGAATACAACACCCAAAGCACAGTCACAAAGTCTGTCTTACCTCGTTGTCCTTTCTTGAGCCCTCTGTTTGTTACATTCCCCTCTCATGTTCCCCTCCATGTGCCCTTTTCCCTCTTTGGTAGGAATGCAAAAAAGAGACAAAAGTATCAAGAAGTGAATTTTGCTACTTTTTGAACTTAGAGGAGATCAGAAAGGAGACACAATATAACTGTATACCAGAAAGCAGGAAAGAGGGCCAGTCCTGATGACCTAGTGGTTAAATTCAGTGTGCTCTGCTTCAGCAGCCCAGGTTAGGTTCCCAGGCATGGACCTACACCACTCATCTGTCAGTGGCCATGCTATGATGGCAGCTCACATATTAAAGGAAAAAAAAAAAAAAAAGGAAGATTGGCAGTGAATATTAGCTCAGGGTGAATCTTCCTCAGCAAAACAGAAAAAAAGAGAGAGAGAAAGCAAGAGAGAACCTATGAAGGGCATGTGGTTTTACCCAACTTGTAAGCTAACAAGTTAGCCTGTCACAGTTTCATGGATGCTGGCAAAAGACAGAAGACACCAGGGTCAGAGATAAAGGAATTTATTACTCACACCAATGTCAGTAGTCAGAGCATCAGCATTTATCATGCTTCTTCCTCTACCTTAGTTTCCACAACTGTGTGAAGGATCAGGTGACACTGGCACACACAGTGGGCTGCCTTATAGGAGAGGAACCCTGAGCTTAGGGAATCTGAGTCTTTTATAATGGACAGCATGCCAGCCCTTTCCTCTGGAGGACAACACAATCTCTGTCTTCCACGGCAGTAAGCAAGCCTGTCTTTGTTCCAAACAAAGACACTATGTCTGTCTTCCTAGGCTGTTTACTATTCAAACATCCTTGAAAAGAGAGTAGTTCAGAACAAAAAGAGGCAGACAGGGTCTCACTCACACGAGGTATAGAAATGCAAAAAATTCATGGACACGAAGATTCTGTCTCTCCCTCTCCTTAGTATGTATATATAAATATGTAAATATACATGTATATGTATATATATTTACATATCCTCTGCTTAGTGTATGTCTGTATATATTTATACGTATATACACACATACTAAGGCACAGCAAGTTTAATTATCTATGTAGAATAGGGTTTAATAAAATCTTATTTTTGATTGATCAAATCAACTATTTACCAACTAGATATTTAATTAAACATATAAAATATGTAATGTAATATGTAAATATATATTAATATATAAGCATATAAAATATAAATATTAAATATATAATATAAATGTATATTCAATGTACAATATAAACATGTAAGTGTATATTTAAATAAATCTCTGGTTGGTAGTTAATCCAATCAATCAAAAATAAGTATTTCTTAAACTCTATTCTACATAATTAATTAACCTTGCTGTGCCTTAGTTCCCTCACCTATAAGACGGAGATAATAAAAGTATTCACTAATTGCATTATTTTGACATTTAAATGAGAATATGCATGTAAAGCACCTAAAACTGTAGTTGGTTTATATGTATCAGTTCAAAAAATGTTAGCTTATTCTTTTGTTATTATATTAATGTTCATATTTTGTCATGTTTCCAAAATCATCTATTGGTTACTATTTGTTTTGCTAGGTAATTATTAATAGCTATCTACCTATACAGATATATGTTTGCACATATATATTATGCCTTGTGCATTACAAATATATTCTACTTATAATTCTATTCACCTTTTAAAGAACTTAACTAAAATCTCTTCTTCAGAATGTAGGAAAATCTGTTTATTATTATTGATTCAAGTAGATTCAAGCTGAAGTGTAGAATCAAGTTAAAATAGAAGAAAGATACTAGACTATGACATTTCCCCCCCCTCCAGAAACAGGTCCTAAAGTAGCGTAATAATTCTGTCCTCCTTTGTAGATAGAATCCTTTTAATAAACTGTGATCCATCAGGCTATAGGACAAGTAACAGATGCACTTTGAGACGAAAACTGAAAGAAAGGACTTACATTAAAAGCACTGTGATTTTCCCTTCAAAGAGTATTTGTAGAGAGCCTGTTAAAAGGGGGAGAAATCTTCTGCTTCTGTGGGAGAACACATGGAGGATTTTACCAAGAATCTCCTTTTTAATAGCAGGGCCATGTGGTGCTGGTGTCTATGGCATCCCACTAGTTCTCAGTGGTCTCTGATCGTCTTTCTCTTCCCAGGGCATGAAAGCTTAGGGGGAAAGGGAAGGTAGTGATGAACTGGCCCTATTAGTAGTTTGTGTGTAGGGTGGGGTGGGGGCAGGCAAGAGTAAATTAGAAATGGAGATAGCAGTAGGGTAAAGCCTACTGGATTTATTTTTTTGTTAAATATTCTGCATGAGAATTTTCTCTTTGGTCTTTAAAAATCATCCATAGCAGTCTGAGCCTCAACTGAAATTAAACAAAACTAGCTTGCTGAATTTATTTAGGCAAAGTCAAAATGGCTAGTAACTTCCCCAGGTTATTTACTCTGTCTTTGTGCAAAGAACACTAGACAACTAAAACAAACGAATGTGTAGCTGCCTGTTTATAATGAAGAGCATGGCACCACTATTGCTTACTAATTACTAGCCAAGGAGTTTAATTAAGATGTAATTACTCATTTTAGTACCATACTGCCTTAATTCTCTTGCAAAAGAGGTCAATCCATAGATATAGTCAGTTCTGGGTGAGTAATCCACCTGGCCCTGGAATGTAGCTTTTGAGGAACTTTCAGAGCACATATTATGGATTTACTAATGGATTTTCCTATTATCTTTCAGAAATAACATTCTTGTTGGAGTAAAGTTCTCATGTCTCCTAATGCTTCCATTCAATTCTCATTTAAACGAATAAAACATTTTTTAAGAGTGACACTTATTTGTACAATTCAGAAGCATGGAAATGTGCAGATAAATATAGTTAACTGTTGACTCCTTTGTTTAATTCATGGCTTAGTCTGAACATCTCAAGATGATTACTGTTTCCTGATATTCACAGCAAAAAGAAAATCCTGCAACAGACATGACCTGCTGGGATTATAGTACAAATCTACATTGTTCTGGTCCTTATAATATGTCCCCAGTAGAAAAAAAATGTCAGGGAGCACTAGAAGAATGCTAGAAGCAAAGAAGTAGTCTCCCCCCCTTCACCCTGATTCCCATCCATAATGTCCTCATGAAGCAGCAGCAGTGCCCTTTAGAATTGCCATCTCCCTATTTGATAATATAACCTCTTGGAGCAGTGCTCAATTGTATATATGGTAATTTATTTTAACAGTACTGCATGGGTACGTAGGAGTGAGGGGCTTCCGTTACCTATAGAAAAGGCCATTTTTCTTCCTGCTTGGGGGAATTTAGTCTGAGATATGTATTCATTGAACCATATCACCTGTTAGTAATCTTGACTGGAAAAGTGCATACAGCTCCCAGCTACCTATCTCTAACCAGTGGAGGTTACCAGTATTTATTAAGAGAGCCTGTACCACAAAGAGTTATCATAGCCTTGATGCACATGTGCAGTTGGATGCCCAAAGGGTCTCAGAGTTAAAGGTTATTTTAGTAAATATTAGTAATCAGTTAGATAGGGGGTTGATTGAAACAGGTGGTGTTTGAATGCAGATATGAAAATGTATTAAAGAAGGGGCTTAGGTGCCACTTAGGTGGTCCACAGGGCTTAAGAAGAATGGTCATAGCCTATAATTCTCATATAATTCCATAAAAAGGGGAATGATTTATATGACTGAGTCAGGGCTTTGGTGATTTTTCCAAATCCATCCTAACAGGTTCATCAAGTAAAAAAAAAAAAACATCTACTTGAGTTTAACTTTTGGTTCTGCCAAAACTCTCATTGAGTCATGCCAGATAATGGAGTTTACTATATATCATTTATAAATATCTGGAAAAAATATTTGATATCAAGAAATTTATGATATCCTGGCTTTCCCATAGAACTTTAATTATGTGGAAAAAAATCAATTAAGTTAATGAGAGTTAAGAAAAGTATAAGAGGAATTTGCAGTCGCAGACCTCTCTGTCAGTAAAATTGAAAGTAATGATTATGAATATATCCATGTCCAAAATCACAAGAATACTTTATCTTTTAACAGGAACAAAAGCATCAAAAAGAGTGCAGTTTTTAAAAAGCAAATTTAACTAATGTCTGCCTGCTTTGTAGTGTTTAATTTCGTTTTACATCTATTAAGGGATTACTTCAGCAAATCTCAAACAACTTAGACATATTAGACATATTGCAATAGGTTTATACTGTGGTAATACTGCGTTCCCAAATCTCAATGGCTTAAACCATAAAGTTTGTTTTTCACTCATGTAAAGGCTACTGTAGGTTTTGGAACTCTCCAGGGTTCTGAACTCAATGTGATGTCTCAGAGATTTCAGGCTGTTTCAAACTTGTAGTTCCGCCATTGACAATATGTGACCTTTACTATTACCCACAAAAGGTAAGAGCAGAACTGGGAATCATGAGGGTTTTTTTCCCTGTCTCAGATAGAAAATGACATTTATTGCTTCAGCTCACATTTTACTGGCCAGAACTAGTCACACGGCCCCTTCTCACTGCAAGGGGACTGGAAAATGTAGGGAGACAGATGGAATGTTTGTTGACCATCAGTGTCTTTGTTGAACTAGGTTATTGGACATTTTAAGAACCAGCAATAAGAAAGAGCACAAGGTTTCCAATATTCTCTTTCCTAAAGATTAATTTCTGGAGTTTACATGTAAAAAGTTGTATAAGGTAGGGTAAGATTTTGATTATATAGAATTTATATTGTTGGTGGAGAAACAGAAACAAAAAGAAGCATAGTCAGATTTACAAACAAATTAGGCTCACCAATTCTGTGTTCTAGGCTTTCATGTCTTCTTCCCTTTTAGCTAATGCTTCTTTTTGGGTAGAAGAAAACACAACTATTTCCTACCAAATCACGAAAGGGACAGCATACATAACAATGCTGAAGGTAATAGCATTCTCTCTCTCTCTCTCTCTCTTCCTACCTTGTACCTTTCTCTCTTTCTCTCCCCCTCCTCTTTCTCTTTATTGCACCTGAATACCCCATGCTCTCTTAAAAACAAAAATAGCACATGCAATGATTTTCTTCTTTCGTTTACTCTTTTATTTAAAGTTTGCTTCTGACTCATCACATTAGGAATAAGATGCCTTCCTTTTATTCATAAGTTGATAATTTTTCTTTAGGTTCCCTATTTGGAAAACATAAAAAGGTCTTCACATTGAATAGAATACTTTTTTCTTTAATTTTATCTTTATATCATAGAAAAGTTCCAGTTGTTTTAGAATTCCCTGGTTTCGTTTCATATTAACAGTTCACTGATCTCAAACTGATTGAACGCAAATTGGAACAATGTAAAAACACATAATAATAAGAAGAATGTAGCTATGGTCCAGTATGAAAGCATTAAACTAAATTATTTTATAAAAATGCCTCTGGCATTTTTCTGACTTTGCTTTTATTTCTAGGGTACAAGATTATCCTTTTAACATCTCGGTATAAGAAACTTATTTTGATATATAATTCACAGTTCTAAGAGGCTCCATAGTGAAGTATCAATTGTTCTCTAAAACAAAATGTGTTTCATACCAACAAAATTGTATTTACTTTTACTGTGACTGGGGATCAACTCAAGACATAAATGTCTCCTTTCATTAAATATCAGAAGTTTTGTCAGTTTCTTTTGTGTTTGTGTGTGAGGAAGATTAGCCCTGAGCTAACATCCGTTGTCAATTCTCCTTTTTTTGCTGAGGAAGACTGGCCCTGGGCTAACATCCATGCCCATCTTCCTCTACTTTATATGGGATGCCACCACAGCATGGTTTGACAAGGAGTGCGTGGGTCCACGCCCTGGATCAGAACCTGTGAACCCCAGGCCGCCGAATCGGAGTGCACAAACTTAACCACTGTGCCACTGGGGGCAGCCCCAGAAGTTTTGTGGTTTTAATTATGATGTTGAAAGAGTACAGTATAATCTTTCCCACTGATAGATTTTAAAGTACATGAACAGACCTTCCCCACTTATCTATAGATCAGTCTCCACAATGGATTGAATGGTGGCTCCCAAAAAGATAAGTCCACCTGGAACTTGCAAATATGACTTTATTTGGAATCTTTGCAGATGTAATTAAGGATATTGAGAAAAGGTCATCTTAGATTAGGGTAGGCCCTAAATCAAATGACAGGTGTCCCTATAAGGAGAGGAGAGGACATAGAGACACACACAGAACAAGACCAGGTGAAGACAGAGACAGAGATTGGAGTGATGCTCCCACAAGTCAAGGAATGCTTGGAGCCACCTGGAGCTGGAAGAGACGAGGAAGAATTCTCCCCTAGAGCCTTCAGAAGTAGTACAGCCTACCAATACCTTGATTTCAGACTTCTCGCCTCCAGAATTGTGAGAGACTAGATTTCTGTTTTAAGCCATAAAGTACATGGTAATTTGTTATGGGAGCCCTAGGAAACTAATAGAGTTTCCTAGAGGTTCTGCCCATCAGGACAAACCTTTGAAGTTGGTTGTGTAAGAAAAACTGTTCTGTGTTAGAATCACATATTTTGGGAGGCTCGGCCAGAGCAGAGGCATTAAAGAACACAAGCTCCTAGCCCAGGCACTTACTAACTAGATACTTTTTAAATTTTTTCTGCCATGTATTTTTTATTAAAACAGGTGATGACAATTTTTCAATTCTGTTCTAAAATCCTTTCTTTTCTCCTCACCAAACAAATGGGAAACTTTGGGAAAGTGAAAAAAAAAGTTTCCATGACAACCATGGTGTGAAAATAAATTTAATTTAGAAATAAGAAGGTTAAAAAGTGCAACAATGTGTGTGTGCAAAAGAAGAGGACATGGTCAGGAATCACTTTCCCATGACTTGAGGTCCACTTGATGGGAAACTACACAAAGAAATTCTTCATATTATAGCAAATATTATTGCATCACATTTTTACCTCTCTGAGTATCTCTAAAGCCTTTCAAGAAATATGAGAAAAGAGAAGCCATGGATTTCTCTTAAAGTTTCTTTTTCCACTCTTTGAAAAAAGAAGCCACTAAAATATGACCTATAATTACATGGTTAGGAAAATTGACATTAGTCTGTGTTCTTAAACTCAGATGAGCTAAGTAGAATGGATTTTCTAGGACAGCCTGGGCTCCACATGCCCTGTTTCTTGGAACAGCAGCTGCATGGCAATTCTCTATAGCCCTGCCGTGGCCCCTGCAGCTTGAAGGTGGAGAGCAGCTACATCCCTAATAATCAGGATGAGACTCACCACTGACACTTGCAAGGCCCAGGGCAGTAATCCTAGCAGGAGCTCACAGACCTTATGTCTAACTGTTTTAGAGATGTAAATCCAGCTAAGGAACTCAATTTGAATTCTGCAGTAGTTTCTCTTCAGTGCAGGACTGCACACTGGAGGGAGCTCCAGTTGGTTAGTTTGGCGAGTTCATAGGGTCCAGACCTGCCAACACCATTAGGTCTTCCTGCAGTCCCTTTCCCCTCACCTGAGAATTGGAGCCTACAAAGTCTCCTCCCAGGTTCCACCTCTGTTCTTAGATTGTCCAATTTAACTCTCTGTTGGTTATTTTCAGGTCATGTTTTCCTCTGCATTCCAATTCGCAATCACTGGTATCATATGGGTCCAGTTGCTATTAGTATTTGATACCCTCCCAATCCTATTTTGGGGTTCATGATAATTTCCTGTTGCCTTGTTTTATAGTAGATGTTGTCCATGGGCTTTTTGTTTGTTTGCCTGAGTATATAGTTGCTCTATCAGTTTTCCAGGGGGGATTCAGAAAGGCAAAAGGACTTCACTCAGGATTCTTGTTTACCTGAAGAATCTGGTAAATGGAGAATCTCAACCTCATTTACCTCATCTGTAAGGTAGGGGTAATAGTATCTCTCTTATAGGATTGAGGTGAGAATCAAGTGACATGAGGCACGTACGTTTTAAAATACTGGCCCAATTAAAACTTGAAAAGATTAGCTCTTATTTTTAGCCACTAGGTTTAAGCTCATTCAGAACCTTCTAGATCCTTTTTACCTTGAAATTCAAAAGTAGCTTTCCTTATTTGTTTGGGAACACATAGCAGATAAGAGACAGAACACTAAGGTGGTGGGAGGTGACATTATCACAACTGCAGTTACATCAGAAAGGTTCTAGACAGCTTGCTATCTGAAGGCAGGTTCTAGACAGCCTGCCATCTGAAGGAAGGTTCTAGGCAGCCTACAATCTGAAGGAAGGCACAGAAGTAAAAAGCATGAAAGAACTGTATTTTGCCTGGGTACAATAATGGACTCTTACGCTTTTCACATAGAGATTATAGTGTTGTTAGGTAATAGCTTAAAAACATTTAAAGTATCTTTAAATAAACCTCAGAAGTTAACTCCATTAAAAGTTTCAACAACAAAAACTCTTGACCATATTTTATTAGGAACATGGTTACCTTGTCATCCTTCCTTAGCTTAAATAAATGGCTATATATATAATTAAAGAAAAAACATTAAAATTACCTTGTTATTCAAAGTTATAGTGAAAGACAAATTATGTGCCATCAGTCACATATGACATCTCTCCCACTACAGTGCAGAAAACCCAGTGTAATGCATGACGTTTATTCATCTATCTTCTAAAGCATTATTTTAAGGGAGTGTAAACTCTGTATCACATTTTAGTTATTTGCAAAATTGAGTAGTTTGGTGGTGGGGCCATATTATCCCCAAATGAAGAAAGTGATTCCAAGAGATCCAGTAAAGTTCAATTCTAAAGTCTATCTTCATTCCACTCTACAACGTATTGGCACTCTAATGATCTCTTGGTGTAATCTTGGGGTTGTTTGCCTTTTGATCTCTCTTTTAATTTCCCTAGAGTATAAATAACTGAATGGTAGAAAATGACATCTGAGTCCTGGTTATGACTGGAGTAAGAACACTGAAGATTGGTGGCTCGCATTAAAACCATCAGTAAAAATTACCCAATGCCCAATTCTCTGGTGATCTTGGTAAATTTGAACAACTCACGCAGCTTGTGTTCCAGTGTTTCCCCAACTGTGAAGAGTGACTGGCTCACTTCATAGAAAGATCTTAAGACTCTCACAGCAACATGGGTGGCACAGTGAAGAAAACAGATAAGCAAAGGAAGCCAAGGGACTGCTGGAGGAAAGGACTGGCCCCTGATACTTGGACAGAGTCTGACGGCTTGGAAAACAGCACCTTGCTACAAAATAGGACTTAGGAAAGGAAAGAAAAGGATGGGCACTGAAGTCTCATGGTCCTTGGACTCTCGGCAGCACTTACCACTCCTAACAACATCCCTCACTCTTGCAGTGCGTGCTTTCCTCTTTTGAGGCACATACAACCTTGACTGTTCTAACCTGTCGGCTGTTCTAACCTCCCAGACATGTCCTTCTCTGCATCATTGCCTTTCTCTTTGTAGCCTCTAATCCTCTTCTCTTTCCTCTCTTTCTCTCTTGCAAACTCACCATTCATTATGGTGCTTTTATCTGATGTGTTTAAAAGCTGGTATAGTGCATTAATGCTTTTTATTTTTTTAATATGCTAGCATTCCCACGTTGACTAGCTATTTCACAGGAACAACAAATTATCATGTCATTTTAATAAAGGAATAAATGACAACACTAATAAATTTGAATACATTTAAATTAAGAACTACTCTACATAAAAGAGAATGACAATATAAACCACAGAGTAAAAGAACTACTATCCACAGAATATTAAAATTCCTACAAATCAATAATATAGACAGAGACAATTCATTAGAAAAACAGGAAAAGACCTGAACATGTCCTTCAAAGAGAGAAAATTCCAATGGTCAATAAACACCAGAAAAGTTACCACACCTCAATAACAATAAGGCAAATTCAAATTAAAATGATTTTGAAAGAGAGCTACTCATTCACCAGATTGGTAAAAATTAAAACATTTCAGACACCAGGTGTTGGTAGGATGTGGTGCAATGAGAACTCACATACCGTGCAGATGGAAGTGTTAGGTGGTTAGCCACTTTGGAAAGTAGTTTGATTTATCTAAGTAAGTTGAATCTTTTCATTCCTTATGCCCCATCAATTCCACTTCTAAATATACTTCTAAGTATAAAGGAAAACTGTTGCAAATGTGCATAAGAAATCATGTCCATGAGTGTTTTCAGCAGTATTATGTGCAATAGCCCTAAAGGGGCAACCATCCAATGTCAATCTGAAGTAGAAAAAATAAAAATATATTTTACAAATCTTAATGTATTCATACAATGGCATGTACGCAGCAATGTAAATGAATAAGTGATGGCTGCATGTAATAACATTTGTGATTACAAACATAACGTTGAGCAAGTCTCAAAAGAATGCATAGAGTATAATTCCATGATATAAAGTTCAGAGACAAGAAAAACTAAGCTATATTGCCTTGGGATATGTACCTAGATGGTGACTCTCTAAAGAGAAGGAAGATAGTAATGATTATCATAAAAGTCAAGATAGTGGTTACCTCTAGTGGGAGGACAGTCATAGTAATTAGGAAGGGCACACAGAAGGGGGTGGTGGTGGAGGGAGTTTCTACTGTCTTGCCTAAGTTGTTTCTTGATCTGGTTGTGGTTATATAAGTAGATGTTTGGTTTATAATTCTTAAACCTCTCAATTAAAAAACAAAACAACTACACACACAAAAAAAAAAAAAAGAGAAAGAGAAATATGGTAGCTGGCCTCCAAAGATGATCTCCCAATGAATCTGGGCTACCTTTCACCCATAGGATATGGTGAAAATACTGCATGTAGATGACCTACAGGAGAAGCCATGTAGCTTTTTCCTTATTTTCTTATAATGCTCACTCTAGGGAGAGCTAACCACCATGTAAGAAGTCTGACAGCTGTGAGGCCGCCACGCTATGAGGAAGTCCAAGCTAGTCATATGGAGAGGCTTTATGGAGAGATAGGTGTCCAACCAGCCTTCAGCTATTCCAGCCATCTCAGCCCAAGCACCAGATACATGAGTGAAAAAGTCTTTACGTAACTCTAGCCCAGTAATCAGAGCACAACTGCATGAGAGACTCTAAGCATCTACCGGAGTCCAGTCAACCCAAAAAAACTGTGAGAGATATTAATAATAAGTTAATGTTTTAAGCCACTAAATTTTGGGGTGGTTTTCTATGCAGGAATAGACAACTGGAACAGAATGAGAATGAAATAAGTAGAAAAATTAAAGTGGGAAATTTATTTTATAACTAATGAAGATATGGAAAAAACAGAATCTCATATATCTAAATAAAAATTCAGCACTTCTTGGAAAATGGCTCATTTATTTCAACAAACATACTCTTTTCTTAGTGACAAATTCATATTTTCAATTATCTGTTAGACACTTCTACCTGGATATCTTGTTGGGTTTTTTAACCCAACCTCTCCAAAATGAACACATCTCCTTCCCCTGAAATTGGCTCTTTTTCCTAAGTTAATATTTCTGTTAATGTCAGAGTAAGCCTGAGTCGTCTTATATTTATACTCTCACTTAGTTACATTCATTTAATTAGGTATGGAGTCCTATAAATTCTAGCTGTCATCTATTCAATCATTCATTCTTTCAATAGATAATCGGTTCCTACTAAGTTCCAGGCACTAAACTAGGTGCTGAGCTATGAAGGTGACCAACCAGTTGTGCTTCCTGACATCATGGGGCTTTCTGCAACTTTCTTGCAACAGACTTTCCCATTTCATTTCCACCATCTCCACCCTTTCCAGGCTTTATTCCTCCTCACTTGAACTAACGGTCAATTTCTCTACTAAGAAAACAAGTTTTTCTGCCTCCTGTTCTCACTAGTCTGGCTTAGCCATGCTGCCAGATTGATCCTTATACTCTGATTACTGTATTCCTTGGCAAAAGCGATTCACTGATAGAGTACTGATCTGCTTCCTCTTAACAGAACTTAAATTCAACATTTACATAGCATCATCCCTACTTATTGGTTCCTCCTCATCGTTCAAGGCACATCTCTAATGTCGCCTCTTCCATGAAAACTTTCCTGTGTGTGAGATATCCTTTTGTTCATTTCAAAATCAGTTTATTGAGGGGAAGGGCACTATATATTCTGCCAGGTATTTTAGTTATATGAAATGAGTAACTGCCCTCTCCAAACCATGGATTTAATCATCTTCTACCTGGAATAGCCTTTCTCTCAATTGTTTAACTTATTTGACCCTAATTCAACACAGTACATTTTCATAGTCTATTTTCAATTTAGTAGGGTTTACAACTGATAAATGCATTTCATCAATGTTAAAGTTCTGTCCCTGTGAGGTAACATTACAATTGCAGCAGCTATGAATATAGAGAAGAGAAAAGGATCAGATGTCTCAGAAATTTCTATGTGAGTTTTTGTTAATGATCCTGCAAATCGATAACGAGGATAAAAGCTAATTCAAATATCCTTTTTCAATTTGTTCTAAGAGAAAGATGACAAAGCTAAAGAATATGGTCCTTGCTGCCCACAGACATGCAGAGGAATATAGTGGACTTTACAAAAATTAAGCTTTTTGTTGCTCTAGAAACTTTTCCTTTAAGTATTTCCCACAAAACCAGTTTAATGAACCATTGTTTAGTTACAGCATTTTCTCCAGTATTTTGTTTCTATTAAAAGCTGTTCATATTTTCATGCGGGACTCATTTTATTTTCAGAATACTTTTTGTTTAAACTCTTGTATATAATTATGCCTTAGAAAAATAAATTTTCCAGTATTGACTGATTTTTCAGCCACACACCCTTTCCGGTACTGTCCTTCTAACATTAAAAGCTGTGCAGATTTTCATATGGGAGTCTTTTTTTACAGAATTTTTGTTTAAATCTTTGTACATAGTGAAAGCTTAAAAACATAATTACAGGGGCCGGCCTGGTGGTGTAGTGGTTAAGTTTGTGCCCTCTGCTTTGGCAGCCCGGGGTTCACGGGTTCGGATCCCTGGCGGGGACCTACGCACCACTCATCGAATCATGCTGTGGTGGCGTCCCATATGCAGCAGAGAGGAGGATTGGCATGGATGTTAGCCCAGGGACAGTCTTCCTCAAGCAAAGAGGGGAAGATTGGCAACAGATGTTAGCTCAGGGCCGATCTTCATCACCAAGGAAAAAAAACCACAATTGCCAATGATTTGACTGATTTTTTTCAACTACACACATCTAATAAATGTACCTGAGGAAGTAAGTAAGTTGCTGAAGCAAAGTTCGCTTGCTTTAAGGGCATCCATAGGGTGTGGTGCACCACAGCAAACAGACAACAGAAAAGATTCTCTCTTCCAGAAGAATTCTGCACTTAATGCCTCCACAGTTTGAAAAGCAAGAAGCAGTCTTTTAAAACATATCTTCGTGCTAATTCTGAACAGCCATATTTCTTTATAATAAAATGAGTATCTAGATGTTGTAAGTGTGTAGTAGGAGGCTGCCTGACATAGAGTTGTAGATAAAGGGCTTAAAAGAGAGACCTCTATACCCCACTATAGACATTGGGAAACTTGGGGCAGTTTACTTAACCTCTGTGAGACTACCTCAGATTCCCCCTCTGCAAAATGGGGATAATAACCCCTGGCCTTCAGGATTCAGGTAAGAATTAAATAAGATAATCAAAGGAGGGGGCAGTTGACCTTGTAAGAGCAGTTGTAGCAAGAATAATAGAACAAAAGCTTCCTGCTGTCCGAGGGGCTGGGTGTGATTGAGAGGTGGAATGCAGTGGGTAGGAAAGAACATATGCTGTCTATTATCCACAGACACGTTAAGAAAGAGAACTATGCTCGTATTTCATAGAGCTGTAAGTAATGCGGCGTCTGTGAAGGAACAACAGGATTGCTGTGGATTGGTACCAGTGTCCGACTCCTTAAGTCACGCCGTCCCGTTTACCCTGGTGGGTCATGGTTTAATCCACGGGTCATTCTCCGGATAGCTCTTCACCAGGGGTGAACACAATAATCTTCCCTGTTACATTCTGGTGCTTAACTGAAGAGGAGTAGGGCCCAAACTTGGTTTACAGAGCACAGTTAGAGACTTCCACTAGCTGACTTGTATGTGCTTTCCACCCTCATAAATTTGCCTGGATAACTGAAAAATATCCCCTCAGACAACTGTGCTCCGTAAATCAGTTAGGAATGAGAGTGGTAGT
Source organism: Tapirus indicus (assembly GCA_031878705.1). Taxonomy (NCBI): domain Eukaryota; kingdom Metazoa; phylum Chordata; class Mammalia; order Perissodactyla; family Tapiridae; genus Tapirus; species Tapirus indicus. The sequence goes on from CM062933.1 coordinate 5,688,316, forward strand.
TACAGCTGAAATATTTCTACTTCACATTAAACATTATTCTGGTCGAGTGGTATCACTTTAACTTTCCTATTGATGAAATGAAGCTACTAACTCTCCAAACACCCACTTCACCTGGTATTTTGTGGGCAGGGAGTATACGTGTGAATTGTAGAGGTGGCACTGCACTAATGCTGGCAAGTCGCTGTCTCCTCACAGGGCCTGGAGTCCATCAGCGGCCACGGGAAGCACATTTATCTCAGAGCAGGCACTTTAGGTTATTAGTATCTTGACATCTACCATGAAAGGCTGACTCTCCCCTGGAATTTGGGGTGTGGGAAGGGACACACCAGTTGGACCTGCAGGTCGGGAACCCATAGGAAAGGCAGCTGTCATGGCACAGAAAGTGTGAATAGGCTTTTAGAGAATTTCCTCGTAGTTAAGAAAACAATTCTTTTGGAGGGGGAGGAATTAGCATTTATAAGAAGCTGCCTGGCTTCTGTTATTTCCATAAATTATAGTAATGACCAAATTTAGGAGTGTGATAGTCTTGTTATTTGATAAGAAGATGAATGGGACATATTAGAGCAAGAATGGATGCCTTGTCAATGGTAATGACACCATCATCATAATAACATTTGCCTATATTAGCAAATAGATAGTCATTGTCAAATGCCAGGAAGGACATGCATACATCTCACACGGGTGGAGCTGGAGGGAGCAATCCAGGGATTATTTCATAGAGGAAGTGACAATTGACCCAAGATGAAAGGAAGCAGCGCCTCTATACTTTTGACTAATCCTAAAATAAAATGTTTCATTCATTGTTCTTCATGCCCCCATCCAGGCCTGTAAAAAAGCCCACATTTTCCTTCTCACAGGGTTTTATTCTCTCTCACTTCCTCTCTAGCCTTAAGGCAGCACTTACTAGTAGCAGGATTGTCTAGTGACTGAATTATTGCTACCTCTTTAGAGCTCTTCCTACTTCAAGCATTATTTCCTCAGTTAGTATTTCTGCTAAGTGGACTTCAGTAAACAGCACTTTGATAAACAGCAAGCCTCTTCCCTTCTCTCTTTCTTCTTCCTGCATATCCCTAAAATTCTTCCTCTAATACACTTCTAACATAAAGTTGGAAGCTTCTAAAAAAATTGCACTGAGGATGCTCTTTTACAAGGTCTCCCTGCTATAGATTGCAAACACTCAGAGACACAGAATTGATCACTGCAGACGGCGCATCCAGGTTGAAAGAAATGAACTGAAATTCCAGCCGGAAAGGCTGAGGCTTCCTTGCCTTCTCTTCACCCCTTTAAGAAATATTTGATCTTTAGCTATCATTCACTTTCCTACTTCCAAACATTCTCAGAATCTTTCATCTATATTCTGAATGATGCTCCATTTTCCTAAATAACCTTTAGACTCTCAAGAACTCATCCTCCTAACTTTCAGCAATTTTGTAGAATTTCTCTGGCCTTTTATTTTCATTTATACCAGAGTTTGCCTGATTCCATACATATTCACAATTATTTCCTCTTCAGTCTGAATTTGAGTTCAGAAGATGTGAGTCCAAGTAGAAGCACTTCCTTTTGCTAGAGTTGATACATTGGGCAAGATGGTTTACTTCTGCAAGCCTCAGTCCTTTTTTTGGTAACATGTGAGTGTCAGGCCCACAGAGCTGTCACAAGGACCAAATGAACGAGAGTCTGTACGGTGAAAGGATCCTACAGTGTACTATAAACATGTAAGTTACTATTGTGCTGAGAGACTGAATATATCAACAGATACATGCGGCCAGCATATATGACGACAAAACTCTGACCTACGACCTCTGCAGCAGCCAGCCCAGGAACCAAACCACAACCTCTACAGCAATTGGCCCCAAACCTTCAGGACTTGGTCAATAATTGCCAGCTTCCTCAATTTTTGCCACCCTCTTCCCCACTTCCAACTCAGAATCAACCAGAGAAAGCCAAATATGGATCCCAAATATCACATAGAATTCCTCCCACCCAGTTAGCACACCTCCAACTTCCCTTGCCAACAACCTCCGTAAAGCATTCCTAAAACCTTCTCTCTTTTGTTCCACTCTAAAGCTTTTCAACTCCCTTGCCTGCCTGCCTCTGAGTCTCTGCCAAATGCAAGTTATAGTGACTGACTCCTTTGCTGGAGCAAATCTACATAAAAAGTCTCTGTTTGTTCTCACATGGGTGGACTTTGCATATTTTTATAATACCTTGGTGTATATTTAAATTTACTCCTATAAAACTTGACGATATCTACATTTTCTTCTCTCAGAGAATCCATTCATTCTTTGGTTTAATGTTGATATTTATTAAATATCTCCTATACAACAACATTGTGATGCCTCCTCCAGGGTTTCAAAGAAGACTAATTTATGTAAAACCATAAATTCTGTAGAACTATGTGGAATGCATGGCTTTGCTTGGAGGATGTGATACAGAATATGAAAAACTAAGTAAAAAGAAAGTCAGCAATTTGAGACAGGCTAAAAATACTATGTGCATAGATTTAAAATCAGTGATATAGGCAATAAATGTGCTAATTCCAAAAGGTAGATATCACTATGCTCAGCTGGGGTCTAGGAAGGTTTCAGGCAGGAAATTAGATTTGAACTGGGACTTGCAGGAAGGTTATAAATTTAGGGTGGCAGCAGGAAGTGAAGATAATCAGGACAGGGAAACGTCTGTTAGTAACATCCAGGGCAGGAATACGCAAAACCTTACAGGAAAGCAGGGAATGGCTGCAGGAGCAATCTGTGGGGAGTAGCACTGGATGCAGGGAAGTGGTGGCAGTTAAGAGTATAAAGTCATTCGCAAAGATGTGAACTTTATCCTGAGGAGCTCCTGAATGTTTACAGTCAGGGTGTAATACATGTAGATATAATTTCAACTTGAGAAAGCCTTCCCTCCAGATTTAGGTTAACTTCTCAGTATGTGTTGAGAAATACTTCCCCCTATTTTAGTTCTACTTATAATAATTTATAAGATAAGAGTAAAAGTGCCACTTTTGATGTAACTAATTATAAAATAATTATCAAATAATTTCTAAATACTAAAATCATGGTGTCTAATTAACATTTTAGGAAGTATCCTTTTAATACTTGCTTGGTTAAAAAGCATGCAGAGAGAAAGACTTTGGAGAGCCTAAAGACATTATGCATATTCATTTATTATTAAGTCCTCACTGGATTTTGTATGAAGGCACATACTCAGCAAAACTTTCATTAAGAATTTTGCTGTGCTGAGGATTATAAACTAATATGCTGTAAAGTTCTCTGGTGGATAATTTTCACCACCAACAACCCCAAACAAATGAAAATATATAGCACAAAAGTTTACAAACAACCCAAGGAAAGTTTTGGTATAGTATTTGTCATTTTTCTGAAGTAGAAATGCCTCCTTTCCAGTAATGTGTAAGGTAAATTTTAACTTGCTGGTAGGAACATTATGGTGAAAATACTTTGGACAAAGCAACTAAGCCTTAGAGGCAAGAAAGAAAAGGGAATCTTCTTGTAGTCCTCATTAGCCCACCAACCCAAGCACTAGGCCGTAATCTCCTTCCTTCATCACCTGTTCTCAAACCACAGCCTAGTCTGTCCCCCAGGCTTGCACTAGTAGATGCTGGAATCTCTATTTTGATGCATTTTATCTTTTAAAGCTTTTAAAATCGATTTTTAAAGGTAATCTTATTTTACGTTCAAGATTTGATTTTGGTGGAATATCAATTGTTCGTATCAAACTGCTCTCCAAATATTCAATTTGAGGAATGTAGGAAAATCACAATATATGATTGCTGTGTAGAGCCTATTTTGTTTCCTTTCTCATGCCCCTTCCCATCTTTCCCGGGCCCAAGAACATACTGAAGACACATAACTCATTTCATATTGCAATGCAATATTGAGAGAATAATTCTTTCTGCATCTAATAGGAGATACGCCAAGAATTAAATGTTTGGTATTGATCCAAACCACTGACAGCCTATTGAAGCTAATATCTAGAAGAATCAGGGTTTATGAGTCTTTGGTGCCCTGGAGAAGGGGAAGGAGTTTCTATAAAAGTGAAAATTTTTCCTTGTTGACCACAAAAAGGGTAACTATGAAGTATCCTGAGAGTCTAAAATGTTGGCCCTAGGACCACTTAGGAACTGAAGGCAAATTATGGAAACTTGAAAAGCCACTTTGGACATCTCATGCAACACCCACCCTATGAACACCTTACGGCTTGAAATGTGTAGGTCAAACTTGGTTCAAATATTGAGTCTCTTTGTATATTCTTCTGGAATCTCCACATGCTTGACTGGCCAAGAGTGAGATTGTTTTGTACTGGATTATACCATCTTCCCTTAAATGATTATGCATGAATTACTGAAGTAAAAGCTTCAAATTTTGCAGTGAATCTTTCCTAATACTTATTAAATATCAATAAGCTGAATGACTCTTCTCCATGGGGAGAAATAAAGTTTTGCAATAGAAAAATACACACAGAAAAAGTGTCTTGCATGGTTGGGGAAATAAACTAGCCGCGTGTCACAGAACAGTAAAAGATTTTGTATTCAAAAATTAATACTTGCATAATTAATGCACATTTTTTAATAAAATGACAGATACATAAATAATAAATTGCATAAATAATAAAGAAAAATGTTTTTAAGGGAAAGAAATGAACACAGTTTAAAGATAATAATGTAAGGAGAGGTTTAAAAGTTGAAAAGATTGAACTACATATTGCTTCAGATGATCTACAATGAAAAGGGAATAAAAGGCATTACTAATGAACAAGAGGGGAAAGGTCAGCAGAATGGAATGTCAATCAAAGCCTAGTCAGAGAGAAGTTCTAAAGTAAAACTCAGTAATCACAGGTGGTAAATAGTTCCAGAAAGATAAGGTTTCAGAAGTTTGACACCTGAGGAGAAAAAGATAAAAGGAACAGAAAAAGCAAGGAGGAATATTCACAGATAGAAAATTATGTATGTCTAGAAGGGAGAGTCCATGAGGAACTTTGAAAACTGGAAATTATTTTACCTGCAGGTTAACAGGAATTCAGCAGCCCAGTAAACCCAGCAACCCTTTCATTAACAATTCCCCTCACATCCTAGGTGCTTCTCATATGGTTAGGATAAAACCAGAATAATATAAATTCAGCATTGATGTGCTGATGTGGAGAGAAGAGGAACCAGAGAATCCCAGGGCTGAAAGCATCTGAAGGGTGTGACTTGCTTGAATCTCATCTGCAAACTATCTTCCCAAAGCTCATTACCTTCTAAAGCAGTCCTTTCTGGTCAGCACACTCTGTCAGCTCTGTCTTCGTTGTATTGAGCTGGAATCTGCCTCTGCGTATCTGTGACTCATTGGCTCTAACTTGAGGACCACACAGAAAGGCTTCAGAATTCTACTTCGGTTCCAGCTCCCATGCCCTCTATCATGTGGTTTTCTTCAGGCTAACATACAGAAAAATCTTCTAACTAGTGCCCATAAGGTATGGTTTTAAAACTCTGCTACCAGCATGAGTGCTCTTCTTTGAGCATGCTCCACTTAATCTGAAGTTCTGAGGATAATTTGATTAGCCTTCTTGCAACTATTATTTTATGATGTGGTGTAAATCAATTGAGCTTTGTAATGAGCCACATCATAATGTTGACACTTACTGAATTGCTTCCAGTTAAACACAGGCTGCTGCTAAGCTGCATTTACTTGATCCCGGGCATATGTAAGTAATTTTGTTTTATCTCAACTTTGGGACCTTACATTTAAATCAGATGACATATTGTTTTCTTGGTCTGTCGTTCTGCTTGCCGGTAATTTTTGGCTCCTGATTCAGTACTAGATTATATCTTGCTCAGTAGTGTGTTTTCATTGTGTCATTTGATATAAGTCACGAACACAGAAGTGATAAAAGCAGAGCAGAAGATAGAGCATGCCGTTATAGACGCCATTCAGTGTGGGGTTCAAATATTACTAAGTATGTGATAGCTAAAACACTTTTCTTCAGCTTGTCTTCAATGATAACCTGAGAAACTGTCAAATATTTTGCTACCACATGTCTGTCAAGATTAGTAAGCCTGCATAAAAGTTAAATGAGGCCACAGAATATGTTCTTATTGAAATTATGCATGATCTTAGTGATCATGGCTTTCTTTTCTTTGTTTCTCCTCATGCCCCAGGTTATTTTAACTATGTTTTTAAAAAGTAATGATAAAATTAATACACTCTCATTTTAAAAATAAAAGTCACACAACTATGAAACATAAAAGTCTTCCATTCTCTCCAATGCTCATACACAACTCCATAGAAGTAATGCTGTTAATAGTCGGGCATAAATATTTTCAAATATATTTTATTCTATATTCATATTCAAATGAACATAGAGGGCTAGTTATATCCTATATCTATGAGTGTGGATATAGACAGAATATATAGGTATTTTATGTCATCCATCTATCTATGTCTACTGTTTATCAGCACTCCCATCTTACTATCCAACGTATTCTTCCTGTTCAGCTACTTGCCTTTTTTACTTTAAGTACCCCAATTTATTGTAATGGATAAATACAAATTACACAGTAATTTATATCAAGTGTAAATATCTTCTAAGTGCTTTTCCAGATTGATTTGCCATCCTTCTCCACCTTGATTTGTATCCTGGGAGGCTGGCACACGTGGACCACATCAACAGGCTCCCTTACCATTTGACTTTACTTTCGTTGAGCCATAAGGAAACACCAGCAACAGACTGGAGAAAGAGGAGCATTGCTCTGCCCTCTCTTAAGGTTTGTCCTGGGCTGGCTACATCCATTGACTGGAGGCCCTGGCTTCTGTAATGGTGGCCTTCTCCCTTTCTCTGCTGGTGGCACAGAGGTGGTAGCTGCTCCCTGTGTATCTAGCAGCACTTCCCCTACACCGTGCCAACACATTTTTAAATTGCTTCTTCCTTAAATTCTCTTCGAATTACACAATTTGAGTGAACAATCTTTCTGGCAATAATTCTGATGGATACTTTTATTGATGATTTTTAGATTGTTTACAATATTTTACTACTTCAAAAAATTTCAGTGAACATCCAGATGTCTACACATATGTGTGCACAACTTAGGAGACTATTTCTGTAGGAAAATTTTCTAGAAGGGGAATTTGTGAACACTTACCTTTTGAATTTTTTCAGATATTACCAAACTTACCATAAAAAGTTGTAAATTTGTACATACAAGGACACCATGTAAGAGTTGGTGGGAGTGTAAACTGAATTCCCCTGTACAGTATGCAATCCATCTGAAGTATTTAATAATCCATTCTAGAATTTTTCCTTAGTTTGAAATAAAAATTACCAATCACAGTTTTCAGAACCCACTTCTAATGTTTTGTTTTTTGGCGAGGAAGATTGGCCCTGAGCTAACATCTGTGCCCATCTTCCTCTATTTTGTATATGGGATGCTGCCACAGCATGGCTTGATAAGCGGTGCATAGGTCTGCACCAGGGATCCAAACGCAGGAACCCCGGGCTGCCAACGCTTAGTGGGCAAACCACTACGCCACTGGGCTGGCCCCTGATGTTTTAAGAAAAAATGGAAAACTGTAATTTCCCAGCTTGTATATCTATTCTCTCTCCTCTTCCCATGATCCTTCCTATTCCTCTGACAGATTTGCCTTCATGCTGATGTCCCTTTGTCGTGGGTTGTAACCCTCTGCAGCATCAATGAGAATCCCAGAGTGTCTACCAAGCCTCTTTAACTTGGTGGGATTAAACTCCAAATTCTGTCTTCCTTTCACTGGGAAGCTGTTAACATCTTTGTTCAACATTTTCATCCTTCTGGTATTGTTTTCCTCTCTGGGTTCTTTGGAGTCTCACAGCTCATGAGTCCATCAAGGGTGGGTGGAGAGTTTGCATGAGGATTTTAGGCTTTCCTGTCTGTGGTCCCCGCTTTCTGGAATACTGCTCCCTAATGTTCCAGCCTCTGTGGCAGTCCTGAAATCCAAACATTGACTCTTCAGCCCAATGAGACTGCGACTTTGTGTTTGTGTGTTATCTTTGGTTTGCTGTGGGGCCTGGGGAGTGCCCCAAAGTCAATATGAACCTTTCAAGGGTTATATCCTCTCTAGCTTCTGTCTGCATTAAGTTCTTTAAGTAGTTCCTTTTTAATATTTTGTTCACAGTTTATTATTATTGGCGGGAGGGTTAGTCTTACCAAGCCACTCCAACATTACCAGAAGCCAGAACTTGGTATGTGACCTTTTAAAAATGTATGTATCCCGTAATTTTCAGTAGTGAAGTAAAAGTCAAGTATTTATGTGAATGCTGCAACAATATTTGCTAAATTTTAATAAACAAGGAAACCAGTGATAAGAGTTAAAACTTTGAGATAAGTGAGTTTCTATTTTATCACCTGTGATGATAATGGTAACTTGGGGCTTAAAACACAGGACATTTAGTTACTAAGTGTATATATTATTCTAACAATGACAATATACTTTAAAAATTTACTTTATCATTCCAGTTCTCAAAAATTCTTACATGAAACAAAACAATATTGAAATAGCTTTATAAAAGCTTAATTGAATGGTTTCAGAACTGACTGAAGTATTACACACTGGTCTTGTATATTTGGGGAGAATTCTGGCCATCAGTTCAAAGGAATATGAGACTCTCTATACTGAGGACTCTGTTTTCTGAAAGTGGTTAATATGAGAAAGCCTGTACTTTTCTGTTAACTCACATTCCTCATGTACCTTATATTGTCTATGAAGAAAGGCTTTATTGAAATAAATTTAACAGTTTCAAGATTAGAGAGGGTACTTAATTTAATGGAGAGAGAAACTGCTTTTAAGCAGACTTTTACAGTTTAGAAGTACACATTTAAAACCGAGCAATTGAAAGACTAATTAGAAATCATTCTTATCTTTTCACTAAAGCATGAACATTAAACATTCTTATCTTTTCATTAAAGCATGAACAATAATGTAAGCATGGTTTAGGATCTTATTAGCTTATTTCTAACTTCAGTTTTTAGCATTTTCAAGTTGCTTTTCCCCCTGTGTAGTCCACAGCTGCTACTAGCTTGGCTTGTTGTGTTTACCCAAGTTTACATATCTGTGCCCTCTGACTGCCTCTGTCTTTCTCAGCTTCATGGTCCCTGAGCTCAACATGGTGCCTTCGATGTGGTAGGTACAGTGGAAAATTTGATTTGTGTATATTTATTTATTTATTTATTTATTTTTATTTTTATTTTTTTGGTGGGGAAGACCAGCCCTGAGCTAACATCTATCGCCAATCTTCCCCTTTTTGCTGAGGAGGAAGACTGGCCCTGGGCTAACATCCGTGCCCATCTTCCTCTACTTTATATGGGACGCCGCCACGGCATGGCTGACAGGCAGTGCGTCGGCGGGCGCCCGGGATCCGAACTCGCGAACCCCGGGCTGCCAAGCGCGGACTAAACCGCTGTGCCACCGGGCCGGCCCCATGATTTGTGTATATTTATTTTTAATGACCAGATAAATAGAATGAGTATATTAGATAAATGGAATGATCAAGATTTTTACTATTTCAGATTGGTATTCCACAATGAGTGTAACCAATTGATATTTTCCTAAATATTTTAAAGGAAACTTACTAACTAAACTTAATTACACCAACAGTTTCGAGAAATCTGACACTATAGAAGGTAGGCTCAGAAGTTTTGCAAAGGAAATCATGGGAAGCCAGAGGTGAAATTAGGGTTTTACCTAAGAATTACTCTTCATCTATCTTCCATAGATCTCCCATTAACTTAGTGATTCTGTCAAGTTCAGTGTAGCACGAGGACCTGCCACCTCAGACCTGATTTTCTGGCTCTTAGTTCAGGCACATTGATTCACATTCTGTACAATGTCAGAAGACCAGTGTGTAAGATCTATGACTCCCACAGAGACCACCGACTCTTCCCAGCCTCTGTTTTATGCATTGTTTCTGTGGAGGCATACAGCATTATAGTACACCAAATTAGGATCTGAAGTTTATTTTCTGGGAATAAAATATAAAAAATGAGTTACTATCAATTACAATGATAATAACAATGCCAATAAATATTAAAAAAAATAAATAACAGCACATATCACTTATAGAGCATATACCATAGATCAGGCTCTTTCTATGTGCCATAGTTCAACATTTTGCAATGTTAATCTAAGATTATCAAAGATATTTACTTATACAATAAGGAGGTGCAAGATATCAGAACAAGAGAAATTCATATCCTTTTACCAAGATCTGTCAGATCTCTTTGCAACATCAATGGTGTCTAAGAAATCTCATTCTAATTGACCTATTTTCTTTTATAATGTTAAAATCTAAATTAGGTTAGAGAGAAGTCCAGCTAGCCCATGAGCCTTTCAATTTCTTTGTATATATCTTCTCCAATCCTTACGTGCTGATTTCATGTTTGATTCTCAAAGAATAGTAATATTCTCTCTATTTCCAAGTTCCTTGTGGCAGGGAACTATTGTGAAATATCAAAGTAACTGTCCTATTTTTCTTATATAGTTTTGGTGAAAATCAAATAAGGGTAATACAATGATAATTATTATAATTATTATGTATATGCAATTTATAACCCCATGTGCCACATACTGTTTTATGCATTACAGATATTGATCCTTTTAACCTTGACAATAATCTTATGAGGTGGGTATTGCTATAATTCTCATTTTGAGAAGACAATGAGGCATAAAGAGGTTACTACCGTGCCCAAACTCACATAGCCATTAAGGGGCAGAGTCAAATTTCAAACGAGGCAGCTGTCTCCTGAGTAAAGGAGGTTGATTTAGGGCTTTCTTTTTATTAAAGAAATATTTTATTTTTTCTTGTTATAATGACAGATGCTATTCATTCAATGAGATAACTTGTACTTGTGATTCAGAACTAACTTCTCCTTGTCATTTTTATGTAGAATGCTACCTAAATCTACATGTGGCTTAGGTGAGAGACGTGGAACAAACGTGGGAATTCTACTTAAAACTGAAAGATAAACCTAGAGAGCAGGATAGTGACAAGAAAGGGAGACAAACAATCAGAGAGGGAAAAGTGTCAGCTGTTTCGGAACTCAATTTAAAGATGATAGTCTCTGGGTATCTTTTTATTTGCTTTTAATACATTCAAATTACATGCTTTAGTGAATGATTTTTTTTTTGTTCTTGAAAATAATTCAAGAAATGGTTCAGATATTACCTAATACTTTAATTTTAATTTCCATTAACCTGTAAAAAATTATGAAAATATGGGTGCAGAGAACCATGATGCATTTTAGCAGAAATGAATTAATTTTGGATGCTTTCATGAATGAGATGACAAATGTGGCATAATGAAAGCTGCATCTGCATTATTCACAATAGCCAAGACATGGAAACAACCTAAGTGCCCTTCAGTGGATGAATGGATAGAGAAGATGTGGTACATACACAATGGAATACTACTCAGCCATAGAAAAGATGAAATCTTACCATTTGCAACAACATGGATGGATTGTGAAGATATTATGCTAAGTGAAATAAGTCAGATGGAGAAAGACAAATACTGTATGAGTTCACTCATATGTGGAAGATAAAACAAACAAACAAACATATAGATACAGAGAACAGATTAGTGGTTACCAGAGGGGGAGGATGAAATGAGTAAAGGGAGACATTTGTACAGTGATGGATGGGAAATAGATTTTTGGTGGTGAACATGATATAATGTATACAGAAGTTGAATTATAATGATGTACATCTGAAATATATATATAACGTTATAAACCATTGTGGCCTCAATTGAACAAAAGAAGAAAGCTGAGTCTAATGTTATGCATATAATTAAGTGTTCAACATTAATTTTAAGGAATAAAATGGGTCATTTTTCTTCTCTTTTTTCACTGATGAACAAGAAAGTAAAGAAATAAAGACCTAAATAGTATTTTAGTAGATTTAATAGAAAGAGACAATAGTAGAAGAGAAGAGAAATGTATAATAGGGAGAAAATGGAAGGCTTGTTGAAAATGTCAAATCTAGGAAAACTAAAGACAGTGCATATAAAATGCATTATGAAGATTATAATTTCAGAACAATATTCAATTATCAAAAGCAGACTTGAAAACAGGAAGGCATGAGATCCTGAAAGATATTTTCATTATAAACTAATTCTCTCCTTGATGTGAGAGACGTTTTCTGAAATTTAAATTTTCTTAGGTGTCTCTCACTATTAATCAATACATTCATTAACTTATTCATTCAACAAATATATATAAAGGGGCAACTACAGATGAAAGAGGAGTGAACTAGTTAGAGACAAATGAGTATGAATATATTAATAATATAGCTGGAAAAAATAGGATAATTTAGTCTTACAGATGGGAGGTCTCCATAAAGATACATTTGAAAATTGGCTGTAGAGTATTTTTTTACAGAGGTAAATTGACAGACAGTGGTATGGACAGACCTTAAAATTGTAATCCATTGAGATATTTTAAAACTCAGTTATAATGATATATAATTTATATACAATAAAATTCACGTTTACTGGATGTAAAGTTGTGTGTTTTGACATGTAGGTGGAATCATATGAAATTGAAAATCATTGTGTCTGGCTTCTTTAACTTAGCATAATAACTTTGAAATTTATCAATGCTGTAGTTTGGTCCATTTAATTGCTGAGTAGTGTTTCCTTTTATGGAAGTACCATAATTTTATTTATCCATTTACTCATCAAAGGAAATTTGGGTTATTCCTAGTTTTGGGTGATTATTAAGAATAATGTTATAAACACTCAAGTACAGATTTTAGTAAATACAAATTTTCATTTCTCCTACTAATGGAATTTCTCAATCACATAAGTTTAATATTAACTTTATGAGGCTGCCAAACTGTTTTCTATACGAGTGGTAGCATTTTGCATTTCTACTGAAGATCTATAAGTTCTAGTTTCTCCACATCTTGTCAGCACTTGGTATTATTGTCAGTTTTACTAAGCCATTATAATAAGTATGTATTGGTGTCTCATTGCAGTTTTAATTTGCATCTCTTTAATGACTAACAATATTGAATTTTTGTGTGTGTGCTTTTGCCATCCATTTATCTTCTTTAGTGAAGTATCTGCTCAAATTTTTGGCCATTTCTTTAAAAATAATTTGACGGCTTGTTTTCTCATGCTTAATTTTTAGGAGTTCTTTATACATTCTAGATATAAATCCACTATCAGACATATAATTTGAAAATATTTTCTCTCAGTTAGCAGCTTCTCTTTTTATTATCTTAACATTACCTTCCACAGAGCAAAAGTTTTTAATTTTGATGAAGTCTTTTTAGTTATTATTTTTAATTTTATTGATCACACTTTTAGTGTTGTATCCAAGAAATCTTTGTTTAACCTGGGGTCAAAATTTTGCCCTATGTTTATTCTAGAAGTTTTACAGTTTTAGGTATACACTTAGATTTTTGTACCACTTTGAGTTGATTTTATATGTGATATGAGGTATGGATTGAGGTTATTATTTTTTTTGCATTGGATATTTAATTGCTCCCGCACCATTTGTTTTCAAGACTATTCTTTCACTATTGAATTGCTTTCCCTCATTTATCAAAAATCAATTTACCATGTTTGTGAAAGCCTATTACTGAAGTCTCTATTGTCTTCTATTAATTTGTATGTTTATTCTTATTTCAACAGTACATTGTATTGATTACTATTGCTTTATACTCATTCTTAAAGACAGGTGATGCCTGTCCTTCAACTTTGTTCTTTTTTTTTTCAAAATTATTTAGCTATTTTCAGTTTCCTTGTCTTCCTGAATGTATTTTCAATCAAGTTGTCAATACCTCCACAAATCCTGCTGGGATTTTGACTGGAATTGTGTGACATCTGTATCTACTTGAAGAGAATTGATATTTTAGTAATATCTGTTTATTTTTGTCTTCTTTCATTGACATTTTGTTATTTCAACATTCAGCTTCTGCCTGTACTTTGTTAGATTTATAATACCTAAGTATTTTATATTTTTGGTTGTTGTAAATGGTGCTTTTAAATAAAAGATTTATTTTCTTATTGTTAAAAATCAGTAAGTAGAAATATGATTAATTTTTGTATATTGTATTCTATGCCCTTATTAAATTCACTTATTACTTCTAAGAAATCTTTTTGTAGATTTCTTGAGATTTTCTATATTATTAATCGTATCTTCAAAATAGAAATGGTCTTATTTCTTCCTTTTCTAGCAGTATGCCTTTTAATTCTTTTTCTTGACTTATTTTACTAGCTAGGATTTCCAATATGATGTTGAATAGAAGAGATGAGATGAACATCCTTGGTATGTTTCTGATCTTTGGGGAAAGGCTTGAGTTTTTGCCCATTAAATACAATGTTAGTTAGAGATGTTTTATAGGTACACTTAGCCAGGTTAAGGAATTTTTCTTATATTCCTAGTTTGCTGAGAGTTATTTTCATGAATAGATGTTGATACATGTCAAGTGATTTTCTGCATCTATTAACAAGATCATGCAGTTTTTTTCTCTAGTTTGTTAATATGGTAGATAACATTGGTCAATTTTTGAGTGTTGACTAGCCTAGGATAAAATCCATTAGGTCATGACACATTGTCTTTTTTTATATATTGCTGGATTCAGTTCAATAATATTTTGTTGAGGATGATTTTTTTATGTTCATGTGGGATATTGATTTGTAGTTTCTTTCCTTGTGCAGTCTTTATGTGTTTTTGATAGCAGGGTAATAGTATTGTCATAAAGTGAGTTGGGAACATTTCTTTACTTTTTATTTTCTGGAGGAGATTATGTATTAATTTTGGTATAATTTTCCATAGGAACCATCTAGGAGTTTTCTTTGCTGCAATGTTTTTAGCTATAAATTCAATTTCTTTAAGACATATAGCACTATTTAGGTGTTCTATTTCTTATTATCTAAGTTTTGGTAGTTTTTATCTTTCAATAAATCAGTCCATTTATATATGTTTTTGAGTTTATATATATAATATTATTTACAATAATCCTTTGTCATCTATTTAATAATTGTGAGACCTTTAGTGATATCCCTGGAGTAATATCTTCATTCCTGATATTAGTAATTTGTTTCTTTTCTATCTTTTTCTAAGTCAGACCAGCTAAATCTTTATAATTTTTTTAATCTTAAAATAAAAAAAGCTTGACAGTGATGTCAGCATCGTGGCAGAATGAGTTCTTCACTTTGTCTCTCCCCTATAAGTTACGACCAATGGATATCCACTTACCAATGGATGAGTCTCTACAAAGCACAATAAGATGCCTAAGATATTGATGCATCTCTACATCTGAAAGTGAGTGAATTGGACCCCCAGGAAGCAGTAGAACTAGTGGAGAAACCTCCCTCCCCTGGCAGCAGCAAGCAAGGGCTTGGATCCTCATGTAGCAACTCACGTGACTATGAGCAATGGTGGCAGCCTGGCCTGCATGACTTCTTGTGGAGTGGTAGCGGTGAAAGCCCAGCCCACATGACAGCTGGCAGATGGAGTGGGAGCAGAAAAGACAGCACCTGAGTCCCCTCGTGGTGGCAGGTGGATCCTGCAACCAGAGGTATCAGGAACCACAGCAGAACCAGTGACCCAGCCCCCAGTGGTGGCACCCCCACACTGGCTCCACCAGCAGAGGGAGCTGCATACAAGTCCCTGCCCCTAGGCCCCTAGCAGCAACAGTGACACCTGCAGACCCAGCATGCCTGGTAGCAGTGCAACCAGCACCCAAGACAACCCAGAAACAGCAGCTCAGGAGTAGCAAGGGCCAGAGCATCTGAGCCCATGGAGAGCCCACAGAGAGCCAGTGGGGGAATATGAGACTCAGGTGACCCTGAAAGCAGCATAAGAGCTCACAGTCTGTTGACCCCAGTTGCATCACCTAAGACTGAAGCAACATCATAAGCAGCAAGGCACCAGCAACCCCAGAGGCAGAAGCAGCACAAGGAGGGCACTATTGATGCCTCTGGAAGAGGCAGTGCTGGGTGGAAAGTGCAGGCTCTCAAATACAGTCACAAGCAACTCAGAACCGAAATTACCAAAGCCTTACCCAAATAAGAAAGGGTAGTTACTAACACAAATGGGCCAGCAGAGGATCAGTTCATCAAACACCATGAAGAACTACAATAACACTGCAGAAGAGAAGGAAAATGACAACTGTCCAGAAGTCAATATTTGAAGTCAGAAGATTACAATCTAACTGACAGAGAATTCAAAATAGCTGTCATAAAGAAACTCAGGGAGTTAGAAGAAAACTCAGAAAGACAGTTCAGTGAGCTCCAGAATGAAATTAATGAACAGAAGGAGTACCTCACCAAAGAGATAGAAACTCTAAAAAAAAAACCCCAACAAATTCTGGAGATGAAGAACACAAGTAAAGAGATAAAAAAATAATGTAGGAAGCATTAAAAATAAAGCAGACCAGGGCTAGCCCAGCAGCATAGCAGTTAAGTTCACACACTCCACTTCAGCAGCCCGGGGTTCGCAGGTTCGGATCCCAGGTGTGAACCAATGCACCGCCATGCTGTCAAACCATGCTGTGATGGCATGCCATATAAAGTAGAGGAAGATGGGCATGGATGTTATTCCTCAGCAAAAAGAGGAGGATTGGCAATGGGTGTTAAGCTCAGGAATAATCTTCCTCACACACACAAACAAAAAATAGAGCAGACCATATGGAGGAGGGAATTAGTGAGCTTGAAGATAGAAACCTAGAAGTGATTAAGGTGGAGGAGGAGAGAAAACTAAGATTAAAAAAAAAAGAAATTCTTTGACAAATATCTGACTCAGGAAAAGTAACATCAGGATTATACTTATCTGAGAAGGAGAAAGGAGCAGAGACCTTATTCAAAGAAATAATAGCTGAGAGCTTCCCAAACCTGGAGAAGGAACTAGACATGCACATACATGATGCTAATAGAATTCTTAATTGTCTCAATGCAAAAAAACCTTCTCCAAGTCATATGATATTAAAACTGTCAAAAGTCAATGACAAAGAAGAAAATATTAAGGGCAGCAAGGCAGAAGAAAATAACCTACAAAGAAACCCCCATCAGGCTTTCAGTGGACTTCTCAGCAGAAACTCTACAGGATACAAAAGAGGGGAATGATACATTCAAAATACTGAAAGACAAAATCTATCAGCCAAGAATACTCTATCCAGTGAAATTATCCTTCAATTATGACAGAGAAATAAAAGTTTTCCCAGACAAACAAAACCTGAGGGTGTTCATTGCCACTAGACCTGACTTACAAGCAATGACAAAGGAAGCTCTCCTACCTGAAACAAAAGGCAAAGGTTTACAAAGCTTTGAGCAAGGAGATAAATAAATAGAATCAGAAATTTGCAGCTGTATATCAGAATAGGTTAGTAAACAATTATAACATAAAGGATAAAGGGAAGGAATGAGTCAAAAATAACTATAACCACTTCAATTTGGTCACAAGCTTACAACAAAGAAAAGAACAATTTGTGACAAGGAAAACATAGAAGGGGAAGAAGAAAGGGGTGGAACCTGTATAGGCCAATGGAGATAAGATGCTATCAGCAGGAAAAGAACTGTCTCATCTTTGAGGTCTTTTATACAAACCTCACAGTAACCACAAAACAAAAATTCAGAGCAGGGTCACAAATCATGAATAATGAGAAAACCATCATAGAAAACCACCAAATTGCAATGGCAGACAGAAATACAAGGAAAACGAAACAATGGAAGTATAGAACAACTGGAAAATAAGAGATAAAATGGCAGTATTAAGCCCTCATATATCAATAATCACCCTAAATGTAAATGGATTGAATTCTCCAATCAAAAGACACAGAGCAGCTGCATGGATTAAAAAATGAGACCCAACAATATGCTGCCTCCAGGAAACACATATCAGCTCTAAAGAAAAAATATAGGCTCATAGTGAAGGGATGGAAGGTGATACTCCAAGCAAATGGCAAACAAAAGGAAATGAGTGTAGCCCTACTTATATCAGACAAAGCAGACATCAAGATAAAAAAGTTGAGACAAAGATGGGCATTGTATGATGATAAAAGGGACATTCACCAAGAAGACATAACACTTATTAATACATATGCACCTAACACAGGAACACCAAAGTATTAAAGCAACTACTAGCAGACCTAAAGGGAGAAACTGACAGCAGCACAATAATAATAGGGGACCTTACCACCCCACATAGGTCAATGGATAGATCACTCAGACAGAACGTCAAGGAGGAAACATTGGCCTTAAATGAAACACTAGACTCAATGGACTTAATAGATCTATATAGAACACAGAACATCCCATCCAGAAACAGCAGAATACACATTATTCTCAAGTGCACAAGGAACATTCTCAAAGATGGACCATATCTTGGGAAAAAAGGCAAGCCTCCATAAATTTAAGAAGATTGAAATCATATCAAGCATCTTTTTCTGAGCACAACACTATGAACCTAGAAATCAATTACAAGAAAAAGGCTGGGAAAATCACAGATATGTGGAGACTAAACAACATGTTACTAAACAACTATTGGATCAATGAAAAAATAAAAGAGCAATCAAAAAACACCCGGAGACAAATGAAAATGAAAACACAACATACCAAAACTTATAGGATGCAGCAAAAGCAGTACTAAGAGGTAAATTTATAGCAATAATGCCTACCTTAAAAAACAAGAAAAATCTTAAATGAACAAGCTTACACTACACATAAAAGAACTAGAAAAAGAAAAAAATAAAGCCCAAAGTCAGGAAAAGGAAGAAAATAAAAAAAATCAGAGCAGAAATAAATGAAATAGAGACTAAGAAAACAATAGAAAGGATCAATGAAACTAAGAGCTGGTTCTTTCAGAAGATGAACAAAATTACAAACCTTTAGCCATACTCAAGAAAAAAAGAAAGAAGACTCAAATAAATAAAATCAGAACTGAAAAAGGAGAAATTACAATGGGCACTACAGAAATACAAAGGATTATAAGAGAACACTATGAAAAGCTATACACCAACAAACTGGATAACCTAGAAGAAATGGGTAAATTCTTCAAATCACACAGCATCTTAAAGCCAAATCAAAAAAGAAATGGAAAATCTGAATAGACCAAATCACAAGCAAAGAGATTGAAACAGTAATCAAAAACTTACCAAAAAACAGAAGTCCAGGACCAGATGGCTTCTCTGGTGAATTCCACCAAACATTCAAAGAAGATTTAATTCCTGTGCTTCTCAAACTATTCTGAAAGATTGTAGAGGATGCAACTCTTCCTAACTCATTTCATGAGGCCAATATTACCCTAAAATCAAAGCTAGACAAGGACAATACAAAAAAGGAATATTACAGGCCAATATTGCTGATGAACATAGATGCAAAAACACCTCAATAAAATATTAGCAAATCGAATACAACAATACATTAAAAGGATCTCACACCATGATCAAGTGGGATTTATTCCAGGGATGCAGGGATGGTTCAACATCCATAAATCAATCAATGCGATGTGCCACATTAACAAAATGAGAGTAAAAATTGCATGATCACTTCAGTAGATGCAGAGAAACCATTTTACAAGATCCAACATCTACTTATGATAAAAATTCTCAATAAAGTGGAAATAGAAGGAAGGTACCTCAACATAATAAAGGCCATATATGTCAAACTCACAGCCAACATTATGCTCAATGGTGAAATACTGTTAGCCTTGAGAACAGGAACAAGACAAGGGTGCCCACTCTTATTCAACATGGTACTGGAAGTTTTGGCCAGAGCAACTAGGCAAGAAAAAGAAATAAAAGGGATCTAAATTGGAAAGGAAGAAGTAAAACTCACTATTTCAGATGACATGATTCTATATATAGAAAATCCTAAAGAATCCACCAGAAACTGTTAGAAATAATCAACAAACATAGTCAAATTGCAAGGTACAAAATCAATATACAAAAATCAGTTGAATTTCTATACACTAAAAATGAACTAGCAGAAAGAGAAGTTAAGAATACAATTCCATTTACAATCACAACAAAAATAATCAAATATCTAGGAATAAATTTAACTGAAGAAGTGAAAGACCTATACACTGAAAACTATAAGACATTATTGAAAAATATCAAAGAAGACGTAATATCTGACCTTATATCCTGCTTACTTGCAAAGTTTCTTATTAGCTCTAGGAGGTTTTCTGAAGATACCTTAATATTTTCTATGCAAATAATCATATAAACTTGAAATAAATATAATTATACTTCTTACTTTATAAATTTTATGCCTTTTATTTTTTATTTGTCTTTTCTCTTTGTCAAATGAAAATGGTAAAAGCACACATCCTTTTCTTCTTGACAAACCTGGTGGCAAATCATTCAATATTGTACCAATAAGTATAATGTTAGCTGTAGGTAATTTTTAAACTACCGTTTATCAGTTTTAGGAACTTTTCTTCTCTTTCTAGTTTACTTATAGTTTTTATCATGAATTGGAGCTGAATTTTGTCAAATGTTTTTTCTACATTCATTGGAGTAACCATTATTTTGTTCATTTATTCTATTAAAGCAGTGAAATACATTGATTTCTTTTTGAATGTTAAATCAACCTTGCATTCTTAAGATAAATAGCACTTGGTCATAATGTATTACCATTTTAATGTTTTGTTAGATTTATTTGCTAAAATTTCGTTGGGGAGATTGCATCTATTTTCATGGATATTAATCTATAATTTCTTGTCTTACCATGTCTTTGTCTAGCTTTATAAGACAAATGCTGGCTTCATAAAAGTAGTTGAGAAGTATTCCTTTCTATTCTATTTTCTGTAAGAATTTGTATAAGCATTCTGTTATTTGTTACTTAAATACTTAACAGAATTTACTAGTAAATCCACTTCAGTCTGGAGTTTCCCTTGTAATAAGCATTTGAGAAGAACTATTATTATTTTATTATACATAGAATTATTCATATTTCCTGTTACCTGCTGCCTAATCTAGAGCTCCTCTCTTTTAGGTTGCGCCTTGTTTACTGAAGAGTCTGAGCCATTGGCCACCATGCCTTTCTCAGAGTGTAGCTGCTTTGATGACACACTTAACGTCAAAATTGAGCAAGAGAATAAAAAGAAACACCCAGTTGGATCACTTGGGTGCCAAACTTAGTCCTCCTTGCCTCCATAACCAGTCCTATGGCATGCATATACATGCTTACACTTTACATTAAAAATTTTACTAAAAGTCCTAGCCAGTAAAATTAGCACCACCTCCTCCCAATTATTGAGAACAACTATCCCCGCCTAGGATCTTGATTCCTTTCTGTGAAGGTCTCTTGTTAGAAGGAAACTGAAGTAACAAGGCATCAACCATAGCTTAAAGTTTAAGGGATTCTTACTTTGTCCACTTGTGGATGTGTCACCTATCTTAAAAGCAGGCATGCTACACCCACACAGGAAGAATAAGTTGCCTAAGTGAGTTACTGGGAGTGACGGTAAGTGAGGCTACCATTCCTTGGTTCCAGGACCTATTTACTTTACCTATTGAGAGCATAGCACCATATAATGGCCATTGTTATAGTGCATACTGCATCTAAAATATGCCATCTCATCTTTGGAGGGAATATTCTCCAAACTGGTACCACAGTAGACCTCCAAGAGACTTCCACCATTCTTTCAGGCTAGAAGTTTACGGTTGGTGTGATTTATGATAAGACCAGTGGATTCCATGGTCATGTTACTACTACCACACCTCTTTTTCTATAAAGTGGATTGCCTGGCCCAGTGAGTTATTATGTGTGATCCTGTGTTGCTGGTTCAAACACATTGTCAGCTCTCTGATGATTTTATATTGGCTGAAGTCTTTCAGGGAGAAAAGTCAAACCCACAGTTGGAGTATGTATCAGTTCTAGTTATGATGAACCATTGCACCTCCAGGGTGAAAGGAGTCTAATATAATCAACTTGCCATTGAATGAGAAGCTGATTTCCTTAAGGAGTAGTGCCATATCAGGAATCCAGCATCAATTTCTGTTGCTGGCAGGTCATATGACAATGAAAATCACTAGGTCGGTCCTGGTGAGTTGCAATACATGCTGTTTGGTCCAAACCAAGACTCCATATTTGCCATAATGCCTACTTTATTCATATCCCCACAGGTCCAACACTGGGGTGACTAAAGGCAGAGGCTAGCTGATGTCAACTCACCAAATCATTCTTCTGCTTGGTTGTGTAATGTCTTTTCTGTGATGCAAGCTCTTTAGCGAGCTAAAACAATCATATGTGATATAAAAATCTTCACTCTTTGTGCTCAATCCCATAGGTTCATCTTAATGCCACCTTTACAAATCTCCTTATCCCTGATATTCAAATATTTCTCCTTCCAGACCCCTGACTAACCTGTCAAACCATTGACCATACCCCACGAGTCTATAAATATCCTTTCATTTGGAGGTGACATCAGTGATACACACATAATAACTCACTGGGCCAGGCAATCCACTTTATAGAAAAAGAGGTGTGGTAGTAGTAACATGACCATGGAATCCACTGGTCTTATCAATGTTTAGAGATTCTTTGACACCACTCCCATTGAGAGGTGAACTTAATTTGTTCTGCTCTTGAATTTGGGCTAGCCTAAGCCTATTTTGACCAAAGGGTATGGTAAAGTAAATGCTATTCTAGTTCTGGCTGGCAGTTTCTGGCTCAGTCACTTGGAGCCCTGAGCTGCCATGTAAGAATTCCAAAGCCCACAGAGGATGGTCCACAGTGAGCATCTCAGGGATACTGATGCCCCTCTCAAAAGTGCATTGCTTTGGTAATGGACTGTTCTCGCAGACTCACCCATGGAATATAATCATCTGGAAAGCTTTCTAACCTATGTAGTACATGCAGTTTAGCATGTCCACTTCTCTGAGACTTTGGATTCCTTCTTCCAGCATGTTGCAGTTATGACATATCTACTTCACTTAATCTAGGCCATTGATTTCTCCAAGTTCCCAAGGATATTTCTAGCAGTGTGTTAGGATCATATCCCAGGATCCTTGGCAAGGCATTAAAATTTTGTATCATGGGAGAGTGTTCCAACATGATAAACTCTCTCTTATGCATTTGTGTGTCCCTTCCTCCTTGATCCAGAATCCTCAGGTTCCTTTTCTGTAGATACTTCCCTAGCTCCTTCCAGTATATGTTAGTTAGGTCCTGTATTCCTTTTGTGAATAGTCCCTTTTGCTCTTAGTAGTCTCAGCACTTCCTCAGCCAAATTTTGTATTGACTTAACTCTAATTAGTAGTCTGGTTGCCTAGAAAGGAAGTGTGGATAGATCCTGAGGGGATAATGTGTTCTCTTGAAAGGCAGAAGGCTCTGTATCAACTTTAAGCAGGGAGTGAGCACTAGCTTTTAACAGGAAAAAGGTGGCCAATTTTGTAGGCTAAAAGGTCCAGGGAAATTGAGATCCAAGAATTTCTAGTACATCAATTCAGATGTCTTCATCCTATGACAGAAGTTCTACTGTTCACCAATTTGAGGCAAAGCATTCTTGAAGGACTTGAGAATGTAACCCTGGAGTTCTGTTAATCTTATAAATAAGTTCTAGGTCTAATCACAGCTTCTTTTTTTTCTTTTTGCTTCTGGCTGCAGACATTGTGCTCGGCTGCCAAATTGGCCCTCTGTCTTTCACACAGAGACTTTAACTGATGATTAATTACTCTCTGCCTTTCATTCTCTTTCTCTAAAGAATCTATTAGCCCCAGCAACAATCATCCAATATTATAGTCCTTATAGTTACTATTGTCCTCATACCTCTCAAACAGTAGACATGCCCCAACCAATGCTTTCCTTTTTACTGGTATCCCATTTCAGTTCACCACTGAACTGACAGTTTTAATAATTGTATCATTTACCACATGCCAGGGGCTGGCAGTACTTCACCAACCACCAAAAAACAGATCCTCACTGCCAACTGGGTGGTGGGTGACCCAATTTCAAGATCACCTTCTAGAATCTGCTTCCTTTAACCACTTCTGGTACCTGCTGTAGGAGCCCAGGTTTCTTGAGAAATAGACTCTGAGATGGAGGTTTGCATTCAGGAAGTTTATCTAGAAGTACTCTGAAACTTGAAGGAGAAGTGAAGGAAGCAGATTGGGCAGAGGGTGCTCTAACACTGGTAAAACCCAGCAGATTTGTCCTGCTTTGAGGCAAGGGAGCTAGGCCTCTATACCAACACATCAACTTGGTCATTGGACATGGGCAGACTTCAGGAAGGGAGGAGGCAATGTGTGAGGCAGCTCTTTTCAGATGAGGGGGATTCCTCAAGGGGGACTCAGCTGAGAACAGTCAGCCACCAACATTCCCAGCAGCTGGGGAATGAGTCCTGATGTAAAGGGGGGTGTGATTTGGACAGCTCACCACAGGAATATTCTAAGTGCTCAAAGACCACATCTATAGTTAAACAACGTTAATTTATTAACTTTATGTAACAAAATAGAACTCATACCATGGTTGACTATAGTTGTCTTACTTACATGGAGGTGGAATGGATTTATTAAAGGTTTCAGAATTGTGCTGGTGATTTTAGGGATTGTCTTAGTCACTTGGGCTGCCATAACAAAATATCACAGACTGGATAGCTTATAAACAATAGAAATTTATTTCTCACAGTTCTGGAGGCTGGAAGCCCAAGATCAGGGAGCTAGCATGGTTGAGTGAGGGTCCTCTTCTGGGTCACAGAATTCTCATGTGGAATCCTTACATGGCAGAAGGGGCCTCTTTTATAAAAGCATTAATCCTAATTATGAGGACCCTTCCCTCATGAGCCAATCACTTCCTAAAGGCCACACTTCCTAATACCATCACATTGGGAGTTAGGATTTCAACATATGAATTTTGGGGAGACAAAGACATTCCAACCATAGCAGGGATGACATAAGGAAGCAGGTATTTTTTTCTTAATTGGATACTATCACAAAGCTAAAGCAATTTGATGATGGTATATTTTAATGTGGTTTATCTAGAAGGCAGGAGGAAAGAAATGGGGCCAGAATTGTCATTGGTAAAGGAACAGAAGTCACTGCTCCCAACACAGACACTTTGTTGTCTGGGAGAGGGAAATGCTGTTTGATTACTTTTATGGTTGTATAGTGTCCTTGCTTTTGTGCCATTTCATTATTTTACCACATACATAGGTATGTGTGTATATATCTATCCATCTGTCTCTGTGTGTGTAAAATAAACAATAAATATTTTGTGACTACATTTTATATATAATATAGTCAATGTAAAGGAAATAGGAGCTTCTCTTAAATTTTATTCTAATTACATGTGTAATTAATAAATACATTCTACTTGTAAAAAACTTAATGAAAGATAAGTTCTGCTCCCTGTGGCAGCCTCTTTAGCAGTTTGTGATATATCTTTAGAAAAGTGTTTGTCTTTTTCTTTATCCTTTCTATACAATGACATACATATTATGTAACCATTAAATATTTATAATGTTTTGTGTGTTTCACATAATAATATGCTGAATGTATCATGAAACAGTATTATTTTACTTATTACGACTTGAGAATATTCCATATAGATTTGCTTCTTTAATTTTCCATTGATGTAAAAGTGGTATATAACATTATGTAAGTTTCATGTGTACATTATAATTCAACATCTGTATACGTAACTAAGTGATCACCACCAAAAGTCTAGTCACCATCCATCACCATACACTGACCCCTTCACTCATTTTGCTCACCTCCCCAACCTCTCTCCTTTCTGGTAACCACCAATCTGTTCTCTGTATCTACAAGTTTGTTTTTGTTTTATTTGTTCCTTGTTTGTTTTTTCAATTCCACATATGAGTGAAATCATATGGTATTTGTCTGTCTTTGATTCATTTCTCTTAGCAAAATACCCTCAAGGTCCATCCATGTTGTCACAAATGGCACAATTTCATTCTTTTTTATGACTGAGTAGTAGTCCACTGCACATATATACCACAACTTCTTTATTCATTCATCCATAAATGGACACTTATGTTGTTTCCATGCCTTGGCTATTGTAAATAATGTTGCAACGAACATAGGGGTACATATATCTTGTCAAATTAGTGTTTTTGTATTCTTTGGATAAATGCCAAAAAGTGGAATAGCTGGATCATATGGTACTTCTACTCTTAATTTTTTGAAGAATCTTCATACTTCATACTTCATACACATTAGTGGCTTCACCAATTTACATTCCCCCCAAGAGTGTATGAGGGTTTCCTTTTCTCCACATCCTCTCCAATACTTCTTATTTCTTATATTTTTGATAATAGCAATTCTAATAAGTGTGGGGTGATCTCTCATTGTGGTTTTGATCTGCATTTTCCTAATAATTAGTGATGTTGAACATATTTTCATGTTCAAGTTGGCCATCTATATATCTTCTTTGGAAAAAAATGTGTATTTAGATCCTCTGTACATTTTTTAATCGGGTTGTTTGTTTTTTTTATTTTTGAGTTGTATGAGTTCTTTATATATTTTGGATATTAGCCCCTTGTCAGATATATGACTTGCAAATATCTTCTCCCATTCAGTAGGTTGCCTTTGCATTTTGATGATGGTTTCCTTCACTGTGCAGAAACTTTTTAGTTTGATGTAGTCCCATTTGTTTATTTTTTCTTTTGTTTCCCTTGCCTTTGGAGTAATTTACACAAAGATATTGCTAAGACCAAAGTCAAGGAGGTTACCACCTATGTTTTCTTCTAGAAATTTTATGGTTTCAGGTCTTACATTCAAGTTTTCAATCCAACTTGGATTAATTTTTATGTATGGTGTAAGAGAGTGCTCTAGTTTCATTCTTTTGCATGTGGCTACCCAGTTTTCCCAATACTATTTATTGAAGAGACTACCTTTTCTCCATTGTATATTCTTGGCTCCTTTGTCATAAATTAGTCATCTATATATGGTGGGTTTAATTCTGGGCTGTCAATTCTGTTCCATTAATCTGTGTGTCTATTTTTATGCCAATACCATGATATTTTGATTGCTACAGCTTTGTAGTATAGCTTGAAATCAGGGAGCATGATACCTCCAGCTTTGTTCTTTTTTCTCAAAATTGCTTTGGCTATTTGAGATCTTTCGTGGTTCCACACAAATGTTAGAATTATTTATTCTAGTTTTGTGAAGAATGCCATTGAAATTTTGATAGGAATTGTATTGAATCTGTAGACTGCTTTAAGTAGTTTGGACATTTTAACAATATTAATTCTTACAATCCATGGGCATGAAATATCTTCCCATTTGTTTATGTCTTCTTCAATTTCTTTCTTCAATGTCTTATAGATTTCAGTGTACAGGTCTTTCACCTCCTTGGTTAAATTTATTCCTAGGTAGAGTTGTGTGC
The DNA here is from genome assembly GCA_031878705.1 of Tapirus indicus. Classification (NCBI taxonomy): domain Eukaryota; kingdom Metazoa; phylum Chordata; class Mammalia; order Perissodactyla; family Tapiridae; genus Tapirus; species Tapirus indicus. The sequence goes on from CM062933.1 coordinate 5,715,634, forward strand.
CATATAATGGTTTTTCAGTCAAGGATCACATACTTGGCAGTGGTTCCATAAAACTGGTACCATATAGCCTGGGTGCATAGTAGTTTATAGCATCTAGGTTTGTGGAAGTACACTGTATGATGTTTGCACAATGATAAAATTGCCTAATGACGCATTTCTCAGAAAGTATCCCTGTCATTAAGCAGTGCATGACTGTATTTTATTCTTTTTCATGCAATTGTAAATGGGATTGTTTTCTTACTTTCTTTTTCTCATAGTTCATTATCAGTGTATAGGAATTCTACAGATTTCTGTACATTGATTTTGTGTCCTGCAACTTTACTGAATTCAAGTATTCTAATAGTCTTTTGGTGGAGTCTTTAGTGTTTTCTATATATATAGTATCATGCCATCTGCAAATAGTAACAGTTTTACGTCTTCCTTTCCAGTTTGGATGCCTTTTATTTCTTTTTCTTGCCTAATTGCTGTGGCTAGGACTTCCAATACTATCTTGAATATAATTGGTGAGAGTGGGCACATTTGTCTTTTCCTGGTCTCAGAGGAAAAGCTTTCAGTTTTTCACCATTAAGCTTGATGTTACTTGTGGGTTTGTTACATATGGCCCTTACTATGTTGAAGTAAATTCCTTCTACACCTACTTTGTTGAGAGTTTTTATCATAAATGAATGTTGGATTTTGTCAAATGCTTTTTCTGAAACTATTAAGATGATCATATGATTTTTATCTTTAATTTTTGTTAATGTGATGTATCACATTGATTGATTTGCAAATGTTGAACCACCCTTGCATCCCTGCAATAAATCTCACTTGATCGTGGTGTATGATCCTTTTAATGTACTGTTGAATTTGGTTTGTTAATATTTTTGACTTTTTTTGCATCTATGTTCATCAATGATATTGGCCTATAATTTTGTCTTTTTGTGATGTCCTTGTCTGGTTTTGATATGAGTAATGTTGGCCTCATAAAATGAGTTTGGAAGCATTCCTTCCTCTTCAATTTTTTCTGAAAGAGTTTGAGAAGTATAGGTATTAAATCTTTTTTGAATGTTTGGTAGAATTCATCAGTGAAGTTGTCTGGTCCTAGACTTTTGTGTGTTGGGAGGTTTTTGATTACTGATTCGATCTTCTTACTAGTAATGTCTATTCAGATTCTCTATTTCTTCATGATTCAGTCTTGGAAAATTGTATGTTTCTAGGAGTTAATCCATTTCTTCTAGTCTGTCCAATTTGTTGGCATGTAGTTGTTCATAGTAGTCTCTTACTATCCTTTGTATTTCTATGGTATCCATTGTAACTTCTCTTGTTTCTGATTTTGTTTTTTAGAGCCCACTCTATTTTCTTGCTTAGTCTAGCTAAATGTTTGTCAATTTTGTTTATTTTTTCAAAGAACTAGCTTTTAGTTTCATTGATCTTTTCTATTGTCTTTCTAGTCTCTATTTCATTTATTTCCACTCTTATCTTTCTTATTTTCTTCCTTCTACTAACTTTGCGCTTCAGTTGTTCTTCTTTTTCTATCTCCTTTGGGTGTAAAGTTAGATCATTTATTTGACATTTTTCTTGTTCCTTGAGGTAGGCCTGTATTGCTATGGACTTCCCTCTTAGAACTGCTTTTGCTGTATCCCAAACATTTTGGTTTGCGATGTTTCTATTTTCATTTGTCTCCAGGAGTTTTTTGACTTCTTCTTTGATTTCTTCAATGACTTAATGGTTGTTCAGTAACATGTTGTTTAATCTCCACATTTTTGTGTTTTTTCCAGTTTTCTTCTTGTTATTGATTTCCAGTTCCAACCATTGTGGTTGGAGAAGATGCTTGATATAATTTCAATCTTCTTGAGTTTACTTAGACTTGCTTTGTGGCCTAATATGTGATCTATCCTGGATAATGTTCCATGCATGCTTGAGAAGAATGTGTACTCTGGTGTTTTGGGATGGAATGTTCTGTATATATCTATTAAGTTCATTTGGTCTAATGTGTTGCTTAAGGCTGGTGTTTCCTTATTAATTTTCTGTCTGGATAATCTACCCATTAATGTAATTAAAGTGTTAAATTCCCCTACTATTATTGTATTGCTGTCAATTTGTCACTTTAGGTTCATTAATATTTGTTTTATATACCTTGATGCACCTATGTTGGGTGCATATATATTTACAAATGTCATGTCTTCTTGCTGGATTGACCACTTTATCATTATGTAATGCCCTTCTTTGTCTTTTATTACAGTCTTTGTTTTAAAGTCTATTTTGTCTGTTGTGAATATAGCTATATCAGCTTTCTTTTTGTTTCCAATTGCATGAAACATCTTTCTCCATCCCTTCATTTTCAATCTGTGTGTTTCCTTACCTCTGAAGTGAGTCTCTTGGAGGCTGCATATTGATGGGTCTTGTTTTTTTAATCCATTCAGCCACTCTATGTCTTTTGATTGGAGAGTTTAGTCTGTTTACACTTAAAGAAATTATTGATAGGTCTGTACTTATTGCCATTTTGTTAATTGTTTTCTGGCTATTTTCATAGTTCTTCTCTGTTCCTTTCTTCTCTTTTTCTCTTCCCTTGTTGTCTGATGGCTTTCTTTATGTTATATTTAGACTCCTTTCTCATTTTCTTTTGTGTATTTATTATAAGTTTTTTGCTTTGTGGTTACCATAAAGTTCATCTATAACTTCCTATGTGCAAACAGTCTGCTTTAAGTCGATAGCAACTTAAATTTTAACATTCCAAAACTTCATTTGAAAACATTCCAAAACCTTTTTTTTCATATCTACCAGGTATTGTCCCATTTAATCCTGTATATCTATTTCTATATATTTAAAGATATCCTTTACTTCAGTGTTTTTATTTTGGGGAAGGGAGGAAATCCTAAATGAAAAAAGTCACTTTCAAATTGATCTATGGTTTTAATCCTATGTAGAGTGAAAGAACATTGTTCATATCATTCTTTGTATTTATTTTCCTGATGTGTTTTGGATTTTTTCTTTGCAGATTCACCTTGAATGTGGGATCCTGCATGGGCTCCCCATAAGGAGTATTAGGATGAAATAAGGTAGTGAGTGCCACTAAAAGCAGTTCTGGGCACATAGACTTTCAATGAGCCTTAGAACATTTTATTATATCTGCTATCTGTCTAGCATTTCTTTTATTGCTTTCATCTGGCCCTACAGATCTCATCCTAGAACCTCTTATTATATTGGTGAATTGATGTAGGCTCCTGCTGGAAGGAAGTTTATTAATGTCTCCCTTGAAATGCACCTTAGACCCAGGCAGCAATCACTCCTAGCTCTTTTCAGTTTCTTTTTATGTGCAGAGAGCCACATCCTAGCCCTGGTTTCAAGTAGTGAGTACCTCTCATTCTTTGCCCCATGGGTCATTTTTAATCTTTTACCCCACAGAGTGCAACTCTCTACTCCCTGACCCTACTTCTAGATCCACAGCTTAGCAGGCCCACAGTTTTTTCAGGACTTTCTGCTTTGTCTTCTATTTCAACTTTTGGTACACTCAGATGCTTACCTAATTTATTTTCTCCATCTTTGTTATTGGAACTGAGATCAGGGGACAGCCCAAGTATGAACGTTCTATATCATATTAATTAAAAAACTCATCAATGTATTTTACAAGGTCTGCTTACAACTTTATAGTACAGCCTTCTATTTCATTCTACTAAAAACAGTTTCCAATAGCTTGGCATTCAGTCTTAGGCAGATCACTTAAGTAAAAACATATACTTTGTATTAATTCACTTTATCTGAAACTAGAATCCATTGGATTTACAGTTGCCAACATGGCATAAAATTTCCTATTTATAAGAATGATAGCTCTTTGCATTCTGTATTTTATCAAGCCTCTATTTGGTAAATGGTATTGCATTAATCCCAAGGCTATATAGTTGCCATTTTTCAACCAAGACCACTAAATATCTTCATTTTATATCTGAGGAAAGTTTTATTTGAATAAATGAATGCTTTCTTAATTATCATGAAAACATTTTGTGACAATGAAATTCTGAACATTAGTTTTATTTAAGTGCAGTACCTCAGAAAAAATAGGTACTAATTATCAAAATAAATATTTTATCTTTTTGTTTATGTATGCAATTAAGTATGAATTTATTTTTGGTGGAGGAAAGGGGAGATAGAAAAGAAGAGAGAATTTTACTGATAATATTATGTAGCATTCATATAAATGTTATGCAGGTCACTTGGTAATTCCAACACCTGATTTATGTGAGCAGCTTCCTGGTTAAGATGTTTAGGGGACTGGAATACTTTTATGATAAAAGAAAATCTGTTTATATTTCAAGTAAAACTGTATATGACCTTTATTCAGTGCAAATATTGCCTCACTCTTTAAAATCCTGTGTCCACAGAGAAGTCTAGATCACTTGTATGCTATGCAAGGGAGTAGAAAACACAAAAGTTTTTTGCTTGAAATTGTCATCAACTTGGTTTCCACCCAGCATTAGAGATATTTACAACAGTAAAGTGTACACATGTCTAGTGTACTACTCTGCACCTCATAGACACAAATACATACATGTAACCTGAATGACTACATGCAATTTTCAATAATTCTTAAAGAGAGGAAAGGAAAATATTCTATTTCATTCTTTAGCATTGGTATGGACAGGAAATATTTTGCTGCCAAGATGTAATGATTTTATTTCCTAGTGACTCTAGCAAAATAGCATCCAGTCCAATTAAAAAGCTGTTATTTTCCTGCTACTTTAAGAAGTCGGCACCCACTCTTTGCTGTGGAGTTCAGCTCTCGGTTATTAATAGCTCTCTTGACATCTTATTAAGTTGGAGAGGCTTTCAGACACAGGATTAAATGACATGTATGAATCTCTTTGTATTATTTGAAATATATATTCTATCCACATAAACTACTATTTCTATTATCTTAATTGTGTATAGCACAATTAATTATATGAAGGCCCTCAGAGAGTGTCATTTTCCACAAAGGAAGTAGCCATAATAAAATGGCCAAAGCAAAATCACAAAGGAAAAAGTCTCTAATCATAAAAAACACATCTTTTTTTGGAGGAAGTTGAAGCAGAACAGTTATTAGCTATTTTCTATCACCATCTAAGATATGTGGTGGAATAAATAAATATCTTTTCAATTTTACATGATGATTCCTTCCTTCCAGGAGTACCAGTATGCTTGTAGTACCTATATTTAGAAACAGGTTCTTTCTTCTTCTTTTTTTAAAATTTACTTTATTGAAGTATAATTTACATACAATAAAATGCATACATTTTAAGTATGGAGTTTGGTGAGTTTTAACAAATAAACACACACTGATGTGACAATAATATATAGAATGTTTTTATTACCCCAAAATATTCCTTCATATCAACTACAGTCAATCCCCATCTTTGACCTCGGGCAATTGCTAATAAGCCTACTCTCTATCACTAGAGATTAGAATGATGTTTCCTAGACTTTCACACAAATGGGTCTATATGGTATATGTCCTTTTGTATCTGGCTTGTTTCACTAATTATTTTTTAATAAAATTTTAATTTTAGGATAATTTTAGATTTACAGAAAAATTGCAAAGATGGTACATTGAGTTCTAACATACCCCGCCCCATTTCCCCTATTCTTAAAACCTTACATTAATATGTAATTAATGTAATTAATATGGTGCATTTTTCACAACTAACGAACCAATATTGGTACATTTAGTCATGGTATTTAGTTGTCATGTCTCCTTGGCTCCTCTTGGTTGTGCCACTGTCTCAGATTTGAAGAGTACTGCTCAGATATTTTGTGGAATGTTCCTCAATTGGGATTTGACTGATGTTTTTCTCATGATTACACTGTGGTTATGGTTTTTGAGAGGAAGACCACATAGATAAAGTACCAATCACATCACATCCTATCAATGTGACTTTCACTGTTGATATTAACTTCAATCACTGGCGAGGTAGTGATTGTCAGGTTTCTTCATTGTAAAGTAACCTTTTTCTCCCCTACTTCCACTCTGTCCTCTTTGGGAGGAAGTCACTATCTGCAAGCTACCTGTAAAGAGTGGGGAATCATGCCCCGCCTCCTTAAGTGTGGAGTGCCAACATAAATTATTTAGAATTCTTCTGCACAGATTTATTGTCCCCCAATTTCTTTAATAAATTATTTATATCAGTACGGACTCATGAATATTTATTTTAAACTTTGAGTCATAATACAATACTATGTTATTAATTTTGTTCCAGTTTTGGCCATTTGGAGCTCTTTCAGTTGGCTCCTTTGTCCCTTTGTTGTACTCCTATCGTTGTGGGGTTTTTATTGTTGTTGTTTTGGTTCAGTTTAGGTTTTTGTTTTGATTCTTTTTTTAGTACTACCTTATTTTCTGTCACTACCAGATACTCCAGTCTTATCTTATATGTTCTCTGTTGTAGCGTTGAATCAACTATTTTACCAGTAAGTGCATATTCATAGTATGTACCCTTGATAGAATGTGAGAATGACACTTCACCTCTGTAGTTTCCTCCCAAAACCCACAACCACAATCTAGTTATGAGAAAAATTGGAGAATGGTTTTAGAAACCAAAAGCTAGGTATACTCATTGCTACTGAGTTATCATTACTTCTAGGCCTTCTCTGTGGCAGAACAAGGACATATATGTTCCCAACCACTATATATACACATATATCTATAAATATTTCTGTATGTATCTGTATCTATGTTGAACTATATATAAGTTCATACCATGTCTCCAACTGTAATCCATTACCACATGGATAATTCTAGCCATCTCCTCTTGCTTATCTGTAAATTCCCACTCCAGCAGTGAGAAACATGACTTAATTGACCAACTCCAGTAAATATATATACATAGGAGTTTTAGAATTGTTATCTTATATTCCTGGGGAAACAACTTTATCAACTAGAGTAAGCTGCTATGTATAGTTCCCTTAGCCTTTGGCCGTAAAGTCTCCACTGACTTCCAGTTACTTAGTTCAGCACATTTTTCCCTTACCAGCTTCTTCCCTTACCCCCTTCAGTGAGGTTGTTTCATACATTTGCAATACAAAGTTTGAGTCACTGGTATGTATGAAGGTACCATTAACTAGGGCTGGAAAAATCTAGGGTAGGAGATATTTTTGCAAATCAAGAGTTACAGTTTTGTGTATGTTGAATTGAAGATACTTATTAGAAATCTAGGGGAAATGTCAAATAAACCATCAAAAAATGATGTCAACCATTCATCTGGTATGTGAATTGCAAATATTTTCCCCAGGCTAATGTTCATCTTTTGAATTTTATTATGGTATAATTATATATAATTGCATATTTATACTTTATATTTTAATATATATTACATATTTTATGGGGAAATGAAAATATATTTCCTTTATATCTATCTATTCCTTCTAATTGTCATTTCAAAATTAAGACAGGCTCTGGGTGCTTTAAAATCTTGTAGCAGAAAAATTTTGAATGCCATTTAGCAAATTTCATTGCAATTATTGTGTTTTCTGTCTAACTACAATGAAATTATGCTTTAAGTATGTAAGGTCCGGTATGTCTACATACAAAAGTGAAGTTCAAGAACAGTCTGAGAAGACACAATTGTGTCTACTCTAATCAACATATCAGTGAAGGGATCCTTGGTCAGTTACTCTGATTTAAATATATTCTCAATTACCTAAAGTGATAAAGTGAAGGAGAAAACATCTTTTTTCTTTTCTTTTCTTTTCCTTTTTTTTTTTTTTGCTGAGGAAGATTCACCCTAAGCTAACATCTATTGCCAATCTTCCTCTTATTTGCTGAGGAAGGTTCGCCCTGAACTAACAGCTGTTGCCAATATTCCTCTTTGTCTTGTATGTGAGCCGCCACTACACCATGGCCAGTGACAGATTAGTGGTGTAGGTCTGCACCCAGGAACCGAACCCAGACCACCAAAGTGAAGCATGTCAAACATAACCACGAGGCCACCGGGCTGGCCCCCAAACATCTTATTTAATGATTGACTTAATCTTACTTCTTGAAAGACTTTTTGAATGAACTTAAACATTTCAGAAGTATAGAAAAATAAATTAAATAGATATATTTATGTTTTGGTATTAAACATATTTTCTTTGAGATCATTTATTTTATAAACATTTATTTACACATTAGATATACCTGATTCTGTGCTAAGTTGAGCTATTCCTTTTCCAGTAGCTACTTCAGGTATCATAACCATCAACACATATACAGGGTATTTGAAAGGATATGTAAAGCATTGTTCTCTCTTCTTTCCATTATAAATGTACTGATGGATCTACTGGTATATCACTTAATTAAAGCTTTATTTTTCAGAATATTAAATTTATAATAAAGTAGTATATCAAAAGTATAATTTGTGGGAAATAGGTTAAAATAGCCACAAATCATCTGAATATATTACAAAATGAAAACTGAAACTGATCCCTCACAAATAGTTGCACTTTAATCAATGGTGATAATCTTGACATCACAAGCTTAGCACTTTTCTGGAAAGGATAAGAGCCAAAAATGCTAACAAAGGAGAAAATACACAAAGGGAAGGGATAAAACTTTATTTTTAAATGCACAAGATGCAATGACAGATGTTACAGGACTGTTGTGTCCAGTTTTAACATGGATTCTCATCCAGAAGGAACACAAGGAAATTTGAAGGTGTGCTCAGTTTACATAATGACTCTATATGATATTTTGTTAGTACTATACTTTCTGTGATATGGGAAATTGGTATAAAAATAATAACAACATGTTTATAACTGGCAAAATTAAGGCATAGACAGCTTTGAAAGGATAAGAACTTGTCACACAAGGCTCATTGTACCAAAAAGAAAAATATCGTCATCTGTGGTTGAAATATAAATACCATTCAGGCCTGCCACTCTTTTTTCTGGGCTTATTAACCTTCAAGTAAAGTCCAACTGGTATTTTTCCAACATAAATGATACATAGGCAAAGCTAAACTTCTCCATTAAATGTGCATATTTTCAAATAAACATGAATATGCTTAATTTATCAATTAATAAATGAGTTGCTCTTGCTACTTTCAGCAAGTATGAAGTTAGCTAAATTAATACCATACCAGTTTTCTTTAGTGCTATATCTATTGTACACTTATTTTGCTTCCCATATTTAAAAATTTCAGACTACATCATGAATTATATTTCTTTTCAGGAAATGGCAGATAAGAACTAAAACAGGTATAAAAGAAGAATGTGGTAGGTAAACGTTAGAGGTATATCTTGGGGTTCTCTCCAATTTTCCTAATGGCTATGAGTAAGGATTCTATGAAGATTACACCTTTTTCTTTCTTTTTGTTTTTTTTTGGAGGAACCACAATGTGTCCACTACAAAAAAGAAGAAAAGGCTTTATTTTCACCTATTGCTAAAGGTTTAAACTTGGGCTCTTTCACAAGAAGCTCAGAGAGTAAATTAATCTCACAGATCTAAATGTCATTTAAGAAAATACTGAAAGAAGGATAAAATTGCAAATACAATTTTTCCCTAAGGATCCTCATCCAACTTACAAACACACACACACATATATAGCATACATATGTTGTACATGCGTAGATCTGACCATGGGAGGTCATCTGACAGTAAATGTGGTGGCTGAGCATTCATATTAAAGGGACACAGTGATCACTTTAACCAGAACAATGGCTGGTTCTCCTGTGGAGAGAATATAGTTTACCAATTGATATTAGTGAAAAGAAAATCATTATATTGCTTATTATAAATGATTAAAGTTATGTCATAAATGTTTTCTAGATAATATATGAGAGTTGAATTTCTTTAAATGATTCACCATAGGGCACTGTAAAAAGAATTATAGGACATCCATTATCCAGGCAAAGTAAATGATGGCTGTGAAGACTGCTGAAATGCTTGTCATTCAGATGCTGAATTAAAACACTGTTTTCACTTAGATCTCAGCTGTGTAAAATTATGTATGATTAAAAATGACTAAAAATGCTGAGTCGTTGTCTCTGGGAGGCAAGGTTACAGGTGATTCACACTTTCTCTTTATACTTTTCTGAGTTTTTCAAGCCTTCTACAGTCAGCCCGTAATGTATTAACAATCAGTGAAACACATAAATTTTATTATTTTAATAGCTTTAACTATAAACCAAACTTCCTTGCTCACACATTACCATGGCTCTAATAGTTACGTTCTAAAAGTGAGTCTCTATCTGTGGAGGTCCCGATAACCCAGGACAAGGTCTGCTAATGATTTATAAATAACCCCAGGAAATTACCTCCATCTTATACACAGCACAGCTGTGTTCTCTTCCCTTTAACTTATAATAGCAAATTTGGCCTGGGACGCAACAGACTATTTTAATTAATACTGTTTTCATTCTGACAATATTCTCTGCTTCAGTTGAATTCAGAGCAGCTGCTGTGTTCAAAAAGAGGAAGCTGGGTATGAGTGTTTTGGCCAGAAAGAGGATTTTTGTTCCCTCTGAGGTGTGAACATGCTCATGCCTCACCTGGGCAAACAGAACAACATTGGGCTTGCTGTTATTCTGTAGCCCAAATCATAGTGATGAATGCTGTTCCTTTAGGTGCAAGGGCAGAGTTAAGCTGTGTTGGAAGAGAAAACAACTCTGACAAAAATATAGGCACATGAAGGAAATACCAGAAAGAATTGAACCAGTCTTTGAACTGGAGCTATCATGAGATTAATCTGATCAATTATGTGCATAAAGATGGGCCTGGCACATAGTGGACACTCAATTAGTATTAGTTGAATAATTATGAAGTGTGACTATAAAACATTAAGGCAGGTCCTGTAGGGTGCCATTTTATTTTATAGTCATGGTTTTCATATTATTTTATAGTTGGTATAGTAGTGACCTTCTACGAAAAACAGTGATGTTCTTGTTGTCTGATTTTAATGCCACTGAGTTTTGCAGTGTAAAAAAATGAATGTGGGGGCCGGCCCAGTGGTGTAGTGGTTAAGTTTGCATGCTCTGCTTTGGCGGCCTGGGGTGCGCGGTTCGGATCCTGGGCGTGGACGTACTCACCACTTGTCGAGCCATGTTGTGGCAGGCATCTGACATAAAGTGGAGGAAGATGGCCACAGATGTTAGCTCAGGGCCAATCTTCCTCATCCAAAAAGAGGGGGATCGGCAGTGGATGTTAGCTAAGGGCTAATCTTCCTCACACACACACAAAATGAATTTGGGAGTCATATGGAATGGATTCTAGTCCCTGCTTTTGTAATGTGAGCCTATGTCCTTGGGCAAATAATCTAACTTCTATAAGCCTCAGTGTCTTCCTCTGTAAAATGGGAAAAATAAAATCTAACTTGTAGGGTTTTGATGAGAACTAAATAAAATGTGGATAGAGCTGTACCTGAGATATGTTAAGTGCTCAATAGGCAGTAGCTATTATTATTCTTGAAATGAATTCATTCTATGCTGTTGAGAGCTAGTACCTTAAGCAACAATAAAGTACAGCAGTGAAGTATTTGGGATCTGAAGTCAGACAATCCTGGTTTCAAGTCTTCGCTTCATCTCTTACTAATTTTGTGATCAAGAAAAGTTACTGAGCTTCCTTAAGGCTCAGTTTCTGCATCTGTAAAATGATCATTAAAGAATTTATCTCATGGAGTTTTTCTAGAGATTCAATTAGAGAATTCCTATAAGATGTGTGTTAGGGGCTAGGCTTTACTAAGTGCTCATAAATATTAGTCATTAAAGCTCTTATTTGCAAGGCCCAGCTGATGGCAACATTGATCCTGCCTCTGACTCTCAAATGGACTTTCTAAAACCCCTGCTCGGCTAGGATTTCTTGTCCATCTTTACCCACTGCCTTGTTATTCATAAAAGGGCTTCACGGGAGTTAATCAATGTCTTCTCTTCACCCTGTTCCTGAAGTTCTCATTTAGTAGCTGCTCTGCTGTATATATCCCATAAACTTTTATTCAATGTTTCAGTCCCTGTATGTTATGTTTTGCCACCATGGGGACACAGATAAAAGAAAAATTACAAAATGCAAAAATTCTCACAAAGTACTAGTGGTCACTATTCCTACCCTCCACAAACAAAGCTAAAGATTAATTCCTCAGCTGCCTTTCCAAACTGTTTTGTAAGTCAGACATAGGAACATCACTAGACCCCAGATACATCAGACTATCTTCCATAGTCCCTCCTACTATTTCCACACGGGTCCCACTTCATCCCCAAACCCCCATCGCTGCTCTCTACCAGCACCACAACCCTCAGCATCACCGCTCTTCTCTGTGATAATAAGAACCTATAGTTACCGAGGGAATCCAGGTCATCCTTAATTAAGCAAGCACTCACTAGACACTAGGCGATATATTTACATGATCCCCAACCCTCACTAAGCCCTGAAGGCAGATATCTCCAGTTCCACTTTACAGATATGCAAACTGAGACTTGGAAGAAAGGGAAAAGATGAAGTATAAAATCAGGTCAAGGTCATTGCACCAGGCTACCACTCTAAAGATGATCTAAATGATCAGCCAAATTTCCTGAAAGATATAATATGTATTCATGACTCAGTGGAATCTCCAGCCTACTAGTTTTCCCATGTCTGCTCTTAGAATTATCTGTAAGATATTAGCATCTGATGTTTCCTGTCATTATATCTGCCCACTAGTAGTTGTGTACCATGTTGAAAAGAGCCTAAAACTTGGAAGCAGCAAAGGGCTAAATTTAAAGGTGTTTATTTTCATTATAAAATGACACTTCTCTTTATGAAAGATTTATAATGAGGACACTCTAACATAATATAATCCACTGCAACAAGTCTAAGGAACAGCAGGTGTTTACACTGAACTAAGTCACTTCTTCAATTTCTTTAGTCAGAGTTTCATAGTTACCTGCATATAGATCCTCAACATATCTTGTTAGATTTATACATAATTATTTCATATTTTTGGTGCTAATATAAATGGTATTGTGTTTTTAATTTCAAAATCTGCTTGTTCATTGCTGGTATATAGGAAAGTAATTGAGTTTGTTTATCAACCTTGTATCCTCTGACCTTTTGATAATCGATTATTAGCTTCAGGAGTTTTGTTTGTGTGTGTCGATTCTTTCTGATTTTCTACATATATAATCATGTCACATGTGAAAAAAAAGTTTTATTTCTTCCTTGCCAATATGTATACCTTTTATTTCCTTTTCTTGTCTTACTGTACTAGCTAAGACTGCTGGTAGGATGTTGAAAACGTGTGGTGAAAGCGGGCATCTTTGCTTTCTTCCTAATCTGGAGGGGAAGGTATCCAGTTACTTGTCATAAAGTATGATGTTAGCTGTAGGTATTTTTAGATATTCTTACATATCAACATGAGGAAGTTCTCTAGGCCTAGACTGCTGAGAGGTTTTGTCTTAAATATATGTTGGATTTTGCCAAATGTAATTTTCATGTCAATTGATATGATCATTGATTTTTCTTCTTTCATTTTTGATGTGGTGGATTACCTTGATTGATTTTTGAATGCTAAACCAGCCTTGCAATATCTGGAATAAATCTCACTTGGTCATAGTATATAGTTCTTTTTATACTTTCAAAAATTCAATTTGCTAAATTTTGTTGAGGATTTTTTTTTCTGAGGAATATTCGCCCTGAGCTAACATCTGTGGCCAGTCTTCCTCTATTTTGTAGGTGGGTCACTGCTACAGCATGACTGATGAGTGTGTAGGTCTGCTCCCGGGAATCTCAAACCACGACCCTGGACAGCCAAAGCAGAGAGCACCGAACTTAATCACCACGTCACCAGGTCAGCCCAGAGAATTTTTTAAATCATGATTTGTGAGAGATATCAGTCCATAGTTTTCTTTTCTAGTAATGTGTTTATCTGAATTTGGTATTAGGGTAATTCTAACCTCATACAATGAGTTATCTAGTGTTCCCCATTTCTATGTTTTGGAAAAGATTTTGAAAAATTGTATCATTTATTCTACAAGTTTTTGGTAGACTTCACCAGTTAAACCATATGAGCCTGGTGCTTTCTATTTAAGAAGGTTTTAAATTATTGTTTCAATTTCTTTAATAGATATAGACATATTCAGATTATCTATTTCTTCTCATGTAAGTTTTGGTAGTTTGTGTCTTTCAAGGAATTGGCCATTTCATCTAAGATTTCAAATGTGGGGCATAATATTTCTTTATTATCCTCTTAATAAATAGGATCAGTAATGATGGCTCTGCTTTCATTTCTGATATGGTTGATTTGTTTCTTCTCTCTTTTTTCTTGGTTGCTCTGGCTAGATATGTGTCAATTTTATTGATCTTTTCAAAGAACCAGCTTAAAAAAAAACTTTTCTATTAATTTTCTGTTTTAATTTCATTTGATTCCTGCTCTAATTTTTATTATTTATTTTTTCTGCTGGATTTGGGTTTAAATTGATTTTCTTTCTCTAGTTTCCTAACGTGGAAGCTTAGATTATTGATTTTGGATCTTTCTTTTTTTCTAATATATGACTTCATGCCATAAATTTTCCTCTAGCACTATTTTTTGCTGTATTCCACAAATTTTGATGAGCTGTATTTTAATTTCCCTTGAGTCCAAAATATTTTTAAATTTCTCTTGAGATTTCTTTGTGGACCCATGTATTATTTAGAAGTACGTTGTTTAATCTCCAAATATTTGGAGATTTTCCAGGTGTCTTTCTGTTATTGATATCTAGTTTAATTCCATTGTGGTATGAAAATGTACTTTGTATGATTTCTATTCTTTTAAATCTGATAAGGTATGTTTATGGCATAGAATGCAATCAATCTTGGTGAATGTTCCATATGAGCTTTAGAAGAATGTGTATTCTTCTGTTGTTGGATGAAATATTTTATACATATAAATTTGAGCTAATTGATTGATAGTGCTGTTCAGTTCAACTATACCCTTAGTGATTTTATGCCTGCTTGTTCTGTCAATTACTGATAGAGAGTTGTTGAAGTCTCCAACTATAATAGTGGATTCATCTATTTCTCCTTGCAGATCTATCATTTTTTGTCTCATGTATTTTGATGCATACATGATAAAGATTGATAAGTCTTGGAGAATTGACCCATTTTTCATCATGTAATGCCCTTCTTTTTCTCTGATAATTTTCCTTGTTGTGAAGTCTGCTCTATCTAAAATTATTATAGCCATTCAAGCTTTCTCTTGATTAGTGTTAGCATGGCACATCTTTCTCCATCCCTTTACTTTAATCTATCTGCATCTTTATAGCTAAAGTGAATTTCTTGTAGACAACATAAAGTTTGGTCTAGTCCATTCTCACAATCTCTTTTAATTGTATATAGACCATTCACACTTAAAGTTACTAATGATATAGTTGAATTAATATCTACCAGGTTTGTAACTGTTTTCTATTTGTTGCATTTATTCTTTTTTCTTTTCTTTCTGCCTTCACTTGTTTTAATTGAGTATTTTTTGTAATTCCACTTTTTCTCCTACACTAGCATATCAATTACACTTCTTTTAAAAAACTTTAAGTGGTTACTCTAGATTTTTCAATGAATCTAAATGTATTCCCACATAACACTATATTGCTTCACAGGTAGTGCAAATAACACTCTATTGTTTCACAGTACCTTATTACAAAGTATAATTCCTCCTTCCCATCTCAAATGATATTCATTTCACTTATCCATATGCTATAATCACCCAATACATTATTACTATTATTACTTTGAATAGCATCTTTTAGATCAATCAAGAATAATAAAAATAAAAGATTGTATTCTACCTTTATGTCTTCTCTGACACTCTTCCTTTCTTTATGTAGATCTGTGTTTCTGATGAATATAATTTTCCTTATATCTGAAGAATTTCTTTTAATGATTCTTTTAGAGTAGGTCTACTGGTGATGGATTCCCCCAATTTTCCTTTATGTGAGAAAGTTTTTATTTCTTCTTCACTTTTGACGGGTAATTTCACAGGATATATAATTCTAGGTTGGTGTGCTTGGTGTTTTCTTCAACATTTTAAATACTTCGTTCCACTTTCTTTTTCAATGCATGGTTTCCAATGAGCAATCAATGTAATTATCATCATCTCACTACAGATATTTTTTTCCTGCTGGCTGCTTTAGGATTTCTCTTTGCCTTTGTTTTTGTTTTTTTCAGTTTGAATATGATATGCATAGGTATAGATTTTTGGTAGTTATGTCACCTACTGTTCTCCAAGCTTCCTGGATCTGTGTTTTGGTGACTGTCATTAATTTTGAAAAGTATTGACCATTATTACTTCAAATATTTCTTCTGCTCTGTTCTCTGTTTCTTCTCCTTTCAGTATTCTAATTACACATATGTTACACTTTTTGAAGTTGTCCTATTGTTCTTGAATATTCTCTTTTCTTAAAAAATTCTTCTTCTTTTTGTATTTCATTTTGGGGAATTTCTATTGATGTGTCGTCAAGTTCATTTATTCTCTCCTCAGCAGTGAGTCTACTGATGAGCCCAATAAGGTATTCTTTATTTCTGCTATTGTGTTTTTTTATTTCTAGAATTTCTTTTTGATTCTTTGACTTTCCTTCTCTCAGCTTACATTACTCATCTGCTTATGCATTTGTCTACTTTTTCCATTATAGCCCTTACCATATTATCATTGTTTTAAATTTCCTATCTAATAATTCCAAAAGCTTCATCAAATCTGGTTCTGTTTCTGATGTTTTCTTTGCCTCTTCAGACTGTATTTTTTCATTGCCTTTTAGGATATATGAGTCAGGGTTCTGCAGAGAAACAGAACCAATAGGATGTCCGTCTGTCTGTGTGTTTAGCTAGGTGGCTAGAAAGAAGTTTGTTTTAAAGAATTGGCTCCAGTGATTTTAGAGGCTGAAAAGTCTCAAGATCTGCAGTCAGCAAGCTGGAGACCCAGAAAGCTGATGGTGTAGTTCTAGTCCCAGTCCAAAGGCCTGAGAACCATAAGGGCTGATGGTGTACAGTCTGAAAGCTGGTAGTCTCTGGATCCAGGAAGAACTGATGTTTTGGTTGAGTCTGAAGGCAGGAAAAGGCCAATGCTCCAGCTTAAAGGCAGTCAGGCAGAAGGAATTCTGTCTTACTCAGCCTTTTTTGTTGTATTCAGGCCTTCAACTGATTGGATGAGGCCCACTCACATTAGGGAGGACAATCTGCCTCTCTCAGTCCACTGATTCAAATGTTAATCTAATCTAAAAACACCATCACAGACACACCTAGAATAATATTTGACTAAATATCTGACCACCCCCTGGCCCAGTCTAGTTGACACATAAAATTTACCATCATAGCACACCTTGTAATTTTTTGCTGAAAGCTGGAACTGATGTACAGGCATACCTCATCTTATTGCACTTTGCTTTATTGTGTTTCACAGGTGTTGCATTTTTCACAAGACCTTCCACCAGCAAAAAGATTGTGACTTACTGAAGGCTCAGATGATGGTTTGCATTTTTTAGCAATAAAGTATTTTCTAATTAAGGTATGTACATTGTTTTTTTAGATGTATGCTATTGCACACTTAATAGACTATAGTATAGTGTAGACACAACTTTTATATGCACTGGGAAACCCAAAAATTCATGTGACTCACTTAATTAAAATATTCGTTTCATTGTGGTCTGGAACTGAGCCCACAACTTCTCTGAAGTATGCCTGTATTGAGTAATAAGAACTGAGGTAAACAGGGCTTTAGTGTGAGATTTTGTGTTAATTTATCTAGGAGTTGGGTTGTGTTTAGTGTGTGTTGTAGCTGTAGGCACCACAGGGTTTCACCGACTTCCAATGTCCTTTTTTTTATCTCCCCTTTTGTCTTTAAGTGTCTCTGAGAACTCCTTAAAGTGAATCTGTGTTTTAGAGCTCTTTTAGCTGTAACTTACTGTTATTCTGAAGCTTTGTTGATGTGGTGGTAAGACATTAGTTGAGGGAAGAGCAAGGTTTCTATAATCTTATGAATTAAGCCTCAGTCTTTTAGTGGGCCTGTGTCCCTGGGCTTTTACCTTCATATATGTCTCTTACCTTTTTTCCCTCTCTCCTTAGGGGAGACAGGAGAGCTAATTGCCCTTTCTCCAGGTGGATACGGTTGTGGCAAAGTTGTTTCCCCTGGAGAGAAGTTCTTCACCATGTTCTGAACATATTTCAAAATGGTTACTTTTTCCCTCTCTTTGCCAGAAACATGAGGATTTGTCCCTGATCATCACCATGAGAACCTACTGGGTTTCCTGGAGGTAAAACTCATGAAAGCATGGGGGCGTCCCTATGACTGTAGCCCCTGGGAGTTTCTTACTCTCATGCCTCTTAGTCCAGACTATACCTCCAGCAATTTGTCAAAATTATATAAGTATTCCAATCACTTTATGGCTATAATTTCTGCTCTATGTAAGCCAATCTTGGCTGAGATTCTCTGTATTAACCTTTCTCTCAGATTAGGGTGGTCATTTACCCTGGACCCTAATTCTCTAATGGGTCCAAGAAAGGTGGCTTATTTTCAGTTCGTCATGGGAGTGATGACTTCCAAGCTCTTTACATATAGGAGCTGAAAGCAGAACTCTGCAGCTTCTCTACTACTGATTGTTTTGGATTGCAATTAAAGGGAAACACATTGTTTCTATATTTTTTCCCTGCCCTACACCATGGGATTATTGATGAAATTCTTTTTAATGTCTTTAATTCTTAGCATTTTATTGGTCTTTCTCTAGGGATCTTAAAACTTCATATTTCAATATATAATCAAAATATTTTTGTAAACAGTAATTACAGTTAAAATATAAATATTAAAATGTGGTTTGTCATGTTTTGAAATTTAAGGACAGGAATTAAAATAGGAGGAATAAAATAAAATTGGGTCTGCCCTTAATTCTCAGGTTCTATGGCTTATTTAAATTTCATGGGCTATTTAGCAGATAAATACTATTGATTGGTGACACAAGGAGCAATAAGTACAGAAATTGATTAATAAATACTGATTTTTTTCCACCATTTCATCTATATAAACTATTTATTTGCAGCAAATGATAAAGCTAAAGAGAAGATTGTGCGTTTTCATGTTGTGGACCATTATGCAGATAATAAAATTCTAATTTTTCCTTGTTAAAGAATGGGAATATGCCAAGTTTTTTTTTCTTCTCATGGAGGTAACATTTTAACATCTTATATGTGTTTATCTTTATGAGATATGTATCCATATTTACTTCAGCTTAAAAGTTTTACATTTAACTTTTGTATAGGTAATGCTTTCATATGATTAAAAAATCATTAACATTAATGGAGAGTAAAATGTCTCCCTCTCCTCTCTATCTCTACCCTCTCAGTTCCTGTTCCTATATATCCACTGTAACTAGTATTTAAGCACAAGCAAACAAAACCCTCAATATTTGCTTAAAGATTGAACATTAAGTTTTTGGCCTACATAATTAAAAGGTTGAATTCCCACTAACTGAAATGGGTAAGATTTCAGGTAGAGCAAATTTGTGGGAAAATTTCAGAAATTCCATTTTTATATCTATGTTTCACATTCCTGAAATATTCATTTATTATTCGTTTACAAGATATCCAAGAAGATAGATTGAGTAGGTAGTTGGACATGTGTCTGGAGTCCACCATAGAAAGTCAGGCTGGAGACATACTTTTGAGAGTCTTCAGTGATTAGATGGTATTTAAAGCCATAAGACTAGATGAGATCACCAACAGGGTGTATATGACAAAGAGAACCAAGCACTGAGCCCCAGGCACTACAACATTAAGCGTTCAGGAGGAAGAGAAGCAAACTGTAAAGGAGACTGAAATGGAGACAAGTGGTAGGAAGAATATTAGGAAAGTGTGATTTCCTGGAAGCCAAGTGAGGGATAATTTAAGGAGAAGGGAGTGATCAGCTGGATCAAATGCTGCTAATAGGTCAAATAAGTGGCAAACCAGAAGGTGATCATTTGATTCAGCAACATTCAAGTCATTAGTGATCTTGACAAGAGAAATTTTAGTGGAGAGATGGAGGCAAAAGTCATACTGGAGTAGGATGAAGAGAGAATGGAAGAAAGAGAAATAGAGACACCAAATATAGGCAATTCCTCTTATGATAGTATTTTCCTCTACTTCTAATTTTCTTCAATCTGTTAGTTCCCTTCAGGTGATCCACTAGCCTGATTAAAGTGGTGAGTGAACTGATGATGGATATATACTTTCTCTTTACTTTAGGTCCTCTCTCTCTTCAGAGAAATTTCTGCACCTAAGAGCTATTTTCCATAACTAGCCTTCTGCTTAGGCTGACTTCCTCTCCTGGACTGTGCCCCTGTATCTCTTATGGAGGTGTAAGCTGCTGCCTCAGGAGACAGTCCAGAATTCCCCAATCTCTTAGGATTGCCTCCATTTGCTTTCTGGAATATGATACTACTTTATTCATGAGAGGTAATGTTTCTACTCAACAACTTAATTTTAGTCATATCTGCATCATATCTAGAAATTCTTTGGCATAGGTGGCATAATAATGTCATTCTCTACCTAGTGTCCAAGACTAATGTACATTTTTCCACTAGTTTTAGTAATTTTCTGGTAATTTTGGTTTAATTTGTAGGATAAAGGTAAGAGCAGGACAGTCATCTATGTTCACACCATATTTCTTGGAAATTTGGCTCTATCAAATCATATTCCAGCTACTGAACAGCTGACTGATCTTGGGCAAGTTACTTAACTTCTCTATGACTAGGTCTCCATTTCAATAAAGTGAGTGATGACACATAAAGGGTTACTGTGAAAATTACAGTGCTTGGCACAAGTTAAACTTTATTTAAGTTACTATCATTTTGAAAGCACACAGGATCTTTAAGATGTATAAGCATCACTACTTGTCTGTTATTGGCTACCCTTAAGCATCTTTAAATACTGGGAGTAGACAGGTTGATTGAACATATCATGCAAAGAAGAAACTTTTTTTCTTATTTCAGAGAAGAATTGGGAGAAGGTACTAAGAGGTGCATATTATTGTCAAGATTTAAAAAACAATAGTTCTGGAAAAATTCACAGAATTTCTCTATAAATAGAACACATCACAGAATCATGTTATGAAGATTAAAAACATGATAGCAGAGCACCAAGGGGCATACTGCTCTTGGATTCTGTGATTAAAGGAAACGGTATTGTGCAGCCCCTGAAATTAATTTAGAGTGCTTTCAGTGCCCTTAGGCATGTGACAAAATAAGGTAAGGTTACCAGCTTTAAAGATAGCAATCATCACCGAATCCAATTTCTTCATGCTGGCTGCAATTTAGTTGTTTTTCCTTTAAGAGCTGTTCTAATTCAGGGAATTAATAAGCAAAGCTTAGTATTTAAACCTTCCTGCCTTACAAATTATATTGCAGCCTTGTGGTGAATGTAGACCACTAGCAAGAACTTTAAAAAAAATAGAGAATTCTAGAAAAATAATTTATGTGTGTACTTTACTTTTAAATTTTAAAACATTAAATGATCGAAAGAGATCTGATTTCTATTTTATTTAGTCTATTTATTCATTTTCTAACTTATATTTAGGAAAACAATTTTGTTTTTAACATCAACAATATGAAATGGTTTTAAAATTGAAAGTGAAAAATATGTTTTCTATCACTGTTTTCATAAATATTAGCACACCATGGTTATGAGATTCTAATTTTTTAAAACAATTTCACTTTCAAAGTTTCAAAATACTTATATGTAAAAAAATTAGGAAAAAAGAAAAAGAGGGGAAAATATGGAGATTCATTCTTTAATTTATTCAGCAAACATTTATTGAATGGCTACTCTTTGAAAGTCCCTACACTACACAAAAGAACTTTCTATTTTGTGGAAAACCAGTAAATAAACAGATAACAAAACAATTTAAAAATTGCTATCACAGAGGAAGTGCTTAAAGCACAGAGAACTGAGACCCAGACAAGAGAAGGAGGATAATTGTGGGTTCATAGAGATGGTTTTCCAGATCTCTGTGTGAAGGATGTGGAGAGGACATTACAGAGAGGGGTAACATTTACAAAAGTTTATAGATTTGAGGAAATTGGGCACAGCTAGAATAACGGAGAAGAGGTGGGGAATGTCAAGAGTTAAGGCTGTAAGGATAGAACCCTTATTGAGACAAATGTCCTCTGTTGCAAGCAGTCTTTATAGAGTCCTTGATTGGTAGGGGGAACTTGTCAGTGTCTACTTATTGAGAGAGCTGCTTCACAGAAAGGTAATGGCTTTCTTAGGTCAAACTAGCCTGATAGCTGCTGATAGATCAAGCAAAGAACCAAAGGGTGATCATATAATTCAGATCATATAATTACATCACTAAGTGACTTTGACAAGATTTAGAATAGATGCTGTGGACAAAGTTAGATGGAACTGACCAATGAACCTGGAAGAATCTCTAGGCTGTATTGAGGGCTTACTTGTGGTTGATAACCATGAAAATAAAGTTGTATAAAGGTGTACATTTTAGATGAAAGTTTAAAAAAATCCTTGAATGATAATAATCCAAATATTTCCTATAAAAATTCTTTCCAAGGGGTTTAACTGGGGGTTTGTGCAGATGAGCTCTAATTAGTTCACAGGGCTCTCCATCCGCAGAACTCAGGAGCAAGATCAGAAAATGTCACCCTATGATATTGAAAGTAATCATCTTTATAAAGCATATGTGTTTATCCATCTCCAGAGAGAAGCCACAGGAAGAAAGGGTTTGTGGAAACACTGCTGATAACACTCACGTGATCACAGTTGCTATCAAGTAACTAATCTGTATCCCAAAACTCATCAAGTAATTAATGTAAGGTAGGTTGGGGAGTACTGAGTTGTAAAACGTCTGAAAAATTGATGTCAGGACACTTAAGATGACAGCTTAAATACATAAAATGTTAGAGGTGAATGTATTTAAATAGAAGTCTTCAGAGTAGGGTGTATGTGGCCCATAGGGTCCATAAAATGGTCAACAGATCCATGTGAAAGTTAAACAAAATATTCCCACTTCTAAACATACACATGTGTGTGTGTGTAGACTCTTATATACACACATATGTGCATATATGTAGACACACATATATATGTTTGTTTTTATCTGAAAAAAAATTATTAACCTTTAGTACCATTTAATGCAGAGATATACCCTGACTTCTTAATTGGCCAGTGGCCAATTAGCCGCCACCCTCAGGGAGGAGCCATCTTCCAGATACACCTAAGTATGAAAGTTCTGGCAGCAGCATCCTTATCTCCTTCTCTTTCATCATATTGCATACATTTCTGTTTACACATGAAGAGTCATTCAAGGCAGGCAGAAGACAAATAGAACTGTTCAAAGATTAGGAAATACAAAGGAGAGAATGCGTTCACAAAGCCATGAACCATTTGATGCTATGGGAACGTAGGGACAACGTGGGTTAGTGGGGAGACGAAATGGGAATCTGAGTGTAAATGCTGTGGTATTGAAATTAAGACATAATTTCCCCCCCCCCCACCCATCTCTCAATTCAAGAAGCTAGTGGGCTCTGTGCTCATTTTGAGGGGGTGATAGAGCAAGAATGAAAATAAGACAGATCCTATAAGTCCTTGTAACTCTTATTTGCAGGACCTAGATGCATCGATTAGGGAGAGGATTCCTGGTGTAAACAATTGGTGTTAAGAGAAACAGAGGGAAGCATGGGGCTTCCCTCTATATCCCCCGAGATTAAAAACAGATCCCTAGAAATGTGGAGAGAAGGAAAGATAGAGGACAGAGAGAGGGAGGGAGGGGAAAAGTGAAAAAGATAGATGGATAGAGAGAGAGAAGTGTTGATGGGTTTTGTGAATAGGACAGCATCCTAACAGCTCACGGGGATCTTGCAAGTCACAAGGGAGAAGTGTGTGTGTGTCTAGGAAGATGGAGCCCAGGACAATTACTCCAAATTATGCTGTCTTCCCGGTGGCACAAAATAGTGTCAAGTCACTGAACCTGGAGTAGCTGAGCCAACTGGGGTGATATATATCTCACTGTCAAACTATTGGAGCCAAGCCAAAGACCACATTGTCCTCCTTCCCTTGACGGTTGCCTTGACACTCTATTAAGACCCTGTTTCTGTAACAAATCCCTGGAGTGTAGATGCGAGGAGTGATGGTGACCCAAGAAGGGACTGAGGTTTTCACCCACAATGATTAAAATAGAGACAGTAATTGAGTTATAGAAAACTAAATTGATTTGAGGCTGGATATTTAACAATAATTGTATAACTATAAGAATTTTGGACTCAATCCAGAAAGTAATAGAGAACCATTATAGGAGTTTAACATCACATTTCTTAATAGAAGGTTATTATGGAGAAGATATTAGAGGTGAAATACAATGAAACATGGTTCAGTGAAGATGAGAGAGTGAGCCATGAAGATCTGTAAGAAGAGTATTTAGACACAGGAATACAAGTCTAAACGTTCTTAGGCAGGAGCATGCCTGTCATATACAAGGGACAGCAAAGGGACCAGTGTGGATAGAGTAGAGAGCAATAGGAAATAAGCTCAGTGAATTAACTGAGAGTCTAGACCAGGCAAGGCCTTGTAGGCCATTGGCTTTCACCCCAAATGGGGAGGAACCTATTGGTGTATTTTGTACAAAGTTGTAATATCTTAAATTTTTAAAGCATCACTCTGTGAGATAGAGAAAGATAGCAATCAAAGTTAATTCCTATGTCCCACCCTCACCTTTCATTCTCTGACAAATGGAAGGATGACACTGACATTGACAGAAGAAGTAAAGACTCTGAAGTTACAGGTTTGTGGTAAAGAACTGGAATCTGGGTTTAGGCATGTTATGCTTAAGATTTCCTTTAGACAGCCAAATGTAAATATCTAGCAGGTGGTTGGATAAATAATCTGAATTCAAGGGGGAAGTCTGAGCTGGAGATAAAAATTGGGGCATTGTCTGCATCTAGATGGTATTGAATGCCATTAAACTGGATGCGATCCCCTAAGTGGTAAGTTCAGTTAAAGAAAAGAGGATTGAACCTCCAGTCACACTAACTAAGGGGTAGAAAGATGGAAATAACCAGTAAAGGATATTGAGAAATACGAGCCAGCTATTTAAGAGGAAAACTAAATAGTTTGGTGTTCTTTAAGCCATGTGAAGAAAGTGTGGGAATTATTGATTATGCCAAATGCTGCTAATAAGTTAAATAAATTGAGGATTTAGAATTGGATTTAAAAGTTTACTTGTGGCCTAGACAATAACAATTTTGGCGGGAGGGAGCTGAAGTCTGACTAGATGAAATTTTAAAGAGGATAGGAAGAGAGGACTTGTAAAGACCTTCTCAAGACTTGCTGAAAAAGGGAGCAGAAATCAATTGCAGTATCTGGAAGGAGATTTGGGATTAAAAGATGGTTATTATTAATCATTTTAAGATAGGAACATCTACAAAATGTTGCAGGGTGATAGGACTGATTGAGTAAAGTAGTGAAAATTGGTAACACAGGACAAAGGGGAACACTTCTACAGCTGTGTTTTGAGTAGATGGCGGAGAATGGGATCTGGGACACAGTAGAAGGGTTGCCTCAGCTCCAAACACAGCCACTTTATCAACAATAACAAGAATGGAGGGCAGAGAATAATGTCCCAGATGCAGGTGGGTCGATGGATATGGAGGTGGGAGTTGGTGGACATTTTTTTCGATTGTTTCTGTTTTCTCTGTGGAATATGAAATGATGTCATCTGCTGAAAATGAGTGTGGGTAAGGGGGTGTGGGGCATTTAAGGCAAGCGAGGGAATGAAATAGTGTTCCAGGACTTGAAGTCGCAGGCAGGGATTGAAGTGAGTCAGCTGGTTGTGTGTTTTTCTCCAACCAGAGCATTGGAGAGGCTCATTATCTGGACTTTGGGGTCTGGCAAAAGGGGGCCAAATGAGTTGAGGATATTGGCAAGGGTGTCATTTTAATGATGAACCATAGAACTTACTCAGTAAGGAGGGAACTGTCAAAGAAAAATTGCACCAGACAGACTTAAACAGGCAAGGAAGACTTTATTCAGGGCTACTGCTAGAGGGGAAAGAGATTGAACTCAACTCCACTGAAACAAAAGGCAAGAGGGATTGTAAGCACTGGGGTGAGGTAGTGGAAAAGTACTGGAGGACATTTGAATTGGTGAATGAAATATATCTAGCACATTGAATTATTCCTAAATTTGCAAGTGTTTTTCTGTGTGATTAAACCTTCTGTGTACGCTAATAGGCACTTGTCAAATTAGGCTGCTACGCTCCCACTGATAAGTAGGGACACTGTCTTTCTTGATGATTACATTTCAAAGAGATGGCACCCAGATTCTTGAGAAAGATGTCCCTGGGTTGTAAAACTGGCTAGAGGCTGGGAGAAGATTTATCTACATTTCAAAAGGGCAGAGAAAGAATTTGCAATTACAAGTTTTCTAAAGTAAATGCTCCAAGAAAAGAGAGGTTAGGGGCCTACAGTGAGGAAGAAACCTGTCTGAATTTTAGTCAAGCTGAGGGTAACCTTAAGGCAGTCTCCTTCAGAAGTGAGTAGAGAAGGTGGAAAGAGACATGGAAATAACATTAGGATAAATGGATTATAGGTCCCCATTTGGTCAAATAATTTTAGGTGTTGGCATACTGCTGGGAGTTAGTAGGAAATACGGACCTTAGAGAGTGGTGACATTTTTTTATCCTGTGGGAGTAAGCTTTTCTGCTCCAGGAAGGGAAAAAGTTTGCCATATTAGAAGCAAAAATGGGTTGCATATAAGGCAATCTTACATTTGTTCTCAGAGTTCCTACTGGCCCTTTTTATATTTGAGTGAATCCTTTGAAGCAAGCAAATTAACTTTGTAAATTGTCATAAGTAAATGTCAAGAAAGAAGGGAAGAAAATAAACATTTAGTGTACACATACCATGTATTAATAGACGATAATTTTTCTCATGGATTGTCTCATTTAATCTTCATAACTCTTAAAATTAAGTAAGAATTAGTCCAGAGGCCGGCCCGGTGGCGCAGCGGTTTAGTCCGCGCTTGGCAGCCTGGGGTTTGCGGGTTCGGATCCCAGGCACCCACCGAGGCACTGCTTGTCAGCCATGCTGTGGCGGCGTCCCACATAAAGTAGAGGAAGATGGGCACGGATGTTAGCCCAGGGCCAATCTTCCTCAGCAAAAAAAAAAAAAAAGAATTAGTCCATATTTATGGATGAAGAAAGTATTTCTGACATGGTTTTTTTCTATGTTTTATTGTATGTATTTTCAATGTTTTTCTGTTCTATAGAAGTTTTTCAACTTCTATAAAAGTTGAAAAAACAACTTTTCCAAATACACATTTTCTTAACAAATATTTTGCACCAAAAACAACCACTGTGTAGGTTATTTTTACTCCAGGAAGGGTCACTGTGAACATCCTGTAGAGGCATTTTTTTAATCCTAGCATAATGTATAGTGATTTCTAAATATTAACCAAAGAATATACCAGTAAGAACCTAAGTAACAGATTTGCTGAAATACGTTTTTATTTGAAGCTCTATATTTTCATAAAATTGGTTACTTTGATATGCAATTTACCTCCTCTTAAAGCATTTTCCCATCCATTTCTAAAGATGATATATAGGTTACTTTCATTTTAATGACACACTCTAAATCCACTTGATAGATGTGGAGGAAAAAAATACATTTAGCCTGACTTTAGGATAGTAATTCTTTTGACACAAACGCTGTATTTCTCTGTTTCAATTTTATAGCAATTGTCAATTTAAAGTGTCCCATTGATATGAGTATTATCTTATAGGATTCTGATAATATTAGATTTGGAAATATAAAAATGTCTATTTTAACTACAAATCAGCATTAAGTCTTTGTCTTCAATATCAAATAACTCTCAAATTCAAATTACTTTGTTTTTTTAATACGTGTTGTCTAAATACAATAGATGAATCATGTTAAAAATCAAATTGGTTGACTCTGGCTATTGATTACTGGAGAATGCAATAATATCGATGGCATAAGTGAGATCCAGAGAATTACCAAAATAAAGTAAATTCATATTGAAACATCCAAAATCACATTTTTAAATCATGCACAAGCCCAATCTTTCAGCTTAACCTGTGCAATGAGTTATTTCCAGGCTATGAAGGTTGCCAGAGTTTTGGATGTGGTTGCCAGTCCTTAATATTTTCTGGAAAAATGATCTGACCTGTACAGATCTATTCCACGCATTTAAGGAATGAGAATAAATATTACACTTGCAGATTAACTGATATCATCCCTTGATATCCATCCTGACTTCCTGCATCAGAGAACATCGTCCTCACTGCAGAGACCACTGAGTAGAGCAGGAGCTGGGCTAGCATCTGGTGGGGTTTCACCCCAACATGAATATTGCATAAGCCACTACATTTCCCCTCACTTCACTTACTCTTTTTTTAGAAAAGTAAGAGAAAAATGCTCTGGCAAGTTGCCACTAGTCTGTGGAGATTTCATAAGAATTTGAAATGATATTTGCCAAGTGAACAGCAGTGGGTGAATAAGCAGAGCAACATGCAAAATCACCAAGAGGAGACTCAAAAGGGATTGTATAATTTTATAGCTTTGTGCTTACTGACTTTGATTTTAACATCATTTCCAAAAGCAATTATTTTTGCTTATGACTTTATTTTTAAATAATATATTATAAATAGAAAAATATAAATAGCACATAGTATAGATAAAAGTGAAATTGTGTATATGCCAAAAACTCTAATGGAAGTGTTTATATTATGTCAGCTTGGCTAATCTAGAACTACATCTCTCAGAATCATTTTCCCAGTGGTTCCAGTTTGGGGTTGGCCACGAGAGAAATTTGCATGAGATTTGGACCAGTGAAGCAGCAGCCACCACTCCCTAAAGGTCCTCATAGTTGGAGACAGAAAAAGACAGATGCAGAGATACTGATGGGTGCCAGTTTACCCTCACTTCTCCCTTGCCTGAATTCTGCTCTTCTTCCTAACCATTGACCCTCCTGGACCACAGTCTCCTAGGCTCACCACTACGTGCTGGGCTGTGCATTCACAGGGGCAGTAACTCTGAAGAGGCAACAGCTTTCCTCATCCTTCTACACCAACACTCATTGCAGCTCACTCCAGCAGCTGGATGTTCCTTTTTTCCAGATTTCCTGTAAGCTTTGACATGTCCCCCTGTGCCAGTGCTTCAGGAGAACTGTCTAATGGCTTATGATGACTGCTAAATAATTTCTCCACTCCCCTTTGTGGACCTTACTTTCCCAATTCCTCCCACAATTGTGTAATGTCTAATTCCAGTAGCAAATTCTGATTGCATAATACTTATAGTGGTTCTGTTTCCTCATTGAAGCCTGACTGATCTACTGAGAATATTTTCATCAGTATTCATTTGTACACTTTTCTATAATTATTATTTTTTATCAATTAATTCAGTCAACATTTGACAGTCTTTTGTT
The DNA here is from genome assembly GCA_031878705.1 of Tapirus indicus. Lineage (NCBI taxonomy): Eukaryota > Metazoa > Chordata > Mammalia > Perissodactyla > Tapiridae > Tapirus > Tapirus indicus. Next base: position 5,744,975 of record CM062933.1, read on the forward strand.
AATCCTTCCACCCTTCTTCCTTTCTCTTCTTCTTTGCTTCCTTTCTTGTCTCTATTAGAAACCTACAGAGCAGGGACTTAGTGCATCTTGTTTCTCCAACAAGCCTCCTGCACCTGCAACATATCACCATTGTTTCTGGTACAACAATAAATTATTGTTAAATGACTCAAATAAATACTATCAAAAACGGAGTGATTTAATAATCAAAATCTTAAGACTATTTTCCTAATGAAAATTCTGATTAATTATTTGAATCCAAGTTCCCCACCACCTTCATCAGTCACCCTCTAGCTAAATGTAACCCAGTGTTGTGTGAACATAATACAATTTACCTTCATTTACAGAAATGTTCATTACCTTCTTAAAATAGTCAATAATGTGATTAAGTAAATAATCATGTCTGAATATCATATAAAAGACCAAATTTAAATTAAGCCGTCACTATGGTTACAAATTACATATGCTCTGTTTTCTTTGTAAAACATTTGGTTTTCTTAAAATCCTTACTCTTTAGGTAATATAGTAACCAGAAATAGTACGTTAACTGACTTAAATAAAACCTTTAAATCAGAAAAGCATTTAATCTGGATGTAGCACTTATTACATGAAAAATCTTGAGCCTCGATTCTTTAGTTTTAGCCTAAAATGTCATTCTGTGTATGTTCAAATGGTCGCTTTTTTAAAAAAACAGGAATTTGTTATTTTCAGAGGAGTTAACTCTATATTCAAGAAAGCACATAAGAAGTAGTACTACCTTTTTATTTGACTCCAGAGATATTCACCTACAAATTAGTAAAAACACTGGTGGAAATGGGCACAATGGAAAGAATCCTAAACTTCTCAGGCCATAGCAGTTCATCAGTAATCCTTGTTTGTTGACGGCTATTATGGTGAATCAGAGACTCCTAATCAGGACATTTTTCTAAACGATTCTGAAACTTGAGCGTAGTCACTGTCTGGCATTGGCTCGTTTGCTGGAAATCTCTCTAAGCTTGGTTTCTCACACATTTACAAAGTATAATGACCACGTTCCTGCTTGTTGAGGAATTATAGATGCAAAAGATGCTGTAAGTGGTAGTAGTATGAATGTTAACATAATTATTACTAATAATTATTGATCCTATTTCACCCCGTAAGTTTTTTTCTCAGGGGTTAGTCTAATTCTACCATTTACTTTTGATAACTCTGTCATATGTGGATCAGATTCAAATTATCACCTGTTACTTTCCACATCTTACTCAACACCTTCTGTTCAATGAGAAATTTCTAAGAATTACCTGGCTGTATCAGTCAAAAAATCAGTGTGGACCCATGACCTTAGGTACCAGCACTCACAGACCTGATTTACTGGGACCCAAAAAGGTCCCTTCCTTTTCCAGAAGGACAATATTGTAAGTGTAAGCATGTTTAAACTCTGCATTATAATAAATCTCTAAATGCAGACTCTCTCTACCTAAAACAAGACCTGTGTTTGCCTTCTCTTCACCTTGAATTTAATTTTATGCCAAGAGCATTCTGTACCATTGAGTTAACCTTGTACAAGAGAATATTTCAGCATTTTTGTCCATGTATGTGTTTACTACTTTTAATTTTTCTCTTTTCTCTGCAGTCCTTCTATTATTAAAACTTAAAAAAAATGAGGTTAAGACATTTTGCTGTAGTGTACATGATGCACAAAAAATTTTAGTATTTGTTTCAAATTCTTGGCTCTGAGTTCCAAAATACACTCTTGACTTTTACAGCATAAAGAATATCATTGAAAAAAGTTTGAAAATGATATGGATTTATGTAATCTAAAGAGTCAGGGACTGGAGAACTTGCAGTATAAGGTTTATGCTACGAACTCTAGAGCGGGATAAATGCAGGATATATTTGTGTGGATAGTACCAGCTACTGGAAAGAATAGATCCAAAAGGTGTAAAGGCCCAAACACAACAGAAGTATATTTCTAGCATACCTAATTATCCAAAGCAACTGTTCCTGATAGGACATCTCCCCATGTGGAGACTCAGTGACCCAGACTCCTTCCATCTGTGGCTCACTCATCCCCTGATGCCTCATTGCTGTCTGAAACTCACAGTGTCCAACTGGCTGAAGGGGAAATTGAGTGGGGAGGAAATATATCTGCTCCTAAAAAGCTTTGTTCCCACATCACTCGCACTCTTATTCTGTTTATAAGAACATTCACATCAGGAAACTAAGCTATGGTGTTAATTATATCAGGCTTTTGAGTGGTAATAATGTTTCTCTATGTTGGTAAATGAAAGCACTAAATTACCACACATAGGAGTTATCTGTCAATGTCTAATTGGCTCCTGGAGGAGAGTCCCTTACCACCAGCTAGAATGACTCCAAAAGGAGCAGTTGAAAGGGTTAGAAGATCTGCTTCCAAGATAAGATACTTGATAATGCTGAGGTTATCTACCATGAGTCATTAAACAGTTTACAGAAAAGTGGGTGTGTTTTTTTGGTGAGGAAGATTGACCATGAGCTAACATCTATTTCCAATCACCCTTTTTGCTTGAGGAGGACTGTCCCTGAGCTAACATCTGTGTCAATCTTCCTCTATTTTGTATGTGGGTCACTGCCACAGTATGACTTGATGAGTGGTGTAGGTCTGCACCCAGGATCCAAACCCACAAACCCCTGGCCTCCAAGCAGAGTGCAACAAACTTAACCACTATGCCACTAGGCCGGGCCACAGAAAAATGTTTTAACAACCTTTGTCAGTTAGCACTTTGTTCTTGTCAATCCTTGTCTTAAAGATTTCAGTGTGTGCTTGTTCTTTCCATTTGAACATAGCCCATGCTTATTATCCCTGGTGCATTAGATATATAAGCTTTTGAGAATAAGTGACTTTTTTAAATTGTGTCTAATCTTTGCTCCCCAGCTAGTATTCATATGTGAGATGGAAATGTGGCTGCATAAGTGTGTCTGAACATTCAAATGTTCTGTTCTTCAGCTGTATTCAGGAAATAGCAGCTAGTTCCATGTTTTTAGTATTATAAGTCCTTACTGAGTAGCCTAATTTTTGAAAGCTAGAAATAAAGAATTAAGAATAGGAGTACACTTCAGTTGAGACTTTACACCTTGTTTTACACATAATTCTAAAACTGTTCTCCCAAGATTCCCCTCCCTTGGTTGTTCAGTCAAACACTAGTTTAGTTACTCCTGTGAAGAAACTTTGCAGATGAAATTAAGGTTACCAGTAAAATGACCGTAGGATAGGTAGCTTATCCTGGTGGACCTAACATAATCACATGGACCTTTTAAAAAAGTAGAAGAGGAAAGTAGAAGAGTCCATCAAAAGATGTGGTGGAACACAATGTGATGAGCAATAAGGTAAAACGGGAGGTCAGAGACATTTAAAGCATGAGAAGGTCTCAACCCACCATTGCTGTCTGAAGATAGAGGAGGGGAGCCATGAACCAAGGAATGCAGGCAGCCTCCAGAAGCCACGGATGACTTCCAGTCAACAGCCAGCAAAGAAACAGGAACAAGGAACTTAATTCTGCCAATGTCGTGAATAAGCTTGGAAGAAGATTCACCTCCAGAGTCTTCAGAAAGGAATCCTGCTGATAGTTTTGGCTTTTGAAATCAGGAGTAGAGAACCAGCTGAGTCATGCTATGACTGGACTTCTGATTTATAGAACTATAAGAGAATAAATGGATATTGTTTAAAGCTTCTAAATTTATGGTAATTTATTACATCAGCAAGAAAATACTGATACACACCTTCATGGGCCAAGAAAACCAGTACTTTAACATTAGGCAGCATGAACTAATGGAACAGAAATGACCCAGTGGTGCTTCATGACTTTTTAAAAATCACTTTACCAAATAAGGTTTTTTAATGTTCACTAGAAACTTTATAGTGAATTATAAGAGCCCAGTAATACAACTTCACAAGTGTCTAGGACTTAGGGGAAATCAGGGAGAATACATAACATTAACCTTATGTTCAGTCCCTACAGACACCTCATTAATTCATCGTGATAATACCACCAATTCCCAATCACCTAGGATTGGATTGAGGGTGTATGTTTTCAGCTTTTGTAGACTAATGACTTTTTGGTGTGTATTTTCACCCCCTCAATTTTTGAACTCTTTTTTATTTTCCACATGAGATCTTCACGCCCTTTATGCTGAATTACATCGACAGAACTGCTTCCACTTCTTCGTGGTGACCCATTTGGAGACAACGCTGCACTACATTAGAAATCACTTTCTGAAGAGACATCTGATGTATAAAATTGCTTTAAAAATCAATGAACTTTTAGAAGTGGTGACAAAATGATAAAACAGTAAGCTTCAAAATCTCAATGAAGGTTTTCTTTCATATCAACAAACATTTATTATGGACGAACATTATGTAACAAACGCTATAGAGGATGATAAGATGGACCAAGACCCTAGCCTCAAAGGACTTGTAATCTGCTTTAGTAGTCACACTTGTGCAAGGCAATTTGCACTAAATAGGTTTAAAAATTTGGGAAAATCAAAGGAGGGAAAGATAAACTCCTACTAGGGAATCAGGAAAGCCTTTATGGAACAATTCTCCTTTGATCTGCATCTTCAAGATAACTATACTTTCTGCAGATGGAGAGACAGGGCAGGAAAGAAGAGTAAACACTGGAGGAACTATGAGCAAGCCTAATAAATGAGGCCATACTACGCCTGGCAACATGCGAGAGGAAAGGCTATTCAGCTGTGGATATTGTCCAATCATCTCATACAGTGAAATCAAGTGGGTCCCTTATTTTTGAAGATCCCATGATGTTTAACTTTTAAACATTGGGGACTCTATCAGTCCTATGAAGGTCTTTTGGCAACTAGGATATGGGGGACTGGCAGAAATATTCTTATGAAATTAGCTAGATCAAGGGAAAGAACAAAGGGAAAATCTACAGGTAGTTGTCTGGATGTTTCAAATTATTCTCTTTTAACTGTCAAAACTGTTAACATTATTCCCTTTAACTTTCCTATGTGGATTTGATAGTGAATGAAAGAAGAGGAGAATACAAAAGTGGTCCAGTTTGCATAGTTTTTTCCATTGTGTTTTAATGTAAAGCCCCTATAACTTTGAAATGTTTACATTATTATTTTCCTCTTTTCAAAAAAATATGTGGAGCCCAAAGCAGTAATTCTATGATATGATTTTAGTTTAAAAGTCTGTGAAAGAGGACAGCATTCAAACAACTGCAGATGTGGCGCCATCAAAACACAGTTTGTTGTTGTTTTCAGTGTGACTATTAGATTTCCTTACGCCTGAATGTTCTTTAAGTCGGTCCACTGCTGTAGGTGTTTTGGGGCTAAACTGGAAGATCAATATTCATTATCCTCTGTGTAGATTATCTCTCGTTTTACTCTGAGGTAGACTCAGTCAGAAGAGGAAAGGAAGAACAGCAAAACCACCCAGGTAGGTACAGGAGAGAGAGATTGCTGAGCCACAGAAGCAGGGAGGGACGTTAGACAATTTGCTCCTGAAACTCACGTGCATCAACAGTGGTAGGAAAATGTGAAAGTGAGAGAGTGGAGGGAGAACTAAAAGAAATACAGCTGCACTTAAATAATTAGGTTTCACTACTAAGTTGGTTGAAAAGGTAAGTTTTCTTTTCTTGATAAGTAAAGAAAATGAACCCTTATATACTTAAAAGTAACTGTGATTATTCTGATATTTATTTTTTTGAACATGTTTCTTTGGCACATGAATACCAGTGGCAGCATCTGGTTGTAGTCTTAACTATTTTGAAGATAAATGAAAAAATGTATAGCTTGCAGGCCCTCACAGCTGTATGGAATTTTATAATATACATTAAGTAAACATAATCACCCTTGATTTTCATAATGATATAGGTATGGCAGGTGTGAGGTCTATTTCCTAGGTCAGGAAGCCACAGATGGTAGCTTGTCAAGGTCACCTAACTTCTAATTTGCAGATATAGGACTCAAGCTTATGTCCAGATCGTTTCCCATGAAACATCTAACTGAATGCTGTGTATAAAACCTGATGCAGTAATTGTATGGTGAAAAGCAGTGGTAAGTATCCGATAGTATCCAATAATAACAGTTAATATTTTAAGTGTTTATTATGTTTCAGGTACTAATCTATGTGCTTTATACTCACAACCATCTATAATATAAGTGCCAATATTATCACCATTTTATTGGTGGACAAACTGAGGCAAGAAGAGGTTGCAGAGTAGCTAAGTTCATACAACTAGTGTGAAGCCAGGATGTGAATCCAGGGAGTTGAACTTCAGAACTCATGCTCCTAACCACTAGATGTATTGCCTCAAATTCAGATATATAAGAAATGAAATTATTTTAGATCTAGTTTCTACTAGCAAACTAATAAACAGTAACTCAAATGCTGTGGTTGGTTTAATTTGGGCATGTTTACATTTTGCTCCTCACTAACCCATAGCTGGACATGCTCAGCAAAATTACAGTAGAAAGGTGATTTGAGTTACTGCAGACACCCAATTTAGACAACTAAGACTTTCCTATTTCATTTTGCTTTGGATGTGCAAGACCTGGCCTTTGCAGAATATTATAGGTTACTTTGAAAGGACTTAAGAAATATTGCTCTTGATCAAATTTAAAGTCAATAGGGAAAGATTAAAATGTTCACATATCTTAATATTTTCTTTATCGTTTCTGGCATTTTCTCTGTCTGGATTGCTCAGATCTCCAGTGGATCTGCCAGATCCATGTTCCACTTCACTTGCCTGAGACGAATGTCCCCATGTCATTTACATTTCAATGGTAGAGAATAGTGCTATAACATAGACTCATATATGTCACTTATCCCCTAAGATGACAAAAGCTGGCCCCCTGGTGTTGAGTGGGGCCATCAGCCTAGTCCTGGCCAATGAGGTGTGAGCCTTCATCCTTCAATGATCAAGCAGGTCACCACAGGGAAACAAAGGAAGGGAAGCATGCAGTGAGTGACTGAGGCTGGCTCTGCTCTAGACCTTAAGAGGAAAAAGGAAAAGTGGGTTGTAGTTTCTGAATTCTTCAGACCACTAAGAACATCAGGGAGGAATTTGCATTGGAGGTGCATTAGTCAGGGTTCTCTAGAGAAAGAGAACCAGCAGATACATATGGAGAGAGTGAGAGACTTATGGAACTTGTTTGTGCTCTTGTGAGGGCAGGCAAGTTGGAAATTTGTAGGGCAGGCCAGCAGACTGGAAACTCAGGCAAGACCTCTATGTTATAGTCTTGAGGCAGAATTCCTTCTTCAGGGAACTTCAGTTTTTCTCTCAAGACCTTCAAGTGATTGGATAAGATCTACCCACATTATTGAAGGTAATCCCCTTTACTTAAAGCCTACTGATTATAAATGTTAATCACATCTACACAATGCCTTCAAAGAAATAGCTAATGTTTGACCAAACAACTGGACATAGCCTAGCCACGCTGACACATAAAATGAACTCATCTCTTCCTGTAACTCATCTCTGTCACATATCACACATCCACAGATCATGTGCTCGAGCCAATCAAGTTAGCTCAAGATATAGAAATTGCCTCTAACCCTTCTTATCTTTTTCCTGACCTGCTCCAATAATGCCTCCAGGTCACCCTGAAATCTTAATAGTTACTCAATACTTTGATGTCAATCTTGCCTCTGACCATCTGACTAAATATTCCTTGTAATGGACCTTACGGCACTGGCCACATGGCCAGTACCCCATCTTGACTAATCTGAACACCAGGGAGTAAATGAGATTCTGATCCTAAAATTAAGTATGAAATTTCCTATAGTCTTTCTTGCAATTTTCACTAGGAACTAAAAATAATGAGGATTTAAGACATGATTTCACATAAACTGGCTACAGTCTGGCATCTATCCCCTTCTGTGGGTGGATGTTTATGGCAGCTTTATTCATAATCGCCAAAACTTGGGAGCAACCGAGATGTCCTTCAGTAGGGGAACTGATAAATAAACTGTGGTCCATATATATATATAATATTATTCAACACTGAAAAAGAAATGAGCTATCAATCCATGAAAAGATATGAAGGAAACAAGTGCGTATTACTAAGTGAAAGAAACCAATCTGAAAAGTCTACATACATACATACATACATATGACATTCTGGAATTCTGCAAAAGACAAAACTATGGAGACAGCAAAAGGATCAGTGGTTGCCAGGAGCTGGGATAGGCAGGTGAATACATAGAGCACAGAGGATTTTTAGGGCAGTGCAAACACTCTGTCTGACACCACTATGATGGACATATGTCATGTGTCCAAATCCATAGAATGTACAACACGAAGAGTGAATCCTAAGGTAAACTATGGACTTTGGATGATTATGATTTATTAATGCAGGTTCATCAATTGTAACAAATGTTGTTATAACATTGGGGGGGTGTTGATAATGGGGGAGACTGTGCATATGTGGGGTCAGAAGATATATGGAAAATCTCTATACTTTCCCCTTAATTTTGCTGCAAGCCTAAAATTGCTCTAAAAAGGTTGTCTTTTTTAAAAAAGTGCACGATTAGACCACCATCTACCTCTCCATTACTCTCCTTCTTGTCCACATTAACTTTCCCTCTGTTTCTGGACCCTTCCCTCTGTTTCTGGATCACACTAAGATCATTTCTTCCTCAGGACATTAGCCAATTGCTGTTCCCTCTGTTTGGCATGCTCTTTCTCCAAAATTCCAAGCATCTTTTTCCTTCTTATCATTCACATCTCAGATAAAAGTCCTCAAAGATGCCACTATCTAAATTATTCCTTTCTTTCCCAGACTGGTCATTTATATTATAATTTATATTTTTTGTACTTACTTTCTATATTGTACTTATTGCTACTGGAAATTATCTTGTTCATGTTTTGCTTGTCTGCCACCCCCTGCCCTTCTCTAACTCCACAGTGAATATCACTCAGTTTTGAAATTTTATCTCATTCACCACGCTACCTGGGGCCTAGAACAATGCTTGTTAAATAGTAGGTATTTAAAAATATTGGTTGAATGAACACACCTGGCAAGATTCCATTCCTGAAAAGCAGGAATATGGTATTGGCCACTCTTTAATGGGGGATAAGTAGAGTGGATCACAAATGCCCAACGTTTCCCACTGAATGTGGAGGAATCTTTGAGGTATCATTGAGAATAATCACTTCTGTGCCTCATTTTTAAATTTAATTAAATGCAGATCTTTGTTGCCTATAGATTTATTTTGCTAAGAATAATATTGAGATAGAGAAAATACATGTTAATTGTCTTTAATTCCTCTTTCTGTGTCTTTTTCTTATCTTCCTATAACCACGTATCATTAACTCCAGGTTTCCTACCTTTTTATTATGACTGTTCTTTTTATCAGTAGAAAATTTACCTAATAAATCCCTATATATACTCTTGAGTTTAAAATGTTACTCCCTGGAAGACAATGAGAAATTGACCTTCTTGGACCATAATATGTTTATTTTTATTGTATATAACTGAAAGTTAGGTTTTAATAGTGTATTGTAAATATTGTAAAATTATTCTTTAGAAGACCTCCTCTCTATGTGCTATTGTCTGCCATAGGGTAGACTTCAGACATTATTCAAAAATCACTGAAGCTTTTACTGAAAAACTTAAAGTTGACAGTTGTCCAGTTGAACAACAATGGTAAGCAATGAAGGTGGAAAAGAATTAGTAGGTAGCATTGCAAATACTTGGTAATCGACTGAGACCAGAGAGATGAAAGTCAACAATTCTGGGTGATAAAATAAAAAAGAAATTAAAATTGGGATGGAAGAAAGGCATGGAACATATGTACTTAAATATTCATAATATCTGTAATTTATAAGTATTTATGAAAAGTTCAAGGGGGAGAGGTTTTCTAGAAATGTAACAACATTGGATTTAAATAACTACTCTCAACAAAAGCCAGCTCTGGTGGTCTAGTGTTTAAGATTCAGGGCTCTCACTACCGCAGCCTGGGTTCGTTTGCAGTCAGGTAACCACACCATTTGTCTGTCAGCTATGTGTTGCTGTGATGCTGAGAGCTATGCCACTGGAATTGTAAATACCAGCAGGGTCACCCATGGTGGACAGGTTTCAGTGGAGCTTCCAGACTAGACAGACTAGGAAGAAGGACCTGGCCACCCACTTCCAAAAAAATTGGCCATGGAAACCCTGTGAATAGCAGCAGATCATTGTCTTATATATCCCCGGAAGGTGAGAGATGGTGCAAAAACATCTGGCAGGGTTCCACTCTGCTGTACACAGGGTCACTAGGAGGTGGAATACTACATGGCACTAACAACAAAAACTCTCACCATATCATTACTAATAAAATATGAGTAAACTGGTATGGAAATTATCTTAGTTTGATGTTTTTCTTGCTTTATTTCAATAAATTAAAATATTCAAAAATGTTTCTATACTTGGTGTCCAAATTTCTTTGCCGTAAGGTTTTAATTTCTCTTTCTACTAACCCTTCTCCACAAAGGTTTTCGGGAAAGGGGACTTCTTGAGGTTGAATTTGGAATGACTGTACTTCATAAATCCTACTGTTTGCAATGACACTTAGCCTTGAACTCTCCTTGTTTATATCAATATTTTTTGAAAAAAATTTGTAATTTAATTATGAAAATGGCAGGTTTGTAAAACATTGAGAAAGTGGGGGAAAAAGTGACTTTTCAAAATGAAATTTGGATTGGACATTTAACTGGTCTTTTAAAATCAAGGGACCCAAAATGTTGGTATCAGAGGAAATAAGAGTGAATAACACAAGAGGTGAGTGACATTCAGGAAGAATGTCAGGAAACTATTGTGCTACTATCTCTTTTCCTGACTTTCCTTTTTTTTGTTAATCTGATCTTGGAGTGTTATGTGTTAGTGTAATAAGGGAGTCTCCTCTTATACATGTTCACAGAGTGGCACATTTGCATTTTGAAAGGGAATTTCATGGAGAGGAACCCAAAGAACAATAACCACTATAGCATTAACAGCATCTCATTTTTTGAACACTTATAGCATTTTGACAAATCATTGATGTTTAAAGTTGGAAGTCATCTTAAGGACCATACAGATCAGGAGTTGCCAAGCTTGGGCAGCTTTTTACAATTATGACCATGGGCTCTCATTCCCCAATTAGGAATCTATAAATTTAAAATGCAGTCCATGTGATTCTAACAACCAGAGGGGTTTGTAAACCACTGCTCTAGGTAAACATTCACCTTTTAGAGATTAAAACAAACAACAACAACTAAGACTCAGAGGAGTTATCTAATTTGGTATGAGAGCATAACTGGTAAGACTCAGAACAGAGGGTTAAATATTAGAATCTGACTTTCATTCTAATAAGTGGAACATTAATGTGGAATATTAGTTCTGAAGTGATTGAGAGATCTGTTCACCCGGTGGTGATGCCAGTCCTAAACCTGGCCTATCTTGTGCTCCATCCAAGAAATGATACTTAGTAAAGCATCTAGTGTACAGTAGTAGGAGTGGTTTTGTACTCCATGACCAAGTGGGATTTATTCCTGGGATACAAGGATGGTTCAGCATAAGCAAATTGGTAAATGTAATGCATCACATCAATAAAATGAAAGATAAAAATCACATGATCATCTCAACAGACACAGAAAAAGCATTTAACATAATACTTTTTATGATACAAAATATCTTTTCATGATAAAACCCTTAACATACTTGGTATAGAAGGAACAAACCTCAACATAACAAAGGCCATATATGACAAACTCACAGCTAACATTATACTCAATGGAGAGAAATTGAAAGCTTTTATGTAAGATCAGGAATAAGACAAGGAAGTCAACTCTCGCCACTGCTATTCAATATAGTACTGGGAGCCCTAGCTAGAGCAATTAGTCAAAACAAAGAATTAAAAGAAATCCAAGTCAGAAAGGAAGAGTAAAATTATTCCTATTTGCTGATAATATGATTTTATATATAGAATATCCTGAGAGTCAACCAAAAAACTGTTGGAACTAATCAATGATTTAGGTAAAGTGGCAGCAAACAAAATCAATATACAGACGTCAGTTGCATTCTTTTACACTAATGATGAAACATCTGAAAGAGAAATAAATAAGATTATTCCATCAACAATAGCATCAAAAACAATAAAATACTTAGGAATAAATTTAACCAAAGAAGTGAAAGATCTGTACAACAAAAACTACAAGACTTTGCTGAAAGAAATTGAAGACACAAATGGAAAGAAACCTCGTGTTCCTGGATTGGAAGAATTAATATGGTTAAAATGTCTGTACTACTCAAAGCCATCTACAGAGTCAACACAATCCCCATCAAAATACCAATGGTATTCTTCACAGAAGTAAAAGAAACAATCCTAAAATTTGTGTGGAACCTAAAAGACCCTGAATTAGCCAAAGAAATCTTGACAAAAAAGAACAAAGGTGGACATATCATGCTTCCTGATTTCAAACTAAACTACAAAGCCATACTAATAGAAACAGTCTGGTACTGGCACAAAAATAGACACATAGACCAATGGAACATAATAGAAAGCCCAGAATTAAATCCCAACATATATGGTCAACTAATATTTGACAAGGGAGCCGGAACACTTGGCTGGTCTCTTCAGCAAACGGTGCTGAGAAACTGGAGAAACACATGCAGAACAATGAAACTGGAGCCCTATCTCACACCACTCACAAAAATTAACTCAAAATGGATCAAAGACTTAAACATAAGACCCGGTATTATAAAATTCCAAGAAGAAAACATAGAGAAGATGCCCCTCAACATTGATCTTGGCAATCGTTTTTTGGATATGATGCCAAAAGCACAAAAAACAAAAGCAAAAACAAACAAACAAAAATAAACAAACAAGCTTTTGAGTTTGAAGTAGTGAGACTCTTGCACAGCAAAAGAAACAATTAACAAAATAAAAAGACAACATATAGAATGGGACAAAATTTTTGTGAACCACATATCAGAAAAGGAGTTAATATCCAAAAATATAAAGAACTCATACAACTTAATAACAACAACAACAAAAAAAACAAACAATCTGATTTAAAAATGGGCAGAAGAACTAAATAGACATTTTTCCAAAGAGAACATCACAATGGCCAAGAAGCACATGAAAAGATGCTCAACATCACTAATCATCAGGGAAATGCAAATCAAAACCACAATGAGATATCACCTCTCACCTGTTATAAAGGTATCATCAAAATGACAAGAGAAAACAGGTGCTGATGAGGATGTAGTGAAAAGGGAACCCTCATACACTGTTGGTGGGAATGTAAATTGGTCCAACCACTATGGAAAACAATATAGATGTTCCTCCAAAAATTAAAAATAGATCTACCATATGATCCAGCAATTCCACTTCTGGGTATGTACCCAAAGGAAATGAACACCAGATTTCAAAGAGATATGTGAACTCCCATGTTTATTGCAGCATTATTCACACTAGCCAAGATATGGAAACAACCTAAACACCCATCAACAGATGAATGGATTAAAAAGATGTGGTATAGAGAGAGAATGGAATATTATTCAGCCTCAAGAAAGGATGATATACTGCCATTTGTGACAGCAAGAATGGACCTTGAAGACATTATGCTAAATGAAATAATTCAGACACAGAAAGACAAGTACTGTATGATATCACTTACATGTGGAATCTAAAAAAGTCAAACTCATAAAAAATAGAGAGTAAAATGGTGGTTACCAGGGGAGGGGGGGTGGGGGAATAAGATTGATGGTTTTAAGGGAAGAAACTTGTAATGAGTAGTAAATAAGCTGTAGAGATCTAATGTACAGTATAATGAACACAGACAACAATATTGTACCATAATCATCAAACTTGCTAAGAGACTAAAACTTAATTATCCTAACCTAATAATCCTAAAAAGGAAGGATAATCATGTAATGTGATAGAGGTGCTAAATATCGCTACAACAGCAATCATATTACAATATATAAATGTATCAAATTGACACAGTATATACCTTAAATTTACATGATATGTCAAATATATTCAATAAAAAAAAATAGGAGGAGTGGTTTGACCTAAAAAGGAGCTTCATTGTCTAGCCTCCTGGGATAGATACTGTGAGACAGCTGTTTTGTGCTAGATTTCAAGGCCATTTATGTTCTGATGAATTTCAAGGTCTTTCCACTTTTCGAAGCTTACGTGAATTAACACGAATGAAATTTAACTTTTTCCGTCTATCCTCCTTGGGGTGTCTTTGTGCCGCATCATCATACAAGTTCAGAGGTCATTAGGCTTTTCACCCTCAAATTTTTCTTTTCAAATACAGACATCAGTGGGAAATATGGGATTCTTTTTTGCCAACGTGTCTTGAAAAACAAATGACTTTTGTCCTGTGCTATTCAATCTGGGACAGAAAAATGGAACAATCAACTCAACATCAATGCTTTTCAGTTGGTTGGTTGATACCCAGCTAAGGCTGAAGCTATGGACCACTCTGCCACTAAACAAACTTTCTGTGAGGGTCAGTGCTATTACCGGAACTCCTGCAGGCAGCACAGTGGTGTACCCATCAGTGCTGTGCGCAGTCTCTCCTCTCACAGTCTATATATTTTACCTGCTGAATCTATTCTTGAGCTCTACTTAACTTTTGTAAAGATATTGCTATTGAATCTTAGTTAATAGGAATGAATAAGTAAAGTAGAATTCAATAGCTATAGCCTAAAATGAACTTCAAGGATTTACGAGAAAAAGCAATAGGTATATACCTTCTCAGCACATGAATTCCCATTTAGCTGAAAAGACGTTGAAGCAGTCTCTCTTTAAAAATACACTTAAGCATAATTTATGTGAATGTTATAACACTGTCTCATGAAAAGTAATATATACATATTTAGTGAGCAAGACAGGCAGTTTAAGTCAGACAGCTGTCAGAGGAGGGGATACTAACAGGGCTAGAGGAGCATCAGGGAAGGCTTCCTGGAGGAGGAAGGACAGAAAGGAATCAGCAAGGATGGAAGGACCCACAAGATGACCTGACTCTAGGAAATTCATGCAGAGAAGCCCCAGGCTCTCTAAGGTCAGGAGAGAGACACATGCAAACACTCACATTAATTCATTCAACAAATATTGTTTGAGTGCCTACTACATGCATGATGCTGGGGACACAGTGGTGACCAAAACAGACAAGATCCCTGCCTTCATGAAACCGGTTAAATGGTAGAATAGAAAATAAATGTATAAACTGACCAAAAACTGAGCAATGAAAGAAAAAAATTAAATTTGTCTGTAATTCTTTTACCCAGAGATAATTATGATTAACATGTTTATTAATATATGTCAATATTTAGCATATGATTAAGATGTCTTTTTAACAATTTAAATTGTTTTTGTAATTTAAAAATGTCATGTTTATTTCCCATTATCACTATGTATTCTTCCATAGCATTTAAAAGATACTTCCATTGAAGTGTGACATGCATGTAGAAAAGTACACTAATCTTAAATTTAACAGCTTGAAGAATTATCACACCCCCTTTGTCAAGAAATATATTACCAGCACCCCAGAAGCCTTTCTTTTACCCCTTCTCAATCACTACCACCTCTCTCCTCCCTAAAGGTAACCACAATTATGACTCCTAACAAAAGAGATCAGTTTTGATTTTTTTTCCCTTTGTAAGAATAGAAAAGTACAGTATTTTATCCTTTGCTGTCTAGATTTCTTTCACTAAACACTGAGTTTCTGAGACACATCAGTACTGTTGGATATAACTGAAGTGTGTTCATTTTCTTTTCCTTTTGTTTTTTGTTTTTTTGCTGAGGAAAATTCACCCTGAGCTAACATTCATTGCTAATCCTCCTCTTTTTCTGCTGGAGGAAGATTAGACCTGAGCTAACATCTGTGCCAATCTTCCTCTACTTTTTTTGTTTATGGGACATTGCCACAGCATGGCTGGTGAATGGAGTAGGTCCGTGCCAGGGATCCGAACCTGTGAGCCTACGCTGCTGAAGGGGAGCATGTGGAACTTTAAACACTCGGCCGAGTTTGTTCATATTCATTGCTGTGTACTATTTCATCTCATGAATAAACCAGAATTTATTTATCCATATTACAGTTACTGGACATTTGGATAGTCTCAACTTAATGACCATTATGAAAGAAGCTGCTATGAACATTCTTGCACAGTTATTTTGATGCATGTGTGTATGTGTTTCCATTGGATACGAACATTGGAATGAAAATGGCTAAACAATGGGCATCTGGAACCACAACAGTGTTAGTGGTTGTGATACATAGATAAATCATAGCTCATCCACAACAATGAGACACTTAGATTGCTCTCAGTTTGGAAGAAGGGGTAAAGTAAATATCGATTTTGTAATTTACAAAAATGTAGACAACCTCAAAAAAAGGGCTTAGGCAAGTTATGGTAGTTTGTATGTTTTGGTAAACAATGTGGTCTACTTTCTTTCTGAGACAAATAGCTTACTCTAGGTATAGAGAAAAATTCAATGAGAGTTGTCTTTCCTTACGACCAGGACTTCATTTTTCACTGACCAAGCCCTGTTCTCAGTTTTGCCAGTGTTATTACACAGTCATTGGGGAAGTTATGGAAGTCACTCTGGGCCCAGAGTTAGAACTGGTTCCTCATCTCGCCAATGCCACAGACGACTAATATGTTCTTTTACTCATCTTTTTAACTTCTCTGGGACTTGGTTTACTCATAAATAAAATGAGATGATACTAGATTAACACAAAGTTCATTTAAACTCTAAAGTAAATTCTAATATGATTTTTAATATAACATTCATATTCCCTCAGTAATATTACCTTAGGCTGTATTGAATTTTATGGGAATTAGTAAGTGGTAAATATTTGAAACTACATTTTATATAAGAAATTATCTAGTATGTTATTATAGAAACCCCAAATTGTTTCTGATAATTTTCCAGCATGAATAATTATTCTTCATTTAGAGAAGAGATTTTCATCCATGCATTCATCCTCTAATTCTGTTATTGTCATTTTAACAAATTAGATTTAGAGCATTGCAATTGCTATTTTAAGGCATTCAATTAGAGGAGTGACATATTGGGAACACACCACAAATCTCTGATTAGAAAACACTTTATTATGCTATCTAAAGATACCCATTTTTAGTTATTTTCTATGAAAAAGAACTCTAAGAATTTCGAAATGTCCTGTGACTGTATGAGTTGGAGAGAGAGCAGAGACAAAATTAAAATGCTACATTAGATTTGAGAACTAATGCACCCAAGGTGTCTGCTGCTGCTTCTGTGCTTTTAGAAAGCAATATCGCTTTCATTATCTCTGTTTTGATATGGGTTTGGTATCAGCCTGCAGATCCTGAGTACACTTTTTCAGATGTGAGACAATAAAATAGAATCTAGAAAAAGTCAATGTATTTTAGAAAACAGACAATATATGTTTTATATCCTCAGATTTTCATAAGGGAGTAATGAAACAGATTCCTAGATAACTGAATACCAAGCTTCTGAATGAGTCTGTTCCTTGAAATTAGATTAAAGGATTTTGTTAGTTTTGCTTTTATTTTTAATCTGAGGAAAAAGACAAATGTCTCATTAAGTGCGTAATTACCCATTGTATTATTACCAGCACATATACACGTATGTATTTATTATTCTCTTAAAAGTATGAGGCACAGAACTTTTAGAGGCAGAATTTGTTAGTGAGAGAGAAACCACAAGAAATGTTTCATTGCTTCAATGAGCATTAATGAATAAACAACAACCTTCTCATCACAAAGCTGTTTATATGAGTCTTTCTGCTTCTCCAAATATGTGGTTAGAATGATACTCTATTTTAATGATTACGATAGTCTTTTTTTTTTTAACTCCACCTATTCATATTTCTTATAGTCCTGGCTGCCTTCAGACTCCAAATTTATGGCTTGTCATGTTTCGAGGACATAAATGGTCAAAAGACATTTTGAAGGTAATGGGAGAGGAAAAGCAGACAGAAGCAGTATCTCTTTGATAGGTGCAGAGAGTAGTGTCTCTAGGAGACAGTGAAAAGCTATATAGCTTGAGGTTTGTGCATTTAAGCAGCAGCCCACCTTATTTTCAGTAGGGTGCTGGGTGAGCACAGTGCAAGGAGAGCCTGGCGCTACAGGATCAGCCGTCTCGTTATTGCAAGACTTCTTGTTTCCCTTACGAATACGAAGGACACCAAAGAGCCCCATTTGGCTAGATTTTACTACAAGGCAACAGTAGTTCACAGCCACAAGAACCAAAACAAAGGTAGAGTGACAAATTCTTGTTTTTCGATAGAAAGACGTGCTTGACATGAAAGGGAAGCATTTCAAAGAAAATTGGAAGTGACCTGAAAAACGTTAATAAAACAAATAGTAATGTCCAAGGAGGAAGAAATGCAAAAGTAAAACCAGGACCAAAATGGCTTTTGAAGTCTTTAGTATGTTTCTGAACTGCTATAGAAAGATAAGGGTAGCACAGCGAAATAGAAATCGAACAATGGAAAGAATTACAAGGAAAAATGATCCATTAACGAAGAAGGTAGTATAATATCAATGAGAAAATAGGTTGAGATGTCATAAAAGAGACATATGGAAAAGATTCACAGGTCTTTGATGCATATGAAATTAAGATTAAATTTAGTATGAAAAGAGTATCTCTTGGCTTCTATGTACTGCAAAAGACTCCCCAAATGACATTTATAATTAAGGATCAAAAATGCCTGAATGATTTGCAGTGAGAGATGGCATATATACTGCTGCATTATTCATGACACGTGAAAATAGATTATTATGTCCCTTCTAAAGTAAAACATTAATCTCATGTAAAGATTATATTGGTGATAATACAGAGATAGGTTTTTCTTTAGATATTCTGCTATTTCCAAGAGTCCTCTAAAATTCTGGGTCAATATAGGATCTTTAGAAGAGGCTGACTCCTTTAATAAGGTCTCCCTTAAACTTCCAAGACAGTTGGTTCTCTTTGTTGATACAATGAGAAATCTTTAAATTCCTTCCCTATAAAGCCTTCCCAGAAAGCTCCAGCTAGTGACTTTGCCATATCTCAAGTTTGAGAACTTAACAGTCTTCCACTAATCGTGCACTCTAAGGAGTAGATTCAAGTTTTGTGGGGCTTGAAGCTTATACATTTTGGAGTGAGCACTTTACGGGAAGAAATACAAAATTATAAATACAAAATTAGGCACAGGGCATTGGAGGTAAGTAAGGTATCCTGAGACCTTTGCTTTATGAAGCTTTGAGGTAAATCAGCCTCCATGATGTAGCTTAGGTGAGCTAGAGCCTTTATTCACCTATGTTGTTATAATAAGATATGCAGTGGAGGAATTTGTGCTATCTGAAAATTGTAGCTAAACCCTCAAAGCTGAGGGCAGTGTATGATAGATATCCTAAATTCTAAATAGAGTTCCTACATGCATCCATGGGGCTTTACTAAGAGGTAGCCCAGCTGGTCCTTTGATCACTTTCTCCCACACCCACAACAAGCCTTTGCAAGAGGAGCCTAGAGATCTATTGTGGAAGTTTTTGAATAAAATTTGTAGAACTAGAGAGTACTTTGGCTTTCTCACCAATGAATCCAGGTTAGAGGGTGATCTAAAAGATTGGGGACACAGGTATCTTGTGTCCTGGCTGGATGTTTGCTAACCTGTAGATATATTCAAATATCTGCCCTATGCTGTCACTGGAGTTTAGCATGAAAGAATTCTTAGGAGAAGCCCACATGTGTTCTCAGAAATTGGAGGCATAAATGAAGAAAGTTAGACGTTAGACTAGCCTACAATGTCAGCATTTGAAGAAGCTACACTATCACTATTTGGTAGGGCAAAGATGTATGAATTTTGGTGGCCCAAATAGACTAGACTTTTTAATACCTGAAAATAAAAGTTTTCAGTTATTCCAAAGTGATCATAAAGGATCATCAAATGTGAAAAATAAAAAGGAGATCTGGCAGCATGTTTGAAGGTCATAGTGGGAGAAAGATAGAGTCCTTTCCTGTTTAGGCCACATGGAGTTCACGCCATTCAATAAAAGTGTCACACATGCTTAGAAATCATGTATTTGTAAGTTACCTTGCAAAAAGTTGGTCAACTCCTTGGAGGGAATTAGGTTTCAGCTTGTTTATATTTCCTGTACCACTTGATACAAGGCTTTCAATACTGTATTTGTTACATAAATATTATTGATTGATTACTTACCTGTACTCTGTATCCCTGTCAACTGGATACTAAGGGGATGAGCGGCAATTTTCAGAAAACTGACTTAGCACAGACACACAGTTAATTTCTTACAACTTGTACTACTTTGCTGAAATGAAGATTCTTTCATAATTCTGAAAAGTCAGCATTCGCTCCATTCCTTTCAGGCATTTTGACAGTTATATAGCAACGAGGGGTTGTTATCCACAATCCAACTACAGTGGAATAATGAAATTTATATGGACTCTCCACAAGAACAGGAAAACTCAAATTTTCATGGAACTTTTCCTTCCTCTGATTCCTAGACATAGAACCTGAATTGCTGATGATAATGCAGTTATGTCCTGGCTTTGGAATGTCAGCTATCAGTTTTTCCATAGCACCTTTTGAAATGTGACAGTCCCTCTTATTTGAACCAATTCCTCAGCTTTCTCATCTAACGCACTTTCCTTTGATGACAGTTCAGTATTGTTTTGAAACACTTGGCACACGCTTTAAAGGAAAATTTCCCAGCTTTTATAAAATCATCAAATTAGAATCATAAGAATTCCTGAGCACATAAAAGAAAGAGTTCGAATAGGATCTGCAAAGGATGACCCCAGGACATATTACTGAGTGAAGCCTGAGGGTTCATCTGTCCCTGGCCATTTTCACCTAAGTCTCTACTATAAATACTGCATTTACCACCATGTGGCTATCCATCTTTTAGAATGCTAATATACTGTACTTTTCATCAAAGCCATACAACCAACATTTGGAAGAGAATATTAGAACCCTAATAAATAATCCTCACATGAAGTCTCATGTCATTGCGGAAATTGCACCCTGAGGTTTCTGTGGAGATGGATGAAATCAGGCATCAGTGATCAGACAAACATGGACTGTAAAGAGGACGCTCACTTGAGGCCTTTAGACAATGGACTTTCTGCACTTGAATGAGAAGCTCATTTTTGGTATCCAAAATTTAAGAAATCATAACTTCTTAAAACTAAAGCTTATAATAATTTAAAAAATATTTGTAGACCATTTTTTTCTGTATTTGAGCCTCATTATATTCTTTCCATTGAACTTTTTGCAGTAGGCTGTGTTCTCTGTTGCACAATAGAAGTAAGTCCTCCTGGCCCTTTAGATACCAGGGGTCTATGTTTATGATGTCTTTACTCCAAGTACCATCCTGGGCTAGTTAGATGTATCATTTGAGAAGTGTGTCTTCTTTCGTAGGAAAATGAACTTGCCTTCTGGTGGGTAATTGATATAGTCATCTTATTTGTTGGACAAATTGGGTAAGATTTCTCAGAATCAGATTACCACCAATACCAGAGACTTACCCTCTAAGTCCATTCCTGTTCAATCAGCTAATCACACTGGCCAGCCACATGAAATCTGCTCTTCTATTGAAAACCAGTGAAGCCCAATCTGGCTGGACATAGCAGATCTTTCCTTGTGCAAATAGCCACTGACTTTTGCATGGCACTACCCACACTTTCCCTCCCTCTCAACGAGAAAGCCAGTCTCCTTCTCTGGGATATTTAGGTCCAGGGCTCCAGTGCACGGGTATTCTTATATTCATAAGTCCTCAGAGAAATCAGCCTTATATCCCTTACAGGAGGCTGGGATCTCCCTTTTGATGTCCTTTCTGACAATCCAGTCTAGTCATTGAATGAAATCTCTGAATGACGACTGTTACTTCCTGATGCTTAGACCTTGCTGCTGCCCCAAAGTCCTGAGCACAGATGGTCACACTCTCTCAGAGTAGACTCTTCTCAGGAGGAGGTGGGTGTGCCAGATCCTCAGAATTGCCCCTGCTCCTCAGCACCCTTTTCCTAAAACTGGTCTCTCTTTACTTCCAAAACTCACCATAGTCATCCATTTTAAATTTGCTGTATAAAATATTTTGTATTTGCATTAGAACAAATACTAAACATAATCTATAGAGAATAGTCAGGATACAGGTGATGAATTTCTAAGTAAAACTGAGAAGAATAACATTTAGAATTTTTTTACAATCCATTGGAGATCATCAGTTGTCTTAATACAAGGTTATAAGTCTAACTGCCCATATGGAACCTCACGCTGTTTTGTTCCTTCATGGAATGAGGAATGAGTGATCCGTAGTCTTCCTAGGATGAGGCTATTTGAAGTATCAACACCCAGACTGGGTTGCAAATATATTCATCTTTCATCTCCTGACTAATGCACCAATTTTAAGCTGATCAGTTTATCAAATTTGCAAACCAGTGAGTATTAATACTCTTTGGTTTTCTGAAAAAGTTATTTCAACCTGGTTTGATAGCATAGTCAAAAAGGAGAACCTCTATTTTTTCACCTAGAAACTTTCTCTCTTTCAGCTAGAGAGGATAACCTGGGGATCTCAATGCCATACCTGCTTCCAAGCTTCCCCTGAGTTCAGTAATGTCTTGATGTATGGCAGCCTTGTTGATTTTCCGTGGCACAGTCTCTTAGGAAACACTGGAACTAATCATCAGCAGTACATCAAACATTTCTGTTAGCAGTAAATATTATACATGTATTTCTTTTCAAAACCTAGAACATAAACAGTTTTCAACAGTATAATATTCACAATACCGTATCACTTTTCACATTACTGTAAAAAGTATAACATTGTAGTTTAAGAATGAATGACTATGAAGGAGATATGGTTAGTTGACATTTACGTGGGCCCTAAAAGCCAGAAACTGTATGTTGCCCAAATAACCATGATCATGACCATTATAATCATTACCAACAGAAGTATATATGGACTGCTTTCAACAGAGGAACCAAAGTTTGATGGGACAGTGATGATCAACAACAAAGTAGCAATATAAATCATAATAATATGATAATATAAAACACGTTAATACAAATTCAGGTATAGTGTGACTGGTGAATGACTCCAATCCTTGCCCAGTCCCCCTTCTCAGACACTGTTGAGATAATTCTCTTCCCTTCTTTGCATGAGTGTGTCTATGGGGAAAAGCTAGGGAAAAAAATCACAAGGGAAAAGAGATTCCCTTGTGATTTTGGGACTTAGTTCAGTGAAGAGGCAGGTTTCACTATCTTCACATTTGTATTAATTGTGACAATATAGATCAACTGAAAATACTATTTTTGTATTACCCTCTCAATAATGTGACTCCACATTTTACATGATTTAAAACCTGACATAATAAAAATTAACCCAAAAGTTTCAAAATTGGGTTGAAGAATCTCAAAAAATTGAGGGGCCAGCCTCATGGCCTAGTCGTTAAGTTTGGCATGCTCCACTTTGGCAGCCTGGATTTGCTTCCTGGGCGTGGACCTACACCACTTGGTGGCCATGCTGTGGGAGTGATCCACAAAATAGAAGAAGATTGGCACAGATGTTAGCTCAGATCAAATCTTTCCCAAGCAAAAAGAGGAAGATTGGCAACAGATCTTAGCTGAGAGTGAATCTTCCTCAGCAAAAATAAATAAATAAATAAAATTGAGAGATTGTGATTTAGAAAGCATAGCTTGCCTCCATGATGGGATATGAAATTATTAGAGAATATTTATATCAACAAAAAAGATGCCTTCCAACCACAAGATTACTTGTCAATATCTTAGATATATATAGTGTCATTCTTTATGGAATTCAATATTCTGTTAGATGTGTCATTTAAATTATCCTCAAATTAATTTTCACTTGAAAATCATGCATGAACATGTGTTTTAAGGAAAAAACAGCAAGCAATACACCAGTAATTGAAGCACTTTAAATATTAACACATTACTTCTCATAACAACTCTCTGAGGTAAGGAGTATTATCTCCATTTTACAGATGAGGAAACCGAGGCACAGAGACTAGGGAATCGAGTCACAATCTGAGAGTAGGTGATCTGACTTCAAAGTCCGTGTGCTTAATTACTAAAATAAAGAAATTCATTCCATTATAGAATGCTTTTAGGCATGGATAAAGGAACCAGTATAAAATGGGTCAATTTTTTGAACAAATTTATAGGCAGTGTGACATGTCTCTAAGTATATATCATTGATGTGACTTAAAAAGAATAGAGATGCTGATCACTCTAAACTGACTGGAATAATCACATGAAAAAGCTCTTTGCAAGCGAAGGAACAAGGGATGTCAAATGTAATTAAGATGAAGGATCACTGTCTCCACTTTACGTATAAGATCTTACAGGGACTGAGAGGTAAGGGTCTGTATACTCCGCTTTTTCGTTTACAGAAGAATTCTGTGAGTATGATCATGTTCATCACTGTATATTTTTCCATACCACAATATGTATTTTTTTCTTTATAGAAAAAAAGGGTAGAACTAACTGCCCATTAAATTCTGAGATGTCAAATATATATTTGAAAGTTCAATGCTTTTATTTTATTTTATTTTTTTTTTTGTGGGAAGACCAGCCTTGAGCTAACATCTGTTGCCAATCCTCCCCTTTTTGCTGAGGAAGACTGGCCCTGGGCTAACATCCGTGCCCATCTTCCTCTACTTTATATGGGACGCCGCCACAGCATGGCTGACAGGCAGTGCGTCGGCGGGCGCCCGGGATCCGAACTCGCGAACCCCGGGCTGCCAAGCACGGACTAAACCGCTGCGCCACCGGGCGGCCCCTCAATGCTTTTATTTTTAAGTTGCTCTGACAAAGACTACCACATAAACAAGAGAGTAAAAGTAAGAAATATTATTGTTTCAGACCCTGCATATTTACCTTAAATAAAAATTGTGGAAATTTGGAAACCTTAAATAACAAGGTTAATTTTTATCTAGAAATATTATTTAACCTAGGTAATTTGAATATCAAAGGCAATGATAACTTGATTAATTTGGTAAATGCACATTCTTTCTTACTAAAACAAAACTCTCAAAAAATAGTGTTTATGGCAAAAAAATTCTGATCCCTGCCATTGACACTGATCAGATGACTTTGCAAAACTATTTGTCAACTTCAGGTTTTCAGGGTGAGAAGGGAAGTCAAACAATTCTCAGTAGGAAACGCAGGAAAGAGCCAAATACTGCATTTAATGTACTGAGAAAGCTGTTTCACAGGAGAATGACGCAAGCTCTATACTTCAGAGTGACCCATGTTTGATATTCCCTGCTTACCCACCTCATTATTTGACTTTGCTCTTTCTAGTTAAAGAAAAATGGTGCTATTTTAATCACCATAAATATGCATAAATGCACTATTAAAATATATACATAGTGCTTGAGTTAACTCTCCAGACTGTGAACTTTGGGTTGAATAAACGATTAAATAAATGGAAAAATACATTTAGAAATTACTGAACTACTGTTGCTAATTATTGGACAGAGAGGATATTCAAAAGTGAATAAAATGATACTTAGTTCCCTTTTGTGCAGTATAGAGGGAAGAGATAGAGACAGCATTTTATGTCAGTTATTGTACTTTTCTTCTCCAGAATTTCCACATTTGGTTCTGTTTTTATACTTTTTATCTTTTTATTAATATTCTCTATTCTGAAACTTTGTCATCATACCGTCCTTTTCCTTCTTTCAGCATAGTTTTCTTTAGTTTTAAAACATACATACAATAGCTCCTTTGACGTCTGTCAAGTATATCTGACATCTGGGTCTTCTCAAAGGCAGTTTCTGTTGCTTGCCTTTTCCCCCTCTGTATGGGTCACACTTTCCTCTTTCTTTGCATGTGTAATTTTTTTTTTTTGCTCGAAACTGGACATTTTAGATAATATATTGTTGCAACTCTAGATACTGCTTTCCCCTCCTCACCTCCTTTTTGGGACTTGTTTGCTTGTTTGTTTGTTTAGTGACTTGGCTGGAATAGTTTATTGAAGTCTATTTCCTTTGCAGTGTGCAGCCTCTGAGGTTGCTCCTCAAGTCCACAGTCACCCTGGCTTGGCCTAGTTCTAGTAGGGCTCTCGGTCACCTTCCCTGATCTCTCTGTTAGACTGTCTGCCTCTGTAGGTACCACACCCAGCCTTTAGCCTCCGCTATTTGCTGGTTGATTTCTCTGTTGTTTTCAACAATGCTCTGGGACGCAAACTGCTTTATAGTTTTATCCAATTAAACTTGGCACCCTTTGCACGAGGCTAGTGTTGGAAGTTTGTTCCCACCCCAGGAGGGCTCTTAGCTGTCTTTGACTCTCTCTGGTAAACTTGTGGCTGGTCTACAGTCGAGCTCGTTACTCTCATGGAGCTGCCAGCTTCCTCTTAATTACTTATCACCAAAACTTCCTTGTTTTCAAGGGTGCCCTTAGGCTTCTCCACACTCCGTTTGAAATAAAGTCAGTTCCCTCAAGGAGAGCTTCAGAGCTCTCTCTCTTTATGGCTTGCCTCTGTCCCTGGGCAAAAGCTCTGTGCCACTTCTGAGGGGCTGGAGCCAAAGATAATGGCCCACTTCTCTGAGTGACAGCCTTGCCTTATGAGGAGGATGCTGGGTGGGAGCAGCAACCTCTGGTCTTCTCTGCTTGCATCTCCCAGGCTGGAATCTCTGCCCTACAGGAGAGCTGGAGTAAGAGTGTTTGGGACCCCAGTATTCTTAGACTCCCACACTTGGGTTAAGGTGTCCACTCTCTGAGGGGCAGGTTGAGCAGAGGAAGAGAGCCCCAGACTAGACTTCTCAGCTGCTCTTGCCTGGAATAGATCTTCTGCAACACAAAGCCTGTGGGGGAAGTAGGGTATGAGAAATCTTGGTAGCCTCCCCTCCTGGGTAGATACTGTATCCCATGACTGGGAGCTGAGGAGAGAGGGAGCCCCATCTTCTTGATCCCACCCATTCTGAGTGGAGCTTCCATCATGCTGAGCTGGGTCGTGGCTCAAATGCCACAGATTCTCATTGTCACCCCTGAGAGTTAGTAGGTTTTCTTGAATAAATGTATTTTCATTTGCTGTATCGCCTAAGGATAATTTCCAGATGGAGATAAATAAATAGAATGTTTCCAAGATGTGGCTGTTTCACTGAGGAGAGAATCCCTGGAGCTACCCATCCTGCCATTTTGTAGTTACTTTATATTTTAACATTTACATTGTTAGGGGTTTAAAACACTGATGGATTCTTAATTTTATTTTCAAGAATAGTGTGCAAAATTAGTAAAGCATTTAATAAATATATATCATGATAGGAGAAGTGAGCTATCGCATTCCTTTGCTATTGAAGAATTACTGCTTAATAGAATATAAAAGCCCCATTTGTAATGATAACATAATTTGATGAGTTTCTGGAGATTAAATTCGTGTCTATTAACTTGTAATAAAATAATTCATTAGCAAAATATACCAAGTAATTTGTTTCTGTTTTACAAAGCTTTAAAATCTGAAACAGTGAGCTGTATTTTTATGGCAACTCTTTACTTGCCTCTGACAAAAATGTGTTCAATCACAAATGAAATCTAGCTCATCTAGCTGCCCTGGGAACCAGTCAGTCAGCACCAGCATTTCGGACGGGGCCATTCACAACTAAGCATGGGCTAAACCATTTGAAGAGCAAAACAAAACAGGACAAAAGAAAACATCTATACATTTTGTCAGGTTAGATCTAGAGAAATAGAAAAATAAGACTCGCTTTTAACAGTAATGTATTTAAGTCTTCTGTGCCAATATATTCCACAGAGGCCCAGAGATATACAAATTGTCAAAAACTAAACATGTTCTCTAAGATATTTAAAAGCAAATACATAATATCTGAGATTTTTAAATAAAAGGCTCTGTGTGCAACATAGTGTGGTAAATTGTGGTACTTTCCATGGTTTGCTTCTCAAATTTTACGTTTTCAGGTTATGCTAATTTTTCAAGCTCCAGTTTATAGCCAGTCGGGGAACTGGCACAGACACAGGCCCACATGTACACACACACACATGCACACACACAAGAACATGCACACAAACACATATATACACATACACAGACACATCTGAGACAGAGGCAGGAACTGCCTAATGTATTTAGTTGCCTTCTCTCAGATTTTCTGTGTGTGTGTGTTTTGCATTTTCACTACAGTATGTCGAGCTGGGGATTTCTTCTTATTCATCATGCTTCAGATTAAGTATTTTTCTTCATTTTGAATATGAAAGTCCTTCATTAATTCTGGAAAATTCTTATCTATTGCCTCTTCCCCATTCCTTCTAATTTTTCCTTCTTAAGTTGGACATTTTGATTCTCTTATCTCTCTCTCTCATTTCCATATTTTGTGTCCTTATTCCACCTCTTGCTGCATTTTGAGTGATCTCAGGTCTGTATTCTAGTTCATTTATACATCTTCATGTGAGACTAATTTGCTCTTTAACTCATCATTGAATTTAATTTTATTTTTCATTTTCCGTTGTGTTTCGTTATTTTTCAGAGCTGCCTTTTCTTTTTCATATGATCATCATGCTCAGTTTTTTCTCTAGTCATATTATCTCAAGTTCTTGGCATATTATTGCATCTTTGGGTTCAAAATTTATCAGATGTTTTTATTCTTTAACTCTAGAATTTTAGGGTTTGTACGTGTGTTTACCAAGACTATAAATGCAAATATTTCAATCATTAAGGATTTAAAAACAAACAAAACACCAACAAAGCCCTATACCTATTAAAGAACTGACTAGCAGAAGGGACAGTCTTTTACTGAATGCTAATTTACTAATGACTCTATTCTACTGGATATTAATTCTGAAAGCCTTTGAAAATGTGGTGAAAGCAATAGACCTTTTCTGTGAGGTATATGTATCCAATAGAAAGGCAAGATTTCAGGAGATTCTAAGAACTCCTAGAGGGTCCGTGGCTATGAATGAAGAAACAATGCTCTAGTACATTTTGCCTAATGTACTTCAATATCTGTGGTTGAGGAAGGTGCTTCTATGGGAGGCATTAAGTTATTTATGACATAAATGTTTCTTTATACACTCAAAAAAGGAGACAATTTTCAGAAGATTTATAATTTGCTAAGATGTAAAACTAATGTGTAGAATTTTAAAGTGGTCCCAAATATCAAAGGTCAGAAACAGAGATGCATGAAAAGTATTTTTTAAGTCCCAGATCTGTCTCAAGTTATAAAATTCATCCCCAATTTGTGTTAATGATATGCCTTGGAGCTTTCATGGTAAAAAATAAATAATAAAATCAGCAATATAAAGAGATCTTTTATCCTCTGTCATTTCACATCTATTTGTCTATTCATATACTAATATTTTTGAGCTTCTGCTCTTACATGGAAGGTATACAATCATAAATAACAAATCAGATTCTCTGCTAAGATTGAGTACAAGACACAGAAAAGGTGAGAGGCAATTACAACCATTAAAATAATTAACACTTACTGATTTCTAAGTACTGTACTAAGTTCTTTATAAGCATTATACCAGTTAATTCATAAAAAAAAAAAAAACCCTATGAGATATCCTCCCACATGTTACAGATGAGAAATCTGAGGACAGAGAGGTTCTTTTGGCCATGGCTGGTAAGCAGTAGACTTTGGATTGAACCCAGGTAGTGTGACTTGGGAGGCAGTGTTATTTAAGGTTTTCTGGAGGAATTAACATCATAACTGAAACTTGAAGAATGCGCAGCATTTAGGGCAAACTGGGACTGGTGTAGAATGTTCTAAGAATAAAGAAGCATGTGAACAAGCCTAGGGGTGAGGAAAACACATGGCACATTTGGAAATTTTAAAGATGTTCAGTCTGGCTTGTCAAGAGATGCAAGGCTAGGGACAACAAGGGGAAGATGCTCAAGAGCTAGGAGGGCATCACGAAAAAATCTTGAGCCTTGATAATGGTGCTACTTTATTTTAAGTGCAACATAGAATCACATATAGGTTTTAAGTTGGGGAATAACATAGAGTGTAGGCAATAGATTAGAGGAAAGTCAGATCAATTTGGATGTCATCGTGATAATCCAAGTGAGAAACAAGACTGATTTAAGTCCAGGTAGTCATTGTGATGGTGGAAAAGCTGGACAGATTTGAGAATAAAAGAATATAAGGTAAATTGGACAAGACTTCTAATTTCTTGAATATTGGAGCAGAAGAAGAGTAAATAGTTGTGGATGATGCTCAGTTTTCTAGCTTGAACAACCAGAAGAGTGGTGGTGTCATTAATGGAGACCTGGAATACGAAAATAGGGAGATATTTGTGAAGAATATGATGATTTTACTTGCATTATAAACATGCTGCCTCAGGTGACTGGTCCATGCAGGGACAGTTGTGCAGTAGGGATTTTGAAGTTAAAGAGATTGGAATTTGAAATGTTGATTGGGGACTCTGCAAACCAGAGATAGCAAAGTGGATGATGTTGCAAAGAGGCTTGAAATGAGATGAAATTATGCTCCAGACAGACACATGGAGTAAAACACTTCCAAGGGCAAAAGGGGAAAAAGAGCTTGAAAAAGAGCTGATAGGGAAGGAGGTAACCTGAAAAAAAGGGCTGAAAACAGAAAATAAAAAACTAATTTCAAATCTGCTACTGGCTTTGGAACAACTAAAATGAACAAACTTAGAAGAGTTCTAACTTTCCCTTTTTATTTATTATAAAAACCAGTAGGGCATTAAATGTTGCTTCAAGCTTCAAAATAAGATCTGAACATGCTACCTAAATTGGTACTGGCAGAGACAAGCTTAGGGAATATGATATATCAACTAATGCAATGCTTTATTTCTTTATGTGAAAAAATTCTGCACTGAAAAGAGAAAATAGAAGCAAGCAAGTGGGATCCCTGAGAGAAATAAGCCATATTCGTCTGTTAGGAAAGGAAGCAGATATAGAGGGTGCTCTTCACCGTCTCCTCTCTATGGGCATAATCTGAAATGAAAAGCAAATTATGACAAAGACAAAATTAAGTACTGCATAAAACACAAGAAAAAGCCTAAGCACTAGGAATAGTGCTTTATTTTGGGGTTTAAAAAAATCTATTATAGATACCTAATTTTGCTCATTATTTACGTAAAGGTCAGTTAACATAGCCATAAATTTGTACTTAATATAGAATTCTTTAACTATTAGAAAGATGATATTAAAAAGAAAATACATAGCAACAACTATTTGATGTTTCCTTGGAAAGGAAAACCAGTGTTTCCCAGTTCCACTTTACTTCCCCATTGATAGCTTCTTTTTCCACATAAACAATATTTACATATTTGTTCCTTACATTACCAAAATAAGGATGTAATTTGCTAACTTGGGCTTTCAATATTTTAATAATGAAGACCTGACAAAAATGTTACAATTTATCAGAAGCACTAATACAGCAAATAACTATCATTTAAAAATTTAGACATCTATATTTCTCTAAAACTAACATATGAATTTAATTAAATTAATAATCCCAATAGTTTTTAAAGGAGAGTCAAGGCTAGGAGAAGTGATTCGAGAAGACTGCTTTGATCAACTTAAATGCTTCTACAAGGCTGAATATATTGAGAACAGAAATGCTGCTGTTGGATTTGGCAATGGTGACTTTGCCAAAGATCATTGTTGGCTTTGGCAAAAGCAGTGGTAGGAGAAGGATTTGGATCTCAGAAGTTTGAAGGAGTGGATATGAAATTATTGCTAATGGTTATCACTTTTGAGAAGTTTACCTATGTAAAGAAAGTGGAAGAGGAGTCATGCAAGGGAATTTTGAAAATAGAATTCCTAAAGCATGTCTATAGGCTAATGGGTATAATGCCAATAATTCAGATGAAATTCCCAGTCACTTGTGCTACAGAAAATGTTTCCCCCCGTTTACATATCCTTGAATTAAGATAGACATATCTATTTCTGGTAACTACTAATGAACAGTTTGCATAGATTCTCTCATGGTCTTTCTCAGATTTTATCACAATGTTGATTAAATTCCATCGTTATATCTACCGCTGGAGATCAGGTTGTTATCTACAGCTCCCAGATCAGTTCCCTGTATCCATTCATCAGTCCATCCATTCATCCTTTCAGCATATGTTTTTGTAGGTTTAGTATATGCAAGAAATTGAACTATGGTGGTCTTTTCAGACTGAGACATCTGAAATCTTATTTTCCATCTCTCTTGACTGATTCTATTATACTCTTAACTAATTCAGAATACATAAAACAAACAACCAAACAGATAAAACAACAAAAAAAAATCATCTGTATGAACTGTATGAGATCTCATACCTTCTCCTTTGCCTCTACCAGCAGAAACTAGAACATAACAATGGTTAGACTAGAAAAAAAAATTTAACGTTGTGAATAAAATTGAGGCAAAGTACAAACTGTGAAAAATGTTTATGATATATGACAAAATATGACTGATATTCTTAAAAGATTTTAAAAATCAATTGGAAAAGAAAGATTACCAAAATGGAAAAACTATTAACAGGCAATTCTCCAAAATAAAAAAAACAAAAGACGGAAATAAGTGTCAAATTCTCCAGTAATCACAAATTGAACAATAACGAGGAAACATATTTTATCTTTTATATTGTCAATGAATATAAAGAATAATAAAACCTAGTGCTGGTGAAATATTTAGAAACTGCCACTTTCCGATAATGCTGTGGGGAGAGCAAATTGGTACAACCTTTTTTGAGGACAATGTTGACAATATGCATTAAACCTTACAATGTGAATTCTTTGAACCTAGTAATACCACCAATTAAAATGTTTTCTGAGGGAATTCATCAAAATCCTGTGCAAGGGGGCCGCCCGGTGGCGCAGCGGTTTAGTCCGCGCTTGGCAGCCCGGGGTTCGCGAGTTCGGATCCCGAGCGCCCGCCGACACACTGCCTGTCAGCCACGCTGTGGCGGCGTCCCATATAAAGTGGAGGAAGATGGGCACGGATGTTAGGCCAGGGCCAGTCTTCCTCAGCAAAAAGGGGAAGATTGGCAACAGATGTTAGCTCAGGGCTGGTCTTCCCCACAAAAAAAAAAAAAAAATCCTGTGCAAGATTCATAAATAGAGGGGTTCAAAGCTATGTTATTTATAATTGTGAAATACAAGAAATACCTAAATATCCTTCTTATCACAAGGATTTGCTTAAAGAGATCATGTTGTATTTGTATAATGTATGTAAAAGTTATAAAGAATATTGACATAAATATGTATATTTTACATTTATTAGTGATAATATTATGCAGATAAAATACAGATGTATATAAGTTTGTGTGTATATATAGAACACATATATAGAGAGATTTATATACATATTTGTTTTATATGTATATGGAGAAAGAGGAATTAATACAACAATGATAATATTTAAATAGTGAGATTATTGTTCATTTTTGACAAGTGCGTTTCAAGGTTTTCTGTATTGATCACATATTACTTTTATAAAGAGAGATAATTGCTATTTTTAAAACATAAGGGTGAATTATTACTCTTTTCCTACTTCCTAATGTTTAGATGGCAGAAAGTTGCAACCTTTGGAGACATGTAGAAAAAGAGATCATGACTTCTGTTTCAAAAGAGCAAACTGAGTACAGCCTCTCTCTTCTTTCTCAAATGCATAAAAAAATTAGAAAAAAAACGTTTTAAATAATATTGACCTTAAAATTCTATAAGAACAGGGGGAAACAAAAGTGGAACCCCTTGGTAAACTAAAGGAGGTAAGAAATCTCTTTGGAAAGATAATTAAGATCCAACTAAAGAGGATCATCAAAACATGAAACAAGCACAAGACAGTATTAATGAAAAAGGAAGTACTTTGTTCAAAGAATGACCCACACCTGCAGAAGATGGATCCTGGGAGTAGGAAATGACCCAGGAACAACGCACAGGAAGATTAGCTGAGATACTGTAACAGGAACCAGGTTAGTCAACTCCTATATGTGGCGCTAATCTTGGGTTAGGCAGAAGTGAAAGGGTATCTGCTTCCAGGTGGAAGCAATGAACATGGGAGCTTGGATTAGAGAGACAAAACAGTGCCAGCTAATCCCCGATAGTGATACCTACGAGGATTGGAGAGTACTGGGACATAGAAGACTACATCTGAGAATCCATTTCATGACATGCTCCAGCCCTCATCACTTTAACTGAAAATATGCAGGTATATCAGCCTTTACTATACAATGTTGAAAGAGTAGGATGATGAGGAAAACCTTTTCTAACAGCTACCAAAACAGCTACCAAAAATGATGTGCCAAAAAAAAGTATACAATTACCTTATTCCTGATGGGAAAACTCAACAGTGTGAAGTTATAGTTCTTTCCAAACTATTGTTTAAACTATATACAACACCCTAAAATCCCAATCAAACTTTTCCAGAAATATTGATGTACTATTCTAAAATAATAAGAATGTAAGAATAGCCAAAACAGTTTTGGAGAAAAAAAAAAAGAGTGAGATAGATTTGCTTTACCAGAAGACAAAACATGTTACATAGTAATCAAAGCAGCATAATAATGCTGCAGAACTGAATGAAATATATCAATCCAATGGACAAGGGCACCCATGTAAACATTGTTATAGAATAAAAATGGCATTTCAAAGAAATGGGGGAAATAATTGACTCATACTTACTACAAAAAGATTTTCTATTCATTTGACCCTCCATACCATAATGGACTTCTTTCAATGAGTCAATGTAAGATTTCTGAGAGCTGTTAAGCATATCTTCTCCAGTTATATACTTAGAAATTAGAAAACTAACACCAGAAGTGTTAGCTGATTCACTGATCATACTGTTATATGGACTTAGTCCAATTTCATTCCATTTCGTTTCACTCACTGAGCCTTATAAACTCCCACTCTGACTGGTGGACACCACTGGTGTCTGGATCCCAGAAATTAGTGTTATCTCAGTTCCAGAGCCCAATAAACAATCCCTTCTAGGTATTCCCTTTCTCTACTATAGTGCTATTCTGGAAGATGGCCACAAATATATTTGGGCCAGATTTGAAGGAAGGTTATCATAGAGTTCCTCCTTCCCATCTCTTCCTTTATGAAAGAAGCAGCTGAGTCTGTTAATGACTAAGGTCTGGAAATGAGTGAGGAGTCATGACTCTCTGTCTGACTTAGTCAAGCTCTATATGCCAGAAGTGCTTTTTTCAGTTATAAAGATCAGGTAGGATCTTTGAAGGGTGTCTATTCATTTTAGTTCTCCGCTAATGATGATGATCTCTTTGGCTCTGCTACCATTTGTATTACCCATCTTGGTTTTGGTTGTCAAATGCTGTCATTTGACATCTACTCTCTGATGTCTCATTATTTCCATCAAATGATGAGCCCATTTCAATGGCAACATTCCCTATCTTCATTTCTTTCAAGTGTTACGGTGCAAATCTCACCAGTGTAAATCTAATATTTAATACTGTAACATGACACACACACTTGGTACTTATTATCCTACTTATTCTGGCCTAGTTCTTTCTTTTTAGACAGAACTTATCATCTTATGGCATATTATGAATTTACTAATTTGTTGTGCTTGTTTATTGTTTACAGTGTATCTCTCCTTCCCAACCCCACACTGAAATGTAAGTTTTACAGTGGCATAGATCTTTGTTTTGCTCACTGACAAATCCAAAGTGTTGAAATATTTTCTGACTCATGGTTGTATTCAATAGATATAAATTAATGAGTGAAAAAATAGAATGATTACATACCTCAGTTTGTTGGTGATGAAAGGGTTCTCTGAGCCCTCTCAATAAACATGGTTAGAGAGTGGCTTGTTTTTGAGTCTTACCTGAAAAATCTTCTCCATCAACCCTATCCCCCTAAGGCTTTGAGTCCATTCCAAGGAATATTTGATATTATATATCTTTGCCAACTTTAAGTATGCCATCAGTAATTATTCTCTCCCAAATGCTCTACACACTAAATTCAGAATCTATCTGTGCAATACAGGATCAATGCTGCCCAAAGAATGTTTTGGCACTTGGCTGGCTCCTGAGTGGTAATCTCTAATCCCTTGGAATGTCTTGCCTGAAAAGAGCGTCTTTGTTTACTTGGAGGTCTTGGGCCAGCCAGATGGTCTATGCTACCAATGTGATTTATGATGGAGGCTTTGGGCCACATGGTATGAGCTTGACCTCTGTAGGGGCTGGAGACTAAAGTCAGACATGTGGGCAGTCAGCCATGCCTACCTGACCAACCCTAATAGAAACCCTGGCACCAAGGCTTGGGTGAGCTTCTCTGGTTGGCAGTATTCTACGCACATTGTCAAACATCATTTGTGGGAGAAATACATACTGTCAATGTGATTACACTGGGAGAGGACAACCGGAAGCTTCACACCTCTTCTCTCCTGATTCCTGCCCTATGTGTCCCTTTGCTGATTTTAATCTGTATCCTTTCACTGCAATAAACTATAACCATGAGTATAATAGCTTTTCTGAGTTCTGTGATTCGTTTTAGTGAATTAGTGAACCTGAGAGTAGTCCTCGTGAATTGCACTATGCAAACTGTAGTCTTGGAGTAAATTCAGCCTAATCTCTCCCTCTTCTTGATTTAGAAAAATCAGAATTCATTTCACACATATTCCCCAGATTTCTGCTGATATGTAACTTAGCAAAATCTTTCATTTAATTTCCAGCAAAGAAAAGTATGAAAATGTGATTGGCTTAATAGGCTGAAGAAGTGGTCTGAAATTGTTAAATTGAGATAATGAAAGGCTAATGGTGAATTCTTTCCTGATTCCCCCTTACCCCCTTCCCCTATGGTGGTGTAGGGAAGTGAACGGGAGCAGAAAAATAAGGATGCAAAAATGAATAAACCACAGGGATGAAGTTCTAGAAAATAATCTCGCTAAATGTGGTTGTTGAAAAGAAAAATGTCCCATATTTACCTAAACAAAATAATTGTTCCACTCCATTTGGCATTTATCAGATCTCATTAAAAGTATCATATTCAGATTACATTTTGTCATTACAATAGAAAACCGATTTTAGTGTCATAAATAAAATGGAAAGCTTCATTAAATAAAGGGTTTGAAGAAAGATTCGTGGAACTGAACATGTTCAGTCTATTGGAAAGATGATAATAAAGCAGTTATTTAATGATACATAAAAGATCATTTTCAAGGACATTTGGGTCACTTCATAGTTAATAGGATGATAATTGTAAATTTAGGCAAGAAGAATTCAA
Organism: Tapirus indicus; assembly: GCA_031878705.1. Taxonomy (NCBI): domain Eukaryota; kingdom Metazoa; phylum Chordata; class Mammalia; order Perissodactyla; family Tapiridae; genus Tapirus; species Tapirus indicus. The sequence continues at coordinate 5,782,133 of CM062933.1, forward strand.
ATTAATCTCAAGGGCTTGGGCAGAGTAGCTACACATAAAATTTCATCTACTATGACATCTGGGCTTGTTCTAGATGGTTATCATAGCCTTATGATCTGGCCCAAATTGACAGTGGCTTCAGGGCATCCCTCTGCCTTGCTCCAGCAGGAAAAGAGTGCTTCACGGCACAGCTGTAACCACATGTGTAGAGAATACTGGGAGGTGGTTCTGGAGGGGATTACGACTGGTATGCGCCCAGGACCCTCTTGACTATTTAACATTTTTACCAATAACTTAGTTAAAGTTGTCTCGTGTTCTCCTGTAATTACAGATATTATTGTCTGTCTTCTCTTATAGGCTTCTAATTTCTGGAAGGCAGGGAATATGACAGCATATTTTGCATTCTTGCTGCCTAACATGGGGCCTTATACATTTAGATGCTCAGTAAGTGTTTAATGGAAAGCAAAACCATGATAGAAATTATTAATAGGCTGGGGAAAGGAATGTGTCAAAATAATTAATTTTTAAAGAATAAATGTAAGTTTCCACATACAGTTCCAAAAGTCCAAATTCATGACTACATAACGGAGCAGACGGTCCGGCAAACTGCGTACATTAAACGAAGGCCGAAGAGGTTTTAGATGAAAGCATATTCTTAAAAGTGTCAGTAGTATGATGTTATTGTTCAAAAAAAACATTAATTGGAATATAATACCTAAACTGAAAGTGTTTCTAATTTTTGAGTGCTGATTATGGCACACATTGAGTTTAGGACTCATTTCTGTATGCCATTCTTTAAAAGTTACAGAGTAATGTAATTGTTGAGATAAGAGAGCATAGGAGGCAAGGGACTGCTAAACTGGGGACATACGTGGAAGAGTTAAAGGATTTGGGCTGACTATTTTTAGAGAAGAGAATATGCGTGGGAAGTGGTGATAGTAACTATTTGAAGAGTTGCTCTGTGGCGAAGTGGTAGGAAATTTTTCCATATGGCCCTTTGGGGAAACCCTAGGATTATAGGTAGAGCTATAAAATACTTGTTTTCTTTTTTCAGATCAATAGAAATACCTCACACACTAGTCAGATTCATCACAAGAGCGACTGAGCTTAATTCCCTACCGATGGAACTGTCATGTCTAAACAGAAGATGCACAATCTCTTGGAAGCAAAAAAATTCAAGAAAGAGATGAGCCAAATGACCTTTAAAGTCCCTTCAAATCTTCTTGAAATTCCATAATTCTATACGTTTTTCATCAGTGTAGTATTTAACCTTGAAACAACAGCAAAAAACAAAACAAAACAAAACATAGAACTTCGTTCCTGTGGCCATATTTCTTGGCAGCACTTTATTTGTTCTCTTGCAAAGCTTTTATCATGCCAGATGCGTATTTGTCAGGCCATTTCTAACCAAAGTGACGAACTATAAGCTTTCAGAGCGAAACGGCCGCAAAGTGTTGCAATACTTATCACTTACTGGTTTATAATAAAGAGAAAAGAATACTTTCTTAAAATCGTTTTTCTTTTCTCTTTCTAAAAACAACTGTCCATGCAATCATATCAGGCAAGGACAGTACCAAAAGGCAGATAGTTTGAAGGAGAAACCCTTTGTTTAAAGTAGAATTCATTCAGCAAACGCTACTATGTGCCAGGCCCCGTGGTAAAAACGCAGTAACACGTGACAGGAATCTGCCTTCAAGGATCTTGTCTTTGCAGTGTGGGGGCAGATATATAATAAAACAGCTGTCAAAATCAGTGAGCAGCACTAAAAAGGAGATGTATACAGGAGGCACAAAGGGAGTGGCCAGAGTGAATAAGTTGCCTTGAAGAAGTCACTGGAAAGTGTGTATGGAATGGATAGGTTGAGGACACGGAGACTGGTGTGCTTGGCAGGAACTGAGTCAAGAATACCTTCAGATACAAGAAAAATTATTCTAGACTTCTTAGAGACATCTCTCACCGTGTTCTTTGGTACCCAGTCCTCTTGGTCTTCCTATGTGTACCATGGGAAGAGGGAACTCACGGACACTCAGTGCTGCATTTGAGTCACAGCTCTAAAGAATTCTGTGATATAGAAGCCTCTTTAACATTGCTGAATTGGTGTTTTCTGACTGGCCCAAAGAACCTTAAAAAGATGGAATGCCTTTTAACATCTCTTAAAAATACCTGTGGAAAACAAGAGAGGTGTTCTCCAATAGAAAATAGGGAGTTTAGGGATTCATTGAAAGGTTTAAGTTGGGATACAACAGGAACCAATTTTTATTTAGTAAAAGTCATCCTGGTTGCTAAGTGGAGGATGGGATAGAGGGAGGTAAAGAGGCCCCTTGAGAATAATCCAGGTAGGAAAATGTTAAGCCTGGGTGGTCAGTTTCTTAATGCCAGGAACCAAGTCTTTTCTTTCCGGATGTCAGGCACCATCTTCAAAGCACTTCATACATAGTCTTAGCTCTCGATACATATTTTCTGTTTCATTTCTGAGTTTTTTCTTTTCCTTTTTGAGGCTTTCGAAAAATGGTCTTTTGAAAATAACACATATCAACCGTATCAGTTTTATGTGAACATCTTTAATGGGGCCTATGTGTTGTCTGTTAAAATTACTCCTAGATATATATGTTTTTATATTCTCTCTCCTTTGCATATTTTGGGTCAGGTACTATGTGAGGATATGGCCACTTTTGGCAGATGGGGTTTACCCGCAAAACAGAGAGGGAGAAGCAAACAGTTTCCCAGAGGCAGCACGTTCCACAGGTGAAGGTCTCTTCTTGGACCCTGCTCCCACGCACCTCATTCTTGTTCCTTATTTTGACCCTTCTCTGGACCTGCAGCCTCATTGGGACTTGACCTCCCTTCCCTGCAGTCTTGACCTTTGACATGATTGGTCTACATTTTTGCAGTGACAGTCCTTCACCTATGCCTGTCTGGTCTATTTCACTGGCATGTTCCTTCTCCTTGGTTCAGCTGCTGAAACATTCCGGATGTTCCTAATCCACAGCAGCTGATTCCTCCCAGGCCCGCTGAGGCTCATGGCCCTCAGCTGAAGAAAAACAAAGCCAGGAGAGATATCCAGGCAAAGGATATCTCTTTTACTTGAACAAGAAAGAGAAACCGTCTCCAGGGATAACTAGGGGTAGGCATTTTTCCAATGGAAATAGGAACTCATTAGGAATATAATTGGCTAATAAATATGTCTTTTGCTTATTTTATTTTTCAGAGCTTATTTTCCAGGGATCTTAGTCTCTGGCCAGATTCAGCCAAAGCTCTCAACCATTAACGCTTGTGAAAATAGACATGATGGTAACACCTTAGAACATGACACTGCCACTGAGAAAGAAAAAAAAGCAACTCGACATCTGAGAACTTGCCCGATGTTCATGGCTAGTCCCTGCTGTCCTGATGCTGAATATAAACAATCTCACAGAATACCAACCTCAGACAAGGTTACTCTGAGATCATTATAAAGTGAAACAAAAACAATATCTGTTTTCATCTCAGTTACCAGCAAAATATAAAATATCTCCCTTTCCAGCTAATATGAGTGACTGCTGCTTCTTCATCCATTACAGCTTCATCTCTTACTACTGACAAGATTTACTGAGATACCCAATCATAGAATTACCCCAGCTTCCTGACAGCATCCAATCCAGAACAAAGCTCCGCTTTCTTTGATTCTCCCCAGAATTACTCAGCCTTCAAAGCTGAAATCCTATAATGGGTCCCATCTAATCTCTTACTGAGGGACTCCACAATTCCCCATGGTGTGTGTTCTCCCTCACTGCAGTGAAGATTAAACCCACCTTGTTTACCTCCAGCTGTATTTCTAGTGGTCTTTGGCTGAAGGGCATTGACATCATAGAACAGAAAAAAGTATCTAACATTTGTGATTTTGGTTGATAATAGACAAATTAATAAGATATTATTGTGGTAGCTAAATTTTAAAAAATATTTCACAGATAATATTGTTATAAATTCTCCTTCTTCCTGAAACACAGTAATATATAAATAAATATTAGTAGAATAACAATAATATAAATCTTATAAAAGGGACAGTAAATCAGTCTCAAACCTCATCTCACTAATGAAATTATTTATATTTTCCCCTTGCTTCCTAGCAGCCCATATCCACATTCATATATAATTTTAACTCTATTATGCTGTACAATTAGACAGATGTGAGTCAACATCTTGAAAAGAGTTGATTATATGGTTTTACCAATTAAAAACCAGAAATTTCACTATAACAAGTAAAATGTAAACTGGTCTACATAGCTAGCTAGAACTCCACTTTCAGAGATTCTCTGATTCTTTATAAAGACAATAAAGAAAATGCTACAATTAAAAATAGAATGACGACATTATATAATTAATTAACATAAAAATTTACAACTTTTGGGGCCGGCCCGGTGACATAGTGGTTAAGTTTGCATGCTCAACTTTGGTGGTCTGGGGTTTGCAGGTTTGAATCCCAGGCATGGACCTACCCACCACTCATCAAGCCATGTTGTGGCAGCGTCCCATATACAAAATAGAGGGAGATTGCACAGCTGCTAGCTCAGAGGCAATCTTCCTCTAACAAAAAGAGGAGGATTGGCAACAGATGTTACCTCAGGGCCAATTGTGCAATCTTCCTCACACACACACAATTACGACTTTCAGTGAACAGTGGTGAGATTCTGATATTAATTTCCAACTCCTTCCCACTAAGGAAATAGTGGAAATCTCTGGTAAAATACAAAGAGAAGTATCTCCATTCAGCCTAATTTCCTCTTCTGTATGCACATTTTGCCCTTCCAGTGTGCATTGACTGATATGCTGTTTTCCTCTTTCAAAGCCTTTATTATTATTTGCAGAAAATGATCCATCTCTAAATCTGTAATTACACAAAAATCCTTTAAAGTGCAGATATTTGTTAGTCAATTGCACTCCTAAAGAGGTTTATTCCCATTGGAAAATCCCTACCCCTAGTTACTCATTACCAGGGGTGGTTTCTCTTACATGGTCTAGCACTGGAAATACCCATTGTCTGAGTATCTGTCTTACTTCTGCTCTTCCCAGGTTGTGGGGTACAGTAGAGTTCACTCTGCTTCCTTGTGGGTGGTTCTAGACTGTATCTCATATAAACTGAATTCCTGCATTGCTTATCAACATGAACAATAAGGGATACTCTGTGTGATACCAATAAGTACACTTTGATCACAATATACCAGGCATTTTATCACCCAGCTATTTAATACCAACTCACTAATCTCACAGACAACAGAATTTTAGTAAAAAATTAATTTTTTCTTTTTTTCTCTTCATAGTATAACATAAACAGTTTTCATGTTTCTATACAAACTTCACAAATACCATTTTAGTAGGGTTCTTACAATATTTTATCTAATGAATATACAATAATTTAGTAGAGCAGTCCTCTTTCATTAGATATTTAAATCTTGCTACCAAATATTTGGGATCATGTGTCTTGTTAGAAGATACTGTGTAAACTCATTTTTTTCACATATGTGATAAAACTAATAAAGACGTAAAAATAGTTACCATAAGTGCCAAAATGTTCATTTAGTTAAGTAAGTTAAATAGTTAGCTTTAGATATTGCAACAAAAATTTAAAACCACATTATTTTGGAGAATTGCCACATAGTCCTCCATTCCTGGTCAGAAAAGGACTGGCTTCCATAAGCCTAGTAAATAGTTGATGATTCAGTGACAGACTCGCAGATTGACTAGTGAGCAGCTACTTGACCAGAAGTTGAGAACTTCCATGGAAGGAAAGAGACAGGAGCTGGGAGAGGAAAGAAGGGAAAGGTGAGAGAGATAAAAAGATGGAGAAGAGAGAAGAGAGGGGCCAGGCTCGTGGCACAGCAGTTAATTTCACAGCTCCACTTTGGCGGCCTGGGTTGGCCAGTTCGGATCCTGGGCATGGACCTACACCCTGCTCATCAAGCCATGCTGAAGTGGCATCCCACATAGAGCAACTAGAAGGATGCACAGCTATGACATGGGGCCTTGGGGAGAAAAAGGCAAAAAAGAAGGAGGAAGATTGGCAACAGATATTAGCTCAGGGCCAATCTTCCTCAAAAAGAAAAAAAGAACACCAAAGACTTTGAGAATTCTAAATTCAAACCTGACCTTCCAGGTCTTTATGAAAAAAAAAAGAAAAGAAGAAGAAGAGAGAACTCCGTCTGCCTTCAAGCAGTCTCCCACTGAGAAATTCTCCCAGGCTTGCCCCCATAGCCTTGTGTTCAAATTTCAGAATTACCTTCACAGATGAATCTGCAGACATATTTTCTTTAGCTTCACTTTTTGTCATTCTAACAACCCTTTTGTCACATTTATATACCTTACTTAAAGTTTTCACTTAAAAAAAAGTCTTAAAATTTCATCTAATTTTTCTGTTTAAATTCCATTACATTGAGTACATTAATATTTGATAAACTTCTCTAATAAACTCTCCTCTCATCAGAGAGCAATATGTTTTTTCAAATGAAACTATGAGTAATAACATTTTTCCAGTAGGGCTATTTGAAACCACCTCCTTGCTTTGGACACCTTCCAAACACTCTGTTTCTGCTTATTTAGATTAATTGTAACTCTTTCTCTTTTGGTGTCATTCCTTTCACCTCTAAAACTTAAGATTGAGAGGCACTCTGGTGCTGGTGAGGATGGTCATGTAATTGTGTGGGACCAAGTCACCAAGCAGGGGTTGTTATTACTCCCCTGTCTTCTTCTGCACATGGCAGCCTTTACTCAAAGTTGTTGCCAATTAACAAGGCAGTGGCACTGTTCTGCCGTTTTTTATTAATTGCATATCTCAGCTGTTCTGAGAACATAACAGAAAACTCAATTGACAGATTTGGATAAATCTTGACATTGATTATAAGTTGTGTGCTTGGGGCTTTCTTTTGTAAGTCTCTTGAAAAGTTGAATGCTAATCTTTTCAACTAACTTGGTTTATGTTACATTGTGATCAATCAATCACTCTTGTAATTGACTTTTGCTTTTATAACAATTCTAATACTCATAAGACTTTCAGGATGATTGAGCCCACTTTTGTTCTAGCTTCTTCATTGAATACCAGATAACCCAGAAAGACTATAAGGCATAATTTTAAGAACATTAAAGTAAGAACCTCTCTAAACTAAAACCTTTAAATTGATAAAATGGACAAAACTTTAAATCCTAATAAGCACTTAAATAGTCTTAAACATATACTACATTAATAAATCACATTTTAAAAATTCTATGCCTTAAAAGAGTATACACACATACACAAATAAATATGCATTCTCTAATACGTCAGCAAGTCCTCATAATAGATATTTTCCTCAAAAACTCATATTAATCAACAAATGATTTGAAAGCCATTTGAGGATTGAACAGTTCTAAATACTGTCCTTGTTAAAATCAAAAACTCATTTCATAGCAACTGCTACCTCTTCTCTAATTTGCCAAACATTAATAGATTTTTCAATGGTCTTATAAGCAAGGAGAAGCAAGTCATTTTCTCATTATTTCAAAGAAATCAAATGTCTAATTATAAAATAGGATACATACAATTAGATGACTGAAAATTCTGATAGTTTTGGTAGAACTGATGTTTAATAAAAATCTTTAAGACATTTTTTATATTGTAACTATGAGTAAACAGTAGATTTGTAGGGATGCTGAGTCCACATAAGTTGAGGAAAGGAAATATAATCATTTGAATTTTAATTTCTCAGGAAAATGAAAAACAAAAACAAATATTTATCTTTGGAAAAATTTTATAGCGTTTGGGAAAATGAGTTACCTCCGTGCTTTACTCCATTCATTCCCTGAATCTATGTAGTAAAATTGTAGGCAAGAGCTGTTAATGCATAAATTTCTTGACTCATCTTTATATTTAACAGTCCAAATTCAACTTATGCATTCCTTTAAATATACTTATTTATATAACCATAATCTCCTTGTACCTGAACAATAGGAAATCCAAGTTTCATAAACTGAGGAAATGAGGCAAAAATAGAGATCTACCTCAAAATCCATCCTTGAGTAGAGATAACACTTTGCATGGCAACTATACGGCAAGTTCAAGGTTTGTAGGCATATAGAATTATTCCCTCTGCCCTTTGCCAAAATGTGCTTGCAGGAAATGTGGATGAGGAGTTTGAAGACAACAGGTAGGATGAGGTATGAAATGGACAATAGAATTGATAAGTGGAAATATTTGTATCACTCTCTACAGAAAAAAGATTTTGGTAACTGATATAAGTTGTTAATGCCAAACTAAAGCCCCCAGACCTTTAGGGTTTCCTGCTATCTAGACTGTCCTCCTGTGGATTAGATCTGAGGCTGTGCTTCTGGATACCTTTAGTAGAATACAGGTCCAGACAAGATTTCATAACTTCTTGAGATACTCCCATGAAAGCCTACTTCAAAATGATTGATTTATATTACTCTTTCAAGGGTTTTTAGGGATTATTAATTTTTGCCCTCCATTGATTATAAATTCCAGTGTTTACTCAAAATATATGTCAGAAACTTATACCTTCCCTGCTTCAGTTGAATTCTTTTACCATTTTGAGTCCAGGTTGGAATAAAGAGATGATTGATTATAATTTCCAAGCATAGTCAATAGCGGTTACAGCATTTCAGTCCCACTGCCTTGATTCTTCCTGATTTGATAAAAACTGACAAGGATTTTTGAAATAAAATTTTTTCTTCTTTCTGATGGTATCATAACCATTTTGTTGTTAATGCACATGCAGTATAAGTCATTAATTAGTAAATGAAACACATATTTTTGAGTACCTATGTGCTGAGAACTGTGTTAGATATGCACTTTTCTAACACCTGATTTAGAATCTAGAAAGAAAAACATAAAATTCACCAGCAATCATCAAACATAATTAAATAAACAAATGCAGTAAGTGTTAATAAAAGTAGTAAAATCCAAAAAAGAATTAACAATAATAATTTTAACACTAACTGTCATAGCTGTGCTTGTTGGGGATGGAAGTATTTATTAATGAATTATGAGAATTAATCTCAGAGTGAAGGATATTTAGTGATGGCAAAATCTTTCAGGCAATAATCAAACCAGACATTGTTTTTTATGCCCTAAAGTCAGAGCACACTCTAAAACCTCTGCCACCTCAGCACCAGAAAGTATTTGTGGGCATGCTGTTCACAGAAAGCACCAGCAGTGTTGTATCTCCTAAGTTTTAATACTTTCATGAAATGGAGGAGAACAGTAGAAATGAAGTTGGAATATTTCAAGAGCTAACTTAGCACAGCTGCAACTATAGAAACTAAGTTCTTTGTAATTAGTATATTAATCAGTGCTGAATAAAGAAACCGGCTGATCCCGAATGAACAGAATGGACATGCAGGAATATAAATGCACAAAGCTGAGTAAGCATGATAAAGATGGAATAGAAATGGAATAGAAAGATGGAATAGACGTCTGGGACCATGGGGTCAAGGGCCACATTTTAGGGACGGCAGGATGATGAGCTGGGAAGATCCTGGGTTTTTGGAGACTTCATGGAGCAAAGCTATCAAATCAGCCCTGGATCACTGCTAACTTCTGGATTTTGTTTGTGTGAGGGGTAAATTAACTTAATCTTATTTAAGCCACTGTTATTTTGGCTTTTCTCTCACAGCCAGACCTAATCCTAATTAATAAAATTTGTTCATGCATATATACACAGATTTACATATGTTTATATATGTAGATCTTTCTATAGTGAATTACTTTTCAATATATACCTTTTGTTGACATTTTTAAATGTTAAAAGAATACTGTGAATTATAGTTAATGAGCATACTTCCACTAGGCAAATCTAACAGCTGTGGTCAATATTCATTTGGAGAGAATGAGCTAACTATGCAGTGCTACCCTATGACTAAGGCAAAATGAACCCTTGCTGTGAATCCTGTGCTCTAGGGGACCCCACAGATCACACAGATAGACACACACATACACACACACAATTAAAGAACATACACACACTTCCTCCATGCAGCCTTCTGCACTTAATGTGGCAGACTGTCCCAGAGAATCCTTAACATTCGCTCTTCTGTTTAACACTGTTCAGACTCTAAGAAAACATTTCTCCACATCTCTTGCCCTAGGTCCTCAAAATAAAAGGCGACTACTCTCCAATGTCATGAATGTTTGTGAGTAGTGCTATTTCAGAGTGCTAGGAAGATCTAAACAGCAGAGTGTTTAGGTAAAATGAAAAAAAAAAATACTTAGACCACATGAATTCAGCACTTTCTTGCATAACAATATTTCATTTCCCAGTTGTGCTGAGTCAAGTTTTCCTGTTTCTCTTTGCATTCCAAAATGTAGTTCCAGAGGTACTCACAAATTAGCATGGTATTTGCAATACTGCATGTGGCACCTGGGGAATGGTCTGCTCCCTCTCTCTCTCTCTCTCTCTCTCTCTCTTTTTTTTTTTTTGCAGGGAGATTCACTACACCTGTTGCAAGCTTCCTCCTTTTTTTTTTCCTTCCCAAAGCCTCATTGCATGGTTGTATAGCCTAGTTGTAAATCATTCTAGTTCTATGTGAGCGGCTCCCCCAAGCATGACAACTGACAGACGGGTGGTGTGGTTCCGTGCCTGGGAAGTGAACCCAGGCCGCTGAAGTGAGCATGGAAATTTAACCACTAGGTCATCAGGGCTGTCTCTGCTCTCTTAAAGAATTAAAATTCTCATAGATTTGTATAAGTAGAGGTCTAGATATAACATGTGTTTTGACACTAATTCTGCTCATTGCAACTAGATGGATATTGAGCATTAGAATTGGAAATAATTTTATTTTATTAAAGTATTTAACAAAATTTAAATAAATTTTTAAACTAAATTTTATATTTATTTAAATAATTTTATTTTAAAATTCAATGTTCAATAATTAAAATAAGAATTTTTTCCATTTAATGGAAATTAATAATTTTTAATATTATAAGAAAAACAACTTTTTTGGGGCCAGCCTCTGTGGCATAGTGGTTAAGTTCACACACTCTGCTTCAGTGGCCCAGGGGTTTGCAGGTTCAGATCCCAGGTGTGGACCTACGCACTGCTGAAATAAGCCATGCTGTGGTAGATATCCCACATATAAAGTAGAGGAAGATGGGCATGGATGTAGCCCAGGGCCAGTCTTCCTCAGCAAAAAGAGGAGGATCAGCAACAGATGTTAGCTCAGGGCTAAACTTCCTCACCAAAAAAAAAAAAAAAAAGAAAGGAAGGTAACTTTTTTGAAAGCATATATAAAATAGTTTCAATTTTTTGAGTTTTACAATGTACTTTAATTTATATTATCAATGGAAAATATTTTAAATTTTATACTTTAAATACAATTTCATTTCTTTTTGACATTTTCAGTAGAACAAAAGATGTAATAATTTTGATTATAATACAAGAAAAAGGGATATGCTTTCCTGCTGTGAGATGTGGTCGACTATTGGGACATTTTAGTTTTTGTATTTTCTCATTCTCCTCAAGTTCTCTTATTATGCTGTTTCCCACTGTTTACATTTAATAAATACTTCATTCTTAACTGTTCTTTCTTATCTGCATTCTCTCTCATTCCTGATAAGTAAATGGGAAATGGATAAAATCAGAAAGAAATTGGAAGGTGAAAAAAGAGATGCAAAATAATTGTGAGAAAATGAGAAAGAATTTAAAAAGAGTTAAAATTAAAGGGGATGGTGAAACCTGAAAATTAAAAAAATTGCTCCCCAGAAAATGTTAATGACTGAAATAGAGGATAAACAGGAAACTCCTAGCATTCTGGAATGGAACAAGGCGGAGCAAAAGCCTATTAGAGTCTTAGTTCTGCTCTGTAGATACTGTCAAATCTCTTAACCATCTGGGCTTCTGTTCCAACAAAATGTAAAGTTGGACTGGGTTTCAAAGGTCACTTCTGTCTCTAACATTTCATGTTTGAGAGAAAAGAGCAGATATAATTTAGAATGACCATGATATCTGAATTACGGTTGGTTTACATTTACTAATTATAATTTCAGAAAACTGAGTATCTTCACAGGAATATAAAAAAGATAGAACATATCCATTGTAATATGACTTACCAAGTTGTTTTAAGAAACATGGCTGGTCTGTACTTTTTACTTGTTAGGATCAGGATTTTGTATCTACTTAAGTATCTCCTATTACGGGGTCCCAAATATCCCTCATGTTTCATAACTGAGGACACATAAGGATCAGTGTCAAGTTATCTAAACTTGAGGTTAAATTTAAGATCATTGGTACAGTGATAATCATATTTCACTGCCATTTTCCTCTCCTGTTATTGCAAAACTGAACCTTCAATTTATAGTGGAAATATCACACGTACTCACAATCAGATCCACTTATCCAACAATATGTGTTTGATGGTTTTGTTCTGTCTTCTAGCTGGGCCTCCTTGTAGACATGTCTCCAGTTAACGCCTCTACAGTTGATGCTCCAAACTGGATTAGTTTTCTGCATTGTATATATCCTCATAGCCCCCATACTTCTCTTTTGAGCACTTACAGAAATTAGAATAAAGTTATTGCTCGTGTAAAATTGATGCCCATCTTCTTCACTTGATTCTGTCTCCGGGAAGGCTAGGGGCTGGGACCCGGTTTCTCTTCTGCTGTATCCTGGCACCTAGCACATTTCTGAGGTACACAAATTCCTTGTACATTTCCGGGGCCTAGAGAAGAATGCTGATTCCACTGGCTCTGCTGCATCTCATCTATGTTTCCAGGAACTGCTGCACTTGCTGGCGCTTCCTGACCCCCTGGCACTTTGCCACCACCCTAGAGAACTCTATTGTGGATACCCTGAGGCCTTTAGATGCCAAACTGATGCTTTGTTCTCAGGAGTCCTCCAGACTCTGAAGCAATTAATTCTGTGTTCCTCAGAAAAGCGAAAAGAACACATCTCGACCCCTTTTAAATTACGTTTTGTACCCTGAATGTCTTTGTAGTGAAAATAGCTCTTTCAGCTTTTACTTACAACACAGTTTTACCCAGGATTCGGATCAGAATTCTTTGGAAAAGAGAGAGAGCATGTGTGTTTGTCTATGTGTACATGCTTGCGTGTGAGTGTTCTCCAGGTAAGTGTAGTGCTGGATATAAGAATAAGCCCAAGTGACAGACGCAGGGCTCCTTGTTTAAAATTGCCTCTGCATTTGGATTATGAAGGCTTTGCTTTAGGCCAGGCTTGTATGCCTACCTCCTGGTCCCACACATCCCTCCTCTATGGCCCACCATAGGTGCTCCAGAGATCCCCACATGTCTGAATCTGCTGTGGACATGTGTTACCTTCAGACTTGGATCACACACTTCCCGTGTATGCCAAGGGCAGAGGAAAGGGCACACTGGGCATGGCTGCTGCAGTCCTGTGGAGCCTGCCAGTTTCATGGTATGACCTCATCATCAATAAGCATTTTTAATGGCTATGCCACACTTTCAGTTCATTAGATACTATTCGAAATTGATTTGAATTCAATATCTCTATGAAAATTTTGTAAATTTGGGTATTTATTTGCAAAGCCTCCAGTAGCCAAGAATTAGCATAATCATCATCATTCCGATTCCAAACTACACAGCTGCTCAACTTCCATGACCCTTGACAGGCCTCAGACACTCTGTTTTCTGTTGTTCATGTGTTACACGACAGTGAAGGGCCATGAGATTTCTCAGTTCCCAAGGACTTATTCTATTCTCAAACACAAGCCTATTATTTCCATAATTATATTCATATTATATAATATTCATTATAGATATTTTTAAATGCATATAAGCATGAAAAAGTAAATAAAAATCACTTGTACAAAACTCACATTTTGCTATTTTTTTCCAGTGTTCCTTCCTTTGTAGGATCAATAAACATCTTTTTATTCTATTATTTTCACTTTATATTTGAGAACATTTTCTCATATTAATAAATATTCATCAAGATTATTATTCTTGATGTCCACACCCAAGAATGAATGCACCAGAATTTATTTGATTTATATTTTCTTGTTGGATATCTTTTCATTTTTTAAATGAAAATAAATAATGCACAGGGGACCCCCTCACACATATACACACATACACATGTATCACATGTATCTATCATACAATAACATTAGTAATCCCAGCTTACAACAGCTCAAGTGTATGAAGATCTTCCTATGTACCAGGCTCTATGCTAAGGGATTTACATGTATTATCTTATCTACTCCTCAACACAATCCTTTGAGGTAAATATTAGTCATATTTCCATTTTGTAAATGAGAAAACAGAGGTCCAGGGATTTCAATGAATATTCACAAGTCACAGAATTAGTAAGTTTTCAGATGCAAGTCCAGGAGGTTATATAGGAGAGCCTAGTTCCTAAAAACTATGTCCTACAGTGTCCCCATAAATCTGTACATGCTAATTTCCTTAGAATAAATTCTTAGAATTGAATTACTGAGTCAAAAGTTATGAAGGAAATCCTCCTGGTTTTCACACTATGTGGGAAAGCTCTAGAAAGTGGAGTCTAGACTACACAGACAGCAGGTTTAAATGTCAGTTCCTTAGGAAACAAAAGAGCACTGTCAGACTTCAAACAGGAGTTCTATTAAAATGTTCATAGGTGAATAGTGAAGTAGAAAGAGATATGGAAATGAAGGAGGAAACAAAAAAATAAAGAGAAGAGGAATAACATGCACACATATCACAGAAAATGAGAAATGTCAAGAGTTGAGTATATGAAAAACTGTTTTAAAGATCAGCCTTCTAATGTTCATCTTCCCGTACTGGCATATTTCTGTCAATGCTGTAAAAGTAATTCCTCAATTCCCTGACTCTTTTCTTGCTCAGTTGAAACCAAGGAGAAAATATATCAGTAAAAAGTAAGAGAGAATAAAAATAAGAAAATTAAAATTAGGAGATGCCCAATAGATAAAATACACCTAACAAAACAATCATCTTTTTATTTTTTATTCAGTTTATGTAAGCTAAATTAAAAAAAATGGTTCATCTATTTCTCCCATCCTTTAATCTCTGCCTCTGGCAACCACCACTCTGTTCTCTGTGCCTATGAGCTTGATTTTTTAATAATTGTCAGTTTTTTCCCCCAAATATAAAAGAGATCATTTGGTATTTGTCTTTCTCTGTCTGATTTATTTCACTTGGCATAATGCCCTTGAGGTCAATCCACATTGTCACAAATGGCAAGATTTCATTCATTTTATGGCTGAAAGATATTCCATTGTATATATACACAACACTTTCTTTATCCATTCATCCATCGACAGACATTTAGGTTGTGTTCATATCTTGGCTACTGTAAATAATGCTGCAATGAACATGGGGGGGGGGGTGCATATATCTTTTTGAATTAGTGTTTTCCTTTTTTCTGGATAAACACCCAGAAGTGGAATTGCTGGATCATATGGTACTTCTATTTTTAATTTTTTGAGGAACTTCCTTGCTGTTTTTCATAGTGACTGCACCAATTTACATACCCACCAACAGCGCACAAGGGTTCCCTTTTCTCCTCATTCTTGCCAATACTTGTTATTTCTATTCTTTTTAATAATAGGCATTCTAACAGGTGTGAAGTAATATCTCATCATGGTTTTGATTTGCATTTCCCTGATGATTAATGACCTAGAGCATCTTTTCATGCACCTGTTGGCCAACTCTATGTCTTGTTTGGGAAAATATCTATTCATACCTTCTGCCCATTTTTTTTGGGGGGGGGTTAGGAAGATTGGCCCTGAGCTAAGTTCTGTTGCCAATCTTCCTCTTTTTGCTTGAGGGAGATTGTCCTTGAGCTAACATTCATGCTAATCTTCCTCTGCTTTGTATGTGGGATGCCACCACAGCATGGCTTGATGAGCAGTGCATAGGTCCATGCCTGGGATCTGAACCTGAAAACCCTGGGCTGCTGAAGCCGAGCATGTGAACTTAACCAGTATGCCACTGACCAACCCACCTTCTGCCCAGTTTTTAATCAGATTGTTGGTTTTTTTGCTATTGAGTTATATGAGTTCTTTATATATTTTGGATATTAGTACCTTTCAGATAGATGACTTGCAAACATTTTCTCCCATTCAGTAGCTTGCATTTTCATTTTTTGATGGTTTCCTTCACTCTGTAGAGGCTTTTTAGTTTGATGTAGTTCCAGTCCAAGATGGGAATGTAGGACGATCCTGAACTCACCTCTTCCCATGGACACACTGAATCTACTGTTACATGTGGAGCAATTCCCTCTTAAAAAATCTAAAGGCTCGGGGGCCGCCCGGTGGCGCAGCGGTTTAGTCCGCGCTTGGCAGCCCGGGGTTTGCGAGTTCGGATCCCGGGCGCCTGCCGATGCACTGCTCGTCAGCCATGCCGTGGCGGCGTCCCATATAAAGTAGAGGAAGATGGGCATGGATGTTAGCCCAGGGCCAGTCTTCCTCAGCAAAAAGGGGAGGATTGGCGACGGATGTTAGCTCAGGGCTGGTCTTCCCCACACACACACACACAAAAAAAAAATCTAAAGGCTGGCTGATGGCTATGCATCAGGCAAAAGAGAAGAAAACCACATTGAAGTGGGTATGAGAAGCTGGGACACAATCTTGCCATAAACCCCACACATAGCATGGAGACCCACAGCTGGGAGGAAACTCAAAACCCAGAGCTTGTCCCTGAGGAGCAAAGGGTTCAAACCCCACATTGGGCATCCCAACTTTTAAGACATACACATCCCTACAACATCTAACTTCAAAAATCAACTGCTACCAGGGCACACCTCTACGTCACCTGGCTCTGGTGGCCATTGGGGCTTATGCTCAGGGGTCCCACAGGACTGTAACCAACAGAGAAAGTGTTCTTAAACAGCTACCACATACAGGGCACAGCAAGAGGCAACAGATACAGGAGTTCAGTCTTTCTGTTAAGGAGGCCTATTAACTAATCATCATTGCTGTGGCCTAAGGGGCAGACTTCTAATTAAACAAGTATCTAGGGGCTAACTATAATCCTTTCCAGATACCTTGGAGGGCAGGCGCTATCTTCGCACTCACCCTTTGCCATGCTCCAGAGCATGAGTGTCTCCTGAAGGGGAGTTTTAAATGCAACTTCTGCCCTGGTTTTTATGTGTGGTGCCCTGGTTTTTGCAGCTGCTGCCAGGAGATACCCCTTGATCACCTGGTTCTGGTGGCCAGGGAGTCTTGCGATTGCATTCCTGAGTCCCACAAAACTGTGGCAATTGGAGGGACAGTTCTTGGTGGCTACTATCCCAGAGCACTGGAGAGACAGTGGACTGAGGCACATCCTCCAGTCTTTCTGTGAAGGAGGCCACTTACTTGTCCTGGAGCTTCAGCCTGAAGGGCACACTTCAGGTTTGGCATACATTTACTGGCCTACAGAGCTGCTGTCAATATATGTTCGCTGTGGATGCCATCTTGGTGTTCTCCATTTGCCTTATGCCAGCTCACTGGTGTCACCCAGAAAAGAGCTTTTATACACTTGTCTGTAATCCTAAGTTTTGCCACTGCTGCACAGGAGACACTTTCAGATCACCTGACTCTGGTAGCCAGCAGAGCTGCATTTGCAATCACACAGAACTATATATATTTGCATACTTTTAAAAGTCAATGCCCGAGGATCTGTCTTCCAGTCAGCCTGAATCTAGGTGCAGACATCCTCCCCTTTCAGACACAGACAGGTCTTGGCACATCCTCAACTTTTGGGAACTATTAAAAATATAATAGGTTACTTGGATAAGCACAAAGTTTTGAGACACAACCAAGAGCTGAGGCAGCTGAGATGAATGACAAGGTTCATCTCCTACATGAGGCCACTCCTTCAAGACCAAGAGAGATGGTTGTTTCATCTACTGTATAGAAACCAATGCAAGGAATCAAGTAAAATGAAGAGACAAAGTAATATGTTCCAAATAAAAAAATAAGATACAGCCTCTGAGAAAAAAAAATGTAATGGAGATAAACAATTTACCTGATAAAGAGTTCAAAGTAATGGTCATAAAGTTGTTCACCAAACTCAGGAGAAGAATGGATGAACACAGTGAGAACTTCAACAAAGAGATGGAAAATATAAGAAAGTACCAAATAGAAGTCACGGAGCTAAAGAAGACAAAAACTGAACTGAAAATACACCAGAGGAGTTCAACAACAGAAGATGAAACAGAAGAAAGAATCAGTGAACTTGAAGACAGGACAGAGAAACTTATCCAATCAGAGCAGCAAAAAGAAAAAGTAATGGAAAAAAGGGAAGACAGTTTAAGGGACTTGTGGGAAAACATCAAGTGGACTAACATTCACATTATAGGAGTTCCAAAAGAAGAAGAGAGAGAGAAAGGGGCAGAAAATTTATTTGAAGAAATAAAAGCTAAAAAATTCCCTAACCTGGGGAAGAAAACAAACATCCAGATCCAGGAAGCTCAGAGACTTCCAAATAAGAGGAACCCAAAGAGACCTACACCAAGACACATTATAATTAAAATGCCAAAAGTTAAAGACAAGGAGAGAATCTTAAAAGCAGCAAGAGAAAAACAACTTCTTACATACAAGGGAACCCCCATGAGAATATCAGCAGATTTTTCAGCAGAAACTTTACAGGCCAGAAGAGAGTGGCATGATATATTCAAAGTGCTGAAAGAAAAAAACCTTCCAACCAAGAATTCTGTACGCGGCAAAGTTATCACTGAGAAGTGAAGGAGAGATAAAGAGTTCCAGACAAGAAAAAGCTAAAGGTGCTCATCACCACTAACCCAGCCTTAAAAGAAATGTTAAAGGGACTTCTTTAAGTTGAAAAGAAAGGGTGCTAATTAATAGCAAGAACAAATATGAAATAATAAACCTAATTGGAAACATAAATATATAGTAAAGGTAATAGATGAATCAATTATAAAGCTAGTATGAAGGTTGAAAGAAAAAAGTAGTAAAAATAATTGATTAAGGGATAAATAAGATAAAAAGAAGTAAAATGTGACATCAAAAACATAAAACATAGGGGGGAGAGTAATAATGTTGAGGTTTATAATGGGATCAAATTTAAGTTGTTATCAACTTAAAATAGACTCTTATAGATATAAGTTGTTATATGTAAGCCTCATGGTAACCACAAAACAAAAAACAATAGTAATACACAAAAGGGAAAGAGAAAGGAACATAAGCATACCACTAAGGAAAGTGATAAAACCACAAAGAAAGAGAGTAAGAAAAGAAGTGAGGAACAGAAAGGAACTACAAAAACAGACAGAAAACAATTAACAAAATGGCAATAAGCACATATCTATCAATAATTACTTTAAATGCAAATGGACTAAATTCTCCAATCAAAAGACATGGAGTGGCTGAATGGATTTAAAAAAAGACACATCTATATGCTGCCTATAAGAGACTCACTTTAGTTGTAAAAACACACAGACTGAAAATGTAGGGATGGAAAAAGATATTCCATGTAAATGGAAAACAAAAGAAAGCTGAAGTAGCTATACTTAGATCAGACAAAATAGACTTTAAAACGGAGACTTTAGTAAGAGACAAAAAAGAGCATTACACAGTGATAAAGGGGTCAATCCAACAAGAAGATATATCATTTGTAAATACATATATACCTAATTATATAAAGCAAATATTAACAGACCTATAGTGAGAAATAGACAACAATACAATAATAGTGGGAAACTTTAATACCCCACTTACATCAATGGATAGATCATTCAGACAAAAAAATCAGTAAGGGAATATTGGCCTTAAATGATACGTTAGACCAGATAAACTTAACAGATATTTACAAAACATTCCATCCAAAAGCAACAGAATACACACTCTTCACAAGTACACATGGAACATTTTCCAAGATAGATTATATGTTAGGCTGCAAAACAAATCTTAATATATTTAAGAGCATTGAAATCATATCAAGCATCTTTTTTGGAAACGATATAAAACTAGAAATTGATTACATGAAGAAAACTGAAAAACCCACAAATATATGGAGATTAAACAACATGCTCCTGAACAACAAATTAGTCAATAAAGAACTCAAAAGAAATCAAAAGACACTTTGAGACAAATGGGAATGGAAATGTAAGATAACAAACTTTATGGAATGCAGCAAAAGTAGTTCTAAGAGAGAAGTTCATAGCAATAAATGTCTACCTCAAGAAACAAGAGAAGTCACAAATACACAACCAACTTTACACCTTAAGGAACTAGGAAAAGAAGAACAAATGAAGCCCAAAGTTAGGAGGAAGGAAAAAACAAAGATTATAGCAGAAATAAATGAAATAGAGACTAAAAAGACAATAGAAAAGGTCAATGAAATTAAGAGCTGACTCTGAAAAGATAAACAAAATCAACAAACCATTAGCTAGAATCACCAAAAAAAAAGAGAGGGCTCAAATAAATAAAATCAGAAATGAAAGAGGAGGCTTTACAATTGATACCACAGAAGATTTTATGTAAAAAATCACAAGACAACTATGAATAATTATATACCAAAAAACTGGACAATCTAGAAGAAATATATAAATTCTTAGAAACATACAACATACAACCTACCAAGACTGAAACATGATGAAATAGAAAATCTGAACAGATTCATTACTAGTAAGGTGACTGATTCAGTAATTAAAAACCTCTCAAAAAACAAAAGTCTAGAACCAGGTGGCTTCACTAGTGAATTCCACCAAACATTCAAAGAACAATTAATACCAATCCTTCTCAAACTCTTCAAAAAATAGAAGAGGAGGGAACTCTTCCAAACTCATTTTAGGAGGCCAGCAGCATTGCCCTGACACCAAAACCAGATAAGCATTCCACAAGAAAAGAAAATTACAGATCAATATCCCTGATGAATATAGATTCAAAAATCCTCAGCAAAACATTAACAACAAAATTCAACAATATATTAAAAGAATCATACACCATGATCAAGTGAGATTTATTCCAGGGATGCAGGAATGGTTCAATGTCTGCAATTCAGTGAGTGTGATTCACCACATTAACAAAATGAAGGATAAACATCATATGATCATCTCAATAGATGCAGAGAAAGCATTTGACAAAATTCAACATCCATTGATGGTAAAACTCTCAACAAAGCAGGTATAAGGGAATGTACCTCAACATAATAAAGGCCATGTATGGCAAACCCACAGGTAACATGATACTCAATGGTGAAAAGCTGAAAGCTTTTCCTCTAAGATCAGGAACAAGACAAGGATGCCCATTCTTACCGCTTTTATTCAACATAGTATTGGAAGCCCTCGCCAGAAAAAAATAGGCAAGAAAAAGAAATAAAAGTCCTCCAAATTGGAAAGGAAGAAGGAAAACTCACTATTTGCAGATGACATGGTATTAGATACATAAAACCCTAAGGACTCCACCAAAAACTGTTAGAGCTAATACATGAATTCAGTAAAGTTGCAGGATACAAAATCAATATACAAAAATCTGTTGTGTTTCTATCCATTAATAATGAACTATTAGAAAGACAAATTAAGAAAATAATCCCACTCACAATTGCAACAAAAAGAATAAAATACCTAGGAATAAATTTAACCAAGGAGGTGAAAGATCTGTATATTGAAAACTACAAGATATTAATGAAAGAAATTGAAGAATACACAAATAAATGGGAAGATATTCTCTGCTTATGGATTGGAAGAATTAATATTATTAAAATGTCCAATCTACCTAAGCAATCAACAGATTCAATGCAATCCCATCAAAATTCCAAAGGCATTTTTCACAGAAATGGAATGAACAATCCTAAAATTTTTATGAAACCACAAAACACCCAGAAGAGCCAAAGCAATCTTGAGAAAGAAAAACAAAGCTGGAGACATCATGCTCCCTGATTTCAAACTATATTACAAAGCTATAGTAATCAAAACACTATAGTACTGGCAAAAAAACAGATGCATAGATCAATGGAACAGAATAGACAGTGCAGAAATAAACCCATTCATATATGGTCAACTAATTTATGATAAAGGAGCCAAGAATACACAATAGGGAAAAAGATAGTCTCTTCAATAAATGGTGTTGGGAAAATTGGACAGTCACATGCAAAAGAATGAAACTGGGCCACTATCTTACACCATACACAAATACTAACTCAAAATGGATTGAAGACTTGAATGTCAGACCTACAACCATAAAACTCCTAGAAGCAATCATAGGTGGAAAGCTCCGTGACACATGTCTTGGTGATGATTTTTTGAATCTGACACCAAAAGCAAAAATAAACAAGTTGGACTGCATCATTGTCATTTTAAAATAAAATCTTATTTCGTTTTCTTTTTTAAAATAATAATCACCTGTCCATTTCAGTGATGTTTATTTTCTTTCTTTCTTTTGTTTCTTTTCTTTCCTTCTCTCTCTTTCCCTCCCTCCGTGCCTCCCTCTTTCTCTCTCTCTCTTTCTTTTCTTTCTTGTTGCTAAGGAAGATCTCTCTCTCACTCTCCCTCCCTCTCTCTCTTTCTTTCTTGTTGCTAAGGAAGATTCACCCTGAGCTAACATCTGGGCCGATCTTCCTCAATTTTGTATGTAGGTCACTGCCATAGCGTGGCCACAGATGAGTGGTGTAGGTCCATGCCCAGGAACCAAACCCTAGCTGCCAAAGCAGAGTGCTCAGAACTTAACCACTAGGCCATAGGGCTGGCCCCTAGTTTATTTCTTTATAGTAAACCACAGGACAAGATTTTTAAAGAAAAGCCATTCTCCAAAAAGTGATAATAAAGCACACTTTAAAAGTATTCCCACTGCCTAAAGAGAGGAATTGGATCAAAACTCAAATGTGAAATCTGCATATTGTTATTAGAGGGTAGTAGCTAAATCTAGATTGTTCTGCATGAACAAGGTCCTTAATAAACTCATTCCACACCTCAGGTGCAGAGTCCCTTCATGGCAACTGTGAATAGAAAAGTTTGTTAATTCATTAAGACTTTTAGCTGAAGTAAGCCCAGTTTCTTATTAAGCATTTAAAATGTTAGCAATGTAACACAAACTATTAAGGTGGTGTAATGTCATAGGAAAATTTTATTTTCTTAGCATTAGACTGTCATTGAAGTGCCACTTGGGGAGGGCAATGAACCCTTGAAAGGATGTGCCTGAGGAATACTGGGGGTTGGGGCCACTGTCTGGCTGCCACTGGACATTTGTTCTCAAAGTCGAGAGAGAGAGCAGAACCAGCAAAGAGTTTTGAAAACCTTGGGTTGGGGGAAAGACAGAGAAGAAATGAGGTGACTGGCCAGGGAGAGCCTTTGCTGGGAAACCAGAGACATTACAAAGGAGATTTTTTTCAGTACTGCTGGGTGTAGATGTAATAAGACTCCTTTTTCTTATGTCCTTACGGAACCCCTGGGAAAATAACTGCCTCTTTTTAATGCATGTCAGATTGAATCTGGTTTTAGAAATGTTCTGAAATGCAAAGCCACCTTTAAGATGGGAGTAGAGAAAGAAGGGAAACTGCCCACCAGGGCCAGTCGCATCTGGGTTACATAAGTCTCCTAGAGTTTAGTCCATCTCCCTGTTGTTGAAGACTAGTTTTCCATTTCAGCCATAGTAGAAACCTTAAATATCATGACTTGTCACAGTTTGCTTGGCTAGATTTACAATAATAGGAACTAATTAGAGGCACTGTTACAAAAATAACTTTTGTGTCTACTTTAATATAACTAATAATTTTGATTTCTTGAATTCTTTCAGGCTTTTCAAGGCACAGCTTTTCTACAATATATTTTTTCAGTAAACTCATAATTTAATGTATTGTGGTACTAATGATTACAATGTCAAACTATTTCCCTTTCACAAAAAAAGTTTAATATAACCTAAGTTGAATTATGGAAGATTCATTCCATATTTTGTTCTACTTGAGACATACTTAAATTTTTATTTTCATCAGCATAGACAATCAGACATTTCATGACTCTCCAAACACAAAGGTAAAAAATTTTCTAGTTATATTACACACTCTCAATCCTACAGTCATATTTTCTGATGCCTTTTATTTGTTTTAGTAATGGAAATCAAGTAGGTGTGCCTTAACCAACATAATTTCATAAAAACACATTATTTTATGATTTGATATCTTTGCAGGAGTCTTCAAATATTTAAGTGTTGAACCAGTCATGTTTATCATTATCACAAAATAATGAATATGATGTATCAACTGAAATTTTACATAAGTGCAAAAATATCAACTTCATCATAATTTCATTATGCAAGTATTTCAAAGATAGAGTGATATCAAATGCTACTGAGGTGTTAAGTTAGATGAAGACAGAACTGACCCCCCTGTGGCAGTGTATAGCATATAGGTGTCCTTAATAAGAGAGGTTTACTGGTGTGGTGAGGTGATAGCCTGATTGAAGACAGCACAAAAGTGAATAGGATGAGGAGATAGTAACTAGAGACGAAAGTGTGAGGAGTTTTGCAATAAAAAAGAGAAAGAAGATGGTAATTGGAGGATCTGTGCAAACAAGGAAAGGTGTTTACTAAGGTGAGTGACATTGAAATATTAATTTAACGACAGGCAAGACAGATGAAGTTCACCTGGAACACAGGAGTTCTAGTCACTTCCAGAAAGATTAATCAGTACTCATGGCTTACATTGATGTTATTGGAATATCACCCCTGCCAATGGGAATAATCTAATAGAGAGGGAAAATTCAGTGATAGAAGAGTTAGTTGCAGCATCGAAGTCCTTGAGTATGTGAGAGGCTAGTGCAGAAATGGAAGGGCTGGACTTTTAGGCCAGCACGGATAGGTTAATCATTTTACCAGCAGGGAAGACATGACAGCACAGATACAGGGAGATGGGTAGATGAATGATGGGAAGATGAGGGATTTCCCTCTGGTTGTTCTTTCTCTTTAAGCAGAGAAATAAGGTAGTCAAGGTCATTAGCTAAATGTGATAAGGGGAGGAGGTGTGTTCAAGATTTGAGGAGGAAACCAGGAACCAGAAACAGCAAGAAGAATGAAAGTTTCAAAGAAATAGATAAATACATAGGAGATTTTATGACAACAGCCTGAGTTCCAAAGGAGCAGTGGGAGGGTTTAGGGCAGTGGTTTTTCAACAGTGGCTACATTTTAGAATCAACTGGAGAATAAAATACACCAGTAGTTGAGCCATGCACAAGACAAATTAAAACTTTGGAGTTGGACCCAGATATTAGATTTTTCTAAATGTTCTTCACATGATTCTAATTAACAATCAAGACTGAGACCTGTCTGAGGACTGGCAGTGGCACAGGAGCATGAATGGATTAGGAGAAGGCAGAGGAAGGAGGGATGGCCTGCAGAGCCCAGATATCTCGACGTTAAGACAAGTTGGCAGTGATGTAACTAATGTAGTGATGAGATGGTCTTAATGATCTCTTCGTCCACCCTCTACGTTTTAAAGAAAAATAGTCATAGATATTCACTGCCCCTTCCTTTCAAAGTTTCCATTTGTAAATAAAGGGAAATACATAGGAAACTCAACAATTAATGTAATCTCTCATAAATATTTTTCTTCCAAAATCGTTTGTCTCATTGGTATGTACTTGGTAATGTCTGTTTTATTCTACTCATTTTTGATATTTTTTAAAATCAAGAATAACATTTTATCCTATTAGGTTGAAGAAAATATATATGATTCATTTAAATTAGTTCTCATTTCCTTGATGTAAATGAAATGTCTGTATAAAAAAACTTAGTTTGCAAATAAAATGTCCTATAATAATACTTGTTCCAAAATTAGATCTATCTCAAAGTTTCTCTTAGAATTGGATCCCATCACCTTCAGTGGACTCATCAGAGCTGTGAATTAGGACAGAGCAGCAGTTCGGGAGTCTCCCAAGACAGCCGAGGGGGGGGGAGTCAAAAGACTACAGATGTGGACACTTGTGATTCTCCAGCATCTGTCCTAAATTTCTAAGCATTATCTTTTTTTGTTATTGTTATTGAGATTTTGCTTTGCATTATGAGATGTTAGCCTCTTCTGTCTTTCCTTCCTTCCTCCCTCTCTCCCTTCCTTCCTTCCTTCCTTTCTTTCTTTCTCCTTTTCTCCATGTGCTTCCAGATAATCCATCCTGGGTGAGACATGGGATGCCCTGCACTGTAGCCAGCCACAAGCTGTCTTTACCCCCTCAGCTGTTTTGTTCCTCCTACTAGACATAATATTTGGGAGAGCAGGGATTTCATTTTGTTTTTCTTTGTATCCTTTATGGATCATAGTCCTGACCAGGACCTACTCAATATAAAAATTCATTGAATGAATAAGAGAATGAATGCCCACGTCTGATCTTGCTCCAGAAGCAGCCTTCAAAGCAGATAGTTACACTCTCCCCTGACCAAGCCAATGTTTTGCTTATCTAAAAAGCCCTTAACTTTTATGTTACCTTCATTCTAACTTCTTTAAAGTACTTTACAATATGGACTTGATGCTTCCAGTGAGCATGGAGTTGATTCCATCCTTTCTAGACATGCATTAGCTTTCAAGACAATGAAGTCCTACTTCAGGAAATGGCTTTGTCTATTGTGTTAGCCATCAGCCCTCACAGTTATGACAATTAATGCTACTCTTAAGATGGAGGACAGTATTTTTCTGTTAGGCATCACTGGTCTGAACATCCGCCTGACTAGAGACTGGTTATAAATGATGACAATTCCTTACAGAAGAGAGATGAAGCAATAGGAGGGGAGGGTGTTGCTTTTGCCTCAGTCTTCAGTGGGATAATTCTTCACCATATCTAGAACAGGCCACTCCTCTTCCCCAAATACCTGCATTTAAAAGAGCTGAAAATGAAAGTTAAAAAAAGACAAATCAACCTTTCTTCTCTTGAGACTGCTTAACTCTCTTTGGGTGGATGAGACCCCAGGCCCAGGCACCAGCACAAGTAGAATAAGCCTGTAAGTTGCCTGCCACTGGCACTCATGTTGGGTTCATGTTTTGACTTTTGAGCCCATGTCCCTCTTGATTTGTGGATACAGCCAAGGAGAAATAGACAATATTCCAAGCAGACAGCTGCCTGGGAATAAAATGCCATGTGTCACAAGTTAAGCAAAAATGCATCTCTCATCTGTCCTTGAAATACCTTATGATAGCACTAAGTCAGGAAATGTATAAGAATCATTTTTATTACAAACCCTAGAGAATTTCGTCAAGGCCTTCAACATGGTAATAGGATTTATTTTTCTTGAGGCAAAAGGAGTATATTGAACAAAATTATACCTTATTTGGCAATGAGGAAAGCATTTAAGGATTGAGAATATTATAACCATACTCCTTTTGGCCAAAATTTTATCATTGATGACATGGAGTGAAATCCTAATGTTGTACCAATCAATTCCCAAAGTCACAAAACAAATAAAAAGAGGCATTCTTTTACTAAACTTTTATAATTGAGAATTTTAATGAGAATGGACAAAGCTTTGAAAGCCGAATATCACATGATTTTTTAAAGTTAATTTATGCCTATTTAGCTCTCTGTCTAACTGTAGGATAGAGCCAACCTATGTACAAGGAAAATCTGAACAAAATCAGTACCATCTGTGTTTAATGTTTAGAAGGTTGTCTTTTATCTTTATATTTAATTCATGTTTACAACCTTAAAGATTATTCATAATGAATTTTAGCTTTAATGTATTCTTCAGAATTATGCACCTGTGATACCTCATAAATTTGTACATAATAATAACACTTAGCATTTATATGAAGCTTTTGATCTTCAAAGCACATTATGCACACTAGGAAATTCATCGTCTCAACACCCTCATGAAGAAGGTAAATATTGTTATCTCTACTTTACAGATAGGGAACCAGAAAGAGACAAGTCATCCATGGACATAATTAGAAGGGGCCTTTAACTTTGCAAGTGTGGTAGAGTTTTGAAATATTTATATTCTGGTTTAAAATTTATAAAACTGAGAGAACACTAAGCTATTATTTTGAAAAATTTTTATACCTGAATCCGTACTTGCCCCAAATGTGCACACATATTCTCCACATACGGTGTGAAGTTTAAAAATAAGTAAGAGATAATTTATCTATAAACCAACTCAGCCTCCTCATAGTTTCTAACCAGGTTCTAAACTGTAAAATGAAAAAGATTACTCACTATGCTTAGCGGTAAGAGGCCTCACTTGTGTCTTTGTTTCTTGCATTTGACCTACCAAATCATTAAACATTTTCTTCTTGACATGTTTTTATGAAAAACTGAGGATTGTTTATGTTTTAGGAGGTTGCCTATTGAGACCCACTCACAATGCAATCCTTTATATTGAGTAAATTCAACATTCAAGGCACTGTGCAACTATTTATATACTTGGTTGTAGTCTAAATATTATTTAAAGCATGTAAATACACTTGTTTTCCAGTCAAGTTTGCTTATCAACATGTATTGCTCATGTTTGTGATGAGACTTAATCCATTCTTATGACGCTGACGTATAAATTTATGTAAGATGCCAGGACCTATTGAAATGGTTGTTTTCAGAAACATGCCTTGGAGCCCAAATTAACATTAAACTGCAAGAAAAGATCACCATTGTCTTAAGAATAGACTCCAGTAAAGAGATTTGTGTGCAAGTTTTATCAGAAAGTGTTTATCAGAGGGGACAACACCTATGAGGGAGCAAAGGACACAGGACTGGGCAGAGGGAGAAGCTGAAATGTAATGCAGTAGCAATAGAGACTAAGGGGTGATTTGAAGCTGGGGTGGCTCTTTAGAGTTGTTTCAATTCGAGGCAAGGGGGCTGGACCTTGTATCCCAAAATCAACCAGTTTTAGGATTCTAGATGTCCCTGTGGCAGAAGCATAATCTGGATAAAGCAGCTTCCTTCAGCCCGAGGGAAATTCCCGGAGAGGAAATCACTGCTGAGCCATCTCCAGCTAATATCATCTACTACAACAATGCATTAGGTATGGAGGTAAGAAGCGATCTTTGTTCTGATTCCCCAGCTCAGAGATAAAGCCTGGGCTCCAATAAGACTCTCATCATGAGATTCTGTCGGTGCAGCCTTTAAAGTTGTCTGATAGAAGAAGTGAAGATAAGGAGTGAAAAGACTGGGAGTGTGGGCACCCAGAATACATACAGCACACAAGGGAAAGTTCTTCTAAGCAAAATTGTTGCTAAATCCCTCTTCTCAACACACTGGGAAGATATAGCTAATTTGCTGTCCAAAGGAACTATGACCAAGACTTTGGACCCAAAGGACTAAAGCTGGAATAAATTGTTCTACCTTGCAAAAAAACATTCCCAGGAATATAAAGCTGAACCAAAAAAAAAGCATCATATAGTATCAAACACAGGGAAAGCAAGATCAAAAGTGAATTCCCGGGGGCAGGAGCAGGCAGGAGTAAATTCAGGAGCTGAATGTAATTTAAAATGAACTAGAACAAATTGGACAGAAAAGAGTATAACCATGACAAATTGTCATCAACTGTTTTGGAGTATCTTTAGCCTAGCCTCACTGAACATTGTGCAAAGGTGGTGGTATAGGGTTAGGGCAAAAAGTTGTAGGATAGACTCTTATGGAAAAGGACTTCTATGTGTAAAAGAAGGCACCCACCTGCTAAGCACTCATCAACCTTTAAGCTTTAACCAGAAAATACATAATGCAATGATATGAAGAAGGGCAAATTCAAACGGGTTGATTAGAGAGCTATAGAGGAGAAGTGAAATTGAGAATCATCTTGCTGTTTTTATGGAACTGTTCTTCTGTCATCAAGAAATCCATGGATGGGATCTAGGCACCTGGGTAAAATAAGGATAAACAGTTCTGTTCCTTAATCTCCTAAAGGAAGCAGAATATTCACATCCCATTGATAAACCCTCTGCCATTTTCAAGCAGAATATTGACCATGAGGTCAGCAGAGAGATTTCTGCATTTGATTTTCTTCAAAAATGTTAGACTTTTTAAATTGCTTTGATAGAGTGTGTGTTCTGAAGCTTAGTACAAAGGAAGCAATTTTTCAAAGAAGTCTTGAACTAAAGGATCAGTTACAAGGAGTGTGTAAATGAGCTTTTGGTGGTTTAAAGAGGTCATTCCATTGGACCTGTTATAGGCTTTTACAGGGCTCAGAGAATTTACTAAAGTAGGAAAGTATTTCAAACACTAGCTCCCATTAAATTGATATCTGTTTTATTCAGTGCATCTGACCTCTGAGCTTGACAATGACTCTTTGTAAGTGGAAGCTTAAAACGCCATCATCTGTAGCATAAAATATAAGATACATGGGTGTTACAAAAGCACTCTGTCTCTGTGACGGGATGGCTCTGGGGAGAGCTCACTACTCACAGGATCTCTTATCTGTGAGTCACAGTTCCTGGAAGGGCAGTTTCAGAGTGACCTTCATCACACATGAGCTGGGAAGTCAATGTGTGCTCTTTGTTGGAAGTTTAGTGGACGAGTAGTGTGTGGTCAAAGTTCCAGGCACAGTTTGCCCCAATTAGCCCTCTCTTTTCAAGCTTCAGTAAGGAAGCCCAGAACTGGAATATTTGAAGGATATTCTAGTTTGTAGGCATAACTGAGCAGAAAAAGTAGACCATAAATATTAACAATGAACTAAGGTTCATTTTTACAACTCTTCAAAGATGGAGCAGGTTGGAGGAATAGTGGATGCAAACTTTTTTTCTTAATCTTCAGTGAAATGCATCTATGGGAATTTTTATTTCTCACTAATAAATATATCCTTATTATGCAGTAGAAAATAAATCAAGAGTTATGCAATTTCATAACGGGAAGAGACCTTCAAGATGGCTTTGTTTTCCTTTTTCTAATGAAGAAACTAAAGTGCAAAGAGGTAAATTGACTTGCCTAAGGTATCTCAGCTTGTTAGAGGCTGGTTTTGAACTAGAGGCAGATTTTATAGACCCTTCCAGTCAGGGTTCAATGCTACCCAGGCCCCAAATTTGGCTCCCCACCGAAAGAACTTCCTGTAAAGCTGTGACTAATAATGGAATCCAGTCTCCTGGTTTGCTTTGTCTCAATCCCAGTCATTCATGAGGACGTGTGTATTTACTGAGACTGAAACATTATAAGCTTAGCAAGAATATACAAAGTTTACAACTTACCAAATAAGAACAGATGCTCTTATTGGCGTGAGTTCTTTAAAGTCAAGACTCTGTTTCTCTTATTATGGCAGATGAAAAAGCTGAAAATTCTCTGACATTCCTCCCATTGAAAGGTGGGGTCTATGTCTCCTGTCCGTGAATCTGAGCTGTGCTGTGATTGCTTTGGCCAAGAGAGTATGCATAAGTAACACCATGCAGGCCTGCACCCTACCTCAGGCAGCTTCTCTCTTGATCTTTAGAGTCCTGAGCCGCTTTGTAAGAAGTACAACTACCCAGCTATGTTCGTTTGCCAAGGCTGCTGTAACAAAGTACCACAAACTGAGTGGCTTAAAAACCAGAAATATATTGTCTCACAGTTCTGTAGGCTAGAAGTCCAAAATCAAGTGGTTGGCAGGGTTGGTTCCTTCTAAGGGCTCTGAGGGAGAATCTGTTCCAAGGCTCTCTCCTTGGCGTGTAGATAGCCATCTTCTCCCTGTGTCTCTTCACTTTGTCTTCCCTGAATGTGTGTCTGTGTCTAAATTTCCCCTTTTTATAAGGACACCAGCCATCTTGGAGTAGGGACCATCATAATGACCTCATTTTAACTTGATTACCTCTGTAAAGACGCTGTCTACAAATAAGATTACATTCTGAAGTACTGGGGGGTAATTAGGACTTCAACATATGAATTTAGGGAGAGATCAAACACATAACACAAAATCCATAACAACAGCTAAAAAGAGATGTTATGGAGAGAGAGGACCTAGTTACGCCCCACTTTTCATCCATCCTCACCAAGGCACAAGGCAGGCAAGTGAGGGAAGACAGTTTGGACTCTTCAGACCCTTCTAGGAGCCAGTGAAAACCACTGAGTAACCCAGTCAATAAAATGTGCAGCAGAATTGCACTGAATTCCTGATACACAAAAATCACTAGATACAATAAAATCGCTGTGGCCTTATTTATGCCATTAAATTATGTAGTAGTTTGTTACACACTATATAAATGGTGTACTTTTCTGATATTCACCATAGCATATAACAGTACACTTTTCAGGTGTGATTATATAGAACTCTGGTACTAAACGAACTGGCTGGAATGAAAAGCCATTTAGGTCATTTGTGGCTGTGCTGTGTATGGCTAATTTCATGGACAGCCAGCTTTGGCCTAAAAAGACTAGTTTGCTAACACAGAAATGAATAAAAGGTATTAATTTGATTCTAATCTAACTTATGATTTCTTCTCTGATGTGAAAAGTTTAAGTGGTAAGTAAATAATGGTCATGCTCACATTGTCAGGGGCTTAGGAAGAGAGACACATCCTGGAGCAGGAATCTGGAGACTCAGTTCCACTCTGCCATTAACAACCAGGGTGACTGTACACAAATTATTTAGTTCTTTGATTCTTAATTTCCTCAATTATAAAATGAGATGACTATATAATCTTCGAAGTACCTTCCAGCTGATTCTAATATGTTGTGTTATTTATCTGTATTTCAAGAAGCAAAGCAAACCTGTGGAAATACTACATCAGGAGAAGGGTATTTCCATGGTTCTCAAAACATAACCAGAATATTCATAGGACCAACTCTGTTTGGAGCTCTATTTGAATTGCTCAGAGAGTGTGAGACTCTATTATAGTTTAGGCTTTATATTTAAGAAAAAAATCCGCATACTTAATAATCTGGCATACTTACACATCATTTCTTAAACTATACATTTTGACTCTCCAGAGATGGGTTTAAGTTGTTATTATAGAACACATAAACTTGGTAGCTAGTCAAAAGACAGAAAACTCAATTTACACTGGCTTACCCATAAAAGAACGCCATCGACTTACCTGATTGAACAGATCAAGGGTAGGTTAACTATAGGCAAGGCTGGTTTCAGGGATTCAGATGAGATGTTGTCATGACCCGTCCTCTAGCCTCTCTCTCCTTCATGTGGATTCATTCTCAGGTTCCACATAGTGGCAAGATGGTTTTAAGGAGCTTCAGGCTTCCATCCTTCCAGGTTCAAGACAGTAGGAAAGATAAAGTACCTCTCCTCCAACATTTCTGAAGAAAGTCTCACTGAATCTCATTGTCTTGATTTTATCACATGCTCATTCCTACACCAATCATTGTGATAAAGAATTGGATGCTCAGATTGGACAGACTTGAGTCCCACACTCACCCTAGGAGCAGACGTGAAGCCTTTCCTGAAGCACATGGCTTAAAGTCGGGACAGGGATGATTGTGCTGAGCCAAATCAGAGTACTGTTAGCAGAAGACAGGAGAGCAGAGGATGAGCTGCAACGGCCAGATATGTCGATCAAATTATGACTTTGAAATATTATCAAGTTTTGACCTTTTTAAAAACTCTTTTATTTCAGATCTAATATGATTTTCTTTATACTCTTACAAGCAAGTAGCAAAAGTTGACTGTCATATAACATGTACCAACCTGCAGTGATATCACAATAGAGTTGTTTACTAATGTCAGTGTGATGGATTAACACAGTGCTTTTAGCGCTAGGTGATCTTGTTCAACTAAAAGCTTATGTGAGACTCAAACTGATAAAAATTGAGCTTTTATGGATAAAGTAGGGGCAGATAGGGATCTTCTATATCGGTCTCCTTGTCAAACAATCCTGTAGAAAACCCTAGAATACTTCAAGTAAACCTCTGGGTTCACACAGCAGCATTATTCGAGTGGAGCAGGTAGACTTGGAGCTTCAGGAGGCACTCTTCCTCCTCTCTAAAGGCTGACTGACAGACATCACAGGAGAATTATATGCTAAATCTGAAAGAAAATATGGGTGAAAATGATTTTGCAAGTACTGTTTATCCAGACAGCCCTTCTTTGAGATTATGGGCACTTGCAAAATTAATCATCTCAAAGCAGGACTCTGTATAAAAATTGGATTGGAGAATGTGAGTCAACCTGAGGACAAAGTGCAGCTCTTTTCTCCTCTTGTGCTGAAGAGAAGACAAAGGGCTGTGGAGAGCAAGTCTAACCTGACTTACCCATTCATTCATCATGAAGGAGGACAAGGGCACCAGTCAGGCTGCGTGCAGAGAGCAAAAGGAAGAATGGGAAGGTTGGAGAAGAGATGCCTCTGCCAAAGGAAAAGTTTTCAGCCTCCCTCTTGATCCATGAAACACTAAGGGAAAGAAGCGTGAAGCCTGGTTTCTGCCCTCAACACAGTAACACCAGCCTCTGCTAACCTGGCCAATTGATGTCCTGGATTCAGACAAGTCGGATTGGTAAGCTCTGATTCAGTGAGGAAGAATGTATCCCACTGTGTAGAAGGAGGCAGAAGTATACCTGCTCACACTCCCAGGTGTACGGAGGGAGCAGGAGTCCTCTTCTCAGTGGAAAGAGGAAAAATATGAAGAAGGGGAGAAAAGTGCCCCCAAGAGTTTGGCCTCAAGTGGCCTTAGATGAAAGAACTGGTATGTGTTGAAAAGTAGGGTGGATTCTGTTTTTGGTTAATATGGTAGGCAGAATTATGTGCCCCCAAATCTGTGTATGCCCTAATCCCAGAACCCATGAATATGTTACATTATGTGGCCAAAAGGAATTAAGGTTGTAGATAGAATTAAGGTTGCTAATCAGTTTACCTTAAAACAGATTATTTTAGATTATCCAAATGGGCCCAATCTAATCATATGAGTTCTTAAAAGCAGAAGAGGGAGGCAGAAGAAGGGGATGAAAAGATGCAACATGAAAAGGACTCAACTATGCTAGCTTTGAATATGGAGGAAGGGGGCTGTTATGGGCTGAATTGTGTCCCCCAAAATACATATATTGAAATTCTAACATCCAGTACCTCAGAATGTGACTGTATTTGGAAATGGGGTCTTTCAAGAGGCAAATAAAATTTGGTCATTAGGGTGGGCCCTAATCCAGTATGACTGGTGGCCTTATAAAAAGAGGAGATTAGGACACAGACGCACACAGAGGGAAAACCATGTGAAGATACAAATAGAAGACAGCCATCTGCAAGCCAAGGAGAGAGGCCTCAGAAGAAATCAATCCTGCCAATACCTTGTTCTCAGATTTCTAGCTTCCAGAAGTGTGAGAAAATAAATTGCTGTTGTTTAGGCCACCCAGTGTGGTATTTTGTTATGGTAGCCCTAGCAAATGAACACAGGGGCAATTAGCTAAGGAATGCATGAATGCTAGGAGCTGGGAATAGCCTTCAGTATAAAGACAACAAGAAAATGGTGACCTTGGTCCTACAACTGCAAAGAACTAAATTCTGTCAACAACCTGAGTGACCAGCAAAACATATTCTTCCCTGAAGCCCCCAGAAAGGAATGCCGCCTGTTGACTCCTTGATTTTAGTTCCGTGAAACCCGTAACAGACTTTTGACCTACAGAACTGTAAGATAAGTTTGGCTGTTTTAAGCCCCTAAATTTGTAGTAAATTGTTATGACAGCATTGGAAAGGACAGTGTTTTCATTCACATAAAAGGCTTTTTGAAGAGTTCAAGCATGCGACTCACAGATCCCTTCAATCAAACCAAAGAACATCTAGTTATTTTTTAAGGGCGTTATCTCTTAGCCATCTCAGCAAAAGCCAAAATTAGAGATGGGATTAACTGGAAATGATTTGTGGACAAATCCCTTATCTGATGGAGTGAATCCCTGTGATAGACACAGGAAAACCACAAGGAGCTGAGAATTTTATATCAGCAAAACCACTGCCAGCTTGGAATGACAGGGACAGAGATAGTATTAAGTGAAAGGAGGCTGTTGAACCCTCAAAACTCCACAGGCAGGAATAGGCTGATAAATTGACTCACCTGCAAACACATACTATCTTTCGTGAAAAAAGAAGGATGACCCAAGGGGCAAAGGCATGAGCTCAGCAGGTGGAGGCAGGAACCAGAGATGGTTACTCCCAGGCCTTGAAACCTAATGAAGTTTGGCTGTATTTAGAAATTGCTGGGGACTGGTGACTCTTTTTTTTTTCCTTCCATTTTTCTCCCCTTTTAAACCATAATGTCTATAACTGTTATTCTGTGCCTGTCCCATCATTGTACTTTGAGAGCAGGTAACTGGTTTTCCAGTTTCATAAGTCTCCATCATAAGATGGGGAGAAATTGGGTCTCAGAATGGATTATACCCAGAGCCTCACCTGTAACTGATTTAGATGATTTAGGTAGTGAGATTTGAGACTTTTGAGCTGATGAGATTGAGATGATATTGTGGACTTTGAGTTGATGTTGCAATGGAATGAGATCTTTTGGGACCTTGGGAAGGGGTGAATGCATAGTATATATGGGACAGATCCACAAGGCAGATTGTGGGCAGAATAATGACCCTCCAAAAATGTCTATATCCTAATTTCTTACAGTGCCAATAGAAGAACCAATAGTCAGTTATCTACTCCTCCGTGAATTAGTGCTAGTATCCCAGGACCTAAGAGCAGGAGGTACCTTAGTCAGCATCTAGTTCATGTCCATTATTATCCAGATGCTGGTCCTGTGAACAAGGGCTAATGAGACACTACTCCATGTGACATGGTTCATTTCTGTCAGAGCCCTGAATAGAATGTTTATCTCCCTATAGAGTAATTAAAGTCCATATTATCCTCTGTTTTCAGCATCTTATTGTATGTGTGTGGCTCCATTCTCTTTGTCTCAGCTCCTTAGGCACCTTCTACTCCACACTGCTCTCAGTCCAGTGCCTAATAAGGCCCAGCACTGCCTCAATTATCTGCCTTTCTGTCCAAACTGAGCATCCCATTTCCAACATAAACACCTTTTAACTGCCGGACTATTTCTCTGGCTTTTGGTAAAATGATCCCTATTAAGTCAGATGTGTTACTCCTCTTGAGGATTTTACCTTTTAATCGATACTTAACAACCCCTCAAAATGAGGTTATATTGGGAAAATTTCAGAAACAACAACAAAGATCTTTAATTTCATCACCCAAGGAAAGCTACTGGTAAATTCTCACAAAACTTTTTCAATGAATGGATATGGTGCCCTTGTTTTTATCTGCACTGTTTTCTCTGGGTTTCCTTAGAGACTCCTTCTTAAAAGAGGCTTTGAGCCTTGCACTTATTTTAGCCATAATCCACTGTTCTAATACAGGAGCCTTACTGATATGGTAGTAAGTGTGGAGAAGGGGGACTGTCCTACAATCTTATGATTAGATCTGAATCTTTCAGTGAACCTATGCCCATGGGTTATCACCTTCACAAGTGCTTCTCAGCTTTCTCTCCTCCCTTATGTGAGGTAAGAAGACTAGAGATGACTGATTGGGTATTTCTCTTCCTTCATGTGAAAGGCCAGGGATAGCTAGAGTTGGGTATTTCCCTTCTTCTAGATCAGATAGGCTCTGGTAAAACCTATGTTTGTTAGGCTCTCATTAAATAGATTCCCTTGAGTGCAGGCCAGTGTTAAAGAGAACAATACCTCTCTGAGCATATTTCAAAATGGCACTTTTTCTCTCCCCCTGCTGGAGGCATGAGGGCATTTTTGTCTGATCCTCACTATGAGAACCTGGTAAGGCTCTTGGAGGTAAAGCTCACGAAAGCACGGGTGCCCCACTGAGACTGGGCTGCCAGAGATTTTAACCCTCAGGCTGTCCACACTGAGTCTCTGGCAATTTGTCAATTAGAGTTCAAGTGTGCCCACCAGCACTGGCTCCAATGACCGGCTTCTGCACCCAGTAAACTATGCTTCTTGGTGTCCGCCTTTCTCTCCAGCTTTTGGAGCAGCAGTTTGCTCTGTGACCTCAATTCTCCGATGGATCTAAAAAGAGTTATTGATTTTCAGTTTTCTCAGCTTTTTCTTGTAAGGATGGGAAAGATAACTTCCAAGTGCTTTACATGTCAGAGTGGAAACTGGAGCTCTCTATATAGTATGTGTACACACACACACACATACTAAAATGAGATCAAATTGAACATACTGTTCTTTGTAAATAATTTTCATGTTGCCAAATATATCCACACTATATATGTTAATATTTGCATAATATCCTCTTACATAGATACACCATAATTTATTTCGTCAGCTCCCAATGTTAGGCACATAGTTTGTTGCCTATTTTGAACCATTCATACAATCTGGATGTGGAGTAAGCTTGTTATACAGCTCTGTGCACATGTATGATGATTTGCTCAGAATACTTTCAAATATGTCTGTGAATAAATCAGATTGAGTGTGGGTGAAGACATTCTGGAAGAACAGAGAGAGGGGACTGACCCATAGCTCCATCTTTGGGTACTGCCCACCCCCTTCTCACTTTCTTTAGTTGGTCTTGTTCTCTTCCCCCTCACTTCCCCATGTGCCCACTGCCCTCTGCCCACCCTATACCGGGGTGGAGCTCAGAGGATGTGCCATTTAATGTGCCCTGTGTGGGGATAAGGACCTCTGGGAATAATGAGGAGGATGCTTACTGTCTTCTCCCCTCCATCCCCCATCTCACCCTCAGTAGCAGAAGAAGGAGTGTGTTCAGGAATCATCCTCGTGGGGGATAGCTCACAGAAGCATCAAAATAAGCGCCAGAGCTCACAGAAACTCATAGAAGCCTCAAAATCGGCTAAGTCAGGAGAATGAGTGGAGGAAGAAAACAGGCATTGTTTTCTTTCATGCCTGAGTGTGTTATGTGTACAGAATAAAACACTTTCATCTTTTGACTAATATTAAGAAAAAACTGAGCTACACACAGCTTAAAAAGTGGGAGAGTATCGTGACAATTCTACTTTGAAATCAATTTCTTTTTTTTCTGTCTTTTTATGTACATTATTTAAGGGTGCTTATTTCTTTAAACAGCGAATGATCATTTATAATTTAACATGACCAAGCTGAATGTCATTTTCATATTTAAGTAAAACTAGAATGCTAAAAATATAACACTGACTCTAGTCACAAGGAAGGTGTGTGAGGTTTTGCTATGTTACAAGAATATAGAATATTTGGACACGTGTAATTGAATACAAACAGATAAGAAAACATTATCCCTGCAAGTTAAGATCAGACAAATGACCTTGAGTGCTTTCAAGTGTTATACAACGATCAGTCTGGCAATAAAAAAAAAACATAATTTCCCTCAGTTGTAAAAAATATTTAATTATTTTAAATTTGAGAGGAAAGTATTAGTGAGAGAAACCCTGTCAAGAAGGGAATATATTCATAAGAGGGAGCAGATCTGGGGTTCAGAGGGACAGTGGTCCTGCCCAGGCCTCTTTTTTTTTTTTTATTGTGGTAAGAACACTTACATGAGACCTACCCTCTTAGCAGAATTTTAAGTACAATTTTGAATATGCATTTGGCAAACCTAGAGGTTTGGGTGAGAAGCCACACTTAATGGCCTTCCTGCTATTTCTGTGTGTGAAGCTGAGGCCTCACCAGAACCAAGCAGTCGAATAAGTGACTCTGCAAGTGAACACTTACAGCCTCGCTGTATATAGAAATGTATCTTCTCTTTGCTCGGCGGTGTATCATTTAGAATTAGGGTGCCAGAGTTTGGAAAGCAAATCTGAAAGGATTCTGTGGCCATCGAGTTGCCCTTTTCCTTCCTGTAGGAACTACTTCATCCTCATAAATATGTATCCGAGTCATGCACAGAGCTGAGCTTCTAAGAGTCAACATTACTCTGGATATAATCATATTTCACATTAGAACACTTACTTAGTGTTTTTGACCAGCTTACATTGTTTACTTTAAAAATGAACCATCTTTATATGCTAATTTTAAACACCTAGATTTTTTGATCCAGAAACCTTTTCAAACCCACTGAGCTTTAAAACTAATAACAAATAAGTAGTCACCAGTTCCTCCCCTGCCCCACCAGGAAATGTTGAAAACCGTTTCTTTTAAGTGCTCACTGAGAGGTCAACTCAGCCTTCTCTTTGATTCTTCTCAAAGAGCTTCAACAGGGAATCCTACCCAACTGCAAGGGTTAAGTAACAAAATGAAGTTTTTATATCTGATTTATAACCATCACAACCATCTTGGGTAGAATCTATCATCATTCTAAGGTTATAACCTCCATAAAACCAAAAGTTTTAGTTACTTCTCATTACTCGAAAAAGTGAATGCTACAGGATCTGGTACCTTCAACAACAACGCTCAATCCCCTCCCCAGAAGAAAAGGGCTGCCCCAGGGATGAAAAGATTGGAAATATCACAACCCAAATTCTTTAGCGCTTATTGTATTTAATATGGCATTCTGCTCTACTTCCATTCACTGATGCATAGGAGACAGCACAGTCTGGCCCAAGATACAGAGCAGTCTGCACTTCTAATACGTCTTGCCCTGAAACAGAAAGCCTTCCCCTCCTTTTCCCCACCCCACCTCATTTTCTCCTGTATATTTGTGAATGGACTTGGTCTCCTGGTCTCACTCTAGGATTTGAGATGACTCTTTCATTATCTTACCTTTCTTGGGATATTGTTTCTTTTGTTTTCATGGGTAATGATAATAAAAATTAGCATTTATGAAGTACTTATTATAGACTGGTGCTGTTTTAAATGCTGTACTTATATTAATATACGAAATCCTCACAATAACTCTATGAGGAGGGTGATAGCGTAGCCCCATGTTATGTGATGAGGGAGCTTCAGGAACAGAGGTGTAACACAGCAGGCCCAATTCAAACAGTTAATAGTGGGGGATTCAAAGCCAGGCAGTTTGACCTCAGAGTTCCCATTCTTAACCCCAATGCTCTGTTGCACTGCCATATCCACCTCACTACGTTCTCCCTAAGACTTTGTCCCCTTCTCCTCTACCCTCAATCTTTCATTTTCTCTTTTTCTGAGAGATGTATCTCTTACCTTCCTCCCTCTGGAGGTGGCTTTAAACAATAATTGAAATATCTTGTCATCTTAAGCAGAATTTGACATTGTTGAGGATGAGAGGTAGAAGTGTGATGGCAAGAGCTGGCATCTCTATCTTTCATCTTGAATCTGAGGGTCCTGGTTGGGCAGGGTTCTTACAGCAGCATGGTCATTCTTTCCTCCCCCCTTACACTCCAATATCTTGTAATGTATGGGAGGGGTATGTGGTTTTGGACATCTTCCTCCCCCTTCCTTTCTGAGGTCTCATTCTCCCACACAGGAGCTGGGAGTAGGAAAAGGGAAGCAGTGAGCTCTTCCGAAATTAGGCACCTGGCAGTGGTAAATGTATTCCCCAGCCACTCCTAGCTCTCTCTGGTTCTCTCTGCTGCTGTTCTGGAGTTTTGCGTGGATCATATGTGTGGTTCAGGTTCATCCTAGCACTTTCTCTCACTAAAGACCCCCTCAGAGAGGGGCAGTATGATCTTTCTTTAGCCCTGCCAGTGGAGCAAGTCCCCAACCCCCTATCTGGTGATGCTTCACCTTGATTGGCCCCTTGGAAAATCCTTATGCAAAGTGAAAAAATGCCTTCACTTGTTGACTATAAATAAGAATTTTTGATATTGGGTTTGCACAAAATAGAACATATCTATACTTTATTGGAAAATGTAATATGTTTTGCTACTAAATGCAATTTTATTAATTCTTAAAGACATAAAAGCTGTTTGTATTCAATGAATGTTAAACATAGCAGGAAATCTATTAATATTCTGAGGGAAATGATGTTTCATTTAGGCTTGCTACAAGTCTGTCCACTGTAGCACAAGCAATAACAAGTAGTCAGGAGTTTATGCTGCATATGCCTTGTGTGACTAAGTTGAGATCTCATTACTTACAGACTACATTCAATTAACCTTTCATTTTGAGAGTGAAAGAAATAAGATATAAAGATGCTCCACCCGCAAGTGCATAACAACACAATCACATGTGAGTAAACATGCTTGAATAGATATCTAGAAAGTCTCTAAAATGCCTTCTATATCAAGTAGAGATTCATAAGCTTGGCTTTTTAAGAAAATTCTGCTTTACTGATCTCACTGTGCCACTTGGGTTTGGTGATCTGCCTTGAGTGTGCCCTGGAGTCAGCTTCTTTCTTTCCCAGACTTCCTTCGCTGCATGTTCAGCTCACACCAGTCTAGTATTCTTCCATGGCTTGTGTTGATAACCTTCCCTCTCTCCTCCCACTTTCTAGTTTTGAGGTTGTACTTCTTTTGCCCTCCTATGTTCCTAGAACATAAACGAAATTTTGATTCAAGACGATTAGGATTTTACAACAAAACCCATGTCCTTCTTGGAAATGGCCAGAAGTAAATTATCTGCAAGAATATACAATGCTACTGAAGGAAATAAGATATAATTCCTACGTGAAGTCAGATGCACATAGGTAGGATTCAAACCAAGAATCCATTTACTCAATGTGAAGAAATGGAATTCATCTGAATGCATATCGTGTTCTGGGCTAACATACAAGGTACTGTGGAGACTCCACATAAATGAATTTATAAATAGAAATTATTTTATTTTGTATGCTGCCCATGATTTTGCCAAAAATTCCAAGAATCAACAGGATAGAAGCTGGTATCATGG
This sequence comes from Tapirus indicus, assembly GCA_031878705.1. NCBI lineage: Eukaryota > Metazoa > Chordata > Mammalia > Perissodactyla > Tapiridae > Tapirus > Tapirus indicus. The sequence goes on from CM062933.1 coordinate 5,824,544, forward strand.
TATGTCAGAACTTAAAGCATGCTTGTCCATTATCTGGCCCTATTTCCTCCTCTTACAGATGGGAAGACTGATGCAGAGTTGCTGAGGGTCATCTGGCCAATTTGTGCTAGATGTCTCAGAGCTATCTATTGCCCTCCCCACCCTCCATCTCACTTCTCTGATTGTGTTTTGTAACATACCCTACCTATGGGTAATGTTCAGTTCTCCAAGTTTCCAGAGGCCTTTCTTATTCCCTAGCTTACCATTTGAAAAATAGCAGGAAGGGAGGCCATGATCCATAATTCTTATTAGATGTTTCTCCAAATGCCATGGGGTTTACTGATGGCAGCTGGAAGCCTGCCAATGTAGAAAACATATCCTGTATTATGTGTGTTTTCCAGGCTCTGTGTGAAATTGGCTACCATTTAAAAGACATTTCCTTGACTATGCATTCCTTTCTATCAATTCCCAGGTCTCTGATTTCAAAAATGTTTTTTTTCAAATGCCTGCCTTAAAGAACACTGTACTATTTACAATATTTCTATTGTAACTTCTGAACTCCTTGCTACTTCAGACATACCCTGCCCTAGGTGTGACCTTGAAGTATTACTGCCTTGTTAATCAATAATAAGTTTTTGATCACTTAATGTATATTCATCTCTGTGCCAAGCACTGTAGGAGGATTTGAAGAGGCATAAGAAAGGCACTCATATAGCTTTCCATTTATTTCAGGTGGACAAAATAAAAACTTATGAACTAGTTACAGAACCATTAAGAATTAAACTATGTGAATAAATATGGTAGAATATGATTGAGGGATAAAAAAGACATAAATTTATTTGGGCTCCTTTGAGAAAATTCACAGTGGAGGTAAGACATGGATTGGGAAATGAAGGAATGAACAAAATATGATGAGTGAAGAAAAAGGAGGGGCATTGCAGAGGGGGAGGCAGGCATGGACAAAAGCTCAGAGGTGGTAGTAATCTGAATCCAATGAGAGTTGGCTGTGCATATTAGTGAACAGGAAGGTGAGTGCACGTGAAAAGTGGTGTGCACCTGGTCCTAAAGGGTCTATGGATTAGGCAGTGACATTTGGATTTGGCACAACAATGACATAATAAAGAATTGTGAGAATAGTGTTGTTCAAAGTGCAGCCTGCAGACCACCTGCTTAAGAATTTGCCTGTGCTCCTTAAAATGGCATGATTCTATAACCACCACCACAATCGGGATACAGAACTGTTTCATCAGCCCAAACCACTCCCTAGTGCTACCCTTTTATGGTCACACCCTGCCTCGACTCCTATACATGTTAAATTAATATTCACAGAACATTTTAATTGATCTTCATTAAAAAAATAAATGCAAGATAGCCCTCACCTACAAAAAAAAATGGCGTATTTCTGGACTCCACATCATATGTACTAAAATCAGAACTTTTGGCATTGAGCCTAGACATCTGCATTTTTGGAAGACAATTCTTGCAGTGATAGAGGAAGATCTAACCTACACAAATATCCTCCATCTTCCCTGCCCTGCCTCCTCAAAGTATAATGACATCACTAATTACAAGCAACATACTAATATCAGCATTTCTTGCTGCATCATCAATAAGTGGTATTTTTGGACTACACATTTCTATGATGAGAAATCCATGCTCCCTCCAGCTCTACCCAATCCCTCTCCCTTGGAAACTGAACCTACTTTCACATTGTCAAGTTTGAAGATATGTACACTTCTTCCAATAGTCGATTTGGATATCATTCGTTCTAAAAGTTATAAATTAACAAACCACACTACATCACTATGTGTGATTATTTACTGGAGAAGCAGGGAGAATGCTAGAACTATATGATCTCTGGACCCTCTGATGGAGAATATTCCTTATTTACACTTGACTAGTTTTTGTTGCATCCTCAAATTTCCTACAATTGTTTAGCCTTTAATGTGTGCCATGTATTGTCTTTCCTGATAGAACTTAGGGGTAAACAAAAAAGATAATCTCTGCTCTGAAAAGGCTCACACTCTAATGGGAAGGTTAAAAATATACAAAAATCAAATGGATATAGAATTTAATGACAGGTGGTGATAAACGCAGTGAAGGAAAAAGATCAAGTTGGATAGAGTGATAGAGGGTAATGGGGATGCTATTCCAGAGAGAGTAATTAGGAAGGTCTCTCCGAAGAGGAGACCCTTGAGCAGAGTCCTGAAGGAGGTGAGGATTAACCGTGTTGGTATCTGTGATAAATAAAAAGCAAGGGTGATGATTCTGAGATGAGAGGTGCTTGTCATGTCTGATGAACCCCCAAAAGGACATTGTGGTTTAAAGAAAGTGAGAAAGGGAAGAATGATAAGAAATGAAACTGGAGTGTGTATCAGCCAGTGGTACTCGTGGGTCATGGAATGGAATTTTCCTCTAAGGATGATGGGAAGCCACTGAGTTTTGAGCAAACAAGTACAGTCATGAGTCACTTAACAACATGAATACATTCTGAGAAAAGGCAATTTTGTTGTTGTGAGAACATCAAAGAGTGTATTTACACAAGCCTAGATAGATAGCCTACTACACACCTAGGCTATATGGTATAGCCTATTGCCCCTGGGCTACAAACTTGTACAGCATGTTACTGCACTGAGTACTGTCCATGAAGGGAGACTGTAGGACTGAAAGTTGCTCTGGGTGAATCAGGGAGTGTAATGAAGTGAAGTGAATGTGAAGGCCTAGGACATTCCTGTACACTACTGTAGACTATATAAACACTGTACAATTAGGCTACACTAAATTTATTAAAAAATATTTTTCTTTCTTCAATAATAAGTTAACCTTAGCCTACTGTAACTGTTGTACTTTATAAACTTTTTAATTTTTTTAACTTTTTGACTCATAATAACACTTGGCTTAAAACACAATGTACAGCTGTACAAAAATAATTTCTTTCTTTATATCCTTATTATATAAGCTTTTTTCTATTGTTAACATTTTTATTTTTTTACTTTTTAAACTTTTTTGATAAAAACTAAGACACAACATACACATTAGCCTAGGCCTACACAGCGTCAGGATCATCAATATTACTGCCTCCCACCTCCACATCTTGTCTCAATGTAAGGTCTTCAAGGGCAATAATGTGCATGGAGCTGCCATCTGCTATGGTAACAATGCTTTCTTCTGGAATAACTCTTTAAGGACCTGCCTGAGACTCTTCTTGAGGGGTCTCACTCTTTTCAGAAATATGTCCATGGTGGTTCGCTTGGTTTCTTTTTTTCACCACAGATTTGCTTGTAAGCAGATAATGCACCATGAACATTCCTCTCTATTAATGAAAACCTTTCGGTGTTGGGGGTCCATGTTTTCAAATTTTGAAGGAACTTGTTGAGGTCTGCAAAAGCTTCTGCTAAACCCTTCGCTGGGAATTTTCTTGGAGGTTCTTCTTTTCCTTCTCCTGCAGTTTCCTTTTCTCTTGCCTCTTCTTCAGCTATGTGTTCCTGTTTTGGTTCCAACAACTCCTCAGTCAGTTCCTCAGGAACCACCTCTAGGAGCTCCTCAATGTCATCCTCATCCACACCCAGGTTAAAGTTGTTTGCCATCTCAACCACAGCCTTGTTGATTTTTGCAACCTCCTCATCCTTGGCAAATCCTTTGAAGTCATGGACGAATCTCTTGAGTATATTCTTTCAGAGGCAGTTCATACACTCCTTGGTGACATCATCTCAAGCCCAAACAAGGTTCTCGATGCAGTCATAGATCTTGTAATCCTTACAGAATTGCATCAGTGTCTTCCTCAGTTGCACCAATAGCCTGGGCAAAGGTCTTCCTCAGGTAGTAGGCCTTTAAAGCTGCTATAACTCTTTGATCCTTTGGTTGGATGTTGGATCACTTTGATATAGGAATGCAGATCACCAATAAAAGGAGGATGTCTGGGAGCATTATCAACAATAAGCAAAATCTGGGAAGATATATTATTCTCCAAACAGTACTTCTCCATTTTGCTGGCATAGCAATTCGGGAGGGTATTTTGGAAAAGGAACTGGTTGTCTATGCTTCTTATTGCTCCTGTGATACACTGGCAGTGTGTGCTTACTGATATGCTTGAAGGCCCTGGGGTTCTCCCTGTGCCAGATCACAAAGGGTTTCAATTTGTAGCCTGCAACATTTCCCCCAAGTGAGACTATTATCCTGTCCTTAAAAGCCTTGAAATCTTTCATTGACTTGGCTTCCTTGGGGAAGAAAGTCCTTTCAGGCATCCATTTCCAGAATAGGGAGGTTTCATCCATATTGAATAGTTTCTCTGGCAAGTAATTTTCCTCCATAATCAGCTTATCTAGAGTTTTCAAAAATTTCTCAGCTGTCTTCATATCAGCATTCACAGATTCACCACTCACTTTCACATTATGTAATGAATAACAATTCTTGAATCATTTAAGCCATCCAGAGCTAGCAGTAAATTCAACATCATAGCTGAGTCTAGCATTTTCTTTCAACATTGCTAAGAGGCATACACTTCTGTGTTTGGTCATTAGACATGTCTCCATGTCTAATACAGGCTCTTCTCAAATTTTTGTTAGTCTCATTACCTTGAATGAAGCAGATCCTTTAACAGTCTATCACTTTGTTCTTGTTCTTCAAGATCATAACTATGGTGGAATGGGACATGCCTGACTGGCGAGCAATAACCATCACTGATTTTCCACCTTCATAGTCCTTAGTCATTTTCAATTTCATTTCCAGGTCAATCACTCAGTGTGGCCTCTTGGGAACATTAGCATGGACTTTCTACGCTTAGGAGCCATAATGAACAAAATGACATGAGATTAAATCAAGCACAAGAGAAAATGATGCAATCAAGAGATGTGGTAAACATAAGATGTAGGAGGCTGCTGCTGGCATAAAACAGCCTATTGCTTTATAGTAAACTTTTTTTATAAGTAGAATGAGTATACTCTAAAATAATGATAAAAGGTATAGTATAGTAAATACATAAACCAGTAACAGTCTAGTCATTTATTATCATTATCAAGTATATGTACTCTACACAATTGTATGTGCTATACTTTTATGACTGGCAGTGAAGTAGGTTTGTTTACACCAGCATCACCACAGATACTTGAGTAATTCATTGTGCTACAACATTATGATGGCTACGATGTCACTAGGGGATAGGAATTTTTGAGCTCCATTATAATCTATGGGACCACTGTCATATATGCGGTCCATCGTCGACCAAAACATTATTATACAGTGCATGACTGTAACGTATTCAGCTTTATGTGTTAGAAAGATAGCTCTGGATGCTCTATTTTAGAATAGATGGTGGGATTAGAAGCACGGAGAATTTAGGAGGCCTCTGTGCTAGTTCAGACATGAGATGGTGATGGCCTATGTGAGGTGGAACAATGGAGGTGACCAAGCATGGCTGGATTTGGAACCTAATCTCTTCTTTCCTGAAGGCCTACCTTTTGTAGGCCTCCCTCCTCCAAGTGAAGCTGGGCTGGTGGGTCTGTTGTTCCACCAGCCTGAGGCTGAAGGGTAGTCCTGGAGCTCCTTTTGCTTTCTTGTTTGGTGCCACCATCCTGGATCTCCCATTTCTTTGTTACCGCTCCATTTTCCTGGACTTCTTAAGAAAATGTGCATGAGAAAAGTTGTCGGATTTCTTATCAGTCAGAGAAGGTTTATGTGTCACCACATTTGATTGATAATTTGGCCTTGGTACAAAATTCATGAATGAAAATAATTTTCCTCAAAACTTTGAGTGTATTTCTCCATTGTCCTTCAACATTTGATGTTGCTTATCCTTGGCAACTTTATTTTCTCTGCCTTCTAAAGATCATTTCTTTTCTCCTTTAAGATGTTTAGCATCATTTCTTACTTCTGGTAGTGCTATATCTGGTAGTAGGTCTTTATCCATTCCTTCATTGTGCTGGGCAGTTGGTGGACCCTTTACATCTGGAGACTTACATCCTCATTCAACTCTGGGACCTTTTCTTACATTATTGTTTTGATAATTTCTGTCTTGTGTTTCCTATATCCTCTTTTTTGGGAACTTCATGTAGTTTGATCTCGGGACATTTTATTGATCCTCCAAAACATAGTTTTTCCTCCTTTTTTCCTGTTTGGCCATTGTCCCATGCTGGCAAATGTTGGATTGCAATTTTCTTTGTCCCGCTTCATCAACCAATATCCCTCCATTAGTTGTATATTAGTTTTCTATTGCTGTGGTAAATTCTCCCAAATATAGTAGCTTAAAACAGCATAAATTTACTGTTTTACAGTTCTGAAGGTCAGAAATCCAACACATGTCTCACAGGACTAAAATCAATGTGTCAATAAAGTTTCCTTCCTTTCTGGAGACTCTAGAGGAGAATCAATTTCCTTTCTTTTTCCAGCATCTAGCAGCTGCTTGCTAGCTCATGACCCCCTTCCTGCATCTTCAAAGCCAGCAGTGTTGCATCTCTCTCTGTCTCTGTCCCTGTCTCTGTCTCTCTCTCTCTCTGTCCAAAGCCAGGAAAGCTTCCTTGCTTTAAAGGACTCATGTGATTAGATTGGGCCTACTTGGATAATCCAGAATAGTCTCCCCATCTCAAGATCTGTAACCTTAATCATAGCTGCAAAGTGTCTTTTGTCCTGTAACGTAACACATCCATAGATTCCGGGGATTAAGCTGCAGGCACCACTGTGGGCCATTTATTCTGCCTATCAAACAAAATGTCTGCTAGAAATTTATTGGATTCTCTGCATCTGCTGATATTCCTCTTCTGTTTTCTTCATGGCTGTAGGCATGTATACAATTTTACATTACTTTGTGATCATTTTACTGTGGTTCTGGGAGGAAGAAAAAGTAAATAGATGAGCTTAATTTGGCATCTTGGATCAGAAGCCTTTCCCCAGGAGCATCTAACGTCCATTATTATTTAAAAACCACTGTCATATAGGCTCTTGAGTACAGGGACAATAAAATTAAACTTTTTTTGTTTTTTTAATGTATTCTGTATTTTCAAAACTATCTATCATTTGCATTATTCTTTTTATTATTCTCTCAATAAACTTTAAGCTACTTAATTGCAATTCATACTACCTCTTGAGCCTGAGTCTTATCAAATCTTCTTGCAAATCTTTAGCATCTCAAAGTATTCTGTACATGTTTGAATGTTGATACCTTTTTTTTGTATTTGTGTGTGTGTGTAGGTCTGTGTGTATTTCTAGGGAGAAGTCGTATGTTAAAGTGGTACCAATTATTGTGCTAAAGATACAAAAATTTCTTTCAAAATAACTTAAATTTAGAAAGAAGTAGAGTTTGTCATTAAATATTTAGCCTAACCTTATAGTTTAATGATTTAAATTTTTTTAAATTTCCTATTGCATTTTAAGTTTCTTGTCAGAAATGAGACATTTTCTGTAGTTCACTAAAACTTCAAAGTACTCTACTATTCTTATGAGAAACCATTATTTTCAAAACTGTATTCCATAGAACCCTAGACTGCTGTGAAATTAAATAGCTCTTAGGAAAAAGTGTGTTCTGTGGGCAAATAATTTGGAAAAATGACTCATTCTACTACATTTTCCTCCTGAATATTTACAAAGTATATTAAGAGAAATTATACAGCAAAACAAAGCACATTTTAAAAAACTGTGGATCAGCCTAAAATAATCTAAATATATTTGATCATGAAGCTTTTTAATTTGAGAATTATCCCTTAACAGCTCATGTGAAATTATATCTCAGAAACAGTTTAAAAGTGCTGTTGCAGCCTATACCTCTAATTGTTTTGTGCTAAGTAATTTGACTTTATCATGTACAAATGCTATTCAAGGAATGATAACTGGGACACAGATTCACATTTGAAAGGGAATTAGATCCTGTGCTTGGAAACATGTGATCAGGTTCTCTGTTGTTCTTCCCCTGATTCTTCTACCAGCTGACACTCATGAGATTGTATCAGTTTCCAGAATTGTCCATCTGAAAGCTCAACATGGACCTCCACAAGTTTTCCAGAACTACCCTGTGGCTGACAGCTTATTTCTCCTTTTTATTCTACTCTCCTTTTCTAAGGAATGCCGGTGTAGCACCGAGGTATACGAAAGAGCAGAAGAATGCAATAGAGCACAAAACACTTCTTCAGTGTGACTCTCGTCTCTGGACACCATTTCATTTAGCTCAGAGAGAGTAAAAGGCATCTTCTCTCCCAGGCAATGTTGTGAAAATGGTTCAGAATCAGGTTCTTAGGTTCTTCTTTGTACTTCTCGATGTTTCAGAAAATATTTCAGGAGATTTTCAAAAACATAAATTATAGAGAGGTGTTAAAATGAATATTATTATGATCTACATATTTAGCATGATTGGGCCATGATTTAGTGCTACATTTTCTAGCAACCAATTGCATACAAGGAATTCTTGTCACTTAACAAGAATCACAATATCCACTGGATAAAAACAAATCAATCGCTTAGGAGAATGACAACTATTCTTTAAACTAGAATCCCGGGGCTGTGTAAAGAGAACACATTGTGATTAAGTCAACAGCATTCTCATAATTCAACAAATTTCTTAGGGATCTTTCTCATAACACTGTCAATAAAAGCTAGTGTTATGACACCTAAACATAATTTAGTAACAACAGTTCTTTGTGTATGTGTGTGGGGAGGAGGTATAGTTATAATTCAGTGCTAATTAGGTGTACAGCTCTTGGATGACCTTGGAGAGGACTGAATTCCCAGTACCCAGCCCATTGCTCTGAATGTAGCAGGTGCCAATAAATCTTTGTTGAAGGTGATAATTATTCCCCGAAGGGCACATGTATTAAAGAACACAGGAATAAGTCACCTGCTTATACAGGGCTCACACTAGTATCTTGTTACATAAGCCACTTCAAATCTGTTGCCCTCAATCCTACACCCATAGGAATGGGACAAAATAATGCCTACTAGCCAAGGCATTGCTGCTCAGGTTCAGCCAGCCCATATTTCATAATCTCAATTCCAAAAGCACAAAGTTGATTTTTCAAATATCTCTGTAGAATGTCTACAGATTTACCCATAAATCTTAGTTCTGTCTATTTCTGGTATTCGTGATATTTCTGTAGGGTAGGAACTTACATGCAATGAAATTGAGATTCATGCTGGTTGAATATATTGACCAAGCAAGTGGCAGAGCTGGGACTTGAACCTGAGTCTGTCTGACTTCACATTTCATAATTCTGACTACTGCCGTGTGCTAAGAAAGATCCTATAGGGCTTGAACTATATGCTTTCCCCCACAAAGAAAAAGCAGGAAAGGGCACTGGAGACAGAAGGAGGCATAACAACTTCACAGTCAATAATTCTGGGAATTCAGATATTTTAAATCTGCTCTGATGCTCCAGGGTCTCAAACTTTATCTCTGGTGTCTTGTGAGCTGGACGTTTTCAATGCCAGCCTTTGTTTTGTGCTTCAAGGACAGCATGTCGTTGTACCTTTTGAATTCCAGAGACACTGACTTTCACAGGAGGGCCTGCATCCTTTCATTTATTCCATGTGCCCCTAGGTGGTATTTAAGTTGATAGCCAGGTCCTCCGTCTTCCTCTCAAGGGATTATAGGTGCTGAACTACTTTCATCTCGCTTTGTCTGTGTATTTTTTTTTAGCAATAAAGGATCAAGATGGCTCTCCATCCTTCTCTCCCCAATGTAGTCCCCTGGCATTCTCAGTGAAATGTTAGTTGGAAAATCACACTCCTACAGTGGTAGTTAGATAATTGAAATTCAATGCAGCAGGAGAAAAATCACTTCTGGAGGCCTATTTCTCTGCAGATTCTTTATGAGGATTTTGACTCTATATCTGCACTAGTCATGATGGGGAAAATTAGAAGAGGGAAACAGGGTTCCCTGGAAGGTTCTGAATTGATATAATTACATCCTAAATCTATATGTCTGAGATGGCCTGCTTACCTTGCATATATCCCTCTGGTTTGCTGTTCTTTAGATTTTTTTTTTTTTATGTCGAGCCCTCCTGCAAAACATCTTTAGCAATCATCATTGGAGGATTAGATATACAGAGCTCATATTAACATGAAAGCTTATCAAATATCCTTTTTATTTTTTTTTAACTCTAAGCAGGGTCACAACCCCATCATCCCCTTTGTAACTATTTCTTACATGATTTCCTCAGGCATACATGTTAACACAATGCATTTGTCCATGAAGACAATCTATCCTTTTTTTGTGGGAAATCTGACTTTAAAAGAATATATTCTCTTCTGACAAGCATAAGTATGACATTAGCCAGAAAGAGAAAGTCTTATTTTAAAGTCTAATTTTCTGATTCATTGAATACAGTAGACATAGAAGGGAGCCCAAACTTACAATGTTACAAGATTTTGAGGAATATGACAGGTGAAAAGACATTGTTAATCTTCTTTGTATCTGTATATCATATCCCTGGGACAGTATAAGAATTATAAAAAGAAAGTGAATGGGGAAAAGAGGTTTGCAATATAAATGGATAAGCTTGTAAAATCTATGAGGTATAAGTGAAGTATCAGTTCCTGCTATCCAAATTTAAATTTTTGTTTGTTTAGCTTGTTTTTGCTACAATTAAGTTTCATAAAGAGAATGACAAATGACATGTAATAGAAGACAGTTTTTAATAAAGGGAGAACACTTGTGTCACCAGGGGCAGAAATAAAGTTAACATAGAATAATAATGTATTAATATGTACATATAATATGATATGTAATAGAAAGGCATTAATATATAAAAATGCTTTCTGACATTTGTGTCGCTTTATAAGCTTATATTTGAAAAGTTAGGAATCAAGAATCTGATAATTGTTAAAGTTCCTTGAAATCACCCAGGAGGTGCTGAGGCACTAGGACACATTACAAGCACAATGTCTAACGTTCAGTTTAAAAATTACCAATAATACCAAGGAACAGGACAAAGAGAAAAACCAGATAATAAAAATAGAGATGAATTCAGATAATCCAGAAATTGAAGTTACTGGACAAAGACTTTGAGATAACTATGGTTAATGTGTTAAAGAAAACACATAATAAGCCGAAATAATTCACCAGAGAACTGAAATATGTAAAGTAGAATAAATTAGAAAATCTAAAAACTTAAAAATAAGTTGACAGGATTTTAAAAATCAATCCATGGATTTATCACAGTTGAACAGACACAGCTGAGAAAAGAATTAGTGAACTTGAGGGTGCGTCAATACAAAACATTCTGACTGAAACATGTAAAGTGAAATAATGGAAAATATGTAAAAGGGAATCAAGGACATATGGGACACAGTGAAAAGGTCATACATGGAGCTGGAGTTCCAGACATTAGAGAGAAAGAGTTTGAGGGAAGAAGTATTATTTGAAGAGACAGTGGATCAGAATTCTTCAAAACAAACAGAAGGAATTAGGCTGGAGATTCAAGAAGGGTTAGGAAATCTAAGCAGGATAAATAAAAAGAACATCCTACCTAGATACATCATAGTAAAAATACTAAAAAATTTTTTAAAAAGATAAAATCTTATAAACCACCAGATAACAAGAAATCAGAGCAAAACCAAGACTGATAGCACAGAAAAAACAGAAGCCAGTAGACAACAGAATGACACCTTTAACATCCAAAAGAAAATCACTGCCAACCTAAAATACTATACTCTGTGAAACTATCCTTCAAAAAATAAGGCAATCAAAACCTGAAAGAAATTAAAGAAACATCAAAGCAATTTTTTTCAGTAAAAGAAAATAATATTAAATCAAAGAGCAAAAGTACAGAAAAAAAGAATACTAGAAACTGTAAATATGTGGGTAAGTAGACACTCTGTAAAGACCAATAATAAACCTTGCAGAGTCAAATATGTATGTATGATAAGAGGCATGACAGCACAGCATGAAAGATGAGAGGAGAATAAAGGTAGCTCAAAGTCTGAAGGTCCAAGCATTGTCATAAAGTGGAAAAACACTAATTTGTATTCAATGTTGACAAGTTATGGATGAATGTTGTAATCTCTAGGAACCATTGAGAGAATAACCAAAGAACATGTAACTAAAAATATAAAGTAAGAATAAGTAGAACAATAAAAAATACTAGAGGACCACCAATTCCAGCCACAATGGAGTAACCAGTATCAGACTCATCCTTCCACCATAAACCACCCTGTTTTACAGCTGTATAAAACTATGTAAGACAACTGTTTCAAGCAATGGACTACAACCAACATGGGACTACGAATTTTGAAAGATGGAAAACACATACTATGAGCTGGTAGTCACCCAAGATTTCTCCCTGAGTATACTTCCAAATATGGCCTAGGAAAATACAGCCCAAGCAGAGAATGGTAGTATTACTCCATGGAAAAAACAAAGATCTGATTTAGGGCTGATTAGGTGGAGAACTTGGTAATGCAGAGGCATCCATTGAGAAGAAATCCCAAAAATTTCATTAAAAATTTCCCTAGGGTCCTTTTTTCTCTCCTAAGCTACAGATGTGCAGGGCAAAAGACTTGAATAGAAACTTCACATAAGAGTATATCCAAACAGCCAATATACATATTATACATTCTCATCTCATTAGTCATCAAAAAAATGCAAGTTAAAATTACAATGAAATATACATATCCACCAGGCTGTCTAGAATTAAAAAGACTGATAAGACAAAGTATTGGTAAAGATTTGGAATACCTGAATCTCTCATATACACTGCTGGTGGATGGAGAAATTGGTATAACCATTTTGGAAGGTTACCTGGCTAACATACCCACCATAAGAAATGTAAAAGTATGTTCATAAAAGCATTATCTGAAATAACTGAAACCAGATGCAACCCAAACATTCATCAATAATAGTCTGGATAAACAAGTTGTAATTTAATCACACAATGGAATAGTATTCATCAAGGTGTGGTAGTAGAAGTCAGATTAGTTTTGTCTCCTTTTGAACTTTCTTTAAAAATAAATAAAGCGATCATGCAATATGTATTCTGTACTTTTACTTAGTAGTATATTGGGGAAACTCATTCATGTTGTTGCATATTGAAATAATATATATATACATATATATATATATATTTGGTGAGGAACATTAGCCCTGAGCTAACATCGTTGCCAGTCCTCCTCTTTTTGCTGAGGAAGATTGGCCCCCTGAGCTAACATCTGTGTCCATCTTCCTCTATTTTATATGTGGGATGCCTGCCACAGCATGGCTTCATAAGTGGCACAGGTCCAGGCCCAGGATCCAAACCTGCAAATCTCAGGATGCTGAAGCAGAGCACGTGAACTCAAGCATTATGCCACTGAACTGGCCCCAGAAATAATATATTTTTTAAAAATAATATATTTTTTAAAAAACATTTTATTAAAATAATATATTTTTTCTCATTGTTGAATGGTGTACTTTTTGTATACATTTCCATATGTTCTGTATTTTTATATGTATATATACATATTTACATATAGAAATATACATATGTATTTGCATATAGAAATATATACACATTTGTGTGCTTTTCTATTGTATGTATATAATATGCATATAAAAATAAAATATGCATTATGTATATAATATGTATAATATATAAAATATATATAATAAACATTTATTTTTAAAATGTTATATTCATATTCTGAGGTTCACATAAAATAAAATACTGGACCAGAAGAGTTAATGACTGGGTAGCTAAGAGTTAATTACATAACATGAAAAAATAAATAAGCCAATGAAATCTGCTTGTGCTTGTTTTCAGGTAAACTATGTTCTCACTGAATGCCAATGAGCATGGTAATTTACTTCTTTCACAGTAATGAGAATAAGATCCTGAAGAATGAACTTCCTTTTGTCCTGTTTTCTTACTTTTCTCTTCATTTCTCTTTTTCACACCCCCTATATCCAATCCATCAGATAATTTGCCAGCTGTACTTTCAAAACATATCTTGAATATGACTTCTCATGAGCTCCCCAGTACCACCCTAGTCCAAGTCAGTGACCAGGAGTTAGAAGAATGTAGGAAAACACAAGGGATAGATCATTACCCAGGAGGTGGTAAACACTGGGCTTAACCCACCCCTAGAGTTGAAGAGATTGGGGGAGGGGTGGGCGGTGTTATAGCACTGGGAGGGGTGCCTGACAGGAATTTGGTCTTGACTGAAGAATTCAGCCAGCCTGAGGCAGTCACTTTGGGGAAGGAAGACTGAGGAATAAATAGCCTGAACTTACTGGCCTTTCTACTTAGTTCTTTGCTCACATTCCCCATTGGCTGAGCCCCACCTGAAACCAACTGTCAATAGAGCCTATTGATATGGTCCAAAGAGGTCATACAGGCATAGAAAATGGTAGAAAGGTGGAGAGTAAATCTGGTGTAGGGGATGCATCTCCTAATGGAAGCTTTCAATCCACTGTTGCTCCCTTTTATTCTGTTTTCCACAAAGCAGCCAGAGCAATTTTCCTAAAGCCTAAGGCAGATCATGCCACTGCTCTCCTGAAAACCTTCCAATGGTTTCCAGTCTCAACCAGAGTAAAATCTAAAATTCTTCCAATGGGCTAGAAGGCCCTAAGGACCTGACCCCATGACTACTTCTCTGGCTGTAACTCTAATCATTCTGCCTCTTGGTTAGGATCCCTCAGTAACATGACCACTTTTTCTGTGCTTCAAACACGTCAAACTTACTTCCAACCCAGTATATCTGTAATTTACATTATCTCCCTAGAATCCTCTCCCTCACTCCCCAGATATATGCTTGGTTCATTCCTTTACTTTCTTCAGTCCTCTGCTCAAATGCCAGCTGTTTAAATAGACCTTACTTGACCTTTCCATATAAAATTGCATCTCAACATCACTATCCATACTCTAACTCTGCTTTATTGTTCTTCCTAACACTTAACTGCTTCTGGTGTGTATCTTATATTTGTTTGTTTGTTTATTATCTTCCCCACCACTTTGGACTGCAAGTTCTATGAAAGGAGGGACATACTTTTCCTCTGCTGTATCCCTAGGTCCTAGACCAGTGACTCACACATAATAGGCACTTGTATTGGTGTGGAGAGACTAACTTCTATAATGAACAACTCCAAATCACCACAATATAACTTATTTCTCACTCATATCAGAACCCCATGCAGGTCATTGTGGCATAACTAGTAAGGCATCCTGACAGCTAACTGGCTGACAATCTATAGATACATGCATATAGGTAGACGATAAAAAATGGCTCATATCATTGTTTCTAAGAAACTTCAAGTACATAAAGCATAATGGAGCTGTGAATACCTTCCACCCCATTTTTAAAGGGTCAATACCTGCCCTAATCCCAGAACACAACCTTAATTAAGGAAGGGAAGGAGGATGAGAGAGAGAGAGAGAATGGAGAATGGGAGAGCAAGATATTTATATATAAGCTTATATTAATATATTCATTCTTCCTTCTTCTAATTACCTATGATGACACTAGGCAGGGGAAAGGGCAGTTATTCTCCCTTCTTTCTGAATAAAGTTACTGTGTCTGCAAATTTGTATTTCTCTGAAATCTTTTTGGAAACCACCAGGCCATTCTTTTTGTCCAGGCTTCTCCTTATATGTGCTACTGAAGAGCCCTTGGTGTTTCTGGAGTTCATTTTTCATGTAATGTATATTCCAATCAATGCAACATCTAACTGTAAGTCCTAAATTTTGACTCATGATATAAAGGTTTTTTCTGCATTGTCATTGGTCAATAAATACCTGTTTCTAGAATTATTTAAGGGAACTTTAATTTTTGCAGCACAAGCAATGTTTCAATGAGAATAATCAATTTTCTGCCACACATAATAGAACAAATAAATTAATATATTTAAAGGAATAATATCCTTGAAGAAAAAAAAGAACCACTACTTTTATTTCTCTGAGGTATGAAGGGTAATGGTGAAAAAGTCTCATAAAGTCTCAAGTCAGTAAATACACAAGTATACTTATAACAAGTTCAGATATAAATGCAAAGGAGGTCACCAGAAGGTGCAAGACAAAATCTTTGCTCCTAAGGAACTCAACTTTATAAGCATTTAACTTTACGAAGAGTGATTAGTTTTTTTTTGTCTTGTTTTGTTTTGTTTTCTGAGGAAGATTCACCCTGAGCTAACAACTGTTTTCAATCTTCTTTTCGCTTGAGGAAGATTCAGCCTGAGGTAACATTTGTGCCAATCTTCCTCTATTTTGTATGTGGGTTGCTACCACAGCATGGCCACTGATGAGTGGTGTAGGCCCAGGAACCAAACCCGGGTGCCAAAGAGGATCATGCTGAATTTAACTACTAGGCCACAGGGCTGGCCCCAAGAGTGACTAGTTTTAAACAAATATGCACTGGATCCAAGTTTTGTGCTTTTGAATAGAACAAGTATGTGGTAGATGCTTGTTCCCACCATAATCCACTAGATGACTCTAAGAGTTTATTTTTTTTCAGGTCAACTATCTAAAGTGAATGGCTCCATGAGGCCCTCCCCTACCTCCACTCTTGGTAGCTTTTCCCAGTTGTGTCCTTTAGCAGAATAGTTTTCCTGAACAGTATTGTAATTTTCAATTGCCTTACTTCAAGTGTGATTTAACTGAACATACTGATTTTTGTTCACAATTTTTGTTGTGTGTCTTCAAGATATATATTTGTGTTCTCAAGAAACAAAGTCATTATATCTGCACCATATCTGATTGTTTTCAAAACAAAAAAACTTTGGAATTTGTGAGCATCACATCCAAGCATGTTCAGAGAGCCCCCAAATTGCAAGTGTCGTTGAAGTATATCACCTCCCAACGGAAACGTAGTAAATGGCCTCCAGATCCTTAATGATTTCTCAATCATAACACTAAATTTATGAGACTAAAACAAATTTTATTCCTAGGATAAAAGCTATTATTGACAAAATTTTGGTGATAACATTAAACATATTTAAATCTGCAGTGGAACTCAGTTGTCATTTTACAAGAGGATTTCATGCATGAGAAAAGAAACCAATGTACCCACTCTGAAGGATGGATGCTAGGCAATTCACAATTTCCCATCTTACCTAAATGAGGCCTTCTCACAAGGCAGCTTTACAGCAACCTAGAGGACGGAAAACTTGTGCCCAGCTTCCAGGAGACCATACTGGCTGGGAAAGTAGCCTAAACATTTCCCGTGATCCTTTGCTCCTAAGCTCAAGCTCACGTCCTCTAGGATAGAAACAAGGAATATTTTTTTTAGGTCAACATTATACAGTTTTTATTAAAAGAGAATTCAGCTGAACAGTCAATTTTTCAGATAGCAGGTTTACCTTTTGTGTCTTTGGGGACTTTTCAGTGGAATACAGAAAAAAATGTGGATTGCTTTAAATCACTTTTAAAGTAAGATACTTCTTAAACTGAACAAATTAAGGGCTGTGGCATCTCTTAATGCCCAACCCATGAAGGGCTTGAAATTGCCATGTGCTGTACTTCTTACCTCAGAGTGTAGTGACTTATTAAATATTTCTTTGCTCCCAAAGCATGATCATGAGAGAAGGTAAATAACATTAAAATGTTCTGTGAGAAAAATATATACTTTATCCATGATAAACTACTAAGATGGAGATTTCATTGAAGGGCAGTCACAGGAAGCAGGCATTGGGTTATGGACCAAAGGCACCTGAGAATACTACCAGACAGACCACAGAGCTGGGGTTTTTGGGAGACTACTGTCCTGTACAACTGTTTAGGAAGTTTACCACATCTTGAAGTCCCAACTAAAGACTTGACCATTAGTCCCTAAATGGAAATGTACAAATATCTCAGTGGCAGTGCTTCTGTTCCATCAAAACACTTAGTTTTTTCCGGTTCCTTTTAATTGACTCTTGATCTTTTCTTTTCTTTTCCTAATTATCTTCAAGTTGGGGGATTGTCCACCATCAACTTTACTAGATCATTTCCACACTCTTGTGCATCCTTTCCCAGTGCATTTGATATTAGAAAACGGAGTTCCCCAATATTTCCACTTTTGGGAGTTAGATTCAAACAAAATTGCAAAGTGAGTGAAATTTATCTCCAATGTCCCCCAGTCCTATTTCAGTCTTCTGCCTTCCTTTTGAGTAATAGCCATAATGGAGGCAATATCTCACACTATTCTGTCGTCCATCTTCACCATAGAACCCTACAAGGCTACTACAACTGTTATCCCCATTTTATTTTACTGATTAGGAAACAAATAGGAAATAGCCCAAGGGCACACTTCTTGAATCAAATCAAATTCAATATTCAAATCCCATTGGGTCTGACCCTAGTGCTTTGCTGAGATGACCTCTTTTCTGGACTCTCTCCCCCTGATGCTCCCCTGCAGTGCCATCCTCTGCCCCTGTCCTGCCCTTTCAGATGCCATCAATGCTCTACAGGGCACTTTTCCACCTTGATCTTTGAGCTAAAATCCAAAACTACCTAATCTGTGCTATGCCAAGCAATTGGCAGCATATCAAGTAATCTGAGAAATAATTTCAAGAAACTAATCACTGATAATAAATCACTTGTTGAATTTTGGGGGGGAGTCTGAAACTCTCTAATATGAATCAGGATTTTAGATTTATGGTATAAAGATCATGGTCTCCAAATTTTACTGTATAAATTTGATACTGTTTTATGATGAATTGACTCTAACTGCACTCATTCCTTTTAAATTCATCTCCCTTCTCCATCACAATTCTCCTCACATACATAAGATTTTGAAAATCCTCTAACAAATACTAGATGCCTCAGCAATAATTTCCAAGCACTACAAACTTTTGCTAACACTGCTTTACCCTTGCAGCATTTTCTTTTTAGCTGAAGGCTTGAACTTTTTGGACCAGTGCTTTTCCAACTGTGCTCCCCAGCGGAGGACTGCCACCCTCCCACACCCACCACTGTCAGCACAGCCCTGCTTGTAGATCTTCTTTGTGTTCTCACCATGACACTGGGATTCTAGGGCAAGACATTCTGGAAGCTTGAGCTAAATGGCTGAGAATTTAAAACTTTTCTTTTATGTATGATCATATTATATTGCTAACACATTTTGACCTTGTGATCATTGCTTTGATTTTTGAAGCATATATTTCCAATGAAAGAATTTGAATTATTCATATTACACTTGTGGAAATATGTCCTTTATAAAGTAGAAGAATCCCTGGACTACAAATTATGATAATTTTTCTAATTATTCTAATTATATAAGTATGATAATTATTCCCCAAACTGCCATAACAGTTTAGGTTTTGTTTGTTCTGGTTTTTGTTTTATGAGGAAGGGTAAATAATATGGCACATCAAAAAAATTCAAGCTTTGCCAAATTTACAGTATATAGTGCTATCATACATACATGTAATTTTCTGAGCTTAAGACTAACAATTTAAAATATAAAATTTACTAATGTTAGAAAGTGGATTTACAGTGGTTTCATTAGAGAGACCTGTTTATTTAATAATATTCCTGAGGAAAGAAAGGATTCATGCAAACATGTGAGCTAAATGCTATAGGAGCATGCTACATCGCTCCATTATAGGAACAATTCCTTACAATTTCATGAGAGGTGAATTAGTAGAAAAATATGTTTTTTGCCACAAGGAAACTGAACAATAAAATAAGGAAAATTTTCTGAGTTATCAAACACTGTATATGCGTGTATGCTTGTATATATCTTTGTGAGGGTTTGTGAGCTCATTATAAGTAGAATATCATTATTATTTACTTTATGTTCTAGAGATTTTTGCCAAACAGAAGACTATGGGGGCCCTTCTGCAATTTCTTTTAAGCATAGTGGATACCATTTTCAATGAAGGATGTATATATCCTTCCGAAACACATGCATTTATATTTGCTCTCTGCACACTTTCTGGGCTAAATTATTAGTTCTTTAAACTGCGACACACTTTAATTTTAGAGCAATTACACTCTTTAAATTAGTAAAGGAAACCTTCATATAATATCCTTTGATTCCCTTTAAATATTATGGTACCACCTGCACTGGTGTAACATCCTTAATCAGCAATTCTTTTACCATACCCAATGAAGGAGAATCTCATGATTGGTTTCTGAATTCTAGAAGTTTCCATGTCAAAAACAAATCATTTGGACACTTCCTAATCATATCATAGTTTGTCATTTTTGTTCTTGTTGTTGTGCTAGTTGTGGTGGTTGGCTTTACTTTCAAAATTAAAAATAAAGGTTGGACATACAATAATTAGTCTATTCCATCTTGTATGATCCAGTTCTTTACCAGAAGTCAAATTCATTTAGGTCACCCAGTGGTAGCTCTCTCTAGGTCATGTCAAATGGCTAAAAATATAATGGTAAATATATACACTGATAACCACTATGAATAAATGCTATCAAAATAAAAAGGTTTTTATGAAAAACAAAAACACTGTTCTAAAGGAAGAATGCCACACGTACACACAAAAAAGGACATAGAGAAAAATTTTAGCAGATCATCCTGCTAAATGCTAAATGGCTGCTTTGACTGAAGTCCTTATGCAAGAACCTCTTATGAAACATAAAGTCAAATCCGTGGAGAGGTTCAAAAATCCCATCATACATACCCTAAATTTGTCTCCTAAATTCTGAAAAAGAAACAGTGGGAACTATCAGATTGGAAGATCCATATGGCTAAAATCTGGCAAAGCCAGGATGGCCGCCTGATAGCATCAGATAAAACTTGAAATAAACACTTGTCAAAATCCTCCATGAGATGATCCACTACAGCAGGGCAAAATGACCACAACATTAAATGCTGATGGATAAAATATTTAAGGATAACAAAATATAGCCTTACCCACAGCTAACATAGTTCTGGAAAAAAAGTGTAAAGAAAAGGCATAGACTGGAACCATGCTCTGAGAGAACAATTGCCGATCCTCTTCCTTTTCTGCTTTTTATTTTGTCCCCAAAGCCCCAGTGCGTAGTTGTATATTACAGTTGTGCATCTTTCTAGTTGCTTCATGTGGGACGCTGCCTCAGCACAGCTTGATGAGAGGTGCATCGGTCCACATCCAGAATCCTAACCGGTGAACCCGGGGCCACCGAAGAGGAGCAGGCCAACTTAACCAATACGCCATGGGGCCGGCCCCCAATTGAGCGTTTTCAACTGAATTTTATACAATGACTTCCCTCTGGGTGATGTCTATGTACAAATAATGTATGCTTATTTTCTGGAGGGTTGAAAAATTCCCCTGTTAAAACAGCCACACCACAGACTGTAGCTAAAAGATATTGAATATCCTATTCCCAACGTAGAATTTTGCGACTATTCTATCCAGTGAAAGGTGACCATTTTAACAGCACAGTTATTCATGAATTCTGCCATTCCTGCTCAAAAATATTTACTGTCTTCATTACCTCTAGAAGGCAGAAACCTCTAGAATAGCAGAAAGGATCTTATTGGAATTGATAAGTCATACCAATCAAGTTCTAATAGCGGAAGACCTTCAGAAAACACCACAGAAGTCTGTTACTAACCCAAGATGCTCAGAATACACCACCATTGTAGAGAATACAGAGCTTACAGTCAACGTCATCAGAACCAGATTTTCCTCCATACCTGAAACCACTGATGGTTACAGTCTCCTTTGCATACTTTTGTTCATTATCCTTTTATTTGTATTTTTCTCCTTATGAATTTGTTTATACTCTTCTGATTTAAGATTTACTAGAGCCAATCACCACCATAACTCTATAATATTTCTTCCAAGCTATTATTGGTCACCATATTTTAAAAAAATGTTAAGGTTTGTTATACTGACTTTATTAACAATGAATTTCTTGTAAATCATACATATTTAGGGCACGAGAAGAAGAGAGTAAGATATTTTGGGGATGCCAAAATGACTGTTTATCTTAAAAAAACCCTAAAGATGATATCCTTACAGCTTCACAAAGTTTGTTTACTTCTCTTGTGAAGCTCCTGTGTCTTTGTCCTATGTCAAGGCTATTCAGTATTCACACAGGACCAAAGCTTTTTTTCTGCAAGACTATTAGTTAGGCTACTCCAAATAGATGACTCCCTAATATCTTGTGTCAACCTTTGGACTTACAAAGAGCCCAAAGGTATGAAATCCTTTGAAGAGAAATAGTAACTAGTTTAACAGAAAATGGAGGAGTTAGCCAACTCGGGGTGGGCGAAAAAAGTTTTGTCCATAATTTGAATGTTGTAATAAGTAATATACCACAAAAATAAGTTTAAATTCATTATATAAATAATTTGATAACATGGGGTTTTCTTTTAGCTACTCAGGGAAAATCTATGCTATTGTTAACATACCTTGTTGTATCTGAATTAATGTTACTCATGAAATGAATCAATCTATATCTAAGAGAAAACATTAACCTGGCTGTGTGAAGCAGATTCAGGGAGCCACCAGGATCTGCATTTTGATCAAGCCTGGAAAACCTTGGATTGATTCTACAGTGCCTTTCCATGCCATAGTTATTTTTGTTTTTCTTACAGTTGTTTGATATCTGCTGTCCATAAACTTAAATGCTTGTATGCAGTCTCTGTCCTTATAGATGATTCAACAAAAAACTCAAAGACAAAAGCAGAATATAATGATGTTGATCAATAATCAAACCAAAAACCATACTTCCATAAATAAACCTCACCTTAAGGAGATCTGCACACAAACCTCTTCTTTATTAAAGCAGAATAAATAACAGTGGTGAAAGTCTGAGCAATTCATGATCATCTTTACTCCAGTTGACTGAAAGAACCAAAAGGGGTTACCATGAATAAAAATTCCTACACTCCAGAAAAAGATGGATCTTCTGTTGCCATGGTAATAAGAGCAACCAGAACTCACTTTAACTTGCTTAATAAATAAATGATAGCCTTTTAGTCATCATAAAAATAACCACTGGAGCCAATTAATTTACTTAATCAACCAATGACAACTCATTTCAGTGAACATGGTTATGCAAGACAATGAAACAGGAAAACCCCTTCACTTCTGAAAGGCAGCCCTTCAGGAAGAGACTCTTTCCAGTGAGCACGATTCTGAGTGCTAGCCAGTCAATAACAGTCTTATCCAAATAACCATGCATCCATACAGTAACGTTAAATCACTCATGACTCTAACCTTCAGTGAAGTTAATCACAGAACTTCATGCTTCCCAAACATGCTATGTAAAGTTGACACTCTGCTCTGCCTAAATAGACAGTGCTTGATCAGCAGAGTTCCCCTACATTAAGAAAGCAATAAGTTCTGCTATGTGTGTGTTTCGGATATTGAGTGGTGCTTTCATCCTTTACAGGGTAGTGGTTACATAGGTGCATATACATTTGTCAAAACTCTATAAAAAACAATCTATGATTTTATTATATGTTAATTGTACCTCAATGGAAAAAAAAGTATTCGAAATAAAACACAGCCAAGAAGAGGCAGGTGTTTAGAGTTGAGATGGAAACTTGGAACACTGCCTATGTGGTCTCTCTCACACCCACATCAGCATCCCCTAAGACACCTATATGATCTCAATGGGATCCACAGAACACAGTCTGAAAAGAGATGCTATATACATGATAATGACAACTCAAGTAGGCACTGGAAAATATAGTTTAAAATTCTTAAGTAAAAATATTTCACTAATTTGGAGAGGCTTAAAAAGCATGGAGTAAAATACAAGACAGCAATAACATGAAAGTGGGGAAAAGGGATCAGAATTGAAGCAAACTAAAATTCCTTAGATTACTCAAGAGAAAGATAGAGATATTGATTACTTTGTTAAAGCAATCTGCATGTTAAAAAATTTAAGGATAAGCACTAAGTTAACAACTTAAAATGTCTAACTTCCATTCCAGCAGAGAAAAAAGAAGAGAATAAAGACAAGCTGGTCAACCTAAAATAATGAAGGAAAGCACAAAAAGAAGCTAGGAAAATGCATCATCAGTGATGTGCTACAGACAGCTTACAAAGTCACAAAAGCTCTCAAGAGCTGCTGTGCACATCTGTTTTCACCTCAACTTCAGTTACTACTTGTTGGTTGCTTGAATTCTGCCTTGTTGAGAGTATTTACACCAGGGAAATAAGCAAATGCTACAAATTAGGGATTTTGCTTTGGAGAGCCAGTTTTTAAACATTTCCCAGCATGGGGATAGTAAGTAGAAAACAAACCTATTAATATGATAATTAACAGCAAGAATATGGCTTAGTAAAATTAATATGCCCCACAAAAATGTCTCTATGCCCCACAAAAGCATTTTAAGGCAATTATTTAATAATAGAAGATAAAATAAGGATGAATTCATGTAAGGATGTAACAATCCTAAGCTTGTGTATAGTTAACAATAAAGTTTTAACATATATAAAACAAAAACAGAATTACAAGAATTGGAAAAATTAGTAGTCAGATTGGAGGATTTTACCACACTCTTCTCAGAAGCTAATAGACTAAGCTGACAAATATACATGAATATGTACACTAAATATATGAAAATATTGTACTGAAAGAATAAGAAGTATGATCTAATGGACACACATATAACCCTGCAGCCCATAAATATAGAATACAAATTATTTGGAAGCATACATGAAGCACTTATTAAATTACCATGAAAGAAGTTTCAAATTCCTAAGATTTGGTACATAAACCCTATTTCATAATCATACTGTCATGAGAAGAAAAATTAAGAAGAAAGCTGAAATCATACATTTGGAAACAAAATAGATATACATTTTATGGGTCAGAAACTAAATTTTAATTGAAATTTAGGAAATGTTTGAAACTGCACTACAATGAAAGCATTACTGTTACAAAACCTGAGGGATTCTGTTAATTAGGAGGCATCTAGTGATAAATGTACAGCCTAAAATGTGAAATGTTAGAAAACAAGACTAACAATAAATGAGCTCAGTGCTCATCTCAAAAGTTAGAAAAAGAAAACCGAACAAACTTAATAGAATTAGAAAGAATGATAATTGTTCTAGAGAAAAATTAAGTCATCAAAATTGACTAACTACAAAATGGATACAAACATCTCTATCAGCATTAAAGAAATCAATCAATCTCCAAATTGTACTCACAAAATAAAGTATAAGGCCTGGAAACAAAGAACAAAATTGTCATAATTTTCACTTAGTATGATAAATTATATAGAAAATTCATGAAACTGTACAGAAAATTATTAGAGCTAATAATATTTTTCATCAAAATTATTGGATATAAAGTCACTGTACAAAAGCCAATAGCATCCTATATTACCAGCAACAACCATTTAAATGTAAACCTAAAAAATATTCCCTTTAAAATAGCAAGAAAACCTATAAGGTACTTATAAATTTAGCTAATAAAGATGTTCATTTTCTCCAGATTAATCTATAAATTCAGGGTAATTCCAATCAAAAATATCCAGAGATTTTTTTCATGGAAATTGATAAGCTGCTCCTAAAGTCCATATGAATGAGAAAATGGCCAAGAATAACTAAAATACAAGAAGATAGACAAAAGATAAAAAGTATGATGCAATTTATGTAAATATTATAAACAAACAAATCAATTATACATTTATATACATACCTACATGGTTTAGTAACATATGCATGTGTAATGAGTCAAAGATAAACATATAGTAAGGATAAGTACTGATAGTACAATAAAGGAGAAAGGAAAAGGGAATCAATAAGAAGCACAAAAAGGTTCTATCTATAATGATTTATTTTCTAGAAACATATATATGAAGGAAACAGCAAAAATTAACAATTGCTAGATTTGGTTTTTGGCACATGATGTTTGTTACATTTTAACAAACTTATACAAATAAGTTATGTATGTGTGTATATAAATGTATTTACTTATACATATAAGTTTCTTGGACTATGTTTTCTGCTTGTTTAAAAAATATCCAAATAAAAATAGTGAAATTGAAAACATTGAATCAGAGGTTGGGAACAGGTGACACTGAGCAGAGACAACTCTTCTAAGGAGTTTAGCTTCAATGGGGCTGTCATTAGAGAGCAGCATGAGGTCAAGGAAAAGTTCCATTATAATATGGGAAAGAGCTGAGTGTTTACATGTAGATAAATAAAAAACACTTTATGATACTAGAGAGAGATAATAGAGTTGATAGACACAGCCCTGAGCATCAGGTATTGAATCAAAAACATAAGGGAGAAGAAGGTGAACAGAACGCCTCTATTAAGTAACGGGAGCAGAGGTTGAATGCAGAATACTGGCATTGCTAGTAAATGTCTGAGGGAAAGTACAATGTAAAAATCCTGTGTGTACGGTACAACCATATCCCCACTTTTCTAATTCCAGCAAAGTTTGGTTTATACAAGCAACAATGAGCTTTTTGGATGAAATAGAAGCAAGGTCTCCAAAGAATAGAAAGTGGATACCATAGGAAACCATGGATGCTGTGTTGATGTCCAGGGCAGCTGCAGAACTAAGAATCGAGGCAAAAGTTGCACCCCTAAAGAGCCTACCTTTACCCTTGCTCCCCTTTACATCAATTTGGGAACTTTACATCAATTTCCATGTGGGAGTAATGGTTGCACTGAAGTGACTGAGAGAGGTAGAGAGTGGAGTAGTTGGATTGTCTAAGCTCCTAATGACAAGGTTTGTTTTCTCATCAAGGTGGTAGCATAGTGCTCTTGAAGCAGCAAAGAGAGAAATTAAGACCCTAATCCCACCTCCAGCCCTCCTATTTGGGCTGGGGCTGAGGAGATTTAGAGAAATTACTGAGCATAGGAGAGATCCACGTTTCATTAGAAAAAATAGATGGATGTCTCATTCAGAGAAATGTTTGAGGATTAGGGATGGCAAAGGACCCAATGGAAATTTTCAGGAAAGAGGAAAGGACAATTTATTGAAGGGAGAGAAAGCACATTATCAGAGTGGAGAAAGAATCAGTGGATGGGAGAAATGACTCCAGGGACTTTTATCTTGGGCACTAACCAAGGATAGATGTGAAATATTGTGTTTACCTCACTACTAAATGGTGGGATAAGTGGAGGAAAGGAATTAGGACATGCCATTAAGATCTCAAGATGATTTGGGGAAAGTTGAAAAAAACAATCTCCATGGACTTCTAAAGAACATGGTTCCTAGTCCTGAGTTTCAATCTCCTTTGCACATGGTAAATTTAAAGTTTTTCTTTGCACTCCACATGTGGAGAGTTATTTTTGCCTTCACTCTACATGTTTTCAACACACCGTGTATGTTGTTAAATATAATTTAATGTAAGATCTTAATTTTCCTTTTTGATTTCCTAAAAAGATAGAAACAAAATTATGGGAATCTTTTTGTTGATCCAAACAGAAAGAGATCAAACAGATTCAGGTAATGCCACTTACAGAGGGAAATCTTGAAATTATTCTTTTTTTAGTGAGGCAAAAGCCATCACCCATGCATCTCCTTTTTAAGTAAAGTGTTGCCTGGAACTTGAGACTTGAGATCCTAAAAGAGTCAGGCAGATCATCCAACAACTCCAGCCCTCACTCTTTGTCTATAAAATTGAGAACATTCAGCTAACGATCTCTAAAAACCCTTCAAGTCAAAAATCCTATAATTCAGTGATTCTGTCCCTGTGACTATTTTTCCCAGTAAAATGGAGGCAATTATCTAATACCTTCTTAAGAATGAAACTTCACAAACATTCTAGTTATTTTCTCCAACAGTAGCTGCTAGCTAAATACTACAAAAGACTCTCAATTAACTCATAGGAATTTAGAGCTAGAGTAGACCATTGCTAGGCTAGTGCTTTCTTCTTACAGGTGAGAATGTCATAGTCCAAGATTGAGTTAATGACTTGCTCAAGGGAACACACTGATTAGTGGTGCCTCTCAGCTGTTCCTTCATAGGCTGTGGCATTTAAAACCTGCTTCTGAAATAAACATTTGTTGAATTAAATTGAACTCCTCTCTGAAATGCTTGGACATTTTTGATATAACTTTATATTTTGTAGGAATTTAAATAGAAAACTTCAGCAACAGCAGTGCCTGAGGTCACAGAGATTCCAGTAGCAGCAGCAGTGAAGCCCACAAGCCCAGTCCCCCCCACCAGCTGCAGTGGCTCCTGCAAGTCCAGCCCCACCACCCATGGCAGTGGAACCTGCAGACCCAACAAACCTGGATGTGGTGGAGGCACCCGTGACCCTGGCTCCCACCCAACACACCCTGTCACCACCACTTCAGTGGGGGAAATCGTGACCTAGGCGACCCAGAAGCAGCAGAGGTACTCACCAGATCAGTGAGCCCCAGTGGCAATGCCCATGACCAGAGTGACACCAGAAGCAGCAAGGCACCAGCAACCTTGAAGGCACAAGCAGCACAATAAGGGCACTGATGACACCCCTGGCAGAGGTGGAAACTGCAGGCTCTCAAATACAACCAGAAGCAGCTCAAAATCAAAGTAAACAAAGCTTTACCTATGTAAGAAAGATGTTTGCTACTACAAAAGCACCAGCAGAGGAGCAACTCATAAAGCACCATGAAAAATTGTCATAATGCAGTATCACAAAATGAAAGTGACAATTCTCCAGAAACCAAACTTGAAGTCACAGATGATTGTGATCTAACTGACAGAGAATTCAAAATAGCTATATGAAGAAACTCAATGAGCTACAAGAAAACTCAGAAAGACAGTTCAATAAGCTCAGGAAGAAAATTAATGAAGAGAAGGAGTACTTCACCAAAGAGATTAAAAATCTAAAAAGAACCAAACAGAAATCCTGGAGCTGAAGAACCCAATAAATGAAATGAAGAATAATGTAGAAAACATTGAAAATAGAGCAGAGCATATGGAAGAGAGAATTAGAGAGCTCAAAGATAGAAGTCTAGAAATGATTCATTGGGAGAGGAGAGAGAACTAAGATATTTTAAAAATTGAGAAAATCTATGAGAAATATCCAACTCAATCAGGAAGGGCAACATAAGGATAATAGTAGAAGGCAAAGAGAGGGAGGGGGGCAGAAAGCTTATTTAAAGAAACAATAGCTGAGAAATTCCCAAATCTGGGGAAGGAACTGAATATACGGTACATGAAGCAATAGAACATGTAATAATCTCAACACAAAAGGCCTTCCCCAAGGCACATTATATTAAAACATCAAAAGTCAATGACAAAGAAAGAATATTAAAAAACCCAGGGAGAAAAAAACAATAATCTACAAGGTAACTCCCATTAAGCTATCAGCAGATTTCTCAGCATAAACTATACAGGCCAGGAAAGAGTGGAGAGATATATTGAAAGATAAAAACTGTTAACCAAGAGAACTCTATCTAGGAAAATTATCTTTCAAATATGAAGCAGAAATAAAGTCTTTCCCATGCAAACAAAAGCTGAGGGAGTTCATTGCCACTAGACCTACTTCACAAGAAATGTTGAAAGGAGCTCTCCTATCTGAAACAAAAAGGGAAAGGTATACAAACCTTTAAGTGGGGTAATAAATATATAGACAGAATCAGAAAATTGCAACTCTATATGAGAATAGGTTAGTAAACAATTATGACATAAATGTTAAGGGGAAAGAAAGCATTAAAAACTAACTATAACCACTTCAATTTGATAACAAATTTAACAATACAAAAAGGGATAATTTGTGACCAAAAAAACATAGAAGAGGAGAAAGACAAAAATGGAACCTGCATGGGCAAATGAAGATAAGATGCTATCAGTAGAAAAAAAGACTATCTCATCTATGAGATCCTTTTTACAAAACTCGTAGTAACCACAAAACAAAAATCAGAGTAGAGTCATGAAAAATAAAAAAGAGGAAACTGAGAAAAACATTACAGAAAACCACCAAACTGAAATGGCAGACAGAAATACAAGGAAAAAGAAACAATAGAAACATAGAGCAACCAGAGAACAAAAGACAAAATGACAGTATTAAGTCCTCATATATCACATATCACCCTATATGTAAATGGATTGAATTCACCAATCAAAAAACACAGTAGCTGGATGAATTAAAAAACAAGAACCAACAATAAGCTGCCTCCAGGACACCCATCTCAACACTAAAGACAAACATAGGTTCAGAGTGAAGGGATGTAGGATGATACTCCAAGCAAAAGGCAATCAAAAGACACCAGTATGGCTGTATTCGTATCAGACAAAATAGACTTCAAGACAAAAATAATAACAAGAGACAAAGAAAGATATTATTATATAATGACAAAGGGGACAATCCATCAAGGACATATAAGATTTATTAATATATATGCACCTAACATAGGAGCACCAAAGTATATAAAGCAATTATTAACAGACCTAAAGGGAGAAATTGACAGCAACACAATAATAGTAGGGAACTTTAACACCCCATTTACATCAATGAATAGATCATCCAGACAGAAGGAAACATTGGAACAAGGAAATATTGGCTTTACATGAAACACTAGACTAGGTGGACTTAATAGATATATATGACATTCCACCCAAAAGTAGCAGAATATGCATTCTTCTCAAGTGCACATGGTACATTCTCAAAGGTAGATCATATATTGGGAAACAAAACAAGTCTTAATAAATTTAAGAAGATTGAAGTCATATCAAGCATCTTTTCTGATCACAGCAATATGAAACTAGAAATCAACTACAGGAAGAAAGCTGAAAAAGTCACAAATATGTGGAGACTAAACAACATGCTGTTGAACAACAATTGGATCAATGGAGAAATAAAAAAATATCTGGAGAAAATGTGACATGCCAAAGTCCCTGGGATACAGCAAAAGTGATACTAAGAGGGATGTATATAGTAGTACAGGCCTATCTCAAGGTAGGAAAACATGACATACCAAAATCCATGGGATACAGCAAAAGTGATATAAGAGGAAAGTATATAGTAATACAGGCCTACCTTAAGAAACAAGAAAAATCTCAAATAAACAATCTAAATTTACACCTAAAAGAACAAGAAAAAGAAGAACAAATGAAGTACAAAGTCAGTAAAAGGAAGGAAATAATAAAAGTCAGAGCAGGAGTCAGCCTGATGGCATAGTAGTTGAGTTGAGTACACTCCACTTTGGAAGCCCAAGGTTCACAGATTCAGATCCTGGGTGCAGACCTACACCACCCAAGTCATGCTGTGGAGGCATCCCACATACAAAACAGAGGAAAATAGGCACAGACGTTAGCTCAAGGTCACTCTTCCTCAAGCAAAAAGAGGAAGGTTGGCAACAGGTGTTAGCTCAGGACCAATTGTCTGCACCAAAAGAAAAAAAATCAGAGTGGAAATAAATGAAATAGAGACTAAAAAGACAATAGAAAAGATCAATGAAACTAAGAGCTGGTTCTTTGAAAAGATAAATAAAGTCGGCAAACCTTTAGCTGGATTCTCTAAGAAAAAAGAGAGAAGGCTCAGTTAAATAAAATCAGAAATGAAGGAGGAAAAATGACAATGGATACCAGAGAAATACAAAGGATTAAGAGAACACTATGAAAAGCTATATGCCAACATATTGGATAAACTAGAATAAATGGATAAATTCCTAAAATCACACAACTTTCCAAAACTGAATCAAGAAGAAATAGAGAACCTGAATAGACCAATCACTAGTAAAGAGGTTGAAAAAATAATCAAAAACCTCCCAAAAAACAAAAGTCCAGGACCAGATGGCTTCTCTGGAGAATTCTACCAAACATTCAAAGAAGAC
Source organism: Tapirus indicus (assembly GCA_031878705.1). Taxonomy (NCBI): domain Eukaryota; kingdom Metazoa; phylum Chordata; class Mammalia; order Perissodactyla; family Tapiridae; genus Tapirus; species Tapirus indicus. Next base: position 5,856,081 of record CM062933.1, read on the forward strand.
ATAATACCTATCCTTCTCAAATTCTTCCAAAAGATTAAAGAGGAAGGAATGTTTCCTTACTCATTTTATGAGGTTAACATTACCTTGATACCAAAAACAGACAAGGACAACACAAAAAAGGAAAGTTACAGGCCAATATCTCTGATGAAGAGAGATGTAAAAATCTCCAACAAAATATTAGAAAATTGACTGTAAAAGTACATTGAAAGGATCATACACCACAACAAAGTGGGATTTATTCCAGGGATGCAGGGATGTTTCTATATCTACAACTCAGTCTTTTTTAACAAAATGAAGAATAAAAATCACATGCTAATCTCAATACACGTAGAGGAAACATTTGGCAAGATTCAGAACCTTATGATCAGAAGGAAAGTACCTCAAAATAATAAGGCCATATATGACAAATCCATAGCCAACATCATACTCAATTGTGAAGTACTGAAAGCTATCCCTCTAAAAACAGGAACAAGACAAGGATGCCCATTTTCACCACTTTTATTCAATATAGTATTAGAAGTCCTAGCCAGAGCAATCAGACAAGAAAAAGAAATAAAAGGGATCCAAATTGGACAGGAAGAAGTAAAACTGTCATTATTTGTGGATGACATGATTTTACATATAGAAAATCCTAAAAAAATCCACCAAAAAGCTATTAGAAATGATACATAAAAACAGTAAAGTTGTAGGTTTCAAAATCAACATACACAAAATAGTTGCATTTCTATATACAAACAATGAACTAGCATAAAGAGAAATCAAGAATACAATCCCATTTATAAGTGCAACATAAAGAACAAAATAGATAAGAATAAATTTAATCTAGAATGTGAGAGAGCTATACACTGAAAATTTTAAGATATTATTGAAAGAAGTTTAAAAAGACACAAAGAAATGGAAACATATTCTGTTCTCTTGGACTTGGATTGGAAGACTTAACATAGTTAAAATGTCCATATAACTTGGAGCAATCTACAAATTCAATTCAATCCCTATCAAAGTCCCAACAATATTTTTCACAGAAATAGAACAAAGAATTCTAAAATTTATATGGAACAACAAAAGTCCCTGAATAGCAATCCTGAGAAAAAGGACAGAGCTGGAGGTATCACACTCGGATTTCAGAATATACTACAAAGCTATAGTAACCAAAACAGCATGGTACTTGTAGAAAAACAGACACACAGATCGATAGAACAGAAATGAGAGTCCAGAAATAAACTTATATGCTCATGGACAGCTAATTTTCAATAAATAAACCAAGAACATACAATGGAGAAATGAAAGTCTCTTCAATAACTGGTGTTGAAAAAACTGTATAGCCACATGAAAAAGAAGGAAAGTAGACCATTATCTTACACCATACACAAAAATTAACTTAAAATTGATTAAAGACTTGAATTTAAGACCTGAAACTATAAAACTCCTCGAAGAAAACATAGGCTCTTTGACATTGCTCTTAGCAGTGTCTTTTTGAATGTCTTCCCAGGCAAGAGAAACAAGAGAGAAAATAAACAAATGGGACTTCATCAGACTAAAAAGCTTCTGCAAGGCAAAGGAAACCATCGACAAAACAGAAAGACAACCTACCAATTGGAAGAAGATATTTGCAAATCACATAATAAGGGGTTAATATTCAGAATATACAAAGAATACATACAATTCAAAAACAAAGAAACAATCAGCCTGATTAAAAAATGGGCAGACTATCTCAACAGACATTTTCCCCAAGATATACAGATAGCCAATGGGCACATTAAAAGATGTTCGGCATCACTAATTATTAGAGAGATGCAGATCAGAACAATGGTGAGATATCACCTCATGCCCATGAGAGTGGTTATTATTAAAAAGACAAGAAATAGCAAGCATTGGAGAGGATGTGGAGAAAAGGGAACGCTTGTACAGTGCTGGTGAGAATGTAAACCGGTGCAGCTACTTTGGAAAACAATATAGAGACTCCTCAAAAAAGTAGAAATAGAACTACCATGTGATCCAGGCATTCCACTTCTGGGTATTTATCCAAAGAACATGACAACACTAATTTGAAAAGATATATGCATCCCTATGTTCATTGCAGCATTATTCGCAATAGCCAAGACTTGGAAACAATTTAAGTGCCCATCAACAGATGAATGCACAAAGAGGAAGTGAAATACAATGGAATACTACTCAACCATAAAAACGATGAAATCTTTCCATTTGTGACAATGTGGATGGACCTTGAGGGTATTATGTTAAGGGACGTAAATCAGGTGGAGAAAGACAAATACCATAAGATTTCGTATGTGGAAGATAAACAAACACATAGACACGGAGAACATATTGGTGGTTACCAGAGGGGAAGGGGGGTGGGGAGGGAAAAAGTAGTAAAGGTTAAATTTGTACAGTGACAAATGGCAACTAGACTTTTGGTGGTGAAATGATGTAGTCTATACAGGAATTGAAATATAAATAATGTTACCCCAATAAAAAATAAATTAAATAGTTAATTGAATAGTCCTGTCATTCCAACTTAAAAAACAAAAGTGATCCAGTTGTTCTACAGCCTCTCCAACACTTGGTATTGCTAGAAGTTAAAAATGTCTACCCTTCTGGTGGGTGTGTGGTGATATCCCATTGTGGTTTTGATTTGCATTTCCCTGTTGACCAACGATGCTGGGCATCTTTTTTATGTGCTTATTGGCCACATGTAAATTCTCTTTGGTGGAATGTTTGCCCAGGTCCTTTGACCATTTTAAAATATTGTTTGTCATTTTATTATTGATTTGTAGGAGTTATTTGTATATTCTGTTTATGAGTCATTTGTCAGAGATATTTACTTCTCCCAGTCTGTGGCTTGCCTGTTCATTTTATTAATGCCTTTTGATAATCAGAAATTTTAATTTTAATAATGTACATCAAATCAAATAAATAAATTATAGAAAACTTAAGATTTTTAACATGGAGACTTAAAGAGGGTTCATCACAGTGGCAGTATATTTTGCATGCTCAATTACATTGAAGCATCTACAGTGGTTTTTGTCAGTTTGTTTCCTATCACACATAGGAGGCCACTGGCTTGCATGAGAAAATTACTATTAAAGTTCACTGTCTTTCTCTGTTTCAAATGGAATTGTGTTAGGCTATATTTTGCAGGGATAGAACTTTAGGCCAATTCTATGTACAGTTTGGTCAAATTGAGTATGTCTGAGGAGACTGTAAATTCATATTTAGGTTTATGAATTATAGGTGGTTTCTGATAGGGATATCTGACAAATGTTGATAGATTTGTAAGCCATGATAATTTGGAATAGGTAATAGAATCACATAATAACAATTATTGCCTCTTTTTAACCTGAAAGTAATAATTAAAGGACCATTCTGATTTTGTAACTCTCTGTAATATTTATATTTTCAGGCAATTGTAAAATGCTTTTTAATGTATCTATTGAGATATAAAGTGTGCAAAGCAAAGGAGTTCTCTTAAAGTGTGATCACATCCGAGAAGAACCATCTGGATCTTTTCCTTCAAGATTTCTTGGATTTGTTCACAGTAGAATTTTACTTTTATTGTAGTCATACAGACAGCTGTATCTAGGACACTATTTGGAATGTAGGGAATTCAGAGTTCTAAGTTTGTTTGTGACAAAACAGGCATTTGACTGATGGCCTTCAATAATCAGGGTAGAAAAATTGGCCACACTGAAGAATAAAACAGAAATTGCTTCATATTAAAAAAACACTCTCAAAGCAAAGCTGTAACAAGGCAGAAAGTGAGTATAAATGAATCAAATACTGTGTGAAGTTTGGCCTTGAGGGAGTAGAAAATAAGTAATTCCAACTGTCTATGGCTGTATAGATTTTACAGTGCACAATAATAGCACATCTAAGGAGGCACCACTTATAGTGTACACACTGTAGATGCACACTTTCATTGCAATTTTCGTAACAGATAGAAAGGTAACTATCCTTGGGAGAGGACACCTTTTTAAAATCCAAACAGAGGTGCCACATGGATTAGAATGAGTTTGGGAATCCCAAACCATTATTTTTTGGGGGGGGGACGGGGACCAGACATAGATAATTTTTTAAATTATTTTATTGAGGTTATAACTGTTTATAAAATTTCAGGTGTAAATTATTATTTATCAGTTTCTGTATAGAGTGCATCATGCTCACCACCAATAATCTAATTTTTATCTATCACCATAAATATGTGCCCCTTTATCCATTTTGCTCACCTCTCCACTCCCTTCTCCTCTGGTAACCACTCATCTGTTCTTTTTATCCATGTGTTTGCATATCTTCCACATGTGAGTGAAATTACGTGGTGTTTGTCTTTCTCTGTCTGGCTTATTTCACTTAACATAATACCCTCAAAGTCCATTCATATTGTTGTGAATGGGATGATTTTTGTATTTTTTTAATAACTGAGTAGTATTCCATTGTACACATATATACCACATCTTTATCCATTCATCAGTTGATGTGCACTTGGGTTGCTTCCACATCTTGGCTATTGTGAATAATGCTGCAATGAACATAGGGGTGCATAAATCTCTTTGAATTGTTGATTTCATGCTCTTTGGATAGACAACTTGTAGTGGGATAGCTGGATCATATGGTATTTCTATTTTTAATTTTTTAAGAAATCTCCATACTGTTTTCCGCAGGAGCCACACCAGTTTGCGTTCCTGCCACCAGTATAGGAGAGTTCCCTTCTTTCCACCTCCTCTCCAATATTTATTATTTTTCGTATTGGCAATTATAGTCATTCTAACAGGTGTAAAGTGATATCTCATTGTAGTTTTGATTTGCATTTCCCTAATAATTAGTGACATTGAACATCTTTTCATGTGCCTATTTGCCATCTGTATATTTTCTTTGGAAAAATGTCTCTTCATATCCTCTGCCCACTTTTTGATCTGGTTGTCTGTTTTTTGTTGTTGTTATTGAGTTGTATGAGTTTTTGTGTATTTTGGATATTAATCCATTGTTGGATATATGATTTGCAAATATTTTTCTTGCAGCTGGTGGGTTGTCTTTTCATTTTGTTCATGGTTTCCTTTGCCTTGTAGAAGCTTTTTGGTCTGATGTAGTCCCATTTGTTTATTTTTTCTTTTGTTTCCATTGCCTGAGCAGACATCATATTCAAAAAGATGCTGCTAAGACTGATGTCAGTGTACTGCCTATATTTTGTTCTAGGAGTTTTATAGTTTCAGGTCTTACATTCAAGTCTTTAATCAATTTTGAGTTCATTTTTGTGTATGGTGTAAGATAATGGTCTACTTTCACTCTTTTGCGTGTGGCTGTCCAGGTTTCCCAACATTATTTATTGAAGAGACTTTCCTTTCTCCATTGTATGCCCTTGTCTCCTTTGTTGAAGATAACCTGTCTGTAGATGTGTGGTTTTACTTCTGGCCTTTCAATACAGTTCCATCAATCTGTGTGTCTATTTTTGTGCCAATAACATGCTGTTTTAATGACTATAGCTTTGTAGTATATTTTGAAGTCATGGATTGTGATGCCTCCAGCTTTGTTCTTTTTATTCAGGATAGCTTTGGCTATTTGGGGTCTTTTATTGTTACATATAAATTTTAGGATTCTTTGTTCTATTTTGGTGAAGAATGTCATTGGGATTCTGTATGGAATTGCATTGAATCTGTAGATTGCTTTAGGTAATATGGACATTTTAACTATGTTTATTCTTCCAATCCATGAGCATGGAATAGCTTTCCATTTCTTTACATCCTCTTCAATTTATTTCAGTAATGTCTTGTAGTTTTCAGTGTATAGGTATTTCACCTCCTTGGCTAAATTTATTCCTTGATATTTTATGCTTTTTGCTGCAATTGTAAATGAGATTGTATTTCTGACTTCTCTTTCTGCTAGTTTATTATTAGTGTATAGAAGTGCAACTGATTTTTGTGAGTTGATTTTGTACCCTGCAACTTTGCTGTAGTTGTTGATTATTTCTACTACTTTTCTGCTGGATTCTTTAGGATTTTCAATACATAGAATCATGTCATCCACAAACAGCAAGAGTTTCACTTCTTCCTTTCCAATTTGGATACTTGTTATTTATTTTTCTTGCCTTATTGCTCTGGTCCAAACCTCCAGTACTACACTGAATAAGAGTGGTGAGAGTGGGCACCCTTGTGTTCCTGTTCTCAGAGGAATGGCTTTCAGTTTTTCACCATTACATATGATATTGGCTGTGGGTTTGTCATATATGGCCCTTATTATGTTGAGGTATGTTCATTCTACACCCATTTTATTAAAAGTTTTTATCATAAATGGATGTTGGATCTGGTCAAATGCTTTGTCTGTATCTATTGAGATGATCATGTGGTTTTTGGTCCTCATTTTGTTACTGTGGTGTATCACATTGATTGATTTGCGGATGTTGAACCATTCCTGCATCCCTGGTATAAATCCCATTTGATCATAGCATATGATCCTTTTAATGTATTGCTGTGTTTGGTTTGCCAATATTTTGGTGAGGATTTTGCATCTATGTTCATCAGTGATATTGACCTGGAATTTCCTTCTTTGTGGTCTCCTTCTCTGGTTTTAGTATGAGGGTAGTATGGGCCACATACAATGATTCAGGAAGCATTCCATCTTCTTCAAGTTTTTGAAATAGTTTGAGGAGGATAGGTATTAAATCTTCTTTGAATGTTTGGTAGAACTTTCCAGAGAAGTCATCTGGTCCTGGACTTTTCTTTTGGGGGAAGAGGCTTTTGATTGCTGTTTCAATCTCTTTACTTGTCATTGGTCTATTCAAATTCTCTATTGCTTCTTGATTTAGTTTTGGGAGATTGTATGAGTCTAAGAATTTATTCATTTCTTTGAAGTTATCCAATTTGTTGGCATACAGTTTTTCATAGTATTCTCTTATAATCCTTTGTATTTCTGGGGTATCTGTTGTAATTTCTCCTCTTTCATTTCTAATTTTATTTGAGTCTTCTCTCTTTTTTTCTTAGTGTGTCTGGCTAAGGGTTTGTCAATTTTGTTTGTCTTCTCAAGGAATCAGCTCTTAGTTTCATTCATCTTCTCTTCTGCTTATTTCAGTCTCTATTTATTTCTGCTCTAATTTTTATCATTTCCCTCTGTCTGCTGACTCTGGACTTTGTTCATTTTTTTCTAGTTATGTTAAGTGTAGGTTAAGAGGTTATTTGAGATTTTTCTTGTTTGTTGGGGTGGGCATGTATTGCTATAAATTTCCCTCGTAGAACTGCTTTTGCTGTATTCCATAAGAATTGGTATATTGTATTGTGATTTTCATTTGCCTCCAGGTATTTTTTGATTTCTCCTTTGATTGTTTTTTCTGGGAAAGATTCACTCTGAGCTAGTATTTATTGCCAATCTTCCTCCCTCTTTTATTATTTTTTTCTCCCCAAAGTACATGGTTGTATATTCTAGTTGTAGTTTATGTAGTTTACTTCTAGCCTTTCAATACTAGTTATTCTATGTGAGCCACCAATACAAGATGGCTACTGTCAGAGGAGTAGCGTGGTTCCACACCTGGGAACTGAACACAGTCTGTCAAAGCAGAGTGTGCTTAATTTTACCTGCCAGGCCATCAGGGTTGGCTCTCTCCTTTGATTTCTTCATTGATCCAATTGTTGTTCAGTAACATGTTGTTTAGTCCCCACATATTTTTGGCTTTCTCAGCTTTTTGATTGTAGTAAACTTCTAGTTTCACAGCATTGTGGTCAGAAAAGATGCTAGATATGATTTTAATCTTCTTAAATTTATTGAGGCTTGCCTTGTTTCCCATCCTATGGTCTATCTTTGATAATATTCCATGTGCAATTGAGAAAAATGTGTACTCTGCTTTTTTGGATGCAATGTTCTATATATATCTATGAAGTCCATCTGGTCTAGGGTTTCATTTAAGGCCACTATTTCCTTGTTGACCTTATGTCAGGAATGTTCTATCCATTGATCTAAGTAGGTCCCCTACTATTCTTATGTTGCTGTCAATTTCTCTCTTTATGTTTGTTAGTAGTTTCTTTATATACTTGGTGCTCCTGTGTTAGGTGCACGTATATTCATAAGTGTTATTTCCTCTTGGTGGAATATCCCTTTATCATTACACGTGCCCCTCTTCTCTCTCATTGTCTTTTTTATCTTGAAGTCTGCTTGTCTGATATAAGTATGGCAACACCTGCTTTCTTTTGCTTGCCTTTTTCTTGAAGTATTTTCTTCCATCCCTTCACTCTGAGCCTATGTTTTTCTTTAGAGGTGAGATGTGTTTCCTGGAGGCAGCATATTGTTGGGTCTTGTTTTTTAATCCATCCAGCCTCTCTGTGTCTTTTTATTGGAGAATTAACCCATTTACATTTAGAGTGATTATTGATATATGAGGGTTAATACTGCCATTTTATCTCTTGTTTTCCAGTTGTTCTATATTTCCATTGTTTCTCTCCCTTTGTATTTCTGACTGCCATTTCAGTTTGGTGGTTTTCTGTGATGGTTTTCTCTTTATCTATGATTTGTGGCTCTATTCTGATACTTTCTTTAATGGTTACCCTGAGGTTTGTATAAACAGTCTCATAGATGAGATGGTCCATTTTCTGATAGCCTCTTATCTCCGTTAGCCTATGCAGATTCCATCCCTGTCCTCTTCCCCTTCTGAGTTACTGTTGTCACAAATTATTCTTTTCTATATTGTTGAATTTCTGACTAAATTTAAGAGTTTATACTTATTTTTGATGCTTTCTTTCAATTTATCTTTTATGTTATAATTGTTTGCTAACCTGTTCTGATAGCTGTGATTTTCTGATTTTGTCTACCTATTTATCTCCTTGCTCAAAGCTTTGTAAACCTTTGCCTTTTGTTTCAGGTCTTCCTTCATCATTTCTTGTAAGGGAAGTCTAGTGGTCATGAACTCCCTCAGCTTTTGTTTATCTGGGAAAGCTTTTATTTCTCCATCATATCTGATGGATAGATTTCCTGGATAGAGTATCCTTGGCTGAAAGTTTCTGTCTTTCAGTATTTTGAATATATCATTCCATTCTCTCCTAGCCTGTAAGGTTTCTAGTGATAAATCCACTGAAAGCCTGCTAGGAGGTTCTTTTTAGGTTATTTTCTTCTGCCTTGCTGCCCTTAATATTTTTCTTTGTCATTGACTTTTGCCAGTTTTAATATTATATGCCTTGGAGAAGGTCTTTTGACATTGATGTAATTAGGAGTTCTATTGGCTTCTTGTACTTGTAAGATCAGTCCTTTCCCCAGGTTTGGGAAGTTCTCAGCTATTATTTCTTTGAACAAGCTCTCTGCTCCTTTCTCCCTCTGGAATATCTATAATCCTTATATTGCTTTTCCTAATTGAGTCATATATTTCTCAAAGAATTTCTTCATTTTTGAAAAATCTTCATACTCTCTCCTCCTCTACCTGAAACATTTCTATATTTCTGATCTCTAATTCACTAATTCTGTCCTCCATAAGATAGCTCTGTTTTTTATGGTAGATAATATTTTATCTCTTTAATTGTGTTCTTCATATCCAGAATTTCTGTTTGGGTATTTTTTTACAGTTTAAGTCTCTTTGGTGAAGTACTCCTTCTACCCATTTATTTTATTCCTGAGCTCATTGAACTGTCTTTATAATCCACTGAGTTTCTTTATGACAACTATTTTGAATTCTGTGAGATTGTAAATTTCTGTGACTTCAGGGTTGGTTTCTGGAGATTTGTCATTTTCCTTCTGCTCTGAACTGTTGTTTGATGAATTGATCCTTTGCCAGCTCATTTGTGGTAGTATCAGGTTGCAAGTTCTACCTGTCACTGTTGGGGGAGAGCAGGAGCTGTGTTTTCCGATCTTGCCCCATCTGCTGGAAGTTATCTGGGTAGGGCTACTCTGCATTTGCCCAGGCTGGCTGCAGCTGTTCTGCAGGTTGCATTCATGTGGGCAGGGCATCTGCCCTGTGAGAGCAGGTCAGTCACTGTAGGTGGGGCCTCTGTGCTTGGCAGGGGACAAGCTGAACTGCTGTGCACTAGGTGGGAGGAGTGCCTACAGTGGGGCTGATGGGTCCCATGGGCTGCTCTTCTCTGTGAGCAGAGCATCTTCTGAGCAGGTGGGGTGCCTTCTCACCTGCACTGTGCTCAGTAGGTGGACATCTTCATGGGGGCTGAGCCTCTGCCACTTGGTGTAGAGTGTTCCCACTGGTGTGGCCGCCACTGCACAATGGGTGCTCCCACTGGCTGAACTCAAACTCTGAAAGTGTTCATGCAGGCTGGGCTGTCCCTGCCTCCTCTTACAGTTGTGTAAGAGGCTGCTGTATGAGGATTGGCAAACTGGCTCACTGCCCCTGGGGGGGGATGCACTCACCTAGTTCCACCCACCTTCAGACATATAGCTTCATGGATCTCTCAGACATCCTGTTGTGCTGCTGCAGAGAATCCTCTCCTGGTTAGTGAAAGTCCATTTAGTTGTAACATAAATGGAAGAGACTAAGGGAACAACTCACTCCACCATGATGCTGACGTCACTCTCCCCCAAACTATTATTTTAACAATCAATTTCAATCTCCCTGTTTTTGCATGTTTGTGCATGTGTGTGTTTCTTTTAACCTTAAATTTTACCTATTTACGTATTATCTCAAGAGAGTTTTAAATATAAGTTAAATAGCATAAGAATTAAGCTAATTAATCTATCATTAACTGTGAAGACACAGCAAATATTTACCAAAATCATATTTTAAATAGAACTTTAAGACAGCTCCCTGAAATAAGCACTATAGAGTTAATGAAACTAAATCTACCCATTTAAAGTGAATAAGACAACATTTCATATTCTTATTTTAACTTTCATCATAGAGAAACCATGGTATATTAGTGAATTTCATTCAAAAGAGAATACTGTACATGTAACACCATTTTTCAAAAAAAAATAGAGATGAATCTAAACTTTTTAATTTTGATAAAAAGAAAATTGTTTTCAAGAATCTCCTCCTGGAGTCTACAGTGAGTTGAAGAAGTAGAAATAATTTCTGGCTAATATTAAAATTTTATTTGAAAATATTACTTTTCCTCAGTACTAGAAACATCTATAACTCTAAAATTCACTTTGTACAGTTTTACAATAACATAATGAAACCTAATGATATATTAGAGAAGGTGGAAAAGCAAAGATATCCTTTTTTGCATTCTATTTTGCCTTTAAAGTTATCAGTATCCTATCAAGCTAGCCAAGGCTAAATAGGATTTCTAGTAGGCATTTCCTCTTGTTAACAAAAGCAATCACTTAGTGTTTCCATTTAAATGTGAAACAGGTCAATAATGCAATATGCGCAAAGAAGAAGAAAATACTTTCAAAGACTACAGAGTTTTAAATAATGAAAATACAATCATTTACATAGATACGTGCACCATTATCCATGATGCCAGGAGATGTGTCTGTGGTCATACACTTGTAGATTGTGATCCTGCCACTGCCTTCAGGATTGGATCTACATCTGAGATTTTTGGCTCCAAAGGCACTACGTGTGCCTAGATCCAGAGTTCTATCCATCACTCACCACTCACTCAATATTATGCAAGCCTCTCTACCTCTCTGAGGTTCTCTATGGGAACTGAGAATCAATAAAACAAAAGCCACACAAAGGATTTTCCCAAAGTGTGTTCCACAGAATACTAAGTTCTTATAGAATAAATAAGTGATAAATGAAAAATAAGTCTTGTGTTGAGTTATGATTAAGAAATGTTAGTTAAACACACTTCGTTATTCTCAGGCTTCCAACATACTTCAATATTCTAATATGAATTTTTACATCCTGAGAACACAACACAGTGTGCAGCATTTCCCAAAAATACTTGAATATGGAACTTTTGTTTTCACAGAGTCCTTACTGGACCAACATTTCTTGAGATCAGCATGCTTTGAGAAATGCTATTGTAAATAATAACTCTTACATATTTGAGAAGAGCAAAGCCTGTGGAATTAAGAACTCCTATTTGTGTACAAGGGATTTTTTTCCCCTCAAACTGTGGAGCCAAATGCGTGAATGCAATTAACACTTAATTTGTGGTCAGCAGCAGAAGCCCTAAAAAGAACACATAAGGTAGGATACTTAAGATTATCCCTGAGTAATCAAAGGACAAGGCAAGTTGAATTTGTTATTCTAGAATAATATTGTGCCAAAAGCCCAAGCATCTTGAGGTCATGATTATTACTGTGATTTACTAGCCAAGAACCTAAGTTATACTGAAACACAAATCTCTTGGAAATATAGCCAGTCTCTAAATGCACCAGCAGCTGATGTAATATCAAATCATGCTAAGGTCCAGTTTATGAGGTTAAACATATGCAGTTTGATTATCAATCTATAGAGAGTAAAAGTTGAATTAATACAGTGTACTCCTATAGAAATAAGTTTCACCAAGGGCCAACTTCTGCCTCTGGTGGTTTGAAGATGTTAACAAATCCTCTCCCCCCACCCAGAAAAAGTATTAAACTACAAAAAACTATCAAAATAACTTCAGGGATCTAGAAATTGATAAAGGCAAGGAAGAATTTAAGACATATTTATACAAGAAAAGCTAATAAAACTCCAAGGATAGAGGGAGTCTGTAGCCTTCTTGACTGAAGCTGCTCTCACTGTTCAGAAGTGACCATATTCTAGGCCATAAGACAAATTTTTATAATTTAAAATGATTGAAATAATACAACATATGTTCTCTAACTGTAATGGAATTAATTTAGAAATCAAAAGTAAACATAAACAAAAAGGATATTGGCAAATAATTGGAAACTAAACAATGTACTTTTAAATAACCATGAGTCAAAGAAGAAATCAAAAGGAAAATTAGAAAATATTTTGAACTGAATGAAAACAACTCAACATATCAAAATTAATAGGATGAAGCAAAAATCAGTGCTTACATGGAGATTTAGAGCTTTAAACATTTATATGTAGGAAGGAAGAAAGAAAGATCCAAAAATCAATAACTGAAGCTTTCACTTCAAGAAACTAGGAAAATAAAAGCAAATAAAATAATGATAATAAGAAGAGTTAGAGAAATAAAATAATTAAATAGGAAAACAATGGAAAAAATCAATGAAATCAAAAGTTGGTTTCATGATAAGATAAAACAAAATATGACATTAGGGAATTGCAAATTAAAACAACAATAAAAAACAACCACACACCTATTAGAATGGCTAAAATGTAAAACACTGACAGCACCAAATGCTGGAAAGGATATGGAGCAATAGGAACTCACATTCATTGCTGGTGAGAATAAAAAATATCACTCTGCATTTCACTTTGCATGTCACTTTGGAAGGCAGTTTGGCAGTTTCTTACAAAGCTAAACATAGTCTTACCTTATATATGATCTAGCGATCACAATCCTAAGTATTTACCCAACAGAGCTGAAAATGTATATCTACACAAAAGCCTGCGCACACACATTTACAGTAGCTTTATTCATAATTGACCAAACTGGAAGCAGCTAAGAAACCCTTCAATAGGTAAATGGATAAACAAATCTTGATATTTCTATGCAATAGAATATTATTCAGCAATGTAAAGAAATGAGATATCAAACCACAAAAAGACATGGAAGAATTTTAAATACATATTGCTAAATGAACAAAGTCAGTCTGAAGAAGCTACATAAAGTATGATTTCTGGAAACAGAAAATCTATAAAGTTATTCTGTATGATACTCTGATGGCATATGCATAACATTAGGCATTTTTCAAAAACCATAGAACTGTACTACACAAAGAGTGAACCCCAATGTAAACTATGGACTTTAGTTAATAATAATGTATCAATATTAGTTTATTGATTATAAGAAATGTACCACAATGCTGCAAGGTGTTAATAATAGAGGAAATTCTGAGTGGGGATTGAGGGGGTACATAGGAACTCTGTACTAGCTGCTTGATTTTTTTCTAAATCTAAAGCTGCTCTAACACATGCAAAAAAAATGAAAGTAGACCATTATCTTACACCATACACAAAAATTAACTCAAAATGGATTAAAGACTTGAAAGTAAGACCTGAAACCATGAACCTGCTAGAAGAAAACATAGGCAGTACGCTCTTTGACATTGGTCTTAGCAACATATTTTCAAGTACTGTGTCTGACCAGGCAAGGGAAATAATAGAAAAAATAAACAAATGGGACTACATAAAATTAAAAAGCTTCTGCACAGCAAAGGAAACCATCAACAAAATGAAAAGACAACCTAACAATTGGGAGAAAATATTTGTAAACCATACATCTGCTAAGGGATTAATATCCAAAATACATAAAGAACTCATACATCTCAGTGACAAAAAAACTAACTCAATTAAAAAATGGGCAAAAGACATGAACAGATTTGTCTCCAAAGAACATATACAGATGGCCAACAGGCACATGAAAAGATGTTCAACATCATTAACTATCAGGGAAATGAAAATCAAAACTACAATGAGATATCACCTCATGTCCATCAGAATGACTATAATTAACAAGACAGGAAACAGGTATTGGAGAAGATGTGGAGAGAAGGGAACTCTCATACACTGCTGGTGGGAGTGCAAAGTGGTGCAGCCACTACGGAAAACAGTATGGACATTCCTTAAAAAGTTAAGAATAGAACTACTATAGATCCAACTATTCCACTGCTGGATATTTATCCAAAGAACATGAAAGGGTAAAAATACATGCCCCACTGTGTTCATCGCAGTATTGTTCACAATAGCCAAGACTTGGAAGCAATCTAAGTGCCCATCAAGGGACGAATGGATAAAGAAGATGTGGTATATATACACAATGGAATACTACTCAGCCATGAGAAATGATGAAATCCAGCCACTTGTGACAATATGGATGGACACTGAGAGTATTAGGCTAAGGGAAATAAGTCAGAGGGAGAAGGTCAAATACCATGTGGTCTCACTCATATGTAGAAGATAAATATAGCAACAAACAAACACATAGAGACAGAGATTGGATTGGTGTTTACCACAGGGGAAGGCAGGAGGGAAGAGGGCAAAAGGGATAATTAGGCACATGTATGTGGTGATGGGTTATAATTAGCCTTTGGGTTGAACATGAGGTAATCTATGCAGAAATAGAAGTATAATGACATGCTCCTGAAATTTATACAATGTTATAAACCAATGTTACCACAATAAAAAAAAAAGAAACACATATGAAAAAACATTTAAAAACTGCTCTAAAAATTAATCTATTAGTTAAAAAATAAAATAAAATAAAAAAACCATTAGCTTCTTTTTCCATTACCACCAAAAAAAAAAAAAAAAAAGGAAGGGGATGGAATTATAGCTCATGATCAAGTTTTATCCCAGGAATGATGCCAGGTTTGTTGAAAGGATTTGGACAATGTCGTGAGTAACACTCCTAAGAAGATTTGTAAAGTTTTTTCTCATCATCTCTCTACTTCCAATGGCCTGACCTGCCAATTCCAGTAACTTTAATAGCCCCAAATTATGATCTGTCTTTCTACCACCCAGATTCTCTTCCTTCATCTACTGAGACCACTGCTTTCTGCTTGGGCTTTATTTCCCTACATCATGGTTTGAAAACCACCTCCAGGAAGAAAGCCAGCTCTACTTGCATGCTTCCCCTTTCTCCAGTTTCTGAGCCATTTGTTGAGTTTATCTAATTCAAAAAATTGAGTTTATATATTCAAAAAATTTTATAGTTGTTTATAGCAAGAAAGCAATTCTGATTCAACCCACTCCATCATGACCCAAACCCAGATGTCCGTATAAAAGCATTTTTATGAGATTACTCTTTCTATCAAGTTGATAATAGATTGGATTCAATCTACTGAAGAGAGAGAGAGAAAGCTATGTTGCAATTGTTCAGGCTAGACATAATGATAGCTTTTTCTAGCATAATGATGCTAGTGCAGAAGGAGGGAAATAGACATTTGTGAGATATGTAAGAGATAGTATTGATATCGTTTGGTATTTGATAGCATATGACAATAA
The DNA here is from genome assembly GCA_031878705.1 of Tapirus indicus. Classification (NCBI taxonomy): domain Eukaryota; kingdom Metazoa; phylum Chordata; class Mammalia; order Perissodactyla; family Tapiridae; genus Tapirus; species Tapirus indicus. The sequence continues at coordinate 5,872,030 of CM062933.1, forward strand.
AAAAGAGGAAGGTTTACAGAAAGACACAGTTTTCTGGCTTGGCCTACGTGACGGATGGTAATATCTTTCATAATGGAAAAAAGAGCAGATTTACAATAATAATAACATTGAGAGTTTACTTTTCACTCTAAGTATTCCATTTTCAGTGTAGTTTGTTTTTTTCATTCTGCATTCTGTGAGCTCCCTGAGGGTATTCTGTAAATAAGACCATGTCTAATTTTTCTTTTTCTGGCATGGATGGAACATATCTGAACTGAGGCAATAAATGTAGGAGTGGTGGAGTAGGGAAAGATACCAGAGAGGTTAAAGAGGCAGAGTCAACTAAAATCAGTAATTAATCACATGTAACAAATTGGGACAAAGGAAGGAGAGTAAAATAACTCCTCAGTTTATATTATAGGCATCTGGATCAGTGGTGGGATCATTGACCACAATACAGATTATATGAGGAGAAAGTCTTGAGGGGGTAATGAGTTTGTTTTAGATATGTTGAGTGTGTGGGATGTTCAGGTGAAGACAAAAGGTAAGCAGTCAGAAATATTGGCCTCAAGTTTATAAAGGAAACCTGAGCTACAGATACAATTTTGGAAGTCAGCATGTATGGTGGTCCATAGAGGTGGACAATATGAACCAAGTATGGGGTTTAAACAGAGAAGAGTTCTAAGTGGAACCTTGAGGAACCCCATCCTATAAGATATTAAGTGTGGAGAAGACCGTGAGCTCACTGGAAGCATTCAAATAGCCTGAGAGTGAGTAGCTAGAAAGGGAAGAGGAAAAAGCAGAGAGGAGTATCATTTCTCATTGATTTTGATTTTTACAATTTCCTCTCTTTTTCCTCGCTGCTATGACAGAAGTAAGTTTTGGGGTTATATCTTTGGTGGAGGAAGTAAAAAGTTATGTGAGCCAAATTCTTCTCCTTTCATTTTATTTTGGTTTTTTTTAATTAAATACTTTAAAATAAGGAAATGCAATATTTATAGCACTTAAACCTCTTCATATTTTTTCTGTATCACTGAAAGAAGAAAACTGTTTTAGCGGAAATTTAGGAAACTACAGAAAACATACTGTATATGACTATAATATTGAAATTTTGAGTATACTTTGAATAAAATTCAATATATTTGAATAAAATTCTTTTGCTCCACTTTTAAAATTGCAAAATGCAGCTTTTCATAGTATACCTTTGATATGTTCCCTTCGCCAATGGAATTAATAGTTCCATGTTTAACCCAGTCAGTATAGAATTTCTCAGTATATTCTTGAAATGTATACTTTCATGAACTAATCTCAAAGGGCTCCTTTACTACTTAGAACGAAGCTTCCATAATCTCCCTGGACCCATTCTGAACTTATTCCTAATCCATTCCTTCAGCCCCAATAACACAGAGGCACTCACTTGAGTAGGTACATGCACCCACTGTTTCACTACGGGACTAGTAGCCAGGAGCAGTGTTTGGGTCATGAGACAAGCTATGCAGTTCTTCCTTACTCCATGGCCCCTCTGCTTCAACAGCCATTTTTCCTCACTATGAAAATCTGCTTCTTTCATCCCCCATGTCTGGCTAGACCAAAAGTACCATGGCCAGTGATGAGTACCAAGTGCTGGGTTAACACACAGGAAGGAACTCATTGAGGAGATTCTCTGAGGAGGTTCCTAAAATGAAATTGCTCATCATTCACTGAATTAGCAGCATCCTTTTGGTCTTCTTCTCCTAAATTTTCTACTTTAATTTTACATGTAGTTACTACACTCAGTGAATAAAATCAGATTTTACAATTGAAGATTTTTATTGTGATATTTTCTGCCCCACTTCCCCAAATATTTACCTTCTTAACCCTCTGACCTTAGAATGTGGCTTCCAATGTCTGACTTTGCCAAACAGGTATTTTCTAGTTAAGATTTTAACAATATTTACATATTCTTGTAAACATACTCTATTCTGGTCTAGGTATATGAGAGTTCTTAGATAGAAATAAGCAAAGTGATCCATTTAGCACCTAATGTTTTTTCCAATAATGAGAAATGTTCTTGTAAAATATTTGGACCAAAAATTACCTGAATCACCATGAGAAAATTTGAAATACCAAGCCAATTATTTTGGTTGGTAAAACAGAGTTTGCACATTTGCAAACTCTTGGAGTTTGGAGAAAAAAATATCAAAGACTTAAAATCATTGTTTCATTTATGTGATTTAGGTAGCATGAATTAAGTGTTTTAAGGGGAATTTGCAGGAAACTCAAGGTGTATTGACGAATCATACCTATTGATGATAACTGGCGATTATCCACAGAGAAGTCACATAAATGGGGTGGGTGGAAAATTGCTGAAAGGACATAACAGAGAACATTCGTTTGGAAGGTGTACCCTACATTATTGAACTCACCCCTGTTCTCTATTCTATTTAACCGTGGGGAATGACTTTCTTAAAACTTATTTTTAACTCTAATCAATTTCTCTTTGATTCTTTGGATAACATGCAAACTCAATATATCCTTCCACAAACTCTTCACAAAGTTGCACCAGTGCCGCTGCTCTGATACGTGGCATGTTCCTGCTGACCTAATAGTCATTCATATCCAAGGAAGCGACTTCTTATGGGGAAAGCTTGGTTAGTAAGAAAAGATTATTTTCTTCTGCCCATCAGATGTTCCTTGAAATGATATATTTTGGTGCATCTGCTACTGAGCAGATTTCTTATAGAAATCTTACCTCTTTATATAAACAAAAGAAAAACTTTCTACCTTCCAATCAGGTCTAGTCAGGTAAGTTTACTCAAGAGAAGAGCTAAGGCCACAGGTATTTAATCTCATATTGTAACATTTAAACAACACTGGAGATGCCATCCAACCAAAAACCTCTCTACTCCCATCTGTCTTCAAACACAATTCTAATAAATGTTGTTTTATTTCTGAAGAGACTGAAATATTTCCATGCCAAACCATCAGGAGTCAGACTAATTAAAGATAGGGAACTTCTCACATTTAAATCTAAGAATCCTCTGAGAAAAAAACAGTCAATTCCCCAGAATTTAGAAGCAGGCCAACCCTAGCCTTCTCCTTTGTGTAAGAGGAGTTAAGGAATGATCACAGTCGCACACACCCCCTTCTTTCTACTTTACTATTTCTAAGTTTTATCATCTTACTGTCTTATTGCCTCCAACGCACATCCCATGGGATATCAGATGATCCACTGGGATTCTGAGAAGAAAATAGTAGAACTTCTATTTCTACTTAATTTTTTCTCCTCTCCTTTCTAATTCTATGTTTATGCGTGATTTTACAATGTGCATAAATCAGTAAAAATATATATGTATACATACAAATATACTGGGAAGTGGGGGGAAAGTTTATTTTTGATATGAATACATATGTAAGAAAGTTTGTGGAGTGCTAGTGTTATTAAAACTGCCCCCTGCTCCTGCTGTAAGTCACACCCAGGTCAACCATCTTCCACAGCTTCACTGGAGAACAGTTTTTTGAATGTCTAATCATTTTAGTTCTCTGTACAATTATTGCTGATGAATTGCCAAAGTTTGACATTCAAGACCTTTTGTATTCCAGCTCACCCAAAATCCCAGTCTTAGCTTCAGCAGTACTTCCTGGAGCTCTCCTCCCAGGAATTCACTGTTTTTGCTGTATTGGCATTGTCACTATTGTCTGAACATAGTCTGATGCTCTTCTGTCTGTTCAAAAACATTCATTCTGCCTTGAATGTCCTCTACTAAAAATTTTCTAGGGGATATTAGCCCACCCAGATCTCAATAGGCAGAAGTGAGATTTTTTTCCTACCATATAATTAGAAAGCATATTTAATTCTCTGTAAGCATTTATTTGCAATGTATTTGTGTTTATGTCTGTCTCTCACTCTAAACTGTAAGCCCAGAGAAAGAATGGCCCATTTTCAATTATCCTTATATTTACCAAGCACCTTATTCAATGCCAATTCACCTAGTTTGTTTTTATAAAGTATGTGTTGAATTATTTCAAGTTGAATCAATAGGTAATATTAATAACTTATTCTTAGTAACAAAGAATAAGAAATACATCTTGCTAGTTATTTGCTTCCAAAATATTGCCCCTATATGCATTTGCTGTGAATTTATATTGCTATTTACAGCTCTTCCAATGCTTCTAGCTTTAGAAATAAGATAACATTCAGAAAGGCTTCATGGATGCTCAGGGACATTTTCCTGGAAAAATGATCACTGTGATGACCTTAGGAGGTATTATTTGAGAACTCTCTACTTATATTTTTTTATGTCTCAATTATTTTATTTTATTTTAACTAAGATGGAAAGCCCTCAGGGAAGTAACTGAATCATGTTTTCTGAGTTATGAGCCTCAAAAGACACTTCTGAAAATTCATATGTAAATATATCATCATCACCATAGTTGCCCCAAAGAGTGTGTTATGTTTAAATAAAAACCAGAGATTCATGTTATTTAAAACCATGGTTTTATAAAGTTCTCCTCTAGCCTAGTGTTGTCTTTCACAGAGCTGCACACGGTGTGTGTCCCTCACCTAGAGGTCCACAGTAAAGCGGTGTAGAAACCTGATTCCCACAGGCTTCACTGACAACACATTCCCTAAGGTTAGAGGTCTCTGGAGTTGTTCAAATAGAAAATAAATACTGATTGGACACATTTAGTATAAATGTCTATAACACTTTCTTTCAGTAATTAATAATTTGGCTTTCCCAATCTCTCAATCATTTTACATTTTTATAGATGATAAAAAACTTTGCTATTTAAATTATATTTTCATATATCGATAGATTCACTTTTTAGATGTGACCCTTTACAGTTCACACTATTGTCTAACTTTTAAATGAATACCATGTATCTTATGTGATACTCATACAAATTTAAACGTAGAGGGCACACAAAATTTTTTTATGAATAGTGCCGATGATGATGAGGGTGATGATGTGGTGGTGATGATGATGACAGGAATAAGACTGAAAGCCAGATAATATTAAATGTTCACATGTTCAGTGCCATACAATGAATTAAATGCTTTCATAAATTAGCTCATTTAATCTTCTCAGTCATTCCATGCAGTAATTAATATTATCCCATATTCTAAAATTATTATATGAAAAGCCCTTTTGAAAGTTAAGAAAACCCAAATAACTTTTAAAACTAGTTTTACTTCATCTAGAATTCTTTTTTTCATAATCACACTTCTGGTACAAATGTATTATACTATAAATTAAGTGAGTTTGCATTTTGAGGGGACACCAGAGAATCAAGACTTAAGTTTTTTAATGTTAAAATAATTTTCCTAATCCCCAGCGTGTCCCCAATACACTCTGAAATTTACCAGATACCCAGAAGGGAAATATAACTTCATACTTCAAAAATTACAAAAGGAAAGTAGAATAAACTCCATTGTTACACAACTAGATGTATTTACCTAGAGCATACATCTTGTAAAAACTATATTGTTAAGTAATAGAATTTGACAGGCTGAATGTTAGATCTATAAACACAGGATACCTATGGACTAGAGAAAGAAAGAATGAGAATATGAAACAGCAAACATATCAAGAGCAAGCTCAAGGAAAGGAGGAAATCCTGCATACGCATACATAGGCTTGAGAAACTCCAGGAAGCCTACGTAGAGAATGTTCTTTTTATCAAACTTCCCACTAAGAATGTTCCTGTGGGAAGAGCAAAGGCAGGAAAGTACTGCATCTCTTAAAATCTCAATGCAAGGACTGAATTCTTACTCTCCCAACTCATCCCTGATGGTTCAGCAGGGGATGACACAATTGCAATAAAGTATTTTGTTACATTACCAAAAAAAACCCACAACCTGAGATACAGATGGACAGAAAATATTAGATTGTTCCAAAGGCTCTAATTTCTGGAATTTAAAGCTTTCAAATATCTGCACATCAACTTTCTAATATAACTTTTCATCAACATGCAAATAACCACAAATCTGCAAATTTGTTGGTATTATCATGTTGGTAAATTTTCTTGACTCAATATTTCTTAAAATATGCAAAGGAGAACAGAAAATTTATATTCCTCCCACTTTGTCATCTTATGAATTTCAGTAAGATAGAGAGTAGCAACTCCTGGACACTTTTAGGAAAACCCAGCCTTTCCTCTCTAGTCCATTCTGACAACATGGAAAAAGTCCGTAAAAAGCAAAAACATTACCTTCTCTTTTGTCCCAATGACACCACCAAAGGTCAGTCCACTTACAAGAACTTAGTAACAAATGGTGAATTGCAAAAGGTAACTAGCTTATCTCCTATGATTAGAATCATTACATTGCTCATTGCTCTGCCATTATGTGTCCTTGTACATAATCTTCTCTGTTCAGTTCCATCTTGTAAAAAAAGGTCCAAAAAAGAAAATGTCAGATAAGGGATTACAACAATGATGACCTGGTTACATGGGATTACAACCATGATATATGATGGCCCTTTTTGCATAAATGCAGTACAGACTTAAACCTGGATTGATTCCAAGCCTTAAGTACTCGAGATGAGAATGTGCTTGAAAAGGATAGATTTTATTTAGTAATCTTAATAGCCACACTGCCACTTCTCAAGCCCTAGACACTGTAGCTTTGTGTGCCTCTGAGGACTTTCCCCATCAGGCACCTCGTCAAATTAGGTCCTCTATGACATTTCACGAAAAATGAAGGTATCCCTAAGAAGGGTAAATGTAATATTATTCAACTCAATTTGAAACATTTTAAAAAGACTCCTATAGCACTGTAAGCTTTGTCCACTAGGCCATTGAATGCTTGCTATTTTGATGTAATATCACAGAAAAGACAAAAAGTTTGATTCTATACTAAAATGTCAGCTCAAATATAAATAATGGTTAAACATTTTGTGCAACATATATTTTCTTTTTTCTGAATTTAGGGACGTGATAAGAATAAATGGGGGAAAAACTGGTGTAGTAAATCCACAATTTTTTGTACCCTCTTAACTGCACATACATAGTAGCAATAAATAAAATATAAAAAGAAAATCAAAAGAATAAGTAACGTTCTAGTGCAAGAAAAACTCTTTTGTAAACTGGAAATGGAACATAACTGCAAAGCAGTGAGGAGAATGAAGGAAAAGGCTTGTTGAATCTCAGGTTTGGAAGAGACTGAATAATAGACTGAAATTTAGTTACAGGTCGTTAACAGAGACCAAAAGAGTGTTTCATATGCCTGGAGTATAATTTAGACTTGTTACTTGAAGAAAGAAGCTAAGAACAACTGCTGCTGATGTCTGTGGGCTCATAGAAACATGTGGGCTGAAGAGATGGGAGGATATAAACATAGACTTATATACAGGAAATAAACCAGGTCTGACTCTGTACTAGCTGGATCCACAATCTCCCAAAGTAGAAAAACCAAAATGATAGACCTGATTCTAGATGCTGATTCTTATGGAACATGGTTCAGACAGACCACTAGACAGAAGATCACATAGGTGGAGGGAGGGAGAGAGAGAGAGAGAGCAAGTGAGCAAGAGAATCTTTTCCAATCAAAATAAGCTCGCAAACCAAAATTTTGAATTGCTTGAAGAAAGACAAACACATAAAAAGCAAACAAAAATCAACAATTAGAATATAAATTCACTCCATATGAAGTCAATTCATGAAAGTACTTGATAAACATTTTAAAGTAAATATATTTAAGATGCTTTAAGTTATAAATTAAGATAAAACATTGATAAAAATAAAAAAGGAAATGTTAAACAAAAACAAAGGAAATGTGTACGAAACAACTACAGGTAGATGCTTAAAGAATCCACTAGAAATCTGGGGGACAATATAATCATTTTAATGAAAATTCTAGTAGATTATTAGAATAATGGCCCCCAATGACTCACAACCCACTTATTCCATACCCTTCTGCAATATGATTTCTGTACTCTCTATTAAGAACTAGTGTCTGTCTCCCATCTCTTCAATCTGGCCTGGATCTGAGAGTTGCACTGACTAATAGAACACGGCAGAAGTGACATTGTGTGTCTGCCTATGCCAGCCTTAAGAGATCTTGAACTTCTGCTTTCTCTGTTGTTGAATGAATCTTGCATCATGTGAAGATGCCAATTATGGGTTCTAAAGGATGAGAAGTCACACAGAGGAGGAAGCAGAAAGCTAGAGCCAACAACCAACACCCACTGCCAGACGTGCAATTGAGACCAACTTGAAATATCCACCACAGTTCAGCTTGACTGAAACCACATACGAGGGCTCCCATGCGAGATCAGCATGGAAACTGCCCAGCTGAGCTCAAAATAAATTAAACAAACAAACAGTTGTTATTTTAAGCCACTGAATTTTAGAGTGGCTTGTTATGCATAAATTAGTAACAGTCACAAAAATTGTTATCTATAAATCCAGTGCTGCCATAACAAAAACCTAAAAGCTTGGCATTGGCTTTGGTACTAGGTGGTAGGCGGAGGCTGTAAGACAGTGAAGAAACTATCAGTATTAAATAGAAAGACAGTGAGAAACTGTTCGTTGAGTCTGGAAAGATGGGGATCAGTAATTCAAAACTATTGGCAAAATTAAGCCCTCAATACCTGGGAAGATAGAAAGTGTACTCAAACAACTACGAAATCTGGCTAACGAGATATCCAGGCCGAATACTGAAACCGATGTTTGGCTTTTTGTGTCAGTCCATGACAAACGTAAGATGAGAGAGAGATGAGCTAAAGAGAGAATGATTCAGCTGGCAAGCAGAATTTAGAGGAAATATAAAGAATCAAGACATGCTGGATTATAAAATAAAACCATTTCATATTTCTAAACTTTCCAGCTACAGTCTCAGAGTAAAGATCAAATAAGTGTGTAGCTAAAAGACCATTGGTTAAGAACACAGAGTGGGAGTGCTCAGGAAACCCTCACAGCTAGACAAAGAGTTTCTAAGAAGGCTAAGGATATTGTCTCACAACAACCTCACATATGGCCCAAAGTAAATAGAGATCTATTTCAAAAGAATTATAGATGGCTTTTGGGGCATGGAGGAAATATCAATTTGATTATTTCAAAATCTTTTTAAGGGAGTTATAAGAGGCTCAAGTGTAGGGAGCAGAGATGGTCCAAAACAAAGAGAAGCCCCTGGAATCTGAAATTTCTATGGTTAGGAAACATGCTGAGAACACCTTTCAGAGAATAATTGGGCCCTTACTAGAATTCATTTCTTTACCATGAAAAAGGAGGCTCTGACATACGGCTGGGTTTCAGAATTGCCATAGTCTAGTGACTGCTATATTTTTCATCCTATTTCTCCCCTTTTTAATTGGGTATATCTGTTGTAGTTATTCTGTCCCTGTCTTACTATTATATGTTTAGTGTATAGGGTGAGGATAAACTGTCCTTTTACTTTCCAAGTCTCTAGATCAAGAGTGGCTATACCCGAAGAGCTGCAAATGAGGAACCTCATCTATCACCTAACCTGTTGTGACAGTGATGCCATGATCAGATAAAATTGTGGGACTATAGGGAGGGACTAAGCATATTTTGTATGGGGGAAAAATATGAGCCATTTGGTCTAGATGGTGGGTACTAAAATAGATTGTTTCCATAACGCCTCCCCCCAAATCACACTTCTCTCTGTCCACAGCCTTTTGAAATATGACTTTGAAGCTTCTCCCATTAACAGGTAGAATCTAATTCTCCACCACCTTGATTCTGAGCTGGCCTTGTTCTTGCTTTAACCAATAAGCTGTGGGGAAAATTATGTTGTGCAAATTTGAAGTCTAGGCTTTAAGACCTCTTGCAACTTCTGCTTTCAACCTCTTGGAATGCTTCACTTATTGTATGAACAAAACAAACATGACCTACTGGAGGATGAGACGATGAAGAAAAAGGCACCCCAGCCAACTATCAGCACTAACTGTCAAACAGGTAAGTGAGGCCATCTTGAAACACACTCCCCAATTGAGCTGACTGTACTACATGAGTGAGTCCAGGCAAGATCAGCAGAAGAATCAACCAGTGAAGCCCAGGCAAAACTGAAGAATCATGAAGAATCAAATGATTATTTTAATGATAAAGTTCGTTTGGGGGAGAAGGGGAGTGGTTATTATAAGCAATAGATAACTGATACCCAAAACTATCAGATAAACTAAAATCTAGCCAACACTCAAAGAGAATTAGTGAATTAGAACATGATATGGGACATTCACTCAGAACAAAACATAAAGTGATAATTTTTTTAAATATGAAAAAGGTGTGAGACATGAAAAAGTTTTGAGAGAGGCTTAAATATGACTAATAGGAAGGAGTTCCAGAAGAAGCGAATGAAGGGAATGGCAGAGAGAGAACTTTTGAGAACTAAGTTATGAGATTGCATTCTGAGTGCTAGGGAGATACACCCAAACCTACATACAGCACGTTATAGTGAGGCTGTCGCACATAAGTAAAAAAGAGAATGTGTTTTTTTAAATACATTTTAACATCAGAAGGAAAAGACACATTACCTACAAAAGAACAGCAAACTAATAACAGACTCTTTTCACTGACACAATAGGTGCCAAAAAATAATGAAGTAGTATCTTCAAAATGTAGAAGGAAAATAATTCAGTCTGGGATTTTATATCCAACTAAACCATCTTTCAAGAGTTTAAGAAAATCAAGAAATTTTTCAGACATACAAATGTTAAGAGTTTACCACTCACAGAATATCACCAAATTAACAAGTAAAGCATGTGGTTAATTTTTATATAGTTAATCTAGAGAAAAGGCATAGAATATAAGAACATCAGTGTGCACAGAAATAGATAAAACACATCAATGCATTTAATTAACTAATAACTAACAATAAAGTAACTAAACCTTGCCATTTCCGTGAAAATGTAAGTTCCATGATGATTTTGTTTATCTCTGGACTGTAAGACTTAGTGCCTGGAACATAGGTTCAATAAATATTTATTAAATGAAGAATTTAAGTCCTTGTGTTTGTGAAGAGAATGAAACTATTGAAAAAAATCTCAATTTGTCAGAAAAAAAATAATTAGCCAGCCCTGGTGGTCTAGTGGTTAAGATTAGGCACTCTCACCACCATGGCCCAGGTTGGTTTCCCAGTCAGGGAACCATACCACTCATCTGTCAGTTGTCATACTGTGGTGACTGTGTGTTACTGTGATGCTGAAAGCTCTGCCACCAGTATTTCAAATACCAGCAGGGTCACTCATGGTGGACAGCTTTCAGCAGAGCTTCTAGACTAAGACAGACTAGGAAGAAGGATCTGGCCACCCACTTCCAAAAACACTGCCCACAAAAACCCTATGGATAGCAGTGGGGCATTGTCTGATAATAGCACCAGAAGGTGAGAGGGTGGTATAAACAGACTGGGCAGGGTTCCACTCTGTTGTACACGGGGTCTCTAAGAGTCAGAATCAACTTGACGGCATTAACAATGAATGCATTTAAGTAATTAAAAATTCTACTAAAAACAGAAATATAACCTACAGAGTCCAATAGAAGGCATAAATTAAAATTCTACCAATTTAATAGTGCACCTGTCAGGTGCAAGAGCAACAGGGAAGGCCAAAAGCTGAGGGTGGATAAGGAACATTAAGAAAAACACTCTGGCAACCCAGTTTCTACCCTAATGTATTGCTAGAAGAATGTGAAGCTGGTGATACACTGATGGTAACCATAGCAACTACAGAATCCCAAAAATCTAAACTCATGACTAGATTGACTCAAGTCTCCATATCAACAGCCTAATGGAAGAGACACACACATTTCTATGCAAAAATGGCAATTTACCTCAGTCTGTACTGTGCTGCCTTGATGTCCAGAATTAAAAAAAAAAGAAAATTACAAGACACACAAAAAATAAGGAAAGAAGAACCCACTGAGATACAGCAATCAAATGAATCCAGTTCAGAAAAGACCCCAATGTTGGAATTATCAGGCAATAAATTTAAAACAACTATGATTAATAGTTTAAAAATTCTAAGCATAGTTTCCTCGTCTGCAAAATGGGGATTTTAAAAAGCATCTGATTCATATGGTTTTTGTGCAGATTAAATGAGATAGTGGTATTAAATGCATACTTAAAAAAACTCCTGACACAGAATAAGGATTTAGTAGATGGCAGTAGTTGTGGTCACTACTACCTTGAACACTTAATAAAAGCTTCACTAGTTTTATTCCAAAATTCCTGAGCATATTGATAAGCCTTACCTTGCCCACTCCAAGCTGATTCCACCACTTCCTTGCTTCTTTTGCCTCAGCTGTGAGCTTTTCATCAGGAAGGGGAGATGACATATAGCTGAGCCTCTTTCTCCATTGTGTTAGTAACTCAGCTATTGGTAACTCTGCCAGTTCTCTATTCAAGAACATTGGAAGACTTTTCCTCACAAAAAAGTTAGCAACTGTGTTGTAGCTGTGTTGTTATCCCAGAACTTAAAATTTAATTTTCCACTTCTTGTCTTATTTCTAGTTGTCCCTACCATAAAACCAAAAAGTATAGATGGCACCGCCAATATCAATTTAAAATATTACTTGTAACATACTTTCGAATTATTCCTCTCTACCTTAAAATCTGTATTGCTTTTACAAGTAAAATTCAATTCAAAGTCTTAATTCATACACTAATCAGAAACACCCAACTGCGATGATGAATATTGTTCCTAAAACCTCGAGATTATCATTCAAGAGGAAGAAGCTGGATTAAAGAATCAACTTCATTCCACCAATCTTTTCAGAGTTTATAGCTCCCTTTTATTTTTATATTGCTTGAGTTATTTCCGCTGATAGATTCTGTGCCTTGAAATACAGTCTTCAACTAATAAAATACATAGGATTCAGGCAACAGAAGGTGTCCACCTCTTCTAACCCTGGATTCTCCTTAACTGTAGTAACCAGGCTATATTTATAGTGTGAATAGCATTGACCAGCTACTAGTAACCAGGAGAGGTATTGAGTATGTTTAACATATTGCACCTTCATGGTTGCTGTAGTTCTTTCAAAAGTGATTTATCAAAATTAAAGTTAGTGGCAAGTGCAACGTGAAGGTAAGTCTGTGAGGTATCTGTATTCTTCAGCTGCCCTGTGTGTGATATCTACTATCGTAATCTTGACAGCAAATTTTACGAAGGGTTTATGCACATGTACATATGTTTCCCTAGCTACTTTGCTATGGTTTCCTCACTAAATTGGCATTACTTTTTAAAAGAATAATTATTTCAAGAGGGCAAATCCGAGAACTGTTGATATCATGTAGTTCATTCTCCTCTTTTACAGAGGATAAGTGACCTCCCTACATCAGTGGCAAAGCTAGAATTGCAAACCCAGGTCGTGTGACTTGAGTCCATCCTCCTGACCACTCTGCTGGGCTGCTTCTCAATATTTAGTAGGTAATCTAACTGCTACTAACTGGATAACCTCAGGAAAGCCATGTAACTCCTTTAAGACATAGCTTCCTCATATGGAAAATGGGGATAATAACAGTGCCTATCTCACAGTGTCATTGCAAGAATTAAATGAATTAATATTTGAAAGCATTTACAACAGTGCTTGACATATTGTAAGACCTGTACAGGTGTTAGCTGAAATAAGTTCTGTTACTTTAAATACCACCCTTGAGCTATCTTATTGATATCACTTAATATTTTGATAGGCAGCTTAAAAAATGTTAGTGCAAATTATAAGTAAATAAAAGAATAACTGTTGGTCTGTGGCTAGGATAAATTAGAACATTGACATGAAATCCCCTTGCAGTTGTATGATCACTTGCCTGACAATACCAAGTGAGCACACAGCTGCTCAATCCTTTGTAGAAGAAAACATACTCATACTTCAAGACATTAATTATGATAGTTAGCATTTACTGGCCACTTACTAGGCACTATTCTAAATATTAATGTATTAATTCTAATTGCCAGAATAACCCTACGGAATAGGTACCACTATTAGCCCCATTTTACCTATGAGGAAAATGAGGCACAGAAAAGTAGCTTGTGCAAGTTCACACAGCTAATAACTGGTAGAGCCAAGATAGGAAAACTGATCACGTCCTGAGCACGTCCCAATTTAGTCAGTCCTCTGCTCTTCCCTTACCCCAGAGTGGTAGAATCCTACTGAGGAACATAAAGAATATATAGGAAAAATATATATATATATATATAGTTTCTAAAATGTAGCCTCTTCACTGTCTGGTGCTAACCAACTGTGAATGGATAGACAGTTCTACTGAAAGTGATCAAGTTCAGGAAGAAAGTGAACCTTGTTCCTTTCTCAGCCTCAGTGAAGAGTGAGGTTGCTAGTGGCACTGACGTTTTCCCTGCGTATGAGGGAGCTGAGGGTTTTGAACAGAGCAAAGGAAGTGGGTGTGTAATCTGCAAAAAGTAACATGTCTTATGAAAGTATAAGTCAGTCTCATCTAGACTGGCTGGTATTTTCGCAATGATCACCGATTCATTATACATTTTAACATGTAATTAAGAGTTCCCAGCCTCGTTGCCACTCGACCACTTCTAAATTCTTCTCTCTCTAGAAGTAAAGAGCTGCATGTTCTGAGAGTGAGGAGGAAAGCTCTAAGAGATCATCTAGAATCTAGAAAATTGTTTTCTAGATCAATGACTTGCACATGATTGCAAACCCTAGTGACTCTGAGTGTGTTAGTAGAACTTCGTTGAATGGACTTTTCCAGCAATCAGGGTATGTCTACTCAGGGAGGATTTGTGGCCTGTTCTTTCAAGTTGGGAAGAGCTGGTCATGGAGACATAGGCAGCTCCTTTTCACTTCCAGGAGTCAGATATAGAGAGAATTTTGGCCTCTAGCTCCATGTTGTTTTCCTTGATACGTTTTCTGTTACACTGGCAACTGAAAAAGTGGGGCCCTGGCAAGAATTTCAGGGAGCAATGATGGGATAGAAAGATGCCAAGATAGGCAGACTTTAATACACTGCTGGTGAGCAGGCCTTGGGAAGCCCTCTCCATAGCGAGAACAGAGGCATGCTTAAGTTGGAGACTCGTCTGCTTGCCCCAGGTAATAAAAAGAGGAACTTCTCCAGTTGGTCGAAGAGATGAGGTGAGAGGGCAGAGGATTCTAGTAGAAAGCAGACCTTTAAGCTACCAGGACACTACCTTACAGCCTTTGCACACACAAATGAAAAGCAGAGGCCTTGACGTTGTCCTTTCGGTATACTGACTCAACAAATATCTCTTGCCAGCTCCTAATATGCTAGGCATTGCTGATATATTGGTCAATTAGAAAGATAGCTTCCTGTCCCTGGAGCTGATAGCATAAAAGGGAATAATTGCACAAGTAATTACAATTGTGATGAGCGTATGAAGAACTATAGATCATTATAGGAGCCCATAATGGGAAGCCTAACCTTGCTTAGTCAAATAAAACAGAAAGCCTTTGAGCCAAAGCCTCAAAGAGGGGTAGGCTTCAGCTTCTCTATGTGAGGATGATGGGGAGAAGCGGATGTAGAGAATTTTAGGCAGAGGAGAAAGAAATATAGCCTTGGCGGCTCATTCACATGGCTGAATTTATGCTTTAAAATGTCAATCTATCTTCTCCCATCCAGAACGTGGTAAGGATTGAGGAGGGCAGAATGATGATATTAGCTAATATGTATCATAGGTTTTTTATGTGCCAAAATTCTAAATGTTTTATATTCGATACCTTATTTAATCCAAGCAGCAGGCTTATAAGGAAAGTGCTATCATTATTTCCATTTTACATATGAGGAAACGAAAGAGCAAAGAGTTTATACCGCATATAAATGACAAAGCCAAGAATTCAAATACAGGTCTCCCTGGCACACACCCTGAATTCTTTCCACAACACCCTTCCATATTTGTTAGAGGGAAACAGAAATGAAAAAGCAATACTCAGTAAAGCAGAATAAATTATCCTGGGGAAGAGGAATGAGGGGAGGAATACTCCTGTCTGACTATTTATAATTTACCTATTTCCTCAAAAAAAAATTGCCAAAGAGTCTGTCTGCCTGTTTGAAGAAGAATTTGCGAGGATTCTTAGAGAATCAATACCAGGAAGCACCACTGTGCAGCCCATTACAGATGTCCAAGATTTGCCTCAGAGTCTGCCTTGTCCATGCCCTGGTAAGGCGTCTGTCAACTCAAAACCCAATGTACTTCCTTTCCAGTGGAAAGGACATTTTTTCAAGGTGAAGTGGAAGGTAATCCTTCTCAAAATACAAATAATTTCACACAGGAAACATCTAGCTTTTTCTTGAGTCATGTTATACCGTTGCCTCGACAGCCATATTGTGCAAGACAATTCTCTTAAGGCCCGAAATTGTTTTTATATTCACAAAAAAGGATTATAGTAGGGGAAAAAGTTTCACAAAGATCAAAATAATTCAAACACAGCACAAGGATATACTATTAAATTTCAGTGAAAAGAAAACTTCAAAATTCACTCAAAAACATCATCAGATAATCAAACTGTCAGAAGACAACTTCTCTCATATCACCCAAGGAGACAGGACTGATCATTCTCAGAATGCACTGTTCAAAGAAAAGAGGCTCACAAATCCATTCATCTTGTTAAGAGTTGTCAACTTTGCATTTTAAAACTCATTTCAATCACATAAGAATAATGCACTTCCTGCATCTCTTAGTGAGTCAAAAGAAAGAGAAAACAAATCAATACATGTTATTCAAATCAAAAATGTATTTTTTCATTATTGAAAGAAGTAAAAAATAATTTCTTTTAGCATCAATAGTGGCATTAAACTGTAACACCTCTCTTTTTCATTTATTGGTGATTGTTTTTTCTTGTGGAGCATATAAAATGCTTACAGTTTTTTTCCCCTTTTACTGTCTTCAATAATAATCTCCCTGGGACTTAGTTCTAAAGTCTTTGGAAACTACTGATATGTTAATTGGCTTTTTTAATTCTCCTAAAAATATAAATTTCATTTAATTGCCACATATGGCCTTTCCTTTAAATATTAATGACTCCTCAACAAGTAATGTCTATAAATAAAACCAGATTTCAAAAGCCCTCTATAATAGAGGAATGAAAATCTAGTAGATTTTACTTACCTGCCACAACTGAAAAATCAGTATAAATGTGAGGAAATGTCATTTTGTTTTGGAGAATGTAGACAAACAAAACATAAAGTGCATGTGTGGCTTGGCAGCCACTGCTAAGAAATAGTGCAAAGAAGAGGAGAAACAAGGTCAGACAACCCTGTCTCCAGTTCAGAAACTAGGAAAGACCAATAGTTGTAGTTAGAACGGGAGACTGTTCTAAGAGTTGAGGGAGAGGAGAGTACAGAGCTAGTGCAATCCTCTCACTGGACAGAGGCAGAAACAGAAGGAATGGAAGGCCGCATTTACACAACTAGCTAGATCAACATAAAACATCTAGCACTTTACTATTCTCAAAGCCTTTTATGTTTTATCCCATGGGTAGCATTATCCCAAATTTATAGATAAAACTAAAACAGGGACACTAAATGACTTCACTAAGAGCTCACAAGCAAATCAATCACATAACTAACATTCAAACTTGGGACCAGTGCTCCGTTAAGTACACCGAGCCTCCTGCACAAGGTCTTCAATTGCACAACACACATTTATGGAATGCTATTAGAATACTGTGCTGGGCTTTATGTAGAGAGAGCTACTGGGTGTGATGTGTTCCTTTAGGGTATTTGCATCATAAAGAGGACTTTTATCTTCAACTAACCACGTGGACAAAGTTATTTCCAGGGGTCAGTGAGTCATTGATTATTCAATATCCAAATGGGGAAAAAATCCACAATCTAAATCCTCTGAATATAAAATTTTCGGAAAATAAATTAGAGACTTTTTTTTAGTCTAGCAAGAGGAATTCAATAAGAGCAGACACATTAATAATAAAAAGATCAACTTTGACCAAAAATGAATATGAGACTGACTAATCTATTAAGGTCTTACTTTTCTGCAATACAATAAAACAAGTCCTATTCTCCTGAACAAGCAAGCTTCAAGAAAGTCAGATTTAGTGTCATCTATCCTATTTTGGCCAAACCTGACTCCACCACTAATTTCCAATAACTTTCATGATCTCTCACCCTCTAGTTAACCATAAGATATCTCAGGCCACCATACATCTTAGGCTCATTTATACACATCACAAAATCTCAGTAAACATGAGTGTGCCTTTTCTTTGTCATATCTTTCACTTAAAAGATTTCTGTATTTTTCAACTCCATCAGTTCCACGTACAGTCATAAATCATGGCTGAAAATTTTCATCTTTTTTCTTGCCTTCATATTTCTCCCATACACTATTACTTTTGTTGCTCTGCAACTTAAGTAGATTGGGGATGGGCAAAATATGTATGAAAACCTCTAAGAGAATTTTGTATTGATCTTTATGAAAACGAAGACTCTGAAACTGGAGTTCTAGTGATTAAGAGTATATCTTATTGTTACTTTCAGCTAAAATAAGCAAAACTAAGGAAACAGAGCTTAAGAAACTTTCAGAAATATTGACAGATTTTTCAAGTAATATAGACCAAATATTTTGTGCTTTATGTAAACATAACTTGAACTAAAATAAAATTTATCATTTAATGAAATGATTTTAAATGTAGGTTAATCAGTTTCCCTCCTTTCTCCCATGTTCTCATTCTCCTCATGTTGTGATTCCTAATTATATATAAATGTACTTCATTGAACACCATGCCCCTTTTTGCTCCTATTACATTTTTTTACACCCTATTCAGCAAATCTTTTTGAAATACGTGTCCATATTCATAGCTCTTCTTTCTCACCTCTCATGCACTCAACCCCTTTTAATCAGGCTTTCATCCTCACCATTCCACAGAAGTAAGTGACACCCATGTTTTCAAATTCAATAGCTACCTCTCTACCCTCGATTTTTTTACTGTCTCCATAGTTTTGTCTTTTCCAGAATATCATATAGTTGGAATCATACAGTATGTAGTCTTTTCAGATTGGCTTCTTTCACTTAGTAATATGCATTTAAGTTTCTTCCATACCTTTTCATGTCTCAATCATTCATTTCTTTTCAGCATTGGACAATACTCCATTGTCCAGATGTACCAGAGTTCGTTTACCCATTCACCTACTCTTGGTTGCTTCCAAGTTTTGGCAATTGTAAATAAAGCTGCTATAAACAATCATGTGCAGAATTTTGCGTGGTCATGAGTTTTCAACTCCTTTGGGTAAATATCAAGGTGCACGATTGCTGGATCATATGGTAAGAGTATGTTTAATTTTATAAGAAACTGCCAAACTATTCTCTAAAGTGGCTGTACCATTTTGCAATCCCACCAGCTGTTGCTCCACATCCTCACCAGCATTTGCAGTTGTCAGTGTTCCAGATTTTGACCATTCTAATAGGTGTGTAGAGTCATATCATTGTTGTTTTAATTTGCATCCATCATAACATATGATGTGGGGTGTCTTTTCATGTGCTTATTTGCCATCTGTATATCTTCTTTGGTGAGGTGTCTTTTAAGGTCTTTGGCCAATTTTTTAACCAGGTTGTTTTCTTATTGTTGAGTTTTAAGAGTTCTTTGTATATTTTGGATAACTGTCCTTTATCTGATGTGTCTTTTGCAAATATTTTCTCCTAGTCTATAGCTTGTCTTTTCATTCTCATGACAATGTTTTGCAGAGCAAAAGTTTTTAATTTTAATTAAATCCAGTTTATCAATTCTTTATTTCATGGATCTTGCCTTTGGTATTTTATCTGTCATCTAGGTCTACCCTCTTCTTACTCCTTCTATTAACAGCTTGCAACACAGTTGGCCAGTTGCTAGTTGCTCATGCCCTCTTTCTCCAAACACTCCCTTTGCTTCTTTGACATCACACTTATCTGTCTCACACACACACACACACACACACTCTTTCTCCATCACTTTGCTTGCTGTGTTGCCTTTGTTTGAGCTACAAATGTTGGATTGGATCAGTGTTCACCTCAAACTTTCCTCTCATCTATACCCATGGCTTTAAATTTCATTTTTATGCCTGTTACTCTACACGTATATCTTGAGCAAACCTCTATGTTGATCTCCAGACTACTAAAACCAGCTGCATACTTGACATCTCCACGTGGATATCCAGTAATGATGTAAAACATGGTCACATTAGAATTACTGAACCTCCTAGATCCATTCTTATCCAATCAGCTGTATCTCAGTAAATGGAAAAACCATTCACCCAGTGGCTCAAACCAAGAAGCAAAAAGTCCTCCTTGGTTTTTCTCTTTCCCTCACATCCGCCATCCAATCTACAGAAAGTCCTACAATTCTATCTCTAAAGTCTATCCTGAATTTATTTAGTTTTTTTATCCCCAATGCTAATATCCCAGTTTTGCCACCATAATCTCTTAGACCTACTATGATAACTTCTTAACTTCTTCATGTCTTCCTCCTTATAATCCACTACCCACATAATAGCCTAAATGATCTTATAAAATGTAAACCAGATCATGTATTTTCCCTATTTAAACCTCCAGTGATTTCCTTTCGTACATAGAATAAAGTCCAAATCCCTTACTATGGCTCACAAGGCCCTTTATCATCTAAATCCTGCCTCCTTGCCACTGTACCTCTCACTCACCATGACACATGACACAGTTATCTCTATCTCTTTTTATTTCTTTGGACATATTGAGCCTCATTTCTGTATTAGGTTCTTTATTCTTGCTCTTCTTTCTACCAGGAATGCTCTGAACTAGACTGCCTCACAGCTGCTTCCTTGTTGTTAAACTCCTACTTCAAATGTAACCTTCTCAGAGAGGCTCTCCCTGATCACCCAACCCATCACAGGACCACAGTCATTCTTTTTTGCATAACTTGTTTTATTTCTCCATAGCTCTTACAACAATCTGAAATTACCTAACTAGTGCTCTTGCTAGTATTTATTGTGTGTCTCTATCCCTCTACTAGAATGTGAGCTCCAGGAGGGCAGGTACGTCATCTGACTTGTTTTATTATTGCTGTTTCCCAAGCTTTGGGAACAGTGCTTAGAACGTTGAAGGAACTCAATATGTTTTTTAAATGAATGAATGATTTCACCAAATATGTAGGTAGATAAAGAGCCATAAAAATTATTATGATCCTTGTTTTTGTAGTGAATCAGAACCAGTTGAGTTGCACAGAGGCATAAATCAAAGCATCCATAAGATCTGTTTGCATACAGAACTGATTTTTTATAGAACTTACAACCTTAATTACACTGTGTGACAACAGATACTAGGAGACTGTATTTACTTTATTTTGCAAATGTGCATAGTGACATATATATATAGGATAATCGATTCTTTAACGAAGTCAGATTTTTGAAATGCTAATTTAATGTTGTGTTACTATGCTTTTTTAAAAATGTGGCTATCTTCCACCAAAATGGTACACATCCCAGTGCAATATCCAGGAACTATAATCAAGAGACAAATTACTTATTTAGAAGATAGTCCAGGATAAATTAGAATAAGGTATATCTTCATTTCTAAAGCACTGCTTTGATTTTATTATCCTCTGCTCCTCAACCCACAGTAGCATCAAATGCCAATCTGCCTTTGTCAATTGGCATATGCTGCCTCATGCTCCTATTGATCAATTTGCTGTCAGTTTATGTCTATCTCCCCAGATGGACTGCGCTTTCATAGGCTGTGCTCTAGAAGTAAGCTCTATCAAAAATACTTATTTAATAGATATTTATAAAAGCTTATGATGACTTTTATAACTCTCCAAATCTAACTCTATCCTATCTTTAGTCACAAACACAAGGTGAAAATTAAAGACATTGAACAAATTAATTCTGGCATTGCAATATTTTTCAATTACTGGAATAATTCTGAACTGTAAATAAATGTTTTTTCATGTTTTCTTTATAGATTACTTTTTTTTCTATCTAGAATGCAAAATGGAAAAATTCTTGCTGTTCTTTACACACACTCAGGCATGCTATACACAGTTGATCATCTCTCTCAGAAACGACCCAGTGAATACTGGCATCTGGAAATCCCAGTACCTGCCTTTGAATTTTATTAATAATCATGGTGAAACAGGTGCTTTCTAGGAACTGCAAACATTTGACAATAAAGGGATAGTTCTAGGGAATTAATTGTATCACAGGGATAAAAATGGAGTGTGCTTCACTGCCTTCACTTCAAAATGCTGAGCAAGTGTCATCTGGTGCTTACCCTAGGAGCAGTAATCCCAGGATGTCAACCCACTGCATGGTATGCAAGTGTTGGCATCACCAAGAAAGACATGACTCACACAAGCACTGGATGGAACAACACTTTACTCACAGAGAGAAGAGACAGAGCATGATCAGCCTCAATAGTGAGCACTAGTCCCCCCGTGGCCAGCAGATCTCATCCCAGAGCTGCTGCAGGGAGGAAGTCTGCACGCACCCCTCTTGTGCTGCAGGTGAAGGGACCCTGCCCCTCCCTGCCAGAACAGGGAGCAGTGGGGTTGGCCACATGCCATACCATAAACACACTTAAGCAGAAAAAAAGGAGACATCAGGCCTGGAACAGTGAAAGATATTCCCGAATAAAGAGAATGTCCTGCCCAGCACAGTCTGTGAGGGCTCTTTATTTCTTTGCAAGGAAATGTTCTAAGCCCAAGGCCACTCTTATGCAGCTGTGTAGAGGTTGAAAGACTGCACACATGAGACTGCCTTCCCCAGCAGAAAGTGTAGTGACTGTCCTCAATTTTATAACAAGTGAGAACCAGATAATTAACTAGTCTCTCTCTCAAACCCTACTCCCACACCTCTTTTTCCCCACTGCTCTTCCCCTTCACCATTTAGAAAGCAGCAATACCTTTCTATACATCTGTTCCTTAGGAGGAGGTTGAGATAGCTATGGGGAAAAAAAGATTGGTTTTATGTTTTAAAATATGATCTTCAGAGTTACAGCAAAGAAAATAGTCTTGAATGACAAACTGCATTTAGTCAGTACAAGCCAGATGGTTAAGATAGAAAAGTTGTTTGTTTTACATTCCTGAAACTTGGTTTTAAATATGAAGAGACAAATACTAAAAGCAGTAGAACTTAAGATTTCTCTAGAAGCAAACGTATTAGTTTCAGTAATACTAGCTGCTATAACAAACAAACTCGCAGTTCATATGGCTTAAGTCCACGACAGTTTATTTCTTGAACATATAGAAGTACAGTGAGGGTGGTCCTGGTTGGTAGCTGCAGGTGGCACGAGGTGGAACTACGCTCCCTGTAGTCATTCATGGATGCAGGGCTGGTTGAGGATTTGTCTCTTCAAGCATATGTCTTCTAATGTCACCATGGGTGCTGACATCCGGCCAAGAGCAGAGGGAAGAAAATGTTGAGACTGTACAGTTATTTCTTAACTGCCTTGGTCTAGAAAGAAAATGAATGTGTTCCTTTTACTTTTTTGTCAAGAACCAGTCACATGACCCCAGTTAGATGCAAGGGGAGCTAGACCTGGCCATTTCCCTGGAAGAAAACTGAAATAGGAAGGCCACAAAATGAGTCAGTGGTGGTTGTTTCCTAGAAAGGGGACAAGTCCCCTTGTCAACTCTTAATATTGAAACTTCAGCAGGGAAGGCCAAGAGAAACTAATAGGTAGGTTTAGGGTCAGAGAGCAGACGGTGTTTGTGCTCAACTTCTTGTGTGGAACTCAGAGGTGCTACAATCTCACAGAGCATTCAGTGCTAACAGGCGGTAGGGTAGCATCAGTGGACTCACATGGCGGCAAACTATTTCTAATCAGATATATAGCTTGAAATAACACCCATCCCCAATCTACCAGAGGTCCATCATGATGCAGGAGAGCACTTGAAAGTAGCTTTTCCTGCCCCATGTTGATGCAAGGTAGGCTAGAGTGGCCTCCTAGTAATGAACAGAAGGATACAGAGTAACCAGCATGGACCCAGTGACTAGAGAACAAGGTGCAGTGCAGATATTGGCATCAGGTTTCAGTAGGAAAGGATGCTGGCAACAATAGGCATGTTTGCATCAGTAGGGTTCTGTTTTTTCTTCTTCTGAAAAAGGAGCTCTGTTAAATAGCAGTAGAGAGAAATTAATAAAGTCATTTGTACAGTAGAGTTTGGCGGCTTGAAATACATGCCTGCTACCTCTGGATTCTGAATATTGGTGCATTAGTAACCATCTCAGAAACTCTGGGGTTTTAATAATTTTCTCAATCAGTACTTGACAGTTGGAAAGGTATATGGTTTCAGATTCACCTTTCCATTTCAGAATTTTATTCAGTAAGACATTTTAGTTTTTAAATCAATATTAGATTCTGTAGCATAACCAAGTTGAAGCTCATATGTTTGAGATTGTTGTTTGTTTTCCTCTTCCATGACATCTTAATACATTTGGTATTTGTCTCCCAATTGGCAGCTAAATATTCTTCCCATTAGACATTACTTTTAGCTGATCATGAAAGAGCATTTCTTTCATGGTTGGTAGCCCTAAGGGCCTCTCACTCAACTGCAATGTCAGTGGCTCTCAAAGATGTTTGTCTGTCTTCAGGCCCCCAAACCTCTCTCAGTTGCTTTTGAGGGAGCTTACCTCTCCCTTTCTACCTCCAAATGGACAACCTTTGGATTTGTCTATGAAGTTGCCTTTTTGTCTCTCAAGGCCTTCAAACAGTCTTCTCTGAGGTATTCTCACAGCACTTCCAAAGTGTATACTTTAAAAAGCTTTTACTTTAAATCAGACCATGACATATAGAGCCTTCAAAGTTGGTACAAATACATCTGGAAGTTTTCCCATGGTGGCAAAATAGACAGGAACTTAATTATTTCTAAATAGATTCACTCCAGTTAATATCCACACAGCCACCCACATACAATAGCCCATTCCACTTGTATAACTTGATAATTTTGGGTCTTTCTCTGACTGCAGCGCTCTCAAATTATCCCTTCCAAACCTCACTTCCTTCAACATCAACCCTTCCTATCCCCAGTGATATGTTTCAATCCAAAACTGATCTCTCTTTTATAGAAATGTTTATTGTGTTTATAAGAAACACCATTCAGTTGACTATCATTTCCCTGGGAATTCATTGTAAATTGTCACTAAATATTCTTGAGGGCAAGAGCCATTTTACATCTCTTTTTCTTATCTTCCAAAACAGCTGGAATACTGCTAAATTCATATCATCTTGCAGACTATTAAGCCACACACAAGAGTGAAATTGAGTGTGGCTATAGCCAGTATGTTACTACTGGCTCCTTTTTTCTTCTTCTTCTTCTTTTGGTGAGGGAGATTCACTCTGAGCTAACATCTGTGCCAATCTTCCTCTGTTTTTCATATGTGGGTCACTGCCACAGCATGGCTGACAAGTGGTGTAGGTCCATGCCCGGGATCCAAACCCACAAACCTGGGCCACTGAAGTGGAGTGCACTGGAGTTAACCACTACCACCACAGGGCCAAACCCACTACTGGCTCCTTTTGAAGGCTGAGACTGGATCTCTCAAATAGGAACACATAACTTATCAATACAATTATGACATTTCAAGCCTTTGTGTAGAAAAATAGTCCTGGTATCATGAACTGAAATAGCCTTTATTAAATATCTAATTGCATGCCTCCTTTGACAAGAAAAAACAAAATATACATAATCTCAAATTTTAGGATTTTTCACTTTAAAATAAGTCTAGTGAAAAGAACAGATCAGTGCAGTACTATGCCTTTATTCCCTCTCCACATTGAGTAGAACTTGATATTTTCATAGCTCCTTACCAGATAAAGGATGTTTGCAGCCACGATTTAGCTTTTACATTTAGACTGTCAACAATAACTTCACAGCACTTGTCCAGATGATCATCTCCCTTGTAAAAAGGGGCATCTTTTCTTCTCCAGTTTGTACTGAGTTCCAAATTTCATAGTAAATGTCACTAAGACATTGTTTCTCATAGATTTTTTTTATGAGCCAGATCCTATGTTTATCATCACTGTTGTTTCCCAACAATTTTTGTCAGCATTTATATCAAAGTAATAAGCTCTTCTCCAAGCAGAGGTAGCTTAATACCAATTCAGCCACCAAGGTATTGACTCTAAAAAGCTTAACCAAACAGTGTGAACATACATTGAGATGTACATTGTTAAAAAATAATAATTAGAATCCAGATAGAGGTAGGAATCATTTGGTTGCAAACGTCAAAACTCATTCCAAACTCGTTAGGTGGAGGAGAATTTCCTGGTTCATTAAGTGTAGGAAGGGAAGGGATAAAGTTCAAAGACACCAGAACCAAGGAATCTAAGGCAAACTGGACTCAATCTCCAACTCTCATCTCTGCTTCTTTCTATGTGTTGCCTTCCTTGTCTCCGATCAGCTTCACCACAAGAGAATGGCTGAGGCTGACTTTGGTACCAAGTTGAAAAATTCTAATTAAGCGTTCTCCTTGGCATTCTACAGATCAAATACTCACTGGTTGCTGATCATCAATGACTGGGATAGCAGTAGTAGGTTAATGACAACATCCTTCACAAACACATGATGAGAGTTGGAATAGGGGTGAGTGAGTTTTATTTGACATAACAAATAATAGATGGTCACTGTCACAACTTACAAAAACTTGAAATCAGTAGGATTTTATGTTGACATTATGAAATCAGTAATAATAGGTTTGTATATTGACATTATGATGACAGGATAGTTTCATTTTTGGTTTGGTATTCTAAAAATGTATCAGTTAATTATTGAGTAGTATATTTTTGTAATTATCTAATTCAGGAAACTAGGAAAGAAAGAGGATCATCTCAAATCTATACAGTGTAATGGCCTCACTTACGTTTACTGTCTTCATACTGTAAAGCCACTGATCACAACTGTTTTAAATTTATATTTAAATGAAGAGAACAAAATCACAATTTTGTCTATCAAAAAAAAAACTATTGAGCTTAGTAAAAAATTCATATCCTTTGACAGAAAGATAATGTTAAGCAAAAGTGGTCTCTCATATAGATAGCTACTTAAGAGATCCATAAAACAATGATCCAATCTAAGTAAAAAGTTAGCAAAAAACAATATTCATATTACAAAGTTCACTGATGTTTCATTTATTTCAAAATGATTTTTCTGTTAAGGTCAGGACATGCTTTTCTTCTGCACAACTACAAACAGATTATCTTAAAATATTAATATATTAAAGGATCACTGAACATATCTAATAACAGTACTAATGTAAGGGAGTGAAGTATTTATCTATTTAACACTACAATATTTTTCTCTTCAGCTTAACCAGAAAGAGGTATATTTTCACATAAGAATTTTCATCACTGTTTTCAAGGTTGTCCTCTCATTCAACAAACACCACATTATTCACTATTGCAGATTATATAGATTTGCAAATATTTAATTTTAGAAAGTAGAAGACACCTTAATGGGCAATTTTTTTATAGAGTATATTATGACTAAACTTCCTTTGGAGGATTTATTCTTCCAGAAATATTGTTGACTTCTTCCTATGTGCCATCCTGTCCCAGCTAGAGTTAGAGAGATGAATACGAAACAGTCAATAAAGAGAAGCAGTGTTCAGATAAACAGACTCACTAGACTCACTCTGCCTTAAAAAGTTAGGAACTTCCTTCCCCCTCAGCAGTCAGACCTGGTGTGACTCACAGTTGGTTGGGGCCACCAGGGAGCAGTCAACAAAGCCCTGCTGTGGTTGCTCTAGTTGACCACTTTTCGAGGTCTGTGAGTGGCACAGGGATATGCTTAATAAACAGTGTGGACAAAGAGGCTCACTGTTCTTTTTGCCTCCATCAAATAAACAGTTAAACAACAAACAAATAAACAAACAGATAAACAAATCTCTCCTTTGATTCGTATGGAACTCACACATTACCACAGGGTAGGTAGGCCATGACAATGGGAAACTGGAATCTGGGGTGCCTCTTCCCAATTCTGCCAATTAGGGAGTTTCTCTAGACTAGAGCCATCAGCTTTCCAATACTTTTTGAGAAATCTTGCTGTGAAGGGCAAGCGTAGAAATGGAGCAGGACCCTGCGGGAATACTGATTTTAGATCTATATATTTTCCTTTTTCTATTCTTTCATTTTCTTTTCTTTTTAAGATGAGAGAGAGACTATCACATGTTTGCAGGATTAATGGAAATTATCCAATACAGAAGAAGAGAACGATAACGCTGGTGAGGAAAGGGAAAACTACAGGAGCACATCTCAGAAAAGGTAAGGAAGGACAAGGGTTCTGAAGCACAGTGAGAGGCAGGGACTTGTAGGATGAGGGGCCTCTTCCACCTGAACAGGGGAGGCAGTCGCAGTGCAGATGCTGGTACATCTCCCGGGTGGTGATGAAGAGTTAGGGAGCTCCCTTTCCATAGCTTCTATTTTCTTTCTCAGTGAAGTATAAGACAGCTGTATCTTCTCCAAGATGATGAGGAGTATAAAGGGAGGTTTTAGAAGAGAGGAGAAGGTATGAGATAATCATCCAGAACAGTGTTTCTCAAGTTATCTGGGGTAATAGACTATTTTTAATTTCCAACCCACCATGGACCAACACTTTTATAAAATATAATAAAAATGAAATACTGGAAAATTAAATTTTTGAAAAATCAGACAAAATACAAACCAAATTATTTTAACATTAGAATCAAAAGGATTAAACTTATTCCTTGGAATTACTCTAAAAGTTTTCAAACCCTTACTATCAGTTTTCTAAAATTCACTTGTTGTGGACCACTAATAAATGGTTCACAAATGAGCACCAGTTTGTGGAACTTTAAGGAACACAGATCTGGGAAAGAGAGACTTAAAGCTTACTAGGAATGCATTGTAGAATTTTCTGGCAGTGTTACACAAATATTTAAGTTTTGTCATTATGAATTAAAAGGATAAACCAGTTACCCTGATTATGTGATTTTTCTCTTCAACGTTCAGCTCTTTGGGTGCAGACAGGAATAAGTTGGATGATTGGATTCAGCAGGAGTTGGACTATTGCTGGTGGAGGATATCAGAGGTCAAAGGTGATAAGGGCCTTTGCAAGGGCAAAATAGACCATGGAGTATAAACTGATGAAGGAGTGCAGTGAAGTGAGAAGGGGAATGGTGAACAGAAAGAAAAGGATGAAATTAGTGGACTAGCAGTTTCAATGATATTGAAGAATTACATCAGTGGGATTAGATGATAGGAGGTGTTGGGATAGATGAGGCATTTGAAATCATGCTTTCAGGGCTTCCAGGGATAGCAGTGGCTAAGATGTCACTATTTTAGCAAGTAGCAGAAGAGGAGTGGAAGAAAATACCATTGCAGGGACTCTAATGCCAAGGTCAACAAAGTATCTTCCTCATGGAGGTAAAGTCAACAAGAAAGACAATAGGGGAGGGGTAGAAAAATGATTTTGAGTCAAGAACTAATGACTTTACTGAATGAAGGGACATTCACAGAGAAAAGGAAGAGACAATAGTCAAATATCATCACGAGTACCAAAAGAATAGCAAAAGTTTTAGCAAGAGAGAGTAGAAGAAATTATTTGGAATTAGCAATGTGAAGAAAAACTAACTCCACTTCCTGGCCAGAGGTACCTGGAGTATGAAAACAGAACAAAACAAAACAAGTCTTCACACTGCAGAGAAAGCAGAGTCTCAGAACCTTGTTAATCACAGAGCAGGAGTTCCAGAGGGCACATAGAAAGGCCCGTATGTGCTTCGGTCCACAGTCCTGGCCAGCTAGACCCAAACACCCTTCCCTTATGTTTTGCAATGGAATCAGAGATAAAGCAAAACATATTGCTGATATGTATCTTTAAAAAGAGTCAGTGTCATGATATATGATGTTATTCTCCTATAATGAAACATTTTGATGAAATAAAATGTTTGGATTCCAATAGACTAGAAATATTTACAAAAGCTGAATTTCTATCAAATGGTAACTGAAAAAGATGAATCACATAAATTATGGTTGAAGGTTGACATAGGAGTTATGTACACACTCAGAGAGGCTGAGCCAAATAAAGTGTGGTGCTTAAGCTGACAAATACAAAGAATCTTAACTATATCATTAGGTTTTTCTGTTCATTATTTTACAAATGTTTTTCATTGAAAATAAAACATGGTAAATACGATGTCCTTTGTCTTGTTATTTTAATCATCATTTCTCCATCAAACTATAGAAATAAAATAGAATAATACATACTTATAAAAATGTTACTGGAGCTTTATAAATATACCTATATTATTTAGCAGTGATGAATCTCAAGTCCCATATGAAAAGTTAAGACAATTTTCCAAATACAGGTTGGAGGAGAGTGGTTTCCCAATCTGTGAAGTGGGATAATAAAAGCACCAATCTTATAAGATTATAATAAAATTTAAATGAGATAGTTATTGCTATGGACTGAATGTTTGTGTCCCTCCCCTCTAATTCATATGTTGAAGCCCCAATCCCCAATATGAAAGTATTTAGCAGTGGGGCCTTTGGGAGGCAATTAGGCTTCTATGAGGTCATGTGGGTGGGGCCCCCATGATGGCATTAGGTTCTTATAAGAAGAGGAAGAGAGGTCAGACCTCTCTCTCTCTATCTTCCGCGTGAGGACACAGCAAAAGGCAGACATCTAACAGCCAGGAACAGGTGCCTCATCAGCAACCAATTCTGCTGGCACCATGATCTTGGACTTTCCAGCTTCCAAAACTGCAAGAAGTAAATGTCTATTGTTTAAGCCACTCAGTCTATGGCATTTTGTTCTGGCAGCCCAGGCAGATTAAGACAGTCACACAAAGAATGCGATGGCATAACTAGCATGTATCTGCCTATAAAATGTTACCTTTGCATAAAAATTCAAAACTTCAGAAAAATACTATAAACCTAATTATTTGCCCTATATAATAATAATAAGGGGATTATTATACACTAGGCATTGTTAGAATAATAATCATGGTAATAATAATAAAAGTAAAAATAATAACATTTGCAGTTAACATGGTAGTTACCAGATGTCAGGCACCATTCTGATCACTTCACACATATAAAAGCATTTAATCTCATAATAGCACTGTAAAATGGCATTATGGGTATCATTCTCATTTTATGGAAGAGGAAACCGAGGAACAGAGACTTTCTAAGTGTTTTACATGTATTAGGCATTTAACCTTGCTAACAATACTGAGATGGGTAGTATTATTGTCATAATTTTACAGATAAGAAAAATGAGGAAGGGCTAAGAAAATTGTCCTGTGTTTTTCAGCTAATAAATGTGAGAGCTGGGATTTGAACTCAAGCCATCTGGCTCAGACCTATGCATTACATACAGCATCAGACCTCAGACACAATATTACCAAGGGGCTAAGGTCTGTTCAGGTCTCTCACAAATAAATAAGAGGAAGTTAATACTCCTATGGAAAACAGGCAATGAACATGAACAGGTAATTCCTAAGTGCACATCTCTCTTCTCTTCTTTGACATGCCCATTATACCTAAGGTTGATCGCCTGGATAGTTTTATGTGCAAAAGTATAAGCCGTTAAATACAGTAATTTTAGTAAAAACAGTAACCTCTAAAGTGGGCAAAAGAATTAATAGGAGAGTTATGATCTCAGATTACTTATTAAACTGAATGGAAAATGTAATTTATTGGAAACACAAAGCATTTATATTTGTTCTTATTTTTTAAAATTGTTGTTTATTGTACAGTCAAACTCATCTCAATCACCAGAAAATGATTGTGAAGGTCACTCTGTAGGTCATTGGTTGAAAGTGATTGATATGGAGAAATGGAAATCTATCTTCTCCACCATTATATCCAGACCATTAATTTCCATTATGCTGGTATAATAAATGATTAATACAGAATGAGATCATCAAATAATTTACATAAAGTAAAAGACAAAGTTCAAATGTTACCTTATTTAATATCATTCTTTTGAATTTTTATTAAAATTACTGATATGGACACTCCTAGTATCATCATTAAATATAATAAATTATAAACATGTTTCTTCTATTACTTTCAAAGTTATCTTTTATTGATGGGAAGACTATCAAACTCTTATCAATACAAAAATATTTTAAAATATAATGAGATTTTACCCACACAGAAAGTTGGCAACTTAGGAAGCAAATCAGGACAAACATTTTAATCCCTCTCCAAATATTATTAACTAATTTATAGTCAAATATAGAGTAAGAAAATGAAGTGCTTATGACATGAATTACATAAAATACATATCTCTGAGAAAAACAAAACAAAATCCAAAGTCTATTATCAGGTAACAATCTGCTGATTTGAAGTGGAAGTACCTTAGATTACTGTTTAACAGTAGAAACAATCAAGAATTTAACATGTAAAGTATTATTAAAATCATCTGTTCATCCTTGCATACTTTTATATTTATTGAGAAGAAAATTTATTTTTTCAATGCATTTCTGGCATTATTTGACAACATCTTATTTCAAGGTATAAAGACACATACAGATTGAAAGTAGTTTGTTCAGGCATAAAATACATAAGTGAAATGTTCAAGGGATGCCCAATCTCTATTTAAAATAAGAGATTTTCTTAACCTCCAACTATATCTAAAACTCAGGTTAGCATTTTACACAAAATTGACTAATTTTGCTTCCAAAGTCATTTGTCTTTACCTTTTGCTAACAGAAAAGACGAATACTGAGAAAAAGGACATGGAGACAGATTAACTGGACATCAGCTCTGAAAAGCTGATTCTAATGGACATCTTTAGGTTCCAGTGGTGGTTCACAGCTAGAACAGACCATTGAAACACCTTGAAATGTCCCCATCTTTTCACATTAGTATATACTCAAAACTGTAAGGAAATAATATTTAGTATTTTAATCACAAGTGATAACTCAAGATTGTTGAATAATTGAATATATCTCTCTATGACTATAAAAAATTAGAGTTTTCAATCTTCTTTACTTGCCCAACATGTAAAAATTCCATTTCCTTCACCATCTTATTCATAGCCACTCAGCTTTTCTATTTCATTTTCTCGCTCTATATTTGGTTGTAAACTAGTTAATAATATTTAAATAGTTATAAATACTCTTCTCCCAATTTCCTTTCTAATTTACTTTTACCTTAGATTTTGTATTGTTTTTTGATAGCCAAGAATAAAAAAAGAATCACTGAATACTGAACTGAATTTTTTAATATTACAAGATAGTTAGCAATATTTCAGTGTATTATTCACTAACACAGGATATATAGACATTCATTAAGACACTATTTACAAAGTGAATCATAGTTAAGTTGGTACTGAGACATTCACATAAAATTATCTTATTTGAGAACCCCAAACAAAATGTTATTAAGAGAATCATTTCAAAAATATGTTTAGTACCTCCTTCACAGTTAATAGCTAGTTCTTAATACCAGTGATTGACTAATAACCCATTGTACTAATATTCACTGTCCTTTCAAAATCAACACAAAAAAACACACTATTTTACCAAACTGGTACTTTTAAAATTAACTGTCAATGAAAAAGGTCATTTTTTCTATAAAGAGTCTATAAAGTTCTATGAGTTACATTAAAAACCTCAAGGAAATGATTATCTTCCTTCTTTTCTATTGACTGATTCCATTTTACAAAACGGAGAATGATTATTTAATGTACTACAGTAAGCATTTTCTCAACTCATTTCTCCTTACAACTGGAGAAAAGTTAACATTTTATAGCCAAAAAATTATATTCTTTTATTCTTACTTTAAAATATATTTATTTTCCTCTTGGCGAGGAAAATTTTATAGCTACTTTATTTTGAAAGTATTTAATATGAAGATTTTTCTCTCTTTCAAGAGTTACATGCTTTATTTATTTTAAAAAACAGTGTTTCTAAAATATGTTTTTAACTCTTTCAACTATATTTCTTTGTTCTAATGCAATAAGAACCTAATTCCAAGCACCTATTGATGATATGTGTTGCTGTAAATTTACTTAGTACCTTGCAGCTTATCTGCTTCAACTCCTTTCTTCAGCTTTTAATCCCAAAATATATACAAATCTTTCTCTCAAACACTGATGACAAGCTGCCAAAGATATCTATGAAGGCACATACTGACTGACTCTATTGACTGTAGAATGCCACAAAGCTGGACGTTTGGAAATTATTTACACTATCAATTAAACTACATTACTTGATGTTTGGTGTCATACAGCTAGCAAGAATTGACACTGCCAGAAGTGAAATTTGACTGTTCTGGGGATTATTTAATAAATGTGGTTGGCCACCCACGAGCCCTCTGTATTTTGGAATTGCATATCTATTCTTAAGTGTGACAGCTATAAAAGCCATGTATAGATTATCCTACATGTACTTTAAGTGTAGAATCAAGTATAGGTAGAGAAATAACTTTCAAATATCTCCATTGACTTGCTTAAGAGAAGGATATTGACTACTCAGCAAGAATTAATGAAAAACATCATGAATTTACAACTGCAAAGTCTGGGTTTCAAGGCCTTCTTTGATTTAAAAAAATAGATTAGTCTTGGGCAAGTCAAATGATTCTGAGATTTTCTTTATTTCCTCCTCTACACAACAAAGAGTGTGAGCTAGAAAGTCTCTGAGGTCTCTTTAAATTTAAATTGTCCTTAATTATACACTGTTAAATCAATTAAGCAAGGAGGCCATTAGGCTGATGTGGTTCTAAAGCCATGGCAGCCTACGTAAGCAAACCAAAATCTCAGCCTGTAAATGCCTCAAGGTCACAAAAATCAAACACTAAGGACAGCCAATCACAAACAGCTAACTAGGCTTTAAGCCACAGCCAATCAATCATTTCCTTTCTTTGCTTCCATCTTTTCTCTATAAGTCTTTCCCCAACCTCCTGTCAGAGGAGCACTCCTAATCACTTCCAGTTTGACGCTGCTCAATTTAAATCAGTTTTTGCTCAAATAAACTCTTAAATTTCCAATATGCCTCATTTATCTTTTAACAACATTTAGCTATCTGAGCTAGAAAGGTTTAAAGGGCAAAATCTCGTCTTAACAGAGAAGAATGTTCGCTAGGGTAATGGAGGAAATAATGTTTTGTTGAATAGTGGTTAAAGACTCATAGTTCTAGTTCCCATCAACAAATAATTCAATTTTTAAGAAATGCTCTCACAATCATGATTGCAAGGTAGAAGGATTCGCTGCAACTTATACAGCAATATGTAAAACATGCCATCAGAGGGAAGTCCCTGTTTCTTCAGTTTCCACATTATTCCACAGCAAAGCTAATAGGAAATAGAATAGAAAAAGCTAGAGAAAGATAATGAATGAAGACTTTTTCTGAACCATGAATTTGGTCATTTGCAGAGGAGCAAATAAGAATTCTCTGTTCTTAGAATATGAAACCTAACACAAGCGACAAATCCAGGGGTTTTCTCTGTGAAACGTGGACAATCTAGCATGGGCTTGTGAAGGGAGCCCATGGGCTATGGCAGAGGAGGCTCAGAACTGGATGAACTTGCACTTGTGTAACTGAATCTTATGAGAGGATACGGAGCTGGCAAGACCACACTTTAAGTGTATATTTACATAAACAGTACTCACTGTTCATAATACACAAACATTTAATGTTATTCATTTATGAACTGTAGTGATTCATTCCATAAACCTTCTCAACTAAATATTTTTTCTTATTTATATTGTTAAATTAATTAACAAGGAGGCCTTTAGACAGAGGTGGTTCTAATGCCCTGGCAACCTATGTAAGCAAACCAAAATCTAAGCCTATAAATGCCTCAAGTTTACGAAATCAAAATGCTAAGGACAAACAATTACAAACAGCCAAGTAGTTTTTAAGCCACAGCCAGTCAAACAACTTCCTTTCTTTGCTTCCAAATTTTCTCTGTGTAGGTCTTTCCCCTGGCTCCTGTCAGCGAGGGCCTCTAACCACTTCCAGTTTGTCGCTGCCCCAGTTGGAATCAGTTTTTGCTCAACTCTTAAAATTTTTAATATGCTTTGGCTTGTCTTTCAATAGTTCAATTTCTCCCCAAATTAAAATGAAACTTTTTGGTTATTTTCAGACCTGCGCACATAAAGAAGGCGGACCTATCTTAGAGCTACAGTAAGGTTCTGTTTTCCAGAATGAGAAGACTAATGAACAGCCTCTCCAAAAGAATGTTGTCTGAGTGAGCTACATCTGAGGGATGAGTTTCTCTCCAAACACCAGAGTATCTAGAAAATAGAGGTCTACATTTTTGTTTACATGGCAAAATAAATTGCCTGTTAAGAGCCTTAAAATTTTAGTGAGGACAATAATATACATAATTGATACACAAGCCTTGTTTACATGGTGGTTTAGGAACATTTCCATTCCTTAAAGGACAAAACAAAAACAGTTTGCCTCACATCTAGATCTCACATGCCTCCCAGATAAAGGTTTTAGTTAGAGAAAAATGCTTGTTTGAATAAAGAGAATTCATTTATTTCTGTTCTAGTGGAATAATAAAAACTAATTCTTTATATTTATTCATACATTTGTATCTTTTTACACAAAAGCCATCAGTTTGATGCTTGCTTTCTCAGTTCAGAAAAAAAGTTATGGAGGGTCTGAGGAATTCATGTAGTTTGTGAATATTTGCTTTTGGAGACAAATGATAGTAATTAAAATGCTGTGTGTTTTACTGAATGAGCAACGTAACAACATTTAGGCATGTAGACTCAAAGGGTAAATCTCTCTATTTTGAAAAGATTTTACTATTTTACATCCTTAATGAAAGTCTTGATTATTTGTGATGTACTATCACCAATTTATATTCAAGTTAAATTAATTGAGTGTATTTTCTTAAATTGTTAATAACTGTTAAGCATAGTATGCCTGCTATCTCTCTCACAAAGAAAAACTGCAGGTAGAATAACGAAGTTCTGAGTATAGCGTCAAACATCATCCGGCTTCGCGGGTGTAACACGCTCTGGACATAAATGGGTGTGAGTGTACGCGTGTGTGTCTTCCTTCTAGTGGAAACGTCATGGGCTCTTTTCAGACATCTTCGGATTTGAATATAAGAGTCACTTTTCTTGGCTGTGTGAAATTAGATAAGTTACCAGGCTCTTGAAACTTCAGTTCTTTATCTGTAAAGGGGGGAAATGCAGTATATCTTAGCTCATAATTCTAAAGATTAAATGACTAATTCTCGTTCCTAACGCCCCTTTCTTCTTTATGCTTTCTAGTCATTTCTCAACACTTTTTCCTCTTCCTCACTTTCCTCCTCACTCCCCTTTACTATTGCACTTCATTTCTCTTTTTCATGTGGCAGAGCGGAAAGATCTTTCATCACAAAACAAAACTCTTTCCCTTTTTCCGTGGAGCAGCTTTGAGCTTAACTACACTTCTCAGCCTCCCGGGAAGCCGGGTGCAGCCGTTCGACTGAGTTCCGGCCCACGGAAGGAAGGCAGAAGCGAAAAACGCTACCTGGAGGTCGTTCCTGTTCTCTTTCTCCACTCACTGGCTGAATGTAGAGATGACAAGGAGAAGGATGGATTCAAAGCCATAAGGTGAAAGATGCTGACTCCCTGAACACCTTGTGAATACTGGCATTGAATTGTTATATAACCAAAACTAAAGTTCTTTTGTCTAAAACCACTGAGAATCAGGGACTATTTTTACATCAGCTCACATTACTTGAACTTGTGCAGAAATTGGAACCTGAAGTGGGATGTTGTGGTTGCATTGATTTAGTGATCAGGTGGCCAGTGGTGTGAAAACAGCTATGGAAGCAGGAATCCTGGAGAACCATACTGCGCTGTGGTAAAACATTTGGCAAATATGCCACCTGCATTAATATAGTGGGGAGACCATGTGCCTGTAGCTCTAGGGGAAGAGGTTGGAAAACAAAACACTGTGGTGTTTTAAAAACAGTGGTGATTTTTACCGGATGCTTAGCAATACAGAAGGAAGAGAGAATCTCAGGAGCAAGCTGCAAGTTAAAAAAAGTAAAAATAATGAGGGGCCGGCTCAGTGGCGTAGTGGTTAAGTTCACACGCTCCGCTTGGGTAGCCCGAGGATCTGGGGTTCGCAGGTTAGGATCCTGGGTGCAACCAAGGCACCACTTGTCAAGCCATGCTGTGGCGGCGTCCCATATAAAGTGGAGGAAGATGGGCATGGATGTCAGCCCAGGGCGAGTCTTCCTCAGCAAAAAGAGGAGGACTGGCAACACGTGTTAGCTCAGGGCTAGTCTTCCTTATATAAGATAAAAGCAATGCAAGAAAACAGAGTCCAGAAATCTGAGATCTTGCAGAGTTGAAAAACCAACTTCTTTTAGACCTCAGAGAGTATAAAACTACAAAAGGTTCTGAGCCACAAAATCACATTAAGATTCAGCTTGTGGCAAAATTCAAACTAATGCTTCTCTACCTAAACACATTGTATCAGATAGTCCTGAGGTAGCCACCATTAACCTGAGAGAAAGAAACGTGTGAAAGAAGGTTAAAAAAGAAAACAAAATAATAATGTCTTAAGAATTATGCTTAGGAAAGAATTTTGGGTGTAGTCACTGGCACAAAGCGTAAAAAACCACTTAGAAGCCAGTGAATCAAATATCTAATCAGACTATATAAGGAATTTTTAAAGAAATTTTATTACCTGAGAAACCACAAGCCTGGATAAAAACAAACAAAAAAATTTGGCTATTTTGTCATTAAAACGGCATCCAGGCCCCCAAAATGGCATGAACAGGGAGTGAGCTGTTGAAGCTGTAAAGTTGTGAAACAGGCTGAGCATATTCCCCATCACTTACTTCAGACTTGGCCAAAGAGGGGAATGAACAAGAAAAGTCCTCTCGGAACACTGGATAAGGGCGTGCCTCCCAGAAAGCAGAATCAGGGTCTAATCAGGCATTTAACTAAAAATTTAAGGAGTAAAATTACTAGGCTCTAATTTGAAAGGAGGGTACAGACGCAGAGGCAGGCGGAGCCAAAGGGCCGCATAAGTCTGAGTCTTGAACCCGTGAAGGTCACCTGCTGAATATCTTCCATTAACTGTTACACGAACAAGAAATAAAAGTGGTACTCATACTCAGTGTGTATCAGTCCCCCGGAGGGCTTGTTAAAACACAGATTGCTGTACCCTAGCCCCTGAGTTCTGATACAGGAGTTCTGGGCGGGGCACAAGAATTTGCCTATCTAACAAGTTCCCAGTTGCTGATGCTGCTGGTCTGGAGACACTTTGCAAACCACTGATGTCAATGTAGGTTTCTCAAAGAAACTTGAGATTTCAGACTTGTCGGTCATAGTAGCTGGTCTTAGTATAACCGGTACATGACATATATTTTGTACTCCTTCAAATCCTCTATCTCTTCAAATTTGCATTCCTCTCCTACTTTTACCTCTATTACTTTTACTCACTCCCCATTCCTCTTCTTATCTATCCATTCTCTCTCTAACTTTTTTATTTCTACTCTTTTTTCTCCTTGACCTATCCTCTTGTCTTAGAAAGATTCCCAGTGGACTGAATTAAAATGTGTGTCTCAAAGTTAAAATGTCCAGGAATCTAGAAGAGTCTTTATTTTAAATACCCGTCTTGAAAGCAAGTTATCACTAGCTACTTGAGCAGTTGTGTGCTCTTTTAAAGTGGTGCTCTGTATACAGCTAGTGTTCAGAGATTACTCTTTAATGAATCATCTATTGCTTATTTGTCGAACTCTTAGAAGTTTCAGTTTTCTTGGAGGAAACTAGGATGAACTCTCAAATGGAAAATGAACATTAAATAATTTTGCTTGGGAAATGGTAGTGGCCCTTGTACTATTTTCTCTTGAAAATTATAGACTGTAAAAAGCATCTTTAACTGTATATTGGAACACTTATATTACTTTCAAAAAACTTCCTCTTTGAGGATCCAAGTAAATTTGTTTGGCAATCTCTAATGTGTGCAATGTTTTTGTTTCAGTAAAGGCACATTTCTTGTTATTCTATTTTCACTGAGGACATAGATCGGTAGTTATCATTCTCTTTCAATATCTTTCAAATAAATAAAGACAACACTTCTGAAATATATTTTAAAATTCTCTCATGCCCAAAATATAAAATTCTCACAAAGTTCTAGATTGTGATAATTTTTAAAGCTTTTAAACAAAACTATTAAAGGCCAAAGTTATTAATGCCAGCATGAGCATTTAACTAAAATTTTAAGGAGTAAAATTACTAGCCTCTGAAATGTACTGTCATTTCTCCAAATCCCTTTCCACGACTCAGATCCCACTTAACAATCCTCAAACCTCACATCTTGTACTTACCCCTCAGATTATCTTTAGTCCATCCAAGCTACTCAGCCACTTTTATCTCAAGTAATTCTTTCTGTACTCCCTTCGATGCTATGCAGCCTTTTTGGAAGGACAGCCCAATTTCTTTCTACTAGGTGCATAGGAATTTTATTTCAAGAGCAAATTCCAGTCTTCTCTAAGTAACTCTGCCCATTATTTGTAAGGCAGACCTGGGTTAAAATTTAGGGTTCTCACAAGTATTTTCTTAAAAGGTGACAATAACAAATGTGGCAGTTAAGTAAGATTTATGGAAAAATAAAGAAGGAACTAACCCACTAAACTGAATTCTTGGATGATGGGAATTTTATCATGTTCACTTTGGTATCACCAATGCCTGGCATAGAGTAAGGGCTTAATAAACATTAAACCTTTTTCTGTTCTTAATTTGGCATAAATACATTTATCCTATACCTTAATTTGCTTATGAATTTCAACTGAACAAATAATTATTGTGTATTTGCTATGTGTTAGATACTGTACTAGCCACTTGGCAAAAAAAAACAAAAAGGGAAAAACATGTAGTCCCTGTATTCAAGGAGTTTGAGTTTCCATAGGAATCTGAACAAATAGTTGGCAATTACCATACAGTGCCATTAAGGTTATGATAAAAGAGGCACAGGTTTTTATGGGACCAGTTAAGAGAGATAACGTTAGTTCTTAGATTGGGGCTGTGGAAGACAAGGAGGAATTTACAAGCAAAGTTAAAGGGATGGTCCTTCTAGAGAAGAAGCAGAAGGTACAAAAACTTATAGGCAACAGAGGGTGTAAGGTGTGGGTAATGACAAGTAGTGTAAAATGGCAGCCTTAGGCACAGGAGGAGAGTAATGATGAGAGACAAACCCAGAGAGCAAGGCAACACCGTATCAAAAACTTCAAGAGCCATGTAAGAGAGTTTGGACTTTATCTAAGAATATTGAGGGCATATTGAAAGTTTTTAAACTGTGAATGGGGATAACATCATCAGATTTCAACTCTGGACATATCAGTCTTTTATGAAGGGCAGAGAGGAAGTATGTCACATAAGAATGTGGGAAAAGAGGCAGCATGTTGTATTGACTGATTCAGAGATGGGTTATGTGCATGTGGACCAAATCATCATCTTAGTTGTATCTTGTTTTCCCCATATCTAACAATATATTTACCAATAAATTTTGCTATATGTGTTCCAAAGTAAGGTGAAGAGTGGAGGGAACCTCTCTCAGAGGACTGGAGGGAGATAAGACCAGAACCAGCAGAACAAGTGAGAATGGTGTTGGATCATGAACTGGTGGCTGGGGGGATGAGAAATTAGAATATGAGACTTTTTGATTAACTAGATGTTGGAATAAGGAAAAGGAATGAGTCAAGTCTTATTTTAAAACCTAGGCTTGGTAGATGGTTGCTTCTTAGAGTATATTTTATCTTCAACAACTAAAGTGTAAGACCCTGGAGGGCAGGGACTACTTCCTTCTCACCGACTGTATCTGGTCCAGAACTCTCCTAGAGCAGGTTATTGAATGGTTGTGGACTGGCCATCTCAAGTTTAAGAGCAAGGCTGTATTTGAGATTCTGCATGCATTGCCATCTTCCCTCAGAATTTGTGCAGTTCAATGAGACTATCCTGAAGCAAAAGTTTTAAAAATGAATATGAACAGAAAATAGGTTGAGATAAAGAGAATAGAATCCAGCATGTCAGAAATGAATAGCATAATGCCTATGAATGAAATTGAAGGAATGAAGAATAAAGTTTTGATTACTTTATTAATGTGTGTTATCACATTTCGATGTTCTCTAAAATCACCACCATGGTGCAAATTTTCATTTCCACCTCATTATTTTTCTTGTATATGCAAACACTGTTGTCAATATAATAGCAAAGAATTAGCAAAAAAACTCTCCAATTGAGCAATATTAACTTAAAAATATATCAGCATCCATGAGAAATCTGAATTATTTTTTCAATGTAACATGACTGATTTACAGTGGTTAGAGGCCA
Source organism: Tapirus indicus (assembly GCA_031878705.1). Taxonomy (NCBI): domain Eukaryota; kingdom Metazoa; phylum Chordata; class Mammalia; order Perissodactyla; family Tapiridae; genus Tapirus; species Tapirus indicus. The sequence goes on from CM062933.1 coordinate 5,914,150, forward strand.
TTCCTAGATGCTCTCCTTGGGTGATGTTTGGGGAGATGGTGTTCAGAGAAAAATAGCAATTGCCTGAGAGAAGGTGGTACAAAAGAAGCTGTCTTAACTGACTCCATTTAACCAAGCTGCAATGAATTTCTGCTCTCTATCCTTCGTGGAAACCATACTCACTAAAACCTGTAACACCGTAAATGCCTGTGGCCAGTAGGCAGATTCCTTATATGCCCACACTCTTCTGTTTCTATAAGTTGAGATGTTTGCTCTTTGAGTCAATTACATTATTTCACAAACCTGTTCATGCTGATCTTATTACTGATTTCATGTAGTTGAAATTTTTTATTTGTTTACATTAAAGATTAATATGGTTACTAATATTTTGAAGAGATTTAGTTAATGAACATTTTGCAAAGCAATTTGAAAAAATATTTCAAAATTTGTAAAAACAGAAGACTATAATCTCTTGTGGCAGAGATTACTAACATACACCAAATTTTAATCCCTGACTCTTTTCACAGTAAAAGAGCTGAAGCTGGGCCCATGGCTTCACAGCCACAGATCACATTTCCCTGCCTCCTCGCAACCAGCTTGGCTATTTGACTCCTTTGTCTTTAAGGAAATGAGAGCAAAATTTATAACCACAGCTTCCAGATCAGTTCCCACTGAAAAGTCAAGTTGCTTGTCCTGGACTGCTGCTCTCTTTCCTTTAGGCTGGAAAGCAGATTTTGGCAGTAGCATAGTTTCGATCACAAAGATGAAGGCAATGTCTGAACAAGAAAAAGATGGAGAAAACCTCCATCTCTAGATTTCATTAGGCAAAGTTGCCCCAATGGTTAGACTGTTTTATGAGAGAGAAATAAAATCCTATTGTACTCAATTCATTGTATTTTGGGGTTTTCTTTGTTAAAGTAGTTTAGCCTCTATCCTAGCTAAGACAAATTCTTATCAAGCAATTCCCCTGCTAGGAATATATCCTAAAGAAATAATATTACATTGGGAAAGATAATACTGTTGTATAAATTTCTCTTCTAAGCCCCAGAAAAAGAATAAAGGAATTTTAGTAAATTAAAAACAAATGAAGTTTGCAATTTTGAAGAAGGTCTACTCCACAAGAATAATTGAGAATATCACTGCTTTGAATTCTCAAGGAAACTTGAAAGGACAAGAATTTATCATGTTCCAGATATTTGATGTAAGTTTTCTCTTTGTATCTGTAGTTAGCCTATGAAATTTCCCAATTTTACCAATAAGGGACATTGACAAATGAGCATGTCCTGAGGAAAGCTATCAGGAATTATGCCATATAAGCAAAAGAAGAACTGGGAATATTTAGTTTAAGGATGAAATTATTTATGTATATCTTGATAGATTTATCTAAATATTCCAGAATTACCTAGCATAATATGAATTAGACTTATTGTGACTTAATCAGGGACAGAATTAGAGCCAGTGATTAAAAGCCAAAACAAAACAAAATGAAAGCCCACAAATTCCAGCTCTATGAAAAGATTATTTTTTCTAATGTGTGGAGCTTTACTAGAGTGAACAGCTAACTAGCATTAGTGATGTACAAAGGAAGGTGAATTACCATTAGGTAGAAGATATTCAGATGCAAGAATGGTATCAAAGGTCCCTTTCAATCCTGAAAACCTGTAATTCTTTGTTGATATGACAGGCAGTTTTTCTTCATCAACATCAGTTACTACAACCTCGCCTGATATGAAAATCTCGAATAGAATTTTTTGTTTATACAATTGTTTTGGCTTCTTTTGTATAGCAAGAACACAAACTCTAGGAAAGGCTGCTTATTTCCAAATGCTAGATCCAACATTTGGGAAAGTTACTTATGCTCTGTAAGACTTGGTTTTCCCAATTTCAAAATGAGGTTGATGATAATGTCTAGTGCCAAGGTTTCTATGAGTGTTAAACAAGAAAATTCAACTGCTTAGCACAGTTTTATAAAAAAGAAAATCAAGAAGTGTTAGGTGGTGTTATTATACCCTCATTGATTAAATCTTTTTCTGTGTGATTTATTTTTACATTAAAAAATCATGTAAGTAATCTATTTGCAAAGCAGCTACCCATTTTTTTAGAGACCTTTTTTTAAGAGCAGTTTTAGGTTCACAGAAAAATTAAGAGGAAGGTACGGAGATTTCCCATAGAGCCCCTGCCGCCACACATGCATGGCCTCCCCCATTATGAACATCCTCCACCAGAGCGGTACATTTGTTACAACTGATGAACCTACATTGACTCAACATAATCACTCAAAGTCCATACTTTATATCAAGGTTCACTCTTAGTGTGGTACATTCTATGGGTTTGGACACATGTATAATGACGTGTATCCATCATTACAACATTTAGAGTATTTTCTCTGCCATATAAATCCCCTCTGCTCCAGTTATTCATCCCTCCTTCCTCCAACCCTGGCAACCACTGACCTTTTGACTGTCTCCATAGTTTTACCTTTTCCAGGATGTCATAGAGTTGGAATCAGACAGTTAGTAGCCTTTTCAGATTGGCTTCTTTCACTTAGTAATACTCATTTAAGGTTCCTCTATGTCTTTTTATGGCTTGGTGGCCCATTTCTTTTTAGTGCTGAATAATATTCCATGGTCTGGATATTCCACAGTTTATTTATCCATTTACCTACTGAAGGATATCTTGGTTGCTTCCATGTTTTGGCAATTATGAATAAAGCTGCTATAAACAATTGTGTGCAGGTTTTTGTGTGGACATAAGTTTTCAACTTCTTTGGGTAAATACCAAAAGAGTATGATTGCTGGATCATATAGAAAGAGTATGTTTAGTCTTGTAAAAAAACTGCCAAACTCTCTTCCAAATTGACTGTACCATCTTGCATTCCTGTCAACAATAAATGAGTTTCTCTTGCTTCACATCATCACCAGCATTTGCTATTGTCAGTGTTCCAGATTTTGGCCATTCTAATATATGTGTGGTGATATCTCGTTGTTGTCTTAAATTGCATTTCTCTGGTAACATATAATGTGGAGCATCTTTTCATGTGTTAATTTGACATCTGTATGCCTTATTTGGTGAGGTGTCTGTTAAGGTCTTTGACCCATGTTTAAATTGAATTGTTTTCCTTTTGTTGAGTTTTAAGAGTTTTTTATATGCTTTGGATAGTAGTCCTCTAACAGATGTGTCTTTTGCAAATATTTTCTCCCAGTATGTGGCTTGTCTTCTTCTTTTCTTGACACTGTCTTTCACAGAGCAGAAGTTTTTAATTTAATGGAGTCCAGTTTATCAGTTACTTCTTTCATCAATTGTGACTTTGCTGTTGTATCTAAAAAGTCATCACTATACACGTCATCTAGGTTTTCTCCCGTGTTATCTTATAGGAGTTTTATAGTTTTGTACTTTACATTTAGGTCTTTGATCTATTTTGAGTTAACTTTTGTGAAGGGTGTAAGGTCTGTGTCTAGATTCATTTTTTTGCATGTGGATGTCCAGTTGTTCCAGCACCATTTATTGAAAAGACAGTCTTTGCGCCATTGTAGAGCCTTTGCTCCTTTGTCAAAGATCAGTCAATTACATTTATGTGGGTCTATTTCTGGACTCTGTGTTTTGTTCCATTGGTCTATTTGTGTACTCTTTCACCAATACCACATTATGTTGATTGCTGTAGCTTTATAGTAAGTCTTGAAATCAGGTAGTGTCAGTCCTCCAACTCTGTTCTTCAATATTTTGTTGGCTATTCTGAGTCTTTTGCCTCTCCATATAAACTTTAGAATCAGTTTGTCGATATCCACAAAGTAACTTGCTGGGAATTTGATTGGAATTGCATTGAATCTATATATCAAGATGGGAAGAACTGATATTTTGACAACATTGAGTTTACTTGTCCCTGAGCATGGAGCATCTCTCTATTTAGTTCTTCTTTGATTTCATTCATCAGAGTTTTGTAGTTTTCCTCATATAGCTCTTGTACATATTTCGTTAGATTTATAACTAAGTATTTCATTTTGAGAGGTGCTAATGTAAATGGCATTGTGTTTCCCATTTCAAATTCCACATGTTCATTGCTGGTATATAGGAAAGTGATTCACTTTTGTATATTAACCTTGTGTTCTATTAGACTCAGGAGTTTTTGTATTGATTCTTCTGGATTTTGTACATAGACGATCATGCTATCTGTGAACATGGACAGGTTTATTTCTTCCTGCCCAAACTGTATACCTTTTATTTTATTATTGCACTAGCTAGTACTTCCAGTACAATGTTGAAAAGGAGTGGTGAGAAGGGACACCTTTGCCTTTTTCCTGATCTTAGTGGGAAAGCTTCAAGTTTTTCATCAAGTATGATGTTAGCTGTAGGTTTCTGTGGGTATTCTTTATCAAGTAGAGGATGATCCCCCCTATTCCTAGTTTACTGAGAGTTTTTATTATGAAAGAGTGTTGGATTTTGTCAAATGCTTTTTCTGCATCTATTGATATGATCATGTGATTTTTCTTTTTTAGCCTGTTGATATGATAGATTACATTAATTGATTTTTGAATGTTGAACCAGCCTTGCATATCTCTGATAAATCCCACTTGGTGGTGGTGTATAATTTTTTTTACACATAGTTGGATATGATATGCTAATAATTTGTTGAGAATTTGTATGCATGTTCATGAGAGATATTGTTCTATAGTTTCCTTTTCTTCTAATGTATTTGGTTTTGGTATTAGCATTCCATTTTTTATTACTCACAAAATAATCACTGAAATTAACTTCATCACTATAATCAGTATTATTACTATGAAATTTCAAGTCATATAAGAATTCAGATCTGACAAACCCTCAGATATTTTTTAAAAATGAGGAATAATTTCTCCATTTCCAGATCAATACATAATTCATAATGGTGAAATCAATGCCATTAGTGAATGACTTCTTTGCCTTAAAATGATATCTTGTTTTTAGAATAAACTGTTTATAGTAAATGATAACATACATATATATAAAAGTACACAAAGCATTAGAGTATAGTTCTTTGAATTATCACACAGTGACCACTCCCATGTAAACATACCCAAGTCAAGAAATAAGTCAAGAAATAATGGTCTACATCTTCGTCAACATTTGCCTGGCCAGTCTTTTTAAAATTAGCTGTTCTGTAATAGGAGTTCACTGTGGTTTTAATCTGCATGTCTCTAATTAATAATGAGATTGAAAACCTCTTCATGTGTTTATTTAGCATTTGGATATTATTTAATTTTAAAGTATCTGTTAGCTCTTGCCCATTTCTCTACTTAGTTGTCTGTTTGTGTTTGTTTTTTGTATATTTGTTAAAATTCTTTATGTAATCTGTTACAAGCCCTTTACTGGTTATATGCATTGAAAACATCTTCTCCTAATCAGTGGCTTATTTTTTCACTCTCTTATAGATAGGAGTTCTTAATTTTAATGTAAACAAAATGATCAGTATTTTCTTCATGTTAGTGCGTTTTGTCCTGTATAAAATACCTTTGCCTATCCAAATCATGAAAATATTTACCTATGACTTCTTCTGGAAATTTTATTTGTTTAGCTTTCACATTTCTAACTAAGATTCATCTAGAATAAATTTTCTTTTTGTATGTAGTATGAGAGAGAGATCCATTTTCCATGGGAAATCTCCTATTGACAAATACAATCTATTATAAAAGCCATTGTCCCTCACTATTCCATAGAGACATTGTAATCATAAACCAAGTAACTATGTGTGAAGGTCAGTTGCCAGATTAACTTTTCTGTTTTAAAGTTTGTTTGTCTTTATGTTGGTACTAAATTGTCTCAAAAATGTAATTTCATAAGTCACTATATTTGGTAGTCCAGAATCTTCCTCTTTATTATTCTTCAAGACCACATTAATTATTTTTGAGTCATTGTGTTTCTATATAAATTTTAGAATAAGTTGTTAATTTCCCATTATAAAAATAATAATGTTATTTCATTGGAGTTTCATTGAATCTATACATCAATTTGAAAAGAACAGACTTCTTTATACTATTTAGCCTTAAAAGAAAATGACATGTGTATCCCTTAAATAATTTACATCTTTTTAAATTTCTCTCAATATTTTTTCGTATTTTTTAAAGCATGAGTCTGTTGATGACACATTCTCTCGTTTTTGTTTGTCTGAATGAATGAAGGTATTTTTGTCAAGTTTAGACTTTTAGGTGGGCAGTTATTTCCTATCAGCCTTTTCATTCCATTTTCTTTTGGCTTCCATGGTTACTGCTGAGAAAACAGCTGTAAGACTAATTGCTTCTCTTCTGAAGGTAAGTAATCTATTTGCTCTGACTGTATATAAGATTATTCTGTCTTGCTTTCTGAGAACTTTTATTATGATACACCTGGTTGAATTTATCCTGCTTGGGGTTAAAGAGGATCCTTGATTCTAAGACTTGACATTCGGGGTTAATTTTGTTACATCCTTGGTATCTTTGAAAGTAATGCTTCTACACATGCCCTCTGTGCCCTCTCCTTCCTGGATTTCATTTATGTATATGTTATATAATTTCACTGTGATCCATCTAGAATGGCTCTATCTATCTATCAATCAATTGATTGATCTATCAACCTATTGAGAGAGGAAGAAAGTAATATATATATATTTTATTTATATACATATTATATATATATAATAGAGAAAGAGAATGCATCAATATGTTCTTCACATTTTGTTCTATTTCAATCTTTTTAATTCTTTGTGCTTCATATATTCTGATTTATCTTTCTGGCCACTAATATCTTCATCAGTATCTGATCTGTGATTAAATTTGCTTATTAAGTTCTTAAGTTCATTATAGTAACTTTCAGTCCTAAAATTGCCATTGGCTTCTTTGTTTATAGTTTCTAGTTTTGGGGACAAATTCTCAATCTTGTCTTTATCCTCTTGAATACATTAAAAATAGCTATTTTACAGTCTGTGTCTAATAAATTCAGTAAGTAGATCTTTTGTAAGTGTTTCTACTGTCTACTTTGGTTGTTGTTTCTTTTGGTTTTGTCCAAGATTTGTTGTCTTTTTATGTGCCTGGTTATTTTTGATTAAATGCTAGATATTGTACCTGAAAATTTGTGGAAGACATTTCATGCCTAGGATAATGTCATATTCCTCCATGGAAGATTTTATATTTGCTAACACTTGGTTTTCTAGAAAATCAACTTCTAAAAATTTCAAGGATTAGATGATTCACCATTAGGCTTCAGTCCTTATAAGAGCAATTCTATTTCCTCATTCCTCTTATTCCTATCCCACTTTGTGGTCTCAGAACAAAGCATAAGAGCTTTACTACATTTTTATCTCTATGGTCATTCATTTACTCCAATTATTTTGTCCCCTTAGACCTGTAAGACAATCAAAAGTTCTGCTTAGCTTCTCAGCTTCTGTGGAAAAAAAGCCACCTTTTTTTGAAGTTGACAGACAATGCTAGGTGAAAGCAGCCCCAGATGCCAGGTTTTTCTCTACATATTTATTTCTTCTAAAAGATCTTGGCCATATAATTCTTCACTGCATTATTGGCTCTCCAATGCTTTTAAGGCAGAATTTTTTAAATATAAATTTTGTCCAGACTTTCTTTTTGTTCCCAACAGGAAGATGGCCCTAAATAATCTGGTCTGACTTTGCTGGACATTGAAGTTGAGAAACACATATTTTTATTGCAAAGTTCAAGTCTGTATTCTCTTATCTTAGTATTAAAGTCCTTGGGAAATAGCGATTCACATTTACAACGGAAGCAAAGTTTTATACTTTCAAAACTTGTAAGGCTGATAATAGTTAACATCTGTTTAGTGACTTGAAGCTTTCAAGATACTTTTATGTTGAGCATTGCTGTGATCCTCACAACAGCACTCTACAGCAGACCCGATATTATTTTCCGCATTTTTTAGATAAGGAATTGGAGATATAGGGATATTAAGTGACTTGCTCAAGGTCACAGCACTTAAAACTAAAAAGTACTACAGTAGAATATTCAGTCTTATAATTCCCATTTGAAGTCCCTCTCCACTGCTGCCAATTCATCCATGAACACAGAAAAGACCCACTGAGAACAAATTAAGCAGTGAGTCAATAGAAAAAAGTGATAAACACATATCACGTGGGTGTTTTTACAAATATTTATCCTCTTCTCTAAAATTATAAAAGCAATTGTATCTACCTATATATATTTTGAGCACATTTTATTCAATAAATGAATCCTTTTCATACTTAGACTTTACTATACTTAATGAGTTGTTAATAGCAGAATTACTACTTGCAAAGGAATATAGTCAGGCGTCTCATAACAACGTTTGGGTCAGTGACAGACCACATGTACAATGGTGGTCCCATAATATTAGTACCATGTAGCCTAGGTGTGTAGCAGGCTATACCATCTAGGTTTGTGTAAGTACACTCTGTGATGTTCACACAATGACAAAATTGCCTAACAACACATTTCTGAGAAAATATCCCTGTTGTTAAGCTGACACATGACAGTAGTCCATACATTTCTTTCAGATTGAAACTGTAAAACATTAATGCCTACTAAATTACTTAAACACTGACAAGCTATTTTTAGCAATCTATTCTCTTATTATAGGTAGAATTCATGGTAGAATTCTATTATATACAATTCACGGTAGATATTTTATAAAGTTCGTGTAAGTAAAAGGTGTGAAATTAAAATTCACTTTAATTTTGCAATCTATAAAAAATACCATTAACATTTTTACACATATTTCCTGTTAGAAGTACCTACGAATAATATAATAATAATAGTTAACACTTATTGAACACTTACTAAGTGCTAGGCACAGTTCTGAACACTTGACTGATATAAGTGTATATAATCATCCCAAATGCACTATGGAAGGTACCATTGATATTCCCATTTGACAGATGAAAATATGCAAGTTCATACTGGTTTAGTACTTAGTAAACTTTAATTTATATTAAAACTAATATGAAAAGTATTAGTCATAGATTAATGACACTGCAAGATTGTATTAAGAAAATAATTAAATTAATTTGGAGCCTAACATATCCCTGATACATCCTGTAAAAGATAAAGTAGATATGGAAAAATAGCAAAATGTGCCTTTTATAGCACTAAGGCAAATTAAATGAACTCACTTCAAATACACTGCTAGATGAATTGCTGGCATCATGAGCTCTTTAGAACGACAAAGAATTGTTCCAAGATATGACATATTCATTTATCCAAAGAAATTTAATATATGGTATTTTAATGTAGCAATTTTCTTTTACTAGTAATTTCTACATAAATAGTCTAGGTCATTCAAAAGGTCGACAGCACACATCTTAACTCCAGACCAAGATGGCAACATAAGAGGCTCTTGAATATCCCTCCTCCCATGGATACACCAAATATACAGCTACACATGGAGCAATTCCCTCTGAGAGAAATCCAGAAACTAGTTGAGTCACTCTGACACATCAAGCCATTCAGAAAATACCCATATTAAAATGGATAGAAAACTCTGAGTCGTACTCTCACTATAAACCCCACTCCCAGCACGGTAACATACAATTGGGAGGCAATCCCCAACTCCCAGCTTCTCCCTAAAAGCAAAGGGTTTGGACCACACATCTAGCACTCCAACTTTTAAGACTCTCACCAGAGGGATGCGCACACAAAACATCTAACTCTGAAAGCCAATGGGGCTGGCATTCATGAGTCCATAGGACTATTATAAAGAAAGAAATAATTCTTAGTGGGCATGTGAGCACTGGCTGCTGGCTATTCCCCCAGGGCTCAGTGCAGAGGGAGTCTGTGAAAATGCCTTTCTCCCAGTCTTTCCCTGGAATGGGCTTTACTGCATACTTTACAAACTGATGCCTGAGATTCAGGCTTCTAATAAGCATGCCCCTAGGTGCTGGCTATGATCCTCCTGAGAGTCACACAGTTGCTGGTGGGCACTTCCCATGCCTCTTCCCACTGGCTTGCTCCAAAAATAAAACCAAGCCAGCCTTTCCCTGAAAGGAACTTGTCAACACCTCTAGCAACCCAACTATTACAGCTGCCATCTGAGAGAGGAGCTGTCAAAATACCTACCTCTGATAACCAGCAGGGCTTGCATTCATGATTCTCACAGGACGACAGTAAGCAAAGAAGCAGTTTTTAATAAGCACACAAGCATGTGGCTCTCCTCTCAGGGCTGCAGAGGAAGGAGACAAAAATGACCACCTCCAAGTTTTTATCTGGAAGGAGTTTGACTGCATACTTTACAGGCTTTTGCTTGAAGGTCTGGCTTCTAATTAACACACATCCAGGTGTTGACTGTGATGCTGTCTGAGCCCAAAAAAGCTGGTGGGCACTTTCGCACCTTCTGTCTCTGGCTCTCTCCAGTGACAAACCAAGTCACTAGTATCTCCCTGGAAGGACTTGTACAAACATCTGGCACCCCAGCTCTTGCACCTGCCACCTGAGGGGCAGGCCCCTGAGTGGCCCGACTCTGATAGCCAATGGGGTTTGCATTCACAAATCCCCACAAAACTGTGACAGACAAAGAAACATGGCTAACAGGCTCATGCTCTAGTGCTCATTGTGGCTATCCACCCAGGCTAAGTACAGAGGGAGCAAAAAAACCCCCACTCATTTCCTAGTCTTTCCCTGGGAAGGGTTTGACAGCATATTTTTAAAAAATGCTGCCTGAGGGTCTGGATTCTAAACAGCATGCATCTAGATGCTGACTGCTTTCCTCCCTGGAGAGCAAAGAGCTGGAAGTTCTAGCTAGAGCAACTAATCAAGAAAAGGAAATAAAGAGCATCCAAATCAGAAAGGAAGAAGTAAAATTGTCTCTGTTTGCAGAAGAAAAGATCTTATATATAGGAAACACTAAAGACTACCAAAAACTGTTTGAACTAATATACGAATTTAGTAAGTTACAGGATACAAAATCAATATGCAAAAATCAGTTGTGTTTCTATACAATAACACTGAACTATCAGAAAGAGAAATTAGGAAAACATTCTCATTCACAAGAGCATCAAGAAGAATAAAATACTTAGAAATAAACTTAAACAAGAAGGTAAAAAGTTGGTACACTGAAAATTAAAAGACACTGATGAAAGAAATTGAAGAATATACAAATGAATGAAAAGTTATTCCATGTTCATAGATTGGAAGGATTAATATTATAAAAATGTCCATACAACTCTAAGTGATCTACAGATTCAATCTCTAACAAAATTGCATAGGCATTTTTCACAGAAATAGAGAAAACAATCCAAAATTTTTTTATAGAACCACAAAATACCTCAAATAGCCAAAGCAACCTTGAGAAAAAACAATGCTGGAGGCACTACACTTCCTGATTTCAACCTATATTACAAAACTATAGTAATTAAAACAGTATGGTATTGGCATAAAAACTGACAAAACGATCAACGGAACAGAAAAGAGAATGTAGAGATACAACCATGTGTATATAGTCAATTAATTTACAACATAGGAGACAATAATATACATTGGGAAAAGGATAGTATTTTCAATAAGTGGTGTTGGGAAAAGTGGACAACCATATGCAAAAGAATGAAACTGGGCCTCTGTCTTACAGTGAACTCAAAAATCAACTCAAAATAGATTAAAGACTTGAACATAAGGCCTGAAACTGTAAAATTCCTAGAAGAAAACATCAAGATAATTTCCTTGACATTGGTCTTGGCAATTATTTTTTGGATTTGACACCAAAAGCAAAGGCAACAAAAACACAAATAAACAAGTGGGACGACAAGAAACTAAACAGCTTCTTCACAGCAAAGGAAAACATCAACAAAATAAAAGACAATCTATAGAATGAGAGGAAATACTTCCAAACAACATATTCAACAAGGGGTTAATATTCCAAATATGTAAGAAAACCATACAAGTCACAAGCAAAAAAAAAAAAAAAACAACAACAAATAACTTATTTAAAAATTGGACAGTGGATCTTAAAAGACATTTCTCCAAAGAAGACATACAAATGGCCCAGGTACAGAAAGAGGTGCTCAACATAATTAATCATCAGGGAAATGCAAATCAAAACCACACTGAGATATCACCTCACACCTGTTATAACAGCTATTATCAAAAAGACAAGCAATAACAAGTATTGGTGAGGATGTGGACAAAAGGGAACCCTTGTGCACTGTTGATGAGAATGTAAATTGGTGCAGCCAGCCATTATGTAAAATAGTATGGAGGTTCCTCAAAAAATTAAAAATAGAACTATGAACAGCAAAAGCAGTGCAAAAAAGTGAACCTGGCTCCCTCCCTAACCACACCTTCCCCCAGCAATGGTGACAGAACTTCTGACCCAGGTGATTCCAGATGTACCAAGGCATCAGCAATCCCTGTACCCCCAATGGCAAAGCCAGCTACCACAGGAACACTGGCAACAGCAGGGCATCATTGACTGCTGGAGGTGTAGGCAGTGACAACAACAGTACCAGTGACACCCCCAACAGAAGCTGTCACGTGTGGACCATGCAGATCCTCAAATATAGCCAGAGGCAGCTCAGGTAAGAGATAACAAAAAATTAGCACCATTGTGCCACCTACTGAAAAACAAAAGAAAGGTCTCTAATCTCCAACCAGTTGAAAAGTTTGAATCACAACAAAGTTGGACCTAAATTTTAAAAAGTGTTTGCTATGACAAATGTGCCAGCAGAGGAATAACACAACAAGGACCATAAAAAGCCATGGTAACATGGCATCAACAAAAGAAAATAACAATTCTCTAGAAGCAAAACATAAAGTCATGGAAGATAGTGATCTAATTGATAAAGAATTCAAAATGCCTGTCATGAAAAAACTAAATGAACTACAAGAACTCAGAAAGGCAACACAGTGAGCTCAAGAATAAAATCAATGAACAGAAGGAATACATTACCAAAGAGATTGCAACTCTAAGAAAGGACCAAACATAAATTCTGGAGCTGAAGAACTCAAGAAATGAGATGAAGAATGCATTAGAAAACACCGGAAATAGAGTAGACAATATGGAAGAGAGAATTAGCTTGAAGATAAAGATCTAGAAATGATGCAGGTAGAAGAACTAGGATTTCTTTTTTAATGGAGAGATTCTATGAGAATTATCCAACTCCATTACAAAGGGCAACATAAGGATAATGGGTATCTGAAAAGGAGAAGAGAGAGAGGGAGCTGAGAGCTTATTTAAAGAGATAAGAGCTGAGAACTTCCAAACCTGGGGAAGAAACCAAATATACAAATCCATGAAGCTAATAAAACATCCAATTATCTCAAGGTAAAAAGACCTTTTCCAAGACAGAAGATAATAAAACTGTCAAAAATCAATGACAAAGAAAGAATATTAAAAGCAACCAAGGGGGAAAAAAAAACCTACCAGGAAACCCCCATTAGGCAATCAGCAGATTTCCCAGCAGAAACTCTACAAGCCAGCAGAGAGTAGAATGATATATTCAAAATATTGAAAGATAAAAACTGTCAGCCAAGAACACTCTATCCAGCAAAGTTATCTTTCAGATATGAAAGAGAAATAAAGGCTTTCCCAGACAAACAAAAGTGGAGAGAATTCATTACTACTAGACCTGCCCTACAAGAAACGTTGAAAAGAGCCCCCTACCTGAAATAAAAAGGCAAAGGTTTACAAAGCTTTGAGCAAGGTGATAGACAGACAGACTCAGAAAATTGCAACTGTATATCAGAAAGGTTAGTAAACACTTAAATACAACATAATTGTTAAAGGAAAGAAAGCATTAAAAATGACTGCAAACACTTCAACTTGGTAACAAATTCACAATAAGAAAAGGGATATTTTATGACAACAAAAACATAGAAAGGGAAGAAGAAAAGAATGGAACCTGCATAGGCAAATGAAGATAAGATGCTATCTGCAGAAACAAAAAATTTTCTTATCTATGAGACCGTTTATACAAACATCAAAGTATCCACAAAACAAAAATTCAGACCAGAACATAAAAAAAAAGAGGAAACTGAGAAAAACATCACAGAAAACCACAAAACTGAAATGGGAGACAGAAACACAAAGAAAAAAAAACAATGGCAATATAGAGCGAGCAGAAAACAAAAGATAAAATTACAGTATTAAGTCCTCATATATTAACAATCACCCTAAATGTAAATGGATTGATCACCATACAAAAGACACAGAGTGGCTGGATGAATTATAAAACCAGACCCAACAATGTGTTGCCTCAAGGAGACCCATCTCAGCTCAAAAGACAAACAAAGGCTCCAAGGGAAGGGATGGGAGGTGATACTCCAAGCAAATGGCAACCAAAAGAAAGTGAGTGTAGCCATTATTATATCTGACAAAATAGATTTCAAGCCAAAAAAGATAATGAGATACAAAGATGGACATTGTATAATGATAAAGGGGACAATCCATCAAGAAGACATACCTTTATAAATATATATGCATCTAGCATAGAAGCACAAAAGCATATAAAGCAATTATTAACAGACCTAAGGGGAGAAATTGACAGCAACACAATAAGAGTAGGAGATTTTAACACCCCACTGACATCAATGAATAGATCACCCAGACGGAAAGTCAACAAGGAAACATTGGTCTTAAATGAAACATTAGACCAAATAAATTTAATAGATATATAGAGAACATTCCATCCAAAAGCAGCAGAATACATTCTTCTCAGGTGCACATGGAACATTCTCAAAGGTAGACTATATGTTTGGAAACAAAACAAGCCTCAATGAATTTAAGAAGATTGAAATCATATCAAGTACCTTTTCCAACCACAAAGGTATGAAACTGGAAATCAATGACAAGAAGAAAACTAGAAAAGTCACAAATATGTGGAGATTTTAAAAAATGCTACCAAACAACTATTGGGTCAATGAAGAAATCAAAAAATACCTGGAGACAAATCAAAATAAAAGTATGACATACCAACATCTATGAGATACAGCAAAAGAGGTACTAAGAGGGAAGTTTATAACAATACAGTCCTGCCTAAAGAAATAAGAAAAATCTCAAATAAATAATCTAACATTACACTTAAAGAAACCAGAAAAAGAAGAACAAATAAAGCACAAAATTCATAGAAGGAAGGAAAGAATAGAAATCAGAATGGAAATGAATAAATAGAGACTAAAAAGGAGATAAGATCAATGAAACTAAGAGCTGGTTCTTTGAAAAGATAAACTAAATTGACAAACCTTTAGCTAGACTCACTAAGAAAAAAAGAGGGAAGCCTCAAATAAATAAAATCAGAAATGAAAGAGGAGAAATTACCATGGATACCACAGAAATACTAAAGATTATGAGAATACTATGAAAAGATATCTGCCAACAAATTAGATAACTGAGAAGAAATGGATAAATTCTTAGAATTATACAACCATCCAAAACTGATCAAGAAGAACTAGATAATCTGAATAGATTGATCACTAGTAAGGAGATCAAAACAGCATTCAAAATCCTCCGAAAAAACAGAAGTCCAATAATAGATGGCTTTGACAGTGAGTTCTACCAAACATTCAAAGGATATTTAATACCTATCCTTCTCAAACTCTTCCAAAAAATTGAAGAGGAGGAAACTCTTCCTAACTCATTTTCCAAGGCCAGCATTTCCCTGATACCAAACCAAAACCATACACAGACAACACACACAAAAAAATTGCAGACCAATATTGCTGATGAACATAGATGCAAAAATCCTCCACAAAATATTGGCAAATCAAATACAACAATACATTGACAAGATCATACACTACAATCAAGTGGGATTTAATCCAGAGAGTCAAAGATGGTTCAACATCCATAAATCAATCAACACGATGTATCACATTAACCAAATGAGGAATAAAAATCACATCATCATCTCAATAGATGTGGAGAAAGGTTCTGACAAGATTCAGCATCCATTTATGATAAAAACTCTGAATAAAATGGGTATAGAAAGAAAGTCCCTCAACATAATAAAGGCCAAATAGGACAAACCCACAGCCAACATCATACTCAATGTTGAAAAACTTAAAGCTATCCCTCTAAGAACAGGAACAAGACAAAGATGCCCATTTTTGCCACTGTTATTTAACATAGTGTTGGAAGTTCTTGCCAGCACAATTAGGAAAGAAAAATAAATAAGGATCCAAATTGGAAAGAGAGAAGTAAGACTGTCACTGTTTGCAGATGATATGATTTTATATATAGAAAACCCTAAAGAATCCACCAAAAACTATTAGAAATAATTAACAAAGTAAAGTTGTATGGTACAATATCAGCATACAAAAATCACTAAAAAGAAATAGCAGAAAGGGAAATCAAGAATACAATTCCATTTACTATCACAACAAAATGAATAAAATACCTAGGAGTAAACTTAATCAAGGAGATGAAAGACCTGCACACTGAAAACTATAAGGCATTGTTGAAAGAAATCAAAGAAGACACAAAGAAATGGAAAGATGTTCAGTGCTCGTGGATTGGAAGAATTAGCATAGTTTAAATGTCCATACTACCTAAAACAATCCTATCAAAGTCCCACTGACATTTTTCACAGAAGTAGAACAAAGAACCCTAAAATTTATACGGAACAACAAAATATCTCAAATAGCCAAAGAAATCTTGAGAAAAAAGAACAAAGCTGGAGGCATCACACTCCCTGATTTCCAAATATATTAAAAAGCTACAGTAATCAAAACAGCATGATACTGGCAGAAAAACAGAAACACAGATCAATGGAAGAGAATTGAGAGCCCAGAAATAAACCCACACATCTATGGACAGCTAATCTTTGACAAAGGAGCTAAGAACATACAATGGAGAAAGGAAAGTCCCTTCAATGAATGGTGCTGGGAAAATTGGACAGCCACATGCAAAAGAATAAAAGTAGACTACTACCTTACACCATACACAAAATTTAACTTAAAATACTTGAATGTAAGACCTGAAAGTAAAAGACTCCTACAAGAAAACGTAGGCTGTACGCTGTTTGACATCAGTCTCAGCATTATCTTTTTGAATATGTTTCATCAGGCAAGGGAAACAAAAGAAAAAATAAACAAATGGGACTACATCAAACTAAAAAGCTTCTGCATGACAAAAGAAACCATCAACAAAATGAAAAGACAAATTAGCAGTTGGGAGAAGATTTGCAAATCATATATCCAATAAGGAGATAATATCCAAAATGTATAAAGAACTCATACAACTCAACAACATAAAAATAAAAAAAAACAGTTAAAAAATGGACAAAGGATCTGAATAAACATTTTTCCAAAGATATGCAGATGGCCAGTAAGAATATGAAAAGATGTTCATCATCACTACTTATTAGGGAAATGCAAGTCAAAACCACAATGAGATATCACCTCATGACTGTCAGATGGCTATTACTAACAACACAAGAAATAGCAAGTGTTGGGGAGGATGTGGAAAAAAGGGACCCCTCACACAATGCTGATGGGAATGTAAATTGGTGCAACCACTATGGAAAACAGTCTGAAGATTCCTCAAAAAATTAAAAATAGGACTACTATATGATCCAACTATTCTGCTTCTGGGTATTTTTATAAAAATCATGAAACACTAATTCCAAAAGATTTATGTTCATTATAGCATTATTTACAATAGCCAAAACTTGGAAACCACCTAAGTGCCCATCACTTAGTGCCCTAAGTGGATAAAGAAGATGTAGTATATACATATATATAATGGAATGCTACTCAGCCATAAAAAGATGAAATCTAGCCATTCGTAAGAACATGGATGGAAGTTGAGGGTATTATGCTAAGCAAAATAAATTAGACGGAGAAAGACAAAAACTGTATGATTTCACTCATATGTGGAAGATAAAAACAACAGCAAGCAAATACATAGATAGGGAGGACAGATTGGTGGTTACCTAAGGGAAGGGGGTGAGGGGAGAGGCAAAGGAGTAAAGGAGGACATTTGTACAATGATGGGTGGAAACCAGACTTTTGATAGTAAACATAATGTAGTGAATACAGAAGTTGTAATATAATGATGTACATCTGAAATTTATATAATGTTTTAAACCAGTGTTACTTCAATTTAAATAAATTAATTAATAATAAAAACAGAACTAAAAAAAAGAAAAGAAATGCTTATGAGAAATTCTCCCAAATTTGTATCACTAGCCAAATTACTCCCTGAAACTTCTTATTTGTATATCCAACCAACCACAGGACAGGGCAGTAATTTCTTAAACTGTACATGTCCAGACTAGAATGCTGAATATTACTTCCTGTTCCTTGTATAGCTTTCTCCAATTCAACCAATCCAGCCCCTTGTTTCCAACTGTTCAGGTCACAGGCCTTTGGGTCACACTTGCTCCTCTTTTTCTGCCATCTGATGTCCATTCTTTCAATAAATTCTATAGGTTCTATCTTTAGAATATTTCCAGAACCTGCACTCTCTTACTGTGCATTGTTGCTTCTGTTAAAATATGAGTTCAATCATTCCTTTGTGGTGATCAAAACTCTTCAATGGCTTGCCGTCTTACCTGAGAAAAAGGCAGTCATTGTAAGGACCCATACAATCTGCCTGCTCTTCCTCATGCTATCCTATGCCTCCTCACCTCCCGGACTCCACCTCATACTTCTCTCCCTCTTGCTCACTCGGATCCCAGCCCAGTCACATCCCATAAGAGGCACACTCCCATCCACAGTCTTCATGCTCACTCTTTCCTCTGCCTGGATGCTCTTCTCCTTGATGTCTTCATGACATATCTCAGGTCTCTGCTCTTGTGTCTCCTTTTCCGTCAGGACGCCTCTGACCACATAAAATTGCCATCTTCCCACTTCCTGTATCCCTACTCTTCTACATTCTTCTCTTCAGCATTTTATCACTATTTAATAGGCAATTTTAACTTATTTATTCAGTTTACAAGGATTTCTGTTTATCCACTGATAGATCCCTAGCACTGAGTGTTTGGCACATTGTACATACACAATAAAAATTTGTTGAATAAAATGTCATATTAGAAGTACTGATGAAGACTTTTTTAAAGTATGGGATCATTTCCTGATGAAAATTTTAGGAAAAGTTTCAAAAGACAAGTTGCATATGAACTGAGATTAGATGACAAGTTAGATTTCGATGTGTGGATGTGGGGGTGACATCCTGTGGAGGTGACTGTATTTGCAAATCCAAACATCCTGGGAAATAAAGGATTCAACAAAAATGTTTTCATTCAGTTTGGCTGAAACATAGAAGGCATAAAAAGACCAGGGGGGTAATTTGGGGCATGAAAGATGAACAAGAACCTATTGGGGTCTTTGAAGTGAGCAATGCAGCTCTTCCCTTCCTTGAGCAAACAGGTAAATTCTTGCCATATTGAATTTAGATACGAAACCTGCACTAGGAAGTTAGGTGCAACAGCTGTAATAACCTCCTCTTCCAGAATTCTGCCCGTGACAATCTTTCTGCTTATCAGGCTGGCTGAGGGAAATTTAAATCAACAAACCTAATTTCTTACTGAGGTGGACCAAATGTTTTTTCATGCATATTTAGAGAATATAAATTTCAGTTCCAGAATTTTCAAACTATACACTATTCTAAATAAGCCAACAAATAATTATAAGCATATGGAAATAAAATGTTTTACTCCAAAGGCTTTTTACATCTAAATATTTCACTAGAATTGCTCTTCTATACCTAGGACCTGAATTTGGGAAAAGCAATCAGTCAACTTATATAATGAGATTCAAGAAGAAATAGTCAAGCAAAAAATTCTTCTCACTGGCAACAATCTCTCCACTTCCCAGTCTGTGTCTCCTTATTTCTGCCTGGCTTAAAATAGCAAAATTCTAGCCTTAATTCTCCAGGACCCCTGAAGGCATTCTCTTCTAGCAAGATTATTTTTTCTTTGCATTCGTTTTTCTTAGCTGTTATGAAATCAGAGACCCTACCTGGCATCGCTTCCTAGATCTGACCTTTCTCACCCTTTTAAAAAAAATCAGAAATAAATAGTGAATCATGAAAACATAACTAAAGTCAAAAGCAAACACCGATAACATGGTCAAATAAAATGAGACTTGTGGACAGCCCCCCTAAAAGTCCCCAAAGACCCGTTTCTTCTGCTTTATAATAGATGCAGTGTAGATGATTTTATCAATCCACAAGCCTCTTTCAGATACTACCTGGAAGAGCACAAAAATCCCAAAACATAGAAATTCTAGAACCAAGAATGGAATCAGGCCCTGTGGAGCAAAACTGGAATGCAAATTAAAAAAGAAAATAACTTTTGTAACAGAAATAGGATGATTCTTAGTTAAAAAATTTTATTCTTATAGTGAAAATCTTAAGACTGATTCTCTCAAGGGATGAAATGAATATGTCATCACCTATGCATTATTTCATTCTGCAATTATTTATCGAGCTCCTACTAATATCAGGAAGTAGTTTATGAACTCAAAAAATAATAATCAAAATAGACACAAATCCCTGGTTTCTTGCAGCTTTTATTTAAGAGGATACAAACAAAACACAGTCCTGTAAATGTGTGTGCTATGTGGTTAGAATACGATAAATGCTATAGAAAAAAATAAGTGCAGGCTAAGTGGAATGGAGAGTGGGGATGAGTCACAACTTTAAATAGGGGGATAAAAAAAAGCCTTTTCAAGAAGGTGATATTCTAGCAAAGACTTGAAGTTGGTAAAGAAATTTGGTTATGCAGATGTTTAAAGAAATGAGCACAAGGGAAGGTAAACTTTTGAGATGGGAGAAATAATAGTATACTTATGCTTATGGGAAGTATCTAGGAGAGAAAGAAACATATAATAATGAAGAAGAGACAGGAGAGAATTGCTGAAACACTGAGTAGTGAAAGAGAAAGTGATCTAGTGAGCGTGTGGAGGATGGTTTCAAGAGAAGCCTGGACTCTGCCTGTATAACAGATGGAAAAGCATTTTTGTACCAGACTGGAATTTCACACACTGGAAAGTCCATTCCTCAGAGTGTGCACAGCAGCAGTGTTAAATAATTTCCATCTCTAACATTTTTCTTCTCTAAAAGTGGACATTTTAGTTCACGACCTATTGTGGACACTGATTATTTTGGTGGAGAATCAGAAAACACTGAATATTAGTAAGAATCAGGCTCATGTGCAGAAGGCTCATCAAGAATGGAGTAAATGTCCTAACTTCACTCATTTCTGTATCAATTTTCATGTTTCTTACCAACTGTACTTGGAAATGGAGTGGTTCACTGTAACCCATACTGTAAGGGCTGTGTGTTGGAGCAAGTGAATGTCCACAATACTCCACAGAGGTGCTGCTCCAGTGTTTTGCTTTGCTGCTGAGAGGCAGATTCTTGGAGTCTCTGGTTGGAGCAGTAAAGTCAATGCACTGGTTTAGGGGAGCTCTGGGTGCTGACAAGTTCGAATAAATGTACATCATAAAGACCCTTCCTTCACACTGCCCCTGGCTCTCCCTTATTGCAATGGCCAGATCAAGCCTTCTCTCTCAGTGAGACCATTTCCTTCCTCAAAATTTGGCTCTCTCATCAAACCCTTTTTGCCTTTGGCATAGTGAGTCTGAAAAACAAATTCACATGCATTCATTAGAGTATCTTAATATTCTAACCTTCTCAAATAGTATTTGCTTTATCAACAAAGAAGTTCAATTAATCAAAGAAAAGAGCAGCCAGTGGGCAGTACTGAGGGCAGCTCTTAGGGAGAGATATTCTTGAATAGCTCTCAGGTCTGGGTATGTCTAGCATGCAATTTGCTCTTCTTGATGCATTTTACTTTTTCTTCCTTACAACCTATTTAGTTATATACAAATAATCTTATTCAATTCAGAAGACTAGCAGGTAGTTATTGACTGGGTATCAAGAACTATGCTTTGTCCTTAGTACAGGCTACTCAGATGATGTACTGCCCTGTCCTCAAGGGGCTGCAGTCTAATTGGAGAGATAAAGTTACAAAATACTAATCTTCCTACAATAAGACAAGTACCATGACAAACACACGCTCCTGATGCCACTGACACACAGAATAAAATACTTGGCAGAGTCTGTAGGCTCAGGAAATGCTGGAGACTTGCAAGAGTTCAAGGGTGAGCAAGATAAAAAGTATGTATCTAGCTTAGAAGGTGGGAAGGGCAGTCCTGGCAAATTACCAGAAAGTAAAGGGAAGGTAGATGATACATCATAGGTATATGATTGATAGAGAGATGATAGATAGATAGATAAATAATTGATAGGTGATAGGAAGATAGATTAGATAGATGAGAGATAGAGAGAGAGAGAGAGAGAGAGAGAGAGAGAGAGAGAGAGAGAGAGAGAGAGAGAGAGAGAGATGATAGATAGATAGAAACGCTGGTTTCTGTATTCTTACTCAGTTGAGTTGGATGACCTGAAATTTAACAAGCAATAATACCTAGTTAAATGGAACACACCTTCTAAGCTAGATAAATACTACCTTGCATGGTAACATTTCTACAAGACTATTCTACTCTCCAAGATATTGTCCTTGAAGAAATAGGTCTGGGCTTTAGAGAAGAAAAAGTTATTGCTGGAATATGCTATTTTCCAGTCCAGTTTGTTTGTAACAGAGGCAGAGGGTTACCGCAAAAGCCATTCTCTACAAGAATAAATTGAAAAGTTCTACAGAGTTCAAGTGTTGACTACATTGTGAATAGTGAACTGACTATATTGAATTTTCAGATGTGTTTTTGCTTTGAAGATATATTGACATCAAGCTCCCTTGAAAGAATATAATCATCCTTTTGAAATCATTTTTAATATACCCTATGTGATACAGAGTGTGTCATTTGTCCAAGACTTTTTATTTCTGTCTGAAGTTTCCACTGAAAGTCTACCTTAGCAGGACTTGTGTCAACTTGCAAAAATAAATATTTCTGACATCCTTCAGGATGTTTGAATTTTTTTTAAAAAAGTGTAAAAATTGGATAATTCTACTCTGTAAAAAGTATAATATGCATTTTAGAATTTCCAAATGGTTGCTCTCCAATAGTAGTAATTATACTTCATTATCAACTGAATGAGCTACACAAAAGAAATTGACCTACTGAATGAACAGATTTGTCACTGAGAATTTAATATTTCAAGATTATTATGAAGATGTCTTGAAAAAGAAAATCCCTCTTTCACCTGAAGGTTAAACTCTACAGCTATCATAAATGCTGAAGTTAAAAGTAGTTTTAATAACGCAATTATAAAATATGGAACCTCTGAACCTATTCATACACTGAGCTAGTTGCATAGCATTGATGTTTAGTTGCCTCTGTCCATACTCCCTGCCAAGACAATCAAGCAAAAAAAAATAAGGAAATAACAAAGCAAAACTTCCACTTGTATGGATAACACGTTGAACTACATGAGGATAGTGGCTGATGCTTTGATCCACGTAAGGTCTTTGCCAGCACCCCCACTATTCACACACTGGCAGAATGAGCTCTGAGGGTTTCTGTAGAGAACCATTCCTGGGGTTTTATCTTTTAACAGGGGATGACACTATTCTGTATTCATTTACTATGATGTGAACAATGGAGATTTTCTTGGCCCTCTCTCCCTTTATGTGATCTAACCTGTCTGGTGTTAACAAATAGCTCCTTGAATAATAAGTAGATGATAAAAATATGCACATTTTTGTAGAAAAATAACAGAAAGACGATGTTATGACATGTATTTGTGATGTGTACTTCCCCAAATCCTTACACGCACTCTCACATTTCAGTGTAAAGACCCTGAGGCATACAAAGAAAAGATACCTGTCTCCAGTCTACACAAGAGCCCACTGTGCCCTCGAGAGTATCTGAATACTTCCAATTATCTTGTGTTTCACTTTTGAGTGTTAGGATTTGCCAACTCAGAATAGAGTCCTTTCACTTGTTCTCAGAACTATGATTTATATCTTATAAGTATCTTATATATGATTTATATAAGCAATACCATACTGTGTCAGCTTCCTGATATGTGGCATGATGTACCAGAAAAAAAAATCACTAGACTGGAGGAAAGGACACCTTGATTCAAGCTCCAGTTACTGACCTTGCCTTGTTTCCCTCTCTTGGTAAGTGGCACTATTGTCTTGCCCAATGACTGAAGCCAAACCCAAGTTTCACCTTAGACATCTCCCTTCTCTCAACTTCCTCATCAAATTAATCATGTCTTACCAATTCTACCTCTTAAATTTCTCTCAAATACATCTACATCTCTTGATAACTTCATCATTGTTTTGATAATCTTCTCTTATCTAAAATATTACAAATGTTTTCCAACCTGTGGCAGCACAAGATTGACTGTGGTGTTGTTTGTGGAGGTACTTTGTCATCCTCATTGTATTAGCTATCCATTGTTGTGTAATAAATTATTGGATATATCACAGCTTAAAACAACACACATTTGTTATCTCACAGTGTCTATGAGTCATATTTAGGTATGGTGTAGCTGAGTCCTCAGCTTCAGGGTCTCTCACAATGCCAAAATCAAAATGTTTCTTCTGAAAGCTTAACTGGGGAAGGATCTGCTTCCAAGCTCATGTAGTTATTGGCAGGCTTTCTTTTGGGTTGTTGGACTGAGAACCTTAGGTCTTTGCTGGCTGCTCTCCATACCTTGCATGTAGTCACCTCCATAAAGCAGTGCGCAACATGGCAGCTTGTTTCATCAGAACCCAGCAAGAGATAGAGTCCAATAGCAAGCCTGAAGCCAGAATCTTATGTAATCAACTCACAAAAGTGACATCCCATTACCTTTGAGATATTCTATTGGCTGGAAGCAAGCCACAGGTCCTACTCACACTCAAAGGGAGGGGATTACACAGGAGCATGAATACCAGAAAGCAGGAATCATTGGAGGCCATCTTAGAATCAATCAGCCATGTTCATCACTTCTTTCAGCTTCTTGAACTTCCCATTGGAACACACAATCTAGGTAAAAATTTCTGCAGTCTATATAAATGCAGCTTCAAGGAAAATCTCTGAGGATGTGGGTGCAAACAAGAGGACCCTCTTATGTGTTTCCTTATTACCCTTTATTTCTTCTTACATAGCCCTAGTCACATTGTATTGTGTTTTTGCTGTCTCACTTGTATACCAGACAAAGACCTTGGTTGTCTTATTCATCACCAGTGCCTAGCGACTCTGCTATATAGTAGGTGTTTAAAAAATATTTCTTATATAAATGAAGGAATGACTTCACAAAATGCTCTGTGAGATGACACATTTGCTCTCTGTTATTTTTCTTCATAAGGTTGATAAACCCCTCAAACTAGATTACGTTAATACATCAATTCTGTCATTATCACCAGTGAATGGATCAAAATCCCTCTGGAATTTATTTCAACTTGAAATATTATATTTTTAAATTTTTAAAGTTACACAAGCACATCATTGAAAGAATCAAGGGACTCAAAGGCTTATAGTTAAATGTCTCCCTACCTATGTCTTAGTCACTTTTTCCACTTTTTACTATCTTTTCAAAGATATTTTATGCATATATCATCACTCGTGTCTGTCTCTGTAGCCATTCTTAACACAAAGGAAGTACACCACATACACTGTACTCTATTTTAATATATCTTGGAGAGCTGCTGCTCTTTTTAATGACTACAGAATATTTCATTGTGTGTCCATACTATAATTTACGCAACCAGTACCCCATTAGACACTGAGATTATTTTCAGCCTCTTATTGCTATTAACAATGCCTTACAATAAACATCCTAGTATATATTTCAATTTGCAAATATGCAACTGCAGTGGAAGAGTAAATTTTTTGAAGTAGTATTGCTAGGACTCGAGTGTGCATTTTTATATTTGGTAGTTATTGCCAAATTCCTTTCTGAAATGATTTGTTCATTCTACTAGCAATGTATGAAGTCCCCTTTCCTTACAAAGCATTATAAATTTCCCACCAGATAGGTATACAGTTATAGTCTAAATTTGCTTCTCTCTTATTATAAATGAGATTTAACATCTTTTTATGTATTTAAGACATTTCATGTCTATTTTTATTTTTTCTTCTGTGAACTGTCCAGTCATGTGTCTCCTTGTTTTTCTCATTATTTTTGGAGATTTGTAGCAGGGTTTCATATAATAAGAAAATTAGCCCATTATCTGGAATGTAAGTTGTCAATATGTATTTTATAGGGGTTTGACTTTGTTTACAAGACTTTTGTTTTGTGATTGCTTTCTATTTTTATGTAGTCTCATTTATCTAATTTTTCTTCCACATCTGAGTTTTGTGTTGCACTTAGGAAGGTTTGACTTGTGATTTCTTGTAGCATGTTTACAGAATGTTTTCAAATGTAAATCATTGACTCACCTGGATTTCATTTTGATGTAAGGAGTGAGATGGACTATAGTAATTTTTTCCCCAAATATCTTTCCAGTTTTCTCAACACAATTTGTTGAATGGTGCCTCTTTCTCTGCTGATATGACTTTGCAGGAACAGCTGGGATCTAGACAGGGAAACAGAAATCACTCTAGGTATTACAAACAGGAAACTTAATACAGGGAATTCATCACACAGGTGGGGGTTGTAGGGGTACCAATTAGGGGACAGTGAGGTAATCTAGAGATTAGCAACAGCAGGAAGCTGATACAACTCCCACTGCTATAGTGACGAAGTGAGAAGTTAGTAATCAGAGCCCAGAAGTCAGTGCTTCCGTTGAGAGACAGACATTTCAAGGGAACTCCAGTGGGAACCGAGATCATGGAGGTAGTGGCTCTCCTGCAGGATTAGGAGCCATGGAGAAAGAGAGCATCAGAAAAATATCCTGGAAATTTCCCTTTTTCCCTTCTAAACTCTACCAATGCCTCTCTGAGGGCACAGGGGGCTGGGAAATGTAATTCTATGCCATTCGCATAAGAGAAAAGCAGGTGTGGGGACTTTGGGGATATCAGAGCAAAGACTCAGCTCATCAGCTCACCCTCTATTTTGTTCCATCACTTGGCTACTTATTTTTGTGTAAGAACTACAAGATTTTTTTGCTGTAGCTTTATAAAATATTTTTTCCATCTCAAAAAACTAATTTCTCATCATTATTTTTCTTAAAATTGAATTTGCATGATTTTTTCCCTGAAGTTTTTCCAAATGAAATTTAGGATCGGCTTGTTCACTTCTAAAAAAAATCCGGTTGTAACATTATCGTATTCATATGAAATGTACAGATTAATTTAGGGATAACTGATATTTATAGAATATTGAAGATTCAAACAGGGTATATCTTCCTACTTATTCAAGACTTCTTTGGGTCTCTTGAAGTTTAAAGTTTTCTTCATAAAGATTCTGTATGTTTATTTCTTGGAATTTTCTCTTGTTTTGTTACTATTGTTTGGGGATATTTTCTACCACTATATGTTTTTATCTGGTTGTTGGTGACTATAGGAAGGCTATATTCTGCATATTCGTTTTGTGACTAATCACCTCACAGAATTTTATTTTTGGTAATAGTTCTCAGTTGATTCTTTTGAGCTTTTTACATGTTTAATATTACCAATTGCAGACAGTGATGACTTTTATTTTCTTCCTTGCAAATTTTATATCTCTTATTCCCCTTTTGTCTAATCTTGTTTACTAGTTCCTCCAGAGCAATGTTCAAACATTTTGGTGATAGTGGCCATCATTGCCTGGCTCCCTACTTGAATATGAATGATTTCTTCATATCAAACACAATTACTTCTTGTGGGTGTTTTTCTTAACTCTTAGTTATGAAAACATATAAGGGTACAAGTGCTGGAAATAACTTAGATTTTACAAATGGAGATATTTATTTGACACTTAATAAGATTTTTTAAATGAAATTTTTTAAATTTCTGGTTAAAATAGAAATGGTATTTACTTTTAAGTATTCCTCTTCACACACATGAACTCTGTTCTGTGTTATTTTATCTCAGTAATCTATAAAAAATTATAAGGGGCCTATCCAGATGTATCTGGCTGAGGCACACAAAGCCATTTCTAACACCACCTCTAATGTTCCGGATACTAAACGAAGCAGCACGCCAGCAGCCCCAGCGCAGCTCCGGATACGGTGATAAGTGCTCAGTGAGAATGAAGGATAATTCTGCCACTGATGGACCACCCACCATGATCTAATATGTGTCAGGACTTTACCTTTATGGCCTCTAACCCTTCCAATTACTCTAAAATTTTATGCATTTTACTTATGAAAAATCCAGCACTCAGAGAAATCAAAGCGTGTCCAATGCCGCTGAGATGTTGACGCAGAATGCAAACCAGATCTGGCTAATGGAAGCCAACACTCTTCCCACCACTTCACTCTAGGTCTCCATTTATTGGATTTCAATACAGATCATTTTATTTCCAGAATCATCAATTAATTCTCACTAAGTAAACAGTACCTCCCAAGACATTCTTTTTCTGTGCCAACTTAAGTCCTCATAGACATTCTGCAGAACAGGCACTTTTCTCTGGGTCAGTAAAAACAAACACTGAACTTAACTAGTGATTAGCTTCTCTCTTTTCATCTATCTCCATCAACACAAAATACACACACACGCACACACACACACCCTGATTCACCCATCCTCAGCTCCATTTTATGCTACAAAGCCAGACCATACAGCTGTCACTAGATTACACTGTAAAAGAGCTATCTCACCTTCATATTGTTTGCACTCATATCCCCATCAATTCAAATCCCAATTCAAGTAACTATTGCCTTTCCTCTCATCAAAACTCTTTCTCACGTCATTCACAATCAAGTAAAAATAATTCATAGTAACGTACATCTCAGTTTTTCTATTGGAGTGCCATAGGATTTCAATAGATTGTATGGCGGGGTAAGTGGTTTGGTTAATGTTGGGCTGAACAAAATATAATGCTTTTACTGCAGGAATTCTCAGTGTTTAAATGGCTAATGTGCATTGCAAAGAGGAGCATATATCAAGCGGTCATTTCCAAGCTTCATAGATTATGTATTCCAAAGAGAACCATTCTGAGAAAGAATTAGAATTAAGCCCTCTAAACCCTTGTTCTTCAAAGTGAATTGCTAAGAACAGTCTGATTTCAGAATATACTTTGGAAATTATTTGCCTATAGTATTATCCACTTGGGTATATTTGCAAATATAAATCTCTTAAGACAAATGAGAAACTTGAGTTATTAGTCTAAAATATTAGGTAGGAAAACATTTGAGGGGAAAACGGAAATTAGGTCTTCCTCATGACCATGAAATTAGCTAAGTAAGCAGCCCCATTTGTAAGAACGGCACACTTCTCCTTTCCTCAAGTTTTCCCCAACCCATCCTGTGTTTACTCAGTATAATGATCTTATGTTTCCCATTCCCAAGCAAGAAAAAAATTAAATCAAACTCTACACTCTTAAAAAGAAAGAATTTAAAAAGTTGAAATTATATTAAGATACACTCTAACTAGTTTCAGAGGTAAGTGATTCTAACTACAGGTTAAGTAAAAATCAGAAGAATAAATTTCACAAAAATATTCTAATACATTTCTAGACATTGAGACATAACTCTGAATATCTTAAACAATTAAGCTGGTAAGGTACAGACAATTCTTGCACCAATTAATTGAGACTAGAGAAAAGCCTTATTGATGCTAGAGTGTTTCTCAAATTAATGTGCATAGGCATCAATACAGGGGAAATCTTGGAAAATGCTAATTCAGTAAGTCTGAGGTTGGGCCTGAGATTTTGCATTTCTTGGGTGCTCCCAGGTGAAGCTAATGTGCTGACTTGTAGACACACTCTGAATAACAAGGGTTTTCAGTACATTATTAATTCTGACTCTTGCTGAGAATGGTTAATTCATGAAAACTTATTGATATGGATACATTGTCTATTAATTATGAACAGGTTGTACTAAACAAACAAAAATGCACACCAAGAATTGATGCAGGATTCTTTTGCCAAAAAAGTAGACCCAGTATTTTAGGAAAATAGCTCAAGCCAAAAAAGAAGCATTTTTGCTTCACATGAGAAACTCATTTTGGTATTTTCAATCAACGTGGCAGTGAGAGACTGAATATCCTCAGAGGGCTTCTGTTAATTAAGAACTGTGGACTGTTGAATAACATCTCCTCCCCTCTTAGCCACCTGTTCAGGCCATGAGCCAAGAGCTGAAAAGTTACAGGAAAGATGCCAAGCAGAGAGAAATGACTCAAGGTAGTGCCCGATTTGATGATGCGAATATGTTTCCTATTGGTTATCAAAAGATGCTTTCTATTATCATAGCAAATATATTCAATTCTACCCTCCCAGTTGGACTTTCCTTTCCTCTGCCTCTCTTCTATATTACCACCAGTGGAAGCTGACTATAGCAATTTTTCAAGTAGATTGCATAATGCTTTCATGTTGCTAACTTGCTCCCTTGTCTCCTATTTGAATCTATTTTTTTACTCTCTTGATGAAGATACTTGATTTTAGAAGTATGTTGCCCTAAAGCAATGTTATACATGTCTTGAAAAATGCTTGCTCGAGACTATTGATTTCTGAAATTGTTGAGCTATAGCCAACAGCATACACTTCTAAAGCCATTGTGATTTCGATGACTTACAATGTCATGTTATCAAAATTTTGTACTCATATTTGCAGAATTTGTACCTGAATGACACTGATTAAGCAGCTGGGCCATTGAGCTCTTCTAAATGAAGGCAGCCACTTTCTCTCTTGCTGCCAAGGAAATAGTAGCCTCCCTCTCTCACTTGACTATTTCGTTGTTGCTTTTCCACCATTTGCATTTCAAATTATGCAGCTAAATACACCTCAGTCTCATCACCACAAACTCCAACAGAGATCCTATTCCCTTATTACTGTGAAGTTCCCTTGTGGTGATGTTGTTGCAGTAAGAGGGCAGTCATCTGGCTCCAATGACTTTTGGTTATTTAGATGTTTTTGTTGCAATGAGATTAACTCTAACATGATTTAACCTAAAGGGACCCCAAGAGTGGTGCCTCCAGTGTCCACGTGAGCCTTGGTGAATAACATCAGTTGTATAGTGCTTGATCTCTAATCCTCTTGGTTCCAGTAAGTGAATTTGCTGAGAAGCTAACCTTTAATCTTCAAAAGGAAGAATGTTTACTTCCCAGGACCATTTTACTAGATTTACAGAAATGCACCAATTACTTCTGCCTTTAGAGCAGGAAGAATTGACAACATTAATTAACTCAAATTTTGCTGCACCCTCTTTACTCCCTAGACTAAAACAGTTAAAAAAAATCCTCAGGATTCTGAAAGTCACCGCATAAGGGATTGTAACTTCCAAAACAGAGAGAATTCTAAACATAAAGGAGTACAATGAAAAGATACTTTAATCTTGCTTAACTTTTAAAAATTGTTGTTTTTCTATGCAGTGTCAGTCTTAAGCATCTTTTTTCATTTATTATTACATAATAGTCCTTTTCACCACCAGGACCAGCATAATATTTTTCTTATAATCAAGAAAAGGTACTAAGGAGCAACAGCATTACATTCTCTTAAGACTTGGTAAATAATGAGAACAAATACAAAGAATGGATGTGTGAATCAATATATTAATTCCTAGGTTGTATGTCCCCTACTTTGATTTGTCTCTCCTTTTTATGCTAGAAAACTTCTCTGGGACACCAAGTAGTAGCATTAAGAGTAATAAAGTTTATAACTAAAGTAAGTATTTATTGAGTGCTTGCTATATACTAGGCATTTTACAGGATTTATCTAATGTAATATTTACAATACCCATATGAGCTAAGTACTAATATCATTACTGCTTTACAAATGAGAAAACTAAGGCATAAAGAGGTTAAGCTACTTGTCAAAAGTCATTGACACAGTCGGCTTTTGACCTCAGTCTATCTGCACCTGATGCCAGGCTCTTACCCATGACATTTCCTGCCCATCCGAATGTTGTCTGTAGTTAGAGAGATACAGGAGAGAGACAGCTGGTTTGCATGTGCTACTCAATTGCCTTCAACTGATTGTGGTCCTTCCCTGGATGTGACTTCTTGGATTTGGCTAGTTAGTGTGTAGCCAAGTCCAGGCACTCTTTGCTGTTTCCTGACTAATGCAGGTGCATCTCTTCGCTGCCAGCACCCAGAGACAGGGCTGAGACATTGTACCAGGTCCAAACTTCAATCCTCTGCATCATTAGGGAGCTCTAGGAGGCCACAGAGGGGCTCAAAAGGCTCAGGATGCCTGATAGAATATTAACGTTGTTCAGAATTTAAACTATGGTCATTATTTATAGAAAATTGGTAATAAATCAACACACATTTTTACTAGTTAATTTGTGAAAACATGTTTATAAATCAGCATTTACTCTCAAGCTTTGTTTGCTGGAAAGCATGTATTTCATTTTGGCTGAGTGACCTCCTGTCTCTGGTCCCCATTTCTTCTCCCACCCTTGCCCCCTAAACCTCCAGTGAAATGAAGAGGTGCACTGGGTCATCTTTATAGCTCCTTCCAGCATGAAAGTGTGAAATCCTGAAGACAGATGCCTTATTCCACACAGAGCAAGTTTCATCTACATCCAGGGAGAGGGGAAGGTGGGCTGCTCCAAACAGTGTGGCAGGTCCCTCAGAGGCTATAAAAAAAATTAGGCTACCAAATTCCTCCTCCCTTTGTCACAGAGCTTGGGCTGTCTCCCACTGGGATGAAACAAGCAGTCGCTTAACCTCGAGCTTAAAATTAAGAGTGTTAGTTTCCAGAGGCTTTCTGAGTGACTGCCGGAGCTCTGACAATAATGGGCTTCCTTTATTGTCTTTTTCCTCATCTTACACAATACAATCCACCTTCCAATCCCCTCTCTGACTATTTCTTCACCATCTCTGAACTATTATGGTGGCTGTCTTCTGTTTCTTCTACATACAGTTAATTGATAGCAAGCAAACCTAATCAAATTTATAAAGGACTAAATAATACACATTATAACGAATTGCTTTGAAAATAAAGAAATAAATTTAAAAAGTAAATGAGGCCAAAGTGCACAGTGGAAATGTACCTGATAATGATGACTGCACACTTCTAAAACCAGCAGAAAGAGAGCATTGATACATGACAGGAAAAATAATATAGCCATTCAACACATATGAAGTGATCCCCTACAAGGTGGTGTTCTGTGAGCGTTGTGGGATACGAGACGATGACTAGGATGTGGATCCCACCTACAAAGTTCTTAGCATTTGGTGATAAAATAAGGTGATGCATAAATTAAAGTAATACAAGACAGAAAGCAATAAACATTACAAGCCTCCCTCCCTAGGCTTAACCACTCCTCTTACTATAATCATATTCACTGTAAACACAGGTCCATTATGGGGTGACCATACATCTAGATTTGCCAGGACAGTCCCTAGTTGTGCATGCTGTCCAAGCATAGTTACTAGTTTTCCCTTTCATCCTCAAAAATGACCCAGATTGGGCAATTAATCATATGATCACCTTAATTTCAATGAATGCCGTTTTATTGCGCTTTGGGATTTATATATCTATTTCTCCACTAAAATGTAATTTCCTTGAGGGAAGAGACCATGTTTTTAACTTTTTTTAATCCTTTGCCTCTGGCACATGCCTGACATTTAGTAGGCAATTAATTTAAAATAGTGAAAGAAGTACTAATTCTCTCTTTGGGGAAGAGGCAAATTTACATCTGTTTAAGGTAAGGGGGCCAATTTGAATGGAGAAGGTGGTATCTAAGGTGGACTTTGAAGGCAAGATAAACTCCAGAAGAGATAAGGAAAATAGAATTCTAGGTGAAAGGAATGCCAGAGATGTCAAGGCAAAGGGTAGAAATCTAGACAATGAAAGCAAATATTTAACTACCACTAAGAAATCTAAAAATGCAGGGTTACTTCCAGTCTCATGAAGAAGAAATGAGGTCTACTCTGCATTGAGATAAACTGAATATTCTGATATGGTCATCAGGATTCCAAAAATTTCCATGCTCCTCATTACTTACCAAGATAGAGATACATATTCATAATTTGAACCCCAGTTTGTAATTTTTTAAATTGCTCCTAGAGTAATAAAAAGAGTATAGCAGTACAGAGTATTAGTGAAGAGTTGATGTGTTCTATATGGATGTGGTTTCAAGACACAACTTTGACACATATTGTATGTGACCCTGAGTAAGTGACTGAACTTATTTAATCCCCAGTTTTATCATCTGTAATACAGGGAGAACCGCTGTGCCCTGTTACTGTGAATACTGACAGAAAGCAAAGACTGGTACAAAGTAAGCAATCAACTGATATAGCTATTATCATCAGCTTAACAATGAAAAAACAAAATTTGTCTTCAGTGTTTAGAGATCATGATTAAAGAACTAATCCCAGATCATTTCTGCAGCAGAAAGAAGAGTAGATGCATTTGTTTACTGTGTTTCAGTATATACCTGTATTCTAAATGGAAACATTTTTTCTAGACTTGCTTCCTTGATCATAGGCATTTTAAATTTTAAATATCAAAACTATGTTTGAACTCGTCAATTCCTACATTTCACAGCAGCAGGGAGTCAGGCTCATAAAAAACCTTGTTTCAGAGATTTGGAACATACATTGCATAACATCAATAGCTGAGACTAGGAATTTCTGGAATTTCCCAAAGAGTTTTTCAGAAGAAACAGGATGTTAATAAGTTTCAAAACTAGAAGGAGAAAGAAGGCGGGGGGAGTGGAGGAAGATGAGGATGAAGAAGAGGAAAGGAGAGAAGGAGAGTTGCTAAATAAGTAAATACGTTTGGGGAAAAATATTTAACATTTCTTTACTAAGAAAGTCTTAATATTCTCTACACTATATCAATTCCTACACTTATCTGATTATGCAAACTTATTTTCCTTTTAGTAGAGTATGTTCCATTGAACGCTGTGGAAAATGAAATACTGATCAAATTCAATCTCTTTCAGTTTGCAGTTAAGGAGACTGAGGCAACAGAGCTGAATTGACTCACTCAAGTTTCTGCAGTTGCTGTGTCAAAGAATCAGTCTTGAAGTCCCATATTCTTTACAAGGTCACAGTTAATACCGGAAAATCATATCAAATAATTTGTTGAAACCTATTTCTTATTGATACTAAGAAGCATTTGTCTATCACATTAATGTGAATCTCTACATTAATAAAACGATCTTACTCTATTTTTATCTTGGCAATAACGTGATATTTCCCCTGTTTTCCTGTTTGCGTCAACATGTATTGACCGTGCCACGTAGCTGTAGTGTCTGTGCATCAGAACGCCTCTAACCCGTGTGCCCCAGGCTGGTCCCGTCTTTACAGCTGTCTTCCAACATCCAGTGTTCATCTCTTGATGGATCTTTGGTAGTTTTCTTCTCAATACGTCATCATTGATTGGATAGTCTTGTGTCCCATGGGTGCATGGCTGCACATTGAATAGCTTTGAGGTTTGTTTAAATGATGGGTCATAGGTTTGCCCTGCAACCCTCCCCATGGATATTCAACTAGCTCCAAGCAGCAATATCCAGTAGACAACTTCAATTTGATTTGTACTGCATTCTTGACACAAAAAGACACAAAATTATGAGGTCATTTATTGATTCTTGATCTATTAGAATTGGAGTGGACTTTGGGGTCATTTATTTGAATGCAGAAATCTGTTTTAACCCATCAGCCTGATAAACCATCCACCCTCAAATAAAAATATCTAGTGATAGGGACTCAGATATTATAAAGAAGCTCATTCTGTTATTAGAAAGCTGTGTTAGAATTTTTATCCTCATGTTGGGTTGAAATGTATATTTCTTTAGTCCTTTCTCTCTTCTCTGGAGAAAAAAAGGAAAAAAAAAAAAACTCTCCCTAATTCTTCTAATTGCCATGTATTCAGCTTGAAAAATTTAAATATAAAAGCCCCAGTGAAGCATGGGGCGAGTGCTCTTTAATCCCAATTGCTACATCTGGTGGAGTTTTGGTAAAGAAAGGTAAAAAGTAACCATAAAGGTGATATTTTTGAGTAATGGAGAAAGTGATCTCAGTTTCTTTAAAAGCCTTTGACATAGGATGCAAGGCCTTCCAAGATCTACTGCCTTTTCCTACACAGGTCAATGCAAATATTTGTGGCATCTAATATTTTTTTTTTTTTGTCTCTGCTCCTGCTTTTAACGTATGCTTTCAGTAAACTAATCTCCCATAATACAATGAGGCCTCTCCTCTCCCCTTCCACATCCAACAGTCTTATGTTGTAGAAGACTCTGAAGAGACAAGCCAAGGGAAGTGTATGATGGTGGCATGACTATGGTTCTGGATAGCTCCAAAGGTAATTTCAGAAGATTTAGAGGGTGGTCAAGTAATATTATCTACTTAATATAATGCCTGTGTCTCTGAGCTATATGGTCAGTTGAAGACAGCCTCATATTTTACTTTTTGCCAAGCCATTTATCCTGCTTTAGTTAAGATATTGGTATACATTGTGTGGAGTCCAAGATTATGCTTTGAAATCCATCTACATCTCTAATTCAGTCAGTGGACTACCCCTGGATTTTGTGTATACTATTCATTTTATGCAGTTTCAAAATCTCTTGCTGCTATTTTCTTTGTGTGTATGTGTTTCCATGAGTATTTTAGAAGAAATTTGGAAGAATAAGCTTGTCTAGTCTGGCACCACATTAACCCAGAAATTCTCCATCACCCACCTACATGCCTTCCTAAATGCACACACATTCACACAAACACAGGCTCCATCTGTTTAAAAATTCACCATAATCCTTGCCAGGAATAACAGAAACTTTAGAAACACAAAAACATAGAATGTCAGCCCTGGAAGAAACTCTAGAAATCATTGCGAATAATTACGTCATTTCACAGTTAACGCCAAGAGAGATTAAGTGACATAACCAATGCCATTTTCTTAAATTTACTTTTCTATTGTTTTCAAGTATCTGATCAACATTGACCCACTTTTCATCTCTTATATTCTCCATGACTTTTCAAAACCTACTGATACTAGCACCAAGGTTGCATCTCAAAATTCTTTTGAAGTCCAGGGATTTAAACATACTCTATGTTCTCTAAAAATTTCTCACTTCTCTTGGATCTTCCATTCCCTCTTAATGTAAGTTCTACTTGAGCCATTTTGAAGATAATCACTTACTAGGAGAGGTGAAAAAATGCAAAAATTGCAGTCATTTATTAGTATTCACTGCCTTTCCCAAGAAGTAGACCTATCCCTCCCTTATTATTCCTCCTGTATGTTATGCTGTGAAAGCGAGTTACGCTGGTCCATGTGTATCTGCTGTGAGCATCCTAACACCATTCTTATATGGCCATGTTACATTTTTATGGTCATCCTAGGGCAGCATTTACCAAAGTGGACCAATGCTCTGTAAAAATGATCTGAGAATTAGACTTCCAATGTCAAATAAATAAGAGGATTACTACATGCTCCTCTTAGAAAGTTACACTGCATATTAGCATATGAAAGGATCTATTAAGTCCTATCCTAAAACATTCCAGATATGAATATACATACTCTTCCAGTTTCATGAAAACTCCTATAGAAAATGCAATAGCAGATATTCTGTCCACATTTTGATTACATTTCCTTTATATCCGAACTTATAAGAGAAATCACTTTGTAAGCTTGCTTATTTCCTCTAATACCTGCACTTTCTAAGTTTGTGGAAGTTGGTTTACAAAATTCTAATTTTGAATCCTCATCCTTATTTAACTATATTCTCCCTTTAAAATATCTAACACTATAATTACATATAGTAATTACATATACATATCTTTTTGTCTCAATTTTATAAAGTATACTTCATGGATCCTAAGGATTATGTCTGATTCTGTACAGAACAGAATTCTTTCACCCGTCAATGTAAAATTTAAAAAAATTTTATATACCATGGAGCCCCCTCTCCATATTGAATTTGGGCAGAACAACAATTCAGTTTTTTAAATAGAAATAACCATGTTATGTTTTTTAAAAACACTCCAATTAGTAAGTTAATATAAACTTTTATATGGCAAAAGAACATATGTGGTCCTAAACAAAATCAATACATTTATTGATGACAGCTAAAATGGCAAAGCATTGTATAATAGGACATGAAAACTAGAAAAACATTCAAAACCCATGTTCTCTGTTCTCCACATCCTTTTTGTCTAATTGAAAAGATGCTGAATAAACATATACTATTAAATAGGAATAAAGGATTGAACAACTCCATAAAGATAAATGGAAAGGATGCTACACTCTACACTGTGATCATTAAATGAATTGAACAATGCAATAATTTATATGGAAATCATTATAAAATTGCTTTTAAATACCTAATAAAAATGACACAGCAAGTGATAAATGTTTAATTTTTAATATACATGATGAAGTCACTGGAATGACATCAATCTCTTAGCAGTACCCATATCCAAAAAAGTATTGTTAGTATTGAATTATTTATTTAGAAAGTCTATTTCATTTTAATTGGAATTTCCAGTCAATCTCAGGAATCTCTTTTGAAAATTTTTTTCCAGTGGTGTATTTCTGAATGGTTTATTTAAAATATTGGTACTAACTAAATGGAAACTCTATTTTTTAAGTTTTTTTCAGAAAAGATTTTAAGAATATAAATGAATTAGAAACTAAGTCAGAAATTTAGAACCATGAAATAGAGAAAAGATGTAGCACTATGACAAAGGTAACTTTAAGTTGCACAAAATGATGATTTTGAGTTTTCATTTATCAATTCATTTTTTGATACAATTGTTATTCTGACAACATTCTTTGGAGATGAAAGGATCTGGGGGCTGAACTACTATAGACAAATCACATAACCTCCTTTATCTACATTTTATCTGTAAAATGAGTATTATAACAATACTTAATTTCTAATGATGTGAAGATAATTAAATGAGATAATTTAAGTCAAGTGCTGAGCAGGCTCCTTATCAAAGGGTAACTATTGTGATTTTTTTAATACAACAAAGGAAATGCTATAGACATACTATCTCTCTGTTTCAACAATACATTTGATGAACTCTCCTATGATTCCCTTGTGGACAAAATGAAATGTGAGCTGTATGACAGAACAATTATGTGGATCATGCTGGTTGAGCAATTACAGCCCAGAAGTATTGATTAGTGGATTTTTCTCACTGTGCAGGAGGTAAACTGCAGGGTTAAGCCCTTGGCCCTTTCCTGTTCAACAGTTCCATCAATGAAATTAGAGAAAAGCATAGGTGAATTTACCTAATTTATACATTACCCAAAGTGGAGAAAAACAACTAACACATGAAATGACAGAATATGTCATCTCGATGACAGATGGTAAATAAATGTTAAATGTTATAAGAGGAAATGGACTGAAACTAATAAGATTATTTATATTTAAAATGTGTATTAAAAATATACAGCATGGAGAGAACCTACTAGGAAAAAAGCTCTTGTGAAAGACACCTATAAATTTTTTTAGTTCACAATTTGTATTGTTTAGCATAAGGTTACCTATTGTAACAAAGTGAACCAAAAGTATATAATGATTTAAACACAATCTAAAATAGGTGTCCCTAATTAGTAGGTGGCTCTATAATAAATCTTGAATCAGGGTCTATTTTTAAGACAGTTGATCTAAAATAATTAGTACAATTTTGTAGATAGTCTTTTCCATTGACATATGTTAACAAGATGCAATGTCATATTTAAAGTCGAAATCATATCGATATGCCAAATCAATGGTTCCTAAACTTGGCAACATATTGGAATCATATCAGGAGATACCTAAGACAATACTTCCTGACAGCAATGAGGATGATAACATTGCCAAATATTAGAGGCCAGTTGCCAGTGTTTAAGCCTCACAAGTAAGGTAGACTCAGTTATCTGAAGGAGCAGCAAGATCACAGTGGCAACCAGGCTTCCAGACCCACTGGGGGCTATGGTGATAGTATACAGAACACAGTATTCTAACGGTAAAACAGATGAGCAACCAAAGAGGGAATTGTTAATCTATACAATGAACAGAAATCAAGAATGAATAATCAGAAGTCTGAAAGTAGCTATTCCAATAAGATGTCACAATTCTTTCCCAGTTTCTGGATTTAGGCCAGGTTTTAGACCTGGAAGCCACTTATGTATGAAAGTCCAAGTCCTCAGGAGAAAGACCCTCTGACATCACAGTAGGCTTACATGATAATGATTCTCCCAGTCCTTCTACAATGGGGGAATATACACTGTAGAATGGAGAATATCCAGACATTTCAAAGACTATTGGAGTTATGGTCCAAGTTGACTTAAGGATCTGAAATGCCATCATGCACTTCCTATTAGAGTAGTGAAGGGGGGAGGAGAAAGGGTTTATACAGGAACCAAGTAAAGTCCTGGCCCAAATACAGCTCACAGTGGGTCCATTAGGTCCACAGAACTACTCGGTGGTTATTTTCCTGGTCTCCAAATATACAGTTGGAATGGAAATACTTAAGAGTTGGCAAAATCCCCATATTGGGTTCTTACTCTGAATAAGAGTTATTATAGTGGGAAAGTCAAGTGGAAATCTATGAAACCCCACCCCTTGGCCAATATACTAAATCAAAAACAATATTGTATCTCAGAAGAAATGGCAGAAATTAATGCCACTCTTAAACACCTAAGGGATACAGGGATGGTGCTCCCCATTGAAATCCCATTGAACTCACAGTCTTTGCCTCCACAATACCCAGATGGATCCTAGAAGGTGACAATGGGTTACTACAAACTCAAACAAATTGTAACCTCAATTGCAACTGTTATACAGATGTGGTATCTTTGCTAGAGCAGATTAACATGGATTTAGGAATGTAACATGAGGCTTTTGTTTCTCTATATGCTTTATTTTCCTAAGTTATCAGGACAGAAAACGAGTTCACACATTCAGTGGAAACATCAGTATACATTTTAAAGCCTTGTCCAAAAGCTATGTTAAAACCCCTGTCTTCTGCATAAAATAGTCCAAATTACCCGGACCATCTATCTAGACCTTCTGCAGAACATCACACTGGTTCTCTTTATAAATGATATCATTTTAATCAGAAAAAAAGAATAATAAATGAGAAGTACCTTGGAGGCCTTGGTACTTTTCCCACAGGGGAAAAGATAAATTCTACAAAGATTTATATACCTATCTAGTCAATGAATATTTAATGCTCCCATGACCAAAGGCATACCATAACCTCCCCTCTCAAAGTAAAATTCAAATGATCACATTCAGCATCTTCCATCTCTAGGAGACCTGGCAGGCCTCTTCACATGCTGGAGGCAGCATAATCCACACTTGGGAATATGGTTCCAACACATTTACCAAATGACATGGAAGGCTGCCAGCTTTTAATGGGACCCAAAGCAGGGAGATACTCTGCAGTAGATCCAAGCTGTGGTGCAAGAAGCCCTTTCAAATGGGCCATATGAATCAGAAGACGCTATGGTCTTAGAGGTACTGGTGGTGGAAAATTTGGCTGCATAGAATTTATGGCAAGTCCCAATAAGAGAACCACAACTGAGGCCCCTACGATTCTGGAGCAAGACCATACTGTCTTCAGCAGAAATTATACACCACTGAATAAGCCATTACTGTTATACTATTGGATCCTGGTGGACAGAGATCCAGTGACCATGCAGCCAGAACTGTATTTGTTGGATTTTTTTCAGCCCCCACCCCCCACCGAGTCATATGGTTGGGCTGGCC
This sequence comes from Tapirus indicus, assembly GCA_031878705.1. Lineage (NCBI taxonomy): Eukaryota > Metazoa > Chordata > Mammalia > Perissodactyla > Tapiridae > Tapirus > Tapirus indicus. The sequence goes on from CM062933.1 coordinate 5,955,698, forward strand.
AGTAGCAATCCATCATAAAATGGAAATGGTATACAGTTGTCCCTCGGTATCCATGGGGGATTGGTTCCAGGATCCCTCACAGATACCAAAACCTGCACATGCTCAAGTCCCTTAGCCCTCCATATCCACAGATGTGGGACCCGTGGATATGGAGGGCCAACTGTATACAGAATAGGACATAATAGGACCAGAGAGCACCAGTAAACTGCACAGACTCCTATGTTATATACTATATCACTGGCTTCTCTCCCTTAGTTCACAACTGATGGAGGAGGGAAAAAGGCAAGGTTGGTTTACAGAAGATTCAGCTCTGATGCTGCTATAAGCCAAAAATGAAGTACTGCTGCATTACAGGCCTATTCAGTGGTATCCCTGAAAGACAGCAAGAGGGGCAATTCTCCCCAAATGCAGTACTTTGAGCAGTGCATCTTGTCATCAATTTCACATATAGAGAAGTGGCTTGAAGTAAGAATATATAAGGATTTATGGACAGTAGAGAATGGCATGGCTTGCTGACCAGGGACTGGGAAGGAAGAAAATTGAAAGACTGGAGACAAGTGGCATGTGGATAATCTACCGGAGTGGATAAAGTGTGAAGATTTTTGTGTCATATGTAATTCCCCACCAGAGAACATCCACCACCAGAAAAAGCACTAAATAACAAAGTAGACATAATGATTCAACCATTTGCTGTCAGCCAATCTCTGCCATCATCCACTCTAGTGTTTGCACAATGGGAAGCACTCCACATAAGAGGAGTAATCATGAGGGCAGGGATGGAGGATTTATTCTTGGACCCCAAAACACAAGCTTCTACTCACCAAGGCTTATCTAGCTGCTGCCACTAATAAATGTCCAACCTGGCATCTGGAGAGACCAACACAGAGTTCCCAAAGGGCACCATCCTTCTAGTCAGCCAATGCCCCTCCATATCAAGTTGATTACATTGAACTCTTTCCACTTTGGAAGGGCCAGTGATTAAATAGAACTTATTCTCTTCTGCCTATAGCGAACTAAACCAACTCCACCATCTCAGAGTTTAGAGGGTTTGATTTTTTGACATTGCATCCCACCTAACATTGCACTGGACCAATCAACCCACTTTACATAACAGAAGGTAAACAGCAGGCAAATGAACATGGGATCAACTGGTCCTATAACATACCACACCATCTGATAGAGCAGTGGAATGGCCTTTTAAAGGCATGGCTGAAGGCCGGCTTGAAGATGATACTATGCAAACATAGGGGAATATCCTTCAAGATGAAGTATATGTCCTAAATCAATAACAGGTTTTGGGGTTTTTTTTTTGGTTTTTACCATAAAGTAGAATGCAAAGGTCCAGGATCCAAGGGATGGAAGTTGAAGAGGCCCTGCTTAGCCTCACTCTCAGTGACCTACTTGGAGAATTTGGATTCCCATCCCCACAACTCTGTGCTCTGCAGGTGTGTAGGTCAATTCACCAAAGGGAACATTTCTACATAGACACAGCAAGAGTCTAGCAGCCAAGGGAACAACGTACAAGGAATGGTGACATCCTGGTAGAGAAAATTGACCCCAATCATGAGCAGGGTGTAGGGCTGCTATTTCATAAGGGCAACAGGGAGGAATATGTTTGGCACTGAGATTATTCAGTGGAGATCTCTTTGTGCGTCTTTCCCAATTTTGATGGTATATTGACAATTGTATAAAAAACACATTGCAAAATTATTTTTTGGTTGACAACACAGTTACATCAATATGGATTTTGTTCACCTCTTGAAATTTTTTATAAACCAAACTCAGCCCCTTCCTTGGCCACAGACTACAGCTGATCCCATCTGGGGACCTCAGTCATGCAACTGTTGTCCCCGGTGTTTGTGCTTACGATAGATTAGAGTGAAAAACGGGGAGCTCCAAGCTTCATCGGGGGGGGTCATCTTTGTACGATACAATCTGGTAGGACAAGGGTCCCAGGGTGAAAGTGAAGCCTGGGATTCTCCTCCCATTGATTAGCTCCTTCTCTTTTAAATCCAGAGCAACAAGGTGCCTCCAAATGCAACCAAGTTAGGTCATATACCACATCAGGAAAGTTCATGCTGATGAGAGAATCATAAAAGGAAAGAATGTTTTAATTTTCACAAAATATTCTTGGTTTTCCAATATTTAAAGTGCTTTAAAGAAAATTACCTCCTCCTCAGGGGAGAAGAGAGTCCTTCCACAGAAACCCACCTCTCCCTGCCCAACAGTCACAGTCTGCTCACCACTGAGAATCATCACATTGTGCCCTTTGATCCTGTTTGTTGTTACACAAAAATCTGCACTCAAGTCACCTGATCTCTCCCCCTCTATACAAAAAAGGCTGCACCATCTCTCCCTTTCGCCTCAAATCCTGAGGAAATCCTTTCACCGTGCTGACTGGAATTCATAGTCTGTTATCAGAAAAATCTCTGTTTTCTTAATCTCTCTAATTAAAACCTGCCTTTTCCCTGAGGAACGTACTTCTCCCCACCTGAAGACAGTTTCTTTCTCATGACTTTGTAATCCTGGGCCTTCAACTATTCATATTTACTGATTCACTGTCATGAGTAATGGCATCCTAACACTGCCGCTGTCTCTCTGAACTGTAATTGGCTATTTACTTCTATTGCCCCCCGCCACGGAATGTAAACCCCTTGATGTAAGAGATCGTATCATATCGAGGGATTTATTCCTAGAACTGAGCACAGTATCTTACACATCAAAAGACTTCATACATATCTGTTGAAAGAAACAATAAATGAATGAATAAATATAGGAATAAAGACGTTTCAAATCAGTAAAGTTTTGAAATGTGTATTGGTGATATTTAGAAATGTTTGCATCTTTAAATCTAGTTGTCCCACTTCAAAAATTTATCCTAAGGAAACCCTAAGAAAATTTATTCAGACACATTCAAGAATATTTATGTAAAAAGACATTTATCTCAGCAGAGTGGAATGTGGAAAAAAGCTAAATTTACAGCAAAAAGTAACTAGTTTGGTAAATTACTGTACATGTACATTTATACAATGGAACATGAAACCATTAAAGTCATGTTTGTGAAGAACAATAAGAAATGTTCACTATGAACTCAATTAAAAAGTAGATTATTGTTAAACAAAAGAGGCTATTTCCCAATTTTTTTAAAAATCCAAGATATTAATGAAGGCTAGCTCCACGTGGTGGAATTATGAATGACTTTCTTCATTAAAATATGTTTTCCAAAATTTCTACAATGGACAAGTCTCTTTACTATTCTGAAACTCAAGTTCCCTACCAGTTAACTGAGAAAAACTCTCCCCACAATATTTTTTTCACTACACAATGATACATAGCTCCACGTTTTCAATATGGAGGTGATGAATACTTCCTGCTCAGTATTGGACCTTGTTGAGTAGCAGTAAAAGGATGAGGATAGAGTTAGGGCAAAGAAATATCCCCAAGTAAAAAGGCCAATAGTACACATATTGCACTCTTGTACTCTATTCCACTCATTTCATGTAGCCTGAAATTACATTAATATTACATTTCTTAAGTCAAAAATGAATGAAAGCTTTGGGAACCAGACAGCAGGTCTAGATCCACTTACAGATGTCTGATGATTTCTGAAGCAGAGAAGATCAATGTCTCTCTCAAGAACCAGGCATTTAACATGGCAGAAGAGAACCTTGATTCCCTATCAAACAGTTTGCTATGGAAGTTCTCATTCAATTGAGATTTGAGCCCTTCACATTGAAAAGTGAAGTCAGATGGGGGCTGGCCTGGTTGCATAGCGGTTAAGTTCACTCACTCCACTTTGGCAGCCCAGGGTTCATGGGTTCGGACCGCAGGTGCAGACCTACACCACTCATCAAGCCATGCTGTGGCGGTGACCCACATACAAAATAGAGGAAGACTGCCAAAGATGTTAGTTCAGAGCCAGTCTTCTTTTTTTGTGTGTGAGGAAACTAGCCCTCAGCTAACATCCATTGCCAATCCTCCTCTTGTTTTGTTTTTTTTTTTCTTGCTGAGGCAGACTGGCCCTGGGCTAACATCCATACACAGCATGGCTTGACAAGCGGTGCATCTGTCCGAGCCCGGGATCTGAACCTGTGAACCCCGGGCCACCAAAGCGGAGCACACAAATTTAACTGCTACACCAGTGGGCTGGCCCCTGGGACCAATCTTCTTTAAGCAAAAAGAGGAGGATTGGCAACAGGTGTTAGCTCAGAGCCAATCTTCCTCACCAAGAAAAAAAAAGAAGAAGAAGAAAAGTGAAGTAAGATGAATGATTGCCCTTACTCAACACGGGAAAATTATATTTTCTTCTTTAGTGTTTGGACTGAGGGTGTGACTTTTTAGCAGCTTTTTCTCATCATTCCAGTCAAATCCCATTTAAAATATGCCATTACAACAGAAATCTCTGTATAACAAAAATATTTTCCAGACTGCAATCCCTAAATTTTTTAATGTGTCTATAAGAAATCCCAATTACTATGCCAATGATATGTGAACTCCTTTAGAGAAGACTAGGGTAGAGTCTGAACATTTTATAATACTATTTTTGTGTGTTCATTCAGAGTATGCAGTATGTGTATTACCTTTAAAGTAATATTAGTTGCACATTTTTCAGTTATCCATATTTATATGCAGCCATTTGTGGTAGCACCATCTATGAATATGAAATACAAGAATATGAATCATTTTTTCAAAATGCACTTAGTGATTTATTGCTTATACTCCATTTTAATAATACTTTTCCTGAAGTAATGAAATTGCTAATGTGACCCCCCTCTTGGGGGCTGGGAACATATCTGCAGATAGATCCCACTCTATCATGTGGAAAACCATCCACAGGGTGATTTGGTTCCTGTTCTTGCTTGTGCTCTGGCTCCCCAGCCTCTTGATCTCAATCACTGTCATTTAAAGAACATTTTGGTTGGTCACCTAAGGGACAGTAATTCATCTTTCAAGTCTTCATGCCTGTCCCTGTTTCTCAGGCTTTGTCATCACACTGTGACTATTTGGAAGCGTATTGTTTTGGAGGCTATTTTTGCTGCAACAATGAATGAGTCCTTTTTATCACTGGAGAAAGCACACATTAGGAACCTGCACCTTGGTCCCATTTCAGACTGTGTGAGGGCTGAGATTTCATGCAACACCTAGAAGCTCTGGTCTTTCCCTTCTGCACTGGTAAAGCAGCTTTCATGTCAGTTCAAATTCTAGTGGCCTGTCCTTGCACTCACACTATGGCTAGTTTCCTTCTCAGTGCCCAAATCAATATTTTAATTCTTGCTTTTATATCTTTGATTCATCCCTAATAATTCTCAGATATATATTGCTGATTCAAAACAGCAGATAAACCCCATAGATGTAAGAAACAGACAGAAAATATAGCTCTGTAACCGGAAGTTTACTGAGCACGCCCTTTCTTTTCTTTACCCACTGTTGATAACACTCAAACTTCTGCCACAAATAAGTGTTGCAGTTTGCCCTACTGTCTTCCCTCTTACTTTAAAACTCTTGGTAAGTACTGGTAATTGAAGAAAATTCAAAATGTGCTGTGATAAAGATGCTAAACACTCTTTTCATCCATCAATTTCTATTTTGGTGGGGCAGACATTCTCTGAAGAGTACAATGGTGAACACAAACAAAACAGAATAACAAACAATCTCTATCCACATGGAAGTCATTACCTACCAGAGGTGACAGTCATGATGGACTGGAAAGAACACATGTGGAGAGTGATTTCAAGGTCTAGCTCACAAGAGGGACTTTGGATAAGTCATTCAATCTCGGGTTACCTTTCGTGCCCATCCACCCAGATGCTGTATGGATCAAATTCCTATATCAAAATAATTTCCAGACTGTGTGTTAGCTGCCAAATGGAAGATACTGCTGAAGGAAGGAGAAGTGATTTGAGTGCTGGATTAAAGGATAAAAAATAATAGTTACTAAGATTTATTGCATAGTTGATATATGATAAGAATTCTGCAAATGCTTTACATGTATTTCCTTATTTCATCACCAGAGCAATCTTCTGATTTAGGGATTATAATTACCCTACTTCACAGATGAGAATATAAGGCTTAGAGGGGTTCAGTAAATTGCCCAAGATCATACGGCTACCAAACGTTTGAGCTGGACTTGGAACCCAAGTCTCACGGACACCAGAACCCTGCCAGAAGTGTGAAGTCGGTGTTTTTCCTGGCACTGTAACCTCTTCTCCATTCCCCTTTGCTCCCTCTCTCCAACGTCCCTTCTATCTTCCCTTCCTTTTAAATTCTTCCTCTTTCCTGTCCCCTTTTTTCCCATAATATAAACATGCATTAAGGGACACTTAAGACATACAAAAACGGTGGAGAGACCAATAAAATAAACATCCACTTATTCACCACATCACTAGGGAGATAAAACATCACCAGTACAGTTGAAGCCCCCTGAATACCCCACCGTCATGGCATTCTTTTCCCTTCCTTGACTATGTTTATTTAATTTGCTGTTTGTAACTTTCATACATTTCTTTATATGTTTGCTTAACATGAATATATTATTAAACAATATGTAGCATTATTTTGCCTATTTTTTAACTTTCTATAAAAGGAATCCCAACTTGTAGATTTATTTTCATTCATATTATGTTGGAAAGATTTATTAATATTGATATATTTAGCTTTTGTTCATTCATAGTTTGATGCTATATAATGTTCAATTATATGAAGATCCCCAAAGTTACTTATTCTCCAATTCATGAACATTTACTTTTAGATTGTTTCTAATTTGTTGCTATTACAAAAAGTGCTAACATAAGCACTCTTGTACAGTACCTGGTAGTATAATTGCTAAATTATGAGGTACACACATTACCAACTTCCTGGGGATAGCCAGATTGTTCTCCAAGGCAACTGAACTACTTTATCCTAACCCAGAAGCATGTAAGAACTCTAATTGTTTCTCCATTTTTGTGAAGCACATACTATCATTCTACTTAAATTTGCATCAGTTATTAACCTGATGGGCATGAAATGGTATTTCAATGTGGCAACAATTTATAGTTCCCTAATTATTAGTGGTATTGAACTCTTTTCTTATATTTTTGCCCATTTGTGTTTTCTATTCTATAAATTGCCCCTTTTTCTATTTGGTTGTTAGTGTTCCCTTATTGCCTTACAGAAATTAAAAATATTTTCAAAATTCCAATTTTGACATAATTTTGATTTTTATTGTACTTAAAATATAGACCTATTTGTAGAAAACTGACATCTTTGCTACAGTATTTCTATACATGCACATGGAATAACTTATTTATTTACATCTTCTTTTATAATGCAATTTTGCATTTTCTCCATAAAGATCATTCACAGCTTTTGTTAAACATATTCCTATGTACCCTTCATTTCATTGATATTTTAAGAACTTTTTTTAAAACTATATTTCCTAAAAGTTTATTGCTGGAATACATGAATGCAATTGGTGTGTTTGTGTGTGTGCATGTTTTCTTGCATGTTTATCAAGTCCAAGAATTGTACTGGAGATTCTCTGGGAGTTACTGTGAAATACTCATCTTGTCTTTGAATAAGGACAGGTTTGTTTGCTCTTTTCCTATTCTGGGATTTTTTTTTTTCTTAACATGCTGGCTAGGACAAGTGTGATGGTGAGGAAAAAAAGAGGTTAATACCTTGACTTTTTCTACATTTTAAAGACAAGTATTACAACCCCATTTTTCTTCACATATTATAAGCATAAATTACCTGGAATTTCATGTTAGATCATTTTTGTACTGCTGAAGTAAATCATTCCACAATAATCTGTGTGTTCTTCCTATTTTTTTAGATTCAGATTATGTACATTTTATAAAAGACATTTATATTTATCTTAAATTAAATTTAGCTATAATTAATTTTAAAACAGTTCATGTATGATTTTGAAGGTTATAACTAGCACCATAAAATTACTTGAGAAGTGTTTTGCTTTACTCATGTCTGGAATAGTTTGTATAAAATTAGAATCATCTAGAATGAGTAGACTTTAACCACTGATTTAATTTCCTTAATTGTTATAGAATTGTACAATTTTGCATTTTTCTTGAGTTGGTGATTATAAATTTTATTTTTCTTGGAGCGTGTCAACTTTATCTGCTTTCATATTTGCTTACATAACTTTATTCATAGTATTTTCTTGTTTTTAATACCTGCTGTATCTCTTGTTATGATCTCTTCTGCAATAACAATATTTATATCTTTATTACTTCTTTTTATGATCAATTTTGCCTAAAGTTTGTCTATTTTGTATTTTCTAATCCTCAGTATTTGTCTTTGTTGATTCTTTCTATTCTATATTTATATTTTATGAACTTCTGATCTTATCTTTACTATTGTTTCCTTTCTTCTTTCTTCAGAATCAGTACTCTTTTTTGGTGCTCAGCCCCTTTTACCCTTTTAAAATTTATTTTACATGCATTAAGGGCTTTAGTAAATGCGTCCCAGAGTTTTGGCATTTTGTACTTTTGTGATCATTCAGTGCTAAGTATTTCATAGTTTATATCATAATTTCTTTTTTTATTCATCATTCATTTAGAAATGTGTTTATACTTTTCTTTTATCTTAGTATCTTTTTGTTTTTTATTTATAATAGAGATGTTTATGATCAGTGATAGTTGATTGTTTGCAATTCATTTCTTGAAACGCACTGATACTTGCTTTATGGAGTATTTGTGATCAGTTTTCATAAACGATTCATGCATGCTTGAGAAAAATATTTTTCTCTAATCTTTAGATGCCTTAATATGAAAAAATCCTCAATAAAATATTAGCAAATCAAATTCAATAATACATCAAAAGAACAATACATCCTGATCAAGTGGGATTTATTCCAGGGATGCAGAGATGGTTCAACATCTGCAAATCAGTGTGATTCACCACATTAACAAAATGAAGGATAAAAATCATGTGATCATTTCAATAGTTTCCATGAAAGCATTTGACAAAATTCAACATCCATTTATGATAAATCTCTCAACAAAGTTGGTATAGAGGTAATGTACTTCAACATCATAAAGGCCACGTATGACAAGCCAACAGTTAACATCATACTCAAAGTGGTGAGAGTGGGCATCCCTGGTTTGTTCCTGATCTTAGAGGAAAAGATTTCAGCTCAGAGAAATGCAAATCAAATCCACAATGAGATATCATCTCACACCTGTTAGAATGGCTATTATCAAAAAGTTAAGAAATAATAAGTGTTGGCGAAGTTGTGGAGAAAAGGAAACCCTTGTGCACTGTCCTGTTGGTGGGAATATAAACTGGTCCAGCCACTGTGGAAAACAATATGGAGGTCCCTCAAAAAATTAAAAATAGAACTACTATATGATCCAGCAATTCCTCTCCTGGATATTTATCCAGAGAACACAAAAACACTATCTTGAAAAGATATATGCACCCTCATGTTCATTGCAGCATTATTTACAACAGCTAAGATATAGAAACAACCTATATCCATCGATGGATGAATGGATAAAGAAAATGTTCTGTAGAAAAGAGCCACCTCTGCTTTCTTGGCTCTCATCCCCCTCATCCTGCTTCACGTTTTCTCAGCTACTTGTGATGATATGAAGCACTATGTATTCAATTGTTTACTCACTTCTGTCTGCCTTCCACTCCCACCCCTAGAGTATCAGCTTCACAGGAGTAGAGATGATGTCTGTTGTGTCACTACTGCATCCCCAGGGCCTAGAGCAGGAGCTGGAACCTTAGGCACTCAAATGTTTATTGAATAAATGACTGAATGAATTTACAAAAGCATATTATAAGGTGCTACAGAAGAATAAAACAGAGGGATCTAACTTAGGCTGAGGGAACAAGAAAAGATTTCTTGAGGAATTTGAAACCCGAATGCTAAGAAGATGAGAAGGAGTTTGCCCGGAAAAGGGAAGAGTAAGGGAGGAGCATTCCTACAAGGAGAACAACATTACCAAGACCCTGAGTGTATTTGTTCATCAACAAATGTTTCTTGAACACCTACCATCTACCAGGCTGTGTCCTAGGCATATGGGATATAAGGAGTAAAGGGGAAAGGCCATATACAAATAACTATCTGGCACAAGGTCAGTTAATAAAAATGCTAGAAAAACAAATTAAGCTGGGATAAAGAATAAAGAATGACAAGAGTAGGGAAAGAAGACTATTTAGATATGGTGGATAGCACTTCTGAGGAGGTGGAAATTGGTTAGAGACTGAAGGAAGTAAAGGAAAAGTTATTATCTGAGGAAAAAGCAAAAAAATATTGTTCAAATCTATGGTATGCCTATTTATTTTTACCATATTAATCTATCAGCTCCTGAGAAATGTATTTTAAAAATCTCTCACTCTTGGTGGGTTTATCAACTCCCCAGAGTAGTTCTGTCAATTTTTGCTTTCTGTATTTGGAGGCTATATTAGGTACATCTATGTTTATAAATGGTTTATATTTCTGCTGAATTGGATTTTTTTTTTTTTTTTTTTGTGAGGAAGACCAGCCCTGAGCTAACATCCGTTGCCAATCCTCCCCTGTTTTTTTGCTGAGGAAGACTGGCCCTGGGCTAACATCTGTGCCCATCTTCCTCCACTTTATATGGGACGCCGCCACGGCGTGGCTGACGAGCAGTGCATCGGCGGGCGCCCGGGATCCGAACCTGCGAACCCCAGGCTGCCAAGCGTGGACTAAACCGCTGCGCCACTGGGCGGGCCCCTGAATTGGATTTTTGATCCTTAAAAATAATTTTATATTTTGTCTGATATTAATGTAGCCACATTTATTTTTGTTAATGTTTCCCAGGTACATTTGCTCCACTGTTATACATTCTGCCTTTCTCTGCCCTTCCATTTTATGTTTTATGTTTAACTTCTTGAAATAGCATATTGCTGGATTTTAAAATATCCAATCTGAGATTCCTTTTATAGATAGAATATTTAATCCATTTGCATTTATTGTAATTACTAATATATTTGAAACTGCCTTTATCACAGTTTTTCTTTCTATGTTCCTTTTTCTATACTTTGTTGATTTTGAATTGTTTAATTCTTTTACTTTTATTCTTCTATAATGGAAATGTTATATGCTACTTCTTTCCTTTCAGTAATTTCTTGACTTGAAATATGTATATATTTCACTAAAAGTCTAAAGTTAATGAAAATCTCAATTTTCTTCTTGGCAGTACAAAGGCTTTAATTCCAAAATGCCTTCTTGTTCAAACAATTTATCTCTCTAGTTTTTATTCCCCAAATTACACAACATTGTTATTTTTATACAAAAATATTTGTTTAGAAATAGCTACTTTTATCAGTTTTTCTGTTCATCACTTCTTGCTCTCAGTGCAACCTTTTGGATTTATTTCTCTTTTCCCTAAAGTACAACCTTTAAAGTTTCTTCCACAAGAGTCTAGTAGAAACAAACTCTCTTCACATTTTTATGAAAATATATTTATTGCATCCTTATTATTCAGTGAAAGTTCAGTTGGGTACAGGATTAAGAATGACTATTTTTATTCTCAGTACTTTGATTATATTATATTATTTTGATTATATTATTCCACTTTTTGTGACTTATATTTTACTGTTAAAAAATCAGAGATGATTCTAATTATTGTTCCTCTGTAGATGATTTGTCTTTTCTCTTTTTCTTCTTAAAATAAATAAATACAAGCACGAAACCTCTCTATTTAGAAAGTTTTGCTATAATGTGTCTGAGTGTATACTATTTTATATTTATCTTACTGTGGGTTTTATTATGTTTCCTGAATCTGGGCATTCTGTGTCTTCTATCAGTTCTGGATAATACTCAGCATTTATATATTCAACTATTGACTTTTACTATTTCTTCTATATTCTTCTCCTGTACCTTCTAATAACACACAGGATTGACCTTTTTATTTTGCCCACTATCTCTTAACCTTTCTTCTATATTCACCTACTTTGTATCTCTTCTCTGTTTCTGGAGAATTTCTTCATGTATAAGATCCAGTTCACTAATTTTCTCTTCACTTGGGTCCAATTTGCTGTTTATGAATTCCACTGAGTTTTTAATTTGCATTAATTTTATTTCTAAACAATACATTTAATTCTCTAAAATAAATTCCAGAAAAGTTTTGTTAGCCATCCTCTCCTTGATAATATTTTAAATTCTTTTATTTGTTTAAAAATCTTAATGATAGTCATTTTATATTTTAAATCTAATAATTCCCAATTATTTAAATCATGTTCTGCTGTTTATTATTTCTACTAACTCTTGCTTATGGTGGATTATTTTCTCATCTGTTTTGTGATTTGAAGTATAAAACTCATATTTGTATCACCTTAATGTATGAGAACCAGGAGAGGCCTGAGCTGAGTGCAGATTTCTCCAAAGGCAGTTTGAGTTAGCTTTAGCTAGGCATTACAGAGATTTTCCCAAGTAGGACCATTCTGAATTTATTTCTCAAGGTGGAATTTTCTGGTTCACACAGAGAGACATAATCTTGTCTTGGTTATATGAGGGCAAGTCTGTTGTTATGCTTTCCTTCATCTGGAGCCAGATCCAACAAAGACAAGTTCCATTATCATGTCTCTTTGTTATTTGGTGGATATTTTTTCCAGTTCCACTAAGTTGTAAACTTTGGATGTAAACAATGTTAGGTAAGGGTGCCCTTTCCCTCATCTGCTTGGGGCCAAGATTTTTTTTCACGTCCTCTTTGCTGACATTAAAACCCAAATATCTAAATTCCTGGTATAGCCACATGTCCCCAAGGTAGCCCAGGATTGGTTGTGATTTTGAAACCATTTTGTAGTTGCCCACTTCTTTTTCACACTCTTCCTTTCTTTCAGGCACAGGTTTGTATTTTAAAAATTGTCTTTTACAGAATGTTGGGTGTTTTGTAATGGGAAGATTTTAAAGCTGAATTACTAGAAGCATAAATCTGTAACATTGTCCATACATGACCCAAAGATACAAGTTGAAGATAAATACTTAGAGTGACATCATGGAAATCTCTTCTTTCCCAATGTAAAACAGGAAAGCTTAGGCTCCAGTGCTTGACCAGTGTACTCTGCTCTTCCCTTTTGTCTCTTGGCATACATGATAAGAAATAAAGCAATTATATAATTAAATTATTTTACAGAAAACTTTTACATAATTGATGTATTGCATGGATATCAATCAACAGAAGTAGGACATAAATATTGTGAATTTTTAATATACTTGATTTTAAAAATAAGCAAATCAAACTGATGTAAATTAACGATAATTTTACTTCTGTTTTGGATTCAAGAAATCTAGTCTCCAAAAGATAATCAGCAGAATGACTCCATAGGGATTCTCTCCTCAATGCAAAATTCATAAACATTAAAAAAAAAACTCTGCCCTTTGTTATTTTCAATTAAGATATCTCAATACTTTGCCAAGATAAATGATGACAAGTATTTTTTACTTGCCTACAGGGACAAAGAAGACAACTCCATATCATTTTTCCTCAAGAAAAAAAAGTGTTTCCATCAAACAAGCTTTGTTACTTTTAATCAAAGTGACAGGATGAACACTCTTGACAGCTAATGATTGATGAGAAAAGTCTCATAGATATGACAAGGATTTGCTACTATAAATTACTTTTCATGCACAGCTCAATGTAAGATCATTTCTCCTCTTCAGAAGTTGTGGATTCTGATTATATAACCTATTAAAACTGAGAAGAAATCATCCAAAACATTCTGACACTCCTCTGTTTACATTAATGACAACAACAAGAAACATTAGTATAGTTTTTATTTCCTTGTTTAGATAGCAAAAAATATATGCATATATAATCAAATAGTGTTTTCTGTTTTTCCAGTGTAAGGTAAAGAGAAGTGAAGTCTGAACCATCTCAAGCAGTGTTGCAGAGATCAACACGAAATAGCATGGTAAAAGAGAAATGTCATCGACTTAGACACTTACATCCTGCCTCTGCTATTCCCAACTTGGGTGGCCTGGTGAAGCACTGGACCTGTTCCAAACTCAGCTTCCTCAATTATAAAATTATTTTTAAAAATAGAAATACCTAACTGATAGAATTGTGGTGAGAGTTAAGTAGATAAAGTACCTGGAAGGTAAGTTCTTATCCATTATCTTTCTCTATAAAGGACGCTTATGGAGGGGAAAATATAAACACACACACTCACACACGTGTGTATTTGTGTCTATAGATTTGCATATATGCATATTTATGTATATAGGTTTGTGGATATGTGTGTATGTACATATCCTCTTAGGAGGCATTTCACAAAGTGTTCAGCGACTCATGCTATAATCAGTGAACAAAAAATTGAAATAACTTGTTAGCCCCTGAACAAATCATTCCTTGGGGAAGCGATGCTCACCCTGTTGAGAGTGATAGGATGGTCACCAGGGTTGGGGAGAAATGGCTTCAGTTCTGATGAAAAATAGAAAATGTGCTCATGACAGTCAGCTCAGGGCAGAAGCTGGGCTCCAAAAAGATTGGGGAAAGAAGGGAGAAAAGAAGAACCATAGGCATTATAGTCTACAGCACAATGAAGCCTAAACAAATCATAGCTGAGATGGCATTTTTGGATTGAGGATTATTTGAAGGTATTTCAATTGCCATGATCATTGAGGTCTACCAATCCAGACCTTTTTTTTTAACAACTAATGTCTGAAAGGGTTTTAACTGGAGATTTCATAAAATAGCAGAAGCATGTATCTAAAAAGCCTGTGTAATGAGAACTATGTACTGTTCACTATTAATATGAAGATCTGAGCATAACTACGTAGGGCAAACTACGAAGTCTATTAGTGATGCTTTGACAGAAGCAACCCACTTCTCCTCTCTAAGAGCATATAAAAATGCCTCTTGCGTTACAAGTTCAAATGCACACACTACTATGGGGCAGGTAACAACAGTGTATAAATGGGATAAATATATGACAATAGAAAGTGACGTCATAACTGGGAGTATTAGTGCCACACAAAAGCATTTGTATTCAAGGTTTAAAAACCTTTGCTGGGGGGCCAGCCCGGTGGCGCAGCGGTTTAGTCCGCACTTGGCAGCCCGGGGTTCGCAAGTTCGGATCCCGGGCGCCCGCCGACGCACTGCCTGTCAGCCATGCGGTGGCGGCGTCCCATATAAAGTGGAGGAAGATGGGCACGATGTTAGCCCAGGGCCAGTCTTCCTCAGCAAAAAAAAAAGAGGAGGATTAGCAACGGATGTTAGCTCAGGGCTGGTCTTCCTCACCAAAAAAAAAAAAAAAAAAAAAAAACCTTTGCTGGCCAAACAAAGCATGCCTCTGGGTGGGATTCGGTAGAGGACCACCAACTGTTAGCCTGCTTTGCCCAAACAGGGCTAAAGTTCTCCTGTTCAACCGATCTTCCTCCATCCCATGCTTTTCTTGCCACAAGCTGTCCTCTTTTGAAATAGTCTCTCCTTTATCCAAGGTGTTTGCAACTAATTGCAAAGTGGTCTGCCTCTGTTTGCCGCTGACAGAAATTTACTACTATGTAGAATCTTTCCTCCAACATAAGCCGTTATTTATCAACTCTTCACAATTTCTATCTCTTTATGCTGTCTTTTTCTGGAGACATGTTTTTGGCTGTCTTTTTGTGTCCTTCCTGACTTCTCCAGTGCCAGCAACACCTAAGCCATTCTATTTATAAGAGAAACAAAGAACTTTTCTGATTTGGTCACAGCTCAAACCAGCCCCTCCACCCCCACCTTTTGCACAGAACAGTTCATCACGCAGTGCTTGTTATACATTCCTGCTGACCATAGAGTACCAAAGCTTCAATAACAGATATAGACCCAGGTCTTCCAGGTAAGCCTCTGGCTTTCAGAAGCAGCTAACTGTAAACAATTAATATAGCTTCTAAAAGAAGGAACTAGACCTGGCATATTTTTATAAAAGTTTTGTACTTCTAAGGGAGAAGAGCAGTCTCTAGCCAAATTAAGCAATGGATTTCCCAGGCTCCCCTTGCTAATATCTCGAGTCCTACATGAAAGCTAACTATTTTCCCTGACAGATGAGGAAAAGGTGACTTGATTTGACAATGGAGGACCTGGGTATAAAAGTATGCCAGGGTTTGTAAGGTGATTGGGAAATATCGTTGTGGGATATTGTAGGATTTCAAAATCTAATATTCTGGTTCAGAGTAGCCACTGTGTAGGGATTTTGTTTTTATTTTAACAAAACACCCATGGGAGGTTTTGCATATCATGTCTTTCAAGATATGGAATTTTCAGGCCACTGGGCTATCAAGATGAGATTTCTTGCAGTCTCTGAGTGGGGAAGAGCAGAGTGCCAGGCTAAGGAACAAGTAAGAGCCCCTCTTACCAAAGTGACTTGGGCTGTCTATCTGTGCCAAGAGCATTTCTAATGCCAGTTTGTACACAAAATACGTCTTGGAAGTTATTTCATTCATCTTTCAAAAGCTCCTTTTTCTAATATGATAAGTAAAACAATTCAAGGAATTCTCTCACAAACTGACACCAATTTCTATGCAGCTAGTAATACTGTGCAACTAGAAGAGATAGCAACCCTGGGGACCAAAAAACTGTAAGACTAAATGCTGGTTAGAGTTTTCCATGTTGAACTAACATACTGTATAGAGAACAAGTAAGAACCAAGGCTAACATTTCAAATACAATCTTAGTAATTTTTTCCATCTTTTTCAGTGTTTCCATATTTTTAGTGTTATTTGGAGATAAATGAAGCTGAAACTGCCCTCAAATTGACAAAAAAATCTTTTCAAAAGTTTTACATTTTTCTCAAAAAGAGTGCAATATAAATGTATATTTCTTCATCTTGGCATAATCACAGTAGGCTTACATACACAGAGATTAAAGAGAAAATGAAAATCTACATTTAGATGGAAATAGCCTCCAAAGTCACAAATACATACAACACAGCTTTGTCTGTTTTTCATTGGAACTGAAGCTACTGCGATCTCACAGCTTCCAACAATGGTGTCAGTCACTCCAGGGTTCTTATCATGAGGCCCGCCATACTAGAACCACTTACTATTAGCTTTTCAGGGTTTCTTCTTGAAAGACGCCTGAGTTTTTCAGATTGTATTTGCTTTAGACAGAGACTAAATAGCCATAGAGTTGTTCATTCATTCATACTTTCTACAAACTTTTTTGAGCTCTCACTCAGTGCCAGGCACAGTGCTGGAGACACCAACAGGAAAAAGGCAAAGAAACTGCCTCACAGAGTTGAAGACCTCTCCTTCCTCTTCTCTCTTTTGTGCCATTCCTTGAAAAAGAACCAATTTTTTCCTTCTTCCTTTATTCCTCCCCTTCCTTTCTTCTTTCTTCCCATGATCTTTTCCTCTTATTCTTATTCACTCATTTTTTTCATTCAACAAATACTAGGAGCCCATACTGTCCTAAGCACTGGGTCACCTGCAGCACAAAATCAAGTCCCAGCTTTCATGGAGGCTTTCAGTTCAGGGGGATCCTGTAAGTACACAAAAGATCAGATGGCTAGCTCAATTACGTACTAAGTTATCACTGTAGAGGAGTCAGCAGAGAGCTGCGGGAGAGAGTAACAGGTTCTAATTTAAATAGTTTGGTACAGGTCCGTCTGATGAGATATTTGAAGGAAGGGACAGAGCCGGCCTTGGAAAGAATTTAGGAGTTAGTAGTCGAGTTTTCCAGGCAGAAGAAACAGCAGCTGCAGAGGCACTGAGGGTGGAGACAGTTTGGCATGTTTAAGAACTTGAAAGGGAAGAGGAGTGAAGCAGAGTGGCCCAACCGGCAGTCTCAAGAGGCGAAGGCCAGATCATGTAGAGACATGTGGACTACTGTAAGAAATTTAGATTTTATTCTAATAAATGTGAATCCCTTAAGGGGTTCAAGCAGGAAACCAATCATAGTCATTAATAATAATAACACGAAAAATAACAATAGCTCACTTTTTACAGAACTTCCCACATAGTGGCAAGACAAAGAAAGGTAATACACTGCTGATCTATTCCTTTGGATAATATGTAACCATAATACTAAGACAAAAGGTAAATGTTTTGAGAAAGAAGAAAAAACTTTCAACACTTTTAATCTTTTCTAAATCTGATTTTAATATTTTCTAAATAAGCAGAGCTCACTGCTGTTCAGCATTGCCCAAAATGACAATACTTTTGAGTGTGACAGTCTTGTGACTACAAGGACACTGGAAATATTGTGGGAACATGGAGTCAGGCCTTATATGTCTCTAATCCTTCCCCAAATGCGCGCGCACACACACACTCACAACAGATCTAAGCAAGTTGAAGGAGCCTGCTGACTGGCTGATCAAAGCGGCCACTTTACTTAGAAAATAACATCAACAGGAAGATAAGAGGCTGCTAAATTCACTTCTTCAGAGTGCAGCAGAGGATGTCTGACGCATTTGTGCCTTCCTAGGAACCTAGTGTGGAGATAGCCTACAACACTGTGCCGTTAATTTTGTCAGATATCAGGAGAAATGTACATTAGAAGAGAGGAACATAAGAGCATAAGCTAAGGAAATGGGCCTTGTGAGTTTAAAGAATCAAGACTGAACACATGGTATGGTAAACACCTTTGGAAAGTCCAGTCACGGTGTCACCTTAGGTGTCCTGAACAGCTTGTAGTTTTTACTTTGCTGCAATGATCTCTGTGGAATTACTCTTCTCTCTCTCTAAATACATCAAAATATAACCTGTTCAGGTAAAAATTTAAATGTAGGAAGAACCTTTATTGGACATGGTGTTTGAATGGAAATAAAAACAGTGATTTTTTAAACTTCCGCCTTTCTCAAGTTATCACCATGATCTAAAACCAGCATAATCATTTCAGACCCACAGCACGTGGTACTAATGTTCCCTTTGAACTTTCTGGGAACACTGTAGAAAGGCTACAGCAGGACACAGGTCTTTGGGAGCAGGGATCTCTCCGCACAGCAGTTTTTTAGAGTGATGTTCTCCCTGGACAACAAAAGTCCAGGCAGCTTAATGAGATGGGACCTCCCATTAAATGCTTTGGTAGCCATGTGTGTCCTGCTGACCAATAAATTATCCTGAGAAAACAAACTACAAACTACAAATACAAATAAAAAGCTAAAATGTCACCTATACTTTTAAAATAAACATATATAATTAGAAGCTTTATTGAAGCAAGTATCTACCTTACCTTGGTTATATCTAGAAAAGTAAATATTAAATTTGGACTGTATTCTTGACTATAACCTAATATGTGCTAGTCAGTAGATTTCCTATGTGGTGTTAGATAAGTAAACTGAGATTAAAAACATTCATTCCAGGGGCTGGCCTGGTGGCATAGTGGTTAAGTTGGCATACTCTGCTTTGGCAGCCCAGGGTTCATGGGTTCTGATCCCGGGCATGGACCTACACACTGCTCATGAAGCCATGCTGTGGTGTCATCCCACACACAAAATAGAGGAGGATGGGCACAGATGTTAGCTCAGGGCTAATCTTCCTCAGCAAAAAAAAAAAAAAAATTATTCAATGTACATAATGCTAAGAGTACATAGAGTCACCTAAGAGGTGTCCGAGAATTGGCTATACCACGCTGAAAAATTAGCCTTACCCTCACATTTAGCAATTGTCAATGAAGTTTCATAGAAAAGATATTAAAGTCAGAAATTTCGAATCTTACTTAGATCTCTCTCTGCTGCATAACACTGTGCAAATTGCATAAAAATCTCTGGATCACATTTAAAAATTTTTTAATGTGGTGGGTAAGAATCAAAGTACTCAGATTTATGTGTTCAAGAAATGTAATGTTATGTATTTGTTTATTGTAAGTCGGCTTAATTTCTATTCCTCTATGTTAGTGGAACTTTAGTCTCAGTATATTTGTATATTCCTCTCTCAATTTCCTCCAGGTTGCATTTAAACTTCAAAAGTATTGCATACGTCAAGTCACGGAATATATGTGTGTATGATTTGGGGGGAGGCAGGATGTGGGGATGTGTCTTAATCTGTTTGGGCTACTATAACAAACTACCATAGAGTGGGTGGCTTGTAAACAGCAAAAATTTATTTCTCACAATTCTGGAAGCAGGAAAGTCCAGGATCAAGGCTCCAGCAGATTCAGTGTCTAGTGAGAACCTGCTTCCTGTTTCATAGACAGCTGTCTTCTGACATGACAGAAGGGGTGTGGGACCTCTCTGGGGTTTCTTTTACAAGGGCACTAATCCCATTCTTGAGGGCTCACCTTTATGACCTAATCACCTCCCAAGGGCCCCACGTCCAAATACCATCATACTGGGAGCAGGTTTCAACATGCAAATTTGGAAGGGACACAAACATTCAGTCCATAGCAGATACAACATAATCTTGATGTAAGCTGGCCAAAAATTATCTTTAAATTACTCTCACTCTCTTCTAGATGTTTGTCTCTATAAGCTATTCCTCCTAGATTGCTGTAAGACCTCACTTGTTCGTATCCATGAGACTATCTCTAGACCGGAGGCTGTTGGTCACTTCCATGCCCTTCAAGGCTAAAGTGGAATCATTGCTATGTTCCCAGGCCACACTAGGCCAATGCAACTCTAGGAGGCCTCACCATCTAGGACTTTTTCTGTTGAAGTCTCACAGCTTCTGAGAGCTCTCCCCAGAGAAATGGAGAACAGGTACTCATCACTCTCAACAACCTCAAATCCAGCTGCCATTTGGCCTTCCTTGGAGCTTGCAGCAGGCAGAGCACAGAAAACCCCCTTCAAAGCCACCAAACTCTGTGCCTCCTGATGCCTTTCCCTTCCCCAGAAAGAGAAATTTTGCCTAGTCTAGATTTCAGGAAGCTCTGCTCTTACTCATGATGCTTTCTCCATATTTTTTGTTTATGCTTTGTTATTTTCATTCTTCACTGGGGTAGTGAAGCAGACAGCCTGAAAAACTCTTTCTCCCCTTTCCTTTCTGCTATTGTACACATTTCCTGTGGCAATGAGTGCACAATGGCCAACCATGAAGGGATTGAGTGATCTCTAAGGACCCTGAGAGTCTGGATTCAAAGGGTGAACAATCTCTTGCTAAACCTGGAGGAATTGAAGGTAGAATTTCTGATGAATAGGAAAAACCATTAAGATAACAGAATGACACTACTTTAAAAAAAATCCACATAGTAAACTCTATTATCCTATATTAGTTAGCAAATGAGGTGTGCTATTTGAGTAAATAATTTTATTAATGAGAGTTCACATAGTCTCCATAATATGTGACTCTCTAATTTTCACAAAGGAGACACAATCCAGACATGATGAATATTCGTTTCGCAAAGTTCATATTTCTTTAGTCATTCAGAAGGCAATATAAAATCGTCTATGGCCTTTAATAATTATAACTAATGCTACCTGAAAACATGTGAAACTATTAGTTAAGATAGAGTTTAAGAAGAAGAACAGAAAGTTCATTTTATAAATAAATGAAGGAACTCCAGCAACAAAAATATATATCCATGAGATGTGAGCAATTTGGTTGAGCCAGAACTCCATAATTGAATAGATCCACTGTGCAGTTTTCGACATTTGAACATAAATAAAACAAGCCAGCCAACCTAAAACCCTTTTGTAAGGAAATATGGTTGCAAATTTGGAAGAAATAACTGAAAGTATAGCAAATATGAACAGAAATGGACTTGGTCACTGTAAGGAAAGAAGAGTTATACTCGGACCCAAAGAACTGAATTAATAATAAAGTGAAAGCTTAAGCCTATAAATCATCTAGCTCGTTGAGTTTAAATCCATAGACCCTAAAAAACTTCTAAATGTTTAATATATAACTGTATTTATCAACATAAAATCTGAAAATTGATGACAGTTGATTTATTAGTTGATTAATACGTGAAAAAGCAAGTGTTCCTTTTGCTGTGCTCAATCAATCAATCAACTTTTACTGAACCACTGCAGGTGTTCTACTGTGGTAGGCATCAGAGACACAGACATTTAGGACAAAATCACTTCCTCAAGGAGTTCAAGGCTGATTCAAGAAACAAACAAATAGTGGCTTAGAACACAGTGGTTAGTTGTGTATTGATTCAACAAATATTTCTTGACTTTTTACTTTATTTCAGGCCTAGGCTAGGTGCTGGATTAAAATACCTTCTTCACTTACAAGTTAGAGCCACTGAACTATTGATAGAGGTAATTTAAAAGGCAATTGCCATACATACGCTCAGCTAAGGCTTATAGTTCTATGAGAGATCCAGGACAGGTACAATGGACTCCCAGAAGAAAGCACTCCTGGCTGAACCTGAAAAGAGCATAAATAAAAGGACACCCAAATTAAAAAGTGAGGACTATGGGAGTAAAAGAAGACAAAGACATTTAGCCATCACAAGAAGTTTATTTAACCTGATTAGGGATTTAGAATATATGAAAGGAAATTTAATGATGGAGAATGGAAGTGTAAGAAGAAAGGATAGATTATGACCAGAAGTGAAGTTTGTGGTAGTCAAAAGAAAGACCCCCAAATTATCCATGCCCTAATCCCCAGAACATATGAATATGTTAAATTGCATGCAAAAAGGACTTTGCAAGTGTAGCTAAGGTTACTGGCCTTAAGATAGGAGGATTATCCTGGATTACCTGAGTGAGCCCAATCTGATCACACGAGCCCTTAAAAGCAGAGCTCTCTCTGGCTAGATGAAGAAAAAGGGAGAACTCAGAAAACTTCAATGCATGGGAAGGCCTCAACTTACCATTGTGGGTTTTGAAGATAAAGGAAGCCGTGAGCCAGGCAGTGTGGCTCTAGAAGTTAAAGGTAGCCTTGACTGATGGAAAGGAAGCAGGCAGCTCAGTCCTACAACCACAAGGGATTGACTTTGGCCAACAACCTGAACGAGCTTGGAAATGGACTTTTTCCAGAGCCTCCAGATAGGAGCCCAGGATGATTGACACCTTGATTTCAGGCTTGTGAAACCAGAGTAGAGAAATTAATTAGGCCAACCTAAACTTCAGACCTACAGAACTGTGAGATAATAAATTTGTGTTGTTTTCAGAAAACTAATACAAGGATAAAGAGGTGAGGAGAGACCAAACTACATAAGTCCTCATATGCCCACTAGGCTATGATAGAAGTTTGCTTCAAAGCATAAAGAGGAATGGATTTTGCATGAAAAGTAAATTTTACAGAAGTGTGGTGGTCTAGTGTCTGGAGTAGACACTGAAAGTAAGATCCTCTACTACAACATAAACTCCATGAACGTAGTGATTACTGTCTGTACAATGCTACATCCCCATTCCCTAGAACAGTTTCAGTACTTAACAGGCACTCAAAAAAATATTTGTTATTCAGTGAATGATACTATCCAACCATAGAAAAGATCAGTACATTCTAGGTCAAATTTTGCCTACTGCAATAATGGGGCATACCTTGGAAGAGGCAGTCAAAGTCTTTTTTTATCTTCACTCACCATTTTCTACCTACATTTCTTTTCATTTCACTGAGGGAATATTTAGGCAAGAAAATCAAAATAGGTTCAAAGAATGGCACTAAATTGTCAGTGAGTGGTAAGATTGGACCTGCTACCTGTAAAGCTAAGGACAAGAAACACATGGTGAAGACTTGACTTGGCAGAAGGCCCCTCTGGAATCAGGAGTAAATATTTTCTGAAGTTCTCCTAGTGAGGGTTTTTTACTATTCCCCTTCCTCATCATAGCTACATGTTCTGGATTTCTCATTCATTGAATGAGGTGGAAATGAATCTACATTTCCAAGTTAGTCTTTAGAATGAACTACTCCAAATAGGTACCATAAAATTCCTTTGGGCAAAAAAATAAAACAAAATAAAAACCCAGTGAAAAAGACCATTCTGATTTACTGGTTTGAGTCTTGGCAGTAAAACAAGCTCAGTTTTTGGAGAATCATGTTTATTTTGTATATTTTTCATATTTTTAATCCTGGCCATTGTTTGGATTATAATTTCCTCAAAGGAAAAGATGGCGTGAATCCTCATGCATCTGTGCAAACATAGCTCAATACTTTGAACATAATGAGTGTTCAGTAAACAGTGCTATCTCTCCTATTTGTTTGAAAAAGTAAAAACAAGAAAACGTAAAAACTAAAAACAGGTCCCTCAGAAATTGGCAACTGTGCTTTCCCACAGTAATCTTAGTTCTAGCTCTTTATTGTCCCATACCCCAAAACAGTTAACAAAGACAGTTCATTCTTGTGGTCAATTGACAAACAATTACTGAGTATCCACCATGCGACAGGCACTGTGCCACATGCAGGGACACAGTAATGAGCAAATCAGACTCAGGAGGTCCCTGACAACACATAGTTCACAGTCTACTTGAGGAAACAGACAAGTACCAAATAAGCACACTAATAAATATGTAACAACAAATTGAGTACATGTTCTTAATGTAAAGAACGTGTTCCTCAGATAGAAAAAGAGAAGGAAAGCAATACCAGGCAGACGTCATTATGGAATTCCCGTGTAGTATGGCATTTTGAGGGACCTGCAAGCTGTTTAGTAACACAAGGCTGGATGTGATGAGAAACTGGAGATGGGGTTGGAGAGGTGGGCAAGCCTGCACATGTCCTGCTGAGTTATCTGCACTTTGCTCTGTAGATGATGAGCATGCTCACTGTCTTAGGCTTTCCTTCTAATAAAGTAATCATTTGAATTTGCTATATAACTTACAAAACTATACACTTACAGATTTCTGTATTTAAAAAATACTTAGCTAAACTAATAATAGTATTGATAATAATGACTGTGTCCCATTTCCAGGAAAAAAATAGTGCACTTAGATTTTATTCTTATTCACTTAGAAAGCAAATTATTTTTTACTTGTAGGTAATATTTCAGTCACACATACACACACACACACACACAAAATCAATATGGAAATTGCCCCCTTTGTTCCAGAACCCAAGTTGCACAAATTGCATAAAACTTTAGGAAGTTTCTTTTCCTTCCCTTTTAATCCTTGAAGATTTTAATCTAAACAGAAAATAAATTTTTTCCACCATAAGAAATAAAAACTAAATATAGTTAGAGACACCAGCAAGGGAATACAAAATTATTTTTTTCATTCTGTAGAGAAATACAAAATGTCACATTTTAAGTGAGAAAATAAAGATGTTCTTTTACATCAACATAACACCAGAAAATAGAAATAAAGGACATTTACATTATCCTTTGTTATAACAATTTTGATTAAAATATAAATACAACCCAGAGTTTGAATGAAGAAATTTTAGAATTCATAAAAATTCTATCACATTAGTTGTTACTTAGCATTTTTTTCAAAAATATGAGGGAAAGTAGGTGGACATTTTGTTTCATTTGCTCTCACTCTAACTTACTTTACTGTCTGTGTAAGTGACACATGCTAGAAAAGTGCAGTCTAAATATTTTCTAATGAATAGAGTGAACACTCAAGTGCGTAAAGAAATGTGTGGAGTTTTGCAGGGGAGGGGTTGTGGAGAGAGGGAGACTTTTCATTGCTTTAAAATGAAA
Organism: Tapirus indicus; assembly: GCA_031878705.1. NCBI lineage: Eukaryota > Metazoa > Chordata > Mammalia > Perissodactyla > Tapiridae > Tapirus > Tapirus indicus. Next base: position 5,981,122 of record CM062933.1, read on the forward strand.
TAAGTAATCTGGATTGGGCAGATCATTTTTCCTCCAATATTCTGAAGATATTTTCTACAAGGGAACTGTCAAACCATAGATTATTGGTTAAGCACAGATTCACAAAAATTTGGAGCTAGGAGGACCTAAAAGTTTATCTCATCTACATTCTTATTATTCTATGTGCTTCTCAATTTTTCCCAGAATCCCTTGTCCTTAGCTTGGAGCCTGGTGACTAGTTCTAGTCAATGGACTATGAATGAAAGTGACACATTACTTCTCAGCTGAGTGCTTACGATCAGTGTACCACTTCCATCTCTCTCTTCTCCCCCCGTAGCAATCTACCAAACCATGGCTTCTCAAGCAACCTGGGTCCCTCAGCAACTTGTAGAGTGCCTTCTCCTGTCAACTTTCATTGGAAAATAAACTTAGGAAAAAACTTGTTGTTCTAGGGGCCAGCCCAGAGGTGTAGTGGTTAAGTTCACATGCTCTGCTTCAGCGACCCAGGGTTCTCAGGTTCAGATCCTGGGTGCAGACCTACTCACTGCTCATCAAGCCATGCTGTGGTGGTGACCCACATACAAAATAGAGGAAGATGGGCACAGATGTTAGCTCAGGGCCAATCATCCTCACGCACACACAAAAAATTGTTGTTCTGTTGAATCACTGAGATTATGGGGTTTGTCTTCTATGGCAGTTAACATTATTTAATCCAACACATATAGCATGAAATCTGCTTCTGGTGCAACAAAACCTAAAATATTTGACATTGACCTATGGTCATAAGGCAAGGCAACTGATATCAGGAGCTAGAAAGATGGAGAGACAATTATGTGTAGACTACTTATTTGTTAACACTGAAAGTAGGATAAAGATCATGTACTGCTGAACTTGTAGTTGTTAGAGAAGTCATCGAGAGGATGTGACTGCTGGTTGACCTGTTACTGGATATGGGTAATCAGAGGCTCCTCACCCCCTTCCCCATCCTTGGAATGTAACTTCTGCCAACGGTTTCCACAGTGGGAGCTGTTTTCAAGGACACAGCCTTGAGAGAGCAATGAGTTGTTGACACCATCTGGACAGTATATGTGACTGAACCCAGTTAAGGCCTCTATAAGCTTTTAAGATGCTGGTGGGGCAGTACAGAATCTACTTGTCTTGCAGCAGCTCAGGACAAACCTCATATGTATGTTCCCTTGCTTATTAAAATTGCCATCGACCAATATGATCGGCCTCTTTTTTCAGTCTCTCCTTGTCCTTCATGTATGGGGGCCAATTTGCAAACCAACAGTAGTTCCAGGGAAAGAATGTATATTATTTGCTATTGGCTGTGTTTGACAGTATATTACAAGAAGGTGATTAGCTCAAAAAGAATTCGCCAATTTGCAAGCAGAAATTTGGGCCTTGCATGATTGGAAAAACTGACAGTTTTCAGATTCTGACAGTATGATAAAGGATTAAAATTGGCTTTGAGAGACAGAGGCCAGTAAACCTTTTCTACTGGATAAGATGAAATAGGGAAAAGATGAGACTACATATGTGGCTGACACATATGTTCTAGAGAACCTCAAAATAGCTTCCAATATGTGGGGAGAGATGCATGGAACAAGAAAACAAAAAAGTGAACACCAGAATCATGACTCATGGAACTGACTGGAAGCAAATAAATCAGGAGCCTACTGCATTTTCAAAGGAATGCTTATCATAAGCTTGGACTATACAACACCTTGGATTGTTACAAACTTAAACATGCAAACAAACAAGAAAATACTGTGGGCCCTCAAAATTATGAGGAAAAAATGAGTTGAGAAAGTGTTTTATTGGGCATAGTTTCCAATTTCTACTTCAAATGAGCCAAGAATAGTGGAAAAGAAGAAATATCCCAGAAGGCAGAGCCAAAGAATAGGGAGAACAATAGATATAGGAAGTCTTCAGAGCAGAACAAGAAACTTCATCAAGGAATCTCTGCCTCTTCAGAGTGGGAGGTCTTAAAATGTCTGTCCAAAGGGATCCCAGAAAGGCTTACAATGACTGCTATGTGCCACTCAGTCTTCTTTCTTCCCTGTGAGATTGTTTATTACAGTTATATTATTCTGATTCCATTCTGGTACACTGATATGGACAGTGAGTAGGTAACTTGTCTTTTCAATTCATACGTCTCCAGCTCAAGATGACTCACCAAGAAATTGTAGGTCTCTTGGAGATATGGATTTGAATTTGATTCAGGAACTTATTGGAACACTGGGTTGTCCCACTTGAAGAGGAGTTTTCTCTATTTGAGAAAAAGGAAAATATATTGGACTGTGCCAGAGATAGCTAGTGCTTACCAAATATTCCATATATTTCCCTAGGAATTCTACTTTGGGAAGTGATGGAATAGCTCAGCAGCAGACTAGTGTTTCTACCTAGAACAACTAGAAAGGCAAAATAAAATACAGCATTCATTTGCCTGAAGGTAGTAAGAAGCTTCTGAGCAAGAAAAACATAAGAGCTAAGACTCTGGAGACAGAAGAATATTGAAGAAGGAGCTGGCTTTTGCAGCTACTTTTGTTTGGGATCTTTTGATGGTTCTCTGTATTGATAGGAGGCAGAAAATTCTAGTGGAGGGCTGCTGTGGTGGAAAAAAAGAAAGTGGAAGCAGAGATTTTGATAGCTTCAAGCACATGGATAGTATGGCTAAAACTGGGGCATTATGTATGGGTCAGCAGGCTAAAAATCCAAAAGGAGGAGCCTCTAAAAAGCAAACAATTCATGAGACAAAAATTAGAGTTTGGTTCCTACCAGGGAGAAGAGTCACATAGAATATATGAACTCCTATTTGAAAACTTTGTAGGGACCGGTGTGAACATGAAGTAGACTGAATTTTTTTCAGGGCTGCAATGCAGCAGTGACTGTGCCCAGTACCTAGTTGAGGTAAAGTGATCAGCTACCAATCTCTCTGGCCAACAAAGACAGAGAACTGTCTCTGGAAGGAGAGAACATAATCTGAAACCTCTATAGATTTTTATCCACAATGTCTAGCATTAAATACAAAATCACTTACCAAGACAAAAGAAGAGGAGAGAAAATAAACAATGGAAGCACATCCACTGGTGATCCAGATATTAGTGCTATCTCTTAAGACCTTGTGGTCTTAAGAATCATTTGGTCCAAATGTTGCACCCAAGAGGAGGCAGAGACTCCATCAACCAGGATCATCGAGTGATTGTGTCAATCAGATCTCCCCACAACCCCCACAGACCTGTGTGGGACATGGAACATACAAAAGAAATAATCCTTTTTTGGGTTAAGTCATTGAAAAAAATTTTTTTTCTGCTGTGACCATTATTGAGGCTTAACTTAGTGAATATATCTATGTTTCTTTAGAAAATGAGTGGATGAGGTCTGATGATTCTGCCCAACTGTTTTTCTCAGAAAAAAAAAAAATCCCACTGCTTCCCAAGTCTAGAACTATAAGCTAAACAAACTAAGTTGCTCATAATGTTCAATGACCGACCATCTGGAAGTCAAGATTGGTTTCATTGTTTGTTTTCTTGTTTAGTTTGCACACTAAATCAATTTTTGTTAGGTAGGATTACTAAAAGTTTTTGTTACTGAATTATTTTATAAATTCTCTATTCCTGGGCCCCATGGAAATGTAGCAAAGGCTTGGTTTGGCCCCTGATTCTGATCATGAAACATTGTTAAAATTAACTCCGACTCAAGCAACCTGGTATCTCCATAAAAGTTAATCTCTTTTGATATATATATATATATATATATTTAAGGGTACAAAAATAAGAAATGTATCCATAGTTAATTGGGTTACTTTTTGTCATCAACTATATGTAATATTAAAATAAATATGCATTTTTTGTAAATAGTAGATATTCAATTCAAAAGTCAAAATTTCTTCTTCAGAACATGCCAAAGGATGCAGGAGACAATTACATCTTCATAATGTAAGTCATCTTGTATGCCTCAGTGATCCCTCTTGGTTTCATGGCATTTGAAGGCCATGCATCTGAAATCAGGGAGTTAGACTTGAAATCTAAGGCAGGATAGCAAAGTGAATTGATATCACTGAACCGAGTTTTTGGCATCTAATTGTCTTAGTTCAAATTCTATCTCTGACAATAACTGATACAATCTTTTAAACTTCTTTATATCTCATTTTCCTCCATTTCTTAGTATGGAGTTAACAATACTGAGCCATAGGATTATAAGGATTAAATATGATGATACATGACACATAGTAAATGCTCAATAGTTAACCGTAGTTATATGTAGCTGTACCACAATGCAGCTGTATATAAAAGAGTCTGTATCTCAGTACCACATAGTCAAGTAAGGCAATTCAAGAAAGAAGAAGCCCCCAAGGTTGCAGTAAGTGATGGGAGTTAGATACACATGAGTGGTAGCTGAAAACAGAAAGGATGATCATATATTAGAAAGTAAGTTGTGCTGATGATGTAGAGATAGATTGCTACCTCCCCAAGACAGCTGTCTGTCTCCTCACTGAATGTAAAAGTCAAGGGTGATGGCTAAAATTCACAGATAGCACAAACAAAGAGTAACAAAATACAAATTATTTCAAAGTAACTTTTAAAATGAACCAAACATTTTTTATTCTTTATTTTCAATAAATATCTATTGAATGTCTGCTATGTACCAGGAACTCATCTGGCGCCTGAGATTAAAATTGGCAAACAAAACAAAATTACTTGCCTACATTAGAAGTTGTAAATCAAACATTATTTTAATAATATTCTATTGGTTACACAGGTCATCCATGATTCAGAGTGGCTGGGGATTCCACAGGCATGACTACCAGAACATGAAGCATACTGGGGACAAATTTGGAGGCTGGCTATCTTAGTTTGCCCCTGGTCTACAATGATTCAAATACCTCCCACATACAAAATGCTCATTTCCTCCGAAGGCCCCCCAAAATCTTATTCCCTTACAGTATCAGTCAAAGTCCCAAATCTTACAATCTAAATCAAGTCCAGGAGAAATGAGGCTCCTTGGATCCAGTCCTGAGCTCTCAATATGAAGACCTATGAGCTAAACAGATGAGTTATCTGTCTACCACACTCCCAACATACAATGTTTGGGATAGGCAAAGGATAATCACTATAAATTCCCCCATTAAAAAAGAAGGACAGGGGACAGCCCAGTGGTGTAGTGATTAAGTTTGCACATTCTGCTTCAGCAGCCCTGAGTTCACCAGTTCAAATCCTGGGCACGGACCTAGTCACCACTCATCAAGCCATGCTGAGGTGGTGTCCCACAAAGAAGAACTAAAAGGACCTACAACTAGAATAGACAACTATGTACTGGGGCTTTGGGGAGAAAAAAGAAAGAGAGGAAGATTGGCAACAGATGTTAGCGTAGGGCCAATCTTCCTCAAAAAAGCAAAAAGGAAAAAGAAAAAAAGAAGGACAATGGAAGACAAGTAGGAGTCACTGGTCCACAACAATTCTGAAATCCCACAAGGCACATGTTGCCAGTTCCTTCATTAGGACTAAAGGCCAGGTCATGATTTTCTATGGTTCTTTGCTCTACACTTTGGGCCCTTAGTTCTACCCTTCCAGTCACTCTTTCTTTGTCAGGAAATGTAACCTGTGTTTACAGCTGAGTAATTTTGCCAGTTTGCTTCCTGCATGTAAAATGATTGCAGATCCAAATTTCTCTTTTCATTCTGTATTGTCTCTGTCCCTTTCAGATCAAGCTGGCAGTGTTTCTGTATGTATAATTCTCTTAAAATTTCTTTGGTCCCTTATGAATCATATTGGGGTTCATTTCATTAGACAAAAGTTATACCCATAAGCATCTTCAAGATAATACATTTTCTACCTTTGGGCTAAGCTGAGACTGTGAGAACAAAGCTCAATTGTTTAACTGAATGGTTCTCTGACTTATCATTTTATATCTGTCTGAGATTTTAACAAAGGATTTTATAATCATATTTAGGGGTTTAATTTTAAATCACAATTTCCTGGCTTAAAAAATAAGCATTTATTATCTCTCATAATTTCTGTGGGTCAAGTGTTCAGGGATGACTCACCTGAGTGATTCTGGTTAAGTGTCTTTCATGAGTTTATGGTCAAAATGAGGGCCAGAGATGCAGTCATCTGAAGGCATGACTAGGGTTAGAAAATCTACTTTCAAGGTGGATCACTCACATGGCTGCTAAACTGTTTCTGATTGTTGGCAAGCAGGCTCAGTTCACCCCATATGTCCCTTTCCACAAGGCTGCATGAGTGTCCTCCCTTGAGGCTTTCCCTGGAGTAAATGACCCAAGAGACAACAAGGTAGAAACAGATTTTTTTTTATGACCTAGTCTTGGGAATCATACAAAACCACTTCTACAGTGTTCTATTCAACATATAGGCTATCCATGATTCAAAGTAGGTGAGTATAATACCAAGACACAAATACCAGGAGAAGAGGGGCATAGGGGGCCATCTTGGCAGCTAGCTCCCATACTGCCTTCTAGTGAGAGGAAATAGATATTAAACAATAAATATCATAAATAAAGTACACAGTATGGTCAAAGATGTTAAGCATGATGAATATGAAGAAAGAAAAAGAAGACTAGGGTTAGAGGATGGGGAGAGCATGTGCAGTAACAAATAGGATAGTCAGAGTAGGCCTCATTGAAAAGATGATAGTTTTGTAAAGACTTGAAGAAAGTAATATTATAATACTGATATTCTAATAATATGTTGCCATATTTTATTTATTTCAAAGAGTATTATATCTTCAATCACAGAATAAATTTAATGTTTTAAGAAAATATATTTCGTTGTGTCTAAGGCTACATACAAAGCTAATAAAAGTCATTTTCCAAGGATTTGGTGTTCACGGTAGCCTTGTACAAGAGGATTACAAATTACTAGTAAGAGGATTTACAGTAATTCTTAGTGGTGTGTTATTCATTTGTGAATTCTTAGCCATTTTTAAAAGTCATTGAGCTATTCCTCTTACTTGAAAAACAGTATCAAATATTTGATACAAAAAAAAGAATATATGTAAGATACATGCAACTAATGAAGTATAATAAAATGAAAACACAGGAACAACCATCCAAATTAAAGACAAGAATACTATCTCTCCTTTTGAAGGTATTTTTTGTTTCTCCCTAATCTTATCCTCCATCCTACTATCCACAAAGGTAATTGTTATCATTAATTTTGAGCTTATCTTTCTGTTTTTTAAAACACTTTTTACCATAAATGTGAATATTGTTAAAACATTATATATTCAATTTGCTTGTTTTTGAATTTATAAAAATGATTTAGTGCATGTAGCCCTCTGAATTTTTTTTTTCAAACAGCATTTTGTTTCTAAGTTTCACTTGTATTGTTGTATATACTGTTTTTCAGTCAATTTAATCTGTGTACAATATTCCATTGCAGGGATAGAGCACAATTTATTTATACTCTTTCTGGTCAATAATACTTAGTTCCAATCATTTTTGCAATTAGAAATAATGATGCTAGGGGGCTGGTGTGTTGTCATAGTGGTTAAGCTCACATGCTCTGCTTCAGCAGCCCAGGGTTCACAGGTTCAGATCCTGGGCACGAACTTACACACCGCTTATCAAGCCATGCTGTGGCAGGCATCCCACATATAAAGTGGAGGAAGATGGGCATGGATGTTAGCCCAGGGCCAAACTTCCTCAGCAAAAAAGAGGAGGATTGGCAATGGATGTTAGCTCATGGTTAATCTTCCTTACACAAAAAAAATAAATAATGATGCTAGAAAAATTCTTGGACAGGCTTTTCTAGGATAGGAGTGAAGTAAGTCAAGACATCATTTACAGTAATAACAAAAACAACAGTAAAAATAGATATCTAGGAATAAATTTAACAAGACCTTTCTGTAGACAAATTTAAAACTTAATTGAGACAAATAGAGATGTGTACCATATTCATCAATTGACATAAAATTTCAATTCTCTTTAAATTAATCTATAGGTTAATTGCAATTTCAATAAAAATCTTACATAGTTTCAGAGAAACTTCACCAGCTGATTATAAAATTAATATTAAAGTACAGAAACCTAGGAACAGCTAAGACACTCCTAACAAAGAAGGCAGATAAGTTTTGGGAACATGTCCTATCCAGATATAGTAAAGTTCAAAACCATCTGATTTTCATTATGTATAATAGTTTCTTTCTTCCGTAGGCAGATGTATCATTCTGGGGAAAAATTCAATATCAAAATGCATGTGGACATTTTAGCCTCATTGTGTATCAAAATTGCAACAAATAACCCAAAAAATAGTTAGCATGTAAATTCACTCCCTCAATGGGACTAAATAACTACAGAGTAAATTATTGAATTAATTGTCTGTATGAATTTTAATGATTGTTATCAGGAACATTGTTTAATTGACAATAATAATTGACTGGTGGTATTCTGATGATGTCCCCATAGACTTTTCAGAGTCTGTTCTCTGAGGTGGCTATCAGTTTCAAACTGTGGCCTGAGAGATCTAAATCCCTTTGATCACTTTCCTAGAGAATGTGGGAATAAGAACAAAGTTTAATTGTTCTATAAAATGACTCCAGGCCCAACGAGAGCTCTATCACTTCACCTGACTCCATGCTTTGATCTCTTCCCACCACAATCAGATCAGAGTTTATAATGAAATATTTCAATTCTCCCCTTGCCAGGCACAAATTCAATATGGCTGCTTAATAAAATCAATAAGACGTGCTAATTTGTAACAGAATTTTCAATCAGAATATGGCTTTTGAATATATACAAATTCACATGAATATAACACTTGTTCAATTGGCTTCAGGAGGAACACAAAAACCAACACTCTACATAATGCATTATTCATTTTATATTTTACAATTTCTGGTTTAATATTTGCATTTTTCCCTCAAAAATGTTACTTTTTAATTTGATTTAAGTACTTCCTCTAGGAAGTCTTATCTAACTCCATAAAGAACTCACTACCCCTTTCTTTGTATGATTCTAGTCTCCAGTATACTTACCAGTCATAGCTTTTGTAGTCCCTTATTCCACCAAACTGATGCATGACTGTTTTTCTTTACAGATTGTTATCTCCTGAGAACACAGATGGCATCCTATTCATTGGCGTGTGCCACCTGAGGGAAAGTAGAGGGCCTTCCTCACAAGGAAGGTCAAATCTTTGAACTGGTATTTCCACTGCTACATGAGCCATAATATGTTTCCTTTCATAATCAGTTCTTTCACAGCTTCCCCAGATTTTTACTTAAAGACCCTTTGAGTGTTATTTTTCAGAAAATCATTCCATGATCTTTTGTTCACACCAATTTATGATGTCCATTGATCCATTCTACGTTTACTTAATGTTTTCCATGTGTTGAGCATGGTCTTAGGTACTAGGTATATAAACATAAAGAAGACACAGTCTGCCCTTAAACAATTGAAAGACCAGTCAGATAGAATACAAAAACTAATAATTACAATGCAGTGCACTAAGTGCTGTAATATAGACAGGAACAGAGTGATCTGGAAACCCATATTTAGTCATTGGTTCTAGCTACTTGAGAAAAACTCAAAGAAAAGGGGATGTTTAAACTTAACAAATTGGCAGATTTTGCTAGGTAAAGAAGGCAGGAAGCAAATTTTAGGAAGAATGTATGCAAAGACATGTAATCAAGAAAAGATCAGGCAGATCTAGTGAACAAGGACCTTCTCTCTGTGTTTGGAGCACAGGGTGTCTGGTGTGGAGAGGATGAAGGTTGGGAAGCTAGCCAGAGGAACAGAACAGTCTTTAGAGGCAATGTTAAGAAATGTATACTTTATCTTTGGCAACATGAATGTAGATGAAATCTTTAAACAAGGCAGATTTAGCTTTATGAACATCATGCTGATTGCAGGATGAGGATGGGTTTGGGAGTGAGGAAAATTTGTGGTAGAAAGACCAATTAAGAAGTTTTTAAATCTTCCAGAGAAAGGATGAGATGACCTTTCAAATGGTGGAAGCATTGTGGGGTACAAAGATTAATTCAGTTATTAGTAGTAAAATAGACTCAAGTGAGCACAGCGAAAAGAGGAATCAGTAGGATGGAGAAGTTAAGGGTGAGTCCTTGTTTCTTCTGAGACACTGAAAATGAGAAGAGTCTCTCTAGCTTTAAATAAAGGTTTGGGGTACCTGGAGCATATTGGAAGAGTGTCTAGTCAATAAATACATCTGGCCTTCAAGAGTAAAGTTGGGACCAGCTGATTAGTTGTCCACTTGTAAGTGGTAATTAAAACCCTGAGAGTAGATGGGCTCACCCCATTGGTTTATATGAAGAGTAAAAATGAAAGAGAAAAGAGTAGACCTTGAGTCATCTACCAACATAGAAATAGTGGCCTTTCCTTTCTCAAGGAAAAAAGAGCCTGTGAAGAATCCCAGAAACAATAATCAAAATGACAACTAGAAGCCATGAGAGAACAAGCCATTATCAAAAACTGCAAATCCCTCAGGTGAGAAAGAGCTCAGTTAAATTTGTCAAATAAGAAGAAACTGCCATGGATGCTGGAAAAGCCACTCAGAGCAGGGCAGGAGTCAGAGACCAGATTACCAAGGTTTGAGGGGCAGGCACAGAAGACAAACTATGTTTTAATGAGAATGATGCTGAAAGGAAAGAGAAAGATAAGGACAGTAGTTTGAGCAGAAGATTAATGCAAGGCTTCTTTTTTTGCAAGCTGAGAAGAAGGAGCTAAAAGAATAGGCAAAATTGATGGTAGAAAAAACAGAGAAGATAATGGGATAAAATTTCCATATAAGTGATGGAAACAGAGATATTGGTATGTTAGTTTCCTATTGATGCTGTAGCTTACAACAGCAAAAATTTATTATTTTACAGCTCTAGAGGTGAGAAGTCCAAATGTTTTTATGGGGCTAAAAATCAAGATGTCAGTAGGGCTGTGCTCCTTTCTGGAGGCTATAGGAAGAGAATCCATTTGCTTGTCTTTTCAAGCTTCTGGAGGCTATCTGCATTCCTTGGTTTGTGACCTCATCCTCCATCTTCAAAGCCAGCAGCATAGTGTCTTAAATCTCTCTCAGTCTCTCTCTCTCAATCTCTCTTTCTCTCTTCTGCTTCCATTGTCATAACTTTATACCTCTGCTGACTCTGAGTCTCCTACCTCCATCTTATAAGGACCCTTGTGAGTAAACTCGGCCAACCCAGATAATTCAGGATAACATCCTTATCTCAAGGTCCTTAACTTAATCACATCTGCAAAGTCTCTTTTGCCATGTAAAGTAAAAAATTCACAAGTGCCAGGGAGTAAGATGTCAACATTTTGGGGGGACCATTATTCTCTTTATCACACTGGGTAAAGGTGGAATGATTAAACTTGGAAAGGACAATCAACTTTTCTTCTTTTAACAAGAGAAAAGGAGGCCAGAATGGGTGATGTCATATGTAAGTACAGAGACAAAGTCAAGGACTGGTCCTGTCTGATGGTGATATTTTCTTTTTGGCAGCACTGGGAGGGTGAAGTATGCCATTGGCAAGAGGAACAAATCTTTGAAAAGCTACTAGAGTCTGTTGCAGAGTACATGACTAGAAACAGATGAATAGACCATGAGGAAGCATGGGGTTGGGGGGCTCCAATGGAGCCAGAAACATCAGGTTTTTGTGAAGATTATTGGCTTAGCATGGAGATTTATCAAGCAACATTTCTCAGCCTGGGAAAAGAATCAAAGAAAATGAATTGTAGGCTGTCTGAAGGGTGGCTATGGTTGGCGAAATAAGGAGAAATGTGAGCAAAGATCCTGGTGAAAATACATATCATTGAAACCACTGATACTAGCATTAGGCTTGGTCAGGTTCAGTCTTCCCCAATTTTGAAATTTTGTAAAAATTTATTTTAATGTGTAAAGTATGTGTGTGTGAGTGTTTGTGTGTGTGCTTGTATTTGAGTGTGTGTGTGTATAAAAGAGAGAGAGAATGGTCCCCAAGGCTTAGAAATGCAAAATTCTTGGCTATAGCACTGACAGATCAATATCCTCATGTATTCAAATTACAAAATCATGTCAGTAACCAATGTGACTTTGTAGAGGTTGCAACTTACAAAAGTAGAATTAAGATGATTAATAAATCCATCCTCATTCTTCCAGTACATCATATAGATTTAAATTTCTTTGAAATCTGTTTTTGACAGGCTGATTAATTTTACTGAAAGTTTATTTAACAAAGTTTAAAGGTAATTATCAAATCAAGAGAGTTTTCCCACTGGTAGAGATAAAAATATATAATTCACTACATAATTATTTGGTAATTACTTTGTCATCAGATATATTTTATGAGAAATTTAACTCTATCTCCCATGTAATCTGTCCCATTTAGTTTTACTCTAAATCTCATTCTCACTTCATCAGTTATAATTCATTAGAATATTATGTCAATTTCATTAGCAGGTCAAAACCTGTCAGTCAACATTCTAGAAGGCTACAATCATTTCATTATTGAACATCTTACATCTAAATTTCCCTAACTAGAAGTATGCTGGTAAGCCCTTCATCAAATATGAAATGTTCTTGTAATGATTTGGGGATTTTTTTCTTAAAATAGTATGTTACATTTCATTTATTTAAATACTCTACTATTTGCCTATGTTTCTTTTCTTGGCCTCATCCGCACAGACAACCAAGTGGATCTAGTGAATTTTGAATATTTTAAACCACTCAGCAAATCAGATGCCTATCAAAGTCACATAAAGAACTTTACAAAAAGACAGATGGCAACAAGATTAGTAAATGTTTTGAAGAAAAGGAATGTCATACTCAATTCCCTGGATTAAGATTACTCTGACAGCAGTTGGCAGTGGGGAGAGATTGGAGGCAGGGGCTCCAGAAAGGAGCACATTCTCATAGCCTATGCACTAAGTAATCAAGTCCTGAGCCAAGATGATGGCCATAAACATAGCAAGGTTATTAGACATGGAAGAGAAATATAAAATAGGCATAACAGAAACTGCCCTAACGATCTCACAGAATTGTTCTAGAGACAATGTGAAATTTCAGAGGGAAAAATGGTTTGGAGAAGTCAGAATTCTCTACATGTCCATGTCTTCATATTATTCATTATGTAAAGCCCATTTCTCTCTCAGGACTCGCTGCTTCACTTGGAAGATTTCAAGGGAGGAGAGCTCATGCCTGCCAACACAAACTACTTTTGCAGTCAGTACTCACAGCCTGATTTTGCAGTGGGCTATTAAAGTAAATGTTTATTAGTTACTCCCTTTTAAAAAAATGATCTACATATCATCCCTTTAAAATGAAAGCTGTTTGAGAAAAATTATTGTATTGTGTAAATATTTACATATATAACACCCAATACTATGCTCCTTTCTTGGAATAAAATGAGAATATGTTTTACTGAAAGATTTTTTGCTGATTTATCCCAATCTATCTTTGTTAAGATTCTGTTATATCACCAAAATGCCTCTTACTTCAGCATATTTCAAAATGGATACCATAAACAATATTAATAATCTTGCTGGATTATTTCATTTCTTTATACTTTTAAGATTATCTCATCACTTTAAAGATCATGTAAACCTGGGTAATATATAACTCACATTTAAAAATTGATGATTCAATGATAAATGTCTTCATTTTCCTGATTTCCATTTTGCTAATTTTACTACCTAATTCAGCAATAGTATTAACATTAAATATTTAACACAACTACTTCTATAAAATACTCTGCCTAAAATAAAGAAACCTAATTTACAATTCCAACTTCATCCTAGACTGGATATGTGTGAACTTGAGTTACTTTTTAAATTTTTCTTAAATCCTGAATGGTTTTATTGTAGATACCAAGGGAATAGAAGTTAAATTCTTTATATTTCTACTTTCCTCATTCTCTCTCTTTAGATACAATTCTCTTTCTCTTCTGAGATAGTCCTAGCAGTAATATAGAAATGAGATAATAGTAGTTTTCCTTCTATTCCCGTAGGTAGTTATATTCTGATCCTAGAGAAAAAGGAGAGTTTTCACAGTAATTCTGAGTTTTTCCATACTTCTTTCAAACTCTAAAGAGAATGACCAATAATAAACTCAGTGACTATAGTAGCCAACTTAATTCACGTAGTCTTCAATAATCAACTTGATAAATGGTATTTTCAATATATTTAATGGTATAATTATGACATCCTTTTTTGTTGTTGTTTTTTTTTTTTTGCATTTACAAGTCAATGCGTTCAGCTATTTGCATTTTCCTTTCCAAGATGCTTAGGTACTCTACCAAATAAAAGGCCTCATTAGTGCATGAATTCCCTTTGAAATTGTTATTGCTTTTACCATTACTATACTTAGTTATAGTTCAAAGCACGAAATTGTCTACTCATCAATATGTTAGGCAAAATTCAACCTTACTAAGAGTAATTTACAATTTTGTTGGATTAAATAATTGAAACTTTTTGAATACAAATAATAGTAATTCTCTTGCTACAAAAAGGCACAGAACACACTTTCCATTACAAATATGTAATGGAAAGAATATGGCTTTAGAGCTGGCTAGGTGATTTGGGTAGTTTTCTTGATTTTTGTGGACATTAGTTTGTTCATCTTCAAATGGGGATAAAATGCCTACCTCACAGGAAAAGATAAAAATATAGCCAGTGTCTGACACATAATCATGTTTGGTAAATGAGAGTGGAGGAAGATGGTGTAGGGGAGCAAAATTTGCCCCTCCAAAATATGTCTCTTTGGCATGAGGAAGCTTTTCTTTTACTTCCCCCTTAACTGCCTATAAGAGTTTAGAGAAAGGGCCCTTTCCAGGAAGATGAGCTACCACCACAGATAGCTATAAAGAATATGATCTAGGTGTGGTAGATAGGGAGGACCCTAACAAGGCCTGTTTGATCAAAGTTCTCTCTGTGCCCCATTGTTTCTGGATGGCCCAGCAAACATTTGTTTACCAAATATTTACTCTTTTCATTCTTTCTGTGAATTGCCTTCCTTCCCTTTGAAACTCCAGACACTTATCCCCTTCTCCTTAGCTCAGGATGGCATGTAAACCTCAATTACCTGACTGTCAAGAAACTTGTCTTGGTGTTCCCATACATACGTAATTAAATTTGATCTTCTCTTAATCTGTCTCATGTCAACTTAATTCTTAGACCAGCCAGAAGAACTTAGAAGGGTAGAGGAGAAATTTTTTTCTCTCCAACATTTGGTGTAGTTGGCAGGATAATTCCCTGGCTGGACACTACTCACTCTGGGACTGCTGCAACTGAGAGATTCTGGAACATCTGACAAAAGCCAGTAGAAGTTAATATTTCTTACAATGTCACACTGCCAGGATCTCTGCCTGCAGGGTCCAGTGGAAGTGAGAGTGGTGAGTTTTTTCCTTTTTAAACTTAGATTAGCAGGAGAAAATATTTGTGGTGCTAGTTCCTTAGATATAGTGATCTGGTAAAAATTTGGTATGAGTATTCTTGTTCTTATTGATCCTCTTTCTCCCAGAGATGGTCACTGTTTTTCTTTGTCTCTTCCTGTTGTGTCATTTGTCTTGTTCTATGTCTTGAGAGCTTGGCTTTAAGACCAATGAGAACATTCTCTCTGGTATCCACCAACCAGATGCCTATACCTGTATGCATCTGGAAGCTAGTCAAATAGACTGGGATTCTGAAGCCATGGTCAGAAGCAGAGGTAACAACCTGGGATTACAACTGGTGTCTCATTGTCCAACTATGCTTCCCTCTCAGGGAAGTTTATCATAAGGGGTCTTTGTCCACAAGGGGACTTTTTTGTCTCAACCTTCATTGTCTCATTAGTGCTGGAAAAGTCTTATTCCAGTAGTGCCTGCCTGGTTTCAAACCAGTGCCTGGTTTGTGACTGGAGGTGTCTGCTCTTGTAGGAAGCTGGAGACACAGTTTGTACTACAACATTCTTACCACATGTGAGAAAACAAAAAAATCTGTGCTTTCAGCTATTGCCTTCTTATTTGTCTTATTTGGGGTCCTTTCTTTTGGTTATCTTTGGGAGTCAACTTTCTGGATCTTGTGAGGGTGGCATTCTTTGCACTCTTCTTTGGGGATGACTCTCGCCTGTTTGGTTAAGCTATAAAGTCTTTTTTGTTTGATTTGCTATTGAGATCAATATAAGATCCTGCTTGTCAATAGGCAGATGATGGATCTTTTAAATTGGCTGTATTTGAAAAAAAAATTGTTTTAGAGAGCTCTTATCCTAATAGTTGTTGATACCTATGGAAAGACCAATTAAAAAGTGGACACAAAGAAATACAATGGCTAACAGAAATTAGACTTAAACCAAAAATTAAACTCCATATCCAATGTAAATTCCCCTTCTTAAAAACTACTCAAGTTTCCAGGCAATCCTCCTCAGATGTCTTTCACTCCTTGGTCATAGGATAAACTTTGGGCCATAGTTAAAGAATTTCTTAAACCCAGGGAGAATCCTCAAAAGGTTTTGGAATGGATTACCTCCTGACATTATTGGATTAATAAAAAGGCAGAAAATAAGATGGGAGGCCACCGATCTTCCTGAACTCATAATCATAGCTGATATTCAGAGCCTAATAGAAATTTTCATACCTTCTCCCCTAAGCTAAAGTAAAACTATGTACCCAGAAGGAAAGAAAAAAATCTTCTAAAAGCCCTTTCTAAAAGGAGTTGTATGTGGATCAACCTATGATGTCATTTAGGCTACAATCCAATTCTTTGAGGAATTAAAAAATAGCTGTCCTTGTTTTATAAATCTAGTCTTTACAGGACTAGAGGTGTGGCTCCAGAAATAATTCAAAGTTTACCTATCTTTTTTACCTATCCCAAAGCTTCCCTTACTTATCTCAAGAGCTTGTAAATTTTTGGTCTTAGGAAACCAAAATCCATTTTGGAGAAAACTTAAATATTTTCTCAGTGCCTTTGTAATGTAGATTTTCTACCTCTAACTTTTCTAGGAACTAAGAGCCATTATTTAAAATGCAAACATTAGGGAGAAGTTTCTCATGAGAAGAAAAAAAGGGGGGAAGTATTTGGAAATTGGGTAAATGAAAAATCTTAAATATCTTCTCCACAAATATTAGTAAATATCAGGTTTGCATCTATTTGTATGTGTCTATATATGTATGTTGTAGATGTGTGATTTTTTTACCTCCAGGTGGTATTTCCAAAATTAATTTGTAAAGAGCTCTATTCTATTGGCTTAAAAAAAAAAGAAACGAGGGGCCACCCAGTGGCACAGTGGTTTAGTTCGCACTTGGCAGCCCGGGGTTCGCGAGTTTGGATCCCGGGCGCCCGCAACGGACTGCCTGTCAGCCATGCCGTGGCAGCGTCCCATATAAAGTAGAGGAAGATGGGCATGGATGTTAGCCCAGGGCCAGTCTTCCTCAGGAAAAAGGGGAGGATTGGCAACGGATGTTAGCTCAGGGCTGGTCTTCCCCACAAAAAAAAAAAAAAAAGAAAGAAATGAGAGCTTATATAAACTAAGGATTTAGTATTCGATATTCTTAGAAATATAATAAAAATTAGACCAAATGAATTTCAGGTTCACATTATCTGGGAAAATATTAGGTATTAAAGCTAGTTTAAGTTCATTGGTTTAATTAAGGCAGATATGTCTTTAGAGTTATCAACATTGAATATAATGCAGATAAACAATTTTTATACAACCTGGGTTTACTAGTCAAATTCATGTTATCTCTGTTGCAAAATCTGTCAGCAAAGAAAGAACATAGAAAGATGGCTAACTTTGTCTAAGGTCTTATGAAGTTTTCATGGGTGATCTAAACATAATTGTTGGAAGCAAGTGATTTAGGTACATGTAAGTGGGATAAGAGTTTATAGATAAAATTTTTAGCAACAATTATATTTTTTATGGTGTGTATACTTAAAAACAGCTTCCAAAATATTTTTGATAACTTGATACCTTCCAGTTTTGGTAAGTTAAGTTAAATGATGGGAATTCACTGAATGTCTAGAACATTTCTAAATAAGATAAAATAAAATGTTAATTACTAAACATAAGTTTATCTACTTTTGGCTTTCTTACTACCAGGAAACTAAAGATGTTTGGGCCCATTAGTAAATATGTTCTGCACCACATTAAAAAAGTTGTACTACGAGGAACCACATCTCTCTAGAAATTATAAAATGTATTTATAAATTTATCAATCTAAAGAATGCTGGTGTAACAGATAGTTTATAATTGCTTACTTCTTAGTTTCCACTAGAAATTAAGGTTTCTAAAGGTTAAGAATTCTGATACATGTAATTAAAACTACTAGAAATAATAAAGAAAACTCTGTGTGCAAGGAAAGTAAACTGTGTTTTGAGTAAAAGAAAGTATAAAGAGTGGGAATGCATTTTTATTGAGGAAGAAAATTGCAAAAAGGTTTATGGAAAAGGAATCTTTGGAAAGGAATTTTATGCATGGTCAGAGCTGGCTAAGATAGGAATAAATTTAATGAAATGAATGAGTTTTAATGTCAAAAGTTAGGTGATAAAAAATTAAAATTTGGTTTTTCTCTCTGCTAAGAGAACAAAGTTTTATTGGACTATTTGTCTGCTCTTGATAAGAGATTATAAAAGAATTTACTTCTAAAATAATATGCTTAGAAAAATAAGGATTCTATGTTTTGTCAAAATAATTTTCTGTGCTCAAAAAGCTGAATCTTTTCTATTAAAAGAAGTAATTTTTTACAACTATTAAACTTTCTGTATTTGCCTTTATTATCTTCTATTGTCACTTTGGTTAAGTGGATAACTAAGCATTGTTTCACTGTGACCTATGGTCCTATTTGACCAAGTGTTTTAGAATCTTTTTGATATTTTTGACTAACTTCCCAAACTCTAAATGAAGTCTGTTTGACATCAACTAAATTTGAAATTTTTCAGAGGCCCCCTGGAATATTTCAAAGAATTTATTTCCTCTCCTTTTAAAAAGGGAGATGGTAAAGTAATTAGGCTTATTTGGTATGTTAAATTGCATTGAAAGCATTATCAACTAAGTAATGATAAACCTTCTTAGGTTATGTTGCATAGGTGAATGTTATAATATAAATGTTCTAGAAATTATATAAAATTCCTAAAATTCTGATATGTCCTGGTATAATGTTATTGGTCATAATTCTAGATATCTTAAATGGTGTGTGTCATAAAAATAACCAAATTTTCTTATCAGTTGCATTCTAATAAACTTTCATCTGACCTTTAACCATGGGTATGTTTAAGTCTTTATTATTTACAGAGACATATTGTTTTACTCTGATGCTTTTGCAAATATGTTTCATCTTCACAGAAGTTCATGGAAAGGGCTGATGAGTAAGTACTCTAGAATACAGGTCTCTATTAACTTTCAGACTATGCCACTGAACTGGGTAAAAATTTACAGAACCCTAATGGAGAAACTGATAACTTCATATAACTTCTAACAAAAGATCAAGATCAATGAGAATTGATTACATAGGACTAGATGAACTGATGAAGATGACGGGAATTTTTTTGACTTTATTGTTTGATCCCTGCTGATATTTTTAATGTTTTGATTTTACAGATTTAAGGAAATTTTTTTTCATTTCTCTAAAGCTATCAACAATTTGGTAAAATATACCTTTGTGAACAAAGATGAAACATTTACTTTTTCTCCCCACCAGATCCCTCCAGGATTCAGAAACTCTCATCAAGCATTCTTATTTTCATGGCAATATATTTATTTGTGTAAGTTTGATAAGAATCTTTTCTCCTTTTGACAGGCAGGACACAATTGGAAATATTGGTTATATTATCAAGGCTTTGACTGGAATGTCATGTTTGAGAGAGACATGCATAAACTCGGAAATGACCAGACAACTTTAAGGAACTAAGATGGACCTTATGGAGCCAATAAAAGCCCCTTGGAAAACATCCTGGTAACTTGCTTACAAGGTTCTCAGTATCCTAACCAGGTGTGTCAAGAAGGTTACTCCTGGCAGGTGCAGAAACCTCAGGATCTTTTGGGGATCTCAAAAAGAGAGGAATTCACCCAAATCTATAGGTATTACAAGAAAATTTGTTGGCAAGTTCTTGGCTTGGTTTTCCTAGTTTTGAGCAGCCTTTAAAAGTTTATTCTGACCTTCCTTTTGAAAAGTTCCAGCAAAGAAAATTTAAAAGAGCCTATATGATCAATTGCTATTCTTGGGCCTATGTAAATAAATAGGCAAAGTTTATTAAAACTAGACTTATTTTACAAACAAATTAATTTTAAGTTAACTACCTTTGATAGAAATGAGGGTGAATTTAGAGAGAAAAATTATGTTTCAGTAATATGTTTATGGATATTATATTCTGGTGCTGTTCATTGCCTTTGAGCTTTTGGACTGGATCCTGAATTTTTCTAATTTCTGCAAATATTTGGCTACAACTCTCCAAATTAACATTTCCAATTTTCTCCCACCTTTTTGACTTGGAGTCACTAAGAACTAAAACTGCTCTTTTTCCTAAGCCATGCAAACAAAAGTTGGAAAACTTGATATAAACTTCAGAGAAATCATCATGATATCTCATATTTAGACAATCTTCTTCCTGCCTGTTGCTATGTGGGCCACTTATAGATTTTACCTGGACACCCAATGACATCATCAGGGGCATTTCAAACTACAAAAGATGCTTTGATCCTAACATCTAGAAATATTCTTAACTGGCTACCCTCAGAACTCAAACTGCTTTATAATTTGCTCCAATCACTAACCATTGTTTTTCTCTTGTTTCCATAGAAATGCTTCCTAATAAATTCCTGATTATTTATACAATATAGGAGTCCACCTGCATCACAACTTCCTGAAATGAATTTATCTGAACTGATCTATTATCAAGGCTAAGAGACTGGCTCAATGAGGTAGAACAATCTACCAACTCAACTTGTGGACTGTGAAACTTCCAAGGGAATTTTCAAAGGTGAACTGTAGAGGAACAAAATTTGCCACTCCCAAATATGTCTTTTTGGCATGAAAAAGTTTTCTTTTACCTCCCCCTTAACTGCCTAAAAGAATTTAGAGAAAGGGCCTTTTCCAGGAAGAAAATCTATCACCAGAGATATCTACAAAGAATATGAACTAGGTATGGTAGAAAGGGATGAACCTAGCAAGAACTGTTTGAGCAAAGTCCTCTCTGTGTCCCATTGTTTCCAGATGGCCCAGCAAACATTTGCTTACCATTTACACTTTTCACTCTTCTTGTGAATTGCTTTCCTTCCTTTTGAAATCCCTGAACTTTTCCCCCTTCTCCTTAACTCAGGATGACATGTAAGCCTCAATTGCCTGACTGTCAGGGAGACTCATGTATTTGGGGGTTCCCCTATGTATTTAATTAAACTTGATTTTCTCCTAATATGTCTCATGTAAATTTAATTCTTATACCAGCCAGAAGAACTTAGAGGGATAGAGAATAAATTTCTTTCTCCAACGAGAGAAAGGAAATGATGATTATAATGCAGCACTTACTATCTGAAGTCAAATGATCCCATTACCTCCCTTCAACTCCCCCTCATTCACTCCCTATCACTAAAATTAACTACTTTCCTCAAGCTTAGCACTTCTCCACGTAAATATAGAATTTCTCAAACCTAGTGGAGTTGCTCTAGATTTGTAACCTCTTGACTTAACTTGATAACTGGTCAAGAATTTGGTGAATTCTAAGATACCCAAAGGTTTTCATTTGGAAATGTAGCCCACATTAAGAGAGTCAATTTGGCTTCACCTCCTCCCCACATCTGATTTAAGCTCAGTATTTGGGGAGTCATGATTGAAAATGACTGACAATATGAGCCAAGTCCAGTTCCCTAAAACAGATCATGATGGGCTATGTACATCTGACTATATCTATATTTTCTCCAGCTTCCCCCTAGACAGAGAAATAAGAATTCTTTGTTTTCAGTAACAGGTAAATTCCCTCTGTAAAAGCATTTTGGTTACTGTACTTTATATGGATATGACTTTTAGATGTTTAGATGATAGACGTTTACCTCAATAAACTTAACTAGATACAAACTCAGACTTACAAGGTCCATTCTTCTCCATACTTATGGACACCTTGCAGGCCCAGGTTCTTCTAGAAAATACCATGCTCTAAGTCAGATCCATCAGGAAATAGTCTTTGAGGTATAGTTTGTGTATAGGAAGTTTATTGAGCAGGACCCTTAAGATCAACACCTGTGAAAAGAATAGGCAGAGGGAGAGGTTAAATCATGATGAACTTGCAATAAATGCCTCAGATGAATTCAGAAGGAGATTTGGATCTAGACTGGCCCTTTAGAGTTGTCCAGAACTGAGGTAGGACCTGGCCTGTGTATCCTGCATCATTAGTCATTGGATGTGGGTTGCTCCCTTGGGTGAGGTTGCTCCTGCTGCTGAGGGCAATTGCTGAGGAGGCACTCAGCTGTGGGATGTTGGTAGCTAATACACATGGCAGTTTGGACAATGAGTGATTAATCCTAAAGGGAGGTATGGGTGGTGCACTGCAAAATTCCTCACCTACTGCTAACCAACCATCTTCTAGTTGTAGTGCTCTCGAATAAAATCTTTTATAGACATGGGGGGGAGCACATGTATTAAGATGACACAGTCTTTGTCATAGTGATATTTCAGTAACTTTACTAGGTGAAAATACAACAATCCTATAGAAGGAATTTGTTCCTTTATCCACACCACAAACTATTTGGGGTTTCAGGGATCAGTTGATGACCACAAGCCTGGCTATTCTTCAGTGTTAAGTATAGCAGAAAGACTTCTGATCACATAAAAGCAGTAAGAAGGCTGAGCGTGGTGGATCTTAGCAAGTGAAATACTTGGGAAATAAGTCAGGCCAGAAGTTTCTGAAAATGTGCAGGCACTCTACATTTCAGAAACCAATAATCCTAAAGACCATAGCATAAACTGAGTCAGATCTTGGTACTCATGTTGGTATCTGTAATCCTTGTTCACTGACAGCTGTATTTACATCAACATTTCCCAGTGGACTTCTCCTGCACATTAGTACCATAGGATGGTCAACGAAAGAAAGTTCTAGGTCAAATTTAATTGGTAAACTCACCATTCCAAAATCGCCTGTGAAGGTTGCATGGATATTAAAGTCTCAATAAGTTAATCTGCCTACGTAATTTTTACCTCATCATTTCCAAAATTTACATAATTATACCATCCTTTTTCACAAACCTGTATTAACATTCTAAAATAATCATGTCCTAGAGCGTTCAAGCTGGGACATCCATCTCCATGTAATGCTAAAATGTCCTATGGAAAAAAAATCAATAGTTCAATTAATAAACAGGCTGCTTTGTCAACAAGGAATCAAAATATACTCTTTTGTAGGTATCTTCTACTTAAATTCTCCTGGCAAAGATAGACAAAAGTGATTGCAACTTGAACATAAACAAAACAGTTTCTCTGTCACTGAGTCACATGTATTCACATACTCATTTTCTTACCTATTCAGAAGGATCCATTAAACCAACCTCATTCACCTTTTCATTTA
The DNA here is from genome assembly GCA_031878705.1 of Tapirus indicus. Taxonomy (NCBI): domain Eukaryota; kingdom Metazoa; phylum Chordata; class Mammalia; order Perissodactyla; family Tapiridae; genus Tapirus; species Tapirus indicus. The sequence continues at coordinate 6,004,565 of CM062933.1, forward strand.
CATTTGAATTTCCAGAATGTCTGTGTGTGTCATTGTAGAAAAAAAAAATAGAAAAGCTAGAAAGGCCTTTCTGAGTTGAAATAGGATGCCAGGCATAATGAACTGATAAGCCCTCTGTACACGTGTCATATGGAAGAAGCAGGGCTTTGTAGTAATGTGGAAAAGGGATCCAATTCCAGCTTCATTCCCTAGCTAAGTAAACTTGCCCAACTGCTTCACTCCTCTAACCTCAGGTTGCACATATGTAACATGAATATGATATCCTCTGTCTGAATAGTTGTCTTCAAGATTAAATGAAATAACATTTGTATAGGGAAATAAACTCAATGGGATTTTGCTTAATGTACAGTACTGCCCCTTATCTGGCCTCTTTTCTTATTCCTTATAGGTGATTCAGAGAAAATAAGGGATAAACTTTCCAATAATTATTTTCTTCAAAAACTCTGATTATCTTAAAATTTTCTAACCTCATGACCTTCTCTACAGTATAGGCAAGAATCAGAAAAGACACTGGGAGAGAAAATATCAAAATAGCTTGAATCTGAGACATGACAGTGGGAAGCTTAGAGATTAGAAAAGACAAAAGCATGAAGATTTCCATTATCCAAAGTTATCCCTTACCTTTTTTCTTTTGACAGTTTTCTTAAAAGGAAATTGTCCTTTAACCACTTTGTAATTTTTGACATTTTTTTATAACACAATTTGCACATTTTATCCATAATAGGTAGTTAATCCACAGCAAACTATTTCGACATAACAACTGACAATCAATCCATTGCACAGTTTGAATGTCCATACACAGACAGCATGGATGCTCATAATATGAGATGCAGATTAAAAGTTAAAAGTTACTACTCTTCACTTATCACATTGGCCAGAATCAAAAAGTTTGTTAACATGCTGTGTTTGCAAAGGTTGATGTGAGCCAAAATTGGTACAATATTGTGAAGGCAATTTAGTAGCAGCTGACAAAATTTGAAATGCATGATTTTCAACCCAGCAATACCATTTTTAGCAACTTATCCTATAGAAATACTCTATTGTATGCAAAACAAAGCATGTTCTGATGTGCAGCACTGTTGGTTATAGCAAAAACCTAAAAACCCTAAATTTCTATCAGTTGAGAACTATTTAAATAGTTTGGTACATCTATAAAATAGAATACTATTTATAATTAACTGTAGAACATTTACTATAATACTGGTCTTCAAGATATATTGTAAAGGGAATAAAGCAAGTTACAGAATACTTGTATATTTAAAAATATATAATGCATCTACACTAAATAGGCATAGATCATCTCTGGAAAGAAAAATATAAGAACCAGACAGCTGTTGCCTCCAGGCAGGGTACATGGTGACCAAGATGGACTTATCATTCCCCTCAGCTTGACTTCAAGCTTCTTTTTCCTGACGCTAGATCCCTGACATCTCCTTTCTTCAGCATTTACATTAGAGAACTTGTACTTGTAAATTATTTCCCTATCCGTTTGAGATGCAAATCTTTTTAAAAGCATTTTGCCAGTTTTATAACCCAGAACTATCTTCTCAAAGACCAGGGAGTCATCTCTTCTTAATTTATTGATGTCTTAGTTTACACCACTGTGAAATTTTAGTTGTACGTTATTGTTTGTCAACCCCTATCCCCCTTGCCCCAGTAACAACCAAACAGTTCTTTCTGTCCATGTGTTAGTTTATTTTCCACATATGAGTGAAATCATGTGGTGTTTGTCTTTCTCTCTCTGGCTTACTTCACTTAACATAATACCCTCCAGATTCATCCATGTTGTTGAAAATGGGATGCTTTTGCCTTTTTTTAAGGCTGAGTAGTATTCCATTGTATACATATAGCACATCTTTATCCAGTTGTCAGTTGAGGGACACTTTGGTTGATTCCACTTCTTGGCTATAGTGAATAATGCTGCAATGAACATAAGCCTCTTTGGATTGTTGATTTCGGGTTCATTAGGTAGATACCAGCAGTGGAATAGTTGGATCATAAGGTATTTCTACTTTAAATTTTTGAGGAATTTCCATATTGTTTTCCATAGAGGCTGGACCAGTTTGCATTCCCACCAGCAGTGAGTTAGAGTTCCCTTTTCTCCACAACCTCTCTAACATTTGTTATTTTTTGTCTTGGTGGTTATAGCCATTCTAATGGGCATAAGGTGATAGCTTAGTATAGTTTTGATTTGCGTTTCCCTGATGATTAGTGATGTTGAACATCTTTTCATTTGCCTATTGGCCATCTGTTTATCTCCCTTGGAAAATTATCTGTTGATATCCTCTGCCCAATTTTTGATCAGGTTTTTTGTTTTGTTGTTGTTCAGTGTGTGAGTTCTTTATATATTATGGAGATTAACCCCTTGTCAGATTTATGATTTGCAAATATTTTCTCCCAGCTAGTCGGTTGTCTATTCATTTTGATCCTGGTTTCATTTACCTTGTAGAAACTCTTTAATCTGATGAAGTCCCACTTGTAGACATGGAACTCAAAAAGATCCCTATATGACTGATGTTAAAGAGTGTACTGCCTATATTTTCTTCCAGGAGTTTTATAGTTTCAGGTCTTTGATCCAATTTGACTTAATTTTTATGTATGGTGAAAGAAGATGGTCTACTTTCATTCTTTCACATGTGGCTGTCCAGTTTTCCCAGACCATTTACTGAAGAGAATTTACTTTCTCCATTGCATGTTCTTAGCTCCTTTGTTGAAGCCATTTCTTTGAATTGTAACCAACAAGGAAGACAGCCCCTAACTCCTAGTCTTTGTGGGGAGGTAGGAGCCTAACGCCTAGCAGATAAATTGTTCTAAGTTGTAAAACTACCTCCTGTCATCCATAAAAGAGAAAGTTTACTTTCCCTTTGGTAAGGCCAATCAGCAAACAGAGGTGGTTTATGATTCCCCCAGCCCAGATCTTAAAAACTCCCCTACCCTCCTTTTTTTTTTTTTTTTTTTTTTTTTTTTTTGGTGCAGTTGAGCTCAGACTGAGTTTTGGCCTCTTTCTGTATTGCAATAGCCTTGAACAAAGTCTTCTTGCCCTATTTAATTTTGTCTGATGCAATTTTTGCTTTGACACTGGGATAAAGGGTAACCCGATCAAAAGGGAGACTTAGTTTTTGCTTAACATCTTTTTGAACATTTTGATATTTTTATCATGTGCACGGACTCCCTATTCAAAATATCTTAATTTAAAAATCTAACAAAATCCTTGCAGCAGTCTACAGCCTATGGAAATACAGGCTAAGTTTCTCTGAAGAAATTTATCCAACCAGCTTCACCTTTTGAAATACTTATGGAAAATACTTTAAGGGGAAAAAGGAAACTTCCATTTAAACAATGTGAACTTTATATTAACTGAAACTGAAAATTACAATGAGCTCTTAAGTGAAAACTTACAATATTTTCCAGAGACATCTGATGGACATTTATTCCATATATCCAGCCTTTCTGGGTTACCTTAGATTCAATCTATACTTTTAACTATTGAATCCTTCAAGATACAAGCCAGTATTCAATCAAGCCAGTTGTGTTGTTCTGATTTATATTTGAAGCAAAATAAGAAGGGATAACACCCTTGTTTACAAAGTCAATATAATCCATTTTTCAGTGACATGTTCTTCTTTCAAAGGAACGTTCTGAAATCTACATTAAGAAATAATGCCATCAGTTTTCATGGTCAGATATGTTAGTCATGATTTTAAAACTCAGGTCCATTCTTTAAGGGGTAAACTCCAAATTCAGAGAATTTAATCAGTAATTAGTTTGTCAATATTAAGGATGTATTCCTATAAATAAATTTTCAGAAGATAGAATAAATATAATTTTTACTTTTTACAAAAGAGCATTTTAATATTGCTATCACAGGAGGATGCCATTTTTTTTTTCTTGAATCTATATTATCATCATCTGTATGTTTTGGGATCTCTCTTTCTCCTCATTGTAGTTAACTTCAAAAAAAGAGAATGGGACAACTGAAAAAGACTTTTTAATATAACTCTGGATAAGAAAAGAGACAGATGCCTTTTGAATATAATACAACCCTTAATGTGCAATGTGCATAGCTGGAAACCCTTCACACCAAGAGACATTTGATTTTTTTTCACTATCTGGAATTGACCAAAACTGAAAGAAAAGCAAGCTGCCACCTGACATTTGTACTACCTCTGGGGCTTCATCTTCTATGACTTCCTCTGAATTCACATTACATAAAGCAAGTTCTGTGGATTAACAGCATTGGCATCACCTGGCAGTTTGTTAAAAATGAAGAATTTCAGGTCCCACCCCAAACCTCTTAATTAAAATCTGCATTTTAAAGAGATTTCCAGGGATTTGTATGAACACTAGAGAGTGAGAAGTAGTACTCTAGATCTGAATGTCCTCTCTGCTCCAATTCAGCAAACATTGGCTGTGACAGAGACTTGAAGGGTTCTTAGACCAAAGAGGAAACCATACTACATTTTCCCTGCCCATGGCCTCTCCCTTTCATTTCAACTGGCATGCCATTAACAAAAATGGTCTTCCCAAAATATGTTTTTATCACACTCCTCATAACAAGTATACTAACACACTCATTTCCAGTATTTTTTCAACCTACAAACTGCTTTCATGTAAATTGTCTGAGTTAGTTCTCATAACAATACTGTGAAATAGGTTGTATTAGTTCCAGATGAAAAGCATTCTCAAAAAAAGTCACAAATGAAGTGACGTCAGCATCATAGCAGAGTAGGCTTTCCTCCTGAGACTCTCCTCCCCAAGTTACAACAAAAAGGACAATCCAATTCCAACAGGGGACACTCACACAACACAGAAGATATCTAAGGGACCCATGCAGCCTTACATCTGAGGGTGGAGATGCTGGTACTCATGGAAGAAGTGAAAGGAGGTAAGAAGAACTCTTCTGCAATGACAGAAACCCTGGGACCAGGACTGCATAGCTGAGGGAGAGGGGGGAGAGGTGGCCCTCCATGGAAAAACTATCACTGTCCAAGTTCTCCCACAGCCTGTGAGAAATTCCCATATGGAGAGGACTTGACTATTATCAGGGTGCCTTCATCAACCTAGCACCCCAGGAGAGCAGATAGCAAGGGAAGAGTGGGATCAGGATCAGGTAGGTAAAAGAAAGACCCCCTCTCCTGCCCAGAGCACCAGCACAGCCAATTGGCCAGAGTGCCCACAGATCACAGCAGACTCAGAATACACAGCTCTTGACCCCCACCCAGTGGCAGCAGGTGGAAGTTGCAACCAGATATCTTCAGAATGAGGAAAAATAAACCCATGCCCTCAAGAAATATGCAAAAATATATTAAATCTCCAGACCAGAAGAAAAATGACAAGTACCCAGAAATCAATCCTGAAGACACAAAAATTTATAACCTAAACAATAGAGAATTCAAAGTAGCTATCATAAAAAAGCTCAATGAACTACAAGAAAACACAGATAGACAGTTCAATGGCATCAGGAATTTATTCACAAAAGAGATTGAAACTAAAAAGAAAAACCAATCAGAAATGTTGGAGATGAAAAGCAATGGAGGAGATAAAGAAAAATCTGGAATCTTTAAAGAACAGAGCTGACAACATGGAGGAAAGCATTAGGAATATCAAAGATAGGAATGCAGAGGTGCTCCAGATGGAGGAGGAGAGAGAACTAAGACTTAAAAGAAGAGAAAAATCTTCTGAGAAATATCTGAGTCAATTAAGAAATGCAACAGAAGGATTATAGGTGTTCCAGAGGGAGAAGGGGGGGGAGGAGCAGAGAGCTTATTCAAAGAAATAATAGTGGAGAATTTCCCAAACCTGGGGAAAGAGCTGGAAATACAAGTGAATGAAATCACTAGATCTCCTAAATATATCAACATGAAAAAACCCCCTCCAAGGCATATAGTACTAAAACTAGCAAAAGTCAGCAATAAAGAAAAATATTAAGGGCAGCAAGACAAAAAGAATAAAATAAAATAATGTACAAAGGAAGTCCTATCAGGCTCTCAGCCAATTTCTCAGCAGAAACTTTACAGGCTAGGAGAGAGTGGAATGATATATTCAAAATTCTGAAAGACAAAAACTTTCAGTCAAGAATACTCTATCCAGTGAAAATATCCTTCAGATATGATGGATAAATAATAACCATCCCAGATAAACAAAAGCTAAGGGAGTTCATTCTCACAAGATCCCCACTAGAAGAAATGCTCAAGAAGGCCCTCATGCCTAAAAAAAAAGAGAGAGAGAGAGAGGATACAAAGCATTGAGCAAGGAGAAAAGTGGGTAGACAAAATCAGAAAAGATGCAGCTTTCTACAGAATAGGTTAGCAAACACTTAATTACAACACCAAAGATAAAGGAAAGGAAAACACCAAAAATAAATATTTAAACTTTAAACACAAACTCACAACACAAGATGGAATAAGTTGTGACAATAATAACTTAGAAGAGGAAAAGGAAAGGGATGGAATTGACTTAGTCTAAGGAAAATAGAGGTCATCAGAAAATGGACTATTTCATCCATGAGATTGTTGGTACAAACCTCATAGTAACCACTAAACAAATCATCAGAACAGAGACACAAATGATAAATAAACAGAAAACTAAGAAAACCATCATACAGAACTACCAAACTGAATTGGTAGTCCAAAACACAGGGGAAGAGAAACAAAGGAAATGCAAAAGAACCAGCAAATGAGCAGCAAAATAGCAACATTAACCCTCATATATCAATAATCATTCTAAATGTAAATATATTGAATTCTCCAATCAAAAACACCGACTGGAGGGATCCAAGACCCAAAAATATGCTGCATACAGAAAACACATCTCAGTTCTAAAGATAAACACAAGCTCAGAGTGAAAGAATGGAAGAAAATACTCCAAGCTAATGGCAAACAAAAGAAAGTAGGTGTTGCCATACTTATATGAGACAAAGTAGACATCAAGATAAAACAGGTAATGAGAGACAAAGAAGGGCAATATATAATAATAAAACGGACACTCCACCAAGAAGACATATCACTTATAAATATATATGCACCCAGCATAGGAGCACCAAAGTACATAAAACAACCATTAACAAACCTAAAAGGAGATACTAACAACAACACAATAATGTTAGGGGATCTTAACACCCCACTTACATCAATGGACAGATCATCCAGGCAGAAAATCAATAAGGAAATAGTGGACTTAAATGAAAACTAGACAAGATGGACTTAATAGATATATAGAGAGCACTCCACCCAAACACAGCAGATTACACATTCTTCTCAAGTGTGTATGGAACATTTTCAAGGATAGACCATGTGTTGGGAAACAAGGCAAGCCTCTATAGATTTAGTAAGATTGAAATCATAGCAAGCACTTTTTCCAACAACAATGCTATGAAACTAGAAATCAACTACAAGAAAAAAACCAGGAAAGAGAAAAATATATGGAGACTAAACAACATGCTACTGAACAACCAATGGATCATTGAAGAAGTTAAAGAAGAAATCAAAAAATATCTGGAGACAAATGAAAGTGAAAATACACCATCCCAACTCATATAGGATACAGCAAAAGAAGTCCTGAGAGGGAATACAGCAATACAGGCCTACCTTGACAAACAAGAAAAATCCCAAATAAGCAACCTTAAACTACACTTAACAGAATTAGGAAAAGAAGAAAAACAAAGCTGAAAGTCATCAGAAGGAGGGAAACAATAAAAATTAGAGCAGAAATAAATGAAATTGAATCAAACAAAAAATAAAGTAGAAAAGATCAATGAATCAAAGAGCTGGTTCTTTGAGAAGATAAACAAAATTGACAAACCCTTAGCCAGACTCACTAAGAAGAAAAGAGAGAAGGCTCAAATGAATAAAATTAGAAATGAAAGAGGAGAAATTACAATGGATACCACAGAAATACAAAGGATTTTAAGACAATACTAAGAAAAACTATATGCCAACAAATTGGGCAATCTAGAAGACATGGATACATTCTTAGACTCATACAACCCCCTGAAACTGAATCAAGAAGAAATAGAGAAGCTGAATAGATGAATCACAAGTAAAGTGATTGAAACAGTAATCAAAATCCTCCCCAAAAATAGAAGTCCAGGACCAATGGCTTCTCTGGAGAATTTTGCCAAACATTTAAAGAAGATTTAATACCTATCCTTCTCAAACTATTCCAAAACATAGAGGAAGATGGAACACTTCCTAACACATTCTATGAAGCAAACATCACCCTGATATCAAAGCCAGACAAGGACAATACAAAGAAGGAAAATTAGAGGCCAATGTTGCTGATGAATGCAGACACAAAAATTCTCAACAAAATATCGGCAAATAAAATACAGCAATACATTAAAAACATGATACATCACGATCAAGTGGGATTTATGCAAGGGACAGAGGGATGGTTCAACATTTGCAAATCAATCAATATGATACACCACATTAACAGAACGAGGAATAAAAACCACATGATCATCTCAATAGATGCAGAGAAAGCATTTGACCAGATCCAACATCCATTTGTGATAAAAACTTTCAATAAAATGGATATAGAAGGAAAGTACCTACACATAATAAAGACCATATATGTGACAAACCCACAGCCAACATCATTCTCAATGGGGAAAAACGGAAAGCCATCCCTCTGAGAACAGGAACAAGACAAGGGTAGCCACTCTCGCCAGTCTCATTCAACATGATACTGGAGGTTTTGGCCGGAGAAATCAGGTAATAAAAAATAAAAGTCAACAAAGAAGTGAAACTCTCACTGGTTGCAACAGCATGATTTTATATATAGAAAGCCCTAATGATTCCATTGGAAAACTATTAGAAATAATCAACAACTACAGTAAGTTTCAGTTGCATTTCTATACTCTAATAATGAAGTAACAGAAAGAGAACTCAAGAAGAAAATCCCACTTATAATTGCAAGAAGAAGAATAAAATATCTAGGAATAAATTTACCTGATGAGGTGGAAGACCTATACAATAAAAACTATAAGACATTATTGAAGGAAATCCATGATGACATAAAGAAATGGAAAGGTATCCCATGCACATGGGTTGGAAGAATATACATAGTTAAAATATCCATACTACCTAAAGCAATCCATAGATTCAATGCAATCCAAATCAGAATCCCAATGATATTATTCACTGAAATAGAACAAAGAATCTTAAAATTCATATGGGGCAGCAAAAGACCCCTAATAGCTAAAGCAATCCCGAGAAAAAAGAACAAAGCTGGAGGCATCACAATCCCTTTCTTCAAAATATACTACAAAGCTCTAATAATTAAAACAGCATGGTACTGGTACAAAAACAGACACACAGATCAATGGAACAGAGTTTAAAGCCCACAAATAAAACCACATATCTAAGGACAGCTAATCTTTGACAAAGAAGCTAAGAATGTACAATGGAGAAAGGAAAGTCTCTTCAATAAACAATGCTGGGAAAACTGGACAGCCACATGCAATGGAATGAAAGTAGACCATTTTCTTTCACCACACATAAAAATTAACTCAAAATGGATCAAAGGCTTGAAGTTAAGACCTGAAAGTATAAAACCTCTGAAAGAAAACATAGGCAGTATACTCTTTAACATCAGTCATATAGGGATCTTTTCGAATTCCATGTCTACTCAGATAAGGGAAACAAAAGAAAAAATAAACAAATAGGACTTCAACTGACTAAAGAGCGGCTACAAGGCAAATGAAACCAGGATCAAAATGAATAGACAACCCACTAGTTGGGAGAAAATATTTGCAAATCATGTCTGACAAGGGGTTAATCTCCATAATAAATAAAGAACTCACACAACTGAACAACAAAAAGAACAAACAACCTGATCAAAAAATGGGTGGAGGATATGAACAAACATTTTTCCAAGGAATATGTACTGATGGGCAATAGGCACATGAAAAGATGTTTAACATCACTAATCATCAGGGAAATGCAAATCAAAACTACACTAAGCTATCACCTTATACCCTTAGAATGGCTATAATCACCAAGACAAAAAATAATGAATGTTAGAGAGGTTGTGGAGAAATGGGAACTCTAATTCACTGCTGGTGGGAATGCAAACTGGTCCAGCCTCTATGGAAAACAGTATGGAGATTCCTCCAAAAATTTAAAATAGAAATACCTTATGATCCAGCTATCCCACTACTGGGTATCTACCTAATGAACCTGAAATCAACAATCCAAAGACACATGCACCCCTATGTTTGTTGCAGTATTATTCACTATAGCCAAGAAGTGGAATCAACCATAGTGTCCCTCAACTGATAACTGGATAAAGAAGATGTGCTATATGTATACAATGGAATACTACTCAGCCTTAAAAAAAGGCAAAAGCATCCCATTGGCAACAACATAGATGAACCTGGAGGGTATTATGTTAAGCGAAATAAGCCAGAGACAGAAAGATGAACACCACGTGATTTCACTCATATATAGAAGGTAAACTAACCCATGGACAGAGAGAACAGTTTGGTGGTTTCCAGGGCAAAGAGGGATGGGGGTTGGGCACAAGGGGTGAAGGGATCCATTTATATGTTGACTGACAAACGGTAATGTACAACTAAAATTTCACAATGTTATAAACTATTATGACATCAACAAAAAACAATTCAAATAAAATTCTTTATATAATCTCAAAAAAAGTCACAAACATGTCTAAAATCAATCATGAAGCAAGCAATTGAGTCAGGCCTCACTGCTTTAACTTCTAACAGTTATAACACTCTCTCCCTCATTTCATGCTGGCTCATTCCCCTCTCCTAATCTTCAATGATTCCCCCCTGCATATTAAAGAAAATCAAACCTGGTGACACAATCCTGTCTCATTGATCTCCTATGAGACTCTGTACTCTGTTAAAAACAACCCTCTGAGCTGGCCCCATAACCCAGCCTAAATTGGTTACTTGTGTCCCTTTCTGAGAAACCAACATTATTCCAGTTTTTTGAAATGCATGTAAAGAGTATCATTATTCAAGAAGGAATGTAAATCATAGTGTTCTGAGTTATTCACCACAAATATTTTCAGGTCTTCAACATTTAAGCAATTTGAATATTCATTAAGAAAACCTAAAATAATGTAGAACCTAGTCCCTTTACAATGTTGTCTTAGTCTGTTCAGGCTGCTGTAACCAAATACCTCAGACTGAGTGGCTTATAAACAACAAAAACTTATTTCTCACACTTCTGGAGGCTGGAAGTCTAAGATCAGCATGTCAATATGGTTAAATGAAGGCCCTCTTCAGGGTCACAAACTTCTCATTGTATCCTCACATAGTGGAAAGGGCTAGGGATCTCTGTGGAGCCTCTTTTATAAGGATGTTAATCACATTCTTGAGGGATCTGCCTTCATGACCTGATCAGCTCCCAAAGGCCCCACTTCTTAATACCCCCAAAGGTTAAGGTTTCAACACACAAATTTGGGGGGATGCAAATACTCAAACTATCAAAAATGCCAAAAAATAATTATAAATTACTTGAAACAGGCATTTACCATTTTCTATTATCATGACTATTGTCTGGTGTTTATAAGACAAGAGTAAAAGTGACAAAACTGAAACAATAGAAATATAAAAAAATAAAAATAAAAGTTTATGAAAATAATTTTAAAAATAAAAGGGATTTCTTTCTCTAACTATGTAGAGTACTGGACTCTGGACTAACTAACCTTCCCATCATAAACAACTGAAAACTGGACAAACTGTATGAAACAATTGATTTTAGACAAACGGCAACAGAGACCTGTGATCCATAAATAAGGGGAGAAAAAAGAGATGTGCCCTACAATCATCCCACCTTTCTTCCTTGAGGCACAGTCTGGACTCCATTATGGGGAATTGGATCTAAGAAGACCACGGGGGTCTCACTGAGTTGAGGGGACACAAAAAAATTTAAAATAAATGATAGCTGAAAAGTTTTGAATTTTGATGAAAAATAGAAATTCATAGATTCAAGAAACTCAATGAATTCCAAGCAGAAGAACACAAAGAAAACCATACCAAAGCATATAATTATCAAATTGATGAAAACCAAGGATAAATGGAAAATCTTTAAAATAGCCAGAGAAAAGATCCATTATATGCAGAAAAATATAGTCAAGAATGACAGCAGACTTTTCACAGGAAAATGTGTAAGATGGAACACAACAGAGCAACTACTTTAGTACAGTCATGCATCACTTAACAATGGGAACATATTCTGAAAAATGTATCATTAGGTGATTTCATTGTTGTGCAAACACCACAGAGTGTACTTAGACAAACCTATATGGTATAGCCCACACATACTAGGCTTTATGGTATAGTCTATCGTTCCTAGGCTACAAACCTGTAGAACATGTTTTTATACTGAATACTGTAGATAATTGTAAGGCAATGGAAAGTATTTGTGTATCTAAACATAGAAAAGGTACAGTAAACTATGGTATACAAGATAAAAAATGGTACACCTGTATTGTGCACTTAGAAGTTGCTCTGGGTGAGTCAGTGAGTGAGTGGTGAGTGATGCGAAGGCCTAGGACATTACTATACACTACTGTAAACTTTATAAACACTATACACTTAGGCTACAGTAAGTTTATAAAAAATGTTTTTCTTCCTTCAATAATAAATTAAGCTTAGCTTGCTGTAATATTTTACTTTATACACTTTTTTTAAACTTTTGACTCTTTTGTAATAAAACAGCTTAAAACGCAAACACATGTATAGATGTACAAAAATATTTTCTTTCTTTATATCCTTATTCTATAAGGTTTTTTCTATTGTTAAATTCTTAAATTTTGTTTACTTTTTAAACTTTTTTGTTAAAAACTAAAACACACACACTAGCCTAGGCCAACCCAGCATCAGATGATCAATACCATTGTCTTTCACCTCTACAGTTGCCGCTCTGAAAGTTCTTCAGGGGCAATAACACCAATGGATCTGTCACCTCCTATGAAAACAATGGCTTCTTCTGGAATACCTCTTGAAGGACCAGCCTGAGGCTCTTTTTCAGGGGTTGTCACTCTTTTCAGAAACATGTCCATGATGGTTTGTTTCTTTTTTCATCATAGATTTGCTCATAAGCAAATAATGCACCATGAACATTCCTGTCTATTAATGAAAACCTTTCAGGGTTGGGGGTTCCATGTTTTCAAACTTTTTGAGGAGCTTGTTGAGGTCTGCAAAAATTTCTGCTAAATCTCTCACTGTGAAATTTCTTGGAAATTCTTCTTTTACTTCTCCTGTACTTTCCTTTTCTCTTGCCTCTTCAAGATCGTATCGATGGGGGAATGGGATATGCCTGACTGGCAAGAAATAACCATCACTTACTTTAGTTTTGTAGTCCTTAATCACTTTTAATTTTGTTTCCAGGTCAATTATTCAACTGTGTGCTCCTGTTCCAGTTCCAACAACTCCTCATTAGTCAATTCCTCAGGAACCACCTCTAGGAGCTCCCCAATGCCATTTTCATCCACACCCAGATTAAAGTTGTTTGCTATCTCAGCCACAGCCCTGTTGATTTTTTCAACCTCACCATCCTTGGTAAATCCTCTGAAGCCATGGACGAATCTCTTGAGTGTCTTCTTCCAGATACCATTCATACACTCCTTGGTGACATCATCTCAAGCTCAAGCAAGGTTCTTGATGCAGACATAGACGTTGTAATCCTTCCAGAATTGCATCATTGTCTTCTCAACATCTTCCTCAGTTGCAGCAATAGGTAATAGGTCTTAAAACCTGCTATAATTCCTTATTCCATTGGTTGGATCAAAGAGGTGGTGTTTTATGGGAGAAACACTGTTTTGATATTGGGGTGAAGACCACCAATAAATGGAGGTATCCAGGAGCATTACCAAAAATAAGCAAAATCTTGAAAGGTAGATTATTCTCCAAACAGTACTTCTCCATTTCACTGGCATAACAATTCAGGAGGGCATTCTGGAAGAAGAGCTGGGTCATCCATGACTTTTTGTTGTTCCTGTAGACACTGGCAGTGTGTGCTTATTTACATGCTTGAAGGCCCTGGAAGATCCTGTGCCAGATCACAAAAGGTTTCAATTTGTAGCCTGCAACGTTGCCCCCAAGTGAGACTGTTATACTGTCCTTGAAACCTGGCATTGACTTGGCCTCCTTTTGGATGAAATTCCTTTCAGTCTTTCATCTCCAGATTAGGGAGGTTTCATCCATATTGAATATTTGCTCTGGCAAGTAAATTTCCTCCAAGTCAGATTATCTAGAGTTTTCAAAAATTCTTCAGCTGGCATCAGGACTTTCAGACTCACCACTCACTTTCATATTATGTAATGAATAATAATTCTTGAATCATTTAAACCATCTAGAGCTAGCAGTAAGTTAAACATTGTAGTCAGGTCCAACCTTTTCTTTCAACATTGAAAACAGGCTTTTTGCTTTGGCTGTGATTATCACAGTGCTGAGAGGAATTCGCTTCTGTGTCTTGTCTTCAATCCAGGTCGTTAGAAGTTTCTCCATGTCCGATTTAGGCCCTCTCAAATTTTTGTTAGTCTCTTTACTTTCAATGAAGCAGATCCTTTAACAGCTTCCATCACTTTGTTCTATTTCTTCAAGATCGTAGCTATGGGGGAATGGGATATGCCTGACCGGCAAGAAATAACCATCACTTACTTTAGCTTTGTAACCCTTAATCACTTTTAATTTTGTTTCCAGGTCAATTACTCAACATGACCTCTTACTAGCAACATTAGCAGTGGATTTTGTACACTTAGGCATCATGATAAACAACACAACACAAGATTAAATCAAACACAAAATAAAAAGCATAGTATAGTAAATACATAAACCAGTAACATAGTCATTTATATCATTATCAAATATTATGTACTGTACATAATTTTATGTGTCATATCACTCACAGCCCAGTGGGTTTGTTTATACCAGCACCACCACAAACATGTAAGTAATGTGTTGTGCTATGACAATACAATGCCTATAATGTCACTAGGTGATAGGAATTTTTCAGCTCCATTACAATCTTATAGGACCACTATTGTATTTGCAATCCATTGCTGACCAAAATTGTCATTATGCAGCACACAACTGTATTGAATAAAAAAAAAACTGTCAACCTAGATTCTATGGTCTGTAAAAAAAATTTTTTTTAAGAATGAGAACAAAAATTTCTGACTTTTGAAGAAGGAGGTTAAAAAAAAGAAAGAGTAAAGACTAGAATGAAAAGTGTGGTATTTGGTTAGTCAGAGACAGCAGTATGAACTCATGTTTAGCTTAGTATAGATACATATAAATAAATACAGAAATAGTATTAGAGATGCATGTTCATTGTTTGGAATATGTACATATATTGCCTGGATCTGTCTGGTGAGTGGGCCTAGAACAAATGACACCTCATTAACAATATGTCCACTCAGCACCCAGATTTTGATTTCTAATAAGATTCTCCAATTTAAAAAAATTAAGCAGGGCTCCTCTGAGAAGTAATAGTTATCAGTGCTGAAGATGGATGGGGACATACAATATGAACCTACCTAGAAGCTTCCAGGAAGTAAGGAAATGTCAAAAACCTCAATGACAGGAGTATGTCAAAGAGACACAGACAACTAAAACAACCCCCAGTGTCCAGACTGGAACAATTTGAACAATAAAATAAAGTAGTATTGGATTGTAGCCCAAACTATGAAGTAACTCTCCATGAGTATACACTGATATAAATAAATGTTTGCATAAATAAAGAGGGAGAATAAAAAAGGCCCCATACAGAAGAATTCCAAATAATGTATGTAGATATTCTTCTGGAGTAGATGGAGTTTACTTTTCCTCCACTCACCCTTGAGTGTGGGCTATGCTTAATGACTTGCTTCCAAAGAGTAGAGTATGGAAAGGAGCCAAAAGATAAATTTATAGTGAAAAAATAATGGGCCCATTATTACCTGAGCCCATTATCAGGGTTAACATAATTGGTGATAATCCAAGTTGATAGCATATATACATAATAGAAGAAATTAGAATGGCATTTCACCTCTGCGGTCTTCCTCCTCAAGTTCCATAACCTCAGCCTAACTATGAGATAAACATCAAGTCACAATCTACAAAATACCTAATCAGTATTCCTCAAATTGGTAAGGTCATCAAAAAACAAGGAAAGTCAAAGGAAATATCATTAACAGAGGAATCTACATATATGTTACAACTAAACATAACGTGGTATTCTAGATAGAATACTGGAACAGAAAAATGACATTAGGTATAAACTAGTGAAATACAAATAAAGTGTAAAGTTTAGTGAATAGTTATGCACCATTATTGTTTCTTTAATTGTGACATAGTAATTAAGATGTTAACAATAAGGGAAACTGGGTGTGGAGTATACAGGAACTCTTTGTATTATCTTTGCAATATTTCTGTGAACCTAAAACTATTCTAAAAGAAAAAATTTATGTAAATTTTTAAAAGATAGAAAAATAAATACTTTTTCAGACAAACAAAAGTGGAAAGAATTTGTCACCAACAGAGCTGCACTACAAAAGTGTTAGAAAAAATTCTTCAGGCAAAATGAAAATGATAGCAGATAGAAATTCAAAAGTATGTGAGGAAGTGAAGAGTACCAGAAGTGGCAAATGAGTGGTAAAGTGAGTATAAATAAAAAGAAAGTTTTTATCAATTTAAAATCATTTACTGAGCTGGCCTGGTGGTGTAGTGATTAAGTTTGCATGCTCTGCTTCAGTGGCCCAGGGTTCATGGGTTCAGATCCCAAGCATGGACCTACACACAACTCACCAAACCATGCTGTGATGCCATTTCATATACAAAATAGAGGAAGATGGGCACAAGTGTTAGCTCAGGGCCAAACTTCCTCACCAAAAAAAAGATTATTTACACAAAAATTTACTGTATAACACAATTTACTGTGAGTTTTAACATACATAGAAGTAAAATATGTGACAATAGCACAAAGAGCAGAACAGAGGAAATGAGAGTAAACTGTTGTGAGTTTCTCATACTGTATGTGAGGAAATATAACATTACTTGAAGAGTTATGGCTAAAAAGCCAATGAAGTAGATAAGATAGAATCATAAAAAGTCAGTTAATTGAAAAGAAGGAAAAGGAAACAAAGAACAGATTGTTATAAGGTAAAGATGTATATTGTAAACCTTTGGGCAACCACTAAAATAATTAAATGCCACAATTAATAGACCATTAGGAGAGGTAAATTTCAACAACAAAAACATTTGATTAATCCAAAAGAAGGCAGAAAAAGAGGTAAAACAGAACAAAAAGTTGCTTTTACAAATAAAACAAATAGCAAGATGCATAATTAAATCCAACCATACAATGACCATATTAAATATAAATGCTCTAAACAGTGAATAAGAAAAACAAGATGTAACTCTATAGTGCCTATAAGAAAACCACTTTAAATAAAAAGGCAGAGATAGGTTAAAAATGAATGAAAAATACATAAGGGGAAGAGACAAATCTCCTTAGTAGAAGAATTGCAAATAACATATGCAGAAAATCTGTCATCGAGGGGCATCATAAATTCCCACTCCTTAAATGTGGGTTACATATAATGTCTTCCTCCCAAAGATTACAGTGTGGAAAGGGAGAAAAAGAGCAAATGAATAAACAAACAAGTAAGAAATACAAAAGGATGAGTGTGTGTATATATATATATATATATATATATATATACAGACAAAACATTTATCAAAAGAAAGCTAAAATGGCTACATTAGTGTTATGGGCTGAATTGCACCCCCAAAATTCATATGTTGGAGCCCTAATCCCCAGTATATCAGAATGTCACTGTATTTGAAAATAGGGTATTTAAAGAAGTAATTAATTTAAAATGAGGCAGTTAGGGTGGGGACTAATCCAATCTGACTGGTGCCCTTATAAGAAGAAGAGATTAGGACACACAGAAAGACAACAGGGGGAATGTGCACAGAGGCATAACTATGTGAAGAGATAGCAAGAGGACAGCTGTCTAGAAAAAAAATACAATTATTATCAGACAAGGCAGATTTTACAGCAAAGAATATTACCAGAGATGAAGAGAGACACTTCATAATGATCAAGCGATTGGTTTATTAAGTGGAAATAAGAACGTTTAATGTGTATTCATACAATAACAGAGCTTTAAAATGCACAAAAAACAGATATAATGAAAATGAGAAACACATAATTCCACAATTATAACTCAAAACTTTAAAAATATTGGACACCAACAAGACAGCAGAATAGGAGATACCCCCACTCATATCTTCCCTCAGCAACAGTAATTCAGCAGCCATCTATGGACAAAAGGGCCTCTGTGGGAGCTTTGAGATCAGGTAGGATATTGTGAAACCCCAGTGGAGCCCAAAACAGAGAAAGGCCAACTTGAGAAGGCAGGCCTGTACCTAGGTAGCAGAACTGCCTACCATGGGCCTGGCTACAGACCTACAAACAGCTCCATCCCTTTGTGGACTAGGCTACAGCCCTGTTTGGCATTGGTCCTGCCACCAACACCATCCCATCAAGGGGTCTACTAGGAATTGCACCTGCCAACCTTGCTTTTGGTGGTGGACCCTGAAGGAGCCCATAACACAGTTCCAGTACATTTTAGCCTCCAGTCCTGCCCACCTAGGGACCAGGTGGGAGAAATGCCTGTCCATGCTCCAAGGCAGGGCCTCCAACCTTAGCCTGACTGCAGGTCCTGAAATGGCCCGTGTAACTAGGCTCCAGATCCTCTCAGTCATGGACTGAGGACACTCCTGCATGCTCAGGGACTCGCCAGGAGACATGCCTGTCTCTGTCTCCAAAGGTAGGTCTGGCGACCTTGGCCTGACTGTGGATCTTGAAGTAGCCCCATTGTCTGGCTGCAACCCCTCCCAGACATGGTCCAGGAGTGTCTACCAGGGACCCAGAGGAAGAAACCCCCATCTGTGCCCCTGGAGGCATGCCTACTGACTTTGTTTCAAATGTCAACTGTGAAGCAGCCCTATGAACCAGCTCCATGCTCACTCATCTGTGGTTTGGGGGCAGTCCTGCTCACCCAGGAGCCCAGCAGAAAGAATTCCCATTCATTCTCCCATTGGCAGGCCTGCAGACCTCAGTCACAGCTGTGGATCCTGAAGCAGCTCTATGACTTGATTCCAGCCACTCTCAGCCATGGTACAAGGCCAATTCTGCTCACCTGGACACCTGCCCAGGGACCTGTTGAAAGCCCTCCCAGGGAACCAGAGGGAGCCACACCCATCTGAGCACCTGGTAATGGCCCACCATCTGCAGACCCTGAGGTGGACCCTTGTCCCAGCAGCAGCACTATTGATCAAGTTCCTGGAGGCAGTCCCATCCACTCAGGGAGCAGACAGAATCCACGCCCACCCAATCCCCTGGTAACAGATCCACCAAATGCAGAATCCACTGTGGACCCAGCAACAGTCAGCTGAACCAGCTGCCACCCTGCTCAATTGTGATCTGAGTCAATGCCATCAATGTGGAGACCTGACAGGAGGTCTCTACCTGCCAAAACTGGTCTGTGAAGACTGGAAGAGGTGTTTGCTCTTTCAAATGCACAGAAACCAATGAAACACTACACAGATCATGAAGAATCTGGCAAACATGTCACCACCAAGAGAAACTAGTAAAGCTCCAGTAATTGACCCCAAAGAAATGGAGATCTATAAATTGCTTCACAAAGAATTCAAAATAATCATCTCAAAAAAGTGCAATAAAATGTAAGAGAACACAAACAAATAAATGAAATCAGGAAACCAATTCATGAATAGAATGAGAAGTAATACAGAAATAGAAACAATAAAAAAGAACCAAATGGAGATCCTAGAACTGAAGAATACAATGATAGAACTGAAAAATTCAATAGAGTGCTTCTATGCCAGGCTCAATCATGCAGAAGAAAGAATCAGTGAACTTGAAGACAGGTCATTTTATATTAGTGAAAGGAAGAAAAAGGAAAAAAGAGTGTGAGAAACAGTGAAGAAAACACTGAGACCTATGGGACACAAACAAATGAGTATATGTGTGTGGGAGTCCCAGAAGAAGAGAAGAAAGAGGAAGAAGGCTTATTTAAAGACATAACACTTGAAAACTTCCCAAATCTGGAGGGATATGGACATCCAGGTACATGAAGATCAAAGGACCCAAAGCAAGATCAACCCAGAGAAGATTACTCAGAGACACATCATAATCAAATTCTCACAAGTCAAAGGAAAAGAGAATTTTGAATTCAATAAGAGAAAAGAGGCATCATATAAATAAGAACCTCCATAAGGCTATCAATTAACTTAGCAGAAATCTTTCAGGCCAGGAGGGAGTGATATGATATATTCAAAGTGTTCAAAGAAAAGAAAACTGCAATTAGAATACTGTACCTGGCAAAGCTGTCCTTCAGAAATTAAGGAGAGATAAAGACATTTCAAGCTGCGAGAGTTCATCACCACTAGATTTGCTTTAGAAGAAATGCTAAAGGGAGCTCTTCAAGTTGAAACAAAAGGAAGCTAAGTAACAACATGAAAACATATAAAAGTATAAAACACACTGTCAAAGGTAAATGTATAGGCCAATTAAGAATAGTCTAATACTGTGGTGTATGAGTCACTTTTTTTTATTGGTGTCATAATAGATTATAACATTGTGAAATTTCAGTTGTACATTATTATTTGTCAGTTACAATATATATGTGACCCTTTACTCCTTATTCCCACCCCCAACCCCCTTCCCCTCTGGTAACAACTAATCTATTCTCTTTCCCATGTACTTGTTTATCTTCCACATACAAGTGAAATAATATGGTGTTTGTCTTTCTCTGTCTGGCTTATCTCACTTAACATAATACCCTCAAGTTCCATCCATGTTGTTGCAAATGAGATGATTTTGTCTTTTTTATGGATTAGTAGTATTCCATTGTATATATATACCACATCTTCTTTATCCCTTCATCAATCAATGGGCACTTGGATTGCTTCCATGTCTTGGCTATTGTGAATACTGTTGCAATGAAAATAGGGGTGCATAAGTCTCTTTGAATTGTTAAGTTCAAGTTCTTTGGATAAATACCCAGTAGTGGTATATCTAGGTCATATGGTATTTCAATTTTTAGTATTTTTGAGAAATCTCCAAACTGTTGTCCATAGTGGCTATACCAGTTTGCATTCCCACCAACAGTGTATGAGGATTCCTTTTTCTCCACATCCTCTCCAACACTTGTTGTTTTTGGTTCTGGTAACTATAGTCATTCTAATAGGTGTAAAGTGATATCTCATTGTAGTTTTGATTTGCATTTCCCTGATGATAGGGGATGTTGAACATCTTTTCATGTGCCTTCTGGCCATCTGCATATCTTCTTTGGTAAAGTATCTATTCATGTCCTCTGCCCATTTTTCAATTGGTTTGTTTGTTTTGTTGTTGTTGACTTGTATGTGTTCTTTATATATTTTGGAGATTAACCCTTTATTGGCTAAATGACTTGCAAGTATTTTCTACCAGTTAGTGGGTTGTCTTTTCCTTTTGTTCATGGTTTCCTTTGCCTTGCAGAAGCTCTTTAGTCTGATGAAGTCCCATTTTTAAATTTTTTCTTTTGTTCCCTTTGCCTGAGTATATATTGAATTCGAAAAGATCCTTCTAAGATTGATGTCAGAGTGTACTGCCTATATTTTCTTCTAGGAGTTTTATGGTTTGATGTCTTACATTCAAGTCTTTAATCCATTTTGAGTTAATTTTTGTGTATGGTGAAAGATAATGATCTACCTTCATTCTTTTGCATGGGGCTATCTAGTTTTGTGAACACCACTTATTGAAGAGACTTTCCTTTCTTCATTGTATGTTCTTAGCTCTTATGTTGAAGATTAGCTGTCCATGGATGTGTGGTTTTATTTCTAGACTTTCAGTTCCTTTCCATTAATCTGTGTCTGTTTTTATACCAGTACCATACTGTTTTGATTACTATAGCTGTGGCAGTATATTTTGAGGTCAGGGATTGTGATGCCTCCAGCTTTGTTCTTTTTTTTTTTTTTTCAGGATTGCTTTAGCTATTTGGGGTCTTTTGCTGCCCCATGCGAATTTTAGGATTCTTTTTCTATTTCCATGAAGAATGTCATTGGGATTGCATTGAATCTGTAGATTGCTTTAGGTAGTATGGATATTTTAACTATGTTCATTCTTCCAATCTATGTACGTGGAATATCTTTTCATTTCTTTATGTCATCATGGTTTCCTTCAATAATGTCTTATAGTTTTTGTTGTATAAGTCTTTCACCTTGTTGGTTAAATTTATTCCTAGATATTTTATTTCTTTTGCTGGGAATGTGAATGGGATGACTTCTTGAATTCACTTTCTATTAGTTCGATATTAGAGTATAGAAATGCAACTGATTTTTGTAAGTTGATTTTGTAGCCTGCAACTTTGTTGTAACTGTTGATTATTTCTAATAGCTTTCCAATGGATTCTTTAGGGTTTTCTATATGTAAAATCAGGTCATATGCAAATAGTGAGAGTTTCACTTCCTCCTTGCCTATTTGGATGCATTTTTATTTCTTTTTCTTGCCTAATTGCTCAGGCCAAAACCTCAAGTACTATGTTGAATAAAAGTGGTGAGAGTGGGCACCCTTGTCTTGTTCCTATTCTCAGAGGAATGACTTTTAGTTTTCCCCATTGAGTATGATGTTGGCTGTGGGTTTGTTATATATGGTCTGTATTATGTTGAGGTACTTTCCTTCTATATCCATTTTATTGAGAGTTTTTACCATAAATGGGTGTTGGATCTGGTCAAATGCTTTCTCTGCATCTATTGAGATGATTGTGTGGTTTTTTATTCCTCGTTCTGTTAATGTGGTGTATCACATTGATTGATTTGCAGATGTTGAACCATCCTTGTGTCCCTGGTATAAATCCCACTTGATCATGGTGTATGATGTTTTTCATGTATTGCTGTATTCAGTTTACCAATATTTGGTTGAGGAGTTTCGCATCTATGTTCATCAACGATATTGGCCTGTAGTTTTCCTTCTTTATATGCCTTGTCTGGTTTTGGTATCAGGGTGATGTTGGCCTCATAAAATGTGTTTGGAAGTGTTCTGCCTTCTTCAATTTTTTGGAATATTTTGAGGAGATTAGGTACTAAATCTTCTTTGAATGTTTGGTGAAATTCTCCAGAGAAACCATCTGGCCCTGGACTTTTAGTTTGGGGGAGGTTTTTGATTATTGTTTCAATCTCTTTACTTGTGATTCAGCTTCTCTATTTCTTCTTGATTCCGTTTTGGGAGGTTGCATGAGTCTAAGAACACATTCATTTCTTCTAGATTGTCCAATTTGTTGACATATAGTTTTTCATAGTATTCTCTTATAATCCTTTTTATTTCTGTGGTATCCATTATAACTTCTCTTTCATTTCTAATTTTATTTATTTGAGTCTTCTCTCTTTTTTTCTTAGTGAGTTTGGCTAAGGGTTTGTCCATTTTCTTTATCTTCTCAAAGAACCAGCTCTTTGTTTCATTGATCCTTTCCACTATTTTTTGTTTGTTTGTTTCAATTTCATTTATTTCTGCTCTAATTTTCATTGTTTCCCTCCTTTTGCTGACTTGGGCTTTGTTTGTTCTTCTTTTTCTAGTTCTGTTAGGTGTAGTTGAAGATCACTTATTTGAGGTTTTTCTTGTTAGGGTGGGCCTGGAATGCTAGGAGTTTCCCTCTCATGATCACTCTTGCTGCGTCCCATATGAATTAATATGGTGTGTTTTCATTTTCACTTATCTCCAGATATTCTTTGATTTCTCCTTTAATTTCTTCAATGATCCATTGGTTGTTCAGTAGCATGTTGTTTAGTCTCCACATGTTTGTCATTTTCCTAGCTTCTTTCTTGTAGTTGATTTCTAGTTTCATAGCCTCATGGTCAGAAAAGATGCTGGTTATGATTTTAACCTTCTTAAGTTTATTTAGACTTGGCTTGTTTCCCAACATATGGTCTATCTTTGAGAATACCCCATGTGAACTCGAGAAGAATGTGTATTCTGCTGATTTTGGTTGGAGTATTCTATATATATCTATTAAGTCCACCTGGTCTAGTTTTTCATTTAGTTCCACTATTTCCTTGTTGACATTCTGTCTTGTTTATTTATCTATGGATAACGTTGCAGTGGTAAGGTCCCCTACTATTATTGTTTTGCTGTTAATGTCTCTTTTTAGGTGAATTAATAGTTGCTTTATGTACTTTGGTGTTCCTGTTTTAGGTGCATATATATTTATGTTATATCCTTGGTGGAGTGTACCTTTTATCATTAAATGCTGTCCCCTTGGTCTCCCCTTGTTTATTTATCTTGAAGTCTACTTTTTCTGATAGAAGTATGCAACACCTGCTTTCTTTTGTTTGCCATTAGCTTCCATCCCTTCACTCTAAGCCTGTGTTTATCTTTGAGTTGAGATGTGTTTCCTGGTGGCAGCAAATTATTGGGCCTTGTTTGTTAATCTGTCTAGCCACTCTGTGTCTTTTGATTGGGGAATTCAATCCATTTACATTTAGAGTGATTATTGTTATATGAGGGCTTAATGCTGCAATTTAATCACTTGTTTCTCAGTGTTATGTTTTCCCTTGTTTCTTGTCCCATGTATTTTGGACTGCCAACTCAGTTTGGTGGCTCTCTATAATGGTTTTCTCAGTTTTCTCTTTATTATTTGTGTCTTTGTTCTGATTTTTTGTTTAGCAGTTCCTGTGAGGTTTGTATAAAAGATCTCATAGATGAGATAGTCCATTCCCTGATAGACTCTTATTCCCTTAGTCTAAGCAGGTTTCATCCCTTCCCTCTTCCCCTTCTAAGTTGTTGTCAAAACTTATTCCTCTTTGTGCTGTGAATTTATGGTTTAAATGAATCATTGTATTTATTTTTGACATTTTCCTTCATCTTTAGAGTTATAATTAAGTGTTTGCTAATCTGTTCTGATAGAGAGTTACAATTTTCTGATTTTGTCTGCCTATTTATCTCCTTGCTCAAGGCTTTGTAAATCCTTTCTTCTTTTTTTTTCAGGTATGAGGGGCTTCTTGATGAAATCTTCTGGGGAGGGGGTCTTGTAGCAATGAACTCCCTCAGCTTTTGTTTATCTGGGAAAATTTTTATTTCCCCATCATATTTCAAGGATATTTTCACTGGATATAGTATTCTTGGCTTTTTGCCAAAGTTTTTGGCAAAAGTTTTTGCCTTTCATAATTTTGAATATATCTTTTCACTCTCTCCTAGCCTGTAAGGTTTCAGCTGAGAAATCCACTGAAAGCCTGATAGGGGTTCCTTTGTAAGTTATTTTCTTCTGCCTTGCTGCCCTTAATATTTTTTTCTTTTTCATTGACTTTTGCCAGCTTTACTATCATATGCCTTGGAGAAGGTCTTTTTACATTGATGTAATAGAAGTTCTATTCACTTCTTTTACATGTAATTCCAGCTCCTTCTCCAGGCTTGGGAAGGTCTCAGCTGTTATTTCTTTGAACAAGTTCTCTGCTCCTTTTTCCCTCTCTTCTCCCTCTGGAATACCTTTAATCTTTATGTTGCATTTCCTAATTGAGTCAGATATTTCTTAGAGAATTTCTTAATTTCTTTTTAGTCTAAGTTCTCTCTCCTCCTCCACCTGAAGCATTTTTGTGTTCCTATGCTCTCGATTGCTGATTCTATCCTCCATACTGTCAGTCTGTTATTTAAGGATTTCTGATCTTTCTTTATCTCATCCACTGTGTTTTTCATCACCAACCATTCTGATTGGTTTTTCTTTATAGTTTTTATCTCTTTTGTGAAGAATTTCCTCTGTTCAGTAATTTGGTTCCTGATATCATTGAATTGTCTTTCAGAATTCTCTTGTAAATCATTGAGATTTTTTATGGTGGCTGTTTTGAATTCTCTGTTATTTAGATTGTTGGTTTCTGTGCCCTCAGGATTGATTTCTGGGTATTTGTCTTTTTCCTTCTGGTCTGGAGTATAAATATACTTCTCCATACCATTTGATGGAGTGGATTTGTGCCAGTACATAGTGATAGTATTGCCATCTGCTTCTAGGTCACACCAGCCATTGTGCTTGGTGGGCAGGGCCTCTGCACTGGATCTAAGACAGAGCCACTCCATGGCACTGTGCTGGGACTGTGGATTCTCCCACTGGACAAAAGGGTGCTCACACAGGGGCTCAGGGCTGCTGCTGCCTACTCCCACAGTCCTGCTGAGTCACATTTCCCCACTTTGGGGCCAGAGGAGTGCTATAGGCATTCACAGCTGCTGGGAGCTCAGTTGCCCGGGCCACAGCTCAGCTGCCTTCTGCTCCTAGGCTGCACCAGACTTTGAGCTTAGTGGGTGGGGCTTCCCAACTGGGTCCAAGCTTGAGCTGCTGTCTGTGGACCATGTGGCCCTAAGGACTCTTCCACTGGACAGGAAAGTGATCACACAGGGGCTCAGAGCTGTCATCACCTGTTTCCACAGTCATGCTGAGGCAAGCTCCCACCCTTGGGGCCACAGCAGTGCTATGAGTGCTCCAGCCAGGATAGCAGTCACACATGTGTGCTGGGCTACCTAGGGGCCAGAGGATGCTCACCTATCTATCTCCATCACCTCCTTGGAGGGTAGTCCATCCACCTTTAGATGTATAGCTGCAAGGGTTTCTCAGGCATCCTAATGTGCTGTGTGGGTGTCCTCTGCTGATCAAAGAATGTCCTTTTAGTTCTGGTTCAAAGGGAGAGAGACAAAGGGAACTGCTCCCTCCACCATGTTGCCGACGTCATTTCCATAAATCACTTTTAACTCTAGCATAAAAGTTAAAAGATAAAAATAATAGAAATAACTATAGCTACAATAACTGTTAATGAATCCACAATATAAAAAGCTGTATGGTGTGACACAATTGGGTTAAATGTTGGGAAGAAGAAGTAAAAGTGTAGAATTTTTGTATGCAATTGAAATTAAATTCTATTAGCTTACAATGTACTGTTACAACAGTAGGATGTTTTATGTAAGCCTCATGGTAACCACAAAAAAGAAATCTTGAGTAGATACACAAAAAACAACAAGATAGGAATCAAAGCATACCCTTACCAAAAAAAATCAACAAATCACAAAGGACAGCAAGAGAGGAAAAAAGGAATTACAAAAGTCAGATAATAAACAAAATGGCAATAATAGGCCCTTACATATCAATACTTTCTTTAAATGTAAATGGATTAAATTCTCTAATCAAAAGACATGGAGTGGGGGCAGGCCCAGGTGGCATAGTGGTTAAGTTTGCACACTTCACTTCAGCAACCCAGAGTTCACAGGTTCGAATCCCAGGTGCAGTCATATGCACTGCTCATCAAGCCACATGTGGTGGTGTCACATATATAAAATGGAGGAAGATGGGCACAGGTGTTATCTCAGGGACAATCTTCCTCAGCAAAAAGAGGAGGATTGGCAACAGATGTTAGCTCAGAGCCAGTCTTCCTCACACAAAAAAAAGAGAAAGACATGGAGTGGCTGAATAGATTGACAAACAGGATCCAACAATATGCTGCCTGCAAAGGACACATATAGGCTGAAAGTGAAGGGAAGAAGAAAGACATTCTGTGCAAATGGTAACCAAAAGAAAACAGAGGTGGCTATACTTATATCAGACAAAATAGACTTTCAGTCAAAATCAATCAAAAGAGACAAAGAAAAGGTCATTATATATTGATAAAGGTATCAATTCATCAAGGTGATATAACGATTGTAAATATACATGCACCTAAGATTGGAACACCTAAAAATCTAAAGAAAATATTATCAGAATTGAAAGGAAAAATAGATAGGAATACAATGATGGTAGGGGTCTTTAATACTCAACTTGTGTCAATGGATAGATCATCCAGACAGAAAAATGAATAAGGAAATAGCAGACATGAATAACACTTTAAACCAAATGGACCTAACAGACATATACAAAACATTATATTCAAAAACAATAGAATACACATTCTTCTCAAGCACACATGGAATATTCTCCAGGATAGATCATATATCCAGCCACAAAAAAAGTCTTAATAAATTTAAGAAGATTGAGATCATATCAAGCATCTTTTCCAAGCATAATGGTATAAAACTAGAAATCAATTACAAGAAGAAACCTACAAAATTTACAAATATGTGAAAATTAAACAACATGCTACTGAAGAGCTAATGCCTCAAAGAAGAAATCAAAAGATAAACAAAAAAAATACCTTGAGACAAATGAAAATAGAAATACAACATACCAAAATTTATGGGATGCAGCAAAATCTGTTCTAAGAGGGACATTCATTACCATAAATGCCTATGTTAAGAAAAAAAGAGATCTCAAATTCCTATTAGATGGATTTGGTGGTTTTTTCCTTCCACCCCTCCTCCCCAAGGAGCTCATAATCTCTTGCTCCCTTTTGTGTCTCTCTGTGGTACTGCAGGTTCTCTGTAACTGCCACAAGCTGGCCTGCTCTCTTTTGTTCTCACCCAGCCCACAGGCTTCTAAAGTATGCCAGATTCCATCAGTGCTCTAAGTCAGGCAAGACAGAAACCAGTCCCTTGGGTGGCCCCCTGAAAAACTAGAATGTTTGATGCATACACCACTCTTCTCTTTCACCTCAGGGGGGAAGCTACTGAGCAATATCATCTGTCTGCTGTGCCACAGGTTCTCTGGGGTAACAATAAGACATCAAGTCATCTTTTGTTCTCAGCAGCTTCTAGGTATCTAGGTTATGCCAGGTCCCATCAGTAATCTGAGACAGATGAGACAGAACCCAGTCCCTCGGGCAGCCCTGCAAAAAGCCAGAATGTTGGACATATGATCCAACTCTTTGTCACCCCAGGAAGAAGCTGGGAGTTGGAGGTTTTCTCCTATTTGTTCCACAATGATCTGGAGGGATCATGAATTTTCTCATGATCACACTGCACTGAGCTGGAGGGAGGAACTATGGCGAGTGATTGTCACAAATTTTCCTACTGGGTTTTTTGTGGCTGATTTTGCATTCACATGGGATGCAGGAACCTCTTAATTGGTATCTGGATTTTCACAAAGTGAATTGGCCTGTGTATGGTTGTTGAATCCATTTCTCCATTGGAGGGAAGGAGGGTCTGGAGCCATCTTTCTGATATTACCACCCCAGGATATTCTATTATTATCCTACCTTTTACATGTGTTACCTGAATGTGATGAGTTAAGACACTTTCTGCAGGCCACTGGGGCTAATTTGGCTAATTGGTAGAGCAGAGACTAAACTTAGGTCTCCAATTTCCAAGCTTTAACTCTCAAACCACTATGAACTACCAACACCATACATAGGGATGAGTTAGAGAAAAAGACATGATTATAAAGTTTGTTTTAGGGGCAGGCCTGGTGCATAGTGGTTAAGCATATGCATTCCATTTCAATGGCCTGGGGTTTACCAGTTTGTATCCTGGGCACGGACCTACTCACTGCTCATCAAGCCATGCTGAGGTGGTGTCCCATGTAGAAAAGCTTCAACTCTACAACTATGATACACAACTATGTACCAGGGCATTGGGAAGAAAAAAAACAAAAAAGAGTAAGATTGGCAACAGATGTTAGCACAGGGCCAATCTTCCTCAAAAAAAAAAATTTGTTTTAAAAAAATAATGATTCAAATCACATCAAGGATGGAAAGGAAGGCAGTGCCTGAGATTTCTCTAACCCTCCTTCATGACTTAGTACACTCTTGCCTAGACTCACCAATTACCAAAATTATAATTCTGGTTTATTTTTTAACATCTTCCTTGTAAGCACAGCTCCAAGAAAGGTAATGACTTTAATGTTATTTGCAGATATGAGGCCAAAGGTTATTTTAGGATCATATTAGTCACATATTCTTAATAAACATTTCTTGTTTTAGAGATTGTGCTGGAAAATATGAGCCAAAATGTATCTGCCATCTGTTATTGCTGAGAGAAGTTGGAACTGCACATCTCATTTCTCTCTGAAGAGTGTCTTCATGACTGACAGGAAACTCTACTGTTTATGTGCTAAAACTCATATTCATTTTTAAAAAGACTGCCTAATGAGACATTAGGAACAGAAAAATCTGAAAAACATACTATTTGCTGGGACAGATCATTAGATTCAGAGTGGGCTCTCGATATAGTCTCTTTGTTTCACTTTGCTTAATTCAGGACAATGATTTTGTTTCCATACTTTTTCTATGGAGTAAATTAAAGATAAATTATCCTATTTCAAATATTTTTAAAAATTTAGAGATATTTAAATATAACAATGTTACAATACAGTCAGAATCATACCAAGGAATCACAGAAAATTTTAAGATATGTCAGAATATAGAGACAGAATACTCTTCAGATATATATTATATTTAGAATTTAAAATAAATTTCATATATTAAATTTTAATATTTAAAAAAAATTTTTCTTTATTAGTGGATTTGTTCAATGTTTTCCCTACTGTAAAAGAAAGTTCTTAGAAAACCAAGATATTTGTTCTAAAGACAGCAAATTCTCATATCTTTGTGCAAGATATATCTCAAATTTCTTTGGCATTTTCAGTGGAATACAAGAGAGAGGACAATATTTCCTACAAAATAAAAATTTTAATAAATCTGGTAATAATTAAGAATGTACTTACTCATTAACCTCAACCATCTAATCAATACACAACCCACTGCTGTTGCATACATTTCAATTTTCTTCTTTTTTAAAGTTCTGCCACCTAATATATCATTTTGATTCTGCCTCAGGTTATAACTTTTTAAAGTCCAGAGCATTAGTTGTCACACTAGAATGCATATCCCTGAGATCACCATAAGAGGTTCTGTGTCTTAGGCTTAAAGGACAATCCAGTAATCAGTTTTCATTAATTCAACATATATTTATGGAATATTTGCTACGTGCCAGGAACTTATTCTAGGCTTTTGGTGACACAGGAGTGAACAAAACAGACAAAGATCGTACTTTCATCAAGCTTACCTTCTAGATAGGGAAGATATACAAAAAACCCCACAAGAACAAGAAACTTAATAAAGAATGTCAGTTATAAGTCTTATAAAGAGAAATAAACCAGAGTAAAAGGGATTAAAAGGGTTGCGGGGAATTCTTCTTGATAAGGAGACTTGGGAGTAGAGATACAAAGAATGTGAGAGAGCTAGCCACACAGACACCCAGGGGAATCACTTTACAGACAGAAAAAAGAGACAGTCTATGGATCCTGAAATGAGACATGATTTACCTTTTCACAGTGGTGGGAGTGGAAATAAGTTAAGAGAGCTTTTTGTGGATAAAACCATGAAGGCCTTTGAAGGTCATAGTAAAGACTTTGGATTTTAATCTAAGTGAATAAGTAGCAGACAGAAATTTTTTATCTGACATGAATTTTCACAAATTGCCTCCCATTGAAGAGAGGTAACAAGCAGACTCTTGGGAGCTATTGCAATAATCCAGGCAAATGGTAATGGTGGCATGGACTAGAAGAGATTCCAGGTATATTTAGAAGGTAGAGCAGAAAGGATTTACTGAGGTGCCAGAAAAAGAGAAAAGTCAAAGATGACATTAAAGTTTCTGACCACAGCAATTGGTAGACATAAGTTGCCATTTGGTGACATTGGAAGGCTATAGGAAGAGCTGGTGTTAGACAAGGGAAGGGATAGAATCAAAAGTATTATTTACCAAATTAAGTTTGAGGAGATCCTTTTAAATGTTCACATAGAAATGACAGTCATTTCATGAACCTGACTGATATTCAAGAAAGAGATCAAAATTACAGATAAATATACTGGAGTCAGCAGCATATCATTGGTGTTCAAAGCACTGTGACATTAAGAGGTCAGGAAGAGGAGAGAGCAATGGAAAATGATAAAAAGTAGACAGAGAGGTAGGAGACAAACAAGGAGAGTGTCTGTCCTGGAATCCAAGTGAAGAAAGAGTTTCAAGGAAGAAGATGTGATCAACTGAGTAAAAGACTGCTGATAGTTAATCTAAGATAAGTACTGTGGAGATCAGAATTGGCCACCTCAAGTTGTGTTTCTTTACCTTATTTTCACTGAAGGAAGCTTTGACCTTCCCTCCCCCCACTAACTGTCTAAAGGGATTTGGGATGGAAGGCTTGTCCCCGGATGGCCATCACCATAGATAACTCTGGGTAGCAATAGACTGGGAAGGTCTTTGCTGGGCCCATTCTTATCAAAGTTCTGTTTACCAGATATTTACATTTGTAAGGGAAGTCTCCATTTGTAAAGGTATCTCCCTCTCTGTATCAGGAAGAAGGGGGTGTGACTTTATCTCTAAAAACTCTTATCAGTGCTGAAGGTGAAGACTTAAATCTACATACTCTTATTTAGTGCACTTTTCTTGTAATCCCTCATGGCTGACACCCCCAACCCCCAATATTGTCTACTTAAGAGGAGACCCTCCACCATTCTGTTGAGAGATACTCATTTTTCCCCAGGTCTCTCCCATGTATACATGTTATAAAGCTTTGTTTGATCTTCTCTTGCTATTCTGCCTCACGTCAATTTAATTTGTATCCCAGCCAGAAAGGACCCAGAGTGGGTAGAGAATACTCTTCCTCCCCTTTAGTACTGAGAAAGAATAACTGGATTTGGTAACTTGGAGTCTTAGTTAAACTTGACAAGAGCAATTTCAATGGAATAGTTGAGGTGAAATACTGAGTGGAGTATGAAATACTGAGTTCTCTTCAAAAGAGAACAGGAAGGGGAGGAAGTGGAGGCACTTCCTCAGAGTGGCTTCAACTTAAATAGAATGTGAGAAATGAGACAGGAGATCAAAGAGGATATATGGTTTTTTAGGTGATTGCCAGTGTAGTTTGTAAATATGTCATTGAGGATGATCTCAGTGGGTAGGGAAAATTAAAGGAGACGAGAGAAAGGAGAGCTGTAGGAGCAAAGTAGGTTAGTGCAATTGTGCACCAGTGCGCAGAGAGGGGTGAGCCTTAGATGGAACATAGCTCATACATATTGAAAAG
Source organism: Tapirus indicus (assembly GCA_031878705.1). Classification (NCBI taxonomy): domain Eukaryota; kingdom Metazoa; phylum Chordata; class Mammalia; order Perissodactyla; family Tapiridae; genus Tapirus; species Tapirus indicus. The sequence continues at coordinate 6,037,505 of CM062933.1, forward strand.
TCCAAAGGAAGAGTTTAGGAGTACAAATGTATGTGAACGCATGTAGTTTTAGTAGTAGAAGTTGGAACTTCTTTTCTTGCTTGCTTTTGTTTTTTCAGTAGATTAACAAGGTTATTAGCTGACAGTGAGGAGGTGGAAGTTGAGTTGGAGATTTGAGGAAGGAGGAGAAGGTGTGAACTAATTGTCTAGAAAGGTGGAAGGGTGAACAGATTCAATAAAAGTGGTAGAATTGCTGAGCGGCACTAAGGACATCTTTACATTTAGTCATGAATTTAGGAGAGTCCGTCTACATTGAATAAGTGTTTTTCCCAGCCATGTTGAGCTGTTTGTGTGAAGACACGGAGAACACCACATGGAGAAGGAGAGATTGCAGCGATGCATCTATAAGCCAAGGAACACCAAAGACTTCGAGGTCTCACTAAGTGAGAAGCACAGAATAGATTCTCCCTCAGAGTCCTCAGAAGGACCCAACTATGTGTGAGCTACCTAACATCTTGATCTTGGACTTCTAGCTTTCAGAACTGTGAGAACATTAATTTCTGTTCTTTTAAGCCACCCAGCTTTTGATACTTTGCTATGGCAGCCTTGGGAAACAAAGACAGGTGGTAAGCCCAGAAATCAGAGAATTCCTCATGAGTTTGGATTGGATTGTTCTCTAAACATATGACTTTTTACTTCCTGGCATAAAATTTTTCAGCCTGAATTATGCCCCAATCATCTCAAACAATTATCTGCAAATTCAAGTTTTCATTGTGTGCTTTCTCTTTTGAATCTTTTTGTACCAATGTATGATAAAGCATCATTCCCATCCCTGAAGTATCTCACTGTAAACACTTTTTAAATTCTTCTTACCCCAACTGTTTGCTTTGTGTATTTAAATCTGCTCTTTGTACTTGACCAAGCATTTCCTTAAATGATTTTACAAAACCAGATTGATTCAATTAACAAAAATTATGAGCATGCATTTACACAGAGCGTTAGACATACATATGGCATTACCGATGCATTTTGTATGTTATTAAAGCTACTGAGGCTAATAATCTAATAAAGATGAAAATTTTGTACTAAGACCACATAATTCAAATTGACACTCTAAAATCCAGAGTGCAAATTCTAATTAACATCATGTGATTCTGCCACAAAATCATTGGCTTATAAAATTCAGGTATCAATTTCATCTTGTTAACAATTCATGCAATAAATTCTCAGAGGCAAGATGTGTCAATTCAGGCTGATATGTTCCCTGTTTTTCTAGCAAATGTATACAACACAAAGTCAACATATGTGAAAGTCTCACTTAGCTGATAGGTAACAATTTTCATGTTGTAAATACTCGTTGAAGAGGTGTGAATATGGCCTTGCATCTAAAACTCGGCTGTGATGATTGTGTTCCATATTTAATAATCATCAAATTAAAATAAAGGCAAATTATTCCATCCAATGAAAAGAACACATTTTTTGATATGCTCTAATGACGATATTTCAGTCAGTACTATTTTCAGTTTATAGATGCTAGGATCTCTTTTCTCTGCAGGACTTTAGACCAAATTATTATCTTAGAGGCTAATACTATTTTGTAACAGTATTTTTTAAAAAAATTATTGAGTTAGTCAATGAACTCTAACTTAATCATCTGGTTTTACCAAAGGGTGAGAAAATTTTCTTTAATTTCAATTATAACTAAGCACATAATAATAATACTAACAAATCTCTCTGTATGAAGTGGATATTTAACAATATGGTAATTGGTAGTCAGAACAAGATATTCCTATCCAGGTTCTATTAAAAAGGACTTTATGAGCATGAGGTGGGGAAATGAAAGGAGAAGGAATTAATTTTGAAGATTCATTATTTCAATGAAGAGGAGACCTTGAGCAACTCAAACTAATGGCTAGTTAAAATTATTGTTCTAGCTTATTCAGCAAATGGTGTAATTAAAAACTAAATTTCTCACTTCCTTTTATCAAGTTCTTCCTAAATGATTTGTCTTAAACACTGTTGTCTGTATATAATTAACAAAAGTGACACTCTTCTGGAAATTTGTCAACATGTTCTATATTATAATCCTGCAAAAGATACAGCAGGATGTCGATAGGAACACTTTGCTTTAAAGGCATGAGTTTTTGGAAGAGAGTGAATCTCCTCTCCAGGGGACATTTTAAGACAGTGCATATTCTTCTACTTAAATGGAGAGTGAAAATCTAAAAGATTCTAAATGACCTTTGAAGGTTTTTTCAACATTATAATAATCTCCCAATAATTTTTACCTGTAGTCTCATGCAAAAGAGATAATGCTATATCATTTAATAGCTCATTGAAAGTATAATTTGAGCACTTAAACTTACATATATGGAAAGTAAGCCAACCTTCCAAAAAATGCAATCTATCAAGCCACTCATTTAGGTAAAGAACCCTTTCTCTCCAAGCATTTGCAGCTTCCATTGACCCTTTTTCCCCCAGCTTTATTGAGATATACTTGGTATACAAAAAACTGCACATAATTAATGTATACAGTTGGTGGGTTTGGGCATATGTGTACACTTGTGTTACCACAAGCAAGGTAATAAACATATCCATCACCTCCAAATTTCTTGTGTCACTTGTTTGTCTTAACAAGAACACAACATGATTTCCATCCTCTTAAATTTTTAAATGCACAATACCTTATTGTTAAGTATAGGCACTATGTTGTACAGCAGATCTCTGGAACTTACTCATCTTGTATAATGTAACATTATGTGCATTGAACAACAATTCCCCTATCCTCTGGTAACCACTATTCTATTGTCTACCTCTATACATTTGACTATTTTCGATGCCTCATATAAGAGGAGTCATGCAGTATTTGCTCTTCTGTGACTGATTTAATTTACCTAGCATAATGTCTTCCAGGTCCATCCATGTTATTATAACTGGTAGGATTTCCTTCTTTTTAAATGCTGAATAAATTCCATTGTATGTATATACCACATTTTCTTTATAAATGCATCTTGTCAATGGACATTTGGGTTGTTTCTATATCTTAGCTATTACGAATAATGCTGTAATAAACATGGGAGTGCAGATATCGCTTCAAGATCCTAATTTTAATTCTTTTGGGTATGTGCCCAGAAGCGGGATTGCTGGATCATGCAGTAGTTCTAGTTTTAATTTTTTTAAGAACCTCCACACTCGTCTCCATGGTGACTGAACCATTTTGCATTCTCACCAACACTGCACAAGGGTTCCAATTTCTCCACAACCTCATCAATACCTGTTTTCTTTTTGTTTTTTTTTTTGGTGAGGAAGACCAGCCCTGAGCTAACATCCATAGCTAATCTTCCTCTTTTTTGCTGAGGAAGACTGGCCCTGGGCTAACATCCATGCCCATCTTCCTCTACTTTATATGGGATGCCACCACGGCGTGGCTGACAGGCAGTGCGTCAGCAGGTGCCCGGGATCCGAACCTGAGAACCCCGGGCTGCCAAGCGTGAACTAAACTGCTGCGCCACTGGACCAGCCCCCAATACTTGTTTTCTTTTGTTGTTGTTGTTTTTTGTTTTGATAATAGCCTTCCTAACAGGTGTGAGGTAATACTTCACTGTGGTTTTGATTTGCATTTCCATGATATTTAGTGATGTTTAGAATTTTTTCAGATACCTGTTGGCCATTTGTATGTCTTATTTGGAGCAATGTCTACTCAAGTCCTTTTCCTAGTTTTTAATCAGATTTTTTTGTTGTTGTTTTGCTATTGAGTTGTAAGAATTACATATTTTGGAAATTAATCCCTTAAAAGATATATGGTTTGCAAATATTTTCTCCTATTCTGTAGATTGTCTTTTCATGTTATTGGTCATTTCTGTTGTTGTGCAGAAGCTTGAAGTTTGATGTAGTCCTTTTCATTTATTTTTGCTTTTGTTGCTTGTACTTTTGGTGTTGTATCCAAGAAATCTTTGTGAAGACCAATATCAAGAAGCTTTTCCCTATGTTAACTTCTAAGAGTTTCATGGTTTCAGGTCTTGTGTTTAAGTCTTTAATCCATTTTGAGTTCATTTTTCCTTGACCAGATCCTTCAGCTGGGACATCAAATAGAATATCTCCTTTTGCCAGCACCACCAAATTGGCATTTGCCAAAACACTGCAGAATAAATAGAAATCTAATATTTTTCTTCATTCTGTACTTGCTATATTAACTGGTAAGTATGCAATATTAGAAGACACTGCATGTGTATAAATAACAAGAGGTTATTTGTTTAATAAATAGTAAAATAAGGCTTTATCTTCAGGGTAGAGTTGGATCACTTCCATGAAACAGACCCAGTAAATTTTCAAGGTATTAAACCACCATACCCAGTTTTCAGGGTAACAAAAACAGTATTTTTTACTCTTGTTTGTTCACAAACTGATTTAAAAACATGGCATGTATACAAAACAGCAAAAATATTCCACAATTTTCTGTAATAATTTAACCAACTTTCAATTAACAAGAATATCAACTATTCTAAATTTAGATTTTCTTGTGTTTAGTCCCATTGACAGAGAAATTATATTTGTATATTCAATTAGTCCTTATACAACAAATTATGTTAAAAGTTGGTTAAAGAAATGTCATGGAAATAGACAAATTCTAAATTCCATAAATTCTACTTGTAATACATCTTGGAAACAGTTTAGTGAGCTCACCGTGCTCTATTGAACCATATCATCATTGAAATTTGGTAGAATGAAGGTTTAGATCGAGTTAGAAAGCTTATACTTTAAGCTAATAGGGTATGTTTATGTAAAGATTTTTTTCATTTCAGCTGTTGAATTATTTTCATATTCTAGGCATGACTGCATTTATGCTTCAGATAAGCCATGCTTACAAATCTTATCTCAGAAATTTAGTTGTAGTTGTCATTATCTCACAACTCAGATAGTTTTTATTGTCTGGGGATGAGGATTTATTTTTTGGTTGGGTAGGGTTGAGAGAGCTGCATTTGAAAGCTCCAGCATTTACATTATCTATGGGAGAAGTTAGAAATAAAACTGGCCATCAAAAATATGTACCCTTATCTGATGCTTCAAAGAGTGCTCTTTTTATTGGATGATTGTGAAGGAGCCAAAATGGAGAAAGCCTGATTAGTATCTTGGGAAAAGCATGCTAATAGTGAGGGCAAAGAAGCAAATTAGCTGAAAAGAGAGTGTGATGGCTGATTACAAACTCTGACCCTTGTTCTGTAATCATAGGAGAAAATTTTTAATTCTAGCTGCAATAACCAGTATATGGATAAACAGAGAAAATTATTAAATTTACAAACCTAAAAGTTAAAAAAAAAAAAGGAAAAGGAAAGAAGAAAGGAAACTGAAGTATTTTGGTGCAGTTAATTATGAAAACCAAGGAATATTTCTGGGGCAAGGCTGGCATTCAGAAAGAGTTCCTCACATCCTTCTCTGTGTACAAGTCTTGGGACCTTGAGCAGGTGAGCTAAGGAGCAGTGGGATTAGAAATATGACATGGAGGGTTGATGGCAGAAATAGGTCACTAGATTTAGATAAATGATCATCTCCATTGACCTACAATCAATATTACAATGAGAGGTAGCTCTATAAGATAAAATCCTGTCACTCCTAGTTCTGAAAACTCTGTTTCCTTGCCCCAAAATAACTAAACAATATAACAAAGATGATAAACTAAATTATTACTTAAACAAACATACAGCAGAAGACTTCGGAAAATGAGATCCACTAAGAAAATTTTACAAGAAGAGAAGGTTGTAGGCTGTTAAAGAAGACTTGGAGTTACCAGGGAGATGATGCAGTTAAGACAGACACCACACAAACACTCCCTGACTTCTAAGTAAAAATGAAGCCCTGAGTGACACACCATCTGCGTCATTTTAAAAGAGGCCTCAAACACAGCATTCCTTCTAGTCAATGGAATGTGGAAAACTCCATCTGTTTTGCATTTGGCTTCTTCTCTGGGACCAAATTCTGGACTGTGGACTCTAGCTTCAGTTAGAGCTTTGAATTTTTATGACTTCAGACTACTCTGTTGACTTTTTGTATCTTAGCTCTCCTGCACAATTTTAGCTCTAGTTTCTTCATTTTCCACCTCACTGGTTGCCTTGGTTAGGAACTTTCCAATTCAACTCTCAGGGCTAAGACACCTCAACTTTAGTGGATCTGCCCCCAGCACCTGGTGAAGGAAGGAACAGATCAGAGATTATAAAGCCATACATTTGAGAGAGAGTGACATGAGTGATACAAGCATTTGGGAAGACGAGAACTCAGCAAGGGATCCCATATACACATACTCAGCTACCAACAGTGTGACCATATGTCTTATCATCCAAACTGGGACACTTTTGAGAATCAAAAGGAGCACTAACTAAACAGGATGCCAGACAAGTTGTATAAACAGAAATTTCTAGGGAAAACTGGTGTGGGCACCAGGATTGGCCACCTCAAGATGTGGCTCTCTACCTTGATCATTTTCACTGAGGGAGGCTTTGACCTTTCCTGCCGGCACTAACTGTCTGAAGGGATTTGAGATGGAAGGCCTGTCCCTGGACAGGCCATCACCATGGATAACTCTGGGTATTAATAGACTGGGAGGGTCTTTGCTATGCCCATTCCTATCAAAGTTCTGTTTACCAGACATTTACATTTATAAGGGAAATCTCCATTTGTAAAGGTATCTCCCTTGCTGTACCAGGTAGAAGGGGGGTTGACCACATCTTTAGAAAATCTTATCAGTGTGAAAGGCAAAGACTTAAATCTGCATACTCTTGTTTAATGTGCTTTTCTTGTAATCCCTCATGGCTGACACCCTCAACCCCCCAAAATCCTCTTTGGTCTGTTTAAGAGGAGAACTTCCATCATTCTGTTGAGAGATACTCATTTTCCCCAGGTCTCTCCCATGTACACATGTTATAAAGCTTTGTTTGATTTTCTCTTGCTATTCGGCCTCATGTCAATTTAATTGTAGCCCAGCCAGAAAGGACTCAGAGTGGGTAGAGAATGCTCTTTCTGCCCTTCACTGGGAATGTATGGTCACCTTAGCTCTACATAAATCTAAGACCATACCTACGATATCAGAAACAAAAACCAAGGTTGGAGAAAGGGACTGCAGAGAGTAACCCACTGTTACTTTCAATGAAACCAGACATGGCTTACATAGAGTTTGATATAATCTTGGACATTAAAAATTCCTTGGTGGTTTGACCTTCAAATTGATCTTCAAATACTTAAAAGAGGAAAGCACACAATTTCCCAAAGGTTAGAGCTTAAACTAACAGAAATGTAATAAATTCCAAGAATGTAATCCAAGTCACTTGACACACACAGATCTTTGACACATGAATTCAACCATAGATTATACATTATAAAAATACATTTTTATAACAGGATAACCATATCTCATGTACATCCATTATGTTTCATACAATAAAACATAAGTGGAAATTTGATTTTAGAAGTTATGAATTTTTGAAAGTGGAAGACTCATGATGTTTCAAAATTTCTCCTTCACTAGTTTTAAATTACTGATGGGCTGCATCTACTAGCAAGACAGACAAATCATAATGTTTCCTGTCAGCCAGATGTGGAAGTAATATAGAAAAATGGATATGTCAGCGATAATTCCTAAAGCTGCAATAATGAAAGGAACTGGGTTCTCATGATTGAAGCTTCCTGCCATTGTTGCAGATTCTGTAATATCAGTAGACTGTTTTTCAGTTTTCTTTTGACATTTACCTAAATCTAAAAACTAGAGTATAATGCTCTTAAGAGAAAGAATTTCAAATTTTGTCAAAATGGTTTTCTTTTAAAATTTTTCCCCTAACATAAAGCTCTCATTTAATGAAACTATCTTCATCAAGATAAGCCACACTACATCATTGCATTATTAAATATACATGGGAGGTGAAGCTTCCTCTTATTCTCTCTCCCCACAAATGTAATTTTGGTGTCATGTCTAAATTAGAAAATTTTCCTTCCACCTGACAGTCAGGCTCATTTTTACTTCCTACATTAAGAATTCATTGGAGGCATCACCATTTATGTCACTGACTTTCTTTCCCCACATAACCAGAGCAAGAATTCAATGTCATTTCTGTAAACCTAAGTAGCATGCGATCAAAGAGTCCATACTAAGCAGATGGTCAGTGCTCAACACTGAGCTCCTGTAGATCTGCATTTCAGCCTCTCTGAGGTTCTCCTAGCAGCTCAAGTTTGAAGACTTACAATCGTCTTTAACCATTCTCTCTCCTTTATCTTTTGTACCTAATGAGTCTCCAAGTCTCCTTGAAACAATATTCAAATGTGTTTCCCTTCTGCCATTTCTTCTCCTCTATCACTGATGTCCTCCTTGTTCTAAATCACACATCAGAAAGGTCTTGTAAATGTAGACATCTTGTTCTCATTCTTGATAGGGAACAACATATCCTAAGACAGGCACTTGCTCAAATACAGATTCTATTCAGGTTTCTGACCTATCAACATGCTCTATTGTTATAAACAATGGAAGGAGTATTTCTTTGACTAGTCTCTGATTTGAGGAAAAAAGAGGGAGAGGAAAAGAGGACAAGGTAGAGTGGGAAGGAGGAGGGAGTTAAGGAAAGAATGGCCTCACACATGTCATCACAATTTTTTCCCCATTTCCAGAGGCCACAGGAGGTAGACTTCAGTCCAGAGTACTCCTTGTTTATTTATAATCTAAGACAGCCAGGAGAACAGAGTCGCAGCCCTGGAAATAATTCATTGAGCCACACAATGGGGTCTGAAATTGTTTGCTTGATTTTTTCCTCTATGCTTTCCAAGGGATTATATTTTGTCAGTTGGACTACAATGTTTATAAAAGGCATTTAATAACTATTCGAAGGAGGCATTATTTGTATATGACTGTGGTGATCTTTCATACATGTATGATACTTCTCCTGAATATTGTTAACAGTCTCATCTTACATTCATTAGTCAATGAATACTTGCTAACCACCTTTTTTGGGTGGGGTACTTGGACTCTATGTATGCAAGGATGAATGATACACACATGAATCAAATCTAGTGAGGGAAAGAGATAATAAGCATTTAAATACGTAAATAAGTAGGTGAATACAAACTAAGAAGAATGCCAAATATCAAATTAGTAAGGGAGAAAGGACAGAACTACTTCGAGGATGTACCATTTAAAGTGAGACTGGAGTGATGAGAAGTCATGTGAGAATTTGCAGGGAGAGCATTTCCAGCAAAAAGAACAGCTTTGTGCTGCTCCTAAGATAGGGAAGGGTGTGTGTGATGGACTGAAATGAGGCCCTTTAAGTTGTGCACAGTGAGCAAGGTGGAGGAGGGAGATTATGTTGCAGAGGTTGTCAGGGAGCTACTATTCAGGGTCTTTAGGTCACCAGAGGTGGTATGGATATCGCTCTCAGTACAACGGGAAGCCATGAAAGACTTTCAAGCAGGAGGTAATATGGTCTAATTTTGTCTTCAAAAGAACACTTAGGCTGCTATTGGAAAATAGATTGGAGAGAGTTACAGAAAAGTGGGAAGCCAATTGGGAAGCTATTTGAATGTTTCTTATGAAAGGAGATAGTGACCTTCTGTGGTGTCAGTGGAGATAGAAAAAAATTGCTAGCACCGAGGTCGAATCAAGGAAGACTCTGGTTTCTCACTTGAAGAACATAGTGGATGATTGTGCTGATTCTTCTTATGTGTAATACTGGGGTAGAAGTCAGGGGAGGGGTGGAGAGAGCCAAGTTCAGTCTTAGGTACTTAAGAGTGAGGTGTCTTTCTCATCAGGTGTAGCTGTTAAGTGCTAAGTTGACCTCATAAATAGAAGTTTGTGTTGGACATCCAAATTTAGGACACATTAACATATAAATATCACTTTAAAAAGTAAGGATAGACAAGATCGACCAGGGACAGTAAATATAGAATAAAAAGTAGCTCAAAAAACTGAGCACCAAGGAACTTAGCAACAAAGAACTTCAACAGTGAGATATCAGATGAGGGAAGAAAAACTAGCAAAGGGGATGGAAAAGGAATTGTCAGGGAGAGGAAAAGAAAATCAAAAGAAAAAGTATATACTTCAAGGAGAACAGAGTGCTGAACTATGTCAAATGCAGCTAAACAGTTAAGAAAGATGAGGACATAAAGTGTTCTTAGGATTTGGTGAGAGGGAATTGGTTTATGACTATGACAAAAGCACTTTCAGAGGAATCATGGTAACAGAAGCCAGAAGGAGGTGAGTTGAGAAGTGAATGAAGGTTGGGGAAGCAGAAACAGATAAGTAGATGATACTTTTAAGAAGCATGACTATGAAACTGACAGGAGAAATGGAGAAAGGAGCTGGAGGGGACTGAAGGGGCTGAAGATGGGGCCACCATCTTTAAGATGGTAGGTTGTGATTGTATTTATATAATGAAGATAATCCAGTAGAGAAAATATGATAATGCAAAAGTGAGAGGAAATATATGAAAGAGAAAAGTCTTTTTGAAGGCAAGAAAGGTCACCCCGACCCAGGGCACAGGTGGAATGACTGGTCTTGGGGAGGAGGAAGGTCTTCCCTGTAGTTAGTGGGGGAGAAAGGGACTGGAGGCACCATTCCATTTGTGAGTTTGCTGATAGAACACCTTTTCGAGCTCCCACTGGAAAACTTCTACTTTTTTAAAGACAGTGAAATCAAGTCACCTGCTGAGATTGGGGAGTGTGAGGAGAAGAGGAACAAGAAACGTATAAAATCACCAGAAAAACCAGTGAAGATTAGTCTTTCAACAAGAACAACAAAACCCCAAGAATTCAATAAATGATTTTCCTCCCTTTTGCTGGAAAAGACAGCCTTTTCCTTTCAGCCTCATTAAAAATTTTTTTTCTGATATTTTCCTGAACTAAAAGGTGAAAAACAATACCTCATTGTTTGCATTCATATTTCCCAGAGTAGTGGTGAGTTTTACATTTACATTTGTAATATATTCTTTTATGAATTACCTGTTCACATTTTTTGTCTTTCTCTGGAGAATTGTTATTTTTAGAGTTTATTTTTTCACTTTATAGTCCATTAATTTCAGAATTGATCCTTACTGATTCTGTTCTCCAAAATTATTTTAGTTGTATTATTTTTGGTTTGTTTCTAATTACTTAAGGTTTTCACTGATTCGTTTCAACCTTTGTTTTTTAATTAAAGCTTTTAAAGTTATATATTTTGGTGTAAGTACAAGACAGCTATGTCACATTGGAATTCATAAAAATTATTCATATTTCATTAACTTCTACATAATTTGAATTTCTTTAATTTTCTGTTTATTTTTAATCCAGGAATTTAATTTTAAAGGGGTTAATCTTTTCTAATTTGTTCATTTTTGTTAACTGAATTATTGAATTTTCAATTCATTATCATTAATTGAATTATTATGATCAGAGACTACAGCTTACAAAGGTCCTACATTTTGGAATTTATCATGATGCTTTTTTGTGACACATTACCTGATCAGTTTTAGTAAATATTCCATTGGCAAAAGATCCAGTTGTAGACCATGTATAGGAAATATGTGTTTGTGCACGAAATACTAAATATGTATATAGCAGAAAAGTAAGTATAGAAGACTATTACTCCAAGGAAAGGCCACTGAGGATATAAAAATTGGGTTTGTGACAGAAAGATCAGTTTAAAAGCATAAAAAAAAGATAAGAACGGATAAGCAGAGATCAAAGCAGCGTCTAAGATTTTAGCATGTAAATCCGGTTAGGAGAGGAGCCTATCATCAACAAACACAAATAAGCAGGGTTCTGGCATTAGTGAAACTGGGTTTAGGGATCAAGGATTCTCTCAATGGGAAAATTAGATTTCAGAGACAGGCAGCCCAGCTACCAAAGTATAGAGTAGAAGTCAGCATAGTTCCAAGCAAAAAGACAGACTTGGTTCTGAGTTAGTAGCTGGAAGCTTTGTATATCTTCCCCATTTAAAGCACAATTGTTTCCTGAAAATGTAGCAGAACTAACATGATCTTATTCTCATTTGCTTATTTGAAACTATTTTAACATTTCTATCTATAAAAAGTATTATGTTGACTTCTATTGCCTTATGTTTAGAATGTTCTTTCCCGCATGTGTGTAGCATAAGATTTGGTAGTGAGCCTGTTTAACAGAAAAACTGTTAATCTTGAATTGTACTTAAACTGTGAGAGAAGAAGATAAGGACTAGGAAAACTGTTGAGTCACCATATGCAGGGAACACCCCTAAATGAAAACACTTGAAGAACAGACTATAGCAACAAGAATTTCCAAAGGACAAAGCCTTAGGTCCACAGATCTAGATTTCAATATCATTCTGCCACTTTGGATGTTTTCTCTACCCAGAAATCTTCTGTGAATATTTGGCTAGTGGGAGGGCATCACCTCCTGTGACACAGATGATGAAAACATACTTCCTGCCCCTTCTCCATGTATTACACTGAGAACTCATTAAATTATACTTGTATTGAATGGTTTCCTAATTCAACATACTAACCTCTCCTTAAAGCAGAGGAACTTACTAACAGCTTTCACTAGTTCAGTGGCTTCAATCTGCTCAACATAACGCTGAAGAACCTAGAGCAGGATTTTTCAACGTCAGTTCTAATGGCTGATTGGGGGACTAATGGGACTGTCCCATGCCTCATTGAATGTTTAGCAGCATCCCTGGTCTCTACTCTGGTATCTAGGTAGCAACTCACCTCCACTTGTGACAACCAAAAATGTCTTCAGACATTGCAAATTGTCCCCTGGGTGGTGCAAAATCACGCACAATTGAGAACTACTGACCTAGACAGAGAACAGAAATGGCTATTTAATTTTCTTCCATTGATTGAGAGGAATTAAGATATTCTGTTATTGTGAAGTGGATGTTTTTGAGATATATTTATCAGTAGTTATATGGACAATAAGTCTCACTCAGGGAAGATGTTTCCTTATTTTTCCATATATTTTTAATATAGCAGATTGAAACATACCCTTAATTTAAGAAAGTATAATAAATAGCCAAAATAAGTTTATTCCTTCTAAAACAATCATAGAACACCAAGACAAAATAATTTAATAAATTAGACTTAACCCAAACTTTAATGTCGTGTGTTCATCTATTGAAGTTTATTGAAATTCATTCTAGTCTCAGAATTGGGAAGAAATATTTTGATGCTTCTTTAAACAACTTGAGATACTCTTGGACGCCATGTCACCATTGTAGGAAATTGCTGTCCCCATCTTCTCACAATTCCTGTAGATGGAAATTATGAAGGATTCATTGTGGCTTCAAGAAAAGACACTTGTCTACAAGGAATACATGCTTTGAGGAAATTTAGGAAGAAAATACAGTCAAGTCAATGCGTTCGTGATTCCAGCTAACCTTTCCCCTGTGTTGGACATTGCAGTTAATTTTGAGTGCAAATGTCAATGAGAACAGATCAGTTGCAGTTCATTGATGTTGAAAATTCAGCTAAAGCTGATGGAATTTCAATCACAAACAAGGAAATTGTGGTATAATTTGGTATTTTAGTAAGTAGTAAAGAAATTAATCAAATTATTTTACTTTCTCTAATAAGTAAAGCAGGTGTTTAAATACTGGAAGTGGCCCATAAATTCCAAGAAGGGATGCCTTTTATTAGACAAATAAAGATTAAGTTAATCTCTGGGCAATAGAACTGAGAGGCTTAAAAGAAGCATAACAAACAATTGATGGTGGTGGAGTAGTGGTACCCAATATTGCATGGTTGTGGTTTTGCACACAAAACTATTTCTTTTAGGAGATGATTCAATCAATCAATCAATCTTTCAAACAAGATCGACTTTTCTCTGAAGTATTGAAGGTATTCAGAGGGTTTTTTTTTATAATGCATCTTAATCTTTAGATGAAACGTGTTCTCTCTCTCTCTGCAGGGTGTTATTACTTTTAATTCAGAAGCTTCAGTAAATGATCACAGCCAGTCCATCATCTCTCACAAAGTCAATGTCAAGTCTGATATGAGAATGTATTAATAACAAGCTGAAGAAGTCGTTGCTAACTTAAAAATTACTTTCTGGATTTATCATAATATGACAACTAATGAGTAGCTCTGGCAGGTGTTTTAATGCTAGCTGTGGATAGCTGAAGGGTAATAGTAAGTTAACTGTACTTGTATTGTTTTGGTACTTCTTGAAGGAACACACCATATTCTTGAAAATAAACTTTAATCAAAATAAAATTTTCTAATGTGTTTCTTGATAATGCATTTCTCTTTCTAAAGATCTCAGTTTCTTGAGATAATGCAAAGACCTCAGACAAAAGATAAAATGACATTGAGCAATTGCTGATATATTTCAGGAAATAAACTAAGGGGATAAAATGTTAAAAATATATCAGGACAAAGAAAATCATATCACCACTAAATGTAAGTGAAATAGGAGAAATAAAAAGGTTGATATGGAAGCAATATAAAATCCAGTCAGGCTTTTTCTTCCAATGGATAAGGACACATCTATGACTTTTATTATGCTCAGTGGTAGTTAAGAATAAACTATCCCTACAAATATCTCAATTGTTGGTATTTAATAGCTAAAATGTATATCCTAAGATCAGGAGAGTCGAGTGACACCATGGAGATTGAGAGATTAGGAAGAGACAGATGGAAACAGAGAATAAAATAGAATAAAGTCTATTAAATAGTATGGCATAATACTCTGTTAAAAACATGTTTTATTATAATGAATAAAAAAATAGAACTTGAGCAGATAATAGAGTGATGATGTTTCTATACATACCCAAATAGAATGGAAAATGGAATTTCTGAATACAGTCATGCACCACCCACCGATGTTCTGATCTGCAATGGACCGCATACACAATCGTGGTCCCATAGATTAGTACCGTTTAGCCTAGCTATGTAGTAGGCTATACCATCTAGGTTTGTGTAAGTACACTCTGATGTTTGTGCAAGGACAAAATTACCTAACAATGCATTTCTCAGAACGTATTCCCGTCATTAAGAGAGGCATGACTGTAAAATCATGACATCCCAAGTATTTATAATTTATTAAAAAATTGATTAAATAAAATATCAGAAACTCTATTTCCAGTAAAGTCAGACTAGATCATTCAAATTAACACTACCAATGAAAACAACAACAAAAGTAGATAAGTTGTTTCTACTTTTAAAATCACATATATAGTATTAAAGAGCTGAAAAGTTAGGTAAACAATTTGACTTAACTGAAGAGGTTTTTATATCTTTTTGTGTGAGGAAGACCAGCCCTGAGTTAATATCCATTGCCAATCCTCCTCTTTTTGCTCAGGAAGACTGGCCCTGGGCTAACATCTGTGCCCATCCTCCTCTACTTTATATGGGATGCCGCCACAGCATGGCTGACAAGCAGTGTGCCGGTCTGTGCCTGGGATCCGAACCGCGAGCCCTGGGCCACTGAAGCAGAGCATGCAAACTTAACCTCTATGCCACCTGGCCGGCCCAAGGTTTTTATATCTTTTTCTTTTTTTTTTTTTTTTTTTTTTGATGAGGAAGACCAGCCCTGAGCTAACATCCGTTGCTAATCCTCCTCTTTTTGCTGAGGAAGACTGGCCCTGAGCTAACATCTGTGCCCATCTTCCTCTACTTTATATGGGACGCCGCCACAGCATGGCTGACAGGCAGTGCGTCGGCGGGCGACCGGGATCCGAACCAGCGAACCCCGGGCTGCCAAGCGCGGACTAAACCGCTGCGCCACCGGGCCGGCCCCAGGTTTTTATATCTTTTTAAGTTTTTATTTGAAGAAGTTAAACGTTCAGTAAACTATTAGAATTAATTAGGGCATAAAGCAAGGTTACTGGATACAAAATAAACACTAAAATCAATTATATTTCTGTGTAACAGTAACAAACAGAAAGAATATTTAAGAGATATTTAAAATTGCATCAAAAATTTAAAGTACATACAAGTAAATTTAACAAAATATGTGTAGCATCTCTACAGGAAAAATTACAAAACTCTATTAAGAAATAGCAAATAAAACTAATAAATATGGAGATACATTATGTTCATCGTGTGAAAGACCTAATACTATAGACATCAATTCTATCCAAATTAATGTGTAGAATCAAGGAAATCTCAATCAAAATTCCAAGCCCTTTTTTAAGGAGCAGGGAGTTGGCTCTAAAATTTGTATAAAAATGTAAAGAGCCAAGAAAAGCCAAAAACACACTTAGAGTAAAACAAGCTAGGGAGCCTTAATCAAGCAGATATCAAGATTTATTATAAAGCCATGATGATAAAGCAGAAATAGAAGAACGCACAAATAGAACCCAGTAGAGAACCCTGAAACAGATCCACCCCTACATGTACACGATGTGGGACAATGTGGTGGCACAGCAGAGCAGTGGGTAAGGGATAGTCTCTTCAATCAATGGTAATGGAGACTGGGCATCGATGTGAGGGCCAGGTAGTGTCTATCATCTCTCGGCTACACTCTCCATGTGCTAAACTCTCTTGTAAATTGGCTTTCTGTGAGGTTGTCCCAATGAGAAGCACTGGATGGAAACTAGAAAGAAGGAAGGGAGTAGCCAATGTCTTTTTTTCTCATCTGTGTCTCCTGGAACAATGACATCATCACAATGGCAGGAAACTGAAGGTGATTTCCAGCTATTGCAGGACTCAGCAGCATCAGCAGGAGGGTGGGCTCCTAGTGTCCTGCTCAGTTGCACATCAGCCATAGCAGCATCACCTGCAGTGGCTCTGTTGATGATGGAGTGTAGGCTTTAGCCTGGGGGTATCAGGCAGCTTCTTGATCTTTGGGTAACAATTGCTTCTCACTTTCGCTTCTCTAGAGACGCCCCCCCCTTCTTCCTTTTGCTCCTCCACTTCTTCCAATAGTTTTCTAAAAGATTTTCTAAATAAATGCTCTGTTGAAGTACCTGGAGTGATTCCTATTTTCCAGAATGATATACTGACACAATATTCTACAACTAAGACAAAAATTAACTATAAGTGGATTAATCTTCTAAATGTGAAAGACAAACCTATAAAGCTTTTAGAACATAATATAGAATAATATTTTGATTACTTCAGGGAGAGAAGAATTTCTCAAACAAGACAGAGAGTGCATTAAGCATAAAGGAAAAGACCAATGAATTCTACTTCAATTAAATCTTCTATTAATATATAAATAGAAATTCTACTTATCAAGACACTGAAAAGGAGCTAAAAGAGTTAGAAAAGGGATTTGCAACTCATAACTAAGAAAAAGCTAACATGAAGAATATATACAGAACTTCTAAGATTCTACAGATCAATATGAAAAAAGAAACCAGAAAGAAAAATGGGCAAATTATTTGAACGGCATTTCACATTCATGAAAAGGAACTTCAAATGATAATGAACATATGAAAAGATAATCATTGGCAGTTTCTAATCTCTGAACATTTCTCCTTCTTTTCCTCTCCCCCCTCCTCCTCTTCCCTTCCTCTCTTCACTCTTCTCCTCTCCCTTTTCCAACTCCTTCCCCTCCTTCTCATATCTTCCTCCCTTTCTCCTTCTCCTCTCCCCCTTTCTTCTGCTTCCTTTACCCTTCTTTTTCCCCCCTCCTTCCTCCTCCTCCTCTCTCTTCTTCTCTAGATCATGCTCCTTTTCCTTTTGCTCTTCTAGATCTTCTAACTCCTCCTTAACCAATACCCTACTTGAAATACTGAGAGAAATTTTGTTTTCTAAGTTGTTCTCACAAGTTGAATTGCTTTGACATGAATTCTAATCACGTTGGAGACCAACATGAAGTCAGATAAATTTTTGTTAAGGTTATAAATAAAGAAAAATGGCATTCCTTTGTTCTTTTGATTCATGCATTTATTCAACAGATATTTACTCAATAATTGTGATAAGATTGGCTCCCTGATAGGTTTTATAAGTTTGTAAGGAAAGAAAGACTTAAACTAAGGAAGAGTGAGAGCAACAAAGAATTGGCCAAATGGTAATGACTTAAATTTTCCAAGCCTTAGTTTCTTCACCAATAATATGAGAATAATTACAAGAACTCACAGGCCCATTATGAAGAATTGGTTTATTGTGATACATCATTCTAGAAGACTCTCACTCCATGCTTTTCCACATACTGTTCCATCTCTCTCAGAGGCCAGTCCTTTCTTCCACTCTGTTTTCTATATGCCAAACTTCTGTTTAATTTTTAAGGCTCAGCTGAGGAATTATCTACTCAAGTAAGATTTCCCCATTTTCTCTAGGCAGGGTTAGGTGTTCTTTGGATTTCTCTAACACTGTTTTCTTATCTACCTCTCTTGTAGGACTTAACAGTTTTCAATTTCAATATCTATCCATGTATCTGTCTCTGGAACTGTGTCTTATTTATTTATTTCTTATCACACCTTTCATATTGCCTGGTAGGTTAGCAATACATGTTACCTGAATAAATGAGTTGAGTTTTAACACTGTAAAACCACCTACATTCTTGGTAAAATTATCAAGGAAGTCTAGAAAATATTAGAGCTAATAAAAAATTCAATGGGTTTAAGATCCTGGAAGAATTGAGAAGCAGTATAAAAAGAACAACTATGATAATAGTGAAAATGTAGAGATTCCAGAGCTCATTATCTAAACGAGTTTAGCTTTTTTCCAAAGAGTTCTCAAGTGGTATAAATGGTATTTCTTCTAAATAAGAAACTGTTTCAAGGGGACTTTTTCATGCATGTTTACCTGGGAGAGATTGTTCATTAACATTAGCATGTGTAACACATTTCTCATCCATGAAAATCAGGGAATGAGACTCAAAGGAATGGCAAGCAGGATAAAAATGAGAGAGTGTTAAGAGCGGTTAACACAAACACTGATCCTTAGCTTACTATTACTCCCTACCCAAAAACCATTTATTAAATTTTAAGAAAAATCTAGGTGGGCATATTTTACTTAGGAAGACTATTTTTAGTCTCTGCATTCTTTTCACTTTCTAGATTTCAGAGAGAAATTGGGTACCTTAAAAAAATGTATCCTCCAGGTGACGATTATATCATTCTGTTTGGTTTGGAGATTTCCTTCATCTACATTTCTGCCACCATTCTGGAAGTTTTCTTTATATCAAATTTTCCAAATCAATGATATTTTATAGATATATGTTGAAGCACCATTTTTTCCTCTAATTCAAATACCCGTAGGCAATGGCAAAACTAGAAATTTTGAGTAATTAAGCACATGCGTGCATTGCCAGGAAAAGCTGGGAACTGAGAATTATGCGGAGAGAAGCTGAAATTTTATATTTTCATTTTGTTCTAGGTAGAACATGTGAATTTCAAAAGGGAGCTCTCCAAAAGTCAAGCCAAAATGAGGCCTGTGCGCGTGCAGTCTAGGGGTACAAAGCTTGAGCTCTGGAGTCCAATGGACATGGATTGATGTCCTAGATCAAACCCCTTAATTATTATGCATCCTTCAAATTTCCTTAACTTCCTAAAGCCTCAATTTCCACATCTAAAAACTGGCAATAATCCTATCCACCAATAAGGCTAGCATAAGGATCTAGTGTACATAAAATATTACCACAGAGTTTGACGCGTAGCGTTAGAGAATAATACTGTTGCTGCTATTATTATTACTGATTACAGAGAATGCCTTACAGGTACCATACCAGGTTCTGACTGGTAAAATGACTGGTTGTCAACCTAGATCTGCTTTGCCCAAACCCTGGAATCCAGATGTTATCTGTTAGGAAGTGTTCAGCTGCAAAAAATGGAACTTCTGACTCAACTCAAATTAAATAAAATAAAATGTATCTTGCATCATAATTAAGTTCAGAGGTAGGACTGACTTCAGGCTTGGTTAATTAAAATGCTCACCTTTGTCATCAAGAACTCAGGGTCTTTCCATCTCTTTACTCTTCCATACATGAGATCAATTCCATCCTATGGTCTTAGAATGGCTGCCAGAAGCAAAAGGGCAAAATGGTCCTTGCTCAAGTCAAGTAGGGAAAGAGTGACAGAGATGGATTGACTGATTCCAGGAACTCCAAGCAATCTTCTCCCCTTGTGTCACTCTTTGTCCTCCGTTCTTGTCTTTCCTCCTTTTCTTTCTTTTTTCTCCCTCCCTTCTATCCTTCTTTCCTTTCTTTTTCTCTCTCCTTCCATTCCTCCCTTCTTTCTTTTCTTTCCATCCTTCCTTCCTCCCTTTTTTCTTTCTTTTTTTCTCTCTTTATCTGTCTCTCATTCTTTGTTCAATAATTATTAATTGAATATCTACCATAGGCCAATCATTGTTCTAGGTCATAGAGATACATCAGGGCACAAAACAGTTAACAATCCTGCCCTCACGTAGCTTACACTCTAGTGGAGTCAACTTGCTCCCACAATTAAACAAACCACTGGCCAGAAGAATGAGATGACAATGGTTAGGGACTAACCAGTTGGAGTGGAATAGATGTTGGGGAGTCTACTACATTGACCCAATATGCCTCAAAATATATTCTTGGGATCTCTTGTAGATCTCAAATCTTCAAGCACCTCAGAGTCTATGGCAGGGAAAAAATCATTCCTTATTTCTAGATATCTGCCTTATTTTCTGCTTCCTGGACAACAACAAAAAAAAAAATTAGTTCTTTAGTGGTGTGCACTACATAGTCATTACCAGATATATTTGTTTATTTTTTGTTACAAAATGTTAGTAAAATTCAAGCTCATTTGTTTTCCTTGGTTGTCACTTTAAAATCCCAGACCTTGAATTTATCTTGGTTTATTATGTAAAAATAATTTAATGTTTTAATCACAGACTACATGATATACCATCATGGTAATCTTTAAATGCCCATTTCATTAAAATTTTATGTTACACATAAGACCTATAAGTCCCTGCTGCTACAGCAAATCATTTCATAACTTTATCTAATAACAATGTCTAGTGGTGATTTTCATTTAAATTGAGCCACTCATAATGCATCAGAGTAAATGGATCCAAGCCAAGTATTGCTGATTCTACTTATAATGTGGTTTCATGATTGTGCCAGAGCAGAGTTTTGCCTCAAGTCCCACCGAAACCTGACTCTCACCGGAGTAAAGCAAAATGTGAATAGCCCAGAAATGTAATTTATTTTTCTTGTGAGGAAGACCAGCCCTGAGCTAACATCCATTGTCATTCCTCCTCTTTTTGCTGAAGAAGACTGGCCCTGGGCTAACATCCGTGCCCATCTTCCTCTACTTTATATGGGACGCCCTCACAGCATGGCTGACAAGCAGTGCGTCCGTGGGCGCCCGGTATCTGAACTTGCAAACACCAGGCTGCCAAGCGCGGACTAAACCGCTGCGCCACCGGGCCAGCCCCCTGTATACTTTTTTAAGGATGGAGTATCTCGTCTATGTTGCAGCCTAGAGCACTAAAACAATGGTCTGTGCTAAGCACTCATGGATCAAAACTGGATTCCAGGAAGGATTTCTTCATGCCATGGTCAATCACACTCATCTTTTGGGAACTTCCTGGTCAAAGCAGAGGGAACTAGAAGGAATCCAAAGCTGTCACATAATAATTTAAGGAAAAAAATTAATGGTTTTACTTTAAAATATTAGTGAGCTACAAGCTTTTGTGTGTAACTCCTTTGCTGCTGTTTGCTTTCTGTCACTGTCATGTCACATCAAAAGAGATAGTGGAAGAGGATGGAGGGGGCATCCGTCCCCTCTCTACAATATCTACTATGTAATGACCCTTACTCTCTGTCAGCAACTCATTTAACCCTTACAGAAACCCTCGGGGGTTTGTACCAGGAGCCCCGTCTTACAAAGAAGAAGTCTCAGCTCACAGAAATTAAGAAATTTGCCCAAAGTGCTACCCTCTTTCCCAGGCTAGCATGCAGTGAAGAACATCAGAACCAAGGTCCATAGCTGATTTATTTCAAGAATCTATATGTTAAATTAAAGGACAGTTTACACTAACAAGAAAAAAGAAAGCCTTCTTTGAGAAGGAAAATAATCACAATAATAATTCAACTTTTGTGAAACTGAAAGCTAAAAAATAAAACCAGAAACTCAGGAATTAATATAAAATTAAATCATTTAATGAGGTAATTAAATTTCTGAGTCTGATATCTTTTTGGATGTTTTTCAACTTAATTTCATTCATACTTACTAGAAATTTAAAAATAAAAGATTTTTGTCCAGAGTAGCAACCACTTTTCTTGAAGATATTACATGGAAAGGGAGAAGTTTATCTATCTTTACAAGTGTCAGGGATCAGCAGGATTTGCACAGGATGCTTCCATGGGCCCTTCTGGTTCTCACTTTCCTATAAGCAGCAGGATTCCAACATACCTGGGTGGTATAAGTGCTGGAACTGTATGAACTCTAAATTTCTTCTAACAGAAAATCATATTATTGTGTAAAAGTTCTTAAAATAAGCGTCACTATAATTAACAAAAGTCAAAAGTCAATTCTAGAAAAGCGATTACTCTCTATCCCACAAGCAAGGAAGTAATACAAAAAATAAAACAGAAAAGTAAGAGATAACAGGTGCAGCCAATAATGTGACACTGGGAATTTGGTATTTAACTTAATAAGAACTAAGCTGACTTCTTAAAGAGACACTTAATCTCAAACTTACCTTGGTCTTAACTCCTATACTCCACTATATTCTATAAACAAGTCAGGTTTCCACACACACCATTTACTGAAGAAGTTGAAAAATTATAAAGTTATTTCAAAAAATTTCTCAGAAGACACACTGCATCAACTATTGTTGGTATTATCATTCATTTAAAAATTGTACTGATGTACATGTAAGCAGATCTGCAACTCAACGGATAAGTTTAACACACAACCATTTTCTATTCTCACTGGTTGGGCATCTATTCTAATTGATTTATTCTAATGCCATACATGACCTCACTTAACCTTTATTATCTCTTAAAGACCCTATCTCTAAATATAATCATATTGGGGATTAAGGCTTCAACATATGAATTTGTGGGGGACAAAATTCAGACTATAGCAAATCAATAGACTCTATCCCATCATCCCAAACACAAATTCAGAGCTAGAATACAAAAGCATTGTGGGACCTATTCCATTAACTTAGCTAAGTTCAGGTAGAAGACCCCATATGCAATTTGGAGTCAAACTCTATCAAGTAGTTGATCTTGTGTGATGAACTTATTGATTGATGTAGGGTGAGATGATTGTCCAGGTGTTGAGTGATGGGACCGGGTACCGACAGCATCTAGTAAAATAATAGAAACAAGTCAAAGTTCACACTCCACTTCTGTGGATTACTATACCAGGTATAATAATCCTCCTAAATTTTCAAACAATAATTAACCCTTCTAGTGTGGATTGATAGAGAAACAATATGTGCAAACCTAACATGATTTAAAGTATAAGAGACACCTGGAGACAGTCATAATTTAGCAATACATCTAGGAATTTAAAGTAGATGTTTGGCTATTTTAACAAACAGAAAAAGATTGATACAGTGATTTATAGTAGAAATATTCATAAAACAAATAAAGTGAGTATTACTTTCCGGCAGAGTTACCAAAGAAAATGTGGACAAAAAGCATGAATACAAAACTGCTCACCTTAGCAGCTGAGTAATTTCTCATAGATTTATTGGGCACTGGGCCACCACCGTACTTTCTAAACAATTCAAAAAAACATGTTCTGGACATTTTTCTCACTTAGTAAAGATATTTGCCAAATGTTGTACTAAAGACATCTACTAGACATTGAATTGTATTAATATAGTTTATTTTTATTATTCTATATCATATCGTATCACATTTTTCTCTTTTTGCTTTTAGATCTATAGGCTTGGTGACCTTAGAGGAAGAATGGAAATAACTTTGGAAGTGTTTGTTTATTTTATCGTGTAGTTTTACATTTCTAGAGATTACATATGATTTAGGAATCAAGTAACTAATGATTATGGGCTACTAAAATTATGGATCCAAGCATAGGTAATTGATACAGGCAGGGGCGGTATGGTCATTGACACCTACACTCTCATGGAATGTTAATAGTTGGCCCTGTAAATGTATATGTCTTCTGCTTTTGACAGAGGTGTCTGGGAAAGCCTTGCAACACTTTTGGGTGTACTTGGATTTAACATGAGTGTGGAACTGCGTCACAGCGGGTGTACTCCTGCACCAGAACTGCTGCTCTTATGAGCAAACATAGTAAATCTTTACTTTAATAAAATAAAATAAAGTAGTTATGTATTTCCATCCTGAGGGTCCAAGTTACAATTGGGGTCCAGAGTCATAGCTACTGGAGAGGGAAAGCTGGAACTAACATTTTTCCACTGACTAGGGCATTTTAATTTCAGCGACAAATTATTATAATGAATGAATCAACAAGCCATGTATTATTAAAAGATAATTCACACCATATTTTCTATTATAAACAAAATCATAACAGGAAGGCTTACTTACAGAGAAAACAACAAATGATGTTGCAAATGAGATTAAGTTCTTAAGCATAATTTCATAAACACAAGCAAACAAAGTTTTCTAAAAGAAATATATTAGAAGCTATTTCCATTTCAAGAGAAAACTTGCCCTCTGGATGTCATGGAATTCCACTGCCTTCTGAACACGGACCTACACCTCCATGTAGCCACCAAAAGCCAGGCCCTTGTCGTTGACTCTGTAGATGTGTGGCCGTGGACCCGTAAGAGTCTTGCTACTCATGCGCCCACAGACAGACTCATACTCTCTCTCAGGAAACTGGTCTCTGTGCTCTCAGTTGTGGTCCTGGCCCACAAATAATCATCTTCTATCATCTCATCATCACTCTTTCTCACCCTAATGCTCCTATCCTCCCATTTTTCCTCCAGTAAGCACCATCTTCCTACTTGTAGCTCAGTCTGAATTTTCTCACTCATCACATTCTTGCCTAGTTTTCTCCACAATTTTTCTCCCCTTCACCCCACCAACAGCCTCCATCCTTAGTATTCCAGATGCTATCTCTTCACCTCTTTTGATAAATGTCTTTCCCCCCCCCAAAGAGTGTGCATTTCCCTTTATTTCTTTAAATTCACTGAACTTAGGACCAGATGATCCATGACCCCACTGCCCTCCCACCTGATGATTACTTCCTTCCATTGTCCTCCATTTTGTAAGCCAATATTACCACTACAGACTATTTATTAATCCATTGTCTGCCACTCTCCTAACAGTCTGCCATCATTTTATATATCTATTGCCCCACAGATCCTTTTCCACCTTCTCAGCTGAGTTTAGCACCCAGCTCATGGGCATCTTTGCAAAGTTCTCCATAGTCATCACAGTGATATCAACAGTCATACCAATAATTCCCCAGACTCCTTCACTGTCTTCTAGATATCTGTGCTTCCTACTTAAGTCAGCAGTCACTTATGCTATTCCCATATTTAAATATGCTTTGGCCAAGTTGGGAAGCGTCAGCTGTGCATTTGTTTTCTGTCACTGCTGTGACAAATGACTACAAACTTAGTGGCTTAAAACAACCGAAATTTATTCTCTTGCAGTTCTGGAGGCCAGAAGTCTGAAATGGCCTCATATTTCTAAAATTATGGTGTCGACACCTTGATTCCTTCTGGAGGCTCCAGGAAAGAATCCATTCCTTCACTCCTCCAGCTTCTGGTGGCAGCTGGCCTTACTTGGCTGGGGTCACATAATTCCAGTTTCTGCTTCTGTCATCACATTGCTATTTCCTCTTCTGCCATGAAATCTGCTTTTGCCTCCCTCTTACAAGGACACTTGTGATTACATGTATGGCCCACCCAGATAATCTAGTATAATCTCCCTTTCTCAAGATGTGTAACTTAATCACATATACAAAGTTAATCTTGCTATATAAGGTAACATTCATGGGTTCCAAGGATTAAAATGTGGATATCTTTGGGGGCAGTTATTCAGCCGGCCACAGGCCAAGTGCTCCAAGCACACTGTGATCATTATTTTGGCAGTAGTGGC
Organism: Tapirus indicus; assembly: GCA_031878705.1. Taxonomy (NCBI): domain Eukaryota; kingdom Metazoa; phylum Chordata; class Mammalia; order Perissodactyla; family Tapiridae; genus Tapirus; species Tapirus indicus. The sequence continues at coordinate 6,063,383 of CM062933.1, forward strand.
AAAGCCAGGGAGGCACCTTCCACATGGTCGACATCTGGATGATGGAGAGTCATCATGCACCAAAGGGGTGGAGGGCCAGTGGCAATGGCAGAGGCATTAGCATGGTATGACCACCCATATCATGGTTATTCTAAGTCATCTGGTGTGTCCCGGTAAACATAGAATTAACAATTTTATTTTCATTGACTTTTCTCTGTCCCAGTGTCTGATAATTAGGTACCCTGCACCCACTATGCTCAATTTCTGACATTCTCCTTCCTGTATTTGTTCTCTCTACCTGAAACACCTTCCTTTTTGATTTTCCACTTATTCCTGTGCTAGCTATCCATAATCCCAGCATTCTCTTGGATCTTTCTCTACCGTTTCCCTCACATGCTGATCATCCTTCTCTAAATTTCTTAGTTTTTGGAATCACAACCACAAAGTTTGGCATTTCTTACCAGTTTTGATTTTTGCTTTTTTAAAATCATAATTCTCATTAGGATTGTTACTTCTTTTTACAGAACCAAGTAGAACATTGTACACATAAGAAGGACATTCAACAAATACTATGTCATTGATTGATTGATTCAAATTGCTCATGAGGTTAACTGGAGAAAGGTAGAAACTTGTAGAATTTCAGATCCATTAGTTTATTGTGGTGAAATTGGCCAAGTGACCATAATAATAAAGTGAGATCATATGTATGTGGACTATAAAGAATAATAAAAATAAAAATGAAAGTAATAAATGTTTTTAAAAAGTTTGATTTTAATGAAGGAGTTCAATAAAGAGGCATTTTGGATATGCTGTTGTTAATATCCATCTTTTCATGCAGCAGCTATAACCATAAAAAATGTTTCATACAAGTCTAGGACTCAAAATACTTGTTTCTGAAAGTAAAGCTATCATAGAAGGTGAGACAACAGCTCTACCTGGCACCCTAGTCCAGAAGGTTCAGGAAGATGTTCTCCACAAAGCACCTGACTAAACGCTCGATGCTGTCCTTGGAGAAGCCTTTTCCCTCTGGACCCTGCAGAGATTAGGTCATACACTGAACCACGAAATGTGTTGTTCTTATACTAATATGCATAAAACTAGACTTTAGGCTTTTCTGGGCATGGGCCTCATTCGTTCAGGATAATTATTTCTCCCTGACACAACACTGTATACATCCAGATCCCCATAGAAACAACAATAAATGATTGCAGAAGGCAAGTATTGAGCAAATATTATTCAATTTTTTAAAAACTCAAAGAATTTGTCTCAATAACAGCCAAATGGTAGTGAATTCAAATATGAATTTTGCATTACATCAAAGTGACTTTCATTTTTTGTTCTAAGTACATCAAAGCCATTCTATACAGAGGTTCTGTTCTTGTACTACAGTAAATATGCAAAGAATCATCGTTATCCCCTATAAAAGCTTTACATGCTAATAATCACTTATCCTTAACTTTATCATTTTATCATAAAGACATTTCAAACATAATCTTTCGTAAATTTAATAAAATGACCCTGTGATCTCTCTAAAAAGTAACTATGAAAGCCTGCATGAGTTTTCTACTTGATGTGTTTCCTTCAAATTCAATTCTTGTTTAACTATTTACATTTCTTTTTTCTCATTGTCTAATAGATTTTGAGGAAGGAAATTTAGCATTTTAGCTGTTACAAAAGGGTCTATTGGATCATTGATTCTAAAATGAAATTCTAAAACTAGAATGTATGAATTATGAACTGATAGAAAATACATAAATAGCATTACAAAGGCATCTATAAATACCAAGAATTGAGAAGATTGTATAAATGAACCAGGGGGGAAAAACACTGTTAGACGAAACAATTACAAAATAAAGGCACAAAATGTAGAAACATGATCTGGATACTTATCTTAGCTTTCACTCCAGCAGGCATCTTACAAATTGAAGCTGGGAAAACTCCCAAACCCAAGAAGGTAAAAAAAAAAGTCCTAAAAATTGAATCCACAATGTTTTAAAATCTAAACAGAAGGTGTTGTACACAATGTAGTGAACGTCAGAATAGAAATTATAACACAGATAGTTAAGAAAGAGGAAGTTCAGTGCTGCCCAGAGGAAAAGAGCACTTCTTAAAATCAAAAGCTAATTACTCAGTATCTAAATTTATTAATATGTGTAGTAATGTAGCTTGCTAGGATTTGTCAAGTTAATTACAAAGGCAATGTTAAATATTTTCACTTAAATTAGACAATAATTTTAGTGAATTAGTTAACAGTTCAGTAAATTCGCTAATAATTTGTATATTTTTATGTTAACCTCCAAACAACATTTTGTTGAAATATATCCAATTTAACTCAATCTCTCAGTAAAAGCCATATCTCAGCAAAAAGGGAAAAAGCAACTTAAAAAATATCACTAAGCCATCTTGCCTGACTGCTTCACTTGTAAACTACCAATGCTGCTCATGTCAATTGAACGTGTATCACATTATTTCCAGATATAAAAGCCCACCAATCTTAAGAGTTCAAAGCTCCTTCTACTATGAATTTTAAAAAGCAAACAAATGTAGGGGTCAGCCCGGTGGCATAGCGGTTAAGCTCATGCACTCCGCTTCCGCAACCCGGGTTCGCAGGTTTGGATCCCGGACACGGACAGACGCACCACTCGTCAAGCCACGCTGTGGTGGCATCCCATATACAGTAGAGGAAGATGGGCACAGATGTTAGCCCAGGGCCAGTCTTCCTCAGCAAAAAAGATGAGGATTGGCAACAGATGTTAGCTCAGGGCTAATCTTCCTCACCAATAAATAAATAAATAAATAATAAAAAGCAAACAAATGTAGCCTATTGACTCTCAGATAAAGGTTGCTGAACAAACGCATGTGTTATTTTACTTTCTCCTAAAACTTCAGTGAAGAGTCTTTTAAGATACAAACAGATTAAAACAAACAGAATAAGAGAAGAAAACAGAGTAACTATTTTAGAAGCTAGAAGGCAGAAAGAAAAATGGTAACCAATTTAGTACACTGAGAATGCTGAATCCAAAACCTATGCAGATAGTTTAAGAAGCAGTCTTATTTAAATAATAGATCCCTAAACACCTGAGGAATTGGCAGAATAAGATATTTTTGGAAATGGGTTAAATGAGCACTAAAAGCATATGAATTGGTTGAAAATTTGCCTAAAAAGCATTAAGACCCAGATCTTCTTCTCTGTTTCAAAGTCTCTAGATTATCTCTTCTTTCCTACACTGGCAGAGAACTACAGGTATATTTTTTGACCGCTTTACTGAGACGCAATTCATGTATCATACAACTTACTCATTTAAAGTGTATAATGCAGTGGTTTACAGTCTTTCATAGAGTTGTGCAACTGTCATCATGATCAATTTTAGAACTTTTCCATTACCCCCCAAAAAAACTCCATATCCATTAACTATCACTCTCTAATCCTCCATCCCTCCCAGCTCTCAGAAATTATTAATCAAATTAATTAAAATTCATTAAATTTTAATTAATTGTTTTAATTAATTAAGATTAAAGTTTCTGTCCTTATGAATTTACCTAATCTGGACATTTAATATAAATTGATTAATCCAATATGTGCCCTTTGATGAAGCTTCTTTCATTTAGCATAATGCTTTTAAGGTTCATCCACGTTGTAGCATGTGTCAGGACTTCATTCCTTTGTTTTGCCAAACAGCACTCCATTGTACATATACACCACGTGTTGATTACCCATTTTTCCATTAATGGAATTTGAGTTGTTTTCACTTTTTGGTAATTATGATTAAAACTGCTATAAACATTCGTATACAAGTTTTTGTGCAGACATATGTTTTATTTCCTTTGGGTATACACCTAGGAGTGGAATTTCTGTGACATATGGTAATTCCACGTTTGCCTTCTTAAAGATCCAACAAACTGTTTTCAAAAGTGGCTGCACCATTTTACATCCCCACCAGCAGTGCATGAGATTTCCAACTTCACATCCTCACAAAAACTTATCTGTCTTTTTCACTTACATGGGTAGGAAGTGGTATCTCATTGTGGTTTTATTTGCATTTTAGAGGGTATATATTTTTTGAGATAGTATCAAAAGTCTCCTGCCCTGGAAGATTCCACACATACAGAGGAATTAAGTAAAAATTTATATATTGATTACAAAGCCTCATTCTATTCTCTCTCTCGTCTCCCCAAACACTGGCAGCTACATATGTATCATCAAGGCAGGTGAATGGAAAAAGTCTTTAGGCACTCTGAACAGCTCAGGAGAAATAATCTAAGATACAGACATCAAGCATTCCCCAAACAAATATTTCACAATAAACTTCAAAATTGACAAGCCCCGCCCAGACACTCAGAACTTCCAATCAAATTTTTATTGCTCTAATTTCAAATATGAGCTGTCAGCCAAGGATTACTAGACATGTTAAGAAAGCCTATAAAATCAAAGACAGAAACCAACCAAAACAGGAAAGAAGCAATTTGGGTTAAAAGAAAAAAATAAGAACTATGTAAGAAGAAGAAAACTTTTAAAAAAGTAATACACCTTAACTGTCATTGATACCCTGAGAGAATTGTACTGCATCCATGAACCAGCATCCTCTGTACAGGCTGCTATATAAAGGAACACTCAGAAACAAAAAGTAATCGTTTTCAGGGTTTACAAAAAGGAGAGTAGACACGAAAAAAATCAGTGGATGGTTTGGAAGAAGGAATTGAAAACATTTCCTAAAAGTGTGCCAAAGGACAAGAAAATGGAAAATAGGAGAGTAAAGTAAAAAATAGTAGAAAACTTTCAGTAGACTCAATATCCAAATAATAGATGTTCCAGAAAAAAAGAACTAAGAAAATGGGGAGAAGAAACCAACTATATAGTTCAAGACATTTTCAAAGTACAAGACACGAGTGCCCAGTATGAGAGAGTCCAGAAAGTATAAAAATAGATTCACTGAAAGGCATACCATCATGAAATTTATAAAATGTGTAAAACTGGAAACAAACAGAAGATCCTTCAAGCTTCCAGAAAAAAATATGCAAAGACAGGCTCTGGAGGCAATATGACGGTAGTTAAAGGAGTGTAGTAAAATTTTATAGTCTCCTCAATTCCCCTCATACAAAAAATGCTAAAAGAACAATTAAGGCACTTGAAAATAAAAACAGCCAATCATATCTTCAGTAAAACTAGATAATAAGGAACCCCCATGACCATTCAGGGGGGGCCAAAATCCCAATAGCTACACAGGTCTTCTAGCACCAACAGCCATACAATGGTAAAGAGAAAAAATGTGGAAGGATGTCATAAGCCACAGCACAATAAACACCAATAAATACTTATCCCGGTAAAGAGAGGACCACAGAAACACCAAATAGAACCCTAGGTGAGTAAAGTTGGAAACAACCAATGAACCTTAAAGAAGTCCTCTTACGCTCCAAATAATAGAATAATGCACAAAGACTCCAGGACACCACTGGGGAGACACAAGAAATTCAAATAATGCAGAAGAGGCCAATCACTAGTGGAATTCAAAAATATCCAATAAATCTTCCCTTTGAGAAGGAAAGGTCCACTCTGAAGTAAAACTGCAGAAACAGAAATCACATTGGGAAGGGGGAAAACATTGGGGATCCCAGGGAGAGATAAAGTTCAGATACTGTGTGGCAGAAGAAACCAATAGAGCATAGAGTATCGCAATAGCAAAGTAGAATGTTTAACAGCGAGATCACCCCCTTGAAAAGCAAGACAGGTTGAGCTCTGGACAGTACAGATATAGAGGCAGGAAAGCTACCTGAATCAGATCAGGCTAAGCCCTGAGAGATGTATAAGTGGCTAAAACATGTACATAGATAGGTAAATAGATAGGTAGGTAGGTAGATAGAGAGAGATTAGATAAATAGGAAAGTTCTGAGCAGTGAGGGGGAAGAGCTACCACGGCCCAACCATGCCTCCCATATGGAAACATCCTCCCAATAATCTAGGAAATGTTATCTCATTTAAACATGTGAAACAAACAATAACATTACATCAAATCCCATATAAAAATATTATAAAATTAAAGATGAAAATAATCTATATGATGTTCCAGCAGATAATGAAAAACACTAAGAATAACATGACTACAAAGAAAATGAAAGTAGCATATTATTTCACAAAAGAATAAAAGAAATTAAGAAAATTATCAAAGCTCTGAAAGAACAGGACAAGTCAAAATTAGAACATCTCAGATGAAATAACTAGACAACAGAAGGCTATAAATTCTTTTAAAAGCTAACAGAACTCATGAACAAATGAAAGAGATTAGAAATGAACACTAAACTTGAAGAAACACAGGAATATAGAAATATAAAGCAAAGTAGGAGAAACAGAAGAAAAAAGGTGAGTATAAATGAAATAGAAATGAAGATACAAAGGATTCTCAAGTGAAAAATATAGAAGAAAGCTCAAGTTAGTATAACTGAAATACCTAAAGAAGGAAAACAAAACAATTGAACAAAACAAAATTTTTAAGTACAATATAAAGAATTTTTTTCTGGAAAAAACCCTTGTAACCCCGCGTTGAATAGGCACACTGAGCACTTGGAAAATGTGACCTGGAGTAGTCACCACCGACTCACATCTAGTAAACCTACCATTGGACTTGAAAGCTATGGGGGAAAACATTCAGACAAAAACACTTAAGTCACCAATAACGGAAAAAATATGTTAGATTGGCTTCAAATTTTTCCACATTTTATAATCACAGAAAGAAGAGCGTATCTCCAAATCTGACCCAATCTCACACTCTCCCTCTCCCCAAACACTTCCTTATGCCTGGAGTTCAGGGTAGGTTATCAGCAAGATCTTCTGTATCTTTAAGCTCTTTTCTGAAAGTTCCTTCCACTTTCGTGCTCCAGTGAAAACTTGATTATTCCCCGATGCCACTGTTTATCCTCAATCCCTCTTAAGTGGAGCCTGTTTTCTCTTCTTGCCTTTTATGATATAAGAATGCATGTCCTCCTTACTCCTCATTGCTGCTTCCAGACCATTAAATTTCTCTCCTACTAAATCTCCAGGCTCCTTTGAATCTCATTCCATCAATCTATACCATCATGTAGTGGTCTGAATATCGGCCCCCTCAAAATACCTAGGTCCTAATACTGAGCAATGGGCTTGCTCTGCTCAGTGTGATCTGAGCCAAGTAATCACAAGTTAGGGATTGAGAAAGGAAATTTAATTAGATTAGATTAACCGGCAAATCAGGAGGCAGGTGACTAACGTCTCAAAAACCCATCTTTAAGGATGACAGAATCTTTAGGCAGTTATGTAGGGAAAATGGGCAGTAAGGAACTGGTTTAGAAATGTACATAATGGACTCCAGGATCTCTCATTGTTCTTTTGTTTCTGTCGATGATGATGAATGTTCTACAGGTGTTCTTTTTTTCTGGAGGCCTTCTTGTTTCCTGGGAAAATTCATTAAAATTGTTAAGAACAAAGCTATCAGAGTACCTCAGCAGGGGTATGTGCACAGGATCAGGGCCAGAAAATCATGAAAGTGTGCAGCAATTTATAATGATCACGTTAGAAAGGGTTCAACTAAGAAAGGGTTATTTAGTGTTACAAGATGGCCTCACTTATGTTTACTTACAAGATGGCCTTGCTTAAGTTCACTTACAATCCCTGGAAACTGTGAATATTACCTTATGTGGCAGACTTTGCAGATGTGATTAAGGATCTTAACATGGGGAGAGTATCCTGGATTATCCAGGTCAGATATACCCTAAATGTAACAACTAATGTCCTTATAAGTGGAAGGCAGAGGTTTGACAAAAGAAGAGGAGAAGGTGGTATGACAATAGAAGCAGAGATTTAAGTGATGGGCTTTTAAGATGGAAGGGGACACAAGCCAAGGAAGACAAGAAGCCACCAAACGCTGAGAAAGATGAGGAAATAGATCCTTCATTCAGAGACTCCAGAAGGAACCAGTCCTATTGACACCTTGACATTAGCCCAATGAAATTGATTTTGGAATTCTGACTTCCAGAACTGTAAGTGTGTGGTAATTCTTTGCAGCAGCAATAGGATGCAGTCATCTACAGACTTCCAGGCCACCCAATCTCACCTCATTCCTAGAAGGCTATGACAAGTGATTTTCACATATTGGGGTATATGGGGTAACTATGAGGGTTCAAAACTGAATCAGCTTGAACTAAAAAAGCCTGTCTTATGGCCTATCAAACATACATTGCATATCTGCTTTAACCTTTGAAGAATGCACTCTCTTAAGAATGCATACTTCCCCTCCTACACCAGTATCCTTAACACCTATCAGTAACACCCATATTAGTCCCCTTCATCAGGGTCATGTTGACCTGTTAATTTGCAACTGAATACATCTTTGAAACTGACAAATATGTATCCTGGGTGTGTTTAATGTATGTCCTTTGTTCTAAAAAGGTAAAAGACTGTACTGAAAACCATGCTTTTCTGGAAGGCTTTCTTCCTTTCTGGAAAATACCTTCCAAGGTTATAATCTTCAGTTTGGCTCAAGTAAAACTCACCTTTTCTCTCTGATCTATAGAATTGTTATTGATTATTTAGCATTGACAGCTATAGTACCTGGCTTAATATCTTACCCACTGACACTATGCTTGTAATGGTTTTTATGATTTAAATATCCATGGATACTGAAATATTTCAGTGATTCTTTCCAAAACTTTGCCTCGTAATTCCTTGTCTGACTCATCCCCAATAATCCTGCCCTCTATGCTATATCAGCAAATAATTCATCATCTCCTGTCATTACCAGCAACTAGACCTCTCTCACCATGTATAATCTTAATTTCTAGGATCTCATTCAATAATCACCACCTTCTATCTTTCCATCTCATTCCTTGCTCTCTCCTCAACAATCCTTTGATCTACCATAATTTCCAATCCATTAACTCTACCCTTTTTTTTTTCACTACTTTCACTTATCTCTTGTTCTCCATTCCTTCTTACCTGGCTGAGATTCCAAGACCATTCATTATAATTAGTCTCCCACAAACACTCTCAATCCCCTTGCCACATTCTCCCTCCACCATAATCTTTTGTGAAATTCCTCACCCAGTTAAGTCAAATCTCTGACCAGTCTGCAGTCTGCATTGGCATGTGAGCAGCTGCATAGAGCTAGAGAATAGACACAAAACTTTACTGACTGCTCTCAATTTAAATTCATAACCACTGTCCCCTAAGTGGACTGTTAGGGTTGGCTGGAACTCCAATTACATTTCCTTTTACTTTAATCACCTATTTTCCTACATGTCTATTTCAAAACTCTAAAATCAGAATCCTATGAGGGCAGGAAATTTGTCCACTTTGTCTACCAATTACAATATTGTGATTTATAAGAAATATATGTATTTAGTTATTCAGATGACCAAAATATATTTCTCAGATATAATGATCTTCATCCACTGGTTCCTGAGTCACAGCTCCCAAAACCCTTGGAATTTTACTGAGAAATAAGGGCAATGGGAGCATCTTTTGTTATAATATTTGGTCTCTTGTTTTCAGTTCTTGAAAATGCTTCAGGGCCATAAAAGTGAAATGGGTGTTATGTTTAAGTTAATGAAGGTGACTTTTGGACTCCACCCAAGGGCGGGGACTGCTTGCCAGAAGAACCAATCATGAAATCAGAGGATTGGAACTTTCAGTCCCACCCCCTGATTTCCAGGGAGGGGAGGAGCACTTGAGGTTGAATCAATTGCCAATGACCAATGATTTACTCAATCATGACTATGTAATGAAGCCTCCATTAAAAACTCAAAAGGACAGCTTTTTGGCCCTTTTTCAGAGAACTTCCACATTGGCGAACCAGAACATTTCCATGTACCATTGTGTGGGGCCCCAAACTCCACATAAACAGAAGCTCCTTTGTTCGGGACCTCACCTTATATATCTCTTCATCTGTCTATTTATTCATATCCTTTGTAATAAATCAGTAACCCAGTGAGTAAACTGGTTTTCTTGAGTTCCATGAGCCATTCTTGCAAATTAATCAAACTCAAGGAGGGGATTATGGGATCTTCTGAATTATATATAGCCAGTTGGTCAGAAGCATAAGTAACCTGGACTTGCGATTGGCATCCTGAGTTGGGGAGGGTTGTTGGAACCTCCAGTTTGTAGCTGGTCAGTCAGAAGCACCGACAACAACCTGGACTTGCGACTAACGTCTAAAGTGGAGGGCGGTCTTGTGGGACTGAGTCCTTTACCTGTGGAATCTAAGTCTATCTTCAGGTAGATAGTGTCAGAACTGAGTTGAATCATAGGACACCCAGCTGGTGTCCCAAGAATTGCTTGTTGTTGGGGGGAAGCCTCCACACATATGGGTTGAAATTGGGTCCAGGAACCCTTTGCACCAATGTATCCACAGAAATTAAAATAGTGTTTGGTACATAATAGGTATACTTATAATTTGTTGAATTAATAAATTAATTTTACGTCTTCTTTCACCTCAAACTCTAACAGTACTTCTACCCTCCTAATTTTCAGGTGATGATTTTGCTTATTTTGCCAAGAAAATAAAGGCAATCAGAAAAGAAGATCCACATAAATAAAATTAAATTATTTTGTACAAAGCATTTCTTACAAATGTGCAAAGACAATTTAATGGGGAAAGGAGAGCCTTTTAAGCAAATGGTGCCAGAAAAATTAGAGACACATATGCAAATAAAAAATAAATAAATAAATAAAGCATCAGCTTACACCTAACACCATAAAAACTTAACACAAAATGGACCATAGACCTAATGAAAACATGAAAGAAAAAACTTCCACAGAAAATATAAAAGTATTTTAATATTGGGCTAGACAAAGATTTCTTAGGTATAGTACCAAAAGCACAATCCATGAATAAAAAAATCAATAAATTGAACTTCATCAAAATTAAAAAATTTTGCCTTGTGAAAATTCTGTTAAAAGAATGAAAAGACAAAGCATGGGGAGGGGCGGGGGATATTTTCAAACATACTTCTGACAAAGGACTTGTATCCAGAATATATTAAGAACTTTTAAAATTCAAGAAAAGAAACAACTCATTTTTTTAATGAGCAAAACAGCTAAACAGACACTTCACCAAAGAAGAAATACAGATGATAAATAAGCATATTAAAAGATGTTTACCATCATTAGATGTTAGAAAAATACAAATTAAAACACATGAGAAATCACTGCCTACCTATTAGAATGACTAAAAAACGTTTGACAGTATCAAGTGCTAATGAAGATGTGGAACAACTGAAGTGCTCAAACATTGATGATCATACATTGATGATCATACACTGATGATCATACATTAATGCTCATACATTGATGCTCATACATTGATGATCATACATTAATGCTCATACATTGATGATCATACATTAATGCTCATACATTGATGCTCATACATTGATGATCATACATTAATGCTCATACATTGATGATCATACATTGATGCTCATACATTGATGCTCATACATTGATGATCGTACATTAATGCTCATACATTGATGATCATACATTGATGATCATACATTAATGCTCATACATTGATGATCATACATTAATGCTCATAAATTGATGATCATACATTGATGCTCATACATTGATGCTCATACATTGATGATCGTACATTAATGCTCATACATTGATGATCATACATTGATGATCATACATTAATGCTCATACATTGTTGGTTTTGCTTTGGAAAACAATTTGGCAGTTTCTTACTAATTTAAACGTATACCTACCATAATGCCCAGCAATCCCACGCCTAGGTTTTTATCCAAAAGAAATGAAAACATGTGAACACACAAAAATTGGTATACTGCTGTTTATAGCAACTTTATTTGTAATTGACAAAAAGTGGAACAACCTCCACATTCTTCAACTAGTGAAAGGATAAGCAAACTGTGATACATTCATACAATGGAATACTACTCAGCAATAAAAAAGAACAAAATATTGATACATGATACAGCATGGATGAATTTCCAATGCATTTTTCTAAGCGTAAGGAGTTGGACCCAAAAGACTACAAAATGTATGATTCCATTTTTGTGACATCTTGGAAAAGGCAGTACAGTAGGAATGGAGAATAGATCAGTGGCTGCCAGGGATTGCAAGTGGGAGAGGGAGGTGACTACCCAGAGGCAATACAAGAGAATTTTTGGAGTGTATCATAAGGGTCATGATAGACAGAAGACTTTATGCATCTGTTAAAGCCTTAGAACTGTATAACACAAAGGGAGAATTTTAGTGTATGTAAATTTGAAAATAAAAGAAATTGAGAAAAGTATTACCTCACACTTTCACCGCCAAATCCACTCACTCATCCACACTTGTATCCATACACTCTACCTTCTCTGATACTAACATGGATGAGCCCTTGTTTTCCTGCTTCACTAGTTGAGCAGGGACAACGCATCTCAGCTTCTCGTGCTCTTGGACTGAGGTTTACAACACTGGCTCTCCCGGTTCTCAGCCCTTCCGACTTGAGCTGAACTACCCCACCGGCTTTACTGTATCTCCAGCTCACAGACAGCGGGTCGTAGGATTTCTCAGCCTCCTTAAGGATGCTGCAAAATGACTTTGAATTTTAGAAAACAGGATGCAGAGGAGTGACATCAGCAAGATGGCCAAAAAAGACATTCCTCACTCCTATCCCGCCTCAACAACAACAATCTGGCGGCCACCCACGGACAAAAGTGCCTTTGTGGGAGCTGTGGGATCCAGCACCACACACCAAGGGACCCAGGAGGAGCCTCACCCACCTGTGCATTGGACTTTGCGAAAACCCAAGAACCAGGGAGGAAGCTCCAGCTCACCACTGGATGCATCGGAGAGGATAAGAGGACCAGTGTGACTTTACCAGCGTCACCCTCCCTGGGCTGCACAGCTCAGTGCTGAGAGAGATCTTGTGGCCTGTGATTTCATCCGCAGGGGAAAGTGGGAGCGGGGGTGAGCACCGGGCTTCCCCAGCTGTGCGGCATGCTGCTCAAGAGGCACATTTCTCTCACTGCTTCAGAGTACTGAGTCTGAGCTGCAGGATTAGGGGGTGGAAGAGCCTGGGAGAGTGGCAGATAGGACTCTCACAGGGCGTTATAGAGACGTGGATCCTACTAATCACGTATTAGTGGACTCCATCGAGAAGCCAGCCCACAAGCCGCCAGGGACGCCTCACCGTGGACCCTCCCCCCAATGGCCCACGGGCCCCCCTAGCACTCCATACACCTCACCCACACACACCTACCCGCTGTGGTTGGCTCCTGGTGCACACTCCCAAAGGCCGCGAGAGTGAGCTTTGGTAGAAGGCTAGTGAGCAAGCAAAGAAAGCTGGCCCAAATCTGCAGCCTGAGGAGAGATTACAAACTTGAGCTTTAGCACTGCCCTTGGGAAAGGAAAAGGGTGGCTGTCAGCACTCAGCCTGGTGTGTTGCAGGATGGAGAGAAGGCAGACAGACTTAAGAATTCTGCCACAAGGGTACTGTTCTCAGTACTTGTCTTATCCAACCTATGAGCAGCATTTGATGGTTTATCACAAGCCTCTTTCAAACATTTTCTTCAGCTGGCCTCTAGGACAATTGGTCTGTGCTCCTCCTAACTCCTTGGATACTTATTCACTGTTTACTGACTTGTCCATTTATTCACTTATTTAACAAATATTTAGGTACCTTCCCTGGATACTAGACACTATTCTGGCTACTAGAAATACCACAATCAACAAAATAAACAAAAATTTCTGACTTTAGGGAGCTTACATTCTAGTGACATAACATTAGTTTACAGATAGAGAGGGAAAAAGTCCAAAATGAGTTAATGCCAAAGAAAGTGGGTGTTTTAAGGACTTCTTTAGTGGCTTACTTCCTTAGGTCCTTCAGTCTCTGCTCAAATGTCCCCTGATCGCATTACCAGAGAAGGATCTCTGATGCGGGGATCTGACGTTGCTTCACTCTCCCACTCCCTCTCCCTTCGCAATTAATTTTTCTCTGAAGGGCTTATCACCATCTGATGGACTATGTATTTTACTCATTTATTTGTAACCTGCCTCCTCTTGCGGGACTGTAAGCGCCTTGAGGCCAGGGCCTTTATCGCTTGCTCATTGCTCCATCCCCAGAGTACAGTACAGAGTGGAAGATCATGAACTATCCATTGAGTTCATAGTCCTGAGGAGCAAGCAATATTCCATTCATTCTATAGATGACAAAACCTGAGACTCTGAGAATTTATGAGTTGATCAAAATCACACAGTATGCACTGGCAAAGCCCAGAAGTCTAACAAAGAAAGCTTCCTCTCTTTTTTCAGTTTGCCTTTGGCCAGCTCTGTGAAAATTTTCATTGCAAAAGAGGAGAGGGAAAATCATGTGAATAATTGCCCTTCAGTTGCTTTTTATAATAACAAAAAAAAATCAGGAGATATTGAAAGAGCTGGAAATCTTTTCAAATATTAACAGCCTTTGATCCATTTCATGTTTTTGTTGAGTGTCTAAAATGAAATTCATACAAAGGAAGAGCTGTGCATGCCAACTTGTCTCATTTTTTTCCCTTCTCTTTCTCCACATGCCTTGCAGCTTGATTCACTCCAGTGGAAGAGTACAAATAATTCACTGAGCTATTTGGTATGGATAGTGAACAACCAACCCATGTGAGATATTCAGAGGTTGAAAAGTGAAAGGAAATTACTTTGGAAGGGAGATGAGTCCAAGGACCACATCAGCAAACTGTGAGAATGCACAGAGATAGGAACAATATTGAGAATGCAAGCCAACGTTCGTGCCTGAAAGCTGCCCTGGAAATAAGTGCTATTATTTTCCCGCTGAGATGCGTACTAAAGAACACAGATCACTAGTTACACCTAAAACTGTAAAAATATCTAGGTTGTATCAGTAGCACTGCTTTCATAGTATTTGATTCTATACTATTATGAATTTTTGTTAAAAGTTTAGGTCTCAGATTTATCCAAAAGTATTTTTATTTTCCCAATATTTGCTCAAGAAGTTATCCATCTGAGATAGGAAGGCATTTCTACACTCACTGTCTATTTTAAATAGTTAATATCTTAACTGCCAACACTATCCAAATGATGAATTTAGGTAAAAATTTGAAGGCTGCTGGGATGGCTGTCAACAATTTTATTTTAAAAATTGTCTGCATTGTGCTTCTTTGTTTCACTTGAACTCTGAGAGAGCTGACAGGACTGCCTCAGCCCTGCTCATTGTGCCAGCCCACACGGGCCTGTCTTAACCGGATAAACTTCTTGGACAGTGAAGGGAGGTGTTAGATATTGTTCAGTCCTACTAGGGCACAGGACTCTGAATCATTCCCACAAGAAATGTCCAGAAACCAGAAGAAAATAAGTAGTGAAACTCAAGAATAAGCCACCAAGTTAGGGAAAGAGTAGAACAACTCAGTATAGCCTCACCGGTGGTTGAAGAATAAGATTCTGTTACACTACTTCCGGAAAGCTTTGGGTAACCAGCCCTGGATCCTGTTCTGCAGCTTTAAGTTCAGGAGTTTACCTGGACCAGGCTTACACAGCCTGGGGAGGACAAGGCTGATAAATGAGAGACACGTTTTGAGTGTTCTCAGCAGTCACCTTGTATATTGCATCATCTTGAGATCTGTGAGATAAATACACCCAGCTCAGACACACATCTAGACCACTTCAGTATAGTCTGTAGACATGCCCCAGCTTCATTATAAATATTTTATTTAAAAATAAAACAGATAACTTTATACATACATATGTATACACATATTTATATACAAACACACATCAATACACATATATAAATAATTGTACATATATACATTATATATATTATTCAAAGTGGTTTCCTAATTGCTTTGAGAGTGGGAATGGTGTTACGGAAAGAAAAGTTTATGGGCTGAAGTAGTTTATTAAACAAAGATTTTTTTCTATATAAATATACATGGTTTGAAGGGATTTGATACGACATTTATAATAAAAGTATTTTTCCAAGCATTTTAATTACAGGTTTTCAAACTATTCCAGGGAGGCAATGAGGTGCAAAATTGTCTCTGAATTCAGCAGGTGTGGTAATGCCCCAGCACTGCCTCTTAGACATCTGATGTGCAATTGAGTCAGGAGCTGAAAGCTCTGACTTCCCAAACCACTGATTTCAGATCTAAATTTTCTTAACTCCACATCTCACAAATATTCAAGCTAGTTTGGCCAGAAAATCAGGAATATAAGTATGTGAATAAAATGTAAAAAGATAAGATTTTTAGAAAACATACTGAGTTTTACACTAAGATACACTAAGCTATTTAAGATAATCGACTTCAAGAATTAATCAACAAATGGGAGTTTGAGCTATGAAAGATGATTATTTAAAATGCAAGGAATTCTCTTATCCATCAATGTAGCCCAACAGCACTGGTCTTTGTCCATCATCCAGCTCTAGATCAAATGTGTGTCCCAGGATATAACTCCTCCAGCACAGGTGCAGCCTACGAACCATGTGGGAAAGAGAGCTAAATGATATTATCAATCCTGCACAATAAGCCTAAAATGAAAGGCCAGTTTCTCTCCATTTTGTTCCCAAGAAAGATGGAACACCACAGGAACAGGGAGAAAGACAACTTACAGGTTTGTACTGATGCATTTTGTGGCACCTTGGGGCCACTGTCCCAACCAGAACAGCCACTTAGGCTACATTCCTTAGGCACAGGATATTTCTTCAGGCTCTACCCTCCACACTTTGCATTTCTGCGTTCATGCAGTCTCTCCCCTTTCTGTGCTGTGGCTTCACATCTGGAATCATCTCATCTGCATGCAACAGGAAGTGTCTGATGGAGACTCTGGATGACTTTCGTTCCCTCTTCTTGAGGAGAGGTTCCCTCTACATCACGCCCATGGCTCCCTGCACTGCAGCCACAGGGAAATGATGCACCATTTACACATCCAACCAACTCCCTTGGGATGCCCAGTGCCCAGGCCCCATCTGAGAAGTGGGATCTGATGAATTACTTGAAGTGCTTGAAGACCTCCAAGGCATAATTTTCCTTTAAATATGATGTGTTCCTCAAAAGAAAATAAGAATAGTGAGAAAATTGTTTTGTTAAGAATGCTTAATATTCCAACAGTATATTTCAGACATTAATGCCTGTTCTTATTCCTCACTATTTGTATCTTTGTGTCCATTTTCTTTTCTTCTCTCTTTTACAGTGTGTGCATGGGTATGTGGGTACATGCACGTTCCTATTCTTTCCTACGTTTTCATTTTCATTGTCCCTTTCTCTTTTACCCATGGCCCACTGAGAATTGTAGTCAACTAATTCCAGAGATAGGGGTGCATTCTCCATTCCCACAGGCAAAGACTGTGACTCCTGCCGTCGAGCACCACACCGCTTCCTTGGCATGAGACAGGAACCCCAGTGCTCCTGAATTAGATGAATCCTATACAGTCCAGCATCTTCGCTGAATCGCCTTCTCTGGCTGCAGTGGTCCTACAGAGAAGTATATAATCCTGTCAGAGCAAATTAGAATCTTAGAAGTAAAATTATTTTCAAACATCCCCATTAAATTATCAAAAGAGAAACTAGTCATCTTGCCAAGTAAATATCAAGTAATATTTTTAGTCACTGAATGGAACTGAAGATTATTTATTAAAAGAATTATGGTTCATAAATGTCATTATATATTGTATTATCTAAAAAGTAAAGTAATTACCCCAAAAGGTTGGCAAAGTCTAGCCGGTACAGCAGCATGCTTTCTAAATAAAACAAAGACCATTAGTTTTGACGCTCTTTCTGTTAACGTAGTAATTAATGCAGCATTTGTGTAACAGTGAAGAAACACTCTACCAAAAAAACTTTCTATTTATATATGTATAATAAAATTGGTATGGTTGCCTACTGAAATTTTATTAATAAAAATAGTACTGAGAATAGCCTCTTCTTGGCCTAACTTACATTAGAAAGAGTGATAGACAACAATCCCTTGGCCTTCTTTCCTTGTAAATGTACATGTGCACAAATTACATTTACATGAGTTGTTTTCTTTCTTTCTTTCTTTTTTGTGAGGAAGACCAGCCCTGAGCTAACATCCATTGCCAAGCCTCCTCTTTTTGCTGAGGAAGACTGGCCCTGGGCTAACATCTGTGCCCATCTTCCTCTACTTTATAAGGGGTGCCACCACAGCATGGCTTGACAAACGGTGCATCAGTCCCCACCTGGGATCTGAACCCATGAATCCCGGGGTGCCGAAGCGGAGCATGCAAACTTAACCACTAAGCCACCAGGATGGCCCCTCTGTTTTTTCCTTTTAAACCTCTGTAAGGTCTTTCCTACTATCTGCCAGATACTTTCATGCACACTAATCCTATGAAGTAGGCTTTATTATTCCCATTTTATTGATGAGAACGATGAATGTGGAACATGTAGATCACTTGCTGAAGGTCTCACTAGGAGCAAGTGGCAGAACTGGGACCAAAACTCAGGTCTTCTGAATCCAAATCCTAAGTCTGTTCCACCAAGCATGTTATCCAATTATATACATGTATGTATATTATTCTGTAAAATGATGGAAGAAGAGGAAATGGTCTCTGAAAAGTCCAAACATAGAGGTAGTTGAACTGAATGTGTCTTTCCTCTCTCCTTCTGTGTTCCCAAGTCTGCTTTTCTGGTGATATCATTTGGCACTGCAGAATATTAACATTGCCCAGGAAAATTCAGAGAAGGTAAAGGTGAGAAATGAGGATTCTCCTGTACCATTAAATACTTTCACAGTTACTCCGTTTGACTGGCAGATACAAAGAGGCTTCTCTGTGACATCCATCACACTGCCCAGGACTGCACCAAGCTTGGTCTCAGTGACAAATGCTCAAAGTTAATCATCCATTTGCCTTCACCCTTCCTTTAAAGACATTGATCAAGCTTTGTTGACAGAGCAATGATGAAATATCAGGCTCTGGGAAATGCTGAGCTGGCTTTGAATCTACCATTATTTGAGCACAAAGCAACAGCTTGAAGGACATCTGTCATTTTTCTTTGGCGTTAACTGTCCTCTTCAATTCGAGGCCACATGTATTTTGGTCAGAGCTGTAGATTCTATAAATGTTTATCATGAAGTTCACGACTGACAAGGGGCAAAACAGACTTGCATGCTAATATTAATATCATTTAAATAACCAAAGGTCAAAGAACCATAGCATTGCAGGACTGAGCTAGATAGAAACTCATTCATGCTCTGTTACCTAAACAATGAAACAGAACTCTTTTAAACTTCTTATTCTCTAACATCTTCCATTTAACAAAACACATCACATAGATCATTGTCCATATAATTTGATGATTTGAGTTTCAAATTCCTTTTAAAGTCATATTTTTCTACATTCAAACTGACGACTGTTTTCCCTCTCCTATACAGATGAGGAACTGCACATGGTTTTACAGACTGTATGCAGAACTGAGTCAAGCCATTAAGTCAGAACATTTAGAATTAGAATAAAATTTACATTAGACTCATGGAGAAGAGAGAGCCTCTATATACACTAGACAGAAAAATGCCAGGAGTCAGCTGGACGCTAGCTCTGTGTAGACTCTCCCCAACTCTCAAATGTGTAACTTTCCAATTTGTTTCAGCAAAATTTTTAGAATGTGAAAATTTTATTATAAATATTGCTTAGTGTCTAAGATTAGATTGAAAAGGAAGTTACCCATAAAGTAGCAGAGTTATAATATGTACTCACAAAAGTCGCAGATGCTAGCAATTGAGGGCATGTAGTGTTAAGAAGAAAAGAAAATATCCTTGCTTTTGTGTTCATGGTACAGAGCCATTCCCAGCAAAAAAAAAAAAAAACCCAAATATATATATATATAGAAGGCAATTTGTATTTCTCCCAGTGTCCTTTTTTATATGTCTCTCTAGCCTCTTTCCCATCATCCAGTGTCATCATGTTCCTCTCACACAAGCCCAGCTCCTAGACTATTTAATGATGAAAAATTAAATAATGATCTGGTTTCCAATATACATTCAATTTTATGAAAGAAGAATTTACGGTTGCTTGTTAACACAGCAAAATCTATCCCACTCCAACCACCCCATTGACTGACATAGAGGCTGTATTTCTCCTAAGTGCAATGGGAAAACTCACTGCATAGTAGCTAAAAGTTCAGATAGTGACTGTCATTTTCTCTGGAGAACTAGGAAATATTAATATGTATTTAATATTTCTGTGACTTAAGTTGAGAAGAACAGATGAAATAAAATGCTGACATGTAGTTTACCACTTAAAAATAGTTCTATAAATGTTATCTGTTATTATTTTATTATTTTCATGAATTTTAAAGGACACTATTGAATATAGTGACAATATCCAATTATATTTTTAAAAATACTATATGAAGAATGGAACAATGGTCACTTAACAATGTGCTCTTAAATTTCATTTAGAAGAAAATAATATTCTAGCATACTCAAGAAAAAATGAGAAAGACAAGAATAATGAGAATGTTGCATTAAAATTAGTCTAAAATTTAAAAATAGATACAAACTCAAATATACATTTTAAATTTTTGTTTTTGTTTTGAAACAAATTATACTTACTTATGTTACTCAATATTTCTTAGAGATAATTCTATTTCAATGTATAACTCTACCTCACTCTTTTACATAGTACACAATTCAATTAATCACCTTTGACAATAAATTTCATTTAAAAAGTAGCAAGCATGCAAAAATTAGTATGCTATTATGTTAGATACAGAAACTAGAGAACAGAAGTTTGTCTCTGGTGTGGTGATGTGACCCCTGTCCAGACCAACCCTCTAGTTCACACTGATAACAATTATAAACTCCAGGCAAAATACAAAAAACAACTACCTAAGGATTCTAAAGAATAAACAAAATCAGTTATACTGTGGGAAGCAGCAAAAGTTGGAGAAGCAACCAGAATTTCCCTCCTTCTGTTTTTTGTGACTTTACCCTGAAGGTGGGAGGGACAATGCAGGCAATTAAATTAGAAAAAAAAAATAGTGACATGTCTGTCCATCAGGAAAACAAAATAAAAACATTTTCAGAAAGAAGAAAATTTGTCTCCAGCAGACCTGCGCTACAAGAAATGGTAAAGGGGACTCTGGGCCAAGATAGCAACATGGGAGGCTCCTGAATATCCCTCCTCACACAGATACACTGAATATACAGCTAAGCATGGAGCAATTCCCTCTGAGAGAACTCCAGAAACTAGCTCAGTGACTCCTACACATCAGATGACTCAGAAAATGCCCACAACAAAACTAGTAGGAAAGGCTGAAACACACTCTCACCAAAAACCCCACCTCCAGTACACTGCCATTCAATAGGGAGGGAGCTCCCAACTCCCAGCTTCTCCCTGAGGAGCAAAGGGTTTGGACCACACATCTAGTGCCCCAACTTTTAAGGCGGCCACTGATGGAATGGACCCCCAAATCACCTAGCTCCAACACACAATGGGACTTAAATACATGAATCCCATAGGACTGTAGCAAGAAAAGAAGCAATTTTTAAATGGACACAGGAGTGCCCTCCACAGCTGTGAACCTTGGCTCAGTGCAGAGGAAGCAGACAAAAATGCCCATCTCCTCATTCCTCCCTGGAAGAGGTTTGACTGTGTACTTTCCCAGATGCTGCCTGAGGGTGTGGCTTCCAATCAGCCTGCATCTGGGTGGTGGCTGGAATTCCCCCTTTGGTCACTGATGGGTCTTGGCACAGCTTCAAGTACTGGGAGTCACTAAGAACAAAGACAGTGGCTTGGACAATCACAAACATTTGAGAAGCAACCAGGAGCTTGAGCTGGGCTGATTGACAAGATTTATCTCCTACAAGAGATCAGTCTGTCAAGATGAGAAGAGGTAGCCATTTTGTCTAATACACAGAAACCAACACAGAAAGTCAATGGTAATGAAGAAATAAGGGGATATACGCCAAACAAAAGGACAAGATAAATCTCTAGGAATCCATCTTAATGAAATGGAAAAAAGTGATTTACCCAACAGAGTGTTCAAAATAATGGTCATAAAAATGCTCACTGGGCATCAATGAAGAAATCATAAGACAAATTAGAAAATATTTTTAATTGAACAATAATGAAAACATAGCATGTTAATTTGTGGGATGCAACGAAAGCAATGTGTAGAATGCTTATTTTAGAAAAAAAGTAAAGTGTCCAAGTAAAGCTTCCACCTTAAGAGTCTATTAAAAGAAGAGTAA
This sequence comes from Tapirus indicus, assembly GCA_031878705.1. Taxonomy (NCBI): domain Eukaryota; kingdom Metazoa; phylum Chordata; class Mammalia; order Perissodactyla; family Tapiridae; genus Tapirus; species Tapirus indicus. Next base: position 6,085,557 of record CM062933.1, read on the forward strand.
AATGTATTCAAAGTAAGTAGAAGGAAGAAAATAAAAAAGATAAAAGGAGAAATTAGTAAAATAGCAGACAACAGAGAAAATTAACAAAGCCCAAATCTAGTTCTTTGCAAGAATCAACAAAATTGATCAACATTTAGGTAGACTGACAAAAAGAAAAGAGAAAGAGAGAGAAATCTTTTTGTTTCAAAAAAATAGAGGACACCGCCAAACTCATTTTATATTGCCCACCAAACTCTAGTACCAAACCTGGTGAAGACTTCACAAAAAGAACTATAGACCAATATCTCTTCTGAACATAGATGCAAAAATTCTTAAGTAAATATTAGTAAACTCAATCCACCAATATGTGCAAATATATACAACATAACCATGTAGGGTTTATACCACAAATGCAAAGCTGGCTTAACATTCAAAATTAATCAATGTAATTCACCATATTGACAGAATAAAGATAAATAATATAACCATTTCAATAGATTAAAGTTCACAAAATTCAATATCCAGTCATAATAAAAATGCTCAACAACTAAGAATAGCAGGGAACTTCCTTATTCTGACAGAAGGCATATGAAACATCTACAACTAATATAATACTTAAAGGTGAAAGACAGAAAATTTGCTCCCTGTGCCCCTCATACAGGAAGAAGGTAAAGATGCTCACAGTCACCATTTCTTGTCAAATCGTAGTTACTGTCTTAGAAATTGCAATAAAGCAAAAAAAAAAAAAAAAGACCCAAAGAACAAAAGGAAAAATGAATACTGTCCCTAAGTCCCTATGATTGTACATGTACAAGAATCCAAAAACTATACAAAAACAATTACTAAAATTAATGTTAGATTTGGAAAAGTGCAGGATAATGTTAATATGCAGAAAAATCAATTGTATTTTTATGCATTGGCATTAAAAAAATGGCAATCAGCTTCATTTGCAATAACATCTAAATCATAAAATAACTAGAAATAAATCTAACCAAAGGAGCCCAAAACTTCTACAGTGAAAACTATAAAACATTATTGAGAAAAATTAAAGATCTAAACAAATGAAGAGATAAGCCATGTTCATGGATTGGAAGACTCAATATATGTCACTTCTTCCCCAATTGATCTATAGATTCAATGTATCTCCAATAAAATATTCTAGCAGGCATTTTGTAGAAATTAACAAGCTGATTTTACAAGTTGTATTAAAATGAATAATTCCTAGCCAAAGAATGTTTTAAAAGAACAAAGTTGGAGCACTTACACTACAATATTTCAAGTCACACTTATCAAGACAGTTTGATATTCGTGAAAGGGTAGACATAAAGATCAAAGGAACATAATAGAGAATTGAGATATAAGGCTAACTGATTTTCCACAAAGTTGCTAAGGCAATTCAATGGTGAAAGGAAAATGAGATCAGTTTTCTTCAAACGTCTGGTGATCCTTGGTTGGTGGTGCATACTTATGAAAGAAGGACCATGTCGATTGGCATAGTTGACTAGTATGGGTACCTTGTCTTCTGCACATATAACATTCTGGCTGTCCAATAGGCCTCCTTCTGAATGGAGGAATGAGCGATCTCTGTATCTTAGTTGAGCATGCCTACAGGAGGCCATGGGGGACGTCAACATGTAACCTATAGACCAACATCTATGATTCCGAAAAACAAAAGGCCTTCACTCAGGGCGGGCAATTTAAACTGTTTCCCTGCTGAGAAGATGTTCTTTCTTTCTACTTCTCTCTGGGACCAAAGCATTCACTGTAGGTGCTCACTCCAGGCACATTAGTTCATTTAGGGAGAACTCCAAGGGATGGGTACAAACACACAAGCAATCTTTAAAGTTGATAATTCCTCCACACACAATACTTGCCTTTGAATGTGTTGACTCTAAGCTTGAAATGTCCCTGGAATTACTTCTCCTTCTGCAATAGTTTTCCCAGTTGTTTTGGGCTGTGTTTCTCTTTTCTCTTGTTTCTCTGAGATCCCAATGCCATCTGCTTTCTTATTTCCAGGAATTCCTACCAATATCTTGTCTGCTGATGGATTCCTTTCTTTTACATCAGTGCTGCTATAGATTAATTTTTTTTAATGAATTTTCTGCAAGTTTAAGGATTTTAGGTAAGGAGGGATGCAAACATATTAACTCAGTCTACCATTATTACTAGACACAGTTACTTATTTAATGGGTAATTTTCAAAGTTTGTAAGATGTAGTGAAATGTGCATTCATACAATATTGTTAGACATAGAAACAAATGAAAGTAAATTTTGTACAAATCATCAGGGAAAACAAATGAGGCATACGAGGATTCAGTTTTATCATACATATAAATACATTTTAAACACTCATACCTTTTAAATATAACTATTAAAATACACTTTAAACATTCCTAAAAAAATTCCTTCATAGGAATTTATGCCAAGAAAAAAAAGGTCAGACCCTTGTGCAAGGCTATTCACTCAAGCATTATTTATCAATGTTAAAAAAAGTACATTCAAGATATCTAGCATAAGAACAATGGTTAAATAGTGTATACATGTTTAAATAGTTTACAGAAATAAAATTTTTAAATTTCAAAAATAGTTAATGTCATGTGAAAATGTTCATAATATAACTGACAAAAATCTGAAAAGTCATACACAGTACTGTGTCAATTTTTTTCATATATTTGATTCTGTGTACATATTCCTAAAGAACCCGAAGGAAATACATTAAAATGTAATTGGTACCAGGTGGTTGAATTACTTTAACTTAACCACTGGATGTTATTGTTTCATCTAGGAAACTTTAAAAAAAATTTAATTTTACAAATTTCTAACATAAGCACATATTATTATAGTCTGAAAAAAACATAAGCATAAAAAACCATTTTCAAAAAGGTGAGTTTATTTGTTAAATATTTTTAATAATTGGCAAAAAGAAATCCATTCCCTAAGCTTCTAGTTAACCAAGGTCTGGGCTCTATTTATGGTTTTAGTTTTAATGAAAGCTCTCATGGTCAAAGTTTTATTTTCAAAGTAATTTCTGGTTAATTCTGTTTTGTCATGATGATGCTGATTATTATCTCCATGTGGGGAGTCCTTCAAAATTTTCCTCATGCTACCAAGAAGGATTAATACAAAGCGACTCCACAAATGCAGATTAACAATAACCAAGACCTCTGAATAAAATAATGTTACACCCTGCTTTTCAATCTCTTGCTTTACTAATGAGCTTTTACAAACTTAAAACTGAAGTCCTTAGAACTAAGGTCCTCTGTGGCTTCTCTTGTCTGTCATGAATGATTAAGTGGCTTATTAACACAATTGAGTTTGGACCTCTAACTAATGATTTTTACTGCAACACGATATCCTATTAGACATCCCCAAATCTTGTGGGGCTTTTTGTATTCAAAGTTTCAGCTAAACTATGACAGTGAGAACCAAGAAGCCATGGTAATTAATTATCAAGAATCAGCTCGTTTAAAGCACCATCTCTTTTCTTCCTTCCACCCTCCATCTCTCTCATGTCAGAATCTAGATGTGGACAAAAAGTGTGGTCAGAAGAACTCGATTTTCTCTGTTTTTATTTAAGATGATTAAGTTAAACTTGATATGGTTTCAGGATAAAGAGACTCCCTCCTCATCCATGTTCTGTGCCCAGATAACTTCCTCTCCAACAGGCCTCCATTTAAATGTCACTCCTGAGGGAAGGCCTATCAAGCCCCTAGTCTGTTATCACAATCACACTTATATAGTCATTTGTTTGACTATGTGCATAGTGACTGTCTTTCTCACTAAACTGTGGGTTTCATGAAATCAGGAACCCTACCTTCCTTATACCTCACTGAACTTGTAGCTCAGTGTCTGACACATGGTAGGTGCATGATAAAAATTTCATGGATGAGTTAATTATAAATCATCTTTTCCCTCTTATCACAGTTTAGTCAAATATGGGGACATTTTATAAAAAACAAGTTTTATTTAATCTTTAGTTTTTGGAATCTTTTTAAAAACTTCTTTTAATTCTATATGCAAGGCAGAGTAACATAATTGGAAGAGCCCTGGATTAGTGTTTGGAGGAATATCTGCTTGTGTTGGCTGTCATTTCTTACTCATGTCATCTTAGCTAGTCGATTAAACTCTCTGAGCCACAATTTCCTAATTTACAAATTGAAAATAATAATGCTTCCTCTGCATGCTTCACACAGTTATTGAAAGGATCAGGAGAGAATGAATGTGAAATTACTTTACAAACTCTAAAACACTAACCAAAAGTAAGAGGCTGTCATTCTAACAGCTTTTATATACGGAGGCTTTTTTCTTTTATTGATTACATCTCAACATATATACAAAAAAAATACTTGTAAGGGAAAATGAAAACCATTATAGTACTCTGTTATAGCCCACCTCATTATTACATCATTAAATAAACTGCTGATCTAGCACCTAGATAAAATAATTGATTACAGCAAAAGCATAATATGACATAGAGTTTAGGCCAAGATTTGAGTAATATTTCCCAAGCCAGAACAAGAAGTTCCCCTGTGCTTTGAAGTGGAAAAGTTTCAAAGGAAATAGTGAAATTGAGCCTCAGTAGGAGAGAAGCGCTCTCTCTCCTCTCTCTCTCTCTCTCTCTCACCAACCCCATCTCAGAGGTCTCAGAATTGCCTTTATGGTGGTAAAATCATCAAGCAATAGGTTCTGGCCATCAGAAACATAAGCTTAAAACTAAATGTCATCCACAGCCAACATCACACTCAATGGTGAAAGTTTGAAAGCTTTTCCTCTAAGATCAGGAATGAGACAAGGGTTCCCACTCTCACCACTCCTATTCCACATAGTACTGGAAGTCCTTCACAGAGCAATCAGGCAATAAAAAGAAACAAAAGTCTCCCAAATTGGAAAGAAAGTAAGATGACATGATCTTATATATAGAAAACGCTAAAGACTCCATAAAAAAACTGTTAGAACTAAAACAAATTAAGTTGCAGGACACAAAATCAACATACAAAAATCAGTTGCATTTCTATACACTAACAATGAACTACCGGAAAAAGAAATAAAGAAAACATCCTCATTTACAATAACATCGAACAGAATAAAATACTTAGGAATAAATTTAACCAAGGAGGTGAAAGATCTGTACACTGAAAACTATAAAACATTGATGAAAGAAATTGAAGAACACACAAATAAATGGAAAGATATCTTGTGTTCATGGATTGGAAGAATAAATGTTGTTAAAATGATCATACTACCAAAAGCTATCGATAGGTTCAATGTAATCCTTATCAAAAAGCCAATGGTATTTTTTTACAGAAATAGAAAAAACGTCCTAAAATTTGTACGGAACCACAAAAGACCCTGCATAGCTCAAAGCAATCTTGAGAAAGAAGAAAAAACCTAGAATCATCACATTTCGTGATTTCAAACTATACTACAAAGCTATAGTAATCACAATAGTATTGGTACTGACATAAAAATCAACACATAGACCATAGACCAATGGAACAGAACCAAGAGCCCAGAAATAAACCCAAGCATATATGGTCAGCTAATATTTGACAAGGGAACCAAGAATACTCAATGAGCAAAAGATAGTCTCTTCAAAAAATAATGTTGAGAAACTGGATATTCATATGCAGAAAATGAAACTGTACTCCCTTCTTACACCACTCATAAAAAGTAACTCAAAATAGAGTAAAGACTTAAGTTTAAGACCCCAAACCATAAAACTCCTAAAGAAAACATAGAGAAAAAGTTCCTTGACATTTGTCTTGGCAATGAATTGTTGGATATGACACAAAAAAGCACAAGAATAAAAAGCAAAAATAAACAAGTGGGACTACATTAAACTAAAAAGCTTCTGCACAGCAAAGGAAACAATCAATAGAACAAAGAGGCAACCTATGAAATGGGAGAAAATATTTGCAAATCGTACATCTGGTAAGGGGTTAATATTCAAAATACATGAAGAACTCGCACAACTCAATGGCAAAAAACAAATAACCCAATTAAGAAATGAGTAAAGGATCTGAATAGACATTTTTCCAAAGAAGATATACAAATGGCCTACAGGTACGTGAAAAGATCCTCAACATTAGTAATCAGAGAGAAATACAAATCAAAACCACAATGAGATATCACCTCACATCTGTTGAGATGACTATTATCAAATGGATAAGAGATAACAAATGCTAGTGAGGATGGGGAGAAAAGGAAACCCTTGTTGGTGGGAATGTAAATGGTGCAGCCACTATGGAAAACAGTGTGGAGGTTCCTCAAAAAATTAAAAATAGAGCTACCATATGATCCAGAAATTCCATGTCTGGGTATATAGCCAAAGGAAATGAAATTAGAACCTTGAAGAGATAGCTGCATCCCCATGCTCCTTGCAGCATTCTTCACAATAACCAAGACATGGATCCAACCTGAGTGTCCATTAACAGATGAATGGATAAAGAAAATTTGGTGCATATATGCTGTGGAATAGTATTCAGCCATAAAAAAAAGAAGGAAATCTTGCCATTTGTGACAACATGTATGAAACGTGAGGGAATTATGCTAAGTGAAATAGTCAGACAGACACTGTATGATCTCATTTATATGTGGAATGTAAAGAAAACAAAACTCATAGAAATATAGAGTAGATTGGTGGTTGCCAGGAGCAAGAGTTGGGGGTAGGGGAAATGAGTGAAGGTACAAGCTTCCAGTTATAAGATTAATAAGTTCTGAGAATCTAATGTACAGCATGTACAGCATGGTAACTATATTTAATAATACTGTATTGTACACTTAAAGTTGCTAAGAGAGTTAACTTAAAAGTTCTCACTCCACACACAAAAATGGTAACTATGTGAGGTAATGGATATGTTAACTAACCTTATTGTGGTAACTATTTCACAATATATGTATATCAAATTATCATGTTGTACACATTAAACTTACACAATGTTATATGTCAATTATATCTTAGTAAAGCTGGGGAAAACCCAGGAAATGTTAGCACACTGAGTCAATTCATCTTTTAGGGGATGCACTTCATTCACCTAATAGAGAATGATGCATAAAGTTAGAATTCCAATTTATAAATAGAAATATGGTTGTCCTACCTCCTTAAACACTCACATCAGCATAAGCAGCTCTCTCTCCCAAAGGCAGACCCTCAAGGAAAGTCAAACTTTAATGGGAAGAGTCCTTGGTGAGAATAGAATAACAACAAAAGTGAGTTATATAATTCAAGCAATGGCCTGAAGCATGGATCTCCACAATAAAGCCACTGGCGAATATGTCCTTTCTGAGTTTGGAATGGACATAGCCAATGTTTGCTCCTCTGGGTCAACTTTTCCTGATTTTATTGCTGAATAATGTTCCCATTGACTATTATTTTTCCTTTAGATTTATTTAGGTATTCAGTCAAGTCTTTCACTGACTCTGCCAGTAAATCTATTTTTTTCAGATGACTATATATCTCTGCTCTGATCCACTATGCATTGATTTTTATAATTTAATTCTCAAAGGACAATCTTATTACCCCTATTTACAAGCTCTTAAGGTACTTCACAGCTGCCCCCAGGTACTACCTTCAATAAAAACAAGAAAAAACCATTAGCCAGATATGAGTTGTCTATTGCTCAAAAGACATTGAATTATTAAACCAGAACTCAAATATAGAAAAAAAAATTTTAAGTGATATCTGGCCAAAATTATAATAAAACAAGACTAGTGAAGATAAAGGATCTTTTTTATATGATCTGTTTTGACAAATGATCAACCGGATCTTAGGGAACATGGAACAGCTTTTCATTTAAGGCATTAACGCGTGTAATGAAGTAGCAAAATGAATAAATCAATTTCTTACAGCTTATTAATTCATGTTGAGATTGATTTCCACTTGTAATTCACTATTATTAGTCTTTTTCATTGATATCTGACTGTACATTTATAAAACATCAACCTTGATAAGCTAAGTATCATTAATTTTAATAACAATAGAAAAAATCTTGAAAACATACTTGGATTACCAATCATCTCATGCATAAGACTTTTGACAGAGTTGCAAACTGTGTAAAAATAATACATGCATGCTGCATCTCAAATATCTACAAATCTGATAACTGGGATAAGATGTCAAAAGGAAGTTGTAGGAGCACATATTTCAAGAAACAAATTTTCATTTTGTTGTGAATTTTCATAGATTACACTGTCTTAGTGCAGGTTAGGATGAAAGGCATTAGAATGCCACATTAATGTAATTTGAGTTATTGCCATGGAAAGGTGGTTTGATATCTATATTACAAATCTCTATTTTAGAAAAATGTGCTTACAGGCTGGTTCGGTGGTGTAGCGGTTGAGTTCACTTGCTCCACTTCGGCAGCCTGGGGTTCCCATGTTTGGATCCCGGGCGTGGACTGACGCACCGCTTGTCAAGCCATGCTGTGGCGGCATCCCACATAAGGTAGAGGAAGATGGGCATGGATGTTAGCCCAGAGCCAATCTTCCTCAGAAAAAAAAAGAGGAGGACTGGCAATGGATGTTAGCTCAGGGCTAATCTTCCTAACCAAAAAAACAAAAAAAATGTGCTTACATTTTTAATAGATGTCTCCAAAAGAAAGTAGAATCTGTTTCTCAATAAAACATAAGAGAAAAGCCATAACCACACAGAGGAGAGAAAGGGATGATTTTTTTGCCTCTGTCCTAGGTTATATAGAATTCTAGTAACATTTTTGTAATTATTATCTCATTTATTATTGTAATAGGAACATATGTCCCAGATGATTGCCATCAGCATGCTTGCCTTTGAGCTGTTTTAATTCAACCCCATTTCACTATTTATTTATGCCCAGACTCATCCCAAAATAGATTTATGTTTGGCTTTGTGCCATTTTGGATGTGTCAAAAGAAAGCATGCAAACATCCAAAGTTTTGTACCTTAAGGGAAGGTTACTTCATAGCATCTTTGAAATATAGTTTTTAACCAAAGTGAAGCCAAAACTTTCACACATTCAAGTCTATAAACTTTTTTTGGCGGGGGAGGGAGTTGAAGGTATTCATCAAATACAAATTCCTAATGCCTAGATGTTTTATCCCTGATTTTAAGCACGTTTCTGAACCATTAACCCCACCACCTCTCAGCTTCTGATAATGAAATATAACTTCATTTTGCAAAGCATCCAAGTTGTCGGCATCATTAAAAAGTCACATAGATAAATTTCAGATCAGCTGCTCTTTGAGATCCTTGCTTTTATTATTTCTGTTAAACCTTTTTTAAAGGTTTGTCTCATGTTCTTTGCTATGGTTTAGGACATAAAACAAAGAAGATATATCCCTCTAGCCTCAAGGAACTCAAAGTCTATGGGGAAACACAGATGCTCATCTACTCAAATGGTGATAATACAAAAGGTGATGATGACAATGATGATGATGATAAATAGCACTGGTTGAACACTTACTTGGACCTAGACACTCCTCTAAGAGCTTTGCATGCATTATCTGCTCAATGAAGTAGATGTTAATAATCTTTTTTTAGAGATAAAGGAACTAAGAGAGAGATTAAGTGAGTTGCCAGAGGCCACAGAGCAAGTAAGTCTGATCCTTGAGCTGGCTTTCTTTTTCACTACTAAACTGAATATCTCTCCAATAAAAGCACCATAAAATGTATAAACAAAGCATCATGGCATCTGGATAGGGTAGTGATGTCATTGAGAGAAATGGGGATGGGGTGGCTTCAGGGAAGAAGTGATAATTAAGCTGGATCTGGAATAATGGGCAGTGATGTTTCACAGGGAAAGTCTAGGAGTAATACAATGAAAGGAAACTCAAGATCAAATGCTCAGCTGAAGAAAAATGCAGGGCATGTTAAAGACTAACTATAGAATAGTTGTTGGAGGGTTTGAAAGGAGAGTCTAGGACAATGAGTGTAGTGAAAAAAAAATTGAGCCTGGAAAGGAAAGCCACAGAAAATTCTTTTAAGGTTCTGAATACAATGTTAAAGAACTTTTACTTTATTTGGTAGGCAATAAGAAGCATTTAAGATTTATATTTATAAGAAAGATGCCTCTGTGTGTGCATGGAGGGTGTCGGAAATAATGGTTTGCAGAGGGAAATCTTTGGAAACAAGGAGATGAGTTAGGAAGCTAATGCAAAAATACAAGATAGGTAATCTTAAAAACAGAAGAAAAGAAGTGCACATGAGAGATACTTCAAGGAGGACTCAAGTGATCTCAGAGATTGGATAGGGAAGAAGAGAAAAGTCAAGAGTTACTCTGCACTTTCTGTCCTACATAATAAGGAAAATCATCAACCCAAGATATGTAGCAGAAGCTGGCTTGGAAGATGGGGGCATGAAAGTCAAGAGAAGAGTGAATTTGGTTTTGGATGGATTTGAGTTTGAATTATTAGCAAGATATCCATTTGGAGATGTTTGGTGGTACTTGGACACTGGAGGAATCACGTCTAACATGGTGAGGTCTTGAGAATAGATAACTCCCAGAAAATAAGCACAGAATCAGAAGAAAGCACCAACTCTTGTAGAATGCTTACATCTTAAGGGATGATAAAGAAAGAGAGGCTAGGATGAGGAGAGTGGTCAGAAATAGGAGCCAAGTCAACAGACTGCAGCACCACATAAATCAAGGAGAGAATTTCCAGAAGTGTACAATCAGCAGGGTTTAATGCTGTAGACAGATTCCATACAAAGGTGATGGAAAAGAAGCAAATAATGAGGAAATGTTCTCATAATGTCATAATGGAGAGCTTTGTTTCAGTAGAGTACTAAGGACTGAAGTCAGGCTAGATAGTCAATGAGATGTGAGGAAACAATGAGTTAACCTCACTTGATAACTCTTTCCCACTGAAATATTCTCATATAGCACCAGTCCATTGGTCCATTACTAGATTAGTTTGTCTTCCTACTTGGTCTGGACCCAAGGTCCAGTCACTGTAACTGTTTGCAGTAATACTTGAGACTTTGACCCTCTCACCTACCTGATCCCACAGTCCCCCACCAAATCCTGTTTTTGCTTATCTGAAATCCTGGGAATATTGTTTTCTCCACTCCAACTTCGAGATTGTCTGAAATAAATGAAGAAAACTATTTTACCATGCAAGTGGATACTTTAAAGGTTTGTTTTTTAAAAAAACTGGGACATAAATACTTGTTCAAAATCTGTTTACTTATCCCTAGCTGAATAAAAATCAACACATGGCTAAACTAATTACCAGCTTCCTAAATTCAAACATATTTCTCAGCTCCAGTTTCCTCATTCTTAGCTGGGCAAAGAACAGTTTTCTCATAGGTGATTGTGAATATTAGACTTTGTATATACAAATTACTTTACCTAGTTCATAACACATAATAGGTAGTCAATAAATACTTGTTGTAGTTATTCATACTATGAATATTAGGTAGATCATTCACTACTGTGTATGTTCCAGAACTTTTTATTCGCCTAACATACTCCTCCTTTGTTCTTATATGAAGGTTTATTGACAATGTCCATTCATTTAAATGTTTATTGAGCACCTACTATATGCCAGGCACATGCTAGGTATGCAGTAGGAACAAGACAGACAAGTGTCTTAATCTCATGGAGTTTATATTCTAGAGGTGCTGGTGGATATTAAACAACTAAAGAAACACTCAGAACAAAATAATTTCAGGTATTAGATGTTATGAAGAAAATAATCAACTTGATAGAGTAAGAAGAATGGTGGGGGGAGGAGAGGGGTTGATTGTGAATAGCTAAGAGCCATAAATATAAACTTCAATTCAGTTCCTCCACACTTTAAATTTTCTATCAAAGTCCAACTGTTCTTTCATATCTTCCTCCTCTATAAGAGTTAGATTTGTTTCTATTATTTACTCAGAGCCAATTCTTGTTGAGTTCATCTTCTATCTTTGTCACCAACTTTCCCTTTTAATCTCTTTTTATATATTTACCTTCATTTTTGAATAATTTCTTTCATTGTCTATAATTATAACAGATTACAGAAATTATTGTGTATCTCTCTTAGTGAATCTTTAAAGTTTAAATTTGGTACTTCTTTTCTCTCATAATACATCAATTATATTTCAAATATTTGCAATCTAAACCAACTCTAAAGTCAATCATTTGAAAGACGTGTGTTAGCAATGGAAATATGACACTATCTGCACTAGTAACAAATATAATGAGCAAACTAGGGAAAATTTTGAGAAAGAACTTCTGAGACATCCCGACTTTGAAGAATTTGAGAGGCACAGAAGAATAGCAAACCTAAACCAACTGCAGACACAGATGAAAATGCTTGAGAAAGTACAGAGCCAATAGGACATTCAAGATTCAAGTGGGCCAGTCTCTTCATTCGTAGGTAGGTACACAACATCCAGCCTCCTGCCACACCTCACATCACACATGAATGAGCCATACGCAAACCCAACTCTCTATGTGAAAGAAAAAACACATGAAATTTCCTCTAATAATTCCTCTAGTCACACACACACACACAAAAACAAACCCACAGATTTTTAACACTCAAAACTATTAGCTCAGTTCTAACTTTGTGTCCATATCCATAAATGCCCTTTAGATATTTCTCATCTTTTCCTCTGCTAGGTTGTGATCTGTACATTGTATACTTAGACTCATAAAAGAAATACAAAAACTGCCAGCTCAGCCAGGTGGGAAGAGAAGAAAAATGGAGTATAAGTGAATAAATCTTCTGAATAGAACAACATTTACCACTGTTTATTAATCTCTTTAATAGCCTTTTCCTTGAACAAAGAAAGGAAACAAGATTTTTCAGAGCACTCCAAATAACTGTTTAGCCACTGGCTTAGGGAGATTTACTCACATAAACCTCTCAAACTTTGTTTCTTTAAGAAATGGCACTCACTGTATAAATTGGCTCAAAACCTGGAATGTTGTAAGTGTAATTTCCTTGCAGCCTTAAGTGAAGGCAGACTTGAGCTGAGCATTAAACAGGGAGTGCAGATCACGTAGAGACCTGAACATACTCGACTTGTTAAACTAGAGAAAGAAGAATTGAGAGGTAAGACAGGAAAAGGATAACAAGGACATCTCAGAACAGGTGGGGAGGGAAGAGAGTAAAAAGACTTCAGAATCCTTCCAGCCGATTCGGCTGATGCTGAGGAGTCAAGCACGGCTCTGCCTCTTCCAGGGCTAGTGCAGGCAGTCTGACACAGGTATCATTGTCTCTCAAATGTCCAACATTTTAAGTGTATTTAAGAAACACATCACTAACAGTTAATTCTCATATACTCAATTATATCAATAGAGACAGATGATACATATAATATTATCACAGGGGGAACACTCAGCCCACAGACCCTTTGCTATCAGTTTATTGTAGTACCAACCAATTTCTCTCATTTTGTCCTTTTCATTAAAATACTGTTATAAAAATACAGTGAAATGGAATAAATGTGATGTTTCCCCAGTGGAAGTCTTATTGATAAAAATATCTGGTACAATGTGCTAAAGAACTTATTTACTTTACTATTTCATTCAATATGAACTAAAGAACAATGCATACATATAAAAACAGGCTAACCACAGATTTGAGTGGCAATATATAACAAAATAATTGTCAATTTCCTTCTAAAATTATTTCCCTGGTGTGCAGTAAAGTTGTTTCTCACAACAAATTTTTCTCAACTGCTTCTCGGTATATTTTTAATTAATTTGTACTCATGGTTCTGAAGAGATGATGTAGAAATTCCAATGAAATATTTTTATATCTTTGAGGATGTTTTGAGGCTAAAAACTTCAAACTTTCCCACCAAGCTTTAATTCCATTCCTATCTGTCCAGGGGAAAACACACTGTTCTGATTTTCATTCTGCTCCCTGAAGTCCTCAATTTGCTTTCCTTATATTCTTCATCAATTCATGCATTCTCCCCCGCATTTTTCTCCCTAGCCACACTACTTTTGGGGTCAGCTCTGTCAATAACCAGAGGACCCATTAAAGGTAGGATGCCAAAAGTTATTTTGGACAAAGGGAATTGCCACGGCATTAAGAGTTGTAAACATCTACAGATTCTAGGTTACAGGATTTAAAATTTGGTGCCATTTTCAAGCTAAAAATAAAAAGAAAATGAGGAAGGAAAGAAAGAGAAAAGGAAGGCAGGCAGGCAGGCAGGAAGGACTTCCTTCAAGAATTAGCCCTCCTTTCCCTGGGTTCCAGGCTGTTATTTATCTTTTTGTTTCCTCTCATTTTGCTGAAGCTTATTCTGCAGTAACTAATATATATGTATATTAAATCATCACATTGTACATCTTAAAAAAAATCATGTTGTACAACCTAAATATATATCACTTCTATTTGTCAATCATACCCCACTAAAGCTGGGGAACAAAGAGCACAAGAATCAAGGATGATTTTTTACATTCTTGAAATATATTTATTCTATACAAATACTTGAATAATAGTTTGGTTGGGTATATAATTGTAAGTTGAAATCTATGTTCCTCTTGAATTTTAAGCTCTCTCTCCAGAACATTTTAACTCCCGAGTTTCTTTCAACAATTCTAATCGCATTCTGATTCTGGAGTCTTCATAGGTAAATGTGTTTCCTTTTTCTTTTTTTCATTTTAATTATTTGTTTGGAAAGTTTTGGAATCCTCTGCTTTTTCCAGATGTTCTGAAAGTTCATAAAAATGTGCTTTGATGTGAGTCCTTTTTTGCTGGGCTCTTGCTGGGTTCTTTTAGTCTGAAGGCCCTTGTACTTCAGTTCTAGGAATATTTTTTGTGTTCTATTTCTTGAGCAATTTCTTAAAGTCTGCTTTCTCTGCTCTTTCTTTATTCAATACCCATGAGCTGAATGCTGGGACTCCTAGATTGATCATTTAATTTTCTTACCTCTTTTCTTCTATTTCCATTTCTTTATCTTTTGATTCTATTTACCCAGGGATTTTCTCAAAAACTACTAGATTTTTTAATGGTTTTATTTTAATTTCCAGGAACTTTTTCTGATTGTGTTTCTTTATACAAGCATCATACTTTTGCTTTGTTTTTTTTTCTAGTGGATGCACTATTGTCATTCTGAGGATTTTAGTTAAAACGGTGGCTTTTGTTTAAGTGTCTTCTCTTCCCCCCTGCAGTGTCTTTGTTTCTTTTAGTTTTCTTTTTTAAATTCGTCACACCCATGTGTTGCTGTGTTGTGTGTACCGAAGTCCAGAGCTTCACAGGTTCAGTTTCCCCTGAACATTAATGACTTGTCTCCTACCTGGGGGAGAGTCAGCTAGTCTCCAGGGAGGGAAGGAGACCCAGAGGTCTAACTGTACCTTAAACAGATTTTCCTCCATCCCAAGAAAGCATGACTAATCTAACGAGTCATGGAACATCTCGAGAGTGAGTTTCGTAAGCCGCACTGGTCTTCAGTGAGGTCCGCTATTACTAGCAAACTCATACACTGGAAACAAAAATCACAGGGCTCATAAAGAGCTCTCTTGATATCTGTCTTGATTCTTTCTTAGTGTTTATGCATGTGTGTGTCACTGTCCCCTTGCTCACTAAATTCCAGTTACACTCACATTCTTTCAGTTTTTCTAACACTTTAAGTTCTTTTCCATGCTTATTTTACAATTAAGATAATAATTCCGTATACAGGCTGTATACAAGCAGATACAGACTAAATGAAGGAGCAACCACCACAAGTTTGTGACCAAATAGACAGAAGCCCATGGCTTAAGGAATCATAAAACTTCATAAAGTATCTATTCTAACAATGTGAAGTAAATCAATTCTTTGTTGACTGTTGTACCAATCTACCACATGAAATCATATAAGTAAGATAGTGTACTTATAAACAGATGCTCCATAAAGGCATGTTGATTGACTGGGTATTTTTAAAAGGATCCACACACAGAATTCCTTTAAATAACTATCTCAAGCACTGTAAAGGATTGGCTAAAACAATGTTCACAAACTTGGTCAAGACATAAAACTAAGGACATAAACTAAACCCAGATTTTTGGAAATCTGAGTTTCTGCACACTAATATTTCTGTGACAACAGTAAAGTGTTTCTACGATTAAAACCTTTTTTATGTTATTGTGATTTGGGGGTTATTATCCTGCTCAAGCCCCCTTCTCTGAGAACTGCCACCACCTCCCCTGGAGTCACGTTTGCACTTCAGGTCCTTGTTCCATGGCTGTAGCCCATTGGGCAGTTTACATAAGGACTGGTAATGAAAAGACTGGGCTGGGCTAATGACAGTTTCTCTCCCAGGAATTTGGAATTGGATCAAAGAGCAGAAAGGTCAGTCAATAGTGGTGGCTTCCTTGTCACATGATGTGTACTCTCAGGTCAAAGGATCCCACTCTGAGGAAGCCAAGATAGAGATGTATAAAGTAGAGAAGTAGAGTACAGAAGAAAGGGGCAATGAGAGATGCCTAGAAATGGTCGTGTGTATTACCAGAGAGAGGCACAGGCTGAGAAAATCTGTCCTGGGTCCTGGTGAATTTCAGTTCTCCTTTCTCTCATGATAACCCCCCTACCTTCTTTCCTTGGATCCATGGGAAAATCCTGCATCCTTCTAATTAAGCCGCTTTTCTATAAAAACAAAATATCATTGTATGCAAAGGCATGATTATTATTTTATTGATTCCAAGACACACCTGACAACTGGCATATAAATGTTATAGTTAGTGTTGAAGGAATACTGGAGTCACATTGTAAATTAGGTGCCTTTTTACAGTTAACAAGTGATAAACCCTGAAGTGAACCCTTAATCAGTAAATTATACATTCTATGTCTTCAGACTCATGGTCAAAATCTATGGGGTAAACTAAGGAACTATGTTTTAATTTGATAAATGGGAATGATAACTTGACGTTTTAAAAATGCTTAATAAATTCAGTGGAGTTTAGTAACGTGGAAGGACCAAATATATTTGCTTTTCATGATCTTCTGCTTCACTTCCAGAATTTATTTTGATGTCAATGAGAGCTGTACCTCTTGAAGGACTAAAAGGAAATCAAAGAATACAACTTTCCCTCAAAGAACATCTGGTCCTGGTGAAAGTCCCCTTGAGCTTTGCCCTTGGAGTAAGGAAGCTTTATAAGGATGAATTTGTGAGTGTGGGCAATTCTGTCATGGTGCGAGTGTGTCTGTGGGCGTGTGTTTAAGCTGACACGTATAATATAAATCCTGCAGTTAAGAGCCTGCATGAAAATTAAATTACCAACTCCAACTATAGCTTGGAGAAGTAATTATCAATCCAGTGTGCATTTATGCTTAGAAATGTTTAGTCTATTGTAAATGAGCTGCCAGGGTATTAGATTACAACATGCCCAGAATCAGAGAATGATTCATATGAATTCCTGCGCTTCAAGGAATGAACGTATTAGCATGAAATATAATTGCAGGACTATCTAGTAATTGACAGTATGTAACATACTTTCACAGGACCACATAATCACAACAACAACAATAATAATAAATACATGTATAATACTCCATTGTGTTAAAAACTTCTTTAATATTCTTTAACATTACCTTACTGGAACTTTCTAACAACCCTGTGAAGTACATATTCACCACAACTTACTAAAGAAGCATCTAAAGTTCAGAGATACTAGGTAACTTACTTAGGATAATACAGCTTGGAAATGGAAGAGCTTGAACTCAACCCCAAAACTCTTGTATCAAAATCTGTTGTTCTTTTACTACATAATACTGCCATCTAAAGTAAAATATATTTTTAAGCTAGCAAGGATGCAAAATCACATTAACACTGTATTTTTTTTCCAGAATGAAGTCTATTCTGTAACATGGCTCAATAACTAAGCAACCAACATACCATAAAGTGTGAGACTCTACACTACTCCCTGTGCTGCCCAGATAAGGCCTGTTCTCCATGTCCAAAGGCTTTGCTGCCCTTCGGGAGTTCTCCCAGAGTCAGTGGCAGTGTGAGGCATGAGGTCAGCTTCAGGGCAGCTGGTTACTAACAACCAGGACTAGTAAACAGGAAAGCTACAACAAGCCACATCCACGGCATGGTCAGACCAGAGGAGCCCCTCTGTCAATGTGTCGGGAGGCCCACAGACCATCATAAGTCCACAGAGGAGTAACATGGATGCTTAAAGAACACTTTGAAAATAAATACTCAAGGCACAAACCTGTGAACTACTCTCATCATACTTGCCATGACTTTTCACTGTTTAAAAAAACAAAACCAAAAAGACACGTGCTCTGTCTTGTCCTTGTTCCCTGACCATAGACAAGTGTCTTCCTTTCATATCCTTTTTCTGTAAAAATGATGATAATAATTCCTAACTCATAAAATTGTAGAGAATATTTTAAAATAGAATGCACTTAAAGTGCTGAGAACCATGGCTAGCAAGAAAAAGGCTCAATAACTATTGTCATTTTTTGTCGTGTTTATTTTTTAAGAACCAAAGTCACACGGTTCAATATCTGCACTAACATGATTTTATCCTTCCAAGAAATTCTTGCCCAAGAAGATGAAAGTGGAGATAACTTTTTTTTTCAGGAATTTCCTCCAAATCCATATATCCAAACTTTCAACAGGCCCTAATTACCTCCCTTGTCAGGACAATAGACCACTCATCTGGGCTTATCAAACGACTACTTATGCTTTCACACTCCTCGAAATCCTTGCCTTGCTGTGGCCAGAGACTCTAAACTACTATGTCATGATCATTGTCAAATCTCAGTCAGGTTGCTGTGTTGAGAGACCTGTCTTAAACAGCCTCCCCAAACATCATAAATATTCTGGCCTTCACCTCCCCCTCAGAAATGTTACTCAGACTTCAATAAGACATTGATCTCCCTACGGGGTTAAGGATAATTGCAGTTTTGTTTTATGTTAGTGCTCTTTTTGGTGAGCCAGCGGTTGATGTTATTATTATTATCATGCATATCTTTCATCTCTATAACCCTATCATCTCTAAATGTTGCCCAAGAGGCTCTGTGACACTGCAGTGAACTCACAGGGTGCATTGGACATTTGAGATTTTTGAGGAAAATGCAGCAATCCCTGACATCTGTCAGACACTGCATAGATTATTTTAACATTAGATCACTATGTGCCTTTTTAGACATCATATCTTCATGAAACTGGGTTTTTGGTGGTTGCTGCAATAAAAATCAAGTACTATATGAAAGTTCGTGTGAAAAGGAAAATGAAGGTGACAATGATACCAAAATCTGAGAAGTTGTGCAGTGCTCAACAGGCACACACATCCCATTAACAAGTAATTGTGGCTACTTCAGAATGAAATAAAAATGTTGTTGTTTCTTTTAATGTGTGTGTATTATTTATTCAAATGGCTACTAACTTGTTAGGACTTAAATATTTATTAAGTTATTTAGACCTAACTACTTAATAGATGAAACTGTTTGCTTTTTATTTTGGTCTAGGAGTATCATAAAAAAAATCACCAAGACACTAAGGGCAATGGGAGCAAAGAAAGTTTAGGAACCTCTGCCCTAACCTCTCTCTGTGCAAACTGTGAGTGTACAGAGTCTAAAGAAAGACTCTCTGCTCCAGGGGGAAGTTGCCTTGTGGCTCTCTCCAACCTCAGCTCTACCAATCTTTCTAGGGTCTTCTCCCATCCTTTGAATGTCCTCACATCAATTTCTAGATGCCGAGAACTCCCCTACACCCTGAGGGAAGTTCCCATTTTCATTATTAGGAAGATTAAACTTATATACACTAAAGATGGAGTTGCCTCTTTCTGCCAATTTAATTCATTCATTCAATAAATATTTAGTGAATAGCAGATGTGTTAGGCATTGTTCTAGAAGATATACTGGTTAGCAAATTTATTACATTAATAGTTCTAACACCCTAGCAGCTCATTTGTAATTGGCTAAACATTCCCAAGAATAAATGTACTCTGGAATGACCATTATTTCTGAAGTAGATGTGTCATCCAAGTCTACAGCAGAATTTTCAGTAGAGAAATAGCTCACATTAAATTTAGGCCAGAACTGGGGTTGGTAATGAAAACTTCAAATGTGTTTTTCCAGCTTTGAGAGAAGCAAACACGTGAATGACCAGTCCCATTTTCTCTCGCTTTCCTGCTTTACTTCATACACATCCCAAGAGTCTTCATCAAAATGATTCATTTCTTTCACAGAATCTAAAATCAGCTCTGGATCATCCAGCTCTTCTACCAGGACCAAGTGATGGTCTGTCCTCCGATTCCAGCTATACTTCCCCACTGTAGCTCAAATTTTATTTTTCTCAGAGTGTCCTGGATACAAGTTCAAATTGTCTTTAATATTATAATGTTGTGAATTATCTCCTGAATATACTCTGAATTTTACTTTTCCCACACAAAAAATTCAAAAAATATATATATTTTTACATTTCACCAATTAATAACACTCTAGTAAAGATGAGGTAAGTTAAATTCCTACATGGAGGATCCTAATTGCTCTGTCTATATTCTACTTTCTTTGTAGCAAACTCAGACAGGTGGGGAGGGGTCTCCAAAATGATGCTTTATTTCCAAAACAAACAAACAGACAGAAATCAGCTCAGAACTGAGGTTGAACTCAGAATTGCAGGAGGAGCTCCTGCTCTGGCCTGACAAGGGGTTGATACGTGCAGTTCTTCACGCCAGTGAGCGAAGCAGGGCCTTGTTAGAGCCACAGGACAAATTCAAATGCACTGAAGTACTGTTATTATTACAACTTAAAACAAAAACAGAATAAAGCAAAAATACCATTCCTTAGGACAGTCGGAACAAACCCTGCCCTTTTCACTCTTCTTTGAATATTACCTTCAGGTAAGAGTAAGGGGTGCCCGAAACACCTTTGGCTCTTAAAGCCACGCCAAACCAAGACCCAGGTCAGTCATTTTGAGGATCCACCTTTCTTCCTCACACCAGATTGGTGGGTGTACGATAAAAATAATGACAGTGACAGGAAAGGGAGTCGCCAAACCAGCAACCCCTCGTGACAATAAGTGATTCTCTTGTTCCTGAGGGAAACCGAGGAATGGAGAGCATCAGCACATGAGCGATTTTAAGTCCCGAGGTCCAGTGTCTCCTAATTTAAGGCAGGAAGAACACAATATGAAATTCTGCCTGAATGAAGCCCCAGAACCTTTAGGGACAAATTTGCAAAACCAGATACTGAATTTGCGCTTCTGTCTCCCTGCCTAGCAACACATTCTGCAAAGAGCACGCAAAGGCACACTGCAAGAAGAGGCTTGGATGAGAAAAAGCCTGTTTCTCTCAATTTTTTCCAATATATTTAAGTGCTGACGGCTTACCTTAAAAATCATTAATGTCAAAGAAAATTAATAATAATGTGCACTCAGGGTTAGCTGTGAACCATTTTGAAGTCAGCTGTTTTCATTCCCAGCACCCTAAGTCACCCCTTCAAAGCGTTTCCAATGCAGCCCTCCCCACATGGACTCCGTGATTCCCGTCTCTTCCTCTGCCCACTTCCCAAGCCCTCCCTCGTCCAAACCCACTCATTTATACCTTCGTATAATTCAAGTCACTGAGCTACTTCTCCTAGGGGTTTGGGGGTTAAACTTTATCTCCAGAAATGATGTCAATGGCTGTGACCCCACTGAGGAGATGGTAGACATAAATGAAACAAGTAAAAGAGTTACTGAAATTACCTTTCTGCTAATGACTTATAAAAAAAACAAAGTTAAAAATATTCTTTCTGTTTTTATCCTCAGAGGACTCTATCAACTACTTTTGATAAATCTCCTTAACTTCAACGTTTCTTTCTGTAACTTAGCTTCATATAAACTTGTAAATATTTAAAATATTCTCCAAGAAAAACTTGGACCAACCAGAGGCTGGGTTCACTTCAACCTTACTCCAGGCTGCCTTTTGGCAGACTCTACCTGCCCAAAGGGGATGCTGATTAAATTGCTTCAGCACACAGGAGTGTGCAGTGCAGGTCCTGATTGCTAGACAGACTTCTGGCTAATTTCTTCTGTCTGTAGACCTGCCCCTGAGCTGGGTGCTGGTTGCCACTATATTAACACCATAGAGCAACTAATGCAGTTTGAAAAACAGATGCTTGGCCTCCACTATGGTCCAACACTTCACATGTGAAAAACTTAGAAAGGCTCCTGGCAAATACATGGCACTATCACACACAGATTCATGCCTTGATTCAGAACATACTGATGTTTGAGACTGTTTTACTACCTCTCAGCCTCAGCATTGCATTCTCAGGGGAGGCAAATTGAGCACAAACTTTATTTTATTTTATTACTTGTGTGTGTGTGTGTGAGGAAGACTAGCCCTGAGCTAACATCCATTGCCAATCGCCCTGTGAGGAAGATTGGCCTTGGGCTAACATCCGTGCCCATCCTCCTCTACTTTATATGGGACGCCACCACAGCATGGCTTGACAAGCAGTATGTCTGTCCGCGCCCGGAGCTGAACCTGTGAAACCCCACGCCACCAAAGAGGAGGGCACCAACTTAACTGCTTTGCCACCCGGCTGGCCCTGAGCATCAACTTTAGATGCTGTTAACTACAGGCAGTCTTCAAGAAAATGTGGATTTCAATGATGTAATTTAATTCTCTCAAGGCTCTCACACGGGGGGTCAGTCCCACAGTCCAGAACCTTTTATGTATTTCTTTGTTCGTGTACTGCTGGAGAAATGCCAGGGTGTTTGTGTGAAGGACCTCTAAGGACACATACATCCTATTGGATGAGGAAAACAATTACAAGCAGTTGTTCTCCTGCAATTCAAGGCACTGTCACTTCCCCAAGTGAGATGATGATCTGACCCCTTTCTGAGCAGCAGGAACAGTTACAGGAATTCAGAGCTCACAATGGCATGGGGCACATGTTTGGCATTTCTTTCCTTCACACTACCGCAATGAAGGAAGGCTGTAAAACTTCTAGGTATGTGTCCAAAATCATTGAAAATAGGGACTTAGATACTTGTGTGCCAGTGTTTATAATAGCATCATTCATGGTAGCCAAAAGGTAGAAAAAACCCAAATATCCATCAACAGGGGAATAGATAAACAAAATGTGATACAGGCATGCAATGGTATATTACTTAGCCATAAAAAAGAATAAAGTTCTGACACACGCTACAACATGGATGAACCTTGAAAGTATTATGCTAAGTGAAATAAACCAGACACAGAAGGACGGGTGTTGTGTGATTCCACTTATATAAGATATTTAGAATAGGCAGATTTATAGAGCTAGAAAGTAGAATAGAGGTTACCGGGGGTTGGAAAGAGGAAGGAACAGGGAGTTATTGTTTAACGGATACAGAGTTTCAGTTTAGGATGATGAAAAAGTTCTGGAGATGGACGGTGGTGATGGTTATACACATTGTGAATGTATTTAATGCAGCTGTATTGTACACTTCCAAAGGGTTAAAATGGCAAACTTCATGTTATGTATATTTGCCACAATAAAAATAATTTTAAAAACAGTGCTTCACGGCTTTAGCAACATCATTCACAGGTGTTTTATTGATCCAAAGTGACGTTGAGACAGTTGAGTGACATTAAAGATTGATCACTATTTGTGGATTCTAGAAGCATTTTATGTTTTTTGTCTAGTGCTCATTTTGCAACATAGATCATACTCAACACTCTCTCTTGTCCATTGCTTAGTTTAGGCCTTAGTCATTTCTCACCTGTTCTGTATCACAAAAACGTCTAATAAGTTTCCCTAATTATTCATTATTCATTTTATTCTGTAAAAAAACCATAAGTCTGGTTTTATGTCTGAACTCTAATCTTTACCTTAGTTACCTTCAATGGCCCCTGTGACCTAAATAACAAAAACCAAATACCTTTGGAGAATGTATAATTCTCTCCACATACTTAGTCTGTCATCTTACCACTAGCAGCAACTTGCCACTACGGTGTTCTGGGCAGGATGCCTTCTCCGTTCATGCCATTTCCTCTACGTGAAAGATATATATACCCTACATATGATGCCGCTGATAATGGCATCAGACTAAGACAGCCTGAAACAGCCTTCTCCACCAGAGGAACATCCCTGCCAGCTGCCCCTGAGAGGTTTGCTCCCCACCAAAGGCCCTCTCACTGAGAAGAGGTTAGAAGAACACTACCATGATATGGGACTTGCCTGACCATTTTTACATTTCCATTTCAGTCAAGCTCCTCATTGCTTGGTACCGTCTTCCTTCAATATAACATCTTCACTCAGGTTTTAGTCATGTGTTTCTCTCCCTTGGGAGTACGTCTGCTGTCTCATTAGCTGACTTGTATATTTTTGTTCCAATTCATGGGGTGTTCATTTCCAGTTTCACTTTCTGAGGGCAACTCATGCTTGAGGGTCAGCTCACTGTCACTCACACAACGCAACATCCTAGCCCATGCAATCATAAATAAATTTTCCTCTACAAATTCTTCTAGATTATTAGCTTCATGGAATACTGCCAGGTGATTTATTTCCCTATTTCCAGTACCCCTGGGAATAGCTGAAATAAAGAGACTCTTCCCTCAATGTGATGGTGAGAAATTTATTTTCAGAAAAACTGTATATATATATATGGAGAGAAAGGGTTTATTGATTACTATGTAGACATTGAAAATCAGTAGGTTCTTTAAAACCCAAGCTTCATTGCAACCAATAACGATTTGTTTACTCATTCAACACACGTTTTATTAAGCATCTACTAGTCAGTGTTCTAAACTTGGGGGCAATAAAAATAAATATGACATGATTCCTGCCCTCAAGGAACCCATGGCAGTAGAAGAAGTAGAAATAGAAAGACATGCAATTCAATGTTTTAAGTGCAATGAGAGAGGTATTCACAAAATACTGGATGGAGTGAGGAATGGTGAACAAAATTTAGTCTGGAAATTCATGACAGTTCTCCCAGAGACCTTATTTCATAAACTGAATCTTCAAGAATGAATAGTGGTATAATACAAAGCATCATATCGAGATCTAGTATTAACCATAAAGAACCCTAATAGTTTGGGTGGAAGCATTTGACCTATCATCCACACCCTAGTCTCTGCCCAGAGGTCTTATAGCGGAATAGTATAAATGGAGGACTCCATGTTTCCTCCATTTTCAACTAATTGATCTTTTGGAGTTTGAAGGCATTAATTCTATCTCAGCTCCCTGTGACCAACAGCAAGGGTGGAAAAGCAAGAATGTACTTTTTAGTATATAAAACTTAAATAATTTAGGACTCAAATGTCTGGCATGGGGGCACCATAAGATTTTGCCATGGTCTGTTTGGAATAGAAAGGGACAAAACAATGTCCTACAAAAGATAGGAACAAAATCCTCTCTTTCTGTCAATTTTCACTCAATGAATTTTCATCGTAATGGGAAGGGGCAGCCATTGGGGTAAAACTGAGGAAGCATTCTGAAGTTTTGTGAATGTTTCTCTGTCTACATTGGGCTTGAATACAGACTTCACTGGTGTGCAGGGCATGTCACGTGGACTATCATGTGACTACTATAATCTCCTCATAGACTCTGCTAAAAATGCTCTTTGACTTCTTTTATATTCCTTTAAATTACCTCAAAGCCCCAAAAGGTCACAACCATAAAATACTTGAAGATAGTTCCGTGTCCATAACAAACAGGAATCTGTTAGTCAAGGAGGTGAAGGGGTGAGAGCTTATCAGGCAGAGCAAAGGCACAGAGGTGTGGAGTCACACAGCCAGCCACACACTGCACTGCAGGTGCTGGTTGGAGGGATGACGTGGCTAGAAGTAGGTAGGGGCTGATGGAGGGCCTTTTATCCCACAGTAAGAAGACTGATGCTGTACAAAATTAGATCATATTGAAGGCTTTAGGAAGGGTACTGAACATTAGATCTGTGTTTAAAGAGTTCAGTCTGCTAGCTATTTAAAAAATGGAGTTGAAGGAAAATAAAGACTGAATGTCCAGAGACCACTTAGAAAGACTCAAGAGTTCAAAGCAAACTAGAACATGGGAAATAGAGACAGGCAGGTGGGGACATATTCAAAAAATACTGAAGGATTGGTGAAATAAACACTGAAAAAGGAAGTATTTTATAGGGGAAATAAAGAGTTCTGATGGGATTGTGCTGAATTTGAAGGGCATATAAGACATACAGCTGAGGGTGCTGGGTGAAGAACCTAGACATAAGAGAGATTTGTCAGGAACAAGCATATGGGTAGTACTTAGACCTATGAGGCCTGATGAGATAAGCCTAGGAGAGTACATCGAGGGAAATATTGGCTGAGAATAGAAAATGCACCCTCAGAGGACAGACTCGCAAAGGATGAAAAGTCCAGAGGAGAAACAGTGTACACTACAGTATCACAGAATTCATGTTCTGAAATTGATAGTTTGAAGAAAACAGGGTCAGCAGAATCAAATTCAACAAAGAAGCCTGATAGTGTGTGTACTGAAAATGCCTATTGGGCAATTGCTGACTTTTTAAAGAAGAATTTCTGTTAAATGGTGGAGGCAGAAGCCAGCTTGCATTGGGAATAGAATACCTGGAAAGTGAGGGAATGGAGATAACTTTTCTTCAGCTGGCATGTGAGAACGTAGGGCTTTGTTGTTTCTGAGTTCAGCACCCCAGTACTCTCAGGTCTCCAATGCAGAGGCTGAGTCTTAAAAATACTTTGTTGTGGTGATGGTGGTGGTAGGGGTAATGGTGGTCTCTCTGTTTCTACTTTTACTCTCCACCCCTCCAATTACCTGGGCTGTAAGTTCTGTACATCCCACTTTCTGGGAGGCAGCAGATAATATAAGATCTTTTACCTGCTTACAGATAAAGACATTTCCACAGCAAGAGCCTCTCAGATTTTGTTGGAGAAAATAGAACTCAATCTCTTTCCTAGTTACTCATCATCTTATTTTCCTTTTTTCTTACTTTCTTTGACATTCAAAGCGAGAGAGAGTGCCTTCTGTCTCCTTGGGTCCTCTGCAGTTCTTCTGACACTCCCCAGCTCCAGAGGCAATCAGCCCCATGAGTGTAGGGCTGTGAATGTGTTGCTCAGCAACTGAGAAGTGCTCAGTAATGAATGAATGAATGAATGATGCATCTCTAATATCAGTCTTGTTGCACATATTTTCACATTTCTTCCCTCGTCTAGACTGTAAAATCCTGGAGAGCAGGAGCTGCCTTATGTGTTGTAGCATTTTTTGTGCCTTACATAGCACCCAACTGTGAACTAGGTAGTTAAGAAATTTTTTTTCGGTGGTTGAATAACTTCATACAGTAGTATGGAAAACAGAAGAGGCAGTGCTCAGCACCGTGAAACATACACCTAAAGAATAAAAATAGCTTCTGCACTTCAACAATTGTAAGAATTAAACTAACATACGTGAAAAAGTTTACAGAAAATGTTAATATTCATTCTGGCCATAAAACTATTCATGGAGATTAGAGATCTGTGTGTCCTAGAATTGGCAGGAAAAGTTTAGTAGAAGAGGTAAAATTTTATTTGGCCCTTGGAGAAGGATTTGGCTTTAAATAAGTGAAGGGGATATAAATTTAATACCTGGGTTGGCAGTGCCAAATTGCAAGAGAATCCAGGATTAGCCCAGCATAATATGGTGGAGACAGCAGGGGAGCCCGAGGTGGACAGGACAGGGAAGAGATCTGCAGAATGAAAGCTCTTCTCTTTGTTGGAAAGGTAGGAAAAGATGACATAGATTCTATGAATAAATTTCAAGCCCATATTCCTTTCTGTTTAACATGTGTAATGAAAATACTTTGCACTGTAGAAAAATTTTTCTTTTACCTTTCCAGGTTCTTTTGGCTGGTCCATTGATTCAGTTGACATAAGACAGATTAACAGGAGAAAAATAAATTTAATTTTGTACAAATGGGAGCCTCACATGGACATGAGAGGTTCAAAGACAGGCAATTAATTGAGGCTTTCTGCCATCTTGAGCTAGGAGAAGGGGTCGGGGTCTGGAACTTCAAAGAGAAGGAAAACAGGAAGATGGGAAGAGCAAATGTTTGGTAAACAAATACTAGTCACGACATGTAGAGAGACTGGGACAGAGAGAAATTTGAACAAATGGGCCTGTTGAGCTCCCTGCAGCTTACCACACCAAACCCATACTCTTTGTAGTTATCCTGGTGATAGCTCTTCCTGAACCAGGCCCTCCCTCTAAATTCTTTTAGGCAGTTAAGGGAGAGGTAAAAAGCTCTTCCTGAGTCTTTTGGCCCTTGATTGTCTTCAGCTTAAAATAATTTACATGCCAAAGTGGCACATTTTGGGGAGACTTGCCCTAAACCCTATCAGTACTGACTGTTCACTAGTTTAAAATGTAAGTTTGTCCTCAGAGGGTCATGGCAGAACTAGTGCAGTGACTTGGCAGGGGCCAAGTCAAGTGTGATTCTCCCAGACAAGTGTGCTGATGCTGGCAATAAATCTGGGAGGCAGTCTGGGAGAAACACACAGGAACAGATTTATTTTTCAGTAATGTTTATTTCCTCTTGTATCATCAATATTGATACAACTGATAAAACACAACAGGAAAAGACAGACAGTCCTCTCCTCTCACCACGGAGAAGAGATGGGATGCAATGAAGCTGAGCAAAATGTTGAGAATATTTACAGTGGAAACTCTTGCAATACTGCTAACTCGATTCCAATAGACAATAAAATAATATTTCTGAAATAACTCTAACAGGAGTAACTGCACACGAATAAAGTCACTAAAAGTCAATGTTCTTACCCAAGTGTTTCTAATGAAGAAGAAATGCCTATTCTGTAATAATGTAAAAAACTATTAATTATGCTATTTACGGTGTCTGTGTGTATTTGGTCTATTTTGAAGCTTCATCTATGAATTCTATTTTGGCAGCTAGTGGACTCTTAAGAGATTTTCAATCACACAAAAATATTTTTCACAAGGTTTTAGTTTGCCATGCCCATTATAGCCAACGAAGAAATTACTGTCACTCATTTTAACAGTGCACCGTTAGGTGCTTGGCATGTCGGAGATGCTCCATAAATATTTGCTGAGCACAATTCTCAGGAGCTTTATTTGCTTTGCAGCTAAACATGTGACATAAAATGACGAAGTCCAAGAGAAATGTCTTTTTTTTCCCCAGATTCTCAAATGCCAGAGCTCAGTATTTGTTTTGTTTGCTTTGCTCGCAATAACAGCAATGAGATGTGATCATAATAACATATTCCCCTCTACTAGATTGTAAATTCCATGACAGCAGAAATCTCGACTGTTTTGTTTGCTGAATGGCATATAATAGGTTCACAATAAATATCTGTTAAATGAATAAACAAAATTGACCTCCCTGACATTTGTGCATATGTGTGTGTGTGACAGAGAGAAATATTCTTAGTAACTTTAATACATGTACACATTTACCTCCAAAACCCTAACTGTACTCATAATTTCTTTGAGATGTCTCTTCTGATTCCTACTTAGAACTACTCAAAATGATGTTTTAACTCCCAGAAATGAACAGAATTACATTTTATCTAATTCTAGATAGACCGGACACAATTCAGAACATTCAGAAATTGAATATATCAACTAATTTTTTCCACTTATGGACCATTGAAAACTTAACTTGGTTTCTAAAAAGTTCTGAAGAAATTCCAAATTAAAAACAAAACACAGCAGCAACAAAATAAGCATCAGTCCTAATTTGATAATATTCTTAATTGGGCCAAACTTAAATAAGAAAGACTCGTCTGCTTTATTATAATATGAAAACCTTATTGAGGTTTGAATATATTGAATATATCAATTAGAACTAAAATCCAAACTAAATGAAGGAGAGGGTACTTTTCTAGAAGTGTTTCATCACAATTCTCTTAAAAACTTTTGTTGGCTACCCATTTTTTGAGGCTACCCATTTTTTTCTGAAAACTTTTTAAACTTTAGAACAATTCCTTCAGAGAAAAAGATTTGCAAAGAAGCAGTACGTAAAACAGATTGTTAGAGTTGTCACTGGGGCGGGGCAGGGGGGTGGCCTGAGGATTCAGGGAACCCCGCTGCCCATCCACAGAGAATTTGGAGCCAGAAAGAGCTACTTTTATGCTTAGGGCTCCACTAACTAGACAGCCCAGTTGACCTTCCAAGCTTCAGAATTCTCGTTTATATAATGGAAAATATCCCCTCTCTTGTGGAACTGTTATAAGAATTAAATGATATGATTGAAATACTCAGTGTAAAGCCTGAGATGCAATAAGAGGTCACCAAATGGGATTGTGGCAGGAAATGCTGGTGCTCTGCCCCCCTCCTTGGATTTCCATTCACCATTTTAGTGCACTACACCCACCACCTTCTCTTCAGTCAGCCCTTACACTTGCTTTTCAGAGAATGCACGTGGAACGTAAAGTGCCTACAAATTTACATCATAAACCCAGCCCAACCCCCATGGCCCCTACCTAATGACTGACAGGTGCAGGAGTATTTAAGGCTTGCCTTTCACTATATTACTGAAGCTGGGTACCTGAGGGTTATTGTAGGTATTAAACCAGTTAGCTCTTTTCCTGTTTAACTTGAAGGGTGACTCAGCGGTCTTGAGGGTTTGTGAGCTTGTTTTCCAGAGGATTCATGAGCTTGTTTTGCAGAAGAAAGAGAATGCCTTTGGGGAGGTTGCAATCACCCGATGGCTGGCCCTCTGCAGCTGTTGAAGCCCAGAAGTCAGACTGCCCAGGGGCTTATTGGGAGTGACCCCCTTTTTTGCCCCGAAGCTCCTCTGGCCAAGCCCCTTACCTCCATAAAACACCCCTGCTTTCTGTTCTTGTGGAGGTGGATTTGAGTGAACCCAGGCCCCCACCTACACATTTTGGCCAATTCGAATAAATCTTTCTCCGTTTCTAAGCACCAACGTCTCAGTATTTGGTTTGCTGGGCAGCGAGCACATGAACTTAAGATGAAGAGGTTCGGTATCATTACCCACTTCAGGATCAAGCTAAAGCCATCTCTGGAACTTTGCCTAAGAAGAACACTCCCTTGTTTAACTTCTTGCCCTTCCCTTTCGGGCTGCCCCACTCCCTTAGAGGTCTCCCTGGGTGTGCTTCTTTAACAAATCATGTACAGGTGAATATGCTTCTCAGGGCTGCCTCTGGGGAACACAACCTAAGTGGGGATCAGTGGACGGTTATTAGCATGGCACAGAGGTTATAATAACCCCAACATCAATGCCAGACACTCAGCCCATAACATCCTCTCCCTGGCTTCTCTAATTCAGCCCCAGAGAAGCTGTGGGGCCCCTAACACACCACGAGTGTACCTGCCTCTCTTCTTTCTGTCAAGAACGTGCCTTGACACCTACTCATCCTTCAGGACCCACTTCAAATAATCCCTCCTCTGTGATATGCCCCGAAATCCAGCAGAAATAATTGCTCCCTCTGTGAGTGCCCTTCCATCGTATCCACGTCTCTCCTGCAAAATGTACCATATTGTACTGGCGAATGTGTCTGAGAACACTGACGTGAGCCTGTTTATCTTCGCATCTCACCAACTTCCTCTCCAGCCATCCTTCTACCCGCCTCCACCCTTATCACATATGTGTTCAAAACCCTTTATCCAAACCCTTGGGACCAGGTGAGCTTTGGAATTCAAAACTTTCAGAGCTTAGAACAATACAACAGGCATGTATCACTTCTTACAGAACATTCCTGATGGGTTCTGGGGCAACACTCCAAAACGGAGTACATCACAGTTTCCTCAATGAGAGAAATGAGTATTCCCACTAAGTGGAATAAATGAAAAATGCACACAGGGGCCAGTGGTGTTGAGGTTGTGTTCCCGCGCTCTGCTTCAGCAGCTGGAGATTCGCGGTTCGGATCCCGAGCACGGACCTGCACAGGCTGTGGCAGGTGTCCTATATGTAAAATGGAGGAAGATGGGCACGGATGTTAGCTCGGGGCCAATCTTCCTTTCATTCAGGTCAGGTTTTGCCACTAAATGAATTCAAGTTTTTTAGAGCTTTTAAGATTTCAGATTTATACGTAAGAGGTTGTAGCCCTTTAATAGAAGCTCAATATGTGTTTCTTGAACTGAACTCAAGAAAACATCCTCCCACGCTGTTTTCCTTAAATCTCGTTTCTACTTAAAGATATTAAGAGCAGCTTTTTAAAATCTCCTGGATACAATTGCTTTTTTTACCAGAAGCCAAGATGAACTGGAAGTCACCAGATTTCCCTACCCAATTCCTGGAGAAACAGACCGTGCTGTTTTGCTGCTGCTCTGAATGTCAGGCCTGTGAGGTAAGGTCTCCTACATCGATATATAAAATTTCAGAGCCTGGTCTACTACTGATCTGACTGCCAGATCTGAGGCTGGCAAATCGCTCAAACGTGCCTGTCCCTTGGTTTGCACTTGGCTAATAATAATCTCACAGACATGAAAACTAAATCCTCAAAAGAGATGGAATCATATGTGATCACTGGAAACATCTTAGAGGGCACCTAATTCAATCCCTTCATTTTATAGATGATGAAACCAGAGCTCAGAGAGGTTAATTGACTTTCCCGGGTTCACACAGTAGGTTAGTAGCAAAGCTGACTAGAATCCAGATCTCTAGGATGAGTCTTCTTTTATCCAGGTTATTTTGCTTCACTAAAATAGGAGTTCTTCTGACCCTGACCCTTTAAGCCTGCTATTCCAAAGCCTCAGTTATCCTATTCTATTCTCCAAATAACTGCATTGCATGCAGGGTGCGCTCCCTGATTCTGCACACCGAGGCTATCATTTGAATATGGTGATGACAGCAGCTTCCCCTTACTAAGCCTATATAATATGTCAAGGTCTGCGCTTGGGCCTAATAAAAGGAAGACATAAATGGAAGATAGTATTACTATAGGTAATTATGGTTCTAACAAGTGTACATTAAAGGTTTAATAAAATTATTTTTGAAAATATTCTTAGATTTTTAAAAAATTATGCTTACAGTGAAATAGAACATATTAGGCTCATTAATCAAATTCTTAATATAAAATGACTCCAGAGCTCAAATTCCCTATAACCATCTTATTGAAATTCTGTCATTCATTTAAATGCTACACACGTTTTAATTTGCTGGCTCTGTAGTATGACTTAAATAGGGATTTTGAATTAAATTCTAATCGTGGAATTTAATCATTAAAATATCAGTTCAAGGAAATAGCTATTTCTAATGCATCTACCATTAAACTTAAACATGATTTTAAATATTATCACCTTATTTAAAGGGTTGTAAGTATTTCCCCAAGCATCAGGTAGAATTAAAGTTCATAAACTTCAGAAAGAGGTAGTAATTTTTTTAGCTGAGTTTTCTCTACAGAAAACAAGTTGCAGTGAGGAAAAAAAGAATTTTGTGTCTCTGTTTCCTATCATATCATGATATCCAGAGAGGATTTTCTCCTCCACTGGCCACCTTCTTCCTTCCTACTTTGGGGAAAGGAAAGAGAAAAGGATAAAGGGTAAAAGTGTAGCTGTGGGTCTTCATCTGCCTAGAGGATGTGAACACACAGGGGATGTGAAAATAAAGAAATAAGAAGTTTAAGACATCAGTTTCCCTCCACCTTGGACCCCTTGGATTACAAACAAAAGAATCTAAAAATATTCTCCCATCAATTTCTTTCTTTAAAAAAAAGCACCGATTACCTTCAGTGAAAACGTGTGAAGCCCTCCAAGTCAGTTACTGTTGATTGGAAGTAAAATAAACAATTGGCCAGCCTGAAGCACTCGTTAAAATGTCCTGTCATCAAACCACTGATGCAAGATTTAGTCTCTCTCATAGCTAACAAAGCAGAGCTCCAAACAGATGGAATAAATACACCTGAAAGAAAATATCACAAGAATCCAAGAAGCGAGGCTCTGCCCCACCGAGCTCCTGTGGGCAGAAGGTAATCGTAACATTGATTCTTCCACAGACCCCACCAAGTCTCATCTGGGTTTCTTAAGAGAGTGGCACAGCTGCATGTTTCATTTGACTAATGATCAAATTTCCCAGCCAATGTAATTAGAACAACCAGGTCACTGAGCGTTCTTAATTAATGAGAAATTCAAAGCCAATTCCACCACCACTTTGAAATGTTTGTCCAAAAGTAAGATGTTTTTACTTAAATTTATCTTCACAATGACCGTTGGCACATAATGCGTGGCTAGGAGTTGGCACATAACCAAACTCCGCCCACACACACACTTCTAGTACCTCTGTAACCTCCTTATGTGAAATAATTTATTCCATTGATTACGAGAATAACCAGTACAAAATGAGAAGCACCAATGTGAAGTGTCTGGTAGCAAAAGATAACATGAAGGAAAGATCTAAGTAAAAACAAATGCAAGGATTTTTGTTTTGTTTTTTTCCCCTGCTATATCTTCATTACCTGGAACAGTACCTGGCACACAGTAGGCACTCAGTAAAAACTTACTGAACGAATAACTCTCTTGTTATTTCTCACTCACACTTGCCACAGAGTCCCAGATATTGCCTTTGAAATTCCATTAGGCTTCTCTGCCAGACACACCCAGCGTGGCATCAACCCCGCAGGATGGTCCCACAGAGCTCCCATCTACAGACCATCTCTAGCATCATCACAACATGAAATATCTGCTCACCCAAAATAGACAGTGCACCCAGTATACTATTCTGGCTTCCATAAAGGTGTCTCCCATTTCAATCCAGATGCTACCCAGAAGTTACTTTTTTTATGCCCATGTGAACAATTGATGTACAGCAGCCTGGGTTCAATCAGAAGACAGAAACCATGGAACGGGTTAAACAGGGGAAGATTAACATAAAGAATAATCTATAATAGACGAGTGACTATAAAATGTAAAGAAACTCTAAATGGTACCCTAGGGCTGAGGGAGAGTACCCAAAGAAGAACAAACATGGAAGGGAGGTCCCCTTCTCAAGGCTGGTGTTCAGACCTCATTAAAGAGGTATATTTCAGCCCAAAGGAGAACAGAAAAGTTGGCTAGTTCGTCCAGCCTGGAGCTGGCCTGTGGTCTCATGGGCGAGCAGGAGGTAACCCCCCCACAGGGAGGCAGAGAACAGGTGGTCAGCACCAGTGATGTGGGTGTGCAGAAGGGTGGGCCCCTCCAGGTTGCAGAGGGAGTCTGGAGCCAATGCAGTTGGGAGGCCTTTGAACCCTGGTTGCAGGCAGGAAGGCTTCAGGACACCAGTTCCCATTTCAAGAGGGGCACAGATAGGTTATCACCAGGTGGAGGCTGCAAGGTAGCCAAGGGTTCTGGGCCCATGACTGGGGCAGAGCTCCACCAGATGTTTGCACTCTGACATCACTGAGACTGCCCATCCTCCACTCCATTTGCCACAGCAGGAAACAGCAGGAGAGCCCCTTCCCTGCAATGTCACCCCAGTCCCCTCTACTGAGATGAGCTAACATCGTGCTCACTGTGAAGGAGAGATGCCTAAAAGAATCCTGTCTTCACAGAGCATATATTGAAGGGTAAGTTTGGAGCTGAGAGGCAATACATTAATAATGACACAGACCATTATCTCAAAAAATAACACTTCATGATTGTTTTTGTGCACAGCCCAGTTGACATGTACAAACATAGTTCCCAGTTTGGACACGATGCAACCTCCAGAGAGCTATCTCCCAGGGAAAGCATCTCCCCAGAGGTTCCCTCAAAGTGAACTCACAAACTGGAGCAGGTCTAAACCTATAGCCAACTCAGGTTTAGGAACATATTTCTCCTGAAATACATCCAGACAGATCCCTAGAATAACCAACTGTCGTAAGTAACAAGACCTTCCCAATAGTGTAATGATTACAGTTATCACAGAGAATCAATCCATTCCCATTCACCTGATTCTGACACCTATGCCCACCCCGAAACTGTCAAGACTTTTTTTGCTTCATTTCCTAAAATTACACAGTATTTCAATAACTTGATTTTGTTCCTTACCAATGAGAGTCTTGCATATATCAGACCAAACTACTTGCTCCACCTATTGCGGTGAAAAAAGCCACCCCTCATTGTTTTGAGCTCTAGGTCAAGAAAGTATATATATGCACCTCCAACAACAACAAGGATTACCATCCGTTAAGTATTGGCAAACTCTCCAGTGAGTGTCTGTATATTTGAAATTACAAGGAAAACAAACCAAATATTTTCATTTCTAGAAATTCTGCTCATCTCCAGATCTTATAAATAGACTCTTCAGTTTAATCTTTCATGTACAGCCTTTGGCTTTCCTGAAAGTGACAATTCCTGACAATTGCAAGACTGCTCCAAAACTTTATGCATAGAAGAGCAGATTAAAAGGAGTCAATGCTTACTTTTTAAGATCCCAAATCTAGAGTTTGTACATCTACCCATCTTTCTCCAAAAGAAGTAAATAAAAAAGAAATCTTTCAGGTTACTTTGTGACTCTGGGACTACGGGGAGACCCAGAAGACCAGAGTCATAAAACCTATTAAATATTCTCCCATCACGTGACCCGAGGAAAGAAAGCCAATAAAATGTATGGAAATATCAGAGTATAAAGTGAAGCATTTCTCCCTTAAGAGTGAAAAGCATTTTGAAAGAAAATAATTAGTTAATAGAAAGTACGCTCTCATCTTGAATTTTCTGAGCTAATCCTGATTATACCAAGCTTCTTCAAGTATCCCCTTAGCACATTTCTAAATGTATTTGTTTTAAAACAGTTTTCACTTAGATTAGCCAGGCATGGTTTATGGAGGAAGATTTGAATTTCTATTGAAAAGAGGTTTGATAAATTGCTCTTTACTGTCCAGGGAAGGTCTGGAAAAACTTTGTGAAAGTTAATAAATAAACTTGGTGAAAGTTAGTAAATTATGTTCTCAATTTGTAAATTTTCATATTTTCAACTGTTAATTTATTAAACAGTTGTCAGAGCCTCGATTTTCTTACAGCCCCAGGAACCCACTTTGTGCAAATGCCTGCAACATGTAGCAATTAATGAAGCACTAGAGGCAAAGTACATACATTTTGATTAGTTACGCCATATATACAGCTCAAACTCCAACTATGTAGCTGGGAAAGGGTTTGCTATTTAGAGGCCTAACCTACAAGTGTATTAACCTCTACTGTTCAAACTCCAGGCTCTTTTCAACAAACTGACAAAAAATCCCACTGCCCTTCTTAGTTACTAGTTATCAATCATGTGGTTTATGACCAGAGGCAGTGAGTGTCCATTTCTTCAGAACTGGATAATGGTTATAACCGCACAGTTCTGCTGGAGGATTGGGCCATATCCAAGTTTAAGAGTTCAAGAGTATTACTTTAAAATTTCCGTTGAGTAACCACATAATATGTATCTATTTGTAAGTGTAATAAGATGTTAAATTTGACTTTTCGTGTTTTCTCAGAGTTTCTGCAGAATAACCAGTGAAATATCACTTATGGAAGTCATGCTAAAATTTCAAGCATTTCTGGAACTGGTTCTGAAACCCTTGGCTATCACCCACTTTGAGTCTCCCACTTTCCAATAGCAGAGGAGAAGGGGGCATTGGCCACACCTAAAGCTAAGGAAGGCAGTTTCTGAGAACCACACAGAGAACTGGAGTTTGGGGTACACAGAGCCTTGTGACTGTCACCTGGAAAATCCTATAGCCAGGAAGATGGCTATATGGAAGCTAATGGTAGCTTCTCTGAAGATAGGAGGAGGAGGAGGGCCAGGGTGGGAATGGGAGTAAGCTGCACTTCCACTGATAGCAAGTGGATGTGATTGTTTCTGATGGACCAGACATGGGCCTCCCAAAATGCACACCTGGAGGAGCAAGTTGTCCCCAAGGAGAATCTGGTGGGATGGATCTCTAGGGAGGAGATTCAAGCAATAGAAACATTATCTACAACAGAGATCTACAAATAGAACAACCCAGAAAAAGACCCACTCCACAACAGAAAGTCAGCATTTTGACACCTGCCCAACTTGAGAGCATTTTAACAGCCAAGAGAAACTTCAATTCACTCCAGTTGCATACAACCTTTTTGCTTCCTTTACTTGTTTCATCCCTTCTCCACAATCCTCAACCCCAGAAGAGCTAGAAGCAGTGAATGGGGGAAAAAGAGAAGGACAGGAAAGATGAATGGAAAAGACAGACTACACTCTTCATCCCACTGCAGACCTTGGAACCTGAGTTAAGTCTGACCTGGAGCAGAGAAGAAGTTGGATTGCATGAGATTATGCAACTTTTATATTATACAGGACTAGACTTTTCAGCTCCTGAAAAAAGGTGAGATAGTTCTATTTATCAATACCTGAAAGTAACTGGGAAAGGGAGCCAGATAAAGACACAAGGCCAAATGGGGAAAAAAGTACCAGCTTTGCTAAAAGCTTGATGAAGGCCACTAACCACTTCAAAGCAATGGTCTAATGAGAGCAGGATGGAGGCCATAACTTACACTGGCATCCCTAAATGAAGTTTCCTACTTCCTCTCCACCTCTCCAATGAGTCTGTGGGTACATCACCCCCAGATCTGAGGGTAAGACCTCACTGCTGCAATCTAAGAAAAGTCCAACATAAAACATGCACACCAGTGGAAGAACAAAAGAAAGAGCAGAGACAGCAGGAAAGATTGTGTTTGCCCAGCATCCAGGACTGTGAGGCATGTGCTGTCCGGTCCATGTCTGGGACCATCCCAGCACAAGCTGCCACATGGATGAGGAGGATGCTGAAGATCTTCCTGTACGAG
The DNA here is from genome assembly GCA_031878705.1 of Tapirus indicus. NCBI lineage: Eukaryota > Metazoa > Chordata > Mammalia > Perissodactyla > Tapiridae > Tapirus > Tapirus indicus. The sequence continues at coordinate 6,124,083 of CM062933.1, forward strand.
AGGTAAGGGTCCTGGGTTAAAGGGCAGGGACCAAAGGAGCACTCAAGGGACTAGCGGAGGCCAGAGGTTCTAGGAAGCCAAGTCCTATTTCAGGCTCCTCAGGAGGTGGAAGGAGTGCCAGCTCAGGGACACGCTTCACTGTTTAACATGGTGACACTTCACTACATTCCCTCTGTGGAAAAACACGGCCCTGTGAATGTCTGTGTCTGACCAATCTGTGTGTATTCCTTCCTCCTGTCATGGCAAGACTTGGAAAGAAGCGGATGGTGGAGGAAAGTTTTCTCCTCTGAGGGGCAGAAAAAGCTCCCAAAACCTTACTTGATGGCTTTTTGGAGAACTGCTTATAAGAATAGATACAGCTCCTTTGAGGAAACTATACTTTGACTAGAGATGATTTGTCTGAAGCCACCTGATTAATAGCTCTATTCCCTGCTTTCCTTTTTGCTGTGAACACCTAATGTTAGCTAACGATGCAATTCCGTTACCCATTACAGCACCAAGGTTCCAGCAATCTAGACCACTTCAAGTCTTCTTCTGACGGACTCTAAGAAGTCCCAAATAGTAAGACAGCTCCTCACAAATACCATTCCATGGTCAAAGCTGGTCGAAGAAAACGAATGTGTTCTAATTTGTGACGATACTAAACTAAATTGTATTAATTAACACCTGGATGAAATGTGCAATCTTAAGTGCCCTGAACCAAAATGACACAAATCAAAGTGAAAAGGCTCCAACTTTTCAGATTCTTCATATATATATATATATATATATATATATATATATATATATATCAATGATAATGACAATGATGTCACACCTTTACTGAGCACTTATCACAAGCCAGGCACTGGGCTAAGCACTTTATATGCTCTATATTCTATACGTACTTTATTTATTCATAATAACCCTAGAATCCATTCTTTTCTCATTTCCAGGAGATGAAAGTTTAGCAATTATAAATGACTTATCCAAGAACTTACAGCTAAAAAGTGGTAGAGAAAATATTCCAATCCAGGTCCTTAAGCTTTACACCAAAATGCCTCTCATTAGAATGGAGGGTATCCTGAGTTTTGATTCTGAGATTACTAAAGAACCTTAAATAAAACATGTTTTATATTTCTGATATAAAAAGACAGACATGCCAGTTCCAGTTGTTTTCCTAATGGCAATTTCTATCTACATATGAGGGGTCATTTTGAGCTATCTTAAAGTATGGAATAAAGGAAAATGACTGTGTAAATTGTCTTTTATCAGTCTTCAAGGAACCTTTGGTGAATGACACTATTTTTAAGCCAGTAGCTCAAAACATTGATTTTATTTATTATACAAGATATGTGCTTCCATGTGGGCAATACAGTTTTATTTTGTTTTGTATTTCTGATAGAAATTTTACTTTAATTAGAAAAATGAAGGAAGGATTTTTAGGTGATATTTTTGTGTGTATGCTGTCATGCTATATTTTACATATTTATATCAAATGGTAACAGAATGCCTTTTCCCAGTTGTTATATATAGTCATGCACTGCATAACAATGTTTCTGTCAACAATGGACTGCATATATGATGGTGGTCCCATAAGATTATAATGGAGCTGAAAAATTCCTATCGTCTTGTGATGTCATAGCCATCTTAATGTTGTAGCACAATGCATCGTGTTACTCAGGTCTTTGTGGTGATGCTGGTGTAAACAAACCTACTGCACTGCCAGTCATATAACAATTTAGCACATACAATTATAGACAGTACATAATACTTGATAATGATAATAAATGACTATCTTACTCATTTAGCTATTTTACTATACTATACATTTTATCATTATTTTAGAGTGTACTCTTTCTACTTACAAAAAAATAGAAAGTTACTGTAAAACGATATGTCATGTTATACCAGCAGCTGCCTCATACATCTCGTGTTTACTGCATCTCTTGATTGCATCATTTTCTCTTGTGCTTGATCTAATCTTGTGTTGTTTTGTTCATCATGTACCCTAAGGGTACAAAATCCGCTGCTAATGTTGCCAGTAAGAGGCCACATCAACTGATTGAACTGGAAGTGAAATTAAAAGTGATTGAGGACCACAAAGGTGGAGAATCAATGATGGTTATTGCTCACCAGTCAGGCATGTCCCATCCCACCACAGCTACAATCTTGAAGAACAAGAAAAAAGTGACAAAAGTTGTTAAAGGATCTGCTTCATCGAAGGCAATGCAAATAACAAAAATTCAAGAAGGGCATATATCAGACATGGGGAAAATTTCAATGACCTGGACTGAAGACCAAACACAGAAGCATATCCCTATCAGCACCATGGTGATGATGGCCAAAGCAAAAATTTTACTTGTGATGTTGAAATAAAAGGTTGAACCTGACTATGTTGTTGAATTTACTGCTAGCTCTGGGTAGTTTAAACAATTAAAGAATTGTTATTCATTACATAATGTGAAAGCGAGTGGTGAGTGTGCAAGTACTGATATGAAGGCAGTTGAAGGATTTTTGGAAACTCTTGTGGAGAAAAGTTACTTGTCAGAGCAAATATTCAACATGGATGAAACCTACCTATTCTGGAGATGGGTGTCTGAAAGGACTTTCATCCATAAGGAGGCCAAGTGAAGGCCAGATTTCAAGGTTTTAAGGATAAGGTAACAGTCTTGCTTGGAGGCAATGTTGCAGGCCACAAATTGAAACTCTTTTTGATCTGGACAGTGAGAATCCCGGGGCCTTAAAGCACATCAATAAGCATGCACTGCCAGTGTCTACAGGAGCAATAAGAAGTCATGGATAACCTAGCTTCTCTTCCAAGATGCCCTCCTGAATTGCTATGCCTACAAAATGGAGAAGTACTGTTTGGAGAATGACATACCTTTCAAGATTTTGCTCATTGTTGATAATGCTTCTCCTTTTATTGGTGATACTCATCCCAATATCAAAGCAGTGTACCTCCCTCCAAACATCATGTCTTTCATCCAACTAATGGATCAAAGCGTTATAGCAGCTTTTAAGACCTACTACCTGAAGGGGACCTTTGCACAGGCTATTGGTGCAGCTGAGGAAGACACTGATGCAATTCTGGAAGAATTACAACATCTATGACTGCATCAGGAACCTTGCTTGGGCTTGAGGTGATGTCACCAAGGAGTGTGTGAATGGCACCTGGAAGAAGACATCCAAGAGGTTCATCCACAACTTCAAAGGATTTGCCAAGGATGAGGAGGTTGCAAACATCAACCAGGCTGTGCTTGAGAGGGCAAACAACTTTAACCTGGGTGTGGATGAGGATGACATTGAGGAGCTCCTAGAGGTGGTCCCTGAGGAACTGACTGATGAGGAGTTGTTGGAACTGGGACAGGAATGCATAGCTGAAGAACAGGCAAGAGAAAAGAAAACTGCAGGAGAAGAAAAAGAGGAAGAACCCCCAATAAAATTCACAGTGAAGGGATTAGCAGAAGCTTTTGCAGACCTCAACAAGTTCCTTGAAACATTTGAAAACATGGACCCCGACACTGAAAGGTTTTCATTAATAGGGAGGAATGTTCATGGTGCATTTGCTTACAAGCAAATCTATGACGAAGAAAAGAAACAAACCAAGCAAACTGCCATGGACGTACTTCTGAAGAGAGTGACCCCTCCTCAAGCGGAGCTTCAGACTGGTCATTCTGGAGGCATTCCAGAAGGAGGCATTGTTGTCACAGAAGATGATGGTCCCATGCATATTACTGCCCTGAAGACCTTTCAGTGGGACAAGATGTGGAGGCGGAAGACAGTGATACTGATGATCCTGACCCTGTGTAGGCCTAGGCCAATGTGTGTGTTTGTGTCTTAGTTTTTAACAAAAAAGTTTAAAAAGTAAAGACATAATAAAAAAGTTTTTAAATAGAAAAAGGCTTATAAAGATATAAAGAAAAAAATATTTTTGTACAGATGTACAATGTGTTTGTTTTTTAAGCTAAGTGTTATTACAAAAGAGTCAAAAAGTTAAAAAGTTTATAAAGTAAAAAGTTACCATAAGCTAAGGTTAATTTATTATTGAAGAAAGAAATTTTTTTTTTATAAATTTAGTGTAGCCTAAGTGTCCAGAGTTTGTAAAGTCTGCAAATTCACTCACTGACTCACCCAGACCAACTTCTAGTCCTGCAAGCCCCATTCATGATAAGTGCCCTATGCAGGTGTACCACTTTTTATTTTTCATACTGTGTTTTTACTGTACCTTTTCTGTGCTTAGATACACAAATGTTTACCATTGTGCTACAATTGCCTACAGTACTCGGTGCAGTAACACGCTGTATAGGTTGGTAGCCTAGGAGCAAGAGGCTCTACCATACAGCCTAGGTGTGCAGTAGGCTATGCCATCTAGGTTTGTGTAAGTACACTCTCTAATGTTCATACAATGACAGAATCACCTAATGATGCATTTCTCAGCACATATCCCCATCGTTAAGCACGTCTGTATTTGTATATATCCTGTATTCCCATCAAGATTCTAAGAACAAGAACTGTGCATTTGCTTTTCATGACAGCTGACATGGAGAAATTTTAGTGTTACATAGAGAATTGTTGATTGTTTTATCTCATTCATAAGGATTCAGAAGACGAAAAATATGACCAACAAAAAGTAAAAGTGTATTAGGAATGACTAGAAATATTTCAGTTTGTACCTCCTACAGCTAATGTGCCCATAGCCCAACTCTCATTCTTGATTTCTTCAAAATCAGAGTGTTCTATAAATACGTACACCGCAGTAATGGTACAAACAAGAAGTAGCATTCCAGGTAGTCATTTGTATTCCACTGAGGGCTGAAGCCCTCTTGCTGCCAATGCTTTGTCTCAAACAGCTTTGCAGCACTGAGCATGTCCTAGGGGCATCATCTGAAGACCTATTTGGGCCATTGGCATCCCAGAGTGCCAGCCCTAGAGAGGGTCAACATAACCAGAGGACCCCAAAGGATAGGATACCAAGGAGGGCTGGCCCATGAGCTCACATCCTCCTTCCTTCAGCTGCAGGGAAGACACTGAAAGTCAGAGCTGCACTGCGCTCCACTGGACACAACTCCTGAGGACTTGTGTCAGAACTGATGTATGTCTCTCAGAAGCATAGCCTGGAGCTCAGAGAGGCTCTGGAGTCATCGTCAGATGACCCATGACAATTCCTTCCTCCACTCCCTAGTCCTGAGCAAGAGTAGTACCTCGAGGCAAAAGAAGAGAGGTTTTCCTTGGGAGGACGTTCCCAGGGCCCCCACAATGCGTCCATCCACTGGTGCTGCAGTGACACATCAGCAGGATTGGGGGCCCTGCATGGTTACTGATTGCCCAGGGGAGGGTTCCTAGGTGACTTTCCATCCTTAGTGTGGAACACACCAGAAATTTTCCTCCGTGGCTGACATTATGCAACTAACGTGGTGCAGTAAGTATGAGGCCTGAAGCTGCGCACAGGACTCCAGTGCATTTCCCTAAGGCACTCTCCCTGTGCACGTCTAAGTGGACAGGATGAGCTGTGCTGTCACCTTTACTGCAGCTCAAGGCATCAGCCCATCTCACAGAGCCCTGGAACCTTCCTGTTGCTGTCAGACTCTTTTCCTGGCACATGAGCGTGAAGCACACAATCACATATAAAGGCTGAGTCTTAGGTAAGAAAATGTCAATTTACATTTCAAAAGTGTTTTTATCTATTTCAGGAAGACATATCCTCTTCTCATTAAACATCTACCTGCAATCAACTTTGATGTAGAGTGGACCTTGATCCACCTCTCACAGATTTGCTGGACAGTTTTAAACCCTCCTAATCTCAGGCTGATTCACATTTAGCTGCTAAGATTTTTAGCTGAGTATTCAGCTGCAATCACCACTTCATTTGATCATTTAAATAGAGGAATGCATTTTTTTCTCTTGACTCCTTTAATCTTTTCCTTATTAACAAAAAAGTCTTTACGTCAGAAGGTGGGCAGGGATATGAAGTGAATTACTGACCTCTTTGGAGAAAAGTCTATACAAACATAAGGCAAAATTGCATCTGAGCCTTCTAAAACTGAGCTTCCTGCCCTTTACAAAACTTTCACCCCTTTATGACTAGTTGAAAACACCCATATTTGTGTCTTTTTAACTACTTTCTACATATTTTTAATATATTCAATATATTAAATATATTTGCAATAAATCACAAGACAATATAGTGGAGTGGAGACAGATTGCCTAGGCTCATGTCCCAGCTCTGGTAATTCCTAGGTTTCCTAATCTTTCTGCGTCTCAGTGTGCTCATCTGTAAAATGGTCATATAATAGTGATTCTCTAAGAAGACTGTTGTGCAGAGTGAGTTAATATATGTAAAGCATTAGAACAACACTGGCACAAGGTTTGAGTTCTATGATTTCTCAAAACAATATCTAAAATGATATATTTTAAAATTCCGAAATTAGGTTAACCAATTTTCGCTCAAGTTATCCATCATCAGGATGCGTCTACCTCAGCAATAAGCTCCAACTGTGTCACCTTGAGGAAACCCTTTAATTTTTTCTTTGGTTTCCTAGGCTGTAAAATGGAGACAACAGTGATGCTTGCCTCATAGGATTGTTGTCTACCAAATGAGACAAAGAATTGGGAACCTGTCCCGTAAGGGTCTGAGGCCAGTCACCTAACTCAAGGCAGGAAGAATAATGCCTGGCAAGTGAGGTCAGGCAATGGGGAGCAGACAGGGTTGCTGTTCATGAGGCCACAGTATTAATAATAAGGTGAACAAAGTCTAGCTTGGGATCTCCAAAAGACAGGCACAGGAATGGCTAAGAAATCAAAGTCAACATAGGTCAGAGAGGAACAGAATATAGAAGTAAAACTAATTAATATATTTCAGCAAACAGGAGAATTTTCCCAATATTTTTTTGTCCCCAAACAAAATTCCCTCCAGTGTACCATATGCCCTTATCTTATCAATTATGTTAAACAAACATGTGACAAGATGAATAGTTGAATGCTGTCTTAAGCAGAGGCAGGTTCTCTAGTGGAGGAAGAAACAAGATTGAAATATTAAGGCTTCCACGGGGGAGAGCGCAAAGGGGAGGTTTTGGCCACAGTGCAATATGTCTAGATGAATTGGCACCATCCTCTCTGCCCCATTGAATCCTCATCCACCCCTCCTTGGAAGGGAAACACATTCAGGAACTGGCCCAAGGGCCATACCAGAATTGGGCACTAGACACAGTAATTAGTTAAACTGCTCTAATATTTATTAGCACAGAATTAGTTAAGTCCTGACAGAACTCGGATGGAGCTGGCTGCTGACAGGCATTGTTCAAATTCAAAGCAGGAGGCTGCTCTGGTGAGGAGAGCTTCTAGTAGAAGTTTTCTAGTCCAGGGGGTCTCAGTCTTACTCTCCATCTGAATCACCTGGGGATCTTGTTAAACTACAGATTCCCATTCAGTAGATCTGGGTGGGCCCAAGATTGTGTACTTCAACAAGCTCCCACGTGATGCTGCTGTTGCTGCTCCGAGGATCCCATTTTGTGGAGGAGGGGTCTAGTCTTCTGGGAAAGTCTCTCAGAGAGAAAGGGTTTTGACAGTGGGTGACCTCAATCTGAGAGCTTTAATAAGAGATACAAGCTTGTTTATTATCTTACTAGATCTCTTTGGAAGTCTCTAAAGGTTGAAAGGGTTCACCCAGGTTCACTGTCTAAGGAGTGGGTAAATGATTCTCAAACTTTCAAGAAGTTGTTGGAAAACAAGATGGTAGGTTTCCCTGCAGTTTTTTTCTGAGTGTCCTGCCCACTAGAGACCCAACAGCTCTTTAAGGCATGTCTTCCAGGCACATTAGAGTTCTCCTGTGGGATTCTGTCACTGTTTTTACAGGTCAGAGGTGTCAGATCAACCTCAGTGGTCAGATCGACCACTGGGCTGGAGCCAGAATACCTGGCTGACATGATGGGTTTGATTAAACAATCTCTAAGCACTCATTCTGCTCTGAAGTGACATGAGTCTAGGTTCTGGTTTCTCTCATCAAAGTATGGGGGAATTTTTGTTTTAGTAACTGTTTGTTTTAATCAGAGTTAATGCACATGGCTCAGAACAAAAGGGGGAATGTCAATACAACGTGATCATCCAGTAATGGAAGAGATGGTGCCCCATCCTGTGACATCTGATTATGATAAGTAATTTAATTGAGGCATGCAGTTAACCAAGGGGAAAACAACCTCCTGAAAAGTTGGCTTTAAAAAATTCTGCACAAATAGTCATATAAATTCATCCATTTTCTATGGCATAGACAAAAGTAACTTTTCCTTTTTATCTTGAATATTGGTGTATAATCATTTTGAACAAAATGATACCTATCTAACCATCCTAACAGCTTATGTTCACCTCCTTCAAGTCTTTGCTCTCCTTTTTCTTTTCTGGTAGCAACCATCATCTTCTAGCAGACTATATAATTTAGATATTTCTTATGTTTATAGTTTATTGCCTAACACTGTGCTAGAGTGGGCCTCCATCCCACAAGGGCAGGGATCTCTTTTTCTTGTTGTTTACTGAAAAACTTAGAATAGTATTTGGTATACAGAAAGCATTCAAAAAAACCTAAACCACTTAAATCTTCTAAATCCAAACCCCTGATTCCAGTCTCTTGGGAAGAAAGCAAGATGGATAAGATGAGGAAAGAGACACATTTGTGCATATAGGTTAAGTTTTTGCACTATGCATTGCACCTGCTGGATGATTAAAAGACTTCAGAGTTTTAGAATAAGCTCTGCTAGAAATAGTCACACTAACTAATGTCAGTTGTTTTATTGGAAAGATATTTAGAATTCAAACAGAAGAAATAGCAATATTTTTAGTAAAGCGTTTATTATAATTGATTTAATGATAGAAGAGCAGAGGCAGATGAGGGTACACCTTTTATTTTTTTTCCATATTAACTACAGATGTCTGCCTTATTCTTTATTAGTATTTCTCGATCTCTGAAGACAGCAGAATTTTGATAACCTTCCAAATACTGACAAAGCAAGGCTCAGTAGCATCAAGGGCTCTCACAGATCCACAAAGAGGCTGTGGTGGAGATAAAAGTGGAAGTGAGCTCTTAGCAGTGGAAGAAGCTTATGTCACCTGCACCATGAGTAACTGAGCAGGGCCTTTATTGTCTCTGTTGGCTTCTCCAATCAATGAAACCTAAGTACATAGCCTCCCTGACCCAGGCTTGTTTCAATTCCTCACTACAAAGCCCTTCACTCAATCATCTTCCATGTACTGGCACCTTAGGAAAGCTCTCTTTTGTGCAGAATGCATCAGGTTAGGTAGCTGGAGAAGTGTTCTTTTTATTACTGCAGTCATGTCCCAGTAATCCATTTAATAATAGCAATTATAATAACATCTTGAATTTAAACAGTGCCTTTAGCACTACTTTCTCATCAGTCTATTGTTATTTCTTTTATAGTTTTCTTCTCAATGCTTACAAATAAAATGGACAGATGTAGAGGACAGGCTCCTTGAATTATAAATATTACTTTACAGGATCATTTAGTCAAGTATGGCATTGCCCAAAACAAATTACTGCAGACTGTTTTGTGATTTATGGTTTATGTGCCAAACTGCTCATAAAATCCAGGCTCAATAAAATCCAGAAGGCCTTTGAGAAGGGATCATCTGCTACAACTGCAGGCCATCAAGAGAATACGGGTACACATTCTCCATGTGGCAGCGTGGCATTGAGGAAAGACCATTAACTTCAGAGTCAGAAAAATGGACAGTGAAATTGAAATTCTGGCTCTATCCTTATTAGCTGTGTAACCTTGAGCAAGTTGGTTTCCTCCGTAGGAAGTTGGAGTGCAGATTAAATCAGATAATATAAACATACTATAAGCACTCAATAAAAAGTAGTTGGCATTTTCACTGTTGTCTAAATCTTGAGGATATCAACTTTATAGCTTCTATGGTATACTACTATTAAGAAAAATTACCATTATTAATAAATATATATTTATTGAGCATTTCATATGTGATATGCTGTTATATTAATATAGAATACAAGATAGAATAAGTATTAATTATCCCATCTTATAAAGAGACTGAGCAAATCACAACCTTTCAGTGTCCTGCCTAAAAGCCTCCAGAGTTTTCCCATGGCACTTGGAGTAAAATCCAGACCACGTGCCCTGGCTCACCAAGTCCTACAAGAGCTGGCCCTTTCCTTCCTCTGTGACTCATCTCCTACCTCTGCATCCTCATCCTTCACCAGCACCCCCACCCTAAGTTTCCCAAACTCAACAAGCTTGTTCTCTCTGTGTAGAGTCCCTGTACTGAGGGCCCCCATCCCCTACTCCAACCCCATTTTTTGCATGGTTATCTCTCTGTCATTCATATCTTGGAATAAATGCCATTTCCAGAGAGGCCTTTCTCAACCAGCCAATTGATAGTAGCCATGAGTCATTCTATGTGACATTACCTGATGTTACTTTTCTGCATAGTTCTTATTACTCTCTGATTATTGCTCTTGTTTAGCTAGCAATTTTTTTGTTGCTTACACACACACATGCACAAAGATCAGCCCCAAGACCCTCAGGAAACTTGACAGCTGTGTTCATTTCTGCATCCCCAGTTCTTAGAACACTTCCTGGCACATATTAGGTGCCCATAAATATTGCAGACTGACTGACTGAATAAATGAATGAGTAACCTTATCACTTTCATGTTCAGAAGACTTTCCTTGTGTCTAGGCAAAATTTAAATTTAAAGTCACTTCCCCAGTTTGCTTGTCTATAGACAAAGAGAACAAACAACACAACTCATGCATCAAACATCCTTTATTTGTGAAAACAAACCTTGAAGTGTTACCTCACATACACAACCCACCTAATTCTCCTCTCCTGTGACTAAGCAGTTGTAGTATACTGATTTCTGGTACCTCTTTTCTAGTCTTGGTTTAAGCCAAGAGTCTTTTTTAATTCCCAGCCCCAACCATGGCCATCACCACCCTGCCCCCTTGAGACCTGCACTGGGAAGAATGTAGCACTGACAGTGACCAAGGCCCCATCCCAGGCTCTTTGTGCTGTTCCTGAACTTCCTAATTCTGAGTGAGCAATGTTCATGACCAGCTGGTAACATCTCTGCAATATTTCCTCCTGAGATAAGAATGTCTACTCTACTGGACTATAATGGGAATTAAATAAGGTAATGCATGCAACGTGCCTGTGGACACTAAAAATTGTGCCTCCTTTTGAAGATATATCTGGGAAGAGATGAATGTCAAGAAGGAGAAAAATATCAGAAAGTTCTTAAAGTTCCAAAAATGCAAACAGTTCTCTGGTAAGCAGATTTTCTCTGCCTAGGGTGCTTTAATAAATAATTAACCTTACACCTATTTGCTTGTAACTCAGAGAGGAATACTGTCAGGTAGCAATAAATTATTGCTGTAATATAAGCGACAAAACAGAATAAGGTTTGTACTTTTAAAAGGTATATATTTTAGATTTTTCCCCAAAACAATCCAGATGACTTGCAAAGAGACTGTCTTAAATAAATCCCGACATACCAAGAGGGCTCCAGAACTCACTGCTGAGTGCAGCTGAGCTGCGTAAGCCCCAAAAGCAAATGGGGTAGTGAAGAGGGCAGGATGGGGACAATGACACAGATGGGCAATGAGAGTCTCTTCAATGGAGTCACATAGTTGCTCAGAGTTAGAAGGCTTTTGTTGTAATTATAAATATTATCAGTTCTGAATCAATTAAAACTATCAGAACGTAGAAGTGTTTTCAATGTACAAAATTAAGAGCATCCAAGAGACAAACAAACAAAATAATTCAGAAACAAGTCTCTGAATTTGTTTCCATGTGCTCTTGTGAGAGAAGTTAAATGTGGGTCAACACAGCAATTAGACTATTGACAAAAAACAGAGATAAACAGACATACAAGTAACTTCTCTGAAAAATTATCCAAATAGTTTTTCTTAACTCAGTTCAGTTAATGCTTATTTAGTCCCTTCTGTACATGACACCATGCCTGCTTCTCCATTATGTACCTTGTGGTTCTCAATACATCACCCAGTTAAAATTTTCACAAATTTTTCTAAGCTTTCAATTTGGGCTTAATAGTTTTCACTCATTGCTTTTGATCTGAACTTCAATAGTTAGGTAAATAATGAAACTCGAAAGAAAATTCAACCAACCTTGCTAAAAATAATGCCCGCTCTTATCCTTTTCCCTTTCTAAAGTTGTAATTTGCTTCTGTTTGTTCAAAAATTCTATGGTATTCCCACAAAAACCCTACCCTCACTGCTATTATGATATATTCATGTACAATACTTTTAAAATTCACCCTAACTTATACAAAAAAGCAAAAGAATAACAATGAGGATTTATTATTCACATTGGAGAACACTTTACAAAACGATTCATCACATTAAACATAGCACTTCTTTCATGCAGTTATCATAGTAATCAATTTACCAAAATTGAACTTTCACACTTTTCAGGAATGTATCTATTGTCCAAAGTGCAGTCCAAATTTTAATCACTACATTTCATGATCAATCAAGTAAAGTATACCACACACATTTCTATTAAAAACACACACATGGGGGGCCAGCCCTGCTGGCCCAGTGGTTAAGTTCAGTGCACTCTGCTTTGGTGGCCTGGTTTGGTTCCCAGGCATGGACCTACACCACCCACCTGTCAGTGGCCATGCTGTGGCAGAAGCTTACATACAAAATAGAGACAGATTGGCAACAGATGTTAGCTCAGGGTGAGTCTTCCTCAGCAAACACACACACACACACACACACACACACACACACACACACTTAGATTGGAGGGGGTTTGCTTGTTTTTGTGGAAATTGAAGAGTTCATAGCTCCATTTACACATAGAAAATGCTCTGAACATCATGAGAAGGGTGGTCAAAGTAATGCTAACCCCTAAGGAGACATATAGGGGGAAGAGAAAGAATTAGATGAAGGAGGCAAGGAAAGGAATAAACTCCTGGATAATGTCAGGATTCAATGCTCCACAAATCCTCTCACGTTTCTACACAATCAGGGCTTTCTGAGCCCTGTTAGCAACCTAGGTTAAAGGAGTAGCAACCCTAAAAATAGAGACCTCCAGAGAGATATGTCTTAACTCTCATTGGAGCCATTTTTTTACCTTCTAGAGTGTGAAATAGAGACCTTCCCCTCCTCTCTCCAGAGAGGAATTGTTTACATTCTGGAGCAAAAGTCTCTCTACATCTTCTGAAGGGAAGATGAGCACCAGCCACCCTACACAAGCTCCAAGATTCATAGTTTGTGGGTTCCTCTCTGTGGTGCATGTGCGGGGACATCGGGCCTTCATTATGTAACTCTGTGGGGAAGCGGGGCCTGGGGAACTGGAACTAAGATGCTCTGTGATGAACAATTTGTCTATTTTCTGATTCAGAAAACTTGTGATCCCTGTAAGGGTATATATATATATACCCTTTTAATTATATATATATATAATTAAAAGATAAAAAGAATTTGTGGATAAAGAAAGGGAATTAATTTGGTGGCAGGGGGAGAGCACTCTTAGATAGACCAGGATTTCTCAATTTGGGCACTGTTGACATTTTGGACCAGATAATTCTTTGCTGTGGGAGACCATCTTGTGCTTGTCAGATGTTTAGTGGCACCCCTGTCCTCTACCCACTAGATGTCAATAGTACCTCCTCCAGTCAAGACAACCAAAAATAGCTCCTAACATTGCCAAATGTCTCCTATGATGCAAAATCACTCCTAGTTGAGAACCTCTGATATAGACTGATTGAATGTCACCAAATATGACCTCAAATTCATACTAGGCTTCAGATGTGTCCCATTTAGTGGCCCTCATGCAACTGGCTTTCTCCTTTTGCTTTAGCAGACATTACCTCAGTACTAGTTTAGGTCGCTAGTAAAGATACCATACCCTAAAGCAATACTTTAGGGGATTATTCTATTTAAAATGGTATATCTCCTCGAATAAATTATAGAATAAGTATGTGATTTCCTCAAGAGAATAGTCCAATTAATTGGACAGTAGTAGTCCAGTTTAAAAAATATATGAATTTTTTCACCATCTACAGAATTTCAAGGTTAGAAGGGATCTAACTCCTCATCGCCTCTGATCACACTTTTTAATGCCTTAATATTCTCTCCAATGTTCCTGGTGAGTGATGGTCCATCCTGTGCCTAAATATATCCACTGATGGGAAGCTCAATCCTCTTGAAGAGGCCCATTGATTTCTAGATAATTTGGAATATTAGAATTTTCTCCCTTAAATTGAAGAAAAACTAACTCCTTTTCACTTCTAACCATTCATCCTGTGGGTCATTCAAACAAATCAAAAATCCCTTCCTACATGACAGAACATAATATATTTGTATTCAGTATCATATTTCTCCACTATCTACCCTTTTCTGGATTAAATACTTATAATTCCTTCCACCATCTTTTGTAGGGCAGGATTTTAAGTCCTTTCATCCTCCTGGCCATCCTCTGAAATATTTACAGTTTATTCATGTAGCTTTCATAATCTGGTTTCCAAAATTTAATGCCATGCTCCAAGTGGGGCCTGAATATATTATACCATAAGAGCAGATAGCAGAGGGACTATCACCTCTTCATTCTAGACATTACATTTCTTTTAATGTAGCCTAAGATGGCTGTGTTTAGCAATAAAGCAAACAGAGAAGGGACAGAGGGACTTTGTGAGATCAGTGGTATAATTCTGATGAATAATAAAGAAAACAGAGATGCTGTTATGCTTCTGTCATCTCTAATAAGGAAAATTATCTCTTGAAAGATAATTTTAAAAGAGAAAATGGCTTCATCTCTTTGTCGAACAAACCATATCGTTAATTCACATTGAACTTACTCTCACTGTCAACTAGAAAAATTTTCCTTTCATATGAGATTTTGCCAAATCTGCTATCTTTATTTGTGAAATTAGCATTTGGATCCAATTTTAGAGTCTTACATTTAATTTCATACCAGTGAGTCTCTGTAATAATATTTTCTAGATTTTTATTTAAGATTAACATTGAACTCCCAAGTCTGTAGTTATGAACTCTGCATTTTCATGCTTTTAGAAAAATGTAACAGTTTGCCTGTTCCTCTCATCTAGCACCTCCTACTGTTGTCTACATTTTTGTACATATTCTGCTTCATTCGTGGCCACCTTCTGCAATATTTCTTCTACTAAGATGAACGAATCACTTCAAGAGGGGGTGATCTTGCCATCAATGGACTTGTTCAAACATAGGCCAGATATCAGTTATTAAGAATTCTCTTTCAGGGGCCAGCCTGGTGGTGTAGTGGTTAAGTTCACCCACTCCGCATCTGGCGGCCCAGGGTTCACAGGTTTGGATCCTGGGCGCAGACCCACACACCACTTGTAAAGCCATGCTGTGGCAGCATCCCATATAAAGTAGAGGAAGGTGGGCACGGATGTTAGCCCAGGGCCAGTCTTCCTCAGCAAAAAGAGGAGGATTGGCAACAGATGTTAGCTCAGGGCTAATCTTTCTCACACACACACACACACACAAGAGAATTCTCTTTCAGAAAATAATTCACCTTGGTAGAAAAGACAGAAGCATAACATCTTATTTTGATTATTATTAATCAAAATTATACCATTGACATCAAGCAGCCCAGCCATTCTTTCTCTGTTTGTTCTATTGCCAATATAAGAAATTAAAGTCTCTTTTGATGTTCTTCCCATTTTTTCTGAGCCTGAGTTTCTGAACTCCAGTCAAGGTCATGTTCTGGGAGGTTTTGGGAGATGTGAATACAGATAAACCCTAAGCCTGGAACACCCTGAACTCAAAATAAGAAAGAAATTGTTCAAGAAATTAAATAGGATGTAATCTTCCAGGATTGCATAGATATACTGAATAACTGGCTTTGTCTTCACCCACTATAAATGCATAAACTTAATGTTTTTCACTATTTTATCAGCAATTCTTTAGAAGCCCTAGGGCAAAGAATCAGAATTAAGAGGTTTTTATCAATAGTAAAAATTAAAGTATCCTGGAAGCTTTGAAATCTGAAAAGATTATGGCTTTCTCTGCACCCCTGTCCTCACACATGCACACAAATATCAGAGAGTATCTATCACAAAAATGCACAATGACTCTGATATGCAGTCACCATCTACTTTCTATTTCTCTCTCCTATACTTTTAAAAGGCAACTTCAGGCCCATCAATAGTGTGAAAGTATTTTTGAACAACTCTATCATTCATATAATGTCTTTCTTTAATTGCTTAATATTCTACCTTCCCAACACCCTGTAAATTTATTGGAGACAGCAATGGCATCTGATCTTCCATATGAACCCATGAGCAACTAAAAAAAAAAAAAAGGTAAATTTGCTGAACTGAAGTCCCCATGAAAAGCTATGCCTAGAATATATGTTTGAAAGATAAAGTTATTTTATGCACCAGTATTTTTGTTTTGTAGTAATAATCTGTCTGTCAACGTTCACAGCAGTATTTTTTCTGATTCGTTTCTGTTCCATCTGCTGTCCCTGATAGCCCTTTAATTAGGTTGCTTGTTTGTGAAATGCCAGTTTGCTATGCTCGTTCTCCTTCATGGATTCAAAAATAATCAGGGCAGGTGTTGTATAAATTGTATAGGATGACATGCTGTCATGATCAATTGCTAATTAATTTCAGATTCTTTCTGCTTCTGTGATGTGGGTGCACTCTCAAATGAAAAACAACAAACAATCATTACACATTTTGTGTTTGTTAAAGTACTTCATAATTAATAGCAGAGATGGGATTAATTTTTAAGCAGTGGTTTCATCCAAGTGTTAGCAAAGACTCTCTTGTCTAGAAATGATTGTTGATTTTATTTTTTACTCTAAGAAGCCAGTGATTGTTTCCAGGCAACACATGAATATGGGGAGAAAAAAAATCCACTTTGGACAGAACTCCCATATACTATTAAAGGTGAAACATTTTAAAAAGGAGTCAAGAAATGTAAAGGGCCCTTCATATTTTTAACAACTGAAATATCACTCAACTATTGAGTTCTGTCCATGTACCAAGTACTCAGCCTGTATTGTGCCATTTAACCTTTACACTAACTAAATGGTGTTGTATGACCATGATATAGATGAGGAATCTGTGGTGCCAGGCAGACCACTTTCATGAACAATGCTTTGAGTTGAGTGCTGCAAAATCACACAGCATTGGCTAAGCAGTAGGCTTTATTGGGGAAAGGGGGAAATGTAAAAGGCCAGAGTCAGCATGCATAGGGTATGGGTTCCCAGCTTGTTACCTCATTGTGAGGCAGGCCGGACAGATACTCTGCTGAACTCTCAGTGTGATTCCATATTCTTTTACCTTTAACAGTGTAAGGTATAGCAGTTGTGTCAGGAGGACATAATCAGACTGTGTTTTGGGTGCAATCTGTTTCTGGGTGTCAGCAATTTACAGAAGTTGTCTGGAAAGCCAGCTCCCAGGCCCTAGAAACCTTGAAGTCTATGAGACATCCTAGCCTCTCCTATGGAAATAGACACAGTCCCAGGAGTAGCTGCTCCCACTGACAGAAGGGGAGACCTGGGTGTCAGCACTCTTTGTCCAGGTGACCCAGAATGAATAGCCCATGGTTATGTTTGAGTTATTTTGTACATTGAACCACAGAAATTAAGTTACTTACTAGGGATCAGAAGATAGTTGAATGATATCATTGAAATGTCAAGAGAAACAGTCAACCTAGAATCATGAACCTGCAAAGCTATTTTTTTGGAATAAGGTAGTCAAAAACTGAGAGTTTACTTACTATCAATAGATCTACAATAAAGACTTACCAAGATGTACTCCAGGTAGAAGGAAAATGACAGCAAAAAGAAGTAAGAGACACAAGAGAAAATGATTAGCAAAATAATTGACAAACGTAGATAATTCTCAACAAACACTGTCTGAATTAAGAAATAAAAGGAAAACAATATCTAATTTGTGGGATTAAAAAAAGATTAAACAAATAATGGACAGTAATATCACATAAGTCAGGAGAGGATGATATAGTCTATGGTCCATGTTTCTTTAGGGGAGAGATTTTGATGTAATACTTAGACTCAGATACATATGATAATATTTCAAGAATAACTATTTAGAATGAGAAATATGTATAATTATGAAACAGAAGAGGGAAAATGGAATAAGAAAACAAAGACAGCCTATCAAAAGATTAAGAAGGCAAGGGAAATAAAGAAACATAAATAAGTGGAATAAAATGTAAATCACTAAGTAAGATGATAGAAACATGTACAAATATGTCAGTGCTCAAAATAAATGAAAAAAACCTCACCAAGTAAAATATAAAGAATCTCAAACATTTTTTAATTTAGTTAAGTGCAGTGTACAAGAGGCACATTGTCTTAGTCAGCTCAGCCTGCTATGACAGAATAACAGAATACCATAGACTGGGTGGTTTAAACAACAGACATTTATGTCTCACAGTTCTGGAGACTAAGTTTAAGATCAAGGTGCTGTCAGATTCAGTTTCTGGTGAAAGCTTCTTCCTGGCTTGCAAATGGCCACCTTCTCGCAGTGTCCTCACATGGCAGAGAGAGAGAGCTGTAGTCTCTCTTCCCCTTCTTATAAGAACACTAATCCCATAGGGGTCCCTCCCTCATGACCTCATTTAAACCTAATTACCTCCCAAAGGCTCATCTCCAAATACCATCACATCAAGGGTTCGAGCTTCAACATAGGAATGTGGGGGGAATACAAACGTTTAGTCCATAACACATGAACAATACATAAGGATATAGGAAAGCTGAATGTAGGATAGAAGATTGTCTTTTACGTATTACACCAACTAGGCACAATAAAGCTGGGGTCACCATTTTAATACCCCCTATTATAGATGTTAAGACAGAAAGCATCATCAGGAATAGATAGGGATACTACATTATTCTAAGAGGTTCAGTTCAACAGGAAGATATTACAGTTCTAAACTTCAATAGGCCCAATAAAATAACATTATATATAAATCAAAAATTGATAGACATACAGAAAGAAAAGGATGAATTTGCCATTACAGTGAACAGTTTTTGTCACATCTCTGACGGTTTTTAACACAAGGCATGCTCACTTGTTATATATTTTCTCTGGTTTCTCTGGGGCCCAGAGCAGCACAGCTGAGTGGTTGAGGCAGAGATGACATGGTTCACAAAGCCTAAAATATTTACTATTTGGCCTTTGACAGAAAATGTTAATGAACCAATGTCCTAGAGGAACATCCTGAGACAAATATTTGAGTAAGTAGTTTATTTGCAAAGTGCAGAAAACACTGGTAGGGAAGTGGAGAAAGAAGATGGGGAGAAGAAGGCAGTCACCAAAATATGGGCCAGCCAGCTACAGCTGTGGGCAGCCTATGCTTATTCTATGGGATAACTCTGGGAACCCTGTAGAACACACACCTCAGAGAAAGAGCCAGGTTTAGGACCTACCATGACATCGGTTCCAGCTGCAGCCCTAACGGAACCAAAGCAGCATACTGAGAAGGGAATGGATGTATAAGAGCAAAGTGAAGAGGGATGATGGCAGAAGTTCATCCTAATCCTACCCCCTCAAAGTGCACATTTCTGGTGAAGTTCAGGTCTGAACTGAAGAAACAGGGAGAATTTTTGAACTGAAAGCAGACAAATCTGGCAATAGGGGTATAAGTACATTGAGTGGTACAAAGATAAAAACTAAGAAATATAATTTAATCAACTAAAATTGGGTAGATGAAAAGAGGAAAGGGAGAAGGGAAGAAAAAGAAATATGTGTGAGCTTTGAATCATTATTCATAATATTAAAGAAAAATGGGGAAAAAATGCTAAATATCCACACACCAGAGACTGACTAAATAATACCTAAGTGAGATGGGAAAAGCTATGAACTTTGAGGAGTCTCCTTGAGACAGGACAGGAAGAGCCCATGGTGTGCAAGGATTTTGGAGGGAGAAAATGAATGCTATGTCATAACTGACCTCACCAAGTCCAGCTCACTTAATTCAACAGTAATGAAAGACAGTTCCCAAGATACTAGGATCTAGAAGATCACAAAACAGCACAATGTGAGAGAGAGACTGGGCTAGGGAGTGGCATTTGTTTGGGTGGAGGGTGAAGTTTTCTCTAAGGAGGAGGTGTGGTGTGCACCATGGACAGTGCTACATCCTGAAAACAAAGGCACAAAAGACAAAGATTCCACAGGAAGAGAGCAATGGGAAAACAGTGCGAAAAGACCTACTGTCACAGGAAGCAGCAGCATGAGAACACAAAACTGACACCAACTAAGCCACATACACAAACAAAAAAGAAATCAATGGTTGTGGAAGAATTTTAAGTAGTACAGTGACGTATCAGGTCTCTGTTTTAAAAAAAATTACCTTGACAATAAAGTGGAGAGTGGATTGGAGGAGCAAGTGCCTCCAAAAAGGCAATAACAGCAAGAATACAGAGATACGGAATTACTGGGTGGACACAGAGTCAACTGACTCTGGTCACTGTCTGGGGGTAGATTTGTGATTTCTCCCCTGGATGATTGGGTTCCAAGATTGTTCCAGAAAGGTGAGTACAGGACAAAAAGAATGTATCTGGGTAGAAGTCTCCCGTAAAAGGCCCACTGAGGTGTCTGGAAGGGTCATCACAGGAACCCTTCCTCTTTACCTGTTCTTCAAGGCTCATGCCAGATGCTATTTGTGGGAAACAAATTTTCCCTCTCTGTATTGTCTGCATTCTTCATCTACTGTTGTTATGAAGTTTGTGAATTATTTAGTCACTTTAATCTACGTCCTTGGGAGTTAGCAATGAATTGAATCATTTTTACTTTTCTTGGAGCTAAAGTAGACAGGAGACCAAAATAGATGCTCAACAAAAATTGAATAAATGAATGATTTAATGCATGAATACTTGCCCCTCAACCCACGTTTACCAGGACTGAAGACTTTAATAAAGCCAGGTAAATTCCCGGCTGAGAGAGCTGCTAACAGCGTCTCTCTCTTAGGCTTAATTCAAATGGAGAAGGAAGTCTAATTGACTGTTTTAAGCATTGATCTCTCTCTCTTTCCCTCTCCCTCTCTCTTTCCTTCCCAAGATACAACACTGAAGTCACAGGGTAAAAGAAAAACAGTACCTTTTTTTAAAGGAACATCTTTTAATCTATTTAGGTTTTAAAAGAAATTATTAAAGTTGGCAATTTTTTTGAAGATTTTGGCAATCATTTTTAAGACCAAAGAATGCTGAGACTTGAGAACATGAATGAAATTAGTGGATTAGTGTTTCCCTATGCTTGTTTCCTCCCCACTTTTTTGACATGATCTATTTTTTTATTGATACCATAATACTTTATAACATTTTGAAATTTTAGTTGTACATGATTGTCTGTCAGTCACCATATAAATGTGTCCCTTCACCCCTTGTGCCTACCCCCTCAACCCCCTTCCCCTCTGGTAACCACTAAACTGTTCTCTCTGTCCGTGTGTTAGTTTATCTTCCACATATGAGTGAAATCATACGGTGTCTGTCCTTCTCTCTCTGGCTTATTTTGCTTAACATAATACCCTCTAGGTCTATCCATGTTGTTGCAAATAGGATGATTTTGTCTTTTTTATGGCTGAGTAGTATTCCATTGTATATATATACCACATCTTCTTTATCCAATCATCAGTTGAGGGGCACTTGAGTTGCTTCCACTTCTTGGCTATAGTGAATAATGTTGCAATGAACATAGGGGTGCATACGCCTCTTTGGATTGTTGGTTTCAGGATCTTTCAATAAATACCCAGTAGTGGGATAGCTGGATCATAAGAAATTTCTATTTTTCATTTTTTGAGGAATCTCCATACTGTTTTCCGTAGAGGCTGCACCAGTTTGCATTCCCACAGGCAGTGAATGAAGGTTCCCATTTCTCCACAACCTCTCCAACATTTGTTATTTTTTTGTCTTGGTGATTATAGCCACTCGAATGGATCTAAGGTGATATCTTAGTGTAGTTTTGATTTGCATTTCCGTGATGATTAGTGATGTTGGACATCTTTTCATGTGCCTATTGGCCATCTGTATATCTTCCTTGGAAAAAATCTGTTGATATCCTCTGCCCAATTTTTGATCAGGTTGTTTGTTTTTTGTTGTTCCATTGTGTGAGTTCTTTATATATTATAGAGATTAAGCCCTTGCTGGATATATGATTTGCAAATATTTTCTCCCAGCTTCATTTTGATCCTGGTTTCATTCACCTTGCAGAAGCTCTTTAGTCTGATGAAGTCCCACTTGTTTACCTTTCTTTTGTTTCCCTTGTCTGAGTAGACATGGAATTCAAAAAGATCCCTCTATGACTGATGTCACAGAGTGCACTGCCTATGTTTTCTTCCAGGAGTTTCAGGTCTTATCTTCAAGTCTTGGATCCATTTTGAGTTAATTTTTGTGTATGGCGAAAGAAAATAGTCTACTTTCATTCTGTTGCATGTGGCTGTCCAGTTTTCCCAGCGCAATTTATTGAAGACACTTCCCTTTCTCCATTGTATGTTCTTAGCTCCTTTGTCGAAGATTAGCTGTCCATAGGTGTGTGGGTTTGTTTCTGGGCTTCCAATTCAGTTCCATTGATCTGTGTGTCTATTTTTGTGCCAGTACCATGCTTTTTTAGTTGTTATAGCTACTTAGTGTACTTTGAAGTCAGGGATTGTGATGTCTCCAGGTTTCTTCATTTTTCTCAGGATTGCTTTAGCTATTCAGGGTCTTTTCTTGCCCCATATGAATTTTAGTATTCTTTGTTCTATTTCTGTGAAGAATGTCTTTTGGGATTCTGATTGGGATTGCACTGAATCTGTAGATTGCTTTAGGTAATATGGACATTTTACGTTTATTCTTCCAATCCATGTGCATGGGATATCTTTCCATTTGTTTAGTCATCATCAACTTCTTTCAATAATGTCTTATGGTTTTCATTGTATAGGTCTTTCACCTCCTTGGTTAAATTTATTAATAGATACTTTATTATTTTTGTTGCAATTATAAATGGGGTTGTCTTCTTGAGTTCTCTTTCTGTTAGTTCGTTATTAGAGTATAGAAAAGCAACTGATTTTTGTAAGTTGATTTGTACCCTGCAACTTTACTGTAGTTGTTGATCGTTTCTAACAGTTTTCCAATGGATTCTTCAGGGTTTTCCATGTATAAAATCATGTCATTGGAAAACAGCGAGTGTTCCACTTCTTTGTTGCCTATTTGGATTCTTTTTATCCCTTTCTCTTGCCTAATTACTCTTGCCAAAGCCTCCAGTACTATATTGAGTAAGAGTTGTGAGAGTGGGCACCTTGTCTTGTTCCTATTCTCAGTGGAATGTCTTTCAGTTTTTCCCCATTGTGTATGATGTTGGCTGTGGATTTGTTATATATGGCCTTTATTATGTTGAGGTACTTTCCTTCTATACCCATTTTGTTGAGAGTTTTTATCATAAATGGATGTTGGATCTTGTCAAATGCTTTCTCTGCATCTATTGAGATGATCGTGTGGTTTTTATTCTTTGTTCTGTTAATGTGGTGTATCACATTGACTGATTTGCAGATGTTGAACCATCCCTGTGTCCCTGGTATAAATCCCACTTGATCATGGTGTATGATCTTTTTAATGTATTGCTGTATTCAGTTTGCCAGTATTTTGTTGAGAATTTTTGCATCTGTGTTCATCAGCGATATTGGCCTGTAATTTTCCTTCTTTGTATTCTCCTTGTCTGGCTTTGGTATCAGGGTGATGTTGGCCTCGTAGAATGTGTTAGGAACTGTTCCATCTTCCTCTATTTTTTGGAACAGTTTGAGAAGGATAGGTATTAAATCCTCTTTGAGTGCTTGGTAAAATTCTCCAGAGAAGCCATCTGGTCCTGGACTTTTATTTTTGGGGAGATTTTGATTACTATTTCAATCTCTTTACTTGTGATTGGTCGATTCAGATCTCTATTTCTTCTTGATTCAGTTTTGGGAGATTGTATGAGTCTAAGAATTTATCCATTTCTTCTAGATTGTCCAATTTGCTGGCATATAGTTTTTCATAGTATTCTCTTATAATCTTTTGTATTTCTGTGGTATCCATTGTAATTTCTCCTCTTTCATTTCTGATTTAATTTTTTTGAGAGTTCTCTCTTTTGTTCTTAGTGAGTTTGGCTAAGGGTTTGTCAATTTTGCTTATCTTCTCAAAAGAACCAGCTCTTTGTTTCATTGATCTTTTCCACTGCTTTTTTTTTTTTTTTGGTTTGAATTTCATTTATTTCTGCTCTTATTTTTATTATTTTCTTCCTGCTGACTTTGGACTTTGTTTGTTCTTCTTTTTCTAATTCCGTAAGGTGTAGTTTAAGGTTGCTTATTTGGGATTTTTCTTGTTTGTTAAGGTGGGCCTATATTGCTATGAGTTTCCCTCTCAGGACTCCTTTTACTGCATCCCATATGATTTGGGATGGTGTATTTTCATTTTTATTTGTTTCCAGGTATTTTTTTATTTCTCCTTTAATTTCTTCAATGATCCATTGGTTGTTCAGTAGCATGTTGTTTAGTCTCCACATCTTTGTCACTTTCCCAGTTTTCTTCTTGTAGTTGATTTCTACTTTCATAACATTATGGTCCAAGAAGATGCTTGTTATGGTTTCAATCTTCTTAAATTTATAGAGGTTTGCCTTGTTTCCCAACATGTGGTCTATCCTTGAGAATGTTCCAAGTGTGCTTGAGAAGAATGTGTAATCTGCTGTGTTTGGATGGAGTGCTCTCTATCTATCTATTAAGTCCATCTCATCTAGTTTTTCATTTGAGTCTTCTATTCCTTATTGACTTTCCATCTGGATGATCTATCTATTGATGTAAGTGGGGTGTTAAGATCCCCTACTATTATAGGGTTGTTGTTAATATCTCCTTTTAGGTTTGTTAATAGTCGCTTTATGTACTTTGGTGCTCCTGTGTTGGGTGCATATATATTTATAAGTGATATGTCTCCTTGGTGAAGTGTCCCTTTTATCATTATATATTGCCCCTCTTTGTCTCTCATTACCTGTTTTATCTTGAAGTCTACTTTGTCTGTGATAAGTATGGCAACCCCTGCTTTCTTTCGTTTGCCGTTAGCTTGGAGTATTGTCTTCCATGCTTTCACTCTGAGCCTGTGTTTGTCTTTAGAGCTGAGATGTGTTTCCTGGAGGCAGCAGATTGTTGAATCTTGTTTTTTAATCCATCCCACCACTCTGTGTCTTTTGATTGGAGAATTCAATCCATTTATATTTAAAGTGATTATTGATATATGAGGGCTTAATGTTGCTATTTTATCACTCATTTTCTAGTTCTTTTGCATTTCCTTTGTTTCTTGTCCTGTGTGTTTCAACTACCAATTCAGTTTGGTAGTTCTGTATGATGGTTTTCTTAGCTTTCTGTTTATTTATCCTATGTGTCTCTGTTCTAATTATTTGTTTAGTGGTTACCACAAGGTTTGTATAAAAAATCTCATAGATGAGGTAGTCCATTTTATGATGGTCTGTTATTTCCTTAGAGTAAGTCAAGCCCATCCCTTTCCTCTTCCCCTTCTAAGTTATTATTGTCACAACTTATTCCATCTTTTATTGTGAGTTTGTATTTAAAGTGATGAGGTTATATTCATTTTTGGTGTTTTCTGTCCCTTAATCTTTGATGTTACAATTAAGTGTTTGCTAACCTATTCTGATAGAGAGCCACAATTTTTCTGATTTTATCTACCTATTTTTCTCCTTGCTGAAAGTTTTGTATCCCCTTTCTCTTTTTTTTTTTTTTTTTCAGGCATGAGGGCCTTCTTCAGCATTTCTTGTAGTAGGGGATCTTATGGCAATGAACTCTCTTAGCTTTTGTTTATCTGGGATAGTTATTATTTTCCATCATATCTGAAGGATATTTTCACTGTATAGAGTATTCTTGGCTGAAAGTTTCATCTTCCAGAATTTTGAATATGTCATTCCACGCTCTCCTAGCCTGTAAATTTCTGCCGAGAAATTGGCTGCGAGCCTGATAGGACTTCCTTTGTATGCTTTTTTTTTTTTTTTTTTTGTCTTGCTGGTAATATTTTTTCTTTATTATTGACTTTTGCCAGCTTTACAACAATATGCTTTGGAGAGGGTCTTTTCATGTTGATATATTTGGGAGATGTATTGATTTCATTCACTTGTATTTCTGGCTCCTTCCCCAAGTTTGGGAAGTTCTCTGCTATTATTTCTTGGAACAAGCTCTCTGCTTCTTTTTCCCTCTCTCCTCCCTCTGGAATATCTATAATCCTTGTGTTGCATTTCCTAATTGAGTTGGATATTTCTTGAAGGATTTCTTCATTTCTTTTTAGTCTTAGTTCTCTGTCCTCCTCCATCTGGAGCATTTCTGCATTCCTAGCCTCAATATTGCTAATTCATCCCTCCATAGTGTCAGCTCTGTTCTTTAATGATTCCAGATTTTTCTTTATCTCCTCCATTGTGTTTTCGTCTCCAACATTTCTGATTGGTATTTCTTTATAGTTTTAATCTCTTTGGTGAAGAAACTCCTGACTTCATTGAACTATCTGTATTTTCTTGTAGTTCATTGAGCTTTTATATGATAGCTATTTTGAATTCTCTATCATTTAGGTTATATATTTCTGTGCCTTCAGGATTGATTTCTGGGCGCTTGTCATTTTCCTTCTGTCTTCTGGAGATTTAATATACTTTTGCATAGTGCTTGAGGGCGTGGGCTTATTTTTCCTCGTTCTGAAGACACCTGGTTGCAGCTTCCACCTGCCGCCACAGGGTGGCGGTCGAGAGCTGTATATTCTGAGCCCACCACGCTTCACAGGCACTCTGGCAGGCAGGCTGTGCTGGTGCTCCAGGTGGGGGGAGGGGTCTTTCTTTCCCCTTCTGGATCCCAGAGTCTTCCCACTCTTCCCTCGCTATCATGCTTTCCTGGCATGTTAGCTTGATGAAGGCACCCCGCAGCAGTGCAGTCCCCTCTGTATGGGAATATCCCATGGGCTGTGAGAGAACTTGGAGAGGGATGATTTTCCTGGGGAGAGCTGCCCCTCCCCCCTCTCTGAGAGCTGCATGGTCCTGGTAGCAGGGTCGCTGTGGTTGGGGAAGGATAGGAGTTCTCCTAACCACCTTCCACTTACTCCAGGGTACTGGCACCTCCACCTTCAGATGTAAGGCTGCATGAGTCTCTCAGACATCTTTTGTGTTGTGTGAGTGTCCTCTGTTGGTACATGAATGTCCTTTCTGTTATATCTTAGGGAGGAGAGAGTCTCAAAGGGAGAAACAGTACTTTTAATAATGAGCATTAACATTTTTTGAGCACTTTCCATTTGCTAACACAATACTAAGTACATTACATGCATTATCTCATTTCATCATTCACTTATTCAGCAAACATTAGTTGAATGAATGGTCTAGGCAATGTTCTAAGCATCAGGGACACAAAAGTGAACAAAACAGACATGTTCTCTGCCCTCATGGATGCGAGGGTTGTAGGGAATATGGACAGTGAACAAGGTAACTAGTAAGAAATAAGCAAAGATCAGCTTGTGCAACTGTAATAAAGCAAATAAGTTGGGAGATATAAGAGAAGAATTTAGAGGCAGGAGGCACAGGGTAGTTTGAAAGACCTCTTTGGGAAGGTGACATTAAGGCTAAAATCTGGATGAAAAAGATCCAGCTAGGTGAAGGTCTAGAAAATAATTGCCTCAGGCAATGGGAAGAGCAAGTAATAATATACTGAGGCAAGAAATAGTCTGGTTGGTCTGATAAAAGAAAGGAAATGAAAAAGGCTGGAGCATGCTTAACCAGGAGGAGGTGGGTAAGACACAGATTAGGAAAGGTAACAAAGGCCCAGCCATGGAGGGTCTGTAGACCATAGTAAGGAAGTTGGTATTATTGAACTTGCAATGGGAAACCACTGAAATGTTTTTAAACAAGAATAGCATGATAGGAAGTACATGCTGTGGCTGCAGGGTAGAAATGAGATTTGGAGGGTGGTTCAAAAATGGACAAAGAGGGACTGGTTGCAAGACTCTTTCCCTAGTAGTGTGGAAAGAGATGAAGAAAAGTGGATCAATGACTGAAGATATAATTTGGAGGTAGAACATCCAAATCTTGCTGGCCAATTGGGTGTGGGTAATGAAAAGCAGACATATATCAAGGGTAAAACCTAGGTTTTTGGTTTGAGCAACTGAAAACATGATGGTGTCATTTGCTAATAGAGAATAGAGGGAAAGAACCAGGCAGGGGTGGAGGGCGCATGATGACAACTGTTTTGAGCAAGAAAAGCAAGATACGCATCTAATTTTGAACAAGTAAAGTGGCATAAACATCTGAGTGTATATATCAAGTCAAGAGTTGTATTTATTAATCTGAAGTCAAGGCAGGAGATAAACATTTGAAGCATATTCGGAAATAGAACTTATTTAAAGAATGAGAATGGTTTAGATTGCCAAAGGATGACATATTGGAGAAAAGAGGAGAAAGGGGAGTGAGAGGAAAGGAAGGGAGAGATGAGGAAGGGAAGGTGGAGGGAGAATAAAATAGAAGAGGGCCTGATTTGGCTTCAGGACACAGTAACATTAGAATTTGGACAGAAACAGAAAGTCAGAGGCTGAATAAATGGAAAGAAAATCAGCTTACATTCAAAGTTAGGGGTAGAAAGTGTTTCAAGAAGGATGTAGTATACCAAATGCTGTTGTACAGTAGAGTAACATAAGAATAAAGAAATAGCCAAAATAAATTTTCACAATAGCTCTAAGGTAACTATTACTACTATCTCTACTTTAAAACTGAGAAAACAAGAGTCTTAGAAAGATATCACTTAGAAATCAATTTCTGGAAATAAGATTCTAATTGAGTCTATCTGACAAGGAAAAAGTTTATCATAAGGAGGTAGAAACTGAAAGAGCACATGAAAGGTATAATTTGGGAGAGAGAGCACCCTAAAGAAGTGATAAGAAACAGGGTTTAGAATACTAACATGATTCAGGAGAGGGAAACATTGCTCATTTCATTTCAAATTGAATAATTCATTCATTCACCAGATATCTTCTGAGTGTGCTCTGTGCCATACACTATTCTAGGCTCTGGTCACAGAGTGCTTATCAGATCCTGCCCTCAAGGTGCTTACGTTCTAGAGAGGGAAGCTAACAGTAAGCAAGCAAACAGATACATAATATTATAGTTTCAGGCAGTAACTAACCTTAGGAAGAAAAATAAATCAGAGAAAGAGGGAAGGACATAATGGAGAAGCAAGGGCAGTTTTCAATGCAGTGGTCAGGAAAAGCTGTCTGAAGAGAATAATATTGAAGCAGAGACTTGAGCAAAGAGAAGGAGTAAGCCGTGTATAGACCTGAAAGCAGGTCCATCAGCAAGTGTAAAAGGCCAGGAAGTGATTGAAGTTTGGTCTCTTTGGCAAAAGATCCAGAAGGTCAGAGTGGCTAGAGAAGAGTGAGTCAGAAGGAGTGACTGGGAAAGAAGTTTGGGCTATGGAAGAGAACTGGATTGGAGGCAGCCTAGTAGGCCATGGCAAGGAGTTTTCATTATTTTCTAACTGCAACCTCTTGGAAGAATTTTGAGCAGGGAGGGGATTTGGTCTGATGTATATTTTCAAAGTTCACTCTACCTGCTGTTTGGGAAATAGACTCTGGGAACAAAAATGGATTCAGGGAGACCAGTTAGAAGGCTTTGGAAGTTGCCCAAGTGAAAGATTTGCTATTGCTCTCCAAATATAACCCAAAGCTCTAAATTCTCATAGGTCCTAGCTATGCTGAGTGTCAAAATGTTCCTGACATGATAGGCATGTATAAATTAAGAAAAGAAGGTAGATTAAAATGAGGTAGACTTGCCACCAGCAATACAAGCATTTGAACTATAATTAACTGCCATGGTTTTATGGGCATTTATCCAGACCCAATCCTTGAGCTTTATTAGCTCACTTTAGGTTTGCATAAAATATAATATGGTGTTTTATTATATTCTTGAAGACACTTTAATTGGAAACTATTTTGTAAGTTATAAGCATCATTTACATGGATGCTAAGAAATAGCATCATTTGCATGTATTAAGGAGAAAAAAGAAATATGTGGACCACACAAATATTTTTATATAACAATTGCATTTCAGTATTAAAAGAGAAAATATTAAAACATATGGAATAAGGAAACATATGTTACAGAATAACCCAATAAAATCAAATGTATTTCTAAAACTAGGATCTCATCAGTTTCTTTTTATTAGTTTTCTAGGGAAGCATATTAGCCATTAAGAACAGTAGGAAAACCAGCTAGATAAAAACAAGTTTCCTAATAGAAAATTAGAAAATGCTTGTGCATCTGTGTCCAGGATGAAGAGCTATTGAAACTCCAACTAACTTAACTAAAACTAATCTTATCTTACCTGAAATTCTATTTCATCCTTAGGGATTCTGAATTAGATTTTAGTAAAGAGGATTATTTCTAAATAGGACTATAATGATATATTTTTATTGATAAAGCAATGTTCTTCAAGTTTGTACAATTGTTCTCTGCCTTAAGCTGATTGAAAATAGTTTCAAAAGACTCAGATGAGTTTAAGGGAATACCATAGATTATTTTCAGTGCCCTTTCCATGGAGGACGCATTCAGAGAGGGAGATAAATCACATCCTTGTAGCTTCACTCTCAGTGAATCTGGAGAACAAAAGTCGTTGAGAAAAGCCTGAGGAAATGTTTGCCCATTTACTGGGGAGTGTAGACTCCGGGCCATCTAGTAAAGTAGAAATTGAATATAGCTCAAGGGCATGGGACATAGTAATTGTAATATTTTTTTATCAGCTTGGGAATTTGGATTTGAATTTAATCCTCCCCCCAAAATATACTTGCTTCCTTACATTTCATCCACTGCTTGGACAGATTTTCCTACTTAGTCATGGTGCCGAGTGAGAGATCAATAACTTAGACAAGCAGGTGCAGCCACTCTCAGTTGGGGTAAGTGGAATTCAGGGTATTTTCAAGCAAACTAATTTTAATATTTCTGAATATAGCAAAGACCTGAAACTAAGCTATTTTAGAATTTCTCAGGTGACGATGTAAACAATAAAATATTTGTATTACATCATTCTATAAAAAGAATGTACTTTAAAAATGCTCAAAGCTATAGAAAATTGTTTGCATGTCTAAAGCAATTTAAGTATACCCTGAACACTACACTAATCATTTAGAAAATTGACATTTTGTTCATTTACAGTTCAAGAGGCAATATAATGAAGACAATATGTACCTGCCTTGGGAGTCATGTGGGTCTCTGTAAAGCGTATGAGCCTCAGAAAGTCACTTAACATCTGAGGCTTAGTGTTCACATCTGAAAAGAGGGGAATAGTAATGCCTAATTCATTATATTTTTTGTGAAATTTAAACGAAATAAGGTTAAACAGAGCATAATTCTTAGTGTTATAGTAGAAAGCAAAGATGAGTTCCTCTTCCATCCTATCCAATCAGTGAAATAACATAAATCCACAAGAAGTATAATCTGAATTAATGAAACATTGTCTTGTGTGAAACGTCATTGATGAAAATTGGGTTCATGTTTGCAGAAAAGTGACAAAAGTATGTCATGTCTATGCTATAAACAGATGAAATATACATGCTAGTTATAGACTATGGGAAGGCAGGAAACAAAGTTAATGAAAGCCAAATCTAAGACAAAGAGGAAAACTGGAGGTGAGATGAATTCCAGATAATAGAAATAGCTCCCACTGTAATCACCTGGAGACTTGAGGACAGAGAAAGAGGAGGGTAAGGATATACCAGGCACAACAAAGGAATAACATTTTAAAATAGAATAAACTCTTATAGATCAAAATAAAAAACATTAAAGCTTCTATGGATAATGTGACAAAGACATGAACAGACAGCTTAGAAGAAAAGGAATATATATGGGCATTAAACATGTGAATAATTGTTCTGCCTTTATAGGAATAAAGTAATCTAAGTGTCATTTTTTCAGTCTATCTAAGTAGCAAACCTCTTAAAATGGTAAAAAAAAAAAAAAAAAAAAGAAGAAGAAGAAGAACCAGGAAAACCCATGCTGTTACCTACCACTGATGTGAGTGTAAATATGTACACCCTTTCTTGAAAGCAATTTGGAAATACCTATGGAAAGTTGTTAAAAAGAGTTTGTGTTCTCTAAGTAATTCCACTTCTGAAAATAATCAGATGTAAAAATTATGTGCTAGGATATTATTTTCAACATTGATTTATAATACATAGAAACTAAAAATTGAACTAACTATTCCAACAATAGATTGAATAGGAAAATGGTAAGTAAGCTATGATCAGCTGTATGGTGGACTATTAGAGAACCAATCAATATATTCCTTTGAATCTTTTGAAAACAAGCATTGTTTTCCCTATCCATGAAAACACAGTCAAATTATAATACACAGACATAGCTTAGGAAATTGTAGAACCTTGAATAGATACTACACAGCCTTGTTACAACTTTGGTAAGGAAATGTTATATCTACTTAAAACTGTATTAAGAAGATAGGGATGGGGAAAGGAGAGGAGAGATCTAAGAAAGTGGATCTCTGTGCCGAGAAAGAGCACTCCTGAGTTAGAGCTGTCACTTAAATACCCATACTAGATCAATATATTAGGCTATTTACTTAAAACTTAAATTGGGATTTTTCATTTATAAAATATATTGAGAAGCAGTGTAACTCTGGGGTTAAGAATATGAGCTTTGAGTTCATGCAGTGCTGGGATGAAGGCCTATTCTACTTTCTGATAGTTGAGGACTTAGGGAAGTTACTTAACTCTTCTAAGCCTCAGTTTTCCATTGTAAAAGAAGGACCATCATACCTGACAAACTGTTATGATGAGGTTGGGATTAAATAAAGCACTTAGCCAAGGGTACAAGAGACAGTAGTGATTGCTAATATAGTTCCATGGTGTTTATTGTTACTTAAGCCCCAAAATGTCTTAATAGAACTTTTACTTAAAAGCCTTTTAATTCATCAAGTCCATCCACAGTTCTTAAAGCCCGCCATGAGTCAGAAGCTATGTGCTCAGCTCCAGGATGTAAAGAGAATTGAGTCACTACCTTTGTTTGCGGCACCAGCTCTATCTGATGGTATAGTAGAAACCCTAGGGCAAAGGATATTACCATGACCCTTGCCCTTAAAGCCCCAAATCCAGAAGAGTAGACACTTAATTAAAATATAAAAAGTGCCTAAAGAATGATGCGAACATGGCTTTAGAGGAGCAAAGCAAGAAAGGATTAACTACCTTGACAGTGAATAAAACCTTCAAAGATTGAAGGCAAGGCTTGAACTGGAATATTCACTAGAACAGACTTTTGCACTCCTCCCTGTGACAGAAAATAACATGTTCTCACTTTTCAAAAAAAGAAAAGTTAAGTTGAGACAATTGGTTTCTTTTAGAGGTGTAAATAAAATAGAAATGGCATTTTGAATTGTATACCATGTCCACAAATAAGGAAACATCAGACATTCAGAGATTGTAAGCATCCCTAAATAAATTTCCATTCAAATTACCAAAACATATATAAATGCAGAAGTCAGCAAAAAGGAATAAGAAGAACATGCCCAGGTCTGACAAGCATCTGAAGCACTTTTGTTGCAATAAGGTCTTATATAAAATTTCATCTATATCATTCAGCAAGTTCTACTGCAATTATCTAGACAGAAAGGCTGCTGGGGAAGGAAGCAGAGAGATATTTCAGTGTTTCATTCTGTTCCTGCAATTACTTTGCCGTAGATAGGGCTTTAGTTTCCAGCGGGGGTAGTAGAAGGAGAAGCAATGAGAGTTAGCATTAAAGTCATAAGTGAAAGATAACTTTTAACAAAGAAAACTTTTAAGTCACAGGGAATTGATTTAAGTATCTTATTAAACGAAATGTCCTTTGCAAGCTCAGAGAACTTGGGCTCAATCCTGGTGAGTAGAGATATCAGAGAGTTCTGAAGTGGCAGGTAGAACCTAGCAGCAGGCAGAGAGAAAGGAGCTTGGAAAGATGGAAACTCACCTCTGGTGTAAAGCAGGACTTCAAGTAGAAGCCATGGTGGAAGTAACCATGATGGGGAGTGGCTGTGGATGCAAGAATGAAGCTCATCTCATAGAGAATCAGTTGGCCAGGGCTGGCAAATTTCTCAGACTCAAACACTTGGGATGTTGTTTAGAGTAAGGAATCTTAGGTCTCCCACTCATGGGAGTTTCCAATGTTATTCACAAACATTATGTAGTGAGGGTATTGCTGACCACTGTTCCAGTTCAGGGTCCTCCCTATGGAGCTCCTCACTTCTGATCTCATTAGTTCTCCACCTTTCTTTGTGCACATGGGTGTCTTGGGGCATTACAGGTAGCTGGGTGATGAATGGAGAGTGAGAGAGATAAACATGCTTGTTGAGATTGTAGAAAAGGTAAATGTGGGCTAGAGCATATGGTGCATGAGGAATAAAAAGGAAGTTGAGGCTGGGGAGGTAGACCAGGGCATGGTCATAAAGGGCTGGGTAAGTCACCCCCAAGTTTAGATTTTAATTGTTCTGTAGGCAATGGTGAGCTACTGGAATTATTTCTGCAAGGGAGTGATATGTTTCAGGCTTTTTTTAAAGTATAACTATGGAGGGTATTTTGAAAAATCCAGCATTTGAGACAGAGAGGCCAGTTAGAAAACTATAGTAAAAAAGAAAAAAAATAACAGTGTTGAACAAAGATAGGGCAGCAGTAACAGGAGGGAAAAAGAAAGGGAGAGAGAAGTTTGGGAGAGAGAGCTTTAAATGCGAGAGAGAGGGACAGGGAGAAAGTGACAATGACTAATGCTTTTAATCTAGGCAAATATGAAGCTAGTAATGCCATCCATACAGGATGAGGGAAGGATGTTGAGAAAAAAAGGTAATGAATTTGGTTTGAGGCATGCTGAGTATGGAGTATCAATATAACCATTGATGTAAAACAAAAACTTACTTTTTAAGGCCATTTTTTATTTCCATCAAGGAGATGACTAAAGGAAATCCTGACATTTTGACACCCAAAAACTAGGTAGTGATTTCTCGTGTTACAAAAGGATCCTTTACTCTGCATAAAGTGGTTCCACTAGATTCATTCAAATCATGACTTTGCCCAATACATCAAAACGATGATTGATTTTTTTACATTTAGGTCTAGAGATAAATAAGAAGGGATTACTTTGTGATAGGATAATGTAAATGCAAACAAAAATTCTTTGGAGTAGAGATAAAGTGAGGAGGTAATGAGAGAAACAGAAGGAATGAGCAGGCAAAAGCAAGGAGAAAGGCAAAGTCACGAAGGGAAAAGAAGAACATGAATCTGAGGGCAAGAGTAGCCAGCACAGGAAGAACAAGATTGTGAAGCATCTGAGCTTTGTGGAAGCGTCTAGAATCAGACTTTAGGACAAAAAAGAAATACTCGATGTGAAGGATCAAGCAGAGCCTCTCGTTCTCAAAGTCCAATACTCAGTTTGTCCAGTGTGCTGTTGAAGGTTACAGGAGGGAATTTTTCCCTTTAAGGAGGGAATTTGAAACAGCCTTGTAATCTCTAAAGCCCAAAATTCTGCTTCTTATTAGCACTGTGACCTTAGGCAAGTGGTTTGACCTCAGCCTCAATGTCTGTATGTGTGAGATACAGAAAACATCTAAATGATTGATGTGAAAATCAAATGAGATAATGCAGTATGGTACCTGGTGCATAGAAAGTATTCAATAAATGGTAGTTATTATTATGAACAAGAAAAAACTCATATGTGGGTTCCAAATAATTTAATATTCCACCATTAGGTATTAATTCATTGGCCTTTCCAACTGTCTTTTATCAAATGAAGTTTCACCCCAGGGAGGGTAAACTATTCCCATCACTAACGCAATAGTGTGGAGTCCTTAAACCAATCCCATCTTCCAAGGAGCAGGAGACATTCGGGGTAGCATGGCTACAAAACAGCATACGGAATACTAAAATAAAAATACTACCGTAGAAACGGGGAAAACACCATTTTAGAATTTGGTATGTCCTCCCCCAACATCAAGTGCAGCAGAAAGAATTAATATGACCCTGGCTTTCTCTTAATAAAGTCATTGTGTGTAAGAGACACAAGATTTAAAAGAGAGTGTTAAAATGAGAAAGCATTTTACAATACATTAAATAATACAGAGTAAAAGCATATACAATATAGCATATAATACATATATAATACATAAAAAGCATTATGTAGTACAGAGTAAAAAGATAAGATTATAAATTTAGCAAGAAGCACCAAAGAGTGAGTGGAAGACCTAAATTTGAAATTAAATTTGACATGGTTTCCAGAGTTCTCACTGGTGAGCAAAGATGTTGGACGTGAGTTAAGGAGAAAGTCCCCAGAAACTGAAGAAAAAAACTAGACACCATGGGGCAAGGAAGCAGAGGACTCAAGATTAGAAGAGGGTAGAGTTAATGAAGAGACCATCCCGCCTCCAGTAGACAGAGGTACCTATTACATTTCCCATCTAGTGCTGCATTGCCTTGTTTACATTTCTTATTAAGCAAACTTGTCTCTCGATACTGTCATGAGACTCTGTAAATTATTTTGATAATGCTACCACATTAATAATTCTTCCTCAGATCCCACCACAGTGAAAATGGATATCATATTTCTTTTTAAAAATTCAACTTTTTTTAAGAGAAGGTAATTTTAAAGATGAAAGAAAATAAATTATAAAAATAAAATGTTATCATAAGTTTATCATACAAGACATGCCCATTTCTCATTTTAAAGGTGATTAACTCAAGAGTTTGTGGAATAAGGAAATCAAGAAAATGATACCATGTACAGTCATTCACCACATAACAACACTTCAGCCAACAATGGACCACATATACAACAGTGGACCCATAAGATTGGTACCATATAGCCTAGATGTGTAGGAGGCTATACCATCTAGTTTTGTGTAAGTGTATTCTACAATGTTCACACAATGACAAAATTGTCTAATAAACCCTTTCTCAGGACATATCCCTGTCATTAAGTGACATAAGACTAAGTCCTTCCTATTGTTACAGTGTCACGAATACATCTCAAATATAATTTTAAGTTGTATTTTCTCCTATACATACATTGCGGTACACTGATGGGCCTGATAGCTCCAATGCTTTCTCTCTCATTGTGAGTGAGGCACTGTGCTCCAGCCCTGGATGCTGAGCTTCGTCATGTGACTTGCTTTGGCCAGTGGACTAGTAGCAGACATGATACCAGGCAGAGGCTTGGAAAAACCTTGAGCACTTCCCCTTGCTTGCCCTAGCATCTCCATTCTTGCACCTCTGTTCTCATAACCATGAGAACATATCTGGGCTACTCTTTTAGACGATGAAACATGTGGGGAAGAGCTGCATCTTCCTTCGTCCTGCCTGAAGCATTCCCAGTCCCATAACTGCAGTTAATCCCAATCTGACCACAGATGCATGAGTGAGTGTAGCCAAGGTCAGCAGCAACTGCCAGCCTACAGACTTGGGTATAATAAGTGCATGTTGCTTTAAGCCACTAGTTTTGGTGTGGTTTGTCACACAGTATTATCATCCCAATAGTTCATTGATTCTCACACATATTTGGTTACCTCAACAGAACTATAATCTCATACTTCTTAGATTCCATTTTAGCAGTATATACTCTAAACATAGTTAATAGGTTTTCAAATGCTGATTACTAGATTAATTATAGAGTAACTATGTTAATCAGATTTTTTAATGTATTCAAATGTTCTCGCAGTGATTTTTTTGTCTCAGGATGCTTTTTCACCGTCAGATATTATTGAGGACTCCAAAAGCTATTATGTAGATTACTTTTCCAGAGTGCTTTCACACTATGAAAAGTCTATCCTAGAGTTATATTCTACCTGAGAATCTGGTCATATTTGGTTATCAAGGAGAGCACCCTACCCAAATTCAATAGTACTGGAAAATGTCTAGCCTCAACTATCAAGTTGATTAATTATTAAGGAAAAAATCTAAATTTGAAGGAAAAATAGAGTGGTATAATTTTTCAGAAGGCCAACATAATTGCTTCTTGCATTATGTATTGAATCCCTTACAGCCAACTTCTATTTGGATTACATTTCTCCAATTATCATTTTCTCCATAACTGACCGAGGTGTTTATCTGAGTCTCTCTTTCTTAAATTTTGTTATGATTCATTACTGACTGCACAACCCTGCTTTAATATGTAATTAAAAATTTTAATATAATCTAAGTCATAAATATGAGTTTAACATTATAGGCAATAAATAATGTTATAGGCAATAAGACAAGACAACAAAAAAAAAATCAAGTTAACGTTGTACTAAGATTGACCTATTCAATTATACATCCAAAGACTCTAGGTAATTCTTCTCAGCTTTGCAGAGCCATGGGTTTTGTTAGGCCCTGAAAGCAAACTTGTGCCAATTAGACCATAAAATTAAGACATCCCCAAATAAATTCTAAAGATATATAAACTCTGGTGATATACACTCTGAATTTAATATTAGCATTTACCTAAAAATACAAAATAGCTCAAGTCATATGGTTTAAGAAATTAGCAAAGAAAGAGTAAACAGTAAGGGTGGAAAAATGTGGGATTTAGACAGCATCTTGAGAACAGATACTGGGTGTTTTCCTCTCTGTTAAGAGTGCTTGTCATGCAGCATTTGTTTAAAAAATGTTTGTGGAACTAAATTCAGTTGCTAGTCAGAGGGAAAGACATGTCACTTAAGCAGAGTGCCATGCATAATGACTGGAGGAGTGGGGAAAAGAAGAATTATGTGCAAAGAATGCTAACTCAGGGAGACAGTTGGCAATGGGCTGAGTGAGAGGTAAGGTTGGAACCACCAGCTTCTGATCATTTCTTCTTCCTTTGATGTTCTTGGCTGCCCACACATAAGTTTTCTGTTATTTCTTTCCTGAGTGTTTAGTCTACCCTAGTCCTTGAGTCAGTCCTGACTAAGGCAAGAAGTACATCAATCCCAGCCCTTTCACCTGAGGGGACTTAAGTCATCCTCAAAACCAGACCCCAAATCCAGTGACTTTTCATCACCACTAGAACCCTACACTACTACTGCTCTGTCTCTACCAGTCAGATTCTGGACCTGGCCTTCAGATGAAACCAAGCATCTGTTCTGTCCTTTACCTCCTTTGGGAGCATCTCTTGCCTTTTCTTATTTATGACAAGCTACCTTCTCCATCATTTCTTCTGTAGACTAGAACCTGATATTGTTCTCAAGCTATTGGTGTGAACCAGTTCCCATCCTCACCCCATGTTTGCTGATATTGTCCACTGGATTCCCTGCACAGAGGTCCTACCTGATGGAACCTTCTACCATGGGCTCCAGCGTTGTGATTGAGGTGGCTGGGCATCCTCTGAGACTGCCTGGCTACCCCAACTCCAGGGCAATCCCTTAGTGCAAGCTCTGTCTCCCACCTCTATCCTGTCCTGCTGAGTGAATCCTGAACCAGGTCTCAACTCTCTCCAGTCCCTGCCTTCTGTGATGTGCTACCACAAGCAAAAATTTATGTTTTGTCCCTAGGTAGTGAAGCTTGGCAGGAAAGCTAAGTTGGAACTAGGTTTCAGAAAGTCTTGAATGCTACATTAAAGAAATTTGGATATGTCCAATAATCAAAGGAGAGTCTTTGCACAATTTTGAGTGGAGGCATGGCACAGAGAACTAGGATTTTAGCATGATTAATCTGGAAGCTAATTATACCAAAAAAAAAAAAAAAAAAGAATACCATCTGCAATTGGTATCCACAGTCTAGCTGCGCAAGATGAGTCCACTTTGCTTCCTGTGACATGTGCCATTGCTATTATGGCCATCTTCTTGTGTACTTAACCAAAAGTTTTAAAATGATTCAAATTAGCTGTGATAAGTTGCTAAATTATTATGGAGAAATTTCAAATAAAATAATATTATTTTGGTTGAAATAGAAAATAGCTATATACGGAGAGGTTAATCACTAATGAAGAAGTGATTGCTTTGGAAGAATTTGAGAATAAAGCTTTTCTGGAATATTTTCTGAAATAAAATAAATCTTTAGGATAGATTAATTGGGCATCTTCACCAGGAAGTTCACCATGTTAAGTACAGTCATCCCTCGGTATCCTGGGAAACTAGTTCCTACACAACCTGTCCCTACCAAAATTGCAGATGATCAAGTCCCTTATATAAAATGGCACAATATTTGCATATAGCCTACATATATCATCCCATACACTTTAAATCATGTCTAGATTACCTATAATACCTAATACAATGTAAATGCTATGTAAATAGCTGTTATACTGTATTGTTTAGGGAATAACGACAAGAAAAAAAGTCTGTACACGTTCAGTACAGACACACCATTGTAGGCCTTTTGATCTGCAGCTGGTTGAATCAGCAATGTTGAAAGGCAGATATGGAGGACCGACTGTAATATAATTCTGCAGCAAAGCCTTGGAATAGATACACTATATTCTACCTCAAGTCGTCATACTGTACTGTACACCTAAAAATGTATTAAGAGGGTGGATTTCATGTTCTGTGTTTTTTTGTTTGTTTTTTTGCGAGGAAGACCAGCCCTGAGCTCACATCCGTTGCTAATCCTCCTCTTTTTGCTGAGGGAGACTGGCCCTGGGCTAACATCCGTGCCCATCTTCCTCCACTTTATATGGGACGCCGCCACGGTGTGGCTGACAGGCAATGCGTTGGCGGGCGCCCGGGATCCAAACCGGCGAACCCCGGGCTGCCAAGCGCGAACTTAACCGCTGCGCCACCGGGCAGTCCCTCATGTTCTCTGTTTTTTATCACAATCAATCAATCAATCAATCAATCAATCAATCAATCAATCAAGCTGTCTCATGCTTTAGGATGAGCTATGTTAATGTTTTCTTCTGTGACTAGGGAAAATATAACCTGTGTCAGAGAATGTTTTTTGTAATCGTATTAAGTAACTGTTTTCTTCTGAAATGGCTTTACTTTGATTCTCAAACTAACAAACATTTTCAGTGTTATGCATAGTATGTCTTAATATTATGATCAAAAATCTATGACATATTATCAGTTTTCTGTTTAAATAATCATCAAATGACATATTTTTAGATTATTTTAACTGTATATCAGTGTTTGTCTTGTTAAAAAATGTACTTTTAGGTATAACCATAGAAACTTCCAATACTTTAAAAAGCATTGGAGCTAGAAGCAGAAAAACGTAACATGTCTGATTCTTAAACAGCTGACTTTGCTAACTGGTTGATTATTTCAATTCTCCAATTAAAATTGATCTATGTTAGCTGTGTTGCTAATTATTAGTAGAAGTGAAAAATGCCTTCATCTTTTCCCTAGATTTATTTAGTCTGGGATTTGAGTACATAAATCCCTTTTTCAGTTCACCAAGCAAGTTACAAATAGACTTCACATAATTACATACCCAAGAAAATGCAGTATAACTTATGTTAAAGTTTAGAGAATCCATGCTAAATATAATAAGGGATTTTTATCAAGACCTCGTGTCCTCATTATTTGATTTTTTATTTAAATAAATCATTAAAGGCAGGATTATTTGTTTAATCCTCTTTCCCTAAATGGAAGTCCAGAAGACCACCTTCCCAGTATGGTCCTGCAGAGCTGGACTGGTAGAGAAATGCATCTCTCTCCGACAGGTGTGGATTACCAAAAACAAAGGGGAACAAACGCCATGAGTAAGGACGGGAAGATCTAGAAAGGTAAGGAATAAGACCACTTGCTCTAGGAACCAGAAAGGCAATTACAATCATCATTTGAGTTCACCTGGCTCATTCACTGCTCCTTATCTGTGCTTAAAGTGCCAGGATCCATGTTTTGTCCATCTCTATAAACCAAGTTCCTAATACAGTGCTTCAAACACAGTAGATGCTCAACACATGAGTTAATGACTTAAATGTAATGTGTGTATTTATAAAAACCAAAGAAATGGATTATATAAGTTTATAATTTAAACATTTATAGATAGATGTAGATTATAGATATAGATACATGTATGTGTATGTATATATATGCATTTATATAATTTAAAATACATTGACTCATAACTATGATGTGAAGCTTGTGTTAATCTTAATCATCAGTCCCTCCTCAATAGGGAGTGAAGATCTTAACCAGGAGTTTTGGAGGTACAGACCAATCTAACTCTGATCTGGATTCTCTTCTTTCGTCATTGTTTTTTATTATCTCCTGGTCTCTTTTTCTATATCCATCCCATTTTGGTTTTTACTGTTCCAGTATATTTGCAGCGTCAGTGCTGATGCTTCTATGGCAATGCTGCTGTCTGTTTCTGTCCCCTTTTGCTACTGCAAAAACTTATGCAATGAAGAAAATTTCAGCACTGCAAATCTCCTCCAATAAAATCACAATAGCCTCTCTGCCTCTCCAACTGACTTCCCTACCACTACTGTCTTATTCTTCATATTCTAGTAATAACAAATTGTGATTACCTGCATATCTTGTGCTAATTTCGCATCTCCATGCTTTTGTACAGCACTTGTTTGCAAAACTACTCTATCAATCGTTATTCAGCTGACCCACTCCTATTTATCCTTCAGCTATGACCCCAAAAGTCCTTTTCAATGAGCGCTGTTATTTTTATTTTAAACTCAGAAATGGTTATCAGGTCTTCACTATTTTTCCTGCATAATTCTGATATTGTCTTGATATATATAGATATGTATCAAGACAGACAGATAGATACACTGCCATATAGACATAGATACATAGAAAAATAAGTTGATATAAACTGATATATATCAGACTCTTTATTCTTTCTAGAATTCATCTTTAGAATTATTATCTTTTAGCTTGTATATTTATAGCTGTAAATCCATAGAATACCATAAAGTTGTATAACTGGGATTTTAAGTCTGAAAATTATTCCTTAAGTTGACTTTTTTTTTTTTTTTTTGGTGAGGAAGACCAGCCCTGAGCTAACATCCGTTGCCAATCCTCCTCTTTTTGCCGAGGAAGACTGGCCCTGGGCTAACATCCGTGCCCATCTTCCTCTACTTTATATGGGACGCCACCACAGCATGGCTGACGAGCGGTGCGTCGGCGGGCACCCGGGATCCGAACCAGCGAACCCCGGGCTGCCAAGCGCGGACTAAACCGCTGCGCCACC
Organism: Tapirus indicus; assembly: GCA_031878705.1. Lineage (NCBI taxonomy): Eukaryota > Metazoa > Chordata > Mammalia > Perissodactyla > Tapiridae > Tapirus > Tapirus indicus. Next base: position 6,167,171 of record CM062933.1, read on the forward strand.
GGGCCGGCCGCCCCTTAAGTTGACTTCTTGATGGTTATAACCATCGATGAAATGTCCAAGTGTTAACAAATTACTTTCAAGGGAGATTAGGTCTGACCTTTGAGTTGATCATTCTCTATCCTGACAAATAGCAGATCACATCATTTTTTATCTCACTGAAATCTCTATTGATATGTTCTTCTTTACTTTTGCTTTGGATGGAATGCTTAGAATACTGTAGGTGCTTAATAATTGTTGATTTGATTTATTAAATAGAACTAACATTTTTTGAGTGCTTTCATGTATTATCAGTTTGTCAGTGAGGACATAGTTCATATAAGCTTAGATTTGGGAGTGAGATCAGGTTTCCATTCTGGGCTCTACAACTTACTAGCCTCTCTTAGGCTAACTACTTTCATTTCTTCTCCTGACAAATAAGGATAATATATTGAAGTTATTGAAGATTGTATTAGATAGAATAAGAAACGCATTTAACATGATGCCTGGTAGATTTGTGAATGAATGAATCCCCCCAAAGCTCTGTGAGCTCTATGAGAGTGGTGTACAGAGGCAGAAGACTGAGGGTCACAGACATTGAGGAAGTTGCAGAGAAAATAAGCGGCAGAGCTGGGATCCAAATCCAGTTGAGTGTGCCTGCAATCTGAAGGACATTTCCACCATCACTGCAAGAAGCGTTAGAGGCATTTTCCACTCCCATGTTTCCTTAAAGGACATAATGCTGGTGAACTCTAGTTCAGTTGTCAGATTCTGTCTCCCCCCAGATCTCTTTAGATTCAAGTTAGCGTCATTCTTGAGCATTTCACACCCGTCCAACCTGTATATAATTGGGTGGTCTGATAAAGATCCCGAGTGAGCCAGCACACTAACGTCTTTGACCTTCCTCTGTCCTTTTATATGCAGAATTCCTCCTGAGTGCCTCATACACTGTTTGATGTGCCTTCTGTTAAAGCAGATATGCATTGATCCAAACATCCTCAGTGTCTAAGCTACGACCTGATTACAAATTAGCACTTTTAGAACTTATTCTTTCATCATTTTATCCATGTCACTCTGAGATGCCACATTTTTATCCAGTTTATCCAATATCTGTCTTTTAAGCTTGATCATGAGCTTCTCATAGATGGGAACAATTTCCTCATCTTTCTATATGTAGCATCTAGCATGGTGCTTGACATATAGTTGATGCTCATTAAGTATAAGTATCTAAATCAACACCACTAGAACGGTCTCTAATAGTTATGGTTTTAGTATTCTTTTTAAGAACTCTAGAGAATAATAATTATCTATATTTTTATGATCCTGTCAATTTTGTAATCTTTCACCTAGAAATTTTGTTTTCCCATATCATTAGGGAAATATTAAGAATTCCCAAGCAGTTGTTGCAGAAACTGTTTGGATGAAGGACCACATTTCCTTCCTCAGGTAAAGGAAGGTTCCCTGTATTTATGTCAAGTCTCCATCATTATAAAACACACTGCTTTGTCAAGAACGCCTCCTTTGAACTCCCAGTCTTGAGGAGATGAGGAAAGCATGGGTTAGGGGCGAGCAGGGCACACATTCTCAGGAAGGGAGAAACACAAACTTCCAGTTATATGATGAGTAATTTCTGGGATGCAATGTACAGCATGGTGACTATAGTTAACAATAGTGTATTGTATATTTGAAAGTTGCTAAGAGATTAGATCGTAAAAGTTCTCATCATAAGAAAAAATTTTTAATTATGTGAGGTGGTGGATGTTAACTAAACACACTGTGGTAATCATTTTACACATATATCAAATCATTATGTCGTACATCTTGAGTTAATATAATGTTATATGTCAATTATTTCTCAATAAAAGCAGGAGGGGAAAAGAGGAAGAGAGATACAAAGGCATCCCAGCAGTCTTTGGGAACTATGGTGATGGACCGTGGATGGAACCCTTGCAACTTTTCTTGAATGTCTTTTCTAATGTTCCCTGAGCAATTTTGACCCCTTTATTACACTAAAGTCTATATCTCGTGTCACTTCTCCTGAATGTCCAAAGAATAACTTCCTTAAACGTATGAGGGCATGTTACTGAACATCTTTTTTTAAAAGGTAAAAAGAAAAAATGTTAAGAGTGAATAGAAACATTTTACCAAAAAAAGTTACACACTACAGATAAGTAATTTGTAAAGAGAACCTTCCATTTCATTATGTTAGACTTTAATATACTCAACAAATATTGCCTAGGAAAACTGTCTGTCTGAGTCCTGCAGAGAAAGATATACTAAATAAGCTGTAAACTCTAAAGGCTAAGCATATATAAAGCTGAATATCTTAACTAAATAAAACTTAGAACAAAATTAATGACACCTATTGTTTTTGGTAATTGAAAATTAATAATAAAAGATAGAGATTCCCTATATGAACGTCAAAATGATGCAGTTGTTGTAGGACTCAGTATACCTAAAAGTCTCCCCCACTAGCCTCAAACTATACAAATTAAAGATTCCTTTGAGTATCCTGGACTGTAGCATCTAAAAACACAGGGAACCATCTGTCTGGACCACCAGCATGCCTGGCATTCGGCACTCATATGACTGCACTGATCAAGAGCCAACAGCCCTGTCGCTTCCATTCCCCACCATACACATTTTAATCCTTTAGTAGAAACTTGTTTTAATCCGATCACTTTGCTAATACCTGATATTAATGGGGAAATGGGTATGAGGTGAGGTTTTTCTGTTTGTTTTAGACTATCTCTTCAGTGTGGGTGCTTTATACACATGGCAGAACCAGGTTCTGTGCCCTTTCACACATTTGCCCTGCCCCGTCCTCCCCCAGCTCCGTGGAACCATCAGTCTACTGTTTTCTGTCCCCTTCATTGCTTCAGTCTCTCCCTGTCCTTGCTTCTAGAGGATAGAAGGTCTTCACATATACAAATGCATCACAACAATCCTATGAGAGAGATCAATATTAGCAAGAGAACATTTGGTTTATTTTATAGATGTTCCACTCTCCAGAATTGAAAGATTCAAGGTAACTGGATGTTCTTAGAGACAAATGAGCTTTGGCTACAGGGGGACAGAATTTATGTGAAAAGAAGCAAAGAAAAGGCAGAAAGGTGAGAGACAGGCAAGAGGGCTTTCGGTGCCCACAAGAAGTAAAACTGGCTCTAAGAAGTGACCCTGAGGGGACACATAAGAATTGTCTGCATTATTCTGGACTCTGTGTTTCTAAGCAGCTGGATACAAGATTGGGTCCAACCTGGGAATGTACTGAGTCGATAACTTTTTCCAGCTATCACCATTATGTATAATCAGCACAATTTCACCCATGTAACTCTATGCCTCAGGGTGTTACTTGAGCACAACAGCTAATAAAAGGGGAAAAGTCAAGATTTGAACTTACAGTCTGTCTGAATTCCAAGTTTGCATTATTTTCTCTATATATCTGCAAGTTTTATTAGGAGGTTAGAGAAGGGAAAAAGCAGAGAAAAGAAGGGTCAAAAGGAGGGGGGTAAAACAAGTAAGAGCTAATTTGAGCTTTTCCCAAAAGAGCACATCTGGGTAGAGTTCGAAGATAGAGTTGTTTGAGATGGGACAGGGGAGATTGGTAGAAAGCAAAGATCAGAATGAAAACCCAGTCATCTAAGAGAGGGGAGATAGCACAAAGTTGAAAAGACCATAAAGGTAAACTTTTCTTTTCAATTTTCCCTGAACTTGGAGCTGTCCCTTAGTCCACTTTCCATGTCCAATAGAAGCTCTCCCATGTAACTACCCTAATTCAGCCCAGCCCCTCCAGCTCCTCTCAGATCCCTCATTTAACTCTGCCTAAGGACAAGTTTCCAGCAAGATACTTGTAACTTTCTCCCAGCAGCTGTTGATTTTATACAGATATGGTTGAGGGAAACCCTACAGGTTAGTAAAAGCACTCAGTAATTAAGCTGGCTTTGATAATACAAATTCCCCTCCATGCGAGGCATTGCTCCCAAAAGCAGGAATTATTTTAGACTTTCAGAGCGTCTGTTCCAGAAAGCAAGTTTGATCTGTCCTATTTCAGCTGTATTTTTTTACCGTCTTCCAACCTAAGAGGTTTTACAAAGTCGTGGGCAATCAGTAAGCAATAAAAAAATCTACTGATCATGGTGAACATGACAAGGCAAACAAGAGATGTGCGCACAATCCAGAAAGAAGCTACTACTCCCCAAAAGAGTGTTGGATTTTTTTACTCTTCAGAGAAAAAGTTTAACGTTCAAAAGAGGGAGGATTCAGTATTAACTAACAGACTTTCAGATATCCCATTGTAGAGGTCCTTCTCTCATCTCTAAGTGGAACTTCCAAAGTCTGCACAATCTGGTATCAGTCATTTATTTAGAAATGCTTATTAAATATGTGCAGTATAACATCAACATACTGAGGGATTTGGCAAATAAAATAGCTAAGATAAAGAGAGGTAATTATAAGTAGCAATCAAGAGATAACTCAAAATCACTATTAAAATAAAGCCACAATCAACTCTTGACTAAGGGTAGCTTATAGATGCTTTATACACAAGCGCTGAGATGGACTCATTTCTTCATGAGTGATAGTCCATTAAGCAGCCATTAATTACAGATTCCCACCAATTACCAACCCCTTATTACTAATTGGCCAGCTCGTAATGGACCCATGTGACATGAGCAAAAATGCTTTGAATGAATCCATTTGTTTCAGATGAGTGACTTTGTAGATAAAAGAAGAAAGGAAAATAAAGAAAGGAGAAAAAATATGTGTATCAAACTCGATTTCCTCAAAGGTAAAGATACTGAAGTAAAAACAAATCATAATTTTTGATCACCTGAAGGAAAGAATTCTATCTTCTCAATTATCATTCCTCATAGTTACTGGAATCTTAGTTATATTTTGCACTGCATTTAATGTTTGTTCTTGATTAAATATAAAACTAATAATAACGGCTTTTGTAATAAGAATCATAACCTTGAATAATTAAGAATATAAGAAGAGTTTGTTAGATAATGTCATCATAAACCAAACAGATATTTCTTCCATTAAATCACCACATGCCAATGGTTCTTGCAAAATAAAGCATTTCCTGTTAGCCTCTACTAGACAATATCAAATACTCTCATGTGAATGGTCTAAATAAAATCTAGCCTTGAGACCCATTAGTAGTTGAAATTGTGTGAGTGGATGAGATCCCAGAGAGAACAAGAAAAGACAAGGGTGAGGCAAACTGAATCCAATTGAAATTTGAGTAAGTGGCACAATTTCTAACTGATCTGTTAGCCCAAGTGAAATAAGCAAAACGTTTCTACTGTATCCATTTTGGGGGGATGAGTAATTCACTAAACTTTAAAATTTCCAAAACCTCTTCCATCATAAAAAGAAGTGTGGTCATTTTGACCTCTTATAGAAGGATGTAAACTAAAGCAATGAGTTAGAAATAGAACTACCCATAAAAGAAGTTCTACAATGCAGCTCAGGCACTTTGGATTAAAGCAAAATACATCAATGCCTACTTTTTTTTCTCTCTTTAAATACAAAACTCATGGTTCTGCCATAAACTTTCCCCTTTTCCCCAGGATAGATGCTTTCTGCTTGTCATCCACTACTTTTCAATCTTCAAATAGACTAAGTCCAAAGACTAAAGCAGCTATGGGGTATGGAGATTAATCCAGTAAAGAAACATTTAACAATGTGTTATTTCCACACAGGAATGCTAACTCTTCCTTATGTATAAGGCAAGAGTCTCTTCTGTTCGTTCTATTTGGGGACAAACAGAAAGTGACTCTAAAAATTTCTGGGATTTTTTTTTCTTTTCCCTCTCTTTTTTTCTGGAGAGAACCCTCTGCTTATACACATTTCCAGGTGGACATTAGTTTGCACGTTGGCAAAGCAAAAAGCACAGTCCTAAACCCCCAACAAAACAAAGTTCTGCTCTTGTCACTTTCTTGTACCATGTAATTTTTCTTTAACCTACACAATATGCATCCATCACTAAGATCTGCTGTCTTAATTTATACACGCCTTCATGAAGTCTGTCCTTTGTAATTCTAACAATGTATAAGAATATGAGAGTGACCAGGAAAGAAGGCAGCCAGTTCTATCTAGGGGACAGATAGAGGATAAATGATGGAACCAAATGGCCTCTACAAGCTCTCTCCAGCTCTGTGCTGCTGGAATTCAGGGCACAAAATAACACTGCACCAAGTACTGGGCACAGAGCCTTTGACTCTAACTAATACAAGAAAAGCATTCCAAGGTGAAAAGTCCCTTAGCCAAGCCACATTGACTGACTCACACACTACTTATGACCCTTCTGTATGTATCTTCTAGGATCCAACCGGAGATGGTTCAAAAGGTGAGAAGTTTCTCTAGGAGTGGGGCAGAATAATAGCTCAGCAAACACAAGTCAGGTAACCAACCTATCCCCAGGGATAGCCTGTCTGAAGATCTCAGCTATTATGGCAAATGTTGAATGATGGAAATTCCTCTCAGAAATGACTTAAGGTACTGTATCTTAAAACTTCAGGAACCCCAAGATTACTTTCCACAATGTCACAGGCTCTGCCTTCCACTAGTATAAGCATCACAGTGTTTATAACCCACTTTGAGGGGAAAAAAAATCAATTCTTGTAGGTTTCTACTTTATTCAATATGCTGATACTTCCCTATAAAAAGTGATTAAAGAGAAGCTGTTAAAGTCACCCATACATACTACGATAAATATCTTCCAAGACATTTTATGGTTCCCCAATCCAAGTGTGAATAGCTTTTACAATATGTAATTTCCTCCTTTGAAGGTAGTAAATTATAACTGAACAATTTAAGTGACTCAAATTCTTAATGATTCCATAAAAAGATTAGAGTAATATATAAAGCTTTTAAAATAATTCTGCAACCGAATAATTTCTACCCTACATTACATTACATCATTGCTGTAGTAACATTAACCATGAACTTATGTATGTCTTCAGTATCTACAAAAATCAACAGTGCTGTGATGATGAACGTGCTGCTTGACCTTATTATCAAGTAATTCACTTAGGGACAGTGAGTTAGCTGTCTTGTTTAGAGAGAGCACAACCCCAAGTAGAAATTCTCTACAGGATGCATTAAATAAAGTAATGGCCTTTTTTTCATCCTATGAATTTTCACGTCAATGGATTAACATACTAACAGTTACCACTTTGGGGATATCTACTCTGCCACATTCCTCAGTGAATTTCAAATGTTCGTTCATGGGTATAAAAATGTTTGTGACAGTTTGTTAGATCTGAAGATTCCTAGGCCCGACTCCTCGTGAATCTAACTTGGTAGATGGGAATAGGCCAGGAAGGATCCCAAAAGTCCCTAGATAATTCTAATGCAGCACACTTTCAGAAATCCTGACACTTATGATTAAAAATTGGTGTAAAGGGATTTTAGAAGCAGAAAGATGCTTCCAACCTTAAGCAGACAGAGGTCAAGTAAAACATTGATAGTGACAGTACATTAAGAGAGTCAGTTGATTAAATTTTGGCTCCTTTGACCTGTAGGCAGGGACTCAAGCCCAAAGACTCAGACTTGGGTTGAGATTCAGTTTTTTGAAGAAACTCAGGAAATCGCTGGCTTCTCGGTTTTCAACAATGGGTGAACTTGACATGAATCCCCTTTTGTCTGTAGACAGGAGCTGAGCAGGGAGACGGGAGCCCCTGATGGCATTTGATACTTTTCACTCTGTGGGTCAATGACCACAACTGCTGCAGCAGCACTTTCAGAGAATGAAAAGGCGAGCGAGAGAGGAGTTCAAGAGATGGCAGACTTGGCTCACCTTGCATTATTGACCTGGAGACAGGGGCTCCAGAACAAAGGCCAGCAGGCCTGGCAGCTTCCACAGAAGCATGGCAGCAGCGATCCGAGCCACAGACCAAAGAGATCTGACACTCCATGGCCGATCTGGAGCAAGCAAAAGCTGCCTTGAATCAAGCCAGAGTTCTGCTCTTGTAATTAATCAAACTAAACATCAACCACAAGAGGGGACCAGCCTTGTGATCTGTGCATGAAGGCAAAGTTGTTTGCTCCCAGAATCCTTCCTACTTTGTCCTTTGGGGGAAGAAGAGGTGGACAACGTCTCTATTGAAATCACATTATCTAAGGATTCTATGTGACTCATTAAAAAAACTGGGCAGCGAGACCCTCCACTGTTATTACTAATGCTATTGACGCTCATCAATGTGTTTGTTAAGAGCAATTGAAAAATAAAACCAGCAACCAATGTTTTGAAGCTACTGCAGTGAAAAATACACAAATAAAAAGTGGAAAACACCAAAAGAGTTTGCAAACCTATTTGTCTACTAGCAGTCTTGTTTGCATGGTTATGTGCTTCACAAGCTAAGCCTCTGTTTTGTTAAAATCACTCTTTTTGAATTTCTGCAGTAAAATGTGCATCAGTGGCTTGCCTCGTCCTCAGTGACCTGTTGTGGCCCAGCACTTTCTTCAACCACACCCCTAGCTAAATCCAGCACCACCATCCATCTTACTGAATTGAGAGCCCTGCCACACCTCCCATCCCTCTAGTCTGTTCAGTAAAGTGCTGATTTCTATGCAAGTTGAAAAGCATCTCGATGGGCTAACAGATGGACGAGAGAGTTCTTTTTACTCCTATGGAGTGCCTAGTCTCCCCAGCAAGCCACCAAGCATGGCGGTGCTACAGGCCTTACCTCTTGGATCTGTAATTTAACTGAGAGCTAGTCAAAAAAACCACAAAGCTCTCAACAGGGATTCATAGACTTTTAAGCACTGAAATTGCTATATTTCCTGGCAAGTTTAATGTTCCAAATGCATCTCTTCAGTGTCAGTCCAGCCCTCCAACAGGAGAAAGCACAAACAGGAGAAAGGGGAAAATCCAGAGAGATGTTTCCTTTTGAAATGAACTTCAGTAGAGATCAATATATTTAACAAACAGCTGCTGAGGATGTACCATGTTTCAGACGGTGGCACTAGGTTTACAATGATGGTGGGGGAATGCATGGTCCCTGTCTTTGTGTGACCAACAAGCACCAAATAATTAAATACATTGCTATGAACGGTGATAAGCCCTCTGATGATAAAAAGAGTGTAATATTTTAAGATTGGGTGAAGAATGGCCTCTCTGTAGAGGGGTCTTTTAGGTTAAGACTAGCTGAATAATAAGCATAGAGTGCAGGAAAGACTATCCCAAGCCAAGTCAATGGCATGTGGAAGAGCCCTGGGTGGGAAAGAGCTTGACACATGTAGGGAGTTGAAATAAAAGGCAGCATGGCTGGAACATATGTGCGAGTAGGAGAGAGGCAGGGGCTGAGGTGGGCGAGTCGGAAAAGGGCCAGATTATTTAGAGCTAATAGGACTTTGGATTTCATTTGAGCCACAATGGGAGCTATTGCAAGATTTTAGTAAAACTAATGACACAACCTGAGCTGAATTTTTAAAATACCACATGGCTGACTGTGTGGAGGAAGCAAGAAGAAAAGCAAGGAGAGAAATACTGGAGGCAGGTAAATATGGCAAACAAAGTGGTGTAACTGAAATGCAAAGAGAGAGAGAAAGAGGTAAACAGATAGACAGACAGACAAATAGAGAAATGTAATTAAAACCAAAATCTCCTCCCAACACAGAAAACCTCCCCACAGAGGCAGTAGAGAAAGAAAACGCTTTTATTATTGAGTAAGCATTAAACCAGAATGTGATACACGTCACCGGAAATCTGCTAAGAGATGGCAAACACAGGAAGAAATCTCACCCTTTTATACAGCCGAGCAGGTACAGCCCATTCCATCCATGTTCTCAAGACAAACAATGACTAGGTCTCAAGTAAGAGGCCTTGATAACACCATTTATTACACATCGTTCATCCTAGATTCATCTGGTAACCGAGGTGACGATCTGTGTTTGCTAATTGGCTTTATCCAAAGGAAACATAAACTTCTCATATCATTAGAAAAGAGAGTTTTGCAACTTGCAGTGAGGCCCTGCCAAGTTAGACTCCTACTCTCCCACAGAGACGAGAGAGAGGCGCCACCTCCCTTGATGTTTATGTTTCAAAGAGATGGCTCCCCAGTCATTCCTGGGTCACATAAAGCTTGAAGAGAATATTTAGCTTTTCAAAAAATTTATACACATTTCAAAGAGACAGAGAAAGAACTTACAAGTTTTCTAAAGTAAATGCTCCAAGAAAAAGGAGGAGGGGCTTGGTCTCTTCCCTTATTTTTGATAGACAGAATTAAACCTCTTATTTTTAACTTGTATTTGCCCCTACAATAAATAGATAGATAGACTTGAGATTAATATACATTGGATTAGATGTGAGGATTGAAGAAGGAGGAGGAACTAGGATGACGACCAGGAGTTTGAACAATTATGCCAGTTACACTGAAAAGAAAGAGGCTCTGTGTTCTAAAAGACATGAAACGGATGTCTGCAGTTTGAAGTGGCTGTTCCATGTGAATGTGATACAAATTATGTTAAGTATATGCAGCATCTCCAGAGAGCTAATTTCACAAATTTGTCCCCTGATAGCATTCAACACCGAAACACAGAAGTGCCCAGCTCAGCAATTATGCAGCAGGCAGCCCTCAAGCAAAGCAGTCATGCATTCGCAGTGATTTGGGCACATCCAAGAGCCTACCACTAAAGCAGGCAAAGGACTTGTTCCAGTTATTAAGCAACGTTCTCCCAGCAAGAAAGCCCACTCCTCCGCACTCTGCCTGGCTATGCCGGGACTCTGTGACTGCACTGCTCCCTGGGCAGTGGGCCATTGTTGGGCACTAGAGGAAACTGGACAGTTGATGGAGACAGAACAGACGTGCTGCTCCTTGCTTTGCTTCGTGTTCCTCCCAAATTGCTTCAGCAATGGCCCTTCACCCTGGCAGGGACAGTTAATTCCAATCTCCAGCTTTTCCCCCACATTCCCAACAGTCTCACTGTGCCTCTTGCAAGGTTTCAGCAGCAGCAGGATGGTGACCCCCAGATTCTGACAGCTCAACCCCTTCTCTTTGTTCCCCCAGCCCGAGGGGTGTAGCCACTGGCCTCCATTACTATCTGTGTTTCCTCAACCTCCTCTCCTTGCTTTCTGAGTTCTCCAACACTTAACAAATTCCCTACCTTAACTTCTGTCTGTCAAAATCTCTAGTATGGGTTTTGTTTCCCTGACTGATACAGGATACAAGTGGAGACTCCGGTCAATCATAGAGGTGATGAAGTGTCCTTTCACTCTGTCTTTAACAGTTTGGGTATGATGATCTCATCTTGGAAAAATAAGAGAACAAAATAGTGAAGTACTCCAACAAAATTTGTTACGAGTAATTGTCTAAATAGTAAAATGTGAGTTTGCTTCTATTGTTGCCTTATTTTTTATTTTTTAAAATAAATTTGGAAGCCATAAGTCAATGAAAATCAAAAGTTTGCTTCTGAGTCATCAGACTTGGAGGAGGTGAGCAGTGTAAATCCCAGCTCTCAGAGACAGGGTCCTGTGGAAGAGCACTAACAGAAGCTCGAGCTTTGAGCCAGTGATGTTGATGTGCTCTTACCTCCTGTTCATATGAAGCTTTGAGTACTGACTCTATTTCTTGGCTCCCCCTAGAACAATCCACTGAGAAGGAAGCTCAGAAACAGACATGCCAAGGTTCAGCAGGAGTTGCTGCCATCCACTCCATCTCCAGTCACGACTGTTGAGAATCCCCAATGAAAATCCAATTCAGATGATTGCACAAAGAAAATGAGGTATATATACCCAATGGAATATTATTCAGCCAAGAGAAAGAAGGAACTCCTGCCATTTACAACAGCATGGATGGACCTTGAGGGCATTATGCTAAGTGTGATAAGCCAGACAGAGAAAGGCAAACACTGCATGGTTTCACTTATATGTGGAATCTAAAAAAAAGTCAGACTCATAGAAACAGAAAGTAGAAAACTGGTTGCCAGGGGCTGGGAGGTGGAGGAAATAGGGAGAGGTTGGTAAAAGGGTACAAAGTTTCAGCTATAAGATGAATAAGGTCTGAGGTTCTAATGTATAACATGGTGACCATAGCTGATAACACTGTATTGTATAATTGAAATTTACTAAGAGAGTAGAACTTAAATGTTCTCACGAAAAAATAGACAAATATGTGAGGTGATGGATGTGTTAATTAACTAGATGGTGGGAATGCTTTCATAGTGTATACATATATCAAATCAGCATAATGTACACTTTAAATATCTTACAATTCTATTTGTCAGTTATACATCAATAAAGCTGAAAAAAGGAAGGAAGGGAGGGAGGGAGGAAAGAAAGAAGAAAGGAAGGAAGGAAGGGAGGGAGGGAGGAAGGAAGGAAGGAAGGAAGGAAGGAAGGAAGGAAGGAAGGAAGGAAGGGAGGGAGGGAGGAAGGGAGGGAGGGAGGAAGGAAGGGAGCGAGGGAGGAAGGGAGGGAGGGAGGAAGGGAGGGAGGGAGGGAGGAAGGAAGGAAGGAAGGAAGGAAGGGAGGGAGGAAGGAAGGGAGGAAGGAGGGAAGAAGGAAGGAAGGAGAGAAATCCCCAAGGCGGTCTAAGGGAATGCGTGAGAGAGGAAAGGCGGATATGGGTGGGTGGGAGCAGTTGAAGATGATATGCTCCTCTATGACAGGCAGTCTCACCTTTCCTCCAGCTCAGCCTCATTTCTAGCAATAGTAACTGTAATTGTAACAATATGGGTTATCATTTAGCACCTGGTTATTATATTCTAAACCCTACATGGATTAGCTCATTCAATCCTTCTTACAATGTATTGAGGCAGGAACCTGTTTCTCCAATGGGGAATGTGAGGCATTCACACTTTCATACTTTCTCACAGCGGAGGTTAATAGGTGGTATGCAGCCAGGATTTAAAGTCAAGTCTACTGCTTGTGGGCCTCATCTGAGGCTCTTTAGTCTTCATGGCCTCAGCAGACAGGCTTCTTCTTGCCTGGGATTTCTGTAGATCCTCCTCTCCATGTGCCCCATAGAGTTAGGGCCGCTGTTTTCCTGTCTCCCCTGGAAGAAGGAAGCCTGTATCCATACAGAACAGTCTCCCCTAAGCCACTATAGTACTATACCCAGCACATAGCAGACACTCAACAAATATTTGGTGTATGAGATAATTATACATTTTTAAAACGTTGCTTCCATAGTTACTTATCTCAGCATTTTATTATTCCCCCGTGTTATATAACTATGGCTAATTCAAACTTCAAAAGAATAATTTAGGACTATATGATGCTCTAGTTCTCTATCTAGGAAGGAGAAATGCACTACAGGAAACTAAAAAAGACTTAACAATTATGTTTAAGATATCATCTGGCATTTTTCATGTAGAGAAAACTCATGCCTTTAGCTTTCTCCCATATTTTCGCAGTGAAGACAGTGTAAGAGTACACTATTACCATTGTTTAAATGTTGAGAATGAGATATGGAGAAGCCACTTTCCAGACTACTCAGAGTTGATTAGCAGCTGAACAGAACAGGAAAGGCAGTGTCTCGAGTTTGGAGGCTGACTGCCTTGGTTGAAATCCTGGCTTTCTTCCTCCTACTCCCTGTGTGACCTCAGGTACTAACCTTCTGCGCCCAGGTTTCTCCAGCTCTATGATAAGAGTATCTATCTCATAAGATTGTTGATTAAATGAGTCAACATACGTAAATCAATTAGAACATAGTATCTGGCATGTAACCAATGCTTAATAATATTTTTACCTAGAAGAGGTAACAAAATAGTTCATTAGTATTTAATACAAATATCATTACGGTACTTTGTAGCTATAGTAGAAAGAGATACGCTTTGGAATTTAACCAACATTTGAGTAATCTAGCAGTTGCGTGACCTCAGGATGGTTTCTTAAACTCTCTGTGCCTCTGTTTCTTCAACTATAAAATGTAGATGATAATCCTTACCTTAAAGCAAAATTGGGAGTCCTGGAAATAAAGTATACAAACAACAAGCCTAGCTTTTAGGAGGTGCTGAATAAGCAGCAGCTATTGTTAGCACAGGTGAACTTAGCTACCTGAGAAGAATGTGTGTGCCCTTGAAAATAAGACTCGGTTACTGGACACAGTGGCAGAGCCCGGGCTGAAGCTCGGGTCTGAGCCGGGGCTGCGGACTGGGCGGGGCGGTCAGCACACAGTGGAATGAAAGCCATGAAGGGAGGGTGTGGGTGAGAAGGGCAGAAACCCTCGAACCAGTCCCCTCCTCGCCTCCACAGAGCACTCATAGTAAGCAAGAGCTGAAGATAAGAACCCTGAAGCGCTGACTGACAGGGACACATGGGAGGAAAACCAGGGCCATGCAGTGGCAGCTGAAGTGGAGAGAAGAAGGCAGTGAAGGAGGAAGGAGTGACCAAGGCTCCAGAGAGGTTAGGAAGGACAAGCCCTGGAGAGCATCCACTGAGTTTTGCAGCATGTAGGTCATGGTGACCTTGCCAGGACAGGGAAGTCAATCTCTCCTCTCCACGCCTCAACTGACAGTGGACCAGCAACCCCCAGGAGTTGCAATCTCTGTCGGGGTGGGGGTGGGGAGAGGAGGCCTAGGTACCTGGATGGGGGTTAGCAAGGGGCCCCTTCCAAGTCACTCCCCTAAACTCACCGTGGTGCTGCCAGCAGGGGGCGGGGAGGCAACTGCTGCCTTGCCCCACCCAGAAGACACCACGTGCTCGTGCCCAGGTGGAGAGGCAGGCGACCACTAGGGGAGGAGGGCAAAAACAAATGCCGCACTGCCCCTCTCCACCAAGCACCCCGGTCGCTGCCTGGGGCAGAGAGTGACAGAGGTCCCTAGGCCAGGACAGCGAACCAGCTGCTGAGAACCCGTCCCAGGGTGGCAGGAAGATGGCAGGAGGTGATTCCACGCAAGAGCGGAAGCTCCAAGTCCGCAGAGCATGATGCACCGTCGGAAGCATGATCTACTGTCTCATCAGACTTCACTAACAAAGCACGCGTTCAAAAATAAAATTATCAAGAACTTCAAGATAGCCACAGCAGATCACCAACCCCCAGTGCAAGGAGCCCTGTGAGACCCACCCTGATCTCATTCCAAGAGGCCAGCCCTGCCTCCAGCTGAGAGGTGGCGCAGAAGTGCACACCTTTGGTCACTGAAGTGCAGTCATTGAAGAGAGAGCAAGAAGTGCGAAGACAGTGCAGTGACTCGTTTAAGAAAGTTTGCTGGGAGGGAGAGGTCAGATAGAGTGCGAGCTGGAAGGGGTAAAAAGAAATTTTAAAATTTTGTTTTCTTGCTATTATTGTTGTTATTTTAATACAGGAAAGATTTGAGTAAATTTAAATGCTTCTATGAGGAAAGGCCTAATGAGGAAGAAGCTGAAGAGAGAGAAAAGTGATGAAACTGGGGAAGGTTCCTAAGGAGGCAGGAGGGGAAGGGACCAGACCCCAGGTCAGGGAACGGCTTCAGTTACAGACTCGGGGGTCATCAGTGTGTAAGTGGAAATAGAGAGGCCATTGAGAGCCAAGGGAGAGGGAGACGGGAACAGAGCCACCAACATTTACATCTGATGAGGACACTCAAATATGACCACACTGAAGTGTTGGCAGTCAAAAGGTAGCATTAAAGGAAAACATCAATGGAGAAGTTGACCCTCGAATAACTACCCAGCATGCTGGCTTAGACCAAAGTCCCACGGGAATTTAACCTGGTTTAATGTGTCAATTAAGAAACATTATGGCCATGGCAGTAGACTTTATTTCTGTTGATATTGCTTTTCTCAGTATTCTATTCATAAAAACAGTTCCAATCTTTTTCTAATAATTTTCCCTGCAACTAACTGTACTGCTTGCCAACTTTTGAAATGCGGTTTTTATTTTAATGGGGCAAACACTTTTTTCTGTGCCCTAACCTTAAGTTGAACACAGTTGACTGCTTTGTTTAGAGACAGCAAATTATAGTGGAGACTGGGAACACAGGAAAATCAAATGTCAGCTTCTAAATGATCGCAGTTTCGTTTAAAGGTTACCACTTGTCTTGATGGAATCACTGGGGCTTCTATTACAACAGGCCAACCCTCAAATTCCTCTGTTCTTCTCCAATAAATACCAAATTTTGACAGTGACAACTGTCTTCTGATACTCCACATGCAATCGCAGGAAAGACTCACTGATGCTGCTACGTGGGAGCCCTGGAGAGAAAGAACACCTCAGAGCTTGTGACATTTCTCCTCTTCCTGAGAGCATCTCTCTCCCCCGCTCCCTCCCTGCCTTCTGCCTCTTCCTTTCTCTCCTGCTCTCTCCCTCTGTCTGTCTTCTTTCTTGCTTTCTCTCCCTCTCACTCTTTCTCTTTCTCTGATACCCAGGAGGTTCAATGTGGTCTAGCAAACCCAAAATTATCACTATTTTGAGCTGCTCCTTAGTGTGTCATCCGAGATTGCTTAAACTTAAAAAATGTTTTTTTAAATGAATAGAAATAAAAGTAATTGTTTGTATAAGTAATTGCTTAATAGTAATAATAACAAAGTATTTGTAAAAGCCAGTTTCATTACATCAAGCAGTGAAAACATAACAGATTTTTGTGTTTAGCAATTTTTTCCCTTTTTAGTTTAGACCCCCTTTCCTTCTATATGCATGCTACATTAGTATATCAAAGTTTTAGACAATTTTTTGAATCACCTCACAATGGATAATCCCAAAAATCTATGAAAAAGTCAAATTGCTCTTCATTTCCAGTCCTAAGGTAGGCGTCTACGACCTAAACAAAAAAACAAAATCCATTCAGAGTCCCTCTCTTCTTCCTATAATTTAGTTATCTTTTTAGAGGCAAAAACCTTAAAGAGTATGTCAACACTAGGACTTTCGGTCCTGAAAAATTCTCGTGTGCATATATGTACAATATTCTACATACATATTCAGGTAGTTCTTTTTCAGGTAATGATCTGATTTGTATAAGTAGGGAAGACAAAAGTGTGGACAGGCATAAAGATCAATATTTTTTCAAACCCTAAGAGTTATACCTATTGAACTCTTACCTACACTTCTGCCTGCTCCTCTTATACAAACAGAAAACCTGAAAAAACAGCTATCTGAAAATGTGTGCCCAGGTTGCATATATACTCATATGCATATACACAGTATTGTATGTGTACATATATACATACAGCATAATATATTTATGTGTATTAAGATATGGACACACACATACATTACATATATATGTATATACATGAGTGTGTGTGTGTGTGTGTGTGTGTGTGTGTATATATATATATAAAATAGAATAGGGATATAGTTAAATCTCCATAATGATTAACAAAGCTATAAAACCAAGTGAATTAAAGGGAAAATTGAATTAAGTACTGCTATTATATTGAAATCTCCTTTATGCTTATGGTGTGTTAACAGTGTGGGAAATATGCACTTTATGCTAGAAATCATACTTTTGTTTTTGCAAAGCCCGTATAATGCCTGAATTCTCCACACATATTTCACGTATGAGAGCAGAAAAGAAGAATTTGCCAACTTGCAAATTTTCTATGCATGCACTTAATTTCTTCCCAAAGGCCCAGTTTGCTAGTCATTTGGTCTCAGATCAGGGAATGGACATGAAGAAGCACGGTTGGAGGAAAACAAGGGCTACAATTTAGCTGGTAAAATCCCCCTCGGCAGCAATATAGATAACATAGAACCCAAAACAGAGAGAAAGATCTCCAATCAGCAGTGGGAAGAGAAAGTAAAATAAATAAGCAAAGTGCTCTAAAATAGCCTCATAACTGAAAAGCCAGAAATCTTAAGACTGTCCCCCTTATTCTTTCCCTTGTTTTCCTAGTTCTGCTCTATCAAAAGCTAACTAAACTTAGCATTATACTTTAGTTTCCTCTTAGACCATTGTCTTTGAAGCTAGGTGAATTTAAATTAACATCAATTATCTCTCCAAGACTGACTCTGATTCAAAGGAGGGAGAAGCAATCAGCAAGTGCTGGAATTGTGCTCATGTTTAAGTTGCACATTCAAGTAATTGCTATGTTTCTAACAGCTACAGAAAAGCCTATCAACTTGATTATAGCTGTTAGTAAGAGAAAATATATTTACACTCCACAAATATGTTAGGAATTTCACCAGTCTTAAATTACAGAGAGTAATACCAAATTATCCATTTACTAATTAGCATTTAAAAAGTTATTTGCATTTGCTTGCAACTGACAAATATTAGCCTTTAATTATTACATAAATAAGAAAAAAATTAAATATATCCAAATTTCTATATGCTAGTTGTTTCTATATTTAATTTAGAATTTATGACTCCAACATAGACTCACAAAAGTATTCATAGATTCCTTGATTGTCATTGGAGGTTATAGCCTAATATAGATAGAAAAATACACCAAAGAAATAAAAAATACACCAGAAAACAAAAAGTGCTGTGGAGAAAATCCACATGAAGTGATATGAGAACAACTGGGTGGCTGTGTTAGCTGTGTGGAAACAGAACTTAAATCTAACCTCACTGAGGAATATTGAAGGACGTGACTAATCAAATGCCAAGATATGTGTCAGGGGCAACTGCAGAAGGCACGCCCAAAGAATGACGAAAACCAGGACACCAGGATGAGCTCAGTGTAACTGCTAACACAAACTGATATCTACCAACTGTTTACTAAAACTAGGATAATGTGTAACAACTGTAGCTTCAATTCCATATAAAAAGAGTTGAAAATCCACTACAGCTTTGAGGCCGCTTGCTGGCTATCTGTATGCATTCAGGGTATTTGTTTTCTACCACAATAAAATCAGCTAATTCTATACAGTTATGAATCGGCATGTTCCTCTGGGTCTTGATTTCTTTCTTTTTTTGGGGGGGGGCTCAACAGGAGATTAGGGAAGGCATCTCCGAAGAGGGTACATTTAACATGATATCCAAAAATCATGCAGATGATAAACAAAGCTCACGAGAAGACAATTCCGGAGAGAGGGAGAACAGACAGTAGAAAACAATTACATTGAAAAATAAAAACAGTTTAACTTTGACTTTTGAATGCAACTTTTTAATTGTGTATTTAGTGTTGAAGGAAAATACTTGGTGCTGTTGAAAGTAAGGCATTCTTTCTTTTTACTTCCCATAGTAATCTATATAACCTATTCATAAGGAAAACTCTGCTTGCTTAACTCTGGGTTTTAGAGTAAAACAGATTGTCATACTACATAATGATCTTGCTATTTGGTTCTGAGTGATTTAACTTTTTTCAAGCGCCCAGGCACAGTAAAATGAAATATATATAATGAAATCTTCAACAATTAGAGATTGAATTTAAACAGGATTGGGTAATTTGGGCACACTTTGCTCTTGACAATTTCAGGCCAATCTTTTCATCCTCATGTCTTCATTCCTGCCATTTGTAATTTACCTCTACTGTCTGGAAAAGAGCTACCACCAAAAGTGTCCTATCAAAGTCTCTTACATCTTTTTTTTTTTAACTTTTTCCTCAAACTTGTAAACAATGTAATCTCCATTGAAAATTAACATGAATTGGGTGCTTTCTAACAAAACAATGAATATATTCTGATCTGTTCTGAGCGCTCATAGTCCACATTAACACCGAAAGATTCCTCTGGCTCGAAAATATGATGTGATCCACATATCTTAGGTAAAGACAGAATCTGAAAAAGCTGAATTCCAATTCTTTAGTTGATTCAGGTATATGCCTCTGAGTCATCCATATAATGTGGAATATTTTGTCTATGAAGTCCTTTGTTTAAAGAGGAGCTATGTACTTATTTGAAAATCATGGTCAGTTCATACAAAATCTACCAAACTATGTTATATTAAATCAAAATTCTTCACATTGATTTTTAGTATTTGTAAGTCATTCTTTATCTAAGATTCTGAATATTATTTATGGAGTAATTCAATTTGGAGTATGTCCACTCTGGCCATTTTGGGGGGGAAACTTAATTAGATTACAGTTCTAGCAACACTACTCTTAAATATATTTCACAGGTTTATGTAGAATTAGTCACAATATGAAAAGCATAAAAAGAAACTGAAGTATTACTTTATAAATTATACTGAATGTGAGAAAAAAATCTCCCACTCTTTTCAGTATAAAGAACAGGAACTTTTTTAGAAGTATTCCAAATTTTAAAAATAAGTTAAAAAAATAAAACTAGAGTTCAGATATCAATTGATGCACTCTATACATAGCTGTATCATAGAACCTATGTTATAACTATATCCATACGTTATTTCCCTTTAAACTGTGAGCTCTTCAAAACCAGGAACCAATTTTATTTATCTTCATATCTTCATGGCATGGCACAATGCCTTGCCCATAGTATATGTTCAATAAACCCATATTGAATGAATAAGTGAATTAATGAGAGGTCGCTGTATGTAAAGGCTCTGTGCCCTTTATGATGGGTAAAATGCACAGACATTAATATCAATAGTTTTCAAACAAACCTGATTATCAAAATCACCTTATGAGCTTTAAAAAAGTTTTTTTAATCATGAGATTCTGATTCAATAGATCTGCTATGGGGTCCCAGAATTGGTATTATGAGTTTAATAAGCACAGCTCCATGTGATATGATTGCAGGGCCTCTTGGCGTGAATAGCTCCTCCTCACAGCTGCTTCATTTCCAGATAATCTACCATTAGAAGCAGCATTCTCTTTGAAATGTAAACATTTAACTCTAAGAGAAGGATATATATTAAATCATTAAAAACTTAACATGCGATGGAGATGTAAATACATACATATATTCTAGAGCTTTGTTCCATAATGCAGTTAAGTTACTTGGAAGGAGTTTGATCCTCCTGAGACTTACCTTTGAAGTTTCTTAAAGTGGATGCAGAGCAGTATTTAGTCTAGGATTCATTTTTTCTCACTACTTAAGGCAAAGTTCTTAATAGTCCACCCTATCCCCCAGGAATTACAAGGCTCTCCACTCTGGCTGGTGGAAACACAAACTCTTCCCAGCTTTTCATGATCTCTGCATATTGTTCCTTCTGGGTGGTTCTTTCCCCAGCCTCAGGCAGTTTCCTCACATGCTGAAGACTTGCTGGCTGCCATCTGTGGATCCCTGAAGCTCTCTCCCCAATGCTCTCTACTCTCCAGTATTTGGGCCTGAGAACCCCAGTTACCCTGGGCCTACCTTGACTTCCAGCTTTGTCTCCTCCACTCAGAAAGATGGTTGGCCTCCACCTGGTTCCGCTCCTGCACAGCAGCCTGGAAACACTATCCAGGCAGGACGTGTGGCAATTGTAGGGTTCGCCACATTTGCTTCCCTTCTTTCAGGGACCACTGACCTTCCTTGTCTGAGAGCCGATGTCTCAGAAACTGTTGCTTCAGGTATTTCGTTTAGCTTTTTAGTTCTTTCAGTTCTTTCAATTGATCCCTGTTACTTCATCTTGGCTAGAATAAGAAGTTTGTGATTTTTTTTTAATATTCTACTTTGGCAAAGTGGCAGGGGACAGTATCAGAGGCTTCCAGTTGGTCTTACCTAATATGATGGCTTTGACCCCCCCACTCCTCCCAGGCAGACTCAGTATAATGTTTTCTTCAGCTGCCAAATGTGTCAACCCCAGTTATACATCCAAGTATGGTCCAGGTATAGAGAAATAACCGCAGAGTGACGCCCCAGACCCAGTGGGCCCACTATAAACTGGATGTTGCCAAGGACCCTCTTTATTGCCTAGCCCCCCATTTGTCACCTCTCTAATAGGGGAGCTGTGATGACATTTCAAGTCTCCTGTGTTCAACAGCCCTCAAAATGTCTGGGTATTCTCCTTTCCTCACTGTACAATCATTAGAGTAAAAAAAAAGGAAAACCTTTTGGGAAGCACTGGGGAATCATTATAGTATACACTTGCCATGATGTTGCAGGGTTCTGTCTCCTGGGGAATAGACCACATCTACAGTCAATGGGCCCTGGGTCTAAATATTGTTTCTTGCCTGGAAATATGGCAGGGTCATATAATTTTATTGAGCTGACCACTCTCAGCCTCCTGTTCAACCATTCTTGCTTTCTTTTATTTATTTATTTTTGGCAAATAAAAACTGTATATATTTAAGGCATTAAAAAGAAACTTAATATGAATTACTTTAGTAAATCACTTTATGTTACAGAGCTCTGGAGAACTGCTGGGGTGACAAAGGGCTGCAAAGGAAACCCAAAGAAAAAAATAAAAGGAAACCACAAAGAAATGTGGACAAGAAATCAATTTACCAGAGACCAGGATGGACCTCAATTTTTTCTCTATGACACTTAAAATGAATAATGATCACCTAAGAGAACAGACTGACCAAACCAATGGAGATTCCTGATTTGCTCACCTTACCATACTAAAATGCTGGTTCAAGCATCAGGTGCTATGTACAAAGTGACCAAAGTATAGGAGAGGGAGATGGAAGCTGTAAACGCTGATAATCCTGTTTCATCGAGGGGTCTGAATTTCATTCACCATGCTCAGTTAGAGAAGAAAGCTGCTTCAAAGCTGCATCAGTCACGCTGAGGAGAAAGCTAATATTCACTCAGACTGAGAAGACAATTCAAGAAGCAAGAATGATAAACGCTGCTTTATTAGGATTCTCTTTAACATTCATTTCTTCTTCATCAGTGATTCATTGTCTTCTTTCCTGATTCTTAGGTCATCTTAATGAGCATTTGAAGAACTTTCACTCAGTAATAAAAGGCAATAATGCCTGAAACCACTTCTATTAAATCATTGTTGACACTTGAAATTGTACTGAAGCCGCTCTCCGAGCCTCTGTGCCTCGTACAGAAGCTACCCCAGAGAGATCACGAGTTCCTGACGACATCACTAGGGGCACTTCAACGTTTGTGTGCCTCAGTTTCCCATTCCCTTTCTCCAAACTGATAATAGAAGTAGATTCTATTTAATAATTGCTTTTAGATTCAGAGAGGGAAGGCATCTTAGAAAATATCTAATTCAGTCCCTCTATTTTGCAGATAAGTAACATAAGTTCATGAAAAATGAACTTTTGCAGGTAATGTAACTTCAATTCATAAAGTGAATTGTCCAAGGCCACTGACTGAGCCGGGGCAGAGTGAGGGTGATGTTAATGGTAGAGCCACACTCAACTCAAGATGCTTTCTTATCTCTAGAGTTAAACTTATACAATTTAAGTCACTTACTGCATATTAATAACTACAAAGTGATACTGAGAACAGAGGCATATTTCAGCATAGCAGTGAGGCGAGTGATTTCATTCAGTCAAAGCAATGGCTTTTGTTTTTACCGAAGGATGACAGGACTTGCATATTAAAAAGTACAAGAGTTGTTCAAAAATATATTTGTCAAATTAATTACCAGTGTATATACGGCACAATAGTTTTGGTAGTGGTATATTTTTAGTCTGATTGGCAATTGTCTAAAGTGTGTTTTGGTGTACCTTTATTTTCAAAGGCTCCAGTTTTTAAAAATTATGTTTATGACAGAACTCTTTTTTTCTATTGAAAAAATATTTAATGAGAAGTACTGATTCCAGGGGTTTGATCCTATGTCCTGATCACCAACTCATCAAATGTCAACATATTAGTTTTAGTCATGAAGTTCTTCAGATTTCAAAAAAACTTGACAGCTCATTGCCATTTTTATCACACTTTATAATAGATGTTATGACTACCCACTTGATACATTACAGAATAACCACTGACTGTGTGATAGGCACAAACTTAGTTAAAGGCTACAGACATTTGAGAGATTCGGTGTCACTCATTTAAAGATGTGCTAACACTCTTACCATGAAGGAAGCTACACTTACAAAATTATAAAACGACTCCCATGGGCCCTGCTAGCTCATCTGCCATAAGTAGAAGCAGCTCCTACAATACATTTTAAAGTTTTCTTTCCTTCTTATGTCAGTGTTCCCAATTTTATAAATCCTGGAGCCCATTACAAACATTCCTTCCAAGATCTCAAGGTAAAGGCAGGTATAGAAATCTGGAGGGATCAATATTTTTTTCAAAATGGTAAATTCAAGTTTTGTTTTTTAATAATTCTAAAAGTAATGCATAAACTTCTGTTATATGAGGTGAATTTAACCTTTAATAGGATTTAACCTAGCTTCAATCTATTTGCAAGGAGAACTCAGAGGAATCTGGAGTAAAATGAGAGCTCTAATAACCAGGTAGAATTAAAGATAAGGAATCATGGCTTTTACCATTCTTTTCATCCACACCTATGTCCTTCAGAAGCCCAGATGGACTTCCTCCCCATGCTGTTTCAGATATATGGGCCTTGCCAATAGAAGCCCTGGGAACTGGCATAATTTCAAGTCATCCATCAGGCATTCAGGATCTTGGGCAAACGATCCTTTATTGCCTAGGACTAGTTAGCTTTGGAACAACCCTAAAACCAGTGGCATTCTCCCATCTAAATTGAGAGTTCAGGTCTCCCCTTCCTTCATGACTTAGAGTCAAGGCCAAAATACAGCTGGTCTTTAGTGCTAGTGGAGCAGGTTTTTGAGATGTTAAAAGTTCTTATTTCTTTGTGGATGGCCTTCATTTGAGAGATTCCTCTCATGGTCCTTCCTTTAGGATTGCTTAATGCTCACATTTTCTAGTCTCTCTTCTCCCACGAATCTGGGGCAGTAAGATAAGTTAGAACTTTCTACAACTTGTCAGGACCAAGACTCCCGATTTTAGAAGGCTAAACAGGGATCAGGATGAGAAAAGAGAACATGGTGTGAATGCCTTAGGCCCATTACCCTAGGCTTCATGGTAGTATCCACAGAAATGATATTAAGAAAAGATAGTGAGGGTAAAGTACTCTTTCAAGAATTTGTCGGGGAAGCAAGGGCAGGAGATGCAACAAGTAAATTAAAATGTAGAGGGTTAAGGTATAAACATGTTCTGCTCAGTTTTGTTCCTAGAGTAAAGATAACTCAAAAGAGTTAATTTGTTGAGAGGGAGGCATTAGTAAGAATGGACAGTTGGAAGATGGAAAATCAGGAGAGAGTAATTGATAAACAACTTCTAGAGGAGTTTATATGGGAATAGAGCAAAAGCACAGGTAAAGAAGTCAACCTTAAAATGGTAGAATCTTTCTTCCTCTGAGACCGGGGGTAAAAAGAGAATGTAAAGAGATAGAAAAACTGTGAGGCTGAGACAAGGGAAGTATACTCAAATTTCTCAGTAAAATAAGAATTGAGTTTATCTGCTGAACATGAGATAGGCCTAGAGGATATTAAGGACTTAAGGCATATGGAAAAGTTTAGCTGCATTTACCCTAAGGGATGTAACAGCGGGTAACTGAATAAACAGTTTACTAAACAATAACAAGAATCTAGATAAAGTTAGACAGCTTGAATTTTTAATGCATTTACTCAACATAATTTTGTGACCAAGTGTTGACTCCTCAAGAAGGGGAACTTAGGAAGTGATTGTTGCCTAGATTTGGAGAATGATGGCAGAGGGATAAAAGGTCAGGAGGGCAGAGGACTTCTGGATGATAGCTGGTGCACAGTTGCATTGGATGACCATGGACTCCATGCTGCATGAGATAGAATGGGAAAGGATAAGAAAAAACCGAAGGAACCAAGTTGCTGAATGACATACTGAAGGCCACAAGCAAGCGAAGCAAGGAGCTGGGAGAAGTGGTAGTCAGGGAAGTTTAAATCAGATGAGGACAGTTCACTGACAGACAGTATAGACGTTCTGAAGCCAGACTTTCAGGGGCCAAATTCTAGTTCCACCTCATAACTGTGGGACTGGGGTAAATAGGATTGTTTTGAGAGTCCATAAGTGAATATGTAAAGTACTTAGGTCAGGGTCTGACATATAGTATCCACTCAAAAAATATTAGCTATCATTATAATCCAAAGTTTGCCATTTTAGAGGTAGCATAACCCCAAGTGGTGAAGCACAACTCAAAATGGTTAAGCATAACTTCAGTGATGTGTGGTTTTGCTGGTGGAGAGTCATCACTGAGGACAGATGGCTTTATGTCACCAGGGAGCTGAAGTTCAGTGAAGGTAAAAGTCAGTGGATTTGAGGAAATAATGTATATTCTGTCTTCTGGAACTCTACTGTCAGTGACTAGGGATGACAGAAGGAGGGTACATTAATGGTGATAAATGGAGGAGTATTTAGGTGGAAAAATCTAAATTAAATTACTTTTTCCTTTTCAGATTATCCTTGCAATTGGGTACCTCAAAACCCCAGCATTAAACATGTCCACCTGACAAAAGATACATGCAATTAGTTCAAAATGAAAATGTCCATGTTTCTGAGGTGTCCTGCATCAGTGCTGGAATGCCCTCTTCTGTGCACTGTCCCACCAGGGTTTAGGAGAGCTCTGAGCAAGTCCACCTGCAAGACCATGAAACTCTCTCATTTAAACTGAGATACAAGTTTGATGTGCTTCTTAATAAAATCTTATGAGAATTCAGTTCCAATTATGGGTTAAGACATACCTTGGACACATCTTAAAATGGAATTGGACTACTAATTCAACTCAGCAAGTCAGTACAGCAACATCTACACCTAGGGGCATACTAAATATCATTTCATGAGCAGGATGACAAGAGAATCACTTCCAATCAGAACCTCGCATGGTTTCAATGTAATTTTATCCAGTTGATTAATTGTGTCATGTCCCTTTATGTTCATTCACTCAACAAATAGTTATCTAGTGTCTATCGCATGTGAAGCACATGCTAATTGCTGCCAGGAATAAGTGATACAAGTCAGGGTAAAACTTCCTACCTTGGAACTTACATCTGTAGTAGAGACAGACAGGTACATATATATATTAATACTTGAATACAGGGCAGAATGCACAAGTGGAAGTACTGAAGAAGGAACAATTGATTCCAGCAAGGAAGGCTCCCAGAGGTGACATAAACGCAAACATTCTTGGGGTGGAGACACTCCAGGCTAATGACCAACATGAGAACAAAAGACTTGCGGAACATTTGAATGTGTCTGCGCGTGTCTTTGCAAATTCCTAGCCTGTTCAACAGCCCTCTCGGTTGACCAGCACTGTGTCAAACTGACAAATTTTAAAAGACTTCTTAAAAAGTGGTGCCACCTCTGGCCCCATCTTGGTCAGATGTGAGTTTATAGACAAGAACAGGCAGGTTTCTTTATAAATGATTTGAATATTTGATGCTATATTTATTCTACTCAAACCTCAAAATGACCTCTCTTTCATCTTAATCATCAGCATGGGCATTTTAAAAAATTTAATGATTATGTTCAAATATAGCACATAAATACTGGTTTTTGTATATGTCACTAATATTTTGATTGAGTGTTAAAGATTTGTTTGTATATTTTTAGTTGCCAACTTTAGTTTTAATTGCCAAATTTTAGTTGCCAACTTTAAAAAAACTAACATGTTCTTTGTCTCTTTAATCCTGGGAAAAGAAATGTTTTAAAAATTCCAGAAAGGACTGTTTTCTTGTTCCTTATAGATAACTAGTCTGGGGGCAATTCTATTTTTATCTTCCTTCTACCACAGTCTCGGTTTTATCCAGTCATAAGTTTGGTTAGTCTCTCCCAGTGTAGGAATTGCCAAGGGCTTACAGAAGTTACACACCTTTCTTGGTGTATAAAAGCAACACTGAAGAATGCTCACTGTACTCTGCATAATATTCCTCCTTCCTATTCAGACTCTACTTTGCATTTCCATGACCTCTTCCAGATAAGGGACATGTTGATAAGCACAAATCCATTCTTCTCTGATCATAAGATACTGGAATCTTAAATGTCAAATGTTATATCACTCCCAGAAAAAACCCACTTCTAGATTTCCTTGCATTGCAAAAGCTAACCTTCTGCTTTCATTATCTGGCAATGTTACTGCAGATTTCAACCGGTTGTCATCCTTTGATATTACATGTAAAATCTTGTCTCTTTCAGCAGCCTAATCGCTTCTTACTTAGAAATTCTGTCAGGAAAAGTGGCACCCTGATTCACTCCAGCTCCCACTTCTGGCATGTTTAGCTCATATCAAAAACTTTTTTTTTTTGGACTTAAAAACAAAATTCAAAAATCAAGTATACACTCTTATTTAATCCAAGGACAAAACAATGCTCCCGAAAGGAGTAGGGAGAGATTTCCTGAATTTAATGGAATTGGAATTCCAAAGGGTCCTGAACATTAATGAAGCTCTTGGAGTAAATAATTAGAAACTTTTATTATGTTATAACGGTTTTTGCTAATAAAACAGAGAGGAAGCAAAAAGAAAGACAAGTTACTACATTTGCTTACAATTATGTCAGGAAAATGGTTAACAAATGGCTCTTCCACCTGAAATCTGGCGTGAAAATTATACCCGAATGCTTCCTGAGTGCGGGTGTCCAGAAAGAGAACCCAAAGAGTCCTGCTGTGCCCTGACTGAGGAGTTCAGAGCTGCTGAAGGCCAGTCCTCATTTTCTTCCACACAAAGCAACTGTGAGAACAGCCCTCCCCTGCCTGACCACCTAGTAGGTTAAAGGTTTATCTGTTAGATTTGCAAACATATTTGTAAGCTGTGCTAGTTAAACACCCCATACTTTCCCCCCTACAAAAAAATTCCCTTCACCAAATAGAATGGGAAGACTGGCAATGATTTAACTGCCTCCTCAATCTAGATTTTATTAAAATTGTAACTATATTAACCTGTTGTCAAAACAAAGGCAAAGGAAGTGATAATTCTGAAACATTCATGATAATGGAGAAGGGTATTGAATCCCCTAGAGAATATTTGATGTCTACTAGTAGTCCCTGGATAAAGGATACATGGGGCCAGAAAATAATTTTAACCTATTTATATGAAAATAAAAACTAATTGTAAATACCACTAGAGAAGTAACATGTAGTTCCTTGTTAAGGGCTCAGGTAGGACTCCCCACGCTCTTACCTTTGGGCTGTGTGTGCTAACAGAAAGCAAAGACACGATAAGAAGAAAAAGAAAAACTCAGCCTACAGCCCCACTTGTTTCCACTGAGCGATCTTCTACAGAAAAATAACAATAACAAAATGGACTGCTTGTGATTGATTTTTTTTTTCCTCTCAAGTTTATTTGAAGGCAGAGGTAAGGGGGTAGATTATTTGAATTAGCAGACACTTGAAATATGGAGGAAAATTAAAAGATCTAAAAATCTACATTTGAATAATCCCTTCAGTTAATAACAACTGAAATATAACTACTTAGTTTGACTTTAATTAAGACATTTTTATTTGACTTGAGCTTGACTTCTAGATTTTCCTGCATGTACCTATTTCACTAATGCAGTAATATTTGAAAAATCCCAAGTCAATTTATATATATACTATATATATAATATATATAAAATTTCTCTCTATATTTTTACAATTTAGTATTTATTTATATATTTATATATACTTTATTTATATAAATTTATATTATTATTAATCATTTCATTTCTCACAACTGCCATTTAACCAACTGCCCTGTAAGTATGCCAGCACAGACAAAAATCAAATCCCAAGATGCATACAATCAGCCTAAAGTAAAACAAGCTTTCTTTTTTCCTTCACATGCGATCGCACTCTAGTTTACTCTCCTGCTATCTTTCATACCCTGGATACCATGAGAATAAAAACAACCTTTAGAAATAGACCATGCAGTCTTCAAGTACGGAACACTGAACAAAACACTTAAGATTACAATTGTAAGGATTGGGTCAGAAATATTCTTCCCTTGTGGCTTTTACTATCTCCTAACATTCCTATGGTATCGTTTACTATAAATTTCATGTACCAAGGTTTTCATCTAAATTCAGCAGCTCAAATATGAACAGCAAAACAAAAATAAAACCACCACAGTCTTTTGAATCACAATGAAACCTATTTCTCTTAATGCTGCAGATTAGAGCAATAGAAATAGTTTCTCCTAAAGGGGTTAACATACATCTAAAAATAGATCATTGTGCCCAAAGATGTGCAGAAGTTATCCATTGTTTCTCAGTTTCTTCTCAGTGTCCTTTCTTCATCACATACACCCACACAGCATCCTCTCTGTACTTTTCGATATTGGCTAATGACATCACCATCTTCTTAAAGACTAAGGCTCCAGCCTCGCCAAATGAGTTCTGTGTCCTTTCTCTCATAAACTCCATCTGCATTCCATTTTTATCTTTTCTGCTCAAGTCCATGCTCCCACTATGTCTTTCATCTGAACTATAGTTAACAACTTTGCAGTTAGTCTTTTATGTTTCGAATCATCCCATTCTAATTCATCCTGGCCTTTGCAGCTGCCAGTTGTGTCCTTAAAACAATGGCTTATGGATTCCTTGTTCAAAATTCTTACATGGATTTGCATTAAATACAAAAGAAAATACAATCTCCTCAACCTGGAACTCAAAGCCTTCTACAATATGGACTCAGTCTTCTTAACAACTATTTGCCACTAGGCATACACTGGATACACACACACACACACACACACCACTCCTCTCCATTTCGTCAACATACACTCCACTAACTCCACGTGGCTTTTATTAAGCTATTATTTCAGCTAGAAGGTTCCTCTTCCTCCTAACCCCTCTCTATTCCTCAATGTCCAGTTCAAATGCTATCTTTTCTCATATCCGTTATTTCAAACAAGTATTTTTCCCTGCATTTCCATTGTATTTTACTTGTATTTCTATTTTGACACTGAGCACAATTTTTCCTCTAATATTTTTGGGTGCACCCATGCATATTATATTTGGGTTTTTCAGTTCCTTAAAAGTCGGGGACTATGCCGTAGTAATCTTAATCATAGAAGGTTCTAAACATATAGTGTTTATTAATTTCTATTTCAGGATGGTTATCAGGAAATGATATTTTCCAAATAAGGAAGATAAGAGAAGAACTGTATTTTAATTTGTTGATATTTTGAGTAGTTGAGATAAAATGGGAATTGAAGTACAGAGTGGGAAAGAGGTTAGATTAACGCAACTGTAGAAATACCTAGAAAATTGAAAAAAGAGAGGAATCTAATTACTTGAGCTCAAAAATATTTTATGAAAAAATTCTTTTCATTAAGATATGACTGGGTCCAACAGTTCTTCCTTTCATGTAAGATGGAAAAATATGTCTATTTAATTTAGTTTGCACCACAGTCTCCTCACCACCTCTGTTTCTTCAACAACGTTGCCCATGAAGAGCATGTCACAATTAAGGATAGAATGGGTCTAAAACCTGAAGCTGAGGAATATTTACCAAATACACAAATTCTTCTTCTTATACTCCTATAAGTCAGTTTTGAAAGATAATTATTTCTTCAATTTCTTAAAATCATGTGTCTTTAGTTTTTAATGTTTCTTAATAGATTAAACCAAGTTAGACTTCTAGTATGTTTGAATATTACTCCTTCAAGTCACAGCCAGAAAGCCAAGTTCAATAAATCTTTTCATGTTTAACCCCTCTAGATCGAGGCATAAAATTTATTTGACTGAACTAAAAATATAATTTTCTAGAATCAGAAAGCTAGAAACAGACAGATAATGATTAATTCACCAACTTTAGAGAATTTTCTCTTTATTCAAAACATATGACTTGACTGTGATTCATAGGGACAATTTTACTCATTTCAAAAATGAAAATCATACAATCACAAGAAAAGCAGGGAAAACTCTAAGCATTATTACCACAGAATGAATCATCATAGCACATCCAACCTTAAAACAGCTTTAGAATTTTAAGAACCTAGGTTACTTTCTAGGGATTAAAGAGCAAATTCAATTTTATCTGTTACTGTAACTCAGAATCTAAATGTTCTTGCTATCATGTCAGATGTGGGTCCCATATTTTGGAAGGTGTATTCTCTAGACTTTTATTTTTTTGGTAGGGAATAGTCAGGGGGAGGCTGCAATTTGAGTCAAAATTGAACCAATCAGTCTCTTGCGGAGCTGCAATTGAATGTATAGGCCCTTCACCCACGCAGAGAAAGCCAGCCACTGTGCCATCGCGGGGTATTTTGCCCCTTAACAACCTACTGTAGAAGTAAATAAGAAAATTAATTTTCCACTTCTTTTTTTTCTTTTAAATATTTCACTGAGACCTACAAACCATTATATTGTAAATATATCCTTTGGCACACAACCAATATATTTCTCTTCTGTCTCTAACTCGAGTAACTTCTGTCTTTGTAGAGAGGACAGCATGTTACCAGTGCTTTCTGGGGTCTATAATTTATCTGTGTGACATTTTGTGGTACAGAGAATTGTCTATCAGTCTTCCCTCCTACTGATTTAAAGCAAAATAAGGGGTGTACACAATGTGAATTTTAACACCTGTTATTATAAAGGGAATAGAAATGAACACAAAAGCCTGTAATTACTTTAAAATAAAAAAATTGAATTGATTTCAAAGTAAAGAAAGGGAGTTAGAGTTATCAATTCAGCATTTAAAAAGCAATGACAATCTAAGACAACATTTGTGACTGTTGCTTTATCAACTTTTAACTTTGGAAGGGAACTGTTGGAGAGAGCACCGGATTCTGTCAAATGAAACAGTGCCTCCCTAAGGGGCTTTGCGAGGATTCCACGAAATTACATCTCTAAAGCATATGTCCTGACACAAGGAAAACAAGTGATAAATAGCGGCTGAGAGAAGTAGTAGCAACAGTATCAGAAGATGGGGATCTCAGTGTCATTTTCATCACCTACTGTTGGCACAGAGCACGTTATTTAACACATCTGATCCTCAGGGTCCTCACAGACAATTTCTACTGCACAGACATCCCCCACATTGTCATGAAATCAAATGAGAAAATTATACAAAGTATCTTAATAAGTATAACTAGTTGCATAAACATATCATTATTTACATCTAGTAGTTCAACATCACACCCAATAGAGAAATCATTTCAAAAGCATCTCTGGAACATAATCATTCAGATCATATGTGAACACCAGAATGATCAGGAACTCTTTACTTGTAGCTCCAGCCAGCTCAGGGCAGGCAGGGATGCACACCCAGAGACATCGAAGCATTTGTGATTCCTTATTCCTCTTCCTGCTGATACTCCCCTATCATCAGTTGCCCTGGACCTAACTTAGTGAGTGGTCACTGGGAGCTGGAGTTAGAAAATAAGGGCAAAGGGATGCACCCCAGAGTCTTCTTCTCACTACAGTCCATTCACAGACAGCCAAGAGTTGACTACATACATAAATTCAAGATAAAGTACATAAGAGTGGAAGAGAAGAGAAATCTGTGAGTAATTACTATCCTCCGAGTCTTACTTCGAAATCACAGACAATATCTGGAGAAGTTTGTTTGATTAAGGAAATGATTGGTGTTCCATTAAAATTTTTAGTTATTTGGTTATTACATTCTAGCTGGCCCTAATGAAAATAATTTGCCTTCTCTTTCAGGTATGTTCACCTTTTGTTAAAGTTGAAATACACAATGAGTAGTATAAAATTAGATAATCAGATAGATTATAAAGTCATAGAAAGAGTGAAAGAAAGAAGAGATAACAGTTGCAAATGCTTTTAGAGTCTGCTAATATTGATGGATCTCTAAAAGTTAGTTAAGACATCAGAAAACTGAGAAATTAGATCAACTCTTCCTTTACTTTGGAGCTTAATTGGCATATTGATTTGTGAATTGGGTTGCAGGTTTAAAAGGAGTCATACACTGACTAGGACTGTGACAGTGGAATAACTCTTCCTCTATGCTCCATTATGGAGCTGTTTATGCATGAAAGTAAGTGCTGTTCTTCACCTTAAACGTAAATAACTACACTCTAACTATAAAGTAAGGAAGTGCATAACAGTATATTGCTACTGTTATTGAACAGTCACTTAAATGTTGTACCATTTGACAGCTATGTGGCATAATTACATGCTAGATGAGAACATTCATTTTACAAAGTGCCTGTATAAAAAAAATTTAGGAGTATTTTTAAAAGCATCAAACATTTTAAAATAATGCCCTACTGAGTTGAACTGAAAACCGCAAATAGCAATGAATCCATGTCAAGACTGCTCAGATACACAAGGATAAAGATGATGATTATGATTATGAAATAAAATCTCCACAAGATTGAACTTAGACTGACATCTACAATGATCCAAAAATTCTCCTGCATCAGGCTGGATGTGTGATAGACAGTCATAAAAGAACCTAAGACTTCTTAAGACATGAATATTACAGGAGTTCAGTGCTAACTTCTCAGTATTAAATATATCTGCCTTATTAGTCAGACTCAAGCAAGATATTAATGGAATCCACATTTGTACTAAAAGTGAAACAAATTGGGAAGTTTAACTGATGTTGAAGTTTATAGATAGAGTTGACTGGAGTTTTGAGAGAAACGTTTAAAATTATCATCATCAAGAAAAGGTGACACACATGTTGGTCTGAGGAAACCTCCGTATGGCCTCCAATAAGCCTATCCCCACAGACAACCTTGTTAAGAAAATGGCATTTACTGGAACTGAAATGTGGTTGAGGAATAAAACATTTTAGAATACAGAAAATTAGAACCAATCTATTTACTTTACAGCTGACCTGGTTGGTAAGTGATAGCCTCCGATGAAAACACGAAAATGCAATTTTCAATATAAAATGGTATGTATTTTTAACAAAGTTATTGTAGAAGGAAATGAATGAAAACAGAAGGTCAATAGTCAAATTCACTAAAATTATACTACTTTTCCATTTGAACAAGTTAGGTTTCCTCAAATAATTGATTTATTTCAAAGTTGCCTGAAAGAAACAAAGTTGGGTCTAGCAATCCGAATGCTACTCTCTATTTTCACATCTGAAATGTATCATACATCACTTTTTCCGTCTGCGCCGGGGGCCCAGGCAGTGCGTTGCCCCATATATAGATGCAAACATACAACAGAATCGTCCGTGTGGAGGAGACCTGAGAGTTCCTTACTGCAGCCTGAAGAACAGCACAGCAGACTGCAGGAGGCCACAGTGTCCCAGGAAGGCGACTGCCGGATCCCGGTGGTCATTGCAGCATTTTCCTACTCCAGCTGGCCATCAGAGCTTACTATTGTACGTAACCCTGCTAACACCTGGGCCTATTTCCCTCACTGGAAAAGTCCAATGACAGGCGCAAGTCTAAATAGTAAAACTGGGAAAACTTGAAAATATATGACCAAGCTTTCTATTCTCTCTGGATTCCACCTAAATTAACAAGGTAATATTTTACTTTCTGTGTCAAAAATTAATAGAGAAGTTTTTATTTCTAAAAGAAGCATGAAAAAGTTGTCTTTAAATTTTTCAATTTGTATTCCTAACTCTCATTTGTCCCTGGTCAGTTGCATACCAGGGTTGGTTGCTTATGGGTTGGGAGAAATGGAATATTAAAATCACTAGAATGAGGACATGAAGTGATGTAACTTTTAAAGAAAGGCAGCCAAATCAATTATTTATGAGCAAGACAAAAGTTCCATGTTAGTAAGATACTACACTGTATTGCCTTTATAAGCACTTCCTCTCTTCCTCCCAACATTTGTATATAAACACACACACACTCATACATATGTATGTTGGGAGAGAAGGAAGTAAGATAAATCATTTATCTTTTTGGAACAAGACAGATAATCAATAAAAATTAAGTGTATATACCATTTTATGGAATTCATATCTTGTGGGGAGGGGAGTGGTATATTAAATAGAAGAGGGATCAGACACACTAAAGACTAAATTCAAAGGCAGGCAAGATAGTGAAAGACCTGGGCTTAGAACGTGAATCTTGTAAGTGTAACCAAGTTTCCTTTATACTAGATTAGGTCCTCTTTGAAAAGTATTATTTTAGGTTAATACGATAGTGTTTTCAAGTTATAATTCCCCTTTATTTAAATAAAGTGATGCCCTCTAGTGGCTGCCTTTAAAACAGCATTAAATTACATTCACAACGCCATCTTTAAAGACGGACACTGAATGGTGGACACTAAGAAGTCATCTCACTATGTGGATACAGTGGGACAAGGATTATTAAATGATGAGAATCTAATACACCACTGCATTTAAAGAAATAGTGTCATCTAGCGGGAAGAACATTGGTGTTGAGGCCTAAGACTTTGCCCTGGTCTCCAGTTGCCACTTAGCTGTAGGGTGGGCATTGCTGCCATGAAATTGAAGAAATAACTATTAGGATTGATAATAAGAAAAAGCCATTAGACTTTTACTCAAAAATCCATTTTCTAAATTTTTTCACCAACCAGTCTTCAATCGTCTCTTGAGTTCTCCTTTCTCTTGTTGATAACGAATCTAATACTCTCCTTTTAGTCCTTTTCCTATTCTTTCTGGAACATTTGACCATATTAACAATTCTTTCTTTTTATGACCTCTCCCCCAATAAACTCTTTGACATTTTCTCCCACCTCTCCTCCTTCACACCCGAACCAAACTGCCTGATTTTTCCTCTGCGTATCTGAAGCACTTCCATCTCTGAGCATCCAAACTCTACGTGTCACTCAGGACCTCTTCTAATGTCTTCTTCACGAGGTTTTCATTGCCCCTCCTAGTTAGTACTTTCTCCATTCACTGGAAGTTGCATAGCATTCTATACATGCCTCTTTTCGAATATTTACGGTTTTCTATAAACACAAACCTCCCCATTTCACATGTGACCACCACCACCATCACCTCTACTTGTTTCTGAGTATCTGAGGATAACAAAGCTAGTCACCTACCATGTAACATCTCCTTGTTGGCCCTAATGTATGATGTTCCTCCTTTGTACCACTGCTGCTGCTCTGCTTTCCACTAATTACCATCTGAATCCACTTTAGGACCCTTGAAGTACCTGCTGCCTCATAGTCTATGTTCAACTGAGAGAGAATTCTTTAAGCCCCTTTTGTATTACACTCAGATACAAGGCCACCAAATTAGTTCCGAGGCCCCAATACCTTACCTAAAAGCACCACACGTGGTGTCTGTATATGGGCTTGTCTATGGACATGAGCACATGGTGGTCTGTGCCAGAAACTAGTCTACGTCACATTGAAACTCTCTCCTCCCACTGAACAATTAAGGCCTCATTACTAGGTTTGTCTGTTTTCCTCATAAAATGGGCTTATTTCCAAAAAGCCCTACAGTCCCTATTAAAGTAGACTTCCAGCACACCCACCAGTTGTCAGATACAGCTGTATATACTTACAGTATAGACTCAAAGTGGATTTTGCCTGTGGTCAATTTGAAGGACAGGCTCTCTATCTTTGTTGTCATTGTTTCTCCAAACAACCTTAGCACAGGGCTTTACACACAGTAGGAACTAAATAAAAACCTGAAGAATTAAGGATAGAATGCAACATCAAATTCCATTTTTATCTATTTCTCATGAATTAATGTATCCCTTCCATCTTTAAATAGATGTTTGTAGTAAGTTTTTTGTGTGTAAATGATATGTAGAGAATATAAATAAACCATTATGCCAATACTACTTCCCCGAATTTTATCACAGACTATGTTACTACTATCACAGAATGTGTTATATGGGAAATATCATACTCTGTCACTGATTTTCATTAAAATCGGAGTACATTTAAAGGGAAATGGAGAGCCAAGGATTTTTGCTTTCCAAAGCTTTGTTCTATTTTAAATAAATGGGAAGTTTAAATGTATGTAAATAAATGCATATAAGATATTTGCATGGAGGTAAATCTTTCCTATGCTTTACAGCCTATATTTTTAGACTCTGTCAGATGTGAATAGGGTAGGAAATGGAATATCTTCAAAGAGTTTTGCTTTGGGGTGAGATTTTTCTTGGATCCACAGAGGGGTAATATTCTTCTGATGGATGTTTTCATATTCAATATCATTCATTAATGTCAAAACAAAGTACTCACAAAGTCCAGGCTTGGGGAACAAATAAAAGGCATAGTGAGGAATACAAGAAATAAATGTTTATGAGCTAAGATTATTGGATTCCTTTCTCTATTAAACAAAATTGTATAGGGGAAAAATCTGGTGTGTTCTGTGCAAGAGACCAAATTAAGACTTTTTTTTTTTTGTCTTACATATGTTCTCTTCATCACAAACTGAAAACACAGTAAAGACAATCAAAACAGTCTTCATTATAGTTAGTGGAAATATACCACACGTTTCACTACTCCCATGAACTGCATTTGGATACCAAATAACTGGTCATTATAGCAATAGTATCTCTAGTTGAAATCATCATTATATTAACATTTTCATCCTACATCTTAAAATTAGCAATAAATCAAATTATTTTTGTAGGTATGGCAGAGTCTGCTAGATATTTCCCATATCTACTTTCACTTTCTTCCTCAGTTGTAACCTAATTTTATTTCAAGATATTTCTGACATAAAAGCTATATTTTCCACTTTGGAGCTATGTGGCCATATTTTGTTCTATTTCTGTATGCTAAATTTATTGCAGTTCACAATTATATTTTTCCAAACCTCCAGACTTTTTCTTCTTGACTATTTGGATAAAATACTACACAATATCCTGGCTTCTTGGAGTTTCCAATCCAAACTTCCAAAACATCCCTGGTATGGGGACATTGAAGCCAGAAAATTTTAAAATGTCTCATATTTAGGGTTGTATTTAATGTTGTCTGGTTCTTTACTTTTCTCTTTCAGTTTGTTTGTGGTGGTTTTGAAGTTTAATATTTCCATGAATAGAAAAGCCTCAGTATAGAATGAGAACCCAAAGAATATGCCCCAGGAGATGAATTCTTATGTGGGGGTGAGGTGGGAAGAGGGCTTATTTTCCCAGCTTTACTGAGACATAATTGACATATAATACAGTGTAAGTTTAAGGTGTACAACGTAATGAGTTGATACACATATATATTGCAAAGTGATTACCACAATAAGGTAACTGAGCACATCCATTGCTCAGTTACTTTTTGGTGTATGTGCTGAGAACTTTTCATATCTACTATCTTAGCAACTTTCAAGTATACAATACAGTATTGTTGGCTATAGTCTCTGTGTTGTACCTTAGATCCCCACAACTTATTCATCTTATAACTGGAAGTTTCTACCCTTTGACTGCCTTCACCCATTTCCCCCATACCCTTGCCCCTGGCAACCACCAACCTACTCTCTGTTTCTGAGTTTGATCTTTTAGATTCCACATATAAGTGAGATCATACAGTATCTGTCTTTCTCTCTCTGACTGATTTCTCATGGCATGTCCTCAAGTTTCACTCATGTTGTTGCAAATGGCAAGATTTACTTCCTTTGTGTGGCTGAATGATATTTTTTATACACATTTATATCTCATGTTTTCTTTATCCAATAATCCGTCAATGGACACAGGTTGTTTCCATGGCTTGGCTATTATAAATAATGCTGCAGTGAATGTGGGAGTGAGACATCTCTTCAAGATAGTGATTTCATTTCCTTTAGATATATATCCAGAAGTGGGATTGCTGGATCATAGTTCTGTTTTTAATATTTTGAGGAAACTCCATACTGTTTTCCATAGTGACTGTACCAATTTACATTCCCATCAGCAGTGTACAAGTGTTGCCTTTTCTCCACATCTTCTCCAATGTTTATTTCTTGTCTTTTTAATAACAGCCATTCTGACGGGCATGAGGTGATATCTCATTGCAGTTTTGATTTGCATTTCCCTAATAATTAGTGACGCTGAACATCTTTTCATGTGCCTATTGGCCATCTGTATATCTTTTTTTGGAAAAATGTCTGCTCAGATCCTTTGCCCATTCTTTAATTGGGTTGTTTGTTTTTTTGTTGTTGAGTTGTTTGAGTTCTTTATATATTTTGGATATTAACCCTTGTCAGATATATGATTTGCAAATATCTTCTCCCAATCAGTAGGTTGTCTTTGCATTTTGTTGATGATTTCCTTTACTGTGCAGAGGCTTTTTAGTTTGATGTAGTCCCATTTGTTTATTTTTATGTTAGAATTAACATACTTAAAATGTCTACATTTCCTTTTCCCACTTTTAATCAGATTATTTGTGTTTCTGCTATTGAGTTGTATGAATTCTTTATATATTTTGATATTAAGCTCTTATCATATATAATTTGCAATTATTTTCTCCCATTCCATAGGTTGCCTTTTCATTTTGTTGATCATTACTTTTGCATGCAGAAGCTTTTTAGTTTGGTATAGTCCCACTTATTGATTGTTGCTTTTGTTTCTTGTTCTTTTGGTGTCATATCCAAAAAAATCATTGCCAAGACTGATGTCATGGAGCTTTTCCCCAATGTTTTCTTCTAGGAGTTTTATGATTTCAGGTCTCATGTTTCAGTCTTTATCCATTTCAAGTTAATTTTTGTGAGTAGTGTAAGATAGAGGTCCCAATACATTTTTCTTCATGTTGTTATCCAATATTCCTCCCATCATCATTTAAAAGATTATCCTTTCCCCGTTGAGTAGTCTGGCTTCCTTGTCAAATACTAGTTGACTGTATATACAGGGGTTTATTTCTGAGGTCTCAATTCTGTTCCATTGATCTATGTGTCTGTTTTTATTCCAGTAGCATACTGTTTTGATTACTATAGCTTTATGGAATAGTTTGAAATAAGGAAGTATAATGCTTCCAGTTCTTCTTTCTCAGGATTATTTGGGCTATTCAGAGTTATTTGTGGTTCCATATGAATTTTAGGATTGTTTTTTCTATTTCTGCAAAAATTGGAATTTTGATAAGGATTGCATTGAATCTATAGATGGCTTTAGGTAGTATGGACATCTTAACAATATTAAGTCCTCTGATCCATGAACACAAGATATCTTTCCATTTATTTGTGTCTTCTTCAGTTTCTTTCATCATGTCTTATAGTTTTCAATGCACAGATCTTTCACCTCCTTGGTTAAAAATATTCCTAACTATTTTTATTTTTGATACTATTGTGAATGGGATTATTTTCTTTATTTTTTTCAGATAGTTTGTTGTTAGTGTATAGAAATGCAATTGAATTTTGTATGTTGATTTTGTCTCCTGCAACTTTACTGAATTTGTTTATAAATTCTACCAGTTTTTTGGTGGTGTCTTTAGGGTTTTCTGTATATAGAATCATGTAGTCTGCAAACAGAAACAATTTTACTTCTCCCTTTATAATTTGGATGCCTTTTATTTCTGATTCTTGCCTGATTGATCTGGGTAGGACTTCAGTACTATGTTGAATAGGAGTGGTGAGAGTGGGCACTTCTTCCTGTTCCTAGAGAAAGAGCTTTCAAATTTTCCTCATTGAATGATTTTAGCTGTTGGCTTGTTATGTTTGGCTTTTATTATGTTGAGGCGCATTCATCTATACCCAATTTGTTAAGAGTTTTTATCATAAAATGATGTTTTATTTTGTCAAATGCTTTTTCTGCACCAATTGAGATGATCACACAAATTTTATCTTTCATTCTGTTATCACATTTATTGGTTTCTGTGTGTTGAACCATCCTTGCATCCCAGGCTTGAATCTCACTTGATCATGGTGTATGATCCTTCTTATAATGTTCTGTTGAATTTGGTTTGCTAGTATTTTGTTGAGAATTTTTGCATCTATATTCATCAGGCATGTTGGCTTGTAGTTTCCTTGTCTGGCCTTGGTATTAGTGTAATTCTGGCCTCATAAAATGAGTTTGGGAGTGTTCCCCTCTCTTCTATTTTTTGGAAGAATTGGAGAAGGATTGGAATCCATTCTTCTGTGAGTGTTTGGTAGAATTCACCAGTAAAGTCATCAGGTCCTGGGCATTTCTTTGTTAGGAGGTTTTTGTTGCTGATTCAATCTCCTTACTTGTTATTGGTCTGTTCAGGTTTTTTATTTCTTTGGACTCAGTATTGGTACTTTTATGTTTCTAAGAGATTGTCCATTTTGTCTAGTTTGTCCAATTTATTGGCATATAATTGTTCGCAGTACTCTCTTATGATCCTTTGTATTTCTGTGGTATCAATTGTAATGTCTCCTCTTTCATTTATAATTTTATTTATACTTTTACTCCTCCACCACATTTTAGGTTACTAATTTACATTTTTTTTCCTTTTTTATTGATGTAACATTGATTTATAACATTGTATAAATTTCAGCTGTACATCACTATATTTCCCTTTCTGTTTCAACTACATCATGTTTGCCATCAAGAGTCCAGTTGCCATCAGTCACCATACAAATGTCCTCCTTTAACCCTTTTGCCTTCCCCCCAATCCCCTTCCCCTCTGGTAACCACCAATGTCTTCTCTGCATCTTTGTATTTGCTTGTTTATTTGTTTATCTTCCACATATGACTGGAATCATATAGTATATCTTTTTCCATCTGACTTATTCACTTAGCATAATACCCTCAAGGCCCATCCATGGCAAATGGCAAGATTTCATCTTTTTGTGGCTTAGTAGTATTCCATTGTGTGTGTGTATGTTCCAAGGCTTGCTATTGAGAATAATGCTGCAATGAACATAGGGGTGCATATATCTTTTAGCGTTAGTGTTTTAGTGTTCTTTGAATAAATACCCAGAGTAGAATAAGTGGATCACATGGTAGTTCTATTTTTAATTTTCTGTGGAATCTCCATACTGTTTTCCATAGTGGCTGCACCAATTTACAGTCCCCCCAGCCGTGTATGAGGGTTCCCTTTTCTCCACATTCTCTCCAACACTTATTATGTCTTATCTTTTTAGTAATGGTCATTCTGACGGGAGTAAGGAGATATCTAATCGTGGTTTTGATTTGCATTTCTCTAATAATTAGTGATGTTGAACATCTTTTCATGTGCCTGTTGGCCATCCATATATCTTCTTTGGCAAAATGTCTGGACAGATCCTTTGCCCATTTTTTAATTGGGTTGTTTGTTTTTTTGTTGTTGGGCTATACTAGTTTTTTATATATTTTTATATTAACCCTTTATGGGATATATGATTTGCAAATATCTTCTCCCATCTTCC
The DNA here is from genome assembly GCA_031878705.1 of Tapirus indicus. Classification (NCBI taxonomy): domain Eukaryota; kingdom Metazoa; phylum Chordata; class Mammalia; order Perissodactyla; family Tapiridae; genus Tapirus; species Tapirus indicus. The sequence continues at coordinate 6,209,887 of CM062933.1, forward strand.
CAATCAGTAGGTTGTCTTTTCATCTTGTTAAGGGTTTCCTTTGCTTTGCAGAAGATTTTTAGTTTGATGTAGTCCCATTTGTTAATTTTTTCTTTTGTTTCCCTCTTCTGAGGAGTCATGATATTCAAAAAGATGCTGCTAAGACCAACATCAAAGAGCATACTTCCTATGTTTTCTTCTAGGATTTTTGTGTTTCAGGTTTTACATTCAAGTCTTTCATCCATTTTGAGTTAACTTTTGTGTACAGTGGGTCTACTTTAATTTTTTGCATGTGGCTGTCTAGTTTTCCCAACATTTATTGAAGAGAAATTCCTTTCTCCATTGTAATTTCTTGGCTCTTTTGTCAAAAATTAGCTGTCCATAGATGTGTGGGTTTATTTCTGGGCTCTCCATTTTGTTCCCTTGATCTGTGGGTCTGTTTTTCTGCCAGCACCACGCTGTTTTGATTACTATAGCTTTGTGGTATATTTTGAAATCAGGGAGTGTGAAAATTCCAGCTTTGTTCTTTTTTCTCAGGATTACTTTGGCTATTCAAGGTCTTTTATTGTTCCCTACAAATTTTAGGATTCTTTGCTCTATTTCCATGAAAAATGTCATTAGGATTTTGATAGAAATTGCTTTGATTCTGTGGATTGCTTTAGGTAATATGAACATTTTAACTATGTTAATTCTTCCAATCCATGAGCACAGACTATCTTTCCAATTCTTTGTGTCTTCTTTGATTTCTTTCAACAATATCTTAGAGTTTTCAGTGTACAGGTCTTTCACTTCCTTGGTTAAGTTTATTCCTAGATATTTTGTTCTTTTTGTAGTAATTGTAAATGGGACTGTATTCTTGATTTCTCTAACTGCTAGTTCATTGTTAGAGTATAAAAATGCAACTGATTTTTGTATGTTTTTTGTACCCTGCAACTTTACTGTATTTACTATTTCTAATAGTTTTTTTGGTGGATTCTTTAAGGTTTTCTAAATATAAAATCATGTCATCTGCAAATAGTGGCAGATTTACATCTTTCTTTCTGATCTGGATGCCTTTTATTTCTTTTTCTTGCCTAATTGCTCTGACTAGGACTTCCAATACTATATTGAATAAGAATGGCAAAAGTGGACATCCTTGTCTTATTCCTGTTCTTAGGAATTCAGTTTTTCAATATTGAATATGATGTTGGCTGTGGGTTTGTCATATATAGCCTTTATTATGTTGAGATATTTTCCTTCTTATACATATTTTATTGAGAGTTTTTATCATAAATGGGTGCTGACTCTTATCACATGCTCTCTCTGTATCTATTGAGATGACTGATCATGTGATTTTTCTTCTTTATTTTGTTAATGTGGTGTATCACATTGATTGACTTGTGGATGTTAAACCATCTGCATGTCCCTGGAATAAATCCCACTCAATCATGGTGCATGACCCTTGTAATGTATTATTGTATTTGTTTTGCTAATGTTTTGTTGAGGATTTTTGCATCTGTATTCATCAGCCATATTGGCCTGTAATTTTCTTTTTTTGTGTTGTACTTATATGGTTTTGGTATCAGGGTAATGTTGGCCTTGTAAAATGTGTTAGGAAGCATCCACTCATCTTCAATTTCTTGAAGAGTCTGAGAATGATAGGTATTAGATTTTCCTGAATGTTTGGTAGAATTCACCAGGGAAGCCATCTGGTGGGGGACTTTTGTTTTTTGGGAGATTTTTGGTTACTATTTCCATCTCCTTACAAGTGACTAGTCTGTTAAGATTCTCTATTTCATCTTGATTCAGTTTTGGAAGGTTGTATGATTTTAGGAATTTATCCATTTCTTCTAGGTTATCCAATTTGTTGGCATATATAGCTTTTCATAGTATTCTCTTATAATCCTTTGTGTTTCTGTGGTATCCAGTGTAATTTCTCCTCTTTCATTTCTGATTTTATTTATTTGAGATTTCTTTATTTTTCTTAGTGAGTCTAGCTAAAAGTTTGTCAATTTTGTTTGTCTTTTCAAAGAACCAGCTCTTAGTTTCATTGATCCTCTCTATTGTCTTTTTAGTCTCTATTCCATTTATTTCCACTCTGATTTTTATTATTTCCTTCCTTCTACTGATTTTGGCCTTGTTCTTCTTTTTCTAGTTCCTTTAGATGTAATGTTAGATTGCTTATTTGATATTTTTCTTGTTTCTTTAGATAGGCCTATATTGCTATAAACTTCCCTCTTAGTACCACTTTTGCTGCATTGCATTGATTTTGATATGTTGTGTTTTCATTTTCATTTGTCTTCAGGTATTTTTTTATTTCTCCTTTGATTTCTTCATTGATCCAGTTGTTCAGTAGTATGTTGTTTAACCTCCATATATTTATGACTTTTCCAGCTTTCTTCTTGTAGTTGATTCTAGTTTCATAGCATTGTGGTTGGAAAAGATGCTTGATATGATTTCAATCTTCTTAAATTTATTGAGACTTATGTTGCTTCCCAGCATATGATCTATCTTTGAGAATGTTCTGTGTGCATTGGAGAAGAATGTGTATTCTGCTCCTTTTGGATGCAATGTTTTATATTTATCTATTAAGTTCATCTGGTCTATTGTTTCATTTAAGGCTGATGTTTCCTTGTTGACTCTCTGTCTGGATGATCTATCCATTGATGTAAGTGGGGTATTAAAGTCTTCTACTATTATTGTGCTGCTGTCAATTTCTCCCTGTATGTCTGTTAACAATTGCTTTAAATACTCTGTTGCTTCTATGTTAGGTGCATATATATTAGTAATTAGTATGTCTTCTTGATGTTTTGTCCATTTTATCATTATATAATATCCATCTTTGTCTTGTTATCTTTTTTGGCTTGAAGTCTATTTTGTCTGATATAAAGATGGCTATACCTGCTTTCTTTTGGCTGCTATTTGCTTACACTATCATCTTCAATCCCTTCACTTTGAGCCTGTGTTTGTCTTTAGAGCTGAGATGGGTCTCCTGGAGGCACATATTTTTGGGCCTTGTTTTTTAATCCACCCAGCCACTCTGTGTATTTTTTGATTGGTGAATTCGATCCATTTACATTTAGGGTGATTATTGATATTTGGGGACTTAGTACTGTCATTTCAGCTTTTGTTTTCTGGCTGTTCTATATTTCCATTGTTTCTTTTTCTTTGTGTTTCTTTTTCTCTGTGTTTCTGTTTGTGAATTGTGTTTCTGCAATTTCAGTTTGGTGGTTTTCTGTGATGTATTTCTCAGTTTCCTTTTTTTATGTTTTGTGATTCTGTTCTGAATTTTTGTTTTTTGGTTACCATGTGGTTTATATGAAAGATCTGATAGTTAAGATAGTCTTTTTTCTGCTAATAGCGTCTTATCTTCATTTGCCTATGCAGGTCTATCTTTTTCCTCTTCCCCTTCTAAGTTTTTGTTGTCACAAATTATCCCTTTTGGCATCGTAAGTTTGTTACCAAATTGAAATGGTTATAGTTATTTTTAATGTTTTCCTTCCCTCTAGCCCTTGTGTTATAATTAAATGTATATTACCCTAATCTGATACAGATTTGCAATTTTCTGATTTTGTCTATCTATTTATCACCCCCCAGCTCAAAGCTTTGTATACCTGTGCCTTTTCTTTTCAGATAGAATAGCTCATTTCAACATTTCTTGCAAGGCAGGTCTAGTGGTGGTGAACTCCCTCAGCTTTTGTTTGTCTGGGAAAGCCTTTATTTCCCTTCATATATGAAAAATAACTTGCTGAATACAGTATTCTTGGCTGACAGTTTTTATCTTTCAATATTTTGAATCTATCTCTCCGCTTTCTCCTAGCCTGTAGAGTTTCTGCTGAGAAATCTGTTGATAGTCTAATAGGGATTTCCTTGTATGTTATTTTCTTTTTCTCCCTGGCTACTTTAATACTGTTTTTTTCATTGATTTTTGACAATTTTATAATCATGTGTCTTGGAGAAGGTCTTTTTGCATTGAGATAATTGGGTGTCCTATTAGCTTCATGGATTTGTATATCCAGTTTCTTCCCCAGGTTTGGGAGACTCCCAACTATTGTTTCTTTAAATAATTTCTCTAATCCCTTCTACCTCCCTTCTTCTTCTGGGATATCCATTAACCTTATGTTGCCCTTTCTAATGGAGTCAGATAATTCTTGTAGAATTTCTATGTTCTTTTAAAGTCTTAGTTGTCTCTCCTCTTCTACCTCTGTATCATTTCTAGGTTTCTATCCTCATGCTCACTAATTCTCGCTTCCATATGATCTGCTATATTTCTAATGCTTTCTAATGAATTTTTCATCTCATTTATTGAGTTATTCAGCTCCAGAATTTCTGTTTGGTTCTTTTTTAGAGTTTCAATCTCTTTGGGAAAGTATTCCTTCTGCTCATTCATTTTATTCCTGAGCTCATTGAACTGCCTTTCTGAGTTTTCTTGTAGCTCACTGAGTTTTTTTCATGACAACTGTTTTAAATTCTTTATCAGATTACAATCTTCCATGACTTTATAGTCAATTTCTAAAGAATCATTTTCTTCATGTATGCCATGCTACCATGGCTTTTTGTGGTGCCTGCTGAGTTATTCCTCTGCCATTGCATTTGTCTTATCAAATTCATTTTTATTTAGGCACAGCTTTGCTTTGATTCAAACTTTTCAACTGCTTGGAGATTAGATGCCTTTCTTTTGTTTTTCAGTAGGTGGCACTATAACACTAGTTTTTGGTACCTCTTGCCTGAGCTGCCTCTCACTATATTTGAGGATCTCCATGGTTCACCCTCAACCGCCTCTATTTGGAGTGTTGCTGGTACTCCTGTCATCACCCCCTGCACTTCTGGGGGTCACTGATGCCTTGTTGTTGCTGGTATTGCTGCAGTTGCTCACTTTGGCACCACAAGCACAGGGATGGTTGATGCTTCAGCCATGTCTGGGATCATCTAGGTCAGAAGCTCTGCACCATGGTGGGATGGGGGAGTGAGAGGAGGGAGCCTAGTTCACAGGACACCATCTCAGCTGTTACCTTGTGGTCATAGGCGCCACTGAGGTTAGGATGTCAAAGTTCTATATACACCTCCACTGCTGCTACCAGGCTCTGAGCTGAGACCCGGGGACCCAGGATCATAGGGCTTCACCTCTGCTGCTGCTCTGCTTCCTGTGGTTGCACATGCTGCTGCTGTTTGGCTGGAGTCATATGTGCTCTTCTGCTACTGCCCATCAAGTTCTCAGTCTGGGGGTGGCTGGCTCAACTGTCGCCATCAAGATCCAGGATCCTGGGCTCTGCCTCTGCTATTCGCCCATTTAGCCCCCTCTATGTGCTCCAATTCACCCACCTTCCTATGTCCCAATGTGTGGATCTTTCTGGCATCCTAGTGTGTTGTGCAGTGTAGCCTTTGTTAGGTTATGGATGTTCTATTTGCTGTGGATTGAAGGGGAGACAAAAGGATCCTCTCAAGCCACCATGATGATGACATCCCCAATTTACATTTTTAATATTGTGTATCCAATAACAAATTATAGTTATAGTTTTTTGTGTGTGTGTGTGAGGAAGACCAGCCCTGAGCTAACATCCATTGCTAATCCTCCTCTTTTTGCTGAGGAAGACTGGCCCTGGGCTAACATCCGTGCCCATATTCCTCTACTTTATATGGGACGCTGCCACTGCATGGCTGACAAGCAGTGTGTCGGTGGGCACCCGGGATCCGAACTGGCGAACCCCGGGCTGCCAAGTGCGGACGAAACCGCTACGCCACCGGGCGGCCCCATTATAGTTATTTTTAATACATTTGTTTTTTTAATTTTTAAACTAGAGTTGTAAGTGACTTATGCACCACTATTACAATATTAGAAAATATGAATTTGACTATATGGTTACCTTTACTAGTGAGTTTTACACATTCATATGTGTATGTGGGCAGGGCTGTAGGTTATGCTCTGCAATTGCTCCTGCTCAAGTGGGGTCTCAGGCTTGTGCTGCCTGACCACATGGTGCTTCTGATTGGACTCTGTGTTCAGGTGGGGCCACAACTGTGCCCTGAAGTTGGGCAAGGCCACAGGCTGGGCTTTGCAATTCTGTAGGCTGTTGGTTGTGCTCTGCTGTTGGGCAAGATCACTGGCTAGGCTCTCTGGTGAGCAGAGGTTTCCAGCTGTACCCCACAGTTGGGCTGGACTAGAGACTATGCTCCATGGTTGGACTGGGCTGCTATCCAGGCTCCCTGGTCAGGTGGGGCTGCAGGCTATGCTCCACAATAGAGTGGGGTAACTTACTGGGCTCCCTGTCTGGGCCAGGCTACAGGCTGTGTTCAGTAATCAGGCAGGGCCATGGGCTGGGCTCTGCTGCTGGGTGGGGTTGTAGGCTGGACTCCATGGCTGATGGTACTATAGGCTGGGCTCTAAGGCTGCTCAGGGTCACTGTTCAGGCTCCCTCATTACTCGGGGCTAGAGGCTATGCTCATCAGTTGGGTAAGACTGCTGGCTTGGCTCCCTGCCCATGCAGGCTGTTGGATGTGCTCCACAGCTCTCAGGCATCTGTGGCCAGCTTTCTCAGAGAGGTAAGACTGAAGGCTATGCTCAGCAGTTGGCAGGGATACAACTTTGCTCTCCTCCATTGGGAAGGCCATATAATAGTTTCCACAGCTGGCCTATTCGCTGGGGATCCAAATCAGGCAGAATTGCCAACTGAGCTTCCTGGCTAGATGGGGCCACCAGCATGGCTCTGCAGCTGGTCAGAGCTGCTGAGTGGGACCTCTGATTGGGCACCGCTGCAAGTAGTCCACCAAGATCTGAATGCTGTTTGCTCTAAGTGCTGCCCCACTTCTCTGTCTCTATCTAATCCACAGTGGTCAAGCTCCACATATTCCTCCAGTGATCCTCATGATATAAGACCCAAGTGGGCCACTTGGGGAGTGTTCCACAATGCTGGGAAAGTTGGGTGTCCACCTTGGGTTCTCTTTTTCCTATTGGAGAAACCATAGGCCCAGGGGGCACTCTTGGTGCTGTGCTGACTTAGAGGGGGGTGATGTGGTCAAAATGAAGCCAATCCTCTTACCCTTCTAATGTGGTCCTTCTCAGTCTCTGTGGTCTAGGGGGGTGCCTCAGCCTCACCCCTGGGTTCTGGGATTTTCACAATGGTGTCTTGTCTATGGATACTTGTAGCTAATCTTCTTGTAAGGAGAACTGAAATCAGGAACAACCTATGTCATCATCTTAATGATGTCACACATCAGGAAGAAGGCTTAAAAAACGGCAATGAAAACTGGCAGGCTAAGTCATGAAGATAGAAGGCATTTAGTCAAGAGTCTAAAGTGGGGGGAATTGTTCTACAGTTGCAGACAGAAAGTTGGAGATTATGTTACAAATGAAAAACTGAAACCCAGAAAGTTAAGTGCCTGACTCCACATTGACAGCTATTTAGGGCTCTCACCAGCTCACAGTGCTGCCTTGGGGGACATGGAGTGGGGAAGCCTTTGGAACCCAGGTCTTTTAATTGATTTCAATGCAGACAGTACAGAAGGCAATTAGAGAATCACAGAGGTGCCAAGACAAGACACCCAGAAGGACACACACTTTGTCATTAGAGGGAAATCACTTGTCTCTTTTTTCTCACTTTCTATAAAGAAAAAGTTGAGCCTTCCACTCCCACCTCCATGAGGAGGTGGCAGAGTGTTGAAATGAAACGTTTTGAACTCTCAATACTAGTAAGAGGAAGAGAAAAAATATGATTAGTCAGCATCTTAGACATCAATATAATCAGGTTTTCACTAGGGGTTATATCATTACATTGCAAGGACAGTTCAGACTGCTGCTCATTCTCTGTTCTCGTCTTCATCCTGACAGCCATGAATGGGCTTAGAGTCTGGTCCATGACTCCCCTCTGCCCACAAGCAGGTCCTAAGTAAGATGAGAGTTGATGGTTTAATCTGAAGAGGGACGATAAATACTGTCAATGGAAAGAATTAGGCAAGCCTTGAAAAAAATTAGAATTCCAGGCAAAAAATAAGTTAAATCAGTTAATCTTTTAAAAATACAAATATTAGATGGAGATCACAAAACTTGGACACAGTGTTTTTGAGTTTCCCTTCAGCAGCTCATATACTAATTTTTAAACTAAAGAGAACCTAAAACTCCATCATGAGAAAGAGTTTCAGAGGTGGTCTGGGACATCAAATTAAATAAACTTGCAGTGAGAGATGGCAATGAAGAAAAGGTCCCAGCTATTTGGGACCCAAATCAACAAGCCCACAAAACAACAGCCCCTCTTTGTTTAACCCTAGAGTATTACATTTAGTTTTGGGAATCTCAGTGTAACAAAGATGCAGATTAAATGAAAAGATCCACAAGTGAGCTGGAAAAGTATTTAGAGAGACAGAGGTATTAATTTATACCACTGATTTACAGATTCAAGACACTAAGTATGTAAACCTCAACTAAGTAATAATTTACCCTGGGCCTGAATAACTGACCATAAATATTTGAAAGGTATATATCGAAGAAAAATGATTTAGCTGGCATTCAGGAGCACAAATTGGTAAATACAATTGAATTATTCATTTCAGTTGGGCAAATTAATTTGATGTGTGCTCCAGCTGGAGACCTTCCTTCCTTTTGGCTGGCCGGTGCTTAATTGCCATAGGCATAGTACTATATGCTTTGCTCTCTGAATCAGGCTTTCTTTGCATCTTGTTTTACTGGGAATTGAAATCATTGCATTGTGTGAGGGCCTTGCCTAAGGCGTTGTCTCCAAAAATTCCTCTGATATGTATGTATTATTTAGAAGGGAAAGAAGCATCCTGCAGTCTGTTTAGAACATTAGCCCTAGTTTGTTCATAGAGATTTTTCAATTTTCCACCTTAGAAAGAACACAGGCCCCAAAGGAAGTTTCTGAAGAAACTAATTTCACTGTAAATACGGCCTGTGCTTAGCCTCGTTAAGCCCTTCCCTGGCTGAACAACATAATTTTGTAGAAATATGAAGGGCAAGCTCAGAAGATAGGTGCTGGTTGAAGGATAGTATTGTTAAGAGGAAGAACTTTTCAGAACTCTCAAATGCTGTTTTAGGTTAGGAATTTGAAAATTGGTTAAGAATGGCTTGGCCATTTATGTGCTTCAAAGTTAACTTAGAACTCTCCAATGTGTGTTCTTAAAACTCTAATTCAGAAGTTGGTGATCTATAAACTAAGAGCCAAATCCAGTTTTTGAAAATATAGTTTTATTGGAACACCTCCATGCTCATTTGTTTATGGATTGTCTTTAGCTGCTCTTCCCAGACAACTCTGCTGCAACAACAGAGTTAAGTGGTTGCAACAGAGACCACGTGACCTGTGAAGGTTAAAATATTCACTATCTGGCCCTTTATAGAAAATGTTCACTAATCCCTTCTCTATTTCTCTGGGATGTTAATAGGTATTACCTAATAGAAAAGTTTGTGGGATACTTGGTTAAGTAAAATTAAGATTTTTTGAGCCAGCCCTGATGGCCTAGTGGTTCAAGTTCAGCACACTCCGCTTTGGCGGCCTGGGTTTGGTTCCCGGGTGCAGAACCACACCACTCGTCTGTCAGTAGCCATGCTGTGGTGGCATCTCATGTAGAAGAACTAAAAGGACTTATAAGTAGAATATATAACTATGCACTGGGGCTTTGGAGAGAAAAAAAAAGAGAGGAAAATTGGCAACAGATGTTAGCTCAGGGCAAATCTTTCCCAGCAAAAAAAAAAAAAAGTTGAATATCATTAATGTAAAAAAAAAGAAGAAAAGATTTTTCTGTAAGATTTCACAGAGTCTTTAACCTACTAAATCCCCAAGGGGAGTGTTCAATGTCTCACAAACTTATTTGAGACCACAAAAGTTTTTCATGGAATATCTTGTACAACCTGTTTTCTGTAGAACATGCTTAAGGGAACGTTACAGCATTCACTCAGTTAAAAGAAATACTAACAGGCTGCCCACTAAGTGTTACACATTAGAGACTCAAAGATGTGCAAAACACCATCTTTGCTCTCAAAGACCTTGCTGCCTATTGAGGATTAAATATTAAACAAATAATTGCAGTGTGGTTCAGGAAGTGTTAAACTAAGGCATATAAAATGATCAATACTCATTCAAAGGAAAAAAATCAACTTTGATTAGGGTGTGTAGAGGTTGGAAATCAGAAGGGAGGTACAGAGAAGATACTTGAACCATGCTTTGAAGGAATTTTCCGTGCAGAAGGTGTGGAGAATTTCATCTCAGACAGAGAAACCAACATCTCTATGAAATAGAATTTTGGTTTTGGAAACTACGAAGAATTTGTCTTTGAGGGATCAAGAAGATATGGTTGAAGAAGTAGGCAAAGTTCATATTTCTAACCTTGAGTGATACGTGAAGGATCTATGAGAAACAGGATTATTGGCCAAATCACAGAGAGACATTATGTACCATTTGTGTTGGCACCATACAAAGTGAGGAAAAAAAACAGCAATGCTTCCATTTTCCCCAAGAGTAAGAGTTTGGGAACTAAAATGTAACGTGAAATTCAGAGAGAAAGGGGAAAGTCTTATGTGATAATTTACATTGTGGCTTCTTTTGTGTGGCAATTTTCAACTTCTCCTTTGGATAATGAATGGAGAAATGAGTTGAAAATACGGTTACTTGCCAGGAAGAGAAGGAATTTTGACTTTAGAAAAGGAACATAGATTTCATGGAGGAGAGGTATCCTCTGTCTGCCTGACAAGATACAAATCTCCACAATGTTGGCCTGAATGCATTTGGAAGCTCAACCAACAAAAATGCCTGGCTTAGAGACTGCCGTGATACACAGCTAGAGGTGGACAAAACGTGAAATATAAAAGATGTTTTAGAAACCACAGAGAAGCTAAAGGCCAGCAGACTCCTGATAAACAGTTGGTTATTAGTGTACTTTGTATTTCATGTTTCAGTATGATGACAAGGACTCTGGCAAAGGCTGCTATGGGAAAGACCTAGAAACATTAACAAATACACTTTCTGTTCATAATTTTCAAATTCCACCTTAATTTTCAAAACATTTTTCCTCTTCTATTCCTTGATTTTTCTCCTGGTAACCTTCTACCTTTCTCTAACTGACCCTTAAAGCATCCCCTCCTTGTTTGTTCCCTTTACTCAGCCAATGGCTCTGTAATAGTAACTGCACTGAGACGACAAAGCTCTCTGCTATAAGACACCTTGACCCTCCTCTTTTTACCTAAAAATGTCTTAGATCTTTATCAATTGTCTCTTCTTTCCCTTCCATCTTAAAAGAAGAAATGACCTTGCTCCTTTCCAAGGCTGGCCTATCAACCTGTTACTTTTGATGGCATTTGACTTCCAGAACTTGACTCAACTTCTCTCTTTTTTCATCACCTTCACTCTTGTCTTCCCTGTTGCTTCTTTCTTCATCTACAAATACGCTAAAGGTTCTCCAATTCTAAATAAATTGTTCCCCAACTCCGCCTTTCTACCTTTTTCCTTTTAATTCCTGTGAACACTCACAGGAGTAATTCTTCCTCAATTCCCTGCTCTTTTTTGTCGACTTTCACCTTCACCCCAGTCTAGTTCCTGTCTAGACCACTCCACTGAAACTCTTAAAAATCATGAGAAATATCATTGACAAATCTGACTGCATTGACTCTTTCCCTACCCTGCATTATCAGAAGCATTTGACTATCCTAAATTTACGCTCGTCCATGAGGCTGCTGCCTCCTCTGGCTCCAGTGGCCCTGAACATCTTTCTCCTGTTTCTTTCGTTACTCCTTCTCCCACCAACTACGTCACATGTTTCTTAAAGTTCTGTTCTTTCCTCCTTTCTGTTCTCTATACTCTACTTTTTAGGCCTTTATTCTCTCACACTGGACTATCATAGCAACATCCAAATTGGACTTTGTTGCTATTCTCTCATATCTTCCATCCATTCTTTAAACTGGTCCTAGGATTATTTTATTAAAACAAAGGTCAGATCATCAAAGCAGTAATAACAACATAAAGTCTATATATAATTGTGTAGTTTTCAAAGCACTTTTATAATTATTGGATGGATAATAATCCTGTCAGTATTATTATACTTATTTTACAGGATAATATATTAGGATTCTGACACGGTAAAAGATTTGCCTAGGATCATGTGGTTTCCAAAGGCTGAGATGATATTTGAACCTGTGACCTTTGACTTCCCAACGTTACCCAGCTGCCTCATGCCACTCCCTTCCTACCAACACTCTTTCCCTGGAGCATAGGGTTCCTTTCCTAGTACATCCTACCTTCCCGCCTCATCTTCCACCACACCTGTTAGTGTATATAAAGTGCTAAAAGAGTACCTCACACAAGATAAGCACTGCAAAAAGTTTATTACTATTTCTATTATCATCGTTCTCAACTTGCTATGGGTTTCATAACTTCATCCCTGTGCCTATGCCTTTCCTTTCTTCCCTTCTTTACTTTCTGAATCCATGTAAGAGATTCTAGTGAATGGTCTAAACGCCCCCACATATGAAAGGTATTACTTCTGTAACATTTCTGCTATGATGTGTGCTTCATTCTGCTTGTGAGCATGTCTTCCCCGCTAGACTCTTATTTTCTTCAGGCACGTTGCAATTTTACTCTGTTCTCCCCCTTCCTAACCAAAAACCCTGTGATTTGCACATTTTATGTGTATAAAAGTAAGCTTGTTGAGGTAAATGTTATTATCCTTATTTTACAGATTCATACCCAGCCTTAGAAAGCCTACGCAGCTTGGTTAGAGTCCAAAGCTAGAGTCCTTTACTTTGTCAAAAGGAGAGCACGGTGAATTCAGCGTGCTGCCTTAGGTGGAAATAATCCAATTTTTGAAAGGCAAAATGGAGGAGATTATTTATTATAACAAAGACGTAAGTGGTCTAATGTCAATCCCAGACATCTCTTTATTTTTAAGATATAAATGATGCTGCAGTGACTATTATTAATATATAACTTTTCCTTGTGTTATATTTTCAATTTTAGTATAAAATAATTATTCTTCATACTTATTTGGGGGGTCTTATTTTCATATCTCTTGTTCTTGATATGTCCTAACTTATATACTCAAGATAAACTCATTATAGTGAAGATCTAAAGAACAGTAATAAAATTATGATTCTAAAAGTACTATGCTCTCACTGTAGACATTTTGGAATATGCAAAAAGTAAAAGAAAATAAAGATTCTCCACACTTACACTGCTCCTGAGGTAATCACTCTTAGTAATTTAATGTGTTAGCCTCCTGTTTTTTATCCACATATAACAAAAAGGAGATCACTTCATATATAATTTTGTATACTATTTTATTCACTTAACATTATATCATAGCATGTCTTCATGCTTTTAAATATTTTATAAACACCATTTTAATGCCCTCAGAGCATACCATCATGGATGTATCATATTTTATTTAATCATTTTTATATTTTGGTGTTTTAAATTTTTTCCATTATTACTGTTATAAATAACACTGTGATGAATATCTTTGTGCATAAATCTTAATTTATGCTTCAGATTGTAGAATTATAAAATCATAGGTTCATACTTTGATTCTGCCTTGTTTACACATTCATTTGAAACCATAGGCCATAAGGCACTAAAGTATTTAATGAGAAATCTTAAGAGTAAAAGCATTTGAGAGCGTAAATCATTGGGCTAGGCAATCCACTTGGTTGTCAATAGAAAGAAGGATGAAGAATTTTATAAATCAGATACCATGAAGGTGCCAAGAAGAGAGCACTAGCAACTTGGGTTGAAGGTCCTATTTACATTAGATCTACATGTATTCTGTATTGTCATCATGAAATTGAATTTGTACAGATGGTTTGTTGAGAAGGGGAAAAAAGATTTTCTGTAATAGTCTGCTTTTAAGTACAAAAATTCTTTGTCATCATCCATGGGATACAACGATTGTCCTTGAAGCTATGAATACTGCAAATCTGGTTTTACATGTTTGTTGTAACAAACTGAATTTACCCCCTATATTTTTGTTATAGTGAATTGTATTTATTAGGATATGTTTGCTATAGAAAACTGAATTTACTTCCCTAAGTTGTAATACACTCATTAGCACAGTAATGATTAACTAACTCACTGTCTATGCCATCACTAATTTTATTCTGTAACCTTACCAAAGGAGTGAATTTACTGAGAATTGCAATTTTTGGCCTTTGCTTTCACCTATGTTCTTGTCTAAGAGAAATTAATTAGTAATTCCAACAATTTAATTCCTAAAAAATATATAAAATTTTTTCTAATCAAGATACAATCCTAAAAATTGGAATTAACAGAATATCCTATGAAATTTCAAGGCTCTTTATACTCTTTGCCAAACAGATTTGTGTAAAAGTTCATTTATTCAACAAATTCATATTGAGCATGGATTATGCCAGGCACTGTACTGGTTATTAGGGATATAGTCCCTATGAACAAAATATATGCCCCAAATCACACTCCCACTAGAGTGGGTGAGGGTGCCCATGGCACTGTGCCTTTGCCAACACTGAGTATCATTGTTTTAAAAGTTGATGATTTTATTTGCCAAATAAAGCATATTATTTTATTAATTTGCTTATCTGTTATTACTGCTGATGTTAAAATTCCTCTTATATCTATTACTTTTTCATTTACTCATTTTTCCACTGGGATTTATAACTTAGCTTAGTCATAGGAGCAGATTATATTTTATATTAGGGATATCTATTCTTTGTCTATATTATTTGTGGTAAATATCCATTTCATGTCAAATATATATACTATATATGTTACATATAGAAGAGCCTTTATTTCCACCTATTGTTTTTTCTTTCTGATGTTTTCCATTGCTTTATGCTTAGAAATGCTTTTCCCATCCCAAGATCAGACACATATTCACTCATATTTTCTTCTATGTCTCTTGTTTTCATCTCATATGAAATCTCTTTAATTTTCATCTCTTGAATCCCTGGGAAAGTAACTTTGGTATATAGTGTAAGATAAAGAGTTAGATTTGTTTGTTACCAAATTTCTTATGAACTGAATACAAATCAATTTATTAACTTTTTTATATCCCTCAACAATTATGCCGCTTTTTCTCTTTGTATGTCTAAGAATTTTAATATAGATATTTTATGTATAGATAGATATTTGTGTTTCCCAGGGTAAAAGGACCAACACTTTTATCTTCACGACAGATTGTATATTAATTTTAAATTCCATTGTTGGTTCTTCACCCCTCACAAAGGAGCTCTAACTAGAAAGAAGATAATGGCTGATTTCTTGTCAGTTTGTGATCATTAAGGAATGAGTAAAACTCTTTTCTTTCCTGTTTTGTCTTGATGCTGTATTTCAGTCCTAAATATGCCTTAGTTAAAAGAGTTAAAATAATCACTTTACACAGAAGAGAGAGTTGCCATGGCAGGATTTTTTTCTCCCATCATATCACTTTTCATGGCACAGCGCTTACATCCCACCAGGACAGACAAACATAACGCTATAAATTTCAATCTCCAAAATGCAAAAAAATGTAATTTTGTTTAATTTTCAATAATAAAATTTAATTTCTATTTAGGACCTCCAATGAATCAGATAGCAGAAGCCTCAATCAATTCTTTGCTTTCCCATAGTTTGCTTTTAAACTACATTTGTGTATAGATTGAAGCATAAAGTATGGGCTGAGGTGGGGGAGGAGTGAGTAGGATGGAATCTTGTCCTTATCAGCCATGCTATCATCTTGGTACCAAGCATTTTCCAGTCTAGTAATATTATAGTTCACTGTGTCATATCTTGTTCCCATCCTAAAGGCCCATTAAGTACAAGAACCTTCCCTCATATGCCTTTGCCGTCTTGACTCATGGATTATTCTGCTGACCCCGTGACTGGCTAGGTCACTTCTCAGTTCTTCTCCCAGGCCCTCCAGTTCATTCTGCTGTCCTGGCATCATTCTGGGCTAATGGAATTCTGTGAGTCTACCCCAGGCCACCTACCTGATACCACAGCACAACACACCCTTGGAGGTGCCATTCGCATGACCCCTAGAAATAAGAAGAAAGGCCCTTTTGGGAATAGATCTCTGAGGAGTGGATGAGACAAGATCAATAGAGTAGATGAGCATCTCGCCCCACTAAGGGAGACTCTGTACAGATTAAAACAGGCAACTTCAGGCTCACATCAAGAAGAGTTATGTGCAATGCTCTGGACTTTGAAATATGCACCCACATAATTGTATACGCAAGGCTTAAAGAGACTAATGAGACCAAATGCATTTGGAACTGATGATAAAAGGATGCCATGGATAGGCCTTCACTTTGGGTAATATCATTAAGAGGGGATACAGATAATAATAATTATCCCTCAGTGAAACCTGGTAAAATGGAAGAAGAAAGCTTTAATTTTCGCTTTTTGCTAAATCTTGTGTCAAATTAAAAATATGCTCATATTTCATTAACAAGAAAATAAGATTTCCTGCTTTATGCTTCTACCTCAGTTTTTTTGTTTTGTTTTCAGAATTCACATTTTCTAGGAGTCTTATCTGAATGCCATGCACATCCAACCATATGGCTTTGACAATTAAATTTTATTTTATTTTATTATTTTTGTGTGTGTGTGAGGAAGACTAGCCCTGAGCTAACATCCGTTGCCAATCCTCCTCTTTTTTGCTGAGGAAGATTAGCCCTGGGCTAACATCTGTGCCCATCTTCCTCTACTTTATATGGGATGCCGCCACAGCATGGCTTGACAAGCAGTGCGTCTGTCTGCACCCAGGATCTAAACCTGTGAAATCCTGGGCCACCAAAGTGGAGCTCACAAACTTAACCACTATGCTACCAGGCCGGCCCCCCAAATTTTATTTTTCTTATCACAAATTTCTTATGGATCAAATTCAAAATCAGTCTCAAAGGGAGCTATGTCTCTAATTTTTTAAGTTTATGTCTTTTTTTAGTCTAAACAAATCTAATAATATAACATCTTATAAAAATGTACAATTTCCCTTTACCTTATGAAAAATTGGTCTTTTGTCTTAAGTAGCTTTGGGCTTATATTTATTTATATCTCAATATTTTTATTGTTTAAGCCAGAGAGCTGATATCAAATATTAATGTCAACTTAAATCAGGTATATTCAATATGCCAAACAATCCCTCTTTCTAGTTCCTAGAAGCAGATGGATTCATCTTTGGTTAAATGTACTTCCAGAATGGAGAGGGAGGTATTATGGATTATTGAGTTCTTTGGGCAAGTAGCATTCCCTTCCTCCCCACTCCCTCCTCACCACCCACTCCCCATTCTCTTCTAGGCTCTCCTCTGTATCACAGAGATGGAAACCTAGAAACTGCATTTCCCCAACTCCCCTGTCCCCAGCATTCTAAATGCAGTTGGTGTACTGCCAATATGAGGCATTTGCTCAAGATTTGGAAGGAAGAATGGAATCACTCTGGGCTCATTTCTTCTTGCCAACAGGAGGCAGATATATGGGATTTCTCAGATAGAGGTGTTTGCAGCAGCCTTCAGTCCCTTACCATTCACCTGCCTTGGGTTGAATTGTACTGGTCCAGTGCTAAGGAATATTTCTAATGTTCCACACCCCCAATCTAAACATTTAGAAACTTATAATGAACAATTTAGAAGGAGAAACTTAGAATAGGAAAAATATTTCTAATTAACTGACTCAAGTCAAAGACAGAGATCAACAGTTCTACAAAGAAAAAAATGATTGAATTGTCCTGAACAGACCAAAACATAAAATAAAATTTACAAGATGAGTTTCTACCTCTTATGGTTTCCAAAAAGGCAGAAAGTCCCAAAGACAAATGGGAAATCTTCTCACTTGTCCCCAGAGTGCTCCTTAGAGCAATAAGGTAAGAAGCAATCAGGTGGGAAAAGTCAAAGAGAATTGCTACTCCCTCAAATCCTGTCTTGGCTTAGATTCCCTAGAAGGAGAGCTTCAGACAGCAGTACTTGTGTGAGAGACTTTTTGAGGAAGGAAATGAAGAGGGAACACAGGAAGAAGATAAGCAAAGATGTGGTTTCAGCTGAAGTCTAGCCTCAATCTGATCCCACAAGGAGTATGAATGGCTCCAAAGAGTTTTCTAGGTGGAAGAAAGGAGGCTGGGCTCTTGGCTGGAAAATACAGCAGCTGAGAGATGGTTCTACCTCTCTGGTAAAGAGATCTGAGTGGGGCACCAAAACTTACTGCAAATCCTATGTTGGGGCTGTCTTTTGCAAAATACAAAAGACTCACTAACACTCAGCCAAATCTCAGTCCATGTCCTATCAGAAGAGAAATTTCATGCCTAGAATACCGAAGTGAAAAGAAAAATGAGAACCATCTAATTGCTAATTCTGTTCAATTTTTCAGAAATAAGTTATTTTTAAGAAGTCGATAATATGATTTAAGATGTCCTTTGATATTCCAAAGGAATAAGTGCCACCATAGTTATATTTAAACAGTCATGCACATTCAATCCAAGGCCAAGTTAGAGACTGAAATTAATCTTTAAAAAGAAAGGCAAGGAAATATTAAATAGTATCTTTACTATACAAACATATAATATTTCCAGAAGACATACTAATTGGGAGGGGGCAGGGGTGCTGAGGGAATAACCAAAGTATCTTCTCTATTTCTTCTAACAGGTGGAACAAGAAGATAGGAAGGTTGGTGACTGATTGATATAGATGATCTCTATTGCAAAAGACTTAACTGGTGTTGTGTAACTGCAAATCAAGTTTGTGAGTATATTGCCGTGTTATCCTGGGAGATATCAACCTGAAAATTGGGTGTCTGATGTGACAGATGCCAATTTAATAACTGAGTAGGAAATGTGCTTTCCATCTCTTCCTTTGGTGCAGGTGATATGAGTCTTCATTAGGCTCCTATAAAACTTTCAGTTTTCTCTATAGTTGTGTTATTGTTAATAAAGAAAAACTGAGCCCTTGAAGGGTAGCAGAATATGCCAATCCAAAATATGCCACTTTGGTATTTTGATTATTTCGAGCTGTAGGCTTTTGAAAAATAGCAAATTTAGGGAGAGGTTTTGTCTGAACTCCCCTTATCTGCCTAAAGACAGATTCTCCAAAAGGAATTCAATTGTCATAAATCCCCTCCCAGTGAATTTCATCGACCAGGGAAGATTGACTCTTATCACAGGAAGACTAGAAGTCAACACTACACCCAAACTTTGTCACAAACCATCATATGTCCCATCTAGTCTTCTAAGGGCCCATTAATCTTTCCTAAAAACCATTTACTATTCCCTTAAAAAAAAGGAAAAAAAAAGCTGAGCCCTTCTCATTCAATCTTTTTTTGTATGCAATATTTTTAAATAGGAAATTTATTCCAAAATAACATATTTTTTCTCCTTTATTTATTAATACTCTAAGCATGTCTTTAGCATTCTTATTGGGTGGCCCCACAGGAAGGGAGACAGGTTGTGGAACATAGAATGTCCAGATGCTCTTGGGGGCCACTGCCACCCAGCACAGCAAAGAGGTGAGAACAGAGAAAACCTGGCCCCTGTTGGTATGGAGATGATGCAGCATAAGAAGGAGGAGAGAAGAAGGAAAAAACCCATGTAGATGGGCATTGCAGGAGAGCTTTGAGGAAGCAACTGAGAATGGATGTAAAGAGGAGAAGAGGCTTAGCACAGCTGCTGAAGTGTGGGAGACTTGGGAGAAGAAAAGAGATTTAAATATATGTAGCCATAGGTAACAAATTAAACCCTCTTTAATTTGTTCTTAGAGGAACAGAAATAAAGTTTGGAATTACATTTAATAACTTCCTCTGTTGGACTGTCTTTCTTCTGAGACAGGATTATTTTTTTCATGTACTCATTCATTCAATGTATATCAACAAGTATATATTGAGCACCTACTATGAGCCAGGCTCTGTTCTAGGACTGGGACACAATGACGAACAAAACAAAGAAAAATCCCCCGGTCTTGTGGAGCTAACATCTTAGTGGAGAGAGACAGAAAATACACAAATCACACATCACTAAAGTCATTTGGTGTGTCAGATGGTCAGATAATACTATAGAAAGGTACTAGGCTATATAGTATAGTATATAGCACTATAAAGAAAAACAAAGCAGGAAGGGGTGTAGGGAGTGTTGGGAGGTTGCAAACTTAAACAGGGTGTTAAGAAAATCCTAGAGAAGGCCTTTTTGAGGAAGTCATTTTTGAGCAAAGATTTGAAGAAAGTGAGTCAGCTAACTGGACACGTTGGAGAAGAGCATTCCAGGCAGAGGGAACTTGCCTTCCAGATAAGAGTACTGACAAATATCAGCTAACTCACTATTCTTAAGATTGTGCATTAATACTCATTAATGGGGGAGGAAATTGATTTCATTGATAAATACCAATATTTTTAAAAATACAATAGAATAAATTAGAAGAGAAAATAACAGAGAGCATCCTGGTATTTTTTTAATCAAAAGTTTTATTTCAATAGAGTGTGTGTGTTCATGTGTGAGAGAGAATGGGTATGAGTGTAGTGGGTTGCTATTTAAAACATAATTCTTGGAGGCCAGTGGGTGGGCACCCTGTGGCAGAGCAACCTGAAGCTGCAGCCTGGGACTAGACAAATTATGAGATTTGGGAGTGACATCAGCATCATGGCAGAGTGAGTTGTTCCTTTTGTCTCTCCCTTCTAAGTTACAACCAAACGGACATCCATTGACCAACAGAGGATTCCCTAAACAACACAACAGGATGCCTAAGAGATCCATGCATCTATGCATCTGAAGGTGGGTGGACTGGACCCCCAGGGAGCAGTGGAACTAGAGAAGCAGCCCCCTCCCTCTTCCCCAGTGGCAGTGATCCAAGGCACGGATCTTTGTGCAGCAGCTCACACAACTGCAACTGGTGGAAGCAGCAGCCTGGCCCTCACACTGCCAGTGGAACAGCAGCAGCAGCAGCCCAGCCTGCAACTGTGAGTGGATAGGGTGGGAGCAGAAAAAACAGCCCCTCTTCCCCAGCAGTGGCAAGTGGAACCTGCAACCAGAGGCATCAGGAAACACAGCAGAACCATGGTCCTAGCCCCCACTGGTGGCACCCCCAACACCAGCCCCACCAGAGGTGGGGGCTGCATACAAGTCCCCAGGTCCCCAGGCAGCAACAGCAACACCCGTGAACCAAGCACCCCTGGCAGCATTGCAACCAGCACCCCCAGACAACCTGGGAACAGCAGTGCAGGTGGTGCATGGGGCAGCACCATCCTAGCTGGTGAAGAGCCGGTGGAGGAACATGAGACCCAGGTGGCCCTGGAAGAAGCAGAAGTGATTGCAGCCTGGTGACCCTGGTGGTGTCACATGGGACTGTGGCAACATCATAAGCAGCAAG
Organism: Tapirus indicus; assembly: GCA_031878705.1. Classification (NCBI taxonomy): domain Eukaryota; kingdom Metazoa; phylum Chordata; class Mammalia; order Perissodactyla; family Tapiridae; genus Tapirus; species Tapirus indicus. The sequence continues at coordinate 6,231,131 of CM062933.1, forward strand.
GCACCAGCAACCCCAGAGGCACAATTGGCACAAGGAAGGCACTGATGACACCAATGGAAGAGGCAGTGGAGGGTGGAAAGTGCAGGCTTTCAAATACAATCAGAAGCAACTCAGAACCAAGTAACCAAACTATACCCAAGTAAGAAAAGGCTGTTACTACCACAGTTATGCTGGTAGAGGATCAATCATCAAACACCAGGAAGAACAACCGTAACATGGCAGATCAGAAAGAGAATGACAACTCTCCAGAAACCAAACCTAGAGATTGAAACTCTAAAAAATAACAAACAGAAATTCTGGAGAGCCAGCCCTGATGGCCTTGTGGTTAAAGTTTGGCACTCTCAGGGATAGCCTGGTAGTGTAGCAGTTAAGTTCACATGCTCCACTTCAGTGGCCTGGGGTTCACAGGTTTGGATTCCAGGCATAGATCTACACCACTTATCAAGCCATCCTGTGGCAGGTGTCCCACACATAAAGTAGAGGAAGATGGGCACGGATGTTAGCCTAGGGCCAATCTTCCTCAGCAAAAAGAGGAGGATTGGCAACAGATGTTAGCTCAGAGCTAATCTTCCTCATCAAAAAATAAAAGTTTGGCACTCTCACCACTTCAGTGGCCCAGGTTCATTTACCTGTCAGTCGCCATGTTGTGGCAGGGGCTCAGTTAGAAGAACTAGAAGGACTTACAACTAGGATATACAACCATGCACTGGGGCTTTGAGGAGGAAAAAAAAAGAGGAAGATAGGCAACCGATGTCAGCTCAAGGTGAATATTTCCCTGCCAAAAAAATAAAGAAAGAAATTCTGGAGATGAAGAACACTAAATGAGATAAAAAGTAATGTATAAAGTGTTACAAATAGAGCAGACCATATGGAGGAGAGAATTAGTGAGCTTGAAGACAGAAATCTAGAAATGATTCAGGTTTTTTTAAAAAACTATTATTTTTAAAAAATGGAGAAAATGTCCACAGCTAATCAAAAAGGATCCAAGAACAAACAATTGAGAAGGAAAGTATTTTCAATAAATGGTGCTAGGAAAACTGGACAACCACAAGCAAAATAATGAAAGTAAACCATTATCTTACACAAAAAATTAACTCAAAATGGATTAAAGACTTTAATGTAAGACCTGAAACCATGAAACTCTTAGAAGAAAATACAGGCAGTACACTCTTTGACATCAGTCTTAGCAGTATCTTTTAGAATACCATGTCTCCTCGGGCAAGGGAAACAAGAGAAAAAATAAACAAATGGGACTACATCAGACTAAAAAGCTTCTGCACAGCAAGAGAAGCCATCAACAAAATGAAAAGACAACTCACCAACTGGGAGAAAATATTTGCAAATTGTATATCCAACAGGGGAATAATTTCCAAACTATAAAAGGAACTCATACAACTCAACAACAACAACAGAAATGAACTCAATCAAAAAATAGGCAGAAGATATGAACAGACATTTTTCCAAAGATACGCAGATGGCCCACAGGGACATGAAAGGATGTTCAACATCACTAATTATTAGGTAAATGCAAATCAAAGCCACAATGTGATATCACCTCACACACATCAGAATGGCTATAATTAGCAAGACGAGAAATAACAAATGTTGGAGAGGATGTGGAGAAAAGGGAACCATCATACACTGCTGGTAGGAATGCAACCTGGTGCAGCCACTATGGAAAGCAGTATGGAGATTTCTCAAAAAATTAGAAATAGAAATACCATATGATCCAGCTATTGCCCAACTGGATATTTATCCAAAGAACATGAAATCAACAATTCAAAATGATATATGTCCCCCTATGTTCATTGCAGCATTATTCACAATAGCCAAGGTGTGAAACCAATCCAAGTGCCCATCAATGGATGAATGGATAAAGAAGACATCTTTTATATATACAATGGAATATTACCAAGTCACAAAAAAAAACAAAATGGTGCCATTTGTGGCAACATGGATGGACCTTGAGGGTATTATGCTAAGTAAATAAGTCGGACATAGAAAGACAAATACAGTATCATCTCACTCAAATGTGGAAGATAAACACATAGAAGAGGAGAACAGATTAGTGGTTACTAGAGGAGAAGGGAGTCAGGGGAGGGCGAACAGGATAAGGGACACATATGTATGGTGACAGATAGAAACTAGACTATTGGTGGTGAACATGAGGAATTCTATACAGAAACTGAAATATAATGATGTATACCTGAAATTTACACAATGCTATAGGCCAATATGACCTCAATAAAATAAAACAAAAATGTAAGCTTAAAATATAATTCTTACTATGGATCTCAGTCAAAAATGCTTGAGAAATACGGAAGTAGCCTGTCCTTCCCTTCTAGGGGTTAAAATTGTTGGTTTTGTATCTATCTTCAGAGAAGTGATTCTCAATGAAAGTGGAGTCTCCCACAGGTAGGAGAAGTGGGACATTTCAGAATCATCTAGGATGCGTTACTCCATACCCAAAACAGGGGCTTACCCACTCTAGATAGTCCTGGTGCCCAGGTGGGCTAAATATAGCTTCCTTGTCACAGACATCACTGCCAATGAGAGTCTAGCCCACAGACTCAAGGTCATGACCTAGAAACTATCACAGAGAGTGATGAGCATCACTTCTGATAAGCTGGCTGGAAGAGCTACCCTTGCCTGACCTCTCTGAATGCACACCTGTGCCGTGTGCAGTCTTTCATCTATCACTGCCCACATCTGAAGAATTCAGAAGGTCGCAATCCATGTCTAGTCATCTATTTGGGGGAAAGGAGAAGTATTGAAAAGACCCCCGTGAATAAAAATATTCTATTTGCACTACTTGATGTTGAGTTTATGCTGCAATTTCACTTGCAAGCCCATTTGTTGTCCCTAGCACAATTAACAACGATCTTTACACACAAATTTTCCCCTTACTCCTTTGCTATAAAATAAAAATGCCCATCCTAATTGGCATCTGTGTCAGTCCTAGTATCTGTCCTAGTATCTGACCTAGTATCTGTTCTCCTTATGAACCCCTACGTACCACCAGCTTCACAAAGTTTGTGTTCACCACCGAATTTTATTTTGTGCTTCTCTGTTGGTGTATTACTGATTTTTAACTGGTGGAAATTTTCAATGACAGTTTTTAGCTCTAAAGAGATACTGCTTAGTATTTTTATCAGTGAGACTTAGGTAGTAGTATCTTGTACACAGTCATTCATCCTTAAACCATGAGCTCTGAATCAGCATTTTCTTTATATTCTGCAGACTTCTTGCAATGTTATATTATCACCATCTATAAGACAAACATTTGTCTAGTTTCTCATGCTCATCCAAGAATGTTTAAAAAGTATTAAGTAATAACTGTTCATATCACATTGCTGTGCTATGTAAAGGCCAAGGTCATGGGTCCAGTCTCCTCGTGGGATTGTTCCATTCTACAAATACAACTCCATCTGCACTGGCTACCCTACATTGTGGCTGTATTAGTCCTGGAAGAAAAACAACTCCAAACACTTACTCTACTAACATGTCAATAATAGTATCATAAAATGCCATCAGCAGTGTAAATAATTGTCAACTAATATATGCTTGCAAAATTTGACTGGGCTATCCCACAAATTTTAAAGACTTAATTACTTTGTATTGTATGAAACATCAAAAATAGATTCATATATAATTTTATAACCTAAATCTGGAAAATAAATATGAAAAACATGATGGATTAAAGGTTCAGGTACTGAAAAACAAATATCAGACATATAGATAAATCTTTCCTCTATCAGCTAGCTTTATTAAATAAATCTTGGCTATGAGGAAAGATTAGGAATAAAAGCCTACATAGCAAAATCAATAGTATTAAATCTATTGAAGTACTCACTAAATCTTATGATCATTGGGTGAAGCATTTATTTATCGCTTTATCCATTCAGTGAAGTAAACAATAAATGGTTTGGTTATACTACTATGTCACTAAATTAAATAGGAATTTATATTTGAGGAGCCATATTTGCACTTGGATTCAAAAAAAAAAACTTTGTAAATACATTTCTCCAGCATTATACATTCATATGTTCACTGTTAGAGACCATATTTCTAAACACGCAAATAGAATAAAGGAAATGCTGTAGGGTGTCTTAAATTAAAAGACCTTAAAATATAAAATTGTGGCATAAATTTTCCAACAAATGTAACCTATTTTACGGAAAAGTATATATTTTATCCCACTGAATTGGTTTGCTTATCAATTTAAATTGATCATGGAAGGATTTCCAGAGGTTTACTTGAAAAATAAAATGTAAGAGAATGTGGAACAATGGGACATAGTGTCTAGAAAGGAAACAGAATTATAACATTTTCCATATATAATTCTCTTAAAATTGTGATGCCTGCTCAATATTGTTTCCACCAGAGATAAAAATACACAATTTTTCTATTCTTAAATTTTGTTTCTACCTTTAAAAATAAAACCCACTTGGCCTCCTTTGGGAACCAGCCTCCCTACACTCCCTAATGTTTTCATCTAACAAAATACATACATTTTAGTCAGATCACATAGTGCTATTAACATCTGGCTTCAGATTATAATATATACTTTAAATTACAAAGAAATAGAGGAAGTTATGTATGCATAATCAAAACCCATTGACTCCTAAGCAGATTTTTTTTTCCCGTTAGGCATTTCCCTAACTCACTGGAATTCATTGTTCTCTTGTCAACCAAGTCCTGACAAAATCATCATCTTTTTACAAAGGCAAACAGGTAGTCTGGGGAGGGAGTGGATTGGGAGGATATTTCCCTCTCATCCCCCACACACTCTATAATGTAAGTTTCCTCTGTTTTTCTGAGAAAAGAGTCTTTCCTATTTGCTTTCAGTAAACATTTTGTATTGCTTTCTTGAAAATATGTAGTTTAAATAATTTTCACTTATTCCTGGACTCTGAGGTGAGGATATCTGAGGGATTGTGATAATAGGATTAAACTGTGTTCACTAAGACTGTACCAATTGATTATCAATTTTCAAAGTCCTAGAACACAATTAAATAAAAGTTAAGAATAAAATACTCCTAATCCAAACATAGCCTCTCATTGGTGATTCAGCAAGAACTTCAGTTTCTTCCACTTGGGGTCGTTGTTATTAGTATCACTTTCTCACTGCATGCTACAGTAGATACGTGAAGTACATATCAGGCTGAATCTGCTTGAACTCCATAAAATATCTTGATGTTAGATTTTTAAATAAGTCTCTGAGGCCAGCTAGCTTAACAGTTGTTTCTAACTTATTTGACAGAAAAAAAAGTATAATTTGGAGCTATTCTGTGTCTCAAATTCAAGATAAATGAGACTATGTTGAAGTGGAAAGCTTAAAATCAAGAATCACACTTGGAAAGATAAGACATATTTTGTTCTGCGTGTTATGGTGGCTGATATATGCTGTACAAGCATCTGCCTGGGTTCAATCCTCATGCCATCACTTACCAAGTGTAAGACCTTGGGCAGGGCTTTTCTCTTCTCAGTACCTCACTTCCCTGATCTGTAAGGTATGGATAATAATGACACCTACTTCATAAGGTTGTTGTGAAAATTAAAATAATTGATGTAATCCTTGATTTCTCCTTTTTCTCATCCCTCACTCTCACATCCAATTCATGAGGAGGTGCTATTTGTCTTCCTCTAAAGATATCTCGAGCCTTACTACTTCTCTCAGTCTTCTCTGTGCCATCCCTTCATTGAGGCCACCATCATTTTACAGTTGCATAAATTGATCTCCCTGCATCCACACTTTTCCACCTCCAATCCATTCTCCAGAGTGATCCTTTGAAAACATTTAATCAAATCACATCTTTCCCATATGAAGAAAAGGGAACTCTTGTACACTTTTGATGGGAATATAAATTGGTGCAACCACTATGGAAAACAATATGGAGGTTCCTCAAAAATTAAAAATAGAACTATGATATTATCCAGCAATTCCACTTCTGGGTATTTATGCAAAGGAAAAAAAAAAAAAACACTAACTCAAAAAAATGTTCACTGCAGCATTATTCACAAGAGCCAAGATATGGAAACAACCTAAGTGTCCATCAAAGGAAAAATGGATAAAGAGAATGTGCTATATACATACAATGGAATACTATTCAGCCATAAAAAAGAGTGAAATCTTGCCATTTGTGACAACATGGATGGACCTTGAGGGCATTATGCTAAGTGAAATAAGTCAGACAGAGAAAGACAAATACCACATGATCTCACTTAATGTAGAATCTAAAACATAAAACCAAGTTCATAGATACAGAAAACAGATTGGTGGCTGACAGAGAGACAGGGGTGGGGGTGTGGGGTGGATAAAATGGGTAAAGGTAGTCAAAAGATACAAACTTCCAGTTATAAAATAAATAAGTCATGGGGATGTACTGTACAACATGGCACTATAGTTAGTAATACTGTATTGCATATTTGAAAGTTGCTAAGAGAGTAAATCTTAAATTTCTCATTACAAGAAAAGACAGTCTGTAACTATGTTTGGTGATGGATGTTAACTGGACTTATTGTGGTAATCTTTTTGCAATAAATATAAATATGAAATAGTTATGTTGTACACCTGAAACTAATATAATTTTGTATGTCAATATACCTCAATAAAAAAACAATCATATCCTTCTCCCTTTTAAAACTCTTTAATGGGCTCTTCTTATTGCTCTTTAAGAAAAAAACTACACTTTCTAACATAGCCAGCATTGTCAGCATGATTCATTTCCTTCTCATCCACCAACTTCATCTCCTGCAAGTCTGCCTCTCATTCATTCACCATCCTCTTGTCTTTCCTCCAACCCGGCAAGTCCTTCTCCACTGCAGAGTCATGGGATATGCTCCTCCCTGGGACTATCATCGCTTCCCCCAGCCCTCCATATGAACATCTCCTTTTCATTCCTGAAGAGTCTCTTAAGTGTATCATCTCTTTAGAGATGCCTTCTCTTATTACTCTATTTAAAGTGTCCTTCCCATATTATTTGTTATCCCTTTACCTTTAATACCAATTATCAGAACCTTTAATTATCTTATTTATTTGTTATTGTTGTTGTCTGTCTAGCTTCCTCAATCAGAATATGAACCCCTCAGGGGGAAGATATCTTCTTCACTCTTTATCTTCAGTGCTTGGCACATGGTAGATACTTAACAAATAAGATTTGAATAAAGAAAATTCTTACTAGTATTTGGGACGCTTATAAATGCTCAATCAAAGGTGGCTGTTATCCTAAGAGCAATGCTTTTATTTATGGAAATTACACCAATTATCAAGTAAAAGAGTGAATATAAATAACTTGAGGTGTTGTTTTTGGTTTTGAAAGAAATTCACCAACTCAATGAATGAATACTGTAATAGTGGATAGCATTCAAATGGATTTCATCATTTAATAATATATTTTGAGATCACAGAAAAAAGGTTTAATTCAATGGATATATTATTTGGGTTTCATCTCTGAAAACTGCAGAAAAAAATAGAATAGGGGATAGCAGCTACAATCTTCATTGCTTCCTCGTGGCTGTCTACCTAACCCTGTTGGTAAACTCCTCATGGATAGTCACAACATTCCACTTAACACACACACATACATGCACATGAACAAGTTAACATGTACCTGAGCAGATGGCAGGTGCTCAAATATTTGTTGAATTAAGTTGAATTTGATAGAAATATAACAGAGATAACACCACAAAGAAAGAAGATTGAAGATTTATTACCGAGAGCCATACAAATGCTTGCCTACTTGCACACAGCTTGGCCCACGGTCTTTCCTATTAATCGGTGATCTAACAAACAGTCCAGAATTAATAGTTTATTGACTGACTCACAAACAATCAGTGGTTTAACTAACCAACTAATCCACAGTAATAACTAGCTAGAAAAATTCCACAGGTTACCCAAGGTCTGTAATGGTCCCTGTGCAGGAGATCTCTCAAAATTCAGGAAACATGTGCTTTTAATAGAAAGTGAAGCAGTGGAAATACTCTTGGATGGGAAGGAAAGCTGAAAATGACAGAAGGGCTGAAAATGTGACTAGACTTGATTAGAGCAAAGAAAAAAGATTATTGTCACCACACAGAAAGAAGAAAAATAATGAAGAGAGAGACAGTGGTAACAGGAGAAGCAAGTGACTAGATTGGGAGTTTTGAGGTAAAATACAATTTCAGTTACAGAAAACAAGAGTTCAGAAAAAAGCACATCTAGAAGGCAAAAGAATGGGAAAAACTTTGGGAAGCTCTCATTCACAATCAAGTATTTTAAATATCCTATTTATCCCTTATTTAACATAATATAAAAGAACATGCTTTGGTTTTAAAATTAAGTTTTTGATTTTCAAGAAGTTAGTAAACTTTTCTCAAAAAGATTTACATTTCAAAGAAAAAGAGATCTAGATAAACGACAATTCAGAGATCTTAAAGGTGAAGTAAAATATATACTTTAGAAACAAAACCTTTCATTAATACCCAAAGATCTGTGCTTCATCAGAAATTTTGTAGAATACAATATCCTATATATGCAGCATGTATAGAACTGAATAATTTCTAATATTTCTGCAGTTTTCAAAGATCAAACCCACATAATATCTCCATTGATTTAAACCTTTCTTTTCAGGAAAGAATATTACCGCATGATAAAATTCATTTGTTACACCTTCTCAAGTCACAATCGATGTTATATCTATTCTGTAGAATAGGAAATTGAGCAGATTTTGTGGGACTTCTCTAACTTAAAGCAATGAATCAAACCAAAGAAAACAGTTTTGATCTCAAGCCTGAAGACACGGGTCACCAAGTCTTCTCTCTCTCTCTTACTGACATTAACTAAAATTAATATAATGAGCCACCTATCAGAATTTCACCTACTCCTTGTTTATGAGGAGTAAGCTCTATGAAGTGAAAAATTTTAAACTAAAAGTCAAATTCTATATTTTATCATTAACCTCAAATAATTTTGTTCACTGGAAAATGTGACCCATAAACCTTTCTAGAATAAAATACATGAAAATGGACACATGTACTTGGGGAAGTACATGTGTACAAGACTCTAAGACTGACTGTTCCCTTTCTTCTTAAAAGTCATACACTTGGGCCCCTGGCAGAAGTATCAGAAACTTATATGTTACTGATTTTAATCCCCCATGGATCTGCAAGTACAATACTCGGCATCTCTGGTATATTACATGTTACAAAAGGATTACCTGAGAAGCTTGTTAAATATCCAAGCACCTCAAGTGGTTCTGATCCAAGTAGTTCAGGGACCCAACTTTGAAAACACTTATCTAGGAGTTAACAACCCAGTCATAAAAATAAGAAAAATACATAACAGAGGAACACATAGCCATCAAAGCAAAGCAGATGTTGCCACACGGTAATTTGTGCGGTCCACGGAGAGGGAGGGCAGGTGCAGCCAGGGCTTCCTCCACGGGGCTGGAGTTCTCCAAATTACCTAAGGAAATGATCCTCCCTTTTTGTTTTCTTCTCACTGAGGGTTAACAGAATCAGACAAAACTAAAAGAATGAAATGTCTCTTTCCACTTCTCACAAAAAAAGCCTGGGGAAAGTATTCTTCTGACTAAAACTCAACTGAGTCCTACTGGTGATCAATCCAAGGCTTCTGGATTATACTGGAAAGAATTACTTCTAGGCTTGAAATTTATAAGAAGTTAGGAAAATACTTCTCTTATATTTTTCCTTCAGGATCTGGACCAGAAGTCGTACTCCCTTACTTGCAATTCCCCAATGAGTAGCTCCCCACTGCTTTTAACTTAAAGTTCAAACTCCTCAGAATGGTGTGCAAAGTCTTCACCATGCAACCTCTACTTCCCTTTCCAGATTCCTATTTGATTATTACATCACCCCAACCCTTCGCTCCAGCCAAAAGCAAGATGTTTTCAGATTTAAAAAGAAGAAAATGTGTCAGCTCACTTAAGAAAAGCCTCACGGTGAAATGGGCTTTAGAGTTGGTTGATAAAGTGTTTCAATGATAAGATAAAGAACTTGTGGTCTCTCTAACTCTAAGCTCTACCAAGTGTTGAATTCATCCTAAGACTGGTTCCCCTGAAGTTGCATAATGATTTCCAATAGCAATGGAGGCTAAATGTATCTTTCTTTTCATCCAGCTGGACACAAAAGGAGGCTTCTTACAGTTTCCTTTAAGAGTAAGAAACTGCTCTTTCAGATCCTGCCAGTAAGTCTCTCTCTGGGTCTCATTGGTCCAGTTGTGGTAAACATGCCCATTCTTGAACCAGATATGAGCTGGTATGACATGAAGGTTGGGGAGTCAACCACAATGACCACTACACTGACCTATTTGCAATTCTAGTAAAGTCCATGATCTTTCACATTGCCCAGCCTATCATATTCTTTTGCTTCTACCTTGAATTTCTTTTCCCCTCAACATGCTTGGCCAGATCTTACTCATCCTATAATACTTATTCCAGATGTCACCTCCTTTTGAAAGAGTTTCCTCACCACCTTAACTCCTCCCTAAATTAAGTTAGTTGCCACTCCTTTGTATTCCCAAACACCCCCAAAAAACATCTATTTTAATACTGTAGTCATTGATTTTCTTGTCTAAATTTCTTAAAGGCGAGGACTGTGAATTGTTCATCACTATAATCACAACACTTAGCACAGAGACTATCAGTGACATATTTATAGTAGGTGACTAATAAAATATTGGTTGAATTAATTAGTGAAGGACAAATGAAAACAGCATCACCATGAAAAACTCTCTCTAAGTAAAAACGAAGAGCTTCCATAACTCTCCTGTCATTCAACAGAAGTCAAGGGTAGTGACATCAGCCTGGAAGTATCTTGAGAGAAAGGGTCAACATTGGTTAAATGTTTAATAAATTTGAATGAATGCATGCATAAGTGAATGAATGAAAAATTGAATTAATGACACATAAATGCTATAAAGTTCCTTAGAAAAAAAGAAATGCAGTTCTCTGACAAATCACCCTCTGTATAGGAGTCAAGTCATAGTTCATTTTGACTAATCATATTTTGTAAATAGAAAACTGACAGCCATGGTTCCTGTCATCTGGGAAGAAATACTCTATCTCGCTCCATCCAAACCTCATTTCATAAACTGAACTGCCCTCACTGATTCTAATAGTCTCTCACCTTAACAGTTTTCTTGCTGTATTTTTCAGAACTTATGATTTCTTAGAGGTAATAGAAGCTACATTAGGGTAGTGATGGAGCCAAGAGTCACACCAAACAGCCAAGGTTTCCACTTCCTCCTCCTGTGACTATTAGATGTGCTCTGATTTTTATCCATTTTAAATATTAAAGTTCTTTAAGATTTTATTCTAATAATTTTTAAAACACTATCTTAATTATAATGGATAACATTTACTAATCACTTACATTGTACCAGGTTAAGTGTTTAACATGGATTAGTAAAGCTTGTAAAAACCCTATGAAATTTGTACAGTTACTATTCCCATTTTTACAGATTCAGAATCTAAACTTGAGTGAATATTTCAATGGTAAAATTATAACTTAAAACTTTTATGGAGATCAGTTTGATAATATACATTCAAAGCCTTTAAAATGTTTTTATCCTTTGAAAATCTTAATTCGTTTAACTTTAAGTTACATAGGTGGCAATATGGACCCATAATACCTAAGGTATTTTCTTGATAATTTTGGCCTAAACTGGTCATTTTCATTCTATTAAACTTGTAAGCAATAATTCTTCCACCAAAAAAAAAAAATGCAAGAGTAGTTCACAAGTTCATCAAGGTACAGATTATTTTGCAGTCTCTGGTCTTCCTGTGACTTCAGCCTCCCACTCCAGCATCTTGGTTCAATTTTGCATGAAAGTCCAATTATTGTACAGAGCTGCAAAGTTCTATAAAGAAATAGATAAGAGGCATATTCTTGAAAAGAGAAAAAGTATTGGTCTTGGACTAAAGGAATAGATAAGGGTGCAAAATAAATCCTGCATTCTTTCTTCAAAATATATTAGCTTCCATAGTTGAAATAATAAGCCGTTATTATATAAAGAGCTTTTAGAAATTACTTAGAAAGAGATGAGTTATCTCAATAAAAATTTGCCTGCAAGCTTAGAAATGTGCTCAACCCCCACAGTGTTAAAGAACTAAGAATATAAAAGATGTCATATTTTTATTATTAAATTATAAAGAGTTAAAAAGAATGATAGAAGTCATTGCTCAGAACAAAGAAATCAGAGAAATGGGCATTTAATAGAAAGCAGAACTGAATATAAATGCATCCAAACTTTGTGGGGAGTAGATTTTAACAGTTTATTAAAAACTTGCAATTAAATACCTTTGCATTCCCCTTCATCTTAAGAAATGCTCAGTGAGGTGCACAAAGTTATAATGTATAAAGTAGTATTGTTTATAATATTGGAAAAACTTTCAGCTACCTCAAAATCAAATATAGGGGATTGATTAAATAAATTATGCTACATTCAATGGTGGAAAGTTGTTATCCAGTCAATAAAGTTTAATGACATGGAAAATACTAAAAACACTTAGCAAGTAAAAAAAATCAGTCTTTACAATAGTATTTACCATATGAACTTATTTGTGTTTTGAGAAAAAGAAAGAGATTGAAAAATATTGTGTGGGTAACTGATGAGTAGAATTAAGATTTCCTGTATTTTACAAGTTCTTTTCAATGAGCATACATTGCGATTATACTCATTATTTTGAAAACAAGTGAACAGAAGTATTTCAGAGCCTACTGAGATAGGAAAACAAAAAGGGGATGACCACAGCTAAACAAAAAGAAGTGTGCTAGGAAAGGAAGCACTTACACATGTGGGGCAATGAGTTGAAGGGAGAAGGGTTAGAAAGGAATAAACAGCCTCATTTCTTTTATTTTGTATCAAAACAACTCAAATATGTCTTTGGTGTCTTCAGTTGGCAAACAGATTTAGGATAAATGAAAATACATGTAATGACCTCCATGAGGCAGCTTTGCAACCTTGGAATTCTTCTACACGCTGGGGCAGTCTATTCCTGGGAGGAGCGGTCACCCAAATGAAGGCCTGACAACAGTGGGGGATGAAGTTTTCAGAAAAAACATCCTCCCCACAGTTGAATCGCTTCAAATTAGCTAATATCCTGCAGTGCACTCAATAACTCTGCTTCTTCTGTAGCCTAGAATCCTACAGATGACCTTGTCTGTGGTAAGAAAGAGAGAGACGCAAAAGACTCCTGGGGCTGCTATTGAGAGTGATGGAGGTTATTCATGGATGACTGAGTCAGTTAAAAGTAAATAAATTCCTCAGAGTGCAGAGCTCTCTGATTCTTCTATCGAAGTGCAAAGCTTCAAGCAAAGTACTTGATGGTGTCCCCATCACAATTCCTAAGAAATCTGTCATCATTAATTTAAAAAGAGCTTACCTTTTAAGGTTTTCTTGCCAATATGCCTATTAAACATTTGTGCTACAGTCATTTTGCCATATGTATTTGTCTCACTAAATTAGGAGGTTTAGAAGAAATAAGTATGTGGGACTTTCTTTATCTGACCTTTATATACACAGGCAACATTTACCCTCCATCCATATTCTTACAAAGTATGAGAATGGTAGGCCTTTGAGTAATTGGGCATCAATATCCTTATCTCAATTTGCTAACTAGTCCCCATCTTCATTGCAAGAAATGGTATTAACTGATGTACTTAAGAAGGTAAACTTGCACACTCACTTTTTAATTTTCTTTTTTACTAGAGCAGGCAGGACCCATTACACTGCATGGTAAACAATTAAATACGGTATATTCTGAGAGATTCTGCCAAAATGTCAGTCCCTTCTTTATTTTCTCAGTGGTCTTCTTAATGTTTAGCAATTTCATTAGGGTGTGGTCTTTGATTTTGTCCTACTTATTACCTAGTGTTAAAGAGGCACTAAAGTAAGAGATAAGTTTGACAGATTTTTTTTCCTTTCCTATTTTAAGTGTGTCAAATTTCTATCAGTCTCATTGAGTTTGACATCTATCCAAAAGTTAACAAGGCTAGATTAAATACCACTAAGTCAAGTCATTTCAATTTTTATTGGCTCATAGAAAAATTGGAGGCAGTCTTAAAGGACACCAATGACTGTCCCCAATACAGGAATTTCCTCTTCAGCTTCTCTATTGAATGATCATCAAGGCTCTGTTTGAACATGACCAGTCACGGGGAACTCACTGTCTATGGTAGACATGGTGATGTGCCACTAGACACCCTTCAGTGGAGGACTTTTTGCCCTGCTGCTGCGGTGCTAACAGTAAACAGCATTCTTATATTAAACTACAAAGCTTCTTAAATACATATACATACATATAGTGAAATGACTGTAGTAAAAATGCTTAATGGGAATATTGGCAGCAAACTTTAAAAAGTAAGTTTTTTTAAATTGATGATAGATTTCTCACGAATTGTGATGGGGATGCCATCAGGTACTTTGCTTGAGGCTTCGTAGTTTGATAGAAGAATCCTGGGCCTTCCCCAAGGATGCCTCAGCTGCATAGAGCTGCCTTGCCCAATGCCATGCCCATTTCAGGATGCAGGAATAAGAAGGCCAGGCCATCTTGGTCCAACTAAAGACAATTCTGAAGGGCCATTGGGACTCCACTGCAGCTTAACTTCTCATGCAAAATTCTGCTTAACTTCCCTGCTTTCCACGGGAACTTTTCAATAAATTCTCTGCATACGAAATTGTCTCAGAGACTGCTTCCAGGGATCCCAACCTGCAAAATTACTTTTCATGCAGCCCCATCCATTATTTGCTTTTTTTTAAATCTTGGGGCCCCAAAATACGCCTCCCAAATTTTTACTTAGTGATCTTTCTTCTTTTCCTCAGAACAACACAAATAGGAATAGAATATTCTGCTGTTGTCTGGAAATTCCTTTAAATATTTGAGTTTGTTGGAATTTCTTGAAATATAAAGAACTAATCAATGTTATGACAACATAACTAGATCAATATTTATGCCAACATATAACTGGCAATTCTTTCTCTAAAGTATTAAGATAGAAATTCACTAGAAGTTGCTAAAAAATTAATCAAGATTTTCTAAAATATTTCCAATATATTTATATTATTTTAAGACCTATTTTACCATTTGGACCCTCCTTTTCCAAGATGGATGTCACAAGAATTCATTTTACTATAGTTAATATTTGGGGGGTTTAGCTGTTGATTGGTATTTCAGCTCAGGACACAGGAATAGTAATATGCTGCACTGTCTATATTCCTAACCCAATCTCACCCTCAGTCTATCTGGAGGTTTCTGATGGAGATGAATGCAATAATAGCAGTTAAATAGGGAGAAAAGTGTTAGTAAGAGCTAAGCCAATGCCTGATAACTTAATGTAGAGCTTTAGTAACAACTCGGGTGGACATGTAGCTTCAGTTCAAGTTCACATGGAGCTACCTTAACTTCCCTCAAGTCTGAATCCAACAGTTGGCATCTTACTACCTTCTGGTTGCTGAAAAGAATAGGAACAAAAAATAGGATGCAAAAACCAACATGTTCAGTTGTGAGCTGGCCCTAAGTCAAGTCACCCATCCAAATTCATAGAAGAGAGATAACTGCATGGACACAAGAACCTTCTTTAAGAAACAGCAATCCCACCTACTAGTAATCATGGTCAACACTGTGTCCAGAAAGTTGAGTGATCCAACTGGAACTGATTTATCCTTGAAAGAAAACTGTTAGGGAGTTAGAGAAGAGATCTGAAAACACTTCCCTTCCCACATCATTCTCTACTTGCCACTGTCTTGAAGTATGAAGATATATAATAAAAATAACAAAAAATAAAAAACTCTTCTGTGTGATTATCTTATGTAGATTCCTCCTCTCTAAAATATGCATTAAACTTCCCTTATAAATACATGTATTTTCCCTCCATGTTAAACAACTTACCCTAAATTTACAGATCTAGATTTAAAATTTAATGACCTACTTACTAGTAATGTGGTCCTTGGCAAGTTATTTAAACTCTCTGTTTTCTAATCTTAAAAATGGGAATAATAATAATAATAACACCTACTCCAGAAGTATATTTTGAGAAATAAGTAAGCTATCACATGTAAATTGACACAGTGTTTAAGAGCACTAGAATCAGATGTCTGCATTTTAAATCTGTTGAAGTTACTTAACCTTGCAAGGTATCATTTTTCTCATATGTGAACTGAAGCTAAAAATAACACTTCCTTTATAGCTATGTTGTGGGGAATGAAATGAAATAATCCACATAAATCACTTAGTGTCATGATTGCTTAACCATTATTGCATAGAATTTTTTAAGAACCTGGAATGTAGCAGACATTCAATAATTGTTGGTGCCAGCCCTCTCCTCTCTTTCTCCAACTCCTATTTATTTTACCTTTAACTATTGTCTATGGAAAGTACAGATGTCCTTTCACTACCTTGTTCTTGTCAATAATGATGAGTAATGGACTCAGGTTTTTGTTTTTTGGCAAAAAAAAAAAAAAAAACCTCTAATTAAGAAGCCCTTTGAAGCTATAGTCCATCTTCTGAGGGTCTTTTTGAGTATTTTTTCTGAAAATTTCATCCAGTTCAGGGCATATATTGGTGCTAAATCTGGGACCCAAGGTAGATGGACAGATAAATGTATTTAACATTTGTTGCTTTAGGCAATTTTTCATTTAGGCAGCACATGTAATATTTTACTTAGGATAACCTTGAACTATCTCTTTTTACCCAAAGGTAAGTATCCTTGGATGGACATAATTTTTAAAGAGTATAAGCATACTAGTACATACTTTAATGACTCTCAAACAGCAGGGATGGGGTGAAGGGGAGGGGAAGAAGTCTTCATGATCCAACACTATCTTTCATGGCTCATCAGAGCTTTTACTGGGTCATTTTCTTTAACTCAGACTCATTAAAGTTGCTTTTTTTTTTCTTAATTAACTACTCTTACACAACATTGTATGACCCATGATGTACTTTTGAAAATTATGCCTTATTATCAAGGCACAAGTTTACAAAAAGGCAATTACTCAGTGTTAGTACTTTTATCCAATCCCAGTGTGACACAAGCACTAAATCTGCTATTAGTCATAAATGTTCTCATTATTCAGGGCAGACTGGTAGGCACTATAAAAATAAATCAAATACCATTTACTTAATTCCACTTCAACCCAATAATGCTTTGACTTCACAAGTTTTCTTCAAAACTAAGAAAGATGATTCTGAATTAAAATAAAAATTTTCATTTCCCCATCATGCCAAAATGCTTCAAATTTTCTTGTGTTAAATCAGAACACTAACTTTAGAGAATCAAGTATCCCATAAAATTTATTATGCTAATACTAATGAAAATTTCTAACAGGGTAAATTCAGATCAATTTGTTCAGAAATAGAGGTGTCTCGTTATTTCACATAACATGATGGAGACAGAAGTAATCAAACCTACATCTATACATGAACAGACTCTTTAAACAGCTCTAACTTTTAGATGCCTCAGTTTCCCACTTTATCGATAAGGAACAATATTCTTCCCCCTAATAAATTTGCAAGTCTGTTTTGAAAATCAACCACTCCCATCAATTATGAAATTAAACTAACAGAACTACAAAAGATAAGTCTCCAACTGTGTATTGGTTGCTTGAAAGTCAATGAAATTCACTTTATTTTGAGCTTAGGAAAAATGCTTTAAAAAGGAAGGAAATATAAATGGGGAATGTATGGAGAAAATGACATATTATCCAGAATATTACTTATCACATTTTACTATCAAAAAGAAATATTTTTAAAACACTGAGTAATGTTAAGATTTTTATCATCTTTTTAAAAAATTTTTGTTTCATTGTTTTGGTTTTATTGTTTCAAAATTTCTGTTATACATATATTGGATCTCCTTTGCCTATCTTCTGTAGCTATCAGTTTCTCTGTAATCTTTTTTCTTTCTTTATTTTTAATGTTTTATCCTTTGAATTTTCTTTTTTAATAAACCATTTTAATTTAATTTATTTAAACAAAAAAACCCACAAATGAATTATCATCTTAATTAAAAATCAATCTTCTCCAGCAATGGCTTATTCCTCAAAATACCTTTGGCTGAGCAGGAGGCATAGTGTTAAAGAGACACTTAGACACCTTTCTGATAAGGCCATTTATAAGCCACCCTTGATACACTTTCACAGCATTCTAGTTATCTACATCAATGGTCACTACTGTATTTGTACTAAATTATTTGCTTAATATCCACTTCCTGTGATAGACTGTGAGCTTTGTGAAAACAAGGATATTCCTGGTGTTGGTTGTGCTGTATCCCCAGCACTAGTACTGTCCCTTGCACAGAGTAGGTTGTCAAAAATTTTGTTGTATGAATTGTCAAATGAATGAATTAGAAAAATATACTTGTGAAAGACAGAATGAATTAACAATTAAAATGCAAAATTCCCTTAAGCTGTTGGTATAGGTACATTTTTACTAATTATTCTGATCATGAAACTAGAAATATTTACCAATCAATCCTGGGAGAGAAAAATAATAACAAAACTTGGCATTTTTACAATATATGACATTTCTCTTCTTTTAATTGCAAATAATAAAAATTTCGTGTTTCACAGTAAATTAATTTCAAAATGTTTTAAAGTATTTTACTGGAGTCCTAGGTTGTGTAATAAGGCAAGGAAAGGGAACAAAATGCATACAGATTGGAAGGGGAGGAAAAAATCTCTTTATTTGCAGTTGATATATATGATCATGTACTTAGAAAATCCTAAGAAATATACAAAAAAAAGCTGTTAGAATTAATGTAGTGGTTTTAAACTGTCCATAAATCCTTTGATAGTCCTCCCTCCAAGAGATGGTATCTAATTTCCTTCCCCTTCTGTGACATACCTGTCTACTCAACATCTACAAGAGTTGAGTGCTTACTGAATATCAGGCAACTTGGGATGGATTTCCCATACATCTTGCCACTTAATCTTCACAACAAATTCTGTGAGATATGGACTTAACTCCCCTGGCCAGAATGTATGGAAATATAAATTAAGAGAAGAGGTGGAAATAGAGGAAAGTAACTAATGAACTGTCTGGAAGTCTTACTTGTGTCAGCCACCCAATTCTTCTTCCTTTCCCCCATGCTAGCAGTGGTGTTTTGACAGCCATAGAAAGAGCCCCTAAAAAATAAAATAATCTAAATAAATTCCCAGTTGGAGTTATCACCATAGTAGGGCCCTCTTTGTTTTGCTATTGGCAAAGTTTTCTTTTCATGGGGTAGGGTGGAGAGAAGTAACCAGAGGACATGTAGTCTTCCGGTCTTATCCCTGTCTCCACACTATAAAGGAAACCTCACCAGTCCACAGGGCTGATCACCTATTCAGGTCTTGTGGTTGGCTCTTTCCTTCAGGGATGGCCAAGAACAGTAGAAAAACAACATAGCAACCTAGAGTATCAGTCTTTGGGGTTCAACTTTCATGTAAGAGAAATTCCAAAATGAGAAAACAGAGAAGCTAGAAGAGAGAAAATAACAAAAATTAAAAGACACATTTTCCCAAATTAAGAAAATACAACACACATTTTCAAATTGAAAGGGCCAACCAGGAGTAAAACTGAAAAAAATCTTTAACAATTTTTTTAAAAAGGGGGGGCCGCCCAGTGGCGCAGCGGTTTAGTTCGTGCTTGGCAGGCCGGGGTTCGCAGGTTTGGATCCCAGGTGCCGCCGACACCCTGCTCATCAACCATGCCATGGCAGCATCCCATATAAAGTAGAGGAAGATGGGCACAGTTGTTAGCCCAGGGCCAGTCTTCCTCAGCAAAAAGAGGAGGATTGGCAGTGGATATTAGCTCAGGGCTGGTCTTCCTCACCAAAAAAAAGGAATTCTGGAATCAACTCCAACATGTAAAGAGTAAAATAGTGTCATTTGAAAGTGGACTTAAATTAGTTATAAATGTATATTGCAAACTCTAGGGCAACCACTAAAAATTTTCAAAAGAGGTAGAATTGATACACTAAGAAAGGAAATAAAATGTAATCATATAAAAGGCTCAATTAAAACCAGATATGGTGGGAAAAAAAGGGGAAGATAGAAAAAGAAAAAGTGAAACAAATAGAAAAAAGTTATAAACATGGTAGATATTAATCCTACTATTTCAAAATTACTTTAAATGTGAATGGCCTAAATTACACCAATTAAAGATGGGAACTGTCAGAGTGGATAAAAAACAAGACCAGAGTGTACACTATTTATACAAGAAGCACACTTTAAATATAAAGACAAAGCTATGTTAAACATAAAAATATGGAGAAAGATATACCATGCTAGCCCTAATCAAAATAAAGCTGAAGTAGCAATATTAATTTCAGAGAAAGCAGATTTCTGAACAAAGAAAATTATCCAGGAAGACAAAATAATCTTCAATGTGTATGCACCTAATAACTGAGGATCAAAATAGATGAGGCAAAAACTTATAGAACTGCAAAGAGAAATAAACAAGTCTACTATTATATTTGGAGACTTCAACATCCCTCTCTTAGTCGGAATAATTCAGGATGAAATGCAGAATGTGACAAAAGAATTCACCTGTATTACAAACATATGAAGCAACCTCTCTGAAAGGGGTAGGGGAAAATGTGCTGACCCCAGTAACTTTGGAAACGAATGAAGTCTGTAAAACTGAAGGCAAAGGGAACTGAACATCAGCACTGTACACGAGTTGATAAAGTATTTTCCATGGATGTACAGGTTAACAATTCTGATACTGCTATACGTGTGCACTGGAATTGAATAATTCGGTAAACAGATGGTAGTGGATGGGAGCCAGGTTTCTCGCTGTTAGAGTGAGAATTCACAGATAAGCAAGGGAGGAGGCTGTAGTGATCCATGTGGTGATGTATAGAGTTACAGACATCAATAGGAACTCATATTTTACTTAGTGTAGATACATATGGTTACATCTAAAAATATGTGTGTGTATAATAACCCATGTTTTATATGGTTACATATAAAAATACGTGTGTATACTAACCCATATAAAACGTGGGTTGGTAAACACATGTATTTCTATACTCTGTCAGCTGAGAGGTCCTAGAAGCAATAACACCCCAGTAGTGACAAAAACACCTAAGACCCAGATCTTGGTTTCTAATATCATTTTTCAATAAAAGGAACCAGGGCTCCTTGGCTGATTCTAGGACTGGAGCAGGAAATATATAAGATGAGCTCTTATACTGGTAGAAAGTAAGTACTCAAAAAAAAAGGCAAACCACAATGATGGGGGTATGTCAAACAGGCAGAGGAGCCAACTGTAAGAGCTCTCAATGGCAAAAGATGGAAAAATTTGAGAAACAAAATAAATAAAGTAGTATTGGATTATAACCCAAAGTATAAAATAAATATCATGAGTCCATACTGATATAAATAAATAATTTAATTAATTAACCAATGAGGGAGAGAAGAAAAATCTCCCTTGCAGAAGAATTTTAAATAAATTTATACAGACATTCCACTCGAAAGGAAAGGGAGCATAACTCCTTGCTCCCTGAGTGTTGGCTACCCATCATAACTTCTTTGCAAAGAGTACAGAGTGGAAAGGGGAAGAAAAGAGTAAGTTTCAAGTGGAGAAACCTGAAAAACACTATTTCAGCCAGGTGATCAAGGTCGACATCAACAGTCATAAATCATGTTGACAGTATGTACCCTTCATGTGATGTGATAAAAATGGTACTTTACCTCTTTGGTCTTCCTTTCCAAAACCCACAACTCCAGTCAAATCATGAGGAAAACTTCAGCAAAATTCTAATAAAGGGGCATCCTACAAGATACTTGACCAGTACTCCTGAAAACTGCCAAGGTCATCAAAAGCAAAGTCTGAGAGACTGTCATCACCAAGAGAAGCCTAAGAAGACATGATAAATTAATGTGGTAACCTGAATGGAATCCTGAAACAGGAAAAACACCATTTAATAAGAAGAAAGGAAAGATGAATAAACTATGGACTTTAGTTAATAATAATATTTCAATATTGGTTCATTAAATAAAATAAATATAACCTACTAATAGAAGATGTTACTAACTGGGGAAATATTGTACATGGGATGGGATATATGGAAACTGTACCATCTGCTCAATTTTTCTGTAAATCTAAAACTGTTTTAAAAATTAAAGTATACTAGTAAAGAAATTTAAAGAACATTTCTTAAGCAGAGCCTCTAGGAATTTCAGAATCCCAGAAACAAAGAGAAAAATTCAACGTTTTCAAAAAGGAAAAAAGTGGATGATTCTCAAAGCAAGGAGACAGGATAGCATAAGACTTCTCATGAGCAATATTGGATACTGGAAAAATGCCTGCAAAGTTTTGAGAAAAACTAATTTTGAGCCAAGATAAATAAATAATTTTGAGCCTAGCCAAACTGCTACTCAAACACACTGGCAAAATAAAAACATTTTCAAACTTTCAAGGGCTCAGAAAACTCACTACTCACATACTCCTCTTCAAAGAATTTTATTAAAAGATATTCTCTAGCAAAAGAAAGAAGAAAACATAGGAAATAAAACACAAAAACAGTGAACCAAACCCAGGAGTACAACAAAATCTTAGGATAATGAGTGACTAGAGAGACGAGAAGATGTAGTCCAAAGTAGAAATGCATGTCACAAGCTCTGAGAAGACCATCTTGAAGAAGAGAATGAATTCTCTATAACAAAAAGTGTGGTGACAAAGCTGTCATCGTAGTGAGAAGATGGACAAATATTACAACAATAGGTTTATTTAAATTCAATGTTTACTTCCATGCATCAAAATTATAAACTCATAGTTCTCATTCAAGAAGCCAAATTTAGTGAAATGAGATTGTATCTCCTCCTATGGCTTCAAAACCCTTCCTGGTTCTTTAGTAAACAATATCTACATACTCAACAGTTTGATCTCTTTATTGGAAAAGTATTTAGAATAAATCTGTAGACAAAGCATGAAAAAGTTAACTATAGTTAAGGATAAAATTTAGACACTATAAACATGGATAACTGAAAGGCATAATATAGTGGATGGAGGGTGGGGAAAAGTCCGCAGAGGTGGTGAGAAGTATAGATGTGCTCATTCTTCATCTTGGATAGTGCAAAGTCAACAAATACCGCTATCAATGCAAATAATCCATGATCAAACTATAAATCAAAATTGGGGTGAGTTTATTATGAGCCAGATCTGAGGACTAGCCCAGGGCCTTTCTTCCCTAAAGAAGGAAGGGCACCAAAGAAGTGGGGTGTACAGTGCGTTATATACCATCAAAGAGCACGTATCACATATGATTGGAATGTCCCTTTTACAATTGTCATGACATGCTTAGCTGGCACAGCAGATCCGTGGCCAGCAAGTCAGTGGTCACAAGGTGAGCACAGCAGTTCAGTAATTAATCTTTAGTTTAGGAAGAGATGCCTATCCTAAAGGAAATGCCAATATGGGGGAGGTTACATCCCTATCTTTAAGGGCATCCTTCTCGTCTTTGGGGCATAGTAAATGTTTAAAGCAGATATACAATACGTGTTCAACAGGCCATGTCAGGCCTTTTTGGAAAAACAAGGTCAGGACAAAGTAGTTTTAAACCAAATTGCTTCCTCATATACTCCAATATATCCTATTGTTTGCCATTTATTTATCACTGGCTAAGGTTAATTGGTCAAAAAGTAGAAGTTTAAGTATATCATGTAATGGTATAAAAGCAACCAATAAAGGAACTAAAAATAGTATGTGACTGACTGAGAGAGTGGCAGAGTTTGGGGGGGTGTTGGAGGAATAAAGAGAAGGTAATATAATGAGCTATATTCCTCATTTTTCAAAGCAGGGGATTAGTAGATACTAAAGTTGATAAATCAAGAAATGTAGATAATTACTACAAGAGAAGTAGATAATATCTACAAGAAATGTAGATAATTATAATTAACTGTTAAAGATAAGGTGTTCATTTTGAAAGATTTTTAAATTCAAAATCATAAAGGTAAGTTTAATCTTTGGTTATTTGAAAATGTTAATGCGTATGCCCAAATTCTGAGAGATAAATGACATCTAAGTGACCTGCTACCTTAATTACAGCCTGTGTTCCTTGGAAATCCACAGACCCATTGAGCTCATGGGGCAGCCAAACTGAGCTCAAAGAATGTACTGAGCCTTCAGCTTTCACTGCTTGACACAAAAAGCAAGTGTGAAAATAAACCAGCTATTCAATTTATAGGAAAGGAAAAACCTAAGAAATAGAAATATAAGGAAAGCAAGAGAGGGGAAATAAAGTCCTTTTTAAATCCACAGATAAAAAAAAGAAAAAATAGATCTGATAAATAACCTAAATTTTATTTAAAATATGGAACAGACACACCTCTGGCAAGTTGCTTTACTTAAGTTTTGTTCTGTAAAGGAAAAGCACTGGAATAGAAAGCAGAAACAAGAAATGGAATGTAACAGATAAAATTATATTGTTTTTAATTATAACAAGTAGACTCTGAGGAACATGAAGCAATTTAAGATTCAGACCCTACAATGCAGGGCTTATAAGCCAGGCCTAGCAAGTATACAAAAAACTTGAAGGAGAGATGACATTAAGTACCATATAGATAACAAGTAGAGCCAATAATATGTAGAAGGGAAAACAGGATATTTCAGTAACAGGGAAGCTTCCAAAAGAAATGGACAATCAGTAAACCCATGCCACAGTGACATTAGGCAGAATGGATTCTGCATGGATGGGAAGCCAGGGGGTCCCTTTCTGTACCACAGTCTCTGAAATGGATACCAACTAAGATGACTGGATGCCCAAGGTTTGCCAGCAAATTCACAAGTCAATTGAAAGAGAGAGGAAGAGAAAAGGAAAGGGCAAAGAAAGAAAGGCTAAGAAGGGAATAGAACAAAAAACAGTTCTGGTTTCCTCCAAGGAGGTATCTCACTAGAATTTCATTCCATTAGCTTCTGTAGACTCATATCATTTTAGGACTGGTGAGGACCTCAGAGATCATTTTCTGAATCCCCCTCATTTTACATGTAAGGAATATGTGTTCCCAGATGAGGAACAAGGAAAGTTACAAATCTAAGAAGAAACTCCAGGCTCTAGATTAACAGTACAGTTATTATTCCTTTACACAGAATAATCTCCCATTTACTCCAAAAAAGATACAAGATAACACTCCATGATTTTTCATTATTTTTTTATTTCTTTATATTTTTATTTTCCACATGTCTTGAGTAATACTATATTGCAGTGAGGTAGGACAAAAGAAAAATAGGAAACTATCTCCAAACTCCACTCTACATATTCTTGCTGAACCCATGACACTCAGGCACTTGAACAGAAATAGTCTGTCAAAGTGCTGTCCTATTGGGACATCAGCACATCCATCCAGATTCTTATTCAAATGTGTAAATATTGAAACCTCCAGTAACAGAATGTAAATACAGTTCTTGCCTTTCAATACAAGATCAAGCCACAATTTAAGATTCTTTGTAATACTCCTAGCATTCTAGTCCCCAGGACTCTAAGAGCACTTAAGGACACAAACCTGCCACTGGCAATGTTTCGCAGTTCAATTAAGCTGGAAGTAGCAAGCAATTCTGAGTCTGAATAGGTTCTTGATGAAAATATTGGTTAGGAAAATGATGTTCCCTCATGCCTATCCAGCACATCTGATAGAAGAGGATTGTGACTTTATTTGCATTCCATGAACAATTAAAGAAGTTGCAGTTTGGGACAAACAAAGAAATGTGAAACAGCAGTGGACTGACTAAAACCTCCCCCATAAAAGAGTCATCTTGACTACATTAAAGAACTTTTTTTCTTTAAAAGCTTCATTAATTGAGTTGCCTCACTTTAAAAACCTATGATTTATCCTGGTTTGATATTTATCTTTGCACTAAGTAATTTTGCAGAAACAGGGCGGGGGGGACTGTGCCATAGACAAAAATGTTATAAGACATGAAAGGAAGAGGTTCACAAATGATTGATAGGACAAGGAATCACCATACACACGGGGGGGGGGGGAAGAGAGAGGACAGAGGGAAGCTGACAAGACATGGAACAAACAGAACAGAAAAGAAGATAAGATGGGTGAAAGGAACCAAAACTTCTTTCTTTTTAGAGGAAGATCAGAGGTAGTGAGTGGAAGATTTGCAAATAGTCCAGGCAGATGAGCATGCAGCAAAGTTGGCACCATCATCAATGGCATTTCCTACAGGACTGAAAAGCCTAGAGGTCTGTCATCAGCTAAGGAGCTGTGAAGGTGAACTATCCTTCAGGGACATGGCTGAAGGGAAGGGCATCTACAGATTCAGACTTTGTTGACCTAAAGAGCTACATTTTCCTTAGGAAATTTCTGACAATATTTGACATATTTCATTTCTAATTGCTAAACTTGAGATAATTCTGCTTAAAAGTGTCTGGAACTCTATTTCAAATGTACTCACGTGTTCTAGAAGAATAATTGGTCAACAGTGGCTACATTCTATGAGCTAAATATCTGTAGATCAGGAAGTGAGTGAGATGGAGGCAACTTTGTTAGGAACAGGGTTTAACCCTGTAGTAATGAATGTAGGAGAATGTAATCTGCTGAATTGCAATATGAGGCACACTCATTTTCAATGTTGGACAGACACTTCCACTGAATCTGACACTCCTTTTCCATTAATTAGTCTAGGGAGAACAATTTCAAGATCTGAATACCATAATCCACACCCCTCCCAACCCCTTTGCAGACATTACTAATCAATCACAGTGCTTTCTCTTGCCTAAGGCAGGACTCAGCTTCCTTACAGCATTCACCTGATAAGAGCCGATGTGAGAGGCAAAGAAATCAGCTTCCCGTCTGTGAGCTATTCCATTATTTTCTGAGATGACTTGTTCAAATATTAGTAACTAGTTATTGCATTCAGGACAAAGACTTAGAACTGCAAAAAAAACGTAGAACTGGAAAAGTTTAGAACTACAAAAACTCCTTTAAAATTGCTATAAGGATTCTCAGAGTGAGAAGGTCTATTTTAATTCAGGTTTTCTGTAATAAATATGGAATTACATAGTGTTTTATAATCTTCAAAGACCTTTCACATTTAGATTTTTTAATTTGATTCTCATTGCAACCCGGTGTGATAGAAGGGGAACTAATTGAACAAAAGCAAGAAACAACCAGAAGGTAAGAAATTGAAGCTTTGGTAATTTTGCTTTGAGGATATTGAAAGGCAGAAAAAGTACTAGTTACCATAGCGAAGGGAGGGGCTTGTTATTTCTCCTTTACTCAATTTAGTGCTAAACACTCTCTTCAACCTGCTGTATGTGGGCCTGCCGCAACCATGGTTTTTCTTTGCATTTCTAATGTTATTTCCAGGCCTGAGAAAAAAATTGAAATCACAACTGTTGCATGATCTGGAGCCAAAATTTGATCTTAGAAACATAAGCAATTATCCCAATTGATATGCTTGAAGAATACTTCTACTTTCACTTACTTTTTTTGCTATAGAGAAAATCAGACGTGTTTTTCCTAGATCTAACAATATATTTCAGTGCAAGCAATCATAATTATAGGTGATTAAACCACTTTGTTCTTTTTTTTTATTGTGGTAACATTGGTTTATAACATTATATAAATTTCAGGTGTACATCATTATACTTTGATTTCTGTATAGAATACATTATGTTCACCACCCAAAGACTAATTACTATCCATCACCCCATACATGTGCCTAATCATCCCTTTCACCATCTTCCCTCCCCCTTCCCCCCGGTAACCACCAACCCAATCTCTGTCTCTATGTGATTGTTGTTGTTTTTTATCTTCTACTTATGAGTAAGGTCATATGGTATTTGACTTTCTCACTCTGACTTATTTCCCTTAGCATAATACTCTCAAGGTCCATCCATGTTGTCATAAACAGCTGGGTTTCATCATTTCTTATGGCTAAGTTGTATTCCATTGTGTGTATATACCACATCTTCCTTATCCATTCATCCTTTGATGGGCACCTAGGTTACTTCCAACTCTTGGCTATTGTGAATAATGCTGCAGTGAACAAAGGGGTGCATGTATCTTTAGGCATTCATGTTTTCATGTTCTTTGGATAAATACCCAGCAGTGGAATAGCTGGATCATATGGTAGTTCTGTTCTCAACTTTTTGAGGAATCTCCACACTGCTTTTCCATAATGGCTGCACCAGTTTGCACCCCCACAAGCAGTGTATGAGAGTTCCCTTCCCTCCACATCCTCTCCAACATTTACTGTTTCCTGTGTTGTTAATTATACCCATTCTGATGGGAGTGAGCTGATATCTCATTGTAGTTTTGATTTGCATTTCCCTGATACTTAATGATATCGAACTTCTTTTCATCTTCCTGTCGGCCATCTGTATATCTTCTTTGGAGAAATGTCTGTTCAGGTCTTTTGCCCATTTTTTAACTGGGTTGTTAGTTTTTTTGTTGTTGAGATGTATGAGTTCTTTATATAGTTTGGATATTAACCCCTTATCAGATATATGGTTTGCAAATATCTTCTCCCAATTGTTAGGTTGTCTTTTCCTTTTGTTGATGGTTTCCTTTACTGTGCAGAAGCTTTTTAGTTTGATGTAGTCCCATCTGTTTATTTTTTCTATTGTTTCCCTTGCTCAATCAGACATTGTACTTGAAACTATGTTTCTAAGACTGGTGTCAAAGAGCATGCTGCCTATGTTTTCTTCTAGATGTTTCATGGTGTCGGGTCTTACATTGAAGTCTAATCAATTGTGAGTTAATTTTTGTGTATAGTGTAAGATAATTGTCTACTTTCATTTTATTGCATGTGGCTGACAAATTTTCCCAACACCATTTATTGAAGAGACTTTCCTTTCTCCATTGTATGTTCTTGGTTCCCATGTTGAAAATTAGTTGTCCATAGATGTGTGTTTATTTCTGGCTCTTGATTCTGTTCCATTGATTTATGTGTCTGTTTTTGTGCCAACACCATGCTGTTTTGGTTACTATAGCTTTGTAGTATATTTTGAATTCAGGGAGTGTGATAACTCCAGCCTTGTTCTTTTTTTTCAGAATTGCTCTGGCTATTTGGGGTCTTTTGTTGTTCCATATAAATTTTAGGATTCTTTGTTCCCATTCTGTGAAAAATGTTGTTGGAACTTTGATAGGGATTGCATTGAATCTGTAGATTACTTTAGGAAGTATGGACATTTTAACTATGTTAATTCTTCCAATCCAAGAGCATACAATATCTTTCCATTTCTCTTTGCCTTCTTCAATTTTTTTCAACAATGTAATGGATACAAATACACAAACAAGAGGTTAGATGTGATATCAAAAACATAAAATGTGGGAAGAGGGGAGTAAAAGAGTAGCAGTTTTATCAAGAGGTCAAACTAAAGAGACTATCAACTTAATATAGATTGTTATATATGTGGGTTATTGCATTGGCTCAGCTTCTTGCCAGTCAAGCAGAGCAAGTGTTTCTTCTTCCTACTGGGTGCTGCTATCAACATGGGGTGTGAGAGCTTCCCCTTTTGGCCTCCCAACTCCAATTTAACGAGGTTTCTGTTTATCAATTTGATACTTTTAAACACTATTTGACTGAGGAGGGGGAAATGTAGCCACAGAAGTAAGCATTCTTGCTGCTGTACCTCACATGGCACGTCAAGATGCCAACCCAATACTAACCGCTGCTCGTGGACTTCACTGCTTTTCAACATTCTGTTAACTTGAGATGGAACAAAGGGGAAAAAGGTGTTATTACTCATGAAAGTGGATACTTGCTCAGGAAACACCATAAATGTTTAATTGTACTGTTTTCATCATCAATCTGAAAGATATTGATTGATTTGGGAAATTAATTCCCTTGTGGGATGAATAAAACATTATTTCCAAGACGTTTATTTGGTAAGTTTTTCAAAACACCCTGTAACAACAAACTTTCTGTTGGCAAAACTGACGAAAAATAGAACTGATCAAAGCACACTCTAGATGGGAGTTTTAGGTTAGACTTCTGGCTTCAACTCTTACTACCCATGTGACTTTGGGCAAGCCCTCTAATACATGAAAATTCTGGCTTTTCATCTATAAATGGAAATTATACTCCTCTCTTAGAATTGTTCTAAGCACTAGCACATAGGTGCCTTTGCCAATGGGAACAGGGGGAGGAGCACATGAGTACAGTAGGAGCAGAATGATGTAAAAAAAGTAGAACCCACTTTCAAATTTCATCCAATTCAAAATTTTTCTAACAGGTGTCCAAAAGCTACAGGCTCAAGGGATCCCACTCCTATTCACAACAAGCCTTGCTGCTGAGGGGAAAGATTATGGAGAGGGGTTTAGGGTGGTAAAAGTGAAATGGAGAAAAAAAATCAGTGGTTTGTTAGTTTGCCTATTTTGCATAAATTTCCATGCAGCCAATTCAAAGGTCTATAACTTCAAATGTATTAAATGCACTTATTCATCCTTTACAGATTGAAAATTCAAGCCATAACCTGAAGGGATGAACAACATCTAACCACACATCAGTGAAGGGGACAAATTCCCGGGACTGAAGTTGAAACTGAAGGCGTTGTGCTTGAATGCCCTTTATTCTGTGTGTCATGCAGGCCTGAGTCTTTAATGTTAACATCCTCAGGACACGCTGCCTGAGGACAATCATCTAACCTTCCTGTGTTACCTGGGTTGGAATGTGACAGGGATAAAAACCCTACAGAGTGCCCAGTAGATTTCTGGTATAAACAGTCATGGATAATAGTTTCTACTCTTTGAACTTTGATTCCTTTTTTAATTGAGAAAAAAACAGCAGTTGAATAAAACTTTTCAGTATGTACAACCTAATTTGTCCAGAACAGTCCCTGGGCTTGAAGACTTAGCCAAATGATGAGGCACACAGAACAGCCCTGTGCTCTGAACCCCAGGATCCCCCTTAGGTACAGACAACCCAAGATGGGTACTGTCATACCCAGACTCAGTGATTTAATTTAACAAGAAAATAATGACTCTCAGTGCCCAGTCAGCTGCCAGAGGCTTAATGCCCAGGACCTACGGCCAACTACCAGCCCAGTCTCTTTACCGTGAGAGAGCTCTTGGGGTTAAAGGGATCATCATGACCCTCCTGTAGCCAAGATTTCGCATGACCCTCTCAGCCCCACTGGACACTGAAACTGCTGTCCTCCCAGCAGTGATGTACTTTCCTTTCTGCTCTTGCTCTTTGGCTCTGGCTTCAAACTGGAAAGCTAATGGGAAGTGAATTCCTTTCATTTCTATATAATCCTCTTTATCTGATGAAGAAAGTTTAACATGGTGGGAGAAGAGAAGAGACAGAAAGTGAATATCATATGAGGAGGCAGCTGTTAGGAACACAGTTTTGAAATTAAACTCTGAGGGTTTGAAACCTGACTCTGAAGTTTGCTAGTTTTCCCTTGGGCAAACTACTTAACCTCTCTACATCTCCTTCTCTGCATCTGTAAAACGGACCTAAATAAACAAGAAAGAAATGACATTGTTGAGGTCAATCAGGTATTTGGGTATATGTTTGCCATGACGTGTACCCAATAAATATTAACTCTTATAGAATTATCATTACAGATACATGGGGTATTGAGCATAAAAGCAGTAGATTCTTGAGTGTGAAATCTAAAAGAAACTTGAAATATTTATCCAGGAGAATTCTGAGTAGAAATATCTTAGCTATAGGAAAAGAAACACAAAGATACATTTATTAAACACGTTGTTTTCCAGACATTGTGTTAGCCCCTCATATGTTATCCCATTTCATCCTCAAGACAACCCTGCATATTAAATGTTGCAAGTATTGTGACTGTACAGGAAAGATAACAGAGACTTTATGTCACTTTCTCAAGACCACCCAGCTTATCTGAGGCAAAGATGGGATTCTAACACAGGTGGATCCAACTTACTAATTCATGTGTTTTCATTAAGCCAAGATGCCTTCACAATATAGTCAGTGAACACTTTCCACCATAAATTGTGTCAGTTCTGATGAATCAACATGCCCGGTGTGAAGACAAATCAGCTTAAGTTATTATGAAGCACTTATAAACGATTACAGTAGTTTCAACAAAGAGAATACACAACAATTAACATCCCCAACCACAAGGGGAGTAAAGAGTTTGTTCATTTTCATTGTTATTAGACCCATCAGTTGTCTTATTTAATCATTCTGACCTTTACTACTTAGAAAGATACCCTTTGCGAGATAATGTAAAAGGAGCATAAAGGAAGCGAACCTTTGCAAAAACCCCTTTTTTCACAAGGAGGAAACTTAATAGGTGTCAGTAGATTCACTGATGTGCCTTAAGGCACATGAAAACCAGGCCTGCCAGCTGCTGCTCTGAGGTTAATATTTCACTATTATATAGAAACTTCCCATCTGAGGATTTCTAAGAGCTTTATAACTTTACAAACAATCTGAAGGCTCTGCAGTCAATATTCTTCCTTTCCTAAATGAATATAAATTCTGGTCAAATTCTCCAGGGTAAAGGCACATGCCTGCTCCATTGCTTCATCAGCGTTAGCTGTGCCCGCCATTGGAGTCCAGTTGCACTTTTTTATATAACTGTTATAGCTCTTATCACATTGTGGCATAATTATTAATTTATACATCTGTCTCCCCACATAACCAGGGGGCAACTTGATGGCAAAGACTGTGTCTTATTCACTTTGGTACAGTTTCAGTTCAATGACTATTTGATGAGCGCATAATTTGTGCCAGAGTCCAAGCTAGACGGTCAGGCTATAAAGACAAATGAGACACAACAGCAGCCCTGGGGGATGCTGTGGACAAACAGAGGAGACAGGCACATCAATTGACCATTTCAACACAATGTGGGTGAAGCTACTATGGATATACAGACACGGCACAAGCATGAGCTGGTGAGAACATGAGCAGGCCTGGAGCCCAGACCTCAGTGGTTCAAAGAAGACTCCCAGAGGAGGAGAGGACTCAGTTATGACCCAAGTAAGTGTGTCTCAAGCTACTAGTGCA
Source organism: Tapirus indicus (assembly GCA_031878705.1). NCBI lineage: Eukaryota > Metazoa > Chordata > Mammalia > Perissodactyla > Tapiridae > Tapirus > Tapirus indicus. The sequence continues at coordinate 6,264,061 of CM062933.1, forward strand.
GAAAGTGGCAGACAGCAAACATTCAATCAAAAAGTCCATGAAGGGAGAGATGGAGAGAGAAAGGAGGATAGAGAGACAAGACCAGACTAGTGAAAACTTTCTATTTCCACCAAAGATCTGGGTGTGTGTATTTTAATCTCTCCACCACATTTCTTAAATTGTTTTTGTCCCTTAAGACCTGAAAGAAATGCTCCTACTCTCCCTCTACTCTAGAACTTCTCAGGTTCTTTTACATCATGCTCCATGTAGAAAATGATGTTTGTGTGGCTCTCTGTGGTAAACAAGAGAGGCTGCCCACTTACCCAGGCCCCAGTCAGTCACCCCACAGGCTGGGGAGTCAGTAGCTCAGCAAAACTCTAAGCCATTTGTGGCCCATCAGTGTGCTGAGGCAAACCAATTGGGAAATAAAATAACTCTTTTTTTTTTCACTCCATTACCTGCATGCTCCTCCAGGAAACTTGTGGATGAGTTAACCATTCTGTATGATCTTACATCATGAAGCTTCTCTTCAATCTCTAAACATGATCAAATCTCTCCTCCTTTAAAAAAAGCCCTCCTTCAAACCTACTTCCTCCTTGAAGTGCATACCAATTATGTTACTCTCTTTAGTACTAACTCTGCAGAAATTTTACTTCCCTTACTGACTGCACTTCTTGTCTTCAATCCCGTACAATGGAGATAATGTTCTAGACACTAGAGTAAGATTGTGAAAAAGAAGCCAAGGCTCCTGTCCTCAAGGAGTTTAATTCTCTTGAAGGAGATAGACAAATCAACAAATACATGCATAATATAATATCAGCTAACTATGTGCTTTGAAGAAAAATAAAATAAAACAAGGGGATAAACAAGGATGGTGGCTACTAATTTAGACAGGTAGTCTAGGAAGTCCTCTTTGAGAAAGTAGTGTTTGAGCAGAACACTAAGAACATTAAAGGAAGTGCAAGAGCAAGCCAAGTGTGTACATAGGAGAACAGAATTCCAGAAAGGAAAGTTCAAATATGGTGGGTATGTTCAGAGAACAGCAAGAAAGTCAATATACCTAGAGCTCAGTATGCAAGAGGGAGAATATTAGAAGATGGGGATAGAGATTGGGGGCAGCAGGCAGTCTATGTGGGGCTCTAAAAGCCTTGATGAGGACTTTGTATCTTGTTCTACATGTGATTGGAAGCCTTGAGAAGGTAGTGAGCAGGAAGTGAGATCATTTGACTTCATATTCTGTAAGAATCTCTTTGTGAAACTGAGAAAAGACTGGAAGAGACCGGTTGAAGCAGGGATCCCAGGTACAGTGATCCAGGCAAGAGATTAGGAAGGTGGAGCCGGAGGGCATGAAAATGCTGAATTCAGGATAATAATATAAAGCATATAGAAGTTGCTGAAGATTTGGGTGTGGTATATGAAATAAAGAAGTGAAGGATCAGTCCAAGGTTTTTACTCTGAACAACCAGATGAATCATGCCATGAGGAAGCCAAGGAACTGACAGAGTACAGCTGGAAGAAGCATCTGCATGAATATTTCAATGGACAAGAACATTGACAGTCGTGGGGCAGAAGACTATGGATGACTTCAACTGGGAGAGCAGCTGAAAGGCTTATGTGGTGTCCCTTTCCTGTTTAGAAACATCTGTCTTCCCATTGTTATTGCTTCTTGAGGACAGGAACCATGTCTTGTCTTCTTTGCATCAAAGTTTGGAATGTCCCATAAAACCTGAGAGCTCAGTAAGTATTTGTAAAACAATGAATGAGTTGGATGAGTAAACTATACAATAGACTATATGGCTCTTCAAGATTTCTCACTTATCTCCCACAACCCCATCACTTACTGCTCAGCCCCTCATTATTCCACATTTCTGAATTTACCCCGAATTTTTCCACATTCATGCTTGCCTTGCTCATGAGTATCTCTTAGCCCAGATGAGTTTCTCCTATTCCATCACCTATACGCCTCTTGAAAACCTCTTCATATTTCAAAACTCAACTTTCACCCCATGTCTCCAAGAGCAGTGTCACCACACTTCATCCCCACTCGTATGGCAAGTTAGTCCTGTCTTCTGTTCTGTGATCTCTTAGCATCTAAAATAGCACTTCTCAGGCCCTTCCTCACCTCCAAGTGAGCCTCATCCTCCAGCCTCACCCCCATTCACTCCCAGCTGCCCCTGAGTTCCACCTAGGCTCAACCATTTGCTGTTTCCAGCACACAATCTCTCACAACTCTCTGCACATGCTCTTCCCTCTGACTGGGCTATCCTTCCCACTTCTGCCCTTGGGAAACCCCAGCTCAGCTTTTGGGTTTAACCCAAATGACGCCTTCACCATGAGATCTTCTCTGCCAACAGAGAAAAGTTGGGCACAGAATCTGCTGTTTCTCCAATGCCTGCTACATAACTCACATAGAGTACTCGTCCTAATCCAATGCTTGACCTCCTGCCTACCTTCCATTGTGAATCCTTCTAGGACAGAATTTGTGTCCAATTATTTTTGCACCACCAGGAATTAGTATTGGCTAGGAAGAAGTAGGTGCTCAACAAATAACAGTTCTGGTAAATGAACTCCAAGAACCTCAGCTTGCAGCCTCAGAGACCTACAAGGCAATTCTGCCTTGGTTTGTTATAGCTTCTTGTTTCAAAGATAAACGTGGATTAATTGTTCTATCTGTAGCCACAGGCATGTAGATACCTCCTACCAGCTTTAGGCAGCACACATTGCAGTGAGCTACCGTTTTCCCCCAGTATTATGGATGCCTTTCTTTTTTCCTTAATCCTTCAGGCCCTGTCAATTACTGATTATGTTATCCAGCTGTGTAATCAGCTTGGATGATAAGCTGTCAGCAGTTACTTTTTTAATGTAAATGATTTCTTTATGCACAGGTCTGGGCTGTATGTTTTTCAAGGGGCGGTGCAGGATGAATGAAGAGTGTTTTCTAGTGAAGCGTATTATGGAGTTCTATACTCCTTTCTGATCTTACATACAAATCTGCATGCATCCTGGAAGTAATTATGAAAATAGTTCTGACCTAATTATGCTTAAAACACAAGGAACATTTCCCAGCTTTGAGTCTAATAGACACCGCTAATCTGATTCTGCCCTGACTCTGTAGTTTCACACTTAAAGCCAGCTAACTTTTCTGAGTGTCAGTTTATTCCATTAAGAAAACGGTTCTCTACCCCTGGAAAATCAACCCAGGATTGTGAAAGAGCAGGGAATCAGGACTTGGGCTCTTTGCCAACATCTCCTGCCTCACCCCAAAATACATCAATAAAACTAAATTAGAAGAATAGTTATCAAGTGCTTGTAAGACAGGAAAATTCTGCTCTAGTTTCTGGTCAGGAACAGAACACATGCAAACAATATTTCTTTCTCAGTTAAGGAAAGGCCTCCCTTATCTATTATTTCATCAATAAGCCTGAAGAAAGGATTTGTTATCCACAGGAAAGAGAAACTTTCTCTTACAGAAAGTTTCAAGCTCAATGCCAGATCAGCTAGTTATTTACCATACAAGAATGAGCACAGAGAAAATACCAGCAAATAAGAAGTGATACTAAAATACAATTAGCCCCGGATTTCATTAAGGCTCTTAATTAAGCCTCTACTTGACACTCTACTCAAACATTTTAAAAATGAATGAACAAATGAATGAATGGATATATAAGCAGTTCCTGTGTATGACTAAGCCAGTTCTGAGCAGCCTCATGGCCCTATATAAACAGCCTGTAAGGGAATTGACATTTATTGTGCTACTTAAACTCTCACACACATTCCTGATGGTAATATATTATTATCTCTACTTTATGGGAGAGGAAACCAAGGTTAAGAAGTGTATTCAGGATCAAACACTGCCTAATAAATGGCAAAATTGGGATTAAATCCAGTTCTGACTGCCCTTAAAGCCCTTAAAACTCTACAAAGATGCTTCTATGACTTCCCAGTAGCTAAGCATGATTTAATGCTGCCCTTGGAGCATTATTTCCCCTCTGACTCAAGATTCCAGACAGACAGCCGTGCCATACGTGCTGTAAGACATGAAGCCTGAGCATCCCGGGAGAGGGCATGGGGCTGCCATCAAAGAGGTCACACAGGCAGGTAAACTAAACCAGTTCTTCACCATGGGTATGATTGGTTTTGTGCTGCAGTACAATCAGGCATGATTTATAAGCAAGCGGCTTTAATGACTGTAAATTATTAATACTTTCACGCACTCTCACAAAGTATTTCAAGGGTTAGTTGTTGGAGGGAAAGAGGAAAATGAGACAGGCATAAAGCTGCTCTGAGTCCCTTTTAAGACCTACATGGATTGAGGTGTCCAATCTCATCATTCTCCATCTATGAGTGTTGCCTCCTGCCAAACTCACAGCTAGGAGATACCCAAGGCTACTAAGGTTTCTTTCCCCTACCTGTCCCCAGAGCCCATACATGCAGAATGCTGAGTGCTTAGTCCCAAACTCTCACTCCCATATTGGCTGAAATTACAACATGCAGAAATTAATTTTGTTTGATAAGCAAGTATCCCTGGTAGTAGGAGATATCAGGCAGCTACAGCTTAGAATCAATTTGTTCAAGCAGCTTCCTCCTAACTCCTTGTTGGAATAAATATACTATAAACATGGTAGTTCTAATGGATGGAGAAGAATGGATAAAACCTTTGGAGAGAAGGGTGGAGCAGGAAGAAGTGTCACAGGGGGAGTAGCCAGAAAACAATCAGAAATCCAGAAATCCTAGGTTCTTGCTCCAACCTTGACAATGGCATCAATCTTACAGAGGCATGAGTGCCAAAGCAGGAAAATAAATTGGGTATAAGAAGCAACTACAATGGCACTGCTTAGGGGAGCAGCTACACATATTAGGTTAGAGCCAAGCTTCCCAGCTAATGTGCTGCCAGTACTAAACCCCCGAGGTCTCAACCTCAAGGACAACAATTGGGGGTGGGGGTTTTTGCTGGGACAGCTGGAGCCCTGATGTGAAAGATGTTGGAATACACTAGGTTAGACTTTGGACTTACATGGACTTTACAATCAGGAAAATATGGCTCTGCTGGTTTACCTGCTCTGTGATTTCAGGTAGGCAAGTTAACAACTCTGAATGTTCCAATTCCATGCATGTAAAGGGAGAATACTTGCATAAGGTCATAAATATTAAGTGAGGTTAAATATATGAAAGGCTTAGCAGAGTTTCAGACTCATACAGATACTTATGGAGGGATAAGTGGCTAATTCAAACTATTATAAGCATTTATAACTAAATAGACCATGAAGTGTCAAACTCTTCTAGTTTTTCAATCATTTGTTGAATTTTTACCATGTAAAACTATAAGTCTGCGTGCTGAAGCCCAGTGGCACAGCAGTTTAGTTCATGCTTTGGTGGCCCAGGGTTCGCCGGTTCGGGTCCTGGGCCCTGTCTGATGCACTGCTTGTCAGCCATGCCGTGGAAGTGTCCCATGTGAAGTAGAGGAAGATGGACACAGTGTTAGCCCAGGGCCAGTCTTCCCCAGCAAAAGGAGGAAGATTGGCAATAGATGTTAGCTCAGGGCTGGTCTTCCTCCCAAAAAAACAACAAAAACCTATAAGTCTGATCTGAGAATTGTACTGAGATAACCTAGAGTGCTCTAAATTAAAAACAAAGATTTCCTGCTAATAATCTCCGGGGAAAAAAGATTCCATGCAGCAGAGGTGTGAAGGACAGTGTACGTGTTAGTCGTGCTCCTGAAACAGATGTTCCTGGGAGGGCTGGGATGTTACTATCCCTTTCCTTGTTAACATTTAAAATGTCTACTAATGCAGAGAGTCCACGAATGCCGTGCTGATGGCTACCTTAAAAATCCTTGCCAGCAGCCATTTGAGGACTTAAGTTCCATCCAAGTCACCAAGAGTGCAAAAGGTAAAAACGCAGTTTAAATTGTATTTTGGTCAGTACAACAATCTCATTAAAGGTTGAAAAATGTGTTTGTCATCTAAATAAAATGCGTATGTGTCCTAATCATTGCCTTTATTGCACAGATTCAACTCTGCAACATTCTCTTTCCCTTTTCTGATTTTAAGATCAAAAATCGGAATTTGGATTGATTTCCTTTAATAGATTCTAAAAATAGTTCTCTAAGCTCTGGTCATTAGTGGCCTAAGAAAGTTTGGAGGTAGCATTCATCATTCCTCCAATGTATTTTATCCTCCAGCGCTAGTGCAACATACTGTGGTTATGGGGGTAGAAGTGCACTTTTACCCAATTACAGAGGTGCTGGCAGAAGAATGGAAAAGTTGAGCTAGTGCTCTCTTGAGGGAGCAACAATAAAACCTAAAATTGAAAATTGCCTGGGAAAAGACTTCTCAGTCAACGTAAGGAGAAGAAAATTCACCTAACTATGCAAAATATTATCAAGAATTCATGAGTATCATCCCTATTTTATATATTTCATTTCAGCTCTCAGGAAAATTCCACTGTAGACCACTGTTATTAGAATGATTTTTTTTCTGGAAGCTGCTAGTAACTACTTCAAATCTGGGGAAAACAAGGTTCTCCTATGCCAGATTTGTGTACAGACTCATAGAAAATCTCATAATAAAGCAAAGCATCTCCCAGCAACATTTTCTGGAGTGCTTGCTCCTCCATGGGGCTTAGAAGAGACCTTCTAGAATTCATAAATTTAGACTTCAAGAATATTCTTACTAGGTAGCTTTCTATCAAGTCAAGTACAAGGAGCTGCTTTTGCTTCCATAGAAAGCATATTTGATAAAAATTGACACCTTATTTATAAATTTTTAATGGGTTAGTCAAAAATATTTTAATGACTGCAAGGATGTAATTTTAGTTAGGCACACATTTTGTGGATAAAAACAGAAATGATATTCTCAGTTTTAATTTTGGAGAGAGTAGGTGAGGAGATAACTTTTAAACAGCTGTATAGTGGGCAGGAACAAAAGATGTGGAAAGGAATGAAACTGCTTTCCATTTTTCCAAGTGAGGCGATAAAGAAGCATATTTTGGACCAGACCAATATTTCTCTTCACAAAGTAAGATGATAAGAATGCTGTAAAACTTCAAAGCATGAAGCACATAAATCAGAAAGTGTTTAATGGTGTACATATTTTCAATTTCTTTAGTGTAGCCCCCTAAACCCCAGCTAGGAATATGACTTGAGCACTCTAATGTAAAACTAAACATTGCAAAAAGTCACCCAGAATTTAGCCAAATATTGGGAGGTAGATCCAAAGTCCTGAGCCACAGGGAAAGCACTCATCCAAAAAGACTAATTCAAAAAGGTATTAGCATTATGGATGTGTCTAGTGGCCTTTTAATAAAGAGAGCCTTTGGGGGATGAAAAGTAATTCATCCAGTTATAAAGGCTCACCAAAATATGATATATTATAGACTCACTGCCCTGAGGCAGCGACAGTTGGCTAATCCTGTTCCTTCCATGAGGAGGCGATGGAACAACTGGAAACACAGCACGATCTGTGAAAATGAAGACTTCAAAATGTGAAGAAATTAATGTTAAGGACCAGGATTTCTCCAGTTTTCCCCTCCCAAACATCGAAATTTGACTACCTTAGAAATTAACCAGAGTGCCCATAAGGTGCACTTAACACTTCACCTATTTAAAGGTGTTGGAGTGGGGTGGTCCCGGAAGACGGAGAACAAATGGGTTATGATGTGAAAGACACCGGGAAAGGCTACTTTCACACAAGTTTTCTCTAAAACATCCTGGCATAGAAGCTATAACACTCACTCATAAGGTAATTCTTTGATTTAAGGTGGGTCTCCATAAGTCATCTAATGAAACTCGAAAGAGAATACACAATACCACACACTGATGGAACTTAAAAATCTATGTCTCAAATTGACAAAGAGGTGAGTTGAATACTGAAGGAATGAAATAGGGGGCAAGAGTATTTTGGGGGTTAGGGAACATAACCTCAAAAACGTGAACTGAGGATAGTTGAGGAGGGGGTGTGGACACATCACGACATGCTCTGCAAAGCCAGAGGGCTGTGCCAGGAGCTGGAGACTTGGGTTGAAGAGGAGCAGACAAATGAGAAGAGAAATGTCTTAGATGATGTTTGCCCTTTTCACCTTTTTTCCTAGGGATGGTCCTAGGTAGTGAGGTACCAGCTGGGGCAGAGTCAAACAGAATTCTCTCCAGCCCTACAGTGCAATCATGTCTTCTCTTTTCTCTCTTCCTTTTCCTGGCACTATCCACTCCCAACAGGCTGTTTCATATAGTTGTTTTCTACACTGAATTCTTGTTTTGTGCCAGGAATTGCTTTAAGCATTTTTCAGGTCTTATCTTAGTTAATGCTCACATGAACCCTTAGAAATGATTATCATTTTTAAGAATTAGATAATAGTTTGATTATATTATTTGACAGATGAAGAAATTGAGAAGTATATCCCACACCTATAATCTGTTTCTTGGGCAGATTAAATCAGATCAAGCACTAAGAAAGGTGTTCAGTTGATACAATTTGCCTCTGTTTACCTCACCCTCACTCTTGTGACTGTCCTTTTGTGACTGGGAAATCCATTGTCCAGTTGCTTCTCAAGTCAGGCTAATTCCTGAATAGTATAGATTTTTATATCTCAAACTGGTTCCTTTACCTTCCATTACCCTCTTGAGTTAAAAATCATTTCACACCCTCAGCTTCATCTCTTAGTGACAATGTTTGCTGCTGCTGGAGAACTGCTTACCCTGAGGAGACAAAATCTGAAAGCATCTTTAACCATCCTCCCTCCCTCCATTACAAAATTTCACTGACTCATTTTGTGCCCAGGGTGCTCTTTGTAATATGAAATTTATTACAGAAGATCTGTCCTAAGAAAGATCCACCATCATGGAGCCCCAGTTGCCCAGTGTTTATTTAGCACAGGCCTGGTGCACAGTAGGCATGCTACAGATATTGAGTGAAAAAAAGAATTAAAGTACTCCACCACATTTTTAAACCAAAGAAAATATTTTAACATTCTTTGTCCCTATAATTCTGTTAAAAATCAAAGATTATGTAAAGCTTAGAGGCAACTATGGCTAGTTTCGTGTCTGCCAGCTGTCATATTCACTTTCTGATGAAGAATTTTTAGAGCACTGGGAAATCTCAGGGAAGACATTTTCACTGAGCTCTGCTGAGGTTTTATTTGAAGGTAACTGTTAGTTTGAAGATAATTTAGCCAAATTAGAGACTTGAAGGATTGCTCTCAATGATATGGACCTTCTTCCAGGCCATTCAGGCCGTTCCTTCCCCAGGCAGAGTAAAGACCAGCACTAAATTGTGTTGATTGTGCAGAGCCTTCTCTCATTTTACTTTCACAGGAGACTGGAAATAAATCTAGAATATGCTGACTAATTCTCCTGGCAGATATCAGCTTTTAACATGCATGAAATATTCCCGCTGTTATTTGCTTGAAGGGCATCAGAGGGAGAGAGAAAAATGTATGTCCTCAGAGTGAGCTTAGTCTAAGTTCTCACACAATATTATTACATTTTCTTGGGTTCAAGGCACAAGGAATTGTGATGGATAAATAATAAAAAAGAAAAGGCTGTCACTATTTCACCACCACATTTCAGCAAACATCAAAGTGGAGTGGCTCAGATGCAATTCACAATTTCTTCTAATAGGATTCAGTCACTTAAGTGACCAGACATCTTCTGATTGAAGAGACTTAGTTTGGAAGTTTCAGTGTATCCTAGTGCTGCTGATATAAGCACCTATGATCACTATAGGACTTGAACGGCTCACCATTACTAACCTTCTACAAAGGGAAACTAGAGTCATTGCTTATGTTCATTTGTTGTCTCATTAATTACCAACAACAAATCCAAGCCATTTGTTTTCTCTCTAAACTAACTTAACCTAATGGGCAGCCCACTCTGGTTGTAGAGAGAAAAGCAAAAGGCAATGTAAGAAGATAATTAAAAAAAAAACTGAATGAGTTAGCATTACCTAACAGAATATAAAAATACTAAAAAAAGAGAAGACAGTGGAGATAAGGATGACAAGGTATACCTCAGAGTCTACAAAAATTCAATGCTATAAGTTACCAAAACACTGTCAATGATAGCACACTCTGCAAGTAGAAGACTCCCCTCAACTTTAAAAGAAAAGTAATTTCATTTCATTACTCTGTGCAACTGGCATGAAAATGAGCAACAAACATACAGAGACTGGAAGAAGCAGAGAGAAGACAGAAAGAACACAGATGAGAACAAGACATAGCCAGAAAGAATAATAAACAAGGAGAGGAAGACAGACAGGAGAGAGAGACAGAGAGAAAGAAGAGAAGTATGCCACTGAGCAGAAGATAACATATGTAACACAAATCTTGGTTCGTACCTTCTTCCTCCAATGCTATGGCCTGTGAATGTTTAAAACTCATCTCAAATGGTGTGAGTTGGGGGCAGAGAGAGGCTTCATTGATCCCAACTTTGAATGTCTCCAGTAGAATTTCAAGGCACCCTAATATTTTACCCCTTTTACATAACTTGATCTTTTTACTCAGACATCCTAAGTTTCTTTCTCTATCTTTGAAGTTCTAGAGAAGTAAGGATTAATTCGTAGAAGACTGATCCCCTGCAGGTTGGCCTCCCCAAATAAGTGTTACCTTCCTACAAAGCTCCTTGGAACTCAGTCATGAGCAGTGCTATGGAAATCAGTCCTGGTCAAGTTCAAGGCTAGGAGTACAGTTCCCTGATCACACCAGAGTGTGCACGATACTCCCCTTCTTCATCCTTGAAAGTGGAGGTAATGAATCATGCTACTAGCTCACTAAGTCATACAGGCACGACTGCAAGGCTTGACCTCAACCCCCATGTTACATCAGGGGGACATCTGGGGCTCCTCTATGTCCCTCTTTGCTCCTCTATGAACACTAAACTGATGGATTAGGAAGGGAGCCAAAACTTCACTACAATCTTTCACGATTCTATCCCAGCTCTTGATCAATCAGAAGACAACCAGTACTTCCTTAATCATGCAATTTAAAAGCTCCCCAGCTCAAGGGTTATAATCCCTCCCTTGGAATCTGACATCCAGCCCTGACAGATCTCTGTGCACTGCCCTGCAACACAACAATCTCTCCAGTTTCCCTGAGTTTCCCACCAGTAAACACCACCCCACAAGCCTCACATGCATGCTGCCAGGTTATGTGACATTGTTTGCACCATAGCCAGAGAATTTACAAAACATATCTTATTATGGAAAGGTTCCCCAGATTTTAATGTGATAGACTACTAAGGCTGTGAAGCTGTTTGAATTTAATACTACCTTTACTACCCACCCTACTCTCCACCCCAAAAACTTTAAAAAAAAATCACTAGGATATGCAATTATTAGGACTAAAACCAACCCGAACATTAGTTTGAAGCAGAGTCTCTTCACTCCCGCCTCACCCTCTCTTGGGTGTGCAGCCAGCCCACACCTTTTTTAAATGACTGTCCTGTGCACTCTGATTCCACAGCACTTCTCATGGCACCACAGAGAGATGGTTAGAGGAACATCATGCATTTCATTTCCAGGTAAAAGATTGTGATCTCTTTCAGACACCAGATTGCTACTTCTACTGCCATCAGCCACAGGTGACAAAAACAAAAGAACAAGGACAAATTGACATGAACCTAGTAACCCTGCAGAAAAAAACAAAGAATGTATGCTGGTGATAGTAGGTAATCAGCATATATAATCTTTCTACAGAGCAATCAAAATGCCATCATCACTGCTCAGGGATTGCAAGATATACTGAGATATACATATCTCGTATATCTGGTATATGAGATACACTGAGAAACAAAATGGGTTTCCCACACTGAGGGAGGAATATGAACTCTGCTTTAGGAAGAAAACACTGGCCCATGATTATAACCCATTATTCTAGTAGCCTCTTCTCTAGTTAGAGGGGAGCCTCTCTTTGTCATAATGCATCATCAAATTAGTAGTCTTTTTGTATCTGAAAAATTTGGGAAAAATAATAAAAGATTGGATTAAACAGCACTGAGGACCTTCTTAATCTCCAAAAAATATAACTTCATATAAAAGTGGATGCCTTACAGTATTTGGCTAATTGGAAAATGGAATTGAAAATTCATTTCTGTGGTACTTTTTAAAATTTGATAGTTCTTTGAAATGCATTTTTAAACTACTTCTTGTTTTGTTCTAAAAAGGAGATTTTTTTTCCCTGTTTCTCTCTGAAAGTTTTCCCTCAGACAAAATTTTTATCTGAAGTTCTAAAAAACATGCTGCTCTGTCCTCTTTTTTTATTTTAAATTACTTCTCCCTCCTAGCTTGCTTTTTTTCTCTTCTGATTTGAAAGCAGAGTTGGAAATTCTATGAGAAATGGAAGCTTTGAAAAATAAAACCCTGCGTAGCCTTCTCTCCATCAGTTAATAAAAATGTAGCCTTTTTTTCTAGGTGCTTTTGCGTGTGGAAACTCTCTTACACTAAACTAGTTTTTTTTTTTTTTCCAGTGAACAAACATTAAATATCTGTCAGCAGGCATTTCTCAGTGTGAGAGGCCTCAGAAAGGCAACAGCAAATCTGCTTTCTTTGCTGGAGATATTTTTGCCATGATGTTGATTCTCAGACTATTTCAAGAAGAACCAGGTGCCCTAGGGGACTGATTATAAGCTACAGTATCTTTCATGACTAAATAGTCAGCTTGAATTTGTCCCATCTTGGCACCAAACTTAAATCTATACTAGCTGAAGACCTCTTACAATCTCGTCGGTGAATTCTTTCCTAGGAGACACTACTAAAAGGCTGTGTGCTTGGAGGTTAGAGAATAGGCTCAGGGATCCTATCTCCACCCCTTACCTGCTGTGCATCCTTGGGAAGTTTCTTAATGTCCCTTTGCTTTAGTTTCCCCATCTGTACATGGAAATGCTGCTGATGAAAGCACTTAATTCACCTTAGGAGAGCTCTTGGCATAGAGTAAGCACACAAAACCATCAGTGATTGCTCTGAAAACACATGTCCTAAGGGCAATGAATTAAGCTATCTTGCCACAATTCCTACTAACTTCATTTTTATGAATCTCTTGAAGATATTAATCACTCCACTGAATCACTCCTCTGTAACTGTTTGGTAGAAAAATTTGCTATAGAGTAAGAGCAGGTTCCAGAGACATTCTGGAGGGCTCTTCATTTGACAGCAGTTCTGTTCAGAGTAACAAGAGATTTTCACAGATTGGGGTATATGGGATAACTATTCAGGTTCAAAACTGATTCAGCTTGAAATAAAGAAGTCTGACTTATGGCCTATCAAGCGTGTCTTGATAGGGTGTCAGGAGGCTGCAGGAGATGCAGCAGCACTCATGTCTTAGCCCATACCCCTCTCCCAGTAGTGGCAGGTGGCAAGCTTCAGTGAGGCTTCAGGAACCACAGCAGTACCCATGACCCAATCCCCAGCAGTGGCACCCCCAACACTGGCCCTACCAGCAGTAAGTATAAGACCCCAGGCCCCTGGAAGCAGTGGTGACACCCTACATCTGCTTTAACTATTAAAGTAAAAAATGCACTCTTTTAATATAAGAATGCATACTTCCCCTCCTAGGCCCTATTGGTAACACTCATATTAGTCCCTTTCCCAACATCAGGGTCATGTTGGCCTACTAATTTGCAAATGAATACCTCTTTGAAACTTTGATGAATATGCATCCTGGACATGTTTAATGTACATTCTTTGTTCTAAAAAGGTATAAAACTGTACTGAAAACCATGCTTTTCTGGAGCACTTTACTGGAAAAGACCTTCCTGGATTATAATCCTCACCCTGGCTCAAGTAAAACTCACCTTATCTCTCTTATCTCTGGAATGGTTACTGGTTATTTTGCATTGATAAGAGAAGTGAGAAACTGGATTTATGAGGTTATGGATCCATGAGCTCTTGATCCAAAATGGTCAGTTTCAGAACTCTCCCAGAGTCAGAAGTCTTGAGCCTGAGCCTATTAAAGTAAGCAATTCCCCCAGGGTACCTCAGCAATGAGGAGCATTTTCAGCAGTTATATTGCCCAGACTAAGCCTCATACTCTCCTAGTGCACTAACCCATGCATAGGTAAATTATCTTGTTCACAATCTCAACCCCTGATTCAAATCTCTAAAAAATATGCACCTGTAACAATAACAGTCTCCCAGTAAGCCAGGTACATAATAGCAGGCAGTGTGTTTGCTTAGAGTCTCGTGAATCTTTATTAGAATCCTCCTCTACCCTTTTTTGGGCAAATTACTTATCCTATCTCAGTCTCCGCTTTACATATGAAAACTGGGGATAAGAAGAGCTATCCTGGAGAGTAATGTCAGCATCATGGTGGAAGTGAGTTTTCCCTTTGTTTCTCCCCTCTAAGTTACAACCAGTAGGATATCTATTAACCAAGAAAGGACTCTCTGCACAGCACACCAGAATGCCTGAGAGATCCATACATCTATCCATCTGAACATGGGTTGACTGGACCTCCTCAAGGCAGTGGAACCAGGGGAGCAGCAGCAACAACTCCTGAGACCAGAGGTTCCAGGATCTGTGGCCACACCTGTGAACAGAGGCCCCAGGAACTGAGTTAACACCCATGAACAGAAGCACCAGGAATCTAGGCACCCCACACTCTCAGAAACACCAGGAATCATGGCAGGCCCACAACCAGAGACTTCAGGAACCATGAGGCACCTGTGACCCAGCATCCTTCCCCTCCCCTGGCCATGGCACCCTTGACACCAGCCCTTCCAGCAGTGGGAGCTGCAGCAAAGATGTAGATACCCCTGGCAGTGGCAGCAGTGCCTGTGACCTGAGGATTCAAAGGGTGCACCAGCGCCCAAGATCAGAGGCACTCACAGCTCAGCCCCTAACACTTCCCCAGCAGTAGTGCATGGAGCCTGCAACCAGAGGCTTTAGGAAAAGCATGCAGCAGTGCTTGTGACCCAGTGCTCTCCCCCTCCCCTGATGGCAGCACCTCTGACTGGCCTTTCCAGCAGTGGGGAGCTGCATACAAGACCCCAATATCCCTGGCAGCAGCAGCATTGCCCACAACCTGGGATTCCAGGCACCAGACTAGTGCTCAAGAACAGAGGCTGCAGGAGATGCAGCAGCACTCATGTCTTAGCCCATACCCCTCTCCCAGTAGTGGCAGGTGGCAAGCTTCAGTGAGGCTTCAGGAACCACAGCAGTACCCATGACCCAATCCCCAGCAGTGGCACCCCCAACACTGGCCCTACCAGCAGTAAGTATAAGACCCCAGGCCCCTGGAAGCAGTGGTGACACCCGTGAACACAGTGTCCCCAGCAGGGGCACTGCCAGCACCCCCAGATAACCAGGGGGCAGAGCACAGTGGCATTCATGGCAGCAGCACCCAGGCCTGTGGAGAGGCCATGGAGAGCCAGGTAACAGTGACAGTAGACTGACAATCCCAGTCCACCCAGCTGCAGAGGCACTTGCAACTTCAGCCCCTCCCCATAGCAACGGCACCTGCAGACCCAACAAACCCTGACATGGCAGAAGTGCCCATGACCCCAGCTCCCACCCCACTCTCCCCATCTCCCCACCACAGTGGCAGTCCATGAGACCCAAGTGACCCCAGAAGCAACAGAGGTGCTTGCAGCCTGGTGACCCCAAGGGAAACACCTGTGACTGCAATGATATCATAAGCAGCAAGGCACCAGCATCCTTGGAGGCACAAGAAGTACAAGGAGGGCACTGACAACTCCTCGGGCAGGGGAGTGGATGCTGGAAAGCACATGCTCTCAAATACAACCAGAAGTAGCTTAGAATCAAAGTAAACAAAGCCTTACCCAAGTAAGATAGCTGATTACTGCCACAAATGCACCAGAGGAACAGCTCATCAAGCACCATGAAGAACTACAACAACACAGTAGCACAGAAAGAAAATGACAACTCTCCAGAAACCAAACTTGAAGTCACAGGAGATTGTCATCTAACTGACAGAGAATTCAAAATAGCTGTCATAAAGAAACTCATCGAGTTACAAGAAAACTCAGAAAGACAGTTCAATGACCTCAGGAATAAAATTAATGAACAGAAGGAATACTTTAACAAAGAGATTGAAACAAAAAAAAAACAGAAATTCTGGAGCTGAAGAACACAATTAATGAGATAAAAAATAAAGTAGAAAGCATTTGAAATAGAGCAGACTGTATGGAGGAGAGAATTAGTGAGCTCAAAGATAGAAATCTAGAAATGATTCTGGTGGAAAAGGAGAGACAGCTAAGATTTTTAAGAAATGGAGAAATTCTATAAAAATAATCTGACTCAATTAGGAAAAGAGACATAAGGGTAATGGGTACCCCCAGAAGGAGAAGAGAGAGAGAAAGGAGCAGAGAGCTTATTTAAAGAAATAATAGCTGAGAACTTCCTGAACCTGGGGAAGGAACTGGATATACAAGAACTTGAAGCTAACAGAACTCCTAATTATCTCAGTGCAAAAAGACCTCCTCCCAGGCATATCATATTAAAAATGTCAAAAGTCAATGACAAAGAAAGAATATTAAAAATGGCCAGAGAGAAAAAAATAACTTACAAAGGAACCCACATTAGGCTATCAGCAGATACCTCAGCAGAAATTCTACAGGGTAGAAGACAATGGAATGATGTATTCAAAATACTGAAAGACAAAAACTATCAGCCAAGTATACTCTATCCAGCAAAGTTATCCTTCAGATAGGAAGGAGAAAAAAAGGCTTTCCAAGACAAATAAAACCTGCAGAAGTTTGTCACCACTAGACCTGCCTTATAAGAAATGTTGAAATGAGCCCTCCTACCTGAAACAAAAAGGCAAAGGTATACAAAGCTTTGAGCAAGGTGATAAAAAACAGACAGAATCAGCAAATTGCACCTCTTTATCAAAATAGTTTAGTAAATAATTGCAATATAAAGACTAAGGAGAAAGAAAGCATCAAAAATAACCATAACCACTTCAATTTAGTGACAAACTCACAATACAAAAAGGGATATTTTGTGACAACAAAACCATAGAAGAGGAAGAGGAAAAGAACAGAACCTGCATAGAAAATAGACATAAGCTGTTATCAGCAGAAAACGGACTATCTCACCCTATGAGAACTTTTATACAAACCTCATGGTAACCACAAAACAAAAAAAACAGAGCATAGTCACAAAACACTAAAAAAGAGGAAACTGAGAAATACATCACAGAAAACCACCAAAATGAAATGGTGGACAGAAATACAAGGAAAAAGAATGGAAATATAGGACAATCAGAAAACAAAAGATAAAATGGCAGTATTAAGCCCTCATATATCAATAATCACTCTAAATGTAAATGGGTTGAATTC
The DNA here is from genome assembly GCA_031878705.1 of Tapirus indicus. Classification (NCBI taxonomy): domain Eukaryota; kingdom Metazoa; phylum Chordata; class Mammalia; order Perissodactyla; family Tapiridae; genus Tapirus; species Tapirus indicus. The sequence continues at coordinate 6,281,325 of CM062933.1, forward strand.
TCCAATCAAAAGACACAAAGTGGCTGGATGGATTACAAAATAAGACCCAACAATATGCTGCCTCCAGGAGACCCATCTCAGCTCTAAAGACAAACGTAGACTCAGAGGGAAGAGATGGAAGATGATACTCCAAGCAAATGCCAACCAAAAGAAAGTGGGTGCAGCCATACTTATATCAGACAAAATAGACTTCAAGCCAAAAATGATAACAAGACAAAGATGGACATTATATAATGATAAAAAGGACATTTCACCAAGAAGACATAACATTTATTAATATCTATGGTCCTAACATAAGAACACCAAAGTATATATGTAATATATATAAACTATTAACAGACCTAAAGGGAAAAATCAACAGCAACACAATAATGGAGGACTTTAATACCTCATTAACATCAATGGATAGGTCATCCAGACAGAGAATAAGCATGGAAACATCAACCTTAAATGAAACACTAGACCAGATGGACTTAAAAGATATATATAGAACATTCCATCCAAAAGCAGCAGAATACACATTCTTCTCAAGTGCACATGGAACGTTCTCAAAGATACACCATATGTTGGGAAACAAAACCAGTCTCAATAAATTTAAGAAGATTGAAATCATAATAAGCATCTTCTCCAACCACAAGTCTATGAAACCAGAAATCAACTGTAAGAAGAAAGCTGGAAAAGTCACAAATATATGGAGACTAAACAACATGCTAATGAACAACTATTGGATCAATGAAGATATCAAACTTGAAATCAAAAATACCTGGAAACAAAATAAAACACTACATGTCAAAACCTATGAGATGCAGCAAAAGCAGTACTAAGAGAAGTATATAGTAATATAGGCCTACCTGAAAAACCAAGAAAAATCTCAATAAACAATCTAACACTACACCTAAAATAACTATAAAAAGAAGAATAAACAAAGCCCAAAATCAGTATAAGGAAGGAAATAATAAAACTCAGAATGTAAATAAATAAAATAGACTAAAAAGCAATAGAAAGCATCAATGAACTAAGAGCTGGTTCTTTGAAAAGATAAACAAGGGGCAGGCCCAGTGGCACAGCGGTTTAGTCCGCGCTTGGCAGCCCAGGGTTCGCAGGTTCGGATCCCGGGCGCCCGCGGACGCACTGCTCGTCAGCCACGCTGTGGCAGCGTCCCATATAAAGTAGAGGAAGATGGGCACGATGTTAGCCCAGGGCCAGTCTTCCTCAGCAAAAAGAGGAGGATTGGCGACGGATGTTAGCTAAGGGCCGGTCTTCCTCACCAAAAAAAAAAAGATAAACAAAATTAACAAACCCTTAGCTAGACTCACTAAGAAAAAAAGAGAGAAGGCTCAAATAAATAAAATCAGAAATGAAAAAGGAGAAATTGACAAATACCACAGAAATACAAAGGATTATAAGAGAATACTATGAAAAACTATACACCAAAAAATTGAATAACCTAAAAGAAATGGATACATTCTTAGAGTTATACAGACTCCCAAAACTGAACTGAGAAGAAACAGAGAATCTGAATAAACCAATCACAAGTAAAGAGATTGAAAGAGTAATCAAAAACCTCCCCCAAAACAAAATTCCAGGACCAGATGGCTTCTCTGGTGAATTCTTCCAAAAATTCAAAGATTTAATTTCTATCCTACACAAACTCTTCCAAAAAACTGAAGCAGGCAGGACATTTCCTAATATATTTTACAAGGCCAACATTACCATAATACCAAAACCAGACAAGGACAACACAAAAAAGGAAAATTACAGGCCAATATCACTAATGAACATAGATGCAAAAATCCTCAACAAAATATTAGCAACTTGAATACAACAATACATTAAAAGGATCATACACCATGATCGAGTGGGATTTATCTCAGGGATACAAGGATGGTTCAACATCCAGAAATCAATATGATACACTACATTAACAAAACAAAGAATAAAAATCACATGAGCATCTCAATAGATGCAGAGAAAGCACTTGACAAGATTTAGCACCCATTTATGATAAAAACTCTCAACAAAATGGGTAAGAAGGAAAATATCTCAACATAATAAAGGCCATATATGACAAACCCACAGACAACATCATACTCAATGGTGAAAAACTGAAAGCTAACCCTCTAAGAATAGGAAAAAAACAAGGATCCCACTCTCTCCATTGTTATTCAACATAGTATTGGAAGTTCTAGCCATAGCAATTAGGCAAGAAAAACAAAAATAAAAGACATCCAAATTGGAAAGGAAGAAGTAAAACTGTCACTATTTGCAGAAGACATGATTCTATTTTGGACTACATGAAGAATCCACCAAAAACTATTAGAAATAATAGACAGATACAGAAAAGTTGCAGGGTATAAAATCAACATACAAAAATCAGTCGCATTTCTATACACTAATAACAAAGTAGCAGAAAGAAAAATCAAGAATACAATCCCATTTACAATCACAACAAAAAGAATAAAATACCTAGGAATAAATTTAACCAAGGAGGTGAAAGTTCTACACACTGAAAACTATATGACATGGTTGATAGAAATTGAAGAAGACATAAAGAAATGAAAAGATATTCTGTGCTCACAGTTTGGAAGAATATGCATAGTTAAAATGTCTATATTACCTATAACAATCTACAGATTCAATGCAATCCCAATTGGAATTTCAATGACATTTTTCACAGAAATAGAAGAAAGAATCCTAAAATTTATGTGGAACAACAAAAGACCCCAAATAGCCAAATCAATCCTGAGACAAAAGAACAAACCTGGAGGCATCAAACTCCCTGAACTCAAAATATACCACAAAGCTATAGTAATCAAAAAATCATGGCGCTGGCACAAAAACAGACACACAGATCAATGGAACAAAATGGAGAGCCCAGAAATAAATTCACACATCTGTGGAGAGCTAATTTTTGACAAGAGAGTCAAGGACATAACAGTGGAGAAAGGAAAGTCTCTTCAATAAATGATGTTGGGAAAACTGAGAGCCACAAGCAAAAGAATGAAACTGGACCGCTATCTTACACCATACACAAAAATTAACTCAAAGTGGATTAAAGGCTTGAATGTAAGACCTGAAACCGTAAAACTTCTAGAAGAAAACATAGTCAGTATGCTCTTTGACATCGGTATATCAGTATCTTTTTGAAAATCATGTCTCCTCAGGGGTGACAAAAGAAAAAAATAAACAAATGGGACTAAATCAAACTAAAAAGCTTCTGGCCCCAACCAGGAAAAAATATTTTCAAATCATATATCCGATAAGGGGTTAACAGCCAAAATATATAATGAACTCATGCAACTCAACAACAAATCAACTCAACAACTCAAAAACAGTCAGAGGATATGAACAGATGTTTTTCCAAAGAAGATATACAGATGGCCATCAGGTACATGAAAAGATGTTCAACATCACTATTAGAGAAATGTAAATCAAAACTACAATGAGATATCACCTCATCACCATCAGAATGGCTATTATTAAAAAGAAAAGAAATAACTGTTGGAGAGGATGTGGAGAAAAGGGAGTCTGCATACATTGCTGCTGGGAATGTAAACTGGTGCAGCCACTATGGAAGACAGTATGGAGATTTCTCAAAAAATTAAAAACAGAAATACCATGTGATCCAACTATCCCACTACTGGATATTTATCCAAAGAACATGAAAACACGAATTCAAAAAGATGTATGTACTCTTATCTTCATTGTAGCATTATTCACAATAGCCAGGACTTGGAGGCAACCTAAGTGCCCATCAACAGATGAATGAATAAAGAAGAAGTGGTATACATATACAATGGAATACTACTCAGCCATAAAAAAGATGAAGTCTTGCCATTTGTGATACTATGAATGGACCTTGAGGGTGTTATGCTAAGTGAAATAAGTCAGACAGAGAAAGACAATTACCATATGACTTCACTCATATGTGGAAGATAAACAAACAAACACATAAATACAGAGAACTGATTGGTGATTACCAGAGGGGAAGGGGGTGGAGGGAGGGCAAAAGAGGTAAAGGTGTGTAAGGTGATGGATGGAAACCAGACTTTTGGTGGTGAATACAATGCAGTCTATACAGAAGCTGAAACATAATGATGTACATCTGAAATTTATATAATGTTATAAACCAACATTACTTTAATAAAAAATAAAGTAAAACATTTTAATAAGTAGAGTTATCCTGCAGCATTTACTTTGTGAATTCAAGGTAAAATATTGAAAGCTCCTAATACAATTCTTAACAAAGAACAGATTTTAAATATGTGGTTATTACTTTTATTATTGCTATTATCATGTAGATGCAAAAATAGCATACATGATTCCCTTATCCATGAGGAACTCTTGGATGGACAGGATCTTAGTGAAATTGGGGAGTAGGAGAAGGAAAATAAGAGGGTAAGTGATCACAGTAAAAAATGGGAGAGGAATTAGAGTTGAGAGGATAGACCTAATGAACTTGTCTTTATGCATCTTCATGTCAGAGAAAATAGACCTTTTGAGAATCTGACAAAACCTAAGAACCCTATATACAAAAAAAATAAATCCACACATAAACACATAGAATTTTATGGCTTAGAGAAATCCAGGGTATGAACTTTTTTTTTAAGTCTCAATTGTTTTATTACCCTATTACCACTTTTTTTTAATTGATATCTTAATGGTTTATAACACTGTGGGGTTTTAGTTGTACATTATTGTTTATCTGTCACCATGTGGATGTATCCCTTCACCCCTTTTGCCCACCCCCCACCCCCCTTCCCCTTGGTAACCACAAGTCAGTTCTCTCTGTCCTTGTGTTCATTTATATTCCATATATGAGTGAATTCATGCAGTGTCTGTCCTTCTCTCTCTGGCTTATTTCACTTAACATAATACCCTCTAGGTCCATCCATGTTGTTGCAAATGGGACAATTCTGTCTTTTCTTATGGCTGAGTAGTATTCCATTGTATGTATATACCACATCTTCTTTAACCAATCATCAGTCGAGGGACACTTGGGTTGCTTCCACTTCTTGGCTATAGTGAATAATGCCGCAAAGAACATAGGGGTGCATAAGCCTCTTGTGATGGTTGATTTCATGTCCACTGGGTAGATGCCCAAGAGTGGGATTGCTGGATCATAAGATATTTCTATTTTTAATTTTTTGAGGACTCTCCATACTGTTTTCCATAGAGGCTGCACCAGTTTGCATTCCCACCAGCAGGGAATAAGGGTTCCCGTTTCTCCACAACCTCTCCAGAATTTGTTGTGTTTTTTTTGTCTTGGTGATTATAGCCATTCTAACGGGTTTAAGGTGATATCTTAGTGTAGTTTTGATTTGCAGTTCCCTGATAATTAGTGATGTTGAACATCTTTTCATGTGTCTATTGGCCATCTGTATCTCTTCCTTGGAAAAATGTCTGTTCATGTCCTCTGCCCATTTTTTGATCGGGTTGTTTGTTTTTTTGTTGCTCAGTTGTATGAGGTCTTTATATATTACTGAGATTAATCCCTTGTCAGATAAATGATTTGTGAATATTTTCTCCCAGCTGGTGGGTTGTCTATTCATTTTGATCCTGGTTTCATTTGCCTTGTAGAAGCTCTTTAGTCTGAGGAGGTCTCACTTGTTTAATTTGTCTTTTGTTTCCCTTGTCCGAGTAGACATGGAATCTGAAAACACCCCTTTATGTCCAATCTCAATTAGTGTACTGCCTATATTTTCTTCTAGGAGTTTTATAGTTTCAGGTCTCACTTTCAGGTCCTTGATCCATTTTGAATTGATTTTTGTATATGGCGATAAGGAGATGGTCTACTTTCATTCTTTTGCATGTTGCTGTCCAATTTTCCCAGCACCATTTATTGAAGAGACTTCCCTCTCTCCATTGTATGTTCTTTGCTCCTTTGTTGAAGATTAGCTGTCCATAGGTGTGTGGTTTTATTTCTGGGCTTTCAATTCTATTCCATTGATCTGTGTGTCTATTTTTGTACCAGTATCATGCTGTTTTCATTACTATAGCTCTGTAGTATATTTTGAAATCAGAGATTGTGATGCCTCTAGCTTTGTTCTTTTTTTTCAGGAACTGCTTTAGCTATTCGGGGTCTTTTGTTGCCCCATACGAGTTTCAGTATTTTTTGTTCTATTACCGTGAGGAATGACATTGGGATTCTGATTGGGATTGCATTGAATCTGTAGATTGCTTTAGGTAGAATGGACATTTTAACTATATTTATTCTTCCAATCCATGTGCATGGAATATTTTTCCATTTCTTATGTCTTCATCGATTTCTTTCAATAGTGTCTTATAGTTTTCATTGTATAGGTCTTTCACCTCCTTGGTTAAATTTATTCCCAGATATTTTATTCTTTTTGTTGCAATTGTAAATGGGATTGTCTTTTTGAGTTCTCTTTCTGTTAGTTCATCATTAGTGTATAGAAATGCAACTGATTTTTGTAAGTTGATTTTATACCCTGGCACTTTGCTGTAGTTGTTGATTATTTCTAGTAGTTTTCCGATGGAACTTTTTGGGTTTTCTATGTATAAGATCATGTCGTCTGCAAATAGTGAGAGTTTCACTTCTTCATTGCCTATTTGGAGTCCTTTTATTCCTTTTTCTTGCCTAATTGCTCTGGCCAGAACTTCCAGTACTATGTTGAATAAGAGTGGCGAGAGTGGGCACCCTTGTCTTGTTCCTGTCCTCAAAGGAATGGCTTTCAGTTTTTCCCTGTTGAGTAGGATGTTAGCTGTAGGTCTGTCATATTTGGCCCTTATTATGTTGAGGTACTTTCCTTCTATACCATTTTCTTGAGAGTTTTTATCATAAATGGATGCTGGATCTTCTTGAAAGCCTTCTCTGCATCGATTGAGATGATCATGTGGTTTTTTATTCTTTGTTTTGTTAATGTGGTGTATTACGTTGATTGATTTGTGGATGTTGAATCATGCCTGTGTCCCTGGTATAAATCCCACTTGATTGTGGTGTATGATCTTTTTGATGTATTGCTGTATTCAGTTTGCCAATATTTTGTTGAGGATTTTTGCGTCTATGTTCATCAGTGATATTGGCCTGTAGTTTTCCTTCTTTGTATTGTCCTTGTCTGCCATTGGTATCAGGATGATGTTGGCCTCATAGAATGTGTTAGGAAGTATTCCATCTTCCTCTATTTTTTGGAATAGTTTGAGAAGGATACATGCTAAATCTTCTTTGAATGTTTGGTAAAATTCTCCAGGGAAGCCATCTGGTCCTGGGCTTTTATTTTTTTGGGAGATTTTGATGACTGTTTCAATCTCTTTACTTGTGATTGGTCTGTTCAGATTCTCTATTTCTTCTTGATTCAGTTTTGGGAGGTTGTACGCATCCAAGAATTTGTCCATTTCCTTTAGGTTGTCCAATTTCTTGGCATAAAGTTTTTCATAGTATTCCCTAATAATCCCTTGTATTTCTGTGGTGTCTGTTGTAATTACTCCTCTTTCATTTCTGATTTTATTTATTTGAGTCTTCTCCCTTTTTTTGTTAGTGAGTCTGACTAAGGGTTTGTCCATTTTATTTATCTTCTCAAAGAACCAACTCTTTGTTCCATTGATCATTTCTACTGTTTTTTTGGTTTCAATTTCATTTATTTCTGCTCTGATTTTTCTTATTTCCCTCCTTCTGATGATTCGGGGCTTTGTCTGTTCTTCTTTTTCTAATTCTGTTAGGTGCAGTTTAAGGTTATTTATTTGGGATTTTTCTTGTTTGTTAAGGTGGGCTTGTAGTGCTATGAATTTGCCTCTCAGGACTGCTTTTGCTGCGTCCCATATGAGTTGGTATGGTGTATTTTCTTTTTCATTTGTCTCCAGATAGCTTTTGATTTCTCCTTTAATTTCATCAATGACCCATTGATTGTTCAGTAGCATGTTGTTTAGTGTCCACATCTTTGTCCCTTTCCCAGTTTTTTCCTTGCAGTTGATTTCTAGTTTCACAGCATTATGATCAGAAAAGATGCTTGTAATGATTTCAATCTTCTTAAATTTATAGAGGTTTTCCTTGTTTCCTAATATATAGTCTATCCTTGAGAATGTTCCATGTGCACTTGAGAAGAATGTGTACTCTGCTTTTTTGGGGTGGAGTGCTCCATAAATATCTATTAAGGCCATCGCATCTAGTTTTTCATTTAAGTCCACTATTTCCTTATTGACTTTTTGTCTGGATGATCTATCCATTGATGCAAGGGGGGTGTTAAGATCCCCTACTATTATTGTATTATTGTTAATATCTCCTTTTAGGTTTTTTAGCAGTTGTTTTATATACTTTGGTGCTCCTGTGTTGGGTGCATAGATATTCATAATTATGTCTTCTTGGTGAAGTGTCCCTTTTATCATTATATATTGCCCTTCTTTGTCTCTCATTACCTTTTTTATCTTGAAGTCTACTTTGTCTGATATAAGTATGGCAACTCCTGCTTTCTTTTGTTTGCCATTAGCTTGGAGTATCATTTTCCATCCTTTTATTTTGAGTCTGTGTTTGTCTTTAGAGCTGAGATGTGTTTCCTGGAGACAGCAAATTGTTGGATCTTGGTTTTTAATCCATCCCGCCACTCTGTGTCTTTTGATTGAAGAATTCAATCCATTTATATTTAGAGTGATTATTGATATGTGAGGGTTTAATGTTGCTATTTTATTGTTCATTTTCTGGTTCTTTTGCATTTCCTTCATTTCTTGTTGCATGTGTTTTGGACTTCAAATTCAGCTTGGTATTTCTGCATGCTCATTCTCTTAGTTTTCTCTCTATTTGTCATGTGTGGTTCTCTTCTGGTTATTTGTTTAGTGGTTACCATGAGGTTTATATAAGAGATCTCCTGGATAAGATAGTACATTTTCAGACGCCTCCTGTTTCCTTAGGCTGAGTCAATTCAATCCCTTTCCTCTTCTCCTCCTTATTTGTTGTTGTCACTACTTATTCCATCTTGTGTCGTGAGTTTGTGTTTACAGTGATGAGCTTGAATTAAATTTTGATGTTATCCAACCGTACTTTGTTCTGGTTTAGTCTCCTTGCTGAAATCTTTGTATCTCCGCTCTCATTTTTTTTTTCAGGCCTAAGGGCCTCCTTGAGTATTTCTAGTAGCGAGGGTCTTGTGGTGATGAACTTTCTTAGCTTTTGTTTATCAGGGAGAGTTATTATTTCTCCTTCATATTTGAAGGATATTTTTGCTGGATAATGTATTCTTGGTGTACGGTTTTTGTCTTTCATGATTTTGAATATATCATTCCAGTCTCTCCTAGCCTGTAGAGTTTCTGTTGAGAAATCAGCTGAGAGCCTGATAGGGTTTCCTTTGTATCTTATTTTGGTTTTTTTTTTGTTTGTTTAGCTGCCCTTAATATTATTTCCTTGTCATGAAATCTTGTCAATTTTGCTGCTATGTGTCATGATGATTGTTTATTCCTGTTTATATATGTAGGTGATCTATTGATTTCATTCACTGTTATTTCCATCTCCTTCCCTAGGTTAGGGAAGTTCTCAGCTATTATTTCTTTGAACAAACTCTCTGCTCCTTTTTCTTTTTCTTCTCCTTCTGGAATACCTATTATCCTTATGTTGCTTTTCCTCATTGAGTCTGATATGTCTTGAAGAATTTCTTTTTAGTCTTAGCTCTCTTGCCTCCTCTATCTGGAGCGTTTCTGCATGGTTATCCTCGATAATGCTAATTTGTTCCTCCATATTTTCAGTTCTGCTCTTTAAAGACTCCATTTTTTCCACTATCTTGTTCATTTTGTTTTTCATCTCCAATAATTCTGATTGGTTTTTCTTTATGGTTTCAATCTCTTTTGTGATGTAATCCCTGAATTTGTTGATTTGTTTCTGTGTGTTCTCTTGTATTTCATTGAGTTTGTTTATGATAGCTATTTTGAGTTCTCTGTCATTCAGGTTATCAAATTCTGTGCCTTTGGGGTTGGTTTCTGGGTGTTTGTCATTTTCATTTTGGTCTGTAGACATAACAAACCTTTGCATGGATCCCACGACTTTACTTTTTCCTCTCATCTTGAAGTTGGTCCTGCAGTTTTCACCTGCTGCCACTGGATGGAGATTGTGAGTAGTGTGTTCTGAGCCCGCTGCAGTCCTCGGAGGGATTATGTTGAAATGCAGGGTGTGTGGGTGGGAGGGGTTGTCTCTTTCTCCTGCTCAACCCAGGAGTTTCCTTTCTGGCTCTTTTGGGGCATTTGCCACACCCCCAAAACAGTCTGTCATCGCTTCCCTGTGGGGATCTCTCGACAGTCTGTGAGAGCACCTGGAGGGTGATAGTTTTCCCTGCAGAGGGCCGTCCCTCCCTCCTCTGTCTATGAGCCATGCTGTCTGTCTTTGCCAATCAATTGGGGAGGGGGAGTAAAACTTCTTACCTCTCCTCATGTCCTTTGGGGCTTCCTGTGCCTCCACCATCTGATGTATGGCAGCAGGGGTTTCTTAAAAGTCCTTTGTAGTGTTTGATTGACCCCTGTTGGAATGCAAATGATGTTTTCATTGTGTCTTAGGGGGCAGAGATTCAAGGAGGGTATCTCACTCTGCCATGATGCTGATGTCACTCTCTCCAGGGTATGAACTTTGAGAGTCTAAAACTGTTTTCTAAACTGTGCATCATAACCTACTGTGGGTAAAAGTAATTTAATCAGTCTGACCAACTTATTTTTAAAAAATACATATCCTATCTATGCCTATAGGAAATAATATAATGACAATCTTGGAAGGTAGCACATAATAGTATTATTTCTTGAAACCTTTGTTTCAACATTGTGTGTGTGTTTGTGAATTCATAGATACATCAGATCATAAGGCTAAATGCCTTTCTTTCATGGTTTATGGTCAAAAATGTTTGAGATATACTGTTTAGCTAGTGTGATCAATACAACTACTTACCTCCAATACAGATTTCTCCAATAAGGACCCACTCTTTAATTTGCACTCTCCTGTAATGAACTGCTTAAGAAATATCCAAACCTTCCCCCTCATTCCTCAGACATAGTAAGAATGTGAATTCAATGATAACCATGTCTATTATTAAATAGTAGGCATGCTACAATAAGAAAGGTAGTATTGTTTTAGTGACAGAGAGTTACAATTTGAGGACATAGGGGTGTCAGAATTTAAAATCCAAAAGAAGCTCCAAGTAACGTGCTGAGCACAATGCAATTGCTAGGTTACAATAAGAAGATTTTGCAATTTAACATACACCCTTTTGCATTAGGTGAGGAGAAAACAAGTAAGCACGTAAGAAATCTAAATCATCATCTGAAACTTCTGTAAACACTTTGAAAAGAGTGTGAAGGAGAAGAGACACTGAGCTCTTTCCAAATATATCTGTGAAATGTGAAGTCACTCTAGCAAGGGGGACCTCTCATCTATATGAAAATGAAGAACAACCAGGCAGAGAGAACACTCTGCTCCTCAAGTAACAAGAATCAAAAGCAAGGCTGGATGCCAGAAGGCATGTTATATAAAGACACAACACAGGAGGGACAGTTGTGTTAAGAGTGGGCCACTAAGAATCACAGCTGCTTTCATATTTACATAAGAATTGACCCATGACACAAGTCCTCCACCCTTTCTCTTATTCCCAGACCTTAAGAATGTCTCTTAAGAATGTCATCTATGCTCACACTCCTCTCCATCAGTCATTTAAAATTCAGCACACTGTCATCCTCACCACAAAACCTCACTGTTAAGATGTACACCGTGTAAACTTACAGCAAAAAGGTTGTGGGATAGGGAGCATCTTTAAGAAAAATCTTTAGTCTCAACACTTGTTCTAATACTCTTACTAAAGCAATGAAAAAATATGTTTCTTCAGAATTCTCTAATATTTCTATATTTGTGTATCAGGGACAATTTGTAGAGAAATGAGAGAGGATGGGATGAGAAACAGCCTGACCTCTTTTGATTTCCACAATCAAAGCCAAGATGTATAAAGGAAAAGTAAGAAGCAGCAATGACAGGGCACTTTGCAGTGTGGGAGTTCAAGGTGAAGGGATCCCAAGGTGGCAGCAACTTCTCAAGAGACCTATGGCAATAGATCATTTTTTCCAATAAGCAGGCAACAAGTTTGCACCTGCTTCTGATTATCTTCATCAATATTTTCCCAAAGTAGCAACAATAAAAAAAAATCTACATGTCTTTATAAGAATTTAGACACTGTAAATGATGGTCCTAACTCTTCAATATGATGTCTATTTTATTACTCCACTTGAGTCAGCAGTTTAGGATTGATACAAACCTAAAAAACTAGTGTTGCAGAAGGTGGAGAGAATATTATTAGCACAAAATCTGGAGTAGAATATGGTCATAATCACTCTAAAAGTGGCAGCTCTTCTAAAACTAAGGGGCACTGAGATATTAAATACTGCCAGCTAATACACAGATTCTGATTAACAGCATACCATACTACTGTCAACAAAAATCAGCAGTTTTACAAGGCAAAGACATAGTTTGGAAAGTAAAAGAGGCTTTATTAAAGGTTTGTAAACTGGGGAGGTACACCTCAACTCCTAAGTTGACAGGTGAGCCCCTCTTTGGTCTTGGAGTGGCTGGGTTTTTAAAGGCAAAGGAACTGCAGGGTATACAGGACTAAGTCCAGTTTCTGATTGGTTGACCTTTCCTCCAGTTACAGATTATCTTGTGCCTGGGGGCTTTTCAAATGTCCCAACTGCAGGAAAAATGTCTGCATTGTTCTCCAGCCATCTGGCGGCAGTCAAGGTTAAAATGCAATATTTTATTCCTGGCCATAATTCAGCCTTGAGGTGGTCATGGTGACCATCACATGACTCTGGCCTCACTCTTATCTCTGTCTTTTATCACTACCAACTTACAAAGCACAGAGGAATAACATCCAGTCTCTGCCAAGAACAACTCAAAGAACACTTTTTTCAAAAAGAAATGACAATCTCAAATCTGGCAAAATAGAAAACACCTCCAAATACAAATTGGCTCAAATAGTCAAAATTTTAAAGTAGGATACAAAGGTCCTTAACAATATCAAAGTATTAAAATAATAAGTATTAAAATATTGAAATAACAACAGAGTAAAAACAACATTTTCAACAAAAGAAGAATGTGACTAAAAATTACAGTGTCACACTTCACCATCAGATGAATAAGCAGAAAGTAACTAGTAGCAGAGATATGTTGCCAAGAGAAGGGCAAGAGCACAGAAAGAGGCCCTCTCTGAGGCACAATGTAAAAGGAAAACCTAAAGCTGAATATGGAGCAGACATTTAGAGTAACCCCCTGGAAAGACAGCCCCTGCCAAACACAAGGTAACACTAAAGGAAGTTGAAACCCATGGAACACTGAGAGCAATGACAACAAATCCCAAACCCAGCTCAACTCCTGACTAGCTTGACTCAAAACCCTACACAAGGGCCGGCCCCGTGGCATAGTGGTTAAGTTTGTGCACTCCGCTTTGGCGGCCCCAGGTTCACAAGTTTGGATCCCAGGTGCAGACCTACACACCACTCATCAAGCCATGCTGTGGGGGCATCCCATATACAAAATAGAGGAAGATGAGCACAGCTGTTAGCTCAGGGCTAATCTTCCTCACCAAAAAACACCCCTACACGCAAGTTCTATCAGAAGGACAGGAGTGCACATATCTAGACATAAAAACTATTTACTTCAACCTCTGCTATCCTACACAAGATGACTGTCTTTAGCAGTAAATTAAAAGACATTTAAAAAGCAAAGAAAATAGCACACTGTCAAGAGAAAAAATAATCAATATAATCAGACTAAGGTGTGACACAGATGTTGGAACTATCAGATAAGATTATAAAATAATTATAATATGTTAAATGTTCTAACAGAAAAGGTGGATACACAACTCTACGCATTTGTCAAAATTCATATAACTGCACACTAAAAAAGTGCATTTTACTCTAGGTAAATTAAACAACACATAAGTTTTTTTTTAAATATGTGTTCAAAGAATTTTAATACTGTGGAGGAAAATGTTTTAAAACCATAATTGAAAAGGCTCTTTCATGGGCACAGTTTTATAATAATAAAAATATTATATATCTATATGTACATAATTCAACAAATAAAAACTGGGTGAAAGTACAACAAAATACTGATGGTGGTTTTCTATGTGAGGAAAAATGATAAATTACTTATATTTTCTTCTTTATATTTTTCTATGATTATCAAAATAAGTATATACTATTTTAATAGGAAGAATATTTAAAATACATCACGGTTTCAGACTTCATAATCTAGAAAACAGGGTTTTCCCTGTATGTTTCACAAGATTCAATTTGCCTGAGTACAATTGAAAATGTTAGTTTTAATAAATGCAAAGAAAATCAACCTTAGTTTGTACACCTTTTATTATTATACATAACAATATTCTCAAGTAGAATCCACTTTGTACTCAATTTTAAAAAGTTTTTCAAGACTACATTTATATCATATTGGAAAAATAAACAAGCCTCTCTTGGGCTTCTATTCACCATAGACCCTTTGGATCACAGTGTACTCAATAGTGCTTCATATCCTCATGTTCATCAATGAAACATCTTTACACTAGAATGGTGCTACTCATATTTTAAAATTCATTTTTAAATGGTGTAATCTACTTCTCTTCATTCTATATGTTTTCAGATGATCTCAACACACCTTATCCTAAGAACCCATTGACCACCAAAACTCCAGTTCAGTCCTACTAATACAGTGAAGAAATATACATAATTATTATTTAGTTATTCTCTCACATTCTATTTCTAAAGGATCTATTCCAACTAACATTTAGTTTTAAAGGAAAAGAGGATAAAATGGAGTGCAGGTAGAAATATATGTAAACGCATTGCTTTGACTCTTTATTCAATAAAAAATTAAAGCCTTGAATCAGTAAGCCATTTGAAATATCTCACCTTTACTTTCTTCTTCCAACAGGGAAAATTTTACTTAATAGCTAGACCAAGAGAAAATAAATGTACTAGCTGTCTTTTCCTACTATATCAGGGTACTCTGAAACAAATTTTATAAGTCATAATACTAACTTTATCAGTATTCAGATATATCCTCCACATGATATAACCCCAACATTTGCCACATACTTATGAGATCATTATTGTTCTCACATAAATTTGTGAAGAATAAATAAATTAATACAAAATATTAAAGAAAATTGACTGAGAATTTAGGAGAACATATTAAAAGATAATTACAGAGCACAATATATTCAAGAAATCTGCTTTTTATAAGAATGCATTATTGATGACACTGACCAAGGCAACACTATCTCTTATATCACTGAGAAATGCTTTTTATAATAAATGACTAACCAACTAACAGCAGGAAAAACAAGTAGGGCATTTGTTTTTTACTTAATAAGAAGTTCAGCTATAGACAGGCAAGGGTTGGTATAGCAGTTCAACAACATCAAGGTCCAGACTTTTTCCATCCTTCCTATCAACCATCATCACTGTGTTAGTATATTCACCTTGTGTTTATTGTCTAATGGTCTCACAATTCCAGGCATCATGACCACACTCATAGGCAGAAGGAAATTGGTAGCCAGGCTACTCTCTCTTTTGTAATGGGGAGAAAAATTTCTTTCATGAACACCACAACAGAATTCCCTTTGTGTGGCACCAGGTAGAACTGGGTCACATGAACCCTGATAACTGAAAGGGAGTCTGGGAGATTGACTATGTGGCAAAGAAAGGATTGTCATGATTGGCTTAGACAATGGCACATGTCTTCACAAGTTCAGGGTTACATAAGAAGAGAAGAAATTGTTGCATAGTGTCTGCCACACATCTGTAATTATACGGCCAGCCCTATATTGAAGTAACGGAAAGTTGAATATGATATTTCTACAAAATTCCCTGCCTACTAAAAAATAGTTTTCCAAACTTTTGTTCATTCCTATAATCAATGCTTTCAAGGTTATGTTGTTGATATAGTCTGGGATATGTATAGCATTTCCTGCATTCTGCCTGATTATATAATTTCAGTTTTCCTAATATTGATAATTTCCTCAGAAACATTCAGGTGAACAAGTAACTAAAATTTCCTTTCAGATCTTAGCATATTAAGAGAGACTATTTTTACTAACACTCTCTTCTATAATGTTACATGAAAGGACAACACTGAGATAGAGATTAGACCATACTTGTGAGGCATGTAGACTGTATCAATGGTGCTATCAGAAGCTAAGCTAGTCCTAAGACTTTCCAGAACTAAAGATGAATTGGTCCTGCTGCCTCCAGAGCTAGGGAAAGTTCTTAACAATCCCAGTAGCACTCAAGGGGGATAGAAGGTAATCTACATCATAGCCCCAAAAGCTCAACAGGGCAGCAGTTTTTGGGCAGCCTCCTTGAACTCTGTGGGACTTCTCCTAGATTCTGAAGGGCTCAAGAAAGCACTGGGACATCTTTAGGTGCTCATCCTTCCACTTTCCTTGAATAGTCACAGATACAAAGGGAACCAACCATTCTCTCATAATCTGGAGATGCTCCTCCAGTAAGAGAGGAGAGGAAGTAATGGGGTAGGAGAAATGAGAACGTACGGCAACAGAGGCAAGAGGTAACTCTTTCAAGGTTGTCAACATTGTGAAGTATACAGGGTGATGGAAGACGAGGAAGCCAAAGAAAATATCATTTAATAATTCAACCTTTTAGAGGGAAATTTTTACATAGTGGTAGAAATTGATACCAGAACAAAGGAGGGAGTGGGAAATGAAGAAAGGAGAGAGCGCGTGTAGACTACTTTTTCTACCTCTTGGTGAATAGAATGGTAGTTCAAGCAGATGTCACTGGCAAGTAAAGGAGTACGAAATGGAGGTTTTCCTATGCTCCAGATCACAGAGAGCTCTGCCGGGCATCTGATTCTCTTCTAAATACTTTAAACATGTAAATTACCATCAAATGCTCATTGTTCATAACAATCATCTGGTAAAATGTTTCACGGATAGTTGAACACTATTGAAACAGTCTTTTCTTTTTTTTTTTTTGTGGGGAATACCAGCCCTGAGCTAACATCTGTTGCCAATGCTCCTCTTTTTGCTGAGGAAGACTGGCCCTGGGCTAACATCCATGCCCATCTTCCTCCACTTTATACGGGACGCCGCCACAGCATGGCTGACAGGCAGTGCATCGGCGGGCACCCGGGATCCGAACCCGCGAACCCCGGGCTGCCAAGCGCGGACTAAACCGCTGCGCCACCGGGCGGCCCCAAAACAGTCTTTTCTTAAAGCTAACAGGAAATAACATAAAATATCCCTTTTTCATTTCTTAAAGGAAAAAAATGTGTATGTGAGACAAAAGTAAAAAGAAGCAAATATACAGTGATTCCTTAGAGGAAATTAATGGTTCAAAACTCAGACGACTCTATCAGGAGTGATGCTGACCTAAGAGATGAACAAGAAAATCCTGTTAGGGTGGCTTTTCTTTCCTCTGAGCTGTACTGCTCTATTCCTGAGAAGGCTAAGGGAATCTTTCAGTGTAAGGGCTTTCCATTTATTGCAGTGATTCTCCACCATTGTAGAGTTTTTTTAAATAAATGTCCTTCTGCTTTTCCATCATGGCATAGTTCAAGTAATTCGGTGTTTCTTACTCAGGCTTAAAGCCAAAGCCTCTGAGGCCACTGGAGGGTGTCATGTGGTACAACACCTGCTATAAGCTCATCTTCACTTCAGTCAATGGGTTCAGAGAGCTGGGGCTGCACGGGTTACCTGCCATGTACTTTAGTCATAAGTAGTGTGTCTAAGTCAAATTCCTCTGTTTTCCAGTTTTCAGAACTAATTGTTTTCCTTGGTCTCCAAAAGTGTGGAGAAACTATGTACAATGATGAAGATATAACATGGCCTTTCTTGGAAGACTCCCTTCCCAAGTCACTAAATACTATTGGAAAAAAAGACATTTTTGCAGCGCCTGGTATAGCAAATACTCAATAAGTAATTGCTAAAATAAAACAGCATTGTCAAAGACCAAATCCACAAAGACTGCTTCTTTTTCTATGAGCATATTTCTCTGGATACCCAAAAAGCCCATGGTTGTCATATCATTTTTATCCTGAATCTTATCTGGTATCAAAACTCGGACATAGGGGCCTTCCAGGTGGCATGGTGGTTAAGTTTGCGTACTCCATCTCAGTGGCTTGGGGTTCACAGGTTCGAATTCCGGGCGCAGACTAATGCACCACTCATCAAGCCATGCTGTGGCGGCATCCCACATACAAAATAAAGGAAGATGGGCATGAATGTTAGCTCAGGGCCAATCTTCCTCACCAAAAAAACCTTCTGATATAGATCTGTAAATAAGATATCCAGGAATTACTAGCAACAGTTGCCAAAACTACTATGCAAACTCTTAAGTTTTGGGCAAGACATTGCATAACCATCTTTTGTTGGTTTTGATCTTTTGATGGTGGTTATGTATTTATTGAAGCAGAGTGGTTGAGAAAGCAAGCTCTAGATTCAGACTGCCTGAGCTAGTATCACAGCTCCACCACTTACCAAGTATGTGACTTTGGGCAAACTATTTAACATCTACTAGCCTCAGTTTTCTCATCTGTAAATAGGGTTAATACCTACCTTAGAATGTTGTAAAAATTAGATAAGGTCTTAAGGGAGTACCTAGCACATAGTAAAGTTCAAAAAATGTTACCTATCCATTATTAATAGGAAAATACTTCTATCATTATTTTCGTAATTTATTTCTTGGCACATTCCTTCCAGAACTTAGTCTTTACTTTCGCAGACTTAATTTGGACTTATTCCTTAAGAAAATGTTTAAAGTCAAATTCTGCCTCCCTCAACAATAAAAAAAAACTAATAAAAGGACAAATTATCAAACACTGTGATTGATTTAGTTTGGGACACAGTGTTTTCCTTTAAACAAACAAAAAAATGCAACATTCACTGCATATATCTTGGATTACAATGCCATGGATTTGGTTGTCTTTAGGTTACAATAACAGCAGCAGCTTAGAAACTGGGTGAAAGGACACATTAAAACAAGCGAATCTTTCCTCCTTTCTAAATGCCACTCATGATGATTCAACATTCAGGCCTCATAGTAATTCTTCTGATTTGCACAGTTTGGCAGTTTAAAAGCACTTTCTCATATAAGATCTCATTTATTTTAATATCCACAATATCTGTGAAGCAGAGAAACGAACTGTCACTTATCCTTTTCTAGGTAAGGAACTTGAGGCCACTGGAGGTCCAGTTTTGGTCTAGCTCATGCTGTTAGTGATTACACAGGGACTTTCTGTCTCTAAGGCTGGTGCCCTTGGAAACAGTCCAAGCTCCCTCCAAAATACGTTGATTAACCAATAAGAATGGCAGATATACCAGTCCTTTAATTAAACCCTTTAGGAAACACTGAGACAGTTAAAGGGTAGTGGCCGAATCCACTGATGCTTTTGCAGCATCCTCGGTCATTTACTGAAAGAGTATTGAGTCAGTTCCATAGTGCTCTATGTTTTATTGAGTACTCAGAAAAGAGAATTAATGAGCAGGTCCTTTAAGTATTTAAAAAGTGCTTCTAGGGGGGCCGCCCGGTGGTGCAGCAGTTTAGTCCGCACTTGGCAGCCCGGGATTCGCAAGTTCAGATCGCCGACGCCCACAGATGCACTGCTCGTCAGCCGCACCGTGGCGGCGTCCCATATAAAGTAGAGGAGGATGGGCACATATGTTAGCCCAGGGCCAGTCTTCCTCAGCAAAAAGAGGAGGATTGGCGACGGATGTTAGCTCAGGGCTGGTCTTCCTAATGACAACAACAAAAAAACCTTAAAAAGTGCTTCTAGGAGCACAAAGAAATATGAAAGTCTATAGTTTCTAAATCTACCACATGCACACCCGCACCCAGAGCCTGTAGGTATAGCAGGTCTTTTTTCTATGTCAAAAATTCTATCATCCAAAATACATTAAAACTATGCCTGAAGGATCAATATGCTCCAATTAGTAATATTAAGGTCTGAGATCATTTTAGATCAAGTAATAACTAAGAAATAAGAATTTATTTGGCTTGGACTGTACCAAAACTGGTTCTGAAGGAATCTCTTATAGTATATTGATCCTATCTGTTCAAAAACTCATACTGTAATTTACTTTGTTTAGTTACTGGCTAAGGATGCCAGGGTAGAATGCATCATCCTCATCCACTCTGAAGAGGGAAAGTGATGTGGAAGAAAAAGGAGATTTGGAGACAGACAGCTTGGGCTGATATCCCAAGTCTGTTATTTACCAGCTGGTAGCTTTGGAAAGGTCCTACTCTACTTTAGTCTCTGTGACACTGTCTAGAAAAGGGCAATTATAATGACATTTCACCAGGTCATTGTGAAGATTAAAATAGATAATTTATGTAAAGGGCTTGTAGTGTATATTATTATGTTTTCTGACTATCCAGCACTTTTTGAACATCCTTCCAAAATTTGGAAAATTTCCATCCTTATGGGCCCTCCTCCTGAAAGTAGAAGCCAAGAACCCTAACCCTCCTTGCACCTAGGGCCCAGACATGTGACCCAAGCTTCCTCCCCAGGCACATGCCCCTCCTAGTGGGCATGCCCAATGTTGACAATATAAGCTGGGGCCTGTACTCCACAGCAGTGCCAATAGGATCTCCCTGGAGATCCAGCAATGTGATTTCAGCTAACATCATTTCATAAACCAATATAATTTAATAAACCCTTTTTTGCAAGACTAGTTGGAGTGGTTTTTGCTATTAGCAACCAAGAAACCCTGATTGAAGCAGTATCTATTCTAGAATATGGCAAGTACATACACAACAAATGATAGTTGCCCATCACCCCTCTGTGTAGAGTCCATTACATTAAAGAGCACAACCTAATAACAGATAACTTTTGCTGAGTTACTATGAGCCAGAAAAATGAGTTTTAAATCAGAGTGATTATATCAATTTCCAAAGTTCAAAGGGATAGTAAATAGTAGAACCCAGATTGGATAATCATCATAAATAAAAACGTATTTTACAGATAAGGAAACTGATACCAGAGAGGTGAAACTTCCCAAAGTCACAGAGCTCGTAAACAAAGTAGCCAGGGTTTCATATGATACTACTATGTTTTCTTCTATTTTCAATCATATAGCAATAGGTCTTATCTTTTGAATACTATCTACAAGTTACTGGTACAATTTAGATTACGGTTTCTGGAAGAATTCTCTCTTTGACCTTTTCAATAAGAATAATAATTTTTAAAAAATCCCACACTACTTACTGTGAATGGAATTCTATCTTTTCTTCAAAATGAGTTCTTCAAGTTGTTCTTCAAAATGAGTTCATACTAGTGGCATATTCTATAACTGAAGAGTAAGAGATGAAGTCATTATATCTTGATCGATCCTGATGCCCTAACTATTATCTTCCGCTTTGGAATTGCAGACTCTAAATTATATAGTCAATAAATCTCATGGGTTCATTATAGTTATAGATTCCAGACGTCAGTTCTTGATTTTTGTATTTTGTTGGTTAGGTGACTATCTAGATACTACCAAACAAGTGAAAATAGCATCATCTGTAGGAGGCCCTTTACTCCTGAGAGTTGCAGTTCTCTTTGTTATTATATACTAACTCTATTGAAGTCATTAAATGTGGCTTCAGCATTAAGGATACCGAAGTAGTTGCTGCTGGTCCAATCACAAAATAGCCTGTTGCAACACCTACTAGGCACTCAATAGGTGGCAACTGAATTCTTTTTTAAATGAATATTTATGATACCCATGCTGCTTTGTACTGGAGATTATGCTGAACACTACCTACACATATTCTTTTGTAGCCAGAAACTCTTTTTTTAACAAGGAAGACAAAATTTCAGCTTTGAAGGTTCCAAGTTAGATGCTTGGGGTGGGGCTGGGGGGTTCAAAATATTCCCTTGTCAATTTCTTCCTTGTGTGCTTGTCTTATTCCTGGAAATAAAGTAAACCAAAGACAAAAGAACCAGAGACACAGAAGCATAAAAGCTGTTCAGTGTGTTGCTATTCACATTACGAACAGGAAACCACAAAATCTGAAAGAATACGCTTAGTCTCATTTCAACCATAACCAAATCTGAACAGTCGAAGGGACAATTTGGTAACACACAAACGCTTGATGCTCATCTGAGACATCAGATTTCTCTTGACATCTCCAACAGATGAGTGACACAGCAGTGCATAAAGGATGCCAAATCCAGTTTTTGAAAGGAAAAAACTAGGCAGCAATTTCAACGTTTGAGAAAAAGAGGCTGGACTCATTTCTTTACTAAATCTATTTGATCACTTGTTTTAGCCTCATTGCTTTGCAATATTTTTTCAGCTTCAAAACAAAAGAAAGCACCAAAAATGTAGCAAATCTCTTGGAGTCATGTTGGGACAAGAGAAGTACTTAACTGAAGATTGGCAAGTCAGGAGAATGAGCATTTCAGGGACCGAGCAGCAAGCCTAAAATTGAGGGAATATAGAGCTTCTAAGTCTCCTAAAGACAACACGGCATGAGGCCTGCTGTAACAGCAGAGACTGACCTTGAAGTCTGAAGGTGAGCATGTACACGACTGGTCTGCACTACCAGAGGTGCCCAGTGCTGAAGAAAGGGAGACATGGGGCACGTGCACCAGGGCTGGGAACACAGCAAGGGCTGTTTGAAAAAAAAGATGTTTTTTTCCCCTCTCCCAAAGAGGGAGTTGGATGAAAATTCCAACAAAAAGGGGATTTTGTTTCCTTGGCTCTGCATGGAGATGATCACCCTCAGCTAATTATGATAAACACCAAAGATCTAACATCTTCCCTGCAGACCCATAAGAGAGATGTCTGAGAAAATACCAGTAGGATGCTTGTAAGGCTGAATTTCCAAAGTAACGTCAAAGGGAATTGTAAGATATGAGAACATCAGGGGAAATCAGTGCTGTATGTGCAAAGGAAAAGTTCAATTGTGTCAAGATATCTGTTCTTTTGTATACTTTTTCCAACAGGAGACTCATCAAAGCTTACTGAAACTTACATAGTTACATGAGAGGATATGTTACATGAAAGACTGGACAACCAGGATTTGGGTAGGATGTCCCAGTGTTCCTTGGTCATTGACAACTGCTCGTCTTCATAAAAAGGAATTTAAAGTCCTGCTTATTCTCCTGCTTACCCACCTCCCTCCTAATTATTAACCAAAACTCCCAGTCACCAAGAGGAGTTATTATTTTGATTAACTTGGCATTAAACAGGAAGTGATATACTTAAACCTCTCAAAGGGAATTTTCCCCCAGAAAGACTCTTGTTAACCAAGATCAATCTCCAATTAGAAGATGATTCTTCCTTCACTCTCCTAATGGCTGGCACTTCAGACTAAAGGGTCTTTTTGTCAGCATTCCTCAAAATATACCTTGGAGGTGACTGCCTGTGACTAAGCCTAACACTAGCTGTGATCGGTACATTGGATTTGCACCCTGAATTCCCTCTGGTGCTAATTAATATTTGCAAAATGGAAATTTTTGATAAAATTTTCATCACTGAAGTACAGTGTGTACCAACATTTATAAAAGACTTTGAGTGTCACTGGAAAACAAATGAGGTGAAATAATATCTTTTTATCACCATGTGAAATTTAGGGAAGGTTCTAGTCCAATGTAATTACATACTTTTGTAAAATATGTAAAATTAAAGTTTTAATTATTAGGATCAAATTAAAAAATCACATGTTAAGGCGTCCCTATTTAAACATACTAGAAATATAGTCTACAATATTGCATCTTCTCTTCTCCCCTTTGAAAGCTAATTTCAAGAAAAATAGAAGCCTATCATTATAATTTATATCATAATACCTCGACTCTATAAGTGTTTATTGAATAATTTAGACATCTAAAAATGCCCAACCCAGAATGATACATGAAATATTACAAGATAAATAAATACCAAAAGAGAACTGAACCTAGCATATCTGTTTCAGATATTTGTTTTTAAGCAATAGAAATCTTTTAAAAATCTCAAAGGGTGAGAAATTTTATATTGTATCTTGATGTAAGACTAGGATAATAATCAAGGATCTACTAAGTCATAGTTCTAGTCATCATTTCCTACGCTAAATGTGATGGTTAATTTTATGTGTCAACTTGACTGGACCACCGGGTGCCCAGACATGTGATCAAACATTATTCTGGGCATGTCTATTAGGGTGTTTCTGGATGAAATTAACATTTGAATCAGCAGACTGAATAAAGCAGATTGCTTTTCCTAATGTAGATGGCCCTTATTTCATCAGTTGAAGGCCTAAATAGAACAAAAAAGATGACCTTTCCTCAAATGAAACAGAATTCCTCCTGCCTGACTGAGCTGACATTGGTCCTCTTTGGCCTTTGAAGGTGCCCTTGCCAGTGTGGGCCCCTGAAATTTAAGCTCTATTAGATTAACAGTAGATCTATCTCTGATTTCTTCCCATGACAGAGCAAGTGAACAAGGAGCTGGGAAAATGAGAGGCAAATGAGTGGAAGAAGCAGTGAATTCAAGAAGTCAATAATCACAAGTCAGCATACATCCTGGCCAATTCTAGGCAGGTGGTGGGTGGGGGAGGGCGACAACTGTTGGTGTAAAGTAGAGAAGAGAATATGACCACAATGAAATGCATTAGAATGTGTCACTCAATCGGAGTAGGAGCCATGTGAGCATTGACTATACATCATACTGCAAGTATCCATGTATGGAGCATACGTATAACGCGGAGATCTCCTGAGAGGAAGGAACAAGAGAGAAGGGGGAGCCTGGCACACGCTAAATACTTTACAGACATGATTTTGTTTAACTCTCACAACAGTCCTGGAGAGTGGGTATTATTATGGCCATTTTACAGATAAAATTGAACATCAGAGAGGTTAAAAACCTTCCCAAGGTCACAAGCTAGTAATTACCAACCCTGACCTCACCACCTTTGTGTCCCACTGCCCATCCTCATTGGCAGTAAAGTATCTCTCATGCATTTCAGACAGGAAATGCCAAAACATAGGGACTTTTCAGTACTAGGTCACAGCCATTCAATGGGCCATTGAAAGTGACTAAATGAGTAGTTAGGGAAAATAAAGCAAATGATTTAGACTATGGTCAATCTTGTGTAAAGTTGTTGAGAACCAATGAGAAAGGGCTTTCCAGAAAATGGCAATTCAATACAAGTCTGTTCTGCAGCTTTCAGTCAAACTTTCCACCTAAATGCCATTGGAGTAGGTATCAGAGCTTCCTCCTGTATAATGAGATTTCACTGGAGACTATGGCTTGAGTCAAGAGGGCACTGAATGAGAGGTAGCCACTCACCTGACCAAGGGTTTGCCAGCAATTTCTTATGAAACACAGGCTCCAGCTGGGCAAATTCAAAGTGTGATTGGCATGTGAAGATTAAGTCAATATAAAGAAGAAGAGGGCTACATAAATGAAAACTGGACAGAGAGTATAGATATAAATGGTCATATAAATTCACTTAGAAGAAATAAATAAGGAGAGATCTGTGAGGTGAGTTTGGCGGCTTAAAATAGCAGACAGTATTTGGAAATCATGAAATCATTGTTTGCTTCATAATCAGAAAATAGAGGCGGGATTAAATAATGCCTCGTTTACGTATTAGATAATTTAGGCCTATTTTCTCCTTTATTTAAATAATACTTTCAGTGATATACATTTCCAGAAGTGTGATATATATGTGTGTATATATTTTTTCCAGAACTTATTCTTTTGTATAGTACTAATACATGGTGATGTTGTAAAAGACCTAAGAGTAAATATTTTAAAGGCAGATTATAAGGGGGGAAATTAATGTTTAAAATAGAATTCTCAAAAATCAGTGACAGTAAAGGTAAATGATAAGTGAAATTGTATGTCTAACTAATATAGGCATATAAAATAAGATAGCTTTAGAAAGATTGAATTCCTCTATTCATTCTGAAGTGGAAAACAATGAAGACTTTATTATACATGGATGCTATGGAGTGGAGCTAAATTTAGGGGGATCATAAAACTACCTTTCATTTGCTGTCCCAAGATTTGGAAGTGTAACACATTTCAAGATTGGGCTGCAGAACCTCCTTTAAAAAGGTGTCGTATGTTTGAAATCCGTATAGTCACATGGAATGAAAGCTACCACCTGGGTTTTAATGGATACAACTAGCTCTTTGAATATTTTCTCAGATGAGGGTTACACTAAGGAAAATAAGAATCTACCTGGAAAGTTACCTCACTTGAAAAACAGTTCACAGAAAAATTCCATCCCAGCTCAGATTTTTTTTTTTTCTGGAGCAAATTAAAAGCTAGAGAAAATAAAGTATTTTCAGATTTTTTTTTCTTTTCTTTCTTTCTTTTTAAAATAGACTTTATTTTTTAGAGCAGTTTTAAGTTCACAGCAAAATTGAGAGGAAGATACAGAGATTTCACATATATCCTTTGCCCCAACTCATGCATAGCCTCCCCCATTATCAACATCTTCCACACTTGCTACAACTGATGAACCTACTTAGACACCTCATTATCACCCAGAGGCCACAGTTTACATTAGGGGTTGCACATTCTATGGGTTTGGACAAGTGTATAATGACATATATCCACCATAATAGAAAATATTTGGGGGCTTTTCAAATCTTACTTTTTTATATTTAAACTAAAACTATGAGATGTGTTTTTTCCTAATTATGTTTTCCTTCTCCAGACATCATAATCTCTAAACATGACAGTTACTGGTTTTGTTCCATATATTTAGATATAGGCTGAGGTACTTTGATTAGGTAATCTGTCTATTCAGAGAGAATCACCGTATCTGCTAAAATAATTAGAATATAATAAAATATACCAAAATATAAAGCCATATTAGGAAGGATTAGGAGAAGGTGTCAAGATGGCACGTAGGCAGACTCTGAACTCACCTCCTCCCATGGGCACAACAAATTTACAACTACTCTTGGAACAATTACCCCAAGAGAGAACCGAAAACTGGATAAAAAGAACCCCCACAACAAGGGACAGTGCTGACTGAGGTGGAAGAGGCAGAACTTCCTCCCTGGAGAGAAAAAAGCCACCTTCTAGCTGGAGCACTTCATGGCCAGCTGAGAGCAATCTTAAGGTATGAAGCCTTCCCTGGAGGAGTCAGGGATCTGAGCAGAGGAGCATTACCACAATAGGCAGCTTTTGGACTCAGCACAACCGAGACGAGTGTCATAACATCTGGCTTGGCTGGCTAAAAACAACAAGAAATACCCCCAGAAAAACTATCAGACTTAAAGGGAAAGAAAAGCCTGCCTTTAAAGAGGCCATGCAGAAATTCACCTGTTTCAGAAAGCAGCCTAAAATCACCAGAAAGAAAGGTGCACAGTCCTTTGACTGAAAAGAGATTCACCTGATAGGCTCTGGGTGCATCTCAGTGAGAGGTGAGACCTCTGCAGAGACTGAGACATTAATGGCAGCTGTTGTGACCTAGTACAGGCGTACAAACACTGACACTGGCAGACACCGTTGGAGTTCTTCCCCTGGCACAAAGGTCTGCACCTCCCACTAGAGCACCAATTTAATCCAGCTCAGCCAGAGCAAGCAATCTGCTCTAGGCACTGGCCCCACCCAACAGCAAACCCTCAGGCAACTTGTGGGCCCACATAGGCAGGGTGCCTGGAACCTCTGTAGCCCAGCAAGTGGGTCTGCCTCTGCAAAGCAGGGTGTGCTCAAGGAGTGGGCCTGCATTGGTGGAGTGTGTGGCGCCTCCACAACCAGACTACTGGGTCCGCTTCAGTGGGTCGGGGCATGTGCATGGAGAAGGACTGTGTTGACAGAATGTGTGGCCCTGTGGGCAGTGGGGCCTGTCAGCTGCAGCAGACTTGTGCTTCTCAAACAGCCACATACGGGACTGGCCCCACCTTCCAAAGCCTGAAACAATTGGGTGCTCCCATGTCTGGGGCCAGCACCACTCAGCTGCAACCCTGAAACAGTTGACAACAGCTTTGTAGGCCAGAGGCCTGCAGCAATTGCAAGCCCCTGAGCCTAGCAATCAGTCACATGGGGGCCTTTCTCACTTAACAGAAAAGCTGCAACAGGAATGTGCTATTATACCTTGCAGCCAACTGTGCTGTGGATACCCACACCCAATAAAGTGACCGAAGGGTCCATAGAAGCCAGACACAGCTGAGCATTACAACCAGCTGGCCAGGGGCACAGTCCAGCCTCCCTGGGCACCTGCAGCAAGAGCAACCCTGCCATAACAGAAGGACACATGTAACCTACACAGGAGACACTCCTGGAACATTTGGAACTAGTGATGAGAGGTAAACACTGCTGGGCCTCATAAGGCATCTCTTACACAAGGCCACCTCTCCAAGAGACATAGGTGGACATTAGGAGACATAGCTGATCTACCTAATACATAGATATAAGCACAGAGAAAGGGGCAAAATGAGGAGGCAAAAGAATAGATTTCAGTAAGAGAACAAGACAAAATCCCAGAGAAAGAACTGAACAAAACAGAAATAAACAATGTACCTGACAAAGAGTTCAAACAAAGAGTCATAAGATGCTCACTGATCTTGGGAGAAGAATGGATGAACTCAGTGAGAACTTCAACAAATAATGGGAAAATACAAAAAAGAACCAATCAGAAAGGAAGAATACAATACTGGAAATGAAACATTCACTAGAGGGCCTCAATAGCAGAGTAGATGATACAGAAGAAGGGCTCAGTGAGCTGGATGAAAGACTAGAGGAAATCACCCAAGCTGAACAGATAAAAGAAAAAAGAATTAAAAATAATGAGAACAGTCTAAGGGACCTCTGGGACAACATCAAGTGCACTAACATGCTTGTTACAGGTGCTCCAGAAAGAGAAGAGAGAGACAAAGGGGCAGAGAATCTATCTGAAGAAATAATAGCTGAAAATTTTCCTACCTAAGGAAGGAAACAGACATCCAGGTACAGGAAGCAAAGAGAGCACCAAAAAAGATAAACCCAAAGAGGCCTACACCAAGACACATTATAATTAAAATGTCAAGAATTAAAAATAGGGGCCAGCCCGGTAGTGTAGTGGTTAAGTTCACACACTCTGCTTTGGCGGCCCAGGGTTTGCAGGTTCAAATCCCGGACATGGACAGATGCACCACTCATCAAACCACACTGTAATAGTGTCCTGCATACAAAGAGAGGGATATGGGCACAGATGTTAGCCCAGGGCCAATTTTCCTCAGCAAAATGTGGAAGATTGGCAACAGATGTTAGCCCAGGGCCAGTCTTCCTCACCAAAAAAAAAAAAAAGAACTAAAGGTAAAAAGAGAATCCTAAAAGCTGCAAGAGAAAGGCAACAAGTTACATACAAAGGAAACCCAGTAAGGCTGTCAGCTGACTTCTCAGCAGAAACCCTACAGGCTAGAAGGAAGTGGCATGATATATTTAAAGTGCTGAAAGGAAAAAACCTACAGCCAAGAATACTCTACCTAGCAAGGTTATCATTCAGAATGGAAGGAGAGAGAAATAATTTCCCAGACAAGCAAAAACTAAAGGAGTTTATCACCAAGAAACCAGCTTTACAAGAAATTCTAAAGGGACTTATTTAAGTGGAAAAGAGAAGACCACAAATAGGAATAAGAAAACTATCCAAAGAAAAAAAAAGCAATAAAATCACTGGTAAAAGCAAATATAAAATAAAGATAGCAGATCAACCACCTATGAAGTTAATATGAGGATCATTAGACCAAAGTACTAAAATTATCTATTTCAATGATAAGAGGGTAATTGATAAACATACACAAAAAAGAGGCTATATATGATATCAGAAACGTAAAATGTGGAAGCAGGGGAGTAAAAGAGTAGAGGTTTTGTCAAGAGGTCAAACTACAGAGACCATCAACTTAATACAGATTGTTATATACATAGGTTATTATATATGAACCTCATGGTAATCACAAACCAGAAACCTATAATAAATACACAAAAATTAAGAGAAAGGAACCCAAACATAGTATTAAAGAAAGCCACCAACCACAAGAGCAGAGAGCAAGAGAAGAAAAAAGGAACAAAGAACTACTAAAACACTCAGAAAAAAAGTAACAAAATGGCAACAAGTACATACTTGTTAATAGCTACTTCAAATGTCAGTGGACTAAATGCTTCAGTTGAAAGGCACAGGGTGGCAGACTGGATAAAAAAACAAGACCCATATATATGCATCCAAGAGTCACACTTCAGACCTAAAGACACTGACAAACAGAAAGTGAAGGGATGGAAGAAGATACTCCACGCATATGGCAATGAAAAGAAAGCTGGGGTAGCAATACTTTTATCAGACAAAATAGACTTTAAAACAAAAACTGTAACAAGAGACAAAGAAGGGCACTACATAATGATAAAGGGAACAATCCAACAAGAGGATACAACACTGTAAATATCTATGCACCCAACATAGTAGCACCTAAAAGTGTAAAGCAATCATTGACAGACACAGAAGGAGAAATAGACAGCAAAACATTAATGGTAGGGAACTTTAACCCTGCATTTACACCAATGGATAGATCACCCAAACAGAAGATCAATAAGAAAACATTGGCCTTATCACACATTACACCAGCTGGACTTAGATATATACAGAACATTCCATCCAAAAACCGCAGAATACACATTCTTTTTGAATGCACATAGAACATTCTCCAGGATAGGTCACATATTAGCCACAAACAATAAATTTAAGAAGTCTCAATAATTTAAGAAGATTGAAAAAATACCAAGCATCTTTTCTGACCACAATGGTATGAAACTAGAAATCAACTACAGAAAGAAAATTGGAAAAGCCACAGATATGTGGAGATTAAATAAAATGCTACTGAACAACTATTGGGTCAATGACGAAATCAAAGGAGAAATTAAAAAAATACCTGGAGACAAATGAAAATGCAACACGCCAGAATTCATGAGACACAGCAAAAGCAGTTCTAAGAGGAAAGTTTATAGCAATACAGGCCTATCTCAACAAACAAGAAAAATCTCAATTAAACAACCTAACAGTGCACCTAAGGAACTGGAAAAAGAAGAACTAACAAAGCCCCAAATCAGTAGAAGGAGGGAAACAATAAAAATCAGAGCAGGAATAAATGAAATAGACACTAAAAAAAAAATAGAAAAAAATCAATGAAACCAAGAGCTGATTCTTTGAAAAGATAAACAAAATTGGCAAACCTTTAGCTAGACCCACCAAGAAAAAAAAGAGAGGGCTGAAATAAATAAAATCAGAAATGAAAGAGGAGAAATTACAATGAACACCTCAGAAATACAAAAGATTATAAGAGAATACTGCGAAAAACTATATGCCAACAAATTGGATAATCTAGAAGAAATGGATAAATTCTTAGTATTCTGCAACCTTCCAAAACTGAATCAAGAAGAAATAGACTATTTGAATAGACCAGTCACCAGTATGGAGATCAAAACAGTAATCAAAAACCTCCCCCAAAATAAAAGTCCAGGACCAGATGGCTTCTCTAGTGAATTCTACCAAACATTCAAAGAAGACTTAATACCTATCCTTCTCAAATTCATCCAAAAAATTGAAGAGGAGGGGAAGCTACCTAACTCATTCTACAAAGCCAACAATACCCTGATACCAAAACCAGACAAAGACAACACAAAAATAGAAAATTACAGGCCAATATCACTGATGAAAATCAATGCAAAAATTGTCAACAAAACACTACCAAATTAAATACAACAATACATTAAAAAGATCATAGACCGTGACAAAGTGGGATTTATTCCAAGGATGCAGGGATGGTTCAACATCTGCAAATCAATTAATGTGATACTCCACATTAACAAAATGAAGAATAAAAATCACATGATCATCTCAATAGATGCAGAGAGAGCATTTGACAAGATACAGCATCCATTGATGATAAAAACTCTGAATAAAATGGGTATAGAAGGAGAGTACCTCAACATAATAAGGTCCATAAATGACAAATCCATAGCTAATATCATTGTCAATGGAGAAAAATTGAAAGCTATCCCACTATGAACAGGAACAAAACAAAGATATCCACTTTGACCACTCTTATGTAACATAGTAGTGGAAGTTCTAGCCAGAGCAAACAGGCAAGAAAAAGAAGTAAAAGGAATCCAAATTGGATAGAAAGAAGTGAAACTGTCACTATTTGCGGATGACATGATTTTATATACAGAAAATACGAAAAAAATCCAACAAAAAACTTTTAGAAGTAATAAATGAATACAGCAAAGTTGCAGGATACAAAATCAACATACAAAAATCAGTTGCATTTCTGTGGGGCTGGCCCAGTGGCATAGTGGTTAAGTTCATGCTTTGGCAGCCCAGGGTTCTCAAGTTTGGATCCTGGGTGCCAGCTGATGCACTGCTTGTCAGCCATGCTGTGGCAGCGTCCCATAGAAAGTAGAGGAAGATGGACATGGATGTTAGCCCAGGGCCAGTCTTCCTCAGCAGAAAAAAAGAGGAGGGTTGGCAACAGATGTTAGCCCAGGGCTGATCTTCCTTACAAAAATAAATCAATTTAAAAAAACCAGTTGCGTATCTATACACTAACAATGAAGTAGCAGAAAGAGACATTAAGAATACAATCCCATCTATAATTGCAACAAAAAGAGTAAAATACCTAGGAATAAACTTAACCAAAGAGGTGAAAGACCTGTACACTGAAAACTATAAAACATTGTTGAAAGAAATTGAAGAAGACACAAAGAAATGAAAGATATTTCCTGCTCTTGGATTGGAAGAATTAACATAGTTAAAATGTCCATACTTCCTAAAGCAATCTACAGATTAATGCAATCCCTATCAAAGTTGCAATGGCATTTTTCAGAGAAATAGAAAAAAGAATCTTAAAATTTATATGGAACAAGAAAAGACCCCAAATAGCCAAAGTAATCCTGAGAAAAAAGGACAAAGCTGGAGGTATCACACTCCCTGACTTCAAAATATACTACAATAGTAATCAAAGCAGCATGGTACTGGCACAAAACAGACATACAGATCAATGGAACAGAATCAAGAGCCCAGAAATAAATCCAAATGTATATGGACAGCTAATCTTTGACAAGGGAGCCAAGAACATACAATGGAGAAAGGAAAGTCTCTTCAATAAATGGTGTTGGGTAACTGGACAGCCACATGCAAAAGAATGAAAGTAGACCATTACCTTACACCATACATAAAAATTAACTCAAAATGGATTAAAGACTTGAATGTAAGACTTGAAACCATGAAACTTCTAGAAGAAAACATAGGCAGTATGCTCTTTGACTCAGTCTTAGCAGCATATTTTCAAGTACCATGTCTGAACCAGACAAGGGAAACAAAAGAAAAAATAAACAAATGAGACTACAACAAACTAAAAGTCTTCTGCACAGCAAAGGAGATCATCAACAAAATGAAAAGACAACATAATAATTTTGAGAAGATATTTGCAAACCATATATCTGATAAGGGGTTAATATCCAAAATATATAAAAACACATATTTCTCAACAACAAAAAGCTAACAACTCAATTTAAAAAAATGGGCAAAATATCTGAACAGACATTTTTCCAAAGAAGATATACAGATGGCCAACAGGCACCTGAAAAGATGTTCAACATCACTAATTATTAGGGAAATGCAAATCAAAACCACAATGAGATAAGACCTGAAACCATAAAACTCCTAGAAGAGACATAGGCAGTACACTCTTTAACATCAATCTTAGCAATATCTTTTTGGATATGTCTCCTCAGGCAAGGGGAACAAAAGAAAAAATAAACAAATGGGACTCTATCGAACTAAAAAGCTTCTGCACAGCTAAGGAAACCATCAACAAGATGAAAAGACAACCTACCAATTAGGAGAAGATATTTGCAAGTCATATATCTGATAAAGGGTTAATATCCAAAATATATAAAGAACTTATACAACTCAACAACAAAAATACAAACAACCCAATTGAAAAATGGGAAGAAAGTCTGAACAAAGATTTTTCCAAAGAAGATACACAGATGGCCAATGGGCACATGAAAAGATGTTCAACATCACTAATTATTAGGGAAATACAAATCAAGACCGCAATGACATATCAACTCACACCATCAGAATGGCTATTATTAAAAAGACAAGAAATAACAAGTGTTGCAGAGAATGTGGAGAAAAAAGAACCTTTGTACACTGCTGGTGGGAATGAAAATTGGTGCAGCTGCTAAGGAAAACAATATGGAGATTTCTCAAAAGACTGAAAAATAGAACTACCATATGATCCAGCAATTCCTCTTCTGGATATTTATCCAAAGAACACAAAAACACTAAATTGAAAATATATATGCACCCCTATGTTCATGACAGCATTATTGACAATAGCCAAGACTTGGAGACCACCTAAGTGCTCATCAGTGGATGAATGGATAAAGAAGACGTGGTATACATATACAATGAAATAATACTCGGCAGTAAAAAATATGAAAGGGATGGACCTTAAAGGTATTATGCTAAGCTAAATAAGTCAGATGGAGAAAGCCAAATATCATATGATTTAAATCATATGTAGAAGACAAAACAGCAACAACAAATAAACATATAGACACAGAGAACAGATTGGTGGTTACCAGAGGAGAAGGCGGGTGAGGGAAGGGTGAAAGGGGTAAAGGGGCATATTTGTATGGTGATGGATGGCAACTAGACTTTTGGTGGTGAATACAATGTAGTCTATATGGAAGTCGAAACATGATGTACACTTTAAATTTATATAATGTTATAAGCCAATGTTACCTCAATTTTTTTTAAAGCATATATGTGAGAGCCCATTTCCCTATACCATCTATCATTGGGTAAAATCCATTTTTGCTCTCAATTTGATAGTAAAAATGGGTCTTTTCTTTTGCACTTTTGGTTGCTGGGGAAATTTGCTTAATAATTTAATTCTTAAGTAGCTTCAAAACTCATTTGCTAATCATATTGGATATTGTGTCACTAGTTTTGAGAACTACTCTCATTCTTTAGTCACAGAATTTCCTATGGAGAACAAATTATACACTGCCATGGTTTGGAGATTTGAGATTATTTTTGCTTGAATACATATGCTATGTAACTGCAATGAAAAGGTCATTTATTCAGTACCATCTCATCACCTTCTCTTCATAAGGATGTATCACTAACATGCATAAATATGGTTTCCGTAAATGCATCAAGGAAGCAGAGGAGACTGGCTAATCATAAGAGCATAGCAAGAGATAACCAAAGCAGCACAAGAATGATAATCTTTAAATAACTTAGAACCAAATAACATCAAATCAACAAATATTTATTGATGCTCTCCATCTTTTCCATCTTTGATTCCTGTATGATTCTGCACTTTTGGCAGGTTGTCAACAGAAAACCTTCCCTCAAAAGTATTGTTAGGCTCTAATATGTCTGCAAGTGCTGTCTTCAGACTCTCCTATTGCTGACTGGCATCAACCTCATAAAATTATGTAACCTCCTGCTCTATAGAGAAGCAAGAGGCAAAATCTTCTTGCCTGGCATATCAATACAGTTGAATTCAGTTCCACGGTAGCAGGAATTATCAATTCCATTTCTAGTATAACAACCAACAAGGAGACCTTAAATTTCTCTCAGAACTCAGAGAGCATATAATAAATTCTCCATATCTTTGCAAATTTTTAAACAGAATATATTTACTCTTATTCTAATTTTGAAAATACACATTATAATCAGAATACAAAACTTAAATCTGAATGTAGTGTCATCATATGATAATATCACTTCACTGGATTTAAAAAATTGATTCTAAATTATAAAATTATAGATAAAAGTTGAGAAAGCAGCATAGTGTAGCAGTACTGGGCAAGCTGAATTCAAATCCTACATCCACCACTTACTAGATGTGTGGCCCTGGCTTATTTCTTAACACTTCTGTGCTTCATTTTCTTTGTGTGTAAAATGAGAATAATAGTAAGTACTTTATAGGGTAGTCGCGAGGATTATATGGATTACTATGTGCAAAGCCCAGTAGTGGCAGAGTAAGGACCATAAACTGTGTTTGTTATTATTATTATTACTATTACTATGAAATGATAAGAGAGACTGTCCATGAGCATTTAGGGAAAACAAGTGAGGGTCATCATGTGTCAAAATATATTCATAATGAATTATCTTTCTTTTATTTTATACAATTATCACTTCGAAAGATGTACAAACCTCACCTGCCTTCCTTCTTTTGAAATTTCAGTTTTTACCTGTGGAAAACAAGTGAAGAGAAGGACTTTACTTCCATAATTTAAGAGACATTTAAAGGGACTTAGGAAGATAAGATATTAATTCAACGATTTAAAATCTGAACCCTTTTACCCTGAAGTACCTTGTTTCTCGCTTACTTATGACATATACAAGTTATTAAAGCAGTCAGACTAGCAAGAAGATGCCTCCGGGGTCTCAAAGAGCAAAGAGCCCTCCAAGGACTCCAGACTTGGTGAAGATTAAGAACAGGCCAGCATATTACACTGTAATAAATGGCAATCGTCAATAAGAAGAAAAAATAAAAGGAAAGTGGTGGTATCTAAAAAAGGCAATAGTTTACTTTCTTGCTTGCTTATACACTGCATCTTGTCTTTCAACCTTTACTCATAGACTCTGGAGGCACCCACATGCCAGCCTCACATAGTCAAAGCACTGACGTCTGAATAAAGACGTGCTTGTGCGTTCCGGCGTCGGCGTTGTAAACAAAACCAGTTTTCTTTGACTTCTTAATCCTTTTCTTTAGATCTTTAATTCTCAATATATAACATTCTTTGAAACAACTCTGGGCTGCACAAACATGAAAACAGTGCCACCTAACGGCAGCTACCCACTTTAAGTCAGACCACAGACTGCTGCGGCATTTAAATGCCTTTCTAAAGTGACATCAATATCACTCAGCTGGGCGTCATAGCTCAAGTTCTGAAACCATCCTGACATCGCCCTTACACTCTCTTGAGAAGTAAGTAATCACAAGAAAAATTTCCCAGAAACTTCGCCTTCAGCCCTGCTTATAGAATCCTTAATTTTTATTGTCTTTCTTCTGTCAATGGCTTTCATCTTGGCTGCTATCCCCTTTTACAGCACTTTTTTGTAAAAATCATTTTAAATATAACAAGCCCTATCTTAAAAATACAAAAATGATTTATTTGACACAGTAGTGTCATCAGTTACTCCTTGGTATTTAATTTGATGATGAACCTCATATGAATTCTTTCTCATGGATTTTAAAAAAAAAGCTCAGCCCCTGAACTCAGTTCTATTTTTCCCCTCATATTTCCAGCCACCAAGTATCTATCAGCCTAGCAAGACTGCAGCAGGAGCCTGGGGTAGCCCTAGATTCTAAGCACACTCACACACAACCTTTCATAAAGGAGTAAAATAGCCCCGAAAGGCATTTGTGTTTGGCACCTCCTCCGCACAGTCTTGTTCCTTAATTTCTTCTAAAACCACTGAAGCCCAAGGAGATATTTACTGGCTCTTCTCTTTCCACTTCCCCCATTTAAGCAGGCTTATTTGGCTCTGGACTCACTAATTTAGCCAAACAATTAATTCTCTAAAAGCAAGATTAGATTGTGTTCTATGATATTGCCTCCATCTGTCATAAGAGAAAATTGCAAATTCAATTTACTGGCTATCATTTTCCAGATTGTGCTGATAAAGAGCAGGATTTCAAATTCAGTAAATGTTCTTGTGATTAGAGCTTGCTACGTAATTGGTTAGGTCTAGAATAAAATGAAAGCACAGAGTCCCTTGTTTCAAGTGCTAGGGGAAAAAGCGTTGTTGAAGTTATTAAAATATAAAGATATTCCTTTCTTCCATGGTCTCTCTCTTGACTTGTTATGGTGTTTTTCATTTGCTACTTAATGTCATTCTAAGTTAAGAAAATTAAAATATTAAATTATTAGCCTGACTTTTATCATTCATGTTTACATTATGCAATAACAATTTTTAAATACAAGAGCACTTAACTGGTATGCAGAATCATCAAAATTATATAATTTATATTTCATAGCTCATACATGCATTTGCATTTCCTTTTCAGCAGGAGAGTGGAAACACTGCACAAAACTAACTCAACTGTTTTTATTTCACTTCTTGGTACCAATACATTCCACCAAGACTCTACTCCTTTGGCTCACTAGTAAGTAAGGAAGGACTGAAAGAAAAAGGAACTGTGGGTTACCCTATCTTTCCTTTCTATATTATCATTTCTAGCATAAATAATTTGCTAATAGAGGTTTCCATGGTCATTGTGTTTTGGAGAATGCCACTGCCTTCCTTCTGCATTCAAAGCAAATTCTGGTTCAAAAACAGCATGGCCTCTCAGGGCTGTCAGCACTCCCACTTACTCAGTCACAGACATAACATTTACCTTGAATTTGTCTGAGTCTCACTGAACTCCCATGCATCATGCATTCACTGGATTTCTGTGCTCACAGAGCATTGTGAGCACTTTACATGAATGAAGTGACAAGAAAAGGTAGACACACATATTAAACGTGCCTCCTCTGCTCATGCGCATGCTCTATTGCCCCATCAGATTTCACTTATATAACACAAGCTCAGAGATAAAATTATTAACAGTTTCAAGACAGTGACAGTAGAACATTAAACCAAGTATGGGGCCCTTCTGAGCACGGGGCCCTGTGTGACTGCACAGGTCATAAAAATAGCCTTGCTTGTGAGATTTATTGGGACACAAAAGCTTCACTCTTCTTTAATGAGAGGGAGGAACAAGAGCTACGTTTACTGAGTATTTCCTATGTGCTGAGCACTAGGCTAAATCCCTCACATACACTCCTCATTTAATCACCAAATAACACTTCAGAATAGGTATTTTTACTCCTATTTACAAATGGGGAAATTGGGAGTTTTAGAAGCTAAGTGATTTGCCCAATATCTCTCAACTAAAAGGTGGTAGAGTAGGGATTTTAAGCCAGGCTTGACTGATCCCAAATATCACTACCTCCTTAAGAGCACTTAATTCAAACTTTGAATTAAAAATATTTATAAATTGTTCCTTTCATATGTAGCACATATAATAAATATATATATGCTAATAGACCAAGCATGAATTAATTAAATAGTATGATTCACATACTATTTAAAAAAAAAACTCATTTAAG
Organism: Tapirus indicus; assembly: GCA_031878705.1. Classification (NCBI taxonomy): domain Eukaryota; kingdom Metazoa; phylum Chordata; class Mammalia; order Perissodactyla; family Tapiridae; genus Tapirus; species Tapirus indicus. The sequence continues at coordinate 6,320,393 of CM062933.1, forward strand.
CTTCTAGTTTAATATGACAGACTAAGCACACACATTTATCTCCTCTCTCTCCTGAGGCTTCATTAAAATGATAATAATGCTTTTTTTAAAAATGATATAAACTGTCAACTGCAACGAGCAGAGAATGTAAACTATCAGTGAATAAGAAATTCGAAAAATCAAAGAAGCAATTCACAAAGAAAAACATGTAGAAAAACATGTAGCAATTCACAAAGGAAAACATTTGAGCTCCGTTTATAGAGCTCAAAAACAGGAAAAACTAAATAAGCAGTGTTTAGGAATACATACATAGATGATAATACTGTTTTTAAAAGCAAAGGAATGATTAATACATACAACCTTCAGTGTAGGAGCTACCTCTGGAGGGCAGAGGGATATGGCAAAGAGAACACAGGGGCTTCTATGATGCTGCTGTTTCCTTTCTTACCCAGGATGACGGGTATATGGGTATTCATTTTGTTATACATTTATTTTATATATATATATATATATATATATATATATATATATACAGTCTCGAATTATATTTCCCCCAAATGATTAACCTCTCAAAAAGATACTGCATTCATGAAATAACTACAAGACAATATGAGATAACAAAAAATACTTTCAGAAATTAAAATTTGATCACCAAATAAAAATTCAATAGAAAAGTTAGAGAATAAACCTAAAGAAATCTCCTAGATTGCAATACAAGGAGACTAAAACATGAGAGAAAAGCCAAGAGATTCAAAGGATTATTCCAAGACATTTTACATCTGAATAGGAATTTCAGAAAGAGAGAAAAGTTATCACAGAAGTGCTAATAGATAATTTCCTTGAAGATGGATCCAGTCTGTAGACTGAAAGAACTCATTCTGCGCCTGGGACTTAGATATGTCCTGGCAGAAAGTCATCCCTCTGAGGTTAAAGACACAATCCAAAAAGCTACCAAGGAGAAAAGACAGCTTATCTTCAAGGAGATGAAAATCATAGACATTAGCCTTCTCATCAGAACACAGGATGTGGAAAGGCAATGGAGCAAGGCCTTCAAAATTCCCAGGGAAAATGATTTTTATCCCAGATTTCTAAGCCAACCTAATAATCACTCATGAGGACATAATAAAGATGTTTTCAAGCTTGAAATGACTCAGAAGTTTACCTTAAATGAATCTTCCTTACGAATGAAAATGTATTAAGAAAATAGGAAAGCATTCCATCAAAACAAAGAAAGAAGCAGGCCTAGGGCCCCAAAAAATAGTGATTCCCAACCCAAGAGAGTAGTGAAGGGAAATTCCAGGATGACAGCCACATAGCTGTCCTAGAGAGCCCTAGTAAAGATTAAAGCCAGGAGACAGAGGTTTGGGGTGGAAAGACTCAGGGAAAAGATGAGAATAAATAGAATAGATTATATGGTTAGGAGTTGTTTGAAAAAAAAATACAGGATGAAATAAAGGCATTTAGTGGAGTGTAAAAAGAAGAATCTACTTGAACTTGACACAAGGAACATTCTCTACTGAGTGGCACAGGGTAGTAACTTGTATCCCATAGACAAGGAAATGTAATCGTGGCGTACTCCTTGACTCTTCAATAAGCAATATGCCTGTGTGCCTGTGTTGGTTCTGGACCTCCAGGAACCAGTGGTCAAGGCAGAGTTAGAAGTGCAAGAGATATATCAGGTGGGGATGCCTTGAAAGACGAAGGGAAGAGGGAGTAGAAGCAGGCAGGGAAAGCTTTCAATGCTCAGTGCAGGTCTGACATCTGTAAAAGGAAAGGAAGAAAGGAGGAGGCTTGGGTAGGAAGAGTCCAGACTGTGGTATCACTCTAAGAAAAACTCTCGACCAGCCCACCAGGGAGCTACAAAGCAAAAATCGCCCTCTGCATGAGTATCAAGTTGGGCAGCAATGGCCAGCACCTGGAATCCCCACCACACTCTGTCACGGGCTAGAGTTGCCCAGAGAGAGTCAGGGAGAGTGTGTCCTCTGTTTGAATACTTCAACAGATCTCAAAGGGGCTGCGGCTGAGGTTGCTGGCAGACGACAGTCCTTGCTGCAGAAGCTCTCTTAAAAAGAGACCTGAGTGGCATAGCACATTTCTTCCATGACATGCACCACCCTCACCCAGACCTCAAAGGACACCACTTCAAGGCTGTATCCAATTACTGCATCAGCTTGAAATCCATTTTTTTCAGTGATATGCACTCCTTTATACCAAGTCCAGATGTGGTCTAGTCATTTACCCAAAAAAAGGGGCATTTGTCTCACCTAAAATACCCAACGGCAGGTGAGGTACAGGATAACCACAATGAAAGCTACCCAATTATCAAATATCTTTAGTGATATGAAATATACTTTATGTGAAAAGCCTCATGAAGGCCACTCATATAGCTTATTTTCTCCCTTATGTTTGAGTAACGTGGTCGTGGTGCTGAGTGCACCTCAGCATCATCAGTGATAACTGAGACTGGTCTGCCGAGTACCCTGATGTCCTGCCCCTCCCCGTGGGGGCAGTTATGTTCTGCATTCAGCCTTAGGAGAGGAAACAAAGGCAGATTCAGGGACCAAAAGGATTTATGACAGTGGATAAACTAGATTGAAAGCATTACCCTTAAGTAGTTACGTATCTTTAAAATTATTTAATATGACGCACATTTTTATGAGATAAAACTTTTATATGATATATATTTTTAAATAAAAAATTAATCTCAAATTTGAAAAAAGAAATATAGGGGCCATATTATGAAAATTCCCAGAGCTCATAAGTGTCTCCCTTAGCCAATCTAGAAGACCTCAGGTCTGCTGTCTGCTTGTCCATTTTCCTCGCAGGCCTCTGGTTTTGCCCTCTAGAGGTTTCTTTCTTGTCCATATCCTCCTTAGACACATCTGAAGTGAGGCCGCACAGCTTTTACAACCTACTTCCCCCAGTGTAGGCTTGCAGATTCACAAGTCGCTTTAGAGGCTCTGGCAGGCCTGGCGTGTGGGTTATTTGGCAATAACCTTCCCTCAAAGACTTACTAGACTTCTAGTCTCTTAGTTTTCAGGGAAAACACAGCCAACGAGTTCATCAGCAGATTTTTTTAAGACTCGAGGACTGGGATTTCACTTCCTACCTCTGTGCTCTGCCTAGAATTCTCTGGCACAACCAGCAGCTACTGGAAGCCGACTGAGACTTGGGTGGCAGGGCAACCTTTAGTCTCATTTTGCAGCTACACTGGTTCCCATAATCTAACAGTTTACTTGAAAAGCTTTGGAACCCTATTCTTATCTCCTGCTAAGACTGACAGCTCTACAATTGCTTGAATTTGGATTACAGAACCAGTTGACTTTTTCAGCCCTGTAGGGCTCCAAATTACCAGACCAACAGTCATCTGAGATTGTCTGAGGCACCGAGTCCCTCAACAAACTAGCTGGTTCTAGCCTGGCTGTCCCTCTATTGCAGGGCCTTTTAAAACAGGTAAGAAGTAGCCGACAGACATTTAATTTTTCCCACCATTTCCCCTGGAGTTTTTGGCTCACTTGGCCCGTAATTTGCCTGCCCAAGTATCAAAGGTATATATGACACCATTTTGCTACCCCGTAAAAAAATGCCATCCTCTAAATTCTGCAATGTCTGTATCTTTGAAACCATCAAACAAATGCACCTAAGTTTCTGTCATATGTAGTTCTCCACTTTCACACACCAAATTTTAAGTTAGTCAGGATATAGGCTTCGCTGCATGACGTAGAAACCTGACTAACATACCTTTAAAAAGATAGAAGATAATTTCCCTCTCATACAGCAGCAGGATAGAAGGGGGGATAAACAGTATACAGCCCCTTTCTTTAAGGACATGTCTTTGGAAGTATCACGTATCATTTTCCCTCATAACCTCCAGGCAAGAACATAATCACATGGCCATCGTTAGACAGAAGGAAATGGATGGCCACTAAAACTCCCAGTGTCTCCTTCTATAGAGAGAGAGAAGGGAAATCAAGGACAACCAGTCTCCACCGTCACTGTCACTCTTCCCTAAGTCTTGCCCCCTATTCAATGCAGAACGTCCAGACTATTCTCCTAAGACAGAATTTCCCCCACGATTCACTTCATCAAAACTAATGATGAATTCCTACTGCCCAGCACATGAAAAGTTTCTTTCTCTATGTCTTGACTTTCAAGGCCCCTTAATCATACTTCTTTCTAAGCCAAGCTCAAATCTCATCTTTTTTTATAAAATCTCAGGCTGCTCCAGCCTGATCTCTCCATTCCCTGCACTCTCAGTGATGCAGTTTAGCATTTAATTGTTCTCTAAATTTTAGCATGCACATTTTCTCTATAACGAATGTTGTGCTCATTACAAGAAAGTTCCATGATTTATCATCCTTTTTTTGTCCCACAACACATATTAAAGTGTTAATAGCACAGAAAGTGCTTAACAAATAATGATTGGTGTATCAGAATCCTAAGTCGCTAAACACGCAATTATAAAAGCAATAACTTAACAGTACGACAAAGAATCTTTATTTTCTTTAATGCCATGTTTTGGTAAATATACTGTTTGGGGTTGGATTCCTCTTACAAATGCCTCTAAAATTTCTAAGAGTTCACAAAGACATTTTAAAAACGTGTATTTCTTCTCTTTCTTATATTAAAATATTGTAAAAAAATTAGCAAAAAATATAAATAGGGAAATAAAATTATCTTTAATCCTTACAAGAATATATTACACCTAATAATACTTTAGTATATATTCTTCAATGAAAGATATAATTTCAAACACATTTCAATGAGAATTACATGCACAAGGTTCAAATTGTCAGAACCTATTAGAGTATTGTCTTAAACAGCTTTAACGATCTTTCTTATTTGTATCTAACAGGACTTCATCAAGCCTGCTAACATTCTTCTCCCCATACTACTTTCAGCAAGCCATATATTTAAGCTGATTTTATGCTTTCAGGGTTTACTATAGACAAATGCTTGTCTTTCAGAGGTATAGTGACATATCACACTATTTATAGTCATAAAACAAAGCATATAGTATTTTCTGTTTCATTTTTCTACTCTATGGGCTACAAGCATCAATATACAAATTTTCAAGAAAAAAGGGATACCTACACTATAAACTTATATATGTTTCAATATATTTTATGGCCTTCACAATTCTTGAGAAGAGAAAAGATATATTCTTTTGACTTTCAAATAAAATTTCCAAAAGTTACATTTTCTTTTTTGTGTGTGAGGAAGACCAGCCCTGAGCTAACATCCATTGCCAATCCTCCTCTTTTTGCTGAGGAAGACTGGCCCTGGGCTAACATCTGTGCCCATCTTTCTCTACTTTATATGGGACACTGCCACAGCATGGCTTGACAAGCGGTGCATGGGCCGGCCCCCAGGATCCAACCAAGAGAACCCCAGGCTGCCAAAGTGCGAACTAACCCGCTGAGCAACCGGCCAACACCAAAAGATACATTTTCACTTTAGAATGTTAATCATTAAATTATACCTATCTGCTCTTATTTACATCACAGAGTTATGATGAAAATAAGTGAAGAAATAAATGTAAAAAAACCACAAGCTCTTGGAAGGAATAGCATTATATAAAAGTGAAGTACTAGTTTATTTACAAATTCGAGACTTATTTTGAAATAGAAGTCACCCTACCATTGTATTGTATATGTACAGATATTTCTCAAAATCATTACTTTCCATGTCAATGAAAATAAAATCATTGATTGCTCCCCTTTCTCTGTACAGGGTCCTCAGATCCAAAGTACTTCATTGAAATGATCTCTTTTCTATATTGAAAACTAGTTCATCCCACTGAGAATCAATGGCCACCCACTTGCCTCAAAGGGGGAGATTACAGACATGAGGTTACTCATGAAAACCTGTAAAAGGAATCCATCCATAATGGGCAAGAGAATTGCAAAAATGAACATTAGACATGATATAAAATCAGGAGGAGGTACTATCCTGATCAATAGCTCCATTCCTTTATTTTTGACTTATCAAACTGTGATTGCTAATGTAATATTTTCCATATTGGTATTTGACAATATTAGAAAACCAGGGAAAGAACTGATCCTTAGGCAAAATGTGAATAATTGTTAAGTCCAGGTGATGAGTACATGGATGCTTGTTTTATCACTCATTACTTTTCTGTAGTTTTTAAATTTGTCATAATAATAAGCTGTTTTATCCCAAGGTTCAATCACTTCCATTTCACCAACTAAGAGCTCTTTCTTGGCCAGAGTTAGGACCAGCAAAGCAATTCAAACAATCACTCTTACAGCTTTTAAAAATGAATTGTCAGAAAAGTGTCTGATTTTAACTGAATAAGCCAACTAATAGATATCCAGCTAAGGAAAAGCCCTGCCTTCATTATCTCTTGCCTCTGTGAAAAGGATACATCACACATGTTCATTTGCCCAAGCAGTCTCTAATACTCTCAGACAATATCATTCGTGTCCATTCCCCAAAAGGATTTCCTGAGTACTTCTGTGTGTCGGTTAATAAATTTCTATAAAAGAATGTATCATTTTCATAGACATCATATATTTCTTCTTGCCTCATAATAAGACCTTTTCTTTTGGTCTTGTTATTGGTCATATAGAAGAAAAAGAGGGGCAAAATAGAGATGTTATCAAATGAGTTCAACTGGCCTACACCTCAGATTGATCTCAAAAATAATTTTAAATGATAGCTAATATTTATTAAGCACCAACTATTTTCCTAGCCCTGGGCTAAACACTTTAGTTGCATCTTCTCATTTAATTCTTACAATAATAATGACACTTACGTTTACTATATCTGGAGAGAAAATCCACCTGTCTCTCAGAGAATTGGCATTTGAGATATTACTGTGCTTTTGTGAAGTTTAGACATTTATAATGGTGTCAGTCCTAGTCACCAGCTCTTATCTGAGGTGACTTTCTTGCACATTCAGAACCTCTTCGTTTCCATTTCCCCTTTGAGCTCTTGTTTCTGGGCTCCAGGACAACACTCTTGTGAGCAGCAGCCTTGAGTTCTGTCAGTGGCCTCTGCCACTTGCTATGAAACTGCTTAGGCCTGTGGAATCTATATCTCCCCACATTTGTTTAGGCTGCATAATCACCCTCCACAGACTTCTATTATTTAACTTATCCACTGTGTTCCTCCAACAAATCCTCTTACTGCCACACTCCACCCTGGGTGGCAGTCATCTACCTCCTGTATACAAAGTAGGTGAACACAGACTTCAGTCTCCCAAGGATTTCTTCATGGGGTTTCCCTGTTGTTAATTCCTTGAATCTATTTTTATCACTTGATTCTATAGTTTCTCCAAGATTGGTTTGGGGGAGCAAGCCAACAACCCCGGCTCCTTCATCATCTTCACAAGAAGCAGAAACCTTGATGTTCCTTATTTGTGCATTATTAAAACCTACACCTATGGATGAAGCCACAATTTGTGTTAAATTCTAAGGTCATGGTTAGGGCTTATGTAACTAACAAACCCAGAGCTGACTGAGGCCATGTGATGGGAAGAATATCATCTATAAGATTGTCTACAAGACACACACAACACAAGCAATCAGTCTCTCCACATGGTCTTCCCTTGGCCAGAATGCAATTGTGAACAACATAAAGAGGAACAGAACTGAAGTCACCTGTCTACTCAGCCTATCTCAGGTGGCTAGAAACACACACATCAGTGCTCTGAGCCACTCATGAAACTTAGTTGTAGTTTTAAGCCCTGGCCTGCAGACTTCTACAGAACAAGCGTCATATAATTTTTCTAAGCCTTGATATCTAAAAGTCCTGTATATGGAAAGGGAAAAAAATTCTCTTCTCTATTGCATCCATTGCCGCTACTTCCTAAGTCTTCAGGGGCCTGCCGTCACCATCTGAGGCCTCACTTGGCCCAAATACACTGCTATAGCCAAAGCCTGTATAGTTCACATTAACCTGCAACAGTTGTACACCTTTAGGCCTGAGACTGTACTACTGTTGCTGTGGTCAGAGTTTAGTGAGGCAAACCCACCACCTTGCCACCTCCAGCCATTGCCTCGCTGAGGGCTACACGGCATGCTCCCCATAAATCCAGGTTAGTTCCCTTGTATGTGCCAAAGATGCAACCTTCACTTTTATTGAACATCTTACTTTTCATTTAGAAAAGGATTGAGAAGTATTTACTTAAGACAAGGCTGGCCCATCTCAAAATGACCACCTATATGAAAATAGCCACTCACCAATGGACAAAGCTTCCATATGCTGAACTATATCAGGATGATAGCTGCACCTACCGGGAGAGAAAGAAGAGACTTCCTAATGGAAGCTAAAGGCATTAGAAGGATAATAAATAAATATTATGAGCAACTTCATGTCAATAGATAAGAAAACTTAGATGAAAATTCTTTAAAAAAAAATACAGCATACCAAACAGTCACAAGAAGAAACAGAATCCAAATAACCATGTAAAGTAATTGAATTTGCAATTACTTCCCACAAAGAAAACTTAAGTCCAGAATTGCTTCACGGGTGAATTTTATCAAACAATACCAATATTATACAGTTTCTTTCAGATAAACTAGAAGGAGAGAACGTTTCCCAACTTGTTTTATGAGGTTGGTATAATCCTGAATTCAAAACTGGACAAGAACATTATATGAAAAAAACCTTACATATCAAAACCTTAAGAACATAGATATAAAAACCCTCAACAAAGTGGTAGCAAATTAAATCCAACAATATATAAAAAGGATAATAAAATGTGACTAAGTGAAGTTTACACCAGGAAGGTAAAATTTGTTCCACATGGAAAAATCTAATCAATGTAATTCACAACATTATCATAGTAAAGGAGAAAAATTTGAACAATTCTCCTAAGATCAGGAACTAAGCAAGTTCTACTTGACAGTGTAGAGAAGTCTTGGTAAGGGCCAAAGGACCATTTAAAAAGATAGAATGTGTGTGTGAGAGAGAGAGAGACAAAGAAAGACAGAGACACAAATTGGAAAGGAAGAAGTAAAACAGTATTATTCAGAGATGACATGATTCAATAGAGATTTCAAAATCCTATTTTTAAATGTACTTTGTCTTTCAGAGTAGTTTTAGATTTACAGAAAAGTTGAACAGAAAGTATAGAAACATCTCAGATACTCCCTCGCCCTACCACACACATAGTTTCCTCTCTTATTAACATCTTGCATTTTATGGTCCATTTGTTGTAATTGTTGAACTGATATTGGTACATTATTACTAACTAAAGTTCATAGTTTACATTAGGGTTCATCCTTTGTGTTGTATAATTCTATGAGTTTTGACAAATACATAATGTCATGTACCCACCATTACAGTATCGTATAGAATATTTTCACTGCCCTAAAAATCCCCTGTGTTCCCCTTAGTCATCTTCCCTCCCACAAACTCCTGGCAACCACCAATCTTTTTACTGGCTCCGTAGTTTTGCTTTTTGCAGGATGTCACATAGTTGTAATCACAGAATATATAGCCTATTCAATTGACTTCGTTCATTTAATCATATGCATTTAAGTTTCCTTCATGCCTTTCCATGGCTTGACAGTTCATTTCTTTTTATTGCTAAATAATATTCCATTTTCTGGATGTACTACAGTTTGTTCATCCATTAACTTATTGGAGTACATCTTGGTTGCTTTCAGTTTTTAGCAATTCTGAATAAAGTTGATATAAACATGCATGTGCAGATATGGGAGTAAATACCTAGGAGCATAATTTCTGGGTCATAAAGTTAGCCTATATTTAGCTTTGTAAAGAACTACTAAACTATCTCCCAAAAGAGGCTGCATCATTTTGCCTTTCCACCAGCAATATATGAAATTTTCTGTTGCTCCACATCCTCGCCAGTATTCAATGTTGTCAGTGTTTTAGGTTTTAGCCAGGAATCTATTTTTAAAACTTAGAACCAACAAGTGAATTTAGCAAGATTGTTAGATTCAAAGTCAATATACAAAAATAAATTGTATTTATATATACTTGCAAGAAACAATTAGAAAATATCTTAAAATACTATTGACAATAGCTCAAAAATACTTAAGAATAAATTTAATGAAAGACGTGTGAAACCTCTACACTGAAAACTAAAAAACATTTCCTGAGAGAATTTAAGGAAGATCTAAATAAATTTAGATATATGCCATCTGCATAGATTGGAGAACTCAACATTATTAACAAATCAATATTTTCCTAAACTGATCTATATATCCAATTCAATTACAACCAAAATCCCAGGAGGGCTTTTTAAACAGATTAACAAAGTCATTCTAAAATTCATATGTAAATTCAAAGAATCTAAAACAACTGAAACAGTTTTGAGAAAAAAACCAAAGTTGGGAGATTTACCTTCCCTGATTTCAAGGTTTACTATAAAATTATAGTAGTCATTACAATGTGATCTTGGTCTAAGGATAGACATGTAAATCAGTGGAACAGAATAGCGTTCAGCCATAAACCCACCTGAACACAGTCAATTGATTCTCAACAAAGGCACTAAGGCAATTCAATGTAGAAAGAAAGATCATTTTAATAAATGTCACTGGAACAACTGAATCTCCATAAGAAAAAAAATAATTCTGACCACTATGCCATACTATGCTCAAAAAAAAAAAGTCAGAGAATATCTTCGTGACTTTGAAGCAAGTAAAGATTTCTTGGACCAGACCAAAAATTCATTAACCATAAATGGAAAAAAGATTAATAAATTTTACTTCGTAAAAATTAAAAATTGCTGCTATTAAAAAACACAATTATGATAATGGAAAGACAATCACAGACTAGGGGAAAAAATCTTCCTAAAACATGTATCTGACTAAGGACTGGTATTAAGAGTACATAAAGAATTCTATATCAATCAGGGCCTGATCAAAGAAACAGAACCACTAGGAGGTGTGCGTGTGTGTGTAGAAAGAGAGGGAGATTTCATTGTATGGATTTGACCTCATGCAATTATGGGAGACTGTCTCTGTGAAGCTGTCGCCTCTGCACCTGATAATAGAAACTGAGATGAGCAGATAAAGCAGTAGGGAAGGAAAGTCAGATGTGAAATGAGGAAAGCAAGGACAAACGAACTTCAAGGTTAGGTTAGAACCCTCAAGGGCAGACTGGAACCCTTGTCAATCTCTCACTACCTTCAGGCTGCTGACTTCAGTGACAGGAGAGATGTATCAGTTTGCTAGAGCTGCCATAACGAAGTGCTAAAAACTGAGTGGCTTAGAAAAGAAATTTTTTGTCTCAGTTCCAGAGGCTAGAAGTCAGAGATCAGGGTGTCGGCAGGGTTGGCTCCTTCTGAGGACTGAGAGAGAAACCATTACATGCCTCTCGCTTCTTAGCTTCTGGTGTTTGCTGGCAATCTTTGGTGTTCCTTGGCTTCTGCTGAACCACTCCAATCTCTTCCTTTGTGTGTACATGGCATCCTCCCTGTGTGCGTGTCTGTCTCTGTAACCAAATTCTTCGCTCTTTATAAAGACACCAGTTGTGTTGGATTAGAGCCCACCCTAACGACTTCATTTTAGCTTGATTACCTCTTTAAAGACCCTATCTCCAAGTAAGGCCACATTCTGAGGTACTGGGGGTTACAACTCCAACATGCCTTTTTTGCGGGGTCATAATTCAACTAATAACAGGAGGCAAACATGCGCCTGCCCAGGATTCAGTGCAGTGTGAAGAGAAGTCTGGCTGGACAAGAGGAGCTTCAGCTAAGCTGCTGCCTCATGTCAACAAAGTGACCAGCAATTAAGCCACAAAGCGTGTGAGCTGCAACAGTGCCACCTGCCTTGCTCTGATCTTCTGTAAATAAAAAGAAGATGGCTGCCACTTCATCCCAAATCCTGAGCAAATTTTCTCCTGTGGCCCACAATAACCAGAACTATGCAAGGAAGGGAATCCTGGGGAAAGTAGTTCCAGCTTGGGTTAGTTGACACAACACAAATACAAATCCACCACAAACACATACAACTCAATACAATGCAATTGTATTGTAAAGCTCAGATAGAAAGCAATTTTAAACAATGGATAAAATGTTTGAATAGACCCTTTACGATATAAGATATATGAACAGCCAGTGAATACATGGAAATGTATTCACCCTCATTAGTCTTCAGGGAAAGGAAAATTAAAATCACAATGAGATAACCACTGAATGGCTAATATTAAAACAAAAAACTGGTAATATCAAATGTTGATGGATGAGTTTTTAAGTTTATTTCCTCTTGAAACACATGAAATATTTTGTCCAGTCAATGTCTTAAATGGACCTTCATATAATTATAGTAATTCATAATGTTAATGTTCTTTTATATCTTATTCCCTTAACTACCAAGTAAAATGAGTAGAGCAGTGTGGTAGGAAGAATAATATCCCCTCAAAATGTCTACATCCTAATCCCCAGAACCTATGACTATGTTAAGTTACATACCAAAGGGGAACTAGGTTGCAGTAAAGGAGAAGTAAAGTTGCTAATCCACTGACCTTAAAATAGAAAAACTATCCTGGATTATCCAGGTGGGCCCAGTGTAATCACAAGGGTCCTTAACAGGGGAACAGAGAGGAAGAAGAGTGAGGGACAGAGAAAGAGACATAATGACAAAAGCAGGGTCAGAGAGATGCTGCATTGCTGGCTTTGAAGATGGAGGAATGAGGCCACAAGCCAATGAATGTGAGCAGTCTCTAGAAGCTAGAAAAGACAAGGAAATTGATTCTCCCCTAGGGCACCAAAAAGGAACATCCTGCTGTCATCTTGATTTTAGCCCCATGAGACCTATGCTGGATTTCTGACCTCCAAAACTGTGAGATAAAAAATTTGTGTTTTTGAGCTAGTAAGGTTGTGGTAATTTGTGACAGCAGCCATAGAAAATTAGCATAAGCAGATATTAGTATGCTCGTTTTACAGATAAACAAAGCAGACAGGTCAGGCATTTCGGCCATCACTAACTGGTGACAGAGCCCAGACTGGACCCTACGAGCCCCCACTCGAGGGCTTCTTCCACAGGGCCAGCCAGTCTTCTCTGTGTGAGCAGGTTAATGGAAACATAAGACCCAAATAAATTACAAGCAGTGAGACTCAGACTTGGAACAGGTCGTGGCTTTCTGATAAGGAAGTCACACACATTTTCACTCTCAAAACTGCATGGACCTGAACTGAAAAAATATAATGCACGAATACTTAAACAATCTTGCTTTGTCCGAAGATATGTCAGCTACATAACCTGCAGACATTTCAATTTAAAGTATTTAACCCAGGACTTAGAAGACACTAGAGCCAACCCTACATATCAGTAATTTTAAACAGTTTTTAGATTAATTTATGTTAATGACCCTCCCCTAGCTTAATGCCAGGAGTCTTAATTTGTAAGAAATCAACTAAATGACCCTGGCCTTTGTCAAGAATTGAAAAATGATTCAGAGAAGTAAATTGTTCTATTTGGACAGTAGGTCAAGTGTCAAAGTTAATACATCCCTTAGAGAAACTGTCTTAACACATTAAATTATGAAGGAATTTAGAATGTCCCCTAGGTAGTTTAGAAGTAAATAAATATAAAGGAGAGCATAGCAGCTCTACATTTCCTAACTTCTTGGGGCATCATTCACATGAAAGACATATGAGTAGCGACCCCTAGAACTGTGCATTACAGTGTCCTGCATAATTCAAGGATAAAAATGATTTTTCAGGATTGTATACTGTTCTGCCTGTCATACCCATAAACTCTGTCCTTGTTTATTGATGGAAAAGGTAACCAGTTAAGCACTGTGATTTATGGATGGATGAAGGGCAAGTCAGAAGGAATCAAATTCTACATCAAAATATTCCTTTGGATTGAGGCTTTTTTAACTCCAAATACTTTTTTATTACTTTTATTATTATTAATACTTACATAAACGTTACCCATTTATTGTAGAAAAATTTTAAGACACACCGGAAGAAAATCTGTAATTCTATCACTGAAAGAGGTCTTCTTGCTTCTTTAGATAGTACATACCGTCACCCACACTAGGTGTCTCCCTTAGTAGGTGTGGCCTCTGTGGTCACTGAGGTGATGAAGACTAGACGTTACTCTTCCTGGTGCTAAGGAGGCCTCAGGAGGCAGGCAATGACACCACCAGCCAATATCAAGGTATGTATTTTTTGAGTGACAAACATGTATCTCAAGAAAGCACTTCCTACTTCCCAAGACTGAGATAATATTTCCCGGTCTTCCCAAGTCCTGCCCAAACCAACCCCCACTCCTACAACTCCATATTTTATGTTACATGAAAGCAGTGGGATTGTTATCAGAAGAAATGAAAGAAGTCAGGAAACTTCATCTTCGGTTTGGAGATGATTGTGTTTGAACATCACCTTCCATCTTCTTGTGAGCTCTTGGCATCTAGTGATGTTTAGCATCTTCCGCAAATCACTAAAGCCAGGCTCTAGTGATAACTCTATACCAAGGGGATAGCTAGGATTCCACCCCATGGCCAGGACCAGTAAAATGGATATAAACAAATATTAAGTAAAGACCACATATTGAATTGGAGAAAATGAAAAGCTTTCTTAAACAATAAGGAAAGATAGGCTTTCACTGAGTGGTCCAGTAATAGAGGACTTAACATCACTTAATACTGGATGACACGGAGCTTAAAAATATTTAAATCTGAAAAACTAAAGAACAAAGGGAAGAAAACAGCAAAAATCTCCCTAATCCAAACTGAGTATTTTTTCTTTTAAACCTCCTAATATATATTTTGTTATAAACACAAGAATGAAAACACATTATAACTATTTTTCCATGTTAATAAATATAATTCTCCAACATGAGTGTAAGCAGTCTAATTCATGGATATACTATAATTTATTCAGCCAGTCCCAATTGTTGGACATTTAAAGCTTTCCCAGTTTTTGCTATTACAAGCAGAACCACAATAAACGCACCTATATGTAAGTCTTTGCACATCTTCCACTATTTTATGAATTTCTGAGCTAAGGAGTATATGTACATTTTGAGTTTCATTACATATTGCATATATAATTACATTTTATATATTTCATAGTGACATCCCAGAAGTTAGTACACTCATTTCTGTATTGCATTAGAGTACTTGCCTCACCACCACTTTCCCATATTAGCTATTATCACAATTCTGAATTTTTAGCTAATTTGATAAGTATATAATGGTATTCCCTTATGTTGCCCGCTGGTCATAGTTTGCTAACTCCTGCTCTGAGGGATTCAAAAATAGCACTTGCAGAAAAGCAACAACTAGCTGAGGGGATGCAGGCAATGAAGAACTGAGGACTTTGAAGAGGGCAGAGCTACCACAGGAATGCCTATCCTGTCAGAGGGGAAGAAACTTGCTAGAGCGTGACAGACCCCAACTGGCCTGTGCAAATGTCCCAGCCAGGTAAGGAGATAGCTACGTGAGGATGTTGCCAGAGCTACCACGGAACAGCTGTTAGATGGGAAGTAGGAGCTGGTCCACGAGAGCCCCTGAGGAGAGCCCCAGTGGACCATCAGCATACTGATCCACTGACTTCCACAAGGAATAGAATGGAATGAGGACTGGAACCTGGAAAGGAAGTGCCTTCTTGCCACCATCGCCTCAACAGGGTCCCTCTAGCACCCTGTGTTGATAAAGATTGATATGAAGCAAGCTGGCAAAGGAGAAATCTTTACAGGATTCAGCTCCAGTTTCACAAAGCAGGGCACAGAATGGTGGATTGGGGCTGAGAGACAATAAATTTAAAACAGGTATATAGGTATAAGATTTTCTGAGTGATCCAACTTGATTCAATGGTAAAGCTTAAAAAATGTGAAGGAGAAAACTTAGCATGTCCTTTTAATCTAAATATCAATAGTTTTAGCAGGACTTTTCATAGACTATTAGAGTCACCGGTAAATGCCCATATTACCAACTGTGATAAACTGATTACATGAATGATCCCAGTTCTTCACTCCTCCCTTTATCCGTGTCTTTTGCCACATGCCTGTGTAGTTCTGCTCCCTAAAAAGGCAGAATCCATTTCCTTGCCACTTAAATCTAGGCTGATCTTGAAATTTGCTTGAGCCAACAGGATGCTAACAGATGTAATGCAAGCAGAAGCTTGACAACATATTTTTATGATTCTCCCTGCCTCTTGCCCTCTGCCATTGCCAATAAAACACGTCCAGGCTAGCCTACTAGAGGACAATAGACACATGGAGTGGAGCCAAGTTATCCAATGGGGAAAGAATGTCTACATCAACCAACAGCCCAGCAAATCCCCACCATGGGAGCAAGCCTAGCCAAGAGCAACAGTTGCCTAGCTGCTCTATGTAGCTGACCACAGACACATGAACAAGCCCTGCAAAGCCTAACCCAGGCCAGAGAACACCACAGATTTATACACTAAATAAAATTAATAAATTGCTTAGTTGTTGCAAACCAGGGGGCTTTTTTGGTTGCTTGTTATACAGCATGATAGTGACAATAGGTAACTGGTATTCTGCCCTTCATGATTTGTGCACCACACCGGTATACAGATAGGTGATGTTTCACTATGAAAGTTGAGATCATTTTCCTACATTGAAAACATCCAACTTCTTCTTTGAAGTAATGAGCAGGTGTATTGCAAGGCAGGATGAAAGTTTTTCTCAGGAGCCGGCTTTGGAGTTGCTACGCACAAGAGTGAGTAAACTGCTACAGGATCTGTTGAGGCATAAAAAAAGACCCCAGCATTTGCAGGCTAGACATGTGTTTCCTTTCATCCTTAATCCCTCCAGTTTACAACTCCCTAGCATACACATACAGACTCCCAGATGCACCAAGACAAGCAGTTTAGTCCACAACCATCTTCTCAACCCGAAAAAGACTACCCTAATATAAAACACATGTAAAACAGTGAAACATAAAAATTTTTCCTCTATCCATTCCTACTAGGTCATTTGAGGGATCCTACCCTCAATAGGACCTCCTTCCACAGGTACTCAAGATCCTCATGCCATACCCTGGCAGCCTCCTGTGGCCTCCTACCCTTTGTCTCTCTCTCTCCTGGTTTCTCTCAATACTACCATATCAAACCTGCACTTAGCTTTGAGCATCACAAAACGCATATCCACAAATATTATAGTGACTAATAACTTAGGGATAATTGTCTCTTGCCAGGGAGAGGGTATAAGTGTACAAGATAGGCTGGCAGACATCAGTAGTAGAATAAGGAGGAAGACAGGTAGACATCTGGGGGATTAGAACACCTCCCTGGCATCCTGTGCGAGCACAGACGGAAGGGCTGGCTTTGTGCGCATGAGACCTATGCAGCTGCACAGTGCCTGGCGCTTAGAAGAACCCCTGCTTGGTTTAATGCTCTGTTGTAACTCTTCCAAGCAGCTCTGCATTTTCATTTTGTACTAGGCCCCACAAATTACGTAGCCACTTCTATCCAGGGGTAACAGTAAGGTCTGCTCCTCATCAGATGTGTTCTGTCTTGCACAAAAGGACAGGTTTCATGTATGAAAATCATTTTCTGTACAGTCTTCTAGGTGCAATGACCTAATAAGCTAATGAAGTCTAATCCTCTGGTATTTTCAACCTCAGTTTTTTGTGCTTCTCCTGAATCACCCATATACCAGTGCATACACTCTTTACAAAAGGTTGAAACAGAATATTGGTAAACGTCTGAAAATAATCTCCGAAAGGACTGTTTTGATTTCCCCCCAAGCAGAAGACATTTACCATGAATACCATGTTAAATGTATAGCTGGGAGTGCTGTATAAATCCTCATCTCTCTTGCCTTAGTTTCACGTTCTGTTCTGTGGCAGAGAAAATGGAGATCTAAAATGCAATTTTTCCCTAGAGGTAACATTTTATGTACTATTTATTAAACCTACATTGTGTGTCAGGTATCTAATAGAACACATAAAAATGGCCTCTTTCTAAACTAACCCTTTCAATTACCTCTCAGTGTAATACCTTTGTAACTCTTCCAGAGGCTGTAAAGCCCAAGGACTGGAGTTTCCTAGGAGTGTCATTGTTGCTGCTAGGCAACAACGAACCTGCTCACAGAGCTTTTCCACAGCCTCTCCTTGTTGTACCAGATTTTATTTCCTTCTCTTATGGAACATTCCCCCACAGACCCATTCATACCCCATCAATATAAGGGAGAAAAACTCAGCCCTTGGACTTTGATCTCCCCTACTTACAAATGGATAAGGCTGACTGCCTCCTTGTTTAATAAAGTGACACACAAACTCCCATCCTTCTCAAAATATTTCCACCACTAACCTGCTAAAGAATCTAAAATTCCAACCTTTAGAGTCATTTCTTTGTATCGAA
This sequence comes from Tapirus indicus, assembly GCA_031878705.1. Taxonomy (NCBI): domain Eukaryota; kingdom Metazoa; phylum Chordata; class Mammalia; order Perissodactyla; family Tapiridae; genus Tapirus; species Tapirus indicus. Next base: position 6,338,652 of record CM062933.1, read on the forward strand.
AATTTTCACCAGAATGATTCTGTTACAGTGCAATTGATACCTGGAGGAGGCAATATAATCTATATAATAGCAAGCAGGAAATAGTTAAATACTAATATCTCCTCCACTCCTCCCTGAGCTTCTGTTAGACATGCAAAAGAGGTCAATGATGTTAGGGGTATATCTGCTTGCTACAAGTTGGGGGATCACATACTCAATTTATACACCAAACAGGAAGTGACTATTTCCACCAGGAGGGATTTAAACGATCTTCCCATTGATGCAGGCTCTGCAGGGCCTAATGGTAGCAGACAATGTAGATTATGGTAGAACATAGAAAATGCAGCCACTAGTGAGGGAAGGAAAAATCAAGACAAAGAGAACTTGGGCTACAGAGAAAACTGAAGGGCCAAATAATCCATAAAAGCTACTTCTCCATTAACAGGGATTTAGCTGCCTGAAGTTCTCAGGCCATATCAAAAAGATGCAAAGCTGGGGCCAGCCTGGCGGCATAGTGGCAGTGGTTAAGTTCACATGGTCTGCTTCAGCAGCCCAGGGTTTGCAGGTTCAGATTCCAGGCTCCAACCTACGCACTGCTGATTAAGCCATGCTGTGGTGGTGTACCACATACAAAAAATAGAGGAAGACAGGCACCAATGTTAGCACAGGGCCAATCTTTCTCAGCAAAAAGAGGAGGATTGGCAACAGATGTTAGCTCAGGGCCAATCTCCCTCATCAAAAAAAAATAGAAGCAAAGCCTTTTTTTAGCATGAACTTTGATCACCAACAGAATCATAGTCTGAGGGCTGACTGCAAATAGTAAGGAATCTAAAATGAGAAAACAAAAACCCAGTGCAAGCATCTCAGAGCAGAGTGCTATGGAGCACACAGAGGCTATCAGAATAACTGAGACAACACAAGGAGATGTGAACAACAGACCAGAACAGAGATGATTCCTTGGGTCACATTTATCTACCATGAACCGAAAGATGATATCATAACTGAATAATGTTTGTATTTTTTAAATTAATGCATGTCAAAATGATCTTCAATTAATATTTAGAACTTATTCTAGAGATTGAGTGTAGCCACTACACAAACTTTGGTTGTCTTCATAAAGTTCTTAGTTTATACATGCCAACAAATCTTTAGTATTAAAATATCAGCATAAAGACAGACCTGTTTACCACTGGAAGTCATTCCAAAAGAGAACAGGAAACAGAAATGCAAACTCCATCTCCAACTACAATATGAGAAAGGGCTGCCAAGTTCAGCAAAAGGTAAGTTGGAATGTAAGAATCTTTCAGGAAAGGACTTCTGTGTCTCCAAATCTCAAAGTTGAGAAATCTTAGTAGTTCAAAGTTAGTGGCACAGACAAGAGCAAGAGAGAGGGGGTGCCTGAGGAATCACAGACTTATACAAAGCAATCTCATGATGAGGCAGCATGGAAAAAACACACTCTGTATTGTGAGTGTATCTGAAGTTACTCGGATCTGTTGGGTGAAGTGAAACAAAGGTTAGTAGAAGGCATACACACTCAAGCCTGTTTTATAAGGAAATTAAGCAGAACTTCCTGGTCTGGGGGAAATTCAATTCATCTAAATATGTATAATTAAGAGTCACTATAAGATTTATATGAATATATTAATATAAAAATATGAAGATGAAGAGTATTCATATTTATGTTGTCATGGAATAGATGAAAAATGTAACCAAATATAAACCACGTAAACAAATGCTTCTATAAGTATGACCTCAAAACAGAATTATGCAAGATCAAAGAAGTTATAGTGAAACAACAAAATTAAAGATAAGTTTACAAATGCACAAAAGAAATGAGAAAGGAAAATAAAGACGTTCCAAAAATTAAGACCACAGAAATCATGAAAAAAAAGTTCAGGCACATGCAGAGCAGGATTGAAAGAATAATTTTTTTAAAAAAGTGAAAATGGTAAAAGATTGAAGACAAAATGATAGCTATGGAAGGTAAAGGAAATCAAATATACACATAATTGATATTCCTGAGAGAATGGAAATAAAGAGAATGGAAAAATATTAAAAGTATCATTTAAATAAACTTTACAGAAATAAAATAAGACTTGAATCTACAAATGAAAAGCACATCATGTCTCTGGAAAAACTAACACAGGATGATTGACACCAAGACGTATTTTAGTAAATATATCAGTCAGAGTCCACCAAGAGTCAGAATCCATGTAGTAATTTGATCAAGGAAAATTCAATATAGGGAATTATTAACTATAACGGGGAAGTGAGGTAATGAGGAATTGGCTAGTAAGAAGTAAAGAGAACTCTAAAGAATGTAGCTATAGCAGATATAAAGAGCAGTCACTACCCCAGGGCTGAGATAAGAAGGGGGAGCCTCCCTACCTTGCACCAGAGCTAAAATCCAGACCTTGCTGGAAAAGACATAACACGACTGGCTCACTAGAGGTTGAAGTCACTGAGCGGTAACACTAGCAGAACTTGCCGAAAATCCACCCTCTGGGAAAAACTATCCACAGAAAGGTGCTGTGCCTTGGGACTCACTGCAAAGCTTCCCAAGAGAGTGCCAGGAGAAGCCATTTAAGGAGAGGTGTCTTGCTTTACATCACCCAAAGAGTACCAGGGGAAGCTGCTGGCTGCTGCTGACCAACACATGTTGACAGGAGCCAAGTAATGAAGAAGTGGTGCCTTGTAGGAGCCAAGCACCGGAGAAGCCAGACACTACAGGAGCAGGGCGATGGAGAAAGCATCCACACTGATGAACCCAGACACTGGAGAAGCTGCACGCTGGAGCACTCAGGTGCTGGAGACACTGCCCATGCTGCAGGAGTTGCGTTGAGAGGAGCCACCCACGCTGCAGGAGCTAGGTGCTGGAGAACCCAATTGCCCTGCAGAAGCCCGGTGAGAGGAGCACACTTTCTTCTTCTGTGCCCCTCCTGCATCCCCTACAGACAAAGCTCAACATCCCGGCAAAAGAGAAATAGTTACAGCTCTCCAGCCCCCATCCCTGGGGCCAGGCCAACCTGCCAATGGGGACTGTATAGATACTTCAGCATGGGCAGCATTATTTCCGTGAACAATTTTTCTTTCCCATATTTGGAATAAAATCATCAATATAAAAAATTATTTCTTCACATATTCTGTGGAGTGTTCTTTCTTCAGAGGTACTGGGAAATGGAGAATAGAGTAGTAAAGGATGTCTTTGTTTAAACTGATAATAACGTTTCCTTCCTAACTGTGAGACTATCTTCCAAAAAGCTAGCCGAGAAATAAAACTGATGCTTTTATAGCTGGGTTTCTCTGTATTACTGGCCTACACGGTGATCTCTGTAAAATCCCCTTTCATTTACTTAGTTTGTCCCTAAGTTTGTCCCTTAGGAGAGTTGGCTCCCACCAAGGAGAACCCATAACCCAGGGACATGATTCTTGTTGACTGCATGAGGCTGGAGACAGATCCACACTGCTGCCCTGTCTACAGCTCACATTCTCTTCTCTCTTCTCCATTTTCTCCTTGGGTGTTGGCACCTGGAATATTCAGAACCCTCATAGAAACAAAAATAGAACACTAAATTTAAGATAAAAAAATCTAGAGTCAGTGATTTTATTAATTCCTTAACCAAGGGATTGAGAAGCCAAGAGAGTCTGACAATGCTTCTTTCAAATAAAGAAATTTAAAATGTTTTAAATTTTAAAATACAGACATAGCTGGGCTACCAACCCAAGTGTGAACACCATTTCACATAAATTAATTAATAGAGCTTAGATACTGATTAAAAACCTTACCCAAAAGATGGTGTTAAATTTTTGGTGTCTGAGCATTATAAGAAAGTTTTGGGGAATAATGTAGAAAGGCATTTTTTATGGCTACAGGAAAAGAACAGGAAAGTTACAAGGTGTAGCACAGATTTAAATATGGCAAGTTTCCTTTCCTAAAGCTGGGTCTGGATTTTTTTTCCGTAGAATGTTTTAAAGAATATTCTCAGCCTTCAGTTTTATCACAGGAGATTCTAATTGCTGAACCGCTTAACATGAAGCATTTGAGCAAATAAGCATTATATCAGAAAAAGTTTTTTCACTAAGCATGCTAATTAGAGGCTTACAGTCCCTAGCTTTAGTCAGAACCTATTATCCAGCACTAAAACAAAGAAATATCTATATGGCTAATGGAATGAAAGTGCAAACAAAGAAGAGAATAGAGAATTTGGGGTTTTATATTGAGACATTATGGGGCTTATAATGCTGTGGACCTACCTCCTTGTTCTCCAGATAGCTAGGGACCACCAGAGAGACCCCAAACAGACTTCAGACTACTTCTAAGTTGTATCATTTTGTCTAGTACTAGTCTTACTTCTAATAGCTATTTGGATTGATATAACACACGCTTTAGTCTTTTTAACAATAATTTGGATTTACCATTTGTCTTGTTGGTAGCTGTGCTATTTAGTCTCAGAGAGTCTAAAAGAACAGTGTCCTATTATGGACTAAATGTTTGTGCCTCCCCTCCAATTCATATGTTGAGATCTAATCCCCAGTGTGACGTTAGTGGAGGTGGGGACTTTGGGACATAATTAGGTCGTGAGTGTGATGCCCTCACGATTGAGATTAGTCCCCTTAAAATAAGAGGCCAGAGAGCTAGCTTGCTTCTCTTTCCACCATGTGAGGATACAACGAGAAGCTGGCAGTCTGCCACTCAGGAGAGAGCCCTCACCAGAACCTGATCTGGCCTTCCAGCCTCCAGAATTCTGATAAATAAATTTCTGTTGTTTATAAGCCACCCAGTCTATGGCACTTTGTTGTGGCAGTCCAAACAGACTAAGACATGCTCTCTCAGGAGGTACTGCCAGCCTTCAAAACTGTGCGTGTAGAATTCCAAAAGCTAAAACCATCCAAGGTCCTTGATAACTCTGTGTCATTCCACCTCCTGAGCTTCACCTCCTTTTCCAAGCCCATCTCTCCAACAAATCCAAGCTTCTTGCCACTTCTAAACACACCTCAAGTTTTCCCATAGTTGTGCCTTTTCTCCACAGAAATATCTGCTGGCCTTAGCTATGTGTATCCCAATTTCACCACGTCTTCAGAGTCCCTGTGAAATGATACCTTTTCTAAAAAGCTTTCTCTGATTGCTGCAGCTCAAGTGTTCTCTCCATCCTCTGAACGATGGCACTGCTTGTGTATCTTTCATATGTGCAAGACTTTGTACCCTGTCTACATGTCTCATCTCCTCTGCTGAGCTACAAGCAGTTTCAGGGCAGGGCTCATGGCTTGAAGATTTTTCTTAGCCCCTGTTTAACATCGCATCAAACTCTGCACATATTAAATGCTCAACTAGTGTTTGTTGATTCAGAAATTAATCCCCTAAAAGGGATCTTTAGGACAATATTTCTTGCCTCCAAGCAGATAGAGTTCAGTCTGGCAGATGAAACCTCATAGGAAGGGAAATCCAGACACTATTGAGCAGTGCCCAGCCAAGCTATATTGGAGCCTAAGGCAAAAGATAAAAATCAGTAATACTAATCTTGTCCCCTTATTTAAAATTTTGATATTTTGTTCATTACTGATGTTTAAAATTTTAATTTTGATTATTCAAATATTGCATTAAAATACTATTTATCTTAATACTTGAGTTTGTGATGCCTCCTTAACTTTTGCTTCTGAGGCAAGTGCTTCACTCACCTCTCTCTATTCCCTGCCCTCCGACAGTTTTAATCAGGTGGATGGTAGCTTCAGGGATCCAGGCAATTTGCCCATTCTCAGTGTGATGCTGGCCATTGCGTGCGTTAGGAAAGAACTAGATAGATCACCAAATTCTCAGACAAAGCTTCTACTGTAATGTTGAACTAGAGTGTTAGCCTAGTCCTACAAACACTATGCCCAAAGGGAAGAAAGATGCGGATGGTCAGGGATGTGGACTCAAAAGCTGCAGAGGCAACCAGAATCATCCCTGGGGCAGTGAAAACATGTCCATCAGGCCACAAGACTTTCCTTCCAGCCCAATCAGATGGTTTACTGGAACTGTGGCTATACTTCTTGCCCTGGAAAGAAATGGTTCAAGAACTTAGGCAGACCTGGATCAATACCTGACATCTATCAGTAAATATAGCAATGGGTACCTGTAGGAGACATGATTGATAGAGATGGGAATATCTTTTCTAGGGTTAGGGTTTGGTTTTGTTTCGTTTTTTTTTTTTTTTTTTGGTCTTTTCAAAGAAGGTGACTTTAGCTCTTCACATTTTTACATGTGTGAGGGACATTCAAGTCCTTTGCAATTTCCTAATCCACAATTACCATTACAGTTTACAGTATCTCCCACAAAATGCAGTGTAGTAAAACTGAAGCACTAAAGTGATCTTTCCAGGCCTTTAATGATTTCATAAGCACAGCAGTAAAGAGATACTCAAAGTTATTTTAAACCAAGCCATCATTGTCTTAACCCTCTTGACCTCCATCACCAGACTTAGCAGATGGCTCCTTTTTGTGTGTGTGATTTTTTTAAAAAATGAATTCATTTTTATTCAGTCATGGGAAATGTTTAGTCCCAAATGGTAAGAGAACAATAAAGCCTCTTCACACTATTATTTGTGGTTTGCTTATTTACTCATTAGCGACAGAGAAAATCTATTGATAGACTTTTCTTACGTCACCCCTTGGAATTAAATTCAGAAATATAAACTATTATAACTAGACTGTCCCCATATTTCAAATCCTCCTCAGTCATATTTACTGAATGTCCAGATTGATCTACGACCCCATGTGCTTGCAGAAGTCCAGTCCCCTTCTCTAGTGTTTCTGAAGATACTCAGAGCCCATCATTTACCATCTTTCACTCAAAACTGTTAGTACAGTAGCTACAACTTCACCCATCTCCCTAAAAATAATGCTGCTTCACCCAAATGTCTATCAGCTGTGGAATGGATAAGTAAATTGGGTATAGTCACAACATGGAATATTATACAGCCATGAAAATGAAAAGCTGCAACCACCTGACTCTCAAAAACATCAGGTTGGGCAAAATAAGCCAGACACCAGAGGGCACATATTATATGATTCTATTTATTAAAAAACTCAAAACACACCAAACTAATCTCAGATGGTGGTTACTCTTGAGGGAGATGTTGTGTCTGGAAGAGGGTAGGTGGCGTCTTCTGGGGGATGATAATATTCCATTTCTTGACCTGAGTGCTGGTTACATGAGTGTGCTACTTTGTGAAAATCCACTGAAATTTTTCTGTGTATATGCTATACATCAATAAAAAGTTTTGTGAAAATAATAATAATGCTGTTGCCAACATGCCATTGCTTAAATCTATAACTAACCATTTTCTTAATGAAGGACACTTAGAAAATAAGGTATTCCAAACATTCTTAAATTCTCTCTCTCTCTCTGTCTTTGTCTCTGTCTCTTGTCCCTCTCTGTCTCTCTCTCTCTCCCTCTCTCTCTCTCTCTATATATATCTTCCTTAAAAGCTATTATTAGAAATTAAAATACATTTAACTCTGATTCTAAGTCTACATTTCTGGTAGAAAGTTTTTCCCTAGCTATAAATACATATAGTTAACTTCATGGTTAGTTCTTGCACCTAGATTCTCTTCAGTAATCTACAACTGAATATGTCCCAAACTAAGTCTCCTCCAAAACCTACTCTTCTCCTGCCTTCTCTATCTCAGCAAATGGCACCACCATCCACTCTTTTGTCCAAGTCAAAAACATAGCATCTTCTTACTTTCTACATTCTCCTCACTGCCCAAGCCAATAAACACCATTGCCTACCAATTCACCTCTTTAATACCATCATTTTAGTCCCCTCTCCTCCACTCCCCAATTTCCTGCCTTATTTCAGTATTTCATTATTTCTATTATGAATGATTGTGATTAATGGCTCCCCTGCCTCTCATCTCACCCCTCTCCAATCTATCCAGCCCACTGCCTTCAGATCCCTGTACAAGCCACACAAAGATAATTAGTTTCCTCGCTGTATAGCCACACTTCAATCTAACCAGAAGCTGTTTCACACAGACTGATCACCCATCTTCTGAAACAGTTGACTTTAATATATTCTTCTCTCAAAAAGAATTCATTTTTTCTGAAAAATAAAGATTTTCCAGATCTGATATTATGAAAATAACATATAAATTTAACCACAATTTCCCAAAGCATTTGAGGTGATAATTGCTTTCATGCTTGCTGCAGTGGACATGTTTGGAGCATCTGCCCCATCCTATGTCCTCTAGAAGAACCTCTCTTTTCCCATGAAAAGGAGTAAACTACCAAGCCATGTTCATACTATTTGACTTTGGATTGATAATTTCCTCCAGAGAAACTGCTGCCATTATTTGGAGACTCAGTTAAGCTGGCCAATCAATTTCTTTCCTGGGAGTCTGAATTTGAGACTGAAAGAAGGTTATCAGTCTCTGCTGGGTATTGAAGTAGGACTATGGAAGAGAAAAAAGTTAGAGTAGACACACAAAGAGCAGAGGCAGAAGAATGTGGCCTGGAAGAACCAAACACAGGCTCATTCTTCGTCTTTTCAGGTCCTGGATCCAGTCCATACAGCCTAGAAACACGTTCTGCTTTTGGCCTTAAGACATAGCCTGATTCCTTAAAATATGTCCTTTACTGTGGTGACTTTCCAATACTAATACAAAAGATTATAGAGTAAAGCAATGCTAAATTTATCTAGTTACCTACCCCCCAAAAGTCCATTTAAATATATACTATTTTCCAGGAATACTTTGAGTTTTTTTCACTATTAACACTTTAACCAAAGAATAAACCCCAAATACAATAAAAATAGATTGAACAGTCCAAAATGTCAAATCCTAAAATGAAAATATCAATAACATTGCTTTATAGGAGTGCTTCCAACGTTTTCCATGCCATTCCTCACATAGAAAATGATACTATTTGTCTGGTACATTGGAATACAGGGAATGCATGAGGCCACAGGCCTGAAAGCAGCCTGGCTTCCCAAGGCCTGAGAGGATCAACATCTTACACCTGTACTCATTCGTGGTGCACCAGTATGTCCCAGCGTACCAGTTAGGGAGCTCTCAATAAACATATCTTGCATAACTGGAAACTGTATCCCTGTCTTCAAAGAGCTTAACATTGTACTGCATGTACAGTACCAAACCCTGAGGGAATTTAAAAATAAGATAAAGAACTTTCTGGGTGAGATCACTGAGGGAGAGCTTTAAAGCCTAAAAATGGCACTAACTTTGGCTCTAACAAGTAATACTGAGACAGGAAAAGTTCAGAGCCTTTGAAAAGAGTCAAAATCTAATTAAAAAGAATAGAATGATCACACACAGTACTCTTCTCTGCTTCCTGAGATACAAGCAAAGAAATAAAAAGGGCAAGTCCCACAAAGACAAGGAGAACAGCAAGAGATTCATCAGTAGATGAGAGATTTCAACAAATGTATTGGGGGTGGAAAGCATATGGAGAATGTTAATTGACCTCTCAGGGAAGGAGAAGCTCCAATCTAAAGTCTCTGCAGAGATGGCTGTTAATGAGAACTGAGTGATTGAACTCATCTATCGAACTCCTGAGACACTAAAGACTTGAAGATACTTGATACTTCAGAAGTATCAGAAGGTAGAAGTAGTACACAGGCTGAAAACAGATAATGGTTGAGTCCATATACTACTCCCTTCCTTCATCTTGTCTAACCAGGAAAACACCCCATTCCCACTGCCACCACATCCTTACCCTAGGCAGAATAGCAGAGGTTAATTAAACAGAATTAAAAATCCAGAAGATACAGTAAAGGAAATCTCTCAGAAAATAAAAATGATTGGACAAAGAGTTGGGAAATAGTTGAGAAAAGAGATTTAGAGGATTACTCCATCAGGTCTAACATCTGAATAATAGGAGTTACTGATAGATGGAGCAGAAAAAACTGGAGAGGAGAAAGTCATCAAAAAAGAATTGTATAAGGAAATGTACAAAGACTCAAAGACCTGAGTTTACAAAAAAACAGTCCTACTCAGTACAAGGAATACTCAATACAATGAAGGAGAAAAGACCTCTTTATGGCACATCTTGATGACATATTCAGAGTACCAGAATCTAAAATCTCCAGAGTAAAAATCAGGTCATAGAGGCTGGCCCGGTGGCCCGGCGATTCAGTTCACGCTTTGGCAGCCCTAGGTTGGCGGGTTCAGATCCCTGGTGCCCGCCAATGCACTGCTTGTCAACCATGCCCTGGTGGCGTCCCATACAAAGTACAGGAAGATGGGCATGGATGTTAGCCCAGGGCCAGTCTTCCTCAGCAAAAAGAGGAGGATTGGCAAAGTGTGTTAGCTCAGGGCTGGTCTTCCTCACCAAAAAAAAAAAAAAAAAAAATCAGGTCATATACAAAGACCTATGTCCAAAATGGCATGAAAATCAATGCTTTCAAAAATTAAGAAACAATTATTTTAACTTAGAATACAACAGTATTGATCCAAAGTATCAATCAAGTGTGAGGAGAAGTAATGAAATTTTGGATATGCAATAAATTCTAAAATTGTTCTTTCCTAGGAAGCCATGAGAGGATGTGCCTCAGAAAAAGCTTAAATAATCCAAAAGAAAACAAAAGATGAAGACACCAAATCTAGCAAACAGTAGAACCAACATAGGATAGAGCTACAAAAGGAGGTCCTAGGATGACATGAATTCAGCAGGCCAAGGGAAGAACCAATCCAGATGGGGAAAGTAGCATGGAAGGATGTGAAAGGGAAGTCTAAAAATTCATGAAACTGATAGACTATCTGAAATGTTCCACACTTGGAAATTAATATTGATAAGCACTAGATAGAGCCATTAAAATTGATGGTAGATACATTGAAAACTAATGCAAGTGAACAAAAAAAGGAAATTATCCACAATGAAAAAGAAACAGTCATAGACTACTACTTAGCTTTGTAGTAAATAATATTTTTAGTCATAATAAAGTAAAAACTGAATATTGACTTGTCTCCAAAATTATTATATCAGAAGGATAGTTGGGCAGAAAAGTAGAGTGTGGGGAAAGAATGTAAGATACCAATTCAGAGTCTTATCTTGATGGGAAATCAATGGATAAAATGGAGGAAAATACCAGAAGAAACAGCTGAAAGAAATAAAAATGGTTGCCTCTGGGAAAGGGGACTGGGGATTTGAAGGAGGAGGCAGAGGACCACAGTTTTTCATTATTATGTTGTTTCATTTTTCAAATGCATGAATTATTTTGAAAAATATGTGAGAATGAATGGAACAGTCTTAAACTCTCTATGTTCAAGGAATATTTTTGCCATTTGCTCTTTTCTTGACAATTTTAATTTAGTGAAAATGAAGGCTGAATACATTTCACAAAACAGTATAATTTGTGAATTTAATTTATTGTGTTATGCCACTCATCCTGCATTGATCATCTATCAAAAATATCTTTGCAAAGTAGAGGATGTAATAACACTTCAGATTTAAGGTAGTGTTTTTCTTAAAAGCATTATTTATCCAGTTAAATTTAAACAAACAAAAGAGCTTTAACTTTCCCTGTGATATTTTCATTATTGATTTGTCCAAACATATACACAAATATGTTTATATTTGGATAATGACAGACCAATTTATTGCTCTAAGCTAAATTTCCTGAACTGCAAAAAGATAAAATAAAGTCTTAAATCAGGAAAGTGAAAAATGTCAAACTGTTAAAGTGAAATTTCTTGTGTCAGATTGGTTAGAAAGGGAAAAACTGTAAAGACCATGCAATTTACAGAGAAATTAGCTTTTTATTATCTTATAAAACATGATGTCTTCTGTAAGTATCTAAATAGTAACTAAATAACCTAATACCTATCGGAAAATTATTTGTTTAAACTATGCAATAGTTTTTTGTCATACAACTTTCTTGACTGTTAGGTTTTTTTCCAAAGAAAAATCTCGTGTATTTCAGTGAGCTAACTTGTAAGCCAACCACCCCAATTGTTCAAACAAATCCCCAGTGGCCTCCATGAGTTAAATTAGCAAAAGAATAATATTTCATGGCTCATCAGTGCGTGGACTCAAGTAACAGCTCCCAACCCAGTAGCATAAAAAGAGAAGCAATGGGGAGTGTCCCGTTTTGTTAACTCCATTGTGTGCCTACAGGACTCAACTTAGAGATATGAATTAAAGATTAAACAAAGCTGTGACAAAAAAGAAAAAGAAAGGAACTTTAACAGAAAGAGCTAGTGCAACTTAAATTTTTCTCCCTTTTTTGGTAGTTTAACAATATCTGTCTTTATCTGTAGGCCAAATTTCTGCGGCAACTCTACTGTGTTTCACGTTTACACGCCCTCCTGTGCCTCTCTGAGCCATAAGAGTATTTTCATATTTTAATTATGTTCAGATGACTTCCTATTTGAGTCCTCACATTCAGCTGACTTCTTCAGCTGCATTTCCAGGCTTTTCTAACCCAGAGGAGCATGTTCCAGGAGATGCACAAGACAATCCTTTGGGGATATGGAAAGAAAAATATTAGAATTTCCATTTTATTCATTTTTTTTCCAAAAATAAAAAATACTGTAAGAGTCTATATTTAAAATATGGGTTGTCACTGGCATCCTTGCTCAGTAAGTGTATCAGAGGTCTCACATCTCAAACAGTGAGCAAAATATCCTGAAGGAAGTGTGAATGACCCAGGCACAGAGGGGTACATGGTGCTGGCTTCATGCATTCATGCTCCAATTTCACCAGTTTACACCCTACAGCAGTTTACAAGAGACCAGTTAGGAGGGGATTTGCAGATTATCCAAGTTTTATCTACACTAACCTTCACAAGAAGGACAAATTACTTTAAAATATTCCTGCAAAGACACCATATATTGAAGGTAATACTAGTGACACAAACATATAAGTGAACAAGAAAATGGCAGCATGGAAAGTTCTACTCCTGGTATAAGTTCTTCATTGGCCACATTATGAGATAAACACAAAGATGATCTAATTAGATCAAAGAGTTGGTCAAAAAATTCAAGAGTATCAAAACAACAATTTAAATTATTTTAACCACAATCATTCAACATGAATATTCTCATACATATATTCTTCCTTGTGATATTTAGCCACTGATAGCTTGCAGCTCTTACAATTAACCTGACATTTTAAAACACTGTTTAGTTGCCCTTTGCCTTATTCTTTTTAATTTTTATTTTGTGTGTTTTTTATAATGTATAGAACATATTAACGTTATTCACTATAGTTATTGTGTTTTCTTTGTGTTATAAAGTCAGATTAGTGGATTAACAGCATGAACCTGGAACCAGACTGCCAAGCTCTGCTACTTACTACTGTCTGACATGGACAACTTATTTAATCTTGCAATGCCTCCATTTCTTTATATGTAAAATGTCGATAATAATAGTACCTCCTTCGCAGGGTTGTTATAAGTAAAAATTAGTTAAAATTTGTAAAGCTCTTACAACAGTGCTTTGAACATAGTAAATTCTATATAAGTTTCATTAAATTAAATTAAAACATTAATATTTAAAGAAATTAATATATATATACCGGGATATATGCTCAATTTTTTTACAGACGTGTATGCAATCAGCCAAGTTTGAAGCCCACTGTTCTAGAGATTCCTTGTGTCACATTTATGTTACTTGAGAATTTAAAGGTGCATAGTTTATTCATAGAAAATTCCTATTCCATCCATTTAACCTAAGCCAAGAAGAAAATATATTAATAATTTTACATAGAGATCCACTCCTTGCCTTTCAAAATAATAAAGGAAGAGCAGAAATAAAGTGTTTAAAATAAATGTTAGATACCATTTACACATGGCTTATAACATATTGTGCCTAAGATTCCCAACAGAATAACCTTGTCAAATTGTACCTTATACTAACATTTACATTGGTTTATATTCTCTGAACACCAAAAACTGATCATGGGGGATATGCAAGAGCCATCAGCCTTCCCAGACAATCAAAAATCAGCAGATATGACAGCATAGACAACTAATGGTTATTGATGGCCAAAGATGGACAGGATGTGACTCCCACCTCAGGAACCCAGTGGTGGCTGTGTATGCAAATTATTGCAGTGCAGTGAGACAAATGTTCAAAATGGAGCATAAAAATGGCATTTTGAGCATGACTGACTAGAACTGGGAGAGTGAGGGAGGGCTTTTAGAGGCTCTAGGTACCAGTTTAGATGACTACCAGGATGATTTAGTGGTATCACTAGAGTGTGCTGGGCCAAGCCATGCATATTAGCACAGAGCAAGAGGTTAACAAGACTGGAAGAATTAATATTGTTAAAATGTCCATACTACCTAAAGCAATCTACAGAGTCAATGCAATCCCTATTAAAATTCCAATAGCATTTATCACAGAAAAAACAATCCTAAAACTTCTATGGAACCACAAAAGCCCCTGCAAAGCCAAAGCAATATTGACAAAAAAGAATAAAAATGAAAGCATCATACTTCCTGATTTCCAACCATATTTTAAAGCTATAGTAATCAAAACCATGTGTTATTGGCATAAAAACAGACACAAAGCTCAATGGAACAGAAAAGGGAGCCCAGAAATAAACCCATGAATATATGGTCAATTAACCTACAACACAGGAGCCAAGAATATACAATGGGCAAACAATAGTCTCTGCAATAAATTGTGTTGGGAAAACTGGCCAGCCACAAGCAAAAGAATGAAACTGGACCGTCTTACATCATACACAAAAATCAACTCAAAATGGATTAAAAACTTGAATGTGAAACCTGAAACCATAAAACTCCTTTGTTGGTGATGCCATTGAGTCAATTCTGACTCCTAGTGACCCTGTGAACAGCAGAGGGAAATCCTGACCAATCTTTCTGCACTCTCTCACCTTCCAGCACTATATCAGACAATGTTCCACTGCTATTCACAGGGTTTTCATGGCCAGTTTTTTTGGAAGTGGATGGCCAGGTCCTTCTTCTTAGTCTGTTTTACTTTGGAAGCTCCACTGAAACCTGTCCACTATGGCTGACCCTGCTGATATTTGAAATACTGGTAGCATAGCTTTCAGCATCACAGCAACATGCAGCCACCACAGTATGACAACCAACAGAAGGGTGGTGTGGTTCCTTGACCGGGAAATGAACCCAGGTTGCCGAATCTTAACCACTAGGCTACCAGGGCTGGCATAAAACTCCTAGAAGAAAACTTAGGAGGTAAGCTCCTTGACATCAATCTTGGCAATGATTATTGGATTTGACACAAAAAGCAAAGGCAATAAAAGCAAAAAGAAACAAGTGGGATGACATCAAACTAAAAGGCTTCTGTACAGCACAGGAAATCAACAAAATGAGAAGGCAACCTATCAACTGGGAGAAAATATTTGCAAATCATATATCTGATAAGAGGTTAACAAACAAAATATGTAAAGAACTCATACAACTCTACAGCAAAAAAAAATCTGGTTTAAAAATGGGCAGAAGAACTGAATAGACATTTTTCCAAAGAAGACATACAAATGGCTAACAGTTACTTGAAAAGGTGCTCAACATCACTAATCCTCAAGAAAATGCAAATCAAAACCACAAAGAGATATCACCTCACACCTGTTGGAAGGGCTATCATCAAAAAGACAACAAATAACAAGTGTTGGCAAAGATGTGGAGTGAAGAGAACCCTTGTGCACTGTTGGCGAGAATGTAAATTGGAACAGCCTCTGTGGAAAACGGTATGGAGGTTCCTCAAAAAATTAAAAATAGAACTACCATATGATCCAGCAATTCCACTTCTGGGTATATATCCAAAAGAAACAAAATCACTATCTTGAAGAGAAATCTGCACCCCTATGTTCATTGCAGCATTATTCACAATAGCCAAAACATGGAAACAACCTAAGTGTCCATCAACATATGAGTGCATAGAGAAGATCTGGTATATATACAATGGAATATTATTCATTCATGAAACAGAAAGAAATCCTGCCATTTGCAACAACATGGATAGATCTCAAGGACATCATGCTAAGTGAAATAATCCTGACACAGAAAGACTAATACTGTATAATCTCACCTATATGTGGAATCTAAAAATAACAATAAACTCATAGAAACAGAGAACAGATTGATGGTTGCCAGAGGAATGGAGTGGGGTGTGGGGAAACAGGTGAAGGTGGTCAAAAGTTACAAACTTCCAGTTATAAGATAAGTAAGTTCTGGGGATATAATATACAGCATGGTGACTACAGTTAACAATATTCTATTGTATATTTGAAAGTTGCTAAGAGAGTAGATCTTAAAAGTTCTTATTACAAGAAAAAAATTTGTAACTTCATGAAGTGATGGATATTAACCAAACATATTGTGGCAATCATTTACTATATATCATACACATATACACATACACACACAACAAATATATATATATACACATATATATCAAATCATTATGTTGCATATCTTAAAATAATGCAATGTTATATGTCAATTATATCTTACTAAAACTGGGAAAGAGAAAAAAATGTGATATATATACATAGTATGGAATATTATTCAGCCCTAAAAAAGAAGAAAATCCTGCCATTTGCAACATGAATGAACCTGTAGAACATTATGCTAAGTGAAATAAGCAGACACAGAAAGACAAACACTGTGTGATCTCATTTATATATAGAATCTAAAATAGTCAAACACATAAAAGTAGAGAGTAGAATGATGGTTTCCAGGGGCTCGGGGAATGGGAAAGGGGGAGCTGTAGGTCAAGGTGTACATGTTTCAGTTATGCAAGATGAATAAGTTCGGGAAATCTAATGTACAGCAACGTGACTATAGTTAACAATACTGTATCATATACCTGAAATTTACTAAGAGGGTTGATCTTAAGTGTTATCACCAGAAAAAATGGTAACTATTTGCCATGAAAGATATGTTAATTACTTTGATTGTGGTGATTATTTCACAGTGTGTATCTCTCTCTCTCTCTCTCTCAAAATATCAAGTTGTGCACCTTAAACATATATGATTTTTATTTGTCAATTATTCCTCAATAAATCTGAGGAGAGAAAAGCAATGCAGTAATTTGAGTTACTGGATAGAACAGGAAATAAAAATGCCAACTCTTAAATAGAACTCAACTCTATAAACACTTACTGAATATTTTTATATGCAATCCTGTGAAGTATGAAAATAAATTAGGCCCTGCCCTGCAGAAACTTATAGAGAGAAAAGGGGAGAAAGAGAAAGAGATTATACTGCAAAGCAGGATGCAGGGAGTTGGAGTCAACAGCAAGTTATGTGAGGAATTAGTTCGGCTTGAGAGAATACGGCTAGAACAGATACAGGTACAGGTACAGTGGGGACAGAATCTGGTCCCAACAGGGCTGAAAGCCAGAGAGAGAAATTCCATCCAAAATAAACAATAAAAAATTAGTGAACAGATGAAGCAGCCAAGCCAGAAGGAATCAAAGCTTTGGAGGAACAAAAGAGGGATTCAGTCAAGAGTCTCAGGTGAAAGAGTAAAAGAAAAATATAGGAACAGGATGGCAGGTGTGGGCATGGTTTACAGGGCTCTACCCATGCTAAGACTGTCACTCAAGGCCAGATTTACCACAGTAATTCAGTTACTAACTGCATAGAACTGACAGGAAGAAATGGTGAAGAAAAAAGAACAGCAAAAGTGTACACAGCTGAGAAGGCCTTTAAGTTGAAGGTGACTTTTGCTTGAGATCTAGAGTCTAGATCTAGAGATTCTAGAAGTCCATCTCTCTTCTTTTACTGGCCTCTCGCCAAGGTCCCAGCCCCAATATTATTGACAAACCAGATTATTTGCCATTGTGTAACCACAGAATGTTCTTTCAGACCTCCAAATTGTTCTTTAGACTGCTTTCTGGGCCTGAAAACACCTCCTCCTCCTTCAAGGCCAAGTACTCAAATATGACAGTTAAATTTAATTAAAATCTATTGATTACACTATTTTTTCCTTTGGTGAAACTCAAATTAGTGACCCCACTGATGTAGGTATAGCAAAGTAATCAGACGTTAAATAGAAAACGGTCTTCTAAGGACTAATGTCCCCAGAAAGGATTTCTGTGATCTCAACAAAATGGCTCCCAAAGTTACTGCTAAGCTGGTTCCCTCCCATAGGGAAACTAAAATTTCCTTAGGAGGAGACTGTGGAAGCAGAAGTATCCTCAATTCTTCATAGTACCAAAAGCCTGAGGAATTTTCCACACCCCGGGATTCACATCAAGGACTTGGCATTTAGCACCCACTGTGCCATTCCCCCAAACCAATTTATCATTGCCCTTTTCAGAGGGGGCATCCTAGTGTTTCTTACTTCCCAGGCAAACTCTGTGGAAATGCCACATTAATCATTTCACATATTTTCAAGGTTAGTGGCATTGGCTGAGTTTGCATTTTAGACCTTAAAAAACTGATTTTTTAGGCTTTTCACAATAGTAGTATGAGAAATTGTTCTTTTTTAAGACCAGAAAGATGAAAGCATAATTAGTTTGCGGAAACTGCCCAATATCAGTGATTTACTCATATTGGGATCAACACTAAGATCACGCTGTTCCTTTAGCATTTTCTGACTGACAAGGCAGCAACCCCATGAGTCTGAACATTCTGTATCAACAACTAATGGGAATGTAACTGGGCTTTGATTTTGAAGGGCCTAGAGCACCTGTGGGATTAAAATGCCAACTGATCACGGGCCAGTTGCTATTTAACGCTAACAAGAGACGTCATGCCCAAGTCCACCACACAGCTCATTTAATTTTGTGTGACACTGGTCTCTCATTGAAGTGCTGCCATTTTGTAACAGAATTGTCTATTGCAGAGAGCACAAAAGACCGAGTACTTTCACATCAGCTTCAGCACCTATACCAACACATTTTAAACTGGATATTCCATTGTTATTTTGGTACTCCTGTCATTGTTTGAAGTTCAAAGTGTGCCCGAAAAGCTACTTTTTAAATATGTTCTTCTGGAATATGCCTCTGCTGTATTCTCTGAAACCAGGCCATTTAGGCTGTATCTTTGAACAATATAATAATCAGAGTTAATATTTACTTACTTGGTGGTAGGCAGTGCACTGAGGGCTTTTACTTGCATTAACTCGTCCAATCCTCATGTTATTATTAGACCAAGAAACTGAGGGTTAGAGAAGTTAAATCATTTGCCCCAGGTCACAGAGCTGGTGTCAGAACCAGCGTTTTAAGTAGAGAGAACTGGAGCTTATTTACACTATTTTTAATGTTTGGAAAATGCTTGTTTTTATTTGGAGTTAGCTGGAAAAAGCTATCATTAACTTTGAGTTTAAATGTCTTAGCCGGACCCACAATAGGACTGTAGAATCATCCCGCAGCATACGATAGATTTGGATTAGTTATTCACCATATAGAACTCTTTAAGGAGCATAGTTTTGACTTTATCCCAAAAGACATTATATAGTCAGATGCCTAGAAAGATCACTTCTACTCATTTGGCCACATTACTCATTCATTCTTAGAAAGAGAAAAAAAAGTATAACTTTCAATGAGCATTGAAGATATTAAAACTGTTAACTCACTTAAGACCTGATGCTTTCCCTAAATATTCTCTGAGCAAAAAGTGATTCCTAGTGTAGTAAGAAAATCACAAACTTTGGAGATAGGCAGTTGCGGGTTCAGATTTCAGCTACTCCCTTGGACTTTGCATGTGTGTGACCTTGGACATGTTACTTAACCTTCTGAAACTCAGTTTCCTCCTCTATAAAATGGAAATACTCTTCACCTTGCAGGTTAGATTAGATGATTAGAATAATGAGAATTGGATTTCAGATGCTCAAAAAATTTTAGCCATTTGTCATTATCATCATCCTTGTCATCATCAGAATGTTTTCTAATAGTCAGAAAACTTCTAAGATCGTCTTTTCCTACACACAACAGCAGGGATTACACTGAGGACAGCTCTATCAGATCACAGACTCTATCTTTAAATAATTTAATTCTCATATTTCTTTCTCTACATGGTGACTTTTATAGTAAAAAATAATTAATGTTGTCTTCCCTTCTTTTTTCTCGTCTGAAACTAGAATTAATTAGAAACTATTCCCCACATGTTATCATAGAATCTTCTTTCAATAAGAGAAAACTTGGATCCCCACTGATATACGAAGCTCCATTCTTAGGTTTTGCGTTTTTTTATGAGTTTTCATCATCTCTTAGTTTCTCTATTTTTTTTGTTCTTCTTGTTGTTTTGATCAACTTTATACAAAAAGAAGGGCATCAGGGCTGAGATGAGAGGTCATTCACCTTACCTGAGATTGGACTCCATAACAATGATGTCTCTGCAGCCCCAGGCAGAAGGCATTCAAAAGCAGGAGAGATGTTTTTGTGTCAGTCATCGAGAATTCTCTCAGTTGAACAATTAGCAGACAAAACAACTTCCTGGGAAGGCACACACACAAACCCACTCCACTGCCACCCCATTATGGCACTTTATTACATCAACTGTGAACCTTGCTAAAAGGTAGCTAGTCACTGGTCAGAGCTGAATAGGAACTCCAGAGCTTGCTCAGTATTTAGTATCTAGCTTAACTGAGACATTGAGTCCTACAGAGAGCTGTCTCTATGACAGAGAATTAATTCAGAATTTGTGGAAACAGTTTAAGACCCTAAAGCAAAGAGCAGCAGATGGTAGACTCCCCCAGTATGAAAAGATGCCCAGATAAGAACTATGAATGATACTGAAGGATACTCACTGTGGAAGCTTGCTGGGGAACGTGAGAGTAACCATGTTGCTCTTTGAGGCTGCATGGGTAAGAATTGGTATATAGTGGGTATGTTGAATATAAAAACTAGTGTCAATATTAAAACTGTGAAGCTAGGACCACAAGTAGAAATAAGTCAATTTCTTTTTAAAAATAAAATTTTAAAAACCTTCTATCCAAGAATATTTTATTGCTAACTCTTTAACAAAATCTGGCAAAATGTTAATATGAAACTATTAAATTAAAAATAAATTTTATTGTAACACCATGCAATATTTAAAGACACATTAAGTGACTAGAGAAATAATCAAAAATGTTAATGTATATACCTGAAATAATAAATAACATGAATGGATAGGAGTAAAAGTAAACTCTGTATTATATTTTAAAACTGGTTACTAATAAGGTTGAAATGTTCAGAAAGAAATAAACATAAAATTTCATAATTCAAATTTAAAATAATAATAGCAATCATACTCTACAATTTCATCATAAATTATGGCTTGTAATACCGATTGACATGTTCTAGGATGTACCAATTTGCCAGTATCAAAGTTCAGTTTGACCACTACACACCTGTTAGAATGGTGAAAAACCAGGACACTGACAACACCAAATCCTGATGAGGAATGTAGAGCAATAGAGACTTTTATTCATCGCAGGTGGGAATGCAAAATTGTACAACAACTTTGGAAAACAGTTTGGTGATTTCTTACAAAACTAAACACACTCTTAACATATGATCCAGCAATCATACTTCTTGGTATTTATCCACAGGAGTTGGAAACTTATGTCCACACAAAAACCTGCATGCAGATGTTTACAGCAGCTTTATTCAAAACTGCCAAAATTGGGAAGCAACCAAGATGTCCTTCAACATGTGAATGGAAAAATAAATTGTGGTACATCCAGATAGTGGAATATTATTCAGCACTAAAAAGAAATGAGCCATCAAGTCATGAAAAGACATGGAGGAAACATAAATTCATATTACTAAGTGAAAGAAACCAATCTGAAAAGGGTCCATATTATATGATTCCAATTATATGACTGTTTGGGAAAGGCAAAACCATGGAGACAGTAAAAAGATCAGTGGTTGCCAGGGGTTGAGAAAGAGAGAGAGATGAATAAGCAGAGCAAAGAGGATTTTTGGGGCAGTGAAACTACTCTATATGATACTGTAATGGTGGATTCATGTTATTATATATGATACTCTTGTCAAAACCCATAGAACAAGAACAAAACCTGTACAACACCAAGAGCAAATCCTAATGTAAACTATGAACTTTGGGTGATTGTGACAAGTCAATATAGGTTCATTACTTGTAACAAATACACCACGATGGTGCAGGATGTTGATAGTGGGGAGTATGTGTGAAGACAGCAGGTAACGGGAACTCTCTGCACTTTCTGATCAAATTTTCTGTGAACGTAAAATTGCTCTAAGAAAATAAAGTCTATTAAAAAATTTTCCAGTTATATAACAGGTTTGTAATGTGCCTATAAATTCATATAAATTTAATTGCATTTTGGATCAACACATTATATTGGGTTTAAGATATATGATGTTGAAAAACAAAAGCTATGCCCCTCATTTTATCCCAAGAGAAAGGGTTTTTTAAAAAACCCACCAAATACCAAATCCTCAGTGTTTATGTATTTAGAAGAAATGTCATGCACCTTAGTAGTCTAGAAAGTTAATGTGGGAGAACTGTAAGGCAGTTTCCTTCATATACAAAGAGCAATTATTGAACAAGATCGCACTCATCACCAATGAAGAGTTTCTCCCATGGTAATTTATTCATCGGTTTATGGACCTCAGTTCTCCTGGGATAACAACAAATCCATATAAAGATTTCTTGTTGATAAATTCAATGTTTTTATTCCTGACTTAGCTGACAGATGTGCAGAGCTTTCTGCCTTCTGATGGTCCCCTGATACTTATGGATTGATGTTAAAGAACATAGAATTTATTTCAGAAAAGACAAGTACAATTTAATATTAGAAAATTTCTCTCCAATTTTTCTTCACTCTTTATCAATCTACAATCATTATGGGTCATTTTCATATGTGGGCTTCTCAAATGCAGACAGGCATAAAGCAATAGATTTATCCATTTTGAAAGCAGCAAAGGACATAAAGCTTACTGCCAATTTCTTTTATCTAACTACATCCTGGAAAACCCAGCTCATTTCAGATTAATTTTCTAAGATTTAAAGTAATATTATACTCTAAAAAATAATTCAATCCAATAATCCTTGGGGAAAAAAAACCAATAAGGAAATGGTTAATCTCTGGTAATATACCCCTTTAATGGAGTTTACAGTGGGCAATAAAATAGTTATATTTTTAAGATGCTAAAATATTCTAAAAAATCTTGGTTTACTCTTAAGTCATAGCTTCACAAAATTAAACAAAATTTTAGTTTTTAGAGAGTTAGGCAGAGAAAAGTAAACTGAAATATAACATTGTGTATGATTCCTTTATAAATGTATGTGAACTCAAAATTAGAAGTTTCTTCTTTCCATTTAAAAGGGGAATGGGTAGTCAAGGAAAACAATATATGTGAGAAATATAGCAATCCAAAATAGCTATTATATAATTGTGTTTATTATACTTCACTTGCTGACTCACTGGAACATGTCACTCTGAGAGGGAACATTTGTAATCTCCTACTGCCATCTTATGTAATGTCTTGTCACTGCACAATACAAAAGGAGGAGTATACATTAGGGAAAAACAAAGGCACTTTCTGGAAGTTGTATATCAACCTACATTTCTCATACAAAAATCAAATATCTACAGTTCCATCCCCCATCTATTTACAATAGGATTTTTTAAAGTTTGTTTATTAAGCAAATTATTTGAAATTCCTTTCCTATTAATTTCTTAAACTTTCTATTCTGGCCATATTTATTATCTCTTATATATAGTTTATTGGAATGCAAAATGCTATGTAGCATTATATATTATTCAGATACATGAGTAATGCAAAAACTGGAGTTTAAAATGCATAAAAATAAGGCAGAAACAAATCACAGTTTTATTCTTTAAAGCAACAGAAGTCAACAGACTTTCTTACAGAAAGTTTATCCTGAAACCAGCCAAGTCATAAGCCATCAATTTTTATAGCAAAATTTTAATTTAATGTGTCAATTGTAAACATATACCAGCATTTTAATCTGAATATCACAACACAAGTAGGTGAATTTGTATTTATTTAAATTCTAACAATTCTTTTTTAATACATGTCACTGATCAATTCCTATCCAAAAGACCATATAACCCAATGCAATTTGGAAAGCTGTCTGTAGGAGAATCTCTTCACTCCTATCTGGCTATCTAATACCAACATTCCCACTATTAGAGAAATATATCAGTTAGGAATATGCTTATCCACAAGTAACCAAAAGAACACCAGCTAATCATGGCTTAAACACATAAAAGTTTGTCTCCACAAGCAGGAGTGTGTTGCCGTTGATTCTATTTCTCAACAATGTCATCAGTTACTAAAGTTCTTTCCAGCTTTCCATTCCACCATCCTTAGGACATTGACCTTTGTCCTCATGCTTGCCACCTCATGGTCACAAAATGGTTGCTATAGTTCTAGACAATAAAGCAGTGTCAAGATTGGAACAAAGTGAAAAAAGATAGTGCCAGATGCATCCAACCCCATATTATCACTATTAGTCACATGGCCAGAACTATGTCACCTGGCCATTTCTAGCTGCAAGGGAAGCTGAGGAAAAGAGTATTTAGTTCAGCACAGTCACTGTGAACAAAATTAGCAAGACACAAGGGAGGAATGGATGGTGGGAAGAAACAAAAATGTCTGCTACAAGGAATGAGATTAACATTCCTTGGTAAAATGTTAGGGAAAAAATACATAGCTGAGATTGAAGCAAGTAAGGGAAATATTCAATTGCCATAGAGAAAAAGAACCAATAATAATGCTTGGGAGCTGAAGTCCAGATTTCACAGAAATAACTGGAATGAATATACCCAGGAGGCAGAAGTGGAGATGCCAGACCCAATGTACAGGCAAGAGCTGGGATTGACCTGGAAGGAGAGGCCTGGCCAGGAGAACACCTCCCACCAATGTAAGGACCCATACAGATATGGGCAGTGTACCCTAGACCTGGACCAAACTAAAGTCTTTTGTAAGAAATCAGAGCACCTGGACTACATTGCATGCAGATGTGGAGCCTGAGTTCTCATACAAGTCACCCAGAATAAAAACCCCAGAGAGAAACTAATGGAAATGGTCTAGAACAGGTTAACCCAGTAGTACACTGTAACTGGCAACCATAAAACCTCCTCAAAGGGATACCTTCATAACCCAGAGCATACAGAAGATAATTACTGCAAAAAATAAAGTTATGGCAAATAACAAAAAGCATATAAAGAAATGCCATGAGTGGCACAACAAATGGGAGAAATCATCCTCAGGAATCCATCAATAACAGAGCAATCTCAAAGGATCTTTTCCAAATCTGGTCTTTGTCAGACTCTCTCCACTTTAATAAATAAGAATCATAAACATAATCCATATTAGGTCCTAGGGAGTTGGGGAAAGGGAAGAAGAAAACATATTAAAGAAACAGAAGACTTGACTTGCCCCTTCCTCCCATGACCCTAAAATGAGCTTACATGTCATTCAGAGGAAACAAATGAAAGGATAAAGGACACAGAGTCATTTACAAGAACAAATCAATATAAAACCAACTGAATTTTAGAGAGCTAAGGGATATAAGGCAGAGGTCATACAATTGAAAATTGTGAAGACACGCTCCATGGCCCTGCAGGTCTCCAAACAACCTCACAAAGATGAATGTAGTGGACCAGATGAAGGCATCAGCTAAGAAAAGCATCCTAAAGAGGATGAATTTTCAGTTGAATTTTGAAAGATCAGTTGGGGAAGAGACACAAATTACCAGAATACTGCTGACTCATCTTTCTACATTCATAGGCTGTGTCCAGTCCTAAACCACAAATTTAAATGAATTTTAGAGAAACTGGAAAGATCCAAATAATGTTAAAATTTGTCTGAGCCAGACCTGATGTCCTAATGGTTAAAATTTGATGCACTCCACTTCAGTGGCCCAGACTCAGTTCCCAGGTGCAAAACCACACCGCTTGTTTGTCAGTAGCCATGCTATGGGTGTGGCTCACATAAAAGAACTAGAAGGACCTACAACTAGAATATGCAACTATGTACTGGGGCTTTGGGGAGGGGAAAAAAAAAAAGGAAGATTGGTAACAGATGTTAGCTCAGGGCAAATCTTTCCCAGCCACAAAAAAAAAAAGAGTTGCACTTAAAAAAATTGTCTAATAGATTGAATACCAGTATTAGGAGCAAAGATTAAATGAATTTGCTTCATTTCACATAGAAGATACATGAATGCTCTGTTTAACTTCTTCTTTCAAAGTAATGAAGGCCTTTTAGGAGGAAATTAAGTTATTGTTCTCAGTGAGGAAAAAAGATCAAAATTGAAACAGAAATGATACACAAAAGGAAGAATCTGTGACTTTCATGATAATAAACCCTGAAATAAGCTACAGGGTCAGAAACTAACTTCCATTTCTAGACATCTATTAAAAGTCAACCATAATGGGATTATGAGTGATTTTCACTTCTTTTGCCTTGCTGGATCCAAGTGTATATTACCTTTTGCAGTAAAAGAATATCAAAAAATAAACATTGAAATGCTAACTAACATGGTTCAGATCATCAGTTGCCTGAAAAAGGAGACTGGATAAAATGTAGAAGTCTTTCTGTGTCTTTTATTCTATACGGAAAAAGCTCTTCCACAAATTAGGTTCTGTGTCAATAATTTTTGATAGAATATTAATTTTTTTAATGTAAAATCTAGGAATATTAATACATTCAATCAGTTCTTCAACATCTAAGTGATTATTAAGATCTTCACTGTTCAATCACTTCATGATTATTTAACTTCTGTAGCAACAATTATGAATGGTAGAGAAGGTGGGGAGTGATAGGTTCCTCCTTCAAAATAAAAATATTCAGAAGAAAAAGTCCAATTGAGAAAAGACCATATTGTACTGATCATTTCAGGACAAAAAAATAAAAGAGGAAATGGAAGATAGTAATTACAATTGTCCCAACTACTCGCCTTCCAGGTCTTAAATAACTTCCTTTATACTGTAGAGAAATAAGTACAACAATGAAAGTATAGGAATAGATTCTGAGTAATGATGATGATCTGCTTCATTTTATAGTAGAACTATAAAAATTGATCAACAAAATTACAAAGAACATAACTGAAATAATTCTGCCACAAATAGCAATAGGCCACATAAAAATTGGACAAAATTTAATCAGTGATATATAACACTTCTTGCTAAGACAATGACACACACAGGAACACCCTCATGTAACAGATCAATTTTCAGTCTGGTTTCCTAACATAAAAGTACTGATGCAAATCACTGTTAAATCAACTTTAATTACCAAGGCAATTTAAACCAAATTAGGCCTAAAGCCACATAAGGCTCTTGTGGTTTCCTAGAGCTAACAGGATTATTAATTAAGTAACCTGAGTCATTCCTCTAATTCTGTTTTGCATATTTGGCCTGAGCTCCTAAACTTAATTCAGAGGAGTAAATTCAGAGGACTAGGCTGAGGAAATTCTACTATGATGCCATCCTGTTCACGGTCCTTAGGGGCAGAGATACTGGAATTCAGAGCTGGAAAGCTAATAACATGCTGGGCAACAAAGAAGAAAACGCATCCGGGAAATCAGTGCCTCTCAACCTGACTGCAAATTTGAATCTCCCAGGGGGCCTTTTAAAAGTACCTATTTAAATCAGGTCAATTAAATCAGAATCTTTAGAAATTGGGCCCATGCTCTTTTTTTAATTCACCAGATGATTTTAATACAGAAAAAGGATTAAAAAACATAGCAATAAATGTTATCAAGCAAACAATATTCAGGTTGAATGCATCGAAAACAGACAATTGTATTCCAAACGAAAAGTCAGCTCCAAAGAGAATTAGAACATAAATATGACAATTTGTGTAACCCCAGAATGCAAAGATGACAATTTATAATAGACAAAAAACCAAGAAATTATCTGAGGGGCTGATCGCTGAGACATTGAATGAACTAAAGAAAAAATTCCCCCTGGTGCCCTTACTCTTCAAGGGCCGTGAGAATGAATAGCTAATAAAATCAAGCAGTGGAGCAACGAAGCCCCTGGTACTTCTGGGCTAATGAGACTCAGAAGTAAAAGAAAAGAAGAAAAGTGGTTCCAGAATTAATACCTCTGTTGTTATTTGGGTGTGGTCACCAACCTCAAAATAAAAGTCTTGGAATCAACTACATAAGCAATTTTTAGAGCCATTCATCCAAATTCAGGTCAAATGGAAACCCTAAGCCCATTTGCCAATAAGACTTATTTTTCAGCCTGAACAATTTGGAGGAGAACTTTATTGACCTTGGTCTTTCACAGAAAGATCTTCTCAACTTTCTGATGACCCTCACAATCACCAAACTGAGACTGGATCAACATCAAGAAATTGAAATTAAGCCTTGTAGGTGGAGATATAAAAAATATATTTCAGATAAAGAAAGTATAGGGAATAACAAATACCTGTATACCCACTATCTAGCTTAAGAAATAAAACATTAAAAATACAATTGAAATCTTGTGTGTTTCCCCCCTCTCTTTACCTCTCCCACCCCTACCAGCCCTCTGAATGGGTGGTGTCCTAAATTAATGTTTATCATTTCCATGAATGTTTTTTATAATTTAACCATATATGTATAAACTCCGAACAATATGTAATGTTTTCTTTTATGTTAAAATTGTCTTTTATGTTAAAACTACATGATTTAGCCATGTTATACACACAGATATTCAGTTTAGCTGCTGTAGAGTAGTTAGATGGTACCGCAATTTGTTCATTGTCACACTACTAACATACTGACATATATATTCTCATACATGACTTCTGAATAGCAGCAGGAGTTTCTCCAGACAGTGCTTCTCAAACTTTAATGTGCCTGTAAATCATTTGAGGGTCTTATTCAAATGCAGGTTCAGCAGGTCTGAGGTTGAGTCTGATATTCTGCATTTCTAACAGGTTCCTGGGATATGCTGTAGGCTACACTGTCCAGTATGGTAGTTACTAGCCACATGTGGCTGTTTAAATTTAATTAAAATCAAATAAAATTAAAAATGTAGTTCCTCACTTGCACCAGCAACATTTCAAGTGCTCAATAGTTATTGGGCAGCACAGAGAACATTTCCATCATCTCAGAAATTTGGACTATTGGACAGCCTTGCTCTAGGGTCTTGCCACTCAGGGTTCTCCAGGGAGCACCAGCATCAGCGTCACCTGGCAGCTCTTTAGAAATGCTGAATCTTAGGCTCCAGCTAACGAACCCCAATCTGCATTTTAGCAACATCCATGGGTGATTTGTTTCTCCTTTAAAGTTTCAGAAGTGCTGCTTGAAAGTTTTTTATAACTAGAAGTGGAATTGGAGGGTTAAAGGACACGCACATCTACAACTTTACTAGCTATTGGCAAGTTGCTCTCCAACACAGTTTTATCAATTTATAATCCTCACAGCAGTCTGGAAGAAACTCCATTGCTCCACTCCACATCTTTACCAACACTGGAAATTGTCAGACACCATAATTTTTGTCTATAATAGTATGAAATGTATTTCTCTGTTGTTTTAGTTTGCCATTCTTTGATTAATAGTGAGACTGATCTTTTCATATGTTTATTAGCTATTCAGATTTTCTCTTCTGTCACAACTTGTTCATACTCTTTGCCCACTTTTTCCATCAGGTTATTTTGTTCTTATTAATTTGTAGGAGTTCTTAATCTAAACTACTCATTTGTTTACTGTATGCTTTGCATTTATCTTCTTCCAGTCTGTGGCTTCTTTTTTCATTTTGTTTATGGTGTCTTATGATGCACCTAATTTTTAAATTTTAGTTTGATCAGTATCATCAATCTTCTCCATTCAGGTTTTAGTGGCAGGACAGTATTCTGGCACCACAGGTCAACTAGTTTGAAGCATGGTTTTTCAATGCAAATTCTTTCTTCTCCCCATTTTAGCTCAACTAGGAGTAAGGATTTTAATGATCCTGTCTTCTATCAATGAAATCTTGTCTCTACAAGCCACCTTGGGGCTTCTGTGAGCAACCAGGTCATCTGACAACTGAATAAAATTGAGGGAACCCCCGAGACCTCTTCCAAATTAATAACCATAAATGCTAACCATACTTTGAAAGGGAGCCTCTAGATCAACTGGAGCATTTTCTACAAGGAGAATGAAAGGAACTTCACTAATTATAGCTAATTTGATCCACAAATTCTCATTTCATTTTTGTCTTTTTTTCCCTTGATATATCAAAATGGGAAAAATATACTAAAGCAAAAGAAGTTTGTTGTCCTTTATCCATTAAATAATGCAATCAATAATGAAAAATTACTAAGTATAAACAGTAGACAAGCATTTATCATTTAAAAGAACTTCTGAAATGTTTATATGGAAGAGTCACTATTATACAGGGAGAAATAGGACCACCAGAAAGGGATTCCTCTTGTTATTTATAATGACCTACTGATCATAATTTTAAGAAGGAAAAATATCATGTTTGGATCAATATTGGGACCTCTTCCAATAATTTTATATATCATATGCTTGTTCCATAAAATCAGCCCCAATAGCAACAAAAGTATTCATTCTTTTCATTCTTTCATTATTTAGTAGAAACATTTATTGAGTAACTACTTTATGTTGTCATAAGCTAGATTCATAGGCCTATGATGATGAATCAGAACCAAATTCTGTCCTCCAGATTTTTTTAATAACTATTGAGGACTCACTAGGTGATAGACACGGTGCTAAACTTTTACATTCATTCTCTCATTCTAACTTCTCAAAAACTCAGCAATAATTCAAATGTTTATTGAGCACTTACTCTGTGCCAGGGACTGTTCAAAGCACTGAGGAGTCAGTAGTGGAAAAAATAGGAAAAGGTTCCTGCTCTCACAGAATTTTACAAGGGGAAGGCACGCCACAAATACTTTTTTTAAAAGATGATTTCATATAGTATAAGTGCTTTAAAGAAAATATTACAGGGTAATTGGATAAAGAATGCAATCTAACTAAGACTTAGAGAGGCTAAGTAACTCACCTGAGTCACACAGGTGGAAACTGGCACTGCTCAATCCTGTGTTTTTTCTACTACATCATCTATTTACATTTTGGTGTTTACCTACCTCTGCATCTCATTTCCCACTGGACAGGATCCAGTGAAGAGGGGGAGCAAAGAGTCCTTCCTGATGATCCCCAGACACCCAGATACAGATCAGCAGCCCTAGATTCTAGCACCAGCTCTGCCTCTACCTCCTATGTGCCTGGGAAAGACTCTCCTCCCTGTTACTCAAACTGACAGACTTGCCAAGCTCTGGACTTCACACCAGGTCTAAATTCTGAGCGCTGGAAAAGAAGCAAGATAATAAAGATGTCAAGATCGTGAACAGAAGTTATGAAGAGCAGTGTGACACCAGTAAGCTGTGCATAACTGCCAACAGGAAAATTAATTAAGAAGAATCTTTAGAGTCTAAATGTGAACACTGCCTTAACTCAAATTTTCATTGGACACTGAAGAAAAAAGCATGAATATTTTACGGGGATATTTTATCCGACAGACATTTAATATTTTAGGTGATTGTTTCCCAAAAAGCTCTCATTAACTCAATAGTTCATATGATACATCGTGGCTTCACATAACAGAAGAAATACAGTAATTCATTGACACATGAATACATAAAACAAATAATATAGAACAGACCATACAAAAAGTAAAGCTTATGAGTATCAAAAAGAAGGTCTTTTCTGAACTGTATTATGCCTGCTTTGGCTCTGTCATTCAATTCATAGTTTTTATCAGAAATTGAAACTGTGTTGAGGTAAAGGATGTGTTAACTAACCTTATTGTGGTAAACATTTCACAATAGATACGTGTATCAAATTACATTGTACACCTTAAATTTACATAATGTTATATGTCAATTATATCTCAATAAAGCAGGGAAAAAAAGTTTAAACCGTGTTAACAATACTTTAATACTTACTCTATTTTGCTAAGAGTTACAGTGATTTAAATTCATCTAGTCTGATTTTTTACGAGTTGTCAGAGCTAACAGACTGATTTATTATTTCTTTCTCAGGTAGTCTTTGTTCTTGAGCTAACTCATCCATTTTGCCTTCCTCTTTTAGTCTCTTCTGCCTTTTATATGTAAAGAAATGGTGATGAAGACAGCCACAATGCCAACAGTGATGATGATGACTTACAATCTCTGAGATAGAAAATATAAGGTGGTAAACAGTGTTCAGACATCACATTGCTGGTAGTACTGTTGATAATGTTTTTATGAGATTGGTGTGTGTATTGAAGGGTAAGGTAAATGAGAACTAATATTACTAATGTAATATACTAATTTTATCATTCCTAATCTTGTTAAGAATCAGAATAGTCACCATGAAAGAAAGTAAATACAACATTAGACAGAAGATTTGTTAAATTAAAAACATGCAGTCCTGAATTTGGATTGGAAATATAGGTGTGACCATGGGATATACTTATCTTTTTAAAAAAAATCTAGCTTTGTCCACTGAAAATCAGGTCAAAAACCTAAATTTAGTAACAATGAGCATCCATTGCACCCAGATTCCTGTCTTGAAATTCCATTTCCCACTATAAAGAACCAGAACTCATTAAAGAAAAGACCAATACAAAGTCTGGAGTAGAAAATGTACAAGATGAGTCTGGGACATTTTGTCATAACAGACAGCAAGGAAGCTATCAAAGACTGAAAAAAAGGACTGCTAACCAAAAGAGCTCAGAAAACAACCCAAAGAGAGGCATCTACTGGTCAAAATGGAACACTTTAAGCATCAATAAATGTACTTACTGTAATAGATTAAAATGCATTAAATATATTTAAATCTATATCTTCATCATGATTTTTTTTTATTGAGGTAACATTGGTTTATGACATTATATAAATTTCAGGACTACATCATTATATTTTGATTTGTGTATAGACTGCATCATGTTCATCACCCAAAGACTAATTACCGTCCATGCACATATGCCCTATCATCCCTTTCACCCTCCTCCCTCTCCCCTTTCCCCTGTGGTAATCACCAACTTAATCTCTGTGTCTATGTGTTTGTTTATTGTTGTTTCTATCTTCTACTTAGGAGTGAAATCATACAGTATTTGACCTTCTCCATGTGATTTATTTTTCTTATCCTAATACCCTAAAGTCCATCCATGTTGTTTCAAATGGTAAGATTTCATCTTTTTTCATAGCTGAGTAGTATTCCACTGTATATATGTACTACATCTTTATCCATTCATCTATTGATGGGCACTTATGTTGTTTCCAAGTCTTGGCTATTGTGAATAATGCTGCAATGAACATAGGGGTGTGAATATCTTTACATGTTCATGTTTTTGTGTTCTTTGGACAAATACCCAGAAGTGGAATAGCTGGATCATATGGTAGTTCTATTCTTAGTTTTTTGAGGAATGTCCATACTGTTTTCCATAGAGGCTGCTCCAATTTACATTCTCACCAACAGTGTACAAGGGTTCTCTTTTCTCCATATCCTCACCAACACTTGTTATTTGTTGTCTTTCTGATGATAGCCATTCTGACAGGTGTGAGGTGATATTGCATTGTGGTTTTGGTTCGCATTTTTCTGACAATTAGTGATGTTGAACATCTTTCATGTGCCTGTTGGCCGTCTGTATATCTTCTTTGGAAAAATGTTTGTTCATATCTTCTGCCCATTATTTATCAGACTGTTCATTTTGTTGTTAAGTTGTATGAGTTCTTTATCTATTGTGGATATTAACCTCTTATCAGATAAATGTTTTGCAAATATCTTCTCTCAATTGTTAGGTTGTCTTTTCAGTTTGTTGATGGTTTCCTTTGCTGTGCAGATTTTTAGTTTGAGCTTGTCCCATTTGTTTATTCTTTCTTGTTTCCCTTGCCTGGTGAGACACCATATTCAAAAAAGATGCTGCTAAGATCCATGTTAAGAGTGTACTGCCTATGTTTTCTTCTAGAAGTTTTATGGTTTCAGATCTTACATTCAATTCTTTAATCCATTTTGAGTTAATTTTTGTGTATGGTGTAAGATAATGGCCTACTTTCATTCTTTTGCTTGTGGCTGTCCAGTTTTCCCAACTATTTATTGAAGAGACTTTTCTTTCTCCATCGTATGTTCTTGGCTCTTTCGTCAAAAATTAGCTGTCCATAGATGTGTGGGTTTATTTCTGGGCTCTCAGTTCTGTTTCATTGATCTGTGTGTCTGCTTTTGAGCCAATACCATGCTGTTTTGATTACTATAGCTTTGTAGTATATTTTGAAGTCAGGGATTGTGATACCTCTGACTTTGTTCTTTTTTCTCAGGATTCCTTTGGCTATTTGGGGTCTTTGTATTTCCATATAAATTTTAGATTCTTTGCTCTATTTCTGTGAAAAATGTCATTGGGACTTTATTGGGATTGCAGTGAATATGTAGATTTCTTTAGGAAGTGTGGACATTTTAACTGTGTTAATTCTTCCAATCCATGAGCACAGAATATCTTTCCATTTCTTTGTGTCTTCTTCAATTTCTTTGAACGATGTTTTACAGTCTTCAGTGTATAGGTCTTTCACCTATTTGGTTTAATTTATTCCTAGATATTTTATTCTTTTTGTTGTGATTGTAAATGGGATTGTATTCTTAATTTTTCTTTCTGCCATTTCATTGTTAGTGTATAGAAATGCAACTGGTTTTTGCATGTTGATTTTTGTACCTTGCAACTTCTGTATTCATTTATTATTTATAATAGTTTTTTGGTGGATTCTTTAGGGTTGTCTATATATAAAATCATGTCATCTGCAAATAGGGACAGTTTCACTTCTTCCTTTCTAGTTTGGATCCCTTTTATTTCTTTTTCTTGCCTAATCACTCTGGCTAGGATTTCCAATAATATGTTAAATAAGGGTGGTGAAAGTGAGCATCCTTGTCTGGTTCCTGTTCTTAGAGGGATGGCTTTCACTTTTCCACCATTAAGAATGATATTAGTTGTGGGTTTGTCATATATGGCCTTTATTATTTTGAGGTACTTTCCTTCTATACTCATTTTATTCAGAGTTTTTATCATAAATGGATGCTGTATCTTGTCAAATGCATCTCTGCATCTACTGAGATGATCATGTGATTTTTATTCTTCCTTTTGTTGATGTGGTGTATCATATTGATTGACTGGCAGATGTTGAACCATCCCTGCATCTCTGGAATAAATCTCACTTGGTCACAAAGTATGATCTTTCTAATGTATTGGTGTATTCAATTTGCCAGTATTTTGTTGAGGATTTCTGCATTGATGTTCATCAGTGATATTGGCCTATAATTTCCTTTTTTGTGTTGTCTTTGTCCGGTTTTAGTATCAGGGTAATGTTGGCCTCATAGAATGAGTTAGGAAGCTTCCCTTCCTCTTCAATTTTTTGGAAGAATTTGAGAAGGATAGGTATTAAGTCTTCTTTGAATGTTTGGTAGAATTCACTAAGGAAGCCATCTGATCCTGGACTTTTGTTTTTTGGGAAGTTTTTGATTATTGTTTCAATCTCCTTACTGGTGATGGGTCTATTCAAATTATCTATTTCTTCTTGATTCAGTTTTGGAATGTTGCATGATTCTAAGAATTTACCTATTTCTCTTGGATTATTCAATTTGTTGGCATATAGCTTTTTGTAGTATTCTCTTATAATCCTTTGTATTTCTGAGGTGTCCATTGTAATTTCTCCTCTTTCATTTCTGATTTTATTCATTTCAGCCTTCTCTCTTTGTTTCTTGGTTAGCCTAGCTAAAGGTTTGTCAATTTTGTTTATCTTTTCAAAGAACCAGTTGTTGGTTTCATTGATTTTTTTCTATTGTTTTTTTAGTCTCTATTTCATTTATTTCTGCTCTGTTTTATATTATTTCCTTCCTTCTACTAATTTGGGGCTTTGTTTCTTCTTCTTTTTTTAGTTCCTTTTGGTACCTTCTTAGATTATTTATTTGGGATTTTTCTTGTTTCTTCAGGTGGGCCTGTATTGCTAGAAACTTTCCTCTTGGTACCACTTTTGCTGCATTCATAAATTTTGGGTTTCTTCATTTTCATTTGTTTCTAGGTTCTTTTTGATTTCTTCATTGACCCAATCATTGTTCAGTAGCATTTTGTTTAATCTCCACATATTTGTGGCTTTTCCAGCTTTCTTCTTGTAGTTGATTTCTAGTTTCATACCATTGTGGTCAGAAAAGATGCTGGGTATTATTTAAGTCTTCTTAAATTTATTGAGACTTATTTTGTGGCCTAATGTGTGAGCTATCCTGGAGAATGTTCCATGTGCATTCAAAAAGAATGTGTATTCTGTGGCTTTTGAATGGAATGTTCTATATATATCTACTAAGTCCATCTGATCTAATGTGTTATTTAAGGGCAACGTTTCCTTATTCAGCTTCTGTTTGGATGATCTATCCATTGATGTAAGTGGAGTGTTAAAGTCCCCTACTATATTGTGTTACTGTCTATTTCTCCTTTTATGTCTGTTAATAATTGCTTTATATATTTAAGTTCTGCTTTGTTGGGTGCATAGATATTTACAAGTGTTATACCCCCTTGTTGGATTGTTCCCAGGACCATTATGTAGTGCTTTCCTTGTCTCTTATTACAGTTTTTGTTTTAAAGTCTATTTTATCTGATATAAGTATCACTATCCCAGCTTTCTTTTCATTGCCATTTGCATGGAGTGTCTTTTTCCATCCCTTCACTTTCAGTCTGTGAGTGTCTTTAGGTCTGAAGTGTGTCTCTTGTATGCAGCATATATATGGGTCTTGTTATTTTATCTATTCAGTCATCCTACACCTTTGATTAGAGCATTTAGTCCATTGACATTTAAAGTAGCTATTGATAAGTATGTACTAATTGCTGTTTTGTTACTTTTTTTCTGGATGTCTTAGTAGTTCTTCTCTGTTCCTTTTTTCTTCTCTTGCTCTCTTCCCTTGTGATTTGATGGCTTTCTTTAGTATTATGTTTGGGTTCCTTTTTCTTAAATTTTTGTGTGTTTATTATAGGTTTCTGGTTTGTGATTACCATGAAGTTCATATATAATAACCCATGTAAATAGCAATCTATATTAAGTTTATGGTGTCTTAAGTTTGACCTCATACTAAAAGCCCTACACTTTTACTCCCCTTTCCCCACATTTTATGTTTTTGAGATCACATTTAACCTCTTTTTTGTGTGTGTATATCCCTTAACCTCTTATCATGGAGATACATAATTTTAGTACTTTTGTCTTTTGACTTTCATATTAGCTTTATAGGTGGTTGATCTGCTACCTTTACTGTATATTTGCCTTTACCAGTGAATTTTTTCTTTGATAACTCTCTTATTCCTATTTGTGCTCCTTTCCACTTAAAGAAGTCCCTTTAACATTTCTTATAAGGCCGGTTTATTGGTCATAAACTCGTTTAGTTTTTGCTTGTCTGGAAAACTCTTTATCTCTCTTTCCATTCTGAATGATAACCTTGCTGGGTAGAGTATTCTTGGCTGTAGGTTTTTCCTTTCAGCACTTTGAATATATCATTCCTTTCTCTTCTAGTCTATCAGGTTTCGGCTGAGAAGTCAACTGATAGCCTTATGGGGTTTCCTTTGTATGCAACTTATTGCCTTTCTCTTGCAGCTTTTAGGATTCTCTCTTTATCTTTAATTCTTGATATTTTAATTATAACGTGTCTTGGTGTGGGCCTCTTTGGGTTCATCTTGTTTGATGTTCTCTGTGCTTCCTATAGGTGGATGTCTGTTTGTTTTCTCAGGTTAGGAATGTTTTCAGCTATTATTTCTTCAAATAGGTTCTCTGCTCCTTTGTCTCCTTCTTCTCCTTCTGGGACACATACAATGTGAATGTTAGTGTGCTTGATGTTGTCCTGGAGGTCCCTTAGACTGTCCTTGTTCTTTTTAATTCTTTTTTCTTTTTTCTGTTCAACTTAGGTGATTTCCTCTCCTCTTTTGTCCAGCTCACTGTTCTGTTCTTCTGTGTCATATACTCTGCTGTTGATTCTCTCTCATGAATTTTTCATTTCCATTATTGTATTCTTCAGTCCTGATTGGTTCATTTTTATATTTTCCAATTCTTTGTTGAAGTTCTCACTTTGTTCATCTACTCTTCTCCCAAGATCAGTGAGCATCCTTATGACTATTAGTGTGTACTCTTTATCAGGTAGATTGTTTACCTCTGTTTTGTTTACTACTTTTTTTGAGGATTTGTCCTGTTCTTTTATTTGGAACAAAATGTCTCTTCATTTTGCCTACTTCTCTGTGCTTGTGTATATGTATTAAGTAGGTCAGCTATGTCTTCTGATCTTGGAAACATGGCCTATGTAAGAGATGCCTTATGGGGCCCAACAATGTACTTCCCTCTCATCACCAGTTCTAAATGTTCCAGGAGTGTCCCCTGTATGGGCTACATATGCCCTTCTGTTGGGGTGTTGCCTTTGCTGCAGGCACATGGTAGGCTAAGCTGGCCCCAGGTCAGCTGGTTGTAAGGCTCAGCCATGTGCAGCAGCAAAGGTCACTTTAGTTATTTTACTGGGTGGGGCAAGCCCCAGCACAGCTGGCTGCAAGGTCTAATAGCACACACCTACTGCTGTTTTGCTGCTAAGTGAGTCAGGCCCCCATCATGGCTGGTTTCTAGGTTCAGGGGCTCACAATTGCTGTAGGCCTCATGTCTGCAAGGCTGCTGTCAGCTCTCAGGAGTGCAGATGGGTGGGGCTGGTCCCAGGTGTGGCAGCACACAATCCTTTCAGGCATTGGAAGGTGGGGCAGATCCCCTGTGTGGCTATTTTAGATGGCCAGCAGCACAAGTCTGCTGCAGTCAACACACCCCACTGCCTGTGGGCACTAACACCCATCAACATAGTCTCACCCCACATGCACACCCTGCCCTGCTAAGGCAGACCTACTTGCCCCTCTGCAGAGGTCCCACACACTCCACCTATGTGGGCCCACAAGTTCCCCTTGGGCTTGCTGGTGAATGGGGCCAGTCTCTAGGGTAGGCTGCATGCATTGGCTGAGCTGGATTAAGTCAATGCTCTAGTGGGTGGGGCCAACCGCTGTGCTAACAGGCCAGAGGAAGAAATCCAATGGCATCTGCCAGCCTCTGTGTCAGCACACCTATACTAGGTCAGAATAATGGCTGCCACCAGTGTCTCAGTTCCTGGGGAGGTGGGCCCAGCCACCTCCTGCCTCTCTGAGATGCACTCAAAGCTTATCAAGTGAGTCTCTTTTGCCAAAAGTCTAGCACCTTTCTTTCTGGTGATTCTGTGTTGGTTTTCGGAATGGGTGAATCTGTGCATGGGCCCATTAAGAGTAGACTTTTCTTTCTCTTATATTCAATAGCTTTTCTGAGGGTATTCCCCTTTTTTTTTTTTTTGGTGAGGAAGATTGGCCCTGAGCTAACATCTATTGCCAATCTTCTTCTTTCCACTTAAGGAAGATGGTCTCTGAGATAACATCTGTGCCCATCTTCCTCTACTTTATATATGGGATACCACCACAGTGTGCCTTGATAAGCAGTGTATAAGTCCACACCCAGGTTCTGAACCAGCAAACCCCAGGCCACCAAAGCGGAGTGCACAAACTTAACCACTACCCACCAGGCCAGCCCCTCACTGTTGGTTTCAATAGCCAGCACAGCCAGGCTTTATGGCACTCATCTTGGTTGTGCTGAATTCAAAGTCTGTTTATTGCATTAAAGCTCCCCCCGCTAGATCCCCTGCTCCTCCAGGAAAAGCTTCATACCTTAAGATTGCTCCCAACCATGAGTGCTGCAGCTAGAATGTGGTGTTTTTTCTCAGCAGAGGGGTACTTATGCCTCTTCCACCTCTGTCAGTGTTGTCCCTTGTTGTGGGGTTTCTTATCCAGTTTCCATTTCTCTCTCAGAGGTAATTATTCCACAGGTAGTTGTAGATTTGTTGTGTCCATGGGAGGAGGTAAGTTCAGAGTCCTCCTACACCACCATCTTCCCAGCAATCCAACTTCATCATGATTTTTAAAACTAGTTGGTCACCATTGGAGGAAATATTTATGGATGAAACTACATTATATCTAGCTTTTGCCTCCAAATAATATGGCAGAGGAAGTTGGTGAAGACAGAAACAAAATAATATTGGCATGAGTTGGTAATTGTTGAAAATGGGTGATGATACATACATATACACTATGATAGTCTATCTACTTTTTTATATGACTTAAATTTTCCAAAATAAAAAGTTAAAAGAATTGTTTTTATCCTGAAAGTATTTTCAGAAAGTTCTGAATAAAAATCTATAGTAAAGAATGTTGAAAGCAAAAAAAAAAAAAAAAAGTATGAATGATAAGAATCCTGGTTATGATACTATTAGACAAAAAACAGAGTTAAATACTTAAATAATCAGACAGGCAATGGATTGATGATTCAAAACATTAAGATAGCAGATGC
The DNA here is from genome assembly GCA_031878705.1 of Tapirus indicus. NCBI lineage: Eukaryota > Metazoa > Chordata > Mammalia > Perissodactyla > Tapiridae > Tapirus > Tapirus indicus. The sequence goes on from CM062933.1 coordinate 6,378,907, forward strand.
AGACAAAGTTATGCACAGATACTGAATAAAAATAATTAAAACTGCATTTCAAAATATTCTTTCAGAATTTTTGAGTCACTTTGTTACCTATTGGTTTAATGACAGACTCAATCAAAACTCAACATTCTAGTATAGTGAGTCCTAAAAAAAATTACAAAGGAGATCATCTGTCTTCAGTTCCATCCACCCCTTCCACTGTCTTCTACCCTTTAAAGATATACAGGATCTTCTTCCTCCTTCCCTTATAAAAATAATCTTCAAGGGAAGGATAAGAAAAGCACACTCACACCAAACTGTAAACGAGTCAAATGATCTACCACTAGACTCCTGAGTGCACTCCTACACTTAGGTAACTAACCAAGAGAATTCTTCAACATGTAAATATGAGCAGGTGATCAATTACCAATAAAGCATGAGAACTTAAAACAATGCTTATCAGTAAAACATAAGACCAGAAGATTCACCAGAAAAAGAAATTAGGGGAAAAAAGAAAACTTTATTTTATTGTACTACAAATTCACCTTCCCTTATATGATGTATATTTTAACAATTAAATGCTATTAAAACAAGACAACATTGTGATAAAAGAAGCAGTTTTAATAAAAATACACTACAACTCACTTTTTATATAGCAGATAAACTTTAAGAAAAGGACTTGATGCAATAATTTTGATTTTGGAAAGTGACACTTCTTCAAGCCCCTAACTGAAATCAAAATTAAAACCTTAATATTTTCCTGAGCTAAATTTTCTGTAAATCAATCAGTGAAAGGCAAATACAATTTACTGGTGAATGTATCATATCTTTCCTCACTATTTTCTTTATATTTTATTGATAAAAAGGAATCAAATGTGATAACAACCTGGTTGAACTGCCATTTGTGGTGGCATTTAGTTGACACCAAAGCTAAACCTATAGAACTAACATGTAAAAATTAAAAATTAAATCTTTCTTTTTCAAAAATTCACAAGTGCTCATCTTCAGTGCTTTATTTATAAGGTAAAAAATGTGCCTTTCAACTACTCAGTATGCCTCTCAAGACCTCTCCATCTGGCTTCTCTTGCATTTTGCTTTTAAGCCATTTGAGTGAATGCATATTTAATGCACAGAATATTGCATTGCAGATAATGGGAAGACAAGCCATGAGCTAGGAGAAGATATTTGCAAAAGACACATCTGATAAAGGACTGTAATCTAAAATATTCAAAGAATCCTTAAAATCCGACAATAAAAAAACAAACAACTGAATTTAAAAATGGGCCAAAGACCTTAAAAGACAGCTTACCATAAAAGATACATGGATAAACAAATAAGCTTATGCAAAGATGCTCTACATCATATGTCAGCAGGGAAATGCAAATTAACAATGAGATGCCACCATACAACTACTTGAATGACCACAATCTGACAACATCAAATGCTAATGAGGATGTGGAGCAACAGGAATTCTCACTAATTTCTGACAGGAATACAAAATGGTACAGCTACTTTGGAAGACAGTTTGGCAGGTTCTTACAAAACTAAACCCTTACCACATGATCCATCAATTGTGCTACTTGGTATTTACCCAAAGGAGCTGAAAACTATGTCCACACTAAAACCTGCACACAGATATTTATAGCAGTTCTTTTTGCAATTGCCAAAATTTGGAGGAAACCAAGATGTCCTTCAGTAGGTGAATGGATAAATAAACTGTGGTACAGCCAAACAATAGAATATTATTCAGCACTAAGATGAAATGAGCTATCAAGCCATGAAAAGACATGGGGGAAATTTAAATGCATATTACTAAGTGAAAAAAGACAATCTGAAAAAGCTACATACTGTATGATTCCAACCATATGAGATTCTAGAAAAGGCAAAACTATGGAGACAGTAAAAGAATCAGTGGTTGCCATGGGTCAGGAGAAGGGAGGGATGAATTGGCAGAGCACAGAGGATTTTTAGGGCAGTGAAACTATTTTGTATAATACTACAATGGTGGATACATGTCATTATATGTTTGACCAAACCCATAGAATATATAACACGAACAGTGAACCCTAAAGTAAACTTATGGACTTTGGATGATAACGTGTCAGTGTAGGTTCATCAGTTGTAACCAATGTACCACCCTGGTGGGGGATATTGATAATGGGGGAGGCTTTACATATGCGGGGGCAGGAAGTTTATGGGAAATCTTTGTACCTTCCTCTCAATTCTGCTGTGAACCTAAAACTGCTCTTAAAAAATTATCTTAAGTGGGCCAGCCTGGTGGCAGAGCAGTTAAGTTCACACACCGCTTTGGCAACCCAGGGTTCATGGGTTTGGATCCTAGGAGCGGACATACGCACCATGCATCAAGTCAGCATCCCACACACAAAAAAGTAGAGGAGGATGGGCATGGATGTTAGTTCAGGGCCAATCTTCCTCGCCAAAAGAAAAAACTGTCTTAAAAAAAGTATAGGATCACCTTTCACCTTTAGGCAAACACCTTTACAAATATAGCAGTTAATGGCTTGAACTTTGGAGTAAAGAGTCAGAATCTGAATCCTGACTCTGATACTGTGTCACTTTGCACAAGTGACTCAGCTCTCCACGCCTTAGTTTTCACAACTGTAAAACTGAGATAATAATGGCTATGTCTGAGGGCTGTTGAGAGGATTAAATTAGATAGTATCCTTTCAACATTTGGTGCAGCACCTGCACAAGTGCTCAACAGATGTGGACTGTGATGCAACACCCTCATACCCTGTTCAAGGGAATATAAGAGGCTCTTCTCAACTTTGTACACATAGAAGTATAGAACTGGCTGTGGAATATTATCTCAAACTACTTTAATGAATTTTTCATTTTTCATCCTGATGAAAATATCACTATAGCTACCAAGAAAGCCAAGGTAAAAATCTCGTACATTCAAATGTTATAAAAGATGGCCTCAGTCTCACAGCATCAGTGTCCCACATGGTGAGCCCTCAATAAATGTTGAATTCATGAATAAATTGATTACTGAAAAAACATATAATGTAATTTTCCTTGTTTTTTGCTACTCTGGGAATAAAATTTTTATAAATATATATATACCTTTACACTTTTGTTTTATACTTTTCTGAAGACACGGCTAAGCATGCTCTTTACCAAGCATTTGATGGAGTGGGAAACCTGTCAATCTGAATTGGACAGAACATTTGGAATAATGTGAATCTTATGGTTTGAAACTTTTTGAAGTGATAATGGGTTTTTGCTTCAGGAAGAAAAATAGGCACTTGTCAAGTTGGGTCAGATCTAGCATTTCAAGAGTAGTGTTCATAGAATGCTTGGTAAGAAAAAAAAAAAAGAAGCAAAAACCAGAACAGAATAGTTCTTACAAAAACCACCTCCCTACAATAAGAAATAAACATGATAAATTAGGCTCTATAGTAAGTTAGAGGCATGTGTAAGATGCATGAAATGCAACTCTAATTCTCAACACTGTTTCTTTGCTTTTTAAAATGTCTGATTGAAAACAGTGGCCCTTTTGATTTTTAAATATTGCTCTCAGAGACAAGATTATGCTACAGAGGCATCAAAACATGAAGGCTAAACACACATAGAATAAAAGATAGATGAGGAATCTGAGATGTAGGTAGGACGGGTGACTTGGTCAAGTTCATAGAGTGCGTCAGGAGCAGAGCCAGAGAAGGAACAGGCCCAAGGATTCCAGTTTCTCTCTCAGGCTCCAAAGAATCCTAATATAACACAAGCAGACTTAAGCTCAGGAATAATATGATTTCAGAGACAAGAATTTTTTTTGTTCAAAAAAAAATTTTCCTGCTTGATATTGCCTAAAATTTCTTCAGTAGGATACAGAGCCTTTAATTAACAGAAAAGAAAAGATCAAAAGGCCAGAGTTAACACATTAGTGAGAGTGAGTGTTCTCACATGCAAATGAAAAATGAAATCTCCTGATAGAGATAAATGACTAGAAATCATCAGGAAGAAGCTGTGTACTTGAAGGGTAATAGTGAGTTCTCTGAAGGAGAAAAGTTGTTAAAAGGTGACAATACAGAGGGTTCCCATCTGTGCCTGCTCAATTTTGCCCTTTGCTAAAACCTGTATAGAATATTGATTAAAAACTTCAACTTGAGAGTGAGACCTTCACTCAAATCCTACCCAGACATATGACCACGGCGCTTCACTTAACCATTCTAAGCCTCAATTTCCTCAACTTTAAAATGAGGATATGAGTATCTGTGTCATATGGTTGTGTGAGGGTTAAAAGGGCTAACATATGGAAAGCATCTGGCATATAATAAACAAGGAATGCACATGGGTCATTAATATCACTTCACATGCCTCCTGAACACATTGGCTTCTTAGGAGCAAATATGTTTGAAGGTCTCATTCATCAGTGTTCAGCAATGTTACTTTACGCCTTTCAGATTAGGTCCTAATCCATTCTGATTTCCATAAAAATGTATCCCCAAAGTAAAACCGTATTATACTTCCTGAAAATCTGTTACCATGTAACGTAATGGGTGTGTTAATTAACCTGATCGTGCTCATCACTTCAGAATGTATATATATTAAATTATTACATTGTATACCTTTAAAAAACTCACACTGTACAACCTAAATAAATACATTTTTTGTCAATCATACTTCAATAAAGTTGGAAAAAATAATTTTAAATAAAAAATTTTAATCACTAAAAAACAAGAAAATCTGTTTCATATTGTTAAATCTAACTTTTCCTATCTTAGTACTTCACCCAAATACACTTCTGTTTAACTTTTATAATTACAAAATAAAAAGCAGTCAGCATACAAATGAATGCCATTACTACATACTTTGGTTTGAGTACAAATTCAATATAACAAGTCTTTCTCAATAATATATATATTTATATATATAAATACAATATAATATATATATAAATAATAATTTATACAGTTGTGTCTCCTGGTCAAATATATACATATCTGATATTATATTGATTTATAAAAAGATTCTTGAGTGGCAAATTCCCTATGAAGAGAGGACATAATTTAAGTTTTAAAATACTTTTTAGCAAAACAATTATAGGAATATTTCTAGGTATCTGGACCAGCAACATCATATCCTGGGAACCTGTTAGAAATGCAAATTTTCAGACCCCACCCAGAGCTAATGAATCAGAAACTCAGGGGACAGGGACCAACAATTATGTTTTAACAAGCCCTCCAGGTGATTCTGATGTACACCGAAGTTTGAAAATCGCTGGTCTAAACTCTAGTCAATGTGGCTGCATGCTTTAGATACTCCCAGCTAAAGCTTCCTAACAGCTGAGGGGCTGCACCTGCACATGATAACCTAGAATTCTTGGTCCATGCCATCTGATTCCAGGGAGAAGCTCCCTACTCTACCACCAATTACCAAAAGCCCACAAAGTGTGGAAGGCAGTTAGTGGCAAAACTTCAAGTCTTAGAGCCTCAGGTCATAATCAGACAGCTGAAGGCCCTGAATTTTACTCCCTATGGAGAATCCCTAACTAGGATGACTACAGCTGCAATCAGAGTGAGGAACTCCTCCGCACCATGCCCCTGCCATGAAACTGAACATCCACCAGTGCGAGTGGCAGCAAAGGGTCCTTCAGGGGAGGCTTGGAAGATCCTTCCAATATTTCAACTCTCTTATAAGAGAATAATCAAAATATTTTAAAGGCTTGATGCATTTTGATAGACTGATTCTGGGCTTTCTAAACTACTGAGTTGGCAACTGTGGGCATCAGAGTTATTTCAAAGGATTATCAGTTTGTAAACACAATAGGCACCGTATGTAGACAAATAAAAAGGCCAACATTCGTTCCTCAAACAGCCTGTGCCAGAAACTTACATGTATTTACTCACTCAAGCCTCCCAACAGCCCTATGTGGTAGGTCCTATGAAATGGAGGCTTAGAAAAGCAATTTACCCGAAGTCATGCGGCTAGCAAATGATGATGTTGACAGCCATCTGATTAGAGAATAAATACTGTTAACACTACCATTTGGGCTCAGAAATGTACAGGCATGTCTGGGAAACTGAGTCACTACACCAGACAGAAATTTTCACCTGAGCGACTGAGGAACTACAGAAGACAGGACTTATCTGAAGGAGCAGAAGAATCAGGTACAATAAGCTTGACCAAGCCACAAAGTCTTAGCTGCCAAATTTTTACATATTCTGCGTAGCTGTCATTCAATTCACCCAGTCTAGCTGTCTGGACTCATGAGAAAGAGGGCTTTGGCAAAACTGAACAGTCATTTCACTAAAACCTAGTAAAATACTAAGAAACAAGCAGTACTGCTTTAGGATACCTCCAATGAAGAGTAACACTAAAGGCACATGGATGTGGACATCTTCCTTGACTTCCCTTCCCCCTCCCACCCCAACCCCACCCCCCATCTACATATAATGGTGGTATATTAAGTGTAGCCAGGCTGTGTGGGAACTAGAAACTGGAAAATCAAGAGCAGAGATCCTTCTCGCTGTCTCTCAGGGGCTGCCTAAGCTCTAATCTCTTTTTTTGTTTTTTTTGCTTTGGCTGAGTACATTGATTTTGGTATTTAAAGATCTGAGTTTGAACCTCAGTTCCAACCCTTACTATCTACATGACTGCAGACAAACCATTTAATTCTTGAAGCTTCTGTTCTTTTATTTGTAAAGTAGAATAATAATTAGTACCTACTTCCTAAGCAGTGATATGTTACCCAATAAGGCAGAATAAGGATGTGCTCATTGTACCAGCAAAGCAGGGTTGCCAAGATGAAATGATAAAACATTTTTTAATGGATATGAAAAAGCATCAAAGTGATTTTACAATCTAACGGGTATTATTTGAAATTCTATTTGGTGTGTGCTTGCATTAGGGGAGAGGTGACAAAGCACCATAATCTTCTCAGTGCTTACTGCAGTTGTAAGTCTCAATATAGCTCTGTTCACGGGATGGATATGAGAATTAAAAGAGGTAGGATGTGCTTGAAGCAATGTTTGGCTCAAAGTAAGCTCTCAGTAAATGTTAGCGTTATTATGATGCGCATGCCAACTTCCTTTGCTCACTCATACCTTCTGCTTCCTCATAACTTTAGCTTCATCCTAACTCTAACCCTTGCTCTACATGATCTTTCAGCTCAAGTTCACCATAACTGAACATGACATTCTATATCTCTTAGTTCAAGTTCTTAAGAGCAAAACAAAAAGATGAGTGGATTGGACCCAAGCAGTTGCAGGCTGAAGTGGAGGTTGATGCAGCAGAGTTGAGTTATACGACCACCTAAGCCTCCTTTTTTTTCTTTCAACAAGGGCTACAATTGTAGTGTGAGAAGTCAGTTTTTGCTAGTTTTCTGCCATGATAAAAATCAACCCCCCAAATCCTGTTGTTTACAAGAATGAAGGTTTATCTCTGGCCCACATCACATCACATGTTGACTGCAGGTCGGCTGTGGCTCAGTTTCACGTCTTCTTTCTAGGATCCAAGCTGATGGAACAGCCCCTATCTGTGATGCACCCTTCCTGGGACAGAGGGAAAAGAACGATGGTGAAACAATTGACAGCAAGTCAAGTTCCTGCTTAGACAATAGATATATCACTCATGCTCACATCAGCCAAAGAAAAGCACATGGCCAAGCCTGGGGCTGGGAGGTGTAATCTTCCTATAGGGAAGGCAGTGAATGGTCAGAAAAAATAATGCAACCTAGCACAGGGGCTATGGGGGAGCAAGTCTTTTAAAACATACCTACTAAAATCATGTGAAGAACCATAATATTTAAGTACATAACTTACAAAGTAACATACAATGTTGGGAACTACTGCTTAAAAATGTTACTTTAAGGTCTCTCAACTCATTAGACAATCTGAAGAAATTTCTAGTCTGCATGATGGGGTAGAAACTATCATGTTTTCCATACATGAACCAGTCAACACCAAAGTGTTTTGGGGACAACAAAGCTATAAACATAGCACTATCTTGAATTTAATTACAGTATATATGCCTTTCCATGTTCAGTGCACAAATTCAATCCTTAAGAGAGCCATTTTTAATTTTTTTAATAAATGAAGGAATTTAGAAAACAATTGTTTCCAGCAGCATAAGCTTTATGCACTTAAGCCTAATCAGTTTTTTCTGCTTCATTAAAATGTGAATTCAGGGGATTATGATTAAATTAGTTTTAAATACCATGGAGAGCATCAATAGTTAGGTGCCATAAAAATTTAGTAATAATAATATGTCATATGATTCTAGAACAGCCCAGGGATTCTGTAGACAATACCATATAATGAAACCATTCTTTTTCAAATTGACCATAACACAATAGGCCAAAAATGCATAATTTAGGTATCCACAATTAGTGGCAAAAGGCATAATTGCATATTTCATGCTCCATGAATAAATGTACTGAATCTAAATTTAAACTTTGAAGAGTTGTAGGAAACAATGATGAAAATTAAGGAACAGTTCCATTGCTGTCTTCTCTCCAGGAGTCCAAGTTTCTCATTGCTCTCCCTCCTCTGTCTGTCAGGAGACTCGGTACAGTCTGTTGCTCCTTGGGTCAAGGGACAGTTATAGCTCTAGCTTCTAAAAGACCCACAGCAAATCCAGGGGAGGCGTCGCCAAAGCAGTGATTGGAGTTTTACAAAGGTGAATCAGCATTTTCATCCTACTTAAGAAAAATACTTATTTTGATAATGAAAATTAAGAGAAACTATCTTTCTGAGGAACTATATTGCTTTATTTTTTACATATCTCCATTCTTCTTAAGTTAAAAGCAATGAAGTAGATTTTAAAAATGAATTAAAGAATGGAATTTTTCATTGGTTCAGACAGTTTATGCTAAACTTTTCTTATAAGGTTAAATTTAATTTTAAATTTTTTAATTAAAAAAAAAGTATTATAAATCTGCCTAAAACCCAAGGAAATTTCAACCAGCAGGTGCTATAGTTACAGTGCTTAAGGCCTAAGTTTACTTAACGTGAAATTTTTTTTAACTTTCTTACCCAAAACTTTGTTTTTCTAGCCCCTTCACACACACACACACACACACACACACACACACACACACACGAGAGAGAGAGAGAGAGAGAGAGCAAACTAACCAATTTTAAAAGCAAACAATTTTATGATATAAAGCAAGACTGTAATAACTATAATCAGGGATTTTTTTTCAAGGTCAGAATCACCTAATACTCATTTTGGCCTTAAAAATGTCATTAGTATAACAACCATAGAATGCTTAATGCTAATAAATGTAATTTCTTGGTAAATCTTCCAAAAATAAAACATTGAAAAATGTATTCTAAGTCACCTAATGAGTCAACAACTAAATAGGTTGATAGCCACAAGCAAGTTAAAGGCCAGGGAACATCTCCCAAGAAGATGGCTTTCCTTTTGAATAGTTCATCTAAAGCCCATATCTCTTCTACCAGAAATAAAACAGTTGGGCCAATCCTCTATTCCTAGTTTGTAACTGTAAAGTCATGTCATTTGCACTAATAGTAAGCTTAGTCTTCAGTTCTCTGTAGTATGAGTAAAGGCTCAAGCGGAGAAATGACAGTGGAGAAGTGGGATTGCTGGATCAAATAGTAGTTTTATTTTTAATTTTTAAAGAAACTTCCATAATGGCTGTACCAACTTACATTCCCACCAACAGTCCACTCTAATTTTAACATACAAATATGTTTATAAGATAAACATGTACTGGAGATGTAATGTACAACATAATGGCTGTAGTTAAAAAAAATATGCAGTTATGTTAAACATGACCTATCTCTTTCCATTACCATTTAATAATCTGTGTGTATTTGGCTTTATTAATTTTTCCTTACATCATCTGATTTGTATGCTATTTCCCCCCAATTTGCCTCATATATCTAATCTTCTTTCTATGATGGGAGAGGAAAACAAGGTAATTTATTTTTTTCTTAAAACCTTATCTTTTCTAACCATCAAATGTATCTCTGGTTTCTCTAGCACAGTGTGTTAAACTCTCTTTTGGTGCTTTGAATATCAAAGACACTATTTCCTTTTCATGAAATGACATCTTGAATAATCCATTTTCTTTCAAAGTTGCAACATATTATTTCCCTCCTAGGAGTGACTGCCTGTCATCTTTAAAGTAGCCATACTATTCAAATGTTGTTTACTATGGTAAATCTAATGTCTTTGAACTAAACTCTGTTTTTCATTTTATATACTGGAAAGTGACTGATTTCCATGCTTTCATTGAAACAAGGATAGATTTGCATTTCAATATGCAGTAATGGATTTCTAAAGTCTATCTACTGTGAAAATTAAAGGAAAACCTCATTTTAATGGAGTCAGGCAGCCCTGAAGGGGGAGCCCTCACACAAGTGACACTCTGCAGTTGCAGAACCAGCAGGAAGAAGGAAGACAATAAGGTCTATTTGTACAGAATATTTTGTATAAAATTCTCTTGGTCTCAACTTCTTATCTATGATGATAAGAATGTTACTTTTCTCCTGGTACATTTTTCACATGGGAATTTCATTTCCTGCTTTTAAGAAAAGGAAGATCTCTCCCTGTCCCAGCAACAAGGCACTTGCCACTGCTTGCAGCCAATAAGAAACCACCATAACCTTGAACTCTTGTCCTTCTTCAATGAACTTTTATTCAAAACAACTCTCCCCAATTTCCTCCTAAAACCTAATAGAAGCCAACCTTCCCTTTCTCCCTGCGGACTTGCCTATGGTTAGCCATAGTTTGCTTGTCCTGAATTGCAATTTGTCTGCTATTCCTGAATAAACTCATTATTCTTTTGAGCTTGCCTCAATTTACCTCTTTATTTAGGTTGACAATACAAAGAAGTTATATTTCCTTTGAAAACTGAGACTAGGAGTAATTAGTTTTTCCTTAAGAAAAATAAACTTTTTATTGCTATCTTAGACTTTGGGGTCACTGTATTTCAGACTCTTGCATGGCTTCCCTTAGGACATGAGCTCAAAATCTTAGTTTTCCTGTAAGAGTTATAAACATTTTTATTATAAATTTATTAATATTGAATACTTAATTATGTGAACATTGATCATCCTCATTGACAACTCTCAGTAAGAGCTTTCTATATACAAAGTACCACAGAAGGTGGAGCTGCAAAGAAGTTTCCAGACTTGTATTTCCAGATAAATGACACCTCATGAGCAAAATGTTCATGTCCTGAACCTGGTGATGTGAATGTTTGCCCTCCCATGTCTGTTCTCCCAGAACAATGAGAATAATGCTATCCTCCATCTACAGAGAAAATGTGGCCCATGATTTTGAAGATTTTTTTTCAGAAGTGGTAATAGGTCTTTTCTGATTTGTCCATTCCTGAACTGTCCAATATAGTAGCCACCACACAAATGTGACTATTGAACACTTGGAATTAGGCTAGTCTAAACCAAAATGTGCTGTCAGTGTAAAATACACATTGATTTCAAAGAATCAGCATAAAAAAAAGAATGCAAATAATACTGAATACATGTTGAAATTATAATATTTTAGATATACTAGGTTAAATAATAAATTAATTTCACCTGATTTTTTTAAATCTTTTTAATGGAGATACTAGAAAATTTAAAATTATGTATATAGCTCACATTATATTTCTATTGAACAGCACTAGTCTAGTCTCTCTCTCTTGGATCCTAAATGGTACATAATTATAGGTACAGAATATGTGACTTAAGTTAGGGGTATCACATGTTACAATGATACAGGGTAAAACTAACAGGCCAACAAAAGGATTAAATATGCGATGTCGAAATCTATAACTGGATGTTAACTAGACTTGTGGTGATCATTTCACAACATATACAAATATTGAATCATCATGTTGTACACCTGCAACTAATATAATGTTATATGTCAATTATACCTCAATAAAAAAAAAAAGATCTATAGCTAAATGAATTAACCAGCCATACCTCCCAGGAATCTGGGAGGTAAAAATGGGTCTAACTGTAAGAGTAGCAACAAGAAGTCAGTCTTGCCAACTCAGATCCTGTCGGTCTGGTCACTTGGGGGAATCCCTGGTACCTACAATGCCTGAATGCATACATGCTTATACACATAAGGATGATGGTGATGATAACTGTCATTTGTTGCACACTTGATTTATGTCAGACATTTTACAAAGACTCCTCATGTAATCCTTATAAAAATCGTAGGGGTGTATTAGGCAGAGTAGGCTAACTGCTGAAACAAACATCTTCCAAGTTTCAGTGGCTTACTAAAACAAATGTTACTTCTTGCTTGCATCTGATGAGGGTGGCAGAGGAGTAGCAGCAGGCTCTGCTCCAGGCTTCTCCTGTCTTATAGCTCTTTTCTCTAATAGGTCTCTGGAGTCCTCTCCAACAGCCAGCAGATGGAGAAAATGAAAGAGCACACACGCGGGATTTTTATGGACCAAGCCAGGAAGTGGTGCACGTTATTTTCACCAGTGTTCCACTGCCAGAACTCAGACATGGACACACCAATCTGCAAGGGAGGCTGAAAATATATAGTTTGTGCCCAAGAATAAAAGGAGAACATGGATATTGTAAGTATTAGCAGTCCCTGCAACAGGTACATATTATTATCTCTGTTTTACAGATGAGGAAACTGAGTCTAAGAAACATTAAAATAAATTCCCCAAGGTCACAGATCTAGAAAATGACATTCAACTGCAGGTCTGTAGACCCCAAAGCCCATGTTCTTTCCAGGTAATTCTGTAGAATTCACAGAAATCGTCACCATCTCATATACTTACCTCAGTGGGAGGATTAAGCAAACAGTCAGGAGATGACAGGGGATTGAATTGTCTATCCTCTCCTGCCATTATAAAAGGGCAGTGTTGGGAAAATTTATTTAGACAATCAAAATTTCACTTTGCATCATTAAAGAATATGTCTATAAGACTTGAGATGAATCTTCAACAAACAAACGAAAAACACAGAACAAATGAGGTGGGTTATTTCATTGCCAAAATGCCAAATACCTAAATCACTGGGATAATCCATAAATGATTATAATTCAACAGGGTTAGTATGAGAAAACCAAAGAATATTTGTGTTTTGAAGATTAGAATAATCTCCTATTTATCCAGAATCCAGAACACCTGGATAATCAGATTTATTTTACAGTGCTATTTGAATGACAATTTTTGCTTGTATTGGTGGGCCTAAGCCACTCCAAGATTCTGAAGTTTCTTCTGAATTATCAAAGAGAGATTTTTATATTTAGCTTAATCTTATCATTAAGAATTATGGTATAAAAGAACTCTTATAAAGTTGATAATTCATGTAGGCTATTATGTTAAATCAGCCACATTGTCAGAATCATTTCATTCCCTGATAGTTCTGAACAAACAGAAATCAACTGTATTTAGGGGAAGGACATAACATGAGTGATTAAGATGAAAGTGGAGCATTTCCTTCATAGGCAGATGACTAGGGAGCTGCCTATAAAGTGAAGGTAAAATTAAGTGTATGTGAAAATCATTCAGCTAATTTGGCTATAAATGAGCCAGAAAGCAAGGCACATCCAAAGACTAGTTAGGTAAAAAGTGCTGGAACAACTCATAAAAAACCTTAAAGTTCATAGATTTGAAATTGATAGGAAAGATGACCTTAGGTCTAAATTGCTGATGCAAATGATCAAATTTCTTTTAGTGGACATTGAATTATGCAATTGGTTCAGGTGCAAAAGCTTGGAAGCAAATAGACAGGAAAGCTATCTAGAAGGATGATAACTATGATAGTAAAAAAAGGGCAGTTCCAATGATGCTAGTCATTTGCTACATTTTTTTCTCTAATTTTGTATTCATCGCATCTCAGGAGCACTTCCATATCTTGTTAGCCAGTGTTCCTCACTCCACGGAACGTTATGAACATGTTTCTGAGAGAATACAGTTTGTTTTCTTTTTCAGTTCTATTGCCATTCTCAGAAGGTTATTTATCTAAACTTGAGCCTCCTTGGGACAATCTTTTACTGTTCTCACAATATATGATATTTTCTAAGCTTAATATGACTTGAGCATGTTTTCTACAAGTCTGGGAAAAAAGAGATTACATGTCTTAACTCCATCCTCATGGGGACCTGACTTGAGTTAAACCTTCCCCCTAACAGTTACTGCCCCTTAACTGGGTGAAGGGCATTGTCATATAAGCAGTTTTCCTCCATGCTCTGTTAGGTACCATGTAAGAGTTTTGTTCCATCAGAGCCTCCCCACTACCTTGCTTAGAGATAAAACTCAAAGCCAAGGCTGTCTCAGCTACAAGAGTGATGTCCAGGAATATACAAGGCCACTGGAAGTCAAGTGCTTACTTAAGTTTTTACCACCACGTGCTAAGCGCTGTGCACCTTCAAATATCGCCATAATCATCCTGTGGATCCAGTCATCTGATCTGTCAACTAGAACCTCATCCTTTCTGAGAAAGCCTCCTGTGAGAAATTCCATTGCCCTTAATTCTGTGCATTTGCATTCTCATGGTCAACTGTTGCTCCTACTTCTGCCGAACTCTTGATCTCACACGTCTCACCTCTTGCAGATGCTTGCTTACTTTCGTTCTACACTGAACTTCTTTCCTTGATTTCCCCTAAACCACACAGACAATGCAATGCCATGAGTTGTTCCATTGCCAAAAGGCCAACAACTAAATATTGTAAATTAGATATCTGTGTCTTTACAGTCCTCGGCCACTATGCCACCAGGGGATTTTTCTATCTTTCTCCGCAGGATCCAGCCTCCTCTCTGTGTTGTATGGCCTTTTCTCTAACTCCATCCTCCTTTGTCTTTCTTCCTGGCATTTTTTCCTCCCACATCTATGTTCTCTTCTTTGTGCACAGTTTAGTTCTCTTTGTATTGAAGTCTACTTCTAGACCTCACTCTCAAAGCCTCATCCTCCACACTCCTAGAAGTTTATCAAGGCATTTTCCTAAATTTCCCTAAGGGGACCTCTAGTACCAGTGATTAATAATATTTTCTGGTAAATGCAAATATACATATTTCATTTTAAAAATAAAGTAACTAAGCCTCAAAGGAGATAAATTTCACAGCTCACATATCTTGACAATGCATGTCATTTTACTCTAAATACCTTTGTCTTTTTAAAATACAATGCTGGGTTTTTTTTAAATTTTTAATTAATAAACCATATTTTTAGAGCAGTTTTACGCACACAGCAAAATCAAGCAGAAAATATAGAGAGTTCCCATATACCCCCTGCCCTCACACACATACAACCTCCCCCACGACTGACACCCTGCACCACAGTGGTACACTTGTTACAACTGATAAGCCTACATTGACACATCACAATCACTCAAAGTCCATAGTTTACATTGGGGTTCACTCTTGGTTTTGTATATTCTATGGGTTTTGACAAATGCACATGTATCCACTTTTGTAGTATCATACAGAATAGTGTGACAGTCCTAAAAATCTTCTGTACTCCGCCTATTCATCCTTCCCTATCCTAACCCCTGGTAACCACCGATCCTTTTACTGTCTCCGTAGTTCTGCCTTTCCCAGAATGCCACATAGTTGGAATTATACAGATTTTCAGGTTGGCTTCTTCACTTAGTGATAGCATTTAAAGTTTCCCCATGTCTTTTCACGGCTTGATGGCTCATTTCTTTTGAATGATGAATAATATTCCATTTTTTTTTTGGATGTATCATAGTTTATTCACCTTCTGAAGAACATCTTGGTAGCTTCTAAGTTTTGGAAATTATGAATAAAGCTGCTATAAACATTCATGTGCAGGTTTCCATGTGGACATGTTTTTAACTCCTTTGGGTAAATACTAAGGAGTGTGATTACTGGATCATATGAGTGTGTTTAGTTTTGGAAGAAACTGCCAACTGTCTTTCCAAAGTGGCCGTACCGTTTTGCATCCCTATCAACAATGACTGAGAGTTCCTGTTGTTCCACATCCTCAACAGCATGTGGTGTTGTCAGAGTTTTGGATTCCAGCAATCTAATAGTTGTGTAGTGATATCTCACTGTTTAATTTGCAACTCCCTAACGACATATGATGTTGAATATCTTTTCATACGCTTACTTGCCATCCGTGTATCTTTCTTTGGTGAGGTGTCTGTTCAGACAGTGCTGGTTTTTTAAATAAGACTTATAATACCCATCATTTTGTATTGTCATTGACCCTGCTTTTAAAATTAAAAAGAAAATACTCCAGTTCTCTCATTTTACAAATAAGAAAACTGAATCCATGGAAGTAGCTACAAATTTAGAGAGAGAAGAAGCAGTCTGAGGACTGAGGCAGTCAGAGGAAAGAAGTCAGTGAAACATACAGTAAAGAAGTAACCAGAGAGAAGGAAGTAGAACAAGAAGAATAGAGTGTTATAGGAGTCAAGGGAGGCTGGAGGTGGAGCAGATTCTTTGTTCATTTGCTTTGAGAAAGAGCTTTGCCAGCAGCAACAGGTCTGTATGAGTGCAAATAGTCATTGATCACTGCGAGGCAGCATGGCACAGTGGGAAAAGCATTAGACTGCCTCTGTCTTGTAACCTGGGACACACAACTTTAAAAATTTTCTGTGCAGAAGCTTCTTCATTTGATATAGTCCCATTTGTTTATTTTTGCTTTTGTTTCCCTTGCCTGAGGAGACATATCCAAAAAGATATTGCTAAGAATGATGTCAAAGAGCACACTGCCTATGTTTTCTTCTAGGAGTTTTACAGTTTCAAGTCTTATATTCAAGTCCTTAATCCATTTTGAGTTAACTTTTGTGTATGGTGTAAGATATTGGTCTACGTTCATTCTTTTGCATGTGGCCATCCAATTTTCCCTAACCATATATTGAAAAGACTTTCCTTTCTCCATCGGATGTTCTTGGCTCCTTTGTCAAAAATTAGCTGTCCATACATGTGTGGGTTTATTTGGGGGCTTTCAATTCTGTTCCATTGATCTGTGTGTCTGTTTTTCTGCCAGTACCATGCTGTTTTGATTACTATTGCTTTGTAGTATACTTTGACATCAGGGAGTATGATACCTCCAACTTTGTTCTTTTGTCTCAGGATTGCTTTAGCTATTCAGGGTCTTTTGTGGTTCCACATAAATTTTAGGGTTCTTTGTTCTATTTCTGTGAAAAATTTTGTCAGGATTTTGAAAGGGATTGCATTGAATCTGCAGATTGCTTTAAGTAACATGGACATTTTAACTATGTTAATTCTTCCAATGCAAGAGCATGGAATATCTTTTCATTTCTTTGTGTCCTCTTCAATTTCTTTCAACAATGTCTTATGGTCATCAGTGACCAGGCCTTTCACCTCTTTGGCTCCATTTATCCCTCGGTATTTTATTCTTTGGTGGTGACTGTAAATGGGATTGTTTTCTTGACTTCTCTTTCTGCTATTTTGCTGTTAGCATATAAAAACAAAACAGATTTTTGTATGTTGATTTTGTACCCTGCTACTTTACTGTGTTCATTTATTATTTCTAAGTTTTTTTGGTAGATTCTTTCGGGTTTTCTATCTATAGAACCATGTCATCTGCAAACAGTGACAGTTTTACTTCTTCCTTTCCAATTTGGATCCCTTTTATTTCTTTTTCTTGCCTGGTTGCTCTGGTTATGACTCCCAATACTATGTTGAATAAGAGTGGTGAGAGTGGGCATCCTTGTCTTGTTTCAGTCCTTAGAGAGATAGCTTTCAGTTTTTCACATTGAGTATGATGTTAGCTGTGGGTTTGTCATATATGGCCTTTATTTTATTGAGGTACTTTCCTTCTATACCTACTTTATTCAGAATTTTTATCATAAATGGATGTTGAATACTGTCAAATGCTTTCTCTGCATCTATTGAAAAGATCATATGGTTTTTATCCTTCACTGAGTTCATATGGTGTATCATATTGAGTGATTTGCAAATGTTAACCCATCCTTGCATCCCTGGAATAAATCTGATTGTCACATAATATTCTTTTAATGTATTGTTGTATTTGGTTTGCTCATATTTTGTTGAAGACTTTTGCATCTATGTTCATTGAGGATATTGGTCTGTAATTTTCTTTTATTGTGTTGTCCTTGTCTGGTTTTGGTGTCAGGGTAACCTTGGCCTCGTAAAAAGAGTTAGGTAGCATCCCCTCCTCTTCAGTTTTTTGCAACAGTCTGCATTAACTAAAAAGCTTCTGCATAGCAAAGGAAACCACCAACAAAATGGAAAGACAACCTACTGATTGGAGAAGATATTTGCAAGTCATACATCTGATAAGAGATTAACATCCAAATATAAAGAACTCATACAACACAACAACAACAAAACAAACAACCCAATTAAAAAATGGGCAGAGGATCTGAACAGACATTTTTCCAAAGAAGATATACAGATGGCCAACAGGCACGTGAAAAGATGTTTAACATCACTAATTATTAGGGAAATGCAAATCAAAACCACAATGAGATATCACCTTACACCAATCAGAATGGCTATTATTAAAAAAACAAGAAAAAAATATTGGAGAGAATGTGAAGGAAAAGGAACTCTGTACACTGATGGTGGGAATGTAAATTGGTACACTCACTATGGAAACCAGTATGGAGATTCCTCAGAAAATTAAGAAAAGAACTTCCATATGATTCAGTTATTCCACTTCTGGATTTTTATCTGAAGAATATGAAAACACTAATCTGAAAAGATTTATGCACCCCTATGTTCACTGCAGCACTATTTACAATAGCTAAAACATGGAAACAACCTAAGTGTCCACTGATGGATGAATGGACAAAGAAAATGTGGTATATAGATATACAATGGACTACTACTCCGTCATAAAAAAGATGAAATCTTGCCACTTGTGGACCTTGAGGGTACTATGCTAAGTGAAATGAGTCAGAAAAAGACAAATACAGCATGATCTCACTCATATGTGGAGTATAAAAACAAACAACACACAACAAAAACAAACACATAGATACAGAAGACAGATTGGTGGTTACCAGAGGGGAAGGGGGTGGGGGGAAGGCGAAATGAGTAAAAGGGGGTCAATTGTATGGTGATGGATGGAAACTAGACTGTTGGTAGTGAGCACACTATAATATGTACAGAAGTCGAATTATAATGTTGTATACCTGAAACTTAATAAGGGTTATAAACCGATGTTACCACAATAAAACCTTTCTGGTTTGTTCTACTTTGTTCATGTGCAAAATGAGACTGTTTTCTTCTAGCTTCCAAATTGTATTTTCTTTCCTACAGTATATGCTCTTTTACTTTATTAAATTTTTTGAATATCATCTTTTTTCTCTGATAATTTTAATTATTTAGCATCTACTTCATTGTGCCCTGTTAGTTCTCTACTGACAGATCATTTAATCAAGATTTCATTTCCCTTCTGCATGCTTAGGGAGTTATTGTTACAATAATTCTTTAAAAATATCTAATAAAGTATTTGTGAGCAGAAAAACAATTTATGTAAGTAGCCCTCTCTTATTTGTTACAATTTCACCAGGATGTTGCAATACAGACTTGACCATTTCTTCTGCATAAACTCAGGAAATTAAATAAGATTTCCTGTCTAAGTCATTTATGTATCTGCAATGTCTTGTTAGCTTGATACTACTAGAATTTGGAATTAAATAATTTTTGGAGGTCAAAATATCTATTGGCAAAGCTATTGCTAATCCACTGCTTTCAAAGGGAATTAATATCAAGAGGTAGCAGTCTTTACCCAAGTAAGAGTTTCACAGCTTAAATTAACAAACAAGTTGTCAAACATTTCTTACTCTTTTGGATACAAACAGTATAAATCAGTTAAGATATAATTACAAGTAATAATTGTTACTATTACTATAGTAGCTTCATTTATAAAATATTACTTCTTCTCTAATTAAATGAGACATCCAGTGCTTTGCAGAAACAATTAAAATGTTAAGTAGTTATATTATGCAGCCAAATATGTGAAAGCCAAGAATAATAAGCCAGATAATATCAAAGAAAACTAGTGATGTAAAATGGTTTAGGGAGAAAATGAGTCAAGTGAGAAAAGATTTAATCCAAAAGCTTACCTGAAGAATTGAAGTGTCCAAGAGGTCAGCCAAGTATGTACAAAGAGCCAGATGGTTTCCCATCCAGCAGCAAAATATGGGACAGCATAGCCCAACAACAAGATGATATAGGGGGGAAGCATTCTCATATTTATTTTCCCTCAGAGAATAGAGATGTACTTGAGAACACTTTTTCTGAACTAATCTGCAATTTTCAAGGTGAAGATATAATCATTTGACTCTAGAACTCTGTGTAAGGCGGGCAGGGGAGACAAGTAAATAAACCTGACTGACAGACGGCCCCATGGACGCAGCACACCCTACACCCACCATCCTGTTCTACCTGTATCACTTAAGGTACCAGAAAATAAACACCTGCAACCTGTAAGAAAGCAAAATCAAGCCTGGAAATAATGAGAAAAGACAAGAAGGAGAGTTATTTCCAGTATTTGTGAGATAAGGTAGAATATTATCTTTCTTCATTTCTGGAAAGCCTGAATCCAATTACTTTTTCTTTAAAGAAAAAAACCACCAAAAACCTCACTTCAGACAGTAATAAATAAATACTTATCTCTTTCTCCTTTTTCCAGTCACTCACTCATCCTTTAACCCTTTGTCATCCAGTTCCCAGTGAAACAATACTTTGAAGGTCATTAATAATCTTCTAAATACTATATTCAATAGACATATCTCCATCCTTAAATTTTTTATCTGTCTTTATCATTTAACATTATTAATCACCTTTCCTTTTTTGAAAATTTCACATCCTGTGGTTCCACAACATTATGCTATCTTAATCTTTATCCTATGTCTTTGAGCCTTGTTTTCTGCCTCCCTTAATTTCTTCATTTACTTATGTATTTTCCACAGGTAATTAACTACAAATTCTCACAACAAAGTCTAAAGTAATTCAGTATCTTTAGCCTATTTTGAACAAGCCAAGGGCCTTAAGATGCCTTAGTCAAATGCAATGAATATCTCTCCTCCTCTTTTGTTATAATTGTCTAGTTTTTCTAGTTTCAGTTTTTGTTTAACCACTCACAAGCAAGAAATCATTTTCGCTAAGCAATTAAATTAAATTTCTGGACATATGTTATCAAGTTCTGTGATTGTTGTTTCTTCTACGCCATGCCTTTTGGACTTACTAATATTACAGAGGCATATTCTATGATAACATTTTAGTGAGAGTCTGTGGGTGGTAAACTCCCTCAAGTCTTTGTATGTCTGAAAATATCTCTATTTTTCCCTCCTTCTTGAGGGACAGTTTAACTAATACACACTTCTAAGTTAACTTAATTTTTCCCTCAGCATTTGGAATATATCGCTCCATTCTCTTCTGACACTTTTTCTTTTTGAGATGTTTGGAATTGCCCATCATAAGCTGGGTCCTGTCAGACACTCCAAATCATACAGACAGGCAGCCCAGCAGAAATCCATCAAAAGATGAAAATAGTACATCTGGGACACCAAGCATAAGCAGGACCAGAGGGCATAAGCAAGCTACGTGAGCAGGTAACACAGACCTCCCATGCCACCCACCAAGGCTGCACCAGAGCACCATTCTCAGCTCACACCAGTGGTTATATGAGGGTTCTTGCAGGAACAGCTAAAGGAGGAGCAAAAGGCCTGGGCTTTTATGGATAAGTTGGTTCAACAAGCAGGTTCCAATCAAAATGGAAAACAAGCAGCTGCATGACAGCATCACTCAGGGTGTCTGAAATGACAATGGAGAGCAAAACTTTATCAAAGGGTGAAGCTTTAAGCTGTGCTTCTAATGATCCACTTTGTGTGGAGCTCTATAAATTCCTTAAAGCTGAAAGCTATTCAAGTCATCTATCCATTATCCACTATTGTCAGTCAATAGTCTTAGTTTTAAGATAACATAAAACTCAGTCAAGCTACTTACGCAAAAAAAAGGGGGGGACGATTTTATGATAAGGATACAAGGATATTTTATAGAACTCCAGAGCAAGAATAAATCTAGGCCTAAGGAAAATTCTAGAAAGAGATTGGAATTGCATCTGGACTCTTCCTCCATCTCATCTCTGTTCCTCTCTGAATGTACAATTTCCTCTCTCTGTCTCTCACTCATTTTCTCTATACACTGACATTTTCTGCTTCTTTACTAGAAATGGTATGTGGAAAATGGTCAATCTATATGTCTCAAGGTTTTATACGTATATGTGAATGTATGTCACAGTCCACCATCTGAGAGACTGAATTTTTAAAAGTTGGTGTAAATATAGATTCCCATGTTTAAAAAAAACTCTAACTGCCCCACCTTGAATCAGGCGCCTATTCTGGGTCCAACCAAATTGTGTAAAGTACAGTCACCTTATTCAAAATGGTTGCTAGAGGGTCAGCTTCGACTCTGAGGGAGAACGAGGTCATTGTGAGCTGAACAAATACACCTTCATTCTCCCATTTATCAAGGATGAAAACCTCAAAGTCAGCTTTGGCTTATCCTTCTCTTTTATTTACTATATAGTTCTGTCACCAAGAACTATTCCATTCTTCTTTCAAAATTACTCTTACCTATTCCATCTCCATTCCCATTGCCTTTATTATTTGCCAAAATGATAGTTCACAAAAAGGATATTTCACTATAAATTTGCATTTTTTTAACTAGTGATGAGGGTAAACATTTTTCTTACATTATAAACTATTAGTATTTCTGCTTTATTGTTTGTGTTATGGATGGAATTGTGTGTTCCTGCCCCTTCCCTCCCGCCCCTCATCTGTTGAAGTGCTAACTTCCAATGTGACTGTATTTAGAGAGGGCCTTTAAAGAGGAAATTAAGGTTAAATGAGGTCATAAGAGAGGAGCTCTAATTCAATAGAACTGGTGTTCTTACAAGAGAAAGAAACACCAGGGATGCTTGCACACACAGGAAAGGCCCTGTGAGGACACAGTGAGAATGCTGTCTGCAAATCGAGGCACGAGACCTCAGGAGACACAAACCTGTCAAAACCTTGATCTTGGACTTCTAGCCTGTAGAACTATAAGAAAATATACTGTTGTTTAAACCACCCAGTCTAGTATTTTGTAACAGCAGCCCTAGCTGACTAATACCGTTCGCTTCTGTGTTCATTATCCACTTTTCTTTTATTTTCTTCTGTTAAGAGCTCTCTAAACATTAAGGCTATTAGCCATTTATACAAAATAAATGTTACAAATATTCTTCCCAATTTACTTGCCCCCCCTCAGCTTTTTGTTTTGTTTTATATACTGAAATTCTTTTAGTGTAGTCAAATTTTTCAAATCTTTCCCTATGACTGCTGCATTTGAAATTGTACTTAGAAAGGCCTCCCCATCCCCAGAATTATATTGACGTTCACCTATATTTTTTTCCAGTTCTTTTTTTTTAGTCTTATTTGAATTTTATTTTCAGTGTATGATGTAAGATACAGATTCTTTTTTCATATAGCTAACAAGTTACACCTGTACCATATTCATTCTCCCACTTTTTAAAATCACATCCATATATATGCACTTAAAATTCCTGTTGCTTTTTATTTATGATATTCATTCATTCAATAATTCATTTTAGAGGTTATATTACTGCACATTCATCATTAGAGAAAAAGAATCTTCCACCAAATCCAAGAAATATTATTTTTGGTGTCTCAAATTATAAAAAACTATGTGGGAAAAGTTTTTAAAATTAGTTTTTAAATACTATCATATAATTGTTTTTAGCTGACAACAAACATCAAAATAAATACAAACAAAATTGCTTTAACTGAGTGATGAGCCAAATGAAGGAGGGGATAGGGTACCATTTAATTTAGTTGAATTATCTACTAATCAAAAAAGAAAAGAAAAATTATAGAAAAGAAACTACATGAGAATTGTCAGTTGTCTTTTCCAGGATCCTTTCAAGAGAACAGCTGTTCTCTTCTTTTTTTAATTAGTTATTCAAAATTAATTTCATTTTTGTCTCCGGGTACAAGAGTGCTGTTTTTACATGGATCATTACTTAGTGGCAAGAAAAACTACCTAACGGGAGTCAGTGGGTGGAGGGTTGCGTTGTTCCAAGAAAACGGTATGGACAAGATCCAAGTTGTACATACACAGCAATGTCCATTCTAATGTGCTTTGATAACTCCCGAGTCTCTTCTGTCCATATTCAAGGCCGCAACCATTCCAGGGATTTTAGAGAAAATTCGAGAGTCCTGAAAATCAAGCCAATGCTTTAGCTATTATTACTATTAGCTGTTATTTTCTCTCTGCTTTCCATATGGCAAGCTCTTTATGACCACGTTGCAAATATGAAATCTATTATCAACAGGGCTTTAGAGACGATGAAACTGAGATTCGAAGAATCATAAACTGCCCAAGATCAAACTGACTACAACCAGTTCATCCCTACAGAAATCTCCCGCAAACCGCGGCGCCGCGGAGCCTCAAATAGCTGTGCCCGAGCGGAAAGGCGGAGCCAGAGAGGACAGGGCTGGGGACCGCCGCAGCCGGCGGGAGAACAGACTTCTCCCGAGGGACCCAGTGCGCCGGGCAGACGCGGCGGGTGGGCGTGGGAAGGCGGAGCTCACTAAGAGGGAGGCTGCAGAGCAAGCTCCCTATGATTTTTCAAGGCCGTTAGGTAAACGTGTTAAAAACTATAACGACGCGCTGCGGCAACACCTTGTATATAGACGCCGCAAGATCCTCCTCAAAGCCTGGCTCGCGCCCTCAAGAAGCTCCGGAACCGCCAAGCCCCTCCCAGCATCCTTTGCGCCGCGCAGGGCAAAGCTCTGGCGCGCTTTGGCCTCTTCGGCCGCCGTCCCCACTGAGTTGCTATGGAAACGCAGCTGCCTTCAGGATGTCGTCGCAACAGGCCCCTCCGTCGCGGGTGTTCGTGGAGCTGGTTCCCTGGGCTGACCGGGGCCGGGAGAACGGTCTGGTCTCGGGCGGGGAGACGCTGCCCGGTCTCCGCCGCCCCCTCCTCTCAGCACAGGCTCAAACTGCGCCCCGCGAGGTCCACGTCAGCGGCACCGCGGAGGTGTCCGCGAGCCCCGACCGGGCGCAGGTGGCGGTGCGAGTGAGCAGCACCAAGGAGGCGGCGGCTGAGGCCAAGAAAAGCGTTTGCCGCCGCCTGGACTACGTCACCCAGAGCCTCCAGCAGCAGGGAGTGCAGGTGAGAGCTCCGCGGCGGGGCGGCTTGGAGCTGGACCGCAGACAGCGGGTGGCCGAGGTCCCGGCCCCGCGCGCCCGGATGAAAGTAATTATCGGCTGCAGTGACCCCTGAAATAAAACAGTGCAGATTGAGTGCGTTTTTATTTGGCGATATTGGCGGCAG
Source organism: Tapirus indicus (assembly GCA_031878705.1). NCBI lineage: Eukaryota > Metazoa > Chordata > Mammalia > Perissodactyla > Tapiridae > Tapirus > Tapirus indicus. The sequence goes on from CM062933.1 coordinate 6,404,154, forward strand.
ATTTTATGTTTAACCTTGAAATGGTGAACTGTTAAACTTGAAACGTTAGATGTAAATGCTTTCCTAAGCAGTGTGATAGAGGCTAATCATTTTTTCTTATTATTGAGGTCATATTGACTTATGACATTGTTTATATTTCAGGTGTACATATTACCTTTCAGTTTCTATATGGACTGCATCGTGTTCACTAATAGTCTAGTTTTTATCTGTTACCGTACTCGTGCCCCTTTATCCCTTTCGCCCTCCCCCGACCCCCTTCCCCTCATGTGACCACTAGTCTGCTCTCTTTATCTATGTGTTTATCTTCCATATATGAGTGAAATCATACAGTATTTGTCTTTTTCTTATTTCTCTTAGCATAATACCCTCAAGGTCCATCCATGTTGTCGCAAATGGCAGGATTTTGTCCTTTTTATGGCTGAATAGTATTCCATTGTGTACATCTTCTTTACCCATTCATCAGTAGATGGGCACTTGGGTTGCTTCCACCTCTTGGCAATTGTGAATAATGCTGCAGTGAACATAGGGGTGCATATATCTCTTTGAATTGTTGATTTCAAGTTCTTGGATAAATACCCAGTAGTGGGATAGCTGGGTCATATGGTATTTCTATTTTTAATTTTTTGAGAAATCTCCATACTGTTTTCCATGGTGGCTGCACCAGTTTGCATTCCCACCAGCAGTGTATGAGGGCTCTCTTTTCTCCACATCATCTCCAATATTTATCTTTTGTCTTGTTAATTATAGCCATTCTAACAGGAATAAGGTGATATCTCATTATAGTTTTGATTTGCATTTCTCTAATAGTGATTTTTAACATCTTTTCATGCGCCTGTTGGCCATCTGCATGTCTTCTTTGGAAAAATGTCTATTCATATCCTGCCCATTTTTTGACCCGGTTGTTCATTTTTTTTGTTGTTGAGTTGTATGAGTGGAAATTAACCTCTTGTTGGATATCTGATTTGCAAATATTTTCTCCCAGTTGGTGGGTTATCTTTTTGTTTTGTTGGTGGTTTCCTTTGCTGTGCAGAAGCTGTTTAGTTTGATGTGGTCCCATTGTTTATTTTTTCTTTTGTTTCCCTTGCCTGGGTAGACATGGTATTTGGAAAGATACCGCTAAGACAGGGGTTAGTCAAAGAGTGTACTGCCTGTATTTTCTTCTAAGAGTTTTATGGTTTCAGGGCTTACATTCAATCTTTAATCTATTTCGACTTAATTTTTACACTAATCATTTTTTGTTTTTATTTTGCACCATGGAATTAGCAAGAGAAAAGCATCTGCTTCCTCCCAACCATGTAAAGCTTTGTATGGAGTGGTTCTTCAATATTTTTTGCAAACAGTAACATGGGGGGAAATAGGCATCCATTTTCATTTTATAAAGAACCTCAAAAAATTTCTCCAAATTTTTTAGTTTTAACTTAAAAAAAAATTAAGCCACTATATCATAGACGCCACATATATGAAATTCCTCTACTTACCAGAGGTGTCCATGAAACAAACCACTAAATAAATGTTACCTTAAACCTACTTCTAAGAAAGGAAGAAAAAATGAACCAGCTTTATTTAATCCACACATCAGCCCCGTTAGGTTTTAATATCCCCATTTTCTAGATTTAAAAACGTTAAGTAATGCTCTGAACTTCAGCCCAGGGTGGTATTTGAACTCCTGTATTCCTGAAACCAGAATCTTTGTTTCTTCCCACTATGCCAGGCTCCAGATAGTTAGAATGAAAGAAGATTAGAAACCATAGAATGGGGCAACTATCTCAGTTCCCTCATTTTCCAGAGTCAGATCTAAAGGCCAGAGTTGTGAATTATCCAGAGTAACACTGAGTTCATAAAAGTGCTTTCAGTCTCTTGTTAGAAATGACACACTCCCCAAAATTAAGTCTTTAACAAGAAAATATATTTGCACTGCATTCACAGAGTTATTTAAAGTCATTTGGAAAAGATGTCTCTAAGTGATTTTACAGTTTAGAAGAATTCAAATGCTAATTTTAAATAACGTGAATGAAATGAGTTTAATATGTTGAAAAATATTTCCTCAGAAAAACTACTGCCAGTGCTGCCATCCTGTTTCAGTAATATAACTAATTCTTAAGTTATTTACATAAAATTTATACTGAACTCACATGACCATAACTTCTAACTTCTGTGTAAAACAAAATAAATTACAATGTCCAACTTACAGTAATTACATTAAGATTCAGTGTTCAAAGGAAGACATACGAAGGTCAGTAATCTCCCAGTTATTTTCTGGAGGAAAGCAATTATGTAGATAATTTGTTTGGTAGGTAATGCAAAAATTCATTTATATTACTTTTCAGGATGAATTACAGTGGGTCTTTGCAAAGTCTTTATTCATTTTAAACTTTGGAATCTCGGATTTGTAAACATCACTCCCCTGCTTAAAGGGCTCCTCATATTCCAGACTCCCCTTTCCATCACTTCCTGTCCTCTCTCTTCCCTCGTTAACTAACTGACTCCTGTTTTTTCCTTTAAGAACTAGCCCAAGCTCACCTCCTTGGCATTCTTTTCCTAACATAACACTAGTCTCTGCTATACCACACTGCATTCTTCTCCCCACTTGTAATAAAACTTATCACTCTGTATTATAATTGTTGCTTTACTTTTCTGTCCTCCATATTCTAAACCTCTCCACAGCAGAGACCATTTTGTCTCTTGTATGCTTTGCATTCATGGGTTATGCTTCATAAACATCACATAATGTATACTCAAAAATGGTTTTGTGTGAAAAAAATGAATGAAGCGCTAAATGAATAAACTATTAGTTCAGCTATTTTGTAGATCATATATAGTTTTATGATCATATACAGTTTCACATGTGAAGGCATAACCCTCATTTTAATGTTGTTTTCATGGAAAAACATTTTAAAGTTCTAAGCAGTATTTACTTATTCATCAAACATTTATTAAGCATTCCCTATCACTGTTCATTTTTAAATAGCACTTAACATAATATGTAATTATTTTGTATTCTGGTTTGTGTGTTCCCCCCATAGGCTGTAAGCTCCAATATTTGCCTACACGTAATTGATTTTTTTTTTATAAATGTGTAATGGATGCCTCAAGCATGTTGCTAGGCACCAGAAATAGAGAATGAGTAAAACTTAGACACTGTGCTGCAGGAGTCTCGTGATAGGAATAGACGAATACATAGTAAGTGTTGTGATGAAAGTATATATGTGATACAATACAATAGAGTAAGAAAGGAAGCAAAGTTCATTTTACTTGAGGAATTTCAGAAAGATTTCATAATGGAAGGGACACTTGTATCAAATCTTAAACAATGGCTGAAGGAAAAGCATTTCAGTTCCACACTAGAATGCAGCAAGTATATGTGTTCAGACCACTATGTGCAGTTCAGTATGGCTAGGACACAGGAGTACCTGGAGAAAATGGAGGTGAATCATGAGATAAGACTGAAGAAGAAAGCTGTAGGCAGAACCTAGAGGAAGGCCTTGTGTGCCATACTGAGGAGTTTGAATATTAGTGACGATAAACAACTGCTTACTATTGCTAGGCAAAGGAAGCCAGGAACAAAACAAAAAGACAACCCACCAACTGGGAGAAAATCAGATATCCAACAAGGAGTTAATGTCCAAAATATATAAAGAACTCACACAGCTCAACAACAAAAAAAAAAAACCCAATCAAAAAATGGGCAGAGGATATGAACAGACATTTTTCCAAAGAAGACATACAGATGGCCAATAAACACATGAAAAGATGTTCAACATCACTAATCATCAGGGAAATGCCAATGAATACTACACTAAGATATCACTTTACACCCGTTAGAATGGCTATAATCACCAAGACAAAAAATAACAAATGTTGGAGAAGATGTGGAGAGAAGGGAACCCTCATACACTGCTGGTGGGAATGCAAACTGGTGCAGCCACCATGGAAAACAGTATGGAGATTTCTCAAAAAATTAAATATAGAAATATCACATGACCCAGCTATCCCACTACTGGATATTTATCCAAAGAACTTGAAATCAACAATTCAAAGAGATACGTGCACCCCTATGCTCATTGCAGCATTATTCACAATAGCCAAGAAGTGGAAGCAACCCAAGTGCCCATCCACTGATGATTGGATAAAGAAGATGTGGTATATATACACAATGGAATACTACTCAGCCATAAAAAAAGACAAAATTATCCCATTTGCAATAACATGGATGGATCTTGAAGGTTTTATGTTAAGCGAAATAAGCCAGACAGGAAAGACAAACATCGTGTGATTTCACTCATATGTGGAAGATAAACTAACACATGGACAAAGAGAACAAATTAGTGGTTGGTTACCAGAGGGGAAGTGGGTTGGGGGGTGGGCATAAGGGGTAAAGGGGCACATTTATATGGTAACTGACAAATAATAATGTACAACTGAAATTTCACAATGTTATAAACTGTTATGACCTCGATAAAATTTTTTTAAAAATTTCCAGGTGATCAGACCTTTGGAGAGTTTGTTTATTTTGCTCTGTTATAGGCTGAATTGTGTCCCCCTAAAATCCATGTGTTGAAGTTCTAACCCCCAGGACCTCAGAATGTGTATTTAGAGATCAGGCCTTTAAAGGGGTAATTAAAGTGAAATGAAGTCATATGTGTGGGCCCTAACCAATGCATCTGGTGTATCCCTTATACAATCCCTTATAAGAAGAGATTAAGACACAGACATACAGAGGGATGACCATGTGAGGACACAGGGAGAAGATGGCCATCTATGAGCAGAAGAAACCCTGCTGATACCTTGGTCTTGAACTTCCAGCCTCCACGAATGTGAGAAAATAAATTTCTATTGTTTAAAAACAAATTTAAAAAAACAGTAAACTGCCTACTATTGCTAGACCTTTTACAAACATTATTCATTTGGTATTCACTCCCACCATATGAGACTGGTATTTCAGTTGCTGTTTTACAGATGAGAACTCTCAGGACCAGAGTGATTGTTAGCAGGTAGTTTGCCTAAGGTCACACGGCCAGGAAGTGGCAGAGTTTAGACTCCAGTCAAGAACTTCAGCCTCAAAGCCCATGCTCTTAACCACCATCATATGTTGCTGCTTTATAGTTTTGGCAGTGGGTGATTGAGTTTTTAGGTAGGGGCTGTAACAGATGCTATTGATACCCCACACTCGTATCCCTTGGCGCTTCACATTTGTGTGCATACAGGCCCAACTTCCATCTGTCAACACTTGTGCATTCTTTGCCAGCTTCCCCTTGCTACAGGAATCTACTCTGCCTACAAGAAGTGGAAGCAACCCAAGTGTCCCTCGACTGATGATTGGTTAAAGAAGATGTGGTATATACATACAATGGAATACTACTCAGCCGTAAGAAAAGACAAAATTGTCCCATCTGCAACAACATGGATGGACCTAGAGGGTATTATGTTAAGTGAAATAAGCCAGAGAGAGAAGGACGGACACTGCATGAACTCACTCATATGTGGAATATAAATGAACACACAGACAGAGAGAACTGGTTGGTGGTTACCAAGGGGAAGGGGGGTGGGGGGTGGGCACAAGGGGTGAAGGGTTACATCCACATGGTGACGGACAAAAAATAGTGTACAGCTAAAATCCCACAATGTTATAAACTATTAAGACATCAATAAAAAAATTAAAATTAAAAAACAGATTAACTGCTTGTACTGAAATCCTCGTCTTGGAGTCTGTTCCTGGGTGCACCCACAATAAGATAGGGAAGAGTAGCGACAGATTGAACATCTCATGTGGGTTGGCTTCAGTTGTTCATTATTGAAAGTGGTAACAAAATGAATATCTTTTTTGCTAGATATCTACACATGTTCTTAATTATGTTTTTTGGACATTAATTCCTGGCTTATGCATATTTTTAAAGCTTATGAAAAATTCAGTCTAGGAAGATAAGTTTATGTCTTCACTAGAAATATATCCTTGGCATAGTGAGTGTTATTTTCTTATTTAACTTTGCCAATTCAGCAGTCAAAAAAATGTTACTGTTATTTCTCATGGGTTTTTTTTTTTACATTTGAAGTTAAACTTTTTTCACATAAATTGCCAGTTCATAATATTTTGCCCATTTTTCTATTGTCTTTTCTTTATTGATTTATGGGAACTTTAAAAATTAAGATTATCAATAACTCTCACATATTGCAAAATTTTTCCCAGTTTTGTATTTGCCATATAACTTTGTTTACAGTATTGAGCATTCAAAGTTTTAAAGATTTATTTAGTCAAATTCATTAATCTTTTCTGTGTGTTTTCTGCCTTTAATGTAATGCTTTTTGAGTCCTTCCTAAGCCTAAGGCTATGTAATCATTAACTAATATTTCCTGGAACCCTTTATAGTACATTAAATATTTGCTGTGTTTGGAATTTATTTTGGTAGAAAGAAAATAATTTTTTCTCCTAAATGGATAAGTCTCTGTACTGAAGTCATTTATTAGAGTCTGTCTTTCCCTTACTGCACATGCAAGAACCTAACTCAAACTGCCTTTAAAAGTAAAAAGTATTGGGGGCCGCTCGGTGGCGCAACGGTTTAGTCCGCGCTTGGCAGCCCGGGGTTCACAGGTTCGGATCCCGAGCACCAGCCGAGACACTGCTTGTCAGCCACGCCATGGCGGAGTCCCATATAAAGTAGAGGAAGATGGGCACAGATGTTAGCCCAGGGCTGGTCTTCCTCAGCAAAAAGAGGAGGATTGGCGACGGATGTTAGCTAAGGGCTGGTCTTCCTCACAAAAAAAAAAGTATTGCTTTACATAACCTTAAAGTCAAGTGGTGATATGGGCTTCGGGTATGCAGTGGTCAAGGTTCTATTTTGATGTGGTTTTCTTGGCTTTACATGCAGCTTCCTGCATGAGACCAAAATGGCTACAGCATTCCCAAGCCTTACACCACATCCTGGACCATAAAGAGAAAGACAGTAGTTCTTATTTCCTGCAACCACATAAAAAAGAATGCCTACAGTTCACTTTAAATGGACAACCTAAACTTTTCTTTGTGGCCAGAAAAATGTCATATACTAATCAGCTTAGATTTGGATTCCTGCCCACTTTTTAACCTAATCTTGTGGCAAGTTAGATGTGATAATCCTGAATGGTTTAAACCTGTCAGGGCTTACCTTGAAGCACATAGTTACTGCTCAGAGAGAGTAGGGGCAGAATGTCAGATGTGAGGATTCCATATTGCTTGTTGTGCCTATTGCTTTGAAATGTTACTGGTACCATATTTGCAATCTTCAGACATTCTTGGATCAGTTTCAGAATACTAGTCCTTTTGATCCTTGTTATGTTCCTGTATTAATACCTCATTATTTAAATTATTACATCTTTGTAAACATTTGCAGGGCAAGTTCTCCCATCATTACTCTTCTACTGAAAAGGTTTCCTGTCTGCAAGGGACATGGTAAATGACACCATGGGGATGCAATCAGAAAATCCAGACAGTGAAAATTCTACAGTCCAAATAAAACTTCTATTCATATTTTGCATTGTTTATATACTAATTTCAGAATTGCTGATTTTACAGTATTGTGTCCCAGTCCTTTTATTCAAATATTTTTTTCTGTAAAGTTTTATGGTTTCTTCATGTTTTTACCATTTTTAAGTTTATTTCTACAATAACAAGGGTTTTTTTATGGCTATTGAGAATGTTACCTTGCTTCCTTCATAGATTTAAGTAGTTACTCTTGTATTAACTATTTTGTTTTTTAAAACTCTGCCCTTTGTATTTAGATATAAAATAGCTTCCCAGTAGCTTAATTGGGAAGACTTATTGGACTAGTCTGATATATTTTAATATTTTTTTAGTTTGTACCCAGTATGGTAGGATTTTCCAAACTCGGCACTATTATTAACGTCTTGGACTAGATAATTCTTTGTTATGAGGGGCTGTCCTGTGCATTGTAGAATATGTAGCTGCATCCCTGGCCCCTACCCATAAGCTAACCAACTTGTCCTGGTTTACCTGAGTCCGACCCACTTTTACAACTGAAAGTCCCATGTCTCAGGATCCTCCTTAGTTCCTAGTAAACAGTGACATTTGTTCACCCTGTCTACTCACTACGTCACAGCAGCGTACTCCCCCTTCCCCATTGTGACAATCAAATATTTCTCCAAACATTAGCAAATGTACCCTGGGGAACAAAATCACCCTCTGGTTGAGAACCATTGCCCTGCAGATAAACAAAAAAACCTCATACTTTGTGTGGGAGCCCGCCAGCCAAACACTACCAGGAATATATCTATTGTGAAACTAACCGCAGGCCCATTTAGAGCCAGTTTGAACAGACCCCATCTCTTATCAACAACATGATTAAGGATTGTCTTTCAGAAAAACTGCAGAGGCACGCAGCCAGAGCATGCGCAAAACAAGAAATCGTGACCTGAAACGACCTCAGAACGAAAGACACTCTTCCCACGGAACTGAAGGACTGGGATATGACTGGAACTTGAAAGCCAGACTCTTATCAAAAGTAAGGAGTCCCTCATCCAGGAAGATCTGGTGTTAAAATTCCTCCTGTACCTCATACAAAAATATTTAGAACCCCATCATAAATGTTTAGAGTCTCATCATAAATGTATAAAACCTTACCACAAATACCTGAAGCCCACCAATCAAGAACCTGTCCCACCAATGTTTCTGCGTGCCAACCTGTTCTCCCCAACCTCTTAAAGTTTGTCCCAAATCCTGAATCGGCAAGACAGATCTGAGAGCTTAAATTTTGTCCCAAATCCTGAATCGGCAAGACAGATCTGAGAGCTCCCTGTCTCCCTGGAGATCGATCTCGCAGAATAAAGCTGATTTCTCCCCTCAAAGGCTGGTGCCATAATTACTTGGCTTGTTTTTGCGCATCGGGGAGAAAACCCCAATTTTGGTTGGTAACAAAACAAATTTAGGTTTATTTAGCATGATGAGGCAAAGAAGAATATATCCCGAAAGACCTTAGGAGTGTTTCAGACAGGGGGAACAGGGAGGGACCTCTTACAGATTTTGGACTTGTGCTGAGTGGTTCTAAGGAAGGAAGTGAAATGGAGGCAATTTGATGATTGGCTATTTTATTCATTTTTTTCACAGGAAACCCAGAGGATTAAAGTTGGTTGGAGTTGCCTTCCATAAAGGGCAGCAATCAAACAGAGAATGAATGTTAATCATTTTTATGGTTGCAGTTCAGTTAGTTTCCATTAGAAGCTTTGCTTAGGTTCTGTCTGTGTTCTGTCAGAAACATTGTTTATATTCAGCTTAGAACTTCTCAGTCTGATTGCCAACAGGCAATTTTTATTTGTCCATTCCCGGTAATATTTGGAATTTCAAAATGTATCAAATATATGACTACACTGATAAGCAAAGTAACTGTCTTATATAGATTGCTTTCAAGCTACACACACTTTCCTTTAAAAATCACTGGGCTAAACCAATAAGTATTTTACTGCTTCTAAGATGTTCTTCTTTCTCAGTGAGAAAAACACTAAGGGGGTATAAAGGCAATTCAGTAGAGAAAGGAGAGTCTTTTCAACAAATGATGCTATAAAAATTGAATGTCCATATGCAAAAAGTGGACTTTGACACATACCTTGCATCTTATATACAAAACTGTGTTCAAAATGGATCATAGTCCTAAATGTAAAACATAAAGAGGAAAGTAAAGGAGAAAAATCTGCATGACCTTGGATTTGAAGATGAGTTTTTCAATATATTACAAAAGCACAATCCATGAAAAAACAAACATAAAGATAAATTGGACTTATCAAAATTAAAAAATTTTGCTTTGCAAAAGACATTGTTAAGAAAATGAAAAGATCCAATTGCCCAAACTTGGAAGCAACCAGGATGTCCTTCAGAAGATGAATGGATAAATAAACTGTGATACATCCACTCAGTGGAATATTATTCAGTGCTAAAATGAGATGAGCTATCAAGCCATGAAAAGACATGGAGGAAACTTAAATGCATATTATTAAGTGAAAGAAGCCAATCTGAAAAGGCTACATGCTGTAATATTTCAATTATATGACATTCTGGAAAAGGCAAACTATGGAGACATTAAAAAGATCAGTGGTTGCTACAGGTTGGGGGAGAGGGAGGGATGAATAGACAAGAGCACAGAGTATTTTTAGGGCGGAGAAAATACTCTATATGATATGATAATGGTGGATACATGTCATTATACATTTGTCCAAACCCATAGAATATACAACATCAAGAGTGAACCCTAATGTAAACTATGGGCTTTGGGTGATCATGATGTATCAATGTAAGTTCATCAGTTATAACCAATGTGCCACTCTGGTGGGGATATTGATAATGGTGGAGGCTATGCATGTGTGGGGGTAGGGGGTGTATGGGAAATCTCTGTACTTTCCTCTTAATTTTGCTGTGAACCTGAAACTGCTCTGAAAAAATAAAGTCTTAAAAAAAAGATATTCCACAGACTGGGAGAAAATATTTGTGAATCACGTATCTGATAGAAGACTTGTGTCAAAAGTATGTAAAGAACTCAATTCAACAATACAAAAACAAGCAGCTCAGTTGTAAAGCACAAAATATCTGAGCAGATGCTTCACCGAAGAATATATACAGATGGCAAATAAATGCATGAAAAGATGCTCAACATTGTTTGTCATTAGGGAAATGCAAATTAAAACCACAATGAAATACCAATATGCACCTATTAGAATGGCTGAACTCCAGTATCTCTAATAATAGCAAATGCTGGCAAAGATGCAGAGCAACAGAAATTTTCATTCATTGCTGGTGAGATTGCAAAATGGTACAGCCACTTTGGACTCACAAAAGAAAATTGAAAACTTATGTTCACATAAAAATTTGCACACAAATGTTTATGGTGACTTTATTCATAAATCATTAAAACTGGAAGCAACCAAGATAACTTCAACAAGGGAATGATAAACAGACTAGTACATCCATGCATCAAAATATTATTCAGCAATAAAAAGGTACAAACTGTGGATTCACAAACAACATGGATGAATCTTAGATTCATATTATAAGAGAAGCCAGACCAAAAGGTTTATATTTTATGATGCATTCATGTGATATTCTGGGAAAGACAAAAACTATAGGGACAGAAAACAAATCAGTGGTTGACAGGGGTTATTGGATGGGAAAGTGGTTGACTATAAAGGGGATGTACAGAGGAACTTTTCAAGTGAAAGAACTATTCAGAGTGGTACTGAGATGGTGAATACATGACTATGCATTTGTCAAAACTTATAGAGCTGTAAATTACAAAGAGTGAAGATTAATGTATGCAAATTGAAAAAAAAGTCATCAAAAAAAGGATCAATTCCAGGACAGAATCCAGCCTGTGACAAATGAGCCTAACTCTATTACAAATGAATGACATAACTGCGCTCAGCCTGGGTGGGGTTTGGTGAGAGGAGTGTCCTCAATAACTTTGGAAAATGGTGTTTTGACTGGAAACTAAGGATAAAGACGAAAGATACATAAACACTATACTCGAGTTGGTAAATTTGTTTTCCAAGAGGATACTGGTTAACAATTCTGAAACTATTTTATGTGAATACTAGGCTTGAACAAATAAGTAAGTGTTTGGTGGGTGATGGGAGCCAGCTTTCTCACTGTTGGAGAGGGAAGTTACAGATAAAGGAAGATTAGAATGAACTCTGTGGTTCTGAATTAGAGTTGGAAACATCAGTACGAACTTGTGTTTAGCTTAGCATATATACAGATGGATAGACACAGAAACAATTATAGAAAGTGTGTACGTGAGTTTGTACACATACATATATTACCAGGCTGTCCACTGAGAGGGCCTAAAGGAATGAGACTAGTAGCAATGAGCAGTCTCAACACTCAACATCTTGGTTCTAAATACCAATCTCAAAGATAATAAACTTCTTGGAGAAATGGCTGATTCTGGGGCTGAGCAGGGAAACTGTAACATGAGCCTGTAGCATCTTGCATCAGAAAGTAAAGAAGTGCTCAAAAAATAAAAGGATGGAGGTATGTCAAAGGGTTATAGGAGCCAACCTGAAAGAACTCCCAATAGCCAGAGCAACAAAATGAATAATGGAGTATTTATTGAGTATATGTGGGCTGGACTTAGTGACTTGCCTTCAATGAATAAAGCACGGAAAGGGGAAAATAGTAACTTTGTAGAGGAACCTGGCAGACACTACCTAACCGAGTGATCAAGGTTAACATCATGAGTAATGACATGTGGATATCATGTGCCCCCTGATATGTTGTGACCATAAGGGCACTTCACCTCTATGGTATTTTTTCATCAAACCTATAACCCTGGTCTGATCGTGAGAAAAAAACCATCAAACAAACCCACGTTGAGGGACATCCTGCAAAATACTGACCAAAACTTTCAAGGTCATGAAAAACAAGGGAAGACTGAGAAACCATCATGGACCAGAGGAGACTAGAGAGACATGATGCATCAATGCAAAGTGGTATCATGGATTGGATTGTGGAATAGTAAAAGAACATTAATAGAAAAACTGGTGAAATCTAAATAAAGCTTGGACTTTAGTTAATGGTAATGTACCAGTGTTGGTTTTGCAGTTTTAACAGATGTACCGTGGTAATATAAGATGATAACCTCAGAGAATACAGGAACTTTCTGTACTATCTTGGCAACTTCTAAGATAAGAAGTTTATTAAAAAGTTACAGAACAGCATGTAGAATGTAATTTCATTTATGAAAAAGTCTATACATAGATCTAGGTATGTTTATGGGCATTGATAGATGATTTAGTAAAATGTTTACTAAATTATCAACAGTATTGGGGTTTGGAGACATTACTTTCTTCTTTGTTCTCTTCTCTAGTATTAGATTTTCTTTAGTTAGCATATATTATTTTTTATAAAAACAATAACACTGTTAAATGTAACAATAAAAGATACTTTCTTTCAAGCTACCTTTCCTAAAGTTATTTCTCTAATAGTTTTTCAATTAGAAGTTTTATATGTATTTATCAAGTGAAGTGGGGAAAAAGTGAAAAAAGACATCCAAAGAAATAGAAGATATGTTGATATGTCATAAAAGAATATTAAATGACAGAAAAGTTTCATGTTAATCAAATGAAAAAAGCTGATTACAAGCAATATATCCAGTACTGTTTTATTTTATATTTATCTGTATTCTGAATTTTCTACAATGAGCAGGTCTTACTTTTATCATAAAAAAATGCATTAACATTTTCATGGCATGACAGACATCAGAGCTATAATTGGAACTTGAGTTCAGATTTTCAGATTAAAGCTTTTTAGAATTTTTCTGGATAATATAAACTGCTTGAAATTAGTTTATCCTAAAATTCAGATGCAGCTACAAATCAACACAATTAAATCATCATAGGGCATAATAGTTATATTTATTTAGTATATATTTTGAAAGATACAAAAAAATTTATAAAACACAAATTCTGCCTGTCCCCAAGGATGAGAATAGGTGGAGTTCATTCCACTGAATTTTAAAACTCTTTGAAAAGTAACAAATAGCACTTTTTTACCAGAATTATATACCCTGTATTCACCCAGAGAATCAAAAAGCATTAATATTACTTTTCTAAAAACAAACTAACCCAGGTTCAGTATTTCAGAAAACATGTATATCATGATGGTATGGCATCTGCATTTCCTGATGGCCTTGTCTGCGTCAAGCACTTTATATACTACAACTTCTCATTAAATCCTCAGAACAGTTCTGTGAGTATACATGGTATTAACCTAATTTTATAAATGCAGGAAGTAGAGCTCAAGACAGTTCAGTAACGTACCCAAAGTTGCATACTATAGGTATTCAGTAAATTTGTATTAAATTATTTGTAAATTAAACATTTTTAAAATTCCAAAACTCCTTTAACATTCAGAATGCTTTATGTACAAATAATTATATATACCCACCTAAGTTCATCCTTTTTGTACAAGCTGATATAAACATTACTACAAATGGCATGACAATTATGATGAAATTTTCAGGAAGTATTTTTAGGCTTCTGAATTTATTTTATGTTACTTTTAGGAAAGTTTTAAAACGTCAGGCAAACCAGTTTTTTCTGCATACTTTGTCATTCTGATTTTAATAAGTTCATGTTTCTACGTTATGTTTTAGAGTAATTGCATTTAGTAGCCAAACATTTAGTAATCTTACTCTTGTACTTTCTGTTTTAGGCAGAAAATGTAACAGTGACAAAGGATTTTAGAAGAGTGGAAAATGCTTATCACATGGAAGCAGAGGTGTGTACTTAACAAATAATTGGAAACACCATGACTTTATGGGGACAATTTGCATTTATTTTTATTCTTGAACTGAAATGTACAGGAGAAATTCTTCTCATGTTATTGATAAGATTATTTTTCTCATCATTTTTGGTGTTACATATCTGTGTGAGCTTTTAAAATAAATTTAATGAGATTCATTTAAGATAAATTGTTTTGAAATGGAATAAACATAGGAAGGGAGAAGTAACAGTTAATTGCCACTTAAATAAAATTTTAGTAATATTATCACCTAGTGAGCAGGAAACGCTATAGGAGAGAAATTTCTTCTCAGATTAAAAAAAAATAAGGTCATAACATAAAGGATTGAAACACTTTTCAACATTCTTTTGTTTCACAATGCAATTTTATTGTGTTGTAGTAAGTTAAGTTTTAGTTAAAAACAAAAACTACTCAACCTTTGCACAAATTAAAAAGAGCAAAATATTTTTGTACATTCAGTTAATGATAAACATTTAGTTCCTACAACTGCCTGTACTTTTTACTTATCTTTAAAGATTTTTTTGATCAGGATTTTATGAAATCAGAGTGTGTTGTAGTTGTGGTTAGGTTACAGGACTGCTGTCTGTTTATGATTCCAGACATCTTGGGGCATGTGCTTAGTCCCTGCTGCCTCCTTGTCACAGGAAACAAACAAGAATGGGGTTAGAGTGGAATCTTGTTTTCTCTAGTCAGAGAATTTTTGTCTTTAGAAGTGGAAAATACCTCAAGAAATCACCTAGTCCTACCTTCCAGGCAGATAATATATTATCATTCTAATTTTAAGGGTGTGACCTTAGGCTCAGATTGCCTAGGCTCTGATTTCTCAAAGATCATATTACAAGAATTAGAATGGAAATCAGAATCCTAACTTCTTATCTCTTGAGATAGTAATTTCCATTTTTAATAGTTTTGTGACTTCCTCCACTTAAAATTTAACTATCTCAAGGAATTTAAAATTACTCATGATGATTTTAGGGGTCCATTTGGCAAAAATTATATTGTAGCAATGGGGACTGAAAAATACCTTTCAAAACAGGATGAAGAACAGTTTGGTAAGATTCCATATTTTAGAGGTCAAAAGCTGAGAGTTATTCTAGAATTCTTCCAGTAGTTATTACCTGTTAGGACTTGAGGTTGTAGTGAACACAGGGAGGCTCAGGTTATGTTAGTTAATGGGGTTACACCAAGAAGTAAGGAGGAAAAGGAAAAGACCCAGGAAACACACAGCCAGGCTTCATAGAAAACTGGAATGTTTTTCAGACTGAGTTGTTCTACGGACTGACTCTTCAGGTATAGAAAGTGCATTAGAGCTGCTTGTTTTGTTATAAAACATGACTAAATGACAACTTCACTAAATTCTTCTTCTCTTCCTTCTGCTACATTTACCTTTTTAATGTCTTATTTTCAAATTTCTTAAGAGAAAATCTGATTATATTTTGTACAAGGCTCCCTAGTAGCCAGAACTCCTATATCACATAATCCAACATATGATGGCCCTTAGGTCAGTATTAGCAGTCTGCAGAGACCAGGGTGGGAGGGCCACCAGGTACAAAGTATGCTAACCTGTGTATAATGAACAGTGTAGCTTCAGCATGCAGCCCAACTTTTTCCTTATGAACATTCAGCTCTTCCATTATTTCAAATCTATTGGATAAAATACAGAATGTGAACAGTTTCATAAAGCTTATTAGTGGAATTTTTTTATTATTTTTGTTTTAAAATATCTATTAGAGTAGACATCAGAATAATTTTCAAAAATAAAGTTGATTTCAAGGGCACTTGTAAGGAATTGCTTTTTTGACACTTAGAACGTGTCATGCTCAATCACTTTAATCTGCATGCAGAGAAACCCTTTGAACTCTCAGATTTAGTTACCTTCCAGTTTCCACAAAGACACTGTAAATCTTGCCATGTTTCATTTCACGTGAGGTTGCACGTCCAGGACAAATGGATCCAAGAGGTGAAGCTTCCATATTTCTACCTCCTCTGTATGATTGAGTCTTTTTCAGGACTTGGTTATAGATTAAATATAGCAGCAAAAGAAGGAGACTTTTTCCATATTTAAGCTATGCAAATGCAGAAAAGTGTGATATTGTCTGTATTTCTTATTAGAGGCAGCCTATAGGTAGTTTGAGTTTCAACCACGGAGGAAATGCAAATTTGGAAGCTACCAGAAGTTAAAAACTAGCAACCTGGGTGGGGCTGGGAAGGCTGATTTTGACTAACAGAAAAGTTTAGCCCATACAATGTTTAAAAAAAAAAACACTATCAGACTTCTCTTCAAAAGATAGATAAGACTTTTGCTTCTAGCTAAGATAGAGTAACATGGACCAGATTTACCTTCCCACCTGAAACAACCAAAAAATGTACAAAATGCATAAAACCGTAGTTTTCAAGAGTGAACATCAGGCAGTGAAGCACAGTGATCCCTGAGAAAAAGGAAACAAATGAGAGTCCTGCAATTGTCCTAGCTCGCTGCCTTAAGAGAGCATTCAGGCAGCTGCACAGGGAAGGGAACCCAGATGGAGCCTGTTAAACTCCTTGTGTGGAGGCAATGGAACTGAGAGCCCACACAAGACAGCTAGAGTTTGTAGGACGGTGACCTGGAGGATAGGTGGCTTCACAGAGAGATCTTCAGAGAACTACAGAGGGACCCCTCAAGTACTTAGCAAAATACCCATCAGCACATGTGTGTGAGGAAATGACCTGGGGCTAGAAAAAGAACCACCCCAACAGATTAGAGGGAACAGTGTTTGGGGCTCCTGCAGGGCTGAGGCAGGTATCAGCCAGACTAGAAAATCACACAATTCCTGGGGTATGAGGTAGAGTATAGAGAAGGGTCTTGCCTCATTAGGGGGGAATGATTGGCCCTAGACTGAACATTACTTTAATCCCATGACAAATCTTAAAAGCAAACCCAAAGAGATCAATTTCCAAGTAAATTTTAAAATAACAGAGTTCTAGAACAGATAAAGAATATTTTGTATTTAGAAATACAAAAATATCCAACACCCAATAAAGTAAATTCACAAGGATTACTTGGCATGCAAAATAGCAGGAAAATAAATTTCATAATAAGGAGAAAAATCAATTCAAATCAACCCAGAACTGATACAGATGTTAGAAGTAACAAGATCATTCAAGTTATGTAACTGTATTTCATGTGGTCAAAAGTTAAGTAGAGACATGAAAGGTATGAAAAGATCCAAATTGAACTGCTAGAGATGAAAACTACAATATGTGAGATGAAAAGTACACTGAAGAGTATTAACAGCAAATTAGACATTACACAAGACAAGTTTAGTGAACTTGAAGACAGCAATAAGAACTATCCAAAATGAAACACAGAAAGAAAAGACATAAAAATGAATTAAGTAGCTGTCTGACAACTTTGAGTTGCCTAATATAATTGAAGTCCCAATGGAGAGGAGAGTGGGGGACAAGAAAAATATTTGGAGAAATAATGGCCAGAAAATTTCCAAACTTGATGACAATTATAAACCCACAAATCCAAGAAGTGCAACTAACGCTAAGCCCAAGAAATACAAAAACTATACCAATGCATATTATAATCAGATTGCTCAAAACCAATGCTAAATCTTAAAGAGCCAGAGAAACAAAAGACATATTATGTACAAAGGAACAAAAAGAAGACAACAGATTTCTCTTTGAAAACAATACAAGCAAGAAGGCAGGTAGAGCAACATTTTTAAAGTACTAAAAGAAAAAAATTGTTAACCTATATCCAGCAAAAATATTGCTTAAAATCAAAGGCCAATTACAGACTTTTCCAGAAAGCTGAAAGAATTAATTACCTATAGACCTGCACTACAAGAAATGTTAAGTGAAGTTGTTTAAGGCAGGAGGAAATGATACCAGAAAGGAATAGAAATCTACACAAAGGAATGAAGAACACTGAAAATGGTAACTACATAGATAAATATATGATATTTTTCTTATATGATCTCTATACTCTACATCTATATAAAAGATAATGGACTGTTTAAACAAAAATGATAATGATGAACTGTAGGTATTTATAACATGTAAAAGTAAAATGTATAACAGCAATAGCATTAAGGTCAAGAAAGGAAAAATAGAAGTACAATATTGTAAGGTCCTTATATGTAAAATGGTATATCTCTTGAAGGTAGATTGTGATAAATTAAACATGTATACTGTTGGTATATCTCTTGAAGGTAGATTGTGATAAATTAAACATGTATACTGTAAACCCTAAAGCAAACACTAAAATAACAACAACAAAGAGTTACAGCAAATAAGCCAGTGAAGGATATCAAATAGAATAATAAAAATATACTCAATCCAAAAATTGGCAGAAAATGAGAAAAAGGGGAACAAAGAAAATAGACAAGTAGAAAATAAATAGCAAGATCAGAGGTTTAAACCTAACCATATCAATAATCACATTAAATATAAATATTCTAAGTACCTCCATTAAAAGGCAGATATTTCAGATTGTAGAAAAAAGCAAATCTTACCTATAAGCTGCCTGCAACATGCGTACTTTAAACACGAAGACACCAACTGGTTAACAGTAATGGGAGACGTTCAGCTTCCTATTCTGCATGTAAGGAGCTTGGAAGTCACCACTGCATCCTAACAAGAAGTAAAAAGCTGAACACACTGAAAAATCAACAACTCTCCCAGGATCCACAAGAAAGGTGAGGATATAGGGCAAACCACTGCTCCCAGAATTGGAGAGACAGGCAAATACAGTGAGTCTCAATTTATCAGAGCAGACACTCACAGCAGAAGCCACCTCTGGAACCAGTGCCCGGGTAGGAAAATTTGAACCATAATTAACAAATTCCTGGAGGTTCAGTGTGGACAACTCTGAAAATTAAAACTCCAGGTGACCCAGTCATAGAGGGGGACTCACAGTTTAGTGAGATTTACCTCCATGAGCTCAACCAGGTTTTCACAGTAAATATTGGAGAAAACTTCCCTGTGTGTCCAGGGAGGTGCAAAGGAACCATTTTGAAATATGCCAGAGCACACTGTTCTTCTTAACAAGGTCTGCCCTCAGGAGAAACTAGTTAACCAGATCCTAACCTGCTGGTATATTTTCAGGTCCCAAATGACCTCAGGGAAGGGAAATACCCAATTCCAGGTCACTCTAGCCATTCTGTCCTACCTAACCGAGGAGAAAAAAATAAAACAGAAACACTTGTGAAATTCACAGTCTGGAGGCGTTGGCTTACTAAAAAACTGAGGCCAAATCATAGGACAGTAGAACACTTCCCCTCCCCTCACACTTCACAACCACATTACTAAAGGCCTAGTCACAGCAGTTTACTTTACCCAAAAACATCATGTCCAGCTATCAAGAAAAAAATTATAAGGCATACCAAAAGTTAAAAAATACAATTTGAAGAGACAGAGCAAGCATGAGAACTAGACATGGCAAGGATGCTGGAATTATCAGACTGAGAATTTAAAACAATGTAAGGGCTCTAATGGATTAGTAGACATCATGCAAGAACAAATGAGCAATGTAAACAGAGAGATTGAAATCCTAAGAAAGAACCAAAGATAAATGCCAGAGACCAGAAACACTGTAACAGAAATAAAGAATGCCTCTGATGAGCTTATTAGTACACTGGATACAGCTCATGAAAGAATCTCTCAGCTTGAGGGTATCTTGATAAAAACTTCAAAAACTGAAAAGCAAAGAGAACAAAAACTGAAAAAAAACAAACAAACCCCAGATATCCAAGGAGTGGGACAACTATAGAAGGTTTAACATACACATAATGGAAATATCAGAAGGAGAAGAAAGAAAAGAACAGAAGGAATATTTGAAACAATAATGACCAAGAATTTCCCCAAATTAAGAAAATAACTCAATTTAAAAATGAGTTGAAAGTTTATGTTCACATAGAAACCTGCACATGGATATTTATAGTAGCTATACTCATAATTGCCAAAATTTGGGAGCCATCAAGGTGTCTTTCAGCAGGTGAATGGATAAAGAAACTAGTACAGCCGGGAAATGGAATAGTATTCAGCACTAAAAAACGTGAGCTATCAAGCCGTGGAAACAGGGAGGAACCTTAAATGCCTATGACTAAGTGAAAGAAGCCAATCTGAAAAGGCTACACACTGTATGATTCCAACTTTATTACATTCTGGTAAAGGCAAAACTGTGGAGACAGTAAAAGGATCAGTGGTTGCCAGGGATCAGGGGAAGGGAGGGATGGATAGGGGGAGCACAGGAATATTAAGGCTGTGAAAATACTCTATATGATACTACATGATAGATACATGTCATAATACATTTGTCCAAACCCACTGAATGTAAAACACCATGAGTGAACCCTGATGTAAACTGTGGACTTTGGGTCATTATGTTGTGTCAGTGTAGGTTCATATATGGTAACAAATGTACCATTCTGGTGGGCAATGTTGATTATGGTAAGGGGGGCTATGCATGTATAGGGGCAGATGGTATATGGGAAATCTCTGTACCTTCCTCTCAGTATTGCTGTGTGTCTAAAACTGCTCTAAAAAATAGAGTTAAAAACAACAACAACAGATCAGTGGTTTCCAGGGGCTGGGATGGGGCGCACAAAGGAATTCTGGGAGGCTGACAGGACTGATCATGATAGTCCCTATATCACTGAA
Source organism: Tapirus indicus (assembly GCA_031878705.1). Classification (NCBI taxonomy): domain Eukaryota; kingdom Metazoa; phylum Chordata; class Mammalia; order Perissodactyla; family Tapiridae; genus Tapirus; species Tapirus indicus. Next base: position 6,425,074 of record CM062933.1, read on the forward strand.
TGTATCTGTCAAAATTCAGAGAACATACTAAAGAGTGTCTTTTACGATGTGTAAGTTACACCTTAATAAACCTGACTTGAGCAAGAGCAGACTACATATTCCTTTCAGGCACACATAGAACATTTGCCAAGGTAGACTATATTCTGGGTCATAAAACATGTCTTGATAAATTTAAAAGTATTTGAATCATACAAAGTAAGTTCTCTGACCACAGTATAATTAAATTAGAATCCAATAACAGGAAAATCCCCCACATACTTGGAGTTTAAACACTTCTCAATAACCCATGGGTCAAGGAGAAATTGAAAGAGAAATTAGAAAGTGCATAAATTTAAGGGAGAAACAATGCCAATTCTATGCAAACTTTCCCAGAAAATGAAAAGGAGGGAATATTTCTCAGTTCATTATTTGGGGCCAGAAGATAACAAAACCAGGGAAAAAAACATTACAAGCAAAGAAAACTACAGACCAATATCCATCATAAACATTTGTGCAAAAATTATAAACAAAATTTTAGCAAATCAAATCCAGTGACATATAAAAATAAGACATAATGACTAAGTATGCTTCATTCTGGGAATGAAAGGTTGGTTTAACATTCAAAAACTGGTTAATCTAATTTACCATATTAACAAAGTTAAAAAGAAACACCATATGATCATCTCAGTAGATGCAGAAAAAACATTTAACAAAATCCAACATCCATTCCTAATAAAAATTCTCAGGAAACTAGGAATAGTAGGGAACTTCCTCAAACTGATAAAGGGAATCTTATGATTCTACAGCTCACATCATACTTAGCCAGCCCTGGTGGTCTAGTGGTTAAGATTTGGTACTGTCACCACTGAGGCCTGGCTGCGTGTTGCTGTGATGCTGAAAACTATGCCCCCGGTATTTAAAATACCAGCAGGGTTGCCCAGGGTTAACAGGTTTCAGTGGAGCTTCCAGACTAATACAGACTAGGAAGAAGGACCCGGCCACCCACTTCCAAAAAAATTGGCCATGAAAACCCCATGAACAGCAGCAGAGCATTGTCTGATCTAGCACCGGAAGGTGAAAGGAGGCGCAAAAAAAATGAGCAGCGTTCTTCCCTGCTGTGCACAGGGGCGCTAGGAGCTGGAATCCACTCGACGGCACTAACAATATACCGAATGGTGAGACACTGAATACTTTGTGCCTAAGATGAGGAACAACACAAAGATATCTACCCTCATGACTTGTGTTCTACATTGTACTTGAAGTTCTAGCCAGTGCAGTCAGGCAAGAAAAAGAAATAAAAGGCATCCAGACTGGAAAGTAAGAAGTAAAGTTGTCCTTATTCATGGGCATCATGACCATCTATGTAGAAAATCTGATGGAACCCACAAAAAGCTATTAGAACTAATAAGCATCAAAAATATAAAATACCTAGGGATAAATCTGATTTTAAGAATGTGAAAGACTTGTATGCTGAAAAATACAAAACATTGCTATGAGAAATTAAAGAAGATCTCAATAAATGGAGAAACATACCTTGTTCGTGATTTGGAAGACTCAATGTCATTCAGATAGCAGTTCTTCCTTAACTGATCTATACATAGATTTGTTGCAATCCCAAAGTCCCAGTCAGCTTTTTTAAAAGTAGAAATACTGATTATAAAGTAGACAAACTGATTATAAAATACATTATTTACTTAGTATTGAAACCAGATAGAACATTGGTCTTCACTGGATAACATTCGTGATTAAAGGCAGCCGTTCTGCACTGTATAAGATGACTCAGGAGGTCACCTCACCCTCTTCCTCTTTGCTGCTCCAGCATACTCCAGTACCTGTACTTGTTTGTTTTACATCTGGAGCCTGAGTAAAGTTTCCTTAGAAGAAAAGGTTTAGTCTGCTTCCATAAAAAGTTTTAAGACTACAGTTTTAAAGTACTGCTGAATATAAGAACTGCTTCCACATATTTAAAGACAAAGGTCTTGGTGAAATAGTTTAGCTTCCACATTTAGATGTGAAAATAACTATTGGATGAAGAGATGTACCGCAATGACAGCGGTGGAGTAGGATGTGATTCCTGCTAATCAGGAAGCTGCTGGCATGGCTTCGACTAGGGAGTCATGAAAAACTTACCAGGATGAGAATTTAGCCAAATAATAAAGTTGAAGGGGAAACCCTCCAATTCTCTTTCATAAAGAGTTCCTGACTGGTTTTAAATGAATTTTAAAATACTCTTGTTATTATTAGATAAATTACAAAATTCATAAGCAAAAATAAATTTAATAATTTATTTGGAAGTATTAAGTAGGCTTTTCTTATCTGTTACATACTATAAAATGACTTCATTGTAATCAGGCTTTACTTTTTTACTCACATTTAGAGAAAATTTTGAAATAATGCATCAGGCATGAAAATAATTTCAAGTGTTTCCTTTACAGGTCTGCATTACATTTACTGAATTTGGAAAAATGCAAAATATTTGTAACTTTCTTGTTGAAAAGCTAGATAGCTCTGTTGTCATCAGCCAACCCCAGTTCTATCATACTCCAGGTTCTGTTGAGAATCTTCGGTAAGTTAAGCACACCTCTAACACTAAATTATCACTTAATTGAACAAAACTGTTCAGTGCTGCAGTTCATTGAATGTGATACTAATAATCTCTGCATTTAATTCCGAAGACGGCAAGCCTGTCTTGTTGCTGTTGAGAATGCATGGCGCAAAGCTCAAGAAGTCTGTAACCTTGTTGGCCAAACTCTAGGAAAACCTTTATTAATCAAAGAAGAAGAAACCAAAGAATGGGAAGGCCAAACAGATGATCACCGGTCGTCCAGACTCTCAGGTTCATTGACTGTACAACAGAAAATCAAAAGTGCAACAATATACGCTGCTTCGAAAGTATTTATAACTTTTGAAGTAAAGGGGAAAGAGAAGAGAAAAAAACACCTCTGAAATTCCAACCAAAATACATTGTGTTTCTATCTTTTTGTCTATTTTTATACTTTTTATGTTTGCTTTTGTCCTGAATATGTATATATATATTGTGTAGTATATAAAGTGTTTCTCCCAAAAGTCTGTCAATCTTTGAATACAGTCCCACAGAATACTTAACGTTACTTGCTATTTTTAAAAACTTACCATGGGAAATACTCTTTGGAAATACATGTGTTATATGTGCACACTAGTATACTGACGATTCATATAAGGGCATGTGTAAGTAATTTTTACATTTCTAACTACAGGAAGAAATATTGACATAGTTATTAACATGATTCTTAACATTAATAGAAAGAATGATGAGGAATACACAACTTTCTATAAAAGGGTAATGAGATATACTAGGAAAATGTTTTGATGGCAGAAATAAGACAATATACGGACCAGACCCTCCTCAGCAGGCCTCCTTTATTACACCAGCACTCTCCGATACAAACATAATGCAAGCCACAAAAAGTCCCCAGTAGACACTTTTTTAAAAAAGTGAAAAATTAAAAAAGATACAGTTGAAACTAATTTTAATATTTTATTTAACCCAGTATATCCAAAATATCATTTCAGAATGTAATAAATATTTTTAAAATAATTATTGGATATTTTATATTCTTTTATTTACTAAGTCTTCAAAATCCAGTGTGTATTTTGGAGTATGGAGTTTCCATCCCCACCCACTGGAAGTGGCACTGAAACAATTTTATCTGTCTCTTCTGTAGTGTCCTTGGCAGGGAGGGAGTGTGGAAGCTAAAAAGAAAAGTTTTAGAATCTGACACCACTATGTTCAAATCCTGACTTTACTACTAGAATGTAAGCTCCATTAGAATGGAAACCTGGTCTGTCTGGTTCAGAGCTGCATTCTCAGACCTCACAGTGTCAGGACCAACACCGAGTAGGCTCTCAGATAACTCTGAGCAAATTTACCAGTTGTGTGAACGTGGCAAGTCACTTTAATCTCTCTAAGCCTCTCTTTCCTCACCAATGAAATAAGGCTAATAATTCTTACTTTGCAGTGTTACTACAAGGATTAAAGTTGATAAATATAAGACCACGAGAATCATGCCTAGCACATAGCAGTCACTCAGTAAATGGTGGCCATTATATCAACTGCATTCTTTGATTATTGTCAACCCAATTAAAAGTTGGCTTTTCCAAATCCTCCATTAAGATGAATTTTTAAATAATATTAAAAATAAAGTTAGGAAATGGGTTTAAGATATGTTGAATTTTTATTTCCAAAAAAAGTTAAATTATATCTTACCTTTTATTTATCCAGTTGGGTAGAAAAGTACAATTGGAACTACACATCAAGAAAAAAAAGTTCATGTTCAATAAAAGTTTAATCATGTGCATAGATTTTTCTTAGCCATGGCTTCATTATATTTTTGGTTCCATCATATTTGGTAAAGAAGGTTTTCAACTTAGCATGGAATACCTAAAAACAAATTTTATTTTAAGTTAGCAAACACTTTTTAGAATTTATAAGAGTTTTTAAAGATGTTGCTTCAAAAAAAAAAATCCTGTAGGGGCCAGCCCGGTGGCATAGCAGTTAAGTTCCTGCATTCTGCTTTGGCAGCCTGGGGTTCGCAGGTTCTGATCCCGAGCACAGACCCACGCACCGCTTGTCAAGCCATGCTGTGGCAGCGTCCCATATAAAGTAGAGGAAGATGGGCACGGATGTTAGCCCAGGGCCAGTCTTCCTCAGCAAAAAGAGGAGGATTGGTAATGGATGTTAGCTCAGGGCTAATCTTCCTCACAAAAAAATCCTGTAAAATAGACAGTCCTACTATTCTATATAGCAGCTAAGAAAAGAAATCTTTCAAAGACTGGACTGGTTTATGTTTGACATCCTGTGTACTTAAGACTAAGGGTATCAAATTTAGTTGTCAGTTGATGGCAATTTAATTTTTGGTACATGGCATGCACTGGAGTCTCAAAGTGAATTACTTAGGGGACTTGTGCCACAAAGCTTGATAGAATAAACCTATCCTGAACTTAATTCTGACAGAATTTCTTTTGAACCCACTTAAAAAAATTTTTTTTCCAGAAAGCAAATTATTTCTGTTTTCTGAAAGAAAAAAATTTTTCTAATTAGGATTATTTGAAACAGACCCACTATATTCCAAGCTCCTTTTTAAAAGGAAATAATATTAAAATAAGGTTTCTGAATATTACCAATAAAATTTAGGATTCCATTCAGTTACATGCTAAAGATTACATTTTTTTTGTAGTACTAATTTACCTTACTTTTATCAGTATTCTTATCTGAGAGTTAATTTGCGTTCAATGTAAATAAATAAGACCTGGAAAAGTAATTTGTAACTTATGATGCTGTACCTCATTTGTATCCTCACAGATGTAGGTCGAGGATATCCCAATTGTGTCAGATTTGTTGACGAGAATTTGATAGTAAGGAATTCTTCTCACTGGCCTGAAAAAATAAAAACGTGAATTATGAGGTCAAAAGTGGGAGTTTAATATATTATCTACATTACAAAATTATATGGGAGGCAAATGCTTTATTAGTCATTCCAGAAAAAAAAAACACTCTATAAATTAATTAAAATAACATTTACTATTTTTTATGCATATTGTAGTTGCAGCCAAATAGCTTCTACTCATAATCTAATGTGGCTAAACTACTTCAACACGTTCAGTTATGTGCAAAGACGAATTCACAGTGGCTACTCCAAGTCAAACAATGCCCTCAGGGTGAGGTAGTAAATATTTTTCAAGAGGGATTATTTATGCTGTTTTATTAAAAGAATACCACCCTTTTATAGCCTGTTTATCAGGAAGAGATTTCTGTTTCAGCCACTCTTCGGGACTCTGGTTTCAACATCCCAGCCAGCAGTTACTCCCAGGTGGCCATGTCACTGTTGGGGATCACCAGTCCCGCCTCAAAGGAACCAGTGCTGGTTTTGGTCTTCCAGTGTAAGGTGCTTCTGTTATAACAGTGAAAAACAAAAAGACTAAGCAAAAACATATATTATTTGCTACACAGGGTTTGAGATTTCCAGTGTTTCATATGCTCAGTACAATTAATTAGAGACAATATTAGTGAACCTAAAAACTAAAATCAGTTTCCACACTGAAAGATAAGCCCAAGTGGCAGGAGAAAGGGCTAATCTAAATAATCCTGAAACAAGTTAGTGATCCCGAATTTAAAAAAATCCTCCAAATACCATGTTACTTGCAGTCTGGTGGTGGTGGTGGGGAGTGTGTATGCGTCTATTTTTTAAAATATAGAGACTCTATCAATCACTTATCCTCTGCTTCTTCCCTTCTATAAACAGTTGTAGGCAAAGAGTCAAAAAGAGGTAAATAGTTCCAACACTTCATACATATCTCGGTTTTATACTGATCACATTAATTATATCCTAATTATTTTTTAATCTATCTCTACACAAGACTGTGTGTAGTCATCTCCTCAAGAGTAGGGCTGTGTCTTAAACATTTCTTTTCCCAGTATCTGGCTAATAAAAGGCTAAGAAGGAAAGCTGGCTGTCAGATATTTTGCTTTCTTCCCAAATCAGAGAGATGGCATTTACAGCAGAGTACCTCAACGCCAGTACACATGGAAGCAGGAAGGGAAATGCAGGTTGCTGATTCCAGAATCTATGTTCGAACTGTGTGTGCACATTTTATCTCAATAGGCATGGTTTTATTTCTCCAAAGCTTAGCTTTCTCAGAAAGGAAGTCTGTGGCTACACAACATACAGTTTGTTGTCTAAACTAGTCTCTTAAATTGCATCAGAACTTAGATTCATTTTAAGCTTACTAGATCAGCTGTCAGTGTCTGCCCTTTACCTCCTGTCACCCCTGAGGGGGACGATCACTGTGCCGCACGCTCCTCGCCGACAGGCCATGCACACTGCTCGGGGAAAGTTGCTTTTGAAATTATAACTGCAACCACTATAAAACTGCAGCTAATAAATTCGGTTAATTTATAACTTTTAATAAACAGATGCTTCAATTGAATTTGTTGCCATTAGCATTAATTTTACGTTAAAAGCCTATTTTCGAAAATCATATTTGTACTTGATAGCAGTAATGAATTTGTAGCTCATACAAAAACAGTTTTTATGCTTTTTATTCAATCAGCCATACTGTAATTCCAATTTTACTAATGTATACTGATTTTAAAAGAATTAGTATACTAATAATCATTATTAGTATAACAATTCAATTAGTTGATTCAAATAAATCAGCTCCAGCCCAAGTAGGTAAATAGCATCAAAAGGAAATTTTTCTTAGTTTATGCTAAATTAATCATGAAAAGCTAAGGTATTACATTCTACATTGGAGTAGGGAGTGAAGTGTAATTAAGTTGAATGTCACCCAAATAAAATACAAAATTATTTTTAAGATATCATATGTTTCATTAGCTCAATACCTGCAAAGTAAGCGTAGGTTTCTTCTTCATCTTCATTGTGCCTGTTCCTAAAATGATACAGACACAGTGATACAGACTGATGTGGTCTGCAAAGAAACCGATACCAATTTGCAGCTGAAACCTTTAAAAAATTGATTTGCAAACTACAGAGGTCAGCATATATTTGAGAAATAACTATATTGGTTTCATTCTGTAGGAATGTTGAGAATTCACAGTATCCCAAAATGTTACTACTCTTAAACATTACATTCATTTAAAATATTCAGTTGTTTAGTACTTCATTTGAATAATGAAATAGAGAATTGATGATCTCACTAATATTAAAGGCAAGACTTTAGAAATGTTTTATCTAAATGTTTAGACACTTCATTGACCAATGTTGACTAATGATTTCTCATATTGTGTGGTGATAACTCTGGAAGTTATACTTCAACATCCACACAACTGCATAACCGAGACACCTGCAGCTCTGAGGTTTGGACGGATTCCAGCCCCTCCCTCCACACAGCGGCCCTGAGGGCAGGAAGAGTAGAAACCCCAGCACTGTCCACAGAGCCACCCTAGCACTGCTGCCCTGTGTGTGAGCCAGAGTTCAGGAGGGACCATGGCAGTCGGGAGCACCGTGGACCTGACACACGGCATGACAGGGCCACACTCGCTTCCAGAAGCACACGTGGAGGCAGGACATTCGGGGCTGAGGCTGCCATCTGCTACTCACCAGGACTGGTTGACGCTGCGTGGACACCATGGATAAAGGCAATGCATCTGTACCTAGTGTGTATCAAGACTAGAGAGAAACATGTAAAATCTAAAGACTTTTAAAATCATGATTAGGAATATGGGATGTAGTGTAGTTGTAATGCTACACTTGCAAGCAACATCATTTTTGAAGACAGGGCAAAAGCTAAAATTAAAATGCTTGAAATTAATGAAATATGTGAGAAAGCATCAAAGTTTAGTTTAAAAAAAAAAAGAATTCTGAATACCCTTCTCCCTTTCCTACCCTGTCTCTCATACAAATTGCTGTTTCCCATGAATGCTCCATCACTAGTCATATATAGTCAAGATACACAGCCCAAAAGCTTGCACGTCAGTGTCCTGAGTGTGCCACGTCCCAAAAAGCCCAGACATCTTTTAATTTTTGCCACTGAGAAGATGAATTATCATGGATGGAAAAGTTTTCATTACTGATTTGGAAAAAAGTGGATTATATGTTTTAAAAACTGTTTATCAAGTCTTAATAATAGTGATAGAAAACTAAGGTATATTGTGCTACACACATCACAGTTCTTTTCTCATACTCTGTCCAAAATATGTCCCCCTTTGCAGCCAAGCCTAAAATATTTGGACAAATGTTGGAAAAAATATCAAGTTACCTAGTTATTTCTTACAGTTTTTTTCATCCTTTTTCATTAAAAAATCAGAATCAAATCAGAATGAAAATGTCAAAGATAAATTATTTTTATTTTCAAGGTTTGAAACAGACTTCGGATAATCGTATGTTTGCAGAATCCATTAAACCACTCTGTCTACTAGATGCCTGTGGTCAGTGGGAGCCCTGTGCCAGTTCATTATTTATAGACCAGTTTTCATTCTCAAGTGGTATTGATGCTTTTAAATTCATGGTTTACACTAATCTGAAAAATTATATAACCATTTATGTGTGTATATAGATGTAGATACACAGATATATAAAGTATCAAAATAAAAGAAGGGATTACTCCTTTGCCATATCTCCATTACCCCTAACACTATAGTAGTTTAAAGAAAATGAATCTGCCCCCTCTTTTTAAATAGGAAGTAATTATCCCTACTCTTAGCTCCCTGGCCTTTAAAATATTTATGCAGGAATAACATGGATTTAATAAGTATTAAGTAGACTACTAGAAGCCTGGTGAATCTTTCAGATGGTCAGAAAAGACCTTGGTAACTTCCTTCATTTTATACGTAATATCTTAATTTAAAATATATTTTGGAAAAGGTCTGTGCAAATCAGGAATCAGATTAGGACTCAAAGGCAAAATGTGAAAGCAGATTTATATCATATAAATGTACCCTACCTTGTCTTTAATAACCAAAGCTTCACATAAGCCATCCATGCCTTCATTCTCTGCTGTGACCATCTAAAACCATCCCAATAGTCAGAAAGCGTTAAAAATAAATAAATAAAATGTTTAAAACAACAAATGGCATTATGCATATTGTTATATAGCAAATGATGTCGCTTGTTACATATGTCTGGATGTCATCTCTAAGAGAGGGACTTGTCTTTTATCCAACCATGATATGATGAGTTTATCTGCGTAAAGGTAAGAGAAAATAGGCCTCTCCCATGAAACAAGAGTATTAAAATACATAAACACACACATTCCATATTACGCCCAGTAAACGTTCTGTTGGTTGTGAAATAAGGTGTCTCTGCTTTCCCTTCTTAAATCAGTAGTTTTCCTCCTCAATATATACTTTTCCCTCTTCTCATTTCATATGTCCCCTCTAGTCCCAAGGCTAGCCTTTTGTGCTATTCCTCCCTATATTTTTCTATCAGTGCCCCAGTGCCACAGGCTGGCTGACCACTCATCAGACGCTGTAGATGAGGTCTGGGATTAGGTAGAAGGTGGGCCCGGAGTTGACCTCTGGTCCTTCAGCTCTAGGATTGCATGTACATCAAGGAACAAACCTGATGCTGGGAAAGTTGAAAGGCAGGAATCAGCGTCAGAGCAGAACCTCCTGAGTAAACTATTCGTGGAAAACAGTTAGCTTGGTGATTAACATTCGATAGAAAAACCCATTTCTGGTAGAGCCAATAGTTACTGTTTGAAGAATTATCAATATACGTACAGAGGTAGACCCAGGTTGTGCAATAGCTACAAAATTGCCTAAAGAAATTGAAGATGGGTCGTAACAAGGGAGGAAACGTGACCATCAACCATGAGAGAGAAAGGTGCAGACAACAGAGCACAGGCCAAACCCAAATGAACCTCGAGGAGGAGAGACAAACACGCCCTCCCGCAGGCCCAAAAAGGAGCGATAAATTACACACGTCGCCACAAAACACCTAAAATGATGTTAAGGCGAGTGAGAAGGCGCTGCCCTCGCCCCGCTTCCTCCTCCATCCTGTTACCTGTCAAGAGATCCGGGTGCAGAGGCCCCTCCTGGCCCGCTCCGTCCGGGGTCGCAGTCCACGCGCAGCGACGCGGACCGGTCCCTGCTGACGCCGGGCGGGGCCGGGGCGCGCAGCCTCTCCCGCCGTGGAGCGTGGAGGCCCCCGGACTGGCCCAGCGGGAGCCGGGGCCGCCGCCCGGACGCCCTCCCTCCGCCCTGCGCTCAGGGCCCCGCGCCCCTCCTCACCTCGGGGTGGGGCGCCGGCGGCGGCCGTAGGGACCGCAGGGCGAGAGGCACGCTCCGCCCTCCTGGCGCGCAGTCCCCGCCACCTGGGGCGCCGCGCTCCGCGGGGGCCTGCGCGGGGCCGAGGCGCCGCCGCACCTTCTCGGCCCGCTGGCCTCCGAGCATTTCAGATTAACGCGGCCCTGGACAGAATCTACCGCAGTCCACTCAGAGCTCCACCTCGGACCCCATCCGCGGGCCACGGACCTCCCTCCTTTGCCCGCTGGTAGTGCCAAGGGTCAGGATGGGCTTCGTGTCCTCCGCATCCCTCACCCTCCTTACACCGCCAAGAGCTGTGGATGTTACTTCTTCCCCCTTTTCCTCCCAGGCTCCTACTCCGTTCTTACTGCAACTGCCTGAGACCAGGCCACCGCCCCCGCTGATCACCGTACTCCGGTCTCAAAATCTGGTCACTGCAAACAAACCCACGCCAGGACGCAGTGACCCAACTTAAACGTGACTGTGATCACGTTCTTCCCAGCTTAAAGCCTTTTGGTGACTCCTGACGGCCAGCAGCGGGGAGGTCAACCCCTCTGCGTGGTTTCACGTCCCCTCAAGACCTGGCCCCCGTGCTCGCCCCGATCCCATTCCTCCTCACGCGCTCCGGGAGAAGTGAACAGACGCCCTTCGGGACGTTCCTCACTCCCCTTCCTCCCCGGCTTGTCTGGCTAATTTACCCACCTTTGAGTTAAAAACTCAGCTCTGACCTCGTATTCTCCCGCATGGCCGTCCTGGCTGTTAGATGACCCCTTTGGGTCTTCAGGGCACCTGCGTGTTTCTCTCCATTGTAGCAAAGATCACTACTCCAGCTATGTGGGTGCCTATTTTTCCCACCCCACCCCCAGCAATTTATCACCTGTGTGCTCTGTACCAGGCACAGGGTTAAGCAGGTGTTATGAATTATTTAGTACTTACAACTACCCTATGAAGTAGCTTCTATTATGTCCATCATACACGTGCAGTATGGGCTAAGAGGGCATAAGAAACTTGTCTAATCTCATATGGCCAGGAAGCAGGGAACTCAGGCTTCATATTTTTTCAAACCACCCTCCAAGCGATTCTGTGTGCAGCCAGGGCTGAGAACCCCTGCTCCAGCCCATGAGCCCCTTTAGGACAAGGGGCCACGTGTTTCATCTCTGGACCTAGCACAGTGACTGGAACAGAGCAGACGTCTGTGGAATACGTGGAGGTTTTATTTGATCCTCTACATCCCTCTAGAAGGCAAGCCATTCAGGAATCATAACTGCCTTTTTGACCCAGTGACCCAGAAAGTTAACCAACTTGACAGTTGATAAATGGCAGTGCCATGGCTGATGACTAGGGACGTCCAACTCCTCCCATGCTCTTTTCACAACTGTGGCTTTTTCTGGGACAGCCTTCCACAGGAAGATTTCCTTTTGATTCCTCCTGGAAGCGTTTGGTGGTAAGAGATTTATTTTCACATCTGACCAGATTTAGAGCATCTGTGGTGTCAGAGTAGAGAGGTGAGAGGGACAGGGTAGGTAGGTTCTGCTGACAGAAAGAAAGAGGAGTAGCAACCCACTTGGCAACATGGCTATTTTGATGTATATCCTCAAAAGGAATTGCTTGAGTTACTGTAGTTATCTCACAATCATTCCAGGCCACCAAGTCACCAAGCTTCACCAAGGTTGAAGGATTTTTAACTAAAGGAGTAACATGATCAGAATTGGATTTACTGAACACACACACACCCCCTCACCACCAGCAACAGTGCAGGGGCTGGGTTGTCATGGGACAAAAGCAAACACAGGAAATGATGTCCATAGCAGTGGTTGTTCATAATAGCAAAAGATAGAAACAACCACCATGTCTACTGGCAACAGAAGGGTTAGATTGTGACGAGGTCACACAATAAATATTATACAGCAGTGAAAATGAATGAATTATACCTTGTGTAAAAACATGAATAAATCTTGGAAATATTACAAAATTATCATCGTATGAAGAGACAGTCAAAGAGTATGCCACCAAAAATGTAGAAGAAAAGATATTAGCACTCGGGCTTCTTATTTGTTAAGGAGGAATGTGATATGCATGTTTACACTTGCATAAAATATATGCAACTTATTTCACAAATATTTGAATGTTTATAATTCATAAGGCATCTATAAGTACATGTATACACATGTTATATTAGCACATTATACAATTGGTATAAGATGGACTGTGAAAGCATGACTGAAGGCACAAATGTTATTACTGAGGAGATAATTGCATCTTTAAAATAGAGTTAGCAGGATGGAGGTTCCTCAAAATATCAAAAATAGAACTACCATATGATCCATCAATCCCACTTCTGGGTATGTATCCAAAGGAAATGAAATTAGTATCTCAAAGAGATATTTGCACTCCCATATTTATTGCAACATTATTCACAACAGCTAAGTGTCCATCAATGGATGAATGGATAAAGAAAATGTGGTTTATATGTGTGTGTGTGTGTGTGTGTGTATATCTGTATCTATATCTATATACACACAATGGAATATTATTTAGCCACAAAAAAGGAGGAAGTCCTGACATTTGTGGCAACATGGATGAACCTGGAGGACATTATGCTAAGTGAAATAAGCCAGACAGAGAAAGACAAATATTGTATGACCTCACTTACATGTGGAACCTAAAAATGTCGAACTCTTAGAACCAGACAGTAGAACAGTGGTTTCCAGGGACTGAGGGGGATGGGGAGAATAGAGATAGGTTGGTCAAAGGGTACAAACTTTCAGTTATGAGATGAATAAGTTCTTCAGATCTAATGTACAGCATGGTGATTATATTTAGATAATACTATATTGTATACTTAAAATTTGCTAAGAGAATAAATCTTAAGTGTTCTCACCACCAAAAAAAATACAAAAGGTAACTTATGTGAAGTGATAGATGTATGAATTAACTGGATTGTAGTAATAATTTCACAGTGTATATATCAAACCATCACATTGTACACTTTAAATATATACGATTTTTATTTGTTAATTATACCTTAATACATCTGGGAAAAAATAAAAGAGTTTAGACCAAAAAATGATGAGAATGAACTAATTAACACATATTTAAAATGAAACTTCTACTTTTTTTTCTAGCAATATTTCAACTATTTCTATCAAAGGAGCAAGAAATTGGCATTTTTAGATTTCTTGGAAAAATACTAATATTAGGTAAAATAGGAATAAGCAAATAGGAAGTGAGCAGATGATATTCTCAATGTCTTTTGACACTATCTAGATGCTCCTTAGTAACCACAAGATGACAGAATTTAGAATCTATATTTATAATCTTTGCAACATTATACTAAGCCAAAATGCTTGAGTCATATGAAGTGTTCCAAAATAAAATTTCATTTGTAATACAGACCATTTTAACCATTCTTCTAAATTAAAAGAAACTAGCTTTAACTAGGGATCAACAAATTAATACATTTATTAACTAACTCCTAGGTAATTGTAAGAGAACACTGAAAATTTTTCTCAAAACTCAAGAAAAAGCATGTCTCTTAGCTTGCCTTTCAACTGACAAGAATCATGAAAAGGTTAACCCAGAGAGTAACTTCTTTTAAAGTCCTGACTGAAATGAATCTTAATTTTTTTTTTCACCTTCAAAATTTTTAATCACAAAATCTTGAGGCCAATTGGTAAAGATGATTTGGGGCTGGGAAGCCTGGAAATGAAAGTCATCATCCTCATGTTGCTGTCTTTTCTGTCTCTCTCCTCCTGACAGGATATCAACCACGGCTGCATGTATGATGGATCTACGAAGATATCCTCTGGATGAACAAAACTGCACCGGATTGCTCATTCATATGGGTTGCCTTTGTGGGAGATCAGAATTGGCCACATCAAGATGTCTGAAATGAATCTTAATTTTAAAGATAAGCCATTATCTAAGTTTTGGTCTCACAATATCCAGCACATTAAAATTGTTTATATAATACTTTTGTGTTTCCAAAACAAAATGTCTGGCTTTTGCACATCAGGGCTATTAGTGGACAGGCATCCAAACTGTAATAGAGAAAAAAATTGGTATTTCTCAGGCTGCAAAGCTCTATTTATGCAGTTAGAATCTGACATTTCTGTATTATGTTCAAGGGAGCTGTTTTGTGCACATTCCATTTCTGCCATCTCTTGGTTGATAACCTGTTGGGGATCAATTAAAAGTAATATGATTCATGCCAGATTGATGACATTTGTTAAATCCTAGGTATTAGAAAGTGATTATGGGTAGTACCAGAAGGTCCTCTTGGTGGTCTATATACTGGCCTTTTGTAAGAAGACCCAATCATAGAAAGAATTTCCTTTAGCACCATTATTATAAATCATACATAGAAATCACTCATCAATCCAGTCAACTCATTTGGGAGTCGGGGGCAAGTTACTTAATCTCTGTGTGTTTTAGTTTCTCTCATGTAACATGGGAATAATAATTGTACCTAACTCATAAAGCTATTGTGCAGTCCAAACGAGCTCCTGTATGTAAAGAATGTGGACCAGTGCTTGGCACACGGCATGTAAGTAGTACACGTTAGCCATCGGTATGACTATCAGTATGAGTTTGGCACTTGAGAACGTGTAGTTTGAAAAAACAGCGAGAATAGGAAAGTCTTCATTTAAGTGAAGAAAGAGTTGGAAAAGAAATGGTTAGAGTCGTTAGGAAAAAGCGAGAATTTGTTCATTCAATGGCATGTCTGAGAAGGGGAAGACGCAGCTTACTTCATTCGCTCCAAGTTTTGCAGTTTTTATATGGCAAACGTTTATTAATTGTAGTTTGGTATCCAGTGAAATAATTACTATCATTCTATTTTGTAAAACAATATGGCTACTCTGACCACTATGAGAACTTAATTAGCATTCAATTGGTTTCTTAATAGTGTTGATAGAGAAATACATTCCAGACAATCTTTCAAGTGGTCTTAAGTGAGGGTGGCTGGCTAAGGTTAAAGAGAAAATAGGTTGCCATGGGGATTAGCAAAATTTAGTGGCTCATATAAGAAAACAAAACTGGGACCTGCTGGAGGAGGTCATCAAGAAGGCATGACCACCAGTTGACCCAAGAGCTGGGCTGGGCAATTGGAGGCTTGGGAATGTGCATCCTACTTGCCTTCCCCACTCCCAGAAGCTGCTCCAAGGAAATAGCCTTGAGATGGAAATGTGGTGTTGAGATTATCTGGACTGGGTCCATGACTGAACCCAGTTGAGGCCTCTATATAAATTTTTAAGATTTTGGCAGGTGAGCTAGGAAAACTACTCATCTTGCTACTGCCCAAAACAAGCCTCAGAAGTTCCCTTGCTCATTAAAACTGCCACCTACCCATCTGGAATAGTCTGCCTCTTTCTCTGGTCTCTCCCTCATGTCCATCTAGGGGGACTGCTTTCAGATTACACCCAGGAAGCTCCTGAGGAGGTTTCGAACCAACAGGACCTTAGAGTCTAGGATACAGCTCTAACTAGTAGCAAAGTGGCCATATATATCCATATTTCTCTGGGTTAAATTTGGCCTAACGGGTTTAATAGGGTTGTCCTTATACCATGTGAATAGCAGAAAGCTTGATGAAATTACCTGTTTCACAAATCTTTGGGTGTGGTTTCAGCTGAGTATATGAAGTCCTTTTCACATGACTTTTAAGATTTTGGTTAAAGGCCCAAGATTAAGTGAAGAAATTACATGTTACTTATAGATTTTGTCCAGTAGAGTTAAAAATCATTTCTATTCAGTGGAAAAGATAACTACAAAGTTATGGTATTGCTCTTAAAAGATTAGCCAGTTTTGTTTCTAATCCAGCAATCTTATCTTCCTGTGAATGAGTCGTACTTTCTTACTTCTTTGCATGCCTCAATTTTTTGTTGAAAACTGAACATTATGAATATTACAATATGGTAACTGGAAATCAGAGTCTTCCCCCCTCCCTAGGGTTTTTTGTGCTGCTCGTTGTGTGTTGTAGTTGTTTTAGTGAGTTCTCTGAGCTATTTTTGTAAAGACTGTATTCTTTGTCATGTGTGGCCGTTGAAGTCTCTATTCCACTAGTAGGGGTCAGCTAATGATTTGACAGAGATTTCCATAAACACTTAGAGCCAAAAAAAAAAAAAAAATTTACACCTCCCTGGTCCTCCCAGATTGGCTCTGTGTGGGAACATGCTTCAAGGTTTAGGCAGGGTATTTACAAGTCTGCCTTAGCCTTTACTTCTTGCTTGTGAGGAGCCTAAATGTTAGATAGAGGTGAAAGTTTAGCATCTTCTCAGGTCTTTTCTGAGCATGCATCAAGCCTTCATGACAAGCCACATGACATGCATGTGGCCTTCTAGACCACCTAGCGTACATGGGAGCTTTTCAAAGCCTTTCTTCTCCCAGGTATTATCTCCCTTCCAAGCTTTTTGTCTGTCTGCTGCTTCCCCCTTCTGTTCTCCCTTGCTTCTGGAAGCTGTGGCTAATATATTTGCCTTTAAATCCTTTTGACAAACCCCACCCAAGGGGCCACTTTAGCCCTGAGAAAGTTCAGAAGTGGGTGAAACAAAGATAAGCCTCTAAGTTGATCCATCAGGGTGCCACTAGACAACCAAAACATGTAACTGCAATTCTTTTAGAACAAGGTCCATATGGCTCCCTCCTCTGTTACCAGGAATGCAAGCTGCCATGCTCATGGTCCCTGCTGCTGCCACCAGAAGGAGAGTGGGGAATGGTGGGGGGGATAAGTTAAAACGCCATAATGCTCTCTTACTGAAATTTAGCAACTTCTTTCTTCATTAAACAGTCCCCTGGGAGTCATTTTTCATGAGATTCTAGAGTTCTGAAAAGGTTGATTCTGACAAATTTTGGCAGTCTAGTGGAGGGCTGGAGTTTTGAAATTCCCTACTCCACCAGTTTTGGCAGCATAACTCCTACAGAAATCTTAACATAATATTAAATTCTCTGTAAATACCTACCTCCTCAAATGCTCTTTGAACCAGTCTTAGCATCTTACTGGTTTTCTTACGGAGCCAAATAAAATCTTTGATGTGGGTTCCTTTTACATGTACTGTCATGGTTTGTTGTGCTTTTGATTTGTTCACGACTGACACGCTATCCTTCACTGGTGGTGGGAGTGATTGGGAATTTTGTTTTAAGGTCTGAGATACGATGATCTAACCTCTGTTGGGTGAGAGATGGTTTTAAAATCTTGTCTCTTTGTTTTCTATTTTTCTCTGTCAGCTCAAATCAGTTAAGAAAGGAGAACAACTTGCTAAAATCTGCTCTGGTGAGATTTTGTGTTTGTGTTCGTTTGACTTGCGGCTAAAGCTGTAGAACTGAAGCTGTGAGATCTCTGGGTTTGTATCCATAACTAAGAAAAGCCTTTACGCTCTTGTCAAGAGTGAAATGACTTCCTACTCCTAGAGGGAATTAAGTTGAACTATAACATTTCTTAAAAGGACTTTAAAGAAGCCCTTTTCTGATTGGTTTATAGAGATAAATGCATTTTTATAAATCTAATATTTCCCAAATTCACAGAAAAGAGAAATTGTTTTTAACATCTCTTACTTAAAAGTACTAGAAATTCAATCTTTCTTACAGAAACGACTAGCTCACAAACATTTAAATATAAGAATCCCAGTTCATATAATTAAGGTGAATCTTTGGGCAAATTAAACTGATTTAATAATTTGGGTTTTTAAAAAATAATGGCTATGTCTTTTCTATATAAGTATGGAGTAAAATACAAGAATACGTTTTATTCTCTAAGAAAGATTGGGTTTGCTTTCTCAAGAAGAGATGAGTTAATCTGAAGCCCCTAAATTTCTTCTGGTCTACTGACTAGATAAGCTAACATTACTCTTACATAATATTTGGAATAGCTAAAAACATAAAATATGTGTTCAAATAAATTGAATAATTCTGACAAATGTTTTTATAACTGTAATCATGCTTTATAGTATCTCAGCTTGAACATAATTTCCAAGATCCTCAGTAACTTAAGACTTTGGACCAATATTAAATTGAGTTTATTAATGGATAATCATTGTATACCTATTTGATTGTAAGTAAGATGCAATACTGAAATATTGCTCACTAGGCATAATTTTAAGTTTATACACCTTTTCTTATTTGTATACTATGCAGTGGCTATCTTTGGGTCATGTATTTAATGAACATGTTCATTTTTGCAATGTTAAGGTTTAAAAATTGTGTTATGTGTATTCATGAGCTTTGCTGTTCTGTAAAAATGCTTGCAAATGAGTTTTCAATTACTTTCAGTTTGCTCTGTGAAATAGAAAGTAGTTACTTTGGTTAAAATTTGTAATTAATATAGGCAGCTGAGACCAAGGATAAATAGTGACAGAGAAATACAACCAAGTGTCAGAATAATGGAATGAGTTTGTTTCTCAAGGACAGAGTTTGTCCTGAAGTCTATATTTGTTGCAAAATATGAAAAACTTGAGTATCTATCAGAAGAGAGAATAAGAGACTGAAAAGAAACTATAAAGTGTGTTACAAATTTGGCATAATTTCCCCAGCTTTGATGCACTTATTCACGAGGGGGAGGGAAGAGCTTGTGAAACCTTTACTGCTAAGTATGATGTCAACAAAACCAAACTAGAATTTTGTTTCCTCTGTTAAAAAATTGTTCTTAAAGAGCTTGAAAGAAAACTAAGTTGCTCTTTAACTTCTGTTTAATGTTCAGATAGATTTTTCCATATTTCATCAGAATAATTTGCTTTGTCTTTGTAATGTCCTTAACAAAAACCAAAAGTTTCCCATTTGCAAAAGATCTGTTTCCTTAAAATTGTTCTGCCTTCTATATTTATTTTTAAATATTTTATTTTTATTAAACGGGAAACCAATTATTATTCTCAGGCACCCGTGATTCTATCTTGTCACGAGATTAAATCTCCTCTGAAAACTCTTGATTTTGCTTCCCAAGATTGGATCCTAAAATAAAAATTTCAGGATGTATTTTACATGGAAACTATCTTTCAGATTTCCCAGAGGACCCTGGAAAATCACAAACTTTAGTACTTTTTATTAATACTAAACAAATATTTCAACTCAACTCACAATTTATAGTGTGTTGCAATAACACAGTCAAAACTCATTACAATTCACACTTATTACAATCAGGTCATGGCCAAAGACACTGCTTGCCTGGAAGCTATACATTAAATGGCATATTTTATCTAGGGAGAAAATAGAAAGCCATGAGTTCAGAGGACAATATACAAATGAGAAATACTCATACGCTATTTGAACTGAATTGGAGCTGGCAGATTATCAACATTTTTTACTTTACAGATGAGGAAAGCGAAGCTCCAAGAAAATGACTCAACTCCAAGCCCAGTTCATTCCACTACACTGTACTGCCAACCTGTCTAGTTAATTAGGCAGAAAGGTACTTCACCGAATCCCTCTTCTTTTCCCAAACAAAAACAAAGAGTAATCAACATATGGTAAACGCGTTAAGTGTGAAAAGATTACAAATACAATGTATTATATTGCAAGGAACAGAAGTTTTGTGCTTTGGTTTTTAATCTTACTGTCCTTAAATAATGGGGAAACTTAGCCTGGAACATAAAGTTGATGTTACGACAAAAGAGAAACCAGTAAAAAGTGGTTGCTGAAAATGAATTTTGTTTGGCTGGTTCTTCTAAGTATATTAGTATCAGCATACTTTAGAAAGAAAAAGAAAAGGTACTCAAGAATGTTTACTTTCTTTCCTCAACTTAGAAACTGATTTTATGCAAATCCATTTAAACAAAATTTCTTATGGGGAAATGATCGTTAATAGCACAAAATCACAAATCACTCCCTCATGTGCTTAATCTGAATTGTCACTTATTATAGCCTTATGTATTCTTTATACTAAAATTGGGATTCTCATTGTCAATAAAAATGTACACCAATCTGAAAAAATTTCTGGGAAAACAACAGCTTTATCTCATTTTGTATAACTGCTTAACAAGTGAAAATTTTCCTCATTCCATTTTTTTCCCAGAAATTTCACTTCACATTTTTGAGAAAATACTTATGCCAACGATTCCTTTGAAATATATCTTGCAGAAATATCTGAATATTGAAGTATTTATCACTGAGTATAATATAGTAACAAATCAATAAAATTATCTTATTAAGTGTACACATTACAAGGCAAATGACTTATTTTTAACCTTCAGTTATTTGGGAATTAAATTACATTAGGGTACCCACAATCTTTAATTGGCTAGTTATCTTAATACTTTGCTAAACAGACAGGGCATTGGAAACTCTTAATGCACCAGCATTTACATAATGGCTTCTTTGGTATAGCGCCTGTTGAAATTACGTACCGAGTGCTTTATGTGTTACCAAAAAAAAAAAAAAAAAAAGGCAAATAATAAAGAAATCACGAGGCTCTACAAAATAGCTTAGAAAAACAAGTTTTCTATTTATTTAAAAATAAGTTTGTAGTTACTACATTGCAGGGACAGGAATTCTTACACATACATTCTAGTTTGTATAAAAGGATTCAAAGAATTATGCATCAAAACTAACATAGAAAGTGTCCACATAACAGTAAAGAAAGGTCCAATCAATATGTACAAAAAGAAAGGGCACTGCTATTCTGGTGTGAGACTCCGCTTATAACATGATACTCCAGGTTTCCGGAAGGAAAAAAACAAAAACCTCAATAAAGCTAAATAATTAATTTGTCTTTAAACTCTGTTACTTATTACATACAACAGATTTGCTTGTGTTTAACATTGTTTTCTGTACAAAATAAGCATAATTTTAGTTTGAAAATGTGTCAGTTTCAACTTTAACCCTCTAGGTCAGTTACTTTTTAAAATTGAGCTACATTCTACACGTCTAAATATCATGTGACAGGATTTAAGTTTTCTAAAAGATCTTTAATAAGACCCCACCTTCTTGCAGTTTTAATATGGTCCAAAAATGTAACTTTCTTTTGTCTCAATTTATAGTTTATCACTGTGATTAATCAACACGCACAATCTTAAAATAACGAGCGTGTGTCTGCACCTGCATCCTATGCGTGTGTACTACATATCATCTCAAACCTATTCACTTAGCTCCTTAAATGTAGAAACTCCTAGCCACCCACTATCACGTATTTGGTTTGTGCCGTATAAGGTTAATTTCCTGATGATTTTATCTGCATTAAAAAAGTATTTCAACACAGAGCTATCGAAA
Organism: Tapirus indicus; assembly: GCA_031878705.1. Lineage (NCBI taxonomy): Eukaryota > Metazoa > Chordata > Mammalia > Perissodactyla > Tapiridae > Tapirus > Tapirus indicus. The sequence continues at coordinate 6,446,987 of CM062933.1, forward strand.
CTAAAAATAATATATCTTTATAGCTCATAATATTTTCTAATTGTTGTACTGCAGTGTACAAGGTCTATCTCTGGAGCATCAAAAGTGGTACTTACAGTCTTCTGACTCACTGTGACCTTTTGGGTACTATATAGTACAAAATGACTTTTCATTTGGAGTGCTTAGCTCAGTGTAATTAAGAACAAAAATAATTTCTTAGTAAATGTAATATTTAGTTTAAATCACTTGGAAATTTGGGGAACTGAAGGGAAGTTCAGGAGGGAAGGAAAAGGTATATTTTTCCAATCTTAATAGGAAAATAATTTCTCACCTAAATATAACTAAACCATGTCTCAACCTGTTATGTAAAATATACTTTCTAAGTATGGGAGTAATTCACAGAACATAAAAGTACTTCCCCCATTATGACTTTTAAAATTATGCATTTCCTGCATATAAGGAGAACACTTATAGCCCTTTAAACACTCAAGTATCTTGGTCCTTTCAACCTACTCAAAAATAAATTTCAGGTGAACAAAAACATTCAGAATAACAATTTGTTTTCATTAAATAGAAAACTGAAAATCAAAACTGCTTCCAGTTGCCATTTGAGAGCGATATACAGGTATGTTTGTATGTATAAAATGGAATGCTAGAATTAGAGTAAATGCTATTAACTGGAGGAACTAATTTATATTACAAATCATATGTTAAAACATGTAAATGTTGCTAATATCACATAACTAAAAATGTTATTTGAATATATTTGTTAAAATGTCTGACTAATCTACTGCACTGCAGATAAGGGATAGTCCTAGATGTTAACCTACATGATGCATGAGGATCTTTTTGCTGATCAGTGTTAATCTTATGTAATCCATTTCCAAGTGATACTAAATTCAGCCAGATGTGACCTAATCAAGCGCACCAATATTCTATACAGTTATTCTAATTAAATTTAAGGAAGAAGATAGTTTTGTAATAATGCTATCAAATAAGTCTTCAAATTTGTGAAGCTGTGCAATAATAAAAACAATGGAAACAAGGCCAACGAATCCTTAGTATATGAACAGATGCAGAAAATAATCCAATGCCAATGCAGGTTGCACAGGATAAAATTTTGAGAAGGCATATATCCACTGTCCAGAGTTGTGAGACTGTAATTAGACTGGATGTTTTAACTGCTTATTTCCAACATTTTATAATTTTACAAGATTGGATTGGGACTTGAAAATGTTGGGGTCGAGGGAGAGAGTATTAGGGTTATATACTTAAAAATACATAAATTTTCATTTTCCATGCATGTAACAAGTTATATTTCTGAAACTTTCAGTACACTTGAGATTTTCTTTTATTGCTCACGTAAGACAAACTGCCTACATTTCCGTTTGGCCTATAAACGGTACATACATGGTGTCACTGTCTCCAAGAGGATATTTTTCCAAGTGGTCAAACAGAAAATATGGTGATGACTTCAATTTCTCAATTCAACTTTTCCAACGTATAGAAGCTAAATTATAAAAATATAAAATCTAAATATATCTGGTATTACTAATACATTTTTAAGTGTTTCAATTACAAAGAATCTGATCCAAGTCATTTTGCTTTACTAAGAAACCAGTGTCTAACGATGTCCAAATAAGGTCATAAATATACAGTGTCTTTAGAACAGGAGTAATACATTTACTTGTTGCAGGTAAGATGGTAAACACTCATTTCTTTGCTCGAGAGTTAGGACTAATCAGTATATCATACTAGAAGCACATTCCACTCTAAGACTGTGTACGCTCTTCCTTTTTCTGTATACACCTTAAAACTGTACACATGATTTTTTACAAAAATGGATTTATAATCTATTTTTTTCTAACACAATGCAGATAACATCAGGAAATTACATGTTTCAAATAGATTGCCTTCAAAAGCAACAAATTACCTTAATGACTTAAATTTCAAACATAGACACTATTATTTCCAATAACGGTGTAACTGAAAGACTCATTTTACTATACAACCAAGCCATCCATTTCTGCATTATGAAGAGTTTAACTACTGAATTTTAATTATATAGTTAAATATATTTGTTAGAAAAAAATAAATATACAAAAAACCTGAAAAATTTGAAATTATTTTTCAACTGCAAAATCACAGCAATCCAGTTAAGATCTGGAAAATGGTTTACTTAATTTCACAAGAGGATTTCTGTACAAATTTAGTTATAAATGATCTAAAAAGCCAAAATGCATCACTTTCCATTCTTCTTCAAGACAATTAAATGACAGCTAACATTTATCCCTACCAGAAATAAGAAATAATTATGTAATATATTTTGCCAAGGTTCAATTAAAGACTTTATTTTCTACATCAGGGTCATGCTGATACATATTTTTCCATCCTCATTTTTTAAAAATGTAGTATCTGAAAATTTTGGTTACATTTTTGTACCATACCAGTCCTCAGAAAATACTACATTCTTTAAACTTTCAAAAAAATGGACAATAATTTTTAAACAATAGAAATGGTATTTATGTTGGTTTTTAAGGTATAAAATAACTAACTGTACCATAAACAAATAAATAACTGCTTTCCTTTCCCATAGCAGTACATATAGCAATACATTCTCCTAAGTCATATAGTTATCATTTACAATAGACAACTTAATTTTACTAATGATGCAAAAAATAATAGAATACAAGGCACAATCATTAAATGGAATTTTTCTTTAGGGTGTATATTGACATACCAGCATGATAAGGATACCGTAAAAAGTGCAGAAAAAACACAATGTGCAATGAGACCACTGTATAAAACATGATTGCATAAAAAGTGATTTGGCCTATTTTAACCTTTAATAATTGAAAATAACCAATCTTCCCCTTAAAATTAAACTATAAAGTATGACATTTTAAAATTATTTTTATTCTACCACTATCTAAAAAATCCTGAAAAAAGAATTTATACCTGGGTAATAGTATATAAGTATGTGTTTGTATATATATTTAATTATACCCATTTAGCAATATATACACATACACACACAGACACATTTGTTTGTAAGTCATTTTAGCCTATTAGATATGTCTAAAGTTTAGAAATGACATTATCCAGATCAACAAGTAAACATCAAATCTCATAATTTTTTCCTGTATTTTCCTTGAATCCTTTAACCACTTAAACATTTTCTCTAAAACATCTCTGTCAAAGGACCCACCAGTGCATTATTTTCTATTAGTACCAAAAAAAGATACATCTCAGCATAACTCTTTAATAACTTGCTCTTTAGAATAATATATAGCCTTTCCAATATTGAAAAGTGTATGCTGTCCTGACAGTCAAAAACGGGCTTTCCACTGCACTGATTCTCAGTCTTTGGCACAATAAACAGAGATTGAGTGATTGATATAAGAATCAAGGTCTGAAAAATTAGACAGTCAAATGTTTTCCAATGTGGATATGTTTCCTTTCCATCAGTACATTTTCTCTTACGTTTGGCAGAAATGGAATACAGCAAAAGCCTCCTCTAGATTCTTGGTAGATGAACATTCTATAATTTAAAATTAAACTTTTTAGGGTATCAAATGGTGGGAATTTTATATTTATCTTTAGAGGAAACACATTTCTTAACTTACTGCTACTCTGATAACATCTGTCTTCCTAGGGGCACGACTTCTGTATCATAGAAATGTACCTGGCTTGGTCAAAAATAATTCATTTTAACATGAAATGCTCTATCACTAGGAATATTATGCTCCTTAAGAGTGTAGCAGAACTGTCTTTTCCAGAAATAAATTGGGAATTCATTATAGGTCCTCAATTTCTTTTGTTTTGAACAGTGAATGAAATGAATGTTGAAATACATAACCTATCTAAGGGCAATAAATAGCAAACATTTAAAATATATATATGTATATATTTATATATATATATTCATTTAAAGAAGTGAAGTGTCTTGGAAATTTGTTGGTTTTTTCTTTTGCAAATCAGATCATAACATTCCCTAATCCACCATAGCAGCAAGGAAGCAGAAGCCTTAGTTCTACATATTCCTTAACTGTACCTGCTTTATGATTTTGAAGTAAAATATTTTGGTACAAGTTACCAACCAATTAAATTAGCTTTTGCTTTTTCAGTCAACTTTCGGACTCGTCCTCTACTAGAAGTTCCAAAAGTTAAAGAGGTGTCTTCGAACAGCAGCTGCCTTTGCTCCTCTTCCGAGTCATCCTCATTATAGAAAGCTGTCCTTCGACCTTGGTTTCTAGTTCTCATGTGGGGTTCAGAGCCCTTAAGTTCCTCAAACTCTTCTTCCTCATCCATAGGATCATCTGTCTTTTTTCGGTTACTTCTCCTTAGCATTTTAACACTTGTAGGAACTATGAGGTCTGAGTCTAGTTTTTGTGTCTTCATCTTCCTTTTGGGTTTTCTGCCTCCACGACTCTTTTTCTGTAACAAATCCTCCTTTACAATATTAGTTTCAGAAAGAAAATTGCATGTTGAAGAAGGAACTACTTCATCTCTGATGGGATGCACATTATTTTGCTCTGAATTTTCTGGCTTTGCATACTGTAGCTTTTTGGGCTTTCTACCCCTTTTCTTGTGTATAACTTCACCACTACTGGTATTAACTTCTATTTTAGGTTTTCTTCCAGGTCCCCTCTTTACAAGTTTCGATGGCTGCCCTCCATGGCCATTTACTTGAATGCTTCCCGGTACAACAGCACTGTTCTTACAATCCGCTAAAAGGGAACAACAGGACACTTAATATACGGAATTGCTTTTTTATTTGACCCTCAAACTAGTCATAAGGCCACTGCTACACTTATATATATAACAACATAATTCTAATTTTTTTGTTTACTAAAATGAGATAAAGAACCAAGAGACGGCTAATACTTTAATAATATTATTTATTTTCTACTTCAAACTCACAGAGGAGGAAAGATCCTTATTGAAGTCATTAATGACCTCACATGAGGGAAATGAAACTCAGAGCAAATAAATAACTCGTCAAGGTTAGTACTGAAAATTATGACAGAGCTGGGATCAGCTAAAGTTTCTTACTCCTCCTACCTTCACTACACATCCTAATGCATGAGCATTGTCTTCATCACACAAATGACCCTATTTACTTGCATGGAGCTTAAACCACAAAGCACTTTATGCTCCTCATTACACACAGGGTTTCTCTGTAATGCTATCTTCAAGCAGCTCAATTATGGAAAATAATCTTAGTATAAAATCCATGACCTTTTAACTTGGTAATGTGAATAAATAAGCGAGCATATCATCCCCTTTCCTTTCCTCTAACCACTTTTTCTACTAGGGATGGAGGAGAAAGGAACTATCAAGACTGGAATAATTCTAACTCTTATTTGGTTCCCTTTTGGATGTGATGATCATAATATCAGAGGAGAGTTTCTAGTTTAAATATTTCCTACGTTCCTGAGAAGCAAAAAGGATCTCCTCTCCTAATACACTGTGCAAGAGGTTTAGGAGTAGTCTACTGGGACAATGTACATCAGTTATAGTCTTGAGAAAAGTTGGCTTTGACATTCTTCATCTATCCTATGTACAAGAGTAGAAATAAGTTACTCTTGGTCACGGATTATACTCCAGAATTCTTCAGAGGATTAGAAAAACGAGTAACTGGCAGTTTTCTTCACAGACTCTTTGAAACAGTCCTATCTCCTTATATAACTGAGTGGCAAATGACTGATTTATAATAATAAGCAATACTGATTGCATATATCAGTCAAATCCACTATGTGTGCCACCAGTACCATGACTAAAATCCCACTGTAACAAACTCCATGATAAAGGGCATTATACTTTATAAAAAAATAAAATTCTAGAGATCAAAGTCTAAATCTGTAGGATCTGAAAATCACGATGAACTGCCTTTCTGTGGTTAAAAAAAATGCTATTACCCTTTCTGATGAAGGAAAAAGATGACATACATGCACTACCACTAGCTTTTTTTCTTCCAAAATTCTGAAGTTTTGTTTGGTTGTGGTGGGTGATCTGCAATGTAATATTCTAAAGGAAATCCATAAAGATATGGAAAACTGCTTTTAAGGAGAATGCTTCTTCAGGGTGTTATTTTCGGTCATGGGTTTGAATTTTACTTAGTAAATATCAAGAAAAACCCATCAAGAGACTCACATAAGGTCAGAGCAGTAGTACAGGGAGAAGGCAAAGCCTTCACTCACTGACTCCTACAGTACAATGATTTTCTTTAGATTAGTGGTTTTCCATATGAGGAGGGAGAAACATGCGTGTGTGCGTGTGTGTGTGAAGTAGTTAAGTCTTTTCTAACAAACAGTTACACTTAACCTGCCTGAGGATTCTGTGAATCTTTTTGTTTTACATTAAGACTACTGACAAAGGTCTAAATATCCAGTCCATGTACCCATTATAAAAGCTCTACAAAAGGACTCCATGAACTCCTTGAAATAGTCCAAATTTTGTGTGGATATGCCTATATGCATTTTCTGGGGAAAGGACTGCAGATTTCATCAACTTTACAAAGCAATATATTATCTACAATGGTTAAGAACTAATGCAGCTCTCTTAAAAAGAAATTCAAGGGGGCCACCCGGTGGCACAGCGGTTTAGTCCGCGCTTGGCAGCCCAGGGTTCGCAGGTTCGGATCCCGGGCGCCCGCCGACGCACTGCTTGTCAGCTATGCCATGGCGGCGTCCCATATAAAGTAGAGGAAGATGGGCACGGATGTTAGCCCAGGGCCAGTCTTCCTCAGCAAAAAGAGGAGGATTGGCAATGGATGTTAGCTCAGGGCTGGTCTTCCTCACAAAAAAAAAAAAAAAAAAAAAGAAATTCAAGAGCTAAAAAAAGGTTGAAAAACCAGTGATCTGAACCTGTGCTGTCTAATAAGGTAGCTACTAACCACGTGGCTACTGAGCACTTGAAATGTAGCTATGCAATCGAGGAACTGAATTTCTAACTAAATTTGAATACTGAAGCAGTGTACATTTTGAAATATTGATTACATGTTGAAATGACAATATTTTGGATATAATGGAGTAAATAAAATGTATTATTAAAGCTGATAATTTCACCTGTTTGTTACAAAACATAGCTACTAGAAAATTTTAAATTACATATGTGGCTTGTTTATATTTCTATTGGACAGCAGTGCTCTTGATTCTAATAGTTAATTCAGGTGTCAATATTTATGTAATAAGTCATCATTAATTAGTTATTTAATAGCTGATTGTATTTCTATACTGTACTGGTACTCTTGTCTATTGGTAATACTCAAAAATTATACATCAAACTAGCTATTGGATCTCCCCCTATTATAATGCTAGAACCAACTCACTATATACATTTGATTTCTCTAGGATTTAGGAGTGGCAGAAGCAAGGCCAATATACTATTCAAAACTCTGAATTTAGTTCAGAAAGGAAGCAAATATGAAAACATAAAATACTCATATACAAAAAGTCACTTCAAACACTTATTGTCCACTATATACTAAGTACAGGTGATTAAAAAATGAATGAGAGTTCAGAATCTACCGGAGATAGACATATGTAAAAAGAAGAATAATTCTATCAGCATTATAAGTGTCACAAAAGGCAATGAACAGGGTGTTGTGGGAACATAAAGAAGTGCTTGATTTCATCCAAAGAACCCAGGAGAAAACTTCCAGGAGAAGATGACATTTCAAAGTGAGACTTGATAGGTAACAGGAAACAATAAACTGGGAGAAAAAAAAACAATCCAAAGAAGGAAGAAAAGGACAACAGTATTCAGGGACTTCCATGTGGTTTAGGATTGCTGGGACATAAAAGGGAGAAAGAAAGTAAGGAAAGTTGGAATCTTAGGCAACAGCCAAGTAATGAAGAGTCTTAATAATAGGCAAAACATTAAAATCCGATTCCACGTATGATCTGAAGGCAGGGAAGGATTTTAATTGTGTGTGTGTGTGTGTGTGTGTGCGCGCGCGTGCATGCACATGCACACGTGCTAGAAATGATCAGAAAGGTCACTTTGGCTGCAATGTGGAAGATGGATTGGGTAAGGAAGAGTTGAGAACTGAGGCAGGGAGACCAGTCAGGAAACCAGGGCAACAGTCCAGGTAAGAAATTACAGAGGCAGGAATTAAGGCCATGGAAGTGAGAACGGAGAGGAGGAAATGGATTTTAGAGACGTTAAGGAGGCAGAAACAACAGAAACCAAAGACTGTCAGGTAGATTTAGATGCTGAAGAGAAAGTGAGGATGATTCCCTGATTTTAAGCTTAAGAAGGTGGATAGATCCCAATGCCATTAATCACAATGAGGACATTTCGGTAGAAAAATTAAAAATTAAATTTGGAGAGGTTTCTGGGGAGAACATTGAAGAGGAAATGGTTTAGACACACTTTGAAAGTCATGACACAAAATGCTTATTCTTGAGCTGTCTGCTGCTAAGAAGCCATGGTTGTTTTAACATGCCACAGGGTGTATTCTCTCAGTTACTGTCTCCATCTTTCAAACATAAACCTTTACAACAAAAATGAGCAGACAAAAGAACCTAGAAGCATAACTATAAGGGGTCAAAAGTTGTATACTAGAATAGAGGTCTGGCTGTAGAACCTTTATTTAGTAAAGGTCAGTGTGTTGAATTTTGTGATGTAATAAAAACTTAATTTTTCTAAGAAAGTGAAGACTGCCACATTGGGTTAAATAAATCCAAATTAATTTAAACTTCTTGGATATACTTTTTTAGGTTTTGTAATAATGAAGTTAGAAACTATTTAATTTACATTAAAAGCCTTTGATTCGAAAATGTTTTATTTCCATAGCAAGTTTCTCTTGGCTTTTTAAGTTTAATGACAATACAGTATCCTTTTGACTCAAAGCTGCAAATCCAAGGGTGTCTCACTAAATTTATCAACTAATACAGAATGTGTGACTTTTAAATGAGCAATGTAAAAAGTTGATATAAATGCTAACTCCAACAAAAGCATCAATTTTAAGGAAGATTTACTGTATCTTGGAAGATACAAATAACACCTTACCTTGCTCAATGACAGCTGACGACTTTGAAAGAGTCGATGTCTTGGAGAGTACCGATGATTTCATTTTACGTTTGACTGGCTTTTCCTTTTCCAGGTTTTCTTTTGCAGAATTATTCCTAGTGCCATGACTAAAATTGGACTGACCAGGACTTGAAAGAGTATTCAAGGTTTTGGAATGTTTCATGGAATTCTCTAGAACTAAAACACACACACACACACACACACACAAAATGAAAAGCTAAGAATTATTTAACCTGAAAACAAGCAAGAAGGTTGGGATTACTTCTAACCAATTAGCCAGGAAGACAAAATCTTGGAGATGCTTAAAGCTTCTTCGACATCTACCTTCAAACAGGGAAAAAGCACACACAAATAAACTCTTCACAGCTGTAGACCTTTTAGAAGCTGTCTGGTCACTTCAGGATTATGAACACAAGTCTTGGCAAACTGCTAGTAAGTTTGGGTACTAGGATTTAAATTCAGGCAGTTTGGATCAGTTGCCATTTTTAAGCATTATTTTATGCTGACACTCCTAAACCTCAATTTTCTTTCTTACTAAAAATTTAAAAAAAAAAAAAAAACAACAATAAAGAAAGCAAAACCAAGAGTGTCTGCTGGAATTTTCTAAAATCCAGTATAATTTCACTTGGCAAAGTAAAAGCTTAAGTTAAAAAAGTCATTATTTATACTTTAATTTAGAAACTATAACTGATTCTTACTTGTTTTCCCGGGCATTGCAGATGTGTTAGCTTTAGAAATAAATGTCTTTGCTGCTGAAGAAGTAGACGGTTGCTCAGTGGTAACTGGATCTACAACCACTCGGTTGCTTCTGGTTCGAACTACAGAAGTGGATTCCGTTTTACCATTTATCTGAGCAGCATTGTGCCTTGGTGGTATTGACCGTGTAGGTATAGAGAACGGAGAGGTAGAGATATCTGACTTTAGCTGGGGTTTTAAGATCCTTTTTTTCCTTTCAGGGCTGTAAATAAAATAGTGTCATTAGTCACTGTTATAGCTCTATGTGGGTGAATAAAACACAGTTTCATAATATTGTTGAATTCAATATTTGTACTATTATGAAATATGTTAAAATATGAATTTGTAGTGGATTTCATATGGTTGTGAGCCTTTGAAAAGTGAAAATTTAGTGAAGGATTGCCGTAAATGCTATAGTTATATGACAGAAAGCATGATGCCATCACTATCCTAAAAATGCTGTTTTACTGTATAGATTTAGCAGTTTGAATTTAAGCACTTACACTAGTATAGCTTTAGTTAAAAGATTAAAAATCCTCCACATCATAGGAACTTGCATGTCAAATATATCATTCTGCAATATAGGGAATAGTAAAGGAAGTATTAAAAAACACCAAGTTCTATCATTAAGATGACAAAGTTATAGATCAGTTGATGCTATTTAAAGAAATCAAATACCTTGATGCAGCACTACTGGAAACAGAGCTGCTTCTGTTTCTTTTCTTCCTCCGTTTGGTTATGGTATTTCTTTTATGAAAACGAAGAGCAGATTTATAATCTGATAAAACTGAACTAATGTGTTCTTCAAAGAAAGCAGACAGGCGCAAACTCATGCTGTAAATCTATGGTAAGGGAAAAAAAAGACCGTTCAAACATTCCTCAAAGGGAAATGCCTGTTCAGTAAATATTAACATACAATTTAAATATTTTTCTAGTAAAAAGTTTTTAGAATTTAAACAATTTCTTTTGATGAAGAGTAAAACTGAAGCATTTTTACAATTAAATTATTTTTTAATTTAGATTAGAAATCTTCCAAGCTTTGAGATTCTTAAAGGGCGCCATGCTATGATATGAATTCAGATGGGCTCATACAGACAAAATTCCTGTGAACTCTACCATAGTGAAATTATCCCCGAGGGTCTGAACCTGTTTTCCATTGCTACCTAGGACTAGCGTCTATTCTTTCTCATTTCATTTCTATGTACCACCCTTTTGTGATGTCTTGTCTGGCCGAAGAGAGGTAAATGATATTTATAGTTTTACTCATTTTTATAAATCATTCACAAAAATGCTCCTTTCCATTAATGTGGAGAATAACTGGAAAAGTTAGACCCACATAGCCCTAATATATACCAGGACAATACATATGTGGTATCTATTCAATCACTTTTTTTTTTCCCAAGAAAAGGAACCATTCCTAAACATTAGTCACATCAGTGCTGTTTCACAGAAGGAACAAAGTAGAAAGATGTGAATTCTTTTTTCCACTAGGATACCATTAAGAACATAATAGAAATTTAGTCAATTTTGCTCTAAATTTTAAATAAAAGCAACATTTAGTTACTTAACATACTTTCCTACTGATTTCATTTAATTTAAACATAAAAGAAAACATTTAATTATATACCCTTGATCTTTTGCTTGGTGTATATGCTTTGGAATTACTAAAAATAAGTCGGACATCTTTACACAACTCCATTGGTGACTCATAATTCCCAGCCTCTAAAGTTTCTCTGACGGTAGCAAAATCCATTGGCGTGTCAATGATGTCTCTGTAGTCCTAAGAGAAGGAAAACACGTGGTATTATTATCACTATCACAAAGCATTACCTCTCAGCACAGGGATTCAACATAAAATTTCTGTGATGAGTACAAGTCCTAGAACCATTAATAAACATTCCTTCTTTCCCTCATCTAGGCTCCCTTTTTTCTAATAATTTTTATTTTTTTCATGCCCTCTGTCTTTTATTGCCATCAACACAGGATTTTTCTATTCAAGAACTCATAAGTTACGTTTTTTTTTTGTTGGGGAAGAGGAAAAGGGGTGGAGTTGTGTTTGAAAAACAGGATTGCAAAAACTGAGCTCTACAACTACAGATATATGTTTGATGCAAAAAACCTAAAACCTCGATAAGTGACGTCAGCATCATGGTGGAGAGAGATTCCCTCTTTGAATCTCTGCCCCCTACGATACAACGAAAACATCATTCACATTCCAACAGAGCTCAATCAAACACTACGAAGGACTTCTGAGAAACCCCTGCTGCCATACATCGGACGGTGGAGGCGCGGGAAGCCCAGGAGGACGGGAGGAGAGGTAGGAGGTTGTACTCCCCCTCCCCAATCGATCGGCAAAAACAGCGCGGTTCGCGGACAGAGGGGGGAGGGGCGGCCCACAGCGGGGAAAACTAGCGCCATCCAGGTGCTCTCACAGACTGTTGCGAGATCCCCACTGGGAAGTGACGACGGACTGCTTAGGGGGTGTAGCAAACACCCTAAGAGAGCCAGAAAGGAAACCCCCTGGTCAAGCAGGAGAAAGAGAGGACCCCTCCCCCCACACACCCGGCGTCTCAGCATATTCCCTCTGGGGGCTGCAGCCGCCTCAGAGCAAACCGCTCGCGATCTCCATCTAGTGGCAGCAGGGGGAAACTGCAGGACTAACTTTAATCACGAGGGGTAAAAATAAAGCCGTCCCCGTCGGATCCTTGCGAAAATATGTCAGGCCTACAGACCAAAAGGAAAATGACAAACACCCAGAAACCAACCCTGAAGGCACAGAATTTGATAACCTGAATGAGAGAGAATTCAAAATAGCTATCATAAACAAGCTCAACGAAATACAAGAGAACACACAGAAACAAATCAACGAATTCAGGGATTATGTCACAAAAGAGATTGAAACCCTAAAGAAAAACCAATCAGAATTATTGGAGATGAAAAACAAAATCAACGAGATAGTGGAAAAAATGGAGTCTTTAAAGAGCAGAACCGACAATATGGAGGAACGAATTAGCACTATTGAGGATAGCCATGCAGAAATGCTCCTGGTAGAGGAGGAGACAGAGCTAAGACTAAAAAGAAATGAAGAAACTCTTCGAGAAATATCAGACTCAATGAGGAAAAGCAACATAAGGATAATAGGTATTCCAGAAGGAGAAGAAAGAGAAAAAGGAGCAGAGAGTTTGTTCAAAGAAATAATAGCTGAGAACTTCCCCAACCTAGGGAACGAGAGGGAAATAACAGTGAATGAAATCAATAGATCACCTAAATATATAAACAGGAATAAAAAATCATCTCGCCACATAGTAGCAAACTTGAAGAATACCCGTGACAAGGAAATAATATTGAAGGCAGCTAAACAAAAAAACAAAATAACATACAAAGGAAACCCCATCAGGCTCTCAGCTGATTTCTCGACAGAAACTCTACAGGCTAGGAGAGACTGGAATGATATATTCAAAATCATGAAAGACAAAAACCTTCAGCCGAGAATACTTTATCCAGCAAAAATATCCTTCAAATACGATGGAGAAATAATAACTCTCCCTGATAAACAAAAGCTAAGAGAGTTCGTCACCACAAGACCCCCACTACAAGAAATGCTCAAGAAGGCCCTTAGGCCTGAAAAAAAACAAATGAGAAAGGGGATACAAAGATTTCAACAAGGAGAAAAGCAAGGAGACTAAACCAGAACAAACTACAGTTGGATAACATCAAAAATTAATTCAAGCTCATCACTGGAAACATATATTCATGACACAATCTGGAATAAAGAGATAACAAATAAGGAGGGGAAGAGGTAAGGGATTGAACTGACCCAGCCTCAGGAGAAAGGAGGCATCTGAAAATGTAATTTCTTATCCAGGAGATCGCTTATATAAACCGCACGGTAACCACTAAACAAACAACCAGAAGAGAACCACACATGACAAATAAAGAGAAAACCAAGAGAATGAGTATGCAGAAATACCAAATTGAATTTGCAGTCCGAAACACAAGGGACAAGAAACAAAGGAAATGCAAAAGAACCAGAAGATGAACAATAAAATAGCAACATTAAACCCTCATATATCAATAATCACTCTAAATGTAAATGGATTGAATTCTCCAATCAAAAGACACAGAGTGGCAGGATGGATTAAAAACCAAGATCCAACAATCTGCTGCCTCCAGGAAACACATCTCAGCTCTAAAGACAAACACAGACTCAAAATAAAAGGATGGAAAACAATACTCCAAGCTAATGGCAAACAAAAGAAAGCAGGAGTAGCCATACTTATATCAGACAAAGTAGACTTCAAGATAAAAAAGGTAATGAGAGACAAAGAAGGGCAATATATAATGATAAAAGGGACACTTCACCAAGAAGACATAACACTTATAAATATCTATGCACCCAACACAGGAGCACCAAAGTACATAAAACAACTGCTAAAAAACCTTAAAGGAGATATTAACAATAACACAATAATAGTAGGGGATCTTAACACCCCCCTTACATCAATGGATAGATCATCCAGACAAAAAGTCAATAAGGAAATAATGGACTTAAACGAAAAACTAGACGCACTGGACTTAATAGATATATACAGAGCACTCCACCCAAAAAAAGCAGAGTACACATTCTTCTCAAGTGCACATGGAACATTCTCAAGGATAGACCATATATTAGGAAACAAGGCAAACCTCTATAAATTTAAGAAGATTGAAATCATTACAAGCATCTTTTCTGATCATAATGCTGTGAAACTAGAAATCAACTGCAAGGAAAAAACTAGGAAAGGGACAAAGATGTGGAGACTAAACAACATGCTACTGAACAACCAATGGGTCATTGATGAAATTAAAGGAGAAATCAAAAGCTATCTGGAGACAAATGAAAAGGAAAATACACCATACCAACTCATATGGGATGCAGCAAAAGCAGTCCTGAGAGGGAAATTCATAGCAATACAAGCCCACCTTAACAAACAAGAAAAAGCCCAAATAAATAACCTTAAATTGCACCTAACAGAGTTGGAAAAAGAAGAACAGACAAAGCCCCGAATCAGCAGAAGGAGGGAAATAATAAAAATCAGAGCAGAAATAAATGAAATTGAAACCAAAAAAACAGTAGAAAGGATCAATGAAACAAGGAGCTGGTTCTTTGAGAAGATAAATAAAATTGACAAACCCTTAGCCAGACTCACTAAGAAAAAAAGGGAGAAGACTCAAATAAATAAAATTAGAAATGAAAGAGGAGAAATTACAACAGACACCACAGAAATACAAGGGATTATTAGGGAATACTATGAAAAACTTTACGCCAACAAATTGGACAACCTAGAGGAAATGGACAAATTCTTGGACGCGTACAACCTCCCAAAACTGAATCAAGAAGAAATAGAGAATCTGAACAGACCAATCACAAGTAAAGAGATTGAAACAGTAATCAAAAGCCTCCCAAAAAATAAAAGCCCAGGACCAGATGGCTTCCCTGGAGAATTTTATCAAACGTTCAAAGAAGATTTAGCACCTATCCTTCTCAAACTATTCCAAAAAATAGAGGAAGATGGAATACTTCCCAACACATTCTATGAGGTCGACATCATGCTGATACCAAAGCCAGACAAGGACAATACAAGGAAGGAAAACTACAGGCCAATATCGCTGATGAACATAGACGCAAAAATCCTCAACAAAATATTAGCAAACCGAATACAGCAATACATCAAAAAGATCATACACCACGATCAAGTGGGATTTATACCAGGGACACAGGGATGGTTCAACATCCGCAAATCAATCAACGTAATACACCACATTAACAAAATGAAGAATAAAAACCACATGATCATCTCAATCGATGCAGAGAACGCATTCGACAAGATCCAGCATCCATTTATGATAAAAACTCTCAACAAAATGGGTATAGAAGGAAAGTACCTCAACATAATAAGGGCCATATATGACAAACCTACAGCAAACATCCTACTCAATGGGGAAAAACTGAAAGCCATTCCTTTGAGGACAGGAACAAGACAAGGGTGCCCACTCTCACCGCTCTTATTCAACATAGTACTGGAAGTTCTGGCCAGAGCAATTAGGCAAGAAAAAGGAATAAAAGGACTCCAAATAGGCAATGAAGAAGTGAAACTCTCACTATTTGCAGACGACATGATCCTATACAGAGAAAACCCAAAAAATTCCATCGGAAAGCTACTAGAAACAATCAACAACTACAGTAAAGTGGCAGGGTATAAAATCAACTTACAAAAATCAATTGCATTTCTATACACTAACGATGAAAAAACAGAAAGAGAACTCAAAAAGACAATCCCATTTACAATTGCAACAAAGAGAATAAAATATCTGGGAATAAATTTAACCAAGGAGGTCAAAGACCTATACAATGAAAACTATAAGACACTATTGAAAGAAATCGAGGAAGACATAAAGAAATGGAAAAATATTCCATGCACATGGATTGGAAGAATAAATGTAGTTAAAATGTCCATTCTACCTAAAGCAATCTACAGATTCAATGCAATCCCAATCAGAATCCCAATGTCATTCTTCACGGTAATAGAACAAAAACTACTGAAATTCGTATGGGGCAACAAAAGAGCCCGAATAGCTAAAGCAATTCTGAAAAAAAAGAACAAAGCTGGAGGCATCACAATCCCTGATTTCAAAATATACTATAAAGCTACAGTAATCAAAACAGCATGGTACTGGTACAAGAATAAACACACAGATCAATGGAACAGAATTGAAACCCCAGAAATAAAACCACACACCTATGGACAGCTAATCTTCGACAAAGGAGCAAAGAACATACAATGGAGAGAGGGAAGTCTCTTCAATAAATGGTGCTGGGAAAATTGGACAGCAACATGCAAAAGAATGAAAGTAGACCATCTCCTATCGCCATATACAAAAATCAATTCAAAATGGATCAAAGACCTGAAAGTGAGACCTGAAACTATAAAACTCCTGGAAGAAAATATAGGCAGTACACTAATTGCGATTGGACATAAAGGGATCCTTTCAGATTCCATGTCTACCCAGACAAGGGAAACAAAAGAAAAAATAAACAAGTGGGACCTCATCAGACTAAAGAGCTTCTACAAGGCAAATGAAACCAGGATCAAAATGAATAAACAACCCACCAGCTGGGAGAAAATATATGCAAATCGTTTGTCTGACAAGGGATTAATCTCAGTAATATACAAAGATCTCATACAACTGAGCAACAAAAAAACAAACAACCCGATCAAAAAATGGGCAGAGGAGATGAACAGACATTTTTCCAAGGAAGAGATACAGATGGCCAATAGACACATGAAAAGATGTTCAACATCACTAATCATCAGGGAAATAAATATCAAAACTACACTGAGATATCACCTTACACCGGTAGAATGGCTATAATCACCAACACAAAAAACAACAAATGCTGGAGAGGTTGTGGAGAAACGGGGACCCTCATTCACTGCTGGTGGGAATGCAAACTGGTGCAGCCTCTATGGAAAACAGTATGGAGAGTCCTCAAAAAATTAAAAATAGAAATACCGTATGATCCAGCAATACCACTCTTGGGCATCTACCCAATGGACATGAAATCAACCATCACAAGAGGCGTTTGCACCCCTATGTTCATTGCAGCATTATTCACTATAGCCAAGAAGTGGAAGGAACCCAAGTGTCCCTCGACTGATGATTGCTTAAAGAAGATGTGGTATATACATACAATGGAATACTACTCAGCCATAAGAAAAGACACAATTGTCCCATTTGCAACAACATGGAGGGACCTAGAGGGTATTATGTTAAGTGAAATAAGCCAGAGAGAGAAGGACAGACACTGCATGAACTCACTCATATATGGAATATAAGTGAACACACGGACAGAGAGAACTGATTGGTGGTTACCAAGGGGAGGGGGGTGGGGGGGGCACAAGGGGTGAAGGGTTACATCCACAAGGTGATGGACAAACAAAAATGTACAACTAAAACCCCACAGTGTTATAAACTAAGACATCAATAAAAAAAAAAAAAAAAAAAGAATAAACATAATATGATCCTAAAAAAAAACCTAAAACCTCGTACTACCTATAATCTCTAAAGGTTGAAACATAATTGTACCTTTAAAATAAGGAGATAAGGAGATAAAAACAATGGAAATATGCGAACATCCCATATGTGTGGAGGCCTGAGTTCTAACAACCTCAACTTCAGTACTACAACTGGGAACTTGGCAGTAATCAAGAATTATGAATGTAAACAGTGTCACAAAGCCTACGCATTTCATTCCATAGAGAAGAAGTGGAATCAAAGTCTCCACCTATCAATTGTGTATAGAATAAGCCAATAGATTAGAAGCAATAGAAATAGACAAGTGAAAACAGAAAAAAACAGAATAATATGAAATTATCCAAATATGGTATCTTTAACTATATTTTTCAAAATATAACTTGACTTTGCACCATCAAGTTTAAATTATGATCAAATATGTTTGACCATAAAGCAAACAGGATTATTGCCTCCTACAAATAGAGACAGTTTTACTTCTTCCTTAACAATGTGTATGCCTTTTATTTCCTTTTTGAGCCTTACTGTGTTGGCTACAATTTTCAGTACTAACGATGGTGAAGAGCAGTGCTAAGAATGGACATCCTTGCCTCATTCCCAATCTTAGGGGAAAGAATTCGGTTTTTCATGATTAAGCATGAAACACAGTTGCAGATTTTCTAATAGATGTTTTTTATCAAGTTACAGAAGCTCCTCTTTATTCCTAGTTTCCTCAAGAGTTTTTATTATTAATGGTGTTCTGTTTTCTTAGATGATTTGTCTATTTGGCATGGTAGCCACTCAAAACACTTCTGCTGAATAAATGAATGTGGTAGAATATTAGCAGCTAATATCCATCAAAAAAGTTTAATTTTTAAAATCTTGCTTTGAATATTTGATTACATTAAAAATGTGAACAATATTTTCATACAAAAGCTGAAGTACGAAAAGCATAATCTGCCTTAAATATTCTGCTAGAATAAGGCTGATAAATTAACGTATAGTTAGTTCTGAAATTATAAAAAGCAGATTATCCAGTTTTCTCCTCTGTGACAGTAATAAAAACAGTAAATAGCCATAAATTCTCACACCTCCATCAAGGAGTACAAACACAGATGAGAGCAAATTAAAATTTTTTCTTGTTTCTGCTATTTTTGTCTGCTAACACTTTCAGCTAGTGGAAGGAGAGGTTCTAAATACTATCGTTCTCATTATTTTGAATACTTAAGAAGACTGCATTCTTACACATTGCTTATTCCCTAGAATATTATATATAGCTCTGGGCTCTTGTCCTTGCTTTGTCAATAAATAGCTACATATCTTGGAAAGCTACTTAATCTGAGCCTCAGTTCAACATCAGTAAAATGAGTCTGTTGGATCATAGTCTCAGGTTTCTTCCATATTTTCTGTACAGTTGACTTAACATTTTTGTTTCCTAAGAGTTCTGACTTTTCACTATTATTCCAGGTAAAGATTTTTTACTTATATATCCTGCTCAGGAGTCATGCTCTGTCAAATATTTATCAACCCTAGAAAATTCTCAGCCATTAACTCCTCAAATACTGCCTCTCCCCCACTGAAACACCTGTAAGATACATTTTGGACCTTCTCATCCTATCCACCATATCTCCTAATCTCTCTTTTAGAGAGTTTAATTTCAATGATTTTACATTTCATTTCCAGAAGTTCTATTTAGTTTAAATTTTTAAAAATACCGCCTTACTCCTTTCCCTCCTCAAATAAGGTCTTTTTCTCTCTTACGCTTCTCAGCCCTCCATTTCTCCCTTAAACCAAACAGAAAATAACAGTCACCTTACAAAGAATGGTGTTTTAGATTTGATGAAATATAATATTTCAGAATAATCTCAAGTTTTTGGGGAGAGAGTGCTAATATATCCATTTGCTGTTTCTGTTGTCATATATATGATGGATCACTCCCTCATATATCTTACGATTTCTTTTTATCATTTGCTCATCTTCAGTAGGGACTGGTTTGTTTTTTTTTTAGTCCTGATGAATTTCTACACCACAAAGGTAGTGTAAAACTGGACTCCAAATCCATGCATAGTGCAAGCTTAGGGAGGTTTCTCTCCTCTTGCCACCAGAGTGACAGACAGACACATTCTTCCTTGCAGAAGGAATTATTCTATTCTTCTCATGTGAGGGTCAAGTCTTTCAACAGCCCTGATGGGGTCTCAGTTCCGACTTCCTTCCTCACCGTGGCTCACATGGCTTCACCTGTCTCTGCACGGTGGTAATACTTGTGCCTCTAGAATCTACACTTTAAAGCTTATTTCCATCTCTTCTTTTCTGGGGAAAAGTCCAGAATACAAACATCTGCAAGCACTGGATAAATTATAACATTTTCTAAAATATAGTTGGGCTTGTAAGAAACAAAGGGGAATGCACAGGTTCCAAAAACAAAGAACTGAAAACCAGAGCACGCAGCATGAGCTCAGTTCTTCTAAGAGTTTTTTGGAGTGCAGGGTTCGAATTAGCCCAGATTATCACATTGCTGGAATTAAAGATTTCTTTTACATTTAAGATTCCATGTTTCTTGATTTTTAAATGACAAAAAAAGGCATTTTATGATATTTATCTATTGATGAAATTTCTCTATTTTCATCATTACAAGTTAGAATACATACATAAAAAGTAGATAATCAAGTCAGATGATACCACATCCAGGTCATGATCTTTTAAAAATATTGCATTTGAAAACATAAAGGTTATCTGAATTATACATTTAATAACTGAATAAAGGAATAAAAAAATCATTTTAAGCTAAATTTAGACTGCTAAGAGTGCATGCCAAAATGAATACTTGGATCATGTTTACTCAACCTTTTTACCTTGAATTCCATAAAGATCATAAATTAGCATAACCTAAATATATATAATAATGCCACCTGACATTTGTATATAGTGCTTCAATTTAAAAACTAACGTACCCTCATTCCATCGCTATAACCCTGTAAGGAAGGTTAGGTAGGTATTATTACTCTCATTTCCCACATAATCACCATAATAAAGTCATGGAATTAGTGTGGGGAAATAAATAGTAAAAAATATTCAGATGAGAAAACTAAATGACTTGCTCAATGCTGTGCAACTGGTAAGAGGAGAGCTGGGACCATAACCTAATTCTTTGGAATCTTAGTTCAGGGTTCTTTCTATTTTACCACACCATTCAATTTAGATACTCTACATAACAAATGGATAATGAGAACATGTGTAAAACAATGAAGAAATAAACTATAATCATAAAATATTAACAACTTAAAAAGCGAACTATCATGTATAAGATATACAGCAAATTGACAAGTAAAGAAAATAACTTCAAAAATACTTACTGGATATTCAAGGAGATCTACTGGCTGGCGGAAAGGCTCAGAATCTTCACACTGAAATATGAGATTTAATAATTCTTGACATTGTTTCTTCCATGCTTGAATATCATAAGACTGAGCTCTGTTACGTAATCTTCTCCTAGGCTGATGGTCCTAAAATAAAAATGTTCAAATATATTAATGAAATAATACTTATACAATTAAATTTGTATTTTTAATGCAGTCTTAGATAATTAGGTAATATACTGTAATTCAAATAATAGAAAATATCATTCACCTAGTTCTCAAAACCATGCATTCTGTGATGGAAACTGATTTGGAAGTAATACTTAATCTGTTTTTAAAAAAACTAAGAGTAAAAAAATGCTCTTAATAATACATTTTAATTCATACCAAGTATTTCTGCTAAAACAAAAAACATATTACCTTCCTTTTTCTGGTAGAAGTTCCTGGCACATCAGCATCTTTCTCTTCTTCCTTTGAAGCAATAATTTATCAGACTCATTAAACATTCTAGATTTCAATATACTCTATAGTTGTTTCTACACCAATTATCTCCTTTACACTTTGGAAAACCCACAATATATATGCTTGAATACATTACCGACTCATTAAAAAGTCTCCTTGCCCCCACCATTGAAAAAATGTTTTTTGTAAGTATAACAAGAAAATTCTGAACTTTTTTTTTAAAGTTAACTACAGCATTAGACAAGAATAATTTTCATAACAGCATTTATCTGAAAACTACTATGTGTAAATTTCTTTTCATATACAGAATAAGACCAATGTAGTAATTATAATGAAATATTAAATACCTCAGAGTCAGACAAAACTTTCTTCTTCATTGAATTGTAGAGTGGAATTATGTTATAACAAGTCTGATCCCTAAATAACAAGGAAATGTTAGTATACAAGATTAGAGTCATGAGACTTTTTTCCTTTAAATCTGTTACTAAAACCACATTTTAAGATAAAACTTGCAGCTGAAGGCTTTCTGATCGGTTGACTCCAAAGTCGCATGCACACACATCTGCCCTGCCCCCATGCAGCCTCCCCTCTGGCCTATCTCATTATACCAAACCCAGTCCTCACCTCGCGTCTTTGCTCAGGTCGCTGCTGTGCCTCGGATGCCTTCTCTCATTCCTCAATCCAGAAGGGAATGCTAACATACCCCTGTGTCCTAGTTTCTTCTTCCTTTCCTTCTTAAATGTAGGCACTTCCTAAAATTTGGTCCTTAGTCGTCATCTCTCAACACTACACCTTTTGCCCTGATAACCTTATATATCTGCAGTTTACCTGTGTAAATGAATTCCAAATTCCTATAATTTGAGCTGACTCTTCTCCGGAGAGTCCTACAATCATTGAAAATTCCCCATGTTTAAACCCAACCTTCACTCCTCAGATACTCTTCCTCCTTTTTCTATTTTTTTAACAGCATCACCATTCTCACAGTCATGCATGGTTTTTCACTATTCGTTCCCTTGCCTCCTAATCATTGGCCAAGTTCTGGGAGTCTACCTTCAAAATCTCTTGGCATCTACCTCTTTCTCCCTTCCATAAAGTAAGCCCTCATCACTTCTTCCTTGGTCAGCTGTTACCAGGCAATCTGCTATTCATGCTTTTTGTCACCCCCCTATCAATTAATATTAGACACTGCAGTCAAATTAATATTTTTAAGGCATAGTATGTATCGTCGTATTTTCACATTAAATACTTTCAACAGCCCCTTGCTTCCAGTGCTCGTATTTTAAAAGTCTAGTTCCTTAGATCAACATGCAAAGCCCTCCGTGATCTGGCCCAAACTCAAGTTTACAGCATTGTATCTCCATTACTTCTGCTCATGTACTTTCTACTTGACCTGATTTACTTTACTCAGTTCCCTTAACAACTCTTTACCTTCCTACCTCATGCCACTCCTTATCCCTAGAATGGATTTCCTTTCATCTAATTTTGCCTAAGTCTATCAATACTTACCTTGGCTGTAACATCTTAACATACTTCTCCCCTGTACCTGAAATCCCACTCTCACAGCTAGAAGAAGCCCTATCCTTCATCTAAACTTTCATACAAACTCTCTTGTTGCTTTTTCCTTATATTATTCTTTATCTTCCTATGAAATTGTATTAAGAGGGTAAATATACATTTCTATCTCCAAGTATCTACTACATCACTTTGTATATATCTATTGCTTGAAATCTGGCCAAATAATTAAAAAGTAAAATAATCAAAATTTGAAGACATACCTAACATTTTGAAAATCAGTCAGCTAAAAATGCTTTTAACAAATTAAACACCTCTAAAAATGCTGGAAATTTATTTTTAGACATATACAACATAAATGCTTTAAATATTATATTAATTTGCTCTTATAAGGCATTTCAAAATGACTATTTGAAAGAAATACAATATCAGTGACTATTCCAACTTTAAAAATAATTGTTTCATCTAAATTATTTCACTAAAGTATGAATTTACTACATCATGTGGTTCTATTGATTCACATCTTTTTGGAAAAATGGATGTATATACATATAACACTTATAAATATACAGACCAAAAACTTTATAGTTAAAATATTCCAAGCTATTATAACCAAGTTATATGAACAGTTTTCCAAGGATAATTAATTCTTGATTATCAGTTTTACTGAAAAGAAGCAAAAGCATGGCAATAATAGCCCCCAAACCATCTGGAAGGTGACAGATTTCTTTAGAGAGTAAGGTAGAGGAAGGGCATAAAGTTTATCTTACTAATTTTCTTCGCTGTTTTCTTATATTGAAATTACCTACATTCCTTAGGAAACAAAAAACAACTAACACCAGGAAAAGGGACCATATGATTATGCTGAGTAATGAGAATGAAGCTGGAGCTGTTAAACAAAAGCCTCAGTAATCACTTCATGTAAAAAATGAAAGCTGATAACAGCTGAGTGTTTTCACTTAAATTAAAAAATACATTATCTCCTCTTAACCAGAAAAAAATTAATCAATATAAATAATCTTAATATGAACTCTGAGCAGCATCTTATATAAAAACATACAATTCATTCCTCTGGCTTCAATTTAGAAGGCTCAATTCATTCTATGGCTACATAAAATCCATAAGACAAGGAAGTAAAAGTGTTGCTGCCTTAAAAAGTTGTAGTTATCACTCTTGGTATGGGATCAGTGAGTGAGGAAGTAAACTTGACCCTGAAGAAGAAGAATCTTGAAAGTTAAATTTAGTTTCCTGTTGGACTACTAAAATACTTGTTCATAAATTTGACAGGAGCAATACAATGTTAAGATGAAAGGTTCTCAAATCTAATGGCAGTCATTTACTGTGAAAACTAAAACAAATTAGCCTCAAAAAGACTCAGTTTCCTTAACTGTGAATTCTAGATAATGATCTCTCCTACCTGTAAGATCATTATTTGGCTTAGAAGAACTATTTTAGGTAAAGCACTACACATCCAATAAATGCTCACTTTTATTATTATTGTCGTCTAACATTTGGATTTAGAGAAGGATCCATGTGTTCTTAATGTTAACTGTAGAACACAACTGTAACACAACTTTTATGATTTCACAATATTAGCCAATGAACTACATGTAACTTCTTTAGACAGACATTATATGCTCCCTATTTTGAGAACTATTTATAGCACAGCATGTGACATTATGTGTATAAAAAATGATTTTACATTTTACATTTTAAAATATTCCCATTAATTATTACAGTAATTATAATTGTGTGGAAAAATAACTCACTTTATAAAATGTAGAAGAAGGTCAGTCACAAATTTAGCAGATTTCACAATAGGGCTTCCAGGCTCATTAAATGTTCGTGTATTATGCTCTATATATCGAACTTCCCACATGAGGGAAGAAACCCGCCTTTAAACAAACAAAATACAGAAGTCTTAATCTCATTATATTTAGAAACGTGCACACAATTTAAAACCAAGACATTCTGACTTTTCAATTGCAGTCTTAAATCAATTACAAAACTCACACGTTAAAAAGTTACTTTTGAAAAAATACAACCTCATTTGTGTTAGGAGAAAAGAAAGACATAGAAACACACTAGACTATTAACAGTGCCTTCTTTTAGGGAGAGACTGTCTATAGTGGTAGTAGCAGGAGAACAGAGATGGAGGAATTTTTAGTTTTCTTCCCATATTCGTCATGTATGGTGTCATTTTTTGGTTATAAGCATATCTGACTTTTATATTAGAAAGGAAACAATTTTAATCTAATTTTATTACTAGTAATCAAATGACATAAAAAAATGAAAAGCTGATAATCTACTTATGAGATATAAAAACATGGTGAACCAAGAAACCTAACTAAATGAAAATTATTTTTTGAATACTGAATTGACAATAAAGTAAATTTGTGTTTTATTATTTTATTTTATTTCTGATAGTAAAGAAAAATCCAAAGACGACTTCTAGAATATCATCCAATATGTGGTCTCACTGAAAATGAGGACGAAAATACTCAGAAATTCTTACTGAGGTGTGAAGAGAAACACAATTATATGGAATTTAAAAAATATTATATATAATTGTGGATACAGAAGCACACAGAAGAGCCTCTGTGCATTTCACACAGCATTCACAAGACTCATCCTAATACAGAATCACAGGCATCTTCAGGGTAGTCTAGAGAAAGCCGTGTGTGTATAATAAGGCATTAGATTAACACCAGCAGGGCAAACTGATAGCAACAGTTTAACAAGAGACTGAACTAGACGTTTCAGAGAGGAAAACCATAAACTGTAAGAAGTCTGAAGCCAATGAGGAAAGAAGCCAAGAAGCTTGAAACAGTGAAGCAGCACATGAAGGTAACACTGTATCAAATAAGAACACAACTCGGTTCTATAGCTATATTAGCAGGTTGAAAAACAGGCAGTTCCTAATTTATGTAAGGATTGTGTTCAAAAGATTTTTTCTTTTGGTTTCTTAATTGGTTACTAAGCTAGGCTAATGCCAAAAAGCCTATTTAAGTTGTAAAATACATTGAAATATAGTACACCCTAGCAGTTATCATATTGAGCACTATTTCTAGAGAAAGTATATTTACAACAGTGGGAAATGCCATAAGTTTGTATTTCTAGCTGTAGTCCAACAACTAGAGTACAGAACAACTCTTTC
This sequence comes from Tapirus indicus, assembly GCA_031878705.1. Taxonomy (NCBI): domain Eukaryota; kingdom Metazoa; phylum Chordata; class Mammalia; order Perissodactyla; family Tapiridae; genus Tapirus; species Tapirus indicus. The sequence continues at coordinate 6,473,279 of CM062933.1, forward strand.
TCTCCCTGTTATCCTCCCATGTCTTGTTCAATCTCTGAAGCACTAAGTGTAACTCCTAAGGTTTACCAATTTAGGGGTCTAGGGAGAAAGAAAGACATAGTTAAGAATTTCTTCTCCATTTTCTTTCTTAAACTACTAATGTGGTGTTGAAAACGATTTGAAGAAGTGTGCTTCAAGGGTAAGATGGCTGGAGGCACATATCATAGGTGGTTTCTTTCTTATCTCTATGCTTTTGACAAATATCAATGAAGCAACAGCAGAAACACCGAACAAGATCAGAAAAATCTTCAGAACCTGAAACCTAATATCTCAGTTTTCTTTATTCCAGTGGTTCTCAACCAGGGTTGATTCTGTCCTGCAAGAGACATTTGGCAATCTCTGGAGACAATCTTGGTTTTTACAACTAGGGCTGCTATTGGCACCTAAAGGGTAGAGGCACAGGACAGCCCTTCAAAATGAAGAATTTTCCAGTCTCAAATGTCAGTAAAGCTTTTGTTGAGAAACCCTGCTTTAGTCAGTAAGGAATAATAAATGGTGTTTTCAGTGCCAGGTACATGAAGGACCAAATTAGAATTATAATTTAAGTAATAACAAGAACCAAAGGCACATTTTATATAGAAAAATATGACTACAAAATATGAATAAAAACTTCCCTAAGCTAAAATGAATAATAATGTAAAGAACTGCAATAATATAAAACTAGACACAAAAACAAAGTTTTAATGCAATATTATTTAAATTAATATGTTGTTGGCCTGCTAAGCAAAAGTCATATTAGAAAAATGAAAACCAGAAGTATGATTTCATTATGTAAAAACTATAGATTTAAACTTACTTTTTGACATTTTAGGCAATAAATCTACCAAGACTGTCCAAGATTAGAACTCAATGTTTATCAAAATTGTTAACTAGAAGAAGATGCAAATTAATTGAAATTATGTTTTTTCTAACTCTAGTTATATTTCAAGCTAAGCTGCAACTATGAAAAATATCCTGAATTTTCCTAATTTCATTTTTCATAAGTATTCATAAACTGAACATAAGCAAAATAAGAAAAAAACAATTTTTTATATTATTCTATGAAAAATTCATGAACAAACAAGTATTTCAATATGATATCCAAGAAAAAATGAAATACTGAGGCTTGCTTTATAAAATACAATATGAAGACAGCGAGGACCAATGCATATTAGTAACTAGGAAAAACTTTATCTAGGAATCATATTTCCAAGTGTGGTCTATAGACCAGCAGCAGCAGCGTCCTTGGAAACTTGTTAGAAATGCAGAATCTCAGGTCCTACTCTAACCCTACTGAATCAGATTCTGCATTTTAACAAAATCTCCAGGTAATCTGTATGCATATTGAAGTTTGTGAAACACTGCTACAGATCAGTAAATGGGTTAAAGGAATCTTTAGCTTCCTTTTGGCAGTAGCTACAGCAAATGCTTCTAACCTGTAAAACCTGTTTTCCAGTCTTTGTTTAATTGTACTTAAATCCGTTGGATATGCCACTACAGTGCAATACATGGGATAAGCCTGCAGATCCACAGGGGCCACAAATGCTGAAGCAATATCTAAAATAAATAAAACAAATAAGTTTATAAACTTATTCTTGTATTGCTTAAAGTACTTCACAGACAATTCTGCTTGAATTAAGACAAGTTCTGATCCACATAACCACTAGTCTGACATTGTCTTTTCATAGAAATGCATAGTTTAGTTAACCTAATAGAGTCTCACTTTCTATTATGTCCACATTTACACTGCAAAATCTAGGGATATTTGTTATTCATAGATTCCCTAGAAGAAAAGAGATGACAAATAATAAATAAATCTGACCCATTAAGAACATATACATACATTTCAATAATTAAAACTTGGCCATTCCTGTATCTATTAGTTTTTGACAGTCATGCTATCGGTAACACTATAATATGTTGCATTCAAATGTAACCTTTGACTTTTTCGAAACTTATCACCTCATCTCATCTTTACAACATAATTCTGTGAAACAACAGCAAACAGAGAGGAGCCAACAGATCCAGAAGTCTTTGACTCAATGTCAGTGACCAAAAGCATACAGTAAACTGATAAAAATCTAGACCCTAATTAAGCTCACTCACCATTTTTTTTGCTCATTCACTTATAGTATAAGACAACTTCATATCCTAAAACATTACTAAAATTGTTTAAGACAATATTTGAGACAACTTTTATATAGTGCTGACATTTTAAAAGACTTCAGATGAAAACATCATTCAATATGTGTCTCCAGTGTCTTCAGCTCTTCTTATTCATCTTAATTTCTCCCTAGACTCTTTGAAGCTGATTCCTTATTGACAGAGTGGGTTGCTACAAACTACCACGCTAGTTGAGAGTTACTGTGGAAGTCCACAGTTCAAATATTCCAGTTTTGTGGTCACTGTTTTTTTTTTTTTTTTTAAATGAGGCAAAGTAGTTCATATACCCTCTCCCCTCCCCTTACAAATATTCTCTTGTGTATATGTACATAAACTTAAGGGGAAAACTGGTACAGCTATCCACATCATTAACTCAGCTTTCTGCCCTCCTCTCCCAACCACATCATATCAGCCGGGATATGTCAAGAGTTTTCAAATTGGGTTCTGGAGGATCCAGATTTTTCAGAGGTACCCCTGGCATTTCTGGGGGCCCTCACTCTGAAATTCAGTTAGAGGAACCTCATTCACTCATAACTGTTTTACATGTTTAAGTCCTGTGTAAGATCTCAAAAAAAAAAAAAAATTGAAAACCACCAACTTATGATATTGTGAAAAAAAATTTTGTTTGAATAATAGTATTTTTTCCTTTCCTTTGCTTTCTGCCAGCTTTTTCTATATTCATGTGCTACTATTATTATTTACCTAGTGTCATCAACTGGTTTATTCCTGCAACAATTCTTTCACATTCTTCATCTCTGGGATTGGAACCCCATTCTCCATCAAGAGGTTTATAGATCAATGATCTACATTCAACATCAGTTAAAGGAACACTGGTACCTAGTTCTTCAGGAAATACAGCTGAAATACACAGAAAGAAAAGCAGATTTAGTGAAAATATGTGGTAATTTACTAGTACTTAGGTTACCTTAAGAAAGTAGATTGATATTATCCTAAAACTTAAGTATAATTTTGTAAAGATTTTGTAAGTATATTCTTTATTTTCACTAAAGATAAGTATGTTTCAAGGCTCAATAAAATCTAAATTATTTTTTAAAACATTAATTTTATAAATAATTCTTTGGATGAACATGTAATTACTTCTCCAAATTATACCTGACAACTTGCTTTATTATCAGTTACAGGTGAAGGAGAAAGTATTTCTACAAAATGATACAAATTTAAAAGTTTTCTGAATCATTTCATAATATAATCCCCATATTTACTTTGATAAAACATACCCAAGGTGAAACTGAACTAAAGTGGTATTTCTCAGGAATACTTCAATTGAAGCCTCAATTTTTTTTTAACATAGAAACAGAGGGAATTATGAATATTGATGGACGGTTCTTATGCTTGTTGCTCTTCAATGATGAAGGTATGCTTTCCTAATGCCTTAAAGAATCTTGAACAGAATCTTTAAGAGACTCATTAGAGGGTGGTGGTGACATAAAATCTACAAATCTGCCAAGTAATTTTTTTTCTTTGAACTAGACTTCATCCGAGAAGCACTGGGAAATAGGCTATGTGTGTATAAAATTCCTCCTCCCCACAAAATGTAACTAAACTCTGTGGGTGCATAGGTATGTGTACTTAAATAGAAAAAAAACAACAAAAATCACACCCTCCACACATAGATATATTTAGGCAGGAAACAAATGGTGTATTAATGCCACTAATTCATTTCAAGAAATACCCCAGGCATTACAATACCAGTTAGCTTCATTCTCTCATATTCACAATAGTCCAATGTGACTTCAAACCCAAACTTTCACAAAGGAAACAAATAAAACCAGAAGATAAGCCATGTAATATGGTTACAAATTATGATATTTTATAGTTTTAAAGAGCTATAATTCAGCAGTGAGATGAAAAATGCATTATTAATATTAAATTTTCAAAGTGATACTTTCTAGAAAGAACTAGTCTTGGACAATATCAACATGACTATTTTCTCACTTCTAAGGTTTACCAGATTGGGTTTACTTTTTCCAAGTTACCTTTTCTCTGACTTTTTAGGACACAATAACTAGTGAACAACTCCATTTATAAATGATTATGTTACAAGTCAGATATTTTTCCTTGTTGCTTTTAAAAATCTTTATTCTTGCCTGATAATAAAATACAGTGTTAAAAAAATCAAACAATACAGAATAATGTAAAGGATAATTTGTGGAAGTCCTCATATTCCCACCCTTTAGAAATAATCAATATTAATGATCTGGAATACATATCCTTTTAAACGTTTTTATGCATAACTATTGTGTTTTATATATTTTTTTTAATTGAAACAAAAATGGGCAATGAGGTAGAAAGAAAATGTAATCTCCAGGCTTCAGTCACACTGGTCTTTTCTCAGCTCCAGGAGGATGTGATACTCACTGCCTAAGGCTAACTCCTAAATCCTAAGGCAACGTGTCAGGCCACATGCAAGATGACAGCTATTATTAAAACTACTTACTCATTGAGCCCTTACATGTGTCAGGCTCTATAATAAGCACTTTACACATATGTCATTTAATCTTCACAGCAGCCCTGCAAGGAACGTATTTGTTTACATAATTTCAAAGGCTGAGTCCTAAGAATGTGGAGTTTTGAGATTTTAAGGAACTTGCCAAAATGACTTAGATAGAAGATGGCAAAGCTAGGATATGAATCTATGTCTCACTCAAAAGCTGGAACTCTTAGTATTATGTTATACCCAAAGTATTCTGATGGAGTTAAAAAATTATCTTTGCACCCAAGTGTTCACCTTCTGGGAGTGAATAATAATTAGCAAAACATTTTCATATTTTGCTGTAATTAATTAATTTCAATCTTCCCTGTTAGACTGTACGTTCCAAGTGGGCAAGGATTATGTCTGTCTTCTTCACTGTTATGCCTCCTGGTCAATAGTAGGTTTGCAATAAATATTTGTGAATGAATATTTTCTGTTTGATCTTCATAACAACCCTACGTGGTAGAAATTAGCAAATCATATTTCTTATTTAAGAAATTAATTCCATAATACAGACACAAAAAGCCAAACATACACTTACCATTATTAGGTATAAGCTCCATATCCCAAGGACTCATCTTTTCTGTATCTCCATTGTCCCAACTTTTAAAGGAAGGAAAATCCTTATATTAAAAAATCTAAATATTCTGTTACAATTTTTATAAAATCACATTATGAAAATAATTGCTTCAGTGTTTAAAAGAAGTATCTTTACCCTTTTTTATTTAATAAATGAGGAAAATATTCAAGTCAGGCTGAACTAAAATACAACAAATATTTCCTTACCAAACATTATAGCACTGAAACAAACTATCAGGGTACTCTGGTTGAAGAGGTTCCTGGCTTTCAATTGTCCCAAACCACCAGGCATCATCTATGACTGATCTGAAACGGTCACCTGGACAAGAATAAAAGCCATCTCATATTACTCTGAAATATACCGCTGCTGCTGTTACTTTTTTCCCAAAGTATACCTTTAAGATACTTAAACTGCCTGCATGATTTCAGAAGATACATAAAAAGTGACCTACACACTCCAAAACAAAGTAAATAAATAAAATCAGTAATATTGATGGAAAAAAAAGTTATTTAATAAACACACCTGAAGTGTGACTTACCAGTTTCTATTACTATTCCTTACATTTTATTACGGTAAGGAGAAATCCACTCTTACCTTAGGCATTTTTACCAATCTAGGATTCTAAATTCATCATTAGGACTATGCCCAAATTTTTCATTCAAATAAAAATACAGTTTAGTTAAGTTCTGCTCAACAAATATTTATAGTCTATCTTTAATTTCTTTCTCTCTGTAGGCAAGTTCTTCCAAACAACAAGACTCCAGCCTAAAAACAACAAAAACAAAAAAATCCAACCTGCCTTCCTTTGTCTCAATCACCCTTAAGTTATAACACTCACAAATATACTCATTTTCCCTTTCCTGTAAAAATAAAAACAAAAAGAGAAACAACTAATCTTCGTAAAATAGATAGCACTCCTTGCCTCCCTTTCCTCACCCCATTGGTCCAGCTATTGTCATATTACTGAAAATGGTTTCCCCCAAAGACCCTAATAAGCTATCTTCGCAGCTTCCCTCTGTGTCATGTGAAAGCTGTAGACCCCTCTCTTCCTTTTTGTCACGTGTTCCCCTTCCTTGGCTTTGACAGTACTTAGCGATTCTTCTCCTGGCGATTACAGGTTAGGGTCTGAAAGACTTGAGTTCAAATAACTTATCTGTGTGATTTTTGAACAAATTAACAAGTTATTTCAGAGCTCATTTGAATCTGTTTCATTTTCAAACCCATAAAGAGGAAAGTATTTGTTAATGTTCTCATTTTTTACCAAAAAGGATTTAAGTTTATGAAGACATAGCATAAAATGAATTAAAAATTTAAAAAACAAGATAAAATAAATTCAATGATAAAAGAGAAAACTGGAGCCAGGAGTAAGTTAATAGACCACAACTGCATGCTGCTGAGTTATACAGATATACTTTGAGTGGGTATAATAGCATTAGGACCCACATTTAGATTCAAGCGTTCCAACAGCCAGTGTTAAGAGGGAAACATGATCTATTACTAGATTGAGTCTCTAATTGCTCCTCAGAAGGATATTATCGACTGAACTTAGTGAAAAACTACTATACAATTTAATAAACAGCATTCTTGACACCACCACAACCTTACAGTAAACATAATGATGAATTTTGTAGAGCTATTTCTTATGATCCTACATAGACTGATGACATTATGCTCAAGAGGAATAACTGGACAATGTGTGCCTAACCATAATGAACGATACCATGTACAATGATAACAGTGAAGTTAAGCAAGGAAGAGTCCACCATTCAGAGTAAGCCATAAACATTTCTAAATGTTTAAGACAGGCTAAAGTAATTACTACTGATATAATTTTACATGGCAGTTGGTACGTAGATGTATATATCTTCAGAAATAAAAGACCAAATAGTACTAACATTAGAAGAAATATTAATCTATAAAAGTAGGAGGAAAAATACTGTAAGATCCAAATGAGAAGATGTGGATGTATATCCATTTTGAGATATTTCTTTGATCTGTCCAATGTTTGCCATATTTCTTTGCTTAGGTTGTTATCAGCTCATTTCTGGACTATTCCTAGACTCTGACTACTAATATTTGTTCTCCAATTTATTGGCAGATGTATGTCCTTAAAAAAATAAAATTTATCTTGTCAAGTGACACATGTAAATAATTTAAAAAATCAAACATACAAGTTTATAACCAAAACCAAGAAAAACACTTAACTCTTTTAACTATTACTTCTTGAATTTACTTAGATTTCTAAATAATGAGTATAGAGCTATTTCTTCACTTATCAATTTTAGATATTAAGTACTGACCTCTCTCCACATAACTGTATATAACAGGTATGTATATTTTATTTACTCCATATTCAGTTTTTATCTATCATAACTATGTAAATGTTGCTTGCTACTGAGGCAAACAGCACACAATTCCTTCCTTGTATAATTTTGTATAACTGCTTCATTTTTTTATGGTTGGCTTTCTCTGAATGTACGATTAAGTCTTCCCACATTCTCTAACGGCTGCAACTATAAAACACTTCAATATAATTTCCCACAAAGTCAAACATGTTAGATAATTTAGCAGTTCAATTTTTTTTTTCCTGAAGACTTCATTCTTGGAGGACAATGTCTTCTGGACTGGTTGTTTTATAGACTTGTTAGACAGATGCTATCCTGAGACTTCTGTTCACTGTTACTTGGGAATTCTTTCAGCTCTTTCCTGTTCTGGATTTCCCATCTGCTGGGGGGATTTCACGTCTTTCTGGGTTTACTCCCTTATCTGACAAAACACATCTTTCAAAGTTTCTAGAGAAATGGTACATAGGATTTAAATTGTTTTTTAATAATTCCTATATCCCTAATGTTGATAATTTGCATTTCCCTAATTTCTCTTTTTAGAGCACACATGTAAATTTCTAAGTTTACCAGGACCAAACAAAAAAAGATAAATCACCACGCCAATGCCTTCCATTGGAGGAGGATGGACTGGTCTATCAACTGATGAGCTTTTCCAAAACAAACATGCACCACACCCCACTCCCAGATGACAAAGAGTGGCCTTGTTTGAAATTTTTAAAAGAAAGTCTAACGAATAGTGCGTCCATCTGTACATAAATTAATGCATCTTAAATGCCTAGGAACTTTTAAGGATTTTAAAGTTTCTTCAAGTCTTGATTACAATAATAATTTTAAAGATTATAACAGAGTTAACCAATAAAAGAAAAATGTCAGTTTAGCTTTAGTCTGGTCCAAATTATGAAACATTTTGAACTGGAAGACTTCTCTTGCTTCAAGTTTGAATTGTTATTAACATTTTTGGATAAAAATTTAATTCAACATATAAAATAGCTAAAGGAATAGCTATAAACAATCTTATAACAGAAAGTTAACCAAATATAAGAAAGAAAATGTGTAGAATTTCAGTATCAACTAGATTAGAACTATTTTCATTCTTAAGAAAACACCTGACACAGTACCTTACTTTGCTATTCACATTCTCACAAATGGCAAGAAGATTTCTCTGATTATCTATTTCTAAATTATGAATAATAGTAAAGCACTTATTAAATTTAAAAAAACACAAACACCTATTGCTTCCAAATAAAATACCCACCTATATTCCACCGCCTATATTTTGCGTCATCAAATTGTTGTCTCAAGACTAAGAAATCTATAACGTCAGGCATATCATGGTATCTAATTACAAACAGAAACAAATTGATTAGGTCACATACCCAAAAATATCTAAAGACATTCCAATTTATCTGAATCTTGAAAAACAATCTACAATGCTAAGAAATCACTGCCTCTTTGAACAGTCCTTACTTCATGGTAAATGATCCGCCAGTCAGTTTACCAGTATCAGGATCTAGAAAAGCAAGTTTAAGGCAGCAAAGAGTAGGCAATCCCACTTCATACTTTATTCCAACTATTTTCATCAGTTCTTGTTCCTGAGGAAGATATAGAAAATATAAACCACTTCACAAAATAAATCACAAAATAAACTACTAAACATAATTGAGAAAACATTTCTCCATTTCAATCTTAATCTAGGCAGTGGTTACTCTGTGTGCATGTAAAAATTCATTGAGCTATGTACTTAAGATCTGTGCACTTTATAGTATATAAGTTATATCTCAATTAAAAAGAGGAAAACTTTATTGAAATAAGAGTTTCCAACACAGTTCCAAAGACATCTAAATAAGTTTGAACTATTGCTGATAAATCTAGAAATACTTACCAAATTTACAAATATGAAGTTTACCTAAGACACTAATGTTGTCTAATTTTCACTATAATTACATTTTGTACCCAACGTACAAACTATCAGAGTACATAAATTCAGTCAATCTTGTGTTTCTTTGAAAATTAAACACCTACTCCCCAGGATTGTTTCAATTAAAAAAGGTTATCTTCAAGACAGTTTCCTATAGTGAAAATACTAACACTTAGTACAATTTTCTCCATAATCCATAATTGCATCTTTTTGGGCTATCAAATAAACACCATACCCGTAGTTCCATTTTATGCCATGGCTGTTTTTTGGGATTGATACTATAAATTTTATTTTTCCGGGCCATTTCAACATATGCTTCATGTCCTTGTCGGAAATAATAAACCTAGAAAGTAAATAAAGTCACAATATTAAAACTTGAATGTGTTTCCTTTAACTCAAGATGCTAGGTATCAGATAAAACCATATAGAGAGAATTTAACATCCTTTGAATTAGAAAAAAATTCTAATATTTTGATTTTTTTTCCCCTTCTTTTCCTCAAGTTGTCCTAACGTCACTTAATCATAACCAAAGTGTTCTAAGTAATATTACTTTGGTTATATACTAAGAGGTTACAGATGAGCAATTATTTTTTGGTTTCACCATTTTATTTCTAGATTCAAAATAAGTTAATCTATGTTGCATAATAAAGTAAGTTGTAACTAGCAGTCATGATTAACTTACTGTTCACTTAACTTTTGTAGCACAAGGTTTGTATGTATGCAGAAAACTTTAAAATGAAAAATATATTTTCACATATATTTATCTTATAAAGACAGCAAGGCATATATTTTTACTCATTTTATGAAGGTCAAATTTAAGCAATTCCCAACTACCATCCCGCAGAACTGGTACTTGAACACAGCAGTCTGACATCAAGTGTTGTTTCCACTACTAAAAAATCGTAACGCTTGTTAAAAAAACACTATTATAATTTTTAAAAATACTATTAAGTTCTTAATAACATTTTGGGATAACCATTATTCTACATAACTCTAATTGTATTCATTAATATCATTATTGCTCCAGTTGTCTGGAACTTCATATGAAGGAATTGTGCTGAATAATGACGTCCCTGTTTAAGCACTAACAATTAAAAAGACAACAAACATTTTGAAAGGAAATTATTCAACAAAGAATTACACACCTTCTGGCCATATTTTAATAATATACTAAATGTAATTTAACCAAGAATCTTTTCTGATGCTGCAGGATCTATTAGGATCTATGATTATACTAAATTACAATAATGGGGTAATGTGTTGTGCTCTTTAAGTTATCTTAGGCAAGTAAGGTCTTCTAAACGAATTATTTCAGACTGTTCTTCAGAGTTACTTTTGCATTAAAAAGTTTTTATTCTCCCCTTTTTACTGTCAACTGTCACCTGCCACTTTCTACTGCTAATTAGTGTGCTTTGATAAAGAAGCCTCTATTTTTAATTTCTATTTTATTACTGCTAATCTACTGGACACCAGATAACCCTGCATCTTAACATGTATGCATAAAAGACGATGACATGAACCACTGAGTGGGAAATTCTGATACAAGATCTTATATTTTTCATTTCAAATTCGTAAGCACCTAGTCCAAAATGATGGCCAATCACATTTTCTTATAAATGAAATAACATTTATTTTACGATAATAGATTTTTAAAGATCTAAGAAATAAATTATGAACATTGTAGGTATTTAAATGAAACACTTTTATGAAATAAAATTAAATGAAAATAAAATGCTGAATTTTTTCTTTAACAGCTATACACTTAAGACTTAAGCTAAGAAAAAATTAACATATTTTAATTCAGAAAAAGAAAACTGGCAATAAAATCCTACTAACAATTACATACTAGTTTTTAAAATGCCAACAAAATTTTCATTCTCTTACAATATTTAGATTAGCTATTGCAATATTTACGATAGCCTTAAAAAAGATCATTAGAGCTTTTCTCCTAATCATACTTTTTTCCATAAACAGCTACAAACATCTAGAATGAGATACTTGATGAAACTGCTGAAATTTTCTAGAGTTGTTTCAAGAGCTGTAACAAGTCCTTAAAGTTACTTGAAAGAAACAAATAAAAAATGTTTTTAAAAATTTAAAAGTACCTCATCACCCATCTGTGGCACAAATGGACATCTTCGGGGAACAGTATCTGTAATCCACGTTGAAGGTAACCATTCTTCTAATGTCAAACCATTTTCTGTTAGCTCTCCTACAGCCAATCTCTAAGAGTTCAGAACATTATAAAGTAACATTATCATAAAAACATCTATCAATCTGCTCTTTAAAATTACTATAAGGGTAGTTAAATCAATAAAAGAGGAAGAGGATCTTTGTACAAAAATGTATATTAAGTATTAAAAATCTTATTCTGGGAAGATGGCAGCAGCAGCAGTATAGTTATTCAAATCTCTTTCCAAATCACCACATTAAAAAATAACTAAACTAAAACCCTACAGACAACATTCCCAACAAAACTAGGTGGCAAGATATTCCCATAAACCCCAAAGTATAAAGCTCTGTGTAGTCTCCCTTCCTCTCAAAATTCTATCAATTTTATAAACATTCCATATAACAAACCAAGGTATATTCAAGTTTTCTTTTTTTTTTTTAAATCCTAGTCATAATGTGTTATTAAGAACTAAATAAGACATTCTCACATGGGCTGAGTAGTACAAGACATGGAAGGCTAACTGTTTCCACGGGCTGGGCACTATACTTCTACATAGCCCAAGAATACTCTTCTCCCCCTTTTAAAGTAGCTATTTCACACTCTTGGCTTGCAGCTTCTAAACAAAAAATATTTTTTTCAAACAAAACGTTGTCAAGTCAGGTCTCTTACTTTTTAACTTTCATGGATAAATATCAAACTAGGCCTCTGAGAAAGTTTTTTAACTTTGCTGGTCACCCACAACAGGCCATCATGATCTGGATGCTGTTACCGTAGACTTAGGAAGAATGGACTTGCTAAGAGACTTTGAAACCTAATATTATTTATAAGTAGAGAAACTTCATGCAATTGATTAAAAATGTTCTGGTTCAGTATTTGAACACTAAGACTTGTAAGTTTTATTCTCTTTTGTTTTTAAAAAAAGAAGGTAGCTATCACTGTGAGTTAATACAGGTTCACTAAAAGAAGCAATGTCATAAGATATCAGACAACATTATTTGCAGCAGGTACTGATACATTTGCTATTCAATATTCATTTTCCTTTTCTTCCTATTAACCACACCTTGCTGTTTCTCAAACAGATCAGGAGCACTCTCTGGAGGTGGGGCATTTACTATATGTGAGATGGGTCCAATGGAAAATTTCAGTCAGAAGAGTGAAAGGATCTGACTTTTATTTTAAAAAGATCACTCTGGATGCATCAGAGCAGGGATTTGCAAATTATGGCCCACACTCCAAGTCCAACCCACTGTCTGCTTTTCTAAATCAAATTGTATTGGAACACAGCCATACCCACTCGTTTATGTATTGTCTATGGCTGCTTTAAGGCTACAATGGCAGAGTAGCTGGTCTTCTACAAGAAAGTTTGCCAATCACTTCTTTAGAGAACAGATCCTAGAAGGAAAAGGGTAGAAGCAAGAAGACGGACGGAAGGCTACTGCAGTAATACAAGTCAGAGTTCACGGTGGCTCACACTAGCATGATAGCAGAAGTGGCAAAACAGTCAAGTGCAGAATACATTTAGAACACAAAGCCACGATAACTCTCTGATGGACTGGATGTGGACTATGAGAGAAAAAGAATAATTAAGGATAACACCAGGGTTTTCGTGTAAACAACTAAAAGAGTTGTCACTGCTGAGATGAGGAGGGCTGGAGTGCAGCAGGTTAGTGGGGAAAGCTTAGAAAATAAGTTTTGTAATGTGTTAGATTTGAGATGTTAAGTCAGATATCTGCACAGTTATTTTGTCCAGTTACTGAGTAGCCATTGTTATTATGCACTGAGCAGTACATCACAGAGTTAGCCACAGATTTTATTCAGTTTTATATATTGCGGTTTTGAGTTAGTGTTTGAAAAAGGTTTCCTTTGACTTAATAAAAAGAAAAAAAGGTAGAAAAGTCTGAAATTTGTTAACTCCAGTCTCGATATGGACTATTACTTGCACTAGGCAAGTACTTCTCCCCATAAGGAAAATACCTGTGTCAAATGTGCTGACTAACAACTCCTACATGAAGCCAGGTAAGCTGGATGTTAAATAGGAATAATCATATTTATAACTGTAGACTATGTCACAGCCAAGAATCATTATAAGGATAAATCTTATTTCCCAATATTTCTTGGGAAACCTAGACTTTTTAATTAAAGTAGATTTCTATCACTTAGCACTTAAAACCACTTAAGAGTAAAAATGTATTGAATAGTCCTCAAATTTCCAGCCTCATAATTTGATATTTGTATGTAATTTTGAAGACATGGATAATTGATTTCTTTCCTTTCTATCCATGGAAATTCTTCTCAGTCTCATTTCTTCTGGAAGCCTTATCTGAAACTCTAAGATAAGATATCCTCATTTGATTTCTAAGTTATCTTTAAAATTAATCTGGCAATTAAACATATTAGATCATGTGATAGTTCCATTTTTATCCTGGGAGATTCAAGCAAGTTGTTAGTCATAAATTGTTTTTAGAATAAGAACAACGGCTTACAACACTTCTTTTTATGCACTGTGTTGCTTTATAAACTGTAACCACTTGATAAAAATTCATTAATTTTCCAGAGCTCCTAAATAGCATAAGAGATATATATGTCAGATACCATCTGAGATGACTTTACTGCATCTCTAGAGAATTCTATTTTTTAATAAGCATTGTCTATATCTGCCTTACTGTTTTTTGCCTAATCAGTTGAAACAGAATAATATGGAAAATATTTTCATTTTTTCATACATGCAGTAAATATCAATAACTCAATGATCTATCTCTTGGTTACTTTCCAGCTCTACAATTCCATGCATAAGAAGGGAAATATTATTGTGTTTATTTGAGACAAGAAGAAGACTAAAGAACAATTCTATGGTCTGGCCTGGTGGCATAGTGGTTAAGTTCACGTGCTCTGCTTCAGCAGCCCGGGGTTCACAGGGTTGGATCCCAGGTGCGGACCTACACACCACTCATCAAGCCATGCTGTGGCCATGTCCCATATGGAAATTAAGGGAGACTGGCACAGATGTTAGCTCAGGAACCATCTTCCTCAAGCAAAAAGAAGAAGATTGGCAGCAGATGTTAGTGCAGGGCCAATCTTCCTCACCAAAAAAAGGGAACAATTCTACTTACTGTTAGAGCCACTGGTAAGCTAATACCAAACCATGTGAACAAAATCCAAATTAAAGACAACAGCCTATAATATCCTAACCTTATGTTTTTAAAATCTGTCCCACATAAATTTAGTGGCAGACAGATCCTGTCACTTCACGCAAAACAATGCAATTAAAATATGCCAAACAGTAACAGGGGATCCAAATGTGGCACTGCAAAAAGGAGCCCAAGGTATTAGTTTGTGGACGATTACCAAATCAAGGGGAACCAGGTGAAGTAAACTGCACTCTCCAGACAGAAGAATTATGTTCTCACAGTGACATAACACTGCAATCCTCAAAAGTTCATCAAAACTTATTGAGATGAAAAAAAAAAAAATGTTTCCCTTCTTAGCCAGATATATGGCTAAATCAGTTTTCTTTAACCAATCTGTCTACCACATAAAATAATGGGTCAGCCTATATTCATCATCACTAACAAAGAAGAAGAGAAAACCTGTGGGCAAACGTGTGGCATTTTCTTGGGTAAATCTTCCTCAGACAAAAGCAAAGGAGGTGACAAAAGGAATAGTAGGCTGTGGAATCCAAATTAAAGTTAATTCATAATTACAAGGCTGAAACAAACAACGGATGTAGATAAAATAAACACTTAAGACAGATGTATACTTAAAATTTTTCAAAGCTCTCTGGGAATAAAGACCTAATAGTCTCCCTAGTATTTAATTCTACAAATGACAACTTATATTTAATTCTAACATTGGCAGAACTTTGGAATAAATCTTCCTTTTGTTTAACCAAATACGCTTCCCATTTATAGTCTTTTGGGAAATAGAAAACATGTCCCTTGTATTTTGTTTACTTTAGAGCAAAAGTTAAACAGCTTGTTTTTAAAGAATTTCAACTCCACAAGAGCTGATAGATCTTATTTCCATAACAGTTATCTCTTACTTTCTCTAATCTGTCTCAAATTATCCACTCAAGATGTAGTAATCAAAACAATATTGACCTAAGGACTATCTAATTATGGCTCACACGCTCTGTAAATTAATGAAGGCTTGTTACAGCAGCAGTGTCCTACTAGATTCCTATTTGCTTTGTGGTCAACTATGGTAGGTTTTGTCATTCTTATTCCTGGTTGTGTTCCCCCTATGCTTTCCATTTATTTTCAGCAATAACAATTAATAAGGATGGTTAAAAGGCTAGGGCAATTAAAAGACTAATAAACTATGTTTTGTAGCAATATTTTTTTACATACATAAATTAATAAATTCCATCATATTGTCAAGAAAAATCCGCTCATGTTATAAGAGTAAATGCTCAATATTTAGAATATGATAATTCTACAAGTAAATACTCTCACATGCTAAACATTTAAAATGAGTAAACTAAATATATTTTGGTATACTTTATTTTACTACTGTGTATTTCTGAGTTTTTTCTATGACTACTTGCTGGTACACCTCAACAGTGTTTATGTTCATCAACTGCACTGTTAAAATATGTGCTTTGTTTTCATAAAAAAACAATTTATATTAAAAAAAATTAACCTTTTGTTTTCTTTCTTTGGGCTTCTTTTTCTTTGGCGATATTGGTCCATCTTTTTCTTCATTCACTTTTTTCCTTTCTTTTTTAATCTGTTTTTGCTTCTGTTTTTCAGATTCTTCTTCTTCATCTGAACTGCTTTCTGCTTTCTTGGTTTTATGCTTAGGAATTTTCTTTGGTGGTTGCAGGTTAATTCCTGCATCTGCTGTCCAGTCAGAATAATCACTGGAGTAGTCACTAGAAGGAAAAAAGATGCTTAAAAAATACACACACAAGATATACTTCACAACTCTGTTTTTTGAAAAATGTAAAGAAGGATCATTATAAAGAAGAATGAGAGAACAGTACATACTAAATGAACTAAAAATATTTCTCTAACTTTCAACTCATCATCTTCTAAACAGTTTCTTAAAATTCTGTATGCTTAACTTACTTAAATATCTCAAAAAAATTAAGATAAATAAGGTCATAGCTTTAATTGAAACAATAACTTTAAGGGCCTTCTATGATTTTAACAAAAATACTGATTTCTGAAAGCTGCCAATGTTCAAAATATAGTAGGGCATACAAACATAAGGAGCAGAGGGTCACCTTCCTCAATTCTATCAACAGTAGGATAGCTAGCCCTGGATAGCACAGGAGGCATCAACATTGAGGAGGGAGCACAGGGATTTCCTTTTTGAGGGGAGGTGGGAGCTCTTGATGGGGAAATCCTATGGTAGAACACTGGTGCCCTCATGGCAGCTGGATATTGAACTGGCAGGGTGAAAAGTGTTCCTGTCCAGTAGAAAGGTTGTGCTTGCAAACTTTAGTTAGCATTTACATACCCCGTACACTTTAAAGCATGCTGTGATTCAGAAAAATACAGGCCTTAGTATTTGATATATCACTGGCAATCACATTTGCCATTTCTTTTCAGTTAACTTTCAATAGACCTAAGTTTGACTCAACTAATATTGTTGCAAAATAAAGAATCCAGTTATTTTATCTTCTGTTTTAATTTTAGTACATGAGATTACTTGATTTTGTACAGTTTTATAAATATGCCTTAAAGAAATCTAAATTATACCATGTTAAAATCAATAATTAGTTTGCCTAGATTAAGTGATGTATGACCCCACTCCTCTAAAATTACTGCTGCTAACTCTAACAGTGAAAGGACACATTTTCCAGAGTTTTATTCCACTACCACCATCTCTTCCCCCGGTGCAAACGTCCTTTATAGTATAGGCATTTACCTATATCTCCTCAAGAATAATCATCACAGATAAGAAACAAATAATTGAGTTGTTTTCCAGTATAATTTCATTTTAAAATTTAAAATGATTTTAAAGATCTTAAAAGATATTTTCAGACATTATTCTGGACGCATGGAAATGCATCCACAGAGCAAACATCTATCCAAGAACAGGCTGTCCTTAACTTATGAGCATTTATTCACACTAATCCCAGCCATGGTCACTGTAAATCGTACCTGCCAAAGACTCACAGTTGCTACTCTCTGGAGCACTCAGCTCTTACAGAAAATCTTTGCTGCCAGCACAGACCTAACTACAAACCCCAGAGCCCATGCTCTTGACAACAATTGCCCTCAATGGGCTAAAGCCATCACTGCTCCTTCAATGCAAGAACCTCCATGTTGTTTCATGGTTTGTGATAGTCTATTTCCATCGCTGAGTGAAAAGAAAGTGAGTTTTTCTTTCACTGCCCTGTTTCAAATACAGAAAACTATCATACATGACCATGGGCACTAGCATATCATTACTGGGAGTCACTGTTTTGGGAATAGGAAAGTCCTTGATTCTAACACTGATAAAAGTAATTCTTACAGCTTCCACCTCTTGGTTTCTTTGGCAATTTTAAGAGCTACTGCTGCTGAGAATAAGTGTAAAGGGCTAAACATAATTACCATTCCCAAAGGCTCTCTCCTTGTTACTAAGACCTTACAAAGTCAGCCAAGGCCATCAGCTCTGTAACAATGTGAATCACCAGCATAAGGAGTGGAATTCTCACTGACATTGTCAAATCGGGTGGGGATAACAGGAAAAAGGAAAGCTTACTTTCATTGCTGGAAGAAAATATTATTATTAGCATTCAACAAATCCCACTATATAAGATAGTTAAGTCTACAAGATCTCATTACTTTCATAATTTAATGCTTAAATATTTTTAAAAACCAGTAATGAAACTAGTTTGTGGTTCAGTACTACAAAAAAATAGCATTTGGAAGATAAAATATCAACTAAGAAAGTTAAAAGCATCATTTTGTAGATCTAGTTGCAATACCCCCATTTTTTTTCTACTAGAGAAAACATGTCAGAAAGAAAATCTCTTAAATTTTGGACAACTACAAAAAAAAAATCTCTGAAGAAGAACCAACTTCAATCCCAAAGAGACTTTTAAATATGTTGCTGATAAAAAAGAATCTTCAGCTTTCTAAAGATTTTATACAATTGGAGAGAGAAAAAATTCATTAAATTACCTAGAACTGCCATCACTGTGCCATGCTCTCTCTTCCTCTTCAGACGTTCCGCCACTGACAGCAACAACTTCACCTTCCTAAAAGATGGTGAATACATATTTTATTCTGTAATTTTACAAAGTCACATTCTGTGATTACAGAAAATATCAGTGATATCTAATTCAGTCAGGTATCACTTAACAATGGGGATATGCTCTGAGAAACACACTGTGCAAACATCACAGAGTGTACTTACAAAAACCTAGATGGAGAGCCTACTATGCACCCAGGCTACGTGGTACTAATCTTACAGGACCACCACAGTATACGCAGTCCACTGTTGACCAAAATGCCATTATACGGCACATGACTATAGTACCAATCGTATTAAGATATTTAAATTAAAACCTGATTTAAATTAGGTGTAAAAGGTCTTATACTTTTATACAAAAAAATTAAGAGTACTTAATAATTATTAAATGTATCCAAAGATATAATACTTATTAATATTAAATTCAGAGCAATCTCTTGGATGATTAACATATTTTGTTTGTTGTTTTTTTCTTCAAACCTCATATCTTCTAGATTGGATGATATCAAACTCCATAGTTAATAGTTGAAATTAATTTTTAATTCTTGGGCCTTTTCTAAAACAGAAGCTTTCTTGAAATTTCTATAGATGCTTTGAGAAACTTAAAATTAGAAACTTTTATATTTTGTTCATTATTATTATTATTATTAAAAACAGCTTTATCATACAAAACAAAGGATATTTCAATTCTGGTATTATTTTATCCAAATGGTAGAGAATTGAAAACTACCCAAACACTGTTTCTCTTTAGTAAATATTCACTGGTCAAAGTAGGAGATTCTTGTGAAGCCATTTTCTTTATAAAAATTGGGGGGTTTTGGTCACAAAATCTTACACAACTTCTCCCCTGCTCAAATAAACTTTTATTTTCCAATAACAATAGCAGCTCACATTAATTAAGCTTTTACTGTATGCCAGTAAAAGACAGTAAAACTATTCTAAGCACTTTATATCATCCGTTTTGATCTGGACAAAACACTGCTGGTGATAGGGAGAAAATAAGTAAAAGAAACTAAAGCTTAAAAAAAGTTAAGAAATTTATTCAAGGCAGTACAATTAATAAGCAGCTAAGCTTAATTTGAATTCAGGTCATTTTACCCCAAAGCTTAGACCACTCTCCATAAGAATAGTTCAGTATTATTATTTGCTGGGTAGATTCAGATCATTTTTCAGGAGTATAATAGGATGTGTTCCTTTACTACTTAAATAAAATAGTAGATTTTGAGAGAAAAAGTTTTCCTTTTTTGATGTCTCAATAATGAAGAATGTAACTATTCCACAGACTGGAATAGTTTTCAAAATATAAGCAAACATAAAAAGATCAAAATCCACCAGTAGGTTTTATTTAAACAAATTTAATCTGTCAATATAACTGAAAAAAATCTAAACAAATGATCTGATTATTCCCACCTTTAGTATATTCCTTTGTTAAAGGAGAAGAAAAGAAACATACTCCCACATTCTAAATACAAAATAAAAGGGAACTATATGGAAGTACAAAATATTTGAACTGAAAAAAAAACCCTAGAATTCTTTCCATTAAGTTATTGTGCCCAAGGTGATATTCTGTTCTCAATGTAGTCCTCCAGAAATTTATTCAACTGCTCTAAAAGGATGTTAAAGCATAAACAAATTAGTTCTAAAGACAAATGAAGGATTTAGAAAGTTTTTTTTTGTGATATACCTGAAAATATGTTTCTAATAAGCTGAATCATTTAAAATATTTTATAGAAACTTATTACTAAAGGAATCATACTATAAATCTTTCAAAAAGAAACATTTTATAAGACAAATAACTAGCCCACATATATTTTGTTTTGTGTGTCTACTGAAATTGTCATGTGTCAAGTTTATGTAATTAATACTAACTACATAATTTGGTCTTTTTACCAGATTGGACATATCATCTTGACCTGGCCATACTAGGACTGAAAACCACTGGAGACTAACTTTTAAATTGGATTAGAATACTCTCAGTTTGAGTTAATATGGCCCTGACCATAGAGAATAACTCAGAGAATTCCCATATATGTCTAACACTGCAAACCATAATATGGCTTCAAAAATGTATAGCAGTCAGTATCTAAGATCATAGTCTTTGAGTGTGGGGGAGGGGGTGAGAGGCAGAGTTGGGGAGCGGAAGGGAGATGGTTTTAAGTGCCAAATAAGATGGATTTGTGATTGCAAATTGATTGCCTTGCTGAAAGAATATATAATTTAGTAGGACAATGATATTTATGGAAATAATTACACATAAGGAATATTTTAAAAATTACATTGAGAAAGCCATAAACTGGTACACAGATTAAAAACTAACCAAAATTACCAAATGCATTCTGATTAGTTGTTATAGTTACAGACTAGAGCTTCACGGTACCATTTAAAAAGCTTGGCTTTAGAATAAAAGGAACTTGTATTTAATCCCTGCTCTAAAATTTAATAGTTATGTAAATGTGTAATCTAAACATCTTTGAACCTCAGATATAAAATGAGAATAATTAATTCATATGCATTTGTTTGTGGATTTGATATGAATATGTGTGCCACGCCTGGTATATACATGGTAGGTCTCCGGTAAATGGAAGCTATCACAACCATTATAAGACCTAGAAATACCGTGTTTGAACAACATCTACAAATGTATCAATTAATGTGAAGAATGAAAACTCATATTAAAAAAAACAAATAAAAATGGAAACAGAAATTTATGAATGTGCTGAGATCTTACATCTGAAGAACTAGTGCCATTTTCTATTTCTTCCAAAGGTCTAGGAGTCTCTTCCAATGCAGATCTTGTACGATAATTGTGTTGATTTGCCTGCTGCTTTTTGGATTCTCCAAGATCCAGAAAATGCTCATGAGCATGATTCTGGAAAAAAGTAAATTTATTTACAGTATGCTTAAAGAGCATGCTTTTTACTTTAAAAGTTGTATATTTTCTAATTATAAAAAAACTCATTCATATATATCACAAGTGGACTCGATTGCAGTACCAGCTCAAAATTTTTAAATTACATCAAGTTAAATCACAGATTTACGATGATATGATGAAAATCACTTACTGATTGATAAGTTATGAAAACATTTTTGTCCTAAGTGACACAGATTTAAGGATTCATAACAGACTAAGTCTAACATTGAACTCTCCTGTACCCACACCAAACCTATATAACAGATATAAGAAAGAGGACCATGGACGGTGATACATATATAACATGCAGAAGCAAACTGGAAACCAAACTAGTGATCACAAAACTACCTTGCCACTATGAGCTAGGATACCAGGCGGCTGGCTCTCTCTTCTGCTGCAGATGAATGGGGGAAAAGTCTTCTGCAGCAGATGAGAACGAAATCAATAATCATCAAAAAATTGATCAAGTCCAATATGGGACATAGATGAACAAACTCAACAAACACAAGAATTTACACCTGAAAAAAAAACACTGGGGAATATAAAAAAATAAAGGGAAAATAATAAAGATTACCTTCAAAAAAAGAGTAAGATTGACATCAGACTTACACAATATATCCTACAATAAATATCATAGAATAAGAAAAAAAAGAGCACTATCTTTAAAGTATTGACAGAAAATAACTTTGAACCTATAATTATATCCTCACTCCTCTGAACCTATAAACTGTAATTATATACTCACTTTTTTTTCCTTCCTACTAAACTTCGTCTTAATGGATCCCAAAATTCTGTGCTAGGTTTTTGGTCAAGTTTTTTCTGTTAAAAAGTACTGACTTAAAAAACCAATTAACTTCAAAACTGCCACACACAGAAAAAACAAATGGTCCACAAAACATTCTCCTTTCTTTCAAGGTTTTACGACGTGTTATCATTAAACAGTCTTTTACTATTAAATGGCCAGCTGAGACAAATAGGTCTGAGATTGTTCTTCCACCACTGATTAAGATGAGGCAGCAGGTAATAGAGAGAATAACCATTTAGGCTTCTGAGCTTTCTGGACAGACCTGGTGACCCTGCCAGCTCTAGCAGCCTTCCTTTCCACCGTCTGCCTGTCTCATGCTGTCTCACGAACAGCAAAATAAACCAGAGGAGGAGAGTCAGAGAAGCTCTCAGCACACATGAGCTTGCTAGGAACCATATCAACAATGGCAGCACCACCAGATTTCAAGAATTTGGAGCCATCTTCCAGCTTCCTCCCAGAATGATGATCAATTTTCTCCTTTGGCTCAGCAAACTTGCAACCAATGTGAGCTGTGTGACAATTCAGCACAGGTGCATAGCCAGCACTGATTTGGCCTGGACAGCTCAAAATAATCACCCGAGCTGTGAAGGCAGCTGCTGCCATTGGTGGGTTATTTTTACTCTCACCAGCCATGTTGCCACGACAAACATCTTTGACAGACACATTCTTGACATTGAAGCCCATACTGTCCCCAGGAAGAGCTTCACTCAACGCTTCATGGTGTATTTCAACAGGCTTTACTTCAGCTGTAATGGTGACTGGAGCAAAGGTGACCACCATGCTGGGTTTGAGAACACCAGTCTCCACTCGGCACACAGGGACTGTACCAATACCACCAATTCTATGGATGTCCTGGAAGGGCAGGCACAAGGGCTTGTCAGATGGTTGAGTTGGTGGCAGGATGCAATAAAGAGCTTCAAGCAGCATGGTTCCACTGGCATTGCCATCTTTACAGATGACTTTCCATCCCTTGAACCTAAGGCATGTTAGCACTTGGCTCCAGCATGTTGCCACTATTCCAACCAGAAATCGGCTACTGTGTCAGGGTTGTAGCCAATTTTCTCAATGCAGATGCTGATTCCTTAACAATTTCCTCGTATCTCTTCTGGCCATAGGGTGGCTCAGTGGTGGAACCCATTTTGTTAACTCCAAATAAAAAGTCAAGTTCAGGTTCTTTTTAATGTGATTCTTTTTTTCTCTCCAGAAACTTTCAGAATGTTCTTGTTTTAGGTGTTCTCAAATTTCACTATAAAGTGCTTAGATGAGGTGTAAAATTTTTTATATTATTTTTTCCTTATTTATCCTGTTTGACACACTAGACAGAGGTTAATTCTAGGAGATTCAGGTGCATTATTTTTAACTCTTTCCTCCTTCCGTATATTTTCTCTTCTTCAAAGACTCTTACTAAATAATGCTTATGCTACTACTACTAATTGTGCATGCTCTCTCTCTCTCTCTCTATACAAATTACATAAATACACATAAACATACGTTCTTTACATTTCCCTCATTCTCTCCATCTCTTGATGTATTCTGGGAGAGTTCTTCAACTTGACTTTCCAGCTTACTCATTCATTTTCCGGTGTTATATATTCCTCTATTCAACCCATCCATTGAGTTCCTTATTTCAGTAACAATACGTTCCATCCCAATATCTCTAATAGCATCCACTCCAGAATTGCTTATTTTTACATCATGTTTCCAATATCCCCTCCTATCTAAGAATATGCTATTTTGAATATCTGTTTTGTGCATCCCATTAGCTTCCCTGTGTACACTGTGTTAATAAGTCCATGTGTAGTGTGGCTGTTTGTCCCCCCATCTTGCTCTGGCTTCACAAGTGCGTTGGGTGGTAATATTGCATTAAGGAAGGAGAGGGAAAAAAGTAAAAATCTAGGTCTTGCTTTGCACTCCTAAAAAAGATTCTGGATGTGTAGGGAGAGTATGCACCTCAAGATCTATAATACTGCAATCCAAGTTCAACCATTCCCTGTTCCTCTGTCTACCTCCACTCTTCAGTTCCTTCTCCATCACCAGAGTTGTCACTAGAACTCTTCCCTACACTTAAGCCCTTCTCTTGTTGGGGCAGCCACTTGTAACAGCCAAGTGAAATAAAAGACATTTTCACATACAAGGACACAAGATTTACTCCACACAGATTCTCTCTAAAAGATTACTGAAGGATTTTCTGTTTTTAAAAATTTGGGAAAACATGTAAAGGTACAAAAAAGGCAATAATGTTCAACTATAATCTCATAAATTTTGAGTAATCCATTGTTAAGAATGTAATGTACCTTGTTTCTTTAACATATATATATTTACCTACTCAAATCCATTTCATTATAAATCGCAATTTGTTCCATTTTGTAAAGCTTTATCCACAATTTTATACAGTAGTTCCTCCTTATGCATGGTTTCGCTTTCCACAGTTTCAGTTATCCATGGTCAACCATGCCCCAAAAATATTAAATAGAAAAATGCCAGAAATAAACATAAGTTTTAAATCATGAGCCATTCTGAGTAGCACATGACAATCTCACTCCGTCCACCAGGGATGTGAAGCATCCCTTTGTTCAGCATATCCACAGTGCATATGCTACTGCCCTTAGTCACTTAGTGAGCCATTTCAGTTATCAGATGACTATCGTGGTATCACAGTGCTTGTGTTCAAGTAACCTTTATTTTACTTAATAATGGCCCCAAAGCTCAAGAGCAGCGATGCTGGAAATTCAGATATGCCAAAAAGAAGCCATAAAGTGCTTCTTTTAAGTGAAAAAGTGAAAGTTCTTGACTTAATAAGGAAGAAAAAAAATCGTATGCTGAGGTTGTTAAGATCTGCGGTAACTGTTATTACAGCATATCATTATAAGTGTTTTATTTTATTGTTAGTTACTGTTAATCTCTTACTGTGCCTAATTTATAAATTAAAACTCTATCACAGGAAAAAACATAGTATATCCACGGTTCGGTACTAACAGCAGTTTCAGGAATCCACTGTGGGTCCTGGAACATATCCCCCGCTGATAAGGGGGAACTACTGTATTTCTTTAGGATAAATTCCAAGTCAAAGGACATAAATGTTTTTAATGCCTTAATAAATAACGCACTGGAAAGGAAAGCTGGTTGTCAACCAACATTTGTTCTCCCCTTCTTGCACAAAAAATAAAATTTTCTTTCTTGGAGTTTCATGTGACTCAACTCCGGTCAATGGGACATCTGGCACAATGCTGCAGAGCAACTTCAAAGAACCTTCCTCAGGAAAGCTTGTGTCCTTTGCACCCTCCTCACTGATGTGATCCTCTATCCTGCAGCCTTAAATGAAGATGCTGATATTTTGAGGTATGAGGTTAAATTCAACACACAAGAGGATCAGAAAAAGGAAAGAGCTTCAGTTCTCAACACTAAGGGCATCATATCAGGCCTGGACCACTTACTGAGGCTTTTACATCAAAGAGAAATATATTTCCACCTTGTTTAAACCACTGTAATTTTGGGACCAAACCTAGTGCCAAAAATCAACTTTATAACTGCTTTCTAAACAGTTTTTTGTATTAGTTTATACTTCCCACCTGCACATTAAGTACCCTCTATTTTAAGAATAAGAAAACACTGTAACTCTGAGATGAAAGATGGCATCTCATAATTTGCACATCTGTGATTATCAACGGTAGTAACCTAGTAGGTGTGCTTTCCAACCTTTCTCCATTCTCATAAAATCTGAAAAGCAAAAATGAGGTCATACTATAAACATTAGCACTTTAACTTGCTTTCTTCACTTAATGATAAATACATGAGGAACATTTCTCCAATGCATTGGAATGAGCTCTAACTTTTTAAAAAAGCTGTATAATATTCCATGTGTATATAGATGTCATGACATCCTACCTTTCTTCCATCAGTGAACACTAGAGTTATTCCAGTTTTTGCTCCCAGGGACACTATAAACATCTGCAATGGGCAAGCATGCATACATACACATGTATATTCACATCAGTACTTTTCTTTCTTAAAAAACAGTCTTTGAAGTACCACTATTGGATTAAAAGATAAGCACATCCTTTTAATTTTAATATATATTCCATGCATAAAAGGGGAAGCAACACAAACTCTCATCATCATTACATGAGTTTAGTGTCCCCACAACCTTGGAGTCTAAGCAAAGGACACAAAAAAGGGTATGCTTTCTAGCCACCATGAAAAAACCAACCAACAAAAACAAAAAAACAAAAGATTATTTCAGATTATACTAACAAGAATTCTGTGTGGGATCCTACTGATCCTAGAGTGGATATGTTCATGGTTTATAAAATAGCAAAGGACCAGTTGAGTCCTTTAAAGTCACAAAACAGAAAAAAAGAGCTCTAGAAAAGGAGATTAATTTAGAAGATTTAAGGAACCCCCCAAAAAAGGAAGGAGCACAAAGCTGGGTCAAGAGACCAGTTATCTTTTCTTTGTTTAGATCACTACTTAAATGGTGACTTGTAACTGAAAAGAAGTTCCATACAGTTTTCCTCAATTCCAGATTCGAAGGCTCTGAAACTTTCAAGCTAAGATGATTAAAAAAAAAAAGGGAATGGAAAAGTGAATAACTGTGATTCCTTGACACTCAAGGAGGTGAGCATGTATCTCTCCAGATTAGGGCATGACCAACTGAAATTCACTGGATCCAAAAGTTTTTCTAGAGTAGGATGACAGAGAAACCAACAGGGCAAACAGTAGAGACAATTTACGTCTTTTAATGGAGAAAAGAAAAATTAACTTATAGCAGCATAGCTGACTTGATTATCCACAATAACAAATAGGTGCAAAATAGCAAAAAAATGCATAGGACAAAAAAAACCAACAAACTTTTAAGGTGTGCAACCAATGGCACAACTAAAAAAAGATCTTGCTTAGGTTCATGATACCATTTATTAGACTTAATGGGCATATAACAATTGGCATTTGGGGAAGAGGTATGCTAGAAGGCAGGAAACGTAAAGTTAAAAGTTTTAAATGGTAAACACAATAGATAATCCAAAGAGATAATCAAGAATTAACTATATTAATTTTATTTCATTAATTAAATATCCTGTTTATAATGTTAACATTTTTAATTACAAAAGCACCTTAAAATGGTCATTATACTTACGCAACAATTATTAAACATCAAAGTAATTACTATTTACCTTTGAAATAGTGGGTATTTTATTCTCTTTTGGAATAGCCAAGTGTTTTCTCTTCTCTTCTGATCTGTAAGTCTTTATTTCTTCTTCTCCCTTTGCAGTTCTCCATTCTTCTTGCCTACTGAAAGAAAATTAAAAGCCACATATACATGTTAAACTAGAATTTTTACAACTGATTTCTCTCCAAAAGGAATGTTAGGTGTCAGAGAGGGAATGCTACTCCTGGTGTTTTCTTTTCAGATGGAGGCATGCGATAAAGATTTCTGAGTCTGAGCTCTGGACATCTGGCATTAAATGACTGGAATACTGGAAAGACAGACTCTATCTACTTGAACTTCATACCACTGTTTCTGCTATGTTCTTTGTAAAATCAAGTATTAGGTTCTGGGAACATGGTTATCCTAAGGTAACTGCTTCAAGGGTTAGAAACTGGATTTACTTATTTTTTAAAAATTATGTCAGTGTAGGGCTTCTGCTGTCTGTGATAATCTTGTGTGCCATATAGATAGCTGGAATCTTTAAAAAAAAAAAAAAAGAGGCACAAAAGAACTTTGAGGTTGAACTAATATGTCTCCTAATGCCCTGAAAGAACTACATCTCCCCAGTGAAAGGCAGGTCAGGCTCTAGTTACTGAAAAAACTTCAACTCTATTATCTAGGCATCAAGCTGCAATGGAGCAACACAGAAATTTGAGGAATATTAATTATGAACTTTAATTTCATGGAAGCTGAACTCAGAAGGACAAGAGAATTTCATTTTTACTTTAATTCCCTACAACTTTAAAGTTTTTGAACTGCAATGTTATTTAATCTTTGAATTTTAATTATTCCCTGGAGATGTCACAGTTGCAAGGGAGTTAATATTCAAACTTGGGAACAGCTCTATAATGTTGATATTTTATTACTAGAATATATTAAGTCATTTTACTTAACTGTAGAATCTCTAATATGGCTGGTTATAATTCTGAATGGGAAATGAGTAAACTTAAATCTTGTGAAAAGAATGGCCTTGGCCTTGATTTAATTTTTTGTTTGTTCTTGACAATTTTTTATTTGTTCTTTTTTCAATTAAACTTTTTACTGAGATAACTGTAGATTCACATACAGTTGTAAGAAATAAAACAGAGAGATTCCTTGTATCCTTTACCCAGTTTCCCCCAGTGGTAATATCTTGCACAACTATTGTACAATATCACAACCCGGGTGGTTGACACTGGTACAACCCACTGGTATTATTCAGAATTTTAATTCTACTTGTGTGTGTATTTAATTCTATCAAGTTTATCAAGGGTAGGTTTGTGTATCCATCATCCCAATCAAGACACAGAACATTTCCATCACCACAAAGGTCTCTTGTGGTGTCCTTTTAATTACCATACCCATCTTTCTCCTCTCCTCAGCCCTTCTTCCCTCCAATATCTAGCAATTACTGATCTGTTCTCCATCTCTATGCTTCTGTCATTTCAAGAATAGTCCATAAATGGAATAATACAGTATGTAACCTTTGAGACTAGTTTCTCACTCAGTTTAATTCCCTCAAGATTCATTCAAGTTGTTGTACCAATAGGCTGTTCCTTTTCATTGCAGAGTAGTATTTCATGGTGTGGATATATCAGTTTGTTGAACCATGCACCCACTGAAGGACATCTGGGTTGTTTCCAGGTTTTGGCTATTACAAATAAAGCTGCTATACATTTTTGTACAGGTTTTTGTGTGAAGATAAGTTCTCATCTCTTTGGGATAAATCTCCAAGAATGCAATCACTGAATCACACAGTAGTTGCATGCTTAGCTTTTTAAGGAAGTGCCAAACTGTCTTCCAAAGCGGCTGCATCATTTTACATTCCCCCCAGCAATGCACGAGTGATCCAGTTTCTCCATACCCTCCCCTGCATTTGGTGCTGTCACTATACCTATCAGAATGGCTAAAATATAGAGAGATTATTTCATTGTAGCTTTAATTTGCATTTCTCTTATGGCTAATGATGTTGAATATTTTCTCATGTGTTTATTTGCCATCCGTATATCCTCTGATGAAATGTCTGTTCATGTCTTTTACCCATTTTCTGATTGGATTGTTATGTTTACTGTTGAGTTTTGAGAGTTCTTCATATATTATAGATATTAGTCCTTTGCTGGCTATGCGATGAGATTTAATTTTAATTAATGTACTAGTCTGACCCATTTAAAAGCCTTAGAGCAGCAAACTAGAAACTACCTACCAGGGTATACCCCAGGAAGATTCTCAAAGGAAGGGTACTAAGTGTTGAGGCAAAGCTCCAGGAAGGTCGAATATCCTGTGAAGTAATGGCCACAGCCTCGCTTGACCACAGGGCTCAATGCTTAAGCCCAGTGAAAAAGAGAAAAAAAAAAGGTGAAGAATATTTGGAGAGAAACAAATCTTCCCCACTCATGATTCCTTCCAAGTGCAGGGACCTCAACCAGCAACTAGCAACCCACTCCTGGCCTCTTTTCACCTTTTTACTCATTCTTTTTCAGGGGAGGAAGAGTGGACTAATTAATTGGTGTGCTCTGGAAGGAAAAACCAGCTTAGCATGGCCCACTCCCATGCCACTGCTTGCAATGTATACGTTCTGCTCTGCATATCAAAGAAGCAAACTAGCTGCCTCACGTGGGGAAAAATACTGTAGCCCAGTGCTACCTGTGTTTGAGGTTCAGTATTAGGAAGCACACTTTCATGCAGATAAAAGCCACATTCTTCACAGCTCTATCAATAATAAATAGTAATATTCTGATTTCCTGTCTATTCTTTTGTGTTTTCAATTACTTCAGAACTATTGTTGAAAAGATCGGGGTTATTTATTGCACCCCTTACTAACCTTAACATTAGAATTAAAAAGTGGGCAAGAATCCAGTTAAACATATATTATGAGAGTTATTTTTTTATTAAGAACATCTGGGGTATTTCCTGCCAGATAAAAAGTTATTGTTTAAATTTATACTTTAGGTATATACTTAATCCTAAATCCTAATCAAAAAGTATAATCTATATGAATGTTCAGATTAAAAAATGTTTATTTTAATTATTTAACTACTATTATCTTTTGAGTTTACAAACTAGAAAATCCTAAAGTCAAATTCACATTTTCATCTTCAGATTTTTATTATAGCATACAGTCAGTATTAGCTGGGTTCACATGGACCACATTCATGAATATTTCATTACTAAAGAATCAAAACAGGGGGCCGGCCCAGTGGCATAGTGGTTAAGTTCACGCGCTCTGCTTCAGAGGCCTGGGGTTCACAGGTTTGGATCCCAGGTGCGGACCTACACACCACTCATCAAGCCATGCTATGGTGGTATCCCACATACAAAATAGAAGACGACTGGCAACAGATGTTAGCTGAGAGCCAATCTTCCCCACCAAAAACAAAACAAAAAAAGAATCAAAAGGAACTGGATATAAAGTTTCCTCATAACACAGACCTTGAGTAAGGATTATATCAGATCAATACTTTTTAATTTATGCATGTATACTTTTAAATATAAAAAAAGAATTATTTTAATATATAAAAAATATTTATATAATGTATTACCAATAAATAATGTACTTCCACTATGCCTCTGATATGTTGTGAATGATTAGTAAAATCCATAAAAAACTTAATTATAACAAAGTTTATGCAATGTGTTTTAAGATACAGTCAAACAAGACAAACTAAGATTTAAATAAGCTATTGGATAAAATTTCTTATTTAGTCAATCCAAATTTATGATTCCCCCCATTCACCTTAACACATATCCCCCCCCATATCACTGACATGAATCATTCTAGAAAAGAACATAAACTGAAATTTAATTTTTCTCTAGAATCATGAATAGTTTAAAACACAGGCTTTTCAGATAAATTTAAAATATAGAGCTGCAAAGGTACTTTGCAGACTATAATTACAAATGAACACAAACAACTGTGGTACATAAAAATTCAAACTCCCCTTACCTGGCTACACCAGCTGACAGCTCAGGTACTACCACCCTTCGACTCCAAGCAACAAGATCCCGCTCTGTGGCTATTTCACTTCTTGGTGCATTGCTGTGCATTTGCCGGACACCTTCAATTTGTCCACTACGCCTCAGTCCTACATTTGGTGGTGAATGAACCTCAGAGGTAGAACTTACAGAGCCTAAGTGAAAAAATTAACATAGTAAGTTCTATTTAGAGATACTTCTCCATTAGCTCATAACAGAAAAAAAAGTCCATACTATATTCCACATGAAACTTCATACTGTATAAGTAATTAAATTACCAAATCAGGAACTACACTACAGGCAAAAGTTTAAGGGAAATGAAACATGGTTATTCAGTGATTAGATAAGCTAACGAATCAAAATTATTGACTGTTAAGTCTCAAAGATGTAAAATCACTACTTTAAAAAGAATGCTATGTATTTTTGGGAAAACTTTATAAGAAGCAAAACCAGACAAACCCAAGAACATTTATGGTTCATAAATCTGCTTTAACTTTTCTCTTAAAATTTAATAATATTCAACAATAAGAGTGATGAGATGTTTGACAGTGTAGCTTTGAATATATTTCATAAATTATGGAATGAATTTATTTTTAAAGTTTTTCTAAGTTCTACATGTTTATCATAGAAAATTTGGAAGAATACATGTTAAGAAACTCATTATTTACAGTTTGAAACCTTATATTATGAACATTTTCTTAGGTCATAAATACTCTTCAAAAACATAATCATTTTGGCAACCTAATATTTCAATTTATGGAGACCATAATTTGTTTAAATGCTGTTCTACTGTTGGAGATTTAGACTGTTTCAGTTTCATATTTCACTTAAAAGAATCACTGCTTACCTCTACTTAAACGGCTGGTATTACTGATACCCACTTCACCAGAACGTCTCAGGTCTTGCTCCTGTTGTAGTCTTTGAATCATGCTGTCCAGTGGGCTGATCTCCTGGTTTGCTTGCTGACTTAAAACTTGGTTCAGTCCTATGTAATACCACACAAAATGCTAAGAATACTGTAGTCAACTATTCAAACCATTTTACTCATTAACTTGATTTTGAGTCCAGAATTAAATATAAATTTTGTTGGAGTAAAAGGCCTAAAGTGATCAACTGTATATGATGGGAGTAAAAGAAAAAGGAAAAAGGGAACATGCCCCCCTCAATCTTAATTTATTAAAAATTACAATGGTGATGATAATACCTAACTTTTACTAAGTGTTTACCATGATTCAGGCACTTATACAAGTCTTGCAATAACTCAATTAGGTATGTATTATTAACTCCATTTTACAGATAAGAAAACCAAAGTAACTACTCAGTCATATATCTAGTAAGTGACAAAAGTAGGATTTCATTTTAGATTATAGTTTCTTTTAAAAAGGCAAATGTTACTACCCATCTTCTCAAAGAACTTTACTGCTTCATTTACTCAACAAATTCTTGAGTGTCTACTACTATGTGTTAGAAATTATGCCAAGGAACTGAGGATTCAGAGGTGAATAAGAGACATTAAGGTCTCTGACCTTTAGGGATCTAACATTCTAATGGGGAATTGAACAATAAAAATCCATTCATAAATGCAGATTGTGAAAAATGTTGTTAAAACCAAGATGATGAGAAAGAAAAAATGGGGAAGAAAGAGAGATGGGAACTACCTATGGTGACTCAGAAAAGTCAAAAAAGCCCTCCTTGAGAAGGCAGCATTTGAGTTAAGAATTTGTCATCCATGGAAAGAGCTAGAAAAAGAACACTCCAGATGGAAGGCAAGAGTTGGTACAAAGGCTCTGAGGTAGGAAGGAACTTGGTATGTTTTAACCCATCCTACTTTTCTGGCAACCACTCTCATTCGTACCAGTCTTGTGGGATTACCTGACTCTTCTACATTCCTAATACAATAAACATGTTGATGCTTTGGAGCTTTTGACCACAATACTCCCACTTCAAGTATAAATACGATAAACATTAACTTATCCTTCAAGCACCAACTAAAATGGCACCTCCATGATACTTCCTCTGTGAAATCTTTCCAGACTACCCATGAAAGAATTAGCTGAATCTTCTTTTACTTCCTCAAACAATATATGGTAGTCCTCCCTTGTCTGAGGTTTTGCCTTCCGAAGTTTCAATTACCTATGGTCAACCGTGGTTCAAAAGCATTAAATGGAAAATTCCAGGAAAAAAAATCTGTTAAGTTTTAAATTACATGCTGTTCTGAGTAGTGTGATGATATCTTATACCGTCCTGCTCCATCCCGCCCTGGACACGAATCATCCTTTTGTCCAGCGTATCCACGCTGTATAGGTTGGTACTTGTTAGTCACTTAGTAGCCATCTCGGTTATCAGATTGACTGTTTTGCTAACACAGTGCTTGTGTTCAAGTAACCCTTATTTTACTTAATAATGGCCTGAAAGTACCACTAATCTCTTACTGTACCTAATTTATAAATTAAACTTTATCATAGGTATTTAAGTATAGGAAAAAACATAATACATATAGGGTTTGGTACCATCCACAGTTTCAGGCATCAGCTGGGGGGTCTTGGTACGTATCCCTTGCAGGTAAGAGGGGACTACTATATATATGTCATAGTACTCAGCCCAATACAGAAAGGAAGCACACTAGTTAGGTTCTTCCAAAGCATGGATTGTCTTATTTATCTTCATATTCTAATTCTAAATCTTACCACAATGCTAGGCATATAAAAATGTACAATCCTGCTGAACGAATAAAAAAATGTATAAGTGTTATGAGATATATGAAAGCATTGCCATGAAAGTAAAGAAGGGAAAAATTAATATCAGGTGTGTGGGTATATAAGAGGATTTGATGAGATCAGAGTTTTAAAGCGGGCTGGGAAGTAGTGGTAGTAGTAAGAAAGGTGTAAGGCTAAGGGGAAATTAAGCACATAATGTTATTTGATTTTATAAGAGAAAACTAAAATTCAATGGGATAAAATAACTTGTCCAAGGTCACAAAGACAAAAAGAGGTAAAAGTAGACAACAGTAAAACTTAAAATGCCTGTGGATGCTTCTTTCCTGGTATGCTGCTGGGAAAATATCTAATATTTGAACATCAAAGAGTAATCTGATATAGACCAAGTTTACAACTGAGGAAGCACATTTCAAGTGTATTGTTCAGTGTAAATATAACAAAACTGCATTCAAGGCAACTTATTATTATAATAGCCAGCATCTATTTCACCTAACTCTAAGGGATTTCCCAAAATAAATTTTACTATAGATCTGGATCTGCAAATAGAAATGTAGTGAGAAATGATGGTGAAGTTTTTACAAAAGGTATTTTTCTTTTGTTCTATTTTTGTACTTGGTAAGTCTAAAACAATGAAAAATAAGATGTTTACCCTGAATTCTGTGACCTAGAACACAAAAATTCTGTGACTCACTTTGAACCCATAATTATTGCAATGGATTCTCTTGTGGCCCTGTACTAATAACTGGCATCCATTCATTTTCAGGATCAAGTCTACTTTTTACTCTAAGGGCAGCTAAGAATGTAAGAACAATGGACTGGGAGTCAGAGCTGGGTTTGAGTCCCCGTGATTCCACATATTTTAAGTTGAACAAGACATACGTTGTTAAATTTTCATTTTCTCAACTTCTAGCTTTGGGATACCATAGATATAAAGATTGAATGACATTATTTATGACAGCCCCTTATAAACTGGCAGAAAAAGTAATAATCACAATAATTAAGTAGCACTGATATTTTAATAAATGAAACCTTTCCTTATTTCCTTGTGCCTGAAATCCTAGCCTACGTATCTATTTTGAGACCTGGGCAAGATCTGATTCTTGCTAGTTCCCCTCCAAGAGACTGAAGGCATTTATCTTAATTTCAGTCCTATGACCAAGACTTCTCTAATAAATGAAGCTTCCCTAATCTGAATGCCTGCTTATACTCCTTGAATACTACGTGTTCACAGATTCTTTGAGCTCATGCTGTGTCCATGTATTGGGACATTTTAGTTTCATATCCTCTGGATATTCAGGTCTGCTGGACTGTACTACTCTCTACAAGTAGCAGCAGAGACTACTCCTCTAATGCTTCTCCTCCCCTCCATCCTGAGTGAGCATGTCTAGTCCCAGTAGCAGCCTTTCCTATCCTATATGTCCATCTTCATCGCAATTTCATGCCAATCCTTTAAGAAAAATAAAAGTGGGTTCTCTATAATGTGATGAGATTGATTTTTCTGTGCTGCTTACAGAATCTAAATTCATTATTTAAAAGTTACTTAATATATATTATATCCTATATGTGTCCATTGTATCTACTTATAAGTTTTGTCCATTATGCTAGAGTCCACAACTTAAAAAATATTTTCATAAACATTTTTCTTGTCTAAAATATAACAGAAAGATTAATAATTGCAAAACTGGTTTAACCTTTATAGAATCTCTCCATTACTTTCACTTAATAAATTAGTGCTACATTTCTTATCAAAAGGGGGGAAGAAGGAGTCTGCAGACCTTGTCTCCATTTCAACTCCCATTCAATTCTTCAACTAATTTGACTTTCACCCTCCATTTCTTCACTAAAACAGCTCTTAACACTTTTCATTTCTAACTACTTATAAACTTCTAAAAGTTGATCACTTCTTAAATCAATCTTCAATGTGAATAGGCTGTCAAGTCTCAGATTCTCTCTCTCACATTATACTGTTATTCCCTTTAATAACATTTATCACAATTTTTAACTATGTATGTGTTTATAATTGTGTTTATTAATCTACCTCACTCCATAGCTTAGTAGTTATCAGGGACAGAGAAGATTTTCTATATATGTTGTTGAATGAATAAACAAATGAATTGACCCATCTCATACCAAACAGGTACATATCCTCTCAGTCCCCAGAGGTTATAAATTGATACAGACCAAAATTATTGCCTTAAATCTCCAATTTTCCTTAATTATCTTGTAATATTTAAGCAATATTCAAAGAACTTTAAAGAAGTATGAAAAAACTATTTTACTTCTCATTTGTTCAAAATAATTAAAAATAAATTAGCAATTTTATAAGACTTCAGTAGGAAAAGAAAAATTTGGTTATATATGAAAAAAGCATTTACCTGAGGAAGTTACTCCCATCTGAGGGATGAGTTGCTCCTCCCTGCAATTTTCACGACCAGGAACTAATCTCTGATATCTTGATGGATGAGGGTTACCATCAACATCAACCAAAAAAGGGGGAGGCATGAGATGAGGTGCTTGCTGAGTCTGTTCATCTAATACAAAATTGTTGGCATCACGGATAAGGGGTCGATAATCACTATGAAAGAACATCTGATCTGCTATCTGTAAAGAGACAGGTCCATAAAAGATTGAAAAAAATAAAAAATTTTTATTATAAATTTCTAATGGAATGCAAATGTTTCAATATAAATTATGGTATTAAGCAATAATATAAAAGAATATTCTTTTCTTGAGTTAACTGTAAATAGATCTTTATATTTTCTACATTAAATTTTATGATCAGGAAAGTAGCTGCTTTGAATTTTCTCTGGAACAAGGAAAAGACTGTAAACATAAAACACTAATATTAAAAATAAATTATATAATTTCAAATTAAATGATAAAATCCAAGTATAAATCATTCAGTGGTACTGTTACTTTAACAGAGCTACCAAGATTTATCTTATTTTTTAAATTATTAAATATGGTAATTATTTCTTTTAGCCTTTTGCAAAGGGAAATCATTCAATGAATTTAGTCTTCGAATTACACTCTTTAATGAAATCACTTATACAATTTAAGAAAACTTTAAAAAAAGAGAGGAAGATTGGCAACAGATAACTCAGCGAATTTTTTGCAGCAAAAAAAAAAAAATTTGAAGGAAAATCTTTAAGTACACAGTAAGCGTGGCTTATATGATATAAAACATTAACATGACATGATTTTCCAAGAGTCAATAAACATTCTAAAAGTTTTGAAATAATATAAAATTATTAATATGAACTCAAGCCTGACATATCCGTAACTTCAAAATTTTATTGGTTAATTTGGAATTTCTTAAATGAAACTATGATCTATTCAATTTTTACTATGATTATCTTTTACTATGATTATCTCTAACACAAATAAGTAATTCAATCTTTTAGTCACTAATCTTAAGAGTCTTTAATATTTAAAAACATTAGTAGCTACCATCAGTGGGCCATACATTTTTGAGAAGCACATGAAAGCCACAGATTTGCACCCCAGATAAATGAATATCATCCAATAAATAAAACATTTTACATAATTTCAGAGTCCTTCTATGGACAACATCTCCCATCCCCAGCTTATATACCCCAACTTAAGAACTGCTATCTAGATTGCTCTAGCAAGCTAAGTAAAAAGTTATTCCTTCTAAAATATAAAGATTATTAAATAAGATCTAACGTCTATTACAGAAAAGAGAGATTTAACAACTATCTTCACCTTCCTCTCCAAAACGTAAGTCTCCAGCTATTTAAAATATGCTTCAAGCTTTACACTGAATGCATAAATGATTCTCACCCACCTCCAAAAAATACAACCCCTAAACATCCATAGATTAAAAAAAAAGCCTAAGAAGATACACAGTCATCATATTTTACCTTGTCATATTTGCTACTGGAGCCAAAGCCAAAAATTAAAAGATGTCCATGCGAGTCTGTACATGCAAAATGCTGACCATCAGGAGAGCACTTGCAGTCGAATACTGCACCATGTCCTTGGCCTTCAATCTGAAATGCATTTAACCAACAATCAGAAAACTGCCATTAAAATATAAAGAACTGGTGGCTACTGTTTCTAAAATTTTATGATAAAAGGTATCTAATTACACAAAAGATGTATAAGTGTACATGAAGTGAAGAATAAGTATAACAAACACAGTAGAGTAACAAAAATTCTGAATCTTCATGAAAAGTGCCAGATTAATAGCCTTGAAAAACAAAGTGCTCTCTTTATCCACAGACCAGACACAATTCAGGAAATAAAACACCACCAATCTCCCCCACCCATAGAATTCTGCTTCATGTCTTTAACGCAGATTTAAAATGTAATTGCGCCTTACATTCCATCTTATCTGCATTTAATCAAGCCCTTTCAGCAAAGGCTGACAATGTGTAGTAACTGTAGTGATTTTTTTTGTAATTCTTGGAAGTAGTAGCCAGAGATCGCTGCTCACAAGACACGAAATTTTTTTCTTTTTGGTAATAAATTCCCTTGATGGTCTGACTCATCTTTTAAATGGTGAATTTCAAAGGTTAAAGAAAAGGTTTTCTTTACCTGATAATTGTTTTCTGTTTTCCAGTTCCATTAATCCAGAACGAATGGGTTTCTCCCTGCAACCTGTCAATCAAACAGAGGTGGCCAATCACCACTCTGAATTTTTTTTGCTCTCAGTGCTTCTTCAGACTATGTTCCAGTTGAAAACTTCTTTAGCAGTGTTCTGAAAGAGGTAAAAATTCTACCCTATCTAAAGCACATCTAGGGACTGAATTTCAGAAAACAACTAAAATAGGGAGTGGACTCCCTAACAAATAACAACTAAGGATGATTTTCAACAAATGTGATTGGATTTCTGGATTAGCAGAATCGGAACACACACACATTATCAGGTAAGAAATACCTCCTCTCAGTTCCGGTATCCACTGATCTAGAACAAACTGAATTTTATTAGTAATATCCCAATATCCCAGGAAATGCTTGGAAAAGAGAGAAGTAGTAATTTTCTTTCTTCCATGATAAAAATATGGCATAAGGATGGATGTGCACTTCACCAAATACAGAAGTGAAATTAAAATTAGAAGAAGAACAGTTGATTTCTCAAGGAAAGTTTGCCAAAAGAGAAAATTTGGTCAAAAGAGAAAATATCACGTTAAAAGGAAGGGCTCTGCCTAAGAAGTTTATATAATACCACAAATGGGATTGCCTCAAAAAGAAAACTAGGTTTTATTTTAGCCTGTTGAAAAGAAGGAATGTGCACACTGGCGTTTATAAATGCTGCTTTGGATGGTGATAATAATGGAAAAGAAGTCAGAATAACTTTTCTTAAAATTTAATCATATGAAAGAAAACTGGTGAACTTACCTAATGTCTAATGTACTTAAAGATTTACTATAAGAGAAAATGAAATGTAAATGAAACAGATCATTTCTTGGTTGTGAAGAAAGTTGGAGGAGAAGACAGCAGACTAAGGGCACTGATTCTAAGTCTGCTTTAAAACGATTCAAAAACAAGAAAGAGTAGAACTACTTCTCCCAATTAACATAAGGGCATGAGTAGCTATATAGCACAGTATTTGCCAAAAACGAAAGATTACAAGTAAAATTATCAGGATTCAATGTTTTCTAGTCAAATAAAAAGTTACATGTACTTTTATAAATAGGTAGAATTTTACATGAAAAACTCAAGACTAAAGAATTGAAATTTTTTTGCCGTGTGTTGTTAGATGTCTTATTTATCTCAGTTCACTCAAAATTTTACATAAGCCAAAACAAAAAAGGAACTACTTTCAATTTCAGAAGTGTAACACAGTCATGCATTGCTTAATGACAGGGATACCTTCTGAGAGATGCATCCTTAGGCGATTTTTGTCATTGTGCAAACATCACAGAGTGTACTTACACAAACCTCGATGGAATAGCCTACTACACACCTAGGCTATATGGTACTAATCTTATGGGACCACTGTTGTATATGCAGTCCATCATTGGCCAAAACATCATTATGCAGTGCATGACTGTACCTTATTCTAAGTCTAAGTTTACAATTCTAAGTATACAGTAGAACAAAAGAAGAGATGTGAAAGGAGTCTGGCTCAGCAAAAAGGTATTTGAAGGATACCATCACATGGGGGTAGTGGTGAGGATTAATCAACCCTATACCCGATATCTACCAATGTTGCCACATTTACAGTTAGTAAAAGATCTTTAAAAGAATACTTGGGAGATGTGGAACTTACAAAAAAAAAACCAGAAAAAATAGCAATCAGGCTGAAGATCATTGTGATTCCTACATAACATGTACCATTGTGAACATGGCAGAATGGTACCAATTTTCTTGGTGTAAGGCATCGGTATAACTCCAATGTGACTTACTAGAGAAAATAAAAGTGTATTTCAATAACATTAGAAAAGGAAAAATACATTATTTGGATTAACCATTATTCATTAAAGAAGGCATTGAAAGAATCTGCTTTACTCAAGAACCAATTAGAAAAGATGCCCATAACTTTTTATTAATTAAAATGCCAAATTTATCTTTAGTAATGGCTCCTCAGATAATCAACATCCATTAATTACAAAACGCAGACTAGGCTTTCCAGTTGATATAAAGTAGGAAAATATTTTATGTTCTCTATGTAAATATACCCTAGCTGTTTTTATGAATTATGCTATGATCAACTAAGCCAACCAAAAAAGAAAGTTAAATATTTCTCTCAGAACAGGATTTCATCTTCTTAAACCAGGGTCAAAGTATTTATAAGAATTCTCAAAGAAAGAGTTTAATAATAAAGGCACTATTTGAATATGCATGTGTAACTAGAAAGCAATGAGGCTTATATTCAAACACCTAGAGGAAGAAAATATCCTCTTTAGCCATATTAAAGTTGTATGGGCCTATCATAAAATTAAATATATTGCTTAACAAGAGAATATGTCAACATAAAATTTAATACTGTATATAACTTATGTTAGTACTTATTGCATGCTGTAGTAAATTAAAAAACAGAAAGAAATGACTAATAATCACAAATTTCAAAATAAATGAATTTTAGATCAATTATTTTTCTATCAAGTATGCGGGCTAAACATTATTTGGGACATAGGTGAAGACCATATAATAAAACTCATACACAATAAAATCACAGTAAGGAAAGCTGAGAAAATCCAGGAGACAGTATTTATGAATAAGTGCAAAAATTCCAAGAATAGGAGTTAAATGAAAATAGAAAAATATATTTAGCAATTATGATAAGAGAAGTTATTCTGTTTTGTTTTTTAAAGCAATGGATGAAAGGATCAGACAAGTTGAAATAATAATGACTCCTCTGTAGGAAAATTCTCATACTGACTAAAGAAATTCAGAAATATTTCCAAGAAATGGGTAGTACAATCCTGTTAGAGGTTTATACTAAATTTGAAAAAAATTAAGTCCATACAAAAAAGTGAGTTTAAGAGCTTTGATGATGACAGAATTGTCATATTTAATGAAGAATATTAGTACTTTTTTCAAGACAGAATACCATCCACAACTTCTAATATAACTTTTGTGAAGTGGAATGATGAATAATTAAAGGAGACAGAGGAATGAGGCCTAAGACCTGAGAGACTAGAATTCTTCTCCAGTAATGGGCAAATCACCTAATCTCTCTGTGAAATGACAGAGATAATTAAATGATCACTAGAGTCCTACCCAGTTCTAAAATCCTATCATCTGATATTCAGAAGGCTTTTTGGAAGAACTGGACAAATCTGGAAATGAAGTAAGCTAAAAGCACTAGAACACAGACTAAAATTATAGGGTCTAAATTACATCAATCACAAGGAACATACATATAGCTGAAGATGAGAAGTATGTAGTTCTAGAGGAACGCAACACAAATCAAGAAGATTAAAAATATGGGTTATCTAAAGTAAAACCATCCTCTTACGGAATTATTCCCAGTCTATGACCAGGGTTAATTTTTCTGTCTCATTGATTTTTTTAAAAATATGCCATTGATCAGAAGGAAGCATTTTACCTAGAAAATGCTCCACAATTTAAAAATTATGTCTCTTTTGAGATAACCTTAAGAATTTTATGAGAGACACTCATATCTCCAGAATAAAATAGCTGAGAAATTGAATTTATGCTAAGAAATACCTTTAAAAAATCCTACTTACATATAAAGAACCTTTAAAGTTTATCAGCCTGGGGGAAAATAAACTTAATTAAGGATGTACACTAGATACTGAAGACAGACACTGTCATACATATGATTAAAATATGCTTTGGCCACCTTCTAATTTATGATAGTTACAATGTAAACAAAAAATATATCTTAAGGGAAGCTTAAGGGACTCCAGTAGTCCAGGCGTCATCAAATTACTTTAGAAGATCATTACTGAATGTTTCCTTTAACTGTAAATTCTTTAATTTATGGTAATATTATTACATATGAATTAAAGACAGATATTTAAAATAAGTGGTGCCAAGACAAACTTATATAAAAAAGGAAACTGCTGTACCTGGCTTGATAAAACCAGTAGATATATAAAAGTGACTCTGAAGCATCAGCCCTAATTTTCATCAAAAGAAAAATACATTACCAAAATAAATAACTCAACTTCAAATTTAACAGCATTTTGTTCACCCATATTCTGATTTCTCTGAGGGCAGCGATACTATTAATTAAGTCCTCCTTGAAATTTGTTCTCCCCCTTTGGCCTCTGTCATGATAGTACCATGTTGTCTTCCTAATACACTCTCTAGAGATTGTGATCTCTTCTCCATTCTGCTAAATGTGACTATTTCTAAAAGGTTCAGTTTTAAGCCCTCTACACCACCCTCTCTATCTCCAAGAGGAGGTAAACACCATTCTACATGGAAGACTTCAACACTTCTTTCTCTCTACTCTGAGCCCCTCTAAGTATTCTATCTCCAAGTGCTGGCTGGCCATTTCCACATAGATAGCACAACAGTACATCACAAAAAGTACATAAAAAGGAACCAAAAAATATCAGTTTTCCTTCCGATCTTTCATATTTCCATTAATAATATTGTTATCAAGATCACCTAGGCTTAATACTCTCAACACATTTATTAAATCATCTGTCACTCTCCAGCTCTAATCCTTCTATCAGTCTCAAAACACCAACTCATATATATATATATATTACATACATATGTTTTTTTCTTTCACAAA
The DNA here is from genome assembly GCA_031878705.1 of Tapirus indicus. NCBI lineage: Eukaryota > Metazoa > Chordata > Mammalia > Perissodactyla > Tapiridae > Tapirus > Tapirus indicus. Next base: position 6,516,926 of record CM062933.1, read on the forward strand.
TTTCCTACTACCTACCACTATAATTTTTCATTATGATTTCACTGATGAAAAGTAGTTCTCCTCCCACCTTTCCAATTTCATACCTGAAATACTACTACTGGCAACCGAACTATTATCCTCTTACGTTTCTGAAATACAAAGTAATTTCATCAAAATTCCCATTATGTTAGCTATTCTTTATGCTTCCTAAATAATCTGAGGCCATCACTAATCTACCTCAACTTAAGCTTTTCATCTATCACCCATTTTTCAAAATCTACTCCAGATGAACTTTCTAAATTACTCTATGAACATGTCTTAATATTTCTTACTTGGTTATTTATCATATTCCTCTTATTTATAAAATTAGTTATCTTTCTCAATTGACTCAATTCTTATTTATCTTTCAAGGCATAGTTCCAATTCCTCCCCCTCAGCAAAACTTTCTCTGATCATCCACCCTGAAGTGATCCCTACATCTTTAGATATAGCGATGTCTTCTCACATGCCATGATACTATTTGAAACTATTTATCAATACTTATCTTTTCAGGTGTATTTTATCTCCCCAATGTAACTGCAAGCCATCTAAAAACAAGGTCCATGTCGTAGTCTCCATATTTTGTGCTTATGCTACTCAAAATGTCTTCACCTGTATGTTTACATTCTGTATAATTTTACATACTTTCCCTTGTAACTATCAAATTTCAAATACCCTTGTGACTGACTCATGGAGCACGTCAAAGAATTACTACATAAAAGTAATTCACTAAATAGTGTGACAAGCTAGAGACAAACTCACATTCATGGCAACAAATTTTAAGACATGTCATTGATACCAAGATATACAGTCACAATGCATAACGACGTTTCAGGCAATGGCGGACAGCATATACGACTGTGGTTCAGTAAGATATTAGCACCATATAACCTAGGGGTGTAGTAGGCTATACCATCTGGGTTTGTGTAAGTACACTCTACGACGTTTGCATGACAAAATCACCTAACACAATTCTCAGCACATATCTCCCGATGAGAAAAAAAGACAGAATCTAAAGAACCCCAGAAACCTGAAAGAAAGTGACAATAACTAAAGTTTATAATCAGAAGATTGAAGGCAACTCCTGACCCTGGGAGGTTGAAACAAGGACTGAAAGCATCAAAGAATCCTTTTAACACACATGGTGCAGATATATGACATCTTGTTAGATGACAATAGACAGAGAATGAAATAGATGGAAGAAGGAAGCAAGGAAGGAAGGAGAAAAAGAGAGAAAGAAAGAGAGAGAGATCTTGAAATCTTGATTCACATGAGAACACGATATGAGATATACCTATTTTGAGCTTCTTTCTCCCTTTCCTAGATACACGCAGCTACAATTTTCCAAAACTAAAATAGAGGTCACACTGAGAACATGTTAATGTCAGAAGTATGCCTGTGCAAAAATTCTGAGTGGTAGATTGGCAGCCTCTGCTTGTTTGGAACGTTGCAAGGAGAAATACATTGTTCTGGATTAGTGGACACTGGAACATTTTTAAAAATCTCAAGTAAAAGAAAGGTTAACAATTATAAAAATAAGGAAAAATTTAATTAAATAAATAAAAATTGTTATTTGGAATTTACCCATGAAACAACAAAAGTAAAGCAAAAATCAAATTCAGCAAAATCACTTTCTAGCAAGAGACATATTGTACTCTTCAAATAAAATCAAAACCAGACAAGAGGCAACAAACTACAGTTTTGAATAACGTGACAGAAATAGAAAGATATGAAGAGAGAGTCATAGACACAGCTAGAACAATAGATACAAAGGAAAGAAAGAGAACAGGAAAGATAAAGCAAAAGCGCCAGACACATGAGGAATGCTACTAACGGAAGGTCTGCAAATCTCACTCCAAACATCTTTTATTTACTATCTAATAGTCAAATGGCCTAGTACTAAGAAATTTGAAAGCCTCTTTTCTTATCTTTTCAAATTAATTCAATATTCATTTAGTTAAACATGTAGTTAAAAGCTATAATGTGATAATTTAAGGGGGAAAAGGCTATAAAATGACTGTATTTAGAAACATTTATGGTTATGTTAACCTTCTAAACTTGCCTAACTCTTTCAGGGAATGGGAATGTTACAAAAGCCCTCAATTTCAGTTTAGAGAGTTTGCACACATTTTCACGTTATGTCTGGGAATAATTTATCTGCCTCTTACCATTTAATTGGAGTTTAGAGCCTTTAAACTAAGCTTAGAACTCTTGTCAAACCAAAGCTATACTGTTTACCTCCTGCCACTACCAAAGACAAAAACGTGGACTTGCTAAACTATGTGCAAATAGTTTGGAATATTCTTAATATACACTACCTGCTTTTGCCCTGAATACTCAAGTTATAAAAGGATTATTCAGCTGAAACATGAATAATTAACATAGTTTTTAGAAAAAATGTAGATAAGTAAAGCTTAAGGCCTAGAATTTAGGCTTTTTTAAAAAAAGAATAAGGTTGTTTTCTGTTCATAATCTTCTCTACAATATTCTCTTTTGCTTCTTTCTCTGCTTCATAAAAATTAAAAAAGGCTCAAGGTTTCTACCCTATATACCATGCTTTTCCAACAAATGCTTTTAAAACTTTAAGCGTACTTTATTTTTAGTTAAAGATGAGACAACATGGGGGGGGGGAGAGGGAGTACAAGGAACATGTAATGTCTATTCCATTTCATGCTGTGTTCCATCATCTCATTTATCATGCATTTCTTATAAGTAACAAAACCAAACTCAACCCCCAACCGTTTTTATCATTCAGATCCTCTCTGTATATTTTTTTTCTGAGGAAGATTCGCCAAGCTAACATCTGCTGCCAATCTTCCTCTATTTTGTACATGAGCCACCACCACAGCAATGGCCACTGACGAGTGGTATAGTTCTGCACGCAGGGAACCAAACCCAGGCCACTGAAGTGGAGTGCACCAAACTTAACCACTAGACCACAGGTGCTGGCCCCAGATCCTCTAATAAGAGGAAGGTTAGCAATCAGAAAATAAAAATAACGCCACCACTTTTTCTAGACAATACCACTAGGAAGTTGAGAATCTATCTATAATATTTTAAAATGAAATAAATTAGGGGATTATGCAAGCATATAAGGAATTAAATATCTTTATCTCAATTCTCAATCTCAAACCTTTTGTTTACAAACAGGTGGTCCTAAAATAAAATATAAGATTTTTAAAAAGGATAAGTCATGGCTTGATACAGAAAAAAAAAAAAGGAATTAGATTATTTATCTGTTTATCTGAATGGTGAATATCAGTATAATATTAAAATATCAATGTCTCATATTTTGATTAAATATATTAATTAAAATGTAATTAACATATACCAAACATGGGCATTAAAAAAAATTCAACCTTTTACCTTTGAAAGCCTTTTTGATGATATAAGATTTTTGACTACTACTAAAATTTCAAAAAAGAACTTTAATTTCTATAATAGGTAAGAAAAGTACAGTAAAATGGTGATTAATACAAAGTAACTATCTGTTACATGATTTCATTACCTTTTGCAAAGGTGGTATAAATTTCAAGTGGAAAATTTGATTACCATAAAAGAGGGACCAATATTAAAACAGTATTCTCAAAATATAGTTGACAAAAACCTGTATTTTAAAGGATATGTATATAAAATTTTTGTTCCTTAATAGGCTCAGTTTACATTCTTTATTTTCAGGCTGTAGGTTTAATGGTGAATTTACTTATTCTTGTTATAAGCTTCTATTTTAAAACACACACGAAATATTACTTAATACTTCATCTACACTTTCACCATTTCTAGTCTAAAAATGGAGTATTCCACTAGAATTATTCATCCTCAAATCCTCCAAGGCACTATAACTAGTCCTCTAAATGGCACTCCAAAAGTACTTACTAAATTGAACTTATATTACTAGTACAATTTAATATCAGGGATTGAATTTGTACTCGATTAACTTTCATGGTATTTTAGTAACTCAAAAACTTACTGATTAGCTACACAGAGCCAAATAGTTCTAACTACAGCTAAAATTCAACGTTCATGATAGTGGACAGTGAATGCAAGCTTCTACTCCTTCCTCAAATTATTTTTATTTTCTTAATAGCAATGCTGGATGCTTTATCTTCCATCTGCCCATAGAAAAACAATGAAATGAACAAAAAGGCAAAGAGCAAACAATAGAACACTTAAATAACATAAAAATTAAGAGACAGATAGAAAAAAAATCATCAAGCTAAATTATAAGATCTCAAAAGACCTACTCAGAGTTAATACCATTATGAAAACATTTTGCCCCTGGACATAATACTAACTGGGTACAGTCAGAAGTTAGCTGTGCAATGACCAACCATAACTAGAGTCAGCATTAAGAACACTAGCAATGGACAAAACACATGGGTTTAACCCCTAAGTGGCTGTATAAGAGCTGTGTGACCTAGGTAAACCTGGGCAAAGCACTTCATCTCTATACAGTGTCTCCATTCATAAAACCAGAAATAATAAAATCTACACTGATTACATTGCAAGGTTTTCATGAGACCCAAAGGAGGTAATATGTAGAAGTATTTTGGAAGCCATTAAACATCATGCAAGAAATTCAAGGGAGTATCTTTATTTTAATGAGATGAAGGGTAGCTCATTTTCTAGTTTTATAAATGCAGGCTATATTTTTAAATCTTTTTAGTCTGTGTTTTACTTTTTCTCACAGTTTGAAGATTCTATGGATACCATCCAATTCTACCTATTACATAAGTTTGTTTCTTCTGACGTTCAGAGGCTTTTCTACCTCTTAGTCATAAGAAAAACAAAAAATTTCCTTCCAAGTCATATCCAACAATAAATAATTTTTATGGCAATAATGTAACTTGATCCCTTAGCTAATTTCAAAGAGTATACAATATAATATGGCTGACTTCAACTCCTGGTTATATCACTAATTTGTAATGGTGTAAGAGCAAAAATCACTTCAATCTCAAGCTTTGATTTCAAGCTGCAATTTTTATATCTACTGATAAGGTGAAATAGTATGATCAACTTACCTGATGAGGAAAAATTCACCTTTATAACTTAAAGGTGAAAACAGTATTCAAGTATGAGAGAAAACTTTCCCTCCAAACACTGTACTAATGCCCTCTGAAAACATAAAATTACTAAATAAAGTCACTAATTGTTTTCTTTTGAAGCTATAAAGACAAATTCAGAAATGACTAATTCCCTTATTCAACAGAGATGTTCCAAAAAGGAGCAAACCAGAAATACAAGGAAAGAAAAGGAGAAAAGAAAAATTTCTTTACCAGCATATTTAAGGATTTGCTTCTTAAGAAATCTCCTCTATGCACATAATCACGAAGGAAATCCATCCATCACTAACAATTGTACCCAAATAATTAAGTCTTAATAGAAAAATAAGAACTTGACAAATCTTATTTCTTACCTTATGTACAATGAGGCATATCCATACAGACAGCTAATGTTAATTCCTTCACCAATGAAAATTCTTTTTATCTTCTTACTCTTCCCTCAAATTGCTTTCATTAATTCTTACTATATAGAAGTAACTTTACAATGCAAAATTATTTTTGCAAAATAATTTTGACCACAATTAACTGCATTGTTTTATGATTACTAAAAATTTCTGTAACTGACTTCTTAAAAAGTCTAAACATGTAGATACAGTAAACACATTTTTTGTTTTCTTTGTTGAAAGGTATCTGTGATATATAGGAAGTAGATTTAAAAAAGTGACTAGATATATAGCCATATTTGAGGAGCACTTTATATTTCAGAGTGGTTAGAGAGGAATGGAAACACTGCACAGTAAGGTGTGTGTGATATTAAACCACTGTAATTCAAATGGCAAAATATGCTAAGAATCTATATAAGAAACAAAATGCAGAGGGAAAGGGCTTGAACCCAAATAAATAGCTAACATACTATAACTTGATAAAAGGCAAGAATACCTGATTCTTTGGCTTTAATTTTAAAATGGGTGTATCTGAATCAAATTCTGTTGCACTAAAGGACTGCTAATGAAGTATAATAACACAATGTAAATATTTATCAATTTCCTCACATGGTTTTCCAAACTTTTTTCTTATCTATACTGTACCTTTATCCTTGTGAGCGTCTCAAAGTTTCACTGTTAAAATGATTTTAAAAACTAGTTCTCACTAACTAAACTGGTTATCACAATACACATGTACTGTATATATGCACAATTTTCTTTTAAATTTAGCATCTAAATGAAAAGTGTGGAACAAATAACTCTTTTTTTAAACTTAAAATAATGTCTGAACCAATTCTTAAATGGATTTCCTTTGTGATAATGCAGAGTACCTGTGTCAAGAAGTCCCCAAATTTTTAACAGCTCTAAAATGAAGAGACTGATAATTACCATATTGAAATAAGATCGAATTTTGACTCCTCTTGCCAGATCCCACACTATCACATTTCCATCATGACCAGCAGAAAAGAGAACTCTCGGATCAAACGGGTGTGGCTCAAGAACAAATACCTCATCTTCATGACCCTGAAACATTTTTCAAATGGCAAAGAGTTATAAGTATTAAAAAGGAAAGAAAAAGAAAGTTCAAACACCAAAATGACTTTTCTAGAATTTCAGTTTTAAGAATTATTAAAGTGGGGGGCCAGCCCAGTGGCGTAGCAGTTAAGTTCGCACGCTTTGCTTCAGCAGCCTGGGGTTTGCAGGTTCGGATCCCGGGTGCGGACAGACGCACTGCTTGTCAAGCCATGCTGTGGTGGCATCCCATATAAAGTAGAGGAAGATGGGCACGGATGTTAGCCCAGGGCCAGTCTTCCTCAGCGAAAAAGATGAGGATTGGCAATGGATGTTAGCTCAGGGCTAGTCTTCCTCACCAAAAAAAAAAAAGAATTATTAAAGTGGCAAAAATCTTCAAATTTATCAAAGTATAATAATGAAGCTGAGTTAATTTCACTGTCCAGGGCTTTGCTATCTTTTGGTGAAACCTGAGAATACTACTGATGCAGCCCTACACACTAAAAAACAGCAGAGATCTATATTTCCAAGCCAAATCTGTTTAACTGCATTTTTAAATGATCTCCCACAAAGACCTGTTACCCATCTAGCAAGTTACAGTTTTTAGCTAACATAAAAGACTTTATTCATCTGAAAATATTCCTCTACAATCAGCTTCAGTTATACTGAATAAAAATTAGTCTTTTTTCTCACCATCAGGACATGAATTAGTTGACCAGTGTAAGAATTCCAAACTTTCAGAGTCATGTTATTAACTGCAGTTATAACTGTATTGTCATGTCGATCCCATGCTACCATAGTTACTTTCATTTTTGTGATTTTATCTTCTATTCCTTGAAGGTTTTGGCTGAAAATGATGAAGGACAGTATTTGTTTACACTGATATTATTTATTAAAATACTAGTATGATGAAAACCTAAATGTATTTTTCTATAATTTATATATATTAACATGCATAACTATCACTTAACAGTAAGAATAGTTGGAATCAACAAAGAATGATGGCAAAAATCACTGCACTGAGTCAGCAAACCCAGGATTCCAGCACTCCCAAGCCCTTAGTAATAGATGACCTTACATAAATATCACTGCTTTAACTCTATCTGGATGCAGGAACTCTGTGCCATGCTGCTCACTCTCCATCTTTTACTGTTGCTGTCTCACCCTGCTAACTGCTTTGTTTTCTCATCTATCTGAGACTACTACACACAGATAGAGAAAAAATGATTATTAAAACCAAAATAACAGTTACAAGGTGTAACATAAATTCTCATCTGAACAAAACCATTGGATATACCACAACATCCCCCTGTGACAGATAGGACACTTATAATTTGTTCCACCTTCTGAAAAAAACTAGTAAAACTTAACAACTATTCTGACAATACCATCATGCCCTTAACAAAACTGAACTGAAAAAAAAACTTGAATGCAGCAGATCTTCTCATATATGGCAAAGATTCATTTCATAAAAATCAATGCCTTTCACCTTCAACAGCACCTCTAGTTATTGTAGACAAGTAACCATTTTAACATGGGTTATGACATATGCTTTTATAGGCTGAGAGTCACACCAACTTGTAATATAGCATACTTTAATGCCTATCTGTGTCGATGTAATATTTCAAATTTGATCTCTTACCCTGCTGGACGAGTAGCCATATCCAACAAAATACTCTTCCATTCTCTCCGTTTAAATTGCCAAATACGTGCTGTCCCATCACGACTCCCACTTACAAACCTGTATTAAAGGAGCCCACCCCGCAAAGAAAAATCAAAGATACTTTTATCAAAATGTACTTCCCAGAGTTACATTTTTAAAAATACTAAAAAAGACAGCACTCATCTTTACACACACAGCATTCTAATACAACAGAGATTACTGTATCAGATATTCTCTGCAAATATGAGAACTTCTGAAACATTATGGGCTTTTAAAATTTTATACACACACATTCTAATGTACTCAAAAATAACATTCAAAAGTGATTCAATGCCACTATTTACTATGTAGAAATAGAACTGATATTTTCCAATGGAAAAATACTGATTTTCCTCTCAATATGAAAGAACTTGACTTGTTCTACACAAAGTACTTAAAAATAGCTTTTTTAAATTTTAAAACAAGAACATGGGTAAATTTACACAATGTCATCTAAGGTTATCATCAATAAACAGTTCTGCTTCAACTATTACATTGTGATACATTTCCAATCTCTAGTAAAAGTTTCCCTATACTTTGATATGTATAGGCAATATACAGGATGGATAAAAGTCCCTATTATTAAAAGTGGCCAAATAAACTAACATTATTACAAATTAACATAAAGACGTGTTCACATGCATGTGAAGGCTATATTTACTTTTCAGCGTAACTAGTCAAGATCTTTATTTTAGGTGTGTAATTCATATATAATTCTAATTAAATCTGACTACAAGAATTTTTATTTCATAATTTTAAAATTGGAACTTGAGAAAAATAATTATTTTACCTGTTACTAGTGTTGGAAAACTGGATACTGTCAACTTTGTCCTACATATAAACAGATAAACAAAAAAGAGGATCCTGAATATAAACTGTTAGATTCATTTAAACTGTACCCATCTAATTCTTTTCACCAATACTTACAGTATGAAACTCCAATTCTGATATTTTCTCTGGCTGACCTGATCCAAAAAAATAAACCCTAATAATATGATCTGTGCTTCCTGTAGCCAGAAACATTCCACCTGAGGAACAACAGCAAACATTTATCAGTAAAACACTACTTCAGAATCTCCGAAAATTAGGTGATGAGATACAAGCAACATCACCACAATATACACTGAATGATTAATATTTTACTCTAAAACTACTGATATTTATCTAAAGTATAACACATCTAACCTGAATTTAAGAAAGAAGTTTGCTAACATAGCTTTGACTAGAATCAATTTTTCAATCTTTACAGAAGTAAAGCTTTCCATTGCAAATGATTTCACTAAGTGATTATATACTCTTATCCTGTTAAAATTATCAGACACCTTTACTAGAAAACACGCCTTTTAACTCTGCTGAAATTCCTCTCTAGCCCCATTTCCCATCTATTAAAATCCTATCCAACGTAGGGCCTAACTCCTTCAGTAAGTTGTCTTTATAAACTTTGCAATCAAATGAGCCTGCTCTCCTCTGACTCTCATCAAGACTTTGTTTTGTAGCACAAACATTCTACTTGTATTACAGTTACTTGTATATGCAATTTACTCTCTCCTTGGAATCAATACTCTCTCACAGTGTTGAAAACAGTGCTGTATATAATAATTGCATTCAGAGTACGTTGAACGCATATATAAGTGCCTGTATTTGTTATTAGTACAAGGAAAACTGTCTTCATGGCAGGAGCAGTGGAAATCTAGAAGTTAGAAATTAAAGATATTTGGATATTAATATAGCAAAAGTAAATTCATGTCATCAGCCTGCAATCACTGATTTTAGGTACTACCGCTATCCTCAAATATGAAATGAAAAGATAAACTCAAACTGGAAAGGAATGTGGAAGGAACTGGTATTAGGAATATACTAACTATTAAATCTACTCATGTTTCATTTCATTTTCTCATCAATTAGTTCAAATCTCCAGATCATAATTTGTTTAAAAAGACTCTCATATCCATTCAAAATGCTGCTGCACAAACTCAAAATATACTTGGAATATTAGCATTGCTATACAGCTACTTTTTAAAGAGCAAATAGGAACAATCTGGAGCAAAGTAATTAATAAAGATGTATAAATATCAATCAAATTTATTTTACTTAGCTACAGGATACCTCCAAAATTGATGAAAATATAAAACAGATTTAAAATACCTTTCTTCCTATGAGAAAATGAGTCAAAGATTTATTCTTTAAGAGTCAATTTTGAAACTACTTATTCTCTCCTACCAGAGCACTATGGGCTTCCTAAAGAAAAATCTTAGTTATGTGAGTATATAAACTAAATTCTAGCAAAGCTGAAATATTTCTAAAGTAATTTATGATCATCTCCCAGAAAATGTATGAGAATATGACTTATATTACAACAGTAAATATTTTCCAAAATTTAATGTGTTCCACTAGAAGCTAACATACAACTTTTAAGTTAACATTAGGGAGAAAAAAATCTTACCAGCACTAAAAGAAGAACAGATCATTTGAACTCCAGGCCGAGGGCGCTCTGTAAATTTTGCAGGTCTCGGACTAAAATACAAAAAATTAAAAATTAAAAATATCCCAAAGGGACTAGCAACACCAGAAATCAGCTGTTTTAATAAATAACCACAGAAGGACAAAATTAAGTAAGAAGCAACAGATGGCGCCCTTCCTGAAAACAAGTTCAAAATCATGTGTCACGATCAGCAGATCTTGTGGAAACTTTAGATACAGATTTTGTAGAAGCTCCCGATTACACAATAATCCACACATGAAACAATCCCAAAGCCAGTGTCACACCAAACATGTAGTTATTAGTCACACACACGTCTAATCATATTTAACTAACAGGTTCTCAGTTTTTCATACAGTAGAAGAGCAATGCACAAATGCATAAGGAATTAAGTCATATGTAAACATGAACACACTAGCAAAATAGGTGCTGCCTCTGTGGCATATGTGTGCCATTAATAACTAAACTTGTTCAATATTAGACATTGTTAATTAAACATCTCCCTCTGTTCACCTTCTAATGTGACAAAATATGTCTTTTAAGACTCCTAATAGTAAGAATCTTACTTACTAGTGGAAACCCGAACACTATTTGACTCTTATGTGAACTATAATGCCCATTCAAAATAGTGATCTATAGAAAATAGATCACACTCAACTATATTTACATTAATTGTGTAATTGTATTACCGTTTATATATCTTATATTAATACTACCGACACTAAATGTTTACTCTAACAATCAACTATATAAAAGAAAAATTATAGATTTTACATGATACCAGCTCCAATACATATACAATGTATTTGTCATGTTCCAATACAGTGATTATATTTAAAGCCCTACTTAATATATATTTTCACCTAGTTTTTCTCAGAATTGTTAGGGAAGAAAATTCAGAAATAATTAGAGACTTCCACCAGAGTGCACTACATAACTTACACAATCCATGGCAACTGCATATAGAGTGGTTTCAGTTTTGTGATCATTTAGGGAAAAAAAGTACAAAATATTTGATGTATCGATTATATATTCTGAACAATAAGAACAGTCTTTATTGCTGATATAGAACACAACAAAAACTATTAAAATTTTTTAAATTAATATTTCTAAAAACTGACATTTATAACAATTTTTCTTAATATTCACAGCCTCTAATATAGTTGAACATAATAGACACAGTTTAGAGAAAGTTAAAACATTCTTAAAACCTAAACATTTACTCAGAGTAAATTTAAACTAATTGCAATTTAAGTAAATTAATCTGAAATTATAAAGTCAACTAAATGTACTACTTCCATTAATATCTTAGGGATCATAGCTCTACATTTTTGTTAGTTTTTGGGACAATCATTCATAAATGCCATGCAACCATTTGACTCATAACCAGAATATGCAATCAATAGACTGCCATTTTAAATGTTTTTAAAGAGAAAAAAACATATAGGCATTTATTTTTGTTTTTAAATGCACATTTGAGGAAATATTTTAAGACAAGGCCTGGGACTCAGACTCTCTTAGTTTAATTCCTTTTCTGCCACATATCAGGTGTGTGACCTTAGGCAAGTTAACATTTCTGTATCTCAGTCTCCTCATGTGTAAAATGGGGGTAAAAACAGAACATATCTCAGAAGTGCTGAGAGAATTAAATGAATTTAGTCATGTAAAGTGCTTAGTACTGTGCCCAGGACACCCAGTAAATACTAGTATTATTAGTATTTTAATTAGGTTCAACCAGTTCTAGGTAGTCCATCAATGAGGAATGGTATTTAGTTTGGCACAGTGGTTAAGAGGAGGTTCTGAGAGTATAATTCAGTATCCACCTCAGTTTTCTCCCTTATCTGTCCTGAAGATAATAACTGTACCTTTCCCACAGGGTTGTCATAAAGATTAATGAGATAACAAATGTAAAGTGCTTAATACTAGCTTGGCAGACTAAGTGCTTAATAAAACTTTGTAGTCATTATTATTATCTGCATATTTTAGGACTCCAGTTCTCACCTTACATCTGATCTAAATGTGCTCAGACAGCCTCCCCCTACTCACAGATCTCTTGAGCTGGCTTCCGACTCACCCAGCCACTCAGATTACTCATCTGAGAAGTAGCATTACTCATCTGAGAAGTAGCATCTTTACTAGTAGAGTTGTTACCATACACATAAATCCTGTATGAAAGTAAATTTATCAAGAGATATGGATTTCCAAAACAGGTTTCATTTACTGATAGAATTGATTCTTTCAATTAAATGCAGATTGAGTTGCTGAAGTCACTTCCCCAGCAGATTGTAAAAAACCATTACCGCTTAACATAATTTTTACCTTTGATTAGTAACTAAAGTCTATATGATATAAATAAGGTAACAATCTATGCCCTGCCAAATTTTTTGGCAGTTATCAACCATATGTAAATACAGAAAGAAAAACAGGTGTCCCAAAGCCTATATCTAAGGTGGAAATTACTCTTGTTTTTACGCTTGACTCTAGCTTAAAAGTTCTTAACGGCCAATTATAACAAAAAAGAGAAAAGAATACTACTCATAAATAACTAGAAAAACTTGTATGTCCAAATACAGGGTAATCACTAAGCAAAGTAGGGAACAACAACTCAGTGGAATATAATGCAGCTATTAAAATTATCATAAATGCCTAGGATAAAATGTTAAGAAAAAACAGCAGAAAATTACATACATGCCCCTACTTACATCTACATTAAAAAAAAAAAACCATACATTTATGTGAAAAAAATTGTTAGAGTAGTGGGTTTATGGATGAATCTATGTAAAGGTTCTGAAAAAAAACAATTTATGTGTAATAACTCACTTCTCAAGGATCCAGGTAAATATTACTGTACTTAGCAACGTAATCCTCAAGAAGCACAAACAATGTGAGAGTTTAATTTTGTAAAACATTTTTGTTCCTACACTAATTTGAAGATTGTTAATCACTTTTTCTTCTCTACGAAAACAACATAGGAAAAGACAAAGGTATCCCAATCAGATCCATGAGGCGGTAAAAAAACACTCAAAGGAAAACAACAGTTAACTATTGTTATTCTCCATACACATCAGTAAGATATTTCAACTTTTATCTAAATTGTCTATAGAAAGCCTTTAATATTCTAAGTAGTAAGAGTGAAACTAAAGTGAAATCAATTTGCTTTCTCCAAAAAACTGTCTTTGACCACAATCCTTTTTTCAAACAAGGATTGGTTTGGTATATTTCAAACAAGGATACTGTTTGGTTTATTATGTTACTTAAGCTACCATGGCCCCCTAATGCCTTGCCATAAGAGGCACTCTCCAGGGATGTTTCATACCCATGAAGTTTATCTAAACACTACTATTTTAAAATAACAGAGGCATATATAAAATAACTCAACTTGGGTTGATAATTTATAAACAGAAGTCTGAGACAATTATTGAGATATACCTTCTAATCAGGATCACTTTCTACCCAGAGAGCACAGAGCTGGCCATTTCAACACTGTGGAATCACTGGATGCACTACCTCCCCATTCACAATCTATGGGGTAAATACAGCACTTCCTTTCCCCACTACATCCACTTGAGAGATGGTATGGCATAGACAGCACAGGACCAAAAGGCAGAGAAGTGTTCTAGTCCTGGCCTTGCCAATTTTTAAAAACTGTTTTAACTGTGAGAAAGTCATTGAACCTTTCTTTGCCTCAGTGTCCTTAATCTAAAGATAATACTGTCCACCCAACTTGTTTTGATAAACCAAGATATTAATATAGGTGAAAGCACAAATGCAAAATGCTATTATCGGGTTGGGGGGAGGGTACATCTATCTACCTTGATGTAGTTTACAGAAAATTTAATGATTCTGTTTTCCTAAGTTTCCCTAGATCTATACTAAAATCTAAAGTTTGTACATGTGGTAACAGAAACAATTACAATTCTTCTAAAGAACAGCCTTAACTCTAAGATTACGTTCTCAGCACTAGAAGGAGCTACTGAGATGAAGCTATGCAGCCTACAGAAAGGAGTGGTATTAAGACAGGTATATTCTTAACAGGAAAAAGAAACAAACATGTTAATATGACAAAACTTTCTTTGAACCATGAAAAGAAAAAAGAAGCAAAAAAATGAAAGAGGTCAGTGAAGAGCCAAAATGAATTTCTGTTATTGACTCAACAAGAAAAAGTAAATTTATTCCTATTATTGACTACTTTATACTTTTGCAATGTCAACTGTTGAATTAAGTACATGTATTCTAAGAAATAAAAGAGCAACTGACTTTATTTTAAGGGTTCCAGCATCCCACAGCCAAAAACAAATAGTGCCATCTGCCCCAGTAGAAGATAGATATCTCTTTGAGCCACTGCACAATGGTGAGAACTGAAAAACAATCAAAGAAAAAAAATATCTTTACAAGAAGAGTGACACAGTCCAAATAATAAACCCACTTTTTTCCACACAAATAGCAACTAACAATAACAGAGTTAGAAAACACCCAGAATTAATGAAGGTCATGACTAACATGTTATTTGAAGTCTATATATTTAAAAAGAAAGCAGAAATATTCCTTTCTTTGTTTTAGTTGGCTTCATACAATGAATTATAAAAGTGACTTCTTAAAATTTACTTCGAATTATAACCAGAAGGATTTTATAAGGATTAAAACAATTACCTGTAGTGATGTTATAGATGCGCTGTGGCCCTGAAGAACAGCCAAAGGTGCACATGTTCGAAGACACCAGACTCTGATCATTTTATCACAACTTCCAGCTGCAATCATGGTATTCTCATAGTTTACAGCCATGTCTGATATTTCAGCAGCATGTCCTCTTAAAGTAGCTAATAATCGCCCATCATCTGTTGCCCAGATTTTCACAAGACAGTCATCAGAACCCTTAAAATAAGAATGGATATTAATAGAATCGACTCTATAAATTTTAATTCAAGTTCTTAATCTTATGATTTCAGATAAAAGAATCATATCTGTATGTCCACTTCCCAACAAAGTACTAAAAAGTGTTAATTACTTGTGTTAGGAATTTTCCTCTACACAAGGCTCTTTATTTTACTAAATTAAATTAATCACTCATAAAGAATATCCATGTGCCTATCATCTAACAGGAAAAGTAGGATATTAGCAATAACTAACATTTACCTATGCTCCCCTACCCACCATCCATGGTCTACCTGGAATCTTGTGAAAGAATTTGAACTTCTGAAGTAACAAAACAAAATTATAATCGCAAAACAAATGTAATATACAATAGTGACTAATCCTATATATGTTATTGTGTTATATAAAAATGAAAGTAAGCTAATTTGGGGCTTTTTCCCCTAGGAAGCTAAAAACATAATACATATGAGTTTCCCATCACTGATCTTCAGTTAAATACAAGTAAAATCACCCAAAGAAAATTAACTTTATCTGTACGAAATTAATAAAAATACATAAATTATTTGTTTACTCGGCTACAGCAACATAAGCTCATAAAGAGATGGTAAAGAACTCAGAGTTTTCTATGACCACCTATATTTAACAAATAGTCTTTTCAATTTCACACAGCCAAAGTAGAAATAAGAACCTCTAGGCTTTTATTTTTTTTCTTCTCTAATTTTCCTTATTCATCTTATAGCTGAAAGTTGTACTCTTTCACCAGCCTCTCCCCATTCCCCCCATTTTTCATTATTAAAAAGTTTAAATATACAAAAAAGTAGAGAATATTGTCATTAACTCCATATATCCATTCCTCAGATTCAAAATCTACCTAGAGGTTTCAAAGGTTGCATGTTACATGCATGAATTCTTTACAACCTTCCAACCAAATTCTAAAAAAAACCCACATTATATCTGACTTTAGAAAGTACTCAGAGGATCTACAAAAGCTAATGATACGGACAAGTTACCTGCTTCATACTGACAATAGATATGACATATAAATAATTACAAATACAGCACTAATAAGACATGTTAAATGCTGTACCCTACACCAGACTCTGCCAAATACCACCTAGTACACTCCCAACTATAAAACCAGTTCTTCTGATTGAGCTCGGAAGCAAATTAAATGGGTTACCAACCACTAAAGACTAGTAACAAAACAAAACTTTGGTAAATTATCCACATTAAAATCCGGTACTCTCATCATGCTCACTTAATCTCAGGTTCTTCATGTATAAAATAAGGAGGTAAAATTGGATGGTCTCTACGGTTCCTTTCACCTTTAAAATTCGGTCATTTATGCACTCATTTATCCATGAGCCTTGTGATTAAATATGTGCGAAACACTGGAGATACAAGAATGAGATACAAAGACACAGTAATTCCTGTCCTTACGAAGCAAGGCAGAAGAGTGTAAATGCAATAACATGTCCTCAGTGCTATACTGTTAGTCAGAAGAAATCCAAACAAGAGAACAGTTTGTTTTTTCCTAAGAGGTGGAGAGGTAGAATCTGCAAAGGAATCCAGAAGCAGTGATACTTGGATAGAGTCTTATGCATGAAGAGGCAATGGAGTATAGCAGCTTAGAGCACAGACTCTAGTGTCAAATGTCTGGGTTCGTGACCACTTTCTAGATGTTTGCCCTTGGGCAAGTTACATATGTTTCCTGTGCCTCAATTTTCTTATTTGTACCTACCTCATAAGGTTGTTGCAAAAACTAAATGAGTACATGAAGGTGGGATGCCTGGCACATAGTAAAAGCTATATATAGACTATCTGCAATCATTGCTTTTGTTGGTGGTAGTATTCTTATTTTAATAATATTCTTATTATTTTAAAAAGAACAAATACTCCATATGGCAAACAGACAGAAAAATATGATCCAAAGGCATGAAAACATGAACGTGAGCAGTTCAGGGAACTGCAAGCAGTCTGTAAGCTAAACTAGAGTGTGAGGTGAAGGCATGATAAGGAAGTCACGGAAAAACTTTTATGATATACTAAGGAATACAGTACATAATGGTGATCACTTAAGGTTACCAAGCAGGTGAGTATCAGGATCAGATTTATGTTTTCCAAAGATCATCCTGGCATCAGAATGAATTAGGCTGGAAAGCAGACCAACTGAAAGTTGTTAAAATAGTACAGGCAGGAGAGAATGAATGATAAAACTGAGATTATTATAGAAGAGCAAGATCAGAAGAGATGGATAGTTTAGCTCTTTGGGTAAGTAAAGGGATGAGGATTATATCACTGTTATCTGTGAGAAGTGAAGAAGGAGCTGTAGTTATGACTTCCAGAAAGCTGGTCTACAACACCACATGGCACATGAGAAGCATACTAGGTATTTACTGAATTAAAAAAATGGCTTTAAAGCATTTATTTAACTCTCAATTTCTCTAAATTCCACAAATTAAGTCGATTTATTCACTTCATTTGTTTACTTTCTAAAAGTTAAGTAAGGCAATATTTGGCTCTGACCTACATTCACAACAAAAATAAAATTTTAAGTATGCTAATACAGGTAGAGTATATGAAAAAGGTAAAATCATGACATCTCATTATGCTTCACAATATTGATACAATTCATTTTGTTCTTATGTATCTGAATAAGAGTTTGCTTTACATTCTACTACAGAAAATGTTCACATATTTTTATGTTAAGAAAAAAACAGCTTTTTCAGCAAAATGCCAGCTTTAATGAAACAAACAGTGGCAACCTGTGATCTGAAATCAGCCTCCAGGGACTTTTCACCAATTAAAATCTGACAAAAAGTTCAACTATATTTCTATTGAGTTTTTTCAGTAATCTCACCAATTTAATATTACTTTATAATTTTGCTCTATTTAGACAAATGTTAAAAAAACAACAACACTATGCACATTTTCCCCCTGTGTGTATATTACCCCAATTAATCTTTCTTTTCCTCCACTAAATTGCAGGAGAGAAATCTCTGATTGCCCTTTCAGGAGAATTTCTCTTCACTATCCTCTTCCATGATCTACAGAGTAGTGTGCTGTCCCCACTCTCATCCCTGCTCCCCAGAACTACTGGCAGAATTTCAAACAGAACTCTAAAGCATCCTTAAGCAATTTCTATTTCATGTATCATTATTCATGATCATTAATTTATTTTTATGAGAATGTGAAACTA
Source organism: Tapirus indicus (assembly GCA_031878705.1). NCBI lineage: Eukaryota > Metazoa > Chordata > Mammalia > Perissodactyla > Tapiridae > Tapirus > Tapirus indicus. The sequence continues at coordinate 6,535,695 of CM062933.1, forward strand.
AAGATGATCTGACACATTCAACTAAGTTCTTTCGAAATGACTATCAGAAATATAAACACAAATAAATAATTGAAAAAGACTGCAAAAGAGAAGAAAAATTAAATTTACTGTGAAAACATTTTTAAAAGCACTATAAATGTGTTTAAATCGATGTGGAAGAATGAATTAAAATTGATAAAATTATTCTTTTAAAAAGACTAAAACATAGAGCAGAATTTGAACAAACTTTCTTTCCACAAGCCTACCTCAAATGTTAGTAAAGTGAATAATAAACAAAAGAGTAGGACATGATAGTCTTTCAATCAAAATGTTAAAAAAGAATTATGGACATTAAAATAAAAGCAATGTTATGTAAATGATGAAAGGGATGAGATCAACAACATAGGTATGGGGGATGGCCTTGGCTAGGAGACACACAGGCCTCTAAGATTAATGAAGGCAAAACAGGTATAGTAGAATAGCAACTTTCAAGTAAACAACAAAGAAATGTTAGATGATTGTAATCTGAGCAAATAAAAAATAGCTAAAAGGAGAAAAGGGGGAAACAAAAGAACAAACCAAAAAAAGCGAAGAAAGTTTGGAAATACAGTGGAATAAGAACAGATAAGAAAAAAGAAAAAAAAATCTGTAAACAACAGTGAAAGTCCTACTATAATTAGCACAATTTTAGGAAAATCTCAACTGGCAAGTTTTTCAGCAAAGCTCCAACACCTGGGGGAAAACAAAGTAGCCATTTCTTTTTTTAATTTTTATTTAGATATTTTTATTGATATCTTAATAGTTTATAACACTGTGGGGTTTTAGTTGTACATTATTGTTTATCTGTCACCATGTGGACGTATCCCTTCATCCCTTGTGCCCGCCCCCCACCCCCTTCCCCTTGGTAACCACCAATCAGTTCTCTCTGTCCTTGTGTTCATTTATATTCCGTATATGAGTGAATTCATGCAGTGTCTGTCCTTCTCTCTCTTGGCTTATTTCACTTAACATAATACCCTCTAGTTCCATCCTTGTTGCAAATGGGACAATTCTGTCTTTTCTTATGGCTGAGTAGTATTCCATTGTATGTATATACCACATCTTCTTTAACCAATCGTCAGTCGAGGGACACTTGGGTTGCTTCCACTTCTTGGCTATAGTGAATAATGCTGCAATGAACACAGGGGTGCATAAGCCTCTTGTGATGGTTGATTTCATGTCCACTGGGTAGATGCCCAAGAGTGGGATTGCTGGATCATAACATAGTTCTATTTTTAATTTTTTGAGGACTCTCCATACTGTTTTCCATAGAGGCTGCACTAGTTTGCATTCCCACCAGCGGGGAATGAGGGTTCCCGTTTCTCCACATCCTCTCCAGCATTTGTTGTTTTTTGTCTTGGTGATTATAGCCATTCTAACGGGTGTCAGGTGATATCTTAGTGTAGTTTTGATTTGCATTTCCCTGATGATTAGTGATGTTGAACATCTTTTCATGTGTCTATTGGCCATCTGTATCTCTTCCTTGGAAAAATGTCTGTTCATATCCTCTGCCCATTTTTTGATGGGGTTGTTTGTTTTTTTTTGTTGCTCAGTTGTATGAGTTCTTTATATATTACTGAGATTAATCTCTTGTCGGATAAACGATTTGCGAATATTTTCTCCCAACTGGTGGGTTGTCTATTCATTTTGATCCTGGTTTCATTTGCCTTGTAGAAGCTCTGTAGTCTGATGAGGTCCCACTTGTTTATTTTTTCTTTTGTTTCCCTTGTCCGAGTAGACATGGAATCTGAAAGGATCCCTTTATGTCCAATGTCAATTAGTGTAATGCCTATATTTTCTTCCAGGAGTTTTATAGTTTCAGGTCTCACTTTCAGGTCCTTGATCCATTTTGAATTGATTTTTTGTATATGGCGATGGGAGATGGTCTACTTTCATTCTTTTGCATGTTGCTGTCCAATTTTCCCAGCACCATTTATTGAAGATACTTCCCTCTCTCCATTGTATGTTCTTTGCTCCTTTGTCGAAGATTAGCTGTACACAGGTGTGTGGTTTTATTTGTGGGCTTTCAATTCTATTCCATTGACCTGTGTGTCTATTTTTGTACCAGTATCATGCTGTTTTGATTACTATAGCTCTATAGTATATTTTGAAATCAGGGATTGTGATGCCTCCAGCTTTGTTCTTTTTTTTCAGGATTGCTTTAGCTATTCGGGGTCTTTTGTTGCCCCATACGAATTTCAGTAGTTTTTGTTCTATTACTGTGAAGAATGACATTGGAATTCTGATTGGGATTGCACTGAATCTGTAGACTGCTTTAGGTAGAATGGACATTTTAACTATATTTATTCTTCCAATCCATGCACATGGAATATTTTTCCATTTCTTTATGTCTTCCTTGATTTCTTTCAATAGTGTCTTATAGTTTTCATCGTATAGGTCTTTGACCTCCTTGGTTAAATTTATTCCCAGATATTTTATTCTTTTTGTTGCAATTGTAAATGGAATTGCCTTTTTGAGTTCTCTTTCTGTTAGTTCATTGTTAGTGTATAGAAATGCAACTGATTTTTGTAAGTTGATTTTATACCCTGCCACTTTACTGTAGTTGTTGATTATTTCTAGTAGTTTTCCAATGGAATTTTTTGGGTTTTCTATGTATAAGATCATGTCGTCTGCAAATAGTGAGAGCTTCACTTTTTCATTGCCTATTTGGAGTCCTTTTATTCCTTTTTCTTGCCTAATTGCTCTGGCCAGAACTTCCAGTACTATGTTGAATAAGAGCGGCGAGAGTGGGCACCCTTGTCTTGTTCCTGTCCTCAAAGGAATGGCTTTCAGTTTTTCCCCGTTGAGTAGGATGTTTGCTGTAGGTTTGTCATATATGGCCCTTATTATGTTGAGGTACTTTCCTTCTATACCCATTTTGTTGAGAGTTTTTATCATAAATGGATGCTGGATCTTGTCGAATGCCTTCTCTGCATCGATTGAGATGATCATGTGGTTTTTATTCTTCATTTTGTTAATGTGGTGTATCACACGTTGATTGATTTGCGGATGTTGAACCATCCCTGTGTCCCTGGTATAAATCCCACTTGATCGTGGTGTATGATCTTTTTGATGTATTGCTGTATTCGGTTTGCCAATATTTTGTTGAGGATTTTTGCGTCTATGTTCATCAGTGATAGTGGCCTGTAGTTTTCCTTGTCTGGCTTTGGTATCAGGATGATGTTGGCCTCATAGAATGTGTTAGGAAGTATTCCACCTTCCTCTATTTTTTGGAATAGTTTGAGAAGGATACGTGCTAAATCTTCTTTGAATGTTTGGTAAAATTCTCCAGGGAAGCCATCTGGTCCTGGGCTTTTATTTTTTTGGGAGGTTTTTGATTACTGTTTCAATCTCAAAGTAGCCATTTCTTTTCAACAACATCTAGATCTGTTGCTGCTAGGATTGGGGACTTGCAAGGTGAGAAAAGTTGAGAGTATAAAGTATAAGTAGAAATGACAAGAAATTAAGCTGGAAAGGGTTTATGTGAGGACGATAACAGAGAGTTTTAAATGCCTGTTAAGGAGTCTGGATTTAACCTGGTGAGGTAGCTACTGAAGAATTTTAAGCAGACAAGACGTGTTCACTATAATATTTTAGCCGCAATAAGTTTTAAGAAACCTATGAGCTGGGTGCAAAATCGAAATGCTCTTTTGGAATTCATTTTTAAATCAAATTAAAACATTAAGCTAGTGTTTAATGCCAAGCAAATATAAGATAGCAGTGGATCACTAGTTTCACTTTTCAACAGTCATGTGCTGCATAATGACATTTTGGTCAACAACAGACAGCATATACAACGGCAGTCTCATAAAATTTGCACTATATAGCCTATGAGTGTAGTAGGCTATACCATCTAGATCTGTGTAAGGACACTCTATATTGTTCGCACAACGATGAAATCACCTTACGATGCATTTCTCAGATGAAATCACCTTATGATGCATTTCTCAGAACATATACCCATTGTTAAGCGACATATATCTATAATGTAAAATTGTCATAATTACTGTGAAAGAGTGCTCATTAATATGTTACCATTTGTCTGTTCATGTCAAACCTGGTATAAACTGAAAAAAATCACAACAAAAAGAAATGTGTAGCTTTAGCTCACTTAAATCTCCGAACAAAATGTGACACCAAATTTACACTTTTTTTTTTTTTAATGTCAAGACATCTTGTCAATGCAAAATGAAGCCAAGGTACCTTATCTCTATCCTAAGAAAACAACAGTGTAGATATTATTTGTGAAAAGGTCTAGTAAGAAAGAGCGGGACTTAAAACTTAGATTTGCATAAGCATAAGAATTTAGCTTGAAGGACCCTATAAATTTGCTTATTCCACCACCACACCTAAAGAAGCCACACACAAGATAAAACCATGCGCCTTTAAAACAATCTGCTCTGTAGGCTCAGCACAGAGGAACAAAACTGAATCAGACATTTTCTCCAGGATCACTGTCATTTCTTTTAATACTTTTAAGTAGACGACGCTGATAGTGGCACCAAGACCGTTCATTCCGGCATGCAACTGGATCTCTTACACTGCGAGTAATTTCTATTTTTTTGTCTATTCAAAAAAGTTCCTATATTTTTTAATCCCTTTTGGAAACTGCAAAGTTTTTTCAGAATAAAAAGTTTGTTTGAGAGGCAAAATCCAAATAAATAAAAACAAATAGTACACTGAGAAAGCCTAGGCATTGTCTGGTACACATGTGGTTTTGGTACTGTGGTGAAGGAAAGTTCCACAGGTCTCTGTGGCATAGCTTTGTACTTTATCATGAATTTAAGTACTAAAATTTTTAAAATTTAGATGAAACATAAAAATTTCGATGAAACATCCTACTTACTGATATGAAAAATATATGAAATAACTTCAGACACAGGGCTGTGAATCACTTAAATTCTATGCAGAAACTAAAGCAGAACATAAAGTTTATACCCACAAAATCTAATAGTTTCTAGAAGGCAAGTTTTAAAGGGCTTAACGGAACTATTTATTTAAAGTAAAGCTAGAAGATTAGAGGTGACAACTATGTGAACTCTTCAGTGATGAAGAAAGTTCTTTACAGGATGGAGCAGTAAATGACAAAGAATGGTTGACTTCTGCAAGCAGAAAACTGCATACATTTGTAAACAGTACAGCAGGTTACTTCTGTTCACATGACCTTAAAATTCAGAGGATCTGTAAACCTTTCCCTGCTAAGAGATGCATCAAACATGCAGACCAACCAAAGATTACTACTTGGACGTGAAAACAAAAAATTACATGGTTTTTAAACTTATCTTGGAGAATTTGGCACTCCTTGGCAGAACCAAGAAAGAGAACTCTAATTTCTCTTGCTACCACCACTACATACCTTTATGAGTCAGATTTCACCTCTTGATGTCATTAGAACAAACAGAATTAAACGGTCAACACATCACGTATATTGTCAATGTATACTACAATGTCATTTTCTTATCCAAGCTAAAAAGCTGCTCTTCAGGCAGCCCTAAATTGCTTGCAATTTAAATTTAGTTCAATGCTTTTTAGGAAGAGGTCATTGATTTTCTTTCTTACCAATCTATCAGATGTCTATTTCATCTTCCTTACAAATTACCCTAAACTTGAGTGTCAATCATTTCAACACATGCCCATTTCAACACAATTTTCTCACTGCCTTGTCTACCTAAACCACCAATGAGCAACGTTGTATCGATCTCATGATCACTTGCCCTGATCCTCTTCCCAGCATGCCAAGTACCACTATGGAAAGGAAGATAAGCACACTAAATCTGCCACACCGCAAATTCATGAATCCTCTATTTATTCAGGAGAGAGGCTAAGGCTAATCAGCAATCTTTTTTTTTCCCTGAACTGGTCCCTATTCATCACTCTTTTCCTGTTACCAGGCTTTATCACTCACCTTTAGAACCAGGTCTCATTCCCTAACAAAGACTCTTCTCAGACAAAATATTTCACACTGAAAAGCAGAATCTGCTCATTGTGAACATAATTAACCATCTTTCTAAATAGTCCAAGTAAACTGCTCTTTATACATCCCATCTTCACCTATTTATTCATCTATCTATGCTCCTTAAAGACCACTACATATAATTATCTCCTCTCATATCTTTAAGTCTGCTCTCCTACCTAGTTCCTTCCCCTTGACCCACATTTTTCAAAAATTTATCTTCCTACAAATTACCATACTCAACCTCTCTTTTCCATTACTACCAAACTAATTTCAAACTTACAGTTAAGACTAGGACCAATGTCTTCCATATCTCCATCACCCAGATTCATGAACTACTAACAATTCACTGCACTTGCTCCAACACCACCTTTCCTTCCTTTCGCTCCATGTAACACACACATGCCCCCCCCGCCCCCATTACCATTAGTCTTTTTCTGCACCATTTAAGAGCAGGCTGCAAACTTGATGCCCCATCACTTCTAAATATCCCAGTGTGTATTTCCTAAAACAAGGACACTCATCTATGTAAGTTGGGAAATTGGTACTGATAAAACTGCTATCCAATCCACAGGCCCCACTTAAATTTTGTCAACTATCCTAACAATGTTTCCTTCCCTTTGGGGCCCAGGATCCCATACAGCAACACATGTTACATTTTAGTTATACTGTCCCTTCAGTCTCTTTCAATCTGGAATACTTCCTCAGGCTTTCTCTTTGTTTCATGTCTTCAGAAGATTTTAAATTAGGATGACCCTGAGTCTCAGTCTGTCTAATGTTTCTTCACGACCATACCCAGGTCATACTGTCTTGGTAGGAATTCCACAGACAAGATGCTGTATTTTTCTCAGTGCACCACTCAAAGGACACACAATGCCAACCCCAACCCACCATTAGTGAAGTTAACTTCGTCATGTTAGTGTTTCCAGGGTTTCTCCCCTGTAAAGTTGTAATTTATCCTTTTTTAATCCATCAGTACCTTGTGGGAACATACTACGAGATCATGCCAAAATCTTCAAACCAAGATCCTCTACCAGTCTCAGCCTCCACTGATGACCTACAAATCAATCAACTACCACTATGATGGTTGCCAGACCATCATTCTTTCTACAATTATCAGTTGGCATTCTACTGTAAAGAAGAGTTTTCTTGGGGCCAGCCCAGTGGCATAGTGGTTAAGTTTGCGCACTCCGCTTCAGCGGCCCAGGGCTCGCAGGTTTGGATCTCAGGCACAGACCTACGCACTGCTCATCAAGCCATGCTGTGGCAGGCGTCTCACATATAAAGTAGAGGAAGATGGGCAGAGATGTTAGCCCAGGGCCAATCTTCCTCAAGAAAAAAGAGAGGAGGATTGGCGACAGATGGTAACTCAGGGCTAATCTTCCTCACCAAAAAAAAAAAGAAGAGTTTTCTCTATCACTTATTTATTCTTTTACTTATTTAAATCAGTACAGACTCATGGATTCTTATTTTAGTCAATGGTAATAAACAAGACAGTCAAGGTCCCTGTCTATCCTCATGGAGCTTCTAAGAAGACACAATAAAACCCAAACTTTAAAAATAAGAATTTTGGACAGTGATACATATCATAAGAAAAACATAGTAAAGTAATGGGACAGAAAATGGTAGAGTAAAGAGAGGAAAGGTAGTCAAGGAAGAGTCTCCAAGAAAGTGGTGTTTGAACAGAGAACTGCTAATAAAGGAATCAGCCACAGGAATATTTTGGAGATGACAATTCCAGGCAAAGAAAACAGCTAGTACAAATGCTCTAAGCCATAAATGAGTTCTGCAAGTACAGAAGTACAGAAAAAGACCAGTGTAAGCGAAGCACAGTAGAAGAAGGGAATTTGTCTTACAGACATTTGTATATATCTCCTCTAATACCATCTAAGTTTCTTGCAAGAAAGGACATTATTCATTTTTATATCTCTAATTGGTTGATCCATTCAAAATTTGTTGGATGCTACTGTACGCACTAGATACTCTGTAGGGCAATACAGATCTAAAAAGGTTTAAGAAAGTCTTTGCTATTAAGAAGTTCACAACTTAATAGAGACAGACATCTAAACAAGTTCACTGCAACGTAGTAGGAAAATACAATATAACAGAAGTATGAAGTTCGGTGACAGTACTCCATATTCAGAATACAGCCTACCATTTTTAATTGTCAAGCTTTTTGAAAGATTAGCCTACATTAAGTCGCTTCAATTTTTCAATTCCAAATCCTACCTCAGTGCACTGCAATCTCACTCTTATCCCTAATACTAAAATAAAATGCAGTTTCTCAAGGTCATTAATGGCCTTGCCAGATCCAAAAGATGCCTTTCAGTTCTAATTTTACTTTAGTTTTTCATCTTTCATGAAATGCTAATTTTTTGGCTTTTAAGACACCACTTTATTTTTCTCTGGCCTCTTAGCTCTTTCTCAGTCTCAATTATTGACTTCTCTCCTTTTCTTTCATCTGCTTTAAAAGTTGAAATTTCAGCCTTCTTATCTTACATACATATGAGGACATATAATGGATTTCCATATTCAGTGATTTCCAAGCTGAATCTTCCAGCCTACATCTCTCTCCTGAGCTCCCACTTCCTGTTGAGCATTTCTATTTGGCTATCTGCATAAGTATTTCAAATTCAGTATGTTCCACCTTCACAAACTTCTCCACTTAAATCCCTACCACAGTAAACGACAGGACTTTCTAACCAGTCACGCAAGTTAAAAACACATCATCCCCTATTCTTCCCTCTCAATTCCTCCCTACCTTCAAATGAATCTCTTAAATCCTAGAGATTTATTTTTAATCTGTTCATTCCATTCTTACTTCCACTGTGACTCTGTTCAAACCCTGATGATTTTTTTCATGGGTCATGCCAGAACCTTTTCACCAATTCCTCTGTATACAGACTTAGCTTTAATCCATACAATTATGCCAAAGGTATCATTAATGAGAAATTCTACTGACTCTTCTGTCTAAATCTATCATTTTCTCTCCATCGCCTTCAGGAAAGAAATCCACTCCTTCGTACGTCACAAAAGGATCTTGATGATTTTGTCCCCGACCAACATCTCTAGCTCTTGCTTTATGAGGAACCATATTTATTCTTTGCCATATCCAATAATACATAATTGCATGTTACATTCTCCCAAAGTTTGTAAATGCCTTTACCTAAGTCTGCAACAGCCAGCTCAACTCAGCCAAGGTGTCATTTCTCTAGTAAGCTTCTCTTACTATCTCCTACCACACACTGGATTAGGTAGAGCTCTCCTGTGATACCTCAGGATCTTGTGCAGCCTCTATCAAGCTTATCATACCGTGTCAATATTGTCTGCTGACCATCTGTGAACTCTCCAGGGACAGATACTGTGTCTTTCATTTCTATATTCTAAGTGTTTAGAACACTGTCTGGCTCCTAAAAGACGGAAGTTCATTAAAGGAATGCATAAACTCATAGTTTTTATTATAACCTACTGCTATGGAAATATTTTATGCTCTTTTGCCTTAATTTGAAAAGAGATATATTTTGTTTCTGAAAAGGGAGGGGAAATCTTTTTATATGGTCCTCAACATACTCTTCTATTATTAGTGAATTGCTTACTCCTGAGAGAATTCATTAACTCTGCTTTTCTTTGATAAATATTATTTCAGGCAATGATTCTGAAACCAAGTAAAAAAATTAAAAACTAAGAATTAGGAAGGAACTCTGACTTGGTAATTATGCTCTCCCTCTCCCTTGGTTCTTCTCATTATTTGACTGGGAAACATCCATTATTAAAATATTCTAGTACAAAATACTGGTAAATTTTCCTAATATAGAATTTTACTTACCAGTTACAATAATTTCAGTTTAAATCTTGTATAGCATTTATAAATAAGATTGTAGTTGGGTAAGAAAATAAAATAGATAAAATTTATTTAAATCTATCTACAAAATTAGTGGCAGCAGGTGAAACTTGACGACAGCTTATTATTTTGTTCTATATCAATTAGATGCATTATTTCATGTAATCACACAAAGCTCCTATAGAATTGGTACTATTATCTATTCCTCTCCCTTTTTTTTTAAGAGATGAGAAAGCTGGAAATTAAAGGGGTGAGGTGATCTGCCCAAGCTGCACTGCTAGGAAGTGGTCAAGCTGTGAGTTGTACTAAGAGCTCCCTGATGCCAAACCACAGTACTGTCTACACTGCCTCCAGCTGTGCTTGCTCAGAAAGGACTCAAGAGAATCAGTCCCTTGGAAAAAGCTTTCAAATATAGCTACACAAGAACCTTAGTAATAAATGTGCAAGGTCTTAGGATACCAAAGACATAAAAAAGAAATACTGGTTAGTCTATTACTGAACTGTTATTCCAATAAATAACAACCGTGTCCTCTCTCACAGGAATCTTTCAGTGGTCAATCAAGATCTACTATCCTAGAGCCTTATCCTATCATCTTTCCAGATGATTTTCAAAGATTTGTCAGTGTGCTCCATTAGGCTAGTGTGTTCCGGTGGAAAGAGGGAACATCCAGTAGCCATCTCACTTTATGAAGTAATATGAACAGTGAATACATATGTACCCTACTGCCACTTGAGGTGATAATCATAAAAATACAAGGAAATTTTAAATAACAGTGCTTTCATATCTTTGCATTTCTTATCACAACGTAACATTTTGGAATCTGTAACTGCAAATCACCAGAAAAAAATTACAAATGAGACTATGAGTTTGGCACAACTAGCAAACTGTATTACATATGTAAAACATCAACATTTTTAGACTCTCGGTAACACCACATAAAATAATACAGTGATAATTTTCTTTATGCAACTTCAACTAAAGGAAAATAACTGAAAACAGCTTCCTCTTCACATATCATTCCTGTTGCCCAAATCAAATGCTCGTAAAGTAGAAATGAAATGTCTAGAACAGGCACTAAAATTTTTTTCTGTACAGGGACAGATAATTATCTTAGATTTTGCAGTCATAACTACTCAACTCTGCCAGTCTCTGTCATAACTATTCAACTCTGCTGTTGTAGTACAAACAGAAGCAACCATAGTCACTACGTAAATAACTGAGCACACCTGTATTTGAACAAAATCATATTTACAAAAACAAGTGGCAGGCTGGATACGACCCACCAGTAGTAGCTTGCTAACTCCTGGTTCAGAGTGCTGCTCTTCCAACTCTGTACCTATCACTCTACTAAACTCATGAGACAGCAACAGTACATTATTTCACTGCATTTTTCCTCAAAAAATTCTAGGCGATTATGTACCTAATTCATATCAAAATACACACAATGCTCCATAAAGTGCAACAAACAAATGCTTACCATCCCTATCACTTTTTAAAGAAAGAATTTCCACAAGGTACTTTTTGTTGTTAGTGCCGTGGAGTTGATTCAGACACCTAGCAACCCTGTGGACAGCAGAGCGGAACCCTGACAGGTCTTTTTGCACCATCCTCTCACCTTCCAGCACTATATCAGACAATGCTCTGCTGCTATTCACAGGGTTTTCGTGGCCAATTTTTTCGGAAGTGGCTGGTAAGGTCCTTCTTCCTAGTCTGTCTTGATCTGGAAGATTTCCTGAAACTTGTCCATGAGTGACCCTGCTGGTATTTGAAATACTGGTGGCATAGCTTTCAGCATTACAGTAATACACAGCCACCACAGTGTGACAACTGACAGACAGATGGTGTGGTTCCCTGATTGGAAAACAAGCCTTGGCATGGTAGTGAGAGCACCGATCTTAATCACTAGACCACCAGTGCAGCTGCGCAAGGTACTTTAACATCAAAAATTAAGAAGTTACATATAGAACCTCAGTGCAATGGAGTAAGTTTACACTCACCAAAATGAAGTACAAACACAATGTAATGCTTTTTTCTCATTATTTCAGTTTATCACCATTTTTGAAAGAATTTTTTTGAACATTAGCAATGCCAAATTTACGTCACATTTTGAGAGGTGAATTTAAACTAGTATACTGAACTGAAAAAGCTAAATGTAATTTTCCATTACCATGTGAGAGCAAATTATTGCTGTAGGTATATCAAGCACTTTAGCACATATAGATATCTGTTCTCCACTCCGAAAATAATAACCTGTCAGAAAATTTCACTTTTATTTTGTATCAGAGAGAACAACGGAGATAACAGAGAAGGTGAAAGGGGAGAATACTAATGTAGAAAATGATCTGCAAATGCCTGAAGTGGGTTAGAGCCAGGGAAAAGATATGTATGAAAATCCTTTCCCATATCCTGTTTAGCGGTTTTACAGATACTGAATGTACGGGCAGAGGAGTAGATATAAATAAATCTCAGTTTACAAGCCTATTTACTTAAATGAGAAATCTATAACTGTCACGACTGTGTAAAATTTGCAGCTGCTCTGTTCCAAGGCAGGGATAGGAATTTCCACTTTAACTCCCATTTCCCACTTTCTTATTTCAAAGGAAATTAAGGACCTTGTGAATGAGTGCATACCTTCAGGCCACAGAGTAGTATTTAATTATAAGTACAACCATAATAGTGTAGTAACTATTACCCTCAGTGGATGTAAGAGTTAAGGCAGCTAAAAATATTTCTGAAAATAATTTTCTCATTAAAGCTGAAAAACTCTGCTTTTCTCCATTCAACAAGTTAAAATAAAACAATAACCAATAAATAAACCCAAAGAGCCTCTTTGAATAGAACGTCAGATACACTCGGCAATGAGATGTTAAGGATAAAAGGTAATAAGCAAAGCATGTTAGATATGCTCAAAATTTTTTCTATCGCTATTTTAAGGGAAATTTCCCACAGACAAGCTAGTGGTTTTCTATAGACAATATTAAAAAAACACATTTAATAATCTCCTTCAATTTGCTTAACACACTTTGGAAATGCCCTGGGTTTAGAATTAAAATTATTGTAAGACATCTTACAAAACGTCTAACTGCACATTTGATATAATACTGGGAATTACATTTATCCATGATGTAGGACCATAATACAGCTGTGACTGTGCTACAACATGTCTTTCAGGAACTTTCCAAACCTGGATAAAGTCTGACTTTAAGTAAAATCTTCTGATACAGTAAGCTAAACTACCTGAATTTCCAGTTTTTCATTAAAAGAAAAAAACAAAGCTTTTATTTGGAGTTCAACTATAAGCAATGGTTCTTCAATTCCATACATGAATTAAGATAATACTTTAAAAATTACTTACAGTAAATATCCGTCTACCAGTTCGATCAAAAGTTACACAGTACACAGATGACAAGTGTCCAAGAATTCGTTTATGCATTTTCATGTGCTGATACACTGCAGTTGGAACAAGTCGCTCAAGCCTGTATTTCCCATTCAGCTTCCTTGAAAACAAAGTATCCGCTAGCATGGAAAAGGGGGAAAATAAGTATAATTCAGAAATTAATTTTATCATCTTTTAAGAATTCACATATTCCAATTTCTCATATTTGGTAAAAAATAAAGATGTTTTCTAACGTATATGGCTCCTAGTTAAAAGTCTCCAAAACAGTCAATCCTCATTATACAAACAAGCAAATTCAGTTAAACCATCTGTCTAAAGTCACAAAGTAAGATGGACATGAAGCTAGGTTAAAATTCAGACTTCTTTATTCTCTGGCTAGTGCTCTTTAAAAACCAAAATCATTCTATTTGATATAATTTCTTTAAAAGGCCCCTATAAGTTTTCTTATAAAAGCGGTTAAAAATTGGATCCAGTAACTTTTACTTTTCATCAACCAGCAATTCTTGAACACTCTAAATGTGATGCCAAATGATGTTTTAAAAAACTCTGCAACAAATAAAGACAGAAGAATAATTCATTCCATTATTTAAAAAGAAAAAAATTAAACTGGGGCTCTTGCCAAACACCTGTATAATGATTCCTTCTCTAGGACCTATTAGCTCTTTTTTTCAACTCATCCATTTTAACCATCTTTCAAGATATGACTGAAATTTATCTTCTGCGCCAAAGCCTGCTGTGCTGACTCCAGCCCAAAATGTTCTCTTCCATCTAAATTCCCAGTGTACTTATTTTCTATACTGATAAGCATGGAAAAATAAGGTGCTCAATAAATATATGCTGACTGATCTGCAGGCACATTATTCATTTATAGATTACCTTCTAATTTGAGGCTTTTTTTCTGACATTGATTGCCATCTACACTGGATAGTATAGACTAGTGTCTCACTTGAATTTAATTCTAAAGAAAATTAAATATATATACAAAATACTATTTAGCCTAGCAATTATGCCCTAAAGTTGATGAAATATAAATATCTCAGGTATACTGTAAAGAATCTCAGTATTTATTATTTTATTCACATACAATAAATGTTTGGCTCACACTATACTTGAAAGCAAAAAAAAAATCTTGGAGACTGGTGATGAGATATGTAGAAGAATGCTTCACAGGTTCTAAAGCAATAATATTTCAATGAATAATTACATTATGCTTATATGTTCTTTTAATACATCACAATCATTTTATATTCTAATAAAGGATATCTCGCTATTAACATAAGTTCAACATCTGGGAATATCAGACAAGCTTAGACGTTGTAAATTAGCATATTCAACCTTTAATTTAACAGTGATTCAGTAAGTTTCTCATAAGCCCCGATATATTTTCCTTATGCACAGAAATGGCCTGGTAAAAGACATCCTCCAGTGCTTTGGTTCCAAACCAATTTAGAGCAAGAATCACACAAAACCAGACATCAATTGTCCTGCCAAGCAAGAACTCAAACGATCTTGTCCAAACACTAAGGATCAATGACGTCTCAGACTCACCTGTCTGTTCTGTAAGAAAAAAGTGATGACGTATAACACAAATGCTGACAGTGTTACCAAGACATGATTTAATTCTTTCCATCCAAGATTTACAAAATTCTCAAAATGTCAAATTTTCTAAACTAAATATTTTAATAACACTGTTCGGGTATAAAAACGATTGTCGGAGATAATTAGAATATCAAAACTATTATTTTAATGATGATCAAGCACTTGTATATATGTCAGAATTTTTTTTAATGAATTTGTTATAAAGACCATTTAAAAATCAGTTGAGGGGCCAGACTGGTGGCGTAGTGGTTAAGTTCATGTGCTCCACTTTGGCAGCCCAGAGTTCGCAGGTTCGGATCCTGGGCACAAACCTACACACTGCTCATCAAGCCATACTGTGGCAGGCATCCCACATATAAAGCAGAGGAAGACGGGCATGGATGTTAGCCCAGGGCCAATCTTCCCCAGCAAAAAGAGGAGGATTGGCAACAGATTTTAGCTCAGGGACTAATCTTCACAAAAAAAAAAAAAAAAGAAAAAAAATCAGAGTTGATAAAGTATTTTCTAACGCAAAAAATATTCCCCTTAAGGAGAAAAAAGAAAATGTCACTGCTTTCTTATAGACAGTGTTTACTGAATCTCTGCCTAAACTGGGATTAAATCTTTATTTTCATTTTGGGAGGCAACTGAAAAAAAGAATATCCCTTTGAAAAAGTTACTTTACAGTCAACTTTTCAAATAAAACTTCCCAGAAACCTAACATTAAGTGAGAATATTTATAGTAAAAACTATATTTCACATTACCAATTAACTATTGAATACCTATACTATGACTGTACCTATACTAGGGGAGAAGGTACCTAGCAGGGTCCTTGCTCTCAACCAAATTACAAACTTGTGCAACAGTACTAAAAAATACGACCTACAGAGAGAATATGGAGAGTTCCCAGGGAATAAGCTGACAGTTCAAACCTGATACAGGGTGTCAGAGAAGAAAATATAACTATAGTTCAATAGTTGAAATTCAGCTGAGGAGGCTGAATTTGAAGAAGGCCTGACCAGATTGAATAGGTAGAGAATTTTTAAAAGGTAGAGAGGAGGATGTTCCAAGACTTCCATTCAATGAACTCACATTTTCTTCTACTATACCATTTGCATGTCTATCTTCCCTACCAGATCTTGGGACAGAAATTCTGTCTTATTCAAATTTCCCCACAACTGAGTGTACAGCCTTTAAAATAAAAAAGTATACAAATGAAAGTTAATAAGATACACAGGATGGTACAATTTAATTTATAGCTTTATGGCAGAAAGGCAAATGGCAATTATTCACTTTCTAAAGAAATTGTTAATAGACTGGATTTTTGAGTAAAAAGGAAACATCTCTTGGATTATAGGAACTTCTTAAATTTTATTAAACTAGAACATCAATTTTTAAAATGAGCATGGTTAAACAGATATAAGAGGTCACAAAGGACTAAGTTCTTGATATGACATTATTACAGTTTTAACCTTAAATCGTATTGCAAATACGACTTTGGTTTAAAAGTACCCTTATTTTCATTAAGTAGGGTGATGGAAAATATTCTTAAATTAAGCCTACCAAAGCAAATCTAACTTCTTTTCTTGGCAAATTCTTTCTCACCCTCCAGGGCCAGTTAAAATGTCACCCTCTCTAGTTAAGACTATAGTGAATTTCAAAAGTAACCTAACCCTTTGCCTTGTAACATCACTCTACTCAAAACTGCAATATACTTCATTTCATTCAGAATAAACAACAAATTCCTTACACATTAGTCTATCAAGGCCCTGCATCATCTTGTCTCCCATTACCTCTCTGACCTCACAAGCTAGTTCTCCTCCTCTCCCTTGGTCTGCTCCAGCCACTCTAATCTCCCCCACTCTTTCAATACATCAGGTATGCTCTTAATTTAGGGTCTTTGCGTTGGCTGTTCCCTCTGGCTAGCATACTCTCCCCACATAAGGCTAATTCCTGACCTCCCTCAAGTCTTTTCTCAGATGTCTGTCACATCTCAATGAGTCCTAACCTGATCAGCTCATTGAAAATTGCAACCCATTCCCTACTAACACGCATAACTTTTTAACCCCCTCTATGTAGCTCTATATTTGTTTTTTTCCACCACTTATCACCTGATACCATACATTTATTTGCTTATGACATTCACTGTTTATTTCCCACCACCTCCTACTACAACATAACAAGCTCCATATGGACAGGATTTGTCTATTTTGTTCTTTGATTAGCCTAAGAACTGACAATGGTGGCTGACACTTAGTAGATGATCTATTGATACAGTGATGTGATATGATATTAGTGAATTTATTCAATCAATTACACATTAATAAAACAATAAGGTCTAGGAATAAAACAAAAATGGAGGATTTATCAGACAGATTACAGAACCAAAACATCTCTAAAGAGTTCATTTCAATTGCACTGGCTAAATGGATTTAATTTAGAGGGAAACAGAGAAATAAACATATTTACTCAATTTTCTGAGAAATCAGTATTATCTATTTGAAATATCAGTCTCTCCAACATCTGAGAGAAATGGAGCAAAAGAGTGAAAGTTGTCATTGGTAGCAAATCATTCAGAACAGTCTTTGAAACAAAGTCTATATACACAGTTTACAAAACCAATTACTAGAGATAAACAAAAGACCCAAAATCTATTAAAGGTAGATATAACTACATACATATCTAGCCAACAGGGTTTTATCTATTATTTTTCTTGATACTAGGATGATAAATCAAAATCCCCACAAGTCATCTTTTCCTAGTTCACGCCTAGTTAATTTTCAAGAATTGATTTATTTCTCTAATCATTATACTCATGTGTACTCAGTGTAGAAAATAAGAACATAAATGAAAGAAGAAAAATTCATAATTCTATCACCTAAAGCAATTACTTTTAGAACTTTGCACAGATTTCCCTAATAAACAGCATTTTAACAGCTATGCTGCAGTCCTTAATAAGATCTAGACTTGCAGTTCAACAGACTTGTTTTTGTTCAGACTTGACACTGTAGAGACTTGAAGCACGTTTTTCTCCCTCAACTTCAATTTATTGAGTTATTTCTAGAAACATTTTCCACAATATACTTGGCTTTCATATTATGCTGTTCTTTGACATCTCACAATTTCACAGTCAATTCTATCAATATTTTTCCTTTCTTTCATAATGTCTTCCACTGATTTAATATGAAGTCTTCCTGTTAGCCAACAGTACAATAAATACCCACTTACATTTCCGTTTACCTTTCTGTGGTTTAAATTTCATTCTTTTTTTTTTTGTGAGGAAGACCAGCCCTGAGCTAACACCTGTTGCCAATCTTCCTCTTTTTGCTAAGGAAGACTGGCCCTGGGCTAACATCCGTGCCCATCTTCCTCTACTTTTTTTATATGGGACACCGCCACGGCGTGGCTGACAGGCAGTGCGTCGGCAGGCGCCCGGGATCCGAACTGGCGAACCCCGGGCTGCCAAGCGCGGACTAAACCGCTGCGCCACCGGGCCAGCCCCTAAATTTCATTCTTAACTCCTTAATATACGTGGAGTTTTAGTATACATTATGAGGTGAGTCTCTAAAGATATTTTTCTCCCCCAAATAATCAACCATTTGTTCCAGACTTTTCATTTACTGATCCTTCTCTAGTCCATTAAACTGAGATTAAATTATCTTATATATATATTCTGTGTTAGGTCACTGATGGCATGTCTGTTTACATGCCAGTACGAAAATTTTAATTTTATAGGTAATGATGTTTTAATATTTATCCAGCTATTCTTCATTATGTGTCCATTTTAAAATGTCTTAGTCTTTATTATTTGTTATCTAATTTGAGGATCACTGAAAAGTTTTTAAAAAAAAATCAATTTGTTGGAAATGTAAGTTTAATTTCATTCACTTATAAACAACTGATATGTTTCTACTCAGGAATATGACACTTTCTTCCTATAACTGGGACCAAGTTTTCAATGCAAATGGTTTTAGAAAAAGATAAACATAAAGTTACCTCAATTTTTCTCACTATACAAATCTGTACCATTTGAACCAAGTTCACAGGAAATCTGTATATAAATCTGTACCATTTGAACTAAGTTTCACGGAGAAAAAATGGGTAGCTGCCAGAAAAAAGCATCTGCAATAACCTTAGTAACTACATTTTTGAGGATATTAGAAAAATACATAATAGAATCTCTGCAAATAAAGAACTGAAGCAGAAATATCATCACCTCCCTCCAAAATGTTTAGAATTTTTTCTCCTTCTGCTAAGTACTTTGTAAAATGGACAAGGACACACGGTGCAACTACAATAAATTATCCAAGATCAAAATTAACCAATGTTAAAAAAGATGAGTTGGGAAATAAATTAAAATTACTATGAATTAACAAAAATGCAGATGTTAGTTTTGTTGTTGTTTTTTAACCGTTAAGAACAATGCAATATACTATACAATGTCTACTCCAGTGTAGGAAAGCTGTTCCCCCTTAACAATCAGAACTCGAGGGCCCCAGAACTAGTGCCTACAACTTCTATCAGCTCACAAAAGCAGAGCCTTGCTGGCAGCATAATGAATGTAAGGAGAAGCATGTAGCTGTAGATTTCAAAACCTGAAGAATCAATTTTTGTGACAGTAGAAGAATTAGAGGAGGAGGCAAAGAGAAGACAGAATCTGTAACTCAGAAGGTATCTCAATACAACTCGGGCTCTTTCCTGATATACAAACAGGGCTACTCAGGCAAGACACAATGTCAGAGTATTTTACCAGAAGATTATTTTAACAAATTTTTATTAAATTCATTTTTGAACTATATTTCAACTAATTTTATTCTGTGATTCTGGTTAAAGAAAACACTTGGAAAGCTCCCACAGTTTCTGTAAATAAAATGCAAAAGTAGTTATAATTTATCATTAATAACCATATAAACAGTTCCTAAGTGAAAGTACAAAAGGGGGTGAATTCTGAATAATCAATACCTAGGTTACATTTTAATCTCCAGGATCTATGTTAATAAAGGCTTTCTAAATGTAAGATTAATAACTCATAACTATAAAACAAGAGTTTGGAAACCCATAAAACTAAACTTGAGTCAACTACAAAGAGAGTGATAAACATGTCAGCAAAACTATGTGAAAACAAACTTCAAATTGATTTACCCCTTTAGATGATAATTAGTTTTCCCAACAAATGTTATATCCATAACCAGGCACTCAGAGGGCAATTTCTATAGAAATGACCTTCCAAGTTCACCGCAAGTCCCAAAAGTTGCCTAAATATGCTGTTGGTGATTTCAGAATTTCCATAGATAAATGTATTGTGTGGTATAAGGTATTTGATAAGGCATTGAATTACATAAATTTTTATTCATTTTAAAGAACCACAAAAATGTTCTCATGAAAAGGAGATCTGACTACAGGGGTCACAA
The DNA here is from genome assembly GCA_031878705.1 of Tapirus indicus. Lineage (NCBI taxonomy): Eukaryota > Metazoa > Chordata > Mammalia > Perissodactyla > Tapiridae > Tapirus > Tapirus indicus. The sequence goes on from CM062933.1 coordinate 6,555,895, forward strand.
AAAATAGCTATATTAATTCTCTCCAAGAGAAGTTAGCTAAAGCCAAGAGTTAAATACCTTGAGAAAATGGCTATGAAGAAGAGGAAAGTCACCAGGGCTTGCAGCTAGAGAGAGGTTCTTACTAGAAGTACTTCAAGAATCTGATGACAGAAAAAGTCTTATCTGCTGAAATTAACAATGTGGATAAATGTCAAAATACAATATACGACATGGGGAGAAAAAAGGCTATGGAACACTACCTATGATGTGTGGTTTGAAAAATAATGGCTAATATTTACTGAGTGCTTTATTACTTGCCAGGCACTTTACATATATTCTCACTTAATCCTCACCCATCTCTTAATGTAGGTACTACTATTATCCCCAATATAGGGATATTTCTTACCAATAAGGAAACTGAAGGACAAAATGTAACTTTCCCAGAGGTGAAGCCCAGGTTTGAATTCAGACAGTCTGACTGCAAAGAGCACACTCTTACCATACGGGCTGGGTAGACAAATATTAGAAAAAAAAGACTGAAAAGAAACATGCCAAAGTATTAACAGCAGATAACCAGTGAGACCAACTGATTTTTGAGCTGTTCTCTGTTTTCCAGGTTTTCTCCACTGAGCATATTTTCATTCTGATTAATTTTTTAATTAAATAAAGTACAGCTCAATCTACCTCAAGGAACTCAAAAGAGCAATATGAAAAATCTAAACTGTCTAAAGAGATTAACTTAAATTCAAAGACTGAGGAAAATATGCCCAGGGATAAAGATGCAAGGAATTAAAATTTATCTAATCATAAAAAAAGAAACCCTAAAGACTAAGTATATTAAAGTATTTGCATACATACTCTACTACAGAGAATAACCATTGCCTATTTGACAATGGATTGAATGATATGCTACAAATAATTCAGCATCTAGTTTGATCTGAAACGCATAAAATAATACAAAGGATCATCAATTTTGTTTATAACTTTTGTTTCTAAAATCTTTCCCATTAAGTTTTTTAAATAAAAGAAAAATACACCAAAGATAATTTAGATTCAATTTTATTAGGGAAGGAATCATATAAAGGAGGAACTTTTAACATTTAATTCACTATAAAGCCACAATTAAAAAGCCTGCTACAATAATTCTTCTCAGGTTACTAATATAGATATCAGTAGGAAATAACAACCAAATATTCATAATTTGAGGGCCAGGGATAATCTGGGAAATAATTCAACACAGATTAATTTACTTCTACAGCACCATCTGGTCTCTATATGACCCTGAACCAGTAACTAGCAACCAACCTACATAGAAACAAGACAAATAAATCACCATAACAGTAACTGTAATGGACAAAAGTCTCAACTTTAAAGTAGAACAGGGTTACAACATTAGGATAATTGCGTAATCAGCTTTTTGTCCCCAAAAACAGAAGAAGGCAAGAGAGACTAGAAGAGTAAAGGGAAATAATCACCTGGGTAACCCAACACCCATGAAATCTTCTCTCTTTATTTTACTACTGTAACTAAAATAATTAGTATGCACAGAAGCTACCCTCCAAATCTCTACATAGTCAATTTTGATGTTCAGTTGTACCTCCTGTTTGAAAGACACCATGTTTTTAAGATTTAGCAGATACCACAAAGATGAATAATGTCTGAAAAAGAGAACTCAAATGCTAACTGAAATAAAATGCAGAAAGTGAAGAGATGATAACTCCAAGAGTTAAGCAAAAAAGTCTCACGAATCAAGTACATAATAAGCACAAAAAAACAAAAAACAGGTATTACAATTACTAGCATTGTAATTTACTAGAATTTTACAATGACTTGATTGTATTATTCTTCCTCCTCCTTTCTTTCCTGGAAACCATAGTCTGATGCTACTTCAAACAGAAAATACTACAATGGTATAACATTTTCAGTTTTAAATATTTTAGAATGTTTTTTATAGCTATTTTAATAAAAATTCATTTTTTAAAAAGGTTACATAGTTTTTATGTCAAACATTTTAATCATTCAATTTTGAGGCAACAAACATTTATAGAGCACCTATATGGACCAAGTATGGGCTAAGCGATGTAACAGAGAAAAAGAAGAGACATAGTACTTACCCTCACGAAGACTGCAGTCTAGCAGGGAAGACAGACATGAAACAAGGACTTACAACAATGATAAGTGTCATCAAATAAAAGATACAGGGAAATCTTGACACAGCAGAGGGTCCTAAACATATTGGGGGCGGGGTATCAAGGAGTCAGGGTAATTTCTCTGAAAAACTGACAGTTAAACTAAGACCTGAAAAATGAACAGGCAAAGAATGCTGGTGGGAGGAGAGCACATTCCAGGTTGAGGGAAGAGCATGAGCAATGATCTAAGGCTGCAAAGAGCATAGCATTCAAGCAACATAAGGAGTCAGGTATGACTAGCACACAGCACAGACGGGCAGGTGTCAAGAGAAAAGACCAAGACAGTAGGTGCAGAGTGCTTTCTAAGTGATGGTCAAGCATTTCGGACTATTTCCCAAGGGAGAAAGAAGTGGGAGTAACATGAGATATGCTGAGAAAATAATAGGTCATAATGCTTTGGGATAATTAATTCCAGTTTTATCTCTTGACTACAATGAGAATAGATCAGAAAGGATATAACTAAAAGCAAAAGCTGATTTTGCAGAAGAAATGAGAGGGTTCAAAAAACAAAATTTCACTTTAGAAAAGAATTAATCAGTTTGCCAACAAGATTCGGAAGTCTTTCTCAAGGAACTGAATATTTTCTCTCAAATTTAAGTATTTATCTGGCAAGATATAAACTTGAATGTACCACATTTTATTGTTTCTAGAGTTCATATTCTGAGGCATAATTCAAAAGGTTTCTATACCCAAATCAATTAATAGACACAGGTGGTACAAGACTAATTCATAAAGAATTTCACAGATAAGGCAAAAAGGTGCTATCTCAACGTGATATAAAGTTAAATGCATACTATCAGAAATAAAGTCACCAGGGATATAACTGAGTTAGTTACCTCTCAAGTTTCAGTTTCCTCATTAATAAAGTGGGGGTATCTTGCAGAGCTGTTATGAAAGTAAATGAGACTAAACGTTCTGTAAATTCAAAGGTGGTATATATTAACATCTAGGCTGACTGCCCTTAAACAATCAAATCCTCATATATTATAAAAGTAAATCTTACTAAACCTAGTTTTTCTTTTACTTTTTAAAAGATTTTGTGGGAGATCATTTGTTTAGCATCCTCCTTAAGGAGCTAAACAAACTGCTGCTCTGTTTATATAAATATCTACTCAGCCTGAAAATGGACTTTCCAGTTTCAAGATGTCTAGGAATACACTCAATCCTTAACTTCAAAGCTTTCCTGAAGAAATTCAAAATAAAGAGAGACTTTATGAAGAAAGTATGATAATTTGCTTCACTTATACTGATATGAAATTCAACATCAAACCCAACAATCAACCTGGAAAATACATGATGCAAACTAAAAGGGGAAACAGCTAATGCTTCCTAATTACTACTGGAACTGCTTGCCAGACACATCACACAGAGTGGGGGGGATACCTCTCATGACATCTATAACCTAAAAACTAATTTCATCTTATTATCGACATAAGAAAATAAAACAGCTACAAGAGCAACAATTTAAACTCACCTAAGGAAACCGTCATTCTTCAAAGTGTCTCCCCTTTTTTGGTCAATCATAATTTGAAAAGAAATTTAAGCAAAAGAAAAAAATGTAAATAATAATGTCTATTTTATATATTTGATACTTTGGCATAGTGAACATTAGCTTTTTTCCCCTTAAAAAACAAAACTACAAATACATCTTAGGAGTCTCTCACAGTCAGCTGTTCTTAGGAAGCAAAAAAGGAGGAAGTAGCAGGGATGCGGGAGCAAGGAGAAGAGAGTTAAAAAAAACAAAAACCTGTGCCAAAGGAAAATATGGATATCATTTTGAACTGTTCTTGTCCCATCCCAGTTCATCAATTACATCAATTATCTACTGCCTCTTCATTTAATATTTACTAATGCTGAAGAGTTGGGTCTATAAAGAGCAATAAAATATAATCTCTATCCTCCAGGTCCTAACAGTATAGTAGGGGAAAAAAAAGGTAAATAAATGAATATCATTCAGGGGACAGATTAAAAAACAAACACCAAGGCCAAAAAAATTAAGAAACATACCAAGCATACAGCTAAGTTAGAAATGATTAAACAACACAAATTATAAAACTGTAAGACTAGAAAAGAATAAAATGGTAGAAGAAAATGAGTCATGAAAGAAAAAGTGGTTACTGAGAAAATAATAGGTCATAATAAGCTAATTTAAATAAGTGATGAGTAGACACCTAAATAAGGATAAAGTATGCACTGAGTAGAAAGCAGAAAAGGTACAAGACTCAAGAGAGAATACTAGGGAAAGAATAAATGAACAGGACAGAAACCACAGATTATTATTACAATCTTATAATTTACTGAATGATATGTCAAATGTTCAATTACATATATTAAGATCTTATAGATTTATAATAATATACAACAATCTAATAATTATGTAAGAAATATAGTTAATAATAAGAAAAAATAACCCTGCAACTCCAGATCCTAGCCCAGTGCCAGATATGTTAAGAAATTACCAGTTGCAGAATCAGTCAAATACAATGCTGGAACTATGGCAAAATATAACACTGAAAATTAGAAGGGAAATGAATCTTCTCTTCAAAAAACAACTCGAGATTAGCAAAATAATTCATTAAATGATAACAATTATAGTAAGAAAGGGCAGAAAGTAACATTTATCGTCATCTACTTTGTGCCTCACTTTGTTATCTCATTTATGCCTCCAAATAACCAGATATGGTAGGTATTATCCCCATTTTACAGACAAGGAAGTTGAGGGGCTGAAAAATTAAATAATTTTCCTAAGGCCACATATCTAGACTAAAGCAGAGTCAAGATTTATAACCTAATTTTTTGTGAATCCTTGCTGCCTTTGTTCAAACTAGTTTTCTCAGAGAAAACTACAAATGCAGATGAGATCTAAGACTTCTTTTAATGTGTAGGCTTCTTAACATTAACTGGATGTTTGCACAGTAAAGCTATTTTCTAGGCAAAGTTGTTTCCTTACACTCACACATCTTTAAGAATCAGGTTCCCCAATACTCTTTACGCCTACCTACTATGACTGCAACCTTGCCACAGAAGCAACAAGAAAAACAACAAAGATATGGAAGTACCTGGGCAAAACAACAAAAAAGATATGGAAAACCTAGAGATACAAAGTTTACTCTGAGACTAGGGAAGAAAAACACAAACAAGGCAATTAGCAAAAGACTGCTATAATTGAATACATTACAATCTTTTTCACAAGATAAGCATGCATTAAATGAATCTCCAAATTTAACTTTAATCTCCAAATTTAACTTTAAAAATAGCTTTAACATATCTAAGTCTCTTCTTTCCTGGTCTCACCCCACCCATGTCATTTATTACTGAAGTAGGATTGTTTGTTGTAGGCAAATCAGAGTAAATTATATCTGAAAACAAGAATAACGTGGGTAAGGAGGTTGGAGAAAGGAGAATACCAGAGATTTTAATACCTTTGAAACTAAAAGCTGCTATGCCAAGTACACATTCACATATCTCTTCCATAGACAATTAGTTAGAAGTCAGTGATAACAACAGATTGGTGGGCTCTTTCGTGGGTTTTTTTTTTTTTTTTGGCTTTTGAAACATTATTAAAGGAGGTTCTAGAGGGCTGGAAAGCAGCTGACCACTTTGGTTCTCCTGTCCAGAGAAAGAATTCCAGTTCAATTTTCACAATTCACATCCAAGACTAGGAGGTACAAAGTAGTCAGGACTTAAAAGCAGACGATAAAATAAAACAAGATAAGAAAGCACTGAAATAAGCTCAAGAGTTGTCTCTGAAACTGTATAAGAATGGGTTTTTATATTCCAAGTGTCATGAGTTGATAATCCAGTTCACTAATAAACCTTAATTTCCTAAAAATCAGTTTCTGGGGTTTTTCCTTATCTCAAAGCTATCCTTGGACCAAGTCTCTCTCTTCTTCCAACCCTCTGTTCCATTTTTTCACCCCTAGCAACTTCTGAACTTTCCTTGTCCCTCTCCACTCATCAATTACATCAATTACCTACTTTCTCTTCCCTTAATATTTACTAATGCTGAGGAGCTGTGTCTATAAACAGCAGTAAAACATAATCTTCATCCTCCAGGACCTAACAGTACAGAAGAAAAAAACAAAGGTAAACAGACACAACTATATGATAAAAGTTATAGTAGAGATAAGTATAAGCACTTAATTCTGCCCAATGACATTTAAGTTTTAAAGGATGACAGACAGATGTTCACAGAATGGACAAAGAGAGAGACACTGCAGACAGAAATAAAACATGTGCAGAGTCTAAGGGATGAAAGAGAGTTTGGCTAATTCTAAGAACTGCCAAAGAGTTGTACAAAGCTACAGCATAAGGTACAGGTAAGGAAGAGGCAAGAAAAGTGGGAAAAGGTCAGTTTTGTGAGCCACATTATAGGGCTGAGACTGTTCAAAGTCACTGGGGGGAAAGGAGGCATGACGTCATCACATTTGCATCTTAGAACATTTAGAGCAGTGGTTCTCAACTGGAGGTAATTTTGCCCCAGGGATATTTGGGAATGTCTGGAGATATTTTTGGTTGTCACAATTGAGGGGTGAGGGGTTGCTATTAGCATTTACTGGGTACAGGCAGGGACGCTGATTAACATCCTACAACGCACAGGACGGCTGCCTAGAACAAAGAAGTATCTGGCCCAAAATGTAAACAGTGCCAAGGTTAAGAAATTCTGGTTTAGAGTTAAATCCTAGGGTACGAGAGTTAAGAATTAAGGCAGAGAATCAGGTAGTCTGTAAGTTCTAGGAGAGCAGAGGCCATGTTATTGTTTATCCTGAGACTTCAGATCCTAACCCAGTGATAGACATAATGTGGGGACTCAATATTTACTTGGTAAGTGAATGAATGATGTAGAGCTCCAGACAAGAAGTACCACGGCCTGAAATGTGGCTGTGGCAATGGTAAAGGAAAACAGATTCAAGAGACTAGAACAGAATTTATAGGCCTTATTTACTAAATAGACATAAGAAATGAATAAAAAGTCTAAAATAAAATGACTCCCAGGCTTGGAATAACAAGTTTCAGAGGATCAAAAGTTCTATTTTAGACATTTTAAAAGTTTGAGACAAATGTGAGATATTCAAATAGAGGACCAATAGTTTGCATATAGTTTGAAAAAAATCTAAGAAAGGAAAATCCAGTTTACCAACACCCTGATCTTAAATGATCCTCTGAGTTAGAGCAAGAAGTTCAATTAAAAAAAAAAAAAAATGAACAAACCCTAACTGCAGTATGGCATTCTGGACTGGATTCTGGAATAAGAAAAGGTAAATGGTGGAAAAAATTGGTGAGATACGAATAAGATCTGGTGTTTAGTTAATATAATGTACCAACGTTGGTTTAGTAGTTTTGAGAAATGTACCAGATAATGTAGGATCATAACATTAGCGGAAACTGCATAAAGGGTATACAGGAGCTCTTTGAACTCTCTCTACAACTTTTCGGTAAATTTATTTCAAAATTAAGTTTAATTTTAAAAAATCTATATTCCAAATGTGTCAAAATTTAAATATTTGGATCTATAGTAAACATTTAAATCTACATTTTAAGAAAAGCTAAAATGTAAAAGGAGGTTTTTTTTCTTACTTCCATTGATACTAGGTAATAATACCACACTGATGAAGGAAAGAGCAAGAAAAATCTTTCAAAGTAACCAGACAGAAAATAGCAAAGAGGAATCAACAAAAGAAAAACTAACTCAGTACTACAAACATTCATATTTTTTTAAAAAATCTTCTGACCCATATCTTGTGATAACTTGAAATGATCCATTGTATCACTATTCAGGCACACTATTCTGTCAAAAAGTCTGATGAATTTTTCTTTCCATTACCATTCTATTCACAATTTTGTAGCAGTGACAAGACATTCAAGATTGTCAGCAAGGTGAACTGACAAGACATGACACTAAACTATGATGATTATTAGTACAGTCGTTTTGATTAGTCCAGCTTTTCTTTAGTGATCTCAAAAAGTATATGTAAACACACACAAAAAAAACAGGTAAAACTGGCTTTCTAGTACAGGTGTTTCTTTTTTAATATAAAGAACTAATATGTTCCTGAATATATGAATGGAAGGAAAAAAACATTTATCTTAAACCCTAAAAATGAAATAAAGTCTTTCAGAAAGGTACAACAATTACCTATTGGTAATTAATTCTGTTTCCTGAATATACCAGTTGCATTACTCTGCTGTGACAGAAAATTCAAGGTATTTTTGCCATATTTATATTTCCTATATCCACATCAACAATATTTACTGACTAATACCAATTTGAGTAGCCAAGTGTTACTACTTGAAAGTTTAGCTTATTGAGAATAAGGCATAATATAATGGAGTCAGTCTGGCTTCATGATTCACTAAATGTGTAACCTTGGTCAAGTCACCAAACCTTTTCATGCCTCGATTTCCTTTTCTGTAAAATAAGAACAATAGTTCCTCTTATAGACCATTTAAGGTTTTAAGAGAAAATAAATGAAAAATGCTTAGAGTAGTGCCTGGCACATTGTAATTACTCATATAGCAAACTTTAAGAGGGAAGTTGTTTACTATCAATCATTCTTGCACTTTCATTGCCTACCACAGGGATGCCTGACAATGTGTTGAAATAACAATATAACATATTCCCCTTATTATATGGATCTGCAGGTTTTCAAAGACAAGATAAACTTCTCCCTGCAGGGGAAGCTCCTGTAATATTTTATCTTCCCCTTCTTTCAAGAAAACTATTCTACCCCCTACTATAATTTTCCAAGTGCAAATATACTCCAGGGTCTCAAATCCTTTGTTGTTTTAATAGTTGTTCATTATAGTAAGATTATATATAGAAATCATTATTTAACCAAGACTATCCTATGTTAAAAAAAAAAGATCATGATTACCAACGATACAAATATCACATGGATACCTTTAGAAAATAGGTCAGAGAAAACAATTCAGAATGCATCACAGAGACAAAAAGATAAAAACCATAAAAGAGAGGGTAATAAAGAAGATGAAATGAGAAAGTCTTAGCACCTGTTGAACTCGAGCCCCAGCAAAGAGACAGGATGGAACAGAGACAATATTTTAAAAGACAATGACTGAGAATTTTTCCAATGCCAATAAAAGACATTACAGATTCAAGAAGCCTAATAAATTTCAAAAAAGATAAATTAAAAAAAATTGACACCAAGACATATTACAAACTGCAGAAAACCAACGAGAAAGAGAAAATCTTAAAAGCAACCAGAGAAAAAGAGATCATCTTCCAAGTAGCAACAATTAGATGGTAGATTTAAACCCAAATATATCAATAATTACACATAAAGGACAAAATGCCCCCAGATAAAACACAAAGATTGTTATATTGCATTCTTTAAAAGCCACTTCTATGCTATTTTTAAGAGATATGGAAAATAAAGGGATACAAAAAGTTTGAAAGTAAAACAATGGCAAAAGATATACCACATGAACATTAAGTAAAAGTTAGACAAAACTGTAATATTGATGACCAGTATTATAAGCATCCAGAAAAGGAAGAAATAAGTAGGATTTGGATAGGTGGAAGAAAGAGGGAGAAAAACATTCCTGGCTGGGCAGAAGGGTGGGCGTGGGAGAAGAGGCTATGATTAAAATATGAAGGTCTCTGAAAGTCAGAAGTTTACATTTGGTGATAGAGGAAGTATGACACCATTAAAGTATCTTCAACAACCTCTTTATACTACCTTCAGCAGAAGAGCGACATAGCAAAGGTAGAATTAAATAAGATTAACATTGCAGTGTTATACAGTATGACCTGGAAGGGAGAAAAGGAGAAGACACCAGAAGCAAGAAGACTAGTTTGAAGGATGCTATGCTAATCAAGGTAGGACAAGGGCCTGGTAGTAGTAGAGGGCTGAATCTAGGAGGCATTTCAAGAGGAAGACCTATCTGCATAAGTTTCCTTTCTTTGAAATTTTAAAGGCAAAAAAATGCACTATGCTTTATAAAAAATAACCAAACTATTTTTATTTTCCACCATTATAACTAATCTGTATTATGATATAATCACCCACTAAGTCAACCTAATAACATACATTAGAATTTTAACAATTTTGTGTAAAAATAAAATCCATTGAGCTGATTAGCCTACATTAGATACAATACATAACAATCCATAATAACACATTATGACTTCACTATCAAGATCACTGACACAAGAAAAAAATCTGATAACTTTTTCCTCTTTGAAAGCTAATATATATAATAAGAAATTCTCCGATTTCACGGTAACTAAAAAAACATTTTTATTCTCAAAAGCTCTTTACCAAGAGGATATCAACTTGGTAATGAACTCAAACAACTCACCAATGCTGGGTGGGCTACCATAGTTAATTGGCGACTCGGGTGGTCTTCCACAATGCAATGCAGCCAGAGCAGATCCTTTCCACACAACATGCTTGCAGCCTATTAAACACAGATATTTTTATGGATACAAAGATATGACACCAAGACAAAAAGTCATAAAAAGAATGTCTAAATCCTATTAGAAACTTTTCATACTTTTATTTGTGCGTAGCAAGGACTGCCTTCCAGCTCCCAATAAAGTCTGGACTCCAGGAACGCTTTGTGGAATTTCTTGTTCAAGAAGAGGTCCTAGTCGATGACATATTTGCAGCAAATGATCAGGTGCTAAATGTCTGTAATATTTCACCTATTATATGAAAGACACATAAAATGTTGCTAAATAAAGTGATACAACTCTTTATAGTAAATAAAATATACTTTTAAAAATAGAGTAATTTGTTCTGAATAGTCAACATGTCATTTTACTTGGGGGAAAAGTTCATGTTTATTCTGTGAAACCACTTGACTCAGAATAAAATAGCTACCCCAACCATTACTTAATCCACTGAGGAGGAAAAATGTTAAAGAATTAATGTAACTTAAATATAGCAAGTTATAAATTAACAGATGCTAGTCAAGGCAAATACCGAACAATGAAAAAATATGTAGCATTATAACTTAAAATGGTATGTTTCAGCTTAACATTTTAATTTTCAAAAACTTCAAACAAAAAAAATCATCCAACTATAAAATATAATGTTTTGTATCTTTGATAACGTAAAGAATGTCTCCAGAATAATTAACAATTAAAGAAACGTGGTAGTTTGTGTTCTCATTGCAAACTTTAAAAACACTTATACAACATCTATACCGAATTTTATAATTTATTTGGTTATTTTTATTATAATTTATTTGGTTATTTACCAAAACTTTACAGAGAGAAAGGCCAAATTCTAACTGCTAACTTAAACAAGTTTAACTATAAAATAAATCTACCCACTATAAAAAGTTTGAGCACTTTTTGGAAGAACGTTAAAATGCTGCTTAATTTATGCTAGCATTTGAAACCAAGATATAAAATACTAATATTTTTATTATCCATCCTGAAAATCTTTTAGTAAAAGACATTTGCATAATAATCTAAAGAGAATTAAATTACAAAAAATAAAGTATACTATTTTATCACTTTATAGTTAGGTTATCAAATTACAAAAAATTTTTCACTGTGGTACCTAAATACTCTAGTTCAGTTGTTCTCAAAGTGTGTTCTGGGAACCCCTGGGGTTTCTCAGGTAAAAATTAGGAATAATACTAAAACGTTACTTGCTTTATCACTCTCAGGAGTGTACGTTGTTTTCCAGAGGCCACATAACATGTGATGTCACAACAGACTGAATGCAGAAGCCGATATAAGAATCTGCCTTCTATTAAGCCAGACATTAAACATTCCCAAAAATGTAAAACAATGCCACTCTTCTGTTTTGGAAAATAATGTTACAAAAAAATGTTACTTCTATTAACATGAAATGAGTTTATTATATTTAAATGAATAAAATTTTTAAATGTTTCAATTTTTTAAATGATAAATATGAATAGACTATAATCCACATAAGCAAAGAAACTTCAACAATTTTTATTAAGGTAAAGGAGGGGTGAAGCCAAGAAGTTTGAGAATTGATACTCAAGTTCACTTAATAATTTTTCTATGAATTCCTTATGTTAAGACTGATTTGGTGAGGGGTTAAATCATTTCATTCTATCTTGCAGTACCTATCGGACTCTAACTGCAGAAGGCCAGGAATGGTATTTTTAAAAAGTTAGCTAATATTCATCCTTCTAAGCTGAAGCCAATTAAAAGGAACCTACGTTAATTTTTATCATAATACTGTCACACTTCAGTAAGATAATTTAAAACATTACAGAGTCTGGCATACAGTAGAGGTTCTAACACAAATTATACATACTACATTTCCACTTTGGAGATTCACAAAACACAATGATATTAAACCCTCTGAAAAATTCTGAGATAAATCTAATTTTGTTTAACGCACAATTTCCCTAACTCATTTAGCTATAGATGCCCTTTTCCCCTAATAATATCATCATCTTGACTCAAAACATACTTTTTCAAACACTAGTATGATTAGCTAAATAGAAAAAGTGTTTAGGAGAAAATACACCAAAATACAAATTTTTAAAATTGTATTTGTACTTTAATCTTCGCTAAAATTACTTAAAAATAAAATCTAAAAGAAAAATTCTAGAATATTTATAGGGTCCCTTCCAGTTCTAAAGTTGCATACAATAATTATTCTAATATGAATTAAGTTGATCAAAATTTATTTTAAAAATTTTACTTTAACAAGAAAGTTCAAGGGGCCGCCTGGTGGCGCAGCGGTTTAGTCCGCGCTTGGCAGCCCGGGGTTCGCAAGTTCAGATCCCGGGCGCCCGCTGACGCACTGCCTGTCAGCCACGCCGTGGCGGCGTCCCATATAAAGTAGAGGAAGATGGGCACGGATGTTAGCCCAGGGCCAGTCTTCCTCAGCAAAAAGGGGAGGATTGGCAACAGATGTTAGCTCAGGGCTGGTCTTCCCCACAAAAAAAAAAAAAAACAAGAAAGTTCATGACTTTAGTTTTTTGATAATCCTATTTTAGGGTCTTCTTGCAAAATATATTTCAGGTAGTGAACCTGAAAATCCTTATTGCAGAATTGTATCTTTTAACCAATGTTATGAATCCACTTTTTCCAACTAAATCTTTCCTGATGATTTAATATATTTCAATTTTTCAAAATCAACTTTCAGGGGCCAGCCTGGTGGCATAGTGGTTAAGTTTGTGTGTTCTGCTTCGGCAGGCGAGGTTCACAGGTTTGGACCCTGGGTGTGGACCTACGCTCCACTCGTCAAGGCATGCTGTGGCAGGCATCCCACATATAAAGTACAGGAAGACTGGCACAGATGTTAGCCCAGGGCCAATCTTCCTCAGCAAAAAAGAGGACTGGCAACAGATGTTAGCTCAGGGCTAACTTTCCTCACCAAAAAAAAAAAATCAACTTTCATTTTAAAGTTAGAAGAGATATTTTCAGTTCTTAAACTCCTCCTGCTTTCTGGCTTTTGAGACTCTACACAAGCTGATCCCTCTGCTGGAAATCTTTTCTTTACCCACCCACTTCTACACCTCATTCTCCTTCATGTCTCAGTCTATGCCTCACTGCCTTCCATGACCTGTTTACACCACCCCTGCCCCCTTCTTTTTGGACATTCTATCTTTGTGTTTCCATAGCACATTATTCTCCTTCCCAAATGTTCCTTCACCCCACTCCTCCAGCACTTTGTAGAAATTACCATATTAACTGTTTTTAATATATTTTGATGCCTAGACCTCAGTGGGAATCTAATGATAGCTATGATTCTCTTCTCCCAAAAAACACACATATAGGCCCTTACCACTACCTGGCCCTGTTTTGGGACTTCATAAGACCCCTGCACTATACTAAAATTGCCAATTCACTTGTCCATGTCCCTACATACAAAGACACAGGATTAGATCTTATCTGTCTATCCAGTACCTAATGCAGTACTTATAGTTAAGTGCTTAATAAGTTGTTAGATGAATGAACACATGAAAATATGCAAAAACTACTGACTTCTCTTCTATCTAGCCATTAAATGGTGAAGTTCCTTAAGGTCGAGGATCCCAGAGCTCCAATTCCAGACCCTCCTTTTCTTCTCACTCTATACTCTCTCCTTGGACAATGCTTATGCCAGTGATTTCCAAATTTATATTTATAGCCTAGGCTTGCATATCAAACTTTCTTAAAGGACATCTCTCTTTGGAATCTCAAAGCCTTCTCAACTCAACACATGCAAAAATGAACTCATGATCCTCATGCCAACACCCTCCAAAAATGTTCCCTACCTCAGTGAATGGCAACACCATCTATCCAGACTCAAATCAAGAAGTCACATTTTTACACTGCCCATTCCTTCCTCCCACCTCATTCCCACTATCCAAGCAGTCACCAAGTCCAAATGACTTTCCCTTCCTATCCTTCAATCTATCTACCTCTTTCTATTTCCACAGTAACAGCCCAAGTTCAAATCATCTATGCAAACTCCCACATCGACTCATGTCTTTCACCTCATTTAAAATCTATTCTCTATATTGCAATTAGAATGCTCTTTCCAAAATATGCATTTGGTCAATTCACTCCTACCTAAAAACTTCCTTGCTCTTTCGAGATCCAAATACTTAACATGGTCTACAAGCCCTGAAATGTATGTATGGTCCATTCCTATTTCTCTACTTCATCTGGCACATTCCCAGCCCTACACCCTCCAGCCCTCACTTTCCACATTTAGACACACTGGCCCTTCTTTCAGGGTCTTTACCTGCACTCTCTCCTGTCAGCCTTTTCCCATGTGGTGCATTTTCTGCATTTCCCCACATCCCCTCATGCAGACAACTGTTCTATGTGCTTCAGATCTTCCCTCCAATCCAACTTTCTTTGTTTTCCCTTACCTTATTTAGTCTAAGTGTTATCTCGGTGACTCAGTGACTCTTCCTTAACTCATGTACCAGTTTATGATTATACACTTAAAAGTGTAATGACAATGCTTTTCTTCTCAGCTTCACCATAAACTACAAGAGAACAGGGATCATGACTCTCTTGGGCCCCAACTGCATTTCTCTCTCTCACACACACACTCACACACCCAATATATATTGTTAAAAATAAATGAAAATTATCTTTTGCTACTGTCTTTTCTAAACATTTTTCTTCATGAATATTAATCCGTGTCAATACAGTCACGCACTGCATAACGATGTTTCAGTCAGCAATGGACTGCATATATGACAGTGGTCCCATAAGATTAGTACCATACAGCCTAGGTGTAGTAGTATACCATCTAGTTTTGTATATGTACAATCTATGATGTTCACACAAGAACAAAATCATCTACCGACGCATTTCTCAGAAGGCATCCCTATGATTAAGCAATGTGTGACTGTATGGTCACTACTTAAAATGCAAAAACAAAAAAAAAAACTTTAATTAAAGTAGCTCATTTATGGCTCTACATATGATCTTTAATTTTCAAACTAGTAAGAACCCTGTATCTTTAATATGAACTTAAGCTTTTTAGTTTGAACGAACTTTATTTTATTTATACTAGTAAATAATTAGAAGAAAATTAAAATTAAAAGGAAAACTTGAAATGATATTGTAATAAAATCCCTTATTCAAAATGTCTATATTTGGATTCTCAATAAGTGTTTGTACACTATTTGGGAAAAACAAAATAAAACAAAACTTGTCATCCTCAATTCTAATATACCCATTACATTCCATGACCAGAACTGCTTTCAAGCTCTTCAACACATAAGAAGTATGACCAAATTATAAAGTGTGATAAATAACACTAACATATTACATACTAGCTGCACAATAATTGCTAGGCCTTGTGCTAAGCATGGTAAGTTTTATGTGTAAAAGCTCAGTTAATTATTTTAACAACCTTAAGAAGTATGTACTATTATTGTTGCCATTGATAAAGAAATTATGGTACAAAAAGATAAAACAACCTTCCTAAGGTCACATACATTTAGTGGATGATAAGAGATGAGAGTCAAACGAAGGCAGTCTAACTCCAGAGCCCATATTCATACTGCCCCCGCCAAAGTACCTACTGCCTCAAATATACGTATACGTCAATGCACAAGCAAGCCATAAAATAGACATTTCAAATAGTTTTAAATAGACATTAAACTGAGCTAGGAAAAAAAAATTTTAAATTCACTTTCACTACTAAGCAAACTAGCACAAAAGCATAAATTCCTATACGTAAAGGGGAACACTTAAAAACATAAGGATATAAGTAGAATACAAAACTACATGATATAGTAACAACCATAAACACCCTCTCCCAAAATGGCTAAAGGAAATCACTGTGATTGACCCTACTTTTCTCAATGTTTCCATAGTTAAAATTTTAAACTCTTAAAGTTAGAAGCAAGGTATAAACAGGTTAAACAACTAAGGGGTTAATACCATAAAATTTATGACTACTATTAAAAAATAAAAATTAAAAAAATGCACATTTATCAGTGTTCTACTTTTTTTAATCCAAGCCCCTTTTGATAAATATTTCATCCCCTCTGTAAGATATGAGAGCCCGCTTTACAGATGCAAACTCTAATGCCACCCCACTGAGATTCAATCCTAGAACAGAGGGCTAAGTCAGAGCTTTTTGAAACTTTTCATATCCCTACCCCCATCTCCAATCCTAACTGAGAATCACTTGATATGGTGTAAAAACAATCTTTGGTTAACTGTCCATAATTAATGGTTAAAACCTGAATTAAACAAAGGTATCCTTTTTGTAAATATGTTATCTAGAGCAGAGCTCAGCAAACATTTTCTGTAAAGGGTCAGGTGGTAAATATTTTAGGCTTTGGGGGCTACTTCGTTGCATATATGTATTTTTAACAACTCTAAAAATGTAATAACTTTGGCTCAGGGGCCTTGCAGAAACAGGTCTTCAGCACAATTTACCTGCAGTAGCCAGTTTACCCCCACCCCCATCTAAAGAACGATCCTTGTTTCTAGCAACGTTTTCAGCAGTAGAGTTAACAGAATTCTGTCAAATAGAAGCAACTCTGCTCATGCCTTGTCCATCTTGTCCCAAATCATAAACCTGTATCCCTCCTTTCTCAGACTGCATATGTAAAATATTTCTAGAATTACCAATTACAATTTGAACAATAGAATCATCTTCTGAAAATGTGAATTGTAGCAAGCAAGGAAAAAGAAAAGAAACTGAGCTATTTAATTTAGCCAAAGATGCAGGAAAATAAACCACTCAATCTGCTTCTGCTTGGTATGCTACTTCATATAAAGTCATCCTTTCTAGCCAAGACAATTTTGCCATTATTGGTGGAAGGTACTGTTAGAGGAGTGTTAAGTGTTAGTGGGAAGAGAATATAAAGAACCTGAAAGCCACCGCATTCCACCAGACACATTGTCATTAAGAACTTCTCTACTCAATTTTTAAAGAAAAGGTCAGTAGTTTAAGAGCTCTAGTCAAACAGCCTAGACTGAAACTTTCTGAGTGTAGGGAAAACATTTACTCTTAAGTCTCAGTGTCCACATCTGTAAGACCGGGATTGCAACAGTTACCAACCACCTTGGAGGTAGTCATAGTACCTGACATAAGAGTTGCTGTTACTTTAATTACATTCCACATTTCATACTACATGTTGAACTTTCATGTTAAAAAAAGTATTTGTAGACCTAAACAAGGAAAAAAAATTTGGCTATCTTTTTAAAGACCTTTTCAAAGTGAGGTTAGATCAATATACTCATTCCAACTACCTGATTTACTTGTGAGACCTAGAAACGCCAGTCTTTCCTCTAACACGTAATTAAGGAGTCACTACGAAAGTAAGATCCACCTAATGTTTAGCACTAGTATGATCTGATTTGATTAGACTCTTCACTTCATCCCTAATATCTTGAACACCTGACTGGTTATTTTAAAAAGTTTTTCAGATCTTCTCACATCTATTTTCACCATTTTTTCAGATCTGAAAGGCTAATTGCTTCTGCTCTCTACTATAGTTCTGAGTTCTAAAAGGTCAGCGTAATGGAATATACTTCTTATTTTTATGACTATTCTAGCATATAAACAAAATTACAAAAAAAAAAAAAAACCCTATTCGCTACTTAATCACACTATAAGGCCTACTATCAAAATCCAGCCCGTAAAATTCCCAAAACTTCTGAACTTATAATTATAAATCTGTTATTTATTATTTAAAAGTGTAGGTTAAATTACATCTATAGTCTTTAAAGCAAGTTCACATTTCCTGAGGTTTTTTTTTTTTTTTTTACACTTTATTAGCTTCTCCACACAGAAAAATATACGGAATATTTACTTTGTGCCAAGTATTCTCAAAATTTATTTATCTTCACAAGCAAATAAGGTTAAGTATTCTCCCCATTTCACAAGTAAAGAAAACTGAAGTCCAACAGTTTGTCCAAGGTCACACATTTAGAAAGTAGAAGAAATAGTATTCAAACCCAGGTCTCCCGACTCCAAGTTTACTGTTATTTTTATTACATTACAGTTTCCTTCTCAAAACTTTAGTCCCCCAGCCTCCACTGTCACACAGGTTTTATGATTACAAACTTAACAGAACCCATAAAACCATTTTTCAAATCAAATCCTCTAAGCTGGGTAACTATTCTCGGAAGGACTCTTACATGTTCATGATTTCTTTGTAATTAGAAGTATAACAAAATTAATACAGAATCTTATTAAGTGTCAAAATTAATCTTACTGGTCTATTTACTCTTAATTGTGAATAAACATGCATTAAAGACGGCCTTACATTCACACTTTAGTCAACCACCTAAGAATTCATTTAGATGATAACTCAGTATTATCAACACAATTATCAATACAAATTTGCCATTTAAAGAAAAGGCAATACTGCTCTTCCAAATTTTATTCATCACTATCTGACTATATTTTGCTAAAAAAACTCTATCCAGAATTAAGGTTTCCACAAACCACAAGGAATGCACTATAAAAATTAATTTAAAACATGACAAAATGACAAAATTTCACTTTTTAAAACCACACATTTTAAGTTTTGCTATTAAATCAAGTCATATTTGCTAAGCAAAATTTGTGCAATAAGAAATTTTCTTTGAAAAATTATTTACTTAGCATAATTTAAAAGTCAAATCTATGATTCTGTTGAAAAAGTTATTGTCTAGTAAAGATGAAAAGTTTAACTGTTTATTCCTAAAATGCCAATGTAAATAATCTTACAAGAACACCAGTCCATTTTTAGTAATGTTTCAGTTTCAAACACTTTACTCAAAATAACACCACATATACAATGGCAGTGAAGTTGTTTCAGAAAACACATATTTCTCCAAGTTGTCTAGAATTTAGTATTTCCACATCCAAAAACTATGCCAGAATCAAATGACATAAATAAAGGTAAGCATTTCCTGCATTTATACTATAATCTCTGCCAAGATAGGATACGTGCCTGTTTTCTATCCGTGACGGAGACCATACAAATGGGTCATGCCACCACGACCACAGGCCATCTGGAATCCAGAATGCGTGGATTCTCTCTGTGCTTCATAAAGCTGCAGCAGGCTGCCATCACTCGTGCTGTCACGAATAACGACCTAAGCCTCATACTATAAATCTCTTTCCTCAACAATTTAAATTAGTTGCAACCTAAGCAGAAGCTGCATCAGACCATGCTGCTCCCTTCAGTACCAAGAACTTCTCATTCAATCATCCTTTTCCATATCTATGATTCCTGAGCTCAAATAAGGCTGCTTTTGCAAGCAGGCGTGCGTGTGCGTGTGTGTGCGCGCATGTGGCAAATAACTAAAGGTGGACCTGCTTCACACCTGATGACTGCCTTCTCTGTAGTGACCAAAGGTTCTCACACCAACATATTTCACTGTTCAATATCATAATTTTTTATTTTTCAGTACCCTGAATTCCCAAATTCCATAAAGGAAGAAAGTATCATTTTCCCCAATCTGTTATAAAATACTTAACAATCCTCTATATTCAGTGTTCAATAACTTATTTAATTCCAAAATAATTTATTTTCACAAATTACTCATAATTTCACCAACACAGCATCTCACAAAATAGAAACTGAGAATTCTGACACTTTAAATTTATTTCTAAAATTTTAAATTTGATTCCTATTATGTAACAGCCTTTATCACTTTTAGACATAATTACAAAAGTAACTTAAATATCCTAAAAAACACTTGCAGTTAAAAAAATTTTTTTGTAATACACTCATTTTAATGCCTGACTTTCCTGAAGTCAATCAAAAGTACATTAAAATAGCAAGTTATTCTAAAGGGATATGCTTAGTACTCTGTTAAGTAACGGTCACTTTGCTTAGTATTACAGATCTTTTTCTATGAATTCTGAAATTTATATGAGGAAACTACTAATAAGTATGAAATTAACCTGTCTGGTATTACTAGTCCAGAATAAATTGTATAGGATACAATTTTATTTGCTACAATTCTGTAGTGACAGGATAGACAATCACAAAATTTGGAAAAAAGAAGAATGCCTGAAGTAGGCGATAGAAGGAGTTTCCAGCTAAAGGAAACAAAAACTCGTGGCCTATCTGACAAATATATTCTGAGTGGCTTAAAAAATTGACATTCATAGGATTTATGTACCCTAACGCTCACTTAAGGATTAATTTTAAAAACCCTTTATTAAACTGTTGAAAACATACACATCTTTAAGCCAGAAAGACAAAACATCTCTCTGACAATTTCCAAAAAGAATACAAATGACTGCAAGGGTTTTAAATTGCACCTCCGTCCGAAAGAAACCGGACGCAACAGCCAAGCTACCTTCACATCCTCCTAAATTGCATCTGATCATTACCAAAAGAAAAAGAGCTTCATATAACCTCAAATCAATTCTGGATATTTCAACCACCCAAACATTTCTTAATGTTAATTGTTCCACAATAGTCACAGTTAGAATCACTACACAGACCAGCCAAATTTTTCTAGAACTCCACCCACAATGCTTTCAAATTTATTTATTTTTGATATTCACTATACTTTTTTCTTTATAGCTGAGGCTTAATTATTTCATCCTTGAATCTACAAAGTAATTACACAAATAGTATCTTCTGAAGTTTTAAAGTGGCCTTTTTTACACTGTAGCTGCTATGTTCAGAAAGTCATACATACTTGTTTCTGAAATAAAAATGGTTTTCTTAAACTTTAATACATTATAAAGTTATAATTGGAACAACTTTTACTACCACTACTAAAGTTCTGAAAATAGCAAACACAAACCCTTAGAAAGTGCTTGATTTGTGCCAGTCAGTAGTCATCACTCACAGAATCTTACAAAATAGGAGCTATTATTAGCCCATTTTACAGATTGGGAAACAGAATTCTGCAGTACTATTCTGCCTCATAACAATCATATAAAACACCACTGTGTAGTTGGGGAGGGGATAATTCAACTCCCCCTTTACGTTCACGCCACTTTACAATTACTGAAGCATATTAAGCATTTAACAGGTACTTATAATTTTTGTAAATCTCTCAAGCCTTTTAAAAATAAGTGCCAATAGAATAATTACATGCATAAGAAAGGATGAAGCGTTGCCCACGTCAGCCCTTCAGGACATACTATTTCCTTCACACCTAACATTTTATTCTTCATTATAATGATTATGTGATATGAAGGCCCTATTTTAGACTACCAAGCAAAGCTTACTATTTCACTGATATCCTATTTAAAAAGAAGATGGTAACTCTATTACACACATTTATTTCATTATATACCCCCCCTAAATTATACTGGTTAAGTTTTGAAAGTACAATATTATTTTTAATGGAAATTATTTAAAATGGGAATTCCTGATTCAAAAATATTTAATATTATTTATTTTTCCCTAAAATTTGTCTTCTAAGTTTTATACCTCTCACATTAATCAGCATACTCTAAATGCATACTTAAGATATATACTTAAGTAAAATCCTATTCATGGTTCCTATTCATCTCTGATTTTAAGACCACCCATAATTTACGAAAACTAGTACTTAAAACATGGTGAAAAACACTAATTATAGAGTAAAGAGGTAGTCTACAATGTAGTTAGTGTCTCAAAAATCTTCATCTTTGTAAGGAGAAATGATACCACAATCTAAGAATGGCACTTATATAACAGCATTTAAACAATCTTTTAATCTGCATGATATCTGTAGATCTACTTTTCTGTGTTTTGGATAATCAAACTCCAAAATGGAAGATCTGAGCTCTTAGAGACAATGTATCACTATTTCTAGTTCAAAATCAGATTTTCAGATTAGAAAAACTTCAATTCACTTATTTTACGAATGAGATATCTGGGGCCCAGAGAAATTCTGTGACTTGCCAGAGGTAACCTTCAGGCTCCTGTTGGCAAGCTAAGATCACAACCCTCATCTCCTGACTCCCAGTCCTTTCACTGGAATAGAGGGACTTCTAATAAAATGGAATCATTTTAAGAGAAACAAATACCACTGCCAAAAATAGAGAATTGTATCATTTTAATAGACTGGCAAAGCATGAACCCAGTTTTGGAAAAAAAAAAAAAAAAAAAAGGCCTTGTAAGCAAGAAATATTATCAGAGTCCCAAATCTGGTAAAAATGCTTAAAAATTCTGCTTCAAGACCTCAGAAGCATGCAATCACCACTAAGCAACAACTAGAAAGGAAAATTTAATAAACCAACTACTTTCACTATTCAAACTAAGAAAAAGAACAGAGCTTTCTCTTCGTCCAAAAATTGAGTTTTTTTATTCTATAAAAAGTTTGCCACCTATGTTTGGCTCCATTTAAAAGATAAGAATGCTAACAAAAGCTTAAGAAAATGCCATATTGCTTCAAAATCAACCTCACGTTTTAAAAAATACAAGTCTGATTAAACATATACTATAGAGCCAAGAAAAAAAAAAAACCTTTAACCTCAAATTCCATTCACTGTTAAAAATGTTTTAAATCTTAAGGTAGATGGTAATAATCACAATCAATACCTTCAACCACACTTGAAATAAATGCATCAATTTTATTTTTTTTAAATCTGTAAACTTTTAAAACTGCTCTTAAAACTCCACTTTCCTCTTGGTCAAAATTCAGTCACTGTGATTTTTATCTGTAGGCTCACTGCAGATGCTGATCTATGCCTATTTTTAAGCTCACAGGCACAAATATTATACTTCATTCTAAACAGCAGTAATTTGAGGTTTTCTAGGAATTTCAATCTGACATATGAATTCTTCCATTTAAAATAGTACTCAACTTATCAGTTAACATAGCAACAAATTTCCAGGTAGAGGTAGACACTACTGAAACCACAAACAAAAGTTATTACTTCGGTTTCACTCACCAAAATAATCTTCAAACCAATGTTAAAAGAAACTCAATTTGACAGGAGGCAAAGTAAAACTTTTTTAAATCATAAGAATAAATTAACACAACAGAAAATACTGTGTAAGAGATTTCGCATGTGCTCACCTAGACATAAAATTTCAAGACCGTACTATTAAACAAAATTGTGCTCTGATACCTGATGTTCCAACATGTTTTCAGAGCTAACTAAATCTCAATAAAGAAGTCAAATCAAGTTAAACCAAATATCCACACACCTAGATATATAGTTTGATGAATATGAAAGCACCTCAAATGGTGCTTGGACCCAGTAGATAAAGAGTCAGCAACATGCTGAATGAATAAAAAGAGAAAATGAGCCAAAGAACTCTGAATTCTAATGAGAATTCTTAACTGTCTTATGAGTATGCCAATATGACTGTTCTGGTAAAAAGGTGAAAACAGTCCAAGCAAGAAAAGCCACTTTCGCGCAAAATAGGTGGATTTTGATGAATAACACACCAATGAAGACACTGCCTACTGCGTCCTAAGTCTGATAAAAAGACTAGTAATATAAATACATCCTATTAACATGTGTGAGATAAGAAACCCTTTTAAAAAATTAAATAAAAATCAACATTGGTGCCCCTCTTTTTACTGGAGAAAACAAAATGATATTCCTACAAGGATTAGACATTCCCATAATTTGACCAGATGCTATTAGCCACTTCATTTAAAAAACATAAATATAACATTACCAAGAGTATTCAAGTTAAGAAAACATAGCTATCTTCAGTGGGGTTTTTACTAGATAAAAAGATGAGTTTCGTAAAATCTGTCCAACACTTAAGATGGAATATTATAACCTTTATGATAATTTTTTCAAATAACAAGGAAGACATGGAAATCCACTTAAGATTTTGTCAAATATTTACAATCTAAAAACTAATATTTAATTGCAGTTATTGAATCTTGGAGTTTGCTTCAAACTGCATGCATTTTAGTAAAGTATTTAATGACACCAGCCTAAGTCACTACTTGAAAACTAACGAAGTATAGAAATGAATACACTATTCGTTTCTATTAAATTTACTAAACGTAAGTATTCTTGCTTACTTTGACAGCTGTAAGCACTTACCTACAATCTATATTAACTCATAAGAGATTTTGACGCAAAAGTCAGATGTTCTGTATCCTTATGAAATACAAACCATCAAAATCATGTCATGCCTTCACCTCACAGACATTCAATTCAAAGCTAGCTGAAACTTCCTAGTTGTTTGAGAAGCCCTCATGAAGTAACATTAATCATTATACCTATCTCACAACATCAGTAGCAAATACGTCTCAAAAACACCACTGCACTGCAGACTTCCAAGGCTTGATTTGCCCGGTGTGACTGCTTTAACTATACCCCCCCCCATATTCATAAAAATAATTTAAATCAGTTTAGGAGGAGAAAAAAAGATGGAAAATGTAACCCCCGAATACAAATACCTTACTTTTCCATTCACCCGGTTTAATTGATAGATAGGTCCACTCACAGAAGTCAGTTCTTAAAAACCACTAAAATATTCACTTTGAAAAATCCACGAACTTAAGAATTAGGTATTTTTCAAGCTATTGCACAAAACACACCCCACCATAAACCAAAAAACTTTTACTTGCCAAGTTCCATTCCAACACTGAATATACGGGTAAAAACCAAAACTCTTCAGTGGCCTCCAATAACAGTTTTTAACTGAACGACAGGCGTTAACAGGAGAATTAGCAAAACGAGAAAAGGCCCGCTGAACTCCTGGCTTCGGGGGTTACGGTCTTGACACTCCTGCGGAAACGTTGGGGTCAATAAAAGACGCGCCGCCGGCCAACCATCCTCACACAGCGGAAGCCCGCCAACGGAAAACCCGGCTCGGGATTCAAGGAAAGCCAGAGGAACGCGGGAGGAAGAAAGGATCGCCCCCGGCCCGGCGGAGCCGCCGGAGGAACGCTCACGCCGCGCGGCGCGGCCCGTCACCAGCCATTGTGTGCGGCAGAGACACTGCGCCGCCGCGCACGGCGAGCGCCCCGCGAGCGAGCGAGCGAGCGCGCTCCTCCCCGCCGCCGCGCCCGCGCCCGCGCCCGCGCCCCCGCCGCCGGCCGCGCGCCGGCCCCTCCTCCTCCGGCCTTGCACTGCACAACACTCATGACGTATCTTTATTTCTAGCACATTAACAAAATATCACAAATCAATTGTCGGCAGCCCCTGCGGCCCCGGGGTGCGGGTCCCCCCGGCCGCCGCCCCCCGCGGCCCCGCGCCGGCCTCCCATGCCTCCCCGTGGCCTTTGGAGCTTTCACGTTCCAGGGCCAAGTTTTTGTCTCTGTAAAAAATTGCGGGAAATTCAATTTTTATTCGACTCGGGGAAAAGTTTCTTTGCTCCGCGACGTGAATGTCTCACCAGATTCTGGTAGGTCCTGGGATGCTCCTTCCCGGTCCAGTCGGTGCGGCGGGGCAGCAGCTGCGGGGAGAGGGCGCCCCGTGAGCCCGGCCCGGCCCGGCCCGCCGCGCCCCTCCCCCGCCGCCCCGCGCCCGCCGGGGACCCCGGGCCCCGCGCCCCCAGCCCGGCCGCGGCGGCGCGGCGGCGGCGGGGGCCCGGGGCGGCCGCGCGGGGGGCACGCGCCGGGCCGCCGCCGCCCTTACCTCCTTCTCCGCCACCTCGCGGATCAGCACCTGCAACAACAAAGCGGGCCGAGCTGAGCCCCGCGCCCCGGCCCGGCCCCGCGCCGCCGCCGCCCTCCCCCACGCCCGAGCGGGAGCGCCGGCCCGGCCCGCCGCGCGCCGCCTACCTGGGCCGCCTGCTGACAGGGTCCATCTTCCAGGAACCGGGCGATGAGGAAGTAGAGCTCTGCGCGGGAGAGAGGGACGGGGAGACACAGGCTGAGCGGCGGGCGCGGGGGGCGGGGGCCGCGGGCGGAATCGCCCGGTGCCAGCGGCCCCGGCGACCCCCGACTTACCCGATCGCAGCTCCGAGAGGCCTTTCCTCTCACAAGACATGTTTATGGGTCACTTCGGGGCCGCCGGCGGGACACCCCGCCGCCGAGGGGAAGCGGGGATGGTGCCGCCGCCTGCCCTATAGCTGTCACTGTGTGTTCACGAGCCGAGCCTCGGCTCCACCATTCAAGCAACGGCGGCGGAGGCGGAGGAGGAGGAGGAGGAAACAACAACTCTCAGGCAGCCGCTACGGCCGCCGCCGCCTCCGCCGCGGATCCCTCCGCCGCAGAAAGGAGTCCGCCGCCTTCGCGGCCCCGGGCTCGCCCCGTGCTCGGCCCGCGCCCCCGCCCCCGGCGCGGAAAAAGGAGTGCCCCCGGCCCCGCGCCCCGGCCCCCCGCCCCCGGCGCGGCGAGCCCCCCACGCCCCCGCCTCCCGGGCAGAAGGTGCGCTTTATTTATTTATTTCCGGGCGGAGAAGATGTCGGAGCCGGAGCCGCCGGTTGGCTGCAAGGCGCTTTCTCTGTGGAGGCCGATCGCGGGAGGGAGGGGGCCGGGGCGGCCGCGGAGGGATCTGACGCACACGGAGCCGCAGCACTGGCTCTATTCAGCGGCGCTGGCTGGGGCTGAGATGGAAGTTAGTTTCTATGTAGCAGAAATAGGAAACAAATGAAGCAAAACTGCCCAAAGAGGGGAAATGCCCCGAGGACGGGTCTCACTCTCCCGCGCGCACACAGACACACACGCAGACAGCCCTCGCACGCTGGGCAGACTCGGGATCGCGCCGCCCTGCCCGAGTTGAATGATAGTGTTTGGTTTCTGTCTTGCCATGTGCATGTGTATAAATGCTGCGGATTGGCATCTGTGTAAGTCTCGTCCTGCGTTGTTTCTGCAGCCTGTGCAAAGTGTTGTGTAATTTATTGGAGCGCTGTATATCGTGAGAGAGGTTCGGACGCTTTTTGTTAAGCACTTGCGTTCGCAAGCCCGTTATTTGCCGAAGACACCTCTGCATTTATCTTTTATTACTGCCATTGCTTTAAGCGTACATTTAAAAATTTTTTTTATTGTTATATGGGCAAGGCGAACTCCTGATCTGTACTTCAGATACTCTTTCCTAATTACAAAAAGGCTAGTGATGGCTAATTAGGGATTTGGGATTAAAGAACCTTAAAGCTTTTTTAAGTATTAACAAGAAGGAATAATGTAAACCTGAGAGAGAGGAAAGAACGCTAATATTTATCTCTAACTGATCTGGAGGTAATTTAGTGACGGATCAATAGCCTACCGAAGGATACTGAAAGAGTATACTACACTTTAGCCAAGATGATTAGTGATTAATTTAAATTATCTGTGTATCGTGCAGTTGACTTCGTCGTGGTAATTAATGGCTACTAATTTGAGGTGTAAACCATTCCGGTTTACAGTTAATCACGGGAAGACTTCTTGAAAACTGAGAAAAAGAAAAAAATTAATCTTTCGTAAATTAGTATGTAATTACCGGTTATATATGCTAAATCATACGTCTGTGTTTTGCTGATGAGGATAAGGGCCTTGTTTTTTAAAAAACGAATATGGGTGAAATTAGTGGAAACAATGGAAAAAGCCATTTGTCAGGAAACAAGGACACCAAGTGATATTTATCTCCAGATGATTTGAGCACTTTTCAAAAAGACTTGAGAGTTGAATTTTTTTTAAGGATTGCATTTTAAAGGGAATTAGGGTAGTCGTTCTTTTGTTAACATTTAACAAAAGATTCTCCTTAAAAACAACTTGGATAATAAACTGCATTTTATGGATCTGGTCAAAAAGCTTATTTGTGGGGAGAGGACCAACAAGCTGTATTGTGGTTTTCTAGATTGTTTCCCCAAGCCTTCTACCCTCCTAGCTCCTTACATTCCTAGCGGGAAATGCTTGCTGCAGCTGCCTTGGGCTGCACTGCAAGACTGCCCCGGTGTGATGCCCTAAACTAAAACATCCAGAAATCATCACACCATGTGGGAAGAAGAAAAAAAGCCTAAACCTCTTTGGAATAATAGGATCTAAAAATTGCCTTTTATAACAGTCTTAAATAAAAAAAGAGCAGTTATCATGACTTGTCTTATTGCAGCCTAGTTATCAGAATGTTATTTATTGAAATAGCTATCCTTCAAATACTGAAAATATTTGCATTTTTAAAGACATTAATTCCATTCTGGCTATTATAGGTAAAGTATCTTGCTTCTAGATGGTTAGATTTGAAAAGGTAGACATTTAATATGCCTTTTTGCAATTCTATTTCTATGATGGATGCTTTCTATTTTATCTTAACTTTTTAAAAAGGATTATGTTCTTCAAATAATTATGATATTTTTACATTATGATGTTCTTCAAACAAACAGATTTTAGGAATTAAAAACTATAGTTAAGATCTTGTGGTTTTGAAATGTTTGTATTAGTCTGATTCTTACTAATAGATGTTTTATCCTTGCAAAGGAAAATGAACCAAATTATGACATGGAATATAAAATTACTCTGGGTAGTTTTCCATATATATATCTTGTGAGTGTTATGTAAACATGGAAAGTGAGTATGATTATCTCATGTATGCTTTTTATTTAGAAGCCACGAAAGCTTTTCCTAAGTATGCTACTAGTACTTAGCTCCCAAACATTTTTTAAGGAAAATTTCCCTTCTAAGTTTTCTGAATATGATGTTCCTGTCATGTTGACTAACCTTTGACAATGTTTGTAGTTTCTTTTTCAAAGACCTAATTTGAAGATAGTTGTAACCCTGCCTTTAAACAAATTTATAACTATCAGTCTGTTATGAGAAAATATAGATTAGCTGCTAAAAATTAAAACCTCTGTTCAGCCAAACGAACAATTTGTTTTTAACAATTGATGTTAAATTGAATTTTACTTATTCTTCAAATGTAACAAATTCTCCTCATAACATTTTAATTTCTTTAAACATAAAAAACATTTCTGGTTTCTGGCATCAACAGTTAACCTTAGGGTTTATTAAGTCTTTTTTTTGTGCATATGTTCACAGAAAGTCTGTACATATCAGACAGAAAATCTTACCTTGACATCCTGTGTTTTAGATCCCAATGCAATGGACTTGCAGTTCTTTCCTCAGCTTGCTCCTCTGCATATGAGGATAGTATAGATTCCACCTATAGACCTTTCAGTTTGTGTATTTTAACTTTTTCGTGGGCTTCAAAAATCAAATGTCAATTTTAAAAGACTTCCATGCCCTTTACATAAGAGTAAGGTTGGAAAAATTAGTAGAAGTTTGGAAAGCCAACAACTAACCTTTTTATATAATATATCCTCTTTAGGAGAATTACAAACTTTTCTTGAAATGTAAAAGTTTCTGTGAAATTCATCATTTCTTTCCACTTGGCATCACATGAAACAAGATAAACATTTAATAAAAAAATTTTCTTGATTGTGATAGGATGTTATTCTAATGAAATAATCAAATGCTGCCATTCCAGTCCATTCTGGGACAAGATGGGATAGTATTTATAAATAAAAAAGATTCCACCACATTAATGAAATTTGCTTTGTCTCCACTAGTATGATGAAATAATACATAGCTAAAAAAAAAAAATCTCCGCAAATGCAACTTTTAAAATTACATATTAAATCTTGTTTTTATCTTGATGTTATGCTTTTTTTATAGCAAAGTTTTATCCTATAAAGTGTAGAAATGGAAAAGTAGAAAACACTCTTCTTCAAGAAATACCTTCTTTTTAAATACTCATCTACCCTAACAACAAAATACAGCTGGCCAAAGAGTCTTGTTTAACACATCACACTCCTCCTGGATTGCTCCTCAGTATTGTATGTTTCTGTCCATGTCTGTCTGACTTTTTCTCTCTCAACACGCACATTCTTCTTCCCTCACAAAGCTTGAATATATATCCAATTTGAAACATACAAGCAGATATACCATTTGGCTGCTACAGAAACAATAGAAATAACCAACTTTAGTAAGCCAACCCACTATTTAACAATTTGTATTGTCTCCCAGACATCTCACTGAGAACCCTTTTTACTTAAATTAGAGCACAATTTTAATCTGTAACAAAGATTAGGTAGTTACCAAGAATCATATAATCTCTTATTTAGATGTTATTAGTAATTCATCACTCAACGTTTTTTTTCCAAATTAAATAATCCAAGTAGCTTACACTTTTTTATATGTGTCAGTTTGCACAAGAAGTACATATCTTTATGGACTTATTTGTATTTTTTAGCATCAATTAATGAGTTAACAGTACAATTACAAAGATTAGAGGAGTACAACAATTTTAGAACATATTCCCCCAAAATTTGGAGCAGCACAGGAGATAAAGTAGAAAAAGCTCTTCCAGATGGGAGGAAACTTAAAGGAGAAGTCTGTCGGTGTGTTCTGTGGAGAGTGGGCTGGGCTGAACAGAGACCAGTGGAAAAGAGAAGGTGGACTCAGGAGGAAGGGATGCAGGGGCTTTGATAGTTGCTAGTGGTCGGGTATTAAATAAAGCATACTATTATCAATGTGATCTTAGGATGGAATTTGAAGACAGGAGTTGTGTAGCCACTTGCCCTTACATGTGTCTGAATTCATAAACTTTGAGAATCCCAAAGAAGAAAAATTATTTTATTCATGGAAAGGAACGAAGGAGGTTTATCTGACAAGTTAGTGAGGGATCTCTACATAATAAAAACACTGAGTCAGGGACACAAAAGTAGACACTGTTGGTGAGGAAGGAGAATGTTTGTTTAAAAAAATAAGATCTGACCAACAGAGCGCCCACAAGTCTGACCTGAGACTCAAATATGAGAGTAAGACATATATAAAAGTAAAATCCAACTCAAAATTGAAAATGAAGCCAACTTAGATTTAAACTGACTTTGTAATCAAAAATGGTGTTTCCATTTTCTGAA
The DNA here is from genome assembly GCA_031878705.1 of Tapirus indicus. NCBI lineage: Eukaryota > Metazoa > Chordata > Mammalia > Perissodactyla > Tapiridae > Tapirus > Tapirus indicus. Next base: position 6,587,190 of record CM062933.1, read on the forward strand.
CTCCTATAGGAAGGCCTGTCTAATTTATACCACCTTATTTGTAAGTTGCCTTTATTTTTCTTCTCATATATATATATATACACATATGTATGTATATATAATATAATATAAATAATGTATATATATATATAAATAAAAGTGTATACTTGGCAAAGATCCCCTTGACTTATGCCTCTGTTACTTTATTCCCTTTGATGGGTATACTCATATGTTTGTTGAGATAGTGATTAACTAACTACCCAAACAAAGAATAAGTTCTATTATACAGTTATAAAATTTAAAATAATATTGATAGCAAGGAGATCTTTCAACTGAAATGTGTGTGTTCAAAATTTAAGAAAAGCTTATAATTTGATTTTGAGATTACACCTACAAATCCCATTGCATTCATAATTTTCATGCTTACATTTAAGCACATAAAAATATAGGAGCAAGTGAAATGGTCATAGTGGATTATTTAATGCTCATAAAAACTTACCACTGCCAATGATTTATAGAAAAACTAATATAGCCTTTAAATGGGATCTCCTGGTAAGAACATACGTGTTATTTTCTCTCAACAGTTATCAGAAGTGATGTCACTGAACATCATTAGGGATCATTTTTCCTAAGAATATTGAGTAAACGGTATCATATGAGAAGAAGGAAATGTATTGCCTTTTGGTCTTGCCATCCTCACCTCTCTGGTTTGCACATGTTACACTTTATACTTAATTTTGTCACTCAGTGTTTTGGGTTTTTGGTGAGTGTATGTATAAGATTTCCATCTTTCCCTGACAGTCCCACATTTTCAGTTTTTTCAGTGTTTCTATAAAATTTTCCTCTCTTCCATCACTGAAACTTTAGTTTCTAATGGTAAACTAAATATGGGAATTAAGATATATAATTATTTTGGATATATATCCTAAGAGCTCTAAAAATATAAAGATAAATCTCTTCTCTGCTTCTTATAGTTGAGACTGTCACACATTAAAATTGTCAACATCTTTTATTTTCAGCTCCCCTACTTATTATACAAAAGACTAGAGAAACAATTTACACAACTGTGTGAAAAGGAGGAAAAAACACCCTTCCTTCCTTTCTCTACTTTTCCATAAAGAAAGAAAGTGCCAAGCAGCAAGCATTTTCTGTTTGTGAAATAGATATCTGCATTTTTGTGTCACTAAATATTTCTTATTTCAACATTTTTGCCAGTCAAGGTAAATGTGGCCTCTATAGATGTTAGATTTTGCTGAGTTAGAGGAATTATTGATTTTTTAAAAATTATTTTTGGAGTAATTAATGCATCTTTCACACTTTAGTTTGTCAAGTTTCCAATCTAATAGTCCTGAAGAGGACTTACATTGACTCAAACCACTCTGTGATCACTATTGCTTAACTTAACCTCTTTGAGATATTTAGGAGGGAAACTCACTTCATTTTCAGATCCAGATTCCATCACACCTAAAACATTTTTTAAAAAGGAATCCTTAATGAACACACAATGGCGAATTTCCATAGCACAATAGTAAGATAGTTTTCCGTACTGTCTGTTAACATAGCATTTTTCTATTAGGATAATAATTACAAGGATCATTTCCCCTTTCAATTAGCCAGTTTGTCATGTGGCCTCTTCTTTTGCCTTTTCATTACTAAGAGGATATTTTAATAGAAATTTATTTTTTAAATGTTAAAAAGAAAAATAAATAAGAACTTCTGTCGCAAGTTCTGGTGACCTGTACTACTTCACCTGAAGCTGCATTTTATTTTCTAGGGTAAAATTATCTGAGTTGACATAAGGACCCAAAGTCAACCTTTAATATCTGTCCCTTTTCTCCCTATGCCATTTCTACTTCCAAAGTATCCTTGTTGCAGCTTTCCTCCTTTCTCTTTGTGCATCAGCTGAGGAACCATCTTTTAAACACCAGCTTGCGGTTTGACCCTCACTGTGTACTTTCGTCCAAAACGTGGAGATGCCCAGCTCACCAGAGGCTGATCATAGATATGAGAGCTGATCCGAAGCAGCTGAGGCCCCTCTAAAGGCTACACCTGGGAAGCAAAGGTTTCGGTGATAGTCTGGCCTGTCTCCAGAAATCCATCCTCGCCAACCACCCCTTTTCTTGCTTAAATGTTTTAAAGTAAATATCATTACCCCTGTAAGTAATTTGGTATGTAGTCTAGAAGCAAATTCTAACTAGCTTAGTTCTTTCATTGTTTGATTGATTCATTTATTTACTACCTCAACTTTCATCTCAAAACAGACCAATTCTTATGCAGTTTTCAAGACCCCAATCATCTGTTGCTTCTTTGAGAAACCCTGTGTGCCTCTCCTACTAGCAAACTAACAGCTAGATGTGCATCCTCTCTCCTTCCAGAAGGTCTTCTGTATGTCTCGATAATAGCACAGCTCTCAGGTATATTATAGTTTTATATTATTCTGACTCACTAAGAGGTTTTTTTAGAACAGTCTCTGGATTTCGGATTTCTTTATCCCCAGTATATGCACCAATTCAGAATATACAATAGGCACTTAATAAATTCAGTGCTTTTTTTCTTGGAATACATTTATTAGATAAACGAACTGTGGTCATTTCTGGAGGTATATTAGGATGGGTTCCTAACAGTGATCCCAGTTTGCCATAATTTTATAGGACTAACAGCGGCACATGGAACCATTTATAGTTTTCCTATTGAAGAGAAGGAAACAAAGTATGTGTTGTATTTAAAAGATACACCAGAATATCATGTGACATTTGGATATCAGTCTGCCCTTTCAGACCCTTCGTTACAGTATTATTTGAATATAAAATGAAGGGATGATATGATCACTAAAAGAACGTCACAAAATGCCAAAATAATGACCAAGAAAAGGAAGCTTAACCCCTTTTTCCTCCCTCAAATTCCCTTTGCCACTTTAACATGTCTTTTTTTAGTACATTTTTCTTATGTGTCTTTTATCTCTGTCATATCTTGTGCGCTAAAGGATCAGAGGGAAAATAAACATACATATAAATAGGATATTGAATAAATTGAATTGGGCATCAACAGGGCCCCTATAGCAAGTGGAACAGAGAGTCTGGGTCATTGCATCCATAAACATGGAGATTCCACACATAGGATCACAGAATTTTAGAGCTGGAAAGATTATCTAGTTCAAATTCCCTTTCAAAGAGGTTGAATGATTTGTCCAAACTCATACCCCCCTTTTCAAATTTCAGTCAGCCTTGCAATCTTTCTGAGGTTGTTGGTGAAAAGGTAGGATAGCTGAATTGCCAAAAGAGAATGATTTAGCATGGAGAAGTCAACATGATTTCTGCAAGAGAAATGATGTGTGTTGATTTCACTACAGTTGTTTGAGGGGATAAATAAGCATGACTGAGGAGATTTGGGGAGAAAATTCATATTTAAACTTTCAAAAGCTTTTTTACAAGTTCTTATATCAGACTATTTAAACAATCCCCCTAAGAAATTGGCTTGGAGAGAAATAAGGAGAAATTTGAGTAGTTAGTAACATAGGCAAGAATCAAGTCGTAATTCTGTTTTTTTACTGAGTGTCCTTGGGCAAATTATTTCACCTCACTTATTGTCATTTTCCCACAAATAATATAAGAATAGTGATTTTAATTTTACCTAGCTCACTGGGCTACTGTGAGGATTGAATGACATAATAATAGTGCTTATAATAAAAACTGACATATATTAAGTGCTTAGTATATGTCAGACACTGTTCTAAGTGCTTAACAAGTATTATGTCATTCAATTCTCACAAGGCCCCCATGAGGAAAATACTGTCATGACCTCCCCACTTTAAAATCGAGAGAACTGAGGCACAGAGTAGTGAAGTCACTCGTCCCGAGTCATGAAGCTAGCTAGTTATTGGTGAAGTCTGGAATTGAACCCAGGAAGGTGTTTCTAGAGCCCTTACTCTTAGCCAGTCAGTCTCTAACTCTTCTATTAGTATACACAAACCCCTTTCCATGCACAGCCTAGGAACATGATGAGGGCTTAACACATGTTCGTTTTTACTATTTTTATGCTTTCTCAGGTGGAAGAGGAAAGGGAGGCCTAATATTGACTGAAGATGTACTTTAAGCACAAGGCATTCTCTTCACAACCAGCCCAGAAGGCCGTAGATGCCCAGAGAGGTTCCATGGTTCAACCATGGTCAGAAGCCACTAGAGGCCAGAACCAGGATTCAGGGGACATTGGTCTCGTTCCACAGCCCGTAGTCTTTTTACTGCATTCCAGCCTGCACCCTTATCTGGATCACACTCTTATTTGTTACTCCTCTTCTACCAAAAACACACCGAGGCATATGAGTAAGTGTGTGCATAAGACATAAGGCACATATACACATAATATCAACATTTTATTTAACCTGTATGTGAGCAAAATTTAGTAAAGAGGAAATGAAGAATAGCAGGGGAAGAATTTAGTACGTTTCTGAAAAACAGAAGCTGATGGCTGACGGCCCCAGAGTCAACACCAGAGCCAGTCGAGTTTCATGTTTTAGAATGTGATGGGGCATACAAATACACAGTGAGATTTACTAAGTTTCAGTTGAGAATAAGCTTTTATGGGGAGAAAAGAGCCATGGCAATGATTTCAAATGGCAGGGTCCTAAGATGAACTGCTAGACAAGGGATCTATAGTCATTTTAAATTATTCCCTGTAAAACATTGTCCTAAAAGCTTTTGTCCCAAAAACTGCAAATGTGCACACAATCATGCAAAGTGCCACAAGGAAGAGTACTGGAAATATAAAGCGTTATTCCATGATACTGTACAGCAGCACTGGAAATATTCTGTGGTCCTAGTCACCACACCTCAAGCCTCCATAAGGCCATAAGGCTAGAAATCACCTAGAAAAAAGTAATTAAAATGACATAAAGAGTTGGAAAATTGGCTGCCAGAAAATGGACTAAAAATATTAATACCTTTGAAAACTATTATATTAATAATGTAATGAAGTCATGATGAAAATGGGTAGGATGAACACAAACATTTATCAAAATCTAGAATTCCAGAACCAGCAAGTACCTTGTTGTTGTTCTTGTTAGCCTCTATTCTTCAGAATGACTCTCCCAAAAGGAAGGATATTTCCTACAGGATCACCATATATTATCACACTTAGGAAATTTAACATTAATACTATTATCAACATATAATCCATATCCAGATTTCTCCAATTGTTCCAATAAAGTCCCTTAGAGCTCACCCTTCTTTCTTTCCTTCCTCCCTCCCTCCCTTCCTTCCCTCCCTCCCTTCCTTCCCTCCCTCCCTTCCTCCCTCCCTCCCTTCTCCCTTCCTCCCTCCCTCCCTTCTCCCTTCCTCCCTCCCTCCCTTCCTTCCCTCCCTCCCTTCCTTCCCTCCCTCCCTTCCTCCCTCCCTCCCTTCCTTCCCTCCCTCCCTTCCTTCCCTGCCTCCCTTCCTTCCCTCCCTCCCTTCCTCCCTCCCTCCCTTCCTTCCCTCCCTCCCTTCCTTCCCTGCCTCCCTTCCTTCCCTCCCTCGCTTCCTTCCCTCCCTCCCTTCCTCCCTCCCTCCCTTCCTTCCCTCCCTCCCTCCCTTCCTTCCCTCCCTCCCTTCCTCCCTCCCTCCCTCCCTTCCTTCTCTCCCTCCCTTCCTTCCTTCCCTCCCTCCCTCCCTTCCTTCCCTCCCTCCCTTCCTCCTTCCCTCCCTCCCTTCCCTCCCTCCCTCCCTTCTTCCCTTCCTTCCCTCCCTTCCTCCCTCCCTCCCTCCCTTCCTCCCTCCCTCCTTCCCTCCCTTCCTCCCTCCCTCCCTTCCTTCCCTCCTTCCCTCCCTCCCTCCCTTCTTCCCTTCCTTCCCTCCCTCCCTCCCTTCTTCCCTTCCTTTCCTCCCTCCCTTCCTCCCTCCCTTCCTTCCTCCCTCCCTCCCTTCCTCCCTCCCTCCCTCCCTTCCTTCTCTCCCTTCCTTCCTTCCCTCCCTTCCTCCCTCCCTCCCTCCCTTCCTTCCCTCCCTCCCTTCCTTCCCTCCCTCTGTTCCTTCCCTCCCTTCCTCCCTCCCTCCCTCCCTTCCTTCCCTCCCTTCCTCCCTCCCTCCCTCCCTTCCTTCCCTCCCTCCCTTCCTCTTTCCCTCCCTTCCTTCCCTCCCTCCCTCCCTTCTTCCCTTCCTTCCTCCCTCCCTCCCTCCCTTCCTTCCCTCCCTCCCTTCCTCCCTCCCTTCCTTCCTCCCTCCCTTCCTTCCTCCTTCCCTCCCTCCCTTCCTTCCCTCCCTCCCTTCCTTCCCTCCCTCCCTTCCTCCCTTCCTCCCTCCCTTCCTTCCCTCCCTCCCTCCCTTCCTTCCCTCCCTCCCTTCCTCCTTCCCTCCCTTCCTTCCCTCCCTCCCTTCTTCCCTTCCTTCCCTCCCTTCCTTCCTCCCTCCCTCCCTCCCTTCCTTCCCTCCCTTCCTTCCCTCCCTCCCTTCCTCCTTCCCTCCCTCCCTCCCTTCTTCCCTTCCTTCCCTCCCTTCCTTCCTCCCTCCCTCCCTCCTTCCTTCCCTCCCTCCCTTCCTTCCCTCCCTTCCTCCCTCCCTCTTTTCCTCCCTCCCTCCTTCCCTTCCTTTCTTCCTCCCTCCCTTCCTTCTTTCCTTTCTTCCTTCCTCCCTCCCTCCCTTCCTTCCCTCCCTTCCTTCCTCCCCTCCCTTCCTTCCCTCCCTTCCTTCCTCTCTCCCTTCCTCCCTCCCTCTTTTCCTCCCTCCTTTCCTCCCTCCTTCCCTTCCCTTCTTCCTCCCTCCCTTCCTTCTTTCCTTTCTTCCTCCCTCCCTCCCACCCTTCCTTCCTTTCTTCCATTCTTTTTTTGATCCAGACTCCAATCAAATAGCTCACATTGCATTTATTTGGCATAACTCAACTCTCCCTTAATCTGGAACGGTCTTCCAGCCTTTTAAATCTTTCAGGACATTAATCATTTTTAAGAGTCCAGGCAAATTATTTTGCAGAATGTTATCAATTTGAACTTCCCTGATTATTTCCTCATGATTAGGTTAAAGAACAGATTTTTGGCAAGAATACTGTGTAGGTAATGTTGTACCCTATAAGCACTTCTTAAAGCTTGAAAGAGGAGAGATTTAGGACCAATAAAATCCTAGTCTACCCCAAAGCATATTTATTTCCAAGAGAAGACAAAGGAAGTAATATTATTGGTTCAAAAGATTTAAAATAAAAGGTCTTAATGCGTAAAAGTTAACTCCATTAAGAAATTAAGGAATGTTTCAGAACACTTCTCTAACTTCTTGCAGGTAACATTGTGGAGCCTAGTATGTCTTTCCACACATGTCTCTCGACATTACTCTCAAGACCAGAATGCTGAGTATCCTATATTATCTTGACTAAAAATGGCATTTTCTAATGTCTCTCTTTTTTTGCAAAACCAAATCCCTGTCTGTTAGGTATTTGCAATGTTTGTTCTAAATGCTCCTTTCGGAATGTATTTGAAGAGATTTAAAAATCTTTGAGAGAAGATAGTTTATACATCAAGCCTGGCTAACCCCAGGTTACCTATATCCATAGTGCGCTTGAGTGAATATTTCTTTAACTTAACAATCCCAAGTCCCCAAAACTTGGGCGGGAGGTAAGATGCACAAAATTGACAACAGATACAGACAATCACTAATTTTTCAGAATTTCCAAATTGAAATTATAGTACTGTTTCATGACAATATGGAATGATAAAATTAACATTGATTTTGGGTCAGGAAGAATTTAAACTGTAACATTGTTACAGTTTAATGAATGGTCCATCTGCACAATCAAACCATCTCTGTTATATGAACCAGCCAGTTGCTTGATCATGTTTACTACTTACTAAATTTTCCTCTGTGTGAAAGGTGCCAGATCAGATGCTGTCCAGTCCCCTGTTCTACTTGATACCAAGTTCCCATTCTTGGGTTGGGTGAGAAAACCCTGTATCTATATAGAACAAATTCTCCTATTTGCTTAATATAGATCATGTTTGATTTTTGTCACCTGTATGCAAAAGGAATATAACTAACATCACCACTTAATAGCTGGTTAGATGGGCCACCTTAATTAATAGCTGATTAAATGTGACACCAAAAATGGTCAACTAGTGCTAATAATTGCTTGAATGATCATCTGCATTTTTTCATTAAGCTTATCACACCAGAAGTTGGGATATGATTGGTATTTTACATGATCTGATATAGTTTTTGTTTTTTTAAAGACTTTTTTAGAGGAGTTTTAGATTCACAGCAAAATTGAGAGGGAGGTACAGAGATTTCCCATATACCCCCTACACTTATTTTGCATAGCCTCCCTCACCAATATCCCCACTAGAATAGTACATTTGTTACAATTGTTGAACTTATATGGACACAAAATCATCCAAATTTTACATTACATAGTTTACATTAGAGTTCACTCCTGGTGTTGTATATTCTACAGGTTTGGACAAATGTGTAATGACATATATCTACCATTATAGTATACAGAGTATTTTCACCATCCTAAAAATCTGTGCTCTGCCTATTCATCCCTAGCCCCACCACCCCCAGCCATGGGCAACCACTGATCTTTTTACTGTCTCCATAGTTTTGCCTTTTCTAGAGTGTCATATAGTTGGAATCATACAGTATGTAGCCTTTACAGATTGGCTTCTTTCACTTAGTAATATCCAACATTCCTCCATGTCTTTTCATGGCTTGATAGCTCATTTCTTTCTAGTGCTAAATAATATCCCATTGTCCACTGTTGGACAATAAATAAATAAACGTACCACAGTTTATTTATCCATTCACCTACTGAAGGATATGTTGGTTGCTTCCAAGTTTTGACAAGTATGAATAAAGCTGCTATAAACATCCATGTGCAGGTTTCTGTGTAGACATAAGTTTTCAACTCCTGTGGGTAAATACCAAGAAGTGTAATCACTGGATCATATAGTAAGAGTATGTTTAGATTTGTAAGAAACCTTCAAACTATCTTCCAAAGTGGCTGTACCATTTTGTATTCTTAATAGCAATGAATGAGAGTTGCTGTTTCTCCACATGCTCTCCAGCATTTGGTGGTGTCAGTGTTCTGGATTTTGGCTATATTAATAGCTGTGTAGTGGTACTCATTTTAATTTGCATTTCCTTGATGACTTATGATGCTGAGCATCTTTTCATATGCTTATTTACCATATGTGTATCTTTTTTTGGTGAGGTGTCTGTTAAGTTCTTTGGCCCATTTTTTAATTGGGTTGTTTGTTTTCTTGTTCAGTTTTAAGAGCTTTTTCTGTATTTTGAGCAACCATCCTTTATCAGTTGTGTGTTTTGTAAATATAAGGATGATGGCTTGTCTTCTCATTCTCTTGACATTGCCTTTCACAAAGCAGAAGCTTTATTTGTAATGAAGTCCATGTTATCAATTATTTCTTTTATGGATCGTGCCTTTGGTGTTGTATCTAAAAAGTCATCACAATACCCAAGGTCATCTAGATTTTCTCCTATGTTATCTTCTAGGAGTTTTATAGTTTTGCATTTTATATTTAGGTCTACGATCATTTTGTGTTAATTTTTGTGAAGGGTGTAAAGTCTGTGTCTAGATTCATTTTTTTTGCATGTTGATGTCCAGTTGTTCCAGCAACATTTGTTGAAAAAACTATCCTTGCTCCACTGTATTGCTTTTGCTCCTTTGTCAAAGATCAGTTGACTGTATTTATGGGTTTCTATTTCTGGACTCACTATTCTGTTCCATTGGTCTTTTTGTCTATTCTTTCATCAGTACCACACTGTCTTGATTACTGTAGCTTTATAGTAAGTCTTGAAGGTGGGCAGTATCAGTTCTCCAACTTTGTTCTCCTTCAATATTGTGTTGGCTATTCTGGGTCTTTTGCCTCTCCATATAGACTTTAGAATCAGTTTGTAAATATTCACAAAATAACTGCTGGGATTTCAATTAGAATTGCACTGAATCTAAAGATCAAGTTGAGAAGAAGTGACATCTTGAAAATATTGAGTCTTCTTACCCATGAACATGAAATATCTCTCCATTTCTTTAGTTCTTCTTTGATTTTATTCATTGGAGTTGTGTAGTTTTCCTTGTATAGCTCGTGTACATATTTTGTTAAATTTATAGCTACATATTTTGTAGTTGTGGGTGCTATAGAAATAGTATTGCGTTTTTAATCTCAAATTCCACTTGTTCATTCCTGGTGTATAGGAAAGAATATTTTGTTGAAGATCTTTGCATCTAAATTCATGAGAGATACTCGTCTGTAGATTTCTTTTCTTGTAATGTATTTGTCTAGTTCTGGTATTAGGATAATGCTGGTCTCAGAATGAGTTAGGAAGTAGTCTGTCTGCATCTATTCTCTGAAAAGATTGTAGAGAATTGGTATAATTTCTGCCTTAAATGTTTGGTAGAGTTCACCAGTGAATCTATTTGGGCCTGGTGTTTTCTGTTTTGGAAAGTTATTAATTATGGATTCAATTTCTTTACTAGATACAGGCCTATTCAGATTGTCTATTTCTTCTTGTGTGAGTTTTGGTAAATTGTAGCTTTCAAGCGATTGGTCCATTTCATCTAGTTTGTCAAATTTGTGAACATAGAGTTCATAGTATTTCTCTATTATACTTTTAATGTTCATGGGATCTGTAGTGATGTCCTCTCTTTCATTTCTTATTTTAGTAATTTGTGTCCTGTCTCTTTTTTTCTTTGTTAATCTGGCTAGAAGTTATCGATTTCATTGAACTTTTCAAAGAACCAGCTTTTGATTTCATTGATTTTATCTATTGGTCTCTTGTTTTTGGTTTCTTTGATTTCTGCTCTAATTCTTATTATTTCTTTTCTTCTGCTTACTTTGGACTTAATTCACTCTTCTTTTTTCTTGTTTCATGGGGGGAAACTTAGATTATTGATTTTAGCTCTTTTTTCTTTTCTAATACATGCATTTAATGCTTTAAATTTTCATCCAAGTACTGCTTTTACTGCATCTCACAAGTTTTGTAAGTTGTGTTTTCATTTTCAATTAGTTCAAAATATTTTTAAATTTCTCTTCATATTTCTTCTTTGACCCATATGTTATTTAGAAATGTATTGTTTAATCTCCACATATTTGAGGACTTTTCAGGTATCTTTCTGTTATTGATTTCTACTTTAATTCCATTGTGGTCCGAGAGCAGATGTTGTTTGGCTTCTATTGTTTTAAATTGTGAAGATGTGTTTTATTGCCCAGAATGTGGTCTGTCTTAGTGAACATTCTATGTGAGCTTGAGAAGAATGTGAATTCTGCTGTTGTTGGATGAACTAGTCTATAGATATCTATTATATCCAATTGATTGTTGCTGGTGGTAAGTTCACCTATGTCCTTCTGATTTTCTGCCTGCTGGATATGTCCATTTCTGATAGAGGGGTGTTGAAGTGTTCAACTATGGTACTGGATTTATCTATTTCTCCTTGCAGTTCTATCAATTTTTGCTTCACATAATTTGACGCTCTGTTGTTAGGTGAAAACACAGTAAAGATTGTATGTCTTCTTGGAGAGTTGACCCCTTTGTCATTATGTAATGCCCATGTTTATCTCTGATTACTTTCCTTGCTTTGAAGTCTCCTCTGCCTGAAATTGATATAGGTATTCCTGTTTTCTTCTAATTAGTGTTCACGTGCTATATTTTTCTCCATTCATTTACTTTTAATCTATGTGTGTCTTTATATTTAAAGTGGACAACATGTAGTAGGTCTTGTTTCTTGACCCATTCTGACAATCTCTGTCTTTTAACTGGTGCATTTAGACCATTGACATTCGAAGTGATTATTGATATAGTTGGATTAATATCTACCGTATTTGTTACTGTCTTCTATTTGTTGCCCTTGTTCTTTATTCCTATTTTTGTCTTCCAGTCTTTTTCTGCCTTTTGTGGCATTTTATATGATTCCATTTTCTCTCCTTTCTTACCATATTAATTATACATCTTTTTTTACTTTTCTTGATGGTTGGCCTAGAGTTTGCAATATACATTTACAATTAATCCAAGTCCACTTTCAAATAACACTATAGCACTTCATGGGTAGTGTGAGTACCTTATAACAAAATAATCCTAATTCCTTCCTCTCATCCCTTGTATCATTACTATCATTCATTTCACTTGTGTCTAAGCATACATAAGCATATATATGCATAAGATATATACACAAGCATAGATAATCAAATAAATTGTTGCTATTATTGTTTTGAACAAACTGTTATCTGTTATATCAATTAGAATAAGGAAAACAAAAGTTTTATTTTATCTTCACTTATTCCTTCTTCAGTGCTCTTCTTTTCTTTATGTAGATCCAAGTTTCTAACCTATATTATTTTCTTCCACTCTAAAATGCTTCTTTTAACATTTATTCCAAGGCTTGTACTGGCAACAAATACCCTCAATATCTATTTGTCTGAGAAAATCTTAATTTCTTCTTCCCTTTTGAAGAATAATTTCACAGGATACAGAATTTTAGGTTGATGGGGTTTTTTTTTTCTCTTAGTACTTTAAATATTTCACTCTCCTCTCTTTTTACTTGCATGGTTTCTGAGGAGAAGTCAAATCTAATTATTATCTTTTTTCCTCTGTAGGTAAGAAGTTTTTTTCCTCTGGCTTATTGCAGAATTTTTTCTTTATCGTTGATTTTCTGTAGTTTGAAAATGATATGCCTAGGCATTTTTTTAATATTTATCCTGCTTGGTGTTCTCTGAAATTCCTGGATCTGTGGATTGGTGTCTGACATTAATTTGAGAGAAATTCTCAGTCATTATTGTTTCAAATATTTGTTCTGTTCCTTTCTTCTCCTTCTGGTATTCGAATTACACATATGTCACACCTTTCATAGTTGTCCCACAGTCCTTGGATATTCTATTCTATTTTTCTCAGTCTTTATTCTCTTTGCTTTTCAGCTTTTGAAATTTCCGTCAATATATCCTCAAGCTCAGAGATTTTTCCTCAGCTCTATCCAGTCTACTAATAAGCTCATCAAACAGATTCTTTATTTCTATTACAGTATATATATACATATATATATATATATATATATATATATATATATATATATATATTATCTCTAGTACTTCTTTTTGGATCTTTCTTAGGACCAAATTTCTATCTCTGCTCACATGAGCCATCTGTGCTTGCATTCTGTCTACTTTATCCATTACAGCCCTTAACATATTGAAATTTCTGGTCTGATAATTCCAACATCCCTGTCATGTCTGGTTTTGATGTTTTCTCTGTCTCTTCAAATTATGTTTTTTGCCTTTTAGTATGCTTTGTAATTTTTCTTGATAGCCAGACTTGATATACTAAATAAAAGTAACTGCTGTAATGGCCTTTAGTAGTGTGATAAGATGTAGGGAATGACTCCCTGTTTCTCACCATTTCGGTGGTGACAAGTAGTCTCTAGAACTGGAGTCTTGCGCTGTCCCAGCACATAAGATGAAGCATCCCATCAATAATGACTAAACCTAAACTGTTTCATAAATATGTTACATGATGGACTGAATTCTGATAACAGGTTATTGCTGTTCTCATATGTTAGGGAAAGCAGAGGGAAGTGAAGCAATAAATAAAATATAAAAATTCAACATTAGCTTATAAAAATAATGTATCTACAGTATCCACTAACTATATATATATACACACACACACACATATAAACATATATGTGTATGTTTGTACATATACACACACTATATATATTTGTGTGTGTATATGTTTTTTACATCAATAAATATGTAAAATACATATCATCTAGTTGGTATACTGTCAACTTGAAAGATTCCTCACTTTCATCCAAACATTCATGATAACTCTATTGGATGTACTTCATATATTCAAAATAAAAATTTTTTATTCTAGTAGATTTCACTATAACAATTTGATAGGTAATTTTATATACTTTCATAAATTGACCTGTTCTCTAGTTTTCCATGACTCAGCAATGAACTTGAATTCAATTTTCAGTCTTCCAGTTTTTTTCAAAATCTTACTGAGGTATAATTTAAAACAAATTGCACATATTTAAAGTGTAATTTGCTAAGTTTTGACATATATACATACCACTCCAAAAAGATTCATGTCCCTTTGTAATCCCTCTCTCTTGCCCTTCCCCATCCTGCATATCCTCATGCAACCACCAGTTTGCTTTCTACCATTGTAGATTAGTTTGCATTTTCTAGAATTTTATATGAATGGAATTATACAGTGTGTACCTTTTTGTCTTGTTTCTCACATTCAACATAATTATTTTGAGATTCATCCAAGTTGTTGCATTTATCAATAGTTCACTCCTTTTTATTGTTGATTTGTAGTCTATTATATGGACTACAAATTTGTGTATCTGTTTAGCTATTAACAGACATTTGGGTCATTTGTAGTTTAGGTATTACCAAAAAAAAAGTTTCTAGAACATTTGTGTACAAGTTTCTATATGGACATATATTTGCTTTCCTCTTGAATTAATACCTAGGAGTAAAATGGCTGGATCATTTGGGAGATATATAAATAAATTTTTAAGAAACTGTCAAACTGTTTTCTAAAGTGGTCAAGCTATTTTACATTCCCACAAGCAGTGTATGAGAATTTCAGTTGCTCCACATCCTCACCAGCTTGGTGAGGCATTCTTGGTGTGGTCATTCTTTTTAATTTTAGCCTTTTGAATAGGCATGGAGTGGTATCTTCTATTTTTAATTTGCATTTCCCTAAAGACTAATGATGTTGTGCATCATTTCATGTACTTATTTGCTATTCCTATATCATTTTTGGTGAAGGGTCTATTGAAATCTTTTGGCCATTTTTAAAATTGTGTTATTTGTTTTCTTAATATTGAGATCTGAGAGTTTTTAAAAAATATCTACATAGAAATTCTTTATCAGATATAATGATTATTTGCAAATATTTTCTCCCAGTCTGTGGCTTGTTTCTTCATTCTCTTAACAGTGTCTTTTGAAGAGCAATTTTCATGAAGCCCAATTTATCAATTTTTTCTTTCATGGACCATGCTTTTGGAATCAGGTCTACAAAATCTTTGCCTAAGCCAAAATTTTCTAGTATGTTTCTTCTAGAATTTTTACAGTTTTAAGTTTTACATAAAGTTCTATGACATATTTTGAGTTAATTTTTGTATATCATGTGAGATATGGATCAGAGTTTAGTTTTTTGCACATGCATATTCAAATTTTCTGGTAACATTTTTTGAAAAGGTAGCCCTTTCTCCACTGAATTGCCTTTGCTTCTTTGTCAAAATATTTTTTCAGTTTTCAATTGCTCATTGCTAGTATATGGAAAAACAATTGAATTTTGTATAATGATCTTATTTGCTTCAAACTCACTAAACTCTAGTAGTTCTGATAGCTTTTAAGTGATTCTATAAAATTTTACCATATAGGAAAATCATGCTGCCTGTGAATAAAGACACTTTTACTTTCTTTCTAATTTCCATACCTTTCTAATTCTTTTTCTTACCCTAGCCTCCAGTAAAATGTTGAGTAGAGATGGTGAGAGCAGACATACTAGCCTTGTTGCTGACATTAGGGGAAAAACATTCAATCTTTCACCATTAAGTGTGATGTTAGCCGTGGGCTTGTCATAAATGTCCTTTATCAGATTGAGAAAATTCCCTTCTTTTCCTAGTTTGCTGAGAGTTTATCAGGAATGGATGGGGATTTTATTCAGTGCTTTTCCTGCATCAGCAGAGATAATCATTTCCTTTTTAGTCTGTTAACAGGATGAATTACATTGATAGATTTTTCAAATGTTAAACTAACCTTGCATTCCTGAGAAAAACCCTACTTGAAATTTGCTTTTTGATTCAAATTGGTAACATTTTGTTATGAATTTTTGCATCTATGTTTATGAAAAATATTAGTCTGTAGTTTTCTTCCTGTAAAGTCTTGGCCTGGTTTTTGTATGTGAGTAAAGCTGGTCACGTAGAATGAGTTGGGAAGTATTTTTTCCTTTTTAATTTTCTGGCAGAATTTTTGTAAAATTATCACCTTCTTTAAACATTTGGGTAGAATTCACCAAAAGAGCCATCTGGACTTGGAGTTTTCTTTGTAGAAGTATTTTTAGCTAAAAGTTCAATTTCTTTAATCGATATATGACCATTAAAATGATCTATTTCTTCTTGAGTGAGCTTTGCTGGTGTGTGTAGGATATCTCCTTTTACTCAGTTCTCTCCTCCATCCCCTGCAGACTTAGCAGCATTGGCCTCCCCGAGCTCCAACGATGCTTCTTGAACTCAGGGAGACCACTCAGTCTCCACCTGGATTCCCCAATCTGTGCCATGATCTAGAGAGTAGGCAATAAGATGGGGCAATTTTGCTGCTCATCTCATTTGTTTCCTGTTTCTTAGGATCTCTGTCACTAATTTCTTGATGTCCAATTCTTGAAAACCAATGATTCATATATTTTATTCAGTTTTTTATTTCTTTCAAGCGGGAAAGTAAATCCAGTCCCTGTTATTTCATCCTGGCTGGAAGCAGAAGTTCATTTAACTTTTAAAATATTTATCTCACCCAAATTTGACTAGCTTCTCTCTCTTACATTATGCTTATTTTTTTAGTAATATTTTAAAACTTTGACATTCTAAAAAATGTGACTTTTCCCCAAGGGGGAAAAAGCTTTTCACTGTTGTAGTCATCTTGGTGCTTGACTCATATAATTTTCACCCATCAGTTTCATAAAAGGTCTTCAGTGTAAGCTTTTGGGATCAATTTGACAGTAAGACTTTGTATGATGAATGCATTCCCTAATTGTAAAAAAAAAAAAATCTAAGCAAACGATTTAACTACTGTGCCTAATTCTTCTTCACCACTGCACTATTCTTTGCAGAAAAGCTTGGAAACTAGCCATATTCTCTTTTGTGTCCATTTTTTCTCTTTTGCTACAGGGTTAGTTGGAATGTCATAAAGACATATTTTTTAACCATTTAAAAGAGGAAAAATATAAATTCTTCTATAATTAATTACATAAAGCATACATTTGTCTATCAAATCTACCATAAAATCAAGAGCTAAAATTTGAACATTAGACAAATTTTAAGTTTGACTTCTTTGGAGCTGTCAGTGATGACAGACTATCTAATAACTAGGGTTTGTTCATTCCTTTTGTGTGCTGGTGTGTATCCTTCTGGGATTTACTACTGGCAGACAAAGCTCCTCTCCTCTGCTGTTCTATTCTCCAGCAAGCATCATACTTACTGGCAGAGGGAATATCATATTATGGAAATTATATAGACGTCAGTGGCAGGGAAAAGTCTGTGTCCACAGCAAGTTCATAGCATGTGTGACATTGCAAAATAGTTTCTTAACCTGGGACTAGGTACACAGAAGCTCTGGAACATCTTGAAATTGCATGCAAATGTTTGTGTATGTGTTCATATTTTCTGTACATAGAATTCATAACCTTTATTTGATACTCAAAGAGAGTTTTTAAATGATAAGAGTCCTCCATGTAGTCCCATTGCAGAGCAGAGCAACAGAACAGCTAGACCCATTGTCAGAGTACTGTAGAACAACACCCCCATGAAATTACCCTCTGAGGATAAATAATGAATCTAGATCACTCGGGCCTCAGAGTGGACATTTTTGGCCCAAAGATCTCCTGCCATGTCTCAAATTACAGCTGATTGTTTAACACCAAGGTAACCAGCTCTTTTTATGCCTTAAAAAAATGTAGCTATTTTGTATTTGGTTTTTTTTTCCTCTCATGTTAAAAAATATAAACAAATACAAATTCAGGTGAAGCTTTTGTTTAAGGCTATAAAATATTTCTAGGAAACTGACATTAAAAAAAACAAAGTTGTCCATGAACATGGTCAGCTTTTCAAGTGAAAGCAATGAGGTGTTAGTTTACCGATCTAAATATGATGCTCAATCATGAAGCCAGTTGGATAAGATTAATTGCATTATATATCAAGACTTGAATGATTTTTTAAAATCACATTATTCTTTCTCACAGTAAACCATTTCTTTGCTACTTTCCTCTTTCTAATCAAGCAACGCTAGATCTTAGAATATAGGCCACTCATTTTTTTGTGTGTGTGTGTGGGGAAGACCAGCCCTGAGCTAACATCCGTCTCCAATCCTCCCCTTTTTGCTGAGGAAGACTGGCCCTGGGCTAACATCCGTGCCCATCTTCCTCCACTTTATATGGGACGCCGCCACAGCGTAGCTGACAGGCAGTGTGTCAGCGGGCGCCCGGGATCCAAACTCGCGAACCCCAGGCTGCCAAGCGCGAACTAAACCGCTGCGCCACCAGGCGGCCCCAATAGGCCACTCATTTTAATCATTCTAAAATAATTCACTATATCATGATTTTATAGGGGAAGTGTTATAATGTCTATGTCATTTCTAACAAACCAGAACCTGTAAAACAGCTTAAGTTCATGAGAAAGTCCACCTCCTTATTTTCAAATAGTGCCTATGAAGTACCATCTTTTTCTCTAAAGTTCCCTTTAGTCCTGTTTTTGGTACCCACAAATGCTTCTTTGGTGAAAAGCATGGTAACAATGAAGTCATCCTTTAAAAAAATATTCCATCATCCATTCATATTCTTCGTTTTTCATGCCATGTCTCAGACTCAACTTATACTCAGTTCTCCCTTTGGCAGTTTCTCATTTTGATTTTTTTCAATTAAAGAATTAAGCAGTGTATATCAAAAAAGCAGTTCACCCATAACAACAGAGTCAGTAATATACCAAGATAAGGTATTCAGGAGGGAGTGCTTTGTTTTATCCCTGAAGCACTTTACTGCATTATTAATATTTGGAAATATATCTGACTTGCCAATTATCCAATACAATAAATAGAGCTAGAGATTCTGAGTTTTTCTATCAAATCTCTTTTTTTTGGCAAGAACTACATTTTTAAATTTTATAGCTGTAATGAGTTAACATTGATTTTAAAAACACCACGTCTTTTTTTTTAATGAAAACTCATCCTTTATATATGTTCTTTCTAAAGTAATTAATTTAAATCATTATTTAAGTTTCTCCATTGTACCTATTGTGTTGGGCGAAGTGTTTCTCCCTGAAAGGAAATAATCTCTTATGTATGCAATATCTATATCAGTGTTCAAAAAAAAGCTAAATTTAATACCAGTAATTGTAATTGCAAAGTAGTATATGATTGTAGGAAATGCTTTTAATGTATTCTCTTCATTTATGGACCATAATAACAATGATAAAGAGGACAAAATCTGGTCATGCTTGTGTGTAGCTTCCTGTGAACAATGACGGGCAGTTGGAGGCAAAGGTGGCAAAAGCAACAAGTTGCAATATCTTAGCCTGATGTGGGGACTATTTTAAGATCCATCCCTGTGGAAACAAGCAGATCAAAGGAACTGAATCTGATCTGTTAGTATCAAGCTGCAATACTCCACACTGCTTTTTACTAGGGTCCTGATAAACAAAGGTATTCAATTACTTTTAAAAAATTAAACATCATTACATAATGAAATTTTGCTTTATAAAAGATCATAGTGAAATTAATATATCATGACACAGTTATTCATAAAACAAGGATATGAAAGATCTAAGAAAGCTACGTATTCTTGACATAGAACACAAATTCTAGATAGCCTATGGAATTCAATTAAATGAGAGATTCTAAAATAAAAAGTCCCAATACTATTGTAATGATCTAAAAATTACCTAAATATTCTTAGTCAGGTCAATTGATACTAGAAGAAAAACGAGAGTATATAAGGGCCAATACATGACTGGCTGTATTTACTATTTGCCTTACTAATGATCCTGCCATCTCAGTTATCCCTAGCTCAAACCACACAGTTTTCATTTTTTTCAGAGCCAGATTATTCAAAGGTTTTAAAGTTGGAGATTTCTTCTTGTTTCAATCCCAATAAATTCCCAATCTCTATGAGAGTTTAAAAAGAATTCCTAAAGTGGCAATGAAACTCATTTAATCATCACCAATTGTTTTCAATATACTTCCAGGTAGAAACCTTTCACAAAACTTTTTCTAAAAAAGATAATTTTTTAAATATGGCAGCAGAAACCTACGGAATCTTCAACTTACAATGTGCATTAACTAATTGTGTCCTGAAAGTTTTAGAAGCTAAGAAGAATAAAATTACTTGTTAAGCAATTCAGTTGGACCTGGATGTGTTTAATCCAACCACATTTTTTTGGACCCACATATTTGAAAAACAGATACTCGAGTCACAACTAGCAATCTGTTAGCAGCACAGAAAAGATAGATAAATACTTCAATTATAAGTTGCCACCAATTTTGAGACACCTCATCTATTTTACAGTAGCTTTCAACGGGAAAAAACCGTATATTAAATGAAGATTATTTATTTTAACTTGCCAATAATATCATTCTTTTATCCACATAATTAAATGTATTTTTTTTCTTTCAGCAGCAAATTCAGAATTTGAGAGTAAATCTTCTGCTTGTCTGATGTCTAAGAAGCCTGCATTATGTTAGACTATTTTCAGTTATGGATAATACTATGGTGACCCACTGCATTTCATAGTTCATGCTCAAATCTTGACCTCTTTAACATCTTAAGACTTGACAGGAGAATTTCTAGGCATATTGAGGAACACGAGAATTTTTTCTGTATTTTCTATTTGGGTAAAATCACAGGATTTTAGTAAATTAAACATTACTTTTCTTAAAAGCCAGCTGGGAGCTTTTGACAGATACATGTTCAATGCTTTAGCAAAAGTCTTTCACTTCACATAAACAAGATCCCCATTTAACTTAAAATTCAACAGCAAATAAAGCTGAACAGATTCCTTCTAAATACAGGTTTGCACGTGCACAGACAGTGACAGCGTACTCTTCCCATCCCCCCAGTGGCAGGCAGGTTTTTAAGAAAATATCACTGTAAAATATATTCCAATTCTAGACACATTAAATGTGAAGAGAGAAGACTAGTGCTGAGATTTAATGAATATCTAAAAAAACGAGAGGAACAAGGGAATGTTGCTCCAGGTGAAACAGGAAGAAAAACCGGACAACTAATAACAACAAAAAGAAACGTATTTTCAGGAAGAATAAACTGGTGATTGGGAGCAAAGAAGAAAAGCAAAATTATTTTGGAATGACTTTCTAAAGTCAGACGTATTCAAATCATCAGGACAAAGACAACATGAAAACCCAAGTTTACAGAGTTCACTACACCTCAACCGCAATGTTCACGTCAATCCTATCATTATCCCTGTTTGGTCACACAGCTGCCAGTAGCAGAGCTAGAGTTCGAATCCAAGTCCTCTGGCAACAAATTGATGTTCTTTCTCTTACTTTATACTGCCTCCCTTTCAAGCTCCTTGTATGCTTGAAATCAAGCATACTTCCTACATGCTTAGAATCAGAAGTCCTTCCTTCAGCACCTATTAGCTCAGTGACCTCAGACAAGTAACCTCTTTGCACTTTACATTATTCATCTGTGCAATGACAATCATGACATCTTTCCTGTCATTACTGAGTTGTTGGAAGATCAACTAAGACAGGGCTTTATAACAATAACATTTATACGTATAACGGACTGTTATAATTAAAATGCATAATGAAAAAGTTTGACGAGACTTCCCAGCCACTAGTTATTATCTTTAGGACTCATAGTGGCAATAGTTGGATATAATTTCTCTCTCAATTAGGCATACGTTGGGTCACTGTTGCATCCAGTTTATGTCTCCTCACCTTAAGGATGCCATGAAGTGGAGAAGTTCAGAGTAGTTTAATAATATGATTAAAGTGGTGAATAAATAAGACCCATGAGAACAGGTAGAAGGAGCTAGAATTATCTAGTCTGGAGACAACAATTGCCTCCGAATACATGAAACATTATCATAAGAAAAATGTAGACCAACTTTTATCCATCTTTTCTAGAAATGACTTGAAAGTAACTGTGAAAATAACAGTGGTACAGACATAAGAAAGAATTTACTGATAGGGTTCTTTGTTAAATATGAAAACAGGCTTTAGAAAAAGGTGTGGAGTCTCCTATGTTGAGGACTTTTCCAAAGAAAAATAGACAGAAGTCAATTTAGTATGGTCGGGGAACAGATATGCTTGCCATCAGGGAACTAGAAAAGCTAAATTATTGAGATCTTCTTTCAGCTCTCAAGAATTCTACTGTTCTCTGGCTAATTCCTGTGACTGATCATAAAATAGGTAGGTAGCAAATTTTTCTAATTATCCTTGTCCAAATATGGAGATTATATGAATCTGTTAATATCCTACAATATATATAATTTGTATTTTTGTTTTTGTTTGTTTTAGAGGAGGGTGGGGCAGACGCAAAGGTTGAGTTAACCTAACTCTTTGGTTCACGGCACAGTATCATCACTGACCTAAGCAAGGCAAAATAGCAATTTTAAATGGATTTCCCCCCATTATCACATTCCTCACTTTCATCCTCCCCTCCCCAATGGATAACTGCTCTAATATGTTTGATGTATATTCTTAAGTTTGAATGTATCTTTGGAATATGTAGTGTCATTTTGCATGTGTATATTTTTAAATTTACATAAATCTCCTTCTTTTTCTTCCGTTTTCACCAAGTGTTATGTTTTTAAGAGCTATATTGTTTCTAACTGCTGTGTCATATTCAGTAGTATGCACCCTCAGCCTTCTCCTTTTTCCTCTAGTGGTGGACAACAAGGTTTTCTCTGATTCCCTGCTTCCACAAACAGTGTTCTCTAACACGCTCCTTTTTGTAAAGTTTCTCTCTCTCTCCCTTTTTCTTTAGGGATTGGATAATCATACATAATTGGTACATGTGCAATTACTTTGTCAGATTGCTCTCCAAAATGGCAGTATCCAAATATGAGGGGTCCTTTTTTCCCCATCAACACTTAGCATCATAGAACTGGGCATTTTTTTTCCCTATCTGTTGGGTGTAAAGTAGTATCTCATTGTTGATTTTCTTCTCTACTTACTGAGATTATATGTTTGTTATTTCTTCACAAATTTTTCCATCTTTCTAGGGTTATCAGTCTTGCTGATTCCAGGAGTTCCCTCTATAGTATAGCTATTATTCCTTTTTCTGTTCCTTAGGTCTATCCCATTCATCTGTTTGTCTATTACAATTGACATTTGGATTGGGATTGCAGAGTAATTCAGGGATAGATGGCATCTTTACACTGTTGAGTCACTCCATCTCTATGCATAGGCTAGATCTCCATTAATTCAGATCTTCTTTAATGTCATTTAGTAGAGTCTTAAATTTTCTCCCTAGAGGACTAAGGTATTAATGATATCTCATCTATTATGTAGTTATCCCTTTAAAAATTGGCATTATTAACTAATTTAATGTACATGTTCAATATTAGCCCTGTTTATGCCTTTTATGCCTATAGTGTTTATAAACTCCTCAAGACAAGATCTGTTTAACTTCATCTTTGCAGTGCCTACACAGCTCCATGGAAAGACAGATATTGATGTGTATTTTGATCAAATGATTATTTTTTCTCTTATAAAATGCCTCAAACAAAATGATAAATTCTAAGACTTAACTATTTTTAGAATAAGAAGTTGCCAAATCAATAATAATAGACTCAAATAGTAGACTAATCTAGTCCCTCATTTATATTACAAAATTTTTATTGACTTCCTACCATGTGGCATACATGTTCTCATATAGTCTGTGGATCTCTATGATCTGGAGACCCTTTCAGGAGGCCTGTGAGCTAAGAATTACATTCTTATAGCAATTCTAAGGTATTATTTGCCTTTTCCACTCTGTTTACATTTGCACTGGTGGTGCAAAAGCAATAGTGGGTAAAACTGCTGGTGCCTCGGCATGAATCAAGGCAGTGGCACCAAACTCTACCAATAGTCATTGTATTCTTCACTGACATGAATTCGTAGTAAAAAAAAATGACAACAGTTTTATTTATTAAGAATCTCCTTGCCGGGACAATTAAATTATTAAATCTAACCCTTGAATATGTCTTTTTAATATTTTGTGATAAAATGGAAACTATGCATACTGAAGTATGATGGTCATCTTGAGGAAAAGTACTTTTGCCATTATTTAAAAACTGAATTAGCCACGTTTTTTTCATGGAACATCATGATTAGTTGAAAGAATGGCTGGCTGACAAACTATGGTTATCAGACTTGGGTATTTGCCAAACATTTTCTCAAAAATGAAAAATGTGAGTATTTCATTTCAAAAGAAACAATAGTTGACGTCAATAAAACACTAAAGCTTCCAAATGAAAATTAGAATTTTGGATAACTTTTATCCACCACCATGAGCTTGACAGCTTCCCAATATTTAAAGACTTCTCTGATGAGAGCAGAACAAATGTGATTTTTGACATTGTATAATAAAAAGTGTCAACATTTCAAAAATCTGCATAAACTAGTTACCAAATGACCAATGCATGAAGTTACAAAATCATGCATAGGCAAACAGTCCATTCAAATTTCAAAATAGACCAATGAATTTTAATGCACAGTGAAAAAGTTAGTTGATGTGGTTTTGGATTCCATGTTGCAAGTAGCCTTTAAGGAACTGCCATTTGTTGAGTTTTAGTGTAGTATCAAAGAACATATACACAGGTATCTGGAAAGTCTATAAAATATTCTTTCCTTTCCAGTTACATGTCACTGTAAGGACAGATTTTCTTCATATATTTCAGCCAAAACGACATATCACAACAGATTGAATGCAGAAATAGATATGAGAATCTAAATATTAAAGATATTTGCCAAAATGAAGTATAACACTACTCTTTTCACTATTTTTTCTATCTTAGAAAATAGAATTATTTTTCATAAAAATGTTATTTGTATTAACGTGTAATAGATTTATTATTAGTAGTAAATTAAAAAATACATAAATATTTTCTAAATTTCTCAGTTCTAATTTCTAATAGTAGATAATAATAGATATAACTCACATATACAAAATCTCTTTCGGGTCCTGAATGATTTTTGAGAGTGTAAATTTCCTGAGACAAATGAGTTTGAGAACCATTGCTCTAAGACTAGGAAGGAGAATGAAAGAGACAAAGTATAGTTAGGCTATGCAGGTGAACAAAAATACAAAGATAACTTCAGATTGTGTAAGGCTCTAAAGCAAATGAGGTAATATGATGCATAGTACCTGGGTAAAAGTGCTTTCAATACTAAGCTCAGGGAAATCTCCTCTGAGGAAGTTATAATTTGATCTGAGGCTTGAAGGGTGAGTAAAAGTGACAAACTAAAGAGCTAGAGGAAGAGCATTCCAGGCTAAAAAAGAAAGAATTTCATTGGTCTGAGACAAAAAGAGTTTGTATGATTGAGAACCAGAGATGAGGCCAGTGTGGCTGGAGGTGAGCGGTCATCAGAGAAAGCAGTGCTAGAGGAGGTTGGAGAAGTGGGCAGAGGAGCAAGGACCTTGATGGCCACCATTTGGGTTAAAACAGAAGTGCAGTGGGAAGCTACGAAAGGCTGAAGTAAGGGACTGTATAATCTGATTAAGATGTTAGAAGCTGACTCTGGCTGCTCCTCTATGGAGGATGGATTGCTGGGTAGCAAGAGTGGAGGCAAGGAGGTCAGTTACACAGCCAAGACACTGGCACCAAGAGGAGGCAAGTGGCTAGGCCAAGGTGGTGGCAATGGAGACTGAGGAAAGGTGATAAATTCCAGATGTATGTTAGAGATAACAATAGTATCTGCTAATGGTATGGTTGTGAGGAATGAAGAAAGGGAGGAATCAAAGTTGATTCCTAGGTCTTTGAATAGAGCAACCAAGTGATTGAAAGTGCATTTGCTGAGATGGCCCATCACTATATAATCACCACATTGCCACATCTTTAACTCCCTTGCACCTCTCTTTCAAACTTGCCTGGCAAAACCCCCTGGTGAAATCTAAATCTCCATTGACTCCTCATCTGCACCTGAGCAATGAAACACGGATGGAGACAAGCTAACTGATCTCTCTTCATGACCTCAAACTTAAAGTGGGCCTTTGCCCTGCCATGCAATCCTACTAGAATTTCCTAGTTAACTTGCCTTCCTACTTTCCTACATAACTATTTTATGTGTTGTTCTCTCTCCTTTAACCTCCTATACTTCATTCTCCATTTCTCAGCTAATAATGAACTTGCTTTTTATTTCAATCAAAAGTCAGCTTCCACACCCCTGGCCACATCTGCCAACCTACTGCAAACTGAGCCTCCTGCCTTTCCTCCCGATGCAGTGGATAAACTGTCTGGTCTCCTACCTAAGACCACCATCTCCATCTGAACTCTGTATCCCCTCTTTCTTGCCTACTTGTGAACATTGCTCCAACAGGTAACTCTTGTCTTTCCTGAGTCATCAGCACCTGCAGCACCCTAGTTAAGTTTCACTTCCTCCGTTCCACTGAAATTACCCTAATCAATGTCACCAATGACCTCCAAATGCTTAATCTAATGATCATTTCGCAGACTTCATCTTACTCAACTTCTCAGCAGCATTTAACAGAGTCAATTACTCTCTTCTCCTTGAAACACTTCCTTCACTTTTCCTCCAATCACCATCCTTTCTTGGTTCTCCTCTCTCACTGGCCACTCTTTCCTCAGTCTCCTCAGCAGATTCTTCCTCATCTTCCCAATCAGTGAATGTTGGAGCTCCCAGATCTCAGTCATTGGGCCTCTTTACCTTTTCTACCTATGCTCACTCCTTGTTGATCTAATTGAGTCTTGTGGCTTTAAATACTATTTATACACTGAGGAGCCCCAGTTAGTAACTTCCACCTGACCACTCCCTCAAAGCCCAAACTCATATATCCAGCAGCCACTTGATGTCATCATTTGGTTATTTAACAGTTATCTCAAATTTAACATGTCCAACTGAGCTCCTGTCCCCCTGCCCCTCCCCCCAAGTATCTGCTCCACCTATAGCCTTCATCATTTCGGTAACACCGTAATTTCATTTGTTAAAGTCAAAAACCTGGGAATATTTTTGACTCTTCTATTGCCCAATCCATCAGTAAAATTCTGTTGGCTCTAACTTCAAAGCATATCCCGAATCCAACCACTTCTCACTACATCTACTGCCACCATTCTAGCTCAGGTCATCATCATCTCTTGTGTACACATTCCTAATTGGTGTCTCTGCTTCTGCCTTTGTCTCCCTACAGGATATTATACAGCAGCCAGAGTGATTTATTTAAAACATTATTTTTTTTAGTATCTGCTTAAAATCTTCCAAGCCTTCCCATTTTATTCTGAATACAAATCCAAATCTTTACCATGGCCTCCAATAAATGATCAGGCCCCCTGCCACCTCTCTAACCTCCTTTTCTAACAGTCTTCCCTTTCCATCCCACTTCTCAACTCTGCTTCAGGAACACTAGACTCCTTGCTGTTCCTTGCACACATCAAGCACACTCCTACTTTAGGACCTTTCTCACTTGTAGCTCTCTCCATCTGTAATGCTCTTTGTTTAGATATCTACATGGCTCACTTCTTTCAGGTTTTTGTTTTCATATCATTTTCTCATAAAGACATTTCCTTAACACTGTTCAAATTTTAGGTGAAGACGGAGGATTGAACACATGCATTGTTCTCAGCACCCTTCTCAAACTCCACTATGTGGCAGTTAATGAGTCTGTTTTAAGCCCATGATCTCACAATGACAAAGAGAGAAAAAGAGGAGATGCTAATGACAAAATTTTGTAAGCTGGAAAAAAGAGAAAACAGAAAACACGCACACACACATCTCAACTATCCATTCCTGTTACTTACTTTTATTTTTCTCAATAGCACTTAACCTAGATAAATGTAAATAAATATAAACACAAGATATATATATGTATATTTTTTGTCTCCTTCCACCCTCGCCCCCCCAAGAATGTAAGCTTCATGAGAGCAGTCATTTTGTTGAGTGTTGTATTCTCAGGCTTTGGAATCATAGCAGGTATTCAATACAAATTTCTGACTGAATAACTGGGGTGGCCTGGGCAAGGTGTAGTTTGTGGAGGGTGTAGGGTTGTGGGAATCAAGAGTTCTGATTTGGATGTTAAATCTGAGAAATGTATTAGACATCCAAGTGAAGATATCAAGTAGGAATCTGGATATCTGGAGTTGAATGCAGAGGTCAGGGATAAGCATGGAAATTTTGGATTCATCAACATTGAGACTAGGTGAGATCATCTTGGGGAGTATGAACACACAAAGAGAAGAACACCAAGTTCTGAGCCCTGGAGGACTCCGTCATTTAGATGCCAGGCAGAGCAGTGGTCTTCAAAGCTTTGTAATCACATACCATTATCTGTAAGAAGAAAAAGTAATTTAAATTGAGGAATGTAATAGTAGGTATTTATTTATTTATTTATAAATTATATGTATATATTATTGTACAAATATGTACATTATAAAAGACACAGACATAGATGTTAAAAAAAGAATGAGCCTTCTGAAGGACTTCCAGTTAAAGAGGAAGTATTGAACACATGCATTTTTCAGCTCCCTCCTGAAGACCACTACAGAGATAGTAAATGGATTTTTAAAAATAAGGTATAAACCCACAAGGACAAAGAGGAACAAGAGTAAGACAATAGCACCAGAATATAGGAAGCTGAAAAGAAGAAAGATGAATGGCAACTACCTTATCAGACCCAGGAGAGCTGAGGCTGCAGTGGGGAGAAGCCAAGAAACAGCCTGATTTACAACATAGAATCTCATCCCCACCCCCACCCCAAAGGCTCAGGAATTGGTGTCTGGCCCTTCTGACACATAGAGGTAAATACCAGGCAATAATAGACATGGCTGAAAGTCTGTTTGAGAAGCAGTTACACCCACAGACACCTCCACTGCACCCACAGGCACTGCGGGTGACTAACCCTCTACTACACAGCAACAGACTGGAGGTTTATTTTCTGGAGAGGATTAAAGAGAGGGTCTTGACTAGAGAACAACAGGCACTCTTGAAGATGGGAATTCCAAATAGAAAATAGATACATTACGTCAAAGTTAACATCAGAATGCTTAAAACTGAAATATCAAGAAGGAGCTCCATATGTTTCTTAGGAATATGGAGGCGAATAACAAAAAGAACATTATTTTGATGTGCAGCAATGATTGCCAATGGAATTCGCCTACATAAAGGAAACTTTAAAATAAATGCTACATAAAATTTTCTTTATTTCTTAGAGCCATTTCAAATATTTATTTTTATTTCTTTTAAAGTGCATAGATGGTTTGAACATTATCTTGGTACATGAATGCAGACATTTTAAAGTAATTGCATTTGTTGTATCCTGGATTGGGAGTAGGCGTAAATATTGATTTCTTCTGTTCTCTGTAACTGATAACACAGTCTTCTTTGAGTACCATGACATCACCAAAACTTATTTACACATTGCACATGATGTATGCATATATCTAGAGAAACAATCCTTAGAGATACAATAATAATATCTTTCTATTATAAGATCACATTTTTATATTTATACACCTTGATTATCCCAAATATTCTATACTTCATTGACAGTGAAACTGTCTTTGTTCTTGGAAATCACTATGCTTTTATTATTCCTTGCCTAGAATGTCCTTTCCCTCTTTATCTGCCTGAAAATCTCCCACCTACCTTTCAAGAACTATCTCAGGGTCTGGCTTGGTGGCGTAGTGGTTAAGTTCATGTGCTCTGCTTCAGCAGCCCAGGGTTTGCAGGTTCAGATCCGGGCACAGACCTATGCACCGCTTATCAAGCCATGCTGTGGCAGCATCCCACATATGAAATAGGGGAAGATTGGCACAGATGTTAGCTCAGGGCCAGTCTTTCTCAGCAAAAAAAAGGAAGACTGGCAACGGATGTTAGCTCAGGGCTAATCTTCCTCACACACACAAAAAGAACTATCTCAAATATGGCCTCTTCTTTAAGGGCTTCCTTGACTCCCCTCAGCTTTTATTGCTCCATTATTTGTGTAACATAGCACCTTGTTTGTACTTTCATTATGGCAGTTTCTTCATTGTTTTATAATTATATTTATAAGTCTGTTAACTCTCTTAGCCCAGGTACCATGTCTTATTTTTATTTGTAGTTTATTAACCTACCATAGTGCTGGGCACATAGTAGTTATTCAAAAAATGTTTAAATAGATGTTTGAAAATGATTTTGTGTTCATTATCTCATTTGATTTTCCCAGATTCAATCAGTCAGTAGATCCTATTGCTCTAAATATTTATTATATCCATCTCTTCTTGGATATAATATACCATGCCAGTATCTACTGCCAAGAATAATGCTCTTGCTGTCTGTTGCTGGGACTATTACCACTTGAACCTAATTTTGGTCTCTAGTCTCATTCTCCTCCAATTAATACTATATTTGTCCATCAGAATAACTTAACCACAAATGTTACCATGTTCTCTATACCTTAAAATCTTTAAGTTGGCTACATCTACTTCCTGACATGATAGAGTAAAAGAGAATATATTTATCTTCCTGCTTTAAACAATTAGAAACTAGACAAAACCACTTTTAGACATTTAGACAACAGGCGATGCAGCATTGATCCCTGAGAGAAGAGAGACTAATAAAGTAAGCCCTTCGATTGCCCTAGCTTACTGCCTGGAAAGAATTTCCAGGCCATAGCAAAGTGAGAGAGAATGAGAACAAAGCCTGGCAGTCTTGCTCAGTTGAAGAGACAGAGTTTGGAGTTCAGAGAGATGAAGGTAACTAGAATTTGTGAAGCAAAATACTGAAAAGGTGAGAACTTTGGGGGGCAGGGGTAGCTCCAGAGATCTTCTGAGGGTTCCCCACAAGTCTTGAGGCCAAGTACTGATCTGTGAACATATAGAAGAAACTGCCTAAGGCTGTGTAGCTCAGGCAAGCAGCAGTTTATGTCTCAACCAGCCAGAGTAGAACAACCTCCTAATTTGTGGGCATTAAGTAGAGTCCTCAGAAGGATGGTGGTTCAGTAGTGGGGACACATTAGCCTAGACTAAAGGTTATTCTAGATCTCCTAGACTAAAGGTTATTCTAGATCTGCTTCACAGAGCTTCAAAGCAAACCTCAAAAGGATCAGAATGATTCCAAGCAACAAAGCCCAACAATATTTAAATGAGTATAACGAAATCTAGCATCTAACAATGTAAAAATAAATAATGTCAGCAACCAATCAAATATTTCCAAGCATGCAAAGAAGGAGGAAAATGCAACCTATAACCAGGAGAAAAATCAATAAGTAGATACAGACTCAGAGATGAGAGAAAGAATAAAATTAGCTGACAAGGATGTTAAAATAGCTATTATAAATACATTCCAAATATTCAAGAAGGTGGAGGAAAACATGAACATGAAGATGAGAGAAATGGAAGGTATTAAAAAAAAAACAAGTTGAGCTTCTACTTATGAAACATGCATGATCTGAAATGAAAGTAACTGAGTGAGATTAATAGCATATTACACACTACAGCGAAAAAGATTAGTGAACCTGATGACATAGCAATAGAAACGATCCAAAATGAAATCAAGAGAGAGAAAAAATTTTTTAAAATAAACATAAGATTAACGAGCTGTGGGGCAATATCAAATAGCAGAATAATATATGTGTCATTGGAGTATCAGAAGGGAAGGACAAAACAGAAAAATTATTTTAGAAAATAATGTCCACAATTTCTCCAAATTCGATGAAAGTTGTACCTCCACAGATTCAAGACCCTCAATGAACCTCAATCAGCATAAATGTGAAGAAAAGCACATCAAGACACATTATAATCACGTTACTAAAAATCAGTGATTAAAATGAATGTCTTAAGCGCATCTGGAGATAAAGCACACACTATGTTCAGAAGAATAAAGATAAAGATGGCAGCAGATTTCTCATCAGAAACCACACAGGCCAGAAGATAATGAAGGAACTTTATTAAAGAAATGAAGCCAAAAAATTTTAACCTAGATTTCTATACCCAGAAAAAAATATCTTTTAATAATGAAGAAAACTTCTACTTTCTCTTAGGATGTAGAAAGCTGGAAAGAGCATTGTTTCTACCATGACAATGAGAAAAAAATTGTAACAATGAGTTACAAACATAAATTTTCTTGAACCCATCAGAGAGCTAAGATTTTAAGGCAACCATGAGGTCTTAAATCCAAAACAGACAGGCCTCTCCAAGGAGAGAGAGAATGTGAGAATTGACTCATCTGTGGCATAGCATGGGAAAAAGAGATGATATGCACCATAAAAGCATATAAGAAGAATTCAGCTAAAAATTTAAGAAATTGATAAAAAGGCTGAGTGTAAACTAGTATGAGAGTAGATACCTGGGAGCCACAAACACAAGGGGAGTCTGCACCTACTTGCAAATCCTTTTCCATGGGTTTCCATGGGTGCGAATAAGAAAGATTGTGGGCAGGACAAGAGACCAGAAAGAGCTTCCTTCAGTGGTGCAGGATCACTGAAGGGGATTGGATGCTGCTTTGGAAAGGTATGAAGCACTTCCTGGACCCAATACTCCTATGAAATAAAAGCCTTAAGTCACAGAGGTAGAAGCAGCAAACCCTGATACTCCTAGGACACATTTGAAGTACCACTGTGGCTGGTGGATGGGTAAAAGAAAATTACCCTTGACTCAAAAGAGAGAGGCAGGAAACAGTCTTAGACACAGATCCTATATCCTTACCATTAGAGGTCTCCTATTGCTGGGGGTGGGGGGGAGTCCAGAAACTCTTGAACAAGACTCAGTAAGGATAAAAGGCAGAGTTTGGCTGTCATGGGGAGAAGGGAAAAGATTATAAGACAGCATCACCACAGAGACACACACAGAGCATAACTAAGACTGAGTTGGACCAAGACAACAGAGAAACTTCCTGACCCCTCCCCAGAGAGCAAGCACTGAGTAAGAAGCAATAGTAGGCTACCACTGGGGAGGAGGCAAGATTGGAGTGAAAGATCTCCAATGTGGCATAGTTGTACAAGAAAGGCTAAAAGCTGAGGGTATATCTGAAACATTGGGGAAAAAAAAAAAAACTATTTAGCACAGCATCCCCAACCCTAACCACAAGGTAGGGCTAGAGGAAATTGAAACCAGTGGAGACTGTAATCATAGTAGCAACAAAACCAAAACCTTGTTCAACTTCTGACTAGACTGACTCAACACTCAAAACTTATGGTCTAGTGGAAGAGGTGTGCCTATTTCCATTTATAAACAAAATCTACCTCAATTTCTACTGTTCCACATGCAATGTCTAGTATTCAATAAAAATTATCAGAGACATCAAAAGGTAAGAAAGGGCAACCCATTGTTAAAAGACAAAGAAATTAACAGAATCAAACTCAGAGATGACCTAGAAGTTGGAGATCATGCAGGGAATTTAAAATAATTAATTATTTAAAACAATTATTAAAATGTTAGAGGTTCTACTTGAAAAGGTGGGCAACATACATAAGCACATGGGGAATTTTAGCAGAGAGGTAAAACCACAAGAAACAATCTAATAAAATGCCAGAGATAAAAAAAAAAAAAAAGCAACATAGATAAAAATGTCTTCAATGTGTTCCTCACATGACTTGATACAGGAAATAATCAGTAAACTTGAAAACAGTTGAATAGAAATTATCCAGGCTAAGATACAAAGAGAAGAAAAGAGTGGAAAAAAAAACAACAACAACAACAACAACAGAGCGTCCAAGAGCTCTGGATATATAATATAAAAATGGTCTAATACATGTGACTGGAATTGCAGAAGAGGAGAGAGGGATAATGGGACAAAAATATATTTTAGAAAAGATGATAGCCAAAATTAGTTAAAGAAGATCCAAGAATCTCAGAGTATACAAAAAAAAGCCCAAAGTATACAAAAAATGAATTTCCCCATTTTAAATTATTTTAAGAAATAACTGTTTAAAGCAAAAATAGAAGCAATGTATTATGGGTTTACAGCACATTTAAAGGTTTACTGTACACAAAAAATAACATAAAAGAAGGAAAGAAATAATTGGATGTATGTTGTTACAAGATTCTTACACTACATAAAAACAAATATAATATAATTTAATTTTTTCTCTGTATTTATCCTTTAATCAATTCATTTATAGAATTTATGCCTTAATTCCCTTTTTTCTTTTACATCACAAGCATAATATAATTTAAAGGTAGCCTGTGGTAAATTAAAAATCTACATTGTAAACCCTAAGGAAACCATTAAAGTTTTTTTAAATTGTAAGTAATAAGCCAGTAATGGAGAAAAATGAAATAGTAAATTGATTCCAAAGTGGGCAAAGAAAGAGGGAAAAAGGAACAAATAGAAACTAACCAGCAAGATGGTAGATTTTAATTAAGTCATATCAACAATTAAATTAAATTAAAATGGTCTAAACCAGTGCTGTCCAATAGAAGTATGAGTAAGGTATGTAATTTTAAATTTTCTGGTAGCCACATTAAAAAAAGTAAAAAGAAACAGATGAAATTAATTTTAATAATATATTTAACAGAATGTATACAAAATATTATCTCAACATATGATCAACATAAAAATTATTTACGAGATATTTTACATTCTGTTGTACAAAGTCATTACAATTCCATGTGTACTTTACACTTAAACACATCTCAATTCAGACAGCCATATTTCAAGTTCTCCAGCCATGTGTGGCTAGGAACTACCTTACTGGACAGTGCAGATCTAACTAACCATACAAATTATAGGACAAAGGTTGTCTGATTAGATTAAAAAGCAAGACCTGACTAAATGCTATTTACAAGAAACCCACTTTATATATAAAGACATAGGTAGGTTAAAAGTAAAAGGATGAAAAAAAAGTAAAACAATGGAAAAACATGTACTATAAAAGCATTAACCAAAAGAAAGCTGAATTTGCTACATTAATATCAGACAAAGACTTTTATAAAAAGAAAAAGAGACATCACTTAAAGAGCTGGTTTACCATAAAGACATAACATAATATGTGTGTACCTAATAACAGCTTCAAAATGCATAAAGCAAAAAGTAGTAGAACTGAAAGGAGAAATAGACAAAACCACAATTATATTTAGATATTTCAAGACTCTTCTCAGTAATTGATAGAAAAATTAGAGAGTGAATCAGTGAGGATATGGAAGACTTCACCACCATTAACTAACTTGACTTGATTGACATTTATAGAGCACTCCACCCAAAAATAGCAGAACACATACTCTTTTCAAATGCACATGGAACATTCACCACGATAGAGAAACTTTTAAACCATAAAACAAACCTCAGCAAATTTAAAAGAATTGAAGTCATGCAAAGTATGATCTCTAGCCACAATGGAATTAAGGTAAAACCAATAACAGAAAGATATCTGGAAAATTCTCAAATACCTGGAACTTACACAATATACTTACAAATAAAATATCAAAGAGGAAGTCACAGAGGAAATTATTAAATATTTTGAACTGGATGAAAATAAACACACAACATATCAACATTTGTGGGACACAGTGAAAGTAATATTTAAAGGGAAATTTATAGCATTAAATGTTTGTATTAGAAATGAGAACAGTTCTTAAATCAACGATCCAAGCTTTCAACTTAAGAAACTAGCAAGAGAAGAGCAAATTTAAGCCAAAGCAAGCAGAAAAAAGAAAATAATAAAGTTAATAGCATAAATTAATACAATGAGAAAACAGAAAAATAATTTTAAAAAATCAATGAAACCAAAAACTGAATCTTTGAAAAAAATGAATAAAATTGATTAACCTCTAGCCAGGCTGATCAAGAAGATCAGAGAAAATACAAACTAACCATATTAGGGAGTACAAAAGCAGACATCACTATAGATCCTGCCTATATTGAAAGTATAAGGAAATATGAACAACTTTATCCCTAACAACTAGGGAACTTAGATGAAAAGGACAAATTCCTTGAAAGGCGTAGAATATCAAAGCTTACTCAAGAAGAAATAAATAATTGGAATAGCTAGTGTTTATTAAAGAAAATGAATTTGTATTTAAGAATCTGCACACAGAGAAAAATCCTGGCCCAGGTGACTTCACTGGCAAATTATATCAAGTATGTAGAGACGAAATAATACAAACTCTTTCCAAAAACAGGAGAGGAGAGAACACTTCCCAACTCATTTTATAAGGCTAGCAATACCCTGGTAACAAAATGTGATGAAGACCTTACAAGGAAGAAAAATACAGACCAATATGTCTGGAGGACATAGGTGCAAAAATCTTCATCACAATACTAGCACACAATATATATATATTGCTGTATTTGATATTATTGCTCTAATATATATTACTGTAATTGATATTTAGTATTTGAAAATACCTTATATATACTTAATATATATATTAAAAAAGACAATGCATTAGGACCAAGTGTAGTTTTTCTTGGGAATGCAAGGTTGGTGCAACATTAGAAAATCAAACAATGTAATTCACATATTAAGAAACAAAATAGAAAAATGATATGACCTTCTCAATAGATGAAGACAAAAGCATTTGACAAAATTAAACACCCAGTCATTATAAAAATTCCCAGAAAACTAGGAATTAAAGGAAATTCCCTCAATTTGATAAAGGGCAATTACAAAAAACCTATAGCTAACATAGTACCTCATGGTGAAAGACTACATGCTTTTCCCCTAAATTTGGGAACAAGGCAAGAATATCTACTCTTGCTACTCCTATTAAACATCCATACAGCTCAGCAGTTTCACTCCTAGAGATTTACCCCAGAGAAGTGAACACATATCTTCATAAAGACTTGTACAAGAATGTTTATAGAAGCTTTATCATAACAGCCTCAGACTGGAAGTAATAAAAATGAATGAACAGACTTGTGAATGAATGAACAGACTGTGGTATATCCATATTATGGACAGTTACTCAGCAATAACGAGGAACACGGTACTGATACATGCAACAACATCGATGATTCTGTAAAGAATTATAATTAGCAAAATAAGTCACAAAAGATTCTGTATTGTGTTATTCCATTATATGAAACTATAGAAAAGGCAAAACTGTAGTTTCAGCAAAGTGATCAATGTTTTCCAGGGGGTGCGGGGAAGGAATTAACTGCAAAAGGGAGCATGCGGTAACTTTTCATGGTGATGGAAGGTTCTAGAGCATGATTGTGGTGGTGGTTACACTACTGTTTCCAATTGTCCAAATTCATTGAAGTATACACTTGGTGAATTTTATTGATGCAAATGTACTTCAGTAAAGCTGTTTTAACAGGAAAAAAAAGAGTGGTGAAAAATAGTCCTTTCAGTGACTCTACATTGTCCATAGTAAAGTTTGCTAAGTCATAGTAGCCACCTGAGTCAGGGTAGGAGAAGGGTTGCCCCAAGGCAGTGGGTGTGAAACAAAGAGGAAATGGGAATTTCTGAAATGTACACAGAGAAGTGGCAATAGGAATAAACTAGTCTTGGCAACAGAGAAGGGAGTGACTAAGGAACTGTTGAAGGAGAGCCATTTTGAACGATGCTCATATTATTCACATGGTCCTTCTTGAGCTGAGCCTTGCCTACTTCTCCACCTAACCTGCTTACTCTCTCTCTTACTCTCTGTTTGTTTTAACTCGTATTTCTCTGCCTGCTCTTTCACAGATTCCTTTGTGGAAGTTTCTATACCCTTTGATCTCTCTAGGTCAATCATCCACTTCCATGTTTTCAATTATTATACCAATGATGGCAAAGACAGAAAAAGCCACAGAGATTATTTCTTTTCTCTGTACTGTAAAAGTGTTCTTCTTAGGCAATGAGACTAGCTACCTGAATTGGATTTGGGATTGGAGAAAGGAAAAGGAGGCATTCATGGAAGAAGGAAAGATGAGCAAACATGAAAGAGAGGAAAACATTTGTTGGTGTTTCAAATTATTATCCTTCCAGACTTAGTAGGATTCTCTCCTAGCACCGTGTTTCTTCTCTGAAGCACATAACACACTTGAAATCATTTGTTTAATATCTGCCTTCTGGGCTAACCTGTAATCTCTTTGAGAGTCTGTCTGATTCACTTCTGGAATCCCCAAAACCAAGCATGGTGCTTGGCACTTAGCAATCACCCAGTAAATATTTGTTGCCTAACTACTCCACCTCTCAAACTTGTTGCTTAATCCAAGCTGAGTTTGTGCACCACATTGTTCCATGCCTCTTATGAACATTTATCTTAATGTTTCCTCTGCCTGGATTGCCCAATCCTCCTGATTTCTTCCTACCCACCTTCCAACACTAATCCACCAGGCAACTTCTTACTTTTACTTCCAACCCCAGGTTTGTTAAATGAATGTTAAATTCACTTGTTAAGTGAATGATTTCTTTTCCCATCAATCACGTGATACATACAGAGACGCATTATGCCTAGATAATTATTAGGTTTGTGAAGAGAATGAGCCCCAAATTCCTTACATGGAAACTAGTAAAAAACAGACTGAATCAGTTCTTACAAAAGTGGATGTCAAACCTCAAATCCATGGGGAGTTGTTATTGGAAATTCTAACCACAGCACTAATGAGATTTAAATAGATAGTAAAGCAGCCCAGTTTTTATCAAGAAGTTCTCCAAAGGTAAAACTATAAATTCATGCCTACAATTCCTTTAAACTTAGAGGTTAGATACATTAGCTTGGAAATAATTAAATGCAAAGTCATGAAGAGATTATGCAAAGAAACTTTTCGTATGGTTTAATTCAACCTTGTGTGAGGCAAGTGCCTTAGTTAACTGGTTATTTTTTTAAGTATTATAATTGTGTTACCTACTTGCTTCCAGGAATTGGAATTAAAAAGTGATTACTGGGAAATTTCTAACCATGACAAACAAAATACTTTTGATGGCATGTAGGACAAATAATGTGTATGGTTTATAAGTGTGTTAGATCTGTAAAACAATGGTTTAGTTGAAATGTAAGGACGTTAAGATAAGTACACAGATGCTTCCACTTCTACAATTTTTACCAGTGTGTTAGAGGGGGGGATGTAGCTCAGAGCTGGGTCTGAAGTCAACACATTCAATTCCCCCCAATGACGCCAAGATTTTAAAGCAGGTGATCTCACTGATGGAAATGATTACAGTTGTGATTGTTTAAAAAGACACGCACAATATAGGAACCTCATCTCCTCCTTCCCAGCTATATATGACACCCTGTTACAAATACCTGAGAATCACTGTCAATTGAAAGAAGAAGAAATAATAAGCATGAGAAAGGCCGTAGATAAATGTCTGGATTGTCTCTGATTTGCTCGTCTCAGGGTTCGTGGTGGGAGCAGGGCAAGAAGGAACTGGAAGGAGACCTGAGTACTAGGTCTTAGTCTCCTGTACTACTTGAGTCACTCAAGGAAAATTTCAATTTCCTTTTCATATAAAATAAGTCCTGCCTACCTGAAGCTCCTTGTATAATACACATATATGTTAAAAGAAATATACATAAGAAATGAACAAGTAGATGGTATGATTACAAATTGCAGTAAGTGCAATGAAGGAAATAATAGGGACTAAGAGAAAGTGTGTGAAGTGACTTATTTTACCTGGGGGTTTCAGGGAAAGTCTCTCCAGGAGGTGATATTTAAG
Source organism: Tapirus indicus (assembly GCA_031878705.1). NCBI lineage: Eukaryota > Metazoa > Chordata > Mammalia > Perissodactyla > Tapiridae > Tapirus > Tapirus indicus. The sequence goes on from CM062933.1 coordinate 6,626,600, forward strand.
TTGAAATCTGAAGGATGAGAAGGAGCTAGCTCTGGGGTGTGTCTGTGTATGTGTGTGTGAATGTTCCAGACAGAGGAGGGACATGTGTAAAGGCCTAAGACAGGAAGAAGCAAGGCAAATGTACCGATAAGAGCTGAAATTTGAGAGGTAGAGGCATGATCCTGCAGGACCGTATAAGACAAAGTAATCAGTCTAGATTTAATTCTACTGACATGGGAAACCATTGACGGATTTCAAACAGGTAAGTAATATGATCCCCTCTGTTCATGAAAAGATTAGAAAATGCAAGAGTGAAAGGAGCCAGGTTAGGTCTGTCTGCTCCCCTGCAGCTGGATTGTAACAGCGAAAAGAGAATCAGTGCTGCCCCTCAGGGCCTAGCCCTGGGCACAGAGAAGGCATCCAACCCATGCTTATTGAATGAATGAATGAATGAATGCGAGTTACATTGTGTGATATGGTGGACTCTTCGATTTTAATATATATTTTTTTGTGTGAGGAAGACCAGCCCTGAGCTAACATCTGTTGCTAATCCTCCTCTTTTTGCTGAGGAAGACTGGCCCTGGGCTAACATCCGTGCCCATCTTCCTCTACTTTATATGGGACGCCGTCACAGCATGGCTGACAAGCAGTGCGTCCGCGGGTACCCGGGATTGGAACCCGCGAACCCTGGGCTGCCAAGCGCGAACTAAACCACTGCGCCACTGCACCGGCCCCAATAACATTTTTAAATAGTAACTAAACAAAAGGAGAGTTCATTAAGAGACCTTGCATTATGAGACTAACACCTGTTCTATTTTTACATCTAGAATTGGGTATAAAATGAAAACCACATTCAGCCAGGCAAAGAAGACGAAGAACAGAGGGAAGAGAGATGACAATTTTTCTCCTCTTGCCCATGATCCTATTTCCTCTAACTCATTTCTCTGTGAATGTCTTTGGCTAATTTAAGGAACCTATTCTTGACTACAGGAACCATATGTTGTTTCTAAATGTTATGCCCTTAGAAACAGCTTAAGGTTTTTTTTGAGGGGGGGGTTACTCATGCTTGATCTTTATAAAAAGCATCATCATCATAATAAATAGTCTGTGTAGGAGTATGATCTTTTGAATGTTTGATGGAGATAGTAAAATATTTCACGTTTGCTTATTCATTAAAGCCATGAAATTTCACTATTAACTGTGCATGTACAGTATGATCTGAACTTTCACTCCATGACCACACAATTCTGAATAATGGGTCATCTGATTCAGCAATTATTTGATTTATGTGCGGAGATCCACAGCATTGGAAAGACCAGAAATATATTTCATGCTATATTTCACATTTCTACTTCGGGTATGTTCAGTCTAAATTATAAAACAAAGCCTAAATTGGTTAATACATTACAACCAAATCATTTGCCTATAAATTCTATTTAACTTGCTTTAATAAAAAAGAAAGTCTTCATTAGATGAAATGGATCTATGGCCAAAATTATGTACAGATCAAAGATGTGGGCTCTTGGGCTCTCTGTGAATATGTCCAGTTTGATAATGGCTAAGAGTGGGAATGGGATGGCATCCTGTGGAACAGCTATGGCATCCTCAGGCACCATGCTCAGCCTGCAGAGATCCCACCTCCTTCAAACATGCACTGATGCCCAAAAAGCTGGCCAATCATGTTTCAGAATGGAGCATCTTGGGCACAAGTCTGTGAGACTCACCATCCATCTGGTGTGACCTCTACTTAGAAATGTGGATTCTACAAAGCAAACCTCTCCAAGAAATTAGGTATATGAAAACTGTCATATTAAAGAGTAACTTACGATTATTTAAGAGTATTATATTTTTTAATCTAACAGCATTATTGCCTGTGGTAATTGTAATCCAAGATTGATGTATAGATTTTTCATAATGATAATAATAATATTGATAATTTATAACATATTTTGAGTGATTACTATGCGCAAGATCTGAGCTGAACGCTTCCTTTGTATCATCTCATTTCTTCCTCCCAACAACTCTTTGAGCCAGGCATTGCTGTCCCCATCTTACTGATGAGGAAATGAAGGCCGTGTGCTCTTCACCACTACCTGTTAATATCTTTTACAAAGGTAGTGCTTCCTTAGAGAGGAAATTGGTTGGCATATACTGCTCTCCCTGATCCTGGAAGAGACAGTCTAGTATCTTTGTCATCTTTATACTCACTTCAAAGATTTTCTCTCTGAACAACTTGAGATTGTGTGCCAGGATCTGTGTTAGATTAGTAAAAAGGTATTTCTATTTTTCTTGACAGTTGAAGAAATTGAAGCTCAGAGTAAATGCATAACTTGCTTAAGGTGAGAGTCATAATTTTGGAGCCAGAGTCAGGTTTAACTTATGATTCCACCATTCACTAGCATTGCTACCTTTGCTAAACTTTTAAACCTCTCTGAACCTCTGTTTGCATTTAAATTATGCTGATAGTAATGCCTATATAATAGGATCCTAGTTGTCAGAATCCTATGGTGAAGATTAAAACAAGAGCCCATGTCAGTGTCTGCTATAGAGAAGCTGCCCAATGAAGGTAGCAGTCAGTGTGACTTCGACTTCCCAGCCTCACCAAGAGAAGAGCTGACGCCCGCTTCTCTCCAGGCATTCGCAGACACCGCCTGGGATGTGCTCTCCTTGTTATCTAAGGAGGGAATGTTTCATGAAGCCTATCTCCACCATGGGAGAATTCTTGGCTCCAGTTTCCTCTTGGAAACAAATCTGAAATTTAATTTTGCCAAGGGGACAGTAACCGCAAGATATGACCATTAGTTGTGGCGATTTATAATATGTTCTTTTTTTAATGCACCATAATATTTTATAAGATAAAATAGTAAAAAGTTGACTTGAATACTTTTTATTTGTTCCTACTTAGTAGGTGATGAATAAATCAGTGAGATGGAATAGAGCATGCAGAATGATTGACAAGTGTTTGGTTACTGTCTTCCGGGGGAAAAAGTATATATATATATATATTCCTCTTGTAGGATGGAATTTGAAACAACATATAAGGGAAAAAGTCTTCTATGAATTTTAAAGAATTCCTCAGTGTTAAAAAAAAATTCTCAGTTTCATGTTTTTACCTTTGGATTTTGAAATGTTAAGACCTTTGCTCTTTTTCTTGGAGAGAAAGAAAATGTTTGCAAGAGTTGAAATGTCAGAAGCCATTCTTCGTGCCTTCAAGGTCTCGGATCAAAATCCCCAGGATGGGGAGATTAAGAATAAACAAAAGTAGAAGCAGAATGAGATGTCCAACAGAATTCTGAACAGGCACTCTTGCTCTTTGAACAATCCTCTGGCACTAATTCTTTCCCAGCTAACGACTTGGCTCTCCCTGATTCTCTCTCTTACTGTGTCTTTTGCTCGCCACCTTGGTTACCTAGACTCCTCCTGTTTGCTGTTTTTTTTCTTTTCAATAACTCTGCCCGTTAGGGCTCAATTTGCCTTTGATTCTTGGCTCCAGCTTCTGGATTTGCTCTGCCCCTGTGTTCATCCGGGTTCACCTTGACTCCTTTTGGTTTCTGACTCTCACTTCAGGGCAAATCCTTGCTGAATGTTCACATGTTTAGCTACCCTTCCTGACTGCTGCCTGCTCCTCCCCAATATCCCCAACCAGTCCTAGAGTATGGACCAGGAAATGTATACATATATATATATATCAAGTTTAATAATCGATAGTCTCCATTTCGGGGACTGGTAATGAGCTTAACACATGAAAGAATCCTTTTTGCAAAGCGTTTTCTAACAAAAGCAAGATCCACATTGGCTAAATTCTGTATGGTATGACTTATGATGAGTGAAAGGATAAAACAGTTTTATTTGGCCAGAATCTCCTTGTCTATTTGCTTATATTTTAGAACAAAAGAGAGATTCAGAATATAATAATTTTTGTCCTAAAATTCAAGCAAAATGGTAGAATGTGATAATCAAGTGAATATTATAAAAATGCCCAAAATTAATGATTGAAATGATATCCTAATATTTTAGCTTTATTCATAGCCCAAGCCTTATAATCTATTTCAAATTTAAATTTAAAGAACTGTGACTAATAATTGTAAACTTCCTCAGAATATTTAAAAAGACCTTTCTTAAACATTTGGTTAGCTTTATTACTATTATTATCAATTAGTCAACTCTTTTCCAGCATTAATATTATATATTGGAGGGTACGTGTTTATTTATAACATCTATATTTCATAGAGAAGTAAAATTCACTTCTATATTACTGATGTTATAAACATTATCATCAATCATGGGAGACATGCCAGAGCACCCTGGCCTTTATTGTAAAGCATCGTATCATAAATATTGAGGCATACATTAACTCCTTGAAATAGTTTGTTTAGTATGTATTCTGTGTCATGCTATGTTTATTTAATGTTGCATAAATAATACATTATAATACTTTTAGTAATTCTTTATCTCATGCTACTTCTGCTACCAACTAATTTTTTAAAGTAAAAATTATTTGTAATGTTCTCTTTTAAAAAAGATAAAACACCAGAGAGAGAAGGACAGACACTGCATGAACTCACTTATATATGGAATATAAGTGAACACACGGACAGAGAGAACTGATTGGTGGTTACCAAGGGGAAGGGGGGTGGGGGGTGGGGACAAGGGCTGAAGGGTTACATCCACAAGGTGACAGACAAACAAAAATGTACAACTAAAACCCCACAGTGTTATAAACTATTAAGACATCAATAAAAAAAAAATGGTAAAAAATAAATAAATAAATCTTGCAGGGGGAAAAAAAAAAAAGATAAAACAGAACCCTAACATAAATAATACCTCAAGAATTGCAGCATAGGTCCTCCACTATCAGTTTTCAGAAATTTTACTATTCACTGATTTATTCAGCCACTTATTCACTAAACATTTACTGAAAGCCTTCTTTGTGCCAGGCACTCCTATGCAAGGTGCTGAGTATATGGATAAATAAAACACAATTATTCTCTCAATGATCTCATAGCTTAAATGAAAGGTCAAAGAAACCATGCAAATAATTATAACATACTATGACATAGATTAAAATAGAGTTATTTATAAATTGCAGTTATGAGAGCCTTCTGTCTATCTACTGGACTTATGGAAAGCTGCAGAAAAAAGATAAGATTTGGGTTGGATTTGAAGAACAAGCAGGGATGCTGCAGAGGCAAGGGATGTAGAAAGCACATTCCAGGAAGGAGCACCCATATGTGTGGAAGCTGGAATCACATAAGGAGAGACAAGGAGGCACATGACTGCATGAGCCATGTGGGCAACATCAAGCAGTGCAGTGTGGCTGGAACGTGGGGAACATATCAGAGAAAGTACACAGATGAAATGGTGGGTGGGCACTCTTCAAGATGGTTTAGACTTGGCACTATTTGCAATAGAGGCAAAAGATTCAGCAAAATGAGAGATGGATGACACAAAGGTGAAAGAAACAATTCTACATGGCTCTCAAATCTGTTTTATATTTTTCCATTTCTAGCTCCCTTGCTGTTAGGCAAGGTCATATGAATAGTTCAGGCTGATAAGTTGTGAGTAGAAGTTTATGTGTTACTTCTGGGCTGAGGCACTGAAAAGGCCCTGTGTTATTTTCCAGTGTCTCTCTTCCCCCATTATGGGAACCAAGAGGGCCTCATGTTGGTGTGGGGAACAATAAGATCATAGCTGCTTGAATTCATGGAGGCTGAAAAGGCATTTGGTTAAATCAGCAGACATTTCTTTTAAAACTTCAACTAAAATAGGAATAAAAGGAAACTACCTATATATAATGAATACTACTTACACAAAACCAACAGCAAACATCATTCTAGACCTTAACCCAAGATACTCTATTTTAAAACTGTTATAAGGGAATTTGGTAACATGCCTATATATGCGATACCTATTTTAAAAGCAATAGTGTGGCTCTATACAAGAAATAATCAGAGAGAATTAGAAATGGAAAAAATAATCCACATACAATAATAGAAAAACCTTAAAATATTTAAAAATAAATTTAATAAGAAAGATACAAAGCCTACAGGAAGAGAACCATAAAATCTTACTGAAGGATGACACCAAGAGCTGAACAAATGGAAGAACATCCCCAGTTATTGCAAGGGAAGACTTAATTTTACAAATATGTCAATTCTGCCTATATTGCTATACACATTTAATGAAATTCCTATTAAAGTCTCTATGGTCTCAGAAAGTAAAATTATTGTATTTTATATGGAAGAATAAATGTCTAAGACAAGCTAAGAAATGTATGAATGTGAAAAATAATGACAAGATTCCTTGCCAGATATTAAGACGTTATAAAGTCAGCCTGATCAGAATGATTGGCTATTAACACAGGGCTAGACTAATTGATTAGCAGACCAAACCAAAAATTACAGAATACATGGGAACTCAGTAGAGGATAAAGGTGGTATTTCACTCAAAGGGAAGAGAAATGAGCATATTTTATTTTCATATTAGTAAATAGCATAATTAGCTATTCATTGGAAAACAAAATTAAAGTCAGACCACTACCTCATATGATATACAGAAGCATTGCCTTCATCTTAAAAAATAAAGTAGTAAAATTTTTAAAAGACAAAATTTAGGAGACCAAATGTTTAACCTATATGTTAGGGATACCTTTTAAAGCAAGTTAGTAACCCAGAAATTATTAAGAAAATACATGATTGACCCTAGATAAACATTAAACTCTTTCTTAGGGCAAAAAATACCTGTGTTAGTTAGGACGCATTCAGCTTCGAGTACCAAGAAATCCAACTCAGACAGGCTTAAACAATAAGGGAATTAATAGGCTGACATGCCTGGAAGTCCAGAAGCAGGGCGGCATTCAAGAGCGGCTTAACCCAGTGTCTTTATGCAAATCGTTTCTCTGTGATTCTCTCATCTTCGCCCACTGTTTTGAACTGGCTTCCTTCTGAGGCTGGATTCAGGACGGCCACACCAGCTCTTCTGGAAGTGGCATCTACACTTGACAATGGCCAGGAGAAAAAGAGCCACTTTCTCCCAATGACCCATTCTTAGGAGTGAGGAGAAAATCTTTCCGTAAGTTTCTTCTCACATCCCATTGGCCCCAGCTGGCCACATCTCTGAGTCCCTGCAGCTAAGGAAACAAGCGGATGGACATACGCCTAGGTGTGTATGCATAGGAAGATTGTCACAAAGTTTAGTTTTCTCAGTGTGGGGGATTTTGTGTAATTTTTACTTTCTTTAACATCACATTGAATTTTTAGAAGTAAACATTTATTATTATTATAATCAGAAAAAAATGATAAAACTTTTGTTTGTGGAAAAATGTTATTTCATAATAACTGGGAGAGTATGGATTTACATATATTTTCTCATCATCGTTTCATTTCCATCTTTGTCCTAGCAGGGAGTAACTTTTTTTAAATGTAATCTTCCTTTAAAAATGGTCCCCAAAATATTATGCATGTGTGAGATAAAATTTTCCTCCAACAATTTGCAGTAAGTTTGATTATGTGTGTTAAACATTAGCAGTTCAATTAACATTTACTTCTCCTCAAGTTTCTCTGCTTGGTTGGAACAATGGTATGACTGACAGACAGGCTTGAATTATATTTCTACCTCAACGATTACACTTGTTTTATGCCCTTGAAACAGTGGTAAGTTATGCCACTCTCCTCTGAGAAGAGGAAACACGCTGGTTCCTTTTGATCCGATCAGGAGTTCAAGAGTCACTGGGAGCACATTCCTGCGGCAGTCTGAACACCTTACGAGTGGGTGCAAGAGAGGGACAGGGTGTTCCCACACTCACTTGCAGAATTTGGTCATCTCCTCTCACCAGTTGTTCTTACTGGGACTCTCATACCCCAGGAAATGCCACTGGTGCTACCACACATAGTGGGCTATTTTTAGCCCTGGGCCTGCCTGGGGAAACTGGAGAACTTGAACACTCAGGAGGAGGAAGTTGAAGAGAGCAAAAGCTTAAGAGAGAAAGATGAGATGCCTTATCTTTTCCTCCTGTGATTTTATTTGGCAGCCAGTCATCCAGTCAGCAAGGTCTAGGAGATAGCACAGAGAGAAAGTGCTGAGTAGTGAGAGACAGTTGGGAGAAGGGAAGATAGCTGGCAGTGGGAAGGAGTGTGGAGCATTGTATGCGGGCGGAGAGGAGGAAAGGCTATGGAGTTGAGTTACTTGAACATAGAGGGAAAGTTAAGGGCAGAGAGGCTGTTTCTGGAGAAGACAGTCAAGACCTTAAGTGAAAATCTTTAAAAGTTTTGAAAGAGTGACTAAAAAAATTATATATGACTTATGATAACTTTCTAGCCATGTGAATTTGGGCAAACTACTTAAACCTCTCTGAGACTCAGGTTTTTTTATTTGTAAAATGTGGGTATTAAATACCTACTTCACAGGGTTATGAGGCTTAAATGGACCAAATGTATGTAAAACACTCAGCGTGGTGCCTAGAACATAGGAAACACTTATAAAGAGCGGCTATTATTATTATTTTGTTTTAATTTCCATGTACTGAATAAAATTGCTCTAGTGTTCATAAAGAGGCAAAAAAATAATAAACTATACGGCAAGGGGGACATTCTTGTTCCTCATACACATACACTAACACACAGGAAAACAAATTACAGATGCATTCTTGGTAGCATAATAATACCATAATGAGTCAATGCTCCAAAGCGTTATACTACATTACTGGGACACTATCCACCTCTGTTTTGTAGTTGTTCAGAAAAAAGGGAAAAACTTCTGAACTATGACGAACACGGGTTAAATGTAGTAGGAGTCTGAGGGCAAACCAAAGTAAACCAGTGTATCTTTAGATACTCTGTGCTAACTAAAAGTAATAGATCCCAGGGGCAAAATTAAACAAAAGACAGGTAAATGTATCAATATTAACATAATCAAAGAACGAGAAAAACCAATGTAGTGCATAGGGCCTCAAGTTGGTATTTAGCAAGTCTTATTAAACTTTAAAACAAGAAAATATAAAATTAATATTAGAAATATATTTCTGTGTTCTAAGCAAGTGTAAAATAACTCATTAAAGATATTGCTACACTGGCCAAGACCTTAGACTATATGACTTCTAAGATCCTTTCAACTCTCAGGAGAAAGTAATATTATCATTCCTTTGCACTAAAATATACAACGAATGTTTTCTCTTTTAATCTTACCTTTTCTTCAATTTAATTTTCTTCAGTTTTCCAGTGAAAAGCAATTGACACTCAAAGTCTTGGCATACGGTATTTCATAATCTGCATAACAAACACCAGCTCTACTCTTCAAGATGACTTCAGTTATTTTGGTTTTTAGAGAATTTTATAGACTTTTATAATTTGTACTTAAAAATTATCAGTAACTTTCATTAGACTTCTTTCTTATTTTTAATTCTACAAATTTTCCATGTATATACATAAAATCCTCCTAAGTGCAATCTAGAAAGAAGTAAATGTGCAAATCTTTTTGTCTCCCTTTTCTTTTCCCTCTCTTTGCAAAAATATCCCCACGGACTGTATCCAAAATCGAAACCTAATAGAAATAAGCTATAATTCTTTTTCCATGTTACTTGTTTGAGGGAAGACTCTAAGCGACCTGAAATCCTTCCACCATTTTTAGGTTTCTGGAACTGGGAAGAGAATGATGAAAAAAATGTAATCAGAGATGGAGTCTAAAGGTGGCTGCTGCAGAACAAGTCCCCCAGGAAGTAGACTCTGAGATAGAGATTTGTGTGCAGAAAATTTACTGGGGATTGCTCTTGGGATTGACACTTATGGGGGAAGGGAAGGAGGCAGGATGGGACCAAGAAGATGGGGTGTAATGTAGTCACAACAAGACTTGAGCCAACTCCTGGGATTAGATTAGGGGAAGGGGCCAGCCTTTATACTGGATATGAGACGCCTAAGGGAAGGGGCTGGAACCCAGGCAAGGAGGCTTTCTACAGCTAAGAGCAATTCCCAGAGAAAACTGAAAGTTGATAGCTTTCAGCAGGCAAAATTCCTGGCTCCTGGGAGAATAAGACCTTTAGTCATATTGGGAGAATCTAGGCAGTGCAGCACGGGACCCAGAAGTCACGGAGAACAGATGTCATCCTTGGGCCAGGTGCTAGCTATGAATGTGAGGTGGACTGACAAAATAACATTTGTTTGGCCCCCTCCCCCACATACACATTCCTATACCCCATACTTTTCCTGCCATTCCATCTGCCATTGTCTTGGCAGAGAGATGAAACAGCAGGATACAGAGAACAAAGGGATCAATTCTTCACTTTTGAGTTTCAAAAACTTTGGCCTTGGCAAAGACAAAATATTTGGAAGAAAGCAGGAAGTGTAAGAAGAGAAGTTTTCTCAACCTCTCCCCGACTAGATAAAGATTCCCCGGGGCTTTGGCGAGGACAAAAGCAGGAGGGAAAATAAAGAGACCTTGGAGGACTGCAGGTTCCAGGGGCAGAACTTGAGGAGCTGAGAGCACAGGAGAGAAGACCAGACACTGTCTGTGCCCTCAGGGAGTTTACAGACTAATGGGGAAGACACATTCAACACATAAGTGCAGCAAAGCAAATTGACTATCATGACAGAATATGTAGGAAGGGGACCCAACCTGGCCTACAAATCTAGGAATGACTTGCTGAAAAAGAGATATTTAATTGGGAACCTGCAGCATAAGTAGATATTGCCTAAATGGAGAGTAGAGAGAAAAAGTATTTCAGGGAAAAGGAAAACATGGAAAAGCATGGAGGAAGAGGATGTGGCATGTTTCAGAAGTCAAGAGAAGTCCAAGATGATTGCTAGAATGCAGAAAGAAGATGAATGGTAGGCAAAACCATTAGGAGTTTAGTGTCATCATCAAGAAGGGAAGGGATGGTGGTAGAACTCCAGAGGAGCCCTGGGAATGTATGAAATCTGATAGTTGGAGGGATCTTTAGGAGGCAGCATTGATGAGACTTGGTGATGGATTGCTGTGGGAATGGAAAAGAGCTTGTGGCAAGTGTGAAAGATCTAGTAGGATTGCCGGGAAATAGCAAGGACCCAGTTTAGGATGAAGATCAAGAACTTTATAGTAGCACAAATTATCTGGGAATATAATGTACATAATATCCATGTATTCATGCATACCTATAAATCAAGTTATTTCAGAAGACCTCTCTGCCTTTGGTCTTTCCATTCCTATAGAGTTATTTTACACATCTTCATAGATCTGCACAGAAAAAACTACCTCTATGAATTTACCTAGGGACCCAGCCACGTGCAGTGACTTCCCAGAGGGAAGGCATTTGCTAGAGGGAGGTAGAAATAGGAGGACAGAGGGAAGGAAAAGTTTTGGGTCCTAAGGAAACTTTCTGGCAGCTCCAGTATCCCCCTTTCTCCTCTACTCTTCTTACTAAGTCACTAAGTAACTTGCTAAGTTACTAAGAAGCAGAGACCTGTAGCAGTCAGAGCTAGGCAGGAGTCGAGTTCTATCTCCAGTTCTCCGCCGGAAATACTTTAGGTCCTAGACCATCAAGATATGGAGAATTCTATTAGAATAATAAAATATTGCAATTAGCTTACTCAGCCATTTGCTAGGTGTATGACTTCAGGTAAGTTATCTCTCTAGGCCTCAATTTCTTGTATGCAATTAAACTAATATGTGATTGATGAGTAGAGATGAATTTATTAGGAAGCCTATGAAGCTTACTTCAAGCCCCCTCATCTGCCCAGATCCCTTTCCAAGGCCCAGTGAAGGGCCATGGTAATTTTGTATTATTTTCTTAAAGATCCATCCATCCCCAAATCGTGTAAACTTGAAGCCCCACCAAACCTAGCTCTGCCTCCACTGATAGGGTTTAGTGATAACGAAATAAACAATATACGTAAAGCACTTAGACAAACCCTGGCAGCTATTGCTATCACTATTATCATTATTAATACTACCAAATTATTTATCTGTAGAAAGGATTGTAAAGAGCTTAATCAAAATTTAAAAGTCAGGGGCCTGCCCGGTGGGGCAGCATTAAGTTCGTGCGCTCCACTTCGGCGGCCCAGGGTTTCGCAGGTTCGGATCCCAGGCGCCGACAGACGCACTGCTTGTCACCCATGCTGTGGCGGCGTCCCATATAAAGGAAAGGAAGATGGGCATGGATGTTAGCCCAGGGCCAGTCTTCACCAGCAAAAAAGAGGAGGACTGGCAATGGCTCACGGCTAGTCTTCCTCACACACAAAAAAATAAAAATCGAACTTCAAAAGTTATCAGAACAAATGAAAATAGACATTTTTCTGATTTTTGTAGGGATTTGTTTGGTGACAGTAACAATATTTTTTCAAATATCTTCAAATTTATTTTTTAATTATAAAAAATGGTGCGCTTGTTATAAAAATCCAAACAATATAGTTGTTAAAAATAAAAATCTTTCTTTTTCTCCCCTCCCTGGCCATTGCCCCTCCCTTCCACCCCAAACACATTCTCCTCGCAGGGTAACCATGACTTAATAGTTTAGTGTATATTTTTCCCAATCTTAAAATGTATTTTACATTTAAAAGTAAAGATTTCTATCTTGCAAACAATACAAAAGTAATTTTTTGTTTTTTTAAAGTCCCCCTTCAGTTGAAAACTGGTACCGAAGAGCAACACCAAACAGGTAACTGGAACACACACAAGCACACACACACGCACATATTCTAGTAGTTTTGACAAATCACAAAGCCCAGAATTTGAGGAACCCAGGACTGTCTTCTTAAAGATTTTGCCAAGTCATGAAAGACCGTTTCTCTAAGTGTTTTCAGAGAGTGTTTGCTAAACGGCAGTGCGCATCACCTCAGTGTTAACCCTTGCTGAAGACCAGGGCTTCAGCCCGTTCTGTGCAGCTCAGGGTGTGAGAGGCTGTGGAAAGCAGCCTCAAAGAAGGGGAGGGAGGTCGTACCCACCTCGTGCCTGTTTTATCTTTCTGCTTAGTTGTAAACATATGTACACAGCTCCCATCCTGAGGAAGAAGTAAAAATTAGTTGCCTCTGCATGCATATTTTTTAAATTGAACAGTATGCCAAGCATAGAGAAGCTGACATATTAACTGTTAGAAAATTCCTTAGAATGTGTACACGTGTTATACAAAATGTGTATTATAGGCAAATTCTTGGTAAATTTTTAGATAACTTTTTGCTACCATTATAAATTCTGCCTTAGAATGATTTCCAGTGCTTGATGTAACATTCCTCTGCAAAATAAACATTCACCCAAGAAAGAGTTTAATAGATTACATCTTTTAAAACTTCACAATCAAAAAGAGAGATGGGAAAAATCCCCAAATATTATTTACTGAAGACCTTTGTGTCATACTCTTCCAAAAAATAATTATTTTTCAGAAAGAACATAGATGATTGTTTTTGTAGGTTAATTCTTAAGGACTTTTCACAAATACTTTTTTAAATGAACACTTTTTATGAACTTTCTAATTATATTTATTAAGTACAATTAAAAATTAAAGAAAGCTACGGTTAATAGTGAAATCATTAACATAGGATTTACACAGAATTCTGCATATGTCTATGTATTCATAAAATGTATTTGTAGCTTAATGTAATATATGTGACTAATTTAAGCTACAATTACATATTATTTTCTCTAATTTATGAATTTGATTTATTTTGTTTTACTATTATCTACATAAATAAACCAATTTAATTTAAATATTAAATTGTAAGGGAAATATACATTAGGTCAGTTAACAAAGAACCTAAATTTAAAAATGTATACTATAGAGAGAAACCTGTAATATTGCATAATATGTTTTTATAAAAGAGTTATGACAACTTTAAATATGAAAGGAAAGCTCTCACATGATAATTAAAACTCCAGACCATCTTAAGACACATACAGATTTTCATGATAAAATCACAGTTGGCCTGTTTTCCCTTTGTATATATTGTAGCACAAAGTCTATTTTCTCTTGTGCAGTTATACACTTAGTAGGTCACACACACAACTTTTTCCACAGTTACTTCTTCTAGATTGTACCTTCTTCTAGACTGTACCTACCACTGTGGTTATAGTCCAACCACTACTAGGGTTTGATTGCAAACAGTGAAAACAAACTCTGCCTAATTAAACAGAAAAGAAGTTTGTTGGAAGGATATAGGTTAGCTCACAGAATCAAAAGGAAATCTGATGAGCAACCCTGGAAAGGGCAGATCCTAGAGCAGTTCTAGGGTTCTAGATAGGAGGAATTGGTGGACAGTGTCCTCAGAAAGCTCATTGGAAGGAATCTGTGCCCACTATTTTCTGTCTCAGCATCACTCTCCTCAGGATTCAGATTCCCAGGAAAAGAGTTTACAGCTCAAACCTTGACTAGAGTGGTCTGGGCATCTTCACTGAAATTATCATGAAGAAGGCAGGCAGCTGGGAAGACACAGATTCCCAAAGGAAAACTGAGGTGAGGTTACCAAAAAGAGGAAAAGATTCTGAGAGGCAAAAGCCTTAGATTAAAAAATGTAGCATACCATAACATCTATTTGTAATTACCATATATGATGGCTTTGATCATTAATAGTTAAACCATTCATATGGGAGGATATTGTAACCAGAAAGGCTTTTACTAAGAATAATGAATAAGAAAAACAAGGACAAGTCTTATTTATTCTATTTCTCTCCTCCATCCATTCCTAAGCTTTCAGTGGAACATGCAAACCTTATATGGAAAATTTCTTTGCACTTGACTGAGTATAGACTACAAGCCAGGAGACCTAGATTGTATTCCCAGTCATTTCTCTAATATGCTAGGAGAAGACGAATTGAACCTTTTTTAGGGTTTAGTTTCTTCATTTGTAAAGTGAAGATGTTAGACTACAATAAATTCCAGCTATAGCATTCATTCTGTGGTTAGATGACAGCAGGCAGAGCTCTCTGCTATTGGTTTCTGCCAGAGTCAGGCCCATTCCCAGCGTCAGGCCATTCTACAGAGGAGCCATGGGCCTGTGCTTACAGTTCCTGGAGGTTGACTAGTGGTGGGAGAATATCCAGCTCCTGCTGAGGAGTTGGGATGAGTTCATTCATTCATCCATTCACTCATTCACTCAATCAATCATTTGCCAAGCCTACAACGTGCCAAGCCTACAACGTGCCAAGCATTAGGGGATGAGGGTGAGAGCCACTACTCTTGAGAAGTTCAGATTCTGGTCCATAGTAATTCCTGAGTAAGAAACAAGATCTCGTGAATTTGAAGAAAAAAGAGAGTCATGTACAAATCAACCTAACCTGTAGTGTTAACTGTAGTGACTGGGTATTCATAATGGCTTCTGGGAGCAAGGAAGAAGGCCCTCTCTCCCCATAGGAGAGGCTCAGAGGGCCAGGGATGCTTCTGACAGGACTTTAAAAATAAACAGGACTTTGGTTCATTCATTCCACAGTTTTTGAACACCTTTGTAAAGATGCTGTGTTAAGCAATGGAAATTGTTCATGGAAATGAAAGATAGAGAGTGTGGAATATGGAAATGAGGGAGGAAGGAGGAGAGGAAAGAAAAGGTGTTTTAGACAGAAATGTCAAGAAACAGCACACCTGCAGTTATCACTCCATAAAAACAGAATAATACTGACGACTAACACTTCGTGCTTGCTCTTCGCTAGGCACAATTTTAATTGCTTTCCATGTACCAATTTATTTTTGAGACAGGTATTGTTATTATTCCCATCTTACAGCTGAGAAAATGATAAGAGTTTAAGCAATCCACCCGGGGTAATGTGGTAAGAAAGCAGCAGGTTTGGGATTTGAACCCAGACAAGTGAGGCTCCAGGGTCTGGGCCTTTAACCACCACGCTGGACGGCCTCTCCACACAGATGTCAGAGCGGAACAATCAGCCAGTGTAAATTGAGTAGGGCTGGTCTATTTTAGACCACTTCAAAGTACAGAGCCGATTTAAAAGAATAAATTAGTACCCACAGCTATAAATATTCTTGAAATTACACTATCATTTCCTTTATATAGCTTCTTTTTTTTAATCCTAGGGCTAAATCTCCCCCAAATTCAGCCTTCATGACAGAGTCTTTGGCCAGAAATTAATATTTGGATAGAACTGGGAAAAATCTGATCTATTAGCATTTTCTTGAGTTAGAAAATAAAAACTCCTTTTGAAAATTGAAAAGTGTGGTTATTTTGTTTGTATGAAAAATGGTAATTTGGGTTCATAATAATTCCTAAGTGAGAAACAAGATCTTCCAATTTGAAGAAAACCTGGAGGATAATAAATTAATGTACTATTGTAGAACAATCCAGTCACATTTTTTCTTTCAGATTTAAGTTGTAACATTATCATTAAGAGTTATCAAATTTTTTATTCAATTACAGGGTCTTTTGTTTTCTCAGTACCACTGATTTTTATAACTATGAATTTATATAAATACATTATCTGGAGATACATAGTCATGCAACTAATTTTTTGTTCTTTGTTCATTTTTAATTGGTAACTAAAAGAAGTTATGGACCAAAACCATTAAAAATTAAACAGCATTACATATCCAATTCATAATAGAGCTACACAGTACAAACAAGTTTGAGTGCTCACGTAAGAGATAACTTTTTGGTCACTATAGAATTATTTTCCATTAAATAATGAGAATCTTCAGTCTAAAGCCTGAACTTTTTCTCTCAGATTTCTTTCTAGATCCTCAAACACACACAGACACATTTCCTTCTTCTGAACTTCCATGACATTCACTCCTTCTTCAATGTATCATTGGCCCTTATCATCCTCTGCCTGAATGACAAAAGGCTGTTGATTATGTTTATAGTGTTATTACCTGGCGGGAGTGTAAGGTCTGCCAAGATGGGGACAGTGATTCACATTCCTCTGTATCCTCGAGTACAACCTACCCCATGGTAGGCCCTCAGTAAATATGTATTAATGAGATATTTGATCAACTAGATGCCACACTGGGTAATTCAGTCTAAAAAATTTCATTCGAGAACATTATTTAAACGGTCTGGCAGTTTACGTTGAATCCAAAGGGTGATTTCAAAGTTCCAGTTTACATTAACTGTCTACTCTACACACAAATTTATCTGATTAAATGCATCAGGGAAGTCAGATTTAAATCAAACAATTGTTTTAACTGTAAAAACAATGTCAACACATATGGGCCATGTCTTCCATTTCCTTTATATATTTTTTTCTCAGCATCCAGTACACTCCCAGGAAAAGGCCGATAAATGCTGCATGATTTTGAATGCATATCTAAATGACTCCAGCTTTGCAAATGTTTAATCATTGTTTCCACAAATGCATTCTGATAGACTTCTCATCTCTTTTTAATATTCTTTTTTGTGTGTGTGCGAGGAAGATCTGTTGTCAATCCCCTTTTTGCTGAGGAAGATTGTCCCTGAGCTAACATCTGTGCCCATCTTCCTCTACTTTATATGGGATGCCGCCACAGCATGGCTTGATAAGCAATGCGTAGGTCCACAGCCGGGATCCGAACCTACGAACCCTGGGCCATGGAGGCAGAGTGTGCGAACTTCACCACTACACCACCAGGCCAGCCCCATTAATACTATATTTTTAATAAATAATTTGAAGCAGAAAAAAAATCAATTGTCCCAACTAATGTAAATGAAAAAAAATATCTCTTTTCTGATAAGCAAGCCACATTTTCAATATTTCACTAAACTCTACTTCTCTTCCTTTTAGGACTTTCTGATGGTTTTTAGAGAGTTGTGTGAATACGACTGGTGGATCTTGAAGTTAAGTATTGCCATCATACAACGTTTAACAATTTCAAAGTTTGTCTGGCATCTAGAATTAAAATCAAAACTCCAAATAGTATTTTCATACCTATTTCATACCATTTCCATACTAATAGTTTCCCAAACTCACCTTTCACAAGTGACAAACACGGTGGCCTTGACATAGAGTGTTCACCCTCTGGTGAACTATCGATTGCCGAGCTATCGATATGCATGGCAGACAGGAACTTGGATGTATTAGATCTGGTAAACAGATTTTAAATGGTTAGTTTGTCATAATTCCCTTGGAAGTTTTGTAACATTATGATAAAACAGAAACTCATACATGGCAAGACAATTGTCTTTTTATATAAGGCAGCTCTCTGTCTAGCTCCAACAATTCCATTTGCATGGAATAAAAAAATCCACAGTGAACACAGAGCATGTTGTGCGGTGTTTTGGTATGAGCCTGACCTTGCAGACACTGGCCTCACAGCAGAGCAGTGCCAGCCTTGGGCACAGGCAGCGATTGCACTGGGCCCTGTGGTCAGCCAGGGTTCAAGGCCTGGAGCCCACTCTCCAACCCACCTGGTTCTGTTGAGAGAAGGACAATGATTAACGTTTCAAAATCAAAGACATTTCCAGTGTATGGGGGTTTGCTGAGCTTAAGCCACAAGTTACTACACAGCTGTAAATTAAGCCCAGTCACACCAATCAAGGTTGCTCTATGCTAGTATTTTCCAAATTTATTGACAAAGAAAGATGGTTAAAATTTTAGTGTTCATGTATGCTTAGATGAAGGTACACAGTAAAGAAATGACCTCACATAGATCTTAAACTTACACGTTTTATATGTCAATTACATCGCAATAAAAAAATAAATATTAAAAATTTAATGAAGTAATGACCTCACAAATGAATTGAATTCTGCAAGGAATGATTAAAATTTGATTCATGGCTTAAAAAAAACTATACCCAGGCTCCAATAACCATAATAAGAAAAAAGAGAAATTAAATCATTTTAATTGTAAGAGCAAAAAGAACAATATATAAAGTTAGAGTAAACATGCATTTTATAATTTTCTTAGAAAACATGTCATACAAAAAACCCCCAACATTTTAAATCAGTAAACTGATTTCTTTTTTAATCACCAAGTACTTGTTTAAGATTAGGAATGATATTCTTGATTCATACTTTAAATATATTTCAAAACTTTGTGTGCGTGTGTGAGGAAGACCAGCTCTGAGCTAACATCCGATGCCAATCCTCCTCCTTTTGCTGAGGAAGACTGGCCCTGGGCCAACATCCGAACCCATCTTCCTCTTTATGTGGGACGCCGCCACAGCGTGGCTCCACAAGCGGTGCGTCTGTCCGCGCCCGGGATCCGAATCCGCGAACCCCGGCCGCAGAAGCGGAGCGCATGAACTTAATTGCTATGCCCCTGGGCCGGCCCCTCAAAACTTTTTATGGTATGAAATTTGAAAAATAAAAACCATTTTACACAGCTCTACTGAAGAAAAGCGATGAACTATTTTTCAGTAGTCACGTAGCCGAATCATGCCGATTTGCATCTTCAGCCGGATCTTGTTTTAGAGCCCCAGACCCAAAGAGCCGACGGCTGCTCCAGGGCCCCACTTGGGTCTCTCAGGGGCATGTCAGATTCAGCATGTCCCGGCTGAACTCCGCGTGCCTTCAGCCCACACGCCTGCTCGCTGTGTCTCTGGGGTGGCTTCTCCGGGTAAACGGCACCACCAGCTGCTCAAGCCGGCAACCTGGTGGGGTTCTGAGCTCTTCATCTGCCCTGAAGTCCACTCAGTCCCCAAGCCCCGTCACTTGTTCTTGCCGGATAGCTCTTGCATCTATGCTCTCCCGCCGCTCCCGTGGTGGCTTCACCAGCCTCTGCTCACCTGTCCTGCCTAATCCCTCACCACTCCTCCCACCTGTCCTCGGTCACACTGAACAGTGCTCGGTTTCCCCGTGTGCAATTCTCTTCCATTTCAGGCCTCTGTCCGTGCTGTTCCCTCCGCCTGGAGCGCCTTCACCAACTGGCTCACCCAGCTACTGCCCGTCCTTCAGGTCTCAATTTAGACGTTGCTATTTTCAAGAGGAGTCTTCTAGCACCCCACCCTCACTTCTCTGTCCCCTAGGACACCCCTGCACGTGGTAGGCCCTCCGTAAAGACGCTCTGAGATATTGGTCGACTAGATACCACACTGGCTAGTTTAGGCTAAAAGACGTGTTCTCCCTGTGGTCTTCCTCTGTGCTCCTCACACCTCCCCACGTGGTGCGTTTGTTTTCAAGGTCCCTTGACTTGTCTGTGTTCCTACTGTGTCGTTAGCAAGGACCTCTTTATTACCTATCAAAGAACCTGGCACCTACTAGGTACCGTAAATATGAAGTAATTAACATATAGTCCATCAGAATTCCTGAATCTATGTTTTCCCCACATTCCTGCAAAGACTTTATTTCCTCAGTTTGAACCTTTGAGAAAATTTTCCCACAAATTATCCTAATCTCATTTAGTTTTATGATTTAATCTTCTTGTATTTCTCTATCCTTGCAAGATGAATCCTAATTTTAATTCAAGGCTCCCCCTGTGGGACTAAGAGCCACACTCCACTGCATACTTTCAGTGAACCTGCTTTTTCAGTCTTTTACATCATACATTTAATTAAGGAAAACATCAGATAGCCCTAGGCCCTGTGTCATTCCTGGGGAACGCACCTCCCGGTCGCCTCCCCACATGCTCAGACCTGGTCCTCTGCTGCCACTGGCTCCCCTTCCACAACTTCTCAGCTGATTTTGCGGCTCTTGAATCCTGGTTTCTTCTACCTGACACCTTGTAATTGTCTTGCATTTGGCTTCTTGTCAGCGTCCTCACCCCCTGGCCAGGAGCTGAAATGTGCCTGCTGCTTGTCTGGTCCCCATCCCAGCACACTCAGGACAGGGCATGCTGCTGCCGCTGTCATTACCTGCAGTGAGTGCTCTCACTTTCCAGTGTTGCTTCCCATCGACTGTCCCATCTGATCCTCACGGCAAGCAGGGAAGGAAAGGCATTCATCATTTTCGAATCCTCTATGTGTGGTAGGGCTGCAAATTTAATATCTTTGTTTCTCATAACTGATTTACTCTTTCTTACCTACTGGGTAGTGAGTATGTTTTAAATTTATGGATTCACTATAACTGAGTTTTTGGTGGTTTAATCAGTTTCTTTTGGACATGCCAATCTCTTTTGGGAAAATGCTAATTATTTAAGATTTTTCTCTTCTTCCCCCTACTCAATTCCAAGACACTGTCATGATGTCATGTGAGGGGTGTGGGGATGGGAGAGTGGTGGAACAGAGGGGCTTTGGATTCAGATGGTGACCTCAGTGGACCGTTACTGGTCTCTGCAGTTGAGGGCCTGGTCTGGTTCCTGGATTTGTGACAGCCAGTAGCTGGTAGTCCCACTTGCCCTGTAGGTCATTGTGTGAGCACCCACCACTGGATTTGCCTCTTTGTCTCACTCTTAGGTCTTGTCAGTCCACTGGGCCTTTTTGGATCTTTGCTTTCCCCACCAGGACACACAGGCACTTCTGAATCCCCTGCTCACCGCACACAGGCCAGGAGAGCCAGGAGACCAGACTCTTTAGTCTAGACAACTTCGCTCCACCAAGTGCCATTGCTGAATCACTCAGCCCACGTCTCCTTCCAGGGTTCCACAGAGGAAGCAAAGCAAAGGCCCTCTGCTTTCAGGGTTCCTCCACATATTTAAAGCACTGCTCCTTCTGGCAGGGCTTCTGCCTGCAAAGGGATGGTTGGGAGTGGGTCTACTTCTTATTTCTGTTTCTCTTTGCTGTAAATCTCCCCTAGGCCAAGAGCGATAGCCTGACTTCTCCTTCTCCTTTTGCATGATCTTCCCAAGTTACAAGGTCTTCCGTCAGATCTTATCCTGAATTCTGTCTGTCCCTGGCATTTGATTACTTCCATGGACAAAGTCAACATGGAGCTAAAAAAAATTTAGAAAATTGTGGAATCTTTTGACAAAGCCTCGATTTCAGGATTATTTTCTTGCTGCAAACTCAAAACTCTTGCTTTGGATATTAAAAGCTGAATATTGAAACCCCCTTTATTTTTGCGTTCCAGCTGTAATATAATCCTAATGCCTTGGGGAGAATGAGCAAAGGTCACACACTAAGAAATGCAAAAGAGAAAAACTCATTAATATATATCAAAATATTCCCATCACAGTATTGATTTGGAGACAACATTAACTATAGCAAAGTTTCACTAATTTGGACTGAATGGTGAAGTCAGTCTGAATTAGCAAAATGTTTAAGTTATTGACTATTGCTAAGGAAAAGTAATAAAGTATATAGAAAGAAAATAAAATATTAAAGATAAGAAAGGGACTAATTGAATATTTGGAAGAGCTGGGGTCTAGCTAGTTTTTGTGTGTACATATATAATTCTCATCTATGTCGATATATGTAGATATACATATGTGTTACACATACATGTTGATGCATATGTTAAGTCCTTACCAATATGAACCAATTCATCTTAACAACTGATTTTACAGAGGAGAAAACAACACAGAAAGATTGACTTGCCCAATGTCAAATAGTTGGTAAGTTGTTTTGCTAGGCTTGCCTGGCTTTGGAATCCCAATGGATAACTTTCATAAAAATATCTTTAAAAAATAAATTCTATGAAGAGACCTTTAACCAATAAAAGAAAAAAATATGAGTAGTATATTTTGCATAGAAATGACAATCCTTGAAAATGTTTTATTCTTCTAGTATTAGATTTAAAAATTTCTGTTGTTTATTTTCTTAACAAACCCTTCATACATTTTACAATAAAAATTTTAGCTACTGGTTTACCTGACTATTCAGAAAGTCCACCTTAGAAGGATTCACCTTAATGAATTTTTACTGTATGATTTCCATGTAAATAAACATAGTTTTTTCCTATGATATTTGCGATTTTATCCACTTTCTCTAGGTACTTGTCGATTACAAGATGTCAAAATATTTAGTCAATTCACTAAAAATTTTTTAAAAAACAGTCAAAGGTCACAGACACTTAACATCACTTAACCAAATAGCCACTTGAACTGATTGAATTGGCACAATGTAGAAAAATTCAAATTTTCAGACTGTGGATTTAATAGCAAGATATATAGAAATGATATACATGTGTAAATTATTTGCTTGAAATAAAAGGCTTAATATTCAATATAGGCAGAAATCTTAGACTAAAAGTGACTTTTGAAAATTGGAACTATAAAAAGATCAAAATTTTATAGTAACAAACTATAACAAAAATAATTTTAAAATTCTGAAATAGACAAAATGGCAGGAAAAGAATGATTTAAACATATTTTATTAAACTTGGTGCCCAGATCTTGTTTCTTTCTTTCTTTCTTTTTTTTTTTTTTTTTGAGGAAGAGTGGCCCTGAGCTAACATCTGTTGCCAATCTTCCTCCTTTTTTTTGCTTTTGTTCTCCCCAAAGCCCGAGTAGATAGTTGTATGTCATAGTTCTGCATTCTTCCAGTTGCTCTCTGTGGGACATCACCTCAGCATGGCTTGATGAGCAATGGGTCAGTCCGCACCCAGGATCAGATCCCGAGAACCCTGGGCTGCCGAAGCAGAGCGCATGAACTTAACCGCTATACCACTGGGCCAGCCGCCAGATCTTGGTTTCTAATACCATTCTCCAGGGAAAGAAACCAGAGTTCCTTGGAGAAATGGCTGATTCTAGGATGGGGGCAGGGAATATACATGATGAGCCTGAGGCATCTCATATGCCAGAGAGTAAGAAGTGCTTAAACACACACACACACGCAAAATGATAGGAGTGTGACAAAGGGACACAAGAGCCAGCTGAAAGAGCTCTGAATGGCCAAAGCTGGAACAATTTAAGCAACAAAATAAAATAGTACTGTATAGGATTATATCCAAAGTGTAAACTAAATATCCATGAATCATAGTTACATAAACAAATAAGTGAATAAATAAATAGAGGTGAAGAAACAAATCTCCCATGTAGAATTCAAAACAATTTCTGTAAATATTCCACCTGAAGGAGATGGAGCATAATTCTCCACTCTGTAAACCGGGGCTTCAAATAGAGCTTTCCTTCCAAAGGGGACTGTATGGAAAGTGGGGAAAAAAGAGTAACTTTGTACTGGAGAAGCCTGACAAACACCACCTCGGCCAGGTGATCAGGGTTAACATCCCCAGTGATAACTCATGTGTGTAGTATGTACCTTTGATGTGTTAGGATGAAAACGGCACTTCACCTCTGTGGTCTCCCTCCCCAAAGCCCTTAACCCCAGTTTAATCATGAGAAAGACATCAGACACATCCCAATTGGGAGACATTCTACAAAATAACTCACCATTATTCCTCAAAACTGTAAAGGTCGTCAAAAACAAGGAAAGTCCGAGAAACCGTCACTGCCGAGAGGAGCCTAAGGAGATCTGACAACTAAATGCGATATTTTATCCTGGATGGGACCCTGCAACAGAAGAAGAACATTAGGTAAGTAAAGTATGGATATTAGTTAATAATAGTGTATCCATATTTGTGTATTAGTTGTAACATATGTGCCACGCTGATTTCAGATGTTAGTAATATGGAAAACTGGATGTGAACTCTGTACTATCTTCACACTTTTCTGCAAATCAAACTATTCTAGAATAAAATTTTTATTTTAAAAAAGCTACATGTGGATATCATATTGGACAGTACAGTTCTACATCTAACTGCTAATATTCAGGAAACACATAGGACTGAAAAACACATTGAACCCTACCACAGGATGCGCTCAGCAAAATCTGGGCTGTAGAAAAGACCACAGGACAAATGACCCAGTTTCTTCAGCAGAGAAATTGCAAGGGGCAAAAAGAGAGAGCTGAAGATTAAAATAGAATTAAGAGACATTTCAGCCAATCACGATGTGTGGACCTTATTTGAATACTGATTGAAACAACCTGCAAAAAATTATATTATAAAACAGTTGAAAATTTGAACACACACTGAATGTTTGATGATATTAAGGAATTACTGTTAATTTTATTTTGGGTGTGATGATGCTATTGTGGTTATTTGTTCAACATCCTTATCTTTTAGAGATATATATCGAAATATTTAAGGATTAAATTGTATGATCTATGATGCTTGCTCCAAAATAATATGGGATAAGGTAGGATTGGGGGCGCCCAGGTGAAGCTGAGTTAGGTGTATGGGGATTCCTTATATTATCTCGTATATTATGCACATGTTTAAAATTTTCCATAATAAAAAGTTAAATGAAATAAAAACTAAAAATTGAAGGGGCCGCCCGGTGGCGCAGCGGTTTAGTCCGCGCTTGGCAGCCCGGGGTTCGCGAGTTCGGATCCCAGGCGCCCGCGGACGCGCACTGCCTGTCAGCCATGCTGTGGCGGCGTCCCATATAAAGTGGAGGAAGATGGGCACGGATGTTAGCTCAGGGCCAGTCTTCCTCAGCAAAAAGGGGAAGATTGGCAACAGATGTTAGCTCAGGGCTGCTCTTCCCCACCAAAAAAAAAAAAAAAAAAAAACTAAAAATTGAAGATAGCTCTCTAATAAGCCTTATTGTATAGTACTCTATTTCTAAATAGTAAAGTGTTTTCCACCTACACATCACCAATTCTCAAAATAGCAGCTTGAAGATAGAAAATGACATTTAAGCTGTGTCTACAGAAGCCAAAAACCTACTGGTTGACTTGATTAATTCAAAGAGCTAGTCAGTTTAGAAGAGGAAAAAAAATCAAACTGCTCAGTTTGCCGAGTTTCCTGAGTAGCACCTCATACAATGCTCTGCACATGGGAAGAGATTAATATTTGCTGGTCAAGAAATCGGTGAATTTAGCATTTGTTCTGGCACCTTAATGAAAACACAACTTGGCTGTCAACAGCAAGTAGAAGAGAACTCAGAAACAAAGGTACAAGGCTGCTCTAGGACAGACTGCAGAGAAGGCCACACTTACTTTCCAGATATTCCTGTGCGACGGACACTGCTGTCAACACACACCACCTAAGTGGATGACAAGAGCCGGAACACAAAACTAGCATCAGACTAAGTTTTGATCAAATTCTACAAAAGTTATAGCAACATATATTTGTGCTGAATTGGTATTTCAATGATTTATATATTATATATATATATTTAAGCCTAATGTAAGGACCCTAGTGTGTAGAACCCTTTAAAATTTACAAAGCATTTTCATGTTGCGATATATCATGTTACCTCATTTTGTGAATCAGAGAACAGTAACACCACGTCTGTTTCTCAGATGGAGAACAGGCTCTGGAGGCCTCCTCGTGTCATCAGTGCCAGAAGCACAGGAACAGGGCTGGACCCCAGGTGCTCTGGCACCAAGTCCAGTGCCTTCGTTACACTCAGCCGTCTCGGGGGAGACACACGATACTTTCTTCTTGCTTGTACTCCGATTATAGTGGAAAGGAAATTGGCGTGAACAAAGATCGCTAGTTTAGGAACACAATCTTCTCTTTTGCCAGTCTCTAGTATTTAAATCATATCAGGAAACTGGTGCTTCTTTTTAATGACTGTATATTATGAATAGTCACTATTCTGGGCAAAGTAATGCTCCATTAATGTTACATTCTGTTCCTTCAGTGATGCACAGCTGAAATCCAGAAATTAAGCTCTGTGAGGATACTAAATATTCTTCTCAACATTATTAAATCCTTTGATGTTGAAAAAGAATATGTATTAAAGTATATTAAAATATTATATAATAACTTTATAATGTCAATTAATACAAAGCTCATTATTCTGGCCCATTATTTGGCAAATGGCTTTATTCTTTCGTAGTGTCTTCCTCTGGGAGGACTTCAGTTCCTCCTCGATAGATTTAGTCCATTTATTTGTCACGCCCTCACTGCTGCTTGAATCCATTTTCCAGCCTATTTTATGTGTAAAGAAAATCACTCTTAAGAGCTGATGTGTGACTGTTTCTCACCTCCAGCCAATGACCATTTCCATTCAAACTATTTTAAACAATGTTTTGGAAATAATCCATCCCTTGCCTTGGCATATATTCTACATCTTTTTCTAACTTTCCCCAATGACTCACTTTTGCCTTTGTTTTTAATTAAAGCTTCCTCTTATGGTTTCTTCCGAGTATCCCCTTTGGAGCTAGACAGATACTTGTTTTACACAGCAGCATGTCCAGCCGAGGACAGAAAAATAGACATGTGTTGCAATAAGGTTTAAGTGGATTTAATCAGAATGCAGTCTGACAGTTTGAATAGGTCCATATTTCAAGGACTATAGAAGAATTTAACATTATATGTTCAGCAATGTGAGCAAACCAAATTGTCAGACACTGTACCAGTATAAATGAGTGTGCTTCCAAAATCATTTCCCCAATCCACTGCAAGCAGTTTGATCACAGGATAGTGTGACCCATGGGGATGCCGAAGTGTATTTTCCCACTTTATCTCATGCAGAATAATTAAACTAAGAGGATCTGAAATGTCCCTTCACAAACACAAACTGAGAAAACTGGAGGAGATGAACTAGAAGAGGTTTCTCGGTTGGAAAAAATGCCTGGTGGGCTGTGAAGAGTGGCAGTGTGTACCCGAGAGAGCCCCAGTATCTTGGGTGAGGATCAAAGATGAGGACTTGGTGCTGATGTTTGGGGAATTTGATCTTCCTGGAGCACTCACTCCAGGGAATTAAGGACACCATCTGCCTATGTCATCAGGTGACTCACGTCCCTGCTTCACCAAGAGTATTAGTTTTTTATTGCTGCAGTAACAAATTGACACAAACCTAGTGGCTTAAAGCAACATGAATTTATCATCTTACAGTTTTGTAAGTCAAAGTCCAGTAAGAATCCCACTGGACTAAAATCAATGTGTCAGCAGGGCTTATGGAGGTCAACATAACAGGTGGAATCTCTTGCACAAGTTTCACTGACCCTTCTTCTGTCAGTTTCACTGACCCTTCACTGACACACGTCTCTTTCTCTGACCACAGCTAGAAAAAGGTCTTTGTTTTTAAGGATTCATGTGATTAGTTGGGGCCCACCTGGATATTCCAGGATAATTTTCCCATCTCAAGGTTTGCAGTCTTAATCATATTTGTAAATTACCTTTTGCTGTGTAAGGCAACATATTCACAGGTTCTGGGGATTAGGACATGGATTTCTTTGGGGACCATTATCCGGCCTACCACACCAAGTGAAGAGTAGAATAATAAAGACTGGAGGTGCATGTTCTTTCTGGCCTCCACCCTTCAACTGATCCTTATGTTTTAACCCATACTGACTGAATCTGGGCCTACCACCATGCACCTCAACATATTCTAACCCTACACCCTTCTTATTGTTTAGTTTTAGCTCACCTGGCTTGAAAACCATACCATCTATAATTTCCCCCATTATTCTTTTTTTTTTTCTTTTTTGTGAGGAAGACCAGCCCTGAGCTAACATCCGTAGCTAATCCTCCTCTTTTTGCTGAGGAAGACTGGCCCTGGGCTAACATCCGTGCCCATCTTCCTCTACTTTATATGGGGCGCCACCACAGCATGGCTGCCAAGCGGTGCGTCGGCGGGCGCCCGGGATCCAAACCCGTGAACCTCGGGCTGCCAAGCGCGGACTAAACCGCTGCGCCACTGGGCCAGCCCCTCCCCCATTATTCTTAACAATATCTAGGAGTGTGGAAAATTTATAAGAAATAAGTTACTTTTTGCATTAACTGAAAAAATATGTTAATTAATTCTCAGTAGAAATCTTGCATCTACACATCAGCTATCTTCTGGGGTGAGGGGCCAAAATTGTTTTCCAAAATTAAACATACTCATTACACTAATGTCATGAAATAGGTCATAATATGTTTAAAAATTACAGCAATTTGGATTCTTTGAATAAATAAAAATGTGAATAGATGGGTTTTTTCAGATGAGGACCTCCAGGGAATTCCCACCTCCCTTTTAGTCTGTGACCTGGTGGCCTCGGGAAGACAGAAGATTATCTTATTGTGTTCTTAAACCCAAACAAATAAATGATCACTTACTTATTAAAAATTATGATATATATTTTTTTTGGTGAGGAAGATTAGCCCTGAGCTAACATCTGTTGCCAATCCTCCTCTTTTTGCTGAGGAAGATTGGTCCTGGGCTAACATCCGTGCCCATCTTCCTCTACCCTATATGTGAGATGCCTGCCACAGCATGGCTGGATAAGCGGTGTGCAGGTCCACACCTGGGATCCGAACCTGCGAACCCCAAGCGGAGGAAGAGCGTGTGAACCCAATCACCATGCCACCAGGCCAGCCCCACTATATTTTATTTTTAAAGAACTGTGCTAATACAAGTTTTGAAGTGGAGGATATATATTTTTCCTACAATTTTATTGATGAATGGTATTAGATTTTTTTACATTATATAAACTAAAGGCAAAATCAAATTTACCTTGAAGATAATTAAGCTTAAACTTCAAGGCCTCTAATTTTGTAATAGTAGTATTTGATCATATTTTCTTAAAGAGGATCACTAAAACTGCATATGTTTAGGCCCTCATAAAACTTGGGTCCACCACTGACTGGAGGAGTTTTCTATTTGAATTGCATGCATTTAATATATTTTCTTTAAAAATATATATATTTGGTCATATTATTTTGCTGTTTTCTACATTTTAGGTGTGATAGACTATTTTATTTTTTCACAATTTTTTATTCCTCTCCACCTTTGCCATGTTTCTTAGTCATGCAACATACTTGGTTGACCTACCAACCTTGAACTTGCTTCAGCCAATGGATTGTGAGCAGATGAGAAGTATGCTATGTCCCAGCAGAAAATTACGATGCCCTTGTGTGGTTTGGTCTTGTCCCTCAACTTCTGCCCTCCACTATGAGTACTGCATAGTGGCTGCTGCTTCAACCTGAGTCCTGGAATAAGACACATAGAGCCCAGACAAGCTCAACACAGCCCTCGTGTAATGAGAGCAAGAAATACATGTCTGCAGTTGCACTGAGATTTGGCCATTACTTGTTTTTGTAGCAAAGGCCAGAATGATTATCATTCTGCCTACTTCTTCATTTCACCATAAGGTATCTATTCTCTCTCCCTCTCTATCCATCTCTATCCACACTACTTTTTTCTTGGATTTACTGTGTGTATATTACACTCTTTGGTTACCTTTGACTAGCATACTTATTGATGGTTGCCAAGACTGAGTCATTAAATGCATACCTTCTCTTCCCTGGAGACCATCCTTTGGAAGTGCTTTTTTCTTTTTCAAAGTAAATTAGCAGGTGTACACAAGGAAGGAAGCTTGCATCACTGGGGACTTCAGATCCCAAGCCTGTTCCACATTCTTGCTATTTTCTGAAAATGCAAAAACCATCCCTGTCTGTTTTCTTGAAGTTATTTTATAAAATACGTGGGTTTTTTCCCCCTAATTATCTTTAATTATGCCCCTATAGATTAGTGCAAATTTCCCCTGCTTGTTTATCTGAAAACCCATTATGAGAAGTGAGGCTGTGTCCCTGATGGGCACTATTTACATTTTAAAGCATCTAAACACGAGTTTCTTCTGCAGATCCTCTCCAATGTGGCCAAATTAATGTCCTTTCAATTTTTACATTTCCACTAAATTTCCCCAATCAGTGATAACAGATGTTATTTGTGTGTGAGCTTATTAAATATATTATTTCCTTAAACACACAAGATTATCAAAAAAATCTATCCCTTCTCTAAAAGGTGCTGTAATTCTAAAATATCAGTATCTTTTTTGACTCTGTGAAATGTAACACTCTTGAAACGTTGTAATATATATCTGTTGAAAAACTCATCCTTGGTAGAAGAATGAGCTATCTTTGAAAAGCAGCATGATATTCTTTTTATTTTACAATTGCTTTGATGGGTCTGACTGAACGTGCACCCCTGGCCCTGTTTCAAACCACTCCTAAATCTGAATTGTAAAAAAGTTTTATTTAAAAAAAATTTTTTTTAGAAGTAACCAGTTGCAGTTATGTAAAACCTTAACGCTATTTAAAACATCCTAAATTTAAGCAAAGGAAAAGAGTAAAACAAAAAGTTAACATTCAATAAATTAGGTTAAAAAATAATCCAGGATATAAAAACTGCCAGAAATCGTTATGCCTTTTTTGTGTGTTTTTGTGTGAGTTCAAATGTATCCATACTCTAAAATAAAAATGTCCAAAATAGGAGAAGAAGGACTTCAAGGGAGGTTATACTGTAAACTATAGTAGGTACTCAACAAATGTTAAGAATAAATTGGACTGAGTTAAAGAAATGTGTCTTTTTTTTTCAGGGGATAAGAAAATGTAAAAAGGCACTTTGGGAACATTGTGTGAATATGTAACTTTCGGTTAGGTTGATACCTATTTTGAATTGATTGTGAAAAGAATACATTTAATCTCTGGGCTACATATTTATTTTTTATATTAGACTGAATTCTCCTCTATCAAAGAGAACTTTTTCTTCTTTTAGGTCAGACCAGTGGAGTGTACAAGGTCACCCGTGAACACTCCTTTTTGAGGCTGACTTTCGTGTTAGTGAGGAGAGTGCCATGTAACTGACTGGGCCCGGGACAGATCCTGTTAACACTGGATCCAGGTGTCAGCGAGCATCAGGGTGAATCTTAGCTCTGGCACATGCCAGGATGCTTTGCCCAAGGACTTATTCTTTCTAAATTTCAATTTCTTTGCTTGTAAATAAGGATAATGATGCCCCATCACAAGATTGCTAGAAAATTTAACAAGATTCTGGAAGTAAAGTATAGTGAGCTGAATAGTGGTCCCCCAAAAGACATCCATGTCTCAAACCTTGAAGTCTGTGAATGTTACCTTATTTGGAAAAAAGGTCTTTGGATATTTAATTAAGTTAAGGATCTTAGGATGTGGAGATCATCTTGGTTTGGCCAGTTGGCCCTAATCTTTTAGTATTCTTTATAAGAAAGGGGCAGAGGGACATTAGATAGGCAAAAGAGGAGAAGGTCGTTGGAGGCAGAGATTGGAGGGAAATAGCCACAACTCAAGAAATGCTGACTGCTACCAGAAGCTGGAAGAGGCAAGGAATGGATTCTCCCCCAGAGCCTTTGGAGGGAATGCAGCCCCTCCAAATGCTGGCACCTTGATTTCAGACGCCCAGCCTCCAGAACTGTGAGAGAATCAATTTCTGTTTTTTTATTTTTTGCTGAGGAAGATTTTCCCTGAGCTAAGATCTGTGCCAATCTTCCTCTGTTTTGTATGTGGGTTGCTGCCCCAGCATGGTTCCAATGAGTGGTGTAGGTCCGCACCCAGGAACCAAACCCCAGGCCGCCAAAACAGAGCACAATGAACTTAACCACTAAGCCATGGGGCCAGCCCCTAAATTTCTGTTATTTTAAGCCACCCAGTTTGTAGTAATTTGTTATGGCAGCCATAGAAAACTAATATATAAAGTTGCTGGTACATAATAGGTTTTTAATAAATATAAATTTTTTCTTTTTATTCTCAATCTCTGGAGTGTACATTTTCAAAAGGTATCCAACTTTCAGTGGTCCACATTTAGGCACTTTGAAGTTATTCACGCACTGAAGATCTACGTTTCTATGGTCTTTAATGGTTAAAGGAAGAGAATACAGGGTAGCTCTTAGAGTCTAGATGTGTCAACACAAAACTAGCCCAGTGTGTGTCAGTGGGAGAGAGATTGACCTTAGGGGCTGGAAAATTATTTTAGGGAGTAGTCTCAAGCCATGCAAGGTCTCTAGTATTTCTTGCCCCTGCTCACTAAATGCCAGCAGTACCCTCCAATCATTGTGACAACCCCAAATCTCCCCCTTTTCCACTTGCCCCCCAGCTGTGATACCAGCTCATTGAGACCACAAATCTGCACTTCAAGTCCAATCTGCCTCAGGCTCTTCAGGCTTGTTCTATAAAAATGATTCTGCCTTGCCTTCTGCCCCGCCTTCTGCCCCCAAGAACTTTGTCTAAAACTGGCCTCCTGGTTGCTTCCTACTTTCTACATCCTACAGTGGGCTACCCCACCCCATCCTGGCCCCTCAGAATCCCTCCTTCAGTACTGGCTGCCCAGCACCCCAACAAGGAGGGGCAAGATTTGAAGGGAATTTAAAAGTCAACAAAAGAGCTCAACATTATCAAAAATATAATTTATAGATTTGTGTATTTAAAACTACATATATGGTGTATTTTATGCCATCTAAAAACATAAGATGTAATGTAAATTCTCAAAAGATAGATATAATGTATCCCAAATATATCTTCAATTAGTATTTTTTAAAATTATGATTTGCCAAATTAGAAAAATGTGTCAAAAGCCTTAAGATTTATAATCTTTAACTCAGTGGTGCCACTTCTAGGAATCTATAATAAGAAAAAAAATCTTAAATGTGACCAAAAAAACTATACACAGAAATATGCATTGGAATAGTCTTCATCATAATACAAATTTAAAACAACCTAAATGTCCAACAATAGAAGAATAAGGAATGGTCATGTAAATTACGGCACATCTAGATGATGGACTCACATGAAGCAATTTAAAATGTTATAAAATATTTTTAATGATGTAGGAAATGCTTTTGAGAATAAAAAGTGGTATATAAAATTCATTCTGGGCAGAGGAAATGAATAGACATTTTTCCAAAGAAGACATACAAATGGCCAACAGGTACATGAAAAGTGCTCATTATCACTAACCATCAGGGAAATGCAAATCAAAACCACAATGAGATATCACCTCACACCTGTTAGAATGGCTATTACCAAAAAGACAAGAAATAACAAGTGTTTGGCGAGGATGTGAAGAAGAGGGAACCCTTGTGCACTGTTGGTGGGAATGTAAATTGGTGCAGCCACTGTGGAAAACAGCATTGAAGTTCCTCAAAAAATTGAAAATAGAACTACCATATGATCCAGCAATTCCACTTCTGGGTATTTATCTGAAGAAAACAAAAACACTTACTTGAAGATATTTGCACCCCCATGTTCATTGTAGCATTATTCACAATAGCCAAAATATAGAAACAACTTAAGTGTCCATCGATGGATGAATGGATAAAGAAAATGTAGTGTACACACACACACGCAGTGGAACATTATTCAACCATGAAAAAGAAGGAAATTCTGCCATTTGCAACAACATGGATGAAACTTGAGGCCGTGATGCTAAGTGAAATAAGTCAAACAGAGAAACACAAATACTCTGTGGTCTCACTTTTATGAGGAATCTAAAATAACTGAACTCATCAATACAGAGAACAGATTGGTGGTTGCCAGAGGTGGGATGATGGGGAGTTGGGGAAATGGGTGAAAGTGGTGAAAAGGTATAAACTTCCAGTTATAAGGTAAATAAGTTTTGGGGATATAATATACAGCATGGTGGCTATAGTTAACAATACTGTATTGTATATTTGAAAGTTGCTAAGAGAGTAGATCTTAAAAGTTCACAACACAAGAAAAAAATTTGTAACTGTGTGAGGTGATGGATGTTAACTAAACTTATTCTGGTAATCATTTTGATATATATATATATATAATCATTATATTGTACAACTAAAATGAATACAAAGTTATATGTCAGTTATATCTCAATAAAACAGGAAAAAAATTTACTCTATTTAAAAAGTGTTTATTGCATCCAAATCAGGAAAGAAGAAATAAAATTATCTCAGTTTGCAGATGACATGATCTTATATGTCATATATGTCAGAAAACCCTGAAGATTCCACAAAAAAAAACAGAACTAAAGAACAAATTCAGCAGTTTCAGAATACAAAACCAACACACAAAAATCAGTTGCATTTCTATGTACTAACAATGAACAATTCTGAAAAGGAATTAAGAAAACAATTCCACTTACAATAACATCAAAAAGAATAAAATATTTAGGAATAGACCTAACCAAGGAGGCGAAAAATCTGTACTCTGAAAACCACAAAGCACTGCTGAAAGAAATTAAAGACACAAATAAGTGGAAAGACATCTATTGTTCATGGATTGGAAGATTTAATATTGTTGAGATGTCAATACTACTCAAAGTGATCTACAGATTCAGTGCAATCCCTATCAAAATCCCAATGGCATTTTTTGCAGAAATAGAAAAACTTCATCGTAAAATTTATAGGAATCTCAAGGGACTCTAAATAGCCAAAACAATCTTGAAAAAGAACGAAGGCGCTGGTGTCACACTTCCTGATTTCAAAACATATTACAAAGCTACAGTAATCAAAACAGTGTGTCACTGGCATAAAGACAGACATAAAGACCAGTGGAATAGAGTAGAGAGCCGAGAAAAAAACCCTGGTGTATATGATCAAATAAGTGATCTTAGACAAGGATTCCAAGAGCATTAAATGGGAAAAGAATGGTTTCATCTGCAAATGGTGCTGGGAAAACTGTATATCCACATGCAAAAGAATGAAGTTAAACCCTTTCTTATACCTTATACGAAAATTAACTCAAAATGGATTAAAGACCTAAATACGAGACCCCACAATATAAAACTCCTAGAAGAAAACATATGGGAAAATCTTCACAACATTGAATTTGGCCATGATTTCTCAGTTATGATACCAAAAACACAAGCAACAAAAGCAAAAATAGACAGATGGGACTATATCAAACTTAAAAACTTCTGTGCATCAAAGGACACATCAACAGAGCAAAAGGCAACCTATAGAATGGGAGAAATTATTTGCACATCAGATACCTGATAAGGGGTTAACATCCAGAATATATAAAGAACTCCTACACCTCAACAGCAAAAATACAAATAATGTGATAAAAAAATGAGTGAAGGACTTGAATGGTCGTTTCTCTAAAAATGATATCCAAATGGCCAAAAAACGTATGAAAAGGTGCTCAGCATCACTAATCATTAGATAAATGCAAATCAAAACCACAATGAGATAGCACCTCATAACCATTAGGATGGCTATTATCAGAAAACCAGAAAACAACATGTGTTGGTGAAGATGTGAGGAGATGAAAACCCTTGTGCACTGCTGGTGAGATTGTTAAATGGTACAAGCATGATGGAAAACAGTATGGTGGTGGTTCCTCAAAAATTAAAAATAGAACTGTCAAGTGATCCAGCAGTTCCACTTCTGGCTATATATCCAAAAGAATTTAAAGCAGAGTCTCAAAGAGATATTTGCACATCCATGTTCATAGCTTTATTCACAATAGCTAAGAAGTGGAAGCAACTCAAATGTCCATCAGTGGATGAATGGACAAACAAAATGGGATATATACATACAACGGAACATTATTCAGTTTTAAAAAAGAAGTAAATTTTGCATCATGCTACAACATGAATGAGCCTTGATGACATCATGCTAAGTGAAACAAGCCAGTCACAAAAAGACAAATTTTACGTGATTCCATTTATATGAGGTACCTAAAGTATTCAAATTCATAGAAATGGAAAGCAGAATGGTAATTACCAGGGGCTAGAGGAAGGGGGAAATGGAGTTATTCAATGGGTATAGTGTCTCCATTTTGCAAGATTACAATGTGAATATACTTAACACTACTGAACTGTATACCTAAAAATGGCTGTGATGGAAAAACTTATTTATTTTGGAAAGACTTTAGAGTGGTTTATAGAAGTACATATTTCTAAAACAAGATTAAATATAGAAACAAGAGAACATGAAAAGTAGGACAGGAGAAATCTGAATAGAAAAACATAAAATTAAGCTAGGAGTGAGTTTTATCTACAACATGAATGTTGTAAGGCCTGTGCTTTTGACTCTGGGCTTTTTAGCAGCTATTGCCAACAAAGAGACTGGTTAGTCAACATGATTCCTATAATCTACAAAATGAATTAACTGTATGATCTCAACTGAGAAAACAAACAAACAAAAAATATATATAAATAACCTTAGAAAGAAATATGCCAGAATGTTAACAAAGGTTGTTACTAGGTAGGGGTTGTATTTTCTTCTTTATACTTTTATATGTTTTCTGAAATTTTCACAGTTGACTTATGACATAATTAGGAGAATGCTGTTGTGCCTCTTGATGACTTTGGTAGAAACATGTTAAATGCCTCAAAAGCAGAAAAGGAAAAAAGTGTCGTATGTACAGATCTAGTGCCAGGTAAAACTGGCTGCAGAGGGAAAAGGGAAAATTGCCAAGGAGGAGGCTTGGCTCTGCTGTGGTTGAAGGGCCACAGGCCTTGTTCTCTGCGTGGAAGTCAAGACGTCTGAAGCCCTGGGTCCTTTATGGGGACAAAGCACTGGGAGAAACAGCTTCTCCTGGGCCACAGTCTTAGCCCACAGCTTCCTGCCATGAGTAAGGAACAGGGTGCAGGAGAAGACCCAATGCAAGTTGGGAGACAGGGCTGAGGTTCTAGCGTTTTCTCCTGAGGGAAGACACACATTTATTGTTTGCTTTCGTTTTTGTTTTTAACGAACCCAACTTTACTCCCGGGCTGTAAGATTCCATTAATTCAGGCCAACTTTGGTAAAGTCAAATGGAAAGTTACGGAGTTCAGTTCATGATTCTGAAAAATTAACAGCTTTATTGAAATATAATTTATATATCATAAAATTCACCCAGTTAAGTGTACTATTCAGTGGTTTTTAGTTGCGCAAGAACTACTATAATCTCACTTTTCATCACTCCAAAAAGAAATCTCATGCCTATTAGCAGTCACTCCCCTTTCTCCTCCATTCCAGCCTTAGGTAACCACTAATCTGTTTCTGTCTCTCTAGATTTGCATCTGCACACATTTCATATAAATGGAATCATATAACATATGGTGTTTTGTGACTGGCTTTTTTTCACTAAGCATAATGTTTTTTGTAGTTCACCCATGTTGTAGTATGTGTCAGTATTTCATTCTTTTTTGTGGCTGAATAATATTCCATTGTATGGCTATACCATATTTTTTTATCCAGTCACCAATTGATGGATATTTGGATTGTTTCCATTTTTTGACTAGATTCTTAAACTGCTAATAATTTTTCCCACATGGAGCCTATATCTTAAAAGTTGTTCTTTATGAAAGTCTTATTGGGTGATTAACTCATTTATGTTAATCAGAGACATTAAATGACTGTTATTCAGTTTCCAGATAGCATGACAATCAAATATCAATCAATTATCCTCTGAGATAATAAATTATTGTACTAAGCTGATGTAACCTCAATCAAAAAACAGAAACTTGACATTTTAGTTAGCTCATACAGCTTTAAGTTAAATGTCCCATTTCTGTAAGGTTGTCTGATATAATGAGAACAGATTCCCATCATTATCTCTGAGGCCACTGAGGGGCCTGGAGACAGGACCTGAGGTTGGGAGTCCCTGTTTCAAATTATGGAAGAATATAACAGGCACTTAGCTTTATTGTTTCCAATTACATCAAGTAACAAGGACTAATTTCCAAAGCATTGGCCTAAAATATCCCCAGGGGATTTAGTTTAATAAACAGCTCAAGGTCATCTACAATGAACATATTTGCTATTGTATATAAACAGTGCTTTGAAAGAGCTTTAGAGTCTTCTGCTTACGGAGGTGAAATCTGGTTTAGCCTATTCATATGATTTGGGTGCACAGAAGGGGACCCTCACCAGTGCAGTCTGTCTCAGTGATCACCAGTGGTCCCCAGAAGAGCGAGCACAAGTTCCTTCTCTCTTTGGTCTCCTTCCATGCTGCTGCTGCCAGCCCAGGTAGAGGAGGGCTGACCCCAATGATGATTTCAGCACGTGGAAGGGGCTACTTTTTCCAGGAGTGG
This sequence comes from Tapirus indicus, assembly GCA_031878705.1. Lineage (NCBI taxonomy): Eukaryota > Metazoa > Chordata > Mammalia > Perissodactyla > Tapiridae > Tapirus > Tapirus indicus. The sequence continues at coordinate 6,665,019 of CM062933.1, forward strand.
AACTATCAGAGGAGTTTAAAGGTCCAGCCATTGTGGGTAGAGTCCCTTTTCTCTAATTCCATTTTAGCTCCTTTTTCTCTTCTCCAACATGGTGTCCAGCTTCATTGCACTGCTCTGAAAAGCAGAAGCAAAGGGAATGGCAATTCTTGAATGAATTTTTGAAAAATGGGTCTGATGTTGATGAGAAGAAGGTAGGTAAAAGGCCATGAAATGGAGACTATTCGGTGAGTGATGCCCTTTTTCATACTCCCCTTCAAATGCAACTTGGCCTGCCCCTGCCCACAGGCGAGGTCTCCTTGACCTGGCTTTCTTTGCCTTAGCTAAGAAGATCTGTAGCAGAAGCTGCAGGTCAGCTATATTGGTCGGCCTCATTGCTGTAACAAACAGTCCCAGACCTCAGTGGCTTAATTCAATAAAAATGTGTTGCTTGCTCACATCACAGTCTAATGTGGGTGGCAGTCATTCAGGAGGAGCCCAGGCTCCTTCTGTCTTGTGACACCACCACTGTTAACACATAGCCTGGTCATCACAGAAGGGGTGGCTATGCCTGCAAGTAACACGCGTCACTCTCTCCATTTTCCACATGACCCCAGCACAACTGCAAAGGGGCCTGAGAGGAAAGTCAAATGGGCCTGGTAAAGACTTGGCAATCTCTCTGCCTCACCGGCTCTGGTTTAGGGGTGAAAGGTATTTTCTGTTGCTTTCTGGAGATCTGATTCCATCATCTCTGTAAGAGGCTCCTCGTCACAATTTGGTAGTAAATTCTGAGATTTTGTTTGAATTTAGTGATTAATGGGGATTCCTGAGGGGTTGGATCCCTGGATATTCTTGGTTCTCCGGGAGGAAACTCCATCTCAGTAGCATCTAATAGTACCCAAATCAGTAGTCAGAGATTCTGAAAAAGTAAAACTCAAGAGCTTTGCTGGATCTATCTGATCAAATGGATTTTGTTCATTATTATAAAGGTGGGAAGGATCCAGTAATGCGCCAGAGCTTCGCCTCTTTCCTAATTTACCTTGCTGGATAATTCTTTCTCGTTGAAAAAAGTTTCGCCTTTGGCAAACAGTGTTGCTGGGATTTTCATCTAGCCTGTGTGCACAAAGGACCATAACCTGACTATAGGGAGGCAGTAAAGCGCAGTGGTCAGGAGCACAGGTTCTAGAGCAGACTGCCTTGGTGTGACCTTGGGCTATTTACTTAATTGTCTGTGCCTCAGTTTCCTTATCTATCAAAAGGGGGCTTGAAGATGGCAATGATAGGACCCACCTGGAATAAGAATGTGGCTTGCCTTGCATATCTTACATTCTACCTCCCTCCTTGGGTCCTTCTCTCCTGCAGAAGCTGAAAAGCTAAAAATCTGCATTTCTCAAGCCCCTTTGCAGCTAGGGGTTTGGATGTGATTTAGGTCCTGTCATTTAGGTGGATTTGTTTGAAATTTGGAAGACAGACGTGAGTAGGCCATTCTCTCATCTCACCTGGCCATTTTTCTGCGGGCAAGCAAAATCCTGTGGACGTGAGGTTCCCTCTGCTGCAGGGTTCCAGTGGCCTTTTTCCAGCTTCCTGGTTGTAAAGGCTGTGGCGGTGGTAGCAGCTTCTGGAATCTGGATTCCTGTTCTGGACGTGTTCTTGAATTCACTGTCTCTAGTGAGCTTGAAGGTAGTTGCTCTCCTAGGGGCCGGTTCTGTATTTCTCTGGGAATTACTACTGGAGGCCCAGCCTAGAACCCACTCCTCTCATCCAACTAAAAATTTTGTAAACACCCAAATCCCAAGAATTCCATCTTGTGTAAAATATTTTGAGGAGTTCCTTTTTTTCTGTAATGAATCCTGATGGAATCAATATCTGATAGGGTTATTTTGAGAATAAACTAATAGCTGTAAAGCCCAGTATATAGTAATTACTAAATACCTGTGAATTTTATTATTATGCAGACTAATGACCAAGAAAGTGAAATGAGCTCTTACAGGATCCCCTAAAGAGTTCCATTTTTGGATGAATGGAATATGTCTAGCAATATGTCATCCAGCAGCAAAAAGTGGAGTTTAGTCCTACACAGTTAATTTGCCCACATTCCCTTTCACATGCTAATTCAGGAAAAGCTATTTGGCCCTCTGCTGACCCCACTACATTGACAATTGTCATTTCACCTGGTCCTGAGAGGGCACCACCCTGAATTTCTCTTTAGCTCTTGGACTCTGTGAGGACATTGTGGATGGAGATACAATTGCTTCAGGAGCAGAGCTATTTTATTAAAACTCTCTCTTTTCAAATCAATCTATTTAATTTCAGAAGCCAGCTAAAGATAAATAACTGGCTATTCTAAAACAAATGCTCAAATAAATGAAGAAAATTTGAAACAAAATAAAATTGCTTTTGGTCACTTTTTATGAAACTTCCTTTATTCAAGATTTTAAAAGCCTAACAACATTCATTATTTCATCTGGAAATTCATTCAGATAAAATAATAATAAATTACCTTATAAATTACCTTTTTAATTCATGCTTTGCATTGAAGCCACAAGAATTGTCTCCTTTTGCTTTTCCTCCTATTGAGCCCATATTTTGAATCCAAAGTGGCCATTAATTGGCCATGCATGAGGAATTTTCACAACTCAACATCATTAACGAAAATTGGGTGGCTTCTTTCTAGGAATGGCAGATATTTGTTATCAATTATGATAATGATGATTTTTTGACAAAAGAGTTTATTTAACTAGCTTTTTCTGGAAATTATAATAATTCATTTTCACATTGACACCTTTCCAGAACTCGACATGCATGTTCTCTGTCATCAAAGAAGAACTGCTGGATGTCACATGGAAGAGAGGAAGAAGCCACTTGAGGCCCAGGTGCACTCATGATATTCTTGCTACAACTTTTATTACCAACTTTGGACAAGAATTATTCCTAAATCCCTGTTTCTTCATCCACAAAATGAACAATAGTTTCTCCTTAGATTTATTATGGAGATTAAGGGTCATAATGTATATAAAATGCTTAGCACAGTGCCTGGCACTGCAAATCTAGGAAGGTGCTCCCTGAGACCACAGGCAAGTTGCTTTACTTTTCTCACTAATACTTATTTACAGAATATTGACACAAGTTTGTGGCAAGACTTAGTACATGTATGTAGCTATTATTATGTCCATCATTATTCTTTACAAATAGTCAACTCTTTGAATCAGAGTATTTGGCTAGCACAGTATTCCTAAAATATGACAGATAACAAAGGATTACTATATTTTCCATGTCTCTCAATATTTCCCAAAAATATAGATAAAAAAACAACAAAACAAAGCTTAAATGAAAATGGCTACAGGCCAAAATGCCATAGAATCAGTTCATGAATTGCATTGTTGCATTTAAAATAAAAAGAATTTTTTTTTCTATTGAGCACCTGTTTATTTCAATCACCAAAGCATGGGAGATTATATCTGAAAACTTTGCTTCTGAGCCCAGAATCTAAATTTACTCCACTGATGGTTTTCAGGATATTTCTAGACAGGAAATACAAATTGTTCATAAAAGTATTAAATATTCTTGTAGTTGTTACTGGGAATGTTTCGTGTTTACAAATGTGATTTGAATCATCAGTGTGTAGGGCTTTAAAAAGCCATTGGTGGGAATCGTGCCATTGAAATTTTCTGCAATGATCACTTGTCGATCCTCAGGATTGTGTTTTCCTCTTTGTCTGCAAAGCGTTGAGGGTTGTTGAGAGTTGAGTGTTGAGAGCTCTGAGTGTTCTGTTTGTTTTGGGTTATCAAAGCCAGGACCCCTGTTTTGGTCCAAAGAGCTGACTGAGTCTTGGAATTCAAGGAGGTAACTGCCTTCCAAGCAACCAGAGCCTCTCGTCCTTTTAGGATGTTGTAACCCACTCAACACTAGGGAATAAAGATCCTGACCCCCCAGAACTGTCCTTGACTTCCTGACTTGACCTTTCACCTCAGCTTGGTTGTGTTTTGGTGACCAGGCCCATCAGTGCTCTGCCAGATCAACAGCAGTACAAGTGCGATTGTCAAAGTTCTGCCTGCTGGTGTCAGTGCTGAGGTTTATGACACTGTATATTTCGAGTTCTACTCTGGAAATGGCCTAGAAATACCCCAACTGGGGCTCTATCCCTCAAGGTTAGAGTACTTGACACCAGAGATTACAACATAGAAATTAGGAATAAATAATGAGTAAAATCCTCCTTTTATGGAAAAAAAGTTTTTTATCCCTTTTTGACAGTCCCTAAATTAAAAAAAAAAAAACCTTATTGGAGTGTAATTTAGCTGCCATAAAATATACTTATTTTAAGGGTACAATTCAATGATTTTTTGTAAATTTACCAAGTTTGGCAACCATTTTCAAAATCCGGTTTTAGAACATTTCAGGTCATTTATTGCTAGTATATAGAAATACAGTTTATTTTTGTATATTGATCTTGTTTCCCAAGATGTTGTTGAATTTTTTTTCTGTTAGTTCTAATAGTTTTCTTGTGTGTGTTCTTTTGGATTGCCTACACACAGGATCCTGTTGTCTGTGAATAAAGACAGTTTTGCTTCTACCCCAATTTTTAATCCAAAAATAGATATCAGATCTAACTTTTCCGTGGGAGGAAGGTGCTGGGAGGAGGATCTGGTCTTGGCCCATACAAGCCTCCAGAGGACGTCTGTGTGCCAGCTATGAGAATCAGGAACCTATTCCTTGGTTTCAGGAATAGGTTATTATTTACTTATTTATAACTGTGGTTATAATTATATATTTATATATTGATTTGTATTTATTTATAACTGTGGTTATTTACCAAAGTTAATGAGGATGTTTTTCTTCTTAGGTTGAAAAAGGAGACAAATGCAGGACTGGCAATTCAAATGCCTTCAACGGTGCTTATGGATGTATCCTATATGTTATAGACTGTGATTTCCACTAGGTGTTCATCGCCATCAGTTCTTACTCAGCTGGATAATGAAAGAGTTACTCAGTGCTCACAAAGACTGTCTCCTCTCTTTTTCTTTATAATTTCTCAATAGCACTTGATTTGATAACTTCATAAACTCCCTTCAACTTCATATCCATTACTAATTTATTGCTAAATCTTACTCCTCCTCTCTTACCATATCGCTGCTGAAGGCTTACCTGTTTAAATGGTTCCTTTCCCTCTTTCTCCTTGACCACCTAGAAAGTCAAAGATATTTTCTCCGTTGTTAAAACTATTCAGTATTCTTCCAGATAAAATATCAATCCACACATTTACCATTTTCTTTCTTGATTAATGTAAACTTCTCCCATTGGCCTTACTTATAAATCACTTCCATTCACCAAAAATCATTTTCCCTCTTTGTGCTTGTTCCTTACTGGCCTCCTCTTTTGTTAGCTCCATTCCCCTCTCAAGGTCTTCATTACTTTATGAATCTAGTTTGTTCTCCATGTGTATCTCTTTCCGTCTGTTTTGGTTCATCTTTTCGGTTTTAAGGGGCAAAGCAAGCCAAATCTGAGACGACTTGGTCTCTGTGTACCGATCCTCTTGAAATCATTGCTCTTCCATCCACGTCAGAGAACAGCACTCATGCGCTCAGGTATTTACCACACCGGAGGTTGGGAAGCCAGGGGCTGTGTTCTGTCCTAGTCCTCTGTGTAGTCCCACTAGTTAGCAGAGGCCCCGGCACAGAGATGCCTCTCACGTTCCCAGATGACCAGCACCTTCCATGTGCCTGATGACCTGCTGGGCTCTGGGGACAGAAAGAGGAAGCAGAAGCTGCCCGGGGCTTTGATGAGCTCATGATCCAACTTCGAGCAGCGTGAGAAGAGCAACTCCGATTTGTTGTGACGAGTGCTGTGATGGAGGTGCGGACAAACTCTGGGGACACAGAGGAAAGACCCGCCCGGGGAGGGTCCGCAAAGGTTTCGGGAAGAAGGTGCCATTGAAACGGGCCTTGAAGGAGATTTTGCCAGAAGGGAATCTAAGCACAAGAGTCCTGTAGACACTTTAGCTATTGAAACAACAGTCTATTAAGAGCGAACATTCTGGGCTCTAGTCCTGTCTTTGCTATGTTAAAGTCACGTGGTGTTGGGCACTTATCTAGGTTCTAATTTCCTATCTTTTAAACAAGAATGACACTAACAACATCCCTCTTAAAACTTCTGTGAAGATCACATGAAATGATACATGTGAGAACTCACTTGTAAATTCTAAAACATTACACGAAATAGCTTAATTTTAATATATGCTGTACATATGGTATGAAAGTTTATATTCCCTATTTGAAAGCCAATAGATAATACTTATGATTACAAATTATTTTAACAATATGCAATTTAAAATTATTATGATTTAGAAAAATCTAGCCGTAGGGGGAGAAAAGCACATTATTTAGAATTATAGCAGCAAATACTGGAGGAAATACCTGAAAGTATTTGCCTTTGGGGAGAGGGCTTAGGGGGGAAGTAGGTAGCAGGTAACTATTATGTACTACTTGACTTTTAAAACACTTGATTTAAAAAAATAAAGTAAATTAAAATTAAAAAGTTAGAGTGGAGAAACATAGAGGAGGAAGTTTACTTGTGACCTGGAACCCTCCATTCCATCATCCCCCTGAACAAGAGCACAGCCTCCAGCCCGTGGGCCTGACCTCACACCAGGACTCCCACTCTGACTTCACGGGGGAGGCTGTATAATGTATCATGGGGGCTGTACTATGCCCTCAGAGGGTGTTCTGGTCTTTTGTGGAGTCGTTACTGTCACAATGACCAGAAATGGGGAGGTGGGAGAAGGGGATCTGGAGGAGGTTCCTGGCATTCCTTGGGCAGAAACCAGGGATGCTAGATGTCCTACAATGTGTGAACGGTCTCACACAACACAGCATCATCCCGCATCTCTCACGACTTTCATTCATCCCACTGGACATTCATGAAGATTAAAAACAAATCCTGTTTATAAGTTTCTAAGCCTAGAACCTAACTCCATTTTAACATATGCACGCTGAATATTCTGAAAATTTTTTGCACAATTTTAAACATTGTTCTTAGTTTGGAACTCTAACAAATGTGCGCCATTTCAGAAAATCACATTGCCAACAGCACTGCCGTTTGCAGTATGTGAGTCTCCACTACAGCTGCAGCTGCTGCATCACAGTGACCGGAAGTGGGTGGGTGGGTCCTTCTTCCTGATCTGAAAGCTCTGCTGATGACCCTGCTGGTGTTTGAAATACTGGTGGCAGAGCTTTCAGCATCACAGCAACACGCAGCCACCACAGTATGACAACCGACAGGCAGGTGGTGTGGTTCCCTGACTGGGCAATGAACCCGGGCCCCAGAGGTGAGAGCGCCCAGTCTTACCCTCTGGATCACCAGGGCTGACTACACATAAACATATTTATCCCCTGTTTCAAAGGTTTAAATATAAAGGAAGTATGTTGCAAATTCACAGACTATGTCTTATTTTTCTTAAATTCAAATTTATTTCGTGCATCTGTCTACTCCATTGTCTTCTTGTGAAGTCACGCCCAAACATTTACACATCAAAATACATAGTATATTATAAATTACTTTTCTTTTAAATTTGTCTTTGTTTTGCAGTTAGAGCAGTGTACTGAGTTTTTGAAATTATGCCTGCAAGTATGTTATATTATCTAGGAGCTTTAGTTCAGGATAGGAGAAGGGGTGTTAACAAGTGTTTTTTATACAAAGTGGGTGGGTCTGACTGGGGCGAGCACAAATGCTGTAAGAAGGCTGGAAGTTTTTTGTGTTAGACCTGGGTCCCTTCTGTCACTGCTTAATGCCATTTTCCATTTTCAGTCCTTTTCCCCCTTCCTTTGGAGATGGAAAAGAGCTAGTCAGAACCACCTCAAAATTTTCTTTCTGTTTTTCAAGCCCAAAGTGTAAAATGATGTAATATCTTATGCTCACTAGGTTTGGCATTACAAAGCCTTTTCTGGGTATAAACATAATTTTGCATGCCTCAAAGTTCACAATCCCCGTTCCCATGGAATCAGCCAAGAGATGGCAGCGGCTTTCCTGCAGTCTCTTCCCTGCAGCCTTACTTGAGTGTCCTGACCAGCTGCAGGACAGGGGTCCTGCTTCGTGGTCTGTGGGGCCTCCTGCGTCTCCTCCCGCAGAGCTGGGGTCCCCTGCACTCCGCATTCCGGCCTTCGCGATGCTAATTCACCAAGCTAATTAGGCTAGTTAAGGGTCCATAAAGGCAGAAATCTGTTGGAGTTTAGTCTCATTCATTTCTTTTAGAAAAACTTGCAAGGAAGCTCCTGTCAGCTTTTGGAATGGGAACAGAATCTCAAGGCTTGGCATGAGAAACTGTTGAAGGCGCCAACCTTCCAGGCCAAAGATTCTAGTCACAAAGAGTCCCGATTCAACTCTTTCCCTTGAGGCAAGCTTCAAAGCACGCAGGAATCAAAAAACTCCTATAATGAAAGTAAACCAAGGGTAACACACTTAGCTGAGACTTGCTGGAAACATTTCTCCCGCTGTACCTCGGTTCTCTCTCCTCCAGAACTGCCTCACGGTGCTTAATTACTTGGGAGGAGGACAAAGGCAGGTTTTCTGATGTTCACTCACTTTATTCCACTTGTGCCTGCAAAGTTTTTTTTTTACTTGTATTTAAAAATTTTTATTAAATGAAGTTATATAGCTTACTATGTTCCAGGCACTGTTTGAAGCACTTTAAAAATATTAATTCACTTACTCCTCATAACAACCCTATGAAAGAGGCACTTCTATCATCTTTATTTTATAGGAGAGGAAACATGTAAACACTCTTTCTTATTTTCCTTTGGTGTTTTTTGCTTGTTTGTTTTGTTTTCTTTCTCTTTTTTTCCGCATAAGATTTTAGGGCAGTGCATAATTATGTTTTGGAACCATTTTTTTTTTTTTTTTTTTACTGAATGAAAAAAATCAGAAAATAACTATAGTAGAGATCAGAGCAAAGCATAGTCTCAAGACACAATGTTTGGAGTTGGAGGTTTTTTTTTGTTTTAGGTGAAATATAAGCCACTTAAGGAATCCATAGAAGGGCATAAACTAAAACCTCTTAGAGATCGGTTTGGCCATTAGGCTCAATTTAGCAGAATAAAGCAGCACCAGAGATTTGATCTCTTGGATTTCTCTTGTGTTTATGTGCTCTCGGCATTGCCTCATTTTCCCCCACTACAGAATTGCTTACCTCCAGGCTTTCTGGGGGCGGCCAGAGAACAGCATCCTCACAACCCATGTAAGGGCGTTGTTCACACATCACTGCATGGACTCAAAGAGCAAATGCCCAACTTCGTGACTACTGCAGAGGGTCAGTCACACTTTTTGCTTGCACCTACGTAATACTATTTATCTGGAAGCTTTTGTGACGATTTGATGAAAATTTAATGCACATTCAGCTAGTTGGCTTACAAAATTACCAAAGTGCTTGCAAAGTCTTGAAACTTGTGTGCTGTTAAAATTAGCCCCTTCCTATTGGAGCATTTTGAACTTTTTAAAAGAAGGGTATACAAGAGCTTCATTTCGATAGATTTGTTCCCTCATATAATCTCTTTAGGGTATTGAAATTTTTACCACTCCTATTTTTGAATTCTGAAGCACATGCCATTTAGATTTGGATTACTGTCAACTATCAATTAGTGGAGAGAGGTGTGGGACTGCTTTCTCTTCTAAAGCATTTTTTCCATGCCACTGAAATTTTACAGCAAGGCTCCTGTTAACAGGAATGGTCAGAGAATGTGGAGGTCTGGTTACTTGGATAAGGGAAAAGTTTATGACAAAGCCCATTCTGTTAGAACTCTTGGACTTTTTAATAAAATTAATTAGTCCACTTAATGGCCTTGAAAAATGTGTAGCAGTAAACATCACTATATCTTTCTCTCGGGGCACAGTGTCTTGCTATGCCTCAGGGTCTTCATTCTGAGGGTCCATTATTATTACACAGAATTGCAGTTAGAGAGCAGAGGAGACAGCACTCAACCCACATTGCTCCCGGACCCACCTAGTCTGGAATTCTTTTCACTTATATCCCTGATATAAGCTTGTTTCCTTGTCAGCAAGATGCACAAGCTCTGGAGCAGCCCGCCAGGGTTTAAATTTGAGTTCCACCATTTACTTACTATATAACTATGGGCAAGATAGTTATCTGTTCCTAAGTTGCCTTATCTGTAAAATAGACCACATAGTAAGTCCTATCACAACTTATTAATGCTCATGTTATGAGTGTTAAATATTCATACAAAACTACTAAGGAGATTAATACTGTACTGTATATCTGAAAGTCACTAAGAGAGTCAATCTTAAAAGTTCTCATTACAAGAAAAAATGTTTGTAGCTATGTATGCTGATGGATGTTAACTAGACTTATCATGCTGATCGTTTCACCAAATATACAAATATTGAATCATTATGTTCTATATCAGAAACAAATAGTGTTAAATGTCAATTATACCTCAATAAAAAAGTACTAAGGAGAACGCTTGTGCATGGTGTTAGCCGAACTGCACAGTCTGAGGGCACAATCCCAGGACCGTCCTCACTTCTGACACCAACTGCAGATTCAGAGGGTTCTCAAAACCACCACCAGGCTTGATAATGCGATAAAACAGGAAGGACTCCGAGACCTCACTGAAAGCTACTATGCTCATGGTTACAGTTTATCACAGGGAGGGGATACAAACTGCAACAGGCTAAAGAAAGAGACACAGGGGAGCGTCTAGGAGAGCTCCAGTGGCAAAGCTTTCCTTGTCCTCAGGACACGTTACCCTCCTTTCATCAATGTGTGACAGTACACATGGAGCACTGCCAACCTGGGAAGTTCACAGACCTTTGGTGTCCAGAGTCTTTGTGGGGGTTCGTTACACAGGCATGATTGATTGATTGATTGATTGCCCATGTGATTGAACCCAGTCTCCAGTCTCCCCTCCCACAGGGTTTGGGCTGATACCACATGGCCCCAGGGCCCCACCAGGAATAACAAAGACACTCCTGGCACTTGGGAAATTCCAGGGGCTTAAAAGTTACCTCTCAGGAGCTGGAGACAAAGGCCACACTTCTCTTTGGGTCAGCCTGGCACAGAGCGAGTCCTCTCCACGACACGGTCCGGCACAGAGTGAGTCCTCTGCTGATGTTTGTGATTATCATTCATTGTCCTCTTTCTTCTACAAGAGTATCAAAGAAAAACATTTTTTCCCACTTCTTTTCCAAACTTTTGTTTTTCAAATTACCAAACAGAAAAGAATAGTATAAGGAACACCTGTATACTCACCACTAGATCCAACAATTAACATTTTGCCACCCTTGTATTTATGTAGATGTATATGTGAATATATATGTTTGTGTATAATATACATTATATATATATGAATTATTTGAAAATAAGTCGCAACTATCACAACCCTTCATCCCTAAAAATCTTCAACACACATTTCCTAAGAATAGCTACAATACCACATTACACCTTAGAAACCTAATAATAATTCCCTAATATGCGATATCTAGAGTATATTCTAATTAGAGGGAAAATAAAGTTAATTGAGGGATCCAGTTAGCTGCCAGACTCCTCTTCCCCAGACACCATGCTCATCCTGTCTCTCGCTTGTGGAAGAATCTAGGGTGGCTCCATGTTTCTTGCCGAATCAAGTCCAAACACTGCTATTCAAGGCTTCTATGGCTGTGTGGATCTCACATTCCTAGTCTACAATATCACATTCCCGCATACATTTACATACCATTTCCTGAGTGCTTACTGTGTGCCAGGCACGGTGCTGAGTGCTTTATGTTCGTAATCTCAGTTCCCACGGCTTCTGGCCATCAACCCTCTACGCTGGTCATGGTGTCTCCCTGTCTTCCCACAGAAACTGTGCATATTGATAGTTGGGAGGAGTCATTCTGTCACCTGGGCCTTCACAGGTCCCCTGGTTCAGTGGTCTTCAAATTGTGTCCCGTGGATTCAGCCCATGAGCCTTAGGAGCTGCCCCAAGGGGTGAGGTGATGGCCAAGAAGGGGGGGTCATACACAGCCTGCGACTCCCCCAGCCACCATCAAGAAAGAATTATTGGTATCGTACTGCTTTAAAAAATGGTTTTAAAAGCCATTAATCGAATCCAACCTGATCATCTTACAGAAGAAATGGAACCAGGAAACGATGACTCGATTTGCTCAGGTGTCCAAATCAGCATTTTGGGAGAGGAACTTACTCCAGGTATATTTAATTCCACAAACTTCCCTCCAGCCTTTTCAAAGGTTGTTACCTTGTCTGACAGATCCTCCAGCTCCTCTGTGACTCATTCATACCTCTCTAAATAATCAGGAGTAACTATGCTTTCTCTACCGTTAAATCTTTCCACAGCTGCTCAAGACGGTTCCCTTCTCTGGTCTCCTAGAGCCTATTTAGTCTGAACTGCACACATTTAACACTTAATTGTGTACCCTGGAGTCTTTTCCCCTCTCCTATGTGTTTTAGTTTTGCCTCCCTTCAAGGTCAGTAGTACTTTGAAAGTCGGGAGAACAATTTGGACTTTTAATTGAGTCCACCTAAACATTTGAATAAACCTTCTTGAGTAACTACCAGGTACCAGGCACCAGGTAGGTGATTTGGGGAATATAAGGATGAAAAGCTCTGCTCTTTCAGAGGCTCAAATTCTACTTGAGGAAATAGATAAGGAAACATTGTTTTATGGTACCACACAGAATGAAGTAAGTACAAAATATAGGTCAAGAAAGGTGCTGTGAGAATGCAAGAAGACAAACAACTCATTGCCACAGAAAATACCAGTCAAGTTTCCATTTGTTTCTCTCCACCATGGGGCACATCCTGGACACTCAGCAGTTGTGGATTAATTGAGGAATTTACTCTATCTCATTTTTATGAATCAGTATTCAACTTGCTGTAAAAAAAATCCAGAAGTGGATATAGCCAAAGGCCTGTCTTCTCTCATAAGAACAAAGCCAAAAATTACATCTCTTCTTGGGATTGTTATTACTTCTGCAGCAAAGTGCTCAGAACATAGTAGCTGCTTAACAGTTGCTAGTTAAAGGCAGCTCATGGTTTACTATGCTGAGTAAACCAGTTTTTGAGAGTACCATTCATAACCAATTTCTCAAATTGAATTCCATCAAAAAGAGGGAATGCATATTTTTAAATCACTTTATGCTGATTTAGAGCCTATTACAAGACCTCAAAAATTTCACAGGAACAAGAGCAATTATTTTGGAATTCCAAGGAGACTCAGCATTAAGAACAAAACTACATAAGATGCCCACAAAGGTCGATGCCAGTTCTGTGATTCCCATCTTTGAGGCCACCTTCCTCCCATCGTCCACTCCCTCCAAATTCTATTTTACATATCAAGTCATTCAAATTCCACAGGTCATTTGTGTGACAGACTGGAGTCCTCTGGTCTAAAAAGATATCAGTAGAAGAGCTACAAAAAGTACCCAGGACCAACTATTTCCTGGAAGTACAACTAAACACAAATTATGCCAAGCCCAAATGGTGATGTTTTTCACAGGCACTCTATAGCAACCAGGTGAATACTACTATAAAAATGCTATTCAGTAAGTTAACTTATTTAGCTCTTTGTGGGTTTGTCTGTGGCTAACATCTGTTAGGGTCACTGAGATATAGTTCTCAAAATGAAATCCATTAGAGGAACGACACGAGGATTTTACTATGGAAGTGGTTAGGATCCAGTCATGGCTCTTGTAAATATACATTTATTTGTGTTACTAAGTAATTAATGTTGGCTTGCCCACTAGACTCTAACTTCCATAAGAGCAAGGACACGGACCTTCTCACCACTGTTTCCCTAATGCCTTGCAAAATGCCTGGCATTTGGATATTCAATATATTTATATTGTCAATGGATGGATGAACCTGGAAGACAGATATTGGTGCAATCCTGAAATGCTTTTTGCCTGGTAAACACACTTATTAGAGGTCAGGATGGACTCACAGAAGATACGCTAATCAAATTTGCAGAGGGGGGAAAAATGGGGACAAGTGTAGGTTGAACCATATGAAATTGCTGTTTTTGAAGGTTCAAAAGAGAAGATAAGATGAGCATTTCATATAGTTTCATCTAATGTGATTGTTTTGAAAAATCTCTGCTCCCATTTCTCAACCGTCTGAATTTACGTAACTAATTTAGCTGCACTACATTTTAAAAAGAGATCCATGTCCTATGACCACAATCTATAAGGATGGGTAAGAGAAACCAAGGTGTTTCTGAGGGGTAACAAGTGTCTTCAGATGTTTGAAGGACTGCTGGGGGAAGAGTCAGCTGGTTCCATGTGTCCCTGATCCCGGTAGAACTGGGATCACTAGTTGGAAGCTACCTACCAGACGGTTCTTGGTTCAACAATAAGAAGGTACTTTCTAACTCTCAGAGCTGTTTGAGGGATAACTTCTTCAAGACTAGAGGTATTTAATAAGTCTGAAAAACTCTTTGCTGGTCTTGTTGTAAAAGGGAATCTAAGCCAGATCAGAGAGGAATTAGAAGACCTCAGGTGTTCTTCCCATTTTCAGAGTTGATGACTTGGCTTCAAGGAACTCAATGAGACCCATCAACGTAGTCCAGGTGTATTTACCTCTAAGTGAATATTTCCTGTTCAATTGTTAAGTACTTTGTGATCTAGAAAGAAAGGTATCACATATCATGGTGTAATTTTTCTAGAAAAGTGAAGTTAGTTCTAAATTAAAATATGTGAGTACACAGATTGAACAAGTATTGTCCCCAAAATAGTACCACAACCAAGAGAAAAATGTTCTTGAAGTTATGGTATGTTCTAAGGCTTTAGGTTAAATATAAACTAAATGAAATAAAGATGGTTTATTCTTGCATTAATTTCGAGGAATATTGCCTTCTAACTGGAGCACAATTCTTCCTTTTTATTGTTCAAAGGAGAATCACTGACCTGAGGCTGCCTGCCTGTGACAGACAAACATGACATACACCCACCAGAGCACATCTACAATGCCCATTTGCAGTCATCCAATTTCAATTCAGTTGGCATTTATGGAAAACCTACTGTATTTTAGGTACTGCACTAGGTGATTCCACTGTAACTATGTCATTCAATCCTAACAGCTGTGTCAAACAGATATTATCTCTATTTTAAGGATGAAAAAACTGAGAGGCAGAAGTTAAATAAATTCTCTGGGTTCACACAATTAGTGAGACAAATAGTGCTAAGATTTAAACCCAGACCTCCTGATTCTAAGCCCTAAGCTTTCAGTAGCCTTACAAATGTCATTTTTTTTTAAGTGCACAAGTCAGTGGTTTTTAGTGTATTCAAAGATTGTGCAGCCATCACCACTAATTCCAGAACTTTTTGATCACTCCCCAAAAGAAACTCTGTACCCATTACCAGTCACTCCCCACTCCCCCCTCATCTCAGCCTCTGGCAACCACGAATCTACTTTCTGCCTCTATGAATGTGCCCATTTTGGACATCTCCTATACATGGAATTATACAATGAGTGGTTTTTTGTGACTGCCTTCTTTCACTAAGTATGATGATTTCAAGGTTCACCCAGGTGGTAGTATGAATCAGTACATTTCTTTTTATGGCTGAATAATATTCCACTGTATGGATTTACTATATTTTGTTTATCCACTCGTCTGTTAATGGACATCTGGGTTGTTTCTACTTCTTGGCTATTATAAATAATGCTGCTGTAAACAGTCACATACAAGTTTTTGTGTGAATATACGTTTTCAATTCTGTAGGGTACATACCTAGGAGTGGAATTGCTGGGTCCTGGATAACTCTATGTTTAACTTTTTCCAAACTTTTTTTTGAAGAGGTGGCACCATTTTACATTCCCACTAGCAATGAATAAGGGATCCAATTTCTCCACTTCCTCTCCAACACTTATTTTCTATTTTTTTAAAATAGTCATCCTAGTGCATGTAAAGTGGTATCTTACTATGGTTTTGATTGGCATTTCCCTAATGACTAATGATGTTGAGCATCCCTTCACTTACATACTGGTTATTGATATAATATCATTTTTGGAGAAATGTCTATTCAAATCCTTTGCCCGTTATAAAAGTTTTTTGTAATTGTTTATTGTTGAATTGTAAAAGTTCCTTATATAGTCTGAATATTTGACCCTTATCAGATATATGATTTGCAAATATTTCCTCCCATTCTATGGCTTCTCTCTTTACTTCCTTAAAGTTTTTAATTTTGATGTTGTCCAACTTTTTATTTGGTTGCTTGTGCTTTTGGTGTCATACCTAAGAAACCATTGCCTAATTCAAAGTCATGAAATTTACATGTACGTATGATTTTAAACCTGGGCTTTCAAAGACTTTCTCTTCTCTCCCCAGAGATGTACACAGCTGGCCCTCCACATTGGCGGGTTCTGCATCCACTGATTCAACCAAATGCCTCTGTACTGAACATGTGCAGACTTGTTTTGTTGTTATTCCCTAAACAATACAGTATAACAACTATTTACATAGCATGTACATTGTATTAGGTGTTACAAATAATCTAGAAATGATTTCAAGTATATGGGAGGATGTATGTAGGTTATACACAAATACTATACCATTTTATGCGAGGGACTTGAGCATTGCAGATTTTGGTATCCATGGGGGATTGTGGAACCAATTCCCCAAGGATACCAAGGGACGACTGTAATCACAACGTTCTCTTTGCAGTTTTAAATGAGCCTGAACCTCTATTTGGCATTGGGAAATTAGGCTTATTTTTACTAGGGGGTGGGAACATTATATTAAAAAAGAATTTACAAATTTTCTCCCAAATTAATTTATGTAAAGTGCTTATTACAAGGCATTAAATAAATTGTGACTATTTATTAGTATTATCTTAATCATTATAATTATTATGAGATTTTAAAATCAATGTTCTGAATAAAATATTAAGTAGAAAATAATAATAAAATTGTGGAACTCATGATTAGGACAGATCACCCAAAGAAGAGAGGCGTCAGGGTGCGTGACAGCTAAAGTACATGAGGACCTCCCTGTGCCTGTAGGACGGGCAACCTAAGGGACAGCACTTGTACCTCCAGCCAAGAGTGAAGTCCCTGAAAATTTGGGGACAGGAAAAAACTTTCATTTCATAACCTGTTTCAGACTTAAGTATGTAAACGTACATTCAAGATTTTATAAGACAGTTCACGTATTGTTGGACCAATGGATCTTGACTTTTGGTTCATATTATCTTTTCACAGAACTTAAAAATAGGAATTTCTGGGCCATTTTGTCTCTCAAAGCCCACTCTTATACCACCAATGCAGGGGGCTGCCTCAAGGGAGAATTTAAGGACTACCACTCCTGACCACAGGGGGCGCCATTTGACTCAAAGTCATTGTAGATTCATAGGCTTCTTAACGATTTTCCAGCAGATTAGCACACTAATCCAGCAGATTAGTATTTTGCAGAAGGGGGCCCTTTTTCTAACGTGTATAAATTCACCAAATGGGTAAGCAATGTGGCAGTGACAGCTATTCCTAAACCTTCCATGTGTTTGCAGGCAGTGTATCCATCAGGTCTTCAAGCTCTGGGGAACCAATTTGGGGGTCCTGGGCTATTGTGGTAGCTGTCTGCTCTACAGTATTCCCTCAGTTTGTCAAGATGGCAATGATAATACTCAAAAACTTTAATAGACACTTACCAATGGCTTACAGAACCCCGGATCTTTGTGTGTTTGAAATAATAGTAATGGCATCAACGGTCATCATGAATAATGATTTAAAACACACTGACTCCCCAATAGAAAAACAGAAAGAAATCACAATTCACAGAAGGAACTCAAACAACCATTAAATATATGAAGAGTTCAATTTTACTAGTAATGAAATAAATTTAAAATTTAAAATGAGACATTATTTTTCATTTATTAGACTGACCAAGATAAAAGTGCTGGCAAAGTTAAGAGGAGATAGCATTTATGTGCTTGATGGAAGCGGAGGGTACGACTTTTCTGGCAATAGCCAAAACGTCAAATGTACATTCCCTTTGATTCAGACATTCCAATTCTAGGAAATTATTTAGTTGAGTAGAAATATATAAGTAGGCAAAGCTTTGTGTACAAGAATGTTTACTGCAGAATCATTGGTAGCACTGTAATACTACAAATAATCTTTATCTCCAACTACGATGTATTGGTTGAATAAATTGAAAATAGAATGTATAGTATGATTCTCTCCTTTAAAAATTATGTGTATATGTGTATGTGCATATACACATATACACACACATACACATAGTCGCAGAGAAAATAATACGCAGAGACTACCTCTGGAACATAGGAATGGGGGAAAGGAAGACTTTGACTTTTCACTCTGTATATTATTGTAATGTCTGATATTTTTATAAAATCACCTGTAGCAATTTTGTAATTTTTAAAAAAGTAAATCTATGGAGTTTATACTCCATTTCTGAATTGGAAGCTAGCCAGCAATGTACTTCAACTGTGTACTAACTGCACACTGAAAATATTTTTGTGAAGTGTTCACAGGATACCAGCTATTTTTCATTGGGGTAAAGTGGTTTTCAGCATGTTCAACATGAACTAAGGTACACTGCATAATCAGAAGCCAAGGAAACTATGAAAGAGATTACTCTGTATACATATGGTTGATATCTGCAGTACATTAAGGACAGACTTTGACAGGCACACAGGTGCACTCCGTTCTGAGCTCCAGGATACAGGCTGAGGCCCCGAGGAACACCTGCCTCTATCGAGAGGCCCTGAGAAGCACGGGCGCTGTTCTCCATCCTCAAGTCTTCATCTAAGAGGAATCCCCAGAATTCAGCTTTCCTAGGGCGCTCGTGCAGTTACCAAACTTCTCAGGAATGTGAAGAAAAAAATACATTTATAAAACAGTTCCTCAGTGTCGGGCACTGCTATGTCCTTCCAGAAACAGAAAAACACTGCTAAGGGCTGAATGTTTGTGCCCCACCAAGGTTCACATGTTGAATCCCACCTCCCCAAAAGATGATGGTATTAGGAAATGGGGCCTTTGGGAGGTGCTTAAGTCGTGCGGGTGGAGCCCTCATGAATGGGATCAGTGCTCTTATAAAAGAGCTCCCTAGCCCTTCACCATGCGAGGACACGAGAAGTCTGCAACTTGAGGAGGGCCCTCACCCGACCACACTGGCACCCGATCGTGGCCTTCCAGCCTCCAGCACCGTGAGGAGTCAATTTCTGTTGTTTATAAGCCACCCAGTCTGGTATTTTGTACTAGCAGCCTGAACTGACTAAGACAGACACCATGTTTAAAATTCCAAAGACCAGGTCCTGGCTTTTCTGCTTCCTGTGGGTCTGAAGTCAGCCATGTACTCTCCATGTCCCTATGTCTTAGCCTAGAAAGGAGCTCTAATAAGACCCGTGCCAACTCCCTGCTTAGGCCGACGCGAGCCTGAACTGTGCTCACGTGTAAAGAGCTGTCGGAGCTGTGAAGCCCTCAATGAATGGGAAGTATTTTAGTGTAAATGTGACACAGGATTATTCTGAAAGGGGGAGATTTCCAAGGATGAGCCCTAGTTCGTGGATTTTCCCTAGCTCTGCTTTAGCAGAACGCTACCCTGTTTCTAAGGACTTCAAAAAAGTAGTGTTCTATTAAGTCTTACTATATAGTAATCATTGCTGGCCACTTCCATAAAGTATATTAGACGTAATTCTTCTACACTGGCACTCACAGGTGATTTTATTAAAATAACAACATTTTTAAAGGCCAGACAATTAAGAAGCAATCCTATTTGACTTATTAGAAACCATCATGGCACAGACTGTAGAAATTCTTCACATCTTCTGCAACAATAAAATGAAACACTGACTAAATTGAGTAAAGACACTACTAAGAGGCAGGTATTTTGCACGCAAGAAAACCTTTTATTTTAAACCACAAATAGTCAGCAGGTGGCCACAACTACCCATGTTTCATTAAAAGCACATAAAACCTAGGTACAAAAGCACCACTGATTATTGCTCTAGAAAAACTGCGTGAAAAATTCAAATATGCACAGTAAAAACACCACAGTATGCACAGGACGAAATTCTTAAACCAAGTGCACGGAATGCTGAATCAATTTTACACACAGCTTCCAATATTAAATTGATATTTATTTTACTTGAGATGATGGATATTTCCAAAAAGCATACTATGAGAAGGTAAAATGTCCATCCTTGTATATTTTTGTATGCCAACTGGTAGAGTCCTAAAAAATTAGCATTTACAAAATACTCGGTAAAAATAGCTTTTAAAAGTTGTCCCAAGAGGTACACAAAGTCAACCCCAATTATTCAAGACAATTCATTCTCCCTTGTTATCTACAGGTTCAGTTTTCTGCGCCTGTGAAAAAGAAAGGGAAAAAAAAGATATGGTTACTATTAAAACTACTAGAAGCCAAAGAAAAGTCCACCCCACCAACACACACACTTCTGAACATGTTTTTTAGCAGCTCTATTGCAAAACCTATTTCACCTCTGGGTGTAAAATGGACAAGGCAGGAATACATTATGCAAACATTTTGCTGCATTTGTTGCTTTCTGCTTTCCAACGACCACAGAAGCTCCACCTGCAAGCTCCCACTGTTCATAATAAAGAACACCACACTACTATCTGATTCTAGTCACTGCAAACATGCAGAATTTTCTACTGTACCCTTAACTCTCACTGTTTCAATCTGCCCCTTTACTGACAGTGTGCTGGGTGGGGTACCTCTGGAGGCTGAGACATTAACAGTTGAGCGAGAGATGTGGATCTGCAATAACATTACAGGCAATAAAAAGAGACATTATGAACATGCTATCATCGGCTGAAGGATTGAGCAATTTCTTTTAAGACACTGATTCAATCAGTGGGAGGTATTTACGGAAAGTACCTCTTCAGCTTTAGTTTCACCATTTTCAGATGGTGCAGTACCTTCCTTTCCAGCTTCCTGCTTCTCCTCCTTCTTCCCTTTAGCACCTTTGTTAATCTTTGTCCCAGGTTCTTTCTAACAGAGGATCAAAGCACAGGCAAACAGAGCATGTTAGACACGGTGGATGTTGGCTGAAATCAGCCCGCCTCCATCCAAACACAGGGTGAAGCACAACCACGACCGATACGGTGGCTTTTAGGGGGAAAGGAGAACCTAGTTCTGCTGGGCTTCAAGTGTGTTACAGTGAGTCTCTGTGAAAATGTAACAGGCTGCTTAGAAAGTCCACTGGACTTTCCCTTCCGGGTAAACCCGAATAGTCCCCTCCCGCAACTGTTTGGTGGGCCTCCCCTCTCGCCTCCCCTCTCCCCTCGTGAGAAGAGGTTCTGCCATGGAGAGAGTGGCTGCAGCAGGGTCAGTGAGGGACGAGGCATTTGCTGGGGAAGAACCCAACGAGTGAAACACCTCACACAGGGACATGGGGCTTGGGTGAGTAGAAAGCTGAGAAAGCGCTTAAAAAGAAAGGACCAGATGATGACAAGTTTCCAGTTTTAAGAACAAGCCACAGAAGTGAGTTCTGCTTCGGAATCACCTATTCATGCCACGAAACACGTAGTTTCAAGCAATCCACAACAAGGTACAATGTTCTGAAGGGCAGAGTATAGAAAAGCCATTCTGGGTAAGTTTCTTAATAATCTTGTGCTTCAGTTTCCTCATCTGCAAAACAGGGTATCTGTAACCTACCTTGGTAGGACTGACGTGTGGGTTATAGGAGAAAAGCAATCAGAACAGGGTCTGGCATAGTATAAGGGCCATATAAATGTTTGCTGGTGTTACCTGCTAGTATTAATTATTATATGATTATTATTAGTCATCAGACTGGCCCACTAAGACCGGTTATATGGAGTCAGAAGCCCCTGCCCACTCCTCAAGCTATGGGCAGCCAAGTTGCCTGGGCCAGGCTCACCCCTCTAAGCGCCATGTGAATGGCATGTCCACGAGGCAGCCACCAAGCCCTGCTGAATGTGAGGCTTCTCAGGGCAACATGCTCTGACGCCCTTCGCTTTACTGACCAAATAGAGAACATGCTCCTGGTAAGGCGTAACCCGTGCTCTGGAGACGGCCTGTAGCAGGATCACAGTCTGCCAGTCAGTACATTCAGCCTGAATCACTACATGTGATCTGTCCTCGGATATGGAATTATAATCTACTCATTGTTGAAAAAGCCAACGTGGGGGAGGGAGCACCTCTTACCTTAGCAGACGTTTTTCTTGGTTTAGGTTCAGGTTTTGGTGGAGCAGGTTTCTGCAAAGATAAATGAAATTATACATGCACTGAAAAGACAACCCTCCAGCACCAAAAGGAACACAAAGACTACAAAGGACAACAGTCCATTTTGACTACGATTTTGTCATTTAAAAACTATTTCGTCCTATTTTCAGCAGCAAGTAACAGCATAAAGAAGTCTGCATTTCATCACTATTTTCATCCTGGGTTCTCAAGTCAACGGCAGGGGAGGTTTAAAAGCCAACTCATTATTCCCTAGTCCAGACTAGCTCTCCGGGAACAGGTGGAAGCTTCTATCTCCCATGTCTCTGTACTTCCTTTTATCACAGCACAGCAGCAAGAGGAATGACTCAGGCCCTTGGCCAAATGACTCAATGAATTTGATCACACTGGCCTTCCCAATAGTCTAGAAGTCATAGCACAATCACAGGCAAAGCCCATCCAGTAATGAAGACGGCTGCCTGTGAAGGATTTCAAAACCATCCACGTCTTTCCACCTCTGTGGTGGATTTTAAGTTCTGAAGTCAAGCTTCTTCCGACTTTCATCCTCCAATGCCAGCTTAAGGTGAGAAGAATCTACTGCCCACCCAGACACTGGGCTCCTTTGTGCCTAGAGTTTTTTTTAAGAACAGCATTATAATGACAAAACGTCCACAGTTAGCTCCCCAAGTTTAACACTTTTCACAGATCTTATTAGCCAAAGAGCCCAGTAGGCAACTATTCTTCTCTTGCCTTCTGTGGTTCTCCTCCCCATTCCCATGAGCAGTGCCCATCTGCCCTGTGGCCGTGGTCCCTCCACACAGGGCTTCAGCCCAGGTCTGCTTCTCTGGAGACTGACCCCGGGTGCTGCAGGAGGACACTTGGGAAGATAACCAGTTTAAACCACAGGTTTTCTATAGATATTTTAGGGCAAATATTTCTCTCATTGAGCTAGAAAAAAATAAGTGTACATCTCTCCTAGCACTAGGAAGGATGGTTTTTAAATAGAAAACACTGGCCAGGGTCTCCCCCTGAGGAGAAAAATACATGTTCCTCCCCAATGCCTCTAGGTGGTTCAGGTTCATACTGAATCTGGCCCTTTACATCAAGGGCATAAAGTAAAACTGCAGACAGTTCAATTCTGGAAGATTGGCTGTTAGATATGACATTTCAATAAAAAAAGAAAATTGAGCCTGAAAAGTAAGGAATGTTTTTATTAATCTTATCTCCTTAAATCTGTAGTCTGCTCCCTCAAAACAGGAGCTTGCATAGCTCCTAAATTTTCAGGATTTTAAAAATTTTGTTATTTTGGGCTTTGATATATTGTATTACCATATACTTGTTTTTCCAATTTACAGCAAATAATTTCCTCTTATATTATTTTCTGTAAAACACACACTTCGCCCCCGACTCAGCATTCAAGTGTTTTGATGGGACAGGGAACGACGAGGTTTTGCAGTCTCTAATCCGCTGGCCTCTCAGGGGCTCTACGTCAGCACCACCAGCAACGAGCCCAGTGAAAGGTGCTTACATTGCTGGCTCCTGGTGCTCAGGAAAAGCCTTGTTTTAAATTTTGGTTTTTGACTTACACAGTCTACTCCCTTACCAGGCTAGAGATCCATGGAATACAATGGCTTTCAGTATAATCCATAGTTAAATCTAAAAAGAGTTACAACATAACTTCTGAGCCATGGTGACATTTACTACTGGACAAGCACAGCACCTCTGAGGGGTTTTGGCAGAATCTGGATTAACTGTGTGCACACGCGACCGCTCCCTCCAGCTCTTTATCTCCCTGGTGACTCTGGTGTCGCTTCCTTAGGCTGGGACGCCGTGAAACACTGGCTCACCCAACTCAAAACTCAGCTATACTTCTGAACTTGTGAGTGGTCCTAATACCCATTTCTGCTTGGATTCCCTACACTGTGCCAGGCCGAGGTGTCGGTGCTGGATGAAATCCACGCTTCCCTGAAGGCCGGTGTAGCCCTGCTCACCCAGCTTCACGATCTGACCCTGCCTCTCCCCTGGGCCTGGCCCACAGAGGGAGACTCCAAGTGGCAGTGGAATCACTACTTGTTCAAAGATTCTCTAGTTCTAAAATGAGGCTGAAGCCTATGATTCAGACAACTTTCTGAACATTCTGACGAAAGTAGGAGTCGCGGACAGAGGGTCAGAATCCTCGTCTACTTGAGCACATCACACGTGGAACCGGAAGGCTAGGACCTCGCTTAACACACTTCTTTTATTCAGAGATCTAGCCACATCAAAGAACTCCCTGGGCTTTATATTCCTGGTAACGGGGGGGGGGGGGGGGGGGGGGGGGGGGCGGGGGGGGCCGCTGTTTCTCACCGACACATCTGATCAATACAACTGCTTGGCAACACTGGTCAAGTTTGCTCGAAATTGTGACCCAGGTAATTTCCAAAAAGGAAATACAAAAACTCAAGGGAATCACCACCGTAATCTTCCTCCTGCTGCTGTGCTCTGGACAGAGGGAACGTGTGCTCCTCAGAACTAACACCGAGGGGTTGGAAGTACTCACCGCAGACAACCGGGCAGACCGTCTGGTGGGCTACAAAAGAAAAGGGAAAGTATTTTTTTGGTCATTATATACAACCAAGTAGATTTTTTTTTTTTTTTTTTTTTTGTGGGAAGACCAGCCCTGAGCTAACATCTGTTGCCAATCTTCCCCTTTTTGCTGAGGAAGACTGGCCCTGAGCTAACATCCGTGCCCATCTTCCTCCACTTTATATGGGACGCCGCCACAGCGTGGCTAACAGGCAGTGCGTCCGCGGGCGCCTGGGATCCGACCTCGCGAACCCCGGGCTGCCAAGCGCGGACGAAACCGCTGCGCCACTGGGCGGCCCCACAACCAAGTAGATTTTTAAAAAGTTATTCTTAACATCTTACCTTGTTGAAAGAATATAATGTATGACTCCCATCACCCTCTCCAAGTGAGCACAATGAAATATAACCCAAGTCCCCTGGGCACCCGAATGCTCAAGAGGGAGTGTTTCTCAGCAGGTGAGGGCACACTTCTCAAAGAAATGGCCTCTCCCAATTAAGGGCGCGGCAGGTAAGAAAAGGAAAGAAAACGAATTTAGGCTCTGACCCAAACCATAATCTACTTTGGTGATGAAACTGACAGCAAGAGCATCGAGGTGCTATTTAAGATCTAGTTCCAGTCTGACTCTTGTTCCTTACAACCGGAACTAAAGCTTGTAAGTTAACAGGAAAGAGACATATAATTGTGTAGAAACCAAAATAGTCGGAGTTCCCCACCATGATACTATGCTAGAAAAGAAAATGACTACAAATCTTAGGCAGTTAACAAGAAAGACTTCCTTTTACCTGTAGCAAGATAAACACATTTATTTATCCACCAAACACACAGGTTTAAAATTTTAAATAGAGTAAAAAGTTCACTAATCTTTTAATTTGGAAGGTTAGAAAATTTAGAGAAACTGTGCTGAGATTGATATTTTTCAGAAAATCTTTTCTTTTTCAAGGATGGTGCAAGTTAACAGCAAATGAGACTGCAAAGAGAACCTAAAATATCAGAACTGTTCTAGGCATTTCAGGAATAAGCACACAGAATTGATGCTTACTTACCATCACAAAAGTTATCTTCCCAAGGGATTTGACATTCTAAAAGTAGAACTGCCTTTCTTTAGAAGTGTTCCAGAAGTAAATACTCCATACTTTTCATCTGTTTTATTCACTGTTCTTTCTTTAGCAGACTAGTATACCACCTAACATACAGTAGGTACTCAAGAATATTTGCTGAATAAATGAACTCAAGCTTTTCCCTAATTCTTGCTGCCTTATGCAGACTTTGTCTCATTACAATAGCTTAAACATGTAAAATAATTTTTTAAGGGAGTCAGCAAAAATGGTCAGGAGGAGCTGGTGCCATGACTGCAATTAGGAGATTCTTGAAGCCGTGCTTAGGTCAGTCTGGGTCAGCAGGTCAGGCCAAACTGGAGGAAATATTTCTTGGCATCTCCACATCTAAGACCTTTCTTGCTGAAAAGAGCCAGAGGAAGCTAAACTTACCTTTCTTTAAACTACAGAAGGACATGAAGGGCCAGAGCCTCCATGAAGAATTTTAACTCTGGGGTCTCAAGGAAAGACCAGAGCTGGACTTAAGGCCAGCGAGCAGAATATGCCGAGACTAGGAGACTGTGCAGGTGAAGTGGTGGCAGTGATGGGTTTGCTGCACAGGACAAGAGGATGTGCAGCTCACACAGTTTGGGAGAAGCGCCTGTATCAGATGCTGCGTAGGAAAGGCCATGGCCTCTGCTAGGATTGTCATGGGACATTCGTAACAATGCTCTCATGAGTCACTGGGAACCAGAACCCAAATCCTGTGACGCCCTTTCAATTGCATGAATGGGTGTCACTGAAGAAGAGGAACATTATCAATTAAACCGGGCAGCAAGTGGCTAACCTGTGCTTCTTCAATATGCTTTCCAAGTGTGGAGAAGCAAAGGAGCACTGCCAATTACCAATCAGAGCTCAACCTGGAAGCTTGTGTGGCCTCAAGACTACCCACATCATCTCACAAGTAAAGTGCAGCTAGCAGAAGACTGCTCAAAAAGATGCCCCCCGAGAGGAAGAGTGGCAGCCTCCATGCTAAAGAGGGGTGAATGGACCTTAGAGAATCCCTCTCCACTTGGTGTAACTTACATGTGCCATGCTGGTCTTACCTCACTGTTCATCTCTTCTGTCCCATGTCTGTGCCCCTACTGCACAGGGCCATCTCTCTTCTGCATTCCTGTAGCTCCAATGCCTAGCAGGGGCCCTCAAGAAATGTTGAGGTGAAGGGAATGGGTGGGCACCAGAAATGTACAGCAAGTGTGAACTGGGGGGAGGTGCTAAGGCTACAACTCAATTACTATCCAGTCTGGGGCCTGAAAAGGAGCCAAACGTTAACCATTACTCATAACTGCCTCCCTATCCACCAACTGGTTGTCCTGAGTATAATCTCATTGAAATGAAGCCAAAACATGTGAAAAATTCCTTAACTCTCATGCTTTCGCTCCTTTGCTTTCCATGTGACACCCAAACACACTGAAGAGGCAGAGTGATGTCAGAGAGCCCATCAGGATTTCCAGAGAGACATTCCAACCACGGCACCACTCCGCAAGGCTTGAACGCTGTTCTGATCCGAAGAACTCAAAACCTTTTAATAATTCAGGTCCAGTACAAGAGGTTCAAAATAAAAAGCCTAGGAAATGAATGCAAAGGCAAAGTTTGCCTCTCTAGCCTGCCTAAACCAACCAATCTCTAAAAAGCACATTTCTCTTTTACTGTAAAATCATTTTATGACTTCCTGCCTAAAATTTACCAGCTCTTCTTTCTATGCCATAAAAAAGACTCGTCTTAAATTTTCCTTTCCAGTAACCATCGTTAAGAGAGTTTCTTTTTCACTGCAAACAGTGGAGACGAACCTTTCACTCAGTCAGCAGTATTGGTTATGGATGCAACTTCCCTGGAAAGTTCCATCAGCTTTCACAGCCTTAAAATCTATAAATGATTGAACTATATTCATTGGATATAAAATAGACTAGACTGCTATCTTTTCCTCTTTCAAACCCTAGAATTTGACGTACTCATTTGGGACTCAGGCTGTTGGGTAGGATTACTATGAAAAAAGATGATAAGAATTTTTCTCCATTTGTTGATTATGTGTGAATCTTCAGGAAAAGTGGTCAAAAGAGAGATTCTCAGGGAAGGAAGGAAGGAAGGCTTTTAGAATAAGTCACCAGGGGAGTTGCAGAAACAATTAACGTGAGGGTTTGTCCCAGTGGTGTATAGGTGCTGGGCACAAAGGAACTGTTCAGTAAGCATTTATTGACTAACTGATCATCCCCTGAGTTGGAGATAATTCTGGTGAAGGTGACTCTGAAAGATGTGAAGCCTTTTACCTTAATGTCCTGGCTGCAAATGCAACATGGAGTCTAATCTCGCTAGGACCAAGTTCACTGGGATAGCTGGATTCAACAGAATCATTGGATTTTGCCGAATACTGCTCGACACACAAGGGCCATTCCAATGGAATTTGGAAGCATTTCTATTTTTATGAGATTTCTTATTGCTCCTAAGCCTGACCATGCACTTTCAAGCAAAACTCAAAAGTCAAGTTGCTTTTAATTCCCCCAAACAAATAAGGAGCTAAATAGAAATTACCTTCTTTGCAAAACTGGCAAGTAGGGAAAGATGTATATCAGAGCCTTGGCTGGGGAATGGAGAAGTCAGAGAAAAAGCACTGGATAATCAGGTATTTATGATTACCACAAAAGGGGCATGAGCACAGAGGATTTTGAATTAAGAGACTCAGATATCTTTCCTGGTTCTGCAATTTGCAAGTTGCAACACCCGGGGAAAAATCCTACATTTTTCTGAGAACCTTATTTGCATTAGTAAAAATAAGAATAATAATAACATCTACCTATTTGTTATCAAAAATAGCACTTCTCTGACATTCACCATTCCCTTTCCTCAGTTTATTTTTCTTCACAGCAAATATCCAGTTACTTAATTTTACTCCCTTCTCTTCCCCCACCAAAATGGGAGCCCCATGAAGGCAGAGATTTTTGCTTCTTTTGTTCACTGTGGAATCTGCAGAGCCTAGACAGTGCTCAGCGGAGTACAGGTGCTCAACACAGTATTTCTGCTGAGGAATGAATCTGCCCTGCCCTCCTTTTAGGGTTATCATAAGGATCAGACAAAATAATGGATGTGAAAGGGCTTTGTAAACTGCCAAATGTAGTGATTGTAATATATTGTTTGGGCCATTTGTTGTCCAAGTACTATACTCTGTACCACGCCCTTCAAATATCATGACAGTGGGAGAGGATTTTCAAAAGAGGATCCCCCTTTGTAACTGACATCTATTCACTATAGTCAAGTCTGTGCATCCTCAATGACACAACTAGAAGATTCAGTCGATTCAGTGGGGAAAAAAGTCAATCAATATACTGTGTGACAGTTCTTATCCTAAACCACCAGCTAACTGAATGACCTTTTCATTTTTCAAACAATTGTGTTGATGTCCTGAAGACATTACGAGTTTTAACCTGGTCTTAGCTTAAATGACAGGTAGAGTCTTATCTGGGAAAGATTTTTGTTAGCAGTAATATAAATTATTAAAAATAATATAGAAAATAGTAATAATAGAAACTCTGTGGCTAAGATAATATGTATAAGACAGCTGTATAAGCAAAAGCCTTTTACACATATTCTAAGTAGCTTGATTGCTTTCAGTGTAGAAGGACTGGAAAGACTCTTCACTATCCAAGATCTACTGTGTGCAATGGTTTGGAGGTTTTCTGAGTGACTGATCAATTTAAATAGCAGTCCCTATGGAGAAACTCAAATGCGTTTCGTGCCCAAATCTAAAAACATTAAGGTATGTTACACTCAGCCAACTGTCCTACAAATTATATTTTGCCGTTTTCAAGAAAATTCAAGCATTTATCATTTTTTAGTTGGTTCTAGCATTTGTTTAGTGACTTGACTCTGGATCACAAACCTCACCACCCAAACTGCTGAACACTGAATGCTGGGTAAATGGACGGTAGGGACTTGGTTATAGGCAGTTCTGTTTTGCTTTTAAGTTATTTCTTTACACATTCTGTTAAAGATTTTCCATTTGGCAGAATGAATTTCCTTGTACAAATCTGTGCAGGGGGTTTTGCTATGACGACAGATTCCACTGAATTATTAACCACAATATGAATCACCCAATCAAAGAATCTGTAACTACATATTGTTTTGGTCTCTCATGACCCCCTTTAGTTTATAAGTTCAAGGGGAAGAGCTGTAGTTTTTCTACACACTGTAAAGCCCTGTGCAGAAGTGAATGGCTGTCATCACAGTTACCATCTCATTTGCTACTTTTTTGTCCATCTCCTTCTAGAAGTTCATGATATTACCACAAAGGGTCAAATGCAAGCCTCCCTTCCAAGTTCCCAGTGTTTGGAGGTTTCTGTATTTTAATATGTAGCTTCTTTGAATTATTGCCTAAGTAATTATCCCAAGCCCTAAGAAGTTTCCTGATTAAAAAAATCAACTTTAATATTTTGACATTTTGTGTATCCTTCCATAGTTTTGACTTGAGAGATGATTCCTCTTAGGCAAATATTCAGAACCTAAAACGTAATTTATAGTTCACTCACTGGAGCAGAGAATTTATTAAATCAACAGTCTTCTATTTCCTTGCTGTGAAAGGCAGACTTTGTTCATCTTGATGAATTTACCTATTATCTCGCTCTTTGCCCAGAAGGAATTCGCAGTATCCACTCCAACAGACAGGAGGACCGACAGGCAGAAATATAAACAACATAGTAAGTGGGAAATGCCTCATTGGTGTGACCGACTGAAATATACCTAGGTCAAGCAAGACTACACAGAGACACTTTTATCTCTGGTTTATGTAATCTCAACATCCTTGTGTAGGATAGCATTCATTCAGATGCAGACAATCATAACAATATTAAAAATTCCAGTTAAATAATTAAATCCACGATGTCAAAGATACACTCACCTCCTGTTTAGTTACTTTGGATCCATCCTTGCCCTCTGCATTCTCCGGAGACTAGAAAGAAAATATTTCAGTTGAATTGTATTTAAATTGGAAAATACACATTAGAGGGAGATTAAAAAAAAAAAAAAGCTATTTCAATACTCTAGACCACATAAGCCAACAGATATTTTGTGGGGAAAAAGTAAATTTGTAAAAGGATATGTTTTTTACACACACACACTGCATTTATCTGCATAAATGCTCTAATTTTAAACCAGGAATGTGCAAGAACTGAGACAAAACCCTGTTCTCAATGTACATTCTCCCCAAGCAATTTTCATTGATCTTGGATGATTTCGCCAGCGGTTAAAGAATAGGCACCCAGTGGTCAGTGGCAGGGTACCTGGGACGTACCCGCATGTTCCAGTCATTTTGTTTCTCTAAGATGAGGGCAGGATGGTGGGAAAGCCCAAGTCAACTGCAAAGCATATTTTCATCCCAGACTTGCCTAGCTTTGATTTCTAGCCTATTTCTTGATATGACCTGACAAATTTGTCATGGGTTACTATTTTCCCATTATCAACTCCAGCACCTCTACCCCACTCCCAGCCTCGGCAGGACAGCCCAGTGTCTTGCCACCCCAGCTGATTTGTTTCCTGATTTTGATCCATCCTCCGGGGCAGCACCTGCCCCCTCTCCTGACAGCCCACATCTGACTCCTTCACAGGCTGCACACAATGGGGAAGATATACTTAGATTCATATGACACTCCACTTATGCCAATATATTCTTATTGGCTAAAGACAATAAATAAGATTGAAACAATTAAACTAACTAGAAAATTAAACTATTTAACACAAGATATGAATAGAGTTCCCATAAGAGAAAAATATAAACAGCAAACCGACATTTGGAATGATGTTAGGCTTAGCAAAATAAAACAGCTATGTGGCAACGCCTTATCTGATAAAATGAGAAAAAAACTTAAAAGATCATGAAACCCACTGCTTAGTAGGGCTGGTGACACTGTAAATTAATATTTTCAAAGAACAACCTGGCAATATGAAAAAACACAGAGGACTAATCAGATAATGACCCAGTAATTCCAGTTTTGGAACTAGGGCTCAAAGAAAGAAACTGAAGAAATACAGTTTTATTTATACTATTGCTAATTTGGAATAACTGGAAACAACTCACATGATCAATTAATAATAGAGAAATGTTCAAGCAAACTATGTAACTATTAATGCAATGGGATTAGAAACAGTCTATGTGAATACATGGAAAGTCCACATAAAATAAGGCTAAATTTAAAAACTTAGATCATAAAATAATATGTAAAACATAGATCAGAAGTATACAGTCTTTGAGAAAGACAAAAGTTCTTCTTCAAGGCAAAGGACACAGTAAACTTTCTCTTCCCCCAGAGGGCTGCCTCTTAGACTCAATCATTCACCCCTTTCCAGACCCTGCTAGGTCCATGGAGTTCTCCTGTTTCCCAAATCAACCATTTCCCCCCACTCCATGGAACCTTCTCTATCATGAAGGGAAACAGAACTTCTCTTTTCTGTTCCTGACTCTCGTGCACAGGAATGCCTATTTCAAGATCTTCTGTTACATCAATCAGCTGAGTCAAAGACAGCAAAATCTTAGGAAGTCCAAGCACATGAAGACAATCCCTAGGTGGGCCATTTGGCACTGCTCACTTCCAAGGCGACAAACTCGTGCCTCTGTTGCTGGGCTCTTGCTCATACCTGTCAGGCCACTCGGTAGATTTCAACTGGGGAATGCTCTACCTGTAACTGACAGGCATTTAAAGAAGCAGCACACAGCTATGTCTGATGTTAAATGACATTTAAAAAAATAAAAAACTTACGTTAACGACATTATTTTCAATATTCTTCTATGCAGTGGATTAGTGACAGGCAATATGATTGAGAGATCACTCTCCAAACGCTGATCTAATAATGTTTGTATTGGATGCAAATTATTGAAAAAGAGAAACTTGGAAAGACACCATATGAAGAAAGTAGATATAACCGAAAGTGTTACTGCCCTGAGATGAATGAACATTAAGACTCTAGTTGTAAAGAGCTACAACTCCAGGCAAAGCTGGTTTCTCTGGCAATCTTTCCATAGGGCTTTCTATTAACAAGCACGTAACAAATTTACAGTCAGGAACAAGCCAAGTGATCTTTACCCTGGGACCAGTGTGGCACTGTGGCACGAATGCAGGTCAGGACACCAGCCTGACTCTTGATCTCCACCTAGGTGCTGTGTGATCTGGGGCAGGGACTTGATCACAGGGGCTCAGTCTCTTCATCCGTGAGTGACAGATAATAATGACATCTAACTCAAAGGGTCATGCTTACAATCAAGCAAGATGTTGGAGAGAGGATTTCACAGATTGTGAACTGTTATATAGATGCTATGCAATAAAAGATACAAGGTCTTAATGAGTCTTTGGAATTATCAAATATGAAATTATATTCAACAGAGCCTTAAAGTTGAGCACATTTCCTTACATCCAGATTGCCCACAACCTTGTCATCTGTTTTTGTTGTACAGAGGAAGAGGTATACTACTATTTCAGAAAGACCTACCATTTCAGGCTGTCTTATCAGACACGCTGTCCACCATGAACACTTAGCCATGGGGCCTGAGACAGGAAGGAGGGTGTGGTATGAAAGGATTAAAACAGAAGGCTGAAGTTTTTGTATCAAGGGATTATGAGGAGTAAAGACAAAGAAGAGGGGAAGATGAGGCTTGGGGGTGTGTGTAGCTGATCTCAGATGCACTTCAACTTTCTGGCAGGCTGATGGGAAGGATGAGGTGAGATGGGACTCGAGGAATTCTTGAATAAGAGGGGTTCTCACCCCACTCCTGGACAGGCCAGGTTTATGCTAATCCAGTTCGAACCCAGAATGATCAACAGGGCAGACACCCATGGTCAGACAAGAAGGTCTCATTCACATATCTGAAGCTTCTTCAGCATCCTAGTGGCACAGGTACTGAGTTGAGAGCCAGCAAAGGGGAGGGGGACACACATGGTGACCAGAAGGAAGGCACAGAGGGATTCTGGGAAGCCTGGAGCACCAGTGAGAGCTAATCTGAGGGCCACTCAGCAGGCAGGTGGATCAGTGAATACTTGGTGACTGGATGGGGACAGAGAATCAGCCAAGAAGCCCTGAACTTCAGCAAAAAGCAACAGGTAGTTGAATATTTTTTTAAATTACAAATTCTGAAAATAAAAGTAGGAACATGGAAATAAAAAAAAACTCAAAACATAAACTCTAGAACAGGGACAGTAGAAGAAATAATGAATTGTCACAGATTGCTGAGGAATTAGCCCAGAATGCAACAAAGAGCAATAAAAAGATGAACAATATAAGAGAGAGGTTAGGAGACATGGTGTTCCATTGCAAGGCTCCACACATACCTAACAGACATTTCAGAAGCAGGATGCAGAGTAACTAGTAGGAAGGCAAAGACATAATGGCTGAGAATTTTCCCAAACTGAAGTCATGAGTCTCCAGATGGAAAGCTAACACCAGGGAACAAAGTGGAAACAAAATAAAACAAAACAAATACAACGAGACATACTGTAATAAAACTACAGAACGTCGAGGAAAATGAGAAGAATCTTAAAAGTTATCAGTTAAGAGACAGACTATCTACAAAGAATTACTTCTCACCAGCAACTACAAATGTAAGAAAATATGGAGTAATGTTCAAGGAGCTGAGGAAAACCATCAACCTAGAATTCTATATCCAGCTATTATTCGAGAGTGAAGGCAAAAATAAAGATGTTTCAGAACACAAATACTAAGAGAGTTTACTACCAACAGAGCCTTTCTTTCAACAGGATTTATTACTAAAGGTTCAAATTCAGCAATAAAAAAAATGAATTCAGATGGAAGGAAAGTATATAAGAAGAAAGTATAGAAGATATTGGTAATCTAATTAACTATTACCTGTGGATAATAATAATACCTATTTTTTGTGTGTTTAATAAAGTTTTCAATAGAAATCCTAGAGCAGTGCTGTCCTATAGAAATACAACATGTAATTTTAGATTTTCTAACAGTCACCTTAAAAAAGTAAAAAAATAGGTGAAATTAATTTTAATAATATATATTTAAAATGTTATCAACATGTAATCAATATACAAATTATTAATAAGGTATTTCACAAACTTTTTTGTACTAAATCTTCAAAATCTGGCATATATTTTACACTTATAGCACATCTCCATTCAAATGCTAAATTTTCACCAGGAATACCCGATCTGTAGTTAGAGTTCATAAAATGTATAGTAGTTTCACATACCCAAATTGTTCCAAAGATATTTAAAATTTTCTAATATCTGAATCTAACATCAGTTTTTAAATTAAAATTGACTAAAATGAAATAAAACTGAAAAATTCAGTTCATTCTTTTTAAGTGCTTAATAGCCTCATGCAATTAGTGGCCACCACACTTAACAGCACGGTTTCAGACAATAACCACATAAAGGATAAGAGTAGGTGGAGAGATCAGAAGTTAGAGCACGCTAGGTCCTGGTTTTGTTCTGGGGGATGATGCAGACACAGAATAATTTTAGACACTGTTAAAATAAAATTTAAAGATAGTCATTAAAATTTTTCAGAAAAGAAATAGCATCTATAAGATTCCAAATCAGGAGGAGTAGAATAAAGCAAATTTTACCAATAAGAGGCAGGGAAGAAAAGAATAAAACAAAGCAAAACACGTGATAAACAGAAACCACAAAATAAGTCATTAGAAAAGTCCCAGTGTATTAGCAATCACAGTATACCTAAACAAATTATTCTCATTCATTATGACATCAAGTGACAGAAGAAACAGAACAATATACGTGTATGATTCCACTTTTACAAATTTTAAGACATGCGCAAATCAATATTATGGATTTATATATGACATACGTATTGTAAAAGTATAAAATCATGGACTGGAAAGACACTCACCAAATTCATGATAATGGTTATCTCTAAAGAGGCTGATAAGGGACGGGAACCAAGGGGTGTTTCAAACTTGATCTATAACATTTTATTTTTTAAAAAGATTTGAAGCAAACACAATAAAAATGTTCAAATTAGTGAATTCTGAGTGGTAGGTAAATATATATGCTATATTATTTCCTGAGTTTTTCTGTATTTAAATTTTTCCAAATAAAAATATTCTCAATATGAAAAAAAAAAAAGACTAACAGCAAACTTGATTCATTAAGCCTAGTTTAACAGTGCCCTAACACAAATTCCATGACTAGATTTACTCATGGCATTTTCTATACTTCTTAAACGGCTTATAAATCTGGTTCATACACTGCCTCCTCCTTTTCTGCTCAAAGCATATAATTCATAATTGCTTCATTTGTGCCAATATGAAGAAACCGAAGTTGGGCAAGACGGGAAGCCAAGAGCACTACGGACACAGATTCAGAACTCTCCTTCCAGAGCAAGTGTGGGACGGGAGCTAGGCAGAGGGAGCATGAATTCCTTCAGCAGCTAATTGTACCATCCCCATTCTTTCTTTACATAAAGATGCCTGAGGACACTAAAATGGACTGAAGGGGATACAACTGTATTTTCCTTAGGACTACAACAAGACCAGAAGTTCTTATCAGGAAATCAAGAAAAGAAACTTTGAATTTTTATTCTATACACCATCCATAAGGAATCAACAGGAAAAATTACCCTTCTTGTTCAATAAATGGCAGTTACCACCTTATAGAGGGGCACTGTTGGGTCATGAGCCCAATTTTCTCTCTCCAAACTTAGGAAGGTATCAGAGAAGACAAGAAAATCCTTATGACTGTCAACAGTTGGTTGGGAACAGCTCTCGATGGCATCAGCATGTGGATTTGTCACTTCAGAGAAAGACAGTGAGGTGTGACAGGAGGCCAGGAAGAGTAAGGCTTGTATCCCTGGCGCCATGTTTCTTAGCCACCCAGGAGACAAAAGAGGAGGGCTCAGGATTCTCAGTAATGAGTGCTGGACCTTATATTAAAGTTCAAAAAGTCTTTACTGGTAAGTGTAGGCTCTTAGAGTTTTACTTCTAAGATTTTAAGTGACAAGGGTTATTGCTTGAATAAGTGAATTAGTCGAGAGCCTAGAGTATATATGAAATTCAACTAACCATTTGCAGCAGCCATAGGACAACTCCAGTCTCAACTCCTGGGTTATCCAAGCTAATATGCAGTAGATGTAACACTGAAGATAAACTAACAGTCACTTCTCTTAACTTGGGGGACGTATTACTTTGAGGTGACTTTTCTCTAACTTGCTGGCCAATACTAAAAAAATTTTTTTATTATTTAAAATTTCTTTTAAAAGTAATTTACATTTTCTGTTACAAACCCAAGGCTGGAGAAAAGAAAGCAGTCCAACAGCGAGCTGGTTAGCAGAGGAAAAGCATTCTAGGACAAAAAATCCAAATAAGCTACCCAGAGAAAGACTGAAATGTGGCTATAACTAACTCTGTCACTTTTCTGCTAAAATTAACACATAACTCAACCACTTGATTAACACAACGTTAATTTCCCTCCACAAAGGGGGGCACTGTCCATGAAATTCTAATGAGGCTTTTCAAATAACATGCAGTTCCCTTAAATTCAAATATTCCTACGACACATGAAACAGACACTAAAAATTTTATTCAAAGCGATGAGGACCATTGTTTAACATTTGCAAGGCTGCTTCTCATTCTTCCTGGAGGTGTATGTTTGGGATCCTCCAATAATGCACTGCTTTTTAAAATAATCTTTAAAAATCCAATACTTGGAATTGAGAGATCACATGCAGAGAATTAGTAATCAAACTGATGTTAAATTTCTTTGCTACCTCCTTTCTTGCTTGTGTCTATTAATTTCATCCATGTCCATAAACCCAAATTACACTTATTATTAAGGTCATGTCAGCCCAGTATGTTTTCCCTGAACAATATTTTGTTGTTCAAGATAAAAGTAAGTGAGTAAGAACGCTGCTCTAAAAGACTTTGGATGAACTTAAACAGCATCTCTCTCTTTTCTGAGGGATACTTCTAAGAAAAATACCTCACATTGTATTCAGGTATAAAAGATCACCAAAAAAAGAAAAAGCCATGTTCAAGTATATTCAGTGCAATTTTACTAGTGTAAATATACACAATTCAATAATGGGCATAATTTTAAATATTTTACACATAAATATTTTACACATCTCTTCGGTCTGAGTTGCCTCTTTTATGAGCGTAACCCTTTTCCACGTCTTGTGGTTTGGTATGGATGAGGTCATGGAGGAAGCACCTGGCTGAGGTCAGAGGCCTGCATTCCAGTCTAGCTTATATCCCATGTCCCTGGCCCCGAGTTTCTTCCTGACTAAAACTAAGAGGATGGACCTGGAGATCTCACTCACACTCACCTGCCTTAGCTGCTGTATACTTATTAATCACACTGTGAAGTGTCATGTGTATATTATAGGGACACAAGGTACTGGGGTCATGGAAAAGGAAAAGAGAAGAAATCCAGAGGAATAATCATAATCATAATCTTAATAAACGTGTATATTGCACCTATGTGTAAGGCAATGATCTAAATGAGTTAATCCTTACCACAATCCTGTGAGGATGGTAAAATAGCATCATGTCTATTTTATAAATAAGGAAGTGAAGTCAGAGAGGTTAAGTAACTTGCCCAAGATTACCCAGTGGTAATCTTGCTGGTAAGTGGAAGAGCTGGGATTCAGACCCAGGTAGGCTGGCTCAGAGTTCATTCTCTTAACCACTACACCACTCTAAGTAGTTTGTGTTAGCTTTCCTAATTTCAAAACTGAGTGCAGATCTGGGATGCTAGAAGAGCAAAGGGCTTCCATTTGGGAAATAGTTTAATCTGCAGACCTAGCCAAGAGCACATAATATACAATGTTCCTATTCTGTCTCACTAGTGAGCCTCTTGGAATAACAATAAACAATTTCCCATTAAAAATACTATATGTTGAGATGCACATAAATTTATTATTCTGGGTTTTCAAATAATCACATACACAGATATAAGTATTTTTATCTCACTATTAAAATTAAAGACAAAACACCAACTCATTTCTACCATTTTTTATAGCACTTTACATTTTTCAAAGTACTTTCACACTGTTGTTGCATTTGATCCTCTCAAGAGCGTGCAGATACTCAGAAACAGTCTTAATATTCCCATTTTACAGATAAAGAATAGAGTTCAAAGAGGTCAAGTGACTTTCCCCAGTAAACAGTGGCCGAGTCCACACTAGACCCAAGTCTTCCAACTTTTACACCAGGGCTTTCACAGGGATGTTACCAGATGCTTACTTTATTTTCCTATTTGCCCAGATACAAATTAACTTCTAGAAAATGGCAAACACAGTTATAACATTCCTTGAATTTTTGCAAAACTAATCCACTGACTCTAATGTGATCTACATGTGACCACTAAAAGAGGGAATAATAAAATTGTAATTAAGAGAGGCGGTAAAGGAAAGCAATGAGAAATAGAAAGAATATAGTTGAAATATATATCTATATTAGATGGAATACATATGGAACTTCAGAAGGAGTTTTTAAAGCTTCACACTTTGACTACCTGAAGTCTTCAGTATATTTATCTCCCACATACACCATGCCTAATACTCATGATTTCCAACCAAGTAGAATTTAACTAACTCTGTCCAGTATTGTAAAAAAAACCACAGCTAAAAATCTAAAAAGAAAAGAAAAAGAGAAAGAGAGAAAAGAAAAAGAAATAAGAAAACCAACACCTCTCAGAATAGACTTTATATTTATTTTGGTATGGGGTCAAAATAATCAGGATATAATTTTAAAATATCACTTTGCACCTTTTAAAAATAACTTTTGTAATTAAACATTAATCAATTGGTAATCCAGAACACTGAAATAAAAATCCGTGCAGTCGTAGGTCCAATAGATTTTCCAAGCTGTAAAGCTTTTCTTCTTATTTAATGAGTTCCAAAAACAAAAGCTACCCACTCATTTTCAAAATCCAATGCCTAAATAATACTGGCTTAGTATTTACATCACAATCTCTCAAAATATTGTATAATATGCAAGCATATTTACATGTTCCTGGTCATAGGGAAGTATCCCTGTTATTCCATATATAACAAATTAACGACGACAATACATCTTGGACACGGTAAATCCAGCAGTTCTTGGTGGAATTTGAGAAAATATGATGTCTCAGACTCTCTACTCAAAGGTATCAATGCTCGGGTGAGGAAATTATATATATATACCCTGTGTATGACACCACCGTCCATTCACTACTGAAATGCCCAGAAGGCTTCATGATAATGTGCTTCTCCCTGAAGCAGAGGCCTGGCCCCCGAGGCCAGCCTTAGGGCACAATCACAGATAATAATGACTTGCTGGGTAACTTTCTATGACCCGCCCTGGAAGCAAAGGCAGCAGCCTCTATCTTAATAAAGACAACGTTTTAAACAAATGAACATTCATATATTTCCATAACTCTTGATTCTTCCTTGCTTCATTCATTGGGCACCTTAGTTTAAATAAAAGTACTTGAAGTTATTAGAAATAAACATTTATGGAAAGAACTGTGGTGTAACAGTCAAGAGCAAGATTCCTGAGTAAAACAGGGCTGGGTTAGAATTCCCGGTTCTAGCACTTCCCAGCTTGTGACCCAGGGGAAATTCCTGAATCTCCCAAAGTCCCCATATGCTCACTGTGTATGCGGAAGGCCACAGGTTCTGGAGCCAGACTGCGAGGCCTGCACTCCCAGCTCGGCCCTTCCCCACCAGTGGGAACTTCTGTGCTCAGAACAGTGCCTGAGTCACAGAAAGCCACCTACATGTTCTCTATTGTGGCTGTCAATATCATCATCTGTGCAACGAGGATAGTCTCATAGAACCTGCTGTGAGAGTAAAATGAAATAATGAACTTATACCATAATACTTCCCATATATGTTTATTTCTAATAACTTCACATATTTTTATTTAAACTAAGGTGCCCAACGAATATAAAGCACATAGCTCAGGCCTGGTACATCCAGGCATTTATTAAATGGTAGCTATTTAAATTTTAATAGTAATAAATATATTTGTATGTTGCTATTGATATGTTTCTCTTAAAATATTAAATTTTGAAACCAATTTTAAAATTTAAAACCGTTTTCTCTACTTCCCTACTTCTGAATATGCATGTCACTTACTTTATGTGTAACTGAATATGCATTTGCCTTGGGCACATCTAAATGGCCCCGTTCCTGGGCACGTCCACAAGATGAAAGAATACTGGATTCAATAAATACCTTGACTAGGCACCAATACGTGATCTGACTGAACTCTTCGAAGAAGACAGTGAAATGTACAATAAATAAGCAGCTGGTGAAAAATGAATTCAACATTTTGATTTGGTTTGTTATCTTCAACACTGATTTTTTAAATTACTCAGGAGACTAACATTATATTTCAACATACTAGGTACCGTGAAAGCAGACAGCTTAAATGGTGCTTATTTCGGTCACCATTTCCAAATTGTACCCTGCAGGAAAGTGGAATATATTAAACTTTGGTGTAAACGAAAGCAATGTTTTAGGTGGAAAATACAGGAAAAGAGGACCACTTGGTTTTGCCAAAGCAATTTTAATGTTATATGGAGATATTTTTAAACATATTTTTTTCCTGTGAGAAAAATCAACCATGTAAGAATGCACCATATTAAAGCTTATGTTCTTTCACAAACATGACACTTGTTACTTGGTTGTTGAACGTCTCCTCCTATAACTGCAGTTAATCAGACATTCAGGGTGAGATCTGCTTGCTCCCTATCCACTGCACGTGCCATTTGTCCTCTGACAAAATGGAAGCTCAGTGCTTATTACAAGCCTATTATGTCATTGCAGTTCTCTTAATAATTAAAAGTACTAACACAGTAATGAACATCCATTGACTGTTTTACACATGCCAAGCAATGTGCTCAGTACTTTGCACTCACCATCTCATGTAATTCCCCCAACAACCCAACGAGGTAGAATATATTTTTATCCCGGTTTTACAGATGAGAAAACTGAGTCTTCGAGACTGAGGAATTTAGAAGCTTAGGGAGAATTTAAGCAACCTGCCCTAAATCATACAGGTAGTAAACAGTAACTGTCAGGACCACACTGGACTATCTCCCAACAAGTATGTGAAATAATTAAACTGATTCTCTTCTTCCCTTGAAAACAATTCACTCACACATTCGTTCAACAAACAGTTATACTACCGCACTGAGTGCCAAGGAGGATAAAAGAAAGTTCAGAGCCATCAAAGACTTCATGGTCTACTCAAATTAGGAAGATTACGAAGTTAATCCAAAATAGGGAATCAATCAGATAACATGTGCCAATTCAGAAACATGGTACCAGACAACCACCTTTAAAACACAAGAGATTGGTTACAAGAAAGGGACCAAGAAGTCACTGAATCTTTACTAATGAGGGAGGGTAGCTACTGCACACAACCTAATCTCAGCTGTTGGAACGGGCCCTGAATTTAAGTTCCTCATAGGACTTCAAAGAAAGTAAGACCTCACAGAAAGACCAATGACAGATCACCATTAGTCACAAACTAGCCCTGATCCTCCTGAGATTCCAGGAAAAAAAAGCTATAACCCCCAACCCTTTTAACCAAACAACTTTTTGTCAGTGTTTTTTCTTTGGACATGCAGTCTGGCCAAACCTTTGACTGCTCATTGCTCATAGCTTTTCTTGTGGCTCATTATCACTTCTTGCCATAAATTATAAATACTTGTATACATATATTACTTACCCTGTCAGACTGAAAGATCCTTAAAAATAAGGGCATTCTGAGCCAGCCCTGATA
This sequence comes from Tapirus indicus, assembly GCA_031878705.1. Lineage (NCBI taxonomy): Eukaryota > Metazoa > Chordata > Mammalia > Perissodactyla > Tapiridae > Tapirus > Tapirus indicus. The sequence goes on from CM062933.1 coordinate 6,707,553, forward strand.
GTCTAGTTGTTAAACTTCGATGCTCTCACCACTTTGGCGGGCCAGGTTCATTTCCTGGTTGTGGAACCACACCACCCGTCAGTTGCCTTGCAGTGGTGGCGGCTCACATAGAAGAACTAGAAGGACTTACAAGTAGGATATATAACCATGCACTGGGGCTTTGGGGAGAAAAAAAATAGGGGCATCTACTCATTCACTTCAAAATGAGTTGAAAAAAACCAATAATTCACTTACTTTCCCAAGGTGATTGTATCTTGCATAAAGTTGATGCTCAATAAATGTTTATTTAACATGGAGTGAGTGAATGGATGAATAAAATGTACAGTGCTGTCACATATTTGCCTTTACTCAAATATAGGTTCTATAAAAATGTTAAGTCAATTAACTCAGCAAGCATATATAAATGGCATACTACATGTCAGGCCCTTTCATATTCAGACTGGTAAACTCAATATGGTTAAGAAGGCAATTCTCCCCAAACTGATTTATAGATTCAATTCAATCCCTATCAAAATCATGGGAGGCGTTTTTGTAGAAATTTATGAGCTGATTCTAAAATGTATACGAAAATGCAAAGGATGTACCAGTAAAAACAATTTTGGAAAAGAAGAACCAAGTGGAGGACTGATGCTATCAAATTTCAAATCTTACCATAAAACCATAGTAATCAAGATAATGTGGTAATGGGGCCAGCCCTGTGGCATAGTGGTTAAATTCAGTGTGCTCCACGTTGGTGGACCAGATTCACAGGTTCGGATCCTGGGCATAGATAGACCTATACCACTCGTCTGCCATGCTGTGGTGGCAACCCACGGACAAAATAGAGGAAGACTGGCACAGATGTTAGCTCGGGGGTGAATCTTCCTCATAGATACACAAAGAAGATAATGTAGTATTGATGTAATTGTAAGGATAGACAAAAAGATAATGGAACATAACTCAGAGCCCAGAAATAATGACGAATTGATTTTTGACAAAGGTACCTAGGCAATTCAGCAGAAAAAGTATGGTCTTTTCAACAATTGGTGCTGGAACTACTGGATATCTACATGCAAAAAAATGAATTTAAACCCTTATCTCACACTATATACAAAATTAACTCAAAATGGATCATGGACCTAAATATAAGAGCTAAAACGATAACACTTTTAGGAGAAAATATCTGTGACCTTCAATTAGGCAAAGGTTTATTAGATATGACACTAAATGGATTTCATCAAAATTTTAAAACTTCTGTTCTTCAAAAGACATCAAGTCAAATGTTTTTAAAAAGCCACAGAATGGAAGAAAATATCTACAAATCATATATCTGATAAAGGACTTGAATCCAGAATATACAAGACAAACAATCCAATTAAAAAATGGTCAAAATATCTGAATAGACATCTCACCTAACATACACATTATGCTAGTAAGCACCGGAAAAGCTGCCCATCATCGTTAGCTATTATGGAAATGTAAATTAAATTCATTAGAATGGCTATGAGCAAAAAAACCAAATACTAGGTATAAGCAAGGATGTGGGGAAACGGGAACCCTCACGCATGACGGTACAATCACTTAGGAAAACAATTTGGAAGTTTCTTAAAATGTTAAAGATAGACTTTTATACCCCCCACCAGTTTCACCCTTAGGAAACTGCCCAAGAGAAATGAAAATATGTTCATGCAAAGACCTACATACAAATATTCTAGCAGCATTATTTATTATAACTGAAAACTGGAACAATTCAAATGTCCAACACTTTGTGAAAGGATGAACAAAAAGCGGTCTACCCAGACAATGCAGTACTATTGGGCAATAAAAAAGAATGAAGTGTACGAACACAAGCTCCACATGTATGGACCTTGAAACATTATGCTGAGTGAAAGGAACCAGACACTAAAGACTACATATTGTTTGATTTCCTTTATATAAAATTTCCTGAAAAGGTAACTCTATAGAGACAGAAAGGAGACCAGTGGCTGCTGGCACGGGGGTGGGAGTAGGGACTGGCTACGAACAACATGAACGACCTCTTTGCAATGATGGAAGTGGTTTAAAACTCGATTACGATAATGACTCACAACTCCATAATTTTATTAAAAATCATTGACTTGTATATTTTGAATAGATGAATGGACTTTATGGTAAGTAGGTCATACCTCAATAAAGCTTTTTTTTTTTTTTTTTGTGGGGAAGACCAGCCCTGAGCTAACATCCATTCCCAATCCTCCTCTTTGTGCTGAGGAAGACTGGCCCTGGGCTGACATCCGTGCCCATCTTCCTCTACTTTATATGGGACGCCGCCACGGCGTGGCTGACGAGCAGTGCGTCGGGGGGCACCCGGGCTCCGAACCTGCAAACCCCAGGCTGCCAAGCGTGGACTAAACTGCTGCGCCACCGGGCGGCCCCCTAAAGCTTTTTTTTTTTTTTAAAGGAAATTATACTCCCATCCACACTGCTTTAGAGTGCTGGAGTGTCAGTATCCCTCAGCACTAGGAAGTGATACTATCAATCTTCGGTTTAAAAAAATCACATCTCATTATTCTTAATAATACACATTTCTTTGATTTCTAGTTAAACTAAACATTTTCATCTTTCAAATCTGTTATTTTCTTATAAGGATATACATCTTTTCCTTAAGGATGTGGATCTCTTATGTACTGTAGCTCTTGAAAATAGCAAACTTTCTTCAGTGATATGTGGTACAAATATTTTTCCCAGTTTTTCATAAGTTTTAAAATTTTGTTAACAATGGGTTTTTTCTACTATATCGAAATATTCATTTTCAGGTGGTCAAATATATCTATATTTTCATTTATCTGTATTTTCATTTTCATTTCAGAATCTGCCTCTGGTGTTATGAAAAGTGATATTCCTTTGAAAAATTAATCAGAAACCTTGAGTACTGTTAGTCAGGCACGCCCTGTGCCAGGCCCAGCCCTAGTGACCTTTCCATTTTAAGAAAACAGATAAAACCTAATTTCAAATTTCAAAGCTAGAGGCAGACAGCCTTTTCTTCCCTAAATCTTTTAAGTATAAAGAGACACTAGTGTTTACATCCCAAACTCATGGAAATTGCCTCATTAGAGACTTTCTGATGTGATCCAGTAGACATTTCCAATAGTTCTAGTGATGGGGAACTGGAAAAATGAAAAGAAGGATGTGCAAATGTGTCTGCTATTGCTAATCATGCCAGGACTATGACTCCAGGCCTCACTGGCTGCTGCCTCTTTGTAGAACATCAGATCATCACACAACAACGTGACCACTGCAGGCACTCGTGGATGGCTGACCAGAACAGTCTAGAACTCAGTCACTCACTGTCCCACCACAACCTGAGTCTGTGAATATTATAATTTTCCCTGCTATTCCAGTCACTATGAATGGTCGTGACCCACCACCCATTAAGTAATAAATACAGAACACTTAATTTTATTTAAATCTCACAAACTCAGGAAGTGATTTAACGCTAAATTAAGAACATCTCACTGTTGAGTGCTGTACTGCTTCAAAAAATACTACAGTAGTCATCAAAAACCATCGAGTTTAATGTAGCTATTACCATCACAGACAAAAATACAGATAAAACAAAGATACGATTAAGAACTGTCATAAGAATATTTTATATAAATGTGGATATTATGTCCTTGAAGTTCTAAAACTGAGGCCTGGTCATGTTAAGATACAATCAAAAGAGGCATTCAAATGCCTGATAACAGAAAATGACTCTTTTTCTCTTTATTTGAGTCCTAACCCATACTTTCAAGACCAGCCCAAATTCTACCTTCCTTCATCTATACTATACATTCTGGAACATATACACAGGCTTAACACTATCCAATTGTTTTGAGCCTGCTAGTCTTATCACCTCATTGAATTAAATATAAGCTCCATGAGAGCAAACTGTGTATTCCTAGGACATGAAAGCAGTGCTAGGATTCTAGATGCTTTTATTGACTTTATTAGTGCCACTTCTTGCTCAGGAACAAACTGAACAGGTGCTCACTAATTAACATTTCTTGACTTCTGAGAAAAACTGAAAAGGGGGCTAAGGTGGCAAAAAGTATTGTGGGGGCACTTTTAAAACTTACTATAATGTAGAATAGCCAGTACTTCAGTCAAGAAAAATATTGTGGCAGGGCCGGCCTGGTGGCATAGTGATTAAGTTCACGCGCTCTGCTGCGATGGCCTGGGATTCGCAGGTTCTGATCCCAGGCGCGGACAGATGTACCGCTTATCAGGCCATGCTGCTGCAGGCATCTCACATATAACGTAGAGGAAGATGGGCACGGATGTTAGCTAAGGGTCAATCTTCCTCAGCAAAAAGAAGAGGATTGGCAATGGATGTTAGCTCAGGGCTAGTCTTCCTCAGAAAAAAAAGAAAAAAAATTGTGGAGTAGTATGTAAATGTTTTGGCAGTTACCCCAGCTTTACAGATCTACAACAGCTACGCACAGATTGTTTCCAGTTCTTTTCTTTGCATCTAGGCAGGCTTTACCTAAGGACAGTGGTTTCCAATGTAAGTTCCAGTGAACTCCAGGATTCCATGAAGCAACTCTAAGATCTGACTGATAGATGAGATGACCATGGTAGCCATGTTTAATTTGTGGCTGCTCCTGTCCAAGTACCAACCCAGGTCTTTGGGCTCCAGGTATAGGTGAAAAGCCTTCCTATTAATGAGAAGTTTTCCATCTCTGAAGAACATGCTGCTGTTCTGAAGGATGACACACAGGTGCCTGTACATAGGTCTGCCTCTTCTCCAAGGATGCCTAGCTAGCTTATGTTTGGGGGCTCTGTCTTCCAAGGAAATAAAATAATCAAAAGCCAGTTCCTCTACAGCTCTTCTTTTCTCCCCTTCTATTTCCTTGGGAGAGTTGGACACTGAGGGAATGTAAAAGTAATGGTTTTACCAACTCTGGCCCTTGAACAACAAGGATTCCACCAGTCAGGGTCCATTATACATAGAGAGTTCATGCACATTTAACCTACTGTTCAACTAAATTCGTTAATAATTCCCAGGAAAGGAGATGACACCAACTAAGTCTGTAACCCATTTCTTGATGATTAGTTCCTGACTCTACTAGAATTCCCAACCTTGTCATTAAACCTCAGAAAAAATGCTGAAAATGGTGGCATCGTTTTAATACCTTCATTCTAGTACAACAGGGATGAAAAAACAATACTTTCTTAAAAATTAAGTTGAAATAATGAACCTCAAGTATTAGTCCTCTCAATATACCATCCATCTTTTCTGGGAGTCTCCTTGGAGCTCCTAAATTTCTCTTGACCCATTCACTGCTAAATGAAGAGAATGAGTAATGTTTGAAAGCAAGGACTCTGGACCTACAGCATCTAATTAAATCTTTGGTCCTAGCTATTGGTTGATGAGACGTCGGGTAATTCACGGCTCTAAGCCCCAGTTCAATGGAGCCAACACCTCTGAAGGTGCTCTGAAGATTAAATGAGATAATGCAAGTCAAGCTCTTCCCACAGTAAGAGGCACATAGGATGTGCACAACAAACTCTAAGAAAGGCAAAAGCTTCTGTATTTCTAAAACTTCTAAAATTTTGAATAATATATCCTGTTACACACACAAATCAGTCCACAGTCTTTAACCGTTACAGCAGGATATTACTTGTAATTGTGCTTCAAACGTAACACCCTCACTAGTTGACACTGCTGGAAACACAGGGGCAGGCGGTGGGAGGGTGCAAACACCTTCTTAGACACAGAGGCCGCACTGTTCTCGGGGTGGAGGAAAGACTTTCCTTCCCTCCCTGGGATAATGACAAGTGGCAGCCGGACTCCGAGGGAAACATGCGTCGCTGTGCGAAATACTTGGTGTCGGGGGCCCGCGCGGAAGGGGACATAATAGTCCGCAAGGAGCGGCAGGTGAGACGAAAACGACCCCAGCTCCCCCTGCGCACCGAGGCGCGCGGGAGAGCGCGGAGCCTGCCTTCCCCGGCCGCGCGGGCGTGCGGGCCGCCGAGGGGCCCCGGTGGCTCCCGCCCTCGGCAGCCCAGCGGGCGCCGCGGTCTCCACGCCGCCGACTCCGCGCCCCGCCCGCCCGCGCGTCCTCGGCCCTGACTGACAACCGGTCCGCGGCGGAGCCGAGCGGGGGAGAGCGCTATTTTAAACATGGCTTTCCCTCTCCCTTAGCCTCAGGGCCGTCGCGGCGCTCCAGCGGCGGCACGGCCCGCAGGGGAATAACCAACATCTGTCCGACTTATTTTTTCCCCACCTCCCTCTGCATGTACTTGTTTTCCCCTCTCGCCGCTTTCCCTCCACACTAATCACAACCTGGCAGTTTGCAGAGGAAACTCCTCTCTTGGAAGCGGGAATGGAAAGGGCTTTTGCTTCTTGTTGGAGGTGGAAACCATTCCAGAGAGAATGAGTTCAAAAAAGGGGAAGCCGCGTCTCTGGAGAGAAAGTAACATTAGGAGATCGATGAAGACGGAGGGAGGGAGAGGGAGGGAGGAATGTCTGCAACAGGCATCTCAAAACCAGCGTCCCGAGTTACCACCGAGCGCATTCCGCGCAATCCACCGCAATGACAGGATTTGCCGTAAGCACGATTTGAAGGCCTCTGATATCTTTTTTGGTAAGACTCACCTTTCTCTTCGGCATAATGACTATGTTCGTGCAGCTAAAAACTAAAGCAACGTGCAGGCACTGCTGGCACCGCCGCTGGATGCTGCCGCCGCCGCCGCCGCCGCCGCAGCTGCTCACGCGCAGGGCACGGCGTAGCCCGGCCTCCCCGACCTGCGCCTCGGCGGCTCCCTCCAGGGGCCCTCTACTCGCTCGCTTCTCCTCCTCCAATGAGGAGCCCCGGCAGCCGGCCGCGAGGCCCCATTGGTTGCGGCAACGTTCTCCATTCCACGAGGGCACGCCCACCTCCGCGCTCGGTACGCGCTGTTGTAGTTTCCACTTCACCGAAAAAAAAAAAAAAAGAAAAGAAATCTGCCTGGTGACTGAGCATGCCCAGTTCAACTAGTAACCTCCAAACCACACGATCCTGGAGTGTCATTGTTTTGCTGCTCTTTCTTTGGATTGTATAAGTAGGAGCAGTGTGGCCCTTAATAAGGAGGAAAAAGAATAAAGATAGACACATTGACTTTAAAATGTAAATATATACACAACAGGCACTTTATATGCTTCCTACCCGTAAAAGCTTGTAATGAATGTTATATGATGGAGACTTGTAAGAGTGAGAATGTTCTGTTCTGGAAGAGTCTGGCAGTCTCTAAGGGTCTCGGTTTCCCTATCTAGATATCTAGTGACAATAATCCCTAAAATTCCTTAGCTCTAATTTCCTAAAATCTGTGATTACAAGCCACTCACTTATTCAGCCTATTTCAAACTAGGCTTGAAGATGAATAGCGGACATTTGTTAGAAGAAGAATGAACAAGGTCAGAACAGATTATTTTATATTTGAAACATATATTTAAATATACATAATTTAAATATGCAGAATTTAATATTTCCCAAAGTACTGCAAGGCATTAAACAGGCATTGCAAAAACACTTCTGAATTTATTTTATGAGATCAGTTTTATCCTGATACCAAAACCAGTGAAAGACCTACATAGAAAAGAGAGCTACAGACCAATATCCTTCATAAACATAGACACAAAAATTTTGAGCAAAATGTTAGTAAATCAAACCCAACAACATTTAAAAGGATAAGACATTATGACCAGTGATGTTTATCCTAGGAATTCGAAGTTGGTTTAACATCTGAAAATCAATCCATGTAATCCACCATATTAATAGAATAAAGGAAAAAACCAATATGATCATTTTAAAAGATACAGGAAAAGCACTAGTAAGTGGGTAAGCAAATTGTGGTAAATACATAAAATGGAATACTACTCAGCAATAAAAAGTAACAAAATATTCCTACAGGGATGAACGTCAAAAACAGAATGCTATGTGAAAGATTTCAAATACAAAAGACCATGCTGGATAATTTCATTCATATAAAATTATAGAAAAAGCAAAATTAGGCAAGGTTAGTTTCATAATCACATTAGAAGGCAAAAATTCTCGTCATAGGAAAATGTATTAAAGACTTATACTACAAATATTGCCAAATGTAGTTTGGTTACACAGAGGCTGCAAATATGTGTTAAACAATGTCATCAAGTAATTAATGATTGGCTTTTTTCTTTATTAATTTTCAGAATAATGCATTGGTATCCTAGCAAACTCTGGAAGTGGCAATGACTTTCTTTTTTGGAATATCTTTAGGAACTCATGGGTTTTTATGTACTTGGTGTGCTTCAATTTATTGCCATTATTACAATATTTTTTTGATGCTCAGATTGCCCCAATATGAAAGTCTTCTCAAATTAGTGCCTATACCCCTTTGGGCATGATCTCAATGTCTTTGATGGATTCCTTGCTTTCAGGCATTCAGCGTATCACAACATACTCAAAAGAATTGGAGTAAAACAATTTCTTTGCTTTAGAACTGGATAAAAGCTTAGAGAGTAATAATTTTACCACTAAAAATAATGCTTATAATAAAGATATCTTGGAAAAGAGTTAATTTGCAAAGTGTTTGATGGTTTAAAAAAAAGCTAGTGAAGACATTTTTAATAAGATGCACGTGGGAAGGATGCTGGGTAGCACGTGAAATCTGGGTTGAATTGTTTCTCTTTATGGTGTCACAACAAAGGTGGGGCTACAGTGAATTTTTTCCTTCTGTGATGAAAAGTAACTCATGAAGTTAGCATCTTTAGTTGATATTTTTTAAGGCTAAACACTCATTCAAAAATAGCAAACAAAATTGTGAATGTTTTTACTGCACAAAATAATAAAACAGCTACAATGAAAATGAAGCTTGCTCGTTGGATAAAGAAAGTTGGTTGTGGGGACCTTGGGTCATTTGAGTCTCTTAGTTCATTTACAAGTAATTAAAATAACAGCTTTAGTTATAAAATAAATAACAGTGTTGGTTATCTTCCCTTTGAAGTGGATTGCACCTGCGTGAGCAGGGAATGGAGGGTTCTCCCTGCACCTTCAGTAGCCTTCAAGGTCTGGGAAAATAACCACAGCCCTCTGCTGGCAGCCCTGGGAGTAGGAGGAGTCCGCAAAGAGAATGATTTGGTTGGGTAGCTAGAATTCCAGCTTAGCAGATAAAGACACCTGAGCAGAAATGAGCAGAAGACAGTCAAGTCTTCTCCACAGGATGTGGATAGTATCTTAACCAAGATAGACAAGGAATACATTAAGGGAGTTACGGCCCGAGGAAAAAAGGACACAAATGAATGAACAAACCTGTTTTCCAATTTCAGCTCCTCTTCCCTTCTCTCCTACTCAAAACTGTTGGAATACTACACCAACCCCAGTGTTTTTCACACAGCAGGGCAAAACCATTTATGATGTCAGGACTGTCATTAAGAAAAAGACAGAGAGAGAGAAAGAGAGAGGAGAAGAAAAGGGAAAAGAAACAAAAGGGCAGAGCATAGAAAATATCAGAGTGCATTTCACATGGTAAAGGTAAGTAGTGTTTATAAAATGTTTCCATTTTCCACACGTTTGCACATAAACACACACCTCACAGGTACATATATGCAGTATGTGTGTGTGTTCTAGGTTGTGACTTGAAATGTATTTTTAGGATGGGTCTTGGTGAAAAAACTTTAGAGCTACTGCACGGCCCTAATGCATCTTGTGGATCTTTGGGGCTCCAGCACTTTCCTCTGGAAGAAAGGTGCTTAATCTTCAAACATTGAAAGGAAATTTTGAAAGGAAAGGATCACTTGGACATCACCTCCTTCTTGATCTGTCCCTTCTTCCCTCTTTCAGGCAGGCACAGGCAGCCTTGGCTTTTGCTGTAAGTAATGGCAAATCGCTGGAGAAGTCATATTTAGAATCTGCAAGTTGTTGCTTCTGTTGGCGCTGTAATTCCGGGTTGAGTTGCTGTTCTTCAGCAAATATGCCAAAGAATTCCAAAGGTGAATGAATTCTGAAGTGTAACAAAACAACATCAAAAACAAACAAAAGGTGGCAAAGGAATACTCTATTTTGTTTGTATTTTTATTAGTCAAGTCTCTAATTTAATTGGATGCTAACTTCTGAAGAGGCCACGTTTGGTTTTTACAACGTAAGGGGGATAGTCTAAGAGCCACTGATCCCCCGTCATGGGAGCTGCCTGACAAGAATGCAGATTCCCAGACACCAACCCCAGCCTACTGAGTCAGAATCTTTTATGGCTGGACCTGGGAATCTGCATTTTAAACAAGCTTCTCATGTGATTCTTATACTAGAATCTAAGAATTCTAGACTAGGCCTTAACTTTCAACAAGTAATTGCTGAATCCTGGTACTTAGATTCTAATGATGTATATCTGTAAAAGCCTGTTGACTTATTGACACCCTTCCAAAGCGGGAACATAATTCTGTGGGTGAAACTCCCTACCGTAGACCTCACCTTATGCTTTGTGCTCCATCTCTCCACAATTCTGGTTTTGCTTGGCACTACCTGCTTTCTTCACATTCTTCGTCTCTACTTGCAAGGAGCCTGAAGGGTGATTAAAAACTGCAGGCCTGGAGATCCCTAGTGTGAAAATTAATAAAGGAAACCTCAACTAAAATTGGAGTAGTAGGCCTGTAGAGGGAGCTCTCACACCCTACCACTTGTGTCAGTTCCCCAAACAGGAAGAGTTATACCTTGTATCTCCAACAAGAAGGTGTCTCTACTACCCTGGCAGGAGACAGGAAGATTTTCTTTTTGCCTAGCAACAAGCTCAGCCAATGGAAAACACTGCAGCTCAGCCAATGAGAAGCCATCATCTGCCTGAATTCTTACTTTCCTCCAATGAACTTTTCATTTTTCCTTTCCTAATGACTTCCTTGCCCCATCCTCCCTCCTATAAAAGCTTTCCACTTTGTGTAACTTCTTGGACTATCTCTCTGCTTGCTAGATTCATGAATCATTTGGTAAAGCCAATTAGATCTTCCAGTTTACTCAGTTGAATTTTGTTTGTTAACACTAGAAAAGCACCTCCTCCCATCTTCTCTGGCAGTGCTCTAGACAGCTCCTGGAGCCTCTGGCAAGATTAAATTCCCTGGCCCCACAACCTCGAAGGGAACCTAGCTTGCACAAAGACCCATAAGTCACACTCTTTCAAGGCTTTATGGTTTCAATGATTGTGTGAGCATACCTTGTAACTAAATGCATTAACAGCAAAGGGGTCCAGGGCATTCTGTGATCTTCCAACAGGAACCCAGTTTTCGTTTTTCCCAGCTTTCAATCAAATTTAATGTGTGTCCAGATTCTTTATCCGAAATTTGTTTTACACAGTTTTACCACCCCAAGTCCTTTTTAGGTTCAATCTCCATGTTATTTTCTTCCCCTTCTTGTTATTGCTGCTTAAACTCACAAGAGTGTAATTAATTTGGTCTTTGTAGCTCCCCAGTGACTATCTGGGGGTGAATTAGCCATGCTCAGTAGCTAGAACCGGGGACTGGGCTACAGTCATTCAGCCGTCCCTTTCTGCCAGATGGTTAGTTAGCATGTCTGATGCCAAGAGTCAGCCAGGTTCAAAGAGGCCAGAGTTGTGGGGAATCCCCAAGGTTCACAGCGAGGACACAGCAAAGTGAGGACACACCCCATCCCCTTAGGGGAAAAACCGTGAGCTGCCAGAGACCGGTGAGGGGTTGTGGCTGTGCTCTCAGCTGAGTTATGCATCGTTGTAGACTACAGCCATTGCCAGCACACTCGCGCACAGGACCGCGCCTGCCCTCTGAGGTGGGAAAGTTGGCTACGCGTTTCTGACGTCTTCTGCATTTCCTTTAAATTTAGGGCGCTAGTAAGAAACGTCCAATAGCCCCATCCATTCACATTGTGAGTGTGTCACTATTTACAGTGGTCCTGCTTTTCAGGGCGGATCAGACCATTTCCTTTTCTCAAAGAAAGCAAAAAAATTCCGGGTGTAGGAAAATGAGAACCAAATGAGTCATTCTGGAAAACACCCTATAGCAATTGGAGATGATTTTCAGGTTAGTTTGGTTAATAACTATTATAATTCTCAAGCACTAGGTCAGAGTTAATAGAGGCAGTGAAATGAGTTTGCCAGGTCAGAATGAATTCTAGCCACAAGGCAATAAATTTTTACCCAGCAGTGGAAAACTAGCCTGAAAATGTGCCCTAATCTTTAAGGCTGCTTTTAAGCACAGAGGCTTTTTTGTTATTGTTGTTGTTTAAGCTTGGGATTGTGCTATTCCCACAGAAAATCTCATCCTTTCCCCTTTTCTCATTCCTACTCCCACTTCTGCTCTCCAGAATCTTTAGCCAATGGTTTCTTTTTGTTTGCTTGTTTTCTGAATAATCCTATTTGCCTCGTTATATGTCAAAATTTTTTTTTAAGTTTTAGCTATTTAAGTAAATGCCCTGAATTGGCAGCCATAAGGCTTGAATTCAAATCCCAAATCATTGAGCTACGATCACATTACTTAACCTCTCGAGACCCTGGTTTCCCTGTTGTAAAATGATGGTGATAATGTTTTTCCAAGGCGGACACTGCTAGTTACCTCCGTATATTCATGCTAGCCTTCTTCCATACTAACAGAATTCTGATTTGGGTAATAATCCTGGTCTAAAAAAATTTAGTTCCCCATTTCCCTGCAGAGAGAGGTTGTTATGTGACACTGTCTGGGGGACTGAGATGTGTGTGGAAGTCACGAGGTAGGAGTGTAAACACCACCTACCACAGGGCAGACCCAGCCCAGCAGCTGCCTTCTGCCTTTGTTCTTCCCCTTCTTCCATCCTGGAAGTTGATGATAATGTCTGGAGGTAGAACAGCTATCTTATGTCCATGACAATGAGGACCACAGGGTTAGGATGAAAGAGCAGAAAGACAGGTGTCTGGGTCCCTATGCTTGCCCTGGATTGGCCCGGCCAGGCTAATTATTATGTATGGAAAGGAAACACCATGCTCAACCAAGCCACTATAGTTGGGTGTCTGGGACATGCAGTTGAATATAACCTCTAACTGATACATTACCCGATAGAATTGGTGTGAAAATTGACGACGATAAACTATGGGAATGCACATATGCCTGAAGCATAGTACTGAACACATTTTGTTTGAAGAAACTATATTATATTCCTCCATAGGTTATAAAAGAGAACACAGGAAAAGTTTGACTTTTCTTGAATCCCTAAAGGCATGACTAGGAACCTTTATTGTAAACCTCTTAAAATTGAAGTAGGCAGGGATAAAAATTATAAACAAACTTTATTGTTGCTGTAGAATGTGCTGCCCTACACCATGGTCTACTGCCATGTGTTAAGGGATGGATATGTTGGCTTCTTGCTCAGCTCTGTCTTCGTTGTAGTGTGCCTCCCTGGACTGTGGATGCTGGAGTCAAAAAGCCATATTCCAGAGCCTACAGCAGCCCAGGTTCTGGGTGTGATTCGGAATTGGTGAATCAGATGCGCTAGCATGAGATTTGGAAAGTGACGATTAGGAAGGAGGCAGCCACACTTGGCTACATCTGCTGTGTCTGCTGCTTTCCATTCTTCTCCACAACGTCAGCAGAGGTCCTGGGCACCTGCTGTGTGGGTTCTGAGAGGCAGGGCTCCCCACACCCACTCTGGAGACATAGACTGTAGCAGGTGTGGTGTGGTCCAGAACCGGCAGCGAGAGTGGCCTCCTAACTGAGGAAGTGGCTTTATTCTCGTGGAGTCCTGATACCAGTGGAGTCCTGATTGCAGAAAAGGCATGGCTCTGTTCATGACCTGGTTCTGGGCTGTGACTTGGGAGAGTTTTCTAAAACTTCAACTAGAGTCTATTTCTTTAGTCCTCCCAATTATCCTATAAGCCATTGAATCCTTGAGTGTATCCCTTCCTCCTTAAATTAGACACAGTGGGTTCTGTTTTTTGCAACTGAACCCAGAGCTTTGGAGCTTCTATTAGTGTTGTTTACCAAATATTTCCAGCTTTAAGGAGCATAGTCTCTTCCCTGTGAAGCTATGATAATGGAAGCAGATGCTGAGATGGAGACTATGTGTGTCCCTGCGGGATGACGGTGAACAGAGCCTTTTGAAGACCCTCCCAATGGACATGGGCACAAGTGAAAAATAACCCTTTTATTGAAGCTGTTGATATTTGGGGGAAATTTGTTACCACAGGATTATTTATCTTATCTTGAAATGATACAGAACTTAGAACCTAAGCGTGGGGTGCAGCTTTAATAATAAAATAAACCCTAAAATGTGTGGCATTGGCATAACAGCTGGTCAAAGTGAGTCAAGGAAGCTGTTACTGAAGACTGGAGGTATGGAAAGCCGTGTTTTCCAGTGGTGAAACATGTGGTAAAAGTGTTGCCTGCAGTAAATTGGAAGGCAAAAGGCACACCTAATTTTAGGGAAGAGGTTGGAAACAAATCATTATTACTGTTTGCTGGTTGCTATTAGCTGCATTTGGTAAGATATTACAAGAAAGAGAGATGTTCAGAGAAGAATTGGTCAATTTGTAAGAATAAATAAAAGAGACTAGAGAGTTTACAAATTCAGGGACTTATAAGTTTGGGAAAGGCAATTGCTTCTCAACACAAACAGTAAAAGATAAAATTGATGCTTTGAGCCACAAAGGCCTGTAAACACTCAGCTTTGTAGCAATGATCAGATCACTGGGCATGGATTGGGGCATGGGGCCCTAAAATTCCTTACAGTTGGACCAAAGGACTCAAAGTGACAAATGGTTCAGGGGAAAGAGTGTTGCTCCCACTGCTAGGTTCAAGGAACCTACAGTTAGGGAGGGAGGGAGAGAGAGAGACTGGGGCAAGCGAGCACAGAAATATGGCAAAGAAATATGTCTAGAAAGGAAACACAGAAGTAGGTTAAAAGTCAGCCAATTTAAGTTTGGAAGAGTTTTACTGCTGGAAGAGGCACCAACCGGGATTAAAACTGATTGTGGCTATTTGAGACGTAAAATGACCGTTGGATTCACTACCATCTACAGGCAGGAATTTGGCTGAGAAAGCAGCTCAATGCCCACCTCAGACAAGGCCAAGAAGGTGGATGGGAAAGGAGGAGCACCCCAAGGGGAAGGGCCGTGGAGCTCAACAGACAGAGGCGCCCCTCCTAGGACACCTGCACGGAGTCTACTGAGGGAACGCTTCTCACCTTCTGGGGGGGTGGGGTCTAGACTTCTGCCCAGTCTAATATCTGAATTGTAACAGGTCAGCGACTGTCACAGTTTTCCCATTCTTCCTATTTTTAATATGAGCGTTAATCAGGAATCCTGACCCTGCTCCACCACTGGATTGTGTGTGTGTGTGTGTGTGTGTGTGTGTGTGTGTTTGGGGAGGGGTGTGGCTCTGGATCAAGAGGAGATGCACATGGACCTGTTGCAGAGGCCCCTTGCACATTATCCTGATAGGAAGACTACTAGCCATCACCAAGAGACCCTGGGCTGTGGGCTTGATGCCATCACTGGGACTTTTGAGTTATCTTCCCTGCGAAGGGAGTGAGTGAATGTATTTTGTATGCAGGAAGGAAAGTGAGAGAAACATTTCCTGCCCAGAAGACAAGACTGTGACAACAATTAGTACTAGTCACTGAATGTGTCTGCTGCACTCCTGATGGGCCTATGCTGGGATTATACCTTCCCTCCCCTCACTTTTAAAGTGAGGCATAGCTGTGTAACTTGCTTTGTTAAATTAAATGTGAACAAAAGTGACATTTGTCTTTCCTCAGTACTGTTGCTTTTTTTAAAATTGTGGTTAAAAACCACATAGCATACAATTCACCATCTTAACCATTTTTAAGTGTATAATTCTGTAGTGTTAAGCATATTCACATGAATGTGCTTGTGAAACAGATCTCCAGAACTTTTTCATCTTGCAAAATTGAAACTCCATACCCATTAACAACTTTCTTTTTTTCCCTCCCCCAGCCCCTGGTAACCACCATTCTGCTGTCTTTATAAATTTGACTGCTCTAGGTATCTCATGTAAGTGGAATCAATCATACAGTATTTGTCTTTTTGTGACTGCCTCTTTCACTTAGCGTAATGTCCTCAAGTTTCATCCATGTTGTAGCATGTGACAGGACTTCCTTCCTTTTAAGGCTGAATAATATTCCATTGTATGAGTAACCTACCTTTTGTTTGTCCATTTATCCTTCAATGGACATTTGAGTCACTTCCACCTCTTGGCTATTGTGAATAGTGCTGTTATGCTGAATACTGTTCTAAAGAGCCGGTGTATAACTCACTATGCTCCGTTTTTCCTGCTGCTCTGAGCAAGGAGGCGCACACTCAGAGGAGCTTCTCTCAGCCTGGGTCCCTGACTATCAAAGTGAGCAGAGCTCCCTCCTGACCCCCGTTGGACGTGAACAGTGAGTGAGAAGTAAGTCTTTGTTGTTTTAAGCCACTGAGACTTTTACTCTTTTTTTCCAGTGAAAACTGATAAAGTCTTAACTTTTAAAGTTAAAATTTGACTCTTTCAAAGTTTCAATGCAGAGAAAAACATTGATCAAAGACTCCCATAGTGAGGAAGGCTGCTGTATTTGAGTCCTGTCCTTCTGTTGTGTCCCCTTGGTTACACATTCTTCTGGAGGTTTTTCTTGTTTTGTTTTTGTGGCCATGGCCATACCTGTGACTTCTCCTTCTTTAGCTAGCCAAAGCCTGGAGAAATCCTAAATCCTTTTTTCTCATTCCCTATCCATTTATCTCATTTTCGATACTTTGGATTGGCAACATCATGGCACCTTGTATATTTGATAGGAGTAGGTTTGACCGTGAGCATCAAAACTCCCTAATAACAGAAGCTTAGAAGATAGAGGTTAATTTTTTACGCAGCTTCTTTGTATGTCACGGTCCAAGATGCCTGGTCTGGCTTTATTCCTCGTGTACGCATGTTGGCCAGCAGGAAGGATAAAAGAGAAAGAGAAGGAAATGACTCACTCTTTAAGGCAACTTCTAGAAGCTGTATTTACTATTTCCACTTATATTCCATGACAGAATTTAATCACATCAAACATCAAAGGAAATTGGTAAACATGGTCTTTATTTTGGGCAGTGATGTTCTCCGCTTTCTGTAAATAACATGAAGATTCTACTTTTGAAGAAGATTAAAACAGATATGGAGGTATAACTAGCCATGGTAGGCAGAGTAATTGTCCCCCAAAGATGTCCACATCCTAATTCCTGGAATATTCCTGTAAATATATTACCTTTCATGGAAAAAGGATTTTGCAAATGTGATTAAGGTAAGGATCTTGAGATGGGGAGATTATCCTGGTGGGCCCAATCTAGTCACACGGATTCTTAAAAGTGGAGAAATTTTCCTGGCTGTGGTCAGAAAGCAGATGTGACTACAGGAGGAGAGTCAGAGAGATTCCATGCAAAACAGACTCAACTCACTGCTTCTGGCTTAAAAAAAGAAGAGAGAGGATCATGAGCCAAAAAGTGCAGGTGGCCTCTAGAAACCGGGGACAAATGCTCCCCTAGAGGCTGCAGAAAGGAACGCTGCCCAGCCAGCACCATCATCTTAGCCCAGTGAGGCCTATGTTGGACTTCTGACCTATAGAACTATAAGATAACTTTTTTGTTGTTTTAAGCCACTAAATTTATGGTAATTTGTTAGAGCAGCATTAGAAAACTAATACACTAGCGTCTTAGCCACAGTGCTCCCCTTTGGCCACCCAAATATCCATGCACACTCTTTTTTTCACACATAGAACAGATTCGCCTGTCCAAGGGAGAAACCCCTCAAATCCCATCCATCTCTTCCATTTACAGTGTCCAGCTCAAAGTCCAGGGCCACCAGGAGATATTCATTCCTTCCCATCAGATCTGGATGTAGCCAAGTTATCTGCTCTCCAAACACCTAATATATTGTGATGGGGTAGACAAGACTCATTCTCCAGCACTAAGTTCCTTTGCTGGCTCATCCGGCAGCCCTGATGGCAGGTTCTCCCCTTCAGGAGGATCTCCCTTGCCCGCTTTCCTGTGTACTCCCAGACTCTGCCCTGCGGGGAAGTCCTCCTTATGCTGCATCCTCCAGGGTCAGTATGAAGTGGGCATGAAGAGTTCATCCCATTTGGAAGCTGGTAAACTTTGGTATCCTGCTTCTTCCTGATGTAGGTTTGAGTGCCCAAGGATCGCTTTGGAGGTTAAACAGTTTTGGACTTTCTAAGTTTGCAGTTTCCTTGGCAACTTCTCCCAAATGCTTGGTAGGCTTCCAATTTATTTACTTTCAGTCAGTTCCATTGGAAATTAACAATAGCCACATGTTGTCTAGATGTAATTTTTAAGCCTTGAGATTATTCTTTTAAATACCGGCCTCTATGTTCTTCCCGTCTCTCCCTCTCAACAAAATGATGGCTACCTTGAGGGCATATGAAACAATAGACTTAGGTAGAGAGAAATGTTTTTATTCTGATATTTGCTGTTGGAATGTCTCCCATTTTCTGACAGATGATTCCTAATAGAAATAGCTTGCAAAAAACTTGGGGCCACAGTCTTATTTCCAGCTATGACTGTTGAATCAGGGCATACCACTTTTCTTTGCCCTGCAAAACTCCACATTACCAGACTTTTTGTGAAGTTAGTATGCAAGCTGCAGGCAGATATCCCTCTCTTAGTCGAGTTATTCCTTACTTTCTCTGCTTTCACACTATTCAGTTATAGCCTGAGTGTGTCTTTTTCTTGTAAGACTTTGCTGAAGGCGGCAAGAAACATCCATACATACCTACATTCTGAATTTTTCCTACCATTAACCCTGCCTATCAAGGTTTCTATGGCCACTTTACTACCAAATATTTGCCACAGAATAACAAGCATATCAGTTTTCCAGTTTGCTTGTCTTTCACTGCTTGACCACTTTCATTAAGTCACATGTTTAGTTCTGTTACTTGCAGAACCAGACTTCTAGGTACCAAATTCTAATTAGGTTTGATTGTGAGCATCAGATACTCCAAAATAACAGTGGATTACACAAGGTAGAGGTTGTTTTTCTACTTCAAGTAAAAGTCAGGTCTGGGGCTGATTGGAAGCCCCACAATGAGCAGACTCAGAGGCTTTATCATCCTCAACATGTAGATTCCATCTTGTGGTGCACGATGGTTGCTCCACCTTTGCTATCATATCCACATTCCAGCCGGCAGACATAAGAAAGAAGAAGAAAAGGGAAGGAGAAGGGCTCTCTGTCTCCCTTTAAAGACATCTTCCAGAAGTTACATCTCCTGTTCCATTAGTGAAAAGTTATTGACATTGCTACACCAAGCTACAAGGGAGAATGTAGTCTTTATTTTGAGTGTTCATATGCCTAGCAAACATTCGGGGCTTCCACTTCTGAGGAAGAAGTGTAAATAGATATTAGGTGGCAGCCAGCTGCAGTCTCTGCTGTACTTTACTCTGGTTTATAGATGTCAGGGAATTTGGTGAGTAGAACTAGGTGGAGCTGCATTACAATGGATCACGCTGTCCGTTCTGAGCTGGATCATTGAGGGATGAATCTTGTCATTCAAATGTAGAGACAGCTCATAGTAACAAAACCAAGAAAAGAACTGGAGGAGGCACGGCTGGCATTTCCCAGTCCTTTCTTAATAGCATTCTAGGTACCTTGACTTTTCTCTATATTGGCTATCTGATGGGCAAGGGGAAACATAGGGGTATTGGGCTATGTCTGTCAACTCCCCAAAGACCTTGATGGTTTTGCTCTAACTGTCTACCTCATGAAAACTGGATAGTGTGCATCATAGTTTACAAAGCCTTGCAAAACTGAGGTACCAGAGTCAATGACCTTCACCATGGCCAGCTGTCACACAAATATACCCTTTTGGCTGTAAGGGGAACCAGATGCCAGGACAGTTCCTTAATCTCAGGTCTAACCATGTAACACTAGAATAATAAAACAAGCTGTTTTGCCTCTCTTAATTACGGGAAGAATTTTGAACATTTTGATTAAGTTTAGAACCACTTTTTGTTTTTGGGACTCTGAACAAATTGGGAGTTTCACTGGCCTCTGTTTCCAAAAACAGGGGAAGGAGCTTAGGGAGCTTTACTTACGCCTTTGGACTTCAAAAGAAGCTTTGAGAAATGATCAGTGGTTTCCAAAGAAGCATTTTAAAGCTTTAGGATGAATGGGGTTATAAATAAATCAAATCTTATTACACAGCAAAATGATTATATTTTTTTCTATTCAGATGTTTTTACATTCAGTTTTCAGCTAACTTGTCACTTTCTTTACTTAGTGTACAAGAACCCCTCACTTCAGGGAAATGATCACTTATCAGAACACGCAACTTCAGAAGGATACATGCTCTGCTTAGCTCCAGACCTCTGTAGTCTGTGTCCCACACAGGGTCACCACACAGTGACATTAGAAACTAGAACTCCTCTCTCAATCTTTGGTCTAGTCTGGCATTTACACTGCTTTGACTAACATCTCTTGCTAGACCAAAGAGAAAGCCGATGAGGCTTCACATCTGCTTGTGACCCTAAAAGGAAACCATGAGAAATTTTAGTTTGAGGGTGAGGATCAACCGACTTTACATAAGAAGGATTTGAAGAGCTTTAGCCCCACAATCTGAAAATCAGCATTGTCCCCAGTGCTGTGGCCCATTTCTAAAAATTTTGTTGGGCTATTTCCCTGTACTGAGACCCCCTTCAGAGTAAATTGCCTAGTGTATCAGTGTCTTTGGACTGGAGAAGTAATACTCGTCTCAGATGCTGACGTGCCCCTCTTTCCTTAAAGGTTTAAATCAAACGTATAAAATCCTTGTATACTATTCATTTTTCTCCTTTATCAAAATGGCAAAATTAAAATAAATGGCATTCTGCTCAAGTTAGGATGTAGAATGTTTTGACAGACAATCACTTCCATCCTTAAATAGGAAAAAATTAGACAAACTAAGAAAATCATATTTTAAAAAACACAGAGAGCTGTTGAATGCAAAGAAGTCTAAAGGAACTGAATTCCAGAAAGGGGACAAATTCTAGCAATGTATATAAATACATAATAATGATACCAATGTAACCAAATTTTTTAAAAAATCACTCAAAAGTGTTATTTTTCTAGCAAAATAAAACTATTGAAAAAATTTAATTTCTTAATAATTTTTAGTAAACTTAACTTTAGACTTTTGCTTGATACGAGAATATAACTTTTAATTTAGCTACTAGATATTCATGAAGATATTGTTGACATTTTTCTTGTCAGCACTTGACATAACTAATAATGTATCAGATAATTTTTTTGAATTAAACAATAAAGTATAAACTATTTTTACTTAATTCTCAAAGTCCAACTCACACACAAAAACATGAGGAACAAACGTAAACAACGTTCACCAGGCCAACAGCAGCCCACAGCCATGTGCAGGCCACCTCTTGTGACAAGTCTTTGAGATCAAACCATTGAGCAAGAGAAAGTCCTCGATTCACAGCTTTCTATTAGCCGCGGTCTTGTGGAACGGATCTGGCATACATTTTGTATACCTTCCGTGAATTCAATGTCAATACTGCTCGTGTGATACCCATGAAAACCCAAAACCCAACAAGAGGAATTAAATACTAAGGAATAATATTTTATTTGGTAGAGTTGAGCTTTAGAGGGCTGCATAACATTGTAATATTAAGATTTCTTTTTAACACTCCCCAAGGAACAATTTTTGTTCTGTTTGGTGTAATAACACTCCACTGAGAATGCATAATGTAAATAAATTTAAATCACTGACAGAAAATATTTATAAAATAAATATTTGCAAAAAAGATATATTTTCCCTTGAATTGTGTAATTTAATTCTTGGGGGGGGTGGTGGTTCTTACATGTAATTTTTATGTACAAGGGATAACTGCCCCTCTCTCTTAAAAAAATTCCTTAATTTGATTATAAAAGTCAGTGATCCCAAAGCTCATTTAATAGAAATTCATTCTGGAGCACACTTTTCCTGGGGACTTCAGGGAACATCTTGTGCAGTGGTGTCCAGCCTGGGATCTTTGAAAAATTATGAAGCTAGTAATGGAGTGTTGTGAGGTATTTTCAACATTTCAAAATGCCTAGATGAAATCACACTCTTGCTGGGCTTTTTTCCTCTAATGTGCTCAGTTTTATAGGTCTTTGTTCCATAAAAACAGGACATCAAATTGTTGCTTAATTACCTGATGGAATTGACATCTCCTTCCAGCCCAGTCATCTGCCCTGCTCTCTGCCTACCATAGCTTCCCTCATTTGTGTCACCACCATTCCTAATCCCCCTTAGAGATTTGTCAGAATTTTTCACAGAACAAAAAATGAAACACTTAATTATTGCTCACTAAGTGACTTTTTCTAGACATAATATTCAGAAGCACAATGTCCATGGTTAAAAATTATTAACAGGAGAACTTAGTAGTGAAAATGTTTCCATTCCTTACCTAGCTTAACATTCTACAGGGGTCAAATGCATTTTCCAAGGTCATGCAACTGGTTAATGATGGAGGCAGGATTAAGTCCCTCCCAAATTTCTGAATAAAACCTGCCATACTCTCCACTACATTAATGCTGTCCTCGGCATGTATAGCCTTCAACGCTTGTGCTGTTAGTGGCATGAAGGCCATTTTCTGTGGATAGAGGTTAGTGGCTGCCTTCATAGCCTAAGGCTTGTGGCAGCTACTTCTGCCTGCTCGCTTGTGTGCCAGGGCATTGTCCTCAGCCCAGAGCACAGCAGAGGGCTGGGAGGCACAATGCTGGTGCAGCGTTTTTGACAGATCCCTGAAAGCAAGCCCATGTTGTCTGTAACCGCTGAGTTGTGCTGTGGTAATTGTGGTTTGCTATGATGTCCCTAAGGCACTGCATGTTCCCAGGATGTGATCTGAAGTATCAAAGAATTATTCTATTTGGAACAGTTTTAGCATTTACTACATATGATAGCATTCTAAGGTGACAATATGGCAAGTCCTAGTCAAATACAGTTTGTTTAATTGGACTTTAAAATAAGATTTCTGGAATACAATTCAATAGAAGACTCAAAGTCGAGAGCCATACTGGTTGTTTTTATGATTTATAACTTGTTATAATAGTTTTACTTTTGCCTCATCAGGCTTTTGCTGACTATTATGGTATGGCTTTCATTGATTTTTTTACTTCTTTGAACTACTCAATCCTCTGAGTTCTTTAAAACACAATTAATCCATCAATTATGCATTCATTCAATAAATTCATTGAGTACCTACTATGTGCCAGACCTATGCTAGATACTAGGGAGACACTGGTGAAAAAAACAGACACAAAATGTACAGACTATAAAACTTATAGCACAAATAGATATAAAATTACAACTGCAATGAGTGTTACTGAAGGGAGGGTACAGTGGCATCGCAGCTTATTAAAGGCAGGTTTGATGAACTTGAGGACAACAGGAAAGGATTCTTTGAGGAAGGAATGATTGAGCAAATCATTCTGATGTTGTTTGGGGTATCACATGAGCAGCATTGGCATTGAATTCATGGAAGATACACAAAATGTATGCCGGATCAGTGTTCCACAACTATAGGGTACAGATGGAATAAAAGACTTATAATGAAACACTATAGATAGTGATATGCCAATAAATTAGATTCCCTGGATGAACTGAACAAATTCTTACAAAGAAGCAAATTACCAACACTGACTCAAGAAGACATAGAAAATACGTATTGACCTCTATAACAAGTAAGGAGATTGAATTAGTAATCAAAAACCTTCCGTCAAAGAAAAGCTCAGGACCAGATGGCTTCACTGGTGAATTCTGCAGTGTATTTAAAGAAGAATTAGCACCAATCCTTCACAAACTCTTCCAAAAATAGAAGAGAAAGGAACATTTCGTAACTCATTCTGTGAGGCCACTGTTACCCTGATACCAAAGTATATCAGAAAAGTATATCATAAGAAAAGAAAACTACAGACGAATATCCCTTATGAATCTTTAGCAAAATACTAGTAAACCAAATTCAGTGACATGTAAAAAGGATTATACACCATGACCAAGTGGTATTCATTCCAGGAATCCAAGGTTATTTCAACATACAAAATAAATCAATGAAACACACTATATCATAAAATAAAGGAAAAAACCCCACATGATTATTTCAATGGAAGCAGAAAAAGCATTTGACTAAATCCAACACCCTTTCATGATAAAAATACTCAACAGACTAGGGACAGAAGGGAATTTCCTCAAACTAATAAAGGGCATCTATGAAAAACCTACAGCTAACATCATACTTGATGATGAAAGACTGAAAGCTTTCCTCTAAGATCAGGAACAAGCAAAGGATTTCTGCTCTTAACATTTCTATATTTAACAGGGAAACAAACAAACAAACAAAAACCAGGCATCCAGATTGGAGAGGAAGAAGTAAAACTATCTCTATTTGCAGATGACATGATCTTAAATAGAGAAAACCCTAAGGAATCCACACAAAAAAAGCTATTTTATAAGTTCAGCAAATTTGCAGGATACAAGATCAATATACAAAAGTGAGTTGTGCTGTATATATTATAGTGACAATCCAAAAATGAAATTAAGAAAACAATTTCATTTACAATAGCATAAACAAGAATAAAATACTCAGGAATAAATTTAACCAAGGAGGTACAGGACTTGTACAGTGAAAACTACAAGACATTGCTGAAAGGAATTAAAGAATACCTAAATAAATGGAAAGACATCTTGTGATCTTGGATTGGAAGACTTAATATTGTTAAGATGGCAATAATACCCAAATTCATCTACAGATACAACGCAATCCCTGTCAAAATTCCAGCTGCCATTTTTACAGAAATGAACAAGCTGATCCTAAAATTCACGTGGAACCCAGGATAGTCAAAATCGTCTTGAAAATGAAGAACAAAGTTGGAGGACTCACATTTCCTGACTTCAAACCCTACTTCAAAGAAGCTGCTGTTTTTGGCTTATGGTACTGCTATTTATGGTACTGGCATAAACATAAACATATAGATCAATGGCATAGAATTTAGTGTCCAGAAATTAACTCATACATCTATGACCGATTGATTTTTTCTTTTCTTTTTTTTTTTGAGGTATAAATGACATATAACATTATATTAATTTCAGATGTAGAACATAATGATTTGATATTTGCCTATATTATGAAATGAGCACCACAATAAGTCTAATTAACATCTATCACCATACAGAGTTACAAAAATTTTTTTCTTGTGATGAGAACTTTTAAGATTTACTCTCTTAGCAACTTTCAAATACGCAACACAGTATTATTGACTATAGTCATCATGCTGTCCATTACATCCCCATGACTTATTTATTTTATAACTGGAGGTTTGTACCTTTTGACCTCTTTCACCCATTTCACCTGCCCCCACCCCTCACCCCCACTTCTGGCAACCATGAATCTGTTCTCTGTATCTATGAGCTTGGTAGAGTTTTTCGTTGTTGTTTTAGATTTAGATCACATATAAATGATATCATATGGCATTTGTCTTTTTTGTAAACAACGCTATGATGAACATGGGGGTGCATATATCTTTTTCAATAGGGTTTTCATTTTCTTTGGATAAATACCCAGAAGTAGAATTGCTGGATATGGTAGTTCTATTTTTAATTTTTTGAGGAACCTCCATACTGTTTTCCATAGTGGCTGTACCAATGTACATTCCCAACAACAGGGCACAGGTTTCCCTTTTCTCCACATCCTTGCCAACACTTGTTATTTCTTGTCTTTTTGGTAATAGCCATTCTAACAGGTGTGAGGTGATATCTCATTGTGGATTTGATTTGCATTTTCCTGATGATTAGTGATGCTGAGCATCTTTTCCTGTACCTGTTGGCAACTTATCTGTCTTCTTTGGAAAAACGTCTATTCAGATCCTCCACCTATTTTTTGATTGAATTGTTTGCTTTTTTGCTATTGAGTTGTATGAGTTTTGTATATATCTTGGATATTAATCTCTTATCAGAATATGATTTGCAAATATTTTTTCCCATTCAGTAGTTTGCCTTTTCATTTTGTTGATGATTTCCTTTGCTGTACAGAAGCTTTTTAGTTTGATGTAGTCTCATTTGTTTATTTTTGCTTCTGTTGCCTTTGCTTTTGGTGTCAAATCAAAAAACCATCACCAAGACCAATGTCAAGGAGCTTATCATATGGCCAAATGATTTTTGACAAGCCTGCCAGGACCATTCAATGGGGAAGAAATAGTCTTTTCAACAAATAGTGCTGGGACAACTTGATATCCACATGTAAAATAATGGGTTTTGACCCCTCCTTCACACCATATACAAACATTAACTCAAAATGGATCAAAGATCTAAATGTCAGAGCGAAAAGTATAAAACTCTTAGAAGAAAGCGTAAGTGTAAATCTTCGTGAACTTTGAGTACGCAATGGCTTCTTAGACATGACATCAAAAGCACAAGCAACCAAAGAAAACATAGATATACTAGACTTCATCAACATTAAAAGCTTTTGTCCATCAAAGCACACTATCAAAAAAGTGAAAAGACAACCCACATTATGGGAGAAAATAGTTACACATCATATATCTGAGAAGGGTGTAATATCCAGAATATAAAAAAACTTTTACAACTCAACAATAAAAAGACAAGAAACTCAATTTAAAAAGAGCAAAGGATTTGAGTAGATATTTCTCCAAAGAAGATACATGAATGGC
The DNA here is from genome assembly GCA_031878705.1 of Tapirus indicus. NCBI lineage: Eukaryota > Metazoa > Chordata > Mammalia > Perissodactyla > Tapiridae > Tapirus > Tapirus indicus. The sequence continues at coordinate 6,734,176 of CM062933.1, forward strand.
CAATAAGCAGATGAAAAGATTATCAACACCATCAGTCATTAGGAAAATGCAAATCAAAACCACAATGAGCTACCACTTCACAGCCACTAGGATGGCTATAGAAATAAAAAAAGAAAAAGAAAATAACAAGTGTTGATGAGGATTTGAAGAAATTGAAATCCTCACACATTACTGGTTGAAATGTAAAATGGCTCAGCCACTTTGGAAAACAGTTTGGCAGTTCCTGAAAAGATTAAATATAGTGTCACAATATGATTCTACTCCTAGATCTAGACCCAAGATAATTGAAAACACATATTAATATAAAAACTTGCGGGGCCGCCCGGTGGCGCAGCGGTTTAGTCCGTGCTTGGCAGCCCGGGGTTCGCGGGTTCGGATCCCGGGCGCCTGCCGACGCACTGCCTGTCAGCCATGCTGTGGCGGCGTCCCATATAAAGTAGAGGAAGATGGGCACGGATGTTAGCCCAGGGCCGGTCTTCCTCAGCAAAAAGGGGAGGATTGGCAACAGATGTTAGCTCAGGGCTGGTCTTCCCCACAAAAAAAAAAAAAAAAAAAAAAACTTGCACATGAATGTTCATAACAGCATTATCCATAATAGCCAAATGGTGGAGATAACCCAAATATCCATCAAGTGATGAATGGATAAACAATATGTGGTATATTCATACAATGGAATGCTTTTAGCCATAAAAAGGAATGAAGTACTGATACACGCTACCACATTGATGAACCTTGAAAACATTATACTAAGTGAAAGAAGTGAAAAGAAGCCAGACACAAAAGGCCACATACTATGCTTCCATTTATATGAAATGTCCATAATACGCAAATCCACATAGACACAATGTAGATTAGCAGTTACCAGGGGCTGGGGAGGGGAGGACTGAGGAGTGACCGCTAAGGGGTATGGGATTTTTTTTAGGGTGATGGAAATGTTCTGGAATTAGTGGTATGCTTGTATAACTTTGTAAGTATATTAACAACCACTGGATTTTACACTTAAAAATAGTGAATTTTTTAATAGGTGAACTACATCTCAATAAAAAAAAAGTGAAGAAGGAGGCAGAAGAGAGAGAAAGAGATGCAATGTTGCTGGCTTTGAAGATGGGGAAAGGGGCCCATGACCCAAGGAATGTGGCCTTTAGAAACTGGAAAAGGCAAGGAAACAGGTTTCCCTCCTGAGTCCCCAGAAAGAAAATCAGCCCTACCAATACCTTGATCTTAGTCCATTGAGACCCATGCCAAACTTCTATCCCTTCAGAACTGTAAGGTAATAAATTGAAGTTATTTTAAGCCATTAAGTTTGTGGTACTTTGTAATAGCAATAATAGAAAACTAATACAGTACCTCTGAGACATCCAAGTGGAAAGGTCCAGTGTGCAGTTCAAAATGTGAGTTCGGGGTTCAGAAGAAAGATTTGGGCTAAAAATATAACAGTGATTTCTAGGCTTATCCTAACTAATTTATATATGTGTGTGAGAGAATTAATTCATTTGATACCTACAGTCTAATAGGCAATAGGTTATTACCTATTATTTACATTTTTTACATGAGGAAACCACAGCTTAGAGAGGTTCAGTAAATTCTCTAAGGCATGGAAGTATCAACTGGTAGAGATATGACTCAAATGTGGGGAGTCTGGCTTCAGAGCTGGGGTCACTTCTCACAAATAGTTCTGTGAATTATTATTGTGTAAGTGATAATTGAAGCCATCTGAAAACAATGATTGAATTAAGCCATATGGAACATGTCAGTCACCTTTACTAGAGCTCTTTTGGAGGAGTGATGGGACAGAAGCCAGATCAGATTGATGAGTGAATGAGAGTTGAGGAAGTGGAGGCTGCATGTGTAGACAACTTTTCTATAAAATATGCCTGTGAAGGGGGAGAGAAAGCACAGTCTCTGTGTGGGTGAATGGGAGTTGAGAGAAGTCATTTTTCAATGGAAGTCTTGAAGATATTTAAAAACTGTTGGCAAATTCTGATGGAGGAAGTAAGAAAAAGTTGAAAAAAAGCCATAGGAGAGAATAAGTATCCCTATTTTAGCATTCTGAGAATGAAGGGAGGGGTGGGATCCATCACACTGCGGAGGGATTGATCTTACGTAGGAAAGGGGTGATTTCTTTATTATATCAGAATGGAGTGAAAGGGATGGGGGCGGGTGGTTGTATTTGGCATCAGGAGGATGAGGACTTCTGTTTTCTTCTCTCCTGTGAGTATGAGTCAAGGTTACCCTCTGAGAGTGGGGGAGGTGAAAGGAGGGGCGGTGAAGGAGTGGAGGTGGAGGTAGTGGTTGAGGAGGTGGCAGCCACGGCATTGAATCAGAAGTTTGAGGAGAGTGGAGAAGGCTTGAATACTCCTTTTGGAGAATGAGAGATTGACCATAGGGATGGTCATAGATTGACCAGAGGGATGTCGTGTTTTTTTCAGTTTTGTGGGCCCATTTAGGGATTTATCTGGTTTGCTACTATCATGTTCAATTGTTCACAAATTACTACATGTGTCTTAGACTTTTCAGCCCCAACTGTATTTTAAAATTCTTCTAATTTTCCCTGGATGTCTAGGACAGTGTTGAGAAAGCATTTAAGAGATATTTTTGGATTGATTAACTAGAGTATCCAACTAATCAAAATATATCAGTTCCCAACATTTCCAGACAAAGGAGGTTTACTATAACATGTTTGTAAAAAGAAAATAATCTAGATTTCTTTCCCAAATTCTGCTGTTAGTAGAAGTCTTTCATAAAAAAAGAACAATTATAAAGTATCTGTTTTAAAGTTTCAAAAAAAACAACAACAAAAAGACCTTATACCACAAACGCTAGAAAAAACCTTCAACTCTCTCGTTTTTATTTTAAGGTTAATAAACCTCTTCTGTTTTAAGTTTATAGATTCATTACCCATGGAATAAACATTCAAACCAGAGTGTTGAATAGTGGGAAAGCGAGATCCTTTCTGAGGAAGCAGACAGTGAAATAAGGCACAAGGGATGACTGGGTAAAGATAAGGAGACTCCTGCCAAACTCCTTTCCTGCCTATTATAGTCCACAAATCTGTGTGTGGTTGCAACTGAGCTTCTCTGAAACCCTGTTCCATTCCAGAGGCTGATAAAAAATGTGACCATTTAGCTACAAATGGAAATCTCGGAGTATGTGAAGCATAGCAACCAGGAAAGAGTCCCAAGGAAATCACCCAGCAACAATCAGAAAGTTGAAAACAAAGCAACCCAGTAACCAAAACATAACCCAGACATACTAAGGAGCCAAAGAAAGAAGGAAACACTCCAGGCAGAGCGGAGATGCTCTGTGTCAGGTTCAAGTCAACAGCGTCACTAGACTTGCACTTGCTCACTCGTATTTAGTCTCCTATGCACCAGTGCTTTGCCAGGAGCCAGGAATTCTAAGTTGAATAAGAACTAGTCCCTGTCTTCAATAAAATAATGATAATATATCTTTAAACCCCAGCAGTAAAGAGTGATAAATGCCAGGATAAGTCATCAGCAAAGTGCCATGGGAGCACAGAGGGGTGGGAAGGTTAGGGCTATGTTTAATTTGAGACATCTTTGGCACATTTGGCAGTTGGATTTACGGGGTGGAGGCTGGAGCAGACAACCTGAATGGCAATATAGGTGTAGGAATATGTGTAGGTAGTAGTGAAAGTTGTGGGTTTGGAGAAAGGCATGGAGAAACTCATGAAAATGAGTGAAGAGCTCTGGGGAACATTGACACGTAAAAGGGGAACCAGAGAAAAGGAAGATGGAAGGAGGTAGAGGTAAACCAGGAAAGATAAGTGACAGAGGGAGGGCAGAGAGAACTCCAAGAAATAGCCAGTGCTGCACAGTACTCCAAAGTATATGTTGAATTTGGAACCAAGGAGGTCATTGGTGAAATTTATCAGACCAACTAAGAGCGGTGCTGGGAGGAAGCCAAGTTACCACTGGTGGAAGTCATGCTGGTTGAGGAAGGAGAGACAGCAAACATAAATATTTTCATGGTATTGTGAAGGAAAATGTAGCAACCTTTGCATTTGAGTGGCACCCTTGGACACAAACTTGCCAGCGGCTATTCCGCTATTCGAGTAATCATTCTAGGCTCTATTTCAAGACTTCCCCCTCATTTAACAGGATCTGTGAGGAAACCCTGAGGAGCCAGGGTTTCTCAGCTGAGTATGAAGCAAACTGACACTTTCCAGCAGTTATCAGATATGGGATCCTTGTATACATGATTTCATTTAATTCTCACAGAAATCTTTTAATAAAGTTATCATTTTAGCTTCAGATTCGAAGTAACGATAAAAGTGAGGTGTAAGTTCAGTAGCATTCCCACTAACCTCTGGACTGTTGTCACTTTGCTTTGATTTTATGGCCTCAGGAAGACCTTTCACTTCCCCTGAAAAGCCTTGGGCCGTCAGCTGTCTGAACACTGCTTGTAGGGTGTATCCCAGCTCCTCTTGCACGCAGCATCACAGGATCGTCGCCTCTGCCCAGTGCCTTGCTCCTGGGGCTCAGCTCTTGTCACTTAGCTGATCCCTCTTTTGCCAGTCCCAGGTGATCCTCAAACTACTATTTCTTTCAACCTTTCCCCCCCCCTTTTGGTCATAGACTGAAAAGATCATGTTGCGTCTAGAAGCTGTGTCCAATCCTATGATGATTTTCTTCCAACTGGAAAAATGTACTCTGAGCAACTAGTGTAAATCATTCTCCTGCTCCTCGTGTTCCCATTTCACACCAGGTTGGACTGTGGGAAACTGCCATTTTTGGAGGTCAGAAAAATTAAATGCCAGCAATTCCATACAGGCTGTTGGTGATCACTTGAGCTTCCCAGAGGAAGTGATGGGAATATTGATGCTTTAATTTAATGTTTATACAGTTTTTGTGTATTTTAGTTCTATTTAAAAATTTATGTTATTTACATAATTTGTAAGGTCAGTCTATTATTTTAGCATCTAGGAGATATACTAACTTCTATAGAACAGGACCCCAACATGGTATAGATTAGCTCAGGAACCTGCGTAAAGCTCCATATTGTTTCCAGAGTACATATCTAAAAAGGTGAGTTCTTATAGCTCAGTTTTTGAAATAAGAAACTGTCAAAAACTGGTCTTCACCACCAGGTCTCTGTGTTGCTGAATAATGTACCTTTTACAAGTTCAGTTCTGGGGCTTAACCCATTTTCAATTTCTCCAGCAACATGTGAACAAAACCCATATTAACTTTAAATATCAAGCTATGTGATCATGTTGACAAAAAATACTAGATTAAATCACGTAAACTAAATGTCTACTTTTTATTTGGTTTAAGAGTTCCTTTTAATACATTCTTATTTCCTACAGGCTTAGACTCTTAGACTAGAAAGCCTGTCCTTTGTAATACTCTGAAATCGAGCTATTGGATTTAAACAGTTCACCAAACACTGACAGCATGCTAGCACCACCTTCATAGGATTCTGCAGTAGAAGAAAAGAACCTCAAATGAGGAGGTCATCAAATTTAAATCCCATCCCTTTATGCCTGAAGAACCTATAAAACATTCTCCGTATGATAGTTAATGCAAATATTACTTATATGTTTTTAAAAATATGACTTTAACTTCAAACCATTTGTTTTAACTGTAATCTCGGGTTCCATTATAAACATATCTGATCTACTTCTAGCTGACAATCTTTCTGATTTTTTAGGAAAACTATGCTATCTCTTCTCAGGTCAGCTTCATTGGATGATTTCGATGTATAGCGTTATTTTTGGGGAACAAATACTATCCTCCCCGCCTCACGTTTCCAGTCATAAGTTCTACTTTGCCTTGTGATAGTGGTATTTACATAGTACAAAAAAATAAGAAGTCTCAAGTTCAGTTTGTGATGTTTAAAGATAGATGTATATTTAATATCAAATGATAATATATAAAATAATTTGTATCATAATTGATTTCTATACTCACTATTATCTTTATTTGGGAAAAATGGTATTGAATCTAGAAGGAAAGAAATTAAAGAGCTGAAAGAGTGGCCCCCAAATCCAAAGTATAAGTGTTTAATAAATGCTTTCTTAGTAAGAAATTCAGAGGAAAAAATAAGTTAAGTTGGAAATAGGAAGGTAAAGTTGGCTGAGAAAGTGGTCATTTGTTAAAAATAAGACAAACCTTCATCAGAAGAAGGAAACAGTTGCATATAGGCTAATAGTTTTGTAGGAAAACTCACAAATATTCCAAAGACAAAACTGTGAAAGTGTACATATTCAGTTTTAGTTTAGAAAATAACTGGGCTAAAAGAAGGCTGAGAGGTTCCAAACTCTCAGAGAATACGATCTCTCTAATGGTTTGGGAATGGAGTTTTGTACCAGAATTAAAAACCCTGAGTACATTATCAATCTGGGGGGAAGGAGAAGCCTTGGCAGTGGGCACTGTTAGTTGAAGCATATCATGGAGGAAGCACTACAAGGTGAAGCAGAAGAGACTCCAAAGGCGTAAGAGGAGAAACAGGGAGGGCAAGCCTTGGCTTTCACCTCTGAGACCCTATTGTAGAGTGGTCTTAGTCAGAGAATGTGAGAGCTGGAAGTGACCTTGAGAACTGCTGCTTCTACTCTCTCAATTTCAGAGAACAAAATTGAGCTTAGAGAAAAGCTATATGGTGGGAGAAATGGGATTTAAACTGAGAAACTGTTCCCAGGCTTGGGAAAAAACTTTATGTTATTTAACATCACCTAATATGTTCTCATTAGTTATTGCTAAGGTATTATTATAGTAAAAGTGATGCGGTGGATGCATGTAAATGCATAAAAATGAGCAGCAGCAGCAGCAGCAGCATTGCTATTTTTACCGAGTGTTTGAAAAGAAAACTCTGGCACCCATCCTAGATAAAAGACTCGAATAATCCCCTAGAAGTCTGAGGACCAGATTCTAGATCAAACTTCTAAACTGGCTTGAATCCTCGCCCAGTTCCTGGCCTCCAACTTTCCTGGTGGGAAATGATTATTGACCCTCCTCAACGAGGATGTGTGGACAGAGCATAGATTTTTGCCCCTCTGTTGGATGTTGCCTGGAGAAGTGGGGCTGACACTCTTCTTTGCAAGCAAGAGGCCATGATGGGAAGACAGAATCAGAAAACCTGAATCTCTGGATTTCCCTAGTGCCCCTTCTGTAAGCCACCCTCATGGCCTGGGTGGTCAGCAGGTCCCTGGGGCAGACCATTCCCAGACATTGTGATGGAGCTCTTGTCAGCAGCGGCACCCAGCTCCCAGGAGCTAATCCCGTTAGTGGTGTCCCCTCTTTGTTCCTGGTGACAGGGCCTTCCAGGGGCTGCTCCATCTGCCAGCCACAGCTCCTGAGGAGAGAGTGCTCTTCTAGAGTCTTCCCAGTTCCAAGCTCTGGCTCCTTCAGTAACAAGACAGCTCTCTATTATTCTTTCTAAAGGCACCCCATGGCGCAGTTCCTGCTTTGTCACAGTGTTTTCTAACCTGCAGCTTCATAGACCGAGAAGCCATTGAATTATTGCAAGAACCCGTGAATCAATATCCACACCAAGTATGTCTGTAACCCAAATAAACTGTATTAGTTGAGTTATTGTGCTACATATCCTGCACTGTGCCAAGCCCATTGCATACATTATCTCACTTAATCCTCACAAAAATGCTATGAGGTGGGCATAGTGATCCCCCCTTACAGGTGAGGAAACAGCCACAGGAAGGTTAAACAGACCGCTCAAGATCATGCAGCTAGCAAATGGATAAACTGGTATTCAAATCCAGGTCATTCAATCTCAAAGTCTACGGTCTTAACCATGATATGTCTCTTACATATGTGTAGTCACTTTTTTACAAATATTTCTATGTGTTTTGATTAAAAAGTTATAAATACGTTTAAAAGTATTATATAATTTATGGCAGATTTCTTTTATTTTGTCTTTTCATTATTTTTCTACACTGGATGTACCTCAACTACCACATGCTTGATACATGATACAGTATTTTTAAAGGGCTTTTCAAGAGTCTTGCTGAAATATTTATATTTTAAAATATGATAGAGAAAAATGATTTTATGAGTTGATAGAACATCACACTTGTCCCTGCTCTTTTATCAGCATTTTGCTGCACCTTAGGCAGGGACCCCACCACTGATTGTCCCCTTTAGAGCACTGAAACACCTCTCAGTTAAGACCTTGAGTTACATTAAAATCGTCAATCCTGACACAAATAAATTGAAATAAACAAAATAGGGTGAAATTATTTTAATCAGTTGGCTATTTCCTTCATTTCTTTATTCACCCAACCAACGAATTTTTATTGGTTCCCAGCAGGCATTGAGTCAGAACCAGAGACACAGCCTCCCAGCAAGAGATGGTCCCAGCCAATTGCAAGAAAATGTGACACCTGACTAGTAATTTCTCCTGTTAAAACTCATTCCTTCTTTGTTTTCTATATTTATATTTTATATACCCTCACCTAAAAGAAATTCACTTAGCAAATATAAAACATAAAAAATACAGGTAAGTTAGAATTTTGGTCTAAAGAATCAGCATGTCCCGCCTTGCCTGCTCCCCAGACTCCGAAATTCTACTCGCCGCTGAGGTCATTCTACAGGGACATTAGATACCGTGGCTGCTGGCTACATCTTCGAATCCAGGTTGGCACCCCACTGTACAGGTGCTCTGCTTTGGCACAAAGGGGGATTACAGGGAAAGTTCTCAAAGAGCTCTTATTTCTGCTTTTGATTCTAAAGAAAAATTCTGAGTAATAAATTTTCAGGAAATTCTACTTCAAATTTTTAGGTTAGAATCAAGAGCTAAGTTAGACAGGAGGAATTTAAGGAACTTTTGCCCACCTGGAAATCAGCAGCATCAAGATGGCTTTGCTGCTATCCCCAGTGACACAGCCTGCATCTAAAAATTGGGTTTGCCACTGCCCCTGGGCCTGAAGCCCATTGTGAGTAAACTGCCACGAACAGCGTGCTTTTCAGACCAGAGCCCTTCCGTGATTCCTAGGACACTTCTTTCCCCGAGTCTGCATTTCTGTCCCTAATGCCTTGGCAGCGTTGGAGCCCTGCTACCTGCCGGCAGACTCACCCGGTGCTGTCTGCTCAAGTCACCTGCCCCGAATCCTCCATAATCAGGCCCTGCCTACCTGTAGAATGCTGAGTTACGTGGTGTTAAATTCTCTGACGTTGGCTTATCTATCACTTGTATGTTGCTCTGTCCACTGATAACCATTTTTCATTCATTCAACAAATATTTATTGAGTGCCGGGCATTTTTCTAGGACCTGGAAATATAACTGTGAACAAAATAGAAAAACAAAAACCAAATAACCCTGCCTTCGTGGAGCTTCACATTCTAGTAGATACCAAGGCCTGGTAAGGTTTCCCCACATCAACCACCACAGCTGGACACTTTTCCTTGTACCTGAAAATCTTATTTCCAGGTCCTAATTCTCTACAGTCGGCTCTCTCACTGCAATGAAGGGAACACTCCTCTTACAGGATAAAGAGTATTATATGAAGAAAGTGCACACAACCAAAAGCAAGTACATAGGGGTGGCATAAACCTAGAAATCAAAATGAGTTGAGGTTTGCAAAAGTGCAGAGAAAAGCAAACACAACTTGTAAAGTTTGATTTAAAAAGAGGAACAAAGAGGCAGCAGGCCCTTTGGGTAGAGTCAAGTCGGCAGTGACCTATTGTTGAAAGAGTGCTTAGGAAAAGCCATACTATTCACGCTCAGTTTTACTTTTGTCTTCTTGGTGAGGAGAGTAGGGAAGGGAGAGGAGGAGAGGAGAGACACATTAGAAGGAGAAAGAGAAGCCCTAAGTGGGAGAATCTAGTTACTCTAAATAGTCTCCCAACTCTGATAACTTGAACCTAACATTCTGTGAAAAATGTTCAAATTACATTGCTGATCTAATCTATAAAGAAGTAGAGCTATAAAGAATGGTAGAAATGCTGGTTTACTGGAGATGGGCAAGTACTATCCCTATCTTCAAGAAGTAGAAGAAGGGATATTTTGCATAATAAATATCAATGACTTAATATTGGTGTTTTTTAGATGTATAAACCACTTATTAATAGACAAGGCCTATAGACCTGTTTTTTTCTTGGACACACCCACAGTGTGGCCACTACAGTGGTCTTGGTGTGCTGACCTCGGACATGAAGGCCCTAAAGCGGCACCTGAGTCTTCTTCAATTGCCCCAGGTCTTTATGAGGCTTGTTGTCCAGACCATTGGCCAGGAACTGGATGTAACTTCCATACTTCATGTCATTCTGTCTGTTCCAGAGCCAGTCTTCGATCTTGTATTGGATAAGAGTCTGCATGTTGGTGATCACAAGCTTCACCTCAACCTCAGTAGACTTTCTTTGTGAATCAATGTCTATTTTCCTCAACACCACATGAGCATACCTTTGCCCAACATCCTTAATGGCAGTGACGGCAAAGGTTATTTTCTGCAACTGATTGATGTTGGTGTTGAGTATTTGCAAACTGTGCTGGAACTTCTTGAGGATCACTAGGGATATGGCAGTGGCAGGTAGGCTTCCTGTGGGAGAAAGAGGTTTGGAAGCCTCTAGGTAAGGGCAAACTATGGTCCATAAACCAAATATGGCCCATTGCTTCTTTTTGTAAATAAAGTTTTATGGCAACAAAGCTGTGCCCATTTGTTTATGACTGCTTTTGTGCTACAAAACATTCTTGAGAAGTTGCAACACTGACCATATGGCCCGCAAAAGCCTATTTTTACAATGTGTAAAATTTACTTTATTTACTCCGTGTCCCTTTACAGAAAAAGTTTGCTGATCCTTGCTCTAGGTCAGGAAGTATTGTGCACTAGGACTTGAGTTTGCTAAGAACAGTTATGTCCAATGAAACAATATATTTTTGATCAGGTTTACTAGGTATACAGATCAGGGAAATGTTGTTCACGTTGAACACCTGGTCTTCACTAAAAACTCAACCACCATTTCTTGAGCATTTAATATAAGCCAAACACTGGGAATGTAAAGATGAATAATAGTCTAGTGGAGGAGACACATACATAAAGGGATAATTCAAAAAAAATTAGTACTATGAGAGGAGTATGTCCAGAATGGTGAGAGAGCTTTGAGGGGGAGTTTACCAATTAGAAGAAGACAAGGAACAAGTTGATTACTGAAGGAGTGGGAATTAGCTCCTTGATGAAGCAGAGTATTACAAGCAGAGACATTTGCTTCAGCAGTGATACAGGTGGTAGATTTAATGGGAGAATAAAACTTGCTGTGTTATTGTTATAAAGTGAAAAGTGGGAAATGGCAGGAGATGAAGGTTGAGACCAGATTCAGAGAAGGAATTTTTGCCAAGCTGATGAGCTTGGACTTGATTATAGAAGCAAAGAAAAACTATGCAGGCATTTTAATTGCTGGAGTAAAACTGTCAGATTTGCAAATTAAATGAGCCCCTTTGGCAATGGTGTGAGTCAAAAGAGAAAACCAGGAACCTGACTTGGTGGTTATTGAGAAAATCCAGTAGAGAAGAGGTTAGTGCCTGGACTAGGATGGTGATGGTATGGGTTGAAAGAAGGAGCAGATTTGAGACATGTAGGATGTAAGATAGACATAATTTAGTGACATTTGATTTAGTGATAAAGAGTTTGATAAATCAGGAATAACTCATGGATTTCTGGCATGGTACCTCGATAAATGATGTTATCAGTAGCTGATATGGGGAAATCAGAAGGAGAATTAGGTTTGGGCAAGGGAGAGATGATCAATTCAGTTCTGAACATGTGTATGGGAGGAACCTGTAGGTTGTCTATTTGGAGCTCTGCAGCAAGTAGTTATATATATAATTCTGAAACTTAGGGTGAAGATGGGGCAAGTTAGCCACCAGTGTACAAGTAGTGGTTAAAAATATAGTAGAAAAGCATGTGGATTAGAAAAACATGGATCCAAGTGGAACCATCAAGAAGTCCAACATTTTTGAGTGATGAGCAGAGGAAGAGTAACTTATAAAGGACACCAAGAAGGAACTGTTAAGAAGTCAGGAAGAGGGCCCATTTTCCATAAATTGCCTATAAAAAATGGATAAATATGGTCTGGATACAAGTAAAATCAGGCAAATTGAAACCACTTGAGTGAGCATATCTAAATGTGCTGATTAATGCCTGATGTCAGCCTGGAGGCAGGACCCTAGTGGAGAGAAGCAAGACTCTCCTTTGTATTCAGCATTTCAATCAATGTCCTAGATTGAAGACACCCTCCTTAAATGTTTGGACTGTGTGAAGCTGAGAAGAATAGGAAAAACATCAGATAAAAGAATTAAGATGTGAGATAATTTTGACTGACTGGAGCCACAGGCTCTATCTAATAAAATAAAATTTAAAAAGGAGTAGAGGTTCGGCACAAGTACTGGATGGGGTGATGTGACTTAGCAATTGATTGTAGAAAGAAAAAAACTTATAGGAGCTAGTTGATACTTAACTTAGTATCAGTCAACAGCATGAAATGGCCACCAAGAAGAGGTAAGATGAGTTTAGACTGATTAATCAGAGCATAGTATCTAGAACAGTAGTTCTCAAACTTTACTATGCATGAGAATCAACTGGGGAATTTTTACAATTCCTTCTGCTCAAGCCACACTCCTTATCAATTAAATCAGAATCTCTGGGGGTAAAACCTAGGCATCAGTATTTTTTTAAGACTTCCTAGATGATTCCAACGTGCAGCCAAATTGGAGAACAAGTAAATAGAATTGAGAACAAAAAACAGAAGAATGTTTTTTAACTGGTAGCAGGAGATATCAGAATCACCTGAAGGTATGTTTTTCGAAATACACGTGGCAGAGCCCTTCTTCCCAGGGTTGTGATAAGCCTTTTGGGTTGGGGTCCTCATGTACCACCCTACTCCACTTGGGTTGAGAATCATTGCTCTAGAATAGCTCCACTCTGCACTGCTCAGACCACACCGAATGTCCTGAGTTTGTTCTGGTTGCCACTCTTTAAAAAGGCTGTAGATTAGAAGACTCAAACTGGGGGCCACTTGCTGGATCTTTGGTCCTGGGGACAGGGGGAATGGTGGGAGTGTGGAGGGGTGGTAGCTAAAAAGTGAAATATTGTCAATATTTTAAAAATCAAGAAATTTCATATGATCTTGATTTTCAGGTTCTCTTAAAAACTTGTCAGATCTGGCGAATCTGAGGCCACTGTCCCCCCTGCAATAATCATTTGGAGCTGAGTAGCTGCTGCCCTGTTTAGAGCAGGCCTGTATCCTCCAGCCTTGCGCTCACTTATTCAAGTTCTCAGACAAGCTCTCGTAGATGTCTGAGTTGGCTACCCCTACTATAGACCAATGGATCAGGTTCTAGAAAAGGGAGCAAGAAGGTGGAAAAATCTACAAATCATGTCATGTAAGGAGTGCTTTTAAATATCCAGGATATTAGATAAAAGAGAAAACACAGGGCGGTTCTTCACATTCTTGGAGCCTTGTCACGTGGAAGAGGACTTGGACTTGCCGGGGCCCGTGATGAGGAGGTAAGACCACTGGGTAGAAACTCCTTGGAGACAGATTTGAACTTCATATCCCAATTCATTTTCTAATAAGCAGAGCTGTTTAAAGAGAAAGAGATGTCTTTAGAGATAGTGAGTTCTCAGCCATGGAGATGTGTTGGGCTAAATTTCCAACACTTCTGGGGAAAAGGCAGGCTTGGGATGGGCCTAAGGGTAGGAACAGCCTCTGAGCCTGGAGGTGGGTGTGGAAACTGATGCCACCTGACCGGGGGCCTTGATGTCTGGAACCAAGGGGCAGTTGCTGAAAACTACTTCCTCATGAAGTGTTGGATCTCAACTAAATGGTCAGTTTGAGTTCAAATTTCCAATCCAAAGAGAGAGAGGCAGGATTAGAAGGGTGTGAATTATTGGGAGCAGTTTGGAGCAGATAGTGGCAAGAGGGTGATGCAGCTGTTCCTGAGTCTGGGGGAGGGAAAGAGCAGGAAGGGTGGTATTGGTAGACTAACTCTGGTCTTTCCATCTTAGGCACAGTTGGGCCCAGAGTGCTAAAGCGCCAGTCAGCCCTGAGGCGGAATGTGGGGAATACCCAAGCATTACATGAGATGTGTCTTTTAATGTGCTTCCCAGCCTTGATAGATTCTGATTCCAGCTTTGAAAATCACCACCCCTGACAGCCAAGAATAATTTGCATAAGTCCTGCCTTTCCTGGTTATGCATTTGTGTTTTGGGATGAAGTTCAAGCATTTATCTATCTTCAGACATTTGTAATCTTTTTGAATTGTATGAAGAATCAGGTGAGGGATGAATTTGGCACCTGCTAGTAAATTCACTTTAAATCGATGAACCCATATTCATTTGACAATAGGACTTTTTCTTTAACATACTTTAAAGATTTTTTTCTAATTGTATAATATACATTCTTTGTTTTTAAAAAAAGGAAGTCACAAAGAAGAAAATTAAAATCACCCACAATTGTATCACCCAGAGATAGCATGCTACATAATTTGAAATGTACTCTTCCACTTTTTCCTTGTGCATGTTTTTTTTAAAATTAAAAATGGAATAATACTGAATGAGCTGTTTCATGACTTTTTTTTCCCTTACGATACCTCTAACTTTTTCTACATAATTAAATACGGGGGGTGCATAGAATGGTGGATAAGGATATATGGTGTTTTAGAGTTAGGCTGCTTGAGTCTTGAGTCCATTATGTAGCATTTCTGTGCTTCAGTTTTTCATCTATAAAATGAAGAAAATAATAGTTCTACATCATCAGATAGGATTGTGAAGGTTAAGTGACATAATCCTTGTGAAGTTCTTAGAAGAGAGTATTTGGAACAAGCTTAATGACTGCATAATATACAATTATGTAAATACATCATAATATATTGAAGCAATTTTATCTATTATACATTTAGCTTTCTCCCAATTCTAGCTGTCATCACAAGCTTGATTTTTTAATGCGCTGACAAAAATTGCCTGAAAGTCACATCAATAAATAATTACTAATTCTATGTTCTTTTATTTTTCCAGGTTAGGGGGACTCAGTAATTCTGAACTCCCTTCCTCTGGATGGGCTGCTATCTAGCTCTCTGATGTCAACCCATTGTTTAGCATATTATTTAGAAACTAAGAATAATGCGTTGTACTTTGCCAGCATGAGAAATCCACAAAACAAGCATTTTATTCAAAGAAAACTGTTAGAAAGAACTTATTTTTCTAAGAGATGACACAAAAATCTTTAGTAGTTTTTGTAACTGGTCTCAACAACTAATGATAAATGGACAATTAAAACTTATGCAAGGAAATTTATAGATCACTGCATCCAACAAAAGCAGAATATATATTCTTTTCAAGTTGTACATTTACCAAGGTAGACCATATTCTGGGTAATAAAAATGTCTCAATAAATTTAAAAGTATTCAGGTCACATAAGGCATGTTTTCTGACCACAGTGGAATTAAATTAGACATCAATAACAGAAAGATATGTGACAAATCTGCAGATATTTGCCTGATAACAATAATCCATAGGCTGAAAAAATCAAAAGGAACATCAGAAAGTATTTTGAACTGATTGAAAATGAAAACACAGCATATCAAAATTTGTGGGATGCCTTTAAAGCAATATGTGAGGGGAAATTTTATGGAACTAAACATCTATGTTAAAAAGAAGAAAGGTCTCCAGTCAATGTAAGGGATCTAGAATTGCCAAAGCAATTTTTAAAAAGAACAAATGTGGAGGACTAATACCACCTGATTACAAGACTTATTCTAAAGCTACAGTAATCAAAACTGGTATCACACCAACATTATGATCCATAAAATAAAAAATTAATAAATTAGACTTCATCAAAATTAAAAACTTTTGTTCTTCAAAAGACCATTAAGACAATTAAAAGATAATCCACAAGCTGAGAGAAAATATTTGTAAATTGTATTCCTGATAAAGATCTTGTGTCCAGAATATATACATGGAACTCTTAAAACTCAGTGGTAAGAAAACAACAACCTAAGAAAAACTGGGTAAAAGATTTGAATAGACATTTCACCAAAGAAAATAGGTGATAGCTACTAAGCAAATGAAAATATTCAACATCATTAGTCGTTAGGGAAATGCACATTAAAACCACAATGAGATACCACTACACAACTACTAAGATGACTAAAATTAAAAAGATTGATCATATCCATTGTTGGCGAGGATGTAGATAAACTAGAACTCTCATAGATTACTACAGGGAATTTAAATGATATAACCACTTTGGAAAATAGTTTAGCAGTTTCTTAAGTTAAACCTACACCTAGCACAGATCTAGTCATTTTCCTCTTATTTATCCAAGATAAAAGAAAGCATATTCCATACAAAGATGTGTGCATGAATGTTCATAATAGTTTTATTTGTAATATCCAAAATATCCATCAACAGGTGAATGGATAGACAAATCATGGTCTACACACACAATGAACTCCTATTCAACAATAAAAAGAAATGAACTATTGATCCACCAATCAACATTGGTGAATTTCAAAATAATTATGCTGATCGAAAAACCCAGACAAGGAAGAGTGCATAGTATATGATTCCATTCACATGAAATTCTAAAATATACAAACTAATCTGTAGTGATAGAAAGCAGATGAGTGGTTGCTTCAGAATGGAGAAAGGGGTAGAGGGAGGGATTACAAAGAGGAAACTTCTGGGGGTGATGGAAATGTTCACTATGTTGAATGTGGTGACGGTTTCACAGGAGTATCAGACTTTTATCAAACTGTACACTTTAACATGTGTAGTTGATTGTGTCAATTATGCCTCAATGAAGCTGTTAAAAAAAGGAACAAACTCATGTGTGCCCCCTTTTGAGCTCTGTGCTCAGGTTTCATACACACACGCTTTTGGGACTGCTGGGGTTGGTTAATTTAGCTGTTTAGTGTATGGAACACCACCATCAGTGAGCTTGCCTTAAGGAAACATCTTTGGTGGCTGAAGACAACCTCCCAACCATGCTTGCTCTCCCTCTCAGGACTGACCCCAGTGTAGCCAAGGCTCCTCCATCCTTTCTCCAGGCAATGTCAGAAAGTATATCACCAGATTGTGAGCCCCCTAGGCAGAAACCACTTGTTATCACAGAAGCATTACCGAGGGCCTGGTAAGTGTCAAGTATGGATTTGTATACTGAAATGGATTGAGCAGAATCACAGTGTTCTTAACTATGGCTATTGCGTCTACTCATAGGTTTACTTTGGCTCAGAATTTTATAAGGAGCCTGTTAGCTCAGGTAACTTTTGCTTTCAGATCCAAGATGCACAGTCCCATAGCAAATAAATTATCTACTCAAATTCCTGATGGTTTTGCAAGTCCCTGACAAATGATACTGGAGTATTTGGCAATTGAGTGTGACTGTCTAGAATCTGGGCGGGTAGCCTATGCCTTGCTTTTCTACGACTGCAAACTCCTAACTGTCTAGATTATGAACCTACAGTCAGGTTGGTTGTCTGAATCTTCTGCATCCATCCTTGTAATCCTGCCTTACTGCTTCCATGCGCCCAACATAAAAGCTCTTGACTCTACCAGCAACTCCCCCCGCACAAACAAAACACCACTAAAGGCGGCACAGGCTAAAATTACCTTCTCAGTGGTTCTCAACCCTGGCTGCACTGTCAGGAATGCCTGGAGAGATTTTAAAAACATCATGGGCCCCACCTCAGACCAATTAAATCAGAATCCCTAGTTGTGACCCCAGGTCATGAGGTGATTTTTTTTTTTTAACCTCTGCAGAGAATTCTACAGAGCAGCTAGTTGACAACCACTGCTAGGTCGATGGTGTCATCTTACTGTATGGAAAGTCAGCACTTTCTTAACATGTCTGAGAAAACCTAACTGACTGCCTTTGTTTTAGTATTTACAGCTACATTTTCCTGAAAAGCCAAGTTCTCTCATCGGTTATGTACAGGTCATGGTAGTTATGGGAAGATTTATCCTATAATTAAGAATAAAATGAAACAATTTCTGTAGGAAATTACATTGTACCATATAGTAAATTACACTTTTCACTGGGAAATTATGAAAAAAGAATTTGGCATTGACTAGAATAATATAATGTTTAATTTTTTAATTATATAATTAAAAGATAATTAGCTGAATAGGTAATAATTTGGCTAACTGCAGTGATTAAATGATTGCTTCCATAATGTAAATTACTTTCCCCCGTAGTCAGTGATCTAAAATATTTTCTAAACATCTAGTGGTATTTGAAATGTTAGATTGTTTTATGAGTCAATGGCCTATATTTGATTGATGGTCTCCCTGTGACCAATTTGTCAGCTGCACCAAAGAGACCAGGAGACTGGTCACCCAGGGCTGCGAGGGTCTGTCAGGATCTCTGGGTCGTGGTTAAGCAGGTCGCGTCTCAGGCGTCGCTCCGGGGTGGGAGAAAGGAGACGTGGCATGTGCTCGGGGCTCCTGGTTGGTGTGCTAGGTACTGTCTTCGGATCTAAACAAACTCTGAGTCTCCGTTGCTGCATCTGTGAAGCCTCACAGGATTGTTGCTACTGTATGCACAGTAATAGAGCTCTTAGCATAATACCTGGCATATAGCTAATGCTCAAGAAATGAGTAATTATTATTATTATTTTAAATTATTTTCTTTGCACCAGAGTGTTCTTATACTGCTCCTGGCTCTTTATTGGGTTGGTCAAAGAGAAGACCTGTGGAGGCACGGGGACACTGCAGAGCTGTTTAGGTCCTGGTGCTGCAAGATGGAATGGCAGGTGGGGGTGAGGCTAGGGTTATTGATGTGGGTCCCTCCTCCACTGAGGGTCTTGGGAACTGGGGCAAGCCCAAGGCAGTAGGGAGAGTTGTCCTTGCACACGGCTGAGGGAGAGCCTCTGCTCCGTAAAGCCAGCCTCTCAGATCCGAGCCCAGACAGTGGTGCCAGCAGATGTGAGAGTGGAAATCCAGCCTCTTTAACAAGCATTCCTACAGAGACTTGAAGTCTGTTTTCTGCTGTCTGTTAGGAAAAGAGGGTTTTTCTTTTTCATATTTTGGAAGATTTTTACTTCCTGACTTTCCCTTTTTCTGACATCATATACACTAATTGAAATCAAGCCAGATGTTCCACAGCCAAGTGGCGAAGAGTGAGGTCCCTTATCACTGAATCGCAGAATTTAGACCTGGGAAGGCTCATTTAGATCTGTGCTTTTTAAAACAGGTTCTCAGTCTCCCGAGTGAAGTGACCCGGGGCTAATGCCGCAGAGTGTAGGGGAGAGCGTGGGGTCAAATGGATAGGGCTCCACACACCACCCGCTGCTTCCCCTCTTCAAACTAAGGGATTCCACTTTGATCTGTTTTGTGTGTTGGGGTTTTTGAATAAAATTCAACTTGCAAATAAGGATTCTAGTAGTAAAAAAAAAAAAGTTAAAAAAACCAGAGAATTACTAACTCTTCCAATTTATAAACGGAGCTTAGAATGGTAAAGTGAGCTGTTTGAAGTTACACATTTAAAAAAATAATAGAATTAGGACTGGTAATTAGTCTTCTGATTTTCAGTCCAAGGACATGGTCCGCTATATCATGCTGCTTCTTAGAAGGTAGAGAAAGGCAGGTCAGAACATGTGCCACACTTTCCAGGCCACAGCTGTGAACACATTGCAAGAGAAATCTTCCAGCAAAGTGAAAGGAAAGCGGCAAAAATCTCAGCATCTTAACAGTAGAGTCACCCTGAAGGAAAACCATATAAAAAGGGACACAGAAGGGCATGTTTTCTCCTCATTTCTCTCTTCCATCGGAAGCTTTCTATTGTAATGCCAATTAAGCAACATGACTTAGGATAGGACACTTTGGAAACCGTACAAATGTTTATATGTACCAGAAATGTGGGAAGGACCCTGTAACACATTCGTTTCATGGCAGATCCTCAGGACAATGATAATTACAGAGAAGCTCAGATGGGTATATTTCTCACCACTGAGGCTTAGGAATCCTTATTTATGGCATTGCCCCTGTGTGGTCCTCAGCTGTAGCATCAATGGGCAATCAATATCTGCCCAAAGGATGCACCTTACTCAAAGGTATTTAATGGAACCCTGTGGTTCCCATCAACCATGCTCCATGCCCTCCTCTCCCTTTCCCTGGCTATGATCCTGGACTTGATTTATATTCTATTCTGGTAGTCTCACTTCAAAGTGCAACACGATTCTTCTCTAGGAATCTGATTTCTGGCTCTTCTATTTGTCTCGGTAAGGTCTCTGTTTTCAGCATCCTCCACCATAATCTCAATCACTCCCACAAGCCCACCTTCAATTAACATACAACTAAGTAAAACAGAGTGTTTGCTTCTCCCTATCCCCGGGTCCAAGCAGACTGCTGTCCATAAATTCCTCCTATATACAAATTCTAGCACTGCCAAGGAGAAGAAATCCCCTATATTTGTAGGGTAGGTGAAAGGAATGAGTGTTGAATGAAAAGAACATGGGCAAAACATCTGCACAAGCGGGAAGAAAAATAGTCAATTTGGGCAAAGAAATAAAACTCAATCATTGGTGAGTTTTGAGTGACCAGGACTGACAAAAAATGATCAGCACTTTCTCCCTGATTCACAGCGGCTGTGCAGGTAGAGCCACGGAAGCCGTCCCAGGGCAGGACTGCAGGTGGAATCCAGAACATGTAGTAATTTCTCTCTTTAGCACCAAATTGCAGTTGAGAAGTTTGCAGATCACTATTGCTAAACCTCCATCTAGATTCTTCGCCCTTAATTCAGTGCCCCTTAGCATTATTCTAATTGGCAATGTGAGCTTTTTTAAAAGGAATAAAATAAAGACAAAAGGCAATCATCTTGTTAGCATGACACATTCGGTGCAATGTGCTTTGGGTTGTTTTAAAATTACAACTTAACTAAATTTATCTTGGTTATTAGACCAATTGAATAGAGACATATTACTCTGATTTAACAAAGGGATGAAAGAATAATTAAAACATAAAATTTATGCAGGCACCATCTAACTACCTCTCTGTAGTTAAATGTAGTTGCAGTTTTCCAGCAAAGGATTTGTGGAGAATTAAAATGAAAAGAAATAAAGCCTTGGGAAAGTAGCACCAAATGGATGGAAAATATGAAATTAATTATCTCAATGTCAAAAAAAATCTGTTTCTTATAAAGAATTGGAGATCTGTTGAACTTCAGAATTATTTACATTTCTTCAGAAATGTTCTCACTGTCAGTGGAAGAATAACATATGAAGAAGTAATTTTGTCACAGAAGCCATGTAAGATAGAGCTGGGAGAGGGTCCAAAGAGCTCACCCAGTCCAGTCCTCCTGTCCAGTCGGAGGATGACCTCGACTGCTTGAAGTAAGCGGTTCCTGTCTGCTTTTGCTAGCTCTCTGTTTTCTGTAAAAATGAGCAAACAACTGAACAAAAATGAAGACCTGTTTTTCTTCTTGAGTCTTAAAATTTCTTTAAAGAAAAATTTATCCCAAACATTACAAATTTCAGATGCAGTTTTAGGTCTATTTTGTTCTATTTCATGTAATAGCAATACTAAGGAAAGGATTGAGTTATCAACAATTTACTAAAATTTTCCCAGCAGATATTAATTTAGCTTTATGTGTGTAGAAACAGAATGAACCAATTTGAAGGGGGATTAGTTAGAATTAAAAGCACTGAGAAAGGAAAATTGTAGAAGAAAATTTTGGTGGTGCTCATTCAGCTGCCATCCAGAGGAAAAGTCATGTTAGTCATCAGACCTGAAGTATTCAGGTCACATTGGGCATCTCACGTCAATTTTGAGGTCAGTACCTCAGGAAGACTTAGCTAGCAGACATTAAACTTGCAATTCAGTTGGTCCGCTGATTCAGCACTTATCAAGAAAAATTTTATCATTTAGATTTCCATGAAGCTCTGCCTACAAAAAGAAAATAAACTTTACCCTGGACGGACCATCAAATGCTTAGTTGGAATCATATCTAGAAACTTATTCTGGGAGACAGCAGCCTCTAGAAATTCTTTTGGTTTGAGGTTGCTGTGGCTTGTGCATGGGAAACAGGTGAAATCAATTCTGTTCCCTAACTGCAGCTGGTGGTCGTAAGGATCCACACCTGGGCCGAGGCAGGTGCAGACAGACCAGGGAGCCAAACGCTAAATGATCCCAGCCATTCTGTCTCTCAGAGAGTCCGCCTCTGAGATGCCCCTTGAGTGGGTGAGCCTCTGAGGTGCCGGTGAATCCTATAATGAAGAGCCACGGTTCCTGCAATCTTTGAGGCCAGATGTGCTTTTCAGTCTTAGAAGTGCTGCCTGCCTTCTAGTGACTGAAATTCTCCACCTATGAAGCCACCAGATGGAGTCTGCAAAGGTAAGGACCCAGGTTAATTTCCGATATGTGTTGTACGTCTGCAGGAGACCTAGATTCTGTACTTTTTTTTTCATATTTATGATTTTCTACTTTTTAAAATCTCTTATTATGGGTAGAGGAGGGGGTGTTTTGGGGGGAATATTTGTCATTAATAGAGGTGGGTTGGCTGGGAATTTCTAAATGGATACCTATAGTTCTCCTGCTAAGATGCATGCTCTCGGTTTGGACATATGGCCACACTTTGATGATTTTTCTAGCTTTTACTTATTTTTATTTATATTCTGGCAGAGTTGATTATCTTCAGGAAATATTGGTGGTGTGTTCAGTGGAGAGAGAGAATGGCTCTGGAGATAGACATGTTTAATTAAACTAAAAATTGTCCAACACATGCCCATATAAAAGGGAACCTGGTAGTGCAGGATGCTCGTTTCTGAAACAAATCTGAGACAAATTTAAATCTGTATCTACTCAGAGCCAGTATATTATAGTTATTTCTTCTCTGCTTACTGTCCTGGGATTGATGGGGTGGAGAGGTGGCAGGAAAGCCAAGAAAGAAAGAAAGAAAAAGACTACACACACACACACAAATCAGAGTATGATGTAGGGGCCGATCCGGTGGCGTAGCGGTTAAGTTTGCCCACTCCGCTTTGGCAGCCCGGGGTTCACTGGTTCGGATCCTGGGCGCAGACTGACGCACCGCTCATCAAGCCATGCTGAGGCGGCATCCCCCTTAGAGCAACTAGAACGATGCACAACTATGACATACAACTATCTACTGGGGCTTTGGGGAGAAAAAAAAGCAAAAAAGGAGGAAGATTGGTAACAGATGTTAGCTCAGGGCCACTCTTGCTCAAAAAAAAAAAAGCACACTGGGGTCGGCCAGTGACGCAGTGGTTTAGTTTGCGCTTGGCAGCCCGGGGTTCGCGGGTTCAGATCCCGGGCACTCACGGACGCACTGCCTGTCAGCCACGCCATGGCGGCGTCCCACATAAAGTAGAGGAAAGATGGGCATGGATGTTAGCCCAGGGCCAGTCTTCTCAGCAAAAAGAGGAGGATTATCAACGGATGTTAGCTCAGGGCTGGTCTTCCTCACACACACACACAAAAAAAGCATACACTGACAAAAAAAGAATATGATGTATTCACATGTCTGCAATACGTAAAAATATAGATGTGTCAGAAGTGACTGATGAATTAATGAATTTTTCAAATGTCTTTTCAGCATCTAATAATTGTGATCTTAAATACATTTTTTTTAAGTTTGCAAAAGATTATAATGATAGATTTCTTGATATGAAACCACAATTGGAATCAAGAACAAATTCTATTTGTTCATATCATATCCTTTGAAACTCTACTCACTTGAATCTGATGGATGCTGTGGTGTGCTGCTCAGAGGCCACCGTCAGCAGGAGGCACTTACTCCCCCAGCTGTCTGGAGTGTTGAGGATGCTGATGGCTCGCAGCTGAGTTCATCCTCAGGGAGCAGCCGGCCTGCCATGACTGGTTCAGAGCTCTATGTGGGCTAGGCTGAAGCCACTGTTGTAATTACATTGCATTTCAAATTCTCTCCCTACCCCAATCCCAGGTTCTCACTTCCTTAAAGATGTAGTTCCTGAGAGCGCTCCCCAAAACCCTTTGGCATGCCTGTTTCTCCCTCAGAGTCTGTCCAGGGAACCTAAGACAGAAGCAAGCTACATTTTATTTGCTAATATTTTAGGTAAAATTTTTGTATCTGCAATTTTAAGTGAGATGGGTTTAGCATTTTTTTAAATATCATCAGGCTTTGGAATTAAAATTAATCTGGCTTCATAAAAAGAGTTAGAGTTTTTTTTTTTTCCATGGCCTGGAAATGTTTAAACAACATTGGAATCGTCTGTTATTTAAAAATTAAACCCATCTGGTCTTTGTGCCTTTTTCCATGATAGATTCTTAATCACCAGCCCGCCATCTTCTACAGTGATTGGCAATTTAAGTAATTTATATTTTGTTAGGAAATCATTCACTTCCTCTGTGTTTTCAAATTTGTAGCCCTAGAACTGCAAGCAGTAATCTCTTAATTCTTTTAATCACGCCTGTATCTGTGGTTTGTCTCTTCCTTTTTAATCCTGCATATTTTCAAAGTGCCCTCTCATGTGCTTGCCACGGGCACTCTCTCCTTTAACCAGGTTCACAGAGAGGTTATCTGCTACACTGGACTTAAAACTTCTTTTAACTTGTGGATTTATCCATCCTTTCGGCTTTATTTTTGTTTTCTAGTTTATTAATTTCAGCTTTTATTACAATTAATTCTTCTTAGTTTCTTTTTTACTCATTTCCTAATTTCTGGTGAGTACTAAATTTCTTGGTTTTCTTCTTTTTTCTTTAATAACAAAGACATTTAAGGCAATAAATTCAAAGTGTAGCATTTGCTGTTCCATATCATTGCTTTCTCAATAGTTTGCAATTTTTTAATTTTTGTTTTTGAATCATGGATTAACTTTCCAAAAGTTAAAACTTTTATAATGTGTTTAATTTTATTTGAATATGAGCAAGTAAGGTAACTTTGAAAAACATTCTCTATTTTGTTTTTTTGAAACTTCAATTTGTTAAGCTCTTTTTTGTTCTGGCCAAATACATGATTGCTTTTGCAAATGTTTCATGAACCTGTGGGGGAATATACATATTCTCTACTAGAAGGGATTTAAAGTTCTACATGTATCTATTAAATGAAGTTACTGATTTGTCTAGTAGGTGTAATCAACTCTGGAAGACCTCTATTGAAGACTCTCCGTCTAGTTGTAATTTTATCCAGTTTTCTTTGCATTTCTAATGATTTTTGCTTTATATTTTTTAGCTGCCATATTACATAAAGCTGACTCTCACTGAAGTTTTGGAACTGATTGTGGAGTAGGGTTACATCACTAAATATTAACCATTCTTGTTCATAGAAACCATTTGTTATCCCACTGTTGGAAATTCCTCACGGTGCACTCTGATGACACAGCTTCTGTTAGGCTCTTTCGGCCCCTTCCTTTATTCTTCCTGTACTTCACCCCTTCTTGCTCAGTGCTGGCCCGCACCCTGAAAATCTTATCCTCTTTGGCTGGTTAGCCACTTTTCCTTCCTTCTTTCCTTCCTAATCACGTGGTAAGGCACCTTCATTTATCTCATTTGTCTTCTACCCAGGTGACTTTTCTGTGTACTGAAGCCCAACAGTCACCATCATATGTTGAACCTTTAATCATTGCATAATGTCCTTCTTCATTCTTAAGTGCCTTTAACTTTATTTTTTTAATTTTAAGATGCTTTTTAAATTTTAAACAAATTAAACATTTAAAGTCTCAACCAACTTTTATTGAGAATGTTTACAACACAGGGATTCTCAAATGTGGTAAATTTAGCAAAGATAGTTTTTGAGAAGAAAAGAAAATATCAGTACATTTTGCATTCCATGGCATTGCTTCTGTGGAAAATAGTTGGTATCCATTTTATTTTTCTTTACTTTTTCAATTGAAGTATAGTTAACATACAATATTGTATTAGTTTCAGGTGTACAACATAGTGATTCAACATTTATTTACATTACAAAATGATGACCCTGATAAGACTAGTTACCATCTGTCATCATACAAAGGGTATTCATTTTAAATATAACCTGACCTTCTTCCATTGCATGGCTAGAAAATAATAAATTGGAGATAAATTAGAGTAGAGAGGGGAGTTAATTTTCACAGAAAGCAGCCTAATGATCTCGATGAGTGTTTAATTTTAATGTGCATCAGAATCACCTGGAGGCTTTGTTGCACCATCAACTGCTGGGCCCCACAGCCAGAGTTTTTATGTCTGGTCTGGGGCCTAAAATTTGTATTTCTAACAAGTTCTGAGGTGACGCTAAAGCTGCTGAGGATTACACTAAATTAGATACTATTTGATTTGCTTATTTCCTTGAAAGTACCAAAGCTTTAAAACAAATGTTTTAAATTTTAATTAGATTCAAACCAAAATTAACCTACTGAAGTACTATTTAGTATTATTTCTTCCTTTATCTAGTCCTGCTCCTTTCTTCAGTCCATTCTCCAATTTGTTGTTAAAATTAGTTTATAAAGTGCAAACTTTACCATATTGCAAATCAACCTTGTCCGATACTAACACTGTCACTCTTGCTCTCTTGTCATTCGCATTTATTTGATATTTTTGTCTATCCCTTTATCTTTAACCTTTCTTTACTGCTTTTTTGAATTATTTGCAGTTGGGTTTTGTATTTTAATCAATCTGATAATCTCTGACTATTAATGAAAGAAATCAGTCCATTCATGTTTAAGGTAATGATTGATATACTTCATTTTATCTTCTCTATCTTACTTTATGTCTGCTTCTTTACAATGTCTTTTTCTTCTGTTTCCTTTTCCTTATTTTTGCTGTTTGATCAACTAACTTACTTTTCATGCCATTTCCCCACTTGTTAATGTAAATATTCTACTCTACTTTTCCACGACATTTGTTCCATTAATTAGTTCTATTTATTATTATCTTCTCTTTTCCTGTGCTATCATTTTTCATGTAGATAATAACTTGCTTTTCTGCCTGGAAATTTGCACAATTCGGGAATGGATGTGATTATACCCGAGTGCCTGTCCTTTTCTCACCAATCCTGCCTAATACTCAGCGATTCCTTTCAGTCTTCAGACTCGGGTCTTACCTCAGTTCACAGAAATTTTTTCCTATTATTTAATTTATTTCTCTTTCAGGAATTCCAACTAGATGCTACGTCTACTAAATCGATCCTCAAATTGTCTTATCTGTCTTTTCGTGATTTCACGTACCTGTGCTTTTAATTATTCTGTAGTCTTCTAGACCATTCTTTTTCACCTCTATACTGATCGTCCTCTTCTTCAATACATCTGCTGAATTGTTTCATAGGGAAATTATGGCTTGCTTTAGCTCCAGAAAGTGTTTGTGCATGCATGTGTGTATGTGCTTCATTTGAATCTTCTTGAACATCTTTCCCTTGTCTTTCTCTTACAGCCGTTGTGTTTCACCAGGAATGTTGTATTTATCTTGACTGATCTTCCTCTCTCTGGCTGTTGGGCCCTTAGCTGGGTTTTTACATCACTCACTTGTTCTGGGCTGGTTGAAAGAACATCCCAAGTTGTGGCAGTATGGTGGGTGATGGGTGGTGGCAATCCCACGTGGGCTGGCAATGCAGGAGCCCACAGGATGCCAGTCTCCGGGTCAGCTATGGAAAGAAGCCTCCAGGCTCTCAATCTTTTCTTACCTCCAGACTCACGAACGGGATGACATAGCACACCCAGTCAGCACTTGCTTGACCTACTTAGGGGAGAGGATCTGATATCTTAATGCGGAGCATATAATGACCTTTTTTCCATGGTAAAGAGATCCCTGGGGGACAAGTTTTTCCAAAACTTCTGCTTTCTCGTTCTTGTGCTGGGCAGCCTGATGCAGGTCTCAGGCTCTTGCCCAGCCCCAGGGGAAGCCTCACACGGGGGGGGGGGGGGGGGGGGGGGTCGATGCTGGGTGCCCTCAGGGCACAACGCCATTCTAACACCCAGCTAAGTGTCAGTCTAAACCCTCAGTGAAAATAGGAATATAGTCTCGAACTGGGAGTAAAGAGGTAGGTAGCAACAATCATTTCCTAGAATCCTCTCTTAGTATAAAAGACATTAATTTTAGTAAGGTGAAATAGGGAAATGTTTTTCTTCTAATCCCTTCTTTTTGTACCCAGTGGCTTAGTGATTTTTATCCCACTTTTGTGTGAACTCCCTGTGATATATGCTAATGATGTTTTATTTTCTTGAACTGTCAGTGGCCTCAGAGAAAACTGGTCTGATAGCCCAGTATTTCCAATTGTAATGGTTTAATTTGACTACTTCAAATGAAAATCATCATTTTTGGTGGTTGGCCTATAGCACTTAATTGGTTTATATCAAATAACTTTGAATCCCTGATAATTATGTTTAGTTACCTAGGCTAATAGTTTGCACAAATTCATCTTGGAAGTTTTTCCAAGAAGTTAAATTGCTTAAAAATAGACATGACATACACCATATAAATAGGTATATCTATAACTGTCTGTAGATACAGATATGTATCTGGTAACCCAATATAAACACTAGGATTGCCAGATTTAGCCCAAAACAAGAACAACCAGGACATTCCACTAAATTTGAATTTCAGATAAATAGTAAATAAAAATTTCAGTATAAGTATGCCCCATGCAATATTTGGGACATACGTATACTAAAATTTTATTCATTGTTTATCTGAAATTCAAATTAGGGTAGAAGTCCTCTGTTTTTATCTGGCAACCCAAAAATATTATAAATATATATAGATTGTGTATGTGTAAGAGAAAGGGATGAAGACTGGTAATTGGTTATTCTTGTTTTGAAAATGTTCAAGGCTAAAATCACTGTGGCTGTGCTTTTTGGCAGAGATTCTAAACTATGCTGGAGGTAAACTGCATGCAGGTGTGAATCTGTCTTGCTCACTGATGTATCTCTCTCATTTATCATAGTGCTTGACACAAGCTATTTTCAAAATAATTGAATGAACCAGTTCTTTCTGAATTCTAGAGCCCAGATGGTAACTCAAATGTAAGCAATAATACACATTTTCTACTAAAATATGAACATTTAAACTTAACTAAAGCACCTATCCATCATTTTTATCTATTTTGTTTATTGATATTTCATCATAAGGAGAATTTGCTAAGAGTTTCAAAACTACTATTCTATGAGCTAGAACTTGCTCATCCGTTTGCTTTTGGTGTAGACCATGGTTTTCTGAGGAAACCCTGCTTGGGATCCGATGCGTCCTGGGTGGGCTCCTTATCTGGCATAAGGAAATACACACTACCTGCCTTCCAGGCTCCTGCATTTAACTCTCAGTTGTTTAATGCTTATCACAAGAACTGCTGGAAGAAATAATATTTGTCGAGGAATTGCCTAGGGATAAGCAGTCTACTCATTCTTGTCGGTACTAGAAATTCTCTTTGGAACAATAAGGTCATCATTATCCTCAGATCTCTTTTCTTTTTTAGACTCCCAAATTTTGCCTTTTATGATTTATTCTTTGGTATTATGTTATAGGCCAGCATCAAGGAAAAAGGTGAGAAAAGTTAATGAATATTTTAGATTCTTTTTTGTTTATTAAAATTGATTTTTGTTTTATTTCTGGTACACACAAAAGGCCTATCAATTTATTTATCGAAAGCTTATTTTAAGCTATACTATCATAGAGGCAAATCCAGTTCTGTCACTTTTGACAAATAGAGTGTGTAACACTCCAGCAAGGATCAAGATACAAAACAGTTTTACCACTGCAAACAATTTCCACATGCTGCCCTTTTGTAGTCAGCCCCCAACAACTCCACCCCGGGCAACCACTGATCTGATTTCTGTCACTATGAATTAGTTTGCATTTTCTAGAGTTTTATGTAAATGGATTCATAGTATGTACTCTTTTTAGTCTGGCTTCTTTCACTCAGGATAATTATTTTTAAATTCATCACAGTTGTGTGTATCAATAGCTCATTCTTCTTTATTGCTGAGTAGTTTTCCGTTGTGTGGCTATACCACAATTTGCTTCACCACTCATCTGTTGATGGACATTTGAGTTTCTTGAAGTTTGGACTTTTTACAAATAAAGTTGCTATGAGCACTCATGTGCAAGTCTTCGTATGGACACACACTTGCATTTCTTTTGGAAAAAATATCCAAGAATGGAATGGCTGGATCATATGGTAGGTGGATGCTTAACTTTTTAAGAAATTGTCGAACCATTTCCAAAGTTGTACCATTTTACATTCCTACCAGCCATTGCTCCACATCCTTTCTAACACTTGGCATGGTCCATCTTCTAAATTCTAACTTTTCTGATTAAGTTTGTAATGATATTGCATGTGGTTTTGATTTGCATTTCCCTAATGATGAATGGTGTTTAGTATTTTTTCTTATGTTTATTTACCATCTTTGGTGACATGTCTGTTCAAATCTCCCCTCTGCCCCCTTTTAAATTGGGTTGTTTGTTTTCTTGTTATTGAGTTTTAAGGATTCTTGATACATTCTGGAAACCAGAGCTTTACCAGATACATAATTTGCAAATATTTTCTCAGTCTGGCTTATCTCTGCATTTTCTTAACTGTGTCTTTTGAAGATCAGAAGTCTTTAACTTTGAAGTCCAATTTATCAGTTTGTTCTTTTATGAATCCTGTTTTTGATCATTTAGGTCTGTGATCCATTTTGAATTAATTTTTGTATGTGATGTGAGGTATCAATCAAAGTTCATTTTCCTGCATATGTATATTCAATTGTTTTGTAACCACTTATTGAAAATACTATCCTTTCTCCACTCAATTGCCTTTACACCTTTGTTGAAAATGAGTTGTCCATATATGTCTGGGTCTATTTCTGGATTCTCTATTCAGTCCCAGTGACCTATTTGTCTATTTTGACACCACACTGTCTTAATGACTGTAGCTTGATGATGAGACTTGAAATCAGGTAGTGGCCGTCCTCCACCTTTCCTCTCTTTTTCAGTTTGTCTTGGCTATTATGGGGACTTTGCATTCCCATATGAATTTCCAAATCAGCTTGTCAATGTCTATGACAAAGCCTGTTGAGATTTTGATTAGGACTGCATCGACTGTACAGATCGATTTGTGAAATGAGTTGATGAAGATTGCAGTTGTGCCTTCCTAGTGATGCCCAGTGGTCCTATTAAAGTGTGAGGATACTGCTGTCAGGGGTTGCTACTTCTTAAATACATCCATATGCCTGATGCTAACAAAGATATGTAAACTTATAGTGTCTGCATTTTTTCAGTCAAAATAGTGAACCGTTGAATATGAAAAAAAAAACCCTAAGATTATCATCTTACCCCCACACAGGTGTATTAGAAATTTGTATTTTGAATTAAACTGGAGAAAGATTGACACTTTTTGGAACATAGGGGAATAGGAATTCCCAAGTGAGAATAACAGAGGAAAATATACAGAGGTTAAGAGAGGGAAATACTGAAAAAGAGAATGGCAAGAAATCTGATGTGGGTCAGTGTGCACATAAGATCTAACCTAGGGAGGACTTTTTAACAGACTTGGGACTTGGACAGTGAAACAAAAAATGGGAGGACAGGCAAAGTCAGGTTATGAGAAACAGAAATATATCCACCTCAGGTGGGAGAAGTGTGGTTTGATGGTGCCTTTTATGTAAGTTTGTGCCCAAGATGGATAGTTGTCTCACAGTATTGATTTCCTCCTCCTTCCATAATAGAATTTTAGCTGGGCACATGGCCCCCTAACTAATGACGATATTCCCTAGACTCCCTTATACCTGGGTGTGGCTATTTGGTTAAGTTCTTGTTAATGAGATATGAGTGAAATTAATGTGTGCCCAGAGTGCAGAAGTGGTGGCAAGCCATCTTATACCATGGAGATGAGAGCATCACTCTGGGGCAGTGGAAAAAGATGAAAAGAGCCAGGGACCTGACCCCTTGGAACCACAATACCAGCTGTAGACTTGTTTCTAGACTATTATGTGAACAGAAATACATTTCTAATGTATTTGAGCCACTGTCAGTTTGGGTCTCTGTTATAGCTGCTGCCAAACTAACATAAAGAAGGATGACTGCTCTTTGGGAGGTTGGTGAAAAAAGATTCTCTTTAAAGTTCTGCATTTTTAAGCTTGAAATATTTGTATTATGAGCCAATATCCCCCCATAGAATCTCAAACATTATAAAAAATATTAGTGCATAACTCCAAAAGTCAAATGATTCATAATATTTTTCTCCATTTTGTAAAGAGTGGGCATATGTCTCGAAGAAAACATGGTGAAATTGATAAAATAGATTTTTTTTTTTTTGCCACAAAGACCTTGCATTGAATAGTGGCCCTACCACTTAGCAATTGTTTAACATCAAGTAAGTTGCTTTACTTCCCTTAAATTTGCTTTCCTAATCTGTGACATATCTACCTCCTGACCTTATTGTGAGGTTCAAATTAGATAATATCTAAAGTTATAAGTCATAGGTACAACTTTAATGATAACCTCCTTCCCTCCTATCCTAGTCAAGATACAGGGACCACCCACTCTGTAGTAAAGTATAATTTATTACTTGAACAAATTTACTGTGCATTGAACATAAATTTATTTTATTGAGGTCACACTGGTTTATAACTGTAAATTTCAGGTGTGCATCATCATATTTTGACTTCTGTATAGACTGTATCACATTTACCACCAAAAGTCTAGTTTCCATCTGTTACTGTACACACGTGCCCCTTTGCCCTTTTTGCCTCCCCCACCCCCTTTCCCTCTGGTAACCACCAATCTATTCTCCTTATCTATGTGTGTGTTTGTTTATCTTCCACTTATGAGTGAAATCATATGCTATTTTTCTTTCCCTGACTTATTTCACTTAGCATAGTACCCTCAAGGTCCATCCATGTTGTCACAAATGCACAATTTCGTCTTTTTTATGGCTGAGTAGTGTTCCATTGTATATATATGTGAGTGTGTGTATATATGTATATATATGTATATACATGTATATATATGGATATATATGTGTGGGTTTTCTCCATACATATATATATACACACACACATATATATATGCACCACATCTCCTTTATGCATTTGTCCGTTGATGAGCACTTGGGTTGTCTCCAAATCTTGGCTATTGTGAATAATGCTGCAATGAACATAGTGGTGGGTATATCTTTTCAAGTTAGTGTTTTCGTGTTCCTTGGATAAATACCCAGAAGTGAAATAGCTGGATCATATGGTATTTCTATTTTTAATATTTTGTGAAATCTGGAATGAGTCTATAAGTGTTTTAATTCTAAGTTTTCTGCTTTACTCTCTGCATTGGTGGCTCCAAACTCAAGTGTTACAGGGGTCAAGCAGGGAATACAAATGAGGCTGGCTTGGCCAAATCCACACGCATGTACTATGAGCAACAGAGAGGTTGCTGCTACTCAGCTCTCAAGGATTGGGGGTGAGGCTGCCTGTTGCCAGTTTTTGTAAATTGTCAAGAGAATTGCAAGTCTGAATTTTTATGTGAAATCTCCTGTTTTTCAAATGTTGGTTCAGTTTTTTTAAAGTGTTCGAGTTGAATAAAATGTCTCTGTGGCCACCAGCTTGCTGCCTCAGCTCTCCACGGTGCCCGCTGTGGTGGAGACTTACTCTTGGCTTGCAGCAGATGCCCCTTGAGAGATCCATTGACTGCAGATACGCTTGGCGTCAGCATGTTCACTTCTTCCTGAGGATCCGTGCACTCAGAATCGGTGCCTGCTCCAAATGAGACACTAAGGTTTTAACGTAAAAGTGCGATTATAATAAACTACAGACAAGGAAGATACTTGAATGCTACACTAGTCTAAGGGGTACTGTGAGCTAATTCCATGGTGGTTTTTTTTCCACTCACTCTTGGGGAGAAGATGATGTAATAAATATTTCTATGTTTATTTAGTGTGTGAAGCCAAATACTCAAATGCTGAGTGCATTTAAAAAAATCAAAATCAGCAATTCAATTATTTTTCTTATTAGAACAGCCAGGAGTGAGCTTGTTAAGATGGATCTGCTTTGTTGTAGCTTGCTCTGCTGGCAATGTCTAAATGAATTAAATGAGTCAGAGGCAAAGAAATCTCACAGGCGGCTTTAATCTCCTGTCAGAAAGAAGAGCTAACTGAGGCAAATGTCAGTATTTTTTTCTTGGCTCATCTCAGAACTTGTGTTCTTAGCTACATATTTGTGGACTTAGCATTTTAATCTTAAAATTACACTCCTAATATATTCTTAAGTTTGGGAATTTGGGTGTCCAGTCTTCTAAGGTAGTGATTTGTTCGTTCTTAAAAGTCACCCACATAAAAATACCATCTGTCCTCTGAAACTTTTAAGAGGCAATTACTTTATCACTCATTTCTACCAGAACCCAGCCACAGTTTTGTTTTCTGTTTTGGTAAGACCAGAAAGTTCCCAAATTTCCATTTTGAGATTTTTCATTTCTAGTAAACACAATAGAAAAGTATATATAATATATCAAAACACAAATCTCTGTTGAGGTTAAATGGGGGGGATGTGGTTCTCTTGTGCGTCAGGTAAAATTCTCTAAAATATCCTATGGCTGAGAAATTTATGTCAGAGAGCAATCCAGAAATGAGGTCAGCCTTTTCTCTACTGGCGAGGCCTTTGAGCTCTTGGGAATTGGTGTTGTGACTATTCCAGTCAGTTCCTCTTTTAAGAACTAAGTGGTAGATTAAGCACCACTGGGTGGGAAGTGGAGCTCTTTTCCGTTAAGAAAAAGACACTTTTTTACAAGGATGAGTCGATCCGAAAGTGTTAAAAAAAAAAAAAAGGGGTCAGCAGGTGTCAGGTGTTTAGTAGGTTGAAGGCTGTAATGTTGAAGAAATAGCAATCGCTGACTTGAGTCTATGAGGACCCAAAGTGCTACATAGAAAAGCTAAATATTCAGTCTCATTTCAGGGACATCTTTGCTCTTAGAGTATAACAAGTTGGACTTCATGGGCTCTGACACTGGTGGCTTATTCATTACACACAAAATACAGCTACACACAGAGCAATAGCCCTGTGTAATTATAAAGGTCAGACACTCAGTTTCTAGAAAGTGTCATGGTCCCATACATAGGGACCATCTACTGACTTCTTATGTGATTCGTGAAGATATCTATAGCAGGTTTCTAGTTTCTTATCAAGCTTTTTCTCTCTACCTGAATGTTCCACTCAACCTAGAAAATACCCAATGAGATACATGTTTCTTAGCACCAGAGTTGTAGGTGTCTATATTTTGGTAAGCATGTTCTCTTATCCCTGTAAATGGGGACCTCCAATCTGCCAACATTGGAATTAAGTAGAACAAATCTAATCCTTCACCTTCTTGTATTTAGTTTTATTTTGACCATAAAAAGTATAGAGAAAACCCATGAACCTACTAAGCAGCTTGAGAAATTAAACATCATAAATTGCATCTCCTATATATCTCTTCTTTATTCCATTCTCCTCTTTCCCTCCCCAGAGGCAACCATTGTTCTGGTTTTATAATACAATATTATATATAGTCCTTCAAAACATAATATTTTATATATTTTCATACTATATAAAAATGATATCATATTCATGTGTCCTCCTGAATGACTTTTACATCTATGATACTATAATCATTTCTCCTTCAAAGGCAAAGAGAAACTTTTCCTATGGATCTAAAAATCCTCTGTGGAGATTTTCAATGTGCATATCCTTATAACCAGCAATGTTGTTCTTGACCAGTTAAATATTCACATATATGTACAAGTAGCAGTGTACAAGGATATTTGCTGCAGCACTGTTGTAATAGCAAAACTAATGCTTAAGGTTAAATAAACTATAGTCCAAACTATGAGGCGATGAGGAATGAGGCAGACATATATTTCCTGATCATTGGTAAAGCTTTAAGACATATTGTTAAATTAAAAAAGCAATTGCGAAACAAAATTAATGTTGTTACCATTTATGTTTTAAAAATGTATATTGCTATGTGATCTTATATAGCCCTATAAATACATAGAAAAAATTTTGAAAGGAGACCCTGAAAGCTGATAATAGTGATTATCTCTAGGATGGGAGTGGGAGGTCAAGGAGGTCTTTGTATTACCAGTATCAGTTGAATTTTTATGACATATTCATATGTTAATTGATTAATTAAAAATGTAAATAGAATTTAAAGTATATAAAAAAGGTCAATGTAGCATTTTCAGGGCAGGATAATAACACTGTAGCTTAAAGCAAGAGATTAAAACTATCCCAGCAAATGACAAAAGGCGCCAGCAAAATGTGACCTCTGAAAATGAGGTGGAGAATTCTGGGAAGATGGTGGAGTGGGAAGCAGCAGGAATCTCCCCACCTAGACAACCGTTGTACTGGTAGAGTCTGTCTGACGTAACTACTTTGGAACTCTGAAGTCAACTGAAAGTGTCAAAGATTTTATTTACCTCATTAATTAATGAGGGAATTGGTAGAATGTTACAACTGGTTCAAATCCAAAGAGAAAACAAATATACAGTCATGCACTGACAAATGGATGCAAACTGGCAAAACTGCATTATCCATAGGGCAACAATCAATTGCATTCCTCTGGTCACTGCATTTCTAATAACAAGACTCATTTGCATTACTATCAGTTTTCTACAACTTACAAAGTTGTAAAATAGTTCAAAGACCATGACAGGCTAAGATAACCTGAAGAGTACATTAGGACATCCAGTATGATGTTGTCTCCCTATACTAATATATACCACCTCCTCCCAACCCCTGCCTTCAAGAATATGTTAGAATGTGACACTTTAAAGGTAGAAGTTTAGTGTGGCTGAAATGACCTACGTTTTAAAGGTACGAGGCACTTAAGCTGGGGGTGGGGACTGGAGCTTTAGCGGCAGAATAATGCCCCTACAAAGATGTCCATGTTCTAATCCCCAGAATTTGTGAATATGTTATATTTTGCAGCTAAAGAAAATTAAGATAGTAGATGGAATTAAGGTTGCTAATCAGCCAACCTTAAACTAGGGAGATGATTTTGGATTTTCTGGATGGAGGCAGCCAGAAGAGGAAATCAGCCTGACAGGATATGAGAACTCCACCCACTGTTGCTGGCTTAGAGGATGGAAAGGGGCCAAGAGCTGAGGAATGTGGTGGCCCCTAGAAGCTGGTAAGGGCAAAGAAATGGATTTTCCCCTAGAGAATCCTCCAGAAAGGAATGCAGCCCTGCTGACTCCTTGATTTTAGCCCAGTGAGACCCATTTCGGACTTCTGAACTTCAGAACCATTAGATAATAAGTTTGTGTTTGAAGCCTCCGACTCCTTCCTGGCTCTTTCACTTATGGGGATCCTTGTGTTTACACTGGGCCCACATGGATAATCCAGGAC
This sequence comes from Tapirus indicus, assembly GCA_031878705.1. Taxonomy (NCBI): domain Eukaryota; kingdom Metazoa; phylum Chordata; class Mammalia; order Perissodactyla; family Tapiridae; genus Tapirus; species Tapirus indicus. The sequence goes on from CM062933.1 coordinate 6,771,394, forward strand.
AATCTCCTCATCTCAAAATCCTTAATTTAATCACAGTTGCAAAGTCCCTTTTGCCATGTAAGGCAGCACTTTCACAGGTTCCAGGGATGTGGAAATCTTTATGGGACCGTTATTCTGCCCATCACAGAACTTCTGACTCTATCTCAGCATTTTTTCTTATATTTTTATACCATTGCTTTACATAACATCTTGAGAGAATTCATTAGTCTTTCAATTCACTACCTTGATCTTTTGTGTTCATTTTGCTATATAGTTAACCAATTTTTAATCTCTGTAACCATGTTTTTAATTTCCAAGAACTCTGACTTGTGTAGTTTGTGTGAACACAACCCCTTGTATCTCTCTGAAAACATGAATTATACTTTTAGTATTTTATTCTATTTTCTATTTTAACTCTTGGGAGTTAATGTTTCCCTTTGTTGGAGTTTATGCTTCCTCTGCTGTAGGTTCCTCTCCAATATTTGGTGATGCTCCATTTCCAGATTATACTTTTAGATAAATGTTTAGGTAACATAGTATTTATGTTTAGGGTGGTTTTTTTCCCTCCAAAGTGAGGCTTTTCATTTCCACAGCTGGAATACAGGTTCTGCCTTCAAGAGTGCTGGTGGTTGTGAGAACGGTGGGAGAGAGGCTGCAGGCCAGGGAGATGGTCCTTCAGGCTGTGCAGCAGAACACAGGTGAAGGGTGGGCTCTAATACCAGATGAACTGGGGTCAAATCCTGGCTCTGCCATGTACAGCTGTGTGACTTTGGAAAATTTACCTAACCACTCCGTGCCTCAGTTTCCCTACGTCTAGAACTGTGATAAGAGTGGTACCTACCTCATAGAGTTGTTATGAGGATTAAACAAATCAGTACATAGAAAGCTCTTAGAACAGTGCCTGGCATACAGTAAGAGTCCAATACATGTTTGCTACTGTTTTCTAGTAATACTCAATTTGTGAACATGCGCACTTCTGGTTTTATTTTTGAGCAAATTCTAGAGTCAGCTGGTCCTAGCCCTTTCTTCTGCCAACCCACCTATGGGCTGCTGCTTAGTTCACACTGCCTCTGATCTTGAGATTATTCGCTGGGAAATTCCTCCCTTGCCTCTGATTTTCTCCCATTTCCACTCTCCAATTAACAGTTTAATTTATAGCCTTCCATATAAATTTTCTATCTAGACACAAGTATATATAATAATATATAGTGACCTAAACATAAAATTCTCTCCTCTTTTTTCAAATAGAAACACACTTATCTGTAACTTCTTTTTTTCAATGACTGTTTTAGATATGTTTTTTTTTTTTTTTTGTGAGGAAGACCAGCCCTGAGCTAACATCCGTTGCCAATCCTCCTCTTTTTGCTGAGGAAGACTGGCCCTGGGCTAACATCCGTGCCCATCTTCCTCCACTTTATATGGGACGCCGCCACAGCATGGCTGACAGGCAGTGCGTCGGCGGGTGCCCGGGATCTGAACCCGCAAACCCCGGGCTGCCAAGCGCGAACTAAACCGCTGCGCCACCGGGCGGCCCCTAGATATGTTTTTACATCAAAATGCGTATATGGATTTCCTTTAAGAAAAAAGAAGAAATGCAAATAATTTTATAAATGGTACTGGGACAATAGGTTAGGTATTTGGGACAAAATAAAGCTAAAAAAAGAATTAGGTATAGAATGTCAAAAGTTATCCAGAGAAAAATAGAGGTAAACAGCAAAGAAAGAACGTTGGGGGGGGGGGGGCGACTGATTTGACTGTATAATGTAAGAGAGTTCCTCAAGAAAGTAGATTGAATCCACATTTTAAAGCCTCCTTCATCCTGGATCCCACTGAAATGACTGTGTGTGTGTGTGTGTGTGTGTGTGTGTGTGTGTATTTGCATTTTTAAATTCACTTTATTTAAACTAAAAAAATAAATAAAAACAGTTCATCCATTTCTTCCCCCTTGCCTCTGCCTTTGGAAACCACTAGTCTGTTCTCTGTATCTATGAGCTTAGCTTAAAAAAATATGTGTATATATGTATATATTTTACATTCCACATAGAAAAGAGATCGTACAGTGTTTGTCTTTCTCTAACTTATTTAATTTAGCATAATACCCTCTAGGTACATCCATGTTGTTGCAAATGGCAAGATTTCATTGTTTCATGGATGAATAATATTTCATTGTATGTAGACACCACATCTTCTTTATCCATTCATCCACTGATGGACACTTAGATTGTTTCCATATCTTGGCTCTTGTAAATAATGCTGCAATGAACATGGCCATGCATATATCTTGTCAAATTAGTGATTTCATTTTCTTCAGAAGAATACCCAGAGTGAAATTGCTGGATCATATTGTAGTTCTAGTTTTAATTTTTTGAGGAACTTCCATACTGTTTTCCATTGGCTGCACCAATTCACATTCTCACCAACAGTGCACAAAGTTTCTCTTTTCTCCACATCCTCATCAACACTTGCTATTTCTAGTCTTTTTGATAATAGCCATTCTAATATGTGTGAGGTGATATTTCATTGTGGTTTTAATTTGCATTTCCATGATGATTAATGATATAAAGCATCTTTTCATGTTCCTGTTGGTCATCTGTCTGTCTTCTTTGGAAAAATGTCTAAGTCCATTGCCAGTTTTTTAATTGAATTATTTGTTTTTTTTTGCTATTGGGCTGTATGAGTTCCTTATATATTTTCGATATTAGCCCCTTACCAGATATATGATTTGCAAATATTTCCTCCCATTCAGTAGGTTGCCTTTTCATTTTGTTGATGGTTTCCTTTGCTGTGCAGAAGCTTTTTAGTTTGACGTAGTCCCACTTATTTATTTTTGCTTTTGTTGCTTTTGCTTTTTGGTGTCAGATTTAAAAAATCATCACCAAGACCTATGTCAAGGAGCATACTGCCTATGTTTTCTTCTAGGAGTTTTATGGTTTCAAGTCTTACATTCAAGTCTCGAATTCATTTTGAGTTAATTTTTTGTGTATGGTTTTCTTAAGTTCTAACTTAAGAAAGTGGTTTAGTTTCATTCTTCTGCACATAGCTGTCCAGTCTTCCCAACACTATTTATTGAAGAAACTGTCCTTTCCCTATTCTATATTCTTGGCTCCTTTGTCATAAATTAATTGACCATATATGCATGAAATGACAGTATATATTTTAAAAATAAAATATATTGCAACTCTGGAAATCCAGGAGGACCCACCTGCAGGCCAGGGCAGCAAGAGGTTTCTAGAACACGTAAAGCAAAGGCAAACAGATCGATCACAAGACAACAGCTGATGGACTGGTGTAGAGGCAAAAGAAGATCTTCCAGCACAGTGAGTTTCCCCAGGAGAACTGAGGAATACTCTCACTGAGGCTGTGTGGATGAGCAGAATGGGCAGCCTACAGAGAGTCGGCTGAAGACCTGGGTCAGGACTCCACATTTCCTCTTGGGTAAAAGCATGAAAGGTGAATCCTGTAAACTGGGATCCTGACTGGGGAGGCCTGGGAACCTCAAGTTACTAACTGCTGTGTTGGGGGACAGGTATGGAGAGTCCCTATCATAACATTATCATTGGAAATAATAGCTAATTTGTATTTAATTAATGCTGTTTTTGTCAGTGCCACACTGATTTGTTTATTTTAACTTTGTAATATCATGTTTAATAGTTTGTGAGGCATGGTGTGGCACAACCACAAACTGGACAGAGAGCCTGGAAGCTGCCGCTTCCTTCCCCAGTGAGGAGAAGCCACTCTCAGAGCAGCAGTTGGGGTGTGGGTAAGGGCCAATCAAGGTGGTGTTGAACCTAAATTTATAAAATGTTGGGTTCCTTCTTTAAGAATAAAAGAATACAAAATTTCTAGGTACCCTTCCCAGGACCATAGAAAGGGCCCCTGTTGAGTGAGGGGCCCTGCAGCTTTGACTTGGTTAGTTTCAGGAGGTGGCCTGTGGGGGAGCTTCCCTCACTGTAGGGGAGGCCTGCCCTTCTAGAGTGACTCAGTGAGGCAGAGAAGGGGGCCTCCAGTAGGTTGGTGAGATGATTTATTTTCCCTCAGTAAGGGCTGGTAGAAGGACAGATCCCTGGAACTCATAACGAGCAGGAAAAATAGACATTCGCGTCACAAGGAGGATGTGGAGGAGCCCAGTCACATTATTTTGAATATTAGAAGTTTCCTGTGCTCTAAGCTGGTAAAGCAGGAGACACCTATCTGTTATATCTTACATTGCACTGCCTGTGAGGTTAATGACATACTTAATAAATAATGGAAATCAGTTAAACTATTGTGATAGCAATCTGTCAATTAGTATAAATGTGTTTCCACAAAGTTTTTAAAATGCTCCTCTTTCTAATATGTGAGGGCCACTCCTATGATTTCAGCTGTTGCCTTTGTGCTGATGATGTGACATTTTCAACTGACTGCAAGTCAGCCCCATCTACCATGTCCCTCTTTTCAAGGCATTCTTTTCTTCCTACTTTCCCATTTCCCAATCAGTGTATCTATCAGCTTCTCCACTGTCCCTCCAAGCCTCTGTAAAAGTGTAAGCTGTCTTCCTAGCTTCACTTCTCCTCCCTCTTTACCTTCCACAGCCCAGGAGTTATGAAGCCCAGTTGAATTTGTCTCCTAATGTCTTGTCTATTCATTGCCTCCTGTGTCCCAGTGTCACTGTCAGATTCTTGAATGTCGTAGTGGCTTCAAGCTCTCCCATAGTGTCTTTCCTTTCTAATAGTTTCTTTATAATGCTGCCAGAAGGGGCCCTTCTAGAGCACAAATATGATTGCATCACATCGGCACAAAACTTTTGCTGGTTCAATAGAGTCCCGACTACTTTTTGGTATCATCTCCCCCTCCTCCTGGCCCTGCACTCCAGCCACGTGGGAGGACTTGCCATTTCCTGAGTGCACATTCATTTCACGCCTCCTCACTGTTTCCTCAGACTGGGAGGACTTCCCTCCTTTTTCTACCAATGAATTGCTACCCATCTCAAGGCCCAAATTAAATTTTCACTCTTATATGAGGATTTTCCTAATCCCCCTTAACTTGAATTAATTGTTCCCACCTTTATGCTTCCTTAGCACTTAAAAAATTTTTCTATTTCCTCAATTTGAGCATTTCTGTCATTCTGATTTCTGTAATATTGTGTTGTATACACATATGTCTCCCCCATCAGGCTGTGAGCAGGAATGGGTCCTGTCCATCGTTATCCCCATTCCCTCACACAGGATCGGCCCATCAGGGGCCTATGGGAACACAGCCACAACTGCTAGCAGAGTTTTACTTTTATTTAATACATCTTCAATGCCTAAAGGAAAAAAAGTCTGAGCTCAAATGGGATTCCAAGACCAATTCTTTCCTTTCTTCTTCTTGCATGTACTCTACATGCAAATACCATTAATCAATTCTTAATCCATCGCTTCCCTTTCTGGTACTCAACTCTACTCTGTTTTTCCTCTTTTTCCAGAGGTCTTACCTCTCATTCTAATATTTAGTTTCTAGGGCCCTTCTTCTCAAATTTTGTTTTTAACAAGAAAAAAAATCTAGTTCTGGATATTAGCCTCTCATTCCATTTCATTTTGAATGGTCTTTATGCTCCAGAGAAGCACTGGCAATTTGAGTCCAGTGAAAATAAGAAATGGTTTTTGACATAGCATAGAATCTGCTTACAGCCGACTTAAAGAACTAAATAAGAGGTGAGCTCTTTTCTGAATTGTAAGTGATTTTTAAATTGCTCATGAAAATAGAGTCTTGGCAGAGAAAACCAGATGACTTTGAGTGGATAATGAGTGAGAAAGCTTTTGTCATGTGGGATAGTTATCATGAGATTATATTTCAGCTGCAGTTACCAGTGATTGAAAGATATCTGTGTAGTGAAATGCGGGTTGATAGTTTCAGTTCATTTTCCAATAGAGAAATGTCAGAATTTAAACAGGCCCCAAAAGGCTATAGGAAGCTGTGTCTTCTAAAGGAGAAGTATTGAATGGGGAAAACTGACTTGTCCCTGGATTACCAACAGAATCATTATCCTGAAGGCTGGTTTAACTCTTCGTTTCCCTCATAATGTACCACTGGATGCGATGCTTATGCAGAGCTGACCAGCTGACTCAAGTAGCAGTTAAAAAGGAGCAGGGAAGAGACGTTCTGACCTAATACATAAATAAATAAACAAACATTAAAAACCTGCTTTGTTTAGATGTTGTCATTTTATGAAATTTTAATCGTCAAAAGAATATTTTCTTTTTTATTGGTGAGGAAGACCAGCTCTGAGCTAACATCCGTCGCCAATCCTCCTCTTTTTGCTGAGGACGACTGGCCCTGGGCTAACATCTGTGCCCGTCTTTACTTTATATGGGACGCCGTCACCGCGTGGCTGACCAGCAGTGCATCGACGGGCGCCTGGGATCCGAACCTGTGAAACCCGGGCTGCCAAGCGCAGACTAAACTGCTGCGCCACCAGGAGGCCTCTAGAATATTTTCTTAATTGTTTATCTTACGAATATATTCGTTGTATAAAAGTGAAAAAGTGAAAGCATTCAAAGTGTTCTTCCCTCTCAATTGCTTTAGAGGAAATAAAAATTCAGTGAATTGGCAACATTTTAATCTAATCCACACAATCCAGTTTTAATTTTAATTAAACTCAAAAATAATTTGAAAGCTTATTGTATGCAAAGTATTATATGTGGTGCCAACAAGAACACAAAATTATTACAGGGCTTTTGTGAGAGAAAAAGGGAAAAAAATGAGAAAATGTATGAAGGAACTGTTTGTAAACTCTGTAAGAATATTTAAATGTCAGTTATAATAATTATTATCATTATTATTAAACAGATGTCCCATCCCAGAACTCATAATCTAATGGGGGATATAGATTTCTAAAAAATTAACACTAAGGAGGCTAGAATGAGTATACAACCAAATTTTATAGCAATCATGAGGTAGAACAAAATTTATTTAGAAAAATCTGGAAGCGATTCTTAAAAGAGGTAACACGGGCTATTTTATAGAAATCATAGTAAAAAAAAAAGGTATGCTGATGCTCTGTGCTATTTTCATATCATTTCATCAATATCAGTTTTTAAATGTACCTAATCAAGAGTGCAAAGAATTATTTTCTGTTCCTTTTTCTAAAACTATCAAGTTGTTTACCTTTGGAATATTCCTTCCCCAAAGAGAAAGTCAGAAGAATTTTAAGAGTGTGCATTTGTGTTCATTCTGAAAATATTTCTAGACAGATACACATATACAGACATACATATGTGTGTGTATAGTTGTGTTATATGTGTGTTTTTTTGTGTGTATATACATATATAAAATATGTATATATATACACATATATATAAGACTTTGTCAAAGCTTACTGCTCCACTAGAGAAGCATTTCAACCTACCAAAGGCTGAGAAGATAGTAACATCAGCCTATGATAATAGCTAATGTTTGTTAACTGCTTATTAATTCTAATCACTTTCTATGTAATTTATCAAATTCTCATTACAGCTTATGAGGTAGGTATTATTATCACTGTTTTTTTATAAAGTGATTGGGCTGGGATTTGAACCTAAGATAAATGGCTCCGGTGCCTGTGTTCTCCATCACAATGCTATATTTCCTCTCTGCCAGGTGGTGATTATTCTTAGATCTCTCTTCGTCCTAGTGCTTAAATCATTCTCTGGATGTTACTTAGCCACTTGGGGAGACTCAGTTTTCTGTCTGGTTCATTACTATACTATTTCAAAGCAAAATAGATGCATTCTGTCAAAGTGAATTTCCATAAAGTGAATCAAGTTTTTGAGTATCATTATAAAATCAGAGGTGTGTTTCTATAGTGAAAAATATTTCTCAATAAGTAACGATAAAGTTCTGACAAGGAGACGGTTAAGATTGTAGCTAGCCCAGGTTCATTTGGAACCAACAAATCTTTACTTAGTTACTGTCTCCAGATGGCAGTATACTTTTTCTTTGTGCTCCCCTGTTGACTCGAGAATGGCTCCTTTGTCTCCAGTTGCTCACCTCATCATTCAGACTGGGTCCTGGTAAATATCCAAACATGGCTTTGCCCCTGATTGCCTCTACATTTATGGTTCTCAGAATTTTTGTACTCATCTCCCAGTATTTCTCTGGCATTTTCAGTGTCTGATTCAGTTGGACTGCTACTACACACTTCAACTGTAATTGCCACCATATTCATTTGTTTGTCTAATCGCTTCTTATGGACAACTGTGGTGGATTGAATAATTGTGCTCAGTTCTTCACCCCCCCATACTAGTATTGCACATCCACACTCTTGGCATGGGCTCAGGTGGGCAGAATATACTGTACTTCCCTGCCTCTTGACTCTTGGTTTGGCCATATAACTTGCTTTAACCAATGGGATGTTAGTAGATGTGATGTAAACAAAGGTTTGATATGGGCTTCTACTCCTGACTTTGTCATAAGAAAAATGTGCTTTGAGTAGTGTCATAAATATACATTTGATCTTTGTCCCTGGTTCCCGACACAGAGCTTATAAAATCCTTGGAATTTCCTGAGTGATAGGGGTAATAGGAGCATCTTGTATTGTTCATAACAATCCCCTTTCCACCATACCTGAGTTTATGCTAATAAGGTGACTCTTGGCTGAGGGACTTTTAGATAGCTTCAGGATGGGGCTGGTCACCAGAAAGACCAAGGCACAATTAGAGGGTTGGACTTTCAGCTCCACCCCTGACCTCCAGGAAGGGAAGAGGGTTAGAGATTGACCCTTAATCATTAATCACCAGTGGTCAATGATTTGATCAATTGTTCCTACCTAATGAAACCTCCATAAAAACCCGGAATGATAGGGTTCAGAGAGCTTGCTGGGAAGATGTCATGCCTAGAGAGGGCATGGAAGCTCCATGCTGCCTCCCCCCCCATATATTACCCTGTACCCTATGCGTCTCCTCTCTTGGCTGTTCTTGAGTTGTATCCTTTGTAATAAACCAAAAATAGTAAGTAAAGTATTTCCCTGAGTTTTATGAACCATTCTAGCAAACTAACAAACCTGAGGAGGGAGTTGTGGGAACCTCCAATTTGTTGCCAGTTGGTCAGAAGTACAGATGGCAACCTGAGACTTGTGACTGGCGTCTGAAGTGGCAGCAATCTTGTGGAACTGAGCCCTTAGCCTGTGTGGTCTGTGGTAACTCCAGATAGTTAGTGTCAGAACTGAACTGAACTGTAGACTCCCAGTTGGAGAGTTAGAGAACTGGTTGTTGGTGTGGAAAAAACTCGTATTTGGTGTCAGAAGTGTTGTGAGTAAAAACAGTTCAGAAGTAGTGTCTGATCCAAAAAGTATGAGAGACACACAGAACAGACCTAGACCAAACATGAAGCTTAGGGCCAAGCCCAGACTAAATTAGCTGAAACCCAGGCAACCCACTAATGCATGAAGGAGAAATAAATACTTGTTTTTGAAAGCCACCGAGTTTTAATATGGTTTATTACATAGCATACACTGATTCAGGAAGCAACTGTGTGCCAGGTACTGTTTTAATCAGTGGATGGCTGCTTATCTTAAAATTCTGTAGGTTTTTGCCTTCATAAGATGAAAAATAAGTTATAATTTGCTTTATTCTTTATGTACAGAATGTTATATATTGAATATATATAGAATTCTATATATGAATGTTGTAGGAGCAGCTGTACAGTTTGTTGAATTTGATGATACAAAGATGAAAGAGAAAGAAAGACCAGTTAACCAACTGGGCAAGAACTTGTAGCTTCCCCTCAGTTTTACAGAACTCCCAAATTTGCTTTTTCAGGGCTCTTAAGAATTGATGAGTCTCTCAGGAACTGATACACAATAACAGATTCAAAAGAAACTAATGCACACAACAGAGAATATTTCTTCTTCTATTATGGGAGATATTCCTTTCTAGAGACCAGGATACATATGTCCACTTTCCAAGACATCCATTTCTGGTATCAGGTACCAGGGAAGTAGAATCATCACATATACCAGTTAGGATAGGTTTGGCTGCAGATAGCAGATAACTATCAAATACGGTGGCTTAAACAAGATAGGAGTTTATGTTTTTCTCACAGTAAAGAAATCTGAGAGTACACAGTCAGCACGGATGTGGCATATCGGGTCATCAGGGACCTACACTCTTATCTCTTTTTTCTATCATTTTCAACATGTAGCTTCTTCAAAATTGTTTGAAAGTTCATGATGCTAAACTCCAGCCATTACTTCGATATTTCAGGGAGCACAAAAGAGGGAGGAAGGAAGGCAAAGAGGAAGGGAAACAAATCTTCACTGGATTTCACTTATACCACATTTCCTAGAATTTATGATCATAACTGGTGCAAGAGAGTCTTAAAATTTTAATCTTTAAATGCATGCATGCATTGCTGTCCTGAATTAAATGGGAAAATGGATGTCAGAGAAAGCAGACATCAGTCTCTGCTCACAGTACCTCTGTCATCTCGTCGTCTATTTCACAATGTTTCTTAAATCAGATGCATTGTACTATCATAGATATGCACATTATTTTTTTCCTGAAAAAACATTATTAAATTGATTTTGTCTCGTTGAATTTTTTAAAAATTTGGTAATGGTATCAAATTTTTTGAAAATAAAATGAGAGCACAATGAGTTTTGTAGGATATGGTAAAGCCTTGTGAATTACCCCTGACCAACGAAATGAAATAATGTTTTCAGGATTAAAATATTTGGGTCTGCCAGACTCGGAGGGTCTATTCAATGAGAGAAACTGTCTAAATTTTTCCCTTTGGGCTTCCCTTTTCTAGAATCCTCTCATGTCACCACCTGAGAGGCATCCAGTTATGGAAACTTTTGGTTTGGGCCATCTCTGTTCTGGTCCTGCCTCTGTGATTACTCTCTAGTCACTTTGATTGAACTTGTCGATTGCTGAAGTTGTCCAGCCGGAATAAGTTAAATCACCTCTTAGGATAAGTGACTTCTATAGAGGGCAATTTTCATCCCTTATGTGTTAATTTTAACTACCTTAATTACCTAGGTTCCCCTCACTTCCTAATTCTGGGGACACCTGTCTCTTTCAAGTACTTCTAACATGGGCCACATTCCTTAACCCAAAGAGAGGTTGCCTGTGTATACAATTTGGAAAAAACTTCCAGTCAGTGTTTAATTACTGAAGATATATAATCCACAAAGTCATAGCTTCAGGTGTGAAGGCAAAAGATAAAGATTGCTTTAAAGTTTGTGGTCTGTTTCATAAAATTGCTTATGAAATAAAGTGTTGTGTTTTTCTATATTATCCCTAGAAGATTTACATACAGAAATTTGTTGAATTCTTGTTTCATTTCTCCTATAAGCAAATGCTTTATGTGCTAAATAGTGCTATATATCTGGCAAGCTTTAGATATAGCACTTGAGGTCCTTTGTATTTGATTATGGTTACTACTACTAAGAACAAATGTACTATGTTTCATTAAAAATAAGCTATCACCAGTTTTAAGACAGTCCTGATTTCTGCCATGTGAAAATGTGGGGAAAAACATGCATCTTAGAATCACTGAAATGTAATTTAGTGGAATTTTAAATGACAATTACTAGTGTAAAATATAAACTATAGGCTGTAAAGGCTATAGGTGGAGGAATATGTAAAAGTAGGGGTTTTAGAGGCTGGAATTAAAGATATTTGAGTTAACTCTAGAAAACATAAAATGTTTGTACATAGCTCATATGCATCAAAAGATTATTAAGGAACTCACAATCTTTATACTTATCAGAGACTTTAGGATGAGAATGGCTGAAAGTGAAAAGAAACATTCTTAAAGGCATTGAGTTAACTAATAGGTGCTTAACTGCCTTTCCCAAGCACTCAGAACTACCAAAGAGAAGGAAATCAGGCTTCTGTCCAAATAATATTCCAAAGGAGGATTCAATCAACTCTACTGTAGGAGGTTAGGAGGAGGAGAAGTGACAACTGGGTCTTGAGAATAAAAGGAAGGAATTTGGCAGGGCTGCACAGTGAGGGGGTAACAGAGGCCTTTCAAGTGGAGTGAACACCATGGGCATGTCCTTGTTTTCATGTTTGTCTCACCTACCAGACCTTCTAGAGTGAAGACCTCAAATTGGTAATATCCACCACCCAACCAAATGTAAGACAGTGTTTAACAGTGTGTTTTCAGTAAAAATGAGTGAGCAGATCTAGGGGAGATTGAGAATGGTCAGGAAATAGATCAGTGCTTCTCAAACTTTGATAAGCATGAGGATCACTTGGGGTGCTTGTTCCCTGTTACCACCCCCAGAGTTTCTGCTTCAGTCAGTCTTCAGTGGGGGCCAGAAATGTGCATTTTCAATAACTACCAACAACTCCCAACCCCATCGTGACTCCGATGTAGGTGGTCCACAGAGCACAGAGATGGAGGTGGAAAGGAATTTGTGGCTACTTGTATCCTGGTTCTTATCAACTACCTGCAGCTAGCTGAATATACCTGGAGGTGGACCCCCTGTCAACCATCAAAAAGCTTTTTAATCAACCTTAACCTGTGCTGCTCAGACCTGTAAGTTAATTGTCTGGCAAACATGCTAAGAGAAAAATAAATCTGCCTCCTGAGACTTCACAAGTCTTCTTGATTTTTAAGTATTAGCATGTTTTTCAAGTGCTGTGAAGCTGAAAAGTGCTAAAAAAGCTCCAGGATTAGTCATTTCTTTTTAAAAAAAGTTTCCAATGGTACAATACTTACCTTGAAAGACGAAAATTTCCACCTAGGCATTTTTTTCTATATTTTGTAATCATAGATGAGAATTTATGCCAACTCTACCTTTTTTAGCCATTGAATGAAACATTTCTAAACTGAGTTGAAAATAATTCCAACATGCCTTTAACACCCACTTGCTCTAATTTAACTCCATTTGTCTCTTCCTTACTTACTCCTTAGTTTCTTGAGCGTTCCAGCTGTTAACGTTAAATCTAATTTTTGGATGTCAGCCCATGTCAAAGCAAGCCTTAATCCTTTTAATGTTAACCTTTCACCAGCTCAAAGCTGCTTTATATCATCAGATATAACTGCATTTCCAACCCTGCGGGCATGGAGTATGACTCTGCATGCACACACGCTAGAGCTTCCCTATCCTACTACTTGCTGTGTTCTGGAATTCTATATGGGGTGGGTAAGGATTGAACCCCATCCAAAGTGCTGTGGGTACAGAAATAAGAAAAGTCTTTGTTACAAGGCAGCACTGCAGCAGTACTGGAAAGAACGTTGGCTATCATCTAGTCCTACATCTTTATTTTTTTGTCTTAAGATTAAAATGTCACGGACAAAAGCATACAGTTAATGACAGAGGTGTTGGGACCGGAACCAGACAGGAAACCTTAAGATCCATAGCCTAACACTTTGTTGTGGAGTTACATGTCATCTGCTTTCTTCTCTCCCTTCAAGGAAATGCAATTAAAAAAAAAAAAACTCACTACTGTTCTTACTTTTCCCAGTTAGACAATTTTTGAAGTGTAAAAGAGTCAACTGTGTCTTGAAAGTCTGGCATGGATAAATTTTCCTCCAATGCTTTTTGACCAGATACTCTTCAGATTTAGAAAATCTGGTCAATAAAACAGACCATCATCCTAGGCTAAGTCCTATGTGGAAGCAACTTGTACTAAGGTACAGGTGACTTTGTTTTATTGTTATACTGGGACATCTAGCTTTTTTATAGTAATATATTAATAGAGAATTCCTTGTTTATGAGGAAGACAACCAAATGAAAATAGAAATCATTGTCATTTTATAGCTCTTGGTGCAATAGGAATTTTAGGAAGAGATTATATCTGAATTACATGAAAGAAGTCATAAATATACTTTTAAATGAGAGTGAAGACATAAATAAACCATACAAGTTAAAGGTTCACCTTAAAAAGCCAATAATTAATGAAAAAGGATAAAAAAGAAAATATTCTTTTACTCATATTATGTACCTTGGCACTGAGGTTCACAATTTTTTCCTAAAGGAGCTCACAGCTTAGGGGGGAAGAACACCACCAAAAATGCTAACTATAAATGCTACAAGAAAATTAAGTTCCAAGTCCTCTGAGACTTCCACGGGAGAGTAATTAATTTTGTTTTGGAGGTTGGAAAAGGCTTCAAGGAGGGTATGATGTTTGAAACAAGTGCAAATTCAATAAAAAAGTGCCAAGCAGATGATTTTTAAAGGTATAAATACAGCAGCATGACATTTCTTTTTCTTTTCTGAACATGAAAAATGTCTTTTATTAAGCATGTTTAAAATAATTATTTCTATGAAATAAACTTTCCACCTCCCATTTCTCCAACTGAGATAATAATGCCTTCCTTATATTTTTATTTACTGCTTTGTCAGTCTTTCTGTTAAGCTGTTTTATGTAGTTCATGATGATTTTTCCTACATCACTTATTTGGATAGAAGCTTCTTGAAAAACTCTGTCTACATTTTTCTCATGAAGAGTCACTTCATATTCTTTTATATAATTCACATTGTTCTGTCTTTTCCCCCCCTTTCCCTTTTATTTTATTCTCTTTTTCATAATATTTCAGTACTCAGATATAAAGAACTGGGAACAATAATATATAACGATCTTTATATTTTATCTTCCTGTACACACTCCTTTATTTGTAAAGATAAAGGTTCTGTTTATAAATACTATTTTCATTCACAAGAGGAGGAAAACTGGGGTTAAGATATTTTCCAAGGACACAGTTGCACCTTGTGATAAATTTAGAAGCAAAATCCTGATCTCTTAGATCAGTGGTCATTAGACCAATATCTCAACATTTAAAATGTTGCCCAAGATTTGTTGTGGGATGCACTGACAGGCTGTGAGAAAAATGTTCATGATTTGAGATCTTGAGAAGGAAGGAGTTAAAGGGAAGAAAATCTTAAGAGGATTAGATTGATCTCAAGGGATCTGGAAAGTAGGCAGAGGATCGGAAGATGAAAGGAAAGATTTGATTCTGTGCTGAATTACAAGTTTTGAAGGAAATTAGAGTGTAATTTTGTTCAGCTATAGATAAGGATCCACAGCCTAAATTAGTAAAGTTCTTATAACTATTATCTTTTAAAATCATCATTAAAAAGTATTTCTAAAACTGTGTCAATTGTGAGCAATCACGTTGAGGTACACATGTAATACGAAAAACCTGAAAAAGAGCAGCAGGGTCAAGCAGAGCGTATTAAATGTGAGTTGCAGAGGGAAATCTAAAAGGCACAGCATTGCGTTGAACCTTTCTCAGTCTCGGGAAGAAGGGAAGGGGCCGCTCACTGCGGCCAGGCCTTATTTACGCGGCTTACAAAAGCGTCTGATGTACTAGTCAATCTTCTGCTTTCTGAGGGAGCTGGCTGAATGCCTCAGATTCTCTCACCCTCCTCCTGAGAGGAAGGTCACATTTAACCACGCCGCAACAACTACATTTTGGTACCCACCCCTCCAGCCATTTGTTAGACTTGACCCCAACTCAGTCCCTGATGTACTACCCTTAACCTAGTTTAAATAAACATGGCATGCTGGCCAAGCCAATTAATGTGATTGCTTTCCACTGGTTAGAGTTTCTAGGAATATCTGCCGGGCTGCAAAAAAAGAGCATGTTCTTTCCTCAGTTACCAAGTAAATACCTGATTTATCTGATTTCCAAATGAATTTGTATATCCCACAGGGATGTGCTCATAGAAAGGGCCTCAGGTGAAAAATGGTGAATTGAACACACACACCTCCATGTTCTTCTAGAACCTCTCTCAAACAACAGTAAGGGCATGTGGTGGGGAGGACAGGAGGGGAGTATAAACCCTCCAGGACAAAGAGAATGAGGAAGGAGAAGATCACGGAACCTGGTTGGTAGATGGATGTGTGGTAACTGATTTAGTAGATCCAAGAAAGCTGAATAATAAACCATTGGTGGGACTAGAAACACACTAATTTGCATTGCAGAATCTGCAAAGGTTCGAGGATTCCTGACTCTAGTAATTCTGAAAGTGGGATACAAGTTGGGCTAAAAAAAGGATTGGCTGACTGTCTAAGAAGTATCCATTTACCTCCATTCCCTTCTCCAATACTACTGAAATGACAGATTAGGATTCTTTTTGATTTGTTTTGTTTTAAGGCATAAACCCCAAATGACCAAAACAAAGTTTTTTACGAACTTTCTGTTAGAATCTTTTCCTGGGTACTTTTTAATATTTTACTATTATAAATAGCATATTCTTAAATTTTCATTTTCTAGCTCTTTGTTACTGGTTTACAAAAATGCCACCAACTTTTGGTTATTGATCTTGGAACTGTTAACTTTGCTAAAAATCTATGATTAACTAATATTGGGTAGATTCCTTTCGGTTTTCCATTTTGTAGACAATCATGTTATCTCTGAACAATAACAATTCACTTTCTTTCCAATCCTTATAGCTTTTCTTTCTTTTTCTTTTTTATTATTGCACTATGATATTTAGTCCAATGTTAAATAGAAATAGTTGGGAATGACTATAATGGTTCACTATTGATTATAATGTTTGCTATAAGGTTTTTGTATATACTCTTGTTCAGGTTAAAGAAATTCCTTTTTATACATTTCCACTGAAAATTTTTATCAAAAATGATTACTAAATGTTATCAACTGCTTATTCTGCATCTATTGAAATTATTACATAATTTTTCTCCTTTTATATGTTAATGTGATATATTACTTAATAGATTTTCTTTTTATTGAAGTATAGTTGACATACAGTATTAGTTTCAGGCATACAACATAGTGATTCAACATTTATTTACATTACAAAATGATCACCCTAATAAGACTAGTAACCATCTGTCATCATACAAAGTTATTACAATATTGTTGACTATCTTCCCTATGCTGTATATTATATCCCCATGACTTATTTATTTTACGATTGGAAGTTTGTACCTCTTATCTCCTTCACCTATTTCGCCCTTGCCCCCAACCCCTCCCTCTGGTAACCACCAATTTGTTCTCTGCATCTATAAGTCTGTTTTGGCTTTGTTTGTTGTTTTAGATTCCACATATAAGTGAAATTGTACTGTGTTCTTCTTTCTCTGTCTGGCTTATTTCACTTAGCATAATACCCTCTAGGTCCATCCATGGTGTTGCAAATGGGAGGATTTCATTCTTTTTATGGCTGAGCAATGTTCCATTGCATGTACAGACCATATCTTCTTTATCCTTTCATCTATTGATGGATACTCAGGTTGCTTCCATGTCTTGGCTATTGTAAATAATGCTGCAATGAACATGAGGGTGCATATATCTGGTTTTTTTTTTAACTCTTCTTTTTTTTTGAGGAAGTTTGGCTCTGCACTAACATCTGTCGCCAATCTTCCTCTTTTATCTTTTTTCTCCCTAAAGCCCAGTGCATAGTTGTTTATCATAGTTGTAGAGTTGTAGCTCTTCTATATGGGACACCACCTCAGCATGGCTTGATGAGCGGTGAGTAGATCCATGCCCAGGATGCAAACCAGCGAACCCTGGGCCACCGAAGCGCAACGCACGAACTTAACCACTAAGCCACTGGGCCAGCCCCCATATATCTTGTTGAATTAGTGTTTTCATTTTCATCAGATATATCCCCAGAAGTGGTATTGCTGGATCATATGGTTCTATTTTTAATTTTTTAAGGAAACTCCATACTATTTTTCATAGTAGTTGCACTAATTTACATTCCCAGCAACAGTGCACAAACTTTTCTCCACATCATTCCCAACACTTACTTGTTGTTTTTTTGATAATAGCTGTTCTGACAGGTGTGAGGTGATATCTCATTGTGGTCTTGATTTGCATTTCTAATACATTACTTAATAGATTTTCTAATGTTCAATCATCTTGTATTTCTAGAAGAGATCCAACTTATTGATGATATATTACCTTTTTATATATTGCTGAATTCAATTTGCACTTATTCTTTTATAGAAAGTTTTTTACTCCTGCATTAATGATTGGCCTGTTTTTTCTTTTCGTTTACACTCTTTACTTTTAATAACGAAAGAAATTAGATACATAAACTGAATTGGAAAGTCTTTCCTTTTATTCTGTTAATTGGAAGGTTAGTTTTGGAGTTAACTCTTCTTTGAATGTTTCATTGAACTCTCCCGTAAAATCATTTGGTCCTGCTATTTTCTTTCAGGGAGAATTTTGAACTACTGATAACCACTTTGATTTTTATTTCTTGACCAATTTTTAGTCAATTTTGGTCTCTTTTAAAAGTATTTTGTCCATTTCACCTAATTTTTCAAATGTGTTAACATTAAAGTTATTTGTATTTCCATATTTTGATCTCTGCTGCTTTTTTAGTTATGCCCTCTTTTCCATTCCTAATATTTTGTGCTCTTTTGTTTCCTTAATCAATCTTGCCCAAGGTTTGTCAATTTCATTAGTCTTTTCAAAGAACCACTTCTGATCTTGTTAATCCTCTCATATCTTTTTTACTTCATAGTGTCTGTTCTTGTCCTTATTATTTTATTCCTTCTACATTTTCTGGATTCATATTGCTCTTCTTTTCCTAATGTCTTAAGATAAATGCTTATGCAATTGACTTTGAGTTTTGCTTTTTTTCTGATCTAAGCATTTTAGGCTTTAAATTTCCCTCAAGTCTTTTGGCTACATTCCAGAAGTTTTGAAATGCGGTATTTTTATTAATGTTCTGTAGTTGTTATTTATTCTGGCTTTTGTTCACAGTTGCTTGTTTCCTTGTGTGTTAATCATTTTTTATTGTGATTTCGTGATCCTTGGGTTTCTATCTGTGGGAATTCTAAGATGTGTATTTAAAGCACTATTTATCCATAACAGTAGTACCTGAGGCATTACCAACCGAGGATCCCTTTAAACTTAATTTTCAGTTTGGGTTTTATTCAGGCAATACAAATTTCAGTGACAAGCCCGTGTGAATATGGCTCATGGTTTGGAAATCTCAAGGGGGAATTTTTCCATTATTGCTGCCCCATCCAGAGAGAAGGTTGAGACAGGTGTCTTTCCTTCTGTGAGGGAAGGAAAGACTTGTTTCCTTATTCACCTGCTGGCTGTGGGGATCGCTCACCAATCATTCTGGTTCCATGCAGGTGTCTCTGATCCTACCTTCTACTCTGCTCTGGCCCCTGGTTTTGGTGTCTGTTCCCTAAACACATGGCCAGTTAAAACCCAGATGAGGCTGTTATAATTGGCAGATATGCTCAGTGATGCTGCCAGCTCCCGTGCTCACCTAATCCTAATGGAATTACACTTTCTCATTGTTTGTCTCCTCTATTTCCATCTCTTAACTTCCAGCTCAGCTCAGCGATGCTCTGAGAAAGATTTTAAAAAATATTTTACTTTGTATTATTTTTCTTGTTCCTGAAGGGATTTCTTTGCACATGTAGTCTCCCATACTTCTGGAAACTGAAGAACCAATTTATGACACATTGTTGTGACTTATGGAACACTCAGCTCAGTTTGCCTTAAACAAGAGACACAACTGGAAACTCCATAAAAATGCTGATTTTTCTGTTTAGTTTGATTTGGCAGAAAAGTTATATCATCAAAACCATAGATTGTTTCTGTGTCTTCATTCTGCCTTTCATGATGTCAACTTTAATCCAAAGCTATCTATCTCCCTGACCTGGTCACAAAATAACTGCCAGCTACTTGCAGAGCCACACACTTCATTGTCCACATTCAGGTAGAGAAAGCCAGGGCCTTCCCGAACCATCAGATGAGTCCCCTGAACTTTTTCCAGTGGGCACTGAACCAAATCCTATAGTCAGAGAAATGTCATGCTCTGATTGACTCAGTTACTTGAAACACTTTACACCTGTCTCTTATTTAATGACTGAGTCCTTCCTGAAACCCCTGATGCTAAGTGAAAAGTCGTTAAATGGAAAACATATTTCAATTAATTTTAAGAGAGAAATTGTGATGCATTTCATCCCAACTCAAGATATGTGATTGTTTTATATAGCAATTGAACAATGGAAATAAGTTTACATAATTTTTAAAAATCCAATAATTTGAAAGTAAATACATGTTTAAACATAAAATAGGATGTAATAAAGGTTTATTCTTTTTCTTCTGTACCATTTTCTTTATCAATTTTTCAGCCTTTTGGGACTCAGTTGATCTTGCACACCAACTGCACTTAAAAGTATTTTTCTATTATACAACTTTTACTTTTAGTGTAAAGTAAAAGCTAAGCAAAAGAATGCTTTGAAACACATGGAAATAGCACATGTTCGCAACATATTAAGAGTTGTTGAAACTGCAAACCCTTTTTCCCCTCTCTTTCGACACGATAAGTAAAGTCAACTGTTTTAGGTTTATTTAAACATTGCATGCAATACAAATTAGGTCTATATGATATTGTCTGACTAGAAAATATTGTGTTGAGTAAATTGAGCATGTCTTTGCCTCAATCCATAATCTCAAATATTATTTTTTTATTTATTATTTCCACTATTGCTTCTATTGTTTAGTGTGTTTTATGGTAAAAAGGAAAAGCCTTATATAGGAAAAAGGAATTGTTGGCTGAAAATAGTACAAATTTTCAAGAACGATTAAAGCAAAAAGCAGAACATTTTATGAAAGATAGGTCTGTACTGTGGCAAAGGAGATGGGTTTACTCTGATTGACTAAGACTAATCAGGGCTTGTCCTTGGGGATCAGTCTTCTCCCAACCACATGGCCACTACAACAAAGGGGATGGAAGAGAACGAATACCAATGAGACAATCATAATGCCCTCTTCAGCCAGCTTTATTGCAGTAGTCTTCTAAATCAAATTTGGTCTACACCGGGATCCCACTTGCATCAATGATGGGACATTTAATTTCTGCAATCCTTGGAGTTCCCTCCTCTCTCTGTGTGATCATGCAAATTCGGAAAACCAAGGAAGGTGCTAGTTAGTCATGGTTGTCACCGCATTGATGCTGCTCCTTCTGCTCCCTAATGATGCTATCAAGCATTACTTTCCAATATCCATCAAGAGTTCAGCTCTGGGTAGACTTAGGGATGAACCTCTCAGCCATTCACTCCACCAATCCCAGACCTTGCCTCTGCTCACCAGGCCTCAGTATACAATGTCCAGCTTCCTTGTCTCACTCCTGCCCTCTTTCCTACGCTTTTCTGCTTCCTGCCCTAAGGCTTTTCTTCCCATTTTCTCACTTCAAAAAAAAATAACAGCTTTATTGAGATGTGATTCACACACCATACTACTCACCCATTTAAAGTATATAATTCAGTGGTTTTTGGTATATTCACAGAGTTGTTCAGCCATCAACACAATCAATTTTAGAATGTTTTTGTCATATCCAAAAGAAATTGTCTACCCATTATCAGTCATTCCCCATTTTCCTCCAGCTCCCCCTCCCCCGGAAGCCCTAGGCATTTACTGATCTACTTTCTGTAAGTGTACATTTTCCTGTTCTGGACATTTCATATAAACAAAGATATAAAATATAGTCTTTTGTGTCTGGTTTCTTTCACTTAGCATAATGATTTGCATTTCATTCACACTACAGTGTATATCAGTAGGCCATTCCTTTTTATGGTTGAGTAATAATATTATATGGTTGAGTAATATTCTATTATATGGATATACATTTTGTTTATTAATTCACCAGTTAATGGACATTTGAGTTGTTTCCAGTTTGGGGCTATTATAAATAATGCTGATATAAACTTTTCCAAAAATGGCTTTGTGTGGACATATGTTTTCATCTCTTTTAGATAAATTCCTAGGAGTAGAATTACTGGGTTGTATGTTAAATTCATGTTTAACTTTTTAAGAAACTGCTAAACTGTTTTCAAAAATGGCTGTACTATTTTACATTCCTACGAGGAATGTTATGAGGGTTCCTGTTTCTCCACATCCTCACCCACACTTGTTATTATCTTTTGAATTATAGTCCTTCTAGTGGGTGTTTAGTGGTATGCATTATATTTAAAATTTTTTAATTAGTCAGCTACATTTAAAACTTGGGAAAAAATCTAGGTATGTGGCGTTTCTGGAAACCTTCAGATGCTCTGGCAACACCGGGTCTCAGTACTATAGAGCAGCAGTTGCCTGGAGCTGTGTAATTGCCGTTCTCTTTAGACTGGCGTGCCCTCCAGTTTACTGGAGTCGCATCCTACGAGCCTGACACTGAGGCTCGGTGTCACGTCTCCTGTTTTATCATGCTTGTGGTGGTGTTTTCCTGGGAGTAAGAAGTTTTTGTGTCTCCGTGTCTCTCGCATAAGTGGAAAATGAGACAGAGACTGGGAGGGCAATTATAATTCAGGAAGAGTAGGAAAGAGCAGAGTTCTTGTGGAATTAGGGGCTACTCTTACATGTTTAATACACGAAGTGTGTCTGTGTCAAAATAATGCAATTTCAGACAGCATGATGAACGAATTATAAAAAGGCAATGAATAACGGAAATTTTAACGAACTGAGAAAAACAATAGAAATTTCAATGGAGTTCTATTTTGAAACCAAATAAAATCAGTAATGCTACCATGAAAAGGAGTTATCTATCAATAAAAATGCAAAGGAGCTTATAAATAATTTTAAAATGTTTTGATTATTCTTTACCAGAGAAACAATTTTCCTAAAAATAAGGTAATCTACTACACTTTAAACTAAAATCAATTTTCAGTATTGGAAATTATAGGAATTCCTCTGTTGGGGATCCAATTCCAAACATGGTTCTCTACTTCAAACTTTTTGAGAGTAAACTAATGCTGTTCACTTTGTTGCAATTAATACTGACAGATTGAATGAAGAGTGATCAAATAAATCATATAGCAGTACAATATGATACTGAAAGCTAATATGACAGTGTTGGAGAATTAGATTTCTTCAAATGTCTTGAGATTACTTACCCTAAATATAAAACCAAACTATGTTTGAAAGTCCCTACATTTGGGTACATCTGTTCTCCATTATGAACGGGAATAAAACTAAATATTGTTCCCAATTAAGGGATTTAAGAACAAATTCTAGACTATCCATTTCAGAGACGTATAAGACCTGATATATCTTGTGTGGAAAAAAAAGATGTTAGCTTTCCAATTCCAAATCAGAAGAATTAGAATTAGAAATCTTTAAATCTTTTTATTGTGTATTTAATCTAAAATCAAAAATATTATCATATCTGTTTAAATTTTGCAATGTACTTCTAATTTAATAAAAATAATGTTGATTCTATTTCTGGAAGTTAAATGTTCTTGTACTTGGGCTGCTGCACACACTTATACTACCTACCTAGATTTTTCAGACTTTTGATTTTTGAACACCTGTGTAAAATGGAAGTGTTCAGGAAGCCTTCCTATTTCTTCTTGGTCCATCCCAGACCATCAGAATGGGAGAATGCATAGGACCTCTGAGCTCAGAAATAGAGAATCCTCGTTTGTTGAAGATAAGAGCACAGGGTGGACTAGCAGGAAGCACGTACTCAGCCAGTGAAAGGGGAGACCCAACATTTATTTCAGTCAGCAGACTGGGCCCCCAGCATGAAAACGTTTGAGCCTGGTGGAGTAGGTAACTAACACTGGCAAGAGAAGAGTCTGGACTCATGCTTGTTGTTTGTTGTGAGTAGCTCACAGGTTGTGGATGCTCACACAGGCACCTCACTGATCACCTCACATACTTGCTTCCATAGCAGCTCCTCTCCTGGGCCGGTACGGGGAACTCTGCTTCTGCAGGGGGAACACCTAGCTCTAGCAGAGAAGTAGAAATGCTTCCTGTGTTCGGTATGGCTAATTATTTATCAGTGTTTACCAGGGAAAGGTCCCTGCTTCTGAGCCCTGCAGCAATTGCCTGTGCTCTCAAATACGTACATTGATTACTCCTTTTATCTTAGCAAGAAGAACTGGTATTTATTAATCATAAAGTTATTAATTCTGCTTGAAATCCAACAAGAGTGTGCCACTCTATAACCTCCTGTGGCAGAGGGTTTCACAGGTTGGCTAAATGTGGTACAAAGTGATTGTTTCTCCAACTTGCTCTAAATTTATCAGCTATTAATTCTACCAGATGACATTTTATTCTTCAATGACATTATAGAACATTCAGTTCTTGGACTGAGAGTATAAACAAACCCTCTGTCAGGATATCAGACACTAAATAATCACCACTTGCCATTTTCCCCTTACATATGGTAGCCTGGTTTGATTGGCTTGGAGAAAATATTAAATTCTTCTAATTTGCCATAATTGTAATCAAATTTTACTCTCCTCTCCCAGTCTTTCTTGGGAATCATTTCAAATGTATACTTATTATTAGGTATATACACATGGTGGTCTATTTGGTAGGATTCAGATTAATTTGTGTGAATAGTGCACTGAGGGCTCCTAAAAAAAAGAAAAAAAGTATCAAGTGTTTTGTGATGATGATGATTCACAATAAATTGTCTGTGTCCAGCTCTTCAGCCAGGAAGTAGGTGACAGGACACATACTGTGACTTTAGAGCAGTTGAATTGATTCTATGCCTGCCACTACCTTCCCCCGCCAATTCTTCCACTCACTCTGATTTATGAAATTCTTCCATTGAGCCTCAGTCCCTTTGACCCCTATTCCAATGAAAACTCCTTCAGAGAGAGGTATTATTTAAGCTACCGTCAGCCATTTTCTCCTGGGCACAAATCGTGATGATGTATGATGCCTTTTTTCCTTTAAACCAGTCGTTTTCAAATTGTGTCCTGCAGAATCCCAGAGTCCCAAGGGTATGGTAGGGATTGTTGCAGGACAAGAAGAGATCAGATGGGCCGGGTTTCAACAAAGCAACTCTGCTGTTACCTGCCGTACATATTCAGCTTCTGTGTAAGGTTTCATGTGATGAGAAAGTTTTATATTATTGTTATTACTATTTTACATCGCTTCTTTCGGCTCTCAGGTTAGACCCCTCAGCACGAGGCAAAGAGTGAGCCTCCAATACTTTTATATCACTTACCTTTAGTTAACGCTCGTACATTCTACATTCTCCCATGCAGCCCTTGCTCCCGATTTGGGTACTCTTCCCAGCAGAGGCCTTTGCTTCCCTCCTAGATTATAACCAGAGCCACCCACCTGTCTCCTATATGATTCTCATCCTTGCTGCACTAGAAAGAGGAAAGAACAAATGAGACTCGGAAGAGAAACAGGGAATAGCTATGCACATGCTTCCACTCCTTCCTTCCTAAAGTTTATAAAATGTCATTATCCTCAGGAGCTTTGGAATGGAGGCCTCCACACATAAACAGTGTCCATTGCATCCTAAAATCAAACATTTTCAGAGCCTGGGTAGTTGGAGCTACATAAAAATATATTAATCAACCTAAAGCCACTTGCTACTAGGAAATGTGAAAAAATAAAATATTTAGGAATAATGGAAAATTGGGCATAAATTAGAAAATTTTAGATATAATCAAAATAGAAAGTGAAAAGATTAATTATTGACTGGTGGAGGGAAGCTAATCTTTTAGCTCTGAAGGAATTGAAAAAAAAAATCCTATAAAGATTTAGAGATTTAATTCCTTAAAATTCTGCAAGGGCCGGCCTGGTGGTGTAGTGGTTAAGTTTGCATGCTCTGCTTCTGGCAGCCCAGGGTTAGCAGGTTCGGATCCCAGGTGTGGACTGATGCACCACTTGTCAGCCATGTTGTGGCGGTGTCCCACATAAAGTAGAGGAAGATGGGCATGGATGTTAGCCCAGGGCCCATCTTCCTCAGCAAAAAGAGGGGGATTGGCGGCGGATGTTAGCTCAGGGCTAATCTTCCTTACACACAAAAAAAATTCTACAAAATTGGAATTTTCTGAACAGTAGAAAAATAATAAAACTAAAATTTAAAAGGAGTCAATGAACTGGGAAAATTTTTACATAAAATTTGATTAAGGATTAAATAATATAGATATTCTGTCAAGCCTGACTACAAACAATAGAAACCAACTTAAGTTAATTAAAAAAAACCCAAATTTGTTGGAATTAAATTATGATATAGCTTGCAAAACTAAACACTGGGAAAAAAATCAGGTCTCGTTACGAATGAGATGGCGGAAGTATGTCAATATGCGTAATAGAAACTCTAATGGCTGGGCAGTCTTTTCAGAAAGCTGTGAGCATCATAATGTAGCTTTCATCATTTTCTATTCTTGTTTCATTCTTCTCAAAATTCAAATTGCACAGAGCATCTAATTGGCCAGGGAGGGGGGACATGCTTGGTGGCCCAGCAGTGTAGCCTGCAGCAGAAGAGGGGTAGTTCCCAAAGGAAAATCCAGGTATGAAAGAGAAAAGACCCTTGACAGGCAAAAGGAACAGATGTCCTCCATGAGGCTCATTCAGATTTTCAGAAAAACATTGAGAAACTCAATCAATAAAGAGACAGAGGACATGAACTGATAATTCATAGCAGATGCAATACAAAACAATAAGGTGAAGGAAATATTCAAATCTTATAAAAAATAAAATTTGTATTAAGTAAAGCAAACAAAGAACTTTAAAGAACAGCACCCCACAACAGTTAAGTATAAAATTGCCATATGATCCAGCAATTCTACTTCTCAGTATACATCCAAAAGAATTGAAAGTAGGACTCAGATACTTGTACACCAGTGTTTATAGCAGCACTAATCACAATAGCCAAAAGGTGGAAGCAACCCAAATGTCCATCAATAGATGAATGGATAAACAAAATGTGGTATATAAATATAATGGAATATTATTCATCCTTGAAAATGAATGAAATTCTGATACATGCTACAACATAGATGAACTTTGAAAACATTTTGCTAAGTGAAATAAGCCAAACACAAAAGAATAAATATTGTGTGATTCCACTTATATGAGATACCTAGAATAGGTCTCATAGAAACAGAAAGTAGAATAGAGGTTACCAGGGGTTGAGGGGAGGGAGGAATGAGAAATTATTGTTTAATGTGCACAGAGTTTCTGTGTGGGATGATTAAAAAGTTCTGGAAGTGGATAGTGGTGATGGTTGCATAATATCGTGAACGTACTTAATACCACTGAATTGGACACTTACAAAATGGTTAAAAGGATAAAATTTGTGATATATATATATCAAATATATATATATTTGACCACAATCTTTTAAAACACCAATAACTGCTTAAGGTAAGGTTGTGTTTAACTAGTGCATTTATACTGAGGGTGGGAATGTAACTTTATACAACTCGTTTTGGAAAGCAAAAATGAGAATTTTTGTCAGAAACCCCCAAATGTTCCTGTCTTTTGACTCATCTCTCCTAGTCCTAAGGGTATAATCTTGAAAAGCTATTTGCATGAAGATGATCACAGCAGTATCAAAAAATAATTTAAAACATAGATAATAAACCTAAATGTGCAAAAAGAAGGGAAGTATGTCACACAAACTCAATGAAACATTATACAACCATTAAATATTATAATGATTGTGAGACAATGTTTATGATATATTAGCAAGTAAAAAAATTACAAAATGGCAATATGCTATGAATGTAGTTTTGTTAAATAGTCATGTCAACAACACGTGTGAACGAAAACTTCTGTGGTAAATTGAGGGAACAGTGATGAATATTTTTTCTTTTAAATTTTTCTTTAACTTGTTATTTTGCCTTAATCAAAAATAATATTTAACATCAAGAAAATTAAATAAACATTTAAAATGTATTATGTTACAAAAGATAGAAAAGAGATGCAGTTCTTAAATAGTTGTAGCAGAAATTATAAAGAAAATTTGAAAAGTAATCTTCTTGCCTATTATTTCTATTGTAAAAGTAAAGATACATAAATGATACGTATATATCAGCTAGGCTAATAGTAGGAATCTACTTATAAAAACCTTAGTTACAAAACTATATACATTCTTTTAGGGCTGGAAGTAGCCTGGGGACTTGTGTAATGTGTATATTATGAAATGCACATTTTACAGAGCAATGGAAAAGAAAATAAATTGTGAGATGGAGTGGAAAATGGTTTTATAGATATTGGCAAAAAGAAGACAGGATAATAAAACAGAATAACTCAGGAAGATTCTCAGATGCAAAAATATTCAAAGAAGACACTTCCCACAAGAAGTGGCAGAAAAGAATATCAGTGTGCTAAAAAGTCTCAGAATAACTACATATAACATTGAATAGCATTGCCTCTCATTTGTAAGGGATTTAAAACAGTGGAGAAAATATGTAAAAAGATCTTTTAAATGAGGAGATAATTTGAAATTAGGAAAAGACAGCTGAGAACAAAGGTACTGACAACTTTCACAGCCAGGAAATACTTCCTTGGAGTAACACCAGTCTTTCTGGTACCCGTCCCAGATGCAAGTAAATTCCCAGACTGTAGCATCAGAAGGCATTTCAGAGATCATGTATTAAATAAAATTCCCTTTTCTAGTTGGGTGCACTGAATTCGAGAGAAAGGACACCCCCAAGTAACATAGCAGGGAAGAGCAGAACCAGTCCCAGGACGTCGGGCTCTGCGGGGCCCACTCTGCTTGTGCTTTGCTTCCACGTCTCCAGGTCTGGAGAGGCACTGAGGAAGGTGAAAGCAACACTGCGCATGTGCCGATGCTTCCTTCATTGAATGTCTCCGCTTTCTCTCAGGGCGTCTCTCTCCAGCCATCCTCAAGGCTATAAATAACTCCATCCTTTGCCAAG
Organism: Tapirus indicus; assembly: GCA_031878705.1. NCBI lineage: Eukaryota > Metazoa > Chordata > Mammalia > Perissodactyla > Tapiridae > Tapirus > Tapirus indicus. The sequence continues at coordinate 6,799,908 of CM062933.1, forward strand.
AGAGGCTCTCTGTTCCACAGGCATTCCATGCCAATATTATTTAATGTTTATTCTACGTTACTATACCATGATTTAAGACATGGACTCCTCCCCGGAGTGTCCAGTCGAGTTCAGAGCTGAGACATAACCACATGAAATAAACAGCAATGCAAGAAGGTAAGCTGTTAAGGGCTAAATCAGAGGTCGACGTTATCACTCTTGAGTCCAAGGAAAAAATCAGTATGGATAGGGTCTATCAGGAAGGCTTCATTAGGAAGACAGGAAAGGGAAAAATAAAGCAGTGTTTGTTATGTAGAATCCAAGTGTCATCTGCAGTTGAACCACTAGGCAGACTAGTTTTAAAATATAAAACCAGGAGTCAGCATGCTAACCAAATCCCCAGGGGACTTTTGTGCATAGAAAGGTGTGAGATCCACTTCCAGGCATTCGGGAGTTGGTGTCGAAAATGGCCTGATCCTGCAGCAAGAAGGAGCATGATATGTTCTGGAACTGTCCATGGGCGCAAACTCTTCAAATAACACTGTGTGGGAACTGATATAAAAAGATGCCTCAGCAGGAAGCCATGAAGTGGAATAAAGTTTATCTGTATAAATAGAAGAAAATAATGATGACATTTAACTTTGTGTCACTACTGATATGGAAACAAGGGTCCATGTGAGAAAAGAATGCAGGCTGGGTTCTGTGAAATTGAGTCAAGATGACCCATTTCATGGTGTTTTGTAGAATTAAACAGGGTATCTTTTTAAACTTTTCTAGGCACAACTCTTAATTCAGATGATTCACTGTTAGAGCAAAAAGAAAGTGCAAATGATTTAGTAACTAGACTTAGGATTTATCATTGATTTGCCTCACATTGGAGCTTTAAAAGATGATTTTCTTTTACATCTTATAGTTCAGCTTACCAGGTTGTACTATAACCTCTGGATATCTAGTAGAAATGATTCAATTATAGTCTCATTATAGCAGTTGAACTGAAAAAATAGAAATATGTAAGTTTGAATCAGTCATTTTGACAGTCAGAGCCCGTGTGGGATCTCTTTTGGGTAAAACTCCCGGGCCCACTGTGCCATCCCAAGTAGGCTTTCCCACGGCCTCTCATGAATCCCAAATCTCAAGGATGTGGTTGATGCTCTCTCTTCTCTCCAGCTGCTCTCACTCTCAAGACTGTGTATGTAATTAGGATAAAATCTCCTTAGCTTTCTTGCTTTTCTTTGACCTGGAATTAAAAGATCACACACCCTTTTTATTTTAGGGTTTTACTACTAAATACTGTATGAATCAGAGAGGGGAACAAAGGCAATGCACATTGCAGTGTTGAAAGCTTCAGGAAATCTCCTAGAGCTCTCATAATAATTACTCTTGTCCTATCCTAGTCTGCAAATGGGGCTGATCTCCTTTTCCTGCCTTCTTCATGGACTTCATCTTTGCATTATCCTGATGAAGTCTCTTACGGTATCACCTGCATTTAAAAAAATTGGGGGGTGTAGGGCTGACATCAATGCTCCTTTTCCCCTTCTTCACAGGCGTGTTTCTCACCCATATGGGACTGTCTTTCTGGGTAGATGCCTTGCAGATTCAGGGGTGAGATAATAGGTGGGAACTCAGAGGGCATTCTCTTTCTCTACGTTTATCTCCAGGCAGCCTCCCCACCAGCCTCAGTCTCTAGGTCCTCCAGGTTTACGTGAGAAAGTGTGAATTAGAAAAACCTAGACGTTGATCATCTATCCTTTTCAGCACTATGGAAAATTTTAACTACCTTGGAGCTCATGAAAGACATTTTTGTTCTGATCATGAAGAAAGACATTTTTGTTCTCTCCAGGATTTCAGTTCCCTTAGATTGTGTCTTCTTGTTGTCCTAGGCCCATCTTCAGTCACCTTGCAGAGCCTCACCTTGCTCCTGAAATGCTGACCCTGTAACAGTTCCCCAGGCTTCCTCCTTTATCACACAAATAGCTCCTAAAACTTGATTCTGGGGCTATAAGGAAGACAAATGGCAAGTACGCCTGTAATTCCCCATACCTAGAAGTCCTACAACTCCCTCTTCAATTACCATCACCAAGGGCATTTACCACTCTATTTGTACACGGTGAATATTTTCTTATTTCATACAGGATGGATTTGGTTGTGTGGCAGGAATAGTAACGTTTCTATTGTCATTCATTCATTACAAGCCCCGTATCTGTTTCCCGGGAGCACCTGCCTGGTGCTGCATGAAAGGGAGTGGGCAGCACGCGCTCTACACGTGAGAAGGTGTTCTGTGCTGCTCTGGATATCTTGTTTCCCTAATTCAGCTACGCGTGATTATTAAGTACTCTCTGGGGTTTGTATCTACTTTATACATGCTCTCAAATTCCCGAAGGAGTTGTGCTTTTAATAAATACAACACATACAGAACAAAAAAAGCCAAACAGTGATCTAGGACAGAGATGGGGAAGAAAGAAGTACAGAAGCATATTTTTCCCATTGCAAGGCACATCCTCTTTGTTAAAGATGATGAATGTTTCTATAAACATAAAAATGTTTCTATAAACATAATGTTTCTATAAACATAAAAATGTTTCTGTAAGTCTAGTCAGAAATCTATAGGAAATTATAAAAGTAATGATAATAGTTGGGAGCACCAAAAGTTAAAATTTAGGGATAAATTTCTCAACTCATGGTAATAAAAATTAATTTAGAAATATACAATTAATATAGATTCAAAATATGATCAATAAGAACTTGTGGGGGCCGCCCGGTGGCGCAGCGGTTTAGTCCGCGCTTGGCAGCCCGGGGTTCGCGAGTTCGGATCCCGGGCGCCCGCCGACACACTGCCTGTCGGCCATGCTGTGGCGGCGTCCCATATAAAGTGGAGGAAGATGGGCACGATGTTAGCCCAGGGCCAGTCTTCCTCAGCAAAAAGGGGAGGATTGGCAACGGATGTTAGCTCAGGGCTGGTCTTCCCCACAAAAAATTAAAAAAATAAATAAATAAAATAAGAACTTGTGTATATATATATATATGTATATATATATATATATACATACATATATATACATATTTGAAGAAATAATCTAATTTGAAATTTTAAAGTGGCTTTTAAGATCCATATAATTTTGAAGTTTCACCAGAACACCAAATATTTGCATTAATGTTGCTACCTTAATTCTGGAGACTATTTTGAAATCCTTGGATTTCTATTTTAGTGAACTAGATTTTTTTTTCCTCTACCAGTCAGCTTTTTTTTTAATAAAGATAGATAAATAATTTTAAATATTCAAACAATTCCATTTTTTATCTTTACATTTAGTGAGATTTAATAAAGTACTATTTTGAAAATCACTTGATTTTTTTAAATTGTGGTAAAATACATATAAAATTTACTATCTTAACCATTTTTAAGCATTCAATTCAGTAGTGTTAACTATATTCACATTGGTATGCAACCAATCTCTAGAACTTTCTCCTCTTACAAAACTGAAACTTTATACCCATTTAACAGCAACTCTCCCTCCCCCTCTCCTCCAGTCTGTGGACACCACTATTCTACTTTGTCTGTGAATTTAACTACTTTGAATCATACAGTTCAAATAATTTAATTTCATAAACTATAAACAATGTGTTTTATGATAAACAAGATCTCATAACCATAGTATCACCCAAACCACGTTAACCCATTTAGTGTAGATATGTTGGTACATGAAAATTCTGTAAAATAGGAATTTACCTGGATTTTGCCTATTAACTTCTGAAATGGAGGCTTTTTAAAATGAAGTTTTAAAGAAGCTCTAATGAGAAAAATAAAGAGAAGAAGAGAAAGAAAAACTCCCCCCAGTTTTCATTGTGCAAATGACAAGGTCCAGCAACCCCAGGCATAGCAAAGTTCTTTGATGCTAAAATATCTCCCACAGAACACTTGCCCCAAAGGATATCCCATGAAAAAGTAAGTTTCTGTGATCATAAAACTTTTGGAGAGCTGCATAATCTATATCTCTCATGGAAATTCAAACGGCATATCAGCATACTAAAAGTTCTGAAGTTCTGAGCACTTTTTTCTGTGTTTGACCCAGGTGTTTCTCAAACTTATTTGACTAAAGAATCCTTTTTTCTCCCCCATAAAACCTTTAAACAAGGTGAGGGAAAAAGCATGGGCTCTAATACGTGACGTGGTGACTTCAGCTATATCTCGGCACTGAAGCCTGGTTTTAGAGTGAGAGTCTTGATTTGACATTCGATCGCCCTTCTTTTTCCGCATTTTCACGTTTACTTTTAGATAGAGATTGCTATGTGCTCCGTGAACGCCGTCACCAAGACACTCCTTACTGTAAATGTCAAGTTGATTAAATTTTCATTTGAAAGAGTAGTAAAGCCAGTCTGACAATACGTTTTTCTTAGCTTGGGGTTTGAAATGACGGCACAAATCCCGGGGGGCAGATCTCCAATCCTCCAGACTAAAGTAAAAACTGTTTAGCTCTTATGCCACCACTGTCTGGGAGCTATCAGCCCATCTCACACCGTGACAGGAGCAACGGCTCAGCTGCTCACTGCTGTTAAAGCACTAGAATAGGAACAGCAAAGACAGGTAAATGAGAACATTTCTATGCACATGCAACGTTAATGTTGCATTGAAAATCTGAGTCTGTGTGGACTGTGTTTAGAGATACAAACAATGATTCCAGAAAAGACTACATGAAATACAAGATGAATCATTGTTACTACACAAAAGCCTCTGAAATTATGCATGGAATGTATGTGGTAAAGGCTGGGGTAATAACTAGGAAATGACTGATTTTCCACTGGAGATATTTTGTTAATTATTTCAAAGCTCTATAGACAGTTTTAACACCTTGTGAGGCTGTCATTATGATCCATTTACAATAAGCAATTTCTCTCTGAATATTTGATGACGCATAAATTAACTCCTTCCTTATGATATGTTTACCCCAATTATGACTAAATATGTGTGCTCACGTCTTACCTCTTTTACTAAATTTAAGCTCCTTGAGGGCAGCGGTGATATTTAAATCAATTTGGTCTTCCCTTCAGAACCTGGGCCCAGTATTTAGTACAGTTTTAATACATTTTGTGGGAATTAAATTAAATTGTATAGCTGGCCCCATTCAGTGTGTAGTCAACATTTTCTAGAGAAAGAACCATATTTGCCCACTATCATTGAAGAAGGGCCAAAGGCTAAATTCTCTCATTTGAAAAAAGTGGTGATATCCACAAATTAAGGGCTCAACATGTATTTGGTACTCTTGATTTGATCTGATTCCTTAAAGATAAAGCATTAAAACGTGAACTTATCCATGGGATAGCAAAAGAAACACAGAAAATAGGAAGAGGAGAAATGGCACATTTGGATAAAACGCATAGATTCATTAAATATTAAGTTTAGAATATTTCTTGCATTTCTAACCACCAGAGATCTCATAAATCAAAGTGAAATTCTTTTGTACTCTCAGATGTTCTACTCTCCTTTCAAGCTTAACCTCCCAGTTACAGTGGCTCTTCAGGGTTAAGAATTGCCACCTCCTTCCAGAGGCCTCTGCCGTCTGCCCAGCATAGCGCCTGGCACAGAGCAAACGCCCAGAGTTGGTTTAATGAAGGAATGAAACAACCAGCACCTTGCACTGGTATAGCTCGTTCAATGCTGGAACATTGTTGTCACACACAGAATTTACTTTCCTTTAATTTGTTCATTTTTCTCATTCAGTAAATATTATTGAAATATATAGTAATTGTCAGACAGTAGGTGTTAATCACTCAAAGAAAATTAGTCATAGTTCTCATGCTCAAAGGATACAAAATCCATTGGGAAAAATATCATAGCCAAGGGAAGTTAGAATTTTGGGGAAAGGTGTCCAAAATTTGTTATGCATTAACAAATATTAGAGATAGCAATTATTGCAAATAGATCTTTTAATCCTTACAGCCACCCTGTTAGGTTGGCAGGAATTATTGCTGCCAGACCAAGGTCCCCAGAAGTTGAAAGACTTGCCTGCAGTCTTGCAAATAAAATAGAGACAACAACGGTGGCCTTTTCTCTGTGGGGCGGTGTTTGCTCTGTTCCCACTGCTGATCAAGTATGGGGACTCCTCCCTTTGTGCTTCAGGCAACTTCAGGTTGGAAGTCAGCTCAGCTGAGAGAGTTTTGAGATGCAAAGTGCCAGACTGTTCATAGAGGGATACTGGTGATGAAAAGCAGAAAAGCAAAAGGCGGGACTTGGAAGGATAAAGCAAAGACTCTGGGAAGCGGTTTCCTTGATCGTAGTGGAGATGGAGGAAAATGTTAGTGGAGGAGGTCGGGGTGGTCTGGAGGCTGACAGGCAGACTCCACGCTGGAGTAAATGACCTGTGTGTATGTGTTGGGGGTGGGGGTGAGTGTGTGCATGTGAAGTGGGGGATGGAGAGAGAGAGAGAGATGGGGGACTAAAATTGTATATTGTAGCAACAGCAAAGAAACTCTGGGCTTCCCTTGGACAGTATTCATGTTTGTTCAGAGAAACCTTTCTGTAAGATATTTTTCCTACCTTCTGACCTGCAGCCAAACCCAATTCAAAGCAGAAGCCAGTGAAAAAAGAAACTATTGAAGATATGAATCTGAAACTCTTGACAGAGGTTGTAAAAATCCATCAGTTTGGAATCAGGAGATTCCAAATCAGAAAAACTTCCCTGCAAAGCAGAAAGCATTTATCCTCCATTTCTACAGCTGGTTTAATAAAATTTAAAATACTTTGTGACATAAAATATGTCTAAGCAATATATATTAATAAAAATGTTTAGCATTTTTCAATTTATTTTCCCTCTCTCTCCCAACCCTTCCCCCCACCCACTGAAGAATCTAATAAATATGGCAGCTTAAAATATTCTAATTTATATTATTTCTTAGGCCTCATGTGGAGAGTTTACCTAATTGAACTGACACAGATGTTGTGTAGCTAAAAGTTTATGCTGAGTAATGTGGTTTTGCTTTGGTTCTGTAAGTTACCATAGCATTCAACTCTTAGATATGGTATTTTATTTTGCATTAAATTAATATAAATTATTTTCATGTGTACTATAAGGCTATTACATCTATATTAACAAATAAAAAATACTCAAAATTCTTTTTATTTTATTATGGTAACATTGGTTTATAACATTATATTTCAGGTTTACATCATTATATTTCAATTTCTGTGTGGAGTATGTCATGTTCAACCCAGAGACTAATTACAATCCATCACCCACATGTGCCTAATCACCCCTTTTGCCCTCCACTCTCCCCCCTTCCCTTCTGGTAACCACCAATCCAATCTCTGTCTTTATGTGTTTGTTTGTTGTTGTTTTCATCTTCTATTTATGAGTGAGATCATATGGTATCTGACTTTCTCCCTCTGTCATATGTGGGGGATCAGAATTGCCCACCTCAAGATGTGTCTCTCTCTCCCTTGCTCTGAAGGAGGCTTTGACCTTCACCCCCCCCCAACTCTCTAAAGGGATTTGGGATGGGCCTTCACCTTGGATGACTCAGTCGATAGACTGGGAGTGTCTTTGCTACACCCATTCTTATCAAAGTTCTGTTTACCATACATTTACATTTGTAAGGGAGATCTCCATTTGTAAAGGTATCTCCTTCTCTGTACTGGGAAGAGGGGCGGATGACCTCAACTCTAGAAACTCATCAGTGTTGAAGGTGAGGCCTTAAATATGCATAATCCTACTGTGCTTTTCTTGTAATCCCTCGTGACTGACACTCCCAACTACCCCCCAAAACGTTTGTCTTTATAAGGGGACAATCTCTACCATTTTGTTGAGAGACACCCCCTGGTCTCTCCCATGTATACATGTTTTATAAAGCTTTGTTTGATTTTCTCCTGCTATTCGGCCTCATGTCAATTTAATTTGTAGCCCAGCCAGAGAGGACCCAGAATGGGTAGAGAATGCTATTTCTCCCCATCACATATTTCGCTTACCATAATACCTTCAAGGTCCATCCATGTTCACAAATGGCCAGATTTCATCCTTTTCATGGCTGAGTAGTATTCCATTGTGTATATATACCACATCTTCTTTGTCTATTCATCCCTTGATGGGCACCTAGGCTGCTTCCAAGTCTTGGCTATCGTGAACAATGCTGCAATGAACATAGGGGTGCATACATCTTTATGAATTTGTGTTTTCATGTTCTTTGGTTAGGACCCAACAGTGGAACAGCTGGATAGTGTGGGAATTCTACTATTCTTAATTTTTTGAGGAATGTCCGTACTGTTTTCCATAGTGGCTGCACCAGTTTGCACTCCCACCAGCAGAGTATGAGAGTTCCCTTCTCTCCACATCCTCTATAACACTTGTTATTTCCTGTCTTATTAACTATAGCCATTCTGACAGAGGTGAGGTAATATCTGATTGTAGCTTTGATTTGCATTTCCCTGATAGTGATGCTAAGCATCTTTTCATGTGCCTGTTGGCCATCTGTATGTCTTCTTTGGAGAAATGTCTGCTCAGATCTTTTGCCCATTTTTTTAATTGGATTGTTAGTTTTTTTGCTGTTGAGATGTATGTGTTCTTTATATATTTTGGATATTAACCCCTTATCAGATATATGGTTTGCAAATATCTCCTCCCAATTGTTAGGTTGTCTTTTTGTTTTGTTGATTGTTTTCTTTGCTGTGCAGAAACTTTTTAGTTTGATGTATTCCCATTTTTTTGTTTTTTCTATTGTTTCCCTTGCCCATTCAGACGTGGTACTTGAAAATATGCTGCTAAGACTGATGTCAAAGAGTGTACTGCCTATGTTTTCTTCTAGAAGTTTCATAGTTTCAGGTCTTACATTTCAAGTCTTTAATCCATTTTGAGTTAATTTTTGTGTGTGGTGTGAGATAATGTTCTACTTTCATTCTTTTCCATGTGGCTGTCCAGTTTTCCCAACCATTTATTGAACAAACTTTCCTTCCTTCATTGTCTGTTCTTGGCTCTCGTTGAAAATTAGCTGTCCACAGATGTGTGGGTTTATTTCTGGGCTCTTGATTCTGTTCCATTTGCTGTGTACCTGTTTTTGTGCCAGTGCCATGCTGTTTTGATTGCTATAGCTTTGTAGTATATTTTGAAATCAGGGAGTGTGATAACTTCTGCTTTGTTCTTTTTTTCTAAGGATTCCTTTGGCTATTCAGGATCTTTTGTTGTTCCATATAAGTTTTAGGATTCTTTATTCTATTTCTGTGAAAAATGTTGTGGGAACTTTGATAGGGATTGCATTGAATCTATAGATTGCTTTAGGAAGTATGGACATTTTAACATGCTAAATCTTCCAATCTAAGAGCACAGAATATCTTTCCATTTCTTTGTACCTTCTTCAATTTCATTCAACAATGTTTTATAGTTTTCAGTGTACAGGTCTTTCACCTCTTTGGTTAAGTTTATTCCTAGGAGTTTTATTCTTTTTGTTACAATTATAAATGGGATTGTATTCTTAATTTCTCTTTCTGCTACTTTGTTGTTAGTGTATAGAAATGCAACTGATTTTTGTATGTTGATTGTGTACCCTGCAACTTTACTGTATTTATTTGTTATTTCTAAAAGTTTTTTGGTGTAAACTTTAGTGTTTTCTATATATAAAATCATGTCATATGCAAATAGTGACAGTTTTACTTCTTCTTTTCCAATCTGGATCTCTTTTATTTCTTTTTCTTGCCTGATTGCTCTGGCTAGGATTTCCAATACTATGTTAAATAAGAGTGGTGAAAATGGGCATCCTTGTCTGATTCCTGTTCTTAGAGGGATAGCTCTCAGTTTTTCTCCATTGAGGATGATATTAGCTGTGGGTTCATCATATATGGCTTTTATTATATTGAGGTACTTTCCTTCTATACCCATTTTATTCAGAGTTTTTATCATACATGGATGCTGTATCTTGTCAAATGCTTTCTCTGCATCTATTGAGATGATTGCGTGGTTTTTATTCTTCCTTTTGTCAATGTGGTGTATCATATTGATTGCTTTGTGGATGTTGAACCATCCCTGCATCACTGGAATAAATCCCACTTGATCATGGTGTATGATCTTTTTAATGTATTGCTGTGTTTGATTTGCTAGTATTTTGTTGGAGATTTTTGCATCAATGTTTATCAGTGATATTGGCCTATAATTTCCTTTTTTGTGTTGTCCTTGTCTGGTTTTGGTATCAGGGTAATGTTGGCCTCATAAAATTAGTTAGGAAGCTTCCCCTCCTCTTCAATTTTTTGGAATAGTTTGAGAAGGATAGGTATTAACTCTTCTTTGAATGTTTGGTAGAATTCACCAGGGAAGCCATCTCTCCTGGACTTTTATTTTGGGGGAGGTTTTTGATTACTGTTTCAATCTCCTTACTGGTAATTTGTGTATTCAAATTGTCTATTTCTTCTTGATTCAGTTTTGCAAGGTTGTGTAATTCTAAGAATTAATAGATTTCTTCTAGATTATCTAATTTGTTGGCGTATACCTTTTCATAGTATTCTCTTATACTCTTTTGTATTACTGAGTTGTCCATCTTAATTTCTCCTCTTTCATTTCTGATTTACCTATTTGAGCCTTCTCTCTTTTTTACCTGGCAAGTCTAGCTAAAGGTTTGTCAATTTTGTCTATCTTTTCAAAGAACCAGCTCTTGTTTCACTGATTTTTTTCTATTGCTTTTTAGTCTCTATTTCATATATTGCTGCTGATTTTTTTTTTGCCTTTTTTAAATTGATGTCATAATAGTTTATAACATTGTGAAATTTTAGTTGTACATTATTGTCTGTCAGTCACCACATAAATGTGTCCATTCACCCCTTGTGCCCACATCATAACCCCCTTCCCCCTCATAACCACCAAACTGTTCTCCCTATCCATGGGTTTATTTTCCACACATGAGTGAAATCATGCAGTGTTTGTCTTGCTCTGTCTGGCTTATTTTACTTAACATAATACCTTCTAGGTCCATCCATGTTGTTGCAAATGGGACAATTTTGTCTTTTTTATGGCTGAGTACATATTCCACTATATATATATATATATATATATATATATATATATATATATATATATATATATATACACACATACATATACATACACACACACACACACACACACACACACCCCACATCTTCTTTATCCAATCACCAGTTGAGGGACACTTGGGTTGCTTCCACTTCTTGACTATAGTGAATAATGCTGCAATGCACAAAGGGGTGCATAAGCCTCTTTGGATTGTTGGTTTCAGGATATTCGGATAAATACCCAGTAGAAGGATAGCTAAATCACAAGGTAGTTCTATTCTTAATTTTTTGAGGAATGTCCATACTGTTTTCCATAGAGGCTGCACCAGTTAGCATTCCCACCAGCAGTGAATTAGGGTTCCTGTTTCTCCACAACCTCTCCAACATTTCTTATTTTTTGTCTTCGTGATTATAGCCATTCTAATGGGTGTAAGGTGATAGCTTACACCCATTGTGTAGTTTTGATTTGCATGAAAAGATGTTGAACATCTTTTCATGTGCCTATTGGCCATCTGTATATCTTCCTTGGAAAAATGTCTCTTCATATCCTTTGCCCATTTTTCGTTTTTTTGTTGCTCAGTTGTGTGAGTTCTTTATATATTATGGAGTTCAACCCCTTGTCAGATATATGATTTGTGAATATTTTCTCTCAGCTGGTAGGTTGTCTTTTTGTTTTGATCCTGGTTTCATTTGCCTTGCAGAAGCTTTTTAGTCTGACGAAGTCCCACTTGTTTATTTTTTCTTTTGTTTCCCTGGTCTGAGTAGACATGGAATTCGAAAAGATGCCTCTATGACAGATATCAAAGAGTGTACTGACTGTTTTCTTCCAGGAGTTTTATAGTTTCAGGTCTTACCTTCAAGTCTTTGATCCGTTTTGAGTTAATTTTTGTATTAATTATGTTAATTGAGTTAATTATGGTGAAAGAAAATAGTCTACTTTCATTCTTTTGCATGTGGCTGTCCAGTTTTTCCAGCATCATTTATTGAAAAGACTTTCCCTCATCCATTGTATGTTCTGAGCTCCTTTGTTGAAGATTAGCTCTCCATAGACCTGTGGTTGTTATTTCTGGGCTCTCAGTTCTGTTCCATTGATCTGTGTGTCTGTTTTTGTACCAGTACCATGCTGTTTTAGTTATTATAGCTTTGTAGTATATTTTGAAGTCAGGGATTGTGATGCGTCCAGCTTTGTTCTTTTTTCTCAGGATTGCTTTATCTATTTGGGGTCTTTTGTTGCCCCATATGAATTTTAGTACTCTTTGTTCTATCTCCGTGAAAAATGTCATTGGGATTCTGATTGGGATTGTATTGAATCTATAGATTGCTTTAGGTAATATGGACATTTTAAGTATGTTTATTCTTCCAATCCATGTGCATGGGATTTCTTTCCATTTTTTATGTCATCATCAATTTCTTTCAATGATGTCTTATAGTTTTCATTGTATAGGTCTTTCACCTCCTTGGTTAAATTTATTCCTAGATATTTTATTCTTTTTGTAGCCATTGTGAATGGGATTGTCTTCTTGAGTTCTCTTTCTGTTACTTCGTTATTAGAGTATAGAAATGCAACTGATTTTTGTAAGTTGATTTTGTACCCGCAGCTTTGCTGTAGTTGTTGATTATTTCTAATAGTTTTCCAGTGGATTCTTTAGGGTTTTCTATATATAAGATCATGTCATCTGCAAACAGCAAGAGTTTCACTTCTTTGTTGCCTATTTGGATTCCTTTTATTCCTTTTTCTTGCCTAAGTGCTATGGCCAAAACCTCCAGTACTATGTTGAATAAGAGTGGCAAGAATGGGCACACTTGTCTTGTTCCTGTTCTCAGAGGAATGGCTTTCAGTTTTTCCCCATTGAGTATAATGTAGACTGTGAGTTTGTCATATATGTCCTTTATTATGTTAAGGTACTTTCCTTCTATACACATTTTGTTGAGAATTTTTATCTAAATGGATGTGGGGTCTTGTCAAATGCTTTCACTGCATCTATTGAGATGATCATGTGGTTTTTCTTCCACATTCTGTTAATGTGGTGTATCACATTGATTGATGTGCAGATGTTGAACCATCCCTGCCTCCCTGGTATAAATCCCACTTGATCATGGTGTATGATGTTTTTAATGTATTGCTGTATTTGGTTTGCCAATATTTTGTTGAGGATTTTTACATCTATATTCATCAGTGATATTGGCCTGTAATTTTCCTTCTTTGTATTGTCCTCATCTGGGTTTGGTATCGGGGTGATGTTGGCCTTATAGAATGTGTTAGGAAGTGTTCCATCTTCATCTATTTTTTTGGAATAGTTTGAGAAGGATAGGTATTAAATCTTTGAATGTTTGCTAAAATTCTCCAGGAAAGCCATTTGGTCCTGGACTTTTATTTTGGGGCAATTTTTTGATTACTGCTTCAATCTCTTTACCTGTGATTGGTCTATTCAGATTCTCTATTTCTTCTTGATTCAGTTTTGGGAGATTGTATGAGTCTAAGAAGTTACCCATTTCTTCTAGATTGTCCAATTTGTTGGCATATAGTTTTTCATAATATTCTCTTATAATCCTTTGTATTTCTGTGGTATCTGTTGTAATTTCTCCTCTTTTAGTTCTAATTTTCTTTATTTCAGCCTTCTCCCTTTTTTTCTTGGTGAGTCTGGTTAAGTGTTTGTCAATTTTATCTTCTCAAGAACCAGCTCTTTGTTTCATTGGTCTTGTCTACTGTTTTTTTGGTTTAAATTTCATTTATTTCTCCTCTAATTTTTATTATTTCCCTCCTTTCCTGGTTTTGGGCTTTGTTTGTTCTTCTTTTTCTAATTCTGTTAGGTGTAGTTTAAGGTTGCTTATTTGGGATTTTTCTGTTTGTTAAGGTGGGCCTGTATTACTGTGAGTTTCCCTCTCAGGACCACTTTTGCTGCATCCCATATGATTTGGGATGGTGTATTTTCACTTTCATTTGTCTCCAGATATTTTTTGAATTCTCCTTTAATTTCTTCAATGATCCATTGGTTGTTCAGTAGCATGTTGTTTAGTCTCCACATCTTTTAGTTTTTTTCTTTTAGTTCATTTCTAGTTTTATAGCATTATGGTCAGAGAAGATGCTTGTTATAATCTCAATTTTCTTAAACTTATGGAGGCTTGCCTTGTTTCCCAACATATGGTCTATCCTTGAGAATGTTCCATGCATGCTTGAGAAGAATGTGTAATCTGCTGTGTTTGGGTGGAGTGCTCTCTCTATATCTATTAAGTCCATCTCATCTGTTTTTCATTTAAGTCCAATATTTCCTTATTGACTTTCTATCTGGATGATCTATCCATTGATGTAAGTGGGGTGTTAAGATCCCTCACTATTATAGTATTGTTGTTAATATCTCCTCTTAGGTTTGTTAATAGTTGTTTTATGTACTTTGGTGCTCCTGTGTTGGGTGCATATATATTTATAAGTGATATGTCTTCTTGGTAGAATATCACTTTTATCATTATATTTTGCCTCTTTTTGTCTCTCCTTACCTGTTTTATCTTGAAGTCTACTTTGTCTGCGATGAGTATGGCAATACCTGCTTTCTTTTATTTGCCATTAGCTTGGAGTATTGTCTTCCATCCTTTTACTCTGAGCCTGTGTTTGTCTTTATAGCTGAGATGTGTTTCCTGGAGGCAGCATATTGTTGGGTCTTGTTTTTTAATCCATCGACCCACTCCGTGTCTTTTGATTGGAAAATTCAATCCATTTGCATTTAGAGTGATTATTGATACATGAGGGCTTAATCTTGTTATTTTATCACTCATTTTCTGGTTCTTTTGCATTTCCTTTGTTTCTTGTCCCATGTGTTTCAGACTACCAATTCAGTTTGGTAGATCTGTATGATGGTTTTCTTAGTTTTCTGTTTATTTATCATATGTGTCTCTGTTCTGATTATGTGTTTAGTGGTTACTATGAGGTTTGTATAAAAAATCTCGTGGATGAGATAGTCCATTTTCTGATGGCCTCTTATTTTCTTAGGCTAAGTCAATTCCATCCCTTTCCTCTTCCCCTTCTAAGTTATTATTGTCACAACTTATTCCATCTTGTGTTGTGAGTTTGTGTTTAAAGTGATGAGGTTATATTTATTTTTGGTGTTTTCCTTCCCTTAATTTTTGGTGTTATAATTAAGTGTTTGCTAACCTAGTCTGATAAAGAGCTGCAATTTTTATGATTCTGTCTACCTATTTTTCTCCTTGCTCAAAGCTTTGTATCCCCTTTCTCTTTTTTTTTTTTTTTTTTTCAGGATGAGGGCCTTCTTCAGCACTTCTTGTAGTAGGGGTCTTTTGCCAATGAACTCCTTTAGCTTTTGTTTATCTGGGGTAGTTATTATTTCGCCATCATATCTGAAGAATATTTTTGCTGGATAGAGTATTCTTGGCTGAAAGTTTCTGTCTTTCAGAATTTTAAATATAACATTCCACTCTCTCCTAGCCTGTAACGTTTCTGCCAAGAAATAAGCTGAAACCCTGATAGGACTTCCTTTGTATGTTGTTTTTGTCTTGCTGCCCTTAATATTTTTCTTTCTCATTGACTTTTGCCAGCTTTACTAATATATGCCTTGGAGAGTCTTTTCATGTTGATATATTTAGGAGATCTATTGACTTCATTCACTGGTATTTCCAGCTCCTTCCCCAGGTTTGGGAAGTTCTTAGCTATTCTTTCTTTCTTTCTCTTTTTGTGAGGAAGACTAGCCCTGAGCTAAAATCTGTTGCCAATCCTCCTCTTTTTTGCTGAGGAAGACTGGCCCTGGGCTAACATCCATGCCCATCTTCCTCTACATTATATGGGATGCCGCCACAGCATGGCTTGACAAGCAGTGTGTCCATCTGCACCTGAGATCCAAACCTGTGAAACCCTGGGCTGCTGAAGTGGAGCGCACGAACTTAACCGCTACACCACCAGGCTGACCCCTTAGCTATTATTTCTTCGAACAAGTTCTCTGCTCCTTTTTCCCTCTCTTCTCCCTCTGCGATACCTATAATCCTTATGTTGCATTTCCTAATTGAGCTGGATATTTCTCAGAGGATTTCTTCATTTCTTTTTAGTCTTAGTTCTCTCTCCTCCTCCATCTGGAGCATTTCTGCATTCCTAGCCTCAATATTGCTAATTCTTTCCTCCATATTTTCAGCTCTGTTCTTTAAAAATTCCAGAATTTTCTTTATGTCTTCCATTGTGTTTTTCATCTCCAACATTTCTGACTGGTTTTTCTTTATAGTTTCAATCTCTTTTGTGAAGAAATTCCTGATTTCATTGAATTGTCTACCTGTATTTTCTTGTAGTTCATTAAGCTTTTTTATGATAGCTATTTTGAATTTTCTATTGTTTAGGTTATAAATTTCTGTGCCTTCAAGTTTGATTTCTGGGTGCTTGCCATTTTCCTTCTGGTCTGAAGATTTAATATATTTTTGCATAGTGCTTGAGGGCATGGGCTTATTTTTCTTCACTCTGAAGATATCTGTTTGCAACTTCCATTGGCCACCACTGTGTGGGGATCAAGAGCTGTGTATTCTGAGCCAACCACAATCCACAGGTGCTCTGGCCCACTGGCTGTGCTAGTTCTCTGGGCTAGGGGAGGGGTCTTTCTTTCACCTGCCTGATCCCAGGGGCTTCTTGTGCTTGCCTCGCTAGCTGCTCTCCTGGGGTGCTAGCTTGATGAAGACAGCCCTGCAACAGTTCAGTCCCCTCCATATGGGAATTTCCCACAGGCTGTGAGAGAACTTGAAGAGCAACAGTTTTTCCGCAGAGGGCCACCTCTCCCCCTTCTCTCTCTGGGAACCATGAGGTTCCAAAGGGGAGGGGCTCTTTCTTTCACCTGCCGGATCCCAGGGGCTTCTTGTTCTTCCCTCACTATCTGCTCTCCTGGGGTGCTAACTCGATGAAGACACCCTCGCAACTGTTCATTCCCCTCTGTATGGGAATTTCCCAAAGGCTGTGAGAAAACTTGGAGAGAAAAGGTTTTTCTGCAGAGGGCTGCCCCTCTCCCCTCTCTTTCAGCCACACAGTCCTGGTCCCAGGGTCACTGTTGTTGGAGAAGGAGAGGAGTTCTCTTTACCTCCTTCCATTTCCTCCATGGGTACCAGCACCTCCACCCTCAGATGTAAGGCTGTGTGGGTCTCTCAGAAATCTTTTGTGTTGTGTGAGTGCCCTCTGATGGTATTTGAATGTCCCTTTTGTTGTATCTTAGCAGGCTATATTCTCAGGGGGAAAGCTTACTCCACCATGATGCTGAGATTTTTATTATTTCTTTCCTTCTACTGATTTGGGGCTTTGTTTGTTCTTTTTCCAGTTCTGTTAGGTGCATTGTTAGATTGTTTATTTGACATTTTTCTTGTTTCTTGAGGCAGGTCTGTATTTCTCTAAACTTCCCTCTTAGAACTGCTTTTCTTGGATCCCATTAATTTTGGCATGTCGTATTTTCATTTTCATTTGTCTCCAGGTATTTTTTTGATTTCTTCATTGGCCTGATCATTGTTTAGTAGCATTTTGTTTAATCTCCACGTATTTGTGGCTTTTCTGGTTTTCTTCCTGTAGTTGATTTCTAGTTTCATACCATTGTGGTCAGAAAAGATGCTTGTTATTATTTCAGTCTTCTTGAATTTATTGAGACTTGTTTTGTGGCCTAATATGTGATCTATCCTGGAGAATGCTCCATGTGCATTTGAACAGAATGTGTATTCTATGGGTTTGGGATGGAATGTTCTGTATATATCTACTAAAACACCCAGAAAAAAGAAACAAAATGGTAATAAGTACATTCTTATCAATAGCCACTTTAAATATCATATCAATGGACTAAATGCTCCAATCTAAAGGCATGGGGTGGCCAACTGGATAAAAAAAAAAACATGACCCATAAATATGCTGCATACAAGAGACATGCTTCAGACCTAAATATACTCACAAATTGAAAGGATGGAAAAAATACTCCGTGCAAATGACAAAGAAAGCTGAGGCAGTAATACTTAGACAAAATAGACTTTAAAAGAAAAACTGTAACAAGAGACAAAGAAGGGCACAATGTAACCTTAGGTGAGGCAATTCCCCATCACAGCTGTGAGCCATCAGCAGCCAATGTTCCCAGCAGCTGGAGGATGGGTGCCTAGGATGTGAAGAGTGGATATGGGCAGACCACCACAGTATCCATTACACTTACCAATGTTATATTGTTTTAAGCCAAACTGCATTAGTGGTTGTATCAAGATATATTCAACCACAAGTAAAAGAAATCCTTATAGGCTTAAATGATAAGAACATTTATTATTAATGTGAAAAGAAATCCAGAGAAGGGCAGCCCCATGATTAGTTTGGTGATTCAACAAGGTCATCAAAGGCCCAGGCACTTTCCATTCTTCCATTCCACCATTGTGAGATTTTAGCTTTAATCCTAATATTTGTAACTTCATGGTCAGAAGATAGATGCTCTACCTCCAGAAATCAAGTCTTATCTTATTGTGTCTAAAACAGAAAAGGAAGGAAGGAAGCAAAACAGATTTTTCTTCATATGCATCTCTCTTGAGGGAAACTCAAGAGTGTTTCTTGGGAACTCCCAGCAGATGTCCTTCATGATTTATCAGCCAGAACTGGGTTGCATGATCATACTTAGAACAACCACAGGAGAAGGGGACCAGGTTACCTTAGACCAATCATGATTTATCTCCTGGAGTGTGATGCATTGCCATCACCTCAAATCAAGGTTCTGTTAACAAAGGAGGAGGAGGGAAATATTTGGTTTGGGCTGTGCAAACCACCAGTATCTGCCACATTGATTGCCAAAAAGAACCATCAAAAGTGCTTAGAGCTCTGAAGGTAACAAATGCAAATAAAGACACTTGTTTGCTTGCCTCTTCCTCAGAAGCTTTCAGGGCCTCCAGAAAGGGCCCATACTTGCATTTGTAGGCTTAGTGGAGCCAGTAAGATGTAGGAAAGAAAGATGTGTTTGTAGGCTAAAGAAAAGAAAGAACACAAATATATCCAATTAAAGTAAAACAAAGAGCTCCCTGCCATGTCCCCATGGGTATATGTGCATACACATGTGCACATGCCTATAGACGGAACTTCTAGAAGAAGTATATAATTGCGTTACAGGCGTCTTTGTTAAAAATCAAGGGTCAGAGACTGACAAATGAAAGTCCATTTAAAAATGAGGGAAAATAACTCTGAAAGAAGCTCTAGTGATAAATTCAGCAAGTTAGAGTGTTTTTCTCTATGAATCTAATACTTGGTGTTTAAGATCCTTATTTAGAAAAATAATGGAGAACTTAACACTTGGCAAAATACAATTTTTGATAGTCATTGTTGAGATGCATCAGCGTTAGTTGTCATCTTTAGAATACAAGAAACATAAGATATGACATTATAAAAAAGCACACACCAAACTCCAACTACAGTAATAACTAACACTGAATACAACACAGAGACCATGAAACCTTCATACAAAACTCAGAGTCCACGGGATCTGGATAATCTGCATTACCCCTTCATTATCTTTTCTCTCTTCGGGAATTCACCCTGGTGTGCTCTGCCTCCAGAAAGCCCATTGATTGAGCTCCTGAAAACGGCAGTAATAAGAGCTTGAATGAAAGGCTTGATCATAGGTATAGGGCACAGTAAACATGGAGCCGGGGGTCCCCAAAGACAACCTCCAGGTTTGGTGGTTGGCTAGAAGAACTACAGGACTCAGCGTGGACTTGTCTCATGGCTGTGATTTATTACAGCAGAAGGATACAAAGTAAAACCAGCAAAGGGAAAAAAGGCACATGGGGCAAAGTCTGGAGGAACCAGGCACCAGCTTCCAAGAGTCCTCTCTCGGGGGAGACACACAGGTCATGCTCAATACTCCAGCAAAAAGATATAAAAACACATATGAAACATCTACTATGGACGCTCATTGGAGACTCAATGCCCAATGTTTTTATTGGACTCTGGTCACGGAGGCACCCTCTGCCTAGCACATACCAAAATTCCACACTCCCAGAAGAAAAGCAGGTGTTCACTATAAACAACATTGTTTGTACAAATGATTTAGCCACATTAAACCATGCTTATCAGGGAATGATGGAAACACTTCCAAAATCCAAATTCCCAGACACTAGCCCAGGGCCAAACTTGCAAGCATGTGTTTCCAAGGATAGCTGTCTCAGGCCTGCTCTGTTGACTGTTTTCCGCACAGATGCAAAAGCAGAGGCCTGCTTCATGGAGGCCAGCTGACTGCTGTTTCTCCTCTGAATTTACCATACGAGAAGGAATCACACGTGAAGGATCCCTGCTGGGTCCTTTTAAACATGTCATTTTGCTTGCCGTTTTTGTCCCAAATTTCGCACTTTATCTAGCACCTATTTTGTTGAATAAATAAATGAGTGCTACTTTCTTTCCCTCCCCTGCCCTTTTTTCCCTACAGAAACAGCAGCTGAGCTTTACCCAAAAAACCATATTGAAACTCACAGAGGGTTAGTACAATAACAGCCATCACACAGCAGAAAATGCACAGTGGGGCTGTAGAGCTCCAGGGCTCTAGGGAGACATTCCCATCCTGGTCCGGGTGGTGGCCTCACCCTGGAGTTACGGTGGAGAAGTAGACTGCCTGTCCCAGGGAGGAGAGCTCAGCTGGCTGCTCAGTGAAATAGCAGTTACCTAGATTCTAATGCTTGCTGGAAAAGTCTATCTCATTATGTTACTGTTATTCTTATCCAGTTTTCCACTTTGAGCTAAATAGAACACAAGTAATGTGTCTTTTCAGGGGATGAAAGGAGAAAACTTTCCTGTTTTATACCTTGATTCTTTGAGGAAATCAGACACGAATTCAGCTACCTCTAAAGTCACATGCATTAAAGATAATTATTATTTTTTGAAGTTTATTTCCTTGTTGTAAGTAGAAACCTTCATGTTTGTTGTTCTGTCACAGGCCTTTGACTGAAGCAGGCCCAGCACGTCTCTCCTCCCTCCTGTCCTCCCCTGGCTTCTCCAGCATTTCACCTCGGTGGCTGTAATCGGCCACCAGAGCTTCGTGCGTTACTTTGCCAAATGCTGCCACTGGAATTTGACAGCAGAAAGTGTCCCTGGAGTCTGTTAGTATAAAGAACTTCCAATTCTTCATGTCCTCGTCAGTCAAAACAGTAAATGTTCCCTTTGACACCAATTTTGTTTCCTTTCTGCAGTGCGTAGTAACAAAAGCTGCAGCAGCAGGATGGGCTCATTTGCTGCAACAGGCCTCAGAACCTCATGCTTCAGTAACCCAGGCTTTTGTTTATGTTTCTAAATTCTCCATTTCTTTCTATCCACAGCTTTGTTTGTTAGAATCACAAAGGCTTCCCCTATTTCCTGCTTACTTATATTGTCTTAAAATAAACGAGCAAAGGTCTTTCATCATTTCATAGTTTTCTTGAACCACATATTCTTGCTAAGTAGCAAATGTGAGCAGCAGGCATGCAGATTGGCAACATTTTGTGCATCGATGAAAGAAGCTGTTCTGGAAAACAGAGAATGGAGCTATCTTTGCCTTTAGCTACTCAGTCTCTGGTTTACTCTTGGTTCTTCCCTTTCGGTGGTACTCGCCTCCCTCTCTCTCACAGACTCCTACAGGAAACAGCTGAACCATTCCCTCTGGAATACAGATGCTGATCAGAACGTGTTAATTGTCTTCCCTCTATTTGTTCCCACTGTGATGCTTTTTCTGCCAAATGAATCAAGTATGATCTGAGTTGGGTAGTTTTACATGTTCACCCTCTCATATCTTGACTATTTGAAGAGTTTCTTAACTGTTCTTCCCTCCATCCTCCAACCAGCTCTGATAATATTGTTAGTTGCACAAGAATTTTAGTGGTTTCCTACTGTCCTCAGGATAAGTCCAAATGCCTGAATCTGGCAGTCACAGTTGTCTATAGTTAAGCACCAACATCCTTTTCATTTATTTGTGTATTATTATTTATTTGTTTATTTTTATCTCACACGATTATTTCATTAACTAGCATATTCATTTATTCAACAAAATTTTTAGATTGTCTGTCTTTGTTTTGAGTACTAGGCCCAGCAGATATAAAAAAGAAAGAAAAAGACTTGTCACCAAACAACTGATAGTCAAGTAGGGGAGACAGTTATAGTGGAATTTAGTAAGTACTGCAATAGAGGTGTGCACAGGATAGTATGCATTAAATAATG
Organism: Tapirus indicus; assembly: GCA_031878705.1. Classification (NCBI taxonomy): domain Eukaryota; kingdom Metazoa; phylum Chordata; class Mammalia; order Perissodactyla; family Tapiridae; genus Tapirus; species Tapirus indicus. The sequence continues at coordinate 6,822,047 of CM062933.1, forward strand.
AATGGTAATTTAATTCACTTGGTCCACAAATATTTATCAAACAGCTAGGATAATGCAAGCAATGGGCAAACACATAAAAAACCTAAATTAAAGAGGAGAGTCATGGAGAGTTTCTGAGGGAGGCTAATGCTTCAGTTCAGTCCTTCAGCACTTCCTGAGCACCGGGCCCCTGCCAGTGGTTGCCAAATGCTCCTTACAGAATGCACAGCATGCTGTCTGTTCACTCCATTTCCTCATCTGGAATACTTTCTTGTTTAACAATACTCCTGATCCCTTGAGGCCTAACCCTAAATGTCCCTCTGCCTCCGCTGTGATTTCCCTAGGCCAGAAGGAATCCATTACCTTTCAGAATTCCCGGAGCACACTGTGCTTTTCTCATGGCACAACTTTTAAGTTATTTTAAATGAATATCCAAGGTAATAAAAAACAATTTACATTACGTAGAGATATGTAGAGTAGAAAGTGGAAGACCATTTTATAGACCACTCTATATCCCATTCTTGTCTCCAGAAGGAAGTCCTTTCAATAATTTCTTGTGTGTCCACCCAGAGCTTTCTCTTGGCATTTATACACACTTGTGGACATGTGTGCACAGACACACATGGAATAGAGGTTAATGTTTGCCAAAAATGAAATCATACTCTTCATTGTTTTGGGATTACGTGTGAAGATTGTACTTGGCCAATTATTCATGTTAGTACAGAAAAATGTAATTTGTCCTATTCAATGTAATATTAGACAGGCATTTATTTATTTTCTGACATTCCATTGTTAATAACCAACTGCTATGCACATTTAAATATATCTTTGTGTATGTGAGCACCTCTGTGGACAAACTTATAGATGTGAAATTCCTGTATCAAAAAGTGTGCATAGTTAAAATGTTGGTATCTGCCAAATTGTCCCCCAAACAGGCTATCCCAATTTAGACTGCCACAGCATCCTCAGACCCTCGTTTCAGGGCATTTTGCTCATGTCTGATCTCCCCTTCTCGATGAGGATATAATTTCCTTGGGGAGAGCCATACGCATTATATTTGGCATCCCTGGTGACTCTCAGCACAGAGCACTGCTCGCACATTACACAGGTTTGACAAGTATTTGCAGAAACCAGATAAACCACACAGATGTAAAACACCAGGCTTCTCCTGGAGGCCAGGAGGGGGCTCTTTGGTTTTCATGGAGGATCTCTGATCTGGCCCCGATAGACTGAGATCCTATTTCTAGTCCCCACTTGCTAACAGCACAGTCCAGCTGGGTGTGTTCTTGTAGTGAAGATCTTCAATAAGCTTTTCTGAGGAGTTAACAGGAAGTTCTGAAAGCAAAGACCCCTGAACTGGAGCCAGGGGAGAAAGAAGGCCTGGAACTCTTGGGCCTCCTCTAGGCCCTGTCAGAATGTGGGCTGTAGTCCAAAGTGGACCCTAAGGACATGGGGTCACAGTGACTGCCAATCAAGCCAGGGAGCCCAAACAGGAAATAGCACCTGACACCTCATTGCTTTAAAGTACAACATATGTGCACTTGAAGTTAGAAGGTCTGAGTAAAACCTCAATTCCATGACCTTTAGCCTATATTTACTCTTTTTTGAAAGTCCCTTTGCTCTTTTATAAAATGGAAAGAACAATCTGACTGGGTTATTGTGAGAATTAAGAGTGATCAGGTGAGGTGTCGGCCCGGTGGCGTAGCGGTTGTTTGCATGCTCACCTTCGGACGCCAGGCCTTTGCAGGCCCGGATCCCGGGCACGGACCAACGCACCGCTTGTCAAGCCATGCTGTGGCAGTGTCCCATATAAAGTAGAGGAAGATGGGCACAGATGTTAGCCCAGGGCCAGTCTTCCTCAGCACAAAGAGGAGGATTGGCAATGGATGTTAGCTGAGGGCTGGTCTTCCTCACACACACAAAAAGAATGATCAGGTGAGAGGAATTAGCACAAAGCCCACTACATATGAGAGGGCACAGAAAAGGACGGCTCCCACTGACTATACAGGGCTCACTTAGGAATATTGGTTTTGAAGACTTACTCTTGGATAGCTGGTTTGTCCATTTTATGCATAAGTTTCAAAGCCACCTCCTCAGAAAAATAAATCCAGAAACCCATGTAACTATTTTTTACTTCTATTTTTAGAGTTGTTAGATTCTTTTCAATAGTGAAGGACAAATTTCAGTTCTTGACTCAAAAATCCCATATGGATGTCATGCCCAAAACAATGAAAAGGGCAACTAGGATGAATATAACATCCCTCTGTGTTCTAGATGGGGCGTCACAGATGAGGAGACTCTGATCATGAACCATTTCTGAGCCTTCAGGAAGGAGGGAGTAAGCACTGAGAGCCAGCTTGCTTTCCTGGGTTAAGCCATTCCCATAGTATCTAAACTGGTGCAGTGCAGACCACCACAGCAAAGAGTACGTGAATGTCCCCCAAACAGTAACATGATATCTTCTTTTGTTCTGGGTTACCTTTGATCACGTTATCCCTTCCATCTTTCCTTCTCATTTCCACCTGGCAAAGTCCCCTTCATCATTTAAGGCCCATTGCAAAGCCTTCTCATATGGTCTGTAGCATTCGTCCTGTGTGGCATAATTCAGGTTACAGTTTCCTGCTAATTTGTCTGTTTTTCCCCGTAGACCATAAGCACCTCAAAGGTATCATTTTCTTATTTCTTTCTTCCCCATATCCTGAGCTTTATACAATGCATGTACCAAGTACTTTTCAGTAACACTTTTTAAAGAACGAATAAATGAAAAAAAGGAGAAATGTGGGCTCAGTAACAGTGGGTGGATCTGTGACTAGTAAAATGAGTCTCCCAAAGACCGTTAAGAATGTTCAAGAGCCACTTCTTTCATAGGGTAATTCTCAGAAGTTAAAACAGGACTCTCTCACAAATAGAGAATAAATACGTGTCAAGGGTTTTATTCAACTCACTAATTAATGATGGAAACAGCAAAATGGTAAAGCTGATTCTAAGTAGATTTAAGGAATTGGGGTTTATGTAGTTCTTTTAAGGCAAGAAAGAGTAAGATTGCTGTTTGGATATAAAACTGGTTAATATTTTTACTAGCTTTGAAATTTTCTTTGCTGCTGGATAGAAATCATTTGCATCTCTAACAGGCAAAAATATACAAGTAAATGGAACATCTCAGGGCAAGCCACTAATTACTAGTAAAAAGAAGCAAAGGTAAACAACGGCCTATTTTCCTGGATAATTAAATAATCCTTGGGTAGGACTGACAAACGACGACTCAGGACGCACTGAAAGGATGTGCACTCAACCTCTTGGCCTCGTTTACAGATTGTTGGTAGCTTTTCTATCCCAATATTCAGCTCTTTATACTCTCTGCTATTTTTCTGGAACAATTTCCTCTATACCCATGGCTTGCCAATGATTCTCAAATTTATAACTTTAGTCCAGACCTTTCTCCTCCACTCCAAACTTACTTAATAAACTCTCTCCTGACTAGCTGTATGACTCTGGGAAGATTACTTAACGTCTCTGTGCTTCTGTTTCCTCTTCTGTAAAATGGGATTAATAACAGTACTTACCACATAGGCTTACTGTAAAGAGTAAATTAACTCATGTGTACAAAACGCTTTGAATAGTGCCTGACATGATATAAGTGCTTGCTCTTACTCTTCTCAACATTGGATGCCTCAATGATACCCAAACACTACATGTCTGAAATCAGTTATCCCATTCCCTCCGCAAACCTACTCTACCTCTAGTATTTCCTGTCACAGTAAGAGCACCACCTTTTATGTAGTTATAACAATGAGAAACCAAGGGACAGCCTTTGTATCTCTTCTCCTTACTCCTCATAAGCTATCAATAAGTCCTGTCTATTTTATTCCTAAGTACCTCTTGAATCCACCAATTTCTCTCCATCTCTACTGCAGGCACCCTAGTCCAACCTGCTTTCATCTCTTGACTGAGTTACTACAATGGCCTCCTGAATGGTCTCCCCTTAAACACTCTTGCTTCTCTCTAAACCACACTCCACACTACTTAATCTTTTAAGAATGAATATCTTACTATGCTATTTCCCTGCATAGAACCTTATAGTGCTCTCTCAATAAAGACCCAACTTCTAAACTGGCCCTTGTCTCACGCCACTCCCCTCAGTATCTGACTCCAGCGATACTGGCCTTCACTCGTTCCCTGACCATGCAGGCTCCATCACTAGGCCTTTGCCTGCACTGTGCCCTCTGCCTACAGTGCCCACTCCTCTTGTCCTTGTTGATTCCCAGCTCAAATAGCACTTCCTCAGGGAACTCACTTGAATCCTCAGACCAGGTCAGATTCTCCTCTCAGCACCCTCTATTTTTCCTCCAAAATATTTATCACCTCTTATAATTACACATTTATTGATTGATTTTTTGTGAGGAAGATTAGCTCTTAGCTAACATCCACTGCCAATCCTCTTCTTTTTGCTGAAGAAGACCAGCCCTGAGCTAACATCTGTGCCCATCTTCCTCTACTTTATGTGGGATGCTGCCACAGCATGGTTTGATGAGCTGTGCATAGGTCCGTGCTGGGGATCCAAACCCATGCACTCTGGGCCACTGCAGTGAAGCGTGTGAACTTAACCACTATGCCACCGGGCCGGCCCCTATAATTACACATTTATATGTGTGATTGTACAATCAATGTTTATTTCACTTACTAAACTGTACCTTCCATGAGGGTAGGGACCATGGGTGTTTTCCTCACCACTATATCCCTAGTACCTTTCAAGTGGCCTGAAATTTAATACATGCTTAATATGTTGTCGACAATTGAATGAAAGAACCTAAAGAACAGACTTCAGTGGACCCCTGCAGGATTCTTTGCCCTGTTCAACATATTTATTAGTGATTTGAATGAAATTCTAAAGATAACTCATCAAAATTACAGAGGTAAAACCTCAAAAAATTAAAAACAGAATTATCATATAATTCAGCAATCCCACTTGTGGGTATATATCCTATATACACAGGATCTCGAAGATATATCTGCACTCTCATGTTCACTGCAGCATTATTCACAACAGGTAAGACATGGAAACAGCCCGTGCCTATCAACAGACAAATGGATAGAGAAAATAGACATTTTCTATCTATCTAGTGGTAGATATATACAATGGAATATTATTCAGCCTTACAGAGGGAAATCTTACTATTTGTGACAACATGGATGGACCTGGAAGACATGTTAAGTGAAATAAGTTGGTCACAGAAGGACAAATATTACATGATTCCACCTACATGAGGTATATAATATAGTCAAACTTACAGAAGCAGAAAATAGAACAGTGGTTGCCAAGAGATGGGGGGGAAGGCAAATGGGGAGTCATTGCTCAATGGGTATAAAGTTACAATTATACAAGGTGAATAAGTTCTGGAGGTCTGCTGTATGACATAGTGCCTATAGTTAACAATATGGTGTAAAAAAAAATTATAGAGGTTAAAAAAAGAAAAAAACTGAGAAAAGTACAACAGACTCAGGATTCAAAAAGACCATAAAATCCTAAAATAATAAAGTAAAAGGCAAAATTTAAGAAGAATACATATAAAGTCATGCATTAAATTTTAAGAGAAGTTTTCCATAAAAATATAGTACTGGGAGGGGGTGGCCCAGTGGCATAGTGGTTAAGTTCGCACACTCTGCTTTGTCTGCCCGGGGTTCGCAGATTCAGATCCTGGGCTTGGACCAATGCACCGCTTGTCAAGCCATACTGTGGTGGCGTCCTATATAAAGAGGAAGATGGGCAAGGATGTTAGCCCAGGGCCAATCTTCCTCAGCAAAAAGAGGAGGATTGGCAACAGATGTTCACTCAGGGCTAATCTTCCTCACCAAAATATATAGAGAACCAGGAAGACCACTTGATAACAACTCATTTGGAAACAGCTAAGCAAGAGTGGGAAGAGCATGCTTGGTGAGTTAACAGCATGCCGAGACTGCACAACGCCTGATGCCATCTTGGGCTGCACTGAGAAACCAGCTGTCCTGAAAGTGAGGGATCATGGATGGTCTCCCTTATGCCTGATGAGATCACAGCTGATGAGCAGCATTAAACTAGAGGATGAGGAGAAGGAAACACACATGAAACACAGTGGAAAGAATACAGGCTACTTAATCTGAAGAAGATGTGCGGTAGCAACCATTTTTTTTCAGCTCTATAATATAATAGCCAGTGTTTATCCAGTCCCTACTACAGTGTGCTACAGGCATGACCTTGTTCAAGCCTAGTGATATCTGTATAGTATGGATGTTATTATGCCATTTTATGGATGAATGAAATGAAGACATGTTGTAAACCCACATAGCTATGAGTGGTGGAGCCAAGATTTGACCTAGGATGCCTGACTCTAGATCCTGTTCTCAGGCCTTCTATGGAGGCCACAACCCAGTTAAGCATACCATATTAAAGGACTACTATCTGGACAAGGGACTAAATGTTTTATGTGTGACTCCAGATCCAGAATCAAGATACATGAATGAGAAGGAAGCAGATTTATGTGCAATTTAAGGAAGAGTCTTCCAACATGAGAACTTTATAAAATGCTTTCTCAGAGATAGTGAAAGTTCCACATCAAGTGACATGTTAAACTGGGGCTCCACACCACCTCTCAGAAATGTTGTGGAGGGCATCCCTATATCGGGGAGGGGAGTTTGTACTAGATGACCATTAACACAACTCTAAGCTGCTGGGATTCGATGAATTGGTGGTGGTGGGAACCATACATGGCTGAACCTGGTGGACTTGACTCCCTCTCCTCCTTGGGATTGAGTATAATTCCTTAGCCCATTGGCTTTAGGCTTGGCCATGTGACTTCCTTCGGCCAAAGAAACGTTGGAGGATGTGGCTCAAGTAGAGTATTTAAATGTGCTTGCTCAATTCAGCTCAGCTCTTGAGCCCCTATGATCCACTATGAGATGCTCCCAGTAGCCATTGCCCCTTCATCCTAGGCCTCAGAGTCAACACATGTGGAGCAGGCCCAACTCTAGCCCACAGCCTGCAGCTAAGCCCAGCTGGCCCCAGCTTAGATCAGCATACCCCAGCTGATCCCTGCATCCATGAGTATGAGAATAAATGCTTTTTATTGTAAGCCACTGAGCTGCGGGGCGGTTCATTATGAAGCATTCTTATGACAAAAGCTAGCTAATGAATACCTGATTCTCCCTAAACTGAGACACTCCCGACCTATACTCATGATATTGGGCCCTTTACATGTAGTGCCACTCTCCTGCCTTGGGATTCCACTTCTTGTGGTTGTATGGGGGCAGAGAAGGAAGGTGAGTGAGTGCCCAGAGTTGACATGCTGGCCTTGTTTACACTGTAACATAGCCTGGAGGCTAATGGCCTTCAAGGAACTACCAGATTTTTTTTCCTCTATGTCCTTGAAACAACAGAAGAGGCTGTGCTGTAGTCCTGTGGTGTGCCCTTCTCTTCGTGGTCTCCTGGTAGTTTGTCTTACACCATTCTTGCTCTATCCTGACTTAAGTAATAATACTTGAGCAGATCCACCCGTGTATGGAAGGGGTTTCTTCCTTTTTGGGCCGCAAGCTTTGAGTCCATGTTATATTATTCTCTGAGGAACTCATTCAGGAAAGTTTTAACAGGAAGGCAAAATCCACTTCTGCACTTGTTCTACCTTCTGGACAAGCAGTAACCAGCCTGGGCTTCCAAGAGCCAGAGCTGTGCATGAGGATTGAAGGAGAAGGACTGGACCATGAGCTGGGTAGAAAGGCAGAAACCAGGAGCAAAATAGGAGGGATGAGCCCAGAGATTCCCAAGGGCTGTCCCTGGGGCTTTTTCTAAGTCACCTATGGCTTCTCCATGAGCGCATGGTCCTTTTAGTCACTTTGCCTTGAAAGCTTCAAATCTGAAATTGCTTGTGCCAGCTTTCCCTGGTAACCTTCTCATTTCTGGGTTCTATATGGTACGTGACAGCAGAAGAGGAAAGAAAGGGTAGATGTGAGTGTCAATACAAGAAACATTTCCTTTACATTTGGAGAGAGGGAACAAGTAGCAACCCTCAGATCTGCAGGAATCCAGACTGATTTTTACCCCTGCCTGTCTGTTTTCCCTGAGGCCCCAGAATACTAAGATAGTTCAAGGAAAGAAACAAGAGAACACTTACATGAGCAAAGAAGAGTGTAAATTATTGGGAAAGGAGGGAGAGAGAAATCTATGTTCATAAGGAAGATAGGAAAGAAAGATGAGGAGAAATAACACGTGCCAGACACCAAACCAGTAGCTGACATATGGTACCTCACTCAGTTCTCACAGTAGTCCTCTATTAATCTCTCTGACATATAAATAAGGAAACTGAGATAAAGAGAAGTCCAGTAACTTGCTTAAGATCCCACAGCTAGTTAGTTGGAGAGTGGGAAGGAGAACCCAAGTAGAACTAGGATTAGAACCCAGACCTATATCTAGAAAGTGGGAGAAAGAATGAATATCATTCAGACTTAACCCTACAAACAGATGTTCAAATGTTGCATGATCTGAGAGATTGAAAAAAGGCCCTCTACTCCAAAATGGATCCTCCACCGACTTATTCCCGATGCCTAGATTTCTACTACTATATTTCCCTTTCATTAGGCTAAATCCATGTTTGTCCACTCAAGTTAGCACAGCCTGGCAGGTATGTGGCAGTGGGCCTGGAGATACTCAGTTACAGGAGAATCATGGTATGCTGTTTGAGAACAGTGGTTTAGTGCCAAAATTTGAGAGAAAAGTTATATCAAAACAAACATTAATATTTCATAAAATGCAAATTTGGACTGAGTTTAAAAGCAAAAACATAAGAAATTTTATGTTTGCTTTGTGCTATGTTCCCAGAACCCCACGCATATGAATTCTTCCTACAGTAAGGGCTGCTTTGTTGGAAAGGTTTGAGAAGTGCAAGTTGAAGGCACCCTGTCCCTAGGAAGCCTCTGGGAAAACAAAACATCTTGACCAGCAGTGGTGTGGAAACATTTACATTCCCTGCTAAACATGAGCACTTGAGGACAGATGAATTTATTAGCTTAGATTCACCCAGCACAAAGAAAATACTTGAATAAATGAGGCCCCAGCAGCTTAAGTTTGATTGAATTCTGGGAGCATAGAGATCACTTCCATTGAGCAACAGTGGGGAAAGTGCCTCAGTGGGACATCAGAATATGATATATGAGGGATGGGGTCACTAAAGAGGCCATCTTTTCCTCCATCAGCCATTTATTCTCCACCCCACACCCCTTGGGAGAGAACTTTCACAGAGAGAACGCTCACAGAGACATGATAAATGGGGGAGCAAACACGGGACACCCTCTTTCCTCCCCACTCACAGCTGACTTAACCGTAGGTGGATACTAGACCCAAGGCAATGTGTTTGGAATGTGTTCCTGTACATGAAAAAACCCAGGAATCCTTTTATCCAAGAATATGGAAGTCGTCAAAGATCTGACTTTAGTCAGTGTGAACTGAAGATGGTACAAAGCTGGAGATAACGGTGGCCGCGTGCGTGCTAAAGCAGCAAAAGCCAGGCTGCCAAAAGGATGAAGCACCTTTCTTTGCTTAAGCTGGCTAAAGGGTTTCATTCTGCCACTAAAGTTATCTGACAAAGACAGAGGGACGTGATCAAAACCCAACTTGACCTGGGTGTAGAGTCATCATGTAATTTCTCATCCTAACTGGGACACTAGGGGCACTGTTGTTAATTATCCTAACACCACAGAAAAACCAGGATGTAAGGCCATCCTTCCTATGTAGTCAAGAAGGGAAATGACATGTTAACCGCTGTTAGCTGCTTGAATCCACGCTCTGTCATCTGATTGTCATAACAGTCCTCTCAAGCTTGTCCTCTCTTTGACCAGGAACGAGAGCTGGAGAGAGTAAACAATTTACTGAAGGCCACACAGGAAACGGGTGGGAGAGCCGGGATAGGACCCAGGTCCAGCTGACCACAGACTCGGTTCTCTTCTCCCAGGCTCTTTTCTTCGGGCGCAGTTTTGCGAGGGCTCAAGCTGTACTAGCTCGTGGTCCCGCGTCAGTGATCTGGGATGTTTGAGAGCAATGATCAGTGACGAGAAACACATGCCATCACACTGCTCTCTCAGAAAACCCACCCCCGCACTGTTGACACAGGACAACGTCTAGCCGCATTCTTGTTTGAAACGCCTTTCAGCTGAAAAAGCACAAGGCAACAAGATCTCCATTGGCAAAGAAGGAAATGGAAGCAATTTTGAGACAATTTAGGAGAAGCCCCATTTTCACCTGTGTTATTTGAGCAGCACAGGACACGGAAGAGTAGAATTCAGGATTTTTCAGATAATTGCCTGTTTTCCTGGTCTTGCAGGTTTAACTTGCAGGCTCTCTTTTCTGAGTGTGGACCATCCTCACCACGCCGTGAACACCCGCCAATTTCTCAGTGAGGGCTGTGTGGTGACGGCGAGGAGAACCTGATAGTCTGATTACGACTCGGGTGGAGAGTCTCTTTGTCACAATTCTAATGTGATCTGGCTTTATTTCTACTGAAATGCCAAATATAACAGGAAATCGTTGGTTCTGAGTACTGTATCCCTTTTCTTGTATCAGGCCCTTCTAGCCCCCAGGACTAATCCAGTCACAATCAAGCAATTACCTGACAACTGGGGCTTCTGGGATTTGCTAAGCATTGTGGGGAGAGTACCACGTTCTCTCTGAGTCAGAAGGGATCAGTTACTGCCAGCTGCACCCTCCTGTTTATCCTTGGTAAGGGGTAAACTGCCAGGATAGCAATTACATCTTAATTCAAGGCAACATGACCTAGATAGGCAGTGACCTTTCCTACCATGTTGATCTGGCTTGAAGGAGGGGCTCCAGTGCCAGGCTGAGAGTAGGGCTCTTGATTCTGTTCAAGCATCCAGCTGTTTTTCCCGACGCCACTTTCAGAACCACTGATGACTCTGCCCTTGTGCGGTTTGCTCACAGCATGTGTTTCCAGTGCAATCCCCGACCTCATGAGGAGGTGAAGGGATGATGGAAGATTTTGGAAAGATGCTGTAGAACAGACAGGGGAGCACAAATTGGGTGGAGGAACTATTACAACCACACAGTACTATGCGTTCGAGGTCTAAGATCTGACCTCAAAAAGTGCAATTCTGATCACCTATGGCTCAGACCATGTAAAAAAAATTGCTGGCATTTCCCAAGTTATTTGGAAGCCAGAAAAATACATTTGACACAAAGCAAATCTCATTGAACTGTGTAAAATGGAAATGTGAATTTTTTTACTGCAATGATAATTTAATTGAAAAAAATCTCTTTAAAGAAAAGAAGGAGCATAAAATATCAAGTAAAAACTTGATGGACTATTGATCGTAGTACTCTTGGTGCTGTGGCACAGCTCTCGGTATTTTACTGGCTTTTTCATGCACACAGAGTTCTATCACCACAGTTAAGGGACATCACTGTCTCTTTTGAATGGCTTAAATCCTTGCGAATTCTTCAAGGGCTCATATTATTCTCCTTCCTCTTTCCCCACCAAACTCCCAATTGAGAGAAACAACTTTTTAAAATTACCCAAATGCACATCCCCAATTTATGTAAGCACACAAAGTGTCTGCGCTTAGAAAATCATTCATCTACAGCTGAATAGATGAATAGTCCTGGTTGGTGCTAAATAATCAGATGGTGTCATTAATTTGGAAGCATAAAAAATAATCAGATTAGGAGTAGAGTGACATAAAACAGTAGTTGAACATGGAGGTTAGCAAATGTGCAGCACAACCCATACCTGGAAAAAGAACCCTGTCACCGATCTATGATTACTCCTTATCTTAGCAATATTTTTTACTTTCTCCCTTTACCAACCCACTTTTCTTAATTATTTCTAATCAGCCTCAAATAAGAACTATCATTTTATTTAAAGATGCAATAATGGCTTCTACACAGAATGATCATTAAATAGTTTTTCCTAAGAACTTTAAATTAATTTTATTTTCCTGGAAATTATTGTTTTGAATCTAGTTTTCATCCTGTTGGTCAGAATGCAAACATCACAGAAACGTCTTTTGTTCCAGTTTTCTACACTAATAATCAACTATGACCTTTAAATTGGATAAAAATCATATTAACAGATGACTGTTATTTTTTAAAAAAAGGCATTTTATGTATTAGTTATAATGATATAGTCCTGTAATAGTATCAATTGCCCTTGAGGGCCTGCATTTTGTTTTGGAATCATACGCAGTGATGTCCTAAAAGTGCAGTGTTACTGCATTTTCTGGATTTTAAAGGTATTCTTTTTATTCCCTATTTACACACAATGTCTCAATTTTTAAATTTTGTTCATAGAACTGAACTGATTGCTTTGTTGGGAGAAGAGGAAGAAAGGGAAAAAGAAACAATTAGAGCAAAAATATGATTATAAATATTTTATATAGTTATATTAAGAATTAAAGACAGGTTCAAGCTGAGGTTGAGCAGTTTTAACAGCTAACCTTTACGTTTTATTACAGCATTTGGGCTGTCAATTGGCTACACCTACTTATACTCTGGTCTTTCTTCAGCCATTAACAGCTGACAGGCAACGCACCTTTGCCCTGGGATTTTTGGCCAAGCAGGCGTGGCTACGTTCAATGCCTTTTAAAAGAATCATGACTAAAACAATACTTAACAAATTCTTTGAAAAACAAAGATATTCAAATAAATTGGCTGACATTTCTGTCCTATTTGATTCCCGGTATTAGATATAGACCTCTGCTAAATTCGAAGAATGCAGTCAGTTCCCCAAGCACTGTCCCTTTCTGCAGCTGTGGTTTGGCAAAGGCCCTGGAGAGTCTGTAGTTCAGAAGGCCACATGTCCTGAGCAGGTACTTTCCTCCTCGGAAGCAGCTAAATAACACCGCGTTGAGCATCGCACAGAGGCCTGAATCCAGCCTTCTCTTCCTCCCACTCAGACACGTTGTCTAGTGTGGGAATTGCACTCCAGACATCAAGGTCACAGTCATTCATTGAAATACTGCTCCACAATATATACATACAATGGAATACTACTCAGCCATAAGAAAAGACACAATTGTCCCATTTGCAACAACATGGAAGGACCTAGAGGGTATTATGTTAAGTGAAATAAGCCAGAGAGAGAAGGACAGACACTGCATGAACTCACTCATATATGGAATATAAGTGAACACACGGACAGAGAGAACTGATTGGTGGTTACCAAGGGGAAGGGGGGTGGGGGGGGCACAAGGGGTGAAGGGTTACATCCACAAGGTGACGGACAAAAATGTACAACTAAAACCCCACAGTGTTATAAACTAAGACATCAATAAAAAAAAAAATAAATAAAATAAAATAAAATGGGAAAAAAAAAAAAAAGAAATACTGCTCCACAAAACACCACCTCCATTTTGCTGGGCCAGGCACATGGGCAGGTACCTGTGCACATGCTGAATCTCTCTGGGCTGGGAAGTTGCTAAGCAAAGGCAGAGAGCCAGGAGCTGCAAGCTCTGGGTTCCAAGGTTCCTAAGAGCAAATGTTTGACAGCACAACATATTTTCTGTCTCCTTGGTTTCCATCATTAATTTTTTTAATGTATATGTTATTCTAAGTCAGACAAGAGGTTTTTCAACCAGGATGGGATTATACTTCTGAAGAAGGAGGTAAAACCAAACTTTAAACTTCAGTAAGGAAATGCAACTTGAGTTCTAAGTCACAAAAACTTAAGTTTTGTGTTTGTGTTCAGTAAACTTGGCTAGGAGCCTGGGTGTGGATCGAGCTCCGGGATGGGGTGAGGGGTTTCCTCTAGAGGCTGGGAATGTCCAGCCAAGGACAGATGCCAGGGGTGGCTGTGGGAGAGGATGGTCCAAGTTCTGGACTTTTCAAAGTGAACTCAGAGCCTCAAAGAAGAAATGACATAAATGTCAAAGCTGGCTTCCCAGGCCCAGGAGGAGGAGGGTCATGAATGCAGATTCTCAGGCCTTTGAGAGTTGGAGGGTGCTTCCTAATGTTACAGACTAAGAAACTGGAATCCAGGGGGACCGCTGCTACTTTTATCCAGATTAATTACATAAGGGGGAAAAAAAGCAAAGAGGCAAGAAGTAGGCTGGGATTTTTTAAAAATCTGTTTTTCTCTTTATTGATTTCACAAGTTTGATGGCATCTGCCCAGGTTTATTGGCCATTTTGTGCCCTACAGATGATGTATTCCAGTGTGCAAATATTATTGCACCCTGTAAGAACCAGGCATCGTAATCCAGGCCTTCACAGTGCACAACAGCGTACCGCAGGCAGCGAGGGAAATACACTGCCTCCCTGAAGACATTCAAGAAAGCTCATTAGTCCTGAAGCTATTCAGATAGCTATTCTGCCTTGACTGCTATGGCTCAGTAGAGAAAAATTCATTTAAAAAGTAAAACAAAAGTATTTCAAACCTGATATTTGAAAACAGGCTCTTGCAGGACGATATTTACTTGGTTCAAAAACAATCCACAGAGGTATCATTCTCTCGTAAGAAGGCTCAAAACAATTAAAACAACCCAGTACTGTTCCATTAAAGATTTCTAAAACAGCAGATTTAAAAGTGGTGGAAGGGTTGGGAATCTCTGTCATCCGTCTAGCCCACTTTCCTGGGGCTGGCAGGCACAGGCAAGAAAATATCTACTTTCACATGAGGACTATTTTGAAATATAGAGACCAAACAGGTGCTGGGGACTGTTTCTTCAATCAGAAGCTCTGCAAGAGTGAGCAGAAGGATAAGAGAAGGCCTGTGTGGGGTTATAACCTACACACTGGACTTTGTCCAGCTTCTAGGGTGCAGAGTGACTTTACAGAAGCCAAAAAGAAGAGGAATTTAACCTCTTTCTCAATGGTTAAAAAAAAAAAAAGAACTATTAAATATTATAGGCTAAGAGCTTTTCTTACATAAATCACCAAGCTGTATGTCTCTTGGTATTTCCAGGCTAACAATTCTTTTAACCGCTGTGCATTCTAGACACACCAAAGAAAGCCTGTGGCAAAGGAGAGGGCGGGGGAGGTTCAAGTCACCCTGCCCCACTCTCCCCTCGGTGTTGAAGTTAACCTCTTCTTTGACCTCTACAGTTCAGTGTTTTGCCCCATGATGTCTGTAGTAGACAGAATAATGGCTTCCCAAAGATGTCCAGATCCTAATCCCCAGAATCTGTGAATATTACCTTACATAGCAAAGGGACTTGACAGATGTGATAAAGTTAAGGATTTCTTGATGGGGAGATATCCTGGATTATCTGGGTGGGCCCAATATAATCACAAGGCCTATTATGAGGGATAGAGGGAGGCAGGAGAGTCAGAGACCTGACAGTGGAAGCAGAGGTCAGAGTGACACGATTACTGGCTTGGAAGATGGAAGAGGGGTCAAGCCAAGGAATGCGGGCAGCTTCTAGAAGCTGGAAAAGGCAAGGAAATGGATTCTCCCCTGGAGCTTTTAGAAGGAATGCGGCCATGCCAGTACCTTGATTTTAGCCCATAAGACCCATTTTCTGACTTCTGACTTCTAGAATTGTAAGAGAATAAATTTGTATTGTTTAAGGCACTAATCTTGTAATTTGTTACAGCAGCCACGGAAAACTAATTCAATGTCTCACCATATCCCTGTGAACAGAGGAAGACAATCACAGACTTCTCAGGATCTCTGGTGGTTGGTGCCTGGAGGTTCCAGACCTAAAGGCACTAGGGAATCACTAAGGCTTCATTCAGAGCCCAGGATCCAGTCATCTCCTCTCGAGCTGCAGAAACCTTGCCTTGGGCTCTGGGACACTTCTGCTTCTGAACCCATAGCTCTCAGGAGTTGCACAGACAAGGTTCCATTCCTAATTTCCTCACACTCCACTTCTATCCCCCAGGCATCAGTGGTATCATCCAGAGCACAAGGCATGTTGTGTGCAATCTCTTCTCTCTCAGAGAGGACCTGAGAGAATCTCTTGGTGCCAAAATATGGGTTTTGAGTCAGCATTGGTAATATTTGCCATGGTGGCATTCTGAACTTGACGACAGACCATATCATCCACATACATTGTCACTGAATCCTTGGTAAGTTCCTCCTCACCTAAAATATCCAATGAATTAGTTCTCATGTCCACTTTGATCAAGCTGTCTTTCATGGCAAGATAAAGAACAAACCAGGTTCTTTGGCTCTTCCTTACAAAATATGGCCCAATCTAAAGATTATGTTTCTTCCATATTCTTTTAGGATATTTATGCACATCCATACTGATATGGGGAAGTTATGACTAGTTGAAGTCCACCTGCAAGGTCCAGCCAATATTGAGCTCTTCTTGAGAGAGCTGGGAGAAGTCAGACTTGAAAGTCCTAATTATGACACTGTTAGTCAGCTCTCAGAGCCCAAGTCATTGTTCTAACTTTGCCAGAGATGTGACTCTAAAGAATCCATTGATATTTTTAAAAAGCTCTCTGGGTGATTCTAACATGCAGCCAAGGTTACAAACCACCATTCCAAGCACTTTCTGTATTAAGAGTCTTACAGTAATTACATACTTTAATCCTCAAAACATTTCTTTGAGGTAAGTACCATTAATATCCCAATTTAACTGAAGATGAAAGCAAAGCTTAGAAAAGTCACATAATTTGCTCAAGGTCACATAGTAAGCAAGGAACAAAGCTAGGATTCAAACCCAGACTCCAGAGCCTAAAACATATGGCTTCCCTGCAGCCTCATGCAGAGCTGACTCCTAAGCACACAGCAGAATCCCTATTACTCGACAAATACTTGTTGAATTAGTAAATGAAGGAATAAGTGACAACACTTATTTGTGAAATAAGTTTTCAATTAAAATATTGATGGATGTGGGCCCAATATTACTTTTTAATTTATGAAGTGCTTTCACATGCTGTTTTGTTTACATGTTCATTTGTGAAATTTTTTCTCTAGACCTTAACTTTTTATTTTAATTCTTAATATACAAGTCTAGAATTAAAAACAAAATACTGAGAGAAAAAATAGCAGCACTTGTATCTCCAAATTCGTAAAAAATTATCATTGAGTGCTCCTATATTCTAGAATTCTTAGGTACATAAGTCCCAAAATTATGGTTTTATTTTAAACAACTATATATCTTATATTATATTCATTTTTAGGCCAGTTTTTGGAAGATGGTGGCATAGGAGGGTCCTGAGCTCGTCCCTCCCACAGACACAACAAACCTACATCTACCTGTGGAACAGTTTCCTCTGAGAGATCTGGACGAAAAGAACCTCCACAAGGGACAACACAGAGACAAATGGAAGACCCAGAGATACGGTCCTGCTGAGGAAAAAACCACACCTAGCCGCGGCACCCCACGGTCAGGAGTGATCTCAAAGGCACGAAGGTTTTCCCGGAGAAGCAGGGGATTTGAGCTCCACTTTAGGCAACCCAGGTCTTAGACCCAGCACAAGAGAGACGAGACCCCAAAACACCTGGCTTTGAAAACCAACTAGGAATACGCCCAGGAAAACTATAGAACTTCAGGGAGAGGAAAACCTGCTCTTAAAGGGCCCCCACACAGACTCACTCGATCTTGAATCCAGCACACAAACACCAGATAGAAAAGCGCATAGTCCATTGGTAAAAGAGACTCACTTACTAAACTCAGAGCATATCCCAGAGAGGCAGGAGGTGTCTTGGGCCACCTGCCAGGGACTGAGACACTGGCAGCAGCCATTTTTGTGACCTAGTTTAGCCATGCTGACACAGACACTGGCAGGCATCATTTGGAATCCTCCCTCTAGCCTGTTAGCACAAACGCCTGCCCCACCCACTAGACAACCCAAGCAATTAAGCACAGCTAGACCGCATAGCAACCTGCCCCAGGGACCTGCCCCACCCACCAACACCCCTGAAACAGTTGCACAGGAAGCCTGACATGCCCACTAGTGAGCACAAGGAAGTAGTGCACTGCCTGGCCACATAGCTAGCCTGTGCTAGGGGCCTGCCCTGCCCGGGAGTGAGCTAGCAATAGCTGCACTGCTGGAGACACAAACCCAGTTGCACTGGGGGCTGGCCCAGCCTACCCATATACCCGCAGCAGTAGTGGTCTTGCCACAACAGAAGGGCACACATAGCCCACACAGGGGGCACCCCTGGAGCATTTGGCATGGGTGTCAAGAGAGGAACATGCTGTTGGGCCCCATAAAACCTCTCCTACATAAGACAACATTTCCAGGATCAGAAGGCATAACTAATCTACCTAATAGATAGAAACAAACACAGAGAAGTAGCCAAAAAGAGGAGAAAAAGGAATATGTTCCAAATAAAAGAACAGGACAAATCCTCAGAAAAAGAATGAAATGAGACAGAGAGAAACAATCTACATGGTAAAGAGTACAGGCTAATGGTCATAAGGATGCTCACTGAACTTGGGAGAAGAATAGACTAACACAGTGAAAACTTCAACAAAGAATTGGAAAATATAAAATCAGAGCTGAAGAATACAATAATGGAAAATAAAAATTCACTAGAGGGCATCAAAGCAGAGTAGATGACACAGAAAAACAGATAACTGATTTGGATGGCAGAGTAGAGGAAATCACCCAAGCTGAACAGAAAAAAAATTAAAAAGAACAAGGGAAATTTAAGGAACCTCTGGAACAACATTAAACACACTAACATTCACATTATAGGTGTCCCAGAAGGAGACCAGAGAGACAAAGGGGCAGGGAACTTATTTGAAGAAATAATAGCTGAAGAAAGCTTCCCTAACCTGGGGAGAGAAACAGACATCCAGGTACAGGAAGCACAGAGAACACCAAACCAAATGAACCTGAAGAGGCCCACACCAAGATACGTTATAATTAAAATGTCAAGAATTAAAGATAAAGAGAGAATCCTAAAAGCTGCAAGAGAAAGGCAACAAGTTACATACAAGTGAACCCCCACAATGCTATCAACTGACTTTTCAGCAGAAATCTAAGGGACTAAACAGGAGTAGCATGATATGTTCAAAGTGCTGAAAGCAAAAAGACCCACAACCAAATATACTTTACCCAACAAGGTTATCATTCAGAATGGAAGAAGAGAGAGAGTTTCCCAGACAAGCAAAACTAAAGGAGATCATCATCACTAAACTGGCCTTAGAAGAAATGTTAAAAGGATTTCTTTAAGGGGAAAAGAAAAGGCCACAGATAGAAATAAGAAAATTATCAAAGAAAAAATATCACTGGTAAAGGCAAATATACAGTAAAGTTAGGGGATCAACCACCTATAAAGCTAGTATGAAGGTCAAAAGACAAAAGTACTAAAATCATCTATATCTAAAATAAGAGGGTAAAGGATACACAAATCAAAAGAGGTCAAATATGATGTCAAAAACATAAAACATGGAGGGGGAGTAAAAGTGTAGGGCTTTTAGTATGAAGTTGAACTCAAGATATCATTAACCTAATATAGATTGCTATATACATAGGTTATTACATGTGAACCTCACAGTAATCACAAAACAAAAACCTACAATAAATACAAAAAAAAAAATAAAGGAACCCAAACATAACACTAAAGAAAGTCATCAAATCAAAAAAGAAGAGAGCAGGAGAAGAAGAAAAGAACAGAGAAGAGCTACAAAAACATTGAGAAAAAAAGTAACAAAATGGCACTAAGTATATAACTATCAATAATTACTTTAAATGTAGATAGACTAAATGCTTCAGTAAAAGGACATACGGTGGCTGAATGGATGAAAAAACAAGACCCGGATATATGCTGAATACAAGAGACAAACATCAGATCTAAAGACAGTCATACTGAAAGTGAGAGGATGGAAGAAGATACTCCATGCAAATGGAAAAAAAAAAAAAAGCTGGGGTAGCAATACTTATATCAGACAAAAGAGACAAAAAGAAAAAAACTTTAGCAAGAGGCAAAGAAGGGCATTACATAATAATAAAGGGAACAATCTGACAAGAGGATATAACACTTGTAAATATCCATGTACCCAACATAGCACCAAAATACATAAAGCAAATATTAACAGACATTAAAAGGAGAAATTGACAGTAACACAATAATTGTAGGGGACTTTAATACCTCACTTACATCAATGGATAGATCATACCGAAAGAAGATCGATAAGGAAATATTGGCCTCAAATGACACATTAGTCCAGATGGACTTAATAGATACATACAGAATGTTCCATCCAAAAACTGCAGAACACACATTCTTTTTGAATGCACATGGAACATTCTTTAGGGGAGGCCACATATTAGGCCACAAAACAAGTCCAATAAATTTTAAAAGATTAAAATAATACCAAGCATCTTTTCCAACCACAACAGTATGAAACTAGAAATCAAGAAATCAAACTACAAGAAGAAAACTGGAAAAGTCACAAATATGTGGATATTAAACAATGCTACTAAACAACTATGGGGTCAATGAAGAAATCGAAGGAGAAATCAAAAAATACCTGGAGACAAATGAAAATGAAAATGTAACATATCAAAATCTATGGGATACATCAAAAGCAGTACTAAGAGGGAAGTTTATACAAATACAAGCCTACCTAAGGAAACAAGAAAAATCTCAAATAAACAAATCTAACATTACACCTAAAGGAACTAGAAAAAGAAGAACAAATAAAGCCCAAAATCAGAAGGAAGGAAATAATAAAAATCAGGATAGAAATAAATGAAATAGAGATTAAAAAGACAATAGATAAGATCAGTGAAGCTAAGAGTTGATTCTTTGAAAAGATAAACAAAATTGACAAACCTTTAGCTAGACTCACTAAGAAAAAAAGAGAAGGCTCAAATAAAATTAGAAACAAAAGAGGAGAAATTACAATGGATACCACAGAAATACAAAGAATTATAATAGAATACTGTGAAGAGCTATACACCAACAAATTGGATAAGTTAGAGAAGAAATGGATAAATTCTTAGAATCATACAACTTCCCAAAACTGAATCAAGAAGAAATAGAGAATCTGAATAGATCAATCACAAGTAAAGAGATGGAAACAGTAATCAAAAATCTCCCAAGAAACAAAAGCCCAGGACCAGATGAATTCTCTGGTGAATTTTACCAAAATTCAAAGAAGACATAATACCTACCCTTCTCAAAATCTTCCAAAAATTTGAAGAGGACAGGACACTTCCTAACTCATTTTACAAGGCCAACGTTATCCTGATACAAAAACCAGATAAGGACAACACAAAAAAAGAAAATTACAGTCCAATATCATTGATGAACATAGATGCAAAATTCCTCAATAAGATATTAGCAAATCGAATACAACAATACATTAAAAGGATCATACACCACAATCAAGTGTTTATCCCACAGATGCAAGGATGGTTCAACATCTGCAAATCAATCAAAGTGATACACCACATTAACAAAATGGAGAATAAAAATTACATGATCATCTCAATAGATGGAGAGAACGCATTCAACAAGATACAGCATCCATTTATGATAAAAACCCTGAATAAAATGGGTATAGAAGGAAAGTTCCTCAACATAATACAGGCCATATATGACAAACCATAGCTAACATCATAGTCAATGGTGAAAAACTGAAAGCTATCCCTCTAAGAACAGGAACAAGACAATGATGTCCACTTTCACCACTCTTATTTAATGTAGTATTGGAAGTCCTAGTAAGGCAAGAAAAAGAAATAAAAGGGATACAATTGGAAAGGAAGAAGTAAAACTGTCACAATTTGCAAATGACAGGATTTTATATGTAGAAAACCCTAAAGAATCCACCAAAAACCTATTAGAAATAATAACGAATACATAAAGTTGCAGGGTACAAAATCTACATACAAAAAAAAATTGCATTTCTATACACTAACAACAAAATAGCAGAAAGAGAAATCAAGAATACAATCCCATTTACAATTGCAACTGAAAGTATAAAATACCTAGGAATAAATTTAACCAGAGGTAAAAGTCCTGAACACTGAAAACTATAAAACATTGTTGAAAGAAATCGAAGAAGACAGAAAGAAATGAAAGATAATCCTTGCTCTTGGAATGGAAGAATTAACATAGTTAAAATGTCCATACTTCCTAAAGCAATCGACAGATTCAATGCAATCCCTGTCAAAGTCCCAATGACAATTTTCACAGAAATAGAACAAATTCTAAAATTTATATAGAACAACAAACGACTCTGACTAGCCAAAGCAATCCTGAGAAAAAAGAACAAAGCTGGAGGTAACACACTCCCTGATTTCAAAATATACTTCACAGCTATAGTAATCAAAACAGCATGGTACTGGCAGAAAAGCAGATGTACAGATCAACAAAACAGAACTGAGAGCCCAGAAATAAACCCACACATCTACAGGCAGCTAATTTTCAACAAAGGAGCCAAGAACATGCAATGGAGAAAGGAAAGTCTCTTCAATAAATGATGTTGGGAAAACTGGACAGCCACATGCAAAAGGGTGAAAGCAGACCGTTACCTTACACCATACACAAAAATTAACTCAAAATGGATTAAAGACTTGAAACCATAAAACCCCTAGAAGAAAACATAGGCAGTGCACTCTTTGACATCAGTCTTAACAGTATCTTTTTGAATACATCTTCTCAGGCAAGGGAAACAAACAGGACTACATCAAACTAAAAAGCTTCTTCATGGCAAAAGAAACCATCAACAGAATGACAAGACAACCTACCAATTGGGAGAAGATATTTGTAAATCATATATCTGATAAGGGGTTAATATCCAAAATACATAAAGAACTCAAACAACTCAACAGCAAAAAAACAAACAACCCAATAAAAAATGGGCAGAGTATTTCAACAGACATTTTTCCAAAGAAGATATACAGATGGCCAACAGGCACATGAAAAGATGTTCAACATCACTAATCATCAGGGAAATGCAAATCAAAACTACTGTTTACACCCATCAGAATAGCTATCATAAAAAAGACAAGAAATAACAAGTGGGAGAGGATGAGAAGAAAATGGAACCCTCATCCACTGCTGGTGGGAATGTAAACTGGTGCAGCCACTACGGAAAACAGTACAGAAGTTCTTCAAAAAGTTAAAAATAGAAATACCATACGATTCAGCTATTCCACTTCTGGGTATTTATCCAAAGAACAGGAAAACACTAATTGGAAAAGATATATGCACCCTTATGTTCATTGCAGCATTATTCACAATAGCCAAGACTTGGAAACAACCTAAGTGCCCATCAATTGATGAATGGATAAAGAAGATGTAGTATATGTATACACAATGGAATACTACTCAGGCACAAAAAAAAGATGAGATCTTGCCACTTGTGACAACATGGATAGACTTTGAGGGTATTATGCTAAGCAAAATAAATCAGACAGACAATGCAAATACCGTATGATTTCACTCCTGTGGAAGATAAAACAACAGCAACAGTGAACAAACACACACATAGATACAGAGAATAGATTGGTTGTTACCAGAGGGGAAGGAGGGGGCAAAAGGGATAAAGCAGCACATGTGTACAGTGAGGAATGGCAACTAGACTTTTGGTGGTGAATACAATGTGGTATATACAGAAGTCGAAATATAATTATGTACACCTGAAATTTATATAATGTCATAAACTAATGTTACCTCAATAAAAATAAACAACAAAAAAAGAAGTTCGGTTTTAGATAGCCCAAAGCTCAATTAATCTGAAAGGATTAAAATAAATTTGAATTGATTCTATTTTTAAAATACTGACTTCCTAAAAAAAGGCTTCTTCACTTTTATAGTGTAGCATAAATATATATTTTGTTCTCAGAATCTTTAAAATAGCAACAATGTCACCTGCCTGATCATTTAATGATAGAAGGAAAAGAATTTGCTTCTCATTCGATGTAATTCTGAAACTCCCTTTACTATTAGTGGAAGTAAGGAGGCCAGAAAGGAGACAAATTCTTTTAAATTTAGAGCAATTTGTTACATGGTGACTTTTTTTTCTGTAAAAATATAAGAAACCCAGGAAATGCAAAAGCTGGTTTTGCTACAAACTGCTTGTGCACTAAAATAAAAATGGAAAGTGGAGGAAAAGTAGAACAGTAATTCCAAATTAACTTTTATGTTGTGGTTGAAGGCACTTTCCTGTTCAATAATTTTAATAAAGAAATCCCCTAGCAGTACCCCCATTCAGTTTGAACATAATTCAAGCATTGTACACGCTGTTCTCTTGAGTTTCTACCTTCATGGTTTCAAATTATGTCTAGGATCCTGCCAAGACTTAGATCAGTCTACCATAGTTAAAAATCGTAAAAGCAACTCCAAAGCAACCAGAAATTCATGTTTTTCCTGTTTCAAAACAAAATTCTATTTACAGTCAACCTATCATTATTTTAATTTTTGAATTCAGTAAGTCATTAGTAAAATTATAGACCACTCAAAGAGATAAAGTTCAAATTAACTTTGTGGTATTTTCTTCCCCAAATTCTCAGTTAACTATCTTGAGACATTGGTTCCCAGCCCACAGGATTAGGTCTCTGAGGCGCCAGGATGTTAATGCAGGGGGTCCTCAGCTTCCTGGATGGCTGTTCACTGAATAGCTGTCATACACACAAATGCGCTACCATCCTCCAAATGTATGTAGATGTTAATACGATTTCTACAACTCCAACTCATTTAAACGTCTTATTAAGTGCCTATAACTGGTTTTCATAATATACCTCCTGTCAATGGACATTGCTTTTGGGGAGGGATTGTGTTATGTAATATTTCTTGAAATTAAAAAGAGGTCCTCATGATTAAAAATTAGAGCAGACATATAACTGGAGAAAACAGCCACACCAATAGTCACCTCTTCCAATAAAAGTATGTGAAGAGAGCAGTAAACGCCTACCCAATTGTCAGAAGATCTAGGTGCTCCTCTCAGCTCACAGGGTTAGCCCTGGGCAAATAACTCCAAATATTTGTTTTTAAAAAATGGTTAAAGAAGACAATTTAGGTGATACGAGTAAACTTTATTTAATACTTCATGAAGCGACAGTCTCCTTTCAGAGAACTGCAAAATGGGGCGGAAGGCAGGGAAGTTTTACCGGATAAAGAATAGGAGAAAAATAGGAAATATCAGATTGGCTGGGGCCACGAAGTCACTCTTGTTTGGAGTAAGAAGGCCCGGGGTTGGCCTGGCGTTTGGGAATTGGCTGACTGCATATACCACATTTCTGATCAAGCAGAGCATTTACAGGAACACAAAAGTTACAGTTTCCATTTGCTGATGTGCCATCCCCTGGCGGGAGTGGCTCCATCTTGGGCCTAGAAAGTTATTTAAACATATCTCAAGCCTCAAATGTATTCCCAGAGAATTCTGAAAATGTATTTAAAACCCTTTCTTGTTTGCAGAGCAGAGGGATTGTGCTCCCTCAAAAAGGCAGTTCCCATTTGGGATGTCACTGCACATCTAGGGGCATTGGCAGGGAAAAAGAAGAGTCTTGAACGAGGATCAAATAGAAGTGAACGGTGTTCAGCAAATGGCGGATCAACAACTCTGGCTGGAAGCCAGACTCGAGCAGGCTGAAGACAGGAGGGGCGGAGCGTTTCCTTGGGTTGTAACCAATCTCTCTTTGGGGATCACTGCTACCATTTATTTAGAATTTATCAAGAGTCAGCAATTGTTCTAGATTCTTTCACATTATTGTGTCATCTAACGCTTGCCATAACCCTTAGGAGATAGCAGATAAAGAAACAGATTGTGATGGGGCCGGCCCGGTGGCGCAGCGGTTTAGTCCGCGCTTGGCAGCCCGGGGTTCGCTGGTTCGGATCCTGGGTGCCCGCCGACGCACTGCCTGTCAGCCACGCCGTGAGGGTGTCCCATATAAAGTAGAGGAAGATGGGCACGGATGTTAGCCCAGGGCCAGTCTTCCTCAGCAAAAAGAGGAGGATTGGACAGATGTTAGCTCAGGGCTGGTCTTCCTCACAAAAAAAAAAAAAAAAAGAAACAGATTGTGAGAAGTTAGGTGGCCTTGAGGTCATCCGGGTGGGGGATGGTAGACTCAGGTATGGAACTCAGATTTACTCTCAAAGCCTGTGCTTTAGCAGATACTGGTGGCAAGGCCAAGCTCCAGAGATGTGAAGTGGGCCAAGTCCTCTCTTTCCTTTATTTACTGCTATTTACTTGATAAATACTTCAGGGCATCCCAGCCACCACTTCTGTGTGTTGGGAACCAGTATATCTTGGTGGCTCAAAGTGAAGGTTTTGGAGCCACGCACAGCTGAACTCAGGTCTTTATTCTGTTACTTGCTAGCAATGTTGTGCAACTGATTTAAGCTATCAAAACTTGTCCCCTAAGATTCTTATGATGAAATCACACAGTACCATCATTCATTTGATGAATTTTAATTGGAAACCCACAGTCTGCCAGCAATCTGGGTATGGGTACGGGTTAACTAACAACACAGAGTTCTGTCCTCAGGCAGCTCACATGTTAGTTTGGGAGTGTAATATGGTGATTTATAATAAGAAATATATATTTGGCCTTCATCCCTGTTTCTGGTACAGAGCTCCTAAAACCCTTGGAATTTCCTAAGTGATGAGATTGGTGAAGGTGTCTTTTGTTATGTTAATGAGGTGACTTTTGGAGGGCTGTCCCCTGGTGGAGCCAACTATGTGATTAGAAGTTTGAACTTTCAGTCCCACTTAACCCTCCCTCCCCATCTCTGGGGAGGGGAGAGGCTGGAGATTGAGTTCAACCACCGATGGCCCATGATTTAATCAATTAAATCTGTGTGATGAAGGCTCCATAAAAACCCAAAAGGATGGGTTCAAAGAGCTTCCCGGCTGATGAACACATGGCAGTGCTGGGAGAGTGGTGTGCCCCTTTCCACACACGTTGCCCTATGCTTCTCTTCCATCTGGATGTTCATTTGTATCTTCTGTCATATCCTCTTATAATAAACTGTGGAAGGAGGTGTCTCCCTGAGTTCTGTGAACCACTCTAGCAAATAATCGAATCCAATGAGGAGGAGGTCATAGGAACCTCCAATTTGTAGCCAAGTCAGACAGAAGCTGTGGGTAACTTGGGGACCTCCTCCTTGAGACTGGTGTCTGAGGTAGAGGGGCAGTCTCGTGGGACTGAGCCCTTAACCCGTTTGCTCTGATGCTATCCCCAGGTAGATGGTGTCAGAATTGAGTTAAACTGTAGAACTCCCAGCTGGTGTCACAGAGAATTGCCTGGTGGGGGAAAACCCCCACACATTTGGTGACCAGAAGTATCAGAAGTGAAGTGGTCTGTGTAAAAGTAAAGGAGATATATAGGAGGGAAAAACTGTGTTTTTTTCCAATATAGGGCATCAGGTAACAAAAAGTGAAACAAATAAATATGTAATGTGATTCGGCAGTGGTGCATGCTATGGAGAAACAGAAAGCATGGTTAGGGAATGAGAATGCTGTTGTAGAGGCGGACAGGACCTGACACATCGAAGGACTCAATAACTGCTTTCTGCTCTTATCATTAGGCCCCTTATACTGACCTGGGTGTTTGGGCAGCTCTCTAAAAATGGAAGGTCCAGGGGGAATGATTTCAGTGTGTGGCATTTCAGATCCTAAGGGAGGCACGTAAGGCAGTGCAATTGGCCCTCCTCCAGGTGCTGAGCCATTCTGCCTACAGTTGGGCTTGAGTTTTCTTCTAGTCTCCGTGAAGGAATGCTGAGTGAACACATCTAATTGGTCACATCTGGGAGAGTTGAAATGGCTTGCTATTGAGCAACATAAAGCCCCTGCTGTTCTTTTCTGACAAGGGAGTTGGTTGGGTTCCTTCCAGTCTACCCCAACAAGTTTTCCTGAATGTGAATCTCAGGGAGCAAGTGTTGGGTCTCAATTTCTTCCTTTCAGAAAGCATTAGGCTCCTTTTGTTGGATTGGTTCACAGGATTCTCCAAAGCTGGGACCTCACAGATCCACAAAGTTTCTGTTTTATTTCCCCTCCAGGAACTGCTGATTGCTCTTCGTTTACATAAGAGAGGGGGCATCACTTTACTGACTTTTCCCAGAAAAAGATGTCATTCAAGATGACTTTCTGCCAGTGCCTATATAGAAAAGGAGTTTCTTTCACTTAAATAGTAATAAAATAAAATCTATCCCACTCCACAAAAACCTCTATCAACCTGAAGTCTCAGCCTTATGAACTTTGATGTTGCACCTCAGACTGCCTGGTTCTGTCATTTACTTGCTCTGAGAATGTAGCAAGTTATTGGACCTACAAACTATGCTGTCCTCACCCATGAAACAGAGAAAACACTGCATCATCAGTGGAAGGAACGAACTTACTGAGGGCAAAAGAGGAGATAATTAGGATTCTGAAATAATCGAGGAATGAAAACAAAGAGTCGGGCGGGACCAGGGCAGGATCTGGTCTCTAGGATGACTGATGCAGGGGCTGGAATGCTTCAGGACTCTACCTCACCTCTCTGTTCCTCTCTGAATACTGGTTTTATATTTTCAGACATCTCTACAAGGTAGGGACATGGCCTTAATCACAGAGGTTAGAAAGACTCTCTCCTGTTAATATCAGCAGAAAAATTCTAGGAGAGGACACTGAGGGGCCTTGTTTGGGTCTCATGTGTGTAGGTCTCCCTGGACCAGTCACTGTGGCCAGGTTAACAGGTCGTCCTGAGTCACATGGCCTCCTTCGTGGTCAGGGAAGCAGGAGCCCCTGACCTGGTAAGTCCTCACCTGAACCGTACGGTTGGAGTCAGGGTGGCATGCTTCCCCAAAGGATGGGGATGCCTGTTACCGCAGATGGAGTGAGGGAGACTGGTAATCAACCTGGTCATTCTCACAAGTTTCTTGTGAGAATTCAACTAAAGGCAGGTTAGTGGAGAAACATTTTGTAGGGATATTAGGCTCTAAATTCAAAATGTTAGGGGAAAACTCCTCTTAGTTGGAGCCCAGCCTCCTAAACACAACCAGTTTTGATTCCAGCACTAGAATGAGTGACTCATTCTTCAAGAGAAAATGAGGGAAATTTGGCTGGTGTTGAGGGGTCCTGGTACATGAAAAAATGCTTTAAACTCCAGTATCACCTTGTACGTAGTGAGATGCTCACAATATGGGAGGTTCTGGGGAACGGAGCCTAGCCAGGGGAAGGGACTCCTCCGTACTTTACTAAGCCTATTCCAGGTATAATCTCCACAGAAGCGTTGACTCATTCATTAAAATGGTGCACCATCGGAACTGTTAAATGAATATATATATTTTTATAAATATACATATATATTTTATGTAAATATATATACATAATTGCAAAATACACATACATAATTTAAAAGAAAAAGAAAAATATGAGCACACATACATTTTCTCTCTCTTCCCTTCCTGAGCTCGTACGCTTGAGTACAAGTACACATCAGTACACAGAGCCTATGACCGTTTGAGAAAGCACCAAGCACGGTGTCTGGAACTTACCAGGTGCACCAATCAGAACCTGAATCTCTCTCCCTTCTAAAGGATGACTTGTGCCCATGCAGCTATCCTTTCTGCTCCTTGCAGCTTTCTCTGGGAATGACGGGGCTGTTTCAAAGATAATCAGAGGAGCTCTCAAAATTCTGAAAGTCAGAAAAAATAGGAGAAGGATTTTTTAACGTTTCCACTCATGATTTGGCAGCTCCCCCAACCCACTCTGAATCTGTTCTTATTTCTCTGCAATTGAATCTTTTCTCAAGCTAAATTTTGAATTATTACTAGTGGCATCTCCCACATTTCATGCACGTATATATTACCCACTTGAATGAAAATGAAGGCATGCCCGACATTCTATTCTATGGGAAGGAAAGCTCTCAAATACATTGAGTGGAAAACGTGCATTTCCTGTTTTTATTGAGTTAAGATTCAGACAGCTTCAGAACAGCATGTATTATAATATAACCATTGCATGTCTAAAAATGCCCCTGTGAACATATCATCTATTTATAATCCTTTTACTTAGTCTGAAGTCTTTGAAGAGAAGTTAAAACTGATACATACAGGGGAATTGTATACGTTTAATACAAGAAGGAATCTTGTCAGCAACTAGTAGACTTAATTTTGCTAGAGAAATGTGGGACCTAACCTGTCCATGAGAGAATCTTTACTAGTGGGGCTTTTTCCAGAGGCATTTAGTTATTATCTTCAGGTACTTTTACATTTTTGGATTGTCAGGCTGAGCATTTTCAGGAGAGCTTGGGGACTTAATGAAATAAACTGACTTTTTCTTTTCTTTTTACCATTGCATAGGAAGTGAGACTTCATTTGCTGAATAAAGAACATAGCGTATTCCACTTAATTACTTTACTAGACTCTCCTGTCTCATGACTGAATCAAGATGTTTCTGAGGTATAATTAAAACATTCAGAGTATATGGCAAGGGAAAAGTAGGATAGAGACATGTTTAACTCTTCCTAAAATTATAGAAATGAATACTGATGCTTTAAGACTATATTTTGGGAACTGTGCTAGGACCTAGCAAACTGGATTTGGCATCCAGGTCATAAACCACCTTGGCAGGAGAAGTTTATTACAATGGTAAGGAGGGGAACAGGATAGCCTTGGGTTAAAAATGAACAGGAAATGAAGAAAAGGAACATCCTAAATGTGGTCCCCTGTTGCAAGTAGCTTGACTCTTTAAAGGGAAGGTGTTTGTAGTCTGTGATTTACTTTAAAATACGTCAGCAGATGCTATGTGTGCAAATATGTGTTTTAGTTCGTTTTCATCCAGACTGTAAGGCAGGCAGTTATTCTAATTGGAAATACACACTCCAGTGGTGGTTATTGGTAGCATTTAATCAAAATGCCGAACTTCAGGGACAGCTACAGGTGGCTCAGCTGCCCTATCTCTAGCAGCAGGGGTTGTGATGATGAGCACAATGAACGTCAGAAGTAGGTTTTCAGTTGTGAAATTCCAGGTATTGGAGATGTGTGGGTTAGTCAGAAATGCTTTAGAGGTGTTCTCACTTCTATATGAACAAGATCTAAGAATGTGGTGGAGCTCCCTAGGCTTGATTTTTATGCAGCCCCATGTCCAGGAAAACAAATGGAATAAGGTCCCAGCAGAGGAAGGAGATGGAATCAAGAACAGAAGTGGCAGGATGAGTCCTGGACAAGAGGAGGATGCCTGACGGTTCAACATGACGTCTGTAGTTTGCTTAAAGCCTTTCCAAGTTTTACTAATTAGTAGCTCTGGGATCTATGTTTGACCTCACAATGGGCTTCTCATCCTCTCTCCCCATGCTGGGGAAGTGACAGGTTTCTGGATATTCAGACCCTTTTCTTTCTTCAAACTGATACAGCCTTTTCTCTGAAGGAAATTCAGAGAGAATCTTAAGACTGTTAATGGACTTTATCTTTCTGTGAATGATTAAAACCTATCTAGAGTAGAGTTAGAAATTATCCCTGTTTATAATTGTTGTTAATTAATATGTATAGCCATGTATATTATATATTTGGTGTACAAATGCTTTCAGAGTAGTGTCTGTTTGATAAATGTGGATCTTTACATTAGCAGCTTTTGCTTTCTTAAAATGATAATATAACAAATTTAAGGAGAAAAAGAGGATGGCAATTAACCAAAAAAGAGGTCAGCTACTGTGTTAATGCTAAGATAGAGCTGTCAGAAAGGTCAATGAGCTAAGAGATTGTGATAAAATTAACAGTATGCAATGACATTTCACTGGGAACTTGACACTGAAATTTTGCTTATTTTTTGTGCTCATTATATTAGCCATAAACTGATTTTTTCTAAACACAGTCTAATCAAAGGTAACTGAAAGAACTGTACCCTAGAAGGTGACTAAATGGTTTGACATTTTTTTCTCATCTCTACAAATGTTTAAAGGTATCCTAAAGACCAATATTTTGTTGCATGAAGCAGTATTGCTGAAGAAAATTACTACTTGATAGCTAAACAGTAAAATGGAACTGCATAAAATTGTTTTCACTCAGGAGATTAAATTCGCATTTTTCAGAGAGAAAGGACAGTGAAGAAATGGATTTCCCTACAGTCCAACAACATAGTTGTGGTTACTAGTTCCCTCTCCCAGTCTAACCCCACTGAATGGTACATATCACTAGCGAGAAACACAGGATGCTGCAGCACAAGAGGAGTCCTAGAAGTAGAGGAGTGGAAATTGGTTAAGTGGCCTCCATGAGTGCTCCCATTAGGACGCAGAGCCCTCTCAGTGAGGAAGAGAGTGACTGAGCCAGAGCCTACAAGACTACGAGCTCGCAGCTTAGGGGCCAGAGAGCAAGGAGGGCCTGGAGGATCCTGGGAGTAAACCCAGGATGTGAAGCTCTGCGCTCTGTACCATTCCGCATGGCATTAAATTCATACGCATGAATTAAAGAATTAATAAAAAAGATTCTTAAGCATGGAAAACAAACATTGAATAAATTACAGCTGCAAAAGGGAATACACTATACAACCAGCACCTTTCGGATTTGAACATTACTTACGGAATGAGAGAGTCCAAATGTGGCATGACTTCAGTTCAGAACTAAATATTAGGCCACATGACATGTTTGGGGAACTGTATCTAACCAGACCACAGGAATGAAGAGGTCCTAACGTTTGCTGCAGTTCCATACACAAGACTTCGCTTTGTGTATTGATGCTCTCTTTGCCCTTCTCTGATGGAGGAGAGTTTAGCTTTGAAAAATGCATTAGTTTAGGGGCCAGAAATGGCATAGAAAATGCTACTCAAAGCAGGACACACGAACCCATTCCACTAACTGGTCTGCAATGAAATAAATGCAGAAATTAAAAGTTAGCATTTAGTTGGGGCCGCCTGGTGGCGCAGCGGTTTAGTCCGCGCTTGGCAGCTGGGGGTTCGCTGGTTCGGATCCCGGTCGCCCGCCGATGCACTGCCTGTCAGCCATGCCGTGGCGGCATCCCATATAAAGTGGAGGAAGGTGGGCACGGATGTTAGCCCAGGGCCAGTCTTCCTCAGCAAAAAGAGGAGAATTAGCACCGGATGTTAGCTCAGGGCTGGTCTTCCCCACAAAAAAAAAAAAAAAAGTTAGCATTTAGAAACTTTTATAGCAATTTGATGTAGTAATTTTGTATCTGCTAAACCTAATGATCAATATTGGGCGTCTATTTTTGTATTTATTCATTTTCATTTAACTTTTCTAGTAATTCATTTTTATTATATTTTACAGAAATGTTTCTTTGCAGATTGGAAAAAATAACTGGTTCTTTACCATAGATAGTTTGAGGAACACTGGCATAGACCATAACTGAGCCATAATTATTTTAAGAAATAAATACTAAAATCCAAGGTCCATAGCTCTGTTAAGAAGAATTTGAGGATTAAAAAATGACATGGTGGCCTCTGAGATTCTTTAAGCTCCTCACTCATAGAATGCTCAGGCTTGAGCCCTCCATAACAAGAGTCTTCTAAAAAAAGTTTCGTAAGCTGTTAACTAATCCTAAATTTTAGTCAAAAATCTGTGTCTATTCTTGGTGACTTACTTCTACCAAACTTCCTTTAATCCCTTTGTCTTCTGATTCCTATTCTATAAAACCATACCAGAGTGCCTGGTTCAGAGAAATAACATGTGGAGTTCATTTTTTCAAGTACATTATTCAGCTTTCCATTCCTTGTAATCATTAAAGAGCATAATTCATAGATAACTAGATGGTGGAAATTTCAAGACTCATTTGTAGTTAGCTCTGTAAAACATTTGTATACCTTTAAAAAACTGTTCTTCCAAGCTGGTTTATGTAAAGTTAATGTTAGCTGGCATTTCTGCTCAGAGCCCAGTGGAATCTCAGAGCTGAGATTTTTTTTCTTGAGTCTGCTTTGTTATTTCATTGATCTCCTAAGTCAGTTATCTATGGGATGGTAATCAAGAGTTGACTGTACATGCAGACTTTTCTCTTAAATGACTCTAAAAGAAAAGGAGGGGTGTGGCTTCAGTCAAGTCACGCTCCAATGAGGGAGGTACCAATCCCCAAGGGATTCCTTTAACCAGAGCACAGAGTCATAAATGGTGTTGGGATACTAGCAAACAATTTAGAACAAAAGTTATATCTCGACCAATATCAATTCTCCATAAACTGATTAAATTGTAAATGGGTAGCAAAGGCTTTTCTAAGCAAACAACAATGTAGAAACCTTAAGGAAAAAGAATGATAGCTTTGACTTTAACAAAACAATCACCAAAATCTCCACTTTCAATTATAATTGAAAGAAAGCGTAAATTAGAAAAACATATATGTGACATGAATGACATAAAAGGAAATAAGGAGATAGACCTTTATAAGACACATTTGGAAATACAAAAGCTATCAAGGAAAGGCTAGACATATTTTACTGCATGAAAACAGTACCACAAATAAAGTCAAAAGACAAACAATAGGGGCTGGCCCCGTGGCCTAGTAGTTAAGTTTTGCTTCAGCAGCCTGGGTTTGGTTCCCAGGCGCAGACCTACACCACTTGTTGGTGGCCATGCTGTAGCAACAACCCACATACAAAATTGAGGAAGATTGGCACAGATGTTAGCTCAGGGCAAATCCTCCTCAGCAAAAAGAAAAAAAAATAAGACAATAGCAAGAAAAAATATTTGTAACATATGTGATAGACTAATCATAATAGTAAACACATATAGCACTTACTATGCACCAGGTGCTGTTCAAGACACGTTACATATATTGACTCATTTAATCCTCACAAGGATAGTACCTACTGAGGTAGGTATTATTATTACCCCCTTTTACAGATAAGGAAACTGAGATACACAGACGTCATAATAGCAATACATGGACAAGGTGGAATTCAGATCCAGGCAGTGTGGCTCTAGGGTCTGTGCTCTCAATTACCATGCTATCGTACCTCCTCAAGTCAGGACTGACTCAGTAAAGTCAGTCAGTTATGGCCATTGAAAGCAAAGCATGAGAAATGGGAGGGAAGGAAGGGAGAGAGAGAAAGAAGGAGGAAGGAAGGAAATAAAGAAGGAGAATAGAACAAGAGAAGAAGGATGTTCACAAGTTTTCAAAAGGCGAGTGTAATATCTTTTCTGTGGAATATTTCTGTGTAGACAGCTGTATGAAAAGATGGTCAACAAAAGATTAGTGGTGATTACCTCTGGTGATTTTTTTTTTACATCTCTCACTCATCTTTTCTCTACTGTTGGACTACTTTATTTTGTTTATTAAAAAAGCTTTAAAATGGTAATACTGTATGCAGTGTTAGCAATGATGGCATGGAGGTGACAGTATAAAGTGAACTTCTCAAGGTCAATTTGATGACACATTGAAAAGTTTTAGAATTTTGTATGCCATTTGACCCAGAAATTCTAGTTGTTTTTATGGCACCAATTTAAAGTGGATCTTTATTTGTCAAGACATAAATGTTATTTTTCACTCATTTGTAACACTGCTAGAGTATAATCAGCAACTCTCAAGTATATAAAATATGACCAAATTTAAACAACCACAGACTAGCTGTTCCCTCTCCTCCCCACCAATCCCTTTTCCCTTTATTTTGGGTGCACAATTGGGCGATGTATGCCAGCCTCCCTGCGGTTAGATCTCATGTCTGAGTTTTGGTGATGAATACCATTTCTGAGACAAGGCTTTAAAGAAGCAGGTGTGCCCCTCTCTGCTCTCATTTCTCTTCCATTGACCACAGGCAGAAGATAAGGATGAAGCCCTGGTGTAGATAAGACAAAATGAGCCTGGGTCATTACCTGAGTCACTGTGTGGAAAAGAACCATTCATCAACCAGGAACACCTGCCTTGGTCTGTTAAGTGAGCAAGAAATGAACTTCTATTTTGTTTGAACTATTATATGTATTTAGATCTATTTATCTCTACAGCTTAATTCCTAGTTTAAAATCAACCTTTTAAACTGCTTCTGAACTAAATTGGTCACATATTTAAACTCTGTGATGGATCTGTGGACTATGCTTTCTTTCTGGTCAATATGGTCACCCTCTTTGATAGTGGGTTCAGATGAGACACATGGTGACAGGAGCTCTGCCCCGGGAGAGCTTGTCGTCAGCTCCCTGGCACAGCTTGTGATGATGAACTTGCAGAACATTGGAATTCTCCAATATTCCTGCTGATACTCAAATTCTTCCTTCTCAGCAGGCTAGTTCTTGTTCAGCCAGCTGATGATCTTACTGAATCTTCAAGAATCTTCTGCTTCCCCTCCATTATTGTTTTTGTTTTGAATTTTTCTGTTTTCCATTTTGTCCTTAGTGAAGACAGTGGACTCAAGTGAGTTCTTAGGAGATTCCAACCATGTTTCTCTGCTTCTCATTTTTCTGCTTTGAACTTCTCAGCCTTCTGGATCATGTAATCAACAGCTCTCTTAACCAATACATTCTTCCACATTGTGATTTAATACTGTTCTTTTGGCCTGTCCTCTTTGTCCCTAGCAGCCACCTTGAAGATGCCGTGGATATAGATGTCCATGGTCACTTCACTCTAAGGACCAGTATGGTGTGCATGGGGATGCCAAGCAGGTTGCTCTCTTTGGCTATTCTCTCTCCCATTTGTGTCTGGTTGCTGACAGCAAGTAATATCTATCTAAGTGGTGAAGGTCTGTATCTGGGGGTGGAAATGGTGGAATTACACACGACCAAATTGCTGAGACTCCACTGACTGTCTCAATAACCAGAGAAATAAGCGTGACCTACAAGCAGAAGATCTTGAACATGTTCAGATTTCATCAGCACCATAGTATCAGTCTCACTGGGGGAGACGCTGTGTTCAGTTCTGGCTATTACAAAAGTCTTGCGAGAGAACAATTTATGTGTTCCATAATAATGAAACTATTAAAATAATGCTGAAGAAGAATATTTAATAAGATAGAAAAATGTCTACAATAAATATCTTAATGAATAAAAAGCAGGTTATGAAAGTATATACAATATGAGCCCATATTTGTAAACAAAATATATACTAATTCATTCAGCAAATAAATATTGAGCCTTCCCATGCATGCACCAGGTATTCTAGATATTGACATTTGTGTTATAGCAGATTTTTATTTTCTTATTTTGTATTTTCCAATTTATCTACAATGAATATGTATCAATTTTCTAACAAAATATTACTATTAAAATGAAAGTTTTTGAATTTTAAGAAAAGACTAACATTATAACAATAAGGTTGTATAAAATAAACTGACAACACATAAGTTATTTTGGCCCTGTGTTCCACAGTGACTCACTAAATATACCCTGAACTGTTTATTTTATTTTTTTCTATTTCACTGTTGAAACGAGCCCATGCGTTTCACATCACATGGATCTCGTGGAAGCATGCCAACCATTTTCTTAGCAACCATTTTCCTGTCTTCTGGGCTGTGCATGATTAACTAAAACAGCCTGTTGACGGCTTAAAATAAACCTGCCTTTTTCTATTTAGCATTTTATCAAATGAATGTAGTTTCATTTGCTGATCAATTTAGTTCAGCTTCAAGGGAATTTTTCTCTTCTTCATGGGAGGCTGAAGAATCAGAACTGTCATGCCAAAGAAAGCAAAGCAAGCCTAGGGAGAAAAAACAGTCTGATGTTTACATGGGTAAAGTAAAAGTATCTTGGTCGATTTCACTCCCACCCCTCTGTTTTTTATGGGGTAGAATGTTGATTTAAATTTAAGTTCTATTTCTGCTTTTGCATTATGATGTTTAGGTTGCTTGATTAAAAGTGTTAATTTAATTCGCTGTTCTGACGATTACTATTGTTGTTATGTGTGAACTCTTGTCTTATTTTTGTTTATTTCTAGCCCTTGAATATGCCCTAAAATTTAATTAGACCCCTCTCACAGGATAGTAGACCCTTTTCTGGGGTTCAGAATTAAATGGACTGGACAGTATATAATCTGGAGAGAGGGGAGGGGTATCCATTATCAGCAATGACGAGAGTCAATATTTTCTTAGAGGAGGTGACTCTGCAACTTGGAATAAATTGCTGTCCTGTTTGGTGAATATAAAATATATCTTTGTGTCTATGTGCATATGTAGACATTTTGCATCCAAAAACTATAAGAGTATTTGCTAAATAAGGAAAGTTTCAAGTTTCTTTAAAGACTAACAGCTTAAAAACAAAGCCATCTATGCAGTTAAAGCAGCGTGTATCTGCAGAATCAATAAAAGGAAGAGGATTTGACTGAACATAATAGAGTCTTTCACTTGTGTCCTCATTTGGAAATAGACAGTGAAAACCCACACTAATGGCAAGTTGCAACACTATTTAAATTTCCACTTTATTTCCCCCAGGGCAAATTCTTAAATGTTAACCATCATCAAGCAATCAAGCTGATGCTTTAGCTGCACAGAATTTTACATTTTTCCCTGGAGAATAAAGACACAACAAACATATAACATATTTCTGAAAAATCCACTTTTTCTGATTCCTGCTTTATTTATATTTTGAAAAATAAGTTATCTTGATTTGTTGTCTTTTACATTAGCTATAACCCATATAAGACTGATAGTTTACATTAAACATTAAAATACCTCCTCCCATATTTTAATACTCTCTTGCTATAAATTCGAATTCTTCATTGCTTAAGTCAGGTCCTGATGCTGGTCAGATACTTTAGAAAATGGCATTATCTCTTTCACGTTAGTGTTTGAAAGAGTTAATACACTTTCAAAACTGTCCAATTTCATTTCCAAGTTAAGAAAATCTGACTCAAATGTGTCACCCTGTGTATCTGAGGCTAATCCTACTGGTGGCATTACTTCTCTATTGTGGGAAGACTTGATGACTAGCCCCCTCCTCTGCCTCTGGTCTGCAGAGAGGATCCCTGAAACCACACCGGGAGCTTCCTGTGGGACCCACTGCTCATAGGGGCAAGTGGCTTAGAGCTTTATGAATACACCCTAATTGGGCTGAGGGAAACTGGAAATGAAATCCAGGGTCTCGCACATGATCAACCACAAACAGCCTATGGCAACCTCAGAGTGCCTCAGTTGTCCTTCTTTATATTCTCTCATTAACTTCCTTTCCTCAGATGAATAAAGGTCAAGGCTGCTCATGCCTGGCTTGTCTGTAGAAGGGAGACTGATCTTTAACTTACAGTCTTCCCATCACACAGATGGTCCCTGACTTACAATGGTTTGACTTACAATTTTTTGACTTTATGACGGTGTGAAAGCAATACAAATTCAGTAGAAATCGTACTTCAAATTTTGAATTTTGATCTTTTCCTAGGCTAGTGATATGCGGTAGGATACTCTCTCGTGATGCTGGGCAGTGGCAGCGAGCGGCAGCTCCCAGTCAAGCCACGCCATTGTGAGAGGAACAACAGATACACTTACAACCATTCTGCACCCACACAACCATTCTGCTTTTCACTTTCAGTATAGTATTCAATAAATTACATGAGATATTCAGAACTTTATAAAATAGGCTTTATGTTAAATGATTTTGCCCAACTGTAGGCAGTGTTCTGAACATGTTGACGGGGGGCGAGGCTAAGATATGATGTTTGGTAGGTTAAGTGTATCACATGCATATTCACTTACGATATTTTCAACTTACAAAGGGTTTAGCCAGATGTAACCCCATTGTAAGTCGAGGAAGATCTGTATTTTGTTTTTTACTAGAACACCATAAAACCTTGCATTTGAGGGCACTTTTGGTGTCAATATACTTGGTGTAGATTTATCTCTTCCTACTGAATAGTCTTTTACTTTATTCCAAAAGATCTTATGCTTCTTAGAAGCTTTTCAGTTCTTTGAGTAAAATTACATTTTAATTTTAGAACTCAGTAAAAACAAAACAACATCAATAATCATTCATCAGGGGCATGATATTCGTTAGTTGCTACACTAAGTCCTATAGATGAATTAATTCTCACACTGTCACTAGGAAGTAGAGCCAGGTCTTTCTGGTGATCGATAATTAAGGGAAAGAGAACACACCACACCCTCATTAAGAATAGATTAAATGTCTCAGTTAATTAGCCAAAGATAAAGAATCTCTCTGAGGCAGCGACCAATGTGGCCTGTCTTGGCAAAGATTTCCCTGGCCTCTACTCCCTCAGTCCATCAGGAAGGCCATAACCACAGAAAGTAAAAGAGTCAGTGTCCAAGTGTCCCTAATAATGCATCTGCCTCCAGCCTTCCCAAATAATTATATCCTCACAATCAGGAATTATTATTTTCCAAATCCCATAGGCTTAACAATTACAGTAGATCCCAGATATCAGATCTTTGCAGCAGGATGAGTCCTTTGAAAATGGGGGACATAAACTCCTTATTTAATTATATAGTGAGATGAAAATATAGTTCAGTTTCAATTCAGTGACTGGAGCAACTAAAATCTGGTTGGCTGAGGAACTTGGGAGTCTAATTTCCAGTATACATAAAGATGAAGAGCTAAAGTATAGAGATTTGGAAGTATAATATTGAAAGTTGTCAGGATAATTTGGGAGTGGTTCTTTCCAAATCAATGGGTGGACTAAATAACATCTTTGACTTATGATTCTGGGATGTGGTGCTATCCATTTGCATATTGAGACTGCCTTGGAGAAATGCTTTCTTGTAAGATTTGCTCCATAAAGCTCGATTAGATCTCTATTGAGAGTACCCATATGAGTCTGAAACAGAACAGGAAATACTTTCTTGGATCTACAAAGATATGGCTGCTGAACATAAAAGGATGAGGTTGTCTGATACTTGCCTAGACAGATAACTGGTAGATATAGACA
This sequence comes from Tapirus indicus, assembly GCA_031878705.1. NCBI lineage: Eukaryota > Metazoa > Chordata > Mammalia > Perissodactyla > Tapiridae > Tapirus > Tapirus indicus. Next base: position 6,862,627 of record CM062933.1, read on the forward strand.
TGTACATGCACATACACATACACACATATAAGTAAACATACATGTAAGTCTCTTAGTGCCAAATATAGTAACATGAAAGAGTACTTCAATTATTAGGAAAATATACTCTTCCAACGTAGGGTCTAAGGTGCACTTCTAATTCAGTAGCTACTAGCTATATGTGGTTATTTAAATTTAAATATAAACTAAATTAATTAAATTTAAAATTCAGCTCCTCAGTTGCTCTCCACATTTCAAGTGCTCAATAGCCACATGTGGCTAGTGAATACCATATTGGACAGCACAGATATAGAATTCTTCTGTCATTACAGGAAGTTCTATTGGACAGTGCTGATTCAGAAGTTAGGAAGATATTTTTTAAAATAAATTTAATTAGAGCTTTTTAATCTTATCCTTTCAATAAAGTCTTCCCTGAACCAATTTCTGTTGTAGATTACTAAAAGCAGGCTATTTTATTATGCTATCCACATAGTGATTCAATTTCTAATTAGAAGTTGATGAAGTTCTTTCATTTACTACAGTATCATTTGCACCACATTTTCCAACTGCATTAAGAAGTTAAATTATCTCACAGAAGATAACAAAAGACGGGGGAATTTACTCAACAGTCTAGAAAAAATAAATACATATGAGGGGTATGTGTGTGTGCATGTTTGTGATGACTGAAAGCCAAACTTGAGGACAGTGTGTTCCTACATCCTGAAATGAAATGCTAGACATGCTGTGCTTATCTTGGCAGCATTGCCAAGAAGAGGCCAGTGAAGTCCAGTGACCATCATGTACCTTTGTCCCACATAAGGGAATCATTAGATAGGATTCTATGAAAAAGAGCAAAGAATTCTAGTGGCTCTTAAAGCTTCAGTTTGGAAGTGGCATATTGCTCACATTTCATTGGCCAAATCAAGTCACATGAAACCTGATGTTAATGAGATGGAAGAGTATAGTCCCCTCACAGAGAGCAGCAGCAAATGATTGGGGACAACAATAGCACCTACCACAAGGCCCTTTGCTAATGGTTAAATAAACGGCTCACTCACTCTCTTTCATGTATCCTGTTATAATATAGCTGGTACCTAGGTAGTATTTTTATCCCTGACTAGAAAAAGAGATCCCATTTTTAGAACATCTGAGGTATCTTGTTCTTCAATAGGCCACTGTGGTTTCTGGAGTCTGTTATCAGCCTCAACCTAGGCTCAGCTGCACTGGTTGCCCTCCTACTGTAATCTGAATCTGCAGAATGAATACAAGGCAGAGAAAACTTGTTCATAACTCTACAGAGAACCTCACCTAAAGGAAAAAGTCTGTTACTGAATGATTTGAATAAGCGGTGTTATTTATGGCCATGGGGACAGAACAAGAGTAACTACCCCTGGAAACATTTACAAAATGAGGGTCCTGATTTCTTTCTCATTACCAGAGTATTCCAGAGAAAAATGTATGGTGGTCACTTCATTCTATATATACAAATACAGCCTGACACTTGTCTTTGAGAAGAAGCTTGTATTAATCAACACAGCACCCAGAAGTGATAACTATGAGACAGGTGTTTTTTTCCCCATTTTGCAAAAGAGCCAAGAGAGCACAGAGAAACTGAACAACTTCCCCAGGGTCTTGCAACTCTTAGGAGCTAGATCTGGGATTTGGATGAATCTTTCTGATTCCAGATTTACACATGGATCTGGCGAGCACCCTCCTAGTCATATCAATAAGTATCATTTGTCAGGTGACATTACTGCATTTGCCAGGCCCTTTGCCAAGGACATTACCTACATTAGCTCATTTATCCTTAAAATCACCCTGTGAAATAAGTATGATTTCTTCCTATTTTATGACTGAGGAAATTGAATCTTGGAGAGGTAAATAGCATGTGCAGGATACACTGCTACTAAGTGTTGGAGCCAGAATTCGAAACCAAATCTAACTAAAGCCAGTATTCATAACTGCTTACTAACCTCTACTGTTAGGGCTTCTCTGCAACGCTTAGTATCTGTATCCAAAACTTAGGGTGCCCGGAAGAGGAGAGAGGCAGTAACCCCAAAGTCATACCAGAAAGGTAAATAAAAGGCAAGTAAAAAGGAAACTGAATTACTTGAGAAATAATATGTGGGATTGGATGATGGTGTAGGTTTATGGTGGAAATGAGAATATTGAAATACGAATTAGAGAAGAAAATCACTTAATCATGAAATAAAAATGGACTCGGCTCAGAAGCTCAATTACTAATTTCGCCTTTCAGATCTAATTTTTGTCTTAAGCATGCTTATTTTGATTCTAATCCAGTTGGAGCAAGCTTATAATTAAAGTGGCATTTACTACGTTGGATGGTTTTCATACTGATTAGATCAGAATGTCTAGGACAGAGAAAGGCCCTTGGGATCTGGGGACATCCAATATCTTGATCACACGATAAAAACAAGCAGCCGAAAATCAGCCTTGGTGGGAGACTGTCTGAGTCACAGGCATTTTTAGATGGTGAGCCCAGACAGAAGCCAGGAAGCTGGATTTCCTGGGACACATTCATTGCTAGGAGTTCTCTGTTCGTTATGTTTTCATCAGTGACCATTAAAAGAGAGCAGGAAAAATGAATAAAGGATTATTAAGATGACTGAATCATACAGCAGTATGCAGCTCAAACACATCTAGTACTAACATACGGGATATTCTGACTGAAATTAGCATGCAGATAGCTGACATTAGTTGTCATTACTAAGCACCTTAAAGCCAATCTCTTTTTAAAGAACTGCTACCTAAAATGGTAGGATATGAAAGTGAGGCCCTTGCCAGGCCAACTCTAAGAGGTGGTTGGTATATAATTTATTACTATTTCAACTAGAAATATATTCCAGGATATGTAGCTGATGTCCAAATGGCACCTGCAATACTTAGAAATCCCTCTTAAAGAGAATTGTTCCCAATTCCTACATTTATGGAATGGTGCCCAGAATTTAAAATAATAGTCCTGTGTCTTGCTACTCTTTTTAGCTGAGAATGCGAATGACCTTAATATTGGCTAGCTGGAAAAATGGCAGAAAAACTGATAAACATTCCCCTCTAAGATAAACAGTCCTACAGACCCCCAGCTATGCCTGAATGGAGATTATTTATCAGTGAAGCAGTTGGAGTTGTGGCTCTGGGCTTAAGGAAGATACTTTTCTGGCTATGAGGACCTAGAAAGTGCCCCTTGGAACAACTAATTGTCCAGAATAATCCCCATAGTCTGCAGCCACTGCAAAGAATATGAAAGCTTCCAGGTGTCGGATTCCACATGGGAGGACTCTGTCCTTCCTGAGAGGTAGAAACAACCAAGTTCCAGAGTGACATCACCAAGATGTGGAGTAGGAGACCCCAGCCTCCATCCCCCCACAAAGATCAACAATTAGCTATCTTTCAACAAGACGAGCTCTGAGAGAGCTCTGGAGTCCACTTAAGAAAGTTTAGCGACACAGTGGAACAAAAAACTTGGAATAACAGCACAAAAAGGGAAAGAAGAACAACTTCATTTTGGCTCCATCATCCCATCTCCAAGGCAGGCATTGCTCAGCACCAAAAGGGGACTCCCCAGCTAGAAAGGGTTCCCCTTGCAGGGAAAGAAAGAGCATGGTGAGCAAACAGTTTCCTCAGTTTGTCAGGGCACTGAACGAAGGTCCCACTTCAGTTTCACCTGACAGGCAAAGTTGAGCTGTATAGAGACAGCTAAGAACAAGACAGAAAAAGAGGGGCTACCAGTGTTAGCCACACAGTGGGAACAACAGAGGTTCCCAGTGACCTGCTGTGTAAATGACCTCAGCAGATTTTGCCACTGAAGAAACCAACAACCAGCAAAGCTGCTGCAGACCCCTGGCAGATTTCATCAGCTTTTACCCCACAGGTATGTATGTTCACTGACACTAGCCACCTGAGTCCCACCCCGCTCCCTCCTCTCATCTGGCCCTGCCAGAGCCTGGGAAGCACATTGGCAGCCTAGACCTCTGTGACTGTGTGAGTGCAAGACACCAGCCTAGACCCCCCGCAGCTGACCCCACCACTATGTGTGCACTCGAGGCTAGCCCCTCTAGCTGTGCATTTGCACACCACCAGCTGGATACCTGTTACTGGCCTCCACTGCCATGTGCACTCCCAGGAAAGACAGTGAAACCACAGTAGTACATGCCAACATCCAGGGGCCAGTGCACTCACAGTTGGCCCTGGCCCTTGCTGCCTGCCTTGGCCCCCATCACTACATGCATGTTTGTTATCAGCCCCTACCACTACACAGGCACCTGCAGTTGGCCCATGTGTCCAAGCATATGCACACCATCAATTCTGGCCACTACCACTGTTTGCCCTGGTCCCTAGCCACTGGACATTGAGGCACTGCTGAGGACCCCAACAGCCCTTCTAGGCTCTGCAGATCTCCCACAGTGCTCACCAAGGACCATGTAATTGTCAATGATGTGAACCTCAAAAGCCTGAGTCAGTGAGTTACCATGCCTCCCTAGACCTGATGCTGCCATACACCCCAGCACTTGGTGCCCTGCACTGCTAGACCCAGCATCACAGAATGCTCCAACATGCCCCCACCCACAGGTAAAAGTCATTTCTTATCAAAGTCAGTCCAGCAAGTCTGGAAGAGGTGACTCCTTCTTCAAACATGCAGACACCTATGCAAAGCTACAAGGATCATGAAGAATCAGGGAAACACAACTCCACCAAAAGAATATGGTAAACCTCCAGTAACTGGCCCCAAAGAAATGGAGGTACAGGAATTACCCAAAAAAGAATCCAAAATAATTGTTCTAAAGATGGTCAGAGAGCTACAAGAGAACACAGGTAAACAATTTAATGATATCAGGAAAACAACCTAAGAACAAAATGGAAAGTTCAACAATGAGAAAACATAAAAAAGAATCAAACAGAAATTTTGGAGCTAAAGAATAGAATAACTAAACTGAAGTATTCAATAGAAAGCCTCAACAGCAGACTAGACCAAGCAGAAGAAAGAACCATTGAGCTCGAGGACAGATCATTTGAAATTATCCAGTCAGAGAAGCATAAAGAAAAAAGAATGAAAAGGAATAAAGAAAGACTGCAGGTCTTATGGGACACCATTAGGAAAAACAATCTCCAATGTATCATTGGAGTTCAAAAAGGAGAAGAGAGGGAGAAAGGGGTAGAAAGTTTGTTAAAAGAAATAATGGCTGAAAACTTCTCAAACCTGAGGAGAGATTTGGGCACCCAAGTTCATGAAGCTAATAGGTCACCCCAAAATTTCAACCCAAAATGATGTGCCCCCAGACACATTATAATAAAACCTTTTAAAATCAAAGACAGAGAAATTTAAAGATAGCAAAAGAAAAAACAATTCTCTCATACAAGGGAACCCCCCATAAGGCTATCAGCAGATTTCTAAGCAGAGACCTTGCAGGCCAAGAGAGAATGGGATGATATATTCAGTGTTGAAAGAAAGAAACTGACAACCAAGAATACTTTACCCAGAAAATTGCCCTTCAGAAATGAAGGTGAGATAAATACTTTCCCAAACAAGAGCTGAGGGAGTTTATCACCACTAAGTCTACCTTACAAGAAATGCTGAAAGTAGTTCTTCAAGCTGAAACAAAAGTACACTAACCAGTAATATGAGAAAAACAAACCAAAAAAAAAAAAAAAAAAAAACCATTGGCAAAGGGAAGCATATAGTCATATTCAGATTACTCTAATAATGTTATATGGTGGTGTGTTAATAAGTTTAGTATAAAGGTTGAAGTAACAGTATTAAGAATAGATATAGCTACAATAATTTGTTAATGGATACATAATATAAAAAGCTGTAAAGTATGACATCAAAAACTTAAAATGTAGGAAGGGGGAATAAAAGGGGAGAGTTTTTGTATGTGATCGAAGTTAAACTGTTATCAGTTTAAAAGAGACTGTTATATCTATCAGATGTTTCAAGTAAGCTGGAGGGTAACCATAAAACAAAAACCTATATAAATATACACAAGATAAAGAGAAGGGAATCAAAGTATATCAATATGGAAAATCACCATTTCATGAAGGAAGACAGTAAGAGTGGAAGAAAAGAACAAGGGAACTACAAAACAGCCAGAAAATAATTAATAAGATAACAATAGTAAGTCCTTAACTACCAATAATTACTTTAAATGTAAATGGATAAAATTCTCCAATTAAGTGGCATAGAGAAAATGAATGGATTTAAAAAAAAAAAACCTAACTATATGCCGCCTACAACAGACTCATTTCAGCTTCAACACACTCAAAGTGAATGAATGAAAAAAGAAGACACACAAATAGCCAACAAGTATGTGAAAAGATGTTCAGTATCACTAATCATCAGGGAAATGCAAATCGAAATCATAACGAGATATCATCTCGCACCTGTCAGAATGGCTATTATCAAAAAGACAAGAGGTAAATACTGGGGAGGATGTGGAGAAAAGGGAACCCTTGTGCACTGTTGGTGGGAATGTAAATTGGAGCAGCCACTATGGAAAACAGTATGGAGGTTCCTCAAAAAATTAAAGACAGAACTACCATATGATCTGGCAATTCGAGTTCTGGGTATATACCTGAAGGAAATGAAATCACTGTCTCGAAGAGATACCTGCACCCTCAGGCTCACTGCAGAATTATTTACAATAGCCAAGACAATGGACATAACCTGTGTCCATCAACAGATGAATGGATAGAGAAAATGTGAGATTTATATAAAATTCATGTATATATGGCTAAAATGGAATATTATCCATAAAAAAAGAAGGAAATCCTGCCATTTGCAACAACAAGGATTGACCTTGAAGGCATTATGCTAAGTGAAATAATTCAGACAAAGAAGGACAAATACTGTATGATCTCACTTTTCTGTGGAATCTAAAATCAAACTCAGAAACAGAGAGAAGAACGGTGGTTGCCAGGGGCTGAGGGGTAGGACGGAATGGAGAGATGTTGGTCAAATGGTACAGACTTTCACTTATGAGATGAATCGGTTCTGGAGATCTGATGTACAGCATGGTGACTATAATTAACAATGCTGTGTTGTATACTGGAAAGTTGCTGTGAGAGTAGAGCTTTACTGTTCTGACCATAACAACAAGAACAACAAAATGGTAATCACGTGAGGTAAATTATGGGATAACTAATCTTATTGTGATAAATATTTTGCAATATATACATGTATCAAATCATCACATTACACACTTTAAATTTACACAGTGTTATATGTCATTTATATCTCAATCAAGTTGGGAAAAAAGTATACAAAGGATTCTGGGTTAATTTTTAAGATAGAGTGAATGTTCATCCTCTTTTTTTACTTCAAATTAGAGTATCAAGTAGTGAATTAAAGGCTTTTCTCTAATACTATTCTTCTCTTTATTCCAGTCTCAGAGCCTGATTGTAAAACTTGGTATCCTGGACCTATGGTAATTATACCGATGGATTGGGTCATTAAGAATCTCCCCTCCCATAATCTGCTGCTACTTTATTTAAAGACTGACTCCAATCATGATTCTTATAAGTATTTAGAAGAGAATTTAAAACTAAAGGGAAAACATAGTAATTTTGTCCCACCATAAACAAATCAATCTGTGATTTGTGTATTGAGACTTCCCCAGAGAGATTTAGGCAAATAAGAATTGGAAGCCCTTAATTAGGATGAAAAAGACTCAGCGATGGTAGATGGAGATGCTGATGAGTTCCAGAAGGGCTCTGCTTTGGAAGAGTTGGGTAGTCAACACAACGTAGCATCTAAAGCAGTGTGGAACATTTCATTACCAAACGCTTTAATCATGCCCAGAGCTTCCCCAGAGTGGCTCCCCATGTGCCCTGATCTCAGGGCCCTGTTTCTTCTGGTGTGGTTTTGAGTGCATTCAGCGGGTGTATGGCCCTGCTTTGACCCAGTGGAACTAAAGAGGGCATGTCGAATACAACACCTTCCAGAGCTTGCACTGGAATTTGTTAGCAATATGGCTTTTATAACCATGGATCATAAGCAAAGAAAAACTGCTTCCATCCCCCTCTCTGCCAGGCATCCCTCTAGTGTCCAAGTTTCTCCTCTGCAGCTGAGCAGTTTACCTATCATCCTTTCTGTTTGGAACAGCCTCCTCTGTTCTCTATACCTAAATCTCTCCTGTTCTTTAACAGGGAGCTTGAACTTCACCTCCTTCAGGCAAGTATCTGCATGTTACCCCCAATTTTTTTTTAAATTACTCGTGAATTCCTTGATTGTATGGTACTGTAACTCCCTGGGTACTGAACAAGGAGCCTTCAATTAAAACAGAGGAATGTTGAAGCGTATAGGAGATACTGGCTGATCTGGAATTTAGGAAAGCAAATGTCTAAGGGAAAACAGGAAAGTAGGATTCAACATCTGGTCTTTTTAATGATAAAGATTCCAAATAAAGGACTGCATTTAGGAAATTTAAAATACTGTTAATCATAAATAGAAACCTAAAAATAAGGTTGGATGGGCATATGTGGGAGAGAGTATAAGAGAATAAGAATTAAGATTTCTGCAAAGTGACACAGGAAAAAGAGGAGATAATCTGAATAAATCAGGCCAACAACAACAAAACACCTAACAATTCTTTGTGGTGTGCTGGGAAAATAAGCAGAAATTTTCAGTTCCTGGGCAATATTAGCAAATTTTATCGTACTGTTGGATATTCTCTCTGCCAACTTCCTAAAATCATCTAGAAATATTAATGAGTTTTCTAACTTTATTTCCCCCATTACTGTTATTTATTTCTCTGTAAGCATCTTACTTATTTTCTTGCCTATAGGGAATAATTTTACTTAAATATTAATATTAATCATTTGAGCATAGTATTTCACATCCATTCTTATCCCTCTGTTTTTTTAAAACCATCAGGTACTCTTATTCTGTTTCCTGCACTACATTTTTCATGCTATTTGCCATAATTTTCAGCAGGAAGAAAAGCTTAAATGCACACAGTGATGCTTCCATGAAATGGAATTTTCAGACATTTGTTTCTTGGATCTGTTGCTACAATTTAAAATAGAAATGTTATACCCAGCAACACAAGCAATGTGGGAGCAGGACATATTTTACCATTGTGGGTATGTTCAAATTTCCCAAAATATTTTTGTTTTGTTTTTTTAGTTTGATCTGAAAACATTTGCAGCTTCAAATTTTATTCCTATTTATTGAGATCATTTTTCTTCATTGTCCCTTAACGTCAGCTCACCTGAATACATGATTTCAGCATGTTTTCTGACTGGATTCCTGAGATGGCAACATCACACGGGCTTATTTTACCGCGTGATGAACAGAACTGCAGGAAGCAAGCAGAGGCTGTCAGCCGAAGCCAGGAGGAAATCTTTAAACGCATGATGAGGTGTGTCACACACACTAAGGACACAGAGAAATTGCATTTTGCATCCTCCACGGAGCTATTGATGGCAGGTAGTAGAATGCTGAGGAGCCAGAGCGCTCATGGAGGATCAGTGCAGCAGCCTGCGGGTGACAGAGCGGAGGATGCCGGGAGTGCGGGTGAGAGAGAGCGGAGGATGCCGGGAGCTGCCTGGTCCCCGCAGTGCGGCCGATAGTGCAGGACCACCGCCCCCAGGCTCAAGCTGTTCCTGCAGCTTGGAAACTCGCGCGCGCTCGCCTCAAGGAAGAGATTTTTTTTTAAGCTGAAGGGAGACAGCTCCTTTAGTACATGGGTATTCTGGTCGTCAGATCCAAAGACGAGCTCAGCTGCCATTTCAAAAAAATAGCCGATAGCTGCAGGGTTAGCTCTTCCCCCTGACGGCTATTCACGTTGATTTGCTTCATAGATTGATTGCTTTTGGCATTTGCAATCCTCCTGAACAACAGGGGGAAAAACCCACTGGCTGGGCCAAATGCACAAATGACGAATGAATGTGGAAGACACATTTGGTGTCACTTTGACTTGCTTTGGATAACAGCACGTAAAAGTTGTAACAGCTGGATTCTTGTTTTTAAAATTAGGGCTGTAGTATGAATGGGGGAATTGGGATGATGGCAGTCTGAGAGGGAGAGAAAAGCTTACTTGAAATGAGTGGGGTTTATGCTGTACCGTGGGCTGGCAGCCTCCGGGCGGACATGACACTCTGCTCTGGCCCCTTGCTGCATGACTTTTACTCACCCTGACTTTAGCATCATGCCTTAGCTCACATGAGGGCACTCTAATAAGCAGCAGCCCAGAACCTCTTTTGTATTTATTCCGGGGATTTTGTAAAGTATATTGCCCAATAAATCTCACACTGCCTTCTTCATGAAGACAGCCAGGAGAAATTCCTCACAGACCTTAGAAACAGGAAAAGCTATGTTCTCCAGAGGAATGGTGAGATTTCTCCCTTATACATACCACATCTGGTGACTGCCAGGGTTTCCCTCCTGCTTTGGCCCCTGTGAAGCAGGGGCTGGGTTTAGGATTAGGATAGGGCCTTCCTATGCCTTGTTTAATACTTATATTCCTGGCTTCGTTTTGCTATCTTTCTCTTATTTTCTTTTTAGTTTTATCTTTTTCTAGTATTATATGTATTTTTTGCAATGTAGCAGAGTGTAAATGAACAGTAAATACAAATTTTATTTTTCTAAGTGACAAATTCTCATTTAAAATCTTTCCCTAGTGGCATTGTAGTTATGGGAAAAAATATCCTTGATTTTTAAGGGATGCATACTGAAGTATATATGGGAGTAAAATGATATGGGGCTGTGATTTGCTTTAAAATACTTCAACATCAATAAAAAGGATAGATAAACCAAGAATGGAAAAATTTTGAAAAGTGTTGAATCTAGGTAGTCTGTTTACTATTCTCTCAATTTCTGTGTGTGTTTGAAATTTTTAATTAGAAAATGTTTTCCATTTGGATCAAATATCTGGTGTAGTGGAAGGCCAAGCTATTTGTTAACTTCTAAGTTTCCATCAGGAAATCCTTTATTAATTGTTCATGTAGTCTTCGGAACTTGGTTTGATTGTTGTTTTTTTTTCTGCCTACTCAGTTGAAGCTTCAAGTGATAAAATTCAAGACAGAATGAAGGCAGCAAATCTAAAATTCAAGGCTACATAAGATGTGCCAAGCTGAACATAGAAACACTCACACATGCTTAGAAACACTCTCTGCTTTCCTCCTTGGTTAACCAAATCTGTACTTCTGAGCTTCCATTTCTCCTCTCCTCCCAATCCAGATCCAGATCCGGACATTTAACATCTCAGGTAGGGCTGACTCATGACAGAAGTGCTACCCTAACTTGCAAAGTTGAAAGCATATATCATACTTGTGCTCTTCATATGTCATTGATGCTGTTGAGTTTGGTTACTTTCTCTGTCTCTGTGTGGTTTCACCTCTGTATAAGATGTAAGATTTGAGATAAAAACTGGAATTTAAATGAGTGTTGGGAAAGAATGAATCTTGGCTTAAATATAAGAGTCTGAAAAATCTGTCATGGGCACTAAGCTACCTACTGAGGGAAATGTGGATGCCAAGAGAAATTCATCATATGGCTTCAGAGTATTGTGTGGCAACTGAAGAGAACAGAGGAGGAGTGAAACAGCATCTGCTTTCTCTCTGCCCCACCCTGATAAAATGGTTGAATAAATGCACTCTGCTTATGGCCATGGAGAACACAGGGGACTTTCATCCAGGTGCTTTCATACAGTGCTCAAGGCTTATTCTTCTGGTCCTGATGTTTTATTTCTTAACACCTGCTGGATCAACAAGCACCCTTGGGATCATTCCTCAAAATTGTCTGAAAGGATTCTCACTATGAACCATGATCACAATGCAACCCCTTAGGCTACTGAAAATAAAATGTTCTCATTATTTTCAGCATTATCCACTAACTTTTACTTTCTATTTCCAAATTCTTCATTCTGGGTGTACTTTTTAAAAAGTCTAAAAGTGCTAATTTTATTATGATTTACATTGGTAATATCTCACTTAAAAACCAATGCTGTGCACATTGTTGGTTAATAAGCTCTGGGGAAATATTAGGTTGAACCATAGAAATTGCCATTTTTATACTTCAAAAATGGACAAATATTGAAAATTTTATATGGTTCAACTTAACAATGACCTCTCTTGCACACAAATTATTCTGTTTGTTATTTCAGTTTTCATGACTTTATTTCTTAGGTCAACCTTAGGCAGTTTCTGTCAGTCGTGGCCTTATGGGCACTTGCTGATTTCCTGCGTGTCAACAGCATTCTTGAGCCATGAGGCAAGAGCTGCAGGAGCCAAGACGAGCACTTTGTCACCTGCCAGGTGGAAGGTAAGGAATGGAGTTCCCTAAAATTTTCAATGAACTCTTTGGTGTACATGTTTCCTAACTTTATTCCCTCTCTTTGTGTTTGAGAAAGATCTAATAGCCACATAGAATGCCAAGGCTGTTAATCTCTAATGAGATTACCTATCTCACATTTTAAATTCCTGTCATCATAGGCCATGTTTCTCAAACTGGTATAAATATATGTGTCATGAAAAACCAGAAGATATTTGGTAAACATGGTCAATTTTACTCAATGATAAATGATTTAAATCACCATTTTTTGTATTAAAGGAAACATAAATATACTATGGAGTAAAATACAAAAGTCACATGAATTTTTAAGATGAAATATGACACTCAAAAGACATGTTCTGCTTTTAGAGCTATTGCCAGCTCAAGAGCAGGGGATCGGAGTTCACTGTCCTCTGCTATGAGAAGGACATTAGTGGAAGGTTAGAGACCCTGAGTAAGGAAATGCCTGCAGGTGACAACAAAGCCCATGCAACACTCTTGAGAGTTACACTGTAAAATTAGCACACAATAGGATCTATAATCCTTTGTGGAATGAGTGAATGTATCTAGATGATGGTGATGATGATGATGATAAAAAGCTAGGATTTATTGAGTTCTTACAATGGGCCAGGCAAAGTATTGGTGTGCAAGTGTCTCAGAGGTTGGCAAAATATGTCCTGCAAGCTGATCAGCCTACTGCCTGTTTTTGTAAATAAAGCTTTATTGGAATGTAGCCGTGCCAAATCATTTACGTATTATCTATGGCTGCTTTCACTCTACAGCGTCATACTGGAGTAGTTGCAACAGAAACTACATGTCCTGCAAAGCATAAACTATTTATAATCTGGCTCTTTACAGAAAATGTTTGCCAGTACCTGTGTTAGTGCATTTAATCCTCAAAGCAAGCTTATGAGGGAAATTCTATTATTAACTTCATTACTGATGAGAAAACTAAGGCAGAGAGAGGTTATTTAACTTGGCCAAGGTCATAGAACAAGTAAGTGGCAGGGAAGGGATTTGAGTCTATCACTCTGATTCCAAAGCCCATATGTCTTACTTAACTCATTATAGAGATCCTTCTAGATAAGAGGAAGCATATTCAAGGTCACATGAAAAAACAGATCCTAAGTTGATTGCTCCCTAGTAGATGATGTTAATATATGTATAACTAAAAAAGATAGTGCCAAATCATGAGGAGGGTCAGCAGGAAACCTAGAAAATAGAAATAATAACATCTAAGAAGTTCCCAGCCTCATCCACTTGAGGCCTATTCCTTGTGTGCCGGTGGCAAGTTCAAAGAGTCTGGGACACCTGGTCAGAACCCTGTGGACACCACCGCTCCAGCCAGGGTCATCTCTCACCGCATGTTTCATGAATCTCAATTCTATGCTTGTGCATCCTCAAGTTGTTCTCTCCTACTTTACTGCCCTCTCAATACCCACAATGAAAGAGGCAGCGAATTCAGACATTATCTGGTAAAATGATAGTGATGGTGAGGTGTGTCAGGTTTATACTGTGATGGTCATGACAATGGCATTCTTTAACTTAACATTAGAGGTCCCCAGAAGGCAAAGGTTATGATGACTTTGTAAAATTCTTAAAGTCCTGCAATGTGCATGTGAATACATCATAAATAGAATAAATGATCTTGCAGACAGGCTTCTGTTAGCTGGGATGCTCTGTTAATTGGTATTCCTGTACTTCTATAATGAGCTCAGGAACTGTTGAGGTTGCTTCTTAATTATTCAAAATCTGTGTTCATCATAGTTTCAATATTAAATGTGTTTGACTCTGATGCTTTTAAAAATGTACGATACATATATTGTACTATTTTCTTTTACACCGGAAACAGGTTACTTAAAAATCATTGGCAGTTTTCTGTCTCTAATGATGAAAATGTCAGCCCACCTTTGGAGCTGGCTCCCTTTCAGGGGGGAAAAAAATCCCCAGATAGTCCCCTGTAAATGTAAGTCCCTTATAAATGTAAGTCCCTCATAAATGTAAAGGAAATAGCCACCTCGGTGCCGAGAGGAGGAGATAACTGGATCTTTGCAGGGTCCAGCCCCAGGCTCCAGCTCTGTGGGTAGATAGGGTCTCATGGCCCTCCCCATGCCTGTCAGTGTCCAACTTGGACTCCTCCACTTTCAGCTTTCGAGTTGTCAAAATGGACTGATTGAGCCTCAAACGCCCTGGTTAAGGCCAGATGGCTAGCAAGGGTAATAAGTCCCAAGGTACAGATTGCCATAAGGGAGGAGAGTTTGCACTGGTGACCCTGATTCAGTGGCAGAGCCTGAATCAGCTGGGTGGAACACTGAGTCTGGACTCAGTGCACAGCCTACACAGAACCTCCTTGGACCAGTACCCCTGGCACTGTGGGTGTGTCCTGCGTGGATATGGCTGAGGGTGGGATTAGACACAGCTTATTCCTAAAGGACTTGAAATCCAGGCCATGTCTGTTGTGGGACACCCATGGCTGAGTCTGTGGAGGAAGGAGTATCCATAGCTCCCCAAGGAGCTCTTCATAGAAGAGGGACAATGACAGTGAATACAGTGGACTGCCCTGTCCACCTGACTTTCTGTCAGGGAGTGAGGAATTGGGGGATGTCTAGTGTTGGGGGTGAGGGGTGGTGAGGATGAGGGAAGGTGGTCACAAGAGCCCCTCTTACAGGTAGACACAGATCTTGACAACCTCTGACTTGGAGCAATGAGAAGATCTGCTCATCATAATTCTCTAAGTGATATTATTTTCTCACCCCACTCTACTACAAATACTTCTGTGTACATGAACTCACTGGGCCCGTTGAGTACTATTCATTACTCGCAACCTTTGAGGCTACCTTTCTTCCAAAAAACCCCAAATAATCTGTTCTTTTAAAATGTTTGAGTCATGGGTCTACCGTTGTTTTGAGGGGCTTTAAAATATAAAATTTACATTAAATACAATTTGAGGATAATTCTTCCTTTCCCCTGAATTGGGGTGTGTGTATGTGTGTGTAAGTTTGGTTGACAAATGGATCTTATTGAAATAGTCAAGAGAAATCTTAAGCAGATAAACCTCTTCATGTATAAGCCAGTAATAATCTAAAATATTTGCCCCCTCTACAAAAAAATTATATATATACATGTAATATATATATATATACACACACACACACACACACACACACACACAAAATCCATGTTTAGTTGACTGCCTAGCAGTGTAATCCAATTGTTTTCTGATTATCTGATATTCCATCAGAATGAATATGTAACCACACCTTCAGCTGGGTAATTCTGTTAACAGTCCTCGGCCCTGGATGTTTTTCTCTCTTCAAGGATTGCTGCCTAAAGCTGTCATTTAAATAATAATAGCCCTTCTTCTTCATGTCCAAAAAGAAAATTTTATTAAAGTGGTAGCTATTTCTCTAAGAGTTAAGAAATTATAGTAACAATATACAATCAGGATTCCCTCCTCCTGTCTTTTCTCCTTCCCTGCAAAAATCTTTATAAAAGGACATCTTGCTTAGAAAAAAAGAGATTCCATTGCTGTCCCTGGGAGGGTGGAAATAAGTTCAAGCGTTTGGAGCAGCATCCTTTTACAGAGATGTCCTGTTTTATTGACCCCTGCATGTCCCCAAGGACCAGCAGAGTGCCTGGCACATAGAAGGCCCTTACATCTGATACACTGTCCCATTTTGAACATGATCACAGCTGGATAGATTTTGTCTTAGAACTCATTCAGGTGCAAGTGACAGAAAAACCCAACTCTTACTGACTTAATCAAGGAATGAATTTCTGGCTCATGTAATTAACATACCCAGGTCTGCTCTCTCTGTCTCTCTACTACTCTCTTCCTCCCACCCCCTCCATATCTCAGCTCCACTTTCCTTCTGGATGTTATCTCCATGTGTAACTCCAGCAGTTTCTAATCAAGATAATTTTTCTCTTTTCCTGACAGTTCTATAAAAGTCCCCAGATTTAACTTCATTGGACCAGATTGGAGCACGTGCAGTTGCTGAACCAATCACAGTGAGTAGAGGAATTCGATTCTCTGATTGGCCAACCTGGATCACCGGCCCAGCCCTGGAGCTATCAGTCTAACGTGGGTAAGAATGGAAAAGGGCTGGTTCCTCAAGGAAAATATGGATTATTTTACTAGACAAAAGACAAATAGATACCAGGCAAACAAAAACGACTGATTCCACCATAAATATTAAAACAGGTTGTTTTTTCTCCCCTTTTACAACATCTAAACAAATGTTTATGCTTTTGCCAAGTTTAAGGATGATTACAATCATTCTTCCCTTTCCAAAAACAGGAAACTGTCCACATAGAGACGGTACAGAAAAGGGAAACGAGCGAGGCGACAGGCGCAGCCAGGCTGACTTCACGCGCACACCCAGCTATGCTCCTAGGACGAGAAAGCCCTTGAAAGTTCAAGACTCTGACGTTTGGCCCAAATTACATATTTCAACACCTTATTGTTTGTTTTTGATGTCTGGGTTAGAAATATTAATGCAAAAAGACCATCTGGGAAAACTTTTTTTCTGTCCGATGTAGATTCTTTATGGATAAGCAAAAATGTTGATTATTCAAGCAAAAATGTTTCTTAATATGGAGCTGCAATAATGTGTTTAATAGGGAGTTACATCACTGTGCTATCTACTTCTATGCCCAGAAAAACAAAGCAGATTGCTTTGTATTCCTGAGGAAAGCATGGAGATCATTGCTAGAAATGCATTTTAGAATTTGCCCCAAATATTAATCTATAAATACCATTCTTTGTTATTAAGCTTTGTTATAGCATAAGGGGAAAAAAAACCCTCAATAAATCCTTTCAAATGGTCTTTCATAAGATTAGAAAATTTCTTAAAATAATTTTAGATCAAGAAAGCCACAGATTCACAATATTAACTGGGAAAAAGGGAATTAAAAAAAATAATTCTTGACAAGAACACATCAGCATAGTTAAATTAGGTGAGTTCTGGTAATTACTAAGAAATAAAACACCTGGATTCAATAAATCTTAAAGCATTTAAGCATGTAGTAAAGCAAAGAGAGATGGGGTGAAATGTGTAAATTTGAATTTTATCCAATTTAAAGTCACAAAAATAGGAATCACACAAAATAGTCTTGGCTTCCTGGGCAGAAATGAGTACATCAACACCACAGGCTATTAATCCATTATGGATAACTAATTAAAGGGCTTGATTACCAAATACAAGACTATGCAAAGCAGCGCTCTTCAATCGGCTGTGCGCATATCCGAGTTCACGAGGACTGGAGCTATGAGACCTGGAGTGCGCGGCTTTAAAGGACCCAGACCCTCACCCTCCATATGAACTCTCCTAAACCCCATCTGCCTATAGGTGCCTGCCTTGCACGTGCTCCTCTCCTACCTCTCACCTATGGTCTTTCTCCCAGTTTACCAAAGAAGAACAAACTTCTTTTCTTGAATCCAACCATGTTGCATTCTCCCAAGGTAGAAAAACCTTTCGTTAAACCAAAGGGACTATTTAACATATAAAATATTGCCAGAGAAAAAGAAAAAGAGCATCAGTGAGAAATACTGAAGACCTAGATGCTTTATTACATCCAAGTGACAAACTTATGAAATGATTTTTTCATCAAAGGTTTTTACCTGTTTATCATGGAATTAGAATATTTAACTCTGAAAAGCATGCTGGGAAGTTCCAATGGGAACAGAAGTATGTTCTCTCTGCATGTTTATGATTCTCAGCAGTGAGAATGAACTTGGTGATTGGTGTTATGACCTGCATCTCAACCTGTGTCTCCAGCTGTGTATTTTGCATGGTTTCAAGGAAGGGAGACAAGTGTCCATGTTTACCTGTATCAACTTTTTTCGAAAGATTATTGTATAACAGAAACCTGGTTTGTTTTTTTTTTACATAGACACAAATCTCCCACTCATTGTCACTCATCAGTCATTCTGCTTATTTATGTACTTAACGTTGCTGTGCTGTAAATGCACTTAACATCAATCATTAATTCACTTTTCATAAATTCTACAATTACGAAGGACTCGATACCTTCTCTTTTCTTTGCTCTTAATTCCCAATAGAGTAAACTGTATTCTTCAAAGTAGAACATCTACTTAGGTATGGGTGTATAACAAAATATTCTCAAAATGCAATGTAGAATGTAATACCCTGAAAATCATCTTTATTTAATTAGGATTAGTTCCTTCCACTCAGATGTTGATATTTTAATCTGTCAAATGTGTAATTATAAACTTAATAATTTTCAACCATGAAATGAAATTACTAAGCAATCCGTATGTAATAATTCTCAAGTGTCTATCTTTAGAGCCATCTGTCACACCTTTTTAAGGCCCTTCAAGTCAACCTAGAATATTGAAATTGGCATAAAGTCTTTGTTCATGGGGGAAGGAAAAAATGTTTGCAGTTTCCAGTTTTATGAGATTGTTTTCATTAGGTTTTGTCCAAATCCAGCTCTATAAATACAATGCCTCTATAAGGAAGTATAACAGGTGTAACTAACGATGCATTGTTAAGTCTTGATACAGCTTCAAGTTATATTTACCAGAAAGGGAGAAACTGAAAGTCTCTTAGTTTGCCTGGCAAATGTTTGATTATAGTCTCAGCGTCCCATCCAGTTTAGCACTTATCGTGGATGTTTTAATATTTTACCCAAACATTATGATCAATGGTTGCATTTAAGTCACCTGAATTGGGTTTGGTAGACCTCCACTTTGTGCTTCCAACTTCTGAGAGGCATGTGCAGTGAAGAGAGCTGTGACTTTAACACAGGTTTAATTGGAAGATGCCCACCAATAATCCATTCTCTCTCTTACTAACCCCTTTCAAACTCAACACAACTAACATTTACCTATCAGAGACAGCACGCAGAGTATTTCCTGATAAAACAAAGTGTTCTAGGACACGAGGTTTAGAGACAACTAACTCCTTGTAGTCTCAGGTGATGGTTAGGAGAAATAATTGATGCTGCTGCTCCCACCTAACCACTCAATTTTATTTAATTTCAAGTTAGCCAGATGTGACTAGTGGCTACTATATTGGATGTTGCAGGTCTAACAAGTCCTTCTGCAAGTTAGGTGGTATATAATTCTTTTCTTTCAACAGACTTAAAGGAGAACATAATTGTATTGTCCACTGATAGATTGAATGAGCCATGGCAACTACTCATGGTCACATGGCAAGAAACCTATGCACATTAGGAGAATAGTTCAAGGAGGGTTTAATAAATGAACTGTTTATAAATGTGAGCAGGATATAGGGAAAGGCACAGATAGTGCAATACCCTAGGGATAATAACAGGAAAGTTGTTACCATCTTTGAGCCTGAAGGGATAAGAAGAAGGAGAACTTATCAGGACCCAGAGGGAGACAGTCAATGTAGTCACCTTGAAAGGAGAGATAACTTTGCAGGGCAGGAGCTAGGAGAATAAATATCCTTCTCTTCCTATCATCTCCTGCCAAGGGATCTTCATTGGTCAAATCCAACCGGAAGCAAGAAGGTGAGAAAGCACCTTGATGTAGTCTATGCAGGTTAGCTTCCGGATAGAAAGTAGGGTAGAAGAGGATGGCACAGATGTAGAAGGATAAGTGAAAGATACTCAATACATAAAAAATTAAATTAATTTTGTATTATAAATTATTTTGGTTTTTTTGGCATCCAATTCAGATGGAACTCAAAGAATTAAGTGACATTGTTGTATTAGACTCTTTATATTCTGTTTACTTATTTATGTGAACAAGATTTTCTCAATCTGAACTCTGTCTCCTTTGAGCAATAAGTGATTCATCCAGAGGTACATGAACTGAGTAGAAGAGAAAGCCCCATCCATCTCAGATGTGTTTACAAAAATATGATTAGAATTATCAAATGTTTACTATATTTAAATCAATGATAAGTTTTAATAATTATAATTACAATTTTAATACAGAGGACATTTTTCATCAAGAGCATACACTCAAAGAATTTTTTAACTTAATGTATATATGTTCAGAGAGAGATTATATAGTAATCAATAAAAGTCTTTTAAGCAGAAATAATATCAGAAAACTTCCTAAATCTGGGAAGGGAAATGAACATCAAGAGCCACGAAGCCCAAAGAACTCCAAATAGACTGAACATAAAGAAGGCTTCACCAAGAAACATTACAATCAAATTGACAAAAGTCAATAGCAAAGAGAGAATTTTGAAAGCAGCAAGAGAATAGCAACTCTTCACAAACAAGAGAATTCCCACCCCCTGCCCCACATGACTATCAGCAGGTTTCTTTTTGGGGTGATGAAAATGTTCTGGAATTAGATGGCAGTGATGGATGCACAACATTGTGAATGTACTAAAAGCCACTGAACTGTACACTTTTTCCCCAGTTTTATTGAGAAATAATTGACAAACATCACTGTATAAGTTTAAAACATACAGCACAATGGTTTGATTTACGTATATTGTGATATGATTACCATGATAGGTTTAGTTAACATTCATCATCTTATACAGATGCAATAAAAAGAAAAGAAAAAACTTCTCCTTGTGATGAGAACTCTTAGGATCTATTCTCCCAACAATTTTCCTATATATCATACAGCAGTGTTAACTATAGTCATGATGTTGTACATTATATTCCTGGTACTTGTTTATCTCATAATTGGAAGTTTGTACTTTTTGATCACCATTCTCCAATTCCCTCTCCCCTCACCTCCCACCACTGGTAACCACAAATCTGACCCCCTTTCTATGAGTTTGGTTTTTATTTTTAGATTTCATATATAAATGTGAGATCATATAGTATTTGTCTTTTTCTGTCTGACTTATTTCAGTTAGCATAACACCCTCAAGGTCCATCCATGTTGTTGAAAATGGAAGGATTTTCTTGTTTTTTTATGGCTGTTTTTTATAATATTCCATTGTGTATATACATATATATATATATATATATATATATATATATATATATATCCCAACTTCTTTATCCATTCATCCATTGATGGACACTTAGGTTGTTTCCATGTCTTGGCTACTGTAAATAATTCTGCTATGAACATGCAGCTGCAGATATCTTTTCAACTTAGTGTTTTCATTTCCTTTGGATATATTTCCAGAAGTGGAATTGCTGGATCATATGGTGGTTCTATTTTAAATTTTTTGAGAATCCTCCATACTGTTTTCCATAGTGGTTGTATCAGTTTACAATCCCACCAACAGTGCTCAAGGGTTCCCTTTTCTCTACATCCTCCCCAGCATTTGTTATCTCCTGTCTTTTTGATAATGGCCATTCTAACAGACGTGACATGATATCTCTTTGTGGTTTTGATTTGCATTTCCCTAATGACTAGTGATGTTGAGCATCTTTTTACGTACCTGTTGGCCTTTCATATACAGTCATGTGCTGCATGATGACATTTCAGTCAACGATGGACTACAGATACAATGATGGTCCCATAAGATTAGTGCCATATGGTCTAGGTGTGTGGTAGTCTATACCATCTAGGTTTGTGTAAGTATACTCTATGATGTTCACACAACAACAAAATTGCCTAACGACACATTTCTTAGAACATAGCCCCATTGTTAAGTGACACATGACTGTACCTTCTTTGGAAAAATGTCTGTTCAGGGCTTTTGCCCATTTTTAAATTGGATTACTTGGGTTTTTTTGCTATTGAGTTATATGAGTTCTTTATATAGTTCGTATATTAATCCCTTATCAGATATATGCTTTGCAAATATTTTTTTCCCATTCAGTAGCTTGTCTTTTCACTTTGTTGATTGTTTCTTTTGCTGTGAAGAAGCTTTTTAGTTTGATATAGGCCCACTTGTTTTAGATTTGTTGCTTGTGCTTCAGGTGTCATATCCAAAAAATTATTGCCAAGACCCATGTCAAGGAATTTTATCCTCTGTTTTCTTCTAGCAGTTTCAGGTCTTACATTTAAGTCTTTAATCCATTTCAAGTTAATTTCTGTGAGTGGTGTAAGATAGGGATCTAGTTTCATTCTTTTACATGTGAATATGCAATTTTTCCAGTACCATTAATTGAAGAGACTGTCTTTTCTCCACTGAGTATTCTTGAATCCCTTGTCAAATATTAGTTGACTGCATATGCTTGGGCTTATTTCTGGGCTCTCAATTCTGTTCCATTGATCTATTTGTCTATTTTTATGTCAGCACGATACTGTTTTGATTACTATAGCTTTATAGTATAGCTTGAAATAAGGAAGTGTGATGCCTCCTACTTTGTTCTTCTTTCTCAGGACTGCTTTGGCTATTTGGGGGCTTTTGTGGTTCCACATAAATTTTAGGATTGTTTTTTCTCCTTCTATAAAAAATGCCATTGGAATCTTGATAGGGATTGCATTGAGTCTATAGATGGCTTTGTGTAATATGGATATTTCCACATTGTTAATTCTTCCAATCATGAACTCTGGCTACCTTTCCATTTATTTATCTCTTCTTTGATTTCTTTCTTCAATGTCTTATAGTTTTCAGAGTAGAGATCTTTCATCTTCTCGGTTAAATTTATTCCTAAATATTTTATTGTTTTTGATGCTATTGTAAATGGAATCAATTTCTTTATTTCTTTTTCAGAAAATTTGTTGTTAGTGTATAGAAACATAACTAATTTTTGTATGTTGATTTGGTATTCTTCAACTTTACTGAATTCATTGATTAGTTTTAATAGTTTTTTTGTTGAATCTTTAGGACTTTCTATATATAAAATTCTGTCATTTGCAAATAGAGACAATTTTACTTCTTCCTTTCCAATTTTGATGCCTTTTATTTCTTTTTCTTGTCTGATGTCTCTAGCTAGGCCTTCCAGTACTATATTAAATAGTAGTGGTGAGAGTGGGTACCCTTGTCTCGTTCCCCATCTTAGAGGAAAAGCTTTCAACCTTTCACCATTGAGTATGATATTAGCAGTGGGCTTGTCATATATGGCCTTTTTATGTTGAGATGTGTTCCTTCTACGTCTAATTTGTTAAGTGTTTTTTTTCATGAACGGATATTGAATTTTGTCAAATGCTTTTCTGTGTCTATTAAGATGATTCTTTTCTTTCATTCTATTAATGCAATGTATCACATTGATTGATTTGCATATGTTTATCCTTGCATCCCAGGGATAAATCTCACTTGTCATGGTGAATGATCTTTTTAATGTGCACCTGAATTTGGTTTGCTAATATTTTGTTGTGAATTTTTGCATCTATATTCACCAGGGATATTGGCCTATAGTTTTCTTTTCTAGTACTGTCCTTATCTGGTTTTGGTATCAGGATAACGCTGGTATTGTAAAGTGAGTTTAGGACTATTCTCTCTTCTTTGATTTTTTGGAAGAGTTTGAGAAGGATTGGTGTTAATTCTTCTTTAAACGTTTGGTAAAATTCACCAGTGAAGCCAACTGGTCCTGGGCTTTTCTTCATTGGGAGTTTTTGATTATTAATTCAATCTCCTTACTAGTAATTGTTCTAATTAGGTCTTTTATTTCTTCCTATTTCAGTCTTGGTAGGTTGTATGTTTCTAAGAATTTTTCCACTTCTTCTAGGTTGTCCAGTTTGTTGGTATATAGTTGTTCATAGAAATGTATACTTGAAAATGGTTTAAATGTTATGTGAATTTTACCTCAATAAAAAATTTACTATGGCATTTAGAGTCCATTGGATACATTAACATTGATAAATTTTATTTTAAAACTGGGTATTTTCAGTATTCTTAAAATTACTGTCTTTGTAACAATTTAAACTAGAATGAAAAAAATTTAGACATTACTTAAAAAATATGTGAAGGGGTGGGTTGAATCAGATGAGACTGCTGATATTTGACCATTTTTCACCTACAAAAATGGCAGTTTCATTTGATTCAATTTAATAGTTTTCAAATTCTTTTAGAAGGTAAACACACAATAAGTTTGGAGACCACTGATGTAAAGGATCTGAGAAAGAGCACCTGATGAGTTAGGAGGGAAGTTAGCTTCAGATGAGTGAGAATTTTTAAGGGAGTAAATGGAAGCATAACAGTCTACAAGGGGAAGCAGCATGGGAGAGTTCAGACTCTGAGGTCAGGTGGCATGGATTCAAATACTCCACTTCTTGCTTGTTATGCGCCTCAGCTTCCTGAACTGTAAAATGGTGATGATACTAGTACTTACCTCAGAGGGTTGTTTTGAGGATTAAATGACCTAATGAATGTAAAGAGCCTAAAGCAGTACTACTTAGATATGTACTGTTATCAGTCAGCCATTGTCACAATAACATTGCATAACAAACAAACATAAAATCTCAATGGCATAAAACAATAAACATTAATTGCTCACTCTGCACCTGTGGATTGATTAGAGTTGCCTTGTGCTACCAGGTGGGCCCAGGTCTGCTCCAAGAGTCCCTCATTCTCTTTGGACAAACATCTGACCAAAGTGTGTTCTTCTCATGGCAAAAAGCAGGAACACAAGGAGATGTTAAGTCTCCTTTGAAGAAAAGCTTTTTTCTTAAGTTTTTTATTTACTTTTGTTTCATATGTCTTTCTAAAAATCTTGTATTTTTATTGGAATTTCAATAGAGAATACATTATTATCTATAAAAAAAATTCCTTGATTATGGACCAAATTCATGCTTTAGTCAAAAACACTGGTATACTCCATTCTTGCAAACAGCCTGCCTCCCTTCTGCACCAAACAAGCTACATAAATCCTGGACAACATCGATAAAGGAAAATGGAGAGAATTCATCTTCCTTGGATTCTGAAATAGTTTTGAATATAATTTTCTGTCCCCTTCTTTTGACAAGGCTATCTTGTGTACTGTCTGAGAAATTTCATAGCATCTACTGAAGACAAATAATTTGGAAAACACATTCCATGTGCTAGCTAAGAGATTTATCTTGCCACTGAGCAGGTGAGGCAGGATTCAAGAGGAATTTACATATCCTCCCATAGTTTGGTCTTTATGTTTTATTATCAGAAGCCAACAAAGTTTTAATTTCACCTTCTATTTTCTAGTGAATAAACAAAGGAAGACTCTTTTGATAAGACACTTAATGGAAGAAGTTGATGTATTAAACCTTTGCAGATAACTCAAATTTACAAGCTTAGGGGAACAATTTACCAATTCCTTCCTCTCAAATAGTCTGTTTAGCTTATAAGATTCTGATGACAAAGTATATAAAATCAACACTTTTTTTTCTATACTACTGCTATAAATTGTGTATGAAGTTACCTTATGTACTTGGCCAGGCTGAAAAAACTTATTGAGATCAAGTCTTTACTACTAATGTGGAAAATGGTAGAGACCTGGCCAAAGAGCAAGAGACCACCTTTCTTAGATGGCTCACTGTGGCTTTCAAACACTAATGGGATTATATTTGTTTCTAGAAGGAAAATTCTAATTGGCAATGACCTGAGTGTGAATGATAAATACACTTGGTTTTGTTGACAGCTGTTCTTGTTAATTCCGGCTTAAATGTTTCATATGTTGATTCTATTTCCTCAGAGTGGGGGAGCTGTGGTCTAGCCCTGAAAGATGGGAGGGTTATGGTAGCAGGAAGTCCTAGCTACCACTCTTCCCTCTGAAATTCAAATAGAAAAGATTATGCCTCTTTGACCTCACGTTTGACTTCTCAGTTTTAAGGAATCTGTGTATACGTACTATGCAGCCATTCAGTATGATAGTTCCTTAAAATCTTCAATGACAGAAAATTCTCATGGGAAAATCATACAACTCAAAAAGAAAAAAATAGAATACAAAACTTTTTAAATTGTATAATTCCCATTGAGATAGAAATATACAGTTATTTGGAAGGAAATATACCTACATGTTAATAGTGGGGTTTTGGATGATTATTATTCCTCCTCTTGTACTTTCCTGTATTTAGGAATCATTTACAGTGAGCAAGTATTACTTTTATACCTTGAAACATTCCTAAAATTCATGACACGGGTTCCTCCCTCCCCATTCTTGTAATATACTGAGAGGATAACATTTTATACATTAAAACTAGCTCTAAAAGGGACTTTTCTAGGCTTCCCAAAATTTCTGTCTTCTGTCATTTTTTTCTTCACTCTTCTCAGTGACCTCGGTCGATGTTGCAGCTTCAACCACTGATTCTAACCACATACCCTCCTGGGCCTGTGTGTCCCACCCTTGCCTTGATCTTTGGCTCTAGTCCTGCAACGCTGACCACCTGCCAGCAGTCAGGTGGAGCCAGGAAGCTCCATACGGACGTCTTGTCAGCACACTCAGTACACCCCAGACTCACATATTGTCCTCCAGGTCCACTTACCCTCCTGCTGTCTCTGTTCCTGTTAATGACACCGTTTTCTCTAGGTCATTAAGAAGGGATTTGTCAATGTTATCTTTACCCTCCCTTATCTATTACATAGAACCAGTTGTCATCGTGTTCCATCTTAATGTTGTTCACATTTAATTGTTCCTTTCCATTCCCTCTGGCAAAATCCTAATTATACCTCTCACTTGGGCAATAGCATTTTACTTACCAAGCACTTCTTGTTTATTAACCTGAATCCTCACAACAGCCCTAAGAGGTAGGTACTCTTCTTAACATCCCTATTTTATGTTACCTTACCCAAGGTCGCAGAGTTTATACCTGAGGTCACAGAGTTTATGAACAGAGCTGGAGCTGAGTCCAGTCAGTCTCAGACCAGAGACTATACATGCACCTTCCAGCCACACAGCCTCTAGAGCAGTAATGGCAACAGTAGCTTCTCATTAGTTCTCGCTACATGCTTATGTTGGTGCTATCGCTATTGTAGGGATAGGAAAATGAAGGCTCAAACAGCTTCAGAGCAGAAACATCTCATGAGCCAAGTCTCCCTACTCACCCACCTACCTCCAGCAAGATTAATCTCCTAAATGCACTGTTTTATTATTCCTTTAAAAAGAAAAAAAGAAAAACCAACACTCCTCATTGCCCAGAGAATAAAATCTGAATTATCTAGTTGGGCATTCTGGCACTTCACACCTGATGCCCACTCACCTCTCAGCTTTATCTGCCACTTCCTACTCCTGCTGCACAGGTCTACTGGCTGACCCTCAGCCATGCCCCCAGGTCCTGCCTCCACTCATTTGAGCTCAAACTTCTATTTTTACTTCTTACCACACATTTCAACTGCTATGTGTATATTCTCCCTTGCAAAGGAGCATTTGGAATTTTCATCCAATGGGATGACTAAAGGTATATTCTAGAGACTATCAAGACTTTTCTGCCATTAGACAGACCCTGGATAGAGAAAAACTATATTTGGTTTTTCCAAAGTGCAAAAACTAGGCTTGACAGAGCTATCCTGTTGCTTTCTCTTCTGCAATGGTGCCCCATGGTGCATGTTATCAGTTCGACATTATATATAGAGAGAAAGTAATAAAATAAAATAAGAGGATTGTTAGTGAGTGCAGTGGAAGCAAGAGGCAGATTGAGTGTCCTTTAGCTATTAACCCTGAGAATGATGACTTGGATAGTCCCAGATTTGAGACCTCTTATGCCCACATGACTCTTTCATATTGGTCTTCTACTGTGGGCTAGGAGCAGTGGTTTTGACCTCCACCTCCTTCTTCTTCTTCCAGATCTTTCTTCTTCCAAATCCTTTTGTCAAAGAAAGTCTTACCAGGAGGCTCAATAGGAACAATAGATTTAAAACAGGGCTGCTCTACTGGAGATGGAGTGGGGCGCCTGAAGCCCTCTTCATTTGCCCCCCACTTACCAATCCCCCTCCCCGCACCTGAGGAATTCTCATAGACCAGTTTTCAAGGGCTGTGTGGGCAGTGTGTGCACGTGTGGGCATGCATGCTTGTTTAGAGGTGGGGTCGAGAGGAAAGTGATTCTCTGGTTCATAAAAAGGTAACATGTTCCAACCTCTCCCCCCTTTTTTTCTAAATTAATTGACTTTATATTCTGGGCTCCTTAGAACTTGGATTGAATTGTAATCCAACAAATACTTGTTTAGGGTTTGCTGAGCTACTTTCATGATGTGAGGTTTCAGAGAAATATATGGTGCAGTCTCTGCCCCCAGAAATTGTATCATCTAATTGTGAGGCCAGGACTGTCAGCTTCCTGAGAGTGACTCCACATCTGTAGATATTTAGTTCTGATTTCTTGGTTGAACATCAGCTCTAACACTTTCACTATCTGTCTGCCTCCTGGACAGTCTCTGCTTTCTTGTCCCATTTTTGCCTCAACTCCACATATCTAAACCTGAAACTAGGCTCTTTCTCAGAAAATCCAGAGAGTCTGCAGCATCAACAGCAGAGTTGTCTGGTAAAAGAACAAAACCACTGATGAACAGTGAGGGCAGCAGGGATCATCAAAGTGATAAAAGTAACACAAATAATTGGGGAGAGCTATGGGTTACTATTAAATATGTGAAGCCCATCGTGTATGAGAGGGAGTAGATGTGTCCTGGAGGGAACATATACTTACATTATCTTGACTGGTCTCAGCTCCCTGATGCCTCTTGTTTTGTGAGCATCTCTCTACGTTAATGTGACTGCAGTATTAAAAAACAGGTGTTTTATATATAAATGGACTTTTATTGCAAGTTAACAACTACATCTGCAGTTAAACAACAACAAAAAAACAGAAATCTGTTCCAAAAATGAAGTAAAAACCTAGCCATGATAGATGTTCTAAAAGAAGGGACTATATACATAAAACTACATTCACTATAATTTCTGGACAATGACTGGGATTTCCAAGGGTAATACTGAACTCCTCTTGTCTGCCTGCTTTAACAACAAACCCCTGCATAGATTGTGACTTCACTGTGTTTGATTGTGCTGTAGAGGACAAGCCAAGGTTGCAGGATAGCAGACTGTTGCTCAGTGTAAGGGAGAATGCCTAACGAGAGAGCCGTCCCAAGTCAGACTGGCAGTCTGGGACAGCAGTGTGCGTCCCTTTCCGATGAGACATGTGCTGGGATGAATTCCTGCATTCGGAGGGAGGTTGAAGTGAAAGGACTCTAAAGTCCCTTCCAACTAAACATTTTGTAAGTATATGAATATAAGTTCACTGGGAGGTCAGGGAGGTGAGCTACTGTAATTAGGAGTTTTAGCAGAGAGGCCTTCCTAATGGAGGAGGTTACTGGGGCTTGTTTTAAGAACTGCTAGGTTTTGGAGATGGGGTAAGGAAAAGGCTTCATTCTAGGTGGGAAAAATATTATGTCAAAGGTGTGGAAGAGGCTGGGCAAGTGCAGGGAATGAAGAGGGCAGGTGATGCTGATGCAGGCAAAAAGAAATATGATAGAAAGAGCCTCTGGAGAGAGAGTAGGAGTTGGACTGTGTTTGAGGCAGTGGTGAGCTTGGCAAACATCTGACAGCTGTTCCAACGTTATGTGATTAACCTGACAGTTGCCTACGGACATGTGAACTTTGCAGCAGCTCTGAAGAGAGGTGGAAAAGCTGGATGCTGTGTTAAAGCTTCTTCCCCAGTGCTGAAGAACAGCCTTTTCCTAAATGCAAGGGTGGGGCTGCCAATCAGAACTCCCAATAGATCCAAGCAAAGTGATCTTTTTTTAGGTGTCTCTTGTCTATACAGAAGTGAAAGGGCGGCAAGGAAAATCTGGAAACATCTGACTAAAGTCAGGATATGACATTATAAGAACTTGCATTTCCCCACAGAAGTGAAAAAAGACTTTCAAAAAATATTATAAAGATCCTTTTTTAGCGAACAAACAACCACCAACATGGTACAAGATGATTTATTAAGGGACTGAAACACTGGAAGCAAGCCTGTCGTGGAACTGTTTCAAAAGGATCTTTATGTGACTATCCATTTTGTAACTCTACCATTATAATTATTATATAAATTCTATTATATATTTATATATAAATTACAGTATAAAACCATTACAGGATGGTTTGCAGTAGTGCAGCTTGGAGTGATGGTGTGTCCTCTGAACTGCAAATGACCAATCTCTGACGTCACCAGCCCCACCTGAGCCCTAGGGATAGGGCTGTGCGTATTATGGCAAGTAGCCAAGGGAATATCATGGTGGTCCCATCAACAATGCAAAAGCTGTGATGCTTCTAGGTAGTTCGCATGTTTCGGCATTATTGGGTTATAACTGTGTAAATCTGTATTTTTATTTTATTCCTTAAATCTAAACAAAGAAAAGGGAAAAAGGCAAAGAATGCGTTCAGAAAATTGGTAGTGGGACAAATTATGTTTCAATCAATTTGTAATGTAATAACGAGACCTCAAATCCAGAAATATCACTAACCTAGAACAGGTGAAGTCCCAAACAGTCTACCACTGCCATCCACTCGTCTGGGTGGGAGGGAGATGCTGGTTGTGGGCACAGAGGATGAATCACAATGCTCATCATTTGGATAATGAGAATCCCCAGTAGGATAAAATATCAGCAACGTATGCTCATTCTGAAAACCAGACAAAAGACTTGTGGCTCGGATTCTGGTGATACCAGTGTTGTTTCTGTTCATTATGTACCACTATAGACTATTCTCTCTCCCTGGATCCTGCCGGTTTATAATTGACCTTAAATAAATTTTCCAAGACATCATAGTTTTCCCCTCTCTTTTCAAGTGTTTATACAGGTAGGATTTGGATGAGATGAGGCGGAGGGGACACTCAAGGCAAGGGAAACAGCCTGAGTAAAGGCAGTGTATTCATGAAGGAGGGAAACCTGAGTGGGAGCAGCCAGGCTGGAACAGATGATATCTCCCAGGGAGGGGACAGTGGAAGGTTATGGAGAGGTATTTTGATGGGGCAATCTTGTATAGTAGTGGACATGCTGGGCTATAGAGCGGTGGGGTGGGGGCCAAGGAGGAGAAGGTGACATAGCTCACAAGTGGGTTTGAGGAACAATGGAGGGAACTGGGTTGCTGCTGAGTGCAAAGTTAGGGAGCAGCCCACAAGACCACCCTCACTTCTGACACCAGATACAAGTTTCAGGGTCCCGAAGACCACCCTCAGTTCCAATAATTTGCTAGAAGCACTCACGGAACTCACTGAAAGCATAATCATCATACTCATGGTTATGATTTACTACAATGAAACGATACAGAGTAAAATTAGCCAAGGGAAGAGAAGCATGGAGCAGAGTCCAGGAGAGTGCTAAACTCAGAGTTTCCAATTATTCTCTCTCAGTGAAGCATGTACAGTGTTAACGCATTTCACAATAATATGCAGAAAGTATTGCCAATCAGGAAAACTCACCCAAGCCTTGATGTCCAGAGTTTTTATCAGGGCTCAGTTACATAGACCTGATTGATTGGCCACCCACATTGCTGACCTCATATCCAGCCCCTCTGGAGGTCTAGCTGATTCCACATGACCCAAAGTCCCCACCCTAAATCGCTTTGTTACACTACTGGTGTGGCCTAAGGCCCTCAGACACTCTTATCAGGGATGACATTCCAAGGGTTTAGAGATCACCTACCAGAGACCAAGGGCAAAAGCCAGACCTCTCTTTGGGTAAAGTTAATTCTTTATTACACATTGAGGTAACACCATTTTCCCCCTTTTTTCCTTCTCCCTCTTATTTCTGTCCCCTCCTTCTCCTTTTCCCCAAATCTTTTAGGGTACAAAACAACCTATGTCCTAAACACCCTCTTCTCAGCTGCTGTCGAGTCAGGCTTCAGCCACAGTGACTGGGCTCTAAGAAGTGAGAACAGGGTCAGTGGCATGTCTTCATCCACAGCTTGACAGACTCCACAGAGCACACTGGGCAAACATCACGGTGCCAGGTCCCTGGAGAATGTTATTCACAAGGACGACTTCTTCTCACTTGGAAAATTACAACAAACATAAGTCACCTCAGAGGCCAAGGAGTAACAGTCTGATTTCCATGGTGACATAGGGACTGCCCCTCTCTACTATGGATGGAGCATGTTGAAGACTTATTCTGCGGCCATATATTCTCAAACAATGAGGTTTCTGAAAAATATTAAATTACCCCAAAGAAAGTGACTATGTGATTCAGGCAAGGCTGTCTCAAAGCCTTAGCAGTTCCTTTGAAAGCTCTCTCAGGTGAGCTTTTTGTTTTCCTTGAGATTCCCTTCTTTGCCAACCTGTTTCCTTCAGTGACTGCTTAGCCAGAGAAGCCCTCTCAGGTAACAGGAAGATGTTTTATTTCTGAAGATTTTCCCACCTTGAGTCATAGCTCATCTTCAGTCTTCCTTAATCATCTTTAGAGATTTCTATAAGGGTTGCCTGCCTTAAATTTCTTTAAATTCTTTGGAAAAAGCAGATTGGGCCCAGCTTTGGGCTTATGCGTACATTATAAATGCTAAAGGGCTTTATTTGCAAATAAATTATTTTGCACAAGCACTTGTCTAACCAAATCATACAGCAAAAAATGAAAGGGCTTGAATTGACAAAAACAATCATTATTTGCAAAGGGAAACCCTTTCAAATGTGCTCATACCTACCCACATCTGCTTTTTGGTGTTGGGGCCAAAAACCCTCTTGAATTAAGTGTTTTGCTTCCAGTGCACTTATCTCAGAATTATGAAATGAAATAAATAGGGAAAGTAAACAGCATTATTTTAAAATAATGCAATTTGTATCTAATGTGGCCATGTGTGGTACTCTAACTTGTTATGTTGAACTGTAATTTGAAATACTTCATATCCTGCATTTAAAAAACTAACCTAGAGTTTTCTCCTGCCTTTTCAAAAGTCACTATTATATTTTCATATTGTCATTGACATTGATTAAGCTACCATACTAGTGTTCTGCTTTATATATTTTAATTAAATGTTTTATATTTTGTACTTGTACCCTGAGGCAATTTTAACGTGAAGGGGCAATTTTATAAATGGAAAAAAAACACATATAAAATGAATGATGTGTTCCCTGCTGCATAAAACATTTAAAAGCCAGTATTCCTGACTCAAAATGTTTCCAGGCAAAGTAAAATTATAAGGAAAATCAGATGCTTTAAAAATATCAAGAGTAAGTTAGTTCTCTTATTTCGTTTGATTTTTGGTTTGTTTGATATAGGCATGAAATCTCCTTAAAGATGAGTCCATTTTTGCTGAAGAGAAGGTATGAAGGTTTATTACATGGTTATTTGCAGTCATTAAAAAATTGGAGACAATGTAAGTGTCCATAAATAGGGGGCTGCTTCCATAATTATGGAGCAGCCACACCCTGTGACCTATAAAAGTCAGATCATAAAATATTATGTAATGACATAAAAAATGTTTACTATATGTTAAGAGAAAAAAATCAGATTATAATCAGTATACACAGAATAGTCCTTATTAAGAAAAATATGTAGAATATGAATAAATAATATGTGTAAATATGCACAGGAAACTCTTTTTATACCAAGTTAGTAGTGGTTCTCTCTGCATGAACTAGACATGGTTTGGAAGATCATAAATCATTAAATATTAGAGTTGAAGAGACTTTGAGATCATTTAATCCAGTTACTCATTAATTCACCAGATAACTCATTCCATTTACAGATCGATCCAAATATTTGGGAGTTCTTTCTTACATGGAACTCCTATCTGCCTCCCTGTAGATTCCACCAGCTGGTGCCATCTCTGCCCTCGGGAGAAGTGTGGAATAAATCCAGTTCCTTATACATCACTGCTCTTCAGCCGTTTAAAGACTGTTCTTTCTTCTTCCTCAATCTCCTTTTCTTCAGGGTAACATCCCTTGTTTATTCGATATTTCTTTGTGGTTTCCCGACTCCTCCCGTGGCCCTGCCATGTTTATCTGGAAGTCCTTGAGTTGCTGGCATTCCTCTTAATGTGAGTCATCGAGAGTAGACCCGTGTTCCCAGTGCGCTCGGGCCAGAATCCAGTGGACCTGGGCTCCTTTGACCTCTAACCAGCAAAGGCCATGATTCATATCAACTTGAAGTCAACTAAAACTTTTCCAGAGAATTTCTACATGAGCAACCATTAAGGGCCATCTTCCCCAATTTGAATTCATTCTGTTAGCTCTCTGAATCCAAAGCAGGATCTACACAGCTATAATAGTCTGTGATCCAGCTTCGGGCCTTTCTATGAATCCTTACTAAGCCAATCTCATTTGTTTTACTTCATATCCAAGTCTATCAAACTCATTTTAAATCTTGATTCTGTCCAGCAA
Organism: Tapirus indicus; assembly: GCA_031878705.1. Taxonomy (NCBI): domain Eukaryota; kingdom Metazoa; phylum Chordata; class Mammalia; order Perissodactyla; family Tapiridae; genus Tapirus; species Tapirus indicus. The sequence continues at coordinate 6,896,949 of CM062933.1, forward strand.
TGTATTACCTCTTTTTCAGGTTTTTCCTTCCCATGTTGATAAGTAACCCATCTTTATCTTTACTCATCTCTGAAAACCGTTTTAAGGGCAAGGACTAGAATTCTCTGCTGTCCCAAATCTGCTTTCACAGAGGACTTTATGGGACAGTATTTTATGGACACTCCCTCCCACTCATTCTCCACAACTGCGGGAAGCAGAACAAGCACCCTGAGGAGAGAGAGGAGGCCCTGCCTGCAGACAGTCAGCAGCTGTGGAGGAACTTAGTCCTGAATTTCCTGCATTCAAATTCTAGTGCTTTTCCCACCATCAGGCACAGTGAGAAGAATGCAAAAGCAAAAAGTGGAGACAAAACTAAAGAGAGGGGATTTTCCCCAAAGAAAGAAAATGTAGTAAAGGAATGAAGTCTCTGGATCAATCATGTTTACCTGCCACTGGCAAGCTGAGTCTATAAACAGAGTAACAGGTTGGTCTCTGCCTAGTTACCCCCGTAAATGCCACCACGTCTGGCCCATTTATTTGGATTGTGGCTTCCAGAAAAGTCTTGGATGGGGCAGCCAAGTTCCTAGGAGAATCAGTCAGCTGTGAATTTCAGAGACTCTAGCCTTTATCATTATTACAGTGTCCTCCCTGGAGCTCAGGTTGAACACCTACAAGGTGAGAGAGTTAACGCGACTTGGTGACCATCAAGTCTTCCTCTGTTTAATATTTTTGATATGATGCAGCGTCAAGGAGCAGTTTACAATTTTTCCTTGTTATGCTGTTCAAGGTTGTCTGTAAAACACAGATTTGACGTTTCCAGAGCCTCTCCCTTGCTCAGCAATTCTTCCATTTATCTCCAGTTGACTCCCGGCTTTTTTCACGCTCCTCAGGCACTGCTTTACCCTACTTCCCACGCTCTCTGCCTCTTCATGCTCCCTGCTTTCCTGGAAAACTCGCTGAGGTCTAAGCTGATGGCTCAGAGCTGATGTGGAAGCCTCAAAGGCCTGGATTCGCACGCTCGTCAACCGTGAATTCTGTGACTTACTGCTAAGTGACCCAGCCTATCACTTAATTTCTTACAGCCTCAGTTTACTCATATAAAATGAGGATGATGATACCCATAGGACTGTTGGGAGGATATGTGAAAGAAAGAGTGTAAAGTGTGAAATATATTGTCTGGCACATAGAAAACACACAAATAGATGTTAGCAAAAAAAAAAAAAAAAAAAACCTTCACATTTCTCTACTTTAACATTTCTCTGTATCTTCACCCTCTGGTCTCAGAGGAAGGAGGGTCTATATTCTTTTTCTGAGGCTATCACAGCTTCATCAGTATCTGTTACTGACTTAAAACAATAAAGAGGAATTACAGGTTCACCTAACTGGAAGTCCAGGGGGTGGGCTGACTTCAGTAGCTCAACAGGGCCGTGAGGGATCGAATGCTGCCTTTCTTCTCTGCTCGCTGACATCAACTTCGGCTTAAGGTTAGGGCCCCTCAGAAGTACAAGATGACCAAGACAGTTCCAGGGCCACGTGCTTCATTTTTCACATTCAAGCAGAGAATGAGAGTTGCTTCCAGAACTTCTCTCAGAAAAGCAAAGAAGCTTCTTTTTCAAAAATCTGAAGAAAATCCCTCTTATACCTCACTGGTCTAAATTGGATGAAATGCCTTCCCTAAACCAGTAACTATGGTCAGGTGAAAAGTTCATGCTATTTTAGGCTTGAACTCCATTTTCTATTTCTAGAAACAGGGTGGAGTCAAATTTCCCCAAGGCATATGTGGTGTGGGGTACCCAGGCAGCATTGTCCAGTTGCACAGTTCCAGGAGGCAGGATTCATATGGGTTTCTATTCTGGAACTGTGTTCTATGCCATTCACATAAAATACAAGAGGACTAGTGCTCCCTAGAGTTAGTCAGTTGGTGGCTTTGGACTTGGAAAGAGGTACTTGAAATTAAGGGTAGTTGCCACAAGAAGGGGTACTAGATATCGGGGAGGTCATCACCAAGTCCACTCCACCATGTGCCTTAGAGTCCATCTCTTCCTCCATCATACAGAACTTTTCCCTGTTAATTTGTCCACTTTCTTTACAGCTCCCTTTTTATTAGGTCATTTGCTTATGCTTATTCTTCTTCATCCAAAATCAAAAACAAAAATTAAATTAAGTTAAAATTTAAAAATCAAAGCTTCCCCAAACCTGCTACTCCATCAAGCTACCTTAGCTTCCCACCACAGTTATTGAAAGCACAGTCTGTGTTCATTGCCCCACCTCAGTAATCTTGCTCCTGTCTCCACCACTCTACTGAATCTGCTCTCTCAGAGTCATTTCTCTGTAAACTCACCCAATGTCAGGCCAGTTCCAATTCTCTGATCATCACATCCTTCTCCCTTCTTTTTATCCATTTATCTGATCAATATTTCTTGCCCACCTACCACATGCCACACACTGGGGTAGATGCCAAGAATGCAAACATTGAAAGAAATCAGTCCTTGCGCTCAAGGAGGCTATAAAAGCTAGCTGGAAGACAGCCAACGAAACAGGGGAGAGCCATAGGGAAGGCACGTGAGAGGAGGAAGCATCTAAGTCTACAGGAATCAGAGAAGCTTCAAAAAGAGGCAATTCTTGGACTGTTTTCAAGAGAAGGTAAGGAGTGTCGACTGGAAAATGTCAAAGGCACAGCGAACAGCATAGTGCAATCAGGGGACTACAAGTGGCTTAGTATGGTGGGGGGAGGGTAGAGAATGTGGGGAGGGACAGGATGAAGTTGTTCCAGAAGGCAGAAGCCAGGTCAGTCAAGGGTTTGGACAATGTGACATGGATCATGAGTAGCCACTGAAGAACTCTGAGCCATTTAATGCCATGATCAGATTTACATTTTAGAAAGATCATTCTAGTGGAATGGTGGAGGATAGAATAGGCAGGCAGGTGCCCAAGAAGCTGGAGGACTGGTAAGAAAGGTGCTAAAGAATTCAGATAAAGATGGTGATGTTTCTGAACTACAACTGGGGTGGCAGGTGTAAAAAAGGTAGAATAAATTCAAAAGATATTCAGGAAATAAAGATCTACAGCATTTAGTGTGGGATAGGAAGGAAGGACCAGTAAAAACCGGAAAAACAAAATGGGAAGAGAACTTCAACAATGTCAAATACAGCAGAGTGGTTAGTCAAGAGAAGGACACAGACTCGTCCCAGTTTTCTCCTTACTTCTATGACCAGTAATCACTCACGCGTGGGCTCTTAGCCTGCCCCTCAGCAGAGGCACTTCCCAGTGATATAGCCAGAGCAGGCCTCCCTACACCCTCCCCTTCACAATCCATCTGCTCTCATGACTTCGGCAGTTACAACTATGTCATAAGCCCCAAATCTACATATCTGAGTCTGACTTTTTTCTCAAATTCCAATGCGAATTTTCAATTGCTTTCTCAGTGTCTTTATTTGGATGTGCACTTATGCATTATAACTAAACTGAAATCATTCTCTCTCCAAACTTATCCTTCTCCACTGTTTCCTAATCTGTCGAAGCTGCTGTTATCCTTTTAACTGGACAATTTGCTGTCACCTCTGCATCCTTATTAGTTCATTCATTTACCCATCATATGTTATTGAGCACCTAAAATATGTCTTGAACTCTTCTATGTGCTGTGGATATAGTGATGACCTGAGCAAAGTTCCTGCCCATATAGAGCTTCAGTTTAGTGAGGGAATACATATCGTATTATATCAGATAAGTGCAATGATTTAAAGTAAAATACGATACAGAGCGTAAGAGTGACAGATGCTTCCTTTCCACATTCACTCAGTCGGTAAGGCCTTTTGCTTCACTTTGAACGTCTCTGGCGTTTATCCTCATCCCTCTATTGCCACACTGTCCAGTTCTCCCCCATGGCCTTTACCAAAATTCTATGAATTGGAAGAGTCTATGAAACACAAGAAATTTGAAGAAGAAATTTTAGTAGAATATCTCCAGAATGTCTGAACAAAAATACCATAAATATAATTTCTTCCAAAAATATGTTAACAATTATCCATTTCTAGAATGAGACATTATTTTCCAAAGAGGTGCTAATTTGTCTTTCTAAACAAAAGACTGAATTAAATTTTGTATTTGCTTACAAAAGGAAATTCCCATTTAGAGGACCTTCAAAAGCAAATAAACCAGCTGCAGTTTCCAAATATAGAACTATATGTGTTGAATCAATGACTTGTCCTAACAACAAGCATTTTGGTTTACTTCTGAATTATTCTGTACATGGACAATTTCTTCAAAGTATAGATTGGGTAATGTGTGTAGTACTCACATCCTACTATATGAGGAGACTTGAAACCCAGTATGATTTTGAAATTGGCCAACTTTACCAAAGAAACATGAAGAAAGGTTTCCATGGTTTCGGAGAATCAATAGTGCCCTCTAAAGGAAATCCATGTGAGGTACATTCAATATTCATGTTTAATTCAGCATTTATTCTGCCAAAATGTTACTCAATTGTAATTCACAATATGGATTCAAAATTATAAATGGAATGCAGGCCAGCCCTTGTCATAAGTCCCACAGGTAGCTGCCCACACCACTTTTGGACCAGTAGAGCAGAAAGGCCATTCCTCAGCCCAAGACACTTCTGCTCACTGTGAACTATTATCACCATCCTTGTGGAAAGTCCCTGGAAAGGGAGAGGGGGTTTCTGAGTTGCTGGTTGGACATCCTGGACTCTGAGAGATGGGAAACTCAGAAGGGGATCCAGGTAGATGTCTTGGGAAAGTGTGCTACATTGAAGAAAAATAGGTAGAATTGAGTGCTGAGGAAGCCTTGTCAGCTTTTCGCCCAGGACCAATTCTGAAAACCTGTGTATTGGGAAGACAGCCAAATCAGCTGAATGAGAAGAGGATGGGCAGTATAGTCTGGCTGAAACACATGAAAATTAAAAGAAAAAAGTGATATGAAACTTTTATGGATTTTCATTTGTCCATCTAATTTTGTGGTTCATTCTGATGTTTTTCCTCTATCCTTTTTGCATGATACACAGAGAATTATTCACAAATTGCTTGATAATGTCATCAGAAGTACTGGGCAAAACTTCATATTGTTATTATCAATTAGGAGCAGGGTGACTCAGAGATTATCTGCCTTAGAGACATAAAAAAAATCAGTAAACACATATGACTGTTAATCCCAGATATAAATTGCTGCAGCAGAGTTATTATTGTCACAATGAGATGGTTGAGAATGAAATTTAAAATATTTAATTTCTTCTGTAACCACAACTACGCATATAGAACATTGTGTATGTATGTTTTTAAGACTTTTCCTTCAGAGTTCAGGTCCAACTTTATCAGACAATAAAGACCACAGCTTGGGCCGGCACTTAGCACAAACGCCTGTGGCGTGCCCGACGCTCAGCTGCACATTCGAACACAATGCTTCACCTTAGCCTCACCATGACCTTGTGAGGTCGGCAGGGAAGCTACTCCAATAGCAGAGCAAGAAAAAGATCTCATGGAGTATGAGCAGGATTATGTGGGAAAATATTAAAACACTTGAAGATATACTAGATTAAATATTAACGGAAATTTAAAAATCTGCTGAGATGATCCATCGGCCACAGTCAGCAAAGCTGTTCCCAGCTCTGGGGACAATCCAGGTCAAATGGCGCATTCCAGCAGAGACAGCCGTGCGTGGTGGAGGCGGTGACAGCAGCGCGCCATCTTCATCAGACGTGACGCGTCGGTCTGGAGAGGTCTGAGAGCGACGGCAAACAGGGCCGCTCGGCGCCGGAGCCGGAAGGCGCGTCCCCGGAGCCGCGGGCCTGCGGGGCCGGGGAAGCGGCTCGGAGACCCCGCTGCCACGCGCGGGCCTCCCGGGGGCGCTGAACCGCGCAGGCGAGAGTTCCGGGGTTTTAAATGTTCGTCTAGGTTCCCCTGCAAACCGGCTCTTGGGACAGACGGACCCCAGAAGGCACCGATTCCCTTAGATCCCCGGGGCGGGAGGTAACACCGAAGCCCGCCTCCCGCGACGTCCCTGTCGAGCGGAGCGGCGGCGGGAGAGCGGGCGCCGCAGACGCGCTGGCGAGGGAGCCGCGGGGTCCGGGTTGCCGTCCCGGCCCAGAGCGGCGCGAGGTGCAGCCTGCCCCAGCGCGTCCGGAACTCTCCGGAACCACGGGCCTGCGGCGGGAAAAACGAGTCGATGGCGTTCCCTGCTCTTGGGGGCTTCTGGATGGCTGAGCAAGAAAGTTTCTAGCCCGGGCAACACGGAAACAGCCTCGGTACACCGGGGGCCGGGAGCTGCCTGCCTTTGGTGCCGCGGCCCCTGAACAGAAACAGTGGCTCCTGTTCTGTGCATTAAACTCTGTCTGAGGCCAGAGCCTGTGGCCCTGAGGAGGGGGCTGCTGAGTTCCTACTGACCCCATAAACACTGAGTCTTCTCACTGTCACGAGCCAGCTCCACTTGTCCGGTAATTGTCATTATGTTGCTCTGTATGGCTGTCAGTCCTCGGACACACACATTCGGCCTGGACAGCAACTCCTCAAGGCAGGCAGGGCAGGCCGTATTATCCCCACTTTGCTGCCAGGGAAACTAAAGGAGAAACTAAGCAACTGGGCCTGAGGACACTCTGCTGGCTAACAACCCTCGGCTCCCTCCTTGTAAACCACTGCTCTTTACATCATTTATCCTGCGCCATGTGACAACAAGGCAATCTCATAAAATAGCTAATACCAGTGGGAGGAGATCAGGAGGACTTTCCTCTGGTCCCTCTTCTCTAACATCTTTCTAGGGACAATATCTCAAAATATTCACTGTCTTGGTAAGACTTTTAGGCTGGGAAGGACAGGATTTTCTCATGGCTTTTAGGGGTGATGAAAAGCAGTGAGTAAATGTGCATCTTTTGAAGTGTCTCACATAGGATGTGCAGGAGCACACCACAGATCTTCTGGCTGTTCAGGAAAACTGGCCAAGATAATAGGATTCTGTTCCATGCCGGGTCAGGCATACTTGGAGACACGGCTTGGCTACCACATCAGTTAGATCAAGGAACATGACCTGTGTATATGTATGAACACCCTCTGCCAGAACATGGTGATTATTCAATTATGGAATAATTCAGGATATTTCTATTAACAATGGGGCAATTATTCTCACAAATTTTATTTCTATTTTACTGGATTCGAGCACTGTTTTGGTGACCAGAGCAGCAGGAAGAGTTTGGGGATAGTTTTGAAGTGCCATGAGATAGGACAAGGAAAGAAGAGCTCACAGGAGTCTATGTTTACCTACATGAGCCTTGGTCCAGAATATCCATGGCAAGCACAATTGCTTGCTGGGCCATCTGATAAAGAGAGTGTAAATCCTGAGGACTGGTTCTGGAGTCTCACCCATGACAGGGTCAAGCACTGGAGGCATTTGGCCTCCGTTACACTAGGTCATCCCAGCAGTCTGAGATTCCACCAGGAAACCATAATTTTCCTGAGCTCCAAAGACTGGAAAGCTAGAAATGACACTCCCCAGACTTGTTCATACCTAGGGTTCTGGATGCAATTAGGCAAAGGCTGTCTTCCTTCAGTTTGGGGCATTTTATTCCGCTGGAAGCCAAGACTGTGGAGACCCCCAGTATAGCCTCCAGCTGCTGCAGGGGTAGCAGGAACCAAGCTCTGGAATCCAGGGTCCAGCAGTTGTGGTGACAGTGGCTTTCCCATCCTGGCTTTTAATCTGAACTGCAGCTGTGAAAATGCATTCTTGAAGTCAGGTGGCCTCCTGATTGTGGCAGAGGAAGTGGTACCCTGGGTGCCCAGGCGGCGTTCTGGAAGTCAGTCCTAGGAGCCCAATCTAGAGCCTACTCCTCCAGTTCATTTCCTTTCACAAGTACCTCGTTCCTGGTATTAAATCCTTTCTGTTCAAAAGATCTAGAGTGGTTTCTGTTTTATGCACTCAACTCTGTCTGATACACAGAGTACCAGGAAAACCAAAGAGACCTACAGTAAACGTGGCATTTTCACTTCAGTAATAAAGAAATAAAATCTAGGCAAACAAAGAAGTTACTAAGGGGAGGAAATTTGAATTAGAGTAATAGTTCTTCTCTAGAACACGAAATACCAAGAGAATTAGAGTGGTATCACATTTAGGAAATGAGGCATGCTCCTCTTAAAGAGTCATAATATATGACTGTGTAGTACAGACTCTGAGAAGTTTGCAATAAAGATGCTTAATTTTGTTTACCCTTGTATTTCTCAAACTCATTCAGAATGACAGTCATTATTTGGGAAATGCTAGTTGACTTCAGTTTGAGGGGAAAAATATAGTCTTAGTAACTATTCTTAAAGTAACTTAGTACTTTCTAGTAACTTACTAAGGATATTTGAGACACCAAAAAAAAATCAAAATTTAAAAAGGAAAGACAGGATATAGAAGAAAAGTGAGCAAGCAGTAAAACCAATAAAATAGTTAACAACTAAATAATTGTTAATGCGGTTATTAAACTTACTATGCATATTAAGCAAAAGTCTTGAAAGGAATATAAAGTAAAATAATAATAATAATGTAAAATCCTATAATATTTCAGCAAAAAACTAAGAAGTAAGAGAGGAAGAATGAAGAAAGAATGCTAATTTTTATATTCTACACTGAGGGGGGATCAATAGATTTGGATTCATTCTTGACACTGATAGAAAAATTTTGAATATAAATGAGTGAATGAATACATACATAAATACATATGTATTTAATGCTAAGGTAACATAAAAGTATTAGGATTAATATCTTTAAAATCAATAGCGAGAGAGAAAGAAAACCTAACAGAAAAAATCAAGAAATCCTAATACTAGATGACAAATGTCAAACAAAACCCAGTATTGACAACTATAAGTGTAAAAAACAAAACACACTGGCTTTTAAAGAAATCCAAATATATGCTCTTTACAAGCAATCTATCAAAACCAAAATCACATCGAAAGTATAGAATAAATCAAAGGATGGACAAAGGTACCATAAGAAATGCAAACCTCTCTTTGGTCTTGATATCACCAAGGATATCAAGGATCAAGGATATCACCAAGGATGAGGTCTTGATATCACCACCAAAATAAAATTCAAGGTAAAAGAATTGGAGAAAAAAGGAGATTTTAAAGTTGCTAAGAATTACATGGTAATGATAAAAGGGAGACATACCACGCTATCCCTCTCTGAGTGCCTCTCCTGAACGAGGAGCTCCCACACCTCTCAGAATCCTTAGGGCCCAAGCCTCCAGACTGCTTTCCCCTGAGCTCTCATATGTTCCTTCCAAAGGGATGACTTATTTGATCAGTGAAATCAGAAAAGGATCCTTGTGGATCCACAGACTCCTCTCTTTGGCATGCTTTCTTAGAGCCACCTACCTAAAAACACAATGAGTTCCATGGGGAAACTTCCCTGGAGCAGAATGGTACCATTAACATGTGACTTTGGAGAAATTCAGCCCCTCCCCACCCAAGCTGCTAGAATGAACAGTAAAACCGTGTGCTTGCTCTGCAGACATGGCTTCATGATATGCTCCCTAGCCTGTTCTTCCAACCTCATTGTTGCCCCTACCTCCACTATACAGAAATTCTGGGTCAACTGCCTTTTCCTAACCTAGCTACTCCATTTATGACTAAATAGTTAAAGTGAATGAGTCGTAGAAAGTCTATTTTGGCTATAAATCCAAGCTAAGTCCTCCAATTCAGTTTAGCATTCAACAAAGCTAATATTTCATCCCAATCTGAGTTCCGAGTATCTTTCTCAATTAGTTTATAAACTGGAAAGGAGAGAGCTGTGGATAATTTCACCCTCCAAACCTTCAAAATGGGGGTCATTAACTTTAATAAAAATATATTAAAGCAATATATAAGAAGAAATCGACAAAACCACATTCCAAAAAGGAAACAAACACTCTCTTTCAATCCCTAACTGAACAAAAGGACAAAGAATAGAACAAGAGATAGAGAATTTGAACAAAGAATAAGAATTTGAATGAAAAGATACATTGAAATTTGTGTTTTACAAGCAGAGAAGATAAACATTCTTTTCATATATTCATGGAAAAATCTACAAAATTTGATCATATACTAAGCCCAAATAGAATTTCAAGAAAATCCAAAAAGTGACAATGCCACTTGCATATTCTCTGTAAAAGTAAAACTGGAAATTAACAATGCAAAACAATAGTAATACAAAATTAAAAATTGATTAGAAATACTAAGTAATCCCAACCTTCTGGTCAAAGAGACAATTAAAATCACAGTTTCAGAAAGTTAAAATAAACTATATCAGATGCCTCTTGTGTACGTCACATCCTTCTTATTATCACCTCTGATTCCATCTATATCTGTGGCAAACATTTCCACATAAGTTTCAACCTGTTTTGCGCAGCTAGCAGTGCATCTCAAGGGTGAGTCATATTCAGCAGTCATGAATTCTCAACCAGGAAGTATGGGGAAGTTAAGGCCTTCAACCATGGGAGTCAATGGAAAAATACTTCCTTCTGTCTCTTGGGGAGACAATTTTACAACATGATCAGTACGGTCCTCAAATGTCCCTATGGGATTAAGGACCATTTTTGCATAATGATCATCAACTCAATAATGCATACATACATTGGATTTCCCTCATTTCCCTGTTTCACTCTCTCTGGCCCCTCACTCCTGTTTCCTGGTATCACTTCCCAAATAAACTCCTTGTACACAAACTCTTGTCTTAAGCTCTTTCCCTTTCCCAGGAACACAAGGTTAATCAGGTATGGTCCTGGAAAGCTCACTCACAGGATGCTCTGGAACCCAGTTCACCAGTCAGATGGCAATAAGAACCCGAATGTGATGGAATGAACTTCAAGTAACTGCGAGACAACTAGGAACATTACCACAAAAGGATTGCCTATGAGCATTGGAGATATTTAACTACAGAATTAAGACTAAAGCAAATACAGAATAGGGTAACAGAACAGAGTGTAAATGTTTTATGTCCCAATATTATGGAAATTATAAAACTAATAAAATTTGAGAAAAGAAGAGAGAAATAGGAGATATAGTAAGTACATTAATTGCTTCTGTAATAGTTTAGAGTTAAAAGATATCATTTAAAGCTGGTGACCCAAGAAATAGAAATATAATAATATTTAACAATATAAAGAGTAAGAAAGATAATATTATCAACTAAAATCTGTTGTTGGAGAAAAGGGGTGAGGGGAAAGAAACATGCTAATTTTTAACACTGTTGGAAAGAGAATTAATAGATACTAGTCCAATAGATAATAGGCCAAAGTAGTAAAGGACTATTAGGCACCGGGAAAAAAAACCCCACAAACCTTTCTTAATATCAAAAAAAAAAAATGCACACACAGGTATATGCATGTGCAAAGAAAACAAACCACATAGTGAAAGACATTTAAAAAATGGCTAAAACACAAGAAAAAAACTGGGAAAGCAACAAAGATGTGGAGACTAAACAACATGGTACTGAACAACCAATGGATCACTGATGAAATTAAAGGAGAAATCAAAAAATATCCAGAGACAAATGAAAATGAAAATACACCATAACAACTCATATAGGATGCAGCAAAAGCAGTCCTGAGACGGAAACTCATAGCAATACAGGGCCACCTTAACAAACAGGAAAAATCTCAAATAAGCAATCTTAAACTACACCTAACGGAATTAGAAAAAGAAGAACAAACAAAGCCCAAAGTTAGCAAAAGGAGGGAAATAATAAACATCAGAGCAGAAATAAATGAAACTGAAATCAAAAAACAGTAGAAAGACTCAATGAAACAAAGAGCTGTTTCTTTGAGAAGATAAAGAAATTGACAAACCCTTAGCCAGACTTACCAAGAAAAACAGAGAGAAGGCTGAAATAAAGAAAATTAGAATGAAAGAGGAGAAATTACAACAGATTCTGCAGAAATACAAAGGATTACACGAGAATACTATGAAATACTATATGCCAACAAATTGGACAATCTAGAACAAATGGATAAATTCTTAGACTCATACAACTTCCCAAAACTGAATCAAGAAGAAATAGAGAATCTGAATAGACCAATCACAAGTAAAGAGATTGAAGCAGTAATCAAAAACCTTCCCCAAAATAAAAGTCCAGGACCAGATGGCTTCTCTGGAGAATTTTACCAAACATTCAAAGAAGATTTAATACCTATCCTTCTCAAATTTTTCAAAAAAAATAGAGGAAGATGGAATACTTCCTAACACATTCTATGAGGCCAACATCACCCTGATACCAAAGCCAGACAAGGAGAATACAAAGAAGGAAAATTACAGGCCAATATCATTGATGAACATAGACGCAAAAATCCTCAACAAAATATTAGCAAACCAAATACAGCAATGTGTTAAAAAGATCATACGCCATGATCAAGCGGGATTCATAACAGGGACACAGGGATGGTTCCACATCTGCAAATCAATCAATGTGATACACCACATTAACAGAATGAGGAATAAAAACCACATGATCATCTCAATAGATGTATAGAAGGCATTTGACAAGATCCAACAACCATTTATGATAAAAACCCTTAATACAATGCGTATAGAAGGAAAGTACCTCAACATAATAAAGGCCATATATGACAAACCCACAGCCAACATCCTACTCAATGGGGAAAAACTGAAAGCCATTCTTCTGAGAACAGGAACAAGACAAGGTTGCCCACTCTCACTGCTCTTATTCAACATAGTACTGGAGGTTTTGACCAGAGCAATTAGGCAAGAAAAAGGAGTAAAAGGACTCCAAATAGACAACAAAGAAGTGAAACTCTCACTATTTGCAGACGACATGATTTTATATATAGAAATCCCTAAAGGATCCATTGATTATTAGAAATAATCAACAACTACAGCTAAGTTGCAGGGTACAAAATAAACTCACAAAAATCAGTTGCATTTCTATATGCTAATAACCAACTAACAAAAAGAGAACTCAAAACAGATAATCCCATACACAATAGCAACAAAAAGAACGAAATATCTAGGAATAAATTTAACCAATGAGGTGAAAGACCTATACAATGAAAACTATAAGACATCATTGAAAGAAATCAATGATGGCATAAAGAAATTGAAAGATATCCCAGGCATATGGATTGAAAGAATAAACATACTTAAAATGTCCACACTACCTAAAGCAGTCTACACATTCAATGCAATCCCAATCAGAATCCCAATGACATGCTTCATGGAAATAGAACAAAGAATCCTAAAATTCATAAGGGGCAACAAAAGGCCCCAATAGCTAAAGCAATCCTGAGAAAAAAAGAACAAAGCTGGAGGCATCACAAGCCCTGACTTCAAAATATAATACAAAGCTATAGTAATCAAAACAGCAGGGTACTGGCACAAAAACAGACACACAGATCAATGGAACAGAATTGAAAGCCCAGAAAAAAACCCACACATCTACAGACAGCTAATCTTTGACAAAGGAGCTAAGAACATACAATGGAGAAAGGAAAGTCTCTTCAATAAATGGTGCTGGGAAACCTGGACAGCCACATGCAAGAGAATGAAAGTAGACCATCTTCTTTTGCCATATACAAAAATTAACCTAAAATGGATCAAAGACCTGAAAGTGAGACCTGAAACTATAAAACTCCTGGAAGAAAATATAGGCAGAACAGTATTTGACATCAGTCATAAAGGGATCTTTTCGAATTCCACGTCTACTTGGACAAGAACAAAAGAAAAAATAAACAAGGGGGACTTCATCAGATTAAAGAGCTTCTACAAGGCAAATGAAACCAGGATCAAAATGAGGAGACAACCCACGAGCTGGGAGAAAATATTTGCAAATCATATATCCAACAAGGGGTTAATCTCCGTAATATATAAAGAACTCACACAACTGAACAACAAAAAAACAAACAACTCAATCAAAAAATGGGCAAAGGATATAAATAGATACTTTTCCAAGGAAGATATACAGATGGCCAATAGGCACATGAAAAGATGTTCAACATCACTAATCATCAGGGAAATGTATATCAAAACTACACTAAGATATCATCTTACAGCCGTTAGAATTGCTATAATTACCAAGACAGAAAACAACAAATGCTGGAGAGGTCATGGAGAAACGGGAACCCTCATTCACTGCTGGTGGGAATGCAAACTGGTGCAGCCTCTATGGAAAACCTAATGGGGATTCCTCAAAAAATTAAAAATAAAAATACCTTATGATCCAGCTATCCCACTACTGGCTATCTATCCAACGAACCTGAAATCAACAATCCAAAGAGGCTTATGCACCCCTATGTTCATTGCAGCATTATTCACTATAGCCAAGAAGTGGAAGTAACCCAAGTGTCCCTCAACTGATGATTGGATAAAGAAGATGTGGTATATATATATATACAATGGAATACTACTCAGACATAAAAAAGACAAAATTGTCCCATTTGCAACAACATGGATAGACCTGGAGGTTATTATGTTGAATGAAATAAGCCTGAGAAAGATAAACACCACACGATTTCACTCATATGTGGAATACAAAGTAACACATGGACAGAGAGAACTGTTTGGTGGTTACCAGGGGGAAGGGGGATGGGGAGTGGGCATAAGGGGTGAAGGGATGCGTTTATATGTTGACAGACAAGCAATAACGTACAATTAAAATTTCACAATGTTATAAACTATTGACATCAATTAAAAAAAAGAAGATGCAACAGTAAGATCTGTGGTACTAGAGTGGGAAAAGATAATTAGAACAAGATACAAAGTCCAAAAATAGACACACACACACCCATGCACACACACACTAAAAGTGGCATTTCATGAGAGGTAGAACTGTAGGTGAATATTATGTTCTTCTGCTTATCTGTATTGTCTATTTCCTCAATGACCTTGTTTCTTCTGCAGCACTAGAAAAACAATTTAAATGTCTCTAATCCCTTTTGGAAAGATTAGCAGAGGCAAACAAATATGGATCAAAGCCTTTTGAGAATCAGAGCATTCCTCCTCTTTCTAAAAATGTTTACAAACTGATAGTCTTGGGGCCAGCCCAGTGGCAGAGTGGTTGAGTTCACACGTTCTGCTTCAGCGGCCTGGGGTTCGCCAGTTCGGATCCTAGGTGCGGACCTACTCACCGCTCATCAAAGCCATGCTGAGGCTGCATCCCATATAGAAGAACTGAAGGACCTACAACTAGGATACACAACTATGTACTGGGGCTTTGGGGAGCAAAAAAGAAAAAGAGGAAGATTGGCAACAGATGTTAGCTCATGGCCAGTCTTCCTCAAAAAAAAAAATATATATATATAAAACTGATAGCCTCTCCTATTTTTTTTAAAGATGCATTTATTACGTTGAAGGATTTGAAGGGAGGAAAGAAAGGAGAAAGGCCCAGCAACTTCATAAATTGTGCAATTCAGGTATTTATGAAACTTAGAATTAAAAGTGAGAAATGATCGTTAGGGAAACTGTTTGACATGATTTTTCTTTGCTATTATTGACATTTCCATTTATACTTTTTATACATTGAGTAACCTTGTGCAGACCCATGTCTACAAATTTCATACATGTGTGATTGAGTCTCAGATCTTCCTTCTGCTTGCTGGACATGTCCATATGGACGCCCCAAAACAAACTCAACATGCTTAAAGTGCAACTACCCATCTCACCTCCAACCTCTCAAATCTGCTTTTGTCATAGTCCCTATTTCAGTCCTTGTCACTATTTTTTTTTGGCCAGCACAGGTGGTCTAGTGGTTAAGATCCGACACTCTCACCAGGGTGGCCCAGGTTGGTTTTCTGGTCAGGGAACCACACCACCCATCTGTCGGTTGTCACACTGTGGTGGCTGTGTGTTGCTGTGATGCTGAAAGCTATGCCACTCGCATTTCCAATACCAGCAGGGTCACCCAGGTGGACAGGTTGCAGAGGAGCTTCCAGACTAATACAGACTAGGAAGAAGGACCTGGCTACCCATTTCTGAAAAAATTGGCCAGGAAAATCCTATGAATAGAAGCAGAGAATTGTCTGATATAGCACACAAAGAGGAGAGGATGGTACAAAAAAACTGGGCATGGTGCCACTCTGCTGTACACACGGTCAGTAGGAGTCTGAATTGACTCCAAGGCAGTAGCAACAACACTGTCATTTCCTCAGTGACTGGGGGGGTCTCTTCTCTCTCCTCCCTCCCATATCTAATTGATCACCAAGTGCTGTCAATTCTCTCTCGTAAGTAACTCTACAATTCATCTATAGTGTATACCCATTGACTCTCTCATTATTTCCTTTTTTCCAGTTTTATTGAGAGATAATTGACATACATCACTGTATAAGTTTAAGGTGTACAGCATAATGGTTTAACTTACATATATTGTGCAATGATTACCACAATAAGTTTAGTTTGCATCCATCATCTCACATAGACACAATAAAAGGAAAAAGCAAAAAGAGAAAGAAAAAAATGTTCCCTTGTGATGAGAACGCTTAGGATCTATTCTCTTAACAATTTTCCTATACATCATACAGCAGTGTTAACTATAGTCATCACATTGTACATTACATCCCTAGCACTTACTTATCTTGTAGCTGGAAATTTGTACATTTTGACCACCTTCCTCCAATTTCCCCACCCCCCACCCTTCACCCCTGGTAACCACAAATCTGATCTCTTTTTATGAGTTTGGGTTTTCTTTAGATTCCACACAGAAGTGAGATCATACAGTGTCTGTCTTTCTCTGTCTGACTTATTTTTCTTAGCATAAATGCCCTCAAGGTCCATCCTTGTTCTCACAAATGGTAGGATTTCCTCATTTTTTATGGCTGAATAATATTCCATTGTAAATATATACCACAACTTCTTTGCCATTCATCTGTTGGTGGACACTTACATTGTTTCCATACCTTGGCTATTGTAAATAATGCTATTAACATGGGGATGCTATATATATATATATATATATATATATATATATATATATATATACTTGAAAAGATATACATATATATATATATATATATATATATGTATATCTTTCCAAGTTAGTGTTTTCATTTCCTTTGGATATATTCCCAGAAGTGGAATTGCTGGATTATATGGTGGTTTTATTTTTAATTTTTTGAGGAACCTCCATACTGTTTTCCATAGTGTCTGTACCAGTTTATCTTCCCACCAACAGGGCACAAGGGTTCCCTTTTCTCCACAACCTCTCCAGCATTTGCTATCTCTTGTCTTTTTGAAAATGGCCATTCTAATAGGTGTGATGTGATATCTCATTATGGTTTTGATTTGCATTTCCCTGATGACTAATGATGTTGAGCACCTTTTCATGTACCTGTTGGCCATTTGTATATCTTCTTTGGAAAAAATGTGTATTCAGATCTTTTGCCCATTTTTAAAATTGGATTATTTGTTCTTTTTCTATTGAGTTGTATGAGTTCTTATACATTTTGGATATTAACCCCTTATCAGATTTATGGTTTGCAAATATTTTTTCCCATTCGGTAGGTTGTCTTTTCACTTTGTTGATCTGTTGAGAAGTCCACTGATAGTTTTATGAGGGTTCCCTTGTATGTAACTTCTCTCTCTTCTCTTGCTGCTTTTAAAATTCTTTGTCTTTGACTTTTGACAATTTAACTATAATGTGTCTCTGTGTAGCCCTATTCAGGTTCACCTTTTTGGGATCCTGTGGGCCTCTTGGATCTGGAAGTCTGTTTTTCTCCCCAGGTTTGGGAAGTTTTCAGCAATGATTGCTTTAAATATACTTTTTGTCTGTTTCTCTTTCTCTTCTCCTTCTGGAATTCCCATAATGTAAATGTTGTTTCTTTTCGTTGTGTCCCTAAGTCCCATAGGTTTTCTTCACTCTTTTCCATTCTTTTTTCTTTTCGCCCCTCTGACTGGATAATTTCAAATGTCTGATCTTCCAGGTCACTGATTCTTTCTTCTGCATGGTTGAGTTTGCTTTTGAAGCTCTTTATTGAATTCTTTTATTCAGTTATTGTGTTTTTCAGCTCTAGGATTTCTATTTTTTTTTTTTTTTGATGTTTTCTATTTCTTTGCTGAACTTCTCATTTGGTTCATGCATTGTTTCCCTAATTTCACTTAGGTGTCTGTGTGTGTTCTTGTAGTTCACTAAACTTTTAAGAGAATTATTCTGAATTCTTTGTCTGACAGTTCATAGATCTCTGTTTGTTTGGGGTCAGTTATCAGAGCTTTATTAGTTTCCTTTGGTGGTATCATATTTATCTGATTTTTCGTGATCCTTGATTCCTTACATTGGCATCTGCACATTTGAGTAAGCAGTCTCCCCCTCCAGGCTTCACAGGTTTGCTTTGGCAGAGACAGTTCACCAGTCAGCTCAGTTTGGGTTTCTGGACATGTCTGCTGGCTCTAGGATGGGCTTTGCTGTTGCCCAGATTCTCTGGTCGGGCTTACTAGATGGTCCGGGACCAGGTACTATACTCAGCAAAAGGTGGGCCTACGCATTAGCTTCCCTGCCCTGTGCACCCAGGGCCTGCACAGCTTGTTGTTTGGGGACCTGAATCAGACAAGAGTGTGCACTGAATATCCCCGTCAGGGGAGGCCATCAGTTTTTGTTTTGTTTTTTATTGATGTCTTAATAGTTTATAACATTGTGGGGTTTTAGTTGTATATTATTATTTGTCCATCACCATGTGCATCAGTTTTGCTCTGCAGACAGGGAAAGCCACAAGCTGTGCTCTCTGTTCAAGTGCCACTGTAAGCAGGGCTGTTGGGTGGGCTGTGCAGCTTCCCATGTGCTCTGCTAAGGTTTCCCGGTTGAGTGAGCTGAAGCCTGTGTTCAGCAATAAGTGGGGCCACAAATTAGTTTTCCTGCCCGAGTGCAGTGGAGGAAGCAGCTCCAAGGCCGCTAAGGCTCTTTATTTATGGTCTTGACTCAAGCCAACCCGTGCCCCAAGTTCCCTGGCTGAACAGGGCCACTGGCTTTGCTCTGGGGACCATCAGCTCTGCCCGCCTGCCTCTTGGCTAGAGCACTGCTGGGTCACACAGCTTCCAGGTGTTCTTGCTGGCCCTTCCCATCAGATGGAGCCAGGGGTCCATGCTCTGCAGCAAGTCAGGCTATGACTAAACTCTTCTGCTGCACATGGGCAGACCAGGCTCCAAGGCTGGCAAAACTCCTTGTTTGGGGACCTGAATTAAGCAGACCTGCACCCTGCCAAGTTCCCTGGTCCGACTCCACCACTGACTTGGTTCTGCAGGTGAGCAAAGCCGCTGGTTGGGATGACTCCTTGGGCTCTGTGGGTAGGAACTTGGTTGCCAAGATCTGAGTGCTGGTTTTTGGAAGCCCCCCGCCCCGCTTCTCCCTCACAATCAGTTTCGCAGAGGTTGATCCCTATAGATGCCCCTGCAGTGCCCTTGAGGTGAAACCAGAGTAGGGGCTCCCACAAAGTGACCCACAATGCTGGGGGCGGGCTGGATGTTATTCCCGGGCTCTCTTTTCCCACTGGAGGAACCACAGGTGTGGTGCTGCGCCAGGCGCCTGGGGGAGGGGCAATGAGGTCAGCATCCCTCTTCCCTTCCACTGCAGTCTGTCTTGGTCTCTGAGGTGCAAGACTTCAGCCTCACTCCCGTGTTCTGAGATTCTCTCCATGAATAGTTGTTAGTTGTTCTTGTGAGGGGAGTGAAGTCAGGAACAGCTATCTTGGTGATGTCACTCTCTCATTATTTCTTATCTGCAATTCCTGAATGGTTTAATCCATTTTCCACATTAGAAGTTAGTGTTCCAAAATGAAAATCTTATGTCATCTAAAAATCCTCTTTTGACTTCTAGTAAATTGCATTTCATATAATAGAAGCTCCATAACCTCTTGTTAAATGAAGAATAAATGGACAACTGGATGATGGGCAGTGAGTAGATTCAGGCCCAGTTATTTTCAGACTTATTAGCCATAAAACAATTGTTAGAAGAAATGCTAACCAGTTAAAGCCAGTTGCTAGTCCTTAGCCTGTGAAACAACTGTCCATATCACATCAAACTATTAGAGATGACATTGTTCTCCTTTGTAAGTTTCTTGATTTTATTTTATTAAATCCACCAGAGACAATGATCGCACTTTACACGAAATTTTGGAATTGAATACACCAATAAATAATAATAATAACCATAATATGATTTCTGCTGTACTACAGACAAAATGGATTTATATTTCCAAGTGGTGACTTAAAATTCAGACTTCTTTAAGCTCCAAATCCATATACCCTGTGCAACACAAAGGAATTCTCTCCTTAAAACAGAGGTGACCCACTCTCATCCACTAAATTGCTATTCTATATACGTTCTTTGTAAGGATACCCGAATACATCTCTGTAAGGCTAAGAGCATCCAGAGATACACAGCACTCATCTTGCTATGAATTTAAATGCATTCCTGACCTGTATTTTTATGAATTAATAAAAATGTTACTTGGGCAATCTGGGTTTTGCAGTTAATCAAGAGAATTGTATCTTTGAGAGGGTATCCTAGCAACCTCTCAGCAGCTAAGGAAAGACCCAACTGACAATATACACCGATTTAATTATGCTGCTGGTCTCCATCAAACTTTGCAGTTAATCAAAAAGAGACTTAAAACAGAACCAGAAATTAAGCCACAGCTGAAAATGAGAACTAGTGGCAAATGGGCATAAAGGAAGAATTTTATAACTAAAAAAGAACTTTTTACTCTGGAACATGTTTATCAGTAAGCAGAGTAGCAATAAAATTGGTAAAGTTGATTCCCCAAGGAAACTGGTAAAGTTATGATTGCAGTGGGCATGTCAGAATCAATATATTAATTACTCTAAGAGATTGCTAGTCCCAGGGCCAAAATTACATTGGGATAATCACAGCTTTATAGATATATTTGAAACTGGCAACCCCACCATGTCTTCAATGGCCCATCCAAATGTACATTTTCTAGTGGAGATGCATTTTATGGGACATAAGCCCTGGAGAAATAATGTTTCTCTTGAGTGCACATTTGGAATATAGCTAATTTCATCACCACCACCTCCTTTAACCACCCATAATCACCACTATTTTACATGGCCCAATACTTGGCTCCATCTTTATCTGTTTATATCTATATCTGTTTATAACAGATGACACAGAAACAGGTCTGTCCTAGATGAGATGGGGTTTTTTGCTAATAGATGCATAAATCAGGGGAGCCAGAGAAAAACAGATGGAGACCTTGTATAGCAAACAAAATCCAAACTCATGAAAACATGATCTACTTTGCCTATAAATAAACACTTCCTTTGGATATATGTAGGAATTCTTGTTTATATATATCTGTCTTCACAGATGCTAAGGAGTGGACACACGAGAAATTTGAATAGTTTTTTCTTTTATTTAACATATTTCCTATATATAGGCTAATTTCTTTTAGATTAACATTTCTTAAACTTCAAGCATACAAACTATTTGCCTAGACCATTAAGTACACACACACACTTTTCTCAAACTTCGAAAAAACTGAACTTTTAAATTTAAGAAACTTGCTGCTGTAACAAAATGCATGCTTACAAAAAATACCAAATTTAAAACACATTGATTAGTTTTTCTTCAGGGAATGCTGCAGGACAACATTTTGGAGCCTTTTCTGGAAGCTTGGAGATTACAGTTTATGACAGAGGAAAGACATATGAACTACACAATCATTTTGGCGCTGGTCATTCCCATAGCATTCCTCTTTCCTGACTAGTTCAAATCTTCTGACACATAGCCACAGAGAATTGACAGTGAGAGACCATAAATGGTTGTAGCCATAAAGCAGACAGTGGTTTGTTTCTAGCCCAGACAGGGTGCAGTGTGAGGGGGCAAAGGTGAGTCCAAATACCACACCTGCATGCCATAACCCCACGCCCTAAGGGCTACATTTGAATTTTTTTTTTTGAGGAAGATTGGCCTTGAACTAACATCTGCTGACAATCTTCCTCTTTTTCCTTTTCTCCCCAAAGCCACAGTACATAGTTGCATATCCTAGTTGTAGGTCTTTCTAGTTCTTCTATGTGGGACGCCACCTCAGCATGGCTTGATGAGCGGTTAGTAGGTCTGTGCCCAGGATTCGAACCAGCGAACCCCGGGCTGCCAAAACCAAATGTGCACTTAACCACTATGCCACCGGGCTGCCCTGGGGCTAGATTTGAATTTGCAACACCCTGCAGGTAGCCATTTCTGTCCACGTAGGAATAACACCCCGCCCCCCCAGTGTTATCTTAGAGCAGTGGTTCTCAAACTTGAGCTGCATCAGGACCCCCTGGAGGGTTTGCTCAGATACACACTGCCCCACTCCCAGAGTTTCTGATTCAGGGAGTCCGGAGTGGAGCCTGAGAACTGACATTTCTAATGAGTTCCCAGGGGACACTGGCTGCGGCCCTGGGGGGACACACTTTGAGAACTACTGCCTAAAGTATAAAGCAAATGTGCCTATTTAAATGATGCTGAATCTGTTCTTCAAGAGGGAAACTGTGGTTATGGTTCAGGGAAATGCCATTATTTCCTGCTTAGGACCAAGGAGTGCATATTTATTATGAAACTAGACTTCAGAGTTATGGGCCCCATTGATTTGGACCCCGGTGATAATGTTGGAGGTGATAACATTAACAGATTTTCCTGGCCTAAATTCTTTGGTTCCATTGATTCTATTTCTCTACTGAAAAATATTTTAGATAAACAACAGATTTGTGCTGATCACTTCAAGGAGCTCTTTAAGTGCTCAGGGGAGTAAGTATTGCAGACATCACTGAAATTAGAAGCAAATATTGAAGCTAAATTTAAGATTTGGGAGGAAGTTCTTATAGAAGAAGAGACTTCAACAATCCTTTGTTCCTAGATGTACCCATAAGTTTTCAGTATTCGTGATTGTCCACGTAGAGTCCTTCTGGGGTTCTTTACAGGAATTCTGAAATTTGATATTCAGGTCAATTAGAGAGGAAAGGCAGCCACCTTCGGCCCTGCCATTCAGGGCCTCCCCTGGCTGACTGGCAGGGAGGCTTCGCCCTGAATTCTAATGCGTGCCTTCAACCACATCACGGGCCCAGATTTCTATCTATTACTCCTCCATGGAAACGGCCAGTGAAGCAAAACTATGTGTGCAGAACTGCTTCTCCCACAGGCTGCTTGTTCAGAGCACAGCAAAGTGCCTTCTGTGGAAGACTGTAACCTCTGCGTGGGTCTGTAAAGACAACAGGCACTTCAAAGATGGAAGATTATAGGGTAAAATAAAACGTTTCATTTTTTAAATTCCACATTGACAAGCTTCTGTTGTTAAAAACGTTTGGGGTGTTGATACAGAAATAAAAGGACATGTCAAATAGGTGATGCCTCACTGTTTTACTTATTCTCTTAAGAATACATCACCTCATTTGATCCTCACAATAAACTTGTAAGGTATGATCAGCACCATTTCACATCTGAGGAACCTTAAGAAAACAAACTATTTGACCAAAGTTGTAATTAGTAAGTGGCAAATCCAACCCATCTCCCAACCCAAAAGCCAGTGTTTTTTCTACCCTACCCTGGCTACCCATTTCTAATTTTTTGTTCGGATCAAGATAGAATATATTCATTTATATATGTATATATATTTCACAAATGTAGCATTTAGTATGGGAAAATACATATCTGGATCTCTAAGCCTTTTCTATGAACTCTAAAGTGTAGTTTAAATGTCTTGTGTACCCATCTTACCTACTGCTGAAATTGCTCACCCTTTAATGACAAAATAAACTTCACAGTACAACTCCATGGTGTAATCATATCTTATTACAGAAATGGCTTGTTCCTAGGAATAAGGTGTGTTGCGTAAGTAACTAATGCTTATTTCATTAAGAGCCTTTCAATGTTTTTTCCATAAGAGACATTAACTTAAAATTTTTTAATTGGAAAAGACAGCAAATTTTTTTTGTATACCCCAATTTCTTCATCAGGGGAAAATGCCTCCCCCATTCCACAGAAATCCTGACCCTTCCATGAAGAGGAGGAAGTGGAGGGAGTCCATTCCTCCCCTGCACAATGCCACCAGCCCTACAGGTGAGCACATAACATATACTAGCCAACCAGACTTCTGCCAGAGCTGTAGGGAAGAGTCTCTCTTTTTGAGGTGGATGCCAGCTGAAAGGATGATGTGGGTTTGAGGCCGCCAATTGCAATATTCTTACCAAATGTAGAACTTACCTGGAAATGATACCTAGCAAGGCTAAGAGGTGGAGAGATAAGCACTACTATTTGAACCTCCAGATCAAACCACACTTTCTTGAGCTTTCCAAATTCAAGCCAAAAATAATTTCCTTATTTTGCTTAAGTTAGTTTTATTTGGGTTTCTGTCACTTACCACTTAAACAGTACTAATGCAAAACTTTCAAATATTTTATTTCCTTGGACTTAAATTGAGACTATTGGATGCAGTCTATCACCTGTGTAATCTATCAGTTATATATTACAATCTGTTAGCTTTAACTATAAAATGGGCGTAATAATAAGCAACTACTTTAGAAAAAACTTTGTGAGGATTAAATGAGCTAAGCACATACATAGAAACACCAACTGCGATGCCTGGCCTTCACCAAATGTCACTTCTCTCCCCCTTTTCTCCATTACCTTTCAAAACGTCTACAACAATTACTTGAGCACGTAACGGTTCTGTTTTTCATGTATTAACTCATTTAATGTGTGCAACCACCCTGAGGCAGGCGCTGTCATTAGACCCGTCTTGTAGAGGAGGGCGGGGGTGGAGCAGAGAGGTTTTGTAACTTATCCAAGGACACACACAGATATCAGGGAGAGCTGGGATACAAACTATCACATTGTGCAATCAAGTCCTGTGTCTTCTGGTTTTCACTTTCTTTTTGCCGCAAGGCTGTTAACTCTCACCTCTCCTCATGTCACTGAACCTGTCTTCAGAAAATCTTTCCACAGTTTAGCCTTTCTACTCTCCTTTGGATTAGGAAACAAGCTCATCAATCCTACTGCACAGTTAATGCTGAATAAAGTAAGGAAAGTCCTAAATGCAGACTTAAGAGGCACAATACATTTAGTACACGTTTTATGATAATTTGGAGCTTTAGAAGCATTTTTTGCTGGTATCTTATGCAAAGTATAGTGTCAATGTATTATATGTACACACCTATGGTCTATTTTTTCAATTATTCCCTAAAAGAAACCCATAATTAGCTATGATAAGAACAGCTGATGTTTACTGAGTGCTTATATAATGTACCAGGCACCCTGCCAAACATTAACCTCAGAATTCCATTTCCTCCTCAGAACCACCTTAGGAAGTATAAACCGAGACCAGTACCAGCTGAGGAACCCAAGGACCCTCAGGGAGCAGGTGGGAGTGCAGGGATGGGTGGCCAGCAGCCTGGTCCCATGCTCTGCATCCACTTTGTGAGCGCAGGCCAGGGCGTCTTACTCTCCTGGCACCTAGTACAGAGCAGGGCACCCAAGAAGCACCCAAGTAGTTAATGAATGAATACATGCTCTTTACTAAAAGAAGAGCACTTTCAA
Organism: Tapirus indicus; assembly: GCA_031878705.1. Classification (NCBI taxonomy): domain Eukaryota; kingdom Metazoa; phylum Chordata; class Mammalia; order Perissodactyla; family Tapiridae; genus Tapirus; species Tapirus indicus. The sequence goes on from CM062933.1 coordinate 6,922,416, forward strand.
AGGGGACTTCAACGTGAAGGGGGAATTCACTGCATAGAAAGGAAAAAGCTTTAAAGGCAGATCCTTTCTTGACAATTTATAGTATCTTCTTTAATCCTAAAAAACCCAGAGTGTCACTGTAATACAAATGTTCCTTCCTCTTTTCATCTGGCAGATCTGCGTGCTCTACGCAACCCACACCCATCCAGGGATACCAGGAGTTTAGTATGCCTGAATATGAGATGGAGAAGAGGATCAGAAAAACAGTGAGTCGGCCATGAAATAAGTTTATGATTCAATTTAATCCACCTCCCCCTACCTTTTTATATTATAAGCAATATATGCCATTATGATAGCTATTAAGGGTGAAAGGATTAATTAAAACTCTAATTATCTGATAAGACTAGCATACTGTCTAACCTGATTTAGAGCAAATTCATCTACTTCAACTAAAAATACTGGACAGAAAAAAAAGGTGAATAATGAAATAAAAATTAACCCTGCAGTCCTGTTTTCACTACATATTTCCTAAGTGACCTAAGGTATCATTCAAACAAAGAGTCATAGTGTGTTTTTAATTTTTATTAGTAAGAGTTCTGAGTACAAATAACAAATTTAACTTGATATTTAGAAAAAAAATGATTCACTCTCTCAGGTTTGTTCATAAAGAAAATCCTGTTCTGTACATTTTAATCTCCAATTTTAATGCTTAACACCATAATGCTTCTAAGTCTATAACTTAATTTTAGGTTTAATTTTAATAATTCTGTCTTGTTGCCTCTGGTTAAAGAGACTAGAAAACATCAGGTAGAAAAAAGCAAGAGACTAATTAAAACGACCTGAATATAAAACTTTACTAGAAAGCTTTTTTAAAAACCTTTAAAATGAAACAACCTAAAAATTAGAATACTTGTGGCATAAAAATTAGCAGCTATGAACAAAATTAACATAATATTTTATCAAGAACTGCATTACAATAATATTGTGGTTTACATATATTAGAATGATTTGCAACATACTAAATGCTTATTTATATCAAACATAAAAATCTCTTTATTAAAAAAATTTTTTTAATATAGTTTAGCTCTTTTGGGAGATTCAGTTCCTCCCACGACAAGAACACAATTTAGAAGATGATAGGCGGAACATCTTTTAATTAGAGACCTAACCAGGTAAGTCTTGTCAAATAGTTGTGAAATGACACTCAATAATAAGGATTTATAAGAACTCAAGATACAAGTAACTCTAGTTCCCTAATCAGTATGTATGCTCGGCATCAGAAATCATACTATGAGCAAATACGCAGTAAATTCTTGAAAAAAACAGCTCATTTTAAAATAAGTGCCAATCTACATTTTTTTAATCTTCCCCTCACACGCTATTTTCACCACTCTTCATTTTAACAGTGTTTTTTCCTTGGTTGGTGGTGTTATTACTACTTCTTAAAAGACCAATCAGACACAGCATAATCCAAGGTCATTAACTCCTTTGCAACTGAAGTGAGCTACAAACAGCAAAAGACTAACGCATTTCAACAGAAAACCATCCACCCTACTCAGCAAGGCAAAGCTCCACCTCCAAACACTTTACCCAAGGTTGCTCTAAAATTAGTCCTGTAAGTCCAATGGTATTACACTATTTTTGTCTCTTTGGTTTGACAAATCTTAACATAACTGAGTTGAAAATCTTTCTATCTTGGGATAAAATTTCTTCTATGCTGTGTATTTGGTATGAAATCTCATACCCAGTCACCAAGTTACAAAGAGTGTAGGAGAACAAGGAGAGGAATCACTGATTACACTGTACCCAAGCCAGGACAGGGGAACTGCCCATGCAAACAGACAAACATCTTCTGAATTCAACCTACTATATTAGCACAGTTGTAGGTAAGTGATTTAATGAGACTTGTAATTGGGAAATGAGTGGCATTTAACGGGTTACTTCCAGAAGAATGGGAAATCCCAATGTTGTCACTGCTTCCACTTAAGAGGAGCTCAGCCTTGCCATGTCCACAAAGGACAGGGCTCCTAAGTAGCATGGGTTCTCCCCAACCTGGGAACCACACTTCCCAACACAGAGCCTCTCTCTTAATTTCCATTCAACAGGCAGCAGGAAGACTGTACTTAGCTCAGTGACAATATGACCAAAAATAAATTAATAAGGATAAAAATTGGAAATGATTATGAACACCAATGGAGTAAAACTTCCCATATGGGTGATTTGAGAGGTAAAACCTATTCATAGATAAAAAGTCAAAACCAAGTAAGATACATCTCTATTTTTCATTTCATTCAAAAGAGCCTCCTTCATTCTTGGCAAACTAGCTATGTGGTATGATATGATCTACTTCTTTTTATTTGCACTGTATTTATCTATGAAAAATCATTCCTTAATAAGGACTTTTCAATATTAAAAAGTCTAAATGTTTATAATAAATACTGTATTAACATATTTTAATATTTACAATTGGAAAAAATGCATACTCTAGTCAGTCATCTCAGTGCTACTTCTTCAATTTCATCTTCTACAGAATCAACTGCTTTTACTGCTGGTTTATTGTTTGCATGTTTTAATCGGTGTCTATTTGGATTAAAACTTCTTCCTTCGCTGAGGAAAAAGTCATCATCTTCATCACGTTCTCTACCCCTGTTGCTTTTATCCCCAGGAAGAAAAGTGAGAGGGTCAAAGTCTCCTTTGCTGGCAGCCAGGGAATTTGGGTCACTGCTTTTAGAGGAAATGGTGCTGCTGCCACTGGTACCAAATAACTGTTCCATCAGATTAGCTTTTTTCTCTTTTCTTGTAATTAAATCTACACTGTCTTTACTAAGTTTCTCTATACTGTTTCTTTGGAAATCCAAAAGGCCACTTTTTTGGCTAAATGAATTTGACTTCCCTGATGTTTTTGCAAATGAAGGTACATAGCTGCCAAATGTAAGCTCCTCTGGAGAGGCTGGGCTTCTAGTATTTCCTGGACTCTGACACTCTCCTTTAGTTAAACGACTAAAGTCTTGCAAATGATGCCCATTAAATAATCTCTCTGAGGATTCAGAGAACATGTATGTTTTGGGGCTACTCTCTGGGGAGTGCAGTTTTGATGCCAAATCAGGTAGCAATGGCAGAGGAGGACATTTTAGATTCCGAGAATCTTGGAGTTCTCTGTTGATTTCATTCAGTTTAGCAAGTAGCATTTCTCTCTTCAGTCTTTCTTCTTCCTCTTTTTCTAATTTATCAATACTTTGAATCGGGGACATTTCTATTTGGTATCTTCCAGTTTCCAACACTGGCTTTTCTTCTCTCTCCAGCAAAGATGTCTTTTCTTTCTGCTTTTTAGCAAGTTCTTCTCTTTCCCACTCTGTATGAAATCAAATTTTAAAAATGGGATTTTATAGCAGTCAATATTTTTAAATAGGAAAACAACTCTCATCTTTCACAAAACAACAGTCTTTATCTAATTTGGGTATTATCAGTACACTGAGGATGGATACCATAAATTTCATCTCTATACTTGATATTCTGGGATTCCAAAAGAATATACTTATTGTGTATTGCATTTAAGATTCACATTTACAGAAAAATTTTATTTTTCAATTGAGGGGTGGGGAAGAAGTTTCTCTGCTTATGTTTGATCCTAATATAGTGTTGTATGCTGAATGGAGGGTGGTGGGAGGGATGGAGCAAAGACTTATTTTAAACTTAAAAATAAATTGAACCTCTGGATGTCATACCCCGAGAAGGACACAACATCACTTATGTAGTATTCTGACAGAAGATGCATTAACCTGACTCTAATTAAGAGAAAACTTCAGATAAACCCCAAATGAGAAAAAGTCTATTCAAAAAATAAGTCCGTATCATCAAAAATGTTAATCTCACAAAATATTTAAAGAAGACTGAGAAGCTGTTCCAGATTAAAGGAGACTGAAGAGATATGAGAACTAAATACAATTCATGATCATATCCTGGAGGGAAAAAAAATGCCATACAGGACAATACTGTGTCAACTGACAAAACTGTAATATGAATGGCAGATTAGAGAAATGTGTTGTATCAAAGTTAAATTTCCTGAAATTGAAAACTGTACTGGAACGATATAAGAAAATGTTCTTATTTTGGAGAAAGACAAATGGAAGTATTTTAGGGTATGGGCATGAGGTATACAAATTACTCTTAATTGGTTCTTTGGTTATTATTGCCACTTTGCTATAATTTTGAAATTATTTCCAAAATGAAAAAATAAAAAGTATTAAGATATGTAAGAATACTACATTTGATAACTTTAGTAAATGGCATACATTCTCACTAATGTCAGAAATCATTCCATGTAGACTCCAGGAAAAAAAAAATCAGACAAAAAGGGCAAAGAGAAGTGACAGTCTTCTGTCACTTTATTCCTTTTCCTGGTACCCAGACAGAACTGACCACAATACCTAATTTTCTGTTCTAGAGTTTAACATGTGAAAGCATCTCCCTTTGTGCATTAGCCAATAGTGATGTAAATATAGCTTCTATTTCAACTGTTATATTGTTTTAAATATACACACACACATACAAATATACATACACTAATTTAAACGAAAATTAGGTCATGATTTTATGTTCCACTAACTTTAAGGGAAAAAAAAAGGATTTCTCCAGATCAGTGGTCACCAGAGGGGAAGGGGGTTGGGGGGCTGGGCATAAGGGGTAAAGGGGCACATATATATATGGTGACTGACAAATAATGTACAACTGAAATTTCACAATGTTATAAACTATTATGACCACAGTTAAAAAAAAAAAAGGATTTCTCTGTAAGCAGCTACTACATAACTAATAAAATACATTCAAAGGACTAGAGTCTGGGATCCCTCTCACCTACACCAGACATTTTATCCAGATGGAAATGAATTTATTCCTGAACTTCATTTCTAGAATCTGAAACTATGTGAGTTGGTTCACCACACTTCCACACTAATGGTCGAACATGTTAAAGATCTACTTTACGTATTAAAACCAAAGAAAAATTAAAGGAATATATTCAGGACCTCATAATTTATTGATTTTAAAGCTTGGGCTAGTCTACAGATTAGAGAATCTCAAGGTCAAGCCAATAAAGAGGGTTGTCTTTCAGTGATCTCTTCAACAAGCTTTAGTTAACACAATATTTTTTCCCCCTTATCTAAATTCTGCTTCATCTGAATTTTCTGCAGTAACTTGTCCTTATTCTCCAACCCCAAACAGCAACTTACAGTCTTCATTTTTTTTTTCTTCTCTTAGTAACTTCATTCAAATGTTTGTGACTCCTGACAGACCATCCCCTATCACTGAATCAACCTTTTCTTGTTCTTTATATAACCAATTCACAGTTCAGCTGAAGGATTCAGGAGAAGTTAACCCTCTCTTTCCCGAGGGATGCTGACTCATCACTTGCTTAAACAAACTCTTACCATCCTCCAGCTTCTCAATCTCCTGTTTTACAACATGGAGTCCTTGATCTTTAACGAACTTTTCTTCTCTTTCCACAACTGATTTTAGAATCCCTGCTTCTTCTTGCTCATCTCTCTCTTGAGATTCCAGGTCCTATTACACATTTTTTTAAAAAATGCAAGTTCACATGTAGAAAAAAGGGAAAAAGCTATTTAAATATCACAGATTTATCTCCCACTAAGCACGATACCAACTAAGTGAGAAATAAAAGCAAATTTCAATTAATAAAGCAGTAAGTCACAAGTTACCACCCTTTGAAAGATGCTTCAAAAGCACACAATTATTTCTTAGTTAAAATTTTAAAAAAGCATTTATAAGACACATCAGAACCAATATAATAGAAGTAAAGCCAATACCTTACATAAAATTCTGCAGAGAAAAGTTTCAGAAGTATCCTTGCTTTGTATATTTCACAACAAAATCTGATTAATTCAGTTAGCCAGAAAAGGCTATTAATCAACTATGGAGGCCAAGTGAGATGGTATTGAACTATAACACAGGCAGTGACAATTGCATTGAATCTTTCAAGTTTACACTATGCCCAAAGCCTCCAACTAATAAATTTTATACTATTTAAATCAAATAAAAATGTAAACTTAAAATTCCTTGTTTCTTATGGTCCCTTTCATGTGTGTGTAATTTTTCTTAATAAAAGTAAAATACCTATTATTAGTAGACTTGTATAGTAGAGAATTATCCCCCAGAACCCATTTTCTCCTTCTTCCTTTTAGTTACAGAATCCCTTGAATTTTAGCAAGGTATATGTCTGCTCAACTGGAGATGACATTTGCTAGCCTCCCTTGCAGCTAGATAGGACCAATGGGATGTGAGTGGATCACATTTACAAAAACAAAAGGTGCTTGCCCTCCACTTCTTCATTCCTTCTCACAGGGGTGTTGAGCCAGTTCCAACCATATGCTCTTTAAGATGGAAGAGCAATAAGAGAGAGGATGACTATCCTGGAACAAAGCTGTCTACCTGGACTACCTACTGACCTTCAGTCTATCACAAGAGAAAGAAACTGGTATCTTGCTTGAGCCACTATAGTCTGGGTCTCTCTACAATAGCAACCTAGCTTCCACAGGTCCCATTTGCTGAGGCACTTTAAAGTGGCAGGATCAGTCTTAAGAGCTTTACAAACTTTATGATCAGTTATAAGCACAACCCTGACAGGTCACCCACCCCTGTTTTATAGATTAGGAAATTAAGGCTCCAAGAAGTAACGCAACTAAAATGTTAGAACCAGAATTTAATTAAAAAGCAGTGCTAACTCCAAGGTTGTACTCTTTTCACTATATCAGGTTGCTGCTCCTCCTGCTGAATCATCTACAGACCAAGGTTTTTATTCTTTTAAAGAATTACTTTGGTATTCCACACTTTACTGTTTTCACAAAGACAAATTAACATGATCTAGTCTCAATGATAGTGCAAAATAGGAAGAAACACACTTAGCAGATACAGCTAACTTGTCTAAACTGTAAAACAAAGACAAAATAAAGAAATAAAAAAATTAGTACACACAGGAAACAAATCAGTCCATCCTTTCTGTTTTATACCACAAAAAGAGATCTCAGTGTCACTGAAAAACTTACACGGCACACAAATATAAGATCATATGAAATACACAGGATCCCTGATATCTTGGTTCTTTTGGAGTTTAAACTGTAAATACTAAAGATAAAACTCTCTTAGAGAAAAGGATCTTCCAGTATTCAGTACATAAGTCCTTTTAAACGAAGGTCCAACACCAACCCCCTGAATTCCGCTCCAATTTCAACGTTATAAAGTCAGATTCTACTGCAATTACTTTGCTCAGCATTCAGCTAACCTGTAAAATTCTCTTATATAGGAGGCCAAAAAAATTAAATGTAGTCAAATTCTAACAAATCGTTTGAAAACTACTACAATTTGCTATTAAACATAAAAGCAAGGAGGATTTTTAGAGACTATATGGGTACATAAAAGGTAAGAAACTTAGAAAGTAAATTTCTCTTCTCTTCTACCTCCAACCCAGAAGGTACAATCAACCTTTCTGAAGCATCTGAGAGACGCAATGTGAACCAAGAGTCAATCAAAAGGAATTTAATAAAATGCACAGATATTGTCTCTTTCTCTTTAAAAGGCTAGTTGCATATTTACACAGCTATAGCAGTAGCTTCACTGCTGAAATTTTAAAATGTTTGATACTGTGTTTTCAGGAGTAACTTCAGACCTACAGTTTAGTGCCTAAGCATATTGCTAAGCTCACCCAAGTAAGACGTCCAGGCTCCTCCCGTTTGTCTCCATGACACACGGCTGCCGGCGGCACTGGAGGGCACTCCTCCGGTTCAGAGTCTTCACTGGTTTGCACTGCTTTTGCACACCGGTCTGTAAAATCACTCTGGCATGCAGCTATCAGGGAGATTATAAAAGAATTTTTCTAATCACATTGAACAATCCTCAGACATATGGAATTCAGCTGGCATATGTTCACCATCTAAATGGGATAATGCATGTTCTGTTCAGCTCCATGACCACTCACTATTACTATTTTGTTTCTAGGATTTACTGGCAATTATGTAATTTGAGGACAATTCTGACAGGCAAATCCTATTAAACTTTTATAAAGTTCATGTTTTTAATATTTTGTAATCCACAGAAGAGAGAAGTTATACTTTAAGAAAAAGGAAAGATGTACATAACAATATCAAAATGTTTATGAGTGTATTGAAATTACAGCTGAGATTTTCTTTAAAACATTCTAGAAAAAAAGTAGAAAGAAATAGATGAAATAAAATTAGTAAAACATATAACTGTTAAAGCTAGGTGATGCATAAATAAAGGTTCATCATGCTATAATCTCTAGTTTGGGGTATGCTTTTATATTTTCATAAAATTTTAAAAATTATAATAAGAAAAATTTTTCAAAATTATGTAAAGTATAATTTTAATGACCTTAGGGGAAAAAACTGAGAAAGTTGAAAGAATTTCTGAAAATTAACTATAAGGAAATTTAAATTTATTTCAATGAAGTTCTTTCCCCTTTGCCTTCCTTCTACTTCAGAATTAATTTATTTTATTAATAAGTAATAGCCTACAACAAGTTTTTCACCAATAATAACTACTATACCATTTTTTCTTGATGTAAGTTCTCTTTCTTTCTTTGGAGAAGACTTTGGCAGACGATTAGAATATATGTTTTTTATATCCAGTTCTCTCTCCTTTTCCTGAAAACAAACCCAATATAATTCAGGATGTAGAGTCTCACTTTAAAACAAAACAAAAATCCTCACTTTGTCAACTGGTATTTTCCTTACCAAACTGGAATATACCTAGTTCAGCTTCCCTCTGTAAACACCAAACTATAGAAACGAATGTCCCTAGGGCGTTTAGGTTAGGGTAGAGCAATGATTCTCCCTAAAAAGTCCAATATGAACTGGCAGGCAAGAAAATGAGACAAATACAGCAAAACTCATTTTCTACCCATTCCTACCTGATAGAGCTCTTATTGTCTTAAACTGTCTTCCAGGCTTAGCCACAGAGACAAAGAATTTAGTTAGCATCTCTCAAATGTGGGTTCTGAATTACTGATGAGTTAAAAATTAAGCCATTTTTCTAAACACAAGTGTTCTTGACTATTTTGGGGCTATGGCTTTCTCTAAGAATTTGATTAACAAAATGAAAACTGTATGCAAGATAATGCATAAAAACTCAATTTTGCTCAAAATTTCAACCCATCAATGACCTCTAGATAGAATTAACACTTGCTTTAACAAAATTAAATAATTTGAATGTTTCTTCTAAACACTATGAAAATGAAGGGCATTATCTGAAACAATTATAAAAATAATCAATCATGGGGTTATCTGAGGAAGAAGACTGAATTATTCAACCATGAAACATAGAAAAGCTCTAGTTCCCATAATTTCTTCCAGGATTTTATAACTTGTTTCAGTTATACCACTCCTGTTAGTGTATTCAATATTTCATTTTTAGCATGTGTTAGAGTGATTATATTAAAAAACCTTTTCTAAGTGCCAAAGAAAATATTAGAATTTTGTAAGTTATATTGTACCAACTTACAAATATGAATGGTAATAGTGTTTTAAAATATTGAGTTTTCATCTAATATATGTTATAGTGAGAAATAATGCAATTTTTTAATCAATTTATTTTAAAAGTGCTTACTTTTAATTTGTGATATAGTTGTTGCAGCTCCTTTTGAAGCACTTTATTTTCATCATGAGCCTCATACGCCCTTTTCCTTTCAGCAAGCAACTGTCGTTGGAAACTGTTAGTACTCAGCTCAAGGTTTCTCGACAATTCCTATCGTGTGTATAAACGTAAAAAAATAGTACTTGAAAAAAAATTCAACAGTAAAACATTGCATTTAGCATCAAAATGACATTTTCAGTGGTACTGTACAAAACATATAAATCAGGCTGGGCTTAGTGTTCATGAAGATAAAATAAACTGGGAAATAGATTTGGCAACAATTTAGTAAGGTACTTAGCCTATTATTCCTTTCTTTGTTTTTCACAATGATTTGTAAATAAATTCTTAAGTGTTTGCTTGAAATATATATGGGGAGTCATTTAAGTTGAGAGCAAAGGACAGCCAAAGGATGTGAGGAGAAACAACGGCTTTTGGGAATCATTGTTTGAGCAAACAGATACCAATACAGCTCTGTAAAGTAACATGGCACTATTCAAAGTGCAGAGACTACCTTGTAAAACATTTCTAGATAAAAACAATAGCCATTTCCATGGTCTTCAACATGTTTCATGAAGTTTATGAAAGAATTTAGGTTAAAATATTTTCTTTTAGGTGACATCAGCATCATGGCAGTGTGAGCCGTTCCTTTTTTCTCTACCCTTTGATTTACAACTAATCAGACATCTATAACCAAACAAAACCATCTCTGCACAGCACACCAGGACATCTGAGAGATCCATCCATCTGTGCACCCGAAAGTGGGTGGACTGGACCTCAGAGCAGGCTGCAAAGCCAGGGCAGTGGTGGTGACAGAGGCAGTGGCCGTGGGCCAGCATGACCTTTCTGGCAGAGAAGGGGGAGGGGGAAGGTATTGAGTGGGGGTCTGCCCAGTGTGCATGCTGCAGGTGGAAAAACCCATTGCTGTCTCTAAGGAGAGACCACAGGGACTTGGAGGAGGGAGAGGAAAGGGAAGAAGACCAACCAAGAGAACGAACGCATTTCCTGCTGTCTGGCCTGGGCTTCTGGCAAGAGATCTACCCACAGACCTCCGGGACTCCCCTACTCAAGGACTCCCTGCCAGGCCCTGGGCATGCCCAAAGCCCCAAGTGCTAAGCACACACTTCCCTCAACTCTGCTGCCACCCCCTTTTTTTCTCCACCAGCTTTTTTTTTATGTATGCACTCCTAACTTTAGTGGCAAGTCAGCTCTTGTAAGAGAAACCAAAAACTTGTGGTATAGTGCCACCTTCTGGAAAACAAAAGGAAAGCTCCTAATTACCAACCTATTGAATTGTTAGAATCAAAGTAAACAAAGCCTTACCTAAATAAGGTGTTCACTACTTAAAATATAGCAGCAGAGACACTTTTCATTAAACACTATAAAAAACTGTAGTAATATGGTATCACAAAAATAAAATGACAATTCTTCCAGCAACCAAGCCCAAAGACATGGAATATTGTGATCTGATAAAGAACTCAAAATAGCTGTTATGAAAAAATTCAATGAGCTACAAGAAAACTCAGAAAGGCAATACAATGATCCCAGAAATAAAATTAATGAATAGAAGAAGAACTTTACCAAAGAGATTGAAATTCTAAAGAACCAAACAAAAATTCTGGAGCTAAAGAACTCAATAAATAAGATGAAAAATGGATTAGAAAGCAATGGAAATAGAGCGGATCAGATGGAAGAGAGAATAAGCAAGCTCAAGAATAGGAATTTAGAAATGATTCAGGCAGAAGAGAAGAGAGAACTAAAATTTTTAAAAAGTGAAGAAACCCTACTAGAACTATCAGATTCCATTAGAAGAGCCAATGTAAGATTAATGGGTATACCAGAGGGAGAAGCAAGGGAGATGAGAGCAGAGAATTTATTTAGAGAAATAATAGCTGGGAATTTCCCAAACCTGGAGAAGAAACAGGATATACAAGTCCATAAAGCTAATAGAACACCTTATTATCTTAAGCAAAAAGATATTCTCAAGGACACATTATATTAAAATTATCAAAAGCCAATGATAAAGAATTTTAAAGGCAACCAGGGAAAAAGAGACTGTAAAATAAGAAGGAACCCCTACTAGGCTATCAGCAGATTTCTCACCAGAAACTCTACAGGCCAGGAGAGAGTGGAATGACATATTCAAAGTACTAAAAGATAAAAATTGCCAGTCAAGAATCCTCTGTCCAGCAAAGTTAGCCTTCAGATACGAAGGAAAAATAAAGGCTTTCCCAGACAAACAAAAGCTAAGGGAGTTCACCACACTACATCTGCCTTACAAGAAATGTTTTTGAAAGGAGCTCTTCAAGCTGAGACAAAAAGACAAAAAAGGACACAAAACTGATTAAGGTGATACAACTAGAAATCCGTAACCCTTTTTTAGAATAATATATTAAACACTTAGTTATACCATAAAGGTTAAAGGAAAAGAGCATTAAAAATAACAATAAAGAGCAATAAAAATAAGTAGCATAGTTACTAAAACTTGGTAAAAAAATCATAGCATAGAGATAATTTGTGACATCAAAAAATATAAAAGAGGTAGAGTAAAAGAATGGGACTTTTGTAGGTGGATGAAGATAAATTTCTATCAGCAGGAAAAGGACTACTTTATCTATGAGATGCTTTACATAAACCTCATGGTAACCACAAAGCAAAAATCTACATCAGAGACATAAAACATAAAAAAAGGAGGAGACTGAGCAAATCACCATGGAAAACCACCAAGTGACAAAGGCAGACAGAAACAGAAGGGAAAAGAAACAATGGAGAGACAAAATAACCAGAAGGCAAGAGAGAAAATGGCAGTAGTAAATCCTTACATATCAATAATCACCCTAAATCTAAATGAATTGAACTCACCAATCAAAAGGCACAGAGTGGCTGGATAGATTAAAAAACAAAAACGACCCAACTATATGCTCCCTGCAGGAAATTCATTTCAACTCTAAAGACACACATAGGCTCAAAGTAAAAGGATGGAAGATGATATTCCAAGCAAATGGAAACCAGAAGAAGGCAAGTATAGCTATTCTTATATCAGACAAAATAGACTTTAAGCCAAAAAGGGTAATGAGACAAAGAAAATCAGAGGTCAATACATCCAGAAGACATAACAATCGTAAATATATACGCTCCCAACACCTGAGCACCAAAGTATATCAAGCAAATACTGACAGATCTTAAGGGAGAAATAGATAATACAATAAAAGTAGGGGACTTTAATACCCCATTATCAGCACGGATAGATCGTCTAGATAGAAAATCAACAAGGAAACACTGCAATTGAATCACACTTTAGAACAAATGGACTTAAAAGACATATACAGAACATTCCATTAACAGCAGCAGAATACACATTCTGCTCAAGTGCACATGGCACATTCTTTAGGATAGATCATATGATTGATCACAAAACAAGCCTTAGCAAATTTAAGAAGAATGAAATCATACCAAGTATCTTTTCTGACCACAATGGTATCAAACTAGAAATCAACAACAAGAGGAAAGTGAAAAGATCTACAAATAAGTGGAAACTAAACAACACACTTCTAAACAACCATTGGGTCAAAAAAGGCATCAAAAGGGAAATAAATTATCTTGAAACAAATGAAAATGGAAATACAACATATCAAATCCTGTAGGATGCAGCAAAAGCAGTTCTAAGAGGAAACTTTACAGCAGTAAACACATATATTAAAAAATTAGAAAGATCTCAAATAAACAACCTAACTTTACATCTCAAGGAACTAGAAAATGAAGAACAAATTAAGCACAAAGTTAGCAGAAGGAAGGAAATAATAAAGGTCAGAGTGGAAATAAATGAAATAAAGACCAGAAAAACAACAGAAAGAATCAATGAAACTAAGAGCTGGTTCTTTGAAGAGATAAACAAAATTGACAAACTTTAGGCTAGAATAAGAAAAAAAGAAGACAAATAAAATTAGGAATGAAAGTGGAGACACCACAACTAATACTACGAAAGTACATAGAATCATAGGACAGTACTATGAACAATTATATGCCAACAAATTACATAACCTAGAAGAAATGGATACATTTCTAGAAACACATAACCTACCAAGACTGAATCAGAAAGAAATAGAAAATATGAACAGACCAATAACGAGTAAAGAGATTGAAAAATGCCCAGCACAGAAAATTCCAGGACCAGATGGCTTCACTGGAGAAGAATTAACACCAATCCTCCTAAAATTCTTCCAAAATATCAAGGAGAAGGGAATACTTCCAAACTCATTCTACGAAGCCAGCATTACCTTGAGACCAAAACCAGATAAGAATACCACACGAAAAGAAAACTATAAACCAAGATCCCTGATGAATATAGATGCAAAAATTCTCAACAAAATATTAGTAAACTGACTTCAAGAACACATTAAAAACGATTATACACCATAACCAAGTGGGATTTATCCCTGGGATGCAAGGATTTTTCAACACATGCAAATCTATAAATGTAATATATCACATCAATAAAATGAAAGATAAAAATCACATGATCATTTCAACAGATATAGAAAAAGGATCTGACAAAATACAACATCCTTTTATCATAAAAACCCTCAACAGATTGAGTACGGAAGGAACACACCTCAACACGATAAAGGCCATATACAACAAACCTACAGCTAACATTATACTCCATGGAGAAGAAATGAAAGTGTTTCCCCTAAGATCAGAACAAGGCAACGATGCCCACTCTCACCATTCCTATTCAATATAGTACTAGAGGTCCTAGCTAGAGCAATGAGGCAAGACAAAGAAATAAAAGGCATCCAAAACAGAAAGGAAGAAGTAAAACTGTTGCTATTTGTTGATGACATGATCTTATATATAGAAAATCCCAAACAGTCAATCAAAAAACTGAAAGAATTAATAAACCATTTCAGTAAAGTGGCAGGATACAAAATCAACGTATAGAAACCAGCAGCATTCTTTTACACTAATGATGAAGCATCTGAAAAAGAAATAGAGAAAACTATCTCATTCATAATAGCATCAAAAACCAAAAAATACTTAGGAATATATTTAACCAAGGGGGCCAGTCCAGTGGCATAGTGGTTAAGTTTGTGTGCTTTGCTTTGGCAGCATAGGGTTCACATCCCAGGTGCGGACCTACACACTGTTCATCAAGCCATGCTGTGGCAGCATCACACATATAAAATAGAGGAGGATTAGCACAGATGTTAGATCTTCCTCAAGCAAAAAGAGGAAGATTGGCAACAGATGTTAGCTCAGGACCAATCTTCCTCACCAAAAAAAAAAATTAACCAAGGAAGTGAAAGATCTGTACAATGAAAACTACATGAATTTGCTGAAGAAATCGAAAAAGACACAAACAAATGGGAAGATATCCTGTATTCATGAATCAGAAGAACTAATACTGTTAAAATGGTCATACTACACAAAGCCATCTACAGAGTTAACGTAATTCCCAGTAAAATACCAATGGCGTTCTTCACAGAAATAGAAGAAACAATCCTAAAATGTGTAGAACCACAAAGGACCCTGAATAGCCAAAGCAATCCTGAGAAGAAAAGAACAAAGCTGTAGGTATTGCACTTCCTGATTTCAGACTATACTACAAAGCCCTAGTAATAAAAACAGTATGGTACTGGCACAAAAATACACAGAAGACATATTCTGTTCCAAACCAATGGAACAGAATACAGAGCCTAGAATTAAACCCTGGCATATATGGTCAACTAATATTCAACAAAAGAGCCAAGAGCACCCCTGGGGAAAGAATAGTCTCTTCAACAGATGGTGCTGGGAAAACTGGAGAAACACACGCAGAACAATGAAACAGCACCCCTATCTCACACCACTCAAAAATTAACTCGAAATGGATCAAAAACTTAAATATAAGACCTGATACCATAAAACTCCTAGAAGAAAATGTAGGAAAGAAGTTCATTAATATTAGTCTTGGCAATGACTTTTGGACATGATGCCAAAAGCACAAACAACGAAAGTAAAAAAATCACCAAACAGGACTACATCAAACTCAAAAGCTTCTGGACAGCAAAAGAAACAATTCATAAATGAAAAGACAATCTATAGAATGGGAGAAAATTTGTACAAAAACCATTTATCAGATAAGGGGTTAATATCCAAACTATGTAAAGAACTCATACAACTTAATAACAAAAAAACAAACAATCCAATTAAAAAATGGGCAGAAGAACTAAATAGATATTTTTCCAAGGAAGACATCAAAATGGCCAACAGGCACATGAAAAGATATTCAACATCACTGTTAGAAAAGCTATCATCAAGAAGACAAGAGACGACAGGTGCTAGCGAAGATATGGTGAAAAGGAAACCCTTACACCATTGGTGGGAACATAAATTGGTCCAACTACTATGGAAAACAATATGGACGTTCCTCAAAAAATTAAAAATAGATCTACCATATGATCCAGCAATTCCACTTCTGGGTATATACTCAAAGGAAATGAAAATAGGATTTTGATGAGATATATGCACTCCCATGTTTATTGTAGGATTATTCACAATAGCCAAGATATGGAAAAAACCCAAATGCCCATCAATAGATGAAAGGATAAAAAAGATGTGGTTTATATACACAGTGGAATAGTATTCAGCCATGAGAAAGGAGGATATCTGCCACTTGTGACAACATGGATGGACCTTGAGCACATGATGCTAAGGGAGATAAGTCAGACAGAGAAAGACAAATACAGTAGCCCCCCTCCTATCCATGGGGGACATGGTCCAAGATCGATCCCCAGTGGATGCCTGAAACCACAGATAGTACCAAACTCTCTCTATATTATATATTTTCCTATACATACATACCTACAATAAAGTTTAATTTATAAAGTAGGCACAATAAGCAATTAACAACAGTAACTAATAATAACTTTAGCATACGATGTTTTTTCTTTCCTTAGTAAGTTGAGAACTTTTACCTTTTCACTTAAAGGTAGCATTTTATGGCTTCTCTTTGGCATATCCAAATTGCCAACATCACTACTGTTGTGCTTTGGGGCTATTAGAGTAAGTAAAATAAGGATTACTTGAACACAAGCACTGTGATACTGCGACAGTCGATCTGATAACTGAGATGGCTACTGAGTGAGTAATGGGCGAGTAGCGTATACAGTGTTGATATGCTGGACAAAGGGATGATTCATGTCCCCAGTGGGAGGGAGTAGGACTGTGTGAGATTTCATCATGCTACTCAGAAGGGCATGCAATTTAAAACTTATGAATTGTTTATTTCTGGAATTTTCCATTTAATATTTTGCACACAATTGACTACTGGTAACTGAAACCACAGAAAGCAAAACTGTGGATAAGGGGGGAATACAGTACTGTATGATATCACTTATGTGGAATCTAAAAAAGTCAAACCTGTAAAAAACAAAGAATAAAATGGTGGTTACCAGGGGATGGGAGATCGGGGAATAAGACTGATGGTGTTTAAAAGTACAAACTTGTAATGAGTAGTAAATAAGTCATAAAGATCTAATGTGCAGTATAGTGAATATAGACAATACTGTACTATAATTATGTAATATGATAAACATCTCTATGATGGCAATCATGTTACAATATTTAGATATATCAAAGTAACACGCTGTATATCTTAAATTTATACAATGTTACATATCAAATTTATTCAATAAAAAAATATTTTCCCTTAAAATAACTTGTCAAGATACTATTCCTAACTTCTGGATGAAAAAAAAATGCCTTTTATATATAAAAAAATTTTAATACAAATGTAATAAGTACTTTAAAGTATTATAAAATCACAAAGAATAGAAAATAACAAAAACAGTTACAATCCCATCACCCTGTGATAATCACTGCCAACATTTTGATGTACACAGTTTGAGACTTTTATATAATTTCTCACTAAATAATATCACAAATGGCTTTCTATGTCAACATATACGCTAATACCACAAATTTTTTAATAGAATAGTATTCTATTTTGTAGATCATCGTAATTCATTTCACCATGTTCTGCTATTCAACATTAGGATGCTTCCAATTTTTCCTATGGTGAACATTACCAAAATGCTCTCAAGAAAGATTGTAACAATTTACATTCTCTTCAAAAGTCTAGTAGCCTTTACTTTACTACATTCTTGCAATAACTGGACATTGTAATTTTTTAATCTATTGGATTGGCAAAAAAAGATATTAGTTTAATTTGTAATTCTTTGATTGCAATTCTTTGATTACTACTGAAGTTAATTTTCCTGTTTATTGGCCATCCATATTCTTTATGAACTGCTTTTATAGAGTGCAATAGGAATTTAAAAGATGATGAGAAAATAGGGGAAAAGCTATATTGAAAAACAAAACAAAAAGGGTAAGAATTTCCCAGACTTGAATATATGAAAAGAGAGACAGAGTGGGAAAAACCATCATGATGAAGACTGCATCAGGAGAGAATCATCAATAGACGTTAATTTTAATGAGGAATAAGCTATTTACATATTTTTAAAGTGGCTCTCCACATACTGCTTATTGGTTTCACTGGAAGGGGAAAAATAGTAATTGTATATATGGTGAGCAAATTGAGCAATACTTTGGCCAGGTGACCAAAATTAACATTACCAATGAACAACAGGTGAACATCACGTGCCTCCAGATGTGATATCTTAAGAACGAATAACAACACCTATTCAGTATTCTGGCCTAGAATGCAAAACCCTCAGTCTTATAACAATGAAACAGAGAAATGCAAATTAAGAATATTCTACTAAATAAAAAGGGATGGGGTACCATATTCTTCAAAAATGTGAATGTCATAAAAAGACAACAAAAATATAAGGAAAGGTTCCAGATTAACGAAGGGTAAAGACACCTGGACAACAGAATACTTGATTCTAGATTGGATCTTGTACTAGAGGGGGGAAAATGCTATAAAAGACATTAGGTCAACTGAAAAAATTGTATTATGGACAGCCAGATTAGAGAAAATTACTGTATAAGTGTTAATTTGTACCATAATTGTACTATGGTTATACAAGGGTATATTCCTATTCTTAGGAAACAAAACCAATGTATTTAGAGATAAAGGGCATGATGTATGAAACTTACCCTCAAATAGTTAAGAAAAAAGAAATTATGTGTGTGTGGATGTGTGCGCACATGTATGTATGTGTTTGTGCATATGACAGAGAGCAAGCATGTGTGCGTAAGACAAACGAGGTAAAATGTTAACAAAAGGTGAATCCGGGTAAAAAGTATGGGAGTGTTGTTATTACTACATATATGTATATATATATATATATGCAACTCTCTGTAACCTTAAAATTATTCCCATATGAAAAGTTAATTTAAAAAGTGTACCCTTAGATATTTTGGGGCAAAGCAGGAAACCATTAAACTCAAAGAGAAAATGTTAAAAGCTACCAGAGACCAAAAAAAAAACCTTTCAAGTTCTAAATGATAACAACTGTCAACCTAGAATCCAAGACCCAGTAAAATTATCATTCAAGAGTGAAGATAAAATAAATTATTTTCAGACAAAGACTAGAAAATTTTACCACTCAGAAGCCCTCACTCAAAGAATGACCAAAGGATATATTTCAGTAAGAAAGAAAATGAATCCTGAAGGAAAGAAGCAATAATGAGCAATGATGACATGTGAGAAACAACAATAAGCAAAGAAGCTTGGTAAACCTCATAAGTACTGTTAAAAAATTGCTGGGTTTCAAAATAAGGTAATTAAAAACAGATAACAATAATATGGAAGATGACATGAGAAGAGACTGAAGAAAGTGTTCTACTGTCCTGATAGAATTTGAAAAAACAGAGATATTAATTGCTTCAGATTTCCTTAATTCAAGTACACATGTCTTAAAAATTTAAGGATAAACTCTAAAAGAACAGAAATAGAATGTGTCACTTTGAAATCAGTAGAAATGCAGGGTAAGGGGTAAAAGGCAGGAAGGAGAAAAAAGAAGCAGAGAGAAAAGATGATAATTTTGTTTTTATAGACAAGCAATGTAGACCCAAATATCTCAGTAATCACAACAAATGTAAACAAATAACTTTGTTGAAAGAGATATTCTTATGTTGGATTCTTTTTAAAAAATTTTAGTCAAATATTGTACAAGCACAAAGAGATAAAACATTAACACAAAAAAGATAAATATTAAAGAAAAATTATATCAGGCAAAAATGTTAATCAAAAGAAAACTAGTGTAGACCAAATAGGCTTTAAGACAAAAAGCATTATTAGGGAGAGATAACGAGTTATTATTTAATGATTAAAAAAAAATTCACCAGAAAGGTAAATCAACTCTGAACATGTTTTAAGTTCAATTCTGAAACATGTTTTAAGTTTAATTTTTCAATTTTGAACTTAAAACAGCTTCTAAACATGCTAGATTTTTTGGCAAGCTTTATCAAGGAAAAGAAGAGGTATACATTAGTATAATTAAGAATAAAAGTGGGGCATATAACTACAGAAATGAGAAATATTTTTAAAATCATAAATACTATGAAAAACCTAGTGCTAACAAATACAAAATCCGAGATAAAATGAACAATTTTCCAGAAAAATATAAATTATGAAACGTAACTGAAAAAAGAAATATAAGATCTGAATCAATCTATTACTATTAAATGAAGTGAAAAAGCAGTAAAAAATAAAAAGACAAAAACAAACTCACAAATAAGCATTAGATCCAGAAGGTTTCAGAAGTGGTATCTACCAAATTTTAAGAAACAGATATTCTCTATCTTTTACAATGTGTAAAAGAGAACAGAAAAAAGTAAAAACTCTCCAAATCATTCAAGAATTTTTATAATCTTGATGTCAAAACTGGATAAGGACAGCTTGAAAAAAATAAATCATAGGCCATTCTTATATATGAACATTGTTGCAAAAATCCTAAACAAATATTAGCAAAAGGAATTCAGCAATATACAAAAATTATATCACAACTAAGTAGCATTTATCGTAAGAAAGCAAAGGATGAGAGTAATTGAACAATAGAAAAATATAAATGTGGGGCTGGCCTGGTGGCATAGTGGTTAAGTTCGTGTGCTCCACTTCAGTGGCCCGGGGTTTCACAGGTTCAGATCCTGGGTGCAGACAGACGCACTGCTTATCAGCCATGCTGTGGCGGCGTCCCATATAAAGTAGAGGAAGATGGGCACGGATGTTAGCCCAGGGCCAGTCTTCCTCAGCAAAAAGAGGAGGATTAGCAACGGATGTTAGCTCAGGGCTTGTCTTCCTCACACACACACACACACGCACTATATATATATATAAACGTTATTTCCCATGTTAATTAAATGAGAAAAAAATACTTGATCATTTCAATAGAAGCAAAAAAAAAAGGCATTTGAACATTTGATAAAACTCAACATTATCCATGCTTTAAAACAAAAATCCTAGCAAGTTAATAATAGAAGGGAATTTCTTCACATATGTATAATATATACACACACACAGAAAAGATCCAGAAGGATATACACCAGGATGCTTAAAATTGGTGATATCTAGGAGTAAGAATCTGAAGTCCTTATTTTAGTTTTTATTTTTCTCAAGGTTTTTTACAAGGTACATGTGCTACTTATGTAAAAATTAAAAGGTAATTTCTAAAAATATGTTTAAATGAAAAAAATAAAATAGGAAGGAGATATATCTATCAACTTCAGAAAAGTAGTTACTACTGAGTAGGGAGAGTAGAAAAGGGATGTTTTGGAGAAAGTGTATAGGGAAACTTTAAAGTAATATCTTATTTTTAAAAATATGATCTAAAGCAAAAGTACCAAAATGTCAAGTAGGTACATGAATGTGTTAAATATTATTCTCTTTTCTGTATGTTCAAAATATTTCAAAAGAAAAAAATTAAAAGTGCTTTAAGAAATTAAAGATATTGAATGAAAAAAGAAGAAAATGTAAATAGTGATTATCTCTGGCTGGAAGGACTATGGTTATTTTTTCCCCCTAATTACTGTAAATTTCAAAATGTCTTTAAACATTTTAATAAGACAAAAAAAGTTTAAAATACTTTAACTGATTTTTTTCCAAAAGGAAATATCACAGAATTCTAACTCTTTAACAATTTTTAAAAAGCAAACTCAAAGGATAACTAATCTTACCGTCACTTATTTTTTATTAATTAATAAAGAAATATATACTTAAATAACAATACTGCATTTGTTAAAACGGGTCTATAAATGTCAATTGTTTTAATCTCTTCTTAGTGTTGTTATAACTCAATTCTGAGGACTTATGCCCTTGTGTAAGCAAGGACCCTAGCCCACCTTATAGGAGTAGTTTTTACAATATTCCTAGTAGGTGGTCATTCAGCCTCTGTCCAAATACTTCTGATGGCAGAAAGCTCGATAATTCAGAGTACTGATTTCATTATCATTGGACAATTCCAGTTATTAGGAAGCTCTTCCTTGTGAATGAGCGGACACCTGCTTCCCAGAAAAATCCGTTAGGTTTGTACTGCCTTCAGGAACATCCAAAAGCATATCGATTTCTCCTCTTCCACACAACAGCTCTTTAAATACTGAAATAAATTATATTTTCCCTTAATTTGAATCTTATTCTTGGTTCCATGGTTCTTCCACTGTTTCTTATATGTCAGGTTTTCAAGCTTGCTCTCCATATGTCAGTTTGTTACCTAAAATTTGGTACTTGTTATCAGATGTGATCTGGCCAGTAAAATTAGTTATTATTACCTCCTAGGACCACCACCACGCTTGGTTAACTGTTTTTTTTCCTTTTGTTAACTCTTTAAGCGGCTATATGATTATTGCTTCACAACCAAAACCCTAAACAGGCATACCTCGGAGATATCGTGGGTTTGGATCCAGACTACTGCAATAAAGTGAATATTGCAATAAAGTGAGTCACACAAATTTTTTGGTTTCCCAGTGCATATAAAAGTTATGTTTACCTGTACTGTAGTCTATCAAGTATACAATAGCATTGTGTCTAAAAAAACAACGTATGTACCTTAATTAAAAAATTCTTTATTGCTAAAAAAGGCTAACCATCATCTGAGTCTTCAGTGAGTCACAATCTTTTTGCTGGTCGAGGGTCTTGTGAAAAACGCAGTATTTGCGAAGCACAATAAAGCGAAGAGCAATAAAACAAGGCATACCTGTACTTTTTTCAAACATGCATTACTCTCACGCCAGGTCTCCCCAGATGCTACCCATAAAATAGACAGAAAAATACTGAAGACTTAACAGTTAACTTGACTAAATTTTATCTTGTTTGTTTGGGGCCAGATTTTGAGCCTAGGGAAATCAACTCAATCTTAACCTTGTCATCCATCAAATTAGCTGTCCCTCCTATTTCTGAACCTGTCATGAATGCCACTTTACTTCACTGATCCATCCATCCATTTATTCCTTTAAGAAACACCAATTCTAGCCAGATAGTGTGTCAAAAGTTGCAAATACAAAATCAAATAAGACTTGTTATTGCTCTTAAGGAACC
Organism: Tapirus indicus; assembly: GCA_031878705.1. Lineage (NCBI taxonomy): Eukaryota > Metazoa > Chordata > Mammalia > Perissodactyla > Tapiridae > Tapirus > Tapirus indicus. The sequence continues at coordinate 6,945,535 of CM062933.1, forward strand.
TGGTCAAATTTACTTGATAAACATGCTGAAAGGGAAAGGGCCTAAGATGGCACCCCAAAGCACTCCCCTAGAAATGTTCTCCACAAGCTGACAGCTGTTTATTTATTTCTACCCTCTGGGTTCAGTTACTAATCCAACTGTAAAGTTTTCTAACATTATTTTCAACCAGTCCACATGTCTCCATTCAAACACAAACATGATTTACTGTATCTACTACATACTATCTATACTATATCAACTATATATCTAGATATACTTTATCTACTAGAGGTCAGTAGATATAGTACACACCAATAGCATATAGATGTATAATGTATATATTATATACTATATAAGTGGTACAGTATGTAGTATATACTATATAGTATATGGTATAGTATACAATTTAGAATAGATGTATACAGTATATGTATATAGTAGAATATTACAGTATATCTTGATGTACCAATCTAGCAATCCTACAGGGAAAAAAGGATAGTTCTAAGTGAGAAAAATTTCCCAAAACATTAAAAAATTTGGTAGAGACTGGCATTAAGTTTACTGATTGCTAATTTCTAACATCTACCTCTGCCTACCTTTGAAAACACTGGTACTTGCTTCTTCTCACTTTTCTTATCTCTCCTAATTTTCCTAACTCCCCAAAGTATGCTGACAAAGGCTCTGAAATCACATTCACAAGGTTCTTCAGTCCTCTGGGGTATAATTCATCTGAATCTGGAGAGTGAGCTCGGTTAAATGAATTATCCATCTCATTATTTCTTTATCTGCTTTGAGTAGGATAAGACAGAAGCAAACTTGGAATCCAGTAGTTATGCTTCCTTTGAGCATTACAAGTAGTGGGCTTTGGTCTTATTATTCTAATGAAACCTCTGCTATTTTTCTTTAAAATGTCTGTAAGCCTTTGCTTACCCTGAGTTTTTGTCTTCCAACATAATTAGATTTTACTCCACAGTTTTTACCCGTTAGCACCAAAAATAAAACAGATTTCAGAAGCGGTTCCTGCTCAACAAATTGTGTACAGAGAATAAGCATGATATGACAGATTTCAAAAAACTATTTGTTTCTTTTACAGTGTGTGAATCATCTTATCAGAAAATACAGTAGTCTCCCCTTATCTGCAGGGAATACGTTCCAAGACCCCCAGTGGATGCCTGAAACTATAGATAGTACTGAACCCCAGGTATACTATGATTTTTTCTATACATACATACCTATGATAAAGTTTAATTTATAAATTAGGCACAGTAAGAGATTAACAACTAATAAAATAGAAAAATTATAATATACTGTAAGAAAAGTTATGTGAATGTGGTCTTTCTCTCTCAGAATATCTCACTGTACTGCACTCACCCTTCTTGTGATGATGTGAGATGATACAATGCCTATGTGATGAAATGAAGTGAGGTGAATGATGCAGGCATTGTGATGCAGAGTTAGGCTACTACTGACCTTCTGATATGTCAGAAGGAGGATCATCGAGCCATGACAATGTTGATAGGTGAATGTCAGGAGCAGACACTGTGAAACCACAGATAAGGGGGGACTATTGTACTGATAAAATAGCCAAAGTTAATTTCAGTATTTTAATTCATGCTATCATTAAAAATTATGAACAAACACAAATGTACTCTCGTAAGAGGAACATATTACTCAGCTTTTAAATGTGATCAAAATTCTAAAGGTTTTACTAAAATGATAATAGAATAACAGAAAGAGCAACAGAATGGGAGACAGAAGACTGCAGTTCTAGTCCCAGACATGTGGTTCCAGTAACCTGCGCAGTTCTATGTGACCTAGAAGAAGGCAAATAACATCTCTTTGTCATAGCCTTCTCAACTGTTAAATGCTTGAACTGGACTAGACTAGAGAGTTCCCAAGGAAGGTGTTTCAGGAGCTGCCACAGATTGCTGGGCTGTGAGTTTCTGAAGCCCTCTTTGCAGCCCAACTCTCTAATCACTGCACAAAACAGTTCAGCCTTTATCTGGTTCCCTGTGGAGAATTGCTAAAATTTGAAAAACAAATGGACCAAATTAGTAGTTTTATACTTTAAAAAAAAAAATAGAACCCTTGAAGTCCATTGAGCTTAATCTGAAAACCAATGCACTACTTGAGGTCAAGATGGTGGCATAGGCGGACTCTGAACTCACCTCCTCCCATGGATACAAAAGATTTACAACTAATTTTGGAAAAATTACGCCTCAGAGAGAACTGAAAATTGGATAAGAGGAACCTCTGCGGCAAATGACAGTCCTAACTGAGGCAGAAGAGGCAGAAATTCCCTTCTGGAGAGAAAAAATGCCACCTTCACAAGCCGCAACACTTCACAGCCCCCTGGGAGCAATCCAAAGGTATGCAGCCTTCCCTGGCAGAGGCTGGGTACTAAGCCAGGAAGCACAGCTGCTATAGACATTTTCTGGACTGAGCACAACCGAGATGAGTGTCATAATATCTGGCTTTGCTGGCTACTAACAACAGGGAATACCCATGGAAAAGCTGGGACACAAAGAAGTGAAAGCCAGCTCTTAAAGGGCCCACACACAAATTCACCCATTTCGGAAAGCAACCTAAAATTATCAGAAAGAAAGGCATGCAGTCCTTTGGTGAAATGAGACTCACCTGATAGGCTCCGGATGCATCTCAGTGAGAGGTGAGACCTCTAGAGGGACTGGGACATTGGTGGTGGCCATTGTTGTGACCTGGTGTGGGCATGCTGACAGACACTGGCAGACACCATTGGAGTTCTTCCTGTGGCCTGTTAGCCCAGGGTCTGCCCCACCCACTAGAGCAGTGGTTTAATCCAGCTCAGCCAAGGAAGGCAGCCCACCCTAGGGACTGGCCCCACCCAACAACAAGCCCTGGGGCAACTCATGGGCCTGCTTAAGGGAGCAGCCTGGCAAGTGGGTCCACCTCTGTGGTGCAGGGCAAGCCCAAGGAGCGGGTGGAGAGTGTGGGGCCCCTGCATTGGAGCAGGGACCCTGCACTGGGTCCACTTTAGGGGGTTGGGGCGTGCACACAGGGAAAGACTGTGCTGACTGTGGCCCTGCGGGCAGCGGGGCTTCTCAGCTATAGAAGACTTGTGCTTCTCAAACAGCCACATGGGGGATCGGCCCCACCCTCCAAAGCCTGAAACAATTGGGTACTCCTGTGCCTGGGGCCAGCCCCATCCAGCTGCAACCCTCAGAGAGCTAACAAGAGTCTAATAGGCCAGAGGCTTAGAGCAATTGTAAGCCCCTGAGCCTAACAACCAGCCATGCTGGAGGCCTACTCATTTAATAGAAAAACTGCAACAGGAATGTGCTATTAGACCTTGCAGCCAACTGTGCTGGGGCTCCCCACACCTGAGAAAGAGACTGAAGGGCCTACAACAACCACACATAGCTGTGGATTACAACCAGCCAGCCAGAGGGACAGCTCAGCCTCCCTGGGCACCTACAGCAAGAGCAACCCTGCCACAACAGAAGAACACACATAACCCACACAGGGGTCACTCCTGGAACATTTGGAACTGATGATGAGAGGGAAGCACACTGCTGGACCTCATAAGGCATTATTTACATAAGGTCACCTCTCCAAGATCAGGAGATGTAGCTGACCTACCTAATACATAGACACAAGCACAGAGAAAGAGGAAAATGAGGAGGCAAAGGAATATGTTCCAAGTAGGGGAACAGGACAAAACCCCAGAAAAGGAAATAAATGAAACAGAAATGAGCAATCTACCTGACAGAGAGTTCAAACAAAGAGTCATAAATATGCTCACTAATCATAGGAGAAGAATGGATGAACTCAGTGAGAATGTCAACAAAGAAATGGAAGACATGAAAAAGAACCAATCAGAAATGAAGAGTACAATACTGGAAATGAAAAATTCACTAGAGGGACTTCAAAGCAGAGTAGAGGATAAAGAAGAACAGATTAGTGAGCTGGACGAAAGACTAGTGAAAACCAATGCACTAAACCATTCCTATGGTCCTTTCAAACTCCAGAAGACTACCATGCTTTGATGTCTTTAGTTTTAAATGATTTACTTTTCTTTAACTGCATTTCTCTATTTTTATTCATATATTAGGTGCTGATAAGTACCAGGCACTGAGTCAGACTCATTATGAACTTTATCTCTAACACTGCATATCACCACCTGCAAGGTTTTACAGGCTGGAAACTGAGGTTCAGATAATCTAAGGGATATAGCACATCATAAACATAGCCTCTTATAGGATCAGAATTTGAACCTGTTTGTTTACATAATGTGTATGTGTTTAAATTTTCAAGTTTCATTAGGAACTTAACAGCTTAAGTTGGCCTTGAATTGTAAGCCAATGATTTCTTACAACTAAGTTGACAAAATTCATCAATTTTCCATACTAAAGATGCTTTCATAAAAATATTTTTTAAAATACGTTTTAAAATCATCTTGGGTAATATTAACACAAGGAAAGCCAATTTAATCCTAAAAAAAAAATAGAATTTAACTTTACTCCAAGAAGAACGATTATCCAGTAGCATTCTTTGGAACCTTCTATTAACAAATAGCCAAAAATGATTTTAAAATGCTTTATTGATGCAGAGACTCCCACTTAACAGGAATTTTCCATTAGCATACTTACATATGCATGCAAAGACTTATGTTCACTGCCATGTACATTTATATCACCCATATAAAAGACACTAATATATACACTAATGAGGAAAGGGTTCAATATATTATATCTATACAATGGAATAGAATGTAGATTTTAAAAGGAATGAGGCAGGATAGAGTGACATCACCAAGACCTGACAAAGGTCATTTTTGACTTTGCTCCCCCTCACAAGAAGAACAACTAACAACTATTCATGGACAAGACACCACTGAGAGAATCTCAGAACATGGGAGTGAGGCTGAAGAACCCCCCTGCACCACAGAGACCAAGACAGACTGCAGTGGAAGGGAAGAGGGATGCTGACCTCATTGCCCCTCCCCCAGGCGCCTGGCGCAGCACCACGCCTGTGGTTCCTCCAGTGGGAAAAGAGAGCCCGGGAATAACATCCAGCCCGCCCCCAGCATTGTGGGTCACTTTGTGGGAGCCCCTACTCTGGTTTCACCCCAAGAGAACTACAGGGGAATCTATAGGGATCAACCTCTGGGAAACTGATTGTGAGGGAGAAGCGGGGTGGGGCTTTCAAAAACCAGCACACAGATCTTGGCAACCAAGTTCCTACCCACAGAGCCCAAGGAGTCATCCCAACCAGCAGCTTTGCTCACCTGCAGAACCAAGTCGGTGGTGCAGTCAGACCAGGGAACTTGGCAGGTGGTGAGTCTGCTTAATTCAGGTCCCCAAACAAAGAGTTTTGCCAGCCCTGGAGCCTGGTCTGCCCATGCGCACCAGAAGAGCTTAGTCATAGCCTGACTTGCTGCAGAGTGTGGCCCCTGGCTCCATCTGATGGGAAGGACCAGCAAGAACACCTGGAAGCTGTGTAACCCAGCAGTGCTCTAGCCAAGAGGCAGGCGGGCAGAGCTGATGGTCCCCAGAGCAGAGCCAGTGGCCCTGTTCAGCCAGGGAACTTGGGGCACGGGTTGGCTTGAGTCAAGACCATAAATAAAGAGCCTTAGCGGCCTTGGAGCTGCTTCCTCCACTGCACTCGGGCAGGAAAACTAATTTGTGGCCCCACTTATTGCTGAACACAGGCTTCAGCCCACTCAACCGGGAAACCTTAGCAGAGCACATGGGAAGCTGCACAGCCCACCCAACAGCCCTGCTTACAGTGGCACTTGAACAGAGAGCACAGCTTGTGGCTTTCCCTGTCTGCAGAGCAAAACTGATGCACATGGTGATGGACAAATAATAATATACAACTAAAACCCCACAATGTTATAAACTATTAAGACATCAATAAAAAACAAAACAAAACAAAACAAAAACTGATGGCCTCCCCTGACGGGAATATTCAGTGCACACTCTTGTCTGATTCAGGTCCCCAAACAACAAGTTGTGCAGGCCCTGGGTGCACAGGGCAGGGAAGCTAATGCGTAGGCCCACCTTTTGCTGAGTATAGTACCTGGTCCCGGACCATCCAGTAAGCCCGACCAGAGAATCTGGGCAACAGCAAAGCCCATCCTAGAGCCAGCAGACATGTCCAGAAACCCAAACTGAGCTGACTGGTGAACTGTCTCTGCCAAAGCAAACCTGTGAAGCCTGGAGGGGGAGACTGCTTACTCAAATGTGCAGATGCCAATGTAAGGAATCAAGGATCACGAAAAATCAGATAAATATGATACCACCAAAGGAAACTAATAAAGCTCTGATAACTGACCCCAAACAAACAGAGATCTATGAACTGTCAGACGAAGAATTCACAATAATTTTCTTAAAGAAGTTTAGTGAACTACAAGAACACATACACAGACACCTAAGCGAAAATAGGGAAACAATGCATGAACCAAATGAGAAGTTCAACAAAGAAATAAAAAACATCAAAAAAGGGGCTGGCCGGGTGGCGCAGCGGTTTAGTTTGCGCTTGGCAGCCCGGGGTTCATGGGTTCGGATTCCTGGAGCCTGCCGACACACTGCTTGTCAGCCATGCTGTGGCAGTGTCCCATATAAAGTAGAGGAAGATAGGCACAGATGTTAGCCCAGGGCCAGTCTTCCTTAGCAAAAAAGAGGAGGATTGGCAATGGATGGTCTTCCTCAGAAAAAAAAGAAAAACCAGATAGAAATCCTGGAGCTGAAAAACACAATAACTGAATAAAAGAATTCAATAAAGAGCTTCAAAAGCAAACTCAACCATGCAGAAGAAACAATCAGTAACCAGGAAGATAGGACATTTGAAATTATCCAGTCATAGGTGCAAAAAGAAAAAAGAATGGAAAAGAGTGAAGAAAGTCTACGGGACTTATTGGACACAATGAAAAGAAACAACATTCTCATTATGGGAATTCCAGAAGGAGAAGAATAAGAAAAAGGGATAGAAAGTATATTTAAAGCAACAATGGCTGAAAACTTCCCAAACCCGGGGAGAGAAATAGGCTTCCAGATCTAAGAGGCCCACAGGATCCCAAATAGGTGAACCTGAATAGGGCTACACAGAGACACATTATAGTTAAATTATCAAAAGTCAAAGATAAAGAAAGAATTTTAAAAGCAGCAAGAGAAAAGAGAGAAGTTACACAGAAGGGAACCCTCATAAAACTATCAGATTTTTCAACAGACACTTTTCAGGCTAGAAGAAAATGAGATGACATATTCAAAACACTGAAAGAAAAAAACCATCAACCAAGAATACTATGCCCAGTGAAGCTGTCCTTCAGTAATGAAGAAGGGAAAAGGCTTTCCCAAACAACAAAAGCTGAGGGAATTCATCACCACTAGATCTGCCTTGTGAGAAATGCTAAAAGGGGTTTTTTGAGTGGGAATAAAAGGATGCTAATTGACATTATAAAAACATAAGAAGGCAGTTTAAAACTCACTGGTAATGGTAAATATATAGTCAAAGTTGGATTTATCCCAAATAAACAACCCAACTCTATGCCTTAAGGAACTAGAAAAAGAACAACAGACTAAGCCCAAAGTTAGCAAACGGAAAGAAATAATAAAGATTTGAGCAGAAATAAATGAAATAGAGAACAGGAAAACAAGAAAAAAGATTAATCAAACTAAGAATTGGTTCTTTGAAAAGAAAGACAAAACTGACAAAACTTTCGCTAGACTAACCAAGGAAAAATGAGAGGACCCAAATCAAAAAATTGTAAATAAAAAAGGAGACATTAGAACTGATACCACAGACATACAAAGAATTATAAGAAGTTACCATGAACAACTATATGTCAACAAACTGGACAATCTAGAAGAAATGGAAAAATTCTTGGAAACATACCAACTACAAAGACTGAATCAGGAAGAACCAGAAAGTCTGTATAGACCAATTACTAGTAAGGAGATTGAATCAGTAATCAAAAATCTCCCCATGAAATAAAGCCCAGGACCAAATGGCTTCACTGGGGGACTTGACCAAACATTTAAAGAAGAATTAATGCCAATCCTTCTCAAACTCTTCCAAAAAATTAAAGAGGAGGGAACATCCCCAAACTCATTTTACGAGGCCAGCATCACCTATACCAAAGCCAGAAAAAAACACTACCAGAAAAGAAAACTATAGACCAATCCCTAGTGAATATAGATGCAAAAGTTCTCAATAAAATACTAACAAACTGAATTCAGCAGCACAGTAAAAGGATAACTGACCATGATCAAGTGGGATTCATACTTGGGATGCAAGGATAGTTCAACATAAGCAAATCAATCATTCTGATACATCACATTAATAGAATGAAACAAAAAATCATACGATCATCTCAATAGATGCAGAAAAAGAATTTGCCATAATTCAACACCCGTTCATGATAAAAACTCTTCACAAATTAGGTCTAGAAGGAACATACCTCAACATAATAAAGGCCATATGTGATAAGCCCATGACTAACATAATACTGAATGGTGAAAGGTTGAAAGCTTTCCTCTAAGATCAGGAACAAGACAAGGATGCCTACTCTCACCACTCCTATTCAGCATAGTACTGGAAGTCCTTCACAGAGCAATCAGGCAAAAAAAAAGAAATAAAAGGCATCAGAATTGGAAAGGAAGAAGTAAAACTGTCTTTATTTGCAGATGACATGATTTTATACACAGAAAATCCTAAAGACTCCACAAAAAAACCTGTTAGATCTAATCAGTGAATTCAATAAAGTTGCAGGATACAAAATTAACATATAAAAATCAGTAGTGTTTCTATAACAATGAATTATCTGAAAAAGAAAGAAAATCCCATTTACAATAGCATCAAGAACAATAAAATACTTAGGAATAAACTTAACCAAGGAGGGGAAATATCTCTACTCTGAAAACTACAAGACATTGATGAAAGAAATCAAAGACACAAATAAATGGAAAGGTATCCCGAGTTCATGGAATACAAGAATTAATGTTAAAACATCCATATTACACAAAGCTATCTATAGCCATCAATGCAATCCCTATTAAGTTTCCAACAGCATTTTTTATAGGAGAAAAAACGATCCTAAAATTTATATGGAACCACAAAGACCCCGAATAGCCAAAGCAATCCTGAGAAAGAAGAACAAAGCAGGAGGCATCACACTTCCTGATTTCAAGCTATACTATAAATCTATAGTAATCAAAACAGTATGGTACTGACATAAAAACAGACAAATAGATCAGCAGAACAGAACTGAGAGCCCAGAAATAAAGCCAAGCATACACAGTTAACTAATAATTGACAAGGGAGACAAGAATACTCAATGAAGACAGTCTCTTCAATAAATGGTGCTGGGAAAATTGCATATTCACATGTAAAGAATGAAACTAGATCCCTATCTTACACCACTCACAATAATTAACTCGAAATGGATTAAAGACTTAAACATAAGACCTGAAACTATGAAACTGCTAGAAGAAAACACAGGAAGAAAGCACTTTGACATGGGTCTTGGCAATGATTTTTTGGATATGACACCTGAAGCACAAGCAACAAAATCTAAAATAAACAAATGGGACCACATCAAACTAAAAAGCTTCTGCACAGCAAAAGAAACAATCAACAAAGTGAAAACAAGCTACTGAATGGGAAAAAATATTTGCAAATCATATATATGATAAGAGGTTAATATCCAAAATATATAAAGAACTCATATAATTCAATAGCAAAAAAAACAAGTAATCCAATTAAAAAATGGGCAAAAGACCCAGATAGGCATTTTTCCAAAGAAGATACAAATCATGCGTCACTTAACAATGGTGCTATGTTCTGAGAAACGTGTCGTTAGGCAATTTCGTCACTGTGCGAACATCATAGAGTATACTTATACAAACCTAGATGGTATAGACTACTACATACCTAGGCTATATGGGACTAATCTTATGGGACCACCATTGTATCTGCGGTCCATCACTGACTGAAACGTCATCATGCAGTGCATGACTGTATACAAAAGGCCAACAGGTACATGAAAAGATGCTCACTAGTCATTAGGGAAATGCAAATCAAAACCACAATGAGATATCACCTCACGCCTGTTAGAATGACCATTATCAAAAAGACAAGAGATAACAAATGCTGGGGAGGATGTGGAGAAAAGGGAACCCTTGTGCACTGTTGGTGGGATTGTAAACTGGTACCACTGCTATGGAAAACAGTATAGAGGATCCTCAAAAAATTTAAAATAGAACAACCACATGATCTAGCAATTCCACTTCTGGAAATATATCCAAAGGAAACAAAAACACTAAGTTGAAAAGATATCTGCAGCTGCATGTTCATAGCAGAATTATTTACAGTAGCCAAGACATGGAAACAACCTAAGTGTCCATCAGTGGATGAATGGATAAAGAAGTTGTGGGGTGTGTGTGTGTGTGTGTGTGTGTGTGTATGTATGTATATGTATGTGTATGTGTATGTATGTATACGTATGTGTGTGTGTATATGTATATGTATATACATATATACAATGGAGTATTATTTGGCCATAAAAAAAAACCAACAAGAAAATTCTGCCTTTTGCAACAACACAGGTGAACCTTGAGGGCATTATGCTAAGTGAAGTAAGTCAGACAGACAAAGACAAATACTATATGATCTCACATTTATATGTGAAATCTAAAAACAAAAACAAAAACCAAACTCACAGAAAGGAGGTCAGATTTGTGGTTACCAGAGGCAGGAGGTGAGGGGAGAGGGAATTGGAGACAGGTGATTAAAAGGTATAAACTTTCAGTTACAAGATTAAGTACTAGGGATGTTATGTATAGCATGAGGACCATAGTTAACACTGCTGTATGATACATATGAAAGTTAAGAAAGTAAATCCTAAAAGTTATCATCACAAGGAAAAAAATCTTTTTTCCTTATTTTGCTTTCTCTTTTTATTGTACCTATATGAGATGATGGATGCTAACTAAACTTATTGTGGTAATTATTTCACAATAAATGTAAGTTAATCCATTATGCTGTATACCTTAAACTTACACAGTGATATATATCAATTGTATCTCAATAAAACAAAAAAATTAAAATAAAAAGAATGAGGCAGATTTTATACATGTGTGAGTGTATACATATATATGACATATACATTGGTATGTAAAGAACAGTAAAATATACTTTTTCAGTGAAAAACCAAGTATCAAGCAGTATGTATGGTACACTCCCATTTGTAGTTAGAGAGTAAAGAAAAGGATATACATGAATTTGTGCATGTAGAAACAATTTCTTAACAGTGATTATTTCTTTGGAAGGAGTCTACAAGGATAGCATAGAAAGGATATGCATGTTTCACTGTATACCTATTATTTGAATTTTTAGGCCCTTTTTCAGTGCTTCTATTATTTTTTCAATAGAAAAATTATTTTAAATATTAACACAAAATTGCTGTAACAATTGTTCTATCTAAATGGGTAGTTTCTAAGGACCCTGCAAAACTTATTCTCTGGAATGGTTTTAAACTTTATCCTTCTGTCATAGATCTCATAATTGTAAATTTTCTCCCACCAAAAATGGTAAAAATATTTGTAAATAATATAATGAAATCTAGCCAATTCTTTGAATTATTATGCAATAAAAAATTAGGAGGCTCTCAATGTATGATATTTTATTTTACAAGTAGTTCCTTTTTTTCAACATTAGAAATCTTTCATTTCTCCAATATTCAATAATAGACATAATAAGAACTTAATTTTTTTAGAATAAATATAATTTACCATGCTAAAAACACTTTTGACACATGAAAGATTTAAAAATATGATTTAGACTCATCAGATTTCAGAACTGAAAGGGGCCTCAGAATCATCACATTTAACTCCTCAGATGCAGCAACTGAAACCTGGGAGTTAAGAGAGCTGCACGGTCAGAGGTGGACAAGAACAGAGCTGACCTCCTGGTTTGACTCAATTATTCTGTCCTAATTAGCTTCATTTTTTAGAAATAATGCAGAACAGGTAGGTGAGGCAAAGGCAGGCCTTCTGGATTTGGTTTCTGAAGGATGAATGGGCAGTAAAATGTTTAGTGCAGATACCTAGCCAAGCGAGTAAGGTATGGCAGAGAAAGATGCAGGAAAAGGGACCTACTGGCCCACTACCAGACAGCTCAATTGTAGCTCTGAATAAACTAGGAAAGTAAGAGAAGATAATGCTGAACCAATTCTTACTTTTGAAAACGGTTTGCAGTGGAGGACAACATTATTTTTATCAACAAGAAACAAATACCTGCTTGATGGCAGCTCTAGGGTCAAGGGAATTTGAATACCAGTCTCTTACAGGAAAATCTATCAAAAGGAAAAAGAAGGGGCCGCCCGGTGGTGCAGCGGTTTAGTTCGCGCTTGGCAGCCCGGGGTTCGCTGGTTCGGATCCCGGGCGCCCGCCGACACACTGCCTGTCAGCCACGCCGTGGCGGTGTCCCATATAAAAAAAGTAGAGGAAGATGGGCACGGATGTTAGCCCAGGGCCAGTCTTCCTCAGCAAAAAAGAGGAGGCTTAGCAACGGATGTTAGCTCAGGGCTGGTCTTCCTCACAAAAAAAAAAAAAAAAAAGGAAAAAGAAGTCTATTCAAACTTTCTTTCTCAGCTCCAGGATACTCAGGCTACTCAAGTTATTCCTCCAAATCTTTAGAAATTTCTAGGAAGGGAAAGAAAGCCTTGTTAATAGTTTCATTATGTTTTTCTGACAAGGTAATTTACTTTGTGCCAATTCAATGTGAAAACAGAGTTGCATTTTTCAATGTATTAAATGTGTGCCCTATAGTTTACTGGAGTCCATTTAATAATTATGTACATGCTATTACATTTAGTCTTTTCATAAAACTTAGTAGATAATTTCCCTTCTAATGATTACGGATTCTGATGATAGTTACAATTCATATTTGCTTTACGACATGCCAATGGTCATATCGGTGACTAATTCGCCACTGCATCCTTGGATAGAGAATGCAACCCCAACTTTGAGTCTTTCTCCCGCGGGGTGACACAGACTTGGTGCCTTTACCTTCAGCCCGTACTGGAGGCCAAGCCCAGGCCCAATAAGCAATGGTGCAGTTTGGCAGTCATTAAAGAAACTGCATCTTGGGGGAATCACTAATGAAACTGCTAACAAAGAACTGTTTATGTTAAATCAGTGATTCTCAAAGAGTGGTGCAGGGACACCTAAAAGTCCCTGAGACACTTTCAGGAGTCTGTAAGGTCAAAACTATTTTATAATACAATATTATTTGCTGCTTTCACTCATCGTCATGAGCATATAGTGCAGTTTTCCAAAGGTTATATAACATGTAATATTATATAATGAAACATGTCAACATTTGGAAAATCTGCTAATGCAATGAACAAACATTTTCCAAATGATTAATGCGTGATATTACAAAATCATTCATGGGTAAAACATTCAAAGGAGAAGAAAGATCAATGGATTTTAATGTGACAAAGTACAAAAAGTTCACTGATACAGTCTCAGATTCCACATTGCAACAAACCTTTAAAAGACACAACCTACTAAGTTTTAATGTAGTATCAAAGAAGAATATCCAGTTATCTGAAAGGCTATTAAAATATTCCTCCATTATCTAACTCCTGTAGACACCTGTGTGAGGCTGAATTTTCTTTATATTTATCAACCATAACAACATATTGCAACAGATTAAATTCAAAAGCAGCTATAAGGACCCACTTGTCCTCTATTAAGCCTGACATTGAAGAAATCTGCAAATATATAAAACAATGCCACTCTTATCCCAATTTATTTTTGGTTTAGAAAACAGACGTTTCTCATTAAAAGATTGTATGATAACGTGGTGAGTTGATTACTACTATCTTTAAGTAAATTAAGACATATTTTTAAATAGTCTCAATTTTAATTTCTCACATAATAAATATTAATAGATACACACACATCAACAAAAGCTTAAATAACTACTAATATTAAAATAAATAAATATATTAAAATGGGGCTGTCACTTTGACAGGATCCTATTCAATAAATTTATTGAATAAAAGCCAAAATAAAGGTATAAAGCCAATCTTAAATAAAGTAATAAATACGTAGTCCAACTTAGTTGTTTGCCCCTTTATAAAGAACTCAGCAAGTTTAGCCCCATCAAGTAGTTCTTCATCCCTGGTATATGGCCTGGGACGGGGCAGGCCACATGGCGCAAGATGGGGAAAAAGAACCCTCAGGGGTGACTGTCTCCACTCACACCTTTGGCTGTTTGTCTCTCTAACCACGAACCCACTCCTAAACTACCGTGCTCTCAAATTACGGAGACTCGCTACATTCTGTCACTTCCATCCACTAACGAAATGAGCCTGAACCCAACTTACAGGTGGATACTCAGAGGAAGTTTTTCACAACTCAATTATTTATAGGTAATCTTGAAGAATGCTTTTTTCCCTCTCCCCTAAGAAGAAAATGTAACTCACAAGGAGAGTAAGAATTGTGGCCTGAAATCCTTCCCAGAATGAGACAATCTATAAACAAACAAACAAAGCTGCCTACCATAAATTCCAGCTTAAGGACAGACCCTTAGAACAAAAACTGCACCAAATGAAAAACAAAAAAACACCATACAGCCAGCCATCCTTAGGAAAGAATAGCACAGAACTTCAAGATAGCACTACTAGGCTGTTACTGCAATTCAAGGAATACTTAGGACTTTCTTGGGTTTTAGTTAATTTGCAAAATGAAACAACAATCGAGCTCCTAGATTTCCCCCTTACTCAATTAGTGGTACTGACTATAATCTATTGAGTTTGAAGAAAAAAGATTAACTCAGTGTTGGATAGAGTAAAATCTGAAAAACTGAATGAGGTACAAAAACAAAAGCTAAATTTTACACTAAATTAAGAAACTCAATAGTAAATATTTCAAATTCTGGATTGATTACTGAGATTATGAAAGATATAATTACACATAATGGGCGAAAGCCTTTAGGAAGTCTGAAAAGATAAGCTAAGAAGTGAGAATATTACCCTCAGGTGGGTTGCAGAGGCTCCTTCACTCAGGAGAGAGAGAGTATGGTGTGACAGATCAAGTGAGACTGATTTGAGAAGTAGGTTCCTAGTAACATATTAAATGTTGATTCCAATACAATTTCAACCACAACAGAAATGAAGCAGTTGAGATCTCCCAACCAAACTTTGAGGCTTAGAGCTAATAAACTCAACACTCCTAAAACTTAAGAAGAAACATAAAACCAAGCCATTCTTTCATTTGCATAAAACATTCATAACCCCTTGTGAAAATAATTATTACAACAAAAATAAGTTTTGAAATTTGAAAATAAAAGTTCAAAAGTAATTTTCTCATCTAGAAAGAATTGGGCTGAATTACAATTGCTCCAAAGAAAATGAAATATTAAGGTATAAATATAACAAAACCTGTATGGATTTGTATCCTGAAAACTACAAAATGATGACAAAAGAAATCAAAGATGACCTCAATAAATGGAGAAATATACTGTGTTCAAGAATAGGAAAGTTCAACATAGTAAAGACGTCAATTCTCCACAAATTGATCCATGTTTAATGCAACTCCTTTCAAAATCCCAGGAAGGTGTTTATAAACAGACAAGTTTATTCTAAAGTTTATATGGAAAGGCAGAGGACCTAGAGTAGCTAAAATAGCTAAAATTTTAAAAACAAAGCATAACATGAAAGGAATCACTCTGATGTTAAGGTTTACTGTGTAGCCTAATGGAAAGAGTGTGGTATTGGCAGAGGGATAGACACATAGATCAATAGAACAGACTAGAGAATCCAGAAATAGACCCACAAAAATATGCCCAACTGATTTTTTTTTGGGGGGGGGGTGGGAAGACCAGCCCTGAGCTAACATCTGTTGCCAATCCTCCCCTTTTTGCCGAGGAAGACTGGCCCTGGGCTAACATCCGTGCCCATCTTCCTCCACTTTATATGGGACGCCGCCACGGCATGGCTGACAAGCAGTGCATCGGCGGGCGCCCGGGGTCCGAACCCGCGAATCCCGGGCTGCCAGGCACGAACTTAACCGCTGCGCCACCGGGCGGCCCCTGCCCAACTGATTTTTTGACAAAGGTGCCAAATTCAATGGAGGAAGGATAGCCTTTTCAACAAATGGTACTGGAACAACTGGGCACCACAGGCAAAAAAAAAAAAAAAAAATAGAACTTCAACCTATACCTCACACCTTATACAAAAACTAACTCAAAATGAATCATGGACTTAAAAGTAAAATAAAACCATAAAACTTTTGCATAAAAACATAGTAGAAAATCTTTGGGGCTACGGGCAAAGGGTGATAAGGATAGGTGAAAAATTCTTAAGATTTGACACCAAAGCACAATCCATAAAAGAAAAATCTGATACATTGGACCATATCAAAATGTAAAACTTTCCCTCTGATAGAACCTGTGAAGAGGATGAAAAGACAAACTACAGACTGGAAGAAAATATTTGCAAACCACATATCTGACAAAGGATTTATATCTAGAAAATATAAAGAACTCTCAAAAATCAACAAAGCACAAAAAATCCAATTAGAAAATAGGCAAAAATCATGAAGAAAATGAATAGAATCTACAGATGGCAAATGAGCACATGAAAAGATGTTCAACATCATTAGCCATTAGGCATAAAGCAAGTTAAAACCACAAGACAGTGCTACACACCTATCAGAATGGCTACAATAAAGAAGAGTGATAACACCAAATGCTGTCCAGGATGTGGAGAAACTAGATCACTTATACATTGCTGACAGAAATGTAAAATGGTACTGCTACTCTGGAAAAGAGAATGGCAGTTTCTTACAAAACCAAACATGCACTTATCATACAACCCATCAAGTGCACTTTCAGGCATACATTCCAGAGAAATGAAAATTTATGTTCACACAAAAACCTGCACATAAATGATCATAGCAGCTTTATCAGTTAATGGCTAAAAACTCAAAACAACCCAAATGTCCTTCAACAGGATGCATCATAACACTCTGTGGTATATCCATATCATGGAATACTACTCAGGAATAAAAAAGGAATAAACTATTGATATATGTAACAACTTGGATGGAGCTCAAGAAAAAAATGAACTCTGCTAATCTCAAAAGGTTAAATACTATATGGTTCCATATACATAACATTCTTAAAATGGCAAAATTATAGAAATGGTGAACAGATTAGTGGATGCCATGAGTTAGAGGCGGGGAAGGCAGGAAGGTAGCTGTGCCTATAATAGTTGGTAACACAAGGGATCCTTGTGGTGGAACTGTTCTGCATCTTGACTGTGGTGGTGCTCACATGAACCTACATGTCATAAAATTACACAGAACTAAATGTACACACACACACAAACAGAAGCAAGTGCATGTAAAACTGGTGAAATCTGAGTGAGGTTAATGGATTGCATCAATGTATCACAACCGATTCCTTGGTTGTAA
This sequence comes from Tapirus indicus, assembly GCA_031878705.1. Lineage (NCBI taxonomy): Eukaryota > Metazoa > Chordata > Mammalia > Perissodactyla > Tapiridae > Tapirus > Tapirus indicus. The sequence goes on from CM062933.1 coordinate 6,962,982, forward strand.
TATTATATCCTACATTATGCAGTATGTTACCACTGGGGACAGTGAATGAAGGGGATAAGGGATTTCTCTATGTAATTTTCTTACAAGTGCATGTCAATCTACAATTAACTCAAAATAAAAACTTAAAAAAACTTTTTAAAAAGAAAAAAAAGTAAGAATTGAGGACACTAAACAGTGAACAAGTATTTCGAAGACTTATCATTACAGATTACTGATTTTCATACTCCCAAGTGGGCAGCCACATAATTTAGCTCCATCTACAACTTAGAATCCACAGACTTATTCTGTTTTTCCTTCTTCCTTCCTTCTCCTCCCTCTTCCATCTCTCCATCAACCCCCTTCATAAGTGGCTATAAGAGAGAACCACAGTATATATGTGTGTATGTGTGTGTGTGTGCACTGCAATTCCATGTTCTCTCTATTTTTATATAAAGACACACAGAGGGCTTTTATTATCATACTTATTCATTAGCATTCTGTGCCCTTGGTTCCTAATTTCAAAATTCATTACGCAGAACATTTTAATACTTTCCTCTAAAAATAATTTAAATGTCAGCTATTTGTTGTTTATGACAATAACTGCTTCCAGCCCCCTACCTCCACCCCACCTCATAGGTAAGTGGCCCTTAAAAAAAAGTTTCCATAAGTTTGCTCTGCAGTTTGAGTTGATCACTGGTGGAGCCTATACCATAGGATATCTTCAGTGTACTGAAACAGAAGATAATGATCGCTAATTTTGGAGAATAAGCTAGGCACTTTTTCTGGCCACTGATGCACACTGTATTTAATAAGCCACTGCCCCTGGGCATGGCATTGGTATAGTAAGCATGGTATACTATACAAAGAAGTACTATAACAAATCATGTATTAAAAACACCTAATTAATACACTGCAGAAAGCTAATTAATTTACAGTTCTGACTCTCCTTTGCTCAGAGCGCTTTCACAGCAGGCTTTATTCCCATACTTTTTCCCTACCTTTGCTTTCCAAACTCCTCGTCAATTCGAAGCAATTCTAAGCCCTGACTCAGGGCTTCTGTTTGATGTATATGTATTCAGCAGGTAGCATCTAAGTTCTCTGTGTAACAGGCGTGGGGTGGTACTCTTTTGCTCCGTCGTTTCAAGCAAAATATATTTTTAAAAGATCTGCTGTTTTCTCAGACTAGTATCTCAATTTTCTTCCACCCACTTCTCATATCAGTTTTTATTTGGGGGAGTAGGGGCTCACCCTGCCCCAAAAGATGCTTTTCACAGGGCCGCCCGGTGGCGCAGCGGTTTAGTCCGCGTTTGGCAGCCCAGGGTTCGCGAGTTCGGATCCCGGGCGCCCGCCGACGCACTGCCTGTCAGCCACGCTGTGGCGGCGTCCCATATAAAGTGGAGGAAGATGGGCACGATGTTAGCTCAGGGCCAGTCTTCCTCAGCAAAAAAGGGGAGGATTGGCAACAGATGTTAGCTCAGGGCTGGTCTTCCCCACAAAAAAACAAAAAAACAAAAAAAAAAACCAAAAAAGATGCTTTTCACAAATGTTCAAAGAAATAAAAGCAGAAAGAATTGTTCATGTGGCATTTCTTACACAATGGCCCCAAAATGTCAGTTTTATATAGCTATTATAGTATCATTTTCAATTTCAGAGAAACAATCAGATAATCGAATAGTGTATTTCCCCAAAATGACTAAGCTGCACAAAATTAAACATTCATCCATTAACAAGTGGCCAATTAATGCATACAATCTTTTGCATCTTGCTCTTAAATATACAATCTTAAATTTTTCCTAATCCCTTACTCAGAAAGATAATACTAAAATAAAATAGTTTTAATTTCCAAGCAAATGCAGAACTGCAATAAGCAGTCTTAACAGAGCATATTAAATGCCCAATGAAAAACAACACAAAACAGCACAACTAGAAGCTGTAGATTTTTTACCTTAATTCTTCTTTCGGTGTCATCTAATTTTAACTCTGCTGAAACTAGTTTCTTTGCCAAGTCATCTCGTTCAGGCAGGTGTCTAGCTTCAGAGATCTTTTTCAGTTTCTGTAAGGAAAATTTTGTCCTAAATAGTTCACCTTCTGCATCTTTCACCCTTTTCTCAGTTGCCCGTTCTTTCTCTTGAGATTTTTTTAAGCGCTCTTTCAGTGCTGTAATCTCATTGTTATGACGAGCAATAAGTTGTGAGATTTCATTTTCTGTATCTTCAAACTTATTCAGGGCTTTCTCCTGTCTGTATTGAAGCCTTTTCAAAGCCTTATTTTCTTTTAGCAGCTCAGCTAACTTGACCTGGAGTTCAGTTACTTCATTCTGCAATTCATTGATTTTTAGCAGTCTTGCAGAAAGAACCCGTTTTGTAACAAGATCAGTATCTTTCCGAAGTGGCTCCCTATTGAGGCTCTGGGAGCGAAATCCCACTCGGACTCCCTTTCTGTTTGGTGGACCCTTAGGACTTGGTTTCCTAGGGGCTAAAAGAGAAACAGTAATAATGTAAAGGGAAAACTGTACCAAACATAGTATTATTTACTCATCCTAACACAAGTGGATCCTTTAGTTATTTTGGTCCTTAAAAAATGATTTTACTATATATAGTTAAATACCAGGTTTTATTTAAAGCTCTTAATATAATGTTTTTATTAAGAAAGACTTGGAATCTTTTAAGAAAGATCAAGGATATTCTGTTCCATCAAAATGACATGCCAATATTTTATAGGGAATTACCTTACATTGCTTTAAAAGACGGCAGTATCAGACTTGACCATTTTTAACTTTATAGGTAAGATGGCAAGCCAGAATTCAAACACGGGCATCATCAGCATTAGCATGGGGCCTAATAAACACTGGACAAAACACTGTGATACTCAAGTTATTTGTGCCAAGATATTTGGGATCATTATTCGAAATGTGGAAGTGTATGTTTTCTCTAAATTAATTAGAACTCTTTTTCTTTATTTGAAGAAACAGGATGACAACATGTTGTACTGTGAGAAGACTTGGGTTTGAGACTCAGATTTACCACTTAACAACTCCTTGGGGGAATTCAACTATACTTTTCCAGGTCTATTTTCCCCACTCATAGAATTAGGTCCACCACCTACACAAGTAGGTTGTTGTGAGGATTAAATGAAGTATGCATGTAAGACAGAAACTTCTCCACAAATATTCTCTGTCAGTAATAAGAACGTAATCCCATTTATCAGTGATTAAAAGTGGAAACCAGTTTAGCAGTACAGATGTGATTCTAAATGCTTTCTCAGGGGGCTTTCTTTTGTGTGATGTTCAAATCAAAAACATCTGACATAATTTGAGAACAAAATACAAAAAAGTACGTCCTAAAAAATATAAGCGCATGAAATCTTTAAAGTATACATATTAAATCACATTTCACAAAACTTTGAAATGCTATTATTTTTACTAAAAGTTCATTAAACTTAGGCCTTAATATACAGAGCACCTCTCCTTTAAAAAAGGCATCTGGAAGTCTGCCACAGTTGAGAATAATGAATAATCTGCAAAGTGACTGCATTTTTTCAAGAAGGAAATACATTCCAGAGTGAAAAAAAAAAAAAAAAGAAGAAAAACTAGAAAATCCAACTTTTCCCTGTTGATCTCCTAGCCATGGATACCCTGATTCCATTATGTAAACAAGTAAAGAATAACAAGTAACATTTACTATTAAACATTACAAAGTTTCATTAAAAAGATGGAAGATTTTATAGAAGGTGTTTCGAATATGTACTGATTTGGGATTCCAACTCCATAAATGCTTGAATACATGAAGGGAAGTTGTAATAAAAAGAAATGAGGGAAAACCTACTTGCAACCTTGCAACTATCCTATCCAATATCGTAGTCCGCAGCCACACGTGGCTCCAGAGAAATTTGAAATGTGGGTAGTCCAAACTGAGATATGCCATAACTGTGAAATACACACTGGATTTCAAACACTTAGTTCAAAAAGGGAATGCAGAATATTCCATACAAAATGTTTTATATTAACTATATTTAGAAATGATAATATTTTGTGTATGTTGGGTGAAATAAATTATTCAAAATAATTTCACTTGTTTTTCTTTCTAATGTGGTTACTAGATAATATAAAATTACACATGTGGCTTGCATTTGTGACTTGCATTATATTTCCACTGAACAGCACTGCTTCAATTTTCAAACGAAGCATCCATCATTTCAATTTTATTTTTTTCCCGACATACTGAGTTAACAGAGTTTTGGCACCTGTATGCTACTATGGAATATGTACTTAGCTCTTAGAATGACATAAACTTTATACATTAAAGTGATTATCCATAAAGATGAATGTTAATCATTCCAAATCCCTGATTTTTATGTATACAATTACATTGCTCAGCAAACAAGATTTCATACAAACAGAAATTTGTTTTACTTGAAAAGTTAAAGCCTATATAATATAAGAATCAGGATAAAAATTTTCCACTAATATTTTACTTTCCACTAATATTTTACTAATACCTTTACTATTTAGTCAGACAGAAAGGGCTTCTACAACCAGCTTTTTGACATCCTAAAAATCTGAACATTTATTTTTAGCATATTCTATTAGTATGACTACAAAGTGATCATTAAAAGTACACTTAATCTGAACTCAAAAATATCTCCCATCTTTCATCTACCTTTTTTATTTTCATTTTTAAAACTATCAAGATGAAATATAGTGCTAATAGGAGTGAGAAGAAGAAAGATGACTGACTGTCATGTATATCATTCTTCATCTCCCCCTTGTAAAAGCAACCACCAAAAAGAGGGTGGTAAAATATTGCTTTTTTCTTCCTTCAGGGGTTAAAAATAAGACTCATTGACAAAACATGTAGTAAAGATAAACTATGCATCTACCAAAAACTCAAGATGTTTATATTACTGATAAAACAAGAAATATAATAAATATGTAATACACAAATACGTATAACCTAAAACTTTATCATTATACATGTAACTTCTGATAGAGCACCAATTTCATTTTTAAAAATAATTTGCTGAAAATTAAAAGGGAGGAAGAATATGCTATCAAAACATGCAAACCTGCGGGCCGGCCCAGTGGCATAGTGGTTAAGTTCACATACTCTGCATCGGTGGCCCAAGGTTCGCTGGTTCAGATCCTGAGCGCAGACACATGCATCACTTGTCAAGCCATGCTGTGGCGGCACCCCACATACAAAAAAATGGAGGAGGACTGGCACAGATGTTTGCTCAGAGCCAATCTTCCTCATCAAAAACAACAACATGCAAATCTGCAAGTTCAGGTGTTCAACATGCTATTTTAATCACATTTGTTCTTTCCTTAGTCTACACTGGTGATTGCAACTTAAACCAAGAGAAATTAACTCAGCATTTAAGGAAAGGTATCAGTTTGATCCTGTTGCTTGATCTGAGGTAGACAAATTACCACAGATTTTAATTCAGATGATGATGCAAAGCAGAAAACAGTATAAGTCAGATTGAAGACAATAATTAAAATTTTTCTGGATGATGCTAGAACTGTTTCATAGCTTTTTCTCAATTATCATCTCAAATAAGATAAGGCTTGAGAAGTTCTGACTCCTTAATTGGGTAGCCTGCTAAACTGCATCTGGGGAAGAAGTGAAAAATTAAAGTATTCCTACCAATAATTCCCTAGATAAGTAAATTATTTCTTGGGAATAAACAGGATTTTCTAAGGTTCAACGCTAATGTCTGTTTGTTCTTCATTATAGAGCAAAAGTTTAATATCAGATCATGCTCTCAACCACAAAATCCAAACAAGAGGCCTGCACTGAGACAGATTTGGAGGAAGAGACCAAAAAACCTGCAACTTCTAAGAAAGAAAGAAAAAGAGAAAGCACCCAACTGTTAAAAGTGTGGACATCCCTGGGAAGCTAGATCGGGGGTCATAAAGAAAAGTACAAATGTTTTGTGATATTTTTTTTTTTGCCTTTATAATACCTCAGAAACCCCAAGATAAGCATTTATTTAGGAAGAAGAGAAAACAAAATGAGAAGACTTAGTTATGGTTCTTCCTTCTGTATATAGTATGATTTTGAATATAACAAAGGATAATACACAGTACCATAAGCAACATTCATATAAATTTATAAAAATATATCCTATTCAAAATGTAAATCACCCTATTTCTAAGCATATATCAATATACATACTAACAGAAGAGTTTCATTCATCAAGCTTTCTTTAAGCACTCAAAATGACTCTTCCAAGCTACCAGACTCTTTTAAAGAACACTTACCTAGGTGACGCACTTGGCTATCTGAAATTTGTCTTTTAGGATTTATTCCCTTAATACTCGTAGGTGAAGAGGAATTGACCAGCGATGACCGGCCAGAAGACTGCGGTGTAGTTCCAAAATCAGATGAACAGTAAGAGTAACGGTGTTGGCCTGCCTTACTTTCTTGATCAGTATCTGGACTTCTTTCTCTTTCCCCCATGGTTTTGAAAAATGGTCTCTATTCACATAATTTCACAGATTCTTTTCTCCAGAAAAATCTATGACAAGCATGAAGAGCATTTTTCACAGTCTTCAAATTCTGTTGATAATATTACTGTGCAGTTTATTATCTCTACGGATCCGTAGTTCACAATTCACATTAGCAACCAGAAGACACACTTTCTTCCTCTACAATTAAGGAAGGGGAAAGGGAAATGCATATTTAATGAAACAGATTTCTACAGGTAATCACAACGAAAGATACTAAAAGCAAAATAATATACTGCTTACAATTTTTTAAAAGCTATAATTTAATTCATCTATATTTTCACGTAGTTATTTACAGGATTTGGAGAAAAGACAGATGGTCATAGCCTAGATAGAGAATATGAAAGTACCTGACATATAATTGCTTCTGAATAAATGTTAACTGAATTTGATTCTCTTGAACCTTAAGATTTATATCAACACAAATGCTGATTTTTAACAGGTGAATAATGATCAAATCACCAGTTTTTTCTTTTTGGGGGGGTACATAGTGGTGGTGGTGGTAAAGAACAAGCCTGCTAAAAAGAACAAAAAAAAAAACCATCTAAGATTACATAAAAATGTGAAACTAAAGTATATAAAATATTAATCAAATTAAAACACCTGATAAAAAACATTTGCAACATGACAGAAAAATGATTACCATCCTTAACACATAAATAAATACCTTATATCACTCCATAAGAAAAATATGAGGTCACAAGTTAAATGGGCAAATACATGTTAAGACCCATAGCAGGCAACACAAATGATACACACACAAGAATACTCGACCTCAGATACCATTTTTAAAACTATCAAATTATCAACGATTTTTCAAAACAACACGCATTGCTGCCAGAATGGCTATCAAGAAAAGATCCACAGAATTTTGGGGTAAAAAGTTGGCAAGATATATTAAAACTTTAATTAAGCTTTTAACCTTTGATCCAGTAATTCCATTCCTGGATGTCAAGAAAATAGCCCTAAATATAGGGGAAAAGTTATGCATAAACGTTTAATGCAGTACAAGGTTTTGTTAATAAAAAGGAAGCAACCTAATGTCTAACTGTTGCAGAATAATTAAGAAAAGTACTGTAAAAATCAATACGGCATAGAATCATGCAGCTGTTAGAAATGTTTACAAAAAGTTTGTGTTAACAAGGAAAATGCTTATACTATTATGGCAAAAAAAAAAAAGTTCAAACCAGGGTATACAATATGATCTCAACTATACATATTCATTGAAAAAATACTGAAAATAATGAATATCTTCCTATCTGAGCTAAGGAACTGAAAAGAAATTACAAAGCAAGGGATACGTATATACCAAAATAGTGTCTGTCTGGGCAACATGAATTTTAGATGATTTTATCTCTCTTAATATTTTTTATTTTCTAATAAAATGAAATTGGATTACTTTTATAATTAAAATAATTGTGTATAATATTTAGAAGAAATCCCACTGATGAAATTAGTTTTACAAATATAGTGGTTCTAGTAATAAATGAAAAAGATATATGCACAAGGCGGCAGCACTTCTGTTCACTGCAGCACTAGCGGAGTGGTCAAGGGCTAAAACAGTCAAACTGACCATCAGGAGGAACTGGCTACATACACCATAAACACCCACACCATGAAGTACAGAACTATGATGCTATCAAAGGAATGAGGACGCTCTCTGCATATTCTCTGCAGTCTGGAGTGATCTCCAGGATATATGAAGAAAAAGAAGATGGAGAAAAGTATGTATAGCATGCTACCATTTATCAGAGAAGGAGAGTTATAAATTTATATACATAACTTCCTATATTTTTTAAAAGTAGAAGGATAAACTAAACAATTTTAAAAAATGGGTTCTCTAGGGGAGTGCTGTCCAATAGAACTTTCAGCAAGAACGGAAATGTTCTATAATCTGTGCTGTCCAGTATGGTAGCTAGCCACATGTGGTTACTGAGTACTTGAAATGTGGCAAGTGTGACTGAAGAACTAATTTTTAATTCTGTTGAATTTTAATTAAATTTTAAAAGCCACATGCACAGGTGGTTAGCTGATTAACAGAACAGCTGCAGGGGAAGGGAGGAAGCAGAGTTTAGGGACAGGGATAAGAGCTAGACTTCCTTGTCTATAACTTTTGTAGACTCGACTTGGGAAATTATAATTTCTAGAAATTAGATTTTAAAAAAGCAATTCCTATAGTCAAAAGAAAATGAAACAAATCAATCTAACTACATATACAACTGGTGGTAAAACCACACAGATTAACCAGTCCAAACGCCTTTAAAATACAATGATTTGACCTTATATTCCTAGTGAGAAATATCCTGACAAAAAAGTGCAAAGAATCTTTTTAAAAACTATTTTCAAAAATCATACTGTTGGTATTGTTATTCTCAGACTAGTACATATGCACTGTAAAGCAAATCAGTAATTCTGTTGGTGCGGTTAGACAGAGTTTTCAACATGGGAAGAAACAAATACACGCTAATGTAAGTATTAAAACTCCGTAGTCCAAAATTTGAATTAGGAGTATCAGTATGAATTTATGATAGATTTTATATTTTTTTAAAAAACTATTTCCTAGCTCTGTCCATTGAAAAATCCTAGAAACAAACATTCCTAGCATGCAGATGTCACGTCTAAATACTATTTCCCTTTAAAAGAAACTTGAGCTCCCTGTAAAATGTCTTATTCCATACCTGAGGGAAGAAACACACAAGATGAACCTAAGAATCTAGAAATTTGATCATACTAGAAAGCAAGGAAGCTATCAGACACTACTGATGGAGTGTCAAAAGGGTGCAGGAGCCAACTCGAAGAAGCCCCTACTAGCCAGAGATGGGACAATTTCATAATCAATAAGAATTCTATCAGCAAAGGATTAAAACACATTAGATATGTTTAAATGTATGAGGTCATATGGCATTTTAAGAAACTAGTCTTCTTCAGAAGACGCTAGGGAACCAACTCATTCATCTGAAAATCAATATATAAGGAGAAAAAAAATCAAACGTGTATCTTGCCTACACTGTTACAAGCTGTACCTCAAAACAAGAAAATAGTAGACAAGGAGTAGTATTTCTTTACGGAATTATTCTAGCTAACATGAAAAAGGAAATATTAGAAAGACAGAATTAGAATATTGCCATTTTGCAGCCACTAATGAAATAACAAAGCTAGACAATGATCACTACTGGCTGCTAACACCACAGAAAAGACACAACCAGACACGGTGCGCCTCCAGATAGGACACAACGAAACCTCTGAAGTAATCTGCTCCCCCTACAAGAAAAATTAAGTCTGATTCTGATCAAACCTCTAAATGTAAATTGTGACAATTTACAGAAAATACAAGGGGCAGATGTACAAAGAAGCAATTAGCAAAATCCAGACTGTGGCAAATTCTATAGGACAAACTGGTTTCTTTAATGCATAAATTGCAAGCAGAAACAGAAGAGATAGGGAGACACCTGTATATTAAGAAAGTCTTAAGGAAAACAAACCATTGCAACCTGTGAACCTTATTTCAATTTTGATTCAAATTACATTAAAAAAACTGAGAAAACTTAAACACTGACTAGATATTTTATGATATTAAGGAATTACTATTGCTTTAGATGAGATAATGAAATTGTGGTTATTTTTTTAAAAGAATCCTTATCTTTTAGAGATATACGTTGAGATATTCATAGATAAAATAAATGGTGTCTGGGATTTGCTTCAAAATAACCCAGGGGAAGTAGGTAAAGACGAAAGGTAGAGAGGAAAGAAGATTGGCCATGAGTTAATAATCGTGTAAACTGGATGATGGAGATTGTGGCTTCACTATTCTAGTATCTCTACCTCTGTATTTGTTTGAAATTTTCCTTAGCAAAAAAGATTTTTTTAAAAAGCAAGCAAATAAATAAAGAAACTTAGAACTCTGATTTTACTTGCTGGTGTATTAGTGTCTGGCAATCTCAGTCTGTTACAATTAGCTATTGGATCTGAAATCAGCAATTCTAATGACAAGCACTAATATTAAAAAATACATAAATTGGCCTGAATCTTTCACTCTGCAATTATAAAAGAAAATATTTACACATTTAAAAAAACTGTCTTGAAAAAAAGGATGATGAATTAGAGCAATTAAGTGGCTCTACCACTTATTAGATTTGTAAATCTGGAGAAGTCACCTAACTTCTCAATCTAAATCTAAATCTCAATTTTCTCATTTGTAAAATGGGAGTAATGATAGTAACTTCCTTAGAGAATTGTTGTGATGATTAAATGGGATAATTCAATAACTATCACACAATAAGCACTCAGTAAATATCAACAATTACATTTACAATTCAAACATACAAAATGCTCAATAAATTCTGATTGATGTTCCTTGTCAAAGACTTTCAGTTTTAATCCAAATAATATAATTAAAAGTTGATTATATGGTATAGATTATTTCTGTTTATATGCATGTAGCACAGTAACTCCCTATGACCTATCTCATCTAAGTCAGAGGTGCCACCTAACTTTTCACTGCAGAGAGTAAGAACCTGCCACTCATATCCTATGTACCAGCACTCACTCTCTCCCTCTGCCCCAAATATATGCATGAAGTTAAAAAAAGAAGAAAAAAAGGAAATATCCACAGCCTCACTATACAAGTCCTACTCCCTGGGAGAACTATTGTAATGGCTTCTACTTTTACCCTTATACTATTTCTTTTGTGTGTGTGTGTATGAGGAAGACCAGCCCTGAGCTAACATCCGCTGCCAATCCCCCTTTCTGCTGAGGAAGACTGGCCCTGAGCTAACATCTGTGCCCATCTTCCTCTATTTTATGTGGGACGCTGCCACAGCATGGCTTGATGAGCAGTGCATAGGTTTGCGCCCGGGATCCAAACCTGCAAACCCCAGGCCACCGCAGCGGAGGTGAGAAAGATGAGTTAAATAACTCATGTCTCATTTTCAATGATTCAACATGCAACCACATGTTGGTTATGCAGGGTTTTTTCCTTAGAATTCCTAATTGTCCTTTTCCTTATTCAGAGGAAAAAACATCCTTCTTATCATATTACTGATATCTACCAGCTTCTTAGTCATTCTATCTACAGCCTGAAATCCATTCTGTTCTTCCTCTTAAAGATATTTTTCCTGGAAACCAATGATCTCCTAATCTAACTTAAACCAACTACTTTCTAGACCTGTTACACCACTGTCATTCTGGAATTACTTTTACTGTAGTCCTGAGTTAATCCACTATTTCTAGTAGCCCATGTCATTGTCTTTATTAGTTTTCATCGTTGTGTTACTGGTCCATATCCTTAGGTAACTTCTTGAGAAAGGGTATGTGGGTTAGGAGGTAAATATTCTGAGTCCCTAACATGCCTAAGAATGGCTTTATTTTGCCCTCATTCTTGGTAGTTTTCATAGATTCCAAATTCTAAGTCAAGTCATTTCCTCTCAGAACTTGGGAGACACAGCTCCACTATCTTTTAAACCTTCAGAGCACTTGTGAGATGTTACAGTCATTCTCTTAATCAACATATATATTTTGAGCTCTCACTATGTAACAGTTGTGAAAACAACAACAAATCCTTGCCCTTATGGAGTTTACCCTCTAGTTATGCTCATCTGATTCTCTTTCCTTCACAGATTTTTTTTTTTTCTTGCTAGGAGCTTTTAGGATGTTCCCTCCCCTAATACTAAAATTTCACAATGATGTGCCTAGGTGTGGGTCTTCTTTCACTGATTGTGTTGTCCTTTCCTCCCCTTCTTCCTTTTAATCTGGAAATTTACAGCTTTAAGCACTAGAAATGCTGTTATGTTACTTTTTTGATAATTGATTTTTCCTTTACTCTTTTTGAAACTTCTACTGGTTAAACAACAGACCTGCTCTCTTTGTCTTTTTGCTATTTTCAAAGAGATTTACTCAATTTGTCTTCTAAACTAGCCAGGTTTTTTTTGAATTTGTGCAAACATCTTAATTTCCAAGAACTCTTTCTTAGTCTCATTTTTTAAATAATTATTCTGTTCTTGCTTTACTGAGGCAATATATCTTCATTTCTCTGAGAGCACTCAACAGCCATTCTATGTCTATTCTGTCTAACTCTGATCTATGAATTATCTCTGTTTCATATGGTGACAATTTTTCTGTTTATCTTAGGCTTCTTTTTTATATACTGCTGGTTTTATTTCTGTGGAGGTAATTTTTGGTTGTTCACTGATATTTAAGAAAGAAGAAAAAGGAAGAAGGAATGGAAACTGTGTACATGTGAGTAGGGCTTCCTGACAGGCACACTTTGCTTTAGAATGAACAGCAGAGAACCAGCCATTATGCAGGGGACTCCCTAAAAGCTAGAATGAGGAGGGATTATCTCCTGGCACAAACGTCCCCCATGGCAACTCTACTTCTCCTTAGTGTTGTCTTTATTTTTATTTCCTGAAAAAATTAGCTCTGTATTTTCTGATGGTAAAGGGAGGGAGGGATGAAGGGCAGGGAGCATTCATTACGTTGACTGTCACTGGGCATGGGCTTGGGTGGGAAAGGAGGCACAACTATTCCATACATAGTTTTTCAATTATTCTTCCTTCCCATTTGCAATCATCCTTTCTCTCTGACTTTTTAAATCTCAACATTCTCTGAGATTCGGTTAGATACATCAGAATCTTTCTTTGCTGCAGTTCCCTGTTAAATATTTGGGAAAATAGTTTTCTCTGTTCCAGTCTGTTTCATCCATCATTACTCTTTGCCTCTGTCAGAAATGTGTTGTAATCTCTCATCTACTGCAAGCATTCTATCATCCCTTCAATAGGTTTACTCTTTTTTTCTTTAATATTATTTTAATGTTGTCTCCATGGAGAGAGGAGACAAATACATATGGTCAGATCTACATCTTTAACATCAAATATAAATCATTTTAAGCCAATTATTTCTCACAATTATTCTCACCCTTTTAAAACAACTTGATATAAGCAAACACTTTTCCTAAATCCATGAAATTACTATTCAATTCATGTACTCATCAGGTCAACAAAAATTACTGATGATACAGATGTCATTTTAGACAATAAGGAAACCAAGATAAGCAAGAACACACTGTGAGTTCTTTTAGGGCAGGGTCTGGCTCTTCCATCAAAGAGAGACAATTAAGAAAAACAGTCACAATAAATTATTTACGCATCTTTTATAATTCCCTAAAAATGTTACATGCTAATTACATGAAAACACTTTCTTAATAGTGATAACATGGGGCCGCCCGGTGGTGCAGCGGTTTAGTCCGCGCTTGGCAGCCTGGGGTTCGCGAGTTCGGATCCCAGGCGCCCGCGGACGCGCACTGCCTGTCAGCCATGCTGTGGCGGCGTCCCATATAAAGTGGAGGAAGATGGGCACGGATGTTAGCTCAGGGCCAGTCTTCCTCAGCAAAAAGGGGAAGATTGGCAACAGATGTTAGCTCAGGGCTGCTCTTCCCCACCAAAAAAAAAAAAAAAAAAAAAAAATAGTGATAACATATTCCAGAATAGCCCCAGAAACACTAGAGAATATTTTCTTATCTTTGCCAAACTTCTGATTATTTAGGATCTATTCTGAAATAAGGCAGGTATTTCTAACCCACATAGACTTGTATCATCCCATACTATGTTACAATTCCTCCTGACAACAAACACGTATTCTTCAGAAAATATAGCCACCCAAAGATCTAAGCCTTCCTAGAGAATAGAAACTTAGACACTTGTGAAAATTCACTTTTAGAAAATTCATCCTTAGTCCTTACCTGGCTGACAGTGCTATCAGAAAAACAGTTCAGACAAGCAAACAGGCAAACAAAAGTTAACAAGGTAAAGAAAAAAAGAAAAGACATGAAATATTAAACCAAAAGACAGAAGAAATTGATAAACATGAGATAAGGCAACTATTAGAACAATAACTGTTAACTTTTATTACAAAGTATAAACAAATAAAAAAGTACTATAGCTTAATAAGATTACATAACAATTTGGCACTGGAAGGAACCATGGGGAATCACTCCTTTTCTCTGCATAGTTTAAGGAAACTAAGGCCTAGAAAAACAAACGGATTTCCCCAAGATCACAATTATCAATGGTCACAGAGCTAAGTTAGTAAAACTTGAAATGGACTACATGTTTTCTGACTTTTACTTGAGCGACCTATTCAATATTTCGGTATCATCAACCAGAGGAGAACGACCTCATCTCTGAAGCCACCTCCATCTGCATCTATCCCATACCGTTGCCCTCCCTCTGCTAAAACTGAAGAAGCATTTCTGCTCCTTGTTAGAGCTAAATCTTTCACCTGTCTTCTTTCCCATACCTTCTCTCCAACTCAAGGATTATGCCCTCTCTACAGGTTCATTCCTATCAACAAAGAGGCTCTAATAAAGCTGTAGCTTTGACTCATGTCCCACTGCATCTACAACCCAATTTCTCTACTCCAATTTTCCAATAAAATTTTATTGAAGAGTAATCTAGAATGTTATCTCTACTTCTTTTTCAACCATTTTCTTCTGAATCCACACTAGTCAGGTTTTCATCCCCACCCCATTCCACTGAAATAGCTTTTGTCAAAATTGACAATGACGTTCGTCTAGGCTAAATCCAATAGCCAATTTTCTGTCCTACTTGTCCTTGACCTCACAGCAGCATCTGACACAACTAAGCATTCCCTCCTTCCTAAAACACTCTCTTTTCTTACTTAGCTTCCATAGCCATCTGCTTTCCTGGTTTTCTTACTGCCTCATTGGCTGTCTCTTCTCAGTCTCCTTTGGGTTGAATCTGCCTCCTCTTCCTGATCTCTAAATGGTAGAATACACACGGCATCACGTATCAGCCCTTTTCTCTTTACCTACACTCTCTCCTTAGGTGATCTCATCTAGATTCATTTACCTTGACTTCCAGATTCATATACCCACCTTATTTGACAACTCCATCTGGGTATCTAAATATCATTTCAAAATTACAGGTCCAAAACCAAAACAATGATCTCTCCCCTCTCTACCCCCACTCTTTCCTATTTTTCTGATCTCATTAAATGGCAGCACCATGTACTAAATTACTCATGCTACAAATCTAAGGATCATTTTGGATTCCTTCTTAACCTCACATCTCAACCATCTGTAAAATCAGATGGCTTTATCTCCAAAATATATTCCAGATTTCACTATTTCTTACCATCCCCACTGCTACTGCCCTAGTCCAAGCAACCATTCTTTCTCACGTGAACTTCTGCAGCAGCCTCCTTACTGATACCTAGCATCATCCTTGCTTCCCCAGTCAGAGAAAGCTACTTCACACAGAGATCAGGCAGCATTGCTCTCCTGCTTAATACCCTTCAATGGCTTCCTACAGCTATCAGATTCCTTAACCAGATCTGCAAACTCCTACAAGATCTAGCCTTTCTGCCTACTTCTCCACTCTTATTTCATGTCACTCTCCCCCTCATCTGCTTTTCCAACCAAAGTGGCCTTCTTTTGTGCCTCCAACATGCCAAGCTTGTTGCCAATTCAGACTTTGTGCTTGCTGCACCCTTTACCTAGCAGATCCTTCCCTTAGAACTTCACAAAAGTGGCTCCTTCTTCTCATCCTGTTCTCAGCACGAACATCACCTTCTCAAAGATGGCTTCCCTGACAATTCTATTAAAGTGAGCCCAGTCACTCTCTTATTACTTCATTTTATTTTCTTCACAGATCTTGTTACTACTAGAATACCTTATATTTATTGTCTCCTACTAAATATAAGACCCATGAGAACAGAAATCTTGTCTGTCTAGTTCACCACAATACCATTCATTGTTTTTTTGTGGAATGAATGATTATTTTAAAATGCTATTTCAAATAGAATGTTAATAGTTTCATTCTGTAAAATCTGCCTTTGTTTTAAAGAAAATGTTAAATCTTCCCTCTTTCAAATAATTACATAAGACAATTAAATCTCAAAAATTCCTAAGAAGGGAGAAAAGGTAGCAAATCAAATGCTCAGAGCCATTACCATTGTAAAGTTGGAAGATTCTTTTTTTTTTTTGAGGAAGACTGGCCCTGAGCTAACATCTGTTGCCAATCTTCGTCCTTTTTTTTTCTCCCCAAAGCCCCAGTAGACAGTTGTATGTCATACTTGTGAATCCTTCTAGTTGCTCTATGTGGAACGCTGCCACAGCATGGCTTGATGAGAGGTGTGTCGGTCTGCGCCCAGGATCCGAACAGGCAAACCCCAGGCTGCCGAAGTGGAGCCTGTGAACTTAATCGCTATGCCACCGGTCCGGCCCCCAAGTTGGAAGATTCTTAATGGGTTAAATAACTGAGATGACTTAATAGGACTTCCAGTCTGGCCCCCAAGTTGGAAGATTCTTAAATGGGTTAAATAACTGAAATGACCTAATAGGGCTTCAGGCAAAATAAATTTCACCTGCAGTTAAAACAATAATTTCTACTTGACTAATATAAATTCATCACAATGTTAAGTGAATAAAATTATTCTCTCTTAAAAATAAAGTAATTTAGGGGCCAGCCCAGTGGTGTAGTGGTTTGGTTCACGGCTCCGCTTCAGTGGCCCAGGGTTCGTGGGTTCGGATCCTGGGCGCGGACCTACACACTGCTCATCAAGCCGTGCTGTGGCAGCCGCCCATATACAAAAAGTGGAGGGAGATTGGCACAGATGTTGGCTGAGGAACCATCTTCCTCAAACAAAAAGAGGAAGATTGGCAATGGATGTTAGCTCAGGGCCAATATTCCTCACCAAAAAAAAAGTTATTTAGACTAACAGATAGAACACTGAAGATTTATTTTCCATGTATAGTTCTCCAGCTAATTTAAACTAATTCTTTGTGACCGAGAATGAATCTGTTGCCCATCTGTTTCCACTATCTGTACAGGGGTAACTAGACAAAAGCAAAAAAGAAAAACTATAAGTCTTGCCCAATTTCAATTCATAAGAATTGTTTATTTTCTAAAAATGGCCAAAAATGCTACTATGGCAACGCTAGAAAACTATCAAATCTAACCTTTGTCATTTTTCATCCAAAAATAAACTTTCTTTCTAAAAAATAAAACTCCCAGAGTATAGGTCACACATAACAGGTCATCAAGAAGACTACCATAAGCTCCTTTGGTACCAGAATTCCTCCTTTATATCCAGTTTCAAATGAATATGAAAGTAAATCTAAGCTATGGAGTCCACTGCATGTGGAATATCATAATGATCATCTGATTCAGGTGATTTTAAGAAACGTTCTTAGTTTTAAGAAAAAAACTGTATAAAATCAAAGAACTGTTAATTTCCTGCCATTTCCCTGTGTTTGGCTTCTTTGTATAAGGCACTGTTGCCTGGCTACCTCTGCTGGCAGCAAAAGAGCTCACAATAAGCAACTAGCTGAGTAAAACAAAAATAAACCTAGAGAGAAAGATATAAATAAGGAGCTCTCTCTTCCCAAAAAGGAAAAGAACTAACTAAAGATTAGATAAAGGTAAAAATGATACTGCTGCATTGAAACTGCAACTGCTTCTCTCCTATAAAGGAGAAAAAATGATTAGAAACAAACAAAACCAAGTAAAGTTTTTCCACTCCTCTACTGATATGTTCCAGGATAGTCCTAAGCACTTCCTAACCCTACATTTGTTTACCCAACACCTAGTCTTGCTTAAAAATAAAACTATTTTTAGATTTTAAGTATGGTTTCCTAGACTCTAAGTCAGATCACAGTAAATGCTAGACTTAAAATTTAAGGCATAATCAGCTTCTTTTAAACAGCATTTTGAAATAATGGGTCAAATTAAAGCATCTTAACTATAGTATATATTCCCAAAGTTTAGTCAAGTGAAAACGTCACAAAATATTCATTCAAGAGGCATTTATTGAACATCTACTAAGTGTCAGGCACTTAACTATGGATGGAGCTGGAAATACAAAAATAAGTAAGGGGCAGGCCCTGTGGCATAGTGGTTAAGCCCAGCATACTCCACTTGGCAGCCAGGGTTCACGGTTCAGATCCCAGGCACAGACCTACACCACTCATCAAGCCATGCTGTGGTGGCCACCCACATACAAAAAAATAGAGGAGGCCTGGCACAGATGTTATCTCAGAGCAAATCTTCCTCACCAAAAATTAAAAAAAAAAAAGTAAGACACAACTGATCCCCTTGTTAAGAGTTAAGGAACTCCCAGCCAAGAAGAAAAAGTAACACAAGAATACAAGTACTAAAGATAAAGGGACGTAAAAGAGGCTAAGTAAACTCAAAACTAAGATCAGTGGACAGAAAGAAGTTTGGGAAGCTTTTCAGAGGAGATAATGCCTAAATTGAGTCTTTAGGTATTAGCAGAGGGTAAGCACAGTATGATTTGGGTTGCATGTTTGTATTTTGGGAGGGTAAGGTGGTAGATGAGATTAGCAAAAGAAGGCAATTGGTGAGGGAAGACCCTATTTCAGTAAGAGGAAGCAGCACGTGAAAAAGTAAAAGGTATGGGATAAATGTGGTGTATCATCAAACTGCCAATAGTTTACAACTGTGCTGTCCAATACAGTGGCTACTGAGCACTTGAAATGTAGCTAGTCAGATTGAGATATGTTGTAAGTATAAAACACACATGAGATTTTGAAAAGTTACTACATAAAAAAAGAAGATAAAATATGTCTTTAATAACCTTTTTTTTTGTGTGTGTGTGTGAGGAAGACCAGCCCTGAGCTCACATCCATTGCCAATCCTCCTCTTTTTTGCCAAGGAAGACTGGCCCTGGGCCAACATCCGTGCCCACCCTCCTCCACTTTACACGGGACGCCACCACGGCATGGCTGACAAGCAGAGCGCCTGTCCGTGCCCGGGATCAGAACCCGCAAACCCGGGGGTGCCAAAGCATGAACCAAACCGCTGCGCCACCAGGCCAGCCCTTTAATAACCTTTTTTATATTTATTATATGTTGAAATAGTATTGTGGATATATTGGGTTAAATAAAATATATTACTAAAACTAATTTCACCTGTTTGTATTTTCTTGTGTGGCTACTGAAAAAATGTTAAATTAGGTACAGTCATGCACCACATAACAACGTTTTGGTCAACAACAAACCACACATACCATGGTGGTCTCATAAGAATAGTACCACACAGCCTAGATGTACAGTAGCCTATACTATCTAGGTTTGTGTGAGCACACTCTTTGAGGTTCACTCAATGACAAAATCACCTAAGGACACATTTCTCAGAACATATCCCCGTTGTTAAGCAAGAAAAAACTGTATATGGTTCACATTATATTTCTACTGGACAGTGCTGGTTTAGAACTGCATTGGCTGGGGGTAATGATAAAGTAACGATAAGTGAGGCAGGATCAGATGGAAGAGACCATTAAAAGAAGGATCTTTACGTCATACTAAGAAGTTGTTGGAAACAAACCAAGGATCTTCAGTAGGATCAAAATGATCAGATCTGACATTTACAAAGTCCCTCTCCAACCCAAGAATTAGAGGGCAATAAGGCTGAAGGAAGAAGACCAGCTGATCTTGAAATCAGGTGACAAATGATAGCGATTTGAACCAAGGCAGGGTAACTAGAGATACAGAGTGCAGAATTGAGTCAGACATGTTTATCAAATAAAATGAACTGGACTTGCTGACAGGTTATATGTGGAGTAGGAGAAAAGACAAGAAACTAAACGAATTCCCAAGTTTTGGGCTTGCAAAATTGAGTGAAAATGGTACCATTCAAAAGGACAGGTTTGGTGGGGAAAGGTGATGGGTTCAATATCAGACATACTAAGTTTAGGATGTCTGTGAGTAATCTAAACTAATACCAAAAATTAGCTATATAAATTGGGAGCTAACTCAAGAGTTTCAGGACAGAGATAAAAAACTGAGAGTATATTAATAACAGGGCCGGCCCTGTGGCATAGCAGTTAAGTTTGGTGTGCTCCGCTTCGGCAACCTGGGTTCACAGGATCAGATCCTGGGCGTGGACCTACACCACTCCTCAGCCACACTGTGGCAGCGACCCACATACAAAATAGAGGAGGACTGGCACAGATGTTAGCTCAGGGACAATCTTCCTCAAGCAAAAAAAGGGGAAGACTGGCAAAAGATGTTAGCTCAGGGCGAATTTCCCTCAGCAATAAAAAAACAAAATTGAGAGTACATTAATAAAATATAGATGATGGAAGCCAAGACTACTAAAAGCCTGAGGATGAACTAGCCAAGAAAAGAACACAGAGTGAAGAGAAGGCAGAAGACTAAATTATGAGGAAACACAATAATTAAATGGTGAGCAGAGGAGGAGGATTCCATAAAGGAGATAAGAATGACAGGCAGGTGAAGAACCAGGAGAGGGAAGCCTCTTTATTGTAACCGACTTCTACCGCATCTTATGGAATTACGGTTCCATGATCATTTAACAAAAGAGATGGGACTGAGAAAAAAAGTACAATCTCTTTTCCAAAGTCACCAATTACTTTTTGATATTTGAAATGACACTTTGTCAACTGAGAGAATCAAAACAAACTCTTATTTTCTATTATGTGTTTGGATAAACATATAAGTCCACATGCAACAAAATCCCAAAGTGAAATATTTAGAATAGTAATATAAAATTCAAATGTGGAACTACAACTGGACAAAATGTAGATTAAAATAATAACCACGCTAAAGAGAGAGAGAAGAAGAAAAAGTAAAGAATCTCCAGAACCATATCCTTTTTTCAGTTTTACTGTTTTCCAAACTGCATGTAGCCCCCTCCCGCCAAAAAAAACCCAAAAACATTTAAACGATGACTTTTGATCCCAAAGAGATATCTAATCCAAGTTCTTAACCTGAAGGTAAAGGACGAACATAAACACGGATGTGCCCAAGAGTGCTTTCCTAGGGAGGGGAGCCATAACTTTCTTCAGACTTCAGAGGGGGGTCCACAACGGAAAAGATGAAGAAAATCGCCAGTCAATGCAGCCCATCGAATAGCTCACCCAACCCAAATTCCAACAACAAATCCACTTGAACAAAACCACCCAATTTCTTGAATTTACCTAAGTATGGGTACGGACGTCTCAATAAAAGTAATCCTCACAACAGACCTACTATTTCCATTCCCAAATGTAAAGAAATATGATTCCAGTAATTTGTTACCAATTGATGTCAGTAATCTGTCCAAAGCCACAAAGTGAATGAGAGGGGTTTAAACTCAGGGGAAGTGGACGCGTGCTCTTCACAACTGTTAAACACTGTCCCTTGATCCTCCCAAGGTAAACACCAAGTATCTGAGCGCCCACTCTAACTCATTTATACCAAGAAGGCACATTTTTTGCCAACCCTCTTTCCTCCTCTCATCCCATCCCTGAAGGATGTGTAAAAACTTCACAGCCAGGACAAATGAGCCTTTCCACTCTAACCACCGTTTTAATCTCCGATTATTTATCATCTCAGAGTTACCAAAAGCCTCACAGCCTTCTTCCCCTTCTTGGCCTCGTCCCTCCTTTTCTCATCTTCAGTCTCCACAGGCTTCTAGGGTTTTCTAATAAATCCTAACCCCTTCTTCCAGATCCTCCTGCGACGCGCTCCCCTCCTTCTCCTCCTGATCCCAACCACCAACCCTTCCCCAACTCCTCCTCCCGGCCCTCTCCCAGCTGCCGGGTTCTGACTTATTTTCTTAGGACTGTCTTCTCCCGGCTCCCCAAATCCTCCCTCACCCCTAATCTTTTCATCCTCCCCGCGTGAACAGCTCCACTCGCACGCCCCCAACCACGAACACCGCCTCGCCAGCTCCCCCACGCTCCAGGCCCAGCCTCCCCGCGCCCCCACAACTTCCCGAGTCTCCACGCCCACCCCAAAGCCCACCCCCACCACGCCCCGGCCCCTCCTCAGCGCCGACGCGGCGGCCCGCCTCCTTGCCTTCTCTCGGCGGACCAGGCTGCCCGCCGGAGCGGCGGCGTGTGGCCGCCAAACAGTGGGTGCCTGGCTGCTGCGGAGGCTGCGGGGCGGGCGCCGAGGTTGCGGGGTGCGGGAAATTTGAACACAGGCCGGGGAAGGGGCGGGACGGCAGCTCCTGGGAGGCAGAGGCGCGGCGACCTCGGCTCCAGGGTAACGGAGACGAAGGCCCAGACTGCACCGCGGGACGACCGCAGCCAATGGTGCCCGCCCTCGAGCTCCCATTGGTCTTTGTCTCCAGGTGGCCCTTTCTATTGGCTTCAGTGGAACTGGAAGGCGGGAGGATGAGTACAGGAGAAGGCGGCCATTGGTTGGCCGCTGTGGTGGCTACGGCGACCGAGAGTAGGGAAGTCGTTGGCGCCTAAGCTCCCGGAAGTGGCCTGGCCGTTTAGGCGTGCGGATGGAGGGCCTTGGGTGGCGGGAGGAGAAGGATGCGGGCGCGGGGAAAGGGGTTCGTGAAATGAACTGTAGAAACTGGCGACTGCGTCATTGAAAATTGTCTCAAATCCCTTTTGGAATTAGAAAAATTAGAAAGAAATTAGGGACAAATAGCTAGTTACTTCTCGGTCTCAACACTGAATTGCTGATTTTCAGGAGGATGTGGACTTAGTGTACTTAGCATTAGCTCCTGCCTCGAGGTTCTGAAGTTCGTGAATCACGAACGCGCCGTGAGTTTGGCGTGAAAGTGATTTTTAGGTCTTGGAACCGCTTTGAGGTAGAATGACGTTTGAAACGTTTGCGCAGTATTTTAAAAGGAAGCATCAGTGCTGCGTGTCAGTTACCTATTGAGAGCGGCTGTGTGGCATATTTTCCCCTTTAAAAAAATGACAATGCATTAAATGGCATTAATTGCAGGAGGCAGGGAAGATAAGAAAATACTCTCTTCGGCGAAGGTTATTTTAACCCTTTTTGACCCTTCTGGCTGTCAAGCTGGTTTAACGCCCTACTCTGCTGTTCTCGCCATTGTTAATTTCTGGAGAACTGGCTTTTACCTCCATTCTGCACAGAATCTGATTCTCGAAGGCAAATGCGTTCTAATCAGTCTAGTGACCATGAATTATAGTAATTCCGTTTCTTGCTTGGCCTCGTTTTCCCAACTTTGCACTGTTTCAAAGCTTTCATTTTATCCTGTCAATATATTTTACTAAAAGTTACAGACTAACCCACCTAAACAAGACCATAATTAAATGTAATTTTCTGTGTGAGCACTGTATCGGTAGAAGATAGCAATCGTCTGTTGGTGAAAAATAAATTAGGATGAGTAATCCCTAAAACTGCGCTAAAATAACTTTTCATCCGTTTGCTTTAAAATGCTAATACTCTTCTTTAAAATATCTCATTGGTTATTATTGACTCCGTCAGAGTTGATACTATGTAGTTTAATAAACGCATTGGTGGATTATTTTTAAAGGAAGTTGCTATAAAGAGTCGAGAAACATGCTGTATTTAGGCGAAAAAACAAATGTCTTTCCTCAAAGAGTCAAATGGGGGTTGCTAACACTCAAGGACAGTTGAGATGGAAACTAACATTTATTCAGCACTCACAACGTGCTAGGCAGTATCTCATTCATGATTGTAGACAAGTATTGTTATTCATCTTTATACCTGAGGTAACAGATTCAGAGAGGATAAAGAATCTACCAGGGGATACTTAAGTAGTAAGTGGTAGGGCCAAGATTCAAGCCTAGGTTGGCTCAATTTCAGGTTTCAAATTTAATGCCTTAATGTTTTTCACCTACAGGTTAATAGAGTTGCTGGAAAGCAAGACAGTATTTAAAAGGTCGGGATTCTCAAAAAAATTGTCTAATTGTATGTAACACATTTTCAAGATCTTTACAATCTGCAGTTTTATTCACTCCATCATATTTGGAATAACAGTGACTATCAATTTATTTGACCTTGAAAAAATACCGAAAGAAGTTATAAACCTACAGAAGTAAAAACCAGTTTATTGAACTAATTTTTAAAAGGTAACCCCAAACTATGAGATAATTTCAAATGGTTTTGTATGATTTTATGTGGTTTTGATATAATCTTTTTTGATAGGATTAGAATTTTCTAAGATTACACCATTTGTCATTTCATTTCACTATATACTGCTTAGGATTCTGCTTTTCAGAAAAAAGGAACCAAAGCCAACAAAACTACATTTTTATATTTCTGCCACTTGAAATTATATTTAACAGGAATCAGGCTTCTTATTGTTTTTAAAGATTATATTTATGAAAGAAATTATACTAATAATCATTAAGCACTTTGGAGTTTTATCTTTAATATTCCTGGGCTTACACTGATATTGCAGTATCTCCAGATCTGTTATATTGCTAACTGAATGTTCATTTCCTGCAGGACTTCTTTTTTCTGCAGGACTTTGATTGCCTTGTTTAATGCTATGCAGCAATGACACAGACATTAACTAAAATCTTCTTGGAAATGCTTACCAATAGAATTATTCCCATTTTCCATATGGGGAAACTAAAGAGTTTGAAGAATTTGTTAGAAGTTTCATAAAATTAATAGGCAGAGTAATAAGTAGACTTTCTAACTGTAGACAGTCTAGAAATTACGGTGACTATAATTTAAAGGGGGCATACATAAATAATCATATCTTGGAAAGCACACCAATATAATTATCCTTAACTAAAGTTCAATTGTCCATTTAATATCACGCTTAAAAAGCACTGTCACAATTTTATATATTTTTACCTAGATAATGTGATAAGTAATACAAAATTCAAAAATTTTAATTCTAACTTCTTGGTGTCCATATTGCTAAAAAATTTTAAATTTATTAATAAATACCAGGTAAATTGTAGGTTGTCAGCATATAATGTTAACTTTTAAACAATATCTAATACGTTAAGTATCTAGAAGACATTGAATGGCTTAGGAAAACTTGAGTTGGATGTAAAGAGCAGTAAAATTGGAGACAGAAAGTGGTCTGCTCTTATAGAAAGAAATGTAGTCTAATTATTATTTGCCTTCGCAGTACAGAAAGCTGATACCCTTTTATTATTGCTTTGTCTAGTTAGAGGCTAAATCCTTTTTGATCCCTTGATGAAATTTACAAGTTAATTATTTTGTTAGTGGAGAAAGAAAACTATTGAGAAGTTTACTAATGTTTTTCTTCTTTCATAATTGGTGGGTAAAACATTAATAGTTTCTCAATTTCATGGAGTTTATTTGAATTTGGTGGGCTTTTGCTTTTGTTTTGCATAAAATGAACTAGACAAAGAGTTGGTTTAAGCTAGTTTTTAATACGTGTTTTCAGATTTTGTTTCTCCACAATTACATCCCTAAGTAAATTGACCTGTAGATCAAATACTGTCTCCAAAGCAATAGGAATGGCATTGAAAGAAACCATAATTCTGTTTGTATTCACATTGTTAGATTTGAAAGAGAGAATGTCAATACGGTTTTCTTAGTAGAAAATTGCCTGTTCTTAACTGAAAATAATCCACGGGAGATTCTGTTAAAATCAGTGACTGTGTTTTTAATTGACAATATTCTAGGTAAAGAAAAAAGTAGCACAATAAAATAGCCAGCTATTTCTCCAGTGAAAATAGGAAAATGGCACAGCAGAATTGCAATGGAAAATTTCTAAGTTAAAAACCTTTGTTCATTCATGAAATACATATTGAGTACTTATCAGATACCCTTGGGAAATACAGAGATGAAAAATGAAGTCCTTGTCTTCCAGCTGCTCGCTGTCTAATGAACAAGAAAGGTAAGTTTCTCTGATGGCAGGTACTGTGTAATAAGGGCAATTATAAAGGTATGCCTAGGGTGCTAAGGGGACTTGGAGGAGGGGCTCTTAACTCAGCCTGGTGGCCCAGATATGCTTCCCAGAGGAAGTAACTCTTGAATTGGAGTTTATGTTACATAAAAGCTAACCAGAGTGGGAAGATATATGAGGTAGAAACAAATCAGGACACAGCCAGGTTATTAGAGAGGCAGGGCAAGTGGTTTAGTAAGACATGATGGGGGAAGACATGATGGGCAAAGGTGGGGGCACACTGGGAGAGGGAGTGGCAAATATGGCCAGAGAGGAGGCAATGGCTAGATGTTCAAATACCTTTTTAAGAAGCTTATATTTAATCCCAAAAGCCATAGGTAGTGAATAATGAATTTTTGAACAGAGGACTGATATGATTTGATCTGCATTTTAGAAAGATTATCCCAGTGGATCATGCAGGCTGAGACTAGAAGCCGAAAGGTCAGCTAGGACCTTTAAAACATCAGGAAGGGACTAGTATCATGGGCAAGAAATGAGGAAGGCCTGAATCAACTAATATCAACTGAATACCTTCTATTCCTGGCCCGGAACTGTTAGTTTTACATACTCATTTTAATCCTTGCTACAGCCCATTTTAATCCTTATTACAACTCTGTGATGTAGTAGTATTTTTATTATTATTTCTTTGCTACAAGTGAAGCCTGGGGCAGGATGAGGCTAAGTGCTTTGCCAAGGTTACAGTTAGGAAATAGAGGACTAGGGATTTAAACCCTTGTCTCTCTGCCTCCAGGACCTGAGCTTTCTAGCACCTGTTTTTCAAACTGTGGTTGTAACTTATTAATAAATCAGTTTATGATTTATGACATTTTTTAATGGATATAGAGTAGAACAGAAAATATCAGCATATATTGTATAAAAGAAGGATAAGTATCATTTTATGAAACGTTTCAGTTATTTTTATATACATGTCATATGTATTTTTTTTTTTACTATGGCTCAAAGTAAAAAAGTTCAAAAATGGCTGTACTGCAATCCTAGTGAGGAGAGAAAGAAAATGGAGTTGCATTACCTGTGTCACAAGATTGGGTGACCAATTGTATGTGGGAGGGTGATGGTGGATGAAGGAGCCTCGGTTGACCCCACATTCCTGGCTAAGACACCTAGCACCCTTCAGCAAGACAGTGACTACAGAAGTGCAAGTGTGAGATAAAGGACAGTAATGAGTAGTTTGGGGACAATGTTTGAGGTATCTATGGGACATCTAGGTGAAAATACAGATGGCATTTCTTAAGAAGTTAAACATATGTTTCTAACATGACCTAGTAATTTCACTCCAAGGTATTTACACAGGAGAAATAAAAGCATATATCCAAAAAATACTTAACAGTGTTTATAGCAGCTTTATTCATACTAGGAAAAACCCAAAGATCTATCAACATGAGAATAAATTTTTAAAATATACTATATACTTACAATGTAATGCTCATCATCAGTAGAATTTACTGATCAACATTGATGAATTTCAAAGACATGATGTTGAACAAAAGAAGTCAGACAGAAAAGAATATATTCTGTATATATCCGTTAATAATCAGTTCAAAAACAGGCAGAGTTAATCTATACTGGTGAAAATCAGAACCGTCGACAATGGGGATAGGGTAGGGATTGACTAGAAGGGAAGGCAAGAGGTTCTTAGAGTGACATGAATGTATTATATCATGACTGAGGTGGTAGTTAAATCAGTTTCCTTTATAAAATTCATCAAAATTTATACTTAAGATAGGTGTTTTTCAGTGAATGTGAACTTTACCTCAATTTTTTTAAATGACTTAGTAGAAAGAAAGTTTGTATTGTGTTAGAAAAATCTAGAAGTAGACTTGGTTCCAAATATGGTTGGATCCAATTGCTCATAATCATTAAAATTTTGTTTCCTCTTTATCTCTTGCATGCACTTTCCTATGTGTTGATTTTATATCAGGCAGGCTCTCCCTGCCAGGTATTAATCACCCAAGTTCCAAACTTACATTCTATTCACCTAGCAACCCCATTGGAAAAAAGAACACCTCTTTTCTGATTGGTCCAGCAGAAATCCTAGTGCTAACTCTGATTGCTTATACCTGAGAAAGAACTGATGACTGTGGCCCAGTGGTTGCTTGGGGTGGGGGAGGGGGAGAGGGTCACCCGAATTTTCACGCTCTCCCAGAGGAGCTGAGAGAGGTGGTCCTCCAAAGAAAAATGGATGCTGTTGCTAGAAGAAATATTGGACAAAGCCAATAGATGTCCCCAAAAGTGGGGATGATAATTTTAGTCAAATAGGTTCATAGACCTGTCTGGTGTACTTGTTTTTTAAATTCATTTAAGAAAAACATGTAATTCTAAGTTCCCCAGTCTGTAAATACAGATAATCAACCAAACTTTGTCTTTTAACCCCCTCTGCTTTATAGTACCTCCACTGTCAAAAGACTTTCCCACCAGCAATTTCTTGGACTTCCAGTGTCTCATACTTACAAACTCATCTACCTTCACTGGTGATCTCTGCTAGGAAAGACAGCAGGACCACTGCTCTGTCACCCAACAGTCTATCGCATTTCTCTCCAGAACCCAGCAGTTTCCATTGGTGGCTGTCACTGATTCACTTAGGACCACCACTTATGCCAATGTTGGACTGGAATACTGCCAGTTATATGCTTATTGTTCTCAGATCCTAGCCTGCCTTTCTATATTCTATTATGTGATGCTAGGGCTAGAACTTAGCAAACTGCATTTCCCAGACTCCCTTGCTGGTTGGCTTACTGTTAGGTTCTGCCAAAAGGAGGCATTAGGGAAAGGTTGGAAGGTGGGAGTTGGAAAGAAGTTCCTTCTTGGTGTCCCTGTTCCTATCAGTATTACTCCAGCAGCAGCAGTTGGCTCTAGTCTAACATGTCTTGTGCTGCTCCTGGGACTAGATTCCTAGGGCTATCCCCTAGGGGTGTAGACCCAGCCCTGTGGGGCCTTTTCTCTGAGTTTCTAGGTTCCAGTGACCCCCATCTCTATTCTTTTGTTCCTTTGACCACACAGGTTAACTGCTTGCTGCAGTTACAGATGTCTGGGTTATCTCAGTGTTCCCTTTGTGATCTTTCAGTCTTTCAACACTTATGTACCAATTCCCTATATTAAATACCCTCTGCTTAAACCTAGCGTTGTTTCTGTTTTCCCAGCAGCATCCTGACTGAACTAGTATCCTAGAGCCAAATTTTGGAGGTGAAGGTGAAATGCCCCCTTCTCTATGTGTTACTCTTGTTAGATGGGTCCCAGTGAATTGTTACTTGCTGCTATAGACTGAATGTTTGTGTCCCCTAAAATTCACATGTTAAAATTTAATCCCCAAAGTGATAGTGGTAGGAGGTGGAGCCTTTGGGAGATAATTAGGTCATGAGGATGGAGCTCTCAGTAATGGAATTAGTGCCCTCATAAGAAGAGGCCAGAAAGCTAACTCTCTGCTCTCTGCTCTCTGCCATGTGAGGATACCACAAGAAGACAGCCATCCGCAAACCAGGAAGTGGGTCCTCTCGCCAGACACCAGATTTACCGGCATCATGATCTTGGACTTCCTAGTCTCCAGAACTCTGAGAAATAAATTTCTGTTATTTAAGCTACCCAGTCTACGGTATTGTTATAGCAGCCTGAACTAAGACACTTGTTATGCCCAGATGTTTTCTAAAATTTAGTGAAACAGTGCTTTCATTTCTCTTGCCTAATGACACAAACACAGTAGGGAGCTGGTCTGTGATGGATTTGAGTAATAGTCACTGTGCTATAGTCAGACACTACCTTCTCTGACAGTTCTTGGTCAAGATAGTTGTGCCTGACTCCTTTGCCCTTGGAAAAGTTCTTTCCCAGGAGGATTCTGAGGTCTAAGGCTCAAGCGGAGATCCTCACTGCATGAAAGTAGCATCTACAATCCATATGGCTCAGTACTGAGGCCAATGAGCTGACGGACTCAGCGCCCACACAGATTATAAATGAGAAGACTGAATGTGCTCATTACCAGGGGTGTAGCCTACACTATTACTTTACCTCCTCCCCGCTTCCCCCTAAAAAAACATGTGAACAACAGTAAAAGAAAAAATTCCACAAAACTTTTACCATCTTCCAGGGAGCCACTAAAACAACAGGTGACCAAACAAGTATTAAAATACCTTGGAGTATGATCTTACACTCGTATAGCATTTTGCAGAGCACTTTCACAAAGATTACCTATTTGATTTTAAAACAACCCTGCGAAATAGGAAGGGCAAATATTTTCCACTTTTACTAGATGAGGAAACTGACCCTGAAGTTAAATCAGATTTGTCTAATAGAAACATAATGTGAGCCACATATTTAATTTTAAATTGTCTAGTAGTCACATTTAAAGAAGTTTAAAAAAAGTGAAATTAATTTTTACAACATTTTGTTTAACATGATATATCTAAAGTATCATTTTAACATGTAACCAATATTTTTAAATTATCAATGATATAGTTCACATTATTTTTTTGTACTAAGACTTGGACACAGTGTATATTTTACAGTCACAACACATTTCAATTCAGACCAGCCACATTTCAGGTCACATGTGGATTGTAACTACCCTATTGGACAATATAGGGTTAGATTATTTATTATTTAGAGCCATATGATAGAAAGTAGTGGCCCCAGCTAGCCAAGCTTTTGAAAAAGAGAAATAATGGTCTGGAAACCCAGAGACCCAAATTCCAGGCATGACTCTGCCCCTTACTGGTTGTGGAATAGTGGATAAGGCATTCTTTAAAGCTTGGTTTCTGGTTTGTTAAATGGCATTAATCAGACATCTTAAATAATTCCCCAGCTCCCACAGCAGAAGACTTTCTTCAAATGCAATCTTGTATGGAAGCCTAACATTTAAAACATGGAAAGCATACTTAAAACATAAGAGCTGCTTCTCTGGCAACAGGGAGAGGGCACACGTGGATTACAACCTGTTTCGTGTATACACGTGTTTGTGCGCACACACACAGGCATCATCTGAGGGGGCTCTGATGAACCCTTCGGGAGACCCTTGGAGGAAATCATCTCTAGGATCCTTCTCATTTTAAAAACGTCTATAATTCAGTGGCTACAATTCCTCAGGTATGGTTGACTCTTTCAGCCAATGTTTAGTTTAAGATTTAACCAAGAAAGAGAAAGTACTATTGTAAACACAGTACTATCCACAGACATCGATGTATTGGTGTCTGACTCATATTTTTACTTTCAAACCATTAATTTTTATAAATGGAAAGGGCTCTTTAAGATCAATTATTCAGTGGTTTTCTGATTTTTTCCCTTGGTAATAGAAGCTTCTCTTCAAAGAGTACCTTACACAGAAATCTAAAATACTCTAGGATAGAGTCAGGAGGGCCCTGCAAAGTTGAACATCCAAGATGTAAGGAGACAGAATCCTAACAGCTCAACACCTCCCAAATACCTCTTCCAGGGCAGCCTCCAAGAATCCTCTCTCAAACCACTGGGGCAAACCAAGGTACAATTTTAACAAGCGAAGTTTAAGCCCACCTCCAACCCTTTCATCCCAAGAGGAAGCCCAGGCCGGGTGAGGCGCTCCAAGTCCCAGCACTCAGTGCAAGGGCCGGCAGGGAACCCAGTCCCTGGTATGCCAGAGCTCCCTGGTGCTGACCCACAAGAGCCAACTGGTACATCTTCAGAACTTTTGCAAGCCAGTTGACATCACGTTGGTAGCTGGGAAAAAAGCCATGGTGAAAGTAATTTACACCACAGAAATCAGCAAATACTACAAATCGAGGCTTTCCCCGGACAGCCGGTTGCTGAGCCCTCCCCCCCCCCCCCAGCACACGTGTGAACCCAGTGTTCCTGAGCCCCGGTCTCTACCACGCCGCAGCCTGAGAAGAGATGAACTGCCTTTCGATGGGAAACACAATTTTAAGTTAATAAAAAATTTAAAATAAACGAATGTAAAAATTGTGCTCGTTTATGAAGAACTTAATATCTAAAACAGCAATTTTTCTCAATATTTACCACTTTCTATTGTTCTGTGGGTACTGGTTCCTTTGATTCTTTCAAGCTATTCCTTAGAGTCTGCAGCTATTTGAGTGATTGATTTTTAATATGAGGTGAGCCAGGCAGGTCAAAGCTTTAGAACATTAATTAAAATTAAAGCCTAAACATAAAGAGAACACGAAAGAAACTATCGAAACTGCCGTTGGAGCAGCGAATGGTCAGATATACCTTTCTCTCACTCTCCCTCTGGTTCTATTTCTGGCTAAGAAGGTATTAAAAGGTCGGTGTAAACAACTGCGGGTCTCCAAGCTTCTCGGCTGGCCTCGTGCCTCCCCGGTTTAATCCTCCCAACTGAACCTCTGATTCATCGTCTTAACAATGACCCTCCCCTCGGCCTCTCCCTCGCTCCCTGCACCGCCTTTCTGCGTCCTTTGTGGCGCTGCCGCGGCTCTCCTCCGGGGCCTGTTTGGGCATCCTGTGATGTCAGACGCTTGCACTTCAGCTGTCCTTTTGTATCCATGGTGATGGATGAAAAATAAGCCGCTTTGCAGTGATTTGAACTTTAATCCATTCAAATGATGCATGCTTTATTCCTCAGGTGACTTTTCTCCCCAATTCTTTCAGATCACTGAAATCTTGAATTATTAAAGAGGAAGTAACATGCTGCTACTTTTCCTTTCTTTCTTTCTTTCTTTTTTTTAACCTTCTATGCTTTGGTAAATTCAAATACTCTTTGATCTCAGCACCTGAAAAATTTTTCTTGATAATTAAATCAACAGGAAAATAATTTCAGAAATATGATTCCAAAGGAAAAGAAATTATAGAAGATGTTATTTAAAGTGCCTTCTCACTACATGTAAGTAACTTGTATTAGGCTAAGTAAAGTGTGGAAGACCCACATAACAGGAGGGAAAACATGACAGAAACTGTAAAACATTCACAAAGTAGTGCTGCCCAAAATGTTGGTCACTTACCACTACTGGTACCAGAAATCGTGTTAGTGGTCTTGGAACAGCTAGATCTTAAGGTAGCATGAGGGAAGCCATCTTAGGGAAAGGAAGCAATTTTGTAACTTTGGTCCTGACTCACTAGTCTCTGTGAATGCCTTCTGGCCTGCACATAGCCTAGATTATTAAGCACCTTTTGCTTTTGCAAAATACCTGATCTGCTAGTCCTATGACTCGTGCTTATGTATATCTCCCAGCTGTGATAAGACAATAACTTTGTTCTCTGAGTTCCCCAGGAACATGATGACCTCCAGAAAGAAAAACTCTGTGTTGGTACCCGTCACCAATGACAGAAAAAAGAGATAATGAGGCACATTGAAGTCCATCACACCAGATGGTTGACATCCCTAAACCCCGTCCTTCCCTGCCCATTTCCCCTATATAACTGCCTCAAGATTCTGTATGATTTTAAGATGGTTCTTTAGGACACTAGTCTGCCATCTTCCAATTATGCTGGCTAATAGCATAAACTTTCCTTTCTCAACCACTGACTCATTTGCAATTGATTGGCACCGGCTGGCAGCAAGCACAAAGAGCCTCTTTTCGCTCAGTTACAGTCTAGAGATATAGTATTGAATAACTGGCTTCAAATCTTTCTGAATTCAGGAAAGAGAAAATCGCAGACTGGTGGTAGTCTTTAGCACCTCGCTAATACTTGCTAATCACTTTTTTTTAAAAAACAAGAGCAGACTTTTTGTACACAACCTTTGCATGCAATAGTTTTTAGCTAAAATGTTATAACTATGTTTAAATTAAATATGAATTTTCATAGTTCTCTTCCATTTATAAATGACACTGACTTTCCAGTGATTGTAAAGTTTCCTTATATTAAAAAAAAGATGTAATGAATACTAAAAGTGGTACAAACAAATAGCAAAAATCATAAAGGTAGTAGTCATGGGAAACTCAATACTCTACAGTTGTACTACAGTCAACAGCCAAGATCCTGCCTCTTTTTCTGGGCTGAGGGAACATTCATTTGTACACTTTTCTTAAGTTAAATATTATCTCTCTTATTTTCCTGCTTCAAAAGTCTGGATACACTTAATGATCAGTGTATCCAGAGGTGAGTAAGCCTTGGGAAAAATATTAATATTACATGAAATATCTAGAATAGGCAAACTCATAGAGACAAAAAGTAGAAAAGAGATATCTGGGGACTGGAGAGAGGAGGGAATGGGGAGTTATTGTCTAATGGATACAGAATTTGGGGTGATGGGAACATTCTGGAAATGAACAGTGGTGATGGTTATGCAACCTTTTGAATGTACTTAATGTCACTGAATTGTACACTTGAAATGGTTAAAATGATCAGTTTTATGCGTATTTATGTATAGCTTACCACAATTTTTTAAAATATTGCAAATTTATGACTGTTGTTATCCTTGGTGAAAGAAGTTTTAGTGAATTGACATCAGCAAAAGCTAGTGATGGGTCACATTCTGGCATGAGAGTTTAGTGAAGCTGACATGCACCTAGATGCCCTTCCTGAAAATTCAGAGGGTGTGTGGCAAGTCTGGGCTGTGTTCGAGTATCATAACCATGCAGTTCACTATGTGAGATCCTGGGACAAGAACAAGGGACCTGGCTGTATAGGCTGAGGTAAGAAATCAGACAACAGGAAGCAAGATCCCACTTGTCCTGTTTGGCATCACTGAACTCCGTTTCTTCTTATCAAGGGCATAGTGGCCTATTGCCTGCTTTTAGTGACGGGATAAGAGTGGGCTCAAGGTCATGGTATCTGGACGAGGTAGCTGGGTAGAGAGAACAAGGTAGCAATTTCATATGCCTTGGTCCAGTCCATAACACCAACATTAATCATTGGGAACAGAAGCCAGGTAGACTCTAACACTATGACAGTACTCAGACATTTAGGAAAACTGTAATAGTTGGATGAATTAAGAAGACTTGTTTTCAGACAATAGAAATTAAACAATACAAATAGTGGGGTAAAAATTATTAAACTTGAAAGTCTCTCTAGCCTTCCCCTTTCCCACTTTCCCCTAAGTGGAATGTTGCCTGGGATGTTTCCTGTTGCCCCAGAATTGTGGCTACTGCCCAAAGCTAGGATCATTCTCTAAAGAGCCATAAATAATTAGAACTCAAGTCCTCCACCCAGGGCTTGTTCAAAAGTGCAGAACAATCTTGCTACTGTCAACCACCACCCTAGGGAACTCCTCTTTTTGTCTTCACCTCACCAAAGGAAAGGCCTAGTGGGTGGGGGTGAGGGGAAGAAATCAAGGAGAATAATTCATAGAGATTTGTAAGGTGCCCTGAAGAAGGGGAGACTGGCATCTCACTCTCTGACTGATGCCTATGAAGTTGCAGCCCCTTTGTAACTTTGTGCTGCCATTGGAATAAAGCATTTGAGACAGTTCTTGGGAGAGTTTTTCATTGTTCGTGGGGCATCCATAAAGACTAATGTCCATTTCTAGTCTAGAAATTTCTGAAGGTGGGAGTAGAAAAAACACTGCCAATAAAGCTTAAAGATACAGTATGACTAGAAGAAGATGAGGCCTCCTGTCCCCAGTCTGGTTTGCCATGACCTTAAAGGACATAGCAAGGTTGTCCAAGGTTTCACGATTCCATGTGGAGGAGTGGGTAGTTAGAGGAGAAATAGAAGAGCACAGGGCTTCCCTGGAGGCTGCTGGGTGGTTGATGATAACCCAGAGAAGAAGCTGGGAGGGTGAACTGCTGGTCAACCTGAAGGAAGTCTGGTTTGCCCCCTCTCTTCCTCACAGCAACAGAGAGGACCTGGGTAAAGCCGAGCATTGCCCCAAGGAAACCACACCTCACCTGCTTGGAGACCATCTCATTCCCTGGGGCGTTGGCATCAGATAAGAACATGCTGAACCAGAGTGAGGCCAGTGATGTCTCCCCACCTCTGACCCGTGACCATTGACGTAAGAAGGTCAATTCTTTCCCTCTCCTCCAGAGCCAAGTGTACCACCTCACCTACTTCAGTCTTGTTCAGAGTTCTAGCTTCTATTGCCTGGGGGAAGGAAGAGAGATTAAATCAGAAATAAGACTGAAATTTTAAAACTGGACTATACTTCAAAACTGGAAAGTAACCCGAATGTTATGGAATCTGTTCAAGATGTTAATCTGAAATTCAATAGAGAACAGTTGAAAGCAGTGATGACAAAAAAAAAAAAAGGTACTATTTTTATAATATCCCACTGAGCTGAGACAGCTCAATTAGCATACAGAGTCAAACTATATACATAATTTTATATCGTGATTTTTCACTTAATAATAACAATTTTCTCATCTTAAAAAATCTTCATAAATATCATTCATAATAGTCTCATATTTCCATTTTGTAGATTTATCATAGTTTATTTAACCATTACTCTAGGACATTGGTGGTGTTTTCAAATTTTAAGAATTGAATTATAATTTTTATTTTTTCCTTTAAAAGTGATTATTATTATTAAATATCCACTGATCTATGGACAAAGAGATTCTGACTACCTAGTAATTCATTAGAAGATAATTTGGGGTATTGACACACCAGACAGGAGTTTTGATCATGTGTTCATTGAGCTGGCAGCATTGGACATTTTATCCTTATGGTGTTTGCCAATTTGTTTGGAGCTGATGGCTATAGTCCTACAGGATATGATATATCCCTGCCTTCTAGCGTATAAGCACCACAAGGGTGGGAGTTTGTCTCTGTTTCATTCCCTGCTATATGCCTAGCACCTAGAACAGGGCCCAAAACAGGGTAGGTACTAAAAAAAATCAGTGCATATAATTTTAAGTAAGAGTGGGACATAATTACTCCTCAATTTCCGTTCGGTTTTTGTAGACTGGGTTTATGAGAACCACCGCAATAGGTGGTTAGGGCAAGAACGGATCTAACAAGAAATAATGAGAGGAGGCAGGGCCTATAGCAGAAGACAGAGATGAAGGGGAAAAGGGACCTTCAGGTCCTGGTATTTGAATAAATTTTGATGTGACTCTATGGCTTTTTTATTAAGATCTAAATTAATTAATCCAATTAGTAAGATATCAGGCTCATAATAAGGTGGCTGAAGCCAAGCAGTGGCCATATGGGGGAAATTATTCCTAGTGTTGTCAAATGGTGAACTAGACAGACATGCCCGACCCCTGGCCTCTCACAGTCCCAGTGAAATAACAGAAGAGCCGTTAAATAAATTCTTTACAATGTTTAAATATTAAAAATAACATTGAGGGAGGGAGGTCTGGAACAGAGATAGCAGTTAACCAAAAGTTTGAGGAAATTCTGGAAGACAGAAAATGAAAATGATCAGACTGAAGGAGCAAATAGAGGAGTGAAAAACAACAGTCCAAAATCTCATAGGAAGGAGGAGGCCTCCCTAGAGGAGGCCTCCCTAGAGGAGGCCCAGAGAAATTCCAAGTGCAGAGGCAACATCGGCAACAGTCGGTTCGGATGGGGGATATCATCAGTGTAATTAATTAAAGAAGTGCGGAGGCAATTGGGTCCTTCCAGCTCCCCTTTCCCTGGGTTTATGTATCCAAACTCAATTTATAAACACAGCATAAAAAGCTACTTAAAGCCATGAGGCAATATCAACAATGTAAACTTCAACAATTAAAAAAAAATAACAAAAATCAGGAAGGACAAAGGCGGGGTATCTGTAAGTCCTAATTTCCTCATCTTTTATAGCACTGAAATGATGAATACTATCTAAAATTAATAGTCAAGAAATATAAGTAAAATATATTATTTGAGGTTAAAGCATACCTCCACAAACAAACAAACCAAAATCCCTTAAAAACATTCAGTGGCTACTGATGAAAATGATTCTCTCTGGGGAGAGAGACCCGGCATAGGAGGTGGGTGGAGGGGCAACGAGTCTTACACAGACACATTTGTATAATTTAAAGGGTTTACTAAGTTTTCATATTGCTTTAATAAAAACGAACTAATTTTGAAATGCTTGGTAAGAGGAAAACGTAAAGAAATACGTTAAAATGTTAATAGTGGTTGTTTTTGAATGATAAGAATTATGGACAATTTTTGGGGGGTTTTCTACAATTCTACATTTTCCAAGTTTCCTATCTTCATTACTTCTATAGTAGAAAAAAAATCGTTATTAAGAAAATGTCCTGACCATGGAGTTGCTACAAAATATTATACTTTCAAGTAAAGAATTTAAAACACTATTTAGCTGAAGGGAGGAGAATCAAGAGGCCAAGAGGGAAGGCTGAACTTCGCAGCTCCTGGAAAGGGGAAGACACCAAAGTTGGAACTGAAGAGAGGAAGCCAGCTCCTGTTTCAGAAAGGAATAATTTCTGAATGTACACTGGAATGGAGAGTGTGACCAGCCATGGAGTTTACTGAGCCACCCCTGGATTTTCCCCCACTGTTATCCTCTGCTTATCTAGATTTTTCTGTATGCTGAGACATACATATCCATTTTTCCTCCCTTATCACAACCAGATAAAAATCTGACCACCGCAGAGATCACAAATGAGACCTTCCCCATAGGACATACTCTACCTGGAGCTGCTGCTTCCTCGTTTTGTGCTTGCTGGTCATGTCCGCCAGGCACCAGATGTGATCTTATGGAGTTAGCTTCATGATCACCTGACTGCTGCTCCTACTTGGTCAAGGAGTCAGGGCTGTGCAGGCTGTTGAGTTCTTCTGTGGGGTGGTCACCACGTGTGGTGTGGTTAGTGCAGAAATTATCAGAAAGTAACTGGCCGCTGTAGGAGGTCCCTCTGCACAGCAGCCTCCACATTGGCACAGCTATTAGTGCCTCCAGCAAACCTGTCTTATTTGTACTTCACTGTCATGACCATGGCATCTGTCTCTGTGCCTTTCTTTTAATACTTTTTCTGCCAATGTCCTGGAAGAGCATATTCTTTCATGCAACATCCAGCAAAGATTTTCTACAAAAGTCAGTGGTCAAGGATGCAGTGTTACGTGAGCATCTAAAGGGTAGCATGCCAGCCTACTTAAGAAATATCCACCATTTCAAGGAGCACTGATAAAGACCATTTGAGAATTTTCGTGCAATGTTTCCAAAATTTGAAGGACTGTTGCTTTTTGAAGGACCTTTTTTACTGATACCTCTGGTGGGCTTTTTCCACTACAGGCTATAAAGACATTTTAAACTATGTACAAGTTTTTTGGAATTACAAAGCCTCAACCCCAAATTCTTTACTATATAATGGAGTAGTAGAAGTTATTGAAATAGTAAGGGAGCCATGGCTGCCTTCGCAGTGGGCTTTCTAAGAGTTAACTGGGATATTTTTTGACCAAAGTCTTTCTTCTCAAAGTGGGGTCCATGAACAAGCAGTGTCAGTGTGGCTGGGAATCACTCAGAATCTCAGGCCCCACCCAAGACCTACAGAATAAGAATCTTATCCCAGGTGATTTGTATGCACAGTAAAGTTTGAAAAGTGCTGGCTTAGAAGAATCCAAGGTTGCTTTGGGAATGTTCTCAGCTGTCAGCACAGAGGCTCTACATCTTATGATTTCACAACAAACTTCTGAGCATGCTATACTGGTTTTTTGCTATTCAAGGTAGGCTAGATGCTTCTCATAGTGATAGCAGTGTTTCAGATCACAGTTACTCTAAGCATGAGACGCTATCCCTGGGGTTTGGAATCAACCCCTTCATTGCCTTGGTGATTCAGACCCTATTAATTGTGACTGCAGTAGACCAGGGAGGATTCCATCTCCCAAAGAGTATTCAGTTTGGGGTATGGAAACTGCTTCTCCTTTGAGAAGCACTTACATAATCTACACAGCCAAATGCAGAAAGAAAAGACAGTTCATAACTGATGTGAGTCAAGGAACAAAGTTCTAGTTTTACCATCTTATCTGCCATGGCCTCTGAGTTTGTACCTGCCAGTCCCAAAGTTACTCTCAGCAAAAATACAGAATGTTAAGGAAGGTGGTGTTTGTAAGTTTTCTTACACATGGAAATACTTCAGAAGACTAGATTCTGGTGAGCCTCTTCAAATCACAAAATCTCAGTTTTACACAAGCTATACATGTGTTCAAATGAACTGACTACAGAAGAGTTTCCCATCTCAATGAAAATAGTGCATGCTTGTGGCCCCAGTGAAGAGAAGGGACCCAAAAATTTAGTGTGTGTTTTGTTTTTGGTTTGTTTCTTTGCTTTTTACCACTTGAATGAATATGCAAACATGATGTATCAAAACATGACGGGTGAGTCCTACAGCCACGATGGACAGAAACTGTCAGAACACCAAAGATCCTGGGTGACTTAATCTTGTAAGACTGAGCCATTCTTCTTCCTCTTCCATTAAGAATCTTTGATAACGTACAGCTTCCTGAGAAAATTATATGGTCTGGTCCCATTTTTTAAGGACTCTTCTTCTTTCTGAAGAAATGCTACAGTTATTGTTCATAAGCTATTATTTGATATGTCATTATCCATTTATTAATGGTCATTTCTTTATTATGTGGTCAGTTGAGCTGTGTTGAAGACACTTCAACTCATGAGTACAGTTCTCAATGGTCTTCTTCTTCTTCTTGTGACCACAGTAGGTGTATTAATACTACATCGTTATGATGGTTGTCTAATGTATAAAAAAATTAACTAGGAACTTTCAGAGGCTTTTTTATAAAAGAAATTCTAGGGGTGGGAGAGAGACACAATTTTTAAATCACAAAGTTTAGCTAAGGACATAATGTATGCAAAAATATTAATAGAGCCTTTCTAATCTTCTTTTGACAAATTCTACTGACAGTCGTTTGAGAGTTCTTGTTTCTGAAGTATTCTTTGAAATTCAATAGAGGATTTATTGAGGAGTCAGCAACAGGGAATAAAGAATGCTGATTTGAAATTTGTAATTCAAATGTACCTTTCCCTAAATCCTAAAATCCAGCCAATCAGAATATAAATTAAAAATATAAAATTTAATAGCTTTCGTATTGCACAGTGGTGTGGTTAAGAGCACAGACTTTGAAGT
Organism: Tapirus indicus; assembly: GCA_031878705.1. NCBI lineage: Eukaryota > Metazoa > Chordata > Mammalia > Perissodactyla > Tapiridae > Tapirus > Tapirus indicus. The sequence goes on from CM062933.1 coordinate 7,004,039, forward strand.
CAGAGGTCAGAGAAACTCGGCTCTGTCACTCAGAAGTTGCAAATTGGAGCAAGTTACTCAGACTCTCTAAGTTTTAGTTTCTTTATTTGTGAAATGGAAACCATAATGTCCACTTCCTCAGATTGTTTTGAAAATTAAATAAGATAATTGCTTAGTAAATCCCAAGGCCAATGAACGTAGATATTATTTTATTATTATTGTATATCTGGCAATATCTAGCTAGACAATGAAAAAGATAGAGTTTATATAGATAAATATTGTTAATTTATGTCTACCAATATCTGGCTAGATAATGTAAAAGAAAGATATTTCATTCACAATAGTCACCTACATAAAGTCACCATGACCCACATAAAGAAAAAACTAAAAATATACCATGTCTCTGGAAAGGAAAACTGAATAATTTAAAGGTGTCAAATCACCCCACATTGATTTATAGGCTCACGGACATTCCAAAAGCCATTTCTTTAAATTTTTCAAAATGATCTTAAAATATACTTAGATGAATAAACACTCAAGTTTAAAAATGAAAAATAACTTTTATGAGGAGAGATAGAACATGTCCAAATATTAAAATACTATAGTGCTACAAAAATTAAAATATATGATAAATAAAACTTCAAATCAAAGAAAAGAAAGAAAGGATCATTCATTAAATGATTCTAGGACAAGGCATGGGTTTAGGGATCTTTATTTATAACCTGTACCTCATACTATTTCATCAAATACATACTGAGTGAATCTAAGAATTAAGTGTAAAAATTCAAAATATAAAAAGCAAGCATAAAATTAAATATTTATTAAATTTCTGCAAGGAGGAAACTTCCTAAATTAAAAATGGTGAAAGAAATCTCCACTAAACACATGAACGAAGAATACGAACAGAAATTGCCCAAAGAGACATTAATACAAATGTGGAAAAGGGATATTAATGATTAGAAGCCTTTAAAATAATTTCAAAATGAAATTATTGGATCTAAGTGGATTCAACTTTCATCTCTCCACTTATTTCATGTTTCAGGAATGATAATACTGAATGCTGGTAAGGAGGTAACAGAACAGGCACTCTCATACTCTCTGGGAATATAAACTGGTTTAAACCTTTTTGTTAGTAATTTATCAAAAGTCTTAAAATGACTGTATCCCTTAACCCAATAATTCAACTTTTAGAATTATTCTCCTAAAAGGAATTCCTAAACACAAAAATTGTAAAGTGCAAATATACAATTATCACAAAGTAAGTTACAAAAGAAAATTGAAGGGGCCAGCCCTGTGGCCTAGTGGTTAAGTTTGGCACACTCCACTTCTGTGGCCCGGGTTCGATTCCCTGGTGTGGACCCATACCACCCCTTGGCAGCCATGCTGTGGTGGCGACCCACATACAAAATAGAGGAAGATTGGGCCCAGATGTTAGCTTAGGGTGAATCTTCCTCACCAAAAAAAAAAAAAAAAAGAAAAGAAAAGGAAAAGAAAGACAGAAAATTGAAGATACTGTAAATAGTAATGTGATTAAATATATTATTGTTTATAGTTAAATTTTGGAAAACATTAGAAATGTTTGTAAAATTTATAAAGATAAGAGAAAATAAATATAATAAGTTTTAAAAAAGAAACTAACTTGAAGATAAAAGTATAATAAATGTGCAAAATATTAACTCTTTGTTTTTGGATGATGGAACTACAAAAATTTTTATATGTGTTTTTTAAATATATGTCCTGATTTGTCTATCATGAACATATTTAACTTTTATGATTAGAAAAAGATAAAGTACTTTGAAAACTCCAAAAGTAGCATATTTACTTTTATAACCATTCACACTTTCTGTCTATGTGAGAAATATACAAAATAACAATTGTCAATTTATAGTTTTTCCCTGACCACATGCATAATTATAGACTCCTAGGTGTCCAAGTAGAATGATATTATATACATTTCAACAAACTTTAACAAAAAAATGAAATTTTTTAAAATATTTTATAGATCATTTCAAAACAAATTGATGATAAATAAGATGATTGGAGTAAAAAGAAGAAATATAGAATTATAACTGTAAGTCAAATTTAAATTTTTATTAAAATTAATACCTATTTGTAATTTTTCAGCCTTTTTAATTCATGATCATTTTAGTGGTTTATGACAAGAAGAATTAAAATTTGTGACTATGGAAAAGATGTTGAATTTTCCAAATTATTATTAAAATATAAAAGATTTAAATTCTTACTGAGCAACAAAAAGCATCCAGCACAGGTTTTCAAAGAACACCTGTAACATGGAAAAAACAAACAAACCAACAAATGTGGAGAACTATTAATAGAGAAATGAGAGAACTGGGGCTATTCCACTGGGAATGTTTCCAGACTATAGCAACCGTTACCGTGCAATAGCCTTCCAAGGGTAATTATGTTTGGAATATTTACATTTGGACCAAATGCACACTGGAGGAAACTGCATCGTAATTAGTAGTGGATAAGCTTGCTAGGACACAACCTTACTCCAGCCAGCAAACATTAGATATCCAGAGAATGTCTTTTTTCTAAGTAAATTTTAATATTTTATGAGACAATTATTCATTTATGTGTCTCATTTGGCATGCAAAACTTTTTCCAGAATGCTTCCAGGAGAAAAGTTAGCTTGATTGCAGGGAGTTTGGAACTAATCAGGCTGGAATGGATAGACTATTACATCTATTACAATTTATTATTCTGAACCTCACTGATTTAGGACTTTTGATCATTCAAATCTGACTGGGGTCTTGTTTTCCTTGGAATCATCAAGGAAGAAAATGTTTACAATGCAAATTAATATCATAAATGAGAATCTCCTAAGAGAGAAAATTAATTTAACCATGTCAGCACATTGTTTTGCTATGAGGGTCAAATAAGTTTCACTTGAATGAGCAATATATGCAAGGAAGGAGGTGACATAACCATGGGGAATGAACAACAGGTGAGAGGATGTGCGCAGAGCCCGCTGCTGTTACCTCCTCCAGACTGCTCAGCTCTGGAGGTGGATGGACTGTAGAATTGCACAGTTTGGGTACAGGTCAGCTATACACAGAAGAGTCAACCGCAGTAAAATAAATAGGCAATGGCTTAGGGTGTTGCATACATAAGGATAGCACTGGATCCCGACCTCAGGACCGGCTTCCCATGGTGGCAGAAATACATAATATAAAGGTAATTTTTAGAATCCTTTTTGAAAAGAGGAAGCAATTTACTTGAGCGTATTTAAACCACAGAATCCATCAATTAAATAGAGTCATATATTTACTTGAAAAAATGAAAACTAGGGGCTGCCCGGTGGCGCAGCGGTTTAGTTCGCGCTTGGCAGCCCGGGGTTCGCGGGTTCGGATCCCAGGCGCCCACCAATGCACTGCTTGTCAGCCATGCCGTGGCAGCGTCCCATATAAAGTAGAGGAAGATGGGCACGGATGTTAGCCCAGGGCCAGTCTTCCTCAGCAAAAAGAGAGGGATTAGCAATGGATGTTAGCTCAGGGCTGGTCTTCCTCACAAAAAAAAAAAAAAGAAAAAAAAAGAAAACTATACATAAGTTCTCTGTGAGAAAAGAAACATTCCTAACTGGCCTTCTGACCCAATGGTGAGACAGTTGTTGCTCAGCAAAAGATTCTGATAACAAAATGAGGTGAACGTATAAGATGGATTCTTAGCACTCTGGGTGTTTTTCAGTCTAGCTTTTTATTATGAAAATGTTGAAACATATGCAAAAATAGATTAGTATAATGAATCTCCATGTATCTATCACCAAGTGAAAACAATTATCAATATTTTGGTGGTATGGACTTTAATTAAACTTACTGCTGCTACTACGGTGTGTCTGTCTCTTTCACCTTATTATCTGGAATACCAAGCACAGTCATGACACATATATCAATGGATTAATTAAGAAACAAATTTCAAATGAAAAGAAAATAAAAGGATTTAGTCCAGAAAGTTGTAACAGGAAAAAAGGGCTAAGGCAGCTGCTGGAAGAATATTGCCCTCTAACTATTCAATTTGATGTAAGAACTGGTAAAATGAAAGTGTGAAATAGAACAAATCACAATCCAACCATATGTCCACCAAAAAATTGGCAGACTGATCCACTTTCCAGAGCCCAGAATGAAAGAAGAAAAGAAATGTCAACATATATCAACTTTCCAAAGAATAACAGAGAAGCTATTTTGGATCTGTAAAAGAAGGGCAAATCGGAAATAAGGAATGATTGGTACAATACCAGTGTATTGCAGATGCAAAAAGGAGGAAAACAGGATGAAAGAATCAGAAGCAGGTAGGGATGACTGAGATAAATGAGAGAAGACAGGTACTCTTAAGGAAAAGAAACAGGAAGAGCTCTGTCCAGCAAAAGGGCCCTGGAAGCAAAACATTCCAGTAACAAGTACACCCAGTGCCCAGATCTTGGTCTCTAATGTCATTCCCCACAGAAGGGAACCAGAGCTTCCAGGAGGAATGGTTGATTCCAGGGCTGGCATGTGGCTACCATATTGAATAGTACAGGTTTAGTCTATTCCCCTTGTTTTACAGACTAGTAAATTGGGACCCAGGGAAGTTATGTAACTTTTCTAAAGTCATACAGTTCAGAGACAAAAATCAAAATTAAAATCCACATCTCCTGATTACTAGAAAATTGCCTTTGCACTGTGCCATATTATTTATATGTGTGTATGTTTATATAATGTTTATTTTATTTTATTTATTAATATTGATGTCATATTTTTATATTTTACATTTATATTGTTACATTTGCTTATAAAAAATAAATACATTCAAGAATGAATACTATACTGTAGGCTCCATGAGAGCAGGAATTTTTCTTCTGATCCACTGACATTTTCCCAGTGCCTAGAAAAGTGATGACATTTATTAGGAGCTTATGAAATATTTGTTCAATGAATGAATGCAGAGGCAAACAGTTACAAGACATCAAAATCATCAGCACTGTGATTATTTTAATATAAGGTAGATGAAGGCAAGTACTATATTTTGTTCACCATTCTATCTTAAGCACCTAGAACTTGGGCTGATATCAAATATTTAAGTAGCTTTTGAAATAGTTATGAAATGGTGAATTATTTGTATCACAAACTTTATTTTGGTCAGAGGTAGTGTGGTAGAAAGAGCACTAGACCAGGATGGGTGGTCTGGGTTAGGGTCTCCACTCTACAATTAACTGGCTTTATAGCTTTGGATAAATTCCTTCAGCTCTCTGGGCAGTGCTAAAATGAAAGTTTGAACTGTATTTCCAATTTCTAATTCAACTCTCATACGCTAAGACTAATCTCCCCACAGCCTTGCCAAAAAAACAGTATTAATAATAATTTTGCAAGGCTACAGAGGAGAGCTTAGTAATTCACTGATTTTCAAACGTATGACATTCTTCTGAAAACAGTCATATCAGATAGGTCATGAGGGAGCCAAGACACAGAGTTGGGTGTCTGCTCTGAGCAACAATTTTCATCATCTACATCACAGAGGTAAAATGCTGAAAAACAGACGCCTTGATAGTGACATAAAATAGACCGAGTAGCAAAATTGTCTAGCCCCTGCAGTTAAATGTGAATTGTATCTAAACACAGATGTTTCTTTCAATTTTAGAACATTAGAATATGAAGAGATGTGTAATGTCACTTAAGCATAGAGTAGGGTGGATACCATAACAGGTCAACCACTATCACTGGCTAAACCATTTTCTCACCAATAAACTTTACTTAGTCATTGGTTCCCCTTCTACCTAGCTGGGTAAAACCCATCATAGCCAACAGAGTCTATGTTTTCAAGGTGTGCTTCCACTGGTGTGCTTATTGTTTTCATGCACTGCCCACCACCACCACCACTCCCAATCTGAACTATCTTGAATGGAAATAATGTTAATGATTCATTTTATTATTTGTTGTTTGCGTGTCAATTCTTGAAATTTTATCATATTTAGAAAGTGATGACAATTTGAAGTCTGAAAAGCAAGTTGGGTCAACTATACGAATTGCAGTTTTTAATTATTCTCTTCATGATTTTTAAGATTTCTTCTATTGGGGTAAGCAAATTGGTTGGAATTCAAATTTGACATTAAAAAGATAATCTAGGGGGCCGCCCAGTGGCGCAGCGGTTTAGTCCGCGCTTGGCAGCCCAGGGTTCGCGAGTTCGGATCCCAGGAGCCCACCGACGCACTGCTTGTTAGCCATGCGGTGGCGGCGTCCCATATAAAGTGGAGGAAGATGGGCACGGATGTTAGCCCAGGGCCAGTCTTCCTCAGCAAAAAGGGGAGGATTGGCAACGGATGTTAGCTCAGGGCTGGTCTTCCCCACAAAAAAAAAAAAAAAAAAAAGATAATCTAGGTTCTCTTTTTGAAGCTTGAAATATGCAAGGTTGAATAGTGGCAATATCAAGAAAGGGCAAAAACACATGTTTTCAGAATAGGCTGTGATGTTTACTCCTTCATGGCTTTTAATATAATGTTCCTTCTTCTAGCAATGAATTTCGCTCCCACTTGTCTATCTATAAAGTCCTGTGTGTCCTTTAAAACCAAGCTCAGGCATCACCACCTGTTACAGATTGTTTACAAAGTTTCCCTCCTCATCCTCATGACCTTGGATAGTCACCTCCCACACTGACTTTGGGCTTGGCCAAGTGATTTGGTTGGCCAATGAGAAAGTAGCAAATGTGACACAGCAAAGACTTGAAAGTGATTACACTTACTGTTTGAAACTTAAATTCTCTTGCTATTTTTGGAACTCAGCAACCATGTAAAGAAGCCTAGGCTAGCCTGCTACATGCTGGAGACATGTGGCCCAATTGTCCCTGTTGCTCCAGCCATCCACCAGCTATGTGAGTGAGGCCATTCATAAACAACCAGACCCCAGTGACATGCCAGCTGAATACAGTCACATGAATGAGTCCAGGTGAGACCATCCAGATATGTCCAGCCAAAACTGCTCATCTATAGATTTGTGAGCTAATAAATGCTTATGCTTTTAAGGGACTATGTTTTGAAGTGGCTTGTTATAAGCAAAAATTAACTGATATAAAAATTTGTTTCTCTAAGCGGGGTGTTGCCGTAACAAATATCTAAAATGTATGACGGTGGCTTTAGGGCTAGGCAGCAAGTGGAAGCTGGAAAATCTGTGGATCAAGGCCATTAGCAAAGGCTGGAAAAGTGTTGAGCAAACTATTAGTGACATTTGGAACAACAAAAAGTAAACTGGTATAGTAGGTTGAAAAAACGGTGACCCAGGTTGTCTAGTAGGGAAACAATTTTAAAACTGTCACAATACACCTAATAAACTTGTGGAACTGACTAAAGAGATTTCCAGACAGTGCCAACTGGTCCCTGCTAGCTGTATGTTAGGAAGTACTGTGAGAGAGAGATGAGCTGAAGAAGGAACTGTTCAGTTTGTGAATAGAATTTAGAAGATAATGACCTTTATGCCTGGCAGGTGAAACTTTAAGAATATAAAAGCTGCACTATATTTTACTCAATTTTTAGTTTTTTTAATTCAATATTACTTTGTACTTTCCTCGAGTTTGCAAATTCTGTCTTTTACTAATTCTGCCATGATGTTTTATCAGAAAACGCTAATCTCTGAGGCCACAGATGAGGTAACCAAAGCTAAGAAATTTGCCCAATTTCACAGCAAGTAGTAAAGCCAGGATTTGATCTCGAGCTATCTAGATTCAGAATTAGTACTCTTTCCTTCTTCCCTGTTTCCCAAATTCTTTCAACAAGGAGAGCCTTTCAGTTTACAAGTTATTTAACTTAAAATAAAATGTATACTATATTTTCATTAACAAAGATTCTCAAAAAATACCCAAGAGTTTCACAGAACCGAATCCTTTTAATACGCAGCTGGGTGACAGAATGACACGTTATGTATGAAGGGCTAGAGTGTGCTCTCCACCTGGTGATGATAGAGAGGAAATGGCGGTGCCCCAGGGTGGACTCCCTGACGCTCTCCTGGTCTATCTCCTGCTGCTTCTGGCTTAGCGCTTTCCTCTTTTCCTGGATAAGCTTTTTCTCTCTTTCTATTTGGAAAATTCCCGTTTAGATTAATGAAATGGAATTCTCCCTGGTGGGAGGACAGGAAGATTCGGGTTTTCAGCAACAGGAGGGTATAATATTAAACCTGCTTAGGAAGAGAGGAATACATTCAGTTAAGATAATTGCTCTTTTGTTTCACCCTCCACAAAGGTAAGAGAACTTTATTCTTGCAGTGATTTGTATGTTGTTTTCCCTGGAATCAGAGAACACAGGTGATAAATTTCTTTAAATCCTTTATTCTCTGAATTCCCTCATAATCTCCATTCTCTTGGGATTTGGAAAAGAGAAAATTCTCCATCTCTTTAAAACATAAATAAAATAATAATTAAGGCTTCTGCAATGACCTTTATGAGTGGCAGAAGAAACTTGAAGAATATAAAACTGCACTGCATTTTATTCAATTTTTAGATTTTTAAAATTCAACATTAGTTTTTACTTTCCTTGAGTTTGCAAATTATGTCTTTTACTACTTCTGTCATGATATTTGATTAAAAAAATCAATGCTCATCACATGTAGTTGTTTTGTCACTTATCAAATGTCTTAAATAATGTAGAAGAAAGAGAATGAGAGCACAACCTCATAAGTTATTATATTACTTGGTATCGTTACAATGCACCATTTCTCAGTAGAGGCATTATTTATTAGCATTTGGGGCAGGAAGATAATTCCTTCTGTGAGATTGTTTTGAGCAGTGCATTAGTTTATCATCCCTGGTCCCAACCCATTAAATGCCTGTAGTACCCCAGAGTCATTGTGATAAGCAAAAATGCCTACACACATTTACAATTTACCATCTGGGGGTATGGTATTGTCCCTAACTGAGTGAGTTTCTTTGTATAGTGCAAATTTGAAAACTTCAAAACTCCCTCCTTCTCCCCTCTAAATTTCTCCTGACGACTTATGGGAATCTTTAGGGAGCATCTCACTTTTGCTCATGAAATGGTCCTCTCTTCTCCCACTGAGCAGCAGCTAATTCCTTCCTCCTGCTTCAACTTTCTGCAGTGATGTCCAGTTTGTCATCGCTGGAGCTTTTACCTGCGACAGCTCTTCCCAGATATACACCGATACAACTTGCTTCTCAGAACTTGTACGCTTCCTCCACATTCCTATATAAAGTGAGATGAGTGGTGTGCCATGGTTAGTTTTGGGGTGAGGAGGATGGAAGGCAGAGGAGTAATGGAGCTAAGAGCTCTCTCCTTTCATCCCAGAACCTGTGTTCAACACTCTCCTCCCTTAGAATGAGTTACTTCCCAAGAGCATCTCGGTGCCTACCAGATTCTGGATTTTCTAAGAGCAGGGACTTCTGAGGAACAATATCTGGCTTATTGCCCCTGTCAAATATTCGAGGCTTGGAATTATATTGACTTCATACGTTAAACCAGCAGCCTCTACTAGACATCTAGATACACTCAAAAGTGTCTCATCCAAGCGTAGCCCTATTTAAATTCTCAGGCTGAGAGACACCACTATAATTGTAGCTTTTAAAAACTTTGAGGGGCTGGCCCGGTGGCATAGTGGTTAAGTTTGCACATTCCACTTCGGTGGCCCAGGGTTCGCTGGTGCAGATCCCAGGCAGGGACCTACACACTGCTTATCAAGCCATGCTGTGGTGGCATCCCATATATAAAAAGTAGAAGAAGATGGGCGTGGATGTTAGCCCAGGGCCAATCTTCCTCAGCAAAAAGAGGAGGATTGGCAACAGATGTTAGCTCAGGGCTAATCTTCCTCACCAAAAAAAAAAAAAAAACCCAAAAACCTTAGTTGACATCTCAACTATGTTCTCATCTCATGCTTCCAATTGCTATATTATTCTCTTGTCCCAAACTCAATACATTCAGAACAAAAGTATTATCTTTCCTGTCAAACCTGCTAGAAAGTCTTTCCAACTTCTTAAAATTTGTGGAGGAGGGGAATCAGTAGTATAATCACACTTGATGAATCCCAGGTGAGAAAATCGGAGGTAATCTTTGACTCTTCTTTTTCTTATTTCTTATTAGATACTGATTATTATATGTTAATAATTCCTTTTTGTGACATAGTATGTCACTGATTTCATTGATTTGTTTATAAATATTTTCTTAATTTGCCAAATTAGGTTCTTTTCACATTGCCATACACTTTTTTCAGAACTTTCTTGCCTTAAAACTGGATTAATCAACTATCTCGTGCCTCAGTGTCTCCTCAATTTATTCTTTCCTCTATCTAACCTATCAAATGAGTTTTCCGTTGGATCACAATATATACCTTCTGTACCTATTTGGTCAAATATTCTTTGAAGTTACCATCGTACAAATATTTATTGGATTTTTATTATGTACTAGACCTTGCTCTTCTCTTCCTACTTATTTTTTTAAAATTCTACTTATTTAATATGAAATTTATCCTGATTACCTCAGTCCACAGGGTCTCTCTTTTCTCTGAATTCCTATTCCACAATAGCTCAGAGTTAGAATTACAAAGTTTGGAATTTTATTGATAATCAATTGTTTCCACAATAAATTATAAATCCTTGGAAGACCTAAATCATATTTTATTTGAATTACGTATTTTCTACAGTATCTAGAACAGGGGTGAGTACATTATAATTGCTTATGAATAAATACTTGTTCACTGATTTTGTTGAAAATAGACCTGATTCGAAAATGAGCTAGCTGGGAGAGAATATATAGGATCTCCATTCATTGATCTTGGCTGGTGTCCGATAGGTTGTGATGTTTCATGTTTTGTACATGAAATCTCACTAACTAAATTTTTTAGGATTGATGTTACTAAGTTAACTCATTCCTTAATCTCTCAATACTCCTTTAAAATGATTTAATGCTTATATGTGGAGATTCAGTCTATGTTATAGAAAATTTTTAATTAAGGAAAATAAGCTGGCAAAAGTTTATTAAATTGTTTTGGTGGAATTTGATAAGCTAATTATAAAATTTATACAAAAGAGCAAAAGAACAATAGCCAAAGAGAAAAAAGAATAGCCAATACACTATTGAAGGAAAAATGTGCATATGGGGATGGAGAGAATTTGCCCACTAGATTTCCGGGATTATTTCAAGTTTCACTAGTGTGTTACTGGTGCAGACATAGATAAATATACCAATGAAACAAAAACAGAAACCTCAGAGATAGACCCTTATTCATATGAAAGAAGTCAGAGCTGCCATTTTAGAGTAGTGTGGAAGGAATATACAACTTAATAACTAATGCCAGGACAATTTGTTTTCTGTATGGACCCACATCATAACCAAAACATAAACTCCTGATGAATTAAATACATATAGATTTCTAAGCTTTCTAAAGAAAATACAGGAGATTATCTTTGCAACTTTGTGTTACAAAAAGGATTTCTTAAGACAAAAAAGGGGCAGAATCGATAAAGTAAAAGAGATAAATACAAGTCTATTAAAATAAGGACTTCTGTTTATTGAGACACCATTTTAAAAATGTGAAAAGACAAGACATGAGCCAGGGGAATATATTTCCAACACATATTAGAACAAAGTATATAAAACTCCAGTAAAAAAACATGCAAACTGATAGAAAAATGGGCAAAAAACCTGAGTACCCATTTCATAGAAGAGGAAAAACCAATGATTATTAAACATATAAAAAGATGTCCAACTTCATTCATAATCAGGAAAAGGCTGAAATACCATTTTATGCCCAAAATATTGGCAAAGATTTTAAAGTCTGACAGATCATCAGCCTTGTGAGGATGTGGAATCTTATGTACACTAACGAGAGGGTAAATGTATCCAACCCCCCTTGAGCATGATTTGACGTTATCTAGTAAAGTTGAAGATGCACCGACCTAATACCCACAATTCCAACTGTAGATAAATACCCTAGAGTAGGGAAACTCTCACATATGTGCAACAGGACACTGTTACTCAAATATTCATTGCAGCACTGTTGTGGTGAGGTGTTTTTGGTGAGGAGGATTGGCCCTGAGCTAACATCTGTGCCCATCTTCCTCTACTTTATATGTGGGATGCCTGCCATGGCATGGCTTGATGAGCGGTGTGCAGGTCCACGCCCAGGAACGGAACCTGTGAACCCTGGGCCACTGAAGCAGAGCACACAAACTTAACCACTATGCCACGTAGCCAGCCCTGCAGCACTGTTTTTAATAGCAGAAAGCTGGAACCAGACCAAAGGACCATTGACAGGAGACTGGATAAACAAGTTGTGTAGATGTGTGTAATGGAATACTTAATGTACAGCAGTGAAAACAAGTGGACTATGGTTTCACGCATCCCCATGAATGGAACATGATGCTGATGAAAGAGAAAGTGACAGAAGGATACAGAGATTGCAGTTCCATTTATATAAAATTCAAACACACACAAACGCAACAAACATATTATTTAGGGATATATAAGTTTTTTTAAAACTACAAAGAAAAATAAAGAAATGATAACCCATAATTCAAGATAATAGTGACCTCGGAAGCAAGGAGTGGAGTAAGTTGAGAGGGAGGTGACACCAGGTGGGGTGCACAAGAGACGACTTCAAAGATATGTTACAATTTTCATTCTTAAGCTGAGTGGTGGGTACAAGCATGTTTATTTTATTTTTCTGATTTATACTGAACATCTGTATATTATATATTCCTTACATGTATGAAATAATTAAAGTGAATTTTTGTTCCCATGTCATAGGTGTTTAGCTAAATAACTGTGCTTCTGGTTTGCATCCTGATTCTAAAGTGGGTTTGTTTGCCTAAATTGTCTGCACGTGCACCTACCCTGGTCACTTTAAGCACCATTTCTGCTTTGTACGCATGATTTCAATGACTGCTTATAAGGAGAATTCACTCTTTACAGCTCTGTCTTCCTTCGTGGAGAATTTGCATACAAACTCTACAGAGTAAGACTATCAATGGAAACGTGCAGAAAGTCAGGGTAGTTTTGCCGAAAGTGGGGGCTGGGATTATTTATATTAGCTCTGCATATGAATAATTTGGGAGATTTCCACTTTGCTCTGTGTTGAGTGGTAATGGTCGACATGCGTACAATTTTAAAATAACATTTTCAAAAATAATCCCCTTCTCCCTCCTTTTTTACAACTCTCCCCACACTAAGTATCTTTAGGAACATATGGCAATTCCCAGAAAAAGCCAAGTGAATATCTGAAACATTAATGCGCCTGCTGCTATCATCACAAGAATAAGGAAAACTGGGATTCCAGCAATCTCCTAACACAAACACTGCTGCCTGCCGGTTCTTATATCAAATAAAAATCAGCTCTTAGGGAGGGATGGCTGCACGGTGACTAAGCAGACAGATGGCAGGTGTGAGTCCAAACACTCAGGGTGCTAGCTCCAATCAGTCTGCATTACTCACCGCTGGAGAGGGAGGAAATCAGAAACACATGGTCCAGTGGACTAGGAGTAAAGTGCTGAAAGCCCAGCCAACAGACAGAAATACAAAAGGCAGAGGAGACAAGCGAGGTTTTAAGCATTGCAGCTTCTAAACCAAATTCGTGAGGCCTGCTCCTTGGCATTTCTCTGCCTTTCTCTGCCCTAAGCGTCTCCCACCTTTCCTAGCTGGCCTTCCGCGTGGCGCACGAGGAGGGTGTTGTTTCTCCCCTTTCCCGCCCCGCCTGGGCTGGGACCACCTGTTACAAAGGGCTGCCGGCCGCGTTCCTGGGGCGCAGTGTTCCAACCAGAGAGAAGACCTCAACAGCATCCTCGCCTGGCCGGCAGCCCGTGGGCTTCAGGGCCTTAGCGTCTGTTCCCACGGGGGTGTGTGTGTGTGTGTGTGTGTGTGTGTGTGTGTGTGTGTGTGTAAACCTAGCTTTGTGTGTGTGTGTGTGTGTAAACCTAGCTGTGTGTGTGTGTGTGTAAACCTAGCTTTGTGTTAGCCCCCTACTCGGAACACAACAAAGACTCGGCCACGCTCTCTTGTTTGCACAACTGTTTTCCATATTGCCGTGTAAAGCCCATGAGCTTTAATGAATATAAATGTAATTACAGGAAAGGGCCCTAGGTGGAGCCTCAGTACTGGTGGCGACAAACGGAAGAACAAATGGAAAAGAACATAAAGTCCTTCAAAAATTCCATAAGGAATTACAGCGTTTTACAGAAAAACCTGTTCTTCCAGCATAGGAAACAAGTGAATACAGAAATATATGTTTCGTTTAAGAATAACTCAAAAGAGCACGGTCCATAATAAAGAATGAAAGCACGTTACCGCCGCTGTGGCCTCTGACGCGGCTTCTACGAGGCAGTGTGCGGGCGAGCAGTGTCCCTAACCCGTTAGCTCGCTCTCCTGAACATTTCTCCTATAGGGACGCCGCCACTCATTCATTTTTATAGTAAGAAACCTGACATTATAAGAGAAATAATCAGAATTATTTTAAAAACGACTTGCCTTTGTTAGATCACAAACACAGGAATCATAAGATGTCAAAATGACCTTTTTCTACTTTTTAAAAATCTTTGTTACCATTGCCAAAGAATCAAGACAGACTTGTTAGATTCAGAAACTTTGTTTTATTATAAGGAGTTTATATAGCACATAAACAGAAAAACCTGTTTGTGTTCGTTGTCACATGTAAAGATTATTGATGCAAAAGTGAGATTTGGAGGATTTTGATGGTTCTGCGCAAACAATGCCAAATAAGTGGTGGAGAGTGGAAAAAGCAAGAACACTTGTCTGTAATGTAGGATTTCTTAACCCGGGAGGGGGTTCATGGGCAGAATCCTTTGGGTCTGTGGTTAGAATTCAGGCCATTCATACTGACCCTCTCTTTATTTAAAAATCTTGGTATTTTGTTCATCATGGGTTTTTTGCCTTAATTTTGATTTTTTAAATATTGCATTAAAATATCTTATAACTGAGTGTTTTAGTGCTCCTGAAACTCTCTGCCTGAGTGTGCTTGCTTCTCTCACTACCCCTAGTCCTGGCCCTGATCTATAGACAATTATTATTTTCACAAACTTCTAATGGAAACTTAGTATTTTCTTTAACTATGAACTTTGGCAACAAACCACAGTAGTGTAAGCATTATCTGTGATTTTGAGGCCAGTAGAAATTACAGACGTTTTCATGTGATGTTATAGTTGTTGCAAATATTACCAAATATCATTTATGTTCATTTCTATTTTCAAATTATGATAGTTATATCTGCAGTATATCTTGTTATTCAATGCCTTAATAAAGAAGCACATATTAGTATACCACAAATTTGTTTACTTTAATAATTTTTAACTGTATTTCAATATTTTTTAATAATCTTATGCAATTTATTTTATGCATTTAAATGCACTATGCTGAAAAGGGATCCAAAACTTCACCAGACTGTCCAAGAGTCCATTAAAGGATGAGAATCCTGTATGGGATAGCTATCCAGCTAGCTAATCTCGTGGTCAAATTACCTCTGAGCTGGAACACTCATTAATTCAAGCAACCTACAACTCATGTCTATGTACATTTATACTCACATAAAATATGTATATATATAAATAAATGAGAAATTTTTAAAATCAATTTATGGCTGAAATAAACCAAATCAGCTTGTCCAAATAGCCATACCCTAAATGGTATAAGAACACTCAGAGAATTTGTTGTAAGTTCAAGTTCCTGGGTCCTACTTGAACTCAAATCCCTTGGGATCCTGGGCCTAGAAATTAACTGTTGTGCGAGCTTCCTTGAGATTTGAGTTCAGGTGTCTGTTGTCGTAAATGTGCCTCAAACTCCAATTCTTTTTTTTTTTTTTGTGGGGAAGACCAGCCCCGAGCTAACATCCGTCACCAATCCTCCCCTTTTTGCTGAGGAAGACTGGCCCTGGGCTAACATCCGTGCCCATCTTCCTCCACTTTATATGGGACGCCGCCACAGCGTGGCTGACAGGCAGTGCATCGGCGGGCGCCCAGGATCCGAACTCGCGAACCCGGGGCTGCCAAGTGCGGACTGAACCGCTGCGCCACCCGGCGGCCCCTGGAACTCCAATTCCTAAAGATTACTACAAGAGGTTGTTAAAACCAGTTCTCAGTGAGACTTCCAAATCAGTTAGAAAAAAGCATTTAAAAAATTTTTTGTGTTTAGTACTGCCTTTCCCTTCCTCCGTCCCTTCCTTCCTCCCTTTCTCCCTCTCTTCCTTCTTACCTTTCAGAGAAATTTGACTTTTTTTATTATCAAATATTTCAGATAACTTAAAGGGAGAATTTTATAACGAAATCTGTATATGTATGCACCACCCAACTTAAGAAATTAAACATTGCAAATAAAATGTAAATTCTGTCATCAACCTTCCTAATCATATGCCAATCTCTCACCTTCAAGAAGAAATTAATATTCAGAATGTGGTGTTTATCATTCACTTATATATGTTTAAAATTATGCTACATGTGTATGCATAATTAAATAAGACATAATACTATATTGAATGCTTCTAAATTTATATAGTTAGTTACATACTATGTGTCTTCTGCAATTTGCTATTTTCTCAACATTATGTTTGTGAGATTTATCCATAATGATACAAGGAGCTCTATTCATTTCTTTCTTTTTTAGGAAGATTGGCCCCAAGCTAACATCTGTTGCCAAGCTTCCTCCTTTTTTCCCTTTTTCTCCCTAAAGCCCCAGTACATAGTTGTATGTCATAGTTGTGCATCATTCTAGTTGCTCTATGTGGGACACTGCATGCTCATCAGCATGACTTGATGAGTGGTGCTTAGGTCCACACCCAGTATCCGAACCAGCGAACCCCAGGCTGCCAAAGCAGAACACGTGAATTTAACTGCTACACCACTGGGCTGGCCCCTCTATTCATTTTTTTAAAGTAAACTTTTTATTTTGGAATAATTTTAGACTTATAGAAAAATTGCAGCACAGAGAGCTCGCATACACCATTCTCCCAACTTCCCCAAGTGTTAACATCCCACACAGCAATGATAATTTTGTCTAAACTAAGAAATTAACATTGGTACAAAAAACTAAACTACAGACTTTATTTGGATATCACCAGTTTTTCCACTAATATCCTTTTTTTCTGTTCCAGAATCTGATCTAGGTTACCACATTACATTTAGTATTCATCCATTTCTTTTCTCCTGTGTGGTTATACTAAAATTTATTTCTCCATTCTCATGTTGATAGATGTTTAGGCTGTTTCCAGTTTTTCATTAATATGACTGATGATGTCTTTGTGTACATGTATGATGTCCATGTGCACACAAATGTAACATGTACATTGGTATAACATGTATGTTGGTTATACCAACATACACTCTCACAAAGAAATGAAATTTCCTACTGCTCCAAATTCTCTCCAACTTTTAGAATCATCAGACTACATTTTTACCAATTTTATGGGTATGGAATAGCACCCATTTTTATTTTAATTTACATTTCTTTTATTACTAGTGAGATTGAGCATTTTTCATGTGTTTCCTGTTTTGTGAAGTGTTTGTTCATCTCCCTTGCTATTTGTTTTTTTGTATTGATTTGTAGACGTTTATATACACACACATACTCTACACTAATCTTCGTTGACAGAATGCATTGCAAATATCTTCTCTAGTTAGTGGCTTCTCTTCTCTCGCTTCTTTAAAGTGTCTTCAGATGCACAGATATTTTAAATGTTAATGATTGTTAATGCTAAATGTTAATTAGTTAATGCTAATTGATTCATAGTCTTTTCCTTAAAGGTTTAAATTTCTTTTTCTTGATAACACAATCTTTCCCAACCCTAAAAGCCCGAAAATGTTTTTCTATATTTTATTCTAAAGGTTTGAAAGTTTTGGTTGGTACATTTTGGTCTTTACTCCACTTGACATAGATTTTTGTGTATAGTGTGAGGTAGGAATTCAGTTTCATTTCCCCCCATATGATATCCATTATCCCAACAGCATTTATTGAAAGGCTTATCTTTTCCCACCGTCTGCAATGCCACCAATATTAAATATCAAGTTACTATATGTGCTTGGCTCTGTTTCTGGACTCTGTTCTTTCCATGGTTTTTTTTTTCTATTTTGCTAATGCCATACTATCTTAATTATCATATCTTTGTAAGTCTTAATGTCTGGAAGAGGCCCCATTTTGTAGTTTTTCTTCAAGAGTGACTTGGCTATTCTTTTCCCTTTGTTCTTCCATTTTGTTGGAAGAATTCTAATGAATCCTTCATGTTAGGATCAGCTTGTTAAGGTCCATAAAACAAAACAAAACAAAAAACTGGGTGGAATTGGGAATTATGTTGAATTTGGAGTAAAACTGATATCTTTATGTTCTGAGTCTGTGCATCCACACACATGATATATTAGTAAGTTTCTTTTAAAGTATATCAATAAAGATTTATAATTTTCTTTCAAGGATGAGAGTGAAATAAAGGCATTAGTTGGGCAATTGTAAACTGAGAGAGTTAGCACCAGCAGTCCCTCACTATAATTCTAAGGAATATACTCCAGGCAGGAAAAAGTGATCCTAAATGGATTGTATGAGAGGTAATAAGGAACTGTGAGCAAAGATATTAGTATAAATGTGGATAAATAATAACAATAATGTCTTATTTGTGAAAGGTAGGCAGGATAAAGCTAAAATACTGAACAATAATACCATATGAGTTGATAAGTGGGTGACAGCAGTTAAATCATTCTAATAGTCTTATATTATTAGGGAGCAGGATACAGATATTGATTATGTTAGACTTTAAGTATGTGTGTTAAATGGCAAGAATAATCACTAAAAAATTAGATATTGAGTGTATAAGGTTTCAATAAAAGTAGAGGGAGGGAAATAGAGTAAGGAAAAGGAGGAAAGAAAGAAAGAGAAGAGGAAACAAAATATAAAAACAGAAAAATAGTGAGCATGAAATAAGATAGTAAAAACAAACCAAATATATGAATCGTCAAACAAAAGTGTTTTTAAAGTTCTCACATCTCTAGTTAGAAAACAAAGTTTATTAGACTGGATTTTTTTTTAAATATTGCAGCTATTTTTTTTAATAAAAGGCACATCTAAAACATAAGGACATATGAAAGTCAAATTAGAAAATGATATGCCAGGAAAATACCAACCAAATAAAAATGATCTAGCTATAGCAATAGCAAACAAAATATGCTTTAAGGCAAAAATCATTATTAGAGGTAATAAGATTCATTACATAAAGATAAAAGTTTCAACTTACCAGATTATATGACTATTCTAAATTTATAAACACAGAAAGCAAGCAAAAAAATCAATGAGGATATGTAAACTTTGAACAACAAAATTTGCATGAGCTCATGAACATATGGAGAACATCACCATTGTTGGTTGCAGTGTTCATATGTTCATTGGGTCAAAGTTGTACAATCTCTTCAAACACACAAGGAATATTTGTGAAAATAGAGCATGTTTGACATGTTTGAAGCCATAAAACTAACCTTAATGAGTTTTGAAGGCTTGGTATCATACATCTACATTCTCTGATGCAATTTACTGATATCAATAAAAAAAATTAATGCACCTCTAAACAAGCACCACTAAACTAAATACTTCAGTGGAAATCAGAAAATATTTGGACTTGAATAATAAGGAAAATACCATCAAAATTGTGAGATGCAGCAAAGGCGTTCCTTAGAGGGAAAGTTATAGCCTTACATGCTTACAATTAGAAAAGAATAAAAGCTGAAAATTAATGAGCTAATAATCAAACTTAAGAAGTTTAGAAAATAATTAGAATGAACTAAAAAAGGAGAACCAAGGAAATAATTATAAGAGAAGATATTAATAGAGAGGCTTCTGGGAAGATGATGGCATAGGAGGCCTCTGAACTCACCTCCTCCCACAGGCACAACAAATCTACAATTACCTGTGGAGCAATTACCTCAGAGAGAGATCTGGAAACTGGATAAAAAGAACCCCCACAACAAGGGACAACACTGACAGGGTGGAAGAGGCAGAAATACACCCCTGCTGAGAAAAAAAACACATCCTAGCTGGTGCTTCATGTCTGAGAGCAATCTTAAAGGTGGGAAGCTTTTCCAAGAGAAGCAGGAGATCTAAGTGGGAGAGCTATGCCACAATAGGCTTCCTAGCCTTTGAATTCAGCGCAACCAAGATGAATTCCCATAGTACCTGGCTTTACTGGCTTTGAAAACCAATGGGGAATACTCCCAGAAAAACTATCGAACTTCAGAGAAAGAAAAGCCTGCTCTTAAAGAGCCCACACATGGATTCACCTGTTCCAGAAACCAACACAAAATCACCAGAAAGAAAGGTGCGTAGTCCTTTGACAAAAGAGACTCACTTGCTAAGCTCTGAGTGCATTTCAGAGAGGCTCCCCCCCGAGGCAGCCCCCCCAGGGACTGAGACACTGGCAGCAGCCATTACTAAGTCCTAGTGCAGTCATACTGTGCAGACACTGGCAGATGCCGATGGATTTCTTTCTCTGGACTGTTAGCACAGGGGTTTGCCCCAATTGCAAGAGCACCAATTTAATCCAGTTCAGCTAGGGCATGTGGCCTGCCCTAGGGACTGGCCTAACCCACCAGCAAGCCCATGGGGAACTTGTGGGCCTGAGTAGGTGGGGTGTGTGGGGTCTCTGCAGCAGGGCAAGTGGGTCTGCCTCAGTGGGGTGTGCATGTGGGGCAGGCCTGTGTTGGTGGGGTGTGTGGGCCCGTGGGCAGTGCAGTGTGTCAGTTGTAGCAGACTTGTGCTGCCAGCCTTCTCAAATAGCCACACAGGGATCTGCCTCACCTTCCAATGCCTGAAATGATTGTGTTCTGCCACACCTGGGGCTGGCCCCACCCATCTGCGCTCCTGAGAGCTGACAACAGCCTCGTGCTGCAGGGAGCCTCACCAGAGGCCTGCAGCAATTGTGAGCCCCTGCACCTAGCAACCAGCCACATTGGGGGCCTGATTCACTTAAAAGCAAAACAGCAGCAGGTGTGTGCTATTAGAGTTTGTAGTCAGCTGTGCTGGCATCTGCCCCACCCAATAAAGTGACTAAAGTGACCAGTGACCTTATAGCCAGCTGGCCCAGGGGCCGGCTTAGCCTACCCAGGTGCCCACAGCAAGAGCAACCCCACCACAAGTGAAGGGCACACGTAGCCCACACAGGGGACACTCCTGGAACATTTGGAACAGGCAACAAGAGGGAAGAATACTGCTGGGCCCCATAAGGCATCTCTTATCTAGGCCACATTTCCAAGATTGGGAGATGTAGCTGATCTACCTATTACACAGATATAAGCACAGAGAAGTAGGCAAAATGAGGACACAAAGGAATATGTTCCAAATAAGGGAAAGGACGAATCCTCAGAAAAAGAACTAAAGGAAAGAGAGATAAACAATCTACCTGATAAAGAGCACAAATAGTCATAAGGATGCTCACTGATCCTGGGAGAAGAATAGATGAACACAGTGAGAACCTCAACAAAGAATTGGAAAATATATAATACAACCAATCAGAACAGAAGAATACAATGGTGGAAATGAAAAATTCACTAAAGGGAATAAATAGCAGAGTAGATGATACAGAAGAACAGATCAGTGATCTGGAGGAAAGAGTAGAGGAAATCACCCAAGCTGAACAGAAAAAAGAATTAAAAAATAATGAGGACAGTCTAAGGGACCTCTGGGACAACACCAAGCATACTAACATCCATATTATAGGTGTCCCAGAAGGAGAAGAAAGAGACAAAGGGGCAGAGAACCTATTTGAAGAAATAATTGCTGAAAACTTCCCTAACCTAAGGAAGGAAACAGACATCCAGGTACAGGAAGCACAGAGAGCACCAAACAAGATGAACCCAAAGAGGCCCACACCAAGACACATTATAATTAAAATGTCAAGAATTAAAGATAAAGAGAGAATCCTAAAACCTGCAAGAGAAAGGCAACATTACATACAAAAGAAATGCCATAAGGCTATCAGCTGACTTCTCAGCAGACATCTCACAGGCTAGAAGGTAGAGGCATGATATATTCAAAGTGCAGAAAGAGAAAACCTATAGCCAAGAATACTCTACTGGTTAAGGTTATCATTCAGAAAGGAAGGAGAGATAAAGAGTTTTCCAGATAAGCAAAAACTACAGGAGATTATCACCATTAAACCAGCCTTACTAGAAATGTTAAAAGGACTTATTTAAGTGGAAAAGAAATGACCATATATAGGAATAAGCAAATTATCAAAGAAAACATATCACTGGCAAAGGCAGATATACAGTAAAGGTAGCAGATCAACCACCTATAAATCTAGTATGAAGGTTAAAAGATGAAAGTACTAAAAATATCTATCTCTATGATAAGAGGTTAAGGAATACACAAACACACACAAAGAGGTTAAATATGATATCAAAAACAAAATATGGGGGGAGGGTAGTAAAAGTGTAGGGCTTTTAATAAGAGGTCAAACTTAAGAGACCATAAACTTAATATAGATTGCTATTTATGCAGGTTATTATATATGAACCTCATGGTAATCACAAGCCAGAAATCTATAATAAATGCACAAGAAATAAAGAGAAAAGAACCCAAACATAATGCTAAAGAAAGCCATCAAATCAAAAGGGAAAAGAGCAAGAGAAGGCAGGAACAAAGAACTACTAAAACACCCAGAAAAAAGGTAACAAAATGGTAATAACTACATACTTATCAATAACTACTTTAAATGTCAATGGACTAAATGCTTCAATCAAAAGACATAGGGTGGCTGAATGGATGAAAAAACAAGACCCATATATAGGCTGCATACAAGAGAC
The DNA here is from genome assembly GCA_031878705.1 of Tapirus indicus. Taxonomy (NCBI): domain Eukaryota; kingdom Metazoa; phylum Chordata; class Mammalia; order Perissodactyla; family Tapiridae; genus Tapirus; species Tapirus indicus. Next base: position 7,026,779 of record CM062933.1, read on the forward strand.
ACACTGAAGACCTAAACACACTTACAAATTGAAAGTGAAAGGAAGGAAAAAGATACTCCATGCAAATAGAAATGAAAAGAAAGCTGGCATAGCAATACTTATACCAGATAAAATAGACTTTAAAATGAAAACTGTACAAAGAGACAAAGAAGGGCAGTACATAATGATAAAGGACAACAAGAGGACATAACACTTGTAAATATCTATGCACCCAACATAGGAGCACCTAAATATATAAATCAATTATTAACAGACATAAAAGGAGAAATCAAAAGTAATACAATAATAGGAGGGGACTTTAACACTCTACTTACACCATTGGATAGATTATCCAAACAGAAGATCAATAAAGAAACATTGGCCTTAAACTACACATTAGACCAGATGGACTTAATAGATATAAACAGAACACTCCATCCAAAAACCAGAGAATACACATTCTTTTCTAATTCACGTGGAACATTCTCCAGGATAGATCACATATTAGGCCACAAAACAAGTCTCAATACATTCAAGAAGATTGAAATAATACCAACCATCTTTTCTGACCACCACAGTGTGAAACTAGAAACCAACTACAAAAAGAAAACTGGAAAAGCCACAGATACATGGAGACTAAACAAAATGCTACTGAGGAACAATTGGGTCAAGAAAGAAATCAAAGGAGAAATCAAAAAATACTTGGATACAAATGAAAATGAAAATATGGCATACCAAAATCTATGGGATACAACAAAAGTGATACTAAGAGGGAAGTTTATAGCAATACTGGCCCATCTCAAGAAACAAGAAAAATCTCAATTAAACAATCTAACAATATACCTAAAGAAACTAGAAAAAGAAGAACAAACGAAGCCCCAAATCAGTAGAAGAGAGGAAATAATAAAAATTAGAGCAGAAATAAATGAAATAGAGACTTTAAAAAATAGTAGAAAAAAATGAATGAAATGAAGAGCTCGTTCTTTGAAAAGATAAACAAAAGTGACAAACCTTTACCTAGACTCACCAAGAAAAAAAAAGAGAGAAGGCTCACATCAATAAAATCAGAAATGAAAGAGGAGAAATTACAATGGACACCACAGAAATACAAAGGATTGTAAGAGAATACTACCAAAAGCTATACACCAACAAATTGAATAATCTAGAAGAAATGGATAACTTCTTAGAGTAATACCACCTTCCAAAACTGAATCAAGAAGAAATAGAGAAGCTGAATAGATCAATCACCAGTCAGGAGATCGAAACAGTAATCAAAAACCTCCCAAAAAACAAAAGTCCTTGACCAGACGGCTTCCCTGGTGAATTCTACCAAACATTCAAAGAAGATTTAATACCTATCCTTCTCAAACTCCTCCAAAAAATTGAAGAGAGGGGTTGCTTCCTAACTCATTTTATGAGGTTAACATTATCCTGATACCAAAACCAGGCAAGGACAACACAAAAAAAGAAAATTACAGGCCAATATCATTGATGAACATAGATGCAAAAATCCTCAACAAAATACTAGCAAATCAAATACAACAATACATTATAAAGATGATGATCAAGTGGGGTTTATTCCAGAGATGCAGGGATGGTTCAATATCTGCAAATCAATCAACATGATACACCATGTTAACAAAATGAAAAATAAAATCACATGATCATCTCAATTGATTCAGAGAAAGCATTCAACAACATACAGCATTCATTTATGATACAAACTTTGAATAAAATGTGTATAGAAGGAAAGTACCTCAACATAATAAAGGCCATATATGATAAACCCAGAGCTAATATACTCAACAGTGAAAAACTGAAAGCTATCCCTTTAAGAACAAGACAAGGATACCCACTTTTGCCATTCTTATTTAGCACAGTATTGGAAGTCCTAGCCAGAGAAATCAGGCAAGAAAAAGAAATAAAAGGGATCCAAAGCAAGAAGTAAAACTGTCACTGTTTGTGGATGACATGATTTTATATATAGAAAACCCTAAGGAATCCACCAAAAAACTATTAGAAATAATAATGAATACAGTAAAGTTGCAGGGTACAAAATCAACATACAAAAATCAGTTGCATTTCTATACATTAACAACAAAATAGCAGAAAGCAAAATTAAGAATACAATTCCATTTACAATTGCAATGAAAAGAATAAAATACCTGGGAATAAATCTAGCCAAAAAGGTGAAAGACCTGCACACTGAAAACTATAAAACATTGTTGAAAGAAATTGAAGAAGACACAAAGAAATGGAAAGATATTCCATGCTCATGGATTGGAAGAATTAACATAGTTACAATGTCCATACTTCCTAAAGCAATCTACAGATTCAATGTAATCTCTGTCAAACTCCCAATGACATTTTTCATGCAAATAGAACAAAGAATCCTAAAATTTATATGGAACAACAAAAGACCCTGAATAGCCAAAGGAATCCTGAGAAAAAAAGAACAAACCTGGAGGTATCACACTCCCTGAATTCAAAATATACTACAAAGCTGTAGAATCAAAACAGCATGGTACTGGCACAAAAACAGACACACAGATCAATGGAACAGAATTGAGAGTCTGGAAATAAACCCACACATTTATGGACAGCTAATTTTTGACCAGAAAGCCAAGAACATACAATGGAGAAAGGAAAGTTTCTTCAATAAATGGTGTTGGGAAAACTGGACAGCCACGTGCAAAAGAATGAAAGTAGACCATTATCTTACACCACGTGCAAAAATTAACTCAAAATGGATTAAAGACTTGAATGTAAGACTTGAAACCAAAAAACTTCTAGAAGAAAACATAGGCAGTACACTCTTCGACATCAGTCTTAGCAGTATCTTTTTGAATACTAAGTCTTATCAGGCAAAGGACACAAACAAAATAAACAAATGAGACTACATCAAATGAAAAATCTTCTGCACAGCAAAGGAAACCATCAACAAAACAAAAAGACAACCTAACAATTTGGAGAAGATATTTGCAAATCATACATCTGATAAGGGGTTAATATCCAAAATATATAAAGAACTCATACAACTCAACAACAAAAAGACCAAACAACTCAGTTAAAAAATGGTCAAAGGATCTAAACAGATATTTTCTCAAAGAAGATATAAAAATGGCTAACAGGCATGTGAAAGGATGTTTGACATCACTAATTATTAGAGAAATGAAAATGAAAATTACAATGAGATATCACCCCACACTCATCAGAATGGCTATAATTAACAAGACCAGAAATAAGTGTTGGAGAGGATGTGAAGAGAAAGGAAGCCTCATACGCTGCTGGTGGGAATATAAACTGGTGCAGATACTGTGGAAAAAAGTATGGATATTCTTCAAAAAATTAAAAATAGAAATACCTTGTGATCCTGCTACTCCACTACTGGGTATTTATCCGGAGAACACAAAAACACGAATGCAAAAAGATATTTGCCCCCCTATGTTCACTGCAGCATTATTCACAACAGACAAGACTTGGAAACAACCTAAGTGCCCATCAATGGATGAATGGATAAAGAAGATGTGATATATATACACAATGGAATACTACTCAGCCATAAAAAAGAGGAAATCTTGCCATTTGCGGCAACATAGATGGACCTCGAGGGTATTACACTAAGCGAAATAAGTCAGACAGAGAAAGTCAAATATTGTATGGTTTCACTCATAAGTGGAAGATAAAAACAACAACAAACACATAGATACAGAGATTAGATTGGTGGTTACCAGAGGAGGAATGGGGGATGGTGAAAGAGGTAATAGGGCACATGTATATGGTGACGGATGGTAATTAGTCTTTGAGTGGTGAACATGATGAGTGGTGAACACAGAAATTGAAATATAATGATGTACACATTAACTGATATAATGTTATAAACAATGTTACCTCAATAAATAAATAAATAAAATAACAATAAAATAAAATAAAAGAGATCCCAGAGAGCTCTCACTCCTTCTGCCATGTGAGGACCCAGCGAGAAGATGGCCATCTGTGAAGCAGGAAATGAGCCCTCACCAGGAGGGGACCCTAACCAGACACCAAATCTGCTAACACCTTGGCACGGACTTCCCAGTCATCAGAACTGTAAGAAATAAATTTCTGTTGTTTAAGCTTAAAAAGAGAGAGAGAGAGACAAGATATTAATGAAATAGAAAAAATACATAGATGGGAGTGAGAATGTCAAAAGTTGGTTCTTTAAAAGTGCTAATAAGATTGACAAACTCCTAGCAAGTTTAATCAAGAAAAAAGTGGAAGATTCAAAGTAAGCACAATTAAGAATGAAAAGGAAACAATATCAAATTTTACAGATATTGAACAGAAAATAAAAGGAAATTGTGAACTTTGTCAATAAACTTGAAAAATAAAGCTTATCAAAACTGAAAAATACAGCTTACCAAGCTCAAGTATAACCATATAATAAATAATCTCTAACCATTAAAGAAATTGAAACAGTAATTTAAAATTTTTCCCAGAAAAAAATGCCAAGCCCTGTAAAGTTCATAGGTGAATTTTATCAAACATCTAAGGAACATACTATCCCAACTTAAACTCTTCTGTTCACGAACATATCTGCAAAATCTTGATCACCTGAAGATGAGTAAGTTTGGGGGATATATGATAAAACTATAATAATAAAGAATGGGTGGCATAGGCAAAGCTACACAAACAGATCAATAGAACAAAATATACACTTTTGAAACAGACATATAATATTGACTTACAGTATATGTAATAGGCATTGCAGGTAAGTGAGCAAAGGAAAGACTAGAAACCAGAACCTGGGGCAGAGCTTAAGAGCTATTACTTTATTAGGAGATCTAATTCCAGGGCAGCAAAAAGGGATAGAAAAGGGCAGCGAGGCTGGGAAGGAAGGGGAAACAAATGATTTCTGAGGTAGCCACAGCTTCACAAAGAGACGCAGCTGGTTGCTCACTGCTCAGTCATGCTGGACACGTTCAGAGGCTGCTCAGAAGCATCACGCTCCACAAGTCTATCAGAGGGAGGGTGGGAGGAGACTTGATCTGCTGGTTCTTGCTATCTTCTGTTCCTCATGAGTCATGGTTTGTCTCAGAATACATTAACCCACCACATCTTCAGGTTGTATCACTTGATGCCTTTGGCCCCCTCTAGGACCCTCATGTCAAGATGTCATGCCTTGTGGTGTTGGATGTTATATAGAGTGGGTAGTGGCAGGAGGACTGGGTTGGACCCCGGTGCCAGATCCACCGGTGCTTTCACAGCAACAGACGTGATAGGGACAATGCTGGAGCTGGCACTCTCTGTGGGGAAGGTCAAGGCAGCTGGCAGTGCTGGTGGACGAGGTAGCAGGTGTGGTAGCCATGGGGCCATCAGGAGCTCCCCAAGGGCAATCAGCTGATGACCCCCATTCCTTGACTTTAATGTAATAAAGTTAAGGAAGTCTGCTCTTGCCACTTCTATTCAACATTGTAATGGCCATTTTAGCCAGGGCAATTAGGCAAGAAAAAAAAAGGCATTGAGACTGGAAAGGAATAAGTAAAATTATCTCTATTTGCAGAAGATGTGATCTTTCTTGTATATAGAAAATCCTAAGGATTCTATTAAAAAATGATTAGAACTAATAAATGAGTTCAGCTAGGTTGCAGGACACAATATCTATATACAAAAATCAATTTATTTCTATACAGTAGCAATGAACAAACCATAAATGAAATTAAGAAAACAATTCCATTTACACTAGCATCAAAAAGCATAAAATACTCAAGAATAAATTTAACAAAAGTAGAAAACTTATACTCTGAAAATTATAACACATTGTTGAAGGACGACCTAAAATAAATGGAAAGACGTTCCGTGTTCACAGATTGGAAGACTAAATATTGTAAAGACGGCAGTACTCTTTAAATCGATCTACAGATTCGGTGTAATCCCTACTAAAATTGTAGCTGGCATCTTTGCAGAAACTGACAAGCTGAACCTAAAATTCACATGGAAATTCAAAGAACCCAGAACAGCAAAACAGTCTTGAAAAAGAACAGAGTTGGAAGGCTCACACTTCCCAACAACAAAACTTACTACAGTAATCAAGACAATGTGGTACTGGCATAAGAAAAGACATAGAGATCATTGGAATAGAATTGAGAGTCCAGAAATAAACTCTTACACTGAGGGTCAATTGATTTTCAATAAGGGTGCCAAGGCAATTCAATGGGGAAAGAATAATCTTTTCAAGAAATGGTGCTGAGACAGCTGGATATCTACTTGCAAAGCAATGAACCTGGACCCATACCCTATGCCATATACAAAATTTAACCCAAAACGGATCAATCTAAATGTAAGAGCTAAAACTACAAAACTCTTAGAAGAAAGCATAGACATAAGTCTTCCTGACCTTGAACTAGTCAATGGTTTCTTAGATATGACACCAAAAGCACAAGCAACAATAGAAAAATAAATAATAGACATCATCAAAATTTAAAATTTTGTGCTTCAAAGGACACCATCAAGAAACTACCCACCACTACTTGTACATACCTATGACCTAGCAAATCCCCTCTTGAATGTAAACACCAGGAGATGTGCGTAATAACGTGTGCAGCAGCCTCTATAATAACAGCAAAAGACAGGTACAACCCAAATGTCCATCAGCTGTGGAATGGATTCAGTTGGCTGGGAGAGGACAGACACCTTATCAATTGTGCCATGGAAACTGCCCACAGTGGGGTAGAGGACATTCTGTAAATGGAAATTGGTGCTATTAGGAAAGGGGAATGGCCAAAAACAACAACTGCCACCACAAAGCAAATTCTCTCTCCACACCAGTGGTTTTTTTCAATTGGTTCGGAACCCATAGGGAATATGGGTGCGATTACCTACCTCCCTCAAACTCCTAAAGTAATGCATCCTATTATTAGCCCAGCACGAGCCTGGAATCCTAGAAAGTAGTATGAGGATTGAAAAAATGGGGGCTTGACGACTGAAGGTTTTCCAAGGCCCAAGATGGGACTCTATGGGGAAAAGGACTCTTTGTCCCTTGCTATCAAGAGGACTAGTAAGAATAGGCAGAAGGCAGATCTCTCTCAATTTGTCCCCTGGCTACATCCCCCTGCCCCAGAGAATCAGGAACAGGGACAGAGGAAGCTAGCAGATGCTCAGTCTTGAGTTGGTTCAGAACTGCGTTATCCACGTTAACCACTCCTCCACTCTCCACCCACTCACAGGGGCCAGGGAGCAAACCAAGATGATCCTCCTTATTTCCTTCCTGTCCCCTCAGGCACAGAAGTAGATGCTGTCTGTCTTCTTACTGCTAGGAAAAGTTCTTCCTTCATCTGAAATGGTTCCCAGCTTCTGTTGCCACTAATCATTTGTTTTCTAAGTGTGACATTTTCCCATTGTCCTTTCTATTAATAAATCCTCACTCGTCTGACCACCTTCCCAGGTGACACTGATGTCATTGATTTGTTCCCTCACCACAGCTTCCTCTTTTGGCCACAGATACTTAAAAGTGTCTCAGGAGTCCCTCCTAAAGCTCTCTCTCCTCCCCCTCCACCAGCTGTAAACAAATCTCAGTGTCGGTTGAAGGATTTCATGCCCTGAATCTGCAAACCAGGATCATACAGCAACATCGCTTACCTAAGGTGGTAAAACCCATGAGTCAGGATTTTTAGACAGGTTTTTCTTCCCTATGAAAAGTTGGCAGGGAACCCTACAGGTCACAGAGACAAGGAGTTTTAAGTGGGTCTGAAAGAATATATATATATATAGTATATAATATAATATATGCATATATTATACTATATATAATATACATTATAATAATATAATTATATTATATGCATATGTAATATACACAAAAATATATAATATACACATATAATTATGCATATGTAAATAACATAATTATATTTTAATAATATAATTATAATATATAATATATATTATATGTATATACATACAGTAGTAATGTAATACTTTAACAATTTAAGAGGATTTTACCCTTTAAAAGTTTAACTATTTGGGGGCCGGTGGTGCAGCGGTTTAGGTCGCGCTTTGGCGTCGTGCTTTGGCAGCCCAGGGTTGGCAGGTTTGGATCCCAGGCACCGGCCAACACACTGCTTGTTGTCAGCCACGCCGTGGTGGCGTGGCATATAAAGTGGAGGAAGACGGGCACGGATGTTAGCCCAGGGCCAGTCTTCCTCAGCAAAAAGAGGAGGATTAGCAACGGATGTTAGCCCAGGGCCAGTCTTCCTCAGCAAAAAGAGGAGGATTAGCAACGGATGTTAGCCCAGGGCCAGTCTTCCTCACACACACAAAAAGTTTAACTATTTGGCTGATGAACATGATCAGTTTTATATGTAATGTAGACTTCTTCTCACTCAATACCCTGTAGCATAGCTGAAGAGTAAGAAGATCTTTCAATTTTTTACTAGTAAAGTTTCTTCGGTTACTGTTCATGTCAATATTTAATAGAGTTAACCATTCGTAGTACACATCATTCTCTCCAGGAGATTCTTGAAAAATCATTCTATTATGAAGGATCTTATATTCACTTTATTTATTATTATTATATGGTTCTCGCTTTCAAGAAGTATTTGAGCTAGCTTAAAATAAAAAACATAAAAATAATGCAACTACAGTAGTAAAAGAAAATAGAAGCCATGCAAAAGAAGTAAACATGCTTAGCTCAGTAGCAAATATAGCTATACTGATTAAACACTAACTTGGGGTTCCTAGCAGCCAAAGTAAAAAGGGAAACAGAAACCATAGCAACACTTCAAATTAGAAAAACAGTTTTTGTTTTGTAACCAAATCTAAAAGGAGTTTATGAAAAGGAAACATCCATTCATTCATTTGAAAAGTATTCGTGTAATACTTACAAATGAGCAAAATCCTATATAACATATTGGGAATATCATTTCAAAAATGGTTTCTGCCCTCATAGAGCTTAGAGTCCATTGGGAGAGACAGACAGTAAACAAATAAATATAAATCACAAGTGAAGAAATGTACAGGGACTACGAGAAAAACCAAGGTTCAGGAAGACCTCCCTGAGGGGGTGACATTTAAAAAACAAAAAGAGATAAAATATAGTTTCTACACAGAGATTGTTTCCAAACCAGGTTTGTTTTGCCTACCACGGGATTATGCCAATCACCGAGATGATAAGTTTGTATCAGAGAAAGGGTTTATTCATAAGGCAGCCAAGTGATTAGATGGGAGAACATATCTCATCCATCTCCCCAAAAATGGGGATTAGGGATATTTATGGGGTGAGGGGGCAGGGTAGTCTGAAGTGTGGGAACAGATGATCGGAGGCAAGGAGAAGTGCGGTAATTGATGATCTGGGCAAGTGTAGTCAAGCTTCATGCCTCTTGATGAGATGCATGTTCACAAGATGGCCATGATCTGATCAGCTCCTTGACCTCAAAGGGTCACCTTTCGGTCACCCCTGCAGGCCTAGTTGATGAGTCAGTGGTCTTAACCAGCCTGAAGTGGACAAGGAGTCAACTCAGTTCCTGAAAACCTTGAGCACCCGTTACCATGGTGACCAAAGCATCAGAGCCATTGTCTACAGGGTAGATGTTAGTGATGCATTATCCGCTACTTCTGCAAATAGAGAACTAACTGAGTAGAGTTAAAGCAAGGTGGCCCGGCTTCAAGATAAGCCTCAGGGAGAACTGGCCCTGAAGTGCTCCTACAGAAGATCTGATTTTTGAGGTGCAGAAACTCCTAGTGTACTTGTCAGAGATCCTGCTTGGCAATGTTACAGAGGGCGAACTGGAATACAGGCTCCAAATTTTTCATTAATATGCCTAAGTATGAGGGCCTTGGGATCAAGAGTCAAGCAAGACTTTTAATGTGAGGTTGTTGGAAGTTAAATTTACCTGAAGTATCAGAATCTGCTTCCAAGAGTCCCTACAGGTACATGATCTGCCTGAACTCAAAGGTTAAGAAAAATGGTCTCATTTTGGTAACTTTGGGTCATATGATTGCTTTCCCTTCTATACCTCCTGTTTAAGTAAAAGAGAGACAAGTAAGAAATGCAGTTTTCTGATGGAAACAGTATAATTCAGACTCTTATTTAAGGTTTGAGTAATTTAGAGATTGAAAAATCAAGAAGAAGTTATATGAAACTTCTTTGTTCTTTTTCAGTCTGAGAGAGAGTGGTCAGAGAGGGAGAGTGCACGGAGAGAGGAAAAGGAGGAAAAAATGGGGGAGAGAGAAAGGGCGAGAGGGAGAAAGTGAGCGTGAGAGAGAGCCTCTGCTTTAAAAGGAATATGATGTGAAAAAGCTGACAGGCAGAAAACAAGCCTAACTGTGGTTGCTATGGTTACTGTACCATCTGTGTTCTTGCCTGCCCTACACCAAAGGATTATATAACCTGATAACCAGCTAAATATTAAAATGGACCTAAGAGTAAAACCAATTATTTTTGTTATTCTTTAAAAGGGTGATTCTAAATCAAACTGAAACACTATACAACTGCTCTTTATGTCTACCTCTGTGTGAAGCACTCTAGAATGCATGGACAATTCCCCTTGAGGGAATCAAGAAAGATCCAAGGTACTGCAATGGCCCTGATTTTCAATCCTTGAGAGTCTAATGTTCTTATTAAATTTATAATTAGGCAATGTCTCAGCAGTTGATACATTTATATGTTTTCAATTGCAGTTGATTTACAAATAAACCAAAGGTAGATTAAAACACAAGAACTGTCCTCTACAAGGAAATGAGACTCTCCATTGACCAAAAATCCAATTTTCCTCAAATGTGGGAGCGTGCAAAGAATACACTCTCCCTAGCACAGAGAAGAGAATATTCTAAATCCATATCTCTCACTAGAAATAGAGCTTTGTTGTGCAAGTTCACAGGAACTATGATAAGGATTGTTGTATCACAACTGACAGAAGAGCCAGCCCTGAACCATCCCACTCACCCAGGCCCACAGCACGATGTATTAGAAATGCCAGCCACAAACAAGCAGCTTTCAGTCATGACAAGCTAGAATTGGGCAGGTGTTGGATTTCGCCGATTTCACCTACAAACTGCTTCTCAGTCTCCCTAGGAAAATTAGAGTTAGGATCCCATGAAGGCCAATCATTCCTAAGTCTATATTTCCAGCCCTCAGCTCTTCCCCATAGATGTCCTGCAGGCACCTCAAAATCCATGTGTCCAAAGATTAATTCAACTTTTCCACCTACTGTGACTTGTTCTGCTTTCCTTTTCCCAGCTGATATCCAAGCTAGAAAGTTCAAAGCTACCTTAAACTTTCCCACCTCCAACACTTCAGACACTGTGTCTTAGCTTGGGTTTTGCTCAACTGCCAGACAGTTACCTTTCTTCTCAAGTTAGTGATGCAGGTTAAAGGGGAAAGTGTGTGGAGAGTGCTCAGGGCATGTCTGGCTCTGGTAAATGCTCAGGAAATGGTGGTGGTTTCAGGATTATCCCTCACCAGATGATTGTGCAGGCTCCTAATCCACCTTCCTGAGGGCAGAGCTTCCCCACTATTTCCATGCTTATCTCTGCTCCCTTTGGGGCCCCCAGGGTGCACAGTATGGAATCATTTGCCTATTGCAGTTTTCCTGTCCTTGTGTCGTCATTGTGTGTTGGGTGTGTCAGGAGCAGAAAACTTGTCCTCTTAGTTCACGAGCGTCCAGATGGATGGAGAGAAGCATGCCTGAGCAGCTGCACAGGGTACAAGGAACTCATCCCTGCACATCTGCACTTGACTGAGAGGACTAGACAGGATTTGGAGCAGATGCAGTAACAGGATGAGCCACGGAGGGAGGTGGTGATTAGTGTATTTTGCATGTGGGAGGAATGTGAATTGTTTTGTTAAGTGGAGTGTAGTAGATGGTTTCGAAAAATGGCTGTATCAATATCTCCCCTCCCACAAGCTTTTTGCAATGTGACTTTTCCACTTTTCTCCTCAAGAGGTAGAATCTATTTTCTCTCCTCTTGAATCTGGGCTGGCTTCCTGACTTGCTTTGACCAATAAATTGTGACAGAAGCGACATAGTTCTCTCATCTTCTGTTTAAAAGGTTTGATAGCTCTGTTTTCACACTCTTGGAATGCTCCCCTAAGAACGCTGCCTTGAGGCCACCACACTGTAAGAACACCCATGGTGGCTATGTGGAGGGGCCACATGTGGTAAGATTGATGTGCCGTGGCTGACAGCCCCAGCTGAGCCCAGCCACCAGCCAATCTGCCACCTGGGTGTAGCCACATGAATGATGCCAGAACAGATCAGCAGAAGAATCACCCAGGTAACCCACAGAATTGTGAGAAAAAAATAAATTGTTTGACTATTAATGAATACTTTATGAATGAATATCTTCATAATCTTATTCTGATTTTCCATTACAGTTTAATTTCCTACTCCCTACCCTTGAAGTTGCATGAAGAATTATTTAGAAAATATTAAGATCATAACTTTTTCACAGAGTATTATCCAAAACTACCTTGAATTTTCAATGTTGTGGAAAAGCTGTAATATTCCTAGTAGATTTTCAAATGTGGGGAATTAATTCAATGGATACCCAGATTCAAGTCAAGCGCCAGCATGAAGTCTGTGGTACGGGAGTCCAAGCAGAGGAACAAGTGCTGTGTTAGCGTTCTTTGACTGCAGTGTCCTGTTCAACACGTCGAGTCAAAATGCAAGTTTTGTAAAGAAAACTTTGAACATGTGTGGTTATTATAATCAGTTTGATTAAACACATTCAAAACAGAAGGTATTCCTGCTGAGTGAATCAGGAAACCAAAACAAGAGTCTGAAAGCCTGAGGTCAAGTTGGTCACCAGAAAGCAAATTTCACCTGGAAAAATAACCTTGGTGGGAAATTTTACTTTGGTTAGTTCTTCTCCTGGACATACGATTGCTGACTTAATCATATTAATCCCCAATGGAGAGAATTCAGACGCTTCTAATTTAAAATAAACAATAATGTAATGAAATTTTATAGCACTATTAGATTGGCCTTCAAAACCTGACTTTGCAAGTTGGGAAGTTGATGCTAAATGGTAGAAAGGGTCTTTCCAGAGGTGGGACATAGTCAGGTAGAGCTGTCTGAGGGAGCACTGACAAACCACCTGGTGTCCCATTGATCTCAGGTGGGGATTATAGAGCATCCTTTCTGCTGTGGGAAAGGACAAGGCTGCCCTGCCTAGATCTTGGGGTGCACCTGAAGTCTCAGGACAATCCTTACACTGGACTTTTAGGTTTTAGGTGATGGGGTGTATATTTTGTTTTTCCTAACTCTTCTTGGTCATATCCACATCTGTAACTACGTTCTTTTGTATTCTCGGTTTCTGAAAACTTATTTCCTTCATGTTGGGCATTAGATACCCTTGCTGGAAGAATTCAGACATTTTTGCTGTCATGATAATGCTTACATTGCGTTTCTCCTACCCTGCTGAGCACTCCTGGGTAGTTTTAACTAGGACTGACACTGGAGCAGCATAGGAAAACAGTCTGACCCTCGGTGCCTGGCTGGCTGGCAGACCCTTAAGAAGCCATTTGCTTTTTGGTTAAAATGTCATGGGTTACTGTGTCAAGGATTTGATCTTTGGCTTTTTAGCAATCAGAAACCCACATTCCCTCTTCTTTTTACTAAATACCTTATTTTATTGTCATTTAAGATCAGGACAATTTCCTTTTTCAGATGAGTTTATATGAATTAACAACTTTTGTCATGTTTTTGATACCAGCTTAATACAAGGTTGACATAAGGGAAGCCATATTGTAGAAAAGAAACCATATTGTAACTTTGAATGATCTCTGACTAACTCTAGGTTTTGTGGCCCTTCCCAGCTGCTGTAAGTTGATAACTTTGTTCTTTTGAGTTCCTTAGGAATGTGATGACCCCCAGACAGAGTCTATGCTGATAGCCATCATCAATGACAACTGAAAGACCAGAGTATAGGGCATTGCTCCAGTCTCCGATGCACATCAAGTAAAACAAAAGACTGCCAGGAACTAAGACCAGATGGATGCCCTACCCTGAGATCAGATGCCTCCCCAACTCAGAGACCAGCCCCCTATATAACTGGCCTGTAATCTTTGTTCTGTACAATGTTTCTTTGACACATTAGTCAGCTATCTTCCCTCTTGCTAGCAAGTTGTAATAAACTGCCCTTTCTTTTCCACCATCTTGCTTCTTGACGATTGGCTTTTGTCTTGCAGCGAGCAGATCGTGCCCTTTGTGCAGTAACATATTTACACAGTAAAATCTGGATGGAAAGTTCTGCTGGTAGTACACATTGTATAAGTAATGCTATTACCTACTACCACATTCTTTTTTTTTTTTAAGAAAACTATTTCAATTTTGGATGTTTATTATTTTCAGAATTAAACTTTGGGCTCCAGTTTTGAGATATACATAAATACTTTTTTTCTAGTTGTTTAAAAGGAAAACACACTTTGCTTCTTTTCTAGAATAGAGAAAAACAAATACCTCTCCACGGTATATTTTTAGAATTCTTCAGACCTTTAAAAGGGACTTTGCTGCTGGCTTTCCTACCAAAGCCCCATCTGTCTTCTCCCCCAGCACTCATTGTATAAGAATGTAGATGACCTTGTTTCACAACACACCCTTTGCACGTAGGCCTTGGCTGCTCCTGACTCATTGTGATCTCAGTTGGTGCAGTTTGGTTCAGCCAGTCTTAAAGTTTTCTGCAGTTTGGAGCTTCCTACCTCCAGCTGATTCCCTATCGCTTCAAAACCACAGCAGTAGGACTCTAGCCTGCAGTAGAGCGTGCATAAATAAGAAAACCAGCAGTGTGATGGACAGATCCAGGGATGGAAAGCAGAGCACTGAATAATAGGCTCGGAAGGCACAGCTGGGCTAACAGCACATGCTGGGCTCCCAATGCATCAGCAGAAGCAGAATTCCTGGCTCTTATTTCCTTTTCTCTTATCTTGACTATTACCATCTTCTTCCCTTCTTTAAACCTACAGTCCTGTTGAGTACTTACCCCACAGATCCACAGCCCTATTGGATATTCCAGCCTTCAATTCTTCCCACAGAGACTGGGAGGTGCTTCCATACTGCTCAGTTCTGACCCTATTGGGGCAGCTGCACCTAGGACACATGCATTGTACCCTTGGGTGTTTCATCAATCATGAGAAAGAGAAGCAGCAGGAGACTGGAAAAGGGTCTTCCCTGGCCTCCTAGGAGGACAGTTACCAACAGCGCCTGGACCATGATGTGCCAGGATCATCCTTTCAGTACCTCTGGCTCTTTCGGTCCCTATATTAACATCTGATTATTCACATATGAGAGTCTTATTTTCCACAGTCTGGACTAAGCATTAGCTTCCTGCAGACAGCAAATATATTTAACCCATTGTTTTGCCCAAAGGGCTTGGGACTTGGTAGGTAGGTGTTCAAGAAGTTCTGACTTAATAGGATCCAGAGCTTCCTCCAAAAAGATTACAATTCAAACTGAGGGCAGTAACATAAGTAACATGGGGCAATATGACAATGGTTTCATAAAGATTCCTAGAGTGTCTCAGCAATTATTATTCACAAGGAAAATTCTGTCTTACGACCTACAAATTTTTTTTTTTTCCTCTCCAGAATTCAACCTAGAAATCTGACTTCCCATTCTAGCTGTAGATCAGAACCACCTGGAGTGCCTGCTGGAACTATGGCTGTCCAGCCTCCACTCCCCTCTCTACCAATTTTGACTCATTAAATATGGGATATAGTTGGAAAATATGCATTTACTTTAAGTTGCCCAGGTGATTGTCTCATGCCTGGCAAGGTTTGGGTACACTGCCCCCAGAGAATGCTGAAATGCAGAGCCGTGTGCAAAGAAAGTGGCGAAACTAACCTTCCACACCCTGCAAAATTGCTGGGAAGACTGAGAGTGTGGCACTCTGTGGTCTTAACAACCGTCTTCCTATCAGGGCTGAAACAGGGAGGGGTGGTGATTCAAGTTGATCATTGACACTAAACATACATTTCCTGTTGGTGCTAGAGGTGCCTCCTCATCGGTAAGCAACAGAATTTTCCCTTGTGTGATAAGCTCCTTTTCAATTCATGTCACTGGACATTGGGAATGTATTTGAGGCTGGTGTGCTGATAGTCAAAGTAATTAGGTAGTGATGACTGCCAAATGAAAGTTTCATGAGGGGAAAATGTATATAAAGGGCAGGAAGCATGTACTATTTGAAAAATTTCTATTTACTTACCAAAGACATGGCTTAGACACATCCAGACGAGTTTGACTAGAAGAGAGGAAATGGCCATACCTGATACTGGCTTTAATTCAAGAATGTGCCCTGCCCCCAAAAAACAAAACCCTCATACACTGTTGGTAGGAATGTAAATTGGTGCAGCCACTATGGAAAACAGTATGGAGGTTCCTCAAAAAATTAAGAATAGAACTGCCATATGATCCAGCTATTCCACTTCTAGGTATTTATCTGAAGAATATGAAAATGCTAATTTGAAAAGATATATGCACCTCTATGTTCATTGCAGCATTCATGATAGCCAAGACTTGGAAACAACCTAAGTGCCCAATGATGGATGAATGGATAAAGAAGACGTGGTCTGTATATACAGTGGAATACTACTCAGCCATAGAAAAGATGAAATCTTGTCATTTTTGACAACATGGATGGACCTTGAGGGTATTATGCTAAGTGAAATAAGTCAGACGGAGAAAGACAAACTCCATAAAATTTCACTCACATGTGGAATATTAAAAAAAAAAACAAATTAATGAACAAATAAAACAAAACAAAAAATGCATAGATATAGAGAACAGATTGGTGGTTACCAGCAAGGAAGGAATTGGGGGGAGGGTGAAATGGGTAAAGGGGATCAATTGTATGGTGATGGATCTGATGGGGAGAAAGAGCATTCTTCTACCCACTCTGGGTCCTTTCTGGCTGGGCTACAAATTAAATTGACATGAGGCCAAATAGCAGGAGAAAATCAAACAAAGCTTTATAAGACAGGTAGACATGGGACAGACCAGGGAGTTTCTCTCGACAAAATGATGGAGATTCTCCTCTTATATAAAACGAGGATATTGGGGATTGGGTCAGCTATGGGAGATTACCAGAAAGGCACAATAAGGTTATTATGCAGATTTCAGGCCTTGCCTTCCACACTGACAAGTTTCTAGAGTGAGGTCATCCACCCCTCTTCCTGGTACAGAAAGGGTGATACCTTTACAAATGGAGACTTCCCTTACAAGTGTTCTGTTTGGTAAACTGAACTTTGATAGAAATGGGAGTAGCAAAGACCCTCCCAGTCTACCAATACCCAGAGTCTTCCAAAGTGGCCCATCCCAGGGACAGACCTTCCATCCCAAATCCCTTTAGATAGTTGGGGGGGGGTGAAGGTCAAAGCCTCCTTCAGAGCAAGGTAAAGAGACACATCTTGAGGTGGCCAATTCTGATCCCCCACAGATGGAAACTACATTTTTGGCGGTGAGTGCTCTGTAGTGTGTACAGAAGTCAAGTTATAATGTTCCACACATGAGACTTATATAATGTTATACACCAATGTTATCTCAATTTAAAACAAAAGGTGTGCCCTGCCTTTCCAGGCCCAGGGTCCTGACCTGCACCAGCCCTGCCCTCCCCCTGCTGTCAGGCAGCTCTCCCAGTTAGAGAAGTCTCTCTTTTATTCCTCATGTTTCTGTCCAGCCTCATCCATCCCCAGCCCCACAGCACGGTTAAATCAACAGAGTCACCTGAGTTGGCATAATCTTTTATTCTGTGGTGATGATCAACGGTTCACTCACACACAGTTGAGCCAATAGCCATATTGA
The DNA here is from genome assembly GCA_031878705.1 of Tapirus indicus. Lineage (NCBI taxonomy): Eukaryota > Metazoa > Chordata > Mammalia > Perissodactyla > Tapiridae > Tapirus > Tapirus indicus. The sequence goes on from CM062933.1 coordinate 7,044,532, forward strand.
TCCAAGCAGTCACATAGCTATACTCCCACTATCAGGATTCCGGATCACTCAATGGATCATGTCTCAGCCTGGCCGCCTTCATCACAAAGACTGTCTTATTTTCCTCAAATGCAGCAAATACGCTTGTGGACACAGAGTTAGAAAATACTGGCTAAAATCTTCTCACCCATTTATCTGACCAAAGAAGGCAGGCCATTCAAGGCTCACTTCTCACGTAGCTCAACAAATAGAATTATTACTGCATTTCTGCACACGGAAGGTACATTTCCAATGTCAAATTAGAGAATTTTAGAAATGTCATTATGCAACCTGCTTTAGTTTGAGAGCTATGCTGCTGAGACAACACCAGCCTTTCCATACGCCAACTTGATGTTTGCTTCTTCAAAGACTGCGGCATTTGCTGGCATTCTTATTCTGGAGCAAAGGAAGGCATAATATTACTCTCCTTTTTCATAGTGTTGAAAGACTCCAAAGAAGCAAATTGAGAGAATGAAATAGAAATTGGACGGAGACTTCAAGTCCAAGATTGCTAATTGGTTACATAACCATCGGTCACTTAACGCACTGAGCTCACTTTTCTCAGTCATGCGTTTTTTCATTCAACATACATTTCTTAAATCACGTGCGAATATTTAGAGTCAAAAGAGTCTCATAAATAAACTGCTTCAGGAGTTCATATTTTCTGCTTGGAGAGACAGAAAAGGTCTCGTGCCCTTGAAGCCATACCCTGTGCCTGCCTTGTGCACAGTGGGGTTGCTCTTATCTTCAGAAATCCCCCCAGCAGTTCACAAGTCATGAACTTAATGAATATGGCCCTTTGTTGTTTTAGAAACAGACACTTCCCATTATTCTTTATTAACTGCATTAAAATAAGTCATCCAGTGAGGTTCCAGTCAAAAGGCTTGGACTTCGTTTCGTGAGGACAAGTCGCTCCAAAAGTAACTCGGAATGGTATTTTTGACGTTCACATTTAGGATCGAGTTATACCTGATGCTCCAGTTCTCTTCCCTCCCCTACGGCTGCAGGGCAGGTTGAAAATTTTTCTCACTAATTGTGGTCAGTCCCATGTCCTGGCCACACAGCCTTCTTACACAACACCTGACGTGTCCTGCCTTCTGAATGAATGGATGCAACTCCCTCTTCAATCCCTGTCAACACCTGTTTTCTTTACTCTTCAGGCTGCAGGGTTATCTCCTGCAGAACTAGAGGTGAGCTTCATGATCTCAGGCCCCATGTCCTGCCTTCTACACAGAGTCTGACACGAAATGTTCTGGGTCAGTTTGATGGGAGATCTGGCCATGTCTCCCATAATAGGCACTCAAATCAAAATTGATTAATTGAATTGAGCCTGTATTCTGGTCTTGGATTTACAACTAACTAAAGGATGTGTGAGTTTGGGGGGCAAGGTTCTAAGTTTTCCCACATGTAAAACAGAAAAGTTAGACTAGGTTACTTTGACTATCTCTTCAGGCTCTAAAATTCTATGATTTTATGGTTTTACATCCTATTTACTCACAGGTTGGATCCACAGTCTAATCTTCCTGTATGGGGCCTCATAGCCCCAGAACTGCTCCAGGAAAGGGTGCTAAGTAACCCCTCTGAATCCCCCTGTCCTGATCTATAAAGGTGGACAACAGTCCTAGGGCTGTTTTGTGGCTTAAATAAAATAAGGGATATGAGGTACCTGGAAACATTCCTGACACATAGAAGGTGCCCAACAAATGATGGTTGTTGCTGTCTTCATTATTAAATAACAGTTTTTCCTCTACTCTTGTAGCTAATAGAGCTTTGCTAAGTCAATTGACCTTAAATCAACTACAGTATGTAACTCAAGTTTCTAGTTTGAAAATAGTCAGTCATGGACTCCAGCATTGGGGAAAATCAGATTCTGATAACAACTCAGCCACTTACTAGCTGTGTAACCTTGGACAGATCACTTAACCACTCAGAACCTCAGTCTCCTCATCTGTAAAATATGGATCATCATGCTTCTTTTGCTGGTTTTCTGTGAGGATGACTTGTATGTAAAGAATCTGGCATAAGAATGGCTCAAAAAATGCCAGCTATAATCCTAAGTCCACGGTGTTAGGCAAGGCTGGGCTCTGGGTTTTTCATAACTTCACCATCCACTGGAGACAACAAGCATGTCTAGTCTTAAGTTCCATTCTACAGTGCAGCCTGCACTGGTTTTTGCCAGCCTTCCTCATGATGGTTCTATTCCCCTCCTCCCACCTTGATACAGGCTCAACACAAGGTTGACATAAGGGAAGCCATATTGTAGAAAAGAAACCATATTGTAACTTTGAATGATCTCTGACTAACTCTGGAGTTTATGGCCCCTCCCAGCTGCTATAGGTTGATAACTTAGTTCTTCTGAGTCCCTTAGGAATGTGATAATCCCCAGGCAGAGAATCTATGCTGATGGCCATCATCAATGACTACTGAAGGACCAGGGTATAGGGCATTGCTCCAGTCTCTGATGCATATCAAGGAAAACAAAAGACTCAGGAACTAAGACTAGATGGATGCCCCACCCTGAAGCCAGATGCCTCCCGATCCAGAGACCAGCCCCCTGTATAACTGGCCTGTAGTCTTTGTTCTGTAAGTTGGTTCTTTGGGACATTAGTCAGCCATCTTCCCTCTTGTTAGCAAGCTGTAATAAAGTGCCCTTTCTTTTCCACCATCTTGCCTCTTGATGATTGGCTTTTGTCTCGCTGAGAGCAGACTGTGCCCTTTGCTCGGTAGCAACCTTATCTGGGAACTTCCAGGTTGTTATCAAGAATGTGATAATAAGTAGGTGAGAAAATTTAACTGGTTCCAACAATGAGGATAGTTACTGCAGCCCACTCCCTGTTACAGAATTGCTGAAACACAAGTTCAGAAGAGCTAAGTAACCCAAACCAGTGAGTAATACGAAAATCATTTTGACTTAACTCTGAAATGAAGCTTGGGGTGCTGTGGTAACAAACTCCGTCTCTACTTGGTTCTGCCTAGGATGAAATCGATTCCCACTTCTGAGCTCACATCAACTGAAAGCAGGAAGAGGTAGCTTGAAAACCAACTCTGTTCCAGAGAAGCCCACCTTGCTCAGTGTTAAATATTTGCTACAAAATCCTTCAGCAACCCACAAAATGCATAGAACCAAAAACTGTTGGCTCATCAAGTGGGAAATGTGTGGAGAATTGACTCTGAATCCAGCAGGCCCTGGCCAGTCCCACTCACAGGCATCTGTGTCCTTCCTGGTCACCTAGGGGCCAGGAGGCAGCCCTCCCGGACATCTAACTGCAGACCCTGCTGTCAGCAGCTTTGCACAGGGGATGTCAGGCTCCCCGCTGAGGAAGGCCAGCTTCACTGGGACTTTCATTACCTGAGAGGTGGGGGTGGAGACACCTGTAGGGCTGCTAACCCCAGAGGCAAGCAGCCTTCTGTTTAGACCACAGCTAATAAAAGATCAACCAGGCTGTCCTTTTTAGAATCAGAAGTGAAAAGAATCTGCAGCTCAAAAGGAGGAAAGGTCATCTCTCTTTGTTCTTATTCCAGCATCAAAACCCACATCAATATTGGCTGTTCAAGTGCCTGAAGGAGGCCTTTGCCCCCAAAGTGCCTGAAATAGGTGAGCAGCAACCTGGGGAGGAAAGAGTGCATTCATTTACGTGAGTGAAATTGACTCATTTTTAATATTATATTTTAGTTCATAGTATATTATATTATAATCTATAGTTTCTGGGGATATTTGGGGGAAAATGTAGAGAAGGAGTTAGACTCTTTCTCAACATCTGACAGTATTTGTACTCTAGAGATAAGGCTTTTGTGTAAACTTTAGAAACAGTGTTTGGATGAACTTTGGAACCCCCACCTGTCAGATACTTCTAATTCAGTTACTCTTGAAAAGCAAATTATTTTGAACTGATTCTTTTAGTGACATTATTGTCTTTCGCTGAAGGAAGATGAGTTTGGAGCATTAGATGATGTGAAACAGGGACAGCTCCAACCTGAGCTTCTGGCCCCAGTCCCAAGCCTGGCCAGGGGCAGTGAGGCGGGGGAAGCCGCGTCTGCTGTCCTAAGTGTTGAGAAGATATGCGTGCATAACGTTGTGGGTGGATGATAGTCTGAACCAGGAAGTTCTGTTTCTTTCTCCGTAAACATTCTCTGTTCTCTCCCCCTACCCACTTCTCGCCCTCCTCTTTTCACTGCCTCAGCGGAGGCACAGGGCAAGATGGGCAGCAGAAGGGTCTGTAGGCCCTTCTGGGTTTTGTTTTCCAAAAGCCAAAACTATGGACAAGTGCAGGGTTTGAGGGAGAGGCAGAGGCCTGGAGGACGTTGGAAAGAGGTAATTAGGCTTAGGTTACGTCATGAAAGAGAGAGTCTGGTACAAGATGGCACGAGCGGAGCCATAATAGAGTAGAGCCAGAGCAGCCATTTCAGAGGAATTGCCTTACACATCTTGTTTTCTTTATCTTCCAAACTGGACCAAACCACCAACATTCCAAGAAGTGAGTAAGGACAAGAATACCCTGTTTGTAAGGACTGGTGAAACTGGACTTTGCTGATGACCGAATCGCTAACCAATCAAGGAAGTACAAGTCTAGCCTTTTGCCTGATGACCGAATCTCAAGCCAATCTATGAGTACAAACCTAGCTTTACCTCATCTAGCACCAATGTAGTCTTCTTTATACAACTTACCTCATCTTCCTCCCTTTTACCCCCCAAAACCCTGAACTCCTCTCCTGTAACTGGGACACTGTTTGCGTTTCTCCCGGAATCTATGCTCTCTGAATTGCAATTCTTCAATCCCAAATAAACACTTTGCCTCTTAAACTAGTTTCTGTTTTTGTAGGTTGACACTCTCGTGATGGGATTAATGCCCTTTTAAGAAGAGGAAGAGAGACCATAGTGACTTCTCTTTCCATGTGCATGCACTGACGAAAGTCCCTGTGAGCACACAGCAGGAAAGTGGCTGTCCATGACGGAGCAAGTGAGGCCTTTCCAAGAATCAAATCTGCCAGCACTTTGATCTTGGACTTCCCAGCCTCTAGAACTGTGAGAAATAAATATCGGGTGTTTAAGCTACCCAGTCTATGGTGTTTTGTTATGGCAGCCCAAGCTGACTAAGACACACAGGGAATAGATAAAAGACCATTATTTAGAGAACTTTTCATTATTTTTAGCCCTCTGTGAGCCTCCCTTCCAGATTCTGATGCAACCCCAGAAGGGGGAGAAAGGACCCCAATACTGACTAAATGAAGCCCAGGTCTATTCGGATAGAGGTATGAAGTAAAGATTAAGTTGATGAAGGGATTACAGAAAAAAACCAATGTTTCTTGCATAAATGCATTTGTGGACGGAGAGTCCTATCAGCAAGAGTAGATGGTGCTATGGTCTGTTTTTGTGTCCCTGTCTCCCCCTGTACTACCACCAAATTCATATGAGGAAATCCTAATGCCCAATGATAGGATTAGGAGGTGAGGCCTTTGGGAGGCGATTAGGTCATGAAGCGGAATTCTCATGGGTGGGATCAGTGCTTTTATGAAAGAGACCCCACAGAGCTCCCTCGCCCCTTCCATCATGTGAGGACACAGTGAGCAGCCTGTGACCCAGAAGAGAGCCCTCACCTGACCATGCTGGCACTCTGATCTCAGACTTCCAGCCTCCAGAACTGAGAATGTATAAACTACCCAGTCCAGGATGTTTTGTTATAAAAGCCCGAACAGACCAAGACATGTGGCTTTCTGTTTTCAAACCATCCTGAATTTATACTTTTTGAGAGTCCCACATTTTCACTGATCAGAAGTAATAATAAATGGGACTCTTCTCTATCTTTTGTATTTTACCAAAAAAAATGTCACATTCATCTGGAGCCAGTGCTCTTGGCACCAGAAGAACTGCTTTTCTGCTTTTTGTTCCGCGTTTTAAAAGACATATGAAGTTGGGCAGCTTATTCAACCCCCCTAACCTTCAGTTTTTCGTCTGCGGTACTGAGAAGGCACTTCCTGAACTGACAAGAGCCGTGAGCAAAACGAGATACTATTCAGGCCGTCCCACTCTCGGGCTCTATGGCTGTGCCACCCAGGAGTCAGCCCCTTTACCGTATTTAGTCAGTGCTGAGTGAACAGGGGGTACTTGGCAAACGAATGATGACAAAGAGGATGATGAAGAAACTGTAATTGATAATAATGTCCCTGAACATCTCTGTCAAGTGTTTTATGGTTCACAACGCAGGTCCAAATATGTAATGTTATTTGATACTTCATGATACTCTATGGAGTAGGTATTGTTCTGCCTCTTTTGCAGATAAAGAAACCCTGAGAGCTAAAGGGAGAGGTCATGGTGACAGTATCCACCTGTCAAATGGCAGAAACTCCATAAAAGTTTGAGTTGTTCCCACAGTGACACAGAGCTGGTTTTAGCCTCTTCTCCATACCTGAGTCCTGACTCCTTCCTTGATGACAAAGCCACTTCTTCTAACCAAGAGATTGGAAATGTAAATGTTTTCCTCATTTTGCTTCATAATAAATGCCACATGATGTGTCTGGTTCCTCTAATTTTCTCACTAAGGTTATTGATAGAAAACACTAAAATAAAGAATATTTTATAGGGCCAGCCCATTGGTGTAGTGGTTAAGTTCTCACACTCCACTTCGGCGGCCTGGGGTTCACAGGTTCGAATCCCTGGCACAGACCGATGTACGGCTCATCAAGCCGTGCTGTGGTGGTGTCCCACATACAAAATAGAGGAAGATGAGCACAGATGTTAGCTCCGGGCCAATCTTCCTCAGCAAAAAAAAAGAATGTTTTTCTTCAGGCTCCCTTCTCAGTCCCACTTCTCGCTCTTTGTCTAGTCTTCATACTTCATTGTCCTCTTGTGCTGCTTCTGCTTTTTTATCATCCTGAGGGACAGGTTGGCACAGTTGTTCCAGGTGGGGACAGTGGAGCCACATCGCCTGGTTCATGGCTCTGCCACTTACTGACTGCATGACCTCAGCAAATTCTTCAATCTCAGATGCCTCACCTCTAAAACATGGATAGTGCTCACTTCACAATGCGATTGCAATTAAATAAGAGTTCACACAAAGAACTCGCATAGTGCCTGACCTTTGGAAAGTGCACTGTAAACGTTAGGTGCTGCTGTGCTCACTCGGGAAAGCCATCTATCTCATCAACTCATCTTGATTCAAGTGTATCAGACTTTTTTTGTCACAGGCTCTTTTACATTTTCGTTTAATGTCATGGTCCTCAAACCTGGAGGCTAACCAGAATCACCTGGGAAGCTGTCCACCTTCCTGGGGTCTGAGTTGATAAGCCTGGGTGAGGCCAGGGCTACTGCCCTCCAAGCAGACCTGAGGGGACCAATGTTTAAAAACCACAAGTATAATGGGAAGAGCAAAGGCTTTGGAAGCAAAGACCAGAGTTGGTTTCAAGTCACATGACCTGGAACCTGTCACCTAACTCTACACCACATCCAAAAACTAGGCAAAAAAATACCTCTGTCATGGGGTTACTGTGAGAAAAAAGTAAAACATTTCTAAAGTCTGTAGCACAGTGGGATCCGAGCCATGAGGGTGGTGTATATGGAAGGAATGTCAGAGAAGTTCTAATTAATCCTCTTTGTATTAGAGAAGGAAAAACAGACTTATGAGGTTAAATTAATAGGTGCCCAAAAAACACTCATTGAAAGGTGACCCCGACCTCGAACATCAGAGCTGGGATTTGAACTTGTCTTTCCTGTGAGAGTCAAAGTCAGGACCTTAACAAGATTCCGGGCTCCAACACTTCACTATGGAGCTCACTCTCACATGTTACATTATCAGTGTGGAACCCTCGCAGGGTCTTTAGAAGGAGTGGTGATTAACACACAGCATTAGATTGGTAATGGTGGAATTTTATGCAACAGGGAGGGAAATATTACACAATTGCAGTATGATTTGGGAGAAGGAAGTATTAATTTCTTCCTGAAGTTGCTGGCTGTTGGCATAAGTAATTCTTCCTTAAAAATGAAATTTTTCTGCTCATTTCCATTCCTCAAATTTGCAAAGAAAAGTTGAAAATATTCTACACATCTTGAATTTTAGATCTGGAAAGGATCTAAAGAGAAGTGCTTTCAATCTTTTTTGACCATGATCCATAGTAAGAAATACATTTACATGTGACCCAGCACACACACACACACACACACATTCTGTCCAATATATAGTCTATTCTATTTCATATTATTGTTTATTATTTATTCTATTTCCTATTTTAATGTTTGTTTGACTCATTAAATTGGTTTCTTGACCCATTAATGGGTCATGACTTGAAGTTTAAAAAATACTGCCATAGATAACAGTTAAACTTTTCCATGTTATCCTAGAAAACACCAAAGCCCAGAAAGATTAAGTGACCTGTCCAAGGTCAATAGAAAATAGTTACAGAGAACAGTAAATTCCAAGGCAGGGAGGACTGAAACAGGATGTGGGGAGGTGGGCAGAGATGGGGAGCTGGAGGGTAGTAAGGTCAGTAGTGCTGAACGAGAAGCTCTCTGTGTGCTAACACACACACATGCTCACACATACAAACTCCGCAAGCTGTGGGAGCCAGGAAAGGATTTCAAATAGGCTGCTAACCAACAAAGTTTACGTTTTCACCTTTTGGAGGCCAGAGTGCTGAGGACATAATGGGAGTGGAGCTGGGGAGGGGCAATCTCTCCTTTTCTCAATGCCACACCGTCTCTCCTCCTTTGTAACAACATCTTCCAACCCTTGCGCACATTCCCATCTGGTGCAAGGATCCATCCCTGGACTTCTTGTCCTCCCAGGACATCCCTGCACTTCCAGATACCACCCCGGTGATTTACCCCATTTGGATGACCCTTCTAACATCAGGGTTCGTAGGTGTATGCACTTCCAGATACCACCCCGATGATTTACCCATTTGGATGACCCTTCTAACATCAGGGTTCGTAGGTGTATGCACTTCCAGATACAACCCCGGTGATTTACCCCATTTGGATGACCCTTCTAACATCAGGGTTCGTAGGTGTATGCTTCCTTGACTCTGATGACCTGTAGTCAAAGCCATGACTGAGATCACACCAGCGCTGGAAACTGTTCTCGGGTCTTGTCCTACGGAATTGCCCAAATTCGTTTCACTTCTTCACCCACCCACCTCCACTTCCAGCAAGCATGTATTAAGTGCTTCTATGTGCTAGGAAATGTATGAGGACTGGAAGATACCAAGTTGTATAATACACGATCCTTTTCCTCAAGAAGATCCCAGTCATGGGACAGAGAGACAAAGAATTACAGTCCAGAGTGATACCTGCTATGCTAATGCTTACGGCACTAATAGTGGTAATAACTAACATCTGTTTGGTGCCTTCTATGACCAGGCACTATTTGAAGTGCTTTATGTGTATAAACTCAGTCCTCTTAACAAGAAAAGGTAATTTACCTGGTAGGTGTCAGCCAGGATTCACGGCCAGACATTCTGGCTCCAGAAGCCATGCCAATAACCAGCACCCCATCATCAATGATCAAGAGAGACACCTGTTGCTGTGGGAGTCCATTAGGGGGGCACCTAATGGGGAACAACCTGGAGAAGGTGACCCCTGACGTGAATCTTGAAAGGTAACTTAGATTTAGCCAGTTGGAGACTGTGGTTTGAAAGGAGGTGATCCAGGTAGAAAGAACAGAGTTGGAGGTGAAAAATGGTAGAGAACATTATGGGTAAAGCAAATGGTTTAGTCTGGCTGGAATGTAAAATGCATATGTGGGAATGGCAAGAGATAAGGTGGGAAAGAGGTGAATTTTATTTGTTTCTGTCCCCTGACATATAATGTTTGAGGCTCAAAAATGTAAAATGCTACTGCCTCCTTGAAATCTTTCTTTATCCCTGCAACCAGAGGTTTCCCTTTTGTTTTGAGTCCAAACAGCGTTTTGTTTGGCATTGTTCTTACAGCATTTGCATTGGCCCCCGTGCCCCACGGCCCCCTCACACTGTAACCACCTCTGCCTTTGTCTTACCCTCTGCTGGATTTCAAGCATCCCCCTCTGAACCTAGAGCACAGCTTTGCACGTAGCAGACACTCATTTACTTACTTACCCAACTCATTCCAGGAAGGATTCAGGGGAGTTTATGAGTACATATTTGGCACATTGTATAGAAAAACCTCTGATTCGAACTGAGAAAAAACCCTGAATCAGGTCTGCTAATGGAAACAAGGCATCCATTTCATGGGTCATGGAGGTCAGTGAACATAGGAGAGGAAAAGGGTAGTTTTAGGAAGGACTGGGACCGAAGCCCAGGACAGATAGCAGCCAAGTACACTGAGAAGAGGAGGGCTGGAAGTCGCTTTCTGATTTGGTGTGACTCGTGCAGCGTCAACAGAGTCAGCAGAAAGAACCATAGAAGTGGCCTGGGAGTTTATTTCCTAGGAGAGGGCCCCACTCCAAGTCAGCCACTCTTGGGTCCCCTCTCAGGGCTCAGCCCAAAGGTTGCTTGCACAAGAGACTGACATAGTCACTGAGTCCAAAGGACTCATTATTCAGCCACTGCATGGGCAGTGGCCTCGGCACCAGCACTCAGACACCCCTGGGTTGGTTGGGAGCCACCTCACTGCCCAGGAGGCCGTGAGGCCCCATGGTTGCTTTAAGTTTGGAAATCCCATTGCAGGGATCACTCCTGGAGTGAGAACCAAGGGCTCAAATGGAGCTTGGGTTTCAGAGAGTTCAGCAAGCAGGGCTGGACTACTTCATGAGTTTACATCTGAACTGTACTCCCTGGCTGATGTGGTCAGAGAACATAGTGGTTAGAGTCCAGCTGAATGGACCCTTATCACCACAGGGACCTCTGTGAAGCCATGTCTGTGAAGGGTAACTTTGCAGCCTGGTGCACCTTAATGGTTAATAAAAGTGCAGGCTTTGGAGTGGGACCCAGATGCAAAAGCGGCTCTGCAGCCTAATGCACAATTCACTCATCTCTCCCAGCCTCGGCATCTCATCTGTCATTGGGGGTAAGAGCTCCTGCTAAGAGTCCCTCTGAGGAGGAACGTGATCACCCCTGTCAAGGACCTAGTGCAGGACCTGACACGTGTTACACACTCCACAAGTTATGGTTATTTATTTTTCCTTCAAAAGCCGTTGGCTCCTCCTGCGTGTGAGTTGTGGAAATATAATAAACTGTACGCATCTAAATGTCAAATGATGTCTGGATTTATATTTTTCTTAATATTTTATATTTCTTTTTAAAAAAATCTGTTTTAGACCTTCCCTGATATCTTCAGGGTTTTATTTTGTAAGAATGTGGGCTGAAGCCATCTTCTTTTGTCGTGTTTGGGAGGCACGAGGCCCTAAACAGCTGTCAATGACATTTCCTCAGCATGATGGCGCAGCAGGGCTCACATCAGATGGCCGGGCAAGAACAGCCCCGAGGAGAAGCAGGAGCCCATTTGCATTGTGATCCCACATCTGGCATTTCTCATGAAAGCCCAAGTGACATGGATGCTGGAAAGCTGAGGGAAGGAGAAAAATGGAGGGTGGGGAGGAGCTGGAGGGAGGAGTAATAAGAACCAACATTTACTGGGATTCTTGGCTATGTGCCAGTTCTTCATACACTGTTTTCTCACTTCATCCTCGTAATGACTATGAGAGAGACAGCTTATTATCCTGTTAGGAGGATGTAGAAAGAAGATAGATCTCAGCAACGGTCAGTGACTTGCCGAGATCACACAAAGGCTTTGCATCCGTGTCTTCCCGATTCCAGAGCTCAATCTCTTACCAGAAAGAACAGCCAAGCCTCACGGAGGCTGGTCCTGGGTCTGCACCACCCGCTGTGTTCAGGGACCAGACCTCATCTTCCTTAAGGGGTTGGACTGATGATCTCCACCGTCCCCTCCACCTCTCGCCTGCTGCCCTCATCACGTTGGGAAGCTCTGCGCAGTGACCAGGAGTTAGTACCTATTTACTAACTGCCAGATACTGTCTCTTACTCTGTTTAATTCATATATGAATTTCCAGCCAACTTTTGATTATGAAAAATATCAAACACTTTGATTCAATAATTATTAAAATTTTGCCATATTTGATTCTTTCATATCTATTTCTACAACTATCTATCTATCATCTATCTGAATATTTGAAATTAAGTAGTGGACATCTTGGGATTTCACCCTTAAATATTTCATCCTGCATCTCTTAAGAATAAGAACATTTTCTTACATCACTACAAACCATTATCACACCTGAGAAAATTAACAATAGTTCCCTATTTATATCCAAGTTTAAAAGCTGGTCCAGATTAAAATTTCCTTCTCTCTAAAAGCTTTTATAGCTTTTTTTTTTTTTAACCAGGATCCAATCAAGTTCACCATTGTATTTGGTAAGCAAGTTAAACGGAACAGTGCTCCAAACTTTGGTGTCTTTGGTTTGTTTCATGACATTGACCTTTAGAAGAGTGCAGGCCAGTTTGGTAGAATAACCCATATTCTGGATTTCTCTGATTGTTTCCTTGTGGTATTACTTAACTTTTTCCCTCCATTTTTTCCTGTAAACTGGAAGTTGGGTATAAAGTTGGATTGGAATTAGGTTAAACATTTTTGGCAGCGATACCACATGGGTGATTTGTACTTCACATCACTTCAATCAGGAGACACAGAATGCCAGGTTGTCCAACAACAGTGACGCTAAATATGATCGGTTGACTAAAGTTACGACCCACAGGCCCTTCCAATGTAAAGGTGTGGGATTCCCTTGAAAGCCTGTTTGGCAGGGTGTGGATAATCTGTTCCACAGCAAGCTTGTACTTAATGGTATAAGCATCTGTTGCTATTTATTTAATTGTACATATAATTTAATTGACAGTTGCAAAATGGTGACTTTCTAAATTATCCTTTCTTCTTCATTTATTTGCAGGCATACCTCGGTAAACAAGAGCTTTTCCTTACCTATTGGGGGTGAATTAGAAAGGCAGGTTCAGTGCCTCTTTCTCTTTGATTGCTGACTTCGAGAGGAAGGAGATGCTATAGTTACTTTCAATGGTGGCAAATTGTTTTTCTTCTGTTTCTCTTTCTTTGGACAGTCCTACGGACTTGTGGCTTTTCATTTATTCAACTTTTATAATCAGTTGCAGTCATTCGTGGTGCTCTAATTGCCCCAAATGTGGCCAGCAGGAGCTCCTTCAAGCTGGCTGGCTCCAGCGTCCTTTGAGATGTCCCCATCATTCTTTGAGTACTTCCCTGCTTTTTGGCACAAGAAAATGCCCTGGGCTCACTTTGTACTTCCCATGCTCCAGACCCAGAATCAGCTGTTTCTCCAAGGAGCCCTGAGACCTTTCACTGGGAAATAGTATTTAAAAAACAAGGTCTCTGTACTTAGTGAGCCCATTGCCACTGGAATGTCATTGCCTCTAAGTTCTTTCAGTGGGCAAAGCTAAGAAATATATTTATTTACATCATGAGTTCATATTGATACTTCCAATTCAAATTTAATGTTACATGGCTTTTCTTAACTTTTTTGATTTTATATTTGTATCTCTTTTCTCCTACATAGGAAATCTCAGTTCCTAACATTACTATATTTACTTATTTACCATAATCTACAATATACCTAAAGTAGACTTAAAATTGAAACACCAGAAAATTACTCGGTGAATTTTAAACTTTTTTAGGGGCATGTCGTTTTTGTCCTTAGAATATGTTCAATTAAAGATGAACAGTAAGAATACTGTGTTCCAAAGGCACTTGAAAGAATTATTTCCTAAGTATACGTTAGAGTAATTTGTTTCAGTTTGATTTCAAATTTGGATTGCCTTTATTTTTCTTTGTGATTTTTGAATAGGTATAAATGTTTGAGCATTTATAGGGCTCAAATTCAAAGCTACATAAAAATATAGTCAGAGAAATCAACTGTATTCATCCATTTCCTCTCCACCCTGCCCCTCTTCCTCTCACCACCTATAGGTAAGCAATTATTTTATTTCTGTGGGCTTGATATTTTCTCTCTGTACATGCAGTTTCCTCTCCCTCCTTACACAGAAGAAAGCAAACTACAGTCACTGCTCTGTGCCTTGTTTTTTTCCTCCCTCTCAATATTAACAATATATCCTGAGAATCCCTGTAAGTATGTCCGTACCTTCTGCATTCTTTTCTGTGACTGCATCCTTTATTCAGCAGTCCTACTCTGTTGTTGTTATTTAGCTCAAAGCAAGCAGTTTTGCCATTTTTGCCTTTGTTTATACCCTTCTTGTCCTCATAGGCATTTGAGGTTGTGACCTCTGCTAAAACTTCCTGCTGAGGGGAGGCGGGGAACACTAGGTACAGTGGATTCCCAGAGGATTCATCCCATCCACCCACTTGCCTTTGGTGGAGATAAAGGTAAATAGGAACCACACTGCTGCTGTTTTCCCTCAGATCCAGCCCCAGGTACCCTGGGCTTTTCCTGTTTAGGTGGAGAGCTGGGGGGTGATGAAGGAGGGAAGGGTGTGGCTTTAACACATCTTGGTTTTAACCTCTGCATCTATTCCCTTCCCCTTCTCTAGTGGGCACAAATGGAAATTGTTTCCCTCTTGTGTTAATTTAAAGGCAATTAAAAAAGAAAAAAGGAACACAGGATTTCACTAATATTCAAAAGTCATACTGTTAGGGTGAAGAAAGATTTTATTGCACACCGAAGCCAGAACTTCCATTTTCAAAAATAAATATGTCAGATTTCTCAGAATAGCTTTAAATACACAGTATGTGAGTTCCTTTTTATGCTGACTTTTCCCCTGTTCATCTCCAGAGCTCATAACACACACAATCTCTAGTTTGCTTTTTCTGTTGTTCCATTCACCAATCTCACAGGAACCAGGTTCTGCCTTTTTTTTGAAATGATAAATGTTCTTTCTCCCTGGTTAATTCTTTCGCAAATCTATTCGTTCAAAGTTCATTTCTGAAGTTATCTGTCCTATTTCTGCCCTACTTGAAAAAAAAAGGTGGATAAACGAATTTGGTTAAGTTAAAGGTTTTTGCCTTTGCCTAAAATGATTTTCTTCTGACCTTTATAAGAGTGATATGTCAAAAAGAAACTGATGCCATGAGGAGTGTTCACCACCTAATCCATGCATGCTGGGTGCGTGATGCCCGCCTGGCTTGTGAATTATTTATGCTTCAGCACAAGCAGAATAGATTAACCTACCTCTGAATATATCACCTATTAGTCCTTGCAGGATAACTGTCTCATAGGAATCTGAAGAGTCCCATGTGAGGGTCATCATTCTTTTTATCCTTGAAGTCAGGAGCAGGGTGAAGCAATGAAAATTTCTGTCCTGAAAGGAAGGGGACGGAACCATGAGAAGGAAAAGGAACATGTCTGGGAAAAGAAGATGGGAGAGTAGATGTGAGAAAAAGTGGGGAAGAGGGAGAGAAGAGAATGGGAGAAAGAAAGAGGAATGTGGGGATACTGCAGGGAAAGAATAGAAAGGGTTGAAACCACGTCACAGATGTAGGTCTGCTGGAAAGAACTCTCCTCTGAGGGTCAGAAGTCATATTCTCCACTTCTGTATCTTCTGCACATGGTGCAGTCCAGGGAATCTGAGGAATTTAAGCACTTTGTAAATTAAGCACTTTGGGAAATACAGTGCCTCTTTTTATTAGCAGCTACTATTTATGAGTGCTTAGCATGTACCAGGCACTTCTCCAAGCACTTGGCATGGATTGTGTCATTTAATTCTCACCCCAAGCCTAGGAATTAGGCTTTATTATTATGTCTTTTTTACTGATATGGAAACTGAGGCATAGATGCTAAGCAATTGACCCAAGGTCACACTAAGCACATGACTGCAGCAGTCATTGTTGATTGTCTTTCTCGCTAGCAGAAGCCCAGTAGTTTGGGTTGGCAATATGCCCACCCTCCACCCCAGTCCCAGGGGATGAATGATAACAGACCTAAACCCATCTTGGCTCTCCCATTCTTTTTCCTGATTATACATTTTCCCAGCCTCCCTTGCAGTTGGCCATGTGACCCAGTTCCAACCAATGAGGCTGAAGGAGAAGGCCGCTAGGGGGCTTCTGGGAAAGCTTTTCCTCCATGATGAGAGAAAAGCATGTTTTCTGCTTGCCCTCTTCTTTCTTCCTACTTGGGATGATGGTATGAAGATGCCGAAGTTGCAACAGTGGCAGCCATCTTGCAACCATGAGGCAACAAGCCCAAGGAATAGTCATCATATTGAGGATGGCAGAATGGAAAGTGGAAAGTGTCCTGGGCTTTGAGGACATTGTTGGACAGCCATAATAAACCTTGATTCACCTCCCTGCTCTCTTCTTGTTATGTGAAACAATCAAATGTCACGATGGCTGCTGGAAATTTGTCAGGTTTAGCCAAACTTGCAGCTGTATGTGTATCAGCAGATTCAGGAACAGAAGTGGGTTTTGGGCACAGGAAGCCTGACTCTGTTTTAGGCTGATAGGTTGCTATTCAGTACTGCAGAACTGTCTCCTGAAGCTCCTCCTGCCCTCATCCTTGACTCCGAGTATACAGTTATTACTCTTAACCGAGGAACAAGGGCAAAATGTAACAAGTTGTAGGAAATGGACCCTGATAAGATTTTAACTACCTAAAATATTATTGTACTTTACTATCTAAAACCGGGATGATAATGATACATATTGCAAGTAAACTTTAGATCACACCACAAAGATTCCTTTCAAAGGACACATATTCCATGTCTCTGCATTGTTCTCCCACAACCACTCACTCACTGACCTTTGTTTGTGCTTCTACCAGAACTTTAGTTTTTGCTAAAACTGTTTCATTCCACCCCAACCCACACTCTCTATTTTATTAATCTTTATATTCCACCATCTAGTAGAGTGCCTAGTGCATAGTAGGAACTTGGCAAATGCTTGTGGGACAGAATTAAAATTAAAATAATGTGCCCTCTATTGAACAGCTATCAAAGTCATAGGCTTCTCAGGAATTACAAGGACATATTAATATTTTTCTGATCTTGAGAGATGATTTCTTAGTAATTATTAAAAATTTAAAGAAATGCAAATTGCTGAAGAGAGGAGGTTTGATGTTATTGATGGAGAGCAGATGTTCAACAAATAAATTGAACTGAACAATTGGGTTTTTAAAAAGCTGTATGTTCTGGGCCAATGTAAACGGTGGTTAAAATAAAATAAAGCATTTCACTACGTTGTTCTTGGGGCAAGAAGAATTTAATGAATTTTTCAAATACATCTGGTTTATAACCAGGGAGCAATTAACACTGGAAGGACTGGAATCCCATTATTAAGTGCTTCACTTTGTCGTAAACTTAGGGATGTCTGGGCCAGATCACGGCTTCTGAGGATGCTGAGTTGCATTCATAGGGAAGCCTTGCTCCCTGACATCGGTGTTAAATGGAATTCCACTTGATGCAAAAATGCTTTCCCTCTCAGAAGATGCTATTTAAACCCAAAGGCTCTCATTACAGTGGAGACACAAGGGGAGTGATAGCTGCAATTTAAGTTGCCTCTCAGTGAACTGGAGAGAGATGGATGCAAAGAACTGAGGAGAAAACGTGGTGACCTAATGTTAAGGTGCCCCATAGTTTTTCAAGTCCTTTGATTTTACTTTCAGGAAATTTAAAGGTTAAATTTAGGAAAAACTGAGGAATTTAAGGGTAAAGATCTCATTGTTCTTTGCAAAATCATTATGGCTTGGCGTATGACAAAGTACTAAAAGCAAATGTCATAATTTACATTCAGCAGGCCCTTCAAAATCACAGGAAAAACAATCATAAAAATAATTGCTACAACAATAATTAACACAATGTTTGTTTAACCTGATTTTTCCATTTTCTCTAATTGTAACTATCTATAAACATTTTCTTTACTTCCTCTGTTGCAATTATTCTAAATGGTCTTTATACCTAGCACAGTGAGAAATTATAGTGATCTGAAAACTCATTAGCAATGTATTCATGAGGAATCAAAGTAGTTTCAGAATTCAACAATAACTTAGACGTAAATTTTTGTTTATTATAGTATGGTAATTATTCACAAAGCAGTGAACTAATAACCAAAATATTGTAGAGTACTGGAAATTCCTCTAAGTTGTGTTGCCTAAAACTATTTAAGCAATCTCAACTTTAACCTTTATTTTGTTATGGTGATATCATCTCTAGACCTGGAATATAATCTGGGGGAGGGGGGAGATTTTATATATGTTTTATACATATATATATCTATGTCTTTCTGTCTATCTATATCTCCCCCAAAAAGTTAATTAGGAGAGTCTTACAATATTAAAAAACAAAACAAAACAACAAAATCTAGTCTCTTCCTTCTAGCACCTAGCATACTCTTATTCGATTTTCATCTTCTCAAGTTAGCCATCATCTCCATGAGGGTAGGGACCATGTTTGATTTACTGCCAGCATCTAGCATAGCATCTGCACACACTGAGGGAATGGAACTGCAAGAGGTAAACTGCACACCAGGTTTTCAGTTCTTCCTGTGGTCACCAGCAGATCTCAAAGCCTCGTCCTTATAGCTCCAGGATGGTGGCTTGTGCCATTCACCACTCTTCTCACACCCTTTTTAGTTCTGTAGTGGGAATGAGTCATGGGGGAAATGAAAGTGTTTTCTCCTGTCAGAGAGGATAGGGAAACCTATTGGTTGGGTTGAATGTGAACTGATTTAAGAATGTGTGCTGAATATTGGTTTCAAGCCTAATTCCTTACTTTATGATTTGCCTCCTGTCCTTAAATATGAGTGCCGCAAGTTCGATCCAATTCAGGGATAGGTTAGTATGGTTCCTGTTAATTCAGATTTTATTTTATCCAGAAGAGACAGAATGGGCCTGATGAAGCAACATAAAAGCCAGTGGATGGATTCTCTTATGAAAGTCAGGCTGCATTATTTGACTTTATTGCTGCTTCATTTCACTAATATTCCTTTTATCTTAAGTATGGCCTCTAAACTTCATTAACATCAAAAAGATCTTGTTAAGTACTTTAATGGAACATGGCACTGTACAAAGAGGCTTATACAAACCAGATCCTTGTTATTTAGAAAGTTAAAATCACAGACATGAAACAGAAATATTTATAGGATTTATAAGCTTTATGCATATAAATTTATTTATAGAAAACCATTCTCTGATTTACTTTGCATGATTAATAATAGCTAACACTTATTGACTCCTAACTCTGTCCCAGGCACTGTGTGCAAGGGCACCTTTCTTACCTCTTCTCCATTAAGCCCCACAACAACAGTGAGGAAGGTGAGGTGCGGGCAAGTTAAGTAAACCATCTAATGAAAGTCATACACTTGTGACATTAATCTGGTTCTGGTTTGGAGGCCCATTTCTTAACCACTCTGACCTACCCCTGCCCTTTGGCTTATAACCTCCTCGCCCACAAATCTGTCACCCACTAACAGCCAAACGTGCCAGCTCAGCTTTCAGAGGAGCAACTGCCTCGAGCACAGCAGGGATTGTGACAGGCATAGTGTAGTGACTGAAGTTCCTTAAAAAGTTAAATCCTCAGGGAGCTTGATAGTATTGGATTAAGTGCTGTTAAGAACAGGGCAGCCCTGACAGAGCAGAATTATCAATCAGATTCAATTCCATTCTAAAAAAAAATCTGAACAATTGAGACTCCATTCTGTTTAAGAGAGCTCTTTATTTAATCTGTAGATAAACCTTCAAGAGGAATGTTCATGCTCCCTGATTCCCCTTCAAGCTCTGTCCTCACTTGTCCCCTTGTATCACTTCTCAACTGCCAATTAGAAGACTCTATCATCACTTCTACTGCCTGGTCAGCCATCAGTCCTCAAGCCGCTGCAATCTGACTTCTGCTGGCGGTGCCCTCACAAAGGTCAGCAACGACAATAAACCATCATTACACCACCTGGCGCTTCTCGTGGATTTACAGGGCGCCAAACTCAGTGCTCTATTTACCTTGGAGGGAGAAACCAGGAGAACCATAGGGCTGGACAGGACAGATGGTTTTGGCTTAGTCAGCTCAGTTTTTAACAATTAAGTTGACATTGAAAAGTCAGAATATTTCATAAAAAATCCGAATTTTTGAGACGTGCTGTCCCTTTGCTCCAGTCCTCACAGTGAATACATGTGCACTTGGACCTTCCTCACCTCTCTCACTTATGTTAGCTGCCCAATCCCTGCAGGAGCATGACTTACTACCTGGTCGGGATTGTACAGGTGCCGACAAGAGAGACCCGCTTCAAGTAGCGCAAGATAAAAGACGAGCGTTATGAAACAGCAACTCACGGGCAGGACCTGTGGCAGACCTGGACTCACGGAAACTGAGGCTGGAAGTAAGATGCTGCCAGCCTTCTCGTTAGTGTCTCTAACTAACTCCATAGTGGCTCCATTCTCCTCTTGTCACAGACCGACTTCCTCTTATTCTTCCTTTCGGTTCCATCACTGCTTCAACTTGCTCACAGCTTCCTGTCCCCAACCCACTCTCCTCGCAGCATCTTCCATTCTACTCCTACTGCTAACTGCCTTCGTCTTTTGATTTTCCAACTGTAAATTCCTGAAAGAGGACCAACGTGTGTTTTCTTTTTTCCTTTTAATGTCCTTTTTTTTTTTTTTTTTTTTTTTGTGGGGAAGACCAGCCCTGAGCTAACATCTGTTGCCAATCCTCCCCTTTTTGCTGAGGAAGACTGGCCCTGGGCTAACATCTGTGCCCATCTTCCTCCACTTTTTTTTTTTTTTATATGGGACGCCACCACGGCATGGCTGACAGGCAGTGCGTCCGCGGGCGCCCGGGATCTGAACTCACAAACCCCGGGCTGCCAAGCGCGGACTAAACCGCTGCGCCACCGGGCGGCCCCTTAATGTCCTTTTTTAAAAAATTTTTATTGCTGTCTTAATAGTTTATAACATTGTGGGTTTTTTGTTGTACATTATTACTTGTCCATCACCATATAGATGCATCCTTTCACCCGCCACCCCTCTTCACCCTGGTAACCACTAACCAGTTCTCTCTGTCTGTGTGTTAGTTTATATTCCATATATGGGTGAGTTCATGCAGTGTTTGTCCTTCTCTCTCTAGCTTACTTCACTTAACATAATACCCTCTAGGTCCATCCATGTTGTTGCAAATGGGACAATTCTGTCTTTTTTATGGCTGAGTAGTATTCCATTGTATTTATATGCCACATCTTCATTATCCAATCATCTGTCGACCAACATGTATTTTCAAGCCTGGTCATATATGTCATAAATTACTTTCAAGCTGCAATAGGCCATGCTGGGGGAAGTACACAGATGTGATCCAAACATCTGTAACCAGGTGGAGTGGGAGTATCCTTCAGAAGGGCTGTGGGTTGACAGATCCTAGAAGGCATAACTTTGAGACTATCCTAAGCATAACTAATCCTCATAACAGTCTTGAGTGAGAGCCATTATTTATACTCACTTTATAGGCATGAAAACCGAGGTTTAGAGAAGTGACAAAATTTGCCCGAGGTCCTAAGTGGTAAGGCTGGAATGTGAACTCAGGCTGCCTAACTAATAAACTCAAAGCCTCCATTTTCGTTAGTATGTTTCTTAACTTCCATGCTGAGTAACATGCTTGCCATTCTCTTCTTCCTGTAATTTGACACTTTTCTCTCTGGTTCTGCGTACTGCACTCTTCTGGTTTTGTACTTTTCTGATTGCTTTTAATTCCTTGTTCTCCTTACAATTCTTAAATGTAGGAGTTCTCCAAGTGACTCTTCATGGCTTCTTCTAGTCTCTTTCTATACTTTCTTAGGCAAATTCATACGCTTTTACAGATTTGGATATAGTCAGACACCACAACTTCTTAACCTGGGGTTCTTGGGCACACACGCCTCCCACCCCACAAGGGAACTGTGGATAGAATTTAGGGACTTCATGAATAAGAAAAAAATAACATCTTTATATTTTCACTAAACTCTACCACAAATTTACGAATTTCTTCAATTATAAATGTAGGCAATAAACCACTGTATTAGCAGCAAACATTAGTGACTTTGTTACCAATAGAAATCACAGGTATTTTAATATTTCCCAATTGTTGCAAATATCTCAAAATTTTATTTTTTCCCATTATATTTCAAAATCATGGTGGCTATTTAATCCACCACTAAATCTTGATATTGTGTAATATTGTAATATAAGTAGTTTACTTTGTAATCCTGTCTCTTTTATTTTCTGTATTTAGAAACATTTTTTTTTTGAGAAAGGGTCCATAGAATTCATTAGACTGCTAAAGGTTAAGAACCTCTGCTTTACAACACTGTAGCCTGTTAACTAACATTATTATGGTGATCATTTCACAATATATACATATATCAAATCATCATGTTGTACACCTTAAATTTACACAATGTTATATACCAATTATATCTCAATAAAGCTAAGAAAAAAACAACTCTCTAGCCAGATGGAGTAATGCTTTAGTCCGGAGGTCCTAAAACTATGACCTGTGTGTCAAATCCAGCTGGTTGTCTGTTTTGTAAATAAAGTTTTATTGGAACACAATCTTTTTCATAGGAATGACTCATAAAGGGGATCAAGTCTTAGGCAATGCAGGAGCAACTTCCCTAAATCCTAAGGACCTACTCAGTTTTCCGAGTTCCGTCTTTAAGCAGCCGCCTGCTTTGTCTGTAGACTTTACTTGTCAGATGGGCATCTAATTCTCTCTGTGGGATGATACCCTGGTGGTGATCTTGGACTGCTAACTTATATACCAGATTGCTTTTGATGGGGAGAAATAGCATTCTTTACCCACTCTGGGTCCTTTCTGGCTGGGCTACAAATTAAATTGACATGAGGCCGAATAGCAGGAGAAAATCAAACAAAGCTTTATAAAACATGTATATATGGGAGAGACCAGGGGGTGTCTCTAGACAAAATGGTGGAGATTCTCCTCTTATATAGACAAGCGAGGATTCTGGGGGGAGTTGGGAGTGTCAGCCACAAGGGGTTACAAGCAAAGCACGGTAAGGTTATTAGCAGATTTAAGGCCTCACCTTCTACATTGACAAGTTTCTACAGATGAGGTCATCCATCCCTCTTCCCAGTACAAAGAAGGAAATACCTTTACAACAAATGGAGATTTTCCTTACAAATGTTCTGTTTGGTAAACAGAACTTTGATAGGAATGGGCGTAGCAAAGACCCTCCCAGTCTAATGATACCCGGAGTCATCCAAGGTGAAGACCCATCCCAGGGACAGGCTTCCAGCCCAAATCCCTTTGGAGAGCTGGGGGGGTGAAGGACAAAGCCTCCTTCAGAGCAAGGTAGAGATAGACACATCTTGAGGTGGCCAATTCTGATCCCCCACACTTTCTATTCTCCATCACTCTTCCACTTGTCTACTGACACGGGATCTCAACTCTATACTGGTCGCGTGGGTTCCTGGACTGCTAACACTTTGTCTTGCATGCAAGCTCTAGAGATAGACTTTTCAGGGTGGAAAAAACAGAGCTAACGATTACCAGCTAACTATGATCTTAAAGTATAGCTCTGATCATGTCCTTCTCTTCCTCAGAATGCTCAGAAATTAAGTACAAACATCTCAGGGCGCTTTTGATTGCACAAAACAGAAATCTACTTATGTTTCTGTTGTAAGTAAGTGAGGACTGAGGAATTTATGATATGGATACAGGGATGTCACACAGGCCTCAAGAGCAGGGTTATAGGAACAGGTTGAATCATAAATAGGGATTGGCAAACTTTTTTTGTAAAGGGCCTGAAAGTAAATGTATTAGGCTTCAAGGGCCATATGGTTTCCGTCACTCTGCCATAGTGTGAAAAGGAATGTGTTCCAAAAAAACTTTATTTACAAAACAGACAACCAGCTGGATTTGACACACAGGTCATAGTTTTAGGACCTCTGGACTAAAGCATTATCAAGACTTTCTGAAACTCATCTCTGTCACCCTCCACGTGTCTGCTTTGTTGTTCTCTTCCTCCTGACTAGCTCCTTCAGCTTCTCTGGTTCTCGTGGCGGAACATGGCTTCTGAAAGCTCTGAGCTTCCATGTCATAAGTTGCAGTTCAAAACCCTAATTGCAAATCCTTAGGGTAGGGGTGTTGCCTGGCCTTACTTGGGTCAGATACTCACCCTCACGCCAATCAGCAGTGGCTGGGGGTCTGGGTCTTGCTGTATGAACAGGGCTTTGGGGCACCACTCCTACAACTTCTTGGATCAGAGTGAGACCAGATTCCGGAAAAGGGCAAGGAGCTGGGCAGACAACCCAGTGTGAGTCCCTTGCAGCATTCACTCAAACCTACAAATCCCTACTGGTCCCCTCATATCCCTTTCTGAAGGAAAACCAACTCCTTGCAGTTCTCACACACTCTGCATATTCTTACCTGGCATCCCCCCATCTGCCAGCAGAAATCCTACTCATCTTTAAAGTCTCTTCTAAAAGGGCGCTCTTTCCCTCTCTTTCCTTTCTATCCACACAACACTCTGTGGGCACACTGTGTCTTGTTCTGTGCTATTTCTGTACCCGTCTTTTTTCTTTTGCAGACAATAGGTGCTCTGCTAACTGGGGAAATGATTTATTCAACTTTTCATCCACTCTTGTACCTTTCAGAGAATACACTCTGAGTTCCTGTTTGTAGAGTTTAACCTTATCTTCAAAGCTGAATAATTCCCAACTGAAGAAAACGGTGACTTTTATAAAGCTGCATTTATATAGGAAATATAGTATCTAACTTTAATAAAATTATTTTAAATTTTATAAACATTCATTTCCACATTTATGGTAGCCAAATTAAAGCACATTTGCAAAGAGACATTAACTACAGCAAAATTTATATTTACAATTGTTGAATACTAAGAAGAAATAAATTCACATTAGGATTGTGTCTTCTGTTATTGTACTAAATTAAAAAGGACTACTAACAGAAATGACTTAAGAAAAGTAATAGGAAAGGTTATAAACTTTATTCAAAATTGCTCTAAAAAACAAATGCTCCAAAACGATTAGTATTTGTGCAAGAAATTTACCAAAGAGCCAGAGATCTCATTACCTAATTTCTTTCTTTCTAGAACTGTTAATTAACATTGTTCCCAGAACGCTGCTAACCTCCCCTGCTGAAAGGAAGAAAGTAAATACAGTGCTGCGGGGAAAACTGGTTCATTTCCACGAAACTGTGAGAGGCTGCGCTTTTGTGAAACAGAAAATACTTGCTAAGGAACTATTCCTAAACTATTCCTAGCAACTACATAAAAGCTTTTTCTCTAACAGCATCCTCCTGGGAGACTGCGCTGGAATGTGCAGCAGGTCTGAAAAAAGGCACAGATTTGGCTCAACTGTAAATATTAAGCGCAGAGAAGCGAAGCCATTGTGTAGGGTAGTCGGTGGGGCGGCTGGGGTCCTGATTCCCAATGCTGATAGAAGGATTCTAATTTCGCTTGGTATTTATTTTTTTTCTACTACAATTACAGTTTTGCTAAGAAAAATAAAATATCGGTTGTGCTCCCATCTGGTTTCTAATTTTCAGCGTCTACGGAAAAAGAAAACCTCTCATTTACCTAAAAGAATCACTTTTCTGCAACCTGCAGACCGCTGGGAAAACAGGGGAGCGCCCAGCCCCGCGCCCCCCCCCGCCGCCCCCTGGTCCCTGGGGGCCCCCCGAGCGTACGCGGCCCCGAGACAGTGGGTCCCCGCGGCACGCTCGCGTCTGTTCGCGTTTCTGGGGGGATGCTCCAAAACAGTAAACCGAGCTTGGACTTTGAACCGAGCCCTTCTGCCTAGTTTTCTTTTTCCTCGTCTGGCCGGGATCCTCGCCACCCCTTGTCACAGCCTCTCCCGGCCTCGGGGTCCCTCGCAGCCACCTGCGCGCGTGCAGGACTGACGCACAGGGAGGGGGCTGGAAGGACCTCGGTCCGCCCGCCGCTCGGGGAGAGACCGAGACTACGACTCCCAGCATGCCCCGCAGCCCGCTCCCTCCTCCTCCCCCTCGCGGTCGCCGGCCAGGAGGCTCCCGGCTTTTATCTGCGGACCCGGCGGGCGGGAGCCAGGTCCCCGCGATCTTCCCACCGGAGCGCTCTGCCCGGCGGCGGCGGCGGCGGCTGGGAGCCGAGTTTCGCCTCAGCGCCCGCGCCCGCCCGGAGCCCCACGGAGGCAGACGGTCCGCTCGGCGGGAGGATGGTCATCCGCGTGTTCATCGCCTCCTCCTCGGGCTTCGTGGCGGTGAGCGCCGCGGGGACCGGGGTGGCGTCCGCGGTGGGGGCGCGGGGGCTGCGCGGGGCGCGCGGCGCTCGTCTCTGCGCGTCCGGCCGCGGGAGCCGGCGCTCGCAGGGGATCCGTCACCCGGCACACAATGAACGGGGCGGGCGGCAGAGGTGGGTGGCGGCCCCGGCTCGCCCGCACGCCCACCCTGTGCGGCCTGAGAGCGAGGCGGCGCGGCGGAAGATGGAGTCCGCGGGGAGCCCCCCGCTCCAGTTGGGTGGCTCAGGAATTGAGGGACGGGGTGGTCCGAGGGCTTCGGGGGTCCCGCTCCCCCTGGCGTTAGTTCTTGATTTGGGACGGTCAGCTTGGTGATGTTTTGTACGGGAGCTTTTTCAGCCGCTTGGCTTGTTAACCTAGCTCCTGAATGACACAAGTTGAAGCGGGAATTGCTCTCCACCCTCCCTTCCCCGCCACCAAGTGTATTTCTCTAACTTTATACCTGCGCAAAGAGAACAGTAAACCAGGTTCGTCCTGTCCTGCAAGGGTTTTTTGTTTGCTTTGTTGTCTTTTTGCCTGGGGTGCTATAAATATTTTTATATCTCTATGTAAATGCGTGTGTTTGGTTTCCTTCCCCCTGTAATGCTGTGGTCAGTTTCTTCTTGGGGATATGTAAATGTGGTCTCGTTAATTATTTTAAGCTGTTTTGTTTGGTCGATAGTTCTGAAATTTTTTTTAGGAGGAAAAGAAGTTAAATAGCTAGATGTCAGACTTGAAAGAAAAATTAGGTAGTACACTTTATAGCCTACTGAGTAAGATATGTAGCAGCATGTTTTACATGATTATTAAGACTTGGTTTCCTTAGGTAAGAGTTAAATTATAGATTTAAGAGGCTCTTTGGTGATATATATAATCAAATGTATCAAAAAGTGCAATATCGATTGCTTAAAATTTGATCTGGCCAGTTGCCTGCCCAGTGGCTCAACCATATTGTCCCAAAATTTGTTTCTGAAGCAGGTGGGATGGAAGATGGAATAAAATATTGTTTGCAAATTCTTATAAGCCATTGAGGCTTTTTGTGTAAAAAGAAATTATAGTACAGAAAAGACCCCCGTTTGCATTAAGAACAATAGATGGGAAACTCCAACTTATCTTTCTGTGCAGGCTGCACTGGTCCCCAAGACTCCTGATAGTTTGGTGTTCCTACGTATTTGTGGTTGCTTAGTCATATCTGCCTTTTGTAGATTTCTCCACTACGCTTTATGGAGCTACACTTTATGTGTTTGGATACCCGTTCTATTTTGTAGATAGATTTTTTTTCGCATGCACTCTTTCATAAGAGTGCTAGAAAGCTTTTGGTTTCACCACCAACTTGCGTGTGTCAGTAATTGTTCCAATAGCGTTTTGCTGATTGCGGAAAGGATGCTTTATATCATTAAGAAGCCTGGGCTGTGTTGGACAAATCAAAGTGAAAACTTAGGGTAATTACTTGGCCTATCCTGTCAGTAGGTAGTAATAGCAAGATAGTTCTGGAACCCCCCATCTCTATTTCCTCAATTCCATTAACAAATATTTATTGCCTGCCTGCTATGTGCCTTTTTAATTTTTAAACTTAATACTATGTGTTTTGCATATGCAGCTGGACTTCAGAGACCTAAGTTTTACTGCAGGCTCTGACTGTGGTGTCGGCTTGGATAAGGTGCTCTCTCTGCCAAGTTTCTCTCCTGTAGAAGGAAGGATTGTGATGAATAACTCAGGAGTGCACTCTGCTTTAAAATGCTTTAACTTCACCAGTTGGGTAGATGTGGATAAATCCTCATAATAGCTTCTTTCACCTTGACAATATATATATTAGCCTCAGGGTGAACTTTTTCTTTTCCTTCTGTGTTTTACTGTGATGTCTCAGGTCCCCCCCCCTTGGTAGCTTGTGTTCTGACATGGTTTGATTTAAGCTGGAAGACGTACTCTGTTATGACATAACATCCAGCTCATAAGCACTAATTATCTGTTTTAATGGACCCAATCTTTTCAGTCTCAGACAATCTCCAGCCAGTGAGTATCCAGTTGTAGTGTTATCTCCTGTACCAGTACACAGTTTTTCTGTAGTTATGTAACATCGATACTTTTGAGATGTTAAGTTTATGCTTATATGCAAGTATAATGATTTCTAGGAGACAATGAAGTTGTTTAGGTCAGCTACTGGGCTGGAGAGGCTAATGGGGCTTATAGCATTATGCTATATTAAGCTTTGATGGCTTGGCCATAATGTCTTCCCTCCGGCAGTGTCGTGTTGACCATTGGTGCTGTTTTATTCGGTGCCTGGGAGAACAAATAATTTGATTCCCAAGTCGGTTGGTTTTAGCTGAAGTTTGTTAAGCCACAAGGGAGGAATGTGACTAGAATTAGACTTAGCTGAGTAAGTCCCAGGAATTTCCAAAAAGATGCTCTGCCCCAATCAGCAATAGATTTAAACAGTCCATTTAGAGAAAATCTTCGTATCTTGTTCTGATTTCCCTGAACTCTCCAGCTTCAACATGTAACAGTGGTGGTTAGAATAATTAACACCCGGGGGTGATCACCCTCTTATCCTCCCCAGCTCCAGGTCAGATCTGCTTTTACTGGGAAGTAAAAGTGATGCCACATTATTATGCTATGGATACCTGAAAATCAGATTTCTTATGCAGCTGATAATGTTGCTGTCATTCATATTGTAGTGAAGAACATTTTATTTCAGTCCTAAGAAACCAGTGTCTTCATAGAAGTGTCATTTTAAAATTTAATTTGTTCTGGTCATATACTCAAAAGAGGTCCTGGTAACTTTATTCAGGAAATATATTAATATGATTTATTAATTTAAAAACATGGAAATCAGTTCTTTCATTCAGTAATTATTTTATTCATTTACCTGGTGTTTTCTAAGGGTCTGCTGCTTACTCAGCTCTGTCCTTGGTCTTGGGGGAACTGGAGGAGAACAGAGGGTGAGGTCTCTGTCCTCAAGGAATTCAGGTGGGGAGATAAGATAGGAAAGGTAAACCACTTGTAATAAAGTACAGCCCAAGGACACATGCCTCTTTCAGGAACCTTCTTACCAGAGATAGAAATAATATAGGCAGCAGAGGGATGCATTGCAGGATGTCAGATAAGGAGGAAATGTGCCAGAAATTATAAAATATGCATGTGGGAGCCTCAGGCAGATGGCAAGGAGAGGAACTGAGTTAGATTTGGAACCCAGGAGAGAGTGCACATGCTCACCTTGTTCAGGCTGGACAGGGAGGGTCAGGCAGCAGAGGTCCCTATGGACCTCTTTTGAAGACAGGGTAGACTCTAAGTCCCTGAAAGGAGCCCACAATGACAAATTCCATAGTGCTCAGCATCTCAGAGATGTCTTTGGTATCTGCAACTTGCATGCTGTCTGGCCCTTTTGTCCCCAGGGAACAAGGTGCTCTGTGGCAGGGAGGGAGCCCTGGTATATGATTCTAGAAAAATCTTTACCCCACTGTTTGCTTTGACTAAAATTTCTCAAAAAGGAAATAAAGTCTTTCATTCTCTGTTAAAGTTCCTGGGCTCAGTTGTTGGAGCTGGAAGAAAACCTGAAGAGATTTTCTAGTGAAGTCCAAGCACCTAATTTCAGAGAAGGAAATTTGGGTGTAGAGATTAAGTGGCTTGCCCTGAGAGCATTTATGTCAGTCAGTGCTGAGCTGAGGGCCAAACAGAAGCCAGGTGTCCTGACTCCTGAATATATTCATTCATGCATTCATTTAGCAATGCATTCATTCATGCACTAATGAGTCTGACATTCATCAAACAATCATTGCAGACCTACTAAGTACCAGGCTCTGTGTTAGGTGCTAGGTGTATGTGATCATAGGAACAGACTTAGACTCTGGCCTCAGGGCACAAATCAGTGCTCTCTACAGCCCAAAGACTTGGGATGCAAGCCATTTAATCAAGGAAAATGAAGGATTGTTGCTGGCTTGGGGGATGCTTCCACGGGGCAGGGTGAAATGAGCCAGACAGCAGTGTATCTCTGGATGTTGGAGAGGGACCTTCACTTGGGAGCAAAAGTTACGAAGAAATTGGAAGCAAAGTTGGAAAACGTGGAGCTTTGCCCAGGGCCGCAGCTATGTTTTCAAGTGGGGGTGGGGGTGGCGGGGGAACTCATAGAAACTTTGCTCCCAGTTGTCTCGCTGTTTGCAACTGTAGAAGGCATACCCTACTGCTTTGTGAAACTTAACAGTTGTTTGAAATATGCAAAGACCAGCTAAGCAGTTGCTTCTCTGCAGAATGTGTTCTGTGAGTCTTCACTGTGTGAGGGTGCCTTGGAAAGGAGCTCCAGGGCAGTTCAAGTCAGGATGTGACCATGTGGAACCAACTGGGCATAATTCCTAAATGATTCTAGTGCCAGAATAACTAGTGAGGGTAAGCCTGGGCTCATTAGAACCTTTAACTCATTGAATTTTCGGAGTCACTTGACAAGGTAGTTATTTATTTCCATTTTACAGATGAAGAGGCTGAAGTTAACTGACCTGAGATCATACGCAGTAGATGATGGAACTGAGTCAAACTCTGGTGGACAGGTGGCTCCAAAGCTTTTACAGCAGAAGTTCTCCAGTGTGGGCACTGTTGCACCCTTGGGGGAATGAGAGTACCAGGGGTACTCGACATCCTGCGGTGTGCCAGACAGTCCCCCATAAGAACTGCCCCATCCAGAATGCCACTGGTACTCCTGACAAGAAATAGTGCCGAAGGGCATTGGTAGGGGAGGGTGTGGAGTGAGGTTAGGGAAGAGGTGGGAGCATACGAGAAGTGATCAGGAGAAGCAGGAATAAGTTGGGGGCACAAGGACAAGGATGTGGTTGTGAGGGAAGGTCAGGCTGGGAAGGCATGTGTGTTAGTTTCCTAGGGCTGCCTAGGGGTACAGCAATCTTGGGCCTTCCTTGGCATGTAGATGTATCACTGTCATCTGTCTTCATGTTCACATAGTGTTCTCCTTGTGTGTGTGTCTGTCTCTGTGTCCAAATTTCCTTTTTATAAGGACACAGTCATACTGAATTTGAGCCCACCTTAATAACCTCATCTCAACTTGATCGTCTGCAAAGATGCTGTTTTCAAATAAGGTCACATTCATAGGTACTGGGGGTTAGGACTTCAGCATCTTTTTGGGGGACACAATTCAACCCATAACAGCATACAAGATGAGGGTTGAAATGGAAAGACTAATTGATGGAATTTTCCCCCTTTAATTGGAAAGACTGTGGGCAAATTTCTTGAATCTTAAAGTCAGCAGCTAGATATGGAATTATAGTCAATGTGTGAGGTTTATTGCTAGAGAGGGAGATTTATTAATATCCCAAGTGAAGACCTGACCTCAGTTTTTCTAGTTCATTTTATTATTTCCCAACTTTGATTTTTTTTCCATTCTATAATAATTTAAACTTGTAAGTATAAATATGATCAGGGGCATGGACTCCTTTATGAAATTAGGGACTTTTTATATGTTTGTATTAAGACACTTTAAATAAACATTTCAGTCTATTTGAGGAAACTAAATTTTGACAACTATTTAGAATATGAAAAGGTGGTTTCCACATTGCAGGAATGTAACACTGCTTGGGTCTTGTTTTTTTTGGTTTTCAATTTTTTGATCAAAAACAGAAAAGGAAAACAACTATTGTGAAAAAACTCAGCAGTTCTACGGGAGGCAGTGTGAGATACTAACTGAAGAATATTTCTTGTTCAGATTTTTTTTCATGTTTAATTTTTAAAAAGTTCCAAAATGAATTGTGCTTTTTTGTCAGTAAAGTTAAAAATGGGTGACAGACTAGGAAATGTCTAGATTCTCAGCAAATGTTTCACTTTTAAAAATAAGACTTAGGGTGACTTACTGATTATTATATATGAAAGTTTAAAATACTTTATTTTGAAATGCAGATTTAAAAAAAATGGGATCAAGAAATTACTAGTTCAGCTGCTAAATGTTAATTTTTTAAAAAGTTACCCTCCAAACTCTAAATTCAGGAGACCCTTTTAGGTTTCAGCAGTTTTTCATCAGAAATTCCTTTAATGGGTTTTATTTTAGCTGTAGAGTTAGAAGCTTAACTTGTTTTGATTTAAATCACGTTCCTGTATTCATTATTTTTCTGATTAATTTTATATTATACTCTTTATCTAATTTGTGAAAAAGGATCTTAGCTTTCCAAAGTGGAAATTTAGTGAAAACTTTTTTTTTCTGTGGAATGGCAAATGTTTATTAACGTTTGAGGGAAGTTTTCCACTTCTGATTATGTCCAATTGTCTTTTTGGGTCCTCTTTCTAGTTGTAGCTTAGAAAGATGTTGTTGAACCTTTCTGTTTAGTGTTTTTTGGACCAGTAGTGATCAGTAGGTGCCATTGCCAGTGTTTTGATTGCCAGTTGGGGTGGCGGGAGAAGTGGGATGGGAGTGGACTTGGACGCTGGAAGCCAGGACCAGCTGCAGCTGAACAACGTGGTGGAAGGAGCGTGGTTTCCCTTCTGTCCTCGTAATAGGCTAATCTGAGTGTATCTGCCTGCACTGGCTATTCCTCAGGAACTGGACTGTGCTAATTTACAATTAGTATTATTTCTTTTATGTTTGATTGTTTTTTCCAAACTTTAAAAAAAGAATTCAACCTAGGAAAAGTACTTAATTGAATGTTTCCCCTTCTGGACTCAGGACAGCTTTGCTGTAGGACTGAGAGCTGAACTACGTGCTGGCCGATGGGGCCCAGATTCTTTTAGACTGGTGCAGCCCCTGGGAGACTGGAACAATTTGGTTGGTCTCCTAGATCTGGTTCCCTTTGTTATCACCATTGACAGCTTACTTATTTCTGAGGGGGCCTGACTCTTTGGGGCTGGCTCGGGACCTGGCAGGACCCCAAGAGGGGTTTCCTGGAACTGACCCCTGAGAGTGGAAGGGCAGGGCACAGCATACCTCAGGGTGTGTTGCCTTGTTTTATAGGCAGGACCTTTTTGGGCTCTCCACCAACTTTGCTTCAGAGCTCCCGCAGCTGGAAATGGAATGTTGCCTGTGACCCAGGGCAAAGGGTTCTAAGGGCTTCAGGATGCGTTTTCCATTTCCTACCGGTGAAGGCCCAAATCTGGAAATGGCTTTTGTCATCTTGGATCTAGTGGCTTTGGGAGTGGAGGGCTGAGGGGAAGAGAGACCCAAGTAGGTGACTTGCTCAAGAGTCAGTTCAGTGGTATTTGGTGAATGCAAGTATAGTTAAAGTCAGCAGCTATTGCTGTGTACCAATTTTTGTATTAAAAATAAAGCAAAACAAAAACCCCAAAGCAACACAGCTTTTGAGTTAGTTTTCCTCCTGCAGGTTGCACAAGGAGTGGGAGTGTGGTCTTCATTCATGACATTCCCATGGGGATTGAAGCTCACTCTCTCTACTGTAGTATTTATGTTCATTAGGCGAGTTGCTTTGAGCGGGAGTTGGCCACTTTCATAAGCTTGGGTCCCCAGTTGACAGGAGTTTTGGGTTGCATTGTCCTTTTATGTTAAGTAAACCTCTTACTAGCCAAAGTAGGTGTTTGGGTTGAATATTTACTGATTTATTTAATTCTGGAATCAGCTTGTATTCAACCCAGTCACCTCCTTCTGCCCCATCTATGGATTATCTATCCGTGGAGGGCAGTGTAGCCTCATGGTTCAGGCAGGGGCTGAGTCCATATCCTAGCTCTGCTGTGGATGAGGGATGTGGTCTTAGGCAAGTAACCTGAGTCTCTTCATTTGTAAAAGCGGGATAGTAATGGTATCTTCTGTATAGGATTGTTGTGAGCATTGAATGAAGGCATTTAGCAGAGTGCTAGGTACGTAGTAAGTACTCAGTGCATGTTAACTATTGTTTCTATTATATCATCATTATCATCAGCAGCAGTAGTAATAGCAATAATAAAACAATAAAAAATATAAACTTGCATCGTGTAAGATCTTTAATCATCAAAAAATTAGGTATAATACTTACTAAGCCAAGGATGCATGCTGGTATGATTTTAGAGCTTTTGGTAAATTTAAGTATGAAGAGTTTTCTACTGTAATTTGAATTAATAAGAACATTACAATTTGAAGTCATTTCCCAAACAATTGGAGTTCTGTAATTTTTGAACATTTTATAGGTACATAGCATGTTGCGTGTGAGTAACGAAACCATATTCTCTGCCTACACAGTGCTTACTATGCAGATGGGTACTATTCTTTGCTGTACATAGTACATGATTTTGGAGTCCTGGTTTGGTTTAAGGCTTCCCAAACTTGGCAAGTAGATTTCATCCCAAATGACAGCTCTGCCTGATGGATGGTGGCTGCCTGGAGAACTGGGAGAGGGGTTTTCGGAGCCTTGTCTTGATCAGCTGGGAAACAGTATGATTGTTGATGTCTGCTCTGGCCCTGGAGGAGGGAGGACCAGGCGTTATGCCACGTCTTTGCCAGCCCTGTCTTCCACTCTGTGTAGTTGGACGCTCCTTTCAGATTTGTGTAACTGAATGTAGAATACTTTGAGTCTCTGAATAAGAGGGAAGAGGAATGTGAGATACCAAGTTGAATTGATGGATAATATCCCCTGCAAACATCTCACCCCAAATTTGGGGAGGAGGGTGGTGGAGAAGGGCCACGATTTCCGTGGCTGAGGAAGATGAGTGGTACTTCCCGGAAAGACAGTGCTTATCCCGACTGTGAAACTGAGCACTGAATCTCGACGCTTGTGACATGGAGGCGGAGTGCTTTCAAATCTGGCAGGGGGGCAGGTGGTTGGTGGTAAAGAGGTAGGGGGCTTTGCAGAAAAAGGTGCTGGAGACAGGAGAGGGAGAAAGACACTGGAGTGGGGGACTCGAAGATGTGCCTGTCCTCTGTGCTGAGCCTCGGAGCACTGAAGGTTCAGGTGAACAGTTAGTGTTTACCTGTGCCCAGCAACGTGGTAGGATTTTTCCTGCAGGTTGTTTAATCCTTACAATGATCCTACAGACAATGGTTTATTGTACTGATTTTACAGATGAGACTGTTGAGGTACAGGGTGATTAAGTAACATGCCTAGGATCACTCGGCTTCTGTGAATCCAGTGAATCCGAGTGAATCCGGATTCAAACCACTGTCTTCTGATTTTGTGTCTGGTACTCTTTTCATTACCTCCCATTGCCTGCAGGAAGAGCCCCTGACCGGAGACCAGTGAGAACCAGAAAGCAGGCTGGGATAACAGTGTGTGAGCTCAAGCTAAAGAAAGGGGGAGGGGCAGGACTCTGAAAGAGCAGTTCCAGGGCTCCCCACTCAGCTATTGAGCAGGTAATTGTGGGCACAGTGTCCTTGGGGCATGTGAAAGCAGTGGCCTTGCTTCTGCAGAGACTGATAAAAGCTATAAGGAGTGTGAGTTGAATTGGAGAGCTAATATTCATAATAATAATAATAACAACAACTGCATTCACACAGGTACAAGAGGTGCTAGGGGCATTGTGTATGTTATTTGTATTCTTTACAGAAACTCATATTCTCTCCCTCTCCCTATCTCTAATAGAATAGGAAACTGAAGCTCAGAAACTTTAAATAACTTGCCTTGTCATAGATCTCATAGGGTCCAGACACCCAGATTTGTGCCATCCTTTTACCTAATGGCCATATCCCAGAGGAAGGAATCAGAGATTAAAGAGAAATTAGAATAAGCCGTGCTCCAAAGGGACTGTCGAATGTCCTGAAACCAGACGTAGGATTTGCCTCAAATATGATTCTTCTGTTGTGTGTGATAAAGTTGAACAGACGGACTTGATGTGTTGAACCAGAGGGAGCAGGGTGGGATGGGAAGGGAGGGTAATATGGGAGAAGGAAATGTGGGTCGCGTGGCTAGAACTCAGGCATGGGGTCGAGGGCGGAGATATTTAATCTCTTGGGACCTTTTGGGCAACATGAGCTCTCCCAGGACAAATGGTGGTGGTGGAAGTGTGTGCCCACATTCTTTCCATCTTGGATCCTGGGTTCCTAGGAGACATTTTCTCCATGGGCTGATCATTCCCTGTTTCTCACCCTGCAAATAAAATGTCCTTTTGGGTGGAAAGAGTTTATCAGTATATTGCAGCCTTCTGTGGGGGTTCAGTGCAAGAGTGACTAGAAAGTGGGAGTCAGGAGCTGAGCTAGAGCTGGAGTCAGGGCTGTTAGTGGTTGGAGGGGAGAGAAGGAGGGCCTGTGGAGTGCAGGCAGCTGCTGTGTGTAAAGGGAGAGATGCGATCAACACACACAGGAAGGTAGGAGGGGTCCGCAGAAGTGGATCTGCGAAGCCACCATTCATACACTTCACTGCCCAGTTTAATTGTTCCAAGGTCTTTGTGCCTCATTCGTTGTCCTCCATCTCTCTTTCTAAGATCAGATTCTTTTTTTTTTGGTGAGGAAGACCAGCCCTGAGCTAACATCCGTTGCTAATCTTCCTCTTTTTGCTGAGGACGACTGGCCCTGGGCTAACATCCGTGCCCATCTTCCTCTACTTTATATGGGACGCCGCCACAGCATGGCTGACAAGCATTGAGTCCGCGGGCGCCCGGGATCCGAACCTGCGAACCCCGGGCTGCCAAGCGCGAACTAAACCGCTGCGCCACTGGGCCGGCCCCCAGATTCTTTTTTTAATGAAATTCCTGTTTCACTTTTTTGTGTGTGTGTGTGAGGAAGACCAGCCCTGAGCTAACATCCGTTACCAATCCTCCCCCCGCCCCCGTTTTTTTTTTTTTGCTGAGGAAGACTGGCCCTGGGCTAACATCCGTGCCCATCTTCCTCTACTTTATATGGGACGCAGTCACGGTGTGGCTGACAAGCAGTGCGTCGGCGGGCGCCTGGGATCCGAACCAGCGAACCCTGGGCTGCCAAGCGCGAACTAAACCGCTGTGCCACCGGGAGGCCCTAAGATCAGATTCTTTACGTGTAATTTACTGAGAGCGCCTCATAAACTTGGTAGATAGAAGAATTTTGTGTTTTACAAACAAGGTAATAAGTAGAGAGAATGTAGATTTTAGGAGCAGAAAGACCTGAGTTCGAATTACGGTTCTGGTACTCTAACCGACAGGGTGGCTTAGCAAGTCTTAACTTCTCTGGATCTCAGCGTCCCCATTTGTAAAGTTGTTGGAGCTTAATGAAATGGCAGCCATTAATAATGTTAGGAGTTTCATGTAAATTTGTCAGCAGTAATTCTCTGATCTTTTGTGAGTTTTCAACTTTAAATGAACTATGAAGATTTAATTAAGGAAAAAATTGTTCTTATAATCAGACAGTAGGTCCTGAGTTTAATGGAACACATCCATGGGAAGACTTGAAACTGACATTCTTTATTAGAGTTAGTGGAAGCTAGAGGTCACGATCTGGGTGCAGCGGCTGGAACCCCTTTGCTTTTGATTTAACACAGTGTTTTAAAAGTTTTTAAGCAAAGATTTTAAATACTGGGAGATGTCTTTCTGACACACACACGTAATGTGAATTTCCTAGCTTCTTCTGGAGACATCTGAGGGTCTCTTGGCCCCAGTGCCTCACTCCATCATGGCAGGGGTCTTTTGAAGCTGATCAGTGAGTGGTGGCCCCTTCCGGGGCATGTACTCTGCGGGTCTTTACAGCACCCCCCACCATTCCCACTGTCTTCCCAACTCTGACCCATTTGTTATTGAGCTGTGTGATTCTTTTTTCTTAGAATCGAAAGTATTTCTTGGCGTCTATGTCTGTCAAAAGTGGTAAACCACAGATTATATTGAGAGGGTTGCGTATGTCTCGTGAAGAATGGGAACCAGTGAGAGTATTTTTGTGGAAGGAAGGAAATAATAGTACTAAATGGTTATTAGGTGTCTGTTGGCTTCATTCCTTGGTGTTAACCGCCTGACTCCTCCGGTGGGCATTTGAATTTTCGACTCTGTGTGGAAGTGAGTTATTATGGGGGATAAAAAGTGTCTCTTTCCTATTTGTGTGTGGTGCCAGCCTCCCAGTCACTCTGTCATCTCAGAACTGCTGCTTGCAGTCATTATGGGACTTCTTCATTATAAGCTTCTTTGAAAAGCTTAAAAATAGAGTGGATCATACCCTACGCCAGGGTTTATCACTGGCATCACTATTGACGTTCGGGGCTGGGTCCTTCTTTGTTGTGGGGGCTGTCCTGTGTGATGCAGACGTAGAGCAGCATGCCCTATCTCTACCCGCTGGGTGCTAGTAGCACCCCCCTGCCCCCCGTTGTGACAACCAAAATGTCTCTAGGCATTCTCAAATGTCCCCTGGGGGCAAAATCACCCTTGGTTGAGAAGCCCTACCGTAATGGACAGGAGCAGAGAGGAAGTGCTCCCAATATGAGAAGACTCACTGGCTTGAAAACTGGAAGAAACTGAAGAGGTCAATGAATTCATCTTTCTCTTCTCATGAGGTGGGAGCTGTTGAATGACTAGTTCAAGTCTACACTGCTTGTTGTGGTACTTCTAGAGCAGTGTGTTGTGGACCTAGAATACTGCACTGGGGGTTGGGAGACTGGGACTCTGGTTCTGGTGATGCTATTGAATCAGCTTTGTGTCTTTGGACAAGAAACCTAGCTTCTGTGGGCTTCAGATTTCTCATCGTGTTGTTCCTTTCATTTTCTAATTGAGATCTAATTCACATAGCGTAAAATTCACCCTTTTAAGTTGTACGTTTCAGTGGCTTTTAGTATATTCACTATGTTGTGCAACCATCACCACTATCTAATTCCAGAACCTTTCATCACCGCAAAAAGAAACCGCATGTCCATTAGCAGTCACTCCCCATTTCCTCCTCCCTCCAGCCCCTGGCAACCAGTGATCTACTTTCTGTCTCTATGGATTTGCCTACTCTGGGCCTTTTACACCAATGGAATCATATAATACGTGACCTTTTGTGTTTGGCTTCATTCACTTAGCATAATATTTTCAAAGTCTGTGTTGTAGAACGTATCAGCGCTTCATTTCTTTTTATGGCAGAATAATATTCTATTGTGTGGATACACCACATTTTGTTTATTCATTCATCAGTTGATGGATATTTGGGTTGTTTCCACATTTTGGCTGTTGTGAACATTTGTGTATGAGTTTTTCTGTGACCATATGTTTTTACTTCTCTTGGGTATATACCTAGCAGTAGAATTGGTGGTTCATATGATAACTCTATGTTTAACTTTGTGAGGGACTGCCCAACTGTTTTCCAAAGCAGCTATTCCATTTTACCTTCCCACTAGCAAGGTAGGAGGGTTCTGATGCTCTCCACATTTTCACCGGCACCTGTTATTGACTGTCTTTTTGATTATAGCTATTTTAGTGGGTGTGTGGTGGTATCTCAGTGTGGTTTTGGTTTGCATCTCCCTGATGACTCCCTAATGTTGATGTTTTTTAAGAACTAGTTTAGATTCCTTTTTTAAAGAGCTCTTCTAGCTCTGGATTTTTAATTTTTCTTCTATTCTACATATAAACCAATATGAGTAACAGAATTGAATTTTTAGGGGATATATATTTTGGAAATTAATTGAGTTAATCAGTTCCAATGTATTTATGAATACCTTCTATTGCTCAGTGTTCAGCCATGTTCAGGATGCAGCATGAGTATATGGCATGATCCTCACCCCCCGAATAACTCATCATCTGGCTAGGAGGAAAGATGAACATAGAAAATGGAGGACAACACAGAGCCATGTGGAGTATAATGCTAACATGATCTGTCCTGTAGGTAAATCACGAGGGCAGGTGTATTTATTTGGATGAAGGCAAAGAAAGTCATATTCAGAGCTAGACAGAAAAATGGCATCTCAGGTTGGGAAGGTGGCTGTTTTTGAGTCTAGAAAATTTCACTTAAATAAAAGGCTCCAGTGGAAGATTTTTTTTTCCAAGATATTTTATATGAGCTTGTGAACTGGAACAGGTGTCACCTTTCCTGTACTTTCTTGTCAGAGAAAAGAATTTGATTTGTGTCCCGATGCTGCCCTTCGTTTTAGACCAGATGCCTCCTTTCCCACTGGTGTGTATTTCCTGTAGTGTGAGAGCAGACGAACCGCTGCTCTACAGTTAGCTCCACAGTGATATTTTAAACGCGAGCTTGGTTCTAAGAGATGATTAACAGGGAGGAGATGATTAATAATTCACCTTTTGAATTCTTTTTCCATTAAAGGAAAAAAAAATGTGTCATCCGTTTAACAAGGCTAAGTCTGTGTTGGGTTCAGAAAGCTGAGAAAAACCTCATTAAAAATATCAAGCTAATCAAAAGCTCCTGACCACCCCGAGTGGATGAAATGCTTCAGAAAACGTAAAGGCTGCAAGGGACACGGTTTATTTGACTGCTTTTTAAATAAGTGGCGTGAAGAATCTATGTTTTTTTTTTTTTTTGTGAGGAAGACCAGCCCTGAGCTAACATCCGTCACCAATCCTCCTCTTTTTGCTGAGGAAGACTGGCCCTGGGCTAACATCGTGCCCATCTTCCTCCACTTTATATGGGACGCCGCCACGGCATGTCTGACAGGCAGTGCGTTGGCGGGCGACCGGGATCCGAACTCGCGAACCCCGGGCTGCCAAGCGCGGACTAAACCGCTGCGCCACCGGGCGGCCCCGAATCTATGTTTTTAGAGATGATTTCATTATAGTATGAGTTCTCTTATCCAGAATCAGAATTCTAGAACCCCCATGTGGAGTGAAGCTGGAAGACCTGGAGGAGACCTGGAAGGAGGCAGAGAGGCCACTGAGAGGCAACTGGCTATTCTATATTCCTGGGGGTTGGGGGGTGGCAGAGCTGCCTTTCAGAGCCTCCCACAGACAACTGGGAATGAAACAGGCCCCTACTGTCTGGGCCCAAGTGAAGGAGTCACAAGGGGAAGCTCTGAGAGGTGACAGCTGACTTCTGAAAGCAGAAATGGAGAATTCCAGAAGCACGGCTTTGGGCTCCATTTGGTGTAGAGTAAACCAGCAGACTTCTACACATAAGTGGACTCTGAGAATGTCAGTGCACCACATCAAAGCACAAGTGTGGATCGTCATGATGATTCCTGGTCCAGAACAGATTAAATCAGGTTTGGCATGTTTGGGTTTGATGCATTCTGCTGAACAATGCAGGAACACATGCTGTGCATTTTAGAAAGATTGCTAAACAAAAAATAGTTTAAAATAAAATAATGGATTTCTGTTCAAAAGGATGAGCTTGAATTATACAGAAAAACCTCAATCTCCAATTCCAGGAGGAAGTAATTTATTTGCTCCTAACTCTGTCCCCACGTTGCAACTCCTCTTTTGCCTTCCATTTTCCTTTCTCTCTGCCTTCTCATATAACACCTGTAGACTCTGTTCCTCGTCATCCTAGGAGCTGTTTATTTTATATTCCTTCTTTTAATATTCTGAGGCTTTTGTTCTTTGCCTCCGTGTCACTGTAGCTTTGCAGGCCTCCCCATGCACCTTCCCCACAGAGTAATCCCCTTTTGGCTGCCCTGGCCCTATAAGCACTCCTCGGTTACTGCCCGATTCGTATGAAGCTTGTTGGGAAGCCCTGTCTCCACCCACCACCCCCCCTTAGACCATGTGCTGCATCCAGTTAGAGGCCTTGCGTTGTCACCTGTGTTCCCTTAGTCCTAGGGCAGCCGAGCACATTGCAGGGTCTCCACGGGTCGCATAAAACCCTGTTGAGTGAGTTGTGACTCCTTGACCTTTTAAAGAGACTTTGATTTTTTCTTTGTGCTGGCTCTCTGCTCTCTCTCTAATTCTCCTTTGTTAATTTCTCCACTTGCTCTTTTGAGTCAAGATGGGGTAGAGAACTGTATGGCTGGAGATATAGAGAAACTTGAGGTGGAGACGCCAGAATTTGGGGGCACTCTTCAAGAAGGACGTCATCTTATCTGGAGTGCAGGACTTAGGGTCCCCTGTGGGAAGGGCCGAGTGCCTGTGGAGATCTGAGGGAGCTGCGAAAGCTCCGAGTGGCACTGCGTGGGACCAAACAGGATCGCATGTCCAGCTGAAGTTAGGTGGTGGGAGTTTTCAGCAGACTAGGCTCACTACCGTTGCTCAGTAGCCCAAGGAGGGAGGAGAAAGCTGATGACACAGCTAACCCAAGGCAGGGGCGGGTCCACAGAATGCAGGTAAGAGCATCCAGACTCTCTCTTAGAGGTATCAGTTTGTGCCACTGTGGAAGTGTGAACTCATTATATGACCCCTGTAAAATGTAGCTGTGAGAATGATCTGCTGTCCCTCTAATTTTCAAATATAAGTAGAAGTAGTTTCTAGATCATCTCTAGGATCACTGTTCACACAGTTGAGGATTGACTGATGTAGTAATGGGAACCATGTATTCCAAAACACCCCATGTTGCAGAGCAGCATCTCTGGCCATTGATAACAGCATAGCCTTTGGCTGAAGTCCTGTAATTCTTGCCTGTGGAAAATACTGTCTTCAGCAGGATTTCCTCTTTACTGCAGAGGATTTTGACCCTTAGAGCAAGTTTTGCTGGAGTAGCCCTTCTACAAGTATCCTCTAATTAACAGGAAGCATGCGTGTGAACAGTTGTATATAATTTTCATAGACAGTCTCGTAAAATAATGACATCCTAAATTCATATGTTATACTTGGCTGACTTTTTTCTTTAAGGAAGTAAACATGTAATCTTGACAGGAAA
The DNA here is from genome assembly GCA_031878705.1 of Tapirus indicus. NCBI lineage: Eukaryota > Metazoa > Chordata > Mammalia > Perissodactyla > Tapiridae > Tapirus > Tapirus indicus. The sequence continues at coordinate 7,087,264 of CM062933.1, forward strand.
TGTAAAAACAATAAAATCAAACCACCTACATCTTTCATTCCCTGTTTTCGCGAATGTTTTATTATGGCTTCACATAGCTAAGTAATACAAGTTTTTTAAAAATACAGATTAAACATAGTTTAATACACAGGTTGATGGAGACATTAGTTAGAGCCATTTATATTTTATCAAGCAGGTGGGAAAGGAGACAGATCAGCTGACAGGTATGTGATGAACAGCTCCTGAAGCTACCCCACTGAGTCCCTTGCGGGATGCAAGTGTGATCTGTTCATGGTCTTCATCCCCCAGAGGAATTTATAGATAAGTTGGGGAAAGGGGTACAGGTACACATGACTGTTATTAAACAGTGCCAGGCTGTAGGTCATTAAATGCTATGTTGGTAGTGACCGTGGGTATAATGAAAGTTTGGTGAAGGAGATGATCTGGGAGGGCAGTGGTTGGTGGAAGTCAGGTTTCTCAACATCGGCACTACTGACATTTTGGGCTAGATAATTCTTTGTTGTGGGTGGCTGTCCTGTACATCATAGGATGTTTAGCAGCATCTCTGGCCTCTGCGCATTAGATGCCAGTAGTAACCTCTGGTTGTGACAACCGAAAATGTCTCCAGACATTGACAAATGTCCCCTGGGGGGGCAAAATCGCCCCAATTGAGAACCTCTGGGTAGGCATAGTTGAGCACAGTGTGGGCTTGGGGCTGAGCTGTGAAGAATAAATAGAATTTGGAGAGGAAATGTGGACAGTATGGAAATGATTTTAGTTGAGAAGAACCATTCCTTAAAGACCCAGGCAGTTTCTACATCAGTCCATCCTGGAGCAGGGTTACTCAAAGTGTCATCTGTGGACCAAACTTTGTTACTGATATAAGTATTGCAATTGAGGGTAAACGTTTAGAAACTTTTATAGCAAATTTACAGGGTAATTTTGTTTTTTTACTATAATAATGAAAACTTTAGACTTCTATTTTGTATGTCTTTGTTATTTCATTTTTCTAGAAATTCATTTTCTGAAAGTATCAGTCTGTGACAGATGAAATGTTAAAACAACAACAGCAAACTGGTCCTTTGCCGCTGATACTTGAGAAGCATCGAGGCTGTGAGCAGACTGGATTTAGGGTGCACGGTGGGGAAACGAGATGGGCTAGGGATAGCCCAGATGGACCATGAAGTCAGGCTGGCTTCTGGGATCTCACGGGTGCCTGACACATCTTGGGCCTGGTTTGCTTTAGTGCTGTTGAGTCGATTCTGACTCCTAATGAGCCTGTGTGCAGCAGAGCGGAACCCTGCCCAGCCGTTCTGCACCATCTCTCACTTTCCGGCAATGCTCCACTGTTATTCATGAGGTTTTCATGGCCAGTCTTTCAGAAGTGAGTGGCCAGGTCCTTATTCCTACTTTGCCTTAGTCTGGAAGCTCTTCTGAAACCTGTCCACCATGGGTGACGCTGCTGGTATTTGAAATACCGGTGGCATACCTTTCAGCATCACAGCAACATGCAGCTGGGTGGTGTGGTTCCCCGACCGGGAAACAAACCGAGGCTGCAGTGGTGAGAGCACAAAATCTTAACCACTAGACCACCAGGGCTGGCTCTTAGGCCTGGTAGTCAGTATTTTCTAGATGAATGAATGAATGCTTGGAAAGCTTCCAAGCAGAGCAGAATGGACCTAGGAGTAGGGAGGGGGAATCCAGTGGATATTTTTGAGATGGGAGTGACTTAAGGAGGGTATGTTAATGTCATTTAGCCTTTCTGTGGTTTCAGTCTTTCAGTGTCTGATGATCCCCAGTTAGAAACCTTTTCTAATTGCTTGCCATTGGACCATAATTTGGAACTGATAACTGCCCATTTGAAACTTTAACTTGTACCTTTTAGACCCCGTGTTCACATTATGTGTGTCCTTCCCTCTTGGGATTTGCAAACACTTTAATGTCTTTGGCACAAAGTAACTTTTGTGATTATTTGGCGAGGGTTATGGCTGTCCCTTAAAGAAGTAAAGGAGAGAGTGCATTTTGGTTCATTTGCAGTTTCTGTGAGTGGGAAAGGTCTGCGCCCTGGCATTGTATGTATAGTGGTGTTGGTGGGTCTATGCCTCTCTACTCGTAGTTTGGATTCTGTTTGGATCCATGGGTAGCATTGGTGTGAGGTTGTGGAGGCTGACTGCTTAGCCGTGGCCGTAGGCCTGTGCTCATGTCTTCTAGAAGCTCTGAAGAACTTTAGTTTGCTGAAATTCCACCTGCCACTTACTTTATAATCGCCCTTCTTTTCTTTCTTTGAACATTTTAAGCGTACTTATTTTATATTCTGTATCTGATAATTTCAATATCTGAAGTGTTTGTGGGTTTTTTCCTGCCTTCTGTTTTTGCAGCTCTGGCTCATGATGCATTGTGTGTTTCCTGGAATGCTTAATTTTTGAATATTAACTTCTTCCTTGCTAGTGTTTTAAAACTAATTGCTTGAAATAATATATGGAGCTTAAGCCTTTGTATTTTTATTTGGGATGATATTATGGGACATGAGCTTCCCAACTCCTAAATGTAACTCATTTAACAGAACGGAGAAGTGGATGTCGGGCTGCTTGTTAGGAGATCTGGGTTCTAGTCCTGACTACTGCTGCTTGCTTAGGGAATTATTTTGGGTAAGTTACTTAACTAACCTTTCTGTGTCTCAGTTTTATCATTTTGTCAAAAGAATAGGTTGACAGGTCATTGAATAGTTGTAGGACAAATGACTCATTTCAGGATCATGGTCTAGGCATTGCAATTTCTTGTCCATTGTTTCTGCAACTTCATTCGTTGAGGTAGTGTGCAAGGTACTTTAATGTCAAAGAGGTATAGCATATATTACCTGTCCTCCAGAATTTAAAATTACTTCACTAGATAAGACCCAGTAGCTTTTAGATAGAAAATGAATATGGGTACCATGTTCTCTGGAAGTTCAAAGGAAGTAAGTGGAGAATATTCTGGATTGGGGTGGTACTATGTGAGAGGTGGGCTCTAAGTTGGGCCTTTTAGCATTCAAGGCAGGGGAAACAAGGGTGAGTCAGTGTGGTGAGGAAGTAAGTGTAGGGAAAGGAGAGGTGAGAGATTACGTGGAGAAGTTGATACCTCAAATGCCAATCCCACACCCTTCAGCCATACCCCCAAACCCCCATGCTCCTTACTCCATCCCTAGACAATGTCAATAGATTGGCCTATTCTCTGGACATGTTATATAAATGAAATCATATAATATATGATCCTTTATGACCAGCTTCTTTCACTTTAGCATGTTTTCAGGGTTCATCTATATTGTGGTATGTATCAGTACTTCATTCATTTTTATGGCCACATAATATTCCATTGTATGGATATGAAATGCAAATTCTTGAGCTCCACCCAAGTCTTACTGAATTAGAAACTCTGGGAACTTTCTATAGTCTGTGTTTTGGCAAGCCCTCCAGGTGACCCAGAACTATATTTATAGATTGAGAGCAACTGCTCCAGGGTAAGTGGGGGAGGGGCATGAAGCTGAAGAGGTGGGCCCTGTGGGCCTGGGCACGAATTTTTACTGTCATCTCAAGAATAATGGGAAGTTACTGAAAGGTTTTTAAACAGAGATGTGAAACCATTAGGTTTATGCTTTTTTTTTTGCTGAAGAAGACTGGCCCTAAGCTAACATCAGTGCCCATCTTTCTCTGTTTTGTTTGTGGGATGCTGCCACAGCATGGCTTGATGAGCAGTGTAGTATGTAGGTCCACACCTGGGATCCGAACCCACGAACCCTGGGCCACTGAAGCGGAGTGTGCAAACTTAACCACTATGCTACTGGGCCAGTTCCAGGTTTATGCTTTTGAAAAAAAATTCATTTTAGCTTCTCTGTGAAAAGTGGTGTGGGGGGAATCTGACCAGAAGAAGGTATGGAAACTGTAAAGCAGATATGATGGGTTGGCATGGGCTAGTGGGAGTGAAAATGGAGAAACATGGATGAGTTCAGGAAAAATTTTGAAAGCAGAAACTTGGTGATTAATCGTATCATCAGGGAGAGTCAAAGCTGAAATCCAGGTTTCTGGGTTGGACAGGTGAGTAGGTGGTGGTACCATCACTAAGATCTCTGAGTTTTCTATTATGTGGGTAAATATTAGTCACCCATTCCTCCCCCTGGAATCTACTCTTTCAGGCAACCCCCAGAGACAGCATATTGGATGACATTTGAGTATATACTATGTGGAAAATACTCTTGGGAGACAGCGCCACACACATCTGGAACCATAAGTAACAATATTAACGTATGTAACTGTTTAAAAATAAAGAATATACATGTCAGAAAAGGTGGAAAATAAAGGTGTAGCCAAAGTGTTGGACACGCAGGTGTGTGTGGAGAAGTCTTTCCAAGCAAGGTGAATTTACATAATTCAGAGGGAAGAGAGGGTGTGTTTGATGAGAGGAGAGAAGACATTCGAGGTTGCAGGCAGTTCTGAATGGGCCTGTGGTGTGAGCTGAGGTGCCCTGGCTGGAGCGGGTGTGATCCAGTGCACCTCAAGATCCCAGGATGCTGAAGGTGAGATGGAGACAGGGCGTGGCCGGTGAGAGGCCTGGAAATGTAGGAGCAGGAGAGTGTAGAGCTGTCTTTTTAAAACATTTTTACCAGCAGCCAATGAGGAATTGTAAAGTTCTGAAGAGGTAGTGATATGTGCTGAGAAGAACATTCTTGTCTGCTTTTAGGTGGGAGTGGGTAGGACAGTAAAATTCCTGGAGGTGTGGCTAGGAGCAGGACAGGGACCATAGAAATGGCGGAAAATAGGCAAGATGAGAGGAGGAGTAGAATTTTCAGGACTTGGCAGCTGAAGGAAAGAGTGAAGATAAAGAAAAGGATGTAACTTCATGGCTACTAGGAAACTGGTAGCTCGTGATGGAGGAGTGGTGGAGAGAGGAGGGCTGTAGAAGACACTGGTTTTAGTTTTTTAACATGAACAAGTAATTACATGAGATTAAACATTTAAGTGTACTTTTGAAAACTGAAGTTATTAAATTTAAGGTAGCAGATTTTATAGACTCCTTTATCTTTTTAATTTTAATTTTCTAGTATTGTCCTACTTAGCTGTCTTTTAAAATTATAGCAAGAATTAGAAGCGAATATTGTTTCAGTAACCTATGATCTAGAATGTGAAGGGAGTTCACTAAGCTATTCTGAAAATATTAGTTCCCGATTAAAAAATATATACAGGTAACATTTTTGTTAATGGTGCATTAGAGTCCAGTTCATGGGAAGAATCAGGGCAGTAGTAACGTCTCTTTGATCTCTTCTGAAATACTCCTTTACACTCAAGAACAGTAGACCATGAACTCGGACACCTGCCTAAGTTTCAATTAGGGAAGTAAATGAGGTGATTGGATTTAATAACATATTAACTTCTTGATCTTAATCTGTAATTCCGAAAGAGAGACAACTGAATGTGATTCAGAATAGAAAAGTGTTTAAATTGATGTTGGTGATCAGTTTAAAGACACACCAGGACAGACTTTAAGTCCTAGGGGACAGCCGTGGGGACATTTGTTAATTCCCCTTTGCTTGACTGAAATCTCTGGTCCTCCTGTCCACTTCCTAGTTTTAGCTTTAGCATTCCTTTTTTCAGTTCCTGTATGCAGCAGAGATGGGAGAGTCAAAACGGTGACTCTTGTGAACACACAACAATGAACAGCCCTGCCTTTTCCTGGGTTTGCCCGGTTTAAAGGGGGCAGTTGCGCTCCATTCTGCGAATGACAAGCCTCTGTGCCAGGGTCTGCACAAGGAGACCCCTTTCTGCCCTCATCACTCACTGTCTGCTTCAGCCTCCTTCCCTGGGCAGGGGTGGAAGTGTGGCAGTGTTAGTGTGACCCTGGGTGGAAAATACACCCTCACAGAACTGTTTGGCTAGTGTGACGACATCATGCTCATATCCAGGGAAACCAATTCTTACTAAAGGGTTTGTTCCCAGGAAGTGGATCCTCTCTCTGTTTGAATCAAGTTTTATAGTTCGGGCACTGTCAGTGCTCTGTTGACTCCCTGTAACTGATAGCTTTCTCGGGGTTGAACTGAAGTAAGGCAGAGGCAGGTGTGTACCCCCTCTGCCTAGCACAGTGCCTGGCACCTGCTCAACCCTTAAAATATCCTTGTGGAATGAACAAATGAGTGAATTATTGAATGAATGGAGAGACAGCAGCCAAATGGCCGTGGAGTTGTGCTGGGCCTAGGTATCCCCAGTGACTAGGAGAAGAGTAGGCTTGCTGAAGAACAGAATAGCTGATGAGGTTTGTGGCCTTAGAATAAAAATTATAGTAGTAACTAATGTGTTGAGCTCTTTCAGCGTGCCATGCGCTAAGAACTCCGTGAGCATTATGTCATTTAATTTTCATCGCCATCCTCTGAGCTGAATTGTGATCTGCATTTCACTGATGAGGAAACTGAGGCTTTGATAAAATAGAACTTGCTGGAGGTGACCCAGATCTGTCCCTTTCTGACTGTCAGGAGCTAGAACATAAATCAAAGCTAAGTGGCCCAAATGAGAATCAGGCCACTGCCCTTGGCATCGTTATCAAAGTGTCCTAACCATCATGGAAAAGTCAGAGATGAACCAGGGCCCCGCACAGACCTCAGAGCCAAGCTTGTGGTGGCCAGACTTACCTCCTCACCTTCTCCACACCATCCCTGTTTTAATGCTACCAAGCTGAGCGCAGGAGAGTGCTAGTTTAATAATGTGTGTGTGTTTGTAAGAAGGTTTTCATTTAGGGAGGTTATTTTTGTAACAGTGTTAAGTTGTGGACTTATAGGCAGTTCTGTTGTCATGCTGAGTCATCAACAAAGTGGTGCACTGTTAATAGAAACAGGAAAATTAGGAGGAAGAGGAGGAGGTAGATTGGTGGGTTGACCTTGTGACAACAAGGTCTTTGTTGTTATTTTTGTTATTTTGTTTTAGCAGTCAAGTTTGAGGTGATGTGGGACATTTAAGCATAAATTTCCAGAAAGGCTTTGGAACTATGGGATTGGCCTTGGTGAAAGAGGCCAATTTTGAAATGCAGATTTTGGATATATCTTCATAGAGATAATAGTTGAAGTCGTGAAAGTATGTGATGTCTTCAAGGGCAAACGTATTAGTGTGAAGGGAAAACAGATTATAAAGGATATTGTAAGATGTATGATGATTCAGGTACATTACTACGTGCTTATACTACTATCTCTTCTGCCTCTAGATTTATTACCATGTCTCATTTATGTTAACCCATAGAAAATATGTTAGCAGTATAGTATATTTCTATATAAACAGTGAAACTCTGGTTAGTTTTCCAGGGTTTCTTTGTCAGTCTGGTAATTTTCCTGGTCATAGGTATGCTAGAATGCGTCTAGGCAAAGAATATCAAGATTTAAGTCATGCTTTTAGAAAATATGGTGGGATTTTTTTCCCTCCATTTTTGCTGGTTTTGCAAGATAAGAATTTATAAACTGACTTTTAAGATCTAGGTTAGGAAAGAGGGTGCTGAAAAATTAGACTAATAGAATTTAATATTTCTCAAATGTTTGGAACAGAGATATGCCTTCTGGCTTGAAAGTTATTTAGACATATTTTTACATTATAAAGGAAAGTAATATGTAATCTTGTGTGTTTGCATACCTACATTTCTCCTGGTTCCCAAAGTTCTCTAGTGCAGTGGTCTGCAAAGTTTTTTGATCACAGAACCTAATAATAAAAAAAAATTCATCGAGCTTATTTCCCCAATATGTATATATTATAAATAAGTTCTATGTATATATTACTATACTAATGAAATGTGTGCATATAAAATGTCCACAAAATAGCAGTTACAAGATGATGGGATATAGTAGAAACAATATTCTTAATTTTATTTTTTAGTCATAAAAAATTTCTTTTTCTCTCAGCCAAAACAGTTTTTCTTAGTGAGAACAATGAGAACTAACCATCAATACTATGATTTGAAGGTCTGTCTCAACAGTTGTCATTGTTGGAAAGGTACCTCCCCAAAATACCTAGATGCCAATGAAGAATGAGCATCATTGTAGTTAAAGAACAGTGGTAATCATTTTTCTGATCCCATTCATCAGTCATGCAAAAGTGGTTTTAAAATTTTGATAGTTAAAATCATACTGTCTTCCCTGATGTCAGTTAGTTGTTCCTAAAAACCAATTGAAAGATGTTACATTTTTACATTAAAAAAACTCACTGAAGATTTTCATTTTAAAGACTTTTAAGAGATTAGAAAATTCTGTTTCTAGGTTTTCATGGTGACAATGTTTATAGACAACAAACATTGTTCTCAGTAACCAAATAATAATATCAAATATTTCCTAAAAACGGTTTTGTGAAATAGTTACTTGATAAAGTATCATCTTCACCTTGAAGGGATAAATCAAGAAAGAAGAGAGAGAGAGAGAGTGTGTGTGTGTGTGTGTGTGTGTGTGTGTGTGTCTCCATGTGTTGTAATTTGTGTTAGATAGCTTCCTACTGATACCATTTGTCATCATGAAAAAGTCAGCACATTTGGAACAGTTTTCTTTTTTTATAAAAGAAAAAAATCTCCACAACACACTTGAATTTCCAATGGTAGGGTAATGTTCTAAACATTAGAGTAAGTATTTAATATAACTTATGCATGAAATAAGATGACTCTGAAGATTATAAAAACAGAAAACAAATATCCTACCACAAACATGTATGTTATAATGGCAACTATATAAAGTATATTTCTAAACGTTGAATCCTTGTAAGGTAATATATGAGAAATAATTAATGATGAGATTGTGGCTTTTTTTTGATAAAAAGCTTTCAAATTGTAAAGATGACAACATTATAAACATGGAAAAAAGAAACCAATGCAAGTTGGTTGAGAAAACAGGAGCAAAAATGTCGACTGGTTCTAAAGAAAATATGTTAAAAGTATTTATTCAAGCTCAATAATGTTCATTTGTTTAATACAAACATATTGAGTGCCTAGTAAGTACCAGGGACTGTGCTAATGACACAGAGACAAAGAAAAAGCACAATCTTCTCCATCATTAAAATTGTATTACTTTAATTTACAACATATAATAATGGTTCTTTCAAAAATTGCCCTGTATTTCATAATCCATCTTTCTGACACTCTGATTCCCTAAAACTCAATTTCAATCTCTTGCAAGACAGCCTCTCTCATTGTTATCTTTGGCTTGGTAACCTGGTATTTGCTTTCTAGTCAGATAAACTGAAACAGACACCAGAGACGCAGTCCTTTGTGTAATCTCATGTGTAGTTAAACAGCGTTAGAATGCTGACAGCAGATGGGTTGTTGGGGTTTATTCTACACCCCCACCCTACTCCCCAGCAGTGAAACATGTTGGTGAGTGTTTTAGTTAGGAATGTGTTCATCTGCACGTAAGAGAGAACCTGCCCAACATGAGTTTATAGAAATACTCGAGGTGTTTTGGTCTCTTCCACTAAGTCTGGAGGCTGACTTGTTCAGGGCCTGTGTTTCTGGGATTCTCTTGGCCTTTTCCTGATGCCAGTTGCTTCACGGTGGTGGAAGACTGGCTGCCCCCTCCCCCCACAAACACCAGGGGTTCCAAGCGGGAGGAAGGGCAGGGACAAAGGACCACCTTAATTCATCTGCTTCAGCAGGAGAGCAAAGCCTTGTCCAGAAGCTCCACCCAGTGGACTTTGTCTCACGCCTCAGGGGCCAGATCTGGTCACATGGCTGCCCCAGCTGTGGGAGTGACTGGGCAAAGAGGAACTTTAGTTTTCCAGCCTTCACAAAAGAGGTAGTGAATAGCTTTGGGGTGACCAGTCTAGTGTCTGCCACAATACTTTCTGCCATTTGCATCCTCTTTATGACAGTAGAATGCCGAGTGAGTCCCACAGTGAGGTTTTAGTTAAAGAATTTGCCATGCAATTATCTATCTTCGAGGTACCTGACTCAGTTCCTGGAGAGTTCTTGGGGTCTTTGACAGGGAAACAACCATCAGTCCTTTCCTCCCTTTTTCGCTGAGGAGGAGTTGTCTTAGGGCCTCTACCTCTCTTAACCCAGTCCAGCCTCTCTTTTGTAAATTTGGTCAAGTTATAAGATAACTTACCTTTCTGTTTGCATTCCTCTGCCTATTACTTTTTCCACGTGAGACACATAAAAGGTCCTAATCAGCCTTACATCTGCCTCAAGTCAGAAAAAAGAAAACTGTATTTGAAGTGTGAAAGTAGGTGAAATAAAGAGCAGTTGCGTCGAATACCCAAAGCCTTTGAAAGTACCCAGGAGTCACTTTCTGTTTTTGCGGAAGGCCACATCTAGGGCAAGGAAAGAAAAGCGAATGTGTTTGAGTGAATGGAACAGTGAATGGAATTGTTGCTTAGCTCTTGCCTTGTTTAATCCTCCCAATGAACCTGTGAAAAAAGATATTGGGGCCATTTCACAGATTTGGAAACTAAGGCTGAGAAAGAAGCTTAGTAATTTCTCCAAGGCTCTTCAACTGCCAGGGCCAGGATTAAAACCAGGACAGTCTGACTCTAAGATTCCTACTTTTTCTCCCTCCTAGTTTTCTTGGTTGTCTTTCATCTGTGCTTCATTGTCTTTCAACTTGCTTTTCCACAATTGCTCACGTTAAATCTCAGTTGAAAAAACAAACCCTATCTTATTCAAATTGTGTCTCTTTATTTACTAGTGACTCGCAAGGTCCCAGGGTGCAGCATCCATGCTGTACACCCCAGAATTCAAACATGATGAGACATGTCTGGAAGCGGAATCTGACAGGGGCTGCTTAATTCTGTAAGTTAACTGGCAGCCCTCTGGGAAAGAACTAATCCTACAAGGAGAGAGTGGAGGAGTGCACGTTTACTTAGAGTTGGCAGAGTTGGGGTGTGTCTAAGTCAAGTACAGTGTAACTGATCAGGAGAGAGTGGAGGAGTGCATGTTTACTTAGAGTTGGCAGAGTTGGGGTACATCTAAGTCAAGTACAGTGTAACTGATAAGCTCGCCGGCCGTCCAGTCCCAGGGACCCCTGGAGCCGGGAGGTTGTGGGTGAAAGAGCTGCAGGCGTCTTTTTCACTGCGATTTCCATGGGTCCCTGAGTAGTCAAGCCATGCCAGCAGATTCGGCAGCACCAGCCCAGACAGCTTATCACCAGGCACCTGGGGGAGTGGGTCACCAGGGCTTGGGTGCAGGCACTGGGGTCCTCAGCAGATCCGGGTCTTGCAGGGGTTTGGAGTTGAAAGGGTAAAGGTTACTGTCTTTCTTTGGGCTGTTATATCACAGACTGGGGGCTTACAGACAACAGACATTTATTTCTCACAGTTCTGGAGGCTGGCAGTCCAAGATCAGGGCGCCAGAGTGGCTGGGTTCTGGCGAGGGTGTCTTCTGGGCTGGAGACTTGGGGCTTCTTAATGTGTCCTCACGTGGTGGAAGCGGGCAGAGGAGCTCTCGGGTCTCTTTTATAAGGACACTGATCCCATTCGTGAGGGCTCTGCCCTTATAACCTCGTCACCTTCCGTAGGCCCCCACCTTGTGATACATCGACTTGGGGGTTAGGTTTCAGCATATGAATTTTGGAGGGGTCACACTCAGACCGTGGCACTTATGGGTGCAGTGTCCAAGAAGGCTGCTTTGAAGTGCGCCTGAGGAGCGTGCTTCAGAGCTCCTGGAAATGCTTGGGGGGGAGGTGGTTGAGAGTGATGGAATCCTATGGCAGCACATGGAAGCAGAGTCAGGGAAATACTAACATATTTGCTTAATTCTCAATTGCCATCAATTTGCAAATATATCAACAAGTTAATAAAAACATTTGGGCCAAACAAAACACTACACTACGCACTTGCAGTTTTTAAAATTAACTGACAATAGCATTTATTTAAACATAAAATTACATACAACTTTCTTCTTTAATATCATTGTCAATGTTAGAAGCGAAGCCTTTTTCACATTCAGGGTCTAGAGAGTCTTCTGGATTATTTAGGCTAGTTACAGTTACATGTAGCATCCTAGACATACTGCTTTTTAAAGTCATACAGCTTTAGCATTAACTGAGAAATACTGGCGTTTGATCTACATTCCTATTTGGCTAAACTTCAGTTCCATTTGTTCCTAAATTAAATGACCAAGTCAGTTTGATCTTGTGAACATCACCTGGAAATCTTTGATGTTCTGCACCGTAGTGACAATCCTTTAATCCTCCATTTCAGTTGATAGTTCCTGAGAGCTCCTGCCTGCCAGTCCCTGTACTTCCAGAGCTGACACTGTGGAGAGAGATGAGCATAAGAACAAGTAAACTGATAAATTAATAAAATTTTGATAAGTTTAGGCAATAAAACTTGAGGTGAGGTGGTTAGAGAGGGCTCTCCAAGGAGGTGGTGAGTGACGAGAGTCAGCACTGCTGTGCACTAGTCCGACTTGTGAGGGTCCTGTCCTTTGACAGTTGTCTGTTGAGTGTCTGCTGTGTGCCGGACACCGTTCCAGGCCCTGGGGATTCAGCAGTGAGCAGAACAGCAGACGAATCCCCTGCCCTTGTGGAATTGATATTCTAGTAGGAGGAGGTGGGCAAATATGTGAAACATCCAGTGTGTCAGATGCTAAATGCTGTGGTGAAAAATGAAGCATTGAAGGGGAGTAGTGGCTCCGGGGTGGGGGTGGGGGTGCTGGTAAAAATGCAAAATCGGGTGGTCAGGGAAGGCCTCACCCAGAAAGGGAACTTTGAGCTGGGAATGAAGATCTGTGATCTACCCCAGGGTTGGCAAACTTTTTCTGTAAAGGGCAGCTGGTAAATCCTTTAGGCTTTGAGAACCACACAGGCTTCCTTGCAAGGACTCAGCTCTGCCACTGCAGGGCAAAGGCAGCCACAGAGAGTACGTCAACGAGTGGTGCAGCTGTCTTCCAATGCAGTTTTATTTATGGACACTGAAATTTGTATTCCATATCATTTTTACATGTCATGAAATACTATTATTCTTTTGATATTTTTCCCCCCAACCATTTAAAACTATAAAGACTAATTTTGGCTGTGGACCCTACAGAAACAGTTAGTGGGCTAGATTTGGCCTGTGGGCCAGTTTGCCCACCTGGAATCCAGCTCAGGAGACTTAGCATTGTCTGTTCCTTTTAATTGCTTTGGATGGTGTGTAATGGTGTTTGTTTGAATGATAAGGTGAAATGCAACTTTCGTGCTTTTGTAGATATCTTCCTGTTTTAGGTCCAACAACTTTGTTGTTGCTTTACAAAGAAAATAATGAAAATTCATCTTTATCCCGTGACAAATATTCACTTCACTTATATTAAATTTATGTGTTACACTTTTATTTCTAGGCTGTGCTGTGCAGTAACAGCTTTTATTTTCAATTCATTATACTACAATATTTCTGAAGACATTTTACGTGCAATTAAGAATTTTACCATGTAGCATTGCATTTGGATGCAAGCCTTAGAAAATTTGATAAAGAGTGGCTTAACTAATTAGGGGTTTATTTGTCTAATACCGAGGGATTTAGAGGAGGATGCACAAAACTAGTGTGGCAGCTGTAAAGTGTCATCAGAGACCTGGCTCCTGTCATTCTGCTTGACCATCCTTAGCATATGGTGTTTGTTCTCACATTTGCATGATGGTTTCTGCTCCTCCAGGCACCACGTCTGCATTCCTACAAGGGAGGAGGGAGAAGGATGAGATGCGGAATGGGCTTTGTGTTGTCATTCAGTAAGTGGAACCTTCCCAGGGAATGTCTGCCTTACATCTCATTGGCCAGAACTCGGTCATGTGATCACCCCTAGCTACAGAGGAGTTTGGGTAAACAAGTTTTTGTAGCTGAGGACATTGCATTCCTAAACAAAACCAGGCTTCTGTTCTTAAGAAAGAAAGGGAGATTGGCTCCGGGGTAATTAGTTATTAGCATTATCTGCCATGGCTTCTAAGTGTGTTTGGAAAAAAAACAAACCACATGAGTTATGGGTACCTTCCTCTCATGGCTAAATTAACATGGGTGAAGGCAGCGACTGTTATCCCACAATTACTTCTTCTTTTCCATTTGCTCCCCACATTTCTTTTGGTATTGATTGTCAGGTGTGTATTGTTTCAGGGCAGTTGAAACGTGGGGAGAATAAACCTCTTTGTTTCAAGGAAATGATGATCTATGTTCTTGTTATTTGAACTCTGGGTTTATGCCAGCACATGAAGTGCCCTTGATGGCTTCCTCTTGCCACATGGGAAGACTTTCTATTATCTGGGGCCCTGACTTCTCCCAAGTCCCTGCCTCCTGCACTGGCCTGTCCCTGCCACTCAGGCCTGCTGGGCTCCCGTGGTTCCAGGCCACATTCACCTTGGCAGATCTTAAAAACAGCATGACTCATCTTCCTTCCTGATGCTAATGTCACAAACATCCACTTGAAAACTTCCTTCTCTGGGTTAAATTTCTCCCCATTGTTTATTTGGGTGATTTGCTATAGTATTAGTAATTTTTCTGTGGTCGTAGCTCTTTCTTTTCTTTTCTTTTTAATCATCTATCCTTTTCTTGTAAGTGTAAGGAGACACGGAGGGCAACTCGTAACAGAGTGCTGCGAGCCCTGCTTCGTGTCCTGTTGGGAGACTTGATTTGTGTAAACACACCCATCTCTGTGGCCATCTGCTACTGCTCCCTCCAGGCTGTTCTCTATTTGAAGCTGTCTATCTCGCAAAATAACTTTCTTCTATCTAGTTTTTTGAATATTGACACATTCACGCTTTTCAAACAAGTTTCAAGTTTACGTATATAGAGAGTGAAAACTCTTGCTCCCACTTTGTCCTTATCACCAGTTCAACTCCCCACCCCCCAGCAACCACTTTTGTTAGTTTCTTTTTTTTTTTTTTTGTGAGGAAGACCAGCCCTGAGCTAACATCCGTTGCCAATCCTCCTCTTTTTTTGCTGAGGAAGACTGGCCCTGGGCTAACATCCGTGCCCATCCTCCTCTACTTTATATGGGACGCCGCCACGACAATGGCTGACAAGTGGTGCGTTGGCCGGCGCCTGGGATCCAAACCGGCGAACCCCGGGCTGCCAAGCGTGAACTAAACTGCTGCGCCACTGGGCCGGCCCCTTGTTAGTTTCTTATATAATCTTTGAGTTCTAAAAATTGAAAATACAAGAAAATACAAATGTGTTCCTATTTTTCTCCATTTTTTTTTTTTTTTTCAAAAAAATGTGCCTAGTCCACACAGTTTTTTTTTCACTTACTAACCTGTTTTGGAGACCTTTTCATAGCAGTGGTAACAGTACATGTGGAATTTCTCCTTTTTTCTTTTTAAGTTGCATAGTATTAAAGTGATCTCTTTGTGACGCAAACCTGGTCATGCCTCCCCTGCGTCCCTCTTTTAAAATAGAGGTATAATCACTTACATTTTACTCCTTGCAGTACTGTCAGTCATCACCATTGTTAGTAAGGAGCCAGCCTTTGCTTCCTGAGCACAGTTAGTGTATAAGGATGCATTCAAATTTATTTTTTTTTCGAACAGCAACGATTTTTTTCCAGTTTTATTGAGATATAATTGACATATAGTATTGTGTAAGTTTAAGGTGTACAACATAATGATTTGATGTATGTGTATACTGTGAAATGATTACTGCAGTAAGTTTAGTTAACATCCGTCCCCTCGCACCATTTGAATTTTAATATTATATGATACAACTTTCAAACACTGGCTATAAGGAGGGAGGGGTGCTGACACATGGACACTTTCAGACCTTGCTAATGCAGATGTAGATTTATGTGGGCTTGTTGAAAAGCAGTTTAGCTTGGATCCTTCAGGAGCCTGAAAAACGTCTCCACCCTCTGACTTGGGTTTCATTATAGGGCTTTGTCCTAAAGTAGTATTAAGAGATACAGTCAAAGATTTATAAATAAAGATGTTCACTACATGATGTTATTTCTAGTGGTGAAACCTGCAAGTATGCTAAATATCCAACAATAGAGTGATAGTCAACTGTACCTGATGGACTTGCCTGGAAAATATTAAAATTCATGCTTTTGAAAAAGTTTTAATGACAGAGGATGGTACTCATTATATATTGTTGAGTGAAATGGGCAAGAGGCAGTTATTTTTACCGAGTGTGATTCTGTGAAAGGAAAGGCCAATAATATAGCCAATAAATCTTGTGTGTGTGTGTTTGTGTGTATAGGGCAAGGGGTGGGGGAGTAAAGAAGCTGTTTTTGTGTCTTTGATGTATCCTAGTATTTAGAATGTATGAGTTTTCAAGTACCCACATTTGGGCTAGTGGTAGATGTTATGTGTATTTACATTATTTGGAAAACCAAGGTTTGACTATGTATAAGTCTCATTTTTGGTCACTCTCATGAATGTTTGAAATGTGCCAGAGCACATTTAGTGTAGAATGTAGCTCTGTGTTCATTGTAGCTCTATGTAGAGCTCCACGTATGGACATTAAATCCAGACCCTTTCCTCTAAATTTTGACAGCGGTTGCCTGGTGGTAGGATTGTAGGTAACTTTTTGTTTGTTTTACAGTTTCTGGACTTTAAAAAAATGCAAATACATTGCTTTAGTAGTCAAAGGAGATGGATTATGAAGGACATTGTGCCATGTTAAGAAAGGTGTATGTTCTTCCAAGGGCGGTGGGGACCCACTAAAGAGTGTTTTAAGTAGGAGAAGGACACGATTGTCTTAACAAGAACACACGCTAGGACCTTGATCAAAGTAGGTGACCACTTTTGATCTCAGGGACAATAAAATCTACCTTGTAGGGTTGTAAGGGGCAATTAAGTAGGATGGATGATTTTTTTTTGCAAGCTAAAGTTACAAAATAACATAACTATATTCTGAAATTGTATGTCAGTGAGGTAAAAAAGTTAACTTTTTCAGACATGAGAAATGGCTTAATTGAAGAAATTGAGATAATGTCATTATCAATTTGGATTTATAGCCATACTGTAATTCTCTCATTTTATAATATCATTGAGCTTAAAGATGTCTTATTTTTGCCAGCGTTTTATTTTTGTCCATACTAACTATGCCATCTTGTTAGTCATTCATAGATTTCACCCCAGTGACCAGAATCTCTTTCTTTGCTCATGGCATATGACACGTTTCTACATTAGAGACACATGTCATTGAGGCTTTTTGGGGGGATTTGGATGGGGGTAGTTGGTGGGGTCACTCAGTGTGTGAAAGTTTGTTCTTTAAGCATTTTATTTTCTGTGATGAGAAAGGTCTTTCTGGCCGCTTGACCTCTCAAAATGATTCTTTTCCTTGACCATTATAAAATTTACTTCACCACTTAAGTTCATTCTTTATGCAGATTTCCCAGAATTATTTTTAAAAAGCAAGCTTGTTTTCTCATGTTTTACATGTGTGTTTAAGGTATTGAATATTGTCATCCCATCTAAATTAGTTAATATGTACCCTTAAACTAAGAAGACTGGTAGCATTTTGAAAACCTGCAGATGTGTTTGCAGCTCTTCAGGAGCTCACCTGACCCCTAGTGACTGAAGAAGGAAACATGAAAGATCAGAGGAACGAAAAGGGTTAAGAAATAGAGTTCAAAGTAAGATGCTGCTTGCTGTGTACTCTCACCTTAGAGGTGGAGAACGTTTTTCTCTTGTGAATTGATGAAAGGCTGCTTTCATGACAGTGGCTACAGCTGTGGAATATCTGAAAGAGGCTGCTGAGGGGAATAAAAATGTTGCTGCTCCCGGGAATCAATGAAATGTCGACATCTCAGATGGGCTATATGTACGTGGTTTTCAAATGGTTTTGTCACAGGGAGCTTTCATGACTATAAATGCCAATTTCCGGGGGGGGGGGGCGAGTGGGGTGGTGACGGCCCTCTGAGAACTGAGTGAATCTCTCACCTCATAGGTAGTCTGTTCCTTCCAGGCAGTCTGAGTTGTGCCCCAGAGTTCTGGGGAGTCTAGGTGAAGAAATCGCTGTGTCAGGACTTGCTTAGACCTCTGCTGGATGTCCATTGAGTGGGTGGTGCCTGGTGCCTGCGGGCATGGCCTCTTTTTTTGTGTCAGTGACCTCTGACAGGGAGAAATCAAAGCCAGTTCAATTTGGAAATATCTACATACTGTTTCAGATGAGCATTTCTCCTTTGTTTGTCTTCTCTCTTTAGATAAAGAAGAAGCAGCAGGATGTGGTTAGATTTCTGGAAGCCAACAAGATAGAGTTTGAGGAGGTGGATATCACCATGTCGGAAGAACAGAGGCAATGGATGTACAAGAACATCCCCCCAGAAAAGAAGCCCTCGCAGGGCAACCCTCTGCCACCTCAGATATTTAATGGTGACCGATACTGTGGAGTAAGTGGCTCATTATCGCTCTGTTTCTTTTCACGACTCAAACCACAGAGTCACCTCGAATGCTATTGTGGTTTTTTCCATGAGGACAGTCACCTCTTCAGCCAGTGCCTGTTCAGGTCCACAGGTTAACAGAGGGTGAAGTCGAGAGGGGCTGTGAGTCCAAGGTCACAGACTGTGTGTGAATGTGAGTGCACACGTGTCTGTCAGTCTTCCTCTCTGTTTGCTTTGGAAAAGGGATGGGAAGGGAAGCTGTGTGCATGTGTTTATTGTGTTCTAAATTTTGAAGCATACTTTTTGATTAACACATTTTGAGAGGGCAGAGTGGAAGGGGTAATTATGCTAGAATCTTTATCTCTCTATAATATAAAAAAGTGCTAATAGCTGATTATAAAGAAGAATTTCATTTTTTTAGTGATAATAAGCCAGATGGATCATTCTGAACATCTGAAATACATTAGGTGCCTGCCTGCTATATAAAGCAATTGAGAAGATAAAGTCACTTTTGTCTAATTATTTATTTTCCTTCCCACTCTTTGGGTTAAGAAAAAAAAATTGAGGGGTCGACCTGGTAGCGCAGCGGTTAAGTTTGCATGTTTCGCTTCGGCTGCCCAGGGTTTGCCGGTTCAGATCCTGGGTGTGGACCTACTCACCGCTCATCAAGCCATGCTGAGGTGACATCCCACATAGAACTAGAAGGACCTACATCTGGGATATACAACTATGTACTGGGGGTTTGGGGGAAAAAAAAGAAAAAAGAGGAAGATTGGCAACAGATGTTAGCCCAGAGCCAATCTTCCTCAAAAAAAAAAAAGAAAAAAATTGAGAAACTTCTTTCTAATGAGTAAGTTAACATTTGCTTTTGCCATGGCTACACTACTACACTTTTTTTTTTTTTTTACTAAGGAAGATTACCCCTGAGCTAACATCTGTGCCAGTCTTCCTCTACTTTATATGTGAGTGGCTGCCACAGCATGGACGAGTGGTGTAGGTCCGTGCCTGGGATCTGAACCTGCAATCCCAGGCTGCTGAAGCAGAACGCACTGAACTTAACCACTATACCATGGGTCCAACCCCTGACTACAGTTCTTTAAGGATGGCCTGGAGAAGGCGAAGGGGCTACAGCGCTGGGGTGTTTGAGATGAAATGAGTAGCTAGGTTGTCATTAGAGTGGAGGAAAGGGATTGCAGAGTGATTTCAGTGGCTTGAAAGGACGCAGTTCCCTTCCTCCATGTGCAGGAGAGAGAAAGAGATGTTGGAACATAAAGCCGTAGAGATTGTGCAGAGAGATCTTACGTGCAGTGTCATGAGGAGAATCCTGAACGTGGCACTGGACGTAGATCTGAGTTCCGTACAACTTCATGTTGGCTGGGACACCTTTGGAAACTCACCTACCTCTTTAAGCCTCAGTTTTCTCATCTCGAAGCAAGGGATGATAATATCTGTCTTACTTCACAGGATATCTGTGACTGTTTCTAAAGTACTTTTAAAGTACATTATTATATAAAAATAAAGGTGATTATTTTTGTGGAGTTTTTTATGTTATGATCTCATATTTTATTAGGGGAAGCATATGGTAACCAAGGGTTTATCCCAGTCATGATCACAGGGCATAGAAAATGTACTCTTGTACCTAGACCAAAATACTGTAATAGTTGAAAGTGTTTGTAAATTGTATAGTTCAAAATAAAGTAAAGCTATGAGTCAAATGAGTACTATGAATACTATGAGTCTATGAGTACTAGAAGGTTTAAACCAAAAATCTAGCAGTTTTCTGTCCCTCAGACTTTGCAGGTATGAAAATGATCTTGTAGTTGAGTGGTAGTTTGGCTGAGTATTGAATTCTACGTTGGAAAGAATTTTGATGGTATTGCTTCATTATCATCCAGTTTCCTGTACTGCGGTTAAGAAGTGTCATGCCAGTTTTCTTGATCTTTTGTATGTTTTTGTCAGTTTCTTCTATGTAAGTTAAAGATCTCTTATTCATGTGTGTGTCCTAAAATTTTTTGTAAATTACCATGATGTAAGCTATTTTTCATTCACTGTGCTGAGTGCTCATTAGGCCCTTATAATCTAAAAATTATATTATTGAATTATTATATATGTTCTTATATTATTTTCTTTGAAAATTTTCTCCCTGCTTTCTTCCCTATTCTGTTTCTCTGCAGTACCTATTAATTTGAATATCAGACTTCTTATTTTTTTTGTATTATCTACTTCTCTAACTTTTTGTTCTACTTTCTGGGAGATTTCTTTAACTTAACCTCTGAATCCTTTCATTGAATTTCTTTATTTCATTGTTTTTTTCTCTTTCTTACTTTCTGATTTTTTTTCTTTTTTTGCTGAGGAAGATTTGGCCTGAGCTAACGCCTGCCATCAATCTTCCTCTTTTTGCTTGAGGAAGATTTGCCCTGAACTAACATCTGTGCCAGTCTTCCTCTATTTTGTATGTGGGTCACTGCCACAGCATGGCTGCCAACAAGTAGTGTAGGTCCATGCCTGGGAACTGAACCCAGGCCACTGAAGTGGAATGCTCTGAACTTAAACAGTAGGCCATGGGGCTGGCCCTTGATTTTTTTCTTTCTAATAATGTTCTGTTTTTATGAGATGAATGCAAGATCATAGCTCAATGGAGGTATTAAATATGATTTCTTTGAAGTCTTCTTCTCTTACCAGTATTGTCCCTGTCTCCACTAATTTCCTTTTTTTCACTTTGTTTATTTTGGTCTTTTCTTTTGAGTATGGTGGGCTTTCCTCTGGTGTCTGGTGATCCTTGTCTTTTGTTTATTTAAGAGAGGAGGCACTGGAAAACTGATTAGAAGCTGTGTGTGCCCATATATGCACAAAGACTTGTTCCCAGTTGATTTGCTGTGAGATGACGGAGTAGCCTGTTAGATTCTCGTTGCTGATACTGATAGCAGCATCTGTAGGTCTTTTCTCAGATGATGGTTTAATTTTTCCAGAGAATGACCCTTCAGTCTATTGCGTTGGGAACATCGACCTGGCCACTGGAGTTCTGGTCCTGTATGGGGAGAGGGCTGGAGGGTCTCACTCTCTGTCGTGCACGTTTTCACTTTGTGTCCCTGTTTTCACCCTATTCCCTTCAGCGCTGGTGTTTATCAGTGTTGCTTCCCAGAGGCCATGTCTGTTAACAGTGTACCTTCCAGCTCCTTCAGGGAGAGGAAGGCACCCAGGAGTCTAGCCGCTGCTTATGTAGACTTTTAAACAGTCTCCCTGCTGTCTGCCTTTGCCCACTCACCCCACTTCACGGTAGCCAAGGCCTCCAACTCCTCAGGTCTTCTGGGGGCCTGCAGCTTGTTTCCTGTTGATGCTGCCTCTGCAGACACTGAGGTTTGACCACTGTCTGTTGTCAAATGTCCCTCACTGTTTTTCTGCCCACTTTCTGCATATGTTGTGGTTCAGGGCTGTAGATGTCTCCTACTTGTATAAAAAAAATGGAGTTTCTGTTTTTTTTTAAAAAATCCTTGTTTTGTTAACTTTCAAGAGTAAGAAAGTAGAGACATCTTTGCTCTATCATCATAAAAGCAGAAGTCTTCAGAGCCCTTTGAATAGAGGAATGTATTGAATGAATGAAAGAATGTAATGTTGTGAAAAAAAGTTAATCCCTTCTTGTTTTCGCCTCTTTATGACTTTCTAAATCTCTGTATATCTTTGCCCTATGGAGTTTATGGAAATTTTTCAGATGCACTGTGTGGGAGCTGGCTAGAGACTTACATATTGATTAAACTGTGCTAGATAAATGGCATCTTCTCTGCTTGAACAGTGCTAGTCCCATGGGGATGTGACAGCAGCGCTGGTGTGTGCACTCTGTCTTTATAGTCTGTTCTGGCAGGAGTTTTGAAGACAGTGTCTGCTCTTCTCAAGGTCAAGTAAATTGGACTTTGATGAAAGCAAAAGCATTAGAGGGAACTAACCATGGCCTCATTCATCCCACCTGCTCTGTGCACCTTGCTTTACACAGTGATAGTTCATTAGTGGCCTTATCTGGTTGGATAACCTGTGGAAACCTGCCGCATGCAGCTGACAGGATCCAGTAAGCACAAAGATTTCCTGGAATTGCCTAGAAACTTACTGCTTTATTTTAAACTGGATGAGCTAGGCATGTGAGACATAAATAGCTGCTAAGCTACTTGGTAACCTATGTGGACAACTAACTTCTCTCTCTCCTTTAGCATTTGAATATCCCGCCCTTTGGGAGGAATTGCGCACTGAATGGAAGCTCCCAGGCGTGCCCAGTCAGTTCTTCCCGCCCCAGAATTGAATGTTGAGGGGCTGATGCAGAAACAGGATCAGTTGGAGGTGGCAGTGAGTGTCCAGGGGTGACGGGCCCACCATAGCCATGGCTGGTGTCCTAATGAGATTCATCCTGGGGTGTGGCCTGGGTGTGTCTTGGCTACCCAGACACAGAAATTCCTCCTGTTTTCTGAACTGGTTCTCCAGCTTCAAGGTGGATTCTATGAGCTCCCCACTGTCCCTCCATAAATTCCTTTCCTTTTCAGTTGCCAGTGTCCATTTCAGCTGTCTGTAGTCAGGAACCCAAATTGGCACAGACTGCTTGTCCTTGTGGTTTCTCTGGAGTGTCCTACCATGAGCAAGAGTCCTCTCTGGAAATGGGGACCTAACGCCTATGTCCCAACACCTCGGCTTTTCTAATGCGTTCTACTGTCTGATTTGGATTTTAGAGACCTCAAGTCCTCATGTTCAAGATTTAAACTTTGTCCTCTCTCTGTGGACCTGGCATGTGTGGAATGCACCAGAAATGAAAACGCACACATCTACACGAACGGAAAATATTTACTCCCCTTTCATTTCTTTTCTCCCTCTGTATTCAGCAAAAAAATGATTTGGATTTCTTTATATATTTTTCTTATTTTCTATTAAAATTTTTTTATTGTGCTAAAAACATATATCATAAAATTTACTGTCTTAACCACTTTAAAGTGTACAGTTCAGTGCTGTTATATTCACATTGTTGTAAAACAGATCTCCAGAGCTTTTTTGTCTTGCAGAATTGAAACTCTATACCCATTAAACGACTCCTATTTGTCCCCTCTCCCCAGCCTCTGATAACCATCGTTCTTTCTATATCTGTGAATTTGACTACTCTAGATTCCTCATAGAAGTGAAGTCATACAGGATTTGTCCTTTTGTGACTGGCTTATTTCACTTAGCATAATGTCCTCGGGGTTCACCCATGTAGTATGTCTTAGTCTGTTCAGGCTGCTATAACAAAATAGCACAGGCTGGGTAGCTTACAGAGATTTATTTCTTGAAGTTCTGGAGGCTGGAAGTCCAAGATCAGGGTGCCAGTGTGGTGGGTTCTGGTGAGGGCCTGCTTCTGGTTTGCAGACTGCCCACTTCCTGCAGTGTCCTCACATGGTGGAGGGGGCAGGGGAACCCTCTCAGATCTCTTTTATAAGGGCACTAATCTCATCCATTACCTCCCAAAGGCCTTTGGGCATTAGGCCTTCAACATATGAATTTTGGAGGGATATAAACATTCAGACTATAGCATTAAAGCATGTGACAAGATTTCCCTCCTTTTTAAGACTTCCATTGTATTAATATACCACGTTTTGTTTATTCACTCATCTGTCAGTGGATATTGGGTTGCTTCCACCTCTTGGCTATTGTGAATAGTGCTGCTGTGAACATGGGTTTGCAAATATCTCTTCAAGATCCTACTTTCAGTGTTTTTTTGGGTATATACGTAGAAGTGGGATTGCTGTATCATATGTTAGTTCTGTTTTTAATTTTTTGAGGAACCACCATACTGTTTTTCATAGTGGTCGCGCCATTTTACAATCCCACCAACAGTGCACAAGGGTTCCAACTTCTCCACATCCCCACCAACACTTATTATTTTTTGTGTTTTGTTTTGAGAGTAGCCATCCTAATGGTGTGAGGTGATGTCTCATTTTGGTTTTGATTTGCATTTCTCTGATGATTAATGATGTTGAGCATCTCATATTGCTTGTTATCCATTGGTATATCATCTTTGGAGAAATGTCTTTTCAAGTTCTTTGCCCATTTTTTAATCAAGTTATTTGATTTTTTGTTTTTGAGTTGTAAGAGTTCTTTGTATATTCTGGATATTAACCCCTTATCAGATATCTAATTTGCAAATATTTTCTCCCATTCTTAGATTGCCTTTCACTTTGTTGATTGTATCCTTTGATGAAAAAATTTTTGTTTGTTGTAGTCCTCTTTGTCTATTTTTGCTTTTGTTGCCTGTGCTTTTGGAGTCATATCCAAGAAATCATTCCTTGCCAGATACAGTGTCATGAAGCTTTTCTCCTATGCTTTCTTCTAGAAGTTTTACAGTTTTGGGTCTTATTTTTAGGTCTTTAACTTATTTTTAGTTAATTTTTGTATATGGTATGAGATAAGGGTCTAGCTTCATTCTTTTGCATGTAGATATCTAGTTTTCCTAGCATCATTTGTTGAACAGACCATCCTTTCCCCATTGAGCAGTCTTAGCACCTATGTTGAAGATCATTTGACCATATATGTGAGAGTTTATTTTTTTTTTGTACTCTCTGTTGGTCTGTATGTCTGTCTTTATGCCAGTACCACGCTTTTTGATTACTGTAGCTTTGTGATATGTTTTGAAACCAGGAAGTGTGAGTCCTCCAACTTTGTCCTTTTTCAAACTTGTTTTGGTTATTTGGGATCCCTTGAGATTTTGTATGAATTTTAGGATGATTTTTTTTCTGTTTCTGCAAAAAATGCCATTGAGATTTTGGTAGGGATTGTGTTGAATCTTTAGATTGCTTTGGGTAGTATTGACATCTTAACAATATTAAGTCTTCCAATCCATGAACATGGGATGTCTTTTTATTTGTGTCCCCATTCATTTCTTTCAGCAATATTTTGTAGTTTTTAGCGTACAAGTTTTTTACTAGCTTGGTTAGGTTTATTCCAAAGTATTTTATTCTTTTTGGTACTATTGCAAATAGAATTATTTTCTTAATTTCCATTTCCAATTGTTCATTATTAGTGTATAGAAACACAAGTGATTTTTATATGTTGTTTTTTGTCCTGCAACTTGGCTGAATTAATTTATTAATTCTTTTATTTTTTTAAAAAAAATGCTGGTAGTTAGAATCGAGAATGCAGCCAAGTTTCATTTCCTGGGGTCATATTAACCAGTTTGTGGATTAACCATCAAGAGGGAAAAACGCAGTGATAAGACTAGTCGGTGCAGGTTTGGCTGAAGATGCCAACTGGGCATTGGGTGAAAGTGAGGAGAGAGATGGGGTGAGGTGGAACATGTGGCTGGAGTCACTTATGTCAAGTCCTGTCTTATAATGAGGAGAGAACAGCTCAGCTGAGAGACAGATGGCAGACTATTTTTATAGAAAACTAACCTTTTGATCATTTTCCGTGAGGTGACTTATAAGATTATTTATGTTTTAAAGCTGTTAAATTACTTTTTTTTTACACTTTTAGATGATACTGGTAGAATGTTAAATTTGAACCGAAACACTGGGTGTATTGCAAACTAAATAAGGTTACATTAAAGCTATTGACTAGTTTTGTTTAAGTAATGATTTGGGGGCCAGCTAGGACTGCCTTTCCTCATATTACCTGGGTTAATTGGAGCCTGAAGGTAGAATAGTGATGGGTTAGACTGATCTTCAGGAGGTGCAGACAGACTCAACGACCAGCAGTGGTTCTTCGTGGCCTCTGCTTTCCTTTTCCTTTCCCATGAAAGGAGGTAAGAAGTTGTGTTAGTATCTTCTAACCGTTGCTGGAGCCTCAGAAGCATACCACAAGAACACCTAAATGTGTGTATATGGTTCCCCAAATGCAGGGTTTATGTAAGACTTTTGAGAAGATTGTCATGGAATAATATATTTTAAGTGTGTTTGGGGATCTTTTTTTTTTTTGTGGGGAAGACCAGCCCTGAGCTAACATCCGTTGCTAATCCTCCCCTTTTTGCTGAGGAAGACTGGCCCTGGGCTAACATCCGTGCCCATCTTCCTCTACTTTATATGGGACACCGCCACGGCGTGGCTGACAGGCAGTGCGTTGGCGGGCGCCCAGGATCCGAACTCGCGAACCCCGGGCTGCCAAGCGCAGACTAAACCGCTGCGCCACCGGGTGGCCCATGTTTGGGGATCTTTTTTAAAGCACGAAGAACCAACTCCCTTAATTATCAGTTTTACAAATCCCTGAATCATGCATATGATTTTATTTTTTAAAAAAGGGTCATATATATATGTATCTCCACACATAAATATAAGGAATGATCTTCAGCCAAAGGTATCAAAAGAAGTTGTTGGAAAGAGATATCTAAAACTTTTCATACTGAATTGGTTATCCATTATTATTATTATTATCATTATTAGTTTCTTTTTCCCCCAGCACTAAAACGAATATGAAAGTAGAGAAAATTTGAAAAATGAGAATGAGAAAGAAAGAGGGAACAATCAGTTTTACCTTTCAAATAAGACTGCACACATTTGGTATGTACATGTTTTCTTTTCTTACAAGTAGATTTAAATTTTTAAAGTCACATTTTTTGATCGTACTGTATATACTATTTTGTGCCCTGCATTGTTCTCTAACAAAAGGAGTTACCATGTCATTGTAAACTTACTTTTTAGAGGTTGTCTCTTATTCCCTTGGGTGGATTATTGTAATTAACTTGATCATTCCCCTACTGTGGGCTATTTGGTTTGTCTCCAGCCACCTGAAACAATAGTTTATAACCGGCAAGCTGTTCTGAAGAGTGCATTCAATTGAATGTTATTACAGAAAGTGTATTCTCATTTTGGGCTATTCCACTCTTCTTCCTTTCCTTAGAGTCCTCTATCAAACAATGGAAATATTTGGGGGTAAACTGTTACCAGGATATGATGGGTTATTGTTTGTGGCCCCACAATCTGGGTTCAAGGTCAAGAAAAAGTCACTTGGTGATATGAAAACTAGTAAAAGTTAAAACAAGATGATTATTTATTGTGCTACTGGTAAAACCAGAGTTGGCTTTCTCAGGGCTTGGAAGTGCCTAAAGTCATAGAATAAAGGCTGCCCATCTGCCCAAAGCAGCCATTTGACTTGAAGATAAGTACATTGCAAAATATAATATGTTTTAGTAACAAAATAGTCACTGGTAGATTATGGGGCAGAATGTCCAATTTCCATGAATTTTTAAGATTAAACAAGGCTTCAGAGAAATTTCACATTTGCAGGGGCTGCCTCAGAGTATATCCTCCAATCCTCTAGATCAGAGGTTGGACCACCTGGTAAGTACTTTAGGCTTTGCAAGCCACATAGTTCTCTGCTGCATATTCTTTTTTGTTTGGTTGTTTTTGTTCTGTTGTCTAACCATTTAAAGACCAATCACAAGTAAAGAAATTGGAACAGTAGTCAAAAACCTCCCAAAAAACGAAAGTCCAGGACCAGATGGCTTCTTTGGTGAATTCTACCAAACATTCAAGGAAGATTTAATTCCTATCCTTCTCAAACTCTTCCAAAAAATTGAAGAGGATGAGATGTTTCCTAACTCATTTTACGAGGCCCACATTACCCTAATGTCAAAACCAGACAAGGACAGCACAAAAAAGGCCAATATTGCTGATGAACATAGATGCAAAAATCCTCAACAAAATATTAGCAAATCAAATACAACAATATATTAAAAGGATCATACACCAAGATCAAGTGGGATTTATTCCATGGATCTAGGGATGGTTCAACATCCACAAATCAATCAATGTGATACACCACATTAACAAAATAAATAATAAAAATCACATGATCATCTCAATAGATGCAGAGAAAGCATTTGACAAAATCCAGCATCCATTTATGAGAAAAACTCTCAGTAAAATGGTTGTAAAAGGAAAGTACCTCAGCATAATAAAGGCCATGAAAAACCCACAGCTAACATCACACTCATTGGTGAAAAATTGAAAGCTATTCCCCTGAGAGCAAGAACAAGACAAGGGTGTCCACTCTCACCACTCTTCTTCAACATAGTACTGGCCGTTTTAGCCTAATTGCTCTAGCTAAAAAAAGGCAAGAAGAAGAAATAAAAGGTATCCAAATTCAAAAGGAAGAAGTGAATCTGTCACTATTTGCAGATGACATGATTCTATGTATAGAAAACCCTAAAGAGTTCACCAAAAGGGGCTGGCCAGTAGCATAGCAGTTAAGTTTGCGCATTCCACTTTGGCTGCCCAGCTTTCACTGGTTTGGATCCTGGGCGCAGACCTACTCACCACTCATCAACCCATGATGAGGTGGTGTCTCATATAGAAAAGGTACAACTCTACAACTATGATATACAACTATGTACTCGGGCTTTGGGGAGAGAAAAGAAAAAAAAAGAGGAAGATTGGCAACAGGTGTTAGCACAGGGCCAGTCTTCCTAAAAAGAAAAAAAAAGAATTCACCAAAAAAGTTATCAACAAATACAGTAAAGTTGCAGGGTACAAAATCAACATACAAGAATCAGTTGCATTTCTATACACTAATAACAAACTAGCAGAAAGAGAAATAAAAAATACAATCCTATTTACTATTGCCACAAAAAGAATAAAATATCTAGGAATAAATTTAACCATGGAGGTGGAAGATCTATACACTGAAAAGTATAAGACGTTATTGAAAGAAATCAAAAAAGAAATGGAGAGATAGTCCATGCTTATGGATTGAAAGAATAAACATAGTTAAAGTGTTCATATTAGCTAAAGGAATCTACAGATTCAATGCAATCCCAATCAGAATCCCAATGACATTCTTCACAGAAATAGACAAGGAATCCTAAAATTTATATGGAACAACAAAAGACCTTGAATAGCCAAAGCAATGTTGAGAAAAAAGAACAAAGTTGTAGGTATCACACTCCCTGAATTCAAAATATACTACAAAGCTATAGTTATCAAACAGCATGGAACTGGCAGAAAAACAGACACAGAAAGCAATGGAACAGAATTGAGAGCCCAGAAGTAAAACCACACATCTATGGACAAAGGAGCTAAGAACATACAGTGGAGAAAGGAAAGTCTGTTCAATAAATGGTGTTGGGAAAACTGGACAGCCATGTGCAAAACAAAGAAAGTAGACCATTATCTTATACCATACACAAAAATTACCTCAAAATGGCTTAAAGACCTGAAACCATAAAACTCCTAGAAGGAAATATAGGCTATATGCTCTTCGACATCGGTTTTAGAAGTATCTTTTCGAATACCATGTCTACTCAGGCAAGGGAAACAAAAGAAAATAAGCAGATGGGACTACATCAGACTAAAAAGCTTCTGCATGGCAAAGGAAACCATCAGCTTGAAAAGACCAAATGGGAGAAAATACGTGTAAATCAAATATCCAACAAGGGGTTAATTTCCAAAATATATAAAGAACTCATACAACTCAACAACAAAAAAATGAACAACCCAATCAAAAATGGGCAGAGGACACTTTTCCAAAGACGATATACAGATGGCCAACAGGCACATGAAAAAAATGTTCAACATCACTAATTATTAGGGAAATGCAAATCAAAACTACAATGAGATATCACCTTACACCTGTAAGAATGGCTCTAATGAATGAGACAAGAAATGACAAGTGTTGGAGATGATGTGGAAATAAGGGTACACTGTACACTGCTGCTGGGAGTACAAACTGGTGCAGCCACTATGGAAAACAGTATGGAGATTTCTCAAAAAATTAAAAATAGAAATACCATATAATCTAGCTATTCTACTACTGGGTATTTATCCAAAGAACATGAAATCAATAATTCAAAAATTTTATGTACCCGTAGGTTCATCACAGCATTATTCACAATAGCCAAGATTTGGAAGCAACCCAAGTGCCCATCAACATACGAGTGGATAAAGAAGATGTGGTATATGTATACAATGGAATACTACTGGCCATAAAAAAGATGAAATTGTGCCATTTGTGACAACATGGATGGACCTTGAGCGTATTATCCTAAGCGAAATAAGTCAGACAAAGAAAGACAAATACTGTATGATTTCATTCATGTGGAAGATAAACACATGAATGAGGAGAATAGATTGGTGGTTACTGGAGGGGAAGGAGGTTGAGGGGGGTTGAACAGGGTAAAGGGGCACATATGTATGGTGATGGATAAAAACTAGACTATTAGTGGTGACCATGATGCAGTCTATACAGAAACTGAAATATAATAATGTACACCTGAAATATACACAATGTTATAAGCCTATATGACCTCAATAAAATAATTAAAAATAAAGAAAATGATAAAATTAAAAAAAAAATGTTAACGCCATGCCTGGCTTGCAGGCTCCTGCATAGTTTACTCCTGCTTTAGACAGTCCATTCACATTTCCCTTTGCCTCCTCGGGTTCATTAGCGGTCACATTTGAGAAACACAGGATTAGCTGTTTCCCAGGTCTCCTCCATAAAAATTAAGCGTATCCTCTGGCAGAATGGAATAGAATGTAGTAATGGACAGAAATTTTGACCGTATTGAAGCCTGACTGTCTGCAGTAATTATATGTTAATAGAACTCTGTTTGGAGTCAATAAAGAAAAAAAAAAAGGAAAGTTTAAGTCCAGACTTTTCATCATTATCCACAGGAGGATATGGGTGTTATTTATGTGGGGTTAATGGCTACATCATCTACGTGATACTTACTGCAAAGCCCTGAGAGTCACCCCACACCCATTTTCCTCACCTCAGTACTCAGTTGTTTACCAAATCCTGTAACTTTTACCTCCTACATAATTCTATCCTATTTCTCTGTCAAAAGTTAATTCA
This sequence comes from Tapirus indicus, assembly GCA_031878705.1. NCBI lineage: Eukaryota > Metazoa > Chordata > Mammalia > Perissodactyla > Tapiridae > Tapirus > Tapirus indicus. The sequence goes on from CM062933.1 coordinate 7,118,296, forward strand.
AACTGGCTTTGTTATTGAGCTTTCTCTAATTAACTAGGACTCTGGTTATTACTTCCCCTCCCACATGCCCAGCAGACCTGTGCCTCATCACTGCTCTTATGACATTTATCCCACAGAATTTGTCTTTCATGTCTTAGCCTTCAACCAGTCTCTGAGTTCCTTGTGCTGAACCAGCAGGCTCCGTGGCATATTTATCTTAGTCTTTGGTACCTCTCAGAATGCTAGGAATGGAACATACTTCACAGAAGTGGTTGTATGAATAGGTGAAGCTACACACATGTTTTCAGCTGAGCAGGTAGCTGACTCCTTCTAACAGGCCTCGACTTGTCAAGGTTCTAACATTTGCATTCCCTTTTTATTAATAAAAGTCAAAGCCAAATGTCTCAAAAGCAAGCTTATTGAAGCTTCTAAATTTTGCGATGAAATCTATTTGGGAAGTCACCTCTATTAGAAGCTCACCTATCCCACAGGTAGAATTTTTGTAGGAAACTTTTGATCTGAATTTGAAAAGCTGTATTCCAAGGCCTCTGAAAGATGACTTATCTAATCAAGGAGAATCTTCTTCAAATGTTTCACTGGAAATGATCTCACATGGCGTCCTCCCAGATTCTAGGAGAGGAAAAGTCGGGTGGGGGGAAGGGGTGGTATAAATTCCTCTTGATCGCTGATTGCGGATCAGCTGTATGCCCAGAAGCATAACAATTTAATTAGATACTCTTTGCAGTTTTATCTCTTCTATATAAGCCTAGTTTTACTCTTCTGTCTATAAATGTTTAATCTCCCATTTTTAGCTTACTGAGATGTTTGCTTCAATATTCTACAATGATGAATCCCTGAGACGTGTCTTTTATAAAAATAATGACTTGTGCTGTGAATATTGAAAACCTTCATCCAGACAGTTCCAGGCCACCTCGATAACATGGTTAGCAGTATGTCTTAACTAATATCCAAACTGGTGGTTTTCTTTTTGTTAAAATTTTCTCTTTCTGAAGTTAAAGTTAATGAAGAGAAAACAAAACTGTTAAGACACCAAGGCCATGTTAATATCAACGTAAAGACAGTAAAGCCTGTTGACAAGAGGGTCACAGGTGAACAGCGCTTCTCTTATGCCACTTCCCCCAGGTTCCCAAGATGTGGCCTCTTCTAGGAGGTTTTGCTCTGTAGTTTTCTTAAATTATCACCACTCCATGTTTCATATACTAATATCTATATTCCTTGACTTTAAAGTTTAGACAGTGTTTACGTTTTTCTTTGGAAGATGAAGAGGAATTTGCATTCTTATAGCTTCTTTAATTTCTCACACATTTTGATTTACACACACACACACACACACACACACACGCATGCTTCTACATGTAGACACACACACAGCATTGCTAAAGTTTATAAGTTGCATCCTCTTCTGTAACTATTGTATAATATATGTAATATATATTATATTATAGGGTTATAAACATGTAAGTAGTATTCTCTACAGAACTGTTTAGCTGTGCGAGCAGTCAGAGGAGGATTTGTAATTCTATTTTACTAAATCCCTGTGGCTTAAAGGAGAATGACACAAATGTCAATATCCAAGAGATTCTCTTAATTAGCCTTTTCATTTACTCCTCTGGATATTTCTTAAAACTTTTTTACTAGTTCCTTTCCCTATGTTTAGCACAAAAAATATTTCCCATCCAATTTCGGTTGGTGCTCAGGTAGATATGTTGGCTTGCTCTGCCGGCTTGTACCGGTATGGTCAGAAATGTCAAACATGAATTAGGAATGTAAAATCCTCGGCTTTGGGCTTACGCATATTTTTGGTATTTGGGATAAAAATTGCTGAATGAAGCTGTTTCAGACAACTCCATCTTACATATCCTACCAGGGTTGGAACTGTCAACTATTTTTTACTTCTGTATCAAGATTTCATAAAATAGAATATAGCATTAATGGTCCTTAACCACTAAATCAAGAAATTCTGCTCAGAGGCTACCCTCAGGCTTGGAAGAAATTTTAAGAAGGATCCTCTCATTTTGAGCAGCAGCAGCCGCAGCAGTAACTCATAGTCTTAAAAAGAATTTTTTTTAAATTTTCTTTTGGGTAAACCAAATTTGCTTTGGCTCATTTGGAACTGGTTGCTGCCGCCACTTCTGTGTGGGCCACATGTGGTTTTTGTTCCATGCAGCCGCCTGTGTGGATGTGCCCTTGGCGTGTGAAATAATACGGGTCTGTCATTGAACTCTCATTGACTTAGCGTGGGAAACGGTGCAGCTTTTCAGACTGGCTGCTGTGGGTTTTCCCCCCGGTTCTCTTAGGGAACACCAGAAGGGCAAAGAACTTTAAGGTCTTTGTCTCAAGTGCTTGTCTAGTCCATAATAGTCTAATGGTAGTGTGTGGGTGACGTCCTTAAGTCAGCTCTGTGGAAGAATGAGGCTGTTGTGAACTCTACCTGTTGTCGATTTCATCATGAGCTTATAAATGTCTCCAACATTGGTTTTCACTTGAACGCAAACAGAAGCATAGGTGATGGAAGCTTTCTTTTTAACAGCTTTTTAGCTTGCTTCATTCTTCCTAAAATTGCAGCGTTTGGATAAATGTGCTATTAGTAGCAGTGCTCAGTTACGCTGATATCTATAGAGTCCAGAAATTTTTCTTTTTCATAAGCAATTGACACTAGAAACAAAGTGAATTTTTCATCCTTTGTCTTAAATGTAATAAAAATGTACCAGTTTCTGAAACTGGGCAATTTTATCTTGAATATGCTTTGTGTGTTTGTGTGTTATTAGCTGATCATTATGTTCGATAGTTACAGAAGGTTGATTGTCACGAAATGTGCAGTTTGCAGCCGTGTATTTACAGACACTTAGGAGAGAATGTCTTTGACTCTAAGGAACTCAGCAAGCCCATTTAGAAACTTTATGGTAGGTTTTTAAAATACCATGCTTTGAACTTTTGCAGTATGATCCCTAATATATTTTTTAAAATATAAGCCTGATAAATGAAATTAATTTGATAAGAAAGTAGATCTTTCTCTTTTATTGGGGAATGCCTAAGGCCATAATATAAGAACTTATATCTTAATAGGACATGATTTTAAAATTTCTAATACTATTTTACTCTTAAATTATTTCACTTTATACTATTTATTATCCCTGAAAGGAGGTATTAACTATTAAGAAATCCTAGATTTTAAATTATCAGTCACATACTCTTTGCCTAAACATGGCAAAGAAAATAATTTAACCTCTTACACTTTGAGATTTATCAGGCCACTCAAAGGCTTTTGAATGTCAGGAAGAAAATTTGTTACATAATTCTTTAAAACCTGTAAGTAATAGAGTAGAAATGGGATTTACTCAAATTATGTTACTAGCGTGAGATTACCTAAAACATGGCACGTCAGTCAGTAATTAGCAACCATGACTTATTCATCCACTTGATGAGTATTGTTGGTACCTGGTGTGTGTCAGGTACTGTTGTAACATTGACTTTAAAAATGATTTCCTTTAAGTTATTCTGCTTTTAAAGTTAATTACCAAGTTGTATATTTGTCACTTTAGAAGGAGTTAATTACCTTAAGTGACACTTTCTAAACTGTTGGGAGGATCCAATTCAATATTCAGGTCAGAAGCCCCCTAACCATAATGATGTGGCATTGAGTTAAAGGTTCATAAAATAGAAATAATGCATATAATTTTTATGACAGAAATACAGCTAAAGAGATTTTTTATATAAATAAGAGATGTGGCCATTCTAAGATTTCTAAATATCTGAAATTTCTAAATACCTTTGTTGGCGACTAAAATTTACGAGAACAGTTTTGGTTCAGTGGTTAAATGGATTGTTTATAACGTTACATATTTTCTCTATCTGTATATATTTTATATATCTTGTTTTATGTATGTGAAACTTGCTTGTGAGAGTTGACCTTATTTCCAGTTTTGTAATATGGAGAACTGTAATCATTTTGAGTTTAAGGTTTTTAATATAAACACTGAAACCTGAATTATACACATTGTGTCATTGTAACTTGCCTTTTGATCTTTTACATGCACAATATTTTCATGTTAGCACTTCAGTCTTTTAAAGTACAATTCACACTACATTATGGAGATTGATTCAGGAATTGTTTCTCATTTTTTATTTTTTACATTAGTTTTTTTATTCCTGCATTTCACACTGACATCAGAAATAATCAAGTAGAAACAGGTAAAGGCCTTTCAAAATTCAAGAACAGAGAGAGCATTTTGATGACGTAAGTCACTAGTCCTCAATTTTTTTCTCTATTGTCTCTCCCCTTTCCTGTTCAGTTAAACCAGAGAGAGGTAAACGTTTCAAACAGGTATCTCTAGTAACTGAAATAGTAGGCTGGACTTTACACCTGGACACAGCTAACGGCCCATTTGAGAGCAACTCCACTGAATGCTCCATCATTTCATAGAATTCTGGAGCTTCAAGGGACTTGAAGTATCTGATACAGAAAGGAAGAAACAGTCTGAGGAGGTTAAATGAGTTGATCAAGGTCATATAACTCAGAGAGTAGATTGCTGGACATCACATCTACAGTTGATTGAGCATATATACCATTCAGTTTCTCAGAAATGAATCTGTGAACCAGATGGTGGTTGGTGTGGGTGGAAGTACAAGACCTCTCTTCTCCCCAACCTTGACTAAGTCAGAGCCAGATCATATAGCGCCATTTTTGTCACATCAAGATTTTTAATCTGTATTGTAAGAGCAATGAGACATCTTGAAGGAAAGGATGTAAGCAGAGGATGATATGATCCAATTTGCTTTTTTTTCTTTTTGGTGAGGAAGATTTGCCCCGAGCTAACATCTGTTGCCAATCTTCCTCTTTTTGCTTGAGAAGATTAGCCCTGAACTAACGTCTGTGCCCATCTTCCTCTATTTTGTTAGTGGGTCACTGCCACAGCATGGCTGATGTGTGAGTAGGTCCTCGCCTGGTATCTGAACCTGTGAACCCCCAGGCCGCCGAAGTGGAGTGCGCTGAACCTGACCACTGCGTCACTGGGCCAGCCCTCAAATTTGCGTTTTTAAAAGATTTGCCTATCCTCACTTGAGAATGATTGGGTGGAAATAGGTTAGATTGGAGAAAGGTTGATAAATTAGGGTGCTATTGCAGAAGTCTAGCTTGGATTACAGCAATGAGACAGATGTAGAAGAATGGAGAGTTGAAGGGATATATAAGACAGTTATTGATTGAGGGAAGAGAGGAGTCCTATGATGCCTTGATTTCTGACTGGTAGAGCCCATTAGATGGTGGTGCCATTTTTTGAGAGGTCCAGCTTGTGGGTAGAAATAAGATCATGAATTGCGATTTAGACCCGTTATGTTAAGAGTCTGTGAACAGTTAGTTGCTTTTATGGAACCAGAACTGAGAGGAAAAACAGCTAGAGATACGAATTTAATCAGGACCTTGGCTGTGAATGAGATTCCCTAAGGAAAGAATTTAGACTGAGTAGTGGCAGAATATGGTATAGAGAGGAACAAGTACACCAGTTTTCATATAGTGGATCTCTAAAAGGATGAGATAAAAGGCTGTAGTTTAGCTCTCTTCCTCCTGTTACCACGTTGACTATAAGTAACAAATGATCAGGTAGAGAAAGTATGTATTGAACAGGATCATTTCTTGAATCCAGATCTGTGAAATATTGCTCAACTATTTGAAAATATCTTTGTTACAAAGAATGTTTGCAACACAGTTTTCAGTTCATGGAATTTTGCCTAAATTCTACATCAAATTTAGACCTGTATTATTTGTGACATAGTTTTGTAAAATTTTCCATAAAATTCTACAAAATCTATAATACCCTAGAGCCGCTAGGAACCTCCAGCTGTCCAGCCGATATCTTCTTCACTTGGATGTTTCATACAATTTCTTAAACATTAAGTTTTGAAACTCAACTCCAGCTTTACCCTCAAAGCTGCTTTTCTCTGCTCTTTTCCATCAAGTCACAAAGCTCAAAGCCACTTTAATTCTTAATTCTCCCTAACCTCCTGCACCAACTCCACAATCAAGTATGATCAGTTCTTCCTCCAAAATATATCTCCAATCTGTCCACTTCCCTCCATCTCCACTACCATTGCTCTGGTTCTGGCGCCATCATCTCTGACGTGAATTACCATGGTAGTCTTCTCACATTTCTCCCTGCTTCTCTTCTTGCTGCCTTCTCTCTGAGCCCTTCTCCACACAGTTGACTTAGGTATTTTCTTAAAGGAAGCTAGTTCATTCTGCTCCCTTGCTCAGAACCCATACATGATTTCCTTCTGTACTTGAGATAAAATTAAAAATCTTTTCCTTGGTTGACAAAGTCTGGCATGTGCTGATCCATGTCAAACCTGCCGGTTTCGCTCTTCACCAGTGCTGTTCTTGTCCCCAATGCCCTTGTCCCAGGCCTTTACTAGGCCAACTCTACTCATCCTTCAGATTTCAGCTTAAAATGCCATTTTTTAAGGAGGTCTTTGCTGAGCCTCCCTCTTCAGATGTGTTGCTCCCCCTTGGCATGGTCAAGGAAGGCCTCCGTTTGGAGGTGAGTGGTGTTAGGACTGATCCAAATGACAGAGGGAGTTACCCCATGAAGATCTTCAGATCTTCAGGCTGGGATGAGGGTGGATTAAAAAAGCAGCCTTCAAAACCACATGAGACTCAGCTCACTAAAGCATTTGGACAAGAGGGTCTCTACGCAGAGTCAATAATTCAGAGATTTTTCATGAACTGAGGCAGACTTCGCAAGAATCAAATCTCTGTAAGTCATCGACTCTCATTTAGACTCCTGGACAGGTTTCAGAAGTACTTAACGGTGCCACTGGCTGGGCTCTGCAGTGCGTTCATTAGGGCGCAGTCACTCTCGTGTGCAGGGTGCTCCTACCTGCTTTCCTCTTGGGCAAGAAGCTTCACAGAGTACAAAAATCATCAATTTCAGCACCAGTGAGAATTGGGTCCAAATCTTAGCTCTCTCACGTATTGGCTGTCAAACTTGGGCAGCGTGTTTCTTTGCTCTGAGCCAATCTCCAACCTGGTGGGCTGTGGTGGGGATTAAATGGCGTACTGATTGTAAGGCACCTAGCACAAAGCATGCGCCTGAAAATGATTCTGATCATTGTCTGCTTATGATATTTACCCTAAGATAGAGTTATCAAGGGACTTCTATCAAATTTTGACTGCTTTTTATCAGCTTAGAAACTATGTAGTATTATACATGCAAACTCTTGAAAAGAAACAATTGATGAACATATTGACCAGACTTCCTTGATGGCTTCTTTTCTGAAAGTAGGAAGAGAAAAATGATTCTGTGTCTGAGGCAAAGATAAATGTTATAGAGAATATAGTTTCCTCTAGTTTTTATTTTCTCTGAAGACATCATCTCAAAGAATGTGGAAAACTTCAAAAGCAGAATAGAAGCACTCGCGTTGACACATCAAGACCTTTATGGCTTTCTGTTTACCCAGTGATTTTCTTTTAAGCCCTGGATAACAAAATATCAGGAGTGGAATTGGGAGGCAGCCTTCCCTATTGAAGTGCTCCAGTAAAATCTTAGGTCAGAGTGATTCCACACAAAGAAATGTTAGTTTGGCACATGAGGGAAAGGGAGCGTGTTCCAATTTCATTTCTTTTGTCAATGTTTTTCATTTTAATCCTGTCACAGGTTTTGGATTAAAAACTTGTTACATTCATCATCTTACTCAAAGAAATGTTTAGGCTCAAGTAGAGCAAATTCAGTAGATTTATGTAGCTCTTCCCTGGCCTGAACGGAACAATGGTACATTTTTTATTTTCATAAAAAAATTTGTCAAAAACACCAAATACAAAGGTAATTGTTTGCTTTTGTTTATTTTCTTCTCCTCTATTTTCTAGGATTATGACAGTTTTTTTGAATCAAAGGAAAGCAACACAGTCTTTTCATTCTTAGGCCTAAAATCACGGTTCACATCAACGGTAGGTAAATCTTGTTTTAAAATTCATTTTTCTTGAATTGTTCTTAGGGATTGAGGTTGAAGGTGTTAGAGAAATGCATATATAGTCTCCAAATTTTTAGCTTTTGCTCTCTCAAATGCACAATTAGAGATTGCCCAGTGTAAAAACATTCAAAGAAACCCAGTTTTTTTTCTTTCCAATTTTCAATTGTTGCTGTATACTAGAGTTTATTTTTATTTATAATTTATACCCCTTCTTCCAAGAAGAATTTAAAGTAGCAAAAAGTAGTAAGTTCTTTCTATTTTAAAGTGCAAGTTTACATTACATTTTTCTGAAATAGCAGAATCAAAACCATATTTTTAAGGTCTTTTCCATGTTTAACTTATTTATATCGGAAGGGAGATGTCTGCAATAACAAATGATCAGCCTTGAAAAAAATGCTACAATTCTTTAATCAGAATGTTTCCAAAGCCACTTCATTATGTCGTATGTCATTTAAAGAACATAAAAGGCTCAAGCTTTTTTAATATTTAGACCCAGAAATGATGTGTATTATCACAACTTTGTGAAGCATGTGGATCCACTTTCAAAATAAAAAGTAGCATTTCTTTATTAAATGAAGTAATATTTTGATTATTTCCCCTTTTTAAAAAACACTATTTTTTCTTCTGATTATGAAAGTAGCCTAGGCTCATTTAGAAAAATGGGAAAATACAAAAAAGTATAAAGCAGAAAATAAAAATCGCCTAATATCCCACCCCCTGGAGATAACCACATAAACATTTTTGGTGTATTTCCTTGCAATTATTATATACATAGCGATTGACATTTTGACTGTATTTCAAATTGAGATTAAATTCTACAGTGTTATTTTTAACATTGAATTGAAATGAAAGTACATTACTGGGAACTTTGATGTCTGTAATGGGGCTTCTGAGGCTGCCCAGGATTTGTACCATTTCTGGAACACCTGTGGGAGGCAGGCAGAGACCATCAATAATATAAATTATATACCAGCACCTGCAGCTCACAGCCGACGTGAGAGCTGGCTTTGTTTTTCCATCAGTGAGTCCACAGATGGTTGTGGGTGGTTTCCATGCACATGTTTTAAACAGAGGCAAAACCCACACATATAGTATTTAAAGGTTCTTAAAACTATTTTTATAAAGATGGAACATTGGAATACTTGTTAGGAGAATTATAGTATTTTTATAACATGTTTCATCCAAGATATTAAACAATCCAGATTTATCTTCAAAGAACTAGAAATAACTGGGGTAGGAGTAATCTAATGGATGTTTAAATCCAGTGGACATCACTGTCTATGCAAAAACCTTTAAAAAAATGCTGTGCACCTGCCATCTTTGTTCTCATTTTCCCCGAAGATGCAGATTCCTTAGAGAGTTTGCAGGCTGACTTTTTTACTTTTTAAAAATGTTCATTCTCTCAGAAAACCTAGGATCTATACAATATGCATTCTTTTTTTTTTTTTTGTGGGGAAGACCAGCCCTGAGCTAACATCCGTCCAATCCTCCCCTTTTTGCTGAGGAAGACTGGCCCTGGGCTAACATCGTGCCCATCTTCCTCCACTTTATATGGGACGCCGCCACGGCATGGCTGGCAGGCAGTGCGTCGGCGGGCGCCCGGGATCCGAACTCGCGAACCCCGGGCTGCCAAGCGCGGACTAAACCGCTGCGCCACCGGGCGGCCCCTACAATATGCATTCTTACATGACTTTTGGTCATAGTATTAGAGTTGGTCCTGATGCCGTTGACGTTTACTTGGTCTTGGTAGATAATTCCAGAGGCAGTCAGGGCCCTGGGCATCCCCAGCATTCAGCCCACCGTTTCAGGTGCCTGAGTCAGTCACCCCTGAGCAGGAGCACATGGACCCAGAGTGGAAGTCCATGGAGCAGTATTTGTGTCACCCCCTCAATGAACCATTCAGGGCCTCATGGGTTAACAGCAACTCATACTTCATCTTCACAGGAGAGAAGTGAAAATGTCTTCAAGAGCAGTGTAGCATTTTCCTCCTTTCTAGTTACTTATTTTTCACTTTGGTAGCAATTCATTACACAGTCTACACTCTAGGCCCAGAGTGTGGGCCTAGACAGAGCATTCACAGGTGTAAGGTACTAAGAGATGGAAACCCCTTTTCTCGCCTCTTTTCTTCCCTTCTCTGCAGCATTCACACATAAAAGCCAGGGCTAGAAAGCCTGCCAGGGAACATGTAAAGACACCATTAGCACCTGTAATTACTCTTTTTTTTTAATTGATATCTTAATAGTTTATAATACTGTGGGGTTTTAGTTGTACATTATTGTTTGTCTGTCACCATGTGGATGTATCCCTTCACCCCTTGTGCCCACCCCCCCTCCCCGTCCCCTTGGTAACCACCAATTAGTTCTCTCTGGCCGTGTGTTCATTTATATTCCATATATGAGTGACTTCATGCAGTGTCTGTTCTTCTCTCTCTGGCTTATTTCACTTAACATAATACCCTCTAAGTCCATCCATGTTGTTGCAAATGGGACAATTCTCTCTTTTCTTATGGCTGAGTAGTATTCCATTCTATGTATATATCACATCTTCTTTAACCAATCATCAGTCGAGGGACACTTGGGTTGCTTCCACTTCTTGGCTATAGTGAATAATGCTGCAGTGAACATAGGGGTGCATAAGCCTCTTGTGATGGTTGATTTCATGTCCATTGGGTAGATGCCCAAGAGTGGGATTGCTGGATCATGAGATATTTCTATTTTTAATTTTTTGAGGACTCTCCATACTGTTTTCCATGGAGGCTGCACCAGTTTGCATTCCCACCAGCAGTGAATGAGGGTCCCCGTTTCTCCACAACCTCTCCAGCATTTGTTGTTATTTGTCTTTGTGATTATAGCCATTCTAACCGGTGTAAGGTGATATCTTAGTGTAGTTTTGATTTGCATTTCCCTGATGATTAGTGATGTTGAACATCTTTTCATGTGTCTATTGGCCATCTGTATCTCTTCCTTGGAAAAATGTCTGTTCATATCCTCTGCCCATTTTTTGATCGGGTTGTTTGTTTTTTTGTTGCTCAGTTGTATGAGATCTTTCTATGTTACTGAGATTAATCCCTTGTCGGACAAACGATTTGCAAATATTTTCTCCCAGCTGGTGGGTTGTTTATTCATTTTGATCCTGGTTTCATTTGCCTTGTAGAAGCTCTTTAGTCTGATGAGGTCCCACTTGTTTATTTTTTCTTTTGTTTCCCTTGTCTGGGTAGACATGGAATCTGAAAGGATCCCTTTATGTCCAGTCTCAATTAGTGTACTGCCTATATTTTCTTCCAGGAGTTTTATAGTTTCAGGTCTCACTTTCAGGTCCTTAATCCATTTTGAATTGATTTTTGTATATGGCAATAGGAGATGGTCTACTTTCATTCTTTTGCATGTTGCTGTCCAATTTTCCCAGCACCATTTATTGAAGAGACTTCCCTCTCTCCATTGTATGTTCTTTGCTCCTTTGTCGAAGATTAGCTGTCCACAGGTGTGTGGTTTTATTTCTGGGCTTTCAATTCTATTCCATTGATCTGTGTGTCTATTCTTGTACCAGTACCATGCTGTTTTGATTACTATTGCTCTATAGTATATTTTGAAATCAGGGATTGTGATGCCTCCAGCTTTGTTCTTTTTTTTCAGGATTGCTTTAGCTATTCGGGGTCTTTTGTTGCCCCATACAAATTTTCAGTATTTTTTGTTCTATTAGCGTGAGCACCTGTAATTACTCTTACACAGTGAGGAGAGAGAAGAGAGATGCTGCGAAAAGCACATTCTCAGCTGTACACAGATGCAGTGTAGACTCTGGACAGTTCTCAACAGTGGACAGGGCAGAGGAAGGTAGGAGGTCACAAAATGGTGGCCTGGAGGCCACATTTGCTCTGGATGTGTTTGTCCTGCACAGAATTTTTCAAAAAATTTAAATAGATTGATAATATTTAAAATACAGATTTCCCACTTTTCTCGAGAAGTCAGAAGGTATGGAAACCCTCGGGGAGCCCACTTTCTTCTATGGCTGGCTGGAGCCAGCAGTGGCTGGCCCACCATGGTACCTACCTAAGAGAAAAGGAGGCCTTTTCACCAATAATTTTCGGGTAGAAAACCATCAAGTTTGTTCTTTTAATAGACTCAAAGCAGGGCCTGAAGTAGAAGTTTCTGCTTTCAGATCTCTACAATTCACAGGTGATATTCAAAATATGTAACAATTGGTAAACCCTGGGGCACTGACCAGCCAGAGCTGGAGCAAGTCTTGGAGGCCCCCGGTGCCAGGTGTCTGTTTAGTGGTTGAATCATGGAGCCATCCCGGGGAGAGGGGTTAGGGGTGGCAGTTGGGGGATTGGGGCAGTGGCTGTTTACCAATAGGTATGGCCATACTCATGCTTGGGTCACCCCCCGCAGGCCCCCTGAGTGAGGTAACCCCCACACACCACATTCACTCAGGTGCGAGTGGAACAGTACCTCTCACAGTAGTCTCAGCAGTGGTTGAAAACATCTGGCAGGTCAGGTGGGTGTGATTTCAATCTGGGCTCTGACCCTCAAACCCAGGATTTGCTCTTATCAATCACATGGGGTGATTTATTGTGATTTCCAACATCCCTGTTCCTGACATTTAAAATATCACTGCCAGGGGGCCGACCCGGTGGCGTAGCAGTTAAGTTTGCACGCTCCAGTTGGGCGGCCCGGGGTTCTCAGGTTCAGATCCCGGGCACGGACAGAGGCACCGCTTGTCAAGCTATGCTGTGCTGGCATCCCATATAAAGTAGAGGAAGATGGGCACGGATGTTAGCCCAGGGCCAGTCTTCCTCAGCGAAAAAGATGAGGATTGGCCACGGATGTTAGCTCAGGGCTAGTCTTCCTCACAAAAAAATAAAGAATAAAATAAAATATCACTTCAGGGTGAATTTTCTTGTCAATGCAGTACAGTAACTGATCTTTTTCTTTTTTTTTAATAAATAGGCAGAACCTTAGAGAAGACAAATGGAAGATGACGGAGATGCATTTGGGAGCACCCCCTGGTACTCAGCACACACCTGCTTACCTAATGCATCCCTGTGACAGTAGCCACATGCATCACCAGTAACTTTGCTTGCCATGGAAAAGGTGTTTCTGGAAGACATGGGTGTAGTGGGATTGCATGATTGCTCTAAACCAAATCAAGACTGTGGTGGGTTTTTCCTTATTTTCAGAATTGCCTGCAGTTGCCTCGCTCCCCTGGAGGTGCTGTTAATCTGTTACAGGTGTGCTTCCTTCGTGACTGAAAGATAAATGGGTGGCACCATGAGAGAGAAAATGTTGAATCTGCCTGGGTTGTAGTTGATGCCAGTATTGCTCAGACCTGCTTCTCTTTAAGCTGCCTGGATTGTATCCTTGAAATTAGTCTGCTAGGCTATTAGAATCTTTTGATCAAAAAGGAAAAAAACAATGCTGGTTGACAAAGGGCTGAAGATTTTTGCTGCAGAATCACAAACATCACTATGCCAGTGCTTTGTAATAGCACCTGTAGAAAAAGTTAGATGTTCTAGCCTCCTTTCGGTAGTGGAGTGTCTTACCTCCATGAATCCTCCAAGCTCCTACAGATGTTTCCAGAAATCACTGTTGCAAAAATGTGTCATCAGACCCAAGTTACAGGAAGGAAAATAATTGCTATTTTGGAAAATATATGCTTCTTTATCTCTTGCAAGGAGAAAGTTTGACCTAAATGCATGACTGCTTAAAAGATATATTTTAAGAGGTGTACTAATTAGATAGTAAATTTATAGGGAAATTATCTGACTCTTATCTGAAGGCATTTGCAGCTCTAGCAACTTATTTATGCATAAGTGCACATGTAATTTTAAATGCAGCTCCCCTAACAGCTGCTTATTCTATTTTGTGAAGGGATTATATTTTTTTGAGAAAGGAAGATCTTGGTTAGATATATTTTGTGAACCCTTGATGAGGCATATTAAAAGATACTAATATTGCTGTACAATTTAATTTTTTTCCTGTGTTACTCTTCATTGGTCCTCTAACTTTGCTAGCTCATATTTCTGGCCAGTGCACAGTGCCAGATTTTTCAGAGTAATGTAGGTATGTATTCTTACTCCATATATGAGCACCAGTGAGTTTTCAGAGCAGCATATATGAGAAAGAGGCCGGCAGAGAGTAACTCCAAATTGTACTTGGCGTGCAAAATCTCTGCTCCCTTTGGAGTGGACTGATAAACACTGAGCATGGCTACTTCATTAGGGTAGAGGCTACTTTTCTGCATCCTTTTTCCTGCTTACATTTTTTAGAGTTTTTAGTTACCAAACATGGGAACAGTCTTGAATAGGATAAACTCTGAGGGCTGCTTAAAATATTCTGCTATTCTCAGCATCCTGATGCTGGACCTGCTGTTTAGATTCTGAGCTGCAAGTTTGTAAGAAATTAAAAGAACAGAAGAGTTAAAGTCCTGGCAGATGTGTTCCCTCACCCTCTGACTCACTCAATGTGGCCCATACTAAATAACCGTTGACTTACAGCCCAGGACCACAACCAGAACAGCATGCGGCAGATTTCTACTTGACTGGAACAGATACATGATCCACAGTTCTCTCCAAGGAAAGCTGTTCTGAAATCCTGGGTATTACTGCTTAGTTGGCATTAAATAAGATCCAGGTCAAATTCCATTTGATAAATCCCAGAGACTATCCAGGAAATTTTTTCTTGAACTGGATATTGTGTTTGAGTCTGTGAGTCATCTGATAGGACTTAGGATTTCTGTTTACAATACAGCAATTTTAAGAATTTTAATGTTACCATGATCTAACTGACATTTAGTCTACTCTTGCCAGTGAGCACCAAGAACCAAGTTGGTAAGATAGAGGCTCTGCAAGTTAAATTCCAGGGTTGTAGGATCAGCGTGAAACTTGCTAGACAAAGAAAGCTACTCAGATGTTTGTCTTAAAACTTTGGAATTACTATGGTTATGGTAGGCCCAGTAGGACTTGCCTCAACGGACCAGGTGGATAGTAGTGCTAAATTACTGCCACAGTCACGTCATGTACCCTTGACCCCACGTTTTTTTGGATCAGCAAAGACATAGGAGAGACCAGCCTAACTGGTCCTGTCCTGGTTGTGGAGGGAGCCGGACGCACACGTGTGGCGTTCACCACGGTACCCAGGCCCTGCAGATCCTGTGGTATAGCCCTCCGGGACCACGCTGTTCAGAGAATATTACTGTGTCCTTCCTTGTGCTGTTTTACTGGCTGAATTCCAAACATGTAACGATTTTCTTATTCCCTTCTTTAATTAGCTGCCTTTAGATTTGGATAATCACAGTCTTAAAGCCTGCAAAAGAAGTGGATGGACATTGCAGACATAGATATAATAATAAGGGCATTTCAAGACAGGATTTTTATTTCTGTGGTAGGCTTGTTGGGGCAAAGGAAATGTGCTGCTAAAAATCAAACTGTGCTGTTTTGCAATTAGATAAAATACAGAGTACCATCCTGCTAGGTATGTGCAGACCAGAAGAAAATTTGTTTGGAGAAATACTTGTTTTTTCAAATTTTGGTGTTCTATTAAAGTCAAAGAGGAGAAAAGGAAGATTTTTTTTCTCTCAGACTCTAATATATTTTAGATTTGTTTCTGTTTTATAGATTTATTCAGCACTCCCACATAGATATTTTATATTACATGAATTTAATAATGAACTAAACTTATTTTTGTCCTCTATTATTGAAAGGTACCAAAGCCGCCTCCTGTTTTGTTTTTTTAATTTGATTTTGCTGTATGGGGTTTTGCTTGTCCTAGAAATGTTTTTCATTTAACAGCTTTTCTTAAGTGTCAGGGCCCACTTTAAACTGCATAATTATTGTTTTTAGATTTCAATTTGTATGCATTTGTCTCCAAAGGCATTGGTGAAATCTCAGATTTTGTATTCAGCATTAAAGAGGAATAAATTCCAGAAAACACATATTCTGAAAATGGAGTGTTTGTTCCCTACCATTTCTTACACCTTTTCTAATTTTAGTTCTGTGTTTGGTTGAAACCTTCCTGTTTATTTGGGATGCTGTGTTTCTACTCCTTTCCATGAACCCCACACCTGAAAGCTGCAGATTAGTCATAAAAATGCAGACAGATCGTTTGACCGTTTGAGGAGACGCATGTATGGTCGTGTGTGTGTGTGTGTGTGTGTGTGTGTGTGTGCGTGTGCGTGTGCGTGTGCGTGTGTGTGTGTGTGTGTGTGTGTGTGTGTGTTGGGAGGTGATCACAGAATCATCTCAGACAGTAACCAGGACAAGGATGGCATTAAGTCACTCATCCAATGGTTGGTTCAAGTAGATGACTGTGGTTTCCTGAGGACCCTGAAGCCTCAGGCTGGTGGGTGTGCTCCCCTCCTTGGGTGCAGAAAACAAGTACAGTGTCGCCGCAGCTTTTGATGGCAGGGCCGCCTTTGCTGCAGCCACCTCTCAAAGTAGAAGACAACACTTCTGAAGGCAGCGTCTGAGGGCGATCTCATCACTGAACTATTTCAAACCTTAAACACCAAGACAGAGGGAGGGTGAAGGGGGAGATAAAAGAGAACAGGCTGTAAGTTTGCAGAAATGTGTTAAATCATGAAACCAAGTCAGCCAAGTAATCACCGCCCACTTGTAACCCAGATTTTCAAAGTTTTCCTAGTTCTTCCAGAAATGCAGGTCAGATTAGTTTGGTCATCCTTTCAGTCAGCATCTGTTGAGCCCCTAGAATGTGAGGGGCACTGTCTGAGCAGGACAATAGTCTCTACCCTCAAGGATGAGAGAAAGAAACAATAGCAGCAGTTATAGCTGAGTAGTGAACGATAACGTTGAGGTAAGTGCACAGCGCTCCAGGCAATGAATGGTTCATCAGCTGAAACGTTATGTATAATGTTTATCTTTGTTTATTACAAGTATTCCAATTTTTAAAATTATTTCATACGTGCAATGGAATATATATGCATACACACTATATAAAGAGTAATAATCAAACCAACCCCTGTGTGCCTGCCCCCAGCTCACTGCCTTTCCTCTGACCCTGTCCTGTCCCTGTTTGATGGCAGGAGCCCCTCTGAGCTCTGTGTTGATCGTAGCCTTTCTGTCCTTTATCCTTTTACCTCCATATGTGTATCCTTAAATAATAATAAATGGGATTAAACTGGATTCTTCTGTCACTTCCATTTGATGTTCACAGCAATTGGGTGTTATTTTGAAACAAGTACCCTAGTTCATTTATTTTCACTTCTAAGTATTATTTCATTGTATGAATATCACATTTTTTCCCCTTCTTCTGTTGCTGGACATTGAACTGCATCTTTCTTTGAAATAGAAAAAGGAAATGTTGCTATGAACATTCTTTTGTGTGATTTCTGGTGCACATACACAGAGTGGATGTATACCTTGGATAGAATTGCTGTGTCCTACAATAAATCACATCATCAGCTTCAGTAGATAAGACCAAATTGTTTTCCAGAGTAATGGTACCTTACGCTCCTGCCGCTATACTAGAATTTCCGGTACTCTAGATCCTTGCCTAAAATTTTTGCCAATGTGAGGAGTGTAAAATGCTATCTCATTTTGCGTATATTTGATTACTAATACGTTGAACATGTTTTACTATGGGAATTCTTATTCTTGGATATATTTGTCTTCAGTCTTTTACTTTTTTCTCTATTGTGTTGTTTTTAATTATTAATTTTTAAAAGTTCTTTATACTTATCTTTATCAGTTAATGCTTATTTAACTATTAAAGTAAAGCGAAACCAGATTTAGAGTAGAAAGATCTTCTGAAGCTATTTCCAGAAGTATGAAAAGCTTGTGAAACTTTATTCTATTTGGAGAAAATAAAGTTAAATGCATATATTGTGTGTTTTTATTGTGTGCTAATTTTCAGCTCGTCAGCATATCAGGCAAGAGAAGATGTACTTTGGAAACCTCTCTGCTTTAGAAGGGTTCCTTCTTTGAAGCTATGTTAAGGCTCATCAATTCTAGTTATTTGGTAGAAAATTAATGTCAGGATTTGGTTTTCTGCTACAGAAGTTCGCCAAAAGGAAATCTTTATATAGACTGCATGTTTATATATGCACATTTTCCTAGTATGTCAACATATAGTAGGCTTACAACAATAGGCCAAAATTGTTATACTTAAAAGAACATTTAAAAAACGAGTTAAGTCATAGGAGATTGTATTGAATCTGTCCTCATGATTAAATCACCCCTAAGCTGAATGAGATAGGTCAGCATCATGTGACTGTAACCCGGTGTGTTGTGGTAGTCGCGTGTTTTCACGTGTGAACTGATTGGTATATATTGGTAGGTATAAAAACAAGAAACGACAATGCAGCCTTGTCTCCTGAGGCTCCTGCTAGCCAGGGGACCACATTTTTAATAGACTAAGGACCCTGGCATTTGAAAACATATTCACTGAAAACTTGGTACTGCCTATAATAAATGGCACAAAGATTTAGACCTTTTTATAAAACAACACTCTATACTCCTGTAATATACATAATTTTTGGTTCTATAATAATGAGATTCACTATAACCAAACTTTCCACTGAAGAAGCTCTAGTGCAGAGATCATCACTGATGTTATGGAAATGAAAGCTCTGTAGCACAGCACAGGCTGTGCAGTGTGGCACCAGCCTGCCACACAGAACTGCTGAGCACTCCGACCTAGTCGACCGTGTGATGTGCTGTGAGTGTAGAATGTATCCAGGTTTTGAAAATTTACTGTGAAAAAAAGAATGTAAAGTATCTTGATAATTGTTTTGTTGATTACCTTTCTAAATGATGATATTTGGGATATATTAGGTTAAATTAAATATTAAAACTAATTTCATCATTTTTTTTAATGTGGCCACTAGAGAAATTTAAATTATGTGTATGGCTTGCATTATAGTACTATTGGACAGTACTGTTCTGTACCAGCCTTTCTACCTGAATTTACAATAAATACCTTTAAAAGGTTTTGGGGGTTTCAGCAAAATATCTCCTCCCTTCATTTGTAATGTGAAAGGAAATGTGAACATCTTCTGGAATATAATTTTCTAATCCTGCTGCCGAGATAAATGCATTTCTCATTTTGTGTTGTGTTTGTTGTGAAGGTGTTCTTTTTCTTCAGAAATAAAAGAGTGGCGTGTGTGTTGTGATGTGGGAGTCCAGTCTCCTGTTCCTTTGTTGTCGTAGGAAGTTGATGTCGCGTTGAATTGGTCCACATCAGTGAACTAAGTCATGGTGGCATTTTTGTGTGTTTTTCTTTTTTTTAAAGAAGGAATGTAATGAGCCACACAGATACTATCTATAATCTGCAGAACAGTGATGAATATTAATAGGATTTTGTCCTAGATTTCCTAAAATGGTAATTGTCTGTAAAACTCATTTGAGCTCATAAGAATAATATAGATAATCTGCTTTTTAAAAGTTTCTTTCTGGTCTCATTCCCAAAGGTCAAAACAGAATGTGAATATTAAGGGAAATTCTCTTCCTTTCCCTGCCCAGGGCTTTTAACCCTTTTTTTTTTTGCTACTTTCTTAGCAAAGTAGTTTTGGGGGAAAACCTGTGTTCTTTTTGTCATTAAAATAATTGATAGTGACAGTACTTGTTAAGTGGAAGAACGTTTTTTGATTATTTTGTTTGGGACCCTTTCCTGAAATAAGAGAGTGATTGTATTTTAGTCCTTGCCAGCCAGGAGGTCATGTAGCTGCTTTGCATGTTGCTTTAGGCTCATTATTTGCTATTCTAACGAAATACCACACCTGTGGAGGATTTACCCTTTGGGGATGGTGAAACAACTTGTCTGAGATAAGTTATAGACAAACATTTTTCATGCTAATTTGATTTAGCTTATTGATATTATCCCATCTGTTAAGTTGGGATAATATTTTTCTCTTATTTTTCTTCCCGTCAATCCATTTCATGTCATGTCCCAATAACATCACTACATTGAAATACAGATTCTGGGCTCTGGGATGGCTCACAGCTAGGCTCAGAGACAACTCCGAGATCAATAACTGGGGGAAAAAGACCAGCAGTTGGCATTGACGCTTGTCCTAGACCAGACTTCTCCTTCCCTCTCTCTCTTCCTGTCTTTAGTGGTAAACCACTCTTAAAACAGTCTGCTCCTCGCCACATCCTAACCAGCTAGTACGGGTAGCAGAAGTGATGACAAGAGCAATATTCTTACTCCCCAGATTGGCAACCAGAAGGAGTGACTCCAGCTGTAGCTTCCCTTATTGTACTGTTTTACGTGCCTAATAAATATTTATTACTACACTGTATCCATCATAAATGAGAAACTGAACACTGGCAGGTTTCCCATCCTAGTTAGGAGGTGACTGGGCAAACAGAATTTCAGCAGTTACATGTTTAGCAGGTAAATGACTCAAGCATTCAGACTTGTGGACAGTTTCTGAAGGACAACAGTGGGAAACCGTTCCCGTGATTGATTCATTTAAGACCCAGGCTGCCCCTAAGTGAGACCATTCCACAGTGACCCCGTTACCTAGGGACAGCTTTACCAGAACCCCAAAACATAAACAGTTACATCTACAGTGAAGATGGGCAGAGGCACTGCTGGAATCAGACATGCAGCAGGCAAAACGACAAGCTGGTGATGGGATTGGGGTGGTGGTGGTGTCTACCGAGAGACAACCGTCTTCCTGAATGTGTGTCACTTTAGCAGAGTGGATTTTAAGCATTGGTGAAGATCTCTTTTCTCCAACGTTTTCATCATTACTGAAAACTGTTTATTAGTCATTCTCATTGCAAATGGCCCTTTATTTTTAGTATTTTCAATATATTATTATAATACACATTCTGATTTTTTGCTGATTGGAACAGTATCCTCTGCATGACTTGTAGTAGATGTATGAGTCACCAAGTAACTGTCCAGCTCAGGCCCAAGAACTCTGCGCTAGGAAGTCATTGTATTTCTCTTTGTGCTTCGGCTTGTAACTTTTACCTGGTGAAGATCTGAGAAAGGAGAGAATAAGGCCTTTCCTGTTTCAGTAAGGACATAATCACCAATTAAGCTCAAATATGATGATATAAAAATCAGATCCGTTATCTCTTATCTTTTGTTAGGACCATTGTGTGGAGTTTGTTGATGCTGAATATTGGTGAATATGGATACGTAGGTTTGGGTGATGCCGATGACAGTGTAGCACTCTGTAACTTACTGTGAGCATAAATGTTTACTGTTTAGTATCTCAGAAGCTGCTTTTTTTGGGGGGGCGGCTTTTTTTTATACTATTTGGTCTGGGTCAGCTTTGTATTAAGAGAGAGGAATTGTATGTCTTCCTTTTACTTGTATGCAATAAATTTGTTACATAAAAGCTGAGCCTACAGTCAAATGAAATACATGGTTTATTAGTATGTGTTCACAGTCTATCTGATAATTAAATATGTGGCCATAGGGGCTGGCCCAGTGGCGCAGAGTTTAAGTTCCCGTGCTCCGCTTCAGCGGCCTGGGGTTCACAGGTTCAGATCCAGGGCACGGACCGACGCACCACTTGTCAAGCCATGCTGTGGCGGCGTCCCATATAAAGTAGAGGAAGATGGGCATGGACGTTAGCCCAGGGCCAGTCTTCCTCAGCAAGAAGAGGAGGATTGGCAACAGATGTTAGCTCAGGGCTAGTCTTCCTCACAAAAAAATAAACATGTGGCCATGTACTGAAAAGTCTGGGTTTTTCTTACTGTATCACTAGTAACTGATTCCTTATGTCTTTTCTGCTGACAGTTACCAGTTGCAAAGTGTGAAATGTGTCATGTCAGCCTGTGACCAATCAGGAGATGCACACCACATGGTGATTTAAGTCAAATATAGAGAATTATTAAATTCTGATGAGAGTGACTCTCAGATGTAAGAAAACTGTATTTTACCGTGAAGCTGAGGGAGAGTACCCAGAAAGGGCACACTTGGAAGGCGCCCGAGCTTCAGCCCTCCTTGGAGAAGTTGTAGCCTACGGATGGCAGTTGTCACTGGTTTCCTGGGCAGGGCTGGTCCATAGTCACTGGGCAACAGGAAGCAACCCCCTGAGTGCAGGTGGGCCAGGAGGGCTGGAGCATGTGGTGTCGGCGTCAAGGGGGTTGCGGGGAGGTTGTCACCAGGCCAGGCCGGAGCTGCAAGGTCCCTGAGGGACCTGTGTTCTGGGACCCCAGGCTGAGGCAGCACCATCACACCCACACCTGCAGCCCTGCAGGAGAGCCCCCTTCCTCTTGCAGTGTCCCTCCAGCACCCTCTACTGAGAAAGCTTGACGTCGTGCTCACTGGGAAGGAGAGAAGCTTAAAGGAATTCTGTCCGTTATCAAAGAACATGTGTTGGAGGGTAAATTTGGAGCTAAGACACGATAAATTGATAACTGGCACGTATCATAAAGGATTCTCTCAGTGACTTCTCATCTGGAATTTACCATGTTCATTAAGAGCAAAAGGATTATCAGTGTCTTCTGAAGTAGCGGTAATTGAGGGGAAAATGAGCGTTACAAGCAATGTTGGTGCCTTGCTGTCGAGTATCCAAAACCTGTTGTGGGAAGCTAGCGAGTCAGTTGTTAACCAAGCCGACGAGTGTCTCGTCTCAAATATAAATGTTATAGGAAGATGCCAAGCTCAGGATGTAACTGTGAGTTGTAGTCATCCTTTCCTTGTGGTTCTCAGTTTTATAAAGCTGTTGAAATTTTATTTAAAGGAAAAAACATGCTGCTGAAATATATATTTAAAGCTTCTAGAAATGACTCTTCATGTAATCAGTGGATATGTACCAACCTATTTTTAGAGCATTGCCTAGCCTAGCACTAGAATTTCTCTTTAATTCCCAAACAATACACACCAAGGACCAAATACTTCCATAAAGGACATAGCTATTGGCTCTTTCTCTTTTTGTTTTTAATTTACTCTTGTGGCAAATAGAAAATTGAAAAAAAATTCTCTGTAAAGTCTGACCTATTCACTCACCCTAAAAAATCTGACTTCTAACGGAAGACAGGGCAGAAGGTTATTAGGAAATGGTAGGTGCCAGATCCAATTAAATCCAATGATTATGTGCATTCCCAGACTACAGTCCATGGTGGCTGGTGATTAAGTGGGTGGGTAGATGGAGAGAGAGAGGATCCTGCCAAACATCCTTCCTTTATTAACTTTTAAGTGAGCCTGAAGTGAAAGAAAAATTAATTTCACTGAGAAAGTAATTGGCTTCAGAAGCTGGCTAGTCTGGGACACTCCGTTCCTTCCCAGAGCCTCTCTGCTTGCTGCTGGAACGCTTGGTTTGCCCGTTTTCTGTTTCGATTTTCTCATCAGTGTTTGAGGGTTTTGTGTGCCATCAAGACATGTTCACTAAATCAAGAATAACAAATAGATGTTCAGAGTACCAGCACCATCTTGACTTTGTAGGGACTATAGAAGTAAGTTCCAGTGTGGCTCTGTCATATTGGGAGCTTACAGTGTTGATGTCACTACGGTGCCACCACGCCCACCTGTAGAGGTGGTGGCGAGCTTCTCCCGAGAGCCTCTGCGCCCTTGGAATGCTCCGGTTCTGTGGGACGGGTTCGACGGGTGTCTGTAAGTCAGTAGTAACACTGGCGATGGTTGCAGGCATTAATTCCCCTTCCCCACAAGCCCAGACTTTGTCGACCGTTAATTCGTGTGCCACGGAGGTTTGGGATTGTTTGTTATTTTACAAAAGTATTAGTTAACTAAACATTCTAATTTCTCCAGTGGCCCAACGGAAGGGTACTGCTGGCTTACACTAAAAGTGGACCAAAATCTGATACTCACTGTTATTATGTAAGTATCCACTTTTTCAATTTGATTGATATTCTTTCATATACACACTTTTTTTTAAACCCTTAACTAGCACAGCCAGTTCAGTCACTAACATAACCTTTGGGTTGTTTATTCAAAACCCTGGCCTTCCTGGTGTCCTTATTAATTTTAGCTCTAGAGCCAGAAATCAGTGCGAATTGCTTTGAGAAGCCTGACAGAAGTCTGCCGGTTTAGCAGTAACTAGATAGAGCCCTTAATATGAGCTAACTGCTGTGCAGTATTTTTCTTGGGTAGAGCAAGTGGGTGGATGATGAAAACAGCGTGTTCTCTTGACTTACAATAACCTTGATTATGGCCAAAGTTCTTTGCCTAACAATAGCTTTGGTTATATTCAAAGCTATCAGAAAATGACTGTGTAAATATTAAATGTAAGATTTGGAAAGCTCTCATTTTTATATGTGGGTGTGTGTATACACATACGTACGTACATATATGTCTAGTGGAGATTTGTCTCAATTTTTAGTTCTACTAAATCTTAGTTTAAAAAACACAGAGGCAAGGAGTATCTTGAAACAGAATGTCCTTTCCAGTTATTCAATTTAGTCTTGGCCTCGCCTTTGAAATGTGACCTACAGCAGCCATCAGAAGTAAAATGCAATCATCACAAAGTCAATAGCAAGAGTCACAGGGAGAGAGTGACAAGTGGAACTGAAGAAGGGGTAGCAGTGCTGTGGCAGAAATCAGGACATGTGAACACAGGAGGCAGTTCTGGCATAAAGAGGAAAAGTAGAACAGCTGAAGTGATGATTTTTGTAAAAGTTTGTCATATGTTTTGAAATCAAGACAAATCTTCTGAACTTGGCAATATAGAGTAAAACCTCATAAAACCGGAAGGAGCAGTACTGGAGGGCAGGGTTTCAACCTTTCCTGAACCCTTTGGAATTCTCCCATGCAGTCTTCTTATTTCACTTGCAAAATACCCTATATTCACATTTATAAGTTATAAAGTTTCAGAATGGGGAAGAACCAAATGTCAGTGACTACCTGGTGAACTTTCAGAGTGTTTCCAGAACTCTAAATGCATCCACTCTTCCATGTCTGCTGCTTTCCACTTGCTTTGACAATCAAAGCAACTCACAGCAGCTTCCAAAAATGTATGCAAATCTAGGGAAAACACCACAACAGTGTTGTACGGGAGAAACAGTTTCTGTGTGTGTCTACGGAACAGGGTGCACTGTTAATGAGTATTCTGATAGTCAAAGAAAATCCAGGGCGTTCCAGTGCTGATGTGGTAAACAGAACAAAAGAATAAAATTTAAAAGTAGCCAGGTATGTCGTTTACTCTCTTAGTTTGAATTTTGTACAGAAAACTAGAGCTAGAATGGAACAGAGGGAAATGGCAATGTTCTGTGATTTATACAGTATATATAAATAGTATAGGTGAAAAATATGTATTATAGATATAACAGGTGAAAAAATATATAATATATATATATAAATATATATGCATATTTTACCCTGGATAATCCTGAAAAAATACCAAGTGTTTAGCCTGTTCGCACAGGGCCGGGAGCCTTTGATAATAGGACTTGGGTGGTGGCGACACCTAGGGGCCTGACGTCTGAGTACAAGTTCCAGAGTGGACTTCGTATTGCATTTTAATCGTCACCATAGCAATGAGAAAGACCTGTGAAGGTAACTTGAAAGGAAATCTAGCTTTAAAAAAGTCTTTTCAGTATATATTTACAAATGTTAAATTGGAAATGAAGGCCTGAGGAAGGGGCAACCTCTCGGTATTTCAGAAAGTGGCCTGAGTGGGTCAGGAGAACTGTGTTCTCAGAGGAGGTGGGGGTCCTGCCTTCCTGGGGAGGCAGGGAGGGCGGGGAGAGCTGTGGAGGCAGCGGCTGATCACCAGAGGCCTCATGCTTGAATTTACCTTAGTGCAGGGCTCCTTCTCAAAGAGTTCTAGAGAATTTTAAAGTTAACTTTAGACCAAATAAGATTTCCCCACACCCAATCACAGGGTCTTGCACCAATAGGTGACAGAAAATATTTTATTAAGCATGTCTCTGCATTTTGGTGGAGTGACATAGTGGGCTGCCTCTCATCCCCCTCCCAGCCCTGACCCACCTGGGCCAGCAGAACACCTCTGGGTCAGGTCCCAGAGCCATCACCTGCAGCTTCCCTTGCAGCTCAGGGAGAAAGAGGAGATGGAAAGAACACAAGGACAGAGAAGATGAGCCCAGAGGCATTTTTTCTGTTCATGCATTCTGTAAAAACATTAATTAAGCACTGTTTTAGTTTCCTATTGCTGCTGTAACAAATTACCCAAACTTAGTGGTTAAAACAACACAAATCTATCTTAGCATCCAGGAGGTCAGAAGTCCAAAATGGGTCTCACAGGCTAAAATCAAGCTGTTTGGCAGGGATACATTCCTTTCCGGTGGCTCTAGGAGAAAATCCATTTCCTTGCCTTTTCCAGCTTCTAGGGGTAGCCCACGTGCCTTGGCTCAAGGCTGCATCCCTTGACCTCTGCTTTTACCTCACATATCCTTCTCTGACTCTTACACTTCTTTCGTCTTAAAAGATCCTTGTGATTACATTGGGCCCACACAGATAATAATCTAGGATAAACTCTCCATTTCAAGATCATTAATTCCATCTGCAAAGTCCCTTTGTCAACATAAAGCAACACATTCACAGGTTCAGGGGATTAGGATGTGGACATCTTTGGGAGGAGGAGGGCATTATTCTGCCTCGAGAGGCATCTTATAAGTCAACACCGTGCCAGCCAGGCTCAGGAGATACAGGTTCTTGCCTCTAATAGGGTGGGGTAGGGATCATGCATATAAATCAGATTATCCAGCAGTACGAACAGCGGTAATTGTCGGTAACTCAGTAAGAAGCTAGCTCAGCTGAGGCAATCAGTTCAGGCCTCCTAACGCAGGTGACATGTGACCTAGTTCTGAAAGACCAGGACGAGTTAGCTCCGGGGGTCAGAAAGGGAGTTTTAAGCAGAGCAAATAGCATATGCAAAAGTACAGGCATGTAAAATAGCCCAGCAGCTTCCATGGTTAATAAGATGTTGGGTTGTGTTGCTGAAGTGGCGGGAGGTGAGGCTGAACCTAATGGCCCAACCACGTCACGAGAGGTTGCTCGTCCTGCCATAATATCTGTTTGGGGCTCAAAGAAAGAGAAAATTGATCTTCTCTCACATAAACATTTCTTCCCAGCGTTCATGGTATAGGAAATGATGTTCAACCCTGGTCAAACAGCCAAATGTATTTTCATCTACCTTTTTATTAGCTACTTCTAATAATAAAAGAAAAAGGAGCTAAGAAGCTAGAATGAAGATAAGCAATTGATAATCCAATGAAAAAAGACAATATCTAGAGAAAGATCTAAAATATATTTTTCATAATAAGACTCTTAATATAGTTCTGTTCTCTCACCACTGCCTCATGAAAATTTTAGTGAGATTTTCATTAAGAAAAAAAGATTACCGTGGTAAAGACCCAAAGGTGAATTGTTAAGAAATGTGAAACAAAAGTGATATTATTGAATCACACTAAAGAGCTTGTAAAACATATATGTCCCTGTTATTATGGAAATTTTATTTGATTTTTATCTTTTGAATATGGGCTAATCCCCAGCTGGTGCTTATTTCACTGGCCGACAAGAGAAAAGAAAAATGAGGCTAGAAAAGCATGAGGGTCCCTGGACGGAGGTGGACTGAAGGTTAGAGGTGACCGAGGTATCGGTGTTTCCCAGGCAGTGTCAGGAACTGAGGCTGCACCAGACCATAATGGGCTGTGGGATTTGGACAGGAACCTGGAACTCTTGTTACTCAAGTGTGATCCAAGGAGGAGCAGCACGTGGAGCCTGCTACACCCCCACCCCAGTCAAAATCACGTTATAACACGTTCCCGGTGATTCAGAGTCACAATGAAGTTTGAGAAGCACAGCTGTAGGTATTAGAAGGCATTGAGGGATTTAAAGTAAGAGTGTCAAAGAACCATATTTGAATTTTCAGAAAATCACCAAATTGGCAGTGAGAGAGAAGATGGGGTGTGGGGAAGGGGGACCTGGGGAAGAATAGAGGCTGGGAGACCAATTAGACAGTTAACTCAGAGAGGATAAGGGCTTGAACTAGGGTCATGGCCATGGAGATGTCTTATCAGCTGTTGTGGAGAGGGAGGAGTAAAGGGTGACACCCACATTTTCTGGCTGGGTTAGTGGATGCAATTAACCAAAATAGGGGAGTAACGAGGCTGCTTTTGGACACTGTGAGTCTGAGGTGTAGATGAAACACCCAGGTGGTTAAAGTCACCACTGGACAGCACAGTGGCTGTGGTGAGATAGTTCAGGAAGTCCCAGAGAACGGGAAAAGACCACTCCGAGAAGTAGAAAAACCAGTAGAAAGTATTGTACAGAAAGCCAAGAGAGAGAAGAGTCTCAAAGAAAGTTCACATCAAACAGACACTAGAACACATCCTTTGGATTTGACATTCCGGAAGTTTTGGGTGAACTCCTTAATTATTTATATGCCAAAGAATTGCGGGCAAGAATTGTTGAAATTGGGAGGTAGTGAATAGAAATGGAATAGGACCAGGGACGGCAGGTAGAAAGTTACTAAAGAAAAAAATCTAAGTTGGGGCAAGTGGACTTGTAGTAGTAGGTGTGACTTTAAGGACTCGCACAGAAGCAGACAAGGCGCTTGAAGAGGAGAAAGCGTCAGCAGAAATCTTATAAAAGCCAAGTGAAGCATGGGGAGCCCAGAAATAAGAAAAATGGAGAAAATGGAGATCAGAAGTGTTAGAGGCTCTATGAAGATTTTTACAGAAGGAAAACAGAGAAGAAGGTTGGAAATTAGTAATAGAGACAGGGGTGACTCTTTTTAAAATTGTAGTCATTAAGAGCGTCTTCAATTTTGTGCTATCTCATTGGGAGCAAAGTTCTTACGAACTTAATACAGAGTTCTTAATATGGAGTTAAACCGCCCATTGTCTTACATAACTAACAGCTTCTCAGCTGTCTGTTCATGTTACACAATGTGTTCGAAGCTCTCCATGTGCTAGGCCTCCTATTACCTCTCTGTATTTCCCTCCTAGGTGTAATTCTTTAGTGCATTAGAAACTGGGTGGGCTTCATCAAGTTCTCGTACTTTCTTAATGCTTCACAGACCATGAGCTACAGAGAGATGCTTTTCATCGTGGTAATTTATTTTTTAGTGTCTTCAAAAAATGTATGCTTCTGGAGATCTGTTCTCCTCATAGAGAAAAGCCCACAAGAAGGCTTCCACACGGGTGAATGGCAAAACCTCACAGACACTTGGGTCACTAGCTGTGCCTAATTTTCCCTTCTCCTATTCTAGAATAACTCACTGAAACTTGATTTAAAGCTATCCTTTTGTGCCCATAATTTTTGTGTTCCTTTTTTTAAAAAAGTAATTAAAACTAAAAATGAGAGACTAATTACTATACTTGTAGGAGTCTTTCTTTTTACTTAATCATTACATACAATAATTTCCTCCTCTAAACAAAACATCATAAATCTGAAAGCCTGCTAATTGGTTTAGTTCAGTTGTTGGCCCTACAGGGAGACCTCCCATACATGGTCTTCATTCATTTAACACTATTTGTTTACTGTCGTCTTTCCCAGTTTACACATCTCCTTTCCGCTTGCATAATGTCCATAGTTGAATTCACCCAATACTGAACCAGGTTCTGATGCTTCCATCGTCTTTCTTTAAACCTACCTCATTTACCACACAACTGCTCCTCACTGGGTAACCTGGTGTTCATTATCAGCCAACATGCCAGCACTTGTAGCCAACTATGGCCCAAGGTTAACTTTGGATGTGAGGCAAATGGGACCAACCTGCTTTGTTAAATACAAGCAATGAGAACTAAAGTTAACACGTTAGGCGTGGCTGGATCTCAGCACCCCAGCCATGTTGCCAGGGCTCTTTCTCTCCAACTCTCTGCTTGAGTCTGTGTCTGGCTTCATTTCACAGAGAGGGTCTTCCATGCTGAAGGAAAGACAGCTCCAGGTTCTCATGGTCTTTAAAACTAAGGACTATATGTCAAATATCAAGGGAGACTTTGGCCAGTCTGGGTCACATATCAACCCTACAAACAGCCTACCAGAACCACATGGAGTCGGGAGGAGTGGTTCCCAAAAGAAAAGTTGGGGAGCAATTGCCAGATGTCAGCAGCCATGCTGGTCAGATGAAAATGACAGATGTCTACTACATCCCAAATAATGAGTGAGATTAGCCATTTGGAGATGTTCTGAAAATGATCAGAAACCACATAAATCAAGAAGCAATCAGACGTTGTGAAAAGCAGAACTTGACTTGAGGCAGAGTCAGGATATGACAGTATAACAGAAGATCGTAGCCTGACTGGTATCATGATATGATACCAGAAGGAATGTGAAGGGGAAGAGAGAGGTCCTCATAGAGAAGGGGAGACGAGACCAGAACTGTGTCAGTGAGCCCCAGAAGGACCCCGACAGGATGAGCAAGTATCTTTTAGCAAACACATTGAGCACCTACTATATTCTAAGCTAGTGGCTTTCAAACTTTTTGACCATGAGCCATATTGAGAAATACATTACATATAAAACCCATATACACACACAAACACACTCACCATATAATTATAATAAAACTATATTAAACAATATTTACTATTTCAATACACAGTCCTCCCTGACGTTTTCCATTCAGTCTATTGCATATTTCTAAAATTCTTGTGTATTAGTTTGCCAAGGCTGCCATGACAAAGTATCGCAGATGGGGTGGCTTGAACAACAGAAATTTATTTTCTCACAGTTCTGAAGGCTGAAAGTCCGAGATCAATGTGTCAGCAGGATTAGTTTCTTCTGAGGCCTCTCTCTTTGGCTTGTAGATGGCTGTTGTCTCCTTGTGTCTTCACATGGTCTTTCCTCTGCACATATCTGTGTCCAAATTTCCTCTTCTTATAAGGACACCAGCCATACTGGATGGACCCACCCTAAAGGCCTCATTTAAACTTAATCACTTCTTTAAAGGACCTATCTCCAAATACAGTCACATTCTTAGGTATGGGGGGATTAGGACTTCAACATATGAATTTTGGAGGACACAATTCAGCCCATAACATCCTGATTTCTACCCAGTAACTTAATTTCACCGCCCACCATTGGGTTGTGACACGCAGTCTGTAAACACTGTTCTAGGCAAAGGAGAGAGTGCCTTCCGTCAGTTCACTGTCTGGCTCAGGGCTGGGTAGGCTTTTTCTGTAAAGGGCCAGATAGTGACGATCATAAGCTTTGCTGATCACAGATGGTCTCTGCTGTAATTCCTTTTTGTTTTTCTTTATAACACTTTCATTCTTAGCTCGAAGTTCACGCACAAATGGACCACGGGTTTGATTTAGCCGGTGGACTGGTAGTCTGATCGCTCGCTTGGCAGGCACTGCCTTCAATCCTTCCAGAAGAGGACATTATGTTAAGATAGTCTAATTCCTCCATTCTGATTCTAATTCTCCTTGCACAATCTCTGGAAATAATTTGGCTTTCCAAGTAGATTGTCCGACTTCTAAGAAAGTATGTACTGTTTGGAAAACACAATATTCTGGATTACTTAGCAGTTATTTTCTAATTTCAAATTAATAAATTGGCAATCTGATTTTCACAACCTCTGTGTCTGTGTGTAATTTGTGTGTATTTGTGTATAATGTATTTGTTTCAGTGAATCAGCTCCACTCAGCATTCACTGAAAAACATTAGTTTGGAGGCCTGTTCTCTGAGAGCTAGACCTTGGAACAGGGTCGCCACAGGTTGTTCCGTCCTGGGTGGCCCAGTCTGGGAAAGCAGGCAGCATCCCTTTCCCCAGCACTATCAGTGTTCTATAGGGGCAAGTGACTGAATAGGAAGAACAGCTGAAATCTGACAGAGACATTGCATTCTTGGTGCCAAAAGGGCAGACCTGGGTTCCACTCCATCCTACTTTTTGGTCCTTTCAGGAATCATTTTACTTCTCTATCCATCTCTTTGCACATAGACTGTCTAGAAAGATGGCTGTCAACACATTTTCCATCCCAGTACCTGCAAACCACTTGCCCCATCAAGAGGTAGAGTCTGTTTCCCCCGCCTTTAACTGTGGGCTGGCCTAGTGACCCGCTGTGACCAGCACAATGTGGTGGGAGTTGATACTGCACTAATTCCAGGCCTAGGCTTTACGAAGCAGGGCAATTTCTGCTTTTGCTCTTGTGGGCCCTAGCTACCATGTAAGGAAGCTCAGGCTGGACTACTGAATAATGGCAGACCCCACGGTGAGACCCAGCCAGCCCCGCGCTGAGGCACCAGACATGTGAGTGAAGGCATCTTGGGCGTTTCAGCCTCGCTCAGTGCCTGGCTGAATGCAGCCACCCTCATAATCCTGGCTGACACTGTGTGGGCAGAACCTCCCAGCCGAGCTGACCCATCCCACTGAATCACAGGAAATAATAAATTGTTGTTTTAATCCATTAAGCTTTAGGGTGGCCTGTTTCACTGAAACACCACATTGTCTTCTCTCTTCTTACCCCTCCCCCCAGCGGAAGGCCTCAGAGCTCTGTCCTCCCTGCGTTGGAGGACAGCAGAGTGGAGGAGGAGATAACCCAGAAAAGCTCTCGGGTAATCCTGCTGGTACCCTCTCTCAGTTAAGGATAGTTTGGGCTGCAACTAATAGACAAAGCCCCAGTTACAGTGGCTTAAACGACATGGAAGTTTATTCCTCTGTCATGTGAAAGCCTAGAGATACTTTGTGAAGCAACTGGTCAGAAACAGGATAGAGTGCCCCAACTTATTCTACTTTGGTTGAGAACACGCCTTTTCCAACAGAGGGATTCTATAACTTTCTCTGCCCCCCAGTTGGCATTCTCGATTTCAGGTTACTAAAATGATGCTTACTCCTTCAGAGGGGCCCGACACGAACTCTGAATGTAAGTGCACCTAGATTTTAGCTTACAACACATTAGGGGGAAGCTCCTCAGATTTAGCCATGGCATCCTAGTCGCCGTCTCACTGCATTACACTTGAAGAGAGGCCAGCTAATGAGAAGTATCTTTTTAGAGAAACCAAGAAGCCCAAGATTGGATTGTCTAATAACTAGCCGAGGTGAATTAGTCATAATTGTCAAGCTGCAGGGCCCCTCATTTGCACAGTCCCCTTTCAAGGCTATGGGAGGAGTCCTAGCAATATGCTCACGTGATCATATGTTTGTGGAAAAGCAACCATAAGACTGGCTAGGACAGCTGCCTTTTTCCCTTTTGATGTACTCTCTGTCACTCTTTCTCTTATGCCAAGTGTGTTGGAGCGGCCATGGGCCAAAATCTGGCTAAGGGGAAGCTGAATTGGGGATACACTTAGTTTGAGAAATATTTGTGTGGATCGTGGTCACTTCTTTGTACAGGGAAGTCATCGCTAACTGGCCTGGTGTGGGATGAGCTCTCAGAATACTCCTACTGCCCACTGTGCTCATTCATAGCATCACGGCACATCGACGCGGGGCCAGAGGTGGAATCATGCTGTAAACACGTCCTACCACAGCTGCCCTCACAGCATCTGGGCACAGAAGAAAAAACAAGGCTCTGATGGACAGAGCCATAAACCAGTCTATGGAAAGTTTTTCCAGTCATCAGCATGTGAAGTTGTACACAGAGGATTCAGTTCTCACTGATGCCTCATCGGAAGAGAACATCTAACCAGCTAACATCTGTCCAATCCTCCTCTTTTTGCTGAGGAAGACTGGCCCTGGGCTAACATCCGTGCCCATCTTCCCCTACTTTATATGGGACGCCGCCACGGCGTGGCTGACAGGCAGTGCGTCGGCGGGCTCCCGGGATCCGAACCCGCGAACCCCGGGCTGCCAAGCGCGGACTAAACCGCTGCGCCACCGGGCGGCCCCTGAGTCAAGATTTTTAGGGTTGGTCACCAACCTAAATGGTAAAAATCTTGCCTCTTTAGGGCAGTATGAAAACAGTAGCACCTGCTATCTGCCATTTTAGTGAAATCTCTGAGATGGACGTCCTTAGGCTCTTCTTATCGTCTTCACAGACAGGGGGTCCTGGACCTTCGTATGTGCACCGAGCATCCCTTATGTGGGTCTTCTCCTAGCTTCACGGCTCTGGTTACTGTTGCTGGACATTACCAATGGGAATGTGGTCACCTGTCAGCCGCTGAGGTCAGTGCTATAGCCACTATTTCACTCTGTTGCCACACTGAAATGGTCAAGAATGAAGGTGAAAAAAAAGACGGTGACTGTGCTGTGTGTTTCCAGCAGTTTCCCCAGTAGTAAAGATATTTTATTTGATTCACTCTTGAGCATTACACTTTCTCCATTCCCTTCTCTCCAGGAATTTGGAGAGGAGCTCTAGGAAGGCTGTGTCAGGAGATAATATCACTCAGGGCTCCACTCTGAACGTCTCTCCCTCCCCCATTCAGGGATGATGGCTTTAGCAAATGTCCTCTGAATCTCATCCCTCTTGAGCCACTTTCCCCTTTTATTCTTTAATCCTTTGTTCAGGAGGGTAAGGGACATCTGTGGTTCCCCAGTTGTTGAGGACACTTTCTAAGGAGCCCATTGTCTGCGCCAATGCTTCTACTCATTATCTCTTCAAAGTTCATGAGACCCTTGTGTAAATAAAGCCATTGGCTGTGTGGCCAGCAGCTGATCATGCCATGTTGTCCCTAAATTCACAGCTCTGGCTGCACAATTTCCATCTTTATTCTTGGGCTCTTGTGATCTTTGTCCTCGGAAGCTCTAGGTGATGTGCCTGTTAGGACTAATTCTTTCTTATATTGTAAAGTCCAAGGTGCACACTCTAATTTTTATTGCTCATGTCTCTCCTACTGGGATATCATCAGACTTGTCTGTTTTTGTTGTGCTCACATAACTCTTCCCTGTGCTATTGCTTTGATGAATACCAATGCCTTATCTTTCCTCTTCACAGAAACGTACCGGGTTTCTCCACTGCCAATCTGGGAGACACTTCATCCTGGCTTTCAAAAACCTTCCCAAACCCCTGTGCCTGCCCTGTTCCTCTCTATCTCCAGCTTTTCCCTATCATACACACCTGCTTCAGTCTGGCTGATCTCTTCTCTTGGAGTGTGCCTTTCTCCCACCCAATGCAGAACCATTGCTTGTCCATTTCTCCATCTGGAATGTCTTTCTTCCCCTGCCCTCCCCCTAATCAGCCTTCAAGCTCCAACCCAAGTCCTTAATTCTTTCGGAGGACTTTCTTGAGTACTTCTGCTGATTTTTAACTCATTCCTTTTTGAATGGTTCTATAACTTGTTTCCAGAATTTCTCACTTGTCACTTGATTATCACCAATAATTCATGTTTTTTAATCTCCCCAAGGAGATGATATATTTTTTGGAAATAAGGGCCAAAATTTAGGCTTTCCATCCTTCCTTCCCATTGACTTTATCACAGGGCTTTCCCATGTGAGGCACTGAATAGGCATTTGGTGAGCAAAAGACCTACATCATCTGGAGCTGGACTGTTCTCTGTCGCAGATGGACATTTGCCTGATGTTGAACTGACCCTCAGAAGGGATAGATGATTAATTTCCTTAGGTCGTGCAGTTTTCTATCTATCTGTCCAGTTTCCTGCTATCATCATCAATAAAAATTTAGCAGTTTACATTTGATGTAGAGGTTTTTTCCTGTTAAGTAACTCTACTCCTTGCATCATCTCTAATCTTCTAAAACCTTCTCTTTTGTTCGGGTTCCCTGTGAGGCAGCCATGTTTTAGTGCAGCCCATTCCTGGCCTCAGTGTTCTGTGGTATCTGGTACGCAGATTCCTTCTTTCACTGTTGATGACACAGTACAGGGATTGGCAAACTTTTTCCATAAAGGGCCAGAACATAAATATTTTAAGCTTTGTAGGCCATGTGGTCTCTGATGCAACCACTCGACTCTACCATTGTAGCATGAAATCAGCAATAGATAATACATAAACAAATGATGTGGCTGTGTTCCAACAAAACTTTTTTATGAACATTGAATTACATATTATTTCCATGTGTCATGAAATATTATTCTTTTGATTTTTTTTTTTTTTTACAATCATTGAGAAGTGTAAAAACCATTCTTAGCTGGTAGGCTTTACAAATACAGGTGGTGAACTAGATTTGGCCTGTCAACCCCTGATACAGTATATTAAAGTGCAGCCTAGACATCAGCCAGAGTACTTTAACTGGAGGTAAGATTGGTTAAGCTGGGTTCCCTGGCCCATGGAATTTCAAAGACCATCCTATGAAATATAGCCCCTTCTCTGAGCTCCTCAAAAAAATTCCCACTCACACAAGTCTTCTTGAACAAAACGGACTTACTAAAGATTTGAGAGGAGGAGTTTGTCACAGAAATCTAAGCCATGTCCAATGAAATTGTGACATTATACTTCTTCAAAGGTTGTTCTATCATTTCACCACTGGGTTTTGTTTTTCCTGAATAAATACTATGTCTTCATTAAGAGGACTGGTTCAACTTTTCACAAAAGCAGTACATTTTCTCTCCTTTCAAATGTTGGACATTCATTTGTTCATTCATTCAACATGTATTTATTGAATGTCTAATATAGCGCTGTCCAAAGAAACTTTCTGCAATGATGGAAATGTTCTATATTTGCACTATTCAATACAGTAGCCATTAGCCACATGTGACTATTGAACACTTGAAATGTGCCTAGTGAGACGGAAGAACTGAATTTTAAATTGTATTTCATTTAAGTCGATTTAAATTTAAATAGCCACAAATGGCTAGTGCTACCATATTGATGAGCACAGATCTAATATGTGCAGGCCAGTTAGATGCCCTAAGAGGCTGCATTAATACTCAATTCCTGAAACTTAGTACAGAGTTGGGACTGGGCAGGATTTACTAATTAAAATTCTCGAGTTTATCATGGCTGCCTTGTAATCAATCCGTTTAAAGCTTTCACTCTTCACTCCTGTCATGTAACTGAGGAGACTCCCTGGCTTTCAGGTTCTCTCTTCTTTTTCACTTCAGTTGTACACAAATGCAAAAGTTCTTTTCCCTCAAAGGCATGTTCCTCACACAAAGCACATCTTCAGCCATGTGTCTAAAGGCTATATCGATTCCAGCTGTTTCTTTACGAAGTACATAGACTCAACAGCTAGTCTTTGTTTTTAATGCCTCCCCACTTAGGCTAAATATTTCATCTTAAATACTGTTTTAATATGTTAACATGGAGATGATCCATATGGAAACTATCCTATGGAAATACTGATGGTTTGTACACAAAAGGGTTGATCTAGCTGGATTAGGAAGGTTTTGATGTCATGCTAGGGCATTTCTCAGAAATGTCGATGGACACTTAATTTAATCACTGCAGATAAACACAGTCCCTCGGGCAATGAAGCCAAACTTTTGGCATTGTCACACGGATATAATTAATTTGTGTATTATAGCAAAGCTGGAATCATTGTTACCACGCCACTTGGAACAGTCTGCCGGTGAGTGTAATATTCAAATACATGTGGATCTTGGAGAAGCTTGGACCTACAACCTCAGAGGCTAAATTACTGTTGGAATGCACTCCAAAATTATGGATCAAAACAAGATGGTAGCCAAGAGGGCAAGCATATTCAGGAGACCAGGTATCTCTAGCTTTCCCTAGTTGTTTGAGTTGCTTAGGGTGTAGGGTTCAAGATATGAGATATTGATAATTAGTTTCCGGATTAAAAGATAGATATAAAATACCCAGTTTGGACCTTGTCATTTAATAATCACCTGACAAATGTTAGTTCCCCTTTTCCCCACTTTGCTTCCTGGCCTTTGAGACTTCTGTTCCTGGGGAAGAGCCACATCTACAGGAGCCCTCTTCCAGGGAGGCTGAGACCAGATGACCCACCTCCATGGAACAGAGGTGCCCTGGAGGGACTGCGGGACAAGATAGGGAGAGCTAGCTCTGACCAAGCTGCTCACACAAGGTCACGGGCAGTTGGAAATGGCATTCCTCTCCATCCTAAGTATTTTCAACCCAGAACATGAAAAATTCTTACAGAGAATGTTCCAGAAAACATGAGCTCAAATTAAAAACCACTTAAATGCAAAAGGAAATAAACTACTATAACCAAGACACGGCAGAAAAAGCAAACTGCAGAGTTAGAGGTTGGCTATTGGAGATATTTGATCCCAGAATATAAAATAGAGTACTAATATGCTTAAAGAATATAAAAAGTATTGAAAATACGAGTGGGACAAAGGAATTTACAAAATGACCAGGCAGGATAAAAAAATAAAACTTATGGAAATAAAGAAATATATAATTATTGAAATGAGAAACTCCATGGATAAGTTAAATAGCAGTTAGACCTAGATTAAAGGAGATTTGTGAATTGGAAGCTAGATCTGAAGAAATCATTCAGAATTAAATTAGAGATTAACAAGATAAGAAATATAAAAGGAAGGTCTATAGTAAGAAGTCTTAACTATATTCAATGCAGAATTTCAGAAGAAGATAATAGAATGAAAGAAAGACGATATCCGGGAAGACACTGAAAATTTTCCAAAACTGTAGAAAGACTCAAATTCTCAGATACAGGAAACCCAAACAAATCTTAAATCAGATAAATAAAAAGTAATTTTTATTTAGACTCATTGATGTGAGGGGACACAGAGAAGCTTATAAAAGAATCTAGGAAAAAAAGACAGATTATACTAAAATTAGGTTAACAGCTAACTTCTCAATTGCATCAGTGAAATCTAGAAAACATCTTCAAAGTGCTGAGAGAAAATAACTATCAATTTAGAATTGTATGCTTACAGAAAATGTCTTTTCAGACGAGAGCAAAATATAAAATTTCTAACAAATGAAACCCAAAAATGTTCATTACAAGTTCTCAACCTAGCCTAAAAATAACATGTAATGTCTAATTAAAGGGTAATTTACAAATTGTCCTGAATGAACATATATGTTCATAACCAGAAAACAAAACTACCACTCATACATGTAGCACTATGAGTAACACAAAAGGTACTCCCCCATTTTAAATTTCTATGACCAGTGTGAGCATAGGGCCTGGACAGGATAGATGGTCAACAAATATTTGCTGACTGACTGAATATTTGACATAATTTATTGTTTGTGCATCCATTTGACTCTTCCCATTTGGGCATTTATATAAGCATGTCATTTTCAAAGCCACCAAACCTATCAGGGTTCTGCTGATTATCTTCTAATAGCCAAATTGGCTTATCTCAGGTTGGAGAACTAATGAGAAATATTTTAAACAAACTCAGTGTCGGTTTACATTGGAAGATACTTGCTGGTAATGCAGTGGGGAAGAGGGCGATCAAATCCCACCCCATGAATAACAGCTCATGTCCAGTTCCACGGGGTCTATAAATAGCCGTGGAAGTATAGTA
Source organism: Tapirus indicus (assembly GCA_031878705.1). NCBI lineage: Eukaryota > Metazoa > Chordata > Mammalia > Perissodactyla > Tapiridae > Tapirus > Tapirus indicus. The sequence continues at coordinate 7,157,418 of CM062933.1, forward strand.
TCAGGAGTACTGCTTTGCTGGTGGAACAAAAGAGATTATTTTTAATTACATTTTGGCATAAGCTCAAATAGGCCTTTAAAAAGCAATGGATAGTGTGGTGGAAAAAGTGTTACCTGGTAATCAAGAGACCTGGGTTCCAGTTCTGGCTCTCTGTGCATCCAAGCTGAACGCTTTGACACTGAGTCTCCATTGTTCGTTTCTGAACCACGCATCCTGAAGTGGTTGGTCTCAAGGGGGTTTGCCGCCTTTGTGATTCTATAATATTTCACTATAAGAGTGATGTTTGCAAAAGCTTTATTATCCCTGTTAACAAAACAGCTACAGCAATATCTTTAGGTGTGTTTTCAGAAATGCTATCACTGGGGCTCCTTGACTCTCATTGTGCTCTGAGTCCACCATTAGGGCTGACATACCCTTACACAGTAGACACTAGGGCCCATGGTACTTTTAGGGGCCCATGAAAATATTTTAATTTTAATTTCTTTTAAAATCAGAAGAAAAAAAGGAACATAATAATGATGAATACATAATAATAAATGCAGCCTTGATTTATATTTGTCTTTATACCAACTCAGTTATAAAATATAATTTTTAACTTTTTTTTAATTAAGGAAAGAGCCCACAAGTCATAATGCTGTCCTGCCCACTACAGGTCCCGATGTATGTGAGGAACTCCTGAAATGTTTTTAAAGTTAATAACAGATTAATAACAGAAAAATTTTGAAATCAGTAGTAAGGAATATAAAGAAGTGATCATTCCAACAGACTGATGAGAATCATAAAAGAGAGGATCAGCAGATGAGGGGATTTCAGGACTGAGGTATAGAAGAAAAAACCAAAAAAATTCCTTTAGCCACATGGCTAAGAGTTCTAGGGATTCCTAGCGAGATAACATTGGACGTTATTATAAATACACAGTGCACAGTGTTTACAGTTTGCAGTAAAGAACTGTGCCCAAGCTAATTTAGAGTAATGTGTTTATAGTTCTTATTCCAGATGGTCTTTATTAAGTTATTCTCAATTTTTGTGATCTTTATTAAGGGTTGAGTTAATGAGCTTCTCTAGTTTTAATGTCTATATCCAATTGATCTCAGTTGGTGTATTAACCATGGCTTTTATTTTCTGAGGCTTTGACATTTTGAGATCTTACTGACCCTGGGAGACTGCTTAGATAGCAAACTACTCACCTGTAAGTGCACCTTTCTTATGCAAGCCAGCCAATTCAGAGCCCACACCCCTCAACCACCTCCTATATGGGGTTGTCACACTCTGGGTCACTATCCACCTGCACTAATCACCACGGGGTCAGTACCAGACAACTAGGTACAGTCCCTATGCCCCAGAGCCTGCTGATATTATTCAAACTAGTCAATCCTAAGTCTGTCTACCCTGCCTCACTGGTTCCTTCCCATGGAAACTGCAATAAAGGCTCTTGCTCACATTTTCCCCTCACTCCTTCTGCCTGCTGACCAAACCTGGTGCTTCCCCATGTGGCCCCCCGTGGTGTGACCTGCCCCCTCCTCTTGGGATCTGTGAGTGTAACAGACTATCTTTTCAATGGCAGTTGTCTCCTGATCTCTTGGCCTTGCCATACCTGAATAGTAACAAAACCTATATTTTAAAATGATTGGTAATTATCGTTAAGATTCTGGTAACTAGGATGGGAAGAGTAGGCTAGAAGCTCTCTTCACTGAATACCAGCTTAGCCAGCTGTCTTCTTATTTGGGTGTGTGACACACATTACTAGAGAACTTGAGAGTGTTTCCTCCACACTGTTCATAGAAGAAAAACACACGATCCGGCAATTGTTAATATTCTGGCCACTAGATGAAGAATTTCTGTGGTTAGGTGAAATGTGTGAAATGTAATTGTATCCAGACACTTCCATAGCCACAGGAGAAAGCAGAGGAGAAGGGAGCCATGCATTGCATATGATTCCTTTCACTGCTAGTCAGTGAGGGAAAGCCTAAAAATGTACCACAGAGAAGGGAGGGTGTGAATGTCCTCAACAAATCAAAGTCAAGAGCATTAGTTGACACAAAATAAAGGTAAACTTTTTTAAATAAGAGGAATATGAATCACTCTCATGGGCCAGATGGAGATTTGGAGGGTGAGGCAGGAAAGAAATTAGATCTCACAGCGTGATGTGTATTTGATTCTAGATGTTTTAGGAGACAAAGAGCCCCAAGCTAGATTGGAAGGTGCCACTGGTCCTCCTCCTCTCTGCACCACAGAACCAGAGCTCCCTTCTCCCTTCCAGACCCCTGCCCCCCGAGAGTCCATGGGTCTGGAGAGCAGTTTACTCACTTCTCTCTGATCCAGGAGAAACCTGGAGGAGGAACAGAGCCCTTCACCAGGAAACGGGACAGTAACAAGACATCACGGTGGGGATGAGCTGTTACCAGTTCTGTAGGGAGCAGCAGTGCCTCGGGTCCTCATCCGCCATATTGGGGTAATAAAAACACTCATCCCTGAGGTTGTGGTCAGTTGAGAGATATCTGTGAAGCACTGGGCACACAGCCTGGTCCATGTGGCTGCTCATTAAGAGTTAGCTATTGCTGTTATCCACATAACACTTCACAGGTGAGGAAACTGAGACTCGAAGAGAGACTTCATAACTCTCCAGGGGTTATTGTTGGTAAATGGCCAGGCCGAGCTCCAACCCAGATCTGACTGACCCCCAAATCCACACCCCCACCACTATGCCACTTCCTCTGGTCAACAGAAGGCATTCCCTTTTGTGGGACTGCACTGAGACCTGTAGGATTTAACATCCTAACTCCCCCTTCCTTTGTTCCAATTCCATGCTTGCCACGTAGCCTTCCAGTGCCTTCCTGGGATCCTGTCAGAGGGGGTGCTCTGGGTAGCAGAAATGTATGACCAGCCAACAGAAAGGAACATTCCTGACCATTAATCCCAGGATCAATGAATTGACATTGTGGCTAACACAAAAGAAGTTTTCACTTTGCTTTTTGTTTTTTGTATCACTCAATCCTGATAACTCTGGGAGCACTGGCAAAATTCAGTTTCTGACCCTGGAAAGCTGGTGCACAGACCTTGGCTGTGGTCACCATAACAAGGAATCGCCACACTGTGCATTGCCCTCTGGCCTGGTCAGTCTTTCTCCCTCATCTCTCTCTGCCTGTCCCAGGCACTATGGAATTTTTCTGACAAGGCCCCAGTTTATTTTGCTATCTATGTCATCCTGTGACCTCAATGTGGGTCAGTGTTAATATTCTTCTTGACACTGAAATAATTTTCCATCTCAACAGCTGTTCTTTTCACTCCAATGAAAAGTTTTAAATATGGTCATTATTCTTGATCTTTCATAATTTAGAATTTCTTGATATTATTCATAGGAAACCAAGGATTCACTTCTGAGTGAGGGAAGTGGAAGTAAGGGGAGGCCTCTACAAAAATTCTCAAACTCTTGGGGAGGAAATACTGGTATTGAGTTAAATGATGTGATTTATTTGCTTTCTTCCAAGTTTGTAAGAATATTGGGAATTATTGTCTAAAATTGATGGCATCATGTTTACTGGTTTTGCTTGGGCACTTAAGTTCAGGCCTCAGCTGGGATGTGTTGGTAAAAGGAATACAGCGGGCCTCACCCAGGGCAGAAGCTGCTCTCTCGGATCATCCCAACACCTGGGACAAGTCGGCCCCCCCTGATGCTCAGAGGAGCGTGACTGTTTGGATAAAACTGGGCTCGGTACCTTCCTTCAGAGAAAGTTTTCTATCATTTTTTTTGAAGGGAGAAGGCAATTTTTGCCAATTGTTCCAGCCAATGGTAGGCACTACATACATGTATGTGGAAATAAGCAAAATCCCTCTGTGGGTAAATGAAGGAAAAAATGCTCACCCAATCTATATAAAGGATGATAATTCGTCCTTGTGCCCCACTCTAAGTGAATTTAAAACTCCAATCTTTTTGCACATAAATGGGGAAGTTATTTTCACTTTATAAAGTTAACTCTTCTTAGGAAAAATTCTTTAAAAGACTGGACATTGGTTTTTCTGAAATAACAGAAAAAAAATATATTAGCAAACTTTTGATAAATCTTCTTCCCTGTGCCCTGTATCTATGTTCCAGCCACGTTATGTGGTTTCTTGTTCTTAAACCATCCCAGCTCTTGCCTCAGTGCCTTTGCACAGACTGATCCCTCCACCTGGAAAGTCCTCCCACACATTGGGAGGGAATGTTGGAATTCTCCTCAGATTTCCGGCCCTCTCTGAGTACGAACACTCACACAGCATGACTATTCATCAGGTTGATCTTTCCCTCGTGTCCTCCCACAGCTTCTGTGTTCATTGTGAACACATTTTCTACTTCCTAATTACAAGTTCCATGAGTAAAAGGAACATGGCTAGACTTTTTGTACATCCCAGGGTGACGAGCCTAATAGCTTGTCTTGTCTAGAATGTGCTCACATTTTCCCCCCGGGGACCACTTGTAGCAGAGGAGTATATGCCTTGAGACTGCTTTCGGATGAAATTTCTTTGAAGCCATGTTTTACCTTAAAAATTCATGTGAATTTTACATTCAACTCCATCATATAGTATTAGTAATTTTCATACAAAAGTGTTTAAATTGACTGCTGCATAAAATTTAGACTCCAGCAGCTGCCTCACGGTCTACACTTTAGCGAGTTACACTTTCTAGCACACGGCCCTTGGGGTACACATCTCTCAGCTGAAAGAGGATAAGCAGGAGCTTTAAAATGTTTATTGAATTGAATTAAACAAGTGTAATGTAATGTACAGTGAAGTATTTGTTCCAAAAGCCGAATAATTGAGAATATATAGTCAAGACAGACAGGGGCTGCTTGTCGTTAAGAAGCCTAGAATAACGTTTCAGAGAATTATTTAAAATAGCATAAGGCCCCCAAAATGCATTGTACTCACATTTGCTGATGTTTACTCCACCTCTTCCGGTTCTCACTTTCAACTTGTGAAGTGGTTATGTTAACATGCTTGCAGCCGGTTGCTCTGAAAACCCACAAATGCAGAGTCCCACAAAAGGAAAATGCTCCCCCTATTTCCCTTTGGCAGATATTTCAGCCTATGAGCTTCTGGACTCATACCTATTTGCACAGTTATGTTAGAATAAAAGCTGAGAAGACTTTGTAAGTAACTGATACCTAGTATTAATATCTTATCTACCTGTTGAGAAGGTATAATTCAATTAAAAAAAATTTTTTTTCTTTTTTCTCCCCAAAGCCCCAGTAGACAGTTGTATATCATAGTTGTGCATCCTTCTAGTTGCTCTATGTGGGATGCCGCCTCAGCATGGCTTGATGAACGGTGCATGGGTCTCCGCCCAGGATCTGAACCAGTGATCCCCGGGCCCCCTAAGCGGAGCGTGCAAACTTAACCACTACACCACCAGGCCAGCCCCTATAATTCAGTTTTAATGGACATGTCTAAAACAGATTTCTAAAATGACCTTGAAGCATACCAGATTAATAAAAAGCCTTAGGAAATAAGTACATTGCTGAATTTGAACATATAAATAAATAAAACACCCCTAACTCTCACCCTCTGCTGATTAGACACTAGTGCTCAGGCACTTGAAGAAGTGTTTTCCTAAACAGCATTCCTATAGCCCAAAAGATGCTAGATGCCTCCCAAGTAAATACCTCTGTGATAACATGATAAGATGTGTAAGATAACATAATGTAATGGAGTGTAATATAGAATTCTCAGGGCCCTGTGGGAAGTGTGTTCATGCGAGAACCAGATGCTCTTCATTATAACCTCCACTGCAATCAAATCGATAATGGCAAAGTGCATTTTTTTAATATTTTTCTTTGTGTGTGTGTGTGTGTGTGAGGAAGATTAGCCCTTACCTAACATCTGCTGCCAACCCCCTTCTTTTTGCTGAGGAAGACCTGCCCTGAGCTAACATCTGTGCCTATCTTCCTCTAGTTTATGTGGGACACGACCACAGTATGGTTTGATAAGCGGTGCCTAGGTCCGTGCCCGGGATCCAAACCTGTGAACCCCAGGCCGCCACAGTGGAGCGTGTGAACTTAACTGCTTGACCACTGGGCCGCCCCGCAAAGTGCATTTTTAACCAAACAAGGCGACCTGAGCACAGATGTGACCTGTTCCCTTTGCACTCTCCACATATCCCGGCAAGATCCTTATTAATATCTGTTGAATGGAGGAGGGAAGTAGACCAGCACGAACAGCTACATGACGGAATTTTCTGTCTCTGCAGTAATGCCTCCCCCTACAGCTCTTAAATTCCTCTTCTCATCCAGAGTGGTGTACTTGGGCCAGGTGTGAAAAAGAGTGCTTTTATATTTTTCTCTCCCTGAATACTGCTTGTAGTTTTCCTTCCTTGCCTGCTTACAAACCAGCAGAGACACGATTTTGTCCCATCTGGCTTTCACAATGTGATGGAATGCCAGGCATCCATTGCTGCTTTCTTTATGCTTGTCAAGCTGCCCTGTTCCTTGTGTCGGGGCTCTCTGAAACAGCCATTCTGTCATTGAGAGCTTGGCTGTCTTTCCAGTGCTGCCCTTATTCTGAGTATTTTCTGTTGCACTTGGCTGAAATTGTATATATGCAGTAAAATCACTGAACTGAGGAAGATCTGCCTGCTGCTCCCGCAAAGCAAACAGCCTCCAGTGGAGCAACTCGTCATGGGTCCAATGATATTTCAGTCACACTGTGACTGTGCATGCAGGTTTAATCAACTTCGCCATAGACATAATTCACAGTGGATCCCTTTTGTTTCACTTAGCATCAGAATGAACACACACAGGAAGCTCATTTAGCCCCCACCATTTGTCATCAGCTGCCATGTTAAACATTGATTTTATTTTCCCAGGTCAAAAATGATGAAATCAATATCTAACATGGCCAGTTATATTTGCTCAGAACTCTTCATGCAGATTCCCTGACAAATTTTAAACATTTTACGGTGCATTTAATTTAAGGATTAAGTTTGTGAGCTTATAGATTTAAATGTCAGTAAAGGTTAGGAATTAATTGCACATGAAACTGATTACATTAAATTTTAAGGTAAGAGTAGTTATTAAACACACATGGAGATATTGCATTAGTTTATTGTTATGATCCACTAACTCATTCATCAGTTAATTTGCTCATTATTCATTTGACATATATTAATGCAGCATTTGGTATTTTTCAGAGAGCTTGAAAATAAAATGTTAGATATTGACATATAAAAGTGTCTTTAAACTGTAAAACTTCATTAAAATATTATATCTAAAATATGTTTTGTGTTTCAATTTATTCATTCATTCACAAAATGTTAGGCACTCACTGTGTATGGCCCAAGCCCTGTGCTAAGAAGTGTGGATTCACAGACAAATAAGAACTAGGAGCTCAGAGTTTAGGGAGAAAGAAGCAGGCACAGAAAAGGAGAGACTTGTTAAGAAGTCGTACCTCATCCACGGTACCCTCCTACGCGGTCTCCTGCTCCACGGGCTCCACAGAGGGGAAAAGGTGCCAGAAACCAGAGAGAAGAGAAATGTCAGCTCTGAAATGGCACAAGGTGTTTAGGGATGTTGAGAGATTATAGTGCCTGGAACAGGGATAATAAGAAAAGTGACTAGAAAAATGTAAGAAGCAGCCAAGATGTGAAAGGCTATGGTGCCTAGACTTCATCCCTCAGTCATAGGAAACCACTGGTGATGTGTTTTTGTGTGTGTGTGTGAGGAAGACTAGCCCTGAGCTAACATCTGTTGTCAATCCTCCTCTTTTTGCTGAGGAAGATTGGCCCTGGGCTGACATCCGTGCCCATCTTCTTCTACTTTATATGGGACGCTGCCACAGCATGGCTGACAAGCAGTGCATCGGCGGGCGCCCAGGACCCGAACCCGCGAACCCCGGGCTGCCAAGCAGGGACTAAACCGCTGCGCCACTGGGCCAGCCCCACTGGTGATATTTTTGTTAAATAATTGCATGTCAAATCAAAGTTTTTCATCCTGTACCATAGTTTGTTGTGTTACTAAATGCAGTTTATTTTATGGTAAATTTAATAATAGCAATGACAAGTCAGGGATGGTACAACAGATGTTCCTTTGGTCCCACACCTTACTATGCACATTCCTAGTCCTTTGAGAGTGTTGGGAGCACTGTTTTAGGCTCAGAAGATGTGAGTCCAATTGCCATTCATTAGCCTTGTGACTGTGTGTAAGCCACTTGGTTTTTCTGAGATCTGGTCTCCTTATCTATCAGATGTGGGGTGATGACACCACACTCCCAAACTAGCTCACAGGATTGTAGTGAAAATCAGGTTAAATAATGTGCATGAATCATTTTTAAGATAGTGGAGCATCATACACATGAAAGGTATTATCATTAACATTATCATTACTATTATTTAAAAGCTGAGGTAAACCTGAACTACTTAGCAAATTGTCATCAGAAACAATCTTCTTTCCTGGATCACCAGATATGTAATAGCTAATTTACAAGCATGTGGTAGAAACTTCTTTATTTAAATATCAATTCTTTGACTGAGAATTGACAAAAATGTCTCTGGGTGAGTTGCCTGAAAATAAGTTGAGAATAAAGGGCTCATAGCCTCTGATGTGAGTGCTGCCACTGAAGTTGTGCAGTGTGCTACCTGCACAACCATACACAGTGCCTTGCCAACATGGGAGTTTGATGAGAGAGGAGGTAATGTGGAAAAGCAGTGTTTGAAGAGATTTGAGTTGAGAATTTTCCAGAGTTGAAGGATGTGATTTACTGACCCCAAAGCACCCTCAGAGTACTGAACATGGTAAAGATAAATACACACTTTTGGCTCTACCACTAATTGGCTGTGGACACTGATCAAGACACGTCAACTCTAGGTGCTCTGGTTTCCTTACCTGTAACACGAGAAAAGACCACTTACCTCACGGGGTTGTGGTGAAGGTGAGTGAGCCATACTGGTTCTGAGCACACTGGTACAGAGTGGGCACTCGCCAATGTTAGCTATTATTACACAGGGATGACAATTAGATCGACAGCATATTTGTCACAGCAACAACGTGACAGAGAGTAATAGGCTAACGTCCTTAAAGTGCTCCGAGGACAATAACCATCCACCCGGAATTTTATTAAGCCTAGGTAAATTGTTATTCAAGATTGAGATAAAAAATAAAGATATTTTCAGATCAAACTAAGACAGTGTACAACCCATAAACCCTTATAAAGGAATTATTAAAGGATATGCTATGCAAAAAGAAATGAATTCACAAGGCCTGAATTATAAGAAACAAAATTCATCATAAAAAGGGATTAAAATGTCTTAATTAGCTATTGAATATACAGCTTCTACAATTTTTTGTGTCAAAAATATTTAAAAATAAGAGAGAAGGAGTTGTTCGGTGCACAGCTAAAGCATGCTAAGTTCTGTATCCTACACAGGAAGAAGATTGAAATACTGAAAAGCTTTAAGTATTATTAGAAAAATATATAGCTAAATATTTACATTTAAAAATTAAAAGTAATTTGTCATGCATAAAATACAAGTGTAGCTTCCAAATTGGCAGGGGAAAAATTAAAGAAAATAAAAATAAGGGTAAAGAAAAAGTATGAAATAAGATGGTAGAAACAAGACATCATTGTTTGCAGAGCATAAGTCAGGGAACATTACCAAGAGGAGAATGGATAAATAAACGTTTGTGCCATTGTTCAATGGTAAACAATGGAGTAGGTCACGTGAACGAACGGAGCATCAGAGACCAACAGGATAAACTGAAGGAAAAAGCAAGTTGCAAGGTATATACTGAGTATGATAACATTCATCCAAATTTCTAAAGTGTAAAAACATGGGAGGGAAAATGGAGAACTAAAATCAGCTAAAACATAACAAATTTGTCTAAAGTTAATATTTTCATGTACTGGTAATTTGTTGTCATAATTTCTCAGACTTTTCTGACTTTTTATGAAAGAGTCAGATGGTTTTGTAACATCTCATGTGCGTGTTTGACATTGTTTTTCAGATTTTTTTTTCCTTTTTAATTTTAAAATCTTTTTAGCCAAATATGTCAGCTCTGCTGTGCACATTGAAAAGTTTTCATTTTTCCCTCCTCCTAGAGCTCCTGAGCAGGGGAAAAATGCTGATTTAACATATGACAACTACGTCTATTCCAAAGAATGCTGTCTCCTTCCAATCATCTTAGATCTACCAACAACTCACAGCCTCACTAGGAACCCAGCACTGACACACCAACGCCATCACAAACTCAGAATTATTCAGGCTTTGGCCTTAGCTTAATTTCACATCATACATTTTCAAATTATAGTCTAATGTGGACAGTCAGTAACTGTCCAAAAATATAGGATAATTGCTCAGTGATTGCTGCCTTTCTTAACAAGAGGGATCGTACTGGTTACCTACTTCTGTAGTCTACTCACTGGTGTAACAGATAGTGATTCTCTAACACCCCACTTAGTTTCACATTTGGCACAGTCTATTTTCAACTATCTCATAAATTCATAGAATGTCTGAACTTGGAAAAGAAAGATTTTAGAGACCTGTTGCCCAATGGGCCCATTTAACAAATGAGGAAATTAAGTTCAAGAAGTTAAGTAAATTATCGAAGGTCACACGACCGTAAATGGTAGCACGAGGACTTAAGTTCAACCTTCTTGATTTACACTTTTAACCATCGGGAATTTAGGGTACATATAATCCACTGTGTATTTTTAAGAGGCTACCAGCACATGGATGATGGGAAAGCAGGCTGGGCAGACATGGTTGGGCTCTTCTGCCTTCTCCTCTGGTGTGTTCCTTCACGTCAGGAGAAAACTGGTACAGTTGGAAAACCAACTGAATACTGGATGTCTGGTAGTTCTAAGTGATTAGATTTCCTGACGGAATCCCAAACACATACAAGATGCTTATTTTTAATAATCATGTGCTTTCTCATTGAACCTTCTAACTATTTTCTACTATCCAAAGCAAACATAAAAAGAAAATGAGGATTTCTCAGGCTATAGGAGCAATCACTAAGTGCCAGTTTGAGATCCCAATCTGAGTAGGGCATAGGAACAGAACTAATGGGACACCATATGCAGAAAGACTAGAGAAACAGGACATAAAAATGAGAGTTTCCAAACGAGAGGAGAAAAGACTTAGCAATTTCTAGAGTAATTTGAGAAGTTTGAGGGCTAAGCTTAAAAATAAGCAATGTGAACTTCTAGCGTTGGCCAAGATTGAGTCAACCCACTCCAGTCTGTCTCTCACTGATTGTAACTAAAACTCTGGACAGAATATGAAAAGTGCTTGAGGACTCTGGGAAGTAAACACAGCAGGCCCGCGGGGGAGGATGTTACAAGCTGCAGCACAACCCGCCAGCATGATGAAGACTGTCCTGTATTTCTTTCCCTCCTTAACCTGCTAGCTTCAGTCTGATGATGAGCCGGGTCTGGGAATTGCACAATGGACGTGGGCAGGAAAAACTGAGAGAAATGACTCCTTTCTAGCCAGGGGACTGGGGCAAGGGTCAGCTGGAGAGGCTGGGGTCCTCCTTTTCCCCTCTTTTTCTCTCTGCCTTGCGCCAGCCCCACTGTGAAGTTGCCCTGCTGCACCGTCAGAGGCAGCCATGGCGTGGTCCCCTGAATCCCAGAGACAACTCATCTCTTCAGCAAGAGGAACCGGGACAAGGAACTCCTGTGGTCACTCTCTCTCTCAGCTAGTCAGCCCCAGGGCAACCCCAGGTGCACAGAACTGCTTGATAGCCCCCGGAGTTAAACCCTGAGAGAAGGCGACCCCTTAATTCTCTCCTTGTGCAAGTCCCAGGCTGGCGCTCAAGCTGTGCATGTGCAGAACAGACCCAAAAAAGCTTAGCAAAAGATTTGAGAACAAAACCAGGGTCTATCCTTACTGCCCAAGTCTCAGACTGACCCCTCAGTGGTTCATGCACACAGGCTTTGAAAACCAAACACTGGAACCACTGCCCACAAACTGTAAGACAGAATTTGTCGTCCAAACCTCTCTGGGTTGTTTGCCTGCTAAAACAGATCAACAAAATTAACAGTATCCGGAGGATTTTAACAGGACCCAGAGTCTCACAATACAATATTCAAAATGTCCAGGATACAACAGAAAATTACTCAACATATAAAAAGTCAAGAAAATCTGAATAATTCTCAAAGGAAATGATAATCGACAGATGCCAACCATAAGATGACATGGATGTAGGAATCATCAGACAGACAGTTAAAAGCAGCTATGTATTATAACCATTGTACACTGTGAGGCAAAGGTGAGCACTTTTGAAATGAACAGAAAAATGTAAATTATCAGCAGATAAAGAAACAATAAAAAACAAACAAATGAAAACTTTAAGAACTGAAAAATACAGTATCTGAAATAAAAAATTTACCAGATGGGCTCAGTAGCAGAATGGACAGTACTGGGAGAAAAAATGATTTTAAAACACTTAATAAACCCTCACAGATGTGTGGGGTAATATAGAATGGGTAATTTATTGCCAATGAAGTCCCAGAAGAAGAGGAAAAAGAGATGGGTGCAGAAAGTATATTTGAAAAAAATAATGACTAGAAACTTCCCAAATTTGATGAAAGACACAAATATGCAGATTTAAGGTCAGTGAACTCCAAACTGAATAAACCCACAGAAAACAGCACCCAAGCACTTCATAATCAAACTTCTGAAACCCAAAGATAAAGAAAAAAAACCTTAAAAGTAGCCAGAAAAAAAAAATGACACATTTATAGAGGAACAGGGATTCAAATAACTGTGGATTTCTTATTAAAAATTCCAGAAAATATAACTTTCAACCCAGAATTCTATATCCTGTGAAATATCCTTACTTATTTATAGAATACTCCAGTCAACAATAGTGGAATGTACTTTCTTCTCAAGTACATGTGAAACTTTCATAAGATAGACCATGTCCTTGCCCCCAAATAAAAATAACAAATTGAAATCATACAAAATATGTTCTCTAACCATAATGGAATTAAACTAGAAATCAATAAGAAGAAGATATCTGTATAATCCCCAAATATTTGGAAATTAAAAAAACACACTTCTAAATAATACATGGATCAAAGAAGTCTCAAAGGAAGTTAGATAATATTTTGAATTGAATGAAAATGAAAATACCATACATCAAAATTTTACAGCTAAAGCAATGCTTAGAGGGAAATTTACAGCATTGTCTTTTTTTTGTGAGGAAGACCAGACCTGCGCTAACATCTGTTGCCAATCCTCTTCTTTTTGCTGATGAAGATTGGTCCTGGGCTAACATCCATGCCCATCTTCTTCTACTTTATATGGGACGCCGCCATAGCATGGCTGACAAGCAGTGTGTCGGTGTGCACCCAGGATCCAAACCTGCAAACTTCGGGCTCCCAAAGCGCGAACTAAACCACTGCACCAGCGGGCGAGCCCCAGAATTAAATCTTATATTAGAAAAGAAGAGGTCTCAAATCAATGCTCTATACTTCCTCCTGGAGAAACTAGAAAAAGAAGAGCAAATTAATGCAAAGCAAGTATAAGGAAGGAAATAATAAAGAGCAGAAATCAGTGATATTGAAAAGAGAAAAACAGTGAAAAATATCAATGCAATGAAAAGCTAGGTTTTGAAAAGATGAATAAAATTGGTAAACCTCTAGCCAGACTGAGCAAGGGAAAAGAATTGCTGGTATAAAGATGAAAGAAGGATTATCACTATGGTCTTAGAGAAATTAAAAAGATAAAGGAATATGACAACAATTTTATTTCTATAACTTAGATAAAGTAGGGCAATTGCTTAAAAGACACAAGCTATAAAAAAATCATTCAAGAAGAATAAGTAACCAGAATCGTACTACATATTTTGAAAAATTGCATTTGTGTTGCAAACTTTCCAACAAAGAAAATTCCAGGCCCAAATGGTTTCATTGGAGAATTCTACCAAATATTAAAGAAGAAATTATACCAATTCTACACATTCTCTTCCAGAAAATGGAAGAAGAGGATACACTTCCCAACTCATTTTACTGTCAATATTATCTGATATCAAAGACATTAAAAGAAAAGAAAACCACAGAATGATATTTCTCATGACCAAAGATGCAAAAATCTTCAACAAACTATTAGCAAATAGGATCTAACAATATATGAAAAGGATAATGCACTATGATACAAAGCTGGTTCAACATCAGTAAATCAACCAGTGTAATTCACCATATTAACAGATGATTCATAATAAAAACTCTCACCAAACTAGGAATAGGGGGGAACTGCCTCAGCCTGGCAAAGAGCACTAACCAAAAACCCTGCAGCTAACATTACACTCAATGGCGAGAGACTGGACGCTTTCTCCCTAAGACTGGAAATAATGCCAGGATGTTCTTCCTCACCATATTTATTTCTCACCATATTTACCCTATTTAGTATCATTTTGTTAGTTTTAAACAGTTCAATAAAGCAAGAAAAAGAAAAGAGACTAGAAAGAAAATAATAAAACTACCTTTATTCAAAGATAACATGATTATTTTGTGGAAAACCCCAATAAACCTACAAAAGAGCTCTTAGAACTAATGAGTAAGTTTAACAACAACACAGGATGCAAAGTTAATATACAAAAATCAGTTGTATTTCTATATACTAGTAATGAACAATCTAAAATTGAACTTATCGGAAATTATCCTTTCCAAAAAATTTAAATACTTAAGTATAAATGTAACAAAATATATACAGGTTCTCTATGCTGAAAAGTATGAAATACTGATGAATAAAATCAAAGTAGACCTAAATAGAGAGATGTGTCATGTTGATGGAAGACTCGACATTGTTAATAAGTTAATTCTCCCTGATTGATCTATAGATTCAACAAACTCCTAAACAAAACTGACATGACTTTTTTAGATAGCAAAAAATTGATTCTAAAATTTATATAGAAAGGCAAAGAAACTAGAATAGCCAAAACAATTTTGTCAAAGAACAAAGTTGGAGGATGCACACGACCTGACTTCAACATTTCCCATAATGCTACAGTAATCAAGATAGCGTGATATTGGCAACAGGATAGACATGTAGATCAACAGAACAGAACAGAGAGCTCAGATGTAGACCCACTGAAACATAGTCCATTGATTTTGGCAATCATGCAAAGGCAATTCAACAGAGAAAGAATAGACGTTCAGTCACACACAAAGAAAAGAACCTTGACATTGTACGCTTTATACAAAAATTAACCCAAAATAGATTATAAACCTAAAAGTATATATGACACTATAAAATGTCAGAAGAAAACATAGGAGAAAATCTTTGTGACCTGAGTTGGGGAAATATATCTTAGATATTACTCCAAAAGCGTGACTATAAAAGAAAAAATTGATCAGATTTCATCAAAATTTAAAAACTTGCTCTGTGAAAGACAATGTCAAGAGGCTGAAAAGACAAGCCACAGACAGAGAGAAAATGTTTATAAATCACATATACAATGTGTGACAAACAACTTGTATCCAGAATATATAAAGAATCTTAAAACTCAACAAAAAGAGAGCAAATAATCCAATAAAAAATGGGCAAAAGATTTGAATAGACACTTCACCAAAGATAGATAGAAAGATAGGCACCTAAAAAGATACCCAACATCATTATTCATTAGGGAAATTCAAATTAAAGTGACAAGATACCATAACACTCCTATTAGAATGACAAAAATTTTTTAAAAAGCTAACAATATCAAGTGTTAGCAAAGGTAAGGAGTGAGTGGAATTGTCATATATTGCTGGTGGGCAGGCAAAATGGTACAGCCACTCTGGAAAATAGTTTAGCTGTTTCTTATAAAACTACACATGCAATAACCATTCAGCCCAGCAATTCCACTCCTAGGTATTTTATCCAAGAGAACGAAACTTAAGTTCATATAAAAACCCATACACAAATGTTGACAGAAGTTTTATTCCCAGTCTCCAACAACTGGAAACAATCCAAATGTCTGAACTGTTGAATGGATAAACACACTTTGATACATCCATCCAATGGAATACTACTCAGCAAGCAAAAGGAACAAACTATTAATACAGGTAACAAGATGGATGAACCTCAAATGCATTATGCTAAGTCAGGGATCAGCATGCTATTTGGTCTACAGGCCAAAGCCAGCCACGTTTATTTGTGTATTGTCTGTGGCTGCTTTCATGCCACTATGACAGAGTCAAATAGTTGGAACAGAGACCATATAGCCCATAAAGCCAAAAATATTTACTACTTGGCCCTTTACAAAAAAAGTTTGCTGATCCCTGTGCTAAGTGAAGGAAATTAGACACAAAAGACTACATTTTGTATAGTTCCATTTATATAACATTCTGGAAAAGGCAAAATGATTGGGATGGAGAACAGATCACTGGTTCCCAGGGTTTGGGCTTGGGAGCAGGGATTAACTATAAAGGGTCAGCATTTTGCATGCGATGGAACTGTTTTGTGTCTTGTCATGGTGGTTGTTACACGACTCTATGTATTTGCTAAAGTTACCATAACTGATGTGACAGCACATTCCCCTGAAAAAGTGAGTCTTTCTGTACGCAAACTAAAAGCTAAACTTAAAAAAAAAGGCAAAAATAAGTGCTGTAAAAATGGTACATGTAGTAGTCTGAATTTTTTGGCTGCAAGTTGCAGAAACTCAAATGATTTTGAAGCAAAAAAAAAAAAAAGAGAGAGATGCTTCATTGCTCAGGGGGCTGGCAGAGCTCCTGGGGTAGATGACCGACCTAAAGGCAGGGCTTCAGGAACCAGGGCTGAGAGGAAACCTGGAGGTCTCGGGCCAGGCTTCTTCTCTCCACCTGGCTCTCAAGTCTTAGATTCTTGGTTGCTCTCTCCTACTGATCTCCTTGTGGCAGGGAGCCTGTGCCCCAGGAGTCTCAATTCAGTAACCCAGCCAGAAGCAGAGAATCTTTTTCCCTCTGAGTGCTTATTTTTCAGTTCCAGGGAAGGACGATGCCTGGCCCTGCAAGGTCACAGGCTCACACCTTGATCAATCACTGCTGCCGAGAGGGAGAAGGCACTAAGATTAGCTAATCCCACCTCTGTGGCCCAAGGACTAGGGTTTGTTTGAGAAGAAGGGGATTGGAAAGCTTCTGGGAACGACAAAATCCAGTTGCAGGCTCAGTCGACTTCATTAACCATAAATTAATAAAATGAACACAACCAGTATTTTATTTCTGGTCCACATCTGTTTACACTTTCACAGTTGTTTCCCCACAGTAGGCAAATGCGGATTTGAAAGGTGGGTTAAAGAAGGGTTTTGAGGCATTCGATCTGAGTGGTCTGCGACTTGTAGGACAGGGAGCCAATCTCAATTAAGTGTGACAATATTTATTTCAGGTCTCGGTGTATTGAAGTATGGATATTTCAAAAAACGATAAAAAGAAAATGGCCTAACACTGGTGGTGTAGCCCAAATTAAAAGACCTCAGTATGTAGATCAAGACTGTATTGCTCCACCTTTATGATTCAGCTTTTTTCCTTTGAAATATCAGTCTTTAAACATTTTGGAATTTGTTTTAAAAAGCAAATCTAGATAGCCTCTCTTGTTAAAAGATAAAAGATGCATAATTTTAAGGATTTTCTCAGGAAGCCATCAATCGTGATGATTGAACTCGATTTACTAATTTTCCTGCCTCTGTGTCGGTGAACTAGAACCAATATTCTCTTTAAATGGGGACCAGACATACAAAAGCCTTAACTTTCTCTTCTCATGCTGTGTCTATTATAAAGAAATCATTAAACAAGGAATAAATCTCCTTCCAAAGCAAAAGACACATAAGCTTCATTATCTTGTTTTTCTCTTCCTCATTCTGCAATGTTATTCCAAGGGCTCCACCTGAAGGAGTTTGCTTACACAGAGAAAATCAAATACGCACTGATCTCAAGTCCCTAAATTACCAACCAGTAACAGGAGGAAAAGACAAACAAAAGCTGGCTTCCATTTGCCCAGCCTTCTGGCTCATCGACCAAGGAACACAGCCTCCGTTGCTGCTTTATGGTCCTGCATTGATGACTTCTTCCCAGGAGGGGACCACAAAGAGAATCATTCACCTTCCAACCCTCATACTTCTAGCCCGGGGAAGCAAAAGCAGAGGAGGAAATTGGAATATGACTTGCCTGCGAGCAACTCTGAACGATTTCAGAGAGGATTTATGTCACATAGTCTCAAGGTTTTAAACCTAATTTAATAAGTATACAACTTCTTTGCAAAATAACACTGTATATCAGAACCATTTTTATCTTTTTCAACTGGAAATGAAAGCAAAATTTCCCATTACTGGCAAATCCTGGTGGTATTGCAGCATCTGCAAAGTTAACTCATCCTATTTTTTTCTCCCCTGCATTAAAGTTATGTTATCACATATTTTAAATTTCTCTACCATTCTATTTTAAAAAATATATATATATATATATATATATATATATATATATATATATAATTTTTTTGGTGAGGAAGATTGGCCCTGAGCTAACATCTGTGCCCATCTTCCCCTATTTTGTATGTGGGATGCTGTCACAGCATGGTTTGATGAGTGGTAGGTCCACACCTGGGACCTGAACCTGTGAACCCCGGGCCACCAAAATGGAGCACATGAACTTGACCACTACGCCACCAGGCCAGCCCCTCTACCATTCTGTTTTAAAACTACAAGTGATGTAGGATACTTAAAGCTGAGAATTAAAAAAAGAAATGTTATTAAGGAAAGTCTCAAAATTATCCCATTCAACTAAAAGCATTCTATATTCACATTAAGCAATGGCAACCTGATATGATCAAGTTCAACAGAAGAAATGATTCAAAAACTGATCTCTGACTTTTCCTAAAATGTGTGGTAGTATGAGTAGCCAATCAAAATCTTTCCTGTTCTCCAGAATTGAAGACAAAGGCCAATTCTGAGAACGAATAGAACCCCCACATTCTAGTTCAAAGAATAATTGGAGGTGTGTCTGAGGGTTTGTCGATTGACCTTGCTGTTACAAAACCTCCATTTCAACCTCAGCCTCCCTGATTGATGGCTGAGAGGGAAGAGAGAGAGGCTGGGTGGAAGGCAAGTTTGTGACGGGGGCTGAGGAAGGGGGCACAAGCAGTGGTGCGCCTACAGGCTCACCTAGGGTATTCGACACCCAGAATAGATAGTTTTCATACTTCCCTCCTCTCCATCACAAAATTATTTCACAAATATATCACAAAGTAAAACAAGTAATAATAATGGACAGAAAAGAAATGCGAACAGTGAAAAATGCTTTATTGCTTTTTGTAAACATAATCATGCCAGTAAAAAAGTAATAAAAAATTAAAATATTGTAAAAAAAGAAAAAAGTAATAAATTAACATATTTAAATTACATTAATGCTTTTTTTTTGAAAAAAGGGAAAAATTTATTCCGTCATATTGGACTGGCAAACTAACGAATAATATTACAGTTTCTGCTTTCGAACCTTAATTTTGTCAAAACCGATCTTTGAATATTCATGTTTTGCCAGATTTGTCATCTATCTCCTCTCATGGTTGGTTGAAGAGCTACTTTTTATTAATTCTAATTTCAAAAGCTTTTTTTTCACGTGAGCTACTATTTGCTACATATACAAATAGTAGCAAAAAGTCTTAATTGTAAGGAAAAGTGTGGCAGAGATCCATAAAAGTCTCATTTCACCATAAATTTCAGAAATTACCATACTGAGCATGTCATTGTTTCTTTAGGATCTATTTTAGTAGCTTTCAAATGTCTCCAATCAAAAAAATTTCACTAAATTATTTTTACTAGTAAATTCAACATAAATTTATATCATATTCCATGAAAACTTCTGAAGTTTTTCTTCTTCTGCAAAAATCAGAGACATCTAAAGCAGGGCCATCCCTTGCTTTAGAACAAATGTCCAGTTCTTGGTAAGAACAATGAGGTGGTTCAATCCTTGCCATTTTTATGTCTCCTAGCAATCTAAGACCAACATGTCTTGTTATTTCTCCTGGCTTTCTTCTTTAAAATTTGATTATTTTTTTCTATGTAAATATCCATTTTTTCATATGTTGTTGAGAGGAAGAACTTTTTCTCTACCAACTTAGGTCTGAATGGTCAGGGGCCTGTGAATTAATTGATAATAGACAGATTAACAAAAATATATTATACATGTGGGAGTACTCTATAGACACATCTGCGGATAAAGGTTTATATATCAGCTTAATAAGGGGAGGGGGCGCTGAGTTAGAGCTTCATAGGGTGGAGGTTCTGATGAGGCTTGTTTACATGTTTTCTGGAATATTCCAGTGCCCAAGGACAGCTCTGTCTGTGACAGCTGATTCCTGTAAAGCTCTGCTCTCCTCAAGGGAGGTCCAGAGATTTCTTTCTGCATCTGCCGTATCTCAGATGTTTCCACTTGGATACCATTTTGGTGGGGTTTGCTCCTTTCAGTGTTGTGTGGCGTGATTACAGCCTTCTTCAGAATTTCTGCGTGTTGATCTCCAAGCAACAACTTTAAAGCTTGCTATTTCACTGTACATTGTTCAAGGCTGATTGTGGCTGTTTGCAAATATTTTGAGGTCTGATTAACCTCATCTAAAACTTCACACCAGAAAAAAGATAACCCAGAGAAGAAAAATTTCATGCAACAGAGAGAAATTTTAAGCTAATCCTCTTGGGTCCACATTTTCTTTTGGATTGCATAGTACTTTGAAGATTTAAATTAACTTTTCAAGCTTGTTTTGACTGTGTAGTTCCATAATGAGCATGCCATTTAGTCTGGGAAGGTCTTTTCACTGTCATACACACATTCTGCAGTGTTTTCCATCAATGAGGTGAGAATTAAATGAATGAATAAATTTTTTCCAAAGTTCCAAAAGAGCCACATGTAAAGCAAGACTTCCAAAAGAAGTGAATGCTGCAAAGTTTCAGCGAGTGCTTTACACAAGACATACATAGGGACGGGGGTAATGTCTTTGGCGCCTGACACCACTGTGAGTACATGCCAGAGTTTCAGCCTTGTCATGTCACTGACCATGACAGATGATTATGCCCATCCATCACCTTTCAGTGGTTTCAACATCTCTTCTGTGGGCTCAGAAACAGTTTTCCAGAAATAGCAAAGACGCACATAAATGATTCCTCTATTTCAACTTCACCGTCTTCAGTACAGATGTATCTGACCTCTGCACATTTGATCAATGTGTGAAACATGGATAGTACTAGCAAAAATAATTCCTAAGTACTGTGCTTTTTAAATATCTGTCACTACCGATGGGGCCAGCCCCGTGGTGTAGTGGTTAAGTTCACGCACTCCCCTTCAGCAGCCTGGGGTTCACTGGTTTGGATCCTGGGTGCAGACCCACTCACTGCTCATCAAGCCATGCTGAGGCGGCATCCCACATAGAAGACCTACAACTCTACAACTATGATATACAACTATTACTGGGGCTTTGGGGAGAAAAAGAAAAAGAGGAAGATTGGCAACAGATGTTAGCCCAGGGCCAATCTCCCTCAAAAAAAAAATTCCTTCTTAAAAAAAAAAAATAAATATCTGCCACTACCGAACGGTACCATTGATTTAGTATTTTATTTTCTTGCTGTATTCTTTAGTTAGCAATTTTAAAAGGAGAATATATTTCAACTCTTTAAAGACAGTATTCAAATTCAGTAAAATATTGCATGTACAAACTGAAATTTGCACACACCAACAGATATACCATCCCTCACGGTTGTTAACTGTTCTACATTTTAAACACAAATAAAACTCCAAGTGGCTCATAGAATAACAGAATCGAAGTTCTCTGAGTCTATTTCCTTCTCTTTACAATTGCTGTGCCTCCATTATTTAACTCTGAATCATTGTTTAAAAGCAGGAATATGGAGTACCATAGTGGTTGTGTCCAAATCGAACCTTTATGAATTTACCCTGGAAAGGAATCCCTGTGTGATGGGAGCCAGCTGATTAATGGGGAGTTCTCCAAATTAACTTCCATATAGAATACATATTTATTAAAGGATAAGCAATAAAATGTATTAATTTGAAGCATACATACACACACACACTCCAATAATTGTTTAGAACTTAGATCAACAAAAGATATTTACAGGGAGAAGTATTTTGTCACTGATGTTGTTCAGAATTGCCAGAATGCCCAAAACATACTGACTTACAGTCGGTTTTATTATTGTTTTTAAATTCTCTACAGATAATGCACTACCTTATTGCCTACACCTGGGTGGACCCCTCCCACCACCCCATCCTTGGTTCAGCACTGATCTCTAATGATACTCCAGCCAAGAGACTCATTTTTAAGGTCTGTGGTCTTGTTTAAAAAGGGGAAAATGGTTTCTTGTTTCCTGATTGAATGTTGGCTTTGCCATCAGGCTTGGTGACATGCCTTGGTGTTTCCAAGTGGGAGAAAGAAAGTTGACATAGTAGCATAGCCTGGCGGAGAAAAGACAAGACTGTCCCCAAAGTTCCAAGTGTGTGTGTGACTGAGGCTCCAGAGTTGAGTTATGGTGCCTAGGGAAGCTGTTTGGGCTAAGTCCAGATAATGAAACTATATTAGCAAAAGAATAGGAACAGCAACCTCGTCACTGTGGACAAAGGGCTGCCCCCTTGACAGCAACAAAAGGAAACCAACTTGCTCTGTGTAGACTCATAAGGACATAACTTTTTTCCATTTCCACCCTCCCTGCCCCAGCATCCCTCCCAAGTCTTCCCATCCAAGCCTCTGGAGCCTCAAGTAGTCTGTGCAAGGTAATGGGGAGGAGAAGAAGGAGAGTGGGAAGATCCTTTAAGTTGAGTGTTAAGATTGAAATTTTAAGTGGGAAGATCAACTTTTAGCAAAGAAAATGACCCTGTCTTAACCAAGCATATTTGACAGGTTATGGAATCAGTCTAAGATGTCTTTGAGGGAGTCTACTACCCACTGTGAAAAATGCATGCAAGTAAGGTGTCAGTAGAACTGAATTAGCAGAAGTTTTTGGGAAAAAACAGAAACTTTCACTTTTGTACCTGGATAAGATACGATTTCTCACCGGCCATTTAATAACAGTTGTATTCCATTTGGTATGAGATGCATTGACGCACTTCTGTCCTCTGCTGCTGCTTGATGGGAACCTAGAGAGTGTTTGGTCCCTGTTCCAGTTGTCCTTTTTTCCTAGGGCTTGTGCTAGTATGGCCCGTGAACTTCTTTCAGAGATTTGCTCCCTTTGACATTAACCTTCGTGCTTTGAGTTTATCCCCACATCACCTAAGGTTTCCAGAATCCCCAGGGAGAACAATTTAGTTCTGGAGCTGTTTCCAAAGATATGTGCTTGGGTCCAACATGCACAAAATTCTCTCAGAAACTAACCCAAAGGTCCTGCATGAATCATGGCAACTCATCTGCAAATGACACCATTTCCCTTTCTTGTTTTCCAGATTTCTGTTATCTTCTATTTCTTTTTCTTTCCATTTGTTCTGCTCTGTATTTCCCAAAGAAGTGCCCCATAATTTTCTTGTGGACTGGGTAATTATAAAGTCTAAATGATTTCTTTTTATGTAAACGTCTCCTAAATTATTAACATGCTCAAGTCTCTCATTTAAATAATGACTAGAAATTGTTAAATTTGAGTTATGTATGCATAAAGCATTCCATCATTGGAACACTGGGAAATCTTTTGAGGCTATTGATTGTATTGGCTTTTTTTTTCCTTGCTTTTCTTGTTTACAGAAAAAAAAGAAGCTGATTATTTCAAAAGTGTTTTATCTTTGGGCTCATTTCTCTATAAATGTGTAGCTATTGAGCACTATATCTTTTGTGACAAAAATTGTCAGGCTTTTTTTCTTAAAAAAAAGATACTAGTCTGGGGGCCAGCCCAGTGGCGTAGTGGTTAAGTTCACACACTCCACTTCAGCAGCCCAGGGTTTGCAGGTTTGGATCCCGGGCACTGACCCACACACCACACATCAAGCCATGCTGTAGCAGCATCCCATATAGAAAACAGTGGAAGATGGGCACAGATGTTAGCTCAGGGCTGATCTTCCTCACCAAAAAAAAAGATACTAGGCAAATTTTATCATAGCATTATTAGCTTGGAAGACTTTGAAAATGGTCTTTTAGATTTCAGATACTGAAGACAATTTATTTTCTATAATTAGGAATAAGAGAGAAGGGTCTAAGGAAGACAGAGATTGTAATTCCTCATTTGCCATCATAAACCAAATCCCATAAAGGCCTTTAAGATTCCAGTGTGTGGGTGTGTTTCCTGTGCCCATTGGAATTCCCCTCCTGGATTTTGTCAAAATCATATTTCCCTAAATATCCCCAGATGTCTGCTAAACCAGGTCGCATAATCCCACCTCTAGGCAGGAGTCCTTCTCACAAGTAAGAGATAAGGTGGCTGTCCACAGGATGAGACTTGACACGGGGCCAGTTGGACTTTTGGCATCTTTTCATGAGTCCAGGGAATGAAACAATTTCTAGGAATTACATTACCTATATCTTCCAGAACCCCAAATAAAATAATAATAATAGTCTTGTGCTTGTAAAGCCCTTTATAGTTTATACCATATATCCATGTTTTAAAATCTATTCCTCTTCATGGTAATCCTTTGGAGCAGGTATTATTATCCCCATTTCATGCGATACTCATTTACTTTCCTGATATGGAAGGCCTCAGAGTCTAATCCCAGGTCAGTCAGTGCTTTTCTGCTCATCCTCGGCTTCGGCTTGACTTCTGTGGGTAAATCCCTCACTGACAGGCCTGAGGACGGCCTCCGGGAATGCTCCTCAGTCCCAGCACAAGACACCTTCTCTGCGTGACTCACGGTATCACTGCAGTGACCACGCTGGCAATTCCAATATGAAAAGGGAGGTTTCTTCCCCCAAAGCGACTCCATCTCCCACATGACCCATTGTGACACAGTTTATGTGGTCAGCCATTTTAAAGTTCATACACTTAGAAAAAAATCAAGGGAATCTCAAAGTATAAACTATTAAGATATAGAATGAGGGGCCGGCCTGGTGGTGTAACGGTTGAGTTCGTGTGCTCTTCTTTGGTAGTCTGGGATTCATGGGTTCAGACCCTGGGCATGGACCTACACACCACTCATCAAGCCATGCTGTGGCAGAGTCCCAGATAAAGTAGAGGAAGATGGGCACAGGTGTTAGCTCAGCGACAGTCTTCCTCAAGCAAAAAAGAGGAGGATTGGTAACAGATGTTAGCTTAGAGCCAATCTTCCTCACCAAAAAAAAAAAAAGATATAGAATGAATTTCATATCCTCATTTAACTTGATTCAGGTTAAAAGAATCAAATCTCTTCTATTCACTCACTGTTACGTTCTTCTTCCAGATTCCCTTGATAGTCTGGGCTGTGATTCTTCTAATTCATCCTGCTGCTCCTCAACCGAAGCTGAGTTCCCCAAGTGCCAAGAAAAGTAGGGACCTTTTCTGTTTTGGCCCCAGGATTCCTGCTGAGACCGTTGGAGTAACTATTCTCTTATCTGTCATCTGGCCCTGACTTTGCACCATCGAGTTCGTCCAGAGAAATACCCAGAACTCGCCGGCCTCTGTTGGTTGGCACTCTGCCTATTTCGAGCCTTTGGTGGCTAGACTGCTAGCATCTCAGGCAGCCTCTAGTACGAGGCTAAGAATTCCATCTTGTTCACCTTTATATTTCCAGTACCTGACACAGTGCCTGGCAGCTCTAGAGGTTCTATAAACATTTACTGAGTGAATGAGTGAGAAATCTGTGTCTTCTCATTTTATGGAGGAAAAATACTACAATGGGAGAGTTAAGTGAATTGGTCCAAACGTGTGGTTGTTAGTGACAGAAGCAGGACTTGAAATCAGATCTGTCTACTCCCACGCCACTGTGCGCCCTCTGTACACGTGCTGGTGGCCCTGTCAGTCATCCTCTCTGCTCCTCTTCAATGCTTCCCAGACGGCAGATTTCCTTCCGTTTCCCTAAACTCAATGAGCTGAGGGACCGCCTCAGTGTCATCTCTTGGCCTCCATCCCCTAGAACCTACAACTTCTCTAAACCTTCTACTGCTTCCATCATAACGCACGACGTCCCTGACAGGGCAACATGGAAACAGCATTTAACCATATAAGCTGCCATGATATGTTCACATCTTTTGCCACGTGAACAGGATGAAAATTTTGCATCTTTAAACTAATTATTTCATTACAAAATAACAGCTGTAATAAAATATCAAACACTTCAGAGGGTGTAGAATGAAGGGCAAAAAGTCCTACTTCCCCACATCGATCCCCAGCGTTTCTTGCCAAATGTGAACAGTATTAACAACATTGTACTTGTGCCACCGGGCAGCTGTTTTGCAAAAACAAGCAAGCATATGTATCCTTTTAACAAAAGACACAATTGGCATTCACACTCAAAAACGACATCTAATGAAGAAAACAAGCTTCAGAGTGAGAGGAATAAGAAAGCAAGTTGAAGAGGTCCTAACGTAGGGAAATTTAAAAGGGCCACAAAATAATATTATCGTATTCATGATACTTATATATGTATGAAAAGTTATAAAAATAGATTAATCAGATACGCACTAAAGTCGTGATTCTCAAGAGGTAAGGTGCAAGGGGTGGGTGATGAAAGGCAAAAGGACTTACAAATTTATCTGGAAAATTTTTACATACACACATTGAAGGAAATACGACTAATGTTAAGAATTGCCTGTTTCAGGAGTAGGTTCATGAGTGAAACTTATTCTCTGTACATTACCTATTTTTAAATGTTTTCCAAATAAAAAATTTAACAGGAAAGTAGATTCATTCTATACATACTGTTCTGTGCTATACTTTTTCCATTTAACAATATATCTTGAAAAGTTTTAATCATTTTAGCATACATAGAGCAACCTGATTTTTAAATGGTTGCATATTACTGAATTGGACACTTAAGGATGGTTAAATTTTACGTTATGTGTATTATATCACAATTTTTTTAAATCACCAAAAAAATGGTCGCATGGTATTTCTTTATAGTTCAATGATTTTACCATTCTCCGATGGATGAATGCTTATGCTGTTTGCAGTTTTCTGCTATTACAAATACTGCTGTAATGAATCTAAACACATATTTATATTTATCACACACATCCTACCACCATAGGATAAAATAAAGAGATTTTTAAAATGACTGACTCACTATGGAATTTTGATATGAATTTTAAAATTACCAGTCCTAGCAAAATTTTAGATTATATTCCTTTATAATTACAAAATTTAGCCAAGGTATTTCATTCATGGACATTATTTATGCTTTGGGGCAAAACTGCCAGTGTCTTTCTAATATTTTTAAGCTTAAAACTTGGCTGTTATCACAATTTTGGTTGAAATTCCATTGTCAGATTTTTTTTTTTTTAGTGTTGACTAAGGCTTAACCCCTTGGAGTCAATCTCAAGGTGTTTATACCTTATCATGATTGAATTTATCAGCTCCTTTTCTAAGATTAGGCTTTCATGAGTAAATAAATAAAGCTTGAAGACAGAAGACATTATAGGGGTGCAGAGAAAAATTCCCCAAAGTAGATGCTGGGGTCCCAGAAGGCCAACTTACCTCCTACAAACTTGGTGCAGTGCAGATCCAAATATTTCATAAATGTTTTTAATATATTGACACCAACCTCTCACTCAACTCTCAAAGAAAATTTAAAAATTACAGCAGTGAAGACTTGAAAATCTGTGTCAGCAGAGTGTGAAACTTTGAGATTTCTGGTGCTGCTAAAATTGCCCTATACATTTGTGTTATAAAATTTGCCCTAGGCTCTATTATTAGAGGCATTACATTAAATATTTCTATTCACTCTCATTTTTAGGCTTTCACATTTCACAGATATTGTAAATTATAGGAATAAATATTTGCCTGGAAATTTGAGGGGATGCACAGTGTATTTGGTGAGGCCAATCATGGGGCAATGCCCATAAAGGAAGGGGGTGACGGACCCGGCCAGGATTTCCCCCATGTTTGTCGGCATTTTTGTTTAAAAAATATGGTGAAGAGAGGGAGTTTCATGTATTTTTTTAAACAGAGTGGAATGGAAACCAACTGACAAACAAATAAACAAAAGCAACCATTCTTGAGAAGTCTAAATCTCCCTGATTTAGGGGACTATGATCTTAATGTCAGTGTGCTTGCTTGTCCCAGTTTTCCGGCGGAGGGAGCTAGCTCTCACTTCCAGACTCCACCTACCTCGCCCAGAGAAATTGCAGTCTACTTCTTTTATTTTATGCTTTTGTTTTCATCTGAGCCATTGGGAGTCTACAAACCCCGTCATGTGGCTGTGCTCAGTAGCCCTAATAGCCGTGATGGAGCTGGACGTCCGCGCAGGTGAAGAGGGAAAATGGGCAAACAATCGAGTGTGTTAATACACTTCGGCGGGGGAGGGGCGAAGGGAGGAGCTTGGCGTTCTCTTGCTATCTGGAGACAAATTCAAGCTTGGATCAGAAATGCAGATATTATTTAATTAACAGATGTTATTTTTGCAGCGCATATCACTTCAAGAACTTGCATGCTATTGTCACTTGGTGTTTAAAGAAATAGCTTTAAATTCGGGCTCTGATAAAATGTAAAGAAGTATACGTAAAGAAGACAGACTTTAAAGTCTGTAGCAAATGAGTTGCCTTTTAGAAAAACGGAGTATATGTACTATCTACGTATAAATAAGTCGCCCCGCATGCAGGTGTGTATATATCCGTGTATAATTTTAAATGACAGGCACCAATTTGATGCAGAAGCTAGGGCTCATTAGTTCCCTGAGAAGGATTGATTCTCCAGAGCGGAATGGCGCATACCGCCCCTCGATAAATAGTAATGAACTGAATTTTCCTTCAGCATACCTAATCAGTGATTCTTTTGCTACTTAAAAGGATACAGACATTTAAACAGATAAATGTTTGAAAATACTGTTAAAATGCTGGAAAGGTGCATGGGCTCTGTGTAAAAAAGCATGGGGAAAAAGAACACTTCATTCTGGAAAAATTAAGTTGTCAGGGTTTTGCTTGAAGAGCGGCATACGTATCTTGGCGATTTGCAGAATTATTTGGCAAATTCTACGCGAGGAACGTCGGCTGTCACAGGCCGCATCTTCTGGTTGCCTCCTGGCTTGTACGCGTGATGATTGGCTCTTCGGCGCCCCTAGTGGTAAAGCATGGGAATCACTGGAGGGCATTTCTTTAGGGTTTGCGCACAGGTTTGCTTTTTCACTACAGTGACATATAGACAGGACCAGTCCAAACAGAGAAGCTGGCCCATGTACTGGGAAGTGGACTAACAGAGATCTATAAATAAATTTCTACTCTATTCATAAATGCGTTGGGCTCATTGACCCAAGAACCTGAAATAGTCATATCTGGCAACCCTGGGGAAATGGGTGCTGTAGTAATTCAGACTTCTGTTTCAGTTTCTCTTGGAATTATCAATCATTTCAAAACCCCACATGGCATAGATCAGACATTTAAAAAACCATCTAGTAATTTTTAATTACATTCCATCCTGAGGTAAATTCTAACTCTGCCCCATTTCCTATCACCAGCAGCACCGTATGCATTGAACTATGCCAAACATTAACAAATAATAAGTCATTGCCCAGGAAATGTGGAGGAAGTCAAGAAAATAGAGATAATTCTGTGGGCTGATGGTATGAATAAATAGATAAAAGTTCAGTGTCTGTTGTCCTTCAGAGAATAATGAATCCAATTGCATATTTTCAAGTCAGATGGAGACTAAATGCTGTGGCCAAGAATGAGGAGTTTGAAGATTGTTCATCAAAAGGTAGCAGGAGAAGGGACCTGTCTTTCCACATTAAAATGATTGGGATCAGTAGAAAGCTAGTCTACCCAGTCCTGGGACAGAACAGGAATCCAACACCTCTGACGTCAAGATATTTAAGAAAAGAAATTTTATGATCCGAACTGAGATGACATTGGCTTTGTCTTTGAATTTCCCAGGATACCATTTCAAGCAGAAAAAAAAAGTTAGTCTTCATATACACAATATATGAGGTTAGTACATAGCCTATAAATTAACCTAGAATAGCAACAAAAAATACATGGTCCTTACTTACTAGAGAGGAGTTCCACTTTCTTTCAGTAGTTTAATCAAAGAACATTCTTTCGATGTTTCCTTCTTAGATATTTTCTATGTCACAGTCTGTGTTTTAAAATTTGCAATACTTAAAAGAGCATCTATAATATCTGTTGATAGAACCATCTAGTTATTAAGTGATATAAGATTCTAACAAACGTAAGTTCCCCAAAGGATGAATCATGCAAAGCCAATAGAGATAAATCAGTGTGGATAAAGTGGAACAGAGGTGAGTTACAGTCTCCCTCTATGGGGTGGTGTGGTGTGAAATGTCCTGGTGCACTAAGGCTCCTCACCACACCTCTGCAAAGTCAGCAGTAGCGTTTCATTTCATGGAGACGGAATGATGCAAGGGAATATTTGGCATGAGTTTACCAAACAGTGAGCATCAGAGCTGTGGATCAGGCCCGGGGGTGCATTGGTAACAACCAGCACTCCAAAAGGAAGGTTTTGATTTGCAAAGTTTGCCAGTTTTCATGGTGTTAATACTCCCCACAATAAGTGAATTGAAGCTACATACACAACATGACTGAACATGGATTTGGGAAACATGATAACAATCGTCTTTCGTGAGTTGGTACAAGCAGGCTCCGGCACACCCTGACAGATCCTTTTTAAGCCTTGAAGTTTTTCTCTGACTAATGTGTATGGAAAACTGTATGAACGTTGGCCATTTTTCCAATCTTGTGCTGAGCAAGGGATAGCAATGGAACTGTGCAGATGGTATAATTTTTTTAATGCTTGTAAATATACCTTTATACATTGGTGCTATTTTCCTGGATTATTCTAAAGAGAGAAAAATTCTAGGAAAAATGGCTAGAGTGGACATCACATTCTGTGGTAACTGATGCCTTTTTTTCTCCCATATTTTTCTGTGAGGCTGAGAGAATTTCTATTTTCAAACTGCAGCTGTCGTGTTTAAGCAAGTTATGCTCACCCAGGTTTCCTGTCCTTTGCTGCTGACAATCAGGGAATAATTGTAGTCCTGGTTCCCCCTAGTCTGATGGTGCTTAACCCTGGCTGCTCATGGAAATCACCAGGGAAGATTTCTACAAATGCTGATTCGTGGCCCCATTGCAGATCATTTGAATCACATTTTCTGAGCTCAGGTACAGGAATTGGTATTTTTAAAAGTGCTTCAGGAGGTTCTAATGCTCAGTCAATTCTGAGAAGCTTTGACCCATCACCTAGTTGGCTGCAGTTCCTTCTTTAGTAATTTCCTTTTCATATTTAGCAAGAAATATACAAAGAAAGCCAGAGGCTGAATCATCCTGTCCATATCAGTTTCACCCCTAAACTCTGAGGTTGCCTCTAAGACTCTTGGACAGTGGCCTGCTTCTTCCCTTCTCAGCTTTGTCCTCCTCATTCCCAGAACCTTTTGCCGACTTTTGTCATAACTAGAAACTGGCATGGTTGAATGGGTCAGGTCACAAAGGCCAGAACAAGGAATCCAGATAGACTCATGGGCAGGTAGAGACCATGGATTTTATTGTGTTCAAGACTGTCAAGGACAGTCACAAGACAACACTAAGAACACCTGAAATCGGGAGATCAATGTGGGGTAAAAGGAAAAAGGGCATATACAGGGCAAACTGAGGTGGAAGACACAATGAAGATTCAGGATTTGCATCCAGGCAGGGCAAGGGTTGGCTGCTCAACGTTATTAGTCATTAGGGAAATGCAAATCAAAGTCCCAATAAGATACCACTTCACATCCACTGCTTTTACTATTACTAAAAAAAAAAAAAGGAAAACAGGTATTCGAAAGAATGTGAAGAAATCTGAACCCTCATACATTGCTGGTTGCTGGAGGGGTTGAGGTGTAGGCCTTGGAAGTCCTTGGAGGGAGAACTGTAGTAGAGGGAGCTGCGCCCAAGCACAGGCCACCATAAGACCTTTGTAACCTCTAGAGGCCAAGCCCTCTCACCCAGCAGTCACAATGGCGGACAAGGCCATTATGCAATGAGCAGAAACCATTGTTGAAAACAGCTAGCTTTTATTGACCATGTATTCTGTGCCAGGCTCTGTGGTAAGAGCTTTATGTGAGCGTCTCACTTAATGTTTACAGGAACCCAATGACGTGGGGACTGAGGGATTAGCAACCAAGATTAGAACATGTTTCTCACATATTTTCATCCCATTCCAAATCCTGTTAGTTTGTTTAGTTTGGTTGAGATTCTGTTCCCTTTTGTTGATTTTGATGAACAGTTGGGTCTTGGGAGAGTGTCTGTATACTTATATTTAATGGAAATATGGATCTATGTCAACATCTCTTTATATGCATTTATATATATATATATATATAAGTATACAGAAATGTATATCTGACATATCCCAGTGCCTAACATAGCACCTATCATATAATATAAGCTTCACTGATGAAAAGAATATCATATATGAACACACATACTCATATATTGTTCTCACATATTTTTAAAAATTAGGATGTTCCAGGAGTGGACTCCATTTTGCCTTCCATATTGATCCCCTTCATCAATGTTATACCTAGACTAGAAGGCAGAACTAACCTGACTCGGTTAGCAAGAAAACAAAGATAAATTAACTAGCAGTGCTGATGAAAAAATATTGTGGATTGTTAGAGGCACTAACATGATGACAGTGCCCCCCAAATCTAATACAAGCTTCAGCTGCATGATTCATTCCTGCAGAAAATAGTTGTTGCTCACTTCACAATGCCAAGAATCATCCCAGGTTCTGGGGTTTCTGAATGAGATGGACAAGGTCTCTGCCATCTTGAAGCTTACAATCTAGAATGTAAACATATAAACAATTTAGACACATTTAGAAACTGATCGTTGCTGTGACTGAAGTAAAGGGAGTGAGGAGATGAAGGGGTCTGGTGGTGGAGTGGAGTGTCTAGTTCAGACATAAGATGGCCAGGAAAGGCCCATCGGCAGTGGGGACAGGTCCACTGAGATGTAATAGAATCCAGCGAGGAGAAGAGCTTATGAGTCAGACACAGAGAGAGTGAAAGAGGAGAAGGGTGATCCAAGAACAGCACGGAGCCTAAAGGGGTGCATAGTGCGTGAGGAAGAAAGAGGGAAAAAGAGGGTGGAGAATAGGTAGGAATCAGGTCACACGGGGCGATAGTGACCATGGTGGAGAGTTCAGATTTCATTCCAAGTGCAGTGAAAAGTAATCAAAGTATTTTAAGTTGAGACATGTTTGTCATTGTTGTTGGTTAAGAAAAGATCACTCTAAGAACTGTGTGGAGAAAGGAGCAAGATTTGGTGCAGAGGCATAGCTAGAAGCCTATTGCAATAGTCCACCTAGATGATGGTGGCCTAACATAGGAGTTGTCAGTGGGGAGGAGACATGTGGATAGATTCTCCTGATTCTTCGAGTATAGGCTTAAAGAACTGGAATGTGATTCCATTTACTGAGATGTAGAAGACGTTAATTTGGGGATTTCTATTAGACATTCAAGTGGGTATGTCAAGTCGGCAAGTAGCTGTCTGGAATTTTGGGTAAAAGTCAGTGCTAGAGATGGAAATTTAGAGTGTGATCTTATGACTGTATTTATGGCCATGAGACTGGGTGAAATCCCCTAGGGAGAGAGAGAAGATAAAAACAAGGAGAGGGTCCAATCTGAGGATAGGGGGTCAAAGGAGGGGATTTTACAGGTGGGAGATTCTAGAGCATGTTTATAGCTTCAGTAGAGAGGAGACATGGGTGATTCAGTAAGAAGAAAACTGCAAGAGTAGAGGAGAGGGGAGGGGAGATGCCCCAGGGCACTGGACGGGAGCAGACACCACACACGTTATGGCTGGCGGGAGACAGACCATGTGGGTACAGTTTTATGCATTGATATGTAGGAAGATTAACAATAGACAAAGGGTGAAGGTGCAAAAGGATGTTGGGATGTTGAGGAAAGAGGTGAAAAGATGGGTAAGTAATTTAGTAGAGAAATGTGAGGTACAATTTGTGGAATCAATGTTATGAATGACACATCATCTGTTATTCTCTCAGAATTTATGCTTTTTTTTAAATCAACTGTTATAATAACCTTATTTTCTATCTAAACAAATATAAAAGGTGTTGTCCTCATTTTCATTTTGTTCAAATCCTTATCCAAAGGATAAAATCTCCATGCTTCTTTATAAATCTCAAAGGCCATTTTTAAAATGCCCTGGATATTAAATGACATTAGGGAACTGTTTGTTTCTTTTTTCTCCGTAGGCAAAATAATGATATGGTGGTTGTGTAAGAAAATATCCTTCTTCAAGCAGTTTTGATGCCCTTACATTTCTAGACACGAATCTCAAGTGAGACCAGGAGCCAGCGTTTGTGGTCTCTCTTCAGTATTCAGTCGCTCGGATGCAGGCACAGAAGTCAGCCAGCTGGCTTTAAACCAGGGTTGGGGTTTGCAAGGTGAATAAGACAAAGGGGTAAGATGGAAAGATGATAATATTGAGCTTTGGAATCCAAGCTGGGGAAGGGGAGAAGAGAAGGTGGAATGGAGTTGCGCGTGCTCAAAATGGTAGGTCAGCGGGTTGGAGGTCTTGGTATAATTGGAGAATTGCTGCAGGAGCAAGCCAACTGGAAGAACTGGAGGTGGTAGGCAAGAGGGGGTACGTGAAATCGAATTTTAGGGATGGTGATGACAGAGTCGGGAGTAAGACCCAGATAGTGGCGTGCTGGGGGTGGGGAGGAAGATTGGCTAAGACGGGGCAGAGGAGAAGAGTCTAAGAGTTGAGGAAATCAAGAAACTGAGAGGAGGCAGTCTCCAGTAAAGACGACAAGAATGGGGTGAAGAAGGGGATTTTCTTTCTTCTTCTATTTTTGGTGAGGAAGATTGGCCCTGAGCTAACAGCTGTGTCCATCTTCCTCTATTTTGTATGTGGAATGCCACCACAGCATGGCTTGATGAGTGGTGCCTGGGTTCACGCTGGAAATCCGAACCTGTGAACCCAGGACCACCAAAGCAGAGCACGCGAACTTAACGCTATGCTACCAGGCCAGCGCCAAGACAGCTAGATTTTCAAATTAAAAAAATACAAAAATTAAAAAATATATAAAAGAAGCCTCATGAATACAATAGGATTTACACGACCCACGTCTCACTTCTTTTGTGAGGTGTTTTTCCACTTGGATTATCCAGAATCCTGAATAATTGTAGTTTGCTTTTACTTTTCTTGATTGGAGAAATTTTGTGCACGACAGAGAATTTGTTTTGCAATTTAATTATGTTTGGAGCTAATGTCAGTAAAATGGTTAAATACTGAAAACTCCCAGTTTAATTTTTGTCACTAAGCAAATTTAAACATGTTCTGTTTAGTTTCCAAAGAAAGGACTCATAAAGAAAATACCTCTTGTATTCTCATAAAGATATTGAATTTTAATTAAATATGGAATTTGGCTTCATATCATGCATAAAAGGATAAAGCCACATGGTACAAAAAATTCAAGGGGCAATTTAGGGGAAAAAATCTTGCTTGAAGTATTTTACTTAAAATCTTCAGTTCTGAACTAAATAACTGCTTAATTCCTTTAGATAAACAAGAACACTTAAATAGAAATTAAGAAAATTGTTTTTAGGAGTTTGCAGTTTGAGGAGCCCATTAAATGGATTTCATTGATATTCCCTTGAGTATACATAGGCTATTTTAAATCTTATACCTTAACTAGTTAATTCAACAATTGGGTCCCTGTGATCCGCCAGGCGAGGTGCTAAGAATACAAAAGTGAGCACAGCTGGTCTCCACTCTCCGGGCACTTGATCCTATTCTCTTCCAAAGAGGCAGCAGGACAAATGGCTCAGCTGGTTGGTTGTACATCTGATTATCTGGGTGAGACTCCAGCCCCACCTTTTACCAGCTGCAAATCATTAGACAGGTTGTTTACCCATTCAGAGTTTTAATTTATCTGCAAAAAAGGAGTAACCACAGAACCTCAAAAGAATGTTCTGGCTAAAATATTTAGAATAATGTTTAGAGTATGTTAAATATTTAGAATATGTTTGTGATGATCTTTTTGATATGTTAACTTGGCTAGGCTATAGTCCCCAGTTATTCAACCAAACACTGGTGTAGGTGTTATGGCAGAGGTGTTTGGTAGATGCAATTAAAGTCCATAATCAGTTGACTTTAAGTAAGAGAGATGATCCTAGGTAATCTGGGTGGCCCTGATTCAATCAATTGAAAGGCCTTAAAATCAAGCTGAGGCTTCCCTAAAAAACAAGAAATTCTGCCTATGGACAGCAGCTTCAGCTGTGCAGGAGTGTTCCAGCCTGTCCTCTCTGGCGGCCTGCCCTAAGGATTAGTGCCTTATAAGAAGAGACATCTCCCTTATATGAGAGAGAGAGAGCTCACTTCCCCTTTCTTTCTCCTCCATGTGAGGAAAGGAGGAAGAGAGCTCTCACCAGAACCCAGCCAGTCTGGGACCCTGATCTGACTTCCCAGCCTTCAGAACTGTGAGGAATAAATTGTTGTTTAAGTCAACCAGTCTATGATAGTCTTGTTAGAGCAGCCACAAATTCTGCCCAGAAACCCTGGAGCTTCCTTCTTTCCACTTTTCCCTGAGGCCTGGTTATTCAGCCATTTACTCTGTGACCTACTCAGCAGGCTTCCAATAGTTCTTTTGTTATCTATTGTTTACATTTATTAGATTTGGTTTCTGTTCCTTGCAACTCAAGAACTCTAATTGATACTCTAGGATTTTGCCCCGAATTCTTTTCTCTCCTCATTGCTCTCCTCTTCCTGGGTACCCCATGTGCTCCCATGACTTCAGCCACTACCCATATGTTCTCCACTCCTCATTTACATCTGCAGCCTGGAGCTCCCCCATGAACTCTACCTGCACGTGTAATTACCTACCTGCTCTCTCCTCTTGGGTGGCTCCCAGGAACCCAGCACCCAACACGTCCCAAAGTGAACTCACGGGCTTTCTCCTCAGATCTGCTCCTCCCCCTCCATTCCTTCATTCAGTGATTGACACCACCATCCACTGTCACTCAAGCCAAACACCTCCTCACCCGCTTCTCCCTAATAGGCTAGCAGTTGGTCCTGTCAATTCCCAGTCTTAATACCTCCCCTATCCATTTACTTCTCTCTCTCCCTCATCCCCCTCTCAGGCCCTCAGCACAGCCTGGGCTATTGCGGCAGTCTCCCAACTTTCATCCATTCTCACCTCCTCCCTCTGCTTCTATTTGCCACAATTCATTCATCTGAGTCTTGTTTCTAAAGTAATCTCTGATCATTTAACTCCCCTGTTTAAAGTCCCTCTCTCCCATGGCCTATGTAAGAAGGCAAACTCAGCATGGCCAATGAAGCCTCCCAGATCTTACCTCTGCCTGATTTCTCCATCACTCTTTCCTCACTGCAACCTCCACACTCTAATCATGTCGATCAAATTACACTTCACCTAAAGTGTCACCCCGTCCTCCACTGTCCCTCCACCCATCTGTGCCTCTGCTGCTCCTTTTGCCTGGAATGCCCCCTGTCCCCCACCTGCCTGGTGAATGCAGCTCTTTTTTCAAAAGACTATAAATGCTTTCTTTTATTATAAAAATAGCACGTTTGTTGCAAAAAATGGAAGTCAAAAAGTACAGATAAGTATAATAAAGAAATAAAGATTACCTAAAAACCCACCACCCTAGGGGCTGGCCTGGTGGCATAGCGGTTGAGTTTGCATGCTCTGCTTCGGTGGCCTGGGGTTCGCAGGTTCGGATCCCAGGCTCAGACCGACACACTGCTTGTCAGTGGTGGTGTGGCAGTGTCCTATATAAGTAGAGGAAGATGGGCACGGATGTTAGCCCATGGCCAATCTTCCTCAGCAAAAAAAGAGGAGGATTGACAATGGACATTCACTCAGGGCTAATCTTCCTCACACACACACAAAAACACCACCCAGAAATAAACCTAAAAGTGGGGTGAGTGAACATATTCTCCCATCCCAGCTCTTCAGCAAAGCCATGGAAGGTGGGTAGGGAGCCGTCAGGAGAAGGACTGGGACCAGCCTTCTTGAGGAGGATGGGTGGGTGGCAGTAGGGGCATTAGTGGGCAGCCACACAATGATTTCAGGTAAGGATCAGGTAATCGGGCCTTCTTCCCCCACCCCACCTTTAACATTTAGTCACTGTACACCTGTGGGTATTTATACTCTGATCGATATCCTTCCATACCTTTTTCTCTGTAAACACACACACACATCCCTTCTCTCTTACCAATGTACTGTTTGATAACCTGTTTCAAAAAAAATGAGCATTTTAAGTAGGTTCCAATTTTTCACTTGTTTCATAAAACCACACTGTAGTGACTATCCTCGTACACATTCTTTTGAGCATTTGCCTATTTCCCTAATTTAAGTGTTTAGAAGTGGAATTTCTGGTCAAAGGGTATATGTGCTCATTTAAAATTTTAAAACTAATTTCCATACTGCCTTTCACGAAGACTGAAACAATCCTTATCCCCTCCTCAGTATAGGGGAGTTCTTATTCCCTCCTAGCCTCTTGCTAATTGATATTATCATTCTTTTTAATCTTTGCTAATCCAGTAGGTAAAAAAAAGATTTCTCATGTTATTTTTAATGAAAATATGTTTTCAGATTATAAAAGTAATGCATACTCCTTGTAAAAACCACCAAACATACAGGCTGTTATGGATTGAATTGTGTTGTCCCTCCAAAATGTATGTTGAAGTCCTAGACACTGGAACCTGTGCATGTCACCTTATTTGGAAATAGGGTCTTTGCAGATGTAATCTGTTAAGATGAGGTCATACTGGATTAGGGTGAGCCCTAAATCCCATGACTTGTGTCTTTACAAAGGGAGAGAGATTTGGAGACATAGACACACACAGGGGAGAAGGCCAAGTGAAGACAGAGGCAGAGATTGGAATGATGCATCTGTAAGCCAAGAAATGCCAAGGATTGCCAGCAACCACAGGAAGCCAGAAGAGACAGGAAGGATCCTACCCTAGAGCCTTCAGACAGAGCTTGGCCCTCCTGACCCCTTGGTTTCAGACTTCTAGCCTCTAGAACTATGAGACAATAAATTCTAAGCCACCCATTGGTGGTTGTTTTAAGCCACCCAGTTTATGGTACTTTGTTAAGGCAGCCCTAGGAAATGAGTACATAGGCCTAAAGAGATAATCATGCAGACAGTGTGATAAATATCCTTCAAGAAGGTCCCTGACTTTTGTTCAAGATCAGCACTGACCCCTCCATGAAACACTTCCTGAACATAGCAGGTAGAATTTGCCTCGTGCATCTACTGGACAGACTATGACTCTGGTACCTAAAACTGTGCCACGTTGGTGTGTGTGCATATCTGCCTTCCTATAGTAGGCTTCTTCAAAAAGAACACTGTATTTTTTCATCAGTGTATCTTCAACATTTAAAATACAGCCTACCATGCAGTAGGCACCCAATAATTGTTTCAATGTTTGAATGATCAATAGGCTGAATGGCCACCATCTTATGCAGAGTATGGGCTTTGGAACAGACCAACTTGGGGTTGACTTCTAGCTCTTTGGGATAAGTGACCCAGGGCCTCAGCTTTACCTTTCACCCCTCACACACTCTACTCCAGGCACACTGGCCCTGATGAGCGTGACGACCTCACTTGTGCCACAAAGACATTTGCTCTTGCTGTGCCCTCTGCCCTCAATGCTGTGGCTCCAGAATCTGTGCGTATTGTTCTCACTCTCCATCCAGCCTTCTTGGGAAGGCTTTCTCTAGGTAAAATAGCAACCCTCCCACACTGGCACCTGCTTTTTCTTTTTCCTCCACAGCACTTATCACTATCTGGCAGATTATGTATTTATTTATTTTCTAGATCTCCCCCACCCCTATTACAGCACAAGCTAGTTGAGGGCAAATGCTTCATCTGTCTCATAACAGCAGGACCTAGAACATGCTTGACATATAGCATCACTCAGAAGCACTTGTGAAATGAATAGATCCACTTCTGGAGCAGAGGTAATTTTGACTGCCTCTGGGGAAAGTGTGAATAACTCTGAGACAGTCCAGGAAGGCTTCTCAGATCAGGCGATATTGATGAGTAAGAGCTCATCAGATGGAGAAGGGAAGATGAATATTCCAGACACAGTGATGAACAGAAGCAAAGCTGCAGACCCAAGGGCCGTGGCAAGCTGGGGGGACCATGACAGGTTGGTGTAGCTGAGATGTGGGCTGCACAGAGTGGACTGACTGGAAATGACGTGGGGAAGTAGAGCCAGATTGTCGACAGCCGTGTGTGCTGTGCCACCACTTGCAGCAGGTGGGTAGACGCGGTGAAAGGAAATTGGACATGTGGAGACCATTCCAGAGGTTTGGGCTCAATCAAGATGGACTCGGGGAAGTCTGGAGGAGCCCAGTGACTTTGCAAATAGGGAGGAAGTTTCTGGTTTCAAAGGAGTTTTGTGGATAGAGTCAGAGGTCTTGATGAGCAGTTGAGTATAGATGGTAGTTTCTAGTTTGAAAGGGTGGTTGGATAATGATGCCAAAGTTAATGAGTAAGAGAATTTAGAGAAAGAAATCTACATGGGTCGGGGAGGGAGGAGAATGAACCAAAAAATGGTATTGAGTATTGCAGGAGCCAATGAAAGAGTTGTGATTAAAACAGCCGGATCAGTAGAGAGGTCAAGTAAGGTAGAACTGAGAAGAAACCAGCAACTGCTGTTCTCCAAGTGCTGGGTGGCCTTGGGCAGAGGAGTGGAGCGGGTAGCAAGGGCGAAGTCAGATTACTGTAGTGAACGGCAAGGACGGCGTGCAGACAATTCATGTCAGCTTGTCTGCACGGTTTTAAAGTTTCACTTTCAAAGAAAAGGAGACAATACCACTGCATACCCATTAGGCTGGCTATTATAAAAAAACAGAAAGAAAGAAAATAACAAGTGTTGGCAAGGACGTGGAGAAATTGGAATCCTTGTGCACTGCTGGTGGGAATGTTAAATGGTGCAGCTGCTGTGGAAAACAGTATAGTGGTTCCTCAAAAAATTAAACACAGAATTACCATGTTTCTAACTCTACGAATTCCATTTCTGGGTCTATACTCAAGGGAATGAGCAGTGAGTTGAACAGATGTTTGTACACTCACGTTCATAGCAACATTATTCACAATAACCAAAAGGTGGAAACAATCCAAATGTTCAGCAACGGATGAACAGATAAACAGAATGTGGTCTATACACATCTGATGGAATATTAGTCAGCCTTAAAAAGGAATGAAACACAAATACATGCTACAACCTGGATGACTCTTGAAGACATTTGTTAAGTGAAATAAGCCAGACACAAAAGAGCAAATATTGTATGATTCCACTTATGTGAAGCACCTAGAGTAGTCAAATTCCTAGAGACAGAAAGTAGAATGGAGGTTGCCAGGGCCTGGGGGGAGGGAGGAACAGGGGATTAGTGTTTAATGGGTCCAGAGTTTCAGTTTGGGAAAATGAAAAGGTTTTGGAGCTGCATGGTGGTAATGGTTGCACAACAATGTGAATAGCTAATGCCACAGAACTGTACACTTCAACGTGGTTAAAACAGTAAATTTTATGTTATGTATATTTTACCATAATTTTTTTTTTTAAAAAAGGAGACAAGACGGTAATTTCAAGGATTAGCAGTTTGAGTCAGTTTTTTTCTTTTTTCAGAACGAAGGGAACTGGCTTATGTTCGTGGTAGGAGGGTGGAAGGAACTGGTGGAAAGGAGGAACTGAAGATCAAGAGAGGAGGGACTATGAATAGGTGCCATTTTTTACAAGGTGACTGGTATAAAATGTCACATCTCCTTCAATATGCAAAATGACTGAAGTCTCCACTTGGCTATTACAGTAATGCCTTTTTTCCTTTCCAGGTTCTCCCTTCCCTCCTTCACCTCCCGTGATCAAACTAAGCACTCCTCAAACCAGGGGTTATCCACTCTCGAATACAGTGGGAGGAAGCAAAGAGAAAGGAGCAGCCAGCTCTGTCTGCAGGGGCATCCTGTGCTGTCATGGCCACAAGGTGGCACTGATTCCCCAGTGGCTGCTGTCATCCCTGACCTTGGGGAGCAGGGAGGAGGTGGGCCCAGGCTCCTGGGAGGCTGCTGGTGGCTTCCACCTCTACCCTGGCTTTTGTGCAGCTGCCACCTTAGGAAGAAAACATGTCTGGAGATCTGTGTCCTGCCTCTCCCCTGGAGCCTCTCCTGACTCACTGTATTCAGGGGTCTTTCTCTGAGACCTGCCCCCTTGCGGCTGAGCAGCCTACTACCTGAACCTCCACTCTTGGCAACTCCCTGGGCATACTTTCATAGTCATCCTGGCTCGGTCCAGGGATCCTACCTCAGTTGCATAAACTCTGAGCTGCATAGCTCTGCTCCTTTCTTCTTTCAAGATTTCTACCCTAACCCCAGAGTGCAGGAAATCCTCTCCCTTTTCCTTAGTTCTTGCAGAAA
Source organism: Tapirus indicus (assembly GCA_031878705.1). Taxonomy (NCBI): domain Eukaryota; kingdom Metazoa; phylum Chordata; class Mammalia; order Perissodactyla; family Tapiridae; genus Tapirus; species Tapirus indicus. The sequence continues at coordinate 7,199,850 of CM062933.1, forward strand.
GGAGAGTGCTTCATTCAGGGTGCAAACCCCACCAATTTGCCTGGACACTGACTGAGCAGGCCCTCCCTCCTAGAAAACCGGGAAGGCAGAAGATAGAGAGCGTGGATGGGAGGGTCAGACTTTGAAAGGAGAGGGACACACAGCTCTACTTCTGAGAAGGGAGAGAAAGAGGTCAGGTGAGTAGATGCTTTTGAAAGCAAAGGAATTGGGAGACCTGGGCTAGTTTCCCTCCATATTTTCATTATGAAATAGATACAGATGTCATGTCCAAAAATGAGGATTAAAGGTGAGGTGCATTTGCAGTGGGAAAGAGAACTGCAGAGGAGAGGCCAGTTGGCGGAGCCTAGTGAATGGGCCCATGTGATCTTTGAAACCAGTTGTTCACTCATTTATGTATTTCAGAACTATTTATTTATAAACTTATTTATTTAAGAACTAACTATTTATGAGCATCTATTATGTGGTGACACGGTTTCAAGAGGTGGGGATACCTCAGTGAGCAAAATAGAAAAAAATCCCTGCCTTTGGGAAATATTCTAGCTGGGGAGGGAAACTGAAAAAAATAAAGAGGAAACATAATTAATAAGTGGAATGGAATGCTAGAAGGTGATGCGTGGTATGGAAGTGGTAGTTCAGGATAAGGGATGTCAGACGTTGTTGTGGGAGTGGGGGAGCTGTGACTTAAAATTCTGAATCAGATGTTCAAGGCAGTCCTCATTGTTGGCAGACTTGAAGGAAGTGTTGGAGTTTCCTGGGGACTGGGGCCGGGGGGCGGGGGGGAGCAATCCAGTCGAGAGAGCAGCCAGTTAACTGCCTGGCATGGTAATGTCATTCCTAGGGTATATGGGATGCTGGAACAGGAAAAGAGAACACAATGAGGTGATTTGGACAAGAAAGTGTGGTGCAGGTGTGGCACAGGGGTCATGGGGGAAGAAATGGAAGGAAACTGAAATGCACTTCAAGGACCTGCTGTTAGGGAGTGATCCTGTGTTCCAGGGACCCAAGGAGGGTGGGAGGAACTTCGAGGTCTTGACAAGATGGAAAAGAGGCTTGGTAGAAGTTGTCAGAGGGAGAGGTGAAAGGATTCTGCGGATAAGCAATGGGTGTCCAGGTTAGAATTTAAGATGTCATTGGTAGAATTGTTCAAAGTGATGACAAAGTCGAGAATGTGGCATTGAGAGTGAATTGCTGAAAACAGCCTGGTGTGGGCTGATGCATGGTGCATCCCCAAGTAAACCACGGCTACACCTGTGCTCCTCTGAAGGTGGGTTCAGATTATATTGAGCAGTGTAGGGCATTTCTCTCATGCTTTACCAACAAATGCACAGCAGAATTCAACATTCTCCCTAAAGCAGTAAGGGATAAATGAATGCCTGCTAGCAAATATTATAGGACAAACAAAATTGCACTTACAGATGGTAGGGACCCTAAATTCCCCACCAACCCACACATTGCTCTTATAAGAGGTGGATTATTTTGTTCTCTTCTAAGAGGGTGAGGCCTGTCTGTATTTATGTAAATCTTGGTGGGAGGCAGTGTGGGGGTGTTGAGATTGAGGCCACAGAGAGGTGTAGCAGAAGGGTGGTGAGCTAGCAGCCTCCATTTCTCTTCTGCCAACTCCTGACTTTGAGGAAGGAGTCTTGCTGGGAGTGTCAAGGTGGAGGACGAAGATCTCAAGCAAGAACTGAGTGTAGCAAGACTTGGGTCTAGTTTCCTTTATCTGGGAGTGGCTTCCCTATTGCAAGTCTCATCTTTCTCCACCATAATGCTGACATCTCCTCTGCGGTCTTGTGAAAGAGAATTCATTGTTGGAAGGAAATGATACCTGAGTATAGAAAAGTGTGACTGGGTGGAAGGGAAATGAAGAACTGTGATGATTCATTCACTCATTTGCCACTTAAACATTTATTGAATGTCTACTAATACGTGGAGACCTGTTGCACGGGTGGGGGACACCTCAGTGAGCACAACAAAGGCCCTGCTCTCTGAGACTCATGTGCCATTAAGGGAAGACAGAAAATACATAAGGGCAGTAGGTTGTAGGGGTTGAGTTTGAGGGATTTGGGGGTTGATCAAGGAAAAAGACATGATGATGAGAGAGGCAGTGACACACAACAAGCTTTATTGGATGACATTTAATGGGGTTGCTGAGAAGGGGAATCCCTCACAACGTGAGACTGTCCAGAGATTTGTGGTGAGGGGGCCACTATCCAGAGGGGAGGAGGGAACTTTTGGGGGAGGGGATCGGGAAGGGGGCTTATATGTCTAGTGATGTCACTCAGCGGTGTGGCAGGGAGTCTCCGGGTCAGAGAGCTCCCAAGGGCAGCCGCAGCTTGGGGCTTTATAACTATACTACTCTGTCTTGTCAATGGGTAACAACTGTCCGGTGAGGTTTTGAGGGGTATGCAAAGCAGACAGGCTTTAAATGGCTGAAAATCTGCATGTCTGGGCTACTTTTAATGTAATTGGATGTGTAAAAATTTGAGTTTGGCTAAGGCACGCTTTTAAGCTAATGGGGCTCAGCCTGCGGTGAAGAAATAGACAACCTGGGGGCCAACACAAAGAGGTCGTCTTTGAATCGTTTATATAACAGATGTGCTAAGTAGAAAATAAAGCAGGGTAAGGAGACAGTGTGACAGGAGAGGGGTTCTAGTCTAGATGAGTTGTCAGAAAAGGCCTTTGTGGTAAGGGGAGATCTGAGCAGAGACGTGAAGTAACAGATTGAGTGTTCCACGTGGAGACCTGGGAGAAGAAAGTTTCTGGCGGTTTTGTTTCATTCTGAGGAACAAGTGAAAAGCTGGTGAAGTGAGAGCAGACTAAGCAAGATGGACAGTGGTGGGAGATGAGGCCACATTACTTATGGCCACACAGGGCACACACAGGAGGGATTTTATTCTGAATGAGGTGGGAATAAAATGGAAGGCCATCAGACAGAGGGGAGATGCAACCTCACTCATATTTTATAGGTGCCCTGGTGTTCAGAGATAACAGAGACACATGTTGTCCAGGAAAGGAAGGGCAGTGGCTTGGAGAAAGTGGATCCTGGGGAAGGTGATGAGAAGCCAAACTCCAGAAGTATTTTAAAAATAGTACTCACAGATCATGTTGATGAATTGAGTGTGAGGTGTGAGAAAAAGAGTCAAGGATGACCAATCTCTTTGACCCATGAAGTTGTCCTTGACTCACCATATTTAAATGCTAGGCAACATGGTGTCTGAAGTATGCATCTTACACCTTTACACCTTTAGGCCTCAGAAGAGGTGTTAGTGGAGGCAGCATAATATGGACAGGAGCATACGCTGTGGGAGCAGATGGCAGGGGGTTGAATGCTGGCTCCACCACTTAATATCTGCGTGACCCTGGGCACATTTCTTAACTATTGCCACATCTGTAAAGTGGATATAATAACAGCACAAATTGAGATGTTGCGAAAATGAACAGAAATAATGGATATAAAATGCCTAGTACCTGATACATGCCAGGCACCCAGTAGATGTACCTGTACTTATTATTATTGGTGTTCAAGCAAAAATCTCAGAGACAGGAATGCTTATCATTAGGGGATGAAGGAGGGACGGTTTCAAGTGAAGTGAAGGAGATTATTTTGACTTGTAAGTACCCCTGAGAAAACATCCTTCATCAGCAGGACCAGCTACATAATTTGCAGAGTCCAGTGCAAAGAGAACATGCAGGGCCTCCTGTCAAGAAAATAAGAGTTTCAAAATGGCAGCTGCAGAGCGTTACACCAAGCACAGGGCCCTTCGAAGCCGAGGCCCGGCTGCACACCCACGAAGGCGGCCCCATCCGCCAGAGAGCGCCTCAGCTCTGTTTTCCTCTAAGAGCCGAAGGCCTCTCCGCGCCTGTGGACCGCCAGTCCTCAGTCAAACCGAGTGGAGGCGGTGGCACAATTCAATCGTAGGATCACAGCCCACCGCGTGGTCCTGTTGTGTATTACAGGCCTTCCTCTCGGGCTCCTTTAACCACTTTAAAAAATGCCTTACTTCTTACTATGCTCTTGAATAAAATTAGAGCCTTCCAAATATATATGCTAAGCTGATAGAAAGATAAAAGTAAGTAAATGAGACCGTCACTCCCTTGAGAAGAGAATCCTGCGTGTACACGCAGGACGGCAGTCACATTCCCTACCGTTTGGATAGTACTTTACACGTTTGAAAATGCTTCTGCAAACAGGAGTCTTGGGAGATGAATGGTATTTCAGAGGACATGAAAGTTAAAAATGTTTACATGGTTTTCTCAAAGTCACTGTTAGTGGAACTACTGGAATTGGACCCCTGGTCCCCTCAAGTTCTGGTCCTGCACTTTTAACCGATTTGCAAGATAAATAGAATCTGGAAATGATCTCGGTCTCTCTACTTGGATTCATGTGAAAGTGATAATTTAAGAGTTATCTTTCTTCTGGATGAAGATGAGTTGAAAGTTGACCTAGTTTTCTTTTAAATGTGAAATGCAATTCCATAATATTAAGTATTTTATATATGTTTATGTCTGTGTAGTGTCGTGTTTGAGATGTGAGTGCCTGGAGGGATTGGGCTAGGCTTTCTTGTTTTCTTTCTTTTTCTTCCTTCCTTGGTTCCTTTCTCCTTCTTTCTTCACATGGATTGGTGTGAAAACACAACACTATTTATTCCAAACAACTGGTTCTCTAATGGTTAGTTTTATTAATTTCTTCTAAATGTATATTCCTGTGTAATTATTTTAATATAAATTAAAGATTTAAATTAAGGTGATGATAAAATTAGAATTAAATTACTGCAAGATTAATGGCTGCATCTACAAATCAGCTTAGTTTAAATTTTGACATACGTTTCCAAACTGCCCTCCATAGGAGTTGTCCCAGTTTAAAACCCTAACTGCCAATAATGCAAAAAACTACTTGTTTCCCTGCACATGACAAAACTGGCTTTTATTATCAAACTTTAAAATCTTTTCCAAGTGGTATTACAAATAATAGCTCATATTGTTTTTATTTGCATGTCTTTTTTTCCTCCTCATATAGATATTGGCCATTTGCATTTCTTCTTTTATGAATTATCTGCTAATGTCTTCTGTCCACTTATTCTGCTGTTATTTTTCTGAGTTGAAAGAGCTCTTTGTATAGTAGGGATTGTATTTTTTTTCCTTTTCATATAAGTTCTAAGTATTTTTTTCTCACATTGTAGATTTTTAATGGTATTTTAGATGTGTATAGCATTTGTATATTTTTATGTATGAAATTTCCATACCTCTTGCTTTCCTACATGTTATCAATAACATGTTAGAAAATGGAAAATTGGCTCATTTATCACTTGTTTATTAATTCATTCATTTATTCAAGAAGTAAGAATCAAGTGCTTTCTATGAGTTAGGGGCTAGCTAGGTGCCGGGAATGTAATGATAGGCAAAACCAATTATATTCTCCCCTCATGGAGCTTAAAATCTACCAACAGAACCACCGCCTCCACCACTACAATAATAATAATAATAACAAAATAAAACACAAAACAAAATTCTCAAGAATAAATGTAAAATAAAATGTGCAAGATCTTTATAAAGAAAACTCTAAAACTTGGTTGAAGTATGTAAAAGGAGGACTGAATAAATGGAGATATACTGTATTCCTGGATAGGAATAGTACCCTTATAAAGATGTTAACTTTAACTTGGGGGACCAGGATAAAATAATTAAAAATTTATCTATAAGAGTAAATATATAAAAGTATCTAAGAAAAATTTCATAGAAAACAGTAATAATAGGGGATTTGATCTATAAGATATTAAAACATTATAATTTCTTAGTACTTTAAATGACTGAGAAAAGAATTATTGAATAAATGACATGAAGTCAACTGATTAATTATTGTGCAAAAAAGCTAAAATAAATACTATATTTTACACCAAATTAAATGCTAGAAAGATTTAAGATTTTTTACAGATATTGAAATTATAAAAGTACTGGATGAAAATATAAAGTACAATATCAAAGATAGAAACTTCAAAATCTACTATGTAAAAATTTGACCACATAAAAATGCAAAAGATTTTTGTAACAAAAATATCACATTAAAATAGAAACATAGAAAACGTCTGTGTGTGTGTGTGTGTGTGCGCGCGCATGTGTAGGCGGGTGGAATAGGAATTTGCAATATCCCAAATATATAAAGCACTCTTCATATCTGCAAGAAAAAGACAAACTTTTCATAGAAAAATGGGCAAAGGACACAATTCAATAAAAAAGAAATACAAATAAACAATACATATGTATTTAAATATTAAGCTTTGATAGTATAAAAGAAATGCCAGCAGTCTGGCCAAGCTTCAAAGCACAGCGCTGTGAGCATGTGGGAATGCGCACTCAGAATCTACCGCTGATGAGACTTTCGATTAGGATGGTCTTTTGGGGGATATATTTAAGCTGCCCCAATTTAGCAGATTAAAGTAATAAATTGATTATCTCACGAGTTCTGTGAGTTAGGAATCAGGGTGCAGCTTAACTGGGTCCTCCGGCTCCGGGACCCCCCAAGGCTGCAATCAAGGGTTTGGCTGGGGCACAGCTGTCTCAAGCCTCCACCAGGGGAGGGCCACTTCCCTGCTGGGAACAGGTCTCCAGTCCTCTCTGGCAGTTGGCTGGCGATATCAGTCTAGCCCACACTCAAGCCCACACATTTGAGGACGTAAAACCAGAAGTGAGGATCATTGGGGTCCATCCTGGAGGCTGCTCACCCCAGGAGACAATTTGGCAATATGTACTAAAAGCATAAAAAAATGTATAATTCATCGACACATCAGTTCTAATTCTCAGATTTGTCTTAAGGAAATGAATGAGTGTACAAAGAAAGGAATGCAAGAATGTTTTTAATGGAATGGCATATAATAGAATAAAATGGAAACAACCAAATGTCAATAGACTTATTTAAATGAATTAGATTATAGCCACACAACAGAACAGTATACAATTAAAATTTATGTAGATATAATAAATTAATAGTAATATAGAAAGATGTTATTGAAATATTACTGAATTTAAAAATAAAATTGAGGGGCCGCCCGGTGGCGCAGCGGTTTAGTCCGCGCTGGGCAGCCCGGGGTTCGCGGGTTCGGATCCCGGGCGCCCACCGACGCACTGCCTGTCAGCCACGCCGTGGGGGCGTCCCATATAAAGTGGAGGAAGATGGGCACGGATGTTAGCCCAGGGCCAGTCTTCCTCAGCAAAAAGGGGAGGATTGGCAACAGATGTTAGCTCAGGGCTGGTCTTCCCCACAAAAAAATAAATAAATAAAAATTGAAAATCTTTAAACGTGTACTTTTTATAAAGTATTAAATATATACACAGGTAAAAGTCTGGAATGACAGACTCCCAAATATTGACAATGGTTATTCTTTTGAAGTGATGGGAATATACGTTTTACATTTTTCTTTATTCTGCTTAATTCATCTGATTTACATTTTTGAAGTGAAGATATATTTTACAGCAAAATGAGCCAATACTTGTAATGAACAGTAAAAACCAACTTCGCTTGTTAATAGTCAGAGGCACATTTGAACTGTGTCTTAGCTCAGGCTGCAATAACAAAAATACCACAGGCTAGGTGGCTTAAGCATTTATTTCTCACAGTTCTGGAAGCTGCAAAGTCCAAGATCAAGGTGATGGCAGATCCCGCCTCTGGTGAGAACCTGCTCCGTGGTTCGTAGACAATGGTCTTCCCGCTGTGACCTCACGTGCTGCAAGAATTGGGGGAGCCCTCTGGGGTCTCTTTCTCAAGGGCACTGATCCCGTTCTTGAGAGCTCCACCCTCACGACCTGATCACCTCACCTCCATACACCATCATGCCAGGGCTTAGGTTTCAGCAGATGCATGTTGGGGGAACACAAACATTCAGTTCACTGCAGACTGCTCATGCTTTCAGCAGCACTGGGGAGCCCTCCTCTCACTGTCAGCCGCCGCCCTCCCGAGTCCTGCCCAGCTGCCTGGACATGGCAGCATCCTTCAAGAACCAGACCCAAACCATTCTTCCTTTCTCCGGGGAAGATTATGCACAAGCCTCTTCCTTCGTCGCAGCGACGGCAGCAGCGGCCGCGCGTCCTGGGGGGGAGGCGGTCGGTGTTCCGGGCCCGGACGGACAGCACCGTCACGCGCGTGCGAGCGGCAGGAAAGGCCGCGGTCGGCGCGGCCCGCGCTCCGCAGAACCTTCCTCGGACTCCTCGGACACCGGTGCGACGTTGACGCTCTCCTGTCCTGTCGGCATGTCTGCCAACGATAGACAGCACTGATTTTCCATTTTTACCACTCTTGAAATTTTAAATATATTATGTTTGTCTTTGGAACATAGAGCTCTCATTTTCTATTAACAAATGAAAATTAAAATAAGTTACATTAAGCTGTGCTGCCAGGTCCTCATTTTGATAAGCTTATTTCTGCTGAAACATTTAATTGGGCAAGATTTATGCATCGACAATAATCAATGTATTCATTCCCCAGTGAACTGGGAATCAAAGCCCCCTGTTTGAAGAAACCGTTTATGTGTACGCTACGGGTTCATTAAATAAAACAAGTGAAATCCGTAGCTGCACGATATTACCAAAATACTTCGCGGGAGCCACTGTGGTTCTTTTATTGGCTGATGTTGTAATTAAATTCATGTGCTATAAAGTAATACGAAAAACTGTTCCATTCATTTCTGAAATTCATTCTTTTCAGTTTTGGAAAATAAAACCGGAAAATGCCTATATTTAAGGCAAAGTGCTTTCAAAACTAATCCCAAGGAAGAGAATTCTTAAGATGGCAGGTGGTTGGAAACGTAAAGTTATTCCCCGCCAGGCCTTGCTTAAGCCCCAGCCCCAACCGTTTTATCTGATTCGGAAACTGCCTCAGACATAATTGGGTTGCCTAAGACCTGTTTCTCTCACTGGACACTATGGTGAACAAAGAGGACTGAACTGGCAAAATAATTAATTTTAATGAGAGAGACACTGGGGAAGTGTGAGTGGCTTCCTTTGTTTTCTTTGATCTAAAATAATGAATGTTCATGCAGCAAACAGAGCAGAAAGATTACAAACATCCACTCCTAAACAGGAGTGGCACCTTTATACACTTTAATGAAATCTTCGACAAACCATGTTCACAGCTGGGTTTGCTCCACCATGGCAGAACACCCTGGAGCCCTGTATTTTTAATCTTAGTTTGTACCAGCTAAACTGCACAAAGTATGTGCGTCAAAGTTACACAAAAGGTGTGCCCAGTTATTTCTGTCTCTTCAGGTTACAGATGTAGAATTTTCTCCTTTCAGTGTTTAGGACTTTCTTTTCTTTTGTTCACCTTTTCTATGAAGACTATCTTACCTGCAGTGTTTCCTGACGCATGAAAGGACTGGGGGCTCCCTCAGGTCAAGACAATAACACCATGTGTATCACTGAGCCCCAGCACCTCCCACAGTGCCTGTGCACAGGGCTCAGTCAACCTTTGTTGAAATGAATAAATTACTGGTAAGCTCACCGCTGAAATGTAAACACTGTTTACATTTTGCTTTCTATCTTTCCAGTCTTTTATAAACACGAATATTTGTACATATCGGCAGAGGCCATTCCAGAGTAACAAACCAACCCTGGCATCTTAGTGGCTCAAAAGTTTTTTTCTTGACAAATGAAAATTCCATTGTGGGCCAGGTGGCTTTCCAGGGCAGCTCTCCTCCAAGAAGTGACTCAGGCACCCAAGATGCTTCCATCCTGAGACCCTGTCACTTCAACATGTGGCTTTCATGGTTGCTGCCGAAGTTAAGAGAAAGATGGAGGAGGAAGACCAACTTTCAACTGTCTTGGCCTGGATATAGCACACGTCCTCCCACTCCGTTATCAGTGGCCTCCCCGGCCTCCTGACCTCCAGCTCACTCTCAGGGAGGCTGGGAAGGTAGGCAGGCAGTGCTGTACATTCTGAGTGAATAAGCCTCTGGAGAGTAGTTTCTGTACAGTACTCCATCACATGGCTGTGCCACAAGTATCTTAACTAATTCTTTATTGTTGGACATTATGGGAATTTTCAACCTTTACATATTATAAATAATGTGGTTTAAGGGGGAAAAACCCCCAAGGATGTATGCACATTTCTGGTTACTTCAGGATAATTTGCTAGAAATAAATTACCTTTCCAAAGGAGGCTTCCTGACTTTTACAGTAGTAATTCTCAGCCGGGGAAGATTTTGCGTCCCCACCAGGGGATATTTGGCAATGGATGGAAACATTTTTGGTTGTCACAACTTGAGAGGGGAGGAGGGGCTACTGGCATCTAGTGAGTAGAGGCCAGAGATGCTGCTAAACATCTTACAGTGCACAGGACAGCCCCCCACAATGCATAATTATCCAGCCCAAAATGTCAATATGGCTGAGGCTGAGAAACCTTGCTTTAAACTACAAACGCGTCCTATATGAAATAAGCAAGTCTTGGGAGGGTACATGTATTTTAGACCTCCTTGGAGTAATAATCTTTAACATTTTTATGGTACTTTACAGTTTATAAAGGACTTTCATATGCTTCATTTTGTTTTTCTCCTTACCAAAGTCTTAAAGGTGGGCCAGAGAAAATAATCTTTGGTTAGCACCACTTTGGCCCAAGAACACTAAGAATCAGAGAGCAATGGAGACAGAAGGAGAAAGGCCATCTATTTTTAAATATTGCCTGGAGATGGCTGTGTTTTTAGAAACTGGGTTCAAGGAGTGACTTGAATTCCAGGAGATGACACTTACTTAAAAGCCAAGGAGAAAGAAGAAAGGGGTAGAGGAGTGTTTGACATGTGCGCCCTCATGTGAAAACTGGTTAACAGATAACTGTCTGGCTAGAGTTTTCCACACTGTTGGCATGCCCTGCTGATTTTAAGTGGAGGTAGCTGAGACTTGGGGGTTGGGATAGGAGTGGAGCAAAAAGAAAGGTCGAGTGGTCCTGGCCCCTGTCCATTGGTGGCACCTGGGACTCATTTACCATTACTTCCTGAAACCGTACTTAATTGAACAAAAGCCTCTTACAATATTTGGGTTAGAAATTAATACCCAAATCCTTTATGCCCTTTCCAGTTTTGTAGAATACATTGGTAAAGTCGTTCTGAATTTGCTAACAGTAAAACTGAAAAATCCAGTCATCTCACTGGCCTAGAAAATCATTTCCATCTTAACCTAAATGAAATACAACTAAACAATGCCTTTTATGAATGACTGCTTATAGTTTTAATCCCATGGGGGAAACTATATTTCAGATATTCATTTTTTTTGTAGAAATGGATTAGACTTACTATTCTTATTTTATTTTTTTATTGTTTCATTTAATTATTACGTTTTAAGGGTGTAATAATATCTGGGGGGGATTTCAGTATTTATTTTTACCTTTACCTTCTCTTTATGCCAAGCAATCTTGACTTTGCACACAGAGCTGTAATATATTCCTTTAACAATTCTGTTTACAATAAAATTAAGTAAAACAGGGTCATTTGGAAGACAATAATAGTGTAGATGGCACAAGATGTGGTAAAAACTTGTGAAGTCGCAGTTTGAATGAATAGTGTCTGAGAAGCACTGAGTAAGTCACCCCAATAATCCATTTTTAGGGTCCTTGAAGCTGGGTGTGTACTTTTCCCCATCAAGGTGGTTTTCCATTCTGGCTGCACATTAGAACTACCCAGGGAACTTCTGAAAAATGGTGATGCCTACCTCAGATGAATTAAATCAGAATCTCTGAGTGTGGGGCCCAGGAATGGGTATTTTTTAAAGCTCCCTTTCTAATATGCAGCTAGAGTTAGGAACCACTCATACAAGATCTCCCTTCTCTTTACGATGAGTTCCAAGATGAAATTCTGAAACGTACATTCTAAGTAAAGTGTGCAGCTTAGCTAAGAGACTAGATCACGAGTAAATTCAGTTTCTATACATTTGATTTTGAGAGCTACACTCAGTTTTAACATCTGGTTCTAGGCTACCCCAACTCCCCACACTGACAGCCTGCTCAGGCCAAGCTGTCCCTACCCCATGAGCATGCCCTCCTCCTCCCACTCAGGCTCTATAATCTGGCTGCAGGCTATGTAAGGAAAAAAGGCAGCAGTAATAAAACAAGCTTCCATTTACTGAGTTCTTACTATATACTATATTTTGTTGCAATTCATCAATGAGTGTTATGTACATAAAACGTTTTGCACATATGGAAGTATATAGGACAAAAACCTACATATGTAACTTCCTTATAAAAGTGGAATTTGCGTGTACATTCTGTAGCTTTTTATATGGAAACAATCTCAAACACATAGAAAAGTTGCAAGAACAGTGCAAAGAATTTTTTCCAGAACTTAATGAAAGTGAGTTGCTGACATGATGCCCCAGCCCCCAAATACTTTATTATGTATTTCCTACAAACAAGGACATTCTCTTATACCACCACAATACAGCCATTGAAATCAGGAAGTTAGCATTGATACATCGTTCATCTTAGAGGCCATTCAAATTTTACCAATTGTCCCAAATACCCTTTATAGCAAAAGGATCCAGTCCAGAATCACACGCTGCATTTAGTTTTCTCCACTCTGGAGGAGATGCTCACACTTTCCTTGACCCTCACAGCCTCGGTGCTTTTGAAGAGCACAGGTCAGTTATCTCGGAGCGTGTCTCTCAGGTGAGTTGTCCGAGGTTCCCCACGTTTAGGTTCAGGTGTGCATCTTGACACCCTCACTGAAGTCTCCCTGCACGCTTCTCTTTGCGTGCTACCAGCTGGAACATGATTTCAAGTTCTCCCGTTAGTGGTGGTGGTAACTTTGCTTGATTAAGGGGACGTCGGCCAGGCTTCTACACTGTCAAGTGACTTTTTTACCCTTATAATTAATAAGCATTTTGAAACCATGTATTTATCCCATTCCTCTTCAAACTTTCAATTCATTCATTCATTCATTTATATCACCATGAACTCATGGATTCCTAGTTTATAATTCACTAGCATCACTACTTATTTTGATGTTCAAATTATTCCAGACTTGGTCAACGGGAACCCATTCAAGCTGGCTTTGCATTTCATACATATCCCCGTCGTTCTTTGAGGACTTCCTTGTTTTCTCGCATAACAAGGTGTTCAGATTCAGCTTTTACTTTCTCTGCCCCAGCCCTGGTGTCAGCCATTTATCCAGGAGCTTTGGTTCCTTTTACTACAGAAAGGTATTCAGAAACCAAAATCTAGGCACTAGTATGTTCCTCACTGACATATCTAGTTATGGGAGCCGAGGTGTTGCAGCTCCCAGCCCTTCTCAGTGGACAGAGCTAGGGAACGTATGTATGTTCACACACACACACATATATATTTTTACATCATACTTATTTCTATACCTATCTCTACATACTAAAAACCATGAGCTGACACCAATATCCTCAATTCCAATCCAACACCACAGGGTTCATTCTGGTCTTCTCCCTTTCCATGTCTGTAACTCCATTCTCCAACAGTGAGAATCCTGTCTCACATTATCCTCAATATATTTGCTCATTTGAAACCCTCTCCTAACCCCCCATGTGTGGACACCCCTTCACTCCATTAGGACTCTGACACTCTGCACTGAACCTCCACTGGGTTTTAATGCCTTCTTCTGGGCTACCCCTCCCCCACAAAATGCCCCCTCACCCTACTTGCGCTCTGAAACACTGTGCCAAGCTGCCCCATACCGTGCAGACATCCTCCTCATCCCACCTGGGCTCTGATGCCCCGCGGTGGACTGTGGTAACTGCTGTCCACCCACTTGGACTCCCTTCTCCCTCTGCTTGTGTGCTGACCCTGTGCCTGGTCACCCTCTTTTGTGGCCCCTCCTTGCCTTGCTCAGCTGCCCCATCTCCCTCACCTCCACCCTCAAGCACCTCATGCTTTACTCAGCCACACCTAATGTTGTACAGATTTTTAATTTTGAAGGCTTTTGCCAAATTGTCATCCAGAGAGATTCCACCAGTTTATATCCCACCACCAATGTAAGAGTGCCTGGCTCCCTGACACCTTTTGCAGGGGAGTGTGTTTTAGATCCTTTTAGATCCTTTTAGATCCTTGCTAATTCGAGAAGTGAAAAGTTTATATAGCTTATTGTAGCTTACACTGGAGAAAAATAAAGTACTTCTGCAAAACAATTAGAACTCACATTTGCATTAAAACCCAAAATTGTGATTCCATTAGCATTCTTAATCTTTAATAGTAAATTCCAAACTTTGTGAAAGAATGAAATTTCCTCAGTTTCCTAGTATCACTTCCTGTTTGCTAACTAAATTGAGTTCCAGAAACATATTGTTGGTTCCAGATTTAACTGAAAGGAATAGCGAAAAATAACACATGAAGAGTCTGTTTTGACTAGAAGAGTTAAATCAATAATTAATTGCACTTATGTCACTTTATCTGAATAAAAAGATCAAATTTAGAAAAAAAAAAGCTCCATCCCATGGTATAACAGAGGGCCTAGGTCTTTTGATCTCGTGGCAAGGTTTGGAGAAAGTCAGACTGCCACAGCACGCCCTTGATGTGAGAGCAGCTCCCAGCCCACGTTCATGGTAACTGCTGGTGGTCTTTACAGAGCGTTAACCATTCATTAGAAGCAGCGGCATTCACAGTGAAGCCCTTGGTACACGAGGCACCATTAGGAAGCTCTGTTCCATTTGCACTTCCCCAGTAAGCGGCACTAAAACATCTATTTAGATTTCCCTGTAGATGGCCCGTGACCAGATCAGAGCAGTCTGGTGCAATTACCAGATCACTATTTTCCTCTTTCAGGATGCGGTGGAGGTAGGCATCTGAATTTCAATAACCTCTAGAAATAAAATGTAATATATTCCAAGGAATTAGGCCACTTATATTTACAGTTAACAGAATCTTAAGGAAAAAAAGAAAATCTTAATAGTAGCTTAAGTTTTGTGTAATTTACTAGATTTCCCCAGGCAACCAGAGATTGTCCAAGGCTTTGCATTTTGGGAAGCAAGAGGACATTTTCCAGTCACACCCCTGCATCTCAGGCTCACAGTGTGTGCCAGAAGATGTTCTGGGATTTTATAAAAATTCACTTGGGAAGAGGGCACTCCATGGGAAGAGGGCATTCAAAAGGTTAAATTAATTTTGCCAGTTACAATGATGAGACACAGCAACACCTCACTCATCCAGCATTATGTAGAAGAGCAAGTTTTCTATATGAATAAATTTTCAGGATAACAGAGCTTTCAGGGTAACTGAGGTGCTTTTATTTTAAATATTTTTGCTAATTTTTCTAAATGTCATCATCCAAGGAATTCTAGAGCTATAAAGCAGTGTAAAGTGTGTTTAAAGTTCTCATTTCCAAGTGAGGAAACTAAGGCATAGTGAGGTTAAGAAATATGCCCAAGGTGGGGCCGGACTGGTGGCGTAGCAGTTAAGTTCACGTGCTCTGCTTGGGTGGCCTGGGGTTCACAGGTTCGAATCCCAGGCACGGACAGAGGCACCGCTTGTCAAGCCATGCTGTGGTGGCATCCCATATACAGTAGAGGAAGATGGGCACAGATGTTAGCCCAGGGCCAGTCTTCCTCAGCAAAAAAGAGGAAGATTGGCAACAGATGTTAGCTCAGGGCTAGTCTTCCTCACGAAAAAAAAAAAAAAAGAAATATGCCCAAGGTCCCGCCAGGTCCTGTCTGGAGTAAACTGTGGTAGGAGGGTCAATACCAGCCACCATCAGTAGGTCATAGCTTCATCCACTGTGATGCAAGAAGTAGGGCTGCAGGGCTCACGGAGGGTAATTATGGGAGGGGTCGCTGGTGGCTCAATCAAGATTCAAGGGAGTGAGGCAGAGGTAGAGTTGGAAGACAATGACATTTATTGGGAGAATTTCTGCTCATCCCTCAAGCGTGAGTTTAAATGTCACCTCCTTGTGAAATATTTCCTGGCACCTCCTTCCTTTCTAAGAAAAAGTAATTGTCCCACAGCTGTCTTCTCTTAGCCCTTATCCAAGGTCTATCATAGCACATATCACTTTATGTTTCATAAATGTGTGGCCTAAAGGAAGAAACGTGGTTGAACTAAATATTTGTGTCCTCAGAATACCCAGCATTGTCCGACACATGGTAGGTGCAAAAGGTATATTAATTGAGTAGTTCAATAAATACATGAGTGAATGATAAACAAATGAAAAATGAACACAAACTGTGTCAGGATTTAAGGTCGTGTTGTGCACAACATTGATCGCCCGAGGCTGGACAAGCCTTCAGGATGGCCTCTTCCCTTCGTGACCCAGGCTCCTGAACTTTTCTAGGGGCTTTTGATTCTGTCTTATTGCTTACTCTCAGCTCAAACTCCCAGGAAACCAAGCTTATTAAATTACTGTAACCATGGGCCCATTTAGAGCCAGTTCGAACAGACCCCATCTCTTATCAACAACGTGATTAAGGAATGTCTTCCAGAAAAACTGCAGACTCATGCAGCCAGGGCATGCGCAAAAGAAGAAATCATAACCTGAAATGAACTCAGAACCAAAGACCCTCCTCCCCACTGAACCCAAGGACTGGGACATGACCGGAACTTGAAAGCCGGACTCATCAGAAGCAAGGGGTCCCTCATCCAGGAAGATCCGGTGTTAAAATTCCTCCTTTACCTCGTACAAAAATATTTAGAACCACATCATAAATATTTAGAATCTCGCCATAAACGTATAAAACCTTGCCATAAATAAAGCCCACCAATCAAAAACCTGTCCCACCAGCATTTCTGCGTGCCAACCTGTTCTCCCCAACCTCTTAAATTTTGTCCCAATCCTGAATTAGGGAGACAGATCTGAGGGCACATGCCCCTGGTCTCCCTGGAGATCTTTCTTGCAGAATAAAGCTGACTTCTCCCCTCAAAGGCTGGTGCCATAATTAACTGGCTTGTTTACGTACATAGGGCAGAGAACTCCAATTTTGGTTGGTAACATTACTAATCATAATACTTGGGACAAGTGACAACAGGATTCATTGGTTTTGGGGAAAAAATTACAGATTCCTTCATATTTTTACCAAATATTTATTGAGGGTCTACCATGTGCCCAGTGCTGTTATAGATTCTGTGAATTCAACAAAGTTCTCGCTCTTGTGGATCTTACATTACAGTGGGGACCAGACAATAGATAGATGGGTACACAATAAGCTGTAAGATTGTGATAAGAATGATGGAGACAAATAAAGCAAGGGAGGGGACTTGAGAGATGTGGAGGGACAAGCATTTTAGAGAGCCCGGAGAAGAGTGTCTCTCAGAGGAGGTGACTTTTGAGCAGAAACCTGTCTTTCCCCATGTATGTCAGACCTGCAGCTTCTAAAATTCGAGACTGATTTACTCCAGAAGCCATCTTCTGGACTCCCCTGAATCCTCTCTCCCACAGTCATTTTACTACTTGACGCAGCCCATTTTTAATGTAGTGGTGATGGCCTAGGCTGCCAGGCCTGAAAGTCATCTCTTTTCCTAAATGTCTTCCATCAGGTATGGCAGGACTGTTGTCTATTCATTAGTTTGACAGATATTTATAGGAGCTCACCACATACTAGGAACTGGCTAGGCCTTGGAAATGCAGACAAAGATGAGTAAGACATGGCTGCAGCCCTCAGTGAGCTTACAAAGTAGTGGGGACAGTAAACACGCAAACAGATGAGTGAAAAAAAGTGTGACCCATGCCTTAGAAATGTAGGGGCCTGGGGACAAACACCAAAGCAGCCGTGAATCTGGAAGACTCAGAAAAATACTTTGACAGCTGAGCTAAACTGTGAAAGAGAAGTAGGTGTTTTTCAGGTTGATGACGGCCTAAACCAAGCAGAGGTACAAGCAAGGGCACGGCGACATCCGTGGACTAGAAGTCCCATTTGGACCTTCAGTCCTCTGGTTTGACTCATTCACAGGCTGTGAGGTGAAGCAAGGGAGGCACAGTAAGAGATGTGACTCTGGAAATAAGCATGGTTTAATCCTGGAAAACTGTACACAGCTAAGGTGAAGGGCAGTAGAGATGTGGTGAGCAGTGTGAGAGGAGGTCTAATGAGGGTCTTCAAAGTTATCGTGGGGAGGTTAAATATCACATTCTTAATCATGTATGATATATATCAAATACGCTGTCTATCAATATAAATGTTACATACACATGTATGTGTGCAACCATACAAGGCATACGAGGCACTAGGAGCCACTGAGATTGTTAGGAAAACTACTCAGGGAAGGGTCGGCTGCGTGAAATGAGGACAAGGTGAGACGAGCAGCTGGAATACTTGCTAGTTGACTGCTGCAGTAATCTTTGAGTGGCTGATGAGGTTCTGGGCCAGGATATGGTGATAGAATGAAACAAAAATTATCATTATATGAGAATATCAGCGCCAGGCAGACGTGACAGGACCAGGCGATTGATGGGATCTGACAAGGAGAAGTGAACAATGCCTGCTTCAGAAGGCTTTGTCTTCCTCTTCCTCATCATCTCAGCTCTGAAAAGAATAGTACGTCCTGGCTCATGAGCTTCAGTTTACATGACGTTAGTTGGAATTTTTATTAACCAACAAACAACATATGTCTAAGGTGAAAATTATTTTATATGTCAGAACAAAAAATGCAATTTTAAAATACTCTGGAATTATTTCGGAAGCAGTAGACCCTTGAATACATTTAGATTTGTCTCTGAGTGTTAAGCACCAATCAATTCAATAAGGTAAATTAAGGAAGCCAGTAAATGTAATTTATCTGTTTTATTGCCTACATTTTGAAATTAAGTGTGCAAAAGTGCTTAGAGGAGATGTTGGAGCTCCTTCCTGAGGGAAGTCACATGACCATCTCTACCTCCCACAAATGCTCCTTTTTATGTCTAAGAGCCATTTGTATGCTCTTAACAGCGATAGCACACTCCACCCTCCAAATGGCCACCTGCACAAGCCCAGCACTTAATAAAGACTAAAACGCTGTGTTAGCCAATGAAAATGCAAGGGTCTTTATGAATTTGATGGAATTGGATTGTTTCAGAAAAATCATCACTAGAGTGTCAATTTCTTAAATGGTTAGCTTGGGTTAGAGGCTATTTTATAGCCTCCTCCTAGTCAGGAAAAATCATTCCAATATTTCCAATGATAAAGTTTCCTAAATAGATCCTTGAAAGAAAACAAAGCACCTACTAACTGCTGTGCACCAGCCACCAGCCAAAATTCTTCCAGCTCTTTGCTGCCCAAGATCCACTCCACAAGATACTGAAGGGCCTAACTCCCTCCCAGATGTCAGCAGCAGGTGCTGGAATGGGATGTCTGAAATTCACCTAAGGTGTGAGGGACCTCCTCTCCATATTCATTGCTCATCGTTTGGAATTTTTCTTGCTGGTGGAAGGAAACGTGTTTGAGGTGTGGACCCCAACCAGCCTGTGCTGTGCTGCCAATGGGAGGGGGTACCTGCCTGAGTGGGAAGGATGGGGAAGGAACGGGGCCCTTCTTGCCACCCCCTGCACCAGTGGTCCTCAGATTTTATTGTGCACGGATTAACCTGAAGGGCTTACCCCCAGAGTTTCTGACTCAGTGGGTCTGGGGTGGGGCCTGAAATTTTCATTTCTAACACATTTCCAGATGCAGCTGGAGCTGCTGGTCTGGGACCAGGCTTGGAGAACCGCAGTCTTACAGCACCTCTGAGGGGGAGGTTGGTGGCCCGCTGGGTATAGCAACCTGGTTTCTGTTTCTCCATCCCCTTGGCGTCATTTCTTCTAATTCTTGTTCCTCACTGGCTGATTTTTTGATCTATCCACTGCCCTCAACACAGTCACTGCCATCTCTAGCAGAGATGGCATAGCATCTCTAGTCAGAACACCCTTCCTTCTCTTTTCTTTCTCTTCATCTTCCTCCCATTCTCTAAAGCTCATATCAAATCCCACTCTCTCCACAAAGACTGCTCTGACCAGGTCAAGCCTCCATTTTTCTCTCTCCTTTTAAAATTCTTCTGGTTTTTGTGGTCTGCAGCAAGTCTTACTTGTTCTACTCATGGGTTTTTCCCTCTTCAACTAGATTACGTATAAGCTGATTGCAGACAGAGACTATTCACAGATACAGGCATCACAATATTTCATGCATTGAATGTTTACCATGTGTAGGGCATTGTGCTAAGCATTTGACTTGTATTAGCCCATGAGGTACTATTACTGACACCTTTCACAGATGAGGAAAATTGAAGAGCAGAGAGAGTGTATGACTTGCTTTCAGTCACACAGGTGGTACTTGGTGGGGCCAGGATTCAAGCCCTGGCTGCCTCACTCCTCAGGATGTGGTGAGGGGCCCCTAGGTACCTC
Source organism: Tapirus indicus (assembly GCA_031878705.1). Classification (NCBI taxonomy): domain Eukaryota; kingdom Metazoa; phylum Chordata; class Mammalia; order Perissodactyla; family Tapiridae; genus Tapirus; species Tapirus indicus. The sequence continues at coordinate 7,220,120 of CM062933.1, forward strand.
ATGAAAAGCACTTGGCACAGCACTTGGCCCATAGCTTTGTGAGCCCTCTGTACCTGGCAGCCATGATCCCAGAGGGCAGGGCTAATTCCCATGTGGTTACTGAGGAAGCTAGCAGACAAGCATCCTGACTTTCTGGGGGTCATTTTACTTCAATCAGTGCCTTTTGCCATGGCCTGTACACACAGAGATGATGCTCATAGACTAGTGTGAAGAGTTGTTTTACAGATAGCTCAGCTGCCTTTCCACTGCGCTATTCACCTTCCATTATTCTTTTCATGGATGATGGCCCATATGTGAGTGGGTGGGACAGAGTTGGGATGGCATCCCATGCTCACGGAACAAACTTCATGCTGGAAGATTTGCCACTCATTCGGCCCCTTAATAACCCTGGACCTAGAACAGTAGGGCATGCAACATACATCAATTGTTAGATGTGAAAATAGAATATAAAATATAACACAAAAATACATATTTATAACCATTTTCATAGCAGTATCTTTGAAAATTAAACCAATAATGGCAATATAAAGGTACTGATAATCACTATAAAAATGTTTGCTTTGCAAACTCTATAATATAGTATTTTATTGCTATTCTTTTGCTCAAAAGCAAATTTTTTTTTTTGACAAATCTCTTAATTGTCCCCAGATGCACGTGTTTATCGGTGCACTGAGAGCCTAGAGTGTTTTTGAATAGGGTACCCTCTTTTAGTATAAGAAGCCCTGACATTTGTAGTCTCAAAGAATGACACCTATGATTGATCACACATCAAAATTCTGAATATACCGTGCAGTCATTCTTGTCAATATACTAATTGTTTCCTATAGGGAGTCTACTTATCTAACTCAGACTTTTCCCGCCTTAAGCACTGAAATATATGCTTCCATGTACTCCTGTTTCCTTCTACTTGATAGAAAATAATCTCACAAGCGGAAAGCACTTAACTCAAAACCTTGAAGAACCCATTTCAGTGTGCCCCGCCCTGCTGCTCGTGTGAGCACTGACCACTCATGGAGAGAAACGGACTTGGCGGACATGGGTGCAATTGGCTGTGCGGACTGCGCTCGGCTCCACCGGGCCAGCTCCATGTGCAGGGGGCGCTACAGGACGCCGGAGTCACTGTGTGAGCTACCACAGGAGGACAGCGCCTCTCAGGGGGCACGGGCACAAAGGCAGGCCTGAGCTTCCGTGCCGGGCGGTGTGTTGCCCCCGCTCCTAGGAGAAGGCAGCAGAGCAATCTCACTGGCCGCAGCAACACAGAGCAGGTGGAAGGTACTGATGTGAGCAGAAGTCTTGCTCAAAGACACAGTGAGGCGTGCGCTGCAGGTGCCAGGCCCTGAGCACCGGACCCCAGCTCTGAGGAGACCCGGCTGCTGAGCGGTCAAGCTTCTTGCCTGCAGGATGATGGTTTTGGCCTCATTTACTAAGTGGAATGTCATTAGCAACCTTGAAGCCTACCACCATCCACATACACATACCTGGATGGTCCTTTTTCAGTTTCTATGCTGATGTGTGAGAGGGATGGGGAAAATAAGGAACAATTGACCCCAAACTTCATATTCCTTTAACACTCTGTCCTCTCGCTGTCCTCCTGGCTTCCAGCAAGTCCTAACCCTGAGGATGTACCCAAATCTGCTTCTCTGAGCCTCTGACTTCCACTGCTTTTTCGTGTTGGTGTGTTTGCAGCAGAAAATGCAAAAACAGGAAGTTTCCAGACCCCTGCGCTGAAGGGATTGCAGATTCTCCCTGGAGGCCTCTGGGAAGCTGGGTCCATAACTGGGCCTCCCTTCTTAATCAAAGCATCAGGCTTCCTCTAGAAACACGGTAGTCCTTGGAGCAAAAGACAAAGGCTTTTGTCTTGCTACGTTTCACTTCCCATCAGTTAGCTGTTCTTTCTCCCTTCGTCCCAGGCTCATCTTAGAAAACCAGGTTAGCTGTAAGCATGGCGATCATTACGAGCAAACTGCGCAGGTGCGGACGTGTATGTAAATTTAGAAACATTGCCACTGTCTTCCCAAGCTATTTCTTCCTTCTTAAATCAAGAGGGGGAAGTTTGCTAATTTCCTGCTTGAAATCCTGTCTGTTGTCTTCCCAAGCACTCGAGGCTGCTGCAAGCAAATGTGTAGCTTTTCACTGAATTGTGTCGGTTTTAGAGCCGCAGATTTCGGAAAGCTGCTCCAAATCTCAGGCTCCTAAAGAAAGTGCCAGCAAGATCGATGCTGCTACATCTGGGCCCAGCGTCACACCCCAGGTGCCTGAGTGAATTCTGAGCAAGAAATAATTTAATAAAAGTAAAAGGCCTCCACTTCCGCACAGAGACACTTCACCACTCAACTGAATATCAAATGCTTTTTGCCAGAGTGGCCTTGTCCTTGGTGTACTTTAAAGACAGTTGTTTATCAATTGCTCTTTGCTTTTGCTTTGATTTTATTTTCTATTAATACATGGGGGGGAGGGTTGCTGGGTGCTCTGTTGACAACTCGGCTTCATTGTGATACATATACCCCCCCAACTCTTCTCTGTCTTGGAGGAAAACTGGAAACCTCATTTCCCAGGAGTTCTTTCCCCACGTGCCTCCAGGTTAGATCTGGCCAGTGAGAGGCACCCCATGAGATGTCCAAGGTGCTGGAGAAGGAGAAGCCACTTTTCCTGAGTGCCAGCAGCAGGCAGCCACTCAGATCCTTGGAGTCTGGGGGGATCCTCCTGAGAAGCACTCACTGAGGAGGCAGCTTAATCACTTCAGCAGCCCGATTCCCCCTGAAATCCTTGCACTCCCAGAAGCCCCACAAGCAACCTTCTGGCCTTTACCTACCCGGCCCTTCTAATGGTGTGTAAGGCTCAGTTCCTCTATCAACTCTCTCTAATTGAAAAACCTGGAATGGCTTCTGTTTTTCTGATTGGCCTCTGACTGATACAGGCGCAAAGGATTCATTTTCTCATGCCCCTCTTTCCTTATGATACAAGCGGGTAGGGATTTTAGTGAGAAAGTGCTTTGTGAATGCACATAACTTACACTGCAGTGTCTTAGGTACTGGGGACACGTGACAAAGATTAAGTCCCCGCCTTCCAATAGTTCCAAATAAAATAGATATAATAATGGCCATACATACATGAAGATGCACATGTAGACACAGTAACTAAAAGTGTGGGTAGGGGGCTGGCCTGGTAGCATAGTGGTTAAGTTCCTGTTCTCCTCTGTGGTGGCCTGGGGTTCGCGGGTTCCGATCCTGGGCGTGGACTGACGCACCGCTTATCAAGCCATGCTGTGGCAGTGTCCCACAAACAAAATAGAGGAAGATGGACACAGTTGTTAGCTCAAGGCTAATCTTCCTCACAAAACAGTGTGGGCCAAGGGAAGACTCAATCAGGGAATCTGTTAGAAGCAAGAAAATTGCATGAGTATGTCTCCTTTCTTTCCAAAATTTTCCGCTTGGATTGTTTGGTGGGCAGCCTTTCTGGACAAGTGCTGTCCTCCATGGCTGCGTTCCTGAGCTGCTCCAACATGCCTTCCTGCCAGGGCAGCACCGGCACTGTCACTGTATGCCTGGGGCACAGGAGGAGGGAGGCCTGTGAACACAGAAATGAAGTGCTTAATTTTCTGCTGCTTCCTGCACATTCACAGGGCTTCCTGGGAAGACTTTAAGGGTGAAAATAGTGGCCTGAATAGTTTCATTAAAAGGGGCATCTATCAGAAGGATTTGAGCTTCAAGAGACAGAAAATACTGGCTCAAACTGGCTTAAACTACATGGAGCAGAATGTATTCACATCAGTGTCAGTGACGCCACCCAAGTCCCTCCTGTCCTCTGCTGTCCCTCTGCAGCAGCTCTATTTTCAGGCTTTTCTTGTGGAAGCAAGATGGCTGCAGCATTTCCAAGTGAGACACCCAGAAACAAAGCAACATTGGTGGCAAACAGGGAGCATAGCATCTGGTGTTTGTTTTCTTAGAAATGAGGACAACTTTCCCCAAAGCTCCTCCAACACGCCAACCCTCTTATACATCCCACTGGCCAGAAGTGGGTCACAAGCCCACCCCTAAACTTATCATTGGGGAGAGAATGGGACCATACAAATTGGCTTAGTCCAGCCAGGATCTAACCCTGGAACTGTGGATAGGTCCCCACCTTTTTGTCACTTTGGAATGGGATGGCACCTGATACGGGCTTTGGCAATAAGAAACAAGGAGGGGATGTACGTTGGCTTTTCTGGAAACTGGTCAAGAGGGTAACTACTTATCGGAAAAAGAAGGCAGGAGGGACCCTAACACTTGCCAGGAGTCTGTTGTTCATGACAACTACAGACCTTTGGGGAGTTTCTATAGGACACACCTTATTTTGCATCACCACACGCAACTGTGCTTGGATTCCATTGTACCCCAAGTAGTTTGCATTCAGCTATTTCTGGAATTCTGTTTTCAGCCCTGATTTTAATGAGAGGAATACTTGTTTACCATGATAAAGTCACCGTCAGAAGAGAAGCTCAACACTGTACTGGGGGTCACAGAAAGGAATGCCATGTTCAGTAGCTTCCACAAGTTGGCTTTGGTCTCCTATTTCCCATTCATATCACCTAATCCAGGTCCCACCTGGCGGGATGAGGATGAGCGGAAGTGGAGGTCTACCCCCAGGTAGACCTGCTGGGTTGATTTGGCCTATCACTGGAGCATTTTTCTTGAACATTTGAGAGCGAGGCTGGGACTACGTTTTCACCATTGTTGTGCTTGGAGTAAACTGAGTCCCACAGGTAGGAAAGTGGTAGGTCTCAGGGTAGAGGGCCAACCAGAAAATATTCCCACCATCGATAACACACATAAAGAGACCTTTCTGTAGAATGTGACAGTGCCAGACCTGGCAGACCCGGAGATGACCTGGTCTAGTGTTTACTAGATGTTATTAGGTTTTCTGCAAAAGCAGTGGTTCCATAGTTAAATGTGTCAGGGAAATGCTGGGTTAAACAGGTTATTTTATTTTTAAAATAAAACCCTTAAAGTAATGAATTGAATGTGGGCAAGATTATGAAGCCAACAAGGTATGGGGAGACACCCAGGGACTAAGAGCAGCAAGAAGTCATTGCCACCCCAACCCTGAAGGGGAAAGGGAAGGAACCTTGTTACTGGAGCCCAGCTAAGAGCAGAAGCCTAGAAAACAGCTGCCTATCAGAACTGTAATGTGGCGGGAAGAGGGGAGCAGATATATGACCTCAACTTCGCTCTCCTCCTGTCCTCCCATTTCCCACCGGTGCCTCCCATTGGCCGAACCCAGCTAAAAGCCAGAGGGCAGCGGCCTCGTGATGCAGTCTGTAGAGTTCAGCTTCTGGGGCACAGGACTGAGCAGAGAAGGGCTGCTGAGCTATCCATGGAGCAAGTAAGGAAAAACCAGCACAATCACACAGCTAGGTTTTTGGGTTTTTCATTTTTTAGAGTGTTTACCTCAGAGATTTCCTAAGCTTACTTTAGTTTGCTTAATACAATTTAATGCAATGTGATATGTCAATTGTATCTCAGTAAAGCTGGAAAAAAATATTAATGCAATCTAAAACAGAGCAAAGATAAAAACTGAAAATATAAAGCAGTTGTTCTCAAAGTGTGGCCTGAGGATCTCTGGGGGTCGACAAGACACTTTTAGGTCTGGAAGGTCAGTTTATAAGAATACTATGATGATATTTAGCTTTTTACTTTCATTCTTTTACAAGTGAACAATGGGGTTTTCCAGAGGCTTCGTGACGAGTGATGATGTCGTTGTTGTGATGGCTAATGGAGCGTGCTTGTGTCTTCTCATGTTTAAAAATCGCTCAGCTTTAATTTCAAATACAGTAGATGATAAACATTACCCACGCAAACAAAATTTCTTTGGGGTCCTCAATAATTTTGGATGAAAAGAGACCAAAATATTAGATTTTGGTTGAGAATTTTGGATGAGACCGAATGTTAGAGAACCGCTGCTCTAAAGGTAGCAGAGGGACCGGGCGTGTCCGGGTCCTTGGAAGGAACTACTCCTGGTCCTGGGTGCCACGTCTGCTTTTAGATTACCTGGCAGCAAAACCTATAGGAGACATAGGGGTTATGTACACATCACCTCCAGAGCCTGGGGTGTGTTTTCTAACAAAGTGCAGGAAGAGCTTGTATGTGGTTCATGTGAAAAGATTTATCCATGTTAATAATAATATAAGGGACACTGGGTAATAAAAACAACACAATATATTTATTGCAAGGGTGGTATATTAATTCTCTATTGCTGAACAACAAATGACCTCACACGTGGCAGCCTACAATAGCACCTTTATTATCTCACACTTGCTGTGAGTCAGGAATGGGGGCGGCTCAGGGCCTCGCAAAGCTGAAACCAGGGTGTTGGCTGGGCTGCATTCTCATCTGGAGGCCCCAGGCTCTGCATACAGTCTGCTCTCAGAAAGGCTGACTGAAGGTGAGGAAGATGAGAACCCTCTGAAAGGGTCAAATCCTGAATCTTTTTTTTTTTTTTTTGAGGAAGATTGGCCCTGAGCTAACACCTGTTGCCAATCTTCCTCTTTTTCCTTTTCTCCCCAAGGCCCCAGTACATAGTTGTGTATCCAGTTGTAGGTCCTTCTAGTTCTTCTATGTGGGACGCTGCCTCAGCATGGCTTGAGGTCCAGGCCCAGGAATCGGAACCAGGGAACCCTGGGCTGCCGAAGCGCAACATGCAAACTTAACCACTACGCCACCAGGCCGGCCTCTAAAAAATCCTGAATCTTAGTAGCTGTCTTTGCTAATACCTTGTTTCCAACCAGGGCCACATGAGATGTGACACAGGGTCAGCCCCGACAGGTAAGGAGAGAAGATAGAGTATAGGAGAGGGTACTGCCGGGTCAGGGACCCCTTGGAAGAAAGGCAGAGGCCTTGGAGGCTGACTTCACCCACTTTAAATGTTTCCCTGGGTGGTTGTTCATTCTTGTTCTGAATAATCTGCTGACAGCAAAAGTGGATATTTTTCCAAAAATCTTCAGGAAGTGGAAAACACAAAATCCCACCTTTGATTTTCATTATGTCCTGCAGTTTAAATCAGTGTGGATGCATCTGTCTTCTCCTTCTCGTCTACATTTTCTGGTATTGTTTATGAAACTGGCTAACAGTTAGCCATTGATGATTAAGTAGCTAGGAACTAAAATTCTTTTCATTTTTGCAATTACTGGTTATAGCTTTTAGCTGTTTACCCACCCATTGTTACCTGTGCTGTTTAGGCAACACGCTATCTGACTCCCACTATGCTCCTACAGATGACATCTCCCTGGAGCCTGGGTCACCATGGTAATGGTTGTTGGACCTGTTTTTCAGGAATTAGAACCCCTTGTCCACTTCAGACCAGTTGAGACCACCAACCCATCAACTAGGCCCGCACAGATGTCCCATACGGAACCTTTTGATGTCAAGAGGCTAAAAACTCCACCCTCAGGTCAAGCTAATGCTGCCATTTTGTGAATATGTGTCCTATGAAGAGGCATGAGGTCTGACTACGCTTGCGCAGGTCATCAATTACCTCACCTCCAATCCTCTATCTCTACATTTCAGACCACCTTGACCCCCACCCCATAAATATCCCTGAGTCTCCATTATTGGGGAAGTGGATTTGAGACTTGTTCTCCTGATTTCCTCACTTGGCTGCCTTGTGATTAAACCCTCTCTCTGCTGCAATCTTGTTGTCTCAGTGATTGGCTTTCTGGGCGACTGGCAAAAATGCACCTGGTTCAGTAACACTTAAATGTAATCAGGCAAGTCCAGGTACTTACAAAATATTAACGGGGCCATTTATTAACAAACCCAGTTATAAAATGAAACTAAACCCTAGTAAAGATTTTAAAACTTGTAATAAAATCTATTAATGACAACAGTCATTATTTAGAATCTGAATTCATAGATACATTATCATATCTTGAAAGGAATTTATATTAATTGACTAGCATTTTTAATATTAATAAAATGTACAAAATGCAATAATAAATGGAAATATGGTACAATTTTTTAAAAGAATAAATCAAAACTGTTGTTTTCTAGTACTTCTATATAGAGCTGAAGACAATTTGTTCATCTGTTTCTCTCCCAGTCCCACATACTTTTTATTTGCTTCCATGCCTATCAAAAATTTCTGAAAGCTACTCTAAGATTGGTTATCTTAATGCTTTTCGCTCTTCCTCCATATAAATGTGTTTTTTCAAAACAGCAGCCGTGGGGCTAAAGGTAGGTGAGTCAGTTTTAATGAGGCAGCTACAGTAATTAAATTATTGTGCTGCTGCGCCTTGAACTGTAATTTGAAAGGATGAAAGCTTAATTTTTTTCATCAACAAAGTCAATTTCATCCAAGCTGTTCGTCAGAGTGCCACATGCATTTAAAAATTACATGTTTAAACTAATCAGGAGAAAAGGGAATTTAAACCTCTCATCACAATAACATGGATGGATTATAAATTTATGGAGCATTTTCATTATAGAAAACAGTCCATTCAAAAGTATCCAGAAGTCATGGGGCAAAGGGGGTAGTACAGACGTAAAGCACCCACGGTGTGAGGGGCAGGCAGAAAGGTCTCTGATAAATTAGAGCAAATAGCAGCCGAACTGTCCGCATGGTGGCTTATCTGTTCAACCTAGCAAGGAAAGAAAGTTAGCATTAATTGGTACCTCCACGCTCTCTCAAAAGAACAGGCACTTAGAGCAATTAAGTCAGATGTGGAAAACCAGCTCTGCACTGAAAGCTGACAGCAGGACTTGGGCACAATATATGCAATGAGTGGCTGAGGATGTTAATGGATGGAGGCTTGGAGACTAATGGACAATTAATGCAAAACAGATGACTTCCCTTGGAGATGCCGGTCTTTTGAAAGGGCTTCACCTGCTGCTAAACAAATGGGGCCGAAGTGAAATGATAAAAGGAACACGGTCTTATTTAGCTGGGCTAGAGAGAGCATGAGTGTCCCTGCTTTCTCCTTGAATATTTTCAAAAACCAGGTCGGGAATGTAATAGTTTCCTGCAGCTGGTGATGCAAGCCCCCTCCGCCGCCCCCGGAATTGCAGAGCCGCCGAGATGGGGGCTGTGTTTCTGAAGCCGCTTGCCACAGAGCTGCCCTGGGGCTCACCTTGTTACAGGGGGAAAAAGACAGGACGCATTTTGGTGTTACAGCCTAGCTTTTAAAATGACAGCAAACCACCCCAACACAAGAATTGCAGTAAATACATATTGAAACATCTCTTAGAAATTTTAGAGCATGCTTTCTTCTCAGCTCAGCCATTTTAACTGTGCTTACTGAAGTCAGACAGCCAGAGTCCTTCAAGTCTGAGCTTTATAACCGCAGGCAGGTTCTCCTAATAAGTGGTTCGGTACCAAAAGCACATAATTTAATCAATTATTTGGACAGAGAAATCCATTTCCTATAGAATCAATGCTGCAATGATATTTAAATTTCCATGTGATCCCCCAGTCTGTTTCTCTCACTGAGGGTTACACGGCACCTGAGCCCTGGGTCCCACCGAGAAGAAAGGGGGTGTTTTTTCCTCTTTCTTAGTGAGAAATGGCATTGGACGGAGGTATAATTTTGAGACAAACTAATCCTTGACTTTTTTTTTTTAATCTTCTAAGGTCCCTCTCTTCCACCCTCAGGAAATCAGTGCCTTTATGTAATTTAAGTCTCTAGGCATTGCACCCTAATCCCCACTCCAAATGTACTTATCTGGGTAATTCTTCTCTCATTTTTCCTCCATTTGCTCAGAACAGTGTATCTCAGCTAGAAATCAGAGGAAAGCAACCTGCCTGGGTTAATTCACACCCGCAGGAGCAGTCCCAGAAGACTTTGCATGTTAAAAAGAAAACTGCTTCTAACATCACCTGCATCTCTAATTGGCAGAATTTCTGTGAGAAATGTCAAGTGAAAATTTCAGGGAGTTGTGCAATTCCATTTCTAATTATCCAACTTAAAAGTATCTATGTATGCAGGAGAAATGTACGAGGATTTGTTACGGCAGTGAAAAGCAGAAATTATGTGAAAGCCAACAGGAGAACACCTAAAGTGTAGAATATTCATACTGTGTGATATGATGCAGGAATTGTGTGTGTACGTTAGAAAAAGTCTCCCCTTCCTCACAGCCTGATTGGCCTTCAGCTCCCATGCGGGGGGTGCAGGGCACGATCTGCGCAGCCGTGCGTGGAGGCCTTGCCCCCCCACCCCCACCCGGAGTGAGCATAGGGCTGTAGCAGGGGCAGAACTTGGTTTGAGGCCTCAAATACTAATACATGTGGATTAGCTGTTATGAGTCAGAAATTCGGGTAGTGGGTGTGGAGTTTACTCAAACATGAGCAGGCAAGAAATATCTATTTTCTTTAAATCAAATTAATCCGACTGCCATCCTCTATGCCATTGAACTGACAAGGAATTCAGTTATTTGTGTTCTCTCCTCCTCCTAGGGTTTACATAAAAATCTGGAAGGCTTATTTGGTGCCAGAAAATAAGCAAGTCCCTCAGCCTGTCATGGGTGCTGTGGATCTTCCCTGTCCAAGGTCCATCCGAGGAAGTCAGCTGGCCTGGTCCTGGGCCAGGCAGCTTCCTGTCATGCCCCCTTCTCACCTGAGCTCAGCCTGGCCCTGGGGCATGGCTAAGGAACAGGCACTGGTCCTCAAGAAGTTCAGGATCTGCAGACCTCCACGTTTTTCCTGGCTTTGGGAACGTCCTTTCCCTCAATTCAAGAGCTCCCATGTTCCCTCGACAGACACATTCACCTCTCCCTTCTCCACACATGTGCACACTCCCCAGCCCAGTCTTCTCAATAAGCTCAGGTTCCAGGCTTCTGAAATCGAAGGGAGGTTTCCAGGCTGCCAGGAGGAGAGATTACCTTAACACCCTAGTTCTCAGCATGTGGTCCTGGCCTGTAGCATCAGTGTTAGAGGGAGATTTATGGTCAGAAACGCCAATTCCTGGACTCCACCCGAGACTTGCCAAACAAGAAACCCTGGGAGTGGGGCCCAGCATGCTGTGTCTTAAGCCTCACTAGGGCCTTAAAGTAACTTGGGCTTTCTGCTCTGACCTCACAGCCACCACCCAGAAGCACAGGAGCTTCAAGCCCTGGCTACCTCCTTTAAACGGGAGAGGGAAAACAGAGAGGAGGAAACAAAACAGCTCTCATTCTTTCAGATCCTTCTACAGCAGCAAAGTAACAAAATAAATACCTTAGCTATTCTCTCTCCCCTTTTATAAGGCACTGTATAAAGCACCGCCCGGATTTATAAAGGATGAAGAAAACCAAAAACTCATCTGATCCACACCTCACCAACAAACCCTCACCCCCACCTTCCAGGTTTAAGAATTCAGGAGGCTTTCTCCTGAAGAAAGAGCATGCTGAGAAATAAAGGTCAAGTGCTCAGACTAGGCTGTTCCACATCTCCATGGAATGTAGAAATGTGTGAACACTCTTAGAATTTCAATTGGGTTTCCTTTTGCAGGGATTTTTGTACTGACCAAGATGGAACCAGCATATAACTTCCTTGTAGTAAAGAATTCTGTATTAAGAAATACAATACCCCGGGGCCGCCCGGTGGCACAGCGGTTAAGTTCACGCTTGGCAGCCCAGGGTTCGCAGGTTCGGATCCCAGGCGCCCGCCGACGCACTGCTTGTCAGCCACGCCGTGGTGGCGTCCCATATAAAGTAGAGGAAGATGGGCACAGATGTTAGCCCAGGGCCAGTCTTCCTCAGCAAGAAAAGAGGAGGATAGGCAGTGGATGTTAGCTCAGGGCTGGTCTTCCTCACAAAAAAAAAAAAAAAAAGAAATACAATACCCCCCAACATATTGTGCCTGTAAATTCTAATTTTTATCACATCATTGTATTTCAACTTTATTATAAGATTTGATTCATGCAAAAGTGGAGAGTCATCATTTTCGTTCTGAGGCCCAATTAAATGTCACCATTTCCCATTTGCCCCAGAAAGTTCCAACACATTTCAGACCTGAAATATTCTGAACTGCTGCTTCTTTTCCAACTCATTTTAAGAACCTAGCATTAAAACATAATTACATGACTGAAAATACTTTTGAAGCCTGCTCAGTGTGACTTTTTTTAATAGTGAGGTTTCTGAATTGCATACCTCCGAGGATGATTTTCTGAGCTGTGTGTAACTTGAGCGCATCTCTGTGGGCCCGTTAGTCACCTCACAAAATTACATGAACTCTTTCAGGCCTCCCAGGGAGCAAAAACTTAGCAATAAATGAATGGATTATGCTTCATACAGTCATATTTTTAAACAGTATATATTAACAACCAAGACTGTTGAGCAGTTTTTGGCTTCTGAGATCACAGTCACAGTTATTACTGTGAAATACAAGACTCACTTTTTATAGAAGCAACAAAATTTTAAGAGCCAAATGTAGAATTGGCCTCTGAGTTTTATTTGAGGAAATCCAGGCCAGAGATCAATTCAAACTTTGATCAAGGTCACACAGGCTGGTTTCAGTGCAGCAGGAATTGGACCCACAGTCCCCACATTTTCCTCCAACTGCCAATCGTCCTTTCAGCCAATTCTTAATTTTCCTCTGACCAAAAAGCTGGTCCATTACCTTCTGGCACACCACTGCCACCTAATGGTGATAGTGGTCATTGCTGCTTATGCAAAGACGGCTCAGAAAGGAAATGGAATAAAAATTAATTTGTCTTCAAAATTTATTGAGTCTACCCTTCTGTTAGGTGCTTTATTTATACCTTATTTCATCCTAGCAACACTATGAACTAGGCTTTTTTATCCATGAGGAAATGAGGCCCAGATGAAGAAACGAGCGAAGTGCGCACAGCCTTGCTCCTAGGGCAGTAGCTACACCCATGCTTCTCGGCAGAGCTGAGTCCTGTAACTTGCGCCTGCACGTGGCTGCATTCTCCCAGCTCCCAGCAGTCCTCTCTGATCTCTGCTGTTCCTTGGGCTGCAGTGATCGGTTCAGGGAGAACCAGTAAGACCCACTGACACTTGTGCTAGGACAGGTGAGGGAAAGGCAGGTGCTGTCTTCCACTCACACAGCTAGTGGTGGAAACAGTGTGAGCCTGGAAGCTGCCCAAGTTCTGCAAAGTGGAGCTGAGAGTCAAGCCATCACCATGCAGGAAAGCTAAGCGATGAGGAGAAGCCGCACCCCGTGAAATCCCTCATGCCCCCAATTCCCGGCTGTGCTTGAAACCGGCTCTGCTCCTGGGTGTTTCCTTCTGAGAGCCAATAAATGCCTCTTGAAGGATTAAGCCAGTGCAAGATGGGGTTTCTGTATCTTGTGCTGAAAAGTCCTGACTTTTACCAAGGGTTTGCCCTTCCTCGGTTCCTTCTCTTTTCCTGCTTTCAACTGTCAACAAATCAATATTTATATTGTGCCTGGGCTTATAAGGCACGGGTCTGTTTTCCAATACCTGTCATTCTATTCTTGCAGTTACAGGACTTAGGAGAAACATCATTTGGGAATATTTAAACATAATTTTTAAATGAAGTTTTTATATAAATTTAAAACACAAAATACCTTGGAAATCTTTTATTTCTCATCCTAAATATCAGCTTCTCGAGAGCAACCAGGAAGTCTGCAATCTAAAGTAGTTAGTTCTTTCATTAGGGCAGGAATTGAACAGAGCTTTGGGGCTTGTGAGGGAGTGTGCCCGTCTGTCCAGGATTCATGTGTCATTATGGCTTAGAGGAGTGTAGTGGTGGCTCTCAAGCAAGACCTTCCCTTGAGAATATCATACATTTATTTAAGGTAAGGTCAAGACATATGAATACCTTGGGACAGGTAGTTCTACAAATCAATATTAAAAAATGTTATGTATTGTTGGATGATAGAAGAAATTAACTTCTTTTCTTAAATCTATAAATCTCCTTTTTTAAAATTACACGTCATTCTTAATTATATAATCTTCTCACTAATGTTCAAATAAAGTTATTACATGCAATTTTCTAAACCAGAGAACTTCTTAGGAGGTGAATTGTTTACAATTTTAATAATAAAATAACTTGAGCCCAGAAGACAGTACCACGCTTTTAGTTTGTATTCCCAGTGTTGCTGACTGACTACCAGCTTTTGGAGACTGTCTGCTGACTGGTCTGAGAATTGTTGGCCTGGCTGATGACTGCCCCAAGCAATGTTCAAATGTTTATCACAAAACTATCCAACAAAGATGTTTAGGCTGCAGCAAAGGGAGTTTTCGGTTTTTATTATTTGAGGCTGCTATATCAATGGGAGAAGACATTTTGCAAGTAATGTATGGACCTGTGAATCAACACTGGAGTTAAGTACTACTATTTTCACTAATTTATGTCAGCGATATTTTAAAACTCTTTTAAAAATTATTGACCAAGACAGCTCCAGCTTGCTGGCTCCTCCCCTCCCCACACTGCCCCTGGTTTTCATACTGTTCTCCAAGGAGCCCCAGGAGCAGCTAGAAGAGAGGGCCAAGTAGGAGTCCATTTACCATCACCACCACTCATTCCCACCCTCATCTCCTCCCGTTCAACCAGGGTGACTTTTCTCTGACCTCTTTTCTTGTGTAAAGAAGGGCTTCCTTGAAAGGATTTCTTTCACTCATTCAACAATGTTCTCTTGAAAAGCAACTATCTTCCAAGCACTATGCTGAGGCATTGTGGTTCCTCTGAACAAGAAAATCAAACCACCCTACATGAATGTTTTTGGGGGAATAGACAACACACAAACAAACAAGAGAAAAACAAAATAATACCGATGGGAGTATGATAAAGAAAACAAAGTGGTAACGTGACAGAGGAAGGCTGGAGGGGTCAGGCATCATCAGAAAAAATGGTGAGGAAATGCCTTGCTGGGAAAGTGATATTTGGGCGATGTATTTGAGCCACTATAGCGTTCTAAACAGAGGTGTCATATGAGCCAATCTTTTAAAGAGCATATTTGTGTGCTTGGTGGAAGGAGATGAGAGAGGGTGAAAGCAAGAGGGCCAGTGAGAGGCAATTGGGATCATCCCAGCAAGGAATCGTGGTGACTAGGATTAAGATAGCAGCACTGGAGGGGCCAGCTTGGTGGTGTAGTGGTTAAGTTCATGCACTCCACTTCAGCGGCCCAGGGTTTGCCCATTTTGGATCCTGGGCACGCACCTATGCACCACTTAACAAGCCATGCTGAGGTGGCGTCCCACATAAAGCAACTAGAAGGATGCACAACTATGACATACAACTATCTATTGGGGCTTTGGGGCGAAAAACAGAACAAAACAAAACAACCAAATAAGCATTTAAAAAATAAACAAACAAAAAAGATAGTAGCACTGGAGATGGAGAAAAATGGGCACGTGGGGGCAGATTTGGGAGTCTGACAGAATTTCATGATGGTTTGGATATGACAGATGAAGTACAGACAGGAATCAAGGATGACTCTTAGTTTTTTGTTTTTGAGCAGTTGGTTGAATAGTGATGAGGATAGGAAAGAAAGGGAGAGAAACAAGTGTGAGTGAGAATACAGAAATAAGGTTTTGTTTTGGATAGTTCTGATTTAAAGTGCTTCCTAGATATTCAAGCTGAGATGCAAAGTAAGCAGTTTTAGATGGAGTCAGGAGCTCAGAGAAGAGGTCAGGCCTTAGAGATCTAATTTTGAGAGTCATAGATGATGCAAATCATTGGGACACAAGAGATCACCAAGAAGTAGACCCACGACCGTTCCAGGAACTCACGCAATTAAAATTTGGACAGAGGAAGAGAAGGCAAGATCAAAAGAAAACCTAGAAAAGGTGATGGATTCTGCTGCAAAATAAACTCTCACCCCCACAAAAGAGAAAAGAAATCCACAGGATTTCAGTGGGTATTCCCAGGACCAAACCTTGAGTACCCCAAAATTCCTGGTTGATCAGAGCAGGAAATCTTGGCCAGCAATTTAGGAAGAAAACCAGATGAATTCTGCTGCTTTTAAAAAGTCTGCAAAGATTATAATAGCTAATTTAGGGAGACTAATCCATTCCTTAAATGCTATACTTTGGGAAAAATGCCCTACTCTTAGGTGCCACAGCGATGGTACTATCATTTATATTCACATGGTGGTTGTTCCCGAAGGATGCCTAGATTAGATCAGAAGGTATCAGTCTCAACTACTTTCTTTGAATTGACTCCTCTTCCATGCCAAACTAGGATTTCTATTTTGAACACAGATTACCAGTCCAGAAGACCCTCTGATGAGTTCCCCTCCAAGAGTCCCTCCCAGCTTTCCTGGTAGACAAACCTCAGTTAGAATCATTAGCCATCCATAAGATAAAGTTTAATAGTGTTGCACCACAACAGGGAAAGAGTGGACTTCTCTATTCTTTTGTTCACAGGAAGTGCTTTGGATCAAAGAAATTTGCCAATATGCAACATTTCTTCAGACACTAGATCTGTATGCTAAGGGATATTGGAAAGGTCAGATTTGGTCAGTCCACGGAGAATTTTATTGCACCCTTTCCTTATGTCAATGGGAACTTTCTTTCCTAATTCAGTTGATCCTCATTATTCACAGGTTTTATATTTGTAAATTTACCTACTTGATAAAAATTACTTGTAACCCTAAAATCAGTATTCCTGGAGCTTTTGCACTCATGCATGGACATGTACAGAGCAGTAAAAAACCTATGCACACATTTCCAACAGAGGTCAAACAAGGCAAGAGTCTCCATCTTGTTTCAGCTCTTTTACTGTAAGCAAATGTCTTTTTGGTGGTCTATTTAGTGCCACATTTTTGTGCCTTTTTTGGGTGATTTTCCTTTCTGTTGGTGAGTTAAAATGCCCATAAGCATAGTGCTAATGTGCTGTCTAGTGTACCTAAGCACAAGAAGTCTGTGATGTGCCTTACAGAGAAAATATGTGTATTAGACAAGCTTTATTCAGGCACAAGTTAAAGTGCTGTCAGCCATGAGTTCAATGTTAGTGAATCAACTAGATATTAAATAAATTGTCTTTAAACAGAAACACAGAGAAAAGAAGAATAGATATTTATCAGTTAGTGAAAATACTGTGACCAGAGGCTCTTAGGAACCTAACCCTATATTTCTCCTAGGAGCAATGGTTCAGTGTTAGCTAATTCAATGTTTGCAGCGACTTTATAGAACAAAACTATATGTCTATGTGAATAATGACAATCAACTCTTCACATTATCAAAGGGACGCCACTCAAATGATTTTCCTAAAGGAAGACACCTACATCAAGGTGACCAAGGTCTCCATCTAATGCAGGCAGAAGAGTGTCTGGCAGCCTTTAAATGTCAGATCCTCTTCCCTTCAAAAGGTCAGAAACAAAACAACAACTTAGAACAGAAAAATCAAACAAAGCAAACATTTAAAGCATTGCTTAATCAGCTCCACCCTTCCTTCAGCAAATATACATATACACATATATGCTTTATGTATATTTTTTGTAATAAATGTACAACTATGCTTTATAGATGTATTTATAATATATATTACTTTTACTATCATATATATATTGTACTATATAATATAATACCAACTCCAGAGTAAAACTGGTATGTATGAAAGCACTTGGAGCATATCCTGGTGGATCATACAAATATTAGTGCAATATGCTCAAACAATGAAATTGCACAGACTCAGAGATCTTCTTTTGATACATGTTATTAAGAATTACAAATGAACATATTCCAAATATTAATATATTACTTCACTCCTACCTCACAGAATTATGTGAAATATTTTCTCAAAATGAAATATAGAAAAGTTCATATTTTCTGTTTCTTCTTTGGAAATATCAGTTGGGGATTGTTAAATAATGGTAGGTTATTATATAACTATATTTTAGAAGAAAACAGTATAGGACCATGTTGATCTACAATGAGTCTACAGAATTGTACACATAGCATGATTATAATTTTTTTAAAATTATATAAATGCTACAAATATAATGAGAAGACAATACTGCAGTATTTAAAGCTGTAAACTTTAGCCATGATGTTAAAGGCAATTTTTATTTTCTCTGTATTTTTTACATTTTCTATAATAAAGAGATTACTTTACATAATAAAAAACTATCATTAATTGTGAGTTCTATCCCTTAATAGTATTTTTATTGTTCCAGATTAAAAAGTATTCACATTTATTTTTACATTAAAACGGTACATTTTTATCATTTAACGTCTCAAATAACATTTCTTTAAGCTTTCCAAAATCTGAGTGAAATGCAACAAGTTATAGTCAAGTCTCCATTCTTCTAAAAATAAATGGCAACGTGAACAACCCTGTGCAGATAATACAAAAACTCTCTTTGGTTTGGAGTGTGATGCAATTTCCATGCAGAAACTATATCTTTCCAATGCTGAACATCAAAATGAGCCTCTTTCTGGTGTGTCTTCCCTCCAGCAGGCAAAGGGAGGAGGCTGTCAGGCTTCTAAGTGACAGGGGAAAGCTGGAAACAACTTGCAAACTACTGTAGTCCACCTTATCCATGGGGGGATACATTTGAAGACCCCCAGTTGATGCCTGAAACCATGGATAGTACTGAACCCTGTGTATATACTATGTTTTTTCCCATACATACATACCTATGATAAAGTTTAATTTATAAATTAGGCACAGTAAGAGATTAACAACAATAACAAATAATAAAATAGAAAAGTTATAACAATATACTGTAATAAAAGTTACTGTAGATCTTAGCAACCTCCCCATACGATTTTTTTCTTTCCTTATTAAGTAGAGAACTTGCACTTTTTCACTTAAAGCAAGCACTTTATGGCTTCTCTTTGGCATATCTGAATTGCCAGCATCACTGCTCTTGTGCTTTGGGGCCATTATTAAGTAAAATAAGGATGACTTGAGCACTGTGATACCATGACAGTCAATCTGATAATCGAGAGGGCCCCTGACTAACAGGCAGATGGGTAGTGCATACAGCATGGATACACTGGACAAAGGGATGATTCACATCCCGGGCAGGATGGAGTGAGAAGGTGCAAGATTTCATCATGCTACTCAAAACTGTGTGCAGTTTAAAACTTATGAATTGTTTATTTCTGGAATTTTCTATTTAATATTTTCGGGCCAACGTTGACCTCAAGTAACTGAAAGTGTGGAAAGCAAAACTACAGATCGGGGGGACTACTGTAGATAACCTCCTTAGTGTATATCATAGATCATGATAGAAATAGAAAGGAATAAAGAATAACAGACACCTATAGAGAAATGGTCTAGACCCACATGTCATGAGGACAAATACATGCACCCAGTTACATAAGATTTCAGCACCCAGAGCATACCCAGCAGTAAATGGCCTTTAGCAGTTGTATGAATGAAGTAAATAGGCTGAACGATGTTATTTTTAATAATAAAATGGTACATATTTTGGCATCTGGAACTCTGGGTTGAGCCTCATGTGGAGAATTGAAAAGAATTCATAGTGAATACTAAGCGCTTGTTTTTATACTAATTATAAATCCATTAATTTGTAATGTATCTTTAGTATTAATTCCTTAAATATACACTTTAAGATACTCTAGGTTCATTTTGAATCTTAAAATAAGCATGAGCTAGTTTTCTCTCTCTTCATTTATACAAATCTTAGATCTAAGACTTGTAAACCCATCAATTTTTGGCCATTGACTTACTTCTCTGTGACAGCTTGTTCCTATATGTGCTCTCTGTTCTTGTTCCCTTTGATGGTCTCTGTGTGTTGTATTGGTTTTCCCTCCAGGGCTGCTTGACCCTGATGGACACCCAGAGAAGGTTCTGACCCAACAAGCCTCTTCTATTCTGAGGAGTTGCAGAAGATAAGTGACTGGCTACTCAGGCGGCCTTTGAGGACGGATGTTATGTGAAACTTTGAGGCTGTAGGTGGCAGTAACCAACTTGAAGTGAGATCATTAGGCCAGAAAGTGTAGAAGTGATCACACAGCTTCAGGCTGTGACCGGAGACCTAAAAGATCCCTAACACTGCTCTTTCTCTCTTCTGTGGTCCCAGGCTTTATCTAACATCCAGGATCAAGGGTGAAAAAGTAAAGTAGTACTGGACCTGATCAATTCTTTCTCCTCATACTCAGTTTCCAACCCTTTCAAAAAAGGTGATCCTATTACAGAGCCCTCTCCATGACTGTCACCATAGAAATAAGTCTCCCAGTTGGAAGTGTCTGTGCCGACCCTGGGGGATCTATTGGTTGGGTGATAAACATCAGCATCTGTCCTGATTTCTATGATGCTAGGCGGAGGAGAGGAGACACATGCCTCCATTAACAGGCCCAGTCCCCCTATACCCAGTCTATGGCTACTAAACAGTCTGGAACTAAGGTAGGTAATTTTCCTGGGGAAACTGTGAGTAGTAATACTTAAAATCTCACCTAGATAGAAGACAGCTGTTCAGCAAGGTAGTGTACCTGCTAGGTGTTCAGCTTTGTTTGGAAAAACTTAAAAAAAAAATGTTCATAAATATCTACATTGAACTAAGTTTCTTTTAAGATAAAGGTTGTCCTTTGAAGTTTTTTTGTTTCTTTTAATTTTATTTTTTAAACTTTCTGGTGTTTTATTTGTACTTTGACATTTAATTATGACTTTTTAGAATTACCCTAAGAAGAAAATATCTCTGTTCAGACTTTAAATACTAGTATAATAATGCCACTTGCTTCATTAAGTCTCAGGCATTTTAACCTCACAGTAACACTAGCAAAGAACAACATTTGGTCTCTGTTGAGATGATTAAACAATACCTTTTCATATTTGAAGAGTCATTGATTATGCTGGGCCTATGAAGAGTGAAAAGGGAACAAATAATGATTACTTTTGAAGGAATGAAATAATGATTAAGATTGCTCAAGGAAAGAAATGTATATAAAAAAATATGGGGTTCCTGGAGAATTTTGCTGAATGGCATGAGCTTGGCAACTGGCAAACCATTTTACTTCTGTGTAAGACATGATCTGGGGACAAATTAGACATTTTGTTGAGAAGCCACAGGACAATTTGATTAACTCTTTTCTAGGACAAAAGGCTACCATTTAATGCAAAATCCTCAGGAGGCTATTCGGAATTGAGGGATTCGGGCAGTAATATTTATTCCATTTGAATTCCATTTGAGTTTATTGATTCCTTCATCTGAGAAATAAACAATCAAGAAGAAACAGGGAGCAGTTGTAGAGGCAGTAACTCAGCTCTTCTAGGTCTTTGCTGTAAATCGTGGGAAGGGATGTGGTCTAAATTGCTCCCATTTGTAAATGCTGCTAGGCTGTTCCTTATGTGAAAAATTACTTAGCATCTTCTAACTCCTTTTTCTGTCTTTCATTAAGCTAGACAGAAGCCTCATGGCTAGCAATAAAGAAAATTGTACTAAACCACCGGAAAAAAATTCTTTCCCAGGAGGCTAGCTAAATGGAAATACGTTGGATTTTGTAATCAGTATGAGCAGAGGATGGTGTTCTTGCTGCCCGTGAGGTGAGGTTTTGGACTCTACTGAGAACCCGGAGCTGCAGGGACGACAGCTCTGATTAATGATTCACCAGCACCCCAGGTACATGGAACAAGAAGTTCACTTGCATTTCTGTTTACAAAACAAAACACATCTGGCAATAAATAATGCCTTCAACCTTGATTTTTTTTTCCAGACTAATCCTATTCATTAATCAAAATAAGCCGTTATTCTAAACCCCAAGGCTTAATATGCTACAAAAGTTCCCAGATACAGTGGGGAAGGGTGGATCTGCGGCTGGGGTGGGGAAAAGAAGGATGGTGTTTTGTTTCCTTTATTGCTCTAAAGCTTGCTTTTTAAAAACACATAGAAAATTCGTAATTTAAAACCCTCAGTTTCTTGAACTGGTAACACCTGGTTGTCATTCAACTAGCTACTGATATGCAAAGGGCAACTGCTATGGTCTGAGTGATTGTGTCCCCCCCAGTTCATACATAGAAATCCTAACCCCTAAGGTGACGGTATTAGGAGGTGGGGTCTCTGGGAGGTGATTAGGTCATGATTAGGTCATGAGAGCTCTGCCCTCATGAATGGGATTAGTGCCCTTAGAGAAAGGGCTCCAGAGAGCTCCCTCGCCCCTCCACCACGTGAGGACACAAGGGAAAGTCTGCTTCTCAGAGGAAGGTCCTCACATGACCTTGTTGGCACTCTGATCTGGGACTTCCAGCCGCCACAACTATGAGAAATAAATTCCTATTTTTTACGAGCCACCCAGTCTAGGGCATTTTGTTATAGCCGCTGGAACAGACTGACAGCCATGCTCCAAAGAAACTGTAGAGAGAGTCAGCCTTCCATTTGTAAACATGTGAAGACAAATGAGCAGCTGGGAGTCCACCTGAGACCAGAACAGCTTAACACAGGACACGTGAAAACCTCACTTGGCTGAAGCCAAATGCACTTTTTTGAATCTTTAATCATATTTTCTTGGCTGATTCAAACATTGTAGTGTGTTGTCATCATGTTACATATTTTTACTCTCTTCCTAAATAATAATTCTATCACTTTATCCTAGGAACTGTTCCTTGTGGTATAAGAAATTTGTAATAACCAAATTGTAGTTATTCATTTTTAAGAACCACTAAATTTGGCAACATGTATAAACAACCTTAAGTATTTTTATATCTCTTGGTCCAGTAATTCCACTTCTAGTAATCTATTCTAAGAAAATAAACAAACATAAGGTTAAATAAGTTAGTGTATGTGTGTGTGTATCTCAAGATGTTTATCACAGCCTTATATATTATACAAAACAATTAAAATACAATGATAGAGAAATTTTAAAATTTTCAAGTAAGATTTAAAACCACCATATCATAAATATTAAGCCTTTACAAATAATATGTTTTAGAAGCGATTTAGAGAAAGTTTGGCTTTCTTTTTAACTGTAAAAATTCAGAATGTAAAACTGCATGTTACAAAATTAACTGTATGTGAATTTTAATATACTTGTAATATATTGCAAATAGTATACATTTTTTAAAAATCAGAGGAACTATACCAAAGTGTTAAAGTTGATTATCTCTAGGTGGTTGGGTACTGAATAATTTTTTTTAAAATTTTCTTCTTTTCACTATTTTCTAAGTTTTTTTATTAAGAATCAAAAAAAAGTATACAAAATAAATTAAGCCAGTGAGTACAATTATAGGATGTGAATGCTTTTTACATAATTATCAAATGCCTCATGCATTCTGCTATTTACAAGACTATATAAAGGTTTTTCATTCTTTTTGTTTTACTAAGAGGGAAACTAAGCTATTTCCTGACTTTCAATTTTCCTACTGTAATTTCAAGTTTGTCACCTGAAATGGAGTTGAAGAGTAATATATCGCCATCCCTGGGTTTGAATGGGACATCAAAGAAACATATCAGAAGAGTTAAATTAAGAAACTAAAGCACACTTAAAAATCATTACATCAGGGTCGGCCCGGTAGCACAGCAGTTAAGTTTGCTCCTGGGCGCGGACCGACTCACCTCCCATCAAGCCATGCTGAGGCAGCTTCCCATATAGAAGAGCTGCAATTCTACAACTATGGTACACAACTATGTACTGGGGCTTTGGGGAGAAAAAATAAAAAGAGGAAGATTGGCAACAGATGTTAGCACAGGGCCAATCTCTCTCAAAAATAATATATATATATATATATATAAAATCATTACATCTCAGTACAGTTGTGCATCATTTAACAATAGGGATATACATTCTGAGAAACCTATCCTTAAGCGATTTCATCGTTGTACGGACATCATAGAGTATACCCACACAAACCTAGATGGTATAGCCTACTACACGCCTATGCTATATGGTGTAGCCTAGGAACAATAGGCCATACCTATTGCACATCATGTACAGGCTACATTGTAGCCATCATAAGGTCAAAGTGCAATGCATTACTCACATGTTTGTGGTGATGCTGTTGTAAACAAACTTGCTTCCGGGCCAGTCATATAAAAGTAGACATCCCTGGGCAATAAGAATTTTACAGTTCCAGTATAATCTTATGGGACCACCATCATATATGCGGTTAGACATCGACCAAAACATTGTTATGCAATACATGATTGTAAATTAGGAATAGAGGGGAACTTCCTCAACTTGATAAAGAACAACTACAAAAACCCTACAGTAACATGATACTTAGTGGTAAGAAACTAGAAGCTTTCCCACTAAGATCAGGAAGAAGATAAGGATATCTCCCCTCACCACTCCTTTTCAACATCATATTCAAAGTCCTAGATAATACAATAAGACAAGAATAGGAAATAAAATGTACACAGATTGGAAAGGAAGAAGTTAAAAAAGAGATTTTTTTTTTTAAAAAAAAAGATTGTCTACATAAAAATTCTGGCGCTAATAAGGGATTCTAGCAAGGTTGCAGGACATGAGGTTAATATACAAAAATAAATCACTTTCCTATATACTAGTGATGAATAGATGGAATTTGAAATTAAATTTGAAATTAAAAACACAATGCCCTTTATATTAGAATCCAAAAAAATTGAAATACTTAGATATAAATCTAACAAAATATATACAAGACCTATGTGAGGAAAACTACGAAACTCACTCTGATGAAAGAAATCAAGGAACTAAATAAATGGAGAGATATTACATGTTCATGGATAAAAAGACTCAATTTTATCAAGATGTCAGCTCTTCCCAAGTTGGTCTATAGATTTAATTCAATCCTAATCAAAATTCAAACAAATTACTTTATGGATATTGACAAACTGATTCTGAAGTTTATATGGAGAGGCAAAAGACCCAGAATAGCCAACACAGTATTGAAGGAGAAGAACAAAGTTGGAGGACTGACATCATCTGACTTCAAAACTTACTATAAAGCTATAGTAATCAAATGTGGTATTAGCAAAAGAATAGACAAATAGATCAATGGGACAGAATAGAGAGCCCAGAAATAAATCCACATAGATATTGTCAACTGATCTTTGACAAAGGAGCAAAGGCAGTACAATGAAGAAAAGATAGTCTTTTCAACAAACCGTGCTTGAACAACTGGATATGCATATGCAAAAAATTGGATCTAGACATAAACCTTACAGCCTTCACAAAAATTAACTCAAAATGGATCATAAACCTAAATGTAAAACACAAAAATATAAAACTCTTAGAAGATAACATAGGAGAAAATCTAGATGACCTTGGATTTGGTTATAACTTTTTAGGTGTAACACCAAAGGCACAATCCATGAAAGAAATAATCTGGACTTCATTAAAATTTAAAACTTATTCTCTGTGAAAGACACTGGGGAAATAATGAGAAAACAAGCCACAGATTAGCAGAAAATATTTGCAGAAGACATATTTGATAAAGTATACAATAAACTCTTAAACTCAATAAGAAAATGAACAACCCAATTTTAAAAATGGGCAAAAGATCTGATAGGTATCACCAAAGAAGATATACAGATGGCAAATAAGCATATAAAAATATACTCAACATATGTCATTGGAGAATTGCAAATTAAAATGACAGTAAGATAACCCTGCACATGTATTAGAATGGCCAAAATCTGAAACACTGACAATATCAAGTGTTGACAAGGATGTGGGGCAACAGGAACTCTCGTTCATTGGTAGTGGGAATGCAAAATGGTACAGCCACTTTGGAAGACAGTTTGGCAGTTTTTTCCAAAATTAAACATACTTTGGAGTAAACACATTCCAAAACTAAGCATATGATCCAGTAATCATGCTCTTTGGTATTTTCCCAAATGAGCTGAAAACTTATGTCCACACAAAAACCTGCACATGAGTGTTTATAGCAGCTTTATTCACAGTTGCCAAAACTTGGAAGCAACCAAGATGTCTTTCAGTAGGTGAATGGATAAATCAACTGATTTATTTGTTAATATTTTGTTAAGAATTTTTGCATGTATATTCACCAGGGATATTGGCCTGTAGTTTTCTTTTCTTGTGGTGTCTTGTCTGGCTTTGGTTTCAGGGTAATGCTGGCCTTGTAAAATGAGTTTAGAAGTGTTTCCTCCTCTTCAGTTGAAAGAGTTTGAGAAGGATTGGCATTAATATTTCTTTAAATGTTTGGTAGAACTCATCAGTGAAGCCATCTGGTCCTGAACTTTTCTTTGCTGAGAGATTTTTTGATTATTGATTCAATATCCATACAATTATGACTCTGTTTAGGCTATTTCTTCATGATTTAGTTTTGGTATGTTGTATATTTCTAGGAATTTATCCAGTTCTTCTAGGTTATCCAGTTTATTGGTGTATAATTGTTCATAGCAGTCTCTCATGATACTTTTTTATTTCTGTGTCATCAGTTGTAATGTCTCTTCTTTCATTTCTGATTTTATTTGTTTGAATCTTCCTTCTTTTTTTTTTTTTAGTCTAACTAAAGGTTTGTCAATTTTATCTTTTAAAGAAACCAACTCAGTTTTATTGATTTTTTTCTTTCAATTTCATTTATTTCTGCTCTAATCTTTGCTATTTCCTTCCTTCTGCTGACTTTGGACTTGGTTTGTTTTCCTTTTCTCACTCCTTAAGGTGTCAAGTTAGCCAAGAGAAAGCCACTAGAACTGCTCTACCAAAATGGTAAACTCAAAGTCATGTTGAATTACTGGAAGTAAAGGTGCATTGTTGTCACCATCAAAGACTTGAAAGATGCCCTCAAAAGATGGTAATTCCCACAATATCCCCATTGAATTCACCTATTTTGCCTGTGCAGAAAGCAGATAAAATTCAGAAAATGACAATACATTATTGTAATCAGGTGGTGACTCCAATTGCAGCTGCTTCCCCTGATATGTCTTGTTGTTGGAGCAAATCAATCCATCCCCTGGTACAGGCATGCAGCTATAGAGCTCGTCACTGCATTTTTCTCCATATCTATTAGTATAGAGCACCAGAAACTGTTTCCTCTTGGATGGCAGGGCCAATAGTGCACCCTCAAAGTTCCACCTCAGGGCTATGTCAGCTCTCCAGCCCCATGTCATAATCTAGAACTCAGGGACCCCAGTCACTCCATTCCACATGTCATCATGTAGTTTCATTACATTGATGAGACCGTGCTGACTGGTGAGCAGGAAGTAACAATAATTCCAGGCAAATTGTTAATACATATGCATGCCAAAAGGTAGAAAATAAATCACTAAAAATACAAGAGCCGGCCACCTCTGAAATTACTAAAGGTCCACTGGTCTAGGGCATGTTGCAATATCTTTTCCAAGGAAAATTGCTGCATTTGGGTCCCCCTAAGAAAGTGGCACAATGCCTAGTGGGTCTCTTTGGGTTTTGGAAACAAAATTTACACCCTTTTTGTGTACCACTCTAACCCAATTAACCTAAAATGCCAGAAATTTTAAGTGGAGTTGAGAAAAAGAGGTGGTTCTACTACAGGTCTAGGCTGCTGTATAAGCATCCCCAATGTTCAAGCTGTGTGCTGGTCAGGGTTCAAGCAGAGAAGCAGTTTACTACAATGCATATGCATACATACATGTATACTTTTTTCAATATAAATGATATACATAAACCTAAAAGTTAAAACTCTAAAGCTTCTAGAAGAAAACATTGGAAAGATCTTTATGATCTTAGAGATGGCAAGTATTTCACAGACAGACAAAAAATAATAATCATAAAATATATTCCATCAAAATTCAGAACTTCTGTGCATCAAAAGATATCATTAATGTGATAAAAAGGCAAGCCACAACTGGGAGAAAATATTTGCAATACACATTTCTCACAAAAGACTCATACCTAGAATACATAAAGAATTCCTACTACTCAATAATAGAAAGACAAAGAAACCAATTTTTTAAAAAATTGCAAAAACTGAAACATACACTTCACAAAATAAATTAAATGATTATAATTACATAAGTGGCCAATACATACATGAAAAGATGCTAAACATCATTAGTCATGAGGGAAATGCAAATTAAAACCTCAATGATATACCAATTCAAACTAACTGGAATAACTAAAATTAAAAAGACTGACAATACTAAGTATGGGGAGGGTTACAAATATAACTTTCATGTATTTCTGCTGTTAATGTATAAACATAAAACTACTTTGGAAAACAATTTGATAGCTTAAACATATACTTCCCATATAACTTAGCAATTCAACTCCTAGGTATTCACCCAAGGGAAATGAAAATATATTCAGAAAAATACCTGTACAAGAATTCTCATAGAAACTGTTCCATTATAGTCAAAACCGGAAAAAAACCACAATTAAGGAAATAAATTGCTAAATTATATGGTAGTATATTGATACAATGAAATTCTACTCAACAGTAAAAAGGAACAAACTACTGTGTGTCAGTTATCTGTTGCTGTGTAACAAAGCACCTGAGAATGTAGTGACTTAAAACAACAATTTATTATTTCTCACAATTCTGTAGGTTGACAGGGTGGTTCTTCTGCTAGTCTTGCCTAAGCTCCCTCCTGCGTCTGTATTCCACTGTTGCCTGGACTGGGCTGGAAAGATCCAAGATGGCCTCATATAGTCGCCTGGGGCCTTGATGCTGGCTGTGGGCTGGGCACCTTAGAACTCCTCTATGAGGCCACTTTATCTAAGTGGTCTTCTCATCCTCTAGGGATTCTCCCTTTATACATGTGGCCCCTTTCTTCAGCAGGACAGGCTGGACTTCTTTATATGGCTGCTGGTTTCCAAAATTTAAAGTGGAAGCTATGAGCTCTCTTAAGGCTTGGATTCAGAAGTCAAAGAAAGTCACTTCCATCACATTCTATTGGTCAATCAAGTCACAAAAGCAGCCCAGTTTCTTGGGGGTAGGAAATAGAGCCTGTCTCTTGATGAGAGGAATAGCAATGTTACATGGCAAAGGGACAGTGCAACAGAAAAATGTCATTCATTGGAAGGCTATTTTCACCATTCTACCATATCATGATACAACAACACAGATTAATCTCAGAAACAATATTTTGACTGAAAGAAGATATTCAGAAGAGAGCACACAGTGTATTATTCCATTTACATGAAATTCTGGAACAGTCAAAACTAAGCTATGTGGGAGAAATCAGAATACCGGTTGCCTCTGGTTATGGGGGTAGGGGTGGGGAGGTTGATTAAAAATTGTAGTGACGGAAATGTACTATGAATTTTAGGTTATCTTCATTGATATTAGTATTTCATGTCAAATCAGCAAATCATATAAATCTTTCTTCTTTGTTCACATAATTCATTGTCTTCCCTTAGTTGGATCAGCAAATAATCAAATATTCTACTTATTACTTCTATTAGAACTTTATCTCTTAATGAATTACTGCTTTTATTGTGCTCTGAAAATTTTTTGTTACAATTTGCTTCTCAGTGCCCCAAAATATGTCTATTTATTTCATTACCCATCTTCATTGCTTTTCTTATAGCCCATCACTTTTGAGCACAAAATCTATAGAAAAGTGAGAAATGACTTAAAGAGGTTTTTTCCCCCCAAATTTTGATGTAGATTCTGCTAGAGAAAGTGAGTTAATAAGTAAATGTAGGTTTGTACCTAATTTGAATGAACAGAAAATCAGTTTTTCCCTTTTACCATTGCACGAAGAAAAGATTTAACTTTTCTAATGGAGAATTTTTAGTAGACATAGAAGTAGATAGACCAGTATAGTGAGCCCATTACCCAGCCCTCGCAAACACAAACAGGCCAGTCTTGCCCCATCTCTATCTCTAGCCCCAGTGCTACTACAAGGGTCCATCTCGTTACTTACTCTTCAAAAATAATCGAAGATAGCACGTGTGTTTAATTTATGCCATCAACCAGATGAACCCGAAAAGAAAACAAAACTGTCATAAAATACCAAAGCAATTGATAATTTCTGGTCCTGAGAGGCAACTTCTTATCTGATGAGACGAAGAGGAGGAGCAATGCATGTGAAATATTCATGCTTTTACAGAGTTCACACAGTTCTTATCCTCATCTCTCATGACTGCTCCACTGTCACACAGTTGATGGCAAATGTTTTCAATGACAGATTGTGATCGTCCAGAACATACTTCATTGGTTGAAGAAACTCAGATGATTTTCACCTGGCAGAAAAAGTTTAAAACTGCTTATAGGATTTCCTTTTGTAACAATTGTGCATTATTATTACCAAGTAATCAGAGTGTGTCACATCCAGTGTAGAATCCACATTAGTGGAGTGATATGTGATGTCTGATTTACCACTTCATTTTGTACCTATTTTCCCATTATTTATATTATTTTGTGAAGTGTTTGGATAAATAAGTCAGATTTGTTTTGGCATCTTGACATTTTTCCAAGTCCCCATGGAACAATGGATTAAATTCAATAATTAAATGATTTCCATAAAATTTCTATTATTTAAGAACCTCACTTTTCGTTATGACCTCTGAAGGACTAAACTCTTTCACTTAAAACTTAACAATTTTATGTACTTTTTTGCACTCCAGAGATGATACTGAATTGTCTTTGTTCTTTAAGACACTGGTCCAGTGCATTTTGTTTGATTTGCATATAATACAAATAAACACAGCCTCCATGTACTCTGTGTAGTCTTCATGGCTTGAGAAGTCTCAGTATGGTCCTTCAGCCTGAGCACTCATCTGACATAAGTTTTGTCTATCTCATTGAAAACAGTTTACAAACAGTTAATGCAACCTTTAGTGTTGCACTAGGCTAGCCAGGATCTCAAAACAATTTAATCATTTACAATCTTTTTTTCTCAAAATATCTGTTAGAGACTCATCTTTTTGTTTATTTTACATTCTGTTCAGTTCTCTATACATATTATCAGAATCACAATTTTGGAAAAAACACCATCATCAACAACATTGAAAACTTATTACCTCTTGTAACAACGTGATGAAAGAAGACATTCCCAATGAAATCAACTTTACATGTCAAATTTATTCAATATAAATAAATAAAAGCTTAAATCTAAAAAAAAAAGCATTTAAAAAACTACTCCTACATTGCTGGGGCCTGCCTGGTGGTGTAGCGGTTAAGTTTGTGCGCTCCACCTCGGTGGCCCGGGGTTCGGCAGTTTGGATCCTGGACGCGGACATACCTGGCGCTCATCAAGCCATACTGAGGCAGCGTCCCATGTGGAGCAACTAGAAGCATGCACATATGACACACAACTATCTACTGGGGACTTGGGGAGAAAAAAAAAAAGGAAAAGTAAATAAAAAATAAAAAACTGCTCCTACATTGCATAGAGCTATATAAATGGGTAATCAAATTACTCGTATATTACATACATTGACTTGTTAATGGATATGTGTAGGAATTCTTATCAGTGGAACACTTTGTTTGAGGCCATTTCGCTGCAATTGGGGCAATTTTGTGTGTCGTCTCACTATATCCGTGTCAATGTTATATGTTGTTTCATCTGGAACTACTGTCAGGACAAGATGTACAGCACAAGCTAATATGTGATCACATACATTGGGATGCATAAAACATGTAACTTCACACACAGACATCCCATGCATGTGGTACTGCTATAGTTTTGCTCTATAAACACAAGAATTCTTGCAAACTCTCTCTTGTGTGATTCCCATTAAAAAAGAAAAAAATGTAGTCTTTAAACTTGTATATTCTGAAATTATTTAGTTTATCCCTGATAAAACTTCCATTTTGAGTTAGCATTGTAGAGAAACAAATCTTCCACTAACAATTTTGCGTGTCTAATAATTAGAAGAAATTTCAGTTGACTGGCTTCTCACGCATGTGAATGTATGGCTTCAGGTCCATACAGTCCAAGCCTTGTTCCTCCTGCATGGCCCTCGCATCTAGGGCTGAGTTGATAGGGTATGTTCATACTGCAGCATAATCTCTGGCCCTACACTTCATGTTACATGTTAGGTGAGTCAGCACTGTGGACAATAGTAATATTCCTGGAGGTCTTGCCCAGACCTAGACACCTAGCAAAAAATAACAATACCAGAAGTGACCATGAGCTACATACATATGCCCCATTAAATCAAAAATAAGTGTTTCCTCAGCTCAACTCTCTTATCTGCATCTCCCCAAACCCATGCCATGCTAAAACCTCTGATACCCAAGAGCAAGAATGACAAAGGAAAACTTGGAGTGGAAAGAGACAGTTGTCTTAACTGGTGAAAATATCTTCCTTTGGCAAAATTTACGAAAACATCTGACTATGTGAACACATTTCTAAGGTCTCTCCCAGGTCTTGGAAATGGTCCATGAAAATGACGGGATTTGAAGCTTCGTTATTTCCTAGTAAATCTGCTTCTGACCACCAACAAGATATGCCACAGTAAATGATAGTTTATTGATTACTCTTGACGTATTGAGGATGATAATAGAACATGAAGAAAAATCAGATAGAACTAATACATCATTTAAGTATCATATAATTTAATAGTTATATATGAATTAACAATTAATTATGTAATTATACATTTCTTTAATAATAAATTAGTAGCAACAGCTTGCAGACATACAGTATTTATTATGCAGCAGGCACTTTTCCAGGGTTGCTTGATCTTCACATCAAGACTGTGAGGAAGGTGTACTATGATCATCCTTGTTTCAGAGATAAGGAAACAGGCACAGAGAAGAGAAGTGATTTGCTCAAGGTCACACAGTTTTAGTAGAGAATCTAAGACAACACCTGTGAGGAATTCTAAGACAGGGACAGGCAGGTAGAATATATGGGGGAAGCCCTGGGTGTAGCGGCACCAGGGACACCCTCCCTGGGGACTGGGACACTGTCCTGAATGGAGAGCTCAAGTGTCATCTGTTCACATCCAGGGGATGGTGGCCCTGCAGAAATACTGGCCCAGATTTTCTGATTTTTTAAGAGAATATAGAAATATGGGGTTTTTTTTGTGTGTGCAATCTCCTAATTGTAAGATAGTGAATTAACTAAAAAAGGAAACCAACCTGTGGGCTAAACAAAAGAATTTGTGGTTCTCACCCTGCTCTAAGGCCAGGACTACTCAGCCACAATCAGTTCTTTGCAAAATCACAAAATAGAATTTGTATTTCTGCATTCTTTTTTCCATTTCCATTCAAAGTTTTGTAGTTTGTTGCTTTAGCTGCTAACACATTACTCAGCATTATGCTTGTCCCAGGGTAGGTGCTTAGTGAACATCTGCTGTTGAAGAAATGAAGTGAAGTTTGTAATAGTCCCTGAGTCAGAGGCAGAGCTTGTGCTCTCTAATTGGGGTGCTTATGGGGGCCGACATGGGAAAAG
Organism: Tapirus indicus; assembly: GCA_031878705.1. Lineage (NCBI taxonomy): Eukaryota > Metazoa > Chordata > Mammalia > Perissodactyla > Tapiridae > Tapirus > Tapirus indicus. The sequence goes on from CM062933.1 coordinate 7,253,231, forward strand.
ATAACCATACAGCATCATTTAACTGTTTATTGCAGGCAATAATTTAGGAGAGTAATTTATCTTTAAAAATATATTAATTTTCCCTCCAGTTACTCCTTGTTGGTCAAGTATCAGATCAACCCAGGAGTAAAGAAATAGAGAGAAAGACATAAAATGCGAATCAAAAGCTACAATTAACAGTCACAAACATTTCGAGCTCCCAGTGCTCCTGTCCCACTCTAATCTCAGCCGCATGAAGTATGTGACTGCTTTCTAACAGCACACGGAGAGCTAATTCAATAGGACCCCCAACAACCTGTGCCCTGGCAATCTTGCAGCCCGGAAATCAGCATTGTTGGAGCAAACTTCAGAAATGCAACTACGGTACTCATGCTTTACACAGGAGAAATTCCTGTGAGCCCAGGAAACTCCTTCATTTAATGGTTTCCATCAACTTCATTTTATCTATTTTATTTTTCTTTTAAATTTTGTTTGTATGTTTCATAATTCCAGTGACCAAAGGCTTATGTCAAATGGTTGAAATTGTTTCCAGAAATTCCAGTAAGCTGGCTTTACTAACATCTGCCTGTTCTGATTTCTGAGCTCGTTGGATCTGTGCACATCACCTGAATTCATAAATATCATGCCCAAAGCTGGCCTTGCAGACGTGGAGGACGGCGGGAGCTTGCCTCCTCTCCGTCCCCTCTCTCCTGCGCCCAGTGCCCTTGGTCTCTGCTGCTGTCGTTTGCATTTTGGTCTGTTCCATGTCTTCAGCCCAAGCATGTGCTCTGGCACTTCTGGAGCCCGGCCAGACAACTCAGGAGTTTCTGGCCTTCAGGGTTTATTCCCTAAGGCAGCAAACTCAATCTATTTAGAGAGCTGTTAATTAAGTAAATTATGTTTGGTCAGGTATTTATGAGCAAGAAAATAGAAATGGAAATGATAAGTGTGCCCTTACAAAAAGACTGAGTAAGCTATACATAAATTAAAACAAAAAAGCAACCCAACCAAAACAAATCTCCCTGAAAGGGTTTCTCCGCTAATCTAGTTTAGTTTTTCTCCTTAACCAATATCATTCTCATCCCAAATATGCTTGTAAACTTGGGCAAAATGTAGAGAAGAACTGAGAAGAATAGAATTACTGTATGTTCTCTCAGAACTGTTTAAGAAAATGCTGCTTACTTAGAAATGAGTCCCAGAAAGTGTGTCTGCCATCTGTTGTTCAGATGATGATGATTGTGGTGATGAATTAAACATTTAGAAATAAAACCTAATGGTTGTTTTTGTTTTAAAGGATAAGGCAACTGAAATACTGTTTCATTACTCTTTTTTTTTGTGAGGAAGACCAGCCCTGAGCTAACATCCGTTGCCAATCCTCCTCTTTTTTGCTGAGGAAGACTGGCCCTGGCCTAACATCTGTGCCCATCTTCTTCTACTTTATATGGGACGCCGCCACGGCATGGCTGACAAGCAGTGCATCGGCGGGCGCCCAGGATCCGAACCTGCGAACCCCAGGCTGCCAAGCGCGCACTAAACCGCTGCGTCACTGGGCAGCCCCATGTTTCATTACTCTTAATGCACGAAATAGCTAGAATTTGTTTGTGTCATGTATTCATAACTTAGAAGATACATAAAGAAAGACCCAATGATTGTGGATTTTTGAGAGTGTGTCTTGGCACAATTTCTGTATAGGCTATGGTGCATGCATAATGAGGTAAAACACAGGGACCATGCCAGCAGTTTGAAAGCATTATCATCATCATCATTAATTACTCTTTAACAAGTAATCGTGCTCCAAGATAGATTGATCATTTCATATGTTGCCACTTACAAGAATGATTCTATACCTATCAATGAGTTCATCATGAATATCCCCATTCCTGAAGATATGAAGACATTTATAAAGCTGTTCATGATCCTTTACTGAGTGAGATGCAAAGAAAACTAAATGGGTATGATTCCCAAGCACTGCCCATCAAGAATAGGCAGTCTAAAAGAATAGGGCAATGAAAATATTCAATATATTCATAAGACATTCACAAAGTCAAGGCCCATAAAGTGTTTTGATGTGATTTTTTAGGAAAAAGCAGAGCAAATTTGATGTGGTGTGGTGGAGGCAATAGGAGTAGAGTAACGGTGGTGAAACCATCACCTTTCATCCAAAAGTCAAGAGACAACTCTGGTGTGAAGTGGGATTTCAAAGGCTGTTTGTACAGTCGAGAAGGTTGAGAAGGAGGCATATAGACCAGATAATATGACTGGACAGAAATGAGTGCCTGAAATCCAGCTGGACTTGGGAGGTGGCGAGGCATGGAAACGTGCTATGCTGCCAAAGACAAAAGTACTCAGTTGAAGCAGGCTCTTCACCTGCAACTCAGGATACTTAGTAAAAGGCTCTAGGTGTTGAAGAATTAAAGAATGTCCCAATCTGCTTTCTGGTCTATCTACCCTTCCTTACAAACCTGTGTACTTCTCTGCCAGTAACCAAAACAACTAGTTGTTTTAATCAAATAGCAGAGATTCCCAACTGAGAATACTAGCAAGGAAGTGGTTGAAGGGATCCTGTGTGGGTTTCAGGCTGATGGGGAAGGTCCAGGTCCTGAAGGCAGACTGAGAAGCAGAGTCCTATCCAGCGGCATCTGAAGCCAGCTCCTACAGCAACATGAGAGAAAATTATTAAACTATCAGGAATTTTGCAAGGCAGTTGTTATGCAAAGGCATTATGAAGAATTATATTAAACTTACAATTAAATACATTATATTTAAAGGTAATAAATACTCAAACCTCTTCACTTCCTAATTATTTCACTACATGTTACTACTATCTATGTCCTGGAGGTAATTTTCTTCCATTGTAGCTGTGTGATGCAAATACTGTAGAATGGCGTGCTGCTCATCTCTCCCCGATGCTGTAGTCAGTGATAACGTGCAGGTAGGTTGAAATCATCTACGTTGATAAACATTACCAGCCCATCACTGCTCCTGACTACAACATACCATCTCCAAGAGTGGGCCTGCTCTTTACATCAGGGCTGATTTTAGAGGCAAAATAAAATCCCATTAGAAAGTAGATGCAAGAAATCTATAAATGTAGAAAAGAAGTACCCAAGCTAACACTTCTCTGATCTTGCTGTGTGTAATTTTGACCATTCAACCATTCATTCAATGGCATTTATAGAGCACTTTCTACCACCATGCTAGGCTCTGTGGATACAATGAAGTAGAAGATGAGGTACCTGCCCTCAGGGAGCCCACGGCCTAGAAGGCTACCAGAGGAGCACACAGGTGATTACCATAGAGGTTGGTACGGGAGGGAAGCACAAGGTGCATGGGAGCACAGAGAAGGAAAACCCAAGTAGTCCAGGTGTGGACTAACACAAAAACAACCCAACACTCAGTGCCGGCTAAGGTAGGTTATTGGGAAATCTTATGGGAAGAGAGCATTAAAGTGCACCTGGTCCCTTAACTCTTACCATGCCTTGCAGAAGCATGGGTTGTACCCTGGGAGAAAGACCTCGACACCTCTGCAGCTGGGTGAAGTTGGGAGGGAGCAGGGAGTATGTACCAATGGCACGACAATGGGGATTGGAAGGCTTTCCAGTCTAAAGAGTGGCCTTGCTAGTGAGGAGAGCATCCTGGTAATGGAAGTTTGCCATTCCAGTGACAGTCTTACAGTCCTTCCTGCCAGCAGCTCAGTGCAGCATGGCTCCCCGAGGACATTGGTTTCTTCTCAGTCACCCAGACTGAGGGCGTTTGTGAGGGAGGGAGACAGTTCTCAGAAGAAGGAGGCCTGATCTGTGTCTTGAAGGGAATAAAGATGGAAGAAGGGACAAGGCAAAAAGCCACGACCAGGTGACAACTACCCTGATAGCATGGTTAATTCCCATCTGAAAGAGCGCCATTTCTGGGAAGTTTAGAAATAAACGGGAGGTAAGAAGAGAAAGGAGATAAAAAAGTGTAGGAAACAGGTGAGAAGCAGTGCCACTTGGTTGCTAAGCTTCTTAGTTGGTCTCTGAGATTGGGCTTGGAGCTCTGAAATGATGGTTAAACTCTCATGTGATTCCTAGACAAACACTCCTACCATCAGGCAACTGGGAGGTAAGGTAAAAGGACAGTGTTAGAGAGAAGCGCCTGTAAGATAATCCGCAGTCTCTCTGCCTGAAAGAGGAGATTCCCTCATCTGCATTCATTGCTTTTGAAACTGCTAAGCTGAATTCTATATTTCTTCGTGTTCACTTGAAGCCTGTGGTTATCAAAATGCTGACAAGTTGAGTTATTGGCTATTTTCAAGGCCCATGCAAAGAGTTTCCCATTAATAACACTCACTGTGTACACTGATAGAAGGGAATTATTTAGAGCTATCAAATGTGTTATTACAACTCATCCTGCATGCCCTAAAGAAGACATTTTTGACTTATGGGGAAAAAAAGGATATTTGCAGGGGTTGAAAAATGACAAAATACTATTGCTGATAATAGATGGGAAAATGTAGCAATGCAGTTCTACAATAAATCAGTTAAAATCTGCCACTCTCTCTTATTCTGTTTTTCAGCAAAGTTTACCATGCTCATCTCATAAAAAATAAGAGGTGAAACCAGAAAAGGAGAACTCAGATGAAGAAATTTGTTTTAAATGCTGATTTATCCTGTGGACTTAAGAATCCCGATCAAGAAAAAAAAAATGATCATTTCCTCTATTTCATATTAAAAATACCTCAAGCTATCAGCTTAAGGATACAATAATGTGTCATGTGCCTTTAAGGGAAAAAAAGAAAATGTTTTAAAAAGTTTTGATTTTAAATATAAAAGGAATAAATATAAGGGGGTAAATATAAGGTTACTACCATAGTATATGGGAAGACTTATTTGGCAAATAAGAACCTCAAACTTTCTTTTCAGGATGTGATTGCCTACATAAATAGTTCTCAAACCTTTTGTATATTTCAATCCATGAACTGTTTTGACAGGCACGATATGGACCATTTTGGACACATCCATTCATAAGTGATGCTCACAGATATAATTATATTCCACACCCCACAACACAGAAACACACATGCACAGTCTGGGAATGAATGGGGAGATGACGATGTCTTTAGACGCTGTGCGTCCACACAGTTGACGTATACGCCGGAGCTCTCACCTTCCAAGTACTGTGCGAGTCACTGGGACAGACACATGGACAATACCTAGTTCCTGTCCTCAGGAAGCTATCTTGTGGTAGATGGAGAAAGACACAGAAAGGCAAATCACAATATAACAAGGTAAATAATTTTGTCAAAAAGATGTAGATGGGAGCCGGCCCTGTGGCCTAGTGGTTAAGTTTGCATGCTCCGCTTTGATGGCCCAGGTTTGCGGGTTCAGATCCCAGACACGGACCTACACCACCCGTCAGCAGTGCTGTGGTGATATCTCACATACAAAATAGAGGAAGACTGGCACAGATGTTGGCTCAGGGCAAATCTTCCTCAGAAGAAAAAAAAGGAGGAGGACAGTGCTGTGGAATTACCCAGAATGGAGGGATTCACTCTGACAAGAGTAAGGGAAGGCTTCATGGACAAATTGACACTTAAAGGAATAAGACTTTGTCAGACAAGTAAGGAGGAAAGGTCTGGAATTAATAAATTTCAACTCATTCTAAAAAATTAACAGTATGGAAACACGATCAAAAGTTTTCCTGAATACCAGTACACAGACCACATAAAAGACTTTCTGAACCATGAACCATCCTTCTGAGGTCTTGGGTTGTTGGTTAGCACACCAGAGCCTATTTTATCCTTTCTAGACAATTGTGAGATTGTCTTGTTGGAGCCACAGGGTCAGGTCCTAGTACATGAAGATGAGGATGGAGTTTCCTCAAAAGGAGCAGATGCTCCCAGAATCAGTCATCTTGGTAAATGATCAGGCCTGGGATAAGAAATAAGGACTGTGTAAGCAACTTGGGAGAGAAAGTCTTCCTTCTCTCTGGGGCTAAACATCTGAGGCAGCAAGAGTCCTGGAGCATTTCTGATACAGGGATGAGTATAAGGATGGTGGGGGTAACAGGCTAGAGGCTTCCATCTGCTCAGGAGAGAAGGAGAGAGCCAGGAGACCAGGTTTGAGCCTGGTCAGTAACATAAATTTTTCTTGGTATTGCATTTTCCTCAAGTCTTCAATAAAGTCTTGTTTAAAGGTGCAACTTGGTCTCAGCTATGGGTAGTTGGGAAAGGACCTGCCCTTGCTTTCAACACACCAGTAAAGGAGAGAGCACCCCTAACCCCGGAGGCCACCAGTCAAGAACCGCCAGGCCCAGGTGAGTGCCAGACAACAGGGGGTGGGAAGAAGGGATTCTAGGGAAGCACTGTAATTGATGTGGTGTAGTTCTTTCCTGTCTGCAGCATAAGGAAAACAAAGATGCTAAGCACCAGAAATAGCCCCGTCACTGGCCTACCTTCCTGATCCCAGTGAGTTGCGAGCTGCAATTTCATGGTGCAAATGGAAATTTTCCATGAGGGCTACTCAGTAGGAAATGTGTTGTTTTGTCTCCTGTTACCATCAGCTCCTGTGCTGGAACATAATGTAAGGCTGCTTATTATGCTGCAGCAACAAACAGCCGGAGAATCTCAGTAGCATAAAACCAGAAGCGTTGATTTCCTGTTGATGCTACATGCCTAATGCAGGTCAGCGGTGCCCTCTGCTCAAAGTCGTCCGCTTTCCAGGACTCAGGCTGAGCGGGCAGCCACCATCTGAAATACGGCCAGTCCCTGTGGCAGAGGGAACAAGCACGGCAAAGCACGCGCTGACCCTTAAAGCTTCCTCTTAGAAGTGAGACAGGTGACTTCCGCTCACCCAAAGCAAGTCCCACACACGGGGAGGGCGAGGCAGAGTTAGAAAGTGTGTGCACAGCCCACCGACACCCACATGCCCCGGGAGGTCCATTGAGTCCATTGCTGAAGAGATGTTGTTCTAATTGAGCAAACGATAATCAAATTTAAACTGTGCTGAGCAGGCTGTTAGCTCTCCTGACACAAGAAGTTCTGTAAGCAGGGCTTGGCGGTGGGTAAAGAAGAAAACGAAAGAGACAAGAGAAGAAGTGGAGCACAGATGATGAGTGAAGTGTAAGAAGAAAACAGAGAAATGAAGGAGAGAAGGGGAATCACGACGGTGAGGACAGGCCTCCCTGCCTACGGGGCTTTGGCACAACTTCCTCCTCTTCCGATTCTTCACTGCTGTTCACTTCTCTAGGTCTAACTAGTTAACTGAGCGAAGAAAGATGAAGCAAAGAGCAGAAAGATGTGGGAAATCAGACAAGTGAGTCTATGCTATCAAAGAAGGAGAACTGGAGGGAAAAACAGGGAACAATAAGGAGCAAAGGAAAGTGGAAGCCACCCATGGAGAGTCTAAAATTCAAAAGCTATCCCAGCCGGGGGGAGGCCGCAGAGGGTGAAACTGTTCCAGTTTGTTACTCTTGCAGCCCCGGGAATGTTAGATTTTTCCCTGGCTGCACTCTAGCTGATGATATCTGCAAAGCTCTCACTCCTGAGATCTTACATGTGTCCCGGGGAAGAAGATCGCTAGTTGGGAATTGGTTGTCCCAGATAAATACCTTGGGCCCTTTGCACCGTGGCTTGAGGGCTGGCCTGCACCGAAACAGGGCCCAGCTGGTCAGGCTCCCGGGTCCAGCCCCTCTCTGCCCGTTGTTAGACACATGCTCAGTCTTACCACTTCACACAGCCCACGGCTTTGGAGAACGTGCGGGGCCTGCTGGGTAGAGGTGGTATAGCTGTATTCCAGCGAAAATCTTACTCTGACCTCTGACCCATGAGAAATCACTTGTTTGTTTAAAACAATAAAGTCTTTACAGCTCTACATGCCTTGTGCTAAAAATATCATTTTAACGTCAGCAGAGCTGTTTGAGCAGCACCCTGCGAGTGGAGACTATCAGAATATCAGGCATATCTATTAAACGTGAGACTGCCTTTTCAGGCAAAAACCAGGAACTTGTTTAATTGAAACCCCTGCAACTGAGCCTCTGGGCCCTCAAGGGGCGGGTGGGCTCCTGGGAAAGGAGCGGGCTGCTCCTCAAGGCGCTCTTAGACCTGGCGGTGGTTTTCGCCCACACTGTAGCCTCTATTGATCATTTTCTCCTGATTTAATTGTGGAACTGTTTTTTAAAAATTTCCATGAAAGAGAAATAGTTTTCTAAAGAGAATCCAGTCATTGTTCCTAAGCAGGAAATCTTAGAGTACCACCTATGGCTGACATCCCTTTCAGTGTTCTGTTGAGTATCTCCTCTTTTTCCAAAATTATACTTCCCCTTTCTTCCTCCATCTAAAAACATATTATTTCCTCAGGAGCTGTTGTATTTTACACAGGGCCGCCACAAGCCTTCATGTGAAAAATAATAATAATTGATGCCTTCATGTGAAAAAAAAGGGCTCAGTCCAACGGGCGCCCAGCTTGCCAAGCCCTGTTGTCTGCGAGAAAATCAAAGGGCATCCCTTCCTCTGGGAAGATCCCTACTCCCTGCTGCATGGCTTGGTGAGCAGAGTATGGGCTTGATTTCAATCCCCACACGCCCTCATGCAGGCACCTTTGTGAGGTACACAAACTGCACAACTGTCCACGTCAGCTCTTACACGTTTTTACGTGATATGTCTCCTTAGCTACATATGATTGATCCAGAGGTGGCTTTTTATACAAGCCAGGCCAACCAGATCCCTTCTGTGGAGTTTTTTCCAACTAGACCCAAGAGTCAGACCTTCTCTGTTGGGGCAAGTCAAAGGATGAATTTCCTGAGCTATTGGTCACTGCGATTCCTACCATTTGAAAAAAGCCATTGGTAGTGAGAATGAAGCCAACGTGCACAAGAAACAAAAGCAAGAGACGGCAAGCGTTCAATCAGCGCTGAAGTCCCTGCTCCGGTGGTGGCTGCACCGGCAGTGTCCCTGCCCTGTCGTGGGTGGGTGGTTTGGTTGCTCAGCCCTCCCTTGGATTCCATGAGTCAATAGACATCTTTTTCACTTCAGCTTCTTTGAGTTGGGTTTGCATCATGGCAACTTGACAGTCATGAAAAAATGCAGCAGCACTGCAAGGAGCAGCCGTGTATCATGGCAGCCAATGCTTGCAGATGCAGCTCCAGCTAGCACAGATCACCCCTGACCAGCTCCACAGACAGGAGATAGCTGCAACTGAGGCACACAGAGGCCTGTGCTTGTTGAATGACTCAGAGCCGACAGTTCCCCATTTCTAGCAGTATGACCTATGCAAGGCTCCAGACCTCAGTTTCCACAGCTATAAAATGGGAATTTTAATAGTTCCTATTTCATAGGTTTCTTGAGAGAATTAAATGAAATAATGTATGTAAATATTTAGGACAGTGCCTGGTACCTAGTGCTCAATAAATATTAACTCTGATTATTATTCTTTTATTATTTCCAGTGTCAGAACAGCGCTTGACATAGGAGAGACACTAGTAAGTGTTGCAATAGCTCTAACAATCTCATTTCAGCCCTAACTCCATAGCCAACATTCTGTGACCTGACGTTTTTGAACCTCAATTTTCTCATCTGTAGATGGGAATAATAATAATATTTTTGGCAGGTTAATTGAAAGACAACATGAAATAATGTGTGTGAACAGAGTTCATGAACTCTAAAACTCTACCCAACTATAAAAGATGAAATATTGGAAAGATAAATCTGTTTGCTTTTTTTCAAAGGTGTTAAGATATCAATATTTTAATAGCTAAGAGAGAAGTAAGAATTTGAAAACTGACATTCTTCTTTTGAATGCAATAGGTACTATATGTCCTAAAAGTAGAGACTTTTTTCTCCATTGGAATCAATAAAACTATTTCTATTTTGACTGGGGAAAATGTATCCTTTAAATATTCTTATTTATCTTGAATTAGCCCTCATGCAAAAATTTTGCTTTCCTCTCATGAAGACTGTCTGAGAATTTTAATAGTATCCCAAGCTCAGCCTGGGAAAATAGCAATTTTAAAATTACAAATCAAATCTTGGCATGATGTTTAAAACATTAGCCTGCACACAGCAAAGGAAGCCTCAGATCAAACCATCTGTTTTCTTAGCATGTTAGCATTTGATAAGTGGAGATTTTGAAAATAAAACTGAATACAATCATCTCTGGACCATTTCAGTGAGAGAGTAGCCTGACCAAAAAAAAACTATTGCTTTTTCTAGCAAGTTTGCAGATATTATTGAAGATGTTCAGCAGAATAAATTCAAGTTAAAGAATAAACACGTGAAACAAATGATGAGAGGAGGAAAGCTGACCATAGCTACACTATCTTCTTTCTGTTTTGATTTAGAACCTCAGCATCCGTTCTATGACACACCCTCTTCCCCTCTTGAGCTGAACGTTTGCAAAGAAGGAAATGGAAGGTGGGGGGATTGGAGAGAGCCCCGGCAGGCATTTGACTCAGCCAGTTTCCGGCCTGGCCACAGACCTGCTCGGAGCAGCTCCTTGGGGAATGTAGTTCCAAGGCTGTGGCAGACACCATTGACTGCCTTCCAGCAAGTTTTCCTTGCTTCCTTTCTCACAAAACCTCGATTGTGCTCAGTTCTCAATATGCCTACCCTACGGGATAACTCAGGATTGGTCTCTGTCAACTCCTTGCTACTAGAGGTAGCAGAATGACTCAGTTCTGCCCAATGTGATGTAAGGGGGGTCTGCTGGGGGCTCTGGAGGAGAGTTTCCTCCCAGAGAAAGGGGGGAAAGACCATAAGTCTACCCCTTTGCTCTCCCCTTCCTCTTCCTTCTTTGAACACCTGTGCGAGGATATGATGCCTGGAGCTCCTGCAGACCTTTAGGTAACAAGTAGGGAAGACGAGCTAGTCAGAGAGACTGACCCAGTGGCCTGCGTGTGTTGAGCTGCTGGCTCACTCCTGAAACCTCCTTCTGGGGACTTCTTGTTACATGAGTAATTAAATAACTTTACTGACCAAGATACTGTTAGGTTTTTTGTTGCTTGTAAGGAAAATCACCCTAACTGATAATAGGGCCTTCCACAAAGAATTCTACCCTCTGCTCTTCCCTCCCCCCTGCCCCATAATACCTGGACAAATATCATGCTACACATTTAGAACCACAGAACGTCAGAGCTGGAAATCACTCTACACCTCCAATTAACAGATGATAAAACAAGAAATTCAGAAGGGATTCCCCTCGTTTAAAGGGTTGAGCCTTATTAGTGCAAATGCTCATGGGAAAGGAGAGAGACGCATCAGACGTTTGAACTTCGGTGTGAGTGATTCTATCAGAATCATTTCCTAGGAGCAGGTTTGCCTGTGGACAGGGAACATTAAGCACCAGGAAACTATGAGGAGGTTTTCTTTAGGAAGGAGAAAGATCTGGAAAAGCAGAATATGGAGGCTCCAGATCAATGTTTTCTTCATTTTTTCAAAGGCCAGATCTGAAGTAAAGTTTTCCACAAGAGTCATGGGAAACAGAGAATGAATTTTTCCAAATTGCTTTCCAGAAACTCAGAATGAGCAGTTCCTCCAGAAGTACGCACGAGAGCTGTGGCCTCCCCACATCTGGGGCTGCTGGTCCTGCTCCGGGGTTTGGAGGCGCTGGGCATTGGCAACGGGGCGGTCACTAGGTTCATGTGACCCCATGGAAGAGATTTAAAAGAAAAACTCAAAGAGCTAAAATAATACTATTCGGGGTATCAACGACCACTTTCAAAAGCTGCAAATATTTTCTGAATTTGTGCAACCCACTTCTTCCATCGCCATGTAGATGTAACCTGACTATTCAATTCACTCAAATTGTTGCTTTACAAGATTTTTCTTGAAAGTTTGACAATTCCTTCCCCTATTTTTCTTCTCAAACTTTTATGAAAACCAAGATTATTTTAATCAGAGAGAATATATTCTTTTAACTATAAAAATAACACTTGTTTACGTCCATGTCTGTCCTGTATATTGCATATTTCTAGCTCTATTTAGCAAAGTGTTTAGAACACAGCAGACGCTCAATAAATATTTGTGGAATCAATGCATGAAGAAATGCAGGACACTTAGAAATAGAAAAAAACAGAATTTTAGAGAAACTCCTGATTCTATGCATTCATTTGTAGACAGTCAAATCTTGTTCCACAAATATGTCTTCTATGTGTATTATAAATTGTTCATTTTTTTTTTCCTATAAAAGGGAAGCCTATTGTAGTTGTTGTTTCATGAAAATGGTGGGGGGTTTGGAAATTTTCAACTGTATTTTTCTTTACTGTAACAAGAGACAGAAGGAATGTAAGCTGCTTCCACAAGTTTACACATGAGCTGAAATCAACCTAAGTGTTCTCACTGCCACTGCAAACTTCTCTACTCTGCTATATAGGTCAGTCCAAGACATTTGGTGGAGTTCAACTAGAACAATTAAAAAACCTGATTAACCAAAGTAAGTAAATAATAAATGTTCTTCTTCATTTGCTATTACATGGGGTAAATGTAAGTCATGACGTATTTTCTTTGCTCACTTGAAGAGTGATTTATGCACCAATGTTACAAGCTTGTTTCAGGGCTGTTGGAGTTGTGCATCCAGCTCTGGAGGTAAACGAGAAGTCTGTCATTGAAACTCCCTGGAAAGGTCCTCATTAGCAACATAATTTAGCAAATATGACATTGATGCCACTGCACCAATCCCAGGTTGGGCATAGATTTATTCCAGTAAATCATCTCCTGCAGACTCTCTGCATGGTCAGAGCTGGGATTTTTACTCAGAAACACTAGGGGGAAATAATTAAAATAGAGTTTAGTTTTAAGTTTCATCAGGCAGACCATTACAAAATTTTATTACAAGCATCAACAAGGAGCCACAAAGGGATCCAACAGGATTTGAGTTCAAATTACAGTCCATTTCTGATCATGGATGCCCACATTATTTGTACACTGGATTATCCTTTCCCTTGGCAAGATTGACCTTGGAAAAAAACAGGGAAATAAGGACAATCTGTCTTAAGTTCTAGTTTTCCCATCTAGCCAATCATTCAACAAACATGCATTAAACACACATTTGATGCCAAGCATCGTTCCAGGTGTGGAGGACACTGCAGACAACAAAGAGTCCCTGCCTTTGGGGGTCTTAGTTTATTAAGCAAATATTATAAACAAATCAACAAAAAATACATATGTAATACTGGGTAACCATAAATGCTATGATGATAAATAAAGAAGAATGAGGGGATGAGAGTGATATTTCAGCTGGGATTCTCAAGAGGAGAGGCATTTCTGAGCAGGGAGGTGGAAGAATGGAGAAGCCAGTGTTGGGCTGCCTAGAGGAAGAGGTTCCAGGCTGGGGGAACAGCAAGTGCAAAGGACCTGAGGCAGACCTGTAATTGGTGTGTGAGGACCAGCAAGAAAGCCAGTGTGATGAGCAGAGGGAGCTCATCAAGTGTGTGAATTGCTGTCAGAGAGACAATTAGGGACACAACCATCCCCAGGGAGGACTTTGGGTTGGTTCTAAATGCCAGAGATGACAGAATCTTATTTGCCTTTTGAAAGGATCCTGTGGCTGCAGTTTAGAGACTAGCTTATGTGCAGGTGAGGGGAGGGATGGGGGTTAAAAATAGAGATAGGAAAGCCAGTTAGAAGATTTTTGCAGAAATATTCCCCAGAGATTATTGGTTTGGACTGGAGATGGGATTTCCAGTCCAATGTGGGAACAAAAGAGAAAAACGAAGGATCACTCTGGTGAAGAGCCTTAGCAACTGAGTCGTACTGTTGATTAAGATGAGAAAGACGGGGAGAAGCAGGTTGGCTGGGTGTGGGCAGGGAATCGAGAGGTCAATTTTGGACACATTAAGTGTGAAGTCTTAGGCGAATCCTTGTTAATGGAGGTGTTTACGGTAGACATGCACTTTGGACATGCTTCTATAAAGACGAGGCATAAGGAGGGGAAAGGCCTGGTAAGATGATCTCAGATGGCCTCAGAAGGCCTGATGGTGAGGGGTTCTTGGAGGCTTGGGAGGCTGCTGCCCTGCTGCCATCACAGGCGCAGACGACCGTTAGTGCCGCCGGTCCCTCGAGGTGCCAATGAGGTGGGGGAGGCAACATGCGCTCAGCGTTCTGCAATACAGTCAGGAGCCTGCATACCGATGTTTCAGTCAATGACAGACCACATATACGACGGCGGTCTCATGAGATCAGCTCCATAGAGCCTAGAAGTGTAGTAGGCTATACCATTTAGGTTTGTGTGGGTACACGCTATGATGTTCGCACAACAAAATTGCATAACGAAGTATTTTCAGAACACATCCCCATCAATACACAACGCACGACTGTTCTGAGATTGTGGTGAAGGGAGACAAAGTGACTGTCAGGCCTTCTGGCAGCCCAAGAATGTCCGGACCAATTATGTAGTTTGGGAGACTGGAAAGGAAGCCCAGCCCAGAGGGTACCACACATTGGACTCTATCTTGTTTCTACTTAATTATGTGTACCTTTCTCACCCTACTGTTTATATCCTACTGCAGTCACTGAAAATATTCTTCTCGTTAGTAGACCTGACTGAAAAGATGTGCTTGGATATCTCATGGCGAACCATCAGAGTCGGCAAGTACAGACAAAAGTGCCCTCCTACAGATAGATATTCAGGGATCTGCTCAGTCTAACGAGCAGCAGATGCAGTTTTAGCAGAAGCAAAGAAACCATGAACTGAAGATGAAGAGTGTATGCACCTTGATGAAGAGAGGTTGGCTGTTCACGTAGAGAGTCCTAAAGAAGGGACGGCACAAACTGAATAAATTTGGTCTGTGAAGCTAGTCAGTGGAAAAAATGGCTGCAAACAAAGTAAAAATTAAGGCTAAGAAATGATCTACATTCAAGACTGATCTAGACAATGATACAACTGCCCTAAAGCACAGGAGTTTGGGGATGCTGAGGTAAATGTGACCCAAGATATCTCAACAGAGAGACAGCAGGGGAAGGGAGAAAGGGGAGGATCAGAAGCACAGTTTCCAAGAATATTTTTGCAATTCTTCAGTAAAGGCCAGAGAACAGAATGTACCTGAACTGTAACTGGCCCCAAATACCATACCTGGGGATCCCATGTTATGTACCAATATCCTACCCCAGCTGTCTATAGCAGATATGACCAGGAAAGATTCAAAGGAAAAGAAGAAATAGAAGGCTTCAAAACTGACACTACGGTACCTACCACAGCAGGCTCTGGAAATCTGTAACAGATGAGGATGCATCTGGCTCTAGGACTCAGACTCCTGAACACAGCCCCATCTGAGAGCAGTTTCTCAAGCAAGGGTCCCCCAAACCAGAAAAAAAGGATCTAAAGCACCCATTCTCATAAGTCAGGCAGTTACCACCTCTTTGATAACCGTGCTTCATGCAAAAGACCTTCTACAGGACCCGAAAATTTCCCCATCAGATGAAAAGCAAAAACAAGGCTGCCAATGAGAAACTATAATTCAGAGAAGAAAAGAGTGGATGCAGCCAGAGGACACTACAACCAGTGTCTGAGTTCTTTGTAGGGTAGAGACCAGCCCTTCAAGTGGAAGCCTCAAGACTGGCGGGACTTGGTTGTAGCAGTTTTTGCAGAGGGTCTGCCCAGCAGTTCAAAGACTGCTTTTGCCTGACAGATCTTTGGTTGATATATTTGCTAAAATTAAAGACTTTCATCTTAAGTATGACGAAGCTTGTCTAGATCTGTTCTAGACATTCAGAGATGGGATAGAACTCAGCTATCACAAACGTTCTTTGGATGGATCAGTTTTCTTACAGTTCTGGGACACATTTATAGCTACGTGGTAAAGCACACATCTCACTTAAGATTCTGAATTTGTTGGTTCCTCCTTTTCTGGAAATTTAGATTAAGGAATATGGATATACCTTGATCTAAAAGCTGAAACTCAAGCGTTATGAATTTACCAAAAACTTACAAATGAAGAAGGTCACAGACTGATCTTCTGTACGACCTTATGTAACGCTTTGTAGAGAGCCCTGATTAACAGACTTAGGTGCCGTGGCTTTTGCCTTTTCCAGTTGCCTCCCTCCAGCTCCTGATTTTCTTCTCTGTTTCTTCATCTGCCCAGAAGCCCCGTTTCTCCCCCACCACCCCATCTTCAGTGCCTGGAACATAATAGAAGCTCCTCCCACACCCCAACTATGTAATGCTACTGCTAATTGAGGTGCAGTTTGAAAAACAAAATATTATTATCTTATTGCAAGTTTTGTAATTACCACAATTGCTGTATAGAGCATGTTGGAATCACCACTAGCCTGAAGCATAACCTCTGAATGATCTGTGTCTGGTCACAGAACAGAGTGGCAGGGTCGTAAACATCACCCCATCCACTGTCTGATACACACCCTCGTTAAGGCCGAGAAGAAGATATTTAAATATCAGAGTTGAGCTCCTGAGCACTCAGGTCATTTCTATTGATCACCTAATTAAAAGTTATGGCATTAAACAGTGAAGAGATAAGTTTACATGGGGCTGCTGGCTTCCACAGCTGTGCTCCCACCACGTCCTGGAAAGCCTCTCACCGTACTTGCTCTTACCATGCATTTTAAGATTCTCTTAACTGCAAAAAGCACAGCAGGACTGAAGAGAGGTTGGGCTCTTTACTTCTGCAATTTCATTACCAAGTGATATAAATAAAATTTAGATACTGGTAAGCATCATGAGAAGCCCGAAAGCTGTAATCCAGAGACCAAAGTAAATGGAAGATGAGGTCTTTGCTGGATCTGTTTGGCTAGACGATGCCTGTGATATTTTCCTGGGGTCCTACAGATGTGATGTTTAATAGCAAGTATAAAAAAAATCCAAAGGAGGAGGATAAATATGAGCATAGAACAGTCACACAGTGATAAACCATTAACACCTTAAAAAGAAGCAAAGGAGTGTATCACATATTTGAAATGGGTGAGAATTACATCACCTACCGAATCTAATTTATAGTTGTGAAAGAACTAAAAATTCCCAAGAAGCCATGACGACTGTTTCTGGCAGGATGACTGTGGCCGCTGCTCCTGACGACTGTGGCCTTGCAGGAGGTTAAGGAATTTGACATCAATTGCTAAACAGGAAACTTCTTATTTCTTTTAAATTAATCATGAGGGTGGAAAGGGAAAAAGGGCTCCCCCTGGCCCCCAATATTTTCATAAACCTTTGAGCTCCAAAGCACAGAGAGAGCCATGCCAACATGTCACCTTCTCAGAAAGTCCTCCCCAATTTTCTGATCTAAAGCAGCACGTACCCCACATGCCTCTCCAGACCCTCACTCTGCTTGGCAGCCCCCCCCCCGCGGCCCCCCCCCCTCCGTGAGCCTGTTCGCACCTGAGGAGGGCAGGCTGGCAGCTGGGCAGGCAGACAACCTGGAGCAGTCAGCCTGCCTCTTTGACCTGCCAGCTGTGGGACCTTGGGCAGAGTACCTAATTTTTCTCTGCCTCAATTTCCTCTTCTGAAAAATAGAGATGTTAATAGTGCCAACTTTGTAGGATTGTTGGGAGGATGAAATGAGTTACTATTTAAAGTCCTTGGAGCAGAATGTGGCAGGTAGTCAGACTGTGTTTGTGAAATAAAACAGGGAAGTAAAATGTGTCTGCTTGTTTATCTCCCCCATTAGAACACAAGGTGGGCGAGAAGAGCCCGGCTGTACTCTCTGTTGTACCCTCAGTGCTGGGGTTAGTGCCCCGTGCACGGTAGGCTTGCACTGAAGACTTGCTGAAGCGTGGCTGGTAGGGCCTGAGCTTCCTCGGTGCAGCTTTCCATGGCTTCTCTCCAGTATTTCACGCTCTTCTTGTTTGAATGATGTTATTTAGTTGATTTAGCTTATGTGTTTAATTAAGGACTCAAAGAAATGTTCTATGCCCACAAACTCTCTGGGAATCCAATCTTGTTAATACAGGTATGAGTTTATTGAGATCTTATAGTTTAAGGCCTACAGTTCCTCTTGGTCCAAATATATGATCCAGAAACAGTACTCAGCATGTATTTTAACTATGACACAATGAGATGTTAAGTAAGCACTTTAGGCTGAGCCATGAGGTACACAAGCCCCTGGGATGAGGGGTAAGGTAGGTAGAGGCAGTATGGGGCCAAGGATCCAACTCGGCCATCCTGCAGGTCTTGGAAGGGGTGGCCCATGATTCCAGTCTCAGCATAAAAAAATCCACCAAGCTGCAGCTTTATCCAGGGGTCTTCTCCGGTGAGCAGAGAATTGCAGAACACTCTACACACAGGAGTAATGTCGTGGTCAAATGGGGGTCCTGTTCTAGGGAAATGGAGGGGCACGAGGAGCCATCTGAATAGAAACAGGTGCTTAGTCAGTGACTGAGCTACCGACACAGGGCCCAAATTCCAAGGCAGAGGGGCCTGGGCAAGACGTGACGTGCTGTCCAACCCCAGACCCGTAGCCTGCGTGTTAGAACCGAGGCCAGTCCCAGCAGGAAACTGGAGCACAGCTGCTGAGGAGGCAGACCCGGCCGGCCGGTGCTCTCAACGTCTCTGGGAGGCCCTTGGTCTTGTGCTTTTCTCATTCCTTTGGCGGGGCTTTCCTGGGCATCTGAAAACCAACATCCTTCAGTTCCCGAAAATGTCTCGTGCCTTCTTAAGTCATTTCCTCCTTTCCATTTTCTCTTTCTTCTTCAGAAATTCTTATTATTTAAGTCTGCCTCTTAGTTTGATCCTCTGATTTTCTTAATTTTTGTTCTGTTTTCCTATTAGAACTCTTTAGGAGTTTTTGGTTTTACAAAATAGTTTTACTTCCTGGTCTATTTCCCTAAAATTATCTCCTAGCGATTTTACTGACTTTTTCCATTTCAGCTTTCAAATTCTCACATCTGAGAGCCCCCCAGTTCTCGGTCCACGGATGTAGAGAGTTCTCTCGTCTCTCTGAGGGGTTCACTTATAAGATGTTGGGGTGTTTGTTTCCTCTCCTCTCTGCAGAGTGTGAGTCCTCCCAGTTCCTTCCCATTTTTCTCTTGTTTGCCTCTTCCGCGTTCGCAGATGCCCTCGCCGTCTCCCCGCCGCCGGCTCTTCCTCGTCCCGTGAGAGCGACGCCCGGAGCCCGAGGGCGGCTCTGCCGGGCGCCCGTTCCCCGGTGGCCGTCGCTGGGGCGGCGGGCAGTGCGCAGAGGCGGCCGTTTGCGGAGCGGCCCTCAAACGCTGGCGTCGCGCCCCAGTCCGTTTCTCCAGAGCAGCCCTCACTTCCCGGCCTGGGGAGCACGAGCCCGGGGAGCAGCGCTCCGGGAAGGGGGCTGGGCCTGGCGCTGGGGAGGGCCCTGCGCCGGATGCGGACCCCGCTGACGCCCGCTTCCGGCCTTGCCCCCTCCTTCTTGGGAGCTTCAGAAGGCAAATCAAGTCTTTCTGGAAAATTCTAAAATTCAAAATGAATAGCTTACTCAGTAGGATAGTTCTTAAAAGACTGCAAATCAGACCTTAAGAACATTTTTTCGTACCTCCCCATTGAGGATAAGGACAAGGGGCTACGAGCCTGTTGCGCAGGAGCGCGGCCACGGGCGTGCTCCCACACGCATGCTCAGACGGCACCTGTCGTGCAGGACGGGGCGGGGCTCCACGTGCACTCTTGTCCTGGGCCCATAGGGACGGGCTGTTGGGTAAATTACCTTCCCTTCACCAGTAAAGTTAGGGGGGCGGGGGGGGGCTCTTTAGGTCTCTTCCAGCTCAAAGGTCGCCTGTTCCATTCCACAACGAGCCATCTCGTTTTCATCCCTGTGGAAAGCTGCGGTGAGTCAGACACAAACGTCAGGAATTCTGCTTCAGGACTTCAAGGAGACGCGACGTGAATACTTTGAATCATAAGTCACAGTGACATCTCCCACCCGATGTGGTTGGGCTGACAGGAGAATGAGCAGTGTCACCTGTGCTCTGCTTCAGCAGTTACTTGAGCTTTTCTCTCAGGCATGAAAAGGCAATGGCTGTAAAAGTGTTTAAGACTTAAGATTGGAATTTCACATTTCAAAATTTGCATTATATATTTAAGAAATAAGACTGTGACAAGCCACTTTGTGTGGCTGGGGATGAATTCGAATGTGTAATATACACATCACTTACAGAGGACTGCTGCAGAAAGCGTGCTGATACAGTGTCCTGGGTCTGGGAGGCTTGTTGCTAGTGTCTAGCTTACACACACGTTTACACACACACGCTCACTAAAGACCTTGGAACCTGTACTTGCAAAGGCCTGGGAATGTGTTTCGATACTACGTCTGTATGCAGGGAAGTGTCCTTGTAACCAGCCTTATGAGATACTGGGAAATATTTCAGCAAAAGTAAAAACTACAAGCAGAATATATTATTCCTCTGAAAAACTTTCATCCTTCAATAAACTTACGTCCTTTTCCCCATGTCACCTTGGGAGGAGAACGCGCCCAATTAGAAAGGCTTTTATCTGCAAATTGTAGGGGACTGGCCCTGCCCTGACTCGCCTGACACCCTTGCCGGTCTCCGTAGCCTGACCTGTCTCCTGAGGGTCCTGTCGTTCTCTCAGGAACCTGCAAGAGGGCAAGCTTTGTGAGGAGCTGCCACAGAGCTGTTTCCCACCCACTGCCCCGCCTTGTGGGAGGTTGCCACGAGGCAGTTTCTCGTCTGTCCCCAGTTCCTGTGAGGCATGGGACTTTCCGCCTGTCCCCTCCTTCAGAAACAGTTGCCGACTCAAAAACTGCTTGGCGGGAGCCTAGGCTGGCTCCTCAGCAACAGTGTCCCACTGTTCATGTACCCCGTCAGTTGGCCTTTCGGTTTAGTGTCATCCTGTGGGATAAGCTGATCTTGCTTGTGCTGTCTGTATAAGTAACAGATTGCCTAAATCCATCTGGGCTTGTTGTGTCCTTACCAGCTAAATCACTGGAAGTATGGCAAGCCAATTTGAAGAGCTCTCTCAGAAACCCCCCAGGAGATTTCCCCTTGTACATTATTGGCCCTAACAAGGTCTTACCACCCTGAGCTTCAAGGGAGGCCAGATATCCAGTTTTGAAAGAGAAGAACTAAATTGGCATGATTGGCCTGGACTAGACCAGACTAGTTACAAAACACCCCTGTGGTGGTCTCCTTGCTCTCTGAACCAGATAGGAGTCCCGTTGGTGAGACAGAAGGGGAGGATAGGTGGATAGACAACAACTGTGTCTGCCACTTGAACCAGTGTTGTGAGTCCCAGCTTTCCCAGCTCCCAGACACCAGTCACTAGCTGACTCCACTGTCTCTCCTTGCTTGCACATCGATTGTATCTCATACGTGAACTGACCAATGAAGAGACAATTGGGGGCGTTGTGAATACGATGTCCAGTTCTGCAGAAACCGTGAGACTAACATAAAGAAAAAAACTATTAGAGTTGTCACGATCAAAGACTGTAGATACACCAGCCCCTGAACTCCTTTTCTTTTCTTCATTCTAGAGGTGAAATACCAGACTTAACATCAGATAGTTAGAAGAGAATGCCATTAAATGGACATTGAGAATCTGAAGCCACCACAAGCTTACTCACCTTTACAGAATTCCAGCCATAGTGTTTCCTTCAGGTAAGAGTCTACATCTCCTCTAAGTAATAGATAATTGGGATTATTACCTGTGTTCTGGCAAATTGATACAAGGAAAAGTCAACCTATCTGGTCTGGAGGGGAGAGAGTTGTTCAAATGCTATCATTGGACCTAATCCCTCAGGAGCTAGTCTATGAGGACTTAACCTACCCCTTCCTTCTCTTTCACCTGTCAAACTCCTACACATCCCTCAAACCTCTGCTTCAAAATAACTTTCTTTATGAAATCTTTCACATATTTCTCAAAGTTAGTCAAACTATCTGTAATCTTACAGCGTTTTTTCATGTCTCTGTTGTAACCCCTTCCACTGGCACACTGGATTATTCACTCATACAACTGTCTAACCCATCATCAGGAACTTTTCCAGTTTTATCCCAAACACTTAGCACAAGGTAGGAAGCACAGTAGTAAATTCTCAACATATTTTTATTGAATAAAATCTATTTAAACTTTGAATAATTAATATCTTATAATATTAATATCCTATATTTTAATTTGACCATATAAAAAATTTCAAAAATGCATTTGTGGTCTCAAAAAAGACATAAATGAAATAAAAAGCAAACACAAACCAAGAAAAATATTTGCAACTCCTGTCATATAAAAATGGTTTGTTTTTCTAATATTTATAAACTCCTAGAAATTGAGATGAAAAGGATCAACAAGCCAAAGGATAAATGTGCAAGGACATGGACAGACAAATCCCGTAAAAAAGAAGTATAAATGGCCCTTAAATCAATGAACAGATGCTCAACCTTACCCATAATTCTGAAAATGCTAATTAGAACTAGGCTGAGATGCCATTCTCACTTATCATATTGGCAGAAATCAAGAAGTTCAACAATGTACTCTTGTTAGTGAGACTGTTGGGAAACGAGCAATCTCAAGCATTTCTGGAACAGCACAAATGGTACAGTCCCTGGAGGGGACTGTTATGAAATATTCCAAATGCTGTCACTCTTTAACCCAATTCTCCTACTTCTAGAAACTTATCTATAGAAATCCCTGTGCAGTTACAAAACGACATGCACAAGTGTTGTGTTGTGTTGTGGTATTGATTGTAGCAGCGTAGGATGGTAAGCAACTGTTTCCATAAATGGAGGATTGGTTGAATAAACTGTGGTCCCTCCTCACAGTGGAATACTATCCAGCTGGAAAAGAATGAGGATACCTCCTCTGTTGTGCTCTGGGAAGGTATCCAGGACAGAGGTCAGCATAATGAACACAGTGTGACGCTACTGTGTCATAAAGGGAGGATAAGAATGCATATTTGTTTTTGTTTATAATTGCAGAAAGTTCTGGAAGTGTATCCTGCGAGGGGAGGGGGCAGATGGGAGAAGAGGGCGGATAGAGTGGAAGTAAACTTCCCATGGTATATCATTTTTACTTTTAAAACCTGTGAATCATTACTTATTCCAAAAATTAAATTAAAATTTTAAAATCCTACACCTTGCACACAGATTTTAGGGCCAGATTTCGTGTCTTTTATCTTTGCCTCACCTCTTACTACATCAGTGAATTTGGGCAAATTTCTTAACCTATCTGAATTTTCTTAACCTCTCTCTGAAGAAAAATTCAATGAGTTGAAAAATGCAAAGAAATCAAGCCTGAAACAGAGTAAGTTCTGTGTAAACTGGGCTGTTATTAGTATTGCATTTGATAATAATAATTTTAAAGGATTCTTGGTAATGCTTTAGTGATAAGATTTCCGGAATCTTTCCAGTATTCCTGTTTCTATAACAGGAATAACAGCTATAATCTGTTTCTGTTTTCGAAGATAATAAAATGAGTTGCCAAGAGAAATAAAGTGATTAATGCAAGATAGCACCGGGTCAGGGCCAAGAGCAAATTCAGGAACTGACAAGCGCATTGCCAGATCATTCCACGTCACACGTATGGGAACGCTATGAGAGAGGTGCATTGATTTCTAATCCTTTTTAGCAAATCAAAAAGAAAATATAATAAATCTGATTTTGACGTATTATGAATGCACAGACTGTTTCAAGACGTGCAGACGGCGGCAAAACACAGCCCCTGAACGTAGCTGCCACATTTCTTGATGAAATCAACAGACAGAAATCTCCCTACTAGTTTTCTAGATGCCCTGAAAATGGCGGGTCACCATCAGGCTGGGAGTTTTTAGGGAGAAAGTTTAAATAAATACGGGCAATAGCTTCCACAGTAGTGCTTGCATTTACAGTCCTGAATATGCCCACCCTACGATTATTTAAAAACATAAAGAATTATTGATGCAGAAATGATGTCATTAGCAGGGCAGTGTCAGTAAATTCGCCAGCCTCTTCTGGATGGCTTACATTGCCTTGTTCTGTGGAAAATGAATATGTGCGTGACATTTTGATATTTGGATTATTGATAACGCCGATTCAAAACAGCAAAGAGAAACAGCTTAGGTGTTTTTCTTTCTAAACAAACAAAACCCGAAGCCTAACACATTGTGAAGAAATTGTGCCCCCTGCTGATTTAATTTGATATTAACATCACCAGCCTAAAAATGTTTTCTGGAAAAAACACGCCTGCCTCCAAGACCGCAGGATAGTGCTGGATCTTCAAGGTCAGTAACTCAAGTGTCCTCGCTGATGCTAAGGCAGCCTCTCCTAGCAATTAGGAACTCTGCTTGGCATTGACCTTGGAAAAAAAGGAACCCAGGAAGGAGTGCTTCCTTTTGTGAGTCTTGTGAAGATATTTGCTCTAAGAGCCTTCCCAGGAGCCCATGTACCTTTGTTGACTCTAAAGAGGGAAAGCAAGCAAGACGAAAAGCTTGGAGAGACTGTCCTGGCTGACGGTGAGCGTAGCCCCTTGTGATTGCCTTCGACTTCGTGAGGATGCAGAGGACCTTTGAACTCTGTGCCGACCACGGGAGGGACCAAAGTGCTCCTCGAGACTGCGTGTACTTGGTCGGAGAAGACTGTTACCGCCGGTGAATACAATCTGATCAGGTAATCCAGGTGCTCGGAAGGGTTCTGTTAACCGGATGTGAGCTCCCTCCACAGGTGTCAGATGAGACTCCGGACCGGCTCCAGCCCTGGATGAAACTGTTAACTAGGACACAGCAGTTGGACCCTGGCCACGTTCTCCTGGGGTCCTCATTTTCATCTTGACACCTCGGTTCCTCCTTTGCCTATTGCCTCCCAATCTGGACTTTTAATCTCTTTATTTTTCTGGTCTGGTAGTGATTTCTAGCAAGCTGCCAAGCAGGCTTTCAGGAAGTGTTCCTGGACAAAGCTTATGTCTTCCTCCTCTGCTGTGGACTGAACATCTGTGTCCTCCTCAAGTCTGCTCGCTGAAGCCCTGACCCGTGTGGTGGTATTTGGACGTGGGGCCTTGCGGGGGGATTGGGGTTAGACGACGTCATGAGGGTGGAGCCCCACGGTGGGATTGGTGCCCTTCTCACGGCATGTAGAGGCGGCACACTCTATCTCCTCCCTGTGAGGACACAGCAAGAAAGCGGCCATCTACACGCCAGGAAGAGGGCCCTCACCAAGAACCCAACCATGCTGGCACCCTGATCTCTGACTCCGGCCTCCAGAACGTGAGAAGTAAGTATCTGTTGTTTAAGCCACTTGCGTAGTCTACGGTGTTTTGTTATGGCAGCCTGAGCTAAGACATTCTCTTAGGTATTTACATCTTCAGGAGAAATTCCTGAACAAAGGAAGGGCTTTACTGGGGCATTTGACCTTGGAGAAGACAATGGAGGAGGGGTTTTGAGGTAGAGCACCGCTCCTCACGCCTCTCCACGCCAAGGCCACGGCTCTATCACAGCTTTTCTGCCAGCTGTGACGAGCACAGTCTCTTCCAGCCTAAAGGATGCAAAACTTTGTTCTAGATTCAAGTAACAGGTAGGTAGTAAGAGTTGTCTTTTTTCCCATCCTCTAGAAGGGCTTTCAGTCTTCCCAGTGTCCCTCTGATCTTTGGTTAGTGTTGCCAGGTTTAGTGAAGAAAAGTACAAGGCACCCAGTTAAATCTGAATTTCAGATTGTTGTTTATCTGAAATTCAGATATAACTGGGGTCCTGTATTTTATCTGTCATGGAACTATCTTTGATGTAACTCTGTTTTCACGCTTTCTGTTTTCCAGGCTATTCTAAATCCATCTGAATGACTACTGAGCCACGTCGGGAGGAGGGCCCTGCGGCCCAGGTCACCAACAGCGGCGCCTCATACGAGGCTGCTGTCGCGGGCGCTCATCTCCCTCTAGCGGCCTCCAGGGACATGACACCCGCCGAGCGGCCGCGGCCTGGGCCCGGGGAAGGACGCTCAGAGACCACGCCCTCAGGGGCGTTCTCAGAGCGCTGGGCAGGGGCCTACTGAGTTCAAAGTTCGCTAAACCTAGTTCCGTTTCTCTGGGGCCCTTGCACAAGTGGCCCTGTTCCCAGTAGCAGAAATGGAGTTTCCCTTGTTTCAGTTAAAAGTACAATGGAAAAGTCTCTCTCTAGAGCAGCTGGCAGTGTCTAACCTTGGGCTGCACCCTTCACTAACGACTGACTGACTGACGGTGGCATCTCATGCTGAAGAGAAATCCACGCCCTTCTCTCACTGACCCTGGTGATTTGCCCAGGAGTGTTCATTTAGACAGCAGGCTCCAGGAGGCGGGAACACCTCTCTGTCTCTGCAGTGTGCCTGGCACCCAATAAATATGTTGAAATGAATTGACATGGAAATACACTAGTGGCTTTGAATTAAAAATAAAGGAGAAATCCATTCTTACCGTCAGAGAATGACAGCTTCATCAGGAGGGGAGATGGTGGCTGAAGTGCTGACCCTCAGCAATGACTGTGCAGTTAAGCCTAAGAATTTCACTTCCACTCGTAACGTAGCAAATTGATGGCTGGAGTTGGGGCCAGCACTGAAAGATTGATAAATATTAGATTGCTTTACAGGACACAGCTTGTAGTGTTCCATGAAACAAGAGTAACATCTAGGGTAGTGGAATGGAGTCGAGCATGGATTCTAAAATCCAGAGGTGACTCCCAGGTTACACCCTGAGTTCCTTGAATGACAGTTTCTTCAATATAGGCATTCCATAATTGCTTGTTAAATGAATTAATGAGTGGAACTGTATCTATCACAACGATCTCCACACCAAAGAGTACCTGTCATGGAGCACTCTCATTGGCTTTAGTGGAGTCAAGGCAAGGCAGGTAAAGGCTTCAATGACAGAACTCCAGTGTTAGGGGCACCTGCCATCAGTGGCAATACTAAGGGGTGATTGGGGGCAAGGGTGGACTTTAGTCTCCATCAGTCTCCCTCAAGCTACTCAAAGAGCACAGAATCTAACCAAAAGCAATTGTCTTGCTTTGCATTTTCAAGACAATCCCCTAGAAGTTGCCCCTTTTAACCAGATGGCCTCTCTCAAAGTCCTGCTGCACAGATGTGCTGGAGCTCCACCACCTGGTGCTCATCCTACTCCTGATCTGTCATCTCTCAGGGTGGGGTGGTAGGTATTTACACAGGAAATTGAGACATCAGGGACTCACCCTTTAATAACTCATAAGGGATCAAATAATAATCACTGAGCATCTAGTACGGGTCAGGGACTAACTCTTATCTCACGTGATCTTCATGGTGTATTAGTCAGCTCAGGCTTCTATGATAAAAATACCATAGACTGGGTGGTTTAAAGAACAGACACTTATTTCTCACAGTTCTGGAGGCTGGGAGTCTGAGATCAAGGTCTAGCATGGTTGGGTTCTTGGTGAGGGCCCTCTTCCTGGCTTTTAGATGGCTGC
The DNA here is from genome assembly GCA_031878705.1 of Tapirus indicus. Classification (NCBI taxonomy): domain Eukaryota; kingdom Metazoa; phylum Chordata; class Mammalia; order Perissodactyla; family Tapiridae; genus Tapirus; species Tapirus indicus. The sequence continues at coordinate 7,280,468 of CM062933.1, forward strand.
CTTCTTGCTGTGTCCTCACATGGAGGGGAGAGAAAGAGCTCTATTCTCTTCATGGCCTTTAAGGGAACCAATCCCATCATGTGGGCTCTGCTCTCATGACCCCATCTGAACCTAGTTACCTCTCAAAGGCCCCATCTCTGAATACCATCATATTGGGGGCTAGGACTTCAACGTATGGATTTGGGGGGAGGTCACAAATATTCAGTCCATAGTACACAGTAACACAGTGAGGTTGTCATTATTGTCCACATTTTTACAGATGTGGAAATGGCAGGTTAAAGAAGTGAAGTAACTTGGCCAAGGTCATCCAAGAGTAGCAAGATGTAAACCCACATCTGCCTTATTCATCTCTCCCCAACATATGGTGCTGGTACTTGAGTATCTGAGGAGGCCATCTGTATGCTTAGTGGCAGGATCAAATAATCAGGGAACATATGCTGGAAATCAAAAAGCACACATCAAGGGAAAATGTGAAAGGGTCAGCAGAGCAGTGGGTGGGAGGCAGACGAATGACTCTGTCCATCCGCTGGAGTTCTGAGCCCTGCGGCCTGGGTGTCATCAGCTCATCCCTCTAGACCTAAGCTCTTTAGATAACAAAGGAGAGGACTGTGGTTCCAAACATCTTTCTTAGCTTTTAAAAGGCATACACTTTTGGACCTCACCGCCTGGGTATTCTGATTTAGTCGGTCTGGAGAGGGACCCATGAATCTGCATTTTTAGCAAGGTTGGCAAATTTGAAACTTGGGATTTGGTGTTCTTTAATGTTCATTACTCTTCTAAATTCTGTAAGTCAACCACTTAGGCTACATTCTTAAGGGAATTTTTTTTTAGTTGCTTTTCTTTTCTTTTCTTTTTTTGAGGACTATTGGCTCTGAGCTAACGTCTGTTGCCAATCTTCCTCCTCTTTTTTGTTTTTTTCTCCCCAAAGTCCCAGTAGATAGTTGTATGTCATAGTTGTGCATCCTTCTAATTGCTCTATGTGGGACACTGCCTCAGCATGACTTGATGAGCGGTGCATCATTCCACACCCAGGATCCGAACCGGCGAACCCTGGGCCACTGATGCAGAGCATGCAAACTTAACCGCTATGCCACGGAGCTAGCCCCCTTAAGAGAATTTTATAGTAAAAGTTTTTATTATTTTTATATAATTATGTTAGGAAAGGAAAAGTTAAGGTACTTTGTGATTCAACTAGTGCATTTCTGGAGAGCAATACTGATGTGGAAATTCTGATGCTGTTTTCTACTTCATTTCGCTGGCATTTGGCAACTTGTAGCACAGCCCCACGGGAGATGTAAGCTTCTTACATCCAATAATCCCACTTGATATTAGAATAAAAGGTTGTGTGGGGTAGAGCTGCAGACCTTCCAAGGAATAGCTAATCTCATGGAAAGAATGACTTTAGAACTAAAATATAGTAATAGTTGTTTTAACCCAATTTTCCTTTAGTCATTTAGGTCCCTTATTCATTCCTTGAACATGCATTTTTTTAAAGTGCTTCCCATGCTTCAGGAGCTGTGCCAGGAGCTGTGAACAGGGTAGATAAGAGTGGCTTGGTTTCTTTAACCCTACTGTGTATTGCACCTCCTCACATCCTGTAACAAAGAGTCTGGGTGAAATAGGGTCAATAAGGAAAAGTGAGACAGATTTCAGATGTTCTCACTATGAAAAGGATCACTGTGCACACTGGTGTTTACATGAATGGACACATGAGTGGGAAGGGTGTCCGCAGCCTGCTCTGTGAATATCACCAATTATGAGATATCCAAAGTTCTTTGAAGGGAGGTAAAGAGGCTGTTACACCTTCAACTTGAAGTAACCTTTGAGCCCCATTTTGTTGAATCACATCGTCACCTGGCTAGGATTACTATTAGAACCAAAAAAGGATAGTTTCAAGTCCTTTGACTCAATGTTCCCTCCTTGCCTTCTTACCACCTTTTGTTTTTCCTAATTATTTAATTCTTGGGCCTCTCAACTTTATCCCTCTTTGGCTATTTGCACTGTTCATAATCTTAGATAATTACTATTTCTTTCCTTAGTCGTCACCCAGTTTCATTATCTTTATCTCATCTTGGTGTAAGAAACTCATCTAAATACACTTGTGCACTTTCTTTTGAAGCTGTATCATAACATTAGTAATTTGTCTCTCTTGTAATTGAATAAGTTACATAAAAAATGATTTTTACATCTTACTTTTATTTCTTTCCTTACAAAACCTCTGTCTATATTGCTGACATGTCACCTGCTCAAATATGTAAGATCAAATCTACTGGTTGGGCAGGTGAGTAGTTGATATATGAGTAACAGGCAATTCTCCTTCAGGAAACTCAAGATTGTGTAAGTACACCTGACTCATACCTGCTGCAACTGCAGTGTGTAGTGATAGAGCAACAACAAACAGTGGGGATGGGGACAGCCCCACCACGGCGACTGCTCCTCCAACTTCACAAGCCAACAGGGAAATTATGACCTGGTGAAACAAAGAGCTGCCAGAATCATTCCAAAAGTTCCCAGGAGTGATGTGGTTTTTCTTCACATGCTTGCAGTGAAGGTACAGTGCCTTTCTTCAGGTTTGCACCATTGTCTCTATTCATCCCTTACAAGGCTCTTCACCGTCATTCAGTTCAACTCCTGTTCAACAAAGATTTCTTAAGCCCCTTTTACATGCTAGACACTGTGCTCGGAGTTGGGAATGCAGCCATAAATGTCAATAAGTGGACACAGACACGAGTGTCTTCTGTTATATTCTTCTATTCATTTAATCAGACTCATCTGTTTTTAAATAATATTTTGATAATCAGACAGACTTGAATACGAGACTCAGATTCTTTACTGCTTCCTGTGTGTTCATGGACGTGCATGTACTACTGAGCCTTCCTTTTCCCATTTGTAAAATTGAGGTCACATTAGTACTGTAGGGGAGGAAAATTTTCTCCTCTACCCTCCTAGGTTCTTTTGTCTGGCCTATTAATTAAATTGACATAAGACAGATTAATGGGAGGAGAAAGACGAATTTAATTTCATATGTACCGGAGCCGCAAAGATATGAGTCAGGCAGTTGAGGCTTATATCCCACCATAGGCTAAAGAGAAGGGGAAAGGGATCTGGGACTTCAAAGGGGAGAAAGACAATTCACAGGAAGACGGGAAGTGCAAATGTTTGGTAAACAAATATTTGCCATGCCATGCAGATCAACTTTCTGATATAAAAGTTATCTTTGGTAATAGCTCTCTTCCTGGTACAGGCTCCCTATCTAAATTCTTTTAGGCAGTTAAGGGGGAGGTAAAAAGCTCTTCTTGAGTCTGTTGGGCCTTGATTGTCTTTAACTTGAAATAATCCACATGCCAAAGTGGCGCATTTTGGGATGGCCTGCCCTGAACCCCATCAGTACCTTCTCTCCAGGGTAGGCATGAGAACTAAATGAGAGAATGCTTATTAAAGTACTTGCCCCAGTGCCTTAAATTTACTAAGTGCTCAAAAAGTGGAAACTCCTATTAATTAATGATATGATTTTCCTAGGCATAGGTACAGACCCAACTGGTTCTCTGCCATAAGGTGAGAACCTCCTTGAGCCATCAGCTGGGCTGGACGTAAGAAAAGATTTCAACAAGGGTTGAAAATGACATAACTCAATTCATAATAAGCTTGTTGTTGAGTAGTCAACCAGGGGAAATGTTAAAGTTTCACCTGGCAACTGAAATTAAGAGAATAAGAACTAGTGCTGTGATCTAGAGTTTCTGTTCTCTAGGATGACATTTCCTCAGATTTATTCTGAAGAAATCAAGTCCTGAGAGAGGCTGTGAAGCAATGGTTCTCTGGTCAAATACCTTTGGAAAATGTTACAAAAGAAATATTATGCATTGTATATTCACAATGCACATTAGCATACCATTAGCAAGGTTCAGAGAATACTAGCAGAAAAGAAGTCGTTTAAATTTCCTATCATTTCTCAAATTCATGTCTCTATAGAATTCTTTTTTTTTAATAGCATCAATTAACATTTCAAGGAACATCTTTTGGGAAATGCTGCTAAGAGAAACTGTAAAGAATTTACCTCAAAATCATCAAGCAGTGAAAAGGAGCCATACATGGGAACTGCGTAAATGATTTTTCTGGCCCCAACCCTTACCAGTAGTGTAATCTTGGCCAGTCACTTTTCTCCACATATAAACTGAAATGATAACACATACTCCTCAGATAGCCATAGATAAAACATTCATTATGAACGTGCATATAAGATAAGAACAGATGTTATGAAATAAAAGTTAATATTATTAAAATGTGCATCCTAACTTTTACCAGAATAAATGCCAGGAAGCTTTTATTAAGAGTAAATCCTTTAGATATTGGGTGGCTGGGAAGAGGTTGGGTTGTGTTCAGGCATAGCTATTGACTAAAGCATAAGGTAAGCGTAGGAAAGAATAGGAATTAATGCTGGGAAGGTACAGAAAAGAAGGAAGGTAATTCAATGCTGGAATGCTGAGGCCACCAAGAGAAATGGTGAGAAAAACATGGGTAGGAGTGGCAGAGTGGCAAGGTTAGACTCTTTTCTGATGTGTTAATTTTGAAGAGCTAACAAACCACTCAGTTGGTAATTTCATCTATTTAGATCTTAAGAAAGAGATCAGACCTTGAGAAACAAATTGAGGAACGTTTAGCACATTATTGTGAAATTTAAAGAAAAGGATTTTGTCTTATTCAGTTCTTTATCTTCTGTGTTCAACCTAGTGTCTGGTGCATAGTAGAAGCTTTAAAAATGTTTGGAAAATAAATGAACAAATTAATACTCTGCAAATCTAATAAATCAAAGTAGACTCCAAGTCAAATGGCCAGAACAGGGTAAAACACCAAGTGGATGAATGACTTGATAGTTGAAACCATGGAACTGGGAAGATCAACAATTAAAGGTGTGTAGAGAAAAAAAAAAGAGACCAAGGACTCAGCCAAGAACTACAACTAGAGAGAACAGAGAGAGTCTAAGAGGCTGAAGGAGAAACAAGTGTTTTCCAGCATGACAGGAAGAAAGGAGAAAGTGGGTGGTCAGTGACATCAAATGGTCTGGGAGGTCAAGGAAGAGGAGGATTCACTTCTTTGAGTCATGCTTTGGGAAGAGCAGCGTGACAATTTTCTCAAGTCCTGATGTCTGGGATGTGGGTGATTCAGCCCGTGTAGAATAAAAATCTCCCCCCCCCACACACACATTTTGTAACATAAAACAAGCTCAGTAATAGGAGAATAACAGAGACCAAACTTGGTTCTTTTGTTTTTAACATAGGCTGATTCTTTTAAAATTTTTAATTATAGAAATTTTTAAACATATGCAAAAGCAGAGAGAGAAGTATAATGAATCCTATGTACCCAGCACCCAGTTGAAACACTATCAACCCATTGTCAATTTTGTTTTGTCTATGCCTCCACCCACTTCCCCCCACACACACACTGGATTATTGCAAAGCAACCAGTAGATCCAAGAGTCTCACCTTCTATGAGACTCGAGGGTATAAGGGAAGGCAGTGAAAGGAACAGGAATTTGGTGTGATGGGTGTCCTCCTGGAGCAAACAAACACAACAAACAGAAAACTAACACCAAGGAGGGCCCTTCCCCTTCCTCTCCCAAAGCACGTGGCTATAACTAGCAGAAAGGCAACAGAGTGGGCCTTTGTTCTGAATGAGCAAACAGAGAAAAACTACTAGATTTATTAAAGCAGAGAACGGCTTTGAATAAAATTGAAATGCCTTTCTTCCAAATAGATTTACTCAAAGAAAAAAGAGGCAATTTTAGAAAATTTCTAATTTGAGACAAAATTGTATCTATGAAATTAGGGTGAGCAGTCATGAAGAAAACAGCAATCTGAAATCAGGAAAACTTCGTAGTTGAAGAACTAAAAACCATTTAATGATTTGTATAGAGATACAGAATGTTCATGGATCAGATGATTCAATATTAAGATGTCAATTGACATTCTTCTCAATTTGATGTATAGATTCAATACAATCACAATCAAAATCCTAGCCTGATTGTTTGTAGTAACTGACAAGATGATTCTAAAATTTATGTAGAAAAATCAAAGGACGTAGAATAGCCCAAAGAATTTTGAAAAAGAACAAAGTTGGAGGTTTATACTACCTGATTTCAAGACTTACTATAAAGATACAGTAATCAAGACAGTATGGTGTTGGTGTAAAGATAAACATTTAGATCATTAGAGCAGAGTAAAGAATCCAGTAATAAATTCACATGTATATATTCAATTAATTCGTATCATAGGTTCCAAGGTAATTAAATGGCAAATGGAGAGTCTTTTCAACAAATGCTGCTGGAACAATTAGATATTCATTTGGTGGAAAAGAATGAACAATCACTCTTACCTCACATGATACACAAAACTTAACTGCAAATAAATTATAAACCTAAGCATAAAATCTAAAACTGTAAAACTTTTAAAAGATATAGGAGAAAATCTTTGTGACCTTTTGTCACATTTCCTATACAGGACAGTAAAAGCATTAAGCACAGAAAGAAAAAGATCAATAAAATCAACTTCATCAAAATTCAAAACTTCTGCTCTTCAAAAGCCACAGACTGAAAGAAAATATCTGCAATACATATATCTGACGAAAACTTGTATACAGAATATAAAAAGAACACTTACAACTCATTAATAAGAAGATAACCCAGTGTAAAAAAAGGCAAAAGACTTGAACAGACATTTTACCAAAAGAGACATGTGAAAGATGTGCAACATTGTTAGCCTTAGGGAAATATAAATTAAACCAATATGAGACACCACTACATGCTCATTAGAATGACCAAACTTAACAACAACAAAAACTGACCAAAAAAACCCACTGACAATACTGTTTGTGAAGATATGGAATAACTGTAACTTTCTTATGTTGCTGGTAGGAAGGTAAATGGTATAATCACTCTGGAAAACAGTTTAGTAGTTTCTTAAAAAATTAAACATGCAATTACCATACAACCTAGCAATTCTGCTCTTAGGTATTTAGCCAAGGAAGATGGCAATATATGTCTACACAAAGACTTGTACATGAATGTTCATAGCAGTTTTATTTATAATCATCAAAAATTGGAAACAATCAAAATGTCCATCAACAGGTGAATAGATAAATTGTGGTAAATCCATTCAACAGAATGCTCCTCAGCAATAGAAAGAAATGAACTGCTGACACACAACAACATAGATAACTCTCAAAAATATGCTATGCAAAAGAAGGTAGACAAAAATGAGAACAAAACATATTATCTTTACCTAAAACTCTAGAAAAAACCAAATCTAATGTACAGTGACAAAGCAAATCAGTGGTCACTTGGGGCCAATGTGGGTGGTAAAAGGCTCAAAGGAACCCTTTGGGGTGATGAAAATGTTTTATCTCTTGATTGTGGTATAGGTACATAAGTGAATACAGTGTTAAAACTTATCAAACTGCACACTTAAAATGGATGCATTTATTTATGTAAATCATGCCTTAGTAAAGTTGAAAATAATTTTTTAAAAAACACAGTGGAGGCAATGAAGATGAGATTTCACCCTGCATTTAACTAGAACTCAATAAAGGAAAAAAGAAATAAAAATGATGAAAAAAGGGACAAAAGAAATAGAGAACAGATCTTAGAAATCTAATCTTTACATGTGGAATCTCAGAAAGGGAGAAAGAAAGAGATGAAGCCAAAGACATAATGGAAGAAAACTTTCCTGAATTGAAACTGCAAGTCAGCATGTTTCAACGGCTCATCAAATAAAACGAATATTTATTAAATGGCAAACTCCTTACTATAACCTGGTGGAATTTTTAATTTTCAGGGACAGTAATAGAAATATATCCATTTACTCTCAGGTTTCTCTTCTGTAACGATGAGATACAAAAGACAATGGAACAGGTATCCAGGGTGTGAAGAGGAAAAGGTGTAACCCAAGAATTTGATACTCAATTTGTTAACTCAACATGGTGAGGCCAACAGAAAGATATTTCCAGATATATAGGGGCTAAAAAAGTCTACCAACAAGTATAGACATATTGAAAAAAAATTACTCAGAGATGTGTTTCAGACCACTGTGATATGAATTTAAATAAGTAGCTGAAGAATGTGGTATTCATAGCATACAAGGACCAAGGTGGTCAATAAACCCCGCTGAACACAGTATGAAGGGCAAGTATTGCTGTGATATAGCTAAAAGACTTAATTGATAATGAAAAAAATAATCCTTAGAAGAGCACCTTAACAACAACGGCCAGGATCTGAACTGCCAGATTGTAGTCAAATATGGAAAGCAGTGAGTGATGGTAAAAGTGTTTTGAGGGAGTGAAAGTATGCTACACCTACAGTTGTTTTTTTAACTAAAGGACAAATTAACTATGTCTCATACTTGAAATCAAAAACTTGAGTAAAATAGGGGCAAGTAGGTCTTTAAAATTGGAAGCTAGTCACTAATACAGTCATGCATTGCTTAACAACGGGGATATGTTCTGAGAAATGCACTGTTAGGCAGTTTTGTCCTTGTTCAAACATCACAGTGCACTTGCACAAACCTGCATGGTGTGGGCTACTACACACCTCGGCTACATGGTACTAATCTTACGGGACCACCGTCCTACACGCACACTGTTCATCATTGACTGAAACACCATTATGCGGCACACGACTGTAAAATAAAATTTGCAGCACACTTTTTAAAATATTAGAATTTTAAAATCATAAAATAATATTTAAAAGAGCAGGAAAAATAGAAATAGAAAGTATAAAATATAGAAATTATAAAAGTGAACAACAAATATCAGTTTTGGTATTTTTGATAATTGATAAATATAAATGTATTAAAATCTTCTATTAAAAGTGAAAGGCTTTCAAATTGGATCAGAATACCAAATCTAAGTAAATGCTGTTTCCATAAGACATACTTAAAATAAATACATTAATTAAATATATTACATTAAAATTATACTTTACACATAAAAATACATACATTAAAATTAAGGATCACAGGATGTGTAAAGAAAAATCAAGAAAGGAAAAGGAAAAGAAAAGAAGAGGTAGCAAAACCAGCAGGAGATAAAATAGGATTCAACAACTACAAACACTAAACAGGATCAAGAAGTAATAAATAAGTGATAAGTAAGGATTTAAAATTTTTGAATAATATAATTAAAAGTCTCATTGAATAAATATTTAATTTTATACTCTAGAGAAAATACATCATTCTGAAACATCATGGCAATTTTACAAAAAATTCCGATGTATAGGAGTTTCTCAGACCACATTCTCTGATGACAATTCAAAATTCAGAAATTAATAACAAAATATTTAACAGCAGTAGAAAAAGCCATTTGTAGAAATCTAAAATCATCCAAATAAATTTTGGGTTAAAATAGAAATTGCCACTACAATTGCATCTTGTTTAGAAAATGGATATAATGAAAAATGCTGAATACCACAATTTACAAGATAACATGGTAACTGAGCAATGAGGAGCCAATGTATTTTTAAAGAGTTAATAAGAGGGACTTTCAATACATGGCATTAAACATTATGAAGCCATAATAATTAAATCAGCTTTCCTCTGACTCTTATACTTAACACCTGATCAGACTCAACGTGGTCTAGTGACTTTTTCCTCCTTTTGATTTACATCCTCAGTAGCAGCACTGCACTACCTACTGGGGACCTGACCCTCTAAATCAGAACTGCTTCCCCCTAAAAGATTTGAAAGGTAATCATGGAATGGCGGCAAGGGAAGATGACAGAGTGCAAATGGCCAGATCTGTGTAAGCTACATTCAAGTCCCCCAGTCATGGGAGTGTCTCTCTACCCACCTACTACTTAAAGTGTAGTTTACTGACTGGAAGCATCAACGTCACCTGGAAACTGGTCAAAAATGCAAATTCACCTACTGAATCACTCTCTGGGGGTAGAGCCCAATACCATGTTCAAAAGTCTCCCCAGGTCATTCTCACATGTGCTGAAGTTTGAGAACCACTGCTGTAACGTATCCCCCGCTTTACACCTCAGCTTTGTACAATACCCAGCGAGGCTGGTTTTCCATTAACAGGGCCGATGTTCCCTTTAAATAAGCAACAGGTGTGTGGGGTTTGAATGTTAGGCACAGGCAATGGGAAAGGTAGAGGTGGGGAGGACAGGATGGAGGTCACAGGAGGTGTGATTTCATGTTCCTTCCAGGGAATAACATTTTATAATTCCTGTCTCTTATGAATGGAGAAACTAAACAGTTTTTTTAAATAAAATTTAAACCCAGTGTTGGACTACACAACCAGGCAGAGGACAGAATCTCAGGGGATTATCTCCCAACTGCACCTAGTTTTTTGATCTTCCCCTCCTCTTCTCCTCCTCATTCTGGCCTCTAAAGATTACTACCATCAACAACATTGTACTGTGGCTTAAATATTTCTCCCACGGAGTGATGTTTTTCTTGCATTAGATTCTCAAGCTCTGAGGAAGAGAAAAATATTTGTCCATTACACCAGAATCCTCTATCTATATGTTATATAGGACCATAGCAACTATGTGAACCCACCTTCTTGGAAAGCGTATACTATTAAAGCATATACTATTAGAACACACATGGGTGTGTTTCCTGCAATATTATCACCTTTAAAAATTCCCATCTTATGACTCCAAAAGATGCACACATCTCTTCTTTTAAATTTTGGAGAGAATATGAGTCATTCAGCACAGGAGTATAGATCCTAGCTCTTCCCTTCAAATGGGGCAGACCCACTCTTCCCAGGAGTGAAAAGTAGCGGCTACCAATGTGTGACCAGACACTTCACGTAGGATTCCTAATATTTTCATGAGGAGTAATGAGGCTTTAGGAAATTTAGTGTTGCTTAGGTGCTGTAGTAATTTTGCTGGTAGCTTAGCATAATTATTTCAAGCAGGTCACTAGAATTTAATTTGTCTTTTGGGTGGAGTCCAGCAGAAACAAGCTAAGTGTTTATGTTAACCAGAAAATAGTTTGAGTGCTTTTCAGCATGTTATGAACACTTCCAAAGAACAATGAGATTTTAGGAATGACTTAGAGAAGATGCAAATAATTTTGCTCCCTGAAAATTCATTGCTCACAATAGAGATACGATGCCGTTTATCTTTAATTCTTGAATCATTTATTTGTATGCTGTGATACACGATTGTTAAACCAAAATTTTGGTTCTCTTACTCTTACACCTCATAATTTCTTTTCCATTTAAGACTAACGTCAATAAAAATTCTCACTTGTTACACCATTAGTATGCATATTGTTCTGTGTAAAAGCTAATAATTAGGTTGATGAGTCAAGTATGGCAATGAGGAATTAGGTGGAGCTTAGCAAAATTTTTAATTTCATGATAATGAAGAAATTTAGAGAAAGAACTTTGTTTATTACAAAAAAATGGATCCCTTTCTGGATGCTTTTCTTTAGTTTCTAAACAAAATAATTATTATATGAGAGCCATATGATTTTAATGTAAATGTTTTTGCAAAGATAATTTATTTGTAAACATAAATGACTAATTCTTACATCATGGTTTTCCTGTTTTCATCTTTGCCTCCTTGTTAAACTAGTGTCTATGTACCACAGACAAAACCAACCAGAACTGAAAAACCTGGTCAGTCTAACTCACTGTGGTTTGCTTGTGTGGCCACACCTCATGATGGGAGCCTGGAAACGCCAGTTTTGCTAGTCCCCATCGAAATGATCCACACCTCAGAAACACATCCTCTCAGTTTCCCATCTCTCTCCACTCTCCCTGTGCAACTATTGTTTTCCTCTCTCACTAAGGCAAGAATCTGTCTCTCCTTTTCTAGAAGGACTTGTCCTGATTCTACCCTGACTCTGATATGAGATCTTAACTGGAGGAAGAGAAAGAGCCCAGAACCCGGACCGGGCTCAGCAGGCTGTGTCCTGCTTCATCTGGGCCACTGTTGATCTGTCAGAGGTGTGGGAGAGGTGTAAGCCCCCGTCCTCACTCTCCGGCGTCAGAGTGACAGGGCTGGCCTGGGTTCCGGCCAGCATTCTCCTGCTCTGATTCTTCAGTTCTTCACTTGTCCTCTGTCTCCAGCTCACCTCCTCAAGGGTGTTTACAATTTACAAAGCTCTTTCATACAAAGCTTTTTACAGCTTAAAAAGCCTTTTCACACTCTTGACTCCTTAGATCTGTATAGCGACTGAGGGGTAGACAAGGCAGATTTTATGACCTTCATTTTAGGGGTGGAGAAACTGAGGCCGATAGACGGTGAAGCCAGGGCCAAGAGCCAAGCTCTGAGGACACAGGCCCCTATTCCACGCAGCCACGTTTCATGGTCCCCAGTACATAACAGCTGAAGGAAGCTTGGGCCCTTCCACTCCCATTTGTGAAAACACAAATTCCGATTTAATTATTTTTTGTTTCAGAAATATCTTCCCTCGTTCTGAAGCTTCAGAACATTCAAAAGTATTTCAAGGGATAGATTCAAAAAATAATGAATATACCTGTGTTTAACAAGGATTGTTATAGTGATTGGAATAAGCAGGGCCAGGACCAGGATAAGGCAAGCGAGGCCTTTGTTTCAGGGACAAAATTTAAGAGGATACAAAAAAAAAAAAAAAAAAATCAGTAATCAAGATTAATATTTAAATGCAATATTTTTAAAGTCAAAATTAATGCAAAAAATACATGAAGAAAATATCAACATTTTAAATAAAGATGGAATCAGTGGAGAAAAAAGGATAAAGTTATTTGAAGAATTACATAAATTATGTTTTTCAACCTTCTGAAAATGGCTACTGCACCAAATCTGTACTCTGCCTTCAGACTTCTAATTATGTAAGATAAAATTTAAGCAATTCATTTAAACTACTATTAGTTGTATTTTTTTCTTACTTGCAGCCAAACACACTCCTGCCTGAATCAGTAGTTTTGAGTTTCACTGGTTGAACATACTATTCCCTAGGACAACATCTTATACCAAGGAGACGCACAATAAATATATATTGCTCTGAAAGACATTTTTATCTGATTGAATATATTTATAAAATAAAATACTGAGATGTTATGGTTTGAAATTGCTGAGATAGACAGAGTAGAGAGGCAGTGTTGAGAGGGCTGTAGCAGTTATTCAATCAATAGAAGTAATAATAGTAGTTAACGTTTACCGACTACTCATTATGTTTCGGGGAATGTTAATTTTATTTCCAAGATCTGAAGCTTTGTGAAAATGGGACGCATATTTTTCTTTTAGTCCATGGACGTGGTCCAAGCTATCCATTTACTCGGGGCATGAATTGTGTATTAATGACTGTAGCCACTACCAGATAAATCACAGCTGCCATTTTTAAATGCGTGCTTGTGCCAAACCCTAGGGCTTGAAACATTATTCAAAGACAAATAAGATACTGTCTCAGCCCTCAAAGAACTCGTCATCTGATAGGAGGCTTATAACCCAATGAGGTGTTTACCTCCCACAGGCCTGTGTCCTCCTGCCTCATTGTCCACTGTTCCCAGCCCTTGACCTTTGGTGGTCCTGCTTTAGCTGGTAGAGATGCCAGCAATGGCTTGGGGCTCAATGGGTTCCCGCTTCCACTGTGGTGGGGATGTGAGCTATGGAAAGGGCACCTCCAGTTAGAACTCTGAAAGCCTTTTCCCAGATAAATGCTGTTGATTTACTTGATGTTTAAGTTTCAAGTACAACTTTTAATTCCAGATGAACTTTAAGTTCAATAGGCCCTGTGGGTAGGCCTGAGGTTTAATATCTATGCAGGACATTTTCAGCTGGAGGGACAAACAAATGAACGATCAACACATTTTTAAAACACAACCCAACAATACCTGGGAGACTACAACACACATGTTCAGTGCATTGTGTAATATCACTGTGCCTAGGGAACAGTCCCATAGTATCAACTCAAACTGGTAGCAATGAATCCAGACTTGCTTAGCAAGGCAAACTCTGTCATCATCCTTTATGGATAGTAAACACCTCGTTAGTTACTATTACAAAAATTAATAATTGCAACATGAACTGGCTCATCTTGGTTTCAACTACCTCTTATTTTTAACATGTTTAGAATTTTTCATAATGTTCATTAGCACTTATCATGCATACTCTTCTAGTGATATGCTGGCATTTGGCCATTTTACCATGCTACATATTAAAGGAACGGATTAAAATTTAGTGCACTCTTCAGCACCATATCAACAATCTTATTTCTGCAACATTAACTCTAGAAATTTGTAACTAATGGTAAAAATCCACTGTACTTGTTTTAAATGTTCTTTTAAATTGTATTGTGTTCTCATATTAAACCATAACCTCATTTCCAGTAGATATGAAACAAGTTGACAAATAACTACTTCTTTGAGCTTATTGTTTTAGCTACCTCTTTCACATATACTAATGGCTTCTACTTATTCAAGATGACAGTACAGATGAGGAAAAAGGAAACTTGGATTAGTTCAGGCTCTGGCTGGCTGTAAGAACTTGGTCAAATTTTTCTGGTTTGTATCCTGATTATTTTTTACATGCATAGTCGAAATAATGTGATCTTTAAATTAAAAATCTTTCCAGATTCATGTTTCCATAAGCACACATTTCAGTCAATGAGTTCTTCCATCAATTTATATGGAAGTAGCATGTTCCATTTACACTGTACTGACAGTTTCTAATACAGTATCACATCTATTGGCTACCATAAATGTTAAAAGCAAATCTATGCATGTCTAGGCATGAAAATATTATTCCAAAAAGCTCTTTATAAATTAGAAGCTAGATTTTATGAAGTAGTTCTAACTCTCTCTCTCTTCTTTGTCTAGACCTCAATTTTAGTTTTATCCTTTTATAATATAATTATTTGTGTCTTTTGTCATCTTCTCCACGAGTCATTGGCTTCTTCATAAAGCTTGGGACGTATATCATCTTCCTGGGGCTAGCACAATAATTGCTACATAGAAAGAATTCATTAAATATTTGTCAAGTGAATATATTCAGCAGTAATCTGAGAATATAAAGTATAATTACCATAAAAGTGATATGCAAAGCTCTCTTTATGTTATGTAGGTTCTAACATAAGCACACTGCTTCTTGACAGGAAACATCTTGTTTCTAGAATTACACTACTGTCCCCCAAATGTTTATATAAATTACGGTAACAATTAGGAAACCTCTGATTTAAAATCTGAATATGAAAGGGGAAAGGTGGCATAAATTGTTGCAATTTTAACCTTTATAACAATCTTTACAAAAACCTTTATAAATTGTTGTAATTTTAATAATCACTGAAGATGTTTAAAATTAAGTCTTTGAAAGATAATTTCAAGCGGTAGTATAATTCCATAGCCATGACTAGATATCTTAAAAAGCACTTAACACTAATTTTATATATATAAATAAATAAAACTTTCAGATCAAGATTAAAGCCATGTATTAATTTATAGTAGATATTTAGTAAATCTATGAGAAAAATATTAAAGGAGCTTCATATCTGCCTTATTTTTTTACTCTTCTCCATGTCACTCTTCTCCCTTTCCTCTTACTAAATAGTTAAAATTCCACACCCACAATGGTAAGAAGTCCCAGTAAGTTATGATGATCCACTTTCTATAATTCCATGAATAGGAAAATCAGACCTTTCTTCTAGTTGCATATGATATGCTTATCAATTGTCCCTGAGGCTACTGCCCCAAATCAGCTCCCAGTCCAGCGTACAATGAAGGCAATGCGTTTCCTGAATTGAGGTGGCCACACAGCGCTGCGAACGCCACAGCAGGTGAGCCCTGCTTCCCAAGACTGTTGATGAATATAAGTCAAAATGGGACATGTTATATAAGTCAAAATAATGATTATGTAATGTTACAGTTGTGACAGTAATAAAAAGGATTACTTTTTATATTTTATTTATTTAATATATATTTATATATTTTTATATAAAATATATTTTAAATATATAAAATATAAATATTTTATATTTATATTTATTTTATTATAGAAATGCTGAGAAAATATTGGCTATTTATTGAACATTTACATATGCCAGGCTCGGGGCCGGTCCGGTGGCGTAGCGGTTAAAGTCACGCCCTCTGCAGCCCGGGGTTCGCAGGTTCAGATCCCAGGTGCAGACAGACGCACCGCTTGGCAGCCATGCTGTGGCGGCATCCCATATGAACTAGAGGAAGATGGGCACGGATGTTAGCCCAGGGCCAGCCTTCCTCAGCAAAAAGAGGAGGATTGGCAACAGATGTTAGCTCAGAGCTAGTCTTCCTCACACACAAAAAATAAAATGTGCCAGGCCCTAGGCTCAATGCTTTTCAAGCTCATTGAATCCTCACCAAAACCTGACCACTTAATTATGATAGAGAAGTGGGCAAACTGACATGAATTTTAAACACAAACATGAAATATGAGATGAACTAAGCTACCTCAATTTCTCATTGGAAAAAAAGAATTCCTCCTTCCCCTTTCCCTGCCCAGTCTACAGCACTTTGATGGCATAGAAAAATAATGATTCATTCAACAATATCTAAATGAAACTAACTGTATACATGAGAAACTTGTGATTAATTTTAAATGTCTGGGACATTATTCTGAGAAGCAAGTGGTATTGCCTTAATAATAGTCTATGATTGTTATGACTTAATATATTTATAAAATCACAATTTATCTCTAACAAGCAAGAATGAAACAATTTTGGAATATATTTGCTCCAGTTTGTATGCCCTAAGAAACGATAAATTACTTAATCCAAAAAATATAATTTATCAAGATAGTGAGAAGACAAGCCACAAACTGAGAGAAAACATTTGCAAAAGACAAATCTGGTAAAGGACTGCTATCCAAAACATACAAAGCACTCTCAAAACTCAACAATAAGAAAATAGACACCCAATTTTTAAAACAGACAAAAGACCTGAACAGACACCTCACCAAAGACAAACAGATAGCAAATAAGGATATGAAAAGATGCTCCACATCATATCATTAGGGAATTGCAAATTAAAACAACAATGAAATACCACTGCACATCTATTAGAATGGCCAAATTCCATAACACTGACGACACCAAATGCTGGTGAGGATGTGGAGAAACATTCATTGATGGTGAGAGTGCAAAATGGTGCAGCCACTTTGGAAGAGAGTTTGGTGTTTCTTACAAAAGCAAACTTGCTCCCACCACACAATGCAGCAATTTGCTCCTGAGTATTTACCCAAAGGAGTTAGAAACTTATGTCTGCACAAAAACCTGCACATGGATGTTTATAGCAGCTTTATTCATAATTACACTTACATTCAAACTGTTGGAGATTTATAGATGTATACAGGGATGGGCATGGTATTGGTAATGTCCCTTAATCCAGGGATCCATGGTAGGCCCCTCTGGATTTAAAGTCATTAATTTCTATTATTGTCACAGTGACTGACCATGAGCCCTTAATCTGATTATCTCTCCTGCTATTCTAACCAGAGCTATTCCATCACTGTCTCATAACAAGTGTAAATTAATTCCTAATATGAAACCATAAGAGCTAATATAGTAAGTTTTTAGAACTTATTGTTCTATCAAATAAATTTTGAAGTGCTTCAGTACTTGATTAAGAAATCACGCTATTTCCTTTAGTGATTTTCTTTGCCTGAATTCAAATTATAGTATATTAATCCACAATCAACAATATCAGGACAGCAGAGGTACAATTAACACCCCCCCCATAACTCTTTAATTGGACGGTTTCCCTCTGCACTGGAGATTTTATTATTTGTATCTCATAAATATTTTCCAGGGGGGCCCCAAGTTCAGAGCATCACTCTAAGTGGTTTATGATAAATCACAATATGCCAGATGTGCTATACAAGTAACAATGCACCGAACCCTTGACTAAGCAGTTACTATACACACTATTGTGTTTTCTTAAAAATGTTTAATACGATCAATTCACAAGAAAGTCTCTACAATTTTCTAACTGAAGCAAAGTCATTTTAGAAGTAGCTTTAAGCTGTGAATAGAAAGTAAGAAAAAAATCATGAATTGTCTTCAATAAGTAAAGAATAGTTTGTTTCTTTGAAGGGAAAAATAACCTTTTTTTGTAAATGAATATAAAAACAGATTGCAGATCACTTGCAATTAGAAAACCCTAGGGCAGTCATTCTCTTTCTTTTTATGACTGTGGAAAGAATAACAACCCTGTAAACTACCTAACCCTCCCCATTACTGCCACAATATAAATTAAGAAACAGAAATAAAACAATTCTACCAGATCTGATGATGAATGAATTTTGAAGGAGATGCCAAGAAAAATGCAAAGGATTCACATTAAGCGATTTCTCTGAGCTAGACACTGTATTAAATACTTTGTATACATTTTTCCATTTAGTCCTCCATATTAACTATTATTATTTCCACTTTACAGATGAAGAAACAGACCCAGAAAGATTAAGTAACTTGTTCAAGGTTACATCAGTGACAAAGCTCAGATTTGAAATCCCCATTTGCTTTAGGAATGCCTTCAAGAATGTTTCCTTTTTTAGAAACATTAAAGAGCCCTCTGACTCAAGATGGTAGAGTGAGCTCACCTATTTGTTTTCCTTCCCTCTTGAGGCCCTATTTAAAGATAGAGAGCCAGCCCTGATGGGCTAGACGTTAAAGTTTGGCAGAAGAGGCCAGGGTTCATTTCCCGGGCACGGAACCACACCACTCGTCTATCAGTGGCCGTGCTGTGGTGGCAGCTCACATAGAAGAACGAGAAGGATGTACAACTATAATATACAGCTATGTATTGGGGCTTTGGGGAAGAAGGAAAAAAAAGAGAGGAAGATGGGCAACAGATGTTAGCTCAGAGTGAATCTTTCCCAGCAAAAACAATAAAAAAGCTTAAAAAAAGGATAAAGATTAGTAAATGTCCAAACCCACAACAATGGGGAGACTATGAAGGGGTCACAGCAGGTGAGAGATTCCAAGAATTTTCTGGAAGATGGAGAGGAGGTGTTTAAGTTATTGAAGCATGAGGCGGAGTAGAGGAAGCTGCCGCTGAGTCACCTGCGGAGGCATCTGTAGTGAAGGAGGCAGCTGGCTCTCCCTCCACAACCCCCAGAAAATGCCACACTGAGGGAGGTTGGGTGTGAGAAGTTGAGTTGAAAAAAGGGGGGTTAGAAAGCCCATATATGGAACAGTCAAAACCCCCATTCCCTTCTCCCACTCTCATCCACAAAATTCTTAGCATTACAGCACTAACCTTCACTTCTCACACCCTCATTGAAAAGGGAGAGTTCTCCTCTTAAAAAAAAATTATGGTGAGAACTAGGGCAGATAGTACAGGTGTTGGTGCCTCAAATTGCCGTCCTCCTCATTCTGGCCTTGGGAAGCCTCGAGTGTAACAGCCAGCTCCTTGCTTGCTCACAGTAAAGCACAACTTAACGGAAAACACACCCTGCCATGAGCACACAGCTGCAGGTCAGCCTTTGTCTTGTGGCAAGCATGGGGCAAGGGAAAACAGGTCACTAACAAAGGAATACAACTCAGACCAACATTCAATTTTTTTTAGACATTACTCAAGAAGACAACGGATATTTTTCCCCAAAATTTCTAAGGAAAAAATATCGATATTCGATCTAAAATTCTGCACTCATGCTTTCTGAGATAAGAAAGACCAAGATAGATACACTGAAAATTTGACTCTAGAGGAAACAGAAGTAATTCAAGGAATTTTGAAAACTTCTCATTAAGAATGTTAGAAATATTTGAGAATATGCTGCACCCATAAGACAAAAATAAGATGCTATGGAGACAATAAATAATCAGAGAATATGAATGTTCTTAGAAATTTAAAATGTGATTGATAAAACAAAATGCAATAGGATTGGAATATAGAGTCAAGGAAGTCTCCCAAAATGTACACAGAAGAAAAAAAGACACAAAATATTAGTGAAAACATAAAGGATACAGAGGATCAATTTAGGTGCTATAACATCCAAATAATAGTATTTTGAGAAAAAAAGACTAGAGAAAATGAAGGGGAAGGAATTGTAGGAATAATAGAACAGAATTTTTCTTAGTCAAAGAGAGACATATTTTTCAAATTAAAAGAGACTTCCAGGTGTGTAGCAGAATACATGAAAAAATAACGATACCTCAACAAATCATTGTGAAATTTCAGAAACCTAAGGATAAAGAAATGCTGTCAGGGGCCAGCCAGTGGCATAGTGGTTAAGTTTGCTCGCTCCACTGCGGTGGCCAGGGGTTCGCAGGTTTGGATCCCAGGCATGGACAGACGCACTTATCAAGCCATGCTGTGGCCGCATCCCATATAAAGTAGAGGAAGATGGGCATGGATGTTAGCCCAGGGCCAGTCTTCCTCAGCAGAAAGAGGAGGATTGGCAACGGATGTTAGCTCAGGGCTAATCTTCCTCACAAAAAAAAAAAAAAAAGAAATGCTGTCAGACAAGGGAAAACAGGTCACTAACAAAGGAATAAAACTCAGACTGACATTTGATTTTTCTCAAACAACATTAGTTATATGAAGACAATGGATATTTTCCCCTAAAATTTCTAAGGAAAAAATATTGATATTCAATCTAAAATTCTGCACTCAGCCAAATTATTAAGCACACGAATTATTAGGTACTCAGAAAATATACCACCCACATAACTTGTCTTAGGAAAGGATAGAATCCAGAAAAATGAGAGAATAAACCAGGGAAGGGGAAGATATTGACCTGAGAAGTGGCAGTTTCAAACCTTGTGGACTTGAAAGGAATTACTCGAATGACAGCTGTACAAAAGGCCTAGAGAGCAACACATTTTGCATAGATCAAGGTGTGAGATATCCAGGGCCAAAATGAGATTCCACAGATTTTATAGTATACTTGAGACATATTTGGACAGACTTGGAAAATAGAAAATTCAAGAAAACAAAAAGCTAATCCAAAAGTCTAAGAAAAACAAAAAGTTATAGGAGAAAGGAAATGTGATCAAGACATGGTACTTGACTCTGAAGATGACAGAATTTGCATTGTCTAAATAATGTAAATGCCTTTTATTGATTTTTCAACTTTCAGAATAATCTTGAAAACAAAAAATAGAAGGCAATTATGATAACAGAATAGAATGTAAATATCATCACTATTGACAGTGTAAAATTAAAAATACAGATACAGAATGCAAATTGAAAGGATAAATGGAGAGAAAGGAAATATAGGGACATTTATATTCACATCTTGCAAAATGTGAGACCAAAAGACACTTTCCACAGCTCACAAAAAAAGTAGAGGAAAAAAAAGGATATCATTTAGACTTAAACAAGGTGGGTGTGGTGGAACTGAGCTGAATCCTTATCTATGATAGTAGGAACTCAATATATAATGCCTCCAGTTGGCAAATTTGGAACAGCAGTAAACATATTATTATTTAGAAATATAAATGAGACTACCAGAAGATAGAAGATATTTAGATATTTAGAAGTACAAAAAAAGACTACCAGAAGAAATCAAACTGGAAATAGTTAAAAATGGTTACTTCTGGGGAAGAGAACTGAGGATGGAGAGGAATGGAGTGGGGGACTGTTGATTTCCATTATGAGACTCAGTATACTTTTTAATTTTTGTGTGTGTGTGTGTGTGTGTGTGTGAGGAAAATTAGCCCTGAGCTAACATCCATTGCCAATCCTCCTCTTTTTGCTGAGGAAGACTGGCCCTGGGCTAACATCCGGGCCCATCTTCCTCTACTTTATATGGGACGCCGCCACAGCATGGCTGACAAGCGGTGCATGGGTTCCTGCCCCGGATCTGAACCCACGAACCCGGGGCTGCCAAAGTGAAGCATGCGAACCTAGCCGCTAGGCCACCGCGCCGGCCCTGTATACTTTTTAATTTTAACGTGTGTACATTTATATCCCAGAAATTTTTAGGTATTCAATCCTACCAGATTACTAGTCATGACAAGTAACGAGTTAGAGTCTTCTTAAAAAATTCTCTAAGCAATCAGCTAATCACAACACCACCTGTATGACTCTTAACAAAGAGTACTGTGGACTACGTAATAAATTTTGTGCCTAAAGAATACTGCAAGCAACTATACATATTAGAGATTATACCAGAAACCGAGAGTAAGAGTATTCTTTAAAAAAAAAAAAAAAGGAAATTTCTTTTTTGTGTGTGTGTGTGAGGAAGACTAGCCCTGAGCTAACATCGGTTGCCAATCCCCCTCTTTTTGCTGAGAAAGACTGGCCCTGGGCTAACATACCACAGCATGGCTGACAAGCGGTGCATCTGTCCGCGCCTGGGATCCGAACCCGCGAACCCTGGGCCGCGGAAGCAGAGCACGCAAACTTAACGGTTGTGCCACTGGACAGCCCCCAAAAGGGAAATTTCTTTACAGTCAAGTCAGATGTAGAAGCAGCACTTGTTGCTCAGAACACATTCCTTCAGACCACCTCTCATTTCAGCGCTATTAACAGACAGTTCCATGAATACTGGCGGTATCCCATTTCAAGCTCACTTTGCTGCTTCTCTTTGTTTTCTGCCTCAGGGCTGCTTAGCCTGTGAACAGGCACATCCCAGAAGTGGGGGGGAAGGTGCAGATAGTACTCCCCAGGGTAACCAATGGAAGAAAGAAATCCGTAGATGGATGCCCCAGTCTCCCACCCTCCAGATGCAAAATTCTAAGATTTCTTTATGGTTTGTCGGAGGGTCCCCGCAGAATCGTATTTCAGTGGCCCACAGTGGTAACCAGACTGAAATATACCCTTTAGTGGTGTTCCCTCTTTCCCTGCCTTACTCTCTTCACACTCCCACTCCAGCCTCCTGGGATCAACTCTCAAACTCTCTGCATCCAAGACCTTGTCTCAAGCTCTTAAGGAAACCCTCAAATAAGACACAAGAGGTCTAGGAATCAGGGCTGTGCTGAGATATGTGGCTGCCCAAGTTGGCCCAATTATTTGTCACCCCTTCAAATATAGAGAAACGTTTCCTCAGCATTTATTGAGAAGACTGCCTGGAGGAGTGGCATCAAGAGGAAAAGGCATGTCAAAGATCAGAATGACCATTTTAGAATACTAGAGCCATATAAAATGTTATTGCTGTTGCATTCCTAGAACACTATATTTTTTATATCATGCTGTAATTAATTTAAGTGCCTGTGAAATTTCTTGATATTCATCTCTAATATTCAGGATTCTCTGCAGGAAACAGAAACTAGTGTTTTCAAGCAGAAAGGGTTTTCATTGAGGAAATTGTGTGCTTACATAATGGTGTAAGGCTGGAGGAACAGAAGTCAGGGAACCGCCACTATGTTCTGTAATCCAAGGAACTGCTA
Source organism: Tapirus indicus (assembly GCA_031878705.1). Taxonomy (NCBI): domain Eukaryota; kingdom Metazoa; phylum Chordata; class Mammalia; order Perissodactyla; family Tapiridae; genus Tapirus; species Tapirus indicus. The sequence continues at coordinate 7,303,759 of CM062933.1, forward strand.
TTGCGGTTGGGAGTCAGAGGTCAGGAAACGGCTTCTGCCGCTGCTGCCACCGTCGATGACAGTGCAGCTGCTCCACACTCATGAAGCTGATGATAAGTGCTGGAACGTGGGACCCAGCTGCTATCAATGCTAACTCTGGCTGAGCTGTTTTGGCTGCTTCTCCTTTCAGAACCCACTCACCCAAGTGCATCTCATTGGCCTAATATAAACCAGATCCAGGACTCCAGCTTCACGGAAGTCCAGAAATGTGGCTTTTAGCACTCTAGCCCCTCAACATGTGATATGGGGGGTGGTGTAAGAAAGAGCTGGGAATGGATGCCATGTGCCAATAGACAATAGTGGGCACAGTTCACTGTGTAGCTCCCCAGCATCCATAATCTTCTGCCCATGTTTAACTTCTAGACAAAAACCAAAATGCTCCAAATCTTGCATAATACAATTGGCCTTCCTATAAATGAAAACATGCTCACTCTCTCTTGAAAGAGAAGATCCAAAATCTATTCACTATATCCATCTAGTGATAGTGATCATTTCTCTTCTAGTTCACTTATAATCCCACCTTGATATCCTTTAAATTAAGGAATAAATTGTGAATTTTACCACCATTAATATGCCTTATATCAAGTGGAAAGGGAAAGGGAGAGGAGGAAATTTTTGGTTAAGTTATACAAATATAAATATAAAGCGAGGAAAAGTATTCAGAACGATCTCAGATCTTGTTCCTGCAACTGGCTGTAAAGCCATAATCGTACAGTTAATTTTTCCACTGCTCATTCCATTGTGTTTAGGCTCAGTCATAACTTAAGCTGCACAGGGTTCTTCACATGGAAAGGTAACCTGAAACTTCATTGCTGAATGGTTGGAGCCCTTGATAGTTCTGTCTCTCTTGGGATTGCTAAAAGTATCCATTAAATTTTTCACTGGCTGTGTAAGTACCTGGAGGCACCAAAGAGGGTCTAGGTTACAGACATATACCTTTTGTCCTCCATTTTACAGCAGCAATGACCTCAGCTGGTACTGTGTTCCCTTCTTTGCCTATTTGCTCGATGGCATGAGAATCCCCACACTCCAGGTGGCAGTTTCAACTTCAAGTTTAGTGAAACCATTATTGTATCCTGCTGTGGAAATTTTCCTTCTTTGGGAACTAAGATCTCTAAACCAACACAGCACAAAGTTGCAAGAATAAAAATTTTTTAATGCTGCACGTAGGTGTAATAGCAGAAGGATCCACTTTCAAATCTATCCCTTGGTTCCCAAACCCGAGTATTCTGGCTCGAGGAGAAACAGCGCCATACATCTCTGACTGGTTTCAGAGCATATTCTGCATCTCGTAGGAAAGCACTCCAGCTTCTCAATCTGTTGTCCCCACGCTAGGGTCATAACAGCCTTCAATAGGACATACTCCTGTTTTAAAGGCCGTATGCTTCAGGGAGATAGAGTATGTGATATGTTGCAGATAGTGACTAGAAGCTCATAAACACATTTCCTCTCTTCCGGGAAACACACTTAGATTACATTTCTCAGTGTCCCTTGCTCTTAGGTGTTGTAGTAGAATGAATTCCTGCCAATGAAGTGTGTGTTGTATTTGATGACCATCACCTACCAACTTGGCTCAATAACAGCCCCTCCCTCCATAAAAACCTCTGAGCAATCTCTCTCTACCCCCATCTATGTGGCTGAATGCAGAAGACCAGTTGAGGGAAGGAGACTTGGGATCCCTGAATGACTGCATGGAGCAGAGCCTTTTACCCTGCCCTGCTGACTTCTATTGGACTGTGAAGAGCATGTGAAGTTGAATTTTTTAAATTATCAATTTATTGTATTTATTTATTGTGTTAAGCCATCTCATTTGGTTTTGTTCGTTATAGTAGTTAGCCCATCCCAAATAATACATGGAAATATAATTATATCTCATGGGTGTAAGCCCATTGTCCCATTTCTTTTATTATAAAATGATTTTCCAGATTGGAAGCGATGTTCTGTGGCATACCATGGTGTTGAATAAAGCCTTCAATAAGTCCACAAATGGATGGTGTTCCTGTCAAATGCATTTTAGAATAAGTGTTACTCTAGTAGGAACAAAGAGATGCCCTCTCCATAATGGGAGCCACCGAGTGGCTGGCTATTCCAAGTATGGTTCCATAGCACAAGGTCAGTGTTGGTCGGCAGGTTGGGCACTCACTCAGCAGTGGTCCTAGCCAGATAAGCCTTGCTGAGAAGTCTATACTGTTTGAGCCCCTGTGTAACCTCCATCCCTGTATGTATTAGTTTCCTGTAGCTGCTGTAACAAACTGTCACAATACTGTTGGCTTAAAACAACAGAAATTTATTTTCTCACAGCTCTGAAGGATGGAAGTCTGAAATCAAGGTGTCGGCAGAGCCGCCTTCTCTCTGGAGGCTCTAGAGGAGAATCCGTTCCTTGCCTCTTCCATCTCCTAGTGGTTGCCAGCATTCCTGATCTTCATCACTCCCATCTCTGCCTCCGTCTGCACAACACCTTCTCTTTGTGTGTGTCACATCTCCCTATTGAATGAACACTTGTAATGGCATTTAGGGCCCACCTAGAAAATCCAGGGTTATGTGCTCATCTCAAGATTCTCAATTTAATCACATCTATAAAGATCCCTTTTTTCAAATAGGGTAACATTTACAGGTTCCAGAGATTAGGCCCTGATATCTTTGGGGCCACCAGTCAGCCCATTACATTCCACGATGCTCATTCTGTTTATGAAGCCACTGAGCAAACATGGGGTGGCTCGGAAAAGAGGCTGATTAATATGCATAGAACGCGTCACTCTACCCTTCTGTTTATTGAAAGCCTCTTCTAAAGTAGGTGCCTTTGGTAAGCATTTACATGGAACACAAATAATGTCACACACACAGTTTCTCAGAACTTCTTGTCACCAATACTCAATTTTATTCCCATTCTATCCATCCTCCTATTGATCTCTTATTGATTGAACCCAACTAGAAGCCAGCTGGCAAGGGAGCCAAAGCTGTGCAGTGTCCTTTTGGGTCGGTATCCTAGGACACAAAACAATGCCAAATGGATCAGAGGTGTGCAAACACAATTAGCAACATTTCATAGGAAGTTTCAAGAGGTCAAACATATGGGTTGAGGGTAAAGTGGCAGTGTAGCAGGAGAGATGCAGTGCTGGTCTGAGGCACTGCTCATGCCACTTACCTGTGCCTTCATAACCCTCCACTTGATGAAGGAGTACTGCCATCCACGCCCTAGTCCATGACATGGTGGATCAGATAACACCCAACCCATGACAGGCAGCTCAACTTACATGATTATTTGATATTCCATGGTCAGATACACAAATTTCCACCATGGTCCAGAAGCAATCCAGGATCTGTTTCTTTTTTTTTTTTTTTTGTGAGGAAGACCAGCCCTGAGCTAACATCCACTGCCGATCCTCCTCTTTTTGCTGAGGAAGACCGGCCCTGGGCTAACATCTGTGCCCATCTTCCTCTACTTTATATGGGACGCCGCCACAGCAGGGCTGACAGGCAGTGCGTCGGCAGGCGCCCGGGATCCGAACCCACGAAACCACAAACCCCGGGCTGCCAAGCACGAACTTAACCGCTGCGCCACCAGGCGACCCCCAGGATCTGTTTCTTAAAAGAATAGTTACTTGGAGAATAGGTCATGGCTTTGCTCTAAAACCCTAAGGGACTGTACTGTAATTCTAAATTAAGGCTTGCCGGAGGCCCCTACAGGATTGCTTTCTGCCAGACACTTCAAGCACCATTTGATCTGTTGGATCTTAAGGCTCAAATAACAGAGTAACTTGCACTGCAGTCCACAGTAGTAATAGAGCCTTCTCTTACTCTGGCCCCATTCAGAACTGGTAGACTTATGGGTTACTGGACAAATGGGTCAAAGCAGCACCCTCAAATGTATATATTGTTTCAAAAGTCCAAGAAGATTTACCAGTCTCAGAAATTCACCTCTTTAGTAGTGATGGGTGACAAAGTGTAGCAATTGTCTTTCACTGAGGACGAGGAATCTCAATCTGGCTACAGACCCCTGGAATGTCAAAAACTTTGTTGACATCATGGCCCTCGAATTTACATAGTTTTTTTCCCTCTCACCCTCTGCTACCTTCTACTCACCGCATCCAATCAGCATGATGGACCTAAGTAATGTCTTATGGCATGATGAGACAAACAGGGTTCCCAGATTATTACAGAATACTGGATAATTGACATTGTCCTGGGATAAGACCGCAAAGGAATACAGGTGAAAGAAGCTACTTCTGCTATCTCTGTATTGGAAAGGAGAAGAAAAACTTTAACAGACTGATAGCTGAATATCAGATGCCAAAATTATGTTGATATGCTTCAATTAACTGACTACATCTGGAACAGCCATGAACTTGGAGTTACATGATTAAGTTAATGATAATTCATTGTCATTCTCCAAGACTCTCCAGTTTCTGCTCAGGTCAAACAGGAGAGTTAAATGTGTGTGTGAAAAAAAATCATTGCCCCTAAATCTTTCATGCCTTTCATGCTGGCATGAGCCACTGACATTCACCCAGAAATGTGCGTTACTTTTGGTCCACTGTTTCAAGAAGGAGGGGATGTTTTAGGAGCTTTGACTTGGGCCTTCATACCATATTAACCCTCATTCTGTGAGATAGAGAACCAATGTGGAGATTTAGCCAGAGGCTGAGTATGCCTAATCCAACCATACATTCAGGAACCCAGGAGGGCAGGTTTGGGGACCCACTGGGCCCACTGTGAGATGGACTGCATTTCACCCCTGGCCTCCATAAGCCCCCATTTTGACCACAGTAGCAATCTGATCAGCATCAGCTCAGTGTCCCACTAATCCCCCCCAAGTCTGCTTATTTCCCTTCCCTTTTGGTGAAAGCTAGGAGGAGGATTTGTAGGATATCCTGTGACATTGTCACAGGGAATTTCCTCAATGGAATCTGACAGTCCCTTCATTTAAGCTCTGAGTCTATGAACTGACACAGAAATGGAAATTGGTGAGGGGCTGTCTCTCTCTATTATGATGACTCAAGCCAGGCCTATATTCACTAAGTTTAGAGTCAGGTAACAGATCAAGTAGGACTTTGGTAGGTTGCCTATCTATTTCAGTCCTAGGGACAACATAATAAATTAGCCACCACCATAGATAGTCATGGACTAAGCCATTCTAATAACCACTCTGACTCTGCTACCCATTAGTGTAACCATGTCCACTTTGTCTGGCATTTAAGTACTGCCATTTGGCCTCTGGCAATGTGTAACACCATCGTTCCTACTGAAGTCAGGGAACCCATTCTGGAAACAGCATCGTCCCTCCCTCATTATCCCAAAGGGGATCAGAATATATCACCCCAAAACATGCCTCTTTGACATGCGGATTATCTTGAGCTGAAGGCAATTGAGACAACGCAGACGCAAGAAGAGCTCTCTGCCCTCCCTCTATCTGCCTTAACAGCAAAGCATAAATTTCCCTTGTGAAGCTGTCCTCCTCTCCTGAATCAGGAAAAGGAGAACCACACTTATCACAGGAAACAAAGACGGCACCAAGATGAGTCTGCATAAAGAAACTTTGTGAAATAACCCTTATCTACCATTAGTTTCCCCCATATGTTTCCCAGGCACTTTCCCACAATTTATCAGCCCTAGAAGCCCAGACTGGCTTTCCTTGTTTGGTCACTTCTCCATAATTTATTGCCTTTTGTAAAAATGGTATAGAATCCCCTAAATCTAACCCCTTCTTTGGGTTTTTCACTTCTTTTCCATGAAGCCCCCACGCATGTAAAATTTAAAATATAAGCATCAATAAAAGTTATAAACTTTTTCTCCTGTTAATCTGTCTTTTTTCAGTTTAATTTGCAGGTCTCAGTCATAAACATAAGAGGATAGAGAGAAAGTTTTCATCCCTACAATCCCCAGCCTACAGAAAATTGCCACTACAGAATTTTTCAAGGACGTATTACCAGTGTATGTTTACCAACGTATTTCTCAAACATAGTAAGGGGGTCACACATGATAAATCACCTCCAACATTCCTAACTCCCTAAGCTTTTGGATTCTCTTCTCCATATTATACCAATGAATTTCAAACATATATGTCATTGTAATGTAGGCCACCGATGATTCCAGGTTTTAGTCAAAAACTGACAAATCATTAAAGCCACTCCTCATTGTTGAGCTATGTCCTCAAATTAAGAATTCTGATAAATGCACCTATGTTAATCATTTTAGTCCAATCTACACATGTTTCTTTCTGTTTTGCTTAGCACTCTTAAAATCTATTCCTATACATTTCTGCAGGTGAAAATTAGCCAAATCCTGTAATTCTAAGATATCTCCTCCCAGGGTAGATTTTGTACTTGCCCCCCTAGGGCATGCTGTGATCTAATTCTCCTTATGGGTCCGATGGCATTGAATGAGTAGAAGGCAGCCATAAGGAAGATCAGCATCCCTTTAGAAGCTAACTATGTTGGTTGAAGTCATTATAGGATTTCAAGCAACAAAGGACTAATGTCATATGACAAGGGAGAAGAGGCTGCTTTTCTTGGTTAGGGATATTCAATGAGATTTAGAGATTCAGGTTCTCAGATTTATCCAAATCTATCCAAATTTCCCCATTTCAGTTCTTTGGGTTCTACCCTTTCCCAATTAATGCCACTTACGAAAATATTGAGGCTGTGAACTTAAGTTGTAATTCTGCAACCCATTTTGGATCAAACTTTTGGTCTTGTTTTGAGACAGTTCAGATCTGCAGCTACGAGACACAGGAAGGTCTCTTAGGGGGACCAAGAATTTAAAACATGAGCTAATTTTCTTTCTGTAAGTTCTGCAGGGCAATCAGAAGCAGCTATCTCACTTGAGTCTTTATATTTCTCATTTCCATCATAATACTACAATGCAGCAGCCAATTGGTCTGCCAAAGGCTTTGTCTTCAATAGCTATTTCATTCTAGATGACCATAGGTGAAAATTCAGCTAGTTGCTACATGGAAAACAGTATCCCATTTCCCACTGGTCATGAAGTTTTCTTTGCCTGTAAAACTAGGTTAGATAACCAATTCCATATTATTGTCTTTGGCAGTCTATTTCCTGATCAAATTTTGGTGCTGAATACTTAATTAGGTAACGTTCACCACATGAAATAGATACCACTCAAGGTATTTCAAGCAAAAACAAAAAAAGCTTTAATTAAAAGGATTAGATGCCTATAAGATTATTGGTAATTTAAAGAAGTGAAAGTCAGAAGGCCACCCTTAGTCTTTGACTCCAGATTCATATGACCACATCTGCCATGATTGTTATCACCATCACCACTGCCTGCATTCACAAAACTGGTGCCAAGATGTGGAACATGTAGTTCAGCCGTCACCAACACTTATGTCTATAAGGAACCCATGGACATAATTGCACTACTAGAGAAGGATGGCATCCACCTCCCTTCTGCTTTCCAAAAATTTCACAAGTGCCTCACGTTGACAAAACCTAAATTTGTGACAGAATCTAAGAAATGTAATTTTTAGTCCTCCAGACTCTGTAATACCAGGGGAGGGAAGGAGGGAGAACATATCAAGAGGATAGGAATGAATTCATAGAGCCAATAAACATCTAGCACACTAGGTGGTGCGTGCTAAGGATGGTGCGGGATTTCTGAAGTAGTTAATTTTAGGGCAGTCTCTGGGACGCAAACTCCAAATCTCAACTCTAATGAGAAATTAGAAATTTATTCCCCAAATTCATTTGACTGTTCTTTTGCCTCACAAGCTCTCATACTGTTTTTCTTTCTGGAAAAAAAGACCAGACACCACTTATACAAGGGCTGACAATAATAATTCAAGCACAATGAAAACACTTAAATGTTGTTGAATAAATATAGCTTTGAAGAGCACGTATTTATGCCTCTTTGAACATATAACATCTTTATTAAATTTTCACTGAGAATTGAACACAGAAAATATTGGAAATCCAATAGAATGTGTACAGCTGATAAGCCCTAACTATATAATATACTTATAAAACTGCAAATGTTATAATTGATTCACAGATTTTTAAATGAAATTAGAATACAAGCCACATTCAAAGGTGAGGTGTGAATGTCACTAACATAATGCTACCTACAGTGCAAGACCCATAACCTACCCACCCTCTCATTACCAAATAGCCAGGTAATCATCATTCTTGAAAGACTGGTTCTTAGGACACCTTGCTCATAGGGAGGAGAAACTCAGTTTAATATAATGCATCAGGGATGACAAAGAAGGTATTTCAACTGGATGCTTTCCTTTTTCCCCATAGCAAATTCAAAGAAAAAAATTAAAACTGAGGAAAGGAGCAACCTAACTGGCTTCTCTAAAATTGCAGAAAATGGATTCAGGGATACCTGGAGACTGACAGAGCATATGGACTGACAAAAATACTCTTTACAACTCACAGTCTTGTATTTAAATTAGAAAATACACAATAATTTCAAGACCCTATCTTTTTACAAATAGCTGTATTATTTAAACCTTCAAAGATTTTTTAGGTTGAGAATGGCTTTTAATTTGGACATATCCTCTGTGTAGATGTTCAGTTACAATGTGACCTTGTGATGGCTGCATTAGATTATTATAATTACTGTTAAAAAAGAGACAACAGGCCCAAAATGGAGTCCCTTATGCTAAGCCTATGTCATCAAACTGAGACTTTATACCTAACCTAATTGCAGTTTCAAACGTCCCCAGGAATATAATCTTAACCAGTCAGGCTGGAATTTCCTGGTTAGCATCAGTGAGGTAATTTGCCTGACAGACCCCTTTCATTCCTTAAAGGAAGGTGACTTTGCCTGAAACAATCCACTCTTTCCCTCTTCTGCCTATAAAAGCCTCCTATTTTGTACAGCTCCTCAGATGGGAGGAGCTTTCTATTTACTAGATGGGATGCCGTCCAATTCATGAATCATTGAATAAAGCCAATTAGATCTTCAAATTTACTCAGTTGAATTTTGTTTTTTACCAGCTTTGGTGGCAGCACTGGGATCCAAAGAAAATTTCTGATGGCATTTGGAGACAATGAGAAACACAGGTGTGACATCAATGAATCCTTTTGAGCCCTCTGGCTTTCTTGCCATTTCCAACAGCTGTGGGTAAGTTCCCTTCAGTTCTGAGCTCTGCTCTCTTTGTATCGAGCTCCCAATCTGATTGGCTTTCCAGTCCACAATTCCCCTTTTGTTTGGAAACCCAGTCCAGTCTTCATTTTTGGGGTTTGCTGGTTCAGTCCTTTCCTCAGTCCCCACCACCACATTGCTGGTGGTGCTGGCAGTGCCTTCTCTTGGCCAGCCTGCAGTAATGTCCCTTTGGTTACTGCTAGTGTGTGAAGTCTGCCATAACATTCCTTGGTTACCACTGGTATGTTAAGGTGCACCTGTTTGTCTTGTTTTATGTAAATAAAGGCTACTGCTAATAGGAATCTCGGAAGCCAAAAAGCCACAAAAATTGGTGGGCATGTGTCAAGCACTTAAAAGCTGTAAGAGTTCTCTCCACCTAACTCTAAGACTCCCATGTTAGGATAAGTTGGTCACGGAATGGGTTAGATTGACACTAGGTCACCAGCCAATCTCATGAAAATTTCTGTGCAGTGAGGTACACTGTAAAATACCACACAATTCCCAACCTAGCAGCACATCTCTCTTAGGTATTAATCTGGCTCCAAGAGAACCAAGAGCTTCGCTAAAAGAAATGGGATCCTTAAATTCTGAAGAGTTAAGCATTCCAACTTCTAGCACAACTGCTTATTGTATGTCTAAGAACTATGGCCCTGAAAGCTACAAATGTATCAAAAATGGAAAAATCTTACTGTGTCCTCAGAGCTTTGCTTGGTAACCATCAGGTTGGGGGTCCCAAAATATGACTGAACAGAAATGTGGGTTGCACGTTTGGGCCTAGATATGGCTAGACAGAAGTGTGGGTTGAAATCCATTTGCAGCTAAGTGTCCTATCAAACTGCTGCCAATCCTCAGGGACATTCCAATGGCCAATACTAGGAATGTTCCAATTAGATAAGATCGTTTGAGAAGTGCATTTAAAAGCAAGAGCTCCCAAATCAAATAAACAGAATGGGATACCTATTTTTGTTGGTATGCAGATGGCTCCAAAAGGCTTCAAAATTCCAAAATAGCTTCACTAAAATATTTGTTGCAAAAGGCTAATAAAAAATTCAAGTCACAAGAGGTGCCTAAAAACCAACAACAATAAGACTAATGTAACTCCTACTGCTTTCCTCTATCCTCCTTTATTTGAGTACATGTTCTAGTAATCCTCTGTCTGAATTGCCTTTACACAACTGCAAACAAAAGTCAGCCAAGTTAATGACCTTACAGACATCCCCATATCTATCCTTAAAGGATAGATACCAACCCCCTGGGATTGACAGGGCTCTGAATGATTTTCTGGTAAACAGCTACATTGTTCCCTTGAACAGCTAAGGGAAACTAAAATTAAAATTAATTTTAAAAACTTGTCCAATTCTGCCAGATACTAGAGCTACGTCCTCTACTTTAAACCCCACTTGGACCCTGCAGATGGAATCCTGAGAAAACTGGCAGAAGCCGGCTAAGTGTGAGACTACTTACCAGAGTCACCTCTCCCAGATCTGTGTCTGTAGTATCTGATAGAGGAAAATAAAATATATTTTGCCCCCCTCTTTGGGGACACCTCTTAAATCCAAGGGGTTGTTCAATACTGCCAGGAATATTTACTGTTTGTTTCAACTGAAACCTGACAAGACATTTAAAAGGTTTTTTGCTTGTTTGTTTTTGTTTTGTTTTGTTTTTGCTGAGGAAGATTCGCCTTGAGCTAACATCAGTGCCGATCTTCCTCTATTTCGTATGTGGGTTGCTGCCACAGCATAGCTGCCAATGAGTGGTGTAGGTCCATGCCCAGCCACTGAAGCGGAACATGCCAAACTTAACCACCAGGCCACAGGGCCAGCCCAAAAGGTTGTTTTTACATAGCTCTGTGGTCAAAGTTGATCAGAAATTGGAAGCTGATATTCAGAGCCTAATAGGAATTTTTTTTTGGCCTGCTCCCCTAAGCTAAAATGAAACTAAGTACTCAGAGGGAAAGAAAAATCTTTTTTTTTTTTTAAATTCATTTTTATTATACATCTTTCAGAAGGGTACAGTAGTTTGAGCAACATAAGTGAGCAATATATTTTTTGTGTGTGTGTGTGTGAGGAAGACCAGCCTTGAGCTAACATCCGTTGCTAATCCTCCTCTTTTTGCTGAGGAAGACTGGCCCTGGGCTAACATCCGTGCCCATCTTCCTCCACCTTATATGGGACGTCGCCACAGCATGGCCGACAGGCAGTGCGTCGGCAGGCGCCCGGGATCCGAACCTGTGAAGCCCGGGCTGCCAAGCGCGGACGAAACCGCTGCGCCACCGGGCGGCCCCGGAAAGAAAAATCTTTTAAAGCCTTTGTGAAAGAATTTACTAAAACATTTCAAGGGCAAATGCTCTAAGTCCGGAACACAGAAATCTTTCAATTTCCATCTTAGTTAAAAATCTTCTCCCTGATTAAAAAAAGAAAAGCAAATTGAAGATAATGTAGTTGGATGGGTGGATCAACCTATGTTGTCATTTAGGCTTCAACAGACTCTTTAAGGAATTAAGAGCAACTGTCCTCATCTTACAAATTTTTGCAAAACTAGAAAACTCCAGAGGCAGTTCAAAGTTCACCTATCCTTTTTACTAATCCTCAAACTCCCCTATTTATCTCAAAAATTTTTGAATATTGTAAAAATTCTGGCCTTAGGAAACAAAGTCCTTCTTGGAGGACCTTGCATTCTTTCCCTGTGCCTTCCAAATGTAAATGCTCTACAAACTTCAGGAAGGGAACTCTCATCAGAAGGAAAATGAAAGAGGGAAGGTCAATTGAAACTTAGACAGATGAAAAATCTTTCAAATGTCTCCTCCACAAATATTAGTAAAAAGCTTTAGCCACCTGAGCAGGTAACCTTAATTTATTCATCTACAATTTAGATCTAACTTATTTACAACTAGTGAGTTTTGTATTATTGTACCTGATTCATGGTGGTAATTTTAAAACAAAAGTTATAAGGTCTCTGAAACTGTCTATTTGTGTGTGTGCATATATGTGTTGTAGATGTATGGTATTTTTCTACCTCCAAATGGTATTACCAAAATTAATTTGTAAAAGAGCTTTTTAAAATTGGCATAAAGAAAATTAAGCACTTATATGAATTGCATGAAAATTCTTAGAAATACAATAAAAACTAATCCAAATGTTTTTCACGTTCACATGATCTGAGATAATACTTAGTAAATAAAAGCTATTTTAATTTGTTTGTTTAATTTTAAATATTTCCCCCAAATCTTTTTGGTAATCTGGAACCTTAAAGTTTTTATGGCGAGATCACTTCCAAATAAGACAAAATACTGAAACGTTAATTACTGAACATAGGCTTATCCACTTTTGGCTTCCTTTTACAGAATAACTAAAGATATTTGGGTCTATTAGCAAACAAGTCTGTGCCATGCTGAGAAGTTTACTATGAGAAAGTGTATATTTCCAAAGATTATAAAAAGTATTTATAAATTTCTCAAGCCACAGAATATTAATATAAAAGACAGTTAATAATTGTTTGTGTCTTTGTTTTCACTAAAAATTAAGGTTTTTTAAGGGTAAAAATTCTATTATGTGTAATTAAAGCCACTAAGGATGGAAAAGGAATCTTTGGAAAGGAGTCTTTTTATTAAAATATAATTGACATACAAAATATATTAGTTTCAGGAATGCAACATAATGATTTGGCATTTGTATACATTGCAAAATGATCACCATAATTAGTCTAGTTACCATCTGTCACCATACAAAATTACAAATTTTTTATGTGTGTGATGAAAATTTTTAATATTTACTTAGCAACTTTCAAATTTGTGATACAATATTATTGACTATAATCACTATGCATGCTGTACATTATAGTCTCATGACTGACTGACTTATAACTGGAAGTTTGTACCTCTTGATCTCCTTCACCCATTTCACCCACCACCCAACCCCCCTCCCCTCTGGCAACCACCAATCTATGTTCTGTATCTATGAGTTTTGTTTTGTCTTGTTTGATTGATTTGTTTTTAGATTTCACATATAAGTGAAATCATATGATATTCGTCTTTCTCTGTCTGACTTATTTTACTTAGCATAGCACCCTCAAGGTCCATTCATGTTGCCACAAATGGCAAGATTTCATTCTTTGTTATAACTGAGTGGTATTCCATTGTATGTATATACTTCATCTTTATTCATTCATTCATCAACAGACACTTATGTTATTTCCATATCTTGGCTATTGTGAATAATGCTGCAACGAATGGGGGGGTGCATATATCTTTTCAAATTAGTGTTTTTTTTCTTCTTCTTCTTCTTTTTTTTTTCTTCTATTTTCAGAATACTCAGAAGTGGAATTGCTAGATCATATTGGTAGTTCTATTTTTATTTTTTTGAGGAAACTCCATACTGTTTTCCATAGTGGCGGCACTAATTTACAATCTCAAAAGTGCAAAATGGTTCCTTTTTCTCCATGTCCTTGCCACCAACTGTTATTTCTTGTCTTTTTGAAAATAGCCATTCTGACAGGTGTGAGTGATATCTCATTGTGGTTTTGATTTGCATTTTCCTGACGATTAGTGATGTTGAGCATCTTTTCATGTGCCTATTGGTCATCTCTATGTCTTCTTTGGAAAAATGTCTATTCAGATCCTCTGCCTATTTTTTAATTGGATTGTTTGTTCTTTTGTTATTGAGTTGTATGAGTTCTTTATATATTTTGGATATTAACCCCTTATCAGATATATGATTTGTAAATATCTTCTCCCATTTAGTAGGCTGCTTTTTCATTTTGTTGATGGTTTCCTTCACTGTGTGAAGCTTTTCATTTGATGTAGTCCCATTTGTTTATTTTTGCACTTGTTGCCATTGCATTCAGAGTCAGGTCCAAAAAAACATCACCAAGAGCGATGTCAAGGAGCTTCCCGTCTAAGTTTTCTTCTAGGAGTTTTATGGTTTCTGGTCTTACAATCAAGTCTTTAATCCATTTTGAGGTAATTTTTGTGTATGATGTAAGATAGTAGTCCAGTTTCTTTCTTTTGTATGTGGCTGTCCAGTTTCCCCAGCATCATTTATTGAAGACACTATTCGTTCCCCATTGTATGTTCTTGTCTCCTTTGTTATAAATTAACTGACCATATATGCTTGGGTTTATTTCTGGAGTTTCTATTCTGTTCAGTTGACCTATGTGTCGGTTTTTATACCAGTACCATACTGTTTTGATTACTATAACTTTGTAATACAGTTTGAAATCAAGGAGCATGGTGCCTCCAGCTTTGTTCTTTCTCAAGATTGCTTTGGCTATTTGAGATCTTTTGTGGTTCCAGACAAATTTTAGGATTGCTTGTTCTATTTCTGGGAAAAACCCATTGGAATTTTGATAGAGATTGCATTGAATCTGTAGATTGCTTTGGACAGTATTGACATTTTTACAATATTAATTCTTCCAATCCATGAGCATGAAATATCCTTCCATTTATTTGTGTCTTCTTCAATTTCTTTCATCAGTGTCTTATAGTTTTCAGTGTATAGGTCTTTTACCTCTTTGGTTAAATTTATTCCTAGGTATTTTGTTCTTTTTGATGTAATTGTAAATGGGATTATTTCCTTAATTTATGTTTCTGATAGTTCACTGTTAGTATATAAAAATGTGACAGATTTTTGTATATTGATTTTGTACCCTGCAACTTTACTGAATTTGTTTAGTAGTTCTACCAGTGTTTTGGTGGAGTCTTTAGGGTTTTCTCTATATTATATCATGTCATCCAGAAATAGTGATAGTCTTACTTCTTCCTTTCCAACATGGATGCCTTTTATTTCCTTTTTCTGCCTAATTGCTCTGGCTAGGACTTCCAATACCATGTTGAATAAAAGTGGTGAGAGTAGGCATCATTGTCTTGTTCCTGATCTTAAGGGAAAAGCTTTCAGCTTTTCATCATTGAGTATGATGTTAGCTGTGGGCTTGTCATATATGACTTTTATTATGTTGAGGCATAGTCCATCTATAACCATTTGTTGAGAGCTTTTATCATAAACAGATGTTGAATTTTGTCAAATGCTTTTTCTGCATCTATTGAGATGATCACATGATTTTTATCCTTCATTTTGTTAATGTGATGTATAACGTTGACTGATTTGCAGATGTTGAGCCAGCCTTGCATCCTTGAAATAAATCCCACTTGTTCATGGTATATGATCCTTTTAATGAATTGTTGAATTTGATTTGCTAATATTTTGTTGAAGATTTTTGTATCTATGTTCATCAGGAATCTTGTCCTGTAGTTTTCTTTTTTTGTAGTGTCCTTGTCTGATTGTGGTATCAGGGTAATGTTGGCCTCGTAAAATGAGTTTGGGAGCATTCCTTCCTCTTCAATTTTTTGGAAGAGTTTGAGAATAGGTATTAAATCTTTGAATATTTGGTAGCATTCACCAGTGAAGCCATCTGGTCCTGGACTTTTGTTTGTTGGGAGTTTTTTTATTACTAATTCAATCTCCTTACTAGTAACCAGTCT
This sequence comes from Tapirus indicus, assembly GCA_031878705.1. Classification (NCBI taxonomy): domain Eukaryota; kingdom Metazoa; phylum Chordata; class Mammalia; order Perissodactyla; family Tapiridae; genus Tapirus; species Tapirus indicus. The sequence continues at coordinate 7,319,378 of CM062933.1, forward strand.
ATTCAGATTTTCTGTTTCTTCATGATTCAGTCTTGGAAGATTGTATGTTTCTACAAATTTATTCATTTCTTCTGTTATCCAATTTGTTGGTGTATAAATGTTCATAGTAGTCTCTTAAGATCCTTTTTATTTCTTTGGTATCAGCTGTAATTTCTCCTCTTTAATTTCTGATTTTATTTGAGCCCTCACTCTTTTTTTCTTAGTGACTCTAGCTAAAGGTTTGTCAATTTTGTTTATCTTTTCAAAGAACAAGCTCTTAGTTTCATTGATCTTTTCTATTGTTTTTTTATTCTCTATTTCATTTATTTCCACTTAGATCATTATTATTTTCTTCCTTCTACTAAATTTGAGCTTCGTTTGTTCTTCTTTTTCTAGTTCCTTTAAGTGTAGGGTTAGACTGTTTATTTGAGATTTTTCTTGTTTCTTGAGGTAGACCTGTATCACTATAAACTTCCCTCTTAGAACTGCGTTTGCTGTATTTCATAGATTTTGGTATGTTGTATTTCCATTTTCATTTGTCTCAAGGTAATTTTTGATTTCTCCTTTGATCTCTTTGTTGACTCATTAGTTGTTCAGTAGCATGTTGTTTAATCTCCACATATTTTGATTTTGTCAATTTTCTTCTTGTAATTGGTTTCCAGTTTCATACCATTGTGGCTGGAAAAGGTGTTTGATATGATTTCAACATTCTTAAATTTATTGAGACTTGTTTTGTAGCCTAGCATGTGATCTCTCCTGAGGAATGTTCCATGCGCACTTGAGAAGAATGTACATTCTGCTGCTTTTGGATAGAATGTTCTGTGTATATCTATCAAACCCAACTGATCTAATGTGTCATTTAAAGCCAATGTTTCCTTATTGATCTTCTATCTGGATGATCTATCCATTGATGTTAGTGGGGTATTAAAGTCCCCTACTATTATTGTATTGCTGTCAATTTCTCCAGGTCTGTTAATATTTGATTTATGTATTTAGGTACTCCTATGTTGTGTGCATAAATATTTACAAATGTTATATCTTCTTGTTGGATTGACCCCTTTATCATTATATACTGCCCATCTTTGCCTTTTATTACAGTCTTTGTTTTAAAGTTTATTTTGTCTGATGTAAGTATAGCTACCACAGCTTTCTTTTGGTTTCTATTTGCATAAAACATCTTTTTCCATCCCTTCACTTTCAGTCTGTGTGTGTCCTTACGTCTGAGGTGAGTCTCTTGTAGGCAGCATGTAGATGGGTCTTTTTTTTTTTTTTTTTTGTGAGGAAGACCAGCCCTGAGCTAACATCTGTCGCCAATCCTCCTCTTTTTGCTGAGGAAGACTGGCCCTGGGCTAACATCTGTGCCCATCTTCCTCTACCTTATATGGGATGCCACCATGGCATGGCTGATGAGCAGTGCATCCGTGGGCGCCCAGGATCCAAACCTGCAAACCCTGGGCTGCCAAGCATGGACTAAACCACTGCGCCACCAGGCGGCCACCTGGGTCTTTTTTTTAATCCATTCAGCCACTCTGTGTCTTTTGATTGGAGAATTTAGTCCATTTATATTTAAAGTAATTATTGATAGATATGTACTTATTGCCATTTTGTTAATTGTTTTCTGGATGTTTTGTCATTCTTCTATGTTCCTTTCTTTTTCTCTTTCTTTCTTCCCCTGAGATTTGATGACATTCTGTAGTGCTATGCTTAGATTCCTTTCTCATTAACTTTTGTGTATCTATTATAGGTTTTTGCTTTGTTTTTAACCATGAGATTCACATATAGCAGCCTATATATATATAAAACAGTCTTTTAAGTTGATAGCAAGTTAAGTCTGAATGCATTATACAACGCTGCATTTTTACTACCCCCACTGTGTTTTTGATGTCACTTTTTACATCTTTTTATTTTGTTTATCCCTTAAATAATTATTGTCATTATAGTTATTTTTTACTACTTTTGTCTTTTTAATATTCATACTAACTTTATACATGATTAATCCATTTCCTTTACTACATATTTACCTTTACCAGTGAGATTTTTACTCTCATATATTTTGCTGTTACTAATTAGTGCCCTTTAGTTTCAGCTTAAAGAAGTCCCTATAACATTTCTTGTAGGCCTGGTTTAGTGGTGATGAATTCCTTTAGCTTTTGCATGTCTGGGGAACTCTTTATCTCTCCTTCAATTCTGAATGATAACCTTGCCAGGTAGAGTATTCTTGGTTGGAAGTTTTTTCCTTTCAGTAGTTTGAATATGTCATGTCCCTTCTGGCCTACAAAGTTTCTAGTGAGAAATCTGCTGATAGTCTTAGGGGGGTTCCCTTGTATGTAATAAGTTTTTTTTCGTTTGATGCTTTTAGGATTCTCTATTTATCTTTAACTTTTAACATTTAATTATAATGTGTCTTGGTGCAAGTCTCTTTGGGTTCATCTTATTTGAAACTCTCTGGGCTTCCTGGATCTGGATGTCTGTTTCCTTCCCCAGGTTAGGGAAGTTTTCAGTCATTATTTCTTCAAACAAGTGTTCTGCTCCTTTCTCTCTCTTTTCTCCCTGTGATCCCTGAATGCAAATAACATTCAGCTTGATGTTGTCTCATAGGTCCCCTAAGCTATCTTCACTTTTTTTCATTCTTTTTGTTTGGGTGAGTTCCACTGCCCTGTCTTCCAGATCACTGATTCTTTCTTCTGCTTCATCTAGTTTGCTGTTGAACCTCTCTAGTGTATTTTTCAGTTCAGTTATATTCTTCAGTCTGTGACTTCCGTTTGGTACTATATTCTTTATCTTTTTGTTGAAGTTCTGTCTGTGTTCATCTACTCTTCTCCCAAGTTCGGCAAGCATCTTTATGACCATTACTTTGGACTCTTTATTAGGTAAATTACTTATCTCTGTTTCATTAAGTTTTTTTCTAGGGTTTTATCTCATTTTTTCATTTGGAGTATATTCCTTTGTTTCCTCATTTTGCTTGACTCTCCATGTTTGTTTCTATGTGGTAGGTTACACAGCTTTCTCTCCCAGTCTTGATGGGGTGGCCCTGTGTAGGAGATGAACCTTATTGTTTAACTACTTGCCCTAGTTCTTAATTGTCTCTTGAACTGTCACTCCCATTGTTTTAGACCCATCGGGCCCAGAAATGCAATGACCCTTGGCCACCAGAGCCTAGTGCTTAAGGGAGATCCCCTGCACATGCCCACTGACTTTGGGGAGTTGCAGGGAGGTAGGGAATTCACCTGCCACCTCCAGCAGAGCTGCAGGAGTGGTATGGGGAGGTGGGGTGCTCACCTGCCTTTTGTGGAGTTGTGGGAGTGGCATGGGGAGGGTTCTTGGGACTGTGGTAGCAGTCGGGGGGGTGCTCACCTGATGCCTCTGGTGGGGCTGCAGCAAGGGTGCAGGGGATGAGCACTAGCAGGTTAGAGTGAGAATGCAAAAATGGTGCCCACCAGTGCCTCCACTCCTGCAGAGAGTCCCAACAGGCTTTTGCCCCTCTGGCAGATGCTTTGAGATTAGCAGATGAATCTAGGCTCTTTTCAAACTACTGCTTTTGCACAGTGAGTCTGTTTGCAAACCCTGTAAGAGCAGAATCTCCATTACCTACAGCTCTGTGTTTCTCCTGAACGTAAGCCCTGCTGGTTTTCAAAGCCAGATGTTTTGGGGGTTCATATCTCTGGTGCAGGTCCTAAGGGGTGGGGTGCCTGATGTGGGACACAAATCCCTCACTCCTCAGGGAACATTTCTGCATTCATGAGATCCCTCCCAGTTGTGAGTTGCCGTGCTGGAGGTGGGGTTTTTGGCAAGACTGCGTCTCTGCCTCTCCTACCTGTCTCAGTGTGGTCCTTTTCTCCTTTTTTGTGGGGTAGTTGTTCAGGTAGTTCTCGGGTTCTTCTCAGAGGGATTTGTTCCATATGTAGCTGTGGATTTGTTGTGACCATAGGAGGATATGAGTTCTGGATCTTCCTATGCCACCATCTTGAACTGCCTCCCTGAAAAGGAATTTTATGTGTGGTCAGGATTGGTTAAAAGAATGGAATGAATTTAATTAAGTGAATGAGTTTTAACATCAAAAGTAAGCTGGTGCAAATTAGAACTTAGTTTTCTCTCTGTTAAAAGGACAAAGTTTTCTGGGACTATTGGTCTTCTTTTGATACGAAATTTAAAAGTTTTCTCTTTACCTTTTAAGTAATCTGCTGGACAGCAAAGATTTTGTGTCTTATCAAAATAGTTAACTGTTCTTCATGTTATCTTTATCACCAGGTCTTTTATTACTTAAGTAAACCTAGTCTTTCTTTAACATCTTTTATTGTCACTTTGGTTAAATGGATATTTTTGACAAAATTCCCGAAATCAAATACTAAATGAAGTCTTTTTGGCCTCGAGCTAACTTTGGGATTTTCCAGAGGGTCCCTGGAACATCTTAAAAGATTTGTTCTCTCTCCTTATAAAAATAGAAATGTGACACTAATTAGGCTTATTTGATACATTAAATTACATGGGAAGCATTGTCAAATAAGAAGTAACACTAATCCTTCTTTATGTTGTATTTATATAGGCATATGTTAGAAGTGTTCCAGAAATTGTGTAAAATTCCTGGGAATCTGATATGCCTTGGTATAATGTTATGTCATAATTCCAGTTATCTTACAATGTTGTGTATCACAGAAATAACCAAATTCCCTTGTCAATTCCTTTATAATGAACACTCATCAGATCTTCAATAATTGGCATTTTAAAGTCTTTTGTCATTTACAGAGAGTCATTGTTTAATTCTGATGCTTTGCAAAAGTGTTCCTGCAAAAATGCTTCATATTCAAGGAGATTCACAGAAAGGACTCTGGAAAACACAGGTTTCTGATAACTTTAAGATCATAAAACTGAACTGGGTAAGAATTTCCAGAACCAATGGAAAAAAACTGGATTCAAGCAGAACAAGAATTAATAACTTGGGACTAAATGTCCTGAGGAGGATGATTATAATTTTTATGACTTCTTGTTCAAAACATTGCTGGTTCTTTCATGTTTTGCTTTTCCAGGTTTGAGGAAACTTTCTCTTAAGCTATCTATTACCTATAACAATTTGGTAAAGTGTACTTTTGTAAACAAAGATGAATATTTACTTTTTCTCCCTACCTGATCGCTCCAGAATTCAGAAACTCTTGAGTATTCTTTTTTTCTGTGTAAGACTAGCCCTGAGCTAACATCCATTGACAATCCTCCTCTTTTTTTGCTGAGGAAGACTGGCCCTGGGCTAACATTCATGACCATCTTCCTCTACTTTTATATGGGACACTGCCACAGCATGGCTTGACAAGCGGTGCATCTGTCCACACCCAGGATCCAAACCTGTGCACCCTGGGCTGCCAAAGTGGAGTGCACAAACTTAACCACTATGCCACTGGGCCAGTCCCTTGAGTATTCTTTTCATGGAAAAATAGTTATTTATGTAAGTTCAATAAAAATCTGTTCTCCTTGTAACAAGACACAATTGGAAACACTGATTATATTACCAAAGCTTTGACTGGAATGTCATATTTGTACAGACTCAGATATGTACAGATAGTTTTAAGTAACTAAAGGTTGAATTTACGGAGCCAATAAAGTCCTTTGGAAAAATCGACCTGGTACCTTGTTTACAAAGTTCCAGCAAAGCAGTCTTAAAATAAGCCTATACGGTCAATTGCTACTCTTGCTGCACTTATGTAAATAATTAGGCCATATATAGTGCAAATAATTAGTTTTATTGTGATTATTCTTGGAAAAAAGAAATGGGGATAATTTTAGAGAAAAAATTATTTGCATCTTTGTCTACATTAGATTGTAATCCTATTAATTGTCTTTGAGGTTTTGATATATACCTGGTAACTGAACTGGATCCTGAATTATTCTACTTTCCTCAAATATCTGGCTACAACTCAGCAAACTAACATTTCCAATTTTCTCCCACCCTCCTGATTTGGAATCGGGAAAAACAAAGACTGCCTTTAAATCTTCTTGGAATGGTCTATACCAGGTCCTCCTCAGCACCCAAATGGTAGCCAAACTTCAGGTACTTGAGCCTTGGGTACACATCTCACAGTTGAAGAGGGCTCCACCTAACATCTGGCCCAATGCAAATGTTGGAGACCTTCAAATCAAATTGACTAGGAAGAAAAGTGACCAACATTGAGGTAGACTGCTTCCTTCCAAGGATCAAGAATTCATACTTTAAACATGAAACCTTCTTCCCTTTCTTTCCTTTGTGTTGGCATTGGCCTGGAAAGATAGTGCCAATATCTGTGTCTCTCAGGCCATTGCTAAGGGGGGGGGGTAACCTTTCAGACTGCTGATTTTGCCATCATAAAACTTACCTGTCCATGATTCTAGAGACCCCCTGGTCCATTTCCCTGTCTCTGATTAACAACCCCACACTTGGGGACTGTAACCTGAGTCCAGGCTGTATGCAAAGAAAGGGACACAAGGCAAGGGTAACCAGAATAAAATTGCTTCTGTGGTCTATACACTCTTAAAATTTTGCTGGCCTCCATGCCACAGATCCAAATGGAAGTTACCAGGAGGCATTCATGATTCAGGATTTGCTTCCTTTGGCAGGGCCCTACTTTCCTGGTTAGGAGTAAATGTAAGTGAGGCTATGATTAGGAACCTCTCCTACATTCTTGAAAGTATTGCAGAATTCACTGTTAAAGCAATAGCTGCCCCCCAAAACTTCTTAGACTCTCTGGCCAAAGTTGTTCTTGACAATAAGATAGCCCTTAATTACCTTTCAGCTGAGCAAGAAGGTGTCTATGCTGTGGCCAACACCACCTGCTGCACCTGGACTAACACTTCTGAGGAAGTTGATACCCAGTTACATAAGATCACTGAGCAAGCCATTTGGCTTAAAAAGGTGTTTCCTTTAATGGGATCTTTCTTGGACTTATTTGATTTTGATTGGTTTGGGTCTTGGGGATCATGGCTCCAAAGTGCACTCCAGACATTGGGAATTATCCTACTTATAACAGTCACAGTAGTCTCCCTGGTGCACTGTAGTCTCTTAAAAGCTTTAAATGTATGTTCACAGCTGCTAATCAGCAAACAAATGATCTCCCTAAGACTGGAATGTCAGAAAAGAAATGAAGAGAAGGACTGACTTAAAAATTGTGAACCTACAATCATGGCCTACGAATATCGCAGAGATTAAGCAAAAAATATCATGACCAGTGACTACCACACAGAGGATCAACAAAAACTGTGAGAGCTTCAGAGCGACAGCTGAGAGTGGCACTAATGCCTTACATGGTGATAACATCTCTCAGTTAAGCTGAGAGACTGATCAAAAGGGGGGAATTGGTAAAAAAAGAAAAAAAGAGAGATACAGGCCCAAAATGGAGTCACTTGTGCTAAGCCCACATCGCCAAACTGAGACTTAATACCTGACTTAATTGCAGTTTCAACCTCCCCCAGGAATGTAATCTTAACCAGTCAGGCTGGAATTTCCTGGTCAGCAGTAGTGAGGTCATTGCCTGATCAAACACTTCCATCCCCAAAAGGGAGGCGACCTTGCCTGAAACGATGCACTCTTTTCCCCCTCCTGCCTATAAAAGCCTTCCATTTTGCACAGCTCCTTGGAGTTCCTTTCTATTTGCCACATGGGATGCTGCCCAATTCATGAATCATTGAATAAAGCCAGTTACATCTTCAGACTTAGTGAATTTTGTTTTTTAAAATTAGGTAGATAGATATCAAGTGATGTTTCAGCAAGCATTTATTTTCAAAGGAGATACTACTTGAAGAACACATTCCCTAGGAAAACCTCACCTATAAGAATGGAAAAAAAAAATTCTAGTTGAATTTCTATTTAAGACCAGATGGATCTCCAAGGAATAAAGACATGAAGGAAAACTTGTTCACATGAGGACATGTAAACATGCCTTTATGTGGTAAAATAAAAAAGGCAAAGAAAAAAGGAGACCTCAGTTCTGGGCTTTTTTTTTTACCAGGTAGAAAAGAGTTTAATTTCTCAAAGGATACAGTAAAAACCTAGACCTATAAATCTAAAAGAACACCAAGGGGTAACTCAGATCTTCCCTTGCCTGCCTAAAATATTTGTTAATCAATCATCTAAAGAGAGTTATTAAACACCTTCTCCATAAGTCGCAATGCTCTGTTAGTGATATATTCTAGAATCTGTCTTCAGCTGGTAGTGGTTCTAGATGTCAATCATAATTTTTAATTTAGATCTCTGAATCTCCTTTAGGAACATAGAGTTATGTTACACCCTCCTATTTTAAAAACTTACAAAAAAAAAAAGCTTTGCCTTTCAAGTCACAGTTGTGCCTTGCCTCCATAATTTATATTAGGAAAACCGACTTGTAATACTTGTATGATCTGTAATGTTTTGAAACAAAGAATTTGTCTCTACTTCTTTTCCTTTTCACAATTATTCTTCTGGTTCAGATGTCATCTACCTAAAATACCTAAGATTAAGTATGGATTCTAAAGTACACTATTAAGGACTTGCTTTCCAAGGTTATCTGTCAAAACTGCCTGCATGCTAAGTGACAGGTGACCAATCTCATTAAGCAGGTTTTATGGTTACTGCTCAGATGCTGTGCTCCTGTATATGTAGCTCAGCATCACAGTGTCTCTCAACGCTGTAGCCCTATTTATCACCCAGCAGGTTCCTAAGTCAGTCACCCAGGTCTGTGCTGAGTGCACCACTTTGCATCCCACACATCTGTAGTCATCTTTTTCTCAATAGAACAGTGTTGTGAATATGGCTAGCTGAGAGTAAGGCTGTGACAGGAAAGAGCTGAGAGACTGTGAACAGTTCAGTGTGATGATGCATTGCAATGAAGGTGAGATTCAAAAGTTAGGCCCCAGGGGCCAGCCCCATGGCATAGTGGTTAAGTTCGGGGCACTCCACTTCCATAGTGGTTAATTTCGGGGTTAAGTAGCCTGGGTTCATGGGTTTGGATCCTGGGCATGGACCTACACCACTCATCAGCCATGCTGTGGTGGTGTCCCACATACAAAATGGAGGTAGATTGGCACAGACGTTAGCTCAGGGATAATCTTCCCAGGAAAAAAAAAATTTGCCCCAACAGTCAATACGTAATGCCTGAATTGTATTATCAAATGGATAAGACAGCAGAAATCATTTCCACCTCTAGGTTCTCTTTCTTATTTATAGGGTAACTGACTTGCATATATGGAACAAATCTGTAAATTAAAATATTCCTGATAAACTATAAAACACTGCTAGATTCCATGTTCTAAAATGTGAAAATAATAATCCATATGAAAATAATTTTGAATGCCTAGAGAGTAAGTGAAAAGAGAAAGAGAATGACTAAATTAATAAGGCTAAAACTAAAACTAGTCAACAGTGTCCATCAGTAAAACAGCCAAGAGTAACACAGAAAAGAGAAAACAGAAGAGCTACAGTCATCAATTCTATTGGAACACACACTGTTACATGCCTCAGCTCTTTCTGGTCATTGCAAATATTTAATAAATTCCCTGTTTTCTACGTAAGAAAACATTTCTTTAGTTAGTGACAAAGTTTTACCAAAAAGAGGATGCAATCCTCCTTCACTGATTTTTAGGTGTGAGGCATGCACCTTAGGGTGATGCTGATAGAGAAATTATGAAAGCAACTAGGAAAGGCTATATTTATCACCCCCTAAAACTGTCTCTGATAAAGAACCTTAAATTATAGTAAGAACTGAATAATTTAAATATAAGAACACAAGAGCTCCCCAACTTTATTTCTGGAACAAAAAAAGAGCACGGCATTAAAAGTATTAAAGCTTACATTTGAAGTGACAAATGTAAGAATAATTTAGAAGAAAATTATATGTTTTATGTCTGGATCCAAAAGCTCTTCCAAAGGCAACCGATTTTTAAAGTAAAAATATGCTACCATAAAAAAATACGCTTTTACCCAGAAAGTGGAGACACCCACATTCTAATTTCATTTCTCTTCTACATTAGAAACTGGTAGCAGGAATTTAGAATATTAACAATTGAATCAAATAAATAAACACCTAGCAGATAATTTACATTATAATAAACTGATTAACAAAAAAAAATCATTTTGCCCGCAGCAGTAGTACATTTATTGTGCTGAATCAGGTAGCAGGGAACGAATAGCTCTGGGGACTCAGTGCAGAATGTTCAAAGACTTACAAATCTCTAGTCATTACACTCTGAGTAGCAAAACAAAGGTGCTGAATCCTCTTAGATCAAACTATTACATCTGTTGCAAATTTTCTGTAATTCTCATGACTGCATGCCTTTGGGGGGAAAAGTGTGTAATTTTAATGCACAACAAATATTTTATAGTTTACAAAATACTCAAATAGTTTGCACAAACAGCATACATCCTGCACATGCAGTTTGGACATATTGAGATACTTAGAAATACTCATGCTTTTTTGGTCACACTCTCTTTCTATAACGATTCCTGTGCAACATACCCTAACATATTAACCTGTGTAATAAGACACTGTACCAGTTCTCTTTCCTAGTGAATCTCTGGTTGTTCACTGATATTACATGAAATACTTCATTTGTGAATAGCAAATTGAATTTTATAGTTTTGTTTACTCTCCCTTTTATTCATTTTGTGTCTTAACAATTAACACCTTCTAACAATCAAGCACTGAATTTAATGATCTTTAGCACCAAGAAGTCAAGAATATTGTACCAAAATGGGTTTACTCTTCATATCTACTAATAAATAAGATCTTGCAACTTTTTCACAAGGAACATATTACTCCAAAACTAAATACAATGAAAGAGAAGGATCATTTCACAGAAAAGTTTGGGGTAAGTTATTTGTAAAAAAGCAAAAAAACAAAAAAAGACTAGTGGTTTCAAAAGTTAATATTGAAATTTACACTAGAGGACACCTTGATTTTTAATTAAAATTTATTTAATTTTAAATGTTCTTTCCAACAGAAGAGGTAGGTATATTTCCACGTATGAAAAATCGGTGACAGCCACAAATCAAAACAAGGAAAGCCAGATAAAAATCAACATACTCTCTTCTAACAGCATAGAAATGTTACTATTTTATGATGTTACTAATAAAGACATGAATTATTTCATGTTCCAATCAGACAATAATCTTAATTTTCATAGTATATTTCTGATAGTAATAGGAGTATTGAAAGGCTGCCTTTCATCACAAAAATTGTTTCCCACAGTGATTTGTGCTGCAAGTCATGGTGACCTTTGGGTCATCAGACAGGATTTTACTGTAATTCTTTCTTATTTTCACCAACACCATCATCATCAAGCCTCTAAGAGTCTACAGAGATCATCAGATTTTTAAAATTTAATTACAACCAAAGGGGTATATTCAGACTAGAGGTGGAGAGGTTCGACCAGCCCAGTCAGCAAATGAATTCAAATGTGCAAATTTTAAAGTATGTGCATTTCCAGCTTTGGACTAGAAAATGTAAGGTAACTGATTCCAATCAGTAGGTAATTAGTGATCTAGCCAAAAAATTCATAAAGACTGTTTCTTTGATCATCAGACTGAAGAATGACTATATAAGATACATGAAAAATCTCATGCATTAGACAGACGGATATGAACGCGTGGCGCGTCTCCAAAGTCACATGATGATTGCTTTGGTCTGGACAACATCAAGGCTAATAAAAAAAACGTTTAAAATAAAAACTTCATAAATAAAACATCTGGGTATCGGATTTAACACTTTACTCAGTCTAAAGGTTACTAATACATAGAGCACATTTGCCTTTTTTCTCCCCACCCTCAAACCCTCATTTGCTTGTTTCCCTGAAATTTAATACGAAACGGGAGCTTCCTCACTGTCAACAACAGTTAAGGCCCAGTTCAATTTACTCTCCTTTTGCTTTTCCATTTTTCTGCTTTTTTCCATTTTCTATGACTAGTTGTTTTTCTGATTTGTTCACGCCATTTGCTGAAATACCATTCACAGCCATTTTTCCAGTTTTGGATTTCTTAGGCTCATTGTATGTCCGAACATAGAAGTTAAGAAAGAGAAGTATGAAGCTGATTGCGTAGGCAATGAGAGCCCAGTGCATCCATTTGGGGAAGGGGCAATCAGTGTACAGGGACAGTGCTGTGTGCCCAATGGTCACATGGAACTGAATCTGAAAAACAAAAACAACGCAGGTACATTTACTGGTAATAGGAAATAACTCTTAACAATATCACAATATTCTTTCTAGTTAAGACAGGCCCAAGTTTTGCCACATTGTCCCCAGTTTAATAGTTCTCGGGCTCCCACGCCTGGTTCCTTCTCACTCAGGTCTCTGCTCCAACGCCATCTCCTCGGCAAGGGCTTCCTGACGACTAGAACTAAAGTGCCCCCCACCCAGCTGGCCCTCTCAATCCCAATAACCAAACAGGTTCCGTTTTGCGTGGGTTTTTTTCTTTACAAGGATTATAACCATCTGAAATTGTCTTTTGCATTTGCTGACTTCTTGATCGTCCACTCCACTTTTCCATTGGATGTACCTCCAGAGGGCAGGGTGCTGTGTCGCTCCCTGATAAGCCCTGAATCCTTGGCACAGTGTCTGGACTCAATGAATACTTGATGGATAATGTTGAACAATGTTACCTAAGGAGAGGGACTATCACTGGCCTGAGAGAGTAAAGGAACAGTATCCTAGGCTCTTCCATTTTTGTTTTCCTCCCACATTTTTGACTGATTTCTTTCCACAAAATTGTCAGCAAGTTGCAACAGATACTTTTAAAAATGAACTTATCACAATGGTTCACTATTTATTTCTTACAGAATAGCAGACAGGTAAATACGCATTTGAATTAACACTATCCTTTAAAAACTAGGATTTTTGGTAAAATTTAGTAGACATTCGAGAATAAGTGCAAAAAGAGAGAATCACTTTCAACTTTAAGAGGTTTTAAAGAAGAAAAGCCAAAATTAAGATGCTTTTAATTAAGGTGAGGCAAGTCAGTTTAAATTCTGATATATTGACAAATGAATGGTTCTTGATATAAGAATTATGAATTTCATGGTGTTAACAAAGGTTAACTTTTTACAAGATTAACTTACATGATTAACTGTTGTGAGAACTTCTGGCTTGGAAATAGACTCCCCTTCAGAAAATTGACATCCTATTTGGAATGGGCAATTGTGGTTTCTCTTTTAAGGACAGTGTTATCAATATTGATTATTATATTAAATATTGAAATACGTTATTCCATGTAAGCCCAAAATTTATATCAGACTAAACAACTTTTAAAATCTTCCACGGCAAATCCAGATTTTAAGAACTTTTGATTTCACAACGATTCATAGAACCTGCATCACTGAAAAAGGGTGTATACATGGGTGTAACTGAGTTGGCATCACTCAAGGAGAGCCACGTGCCAGCTCCAACAAAACAGACATAAATAGTTCACATGATTTTTGTCATCTCTTCATTTTCTTAGGACCATTTACTAATTACTGGGAGAAATGAATTATACAAACTGTCTAAATAGCTTACACAAAAACTGGAGGAAGCTTCCTGTAGCATTTTGGTTACAAATGAATCCTTCACATCCAGCATTCCCCAAAAGTTGTGTTTCCTGTTTGGTTAGCCAGCTGTTTAGCAACTTAAAGTAGGGGTGCATATTTCCAAACATGATTCCACTGATAAAATTGTGCACACGCTATGATTAAAGCAAATTATAATAAATTCCAACGCTTGAAGAATAGCTACCAGGTTGGTTCTGGATTTCCAGTTTGATTCTGGGCTAGTGCCTACCTCTAAATGTTACACTGACGCACCAAGATGCTACAGGAAGTCCCACTGGGATATGTGCTGAAAATTGTCTGGTCTAAAGACTAGATTTGCAAATACCTAGCTCTGCCCTCTAAGGACTGTGTGTTGGAGAATTAAGAGTTCTCTGTCCTTGTTCCTTCCTCCACCCCCATCTGCCCTGGCTCTGTGCCTTCTCTTCAACTTTTACATTGTAAATGCATGGGATCTGTTAACAAGGGCTGAAAAATGGAACAGAAAACTGAAAATTTAAGCAAGGACAAGATGAAGAGAGGCAATAATAACATTTTAAGTAAAAAATGAAAAAACATCACCTGAGAAAAAAGTTATATTATTTTTCTAGTCATATATGAGTCTAAGTACTTTGTGGTGGTTTAGATCTTGACTCATGCATTTCAGATATTTTTAAAGATATTCTCCCTTGGAGAAACAAGAGCTGTGTCTAGCCTTTCAAGGACATTTAAAAAGCAAGTGGCCGAGACCAGTAGTTCTATGAACAGGTAGCTCAGAGCCAAGTAGCCTCAACTCCCACAGCTGGAGCATAGAGAAAGTGGACTTTGTAACAGAAAATCGTGGAAAATGACTCAGCACTTTACAATTAATAAACTCAAACATTTTCATTGTTTCACCAGAAGAAACCTTAGAAGCATTTAACTCACCAGCTGCAACATAGTCAGGTATCGTTTCCACCAAAGATACTTCTGAATCCACGGGCCAAATGCAGTTAACCCGTAGTAGGCGTACATAATCACGTGGATGAAGGAATTCATCTGGGCTCCGAAAAATGCTTGAGAAAAACAAGAGGTAATTACAAGATGCTGAAGCCCTTATTAGGCAACAAAACCATTTGGACATAAAATAAATGAATCCACAGTATTTTCTAATATTTAATCTTGAATACAGATTAGGAATAAAAATTGTAAAGTAGTACTAATGGAAAAGCCTTCTCTTCAGATCATGCTAGGTATTTTTAAAGTTCAGACTCAAGCTTTTACCATATAAATAAAAGTGGGTGTTCTTCAAATGTAAAGGACTTTCAAAGTGGTGAGTTTTCAAATGGGGGACTCCAGTGGCTTAAGTAGGCCCTAATATAGAACTAACTAGTGCCTGTATTACTTTTCATTCTATTATTCTTGGGGGAAAAGTCATGGTACATATAATTATTTTTGTAAATGTCTCATTATTGCCTTTAGCTGTGCCAATATACATATCTACAACAAAACAGTACTTATTGCTTAGGTTTCTAAATAGCTTTACATGGAAAGTAGCAAGGTGAACTGCACCATAATGACTTTTACCCTGGGTCCCCATCAGAGGAACCATCTGTCTCCAGCTCAGTAATGTGAATCATCCTCAACCTACAGACATCTGAAAAGCTGGAGGCAGGTCTTGGCCAAACTGCGACTTCAGAGCCTCTTTAACATTAACAGGCTGTACACAACTTCCTCTGAGTGAGAACCGACAGGCTCATGTTAGGCCTACTTCAGAGCAGCTGTGGGCGCCAGGTTTGCCCTGGAGCCTTCAGACGGTTCTCTCTTGGCATCCCTTGGATCAGAACCACTAGAACTGTTCCCCATCAAAATATTATTTGCTACATTTAGGCTTAGTTTATGCTCATCTCTGAGGCAAATCTTTAGGTGTTAAAGTAGTCACAGATAAAAAGCTAAAGCTTACAGTACTTCAAATTTCCTTAAAATGAAATTAACACAGAAATAATTAGCAAGTTAAATTAAAGACCAAGTCGAATTCCCAGGTTCTCATTACTTTCCACCGGGCACATTTACCATTTACATAATTTAACATGGGCAGATATTTTCCTGAAAATGCCCACCTTGTCCCCCTGCGACCCACTTAATTCCAATCCACCACAATGTAAACATTGTACAGTGATGATAGACATGAAGGAAGGAGACTTGGTTGTTTTTCTTCCTCAAGATAAAAAACACCGTGTCCAAATACTCAACTCCTTTAGAAACAAAGTACCACCACAGAGCAGCAGCTATCTGCAAAAAGAAAGGAAAAGTGTGTTATACATGCCTATCGTATGGTTTTCTACTCATTGAAAATAAGTCCTAAGTAATCTTCACTGCACAAAATGTACGTGGCACGGATTCATTTTTTGCCTATGTAGGTGAGAAGCACATGTGCAGCAAAGTAAGTACCCAATCACAGTGGTTTGTATTAAACAGTAAAATCCTTAAAATGATCAACTGAAACAAATAAACAAACACAAACAACAAATATTTCCTAGGTCATAAATATAATCCTGCTTACATGAATAAATCTTTTCTTTTCCTGGCTCTAATTAAGACACCAGATGGTGCAGAAAGATTACATTACATGCTGAGATTAAGGATCCAAGGACCCAGTGAGAGGTGACCTCTGTATACATGTTTTAAAATATTTCACATGAATCCTACTGTAATTGTAACCTAAACTCAACGTTTTTATGTCAAGTGTTTTCTATAATAAATGTCCTATTTACTAAATAGGGGTTTGACAGACTCATTTATAGACAGGCTTAGGAGTTTTAGAGTTGAAAGATCCCTTCCTCATTTTATACCTGTACCTACTGGATGTCACAGGTTTTTGTATGTTTTGGTTTTCGCTTTTAAAAAACAAAATTACAATTTTAAAGTGTGAGCAAGGAGGAAAGAGAAAGGTCCAACAAATAAATAAGTAAATAAATAAAGTCTTGTATTTACAGGTTGAGAATTATTTACTGAATTTGCTTGAGCAATAATATTGTTGAAAATGATAAAATGTTGAAAACAGGCTTGAAATAGTTTACACACAGCAACACTATGGTTAATATTCACTATTACTTTAAAACAAAGTTAATTATAACCATTTTGGCAAAATAAACTTTATCTAGAAGGTAAGAGATGTCTCATTTTTTTCCCCCATCTGGGCCTCTAAATTAGCCACAATTCACAAATAGCTACAAATAATCCTCTTTAGTTTGTAAACTGTATTATCTCTGAACAGGCTACATCAAAGTGAAAAGTGATTCTTCTTGGCTACATAACAATGGATACAAAAACGAGGCTCTGACTGAAATATTTATTCAACTACATTTAACATGAGAGAGGAGAAGAGAGTGGGAGGAACATTTCAAATGCAAGCTGTTGCAAATCTCTGGTTCTTTCTCTCCCTAGATTATAGTTCTCACAATAGCTCATTTTTTAAAGAACTGACCCTTTACGGATGCCCGGAGGGTAGGTTCACAATTACCAGAGCCATATTTTTAAAGCTTTATCCTAAAAATGTTAGTATGTTGTTTCATCCAGGGCTTTTTCTCAGCTTTCCTAAAAGAAAGCAAGGTTAACACTTTTCCTTTTCCCTTCCCCCAAACCAGGCAACACCCCCGGAGGCAGCTCTGCACCTAGCCTCTCTGCAATGCGGTCATCAGAAGGAAATTTTCTCCCAGCCAACAACCTAAATCAAGCAGCTCCCCTCATTCTCTCTCAGTCGCGGACCACGTTTTATTTTGTTGTTAACCGTTTGGTGCCGTGATTACTGTTTGCCCCTTCCCCCTTCTCTAGAACCACAGCTCCATAATGGCTGGGGCTCATCTGTCTTTTCACCTGCGTCCCCGGGGGCCCCCTGCATCATTTGCACACAGTAGGGTTCAGCACACATTTGCTGAATGAATAAAACCAACATGACAACCAAAGGGGGGATTTTTCACCCGTGCATACGTCTTCTCACAGGGAAATGAACACATGGACATAAAATGGTAAGGACATCAGAGCACTCTGGTCTTGGGTCTTGATAAATACTGATATTTGTATTGTCCAATTCCAATTTCAAAAAACCTATTTTTTTCAATGGAAGCTACTACATATATTATTGCTACACATATTTCAGGTAACATAAAACACATAACATGTTTTATATATGTCTTATGTATATGTAATTTTTAATATGAACCACAGTGCACAAGAGGAATTCAATAAATCATAAAATAATTTATTGTTTCTTCCACTTGAGTAAAATGGTAATTTTACTGACGTAGATGACTGGAAAGTAAAATGTGACAACATTATATTACTAGTGGTTTATTTTTCTGCAATTACAATAAAAACTGAGTTTATACCTATACAAATTGTGCTTAATATGCTTAATATGCTAAACATTACATCGTTTATAAAATGTCTGTTTTTCCTCAGACTTTCTTAACAAATGACTTAGACTTTATGAGTTTCTATTCTTGACCAAAAATAACAAAAATCTAAAATATCATCTTTACACTAAACATGAAACTGTTTTTTTAAGTACTGCATTCCAGTAATCCAACACAAATCCAGTCTCACACCACCAAATGGAAGGAGACACTGGAGGTATGAAAACAGATTTTCAGTCATGCACTTTTAAAGAAAAGCATAGCTTTACTGACTCAAAACTATCCAATATACATTTACCATTA
The DNA here is from genome assembly GCA_031878705.1 of Tapirus indicus. Classification (NCBI taxonomy): domain Eukaryota; kingdom Metazoa; phylum Chordata; class Mammalia; order Perissodactyla; family Tapiridae; genus Tapirus; species Tapirus indicus. Next base: position 7,337,541 of record CM062933.1, read on the forward strand.
TAGTAAAGTACGTTTTTCACAGACTGGGGACTATAAAATTAAACCCACTTCTACCGATTAATGGCACTTTTAATATACTTACCCTGACTTCGTTAACATTATCAGAATAATCCACACTCTGGCAAATGTAGCTATATCCTGCATTATATGATCCCATGAGTAACTGGGAAAAAAGGGAATAATATTTGGAGTAAAGTTTTAGTAGATACTGCATTAAAAACACTAAATATAATATGCAACTTTTAAAATTATTTTAAAAGGCAATATTGTCTAAAAAAATTTCAAATACATTAAACATAAATACATTAAATGTGTTAGAATGTCTAAAATTTACTGTGTGTCAATTTATTCTAAAACTGAAGTCTAAATTAAAAATCACATGTAACTTTTGGACTGAGACATCAACTCTATCTACTTCATAATATTAAGAGAAATTTTGACTAACCATGACTCAGATCTAAGAGTTCCACTGATTTCTATTCTTGATCTAGAGTGCTTTGCATCTAACGAATTAGGTAAACGTACCCAAATAAATTAAAGTTTTTTACAAAGTTGAAATTCTGTAGGCTAAGTTGTCAATTAAAGAAAGATTTTTTTAAAGGAGAGTACTATTTATTGTCCTAGCATCACCAATCCAGTTCTCTGGGTTTATACAGAATTTTAACGAGGAGTCTCTTGGGAAACAAATTTCTTATGCTCTTATAACTTAAAAAATGGCTATGTCAATCTAGTCCTTAGGATTTCCTTTCAAAATGTCACGGAGAATTTGCTGGTGCCCAAAAAAGTACACAATGATTAGCAGCAATGTTGTGTTAACAGTTAACTCATTTTAGTTCCAACTCAAAATAGACTCACATTATGTAATAGGATTTAATTTGAAATTGGTATTTTACATCTGCATATTTTGATCACTTACCAAACCTGAAACTGCTGAATGAGAATCATAAATAAATAGCCGCGACTATTTACTGAGTGCTTAATATGTGCCAAACACTATGCAAAAATTATCTCACTTATCTCTGATACCCAAAAGGTAGGTATTATCCCCATTTCACAAATGGGGAAAATGAGTCTCAGAAAAGTTAAATAACTTCTAGTGTCAGAACAACTGGTAAGGACTGTTTGAGAATCCAGTCTGTCTGCTTCAAAACTCCATTTTAAATAACTGCCCCATACTTTATGTATGTTTCATATTTTTGTTACCCCAAAATGAAAAGCATCAATAATATAAAATTTACTTTCAGAGTAGCTAACAGTTATCTTGGGGTACAAAACTACAATGATGGTTTCAAACATTCTCATTTTGTAATTTCAAGAACTCTGGGGAATTTATTTATAGAGTGATTTTAATAAAGCTACCTCTCTGAAGATAAAAAGGTTAAGCAAAACCATCCCAAAATTATAGACAATGAGCACTAAGCGCATCTGGAAAGGTTCTCGGTCCTTCATCCATTTTGGACCCAGCCACACGAACAGGAGATAAAAAGTGCTGATACAAAGTGTAGCCCATGGGGACTGCATCAGAGGCCAATTCTCCACACGTTTATCTACAGAAAGAACAAAATAGCATAAAATTCATTACACAATAAATGTTTTATAAATTGAACTTATTAGGAATTATAATGTTTCAACACGGTTTTCCTAATTTGACCTAACAGTCCTTTGATTCCCAACCAAATACAAGACATAAAAACCAAAGAAACAAGACCAATCCCTGTGAGTAGCTTTTGAAAATGAAGTTTTGTTACACACGGCATGCATTATGTTTTATAGACAAGATAAGAAATAAGCTCATTAAAAACATAGAACAAGCTTGGGATGAAAAGGTAATGAAAGACTTCAGAGACAGAAAAGAAAAACTCATCCTCCATATTAAACATGTGAAATTTATCAGGGTATTTCAGTAACTGCTCCCTCCTGTGCCTAAAGCAGGAAAGAAGTAGTAAACCGAAGAGTGTGGGCCAAAAGAGGCCATTTCCTGGGATATTCTGGATACTGCAGACAGCAGTCCAGTAACATTGGAGGATTAAGTTAGAGATCATTACAGTTCTGTAATCTATTTAAATGACAATCCTCACATTCAAGACATTTTCCTTGAGAACATGAGTCTATTTTTTTAACCCATGAACATAACCAATTTATGTGCTTTTCTCTAAAGCTATAAATCATTTACCTTACATATGTATAAATATAATGTAAATAATGCAACACATTATTTGATTAAAATGAATCAATTGTCCTTAATATTCAAATATGCAGCTCTAAATCAATTTTTTTTTTTTTGGGAGGAAGACTAGCCCTGAGCTAACATCTGTTGCCAATCCTCCTCTTTTTGCTGAGGAAGACTGGCCCTGGGCTAACATCTGTCCCTATCTTCCTCTACTTTGTATGTGGGACGCCCACCACAGCATGGCTTGATGAGTGGTGTGTAGGTCCACCCCCGGGATCTGAACCTGCGAACCCCAAGGCCACCAAAGCAGAGGGCATGAACTTAACTGCTAGGCCACTGGGCTGGCCCCCAAAACAGTATTTTAAAGGTTGTGAATCTAATGTCTAATTTATTCTTGGTAATGCAAAACATTTCTATGTTCTATTCTGAGGAATATTATATATTTTTAAAATAGTAAAAAAAAAAAAGTTTCTACCTTTCAGCCAGTTCCTAAACCTAGCCTAAATGAATTTAACTTAATTGCTCATTACAATGTCCCCCTATTTAAACTGACAGTTTTACTAAAACTATATATGCAAAAAAGCTCTGGATTAGATAATTATGTTCCAAAATACCTTACTTACAAATAAATTAATCTGTTTCTATATAGTGTCAATAGAAAATAAGATATAAGCTATGAAACACAAGTAGAACAATATTTAATCACATAGTCTCCAAAGTCAGGAATTAACATCATAACTATGGTTTTTCTATGAAATAAGAGTTGTTAGAAAGGTGGGGTAGTGCCTTAAAAGAAAAACACATATGAGAACAAGTAAAATAGAAAAACTCATTGTATTTCATAGTTTACAGAGGAGGCCTACTATCTATCTATTCATGGAAATTATGGCTCTATCACTCAAATCAAAACATACTCGAGAGTTAAAAATAAACTAAAATACTCAAGACAGGAGAGAAGGTAAACCTCTTACAAGGAGGGAGTGGCTGACTTTTGTGGAAGACGTGCTACTACAGTCTTATCAGTGGCTATTCACTTTTTTCAAAGTTGTTATATTATCCTTCTATGACCATATCTTTGTATGTCAAAGGCCCCTTTAAAACATGGGATATTTATCTACTTAGATCTTTATTTTTCTGTATTAGAGAAAAAAGATTTAATACAAACCCCTACACCCTAAAGCCCTGTTCTACTCCAGGTCACCAGAGGGCAGATACTGTTTTTTCCATGAGATTGATGCAACAAGCAAAAGGACTCTGTTATGGGATAATCTATGTAACAAGAAAGGAAGAAAAATTGATCTGTAAGGAGATTCTAATTTCTGACAGCATGGACTATTTCTCACTCTTACCACACACAGAATTCCTTCTGACTTCAAAGGAAGTTCTGAGCAGCAAGTAGACAAATATTAGAGAAATAGGTCCAAAAGCTTCCTAGAAATCAAGAATAAATACAAGTGCTCATTCTTGTTGATGTATAGGGGTAACGTGTACCATTCTCTCATTCAACAGAGAAATTTGAAGAGAGAACTACCAAAAGGCAGAGAGAGAAGGAGACACGAGTGAGAAGCTGCAGATCTGACAATATGAAACACGAACAGAGGCCAAGAGAAGGGTGAACAGGTCAGGGGCGGGGGGAAGGTAAGAAGTAACCGAGGTAGCAGAGAAAGCATTCAAGACTCTATCCGGAAACAGCTTTACTACTGCGTGTAGGGCCTTCAGGGCACACACTCTCTCCATCCCCTTCATCTACAAAACCTGATGAAGAGGAGGTGAACTGGATCGGTGCCTCTCCAACTTGAATGAGGAAAACAATCACATAGGGGTGAGTTGTTAAAATGCAGGTTCTGACTCAGTAGGTCTAGGGTGTGGCCCATTTTTAGGAAGATTCTGCATTTTCTAGAAAGCTCCAACTGATGCTATGCCAATATTCCATGGACCACCCTTTGAGTAGCAAGAAACTAGGTGACCCCTTAGGTTTTCTTTTTTCACTTCTGAAAATTGTTACTTTTTAAAATAATAATTAGAAGGAAGAATGGAATTGAAGGTGAGCAAAACTGGATCAAGAAAATAGGCAATTTGAACTAGTCAGGGGACCCATTGTACACTGCCAGAGTACCTGCATATATTTCTATTCCATTACAGCACCCATCACACTGTCCCATGACCTTCCTTTAAAATGTAATCACCCTGAAGGCAGGGCTGGGTCTTTCATTCTTGTATTGCAAAGCCTATCAAGGTGCCTAAACATTTATTTGACGAATAAATGAGGGGTGGATAATTTTTTTCATATTAGCCCTTTATTCTCTATCCCTACAGTGAAATCCAACAGTACATTTACTAGTACTAAAGCTTCTTCAGTGTCCAGCAACCCTTTGCTACAGCTCTTCCCAGATCCTCATCTTTGTCAGCATACAATTTTAACCTGAAGTCAACAGCACTTCAACCCAGTACTTAGTGAGTACGGATGTGCTCTATGAGGCTCAATGTCTCTACTTCTTTGCTTTTTCCAGGGAAAAAAAGACAATGACCCCACTTCTTTGCCCAACAAGGCAAGTCATACATTCATTCAGCAACCATTTAACAAAGCCCAGTCTTCAGCCTATAAAAGGCCACATTTCACACCATACCCTTCTCAAATTAGCCCTTGCAGTTCACAAGGGTCAGACAGTCTCACAAACTCCATCTCCAATGCCTATTATAAAAGGTGTGGTAATTTTTAGCACCTGAACCACAGCGTAACAACTCCCATCCCATGATAATATTTACCTGAAATTTCTACATGTCTTTGCAGTTATTTATGTCTTTCTGAATTTATTTGCATTAATATTTCCTTTAGTACTTCTGACAAGATTCAAATATCCTACACTTCTTTTATCTATTCCCTTTTCCACTAAAAATAAAGACTGAGTGTGTCACGATAGTGTCATACAATGATATGAAAATTCACTGTTACTAACAGGTCCCCCGAAGTCTTGAACCAAAAAAATGATGGTGGGGGCTGGCCTGGTGGTATAGTAGTTAAGTTCACGTGCTCTGCTTCGGCGGCCCAGGGTTTGCAGGTTTGGATGCCTGGCGCAGACTTATACACTGCTCATCAAGCCATGCTGTGGCGGTGTCTCATATACAAAATAGGAGAAGACTGGCATGGATGTTAGCTCAGGGGCAATCTTCCTCAAGGAAAAAGAGGAAGATTGGCAACAATTGTTAGCTCAGGGCTGATCTTCCTCAAAAAAAAAGGTGAATTATAACAGTAAAGGAAAATCATGAGTACTGAAGTTTTATGTATTTTATAATCTTTAAATACATTAAAATAATGAACTCTCCAAGTTTTCGTTAACTCAAATGTTTAAATAACATATTTTAAAGCTAAATTAAATCCTCTATTCATTTGAGTTACAGTGAATCCAAATTTAGATTATGCATATTAGAGTAAAAGAAGATATATTTCTAGACGTTGTCAATATCCTAATCCTACACAGTTATGGGTAGGATTCCATATCATGAATTTATTAGGGGAAAAAAACTGAGAAAAAAATTCTACTGAAACCTTATCCCACCTGCCCGCACTAAAGTCAAATTCATACCAAGATTCAAATGGTTTTTACGTAACAGTCTTGGAAATTCTCTATTTGAAAAGCTTTTGGGGGGAAATCAACATGGTACAAATACAAATTGACTCTAGTCAATTTGTTTGACAAATTGTCTGATTTGTATATTTTATACTATTAATATGTTTAGTAACATAATGTTTATACCTTTGTGTCTTAGTGATTTTGCTCTTATTTTGAGCCTATTAACAATTTTTAAGCCTTTCATGTTGTCATGTAAGCCTTTATTTGAACTAGAATTGTAGACTTGTAGATTTAGAAATAACCCCTTTATCTTAAAATGAGATTCAGAGAGGTCAAGAGACTTGCCGAAGAAGGTGCAGCAAGACCCTCGTGTACCCAAGCAGCTCTTCCAGTACCACTCAGTCACCACGAACCTTCAAATTAAAGAAGATAATTTCTCATCGATTTCTTCCTAAATTATTGGTACAGACGATATTTTAAGATAGAATTGTGACTATCATGTTCCTTCAAGGGAAAGAAAATAAAAGAGACCTACAAAAATTTCCCTAGCAGAAAGAAGGACAGGAGAAACTCACACAAACCAAGTCTCACTCTTTCTCAGGTGCAGCATCTGGCAGACCTGGGCTAGGATTATGCATGCTTTGGAAACCGTGACACAGAGTGGTGGGAAAGGACTAAAGATGTCGAGCCTGGAAAAAGGAAAGAGGCCTCATCAAATACTAAAAGACCTAAAGAGAGAGCAGATTCATTCTCCTTTTCCAGGGGGCGGAATGAGAAGAAGTTTTAGGGAGGTAAATTTCACCTAAATTCAGAAAATTTCTAATCACTGGGCCTTTCTTTCCGCAAGCAGAAAGAGCTGTCTCCTTTGGTAATGAGTTCCCAACCCTGGTTTTAAACTAAATTTAAGCAAACCTAAAGCTGAATCTTATAGCAAATCAAGTTCAGGAGCAAGAGGTTTTATTTTAATAATAAGAATTAGTAAGATACATTACCTTAACTCTTCCAGATCCTTAAGAGTTAACCCTTTCTCATGAAATAGTGTCCACTTAGGACATTTTGACCGTTTCATAAAGCTCACATCAAGCGGGACTGATTTATTTTCAAACAATTAGTTTGGTCAGCAATCATACAATCTTATCTACTGTATCAATTAAAATTGGATTAAAAGGCCAAGTAATGGTTATATAACTATATGTATTTGTCAAAACTCACAAACTTTTCACTAAAAAGAGTTAACTTTACTAAGTGTAAATTATTCCTTTACAAAAAATGGGAGAAAAAGTGGTCCATCTGAAGTGGGGCATCCCTTGAACGTCCTCCACCAACAGGTTTTTATTCTTAACTTGATTTGTATCCTAAAATGATGCAACATGGTGGGATAGACAGAACAGACTTTGAAGTCAGACCCTCTGCCCCTTCTGAGCTAAGAGATTTAGGGTAGGTTACTTGGTCCCTGACCTCTCAAAACTCATTATCTTTTAGTGGAGGAGAGAGACATGAAAAATCAATTGCTCTGCAGCATGATGAGTGCAAGATCAGAGATCAGTCTTAAGAACAGTGGTAGGACAGGAGGGAGGGGACAAGGTGGAATTCAAGAGCAGACATCTGAATTGTTTCTTAGGTATTTGCCAAGCAGACAGGGAGGGAGGAAGGCCTTCTTGCAGAGAGAACCATATGTATAAATAGCCCAGAAGCAAAAAATAAAACATTTATGTTGGAAACTAAGCAGGCCTGAGGTAAAGGATATATCCAAGGAAAGATGGCAGGAAATGACTGTTGGAGATTATCAGACCAGGAACAGTCTTACAAACTATGCTGAAGAGACTGGAATTTATCCTGTAGACAATGGGGAGATACTTGATTGGTTAAAATTAGGGGATCACATTTGGCTTTTAAAAGATCATGTGGAGGCAGCGGGAGATGGCCAGAAGAGGAAGGGGTACGTCAAGAGGCAGGGAAACCAGTTGGATCGGTAGTTCTCAAACTTCTGTCTGTTGCTAGGCTGCCCACTAAGAATCACCTGCGTGTTAAAAATAAAGATTCCTAGGCCCCACCCCAGATCTACTGAAGAAGAATCTTTGCTACGATCTCAAAGTTCCCTGGTGATTCCTGATGGGCAGCCAGACTTGGAGACCATATAAAGCAAGAGATGATGGAAACCTGGACTCAGTGGGCTGCACCTGTGGAAGTCACAAGACTAAAATCTACCCTTGGTGACTGATATGGTTGCGAGAGGTGAGTGAAAGAAAAGTTCAGGCTTACTCCCAGATTTCTGGCTTGGCTGGCGGCATAGATGGTAAAGTCATGACCCAGGACAGAGTGGAAAGGAAGAGGAGCAGATCTGGAAGGAGACGGTCAGGTGAATTTTCAAATGTCTTGTGTTTGAAGTACTTGTGGGACACCCAGGTGGAGGTATCCAGTAGGCTCTGGAGCTAGAGGAACTGCCAGGGCTGTAGACACATAGAAGAGTCACTGGCAATGAAAATTATCTCAGAGGTTGACATCACAAGGGAAAGAACACATAGAATGAGAAAATAAAATGAAGGAGAATTGAACCCAGGGGAACATTTAAGGAAAGAGGGGGAGAAATGGCAGCGAAGCAGGCAAAGAAGACGGAAAAGAGAAAATAACACCACGGAGACCAAGAGAGTAAGACTTTTCAGAATGATGGGGCAGCGAACAGACTCTATAGATGGAGAATCAGCTGTTCTTTTCTATTCTTTCTAATGAGGAAATAATAACTACCTCATAGGGTTGATGTGTGATGATTAAATATGAAAGTCCCTAGCACACACGGACACCACAAAGTCATTCCCTCTGTGGCATCTGATCCCCTGTCTGCTCCAAATCTTCTCACAAGTGTGTCTTACGTCAGGAATGATCTGAGCCCTTCCCATTAAAAGTCAAGCCCTTCAGTGTCTTCTAGGCTGTTTCTTCCTGATCTAGAGGAGTTCTCTAGGTCCTAAATATGGACTCTCAAGTCAGACTACCAGCATTAGAATCCCAGCCCTGTCATTTACCAGCTGAATAAACCTGACCAAGTTACTTAGTCTCTCTGGCCTTATGGATGATAGTCATTGGGAAGAATAAGCTACTACATGTATAGTGTCTGACACAGAATAAGAGCTCAATCACTGTTGCACTTCCATTATTATTGACAATAATCAAACCACTAAAATCCTCCTCTCTTCCAAGAGAAGAGGTAAGCCAAATTAAAGAAAAATTACCATCAATAATTAATCTTAGGAGACGAGTTTAAACTGAAAAGACAGAAAATTTTATAACTTATATACTGAGAAGATAGCATATTTTATAATTTATTCAGGAGATCAAATACATAACAACTCTAACTCTGAATTTTGAATTACTTAGAAAGACTTTTTAAAAAAAAAAACCCTCTTTTTCAGCTAACATAAACCAGATTTTAATAAATAATAAAATATCTGTAATCCAATTGTTTTGAAGTAACTCAAGTCCTTTAGAAGTCTCTACTTATACACAAACACCTGTAATTAATTCTTACAACAAATTATCACTATGTATATTAAAGCAACTTCCTTAAAAATCTCTAATAGACCTCCTCCTTTTTCAAAGGTTGATTTCTTTTAAAGCTTTTTATAAGTCAGGATTTCCACCAGTCAGAATGAACTTTTCTTCCCCAAGTAGTCTAAGCTTGTCATCATCTCCCAAAAGAAAAATCAGTAAAATTTTTGATTTTTAGAACATCCAAATTCCTAGAATTAACAAGAAAGAGCACAAGATTACAGTAGGAAATAATCCTAGTCAGGTGATGACTTGGGAAGTCACGTGGAGCAGAGGGAGTGTGGCACAGGAGCCAGGGACAGGACCTGAATGAAGAACAAGTGGATTCCAGCCCCAGTGGTCACTGTCTAGCCCCATGACTGTGAACCTGAAACTCTCGGAGCCTCATTTCCTTCATGGAAAATGGGAGTGATAACCAGATGACCCAATCACGGAGCTGCTTGAGACTCAGACTGAAAACCCTCCACAGGAAGCCCTCCCGACATGAGCTCACTGCACTTAAAAGTAGTAAATATGTACTTCTTTTGAAATTTGTAAAGCACACTGTGATTGCCTCTATCATACCATGCAAGCATCCAGTCACTGTCTGCTTAACCGTGTTCCACACCACCATGGACAGCGGCTGTACCGCTCTCTCTACAGCCACGAAGCCCTGCACAATGGATACACCTAGCAAATGGCTGACGACTAGCAGACTGAATGAAGGCCACCAAGTGTCTAGAAAATAAGTATTATTACTAGGGCCACTGCTACTGTGAGAATAAACACTTGAGACATTTCTAAATCTCCCTTTGATTCAGGTAAAATGAGCAACAGTTATTGATCAATATGGTTCTAAAAGATATACAGTCCTCTCTGAGGTGAAAAACAACTAACGTTCCATAAAAATCCATGCCATTGTTTGGTTTTCTTACATATATTTTAAAAGTAATAGCTTAAGAACATTTTAAAATTCTTCTTTTTCCACAGTACTACAGAGTATCAGACTATCAGAAATTAGGGACACTTCATTCCCTTGCTATTCAAAGTGTGGTCCACGCCCCAGCAGAAAAGCATCACCTGGAAGCTTACCAGAAACGCAGACTCTCAGGCCTCACTCCAGACCTACCAAGCCAGAATCTGTATTTTAATAAGATTCCCAGGTGATTTACACATACAAGTCTAAGAAGCACTGCTCTAAGTCTACTCAGAAACATGGGCCTACTTTATATAATATGTAATCACGTCATAAAAGTTTGACTTGTTCCTAGAGTCTACTGAATAAACCAGCCACTTCTTCTTCTGACAACATCTACATCTGTTTAACCCACTGTTAACAAAAGAAAAACACAAGTCTTACAACCAACTAGAGATACTGAGTAGCTTCGGAGTACACTCAAGACATTAATAAGTATGTACTACACATTATTCTCTAAAATTATTCACCCTTCTTTAATAAGTTAGAAGTAACAGGTGCAAATCAACTTCATTTTTTTACATCTGGCTATTAATCACTAATAGGCAAATGATACTGCTAAAAATCCATTTGCCTTTACTAACTACACAAAAATAATGGTTACGCAATGTCACACTGTATATTAAAGGCCCCAGAGGGAATCTGCAGTCCTTTTCTTAAGGAGGAGTTGATGTCTTCCTCCATGTATTAGAAATGCCATGAGGGTGACTGTTGTAAAGAAGAGTTTAAGAAAGATCTTATCTGACAGAGATAAACTCAATAACACCATAAGGCCTATTCTAAGTTCTAGTTTAAAATGTGACGCTTAATATATTCTCCAAGCCAAGTAAGAGCCTGGGTATCAGTAGGTGTGGAGGGCAGAAGTGGGGAGAAAGGGTCTCCACACCACTTGATACAATGGGACAGGGAACCATCTGAGATGCTCTAGAAATAAAACACAGATTCTGAAGGTGGTGGATGAATGAGTGAGATCAGTTTCCTACTGAGTTGGGGTGATGAAAGGGGAAATTTCTGTTTTAACCCCGTGTGTACTCAGCAACGAGGATGATGGTCTAGGTGTGGACGAGTGCCTGGATGAATGTAAAGGGCAGCTCTTGGAGAACGCAGAGGTTGACCAGGCAGAGGCTGGGCTAAAAAATGACCAAGAGGTCAGAGTGTGATGGGCACAGGAGGGAACAGGTCTTCACCGCAAAGGAAGGGTATGCGGCAGCGTCTGAAGTTACAGGGAACAAATGGCCTAAGAGCAGTCCAGCACAGGTTAGAACAAGAGGGCAACAATGTTCTACATAACTCAGTTGCGTAACAGTCACCCAAGAGCCTGAAAGAATGAGAGAGCAGTTATAAAGTAAAGGAAAAAAGAACTTTGGTTCCAAGTTTGCTGAACAGAGATCATGATAAAGATAGAAAGTGAGAAAAATTTTAAAGTTTCCCATAGAGAGCAGACAAACAGGGATGGATTCAGAGGCTGCAAAGGAGAAAAGACAATAACATAGATGAGGTGAGTGAATCAGCGTGTGAGTCGAGCTGAAGACTGATCACTCTGAGGTTTAATGTGGGAGCGTTAGTACCAGATGGATAAGATCCAGGGAATGTCTGTACTCACTTGGAAAATGGGGGTAACAATAGTACTCAGCCTACAGGAACACGATGATTAAACGTGATAATACATATAAAGCTCTGTTATTTCCAGCTGTGTAGTTTTAAGTCCATTCTTCATGATAGAATGGTTAAATAATACCTACCTTATGGGGATGCTGTGAACATTAAATGAGATGAGGTGTATAAAATGCACGCTACAACATTTTACCCATAACAGTCCTATACTAGAAGCTCAATAAACGCAGTGAGTTTCATCATGCGCAGATGATATCTAAATTCATGATTAAAAAAAGGACATATTTGGGGCCGGCCCGGTGGCATAGTGGTTGGGTTTGCATGCTCCACTTCTGCGGCTGGGGGTTCATGGCTTTGGATCTCAGGCGTGGACCTATGCACCACTGATCAAGCCATGCTGTGGCAGACGTCCCACACATAAAGTAGAGGAAGATGGGCACAGATGTTAGCCCAGGGCCAATCTTCCTCAGCAAAAAGGGGCAGATAGGGCTAGTCTTTCTCACCAAAAAAAAAAGGACATATTCATAAAAGCCAGTTCATAGGGAAAAGGGAAACAATGCTGGGGGTGGTGGAGGAAGATTTGTGGCAACAAGAGGTCTGGGGGGAAAAATATATATTTTATTTATAAATATACCTCGCACAGAAGAATGACACCTCACATCCTGGAAGCCAAGACAGAACGCAGATACAGAGTTTTCTTCTCACCCTATTTTCACATTTTGCTGAGATTCTCAGAAAAAGCATTCTCAAAACTGCCTCCCTGTGCTAATCTGGGAGGTTAAAGTCCAAACATCCCCCTTAATGCTGCCAATGATCTTAAGGCTTTAAGAAAATTGAAATGGTGTTTCCCTTTAGCAAAGAAAGACTGAAGAGGTTAAAGTCCAAACATCCCCCTTAATGCTGCCAATGATCTTAAGGCTTTAAGAAAATTGAAATGGTGTTTCCCTTTAGCAAAGAAAGACTGAAGATACAATCAGAGGGTGTATGTGTGTCTTAATGGAGACTCTGCTCAAAATCTTCTCTTGCTAACAGCTCTGTAAGCTGAATATCCACTGGGTAAAATACTGTTGATCCTGAATTTATTCCTTTTCACTAATTAATAATAATTTCTAGTTGTATTATGAAATTTGCTCAACACTTTCATAATTCACTTTGAATACACTTTTTTTTATGGTCCTAGCGACTCTATCACATATGGAAGTCAACTTGATCTTCTCAAGTTAAATACCACTTTTTATATTTTATATATATATTATATATTCACATATATGGTATAAATATATAAATTTATATAAATAAATATCACTTTTTAGTTTAATCTCATACAACAGCGCTCACAGCATTTCCGATGTCTCTTTAGATTATCTGTGTTGGTATTATGACTTTGTTCAGATTTAGTATTCTAAATAGTGATACTATGTAGATAAGCTAGCAGTATAAGATAAGGTAAAATAAGAGAAGACACACTGGTCAGAGGACTGATTATTGCTTTCCTGCTTGGCTAGTGTGATGGGGAGACAAAACAACCCCTTTTGGCCCATTCCCACTACAGCGCTCATCCACAAGTTACTGAGCTTCTAGGACTCAGGGACTTCCAAAGGATGGAAATAACAATGCCTGCCAGGCCTATCTCCAGGGTTCTTTGAGGTTCTTGGTAAAACTCTAAGGCAAAATACAAATGCAAGGTTGTCTTCCTCGTTATTTGCTACTTTCCAGCCCCTTGAGTACCTTTTTTAAGGCAAGAGCTATGCATTGTCTTTATCAACCCATTTTACTATAAGCTGAAAAAAAAAGAATAACTGTTTTACCATTGAACACTGAAGAAAGATCATTTCTAGAGGTGCTATCATGTTAATTCCATAATATATGAAATTCGTTTCTTTAAATTGTGGTAAAAAAACAAAAAATAACATAAAATTTACCATCATTATAACATCAAATTAACCACCATTTACTTAAAAGTGGTTAACACTTTTAAGTATACAGTTTGTGTTAAGCATATTCACACTGTCGTGCAACCAATCTCCAGAACTTTTACTTCTTGCAAAACTGAAACTCTAGACCCATTAGACAACAACTCCCCATCCCCCTAGTCCCTGGCAACCACCACTCTACTTTCTGTTCCTATGAATCTGACTACTTTAGAGACCTCACAAAAGTGGTATCATCACTATTTGTCTTTTTGCGACTGGCTTATTTCACTTAGCATAATCTCCTCAAAGCTCATCTATGTTGCAGCATATGTCAGAATTTCCTTCCTTTTAAGGGTGAATAACATTCCATTGCATGTCTATACCACATCTAGTTTATCCATTCATCCATCACTGGACATGTGGGTTGCCTGCATGAATAATGCCACTATGAACGTTAGTGTGCAAAAACATATGAAATTCTTTTACAATACATCCCTGTGCTTAAGTTTTCATTTGATAAACAAATAAAATGAAAACAGAGAAGCTTATTCCTTCTGAATACTCCAGTTCAAAATCACAAATGCTTTTACATCATTACACCTAACAGTGAGTAACTGATTCCTCTGGTTTCAAATTCCAAGACTTATATTCTAATTAAAATGTAATCACAAATAAAATATTATACCAAGGTATTTGTTTAAGAATGACAATATTCCACGAAGAAAAATACACTACAAGAGTATACAATTTTTAAAATTAACATTTTAGTTAAGGAACATACACCAAACAATTTAGTTTCTTTTGTTTTCCCCGTATTTTAAGACTCACATATTCTTAGCAATATTACTAAAATTTTAAGCCATACTTACAAAGTTAAGTTATAAATGCTCAAAGATAAAGTGCCTATAACTGAAAATCGTTGGTAATGATATATGAGAAAGTTTTACACTTTATACAGAAAAATATAAACATTAAGTTTAGACTATCTAAGCCATTGCTTTAGGAGACATTATAAAGATTCAATAAAGTAGCCTTAGGAGATCCTGAGTTTCAATCTTCTCACCGTACAGGTAGAAAGATGAGACCCAAAGAATCATGAATAACTTGCCCAAGACCGTGTAACAAGCCAGCCTCAGAAGTTGCATATTACATAATAAATGTAATGTATAACGGTATACATTACATACATAACATATTGCTGCTACATTTTGTGCGTGTGTGTGTGAGAATAAGATTAGCCCTGAGCTAACATCTGTTGCCAATCCTTCTTTTGCTGAGGAAGATTGGCCCTGGGCTAATATCCGTGCCCATCTTCCTCTGCTTTATATGTGGGATGCCTGCCACAGCATGGCTGACAAGTGGTGCATAGGTCTGCACCCGGGATCTGAACCTGTGAACCCCAGGCTGCCAAAGCGGAGCGTGCAAACTCAACTGCTCCGCCACTGGGTCGGCCCCTATCGCTACTACTTTTGACGAAACAGTTAACTCATGGTTATTCAAGGAATATCTCAATAATTAAATAGGTACAGTATTATGGCAGCAAACACAGTGCTATGTGAAAGCAGGTGCTTACATATCCATATCGCTTTGTTTTTCTATTCCTTTACCTATTTCTTGTGGAGCCAATAAGAGAAAGTAGAAAAGACTAAATGTGAATCTGTTATTTTTACTATTTGGGCAGCACTGATAATTTTGTTGGAAATGATTGGAATTATTGCATAGAATGAGGTTTTTGAATTACTGAATAATGTATGTTTGTCTGAAATTGCTTTACCTATCTCAAGAATTTTTGTGTGTGTGTGTGAGGAAGATTAGCCCTGAGCTAGTATCTGTTGCCAATCCTCTTTTTGCTGAGGAAGATTGGCCCTGGGCTAACGTCCATGCATTTTCCTCTACTTTTATACGGGATGCCACCACAGCATGGCTTGACAAGCGGTGCATCGGTCCACGCACGGGATCCAAACCTGCGAACCCTGGGCCACCAGAAGTGGAGTGTGCGAACTTAACTGCCATGCCACTGGGCCGGCCCCTATCTCAAGAATTTTTAAAAGCTGCATCTATATCCAGAATTTTAGAGCCAGATGAGACCTTAGAGATTACCTAATTCAACTCTCTGAATTTACAGATGAATAAAGTTGAGGTTGAAAAAGCAAATGGACCTGCCCAAACTCTCCCAGCTACTTAGCAGAGAGCCAGGACTAAAAACTAAGTCATCTGAACCCCAGGCCAGAGCTCTTTCCATTCTCTGTTCCACCCTGCCCTCCTCACATCCACCCACGACAGTGCTTCTGCACAGACAACGAAGAGAGAAGAATCGTATCTGATTTTATATCTCTTGAAAGTAACCATTTTATTATGATAAACAACTTAATGCTTTGATTCCTTCATTAAATTTAGTCAACGTCAATTGAATTTATGATTAACTTATGATAAAGATCATTAAAAGACTTTCTGTAATTTAGAGTGGTTCAAAACCTTATTAGTGTTTAGCAACCAAAATATATCACTATTTGAAATAATGCTAGATTAAGGTGGTCATTTCTTGATATATATCAACTCAACAAATATATGTGGCACTCTCTATCATTGGGGAGAAAAATACAAAGAAGAGAAAAAGTAAATAATAATGAAGATTTAAACAGTTCAAAACAAGAGAGTCAGAGAAAGGACGGCACATGGATGTACACGAGTCATTGCCAAAGGCAACGGGACCAGATGAAGGAATGAACTGCTCCAGGGTACCATGGTCAAAAAAGGCTTTATGAAGGAGGGACACTGTGCTGGGCTCTGGTGAAAGGGCATCTGGAGAGGTAGACAGGGGAAAGGGCAGTAAAAGCAAAAGCAACAGTGTGATGGGAAACATAAAGTTGGACATGCACACATTTTACTCCAGGGTGAGTTACCCATGTTGGCTAGAGCTGCAGGTCTGTGGGCAGGGAAATGCGGATTGACCACATCAGAATGGAAATGTGGAAACTGATTTTTGAAAGTTCATGTATTTCCTCCCTTCTCTTTTCTAAAAGTCCAAAACCATATGATTTTTAAAAATACATTCTAGTACATTCTCATCCCAAGGGAAAAATAAAACAATAGCACCTTGATGTGTTAACAGGAGAATGTCCTGATAATGAAATGGAAAGAGACATCTAAAGTGAGAAAAGACAAATTCCATTACACAACTCTTCTCTATTTGCTAATATATGTCTAATGCAAATTAACAAATGACTCAATAAATCCAAAATAAAACTTATATTAATAATATTAAATCATTTACTAATGACATTATCATATGACTTGAGAAAAAAATAAAACAAATTGAATTTTAAAGGCTGACCAACTTCTTTGTGGCTCTTAAGATCACAAAAGCATTGTCTGATATAATTATCTGTGTAATTCTTAAAACCCTGTCTCCCTCAGCCAAAGAATCTGACTGTATAAAATTGTGTCCTGACACTAGTTTTAGAATCTGCATTGCTTTACCCTCCTGGAATTCCATCTGCAATAGGATGTTCCTTCTGCTCTGTGCTGTTGGGGAAGGGACAACAGTGTCAGCCATTACAATCCAGGAGTCTGCCACCAAAACCCTGACTGTGGTGAAGGAAAAAACAAGAACCAAACAAACAAACAAAACTCTAAAATGGCATGGACGTCCTAGAGGCTTCAGGGAGGTTATGAGAGAAGGATAATTCTAGAACATCACTGAAAACACTGACCAAGGGAGATCCCACATTAGGAGCTGGTAATGTTCCACTTATTTGTCATTAATTAGCTGCCTAGAATTTAGAATGTCTTTTCTCAAAGAAACATCAAAAATAGTACTGGGTTCCCAGGCTAGGCCAAACAAACAAGCAAAACCTACTTTAGACAATAACATGGATAAGAAACGGAACATTATGACAAATAATAAATGTAACTATACTGTACAATATAAGACACATGCTCTCTGGGGCCTAGCAATCCCTGGGACAGACCTGCTCGTACCCCAGCTTACTTGAGCTGAGTTAAACGTCCCCTCCTACAAGCCCCCAGTCCTGGCAAATCAGATGACTCACTGGCCTTTAAGCACATTCCCAGTTTCCACAGATTTTTAGTCTTTGATGCCCTTTTCCTTAGTCTACCTGTCTAAATACTCTCCGACAGCATCCCCATCAACTCGACACGGTGAAACAGCTAAAATATTCTAAAGACGGAGCTCGCATATTCTTGTCACAACTCAAGACTGCAGTAAAGACAGATGAAGTAGAGATGAGAAGAGTAGAGAAGGACTTTTCGGACCTTCCCTAGGTCCCAGCAAGGGGCTAACAGATCACACTGCCCTCGACCATGGCCATGACCCTTAGACTTTGTAAGCTGCATGGGGGCAATGACCAAGTGTCCTCAGTCTCTCCCTAGAGCCGAGCACTGTGCCTGTACATGGTGAGTCATGTGGAAAGAATGAATGATTATATAAGCCTAGCTTCCAAATTTTATCATCTTTTATAGGAATCCTCCCTCTTTCTGTACCATTCATCCCCTTCTCCCCTCTGTTCCCTCCAAAGTGAGTTTAAGGACCCAGCTAGGCTGGCCTTTTATGCTCTAACTTCAACTCCCAAGTAGACGTAAATTTTTCACCAAAATATGGGATACTATATCTGTGAACAGAGAGCAATGCCAACCACCCCCCCAACACGTGCATTCATGTGTATACATACTCCATGAACAATGGCTGTTTAAAAACATGTGATCAAAAAGAAATATGGTGGCTCAGGAGATCTCTGGCCTTACCGTGGGCATGCTGGCCTTCCAGGACGTTTCTATGCTACATGTCAGTTACACAAAAGGCTACTGATAAGTACTTACTAAAATAATAAATGAATACAATGGATAATGTAGATAATTAGGGTATTTATAGATTGGGGAATATTTAGATTCATCTGTTTAAAAAGTTTATATATAGATTTTCTTGATTAGATATACACTTGGAGCCCAGGATGCCAGGGCTAATAATTTTAATGTACTCATAAAGTGAGAGAACAGAAGAAAAAAACAAATACAATGACATCAGAGTACCTACTCCCACACCACTAACTGGTATAAAGTCCCACATCACCCTATATAATATAAACCAAGATTAACTTACTTGTTCAAAGTGTTTAAAAATATAACACAGGGAAGTAGAAAATTATTTTTGTTGCTTTTCTAAAAGTACAGCTCTTTCAAAGTTTAAATTCCAATGTACAAAGTGTTAATAATATAGTAAAAGTAACACTTTCTGTGTTAATACACCATGAGTCATATTCTGTATTTGTGAGATATGTACCGATGAAAAGCCCACATTTTAAACATTGCTTTGGACGTGTTTTATTAAATAGCACCATTTGATATAACAGATCCAAACGATATTTCTCCAGAAACTGTTTGCCCTAGGGCAAAAATCTCTTGGATCATCAAATATATTCTATAGATCTGTAACTATTCCTGTCATGACAGTCCAAAGTAGATGTAGATTATTTACACTGAGGTAGAAACCTCAATGGAGAGAAATATTTAACGAACTCATGAAACAGAAAGATGGAAGCACAGAACCACAGTCCCGGGTACGGGAGCATCCATGGCATGGCGCCGTGCTCATTTCCTGCTCTCGCAGAATAATCTGTATCCCTTCACCACACTCACGCCACTATTTCTCAAGACCAATTTTCTCTCCACCCATTTTTATTTCTCCCTCTTTCCAAACATCTGACTCATCAACTTTTTCTTCAGCCTCATCTAATTAGATACTTTTCTACTCTGAAACTCCTTCACCCAGATTTTCATGAAATTATACCGAGAAGAGATCCTCTTGGAGTTGGAGCAGTGTGAATGAGGCAAAGAAAAAGAACATGGAGAGCACGGAAAAGAGGGGGAGGCAGTGAAAGGAAATGGGACACCACAGGCTTCATGTTTGTTCTGCCTGAATCTGAAAAATATTCCTCCTTACACAGCAGCAAGGCAGAGCAGACTATATCCCACTAAGCCTCTGTGCTGGTGAAGAAATACCATCTACCTACACTAGGTAGCTCGTTACAGAAAGCAAGGACGCTGTCTCAGGTTTCGTAAGTGGATAGCCAGGGCATGGGCGAATACCTCCCCTCCCACCTCCGAGTGAGAGGTCACTTGTGTTCCAGTGGCTACCCTCACTTCTCAGGCTTGGCTCACAATATTATATTATTTTATACACCCTTCACAGGCTAGTAGTAAGCTTTCACACGAGGCAACTGCACAAAATTTTCTATTTCATTCATGATTTCTTTTTTTTTTTGGTTAGGAAGACTGTCCCTGAACTAACATCTGTGCCTATCTTCGTCTACTTTGTATATGGGACACTGCCACAGCATGGCTTGATGAGTGGTGTGTAGGTCTGCACCTGGGATCTGAACCTGGGAACCCCAGGCTGCTGAAGTGGAGCGCACAAACTTAACCACTACGCCACCGGGCTGGGCCCTCATTCATGATATTTTTTACCCAAACATCATTAGGAACCATCACAGAAGGGTGTAGTCTACCTTTGCTCTCAGCTGTTCTGAGACTCAAGAGATAGGAAAGCTCTGAGATAGGAAGGGAATGACAGACAGGAATGAGAACTCCCGGGTGTGGCTCTATACGAAGACTGGAGGACCTCAACCATGTCTGAATTCTAAAGTATGCAAAGTGCAATCACCTGCCAAAGAGCTGGTCTGCTGCTCAGCTCTGAGCAATTGTGTAATGGGAAACCCTGATGCAATGTTTAAATAGTCAAATCACAGAGATGAAGGGAAGGGTACATCTTTCCCAGTTTTCGTAGGTAAAGGAATATCCTCAGTGTACCAGTATGTAGAAAAGACTTAAAAAGGAAAAAAATCCATTAAAAACTGTCTTTTAACCATTTTCAATTGCAATGTCTAGTTAAATAGCTTATTTCTCAATGTCAAACTTGAGATCTAGGAAACAATACACTTTTCTAAAGAAGTTAAAGCCACATCAATGTCAAAGAATCATTTTTCTCACACAGAAGTAATTCCAGCAACACATTTTCTCCACAGCATATATCCCATGTATTGTACTGTATTCAAGCTGTACCCGCTATCCCATTTACTCTAACAACAAACACAAAAACTACAGGAATAGATTTTCAGTTCTAGGGATGGAAGGCAGAGTCATAAGGTGCAATGCTAATTTCATCCACAGCTGGGATGCAGTGCAATACTGCAAAAGGACTAAAAAATTTAAATCATAAGATCATTTCTAAAATCCTGTTAACCTAATTTTTCATTTCAAAAACTTCTAAATTCTTTAAAACCAAAAGCAACTGAAGCAAATGAAGAAAACAAATGGTAAAACGTAAAAATAACATATTACAATTGCTTCCGCCAGAAGAGCTGCATAAGTCAACCGGTTGACAGCCCTGTCAAATAAACTGCAACAGCTAAAGGGAAAAGTTTGCTGATTTAAGAAAACCGTGTATATGCAGGCTTCTGGGACAACCTCTAGAGGCTGCTGTAGAGACCCCCTTCCGAAAGACTCATTTCTTCCCCGGGGTTTGAGCCTCTCCCTCCCCTGACTGCACTGCACTGCGCAAGGCGGTTACAGACAACCACTTCAAACGTGTGCCGTTGAAGAGGCCTCAGAAACCAGCATTCTTCCAGGTTCAAGGAGCCAAACAACGGCTTTTTACTCTTCATTCCCGATTATACTGTAGATGGATAAGCTAGACTAGAAAATACTAGCAGGTTGTGTCAAAGCAACCAGGAGGGCGAAGAAGTAAAAGGACAGCTACCATCGGAGCCTCCCCCTCCCGCAGCCATCTCTCCGTACGGAATATTATTAAACGTTAAAACCAATCCCGCGCAGAAGTTAGAACTGTCGGATGAGATGTGGAGATGTGGGAGTACAGGGTGGGGCGGCTCCTGCGACGAGCTCTTAGCTGCACAGGCTCCATCTGGTATGTCAGCTCCTGCATCCGAGGAGCTGACGAGAGATGGTGGAAGCTCAGAGGAAAACCCTGCGAGCGTCGCGGGCAGGAGGAGGCCTTAACGTTCGGATCAGATTAACCAGTGCCCGTCCGCGGCCCCGCGCCCCGGCACCTCCTCTGATCCGCAGCACCCCAACAGCCTCGGGGGGGGGGGCTGCAGGGCCGGGCGCTCCGTGGCCGGGCGAAGACGGGGAAGCCAGCGGCTTTACCTGCGATGGACCAGGTCCAGCGGTAGAACTCCACGGTGTCGTTGAGCGCCGTGGACACCACGTTCAGGACACTGCCTGGCTCCGAGTCCAGGAGCCCCATCGCGGCGGTAAGCAAGCGCTGGCGGCGGCTGGGGGGAAAGCGGAGACCCCGCGGGAGGGGCGACCTCGGAGGCGACGGCCGAGGTAGTGAGCGGCAGCCGGGGACCCTCTTACGGCGGCGGCCCGGCTGCGGCTTCTCCTCCTCCTCGGGGCGCCGCGGCGGCGGGGATGCGGCGGCGGCGGCGAGCCGGGCGGAGGAGAAGGTGCCGTCAAGGCTCCCAGGAGGAGGAGGAGGAGGAGGAGATCCTGCCGTGAGCGCCGGGCACTGCACCAGACTGCCTCCTCGCGCCGCAGCCGCTCCAATCTCCTCGGCCCGCGTCACGTGGGCGCGCGGGGGGCGGGGGGCCGGCGCGCCCCTCCTCCCGCCCGCGCGCGGGGACTCTTGCGCAGGGGTGTAGCGGTCGGGGGGACGGCCGGGGCCGCGCAGGCGCGCGCCGCCCCGCACCCCTCGTTCCTACCCTCTGACCTGGTCGCGCCGGAGCGAGACACCTGGGCAGCTCCCTGTCACCTCCCCCCGCGAGTCTCCCCAAGCTCCTTCCCCTCCTCCCTCCCTCCCCGGCATCGGGCCCTGGCGGAGGAGTACGCCGCCTTCCCACGGGTGACCTCGCGTCCGCCCCGGATCCGTCTTAGGAAAAAGGACTAGGAAGAATGGGCATCTTCTGGGCCAGGATGAGGTGGGCGAGGTGCTTTGGTCCTTGCCTGTCACTGGCTTCGATTTCCCTTGTCTTCTGTGTCTTGTACCCCCACCAGCGCGTGCTTGTCACTGTGACAAGGGAAATGCACAGGTTATCCCTCTAAATAAGTGAAGGGATGTTTGTCTTCCTTGCTACAATGAAGGGGAATGGACTTTGGAGTCTACTCATTAACAGATTAACAAATGATTGAATGAATCCTTGCATGTGTTCTGTAGACCCTTTTAATATACATGGAATAACCAAAGCAATATAATTGTGTTAAATGAGGCCATTAGGAGTTCAGAGAAGAAGGAGGATGGAGAGGGGCCTTACAGTTGGAGAAGTCCACCTGAAGGAGTTGAGGTGAATCTTAGAGGACAATTGTTCAGGAAACAAGGGGCAATCTAGGCGAGAGAGGAAAAAGTAATTTTTTTATTTTTAAAAATTGTTTAGACAAGAAGGTGGGAGGCAATAGGAGAATCTACCCCTGAAAAGTGAACCCTTGAAAAGTAGCAAAAATATAGTACCTACAGTTGGTAATATGATAGTTTGGCATCAAACTAGACCTTTGAAAACAGTCCAATAAACCTTTCACCTACTTTTTACTTAAACATGTCACCTACTTTTTGTTTAACCTTTTCTCCAATTGTTGGTTTAGGATGCTACATTTAAAGGCCACTGAGTCAAGTGTGTGTTTCTGCCCTTTGACACTGTTAAAATAATATGAATGCTATCTTTCATCATATTTATTTGATTTACTTATTTTCCAATTGACCTGGTCATATATTCTTTGACTATATTTTATATTAGAAGTATCGTGGAGGATAAGAATTATTTTTGGCTCCTCGTTGAGGACATAACCCAGTGCTAGAAATAATAATTAATAAATATGATGATAAAATTTTATACTTCTTTCAGAGCATAATAAAGATTGTTATAAGTGG
Organism: Tapirus indicus; assembly: GCA_031878705.1. NCBI lineage: Eukaryota > Metazoa > Chordata > Mammalia > Perissodactyla > Tapiridae > Tapirus > Tapirus indicus. The sequence continues at coordinate 7,361,203 of CM062933.1, forward strand.
CAGAAGCTTCAGGGAGAGGTGAAGGTAATTAAAAGTAACTGATTTATTGTATCACTCAAGGAACCAAAGTCTTCAGTAAATGCTCTGTTCCTGAAATTAACCAAATAAAATGTAATTTATCAAATATATTTGCCAGGTTAAAGTTTTTGGATTGAAATGGTTTCTCAAGTCTCAACCCCAAGATATGTGTATCAGACAGGTTCTAGTAACAACATAAAAAAAATCCAGTAAGTCTCTATATTTGGCAAGTGGATAAAGATCAATGTTCTATTCATGTACTTTGATGATTAGCAAAGTTCAGAGTAGTTTGAACTTCATCTAGAAGATTGATTACCATTTTTATATTGTAAAATCTTGGATGCTTTTTATGGAGGACTGATCCCCCCACCCTCACCCCAATTCACACACACAAAACCTCAGCATCTTTACTTGTTTAATACAATGTGAAATTTTTTTAACTGCTTCAGCTATTTCCCCACTCTCTTTTAGTGGAGGCCAACTTAAGTCCTTCTGTTCACTAGGGGGCACCTATCTCATATAAGAAAATCCTCGACAAGTGATGACAAATATAAGTGAGGAGTGACAGACTTCCTCCACACTCTACCTGGAAGAGTAGTATGTTTATTTGCTTTTACAAGCTGTCCAAACATACACCAAGAACCAGAGCCCTAGAACTTACCTGCTCTGGAGCCCGATTACCCCACGTGGAGACTAATAATCCAGTACTCAGTTCTCAAGTGGTTTACAAGTACCAGTGACCGACCAATGCCAAAGCCCACCTAGGCTGCTTGTGCAAAGGGAGGGAGACCTGCATGCCCACTCACCTGGAGTGACAGCCGTCTAACCAAGATCTCAGCGGCATCATGACACAACAATATCAAATATAAGTATCCATAGTATTTGCAAAATTTTGGGAATAGCGTTCCTTGGTGTGGATTGAATACAAATAAGATACAGTTATCGACAAAAACTGAGATGATATGATTGTAGTAAGAAATGATTTTATATAAAATAGCAAAATATTTTAAAATGTCTTACAGCTTATACAGAGTTAACAATATGCATCAAGCTATCCATTTTTTTGTCTCGTGTTTCCACCTTTCCATGTTGGCAATACCGTCAGCAACCTGTGCTTTCAAGGAATAGTGAACCTGGGAGGCTGTTGAATCAGGAGTGAAAGGAAGTAGTCTGATAAAGAAGAACTGTGGAAAGACCCTCAATCTTACAGAAGAAAATTTTGCTAAGTGGATAATACAGAAAATGGAGAATATCTTGATGGTACTAATTGCTGTGCATTAGTTCTAGTCTTTTGTTTTATTCCACTCCTCCCCCACTCCACGAAGATAAAAAATATGTAGTACCCGTGACGTAATACAGGTTCTTAACTAATTTGGAATTACAATCTTTTCCTTAAGGCATCTTTCATTTTAGAATTTTTAAGATGCTTATTTTTTGTTACTTTGTATACAATTATTTTAATTTTATTAAATGGATATAGAGTCTCCTGATAATGCATGAACATTGAAAAAGTAACAAACAATACAATGAAGCAAAAATCCCCCCATAATCTTATCTCTCATTCTTAATAGAGATTATTTTTCCAGATTTTTACATGCTTATATAAGCTCTTTTTTCTTTACAAAATGGTTATTTCTTACAATGCTGTTCCATAATCTGTTTTTTAAAAACTTAATGATAGATCAGAAGCACTTTTCAATGTAGAAATACCGACTACTTAATATTTCATTATATGGATATGCCATAATTTATTTAACCACTACAATATATATGGGCATTTAGATTGTTTCCAATATGAGCTGTTATATCCATTTGGCTATTAGTAGCCCTGTATGCACGATTTTGTGAACTTGTCTAATTATTTCTTAGCATAAATTTCTACAAGGGAAATCTCTGGGTCAGGAAGTTTTAATTTAAAAATTTTGATACATGATGCTTGATTATTCTCCAAAAATGTTGTATCAATTCACAATTCCACCAAAAGGTGTGCTATGAACGTGTGCTCATTTCCCCACACTCACTCTCCTTGCTAAATTTAATTGTGCTTTGTAATTGTTACCAATCTGAAAGGCAAATATTGATATTTCATTGTTGCTTAACAGTTCATCATGTTTTTGGCATTTTAGCTTTTTTTGAGAATTGCCTATCTGCATTCTGTACACATTTTATATTACCAGTGTCTATGTTTTTATATATTTAAAAGAGATCTTATGTAATAAGATAATTAACAGTTTGCTATATATGTTGCAAATGTATTTTCCCAGTTTACTTGTCTTATACTGGATTTATTATATTTTTAACTGAGCATATTGGAGGCTTGGGATAAGTTAGGTTCCACCAGAATTATCTATCAGAATGACTCTTGGTCTTTTTAAAAAAAAAGATTCTTGGTCTTTTCTTCGGCTTTTTCCAGGAGCATGTGCTACTCCCTTCCCAAGAATCTCAGCTGCAAATATCTTGCACTGTATATTCATTATTTGAGGGTCACACAGTATGTACATCTATACACCCAGTCTGTATTCTTTCTCTTTTATAGGTCAATGCCATTGGTCCAGTCTGTCTTCACATAGCCATATTTAAAGGCCATGTAGCCACAATTCAAGTCTTGCATTCAAAGGCATAGTGATAAGAGTCCCAGACTGTGATATCTCTGCCAGTTCTTCCTGGCTTGGTTACACCGAGGAAAGTTCTGTCACTCTTGACTGAACATTGTCTGGGTTTCCAGTTACTTAATTTACTGTGTCCTATAACATCTCCATCTTCACCAGTGACGTAAACCTTGACCAAGAAATCTGATAATAAATGGAAGATGTTAAGGAGAATGCCTCTTCACCCTGCTCTTCTCATTCCTAAAGATCAGTCTGGTTTCACTGTAGGAGAAGACAAAAGGGGCCCCTGAGAGGAAATTAATTTGCCATGATAAAGAGAGTAAACTGGCTATATTTCAAGGACTTAGCATAAAAACCCAACTCTTGGTTCCAGGCCAGCATTTAACTGATGGCAGAAGCCATTCTTCGCCAACCATCCTGATATTCTGGGACTGCCTTAAGGAAAATGACTATATGTGAATGAATTTAAAGAAATTTGCTAATAATGACTGTAATGTTTTGGGCCAGCAGCTGTGCAGTGGAACTCTCATGGAAAATGAATGATCACACAAAAATGAATGACCTCCCTCAGACCTTGGAGAAACAGCCTTGACCGTGAAGAATCCATGTACAAAACTAAAAGGCAAATAACAACTGAGGGAAATATTGGTTCCTACAGCATCACTTACATATCTGGTCCCTCTTTCTCATTCTTTTTCGTCGGCTCCTCTTCTTTCTGACCCTTGAATGTTAGAATTCTTTCTGATTGCATTATAGTCTTCTTTTTTTCTTATATTACACTTCCTATCCAAATCATTTGATCCATTCTCATGGCATTGGTTGCCATCTGTTTGTGACTCCTGAATATATATCTCCAGCTTAAATCCATCTTTCAAGCTCATATATTTCACAGCTTGTGTGATAGTTTTTCTTTAATGTACCTTGGCCATCTGATTCTCAGCATGTTAAAACCTATCCCCCTCATCTACTCTTCCTTCATAGTTCTCTGTTTCCACACATGCCAGAAGTCATCACTGACATTTTGTTCTCCCTTACCACTCACATCCAACCCATGATCAGCTTCTATCAATGGTACATGCAAAATATATCTTGACTCCTTCCGCTTCCCTCAGTTCTACAGCATACTCTTTAACCTCAGCCTCCATCATTTCCTCTTCACCTTAATCCCGCAAGTCACCTCTTCACTGGTCTACGTGCATCCATTTCCTGCCTTCCACACTTTATTCTCACGTAGCAGTTTGAGTATTCTTTTAAAATTGCCCATCAGATCATAACGCTTCTTAACTTAAAACTTCCTAATGCTTCCACTGCTCTCAGGATGCTCCAAAGCCTCCACATATGCTCCTGTCCAGCACTCCTCTGCTGGTTCTGCCTTCACTCTGGAGTGAAGCTGTCCTGGACTTCTTTCCTTTTCTCCAAAGAGCCAAGCTCCTCCCTGCCTCAGGCCTTTTGCACATGACTTTTCCCTTTCTTGAAATGCTCCTCCACAACCTCCTATTAGCACTAACTTCTGCCTTACCATTAATATCTCACTTCTGTGGAGAAGCCCTTCCTGATCCCACAACTAGGTTAGATCCCTGTTTCATGCACCTTCATGGTGTCTTGTACTTTTCTATCATACTATTTGTATCATTTAGTATTATGTCTGCATATATATTACAGAAAAACTCCATATAAGAGTACCTGAAACACGATAGAAGGGTTTTTTTTTTTCCCTGACTTAAAGGAAGTCAGAAGGCAGGCAAACCAAAGCTAGTAGAGAGAAAATGGTCAGTAAAAGGTAAGCACCTTATCACAGCTTCAAAATATATAAAACAGTTTTTTACAGACTAAGGAAAAAACTTGACAAATTCAAAATCATTGTTAAAGAATTTAATACCCTTCTCTTATAATTGATAGAACAAATGGACAAAAAATAAGCAAAAATATAGATTTGTATCACAGTGTTAAACCACTTTACCTGGTTGAGGTTTGTGGGATACTATATCCAATTACTGCAGAATAAATATTCTTTTTAGTGCACATGGAACATTCACAAAGATCTACAATTTTCTGGGCCATCAAATGATTCTCAATAAATTTCAAAAAATTGAAATAATATACTCTATGTTCTCTGACCACAAGGGAATTAAGTAAGAAATCAATAACAACAAAATACCCATTAAATACCTAATGACTTGTATATTAAGCAATGTGAGGTTACATAACACATGGGTCAAAAAAGAATTCAAGGTAGAAATTAGAAAATTTCCCAAACTGAATGACAATTAAAACTCAGCAAACTGAAATACATGGGATGTAACTAAAGTAGCCTTTAGAGAAACAAATAACTTCAAATACTTTTATTAGACAAGAAGAAACATTTACAATCAATGTTCCAAACTTCTAACTTAAACAGACGGGGAAAAAAGTAAATTAAAATAAAAATAAGTAGAGGAAATAAAATAATAAAGATAAGAGCAGAAATAAAAGGAAATAGAAAATAGACAGTCAATTGAGGAAATTGATGCAGCCAACAGTAGATTCTTTGAAGAGATTAAGAAAACTGATAATCCTTGGGCTAGGCTAATCCAAAAAAAAAAAAAAAATAGAGAATGAACGAAAGTTAGAGAACCTACAGGCATTAAAAGGATAATAAAGGGCCAGCCCTGGTGGACTAGTGGTTAAGTGCGGCACACTCTGCTTTGGTAGCCCAGGTTCAGTTCCCAGGCGCACACCTACGCTTCTCGTCTGTCAGTGGCCATGCTGTGGCAGTGGCTCACATACAAAAAGAGGAAGACTGGCAAAAGATGTTAGCTCAGGGTGAATCTTCCTTAGCAAAAAGAGGAAGATTGGCAACATATGTTAGCTCAGGGCAAATCTTCCTCAGGAATGAAAAAGGATAATAAGGTAATATTATGAACAACTTTATGAGAGCAGATTTGATAAATTGGATAAAAGAACTAGTTCCTTGAAAAATGTAATTTATCAAAACCAAAACAAGAAGAAATGTAAAATCTGAATAGTACCCCAAAACTATAAAAGAAATTGAGATTATAGTTTAAAAATGTCCCAAAAAAGCTCCAAGCCTAGATAGCATCCTTGCCATCTCTGGAACACTTAGGGAAGAACAATATCAATCTTACACAAATTTTTTCAGAATATAGAGGAGAAGGTAACTCTTCTTAACTGATAATGTCAGCATAACTCTGATATCAAAATCTAAAAGGACTTGTAAAGAAATGTAAATTAGAGTTCAACATTCTTCATGAACATTGATGTAGAAACCCTTTTAAAATTTATCAAATCAAATTCAGCAAAATATAAAGATAATACATCTTTAACATGTATGCACCTAATAACAGAGTGTCAAAATACGTGAGTCAAAAACTAATAGAACTGCAAGGAGAAATTGAAAACTCCATTATTATAGCTGGAGACTTCAGCACCTATATTTTAGTCATTGATAAGTCAGGAAGGCAGAAAATCAGTAAGGATATAGTTGACCTAAACAACACTATCTGTCAACCTGATCTAACTGACATAAAATACTCCATCCAACAACAACAGAATACACCTTCTTCTGAAGCACATGTGGAGCATTCACCATGAGAGACTACATTCTGGGCCATAAACACACCCAGTCATACAAAGTATGTTCTCAGACCACAATACAATTAAACTAGAATTCAATAATAGAAAGATAACTTGGAAAACCTCAACTATTTGGAGATTAAACAACATATTTCTAAATAGCACGTGGGTCAAAGAAGAGAAATTTAAAAGTATTTTTAACTAAATGAAAGTATAACATTAAAATTTGTAGGATGCAGCTGAAGCAGTGCTTAGAGAGGTTTTTTTATAGCATTAAGTGAATATATTAGAAAAAAAGATCTAAAATCATTAATCTAATCTTCCATCTTAGGAAACCAGAGAAAGAAGAGCAATGTAAGTCTAAATGGAGCAGAAGAACAGAAATAAAAATTAGAGCAGAAATCAGTGAAATTGAAAATGAGAACAACAGATAAAATCAACAAAATGACAAACTACGTCTTTGAAAATGTCGATAAAGTTGCCAAACCTCTAGTCAGGCCAACCAAGAAAAAAGAAAGAAGATACAAATTTTTAACATCAGAAATGAAAGATTGGTCATCACTACCGGTCTCATGGACATTAAAAGGATGATAAATGAATACTCTGAGCTAATCTCTGCCCACAAATTTTATAACTTAGATGAAATTGACCAATTTCTTGAAAGACACAAACTATCAAAATTCACACAAGGAGAAATAGAAAATCTGAATAGAATTATATCTATTAAAGAAATTGAATCAATAATTCATAACCTTCCAAAAAAGAAAGCACCCAGTCCCAGATGGTTTCCCTGGTAAATTCTACCAAACACTTAAGGAGGAAATTGTACCAATTCTCTACACTCTCTTCCAGAAAATGGAACCAGAGGGGATACTTTCTAACGCATTCCATGAGGCCACTATTATCCCAATACCAAAACCAAAGACATTACAATAAAAGAAAACTACAGACCAAAATCGCTCGTAAACATAAATGTAAAAATCTTCAACAAAATATTACCAAATTAAATGCAGCAGTGTATAAAAATAATTAGACTCCAAGATCAAGTGGGATTTGTTCCAGTTATTCAAGGCTGGTTCAGCATCCAAAAATCAGTGTAATCCATCACACCAACAGGCTAAAGAAGAAAAATCATATTGATTTTATTAACCAATACAGAAAAGACATTTGACAAAATCCATCATTCATTCATGATAAAAACTCTCAGCAAACAAAGAATAGAGGGAATTTTCTGAACTTGGTAAAGAATCTCTACAAACAACTTATAGCCAACATGATACTTAAGGGTGAGAAACTAGAGATTTTCTCCCTAAAATGGTGGACAAAGCAAGGATACCTTTTCTCACTACACCTATTCAACATCATACTAGAAGTCCTAGCCTGTGCAATGAGACAAGAAAAGGAAATAAATGTATGTAAACTGGAAAAGGAGAAATAAAACTGTCTTTATTCACAGATGACATGATTATCCATGTGGAAAATCCCAAGGAATCAACAACAACAACAACAAAATAAGCTCTTGGAAATAATAAATAAATATAGGAAGTTCATAGGAGATAAGGGTAATATACAAAAGTTAATTGCTTTACCAGTAATGAACAATTGGAATTTAAAATTTAAACAATATCATTTACAATGGCATCTAAAAAAATGAAATACTTCAGTATTAATCTAACAGATATATAATCTAAATTATATACAAGATCTACATTTGAAAACTACAAAACTCTAATGAAGTAAATAAAAAAGATATAAATAAATGGAGAGATATGATATTCTGTATTCATTGATTGGGAGACCAAATATTGTTAAGATGTCAGTTCTTCCCAACCTGCTCTACATGTTCAATACAATACCAATCAAAATACCAGCAAGCTGTTTTGTAAATATTGATAAACTGATACTAAAGTTTTTTATGGAATTCAAAAGACCTAGAATGGCTAACACAATACTGAAGAAGAACAAAATTGGAGTAAACTACCTGATTTCAAGACTTGCTCTAAAGCTACAGTAATCAAGACAGTGTGGTAGGGGAAAGACTGGACAAATAGAACAATGTAAATAATAATGAGCCCAGAAATACAACTGATCTTTGACAAATGAACAAAGGCAATTCAATGGGGAAAAAGATAGTCTTTTAACAAATGGTGCTGGAAAAATTGTGTCTATATACAAAACAAAGTAAAATTTAAAAACCCAGACAGAGACTATATATCTTTCACCAAAATTAACTTAAACTGTATCATAGACCTAAATATAAAATGCAGAATAATAAAATTTCTAGATGAGAACTTAAGGAGAAAATCTACGTGACCTTGGTTTTGGTGATGAGTTTTTTACATACAACACTAAAGCACAATCCATGAAAGAAAAAAATTAAGTATTAAAATAAAAAACTTCTGTGAAAGACTCTTCAGAGAAAGAAAAAACAAGCCACAGACTTGGAGAAAATATTTGCAAAACACTTATCTGATAAAGGACTTGTATCCAAAATATACAAGGAACTCTTAAAACTCAACAATAGTAAAAGAAACAACTCCATTTAAAAGTAAGAAAAGGATCTGGACACTTCAAAGAAAGTATACAGATGGTGAATAAACATGTGAGATGCTTAATGTCATTTGTCATTAGAGAACTTCAAATTAAAACAATGAGATACCAGTACATGTCTATTAGAAAGGCTATATTCCAAGAAAAATGAGAACAGCAATTGCTAGTGAGATTATAGAGCAAGAAGAACTCTCACTCACTGATAGCAGGAGTGCAAAGTTGTACAGCTACTTTGGAAGAGGGTTTAGCAGCTTCTTGCAATGTTAAACATAGCCTTACCATACAATACAGAAATTGTGTTCCTGGGTTCCTACCCAACTGAATGAAAACTTATGTCCACACAAAAACTACACATGTTTATAGCAGCTTTACCCATAATCACCAAAAACTGAAAGCAACCAAGCTACTCTTCAATAGATGAAAGGATAAACAAATTGTGGTACATCCATACAATGGAATTTTATTCAGCGTAAAAAGAAGTAAGCTATCAAGCCATAAAGACATGGATGAGACTTAAATGTGTATTGTTAAATGAAAGAAACTAGTCCAGAAAGGCTACATACTGTATTATTCCAATTATTTGACATTTCTGAAAAGGCAAAACTATAGAAACAGTAAAAAGATCTGTGGTTTCCAGGGACTCAGGGAGATGGAAGGAGATTGAATATGCCTAGTACAGCAGTGAAATTATTCTGTATGATATCATAATGGTAGATAAATAACACTATCCATTTCTCACAAGCCATAGAACTTTACAGCGAAGAGTGAGCCTTAACATATGAAAAAAATGTTTAAATCCTTTAGGAGGTTGGGTAATCCCAGGTTGGAATATAGGCTGTGACAAAAGAATCTAATTGTATTGCAAAATGTATGGGCAAAAGTTGCCCATGGTAAAAGTTGCCAACCTAAGTAAATTTGGAAATGAGTAGAGTCAGTAACACTAAAGGCAAAAGGAATGGCACATAGGCAATGCACTCTAGTTGATAAAGTTGTTTCCCACTGGGGTATGAGTCAAAAGTTCTGATATTGCTAAATGTATATACTAGAATTGAACAATTAAGTAAATGGATGGCAAATGGTGTGAACCAGGTTTCTCACTGTCGGAGTAGAAGTTCACAAAAAAACAAGGAGAGGAGATTAGAACGATCTATGTGGTAAGAGATTAGTGTTAGAGGCACCAGTATGAACTCATTTAGGTTAATATAGATACAGGTGGTTACACATATATTTATAGATATGTGTATATACGCTTAGTACCTAGACTTTGGTTTCTCACACCATTCTCTAATCAAAGTAACCAGGGATCCTTGGAAAAATGACTGAAGGCAGGAAATGTATAAGATGATCCTGGAATATCTCTTAGTATCAGAAAATAAAGAATTGCTCAAAGAGGGCCAGCTCTGGTAGCCTAATGGTTAAGTTCAGCGCTCTCCACTTTGGCAGCCTGGGTTTGGTTCCCAGGCACAGACCTACACCACTCATCTGTCAGTGGCTGTGCTGTGGTGGCAGCTCACATACCACAAAAAAAGAGGAAGATTAGCAATAGATGTTAGCTCAGGGTAAATTTCCTCACCAAAAAAAAAAAAAAAAAAAAAAAGAGAGAGAGAGAGAGAACTGCTCAAAGGAAAAAACCCAAATTGGTACAGCAAAAGGAGACAGGAGACAACTGGAGGAGCTCCCAATGCCCAAAGCAGGAACACTTGGTGCAACAAAATAAAGTAGTATTGTATTGTAACCCAAAGTGTAAAATAAATATCCATGAATCCATACTGATATAAATAAATAATTGAATCAGTGAAGAAATGGGGAGTAGGAGATAAATAACCCTTGCAGAAGAATTCTAAACAATTATATAGATGCTCCACCTTCCAAGAGGTGGCGCTCCATCTCTTGCAAGGTGGATCATAACACCCCACACCTTAAGTAAGGGCTACATGTAGTGGCTTTCTTCCAAATAGTATAGTATGGAAAGGGGGAGAAAAGAGTAACATTACAATGTGTAAACCTGACAAACACTACAGGTGATCAAGGTCAACATCAACAATGATAAGAAATGTTGATAGTATGTACCCTTGCTCTGATGTAATAAAAATGGCACTTTACCTATGTGGACTTTCTCCCCCAAACCCGTAACCCCGGTCTAATCATGTGAAAAACATCAGACAAATTCCAATACAGGGATATTCTACAAAATATCTAACTGGTACTCCTCAAAACTGTCAAGATCATCAGAAGCAGGGAAAGTCTGAGAAACTGTCACAGTCAAGAGGAGCCTAAGGAGACAGGAAAACTAAAAGTAATGTAATATCCTGGACAGGATCCTGGAACAGAAGAAGAACATTAGGTAAAAACTAAGGACATCTGAATAGAGTACTGACTCAGTATTGGTTCTATAATTGTACAATTGTACAATAATTGACAAATGTACCATACTAATGTAAGATGTTAATAATAAGGGAAACTGAGTGTGGGGTATATGGGAACTCCTCACTCCCTTTGCAATTTTCATTTAAATCCAAACTGTTATAAAAAATAAAGATTATTTTAAAAATTATAAATAAATAAAATGTGAAAAAATAGTTATAACTTTTTGCAATAAGTTCAAGCATAGGAACATATCTCCTAAAGAAATAACTTCTATGTATCTTATGTAAAATAGGTTTAATAATAGTACTTACAGCATAAGCAGGTTATGAAGCTTAAATGAGGTCAGCCATATAAAGTACCACAAGTACCCAATAAATGTTGGTCGCTACTGTTCTTGTTATTATTCAAAGTTGACTCTGACTCAGGTACAATCCTCAAAGAATTAATGGTAGAGTAGAGAGATAAGTAAAAAGATAAGTATGATAAAGTGTAGTAAGTGATGATAAATAGCTCTTACCTTATTGATTATGTGACCTTGGAAAATGAGTTAATCTCACTGCCTCAGCCTCTGGCACCCAATAAGTACAGCAATAATGATGATACTAACCTCAACAACTACATTGATGACAAGTTAAGACAGAAGTATGATGGAGTGCAGTGGAAACAGGAGGATCTCCTAACTTAGACTGGGGATGTCAGTGCCTTACTAGAAAGGGTAACAGCTAAGATACATGTCATGAGTGAATATTAACTAATTCATGTGTTCATTCAACAAACATGCATTGAGTTTCTACTATGTATGTCAGGCACTACCCCATTATTTTTTGAAAATCAAATCAAGAATGATTTCCCCACCCCATTGCTTCCTTTCATAAGGTTTTTTTAAAATAATTGACATCAGTCAATTTCATATCTAAGGCAAACAGATATTCTTTGAAGAAAATTTTCTTTGTAAATTGGGAAATGTTGTCCTGGCCAGAGCATAGTATATAGAACTAAATTGCAGGCGTTTGGCAGTGAATAGCTCCTAAATGATCATAAAATTCTCCCTAGTTATAAAGTTGAAGTAGAAAGTGAAAAAAATATTATGCCCTCATGCCCAGCTAAGAAGATCATTTTGCGGAGAAACTAAGTCCGTATGTAATAAAGTCTATCTGGTAGAGCTAATTTAACTGATCATCAAACTCACAAATTTTAATTGCCAAAGACAAATTAGATTCAGCAACATTTCTTATTTTACTAGTAAGATTTTAGTCCAGAATAATGCAAAAGATTTCCAACTAAATGATGACATGTGAATTAGTGTTGAGAACAAAATCCACAAAATTGTGAAATAATTGGTCAGTTGGTAAATTTCTGGTGGTATACATTATTTATTCTTTTTTGATCTAGATAAATAAGGATAAGACTAAAGGAAAATGACATATTCTAAGCATGTTTTATTAGATCCTAACTAGTAGGTTGCTTATTTTACTGACAGGATTTTCATTTGGCATTTTGTCTACAACAGATCATAGATTTTGAGAAAAGCAACTAGGAAGATAGTGTGTTACAATGGAAAGTATCCTGGACAAGGAATCAGGAGGCCTCAGTTCTAAGTTTATCTCTGGTCCTAAGAGGTGTGGACATGGGCAAGTTACTAACCTTTTATGGCTCAGTCTCCTTATCTGAAAAATGAAGAGAATGCATTCCCTATCTACTTCATATAATTGTTGTGTGGGTCAAATGAGATAACGAATATTAAAGTATATTTCAAGAAAGGCATTTTTACCACTGAAATCTTTCACTACCAATAAATTTACTTCAAAGTGAATAAGTTCTTTATTAGAAATTGAAAAGATGTCTTAAAAGACGTTGTGACATATCTCTCTTCATTAATAATTGAATTAAGTAACCACATATAATGTTCTAAAATATACTTTGTGTGTACAGAAAGGAAATAACCATTGGTAACTATTTCTCTCCATGGGAAAAACTATAGCACTCTAGGTATCCATAGTATATTCTCATGTAGAAAAAGCCTCCCCCATACCAAGATAATTTAAAAGGACTATTCAGATTAAGCCACCATAAATGTGGTTTAGATAACTCAGAATTGTTCATTGTTTTCATTGTTCTTAAAAAGAATAACATGAGCTATAATCTCTAATCTCTGATTAGACATTGCATTAACATTATTTTCTCTGTTATAGGGATATACTGGGAAAGGAAAATATAAATTTTCTTTAGAAATTTTATCTATCCCCTCACAACAAATACTTCTCCCTCTTCTCCCTATATCATGTTTCCATTCAGTCATTTCATAGCAGTTGAGAGAAACATACAATTCATCCCACCAGTGGTCTTAAAAGGAGAGCCCAAGAGGTGCTGCATAGCAATTTTCAGCTTCCCAGAAGCAGCAGATGTGGATAACAGTCCTCAAAAGGAGACTTGATTGGCACCAGCATTGAGGAGCACAACACAAGCCATGCTCACATTTGGAGGAAATAACTGGGAAAGAAAAGAGAGAAGGGGAGTGACATCAGCATCATGGTAGAATGAGTTGTTCCCTTTATCTCTCCCATCTAAGGAGACATTCATTAACCAGCAGAGGATTCCTTGAACAGCACAACAGAACATCTGAGAGATCCAGGCAGCCATACATTTGAAGATGGGGGGACTGGAACCCTGGGAGGCAGTGGAACTAGGTGAGCTCACCCCTCCCTCTCCCCAGCAACAGCAAGCCAGGTTGTGGATCCTCTCACAGCAGCTGGTGTGACTGTAAGAGGAGGTGGGGACAGCACAGACTGCACAAACTCATTCAGAGTGGTAGCCTGGCCTGTGGGAGCACCCACTGTGGTGCATAGGCCCTGCCCATGGGAACACTCCCCACCCCAAGTGGTGATGGCTCAGCCCCTGCAAAGGTGCCTGCCCACTAAGCACAATGCAGGCAAGTAGGTGCCCCACCTGCTAAGAAGGCACCCTGCCCATAGAACATAGCAGCCCACCAGACCCACCAAGTGGTGGCTCAACCCCCATGAAGGTGCCCACCCACCTATTGCAGCAGCTCAGCTGGTTCCCTGCCAACTGCAGTGTCCCTGCCTGTATGAGAGCAACCCGCCCACTGAGCACAGAAGCCCCACCTAGAACGCATGACCCACCCACCCAGCACAGATGCCCTGACCATGTAAGCACAACCTACAGAGTGGCTGCGGCCAGCCCAGGAAGATATAGAGCAGCCCTACCCACACAACTTCCAGCAGACATGCAGGATCAGAAAACACAGGTCCTGCTCCCCCATAGTGGTGGCAAGAGGAATCTGGGACCTGATACTACCACAAATGTGCCAGCAAAGGATCAATATATCAAACACCATGAAGAATTACAATAACACTTCAGGACAGAAGGAAAATGACAAGTCTCCAGAAACCAATCCTGAAGTCCCAGAAATTTACAATCTAATTGACAGAGAATTCAAAAAGGTGGCATAAGGAAACTCAATGAGTAACAAGAAAATTCAGAAAGACTGTTCAATGAGCTCAGGAATAAAATTAATGAGTGCAAGAAATACTTCACCAAAGAGATTGAAGCTGTAAAAGAAAAACACCCCAGAAACTCTGGATATGAAGAACACAATTAATGAGATAAAAAATAATCTAGAAACCAAAAAAAAAAAAAAAAATAGATCTGATGTTATGGAGGACAGAATTAGTGAGAGGACAGGAACATAAAAATGCTTCAGGTAGAGGAGGAGAAACAACTAAGATTTTTTTAAAAATGAAGAAATTCTTTGAGACATATCTGACTCAACTAGGAGAAGCAATATAAGGATTATAGGTATTCCAGAGGAATAAGAAGGGGATAAAGGAGCAGAGAAGTTGTTCAAAGAAATAATAGCTGAGAACTTCCCAAACTTGGGGGAGGAACTGGACTTACATGTACATGAAGTCGATGGAACTCCTAATTACATCAATGAAAAAAGACCTTCTCCAAGTCATCTAATATTAAAACAGGCAAAAGTCAATGACAAAGAAAAAATATTAAGGGCAGCAAGTCAGAAAAAATAACCTACAAAGGAACCCCGAGCAAGCTTTCAGTGGATTTCTCAGCAGAAACCTTACAGGCTAGGAGAGAATAGAATGATATATTCAAAATACTGAAAGAGAAAATCTTTCAGCCAAGAATACTCTATCCAGAAAAACTGTCTTTCAGAAATGATGGAGAAATAAAAGCTTTCCCAGATAAACAAAAGCTGAGGGAGTTCATCACCACTAGACCTCCCTTACAAGAAATGATCAAGAAAACCCTCATACTGAAACAAAAAGGCAAAGGTTTACAAAGCCTTGAGCAAGGAGATAAATAAACAGACAAAATCAGAAAATTGCAGCTCTCTATCAGAACAGGTTAGCAAACAATTATAGCATAAAAGGAAAAGGATAGAAAGCATTAAAAAATAACTATAAACACTTCAGTTTAGTCACAAACTCACAATACAAAACAGAATAATTTGTGACAACAGTAACTCAGAAGGGGAAGAGGAAAGAGATGGAACCTGTTTAGGCTAAGGGAGACAAGAGACTATCAGAAAATGGACTATCTCATCTACTAGATCTCTTATACAAACCTCATGGTAACCACTAAACAAAAAACAAGAGCAGAGACACAAATCATAAATAAAGAGAAAACCGTCACAGAAAACCACCAAACAAATGGCAGTCGGAAATACAAGGGAAGAGAAATGATGGAAATACAGAACTACCAGAAAACAAGAGATAAATTGGCAGTGTTAAGCCCTCATATATCAATAATCACTCTAAATGTAAATGTATTGATTTCTCCAATCAAAAGATACAGAGTGGGCTGGATGGATTGAAAAGCAAGACCCCAAAATATGCTGCCTCCAGGAAACACATCTCAGCTCTAAAGACAAACACAGGCTCAGAACGAAGTGACAGAAGATGATACTCCAAGCAAATGGCAAGCAAAAGAAAGCAGGTGTTGCCATACTTATATCAGACACAGCAGACTTTAAGATAAAAAAGGCAATGAGAAATAAAGAGGGGCAGTATATAATGATAAAAGGGACATTCCACCAAGAGGACATAACACTTATGAAGATATATGCACCTAATACAGGAGCACCAGAGTATATAAAACAACTATTAACAAACCTAAAGGGAGAAATTGACAGCAACACAAAAATAGTAGGGGACCTCAACACCCCACTTACTTCAATGGATAGATCACCCAGACAGAAAGTAAACAAGGAAACCGTAGTCTTAAATGAAACACTAGACCAGAAGGACTTAATAGATGCATATAGAACTTTCCACCCCCAAACAGAGGAATACATACTTTTCTCAAGTGCACATGGAACATTCTCAAAGATAGACCATATGTTGGGATACAAAGGCAAGCCTCAATAAATTTAAGAAGATGAAATCATATCAGCATCTTTTCTGACAACAAAACTATGAAACTGGAATCAACTACAAGAAAAAAGCTGGGAAAGTCACAAATATGTGGAGACCAAACAACATGCTACTGAACAACCATTGGATCAATGAAGAAATCAAAGGAGAAATCAAAAAATACCTGGGGACAAATGAAAATGAGAAAACATCATACCAACTCTTATGGGATGCAGCAAAAGTGTTTCTAAGGGGGAAATTCATAGCAATACAGGACCATCTCAACAAACAAGAAAAATCTGAACTAAGTAATCTTAAACTACACTTAACAGAACTAGAAAGGGAAGAACAAACAAAGCCCAAAGTCAGAAGAAGGAGGGAAATAATAAAAATTAGAGCAGAAATAAATGAAATAGAGACCAAAAAACAATGGAAAGGATCAATGAAACTAAGAACTTGTTCTTGGAGATGATAAACAAAATTGACAAACTCTTAGCCAGACTCACTAAGAAAAAAAGAAAGAAGGCTCAAATAAATAAAATTAGAAATGAACAGGGAGAAATTACAACAGATACCACAGAAATACAAAGGATTATAGGAAAATACTATGAAAAAGTGTATACCAACATATTGGATAACCTAGAAGAAATGGATAAATTCTTAGACTGATACAACCTCCCAAAACTGAATCAAGAAGAAATAGAGAATCTGAATAGACTAATCACAAGTAAAGAGATTGAAACAGTAATCAAAAACCTCCTAAAAAAAAAAAGTCCAGGACCAGATGGCTTCTCTGGAGAATTCTCCTAGACATTCAAAGAAGATTTAACACCTCTCCTTCTCAAACTATTCTGAAAAATTGAAGAATACGGAATGCTTCCTAACTCATTCTATAAGGCCAACATCACCCTGATACCAAAACCAGAGAAGCACATCACAAAGAAGGAAAACTACAGGCCAATAACGCTGATGAACATAGATGCAAAGAACCTCAACAAAATATTGGCAAATTGAGTACAGCAATACATTAAAAGGATCATACACCGTGTTCAAGTGGGATTTATACCAGGGATGCAGGGATGGTTCAACATCTGTAAATCAATCAATGTGATACACCACATTAACAAAATGAGGAATAAAAATCACATGATCATCTCAGTAGATGCAGAGACAGCACTTGACAAGATCCAACATCCATTTATGATAAAAACTCAATAAAATGAGTGTAGAAGGAAAGTACCTCAACATAATAAAGGCCCTATATGACAAGCCCATAGCCAACATCATACTTAATGGTGAAAAAGTGAAAGCCATCCCTCTGAGAACAGGAATAAGACAAGAGTGCCCACTCTTGCCACTCCTATTCAACACAGAACTGGAGGTTTTGGCCAGAGCAATTAGACAAGAAAAATAAATAAAAGGTATCCAAATTAGAAAGGAAGAAGTGAAACTCTTGCTGTTTGTGGATGACATGCTTCTATATCTATAAAAATCCTAAATAACCTACCAGAAAACTATTAGAAATTATCAACAACTATAGTAAAGTTGCAGGACACAAAATCAACTTACAAAAACCAGTTGCATTTCTATAGACTAATAACAAGCTAGCAGAAAGAGAACTCAAGAATACAATCCCATTTACAATTTCAACAAAAAGAATAAAATATCTGGAATAAATTTAACCAAGGAGGTGAAAGACCTATACACTGAAAACTATAAGACATATTGCAGAAAATTGATGATGACATAAAGAAATGGAAAGATATTCCATGCTCATGGATTGGAAGACTAAACATAGTTAAAATGTCCATACTACCTAAAGCAATCTACTGATTCAATTCAATCCCAATCAGAATCCCAATGGCATTCTTCATAGAAATAGAACAAAGTATCCTAAAATTTATATGGAACAACAAAAGATCCTGAATAGCCAAAGCCATCCTGAAAAAAAGGAACAAAGCTGGAGGCATCACAATCCCTGACTTTAAAATATACTACAAAGCTGTAGTAATCAAAACAGCATGGTACTGGCACAAAAACAGATGCACAGATCAATGGAAAAGGATCGAAAGCCCAGAAATAAAACCCCACATCTATGTGCAGCTAATCTTTGACAAAGGATCCAAGAACATACAATGGAGAAAGGAAAGTCTCTTCAAGAAATGGTGCTGGGAAAACTGGACAGCCACATGCAAAAGAATGAAAGTAGACCACTATCTTACACCATACACAAAATTTAACTCAAAATGGATTAGAGAATTTAAGGTAAGACCTGAAACTGTAAAACTTCCAGAAGAAAATATAGGCAGTACCCTCTTTGACACTGGTCTTAGCAGCATCTTTTCGAATACCATGTCTGCTCAGGCAAGGGAAACAAAAGAAAAAATAAACAAATGGGACTACATCACACTAAAAAGCTTCTGCAAGGCAAAGGAAGCCAAGAGCAAAATGAAAAGACAACCCACCAACTGGGAGAAAATATTTCCATATCATATATCTGACAAGGGGTTAATTTCCAAAATATATAAAGAACTCACAAAAAAACAACCCCAATCAAAAAATGGGCAGAAGTTATGAACAGACATTTTTCCAAAGATGATATACAGATGGTCAACAGGCACATGAAAAGATGTTCAACATCATTAATCATTAGGGAAATGCAAATCAAAACTACACTAAGATATCACCTTACACCTGTTAGAATGGCTACAATTACCAAGACAAAAAATAGCAAATGTTGGAGAGGACATGGAGAAAAGGGAACCCTCATACACTGCTGGTAGGAATGCAAACTGGTGCAGCTACTATAGAAAACAATAAGGAGATTTCTCAAAAAATTAAAAGTAGAAATACCACACCACCCAGCTATCCCACTACTGGGTATTTCTCCGAAGAACTTGAAATCAACAATTCAAAGAGATTTATGCACCCCTATGTTCACTGCAGCATTATTCACAATAGCCAAGACATGGAAGCAACCCAAGTGCCCATCAACTGATGAATGGACAAAGAAGATGTGGTGTGTGTGTGTGTGTGTGTATGTAAATATATATATATATTTATAAATATATATATATATTTACACACAATGGAATACTACTCAGCCATAAAAAAAGACAAAATCATCCTATTTGCAACAACATGGATGGATCTTGAGGGTATTATGTTAACTGAAATAAGTCAGACAGAGAAAGACAAATACTGTATGATTTCACTCATATGTGGAAGATAAACAAACACATGGATAAAGAGAACAGTTTAGTGGTTTCCAGAGGGCAAGGGGGTGAGGGGGTGGGTGAAAGGGGTAAAGGGGCACACATGTATGGTGATGGATAAAAACTAGACTACTGGTCTATATGTAGTAGTCTATACGGAAACTGATATATAATAATGTACACCCGAAATTACAGAATGTTATAAACCATTATGACCTCAATAAAATAATTAAAAAAAAAAAAGAAAAGAGAGAAGGCCTTAAAGGAGGATTTATTCCTAGACAGTAATACGTGTTATTTATCGTATTCCTCTTTGGATCTGTGGTACTGTGAACAGCGCCTGGATGAGTAGATATTCAGTGTAGATGGCAAATGTTGAATGAATAGTTGGATGGATGGACAAGTAGATATAATAGATTTATGTAGAAAATATAGACTAAAGCAATGTATCACAATCTCTTTCAGGCCTATTAATTTGGCAGGATTACAGGTGAGAGTGGGAATAGCTACCAGCCCTACACACATGCGCACCGGGCATCCTAGCTCTTGTGTAATCACCAGTGCCACCCTCCACTCTCCCCATAATCATTTGGCAAAAATAAATAAGCCCAAAGCACCATGAAGATGGTTATTGGCTATGCACTGATCTTTCGTAATTTACTAGTTAGGAAATAGTAGATTATACTTTGTGACGAATATTTATAAAAATCTCTATTCACTATAATCAATATTTAAGCATTTTATTCAAAATTTTGTAGCATTACAGATGTAAGCGAGCAGACATTTCCTCTGAGTAGGAAAATGTGGGCTAAAAATAAAACTGAACAATAACAAAGTCAAAAAGAATAAGAAGGCTGAAAATAAAACATGTGACTACAAAACAAAAAGAACCAGGCAATGACTGCTTGAAATGTATAAATTCTGAAACATGCCCTGACTGGCTGCGAATGCCACAGCATCTGTTCTCCTTGATATCATGTAGCACAAATGGCAAGTACCCTGTAAAACCGCACCTGAGCGGTAAGAAAAGAAGCGGCTAACTCCACCGTATCTGGTATTTTGGTGTTTCCAATTTAATGCTTCCTGTTCCACAGGCTTTACATTATTATAGAATAAGATATGAGTGGAAGTAGCTGACATCTGAGGTAGCAAAATAAAATTCCTACAACTTCCACAAAAGTAATGTAAATGAGCGACATCTTTGTATCTTTTGACATAATGCTCACTAATAAGTGTAGAAGAAATGATAAGATTTAAAAAGCCATGATTTTCCAACCACCATAGTAATTGATTCTGGCTGGAATTATCAACAGAGGCTAAAATTACCGGCTGAGGGATTGTTAAGGAACAGGATATTCACACAATCTGAAACATCGCTCCAAAGATCACATTAATTACAAGGGAGAAAAGGAAGTTTTACAATGGAAAATTGGCAGATGATATCTTAACCAAATGATCCAGTTAACGTGACCAATAATGGGACAAACTGATGTCATGTGCCTCCTGAAGCAAGGCCCTGACAGGATACCATATATGTAGTACTGCGTGGTACCACGTCTCTAAAATGGCAGCAGAAAGCTGCTACACAGCTCCCCTTCACAAGGCTGTCAGGGAAACTATTGGGTTGAATCAAAAAATGAAATGCTGGTGAAGTTTTGGGAGTTAGTGTCAGCAAAACATATTGTCAGCAAGTATTTCTGGGAGATTCTGTGTCCTCTCAGAAAACTGGCATTCATACAGAAATAATTCTCAGTTGCTTGAGGAGCAGTAGCACAATAAATTTGCACGGGGTCCATAGCGAAACTTTCCACTGGGCTCTATGGCCAATTGAAACATCTCTGCTCTTATTAAGGCCAGAGTCAGTGCCCCGTTCCTGGTGCTCATCCTTCCTCTCTACCATCAAGAGCTCACTGATGATGTCCTTCCCGGCCCTTTGAACAAGATACCTTTTAACTAAGAAACATATCCTCGACCAGTGCCTCTCAAACTTTAATGTGCACACAAGCCTCTGGGGATCTTGTCAAATTGCAGATTCCAGTTCAGGATGTCTGGCATGGCACCTAAGAGTTCACATTTCTAGCAAGTTCCTAGGTAATGTTGATGTTGTTGGTCTGCAGACCACACTTGTGAGTAGCAGGGTACTACACATCCCATTTCTGCCTCCACAAAGTGATTACCAGTAATCATAAAATGGGCCTGATTTAGCCAACTTTTATCGATTGGCACTGAATTAAAGTCATTCTGGCTAAAAGACTGACATTCGAGTTTTCTTGAATAGCATTTTAACTGTATAACTAAATTAAACTGATTTTGCACTTATCACTAATGAATATGTATATAATTCTGTAACAGTCTGCTGTATGGCTGATCTTTTTTCCAAATTAGATTGAGGATTTCATTTTGAAAATAGCAGATGGTGGAAAACATTAACATTCTAAACTCTCTTAAGACCTATCTGGACTACTTAGTGTGGAGCAAAAATTTGGCTTGTTATGCTAAAATACTGATTTTAGCATTTACTTTTCTTTTGAGCCAGAGTTTGCAAACTGATAGCTCTTGGGCCCAATTCAGTCTATAGAGATGTTTTGTGTGACATATGCAGTTGGTTTTTGATGTTTTTTCACATAGTATTTTAAAATTAGGAACTCATCCATAAAAATAGTTTAAAATATTAACCCTTCTTTGATCCCTTGACATGCTTAACTTTCTTTTTTTTTTTTTTTTTGTGAGGAAGACCAGCCCTGAGCTAACATCCATTGCCAATCCTCCCCTTTTTGCTGAGGAAGACTGGCCCTGGGCTAACATCCGTGCCCATCTTCCTCTACTTTTTTTATATGGGACGCCACCGCGGCATGGCTGACAGGCAGTGCGTCCGGGGGCGCCCGGGATCTGGACTCGCAAACCTCGGGCTCCCGAGCGCGAACTAAACTGCTGCGCCACCGGGCCGGCCCCTGCTTAACTTTCTTTACTAAAGAAAAAACTTAAAGTTACTAATAAAACATTTGACTCACCATATAATTGTTATGATGATATTGTTAAATTGATTGATTACATTCAATGAAATTCAGAAGCAGAGTAATGTAAGAAAGGAAAAATCAATGCTCTTTTAAAAGTCTATGAATTCAATGAAACACAAAATAATATTGATAATAAATGGAAATAATATTATTAAATGCAAATACTAAATATATAAAATAAGATCCATGCATTGAGGTTGATATCTTTAATTGACAAAATATGTTTCCATTTTAATAGTTATTTAGGGTAATTATATATTATGATATTCAATGATCTTGTGGTAGATTGTCACACTAATGCCCCATGAATCATTCCCCCCAGTATCCATGCCCTTGTGGGTTCCCTTCCAAGTTGACTCTGGATTTGGCCATGTGTCAGCTGGTCAACGGGACATCAGCAAACATAATACAGATGCTTGTTAAGTGTTTGTACACTGGGGCTTTAGATCACCAAATAGCCCAATTTACTGAAACACCACAAATATCTCTAACTGCCAAGCAGAATAATAATAATAATCACTAAAAGAATCTGCATCTTTGTATCTAGATATTTGACTACTTAGGAAAAATTAGAAGGTTAGCAGCACTTAACGGAGCATGTGCTTTCCAAGTCCAGTCACAGTCTGCTAACCATACCCATGCACTTGTGCTCTTAGACCTGGCCTTGCCACCCACTGAATTCTTGGAACACTGCTATGGTCATGTGAAGAAGATGAAAGACCACATGGAAGGAGAGGCCAGCCATCTCAGCCTCCCAGCTGAGCCAGCCCCAAGCCTGTGGACTCACGGAATGCAGCTACATGAGTGAACCCAGAGACGAAAAGATTACCTTCACCTTCTTGTTCTCTTTCTCATTTGTAGGTTAACTGAGTTACTTATATGGAACACACCTATAAATTAAAGTAGTATCTTTTTTTTCCATTTATTTTATTGAGATCATAATGGTTTATAACATTGTATAATTTCAGGTGCACATTATTTTTTATCAGTTTCTGCATAGGCTGCTTTGTGCTCATCACCAATAGTCTAATTTTTATCTGTCACCATACATATGTGCCCCTTTACCCCTTTGGCCCACCCTCAAACCCCCTTCCCTCTGGTAACCACTAATCTGTTCTCTTTATCCGTGCATTTGTTCATCTTCTACGTAAGACTGAAATCACGCAGCATTTGTCTTTCTCTGTCTGGGGTACATAAATATCTTTGAATAGTTGATTTCAGGTTCTTTGGAGAAATACCCAGTGGCGGGATAGCTGGGTAGTATGGTATTTCTACTTTTAATTTTTTGAGAAATCTCCATATTGTTTTCTATAGTAGCTGCACCAATTTGCATTCCTACCAGCAGTGTATGAGGGTTCCCTTTTCTCCATATCCTCTCCAACATTTGCTATTTTTTGTCTTGGTAATTGTAGCCATTCTAACAGGTGTAAGGTGATATCTTAGTGTAGTTTTGATTTGCATTTCCCTAATGATTAATGATGTTGAACATCTTTTCATGTGCCTGTTGACCATCTGTATATCGTCTTTGGAAAAATGTCTGTTCATATCCTCTGCCCATTTTTCGATCGGGTTGTTTGTTTTTTTGTTGTTGAGTTGTGTGAGTTCTTTATATATTTTGGAAATTAACCTCTTGTCAGATATATGATATGCAAATATTTTCTCCCAGTTGGTGGGTTGTCTTTTCATTTTGTTCATGGCTTTCTTTGCCTTGCAGAAGCTTTTTAGTGTGATGTAGTCCCATTTGTTTATTTTTTCTTTTGTTTCCCTTGCCTGAGCAGACATGGTATTCAAAAAGATGCTGCTAAGACCAGTGACAAAGAGGGTACTGCCTATAAAGTATTCTTAATAAACACATATGGAACAAACCTGTAAATTAAAATATTCTTAATTAACTACAAAACATTGTTGGATTCCATATTCTAAAATATGAACATAATATGTATTAAATTTTTTTGAATGGCCAGAGAGTGTGGAGAGTGAGAGTGAATAAATGAATAATGTTAAAGCCAAATGTAATCTATCACATCCAAGATTTTAAAAAAAAGGAAAAAAAACCCTAAAAAACTGGTGACTCATGATAAAAGCAATTTTTAAATTGCTGGGACTTTTAACATTTAAAAACTCAGGATAGTGAAAGCTGGAACCTAAAAAGAGATATATGAAGATGGTTATACATGTTTTTCTTTTCTAACTTAAAAATAATTTATTTCAGGTTTTGCTAGATTTAGAGTTTTGATCAATTTTACAAAAAGTAAACAATCAATGTTTTGGTTAGATAAGACATATAAATTTTGTATGCAAGAGATTCCAGCATTATTAACTACAGATAACATCTTTCTGCCAGTTGGAACATACCAACTTTGCAAAATGGGGATATACTTTGTTTTTTGTTCTTTAAGAAATACAATCTCTTAAAGTATAGAACTGGCTGAGGTTAAATGTTAGAGAAATTAATTGACTTGCCCAAAATCACAGTGCTGTGTGGTGGCTTAGATAAGATGAAAATGAAGATTTTAAACTACCAGTCTAATATACTTCCCGTTTTACCAGTCCACTACCTTCTTTTATCAAGTTCCTGAATATTTTAGAGGTTCATGCTATTTTCACAGGTGGCAAGTGGCTTCAATTTTAGTTGGAAAAAGTGAAGGATAATTGCTACCTAGTTTCAGAACAATAAACTCCACTGATTGATTGATCGATTCATTCAATAACTATTCACTCAGTAGCTTCCGTTATATTAGGCCCTGTTCTAGGTTCTAGGGATGTAGCAGTGAACAAATTGGACAATAGTTCTCATTGTTGTGGAGGATTTTGGTGGGGGATACAAAAAACTAAATAACTAAAATCTATATTATTTCAGGTGTTGATAAGTGCTGTGAAGAAAGATAAATCAGGGGCGGTGAATAGGCAATGCAGGAGTTGGGGTGGGAGTGGGGTATTTGGTGATTCATTCAATAAAATGCTCAGAAGAGGCCTTACCAACAAAGTGACCTTTGAAGAAAGAGTTGGAGGAAATGAGAGCATCATAAATGCAAAGGCCTTGATTAGCTCTGATTTCTCCATATCACATCTTTCTGTTCCAGTGGCGACTCACACAAGACCTGGAACCTGAGAGAGCAGCTATTTATTGAGAGTTTGTACGTTTCCTATAATCTGAGCATTCTGTCTTACCACCGTAACAAACTTTTACTTGTGGTTCATATTTTATCATATATATTTTTAAAAACAAAGGCATAAAAGCAATACATTAATACTCCCTGGGGAGTTGTTTATATATGTGTGTGCATGGTAAGGGATGTATGTGTGTGTGAGAGAGATTGGGGGTTGGTGGGGGAGGTTGGATCAGAGTCGTTGTTTGTTATGCATTTGTTAAAAGATGTCTCCCTCTCTTCCATTCTTGCTTTCTTCAGGTTTAATATTGATATTGAAGCCAATGCTTCAAGAAGCATCACATAGGGGAAAATATGAACCAGTGATTATCCTCATGCCAAACACTTCAGTAACTCTCAACACTCTGAGAAACTAGTGTGATCCTGGCTTCCCAGTCTAGCTCAGTCCCTTCCTATTCTGATGTGCTCCTGGGAAGCCTGGCTGGGTCTAGGGCTGCCCTGTCCAGTACCTACAACATAGCAGGCCAAGCGCAGCTCCTCCTCTGGGCCCCAATTTTCACAAACACATCAACAGATATGTTTATTAATGAACACATAGGATCTGTATTACTCATTGTCTGGTGCTCAGTGCTGCACAGTGTAATCTATAACCCTAAATACCTACTCTTTTTCCTAATCCCATTCAGGCCCCAAGGAGATTCCAAGAAGTTCTCCAAACCTCTTGTTCTATGTCCTTTGAAACAAAAAGCACCTGCACCTAGGAAGGTTTGTGGGTTGTGCCACAGCCAACACTGGAGATGGACACTGCTTCAATGGATTTGAGTGGTAGAAGTCCTTATGTAAGAGAAACACACATTAATTAACATGTCAAGTTATTCCTATTAACATCATTCCCAGTAGTGTTAGAATCCACTTTCTTGCTTCTCTTTGTGCTTCAATCTGTGAGTCTGAAGGCTCTCACCAATTAATGTGGTGTTTGTAACAGTTTACATGGCAAATGAGGAATACTCGCTGTCCAATATGGTAGCCTTAGTCACGTGTGGCTATTGGGCACATGAACTGTAGCTACTCCAACTGAGAAGTGCTATAAGTGTAACATACACACTGAATTTTGAAGACTTAGTGTGAAAAAAAAGAATGTGAAAGATTTCATTAATTATTGTTATATTGATTACATATTGGAATAATATTTTAATATGTTGGATTAAATAAAATATACTATGAAAACTAATTTTAACAATTTTTAAAATGTTTACTTTTTAATTTTTCTAATGTACAAAAACTTTTAATGTACAAAATTAAAAGTTATATATATGTCTCACACTATATTTCTATTGGACAGTGATGATCTAGATGTAATATGTATAAAGTGAGATACTGATTCTTTATATTAACAATTAGGTGGACATTCAATGCTTGATTTGTGAATAGTTTATTTTTATGAAAATGTCTAATAAGATGTAATTAAATTTTTAAAAAATGAATTTAAAAGTTCAACCTTAGATTATTTTGATTAAAAATTTTCATATGCATTAATTACAATTCACATTTTGACTTTTAATGCATAATTTTGAATATTTTAGAAGAAAATAACTGAAAAAATATATGTAAAATAATTTTAATTTTTGTTGAAAATATATTCAAATTTTGTACTCTTTGAATATAGTTACAGTTAATTTTTACTCCTTTAGCTCTTTACTGTCAATAGAGCACAACTTATATAGAAATTTTAATTAAAGCAATATGAGGGGGCCAGCCCAGTGGCGTAGCAGTTAAGTTCTCCTGATCCACTTTGGTGGCCCGGAGCTCACCAGTTTGGATCCTGGGCGTGGACCTACTCATCACTCATCAAGCTATGCTGAGACAGTGTCCCACATAGAAGAACTAGAAGGGCCTACAACTAGGATATACAACTATGTAGTGGGGCTTTGGGGAGAAAAAAAAGAAAAAGAGGAAGACTGGCAACAGATGTTAGCTCAGGGCCAATCTTCCTCAAAAAAAAAACTAGAAAACTTTCACCTCTTCATCAGTTAACATGAAAAAAAGCAATATGAGTGATCTTTTTCTAATGAACGTAAGAAAAATAAACTCATGGAATGAATCAATTTATAAATAACTTATAAATTATATACTTTTATGTTATTATTCATCCAAACATTGCTGGCCCATCAACAAAAATCCCTAAAATGTAGACTAATAATTAAATTCAAATGTCTTTTATATTTTGCCAACTATCAGTAACAAACAGCCATAGCTGTAAACATGTACAGACGGTGCCTGACTTACGATGATTCGACTTACAATTTTTCGACTTTATGATAGTGCAAAAGCGATAGGCATTCAGTAGAAACCATACTTCAAATTTTGAATTTTGATCTTTTCCCAGGCTAGCAATACACAGTGGGATACTCTTGTGATGCTGGGCAGTGATCCCAGCTCCCACTCAGCCCCGCGATCACGAGGGTAAACAGCCCATACAGTTACAACCACGCTGTACCCATCCAACCATTCTGGTTCTCACTTTCGGTACAGTACTCAATAAGTTACATGAGATATTCAATGCTTTAAAATAGGCCTTGTGTTAGATGATTCTGCCCAACTGTAGGCTAATGTAAGTCCTCTGAGCACGTTCAAGGTAGGCGAGGCTAAGTTATGATTTTTGGTAGGGCAGGTGTGTTAAATGCATTTTCCACTTTTGGTATTTTCAATTTGTGATGAGCTTATTGGGACATAACCCCATCTTAAGTTGAGGAAGATCTGTGATTCACTTTATTATTATGGATGTACTATAGTTGCCATAGGAGGAGAGAACACATTTCACTTTATAGCTTGTTAGCCTGACCTATGACATTTAAATGTTTAGATATATGGAATGTGGGCCTCTATTTGTACTCCTGCCTGGAGCTCACAAATGTTAGGAGTGGACCTTTTCTGATCATAAAGGGGACCTGAGGTATCCAGAAAGTTCCAAGTGAAGCAGGATGTTCTCCATGGGACAGAATCAGATGTGGAGCTTCCATGGCTTCTGGGGATCCTTCAGAACTGACAACATTTATATAGCCCTCTCAAGGCCTGTGTGACCCAGGTAGAGTCTCCAGCCTAACCCATCTGCTTGTTTGCTCCTGGGCCTGGATGGAAAGGGAGGGATCTAGGAAATAGGTGAGGAAGAGAATAAACCTGACAATGTCCTTGCATATGTGTCTTCCTACTTCTGCCCTTTTCAGAGTGAGTTAAATAGCCTGGTTGAAAATTGCTGAGACAGGTTTAAAGCAAACCCAAAACTTCTGCAATATATGTGATACAATAGCTGTGGTGCAACTTTTGGTAGAAACTGGGTCAAAGGGTGGAGTAGGTGGAAGTGATGCTCTTCATGTGGTACACTCTGCTATCTGCCGACTAAACTATGATTGAGGAGTAAGGCTCTTGGAGAAGCTAAAGGCAAGTGGCGAGCTGAGCTGTTTATTAAGTCGATTCACATATTATTTTAACAGCACATGAAAAGGACCAACACAAAATGCATCACTCTGGTGTGGATAAGTGCTGTGAATTATACCTCTTTGTGGATGAGCTTCACTCAACTCTGGAATTAATGGCTATTCTTAGTGACAGAAACTGTAGAGCTATGAATGATCATTCCATTGGAAATATGAATGGGCTGGGAAGCAAAAGTCCAGAGTTCTAGTTCTAGTTTTGCTGTTTCCCAGACATATAACCCAGGGTAAGTCACTAAACTGGTGTGGGCTTCAATCTCCTATGTGCAAAACGATGAAAAAAATTATGCTGCCTATCTCCTAAACTGATATGAGGTCAAATGAGACCATTTAAGTGAAAGCACTTCGAAAGCCATAAAGTTATTTACAAGTATAAAATATTATCATTTTTGGCTTCATTCTTGATATTTCCTTCTAGAAATTAGGACTGATTACTATTATCATTACATATTGATATGGTTTTATTTGATGTGATTGAATAGTATGATATATCTCTTTCCCAAATCATTGCAATTCAGAATCCTAAATCACCAACTGTTAAATATTGAAACTTTATTAATGTACTATTGCAGAGAAACTTACTTTTTTTAACCTCATCAATTTCACTCACTAATGTAAGAGTGCTATATTTTCCCCCTCGAATTCCTATTTCTCTCTCCTTCTCTTTCCATTTTTAAAAATCAGATGACTTATTTTCTATAAGGTACCTATATTATCAGAATAAGCATTGCCATTTTACCAATGTCTGCTTTTCTTCGGTCTTCTCTCCTTCCCGCATTCATCTACAGAGTTGATAGGGAAGAAGCCTCTTAGTTTTTCTCACGTTGACTGTCTTTAGGGGAGAAGGACCTGTTGCTCCCTTCTTTCCCCTGAGGCATCTGAGTTCCATTCCCATAGGACTAGTCAGGCTGCCGGACACTCCCTGTGCAACCGTGCCCTATCAGATAAAGCAGAGAGGGAGCCTCTGACAGGTGCCGCAGTCACTATCCTGGGTGTTCATGGCGCAAGTGGAACTCTAATCAGACCTGTGTGCACATGTGTTTGTGCAAGAGGTTGTGGGTGGGTGACTTTATTCCCACATGAACACCTTGCCACATCTGCATGTTCAAGGGAAGTGAAATCCTTAAGAAGCTTTGAAATAAAAGAGAACAATATGAAAACATTAGGACATGGCTCCTATCACTAAAAGATGCACGTTTGGTTATGTAAAAAGGAAGTTTCATACCCCAAAATATCAGAATAAAATCATATATTAAATTTTTTTCCTAACTAATTGAAGAAAGGTCTTGAGCTACTTTATGTATTTGGGTAACAAGTTAATTCAGGCACCTCATGGGAGACACAATAGAAGACAATTTTAAATAGGATAGATAGATAGATAGATAGATAGATGATAGATAGATAGATAGATGATATAGATAGATAGATAGATAGATAGATGATAGGAAAAGACTAATAATTTCATGCCTTATATTTAATCTGCAGAAATTATTTTAGAATTTCAGAATGTTGCTTATTATGTTTATTAGCACAGCTCTGTGTTACAAGTTAATTATGTTTTAGTTGTTATAAATGTTCTCTAGGAATTAATGTTAATGGATTTTTTTGGAATTATTCACTCCAAACAGGTGGCCAGTCCCTTAGTATTTCCTTGCCTCAGAGGCAAGAGGTGGCAAATCCCTGGAGGAGCTGGCTTCTTCCTGGGGGCACTCAGAAGGTCATACCTTCAGCACAGATACTATCAGCCTTACTGGTCATTCCAGGGCCCTGAATGTGGACCAAAGCAGCAGATCCCCTGGAAATGTCCTGGCAGTTCAGCAGTAACCAGTGTGAGCAAATGATTAATGACCGGAGCCTCCAGAGTTTTAGTGATACACAAGACACAAGGTGGAGCCTTGGGTAGGTGGAGCCCCAACTATTACTGAATTTCTCATCAGCCTACAGGAATGGAGCATGGAATTGGATTTCAAGTGATTTGTAGATTATAAGCAAATATGATGGTTCTTACACTTTTGAATTATTGAACTGAGATCCTGCTATTCCTATGTTATGCTTTTAACACAAACATTCACAAGCTGAATGAGGGATTAGAGGGAATTAACTATTAATTTTTGGTTTGAACAAGAGGTCACTGTGCTGATGATCTTAGAATAGTTAGGCTCATAGATATATAACAGCAATGTTCACTTTTTCCTTTAATTGTGAAAACAGAGTAAGGAACTATAAAAACTAAACTTTATTTAGAAAAAGCACCACAATCCCATCATCCAAATATAACAACTATTTTAATGCTGTTTATATCCTTCCGGTCTATATATTTACGTATTAGCAAGTAAGCCTTGTTCCCAGTTTGAAGAGTATCATGGAGGAATGTCAGCAGAATTGATGAAAGTCCAAATCCCTTCTTGCTCTTGGCAGAATATCCTATGGGGTGATTGGCTTCTGTATTCCATTTGGTGGCCTTTAAATTGCTGTTGCTGCCGCCTCATGGCCTCTGTCGCTGCTGGCTGCCTTTATTGCCAAGGGTGTGGGGTGGCTTTATGTGATTTGAAGGTTTGTCACTGCTGAGTTCATTTGAAGATTTTCTTGTGCATCAGGATAGCAGAGTTTCAGCTTGAACCGGGGCTGCAGTTCCCGGAGGTTCAGGCCAAGCATGTCTGGGGAATTGGTGAAGCCGGCCTATTTTCCTGGGGCCTGAAGAACTTGTGGGAAAGGCTTTGTCTCCTGCTTGGGCTATGAGGCATTCTGGTTGAATTTGTGAGATACTGTGACAGAAGTCAAATTGAAGGGGGGCTGTAGAGTCTCCTGGGAGAGGAATCATCCTGAGGGTGGAAGGAGGGAAGAGCAATGAGATCCCCAGCAACAAACCTGTAGTCATCAAGGAAGAAAAGAGATTCTGAGTATAGCTTTGTTCCCAGCCCAGTCCCATACATTCATGTCTGGGGCCTAGGCCAAGTGAGGGCTACAAGTAGAAACTGAAGGAGCATTAGTGAACACTCCATAAAACAGTAAGGCACACACACACTGCATTGTTCTTGACCTCGCAGATTGAAAGTTACAGAGGGGAGAGAAGTAACTCCAATTTGTCACAAATCACCAAGTTTTAGTCCTACAAACTTTTAAGAACCACGTGGATTATGGTGAAGTCCTTTTTGCTCAGTGGAGTAGCAACGGGGTTTGTGAAAGAATGAGATGCTTGGAGGAACAGGATCCAGGAAAGCAGTGGTGAACCTTGGAGGAGAAATGTGGTATCCAGTGAGGCTAGATTTGTTTCTGATGACAAGTAAGACATCCCCTCTGACTCTCAGAAATGCCAAAGGGAGCATCAGGACCTGAGGGCAAGCATTATGCAGATAAGGGGACTAAATCCTGAAATCTTAGGAGTCTTAGGGTGACTCTGAATGCTCTTACAGGCTGGCAAGTTCTTGGGGAAACTTGCATTGCACCAGCATTTTCGTGGTCCCTCCAGAGCTAGATGCAGGCTCACAATGCACAGATGGAGGATGCTGCCATGATTAACCACTATCTGGTCAAAATGGCTCAGCCTCTTACATTAACAGTGCCCCTTGACTTATTATGTTTCTTTCATTTTTATTCAGCACATATCTATTAGGTACATCCTCTGTGTGTGGGGATGTAGTAATGAGCAAACATGTTTTGGTCCAGTCCTTATGGATCTCATAGCCTGGTAAGCAAGACAACCAAATTCATTCATTTACTTGTTCAATGATTTTTATTAACTACCTACAATATGCTAGGTGCCATTTAATACTTTTGGCATAACGATGAACAAGTAAGCAAGGAAGGATCTTAGTCTTAAAGTGCTTACTGGGTAGAGGAAGACAGGTAATAAATACATAGATAAATAAACGAACAGGATAGCGACAAATACTGTGAAGGGAATCAGTGTGGTGATGTGATGAAGAACTGAAAGGCCTCAATAAAGAGGTGTCATTCGAACAAGGACCTAAAAGGCGGGAAAGAGCCAACCACTGAAGATCTGCAGATGAATGTTCTAGGTAGAAGCAACAATAAAAGGCAGGGCCCTTAGGCAGGAAAAATTTCGCTGAGTTCAGGGAACTGAAAGGAGGCCAGTAAGCTAGAGCTCAGTGAGAGAGGAGAAGGAGTGTGATGAGATGGGCTTGGAAAATCAGAAAGGGCCAAATCATGCATGGCCTTAGGGACTTTAGTAAGAAGCATGGCTTTCCATCTAAGTTACAAGGAAGGCCATGAATGTTATAAGCAGGGGACTGTCATGACCTGAGAAATTAAAATGACATGTGCTGAGTTTTTCATTTCCATTTTCTAACAGCACTCTCCCCAAATTCTCAAGAAACTTAAATTCTTTAGAGGCTGAGAAAATGTCAAGTGGTACTACTCACTGACCTACCACAAAGTTCACTCTTCACACTAATGTGTGATGTCTCTGCATTGACTGAAATATCTTAACTCCTGCCTACTCCAGGGGACATGAGATGGGACACTCCCTGAGACACTGGGGTGGCTTTGGTTTCCTCCTCTCTGCTGGAGAATTTCCACACCAAGACTAACTATCTAGTAACTGCCTCCCCCAGGAGGTTCATGGAAGTCGAGCTTCTACTGACCTACCTTTCACATTAGAGCAGCCCTGTGTTGAGGAATTTGGCAAACATACACATACAACCCTTGGTTTTCAAGTCATTTTCAAAATATTTGGGGCTTTCCGATGAGATTACTCATTTGTGTTTATTTTGCTTTCATCCATTTATCCACCATTAGACAAATATATGTGAGTGTGTATGAATGGTTACATAGTTTTAAATATATATAGTTTTAAATATAGTTATAACTATATTAATCACTACATATACTGACATATATATTACAATTATTATAGACTGAATTTTTGTGACCCCCCAAAATTCATATGTTGAAACCCTAATCCCCAATGTGATGTGTCCTTGTAAGAAGAGAATAGGCACCAGAGATATCTCTCTCTCTCTCTCTCTCTCTTTCCCCACCTGCACACAGAGGAAAGGCTATTTGAGGATACACTGAGAAGGTGCCATCTGCAAGCCAAGGAGAGAGACCTCACCAGAAACCAACACTACTGGCCCCTTGATCTTGGACTTCCAGCCTCCAGAACTGTGGAAGAATAAAGTTCTGTTGTTTAAGCTGCCCAGTCTATGATGTTTTGTTATAGCAGCCCGAGCAGATTAACATAGTACTTTCCTGTGAAGTGGGGTGCTGATGTAACACATACCTAAAAATGTAGCTTTGGAACTGGGTGATGGGTCAAGGCTAGAAGAGTTCTGAGGTATATGCTAGAAAAAGTCTAGACCGCTTTGAAAGGACGGTTGGTAGGAATATAAATGGTAAAGGTAATTCTGGTGAGAGCTTAGAAAGAAAAACAGAGACCTATACAGAAAGCTTTTATTATCTTCAAGAATATATACATCACCATGAACAGAATGTTGGTAGAAAAATGAGCATTAAAGGTGCTTCCGATGAGATCTCAGACAGAAATGAGGAACATGTTATTGGAAACTGGAGGAAGATGATCCTTGTTATAAAATGACAAGGAACTTGGCTGAATTGTGTTCTTGTGGAAAGTAGAATTTGTGAGGGATGACCTTGAATATTCAGCCGAGGGGATTTCTAAACAAAATGTTGAAGGTGAATGTGCAGCCTGGTTTCTCCTTATCGTTTACAGTAAAATATAAGAAGAGAGATAAATTGAAGGAATTTTTGAGCAAAAGGGAATCAGAGGGGCCAGCCTGGTGGCGTAGTGGTCAAGTTTGGTGTGTTCCGCTTCAGCGTCTCGGGTTCGCGGATTAGGATCCTGGCGTGAAACTACACCACTCATTAAGCCATGCTGTGGTGGTGTTCCACATATAAAGTGGAGTAAGATTGGCACAGATGTTAGCTCAGGGCCAATCTTCCTCACACACAAAAAAGAGAGAGCAAGAGAAAAAAAAAAGAAATCAGAACTTGAAGATTTGGAAAATTTTCAGCCTATTTGCACTGCAAAAAATGAGAAAGCATGTTCCAAGGAGAACACCAAGCATGTGGCTGGGTGGTCACTCCATGCAGAGATTGCCCACAGATTTAGTCAGCCATCTCACTGGAAGCTAGGAATCAAGATGAGACTGTACCAGCAGAAACAGTGCCAGCTGAGATGGAGACAGAGAAAACAGGACAGAATGAAGGAAGGCTGTTAGACTTCTGGTATTCTCCAGGACAAGCAAACAGAGCTCTTCAGCTGCGAACATCTGTTATCGTTCAAGAAAAGGGGAGAACAAACCATTTAGAGATCATCAGGGCTGCCACTGTCACAAGTCTAGGGGCCAAGTCTTTATCTCCCTCACCAGATACCAACTCTGTTGGCACCTTGGTCTTGAACTCTCAGTCTCCAGAACTGTGAGAAAGTAAATCTCTGTTGTTTAAGCCACCCAGTCTGTAGTACTTTGCTATAGAACCAAGCTGACTAATCCACACCTCTACCTGAAGACACTTCTTTCCATGTTCACTTAGTTCGTTTGAAATTTTGATCACTTTAGGTAAACTAACAAGGGCTGTCTCTCATCTTAGCTCTTTACTTGACAGTACATCACAGGAGAGCATTTTACGTGTTTATTTTCCTTTTCTTTTTCTTGTTTTACTATCTCTTCTCTTTTCCAGATTAGTGAGCTGAGGTCATGGTAAATGATGGTGGTGCTGTGTAGTTAGAGTACTTATTCCAATGATGAGGCAAATTATTCCAAGTAAATCCCATTTCTCCATTCTGAAGGTTTGGCAGAGACAGTTTAGGTTGTTAGCAACTCTGACTATCTAAGCCTGTCTTAGTAGATTTTGTGTTCAATCTATTGTTATAAAATGTGTCAAAAACTACTCTTAATCAGGAAGAAACAGTGCCTATTTTCACAGCTGTCTAAATACTTGTAATTGAGAATCTGGGACTGGACTTGAAAGCATTTGATATAGATTTCCAGCAGATGCACTTACTTCTGACAAGTTCCCACTCTGGATCCACGTCTGAAGACACATTGAAAACATATCCTCGATCAGAGATCAAAGACTTTTTACCTAGATGATCAAAAACCCTTAAGTCTGATTTCATAGACCTCTGCCAAGTTGGGTCTTTCTGGTTCTATATTTAGTAGTGTTAGCATGGCATATCTTTTTACATTCTTTTACTTTTATTCTATTTGTGTCTTCATATTTAAAGTGGGTTTATTGTAGGCAGCAGATAGTTGGGACTTGCTTTTTTATTCAATATGAAATTCTATACCATTTCATGGGGTGTTTTAATCATGTACATTTAATGTGATTATTGATATAGTTGGATTTAATTCTACCACTTTCTATTTTTTTCAATTTTTCTCTGCTGTTCTTTTTCCCTCTCTCTTGATTTTCTGCTTCATTTGGATTATTTTCATCTTCCCTCTTTTGTCCACTAATTATCTATAACTTTTTGTTTTAATCTGTTGGTTTGTTTGTTGCTTTTTAGTGGTTGCTTTAGAGTTTCTAGCAATATTATCCAAGATATAAAATGTAAGCCACATATGTAATTTACAATTTTTCTAAGCCACATTAAAAAAGGTTAAAAGGAACAGGTGAAATTAATTTTAATACTATTTTTTATTTAATCGAATATACCCAAATTATTATCATTTCAACCTATAACAGTATTAAAATATGAATGAGAAATTTTATAGTATTTTCCACACTATGTCTTTGAAATGTGATGTATATTTTACAGTAACAACACATTTCCTTGTGGACTAGTCACACTTCAAGTGCTCAAGATCTACTGTGGCTCGTGGCTTCAGTAAGACAGTGGAGGTTTGTAGAATGCATCTTGAACTTATCACAAGTAATAATCCACCACTTTACATAGAGTGGAAAAATCTCAAACAATATATTTCCATTTCCCTCTTCCTGGCCTTTGTCCTATTATGGTCATGTGTTTTCCTTCTGTATATGTTATAAACCTGACAATACACTGTCATTATCGTTTTTGCTTTAGTCAGTTATATTTTAAAGAGATTTTTAAAATAAGAAAAATGCCTTTTGTATGTACCCACATATTTACCATTTTCAGTGTTCTTTATTCTTTTATGGAGATTCAGAATTTTTCTGCCTGAGGACTTCCTTTAATATTTCTTGTAGTACAAATCTACTGGTGACTTTCAGCTTTTGTTATGTCTGAAAACATGCTTATTTTTCTTTCATAGTGAAAGATATTTTCATGGAGCATACAATTGTAGGTTACTATTTTTTTTTTCTTTCAGTATTTTGAAGATATTGCTCCACTGACTCTGGGCTTATATTGTTTCTGCTGTCATCCTTATGATGGTTCCTCTTTATGTAAAGTGTCTTTTCTTTCCCTGCTTGCTTTTTAAGATTTTCTCTTTATCATTGGTTTTGAGCAACTTAATTATGTGCCTCGGTGTAATTTTCAGAAAGTTTCTTGTGTGTGGTATTTATTGAACTTCTTCAATCTGTTGATTTACAGTTTTCACCATTTTTGGACAATTTTGGGCCTTTTTTTTCAATATATTCTTCAGGTCTCCTTCCTTTCCTTTGAAAATTCCAATTACATCTACATTAGGCCCTTTAAATTGTGCTGTGGTGCACGGATGCTCTATTCACTTTTGTGTGTGTTTTCTCTGTGTTTCATTTTGCATGGTTTTTATGGCTACGTTTTCAAGTTTATTGATCTTTTGTTCTCCAGTGTCTAATCTGCTGTTAATCTTATCCAACATATTTTTTTATTGCAGATATTGTATTTTTCATCTCTAGATGTTTGTTTTGGGTCTTCTTGTATATTCCATATCTCTCCTTAGCATGTTCACATTTGCCTCTAACTTCTGGAACATACGGAATACAGTTATAATTACTGTTTTAGTGTCCTCGTCTACTTATTCTGTCATCTGTGCCATTTCTGGGTCTGTTTCAATCAACTAAACTACCCCACTCTGTTTGGAGTTACACTTTGCTGCTTCTTTGAATGACTGGTAATGTTTTCAGTTAGATGCCAGACACTGAATTTGACCTGGTTGAATTTTCTTGTATTTCTATAAATATTCTTGAGCTTTGTTCTGGGATTCAGTTAAATTATGTGGAAACAGTCTGACCCTTTTAAGGCTTGCTTTTAAATTTCATTAGGCTGGCCTAGGACACCCTTTAGTCTGGGGCTAGTTTTGCCCCAGTACTGAGTCAATATCATGAGTCTTTTGTCTGCTGCTTCACGAACATAAACTATTTCTTGCCCTTTATGGGCTCCAGGGATTACTCCCTCTGATCCTTTCAACTGATTTTTCCCTGGTCTTGGGGTAGTTTCCTCAGACACATGCACTCATGGGTTCTCAGCTGGAGCCTCAAGGTGCTTCTCCATAGATTTCCAGAGTTCTCTCTGTCCTGCTCTTTTCTCTGTTTCTCTGCCCTGTGAACTTGAGCTGCCTTGGCCATCCCAAATGCCAAGCTCCATCTCCTTAATTTAAGGAGAATGCCAGGCAATGCCTGGGTTCCGCATTCCCACACTGCAGCTTGGAAGCTTCTCTAGGCGATAATTCCAGGGACAATCTCGGGCTCACCTGCTGCTTCTCTTCTCTCAGGGTCGCTGTCCTTGCTGCCTGACGTCTAATGCTTGAAAATGCTTGTTTCATTTAGTTTGTACAGTTTTATTGTTGTTTCCAGAGTATAAATCTGGACCATGTTTCTCCATCTTGAGTGGACTCTAATTATGTATCTGAGAATTTTATTTTTATAGACCTAAATGTGTGTTTTACATTTATCCCTGTAAATTTCACATTAATTTTGTCCTTAGTCTCTTCTAACATTTAGTCATTCTCGCTTCAAGTAGTATGTGCAAAATTTAAAAGCATTATATCAATATGTCCATCATGCAGATAAGACATGTAGTTTAGAAAAAGAGCAAGGGCAGAGTTCTGAGGCCTTCTACTAGGGGTTGACCTGGAGTTCTCCTCAACCCATTAGGCAGTGGTCTTTGAGAAGAATGGTCCAGACAGTGGCAGGCTCATCTCCCATTAATAGCATGGAGTTCACATGCCCGCCTCTTGTCCACAAAAACGACAAGAGAGCATTTATCACTTTCTTTGCCAAAGTTAAGATAGTCTACATTTATGGCCTTCCCTAGATTTAGAGACAATCAAAATGAGAATTTAGTGTTTCTATATGGCTTGTTCTTAATGAATTCATTTTGGTATCTAAAGATCTTTGCTTCTAAACAGTACTATAATCTATTCCAGAATTGGCCTAAAAATCCACATCAAGATTGTATAGACCTATATCTTCCAAATTCTACCTTTTCTAAAAGGAAACATCTATCCATTTCTGATTTTCTATCATTGCTCCTGTTTATTATGACTTTTCAGAGATTGCCAATGTTTCTGGGATTATAATGTAAATTTTTTCAACATTTTGTTTAGTTTCTCCAGTATATTAACCAGCTATGTGAGGTTCCTTCTATATAGCAGAGAGCAAGGATACGTGGCTAAAGTAAAAAAAATAATTCATTTATGTCAGAGAATTTGAGTGATATTTAAATGCCTTTCTCATATAGCCTCATCTGACAAGAGTTTCAACCATATTTGCTTCTAAGATTGTCAGTTTGAATACTATTCTCAATAATGGAGAAAAAAGAAAAACAGAAATCCTACTTTTCTTCTGTCATTTGTTAACACAATCTGTTGCCTGAATAACTAAACAATACCTGATGTCCAAGTAGTGGTGCCAAACTGTCACTGCAGCTTTCCTTGGTTACAAGGAAAACAGTCATTGCTGTTTTTCTTCATAATCCATGAAGTACCTTGTTAGCTGTCCTCGGCATTTTTTTCCTTTTGGGAAAGGTTTGCTCCTTTCTGTGATATGTAGCTTTCCTGGTATTTTTCATACAGGCTCTCACCATTCTTATAGGTTCACACTATTCCTATATGCACCCAAATCAGGTACACTAACGTTTTATCCCAGAATAAATCACCATAAAGCAGTGCACATTATTATATGCTGTGAGACTTGAATTTATTATTGAGTATATATTTAACCTCTGCACATGCACAAAGTAAATCCAAGTATGGGAAACAGCTTCTGAAAGCAAAGTTTGGAAATTAGTGAACTCATGTAACAACGACTTCAATAATTGCATAAAAAAAGGCATCCATGCTGACAGAAAATTGTCAAAGATTAGCAAAAAAGTGGTGACATGATAATGATAGTTACACGGTACAAACTTTCATTTTTGTAACAAAAATGTGAAACTTCCATCTTAAAGTCATGATCCTTTGGTGAATTGTATTGTTTTGTCGAAGGCTTGACTCTGAAAATAAACAAGTTTATTCACTGTCAGATGAAGCTGGTTTTAAGCCAAACGAGTAACCATGGTATAACATTAACTTGACGGGAACAACTTCACTCCCTGAGTCATCTCTGGACGTGGCTCCTCACTGGTCTATGATTGCCCTGGCCTGGATGCACAACAGCTAAAGATCAAAATCTATTGGGATAGATGAGTCATAAGCACTGATTCTGGGTAAAGTAAGAGAGCCATGGCCACCCTCAGATATAAAGGTCTAAACACTGGAGTGGAACTGTTCATCCTAATATGGTACATTGTTACATGCCTCCCACGTATACAATCAATACAGCACTTCGCCAAGAATGGGACCCACTTTTGTTTCTGAACAGCTTGTAATGACAACCCGTCAATATATAGTCGCTGAGAATTGTGTAGAACACAGTACATAGGTTCTTTGAGCATTTGTAAGAAGTATAAATGGTTATAGTTTCCTGTCCTCAAGAAGTATACAAATATATTAGAGAAAATAGGGTTCTGAAATATTCTAATGGTTGTAAATGTTAGTATTTAATTAACATTTACTGAGTGCCTACAGTGTACCAGGCACCATGCTAGGCACTAAGCATATTGTAATGAACAAAGCAGACAAAAACCCCTGCCCTTAGGGAGTTTACATTCTAGTCGGGCAGGGGGTGGAGAGTCAGAAAATAAACACGATAAGGAGCCGGCCCAGTGGCATAGCAGTTAAGTTTGTGTGCTACACTTCTGGCAGCCCGGGGTTCGCAGGTTTGGATCTTGGGTGTGGACTGATACACTGCTTGTCAAGCCATGCTGTGGCAGTGTCCCATATAAAGTAGAGAAGATGGGCATGGATGTTAGCCCAGGGCCAATCTTCCTCAGCAAAAAAAAAAAAAAAAAGAAGCAAAAAGAAACACAATAAATAGGTCAGATAGGTAAAACCATAGGATTTTTATAGACCATTGCTGTCTAATGGAAATATAATGCAAGCCTCATATGTAATTTTCAATTTTCCATTAGCCATATTAAATAAGTAAAGAGAAACAGGTGAAGTTAAATTTTAATAATTTTTTTATTTTGGAGCAATTTTTGATTTACAGAAAAGTTGCCAAGGTAGTACAGAGAGTTGGCATATATCCCTCACTCGATTTCCCTATTAAGATTTCACATTACTGTGGTACATTTGTCAAAATTAAGAAACCAACACTAGTACATTAGTATTAACTAGACCTCATTTATTATTTGGATTTCATCAGTTTTTCCATTAATGTCCCCTTTCTGTTCTAGGATCCAATCCATGATACCACATTGCATTTACTTGTCAAGTCTTTTAGTCTCCTCTGCTCAGTGACAAGGGAAATCAATTTTAATAATATATTTTATTTAACAAAATATACCAAAAATACCACTTCAAACTATAATCAACGTTTTTTAAATTATCAATATATTTTACATTATTTTTTCATACTAAGTCTTCAAAATCCAATGTGTATTTATACTTACAGCACATGTAGACGGTATTTAAAATGCAAGACTGGAGAAGATCACCAAAGGAGTGAGTGCACAGAAAGAAGTGTTAGGGTGAGGTTATTCAGCAGCAGTATTTTCAGGGAAGTGCAAGTTTTGAGATCAGGCTCCAAAGAGACCAGCCAGAACTGGTGAAATAGTAAATTCCTTCCAAGTAAAGGCAGTGTTAGACGCAATGGTGCAAAGGCGGTATTAGCCAACCATGGTAGAGCAAATCATTTCGCTCTGCTGGAGCGAAATACACAGCCGGCAGGGATGGAAAGATGCAGTAAGTGACGAAGGGCTTTCCTGTTGACCGGTGGCTGCCCAGAGCGGGCAATGCGAGG
Source organism: Tapirus indicus (assembly GCA_031878705.1). Taxonomy (NCBI): domain Eukaryota; kingdom Metazoa; phylum Chordata; class Mammalia; order Perissodactyla; family Tapiridae; genus Tapirus; species Tapirus indicus. The sequence continues at coordinate 7,403,713 of CM062933.1, forward strand.
GTTCTAAGGACAGCTTTGGAGTTAACAAGTGACAGCTGCAGTTAGTTCCCTACACACACACACACACACACACACACACACACACAACCAAACAACCTTTCCTACCCTCGAGCACGGTCATAGTGCTGGTACAAACAGCAGAGAACAGAAAGCGTTGCCCTGGACCACAAAGCCACTTAGCAGCAGAGCCCCGCACCAACGTAGGTGACTGGGCAGGTGTCCTTAAGCCCTTAAGTGGGACAGGCTCGGAGGGAGGGGAGCTGATAAGGCGAGCTCAGGCGTGGTAATCGCGATGGGCGTGTGAGTTCTGCGCGGAATTCTCACAAGGGGGAGGGCCTTGGTTTGAGGACGAAGCGTGGAGTCATTTAAGGGTAGTGGAGGGGTGTGAGGGGAAGCTCAAGGGCACAAAGCACTGATTCCTGAGCTGGCGGCAGGGCTGAAGGTAGCGCCGTGGACGATCCTTTCTTGCCACATCCTCTCTAAGCTCGCAGTAAGGAGCGTGGGGGACGAAGGAGGGGACGGGGAGGGGCTGGGGACTCACAGGGCACCTTTTAGGTCTTGATGCTGGGAGCAGCGTCCCCGCCCCTATTTACCTCTCACCGGTAACTCCGCCCGGGAGTGGCTCCCTCCTCGGCAAAAATTTGACCTGGTTAAACTGGCAGGTGCAGGAAAGCCGGCCTACTGGCGCCCCAGGAACGCCGCGAGAACGCCAGCACCAGGCCAGGCGCCGCGGGGTAGGACCCTCTCTGGGGCGGACCCGCGGGTCGCAGGGGAAGAGGCGGGGCTGACGCACACGCACCTATTACGGCAGACGCTTCCACGTGACCAGCATGGACCAATAGGAGGCCGCGGCGCTAGCGGCGGGGAAATTCAAACGTGTTTGTGGAGAGGGCTTGGATTCCATCTTTTCTCCTCAACCCCGCTTTCTGGCGGTGAGTTCGGCCTCGCGGGCGGACTGAGGAACGGCGGCCGCCAGTGAGTGGGCTCTTTAGCTCGCAGGTCGGTGAGTGGCCGGAGCGAGGCGGGGCTCAGAGCCGGGTACACGGCGTGGGGCGCGGCTCTACGAGCCGGACGGGGAGGGGAGGCCTCGCCGCTTCCGCCAATCCCCTGGGTGGTGCACGGGATGGTGTTGAGGCCCCAGGAAGCAAGAGGTGGGTGTGGACCTCGCTGAGGAGATGGCCTGGCGCGGCACCTGGGGAGAGTTTGGGGACACGAGATCGTCTCGTAAAAGACACACCCTGTCTTGTCTGGTGTTTTAGAACAGGGAGAGGAGATGGTGGCTGGTGGCCGTGTTCTGACAGTTACATTTCGAACCTGACTTCAGGAGGTGATACCTAGCTTCCACTTTATCGCCCCTTTTCATTGTTAAACTCGAGGTCAGTGACCCTGGGTTACGGGGATGATGTTTGAGAATCACAAAGATGAGATGCAGGAAGACTGCAGACGCTTTGTTGACCAAACGTCACCACTATGCAGATGAGCAAGTGCTCAGTACTATACGTATACAGTAGATTCTTGGTATTAGAATGATTAAGGTAGCAAACCATGATTCTGCCAGATATGCGTAAGAACAAGCCTGCTAATGTCCCACTTCTCAATAAAGGGCTGTGATGTATATATTCTGCTTTGAAAGCACTTGCAGTGTGCAGGTTTACTCACATAAGACAGGTGAATAAAGGAATGGTTATTTGCATTACCAAAAGGATGCTTTATGTCTATATGTCACTACCAGAATCCAAGCAAACATTCCACCACATTTTTAAAAAATGACCGAATTTGCAGATGGCCCAGAGAAAATAATTCTGGAAAGAGTGAAAGGAATGCATTCAGTGTGTAGAAGAAAAATGGAAAGTTTGAAAGAGGGCAGCAATTTCTGTGTTGTGCAATGGCTTTGTTGAAGTTCTGTTGGGAAGAAAACGTGTACTTAGCCTATTGGAAACCTTGCTGGGCAAATTGCAAAGATGTACTGTTTATGTGCACATAGCTTCACAAATACTGTCTTAATAATACCTGTGTTTAGTTGTGTTCACATAACTAATGCTTTAGTGTTCTGGGTTCTAAAAGGCTAGTTGCAACTTTTTTTCCTTTAATGCCGACAGAAATAGGAATTATGACTATTTCAGTTCTTTTTTCTTAGAAATGGAGGCTGAAGATTTAAGTGGTAGAGAATTGACAATTGATTCCATAATGAACAAAGTGAGAGATATTAAAAATAAATTTAAAAATGAAGACCTTACTGATGAGCTAAGCCTGAATAAAGTCTCTGCTGATACTACTGGTGAGTTCCCTTTTTTGCGTGCCTTCTAAGGTAAAGGAATGCAATGTTAACCACTGTGTGTTCACATAATGTAATTTCCTCAGTAGTTAATGCTTACCAATTAGAGTACACACACTATACTTTAGTCATTTTGTATGGAAATCTCACAATTTTCTGCTTTCTTAAAAAAGGAAACTTAAGATCATCTATTACAGGCTGATATGCCTACCATCAATAGATATTGCTTTTTTTCCATTCCTTTTTTGCTGCAAACTGAGAAAGCCTCACCAATCTTAATAAAATTATGTATAAATTTAAAGTCAAACACTCAATTTTTGATTTAGAGAGTCTTCCTATTATTTGCTGGCTTTTTTTTCCTATTCTCCCTTGTTCACTGTTCCAGCCACAGTGGCTTCCTAGATGTCTCTCCTATATGCTAGACCAGCTCCCACCCCAGTGCCTTTGCTCTTGCCCTCTGCCTTGAATACCACTCCCCAGAGATCTTCCCACTCTTACCTCCTTCAGGTCTTTGTTCAAATGTCATCTCAGTGAGGGCTTCCCTAATCTACCTGTTTAAAGTAGCAACTTGCTGGGATGGGAGTGTGTCCCCTATCACCCTTCCCTGTATTATTTTTCTCCATAGCACTAATCACCTTATATCTGACTTATTCATGTGTTTGTTTATTATCTGTCTCCTCCACTAGAATGTGAGCTCCATAAGGACATGGTTTTTATCTGTTTTGTTATATCTACACAGCTTAGAATGGTGCCTGGCACATAGTAGGCACTTAAATGTTTACTGAATGATGAATGAATAAAATTGCCCAAAGTTTAACAGCCTAGCTTTATGAAAGGTACTCACTCAGAGGCCTAATTCTGAAATGTAGTGTGTTTCAGATTGTTGAGGTCATTTGAAAAGTGACCTTTGGATAAGTTTGTCATGTCTATACTAACCATTAAATGGATGAGAGATTGAAAATAAATGGAAGAACCTGTAATCTAGTCATGATGGCAGATAGTGTTCACTCGAAACAACCTTTAAACTGATCATTTTGTTGTTAAGCAAATTCTTAACAGAGTACTACCACACTTTATTATGTGTATTTAAATAGTGCTAACAAAGCTTGTGCACCAAGGTAGATGAGTCCTTATTTAAAATCCTTAGCTACTCAAAACTGTAAATCTTTATATATTTTGATAATTGGGATGTAAGACATTATATTAAGTACAGAAGATTCAAAGATGCTTAAAACCATGGTTTCTAGATGAGAAGAATTTATGAACCTACTGTGCTACATTGTTTGGCATCAAAGAAATACTAACACAATAAAGACAGTGCTTTAAGTGTTGACTAGAGGGAGAATGGGGTACTCAGAGGCTAACATCTGTGCCCATCTTCCTCTACTTTATATGTGGGACGCCTGCCACAGCATGGCTTGATAAGTAGTGTGTAAGTCCATGCCTGGGATCCAAACCTGCAAACCCCAGGCTGCCAAAGCGGAGCACGTGAACTTAACCACTATGTCACCAGGCTGGCCCCTCAAGTTGTCTTTTTAAAACAATAACACTAAAGAAAGTAAAAAGTAAATTATAGCGTGAAAATTATGGACAAATATGGGTAGCTTGGAGGGAGAAGAAAATGAGCATTATCAGTTGCTTATCTTTTGTAAACTGGTTTTGTTTGGTTGGTTGAAGGGTAAGTTTGAGATATATGCAGATGATGTTGGATAAAGAAAGTTATGTTAGGACTGGGGCAATAAGTTTCTAAGGTTTTAATGAATAAGTCTTTGATGAAGAATTTTCCAAGAAAGTTGGTACAAGTTGTGGTGGGAGAGGCTTAGATTTTCTTTGGATAGTTAAAATGCTAGAATAGAATTTGCTGGTACAGCATGAAATTTTCTTAGACTGCATATGGTTTTTTAAAGCTACTTATGGAAAAAAACATTTATTTCCAAATTTTTTCTTTCCTTCAAAATATATAGCTTTTTGGAGTAAAATATACCCTCATAAAAGATATACATGCAGTAAATAAGTTACTTATATTTACACAAATTGTTAAAGGTTTTAAAAAGTGTTTCAAGGAGTTTATAAGCATTGGTACTGAGAGTATAAATTATTAACTGTAATTTGAAACAAAAGTGAGATTTGGCATTTGTTTTATGTCTTTCTTACGTCTATTGTCATATATTTTGTTCCCTATATTCAGATAACTCGGGAACTGTTAACCAAATTATAATGATGGCAAATAACCCAGAGGACTGGTTGAATTTGTTGCTCAAACTAGAGAAAAACAGTGTCCCCCTAAATGATGCCCTTTTAAATAAATTGATTGGTCGTTACAGTCAAGCAATTGAAGCACTTCCTCCAGATAAATATGGCCAAAATGAGAGTTTTGCTCGAATTCAAGTACGATTTGCTGAATTAAAAGCGTAAGTATTAGCATTTTCACTACGTTTAACTAACTACGTTACATAACACGTAACTATTTTACAAAAAGGTAAAATGAAAACATATTGTCAGGATTACTTGTAAGAAAATTTGTATTTTTTTAACCAAATCCTTTTGCTTATAATTAACAAGTGAATTATGTAAACTCTCTTTACTATGTACATATTTCCACAAAAGTTACATATTCTAAATTCTGCCTAAGAAGAGTTTTAAAAATATCTTATTCATATTTAATTTTACACAAGGAAAAAGCAATATCCCATGTCTTTTGGAAAATAGAATGAGGAGTTATTAAACTTAGGTAGATGTGTCCTTTTCCTAAAATATGACTCTGAAATCTTTATTACAGTATTCAAGAGCCAGATGATGCTCGTGACTACTTTCAGATGGCCAGAGCAAACTGCAAGAAATTTGCTTTTGCACATATATCTTTTGCACAATTTGAACTATCACAAGGTAATTTGAAAATGTCATTGAAATTTTAAGTAAAAGATAGCTTCCTACTGTAACTTATATACTAATATTCAATCATGTATATGAAGTGGAAATTAGAGGCAAAAGGCATGAAAGTTGATCAGATGAGAATATGGGGGAAGAATGCCACCTAAGTATAAATGTAGAGAATATTTGTTATACTAGTTCTTCCACTTATAGGGAGTCATCCAGAGAAATGAGCATGAACATTGTGTTTGTACTATTAGTTAGATTCAGGAAACATCTAAGAGAAAGTGGCTTCTTTGCTGAGTATTTTTGGGATGAAAGATATAAGATATTTAAGATTGAGCTTAGATAAGCTTTTTTAATGCTATGGTTTCATTGCACCAAAATATACGTGTGGCATTAATTGGTAGTTCTCCTTTACAAAAAAATTAGTAAACCACTGGAGACGCTTTTATTTCTTGCTCACTTGGTTCTTCATAGTCTGGACTTTTTGAATAGGACCAGGATAGTCTCTTCCTCAGACATTTTTAGCTTAGCTGTTCCTTAGTCTTTTTTCTTTTTCTCATTTTCTGGGGCCTCTGCATCCACCCTCAGTCTGCCATCTGGCCGTGAGTTCCTGTTTTCCTTTTGCCTTGTTTCTGCTCCAGCCCTCATTCCATTTACCACCAGCGATATAGACGTTACGCCTGTTGGTTTAGCTCAGCCAGAATCCCCGTGATATGCCCAAAGCAGGGCTCAGTCACTGGAGAATATTCCCCAGGATTGAGGCTGGAGAAAAGCATTGTAACAAACTCAGCAAATGGTTTGAGAACCGTGAACTTTTACATATTCAGATGATTTCTGAGTCCTGGTTAGCTGAATCATCATCTCCGATCTATCCTGTGCACTGTCCGCTGACTTAAAAAAAATCATCCCTTTCCTGCCTAGAAACATTGATTCCTACTCCTTGCTTGTTAAAGTAAGTTTGGCCAGGCCTTTAAGACCCTTTATCTCCCCTTCATTCTACTTAAAAATTTTTGAGGTGTTATGGCCTATCAACAGCAACTATAAACTTTACCTCTTTAGAACATGTAAACATTGACAATCTCAAATTCTATTATCTGTAAAAAAAAATAATAAATTTTATCTGTACCATCACAATGTAGTAGTAGCCTCAAAGTCAAAATTGTGATTATTTTGAATAAGGTTGATGAATAGGCTGTCAGGAAATATGCAACATCCCTGAAATCCTGTGCACAGTTTGGTGTGTATAGTTTTTATCAGATTCTAAAGGGGTCTGTGACCTTAGTAAAGTCTCTAATTACTAGTTTTTACCCAAGCCTTTCTCTCTTCTTTTGCTGTCCTAAAATGCTCATACATGAAATATCACTATTCTCAATAAATGTAGACTTAACCACTGTCAAATATATTTATATTCTTAAAATTTGTAAACTGTCAGAAGCAAAAGGCCATCTCTTAATCATCTTTATCCCTTAAGTGCCTAGTGCATAGCATAGCTCAATGGCTCCCATAAATGCTGATAACATATTCCATAAGATACATGATGTATACATTTAATATTTATAATATTAAATTCTAGACTATGTTGTGTAAGATTAGAGTTGAAAGAAAATTTGTTTGGTAATTTATCTATAGTCAGAAAGGTAATTGTGGTAGTCTATCATTTGTTTTGCATTTTTGGGATCGTGTAGCTGTCTGGTAGCTAAAGATTAATCTTTATCATTACATTTTTTTACAGAAATCCTTTTGATGAAGGATTCCTTTTAGCGAAAGGTGTCAACCTTTCCTTAATGACTATGTGTCGTTAGGAAGGATCATTATTATGCTGCATTGTATTATGCAAAAGATTGATGCTTTTGAGACTATTGTAACATCCAGGGCTTAGTTTTCCCTTTTACTGAATTCCCTCAGGTTTCTAACTGTTCTAGTTGGCCTTTGCTTTCCCCACTTTGTAAGTGCTTTGTTATACTTCTTTATTTCTGAAAATGGACAACAGTAATAAACTAATGCATAATTACATCAATTACATATTACACAAGTAAACTATTTGATATGAGTTGTTATCAGAGTGAGAGATTGCTTATTTGCTTATGAAATAAAGTGAATGAGCCTTGGAATAAATACTTTTGCTTAAGCCCTTTTAACTTTTATCCCAGGTCCTGATGAATAAGTATCTGGGAGGGGGGGTTAGATTGCTGCGTTAAATTGACAATTATTTTTTACTTTGTTAGGTAACTTCAAAAAAAGTAAACAGCTTCTTCATAAAGCTGTGGAATGTGGAGCAGTACCACTAGAAATGCTGGAAATTGCCATTCGGAATTTAAACCTCCAAAAAAAGCAGCTGCTTTCGGAGGAAGAAAAGAAGAGTTTATCAGGTAAATGCATTAATAAGTGCTAATACTTTTCCGTGATAGATTATCCTGCAAAAAAGGATTGAGGGTAATATTTTATAGAAAAATATCATTTATGAAGAATAATCAAAATCTAAGATTAAATTATAGATGTAAAAGAGGTAAGACTTTTTTAGAAATAACAAAGTATTTTCTACACTGTTGAAATTTTCTTTTTTAATTTTTATTTTTTTCTAATCAGACTCATTGGTGACACATTGAAAACAACTCGATCTAAGCAAGAGAGTGACTTTGCTTTTAGAAATGGAACATGTGCTTTTACTCTGGGGAAGCAATTATGCAATTATGAAACAATTATGAAGCATAGTTAGAGAATTATCTTGGTAACATCTTCATGTCTGCATGTCTTATTTGGGGACAAATATTTACTATGAATTAACTTTTTAAATATTCTCATTTGTAAGATTACTTTGTTTTGTATGCCTTATGTCTTTACAAATTTAATTGTAATTTCAAAATTTTTACAGCATCTGCAATAATAACTTCCCAGGAATCATTCCCCAATTCACTTGGACATTTACAGAGTAAGAACATCGGTTGTGACTCCAGAGGACAAATCATTAAAGCCAGGTTTTTGTATGGGTGAGGATGCTGAATCCATTTTTAAATGCTCATCATATGTTTATATTATTTATACATCTGCATATATATTTTCATGTAATGGTGAGAACGATGTTTAGCAGTTAATGGAAATATGTTAATATTATTCTTTTAAAAATTGGGGGTATTTTCTTGCTATTTAGAGAGAACATGCCCCCTCAAGATGCAGAGATAGGTCATGGAAATCCCTTGAAACGATCAAACAAAACTAAACAGGTAAGTTATTTTTGATGTACTTTGATTAAAATGGTAGTGGTGAGGTCTTTGTTTATTTCCTAGTTGGTTACTTTATCTTTCAAAACATTTTTAGTCATGCCCATTTGGAAGAGTCCCAGTTAACCTTCTAAATAGCCCGGATTATCATGTGAGAACAGAAGGTTCAGTTGTACCAAGTTTTACAAAAAGGTATGTTTGGTTTTAATTTCTTAATTTGTTTTCAGTGCTTGAAGATTGATGGCAGAATGGTCTTAAAGTCTTTTACTCTGTAATGGTAATTATGAATAAATTTTTTTTTTGCTGAGAAAGATTTGCTCTGAGCTAACATCTGTTGCCAGTCTTCCTCTATTTTGTATGTGAGATGTTGCCACAGCATGGCTGATGAGTGGAATAAGTCCATGCCTGGGATCTGAACCCATGAACCCCAGGCCGCTGAAGCAGAGCATGCACTGAACTTAATTAACCACTAGGCCACGGGGCTGGGCCCTGAATAAATTTTTATTTAGTATTAAAGGTTACCAAATCTCTAAATGCTGTCAGGGACAAAGGAATGAGTGGAGAATATGACTTTATTTTGCTTTTTCACTCTAAAAATATCTGTTAATGGAACTATTAAAAAATTAGGAAACATAGAGGAAAAATATTAAGTTGACACAAAGCTTAAAAGACTATGCAAACATCTCTGGGGTGAAAACTCGTGATGTCTGAACACTTCTCACTTATGAGTAGCCTCTCTGGTGAGAGTCTGTTCCTGGTGTGTCTGGAAGTCTCCATAGTAGGGGTGCAGGGAGGTTTGAGGACAGTTTCTTTTCCAGCTAGTTCAAGGAAAAGAGCAGCTATCAGTGGGAAAGATCATTCATTCATTCACTTGCTTCAGAGCCTAAGGCATCAGGAAGTGGGGAGGGTAGGTAGAGATGAAGTGTTCATCACATCCATTGTGTTCTCCTTCCTTCAACTTGGGTGTTTATTCCCTTGGAAGAAATAAGAATCTAGGATTGTAGCTTAGCTAAGGGAATTTTTCTGGTCTATCCTTAACTCTAACTACTATTTATACCATTATTTCTATTGGAAACGGCTCCTTGGATTCCAGAGAATCATTTTGCAAGTGAACTTTGGAAATATAACTGATTGTTTTTAGTTGTCTTCTATATTTAAATTTCTGTTCTGCTTAGGGCTTGACTAAATATTGATGTTAAAAGAGCATTTTGGTTTTCAAGATTAAGCTCCAAAATGTTATGAGGTGACTATTGTCTTGTCTTCATTTTTTTTTTTTTTTTGTGAGGAAGACCAGCCCTGAGCTAACATCCGTTTATAATCCTCCCCTTTTTGCTGAGGAAGACTGGCCCTGGGCTAACATCCGTGCCCATCTTCCTCCACTTTATATGGGACGCCGCCACAGCGTGGCTGACAGACAGTGCGTCGGCGGGCGACCGGGATCCGAACCTGCGAACCCCGGGCTGCCAAGCGCCGGACTAAACCGCTGCGCCTCCGGGCCAGCCTCTTATCTTCATTTCAAATACCTAGCTGAAGAGTAAAGGAGACTTTCTCCCACTCCAAGAAAATAAAAACAAAGACAAACCAGACATTTTCTTGGTGCTTGTCGTGATAGAGTGTATGCTGGGCACTGTGGAGGTACACGGAAGGGTTTACACCCCAGTTCTTATCCTGAAGCTGTTTGCAGTCGGAAGTGTAATTTCACCTACAGACTGCTGTTCCCTTCCCCTTTCCCACATTCGCACCTTAACTCCAGCTGTTACTTGCTAGGTAGTAGTAGGCAATCACCTACTACTCATCCCTGTCACTTTTGCCATGTCTAGTACATCACGTGTGTACTAGAATCATGTTATTTAAAAAAATCTTTTCAAGAGATTTTTTCAATTAAAAAATGAACATATTGTTAAAAAGCCAATTTTAAAATGGAAAAACTAATACACTGAATAGATTAATTTCAAATTAAACATTATTTTGTTTCATGGGTAATAGACAGACCTCTGGATCAGAGTGCCGAGATATGATTGTGCCTGGATCTAAATCAAGCGGAAATGATTCCTGTGAATTGAGAAATTTAAAGGTATTTCAATTTTAAAACCTTTATGTGGAGCAAGGGTTCCTGATCCAGGGTCCATGGAGCTTTTTCTGGGGAAGGGGTCCATAGTATATATGATACCTCCGACAATGTTCCTGAAGCCCCAAGAGATGTAGGACCACTGATAGGAAGTGGTACAGAAGTCCTAGACTTTCTCCAAGATGGAGGTGGTAGAGCAAGGATCAGCCGTCTCCTGGGATAAGTGTGAAGTGACATCTATTATGCGTGCGTGTAAGCAGATGAGTTGGTCTGGGTTTGCGAACAGCCAAGGGAGCCATTTCCCTCAACTTGTGTTTCTTGGTGGAGTTACTAGTCAGTAATTAGTAAATTATTAGCCAGTAATTCAAGAAGTTAATCTTTACTAGGAGTTTGTGAGTCTACATGTGATTATAACAGATAATTTTCCTAGTAAAGTCTTCACATAGACGAGACTTTGGTATATTGAACAGTAGGACAAATTAGTACTACTACTGTTTATGGGACTTTATTTTATTTGATATGTTATTCTTTTTATGTAGTCTGTTCAAAATACCCATTCCAAGGAGGCTCTGATGTCAGATGGGAGGAATTCTGAACTTAGTACTGATTCAATAACCCTGAAGAGTAAAACTGAATCAGGTCTTCTAACAAAATTGGAAGGTAAGGGTGACAAAATAGATAGACTTCTTTAATTAAGAAAACCACTTTATTGCTTGTAAAAGCTGACCAGCCACCTAAGAATTATGAATGTGAGACTGTGTCTGTTTCTTTATCTTGTATTTCAACTGAATTTATATAGTGTATAAAAAGTTTTGAATTCGGTAGCAAAGGAAGTTTATTTGCCTAAAAGGAAAAGTAGAGGGAAAATACAATGGAGCCAAGTAATTTTTCTCTGTTGGCTTGACAAATATTTTCTGGAAAGGGCACAGAGGCTGTATTTATACAACAATTCTCCTGTTCTTCTTTTATCAAATGTTTGATTTTCCACTCTATGGGTACCATGGTAAATGTTCTAAGGATATATGAATGAATCAGATAGGATTCCAAGGAGGTTGCACCTCGTGTAGGAGATATACTGATAAATATAATGCTGGATAGAGTGTGGAGCATGTCATGAGGACCACAAAAATAAAATGCTGTGAGAATTCAGAGGAAAGAGAAATTTGAGGAACTAATTTGGTTTAGGGGAAATAGGAAATATTTTGTAGAGGAGGAGAAGCAACTTAAAGAACTATTAGGATTTAAATAGGAAGAAATATCAGTGATAGAGTATTTCAGATGGAGAAAACAGCATAAGCAAAAGAAGAAAACCCTTTAGGAAAGAAAGATGGTCTAGTTATGCTGAAAACTGTAACAGGGGTCGTGTAGAAGTAGGAGATGAGACCAGGTAGATTTGAATGCCAGGCTTTAATTTTTAATTTTTTTAGATGTCAGGGTACCATGAAAGATTTGTGAGTAGGATCATGAATTAGATGACCATTGTCCAAACGAAGGTCGCCAGATTGGATGTAATTTTTTTCTTTTAACAGGACTGAGGAGGAACACTGGGACAAAGCCAGGCTTGCCCCAGACTGATTTTGTTGCCTGGGACTTTTCCAGTTTGAACCCCGGAAGTCTCATGTCCCAGGAAAGCCCTCAGTCCTGGGCAAACTGGGATAGCTAATCACCCAGGAATAGTCTTTTTGCTATTATTTTGATTGGGAATAGATTCCTATTCCTAGATTTGGGGGAAACTGTTATATTTTATATTTTCATCACATCTATTATACACTGGTATGATTGAGAAATTGTCTTTATCAAATATGCTTATTAATAGTACTAATCTGACACCTAATTTAATGTTTTTAGATGAATACTTGTTGTGGGCCTACACTGTGCTAATAATACTTGATTATGTGGGAAAACTTACAATCAGGAAACTGCCCAAATCATAAGAGTAGAGCCCTCCCCATTCCATGCGTAAGCGTTTCTATCGAGTGTGTTCCCAGTGGGTATATTGGGCCACAGGCTGTGCGCACCCTCGGCTCTGTGGATAGTGTGGACCGTCTTCCAAAGGAGTCGCACAATTGACCAGCAGGTGGTTGCTCTTGCTCCCTATTCTTCCCATTTTATTGTTGGTTTTTAATTTTAGACGTTCTGATGCTGCTAAGTGATGCCTCATTGTGGTTTTGATTTGCGTTTCCTTGATGTCTAATGATGTCGAACATCTTTCTTATGTTTATTGGCCACTTGGATAACCTCTTGTGAAGTACTTGTTCCAGTCTCTTGCCAATTTTTCTGTTGGGTTTTCTTTCTTATTGATTTTTAGGAGATATTTATATATTCTAGATACAAATCCTTTGTTGTATATATGTACTACAAGTAACTTCTCCCATTTTGTGGTGAAGACTTTTGATAAATAGAAATTCTTGGGGCCAGCCCAGTGGTGTGGTGGTTGGGTTCGCTCACTCCACTTTGGCGGTCTGGGGTTCACAGGTTCGGATCCCAGCCATGGACTGACACACTGCTTGTCGAGCCATGCTGTGGCAGCGTCCCATATAAAGTAGAGGAAGATGGGCATGGATGTTAGTTCTCACCAAAGAAAAGAAAGAAAGAAATTCTTATTTTTCGTGCATTTTATCAGTCTTTTCCTTTGTGGTGTTTTCTATGTCTTTAAACAAATCTTTTCCTACTCCAAGATCATAAAGATATTTACGTATATTTTAGAACATTTATCATTTTACCTTTCACATTTAAACTTATAGTCTACCTGAAATTAATATTTGTGTATATCTAATATCAAGTGTCAAGATTCATTTTTTTCCCATGTGGATATCCAGTTGATCCAGCAGCATTTATTGAAAAGACCCTCTTTCCCCTCCCTGAATTGTAAAGAAGGTGATCCTACGTGTGACGTCTGGTTTTGGATTCTTCTCTGTTCCATAGTTCTTTTTGTCTCTCTGCTATTATCTCTTAATTACTATAGTAAGTCTCCATATTTGTCATTGTAAATCTTCCAGCTTTGTTCTTCTTCAAGACTTTTAGCTATTCTAGGCCTTTTGGATTTCCATATAAACATTAGAATCTATCAGATTCCATTTTGTAAAAAATGGGATTTTGATTGAGATCTAATGGGACAAATTAATATCTTAACAGCTGAGTTTTCTAGGCTACTAACCTGACATATCCCTTCATTCATTTAAGTAGTCTTTAAAACATTACTGAGAGAATTGTTTTCTGTGTAGAGGTTTTACATATCTTTTGCTAGAGTTATTCGTACATATCTGATTTTTTTTGATGCTTTGGTAATGAATGGTATCTTTTCAAAAAAAATTTATCCTCTACATTTTTGTTGCTAGTATATAAAAATACTACTGATTTTTAGATATTGATCTTAGACACAGTGACATTGCTAAATTCACTGAATAATTCTAATATTTGTCTGGATTCTTTCATGTTGTTTGAGAATAATAGAACTTTTTTTTTTTTCTTTCCAACTCTTTTAACTTTCATTTCTTTTCTTTGCTGTATTGCTCTTAAGACTTCCAGTATAATGATGAATAGAAGGGATGGTAGGTGGCATTCTTGTCTCTTTCCTTATTTTAGAAGGAAGGTTTCAATACTTTACCTTTAGTATGGTAATTGCCATAGATTTTTGTAGCTACTCTTTATTAAATATCAAAACAGAATGACTTCTATTTTATACCTAGATTACCATTAGTTTTTTTTGTGACTGGGTGTTGAATTTTATCAAATGCTTTTTCTGTTTATTGAATTGATCATATTTTTTTTTCTCTATTCTGTTATTATGGCAAATTACATTGGTTTTCAAATGTTAAGCAAACTTTGCATTTAGAAATAAATCCAACTTGGTTGTAATTTATTATCCCTTTTGTATATCAAGTGCTAATATTTTTTTTTTGTGAGGAAGACCAGCCCTGAGCTAACATCCGTCGCCAATCCTCCTCTTTTTGCTGAGGAAGACTGGCCCTGGGCTAACATCCGTGCCCATCTTCCTCTACTTTATATGGGACGCCACCAGGGCATGGCTGACAAGCAGTGTGTCCGCGGGCGCCCGGGATCCCAACCCGCGTACCCCGGGCTGCCAAGCGCGAACTAAACCGCTGCGCTACCGGGTGGCCCCTCAAGTGCTAATATTTTGTTTAGAGTTTTTGCATCTATTATCATGAGAGGAATGGAATTTTGATAATCATAGAATATTAAATATAATGTTGAGGCTCTTTTGTTTAGACACCCTTAAGAAAGTAAATTATAGGCTAGTGTAAGGGAAATTTTTTGTTAAAAAACGAGAAGTCTATGAAGTGATGAATTAGCTTCTTTTTATAAGTAAGACTTTATTACATGTGTATGTTTTTAAAGTTTTACTTATTTAATTACTTGTTTACTGGTAAAGACCAGAAGCATTTAAATCCAAATGGTGTCTGACAGAGCTGTAGATAACAATTTAGGAAGATGGCTGTATTGCAACTTTGTAAAATTGACTTGCTAAAAGCAAATTGTCGGCAGCTGGCTTAAAGCTTTTAGTTTCTCTCTGTTTTTAAAAGCAAAATGCTAATATAGTTTGTAACGTGATGTATTGTTTAGGTTTAATTTTGTTGTTATCAAATATTCTTGCTTTTTAATGACAGCAACAACAAATAAAATTTCAGAAACTAAAGAGCATCAAGAACCAAAGGTTCCGGAAAGGAATCAGAAACAGTGGCGATCTAAGGGGAAGTCAGAGTGTGTAAGCCAGAATCCTGCTGCGTCCTCCAGTCACTGGCAGATTCCAGACATACCGCGAAAGGCTGAATCAGAGGTAACTTTCTTTCCCTCTAGTATGACATTGCCATTGTTCATAATGCGGGCGTTTTCTTCTTTTATTAAGTGCTCATGTACCATATTTTATGGAAGAGTTTACTTAAAGGATTTTTTTTATTATTCACAAAACAATGACTGGTAACAGTCATAGGTTCACAGTAAAAGTATGTGTCAAGCTGAATTCTTTCTATTTTTGTAGGTGTTTCTAGATCCCTGGTAGACAGGTGCAGGGGTCAGCAAACTACAGCCTATGGCCAAGTTTAGTTCCCAGCCAGTCTGTGTACATAACGTTTTATTGGAACACAGCCACTCCCATTCACTTACTTACTGTCTATGGCTCGAGTTGAGTAGTTGTAACAGAGATCATCTGGGCTGTAAAGCCTAAACTGTTTACTCTTCTGCCTTTTACAGAAAACAGTATGCCGATCCCTGAACTAGTGCAATGCTGCACCAAAGTGTTTGACTATTTCCTATCATCATTCTCATGGATGAAAGAGAAAAATATAGAATAGACAATGTATGTGAATTTATAACAGGTTGAATGATCATGCCCAGTGGCTGGGGGCTACTTCAGAAGGAATGATCTGGTAGAGTCCTGGAGAGCCACACCTATAGTCCATGGCCGTGCCCTCATTATTTCTTCTCAGCTATATTCTAACTCAGTGGTTCCCAAACATTTTGGCCTTGGGACTCTTTCTCACTCTTAATTATCAAGGCCCCAAAAGAACTTTTGTTTATGTAGGTTATATTTATCTGTATTTACTGCATTAGAAAGTAAAACCAAGAAATTTTTAAAGTATTAATTTATTAAAAATAACAATAATAAACCCATTACATGTGAATATAGATACACTTTTATGAAAAATAAGTATTTTTCAGAACAAAATAATTATAGTGAGAAGAGTGGCATTGTTTTACAATTTCTTTCATGGTTGACTTAACAGAACACTGGATTCTTGTATCTGCTTTTGCTTCAGTCTGTTTCATCATCACATCATGTAGCCTCAGGAAAACTGCAGTACATCCTCTTGAGAGAATCAAAGTGAAAAAGGCAAATAATGTCTTAGTGTTGCTATGAAATAGTTGTAACCTCTCAGACACCCTGCAAGGGTCTTAGAGACCCCGCCTCCCTGGTTTTCCTGGATTCCTCTGTGAGAACCACGGATCTAAGTAATGAAGTAGCTGACAAATGTTAGAGGATGAGAATCCTGACAGGCTGAAGCATGGATCATGTAAACAACCGTCTCCTCTTTTTTTCTTTCTAAAACTTGTAAGCCAATAGGATGGTAAGGGGACTCAAAACCATTTATTTGTCAACAGAAAAACGCAAATTAAATCCACAGTGAGATACTGCTTTACATCCACTAAGATGGTTATAATTAACAAGATACAATAACAAGTGTTGGTGAGGATGTGGATAAATTGGAGCCTTCATACACTGCTGCTGAGAATGTAAAATGGTGCAGTCTCTTGAAAAATGGTATGACAGTTCCTTAAAAGTTAAACAGAGTTACTGTATGATCCAGCAATTCTACTCATAGGTATATACTTACGAGTAAATATGCTTAAGAGAAAATGTATATATCTACACAAAAATTTGCACATGAATGTTCATAGCAGCATTATTCATAAATGCCAAAAAGTGGAAATAACCCAAATAACCATCAATTGATGAGTGAATAAACAAAACATGGTACATTCATACAAAGGAATATTATTCAGTAATAAAAAGTAATGAAGTACTGATACATGATATAACATGAATGAATCTTGAAAACATGCTAAGTGAAAGAAGCTCGTCACAAAAGGCCATGTATTGTATGATCCCATTTATACGAAGTGTCCAGAACAGGCAAATCCGTGGAGACAGAAAGTAGATTAGTGGTTGCCAGGGACTGGGAGGAGTGGGAATGGGGAGTGACTGCTAATGGGTACGAGTTTCTTCTTAGGATGATGAAAGTGTTCTGTAACTATATGGTGGTGATGAGCACAACTCTTGTGAGTATGTTAAAACCACTGAATAGTAACTTAGGGGGAAAAAAGGGAAAGAAACTGGGCAGTTTCCCGAGGTGACTGCTTCTCCAGTGGCCCTCTCAGGTGGAGGTTTTTTTAGTTTCACGTCTCTTATCTTATAGCTGCAAGTTCCCCATTGCCACGTCCAGACCATTTCTTCTCTTTCTTCAAAAGCTCTGCCCTTTTGAGGCTTCTGCCCTCCTTGCTCATTGCTGTCATCACTGAACATCCCAGTGACTCCCCATCATCCCTTGAAGACAGTCGACTCTGGATCACTTCTGTCTGCTTCAGCCCAAAAACTGTTGTCACTTTTGTTGGCTTCTACACCCCTGTGTATCCCTAGTCCGATGTCTGACCTCCAGATTCATAACTTTTTCCTCTATCAACTATTTCCTTAATTTAACTTCAGCTACTCCTTCCTATATCCTCAGTTCTGATCTCCAGAATCTCAGATGCAAACATTCCACTTTATGACCACAATTTTTTTCACTTTCCTTGCTTAATAATCTTACTATGACAGTTTCTCAAAACCATCCTGACCACTAATCCAAATATGGATATATAAGGAAATTTTAAATGAAAGGGAAAATTTATCCAGGAAAAGAGATGTAGTGTCCATGCTAGTTATTTTCAAAAACTTAGAGGACTGAAATGTTGAAAGTAGATTTATACATTGTGGTTCTCGAGAGCGTAATGTGGACCAGTGGGTTGAAATTATAATAGAGAATCTGGTTTAATCTAAATATCTGCTAATACTTTCTAATAACTGAAGCTGTCCCCAAATTCAAGTGAACCTCCTTAGATAGTAGTGAGGGCTCAGGTATTAATAGTGTTCAAGCAAAATGTGGTGCTCTATTTGGTGGAGATGCTGTAGAGCAAGGGTTGGCAAACTTTTTCTGTAGGCCAGATGGTCGCTGCTGCAACTACTCAACTCTATCATTATAGCATGAAAACAGTCATCAATGATGTGTAACCAAATGGGCATAGCTGTGTCCCAGTAAAACTTTATTTACAAAAACAGGCGGCAAGCTGTAATTTGCCGATCTCTTCTGTAGAGAATGTTCATTCATCATCGCTTTGGGATTTGTATGAGATAAATTTTACAGCCACTATGTCTCTTACGAGAGAGAAGAGCACTAGCTAGGTATTTACCACTTCAAATTTTGCTAAATAATTACTATTTGGCCATTTTAACATAAGGTGGAGAATGTGGTTTTATTGATTAAAGAAAGACTAGTTTTCAGAAGCACAGAGTACTTCTTTAGATTATGAAAGTTCAGTACTGGTTACGATAGCTCTGATGGAGGAGGAGATTAGATCCTGTTTTGTTAAACAATATTGTGTGCCTTCCCTCTGCTTGTAATCCCTTTGAGCAGGATATAACAGGCTTCAGAATTTAGAGTAAAGGACCTATACTAAAAAGTTACTGAAAGTCTAGCATATGTATGTCTACCTATTTTAGCATGCTTTTGTATTTCATAATTTTTTAATTTAGTTTTAGAAGTCATAATGTTTGTAAAATTGTTGAATAGGTGACTAATTTAAAAACTCTAAATCGTAATATTTTAATTTTGATTTAGCAGAAACAAACCACTTTTGAGCAACCTGCCTTTTCTGTTTCAAAGCAGTCGCCACCAATATCAGCACCTAAATGGATTGATCCAAAATCTATTTGTAAGACACCCAGCAGCAGTAACTTGGATGATTACATGAGCTGGTAATTGCTTTTGGCTCTTAACTTGGTACAATAGAAATAACATGGGCTTTGGGGCCAAAGAGATCTGAATCCTGCTCTGTTACTTTAAAAACTTTCCAAATTCATGTGACTTTTCTCAGCATCAGTTTTTTCATCTGTAAAATGGAGAGGGGAAGATGGTTGCAATATATTTTTAAGGATTGTTGTGAAAGTCTTTGTTGTATTGTAATCTGTACCTACAACATATACATACTCTAAGCATGTAAAACTTCCTGATAATCATGCCTTGCTCATGGATATATCTTTGTAATTGGGAGAGAGATTTTAAAGGTTAGCATTCTTTGAGCAGATAAAGGGTGGATACATTTTATAGCAAAGGAGATGTTAACTGGAATGTGATAGTTTCTGAAAGAGGTTGGTTGTACAGGTCACATCTTTCTGGGGGTGTTCAAAGGTATAAGACTTGAGTGGATGGGGATGAGGGGTGAGTGAAGAAATTGGATGGTCAGTGCTGATTGACAGGAAACACAAGGGATATTGCAAAAGCAAATTAATGATATTTCAAAGAAAGGAAATAAAGCGATATGGCACATGATATCCTTCAACTAGTGGCTATATTTTTAACGTCTTAGAGGATGACTTAAGTCCATGATGCCTTTTGCTTTTTATTTTCATAGCGTAATCTTGATCTTACTTAGAACTGGCCTTAGAGGTTTTGTAACCTAGTCTGCTACCTATTTAATACAATTTTGCTATATATTACCTCATTTTATTATACTTAGAATATTTTAAAGAATGATTGCCAACTAAAATAGTGATGTAGCTATTTCTTGTGAAATTAGATTACTTATTGTCAACAAATATTGAGAACTCATTTGTGCCAAGCAGTGTTCTAGGTATTGAGGCTACAACAGCGACTAAGACAAGCAAAGCACAAAGGTGAGCTGTGCAGATGTCAGCCCAGAGGCCAAACTCCTCTGATGTAATTGGCTTGCGGATATTTCTAGCCGGCTGTTGTAGAACATTATTGTTAAAAAGCACTCGGAAGATCTGTGCTCAGCCATGGACTGACCTTTGCCGTGACTAAATTCTAATAACATAACCCCAACTCCATATTTTAAATGCCATCTTATTTATTTTACTAACAGGGATTTCTTGTCTGGGGGACAAAAAATTACTTTCAAAAGGAATTTCCCCAAAATAAGGTTCTGATGATGGCGTATCTAGAATACATGATTCAGCTATATTATGAAGACTAACTTGGATGCTGTTTGATGGAACACATTTAAGTTTATATCAAGCTTTTAAAATCACACAAAAACTAAATCAGAATCTTGTTTTTAAAATTTTAATGTTTTAAATTTAAAACTCTTTCCTAGTTTTAGAACTCCAGTTGTAAGGAATGACTTTCTGCCTGCTTGTCAGGTGTCAACACCTTATGGCCAACTTGCCTGTCTCCAGCAGCCAGCGCGGCAGGTCCCTGGGACTCCACTTCAGCAGTTACAGGTTCGGTAGGCTTTGCTGTGATGGTATATGTTCAGGTCGGATTTACTTCATAGATTTTAGTTTCACAGCATCCAGCTGTCAGGAGGGGTCTTCAGGATTTAGCCACTCTTGGTCCCATTAGGCCACACTCTTTTCTGATATCTTGATAGGGGTGCCTCGTGACTTTGAAAGATTAGTTATTGAAAAGCTAATGAAGTTTTTTCATTAACTAGGCCACAGGATCCAGTTTGAATAGCTGAATAAAATTTCTCATGATCTAGGTTACTTTTTAATCCATTTAACTATTTAAGCCAGCTGTTAGTGAGCAACCTCATTTCATTGGCTGATTCATATACAGGTAAATTTTCAAGAATATCAGAATACAATATGAGATGCTACTAGAATATATTGTAAGGTAACTCTTATAAAATAAGAGAAAAAGTGTTTTGCTGGTGAGGCGATTACATTGCCATCTGGAGAAAAATTAATGTAGACATTTTCCTGATATCAATAACTAAAATTAGTTTCTAATTGCTTTCTGAGAAGCAGCTAATACTGGTAGGAAGCATGGGCTTTGAAGGGAGACTGCCTGGCCGTGAATCTTACCAGCTGTGTGACCTTCTGCAGGTGAACTTAAACTCTCTGTGCCCATTTCATCATCTATAAAATGGGGATAATAAAGCCACCTACCCCATATGATGATTGTGGAGATTAAATTAGTTAATATATGTATGTAACTCTTACAACAGAGCCTGGTACTTAGTAAATAATAAAAGTTAGCAGCAATTGTTATTTAAATAAAACAGCAAAAAAACAAACCACAAATAATTAACTATACAAATCAAGACATTAAAAAATTCGCAGATGGAAAGTAGAACAGTGGTAACCAGGGGCTAGAGGGCAGGAAGAAAGGGGAGGTATTGTTTAATGGGTATAGAGTTTCAATATGAGATGATGAAAAGTTCTGGAGATGGATGGTGGTGATGGTTGCACAACAATGTGAATGTACTTAATGCCACTGAATTGTACACTTAAAAATGGTTAGGGGGCTGGCCCCATGGTGTAGTGGTTAAGTTCAGGGTGCTCCACTTGGGTGGCCTGGGTTCGCGGGTTCAGATCCTGGGTGCAGACCTATACCACTGATCAGCCATGCTGAGGTGTGACCCACATATAAAGTGGAGGAAGATTGGCAACAGATGTTAGTTTAGGGCTAATCTTCCTCGGCAAAAAAAATAAGGTTAAAATGGTAAATTTTATGTGTATTTTACCACAATTAAAAAAATAATGGAAGAAAAAAATTAGGTGACAATAGATTATACTAACTATGGAAAGAGGTAATGGTGTTTTAAGGATTGATGCAGTATGATTACAAAGGAGGAAAAGAAAGATGATTAGGCTTGCCCATACATTCATTCAAAAACACATTTATTGAGCTATTACTCGTGTCAGACCCCATTTGAGTTGAAATCTAGAAGTCAAGTCAGAGATGACCAAGTGAAGGGGCTAGAGGGAGCCTTCTAGAAGAGGCCAGTGTCAGGAGGCAACTGAAAAGGCCAGAATGTGGCTAGAGCTCAGGAAGGGGGAGGGGTGATCCTTAGGGTTCCACTGTGCCCTTTAAGTTTTACCCCAAGAGGGATGGCGGTAAGCTGTGGAACAGGTTGGAGCAGGGAAGTGAAATGATCTTATTTGCATTTTGAAAACATGACTCAGGCCACAGTGAGGAGGATGGAATAAGGGGGTGTGGGATGTCTGTAGGAAACTGAACTTCACACTGGTATTGAATCAGAAATGTCAGGATTACTTTATTCTAAAAATGGTAAGCAGTCAGGGGAAAGGGACATTGAACTGCTTTCGTCCCTCTCAGAAGTTTTTCTTTTAAGTATGAGAGGAAGCACCAAAAGGAAGGGGAGTGGGGAACCTTGATGAAATTACAACTTAATGAAAAATAACAGGTGCATAGTTCAAAGCCTGATACTTTCTTACAGAAAACATATTTCATGACTCAACAGCATCTCTCAACTTTAGAGGTTAAAGAAATTAGAATCCTTATCTTTTATGTTACATAGAAGGAGATTACATGAGAGAAATTCTACCATTTGGGATCTAAAGCAAGACTTAGTTAAACTGAGGTTTATTCAGACCTTGCTACAACCTGGTCATCAGCTAATCAGGTGTTCCTTGTGTTTCAGCTTCCTTGTCATCTCAGAGCCAGTTCTCTCACAGCGCCCTATCTGTCCACAGAGGCCTCAGCATGAGGGAAGGGAAGAAGGGGCAAGTTGTATAGTACAGCAGTTGAAAGTTTGCTGAAGTCAAATTAAGTCACTTGTTGAACATCACCCAGCAGAGAGGGGGCATTGCTAAAATTGGCATTTGTCTTGTTGACTCTGAAGCTCTTAGCACTTTAGCACGCTGCTTCCTTTATAATGTAGTGCTAAATGAGAAAAAAGAATGCAGAAATAATTGTGTGTTTGCATATGTATATATGTAAGTAAAGAGATGTATGGAAGAAAAAAGAATAGATAAGAAAGAAAAAGTGATAGCTTATGAGTTTGTGTTGGACATTAAATGTTTTCTTTCCCCTTAAACCTTCCATTTATGTATTTATGTTAAGAAGTAAAGGTGAGTTAGAGGGGAAGACCTTGGAAGTTTGTCTCTATATTAATTTAATAAGTTTATTTCTTTGACTAAAGTACATAAATTCCGTCTTTAAAATATTGTGACAAATATCTAATTAAGATTTTAGATAATTTCAAAATTGGAAGCATTTCATTGTACTAAATGCAAGCTAGTTTCTCAGGCATATTTTTTGAACCTTTATATATTTTAATTATTTAGATTTCAGCATCCTCTTCAACAAATGAGCGCATTTCAGTTAAAGGAAGAATTTATTCCATATTGAAGCAGATAGGAAGTGGAGGTTCAAGTAAGGTAAGTATCCTAAATATTTTAAAAAGGAATAGAAATATTTTAAACATTCCCTTTTTTGTCTTTTTTACCTTTTTGGGCTCTTTTCTAAACTTCTAGGGGCCTGTATTGACCTTGAGCCCAAAATTCTTCTCATCCCCTGCTCCCATTCCCTCCCCGCAACAAATGACATCTCTCTTTAGACGTATCTCTCAGTTCCAGTTCTCTGCTCTTTCCTCCATTGTCCTGTGCTTCCAAATTTCTTCTGTAATAACATTAACATTGACTTGGGGTGACAAATGACAGTTATGTGTTATCACAGAAGAATCTTTCTAAGTCAGACCATGATGTAAATACTAACTAATGTGATTAGGATGATTTAGCAAAGTTTTTGACCAGTGGAATTTGTTTTGTTTAGAGTTTTTCATTTCAGAAACAGAGTTTAGTCTGTTATTGGAATAGATCATTTCCTAAATGTGTCTGAGTTCCAGATTTATATGGTTCTAATTCTCTTGATGGAAGACATCTCAACAGAGTTGTCTAAACTTACCATTGTCAATTCTTCTCATTCTATTCTCTTAAATCCACTTAAGTCAGATTTTTACCTTCATCACTCACCAAAACAATTGTTATCAAGATCACCAATGACCTCCATATTTTTGCCAAATTCAACTCTTAGCTTCAGTTTGGGGTTATTTTACTTAGCAGCATTTGAGACAGTTGGTTATCCTTCTCTCGTTGAGTCTTTTTTTTTTTTTCCACTTGGGCTCTCTGTTTTCCTCCTCTCCAACTGGCCGTTCTTTCAGTCTTCCTCCTGTCCCTCATCTTAGTGGTGCAATGCCCCAGGGCTCGGTCCTTGGCCTTTTCTTCTCTCTGAACTCACTCACTCCTTTGGTGTTCTCCTCCAGTCTCGTGGTTTTAAATATCATATATATATGCTGACAGGTCCCAAACTTACATTTCCCGCTCAGACCTTTCCCTTGAATTCCTGACTTCTATATCCAAATTGACTGCTCAGCATTTCTTTTTGGGTATCCACTAGATATTTAAAACTTTATGTGTCCCAAACATAACTCTTACTCCATAGTGTTTTGCATTTCAGTAAATGGCAACCCCATTCTTCCAGTTGCTAGGCCCAAAACCCTGGAGTCATCATCAACTCCTCTTACTCACACACACATCCAGCCAATCAGCAAATCTTGTTGGTTCTACCTCCAAGTATATCCAGAATCTGCTTGTTTCTCATCACCTCCATATTATCACTTTGGTCGAAGTAACCAAAGTGATACTTTTTTCACCTACATTATTACAGTAGTCTCCTAACTAGTCTCATTGACTCAGTCCTTGCTCTCCTGGTCTATTTTAATGTAAGAGTTGATTTTCCTCCAGATATCCTCATGTCTTTGCTCAAGTATCTTCTCAATCAGTCCTTCCTTGACCATACTCAAAACTGTACCGCCCACCTTCCAATTGCAGGTGAGCTCCATTCCCATCTCCTGCTTTATTTCTCTCTGCAGCTCACTTCTAACGTGCTCCATAATTGACTGACTTGGTTTGTTGTTTGGGTGCCCCTGCACTTGAACGTGAATTCCATCAAATTAGGGATGTCTGATATGCTCAGCGATGTTTGCTCCATTGTCTGGAGTAGTGCCTAGAACCTAACAGAGACTGAAGTAGTTTCTGAATGAATGAACTGTCCCTCCTCAGCTGTTTTGCTATAAGTTGGTAAGGATGATACATGAAGCAAAGCCTGTGGGTTCATTTTGTTTTACTGTAATTTTCTAAGCCAGCTAACAGTAACTAGTTACTTGTTACAAATAAGGTGTATACATTACCATTTGTAGGAATTGTTCAATAATATTAGTTTCTTTTCTTTAAACATCTCCCTTGTTCTTTCCCTTACCTCACATTTCAGGCATGAGAATAAAGAAACAATGCAATTGATTTTTATTAATATGTTTGAATTACTTGATTTGGTTGCTTTAATAGAAATTCTTTGGTTAATATTTAGTACTTATTAGTTATTTGGCTGTATTTTAATAGTGTTGAGATATTTATTTAGTGTAATGTTTTCAGAGAATGTAGACTAATTTTAACAGTGTTTTAAACATTTTTTCCTTGAAGCATTTTGAAAGGTCATAGGGCTAATAGAAATGGTCAAGACACTGGCCTTTCTAGTTCTTTCATTAACTTTCCATGAGGCTGACAAATGGTAACTGATGCTGTCTCTGTGAAATGGGAAGGAGGCCTGCCCAGGCAGCCCATCAGTTATTGCCAGAGTTTTCCCAGAGCAGGGACGATAGGGGAATAAAAGCACATACATGCAAAAAGTTGGTTTAAAAGTTTTCCTTTTCTCAAAAATGTTGAGATCTTATTATATAAATAGTTTTAATATCCTGCAAATCTTTTTTCTAATATACCTGACAACTTGAATATGTTTTAAAGTGTCCCCTGTGTTCTGTCTGACTGTCTGTGGTGATGGAGGCTAACGTGTCTGCACTCCAGACCACCCTCTCCGTCATCCTCCAACCTGTGCGGGAGGCACTGCTAACACTTACATTTCTGAGCAGTCAGGAGCTTGCCCGGGTTAGATTGCTGGTAGGAGGGAGCTTGAACTCAAATGCCAGTATTTCCCTCTAGTCTTTCTTGAATATGATATCCTATATTTTGTTTGAGTGTTTTCTATAATCTTTAAATTTTAGAAATTTTATTTTATGATTCAAAGTTGTCTCATACCTTATACCTTTTTAGACAGAGCATACAAATATAATATAGCCATCAGGGTCATGGGTGGCAGTGTGCGCCACAGAACAGTGGGCACTTGTGGTTCCCTGAGATTCGTAAGGCTGTTTACAAAATGGCTTTATGCTATTTTAAAATTCCTTTTATCTCTTTCTTTGCCATTTTCTGCTGCCTCTTGCCCTGTCACTGTTTTATGCCCCTCCTCCTGTAATTTGCTGTGTTTGCAAATAAGACCAGTAATACTTTGTTAGTTTTGTATTTAAAAATTTAAAAGTATTTAAGCTGCACCTAATAGCTTGATGGACTCTCCTTGTTAGTGCAGTTGCAACACATGAACCTCGTCTATACTTTGGCTCTTGACTTACTCTTGACAGTATCTGCTGGGTAGTAAGGGTTAAATGGCTTTTAAAGAAATGATGTTTTACTTCAATGTGTCAAAGGGATAGATGAATATAATTTTTCTTGCTTACACTGGCATTCTGTATGTGAATTCTTGAGTTTTAGAAGTACCATCCCTGTTTCATGTTTGCTGAGTGTTAGATGCATTAGCAGTGTTTTCTGCTTTTCAAAATGTTTTATGTGTCCTGTCAACATTGCTTAGAACTTGACTGTCACTATAGCCAGAGCACTTTGACCAGGACCTCAGAGATCCTGACAGCTTGCTTACAGAAATGTCTTGTTCCTGTCAACTTGGCTTTGAAAACTGGACCTAATCTGCTTTTCACAACTGAATATACTGATAGCTTACACTTAGTCCATATTTTTAAATATTCTCTACCACATGAATGACTTGTTAACTCTGGGCTCAATGGAAAAAAATGCCACCTGTGAAATGAATTGACTCTTTATTCCAGCCCTTCGTCTCCTTAACATGTTTGATGTCTTTTTCTTTAGGTTATTTCCCTGTTGAAGGCATCCAACAGAGTGTTATGAACATATATGAAATTTAAATTTCCTTTCTTATATGTTGACATGGAAACTTTTTAGGTTTGTGCCTTTGAGTTATTGAATGCCCATTGCCACACGTCGTTGAGAGTGGACTCTTGCTCTCCTAACATGTTTTTTTCCTTCTCCACTCAAAATAAGCTGAGACATTTTTAATAATTCACGTCACTATTTCCTTAACCTAAAGTTCTGTCAAATGAATTGGGAAGTGTTGTGATAGATGTAGACAGTACATTCTGAACTCTTTCCTTTGTCCTGCCATGTAGGTGTTTCAGGTGTTGAACGAGCAGAGACAGATACACGCCATCAAGTATGTGAACTTAGAAGAAGCAGATAATCAAACTGTTGAGAGTTACCGGAACGAAATTGCTTATTTGAATAAACTACAGCAACACAGCGATAAGATCATCCGACTTTATGATTAGTAGGAACTTTTTTTAATTTAAAAAGAAAACTTTTTTTGCTATAATTCTTCAGATAGTTAGTAAATCTCAATAGTATAACGTAACCATTCATTGTTTTGTTGCTTTTATTTGTTTGTTTTTAATGGCAGTGAAATCACAGACCAGTACATCTACATGGTAATGGAGTGTGGAAATATTGATCTTAATAGTTGGCTTAAAAGGAAAAAATCCATCGATCCGTTGGAACGCAAGAGTTACTGGAAAAATATGTTGGAGGCAGTTTACACGATTCATCAACATGGTATTTTAAAATCTCTTTATTTGTAAAGTTAAAATATCATTAATAGTGTCATCTTACAGAAATATACCTATAATTTTAAGGTATGGTTTTTGACACCTTTAGACTAGATAAACTAAATATTTGAAAGTTTATTTAAAGATGAAGGGACAAAACCATTTCTTTAAAACACGGTTAACCAGGTGATATAGGGCATGAACTCAAGCCCCCACATCCGTAATGCATCCATAATGCAAAATGTATCTTTCTCAGCATTAACATAGTCCATAATCCTGGGTCTCCAAATGCTTGGACTATAGCAGATGTTCAGGCATCCTGGAAATCTGAGGGGTTTAATTGCAGTCATTCCTACAGTCATTTTGTACTGTTTGCCTTATGTGGGAGTGTTATTTTTTTAAACTGTGAGCCCTGCCTTCTGGGTTGGTTTTTCTTATACGTGGCCTTTGTTCTTTTAGGGCTTCTCTGCCTTTACCTTATTTACTTATTAAATGTTAACCTAGATAATTGTAATTTGCCTTCTCCTGATGTCTCCCTTCCTATACATTGAAAGATAATTCGCCAGCGATCGTGGTCCGGGCTGTCAGGGTGCAGGTGGCAGGAGCATTAGGGCCCTACCATCCGCAGCGTAACTGTGATGCTGTCTAGTGGGCAGTGAATCACAGTGGTTAAGAGCACAAACTCTGACACCAGACTGCTTGGGTTCAACTCGTGGCACTGTCACTTAGGCTGTGGGACCTTGAACAAATTACTTAAACTCTCTTGCCTTAGTTTCCTCAGCTAAAAATGAGGATAAAAATAGTACTTACCTCAGCATTGGTATGAATAGTCAGTGATTCAATACAAGCAACAAACTTAAAATAGTGCAGGGCACATAGCAGGTGCTATATGTTTGTAGATCATGTTAAAAATGGATATTTAACTTGATTGACTATTTGAGGGAATCAGCTTGACCTGTAGATTGTGAAATTTTTTTCTTCAGAACATTTTAAATTGTCTAATTTTATAATGGATTTTTATTTTGAAGGCATTGTTCACAGTGATCTGAAACCTGCTAACTTTCTGATAGTTGATGGAATGCTAAAGCTAATTGATTTTGGCATTGCAAACCAAATGCAGCCAGATACAACGAGTATTGTTAAAGACTCTCAGGTAAGATTTAATCAATGTTGGTTACCACACAGTAGCATTCAATTCCTTCTCACCTGTGAAGAATTATTTTGCTAACAGGGATTTTATTTTTACCTACCTCATTCTTCAACGGATTTGAGGCCTTTTTATAAGAATAGATACAATAATTACAAAAACAAATCAAAACTATGATAAATACAGTTTACTGTAGGAAGTCAAGACCAAGTAAAAATATGTCCAGCAATCTTGAATGATTTTCCTATAGCTAAGGTAGAGAAGCAGTAGTACCTACCTTGGAAATCGTCTTGGTCATGATCTAAAGTTGACCTGACACGTTGGCTCAGTTTCCTTGTAGCAACCAAAGAGGGAATTGCCGTCACATGCCTTTCATTGTCCATGAGGTAAGATTATTTCATTCTTCCAGAGATGCAAAGCTTTTCCTATCATTTAAATTTGAAAAAGAATTCTTAAGTGAGCCTTCATGTCAGAAACACCATAATAAATATTGTACTCCACCACATTTTTATAATAAGATATGCAGTAGCAAACTTAATAAAGTATCCCCGTAAAAACCAAGGTGGTGACACCAAAGAGTCACCAAAAATAATCATGATTGGAGCCAAAATGATGTGTTCCATATATACACATTTGTGATGTGGATCTGCCTTAATCCTAGAAGTAAACTAGACTTTTTTTAAGAGGAGTAGATGAACAGCATGCCCTTCAAACAATTCTATCTGACAATCACTTCTCTTTATATCAAAAATATGGCTGAACATTTGGTTGTAAATCAACTTGAAGATATCTTCTATGGCAAAGCCCTAAAGTGCAGGTATTCTGTGTTTGAAAGCAGAACTGTTTATTTTAGAATAAAATGAATGCACTGTAAGGTTGGCACGATCCTATTGCAGAAGTTCTCACAGGATTTAGATATCCACACCTGCTCGGTTTACACATGGGCCCAGGGAGTCCTGAGAGACAAAGCTAGATTCTTTCTAATCTGTTGGTTGCTTGGTTGCTTTATTTAAAAAAAGCATTCTGGGGGGGCCGGCCCGGTGGTGTAGCAGTTAAGTTTGCATGCTCTGCTTCAGCAGCCCAGGGTTTGCAGGTTTGGATCCCAGGAGCGGCCTGACGCGCTGCTTGTCAGCCATGCTGTGGCGGCGTCCCATATAAAGTAGAGGAAGATGGGCACGGATGTTAGCCCAGGGCCAGTCTTCCTCAGCAAAAAGGGGAGGATTGGTGACGGATGTTAGCCCAGGGCCAGTCTTCCTCAGCAAAGAAGAGGAAGATTGGCGATGGATGTTAGCTCAGGGCCGGTCTTCCTCACAAAAAAAAAAAGAAAGAAAGAAATGAGTGACTGATCAACTCCCTCAAAGTTTATGGTCATTAATATAATTTTAGCCTGGATAGTTTTTAAGATAGATATTACTCGTTGCCCATTATAACCATAGAAAAAACTCAGCATTCTGAAAGGTGTCAATTCTCTGAATATGAGCCCAGTTCATTTTGCTGGAGTTGTGGAAAAATTTGTCTTAATATTGTTGTCATTTATTTGAATTTTTCAAGCATGTTACTGAAATCTGTAATTATCCAAATTTCCAAGAATCTGACATTTGTGTTTTTAAAAATCTAAAGCAGAATGAAATATTTTCATTGATTTGTATTTTCTGTGATTTGGCAAATAGGTTGGTACAGTGAATTATATGCCCCCAGAAGCAATCAAAGATATGTCTTCCTCAAGAGAGAATGGGAAATCCAAATCAAAGGTACTCTGAAGGTTGTTTACATCCCATTTACCTGGCATCAGTAGGGAATGAACCTCGCAGATAACGGAAAGTTATTTCTTCAAGTTCTAAAACATTTTAGGCCACTGCAGAGACTTTGCCTTCTTAAGCAGATTGTCATGGAATTCAATTGCACCCTTTATTGATTTGAGATTGTGCTTTTAATATAGTGATGCATCATAGGGTGCTCCTAATGCACCTATAATATTTTTTGAGTTTTAAAATTAAAGAAGAAATTAAGACTAAATTGGCTCTGATTTGGACACCTTAAATAACATTGAATTGATAACCTTTGAAGTCTTCTTTGTTTCCTTTCTGATTCTTACATTTTATTTCTTACCATTTATTCACTTGTGAATTTTACATTTTCAAGTACAACTCTAGTATGTCATTTTTCTGGACCTGCCACTGGCTACTTTCCCACTTACCTTATTTCACCACCTCAGGGAGCTTTGTGTTAGCCTCATTGGTGCCTCTGATTGGGCCCGTTTTGGCTTCCATGATGCCTCCAGCTCCCGGCTGATCCTGTTCTCTGTAGCATGTGAGTGAGTGGATGCAAGCACACATGGCTGTCCTAGGGGCCTGCACTCAACTCAGAGATCTGCCTCTTCAATAACAACTGTCTCGGGCAAGTGACTTAACTTGCCCAGTTTCTTCACCTATAAATTAGGCTTACAAATAGTACCTATTTTAGAAGAAATTGTGGATTAAATGAAAAAGAATATAAAGCACTTAGTACATTGTCCAGCTCAAAATAATTACTCGATAAATGTGCTTTTATTTACTTAATTATATTTTTCTTCCTAGAAAATTGTGGCTTTTAAATATGTTTTCACATAACTGGCATAAACTTATGCCAAATCATCTCTCTTATAAAATTCTTTTTATATCTGTTTAGCTTCTATTCTTCTAATACTTAGGTCTGTTGTCTTTTTTCTTTGTCTTGATTAGACTTGCCATGGTTTTGTTGATTTTAAAGAATTAGGTCTTGGGGCAGCCCCGGGGCGCAGCAGTTTAGTCCGCGCTTTGGCAGCCTGGGGTTCCAGAGTGCCTGCCGACGCACTGCTCGTCAGCCACGCCGTGGCGGCATCCCATATAAAGTAGAGGAAGATGGGCACGGATGTTAGCCCAGGGCCGGTCTTCCTCAGCAAAAAGACGAGGATTGGCAACGGATGTTAGCTCAGGGCTGATCTTCCTCACACACACAAAAAAGAATTAGGTCTTGATTTCATTTATCAATTCTATTTTCATATGCTTTCTAATTAATTTCTGCTTTCGTCTTTGTTATTTATATTCCCTTTAGGTTTATTTTTTTCCTAGCTTCTGGATTTATAATAGCTAATTTAATTTTAGTATTTTTGCTTATCATTAAAAACATTAAAACTGAATTTTACTGAGTTTTACTTTAGCAGCTATTTATAGGTTTTACTGTAGTGTTTCTTATTTTTATTAATTTCTAAAATTTGTGATTTCAGTTTTAAAATTATTTCTTTTGTCCTATAAAATAAGATTTATTCTGAGTTGCACCTGTGTTCAGATTTTTTCAGTTGTCAATTGACTGATTTAATGTGTATTGGTAAATCTCAATTCATTTGAATCACTGCTATCCACTGGCCTTAGTGGTTCTGAATAGATTCTGTCTGAATAGAAGACAAATTTTTATCCCAACATGTGAGGTAACCCCTCAAAACCCCTCCCAATCTGGCTCTGTCCTAAAGTTGCTTTCCAGTGAATACCTGTTGGCTCTTTGTGACTTCTGTCAGGCACATTCCTGACTTCCCTCTGCTTTCGGCTTCAAATGCCTCTATCATGCAGGACTTGTGGCTCTTGGTTGTCTCCATCCACTTAATACCCACTTCTGGGCTTCCTGGGAATACTTTTTCACCTGGTTTTGTTGTAAATATTTTCCATATGTTCATTGTTTCGCTATCAGGCTGCTCTTTCCATCTTATCTGGGGATTTGGAGAGATTGAAAAACTATGCTGCAATGGCCACTGTCGTTTTCCTAGAATTTGAACTACTTTTTAATCTGTGATTTACTTAGAAATGGACTTCATTTCCAGGTGGTTAAATTGGAGTAAGGAGGTTATTATTTTTTTTATTAATTTTCAGTTTTCTTTGTGTTCATATAATGGGATCTATTTTGTCTGTCATCTGCTGAAAGGCATGTTAAAATCTCTCCCTGCAAAAAGAATTTAATACAATTTTTGCTTAATATAGTTCTATTAAATGTGGTTTCACTGCATAGAATTTCATAACTATTGTCTCTTCTTGGTTGACTGTACCTTTTATCACTATAAAATGACTTTCTCACTTCTGTTAAAAGCATTTTGCCATATTCTCTTTTTCTGATATTAGCATTGCAGTTTCTGCTTCTCCCCCACCCTTTTTTTATATTCATTTTATATGTCCATTTCTTTTCTTTTTTCCCTCTACCTTTCTATGTCATTTGGTTTAGATTTATCCTTTGTGGAGAGCATATGGTTATATTTTGTTTTAATGTGTATTTGAGTATCTTTTAAAAGAGGAATTTAGCCATTCTCATTTATTAATGCTCACTGCAGTGTTTGGGCTTATTCATGTTCTTTTTTAAAGTTAAAAAGGTAACTATGTTATAATATTGCATTATTTCTAATAAGATTTTAATACAATGAACATTTAATAAGTAATATTTATTGAGTACTTATTATAACCAGAAACTATCCTTTGTGCTTAACCACGCCTCATACCATTTAATGCCCATGACAGTGTGCTTCTATTATTTCTGTTTTAGAGGTGAGGAAACAGAGATGCATAGAATTTCCAGCTAGTGATAAAACCAGGATTCAAGCCCAGCCCTGTCTGGCTCTATAGTTTGTGCTCTTGGATTTAGGGTAGCTCAACTTAAATAACCTTTCCAAATCTATACATACTTAAATATTATGAATTTATGTAAAAATTTATTATAATCCAATAATTCTGGGGAAAACAAGTAAATTTAAAATTTGCAGTTATTTTTTTAGTTTTCTGTTTTCACAATCTGGGAAGAATGTAGTATTGTTTCACTTGAGATATTTTAATTATGAGTTTGTTGAAAGATTTAAAGTGAAGTTCATCTCTTTTAGTAAAATAACCAAATGTAATAAAAACTAGAAAAAGATGTTTTATCATGTAAACATAATCTAGTACATGCACATTCATTAAGAGTTATGATCTTAAATATTAGGATATATAGATATAGATATATAGATAGATAATATTCTTACATTTAATTTTATATTAAAATAACAGCATTTTGTTATTTGTTTATTATTATTTTTTTTTACTTAGATAAGCCCCAAAAGTGACGTTTGGTCGTTAGGATGCATTTTGTACTATATGACTTACGGGAAAACACCTTTTCAGCATATAATTAACCAGATTTCTAAATTACATGCCATAATTGACCCTAATCATGAAATCGAATTTCCTGATATTCCAGAGAGAGATCTTCAAGATGTATTAAAGGTAACATTGAATGTATAAAGATATAGAAGATCATTGTTCCATATACTGAATTGTTTGCTTAAAAGAAATAGCTGAAATGATTGGCTTAGATATAACTGGTCTATGGAAGGGAATTGCTGCCTGAATTAGCTTTTTAAGACATGTTAAGTTTACTTTTAAGGTGTTTTAAAATTTTTTTTCCAGTTTTATTGAGATATAATTGACATGTAACCTTGAAGGTGTTTTAAAACTTAAGAATACTTGGGGATTTTGCAGAAATGGCTTGGGAATTAATCTTCTAGAAAGCAATTTCTGTAATATGATGCAATCTGGAAAAATATTAATATTACAGAAGAAAACTTGCTTTGTTTTTTAAAAAATTAATCTTATTTTTATAGTGTTGTTTAATAAGGGACCCTAAACAGAGGATATCCATTCCTGAGCTCTTGGCGCATCCATATGTTCAAATTCAAACTCATCCAGGTACTTCTTTAAAAATCTGTTTATTACCACATTTACTAAAATAAACAGCCTTTTAACTATAACAAAAAAAACAGAATCTGAATTGGCTGCTCTTGTTCAGCCTGCCTCCTTCCTCAAGGAAGTTCCTTTTTATGCTAAATACTAAAATGAATGAACTTGCCTTTCTGTACTTACTAGCATTCATTTTTACTTATCCTACGTAAGGGGCTATGATCAGTGATAAGTTATAGGAATGCCAGTTATTGTGCTGTTCAGCAGAATGTGTATTTACATATGAACTTATATTTTTCTTACTCGTACCAGTGTGTTACTGATTATATTTATTTTACAGGGAACCAGATGACTAAGGGAACCACTGAAGAAATGAAATATGTTCTGGGCCAACTTGTTGGTCTGAATTCTCCTAACTCCATTTTGAAAGCTGCTAAAGTAAGTGTGTCTATTCTATATCTACATTAATTTAGATTTTTATATAGTTTAGTGAGTTAGATACTTTAAGAAACAGGTAAGCCAAAGAAAAGTTGATCCAAACATCAGATCAATTATGAAGTGTATTTCTACATTTAGATACTTAACATGTGCTTTTTGACAAATATAGATTTATTTGACTTACATTCTGATTGTGCAGATAGCACAGTTGGAAGTGGATTTCCCAGTTGAAAGTCAGATGAGGTGCATTCAAAAGATTGCTGTCAGGTCTCAGCTGGAATAAGTTTAATGAGGTCTTTTAAACTCAACACCATTCTCAGCACAGCTTTTGAATTCATTTCTTCTAGCCAATTTTTTCTTAAACCATCTTAGAGAAATCACAGAATTTGTCACATGTAATGACTTCTCTGAAGTGTATATAGCAATCAATACATTTCTCAAAGGAAACGTCTCAAGCTTTTCAGCTTCCCGATGCCTGTTTAGGTCTATACCATGATTTTTGAATCTCACTGTCATCAAACGCCTAGTCATTTCTAGAACCTTGTGTATGCTTATTGACCAACTAGTTTAGTTACCAAGCAGTTACTGATACTATATTCAGTTCTAACGTTATTATAAAAGTATGGGAGCTTAAACTACAAACACTCTTGGCTCTCTGGGTAGGGGTAAAGCCAGTCTAAGATGTCGAGAGCTTGGACACATTTCTGAAGGGATTTACTGTGTGTTCACTATTGTGTCTGCATTCATATGATATGAGGTAAATTTCTTTCTTAAATCTTCTCGAGTGCTGATGGCTAAATCAATGGCTTTAGGAATCAAAACTGGACAAAATTTTGGACAAAAGATATGTTTCATATCTCCATGTCTTAAATTTGTTCCAGTGTATTGTTTAAAGCCTTTTATAAACAAAATTGAGTTGGA
Organism: Tapirus indicus; assembly: GCA_031878705.1. NCBI lineage: Eukaryota > Metazoa > Chordata > Mammalia > Perissodactyla > Tapiridae > Tapirus > Tapirus indicus. The sequence continues at coordinate 7,439,648 of CM062933.1, forward strand.
TTAGTTACCTTTATCACTGAGGTTCCGTGTTCCTTGATGGCAAAGATGTCTGTTGTCTTCATGAGTTAGATGTTGGCTTAGTCTTAAAACCTTTTTTAAATATATAGATTTTAATATAGCTAATTATACTTATTTATATAACAATTTGTATATTTTTTAAATGTCATCTGAAAATATGTATTGTTTCCTGATGAGTATATTTTACAGTATAGGGATTTATCTAAGACTGGCTTTATTTAAGGAAAAGTCAGGGAGATCAAGAAGGCCTTGAAGGCACATATATAACAGCTTATTTGTAGCTGTATTACGTTTCTCCCATAGAAAGACTGAGCTTCAATGTAATAGCTGATTCTTAGGCCAAGCTAGGTGTCTTAATTATCTCCAATAGTTTATAACATAAGTTCCTAATTATAAGAACAAGAGAGAAATTGATTACATGTTAGAACATGTAGAGTTATCTTTATTAATCTGATTATACATTTAATTTTAAAAGTTACAAAACAGATTGTGTTTTTAATTTCAGACTTTATATGAGCACTATAGTAGTGGGGGAAGTCATGATTCCTCTTCGTCATCGAAGACTCTTGAAAAAAAATGGGAAAAAAAATGATTTGTGGCTACTCATAAACTGTCAAAAATCACCCAGAAAATATATTGAACTGTTATACTCCTGATTCTCTGTGGAAATCTACTCTTGAAGAAAACTTCACGCTAAAATGTCATTGGCAGAAAAATTCAGTGGATCATCCTCAAAAGAAAAGTGTAAAAATAATAACCACTAATAGCACTGTATATATTGTAGGATTGTTTTCTCTCTTTTATGCTTTCCTGTAAATCTAATCTATTTGATATTTCACACTTGGAATAGTGGGTGGACAACTGAAATATATTCTGAAGAACTATGTAAATAAAGCTTTGGAGCATAAAATGACATTAAAATGTCAAAGTTGTAAAATTATTTTCTTTAAGCAAATGTATTGTTGATGTGGCAGCAAAATTCTTAATAAAAATTGGATTAAGGGAAAATATGAGAGTAGACCTTAGTAAACGAAATTTTGGGAAAAAAATTGCAATGGTTTGAGTTCTAAATTAGATTTTCTAATTGCTTTACGGCACTAATATAGTCCAGAGTTTTAGGGCTGCACTTGGTTCTTTTAATTCTCCCTTTGATTCTTCATAATATCTACTGTTTTTGGTGTTTAGTGGTGTAAGTTGTCAGGACATGCCCTCATTGTATGACTTGCTGGTAATGAGTAATTACAAATGTCCCAGAGTGTCTGGGACTGAATCTACTAAGTTAATTAAAGATATTGTCATATCATCTTCCCCAATTTCTGGTTTTGGTTTTAATGGCCTTTTTTCTCTTATTGAGAATTTTTTTAGAGCAGTTTTAGTTTCACAGCAAATTGAGAGGAAGTACAGAGATTTTCCATATATCCCCTGCCCTTACACATGCATCACCTCCCCCCTTATCAACATCCCGCCCTAGAGTGGTACATTTGTTACAATTAATGAACCTACATTGACACGTCATAATCACTCAAAGTCTATAGTATACATTATGCTTCACTCTTGGTGTTGTACATTCTTTGGGTTTGGATAAATGTATAATGACATGTATCCACCATTATACTATCATACAGAGTATTTTCAATGCCCCAAAAATCCTGTGTTTCACCTATTCATCCCTCTCCTACCCTTCAGCCCCTGGCAACTACTGATCTTTTTACTGTCTCCATAGTTTTTCCTTTTCCAGAGTGTCATATAGTTGGAATCATACAGTATGTAGCCTTTTTAGACTGACTTCTTTCACTTAGTAAAATGCGTTTAAGTTTCCTCCATAATTTTTCATGGATTGATAGCTTATTTCCTTTAAGTGCCAAATAATATTCCATTGTCTGGATGTTCCACAGTTTGTTTATCCATTCACCCACTGAAAGACATTTTAGTTGCTTCCAAGTTTTGGCAATTATGAATAAAGCTTCTATAAACATCTGTGTGCAGGTTTTGTGTGGACATAAGTTTTCAACTCCTTTGGGTTGAGACCAAGGAACCTGATTGTTGGATCATATGGTAAGAGCATGTTTAGTTTTGTAAGAAACTGCCAAACTCTTCCACAGTGGTTGTACCATTTTGCTCTTCCACCAGCAATGAATGAGAGTTCCCATTGCTCCACGTCCTCACCAGCATTTGGTGGTGTCAGTTTCTGGATTTTGGCCATTCTAATAGGTCTGTAGTGGTATCTCACTTTCGTTTGCAATTCCCTAATGACATGATGTGCAGCATCTTTTCATATACTTACTTGCTATCTTATGTCTTTGGTGAGGTGTCTGTTAGGGTCTTCAACTCATTTTTTAAATTGGGTTGTTTGTTTTCTTACTGTTGAGTTTTAAGAATTTTTTTATATATTTTAGATAATAGTCCATTATCAGATGTGTCTTTTGCAAATATTTTCTCCCAATTGGTGGCTTATCTTCTTTTCTTGACGTTGTCCTTCTCAGAGCAGAAGTTGTTAACGTACTCCAATTTATAATTATTTTCTTACATGGATTGTGCCTTTGGTGTTACATCTAAAACGTCGTCACCATACCAAGGTCATCTAGGTTTCCTCGTATGTTACCTTCTAGGAGTCTTATAGTTTGCACTTTACATTTAGGTGTGTGATCCACTTTGAGTTAATTTTTGCGAAGGGTGTAAAGTCTGTGTCCAGATTCATAGTTTGGCATGTGGATGTCCAGTTGTTCCAGCACCATTTGTTGAAAAGACTATCTTGCCTCCATTGTATTGCCTTTGCTCCTTTGTCAAAGATCGGTTAACTGTATTTATGAGGCTCTATTTCTGGCCTCTCTGTTCTGTTCTGTTCCATTGATCTATTTGTCTGTTCTTTCACCAAAACCACACAGTCTTGATTACTGTAGCTTTAAAGTAAGTCTTGAGGTTGGGTAGTGTCCTCCAACTTTGTTCTTCTTCAGGGCTTGGTTGGCTATTCTGGGGTTTTTGCCTTTCCATCTAAACTTTAGAATCCACTTGTCAATATCCATAAGAAAACTTGGGATTTTAATTGAGATTGTATTGAATCTATAGATCAAGTTGGGAAGAACTGACATCTTGACAATATTGAGTCTTCTCTCCGTGAACATGGAATATTTCTCCATTTATATAGTTCTTCTTTGATTTTGTTCATCAGTTTTGTAGTTTTCCTTGTATAGACCTTATACATATATTGTTAAATTTATAGCTAAGTATTTCATTTGGGGGGATACTAATGTAAATAGTATTGCTTTTTTAATTTCAAATTTCACTTGTTCTTTGCTGCTACATAGGAAAACAGTTGACTTTTGTATATTAACCTTGTATCTTGCAACTGTGCTTATAATTGCTTATTAGTTCCAGGAGTTTTTTTGTTAATTCTTTTGGATTTTCTGCATTTACAATCATGTCATCTGCAAAGACAGTTTTATTTCTTTCTTCCAAATGTGTATACCTTTTTTTTTTTTTATCATGAATGGGTGTTAGATTTTGTCATGCTTTTTCTATGTCTATTAATATGATCATGTGATTTTCTTTTTAGCCTGTTGATGTAATGGATTAATTGATGTTGAATGTTGAATCAGCCTTGCATACCTGGGATAATTCCCACTTGGTTGTGGTGTGTAATTCTTTTTATACATTGTTGGATCTGATTTGCTAATATTTTGTTGAGGATTTTTGCATCTATATTCATGAGGGATATTAGTCTGTAGTTTTCTTGTAATATCTTTGTCTAGTTTTGGTGTTAGGGTAATGCTGACCTAAGAGAAGGAGCTAAGAAGTATTCCCTCTGCTTCTCTCTCTTGAAAGGGATTGTAGAGAATTGGTACAATTTCTTCCTCAAACATTTGGTAGAGTTCACCAGTGAACCCATCTGAGCCTGGTGCTTTCTGTTTTGAAAGGTTGTTAATTATTGATTTAATTTCTTTAATACATGTAGACCTAGTCACACTGTTTATTTCTTCTTGTGTGAGTTTTGGCAGATTGTGTCTTTCAAGAAATTAGTCCATTTTGTCTAGGTAATCAAATTTGTGAGCATAGAGTTTGTATTCTTTTTCTGCCTTTAGTGGTTTTAATCAAGCATTTTATATGTTTCCATTTGCTCTTCTTTCTTACCATATCAGTTAGACTTTTTTTAGTGCTTGCCCTAGAGTTTGCCGCATACATTTACAACTAATCCAAATCCACTTTCAAATAACTTCACCAGCAGTGTGAGTACCTTATAATAACAAAATTTAATTTCTCCCTCCCATCCCTTGTATCATTGCTGCCACTCATTTAACTTGTATGTAAGCATACACAAACAAATACACATACATAAGATATATACATAAGCCTACAAAATCGAATACATTGTTGCTATTATTTTAAACAAACATCTATTAGATCATTTAAGAATAAAAAGTTTAAAAAGTTTTTGTTTTTCCTTCACTTATTCCTTCTTTGATGCTCTTCCTTTTTATATGTAGATCCAAGTTTCTGACTGCTACTATTTTTCTGTCTAAAGAACTTCATTTAACATTTCTTGCTAGACAGGTCTACTGGTAACAAATTCTCTCGATTTTTGTTCATCTGAGGAAATCTCTCTCCTTCACTTTTGAAGGATAATTTTGCAGGGTACGGAATTTTAGAGTAGTGGGTTTTTGTCTCAACATTTTCAATATTTCACTCTACTCTCTTCTTGGGTAGTTTCCGAGAAGTCAGATGTAATTCTTATCTTGTTCACTTTTCTAGGTAAAGTGTTTTTTTCCTCTGGCTTCTTTCAGGATTTTTTTTTTTATCTTCGATTTTCTGTAGCTTGAAAATGACATGGGTAGTCATAGTTTTTTTGGCATTTATCCCGGTTGCTGTTCCCTGAGCTTCCTGTATCTCTGGTTTGGTGTCTGACATTAATTTGGGGAAATTCTGTCATTGTTTTAAATATTTCTTCTGTTCCTTTCTCTCTTTCTTCTCCTTCTGGGATTCATTCCCATTACGCATATGTTACACCTTCATAGTTGTCCCCCAGTCCTTGGATATTCTGTTCTATTTTTTTCCCAGTCTTTATTCTCTTTGCTTCTCAGCTTTGGAGGTTTCTATGGAGATGCACTTGAGAGCAGAGATTCCTCAGCGTGTCCAGCCTATCAAAGGCATTCATTTCTGTTACAGTGTTTTTTGATTTCTAGCATTTCTTTTTTGTTCTTAGGATCTCCATCTCTCTGCTGACATTGCCATCTGTTCTTGCCTGCTGTCGACTTATCCATTAGAGTCCTGAGCATATTAATCACCGTTGCTTTAAATTCCCAGTCTGATAATTCCAACATCCCTGCCATGTCTGCTTCTGATGCTTGCTCTGTCTCTTCACATTGTGTTTTTTGCCTTTTGGTGTGCCTTGTAATCTTTCTTGATAGTCAGATATGATGTACCAGGTAAGAAGAGCCGTGTAAATAGGCCTTTGGTGGTGTGGTGAGGTGTGGGGAGAAGTGTTCTGTAGTCCTGTGATTAGGTCTCAGTCTTTGGTGAGTCTGTGCCTCAGGACTGGGAACTTCGCAAGTGTTTCTCTGGTCTTTCTCTCCCCTTGGTGGGACGGGATGGCTAGAGGTCCCTCCGGTTCTGATAATGCCCAGCTGGTTAGGCTCTGGTTAACTAGGTTCCCCTGAGGACAGTCCTGCTAAGGGAGTGCTCTGGCATACTTCAGAATGGTTCCTTTCTTCCTCTCCCTGCTGGAAGCGTTATGGGATTTTTCTGCGAATTTACTGTGGGAACCTGATCAAGCTCCTGGAAGTAAATCTCACAGTATTATAGGAGTCCCCCTGGCGTTGTCCTCAGTCATTAACCGTAGTTCTGGTTTTCCTACCCTTGTGCTGGTTCCTGTGGTGGTTTCTGCTCCTGAGTCTCGGCTGCAGTAAGCCATGACTCCCTGTATTCGCCTGTCTGTCTCTCCAGCCTTGGGGACAGCAGTTTGCCTGTGTCCTTGCTCTCTTATGGATCTAAGAAGAGTTGTTGATTTATTGATCTGTTCATCTTTTTACTTGCTGTTCGGATGGGGTGTAGGCTTCCAAGCTCCTTACCTGTGGAACCAGAAACCAGAGTCCTATTTTAGTTTTTAATTTTTTTAAATTGAGAACATACTATAATCATATGCTTAAAAATAAAAATTAGTACCAAAGACTATCAAATGAAAGGTAAGTTTCCCTCCCAACAAAAGTTCCTCTTTGGCTATTGACCAGATGCGTCCCTCAGCTCCTCGCCTCATGGGCCTCTCTGTGGAGCAGCTCACAACATGCCAGCTGGCAAGCAAGAGAGGGTGCCCAAGGCTGAAGCCAGTCTTTTTGTAACCTGGTATTGGAAGTGGTGTCATTTCACTTTTTGCCGTGTTCTGTTTGTTAGAAGCAAGTCACACAAAAAAGGAGGAGACTGCAGGGACGTGAATACCAGGAGGCAAAGATCATCGTGGGCCGTCTTTGAGGCTCTCTACCACTAAATGTTAGTCTTTTTATAATTTGTTTTTCTCCTATTTTGTACAAATTTGTAAAATTTGCCCTCAGGAAGGCTGGTGTAAATTACCTTTTCCCTTTTAAAAAATAATTTTATCATATATCTGTATATCCTTAAACAATATACTGGCATCTCCTTAATCTGTTCTTGAAAAATCAAAAGTTCTTTGCAAAAATAACTTCTAACCAGGAGCCTATTTTCTTCCATTGTGTTAAATGGAAAAATTACAAGATATTGCATATTTCCTGAAACACTAAAATGCCCTTAGATAAAGGACAAGTTAGGATGACAATGTTTAATATATCACTTTTTGATTGCTAAATTACATCCATTTTTGCCTTATATATTTTGAGGCTATTTTAACTACGTGTAAACAAATTTAGAATTTTTTATCTTCCTAAGTAGAAAGTTTACCATTTATAGAGATTCTCTTGATTTCTAAATATGTATTTATTTCTTATAAATGTGGCCTTTCCAGGTTTCTTTTGGTTAATAGTTGTCCGATGTATATTTAATTTATTCTTTAATTTCAACTTTCCATGTCATTTTAGGAATTTCCCTTGTAAGTGACATACCTGAATTTTACCTTACATCCAATCATTGGAAATTTCTCTTTTTTTTTTCCACAAATTTAATCTATCAATATTTGTTATGATTTATAGTAAATTTTTATCATAATATGTTTTTATTTCTATTTAAGCTACTTTTTCTATGTTTCCTTTATTCTTTGCTCACCTCCCCCCTTTTTTTTCAGTTTTGTGTATGCTTTCCTATTTTCATAATTTCCCCTCTGATGGCTTGGAAGTTTAAAGTCTCTCTTTTTTTTTTTAGTGATTACTCTTAAATTTTACCATGCTTATTTAACTTAACAAACACTTAAATAAATATCTCAACCTCCCTACCAAACGATACATAGACTTCAGTATATTTTAACTACATTAGAACAACTCGTATGACATTGTGGTGTACTAGTTTAGTTTTATCCTATTACAACCCCACAGACGTATTATCCTTTTACACAAACAACATATATTTAGATTCACAGAAGCATTTACCATTTTATATATTACTTGTATCTCAGACTTATTTTAGGATGAGTCCCTCTTTTTTTTGAAGTATCCCTTTTGGAAATTCCTTTAGCAAAGATCTGTTGATAGCAAAATAATATTTTTGTTTTCTTGAAAATGTTTTAAATTCATCCTTGTTTTCAGGATCTCAATTCTAAACTGACAGTTATTTCTCTTTGCCCTTTGAGAGTAGTACTGCACCTACTTCTGGTTTCCATTGTTGCTATTAGAAAGTCTTCTATTCATCTAACTATTATTTCTATACGAGTGATCCACCTTTTTCCTCTAGCTGCTCTTTAAGATCTTCGTTTTACCTTCTGTGATCTACCGTTTCACTATAATATGACTAGTCATTGATCTTTTAATTTAATCCTGTTTGGTATATACTATGCTTTCCAATTCTATGGAATCACATATCTTCTTGATTCTGCAAAATTCTCAGTCATCTCTTCAAACTCTTTTATGTTTAGAAATTCCATTTGGTTCTTTTTCAAATCTGCCTGTTTTTCTGTGATGATGTCTCACTTATTCCTCAAACGTATGATTCTATCATTTATTTCTTTAGTCATTTTACATGGAGCAATTTTACATTCATTATCTGCAATTCCAGTACTTGAAGTTTTTGAGTTGAAATCTCTTCTATTTGTTAGTTTTTCTCCTAACTCTGTCTCATGATTTCTTACTGTGTTGGAGGTCTCCAAGACAACCCCCAAGTTTGATGATTCACTAGGAGAACTCACAGGATTCAGCATATGATCATACGTTATGGCTATGATTTATTATAGTGAAAGGATGTAAAGGAAAATCAGCAAAGGAAAAGGGTGTATGGAGCAAAGTCTACAGGAAACAAGCCACAAACTTCCAAGGGTCCTCTCCCAGTGGGTCACATAGGATGCACTTAATTTCCTAGCAACAAGTCGTGACAATAACCGTGCAATGTTGTCTACCACAGAAGTGCATTAGAGACTTGACACCTGGCTTTTTACTGGGGGCTGGTGATGTACTCACCCTTTGCCTGGCACGTATCAAAATTTTAGGCTCCCAGAAGAAAGCAGGTGATTAGCATAAGCCACATTGATTGCACCTCACAGTTTAGGCACAGGGAGCCACTCTCGTTATTTAGGCAATGGTAGGAATCAAAGTGCCCAGACTCGAGCCTAGAGCCAATCTTGCAAGCAGGCCTTTTTTTGTGTGTGTGTGAGGAAGATTAGCCCTGAGCTAACATCTGTTGCCAATCCTCCTCTTTTTGCTGAGGAAGATTAGCCCTGGTTTAACACCTGTGGCCATCTTCCTCTACTTTATATGGCACACCGCCACAGCATGGCCTGACAAGTGGTGCGTTGGTCTGTGCCTGGGATCTGAACCTGTGAATCCCAGGCCACCGAAGTGGAGTGCGTGAACTTAACAGCCATGCCACAGGGCCAGCCCTGCAAGCGGGCCTTTTTAAGGATGGCAGTCTCAGGCTTGCTATGTTAATTCTTTTCTGTACACTTACCTTCTTGTGAGTTCGTTGGTCTTTATTTATGATCTCCTATATGCTTGATCTCAATTGTTGGAAATCTCAGTGAAAAAGCCAGCATTTGCTATTAACTTAAACAAGTATCAGGGTTAGGTTTTGCCATGGTAACAAGGAACCCTAAAAGATGTCAATAGCTTTAAAGAACAAAATTCTATTTCTCACTATTGTCTGTGGGGAGGGAGGAGGACGCTGCTCTGGGTGTCTCACTCTCAGACTCAGGCTATCTGGGAGGTCATCATCTGGTACCCCTATCTGGTTGCCATGGCAGGCAGAAAGGGAAAGCAATGATAAGTTATACACTGTCTCTTAAAATTAACTCGAAAGAGATACCCTTTACTTTTCCTAATTCACTGGTTAGAGAAGTTACATGATTTAATCTAATGACCATGTGTCTAGAAAGAAGAAGCTAAAAACGTATGATGAACAATTTGTAAGAAGATATAGCAACACTCTTACTTTGCTTCAATCAGGGGTTCCTAACCTGGAGTTCAGGGCCTCCTAGGACTACTGGGTATTGGGTGACACAGAGAGAAGAAAACTATTTTTTCTTGCCATGTCATTTTGGAAGGTTTTTATTTGATGCCACTTTCCCAAAGTCTTTTCAAATGACTGTGGGATGCTCTCCATGGTTCTTCCCCCTTCCTCTTCTTTTCTTCCTCTCTGCTCTACTTCTCCACTTTTATCTCCAGAAAGAAAGTGTATTGTATTGAAGAGGAAAATGTATTAGTAATTACATTAATTAGGTGCTTAATAGTTAAAGTAATAAATAAATTACATTCACTGTGCTACAATGTTTGTAAAGGTGTATACATATGTATATATGTGGAATTAATTTGTATGCTATGTCACTAGAAATATAGTAAATTAGCACATTGGAAAACTAAGGTCAGAAAGGCCCCTGTAGACACATGTGAAGTAAGGAGGAGGTGACTGTTTACATTCTTGCTGTTACAAGAGTGAAGTGAGGCCAGAACGCAGCTGACATTCAATCAAGTGGAACAGAGAATCCAGCTCAAACTGCTATAGAGTCTCCACTTAGTTTAAGAATATTATATCCTTTCTAAAAAAATGCAAATGAAGGAAACGGTGGTCAGTCCTGGAACAGTGATGGACTTGCTAGCTCTACCTTGGAGAGAGATCTGATGGGAGTTTGAGAGACTCCTTGAAAGGAGACGAGGAGTGCAGCTCTTCGGAGAAGAGTTAGGAGCCCCACTGCGCTGCGTGGCGGGGGGATTTGAGCGTCCTGCCTCTCTTCCCTTTGATGGGACTCCGATCGACCTCCTCCATCTTGTCTGTCTCTTCGGATAAATGGAAAGCAACCATAAATGGAGGCTTTTGCTCGTGAATCTCTCATTAGTGGGTTTTTAAAAGATGTTGCTATAAAGGGAAAATAGTCTCACCTTAATCTATTTGAAAAGTATAGTAGAAACAAGCATGAATAACTCCTAATCCCATCATCCTGAGTTAATTACTGTTAACATTTGGCCTATTTGCACAATTGAGGTAATATAATTTTTTATTTTCTGATTTTTCCACCTACCTTTCTCATAAGCATTTCCTAAGTCATTTAAACCCTTTGTAAATATAATTTTGATTCCTGTGAAATATTCTATCATGTGAACATACAAGGATATTTCCCTATTTTTTATTTTGTGTAAACTAATTCAGAATAAGCCTCTACAAAGTTATTTTGTTTTTAGGGAATGGAAGTTAATGTTTGTCCTGAACCATAACTAGTAACATAAATCCAAAAATAAAGATTATGATACCATCATGGATTTGTTTTTTTGAATTATCAGCAATTTGATGTCAGATTTGGAAATTGAGATTTGGTTTTACTTTTAAGCCATGCTTGATGTGTGGGGGCCAACCCAGTACATTCGTAAGTAGATTTCATTAAACACTATTTTGGGGAAGAGTCGTTTATCTAACCAGAAAACCTTGTTGGTTCCACTTTCAAGATATATCTAGAATTCGAGCCGTCTTCAGCACCGCCGACCTGGATCACCATGGATCACTGCAGGAACTTCCTAACTGTTCTTTCCACCTCCACTCTTGTCCCTCTGGACTCTGCTCTTTCCAGAACATCCTGAGCAATTGGTTCAAACATGAGTCAGAGCCCTTTGCTCCTTTGCTCGATACCCTCCAACTGAGTCCCATCTAATTCAGAGTAAATGCCCAGGCCCTTGAAGGACCTGTCTCTCCTGCTGTGTGCAGCCAGATCTTGAACGTGGGGGCTTGTTTCTCGCTCTTCGAGAATGCCTTTGCTCCAGTAGTCACTAGGCTTGTTCCCTCACGTCCTTCCTGTGTTTGTTCAAATGTCGTTTTCCTGGTGAGACCTTCTTTAAATAGCAGATTCAAAATCATAATCCCCCTGCTTCCTATATTTTATAATCCCCTTCCTTGCTTTATTACTTTTTATAGTATTTATCCTTCTAACATTCTCTGTAATTGACTTAGTTTACTTCCCCCATTGTAATACCAGTTCCCAGAATCCAAAGCTTTTACTGTTTTGGGTTCACTCCTGTATTCCCAGGGCCTAATACAATGTCCACAGCTGACATTTGATAAATGTTGATTGAATACATGAATAAAAGCGCTTCTTCCTGGAAAAAAAGAGAATTATAAGTCTGGCCCGTGGCATAGCGGTTAACTCGGATCCCGGGCACAGACAGACAGACGCACTGCTTGTCAGCCATGCCGTGGCGGCGTCCCATATAAAGTAGAGGAAGATGGGCATGGATGTTAGCCCAGGGCTGGTCTTCCTCACACACACAAAAAAGAATTATAAAATAATTCTTATGGAGAAAAAGTATTAGTCATATTAGCAAATTGTAGCTAACCCAACAGCCTGTCTAGAGTGCCAGACAAAATAAGGTGTCCTTCATGGCTGTCACCCTAAGTGACCCAGTTTGCAACACCAGGGCTTTAGGAATAAAGGATCTTCACAGGGACAGACCCTTTTTCCAGAAACGCCCTGGGCTGACAGCGAGGATTACACACAGAATTATGGATTTGCCTTTCCACAGAGGCATCACATGATACACTGTCCTAGATGAAGTATTTCTATGTTCAAATAAATGAAGTAAACTGAAGTCCCTGCCCTCCAGGGGCTTATTTCTGTTTCTCCTCTTCCTGTGACATGAGGGGAAATTTTCTTTTTTTTGCTGTAGCCCAGATTTCCTGGCATTGACTTTCTAGTTCTCGCTGATTCCATGGGAGCGCAAATGCATGGAAGTGTTGACAAGACAGGAGGGGCAAACAGTGGCTGTGCCCACAGCTCAGGGAGGCTAGGGAGGGTGGGAAACAAGGAGTACTGTCCTCCTTCCCCACCCTGCTGCTGTCTCCGAGGGGGATTCCTGGTCCCCTCTCAGATGGGGCCTCCCTAAGAAGTGACTCTTTGTCATAACCTGATATTCTCCCCACCCCAGGCTGGAGGCTCCTTCCCCTCCACCCTCTTGGGCTCTCCCAAATTCTCCAAAGGGCTGGAAAAGGTCCTCTGGTAAGGGCAAGAGGTCCTGAGGGTGCTGCCCATCCCAGAAGTTTGGAAGCTGGTGGCCTAGTGAATCAAGGTGCACAGCCACAGGTGGATGAGGAGCGGCAGTGATAGCAGCTGAGGTTCTGGTCCTAAACAGGAATTTCTGGTTTGGGTGTGAGTCCACGTAAACGACTGATTTGAAACAATGCTACAGAGCTCAACTAGGGACAGGCTTGCTAAATGGGTCAGGTCAGGTCGGAAGACATCGTCAGTCACTGTTGCCCAATCTATCTGGGGAGGACCCAGAGCACTTTCCTTGCACTCTTGCAAATCTCTGCATTCGTTTGGTCTCGCCAGCTGGTCCTGGCTGCTTAATCTTCTACGACCAAGGGCAACACGGAGCAAGCCAAGGACTCAACTCAAGCAGCAGCTCATTAAGATGAAAGCTGAAATTTTCATCTTCTTGCAATCCTAATGGCTCTTCATCCAATATTCTCCATTTTTTTCTTGCCATTTTGGTCCACAGGTTTGAACACTAAATAATTTTGCCTCCCCTTTTTCCTGCTTTTTCCGTACCTATTCCAACCACATACCAATTTCTTTCAGTGATTCCTTCCTCTTCTTTCACTCCCATTTTTTAAACCACCACCCTTGCCCTGGCACTCAGCCATCCTCTCCTCACTCTTTATCGTGTTCTCCAAACCATCATGTACAAGAGTGGTTCTTAAAGTGTGGTTCCTGGACTAGCAGCATCAGTATCACTTGGGAACTTGTTAGAAATGCAAATTCTCAGGCTTCCTCCCAGACCTCCTGCATCAGGAGCTTCAGAGTGGGGTCCAACGATCCATAGTTAACAAACCCTCCAGGTGAGAACCTCTGAGCCACTGATGAATGTCATAACCAGATTCATCTGCTAAAAACATCGTTTCATCAGTTGCCTCTCCAGCTCAGACATCCTGAATGGCTCCCCATTCCCTACAGGATTAAGTTTGAACTTAACCCCAGTTCTTCTGCATTTCCTTTGCTCCAGTCAGGCTCCCTGTTCTCTGACATTTCTGCCATTCCACTCCCCTCCCGTGTGCTCCATACTTACTCATGTCCTTTGTGTCTTCAGCAGCATAACCCAGATCTTACTCCTGAGTCCAGCCCGGAGCTCTCTCCTCCCTCTGAACTTATTCTGGTCTTATGCACTGATATGGTCTACTGCACTCATTTAGCACTTATTTATCCCACCTTGTATTGACAACCACCATTTTATGTACATGGATCTAGTGTCCCCAAATAGATTATAAGCTCCTTAAGGTTTCATAATATTGAACTTCTTAGCATCACACTCACAGCTCGATTCCTTCCTTCTACTTTACTTCAGTCCTTCCAAAACCGTCCTGATAATAAGAACCTGGTGATACTGGCTCAACACAGGGTTGATATAAGGGGAGCCATATTGTAGAAATGAAACCCTACTGTAACTTTGAATGACCTCTGATTAACTAAGCCAGGTGTGCCTTGCGGATTTTATGGCCCCTCCCAGCTGCTATAAATTGATAAGTTTCTTCGAGTTCTTTAGGAATGTGATGACCCCCGGGCAGAGAGTCTATGCTGATGGCCATCATCAATGACACCTGAAAGATCAGGGTATAGGGCATTGCTCTGGTCTCTGATGCATGTCCAGTTTAACAAAAGACTATCAGGAACTAAGAATAGATGCCTCCCCCACCCGGAGACCAGCCCCCCATAAGATGGTTCTTTCAGACATGAGTCAGCCATCTTCCCCCTTACTAGCAAGCTGTAATAGAAAGTCCTTCCTCTCCTACCTCCTTGCCTCTTGACTACTGGCATGTCTTGTGTGGGCAGACGCCCCCTGCCTTGGGCGGTAATGCTGGTGCATTTGTGAAAAACTTGCATACTCAAAGCCCCACCATAGACCTTCTGAAGTGGAATCTTCAGGGGAGAGTCCTGAGGATCCACAGTTTGAATAAGTACCCAAGTGTTTCCCATCATCAAGCATGTTTGGGAAACACCATTATAAACAGTAAGTGCTGAAACATGTGTTTTTTTCTTTTTTAAACTGACTTTTTGATTAAAAGAAACAAACAGGAAGGAAAGAGCCTTTGTGAGACACACCCTGTGAACACTTGATAAGTGCTTGCTGATGCCTGACTCTGTGGAGGGAGTTGGGAGGAAAAATCAAGGCAGGTGAATGGGGGTCGGATACCAGGAGAGACCAGCAAGGGGACAGAGGGATGATCGGAAGATAGTGCAAGCAGACGGTAGGATTCAAATGACCTCCCGTTTCTCCCGAAAGGGGCATGCCACCTGAATGCCAGCTGGTGAGCAGGAATCCAAGGAGTCAGGTGGGCATGTGAATAGGAATCAAGGAAGATGATGACAAAATAAAAATCCCCTTTGTCACGTCCCACTCTGTGAGCTGAGTGATTCTGACATCTGTAAACTGCCGGGAGCCAGGGAATTGCTTCTCCCTGAATCATACATTGCAGAAGTCCCTAAGAGGGACTTCTTGTTTTTAGAATGGTGTCATTCAGGCTAATTGCCACACTTCGTAGATGAGGAAACGAGTCCAGAAAGTTAACAACCTGCCCAACAAGGCATTGCTGTTTATATTCGGAGTAGAAACTAGAATCCAGGTCTTCTGACTCAACCATTGTAGGCCTCTTTTTTTTTTTCTCTACAGCTTTTTAAAAAGTAATTATATTAATTTTTAAGAGTCTATATCTTATGAATCTTTATTTTATCTAGACAAGAATAATTAATACCGGGGGCCGCCTGGTGGCGCAGAGGTTTAGTCCACGCTTGGCAGCCCGGGGTTCGCGAGTTCGGATCCCGGGCGCCCGCCGACGCACTGCCTGTCAGCCATGCCGTGGCGGCGTCCCATATAAAGTGGAGGAAGATGGGCACGGATGTTAGCCCAGGGCCAGTCTTCCTCAGCAAAAACGGGAAGATTGGCAACAGATGTTAGCTCAGGGCTGGTCTTCCCCGCAAAAAAAAAAAGAATAATTAATACCTAACTTGATCCCAAAGTTTTAGAAGTGAGACCTAATCCTTCTGCGTTTGGATTATATAGGATTTAATTAGCATTTTAAAAACTATGGTTAATAAGAGGACAGCATCTACAACATTGAATAAAAGGCATGATTCTAGATTTTGAAACTTAAGTTAAAATGACCCTAGCTCGGTATTCCCTACTGTTTCATGGATACAGAACGGCCATCCAATGAAATCTCCTGCTCTGCAGTGGTGTGGTTTCTGAGCATCAGGTTAGGATGCTGGGTGTGTGACTTCCATCTTCCACTCATTATTTAGGTTTGCCCTTCACACTGGATCATCTGTCCTCACCCTACTTCTCCAGCTTCATTTCTTTCATGACCCCCCACTTCCCATCTGGCACCTTACATTCCGCAGATTCACAGACTTCCTTGCCTATACTCACACTGGGTCCTCTGATGGATCCCCCGTCAACATTTCCACTTAAAGGCCCAGTTCACATCACTCCCTTGGAAAGCTTTCCTTCATTTGGGCTCCTCGTTGGTCCCATCACTCAAGTAGAAGCTCCTTCTCAGGTTGCATAGCATTTTGAATATGCTGCCATATTATAACAATTAATGGCTTATTTGTTTGTCTCTCCTGCTAGATTGTGAAATTCTTCACTCAGGATGTCTTTCCTGGTCATCTAGGCTGTCCTCTGGGCAAGCATCACTTGGCACATAGGAGATACTCCGTTTGGCTTTGATAACGAGTGCAGCTGGTTGAAATGATGTCCAATGAGTTGCCACATGCATAGGTCAACGAGACATTCTACCAGGTCACAGCCACACGTTGTTCAGGCTTGCTTTCGTTTGTCTCAATCCCTACTCCTTGGGCCCCCAATCATGACAGCACTTTGCCTTTCTTTTCGGTCTTACTTTGGTCCTCTTTATTCTCAATTTTCTTAATGATGAAGCTTATCTCAAAGCCTAGCTGTCTGCTTTAAAATTAATTTTTAGTTGGCACTATTTAATCAAAAACATCTCTTTTTTTATCTGGCAAAAAGATGCAAACATCAACTTGTTTATCGTGCTAAAAGATATGTAGGTGTTCAGGAAATAAAATATTTATATTCTGTGAAATATGTCTCTGTGTATACTGTGGGGTATCAGAATTGACCACCACAAAATGTGTTTCTTTGGCTTGATTATTTTTAGGGACAAAAGTCTCTGAAAGAAATTTTGACCTTCCCTCTAACTGCCTAAAAGAATTTAAGATAGAAGCCCTGTCTCCAGGACAGGCCATCACCATAGATATCTCTGGACATGAGAAACTGGGAGAATCCTCGCTAAGACCATTTTTATCAAAGTTCTCTCTCAGGTCACATTGTCTATAGACGGCCAACCAACCGTTTGTTTATCAAACATTTGCTTTTCCATCTTCACGTAAAATGCCTTCCTCCCTTTTGAAGTCCCAAACCACTACCCCCAACATCCTCCTCTGTCTTTAGCTGAAAATGGTATTTAAGGTGCTGGCTTCCACTATTTTGGTGAGTTACTCAGTTTTCCTGGGTTTCTCCCATGTATACACATTATTAAACTTTGTTTGATTTTCTCCTGTTATTCTGTGTCACGTCAATTTAATTCTTAGACCAGCCAGAAGGACCTAGAGGGTAGAGAATAGTCCTTCCTTCCCTACAATACATGTATATACACACATATGTACATATATATTATAAAATATGGTTTCTATGATCAGTTCGTAAGTGTCCAAATGGAGTTTTAGCTGGACTTTGAAGTTTCACTCTCATAATCTGAAATAAATTTGAACCATTCATAGGAAACCTAGAGCTAAGAACTATTTTCATTTTTAAGGTCATGCTTGTTATTGTGCATGCAGGCATTTCTTCATTATGCAAACATTTACTGAGTTCAGGAGTGGGATAAGTGCTGGGGATACAAAAATAAATAAGGCAGTACCTATCCCCCAAAAGCTGGTGGAGGCACAGCAGGAGCTGGAGCGGGAAGTAGGGCCAGACAGGAAGAATGTGTAGACCATGCTAAGGACTTGGCTTTTTTTCCTGCCACTAGCAGGGAATCATTAAAGGCTTTAAAGCAGGGCAGAGACACAGTCCTGTCTCTATTTGCACTTTAAAATGTCTCTCTAATTCTTTGAGAAAAACGGAATAGTGGGAACACAAGCAAATCGATTTTTGCTAAAGTCCAGGAGTCAAATAGTGAGGGCTTAAACCGTGACAGTGGATTAGGGATGGAGAGAGGAGGATGGATTCAGTAAATAAGAAGTAAAATGAATAAGACAGTCACTTTAATTGGGGAGGGTAGAAAAGGAAAATGTCTGGGGCAATTGTAGCTTTCTGGCTTGGGCGTTGTGGGGGTGCTGAGGAACTCAGAAGACCAAACTGAAATAAGAATCCTTATGTAAAAGTCACTGCCTCTCAGAAATAGCTATGTTTGAAAGTGAAAGTAAAGTCACTTTAATGACCATTTAAAGGTCAAGATCCTGAAAACAACACTTTAAACTGTGCTTCTAATCGGACTATAGGAGAGTGCATCCTGTTTCTTTTGTCAGGCCATGTTTTTCACCTCTAGATCTTTGTGCACAGCCACATTGCTTGAGTGAGAAGCTGAGGCTGGCTGGTGGCTTGGGTCCCGCCTTGGAATTGCAGTGCGCTGTGCTATCAATACAGTGATCACCTGGGACTGGTAGTACACCGAATTATGGAAAACATTATGGTTAGTTGGAAGCAATAAAATTTTTTTCCACAAGTTTGATGTTTTAAATCCCTGGTTCCTCTTCTTGGTCAACTATTTTGTAACAGTCAACCATTTTGCAGTGTATGTCACACAAAAAGTCCAAGCTGAATAAGACAGTACGAATGACCAATACAAAAAATAATAATAATAGCTAAAATGTATTGAGCACATATTATATGCCAGGTACTATTCTAAACAGTCTTAATTAATCGTGAATGTGAGGACTATTAATACAACCATTTTGCAGATGGGGAAACTGAGTCACAAAATTTACCCAAGGCCATCTGCCAGTAAGTGGTTCAAGTGAGTGCAGCCTAATACCAGATCCTTACCCATTATACTAAATGTGGTGAATATGATCCCTTAATAAAAATGAAAAAAACAAAATATATCCTGATGGACAGTGGCTCATTATTTTATTATTAAAAATCCAAGGAAAGAAAAACTCAGCATATGCTGGCCAAGGGCAACAAGTAAATGTTGAGTACAGTTAGTGACAAAACTAGGTTATCTATAAAAATTCCAACATCTGTTTTATAACTTTAGGATCATTAATTGAATCACAGCATTTTAAAGCCTGAAGAAACTGATAGCTTTAATTAGGACCAGTTTACCTAATATTTGTCCACTGAAGGGGGAAATATTACTTGTAAATGTCATGGATCTGTAGCCTTCATCCATTCACATTGAGGACCAGGAAGAAAGCAGGCAGGAGCTCCAATAAACTAAAACATCCCATGAA
Source organism: Tapirus indicus (assembly GCA_031878705.1). NCBI lineage: Eukaryota > Metazoa > Chordata > Mammalia > Perissodactyla > Tapiridae > Tapirus > Tapirus indicus. The sequence goes on from CM062933.1 coordinate 7,458,717, forward strand.
TCATACCTTTGCATCATGGATGCACCCTCAGGCCCTTACTCTGACATGACCTCCTTTGGAGCCACACTGGGCATGAAGTCTAGTTAGGGTAACTAATAGTCCTGGTTTGCCCAAGACCTTCCTAGTTTTAGCACTGAATGTGATAAATAAATGAAAAGCAATAGGATAAACTGGAGTATATGAGGAACTATTTGGTTTAAAACTAATTTGGCCTGACCTTGTTTTTGCAAAAGGGCCTGATGTTGCCTATTGAGCATGCATTGTGCATCTGCTTTAAACATTTACTGTGCTCCTAAAGGGGAGGGAGACTATCCTCTCCCCACTCCGGGTCCTTCCTGGCTGGGCTGCAAATTAAACTGACATGAGACCAAATAGCAGGAGAAAATCAAACAAAGCTTTATAACATGTATACATGGGAGAGACCAGGGAAACTGAGTTTCTCTTGACAAAGTGGCGGAGGTTCTCCTCTTAAATAGAAAGACAATGGAGGATGTTGTGGATGGGTCAGTTATGGGAGATTAACAGAAAAGCACAGTAAGGTTATTATTATGCAGATTTAAGGCCTTGCCTTCCACATTGACAAGTTTCTAGAGATGAGGTCATCTACTCCTCTTCCCAGTACAGAGAAGGAGATACCTTTACAAATGGAGATTTCCCCTTATAAATGTAAATATTTGGTCTTAGCAAGGACCCTCTCAGTCTATCAACACCCAGGGACAGGCCTTCTATCCCAAATCCCCTTAGACAGTTAGTGGGGGAGAAGGTCAAAGCCTCCTTCAGAGAGAATAATCAAGGTAAAGAGACATACTTTGAGGTGGCCAGTTCTGATCCCCCACACTCCAAAGACAAGAACGATGCTCCTAAAGACAGGGATGTAACCTCCCCCACATTGGCATTTCCTTTAGGATAAGCATCTCCCCCTAAAATAAGGATTAATTACTGACCTACTGTGCTCACCTTGTGACCACTCACCTTGTGACCACTGATCTGCACTGACCTGTGCCAGCAAAGCAATCTCATGACTATTGTAAAAGGGGCATTCTTGTCATATGTGACCTATGCTCTTTGTTCCAAGATGGTATGTAACCACTCTGTACACACCACTTCTTTGTTCCAAGACAGTATATAACTCCTCTATATACACCCCACTTCTTTGGTGCCCCTCCTTCCTTGGGGAAGGAAGGCCCCAGGCTAGTCCTCAGATCTGGCTCATAATAACTCACCCCAATTTTGATTTACAGATTGATTATGGATTATTTGTGTCCACAAAAGTGTCATCTCTTGGGAAGCCTCTCTATCCTGGATAACGCCTTGGACCTGAGCAAACCAGGGTAGATGGTGTCCCTTGCAGCACAGCTTTGTCTGTCCTTACAGACGAAGAGGAGCCCAGTCCTGGTGGACTGCCAGGAAGTGTTTCTCTCTCTGAAGCCTTTGCTTTCTGTTTACCAGTCTTCAGTGTCAAACCCCCCCTTTCTCCTCAGCTTCCTTATTCTTTCTAGTTTCTTAGGCTCTCCCTCAATTCAGAAAAGATCCGAAACCATAATTTACATTTCAAAACTCATTCATATTAGCATGTTAACCATCCCAGCTTTGGGCATGTTAAGCCCTTTATTCTCAATTCTTAGAGATGTTCCAGGGAATTGGGGCAGATGTGGTAGGTAATTTTGTACAGGTGGGCATGCCCTTGTGAGGAATCACACTATGGGAGCACTTGCTACTTTGAGGACTCTGGAGGGAAGAGTTTCAGAACAGGCAGTACGTGCTCAACTACCTCTCTTCTCTATAGCTCTTCCCTTCCATTTCTTTACCAAGATTCCCACTCCATTCTTTCTGTGCTCTTAACCCTCCTTTATGCCTTGTGACTACAGGCCAAAATAGGCTGCCCTCAGCCTTAAGAGATAGAATCAACAAGTTTTTAAAATCAACAAGATTTTAAAGGACTGTATTGAAGCAAAGAGTGTAACTTTTCCTGTGAATGCTAAAAAACAAACAACCCCGAAAAACAAAAGACACCAAGACTCCTTATTTCTCCTCACTGCAGTTTAAAGCAACAAGGCAAAATTGAATGGGTACAGGTTGACTTACTCTTGAGGGTCTAGAATCAAGGAGTCTCTTACTGATAAGGGGCTTGTTCCCAGTGCCTTTAGAACTGTAGTTACCTCCTTGCCCTCCGGTTCTTGGAACTGATGTTTCTCAGGAGGAGGCAGAGTAGAGGACAAAAGTTCCAGAATTCTGAAGAGGGTGCAGTGAGGGAGACTGACCAGATAGGCATGTGGAAGTGGGTCCCGTGTAGTCTAAATTAAGAGGAAGATGGGAAAAGGGTCAAAGCTTGGGATTCCAGCCACCGGGATGTAGGCTATTTGGTGTTTAAAATGTGTGTTTGTAATGAAGATGATGACCAGCTTGGGGTGTCAGAAAATAATTGAAATTAGATGAGCAAAACTGTAAAGTAGGTTCAGTATGTGAAGGAATTCTAATTACAACCACTTACATGAGTTTCTTATAGTTTGAGGCAAAAATGGTATGTGATTATGCAGCATAACAATCTCTATATGTATCAAGTTAACCTGGTTGCTTTTTGTGATTAGAACAGTAAATTCTATTTGTGTGTGCCCTCTGTAAATTTTTATTCATGTAACATGATCCTTTATTTGCCACTTGAAACAGCATAGCAGGAATTCCTCAGAATCTAATTAATTAACTAATTTATATTTTTTGCTGGGAAAGAGTCACCCTGAGCTAATATTTTTTGCCAATCATCTTCTTTTTTTTTCTCCCCAAACCCCTAGTACATACTTGTACATTCTAGTTGTAGGTCCTTCTAGTTCCTCTATGTGAGCTGCAGCCACAGCATGGTAACTGACAGATGGGTGGTGTGGTTCTGTGTCCGGAACCAAACCAGGGCCACGGAAGCAGAGTGCGCCGAACTTAACCACTAGGCCATCAGGGCTGGCTCCTCAGAATCTACTTCAAACACAATCGATCTGTAATGCTGAACACTGTCCTGAACATTTTACAAGTATTTGCTCATTTCATCCTGACAACAATCCTCTGATGTACTATTATTAAGCCCATTTTACATAAGAAAGTGAAGCATACAGAGGTTAAGTAACACAAAGTGAAACAATGAGTCAATGGTGGTGGAAATGGGATTTGAACCCAGGCAGTTGGTCTCCAGTGTCTATGCTCTGCTCTTAAACACTAAAATTGTAGCATTTCTGGGTAGAATGGCTGTCTGGTTCCTTAGTCCTCAATGGACTGGAATCAGCATCACAAGCGGGAGAGGCTCTAGGGCTGACCCCATGAGAGCTTGTAGCTTAACAGGAAGAAAGGAGGCAAAAACAATATAAGAAACAGAACAGATTCCAAAAAAGCAAAGTAGTCTGGGGTCATTTGTGTACAGTGCTTTTGTAGAAAGAGTTAACTACCATTGGGAAATTCAGGGTGTTATTTGGAGTTATATTTACAAAGCCATTTCTTAAAAAAAGGCTTGAAATTCTATTAGGTAAATCAACCTAAACTATTCTTCAGCTGCCTTTAGTCCAGGAAAGCTTTACTCACAGAATAATACAATAATAACCAGGTAAAATGATGACCCTGAGTCAACAAGAAACTCCTCCCGCCCCCATACACACATATGAACATACACTCATATATACAACTTAATAAGGCAGAGATGTGTGACCCACTTTAAAACATTTCCATGAATATCAAGTTAAATATGTTCTGATGCATCATTGGGTAAATATCATATATGTGCAATTCCTTAATTCCCTGATTCTTCCTAAATGACCCTCTGAAGTGAAATTTTATAAACTGTAATGTCTAATATCTTAGTCAAATAAATTCACCTGTACCAATCTATCCAACTTCAAAAATTATCAACATTCTACCACTCTTGTATTATCTGTACCTCCATCTACTGCCCACCCCTTCCTGATTATTATTATTTATAGTTGTTTTTTATGTAAGACATTTATACATTGAAATGTGCAAATCTCAGCTGTACAGTTTTGACAAATGTAAGTACACATGTAACCCACATATTTACCATACTCTAGAACTTTTCCATTTCACCAGAAAGTTCCTTTCCAAGCAATCCCCTACCCCTCATGGTAGCCAGCCTCTGAGATGGCCCACAAAGATCTCCACCATATGCCCTTGTGTAGTCCCCTCCCATACTGAGTAAGCTTGACCAAGGTAACCTTAACTGAATTACCAAAAGAGCAACATCCAATGGAGAAGCACCTCTTAATTGCCTTAGCGATATCTTAATTTATGTAAGTACGTGTGTGATTTCTTAATTTACATACGTACGTGTGTGTTTGTGTGTCTCATTATTTAGCCTTTTCGTGTTTTTTTTTTCCTTTAAGAAAAATACTTATTTAATCTTTAAGAATGATATTTTTGAGGTGTTTCCCACAACGTATTGTCCCACTAGGACCTAGCTTAGGGCCTTGAACCCAGTATGTGCTCAATAAATACACAGTAAGTAAACACATGACTAAATCAATCACTTATTGCCAACAATTCCATTGCCTAAGTGATGAAGGATTAGATTGTGTGGTCCTTCCTACCTGTGCTGCATTTTGTCCCTCATACTTTCTGACCTGTAACCCCTATCACAAACCCTAACAGAAGTAGGTGTCAGACAGGGCCAGTCTGAGCCTTCTGTAGCAATCAAAAGCAGCTGAGACAGCGTCTTGCACCACTGTGGGCCTGAAGCACATGTCCCACTTACCACCTGCGAACTTTGGCTGGTAATTCTGCCCTCAGGAATGTCAGGATGAGGTCACAAGTATGGACAAACACAATCTCTTTTTTCTGAATCCAAGCTTTACCAGCCTCTCTGAATAGTGTTGCTATTATTTGTTTTGGAGAACATATACATTTTTTACTTCCAAAGATATTGAGTGAGAAAAATCTAGATCCGTTATATCTACAACCAGAATGGGGTGTGAAAACTCTATTCTATAGTGGAAATTTTGAAAGGAGACTCTAGTTTGTTACTTAAGGAGATAGAGGTGAAATTGTGGAATTTTGGCATTAGTGATGATGACCTTGGCAGCCCCTGGGTCATCTTCTCACACACTTGGGAGACCAGTTCAAATATGAATCTTTGCATCCAATTATAAGTGAATCATGAATTTAAAATATTGGGAAGATAGTCTTCCATAGACCTACTTACAAAGCTGAGGTCATCTTGTGTTGATTTTTCTTAACTGTGTTTCACTTTTATTGTTTTTTAATTTATGCATATCCAAAAGTGGTCCACATTCCTTGAACCCCAGTCACTAGGGCAGGAGAATGCAGAAAGCAGGTAACCAGGATGTAAATTCTCAAGCCTCAAAATATGATGGGGCTATGTCAAAAAAGAGAAAAGAGCCGACTTAAAGGGGCTTCCATTGGCTAAATCTGGGACAATTGAAACAACACAATTAATGATGATAGTAATGAATTTTAACCCATGAATAAAATAAGAATCCATGCTGATAAGGTCCATGCTGATATAAATTAATCATTGAATAAACAATTAAATGAAGGATAAAGAAAAGCTATTTATTCAAGTAGAATTCTAAGTAATAAGTGTAGAAAGAATGATGGAAATACAAAAATCCTATTTGGCAAAACCACAGTAATAATTGTTTTAGGCAAAAATCATCAATAGATTCTAAAATTAGCACATGAAAGTATTTAAATAGTCTCAAAGTATCTTCCCACATGATACTTACTAGTTACAAAGAGAAAAATAGTAACATTACAGGGCAGAAAATTGGCAGACACCACTTTAACCAAGTGATCAAACACCTCAACATTAATGGGACAAATTGATACTATGTGCCTTCTGATAACCTCATGAGGAGGATTCAGCATCATTTCTGTGGAATTCTTGCCAAAAAATGCATAACCTGCATTTAATCATGAGCAAACATCAATCAAACCCAAACCAAGGGATAGCCTACCAAATGATAGGCTGACACTCTTCAAAAGTGTCAAGGTCTTAAAAGACAAAGACTGAGAAATTGTCTAGATCAGTGTTCTAGAACTTTAGCATACATCATACACACCTGGGAGGGCTTGCTAAAACACAAATTGGTGCTTCCAGCTCTCCCCCTCATGGTTTCTGATTCCTAGGTCTAGGATAGGGCCCAAAATGTGCATATCTAACAAGTTCCTAGGTGATACACATGCTGGTGGTCTGAGGACCACACTTGGAAAACCAATAATCTAGAATGGGCAAGCTATAGCCCATCAGCCAAATCTAGCTGGCTGCTTGGTTTTCTAAATAAAGTTGTATTTATTTGTTTCTGTATTGTCCGTGGCTACTTTTGGTCAAGTTGTTCTAGTAGACATCACCCAGCCCACAGAGTATAAAATATTTACTCTCCGGGGCTTTGCACAACAGGTTTGCCAACCTCTGGTATAGGATCTAGATTAATTAGGCAACGTGACAACTAAATATATGTCTCTTGAATTGTAACCTTGATATTAGTGGGACAATTAGCAAAACTGAATGAGATCTGCAGACTAGATAATAGATCTTATCAATATTAATTTTCTGGTTTTGACCATTGTACCGTGGTTATATAAGGTGCTAACATTTCAAGAATCCAAGTGGAGGTTATATGGGAATTCTTTGTACAATTTTTGCAACTTTGTGTAAGTCTGAAATTATTTTGAAATAAAATATTTTAAAAAACCTAAAACAAAAAAGACCAACAATTTTTGTCCTTCATAAGCTTAATATTGCACAGGCAATTGGATTGAAGATGTGTTAACGAAGAGTACCTGGGCTACGAATGATTAGAGAAGTTACCCCAATCTGAATTGCTTCCTGAATCACAAGGAAACCTCCATTAACCCCCAACTTTACAGAACAAGCTTCAACCTATGGGTCAGAAATGGATTTCAACTTCTCCCCAGATGGAATGAAATGTAAGAGGCGTTCTCTGAATTTAGAGGAGAAACAGTATTGACCTCCAATCGGCCTCTCAACTGCAACTCCTTGTCAGGAGACACTGCCGTCGGGAGTTTTCCTGGGCAAAACTGGACTTGACTGGCTCATAATAAGCCTTCTCTATTATTGTTTGTTCTTATTGTTATTGTTGTTGTGCTTGATTTTTGCTGTACTGAAATCCCCAGACTCCCAGCTGCTGTCTTTGGAAGGCCCAGAGAGGCACGGTTTGGGCCACACATCAAGCTGTGCCTAGTTAGGGAATGAGCGGTGTGGAGATTCAGGAGTGAGAAAGGTGTTCAGCTTCGAGTGCACTGCATTCCCCAGGGAGCTCTCTATAATCGATTGTTGTGCTCCTTTCCCACCTCTCTCTGTAGATGGCAAAAAGGGATTTATTCTAATTTCCTTTCTCTCCTACCCCAAACCTTGTTAAGGCATCACAGATTTTTTCTGGGAACAAAACAGTTCAGTGATTTCCCCACATTAAGCAAATAGCTTCAACAGTTTCTAACCTCATACAAGTTTAAAAATAATATATGTATTTTTAAAGAAACAGGGAAACATGCAAATTTCTTTTTCTCTATGCAATGTTTTGCTTTTAGCTCGCACTTGAAATTTCTCCATGGTGTCTCTGGCCTGGTACTGATGCCTGACTTAAGCAGTGAGCTCAAGGAAAGCTCTCCTAAGAGAAAATGGAGCCCCCACCCCACTGCCACTTATTCCCTTCTCACGATCACACTTTGTGGGTGACCAGGGACTATGTTTCTGCCCTCCTGAAATTTTTTTTTTGAGGTCATAATGGTTTATAACATCGTGTAACTTCAGGTGTACGTTATTATATATCAGTTTCTGTATAGACTGCATCGTGCTCACCACCAATAGTCTAGTTTTTATCCGTCACCATACATATGTGCCCCTTTGCCCCTTTCGCCCTCCCCCTGCTCCCTTCCCCTCTGGTAACCACTAATCTGTTCTCCGTATTAATGTGTTTATCTTCCACATATGAATGAAATCATACGGTGTTTGTCTTTCTCTGTCTAGCTTATTTTACTTAACCTAATACCCTCAAGGTCCACTGGTGGTGTTGCAAATAGGACGATTTTGTCTTTTTTTATGGCTGAATGGTATTCCATTGTATATACATGCCACATCTTCATTTATTCATCAGTTGATGGGCATTTGGGTTGCTTTCATGTCTTGGCTATTGTGAATAATGCTGCAATGAACATAGTGGTGCATAGATCTCTTTGTACGATTTCATGAAAAGATTTCACGTTCTTTGGATAAATACCCAGTAATGGGATAATTGGATCATATGATATTTCTATTTTTAATTTTTTGAGGAATCTGCATACTGTTTTCCATAGTGGCTGTACCAGTTTGCATTCCCATCAGCAGTGTATGAGGGTTCCCTTCTCTCCACATCCTCTCCAACACTTTTTATTTCTCATCTTGTTAATTGTAGCCATTCTGACAGGTATGAGGTGATATCTCATTGTAGTTTTGATTTGCATTTCCCTAATAATTAGTGACATTGAACATCTTTTCATGTACCTGTCGACCATCTGTATGTCTTCTTAGGAAAAATGTCTGTTCATATCCTCTGCTCATTTTATGATCAAGTTGTTTATCTTCTTGTTGTTGAGTTGTATGAGTTCTTTATATGTTTTGGAAATTAACCCCTTGTCAGATATATGATTTGTAAAAATTTTCTCTCAGTTGGTGGGTTGTCTTTTCATTTTATTCCTGATTTCCTTTGCCTTGAAGAAGGTTTAGTCTGATGTAGTCCCATTTGTTTATTTCTTGTTTTGTTTCCCTTGTCTGAGTAGACATGGTATTTGAAATGATGCTGCCAAGACCGATGTCAAACAGTGTACTGCCTATGTTTTCTTCTAGGAGTTTTATGGTTCCAGGTCTTACATTCAAGTGTTTAATACATTTTGAGTTAATCTTTGTGTATTGTATATGATAATAGTCTACTTTCATTCTTTTGCATGTGGCTGTCCAGTTTTCCCAACACCATTTATTGAAGAGACTTTCCTTTCTCCATTGTATGTTCTTGGCTCCTTTGGCACCTATATAGAGGTGTGGTTTTATTTTTGGCCTTTCAATTCTGTTCCATTGATCTGTGTGTCTCTTTTTGTACAGTACCATGCTGTTTTGATTACTACAGCTTTGTAGTATATTTTGATGTCAGGGATTGTAATACCTCCAGCTTTGTTCTTTTTTTCTCAGGATTGCTTTGGCTATTTGGAGTCTTTTGTTGTTCCATATAAATTTTAGGATCCTTGTTCTATTTCCATGAAGAATGCCAATGAAATTCTGATTGGGATTGCATTGAATCTGTAGATTGCTTTAGGTAGCATGGACATTTTAACTATGTTTAATCTTCCAATCCATGTGCATGGAATCTCTTTCCATTTCTTTATGTCATCTTTAATTTCTTTCAGTAATATCTTATAGTTTTCAGTGTATAGGCCTTTCACCTCCTTTGTTAAATTTATTTCTAGATATTTTATTCTTTTTGTTGCAATTGTAAATGGTATTGTATTCTTAAGTTCTCTTTCTGCTAGTTCGTTATTACTGTATAGAAATACAACTGATTTTTGTAAGTTGATTTTGTACCCTGCAACTTTGCTGTAGTTATTGATTATTTCTAATAGTTTTCTGGTGGATTCTTTCGGATTTCCTATATATGGAATCATGTCATCTGCAGACAGCGAGAGTTTCACTTCTTCCTTTCCAATTTGGATACCTTTTATTTCTTTTTCTTGCCTAACTGCTCTGGCCAAAACCTCCAGTCTATGTTGAATAAGAGTACTGAGAGTTGGCACCTTGTCTTGTTCCTGTTCTCAGAAGGATGGCTTTCAGTTTTTCACCAGTAAGTATAAGTTGGCTATGGGTTAGTCATATATGGCCTTTATTATGTTGAGGTACTTTCCTTCTATACCCATTTTATTGAGAGTTTTTATCATAAATGGATGTTGGATCTTGTCAAATGCTTTCTCTGCATCTATTGAGGTGATCATGTGGTTTTTATTCCTCGTTTTGTAAATGTAGTTATCACATTGATTGATTTGCAGATGTTGAACTGTCCCTGCATCCCTGGTATAAATCCCACTTGATCATGGTGTGTGATCCTTTTAATGTATTGTTGCACTCAATTTGCCAAAATTTTGTTGAGAATTTTTGCATCTATGTTCATCAGTGATATTGGCCTGTAATTTTCCTTTTTGGTGTCGTCCTTGTCTGGTCTTGGTGTCAGAGTAATGTTGGCCTCACAGAATGAGTTAGGAAGCATTCTATCTTCTTTAATTTTTCAGAATAGTTTGAGAAAGATAGATATTAAATCTTTGAATGTTTGGTAGAATTCTCCGGAGAAGCCATCTGGTCCTGGCTGCCTTCCTGAAATTTTATGACCAGGGATAGAAAAGAAGAGAAGTGGGCAGAAGTCACACCTACTCCAAAACTGGATCACAGGGAACCCTGGTGAAATCTCTAGAAGCATATTCGACCCACTACAGCCTTGCCCTGATAGGATGATTTCCGCTGAGCCCCCTTTGTGCAGTTTTTCTAGGCCTCACTGTATCAACACTAATGAGAAGTAGGATTCAGTATTCCCACTTCCTAGGTGAGGAAACCAATGTGTAGAAATAAATGACTTGCTCAGGCTACACAGCTTGTAAGTCACAGTTTTTTTCCTATTTAGCTCATTTTTGTGCTCTTTAATCAAAGATTATAGCTAATATGCTAGAAGCCCTGTCACGATACCAAACAAGGTACCAATCTGCACAGCTTCAGTCTGGTGATTGAAGTCTTTTGAACCATTCCCTGTTGTTTTCTCTTTCCACACAAATCAAAACTTATAACAGCACACACACCTATATACACTTATAACGACAAACACATATAACAATAAGGGACGCCAACACCAGCTCCTCCATACTGCTAAGATTTGGGGGAATTTTTAGCTTCTTTGAGTCTCTTCTTAAACATTTCACACCTTCTCCCATTCCAGTCTCTCTCATCTAATGGTATCTTTGGAACAAAAAGGCACCTACCATATGGCCAAGGGAAGAGGCTGTGGTGGAGAGGAGCAGAGATAACTTCCATCTTGGGAGTGGGAGATTTGTCTGGAGGAGAACTGGCTGTCTGACTGGGTGGCATCCCTTGTCACCTGATGATATCACTTGCAAGCCCTGGGAGCTGTCAGGGACTCTGAACAGTTGGAACTTCTGCTTTGTTGCATTTGAGGGCATCTCCAGGTGTCGCAAGGGGGTACTGTGTTGTGTTTGAAAATAATTTCCGCAACAAAATTAATTTTTCCCATTAATTTTAATTTTTAGAAATCAGTGTAGGAGTTGAAAAAAATTTGTGTGATAATGGCAATGTGGTTATATATAAAAATATGAGTATTTAAAAAATTTTAACAATGGATGAAGCAAGTGGGCAAAATTTTGATAATTATTGAATCTGGGTCATGGATAAATGGGGGCTCATTGGACCATTAGCTCTACTTTTGAGTGTATTCTTGAAATTTTTCGTAGTAACAATTTAAAAGAAAATGAAAAGGGTAATTCTTGAAGAAGATGTATAGAGAAGGCAAAAGCGTCATTTCCGAGGCTCCCAGGTTACTTTCCTGAGGAAGGCTGTCTTCTACTGGAGGTGATGCAGCCCTGGGCTCTGCCCTTGTGGACTTAGGTGGGTTATCTAAACCCTCCAGGCCTCAGTTTCATTCATCACTTGTTTTAGAGTCACTTATAGTTTTAGGAAGTGTAAAAATGTCATAAAATCCAACAAACAGTGAGAAGAAGTGCGATTCCTAAAAGATTGAAACTCTTTGTTTGGTTCTCTGCCCTATCGCTTAGAGCAGAAATTCAACTACATCTTTTTTGTGTGTGTGTGTGTGAGGAAGACCAGCCCTGAGCTAACATCCATTGCCAATCCTCCTCTTTTTTGCTGAGGAAGACTGGCCCTGGGCTAACATCTGTGCCCATCTTCCTCTACTTTATATGGGATACCGCCACAGCATGACTGACAAGCAGTGCATCGGCGGCACCTGGGATCCGAACCCTCAAACCCCAGGCTCCCAAAGCACGAACTAAACTGCTGCGCCACCGGGACAGCCTCCTAAAGTATGTCTTTTAAGAATTAAGTAAGAAGCTGATCTTTAGAATGAAACAATTTAAATATATAAGAAACATTTTGGTATTTATTTCAAACGATATAATAATAAATAGTGACATAATATGTAATACCATATAATACATAAGATAACATAATAAACTGTAGTATTATTATAAATAACTATTATTATTCTCATAGATTATTATAATTATTAATTATAAATATACAGGTATAATAAATACTGGCACCCCTCAGTCATTGTGCTAATGACATCTCTGTGTGCAGTTGAGGACACAGCAGTTGGCCATGTGACCCTCAGCCTTCTTTCAGGTGGTGTGTGAGAACAGGTTGGGCTAGGCTGTGGTAACAAATCTCATTTGCTTAATCCAGCTGTCCTCCATGTCTTTCACATCAGAAGGTCTTGTGAAACGGACATCTAAACACATAGTTATCAGGTTGCCACAGTAGGGGAAGAGAAAACTGGAGGGTCAGTTGGTTTAGAAATAGGACATATCCCTTTTCCACCTTAGTCCATTGTCTAGAACTAGTTACAAGGCTCCACCCAGCTGCAGGGAGAGTGGGAGTGAGGTCTGGCCATTCAGTGAGTGGTAAACTTCTCTGACACAGGTGGATATATGACCAATATAGCTCCAACCTAGATCTGAGTGTGAGATCACTTCTGCTTGGAAAGAGCCAAAAAGGCTTGGGAAAGAAGCATTGTTTATACTGGATCCTCTAGGATGAACAGTCTCTGGACAAGGAGTGTTGTGAGTGGGGAGGTACGCTGCCAATAAAAGAACAGCACAGAAATAATCAATGTTTTAGAGATTTATTTTGTAGAAAGGACAGACCCTATCAGAAGTTGTGGGAATGAAGTCTGGAAATCATGAGTCAGTTGTACAGAACCATATAGAGCCCTTAGCCATGCAAAGGGGTTTATACTATAGACAAATTTACTGAAAGTTTTGAAACTTGAATTGATATTATGGAATAGGAAGAGGTAGTCTAACCATGTCATGCTATGAACGAGGATTCCCTAAACCCAGGAAAGTAAAGTGAGTTGCCCAGGGTCATAGCTAATTAGTAAAAGAACCAGAATTAAAAATACGTGTTTCCTGATTTCAAGTTCAGGTTTTGTGTAGCTATGCCATGATTATGACACAATTTTGGAAGATTAATATGGAAGTGGCACACAGAATGGATAAGATGGTGGGGAGGCCAGAGATGAGAAGGCCATTTTAGAGAATATAATTATTTTCTAAATGAAAGAGAAAGGACTCGGAACTAGGCCGGTATCAAGAGGTATGGAGAAATATGTGATTGGAGCCATAGGAGTAACTTCCCACTGGAGTTAGAGAGTATTTTCCCATTCCTCTGTTACTTCAGATGCTAGGACTTCAGCTAAATCTGTACTCCTACCTCTGATGAGGTCTTGAGGGGGAAATGAGCATGTGTGGTGGGCTCAATCTCATGTTCTCTCCCCTTATTTTCTTTCTTTGCCGTGCAGTGTGTGTGTGGGGGGGGGACTGTGTGGTCAAGCTCCTCTGACTGGTGGGTGAGTTTAATTCTGAGTTGAGGGGGAGAGTGTTAGCGTGCTCATGGGGCTGTGGATTCAAGCCACATTTTCAAACTCAACATTATCTGTAAGAAAGTTATTCCCTTGGTTACCATTTGTCTCTCTAGTGTTTTATTTCTTAATTGGTTCTAAATTCAGGAAAAGAAAGTGTGGTTATTTGTTATCCCCCTCAAACTGCAATAGAAGAAATTGAGGCTGTAAACAGAGAACCATACTTTTAGAATGGAAAAGACCTCAGAAATTTTCCAGATCAACACTTTCTATGTATCAGAAAAGGAACTGGGTCCTATAAAGTCTGGAATACTTGGGGTCACAGTTGCAGTTAACTGTTGAATACTAGTTCGGAGATCTTCCTCCTACTTCATTATGGATAAGTTGGGAAGTGATGGGAAGACAGCAAACTATAAACAGACATAGGCAGCCGGCAGCATGGACGGCAGGGAGATGGAACTATAGGCCCAGAGCTATAGATTTGTTGAAGAGATTTCTTTTTTTCCTGTGGAAGTTTTCAATTTTTGGTAACCAAGTCTCTCACTGACTCATTTATGCTTTCCACCATTAGTGGCATGTATTGAAAGTTCTTCCCCTCCTCTACATTATGTAAACATGTACCTAGAAAATACAAGTAAATACAGAAAACATAAGTAAACATATAAGATATATATGGAAAATATAAGTAGATATTTACAGTTTGGTTTTTTACATTCAAAAATCTTAATCCAATTGGAATTTTGATATATGGTATGAAGTAGGTGTTTAAATTTTCACATCAAAATATTATTTGTTGGAAAATCCATCCTTTTCTCACTGATCTGAAATACAACCTGTATCATACACCACCTCTTGTATACACCTGGGACTATTTTGGAACTTTCCTTTCTGTCCGTTGATCTGTCTGGTTGTATCTTTGCCAATTCCACCCTGTTGTAGCTAGTGTTGGACCTCACACAACAATCATGGACAACATGAAAAAGGTCAGGCATCGGGTTCAAGCTTATCTGCGTTTAAATCCATGCTGTATCACTTGTAGGTGTGTGTCCATAGGAAGTGAATTAACCCTCTGAGTCTCAGTTTATTCCCTGAAGAGTGACAAGAATTGTCCCTAACTAACAGAATTGCTCTGAGGAAGATGAATCTCTGGAGGAAGAGTATGCCCTACAGAGTGGCAGGGGAAAAAGAAGTGCAGACTAAAGGAGGAAAAAATGGTTAGTCAATGGTGTCAAATGTTTTCTATCAGTCCTGAAAGATGAGTGCCGAGAGGAGGCGAGTGGTTAGAATGTCACTTCTTTCTTCGTTTAAGATGACAATATCAGGGGTATGTCTCGGCAGAAGCCAACTGTACAGGAGGAAGAGTGTCATCATGGCCAGCCCCATTTGCTTGTTCTCATTGACCTGCTTCTTTTAACTGACCTATGTGACACTTTGATCTGCTGCGACTGCTTGTGAGAAGCAATGTCAATTCAAGGTCAGTAGTTGTCAATTTGAGAGGCTTCCTGCCTTGTTTAACAAGAGCAGCTTGGTATCCTTTGGTCTGAATAAACTGCTTTATACATATATTTTAAAAAGCTATATAATTGCAAATATAACTGTGTAATATTTTCTATAAAAATACTTAAAGTTATTGTAAACTTGAATACCTCTGATCTGGCTCAACCACTTCTTAGAGAGCCGGATTTCCCACTGCCTTGCTACTTTTGCCAG
Organism: Tapirus indicus; assembly: GCA_031878705.1. Lineage (NCBI taxonomy): Eukaryota > Metazoa > Chordata > Mammalia > Perissodactyla > Tapiridae > Tapirus > Tapirus indicus. The sequence goes on from CM062933.1 coordinate 7,474,076, forward strand.
AATGGGTTTGTTTTCTTCTCTCCATGGAGCACTGTGTCTATCACACTAAAGAGAGAGCCCCTCTCTAGAACAATTCCCCCAGCCAGCCTCTGAGGCGGCTGACGCTGCAGAGCCTGGATGGTGACTGACCAGCCCTCACTCCCACCTCACCATTGTGGGTGCTCTTTCACCTGAGAGTTCACTGGGTGGAGGGGAACGAGGCTGGAGAAGCCTCTGCATGGCTGAGAGTTTCCTTTGTGGAATGAGATTTAGACAAAGTTACAGATCCGTGGAGATGTTTGTAGTGTGAGACAGGGTCTTCAAGAGGGTCATTGGGATCATATGTAGAATTTTTCCATGGCAGAGGCTCACAGGGCCACTGACTAAAGAAACAATTAAGGTCCATCACTTTCACTCGGGGCCTGTGTCCCTCTCCCCCTGTGGAGTCTAGCATACTTACAGCAGTTTCTTCAAACTAGAGGTTAAACTCTGGTTAAACAAGGCCGGGAGATCCAGAGCCCTGCTCGAATGGCCTCCGGCGTGCCACCAGATTTTGCAGTAGTTACTTTGAAAACCACCATACTCGATAATGCCTTCTTTTCCCTCTCTAGTATTTTATGATTCTCTTAAACAAAAGGAACAACCTCCTTTGAGTTTATTAAAGCTTGAGAGAATTGTGAAGATGGAAAATAAGCCAATGGATTAGGATGGTGCAGAACCCCAATACATTTGGCTCAGGCCATTATTGCTCTCATCAGGACCATTACTATAACTCATCTCCAGGCTCTATAAAGCAAGGTCAGACTCCCTAACACGACATTTACAGCATTCTGATGAGCCTATGGACTAATCCAATTTTATTTCTTGTTATGGATTGTCATGTATCCTTTGCCCCATTCCAAAGGAACCTGTCCTTATACTCTGCTTTGCCTTTGCTCAAGCTATTGTTTTCCTACCTGGAATGCTCTCTCCCTACATTCACGGCCCTGTTTCAGTGCCACTCTCTTCATATAGTCCTCTCTGATACTCTTGGCTAAAAGAAATCTCCAAAATTTAATTTTTCAAACTTTACACCACAGTCATCTAATGAGCCTGTTAAAAATGCCATGTGAATTCCCAGGCCTTGTCTCAGGAGGTACTACTAACCTGGTAGGTCTGCAGTAGAGTCCAGGGTTCCGTGTCTTGACTTGTATTCTAGCTGACAGTGATGCAGTAGTCAGGGACCACACTGAGAAACGCTGACATATTCCTTAAGGGTGTTCCTTCTGGTTTGTATTACGTACTGCCTGGGTTGCAGAATGGTTTCTGGAATGGCTTGGCTATATCTGTCCTAGCTTACACATATATCCAATGAATGGACATTTCTGTGCACCAAGGTTTTTAAAATTGGAGAGGAGGTCTATGTTGGTTGGTGAACCACATCCAAAGAAGGAAGTAGCAGTAACTACCCATCTCCCTATTCTCTCACCCCTTGGCCCCAGGAGGGCCTTATCAAGGTGCAGGAATGCTTCTCCTTCAGGATGACAGACACTGGTGACAACTCTGGAGCCACACAGTTGGGTCATAGCATCATTTGAACAGGAAGAACCAGCCATAGTGCCAGTGGAATGCCAGGTCTTGAGGTTGGGCAAGCCAGTCCAGAAAATATTCTACATGATTATTTTACCTCAGAGATTAAGACTTCTGAAGGAATGATCTGTCTGGTTTATATTAGTCCCCACACAGTTTTCAATAAATATTTGTTAAATAAAGGGAAGGATAAATAAATGTTACTTTGGTCTAGGAAACCAAGCATTTAAGTACTCTGAAACCAATTCCAAGATGGGTTTGGAGGAAGTGACTTTGATTAAATGACTTATTCCAACATGTGCTGTGTTCTTTCATTTGTAAATGGAAAATTATGATGCCTGTCTACATATATTAATTTTTTAAACCAAAAAGTATTTTAAGACTCTTGGATATGAGTATTATTCACTTAAAAATTCTTTACAATATGCCTGTTAAATGTACATCCACATGCAAGCTTATAAAGCATAATCAACTTGGATAATTGCTTCTTATATTTTGCTTGTGAGGAGTTACTTTGGCTATTTCTTTATTTATACTTCTTTAGAGGAATTAAGGACCATGGGAGATGATGAAACATAATTTTTAGAGTCATTTCTGTCAAGCCTTGGTTTGAATCCCATTTTTTGCACTAAGCTTCAGTTTTCTCATTTATAAACTAGAGTTCATATCCATCTCTTAGGAGAGTTGAGGATAAAATAAAATAATGTCTGTAATGTTTGGGGCTTGGCCTGTTATTGCTTGACAGAGGCAAAGGCAGATATACTGAAGTGCTGAAATGAAATTGCTATGAGAAGATGACCTAATACAGGCATTTTGAAATTTGTACATCAACTTAGGAAATTTGAATCTCAACTTTTCATGAACATATGTAGTACGCAAGTCATTGACCATTGTATTCTAAGGAGCATTATAAAGTGGCAGTAATTTTTATTATCTCACGCCACCTGGTGTCTTGGCCAAGTTACTACAACCCATAATTGTGAGTTGTTAAACACAATCATAGCTAATATTTATTAGATATTTTTCTGGGTCAGGCACTATATTAAATCTTTTATAATTAACTAATTAATTCAACAAATACTTATTGAGAGATTGCTGTGTACCAGTCTCTTTTATGTATTATGTGATCTTCTGAACTTGACATTCCTCTAGCTAAGTTTTAATGTTCTCCCCAGGAGACTCAGAAAGATTAAGTGATACACTCAAGGTCATACAGCCAGAGATGGAAGAACTGGTATTTAAATATATTACTTCCCTCACTGCCTCTATAGTATATAACAGTTAATCTACTCCAATTTATTTATGTAGCCATTTTTCTTTTATAGGATGATGATGATGCTTCCAATATAGCAATCTTATCAATAATCATTTAATAAATTTGCCTTGTTTGAGGTTAACTAAATATTTATTCCATTTTAATTCCTTTGTTAGCTTTTCAGCTATGCCTCTTTGAAAGATTTTTTTTAGTGGTGCTCTAGGGATTGCAATCAAAACAGTATGGTATTGGCATAGAAACAGACACATAGATCAATGGAACAGAATAGACAGCCCAGAAATAAATGCGTGGTCAATTTTTTTTATGACAAAAGAGCCAAGAATACACAATGGGGAAAGGACAGTCTCTTCAATAAATGGCATTGGGAAAACTGGACAGCCACATAAAAAGGAATGAAACTAACCCTTATCTTACACCACACACAAAAATCAACTCAAAATGGATTACAGACTTTACATATCAATGTCTACTTAGACAATATCACACCATATCATGAAAACTGTAAGAACCTTGAACAGTGTAATTTCATTTATATTCCCATTTTTTATACTATTGTTGTCATATATTTTACATCTAAATACATCATAAACCCACAATACAACATTATAATTCTTACTTTAAACAATCACTTGCTTTTTGATAAAATTAGGAAATGGAAAAGGATGATAACTTTTATATCTACCCACCTATTCACCGTTTTTTGATCCTTTGTGTTCCTTCTATCTGATATCATTTCTTTTATTTCACTTCTGATTCCAGTAATCTGATTTTTCTCTTTTTTTTTCTTGGTCAATGTAGCTAAAGGTCTGTCAATTTTTATCTTTTCAAAAAACTAGCTTTTGGTTTCATTGCTTGTCTTTATCGTTTTTTTCTATTCTTGATTTCATTAAGTTCCACTCTAATCTTTACCATTTTTGCTTTCTGCTTGCTTGAGGTTTAGTTTACTCTTCTTTATTCAGCATCTTAAGAGGGGAGTTTAGGTAGTTGATTTGAGATCTTTTTTCTTTTTTAACATAGACATTTACAGATATGAATTTCCCTCTAAGTATTGATTTAGCTACATCCTATAAGTTTTGATGTAGTGTATCTACATTTTCATTCATCTCAAAGTATTTTCTAATTTCCTTTTGATCTTTTTGACCCATTGATTTCACACACTTCTGAGTGTCCCAAATTTCTTTCTGTTATTGAGTTCTAATTTCATTCCATTGTGGTAGGGGGCGTACTTTGTATTATTTCTATTCTTTTAAATATATTGAGGTTTATTTTATGGCCTGACACATAGTGTATCCTGGAGAATGTTCCACGTGCACTTGAGAAGAATGTACAGTCTCCTGTTGTTGGGTAGAGTGTCTTATAGAGGTCTGTGAGGTCTATTTGGTTTACAGTGTGTTCAGGTTGTCTGTTTCCTTGCTAATCTTCTGCCTCGTTGTTCTATCCATTATTGAAAGTAAATATTGAGGTCTTCGATTGTTGTTGTTGGACTGTCTAGTTCTCCCTTCATTTCTATCAGTTTCTTTTTTTTTTTTTGGTGAGGAAGACCAGCCCTGAGCTAACATCTGTGCCCATCTTTCTCTACTTTATATGGGATGCCGCCCCAGCATGGCTGACAAGCAGCGTGTTGGTGGGCGCCTGGGATCTGAACCCGTGAACCCTGGGCTGCCAAAGTGCAAACTAAACCGCTGTGCCACCAGGCCAGCCCTTTTCGTTTCAGTTTTTGCTTTGTGTATTTTAGTGCTCTGTTGTTTAGGTTGCATATATGTTTATAATTATTATATCTTCCCGATCAGTTGACCCTTTTGTCGTTCTAAAAAGATCTCTATTTATCTCTAGTAACTTTTTCTTTGTTTTAAAGTCTATTTTATCTGATATTAGCATAGCCACTCTACCTTTCTTGTGGTTGCGTTTGCATAATACGTCGTCTTCTTCCATTCTTTTACTTCCACATCTTTGAATATAAAGTGTCTGTAGAATATAAAATGTGTCTGAATATAAAATGCCTGAATATAAAGTGTCTGAATATAAAATGTTTGAATATAAAGTGTCTGAATATAAAATGCTGTAGACAGCATTTAGTTGGATCTTGTTTTCTATATCCTCTGACAATCTCTGCCTTTTGATTGTTTGTGCTTCTTCTGCCTCTATTGAAATGATCACTTTTTTTCCTTTCTCCATCTGTTGATATGGTGAATTGCATTGATTGGTTTTCAGATGCTGGACTAACCTTGGATTACTATGCTTAACTCCATTTGGTCATGATGTATTATCTTTTAAAATATATCATTTTATTATATTTGCTAGAATTTTGTTGAGGATTTTTGTGTCTATGTTCATGAAGAATATTTGTTTTTAGTTTTCCTTTCCTATAATGTGTTTATCTGATTTTAATATCAGAGTAATGCTGTTATCATAGAATGAGTTTGAAAGTATTACCTTATCTTCTAAATCTTGCAATATTTTTTTATAGAATTGGTAATATTTCTTCCTTAAATATTTGGTAGAGTTCACCAGTGAAACCATCTGAGCTTGGAGTTTTCTTTACTGGAGTGTTTTAAAGTATGAATTTAATTTACTTAATATATATAGGATTATTCTGATTATCTTCTTCCTCTAAACAAAGCTTTTTCTAAACTCTGTCCACCTCTGTGAGCCCAATACCAAGTCTGTTTATTCTTCACTTACACATAAATTTGGAGTTTGTAGACTTTTCTGTGTCCTAACTATTCTGTAGATGTAAATTGTGTTGGTTTAATTTGCTTTCCTTTTTATTCTGTTTCTTTTTTAAGAGACGATGTAGGAGGATTCAGACTTATGAGGTCACCATTATCCTGCAGAAATTCAGAATCATATTAAAGTAGTCTTCTAGTGGCAATATTTCAACCTATGTTGAAGAACCCAGAGGGAGAACTTTCATGGTGAAAGTCTCATGACTGGAGGGGTTGCACAGGCACCTCCCAGGCAGGATGACTGTGTGGTCAGTAGGTCTTCTTTTGCCTTCCAAGCACCAGTTCTCCCTTTGATTGGTAGCAGCTCCTTGATTTATGTTTGGGTAGTCTTCTCTTTTACTTTGTAGACAGTCTTGGTCAATAAGATACCTTTCTCTTTCTTAGTCAAGGGATAGCAATGAACTAATCTGGGCTAACCAGATTCTCTCCCTCCAGAACTGAATCTTGAACAGAATCACTCAAAGACAGTTAAAATAGTTAGAGTCAATTCATCTCAGAGATTTTAATATCCTTATTAGTCTATAAATTACCTCCTGTTACCTCGATCTCTGGGGCTGCCCTGGTTTCTGTTCTTTCTAAGCTGTTTGTTTCTTCACTTTTTGTGGGCCATCATAAGTCTTCTAAAGCAATTATAGTTCTGCTTAAGTTAGCCAGAGGTGACTTCAGTAGCTTGTAACCAAATAACTCTAAGTGATAAAAGAGTGAGGGGGGTAAGGTGGTGGCTGTTCTTCTCTAGACAGAGAAAACAGTGTTTAGAAAGGCTGTCTGGTATTTCTAGAGTTTGTCTATATGGTATGTGGACTATCTATATTGAAAACACTGGGTAAGGAAGCTTATTAAAAATGCAGAGGTTCTACAAATGCAGGCCTAGTGAATAAGAGTTTCTCAGTGTGGTGTCCAGGAAATCTGAAATTTGAACAAATTTCTGAGATTATTCTAGAAAACACTTTTGAGAAACACAGCATTAAGGGCACAGGTTTTGAAATTTGAAAAAGATGGATTGCAATAATTTGAGCTGCTTAAACTGAGGTTAGTCAACTAATCTCTCAGATCCTGTTTTCTCATCCACAAAATGAGGATAGTAAGACCATGTTCATTAAGTTATTTTGAAAGATTGAAAAATGTATGTAAAGGATTTTCATATTGCCTCAATAGGGAAGAGTTGTATCACTTGTGGGTGTTTAGATTCCAAAATCTAATATATATAAGGTAAAAATTGTGAGTAGCCAAATTATGGTTGAAAATCCATGATAATACATGTGGCCACATTTATGCACCATGTTGTGGACAAATGTACTGTCTTTCACTAAGCACATAACTGAGAATTTCCCTGAAGAGTTAGAATAGGTTAGAATAGCAAAACACCATGTAAAGTAGTTGGCTTGTGCTTAGAAGTTATGTTCTATTTAAAAAAATACACAACTTCACATTTTCAAATTGTTTCTCACTCATGAAGCATGTCAAATAAGGGTGGATGGGGGGCAGGTGATGCTCCATGTAGTGTCACTCCAAGAACAGGCTGATGGTGGCTCCAGGTCTGGAATGTTGCTAGCTGATGAGGCAGAGGACGGAAACAGAGAATTAGCCACCAGCTCTTAAATTCTTCCACCCAGGAGTAGTTCTCCACACTTGTGCTCAAATTCACTGGCAAAGCCAGGCACATTGCCAGGCCTAATTTCAGGCAGCTGGGGAAGTGCAATCTGCCTGAGTTTTTAGAAGCAGAAGGAATAGAAACACTTGTGAGTATCACTAATGTTTACTACACGGAGCCCGGACATTGGCATGTTTTGAAAGCTCCCCATGTGATTCTAATGTGAAGTCAAGGTTGAGTACCCCAGTCTAGAGCTTAAACTCTTCGACAAGAAGGGAAGGAAGAATCACTTGCTCTCCTTAAAATCTCATATTAATTTGTGTAGGTTAAATGTGTGCACGATGTGACATTGGTGGACTTTTAATTTACCTGTGTCTAAGGCTGGCTTTACATGCTGGAGAGAACAAATAATCAAGGGTCATTGGTGGTGACTACTGCTCACCTGCCCATGTTCTCTTCCCTCCTTTTGCACACTGGTCACCATCAGCCATTCCCAGTACCTGGACAAAGTCTCTGATGCCTCCAGGAGTGCCAGTTGTTCAAGGTTTTGAAATGAGATAAAAGGACAAAAGTCACAACAGAAAAAAATGGAAATAAGGTAAGATACAGGTCTCAAAAATATCTGTTGGTCCTGATGCTCATGATTATGTAGGTCATAACTTTAATTAGGCTTTTATAAACCTGGCAATACTGAAATTATCCTGGGAATTAAAAAAAAAAATAACTACTGCCAGGTGGCATGTATTTTTGTTTACAGATAAGTGGCTCTCTCTGAAACGTTGTTATACATACAGGCAGATATCAATATTTGGAGCAGTATTCCCAGCCATCATTTTGTATCTAAATCCTCCCACCAGTCTGGGCACAAATGGAAGGCAACGTCACTTTGAGGGTTAGCCTTTCTGAGTGACTGCTCACAGGGCTTCTGTCCATGTAGAATGGTTCAGGTTTCTGAAACACTGGTCAAAGTGCATCTCAAGCCCCTGCTGGAGATAAGGAACCAGACAGAAGTTGCCTGGATGCATGGGAAGGGCAGAAAGAGGGATAACTCACATGCTTAGGTCCATGGGTTGGCTTAAAATAATGTTCATTAAAGCACAGCGCCTGGCACAAGCAAGGCTCTCAAAAGACACTAGTGAATAATAGAATCCAATTCTTGACATTAGAAAGATGCTAAACAACTCCTAAGTGAAGCAGACATCCTCTCAAGAGGCTCTTCCCGGTGCTCAGCCCCCGTACTTGACTATCTCCAATAACAGAGAATTCACTACTTCCTGACAATCTACTGGATAAGAAGTTCTTCATATTGAGCTGGAATTTGCCTCTTCCGTTTCTTGTTCTTCCCTCTGAAAACCACTGAATTTAGCCAAAAGACAAGTTTAACCTTTTTCTACAAAGGATCTCATCAAACATTTAAGGAGAATTAATATGTCACTTTAAAAAGCTTATGTGGACCAAATATCTCCAGTTTCTTTGACTTTTCCCCAAAACATAGAATGTCATATTGGAATAAATCTATTAAACAATTTTCAAAAACTCTTTAGCAATGCAAGTATCTCCAGAAAGTTCATCAAAAGCATCCATCCATTCAGCTTCTGTTCTGCCACCATGTCTCTGGCTGTTATGTATTGAATTGTGTTCATCCCCCAAAAGATATGTTGAACCCTACCCCCAGTACCTAACACCTAGTACCTCAGAATGTGACCTTATTTGGAAATAGTAATGAGTTGTGATGAGGTCATTACTGTAGTAGGTGGGATCCTACTCCAATAAGACAGGTGTCTGCATAAGAAGATGGCCCTGTGAAGATACAGGAGACAAGAAAGGACAGACAGGGGGAACATCACGAGACGACAAAAGCAGAGACTGGATTTATGCAGCTGCAAGCCATGGAACACCAAAGATTGCCGGCAAACCACCAGAGGCTGGGATGAGGCAAAGAAGGATTCCCCGACAGGTTTACGAGGGGCATGATTCTGCCGACACTTTCATCTTGGATTTCTAGCCTCCAGAGCTGTGAGGCTAAATTTCTGCACCCAGTTTGTGGTTCTTTGTTACAGCAGCCCTAGGAAACTAATACATAGGCTTTGACTATATATATATTGGACTTTCTTTTTGGAATGATCCCAACAGGATCATTCCATGTGGTAATCAGCAAAGCAGGGACAATCATGGAGCTCTTCTGTCTAAGTATCCCCAGTCTTGAATTGAAACCAGTCTTGTCAACTCTTTGAATTGAATCTGTCTATGAACTAACATGCATGTTGTCAAATGCATGCTGTAGGGGGATGAGTCTCCTAATTCACCTATTTAGGTATACAAAATGTAACTTCCTTATTTTTCAATAACTTGATTTTTAAACAGCTTTACAAAGATAAAATTTATATGCCATTAAACTCACCTTTTTAGTGTACAATTCAGTGGTTTTTAGTATATTCACAAAGTTGTGAAACCATCACCATTATTTAATTTTAGAACATTTTCATCACCCCAAAAAGAAACTCTGTACTCAACAGTGGTCACTCCCCATCACCCCTTTCCCTGCAGCCCTGGCAACTACTAATCTACTTTCTGTCTCTATTGATTTGCCTGTTTTGGACATTTTATATAAATGGAATTGTACAGTATGTGATTTTTTGTGACTGGCTTCTTTCACTTAGCATAATGTTTCCAGGGTTCATCCATGTAGCAGTACTTCATTTAATTTTATTGCCAAATAATATTCCATTGTATAGATATGCTGTTTTGTTTACCCATATCAGTTGATGGACATTTGGATTGTTTTCACTTTTTGGCTATTATGATCAATGCTGCTATGATCATCCGTGTAGAGGTTTTTGCGTGTATGTATGTTTTCTTTTTTCTTAGCTATATACTTAGGAGAATTGCTGGGTCATGTGATACACCTATGTTTAATATTTTGAGGGACTGATAAACTGTTTTCCACAGCAGCTGCACCATTTTACATTCCCACCAGCAATGTACAAGGGTTCCAATTGCTCCATATCCTAACTAACACTTGTAATAGATGTCTTTTTTATTTTAGCCATCCTAGTGGATGTGAAGTAGTATCTCATCGTGGTTCCCCCCCATTTTTTTTTATTGATGTCTTAATAGTTTATAACACTGTGGGGTTTTAGTTGTACATTTCTGTTTGCCCATCACCTTGTGGATGTAACCCTTCAACCCTTGTGCCCACCCCCCACCCCCCACCCCCCTTCCCCTTGGTAACCACCAATCAGTTCTCTCTGTCCGTGTGTTCATTTATATTCCGTATATGAGTGAATTCATGCAGTGTCTGTCCTTCTCTCTCTTGGCTTATTTCACTTAACATAATACCCTCTAGGTCCATCCATGTTGTTGCAAATGGGACAATTGTGTCTTTTCTTATGGCTGAGTAGTATTCCATTGTATGCATATACCACATCTTCTTTAACCAATCATCAGTCGAGGGACACTTGGGTTGCTTCCACTTCTTGGCTATAGTGAATAATGCTGCAATGAACATAGGGGTGCATACGCCTCTTGTGATGGTTGATTTCATGTCCATTGGGTAGATGCCCAAGAGTGGGATTGCTGGATCATATGGTATTTCTATCTTTAATTTTTTGAGGACTCTTCAGACTGTTTTCCATAGAGGCTGCACCAGTTTGCATTCCCACCAGTAGTGAATGAGGGTTCCCATTTCTCCACAACCTCTCCAGCATTTGTTGTTATTTGTCTTTGTGATTATAGCCATTCTAACCGGTGTCAGGGGATATCTTAGTGTAGTTTTGATTTGCATTTCCCTGATGATTAGTGATGTTGAACATCTTTTCATGTGTCTATTGGCCATCTGTATCTCTTCCTTGGAAAAATGTCTGTTCATATCCTCTGCCCATTTTTTGATCGGGTTGTTTGTTTTTTTGTTGCTCAGTTGTATGAGATCTTTATATGTTACTGAGATTAATCCCTTGTCGGACAAACAATTTGCAAATATTTTCTCCCAGCTGGTGGGTTGTTTATTCATTTTGATCCTGGTTTCATTTGCCTTGTAGAAGCTCTTTAGTCTGATGAGGTCCCACTTGTTTATTTTTTCTTTTGTTTCCCTTGTCTGGGTAGACATGGAATCTGAAAGGATCCCTTTATGTCCAATCTCAATTAGTGTACTGCCTATATTTTCTTCCAGGAGTTTTATAGTTTCAGGTTTCACTTTCAGGTCTTTGATCCATTTTGAATTGATTTTTGTATATGGCAATAGGAGAAGGTCTACTTTCATTCTTTTTCATGTTGCTGTCCAATTTTCCCAGCACCATTTATTGAAGAGACTTCCCTCTCTCCATTGTATGTTCTTTGCTCCTTTGTCAAAGATTAACTGTCCATAGGTGTGTGGTTTTATTTCTGGGCTTTCAATTCTGTTCCATTGATCTGTGTGTCTATTCTTGTACCAGTACCATGCTGTTTTGATTACTATAGCTTTATAGTATATTTTGAAATCAGCGATTGTGATGCCTCCAGCTTTGTTCTTTTTTTTCAGAATTGATTTAGCTATCCGGGCTCTTTTGTTGCCCCATACGAATTTCAGTAGTTTTTGTTCTATTACCGTGAAGAATGACATTGGGATTCTGATTGGGATTGCATTGAATCTGTAGATTGCTTTAGGTAGAATGGACATTTTAACTATATTTATTCTTCCAATCCATGTGCATGGAATATTTTTCCATTTCTTTCTGTCTTCCTCGATTTCTTTCAATAGTGTCTTATAGTTTTCATTGTATAGGTCTTTGACCTCCTTCGTTAAATTTATTCCCAGATATTTTATTCTTTTTGTTGCAATTGTAAATGAGATTGTCTTTTTGAGTTCTCTTTCTGTTGGTTCATCGTTAGTGTATAGAAATGCAATTGATTTTTGTAAGTTGATTTTATACCCTGCCACTTTACTGTCGTTGTTGATTATTTCTAGTAGTTTTCCAATGGAAATTTTTTGGGTTTTCTATGTATAAGATCATGTCATCTGCAAATAGTGAGAGTTTCACTTCTTCATGGCCTATTTGGAGTCCTTTTATTCCGTTTTCTTGCCTAATTGCTCTGGCCAGAACTTCCAGTACTATGTTGAATAAGAGCGGTGAGAGTGGGCACCCTTGTCTTGTTCCTGTCCTCAAAGGAATGGCTTTCAGTTTTTCCCCATTGAGTAGGATGTTTGCTGCAGGTTTGTCATATATGGCCCTTATTATGTTGAGGTACTTTCCTTCTATACCCATTTTGTTGAGAGTTTTTATCATAAATGGATGCTGGATCTTGTTGAATGCCTTCTCTGCATCTATTGAGATGATCATGTGGTTTTTATTCTTCATTTTGTTAATGTGGTGTATCACGTTGATTGATTTGTGGATGTTGAACCATCCCTGTGTCCCTGGTATAATCCCACTTGATCGTGGTGTATGATCTTTTTGATGTATTGCTGTATTCGGTTTGCCAGTATTTTGTTGAGGATTTTTGCATCTATGTTCATCAGTGATATTGGCCTGTAGTTTTCCTTCTTTGTATTGTCCTTGTCTGGCTTTGGTATCAGGATGATGTCGGCCTCATAGAATGTGTTGGGGATATTCCATCTTCCTCTATTTTTTGGAATAGTTTGAGAAGGATAGGTGCTAAATCTTCTTTGAACATTTGATAAAATTCTCCAGGGAAGCCATGTGGTCCTGGGCTTTTATTTTTTGGGAGGTTTTTGATTACTGTTTCAATCTCTTTACTTGTGATTGGTCTGTTCAGATTCTCTATTTCTTCTTGATTCAGTTTTGGGAGGTTGGATGCTTCCAAGAATTTGTCCATTTCCTTTAGGTTGTCCAATTTGTTGGAGTAAAGTTTTTCATAGTATTCCCTAATAATCCCCTGTATTTCTGTGGTGTCTGTTGTAATTTCTCCTCTTCCATTTCTAATTTTATTTATTTGAGTCTTCTCCCTTTTTTTCTTAGTGAGTCTGGCTAAGGATTTGTCCATTTTATTTATCTTCTCAAAGAACCAGCTCTTTGTTTCATTGATCCTTTCTACTGTTTTTTTGGTTTCAATTTCATTTATTTCTGCTCTGATTTTTATTATTTCCCTCCTTCTGCTGATTCGGGGCTTTGTCTGTTCTTCTTTTTCTAATTCTGTTAGGTGTAATTTAAGGTTATTTATTTGGGATTTTTCTTGTTTGTTAAGGTGGGCTTGTATTGCTATGAATTTCCCTCTCAGGACTGCTTTTGCTGCATCCCATATGAGTTGGTATGGTGTATTTTCATTTTCATTTGTCTCCAGATAGCTTTTGATTTCTCCTTTAATTTCATCAGCGACCCATTGGTTGTTCAGTATCATGTTGTTTAGTCTCCACATCTTTGTCCCTTTCCTAGTTTTTTTCATTGCAGTTGATTTCTAGTTTCACAGCATTATGGTCAGAAAAGATGTTTGTAATGATTTCAATCTTCTTAAATTTATAGAGGTTTGCCTTGTTTCCTAATATATGGTCTATCCTTGAAAATATTCCATGTGCACTTGCGAAGAATGTGTACTCTGCTTTTGTTGGGTGGAGTGCTCTGTATATATCTATTAAGTCCATTGCGTCTAGTTTTTCATTTAAGTCCATTATTTCTTTATTGACTTTTTGTCTGGATGATCTATCTATTGATGTATGGGGGGTATTAAGATCCCCTACTATTATTGTGTTATTGTTAATATCTCCTTTAAGGTTTTTTAGCAATTGTTTTATGTACTTTGGTGCTCCTGTGTTGGGTGCATGGATATTTATAAGTGTTATGTCTTCTTGGTGAAGTGTCCCTTTTATCATTATATATTGCCCTTCTTTGTCTCTCATTACTTTTTTATCTTGAAGTCTACTTTGTCTGATATAAGTATGGCTACTGCTGCTTTCTTTTGTTTGCCATTAGCTTGGAGTATTATTTTCCATCCTTTTATTTTGAGTCTGTGTTTGTCTTTAGAGCTGAGATGTGTTTCCTGGAGGCAGCAGATTGTTGGATCTTGGTTTTTAATCCATCCTGCCATTCTGTGTCTTTTGATTGGAGAATTCAATCCATTTACATTTAGAGTGATTATTGATATATGAGGGTTTAATGTTGCTATTTTATTGTTCATTTTCTGGTTCTTTTGCATTTCCTTCATTTCTTGTCCCTTGTGTTTTGGACTGCAAATTCAATTTGGTATTTCTGCATGCTCATTCTCTTGGTTTTCTCTTTATTTGTCATGTGTGGTTCTCTTCTGGTTATTTGTTTAGTGGTTACCGTGAAGTTTATATAAGCGATCTCCTGGATAAGAAAGTACATTTTCAGATGCCTCCTTTTTCCTGAGGCTGGGTCGATTCAACCCCGTACCTCTTCCCCTCCTTATTTGTTATCTCTTTATTCCATCTTGTGTCATGAATGTGTGTTTCCAGTGATGAGCTTGAATTAATTTTTGATGTTATCCAACTGTAGTTTGTTCTCGTTTAGTCTCCTTGCTTTTCTCCTTGCTGAAATCTTTGTATCCCCTTTCTCATTTGTTTTTTTTCTGGCCTAAGGGCCTTCTTGAGCATTTCTGGTAGTGGGGGTCTTGTGGTGATGAACTCTCTTAGCTTTTGTTTATCAGGGAGAGTTATTATTTCTCCATCGTATTTGAAGGTTATTTTTGCTGGATAAAGTATTCTTGGCTGAAGGTTTTTGTCTTTCATGATTTTGAATATATCATTCCAGTCTCTCCTAGCCTGTAGAGTTTCTGTTGAGAAATCAGCTGAGAGCCTGATGGGGTTTCCTTTGTATGTTATTTTGTTTTTTTGTTTAGCTGCCCTTAATATTATTTCCTTGTCACGGGTATTTTTCAAGTTTGCTACTATGTGGTGAGATGATTTTTCATTCCTGTTTATATATTTAGGTGATCTATTGATTTCATTCACTGTTATTTCCCTCTCGTTCCCTAGGTTGGGGAAGTTCTCAGCTATTATTTCTTTGAACAAACTCTCTGCTCCTTTTTCTCTTTCTTCTCCTTCTGGAATACCTATTATCCTTATGTTGCTTTTCCTCATTGAGTCTGATATTTCTCAAAGAATTTCTTCATTTCTTTTTAGTCTTAGCTCTCTCTCCTCCTCTATCTGGAGCGTTTCTGTGTGGTTATCCTCAATAGTGCTAATTCATCCCTCCATATTGTCAGTTCTGCTCTTTAAAGACTCCATTTTTTTCCACTATCTTGTTGATTTTGTTTTTCATCTCCAATAATTCTGATTGGTTTTTCTTTATGGTTTCAATCTCTTTTGTGACGAAATCCCTGAATTCATTGATTTGTTTCTCTTGCATTTCATTGAGTTTGTTTACGATAGCTATTTTGAATTCTCTGTCATTCAGGTTATCAAATTCTGCGCCTTCAGGGTTGGTTTCTGGGTGTTTGTCATTTTCCTTTTGGTCTGTAGCCATAACAAATTGTCGCAAGGATCCGAGGGGGACGGCCTTATTTTTTTCCCCTCATGATAAAGTTCGTCCTGCAGTTTCCCCCTGCTGCCACTTGATGGAGATCGCGAGCGGTATGCTCTGAGCCTGCTGCAGCCCCCGGAGGGATTATGCTGAAACGCAAGGTGTGTGTGGGGAGGGGTCCTCTCTTTCTCCTGCTCTACCCAGGGGTTTCCTTTCTGGCTCTCTTAGGGTGTTTGCTACACCCCCTAAACTGTCCGTCGTCGCTTCCCAGTGGGGATCTCTCGACAGTCTGTGAGAGCACCTGGATGGCGATAGTTTTCCCTGCTGTGGGCCGCCCCTCCCCCCTCTGTCTGCGAGCTGCGCTGTCTTTGCCGATTGATTGGGGAGGGGGAGTACAACTTCTTACCTCTCCTCGTGTCCTTTTGGGCTTCCCACACCTCCACCATCCGATGTATGGCAGCAGGGGTTTCTTAGAAGTCCTTTGTAGTGTGTGATTGAGCTCTGTTGGAATGTGAATGATGTTTTCATTGCGTCATAGGGGGCAGAGATTCAAAGAGGGAATCTCACTCCGCCATGATGCTGACGTCACTCTCCTGTGGTTTTGATTTGTATTTCACTAATGAGTAATGATGTTGAGCATCTTTTCATTTGTTTATTGGTCATTTGTATGTCTTCTTTGGAGAAATGTCTATTTAGAGTAGTTTTAGGTTCACAGCAAAATTGAGCAGAAGGTAGAGATTTCCCATATACCCTCTGTCCCCACACATGCATAGCTTCTCCCATTATCAATATACCCACCAGAGTGGTACACTTGTTACAATGAATGAACCTATATTGACACGTCATAATCACCCAAAGTCCATAGTATTCAATACAGTTCACTCTTGGTGTTGTACATTCCATGGGTTTGGAAAAATGTATAATGACATGTATCCACCATTATACCACCATACAGAGCATTTTCACTGCCCTAAAAATCCTCTGTACTCTGCCTATTTACCCCTCTCCTACTCCCAACTGCTGGCAACCACTGATCTTTTTACTCTCTCCATAGTTTTGCCTTTTCCAGAATGTCATTTACTTGGAACCATATAGTAGGTAGACTTTTCACATTGGCTTCTTCCACTTAGTAATATACATTTAAGTTTCTCCCATGTCTTTCTTGGCTTGATGGTTCATTTCTTTTTAGTGCTGAATAATATTTCATTGTCTGGATGTACCACAGTTTATTTATCCATGCACCGACTGAAGGACATCTTAGTTGCTTCCAAGTTTTGGCAATTATGAATAAAACTGCAACAAACATCTGTGTGCAGGTTTCTGTGTGGACATAAGTTTTCTACTCCTTTGGGTAAATACCAAGAAGTATAATTGCTGGATCTTATTATGGCAAGAGTATGTTTAGTTTTGTAAGAAACTGCCACCATCTTCCAAAGTAGCTGTACCATTTGGCATTCCCACCAACAATGGATGAGAATCTTTGCTTATTTTTTAGTTGGGTAATTTATCTTTTTATTGTTAAGTTTAAGAGTTTTTAAAAAAGATATTCTGGATACAAGTCCTTATCATTCTGACTGCTGGGCCTCCTTAAGTTCCCTGGACCTTGATGTCATATCTGCATCTCTCTTGGCCATATGGAAGAAACATTCTGCTGTTCCAAATGCCATGCTATGGCAGGGAGTTTGAGGACCCTGTGATACTCCTCCAGGCCCATCAGCAAAGAAAGATGCCTACAGTTCTTTGTGTCCTATGGCTTTACCTCTATGGATGGTGAGAAAAACTGGCTCCTAAATTAGTATACTCTTAATAATCCTTTGGTTAGATCATAAATTTTATGCCCTAAGTCATTCAGGTTCTTGAGGTTTAATACTCAGAAACCAGTCTTTAAAACACAAACTCGTTTCTCAAATTATTGTCTCTGCCATTAGCTTTAAAATCTATTTTAAAATTCTAAAGCAAGAATTTGACTCATTTGCTGCTTTCCTCTCTGATGCCCCTGGTTGAGTTTGAATGGGAGCAGGGGCTAGGATATAAGGATATAATACTACGAAATATTATGTCACTATGTAAGATAGGTGTCCAAAAGTAGGCTGAGTCCAAACAGGTACAGGTTGCACAGGTTGTGACAGAAAGTGAGCCAAGAGTCATTCTGAAGAAGGACCAGCATCTTTGCCTACCTTTTTTTCTGAATCACACTTCCAAAATTTCCAGAAAATGTCAGTCAGTCCCCAACTTAATATCAATGAAATGTGGCCAGGGTGGGTTCCATTTTAATAATATAGACATGTCCATGGTTACCCTACAGATCACCATGTGGTGGTGGGGATAGGGAAAATTTCCAAAAAAAAAAAGAGATTTGCTGGGCAGACACATATGTTAGGTGCTCTCTTTGTCATTTCTGACCATATGTAGCTCCAAGTCCAAACTTCTTAGACCAGCATATGACCTTCAAAATCTACCTCTAATCTATTTTTCCTAATTCTGTCAATCCCTATATCTTTCCCTAGACCCTGAGTGTAGCAGCACCAAGCTGGTTTCTCTTTCTCAAGTGCACTGTGTTCTCTCTGCCTGTGAGAATGTACATGTTTTCTCTTCGTCTGGAATCCTTCCTCTCCCTAGTTCCTAGTAACTTCTACCCCTCTTTTAGGTACAGCTCAGTGTAATGTCTGGAGGCATTCTTGACTTCCAAAAGCAGAGCTATTGCTCTGTATGTTTCATTTTGTTCACATTGTTCCAGGGCCTCCATTGCATTGGATTGTAGTTGTCGTGTAATCTGTCTCCTTTAGCTACCAACTTGGACATTCTTAAAGGCAAGAATATATCTTGAACATCCTTGTCTCAATGGTGGAATGTCTTTGGCTGTTATGTAGCAAAGGTTTAATAAACTCTCATCAGCCCTTTTATTATCTTCCTCTTTTTCTCCCAGGCCTAAATCATCTCAGCACCCCAGCTCCCCAGACTATCAGCAAACTGAGAAAATGCAGCTGGATTCATTTTTATCCTTGCTCTTTGCTTTCTTTTTTTAAAATTAAAATTCAACTATGGCAATGTAATTTTATTTTGTTTCCCCTGTTAAAATAAAAAGTACCCTTCACATACATAAAAATGGAAAAACACAACGTAGCACACACACACCGTAAAACAGAAGTAAATATTAACAAAAACCAAGATTAAAAATTCTCAATGTGTTGAATTTTTGGGTTTGGCATGGGAGTAGGAATAATGGAGACCTAATTCTGGCTCTCCCTTTGGCAATTTCTAATTTCTGTCTCTCAATCCCAATTAGAAAACAGGCAGCTGGCGCATCTCTCTGCCATCCTCTTTCCCATTTCTTCTCTCTCCTCCTTTGCCTCCTTGCAAAACCAAAGATGGGTTGGGAGAGCAGGAATAACAGAAGAGTAACATTCTTTCCCCCTACACCTTCCTCTTCAAATTCTGTTTGGGGCCTGTCCTTCTCCACCCTCCCATCTTCATCTGATGGAAACACTTTCGTCTCCGTCATATTTTACTGTGATTTGTAAATTCATGGACAGAGAAGGTATCTTTTTAAACATTTAGATTTTTAGAAAGAAAATTTACAAAGTTGATTATTACAAATGTAAATTAATGATTCAAATTCTCCACGTTTCTAAGCTAATTAGAGTAAGCCAAGTCACGTCATTTTCGCTGCACCTGGCCGAATGCATCTGAATTCCTATTAAGCGGATCTGCAGGATGAAATCTAAGTTCAGCTCTTTCATTCTCATCTAAATCCATAAAAAGAAAATCAATAAAAATCTATACATGCTTATTAAGCATTTAAGGAGGGTTTGAATAAAGAGCGGAGGCTTCGAGCAGTGATTCCCGCAGTTTTCTGAAACTCAAAACCAATAACCAATGTCAATCAGTAACTCTTTCCATTCCTCATTTATAGGATAATAGAGGTAAAGAACAGGAGAGGATAGAAAAAGGGTTACATTTTACAAGAAACTACAAATCTTAAAATGAAAAAGCCGTCGGAGTTGACAATGTAACGACACTGGAAAAGAACCAACACAGGCAGAGTGTGCAACAGCGCAGTCCGGCGTCCCTGTCCCCCGCCCACGCGGCTGACTTTGGGAAAGCTCCACCTCCAGGGGCAATTCCATTGGCGCTCACCTGCCCGTTCGCACCAGCCCCACCTCCTCTCCCGCATGCGCACAAGAGGCAAATGCCGCTCGTCGCCTTCCCCACCCCCGAATTCCGAACTCCGATTGGTCCGTTTTGTGGGACCGCCCCTTCGGCCCAACCAATGTGGAAGCCTCCTCGGTGCTCCGCCCTCCCTGCCGGCAGAGTGCGGCGGCGTAGCTTGCAAACCCGGGCGGCTAGCGGGGATGGCGGCGGTAGCAGCGACTGCGGGCCGGCTGTCGAGGCTCCGCGCAGCCGGGGCCGAGGGACACTGGCGTCGGCTGCGTGGGGCGGGGCTGCCGCGGGGCTTCCTGCAGCCCGCCTCGGCCGGCGAGGATGCGGCCCAGAGGCGGCGGGTGGCTCACTTCACTTTCCAGCCGGACCCGGAGCCCCTGGAGTACGGTGAGCTGGGGGCTGCCCTGTCCGCTCCCGCCGCAGCCCAGCCTCCCAGGCCGCGGGCACTTGCAAGGAGTGCAGCCTTGCCTGTCCGGGGCGGGGACCGCAGGCTGATCTCCTTGCATCCCCGCACAATCCCTGCCCTGCTCTCTCGAGATGGGCGAGGGCACACCGCGGTCTGGAAGGGCCTGAGGGTGGAGGTGGTGGTGCCCAGGGAATGCCTCCCTTTCTCCATTCTCCATCCTTGTTTTCCCAACCTTGACCTTAGATACTGTCCCACCTTGCCCGGGGCTGTGCCACTAAGTCCAGGCAGCAGTCTTTAAAAGAGAGAGATGTTTTTTTCTTTGCTTTGGCAGGTAAGAGAAAACAGAGAAACTTAATAACTGAATTGATTTTCCCAAGGTCACAGAACAGGTTCTTCCCAGAGATGGGAAAGAATCCAGGCTTCCTATTTGAGCCTAGTACTGATTCTGCGCTGGGCGAGGCTGCCTCTTAGCCAAGGAGGGGTAACCGATGTAGCTGAAGGGAGTAGGAAGCCCTCTAGTGCTTTCAACGGTAGGAAGGACGTGTAGCACACCTTACATCTCACAGTATGACAGTTTCGTGATTTTTATGATTTCTTCTGCAAATATTTTGTGATCTTCAAAAGATCCAGTGTGTATCATCAGAACATCAGAAACAATAAGAAAACAGTTACCTTTTCCTTGTTTAATAATTTCTCTTATGCTAGAGCTGACATTTTTGGAAGTGTGTCATTACTTGTGAATAGTAAGAATGAACATTTATTGAGTGCTACTATGGGCAGGCACTGTGCTGAGAAATTTACATTCATCCTCTCATTTGGCGCTTAGGACAGCCTGGAGGTAGATAATGTTTTATTCCCATTTTTCAGTTCAGTTAACTGAGGTCTTGAGATAGTTTGTCCAAGGTTACACAGATAAGTTAGTGGTAGCTTCAGCTTTGGAATTGTAATTATTCAGATTCAGGAGCTTCCATTCTAAACAATGTGCTAAAATGCATGTAGAAAAAATTTACTAAGAGGTATCCCAGTTTTGTGAAACAGTAAATACTATAAAGGTGAATAGCGATCTTTTTTCTCACCAACAAGATGAACCTTGAATTCTGTCTTCAGAGCAATGAAACTTTAGTCCGATGCTTGAGAAATAGAGCACAGGTCTTCTCACCCCTTCCATAACTGTGAAATCACTAAAATGTGGGTGAAGTGATAATCATATTTATATCCCCATTAGGAGGTGGTTTTCTGGAGCAGGAAAGAGATGGTGAGTTCTGGAAACAGGACATGGTAGTACTAGATTTTAAGCTCTAATTTGGAAGTAATGTATTTGGAGGTAGGGTTTGATGGATTGTATACAAGGAATGAATAAAAGGAAGACATTCAAGGATACCTCCTCAGTTTTTGGCTTGAACACTTGGGTGGAGGGTAGTGCTATTTGCTAAGATGGGAAAAACTGGTTTTGGGAGCAGACGTCCAGTTCAGTTTTGTGCTTGTTGAGTTAGAAAAGGCCAAGACACCCATGGGGAGAACTGATGCCTGTGGGATATAAAAGTCAGGAGCTCAGAGGAGAAGCCTGGGTTGGAGATTCCCATTTGGGAGTCACTAGCATATAGACGGGTTTAAAAACAGTTCAGGGACTGAGTAGAGAAGGAGCCAGCAAAGGGAAGGGAAGCAACCATAGCTTGTGACACCGTGATTGAGGTTACCGGGGGCCTTGAGAGGGGAACCTAGGGGCCCTACCCACAGTCTCTTCAACTTTAGGCTCTAACTTAGGTCCTCCCAATTTTAGCCTCAGGTGACAACCCCCCAGTCCCCATTTACTTTCTTCCTTTTCATCATTGTGCAGTCTACACTGGCACCTGAAAAAGGTGTTTATGTTTATAGTTCCTTCATTTTCCTTTAATATAAAGTGTTCTGTCCTTGATGTTTGAATTCTCCATGAAACTTACTTTATGGGGTAGAGGTGGGACCCCCCTTTAGTAGGGATTAGAGTGAGATAGAGGTACATACCTGGCACACAGAAAGGGATCCTGGAGAATAGGGTATCTGGAGGGCTGGATTTTGTTTCTTAGGCATCCTTCCGTGTCACAATGTGATTAGTGCCAGATTATGGCACTGAAATCACTCATTCATCGTGTTTCAACAGGCATATACTGATTGTCGTGTGTGTGTTAGGCACGGTGCTCAATGCTGAGGTCTGTAAGCAATATGATGAGGAAGTGCTGTAACACGCACGTCTGTACCAAGGGCTGGGCAGCTCCGAGGAGGGCCAGTGCTGAATGTGTTGGAGGAAGCTTCGTTTTGTGAAAGTAGACCCTAACTTTCCATATCATAGCTGCGTATTTTTATTTGTTTGGGGTCTAACTACAGATATACTTACTGTCTAGGTGCCGTGCTGTTGACCTTATTTATTTCTGGAGACTGCCCCTTGGGCACCTGTTTGCCTCTTTTGTCTCAGATACTCTAGCTTTGGAAGGCTCCTCTCCTCCTTCAACCCCCCTGCATACTAGTATTTAGAATAACTGACTATTCCATTAGACTCTTACTGCAATATCACCTCTCCCCCACTCCCATTGTCCTGCTGTCTGTGTTTGAATTGTGACTCTGGTAGATCTTTTTTCCTACCTCGTTCCTTTCTCTTTAAGTGGTTAACAGTTTGCTTTGTGTATTTTTTTAATCTTTATTGATCCAGCCTCATATGTTTATTTGTTCAGTCATTTATGCAACAGAGACTTAGTGAGCACCTTGCGCATATCAGACTGCTGTTAGCGCTGAGCATTTACCTCTGATCAAGAGCAGATAAGAATCCCTGCCTCTGGAGCTTATGTTCTACTGTGTCCCTTACATTCTGCTGACGTGTCACTTTGTCTTTGCAGCAGTGACGATGACCTCGTCATTCACGATGCTCTACTTAGGACAATTTCCAGTGAGCAACTCAACTCCAACCATAAAGCCTGTTTTACCAGTGGGTGCCCACTAGCTCGCAACCTTGACTTGGAAAATTGCATTGCTGTGTATGTTTTTAGGTTTGTTTTGTTATATCTTTGGATCTTGGAAAGAAGAGTTGTCAGTCTGATTTTGAAGTTTAGCAGCCATTTATTAATACTGGTAATTGCATGATTTGACAGCTGTGTTTAATCATTTTTTAGTGGTCTTCATATATGCCTTTTTTTTGTTTTTTCTTTTTAAATGTCTTACCAGTAGTATAGCTTTGGTTAGACATTCTACAGGTGTGTTTACTTTATCATGAGGGAACATAGGCATGTTTTATCAATGGTTTTTGGTGTAACCTACAGGAGAATAAGTAATTCTAAGGAAAATAAATATTTAAAATGATCTTACCTTGAATAACTTGTGATTTCTTCCTGACCCATCTGCAAATCATACTGCAACTTTAAAAACAATCAAAAGATGTTGCTCTATTAATAATTGTCATTTAAAACTTTTAAAAGCATCTAGTAGAATAGCAGTTAATACAAAACTCTAAAATTTTGAATCCCTTTGAAAAAAAGTCTTCAGGAGTGAAAGGTTGTGTGCTTACGTGGAAATGTAGCCTTTAAATACCCTTACTTGTAAATTATTTTCATATAAGATAAGTAAATTCTTTGTGGTTATCAAGCAATACTTCCCAGATTTCCTTTGTATGATTTTTATTATTAAAGTCTTTCCTTTCTTCCTACTGAAAACTTGCAGAGCAGCAATGAGATAAGATGTCTTGGGGGCATTTGGTATTAATTCAAATGGTCAGCAGACTTGAAATAAATACCAGCTTAGATGTTTAGGCATTTTCATTCTTCCTAGGTTCTTAGCTATGAAAATCCTAATAGACAAATAAAAGTCTTACTTTAGGAGATGTATGAAATAGGAGAAAGAGTGGGAATGTCGTAGTGGTTGGGAAAAAAGTTTACCCTAAACCATTATCATCTGTTGCTGGGCACCGATAAACACTTTAAAGGGTTTTTATAGGATGGAGAAGGATTTAAGGAAAGTATCTATTAAATAATAAAGACTTAGTCTGAAGACAAATAAATTATGAAGTAATCATGGAAATGGGGTGTGACTGTGTATCCTTTGATGTAGGTGATATAACAATACTTTCTTGAATAAATTCCTGTTATTCCTACCAGCAGTAAGAGTAGAAACAGGCCTTTATTCTGGGTCCACAGGGCAGTGGGGCTGATCTGATTGGGTATTGCCAAGACCCGAAGCCTGGGCGTTCAGCAGTGTTGAAGGGGTCAGAGAGACGTCTGAGGCAGAGCAGGCAGAAAGTCAGAAGGCTGGGCGTCAGTGGGTAATGGGGATTGAAGATGTCATAGGTCAGAGCCTGCTGTGGAGACAGGCTGGGCTTGGGAAGAAGATGAATCTCCAGGAAAAGGATGAGTGACCAGTGTGTTTCATGGCCAGAGGGTTGATGGCAACAGCAGTAGCTGTTGTGACCCACACTGGGAATTAGACCTTGGCTTTTGGGACACCCTAGGCTACTGAGGAGCACAGAGGCTGGATGGGACAGTGGTCAGCGTAAGCAGGAGGTGTGGACGGGATTTGATATCAGCATGGCTGTGGGTTAAGGTGAGCACCAGTGCGTGGATCAGGCATTAAAGCGAAGACTGGGCCTGTGGATCAGAGAAGATTCATGAAGAAGCCTTCCTCTGCTCTGAATAGTGCTTTTGGAGAGGAGCTGACCCCAAGTTCTGGGATGTCTGTGGGCACTGGGCAGCACCGAGGCTTAAATCAAAGCTCCAAAGTCATGATGTTTCTGAATTCCAACATTTGGAAACTATCAAATAAAGCTTTATACCATTCAGAATATTGCCAAGGTCAAGAAGGACACGGACAAAGTCCAAAATCTAGCAATAAATAGCTAGTATTTGTTCAGCACTCAACTGTGTCAGTCACTGTTCCAGGTGCCTTACTTGTATGTTCCATTCAACCCTTCCAACAACCCATTTAGGGAGGTGGAGGTTGTCCTGCAGAGATTCTCCTTGAGCAGTAAGAGAATAGGACCAGGTCCCATGTGTTTAAGCATGGGATTATGATCATCTCCAATCATAGCAGTTCTGGGTACCAAAGTTCATCGTTAGCCTTTGTCATTGTTTCATGGCCCATGACCATTTGCTCTTCACGGCGCAGTCAACACGTGCCCCTGGTCATGTGCTGTCATTATGGGCTAGGTTCCTAACACCCATCCAGGATGTCTTCCCAAACCACTCTGGCTGGTTCCCTTTTCTGACTTTCCAGAGCTTTTTTTATTGTCTACACATATTTGGTCACTTGATAATATTCCTTCTTCCTTTTTTATACTTGTTTTTAATTGTTTAATATCTGTAAATATTGCCTCATCAACAAGCTTCTTGAAATCTGTGTTGCTTTTTTTTGCTGGGGAAGATTGGCCCTGAGCTAACATCTGTGCCCATCTTCCTCTACTTTATGTGGGACACCTGCCACAGCGTGGCTTAATAAGCGGTGCATAGTTCTGCGCCTGGGATCTGAACCTGCGAACCCTGGGCCACCAAAGCAGAGTGCACAATCTTAACCACTATGCCACTGGGCCGGCCCTGTATTGCTTTTGTATCTTGTACAAACTTGGCATCATTGTAAATCATCCAATAAATTCACATAATATATTCTATACTTTCCTTTCTACCTTGATTTTAATCAAGTTGTAATCAATTGTTAAGAAACTGGTTATTTTTTATATATTTTACAATGTATGAAATGGTTTTTTTTTTTTTTAAATTTTCACAGGGCAAACTCAGAAAATGAATCTTTTCCAGGCAGTAACAAGTGCCTTGGATAACTCATTGGCTAAAGATCCTACTGCAGGTAAATTTCCTTTGTGCTTGACTATGGTAGTTGTGTTAATTCAGGATTGAAGATTTGCTGGAAATATTTGTCTGGAGCTCAATGGTTAACATGATATCAACCTGAAGTTTTTAAAAAACCTAATCATATGATTGTGGTTAAATAATCAAATTATGATTTTAACACATTTTTTATCTACTTACTGTGATTAGTTCTCCTGTATATCTAACATCATCATTAACTTTCTCCCATGGTGTATGTGGTCCTGATATTATGTTAGTACCTTCTGGATTAAGACCTCCAGTGTCCTCCCGTTTCTCTAGCATATAGAAAAAATGGAAAATACTACTTTGTTCAGCTCTCTGTTTATAAAATGAAAATTTGATTTTGTGCTTTCCTTTGGGATATATTGTCATTCAACTTGTAAGATTTTTTTTTTAATATTTGTAAATAACTATGTAAGTAACAGTCTTTATCTTAAGTTAAATTATTGATATGAAAACAGTTGTCCTTCTGCTGTATGTTTTCTATATTTTATTGGCTTTACTTCATATATATAGTTAGTGTACCTGGGCTTCCACTTGAGAATCCCTAGTTTTAAGATCAAGTTAAAAACATGTTATTTTTTAGGAGGAAGTGAGAGCTAGACTAGTGGATAATTAGACCTTGCTTTGTTTTGAATGCTTTCTGAGAATGATTGATCTAGATGAGTAGAGAAGAGTGAATTATTTTCTTGAGGTCCACAGAGTTCAGTGCTATGAATACCTGTTATTTTATTTTCTTTGCCTTACTGCAAAGCTCCTCTCAGGCTCCACCTGTACTATTTGCCTTGCTCTCCATGTCCCACCGTGTTTGCCTCCTTTCTTTTTCACAAAATCTAAGTCACTTTCCTGTTGTGACTGTTGTCTCAGCGTGGAATGCTTTTCCTTCAGCTCTTCAGATTGCTGACTCTCATTGTACATCACGTGTAAAGAAACCACTGGCCAGGGACTCGGGGCCTGCAGTGCAAGTCATAGTTCCGCCTCTTGCTTTCTGACTTGGCAAGTTACTTTACTCTTTCTCTGGCCTCATTTTCTTCATGAGTTAAATAAGATGAAATTCTAGATCAGCAGTTCTTTCTGAACTGAGGTGATTTAAACCTCCCTTCCCTTTATATTTAACAATGTCTGGAGACACTTTTGGGTGTCACAGCTGTGTGTGGGGACAACTGTCATCCACAGGGTAGAGACCAAGGATGCTGCTATATATCTATAATGCAGAGGACAGGATGCTATAACAAAAGAATTACCCAGTCCAAAAAAATGTCAATAATGTTGAAATTGAGAAACTTGATTTAGATCGATGGTCCATTTCTGTTTTCTGATTGAAAATGTAAACATTTAAATTACTTATTTCTCATTGTTACTATCATTTAAGAATTATTAAGTAAAATGTGTTCTTTAAACATTGTTTTCCAGTAATATTTGGTGAAGATGTTGCTTTCGGTGGAGTCTTTAGATGTACTGTTGGCTTGCGAGACAAATATGGTAAGTTAATATCCTTATATATGAATGGTATTCTCATAGAACTTTTACTTAAAGATCTTGAGAATACAAAATAGGCCTGTAAAATTGTTTGCCTTGTCCTTATTGTATAGCGGGTTTCCTTTTCATTTCCACAGCCATCCAAAGAATCCTTTGGCCTAGATTTCTCGAAATGTGTTCTAACTGTAGCATCCCTCTGATCTAGTTCGTATTACACGTATTATAGATTCTGAAATAATCTTCACTAAATGTATTATTTATCATGTCATTTATCTTTCTAGGAATCTTTGATCTCTTCTTGCTGCCTGCCTTAGCCAATTTCAATTCCATTGCCTCTAGGTCAAGATTCTGCCCTATTGGTCTCTGTCAATAGGTTTCATCTTCTGTTACCTGATTAGTCAGGGTTCTCCAGAGAAATAGAAGCATTAGGATATATCTGTATATCTATATGTATGTGGATTATACACTATTTGTGTGTGTATATATGTCTATGTATCTATATTGTCTATATCTATATCCAGGGAGAGAGAAAGAGCAAAAGAGAAGGAGAGAATGAGAACTAGAGAGATTTATTTCTTAAGGAATTGGCTTGCTCAATTGTGGGGGCTGGCAAGTCTGAAACCTGTGGGGCAGGCCAGCGGGCTGGAAGCCCAGGCAGGGTTTCCACGTTGCGGTCTTGCGGTCTTGAATTTCTTCTTATTTGGGAAATCTCAGTCTTTTCTCCTAAGGCCTCAGGTGGTTGGATGAGGCTCACCCACATTATGAAGGGTAATCCTCTTTCCTTAAAGTCTACTGAATTAAAGGTTAATCACATCTGAAAAATACCTTCATAGCAATATCCAGGCTGGTATTTGACCAAACACCTGCACACCACTGCCTAGCCAAGGTGACAAATAAAATTAACCATCACATTACCCCTCTACATGTTTCATCCCAACTGATCTGTGTCTTTTGCCTGGCATGTGATTGATTTCTGCCTATTGCTCTCACTCATTTCGTTTGAGTCACCCTTGAACCCATCTGAACGCATTTTGGCCCATCCTCGTCTTCCCACTCCAACTTGCTCTGTAAGGAATGTGTTCCAACTCCTTCCTCTCAGGGATGCCTTTGAGGTACTTTTGACCTTTGATTTCTTCCCTCAGTCTTATCTAATCTGGAAGTCGGCAAAACAGTTAAGTTTGGGGGAGGATCTGACATCTGCGTTTCTTCTTAACGTTCGCCACTGCCTCATGAAGCTCACGTGTGCTTGCGGAGCAAGGAGTGAGGGTCTTCAAGATTCCTTTTTCCTAATTGTTCCTTCTTGTTCACTCTCCTCTGAGGTTATATTATATTTGAATCCAAGAAACCATAGCTTGTTCTGTCTCACTTGGATGGAACTCCCAGGTAGATCTTTTCCCGTTATAGCAGGTTGATTTTCTGGGTCCCTTCCCTCTGCTTTCTTCTAGCTGTCTATTTCTAACAGTTGTTTAGAGTTCGAGAAAATTGGGCCAATCTCAACTATCTCAATTAGTTCCAGCTAATTCAGACTCCTACAAACTAGATCTTTAAAAAAAAATTTAACACCTTTACACATTAGATTTCAAAAGTAATGCATATGCATTGTAGAAAATTTGGAAAATATAGAGAAGCCTAAAGGAGAAAATAAAAATTACCCATACTTCCAGAGATAACCTAGAGAAAACCACTGTACATATCTTGGTATGTACACTTCTATACTCTATTTGAATATATCTGAATATATTAACTAATATTTAAAACATAGTGTTACACTCTTGGTTTTTTTCTTCGGATTTTCCTCTCTGCTGACATTGCCCATCTGTTCTTGCATTGCTGTCTATTTTATCCATTAGAGCCCTTAGCATATTAGTCATAGTTGTTTTAAATTCCTGGTTTGATAATTCTAACACCTCTGCCATGTCTGGTTCTGATGCATGCTGTGTCTCTTCAAATTGTGTTTTTTGCCTTTTGATAAGCCTTGTAATTTTTTCTTGATAGCCAGACTGTATGTACCAGGTGAAAGGAATGGCTGTAAATAGGCCATTAGAGGCGTCGGGGTTGGGGGGGAAGCCTTCTATAGTCCTATTATTAGGGCTCAGTCTTGCAGGAGTCCGTGCCTCTGGACTGTGAACTTTACAAGTGTTTCGTAGTTTTTTCTTCTCCCTCAGGTGGGACAGGATGGCTAGGTGAGCCAGAGTTGGGCCTTTCCTTTCCCCCAGTCAATTACTAGTCAATTACCCTCTGATAATACCCAGCTGGTTAGGCTCTGGTTAACTCGTTTTACCTGGGGTCAGGCCTTGTTAAGAAGAGAGTACATTTCAAAATGGCTCCTCGTCTGCTTCCCCTGCTGGAAGCAAGAGGGGATTTTTCTGATATTTACTGTGGGAACCTGGTGGAGCTCCTGGAGGTAAACCTTACAATATTGTGAGGGCCCCTATGATTGGGTCCCCTGGAGTTTTTAATTCTCAGACCTGTCCACACTGAGCCTCCAGCAATTCGTCAATTACAGTTCGGGATTTCCTTCCCGGCACTGGTCCTGCAGTGGTTTCCGCTCCTGAGTCTCCGCCCTGGTAAGCTGACATGCCCTGTATTCTGTTTGTCTCTCCAGTCTTGGCGGCAGCGGTTTCCTCTGTGTCCTCCTCTCTTTTATGCATCCAAGAAGAGTTGTTGATTTTTCAGTCTGCTTAGCTTTTTACTTTTGTTAGGACTGAGTGGCGACTTCTAGTTTCCTTCTATGTGGAACTGGAAACCAGAAGTTGAGTTATACTTTTATAACTTCGTCTTCTCTGGATCTGGTGTCCTATGCTGTGGAGCGGTTTCTCGCTTTCCCTCTTCCCTGAGCCAGTGTGGGGTGTGCCTTGTGCTTGTTTAAGCTGGTGTGCGCGGTCTGCCCAGGTTCTCATCCCTGTGCCCTCCTCACTACTCATTCTGTCTGGGGCGTTTCGTCCATGTCACCTGCTGCTCACACACTGTGACTTCCGAATTTCTATGTCAGTCTAGACTTCTGGCCTGAGCTTCAGCTCTGTGTTTTCAATGTACCCTGCACATCTTCCCCTCCATGTTCCAGTCACTTCAAACTCGGCATTTCCAAACTCAGCTGAATTCATTATATCCACCCAGCAAATCCATGCCCCCCACTGCATTTCCTATCTGGGTGAACACACCACCAGCCATTCGGTTACCTACACCAGGAACTGGGATCCTTGTCTTGTCCTTCACTCTCGTTCCCCACATCCAGTCAAGTCCTACAATTTTATCTTCATAGTTTGTCTTTAGTGGCCTCTGCTTTCCATTCTCACTGCCCTGGGGTCTTACTTCAGACCCTCGATCATCTCTGCTTGGACTGTTTCATCACTTTTCTTAGTAATCACCCTCCCTCCAATCCATCCCCCAGTTTGTTACCAGAGCGATCATTCTACGATGCACATTTTTTGGCAGCATATATGGAAGACTCTGAGACCTGCCTACCTGACCGCATTTACTTTATTCTTTAGTACTATTGAATTACTGCAAGTTTTCCCTAAGCCCCTGTTTTTTCCATCTCTCTTCCTTTGCTCATGCCATTTGGATCTCTCTCTCCCATCTGATTTACCTGGTAAACTCCTATTTCGCCTTCAGAAGTTTCCTCTATAAAGCTCTTCCTGGCCCTCCAAGGAGACCCAGGCACTGCTCTATCATGGTTCAGATTTTACATCCTTTACATATGGTGAGTTATATTGTAATTGCCTCCCCATCAGATCTGTGCATCCCTGGCTGCCATATAGTGTCAGGCGGTACTTGTTAAGTGAACATTGTTGAGTGAATTTACCCTTCACTCTCTCAAGACAGTGGCCAATGGCCTCAGAAAGATTTCTTTATCTTCCTCTGTTGATTTTTGGTTGGTCTGGTTTTCTTTCTTAAAAAATTGGTTAAAATGGGGAGAAACTAACTCTTACTTGAAAAAGTCGGCTGCTCGTAGAGAGCACCTGTGGGTTTGTCTACATGACGGGCTGAGCTCATCAACTTTCAGCAGCTGCTGTGAAATTTACAACAGCTTTGGGACTATGAATTCAAATGTTGAATAATTCCAGGTTGAACAGTATGAACAATTAAATCACCACAGTTTCTCGAATGAGAGGGAGTCAGCTTCAGTTTTCAGGAGTGAAGAATAAAGGAAATGGTGAAGAGAAATGTATTAAAATAGAACTTTTTGCATATTTTAAAAATAGCACATACCTTTAAAAAATAATTCTCTGCCTTTTTGAGTATAGGCCTGGACCTTTTAGCAATACAGGAACATGTCTGCTTAGTATTCTTTTGTTTTTCAAGGTGAAAGAATTTGTATTTAAATAAATTAAAAGATTGCATTGATATAGTTGAATACATTTCATCAAGTGGCATCAAATGACAGCAAAGAGAACCTCTTGTGAGGGCTCGATTGGCTTTCTGGGGATAGCTGAGTGTTGAGTGGGAGGGATCCCAGTCAGTAGATGGCAGCCTACGCTTTGAAATGAGACCATCTCTGTTGGGCCTTGTACCAATACTCTGGAATTGCCAAGAAGCATTTTAAATTCCATCAGAAAGGAGAATTTGAAGGATTTTGGTTTACTGACATAATATTGTAAAGCTGAATACTGCTTAATATTAAAAAGAAGGAATTGCATAGTTAGACGAAGCTATAAAAAAAGGAAGGGAGATAGAGCTACTTTGTATTCTAGATAATCCAGGTGAGTGTGGGTTTAGCACTACTAAACTGTGTTTCTCCTTCTTCCTTGTCCTTTGATAGAACAAAATAATATGAGTGCTTCGAGAATTGAAAACAGAACAGTACAACCTCATCGGCACATTGCATCCCAAATGGCAGCTTTAGGGCAGCTTTCAGCCTTTTAGGCGAGGAGATCCATTATCAGGAGCAACAATTGGAACTTGGGGAATTCTAGGAAAGCAGGGGATGGGCGAGGGCAGTTAAAGGCAGTTGATGTTTAGGGTATGTGTGATTTTATGTTGAATACCACACACCCTTTCATTTATGTAAGTGATGAGACAATTTCCACACGTTCTGTACAAAATCTGTCCTCCTTATTGTCATTCTGTGTATATGAAAATGTGTGTTTTATTCAAATAAGACGGGTATGTCAGGGTCAGGGTATGTTTTTATTTAACGCTATGCTGTACCGGTGGAACGTTGCTGGGCTGTGGTTCATAAGGCTGTATTTCGCTCCACTTATTGGAGGAAACTTAGGTGAGAAAAGGACTAGCAGAGGACTTGCTGAATTAGTCTACATGCCTAAACATCTGCCTTTTCACAGGATTTGATGTTTTTCCATTACTGTATTCATTCCTGTACACCACAACTGCAGCCTGTTGTGGCAGCTTGGGAAAACGAATATAACCACTTACTTGTTTTCTCATGTAAACATCATAGAAATTGTATAACCAGATAGTTGAATACACTGAATTAAGGAAGGAAAACTAGGACAGGCACGCAGAGAAGGCGAGTCTTCATCTATCATATGCCAGCATTTGGGAATTGACTTTGGACCTCAGTGTCCTCATCTGTAAAGTGAAAGGAAAGGACCAGATGGTCCTGTGGACACATGCTTTAGGTATTCTTTGTGCTTATTTAATTTTTTTTAAAGAGGAACACATTTGCTTCATGCTTTGATTTCTTTTACATGTGGAAGTTTTGGGACTATAACAGTCATATCATCTTAGAACCATGGGCTACCCTTAGGCACTTTATTTTCTCATAAGTCCCTTTTCCAGTATAATTTTTAAATTTGGGGGCTGTAAGAAAAATCTTTTGATAAGTTCCTTATACTTTTACATGAATTATAAAATAACAGTCAACAGAGAAAGGGACCTTTCAATATGTGTTCCTGCTGCAAAGAACGGGTCACTTGGGTGATAATCGTGCTCCTGGATTTCGTGTCAGGGTTCCATTGAGGAGCCACAGCTGTGAGGTGGGGTCTGGCCTCTGGCACTTGAAACTAATTTTACTGAAGAAAAAACTTGGTAAAGTTTTTTCAGGGAAATGGAATACAGGGTTATTCCCCCTATTGAAGTATGTACCTTTATGACTTCAGAGCAGATTGAATACCAGATACAGATTGTAAGATATCTAACTGTTCCGTGAATTTGGAGTAAAAACAGGTATTAATAAGACGGTGTAAACTTTTTTTCTAATATGCTTATTAAAAATATTTTTAAAGGATTGTTAGTGGCTTTAAGTGTTTTTCCTAATTCGTAGAAGTCAGGCACTTTAAATTGCTCCTGGTATTACAAGGCCCTTTTGTTTTCTAAAAGTACACATGTGGTAGAAGTGGATAAAGAACATGGTGAATATGCCTTTTTTTTCTTGCTTCTTTTTCATCCAGTTGAAGGAGTTACCCTAGAAAATGGGGTAAAATATTATTGACATAACCTTCATTTACATTAGTTTTTCTTATATATTGCTTTGATGTTCTTTTGTGAATTTTCATTCCAAAAAATTTTAGAATCTACTAAAATTAGAATTGGTACAAATGTCACTGTATTTCAGTTTCTCTAAAAATCAGGCAGGACTATCCTCACAGTTGGCATGTTGACCAGTGGCTTAACATTTAAGAAAATAAATATTTAAATATATTTTGTAGGATATCAGATCTGGAGAGAAACTGAGGATATATTTAATCCAGTGGTTCTCAACTGGGGGTGATTTTGCCCTTTGGGGACATTTGGTCATGCCCAGAGACATTTTTGGTTGTCACAACTGGGAGTGCCACTGGCGTGTAGTGGATAGAGGTCAGGGATGCTCATAACCATCCTACAGTGCACAAAGCAGCCCTCTTCCACCAAACAAAGAATTGTCGGGCCCACAACGTCAGTAGTGCCGAGGGTGAGGAACGCAGATCTAGTCCTTCTCATGTTCAGTGTAGAGACTGAAGTTCTGAGAGGTGACATGGTACCAGAATGCCCAGTGGCAAGTGAGTGAGCCAGGGCTCGTGCTCAAGCTCCCCAGGACCCAGTTCTGAGATGTTTCTACTACATTGTTTTCCTTCTTATTTATAAATGAGCAACTCATTTATACAGAAACATGAGAATTATAAGGAATTTATAAGAAATATATAAGAAATTTTAATAAATAAAGCTCATGGGTTTTGATTACTCATGGAGTAAGAAGAAACTAGTCATCAGTAACCCAAGTTAAAAGTTTAAAAACATTTCTTTTGTGAACAAGATTTTTGATTAGTTTATTAAGTTGGTCTGGGGTGGCAGCTGCTGCTTTGACTGTTTTTTTTTTTTCTTAGATGATTAAACAATAAATGTTAGAGCTGCCAACAGGTGTTCTCTTTGACATTTTAAGCATCAGAGTGTAATGCCCTTAAGCTGGTTTTTCTCAACCTTACTTGACAATGGGAGGCTTTTAAAATGATCAAATATGAGCTCCAACAGGGTATTAGGAGATGGGCTTGGACTGAGTAGACCAGGAAAAATGTGATTATATGTCATTATTTTCAGAAAGTATAAAATTGAAAGCTTTTTAAGCATCATAATTAAGAATTGGAAAAATGAAACTATATTAAGAACAATATATATTAAGAGAGAGTAAAGGATCTCTTGTTTTACATTTTCACTGTGAAGTATGATGTATACGTCCGTCTAATATTAGGGATGATGTTACTAAATTAGCGTGTCAAATCTGGTGCTGAGTCTTATGAAAATCCTCTTCCAGACTGGTACTTTTAACAGAGAGAAGAACACAAACTTTTTTTCCTTCAGTGTTTAGTATATCTTGAATTAGGATGCACTAGACATTTTTAATTGTTTTATTTTGGATGGCACACTTTCTCATTTTTACACACCGAAGCCAGTGATTTTTTTTTTTTTTTTACTTTTTATGTGTTCAGAATTGCTGGTTACTTGATTCAGATATAACTTTTGAATTATGAGGCTTTTCTTTTTAGATCTAGAAATTATCAAGGCTGAAAGGGGATCATATAACAATTTTTACATAGGTCAGATTGCTCAATATCTGGGAATCACTGGATTCTCCCATCCTATTTTGTTTGTCTTGAGGAAACAGGTCACAAACTCCGTTAAATTACAACTGATCATGCTTCTCCTTCTAGAATTTGCATCCTGAAGGCCACAGCATCTGTCTGGCAGCTTCATGTTGACACTGAACTCAGGTACTGAGCTGATGTCGCTTACCTGAGGTCACTTACCTGTCTCGGGAGGTTTGAATTGAAATTTCTATATTATTACAAACTAGGCATTCTGTGCTTCAGTTCTAGCTTGGAATCCCGCTGTTTGACACCTTCAATGCAGTTATAAAGTCACAAAATAATTAAATTCTCCAGGAAAAATGATTTGGCAGTCAAATTGGGAGTAGCTAGTAAAAAAACAGCCCAGCATGGAGGACAGCATTAGTGTCACTTGCTGAATGAGACCTTCTCTGTAAAATCTTGGAGGATGGGTGCTCAGTGCTTTGTTTTCTGTTTCCGTTTAGCGTAGGTGAGATTTCTCAGTTGCTTTGATTGGCAGAGGGCATGACAAATGCTGGCACATGTCATGTGCTAAGGAATCACTTGGGAAGCTTGTTGGACAAAAAGTTTTTGGTTTCCTAGTGAGCAGCTACACCCAAAGACAGCTTTAGCAATGAAGTGCTTGACCTTCTCTAGTGGCGTCCTGCCATCCTTCTCCCCCCGAGGTCCTCTGGCCACCAGCCAGAAGGGGTGGCATCCGGCCAACCTTAAATTAGCCAAAAGATTCTTTTTCTGTAGTTTTGGCTCCTGGAAAGCCAAGCATCGTTGGTAATAAGGGATTTCTCATTGTCTCATTTTCTGGGCAGGCTACTCATTTAACCCTCATCTTTTCCTCTTCTGGTCTCTGCCAGCTTGGAGTCCAGTAGGAACAGAGAAACTTGTTTCTAAGCCAAGAGAGAACACACGCAAATAAAGAATTACATTCTTAATTAATCAAGATCCTGTTGACACTGCAGTTCCTTCTTGAAAAAGGAGAGGTTGTTCAAAACTCAAAAGGAAACTTTTAAATCACTTTAGGAACATGTTAATTCTTAAAGGAAGAAAGGAACATATTAAATGGCATAAACCCATTATAACTGTTCAAATCTAAGTTGAACACTGATAGGATAGACATTAAAGAGAGAAGTTCCACAGCATTCTCAACAAATTCTTAAGTCCAATAGGGCAACTCAATCATTGGTCTGAAGAAGGCACCTTTTTCTTTTGTCAGAGATTCTGGAATTTCTGTCCAAGGACCATTTAGCTGTTTAGCTTTTAATTATTCTGTACATATCAAAGAAGGTTACTACTGTGCTCACAATGTTTAACTCTTGACATAAGAAGAGGAAAGTGAGGTGTCACGGCACACAATCGTCGCACTAGTTGTGTTCTCTTCAACAGTTTCCTTCATCCCACAGTCTGCTGAAAGTGAATCAGGAGGGTAACCGGGATCAGTTGTGTGCCTCTCACCCGCCCAGCCTCTCCTGATCTCTCTCACTTGTAAGCAGAACTTGAGCCAAATAGTATCAGTGAAGCATTCCCTTCATTCAGTTCTTGCCAAATTACATTTATTGGTCCTCGTGTCTAGTTGACGCTAGTTCGTTCTTCAGGCATGGGGCAGAAGACAGCTCCCTGCTCAGCTGTAGCTCCCATTACACTTAAAAGATTTCAGTAAAGTAAAATTTCAGTAAAATTTGTTCCCAATTTTTCCAGGTAGGTGATCCTTAGCTCTCAATATTCGTTTAACTGAGGGAGTGACAGCCAAGTTACTGTACAGTCTTCGGCTGTTTAAATTTTCTTGTAGCCATAGAATGCTAATGCTGTCACTTATGTCCACCCGACCTCCCTTTTCTCTCAGATTAGTCTCCCTGTTTCAAGGAATTACAGGATCACAGAATGGGCATTGTTCTTTTTAAGAGATGTAGATAGGTCCATGACTTTGAAGGGAGAAGAGTCCAACATACCAGGATTTCCTCTCTCGGTTTTATTTTTGCAGGCCCCCTTCTAGTAGTATTTGTATCTCTTTGTGGTCTCTCATGGGGTCTTTGTGTGACAGCACGAGCCTTTCCTCCTGGATTTCTGCTAGACTGCTAAGGGATTAGGCCCAGGTGTTAGCATTTGACGTATTTTCTCCATTTCAGAACATGTGGAGTCTGTTTCTCTGCTGTGGGTCCCTCTTTGGGGGCTTTAGCAATTGGTCACTGTCTTGTCTTGCCTGCCCTCTTGGCATCACTGTGTGTAGCCATAAGTGGACTGATGTCCATTCTCTGGAGAACAGCCAAAAAAAAAAAAAAGGAGATGAAGAGGCTTCTGTTGCTGGTGCGTGACATGGCCCTGTGGTCCCTGCCTTTGCTAACATTGTGGTGTCAGGGGTGCTCGAGGTGACTTTAATCTTCCTCACTTCCCCAAACCACCTCACACATACGTAAAATCTAAGTAAAAACAATGGGCTAGCTATGAAAATGTTAGATTAAGACAGCCATCTGGCTTTAGTCTCCACCTAGAATGCTTCTAAACTCCTCCCATATAGATATTCTGGGGCCTCTGCTGCCTGGCAGCTCCATCGGTGCCTTTGGGTCAGTTTTATAGTCTTGCAGAACTGGAAGGTTGCCACTCAAAATAGCTCCGGGTCCCTTCAGGCATGTGATGTGATTGCTAGGCCAACTGCTTGAGAATAATGAGGGGATAATGAAGGCAGTGATGGGCCAAAGTCCAAGCAATAGAGAAAGGCTGGCACTGACTGTTACCACTGCCACAGTGCCCAGTGGGCACAGGATAAAGTGGTCTCCAGCAGGTACAAAAACATCCTTGACCTTTGTCTTAGGCTAAGGCACTTCTTTAGTATGTCCTGGGCGTACTCAGGTGTTTTTCCTGGCTACAGAGACCTATTTCTTAGGCCCAAGAGCCTGTTGGAGATGCCATCTAGGAAGGTAGATGCTGTTCAGTTTGTGTGTATATGTATGGGGAAACAGTTTGAAATCGGTCTCCAGACGGCAGCAGCACCATTCACTTCACAGCACGGCCTCTCGGCCTTGCCTGTGTGTTGCAATACAGACACTGAGGTCTCACCCTAGACATGCTGAGTTACTGGTCTGGGGTGTGGCCAGGGGTTGGAGTTTTAAAAGGTCCCCAGGTGACTCAAATGTGCAGTCAAGTTTGAGAACTGCCCTGGAAGGTACTAAAATTTTTAAGATGTGGTCCCTGCCTTTAATACGGAAATCTCAGTACACTTGATAGGCCAAAGCATAATTACATGATAAGTGAAATAACAGTGTAAGAAAGAAATAATAATATAAAATTGTGTAACAAGGCC
The DNA here is from genome assembly GCA_031878705.1 of Tapirus indicus. Classification (NCBI taxonomy): domain Eukaryota; kingdom Metazoa; phylum Chordata; class Mammalia; order Perissodactyla; family Tapiridae; genus Tapirus; species Tapirus indicus. Next base: position 7,512,806 of record CM062933.1, read on the forward strand.
CAGTAACTTTGTTTCTTTTGTTTAGGCCAGAATTTAAATGATAGAGGCTGAATTAAGTTGTGCCCTGAGAGTTTTGATAGAAACTGGTGGCTGAGACTTTCGGGACAAAGAGACAGTTGAATGTAGGCATCTACTTATGTTCCTTCCTGAAACCCCACTAAAATGTCAAGGAGTCTTTTGTAAAGGCCTAAATCCACAAGCACAGGGAGAGTGGGATTGGAGACAACAAAACAAAATGTTGGAAGCTGGAAGGTAAGAGACTTAATAGGCGTGGAAAAACAGAATCCGGAACCGGCAGTGGAGTAGCCAAGAACGAGCCTAGGTTACATCAGAGAATTACCCAGAGGCCCTGGAATTGACAACACCAAGTCCCTCTGTGAATAGGGGTGAAGGGAGGTGGGGCCGTAGGATAAGAATTGGTTGAAAGTCTTTTAAAGAAGCCCTCAGATCTCCAGCTTCCCTCCACCACTGGGCAGGATCCTGGAGGTCAATTCTCCATGGAGAGGGTAGATGTAAACCCATCTAGAGGTAAGGAAGCGGGGAAATGTAGTCTTTATTCTGTGTGGATGTGCGCTCAGCTAACACTCTGGGACTCTGTTACTGCAGAAGAAAAGGAGAATGAGTATATGGGGATAGTGAGTAGTCAGTACTATGGTTATATGTACAGGTATTTGCTACGTTAGTCTAATAATATTAGTATGATAATGATGGTGATGATGACGGCAGCAGCAATCTCTTACAGTGCTTTCTACGTGCCCACCAGTGTTCTAGGAACTTTACATGTGTTAACTCACCTAACCCTCACAATCCTGTGAAATTATTATCCCGTTTTGTAGATGGAGAAACTGAAGCACAGAGAGGTTAAGTAACTTTCTAAAGGTTTCAGAATTGGAACCAGGCATAAGGCCTCCTCTTCCTGTGATTGAAGCTGACATTGTGATTAAGTTTCACAGGAACTTCATCAGAAACTTCTTCAGAAGAGCCTGATTTCTGTTAATGTTGTTTAATACATTCATTTGGTGTTCTCTTTGAAAAAATGATGATACTGATATATATGCATGATTTAAGGAATTATTGCTGGTTTTAGAAAACTGTTGTACAAATTCAAGTAACATTTGAGTGCAAGTAATTTAACATTTGACGTCTTCATTTTTTTCTGTTCGAAAGGGGCTCATGTATTGTGAATACTGGCACAGAAGGTGGCAAATGACAAAACTGGTAATTTGGAACATAGCTCCGGTCACAGCATGGGGGAGCTGTGAGGCTAAAGACAGGGAGAGCATCAGCGAGATGACTGCTGAGGCCAGAGCGTGCGTCAGCATCACCTGGAAGGCTTGCCCAATCAGATTACTGGATCCTACCCCCAGAGTTTCTGATTCAGAAGATCTGAGGTGGGGTCCAAGAAGTTTTATTTCTAACAAGTTTCCAGATGCTGCTGCTGGTCATGGTTTGAGGGCCACAGTTCGAGAACCATGGTCTATCTCAGAGGTGATGAGAGTCTAAACTACTAGGGAGGATGGAGTCAGGGAGGGGTCAGTGAAGAGTCAACCAGGGAGAATTGATAGGGCTTGTGATTCTTTGGAAGTTGAGGCAAATGGAGAGGGAAGGATCTAGGGCAATTATTGGGGGTTAAATTTTGAATGAAAGATAGACTGAAAAGTTTCCATTGTGTGTGGCAATTAGGAGGCCTTTGGTGACTTGCTAAGCTAAATCAAAGCAGTTTTGCTGGAAAAATGTGGTTGGAAATAGATTAAAAGACTAAGGCTTCTAGGAGATATGATTATCCTGTAATAGCATATAGAATAGATTTTTTAAATTGGATTATTTCTGTACCATTGTTTGTATTAGCTGGCCATTTGGTTTGGTCACACTAAAGGCTTTCATCATGTTATGCACTATGATAGTTTAACTTTCCACTGACCTTTTGTTTAAAACTGGATCTGACAAAAAGAAGTGTCTATATCCATTCAAGTGGAGCTCATCCTTCTGGATATATACTCTTATTAGTTTTAGATCCATTTTAAAAGCCATTTTCCTTGCATTTTCTTTTTTATTGAGGTAATTGACATTAATTTCAGGTGAACAACATAATAATTTGATATTTATATATATATATTGCAAAATGATCACTACAGTAAGTCTAGTTAATATCCATCACCATACATAGTTACAGATTTTTTTCGTGATGGCCAATTTCAGGATCCACTCTCCTAGCTACTTTCAAATATGCAACACAGTGTTAACTATAGTCACCATGCTGTACGTTACATCCCCATGATTTATTCATTTTATAATTGGAAACTTCTTCCTTTTGACTCGATTCACCCATTTTGCCCATCCCCAACCCCCTGCCTCAGGCAGCCACCAATCTGTTCTCTATATCCATGAGCTCATTTTTTTTCCATTTGTTTTTGTTTTTTAGATTCCACATAAGTGAGATCATACGGTATTTATCTTTTTCTGTCTGACTTATTTCACTTAGCATAATGCCCTCAAGGTGCATCTATGGTGTCGCAAATGGCAAGATTTCATTGTTTTTGAAGGCTGAATAATATTCCATTGTATATATACATTTTCTTTATTCATTCATCCATTGATGGACGTTTAGGTTGTTTCCATGTCTTGGCTGTTGTAAATAATGCTGCAGTGAACATGAGGGTACATACATCTTTTCGAATTAGTGTTTTTGTTTTGCTCGGATAAATACCCAGAAGTGGGATTGCTGGATCATATGGTAGTTCTATTTTTAATTTTCTGAGGAACCTCCATACTGTTTTCCTTAGTGGTTGCATAAGTTTACATTCCCACCAATAGTGCACAAGGGTTCTCTTTTCTCCACATCCTCCCCAACACTTTTCTTGTTTCTTGTCTTTTTGATAATAGTCATTCGGACAGATGTAAGGTGATATCTCACTGTGATTTTGATTTGCATTTCCCTGATTAATGATGTTGAGCATCTTTTCATGTACCTGTTGACCATCTCTACGTCTTTGGAAAAATGTCTATTCAGATCCTCTGCCCATTTTTTAATTGGTTTGCTTGGTTTTTTGCTATTAAGTTGTATGAGTTCTTTATGTATTTTGGATATTAACCCCTTATCATATATATGATTGCAAATATTTCCTTCCATTCAGTAGGTTACCTTTTCATTTTGTTGATGGTTACCTTTGCTGTGCAGAACTTGCATTTTCTTACGTGTGGTGACTTTCAAGCTCTGCCTGCCCCTTCCTTGATCCTGCTTACAGATCCTCAAAACAACTCAGATTTAAAACTTGAGAGTTGTCAAGTTCTGTTGGTTTTATCTTGTGGTTTTTCTCCCTATTGTCACTAACATAGTTCATTACTTTTCATAACTTTTGGTCTGAGTGATTATAATATCTGTCATGAGTCTTGGTTCTCATTCTTCCTCCTACTCTAGGTCATATTATATAGACCTGTGAGATGAATTTTCCCAGAACACAGCTCTGATCGCAACAACTGCTTGCTTAAGACCTTCCACACATTTAATCATAAAGTCCAATTTTCTTAGCATTTAACATCGTTAGTGATCTGGCTTCGACTTTTGTTTCCAACTTTAGTTTTTCCCCCCCTATTCCTGGCTGCGTCTATACTACTCATCAGCTGCCCCTCTGCCTTTCTTATGCTGTTTCTGCCCCTCAGAACGTCCTCCTTCTGCTTCAAATCCAACCGATACTTTCAGACTACCCAGCACATCTTCTTTACAGGCTTTGCCACCTAGAGTAATTTATCTCAATTATTCCCATCTAGGGCTGCATCTATAACTCATTATACTTACTTTGTCCTATACTTTACTTATAGAGACAATTCATCTTCATCTATCCCATGATGCCCATGATGGTGCCAAACTCAAAAATTGATTGAGTGAATTTCTGTTGATGGCAAGCTTGTTAAGCAGCACCTGGATGGCACGTGTGTATATGTGTACTTATATACATATGAATTCACACCTATTTTACCTGAGATTAATGTGGTGGCCAACTGTGTTTTCCCACACAATGGATTCTCTACCCTGATCAGTGACCTATACCAGTTGTTTTCTGCCTTTTGATAAATTCCGTTGATGTATTTTCTGATTTCACTTTTATTTACTCATGGGAGTGTGAACTAGAAAAGTTGTGTACACATGTAAGTAGATTGTAGAACTGATGTGTAAGATCTGTTGGTTATAATTGATTTTACAGGAAGAAACATCTAGAGCTAGTATAAGAAATTATAATGCTATAAGTTACAAAAATTATAAAACTCTTCAGATTTAGAATAGAATCATGTAATTAAATTTTCAAAACTAACTTGTTTTCTTTTAGCCAAGCGTCAATCATTCGGGACCATATTAGGGATGGTAATTATGGTATCTGTGTTGAACTCTGCCTGAATGTGGGCCTTGAGTCAGTTCCCTTGGCAGTGAGACTCAGATATTTTAAAAAGAGCAGATACAGTTAGTGAATGTTGTTTATTTTCTGGTTAAAACTGGTTCTTCATTCTCTCGAGCTTTATTTTATTAATAGCTCTTCAACTGGGACTTAGAATTGGTTTAATGTCAACTTTCTCCTGTTTACAAAGGGGAAAGCTCATTTATTTTTCATGCTTTGTCGTGTTGTTCCCTTTGCTGCTGAGAAAAGGGCATCAACCTATTTAGATAGGGAAGTTTAGGCTATTTATAAAACGAGGCAGGTTAATTGAAACTGACAGCCTGGTCATGTCCTCCTTGGTGGATGACGCATGTGGGTTTTAGATGATGATGGCATGCTGTTTTCACTTATAGTCAGGAATCAGCTGGAGAAATTGGTGTGTTTTGAGCTTTGGTGTTGACGTAGGTACTGGGTACAGATATGTTTTAGGAAACATCTCATTTCCATATAAATGAGGGAAGATTAAAAAAAATTTAGATGGCTTGCCCTTAAATTCCAGCTGGATCACAAGAATGACGAAAATATTTTTGACTTTCTGGAAAAACAGCTTTGGTAGCATTCAAGCACATGAAGTTGTTGTACGTTTATTCAGAAATACTTTTTATATTCTTTTTTTTCTTGGAATCTGTTTTTCAGCATCAGCTATGTGTACATTTACTTGAAGAATTAAATTTTTAGTGTACAACTAAAGTGCAATTAAACTTCAACTTTAATCTCGTTTTAAATAACTTCACTTAAGAAATTTGTACAGTCATGTTAATAACCTGTCAATTTGGTTTTAATAAAAGGTAGAAGAACCAGAGTTCATCTTCTCTCTTACATGACAAAATTGTGGTTCTCTTTTTTTTAAGGCATAGTGTATATCAGTTTGACTGAAATGGATTTCTTTTTCCAAGTGTTACTTAGAGTCTGACTTAAACTTAAATAGTTGTATAGTACCTATTCCCTAGAACCCAAACATTCAGATTACATTTGTTTAAATTTAGTTGCGTTCAAGATGAGGTGCTTTCATAAGCAGGAATTTTTTCTTCTTAAATCAATTGATCATGCTCAGAAACAAAATTTCAGTTTATGCACAAGTGTCAAAGCACCAGTGGTTGATTTACTACCAGTTATAATACGTCTTCTCTGGGCCCATAGCCCTCATCACATCCAGCACTGGGCAGTTCCTGAGGATGTCTAGGGCTCTGGGAATGCTGAATTGGTTCTGGACTCGTGTCATAAGGGTCTTACTCAAACATGTGGCAGACAGCACACAGCACACAGTTTGGGGACCACATACTGGTTTGCTTAGGTGCTCTTGAGGGGAATAGTGTGGAGTCAGGGCTTCCAAGTGGACGCTTGCTTGAATAGGACTGTGATCTATTAGGATCAACTGGCCCTTATTTCCAAGCAGTGCATTGGAAGGGTTGGGCCCCCTTGGGTTCAGACCTCGGCCTGCGTAATCTCCAGACCTCTGTAGATACACAGCTGCAGCAGCAGCATTTGTTCCTCCTCCAGGAGTTGCCTTTGATCATCAACTGTTCATTCCCACTCCTGGAATGTCTCTTGCAGGGTAGCAGTGGCTGGGCCTCCTGTTTATAGCCCTACCCTGCCCGGTGGTAAACCTCAGGGTCTTTGGTTGAAGGGGCATGCTCCTGCTGTGCCCATTTATGGTCTTGCTAGTGGAATGAGATTTTGGTTTATAGTTTAGAATTGCTATGTTTCCCCCGAGTAGGTACAATGTAGGAGCATCCCTATATTCTGTTCTATTTAGAAATCTTCATTTAAATGAAAGATTAATTTACTCATTGATAACTTCTTTTTTCCAGTAATCTTAGGAAGTTGTTTTTTTTTTTAACTTTTGATTACTAGGAGTAACACTGTCACACTTCGCTTAATGCTTAAATACGTCCTGAGAAATGCGTTGTGAGGTGATTTCGCTGTTGTGTGAACATCATAGGGTGTACTTACACAAACCTAGATGGTATTGACTACTACAGACCTTGCCTCCATGGTACGAATGTCAGGGGACCGCCATCATATAGCAGTGTCATTGACCAAAACGTAGTTATGTGCTGCATGACTGTAATAGGAGTGCTTTTAAACAATTGCCACACTCTCCAAGAGTAATTTATTTTAAACACTTCTTTTCAATATATTCGTAAGTAGATTTCTTTCTTCTAAAATTGAACAGTGGAGTTATTTTATTTGATATTGTTCTTTTCCGAGGATATTGTTTCTCTAACTGATGTTAGCTAACCCAGTGTGTATATGGATATATTCTGAGAGTTTTCACATTTCAGTGAGATTTAAAATTTTGGGGTTTTAATATCAGTGATAGTCTTAAATATCTAAGCATTTTCTGGGTCATTTAGATCACCAGCCGTATAACCAAGTGTTGCCACACGATAGAATTGGTGTGTGTTTTTGTTGTGTTAGTGCTCTGTGAAGGCCAGCTACTTCAGTGTCTGAGTGTCTGGAGCTCTTGCTGAGATTCAGGTACACACGGTGCGAGGTGCGTCCCTCACGCACTCCCGAAGGCACCCGCATTGTAGCGATAATGTACTCAACTGCAGGCAGATGAATTTCACAGATTCCGTTTTTTAATATGGCAATTCAGACAGTTCATTAGCATTAAGTATGTCGGTGAAGGCACACTGAGGAATTCTCTATACTTGGTTCCAGCAGTGACTGAACAGAGACTCATTTAATGCAGATTTCAGTGTGGTTGTGATAGCAACTTGATCTTGAAGTAACTTCCTTAAAACTGGCCTTCAAGGGATGCTTGTGGGGGTTTTTTTTGGTATGAGGTTTGATTATCCTTAACTGGCAAAGAAAGCCAGAGGCTTACACATACTCTTCTGTGCAGTGCAGTTAAGTGAAAAGGCATTTTTTAATTAGAATGAGTAAAGTAAAAATAAAAAGACCCACAAAAATAAAAAAACAGAATCAAAGCATCAAACCTGAAGCTACATTGGTGCTGTCATTTCAGCAGAAAACCATTGTTTGTTACACCATGTTTTTGCCGTTAATTTGAATTCATTTATCTGTTTTTGGTAGTAGCCATCCTAACAGGTATGAGGGGCTGTGAGGGGGGTGACTCATGGTGTTGTTTTAGTGAACCTCATGTTCCTCATCTGTGAAATGGTTTAACCTGTTATGAATGTTGAACAATACCATGGGCTAACGTGTAAAGTGCTTCCTGCCTGTCAGACACGGATTAAATACAAGTCATGTGTATTATTCATCAAAATGGCATCGAACCTTGAAGGAATCTCCTGCGTTACGCATGACTAGATGGGCTTCATACAGAACTTTTTGTTTATTTTTGAAAGAACTACATAACTAATTAAATTGATTATTTTTGGATTTAATTTGTTCTGCCTTTGTCTTTTTATCAGGGTAAAACGCTAAGTTAAAATTTTTATGTCTTAAAATAACATAGTAAAACTAATTTAAGTTGACATTAGGGGTGCAAGAGAATATTTTTCCTTTACAAGTTGTCCGTATAGTACTTGGTTTGAGAAACCCTTTATGATATTGAACATTATTGTATCTTAATCATAGTGGCTAACCTTCAGCCAGATGTTCCCTATTTCAGTTTCTATGGGTTGCTTAAAACTGACTCTTTTCCTTTTCTCCTTTTCTATTATTTCTAAAATTTAATTTCTCTAAGATGTGGCCGCCTGAAATATAGCCATGAAGTAAATAAGCCGCTAATCTGTGTTTGGATAATTGGGTTTTCAAGATATTATGGTCTAGCCTGATTTTATAATTTTCCCCGATTTTGGCTATTATTTCTGTTTTAATGTTATTATTTTGGTCATTTATCTTTTCATTCATCCATTGAACAAATATTTAAAAAATGTTAGTGTGTGCCAAGAACTAGTCTAGGTACGGAGGTGATTGAACAATAGTTCTTGTCTTTATGCCTGAGTGAGTCTGTAGTCTCTCTTCACTGTCAGTCTCCCACTATTTAAACAAAAAATTTCATGTATGTTACTTAGTACATGTCACTTAGTACATATCTGTTTCAACTAAACTCCTGTGTGGCTTGCTGTCATATCTACATGTCTTGGGTACTTGGTGGGACATGACCACATCCTGATGGCCATAGACAAATGTTTTTGTAGCCCAAGCATGATGGGTCTTTTAAGCTTGTTCATTCAAGTGATGCTGTTGAATGACTACTGAATTCCAGATCTCATGCTAAGTACTACTGAATGTCCAAAATGAATGAGACGCAGTCTGTGTTCTTAGTAGAGGAGCTTACAAGTTTGAATCCTTGGAACTGATTTGGCCTGTGTTGCGTCTGTGGGCATTTGTTGGACCTGCGGGCATTTGTTGGATCTGTACCCACAACTGCAGACTCATTAATTGCAGAAGGACTTTTGCATTTTGTCCATCTATCTATTCATTCAATAAACATTTACTAAGCACATCCATTTGCTCCTGGTTGATTTTTGTCTTCTTTAATTTTCCTCTCCTGCCCATTATAATGACCCAGATCTCTTTCCCATGAGTATTCAGAATAAGAGAGGTAGAATCTATAGGACAAGGCTCGCAAACAGCGCTTTCTAGCCATTATTGCCCGGAGGCTACAATTCGAAGAATGTTGTTGTAAGGTACTTGTAAATTTAGTTTAACTTCCTAAATCTGGAAACCTTGGAACCTGGCATCTTTTGGAATTGTCAATACACTGCTGCTTTCAAGTGAAAGCAGGATTGGGCAGAGGGAGATGTCCAGAAGTGACACAGGCCCTAGGACAGCCTTGGCCAACCCTGTGGGATCTCTGGAGTCATAATGACCCTTTTGAGTTGTCCCTACTTGGGCTGAAATGACCAGGCCTTTATCCTGGCACCCTGATCAATCATTGGATGGTGGTCACCAAGCATGACCTTGAGCTTGGAAATTCAGTGCAGTTGAGGCAGTTCTTGAAGGGGCTGACAGCTGGTGTCTCTTGGTGGACAGCACTCTCAGCAAACAGGGCAGCAGGTTCTTCCCAAATGGGAGAGCTGGGCTGCATGCATCACAGTACCCAGCTGTGATGGGCGGTAAACTTTGACCACTACTTTGATGGTGAGATGGCTTATTCAACTCACTTTTTCATTGTCTAGCTCTGGATCACGAGTAGCCTAATTTAGAATGCTAATATATGTCAATTAGTTATGGCTAAGGTGAACACTTGGTTTATATTTCCTTTATTCCTCTCCAGTTAGGTATTAATATTACTTAATATCACTCTCATAATAGAGTGACTATAAGTCTTGGTTTCCCAGGGAAGTCTTGTTTTCCTGGGACAATTCACTTTACGCCTGTTGAGATCAATTAACATCTGCTAATTATTTTTAGTTTCCTTAACACTCCTAGACATATTTCAATTTGGAAGATAAATTGTATGGTCATCCTACCTAGCATTTGTTTTTTGTGAGGAAGATTAGCCCTGAGCTAACATCCGTTGCCAATCCTCCTCTCTTTTGCTGAGGAAGATTGGCCCTGGGCTAACATCCGTGCCCATCTTCCTCTACTTTATATGTGGGACGCCTGCCTGGGATCCGAACCTGCGAACCCTGGGCCGCCAAAGTGGATTGTGCGAACTTAACCACTATGCCACCCGGCCGGCCCCTACCTAGTATTTTTTAAAAAACTTGTTTGCATATATATTCTCTAAATGTCTTTCTAGCCTGTTTATCTAATGAAAGGAATATTCTTTTCTACTTCTTATTTTAAGAGGCAGAAGTGATCTTCTGGATTACCTTTGTATTTTTGCTTAATTTGACCCTAAAACAAATGTTTTTCATCTTTCTTAAGTTTTTCGTCAACAAACTTTAAAATGTGAAATCACAACATATTCTAGAAAGTCTGTCACTAAAATTATTGGGTATATTATTTTCCTCCCCCACTGTTAAAATTGTATCTATTATGACATTAATTTCCCCTGGCTTATTTTGTAGCTCAGTCACAAATGTGTATGTCCTTGTTTACCTTTCTGCTCAGGGAACCTCGTACTCGAGCTCTTTCCCTGATGGAGTTGATCACTGTTTCTGGAAGGATATTCTGACCTATTCAGATTTGTGTCTTAAGGAAATACAAGTTGCTTAGAGATGGGCAATTTTAAAGCTGTCTTTTCAGAAATTTTTATGGGAAAAAGCAAAATTTAATTCTATCCCGAGTAGATTTAATAACTCCCGGGACCATTTTGTTCAGAAGGAAAACTAATTTAAAACTAGTTATGGGTTCTGAAAAATGTCTAGGAACCGAAGAGATTGACATACTCGGTATTCTTAACCTACCGAGGGGTAATTGGTTATCACCTTAAACCGTGACTGCTGCTTTTTCCTAATTGCTTCTTTGCACTCCTTTCTCAGTTTCTGGTCTACAGTTGTGGCCTAAATGTTGTAATGGGGAACAGGGTTCACTGGTGGACTTGGTTGCACCCATCTGGGATTCTTTGGCCAGAGAAGTCAACTGCTGGTTTTATTTTGATGTTTGGAATTATATAGTAGACAATATCTTTAACGGACAGTATGCTGCCAGTGATGTAACACCTCTTAATCATGTTGTCTTTACTAAAGAAAAGTATTAGAAAGTGGTGGTATGACTTAATGCTTGATCTTCGACAAATGAGAAATTGACAAGTCAGTTGTTTAAACGCTCAACCATCTGGCATTCTATACATATCTTCATTGACACGAAATCTTGGAATTATACAAAGATATAGTAAAATTTAAGCAAAGGTAGCAAAATACAAGAAAACGGCATGCAGTGTGAATATCTTTTATTCTAGTTATCTGTATTATCAAAAGTAGTAAGTTTATCTGAAATGTTGATTTAACTTTACTCAGTTATCTAGATTTAGAAAGCAGTAATTCAGATAGTATTTTTTTTCTGACCCAGTCAAAGGCGCGGGGCACTGAAGACCTGTCTCAGGGTAGGTGTAGTTCTCCCTTTTTGTGAAATCAAAGCCACTGACTGTCCAACAACACGTGTTGAGCATGGTTTGCAGTACTTTGATGCAGGCTCCTTCTCCTTGCAACTTTCTTGGTGCCTCAGAAACTTACTGTGTCATTACAGACTTCCACTGCCTTTGAAAGATTGAACTGCAACTGATCTTAGATTTCGTTTGTCATTTGGATGAATATTTTAAATTGTCATGTGTTTCAGGGATATCTGTTTTATGTACCACCTGACCTGAAGGATATGGTCCGTGTGAGATTATTGTATAATCACAGAATGCTACTGAAGTGTACTGAATTTGAGAAATTTCGTTCCAAATATCAACAATTTGAGTTCAGTCATCTCAGAAAGTGAAGAAGGATTTATAAAGTTGATTTGTAAATCAAAAGAAACCTACCTTTCATTATCTAATTTGTCCTTTGAAAATAAACATTTATTGAATACTTTCAATAAAGAATTCCTAAATTATTGAATATTAAGCACCAACGCTATCCTTCCTTGTCACCTATGGGCCGCAGGCCAGTCCTGGCTCATCGTCCTTCTCTCCAGTACTCCTGTCACTGCGCACGTGGGTGGTCTCAATACTCTGGCTTCGCAGTTTTTTATCCTTCTTTTCTCTAGTGATCTTGTCTTTCATCCCACCTCAGCTTCTCACTCTTACAGTCACACCCCAGACTTGGTCTTTATCCAAGTCTGCAGTCCCTCCAAAATCTCATTTTAAAGTATCCTGAACTCTGTCTTCCACCTTGAACCTCTCCAGCTCACTGCTAGTACCTCCACTCCAACAATCCTTCGACCTTATTCTTAAATCCATGAATTCCACCACCCTGTTGCTGTCCCTCACTCCCCTGATGACCTTTCTTCTCTGTATACCCAGTTTAAATTCCATGTGATTATTTGCCTGGTAAAATCCATCTCTGTTTAAATCCTAAAACCTGAGCTGAATGTTGCTGGAGCAAAACATGTCATCTTGCCAACTGATCTCATTTTAAGTTCAAGGCTAGTAATCTCCAGGGCCCACTCACGCTGGCTACCGTCATGTTGCATGTTCCTGGTCCATTCGCTCTTCCATTTTCCTGGATGACTATTTCATATTTTCTTTTCTCTCCTCAACACTGCCTCCCCATCCTTACTTTTAGCTAATAATCTAGTTTCATATTTTACTAAGAAGACAGATGCAGCTAGGAGAGAACTTTGACAAGCTCTCATCACCACGTACATCCTTGTACCGGCATCAGTGCCCGTGCACGTTCCTCCTGTACTCTGAATGAAGGTCAGCGTTCCTGTGGAACTTTCCATGCTCAACCCTGTCCTCCTCTATCAGCTTCTCAAGGACATGGTTCCAGTTGTTCTTCCCTCTCCATTTCATTAATTTTTTCAAAATCATCATTTTCCCCTTCTCTGTTGATCATTCCTATCAGCCTGCAAATATGCTGTTATTTCTTCCATCTTGAAAAATCCCTTGATTGATCTCATATTCCTCTTTGGCTAGTTGCTCCTTTTCTCTTCTTTACAGCAAAATTTCTTAAAGTAATTGTTATTATTCATTGTCTCAATTTCTCTTCTCCCATTCCATCTTGAGTTAGGCTTTTGTTTTCTCCTTCCTCCTACTTTGTAGACACTCTTATGTCAAGGTTCCAGTTATAAAACTCTCAGCCCTCATCTCACTTTCAGTTGGTAACATACACAAGTTGATCACTCTCTCCTCTTAAATAAGCAACACATTCTTCACTTGGCTTCTAGGCCAGCCCATTCTCCTAGTTTCCTCCAAACTTGGGGCTTTTTCTTCTTCTGAAACTTGCTGATTGTTTCTCACCTGTGGTCTTTTTAACATTGACTCTCTTCTCTCTCTATGTACCCATTTAAATTTACTTGGTAATCTCATCCAGTCCCATGTTTTTTAATGCCTTCTTTATGCCGAAGACTTTCAACTCATATATCCTATTAATAGTAATTAGTAGCTTTACCTTCATGTCTGAAGGCATCTCAAACTTCACGTCTCCATCACTGACTCCTGATATCTCATCCTAACGTGCTGCTTCATGGTTTTCCCTTTCTTAGTTAATGGCAACTCTCTCCTTCAGGTTGCTTGGGCCAAAAGCCTTTGAATCATCCTTGCATGCCCTGACTCGTGCTCTACATCCATTTCATCAGCAGATCCTTTTGACTCTGTAGATGTGCTGAGAGTCTGCACCTGTCCTGCTATCATGCGTCGTCATCTCTTACTGGCATTATTGCAGTGTCCTGTAATCAGTCTTGCCGTGTCCATCCGTGCCTATTTACAGGCTGTCCACCAAATACCAGCCAGAGGGTCCCACTGAAATGCAATTCAGAGAACGGCGTGATGTCGCTCAGTGGCTTCCTGTCTCACTCACCTCCTTCGCGACTCACTGGTTCTCACAGTAAGAAGGTGCTTACAGTGACCTACAAGGCCCTGTCTGTTCTGTGCCACCTCCCCATGCCATCCTCTTAACTCTTCAACTGTGTCTCCTACCACTATTTCTCTTACCCCAGACCAGGCACTCTGGACTTCTTGCCTTTTCTCTGATGTGATAAACATGCTCATGCCCCAGGACCTTTGCACTTGTTAATAACTCTGCCTAGAACATTTATTCCCTTGGATATATGCACAGTACACTTCCTCACTTCCTTCAACTCTTCCCTTAAATGTCACCTCTTAGTGGGGCCTTCCCGTTTTTCTATTTAAAATCATGTGGTCTCACCTCCTCCCCCTAGCCACCTACTCTCTGCTTTACTATTCTCTATAGCACTTGTTATCATCTAACGCACTATATATTTTACTTATTTATTTTGCTTTTATTATCTTTTATTTTGCTTTTATTATTTTCCCTGACTAGAATGTATGTTCCGTGAGGATAGGACTTTTTTTCTATTTTGTTTGCTGTATCCTCTGCATCTAGAAGAGTGTCTATACAATATTAGGTACTTTATTTATAAACATTGGTTGGCTAAGTATATGAATTATTTTTGTCTCTTCAGAATCGTGATTCTTCGTTACAGATAAGAAATTGAGCTTTAGGGAGTTTAGTAAGTTGTGGAGGTGGCGCTTAAACCCAGGTCTGTCTTGGCTCGGTCTGCAATCACTGTATGTGATTCACCCATTGGGATCCTGTGCATGTGGACTCGATGTGGTGAGGGAGTCATCAGTATTGTGCATTTTACTTGTACACTTACCCTCAATCATTACCTGTTGGGGAGAAAATAGAAACAGATTTTCACATTATTTCATGTTGAAGCAGTTTCTGTTAGATTATAGAAAACTGTTGGAGAGAGTTGCGAAGCTATTTCCTCAAACCAAGCATGTTTTGGAGTAGGAGTTCTGAGAAACTCAACTTTTTTGCCTTCTAGCAGCAAAAAAGTTTATCTTTACTGAGATAAATGTCTGAATCCAGGGAGCTTGAAATAGCAAGGAATGAATCAGAACACTGCTTATCTTACCTGGTTAAGGTAGTTTGGGTATTCCAGGCATGTGGATTCCACAGGTGGCAGCTGGAATCTGTGTTCACTTTTTACCAATGAATTTTTCTTAGTTCAATGGAATTATAGACTTCCAGAAATTATCAAGTTACTTGAAGCCAAAAAGGGAACTGATGAGGGATAGAGGTCACAATTTCAGAAGATAATCATAGATCGTGATGAGTATGAATCATGCCTTAAATTTTTGCAGCTGCTTTTAGAGTGCAAACTACAGGATGTGTCTAGTCGGCATTTCCCAGCACCTGCCCTATTTGTGGTTCACGTTGAAAAGAATGAGCTGAAAGTGAATTCTACGCACCAAGAACTGGTATCCCTGGATTATGGGAACTGAAATATGAGTCCCAGATCTGTCCCCAAACTCTTGGTCACCTGGCCAGAGGGTGGCCATTGCTTGTGTCCATCCAGCTGCCTGAAATTAGAATTTTTCACGAAATGCTGATATTGGCTGAGAAGTGGTGAAAGTTCAAATGAGAATTGAGTTACACGCTAATAACGTTATGCCTTGTGGTTTCAATGGAAAGCCTAAGGTGTTTATTGAGCTCCTTTGATTTGAAGAGTCTCAAACTCCAGATTCTATCTCCTCTTTAGTGGGTAGAGCTGAAATCTCTGCTCAGCTCTTGAGCTTCCAGCTGTTATCTGCTGGGCTCATGTAGTCTTCCTGCAGGCACAAGACTCAGCTGAGGATTTGAGCAGAGTTTATACACAGATTTTGGGGTGCCCTCATGTAGTACCCTTCTTTTAGGGACTTAGTCCATCAATTTCCAGCCACCAGTAACACCAGATTCCATCTGAAACCTCAAGCCAATAACACCAAGTCTGTCTGTCTGAATTCTAACTGTCCCATGTCACAGAGACTGGAAAGTCCCCTCAGGGGACAAGCCTTATAAATGTCATGCTCGTCCACTGTGCTTCCTTTCTTTGAAGGTCAAGTCCCGCTTGATTCAGGCCTGCTTTCTGGCTGGCTCTCTAATGCCTTTAAGTAGTTAACATTTTGTCCAGAGTTTTTAATCATTAGATGTGGGAGGGTTAGTCTGAAAAAAGCTACTCTGCCATTCCTGAAATTGTAACCTCAATAAGTTATGATACAGTTTTTTCATTATCATTCATTTCAAAATACTTTCTAATTTGCATTATTTCTTCTTTGAGTCATGGGTTACTTAGACATATATATATATTTTTTTCTAACATAAGGATTTTCTAATTATCTTTTTGATGTTGACTTCTAGTGTAATTCCACCATGGTCAGACAATAGACTCTGTATGATTTTAATCCTTCAAAATTTGTTGAGATTGGATTTATAGCCCATTCTATGGCCAATTAATGTCATTGTTCTCTGTTTACTTGAAGAGGATTTGTGTTCCCAGCTGTGCAGTGTCCTGTGAATGTCAGTGAGGTCATGTTTGTTAATCATGTTCAAATCTTCTACAGTTTTTACCTTTTTATTTTGGTATGCTTTTTCTGTCAGTTACTGACGTTGGTACATTGAAGCCCTCCACCCTATCGGGAATTTTTCCATTTCTCCTTTTAATTATGTTAATTCCAATTTATTTGGAGCCCATGTTGTTACATGAGTATGAATTTACACTGATGTCCTCTTTGTGAATTCAGCCCTTTATGGTATGGACTGTCCCTCTTTCTCTCTGGTCAAGCCTTTGCCCTGAAAGTCTACTTTGTCTGCTATTAATGTACTGACATCAACTTTCTTTGGTTAGGTTTTTCTTTGTATATTTTTTCTTTCTTTTTACTTACAACTTTTCTGTTATCTTTATTGTTTGAGTGTTTTCTTTTAAGTAGTTGGGTTTTGCTTTTTTTATCCCAGTATGACAAACTTTCCTTTAATTGGAACATTTAGATTCCTTCCAGTTAATGTAATTACTCTATTCCCATTTAAACCAGCCATCATGCCAGTTGTTTTCCATTTCCTTCATCTGTTCTCTGTCTCTTTGCTTCATCTCACCATTATTAACTCATTGCATTTTCAGTTGTATTGTGTGTTACGTTACTTTCGTCTGTCATATTAAGATGACTTTGTTTTGTTTTTTTTAAGGAAAAGATAGAGTTTTTAACACTCCATTGTGTGAACAGGGAATTGTTGGATTTGGAATTGGGGTTGCAGTCACTGGTGCCACCGCCATCGCAGAAATTCAGTTTGCAGATTATATTTTCCCTGCTTTTGATCAGGTAAGAAGATTGCATTTTACTATAATTGAACATTTCTAAGGTTAAGTCCATGAAGTATTGAAGTGTTACCCCCACTCTCCCACCCCGATCTTAGGAACTTTTGTTACCTTTGAGCTGGTGCAGTACGAGTTTTGTTATGGGCATATATTTAAAGATCTAATAAAATGGCTTAGGAAAATGGATGGGAATAAAGGACTCATTGTAACATGCCCTTCTCTCTTTCTCCCCTCAGATTGTTAATGAAGCTGCCAAGTACCGCTATCGCTCTGGGGACCTTTTTAATTGTGGAAGCCTCACCATCCGGTCCCCTTGGGGCTGTGTCGGCCACGGGGCGCTCTACCATTCTCAGAGTCCTGAAGCTTTTTTTGCCCACTGCCCAGGAATCAAGGTATCCTCATTTATGTACTTTATTTGATCTCCATTTGATGTTTCCATTTTGGTTCATTCTATTAACTAATATGCTTATCTAGAGGAAAGCAAACAGGATTTTTGGAATTTATGTGAACTTAATTGTTTTAAAAAAGAGAGCTTAGTATTTCTTTTAGATCAACTATCCAGTGCCCGGGTTTATAGACCATTCTCCTTCAAGCAGCACTGGCTTGACTCTGACATTAATTTCATAGACTTCAAAGAATGAGACCAAGAATATAGTTGGTTTATCTTCCCTATTTCAAAGCTCTGTTTCTTTCTAATGTGTCTTTCTCACTTAATGATTCTGGAGTAACTTTAATACTGGTTAGTCTGTATTCCTCAAAGTCAGAGGGATAAGACTTTTGCTTTTAGTCTATTTCTTACTTTTTAAATAGACTGAGGAGACTTTATTACCTAGGTGTGTTTTCCAGTCCAGGGTAAGGTCATACTTGCTCAAACAACTAGTTTTGAAGCATCTCTCTTTCATAGCCTTCCACAGTAATCTTAGGTCTTCCGCAATAGCTTAATTCTTTTGATTAAAAAAATTTTGTCTTAATTGTTTACATTATCTTTTCTATTTCTATTTACTGAAGAGCTTTCCAGGGAATCATTATAGAAACTCATAGATAAGTCCACCCAAGGCTGCATGTCTGTTTTTGATAACATGAATTGTTTGTGAACGTGCCTCTATGTTTTATTAGTTTTTTTCCTACCAGATCAAAGTCATAAAATTTTTCTTAGTTGAGTAGGGGTTGCATAGTTTTTCCATGTAAGCTAGAAGTGGTAGGTTGAGACAGAAGCCACATTTGAGACAACAGCTGTTTTTGTGCTTGAGCTGAACATCACATTTAATGTTTGTTACCCAGTATTTTTAAGAGCAGACCTTTTCTCTCAATCCTCGACCTTCTCTCCCCTCCTCCACTTTCTGTTTCTCTTGTTTTATCTCAAATGAGAAAATACATATAGTACAAAAGTCTAAAAATGGATACACGAAGAAAGCAGATGAAGAGAAACTAAAATAGTATCATAAGATAAAGACATTGTGTTTTATGGTAAGCAATGTGTGTGGCAGTCTCTTTATAGAAAATGAAATAGTGAGATTTGTGCTATTTTACTTTTTAAATAAAAATCCTTGAATAAAATAGTATAAAAATGACTTTGAAAGCCAGATGTGGTTTGCTTCAAGGAATCTTATTTGAGTCTTTGTGATAAATTCAGGTTTATTCTGATGATAACTCTTCCTTTGTAAGACTTGTCTTTATGCAATGATTTAACAATCTTTAAAAACTGGACATAAGTTTGTGACCTGAGGCAAAATGGTGGAGAAGCTCAGAGCTTGGATTCTGGCGTCACTCAGCACTGGGCAAGAATCCCTGGTCTAGGAAGCCATGTGACCTTGGGCAAGTTACTAGATCTCTCTTCAAGCCTTCGTTTCTATTTCTAAATTGGGGAAAATAACAATAGCTTCCTGCTGTGAACGGTAGATGGATTAATGCAGAGAGCACTTGGCCCATGAACACATGTGCTCCCTGTTCTGATTGTCAGTGTCTTCCTCATCATCAGCCTCAATCGCAAGGAGGTCCTGGAGCCCTTTCCTCAACGGCACGTCTGCGGGAACCACACTTCTCTTTGAGCTTTGCAACAGCTGGACATTATAGTGCCCGGATCGGGCTTCAGTGGGTTATTTTTCCACTTAGGAAATGAAGATCATATTTTTCATGGGAAAGGAGGAGGTTTTGGTCTGTTAAAATTGGAGAAGAGAGTTCCACGCCCTTTGAAAGTAGCAGTAGATGGTGGGCATCTGATAAATATTTGTTGAACAAATGGAATTTTTTAGGACAATATGTAAATTTTATAATAAATGCTAATTAGGCTAAAAAGACAAGGTTTGTATAGTTAACTAGTAACAATTGGTTATTTAAATATCAGCCCTTATGAGTGAGTTTACTGGGATACATTTTTCACTGAAATTGTGTTTAAAAAAGTCTGTTTTTGCAGGTGGTTGTACCCAGAAGCCCTTTCCAGGCCAAGGGACTTCTTTTGTCATGCATAGAGGATAAGAATCCTTGTATATTTTTTGAACCTAAAATACTTTACCGGGCCGCAGGTAAAGGTTTCATTTATTTTATATTTGTGAATATCTTTATACATTTTGTTTTGCACAGTTCAAAAAATTATAACTTATTTTCATAAGCTTAATTTACATTTCCCTTGTAGAAAACATTTCTAATATATTTGTATGTAATATATTCTAATGTATATTTCATACTAACTTTAGGGAAAATCCATCTAGCCATTTTATATTTTGACTGTGGAAACAAAGAAGCAATGGGAAGTGGTAACAAGAACATAGGGACTATGTTTGGCTACATAGTAGATGCTAAATAAATATGGGTTGAATGAAAAAGTGAATGAGCTCATTGTACTAAATAATATCAAATGTCCTTTTAGCTAAAATGTCCTTATTGGCCTTCATCTAAATTAGGATACTTTGGATAGTGAAGAGAGCACTATTAATGCTGTGACATCAGGTCTGCACTGGGATGACTGTCTAAGGCACACTGAGATGTTTAGTCACTCTCCCTCTAGCTCAAAATCATGATTTTCTAACCACTCATCTATGACTGCTCATTTATCAGCTATAATGGAAATTTTAAACATCAACCTATTTATTCTGTCTAAAGTATATTTTATTTTGAATTCAAGAAACATTGCTTTGGAAAATCATTTTCCTTGAATGAGTAAGCTTAAAAACATATTTTGTTTTATTGTGATGTGATTTACATACAATAGGACGCACAGATATTAAGTGTTCAGTTTGATAGATTTCTTGACAGTCCTATACACTTGTGTAACCACTGGGCCAAACAAGACAGAGAACATTTCCATCACTCCAGAAAGCTCCTTCCTGCCTCTGCCCTGCCAATCCACTCTCCCTCCCCACATTTAGCCACTTGGCTTGCTGTCACTGTAGACTGGTTGCATATGTCATTAAGGCTTCATAGAAACAAATCATACAGTATATAGTCTCTTGTGTTTACCTTCTTTTGCTCAACCTGTTGTGTTTGAGATTCATTCATGTTTTTGCTTCTCTCAGTAGTTTATTCCTTTTTCATTGCTGAGTAGCATTTCCATTGTGTGAATGTATCACGATTTATCCATTCCCCTGTTGATGAAATGTCCATCATTGTTTTCAGTTTTTGCCTATTTTGTACAAGGCTGCTAGGGACATTCATGTACAAGTGTTTTTTTTTTGGGGGGGGGGGGGAAGACTAGCCCTGAGCTAACATCCATTGCTAATCCTCCCCTTTTTGCTGAGGAAGACTGGCCCTGGGCTAACATCCTGCCCATCTTCCTCTACTTTATATGGGACGCCGCCACGGCATGGCTGACAGGCAGTGCGTCTGTGGGTGCCCGGGATCCGAACTCGCGAACCCTGGGCTACCAAGCGCGGACTAAACCGCTGAGCCACCAGGCGGCCCCCATGTACAAGTGTTTTTAAACATATCGTTTCGTTTCTTTTGGGTGATAAATATCCAGGAATGGAATTGCCGTGTCACAGGGTAGATGTGGATTTAACTTGATAAGAATCTACTGAAGAGTTTTTCAAAGTAGTTGTGCCATTTTACACTTCTGTTGGAAACTTATCAGAGTTCCAGTTGCTCTTAAGTTAAACATATTTTAAATTGAACCTCTAAATATTTTAGGAACTCTATTGTGATCTATAGCCCATTATGGAATAAAAATAATGTAAGAACTTAAAATCTTTTTTCTTTCTTTTTTGGTGAGGAAGATTAGCCCTGAGCTAACATCTGTTGCCAATCCTCCTCTTTTTGCTGGGGAAGATTGACCCTGGGCTAACGTCTGTGCCCATCTTCCTCTACTTTATATGTGGCACACCTGTCACAGCATGGCTTGATAAGTGATGCATAGGTCTGTGCCTGGGATCTGAACCTGTGAACCCTGGGCCACTGAAGTGGAGCATGTGAACTTAATCACTACACCACCAGGCTGGCCCCAGGAACTTAAAATCTTGAGGTGAATAGGAAACATCAATGGTGTATACTGAGTAGCTATTTGATTTCTAATTACTTTGGATATCCTATGGGTATTATATTTGTAAGGCCAACCAGCTGTTAAAGCTAAACAATTAATGCAGATTTCTTTTTCAGTTTTAATAAATGGAGACTGAATAAGAAACATTTGGAAAAGTAATATTCACCTTGCTGCAAATTTTGAAATCAGGGTTGGTAAGGAAATGTTTAATGTTACAGGATTCCAGCTAAGAGAATGAGCTTAAGAAATTTGTTGTAGGCTGGGAGAGATTATGAAAGACCCAGGTGAGGATCAGGGCTCAAAAGTTTTTCAGAAGTTTCCCCATGATTGATTATGTGCCGTTTCAAAGATTCTAACTCTCAATCTTTTGTTGACCCCTTATGGCTCAGTAAAGACCAAAAAAGCACTAGTTCTTTCACAGCTGGAGAGCTTTTCTGCAGAAAGAAGTAGGCTAGGAGAACCACTCGAATCTTCATCTGAGTGTTCTCCAGGTGGTGATTAAAGGTGGTCCCTGGGCAGCGGCATCAGCATCCTGGGAGCTTATTAGAAATGCAGTTGTCAGGCCTCAACTCATGACCCCCTGAATTAGGACCTCTGGGAGCGGGGCCCAGCTGTTTGTCTTAGTAGCTCTTCAGGTGATTCTGACTCATACTAAATTTTGAAAACCAGTGCTTAACGTCGATTCTGAAGCAATAATGGATGTTGCCTAGCTCCATTTATCTTATATAATTCTTGGTTCTTATGTAGAATTCAGGATGTTTTAAACCCATGGTTTTCTTAGACTTGGCCTCTGGTTGAAATCAGTATCTTGCAGCTGATCATTTTTTTTTTTTTGAGGAAGATTGGCCCTGAGCTAACATCTGTTGCTAATCTTCCTCCTTTTTTTGCTTTTCTTTTTATCCCCAAAGCCCCAGTAGATAGTTGTATGTCATAGTTGTGCATTCTTCTAGTTGCTCTATATGGGATGCCATCTCAGCATGGCTTGATGAGCGGTGTGTCAGTCCGCGCCTAGGATCTGAACCAGTGAACCCCAGGCTGCCAAAGCAGAGCATGCGAGCTTAACTACTACGCCACTGGGCCAGCCCCTGACCATATTTTGATTTCTGCCTTTTTGGGGAGATAGGGGTGGGGCTCTGAATGTTCTGACACTGATTCTTCACTTGCTGCCTACGTGCAGCCCAGTCTTCTCTAGCTCTGTTATTCTCTCAGATATACGGCACATGTGAACTCCACACGTCCAGTTGTTTGGAATGATAAAAGGGATGGAGCATTGTGATTCATTAGTCTGAGGTGCCTTGTGGAAGACATTTCTGTATTGATAGAATCAAATAGATAAAGGAAGGTGCTTTAGATTCATTTCAAAGACCAGAGTAGCCTGGTAATTTCTAAGAGATGGTAATAGGAAGACTTGTGTCCATAAGTACTAATTTAATTGACTTTTTTCCTATATTCTTTCTTCTTGAATTTCTAGTATACATTTGGGACTAGTTAAAACAGAGTGGACTAAAGATACAAACCTTTACATTTAAAGTTTTTTAAGAGTTCATATTGGGAAGGTTCATAGAGTAGTAAATATAGATGTGTGTTATGTTATAAATACTAGGCTGACATTTCTATGTAAAAATGGGAGTTAATTGGGAGTTGTGTTAATTACATAATAGCTTAACTTATCCAGTAATCTTAACTAAATGGGACATGCTCAAGTTTAAGTAAGGATATAAAAAGATAACTTTTGAGTAGTCTAAGGCAGTGTTTATAAAAATCGATGCATTTAAGCCCTTATATTTTATTTATGGAATGATATCTTAAACACGGAGATATATTCATGAATTAGACAGTTTCAAAAAGTTAGATATATTCGGCTAACGATAAAACCCATAATGAGACCTTAAGTAAGATGAAAATGTATCTTTCTCTCACATAAATATCCAGGTTGGCAGTCCAGGGCTGGTGTGGTGGCTCCTCAGTTGTCAAGGACCAGGGCCCTCTGTCTGGTTTCTCTGCTGTCTTCAACATGTGACTTTCAGCTCCTGGTCCCAGATGGCTGCCCTGCTCCCAACCTCACATATACATTTCAGCCACCAGGAAGGGGGAAGGAGGAAAGGGAAAGGAATTCTCCTTCTCTTCAAAGAATGACTTGGAAGTTGCACCTGTTAAATCTGCTCCCATCCCATTGGTCAGAACTTAATCACAGGGCCGCACCTAGCCACAAGGGAAGCTGAAAAAGGTAGTCTTTAGTTTAGTGCCCGCATAGAAATTTTATGTTACACAGTGATGGGAGATAGATATTGATGGCTACTAATCTCTGCCGCAGTTGCTTGCGTGGCTTCAGAAAGAAGTTATAAATTTTAAGTAGGGAGTAGAACTGTGAGAAATAATGTGGTTTGACTCATAGCCACTTCAGGGAATCTGTTACAGAGATATACTGACAGAAGTCTAAAAACAATGTTACTGTTCACTGCAGTGCCATTTATAAGAACAAGGACTGGAAACAACCCATTTGTCCATCAGCAGGGGACTTGGGGTTGGTTGAATAAACTAAACTCCATCCATCTGTTGGGCACACTGCAGCTCTTTAAAGGAATGAGACAGATCTCCATATACTGTGTCAGTCAGGGTTTGATACGGAGAAGCAAAACACTAGAAGATATAACGAGGAATATATTATAGACATTATACCTATCATATATGCAGTTGTAGAAGCTGAACAGTTTATAAAAGGTTGCTTCTGTGTTTGGTGCTGTATCTTGAAGTCCACAGGGCAGACTGTCAGGAAGGGAAGGTGGACATGAAGTAGGGGAGAAGAAGGACAAACTACAATCCGCTAGGATGGTGTGAAACCAAAGGACAGTCTGGAACTTATGTCCGTCTCTCT
Source organism: Tapirus indicus (assembly GCA_031878705.1). Lineage (NCBI taxonomy): Eukaryota > Metazoa > Chordata > Mammalia > Perissodactyla > Tapiridae > Tapirus > Tapirus indicus. Next base: position 7,537,197 of record CM062933.1, read on the forward strand.
CCACCTCCAAATTTTAATGTGAGGAAAAGATTTGTTGTTGGGAGACTGGGCTAGGAGGCTGTTTGAACAGTCTGTCTAAGAAATGGTGAGGGCTTGATTAGCAAGGGGTATGGATTAGAAATTTCTTAGATTGTATGAAATACTTGGTGTCTGAATGAATTTAAGGAGGGAAAGAATAAGTATAGAAGAAGATTTTCTTGTGTGGTAGTAATGGAGGAATGGTAGGAACCCTGAAATGTGTGTGAGTGTTTTAAATATATACTGAGCTGTCATGAAAGTTAGGACTCTGCGGAGTCCCAAGATAAGAGCAGCCCAGAACCCTGGGATATAAGTGATGCCAAAGTCTCCTGAAGGTATTTGCCAGGTCCTGGAGACATTGAGCTTTTGCTTTGATGACTCCATGGGACACTGGGGACAGAAGATAAAGTCCAGGGCCTATTTAGGTAGAGAATCTACTAGGAGCCCTTGCTTAAAGCTGAGACTCCATGGACCACATCCACAGGGGAAGTGCAGAGGTGGCTGGAAGGAAGATTTCCTGTCTTGACTCTGCTGGTGGAGAGAAAAGAGAAAATCTCCTCTGAGAATTTTTATCACGAGATGGTCCTTGCATAGGATTACAGTTTAAATGCATGCTAGTAGTGTGGTCTGAAAACTCTTAAGCAGATAGTTTAAAGTGGTTCCAGGTTGGTGGCACCCCAAGAGAGCTGTCAGAAGGCAACAAAATCCTCTGTGGAGTCACTTCAAGCCAGGCTTCAGAGTAGTCCCACAGATGAAGTTCCAAAGGAAGGACAGAGTCCCTTTGAGCAGGAACAAAGAAAAGGCAGATACAGACCCATGAAGACTTCAAATATTAGAACTATCATATAGACAACACAAAAAAGTAGTTTCATATTTAAAAAAACGAGACACTTGAGAATGCAAGCAGGAGACAAGCAAATTTGAAGAACAGAATGGAATGTCTGGAAAAGAAAAATAAATGAAAGAAAAAAATCTCTGCTTTAACCAGAAATTATAAGCAGATAAAGGGAGAATTAGTAAACTGGAAGATAAGGTCCAAAAAATTCCCAGAATGTAGTCTAGAGAAACAAAGGGAAGGAAAATATGAAAGAAATGTTGAGTATGAAGGGAGAACGACAAGGTCTAAATGTGTCCAAGGAAGAGAGATGAGTGCGTTTCCTAGTAATGCTCATGAATAGAATTTTGCTGACAGAAAAGCAATTCCCTGGCATGTTTTTGCCACTCAGCACAATCAGAACTAGATGGATGCAGTAGGAAGTATTTCAGGGAAGTGTCAACTGTTACCTACTTTTTCCTCTGGCAGCATCATCGAGGTGTAAGATTTATTTTCCCAAATCTGGAATAATACTTTATACATCATTCCTGAAATAAAGTACTTAAAGGATACTAGGTAAAGAGTTCCTTAGGCAGCCGAAGTATTAGGCATCTAAAAAAGTTAGATGCTAACTTGCAAGTTAAACTTGCTAATTAAAAGTTAACTTGCTAACTCAAAGGATTTTTTCCCCAATGTATAATTTTTATCTATGTCATTTATATCACTAGATCCTGTTCAAGAATGATTCCGTTATAGAGAAACAGTTATTCAAGGCTTTCGCTCATCAGTTAACCTTTCAGCATCTGTGGGTCCCTTATTTTCCTTGTCCGACATATTTTTCCCATGGGCACTGCTCTGATTCCACCCCATGTGTTCTGAAGGGGCTGCTGGTCATCACGTCTCACCTCCATGACTTCAGGCGATGGACATGTGGCTCAAGCCCGGCTATTCTGACTCCTTTTCTGGGACTTTATATGTGGAGACAGAGCTGTACTTTCTGTGGGAGGTTTGCCTGGGATGACGTGAGCCTGGGGCCAAGTCCCCTGCCACTGAGTAAATGGTAGTCTCTAGTAGAAGACGGTGAGGCCAAGCATTTGTGTTACCGTGAGTGGGAAGAGGGAGAGAAATAGAAATCAAAGTGAAAATCCTTGCCATTTCCTTTCTTTACATTGGTTCCTAAGTTTCCCTGAATTACTTTTATTCCTTTGTTCTTAATTTGATTAATGAATTTCCCGCAGATCCTTCCATTTAATCTCATTTTAAGTTTAACCTCCTTTTGTTTCAGTTTCCTGTAGACTTTATTAATAAAATAGGTACTCTTGACTAATATAATATGTGATCTTGGTTAGAGAAAAGATGCTTCTCTTTTAAGGTGAAAATATCCCTGGTTGGATCAGCAAAATAAACTGCGGCCTAACTTAATGTCAGTGCTGCTTTTGTTGTAATAACTGAAGCAAGGACCCCGTCTATTTACACATAATAGTACTTCCTTCATAAGGTTGCCGAGAGGATTGAGATAATCCATGTGTGTATCTGCCTAGTCTTTATGCACTTTTTGAACACTAATGTGCTAGGCACAGGGCTATATTGTGTAGACGTACAGACTATTTCATTTAATGCTACAGTGACCTTATCAGAAATTCTGTCATTATCACCATTTTATAGATGAGGAACCTGAGGATTGGGGAAGTTAAGCCACTTGCCCAAAGCCACACAGCGAGGATTCAAACCCAGAGAGTCTGGGTATTGGGTAGAGCCAGTACCTCTAGAGCCAGGTATTGGGCACATGTGGCACAGACGGTTCCATTTTATCTCCACAAAAGCCCCGTGAGGTGGTGGTATCCTGAAACTGAAATTGAGAGAGTTCAAGAAGCTAGCTCACAGGAATAAGTGATAGAGTTAGGTTTGAAACCAAGATGTTCTGACCCCAGAGGCTGCCCTCTTTCTAACGTTAGCTGATTTTGCATCTCATTTAAATGTTATTGGATGGAGGGCATAAATGAAACAATTTGCTCCAGTGTTCTAGTTTCATGCCAAGAAATATGCTCTGTTTAAAATTTTTCCCACAGAATTAAAATGATCTACTTTTTAACTGAATGCAAACATACACTCTCGAAGACCATTCCTTAAGGCAGTGCGTCCCTTATTGTTTGCATATGTGCTGCATTAACTTCATTGACAGAGGATTAATTTGCTTCTCTGAAAGTTATAAAAACTATACTTGTCACAGTCCACTGTGGTCACAGGTGGGGTTTGAGGGCCTCTGCTCCATGCTGTCATTAAGGGGCCTAGTCACATGTCCCCAACTTGAGGCAAAGGCAGCTGAGAAGTGTAGTCTTGTGAGTTTCGGGGGGAGGGGATGAAACCCTTCGGGGAGTGCCCAGCGTCGTCCCTGCCACAGCTCTTCCCACTTGACCTCTCTGACCCCCTTGTTTTTGGATCTGATCCCCATATACTGTTCTACCTTCAGGCATCTGTGCTGTGGGGACTCGCCCACATGTCTGGTCTACAACATTTAGAAATGATTTCTTTCAGTTCAGCCATTAACTTTATAAAGATGAAAGTAAAAATAAGTACTACATTTTTTTATGCAGGCATTTTTTTGAATTTTGTTTCTACTTATTTTGAATATACAATAAATAGATATAAAACTTGTATCTCCTAAATTTGGAAGAAAAAGTAACTAAATATTTCTGGATTATTTATTGTAATTGTGACGTTTAAATGCCATTAAACTTTTTAAAATAGGCAGAGGGATATTTAGAAAAGGTAGATAAGGAAGAGCAATCTGGATAGTGTCAAAAATGTACAAAATAGTTACGATTTGAGAAGGATGAGTCAGTGACATTATCGGATATAGGCATCTGTGGAGAAGCCGTTCTTGTATGTCTTTTGAACTTTTTGGTTTTATTTAATTGAATGATTCGTGACATTAGTGATACTGAAGTAAATATGGCTTTCATCTATGGTTCTTCTAGTGAGAAGAAGAAACACTAAAAGCCTCGTGCTGCCTTATTTCCAGAATTCACATTACCCTTTCAGGCAAAAATAGGTCATAATGTTATTGAGGATTTCTTTTTAGCAAATACACAAACTATATATGACTTCATATGTTCTGAAGAGAAGAAAATTGTTGTAACTAGCTTTTGAATGGTAGAAGACTTTAAAAATATTTTTGCCAAGTATCAGTGTACACAAATGAGGATTTGGTGTTTTTATATTTTAAGTTTGTTTTGGTTGGCATCTTTGAGCACATTTTTTTAATGCAGGCTAGTACATTTAATACTAGGTATACTCACTGACAAGAATTAAGTTCCATCCAGTAATGAGAGAATTTAATTCTTTTGTTAGATTTTTGACTTAGTTTTTAAATTGAAATTTTAAAAATTGAATATTTAAAAAGAATTGAAAAATTCAAATAATATGTCTTGTAACCAGAAATAGCAGTTCCTTTCCTCATCCTTCACCAAATCTGTGCTTCTCTCCCCACAGGCAATTATTTCTAGTATTTTCTTCTGGTAATTTATCATCATATTTGTAAATAATCCTCTTATACTGCTTTGTAAAATTTTAGGCATTAACTTCCAACTAGAATTCAGCTGTTTTATGCCATCTTCTTTTCCCCAGCATGTACCATCTCTTCTCAACATATCTAAAATTTTTCCCATATCTTCATAGAGTTATAGTATAACTTTTGGTCAGATCGTTATTTAGAGTTTACACTGTTACAACCATATTGGTATGATTCACAACTGAGCCAAAAAAAAAGGCATTCTTTTCATTGCCTCTTTGGTATACAACTCTTTCTTTGAAATGTTTTTTTCTCTCCTCTTCTCGTTTGCTTAATTTCTCATGTTCCTGTTACTAATACAGTCCCCGGTCTCCTCACTGTAGTCTTTTTTTGATTGTGTTCAGACACGTTAGGTGGTCAATCAGGTTTCTCTTTTTCCTGTAGGCAATGCTTCTGTCCTGGGCAGTCTAACAAAGTGGTCAGAAGTAAATTTTGGAGCCAGACTGCCTGATTTCGAAGTACTTACCCCACCGCTTATTAGTTAGGTGACTTTGGTGAGCCACTTAACCTCTCTGTGTTCAGTTTTCTCACCCGCACAGTGAGGACAGTGATGATACCTATCTTGGCAGGTTTAAAGATGAAAGGAATGAATGGGGAGACTTAAAGGCACTTAGCACACAACCTGGCTCGGTGAAAGTTCTCAGTCAGTGCTGGTGGTGGTTGATGTGATTCAGGGATAACTTGGTTGTATCGTTAGTCTTTAAATGTAATAAAAAAAAAATTCTGGATGCCCTCCAGTTATCCATATATATGTAAGGGCAGTGATAAGGTTTGCTAAATGGCAACTTGGCTTCTTAACTACGAAGTAGTTTGGTTACTCTATTGAGCTAATTGAATTTTCTTTTTTTCCAGTTAAAAAGATATACAACCTACTGAAAGTAAGATTTTAATATTTTGGTGTAAACAATCTTATAGTTAAGTGGTTAGCAATGCCTTATATTATTTTCTTAAAAAGATTTATTTTTCTCATTATAAAGGTATTGCATGCTCAATCAGCAAGCTATTGATTCTTAACAATCCACTCCTAAAACTTATTGGCTAAATCAGCTTTTTATATAGCTCCTGTGCAGCTCCAGCAATTTAGGCTGAGCTCAGCTGGGCAGTTCAGGTTTCATCTGGGCCCGCTCATAGATCTGCTATCAGTTGCAGGTCAGGTGTGGGTTGAATTTGCTGATCTTAGCTGGGCTATCTCACGTATCTGGGGCTGTGGTTGGTGGACTTTGGTCTACCTGTCTCTCATCCTCCAGCAGGCTAGCTGGGACTTGTTCATGTGGTGGAAGCAGAGGTCTCAAGGGAGCAAGTGGAAGCATACAAGGCTCTTGAAGGATGTGCTGGGAACTGGCACACAATTACTTCCACTCTAGTGTGTTGGCCAAAGCAAGTCACAAGGCCAGCCCAAGTTTAAGAGGAGGGCAGATAGATTCCATCTCTTCATGGGAGCAGCTGCAAAGTCACAATGCAAAGGGTGTGATACGGGGAGGGTTAAAGGATTGTGGCTATTGTTCAGTCTTTTATATGTGTTTATCAAAACTCCTGAAAAGTACAAAAGGTGATGACAGCTCATAAATCCATCCCTTAACTACTGTTGACTTTTTGTTGTATATACGGCTAGACTTTTATCTACATGTTTAAACAGATTTTGTTACTGTCACTTTATTTCAGTTTTCGTTTCTTTGATTGCAAGTACTCTTTTACATTTCATGTTTTTTAATTTCATATTTGTTTATTCGTTATGAATTCACGTAGACTTCTGTCTTAACCTTGTGGAATAGCATTTATTGTAAACCTAAAACAAGCAGGGAATGCAGCTGATAGATTATTCTGTGATGAGAAGACCTTGATCTAGTCTTGAGTAGTAAGAGGAATCAAAAGGTTTTCAATCGACACGAAGTGCAAAATATCTTTGAATCCGTGTCTTCTGTGATTGACCTGATAAACTGAAATATTCATGCAATAGGACCCAGTAGAATTTTCTTATACTCTGGCACATTCTTTATATTATTCATATTCACTTTCAGACTTATTTTGAACATTAAACAGATGTCTATTTTTGATCATTGGCCTGATCCAACTGGATACCTTCTCAATGACTAAGCTTACACTACATGATAAAGAGTGATTTATTTTTTATTTTTAATAAAATTTAATGTTGTGAATCAAATGCACTCTTTGTAAAAAGTTCAAGCATCATAGAACTATAGAATAAAAAGTGAAAGATCCTTTTCCCTATCCAACTCCTTTCCTCAGAACTTTTTCTATGCGTTTATATAATATGTGAATGTATAGAATACATTTACATATAAACACTTAAGATTATATGATAAACATTGTTCTGTAACTGACTTTGCAAATCTTTTTCCATGCATTTACATTTATACAAATATGTGAATATACAGAACATGTGTACACAAATAATAAAAATAAGCGTGTTATGATTATTCTATAGCTTGCTTTTCTTACCAGTTTATTTTAGATATATTTCAATGTCAGTTCACAAAGATTTAGCTGATTTTTAGCTCATGACATTTCTTGGGATGTACCATAATTTACTATGGAACTTCGAGTTTTTCTAAATTCTGCTTATTCTAAACAACGTTGAAGTAAACATCCCTCTTTATAGACATTTGGGCATGTGGAAGGAGAAAATTATAAGCCTGTGTCCTTTATAGTGTAAACTATAAAACCCGTATTTCTTAATTCCATTCTTGTTTTCTGTAAGCCTCGTATATTCTTTGATTAAGCCCTGGGTGATAAATGATGGATGAAGCCAGACACTGCAAGTCTCTAAATGGCAGTTAGTGAAAACCTCGGAGGATAAGGGATTATTGACGCAGGTACTGTGGGGAGACGGTATGTATTTATAGCCTGAAAGCTACAAAGGAAAGCTGGAAATGTTTGTAAGACATTTACCTTGGGAATACTAAGAATAAAAGCCTTGCATTTTTATTCTCTTGTGTATCAGAATTTTGCCTGTTCTTGTATTTTTAAATATTTATTTTGTATATTCTGTCACAAAAAGTGCCTTGTTAGTATGTTTATTAGAAGTCCACCTTGAAACAACTGGATCTCAACAGTTTAATGTTACCTTCTGGGATGTGTCTCCATTATATCTATGCCCACAGACTGGTTGTCATTGAGAGCAGCATTTAACCTATTCTTTGTAAATATATATGTGTGTGTACATATATATGTTTATATATATGTACACACATAGTTCTTAAAGTTTTTCTTTTAAGTGGACAGAAAACGTTAGAACATTTTTTTTCTCCTCTTTTCATCCTCACCGTAATGATTCTTCTTGTCCAAGAACGTGGTTGTCTCCGTTTATTCAAACTTCTTTTATGTCCATGAATAAATTGTGTAGATGTTTCCATTGGGTTTGGCACATTTCTTGTTAGGATTATTACTAGATGTTTCATGTTTGTTTGTTTTGCTATTATGGGTAGGATTTTTTTTTCCATGACCTATTTCTAATTGGTTATTACTGGTGTATAGAAAAGCTATTGATTTTGTATGTTAATATTGCATTTGGAAACATTACTCAGTTCTCTAATATTTCAGTTAATTATCTTAGATGTTCTAGGTGGAAAGTCTTATCCTCTATAGCTAATGATAGTTATAGCTCTTGTTTTCCAACAATTGATGAAACAATTTTATCTTTTTTCTTTATTAGAAATGTGTTTCATCTTTTCTTGACTTGGATCCTGGTTGGTACTCTTTACCAAGTTAAGAAATTTCTCTTTATTTTAGCTTGGTCAGAGGCCCCTTCCTCCCACTTCTCCCAAGGTGTTGAATTTTATTAGATTATTTTTAGATATCTGATGAGATGATTGTATTTTTTTTATTCTTTGATCTCTTGATGAGGTGAATTTCATTAACGTATTTCCTAATGTTGAGTAAGTCTTGTATTCCTGGGATAAATTCTACTTGATCATGATGCATTATTCTTTCAGCATATTGTTGGATCAATTAGAAGGTTTTTAAAAAGACCTTTATGTTCATATAAAATTGGACTGTAGTTTCCTCTTTACGTGTATGGACATGAATGGGTATTTGTGTGTAAAATAGGTCTATAGTTTATCCTTTGCCATCCTTGTCTGGTTTCAGAATCAGAGTTATGCTAGTCTTGTAGAATGAACTGGGCTGCTTTCATTTCCTGTGCTCTAGACTGGATTAAATAACTAGGAATTATTTTTTCTATAAAGTTTAAATAATTTGCTTATAAAATTGTCTGGTTCTGTGCCTTTTGGGACAGATTTTTGACTTCCTTTTATAGTTGTTGGTTTACTTCCTATTCTTGAGTAAATATTGGTCATTTATATCTTTCTATAATATATATTTTCTCTGAATTTCCAAATTTAGTAGTATAAAATTTTCTCCATAGTATCATTTGATTAAATATGTTAATATATATAAAGTATTTGGAATAATGCTTGACATGTAATAAATGCTTAAAAAGGTTAGTAGTGTATTAAAAGATGTTTCTGATATTTAAAACTATCCCATGATTTATTTTAATATTAACACCCTTAAGCATAAGTGTTTATTCAGAATGCTGGGCTATGAGCACAACTCAGAAGGAGTGCTCTAATTCAGGAGAGAGAGAGGGGTAAGGATTTTATAGAACTTTAGCAAGAGAGGTCAGCCAGCGTTCCTTGAGTTTCGGGAATAGTTGTTCAAAAATGGTTTTCAGAAGAGGGAGGAATTGTTCTTGTGATTTATTATCTATTTGTGCAATTCAGATTTAGCAAGAAGGTGAGGAGGAGAAGTTGCTGGATCTATGGTAATATGAGGGCCACTGTGGGACATTTTTAGTCCATCAGGGACTCTTACAAAGATTATTTGGGATTTACAACATATCCTAGTATATTTGGATAGACATTGTATTGTGTTGCATCTAGCCCAAGGCTTCTACTTTTTGATTACAGGCAGTTTCTAATGTTCTTAAAATATGTACCAAGTCAGATGTCTGAAAGTCAGATTGACTTATATTTAATAAACAGAGTTCTTTATCGAGTGATAAAATATAAAATTTCCAACCTCACCTTTCAGATGTAGTTGTCAATGACATAGTTACCAACATCATATATATCTTTAATTTTTTTCTTTTTGAATTGAACAATTCAAGCAACTTAATTGCACTGAGCATCCAAGTGAGGTTGAAAATGTACTGTGTGCAGTATACCAGATGATTTCCTTCTTGACCTCAGTTTTACAGTATTTTCTTTGGTGGCATCAGTGTTCTCATTTTTCTGTTTTTCACTTAAAAAATTGTGAGGGCAAATATAATAAAAATTATACTAGTGTAGAAACATTGCTGTACAGGCAATGATATTAACACTGCCCAAACTGAACTGTTGACTAGCAGATTGGGATATTTCAAGCTGACGTTTTCATAGTTAGTTCATCTACAGAATTTCAAATTTGGAGTAAAAGGCACACAAAAATTCCTTTAGAGTTTTCATCTTCAGTATATGTAAGTGTGTGCTGAGCAAAAGTTGAAGGTTGGTAAATCGAGGTCCGCCTATACTAATAGGTTAGAGAGTAGGAAGCACTCAACTCTTAAGGCCATTAGGTTATTTAGTAATTTTCATATGTGTTTACTCTTCACAAATAGGAATAAAGTTGTCAGGTTTGTAAAAATTACAGTTGGGAAAATTTTCTCAATTTGAAACATTAATTTTATCATTACTCTTTCAACATCTCTCAGTGTTGTACTTGAATTTGTGGATTCTGCCTAATTTATCTTTATCTCTGGCACTGAATATGGCTTGGAGTATGAAATGATTGTTAAATGATATTTGACTTAAATCATTGGACTACAAATTGTAGCTTCTGGCTACGTAAGAATGCCCAGAGTCCTTATTAATTTGATAGTTTAGTCCGTGATTTGATATAAAGGAATTTATATGAAAGAAAAATATAGATTCCTAATGGAGGAGTGACACACAGCAACACACAGAGGCAGATGCTGGGTTATATGTATGCGGAGATTTTAAACAGGGCTTGCCCATTTAGTGTATAAATTAATTTGAGAAAATGGGAGTGAATTGCTGTAGGTCAGTGAGAGAATTCTAGATTTAATACTTGATTGGTCTTAGGGAAAACAGCAATTATTTATTGTTAAAATTATGTTTTTAATTTTTAAAAAAAGTGGCAAACATAACTTTCCCTTTCTTAAAATATGCAGTTGCTGCTCTTGATTTTTAAGGCTTATGGTGAGGATCAAGCTTTTGATGTGTGTTCATATTTAATATTTCTCCTGAAACCCACTTTGGGCAGCTTTCTACCCATACAACCTTGTGGTTATGAGCTTGGACCCTAGAGTTACCACTTACCATCCTGTAACTTTACTGAGTTATGTAATGTCTTTCTGCTGCAGTTTTCTCAAATGTAGAATTGGGATCAATCCAATATCAATCACATTGAGTTGTGAGGATGAAATGGGGTGATATATTTAAGATGCTTAAAACAGTGTCTAGTGTGTAGAAAGGGCTCAACAAATATTAGCTTCTTAGATTATTATTAATATATTGGGGTTTCCTTTATTCACCAAAGGTGACTTTCTTCTCTGAAATGCTATTTATAATGTAAATCTGTTGTGTATTTGTTGGTTGGCTCCTCCACACTTGCCCTTCCATGTTCTCCTCTAATGCTGGGGTTGGAAATCAGCACACTGTGTTTTCTTGCCCTCCTGGCTGTCTGAGTGTCAGTTAGATTCTGTCAATGCACTAGTTTAGACAGTGGGATGAAAGTGGAGAGGAAGGAATCCATTGTGGTTTTGGGGGCACCTCTGGTAGAGGCAGTTGACGTGATTCTGTTCTGCTATAGCTGCCATTGTTCTGCAGCACTGACAGCAGCAGCATTGGTGACGGGGCCTTTAGTGGAGACTGTCCTACTCAGCAGCAGCAGGTGGCGGTTCCAGCACTGTTCATGGCTCTGTGGGCTACTGGGTCTAGCCCAGAGGTGGTTTCTGCTTCTTGATCTCTGGGTTGCCTTATTTCACCATTTGCTACCCCAGCCCTTCCAACATCTTTATAACAGACTCTGTGAATTAAATTCTTCTAGAGAGGTTTCTGTTTTCCTGATTGGATGCCAATTCCTAAAGTCAGTAGTTACAGTTCAGTGTTAGATGTGCAATGACAAATTTTGCAGTGTAACAGACATATTATGTAGTTCCTATGTGTTTTTCTTACACTTAAAAGAATTGTGTTTTGTGGATGTGCTCCAGTGACTTTTTCTGTCTACTCACTGCATTTAGGAAGGCAGTGGACATCAGCTAATGTTTGGTGTCTAGTGGAAATTGTAGCTCCTCATGGATAATATTGTATTTATGGAACTGAGGGACTTAAGATACTGAAAACATGATGTGAAAAATATTTATAATAATACTTTAATGTTTTTAAAGTCATCTACCCAGTGTAAGGTACTATATTTCATTGATTCTAAGATATCCAATACCCCTCACATTTTAACATCTCTGAAATTGGAATGTGGCTTAAAATCAATGGCATCCTATCTGTAGCCGGTAATTGCTGTTACCTACACATGCACAAATATCAAAGTCATCAGTCAGTACCAATACCTGCGGAATAGGTGGCCACAGCTTAGAATAAAATTCCAGAGACACCAGAGAACTACTCTTTTAACAGTGAGGTTCCAAATGGTTGTGGTGGGTGGAAGAGTGAGTAAAGTGGAGAATCACAATTGAACGATCTTTGGAAGTAGGAGTCAAAAATAGGCTGTTCCTCAATCCTGAGCTGGCTTGAGAGCCCAGTACCAACCTTCTAGTTCTCTTATGGATCTATTTAAAAAGTGCTGTGTCACCACTGGGCTTGGTGTCAAAGAAAATAATATTCTATGGAGAATGTGTGCACTAACAATTGTAAGTCAAAAGGTGAGCGAGAAGAATTAGATTCTGAAAGTGAAAGAGTTTTAGGAATAGCTTAACTAGTTTATTTTGCTTATATTTTGTTTATGATGTATGTATCACGTGATTTATGATAAAACCCATGCCTGATTAAGTCTAAACTTTTTTCTTTCAATAAGAATAAATAAAAATTCTAAAAGTGTCAGTTTAATAGACTGTGTTTTCTTTCTTAGTGGTTCACAAAATAATGTATTTTACAGTTGACAGTGAAAATTAGTATGTTTTTCTATCTCAACATAATTCTTTTTAAGTGATTTTTTTTCTTTTAAACTCTCCACGTGCTGATGGAGAATGGCCTTAAAGTAGTGCCCTTTAATTCAGCATTCAATTATTTTCTTTGCAAGTTTGCCAGTTAACCTTGTTAGAATCTATTTATATGAATGAAGTTCATCCATATATAGCTCCTGGCTATAGAAAATGCAGTGGAAAATATTTACTCAGGGAATTTTAATATCTTAAACATGAAGGATGGACTATTGCTGGTAAAATTGTTGATGGGAGAACTTTTGCTAAATTATTAAATGCTGCACACTGGAGAGTGCCTGAAAAAAACCCGTAAGTAATTGCAAAGATTGAACAAGTTATATTACACAGGTGGTTAAATTTTAGTATATATATTAAGAATATTGATGCATATTATGGAATAATATTGGTCTCATAAAAGCTTTCTTGTTACATTAAATGAGACAGGAAAATGTAATGGGGTTAGTTTTGAAGTTGCGTAAGGAATACGATGGTTGCTTTATAATATTGCTTTTGATATATTTGCAAATTATCTTGAGAAGATGCTAAATTTAATCTCATTATGCAAAGAACTGAAAATGTGGGATTTTCAAATTAACTAATTAATTATTACAGAAAGAGAATTAGAATGCATTTGAGTTGAAATTGGTCCGGGACTTTTTTTGTTAATATGGCTATTCAGTTAAAAATAATAGGTGAGTTTTTATTTTTCTCTGATATTTCAGTGGTAGAATGACATGACCTTCTGAAACCATAACACTTATAAACACATTTGAAATCTTAAAATCATGTTTTATATTTAAAAATATCTCAGTGTGAGAAGTCTTCTGGTTACTTACAAGATATTTGCTGGTTCTGGTTTGATTTTATATTTATGTTTAGACAGTTTAATGGGTTATTGGGTTTTTTTTCTCTTTTGCTGAGCAAGATTCGCCCTAAGCTAATATCCGTGTCACTCTCCCTCTATTTTTTAGTATGTGGGCCACCAGCACAGTATGGCCATTACTAGAGTGGTGTAGGTCCACTCCTGGGAACCGAACCTGGTCTGCCGAAGTGGAGTGTGCTGAACTCAACCACTAGGCCACCGGGGCTGGCCCGGTTATTGGTCTTTATTTAGTGGTCCAGAGTCTCCAGCAAAAAGCTGAGGGGCATGCACAGATACTGAGTTTGTGTCTTCACATCTTCATGTCTCTGGATAGCCAGAACTCCAGAGAACTGAAATTCATCCAGGTAGATGAGGAGGTCACAAATACAGTACCAAATGTGGCTGCACTTTTGCGGTTGGATAGCTTTCTTAATATCTTCATTTTCAAATATACTTCATATTTGTAGTAACATTTCCAAAAACAGAGCTGGTTTTACAAGGCATTGTCAATCCACAGTGCCTCTCTCCTGCCTTGTATTGAGCTCAGTTTCCCATAGTTGATTTTCAAGGACATTTTAAATTTGATGTGCTTCCCCACCATGTCATACCTTATTTTCCCCAAATCTGTGGGGAAGTTGCTAAGATGGGTCAGCCTCCTTTTTAAAAATTTAGTATTAAAAAATTTAAGCTTTTCATTTTGAAATGGTTCAAGCAAAAATGTTGTGAAAATGGTACAAAGAATTCTTATGTACCCCTCACTCAGCTTCCCCAGATGTTAACCTATACAGAACCATAGTAATAATGATCAGAACCAGGAAATTGACAGTGATGCAATTCTGTTAACTCCTCTGCACACCTAATTCAAATTGCATTAATAGTCCCGCTGATGTCCTCTTTCTGGATCAGAATTCAATCCAGAGTCTCCATTTATTGTTCTCTCTCCTTCGTCTCCTTTATTTTGGGACAGACTGTCATCTTTTTGTCTGTCATGATCTCCACATTTTGTTGACTATTTTGTAGAATATTCTTTGATCAGTTTCTTCATGATTAAATTCAGGTTATGTGTATGTTTTGGTAATTATACCATAGAAGTGGTGCTGCGCCCTTGTCAGCGCATATGTAAGATGACACGTGGTGGTCCTCTCAGCTTCTCAGACTTGTTTGACTTTTTCTGTTATTCATACATGGTACCCCACGGCTTAGAATGCTCACTTTTTGCCTCTGTGCATTTAATTATATTCATTCTTCAGGATCTACCTCTTTTTGTGGTTTTCTCTATTTGCTCCAGTTCATCTGCTTTCTCACTTCTCTGCAATTCTTTTGCCCTAATTCTCACTAAAACCGTGACATACTTATGACATGAAGGCCTAGGTTATCATGTGGTTGTGACCCTCAACCACTGTGGCTCCCAGGATGCCTGTCTTGTATACTCTCTTGTGGTACTGAGAATTATTATACCAGTTTATGCTGTCCGCACATGCTCCCAGTAATCACCATGGGTTAATAGTATTGAAGTTTAGCACTTAGTTATTCTATTTATTGAAAGTTGATTTTTGTCTTCTAATTAGATAGTAATGTTGTATTAATAGTATAACAAATATTATAAAATTGACAAAAACAAATAGAATAAATATAATAACAGTATGTTGATTTGGTCTTTCTAATATAGACTGTTAATCTTTAGATCTTCAGTAATTTGACTTGGGGAGATGAGGGGAAGATTGGGTACAGCTGTATTTGGGGAATAATTTTAAAGTGATTACTAGAAGAAATTGCACTTCGTTTTCTTGTTCATATATTATCTCTAACGTCAGTGTTAAAAGTAGTTGTTAGTGTAGAAGTGAAAATTATCAAAAATATGACGAATAACTTCAAATCAGAATATAATAGTTATAATATAGAGATATTGATTTATGATTAAATATGTTTTATACAGAAAATGATAATAGGAATAAGAATATCTATTCCTAGAATGAAAACTTTATAGTCTTAATGACTGTACCATTGAATTATTTTAAATTGTAAAGTTGTTTTCCTAAGAACTGGAAGGATGTCTACAGTAATTAACTTAATTTGTCCTTATTCTGTTCCTATGATGTGGCAGGTGCACATATACTGCTTTCCACAGTTTATGGGTGAGATACTGAGGCACAGAAGTAATATAGTGCTTTATCAGAGATCACCAAATTAATGAGATGAAGAGACAGAGCCGGGAGTGGGTCCTTAGTTGGGTGGATTTGCCCTCCTGCCCCGTAGACTGTAAATTCTGACACACGAGAGAAGCTTTCTCAGGTACGGAGCCTCTGAACATGCTGTTAGTAACCAGGCAGCACGAAATGGCGTATTTTAGAAATATACTTTCTATTTAAAAAGAACGCTTATGTTTTTATCACAGCATCATGTATAATGCAACGTGAATAAAGCCCTGCCGAGTTTCACATTTGTGAGGAAACTAGAGTTATTGTAGATTAGTGCCAGGGCAGAGAGATGACCCTATTGTCTCTGTAATGGTAATGTTGTGCCTCACAGGGGAACTTGCATCATTAAGAGTGAGTTATTTTCTTGCTGATGCTTTCTACATGAGTATTAAAGCAGAAGGCACTGGAAAGTTCTTTTTAGGGACTTGGGAATGTAATCTAAGGGTTTCAGTATTCGCCTGTACCTGAAACATCATGTAAACCTGTGTTTACAATATTTGTACATGTACACACACACACACACAATTTCACACCTCCATTTCTTTGTACACCTTTTCTTTCTACGTGGAATGCCCTCTTTATTTTCTCTCGCGTCAAGTATTTTTTATCTCCAAGACCCCTATCGGTTGTACCCTTCTTGGTGGTGAAGCCTCCTCGATCTTTACAACCAGGTTGTCGCTTCTGTCTGTACTCCTAGGGCAGTCTGTGTCCACTGCTACATCATGTTCCTATTTGTTTGCTCATCAGTCTTTGCATCTTTATAACTCTCAGTTGAGTGTGTGCTTCTCAAGGACAGGGACCGCCTTTTTCAATTTTATATTCTTGCGTCTTGCATGATGTCTGCATATATCAGGTATGTAATAAGTATTAAATGAACAAGCATATATTATACAGAGTATATATATTATTTATACACTCTGCCTTATTTAAGAAGTGCATTTAAGTTGACTTAAGCAGCATAACAAATTAGAAGAAAATTGGAAGGAACAAAGGAGGAGGATGGGAAATAAAATGGGGCCAAGCATGGACTAATTCATGCCATGAGTCTGTAAGAGTATATGTAATATGAATATAGGTGCATTTGCAATTACAAAGGAAGCGTGTACTTGGAACTTACAATATATATGTTAAAAAAACTATCTTTTTTGATATTTGAGTGAAAAATTACATCTTTTTTATTTTTGGCCTTGGAAAGATATCTTATTTTTCTAAGTCGCACATTTTTGTCAGCGTATCTGATGCTGAAGGTTCCTCTGTGGAACGCTCATTAGTGCTAAGATGACGATGTAATCAGCGTGGTAGCATGCAGTGGTCCCTGTTAGCCCACTGCTGTGAGAACAGGAATCTGCACTTTGTCCCTAGGGTGCTGTTCACTTCCTGAAGTTTCGTGTCCCACCTCCTCTCACCTGCTCTTTCAGAAAGGATGTAGACCGGGGTAGGAATGCAAGAATGCTGATTTGAAATAGTAACCTTCTTTTGGAATAAATGTCCTTTGTATTACTGTAACTAAAGAGTACCTGTGAATTATAGCTTGCTCTCTTAGGTGACCTGTTTGACAAGTTTAAATAAACGAACATATTAAAATAGTATTCTTATTCTCCTGCTCTCAGGATTAAATTTATGCAAGTCTAAGAAATTTTTTTGGTTGTTTTAATATAAGACTTTTCTTGGGTCTAATTCTCGGCATGATTTTTTTGATGGAGGACTAAGCTTTGTTTGCCATGTTGTTCCTTAATTAATTGTTAAAGTAATGAGGTCTTATTATTCTGGGTAATTTATTTGATACAGTGAAGCAGTTAGTCACTCACTGGCAGTTTTTCAGTGGAGGTGGGCCAAGATGCCAACCCATTTCTTTGGGTGTGCCAACCCTCGGAGCTGTGTGTCCCAGGGATTTGCTAATCATCAGCTGGCAACTGAATTACAAGGCAGGAGAGACAGGACTCTTGAATGGCAGCCACTGACTCACCAGCAAGATGGAGTGTGTACCGGCTTCAAGGCTGATCTGTTGGTAGCTGATCTTGCTGCCAGGGGGGGAGAACGGATTGATGATGGCAGAGAGCCTATGTCCTACCTTTGGCATAGTTCCCAGATGTCATCAGCATCATTTTTGACCATCACTTTGGTTTAGCGACTGAGAACTGCTAAGTAGAATATACTACTGCAGTTGCATGTGTCCAACTCCCTGTGTGTCTGTTCCTTTGTCCATCTAGCCATCCATATATCTGTCTGTCCGTCTGTCTAATACTGGATTTAAGCTATCAGTGAATGGGCTGGAATTAACCTCTGAAAGCACTTTTAGAATTGAGATTGGCAAACTTTTTCTGTAAAGAGACAGATGACAAATATTCTAGGCTTAGAGGCCATACTCTCTCTTGCATCCTCTCAGCTCTGCTGTTGAAGGGCAGAAACAGCCATAGACAACATGTAAATGAATGGATGTGTTCCAATAAAACATTATTTATAGAAATTGACTTGCCCACCCATGGTTTAAGTATGGTGGAAGTATGTCTCTCAACATAATTTGTGTGCTGCATGAAAACTTGAAAAAATGCTTGTAAGTTTTCTAACACAGCTTATGTCTTGGGTTTGTTAGCTTAATTATCATCTGCCTGGAGGTTTACCCACAAAGGTAGTTTTATAGATTTTACATTTTATTTATTTTATATAAACATTGATGATATAGAAGATACTTGTCTCTCTGGCATGGGTTATAGAAATGTCACTGGATTGGAAATATACAAAAATACAAGGAATGAAATTTTCCACCACATCATTGATAACAGCATCATTAAATTTGATAGTTTTTACTTGTAAATATGACTTCAAAAACTAAACATGGCCAAGATATATTGCTAAGTGGAAAAAAAGGGAGATTGTAGCAGGGTTCTCAAGAACGTGTACAATGTGATTCTATTTGTGAAAAGAAAAAAGATTTACGTATGTCTGTGTATATGCATACTAGCATTTTGTAAATATTTGAAAAGATACTGAGTCAGGGTTCTTAATTTTCAAGCAAATGAAATCAACTCTGTCCAATATAAGCAAAAAAAATTTATTGAAGGATAATAAATAGCTCAGAGATCCCTGGAGTGCCCAAGAACAATATGTATCTGGAAGCAGTATCCCAAATTCCACTGCATAATTAGTTCCACAAAGATGCCCCAGCAGCTGTCAGTGGACACAGAACTGCAGTCTGAATCAGATACCACTGAGCCTGGGTCTGCCTCCACTGTTACTAGCATTCTGGAATGGATTCTGGATGCTTGCTGCTCTTTTGTGTCATCAGCTTCCAGTGAAGAGTCTGGCATGAGTGCATTTGATTGGCAGAGCCCGCATTTTCTGCCCTAGCTGCAAGGGAAGCTGGGAAAGTGAATATGTGGACCTCACTTTTGTGGTGGACAAAGGGCCTACCTCTTAAGGTGGGGCATTTCCCTTATGTAGAAAGAGGATTAAATGGCTTGGACAACAGAAAGAAGGAGAGCTGTCCGCTGCAGACACCCAGGAAATTGGTGGTATTGGTTACTTCAGGGCAATGTAGTTGGAGGGACTGACTGGGGAGCAGAAGTAACATTTTATTTTACTCTTCCGTGCTCTTTGAATTAAAAAAAAAATCATACGGCAATGATAAAAAGACCATGGGGAAAATGAACAAAAGGGAACGACATCTGCCCCCTGCCCCCCCTTCCACTGTTACTTCCACTACTCTCACAAAGGAATTCAGGAAGTCCTCCCAGTATCATGGGGCAAGTCCATCAACTTTCTACTCAGTTTCATTTGAAAATTCACCTTATGATTTCCTCTTGCATTTGGTTAATTCTGTATTGCTTGTATTTGGTTGGGCAGAGAAATCATGAAATGGTTTTCTCTGGGATACCAGTGGCTTATTCTTCCTTTTGGCCTGGTGGAGCTGATTCAGTTTATCTCTTTGAGGTCTGTAGGATTCAGTTTTGAAAATTAAGTTGTTTTTGCCACCATGGTTAATGAAGTGTTCATAGATGCAAGGTGCAAAAATAAAATATACTTTAAAATTTGGCCCTACTATGTGTTTTTTTCTGTTTTTCAAACCCTTATAAATTTGTTCCTTGATAGAAAACTTGTCTGAGAACTTAATCCAGTCCAATAAGGTTTTAGCAGACATATTAAAATTGTTTTCAACTTTATCATTTAGAACAGTTTCAGATTTACAGAAGAAGGGTAAAGATAGTACAGGAGAGTTCCCATAAACCCCACACTCAGTTTCCCATATTATTAATATCTTACATTAGTATGGTTCACTTGTCACAATTAATGAACCAGTATTGAAACATTATTATTGACTAAAGCCCATATTTTATTAGGATTTCTTTAGTTTCTACCTAAAGTCCTTTTTTTTGTTTTTCTGAGGAAGATTCGCCCTGAACTGACATCTGTTGCCAATCTTCCTCTTTTTTTTTTTCTTGAGGGAGATTAGCCCTGAGCTAACACCTGTGCCAGTCTTCCTCTATTTTGTATGTAGGTCACCGCCACAGCATGGCTGATGAGTGGGGTGGGTCCCCGCCCGGGATCTGAACCCGTGAACCAGGGCCACTGAAAAAACTGAACCACTGCGCTACAGGGCCACCCCCTACCTAAAGTCCTTTCTCTGTTCTGGGATAGCTGATATGTTTTATGCATTTATATTGTACTTTTGCATATGTGTAATAATATTATGGAGCCATATAATAAATGCTATTTCTGTTATAAATAACTTATGGAGTTTGGGTCAAGAGTAAATAAAATAAAGCTTTGCCACAATAAGGTTCTTATATTCTTTTATGCACAAGTGTCACATGAGAAAAAATAATTACCCTTCATTTTTTCCCTGTTCTATATTCAGTGGAACAGGTTCCTGTGGAACCATACAACATCCCCCTGTCCCAGGCCGAAGTCATCCAGGAAGGGAGCGATGTTACTCTAGTTGCCTGGGGCACGCAGGTCAGTAATATTTACATACAACACTGGTAAAGGCCGCATTGTGCTTGGAAGCTCTCATTTTTAATCCTGATACTGTGAAGAATTGAAGCTGTTTTCCTTATATCTCAAATTTGAGTCTTGTTTGGTACTACATGTCTATCGGGTACTGATTTCTAGTTGAAGGTCAGGTGCTTATTCAGTCATATTAAAATATGTATGCATATGGTGAAACCATTAAAAATATGTTGAGTTTACAATAATGTATTTGTTAAAAACACTTTCTTTTGAAGCACACATTACATATCCTCACAACTTGTTTCTGCACTTGACTTACTATCTTCTTTTTCATCCCATCTGCTGCCATCTCTCGTGATTACTTTGCTGGCCATGTGGACCCGTCCAGTGGTCCAGCCTCTGAGTTCCGTACCTTTCTTTTGTCCAGTGAACCTCACTGCTGACCGACCTCAGCTTCCCCAGCACTTGTCACGTTGCTCTGCCTCCAAACTTGTAAGCTCAGGACTTTTTCTTTCCTCTGGCCGTAGACTTCTATCTCTAACAGAAGTCTCTCCTTCTTTAAAAAAATGGTCAGTTTTTCTTTTTTCTGTGTAAAGGAAATACTTGCTTATTTTAGAAAATTTAATACAGCATTGTATAAAGAAGATAATGAAAACCATTTGCAATACCACAACCTCCTGCTCTCTTCCCCACTTGATTTTGGCTTGGAGAGCTATAGTCCTCCTGGTTTCTCCCCTCCAGGGGGATTTTTTTTATCCTCATCCCTGTCACTCTCAGCATGTGTCCTTGCCTCTCTCTTTAACAGGGAAGTTAGAGTGTGTTAGTTACTAACTCCCATTACTTGCACTGTCACACCGATCACTTCTGCTGCCAGTCTTTTCCTCTTTCCCTTTGTCTTCAAAGAAGAGGTGTCTGGTTTTCACAGTTACCCCTCCGAGTCAATTTCAGATTGTATTCCATTTTACCTTCTCTAGGACTGTGATTCATCGGCTGCTCCCTCTCTCTCCTGCATCTTCAGTTTTTCCTTTCCATGTCCCTTTTATTAAAAAGGTATGTATCTCTTCTCTATCTAAAAAATGCCTTTTCTCTAACCTACTTTTCCCTTAAATACCAGTGTATCTCCCTCCTTTCTTTTATCACTAAGCTTGTACACAACTACTTCTGCTAACATTGCTAATCTTCTAATTGTTAAATCCAACCCTTATTCTATATTGCTATGGTATATGACACTGACTACTCTCTATGAAACTGTTTCTTCTTTAGCTTCTAGAATATATTGTCTTCTGATTTTTGTTTTTTGTCTGTTTCTTTAACTATTTTTTTCTTCTCTCTCTCTCTCTCTTTTTTTTAGTGAGCTCCATTTTCTCTATTTTCCTGTTAATGGTTGGTCATCTACAGGGTTCCCTCATTTCTGCTCTTTGCTTCTCCCTCTACATGCTTTCCCTAGAAATGCCATCTACTTTATTTACCTTCTGTGTGCTGATATCTTTGGAATCAGTATCTCTAGCAATACTGCTCTCACTTTCTCTAAGAATCTTTCCAGCTGTTTTCTAGACATCTGTATTTCATTATTTTGGAAAACGGGTTTCAACATGTCTAAAACAAATTTATTAGTTCTTCTTGTAGATCAATTCTTCTGACTTTAAATACTGTTTCCATTAATGGTGTCAGAATTCAACTAATGTTTCAGGCCTGAATCTCCACGGTCATTCTCTGCATATTTTTCTCCTTATTTTAGGTCCATGTGATCCGAGAGGTGGCTTCCATGGCTCAAGAAAAGCTTGGAGTGTCTTGTGAAGTCATTGATCTAAGGACTATAATACCTTGGGATGTGGATACGGTTTGCAAGGTATGAATATAGTGTTGATAGAGTGTCATTTTCTCAAAATCTTGGGCCAAATTTGCTGGCTGTTTGCAAAGGATTGTTGTGAAATTTTGAGCTTCCTGAGCATTTTCAACTGATTTAAAACTTTAAAGTTTACACCATGAAAGAATTGTATGCTGTGTAATCAGCTTAATGCTCAAAGAAACAAAGCATTTTAGTTTTTTCCTTCCCATAGTTCTCTGCTTAAACTATTACAAAACCATGTCCTTCATGCAGCCAGCTTGGGCTGAGCTGTGTGAATGATGGAGTCGTGTAAGTAAAGACCATATCATCATGGATGCTGAGGTCATGTGTGTCTGTAACTTCTGGTTGGTTACCGGTTGATAAGCTAGGTTTAATATAGTCTGCTAAAGAGTTTGACTGAATTTTTGTCTCCTCTCCCAAAGAGGTGGAGATGGATTATTTTTAAGAAATAACACTCTATATAGCTTTAATACCGTGGATCGCAGTTTGAATGTTATGTTGTGGGATTCTGGTTATTCTGATTTCTAATTTCCTGTCTAAGTTGCCTCTTGAACTTTGGCCTGATTAGATTGATCTTGTTATTATTATTAGGATTCACATAGTCCTCTCTCAGGAATATAGTTTAATTTTCATTTACTTGGCTGTAACTGATATCTTTCATATTAATGTCTAGATAAATTAAAGTGTGTCTGCTCCCATATTGGTATATAAGGAAGGTTAAGCTCTTTTTTATGATGGTTTCATCTACTAAAGTTTAGGAAACATCGCATGTGTTTTTTTTTTCTTGATTTATTGCTATAGCAAATGAGTCCTAGGACCCAGAGTCTTTTACTATTTTTGAGAGTTCTGGCATTCTCATAGCTTCTACAAGCTGTTTCTTAAGTTAGTTACATGGAAATAATCTGTAGCTACTACTGCTGTAAAAGTGTAGCATAGAGTGTTTTTAGGTGAAGATTGTTTTATAATTTAGTGGAAGATTTAAGATTTGTTATAGTAAATATTCTGTAGAGTCATTTGACACCGTCTAAACACTTGACATGGTTGCACATGGATCCAACAATGTTCTAAATTCTTATATTTGTAGCTTCCATAAGAAACAGCAGCATTTCAGGTTGAATTATTCATAACTGCATGAAAATAATGCTTTTTGCAGGCATTTTCAAACCAAGTCAGACACTGGGTTTTCTTTCAGATAGCCAAATGTTCCAAATTATGGTTTAACTGGAGCTGCTAGCTTTTGTCCCACAGCAGGCTTCTTGTTTGCAACCTGTGTCCCCCACTTGTCTTGGGGTTTGTATTTATACTATAAATGGTGCTTCCACATGGGGATATGATGTTGTGTCATGGTCAGTGGGGGTACTTAGATATGGTCAGGGCAAGTACTTTTAGAACTTCAGTCACGTATTTATGAACTTTATATATCCAAAAAGAATTTGTAGCAGCTTACAGTAAAACACAAATATAACAACACTTCAAGTTAGTAACTGTGAAAGCAAAGTGAAGAGAGGCAGAGGGAGAAAGAAAGGGGGACATTATATGTGTATCTACTATATCAATTTGCTAGTGTGGAGTCCTGCCTTCGTTAAATCGGCTGGTTGCATCTTTATATGATTCTGGAATGTAGATCCTATTTCCTTATGGCTCTAGAGTACTGGAAAAGATGAAAGAGGAGAGCAGAGGCCTCTGCTGAAAAAGTGATGCATCAAACTCTGACTTGTTAGCATCATTTTAGTTTTGTGTTTAGGATGCTTTCATCGTGTTATTTTTCTAGCTGATGACCTTCCAGTTATGACAGTGAAAGCCAGCTTGTCATTTCTTGATTACTTTGGGTCTATTTGTGACTTTCTTCATTGCTGATCATGGTACATCTCCTGTTTCCTTTTCATGTATCAGAGAAAAAATTTTGATACTTAGCATCTTTTCTAGGATTTAGAGATGACTTTAAGAAAGAGGGCCCCACAGCCAAACAATCTTATTAAAAATGAGGTATATTTTAACTGTAGTTAAACTTTTCTTCTTCATCCTTATGAATTCTATAGTAATCAAAATTTATGTTTATTTTTTTCAGTTAGTGCTGTGTTTTATCGGTTGTTTTTTGTCTTATGACAAAATTAGATCCCCCAGCTTTATTAATTACATGTTAAACGCAACACCAAAATGCATCTTTTGGAATACCTAACCAAGAAAAACCTGTTAAGGTAAAAATGATTTATTGAACATATATATTAGCATACTGTGCATATACAATGATTCTGGGACAACTGAAAAATTGGCTAATGTAATCTGAATTTACTATGTTTTTAAAACATGGTCATACCTTTTGCTTAAGCCTTGAAGCATTGTTTGGAAATTATAGGCCTGAAAAAGTTGCTCCGTGACAGAGATAGCAGCAGTTTTTTTGAATTTTGCTCAAGGGAGTTACAAAATTGGAGACCTGAGTGGGCCTAAAAGCCATAGCTAGTTTCTCCACTCAGTCCTGAACCTGATATTAAAGCTAGAGGCCTTTGAAAAGCAGAATGGAAAACCTTGAGTTCTGAGGTGCTTAGGAGACAGAGACCTACCCTGGGGTCTGGGGTTTTGGATGCGGGGTGGGGTGGCTTAAGAACATCAGTGATGAGAGTTGACAGTCCTGAAATGAGTGGTAAATTCACACTGATGATCTGCAGCTGCTTTTTACTTGGGATCACCAGCCAATTTAGTCTCAGCCAGAAGCTGAGAATCCAGGTATATAGAATCCATGTTTCGCGGGGCTGTAATGACACAACTGGAAACTTGAGGGGTCGTAAACACACAGTCAGTCTCCCTTTTAAAATATTTGCCAAATTCTAAAGCTGTGTGTGGTGGGAGCTAAGCAGAAAATGTCTGAAAAGACAAGTGATCACTTGAGGCTGAAGTGACAGAGACCAATCATACCCTCAGTTGAAAGCTGTCAAGTCAGGTCTTCTGATCAAAGGCAGACCAGAAGTGGGTGAAATCTTCCCAAACCCACAACATAGCCTCCACCCCTCCCAGTTCCTTTTGGATGAATGTAACTTACCTTCTACTCTGTCTGCCCAGCAGAACAAGGAGTCAGTTCTCCCATCATCTGGAACTGCTATGAATCAGCATTCAATAAGAAATTACTAAGTACATGAAGAGACAGGACTATTTGATCAAAAACCAAGAGAAAACACAAACTATAGAAAGCAGAAACACCAGTGATCCAGATATTGGAGTTAGCAGACAAGGATTTTATGATTATTATGTTTAGGAACATAGAGAAAAAGAACAAAAGAGGTAAGAAGGTGGAGAATTACCTTAGAGAATTTGGGATGTCTGTGTGTGTATGGATCAAATAAACATTGTAGAGCCAAAAAAATAGTTGACAATAAGAACTCAATGGATGTGTTTACAAACATATTGGACTTAGTAGATGACAATGTTAAAGAATTAGAAGGCAAGTCAATAGAAAATGTTCAAATTGAAGCACAGAGAGGGAAAAAAAGACTAAAACAGAAAAGAGCATAAAATACATTTGAGATCTGGTCAAAAGATCTCTCCTATATACAATTTCAATTCTAAAAGAAGAGAGAATGAATAGGTAGGAAACAATATCTAAAAGGTTTTTCTCATGAAAATTTTAGAACATTAACCTGTATATTCAAGAGGCTTTGTCAACCTCTAAGGATATATTCAAAGAAAACCACACCCATGTACAGAATGAAATGAAACCACACCCATGAACAGAATGAAATTATATCTTAAATTGCTGAAGATCCTAAGCTAGAATTCTATACCCAGTGAAAACATCCTTTTAAAATTAAGATGAGGCCACCCCAGTGGCCTAGTGGTTAAGTTTGGTGCACTCCACTTTGGTGGCCCAGGTTTGGTTTCTGGGCACAGACCTACACCACTTGTCTGTCAGTGGCCGTGCTGTGGTGGCGGAAACATGGAACACATACAAAAAGAGGAAGATTGGCAACAGATGTTAGCTCAAAGCAAATCTTCCTCAGCCAGAAAAACCGAAAAGTAAAATAAAATAAAATTAAGATGAAATAAAAATAGTTTGGGCAAATAGAAATTGAGAGAATTTATCACCAGCAGGCTTTCACTAAAAGAAATGCTACAAGGGAGTTCCTTAGGCAGAAGTTAAATGATCCAAGAAGAAGGTTGGCAGTGTGGGGCCTTGCAGGGAGTTAAAATATTCTTTTGTTCTAGGATTATCAGCGAAGTGTAAAATTCTTATTAGATTATGATAAGTCAAGGATGGATGTTGTAATCTCCAGAGTCACAACTGAAATAATAGAGTGTATGTATTCAGCAAGTTAAAAGGGGAACTATAGGTTAATAAAAATATTTGGTTAAACCAAAAGAAAGAAAAGTAAATATGTACAAAAAAGAGATGTGTCAATAGAAAATAGTAAGATGACAGATATAAACCCAGGTATACATGTAATTAAAATAAATACAAATGGATTAAATAATCCTAGTAAAAGTCTTAAGATTGTCAGACTTCATTAAAAAAACAACAAACATGCAGCTTAAAAGAGACATACCTTAAATGTGAGGACAAAGAAAAGTTGAAAAGAAAGGGATGGAAAAGGAAAGCTAGTGAGTTATACTAATTTCATATAAAGCTTTAAGGCAAGAAGCATTACTAGAAATAAAGAGGAACATTTCATAATGGTAAAGGGATCAGTCTATCATGAAGATGTCACAATCTTAATTCTCTTATGTTCTCAACAGCATAGCTTCAAAATACATAAAGTGAAACAAACCACAAAACTAAAAGGAGATATAGACATTTACACAATCACAGTAGGAGACTTGAAGACATCCCTCGTATAAGCTGATCAAACAAGCAGGTAAAATTAGCAAGTATATAGAAGATCTGAACAAATAGTTAATAGACTTGTCTTAATTGTATACCCAATTATGCAAGAAATTATTCTTTTCAACTGAACATGAAACATTTGTCAAAATTGACTAAATGCTGGGACATGAATATAACTTTAACAAATTTCAAAAGTTTGAAGTCATTTAGAGAATGTTCTCTGACGAGACTGGTATTCAGTTAGAAATCTAGAAAAAAGACAACTAGAAAAGCTCCAACTTCCTACAAGTTAAAATTTATGTTTAAATAGCCATGGGTTGTAAGAGAAACTGCAATAGAAATTAGAAAATATACTAAACTGAATGGTTATGAAGATACTACATATCAAAAGTTTCAGAATTCAGCTAAAACTATGCTGCGAGGGAACTTTATAGCTGTAAATATATGTATTTAGAAAACAAGAATAAGACCAAAAGAATGAATGATCTGAGTTTCCATCTCCAGAAAAACACTCAAACCTAGAGAAAATAGAAGAAATGAAGTACTCAAGAGCAGAAATCAGTGAAACAGAAAATATACAGTAGAAAAATTTAATAAAGTAAAACTTAGATCTTTGAAGAGATTAATATACTTGATAAACCTTTAACAAGACTAATGAAAAATATAGGGAAAACATAAATGACAGTATCAGGTATGAAGAAGGGGAAATCACAGACGATCCCACAGACAGAAAGATAATAAGAGGATATTATGAATAATTTTACAAATAAGTTGAGTGAAATGGAAAAATTCCTGGGAAAATACAAATTTTTCAAAATTAGTAAAAGAATTAGAAGACCTGAATAGTCAGATATCTATTAAAGAAGTTGAATCCATTTTTATTAACCCTTATACAAAGAAAACCCTAGCCCATATGGCTTTACTGGTGAATTCTTTAAAACATATATGTATATTTTTTTGTAGGGAAAGATTCACCCTGAGTTAACATCTGTTGCCCGTCTTTTTTTTTTCATCCCCAAAGGCCCCAGTACATGGTTGTACATCCTAGTTGTAAGTCCTTCTAGTTCTTCTATGTGAGCTGCTGCCAAAGCGCGGCAACTGACAGATGGTTGGTGTGGTTCTGCTACTGGGAAGCGAACTTGGGCTGCCAAAGCAGTGAGAGTGCCAAACTTAAACCAGTAGGCCATCCAGGCTGGCTCTGAAACACAATTCTTATGCAAATTTTTACAGAAAGTGAAACTAGAGGGAAAACTTCCAGATTCTTTTTATAAGGCTAGCATAATCTTTGTGTCAAACCTGTTTAGGACAGTATGAGAAAGGAAAATTATAGACAAATTTTTCTTATAAGCATAGATGTGAAAATATGAAACAAAATATTAGAAAGTCAAATCCAACAATATATAGAAAGCTCAAGGTGAGGTTTTATTCCAAATATGTAAGGAGTGTTTGATATTTATAAACATTTACAGAGCAGTTGATGTAATTCCTCACATTAACAGAAAATGAGAGAAACAATTATGAATATCTTGATAATATAGAAAATACATTTGTTAAAAGTCAACATCCATTCATGATTAAAATTTCTTAGCAACCTAGAATTGGAAGGGAATTTTCTTAATTTGATAGAAAGTAGTTTTATCTTTATCATGTTTTATAGCTATGAAAAGCCTGCAGCAAAAATTATATCTCCCAGTGATTTTGACATCTTTCCCCTTGATATCAGGAATGTAATAGGGATGCCCATACATAGGCAAGAGATAGAAAAATCATATGGATTGGAAAGGAAGAAATAAAACTTATTATTCATAGACAACATGATTTGTATATAAGGAAGATCTAGTAGAATCTACAGGCAAATTATTAGAATTAAGTAAGTTTATCAAGACCCCTGGGAATAAGGTCAATGTATAATAATCAGTTATATTTTTATGTACCAGCAACAGACAAATAGAAAATGAATTTAAGAAATTGGTAATATTTGAAAAAGCATCGAATAATAAAAATTCTAGGGAAAAATTGAGTGATGCATGTATAAGAACTTTATGCAGAAAAGCACAAAATATTATTCAGAGAAATTAAAGAGGATCCAAACTGACTGAAGCAGATACCATGTTAATAAAGCCTAGGATAGCCAAGGCAATCTTGAAGAATAGAGTTGGAGGACTTAATTATCAAATGTCGAGATGTTATAAGGCTGTAGGAATTACAACACTGTATTGGTGTAAAGAAAGACAAATAGACCAATGGAACAGAATAGAGTCTAGAAACAGACCTGTTGGTTATCTGATTCAGGACAAAGGTGACACTGCAGTTCAGAGAGGAAAAGGTGGTCTTTTCAATAAATGATGCTGGTGTAGTTGGGTACCATGGAAAGTAATTACCACACAAATGTCCATTCCAGATGGAATTCCAGTTCTAACTGTCAAAGAAAAAAATGATAAAGCTCTTGGGAGAAAGCAGAGGTGAATATCTGTATGATCTTTTGCAGGCAAAGATTTCTTAAATAGAACAAAACTAAACAAAAACCCAGAAACACTAACATTTTAAAAAGGCTGATAAAATTGGGCTTCATTAAAAATTAAGAAAATTTTTCAAAAGGCCCCGATAAGAAAGTGAATAGACAACCCACAGATTTGGGGAAACTCATGGAAATTTATATCCAGAAATATAAAGTACTCTTACAATCAAAAAAAAAAAGCAAAACCCAGACATCCCAATAGAAATATGGGCAAAAGTCTTGAAAAGGCATTTCACAAAGAAAGATATCCAAGTCCCCAATAAAGATCGGAAGAAATGCTCTATTTCTTCGGTCATCAGGACATGCAAATTAAAACCACAATGTGATACCACTAAAGACATCATTCTGGCTAAAATGAGAAATACCCCAAATACCAAGTATTGGCACTGATGTGGAGTAACTCGTCTCATATACTACTGTTGAGGATATAAATTGGTACAACCTTTTAAAAAAATGGTTTGACATTATTTGCCTGAAATCCTTTGACCCAGCTGTTCCACTCCCATGTATGTACCCAACAGAAACGTACAAAAGTTAGACTCAAGAGTGTTCATAGGAGCACTGTACTGTGTCTCATAAGTTCACACTGTAAACTACCTGAATGCGCATCAACCAGAGAATGGAAAAATAATACGTAAAAGTTTTATATAAAGTTCAAAAATAGACTAATCTATGCTGTTAGACGTTAGGTCAGTGATGATCATATATATGGTGGTTAATAATTGAAAGAGGGCACAAGGGAGGCGTATGGGTTGCTGGTAAGTTTCTTGTTCTCAGCGCTGGTTACATAGGTTCAATTTTTGAAAATTAAGCAGAGCACTCATTTTGTGTACTTTTTTGTATACATGTTATACTTCAACAGAAATTTAAAAAAAAAAAGAAAAAGCACTCTGCTCCTGTTGATTAGTTTCCTTGGGTTGGTATTTTAGTGGGACTTTTTATAGACTCAGAGAGAACCTTGGGGTGCTCTGGGCAGGAGGAATTTCTTTTGTCATTCAACTCCGTCCACACTCTTTGTTCTATTTCTCCTCCTAACCCAGCTCAGCTGTCACCGCAGTTGCAAACCAGAAGCTCCTAGGTAGAGCTGCTCTTACTGAGCCTTCCTGGGAGTAAGAACAGTGGTTAAGTGTGGTGGGCTTGAATGGACTTTCCTGTTGAGATCCCACAATCCAAACGAGTTAAAAAGTGAGCTACCACGTTAATAAAGCAGTGGTCAGGCAGAGTTAGGCCTTGAGATGCTGTCCAGCTTGAAAGGAAGATTGTTTTTTTTTAACTAGTAGAAACTCAGAAGCTGTCTATGGAAAATAAGAGCTTGATTTTGGCAGGGGAATGACAAGCTTTGAAAGAAACTCAGAATTTCAAGAATTATATTAGCATTCAACTTAGCATCAACTGTATGCAACACTGCAAAAAAGAAAAATGAGTATTTACAAGGTGTAGGTGATTTCTACATAGAGAAGAGAAAATTGACACTTAAAATTCTGACATGCTTACACTTTAACTGAAGATTAAATTATGCTAATAATGCAATAAATACAGGTTTGCCTTTATACCTTGGAGTCTTTTTGATTTCTGTCTTTCTCTCACACTCTGCCTTCCCACATTCAATTCCAAAGCAGATCCTGGTGGCTTTGCCTTTACAATATGTCCAAAATCTGACCACTGCCTCTACTGCTGTTATTGTTGATCCTGGTCCAAACCACTAGCATTTCTCACCTGGGGTTTAGCCATAGCCTCCTAACTACTGTCTCTGCTTCTGCCCTTTCCATGCCATAAGCAGAGTTGATCCATTCAAACTGAGTCACATCATATCCCTTCTAGTCTCAAAAGGCCTCAGTGGTTTCCCATTGAACTCAGTGGATTCCTCACCACGGTCTGCAGGGATTTACCTGATCGTCCACCCAACCTTCAGGAAATGCCCTTGGCTGACTCTCAACCAAGTGACAATGTTAGGTTGCCACTCAGTCTCATTTTCTCATTCAGGCCTTCCTGGACCAGCTTATTTCCTATTGAATCCCTTCCCTCCTACCAAGACTCCCTTTCACCTCTTCTTTCCTTTTTGCTGGAGAGATGAACACATCTAACATATTATGTAATTTTATTGTTTATGTTGTTGATCGATCTTCTCCGTTAGAAGGTAAGTTCTGTGAGGGCAGGGATTTTGTCTGTTGGCTCACTCCTGAATCCTCAGTACCCGAAGTAATGCCTGGCATAGGCGTGGTGTTTAATAAATACTTGCTGAAAAGTTATTGGGAATATCAGCAAGAGAAAGTTTGATAATATGCTATGAAAATGTATAGTATTGAAATGTTTTGAATTTGGTGCTTTTTCTCATTCTTGGTGCTTATACAAAATTTTAAAAAGTAGCTAGACTATTGCTCTGTGACTAAATCTACTAATTTGTTCTAAGTTGAAACATTTATTTAAGTCTTTAAGTTTTAGTTTGCCTTTGTGTTTTTATTTTTCTTAACAGTTGTCCATTTTTCGTAATGGTATATGGAAATTATTCATTTGAGTTCTTATTAGAATAGGACCAATTTATTCTAAAAAGCAAAGTGAAATTGACCACAGTAAACCTCAGCTATCTGTAATTTCTGAGAAGTGAGTTCTTATGATGAATTTGTGCATAGATGAGAGTTACTATTCTGTGTAGCAGCTTTTAAAACTTCTTAACCTTTTGGATGTCAATATTTCCAAAACCTTTTCATTTATATTTTCTCAAGGAAAATATAATGTATATAATTTCATCTTTTAAAATTAACTTAGTCCAAATGAACATGGATTGTTATACTGTATTAACATTTACATTTATTGAGGTGTATGGCTATTTACTTCATTCATACATTTGTGTACTTAATTTTCATAGTTTTTAAGCCTTCTTAAATTTAAATTTTTTTGTGTGTGTGTGAGGAAGACCAGCCCTGAGCTAACATCCGTTGCTAATCCTCCTCTTTTTGCTGAGGAAGACTGGCCCTGGGCTAACATCCATGCCCATCGTCCTCTACTTTATATGGGACGCCACCACAGCATGGCTGACAAGCAGTGCATCGGCAGGCACCTGGGATCCGAACCTGCGAACCCCGGGCTGCCAAGCGCGAACTAAACCGCTGCACCATCGGGCTGGCCCTAGATTTAAATTTTTTTATCTTATTTTTTGCTGTCACATTATCGCCAGCTGAGCATAGGATCCAGATGACCAGACTTTATACCATTGGCCAGGGAAGGCCTGTAATGTTTTCTTAGGAATCAGGAACACGTGCTTAGCTCTTCAAACCTTGTGATGCCAATTTGGGCTTTTCAGGACCTTTCTCCTCTCATTTCCTTGTCTGCATTGCAGGTGGGTCATTGTCATGGAACTTAGAGCTGGGGTAGGCCAGCCTGGGCCTGTGCCCTTTGGCCTTCCTGCTGGTCCCAGGAGTGACCTGTGACTTTTCCACCCATCACAGCTGTTGTGCACTGCTTCTGATCAGGGTTTTCTCTGTTCGAGCACCCTGTGGTATAAGAGATTGTCTCAAAGCACCCCCCCATCCAAGTAATCTACTTATTTTGAGGTACTTGGGTGGTGGGTTTTTTATTTGCTTTTTAACAAAATTAGGAAATGATAAAAGGGACCCTCTACCTCCTCCGTTCTTCTCTCCACCTCTCTCTCTTGCTTTCCCTCTCCTTTCTCTTTTAAACCTAAATTATGTAGCAAAAGATGATGACGTGCCTGTAGATGGAAATGGTTGTTCTTTGGCTACATATGGAGGCATCTGTAGTCTCAGAGCATTGTGGGGGTAGGCTCTCACAGGAGCAGGGCAAGGCCTCAGGGCTTCTACAGTGTGAGACAGAAGCTGGAAGTAATTCATCTGTACCATGAGGGAGTGACCATAGTGTCCCTACATTTAATGTCCTTTCTGCCTACCCTTTCACCCCAGCTGTTTCCACTCTTGCTTCTCAAGACTTCATTGGGACCCTGGATGAAGGTGAGGCAGGTTCTGAGGCTGGAGGGGCAGGGTGGGGGTGGGAGGTTCTGGGAGCAGAGAGGCTTTCAATAAAAAAGGAAAGGACTAGGGGCTGGGCAGTGGCGTAGTGGTTAAGTTCTCGCACTCTGCTTTGGTGGCTAGGGTTCACAGGTTCGGATCCCAGGTGCAGACCTACTCACTGCTTGTCAGCCATGCTGTGGCGGCGTCCCATATAAAGCAGAGGAAGATGGGCACGGATGTTAGCCCAGGGCCAGTCTTCCTCAGCAAAAAGAGGAGGATTGGCAACAGATGTTAGCTCGGGGTTAATCTTCCTCACAAAAAAAAAAAAAAAAGGAAAGGGGTATTGTATGAGTGGTACTGGAAGGAGTTAAACCTTGGTCATCTGGATGTGGGTAATCATATGAAGACCCAGGATTGCTTAGTCTTTGTATTTGCACCTGGTGTAAATTAGTGGAAGAATTCCTGAACAGTGCGGAACATCTTTAGAAGACCCATGGTACCTCTGAAGATAAAAACATGGGTTATGTGTTATGACTTTAATTCTAATTTTGTAGCCTTTAAGTTTGTTTTTATTTTCACAGGGTTGACTTAGACTACCATAGATTTCATTTTTATTAAGATTGCTAACACTAGCAAGGTAATATTTATGGTCTGTTCTTTAACTGAATGGCCCTAAATTGGTTTTATGGGGAAGTTGGAGAATTTGCCTTTAGAGAATCCATAATGGTTTGGTACTACCAGTTATATACTTTTTTTAGTTGATTTCTTGGACTTAATTGAATAATTCATTGATTGAATACTAGCTATTTTGATGAGACTTTTACTGTGTGAAGGAGAGAGGAGAGAATATGAGAATGAATGAGAACAAGAATGTTACCAGAGGGTGGAGGTTGGGGTGGGGAGGGAGCTAGTAACTACTGATAACCACTAGAGGCCTCTCTTAAGCCAAGTTCCATGGTTAAATTAATATCACCAGGTTTCCATAGTGGGGCCTGGCTCTGTCATTGTAAATGAAGCATATTTTATGTTATAGTTCTGAATAAACAGTAAGACAGTACTTTCATTCTAGAGCATGTATTATAATGTACCACCAATATTTTCTTTAACGTATGTATGTATCAGAACAACTGGCGATCTATTAGACTGAAAACAAATTAGGAATGTCTTCTCTTTGCTCTTCTTTTTTCACTCTCTGAATAAGCTTTTAGTAAAAACATGTAATCAGAATATGGCCAAATGAAAATTATGTGTCTCTTTGACAGTGCAAGGATATTTGGGTTTAAAATTATTACTGATTTAACATGTTGTGTTTAATTGTTGAGAGTATTTTATATTTTTCTGATAGTAGACTGTAAGTGTAGT
This sequence comes from Tapirus indicus, assembly GCA_031878705.1. NCBI lineage: Eukaryota > Metazoa > Chordata > Mammalia > Perissodactyla > Tapiridae > Tapirus > Tapirus indicus. The sequence continues at coordinate 7,572,290 of CM062933.1, forward strand.
TACTGAAATTGTATGTTCGAAATCACGTGTATTTCTTTCATGATTATAATAAGCTTCAAAAACCTAGTTAAGAAATGATTCAAAAATCTTTTTAGACCTAATATTATCTGGGGTAAAGTTAAATGCTTTCCTTTAGGAGGTTTGGAATTATTTTGGATGTAGGTTGACCTTGCCAAGAAAGCAGGCAGTCAGGGCAAGGTCATCCTGTCTAATCAGAACAGTTCTGTTCCAGAATAGGAAGGCTGACAGTTTGGAGCTTGGTTCCACCTTGGCCAAGTCATTGTTCCTACAGGATTTTCTTTGTCATGACCACAACTAGTTAGTTGTTGTAGCAACTGGAACAAGTTCTAGGTTCTTGGATGCTACATCTGAGTTGTGACTAATACATTTAGTGTGGGGACCCCTGGCCAATTCCTCTGAGTTCCGTGAGGGCAGGGAGTTTTTTATTTTGTTTATTGTTGTGTCTATAAGAGTCTTAAAAAATGTCTAGTATATGGAAGATCATCAGTAAATTTGTTAAATAATCTTCTTGAATTTCAAAATTAACATGTAATATGTAATCATTGATTTTTCAGTGAAAGCAATTAAAGGAGAAACCAGTAATTCCTCTAGGAAAAAATACACTGAGAATATCATTCCTGCTACCTGGTCTGTTTTTGGTATGACTTAAGTTTTAGATATGTTTTGAAGAAGATTAAAATGATAACTGGGTTCTGATCTAACTTTGTGTAATGTATATTTTATATAACAAGGCTTAACATACTGCCTGGAGGAATGGTAAATAAAAAAGTTAAAACATGTTTTACACATATCACCATTTTTATTCTCAGTGGTTCTTCTAATTAGTCATCAATGTCATTATTTTATAGGTGAGAACACCAGTGTTTAGAGAAGGCAGAGTAACTTGCTCCAGGCCACACAGCTGGTGAGGGGCAGACCTGGGCCCCACCCAGGTCACTGGACTCAGAGCCTTTGCGTTTTTATTACAGCATGCAACTTTGTCTCAAGCAGAGTTTGAGCAGAATTTGTAAATATTTTTCAGATGTGATGATATAACTGATTTGTGATGTGATTTGAATGTAACTTGAAAGTATAAGAGATATTGGCAATAGAAATGTGTTTTCAGGGAGGGGTAGTACTTTTTATTTAGTTCGTGTTTATTTCATGCGGGGTTTCTGTCAGAACTAGATATGTTCTGATTTAATCCTTTCTGTTCTCCTATATGCTAAGAATTATTACTTCCATTTTAAAGATGAGGAAACTGAGTCTCAGAAAGATTAGACACTTCCCTAAGTCACTCACCTAATAAGTGGTAGAACTGCTGTTCAATCTCAGGTCTTAAATTCCTGACCCCTGATTTTTTTGTAGGACAATAGTGCCTCATGTTACAATAGTTATTTTACAATTAACTTTATGCTTTAAGAATTATCTTTTGAGTTTTGCTGATGAGTTTTTCTAAATTTGAGCTTGCAACATACTTTATAACATTTCAGGAATTTTCTTTGACAGTTGCCCACCTGTATAACACTTTTAAATGCTGTATACACCTTGTAAATCACACTATCGTATTTCATTTCATTTGGCATTGTTTTTTTCCTTCTGCATGGAACTGGAGAAAGCAAGACTAAATTATATAACAATATTTTTCTATTTCTAATCCTTTTCGATGTGTTCCCTTCTACCCTTAAATTATTTGAGCTTCACTCAAGATTTTCATTTTGTTTAAACTATTTGCTTTTGCTATTAGGAACAGCAGCGAAAAGAAAGGAATCCATTACCTCATTTCACAGTGAAAGAAGATCGTAGGTACTTTGTGTTCTTAGTTTAACATTTAGGTGTAATGTAAGAAATCTGCATTTGTTTACTCACTGTTCTTCTCTTTGATGGCCATTTAACTTACTTTCCCATTAAACTGGTACTTTCACTTACAAAATTGCAGCACTTATGCTATAATCGTAAGATTTTCTTGCCTTTTCTGGTTTTGCAGTGTCTGTTATAATTTAACTTAAAAATTTATTGAAACTGTTGTCTACAAAGGTTTTAAAAACAATGAAATTATGAAGTATACCATTTACCTGTCTAATTTATTTACTCCAAAATCGAGGCCACCCTTATCAGTCACAGATAGTCAACCCTTCCAAACACATCCACCCTGTCGCACACTACTATTGCTTTTTCTTCCAGAAACTTGGTTTTCTTTCTATTTTCTTTTATATCTTTAATTAAGTTATATAGTTTCTTTTGTAGGGGTTCTACATCTTAAGTTTATTTTTTAATATTTTATGTATTTTTATATATAATGTGAATGGTATCATTGTTACGGTTTTTCCTCTTTTTTTTTCTCCTTTTTCCTTTTCTGTGTGTGGCAGTAGAAGAGATTTTAAAAATTAAAGTAATACATTAACATGTCAACAGCACATATGGTACAGCAGAGCTTATAATGCAAAGCAATATTTCCTGTCCCTGTCCTTAGGCCCACCCCTTCAACACAGCCACTTGCAACCATTTCTCTGTTTTGGTCTTCTGAACGCTATTTCCATATCTCTAAGGAATACATTATACAGGTTTTGGTTTTAATACAATTTATTCATTTCTGCAAAGTCCTGGATTCTACACACTCACTAAAAATAATAGGGTTTATAGAAAAAATAGGTTGGGCAGACCACTTAAAACCGATACAACTTTGTAGCTAGAGCAAGGAAGCGTTTGTAACCAGAGGCAGGAAGGATTGAGCCTGCTAAGTTATGGAGTTAAGGGAAAAATGCATAAAAGTTGGGAGAACCATGTAATAGACACTTCTAAAGTAGAGCAAATGGGCCAGCCTGAGCCCAGGGGCAAACTGTATGGAACGGTGTTTCTCTGGGCTCTCAGCTCTGTGGTTATGCTTTGCCTTTTACGGTGTTTCTTAGCGGCATAAAACGTTAGTGTGTGGGGGCAAATTGCATGGATACCAACATGACTAGGTCAGTTGCTGCTGCCTCTGACTTAAAACACATTTGACATGTTGTGCCAGAAAAATGGACTCCTGTTGCCCAGTCTCTTCCCTCATGTGGCTCACTGCTGCATTAGGTTCGATTGAGCTTAGGTCACGTCTTTATCTTAGCTATTATGGAGATTGGAAAACAGATTTTTACATTCTATTTTGAGAAAGTGGGATTAATAGGGGAACTATCAAAATGTGGAGAATATGTTCAAAAGTTTTGGGTTATTTAGGAATAAGAGAGGTCCAGCACACACACATGTACATGTGTATATATGCATACATGTGTGTGTATCAGTGTACATCTATCTTCATTTATCAATTTTAAACATTATTTATTCCCCACTCTGACACATGAAGATTCCTTGTGCTTGCATTACCTATTATCTTCATCTCATCATTTCCCCAATTTTGAGTTGTATTCTTTTTTTGAGACATTTCTTGTTTCTTTTTTGTGTGTGTGTGAGGAAGACCAGCCCTGAGCTAACATCCATTGCTAATCTTCCTCTTTTTGCTGAGGAACACTGGCCCTGGGCTAACATCGTGCCCATCTTCCTCTACTTTATATGGGATGCTGCCACAGTATGGCTGACAAGCAGCACGTCGGCAGGTGCCCGGGATCCGAACCGGCGAACCCTGAGCTGCCAAGCACGAACTAAACCACTGCGCCACGGGGCCGGCCCCTTGAGTTGTATTCTTTTATTTCTTCTACTGATTGCCATTTGATTTTCAATTATTTATTTAAATGTCTATTATCTTCTTCTATTAACTTTTCTCAATATCTCTCAACCTTTCCCTTTGTAAGAAGGTGACATTAATGCCCTTTACCCCACCTCTCCACCGGTCTTTCTTCCCTTCCAATTCCATTTCCTATCGGCTATTCTTTTACGTTGCCAAGACTGATAATATTAAATTCTGTACTATAACCGTAATTAAATCTTCCAAACTTTTGTCTATAGATTGATTCTAAAAGTTAAAAATCAATAAAACTTGATATTATTATGATAGCATAAATATTTTTCACCACTGAGCTGACCAGGGGGTAAGAATTTATTTATTTTTTACTCAGGCCAAATGTCTCTACCCCTGGGCCCTAAAAGGAGATGTTCTTGGCATCTAGAGCAAATGGTTTACCTTTTCTTACGGTGCATTAATTTCGTAAAATCTTGCCACATTTTAGATGCTTCATATTTGGGCCATGGCATTCTTTAGATCATTTTGGATTTTTTCGAGTTTTTAATTACCTTTCTTTTTCTCCTTAAAAAAGCATAACCAACCTTTGACATATTTTGAAGATCAGTACTCTTGCTTGGGATCCACTTTCTGCCCCTGTAAGGAGCCCTCTGACCACCTGGACCAGCTTTGACCACCATTCTCTAAATCTGCTGCACAAATGTCTTCAGGGATGTTTCTCCATTTCACTCTTAAAGACATTGTTTTCTGGGTCTTATGACTTCCTCTTTCATGGTTTTCTCCCTCATTTCTGAGGGATGTACATAATTAACTTCTTCAAGCAAAAGGTGTGTGGGTGAGGGGGGCTTTGGACACTTCCATTTGGAAAAAATGTATTTATTTTGCACTCACATTTGATTGACATATGGCTAGATACAGAATCCTACCTTCACCTAACTTTCATTTAGGACTTTGAAGTTAATGCTTCGTTATATACTTGTGTCATATTGGGGTAAAAAAATTTGATGCCAGCCAGATTTGCATTCTTTTGTAAGTGATCTCTGTGTGTTTGTTTTTCTGGAAACTCTTACGATTTTTTTTTTGTCCTTTTACACTGAAATTTCACAGGTGTGAGTCTAAATGCAAGTCTGTTTCACTCATCTTGTTTTGCCTCTCATGACTTTCCTCTGGGAACTTATTTAAAAATATTGTATCTCTTTTCTTTTGTATATTTTCTTTTCAGAAAACTCTTGCCAGTTGGATAATAGACCTTTTTGACTGATTCTCTGTGTCTCTCGTCTTTTCTGTCCTAGTTTTTGTCCCATTGTGTTCTTGCAATGTTTGGGACATTCTTATTTTGAATATTTTAATTTCAACAATCAATTTTTTTTCTTATGTTCAGTTCTTTTGTGGCACACTGTTGGTTTTATTTTATGCCACGTCTTCTTCAATTGTTCTGGGTATACTAATATAATATGTTATATTTGTATATGTTATAAAATAACATAACAGTAGTTTTTTAAGTTCTGTTCTATAAATTATCTTTGTTTCTTTGGTAATATTGTTTTGTTTTTGTTGGTTATTGTGGAGAGCTGACTGGTGCGTCTTCTCTCTAGGTCTCTTTCCTCAGTTGGCACCTCCTCTGTGGGAAAAGTTGAATAGATCTGTGCACGTGGATGAAACTTTGCTTTAGGGTGAATGAGTGGGAAATCTGTCCTCAGGCGGGAAGAGGTACCTCTTGATGAGCAAATGAATGAGGCTAGACCCTTCGACATCAACTCTCACAGTGTAGGCCTGTCTTTGTAGTCAGTTTGAGTGGTGTTTTCAGAGACTAGCTTCTTTGCCTGGATTGTCTCTGGGGTCAGGGTGGGAAAGATGTGTTTTATTTGGGGGAAGTGGGGCAATTGGTACAGCTGCTTTATTTAATTCCCCTGCTTCATTCCCAGTTCTTACACCCGCCTTCTGCACCTGCTGACGAGCCCATCTGGGGTCTCTGGGGAGATTAGCTTCTCTTCCCCTGTACTCCCCCAACCCCACCCTCCATGTATCTGACCTTTAGCTTCCTCTGCTCTTGGTCTGCATTTTCATCACACATCCACAAGAGACTTGTTTTAGTCTTTTTGCGCTAATAATCACCATCCCTCCCCAACTTCGTTGTTTGGCCTGTTACAGGCTTTTCCCTTTTGTGTTCATTTCCTGTCTTGGGAGAGAAGGGAGACAGAAGCGTATATTCAGTCCATCATCTTGAATTGGAAAGGTTCTCTATTACATTTTTTCATTTTTTGGCAGGAAGCCTGATAATTTGTGTATGTTAGTCTATTTATTGTTGTTTCACCAAAATCTTAGTCATTTCAGTAGTTTCTTAGTTGATTGTCTAGGTTGGTAATCTTATTCTGCAAGTAAGACCAATTTTGTCTCTTCTTTTCTAATCTATACTTACTTTTTTCTCATTTGGCTAGAACCACTGAATAATACTGAATGACAGTGATGATAGTAGACATTGAACGTGGTGTTTCCAAAGCCCAGTCTTGAACTGATTGAATTGTTAAGTAGAAAATGGAAAGTATCAACTTTATTATATAGATTTCTGGCTTACTGAGAAACGTATCAGAAATTTCTTGCACAGGTAGTGTTTTTGAGTGAATTGATTTGGCACTTATAGCCTGAGTATCTCTTATATATATATAATTTTTTTTTTTTTTTTGCCAATAACCACAATTCAGAATTAGGGTTGGGTAAGAAGGGAAAATTAACTTCCTAAAGTAATAAATCCTTTCAATAGAGTTTACCAAATTTTAGATGACAGAGGTGGTAAATCATAATTGGGCAGCAAAATTAATATTATTTCTCGACAGTAAATCAAGGAAAACAAGTCACTTAACTGGCAGCTATAATTGGTCTTCTACTCTAAAGCCAGTAAAGACCTAGTGGAAAACCATAACTGGAGAGATACCTGCGTGTGATAATGTGACCAAGCTGATTGACAGCTGATGAAGTCATTGCAAGGACAAAAAGATCTAGTTATTGGTTATCAAGTAGAAGAAATTAACCACTTCATTTATTTTTTAAAGTGCTTTAAGAATTACCTTGTAGATAATAAAACAGATTCATCATGCGAAACTACAGAGTATAGAATTTGGAAATGCTTGGTGGAAGTTGCAGGGAAGCGATTTTATCCCAAAGTGAAAATACTTTATGTCAGTATTATCCATAAAGGACTTTAAATCAGTTGGAATTGTTGAAAAATGAAATGAGTTGGTGCTTGTGGTCATGAGACCCTCGTTAATGGGGAAGACTTGATGATCATTTGGCAGAGGTGTTAGAGAACGATTGGGGAGGATGGCCTAAACAGTCTCTTCTCATCTGAGATTGTGTGAAGTAAAGGAAAACTATCCTTTATCCTCCTCTAGTTTGGAATTAATAAGCATTATATCTCAATATTAAATAATGTAATTAAATAATACAGATATTATAAGAAGTTATCAGTTACCTTTCATGTTTTACACAGGATTTCTTTCATATTTCTAGTAAAATACCTTGTGTCCTTAGACTATTCATTTGCTAGCTTTATCTTCCTTTTACCATAAATCAAATGGTATATTATTTCTCCAGTTTTGTAAGTAGAACAGACATCCGCTAGCCAAGTTTTATAGTGACTTTTTCATAACACCTCTGCCATCTGCCTTTTTGGCTTCCTACAGCTGCTACTATCTTCTCCCTCCTCCCCGTTAGTTTAAGCCCACTTTGACTTAGATGGGACCCTCTGCAGTACCTCTTGAATCATTTGTTCCTTTCCATTCTCATTGCCTTATTCAAGCCATAATGATTTCTCTCTAGGACACAGTGTCCTCTTGCTCCTTTGAAGCCCTTCCTTCTTGCCAGGACAATTATTCTAAACCAAACACCTGCTTGTGTTACCACTCCTATAGTTCAATTCCATCAGTGGTTTTGGGTTACCCTCAAGACAAAATGTAAAATCTGATTATGGCATGGTTGGTCCTCCATTATCTGACCCTGGTGTGCTATCTCATATCATTTTCTCCATACAAATGTGATAGTCCAGCTATACCCAATTGTTTGTAGTTCCCTGAAAATATCCTGTTCTTTGTTACTGCAGTGCCTTGGCACATGCTGTTCCTCTGCCCTTCTTCCTCTGGATGGATCTGATTAGTCTTTCAACACTCGGTTTACAACTTTTCTCTTCCGGGAAGCAGTTTTCCCATGGTCTTTTAAGTCTGCATCGGAGTCCTCTTCGTGGTGTCAAACTCTCTCACAGCACTTTACGTCAAACTCTCTCGGAGCACGTTTCCCTTCTGTGTTGTCGTTTTTAACGACCTCCTCTAGTTCTCTCACTAGACTGTCTTTTATCTCTGTATCTTTTACAGCTACTGGTATGTGAAGCTGCACATAGTAGGTGTGAAATAAAAATTCATTTCTTGCCCCGCAATATTTGAACTTTCTACTTATCCAGAGATTAGGTTTCTTAGAATCTGTTTTCCAGGATGTGGCTAAGAATCTTGAAGTAGGTAGAAAGAGACTTCTAAGTAGCTTGAGGTGGTTGCCATAAAACCCATACAAAAAGGCACGCACCCACCAATTCTATAGGAGAGGCCACGAGGCCCTTAATCATATCCTTTTCAACTTTCACTTTGCATAGAATTCTAACAAAACTCGTTTACTTAGTGTTGCAGCTCACATTAGATTAGAAGCAACACATTAGAAGATGGGGAAAAGTTATGTTGACAAAGGTAAGGATGTTGGCAAGACTAAAGCTGATATATTGACAGCCTGAAAGCAAGACACTCTAGGGGAAAAGAAAAAACAGTAAAAGGTACATAAGAATATTCTTAAAAAATCACAGCAGTTTGTAGTCATTTAGAGTAGAAACAAGGTAGGCACCTACCTTGATCACATGGTATTATAATTGATGTTCCAAATTCTGCCTGTCTTCATGAGGAGATTAATTTCTGTTCTTCATACTGTGTTTGAAATGCAATATTATTGCTTAAAGGTATGAGTGGGGTGAACTCTCAAATGTGTTGAATAACTCAGCCCCCTACAGTGCTAGATAAATGAGTTCTTGCTGAGTTTCTTTCTAAAAGCTGCAGGGTACTGGTGCTTTGCTTCTAATCATTCATTTCCCTTTGGTTATATTCACATTACTAATAATGTTATATAGTGATCTTCTGTGAGGGCGTTTTTCTATTAATTTCTGATTTCTCATGTCACAATTGGAAAATAGTATAATGACCCCTTTCTCTTGGCCCTTATTGTTTTTTCTTTAGTTCTTTTAATCATGAACTGCTTATGAATTTTCAATGATGGAAACCTCAGTATGTCATTAATTCTGATACTCTTTTGTATTAACAGCCTCTGACATTTTCCAAACTTTGCTTTAACTGGACTGGGGGGGATGGGGTGGGAAGAGGGGAGATTAATCCTCCATTTTTTGTAGGTTGAGATATTGAGGTACGACAGATACCATGTGTAGTAACAGTATTACAAGTCTCTGTGCTGGGGCTTGGAACTATTAATCTTGGCGTGAATCACTTGGGACATGTTACTTATGTCTTTCACTGTGGTTAAACTCCTCCAGGGGAGGTTGGGCTAGTGGTGCCAAAGGGTGGAGGGGGGATTGACTGATCTGTTAAGTAGCCTTTTATCTGAGAGTCTAGTTTCTCATTAGTAGTAGATGATTGGAAATATGGATTTTGTTTTTAATTAGTCTCTCTAGGGATGAGAGGCTTATTTTTGAAGAATGGAATTTTAAGGAAACCTGACAACCTCAGTTTTCATGTGACTGAAAAATTTTGGCAGCTGAAAACGCTTTCACAACTAGGAGTCAGAGCCAGACTTTCCAGTGGCTCAGCTGCTCTTGGGGAGTTAGACTCATGGATACCTGTACCCTTGTTCTCAGGTCACAGCGGTTCCTTTTAGGGTGTTGCTCATGGGACTTTTATGCTCCTTCTTTCCTAATGGCTCCAATGGCTCCACAGGGTTTATCCTTCCATCGTGTGCATTATAAAGATCTTCATTACTCCATCTCATATGTGAGCATTTTAATTAGGTCCCTTGATATCTGCCACAGGCGTACGGCTGCATAATGCTTCATTATCTCTATAAGAAAGATATTTTCCTCCTCTCTCATATCACCATAAAATTATAATGCTACTGTATTACCACAGTTTTACAAGTTGAGAGGCAGAGAGTTTGGTTGTTTTGCCCAGGATCCTGTAGGAAAATAGAGGAGTAGCTAAAAGTGAACAGACTTTGGAAGCCACCAGTTTGTTTCCCTGTGCACTGCATGATAACACCCTGACAGATGGTCATCAAGTTCCTATTGGACTCTTCCCATAGAGTGAGGCAACCAGTTCTCTTGTTGTGCAGTTCTAGTGGTTATAGAAAGTTTTCAGCTGAAATTTGCTTTTCTCTAACTTCACCTATTGATTCTTAATTCTTCTCTCCTGAGACCGTGTTTGTACCTACTTCTACAGGACTTGTCTTGAAATATCTGGGCAGCTTCCAAGCCTCCTCATAGTTTTCTCCTCTCTAAACTAAATAGTCTGTCCATCCCTTTCAACTGTTACTTAAATCTTCTGGTCTCCAGATTCCTCACCATACCGACTGCTCTTCTTTGGACATGCTCTCAATGTAAAATGACCCTTTTAGGTTCAAATGACTTAAAAATGTTACTTGAGGTATTGTCTGTCTAGCCAAATGCTTAGTAGGACTTATTTTCTCCTGAGGTCTAACTTGTATCATGACCTAGAAGGAGATCTATGCTTTTTATGCTTCTGTTCTGGAATCACTGAAAAGGTAGTGAGTTCCGCGTCATTGGATATGTGAAGCAGTTGCACATAATGTCAGGGATGTTATAGATAAAAACAAACAGAAAGCATGTTGGGAGTGTGATGTCCTTACAAGAATAGATTAAAATGGCTATTTAAAAAGATACCTTTAGGGGCCGGCCCGGTGGTGCAGCGGTTTAGTTCGTGCTTGGCAGCCCGGGGTTCGCAGGTTCGGATCCCGGACGCCCGCGGACTCAATGCTTGTCAGCCACGCCGTGGCGGCGTCCCATATAAAGTAGAGGAAGATGGGCACGATGTTAGCCCAGGGCCAGTCTTCCTCAGCAAAAAGAGGAGGATTAGCAACGGATGTTAGCTCAGGGCTGGTCTTCCTCACCAAAAAAAAAAAAAAAAAAAGATACCTTTATGAAATACCAACTATAAAATATAGGGCATATTAGAGTTCTTAATATTGGGAATAATATTTGAGTGAATATTCTTCTCTTTGAAGGGCACTTAGATGATTTTGTTCTTTGACCAATCACTGAATGACCTTGTAAGGATATTTTGCATGTGTGAAAGACTGCATCTTTTGTCAAAAACATCAAGTTCTCAAAGATTACGTCAATATTTTCCCTTCATGTCAACATGTAGCACTTTCGTTTTCTCCACATTTGCCCACATTGTTTACTTGCTCTTTATAGAGTCCACATTTGGGGCAGTACAACTAGGTTGTTACGGACTTTTAGAAAACTCTTAATCAGTACTGTTATTAGCATTGTTTTGTCCATTGCCAACTACTCACCCAAATTTTCTCTACTAGGATAATGTTAACTGTGCTTTGTTAGATGATCTCAGCCATTTATCAATGATGATTTTGTAAATGGAATATTGTTCACTTTTAATCCTAAAATCAAATTATTGAAATAGATATTGACCTTACTATAAATTCGGGGCTGTGTAGCTGATAGATTTTGCCAAATTATGGCAATGGGAGTTTTTGTGGTGACTATTGTAAGGCAAGTAATTCTTTAGTGACTGTGTTAACATTTCTACTGTAGTGTAGAGAGTCTTATTTATTTTTTTCCATGAAGTAATTTTTAAAATGTGTGGCTGTTGTGTCCAATAATATGTTGCATATAAGGACATTCAATGAGAGGGTTCTTGTGTTACAAGGAAAGGATGTTAAAAAACCAAAATCTCTCAAGTAAATTGTGGTCTGTAACAGTTCCACCCTCGGGGAAGGGAGGCTTGTTGAAACTTCCATAACTATTAATATTGAGAAAGAGCATGAATGTCTAGTTGGACTGAAGGCTCTAGCCATCTTATCAAGCCAGGGCTACAAAAGTAGGATCAATTTGCATCCCTTTTTGGCCCGCTAATGAAAATGAAGGTGGGGGGAGTATACGGATAGTATGTTGGGTCCTTTGACAAGTACGTGTAGAGTGTGAGTCATGAATATTTCCCATTTCTTGATTTTAGCAATTGTCTCCCCAAAGTCACTCACCAGAAATATACAGTAAGAAGTTGAATTTGCTTGGATCACTTGACTTGTTTTAGAGAATGGATGAGAAAGGCTTCCAGCTGGAGCTGTCAGTTTTTTTCTGCAGCAGATGCCTGCCCTTAGCCTGTTGTGAGGATAACTTGATACACTCCTTCCTCTTTTTGCTAACATGAAGCACACTATCCTGGCTTTTGTAGGCCCCCTGGCTGTAAGGCCGACGCGGGGTCTGGTTAGTACACAGAGCTTTGAGGCATGGAGAAGGATCTCAGGCCCTGGTTTTCCACTGGTTGCTGGATGACCTTGGGCAAGTGAGTCAACCTCTTCTCTATTTTCTTTCCCACTTTATAAAATTGAGACTTTCTTTTTCTCCTTAGTCTTAAAGAAAAAAAGTTTAAAACAATTAAAGATAAATAAGAGTTTCTTGAATGAGCTAACACCTATCTGGATACTTTAGTTAATATAGATAGGTAATATTGATAGATAATATAGACTTTTCAGACTACTAGAATAAATTAAAATGCCCCAGATGGGTTCAATATGTATTTCAGATTGTTTGTGTTAAATAAAAGATGTAAGTCTGGTCTAATTTATATAAATCATTTCAGTCTCTTGAGGAAAAGCAATGTACTTATTTATGTTGTCCGTGTAAAGTGTATTAGAGCATTAAAGAACTTCCGGGGACACTGAAGGATTGTTGAGTCATATAAACCCTTAAAATCCCTCCGGGGAGTCTAGTTGATTCATGTGAACCCTCCAAAATCATCTAGTTAACCAAATTTTTTAATTGTATCAGAACTATTTCATCTCTGTAGGGCTCATTTTTTAATTTAGTTTTGCTCTGTTTTAAAAAAAACAGTGGATGAATTATGCCCATTCTAGAAAAGTATTTGGGTTCCAGTTTACACAGGTTTAATTACAGTTTTTGTATCCCAGAGGTCTATTTCTATTATGCCTTTAAAATCCTATTAGCTCATGAACACTCTGTTACTCATATTTGGGTGCCCTGTGAACCTATAGACTTCGGTAACCTGAGCTGCAGTCTGCAGTTTATAATGCAATCTGCTCTTAGGTGTATGACCATAAAAATCCTTAAAGGGAATCCTCTGCTTATGGACCTAAAAGTGTTGTACTTGAGGTGACAGTGAGGCCAAACTCTGATGTGAAAAGGTTTTGAAACTTTTGTCTAATAGAATAAGTCGGTGACTCATTGTAGTTCCCTTGCTTTTTATTCCCGTGAGCCATAGAAAGAACCCACAGTAGGGGGTTGGAAATATTCTTTCTTATGATTGTGGGATGACAGAGTGTTTGCTTTTTCCAACCACCATATGTGGTGATTAGGCTCTTCGGAATGACATTGGGGTACTCTGAACAAACAGCAGCAGCCTTTGAAATAACTTGTAATAAATAAAGTATGTAAGACATTTTCCCCAGCCAGATGTAACGTTCAATAGGAGCGGAATAAATTTAAAATGACCTCCTACAGGAAGATTTGAGGAACGCCTAGGTGTACTGAGAAAGCAGTCATGCTGTTAGAAATAAGCAAACTCCTTTCCTGTTTTCAGGTGAGAGTATATGATTTAAGTGTACATTTAAATTTTGTTTTCAGGATTTCTGGGATTACTTAGAAAATGCATTGATTTATAAAATCTAAAACCTCCAGTGAACTAATAGTGAATTTTAGCTATTATAGTCTTTGTTTCCAATATTCAAAAACATTTAAGCAGATAGTGCCCTTTGGTGTGGTTCATTTTCCTGAATGGTTAGTAACTGATCGAATTTTGTAAATTAAGATGTATTTTACGTATAGTACAGTGAAATCCAATGCCTGGGGGAGTTCTGGAAGGGTGGCATCTACACCTGTGCCTCTGATTTCCCTCTCAACCACCTAAAACAGCAGCTTCAGAATTTCTAGAAGGACAGTGGGGGGTCTGAGCAGGGGACAGCTTGAGGACTGGTCCTGAAGCAGTGTTTTCTTTGCGGTGCTTTTACCTGGGTTTTGTGTTTATTTAGATGGGTTTGGGATGGAGGGCTTTATATCTGTCATAGCCGGCCTTTGATGCCTTTACTGCTCTTCAAATCAGACCTGAGCCAGAACAGCCACGTGTGCAGACATTCGAGGTGTACTCCGACTGAGATTGTGACCAACCTGGGCTCTCAGAAGGCTTCAGAACTTTGTTCTCCTCTCTGCAGGATGGGAGGGGAAGACATGAGCAGTGGAGAGACCTGGTGTGAGGACCTGGACCTCAGTGCTGCCTGGGAGCCTGAGAACACCTCAGGGAGGCCTGGCGCCTTGCCCAGTAGTCCAGTGGCAAGGACTCTTTACTACAGCACTATAGAAGACATCCTGCCAAACTGGGATATGCTAAAGGCATTCTCATTAAAATTAGGTATTCAATCAATTTATTCCTTGGACAGTTTTTCATTGAGCACCTTCTAGAACTTTCTAGATGTTCTAGAAATGGAGGACATAGCAGTAAACAGAAGACAATATTTTGCCCTCTCAGAGCGTAGATTCTGTTGGGGGGATAGTCAGCAATGTATTTGTATTTAGGTCAGGTCATGATAAATTTTATGAAGAACGGTGACGTTTAAAGGGGTAGCGAGGTGAAAGGAGGTGCTATGTTACACGACTGGTCAGGAATAACCACTCTCGGATGGGGCCTTTTGAGCAGATAGTTAAGTAAAGAAGGAAGCTATGTAAATATCTGGGGAGGAAGAGTAGGCAGCATTAATAGCATGTGCAAAGGGCCTAAGGGAGGAATATGGTTGGCCTGTTGGAGTAACAGCAACAAGGCTGGTGTGGTTGTAGAAGATAAAGTTGTAGAAGTAACCAGCAGCAGCTCTCACCATTATTAATCAACACTATTCTGGAGGATCTAAATAATGATATGACTAGAAAATTTAAAAAACTGTTATAAATATAGAAAAGAAAAATTATTTGTATTTTAGAGGACATGTTTGTATACTTGTGAAACCCAGGAGACTTTAGTTAAACAATTGAGAATTAAAAAAATAATTGAGGAAGGAAGCTTGATATACAACGATTATTAAAAAATCTGTAGTTTTCTCCTATACTAGTGGTAAATAGCCAGAAATGGAAAATGACCAAAAGATCCTATTCATAATCAAAGCAAATAACCTATAAAATCTTTAAGAATACACTTTACAAGAAAGATAGTGAATGTATGAAGAAAATAATAAGATCTTACAGAAGGGCTTAAAACAAGATGAGCATACTGTGTTCTCGGTTGGCAAAGCATATAAACACCATTTAATGTAACCCCAATTTCAATCCTAATGGAGGTTTTTAGTTTTTTTTGTTTTAACTGCCTAAAAATATTTGAAACTTTTTATAGAAGAATAAATGCCCCCAAATACCCAAGAAAGTTTTCTATTAGCTGAAATTAAAACTACTGCAAAGCCATGCTAACAGTCTATAACTAGCAATTAACATGCAGCTCAGGGTTCAGCAAGCTTTGTAAAAGGCCAGATAGTAACATTTTCAACTTTGTGGGCCACGTAGTCTGTCTTGACTGCTCAGCTCTGCCTTTACACCAAGAAAGCAGCTGTATGGGTGTCACTGGATTTATTTTTTACCTGTGGTTTGCCAATTCGTGCTATAAATCTTAGAACAAAATAGTGCTCAGAAATAGATAACACAATATGCGACAAAGGTGATATTTCAAGTCACTTGGAAAAGATAGTTTGTATAATAAATGGTGCTGACAAAGTTTATATTAATCTGAAAAAAATAACATTAAATTCCTACCTAATAAATTCCACAAAAATAAATTCTTGATATGTGAAGATTTAGACATAAAAACTAAACAATAAAATAATACAAGAAAATATAAGAGAATATTATGTTATTTAGGAGTGGAGGAGATATTTTTAAACAAGACAGAAAATATAGAAGCTGTAAAGAAAGGAGAGAGCTGGGGCTGGCCTGATGGCACAGCAGTTAAGTTCACGCACTCTGCTTCGGTGGCTTGGGGTTTGCCAGTTTGGATCCTGGGCGCGGACCGATGCACCGTTTGTCAAGCCATGCTGAGGCAGCGTCCCACATAGAGCAACTAGAAGGATGCACAACTGTGATATACAACTATCTACTGGGGCTTTGGGGAGGAAAAAAAAATGAAAAAGGAGGAAGATTGGCAACAGATGTTAGCTCAGGGCCAATCTTCAAAAAAAAAAAGATATTTGACTACATGTAAGTGAAATTTTGTTTATGGCAAAGTTACAAAATTTGATAACACAATCTATAAACAAATAAAAATGTCAGTCTATGGAAAATATTTGTAACATATGTAAAGAAGAAGGGCTAATATCCATAACATGCAAAGTGCCTCTACGGTTGACCCAGTGAAAAAAGGGCAAAGTTCTTGAAAAGAGAAACCAAATGGCCAATGGCTATAGGAAAAGATGCTCAGAGTCGCTAGAAGCTGTGTTCTTCTTCCATAAAATGGGGTGATTATGGTACCCACATCATACTATTGTTGGAAGGATTAAATCAGATAATACAGATAAAGTATTAAAGTGCTTGGCACATGGTATGTACTCAACAAATGTATTGATGACCCTGTAGAAATAAAAGACTGCATAGGTGAGGATTGCTGAGAAAGGATGGGTATTGCAGTTTTGTTTGTAGTTGTGAATAACTGGAAACCAACTGAAGGGCCCATCAATAGGGAAATAATTGAATAAATTCTCGTGTATCATCTCTGTGGAATTTTATGCAGTTATTAAACTAGTTTAAATTATATCCATAGGTCTAGATTTTAGAGAAATATGGAAAATATAATTTCAGTGTTATAGAATTATATGGCAAAAGCCATTTGATACGTTTTTATATGATGCTGAAACATTAAATTTCTACATTTAAAAATCACTATTTTGATGCAGAACAGTCTAAAAACAGATTATATGATTCACTGCCTTCTTCCAATACACCTTTCAGCATTTGATCTCTCCCTCTCTTTTTTTTTTAAATTCAGGGTCATTACAGCATAATTCTTGTTCTGGGTTAAAATACCAGGATGCTTGCAGAGAACTAAAGTGTAGAGGTATTTGCCATCAATGCCCTAGCTTCTGGGATATTCCCTGCTTTTTTTTTTTTTAAGACTTTTTTAGAGCAGTTTTAGGTTTACAAAAAATTGGGAGGAAGGTACAGAGATTTCCCATTTACTCCCTGCCCTGACACATGCATAGCCTCCGCCATTATCAACATCACTCATCAGAATGGTGCCTTTTTTTTTAAATCAAAGATGAACCTAGATTGCCATATCACAATCACCCAAAGCCCGTAGTTAACTTAGGATTCCCTCTTGATGTTGTATATTCTATGGGTTTGAACAAATGTATAATGACATGTATCCATCATTATAGTATCAGAGTATTTTCACTGCCCTAAAAATCCTCTATGCTCAGCTCATTCATCCCTCCTCTCCACCCCCACTGGCAACCACTGAACTTCTTACTGTCTCCATAGTTTTGCCTTTCCCAGAATGTTGTATGGTTGGAATCATACAGTATATAGCCTTTCAGATTGGCTTCTTTCACTTAGTAGTATGCATTTAAGGTTCCTCCATGTCTTTTCATGGTTTGATAGCTCATTTCTTTTTAGTGCTGAATAATATTCCATTGTCTTGATGTATCACAGTTTATTTATCTATTGATCTACTGAAGGACATCTCGGTTGCTTCGAAGTTTTGGCAATTACAAATAAAGCTGCTGTAAATATCTATGTGCAGGTTTTTGTATGGGTGTATGATTTCATCTTTGGATAAATACCAAGGAGCGTGAATGCTGGATCATATGGTAAGAAACTGTTTAGTTGTGTAAGAAACTGCCAAACTGTCTTCCAAAGTGCCTGTACCATTTTGCATTTCCACCAGCAATGAATGAGAGTTCCTGTTGCTCTATGTCCTCATCAGCATTTGGTGGTGTCAGTTGCTGGATTTTGGCCATTCTAATAGGTCTGTGGTGGTATATCGTTGTTTTAATTTGCATTTCCCTAATGACATATGATGTGGAGCATCTTTTCATATGCTTATTTGCCATTTGTATATCTTCTTTGGTGAGGTGTTAAGATCTTTGACCCATTTTTCAATACGGTTGTTTGTTTTCTTATTGTTGAGTTTTAAGAGTTCTTTGTGTATTTTGGATAATAGTCCTTTGTTAGATGTCTTTTGCAAATATTTTCTCCTACTGTGGCTTGTCTTCTCATTCTCTTGATGTACTGTCTTTGGCAGAGCAGGAGTTTTAAATTTTAATGAAGTCCAGCTTATCAATTATTTCTTTCATGGATAGTGGCTTTGGTCTTCTATCTAAAACACTGCCGACGCCTCTGCTGACTGCACCACACCCCCCCCCCCCCAGCCTCCTAGCAGCCGATTTAGAACTGGTGCAGACCAGGGGAATCCAACAGTTTAAAACAAAGCATCTTAAACTTCTGTGGCGGCTGTTGACATGATATGATTTCTGCCCAGTGCTCTTAATGTCAAAGTGCAGAAATTCAGTAAAGTGTGGGCAAAGTGATTTTTGTACTGGTCTGTTTTCTCCTTTGCTGTCAGGCTCTCACCTGTCCCTTCCCTCTACAAACTTCCTGTCAAATTTGTTTCTCTATATCTCTTCTCCCCCCTTTTTTTTTCCCTTTTCTCTCTTTTTATCTCTGTTTCTTACTAGGAAAGAGAGCTGGAATTGGTATTGTGTACAAGTTTGAGATCCCATAGGCCTGAAGGGAGAGGACTTTTGTAAGAGCAATGTGAGTGAGCTTTAGACTATGGACATTACATGTCTTTGGGATAAAAAATAGAGATTTTTTTCCTTCTAGAATTAGTTGTGTTCTGTATAACAGAATTCTGGAGAAGTGGGAGATGATGCTATATGTGAACATTCCTTACTCTTTATTAACTTTATGATCTTCCGACATTCCAGTTTGAATACATAATATGAATCACTCATTTGTTTACTCAGCAAATATATATTGTGGACCTACTATGATTATGCATCTGGCCATTGGGGATACAGTGGTAAGCAGAATAAACATGGTTCCTGCCTTCACAGAGATTACAGACTAATGGGGGAGAGAGTCATTAATCAAAACAAACAAACGAAAAATCATAGAAAGGTAAATTTATAGTGGGGACAAAACTGTAGAGCTATTTTCAAGGTCACTTAAGAAATCTTAAAACCTCCAGAGTAATACAAAGTAAACATTTAGTTTAACTAAAATTTGACTTAATTGCAAATCAGTTATACTTTTTGTGGAATCCATACCTCAGGAAGAAAAAAAATTTTTTTTCTAGTCCCAGCACAGTGCTTTTCTATAATATATGCCCAAATATTGAGACATTTGACTAGAGATAAATAAATATAACTAGAATCATAACTTACTGTATTTCAAAAGCATATTTTTCCATGGATAGTTACCACACTGTTATCAGTATTAACATGTGAAAATGATTTATACCCTTGCATCAACCACAGAGATTTTCCGTTATAATGGTGACTAAACTAGTTCTATTGAACTGTCAACAGAGAGAAAAGTAGGCATTCTTTGCAAATAATAAACTAATTGTGATTCTGCAGTAGATCTGTTTTATAGATCTAAGTATTTGTTTATCATGCTTTTCCCAGAAGTCTGCTCTTTCATCAAAGAATTTACAATGGGGCTCCTATAAACAGTGGAATCCCTTTTTTTCTGTGATATACACACACAGTTGTATTCTCTCTATAGCATATATATGTATATATGTGCGTATGTGTGTGTGTATATATATATGTACATGCACTATACATAAATATATATGAACGTATTCTCTCTCTCACTTTATGGCAAGCACATTAAAAAACACAACAAAAATCTAAGACAAATATTGCCCAGGACTCCATCCCTTAATTAAGTCATTATCATTTGTTCATATCACCCTGTGAATGTGTAATTAGCATAGTAATATATAACAGTATCATAGGTAGAATTTAATATTTTAAAAATATTTTCATTTAATGCTTTGCTACTATCTTTTGCTTTTAAAATTCTTCCTTCCCCTCCCCTCATTGCCCATCCCCCAACTAATATATCCAATGGCAATAGCTTAATGTTTTTAAGTACCAAGTGCTTTCTTGGATTTAATCATTGTTTCTATTTTGGCATAATCTTTGCTTTTATCTAATTGGCATAGAAGCCTAAAATGTCTTAATTCCAGTAAAAATCAAAATCTGATTCCATTTTATTTTCAAAGGTTCTGATTTCCACTTTAATCCATTTCTTAAGATAGCTCATAATGTTTATCAACCTAGCTGTATCCAGGGCAATGGCCTTTCTCAAATCCTTTTAGTATGACTTTTACAAAAGGAATTCTGTAATTATACAATGAAACCTACTTGGTGTCATTCCCACCTGAGAATCAAAATTAGTGACCTCTATCTAAACATTTACATTCTTTTACACCTTGGAGGAGGCCATTATTGTTCTTACCTGACTCTGGATTATTTCTGTCTGTCTTGGTAGTTTCCAGCTATTTTCAGAACGAAGTGCTTATTACTGTGAGCCCTATTCATCTTAATTACATTTCCTTAGCTCAGAGGGATTATTTAGAATTTCTTTAGGTAAATGCCATATCTGTTTGTAGTTCTTAATCTTTCATTTTATCTGCTTTACTTGTCACATGTTCAATGAAATGGAGTACCACTGTTGAGTCTCAGTTTGTTAGATCCCCTCCTCGTTCGTGACATTCTAAATGTACATCAGGTATTATTCAGAGGCCTCTCAAAGGAGTTTACCTTTCATTTCCTGAAATTCTAAACTCCAATCAGTCAAGCAGAATGTAAATAACAGTTGTACAGAGGACATAGTGTCAGTCACACAACCTTGTGCTTTTTTATTATTCCATGAAAAAACTAAGAAAATAGTTTTAAAAGAACACTGTGGCTATTTAGTTGGATATTGATAGTTGGGGACTTAACTTTTTGTTGGCTGTGATCAGAGAGAATAGTGTTGCCTTGGCTAGAGGCGTAGGCGTTTATGTCTGTATGTAAGTCCAGAGCTGGGGTGAAAGTTTTGGATAAGTTAGTAACTTGATAATAAATGATATCTTAAAGTTACATTGTTCTTTAGTTTTCAGAGCAGATGATAGCAGCAGCAGTAACAGTAATACTTCTAGTGTTGAGCGTTGGCCAGGCATGTTACATTTGCTCCTCTTTTAATCCTCAACCTTGGCGATAGTTGCCATGACCATTTCCATTTTACTTTTGAGAAACATGCTTGGACAAGTTGAGTAACTAACCTGTGGTTAATTGCTGAAAATATAAAAGCCAATTCCTAGAATATTTCTTCTACAAAGCAGAAGAGATTATTTTTGAATTAGTGTCTGAGCTGGGATTTGAACCTAGGTTAATCTGATACCAAAGTCTATGTTCTTGATCTTTAAAGTGTCTTTCTTCTGATTTGATTGTCATATTACAGTCATGCAATGCATCGATGGACTGCATATATGATGGAGGCCCCATTAGATTAGTACCATACAGCCTAGGCGTGTAGTGGGCTATACCATCTAGGTTTGTGTAAGTACACTCTATGATGTTCACACAGCAACGAAATCGCCAAACGACACATTTCTCGAAATGTATCCCCATCGTTAAGTGGTGCATGACTGTAATACTTTGCAGAAAAGTCTGTGCTTTTTCTAAGGTCAACTTTTAACGTGAAGTAAAACAATTACTAATTGTTTTCATAAAGATTTACTTTAAGAGAAATTTAGATGGGTTAGAATGAGCTTGGAAGAGAACCAACAACAGAGTAAGGAAATTTAAGCCATATTATTGTAGAAAACATTGTAGAGACTTCATTTTGAGACTGTTCTATAACAGAATTGAAAGTATTTTTCAAATATTTGAAGGTGGAAATTGGTGGAGAGTTTAGCTTTGTTCTTTATAGGTTGGACAGATAAATTTAGGACCACTTGGTAGATGCTTTAGAGCAACAGGTTTTCACTTGGTTTAAGGAGGAACTCTTTGCATGGATGGGCTGTCTTAGAAAATAATGGGCTTTTTCTTACCAGCATGCTCAGAAAGAGGCTGGAAACAAGGACGCCACTGAGGATAATCAAGCATTTGGCTGGTTAAATAATTGAACTAGGTGATCAGATATAAAGTTCCTTCTAAACCTGCAATTCAGTGATTCTAACAACTTGGGAGAGAAGAGATTCTGCCTTATTACATTACTCATTACACATCTCACTACCTAGAAAAGTTCTATGTAAGTGATTTCTAGTGAAACTTATGCTCGTTAATCCCAGTGATTGTAGAAAATGCCTGAAACAAGGTTATTCATAATATCAAGCTCATGGGAAATCTTTCATCAAATGTGGTGATAATTGTTGCTAATGTTTCCTTAGTGTTTATTATGTGTCGGGCATTTTGTTAAGCACCTTGTATTTATTACCTTATTTACTCTTCACAGTAACTGTCTAGGGTAAGTACTGTTATTGTCTGTCCCCGTTTTATAGGTGAGAAGTTAAGTAACTCGCCCATAGCCAGTAAGTTGGCATGACCAGGACTTGAACTGAACGCTTTCAGACTCCACACCTCATACATTTAACTACTGCACTACCTTTCAACTTCCTAGCCCAGATCAGACATTGAAAATCAAGATAATTATTAAGCCAGGGTTCTCAGAATACGTTGCCTTTTGTTGTTACATCAGGAGAAAAATTTCAGGTCACATCCATCAGTCGGAGCAGACTGCTATAAGAAAAAGGAGTAAAATAGAAGGAAGAATGGGAGAAAGGGAGCAAGGAAGTTGTTGTGTAGAAACCATTTCATATGTAGTCGGATTATGTTATAAAACTTAAATGTATATTTTGAAGTTCTATTTTGGCTGGCATGATTTTATAAAACCATATTTACTCTCTCTCCTCCTTCCCCTCATTTCCTCCCCTTCCCTTCTCCTTGCCTTCCTTCTCTTCCTTTCTTTCCTTATTGCTGTTGAGATTATCTTTACATTATTCACTAAACAGTTAATTATTGACCACCTTAAGAGGGGAAATTTGTTCCTCTGTGATGAATCTCCACTCCTAGATGCTGATGTCAGTGTGTACAGGCGGTGTGCATCTCAGAGTGCACTCTCTGGGAACTGTGTGGATGAGAAAGCCATTGTCTTTTACGTTAGGTGATGAAGAGTATAGACCAGTGCCGTACAGTAGACTTTCTGCAATGATGGACGTTCTATATGTGCACTGTCCAGTATTGTAACCACTAGCCACATGTGCCTGCTGGGCACTTGAAATTGAAATGGGTTTAGTGTGACTGGGGTACTGAATTTTAATTTATTTAAATTTAAAATTAAATAGTCACATGTGCTAGTGACATTGATTGGACAGTGTGGGTCTGGACACTTAAGTGTCTGGAGTGATTGAATGCTTAACAGTGGGAAGGTTATATTTTCAAATCATGTTTCCTTTAGTCTTTCTTTCTTTTTCTCTCCCTTTGTCTTTAAAAACTTTCTCTCACCTTTATTGCTATATAATTGACATATAACATTGTGTAAGTTTAAGGTGTACATGATAATTTGACACATATATTGTGATATGATTACCACAATAGGGTTAGTCCCCTCACATAATTACCTTTTTTCTTTTTGTGGTGAGAACATTTTAGATCTATTCTCTTAGCAACTTTGAAGTATATAGTAAAATATTGTTAACCATAGTCGCTGTCCTGAACAGTAGATCCCCAGAACTTATTCATCTTGTAACTGGAAGTTTGTACCCTTTGACCATCATCTCCTCATTTCTCTGACCTCCGAGGCCCCTAGCAACTATATTCTATTCTCAGTTTCTATGAGTTTGGCTTTTTTAGATTCCTCATATAAGTGAGATCATACAGAATTTGTTTTTCTTTGTCTGACTTATTTCACTTAGCCTAATGCCCTCGAGGCCCATCCATGTTGCTGCAAATAGCAGGATTTCCTTCTTTCTCGTGGCTGAATAATATTCCATTTTTGTATATATACACTACATCATGTTTATCCATTTATCTGTCAATGGACACTTTGGTTATTTCCATGTCTTGGCTATTTTAAATAATGTTGTAATGATGATGGGAGTACAGATATCTCTTCGAGATAGTGATTTCGTTTCCTTTGGATATATACTCAGAAGTGGCATTGTTGGATCATATGGTAGTTCAACTTTTAATTTTTTGAGGAACCTCCGTATTCTTTTCCAACTGTGGCTGTACTAGTTTGCATTCACGTCCAACAGTGCACAAAGTTTCCGTTTTCTCCACATCCTTGCCAGCACTTGTTATCTCTTATCTTTTTGATAATAGCCATTCTAATAGATGTGAGATGATATCTCATTGTGCTTTTGATTTGCATTTTCCTGATGATTAGTGATGTTGAGCATCTTTTCATGTGCCTGTTGGTCATCTGTATGTCTCTTTTGGAAAAGTGTCTATTCAGGTCTTTTGCCAATTAAAGAAAATTATTTTATTGAGGTCATATTGGTTTATAACATTGTGTAATTTCAGGTATATGTTATTATATATCAGTGCCCCTTTACCCCTTTTGCCCACCCTCCCACTCTCTTCCCTTCTGGTAACCACTATCTGTTCTCCTCATCCTTGTGTTTATCTTCCACATAGAAGTGAAATCATATGGTGTTTGTCTTTCTCTGTCTGGCTTATTTCGCTTAACCTAATACCCTCAAGGTCCATCCATGTTGTTGCAAATAGGACGATTTTGTCTTTTATTATGGTTGAGTAGTATTCCATTGTATATGTATACCACATCTTCTTTATCCATTTGTCAGTTGGTGGGCACTTTGGTTGCTTCCACCTCTTGGCTATTGTGAATAATGCTGCGATGAACATAGGGGTATATAAATCTCTTTGTGTTGTTGATTTCACGTTCTTTGGATAAATACCCAGTAGTGGGACAGGTGGATCTTTTGGTATTTCTATTTTTAATTTTTTGAGAATTCTCCATACTGTTTTCCATAGTGGCTGCATCAGTTTGCATTCCCATCAGTAGTGTATGAGGGTTCCCTTTCCTCCACATCCTCTCCAACATTTGTTATTTCTTGTCTTGTTAATTATAGCCATTCTTACGGGTGTGAGGTGATATCTCATTGTAGTTTTGATTTGCATTTCCCTAATAATTAGTGATGTTGAACATCTTTTCCTGTACCCATTGACCATCTGTATATCTTCTTTGGCAAAATGTCTGTTCATGTCCTCTGCCCATTTTTTGATCGTGGTGTTTGTTTTTTTTTGAGTTGTATGAGTTCTTTATATATTTTGGAAATTAACCCCTTGTCGGATATATGATTTGCAAATATTTTCTCCCAGTTGGTGGGCTGTCTTTTTGTTTTGTTCATGGTTTTAGTCTGAACGTGGTTTTAGTCTGAACTTTAAAAAGTTCACTTTTTGGTCTGATGTAGTCCCATTTGTTTATTTTTTCTTTGTTTCCCTTGCCTGAGTAGACATTGTATTCGAAAAGATGCTGCTAAAACTGATGTTAAAGAGTGTACTACCTATATTTTCTACTATGGTTTCAGGTCTTACATGCAAGTCTTTAATCCATTTTGAGTTAATTTTTGTGTATGGTGTAAGATAATGGTGGCTGTCCAGTTTTCCCAACACCATTTATTGAAGAAACTTTCCTGTCTTCATTGTATTTTCTTGGCTCCTTTGTCAAAGATTAGCTGTCCATAGATGTGTGGGTTTATTTCTGGGCTTTCAATTCTGTTCTGTTGTTCTGTGTGTCTGTTTTTGTGCCCATACCATGCTGTTTTGATTACTATAGCTTTGTGGTATATTTTGACGTCAGGGATTGTGATGCCTCCAGCTTTGTTCTTTTTCCTCAGGATTGCTTTGGCTATTCTGGGTCTTTTGTTGCCCCATATAATTTTAGGATTCTTTGTTCTATTTCCATGAAGAATGTCACTGGGATTCTGATGGGATTGCATTGAATCTGTAGATTGCTTTAGGTAGTGTGGAAATTTTACCTGTGTTTGTTCTTTCAATCCATGAGCATGGAATATCTTTCCATTTCTTTATGTCCTCTTCGATTTCTTTCAATAATATTTTATAGTTTTCAGTGCATAGGTCTTTCACCTCCTTGGTTAAATTTATTCCTAGATATTATTCTTTTTGTTGTGATTGTAGATGGGATTGTATTCTTGACTTCTCTTTCTACTAGTTCATCATTAGTGTATAGAAATGCAACTGATTTTTGTAAGTTGATTTTTATACCCTGCAACTTTGCTGTAGTTGTTGATTATTTCTAATGGTTTTCTGGTGGATTCTTTAGGGTTTTCTATCTATAAAATCATGTTGTCCCCAAACAGTGAGAGTTTTACTTCTTCCTTTCCAATTTGGCTACCTTTTATTTCTTTTTCTTGCCTGATTGCTCTGGCCAAAACTCTAGTACTGTGTTGAATAGGAGTGGCAAGAGTGAGCACCCTTGTCTTGTTCCTGTTCTCAAAGGGCTGGCTTTCAGTGTTTCACCGTTAAGTGTGATGTGGCCTATGGGTCTGTCATATATGGCTTTGATTATGTTGAGGTCCTTTCCTTCTATACCCATTTTATTGAGAATTTTTATCATAAATTGATGTTGGATCTCGTCAAATGCTTTCTCTGCATCTATTGAGACAGTTGTCTGGTTTTTATTCCTCATTTTATTAATGTGGTATGTCACGTTGATTGATTTGTGGATGTTGAACCATCCCTGCATCCCTGGTTTAAATCCCACTTGATCATGGTGTATGATCCTTTTAATGTATTGCTGTATTTGATTTGCAAATATTTGATTGAGGATTTTTGTATCTATTTTCATCAGCGATATTGGCCTGTAATTTTCCTTTGTGTTGTCTGGTTTGGTATTAGGGTAATGTTGGGCTCATAGAATGAGTTAGGAAGTGTTCTGTCTTCTTCTATTTTTGGAATATTTTGAGAAGGATGGGTGTTAAATCTTCTTTGAATGTTTGGTAGAATTCTCCAGAGAAGCCATCTGGTCCTGGACTTTTATTATTTGGGAGGTTTTTGATGACTGTTTCAATCTCTTTACTTGTGATTGGTCTATTCAGAGTCTCTATTTTTTCTTGATTCAGTTTTGGGAGGTTGTATGTGTCTAAGAATTTATCCATTTCTTCTAGATTATCCAAATTGTTGGCATATAGTCTTTCATAGTATTTTCTTATAATCCTTTGCATTTTTGTAGTATCTCCTCTTTCATTTTTAATTTTATTTATTTGAGACTTCTCTTTTTCTTAATGAGTCTGGCTAATGGTTTGTCAATTTTGTTTATCATCTCAAGGAACCAGTTCTTAGTTTCATTGTCTTTTGTTTTTTTAGTCTCTATTTCATTTTTTTCTGCTCTAAGTTTTACTATTTCCCTCTTTCTGCTGACATTGGGCTTTGTTTGTTCTTTTTCTAATTCTGTTAGGTATAGTTTAAGATTATTTATTTGTATTTTTCCTGTTTGTTGAGGTAGGCCTGCATTGCTATAAATTTCCATGCTAGTACCGCTTTTGTTGCATCCCGTAAGAGTTGGTATGTTGTGTTTTCACTTTCATTTGTCTCCAGATATTTTTTGATTTCTCCTTTTATTTCTTCTTTGATCTAATGGTTGTTCAGTAGCATGTTGTTTAGTCTCCACATATTTGTGACTTTCCCTGCTTTTTTCTTGTGGTTGATTTCTAGTTTCAAAGCACTGTGGTCAGAAAAGATGCTTGATATGATTTCAATCTTCCTAAATTTATTGAGGCTTG
Organism: Tapirus indicus; assembly: GCA_031878705.1. Taxonomy (NCBI): domain Eukaryota; kingdom Metazoa; phylum Chordata; class Mammalia; order Perissodactyla; family Tapiridae; genus Tapirus; species Tapirus indicus. Next base: position 7,600,004 of record CM062933.1, read on the forward strand.
CCTTATTTCACAACATATGGTCTGTCTTTGAGAATGTTCCATGTGCACTTGAGAAGAATGTGTATTCTGCTGTTTGTGGATGGAATGTTCTATATACATCTATTAAGTCCACCTGATCTAGTGTTTCATTTAAGGCCACCGTTTCCTTGTTGACTTTCTGTCTGGGTGATCTATCCATTGATGTAAGTTGGGTTTTGAGATCCCCTACTATCATTGTGTTGCTGTCAGTTTCTCCCTTTAGGTCTGTTAATAGTTGCTTTATATATTTTGATGCTCCTGTGTTAGGTGCATCTATATTCATAAGTGTTATGTCCTCTTGGTGGAATGTCCCTTTTATCATTGTATACCTCCCCTCTTTGTCTCTCCTTGCCTTTTTTATCTTGAAGTCTGCTTTGTCTGATATAAGTATGGCAAGACCTTCTTTCTTTTGCCTGCCATTTGCTTGGAATATCATCTTCCATCCCTTCACTCTGAGCCAATGTTTGTCTTTAGAGCTGTGTTTTCTAGAGGTAGCGTATTGTTGGGTCTTGTTTTGTAATACATCCAGCCACTCTGTGTCTTTTGGTTAGTGACTTCAGTCCATTTAGGGGTAGAGCAATTATTGGTATACGAGGGCTTAATACTGCCGTTTTATGTCTTGTTTTCTGGTTGTTCTATATTTCCATTATTCTTTTCCCTTGTATTTCTGACTGCCATTTCAGTTTCGTGGTTTTCTGTAATGGTTTTCTCTTTATTTTTGATTTGTGGCTCTTCTCTGATTTTTTGTTTAGTATTTACCATGAAGGTTGTATAAAAGATCTCATAAATGAGATAGTCCATTTTCTGATAGCCTCTCATCTCCATTAGCCTAAGCATGTTCCGTCCCTTTCCTTTCCCCCTTCTGAGTTATTGTTGTCACAAGTTATTCTTTTTTGTGTTGTGAGTTTGTGACTAAATTGAAGTGTTTATAGTTATTTTTGATGTTTCCTTCCCTATGTTATAATTGTTTACTAGCCTGTTCTGATAGAGACCTGTGATTTTTTCTGTCTGTTTATCTCCTTGCTCAGAGCTCTGTAAACCTTAGGAGGGCTTCCTTCATCATTTCTTGTAAGTCATGTCTAGTGGCGATGAACTCTCTCAGCTTTTGTTTATCTGGGAAAGCTTTTATTTCTCCATCATATCTGAAGGATAGTTTTGCTGGATAGAATATTCTTGGCTAAAAGTTTTTGCCTTTTAATATTTTGAACATAGCATTCCATTTTCTCTCAGCCTGTAAGGTTTCTGCCTAGAAATCCACTGAAAGTCTGATAGGTTCCTTTGTAGGTTTTTTTCTTTTGCCTTGCTGCCCTTAATATTTTTTCTTTGTCATTAACTTTTGCTAGTTTTAGTATATGCCTCAGAGAAGGTCTTTTTGCATTGATGTAATTAGGAGTTTATTGGCTTCATGTACTTGTAAATCCAGTGCCTTTCCCAGATTTGGGAAGTTTTTAGCTCTTATTTGTTTGAACAAACTCTCTGCTCCTTTTCCCTCTCTTCTTCTAGAATACCTGTAATCCTTATGTTGCTTTTCCTAATTAAGTCAGATATTTCTCAAAGAATTTCTTCATTTTTTTATTATCTTAGTTTTCTCTCCTCCTCCACCTGTAGCATTTCTATATTTCTGTCTTCTAAGTCACTAATTCTGTCTTCCATAAGGTCAGCTCTGTTTTTTATGGTTTCTAGATTTCTTTTTTTCTCATTAATTGTGTTCTTCATATCCTGAACTTCTGTGTTTGTGGTTTTTTTTTTTTTTTTTTTTGTGAGGAAGACCAGCCCTGAGGTAATATCCGTTGCCAATCCTCCTCTTTTTTTCTGTAGAGGAAGACTGGCCCTGGGCTAACATCTGTGCCCGTCTTCCTCTACTTTATATGGGATGCTGCCACGACATGGCTGACAAGGAGTGCATTGGCCGGTGCCCAGGATCCAAACCAGCGAACCCCGGGCTGCCAAAGTGTGAGCTAAACTTTTGCGCCACCAGGTGGCCCCCCCGTATATATGTTTTTAAATGCTTCAATCTCTTTGGTGAAGTATTCTTTCTGTTCATTAATTTTATTCCTTAGCTCATTGAGCTGTCTGAGTTTTCTTGTAACTTTTTGAGTCTCTTTCTGACAACTCTTTTGAATTCTCTGTCATTTAGACTGTAATCTTCTGTGACTTCAGGATTCATTTCTGGAGACTTTTCATTTTCCTTCTGCTCCAAAGTGTTATTGTAGTTCTTCATGGTGTTTGAATTGATCCTCTCCTGGGGCCTTTTTGGTAGTATCAGGTCAGATTCCACCTGCCACTGCTGGGGAGGCCAGCAGGAGCTGTGTTTTCTGATCCTGCTCTGTCTGCCAGTAAGGGCTGCTGTGTGTTTGTGCAGGCTGGCCACAGCTTCTGGGCAGGTTGTGCTCGTGTGGGCAGGGCCACTGCAGTTGCGGTGGTTCCTCTGAGCTGCGGCAATTTGTGTGTGGTGTGCCTTCTTGGGGGCTGAGCAGCTGCCACTCAGTGGGGAGCATTTGCATGGGCAGGGCCACCTCTGTAGGTCAGTGCTCCTGCCTGGACTACCACTCTGAAAGGGTTTGCACAGGTGGGCCAGGCTGCCCCCACCTCTATTTACAGTTACACTGGTCCCTGTGTGAGGATCTGGGACCTGGATCGCTGCCATGAGGGGGGGAGGGGTCTGCTCACCTAGTTCTACTGCTCCCCAGGGATCACAACAAGGTGGTATGAAATCCTGGAAGCCAAATGAAGAAAGGGTCAAGGAGGAGGGTGTGGTCAGCTGTACCAGATGATACTGATAGGATCTCTAATGTGAGTACTGAGAACTGAGCAGTTGGTTTATCAACACAGATGTCTTTGGTGAACTTAATGAGAAAAATTTTAGTGAAATATTAGGGAAAAAACCTGACTGAGGTATGTTTAAGAGAAATGAAAGGAGAGGAATTGAAAGCTACTAATGTAGAAAATTGTCAAGGCGTTTTTTGGGAAAGGAGGAGCAAAGAAGGATGGTATGGGATTGGGGAAGTAGGCTCAAGAGAATGTTTTGTTTTCTTTATTTTAAAGAGGGAGGATAAATAAGAGCATAATGGGAATGTCCAGTACAAGCTCAGTTTTGAGTTTTTTGCTCATATATTGCATATATCTTTTCTAATTTATTCTGCTAGTGTTCCATTGTATGAATATCTCAAAATTGATTTATCTGTTCTCTCAATGGATCTTTAAGTTGTTTTCTTGCTTCCTCTATTACATACAGTCCTTCAGGGAATATTTTTGTTCATATTTCCTTGTGCATATGTGCACTATTTCTCTCTTGTAAATACCTGGAAATGAAACTTCTTGGTCATACTTTTTCTGTATTTTCAGCTTTAATAGGTATTTTCAAGTTGTTCTACAATGTGGAGGCACCATTTACACACTGACCAGCAGTATGTGAGATGGTTGTGATCTATCTGATTGAAATGATATCCTACTAGGTTCAAATCTGCATTTCCATCATTACTAATGAGGCTGAACATCTTTTCATAAGTGTGTTGGCCATTCTGGTTCCTCTTCTATAAATTCTCTCCCATTTTTCTATTGGAGAAAACTAAAAATTTCTTTTTGATTTGTGGAGTTCTTTATATTTTTTGGATAAGAAACCTTTATGAGTTATATATATATTGCAAATATCCTTTCTCAGCCTGTGGCTTGCATTTTTACTCTTTTAATGGTATCTTTTGATGCATAAAAGTTTAAAATTTGTTATGGTCAAATTTATTCATCTTTTTACTCATAGCTTGTGATTCTTCTGTCTCAAATTTTCCTATCATAAGATTATAAAAATATTCTTATATTTCTGTGAACAATTTTAAAGTTTTACCTTTCAAACTTAGGTCTTTAATCACCTTTCATCACATCTATATTTTGAGTGTCATTTGAGGTAGGAATTCTGTTTTATTTTTGACCCTGCACCTTTTTTTTTTTTTTTTTGTGGGGAAGATTAGCCCTGAGCTAACATCCATTGCCAATCCTCCTCTTTTTTACTGAGGAAGATTGACCCTGGGCTAACATCCATGCCCATCTTCCTCTACTTTATATGGGATGCCACCACAGCATGGCTTGACAAATGGTCTGTCAATCCACGCCCAGGATCCGAACCTGTGAACCCTGGACACCAGAGCGGAGCGAGTGAACTTAACTGCTATGCCACTGGGCTGGCCCTACCTTGCACCATTTTTTGAATAGTCTGTCCTTTTCCATGGATTTGTGATGTATCTTCTGTCAGTATCTAATTTTCATGTATGCATGAATTTGTTTATGGGCTCACTACTGTTTTTGCATCTTTTTGGAGCCTTCCACCAATACTTCACTATCTTAACAATATAGCTTTATAAGAAATCTAGATATCTGAGAGGGCAGGTTTCCCCAACTTGCCCTTCTTCACTCTTTTTCTTGAATACTTTTGGCCTTTGTATTTTCTATAGGAATTGGAAGATTAATTTGTGGAGTTAGACACACACAGACACACACACACCCTGTTGGAATTTTGATGGGAATTGCATTTAATTTATAGATAATTTAGGAATTATCACATCTTGTTGATATTGATTCTTCCTTTCTATGAATGTTGTATCTTTCCATCTAGTCATGACTTCTTGTGTTCTTTAATAATCTTTTGTATATTTCCCCACAAACTTCTTGCTCATATTTGGTTAGATTTATTCCTAGCTACCTTAGAGGTTTAATTGCTGTGATGAATAGGATCTATTTTTTCCTGTTACATTTTCTTTTTCTACTGCTGGTCCAGAGAATATCATTCATCATTGAATACTGAGCTATATGGAGGTTGAGTGGATTAGTAATGGAAAGGGCAATTTGGTGGAGGCAGAGGCTCCTACAGTGGAGAAAACATATTGAGGAACTGAACCAAAGAGCATCAGTGAGAATGGAGAAGAGAGCCTGGTTTCATAGCTGTCTGAGACAGGCCCCCAAATTTGGTGACCAAGGGAGGTGAGGGAGTGAATTAAAATGAAGTGAAGGAAGAGAGACTCGGGAACATGAGAATAATTAAATGGTGATCCTATTAAACGAGATTGTGTGCATAAGGGGAAGTGTTGAAGAGGAAAGTTGTTGAAAGTTCATTTGAAGGACTCCATTTTAGTCAAGGAACTTTGATTGTGAGAGCTAGAATTCATGAGAACTAGCTCAGGAGCCATCCACATAGCATTGTGTGGATCAAATGGGAGTCTAGGGGGAGTCCAGCCAGGGCTCAGGCTTCTTTGTCAGGCAGGGTTTGATTCTTGCTGACATTCATTCAATTCTCCATTTTCCACTTGCCAGCTTCCTGATCATCCTGGCTTCTTCAGCTCTGATGCAAACTTTCAACTGTAGCATCTCTTACCAACCAGCAATTTTCCTATACATCTTATTTTAAATTCCACACTGTGATGTTGGCCCAGTCATCTTTTTAAGCAGCCTCACAGGTTGCTGGCCAGCCCACAAGTTGACTGGGTTTTGTGTTGTTTTTTGGTCAAGTGCCCACCATTGGTTCATTCCTTTGTAGGATGACTACACATCCCAGTTTGCCCAGCATAATTGTTGTTTCAGAACAATTATTAATAATACAATAATACCCCCTCTCCTCTCAAAACTGTCTCAATTTGGACAGTACATTATTTGGTTACACTACTCTTTAGTCATCAGGGGCTACAAAACATGACTACTCATTCTGAAAGCAGGGCCTGTGGGAGACGAGTGTGGTGCTGACGGCTAACTAGGCTGGGGGGTCCTGAGTAACTTCTCTGGTACATCTAGAGTATAGTAATGGTCAACTTGAAGGAGCTGTGAGATGTCCAGAGGTAATCCACTGGTAATGGGGTCTCAGACTAAATGGAAGAGAGCAGATAAAGTGTGACATCTGGGCAGGGTCCAGAGACCCAAGACAAGCAGGGATAAAAAAGGTAGATCTGTTGTCTGAGTATTCAGATAGAGGGCAGAGTAGAGAACAGTTTGGCAGGTGGTAGAGATGGGCATTTCTTCATCAGGCAAAGGGTTCTTTCTTTTGATTAGGGGTTAAGGAGAAAGGACTCAGGCATGGAACACCAGGGATCTAGTACCACATCCCAGTCACAGACTAACTAGGTGGGATCTAGTCACTGAGAGACTTGACAATAGGATAAAATTTAGCTACAAAGGGACAGAGCAAAAGGGAGTATGACCTAGCACTGAAACCCAACTGGAAGTACAGGGATATTAGGAGAATGATGCTGAATGGCTCATTCCCAGGCAAAAGCTTATTATGTTTTGTTCTTCAGCACCAATATGAAGGCTGGAATGTCGATGGGCATAATCCCAAAGGTGGGCATATCCTAATTGGGGAAGGGGTAAGGAGTGGGGAAGCTTGTGATTTGTGACAAACTTTGCTCTTTGATGAGGTGATAAGAGCTGAATCAATATATATATCTGATATAGGAAGATTCAGGGTGGATAGAAGGAGCATTTTAAACTCATGTCTGGATAAAACCAGGTTAAATTAAGCATTGCATGACAACAACTAAGAAATAGTGAGAAAAGTCTTCGAGTATCTGTATTTTTAAAAATCTTACTTTAAATGGGTCTCAATGTAAGTATAGAAACTTAGAATTATGAATGATATGTTTATATTGCCCATTTTAATAAATTTATATCAGGATGAATGAACAACTCACTTTTTCTTTCAGTAAACTATGACAGCGAGATGTCACAAGTTCTAAATATAAGCAAAGTGTCTATGAAAAAATACACTATTTCCTGATGCCTGGTCCTATAAACCCAAGTCTATAAAATGACAGAAGCTACTGGGTTTTTATGTTGGGGAAACTATAATTGGGAAACACATGTTAAATATTGATATTTGGGGAAGGCTGAGGTGTTTGATGATAGATGGAAGGGAAGGCTGGAGAGGTGGGAGAGGGAAGGCCAGACTTGGGAGATTATTTTCTGTTAATGTGTACAGGTATGTGTCTTGAACCATAAAATAACGTAACTAAAGATGTGTGTTGTAGTAGAAGTAATAGCTAGGCAATGAGTAGTTTGAAAAACATGTTAGAAAATTAATCTTCCTTTTGGGGTAATATCCCACAGAGATTCTGAAAGGGGTTGCTCATAAGTCAAATCCTGAAGGGCTCCAACATAATTATAAAAAAAATGGCTTTGTTAAAATTACCATTAAAACAGGCATAAGTCTTTTTGTTTTGTTGTTTATTGTCTAAATAGGGAACAAAATTGTCTTTGTTCTGAGGGAAAAATGGATCACAGGCATTTCGTTTGTGTGGTTTGTACTTTATGTATGTGAGTCTGCTATAATAGTAACTGATAATGTCTTTTAACAGCTCATGGAAAGAATTAGTTTCTTCTCTACCAAAAAGCTAGCCTTGTGGAAGCTGACAAAAGTCATTATAGTATTATGACTTTTGGCTCAAGAAAATAATATCTTGGAAAAAGTGAAGGAGTATGGCAATGGAAGAAAGACATCTGTAATACAACAGACAAATTATTTAAACAAAAGATACAGTGTTTCTTTAATTGGATTCTCATGGACTCTTTTTTAAAAATATGCTGACCAAAGGCAGTATCTGGAAGAAAGGAACTTTGGATTTCTGAATCACAGTTTTTCCAGCTTGGGTTCAATTTAATTTAACAAACTTTTATTGAGCATCTACTCTGGAGCGAGACAGCCCGAGTTTGATTGTCAGTTCTAGTATTCTACCTCTGTGCATCTCTGAAGTGGAGATGGTAATAGTAGTCCTTATCCTCTGATTATTTTGAAGATGAACTAAATTTTAATGTATGTAAAGTACTTAGAACCATGCTTGCTACCTTGACACAGAAAGTCAACTGAATTAAAGATTGGAAATTTAAAGATGCTCACATTGTCTTCGTGGGAGAGACAGGTAAGTGACCCAGCAATGGCAGTATTTTTTGATAATGCCAAGAAAATGTTTATCAGAAGGTTGCTATGGGGACACAGAGATGGAACGAATAGTCTTAGGGGGATAGTTTTCTGGAGTAAAATTCAAGAAAGGTTTTCTGTAGGAAAGGAGAAAAAAATCCTGCAAAAAAGCCCAGGAAACAAAAAGAAGACAAAGCCAGAGGCTGGGACACCTTCATTCCTAGCTTTTTGAGCTTCCTCCCTTGCTGGGCCTACCACTGTCTCTGGTCACTGTTTGGGTACTTGGTAAAAACACGATGAAGATAATTTTAAGTGCTGTCACTCCTTTCATTTCTATTGTCAGTTACAGAGTCTAGTTGAGTGTAATAGAATTGGAATAACTGGAATAGCAAATGACTATTCCTTAGAGTAGTTTTACATACTGTTGGACACAGTATTGATTCTGGTTGGGTTAGAAGAATGCCATGAAGAATGAGCAGCACTTTGTCATGGCCTTTCTCCTCCATTTTCTGTCAGTTTTAGTGGATTAAGAAGAGAGATGAGTACCGTCTTGTTAAAAATAAGAGAGGGGGCTGGCCCCGTGGCCTCGTGGTTAAAGTTCGGCACAGTCTGCTTTGGCAGCCTGGGTTTGTGGGTTTGGTACTTGGGCGCGGACCTACACCACTTATCAGCCATGCTATGGCAGCAACCCACATACAAAATAGAGGAAGACTGGCACAGATGTTAGGGCTAATCTTCCTCAAGCAGAAAAAGAGGAAGATTGGCAATAGATGTTAGCTCGGGGCAAATCTTCCTCAGCAAAAAAAATAAATAAAAGAAAGAAAGACATTTTAGACCAACATGTGGGAACCATACTTTAAGATAATGTTGTGATAACTTGTGTCTCTCTAGCCTGTGAAAACTGTGAACTGTTAAGCAATATAAAGTTTATGCATTTGTGGATGTGCAGAAATGTGACTTTATTTTTCTGTAACTGAACTCAGTTTAGCTCTGGAATCTCCTTTCCTGCTGTTAGTGAGAAAACAAAACATGTAATATTGCTACTTCAAGTTAACATCTTTTTGGCACTTGGGGGTAAATATTCAGTCAAATGCAAGATGTAATTCAGGCTGCAAAATTCATAGTTGTTCTTAGGGTTGTTGTTCCCATTCTGTGGGCCTTCTTCCAACCCCAGCTTCACCCCCACTCCAACATACTCCAGATGGAGTCTCAGTGTGTGGGAAGCACCGGGAGAAGGAAGGCATCTATCCAGTCCGTTGTCCCCTGGGCCTCTCTGGCCTTTCCTGTGTGTCTTATCCTGCTCGGGCTTTGGCCTTTGTCTTCGTGTTGTCCCCTATTTCTGTGTCAAAAGCTGGGGTATCTTATTGTTGATGTTTTTAGGTAAGATAGAACCATGATGACTGCTTGCTGATCCATTGGCCAGCCCCATAGTTCTCCATGCTCTGTATCCCCAACCCCTACCCCCATTGCTACAATAAAAGCTCTGCTGGCCCTCCCTTGAAGGGGCCATGGGAATGTCTTTGGATCTCTTTGACATCCTCCTGGAGCTAGGAAGACAGAGAAGCTCAGCACTCTCAATCCCATTCTGCCCTCCAGCCTTCACCACTATTGCTGCTCTGTGGTATCTACGCAGCCCTGCCTTAGAGGACCCGTCCAAATGGTTCTCCCAGAGGGGTTCAGATAGGACGCTGGGCACAAGCTCCTAACGTTTGTGGATACTCTCCTTTATCTACCTGAATGTTTTACCACCTTACCACTCTAACTCCTTTTCTTCCCCCTCCAGACGCACACTTGCTTACACACACCTTCAAGGACCCGAGGTAGTGTCCAGACTCTCGTTAGACACTTTGGTCTTTACTTCTTTCTACCAGCCAGGAAAACTGCTCTAACATCATACTGTGCTATTGCCATGCTCTATGAGTAACTTTCATATAAACTCTCAATTCTAGATGTTCCAAACCAGATGTTTTTGGAACATCAAAACACACCATTTCTCTCTCAAGCTCTTGCAGTAGAGAGTGTGGGTTTCAAAACCATTGCTTCTGCTGATCTCATTTTAAAAATTCTATTTGGAAAGTTAGAACTGAACAACAGTGTGTTTGTTCTTGGCTGTATCTGCCTGTCCCCCAAAGCTGAAGCTCTCAGCTTTACTGGGTAGAGCAATAAAATCGGTAAGAATGAAAAACAAATCAATTTTTAAAAACAAAAAACCTCTCCTGTTAAATCTTATTGCTTGGACCTGAGTTGTTATACCACAGGAGAGGAGGATGCAGTCATTTACAGCCCTGACACACAATTGTTAGTTTGTCGAGGGTATGATACGGGTGAGCTAATGTTAGATATAGAGGAGAAAATGTTGGTCCTAGTTTAAATTCTGACTCCTTTCCGATTAACTTGAACGTCTTTACAATTTATTTAAACCTTCTGGAATTTTATCTCTAAAACAGACATAATGACTCAATTATGACAATGAAGCATATAGTCTGTACTTTTGGAGACTCTATGGAAGGATGTCAGCAGCCGACCAAATTCTCGTCAGAGATATAAAATGAATCGCAGTGGTTCTTGAAGTGAGCCGTGTTCAGCTCCTGAAACAGCAGCTCCTTGGATAATCCCCGTTGTGAAGTCCGCTGAAGGCTGTGTTGGTGGAGTCTCTGGGGTACTTTAATTGCAAACAATAAAAACTTACTTGGGCTTAGTTAAGCAAAGGAGCATCTGTTTGGAAGGATATCTTGCAGTTTGTGGTTTGAGTACAACCTGAAGAATCAGGCCTCTTGGAGCTGTGCCAAGGCACACTGATGTGGTTAGAACAGGTTATAGATGGGAGTAGATCTTGGTCCCTCAGTCTGAGGTCAGTTGGGTGGGTCCAGGAGCCATTACTTCCTGCCTGTGTGCTGTCTATCTCTCTCTCCCCAGTGTGCCATGCAGATTTTTGTGTGTGCGCTAAGATTTGAAAATAGCTGGGAAGTACCATAGAAAAATGGGAGACAGACCAGATCCAGAGATGAAGGAATGTTGCAGAAAGTACTGGATGGTCTTTTCAGGAGTCACTTGTGCAAACATGTGGTTTATTCACACGTTAGCTTGCAGGAGAGAGTTTTATTAACCTGATTCTTGGGTTCTGTGTCCATTCCAGAGTCAAGAGAACATAGGCCACTTTGATTGATAGCACCTACAACATGTCATTGTACAGAAAGGGGATAAACTTCCAAAGGAAAAATCCCCTAAGGGAGAGAGGGCATGCATGGTGGACAGGGAAATAGCAACATGTCACATCATGCCATCTCACTTTACCACACATAAAAATATTTCTCTTTTGGTATATTAATCACAGGTGATCTTTGGCCCCAAATTCATGGCTATATGTGTAATGTTTTTCTCAATATTATGTAGTTTTAATAATGAACCTTGGTGAAAGAAGATTTTCAACGATAACTTGTTTTTAATCCTAAAGGAGAAGATAGTAAGTTTTAGCTTTTATAGAGCACTAATTCCTGGCCAAGTTTCTAAAATTTAAATATTATTATTAAAATAGAAATATGTGTTAAAAAATCTTCAGAACTTGAATTAAGTTGATTAAGTTCTCCAGGTAACATTTCATAGGTAATCATTTGTCTGCTGAAATAATCATGGTCATTACTTAGTTTATTACAAAATAACTCTCTAGGATGTATCAGTGTGCACTGTGCCTATCAAGGATGGGCTGTAAAACCACCTTCTCCCCTTTTATAATCAGATCTAAGAAGGTAAAAATTTCTCCTCTGGTTTCTTAGTATCCTAATATATTGTTAGTGCTTTGTGTCTGTTACTATTTTATCCTAATTCTGTCCCCATCTCTTCCAGTGCACCTATTATTCTTTTCTCACATGTTGTGGTTTTTTTAATCAGACTCTCTTTGAGAATTTGTTTTTCTCTCCAAATTCTGTATTATGAAGTGTGATTGTTAAGTAATGTGAATGATCTTTTTAATTGTTCATAAATCAGTTTTAAAAACAATTCCAAAAATGTGTTAAGCAAAAGCTTTATGGTTAGAATAATCGTATATTTGGATAAATATTTTGGAGAACAATGTTCATTGTTTAAAAATGAGTCTGATTGTATTATCACTACAGATTATATTTGTTTTTTCTATGTACTTTAAAAAATACGTTCAGCAATCCTCTAGATTGTAAACTCCTTGAAGGCAGAGCCCAAGTGTTGTATGTGTTGATTTTGTGACTTTTTGGTTTTTGCTGACAGTACATTGCACCTCCATAAACCGCAATATGGAAAAAAGTGCCAGATATAATTCTTTGTGAGGATTATAACATAATAATTGCTGTTGGTTTTCTCAAAATCTATTAAAAGTAGCCATCCTTCTACAGTTTTTCAAAAATGAATCTTCCATGAAGGGTTTTCACATTTCATTCCTTTTTTTTCTGTTGACAGTGACCTCTATTTTTCTGTATTTAAAAACTGTTTTGGTATTAATTTCTCAAATACTTTGATTTACAAAAAATGACAAATTCAGATCACTATACAACAGTTTATCACTAAGGAACCTGACATTGCTCTACAGCGTCCAGTAGGGAGAAGCTGAATATGGAGAAAACAGTTTTCCGGGTTATCAGTTCATAATGTGAAACAATATCACCTCTGTCTTACAGCATCCAGGGATGCAGTCTGTGGGTTTGGCTCTGTGTGATTAGAGAACAACGGAAATTTAATTTCCCAAATTGGAATTGTGTTCTGTAACGTCCTGTGGAATATGTCTTACCCTCCTGAGCATAAAGAATATGCCTCATATGCAGTGTTTGATGTTTCTTATTCTTATTGGAGAAAATGTAAAGGGTATAAAAATCAAATATATTTTCCTAGTCACTAAAATTATTTATAGACAACTAATAAGAGAGCCAGCTGCAGAAATTTGACTCCCAGGTCTGGGAGCACGACTCTGCCATCAGGGAAGTAATTCGCGCCCTGATGCCATTTGCCTTTGTTTGTTTCCACGTGTATTGGAAAAAACTCTGCCCTCCTGTGTGTCTCCTCTACTTTTACACTGCTACCATACTTACAACACTTCTGACACTTCCGGCCACCAAATGTGTGGGTTTTTTTTTTTTTTTTTTTTTTTTTGTGGGGAAGACCAGCCCTGAGCTAACATCCGTCGCCAATCCTCCCCTTTTTGCTGAGGAAGACTGGCCCTGGGCTAACATCGTGCCCATCTTCCTCTACTTTATATGGGACGCCGCCACGGCATGGCTGACAGGCAGTGCGTCGGCGGGCGCCCGGGATCCGAACCTGCGAACCCCGGGCTGCCAAGCGCGAACTTAACCGCTGCGCCACCGGGCGGGCCCCAAATGTGTGGGTTTTTTTTTTCCATCCCAGGCAGTTCTCCATGACACCAGCTTCGTGTCCTACAATTTAACTTGGTTCTGACACTACCTGGAGATTGCGTCAGATCCCACAGGTTAAGGGCTTATAGTCTCACGAGACTGCCTCTACTCCACTTCAGATGCCAATCTCAAGTAGTGGGTCCCCGGATTACACGCAACTTCTGACTTGGCTACAAATTGGAGGTTCCTCCAACCTCCTCAGGTTCGATTAATTTGCCAGAGCAGCTCACAGAACTCCGGGAAACGCTTTCTTGTGTTTGCCAGGTTATTAAAGGATGTGGTAAAGGATACAGTTGAACATCCACATGAAGAGATACATAAAGCGAGGTCTGTATGGGTCCCGAGTGCAGGAGCTTCAGTCCCCGTGGGGTTGGGGTGCGTCATCCTCCTGGTGTTCACCCACCTGGAAGCTCTCTCAACCCCATACTGTTGGGATTTTTATGAATGCTTCATTATGTAGACACGATCAGTCATTAACTTCATTTTCAGCCCTTTTCCCTTCTCAGGAGAATGGGGGGCAGGGCTGAAAATTCCAAGTTTCTAACCATGGCTTGATCTTTCTGGTGACCATCTGTCATCTGGGAGCCATCCAGAAGCCCACCAGAGTTGCCTCATTAGAACAAAAGACACTCCTATCACCCCGGAAATTACAAGAGTTTCAGGAGCTCTATGTCAGGAACTGGAGTCAAAGACCAAATAGTACAACAGAAGATTCTCCTAATGCTCTTATCACTTAGGAAGTTACAACGGTTTCAGGAGCTCTATGCCAGAAACTGGGGGCAGAAACCAGTATTTTCTCTTATCTTACACCCTCAAAGTATGGAAGTTCTGTAATATGCTTGTTTTTGAGTTGAGAAATCGTTCATTTCCTTTGGGTTATCAGATTGGCAGCAAATAATAAGCTTAAGTCAATAAAATTCAAAGTTGGCAAAAATGATTCATGTTATTTAACTTCTTCCTTTAATGTCATCTTTATGTATATTTATGTATATGCATGTGTGTATGTATATCTATGTATATAGGTATACGTGTGTATGTATCTATGTAGAGCTGTTTGATTATCTAAGGAAATTTTGATTTAAATTCACAAAATCACCAATTTTTGTAAAGCCTTCATAGTTTAGCTTTTTATTTGGAAAGAAAACAAATCTTGGGGTAGTTCTTTCTTCGTTCAATTGAAGAGCACTTTTCTCTGTGTTGGTGAGTCAGTTAGCTCCTTATGTTAGGCTCTAGTCATACTTTCTAAATTAAATAGACTGCAGTTGACGTCTTCTGTTGGCCTAGCTTTTCAGACAGGAGATATAACTGTTAATAATGTTTAGCCGTGATAAATGTAGTTGTCTCATAGTACATTTTTTTTTGACAGCAGTATGGTTCAAAACAGACTTCTAATTACACAATTATTGGGTAACAGGAGAGGATGTTTTCAAATTTGTGTACTTTTGGTGGATGGTTTTACTCTAAAGTCTTGTAGTTTCCTGATGCAATTTTGTAGTTTCTATAGTTGCTTACAAATGTGAATACCTACATTACTAAGAATAAATTTCAGACAAAGACAAATACTGTATGATCTCACTTATATGTGGAATCTGAAAAAACTGAACTCATAGAAACAGAACAGATTGGTGGTTGCCAGGGGCAGGAGGGGGGAAATGGGTGAATGTGGTCAAAGGGTATAAATTTCCAGTTATAAGATGAATAAATCTGGGGGATGTCATATACAGATAGATGACTATAGTTAACAATACTGTATTGTATATTTGAAAGTTCCTAAGAGAGTAGATTTTAAAAGTTCTCACCGCACACGTACAAAATTGTAACTATGTGAGTTGATGGATTTGTCAACTAACCTTACTGTGGTAATCACTTCACAATATATACATATATCAGATCATTATGTCATACACCTTAAATTTACACGCTGTTATATGTCAAGTATATCTTCATAAAGCTGGAGGGAAAAGAATAAATTCTCCCGTTAGAATTATAGTTTCTTTAGCGTTGAGATTACTTTTAAAAAGGAAAAAAGTCATAATGTTTAGCCCTTCAACAAATGAGTATATTGAGCAGCAGTGACAAAACAAAGTCCTTCCTGTTATGGGCTTTTGTTCTTCCGTTGGGCTGATTGACTAATTTGGTTTAAAGTCCTCGTTTCTCTTGTCTTTAATTTCTCTCTGTCCACATGTACCCACGTACCCATTCCCCAAAGTATATACATACATATGCACACACATTATCCATGATACTATATAAATAGAGATGTATATATGTATAACATAGTGTAACAGTATATCTTGTGTGGGGCAACTCATATATTTTTCTGTCTTGATGATTAAAAACCTATAAATTATGGAATTAATTCTTTATGTATAACAGTAATGCACATTTTAAGAATTTGAATTCTGCCTTTATCTTTCTTGTGTATTCCAAATTTTCCACTTAATGTCCTGGCTCTATAATATGTCTGACTTCCACATTAATTTGTTCACAAACTTGTTCCTTTTTCTTATTTGACTAAAACAAAACAAACAGAGTGACTGATGAGGTACTATCTTTGCTTCAAAGTCCGGAAGCGTTCAAAGGTCAGTGACAAGCTCCGTTTTCACCAGCTCCTGGTCAGCTTTATAGTGCAGTTGTCTAAGGAGAAAAGGTCACCAAACTGAGCTAAGCATTCGTATTTTCAGGGTTTGGAGCTTGAGGGGACTTCAGGAGTTGTTTAACTCAGAGAAGACCAGGTAGAACTCTGAATACAAACAGAGGACATGGCAATGGATTAAGATGGTTCCTTCTTTGTTTAGAAGGATACCAGAGAAAATCTTCAACAAAACTGTGTTATCCTCCCTTAAAAGAAGTCAACCTTGTAAAAACATCTTTCCATCACTGGCCTGTAGTTCTGTGGAATCGACGGTTCTGAAGCAGCAAACTGATTACTGACCCTCCCTGTCCCACCTTTTGTGCATGTTGACCACTTGTTCTACCTTGCTCTTTTGGTGGGTTTGATGCATTGGGCTTAAAGATAAGGGGCAGGCTGCCCAGTGGCTCTGAGCCTCACCCAACGCCAGGAGAGTGAGGATCTGCCTTTTCCCAGCCCATAGTTCCCGGTTTGGGGTTATCTCCTAAGCAGCGATCCTGATAAGGAAAATAGACAATGCACAGTAGTGTGACCATTTATTCCATGATGATGAGAGTCAGCAGAAAAAGCGGTTTAGCATCAACTAGTGCATTCTCTCACTGAAGCTGAAATGAACACGTGAAGACATAAACTGTATTCTTCACTTTTATGCTGTAACTCTTTGGATCATAATTCTCTCCCAAATTCTTCCCAAGAATTTGGAACTTTCTCCCAAGCTGGAGTTAATTAGAGGGGATGTCATTATGTCTCTAATTATGGTTTACTTTATTTGCACGTGTTTTTTCTCAATATAAGGCTATTGCTGTAAGACGTTCTGGGGGGTGTTATCCTATTGTCAGGTCAACTAGGGATGGAGAATGCCATGTACCACATGGATGAAGATCTTTAACCTTTATTAGGTTAGATCCTGTCTTTGTTCTTGGCAGCCTTTCTCTCTTGGCCTTCTGAGCATAAAGAATATGCTTAATATACTGTGTATATAAAATCACAGTAGTTAAAGCAATATAGGTAGTTGTGCTATTCTCTCCTTGTTTTGACTCTCTCTCAAGGACTGAGACTCAGGAGGTGACGTTAAATTAATATTATTGATGTAAATTTTATTGCTTTTATTTTTTATCTGTTCTTTGAAATTTCTTTGGTTTGTGGTTGTGTAAGAGCTATATGCATAAGGAGTTTAGATTTTTATTTTCTGCACGTTTAAGTATCATAGGAATAATTTAAGTTTATAAATTTGTTTTGAGAATTTTTCTTCTAAAGGGGATTTATCTGAACATTATTCAAGTTGAGAAACATTGGGCAAGAGCCTCTGTGAGCGCAGTTTGCAAAGTACTGGGCCTGGGAAAGCAAACTCTCCTCTTTGTGATGACTCTTACTTCCTGGGGACCCATCAGGCCCGCCATATTGCTCATTGCTGAAGCTGGATGGTGATTTGGGGCCCATAGTTGTACACTCTACATTCATTGAGGGCTTGGAGTCTTTTAGAGCCCAAAGGTTACCTTAGAAATCACTTAATTCAAATGAGGTTCAAATTTAATTGGGCACAGTAATTTTTATTTGACCCTCAAAGTTTGTATTGCTCGCATTTGCTATGACTGTCTATCATTTTAAGATGAATTTCTCAGTCCTTAAGTTTATGATAGGACGGTTTGGTGGTGGTGATGATCACGATGATGATAATAATGGCAGTAGCTACCATTTAGTGAGTGCCTTCTACATACCGGGCGTGTCATGTATGGAATTAGTGGTTCTCATGGCAACCGTGGAAGTAGGTGATATCATCCCCATTTTACAGATGAAAACCTAGGCTCAGAGAAGTTAATTTACTTACCTTAAGGCACACAACTGGTAAATAGAGAAGCTAGATTTTATTTTTAATCCTCGTCTTTCTGCCCTTCCTTTTCCTCCTTTGCCCCCTCGCTGCCTATGTGCATTTCACTGTTTATATTGTCTCTATTTCAAAATTAAATATATGTTTCTTAAAAGATGAGAAGGTGTGGGGGTGGGTCCAGTGGCATAGGGGTTAAGTGCTCCACTTTGGTGGTGTGGGGTTTGCAGGTTTGGATCCCGGGCACGGACCTTCGCGCCATTCATCAAGCCATGCTGTGGCAGTGTCCCACATACAAAATAGAGGAAGATAGGCACAGACATTAGCTCAGGGCCAATCTTCCTCAGCAAAAAGAGGAAGATTGTCAACAGATGTTAGCTCAGGGCCAATCTTCACGAAAAAAAGAAAAAAGATGAAAATATATGTTAGGGACCATTTTTTGAGGATTGGACTTCTCTTTAGAGTTTTTTATATAAAAATGATTATTTCAAAATAGATGCCAGCTCTCTGATCTTGTTTTCTGGTTGACTTCTTATCTTGTGGTTTTAAAAAGTAGTGTCAAAATAGTTCAGTTTTGAAGGTAGTGCAGATGTTTATTAACGTTACTGATCTCACCACTTAATTTTATTAAAGAACTGGCTTTTGACATTTTTCAGATTGCACACTGGGCTCTTAATGGCTGCTGCTTATTGAGAATTTGCAGATTTATGTCTTGAATGTCTTTCTCCAGGCACCCTCCCTCCCTACTGCCTTGCTCAGTGAGCAGGGTAACTCGCTGCTCCAGGCCAGCTACAATATTATGGTTTCAGTGTCAGTCATGCAGAGATAGCCACGTTCTGATTTCAGAATTATGGTTGGCTGTCCTGGTGTAAAGTGATATGCTCCGGCATCGTGAAGCTGTGGGACTGGGGAGCAATAATATTGAAGGTTACGTTAATATCCCACCCTCATGGAGGTTTCCTGGCTTCATTTGAAGTTGTGGTTTAAAATACATGAACTTCAAATAGTGTGGATAAAAAAGTGTGAAAAAAGATGTGCATATAAACACAAGTACACGCTTTTTATAGATCATACTTTTTTTTAATAGATGTGAGAAATGATTGTTTTTTTTAAGACAGAGATTTATTAGAGTGATTTCTTATAAGTTCTTTAGGGCTATGGATAGTCAAAAGAATAACAAAACCCTAGTATGTTTCCTTTAATTTATTGGGAATAATCATAAAATTAATCACCATGAGAACTAAAGGGGTAGTGTATAATAACTTCAAAAACACCCATTTATATACTTAGTAGAAATGAATTTGTGATTAGTAAAGGCCAGAGCCCAATCTGAGCATTACCTGTGAGTCTAGTTAAGATGTGCCAAGCGAGGGGTTGGTGAACCCTGGAGGACGTGGTAGTGATGGCGAAGCAATGAATGCCCATCATCCTCAGCCACGTCCTGACTCTGCAAGGAGAACTTCACAGTCTTATCCTCGTCATTTCCATCTTTGCATTTTCCAGCCCTTTCTCTCTGTGGATCCTGAAATAAACCTGATTATTTTCATGGTGCCACCTTCATTCTCTTCCTCTGCTTTAAAATGTTGGCAGTGATGTCTGTGCTTCCTCTTCATATCCATTCTTTGCAGCTAAGACAGACACCAATTTTGGACATCATTCTCACTGCTGTTGGCCCAGCCCAGCTCCCAGTACTGATGGCCAAAATTAGCAATTGACATTTTCAGAAACCAGTCGGGGGTGGGGTGGCAGGGGAGAGTGTGTGTGTGGAAGGGTAATTAAAAAGAACTCTATAGATTCCCTTTTACATAAGAAAATTTTCTAGGAGATTATATTTTTGATAGACTTATTAAAACTTTTAATCAGTAAAAATGCATCTCATCTATTACTGATATTCTTAGTACAATATTTCTATGAAGGACAAAAAAATAATTGGCAAACTGATTTTCACTAGCATGTAAACATAACTGGAGGTCTCCTGGTGAGCGCTTGGAGGACTCTGCGAATGCTTCAGGAGGGCAGTGTTACCAGGTGCCTGTAGGACAAGTTTCAGAGGTGGAGGCTACTTGTTTCCTCCACATTTAAAATGTCAAATGCTGTAATTGTCCAGTTATTATGTCATTTTGGAACATACAGCAGGACTACTGAAAACTTAAAGTTACACGTTATCTTGGATGGCTTATTGTTTTTCTGGGTTTTAGAAACACGTGGTGAAGCAGTGGCTCAAATATCTTTCTTTTGAAATACTGGGTCTGCTCTGCTAAATGTAACGTTCAACGAAATGGATGTTTATATGGGTAAATATCCGCAAAATATTTGGGAAGGCCAGAGTGGAAGGCTGCCTAATTCAGTGTATAATTTTGTGGGTAAAGATAACATGGCAGAAAGTGCATCTTGACATTTGAAAAAAAGTGTTGTTTTGCCAGAAAGATGTTTCCTTAAAGTATAGGTTGCAAATTCTTGGGCAGAATCCAGCCTGGAGACGTATTTTGCTTGGCTTTTACAGTATTTTTTTTGTTTGTTTAAATGAGTTTGACCACCTAAGTTGGAGAGTGTTCTCGGTTGTCCACACTGCCCACCAGTTGTTATTGTTCCCGGGTCATGAGACGTTCGTGTCCCTTGCTCAAGGAAAGCTGTTGGTAGACCGTCTCTGACTTCTGTGCCTTATCCTGAAGTTGCTGTCAGATTGGGCAGAGAGCCTCCTCTCCTTCCTCCTTCTCCTTGCTCCTCTTGGCTCCAGCCCCAGTTTGGGCAGTAGCAGGCCCCAGGCAGACTTCAGTAAAGGGGAAATGGAAGGAGAAGGGGTGGAAGGCCTGTCTGTGCTTCTCCAGCCGTGGTCCTTGGATGTCTGAGGGGATGGAGGGAACCTAGGCAAAGACTCTGCACTGCCATGCTGTGGCCAGGGAGGGAGGAGAAGAAGCACCTCTTATTACTCATCCTGTCTTCCTCTGTGCTTGCTTCTTGCCCCTGAATTTTTCTGACACTTGCAGCGCGGAGGCCAGTTTATCCATACTCATTCATTCAGCATATAGTTTCAGTCATTCTGTCTGCTGACTGTGGAGCACCATACTGGACCAGCAGAGGGTAGTGGGGGAAGATACTCAGATACCCAGATCACTGTTGGGTTGCAGCCTCCTCAGGGGCTTCCAGGGTGTAAACTGAAATGGGCTCCAATAGTCAGAGGGCAGGGAGAGACTGAATCAAGGGGTAAACCACTCCAGATTGGCAGGTAGCAGGTTTAATTAGCAAGGAAACTTGCTTACAAGGCTTGTCTTGAGTGGCCGCAAGATGTGTAGATTTATGCACCTGCCTACAAGAATCTTAAAAACATCAATAGAGGCTTTAACTAGATTCAGTTACGTACACAGGGGGCCTTAACTGGGTTTAGTCATGTACCCAGCCCAGATAGTCTCATCACCACATTACTGTCTCAAGGCTGTATCCTCGGGGCAGCTTCAGGGAGTGGGCACATTCCAAAGACAGGAGTGGGTGGGGAGCCTCTGATTGCCCCGGTCCAGCTTGAAGGTTGATTGGCGGTCACGTCTTCTTGACCTCCAGCAATCACCACTGTGGGTTTTAGTTTTATTAGTGTGGTTTTAGTTCCCACGTGAGACTTTCAGGTCACATCTGTATCCTTTTTCACTCAGTCTTATGGTCTCCCTAGATTTTTTATTCAGATCTTGTGGAGGTTAGATCTCTTAAGAATGCACAATAGTTGCTTAACACTTTCCTCTGGATCTTGAGTAGCTCATGTTCAGAGGTGTGCTTTTCCTTTGAATGATCAGGATAATTTTCAGCATTTTTTTCAACAGGCTCTGTGGTTTACTCTGTTTTGCTTCCTTTACTCATCTTTGAATAGGGTGATATCATTTTGTCCAGACTCATTTGCTGGTAACCAGAGTGTAGGGGTTCACTTTGATTCTGCTCTGTCTGTCTGCTGGAAGAATCCCCTTCTCAGATTTCCACGCTGAAGGGTTGGCCGTGCAGCTCCCAGCTTGATCATCCAGGCCAGGAGCTCTGCTTATGGGTGAGAGTGGCTCCTACGCTGCCAGCGGTCCACCTACTTCTCTGCCACTCTGAGCTGGAATTCACAAACTTGGGGACTTGAAGAAGTCAGGCAGATGAAACAAAATTATTGAAGCCCTTGGTTTTAGACAGTATGCAATGTGTGGTTGCTGTGGAAGGCCTTTAGATGGAGTATTTCTGAAGTGCTTTGCCCTTTTAAACAGGATTTACCCCTGAGCCAAATATGGTATTTGATTCTAAAATAGTGTTTAAAAAAATTTTTTGAACCTTTTTGACTCAGTATACACATGTGATTATTTTAAACCAGAAGTCCAATATTTTACATCTTTTGGATTCTTTTCTGATAATAAATCTTAGAACTGAGATTGCTTATTCTAGGAATCTGAACATTCAGTAGCTATTGATACATATATCCCCAAAATGTTTTTCAGAAGATTCATGCCAGTTTACATTGCATAGGCAATGTAAAAAAGATTTTACTATACCCTTGCCAGAATTTAAGTTTAAATTATTTTGTGACTTTAATGGATGAGGAGCCATTTCATTCTTTTTTAAAAAAAATTAGAGTGATGGAACATTTTCATTGATATTTTCTCTTATAATAATTTTTATTCATAAAGGATATAGGAAAGTGACCAACTTATGATAAAGTAAGTCAAGCACAAAATCTTCTTAGATCAGTCCTCAAAAAAAATGACTTTATCATTTACAGTCTAAGTAATTATAGGTGTGTCTCACTTTTTGTGGTATAATGAACATAATTACCTTACTCTATTTTATTAGTCCTTGTCAAGAAAAAAAGTTGCAGAATAGAGAATTGTAAATCAAATAGGAATGGATTATAAATATTTTTGTGGTTTACAAGGAAAGAAAATTTCAGAGTTTTTTCCCCTGAAAAAAGGGCTTAAATCTGGAGATAAATTGCTTTTTAAATATTGAATTATATTTCTGGACAGCTATTATTATTACATCTTAACCTCTCACTAATATTCCATTAGCAATGAATTTTGGTACTGTAATACTTGACCTTGAGATTTCTATGCCTCTGTGCCCTTCATGTTCTCTATCAAATAATCAGTGAATGTTTTGTAGACAAATACTGCTATTTGTGCTAAAGGGATTTTTTTTCCTGAATCCACCTGTCTTATAATTTCTGCCCATCATCTTGGTTTGAATGAAAATAGGAAATTTGCATACTTTATGTCTGTGCCGTTTTAGTTATACATAGTGAAAAATATATGTGTAACTTCTGCTGAAACATCCTTTGAGTTTTGCTCTGCTGCGTTTTTGAGCTGTAAAAAAAGACCCAAAAGATTTTAAGCCTTGGCCTGGTGTTACGAACTACACATGATTTTTGTTTCGTAATGGACTAAAAATCCATTTACTCCAACATAATTGGACCAGGTTTTAGAAAATAAAAGCATTTATCCATGGTGATGCAGACGTGTAGCAGTGTTTATACTTTTGATCATTCCTTAGAGAAGTATTACCTTGGTAGACAACCAGTTGGCTTTAGGGAAAATTGTACCCTTGATACATGCTTAAAACAGCAGTATAAAATGTAACTGGCTGACAACCTTGGTTTTGGTTAGTTAGGGTCACTTTCTTATTATTCACGGTATGCTGGGAGCACAGGGGATGATGTCACTTTCTACCCTTTAGAACTCTTATGAGGGCCAGACATAGTATTTCCCTCTGTGTCAACACTTCAGAAAAATTTGCCAAATGGAGACTTAAGAATAGAAAAGGAGAGAATATTAGTAATTGTTGTTTATTTTAAGAAGAGAAAAAAATCATTTTTCATTATTATTTTAGAAAAGATCTTAGGAGTTGACATTTAAAATTCTAAAAAAAACCTTTCTTTTTAAAAAATACAATTTGATTTTTAATTCCAGTATTCTGCCTTAACAATCTTTAAATTAGTTTCTTTCTTTCTTGAGTATGCTTTGCCCTAGAACATTGTGGCAATCCATATTACAGCCCCTTAGGGACCTGGGTTAACTCATCTTTGTTTCCCCAGTATTGGCACATGTGAGTGGCTCAAGAAATTGTTTTCAGCATGAACCAATGACCTTTGGAATTTATGCAAAATTAAAAGTTAATTGAGAGATTGCATATAATACTCAAATAAGATGATGAAGGTGATTTTCTGGTTTGTGCCAATGTTGCAAACTTTCTTAGTTGACATTCTATCTCCTATTTACTGGCAGAGTATGGAGCAAAGATATGAGGCTCAGAGGGTCTACGGTATGTAACTAGACTCCGTCGTTTTCTTGCGCTGTGGACTACTGGTGTTTATAAGTAATCTTTGTGATTCTGATTGGCTGATTTACCACTGAAGATTGTTCAGGAGAGGAGTGCTGTCTTAGATAATCAAGCTGGCAAAGGATCTATGTGACATTAATGACCTGATGAAAAATGTCCTTGTGTCTGTTTCAGAATGGAGGACAGTGAGGAAACCAGATGTGATGCTTTTTCAGGAAAGAGGACATGGTGAACAATTGAGTTTGATTATATATTTTTCCATATGGAATATCATATTCTGGAAAGATTTTATTTCCAGTCCCAAAAGGGACCAATTTAAGAAATTTGATGCATTGATCACTTCAAAACACTATCTATATCAACAATAAAAATCAAACAGCCTGTTTAAAAAATTAAAAAGAAAAAGATTAAAACATCACTGATCATTAAACGTCACTAATCATTAGGGAAATGCAAATCAAAACCACAGTGAAATACCACCCTACACCCATTAGGATGGCTACTATCGAAAAAACAGAAAATAACAAGTTGTTGGTGAGGATGTAGAGAAATTGGAACCCCTGCACATTGGTGGTGGGAATGTAAAATAGTGCACCTGCTGTGGAAACCGGTGTGATTATTCCTCAAAAAATTAATCATAGTATTATCATGTGATTGGCAAGTCCACGTCTGGGTATATACCTAAGAGAAGTGAAAGCAGAGACTCAAACAAATATTAGTACACCCATGTTTATAGCAGCATTATTCACAATAGCCAAAAGGTAGAAGTAATCCAGGTGTCCAAGAGATGAATGGATAAATAAAATGCGGTATATACATACAATGGAATATTATTCAGCTTAAGGAGGAAAATCTTGACACATGTCACAACATGGATGACCCTTGAGGATATTATGCTAAGTGAAATAAGCCAGTCACAAAAGGACAAATATTGTATGATTCCACTTATATGAGATGCCTAGAGTAGTCAAATTCATAGAGACAGAAAGTAGAATGGTAGTTGCCAGGGGAAGGGGAGGAATGGGGAGTTAGTGTTTAATGGGTACAGAGTTTCAGTTGGGGAAGATGAGAAAGTTCTGGAGATGTATGGTGGTGATGGTTGTACAGCAGTGTGAATATGGTTAATGCTATAGAACTGTACAGTTAAAAATGATTAGAATGGTAACACAAGCAAAACTATGTTTATGGAATTTTTCAGTCAGTGTGTAATCATAACCTAGATGCTAAACTAGCTACATGAGTTATCTGTGAATTATCAGCCCCTTCCCCCAACACACAATATGTGTGTAATACCGTGGTGACAGAATAACGTTACTTGAAGGAAGGTAAACTGCCTGAGTTAATGAATAATAGATGGAGTGGAAGGGTACTGCCAGTGGTCCTTACTGTTGGGTCAGGTTCTAGACTTGCCTAGTAGTGTGTAGTAGCTATTGTACTCCCACTTTTTCATTTATTACAAGAATAATAAGCATATTTACAGTAAGGTTTTAGTTATGTAGTACTTCTGAATGCTTCCTGCTGTTGCAAACTCCAAAGAAAAAGCCTGGAAGAGCTCAGGATGGTTCTAAGAATAGAAGATGTAGAAGATACAACACCGTGATTGTGTTTCAAAAGTACAGCTTGGCTTTTTAAATAGTTTTTAACAATTTTCTGAAATTCTACAACATGGAAGTCAACAATATTAATATCCAAATAACATGTTTTAATTTCTTCTATTCATAAAAAGAAATGGATAAGAGTTGAAGTGGAGATTGAGTACAAGTTTATGGGAATATTGAAAATCCTGCTGAAAAATGATAGGGCTGTGATAAAAATGAAGACATGAAATCAACTTAAGAAGTGGCTTCTTCAATCTTTGAAAAATTGGGCACTCAAAAAAATTGTTGATATTTATAGGTGGTTGTGCTTTACGTGGCATTTGAGCTAATGGGGTAAATGAAAAAAAAAACTTGAAGACACATTTATTTGTATAATTACCCATGTTTAACTACTTATGTAATAAACGTCCCCCAGTCCACAGTGCCTTTATCATCACGGTGACGTGACCTTTTGTCAATAGGAAAAGAAAGTTGATGTTCAGTACCAAGGAAAGAAAACGTTCCATGTATTTGTTTATTTGTTACAATCATGCATTTAAAAATGTACATAAAAACAGAAACATAGTTTGCATTGCTAACTCCTTGTTCTGAAACCAATCTGGAGTGGGAAAAATAAGTGGAAAGAGTCGGCCGAGGGTGGTCATCTATCAGAATTAGAGCAATGATTAGAGCTTATTTTTTAGGACTTCCCTTTAATGCCTTTTATAGCACTATTACTCCCTGCTGTGAGCTTAAAGCATCAGAAAACTGGAGGCTTGCTAGTGATTCATTTAAATCACTGTGTATTTATACTTTTTTTAAAAGTCAATATTAACATTTATTGAGCATCCACATCCACAACTATATATTAGTATTGTGGTTAGGTACAGGATACTTGATACTTTCTGAATTTTGTGCTTTTGAATGATTTAGAGTCTGCTGGAGGAGATAGTATAGACCCCGCCCCCCAATGAAAAAGAATACTCCCCAAAACAAGGGTGCTTAGATACTTTTTCAAACTGTTGGTTTTAGTAATACATGCATTTGTCCCAAAATAATAAAATGAGCATAATTTTCTCAATTTAATGCATATTTGTCATATGCTATATTTTGCAATAGACACAAATATAAATGGGTCCCCATCTTGAAATTTGTGGTTTCGAGTGTGGTTGGAAGGGGTAATAAGACAAATGTACACAGGGCTAGCCTGCAAGGTAAATCACTAGTGTTCCTAAGAGAGGTATAGCGGTGGCAGCTGCCTTGACCCTCGTACTTGACTCTTGCCCTTGTACCCTGGCTTTGTTTCATAGAATGTCCTTGAGTTGTCAGCTACCTCAGATTCTCTTAGGAAATGGTTACTAGAATATATATAATATGAAGAGAAAAAGAAGGAAGAAAGTACCATGGGGTTTAAAGTAAGGGAAAGCCTTGCTATTTGGGGGGACCAGAGTGGAGGGATTGTATGAGATGGGTCTGGAGGGAGGGGATAGAATGTCCGCCAATTTGAGGAAGGAAGTCAGGGATGGGAAAGCACGGGTCACATTTACAGAGTAACAAGAGGCCTGAGGTGACGGGAGCCTGGAGGGACTATAAGGAAACAAGCTGAAAAGGTACGATTGACTGACAGAAGCACGTCTATCTGACATATTTTGAAGTAGCTTTCAGAAAGATGTCCACTTTAAAGTTTTGCAAAAGTGGTTTTTCCTAGGCTTTTCAGTGTTTCAGCTCTGCTGATACAAATAATTCAGGCAAGAATGAACGAGTGAGGATGTCTGAAATTTTCCCAAACAGTTCTTGCCTTTGTCAGTATTATTTGCTCCTTCTTCTGTTGACTTTATTCAGTTCTCGATGCTCTGCTTGCTCCCTTACTTTCTTTTTCCACATGGGTGATAAAGCTCTGAGGATTTGGTTTTTCTCAGTTTACACCACTTTCCTACAATAGCAAAGTATTTGTAACCCCATCACTAGTATCCTCGCCAAAATGGACTTTTCCGAACTTTCTCTGGAGTTCATGGCTGTTGTTTCTCTTTTAGCATTGGTATTTCTCCAGTGCACTATCAGCCCATGGTCTGATTGTGTGTCAAGGTCCTGCTGATTAATAATAGTTACTAGGCATGTGTTAATACATTTGTTAGCCTGTGATTAATTGTGGGTTTTTTCTGGCTAACTTCTCAAATGTATTTGGCTACTAAGCAAGAAAACATTTCAAAAATTGAATTCATTTGCAATGATATTTGAAGCCAATTAAAAACATGTCCTTAATGATTCTAGATTGTATATATAATTATTGATTAATATGTTCTTGATGAATGAAACACAGGTGTGTGATTTTACTCTTACTTCTGCTTATATGTATTTATAAGCAGATTTGATTTCAAAAGGAAGTGGTAAAGGCCAGCTTTGATGTTTCTTTTACTTTTCATTAGCTTTATATTCAAATAGAAAATGTTAAAAGGGCTATAAACTGCCTATCTTTATCTTATCAGCAGTCAGAATACGCTACTAAACTTGGTGTTGGTCAGGTTGAATTGCTCTGTAGAGAGAAAATCTTGATATAGATTTTGACTTAGAAATAAAAAAATATGTATAGTTTTGCTTTTGGAATGTCGGTGTTGGACTTTCAGGCATATGCAAACTGAATGGTCTGCCGGTCTGTATCATTTTCTCCTGGAATGACAGCTTAACACTTTTCCTGGTTGGATTGTGTTAAAATCTTTAAAGGCTACATTCACTAAAACATATGTCCAATGTTTGGGCAGCCAAAATCTGTGCAGTCATTTTAGTGGAGTATAACTCAGCAACTCAGCTATTACCACAGATACCTTATTGTTAAAGCTACATTAAAATATCCTCAATTTGGAGTCAATTATTTCATATTTAAATTTTTCTGGGATGTGCTGAAGTATACTTTTGCACTTTCTTAAAAATGGACTCTGCCAAGAGAGCATAACTTAAGTAAATGAGGACATGCTTGATACAGTTAAGTTATTTTAGTAGATTTTTATCTGACTTTTCTTGAGTGCTGACTTTTCATTGTGCTAGGCATCCTGCTTGGATAACTCGAAATTACGGCCATTAGTAATGACACCTGGGCAATGGGGAAAGGTTGTGGAGTGGCCAAACCAGGGACAAGGTATCTTCAAGGTTCCGTTGACACGGGTATCATGTCTGTCTGTTGTTGGCAAGGTCATCATGTGTTCAGTGTTGATTTTGACAGTTCCCCTTGTGCTAGGATGCTGCTGATGCCCTGGAGGGAGGGTGTGATTAACTGGAAGAGTGAGAATCCGTGGAGAAATCCAGGACAGACCAGTGCTGACTGACTTAGCAGCCATAGGCTGTGTTACTCCTAGCCTTTCAAATTAAGTGTTCTTGACAAATCTCAATCCCTTGCAGGGAACAAAGCCCTGTTGTTTTGTGGTAAGATGACACAGAGAACAGTTATTCACAGTCCTCGTCTTTAATCGGCTCACTGTCCCTGGTGCCATGTGTCGCCTCTAACTCACTGGTGCTCCTCTGCCCAAGGCCAGAATCCTGGAGCCGGGTTCGGTGGTAAGAAGTTGAAGAAGCAGATACTGGAAAATCCAGTCTTACGTGATCTTTCCTGGCTTTGATAGCTTCAGCTTTCATATTGAAAAGTTGTATGAACACTTTAAAATTTTTTTCATGTGGAGAAATACATTTATCTCAGAAGGAAACTTGAAAACTTAATTATTTTCTTCTAAAAAAAATGAATTTTAAAGTCTTATTAGTGTTTATATCTATAGTTATTTATTTTAAAAAGGTTAATAGCTATCTCCACTGAAAAGTACTATTTTACTAAGTATGTCCAAATGCTGAATTTGGCTAGGAAAATTTCCTGGCAGTTGTATATCATTGTGCCTAAATGTATGAAAATTAAATGCCTGTTAAAGTTGACAAAAATATGTAGTTTAATCAGAATATCTAATTGAATTGCAAAGAATAGAAAGAGTAACACTCTCTTCAGTTTTGCAGATTTGTAACAATTTTATTATCAATATTATATATCAATAATTTCCAAGATAGTATAGAAAAGAAGCAATCTTCAGAAATTTTAGTGAATTAAAATTGTGAATGATAAAAAGCACATACCAAGTTGAATTTGTATTCTACCTTACCAAATCATTGAACTATATTTATAGACTCAGTCTTTAATAGTGTGTGCTAATTCTTTGAGCCTGTGACTTGGAAAATATCAGTGTTATTTCCAAATTTTGGCGTTTTTCAGAATTTTGGTGTCACTTTATTTTATACATTTTAATACTTTTCAAATATCAGAGATGATTTTAAGAAACAAAAGTGAAACTTAGGTGCTTTCCAAGTTAAATGAAGTAATCAATGTACAGTACTCAGCTCAGAGCCTAACACATAGCAACTCCTGTGACAATCAGTTTGTTTATGATTGTGGTCCTTATTTCTGACTCCTCTCTTCTTGCCACACTGTTTCTCTCTCACTGGTTTGTATACCATAACAATTTCCATAAACTCACAGCGTTATTACTTTTCATTGTGTCCACCCTCTAGCTCTTGGTGTTTTAGAAATTTCTGGAATTATTTCCATAATAACAGGAGTCAGCATAATTCCTGATCCAAGAACACATGTTTACACAATACACGTACAGAGGTGTTGAGGAACTTCCCCTTCTCTGATACCAATAGCTTATCTCCCGTTGTATCTGGGATCCAACAGGCTGAGGGCCAGGAGATGATGTGGATATGGTCCTGACGTGCAGCAGAGCATACAGACTGGCATGGGAAGGCCGACTCCCTGTGTCGTTACTGTGCCTGTTTGCTGCTGGAGTTTGGGACCGTGGAGTTCCCTTGTATCTGAAGCTAGTCCTAAGATACCGTAGAAAACATTATGTTTTTGAGGAGATTATGACTGCAGTGTAGCATGTATTTGTTACCTTCAGCATTAATTCAACGGCTTTCCCTTTACTTATATTTTAGACTTATTGAAAATACTTTCAATAATTAAAAAAAAAACTTTTAAAAAGTTTTGATAGTTTGGAAGGAATCCTTGAAGACTGTTTACGTACACATGTTGGCTCAATATATATAGCTATGTTTTTTGGTGTCCCCACTGCTGTGGTGGTGGTTTTTCCACAGAAATGAGATTATGTTGTTCTGCAACTTGCTTATTTTACCACTTAACTTATTATGGGCATCTAGTCTTTTTCATGGCTGCGTAATACTCTACAGCATTGATGTATCTTGGTTTATTTAGCCTTTCTTCTGCTGAAGGACATTCAGAAGCTCTCTGGATATCATCTGATTACACATCATGTTGTGTGAACTCCAAGGGTTGGAAGCTCTTGTCCTGGATACATCTGTGCCTAGTTATTCCACTACACTCTGCAGGCTGTAGGAAGCTTAGGCTGTTTGCCCTTGTTACTTCTTGGCCTTCCAGGACCATTCTAAAGGTTGTCATTTGATCTTGGATAGGCCTCAGCTCAGATAAAAAGTACCATGGGGCTGGCCCCATGGCATAGAGGTTAAGTTTGGCACACTTCCCTTTGGTGGCTTGGGTTCATGGGTTTGGATCCTGGGTGTGGACCTACACCACTCATCAAGCCGTGCTGCGGCGGTGACCCACATATAAAATAGAGGAAGATGGGCACAGATGTTAGCTCAGAGCCAGTCTTCCTCACCAAAGGGAAAAAAAAGTACCAGTTCTGTTGTGTTGGGTTTTAAGGTAACAGCAGCATTTTTGTAGACATTTCTCACTTCTACTGTCTAGAAATTTAAGATGCACTGTCTAGCTGGGATGGATTTGGGTTCTGTCATCCTTAGACATTTTCATGTTGGCAGGGTTCTGACTTTCAGAGCATGAGAAAGATCTGCTTGTCAAATCTGTTTTTTTTAAATTGGTGGTCCTTAAAGTCAAGACATCTTTTTGGAGAGTACTTTGAGAACATATTTGTTTTATCATGATTGTGGAATACTTTTGTGAGCTTATATTTCTAACCAGGTGCCTTGAAATTTAATTTGTGACTTTCCCAATTGGCATAATTAATCAGTCATAAAATCCAAATACCAATATTCCAAGGTTAGCATTTGATTGGGTGTGGGGATGGTATTCATAAAATTTTATGTTCTTCAGTCACTATTTACTTAGTAGATACAGTAACTTATTTTTGTCATGGCTACTGGCCATATTGTGGGGTTTAACATCTGCTGACTGAAACTGCTGCATACTTTTAAATTCTAAACTCTAATTGCCTAGAATGAAGGAAATATTTTAATTTATATACATATTTTTGCTTGGAAGATTTCATATTCATGGAATAGTAATGTAGAATTTAAGGAAGGTGATACCAAATTATTAGAAATATACAGGAGAAATTGTCACTTCTCTTTGGTAATATGGTAATTGTTCAACATATTTTCAGCAGTAACTTGCTGTTGATTTTAATAATTTTTACCTTCCAACACAGCTGGCATCCCGCTATGATGTTATAGCTATACTTTTTGATTTATTATTGTACAGAGTAGATCAAGCACAGTGTGAACAGCCATGCTGAGCCAGTATTGAGAATACGTTCTTATTGTTTATGACATTTTCTATGTTAAAGTGGAGTTGTGGTCGTTAACCAGATTTGAATGCATGTGAACAAAGGGGGTTGTAACCCTTTGACTTCTGCAGGATTCTTCCTGTAGGTTTCCTGGAATATCTCATTGCCTGAGCTTTCCCTTTGCTACAGCTTTTCCATGCTATTTTTGTGTTTTCCTTCTCCATACAGCACTATTTTCTAAGGCCGATTGTTTACATACAAATATATTCCAAAATGAACAAAAAAGCACTTTCATTCTTAACGTTGAAGAAAAAAATGATATTGAAATATGAAAATGTGGAATACAGTAGTTCAGTTTAGAACACCAAAATATTTTATAATACTGAGAATACATTTTTAATAACATGCATAGAATTACAAATCTTATCTTTGTTTTGTACTGGGATTATAAACTGTATTGAAAAGTTTTTTAATAGTTCAAAAATCAAATGACTGTCCAGTTGAAAGGGAGTTGTAATTTATTTGGCATAAAATTGAATTACTAATTTTTATTTATTGAATTTACATAATTTTTATTACTTAATCAAAACTACCATCATATACTTGAAATATGTATTCTCTTCAACATCAGGTTTTCCTTTTCTCTTTCAGTCTGTGATCAAAACAGGGCGACTGCTGATCAGTCACGAGGCTCCCTTGACGGGTGGCTTTGCTTCGGAGATCAGCTCCACTGTTCAGGTAGAGGAACTTTTGGGCACTGATTTTAACATCTGTGTGATTGCACATGTCTGTTCCAAGAAAAAAAATTACTTATCACAGTATATAAAGTATGCACTGTTTGGAAATGCATATTTTCCCTTTGACTCCACTTCACTGTCTTCTAGTTAATCATCTGATTACATCTTCTAGAAAGGAAATCTTGAAATAATAAAAACTAAAAATTCCTTTATAGGAAGAAGAAAGTTTGAAATGAGTTTAATAAAGTAATGTTGGTTATATTTGCTGTGATAACAGGGAAAGAAAACTTTTAAATTTGAATGTGATATTTCTCTTTTGATAAAAATTAAGCTTATTATGAAATGTGTTGATTATAAAATTGATCTTAGGTTTTAACAGGCTTCACCTTACACAAAATAAATCGGTCAAAAGTCAGTAATTTAAATTCAATAAATAGTTTCACGATTGGTAATTTATTTTAATTAATAAATTGTTTTATTTAATCAAATTATGTTATGCTATTGGCAATGCTTTAGAAACGGTTTAAAAACATTTCTTTTTCAAAAGTGTTCAGTTAAGATGTTGCATATCAGGAAAAAATTCTATAACCTTTTTATGGAGGACTTGTACTTAAAACTTTTATTCACGTTAATATCACAGCTATGAAAAAGATGATTTAAATGTTTCATTTTTCCTAATTTTTTAAATTAAAAATTAAATAACTATTTTACATGTGAAGTATATGCATTTTCAATTCAGAATATCTTTGCAGTTTGCATACATTTTACTTGTCTTTGCTGATGTTAAGATGATTCTGTTGTTAAGATACATATAAGTTGAGAATTCCTTTAAGAGTATATGGTTTAAAAACTTGATACAAAGTTATGATGTAAGAATAATGATAAGTTTTTATTTTTAAACTTTTAACCAGTAAATAATGATTTTTACCAATAAAATATCTATAAATGCAAATTGACAACATTATAAATATTTTAAAATTAGATAAAGCAGATTTAACTGTCTTTAAAACTAGATCAAAATAACCCATTTATACTGTTATTTTTACGTTATACATTGTCACTTACAAAATTAAGAAAAGCAAATATTTGAGTTTTGTAGATTTGTTATTTTTCTATTTATTCTATAAAATAAAATTTGAAACATACTGCTTATCATCATATAACATGAGTACCTGGTATTTATAGTGCATTTTATTCATTGAGTAACATAATGTGCTAACTTTGTGAAAAATGGGAGCTGTGAGAATGAATCACTCTAACACCAAGATGCTATTTCAAGTTGGAAGCAAAACAGGAAAAAGAAACTGGGATTTTCTGACTCCTAGTTAACATGTGGTCACTAAGCCCTTTGAAATGATAGTGACTATAGCTAATAGAACCTTGATCTGACAGCCTTGTTTCATTTTGCCTGCTGAATGCCATCTTATTGTTATCTCGAAAGTTTCATTTGCATTTAAATGTAAAAGAAAAACTAGTAGGACATAGAATTAGAAGTTGTAACTCCTCTTGGGAAGTCCACTTTCTCTAAGTGTGCTTTTTAAGTTTGATCTCCATAAATTATTAGTAAACTGCAATAGAAGGTAACATATGTTTCAGACTGGAAAGGAATTAGAAAGATCTGATCTAGTGTCTGTTGAACTTGAATAATATGGGGATTCGTGTTAACAGAAAAATGTCTCTCAGGCCCCAAGAATACATTGGTGAATTCCAGTTTGAGGAACACCGTGTTAGGAGTTAAACACAGTCATTATAAAAAGCTAACACCAGCAAGATCATAAACACTGTATCAAAATCAGATCCTGAAATTGTGTGATAATAATCGGTGGTAAAAGTTGTGAATGAGATTATCCAGAATATAATTATATTTATATCATAATATGAAGACACCAAAACAAATCAAGATACCTGGTAACACTCTCAGACTCCCAAGAATATGCCCATAAATCCCCAGGTGTCTGCAGTCTGAGTAATCTTAACCTAAACCAACCGTGGTCCTTTTCCAGAAGAATGTTTGTCATCCAAAGTGCTTGTGACTTACCCGGATTAAAAAATCAGTGGAAGATTTGGGACTAGGACAGGAGTCTTGAGTAAATGTTGAGTGTGTGCATCTGCATTCTTTATTCAAAGTCCTCCCCCACCCCTAAGAGGAAGATAGAAGTTTTGGATTCATTATAAAATGTTCTTTGTTTTCCACATTAAAATCATCCAACCAACTAACCACAAAATGAATTAAAGCAATAAAGTAAAAATTTGTAGAAGGATCTGCACTTGATATTTTGGGGAAATAGAATTTATATTTATTAATATGAGGATGAATCTTAAAATGTTTGCAGTTTTTGCTTAATTCAAATTTTATTTGCACAAATGGGAAGTGTGGAAAATGAATTTTAATAAAATATAAACATAGTATCGAGGATGAATCTTAAAATGTTCGCAGTTGTTTTTGCTTAATTCAAATTTTATTTGCACAAATGGGAAGTGTGGAAAATGAATTTTAATAAAATATAATCAACATAGTATCCCCAAACATTTGCTGGTTGTGGCTTTTCTGTATTTTTGATAAGGGAGGGGAAAAAAAGCTAGACACCTTGGGAGATTTTTTTTCTTTTTTAGTAATAATGTTTTCATATAATTTAGAGTAAGGTGAATAATCAAATCTACTTTTCGGTACAGTTGTTTCATGCACATATTCAAATAATACAGTGTCTACACTGTGCATCTCCCTTAGGAAGCTTCCGTCCCTGTTCTTACTGAGACCGTATCAGATTACTGGTGCCTTGGGGTCTTTAACCTGAAATCACTTAAGTGAGAGGTGCAGTTGCTTTCATCACTTGGAACGACTCGTATTTCTATATTTCTTTGTGTAGTGTATACTTTGTAAAGTTAAAAAAGATAAAACAGGGTTAAGATATTGAAAGCCAATTTTCTGGGACGGCAGGGAAAAAGGTACACAGAGAACTTTTCATTGACGGCTTGGAAAAGAAGTTTGAAATTCTGGATGAGAATGATCTAATTGGAGCACTATTGATTAAAATACTGAGTTAGTCTTATTGTTGTATGAATGAATGTGAATTTTATGTGAAAGTGAGCACACACATGAAAAATCTGCTCCACAAGCGCTATTTTGTGGAAGATATCTGGGAGCTCTTCAAAAGCTCATGGTTAATCTTACAAAATTGCTCTTAATATTATATTTTAAGAGAATGATTATTAACAATAAAACTACTGTTTTTAAATGTATTCAAATCTGAGAGCACCATTTGCTGTTTTCCTCAAATTTTAAATTATTACCCATATTGAAAATGAAAAATATTGAAGAGAATACAGCACTATAAAGTATTTTTTTAAGATTATACTTGGTAATTTTAGAGAGAAAAATTATATCATGCTATATAAAATTGAATATCAAACGATCTTTTTTTTGCTTGGTATAGGAAGTATTGCTGGCATTATTATTAAGATTATTTTTAGTTACACAGATAAAATATGAAAAGAATATAAAAGTATTCATATTTTGTTTACATAATTTTTCAATTTATGGCAGATGTCCCTCCCATCATACAGGGAGTTCAGTGTCCTCGTCTTAAATTTGTTCATGCCTGTTGCCTCTTTTTCATAAAGCTATTTATTTTGTTATTTTAAAAAATATGCATTGTTAACATTCTTAGTTTGAAGTAATGTTAAACTGACAAAAGTGATTAGGAGACTGCTTTATATTGATTAAACATAAAATTTTTTAAACATTTATCAATAGTTTCTTCATAAAATTTGCATAAATGCTTATAAGTCAAAACCAATGCATTGAATCTAAGAACCGCTTTGCTTTCCTATTGGATTTAATTTGGAAGTTAAGTGGCAGGCAGCACAAGCTGAGGTCTGGTGTATTTGGCTCCCCTCTGGGGAAGATTTCTTGGTCGGTCATCCAAAGCTTCACTGTCTCTTCCCATCTAATTTTACATTCCCATCTGTTCTCACTTTGGGGTGAGGGAACTTTTTCCTTCTTTCGTTTGACACATACCGAAACTTGGAGATGCGCTTCTTTTAGGGAGTTATGCGTTCCATTTTGCACCCTGGTTTGTGGAAAAGTGCAAAGACAATAGAGTTTAGGTAATTCATTGACCTCATTGTGAATTTGAGCAAAGATTTCGTTGTTTCAGAAAATTATATGAATTAATTTTATGTGATGTCCGTATTCCTCGGTTTTATTAACCACAGCTTTATAAAAAAACCTTTACTGTGCAAAAAAAAGTGTTAACCTCATCTATTTTAATATTCTCCTAAATTATATGTTCTAGAATGCAATATTCAAGATAGGCATTCTTTATTTAAATATTAAGACCAAATAATTTGTGGTATTTTAGCAACTTTAAATGTATAATTTCTTTAAGCCTGTAGAAACCAATCTTTACTATTAATTTCTAACACATTCCCATAATGATGAAATAAATCTTGACTTTGATAGGCTTGTGATAATAAAAAAATAGTTTATTTTTTTTCTGGATTCAATGCTTAATAAGAGCGCCAAAAATTTTAGGGATTGGGGTTGGCTTAAAGGTTTGATTTTTTTTTTTTTTAACACATGGAAGCAATAAGTCTGCAATAAAGAGTCCAATTGGAGAGGATGGTAAGTTTCCATACCATTGTTCCATCCTTTCTGTGCGGTCTCTTTTTCGAGAATAAGAACTCAGAAATTGTGCATACTGACATATATTTTTTAAGGTAATCATATCCTAATAGTTTGAGAGGATTTCTATAAGGTTTACACAAATCATTGTGTAAAAGGAAGTTTTCATAATTTTCAAGTAAAGGAATTTTGCTTTTCTCACTGTTTCATGTGAGAAAGGATTATACAGAAGGATTTTTTGTTAACTTATTATTACTACCAAATTTAAGAGCACTCTGAAGACATCAACCTGAAGAAGAGGAAAAAGGTCCTAAATGGTCTTGAGTTTTTGCCATCATGGAAAATATGTTTAATTAAAATTACATGTTGATAAAGTAAGAGTCATCAGAGAAAACTATCAGAGTGGTAATTTGATGAATAATTTACTGCAATTTTGTAATCTTAATTTTTTTTTTCTTACCAGTGATGCAAAGCATTTGCCAACAACAACAGGTATAACAATCAGGAAAAGTGTACTTCTATACTAAAGTATATTTAAATGGAGCTGGAATATCAGAAAAGCGGTTTAACATAGAGTGTTCAGATATAGGGTGGCCTTTTTTAAATGGAGTTTTGCCCTGAAGCCTGTTGAGTGTTCAGTAAACAGCTTCTATGGCCATAGATATGAACCAAAGACTGAATCTTTCCAGGGATGCATCATGGATGGGCTGCTCCATCACTGTAGTTAAACCCATGTTCGTCCTTCTTGCCCCTACCACACCTTATCTCCTTCAATATCTCTTTCTTCTTTGCTCATTAGTGTAAATGTGGCCAAGTTTCCACCATCAGCCCTCTTCTTCTCCCTCTTCTTTCTTGGGCAGTCTCAATCATTTGCATGGCTATTCTTGAAACCTTCAAATTTAAAACCTTCTTGATTTGCTCTGTCTGTTAAGTGTTAGACTCAAAATTCCAACTTCATGCTAATTTTGGTAGTGATAAGAAATTTGCGTGATAAAATCTTTTATGTGAAGGATTTTAACATGAAAGAGAGAGAAAGTAGACAACAGCACATGGATATCTGCCAGTTTCTAGAAATCAGATTATCTCAAAATGAACTCTTTCTCCTCAAGTCTTTCTGGACCTTCTAAATTGCCTCCTTACTTATCTCTGCCCCTCAGCTCCTCACATCTTGTCACATTACTATTATTTTCTTAAAACACATCAAATTTGTCCATTCTCTGTTTTTTCATGAAAACCTCCAATAGATCTTCTTTGGCTATAAAAATAAGATCTTCATGTCAGCCTTCAAGATCCTCATCTGCCCAAACCAATGTTTCCAGTGTTATTTCTCACATCCTTTTATGACTCTGGTATGCTGATCACACTGGCCTACTGGTCATTTCCTGAATGATAGTTAGTTCTTGCAACCAACCTTTATTGAGTATGCTGAGCATAGCCTTAATATGGGCATTTCATTCAAGAAATGGAGTTCTTGTTTTAGAGACACTTAAGAGTTTAGTAGAAAAAAATAGATGTAAACAGATAATTCATACTATGGTATATGCTGGGATAGAAAAATATTCAGAGGACTATGGGATTGTAAAATACTTGATCACCTAACCGAGATGTGACAGCTGAGTTAACTCTTGGAGGGTGAATATGACCCTGGGATGAAGGTGGTTGGGGATTCTAGGTAGAAGGAACAGTGTGAATAAGTAGGCAGGAAAAATATTTTATATTCTAGGGCATAGAGTGGTTTTGGTATGGTTGAAGAGTAGCATGTGAGGCTTATAGCACAAGGTGAGGATCAACAAGTAGGTAGGGATTAGATCCTAAAGAATCTTATATGTCATACTAAGGAATTTGTTTTGGGTTGTGGGTTTTTTTTTTTTTTTTTTTTTTGGTGAGGAAGACTAGCCCTGAGCTAACATCTGTTGCCAATCCTCCTGTTTTTGCTGAGGAAGATTGACCCTGGGCTAACATCCATGCCCATCTTCCTTTACTTTATATGTGGGAACGCCTGCCACAGCATGGCTTGATAAGTGGTACATCAGTCCGCTCCCGGGATCTGAACCTGCAAACCCTGGGCTGCCGAAGTGGAGTGCACTACACCACTGGGCCAGCCCCAGGAATTTGTGTTTATGTGGAGGAAATAGATACGACAGAGTAGAGTCAGCTCATATAGCTATAATTCCAGTTCTCTCATATAATGTATTTAAAAAGTTCCTGGCAAATAGGATGTAGTAGGAACTTGAAAAACAATGGTCACAGTTATTATCATTATTTAAGGCAAATGGGGTGTAATTAAAGGTATTTAAACTGGAGATTAACATAGAAAGATCTACAATTGAGAAGAAAACCCTTTGGCACTTGTGTTGAGGATGCATTGGGAGGGGTGAGGCAGGAAGTCACAATTAAGAAACTGAGTAACCTAGATGAGCCATTTGAGGGTCTTCTAAACCAAGGACATGGGAATGGGGTTGGAGAGAAAGGTGAATTTTAGAGGGAGTAGGAAGAAGAATCTGAAAAAAGACTTGCTGCCCGATTAGATAGGAGTAGGGAAAGGACTGAAGTGGATGGCAGAGAGGCAGGCAGGAGTTAAGAATAAAGGGTAGTTTGGTTTCTAGATTTTTGAATGGAAGTACAGTTTCACTTAGCTGGGGAATATCCTTGGAAAACAGGGTTAAGCATATCTTTTGAGTAAGATGATGAATTCATTGTAGATTTATAGAATTTGAGATAGAGATGAAAATGTGTCTCTACGACTCCAGAGAGAATCTAAGGTATAGGAAAAGATATAGGAATCACCATCTTACGGTGATGGCTGAGGTCATGGGTATGAGTATTGATCACACAGGAAAACTATAGTCTTGAGGGAAGTTTCTGAAGAAGGAACCTCTAGGCAACCAACATTTAAGAGAAGGGGAGGAAGAAGAACTGTAAAGGAGGGTGAGATGGAGTGGCCAGAGAGAAGGAAGGGAGCAAGAGAGAGCCATTACAGAAGACAAGTAGGGAGGGTTTTACCACGGAGTATATGGCCGACAATATTAAATGCTTCCAGAGTTTAAGTCAGCTAAAGACTGATGGTTGTTCCTTAGATATAGCAACCGGAAGACACTGGTGATATTGATGAAATCAGAGGATGGAAGCCACATTGTATTTGGACTGATGAGTGAATGAATGCTGAAGATCTGAAACAAGGAATATAGACTATTGTCTCAAGAAACATGACTTTTAAGGAAAGGAGAGGAATAAAGTAGTTAGAAATGGACTCAATCTCTTAATACTATTTAGCCACATTGTATTTGGACTGATGAGTGAATGAATGCTGAAGATCTGAAACAAGGAATATAGACTATTGTCTCAAGAAACATGACTTTTAAGGAAAGGAGAGGAATAAAGTAGTTAAAAATGGACTCAATCTCTTAATACTATTTGCTCAGCATGGAATGCCATTTTCTCAATTTGAACCCCACCCTGGCAGCCTCCTTTCCTTCTCCCTCTCCTTTACCACCTCCTCCCCATTCCCATCCTCTCCCTTCCACCTCCAGCCCATCTAGCAGTTGGGTTTTAAATATTTCTCAGATCTGCCCTTTGCTTTCCATTCTCCTGATAAACTCTAAATGAACTTAAAAAAAAAAAGAAAAGTACAAAATCTAAAAGAATATTGACGTGATGTAGAAGTATTTGAGCAAAAATTTTTAAAGCAACAGGATCAATCATGTTGTCACAGATTAATGTATTTGCATAAAATGAAAAGTATTTGACAAAAACAAGCACAATTCAAAGGAGAATGATGACTGGGAAAGTGTTGGAACACATGACAAAAGATTACTATGTGTACTATATTAAACATTCTTAAATATCAGTAAGGGAATTAATAGCCCCTTTATTTAAAAGGTCAGAGACAGATTATTTTTAGAACTATTAATGGCTGGTAAACATGAAACTATGTGCCACTTATAGCTAAAAATGTCATTTCAAAAATGAAATATCAGTATCATTTGTTACCCGTAAGTGTGGCACTGCTTAAAAGTGAATTATATCGAGTGTTGAGATGGTGCAGGGTAATGTTGAAATTGATTCATCTTTCCAGGATCTCACCTTGGGAATGTGTATCAAGACTCTTCCTCTGACTCAGGAATTCTAGGAATCCTCACGTGGACTTAGTTACACACAAAAATGTATAACTTCTCAGTGACGTTCATTTGATAGGAAAATATGGGAAACAATATTAATGACAACAGGAATATAGTTGAGTAAGTTATGATAAACATGGGTTTATTAAATTCATTGAAAGAACAGTTGACAACATCGTGACATTTGTATGGATAGACATTAAATGGAAAACTCTGTGTAAGCCCACAGGTGTTTGACTTGCTTGATTTTGTGAAAAGAAAAAAACTATACATATATCTAGGCATAGGAAAAAATTGCAAAATAAGAGTTATATTTATATTTTCTTCCTAATAATCTATTTTCGATGTACGTATATCCTAATTCGTAATAATTAAAGGCTTTGTTATAATTAGATGCTCCTTCCACGTGGCATGGTAAGTCTTCCATTTCTTCCTAAGTTGTTTTAAATAAGAAAGCTCGTTTTGCTTATAAAGTTAATTTAAAAAATTTTACATTTTATTTCGACATGGTTTCTTAATCATACATTTGAGTTTTGGGAATTACTGTTCATAGTGATAGTAGTTACTCAGATTTGTGATGTGGGATACTTTTAAAACCAGTGAAACCTCACTGCATAGATTTGGTTATTCTGCAAGTTAGTTCTGTCCCCCATGTGCATACTATGTTTGATTCATTGCTGTCATTATAAAAGTGAAAGCAACATTATATTGGGATACTCAGATTATTTCATTTTCTGTGTTAATCGGTCAGTGATATGGAGACGAACATTACTAGCATGTAATGATACTAACATTGGATCCCCTGCTTATTTTCCCTCCTTTCTTTTGGTATTAGCTTTACGATGGATTAGCATAATTCTTTTTGAAATCTGTCTGGATGTATGCCAACCAGAAAAAAGATCATCCACATTCCATCTGTCTGGGTAATGATAAAGTGCCCCAGTTTCTCTCACATAATCCATAATATTTTTCCAGTCAGAAGTAGTCTCCTTTGAATTCAAAGCCGCATTCATAACCAACCTCCAACCCCTGCTTTTTTCCTCCCTTTCTTTGTAACCCCTGGTTAGCGTTTTGTTGTTTCCTTTTGGTGATATTCGAAGACCAAATGGGAAAAATTTGGTCTGGGATGGGAAAAATTAACTCTGCTGGAATGTTGGAAAGGAAATGTGTTCAACTGAAAGGTTATGTTATAAAAGTGTAGTCCTTAATCACGAGGTAGAAATTACTTAAAGGAGTATTTAACTCCCGTGGATTCTCCAGTAACCTCAGTTTTGAAACAGCACCTCCTCAGAAAGGCTCTCCCTGAAGCCCCGTCTTCAGTAGCTCCTCCATGCATGGAGTCTTCCTGCATCACACTAATTACTCTCTTTTCTCACAGCCCTTGAAGTGTCTGTAGGTGTCTTGTTTATTTGTTTAGTGTCCTCTTCTCCCCATAGAAGGCAGGCTTCATGAGCTTGAGGACCGTGTCTGGCTCCTTCACTCCTGCAAGCCCAGTGCCTAGAACCATGCCTGGCGCTGAGCAGGCACTCCATAAATAATTTAAAAGAACTGTTTGCCCGCAAGCATTACTGCTGTTAGCAGTTTCTTTGAAGGAGAGTGATATTCTTGCTAGTTTATGTTGTGTATAGAAATTCCCAATCATGAAAACTGCTAGGGAGAATTATTGCCCTTTATATAACACCACCCCAATTTGTTGACCAAAATAAAGAGATTTGTTTTGTGTTTGTTGAGTTAACTTCAGAAATGGGCACTGATATTATGTGCTGTTGTCCTTCCCATTTCTACCTTGTGTCCTTTTGACAAAGTGTTATTTCTTTCAAATAATCTGGTTGCTTTTTCATCCTCATGATTCTCTGGTGAGGCTAAAGAAGACATTTATATAGTTACCAATGAAGCTTCATAGAATGGACAGACTATTTAGTGAGTAAAATAGAGTCTCTGAAGGAAAGCATGGCTTTCTTTAAAAAGTTAGTGATTTCTATGACTTGGTACCTTGAAATTGTATTTCAGCACCCAAAGATTTGTAGTTTCCTTTCAGAGCAATAATTCTTGCACATCTGGTTGTATTCTCATAGAAAATTATAATGGATTAAAAATAATTCATTTCCTTACATGGTGTGAAATAGTTTCTTGTATTTCAAAATACATATATATTTAATGTAAAACCATGTCTTAAAATTTTCAAACTATAAATAAAGTTATTTAAAAGTTTGTAAGGGAGAGACACCAGAGAATGTATCCATAACCTGGCCAATCTTCTTGGACACCTTGTACATTTTAGGCAAATATGGAGAAGTACATTAAATTTGTCAAGAAATAATAGGCATATGTATTGTCAGCATAGTATTCACAGTCATTAAGGGGCTGGGGCTGCCGCCTGGAAATAGAACTGGATTTCTCAGCTAGTGTGTCATGCCTCTTGGTGAGCAGTCAAGTTGCTGTTGTTGAAAGCTCATTTTATTTTGGTAATTTAGTGTAATTAAATTTATGGTTCAAATTTGTTTGTTTTGTTACGAGGGCCATCATCTCTTTTCATGAATGAGTTTACAGTTCACCAAATCATGGTTGAGTTTAAAATAGACATTAAAATAGAGATTAACTACTGCTAATGATTTTTCTGCTCATTTTGGATCTGAGCACTTTTGAAAATTAAGACAAGTTATAATCAGCACTTACCACAAAAACAAGCAGTTGAAAATGAAAGCTATAAGCAGAAATCATCTAGTTTATAATTGTTTTGATTTTTTAAATCTATCAACATTAATGAAAGTGTTCAAGATGTCATTTTAATTTTCAGAAATGTCTGAAAATTTGCATTTGATTGGGGAAGTGTTGAATATTTGATTATTTTCCTTCAAGGTATGTTAAACAAGGGACTTTATTTTTAATTCTTGATCCTTTTGAAGAGAACTACTTCTCTGTTTCAACCCTTTAGAGGATCATATAATGATATTTACTATTTAAGATAGTTTTATATTGTGAATAACACCAAGAATCAATTAGTCTTTATCAAAATTATTAGGCAAAAGGTATAATTCATGACTGTTCTTTAAGAGGTCTAAATATTTATGTTTTAAGAAATGCCCTGAGATGACTAACATTTCAAAATCCACATTTATATCATCTATAATTATAGTTGCGCCATTGTTTAAAACAAGTCCTGATTATTTCCTATCTTTTGATAGGATTAATTTGCCTTTTAATAGCTACATTTCTGCATTTCTTTCCTGGATTGATTTTAAATTCCCAGCTTAGAATACAAATAATATAAAATACTCACCATGCCTGTATTTTTGTTTTCTTTCTGAACCAGACAGAATCTCAGTTTTCTGTGAGATGGCTTGTATTCTTAAATGTTCTAGCACCATTTTTCT
The DNA here is from genome assembly GCA_031878705.1 of Tapirus indicus. Lineage (NCBI taxonomy): Eukaryota > Metazoa > Chordata > Mammalia > Perissodactyla > Tapiridae > Tapirus > Tapirus indicus. The sequence continues at coordinate 7,644,996 of CM062933.1, forward strand.
CTTTTATTCTACTGGTCTTCTTAAAATACCAATGGTCAACTCTATATTAGCAGTCAAAGAAATTGAAACCTAGTCTTACCTTTTTAGCTCATTACTGAAGAATCTCTGCACCCTGACAGTAAATTTATGCTTGATTTTTTTAACCATGAACTTTTCTTGGCCTAGATCTTTACCTCAGTGTGCATAGCAGACCTGACTGAATGTATTTTGTGAATAACATTCCAACATCACACAATCATATATTTTATTAAAACCAGCTTTCCTGTGGCAGTTCCAAAAACATAGTTCAGGTACATTAAAATAGTGAAGTACTACATAAATGTTGATAAAATAGTCTTTTAAAATGATGGAATGTTTTATTAGGTATGCAGCTATCAGTTTACCTAATAAACTAAATGCAGTGTTCATTTTAATAAAACCCGCATACTTTGTAAAATTAGGCCCTGGACTAACCTGTATTTACACCGCGCCACGGGAGCCATAGTAGCTTAGGTGAAGCAAAATCCTTCGTCACTGAGCGTGCCACTTGGACTCCTTCTTAGCCCTTCCGGGAACCATAGTATCTGTTTTCCTTTCCTGCTGCCTTGCCTCCCTTGCTTTCTTCCTTTCCCTTTGCCTTTCCTGATCGTTTTCTCCCTGCTAGCCTCAGCAAACATGCGGATCTTTCCAGCATAACTATAATTCTTCTCTCAGCATGGACACACGAAGCATTATTCTAGGTAGTTTGTGCTTATGAAAGCCTTCTCCACCCTAGGCATGAATTAGAAGTGCCCTGTAATATTGGAAGAAGGTAAAGGAATGAGGTTGAATGTTGGCAAATATATTTTTTTCACATGGTTGATCAAAGGTGATATTAAAAAAAATTGTTGGAGTTACTTAATACCATTTGTAAAGCATTTTTAAGTGGATCATCTATTGGTATGAAGAGTGTGTGTTTGTCTATATATATAAATAAATAAGGGAGGTGATCTCTCCCTCTCCCTGCTCCCTCTAAAGAATATATGAATTAACTTTTTTACTGATGACTTTTTAAAATGGTATAATATAATAGGTGTTATATGAGAAACTTACACCTCTGTTGTAAATTTCTTCCAAGGAGATATCCTAGCTAACAGTAGTTTCAATGATGCTGTTAGAGGATACTTTGCTAAAGTTGAAATGATGGAGATCAGTATGACACATAATTAAGAAAGACAGTCTTCTCCAAATCTGAAATGAAGAAGAAAACAAGTTGAGGGTCCATAAAACATTTTCAAATGATTTCTCCTAAATGTAATCCTGATTTTTATTTTTTCCTTCAGAAAAAATGTCCTCAAAAAGAAAATCCCATTTTGAAATGTTGGTTATGCTATTTGAAGAAATGTGCTAAGTACTTGAAAAGTTGAGTTTGTATGACTTTTCTTACTACTTGCCTTGTTCAAAATTGGGACAAAATGTTATCTGTTGATTGATGAAGAAGCATTTAGTACATAATCTGAAGCAGAGTTATCGCTAACATCGTCATTGTGTTCCTTCTATTAAAAAGGTTCTGTTAGAACCACGGCTTGGCTAATGAATTTGTTTTCCTCGGGGAGAAGCACTTAGCTTTACAATAATGTTTTCTGAGAGGATAGAATTCCGTGTTATACAAATAGAGATGCTTCCCTTGAGATGTTGGGAAGGATTGGTGGGCTTCTCAGGTGACTGCTAGTTTGTTTGTTGAAAATCTTTTACCTTACAACCATGAAGCCAACAGTCTCTCTACTGTCTATAATATTTTAAAATTGATAACTATTTCATAGATAAAATCTAAAGCCCTTTGTTGTTAGTGAAGGTTTTTATCAGTGAAAGTTTATTTTATTTTTTGGTGTCATAGAGGTGGACTATGATCACCTATAATAATATTTATCTTTTCATGCTGTATGCAAGTCAGGCATTTTAAGTGTGATTTCATATTTGCACTGGTGTTCATGAAGCCTTTGGTCATCTTTGTGTCAGATAGAGCTGACATCTATATTAGGGTACATTTATCTAAAGAAGAAGTGTTCACAAATGTACAGTAAGTGGCCACAGAGTTTCAGTTTCCATGTCAGGCTAAGAAAAGGTGAACTGGTAGGGAGTAGGGAAATTAGACCCACTTTTGTTGGTCCAGCTATTAAAAAAGTTGTTCCCATTTCCACCAAATTCCATTTCCTATTGTCTGAATAGGAAGCTTGTCCTAGAGACAGAGAGGACTTGAGCTGGTGGTGGGATAGAGGTGACCACATACTTGATCCTCCAGCCTTGGACAGCGGGCGTAAGCTGGGGTCGTTCCATGCAGACCGGATGTATAGTAATCTACTTACACTACTTTGTGGGAATATGTCAATTACCATGTTATGCAATTAAATCTTAAGTAAAGGATTAGTGACAATGGAATTAGAACTATATAGCAAGGATTCTTAGTAAATCAAATTTAGATCTCGTAAATGTCCAAAAAACCCCTCAAGAACATAAATGCCATTTCTTTGTTCAGTGATGATTTCTTTTAAATGTAATGTTAAAGAAGAATCTGAGATGGGTTATCTTTGCTAGTGGCTGCTGCTGCTTGTTCTCATGTGTAATTTATTTTTAGATATTGGCAAACTACCTGGGAATCATTGAAGGGTTTGCTATTTGTTGTGTTGGAAATTAAGTAATCCTTAATAGTTTGAAAATGTCAACAAGTCCTAAATGTACTTAAAATAATTTAAAAATTTTCCCCCCCAAATTGGGTGTTTAGTTCCTTGTATTAAGAACAAGATGAAGATGAAAATATAATTGTATGACTCAGTATGCCTTTTACTTTCTAGCTGCTCTACCAATGAGGGAATGATAAAATGACCCTTTCTATTAATAACAACTTTTAATTTTTACAAGTTTGGCTTTTTAAAATAATTGCTAAAGGGGAAGATTACGTTGTTCCCTAACGGGAAATCAAGAATCTGGGGAGATTCATTAACCATTTCAGTATGTTTAGTCTTTCAGTAAACTTTGTTTTTATTACATTGAATCATATCATTAAAGGCCTGAAGTGATTCTATAAAATTTTATTTAATGGCAGACTGACTTTGGGGTTTATTTTTCTGAAAAATGCCTTGATGAGTAAAATCCAGTCGGCAAGATCAACATCCCTTAGAAAATAGGGATTTAGGAGCAAAGAAATATGACATTAAAAGTACTTTAGATATGTGTTTAAATTAAAGTAAATAAGAGCACTGCTTCCAAAAGAAACTGGAGTCCTGGGTGTCTGCCTGCCACATAGGAGCCTCCCCTGAGTGACGTTCCACTCAAAATGGCACGGAACTGTCTGTGCCATCCAGTCGGCTCCCCCGCAAGTCTTCTGTTGTACAGACTGGACTGCATCTGAAGGTTTTAAACTAACTTTTTTTTACATTACAAGTTATTTTTTTGTATATATGTATTTTGTTTTCCTTAATCTGGGCAAAATGCTTATGAAAATGCTTATGAAACTGCCCAGCCTTTTCACAAATTATCCTGGGGCTTACGGCTCTGGTTGTCATTGCCTGGTCGTTGTCTTTACGTGGAGTAGCTGAAGAAACACATGGTATCGGCAAGTCTAGGGCAAGGGTAGAGATTTAGGGAGCCTGAGTGGTGGTGTCCTTTTGTTTAAGGGGACAGAACATAACTGTGCATAGATAAATAGATCTCACATCTTAAAATTCTGGTGAACAAATATTAAGCAGTTTTCTCAAAACAGAGATTGGTCAAACCTTCATTGTGAAGGGATTGTTCACTGGCCAATCTGTATATTTCTAGAACTTTTGAATCTCTTTTTTTGTGAGGGAGGGGGGTTTCTTTGATTCTTTTATGATTCTACTAAGGCATTTTATTTATTTATTTATTTATTTTTTATTTTATTTATTTATTTTTTTGTGTGTGTGGGGAAGACCAGCCCTGAGCTAACGTCCGTCGCCAATCCCCCCCTTTTTGCTGAGGAAGACTGGCCCTGGGCTAACATCCGTGCCCATCTTCCTCTACTTTATATGGGATGCCGTCACAGCATGGCTGACAAGCGGTGCATCGGCGGGCGCCTGGGATCCGAACGCGCGAACACCGGGCTGCCAAGCGTGAACTAAACCGCTCTGCCACCGGGCGGCCCCCCTACTAAGGCATTTTAGATAATATGGTTGCATATAAAATTTCACTGTGTAGTCTAAAATTTAAGCTAAAAATAGCCACCTTTTCATTGATTCCATGAGCCCTTTAAGGGTTATTTACAGTACAATGTTGAATTTCTCCCTTCTTTGAAAAGGTAAGACTGCCAGTTATATCAAGAGGTGAAGTAGTTATCAAGCTGCACTGATTAACTGCAAAAAGATCAAGGAATGAACCAAATGTTGTGATAATAATACATTTTATAAAATAGTGATCATCTGTGATCTTAAGTGATAAATAGCTAACAATTAATTTGTCACTTGGTGTAGTTGGTCAGTTCACACAGCGTCTTGGTTTGCTACCGTAGAACGTTTACTTGAATATTTTTGGAGATAACATAGTATCCCACATGCCAGTACTTTTATTGATAGATAATTCCTGTTAGACTTTCCAGAGAAACCACTGGATGTTAAATAACTATGATCAAAGGGGACTTCTGCTTTACACTGTAGTTATATTTGCTTTTTGAGATATTTTTATATAGTCACTCTTTGGTAAAATCATTTAGAGAAGGTTATTTTTCAAATCCATTTAGTAAGATTCAATGGAAATATTCTAAAATATTAGCAGATATTTGTTGTTTCTAGGTAGAGGGATTATGTTATAAGTGATTTTAATTTTCTTCTTTATCCAAGGTATTATTTTTATTCCAAAATTTCTAACTGCTCACTTTGTATCTCCATTTGGCCATGTAATAAGTGTCTCACAAACCTCCAAACTCTCTACTGTTTTCTCAATGGAAGTCCCCTACCTCAGGCTGAAAGCCTAGGAGGCTTCACGAATCCCTCTCTTTCCCTTACCCTGCGTTCATTCCACCCGGAGGCGCACTACTCTGAAAACATATCTTTAGTCTGACCACTTAACTCAGAACCTCTACTACCTAAGTGAAAACTACCATCTTTCTTCCCTGAACTGTCAGTTTCTTCTCATAGGTGCTCCCTACAGAGTAGCTGGAATAGCCTTTTAGAAGTACAGATTAGATCACAGCATCTCCTTGTCCCAGTGGTGACCCATCACCCTCACAATGAAATTCTCACTCCTGACTGTAGCCAGGCAGCTCTATATCTTGCCCCTATTTTATGACACTCTTTTCCCCCTTCACTCTTCTCTGGCCTCAGGGACCTTGTTCCTTCAATGAATGTAACTGTGGTTAAAAAAAATTAGACATAAGGCTAAAAACATGTTCTGCTGACCATGGCTTCAGAATATCTTACACAGCAAACAAAAATAGAAAAATTGATCCAGGTAAGACAAAAATGCCCTGGATGAGTGGCTTAAGTTTCTTCTGATGTGGTGTTGTTTTTTTATCTTTTTCATAATACCGTATTTCAAATAATATTTAGAACTTGTAATATAAACATAGCTAATGCTGATTTAAGTAGTTATGAAAGCAAATATGAAAAATTCTCTTAGTTTCATAGATAAATGGTATATTTTGATAGCGTGTGATTCAAATTTTTCTGTAATATCACCAATTCAGTATTCACTTAACAAAAATTCAATGTGGGATTTTCTTTTTCTTTTTAATTGTTCCACATTGGCTTGTATCTCTTTCAAATTTATCTAAATGATGATGAGAGAGGTCCTTAGTTACACTGTATTAATATTGTCACAAAGCTCCTGTTGTAATTGAAGTCTCAGAAGGAGAGGAGAATGACAGGAAATCTAAAGACATAGATAGAATCTACAGACAAAGACAGTAGCCAGAGGAAAAAATGAAATATTACTTACAGGGAACAACAGTACAAATTATTGCTTACTTCTCATCAGAAACAATGGAAGCCAGAAGACAATGGAATGACATCTTTAAAAGGCTGTGAGAAAAAAATAACAACCTAGAAATCTACATTCAGTCAAACTATCCTTCAAAAGTGGAGGAAAATAAGGAATTTTCAGATTAATAAAAAAATGACAGAATTCACTGCTATTAGGCCCATACTATGAGAAATAATAAAGGAAATTCTTCATTCTGAAAGGAAATGACACCAGATGGTAACTCAGATCTATAACTAAAAACTACAGAACACACATTTTTTTCAAATGCACACAGAATGTTCGCCAAGGTAGATCTTATGTTATGCCATAAACGAGTTTTAGTAAGATTTAATCCTTTGAAATCTTACATAGTATACTGTCTGACAGTGGAGGAATTAAGTTAGATATTAATAACAATAAGATACATAGAAAATATCCAAATATTTGGAAATTAAAGATACAGTTCTAAATAATGATAGGTCAAAGAAGAAATCACAAGAGAAATTATAAACATGAATTGAATGGTAATGAAAACAAAATAAAATTTGTGGGGAGTAGCTAAAACAGTACTTAGAGGAATATGCATAACTATAAATGTTCATATTAGAAAAACAAAACCTCAAAACAGCATTCAAAGTTTCCACCTTAAGGTAGGGAAAGAAAAGCAAAATATAAAGTTAGAAGGAAAGAAAGAATAAGAACAGAAATCAATAAAGTAGAAAAGAGACAACAGAAATGAATAAAACCAAAGAAAATTGGTTCTTAGGAAGGATTAATTGATACTCCTTTAGCAAGACTGATCAAGAAAAATGGAGAGAACACATAAATCATAACATCAGGAATGAAAGTGGAAATATTCCTACAGACCCTACAAACATCAAAATGACGTCAGGGAACACCGTGAATAACTTTATGTACTGGACATTCGTTGGCCCAGTGCTCTGGCAGTGGTGGAGGGGCCGGGAAGCAAGAGAACTCTCAGGCACCTGCTGTGTGCTCATGGCTCTGCTGGGAACGTCACACACCGTGTATCTAATCCTCTCACTCTCTCAGTGAAGTGTCCGTTGTGCTCATCTTTACAGATTAGGAAATGGAGGCTCAGGGATGTCATTAATTTGCCTCAGTCTGGGTAGCAGGCAAGTGAAGGAACCAGAAACCATACATCATCTGTCTCGAGGGCCCGTATGCTCCCTTGACTCTCCGTGTGTTGTGATCATGTCAGTAACTAATCCCAGCAACCAGAGTGCAGAGCTTATGGGGCATGTGAACCTGGATCTCCTGTGTGGGGTGTTAACGCAGGTTTCTGACGACCACATTGTTTCCTCTTATTTATTTAATCCAAAATATAATTACTTTCTCAAGTTTAGTATTCTCAAAACCCATTTCCTCTATTTGTACTATGAAATCCGTTTAAATTAACCAGAAGGTTGTTACAAAATAAACTGAATATTAAGAAAACATTTGCTTTGCCATAAAGATGAAAGTGCCCCCTCTTTCCCCCATGACGTGGATATGGACAGCATTTCAGTAATTAAATGTTCATTCTTATAAAGGAAGAGTAATTACACTCTGAAAAATGGGTTTTATTTTGTTTTCTTCCAGGAACTGTCATAAAAAAATGGCAGTTAAGCTTTTTGCAACTCTTTTTTCTGTTATGTTAGGGAAAGGAAGCTTTTTTTAAAATGGCTTTTTCCCCATTGTGTCTGGTAAGTGGAATGTTTCAAGAAAAGATGGTTTCTGTTTGTAGAATGCAAAATATTTTCAGGCATTTTAAAAATAATGAAAGGTAAAATAGAATACGTTTTTGTAGGTATTCTTTTACAGTCTGATTAAGCTTATAATACTTAAACATTTACTTTAGAAGATGAATTAATAGTGGTTCAGTGATTCGTCTCAGAAATATGCATGTGAAGCTCATATTAAACTCGAGGAGAAAAGTATTGAAATGTATTGCATGCTAATTATATAATTATATAAAACTATTATATTAATTTTGGGAACAAGTGGTAGAATTTTTCTTACCAGTTTTGTAAATGATCTCTTGTGAATGCCAAAAGCTTATTAAACACCTTTTTATTTTGCAAAATGTTTAGTTCTGTAATCATGATATAGTCAGCATGAAACATGTTGGAGAACTGGATGTTTGAAATGCTGGCTTTTCTGGCAAAGTCATATGTTGTCAAGTGGGTGACAGAAGCATTTTCCAATACAGCTAGCATAATGTATGTTTGTTGTATGTCAGTGTAAACCAAAAGAACTTGAATTTTCTAGCTAATCAGACCTTGAAAACAACAACCAGTTCTATCATTAATTGTGTTTTTATTTTTGTTTAGCTTTAAACGACGTTTTGATTTGTTGTTTTCTTCAGTTATACTGTGAAGGGGAAAAGGAAAATACTATATGAAGTTGTGCTGAAACAAAATTCTGGAATAAAATGAAATATGAGCTATGTTGTGAAACAAACATTGCAATATGACCATATGGAACAAAGCGGTGTTTATTGGAAAACTCAGATCTCTGGGGTGGCAGCACTACTTATGTTTAAGATTCACAAATATCAGTGTTAGCTTAAATGGGATGATGATGCTTTAAAAAAAGGGCAGAATTTCCAGTGTGCACAGCAAGAAATGTAGATAGGACTTTATTTGATTAAAACTAGGAAGTAAAATAAAATCATACAGGGAAAAGTCTTCACATGATATTACCTGAACTCATAGGATAATTCTCTTGTACCTTATGGCTTCATTTAGTAGGATTTACATAATCCTATGTCAGCATCCTCTAGTGTTGAGGTAGTGCTAGTATAATAAATCTAGCAGACTAGATGGAGAAAGAGTATTTTGAAAACTAGCTAAGTTCACTTTTGAGTTGTAACTGAAAAAGCCTGGCAAAAATAGATGATAGAAAGACAAAAGAAACTGAAAATTAGGACAGAACATATGAAATAATATAAAAAATAGAATCTTAGAGAATGTCCAACCCAACTTCCTGCTTCCTCTACTCTGATCTCCCTTGATCCCCTTGTAACTTCTTTGCATGCCCATGAGTGTGCCCACACAAATCTACCCGTGGGACAGAGACAGCCATCTGAATAATAATCAGCAAGAGTCTTTGGGCCTAGAGCAAGTTAAGAAAAGACTCTACAGACAGTCAACTCTGCCTGTGCCAAGATCTCTTTTTTCAAAAAACGTCCACAATAAAATGAGAGCAAGACCAGTGCTGTCTCCATCTCCCCTCCCCCTCCCCCGTCGCCTTCTTCCTCTCCCCTCTCATATTTAATGGAAATAGAGACTCTTCAAACATCCACATCCCTCCTAAGGAAGGTCAGTCCTTTATTCTGTGATATTGTTCATCATCTCTTATTTGTGTTGATGTTAATTGGCTTTCCTTTTAATGTCTTTGTCAACAAGTTAACCTGATGTCCATACTCATTTCTTTCTTTGATTTTGTTTAGAAAATTGTACTAATTCATTAGATGGTGCTATAGACCAATTTTTTCATTATGATGCAGACATTTTAGCTCCTTAGAGCTATGTCTCTATTTTGTCTTGTTTTTATTACACAACTAAAAGGTCCACTTAGGTGCATCTCCAAGAAAATATTAATAGGCAACAGCCTGTCCTAAAAGAAGTGTTCCAAGAATGTTCAAGTTTTTCAGTAATTAAAAAAAAAAAATCTTACACATTTCAAGGTTTTAAAAATGGTGGAGCTAAGTAATCAAGGAATTCAATTGCAGGTAATACTAGGCCATTGAATTCCAAATTAGGTAATTAATTTGAAAGATACATTTTTCTGAAAAGTTTTTCTTCCCCTTTAGTTCATTTTTTAACCATTTGTTATTGGTTTGCTGGTATTCTGTTTAAGTAAAATGGGGAACATAAAATGTGAAAATACGGTAAAGGACGTATGGCCAACATTTATTATGCCAGACACCATTCTAGGCTCTTTACCTGGGTTATTTCATTTATAATACTATTCACACAAAACTATAACAAGAAATGATACTATAAAATAGAAACCACTGTCTCCATTTTACAGATGAAGGAACTGAGGTGCAGAGAAGCTTAGCAACTTGATCAAGATCACACAGTTAGTAAGTGGAAGATTTGAGCCTTCGCCATCGATTCCAGACTGCTGAGTTTCCCTACAATCTGTCTCTGACAGAAAAACAGATATTGTATCTCTAGTAAAAGTTGAAAAACACTTCTGTTAAATATTTGTGAGCATGTTTATGAAGAATTTGGACCATTGGAATTAGTCTTACAATAGCTTTTCAGTCTCTTGATACATGGCAGTACAAGTTTTATTGATGGAAAAAAAGTACTGTAGATAATTCCTAGTTGGATAATCCTTTTTTTGTTTTTTTTTAAGCAGCAAAATAATTTTGCAAGCATTATGAAGTTATCAAATTTTGCAATAATTGATTTGTAAATTTTGGCCAGGTTTTTAAAAACTACAAGCATTATTTATAACATCATGTTTGTGAAACTGTTACTTGTTTCTTTAAGAACTAGATTTCATTCTATATAATTTTAAAAGGTTGCATATAATCTAAGTTTTCAAATACCAATAAACTTCTATATTACTGATAGGAGAAATTTGGCAAGCAGGCTTTCTGACTTAGTTTACAATTCTTCAAAGACAATATAGATAACTAATTGTTAGATCGTATGTCTGTATGTTCTGAGTTCTGAGTTTGAAAGGTTTTTTTTGTGTGTGTGAGGAAGACCAGCCCTGAGCTAACATCCGTCACCAATCCTCCTCTTTTTGCTGAGGAAGACTGGCCCTGGGCTAACATCTGTGCCCGTCTTCCTCTACTTTATATGGGACGCCGCCACGGCGTGGCTGACAAGCAGTGGTTTGGTGGGTGCCCGGGATCCGAACCTGCAAACCCCGGGCTGCCAAGCGCGGACTAAACTGCTGCGCCACTGGGCGGCCCCCGAGTGTGAAAGTTTTGGTCTTTATTTTAATGTTCAAGTTGTAATGTTACTTCCCAACATTGGTTAATAACCTCACCAGATCCGTGGCTGAGAAATAGAAACATAACTCAAGGAATCTTTTGTATATATATTTTTTCTTTTGCTGAGGAAGATTGGCCCTGAGCTAACATCTGTTGCCACTCTTCCCCTCTTTTTGTTTGAGGAAGATTGTCCCTGAGCTAACATCGGTGCCAGTCTTCCTCTATTTTGTATGTGGGATGCCACCATAGTGTGGCTTGACAAGTGGTGTGTAAGCCTGCTCCCGGGATCCGAACCTGTGAACTCAGCCACTGAAGCAGAGCCTGTGAACTTAACCACTACGCCACTGGGCTGGCCCCTGTTTTCTATATTTTAATATCCTTTAATACTTTATCTTACTGTGCTCTGGAAGAATGAAAAAGCAATATTTAAAAATCAACATTAAATATAAAAGAAGTGAAATATATCACAAATTAATTATTTACTACCTCTTTTTAAAATTTTGTTTTTACCTTATCAACATGAACAGAAACCTACTAGACAGATAAGATTCATTGTGATGATGTAGTTACTTCAGAAAGGAATATAGGTTTTTCTCTTTTATTGCCTAGTTGACTCAGTTACAAGCACACACTCAGTTAAAGATAACAGCGTCCAGAAAGCACAACTGACTGTCCTGTGCCAGGTGGTTTCTAGTCTCTAACTGATAGCTCTGCATTCATTATGTGCCTGGTTTTTAGTTTTACTAGTGGTTATTTTGAATTAATTGTGAATAGATTTGAAGTAATTGTAAAACCTTTAGGGAAATTGTATCTCACTTTATTTGGGGCACTGTCGTGTTTGGGGGTCGGTAATTTGCAGGCCTAGAGACTGGGTATTGTTTGCTGGTTAGAGCTTACAACTGGAGCCTCAGGAAGGAGCTGTTACATCTTTAAGCTGTAAATTTCCCTCTAGGCACGGAAGAAGGCAGTATGCTCCTTACTTCAGGTCTGTTTTACTCTCTGCTTTATTTTAAATTTCCTATTGCCTTAACATTCTTGTTAGTGTACCATTTTTATATTTTCTCTTAATTGTGCTTATTTTAGTAGGGAGAAAAAAGCATAGAAATAGTGGTTCTTAGATTAGGTTGTCTGCCTAAGCTGATGTTGCAGGGAAATCGGCTAATCCTGTTTTCAACCCACATCAGGATTATGGGGGCTGCAGGAACCTCTAAAATGTCAGAGAAAGACCACTGGACATAACCTCTCAAAAGCTCAGGAAAAACTGGATGCAATTTAACACCATCTGTGAATGCTTTTGAGACTCTGTCACATATTCTGTCTTTACTATTTTCCTCGTTCCTCCCAATTAAGAATCTTTCTCTCTCTCTCTTTTTTTTTAAACAATCCTTTCCTCACTTATGGCCCTCTAGACATTTACGGTTTCTCCCATATACCTTTAAAAAATAATTATTTTATAGGCCATTTAACTATCATTCCAGGGACTGCTTAGCTGACTTTGAATCCCCTTCAGTTGTGGAGTTGATTACTGACTTGCTTGGTAGAAGTTTGGGAGCACACTGTGACCACTGATTGAATTTATCTTGCTCTTAAAGATGAACAGATGTCACTTCTTTTAAATTCAGCTATTGTTGTCTGAAAATGTTAACTTGAGTACTTTTTAGAAGGCTTATAGAAAAATACAAGGTTTCTAAAATACAAGTCCCTTATGGTGTTTTAGAAAACATAGCAATTAGTAGTTCTTTTCCTCCAAGATTCTAAATGTCTCTCTAAGGTAACAGCCCAGTTCTCTAGTGTGAAACTTTGAATGGAAAGGGAGTGAGGTAGAGGTGTCATGAAGTGATGCTGTGTAAATCTGTAACTCACAGGTTCCTTAGGTCTGGGTCTATTGGCTCTACCCCACCTCTCTTTTCAGAAATGATATGTTGCTGAAGCAGATCAGACACACATGTTTATGGATTTATAATCTTCTTTCTGATTGGCATATATGAAAACCTAATGCTCAATTTCAGGTAAAAATGAGGCATGACTTTACTTAGTGTCATAATTTCATGCAATTTGATCAACATCTTCCTTAAATTGGGATACTAACTTAATGGGGAAAAAGTGAAAAACGGAACCATACTTAAGATTGTTTTATATAAACACAAAGGAATGTTGGAAAGAAATAAAGTTCAAATACTATTCCATAATTTGCTGAAGATAAGGAAGGCTATGATAATAATTGATTAATTCAAAAGTAGTTACCATGCTGATAAGATCAAATACTCTAAATTACATTTGTGAAATGTCAAAACAGTCTAAGAAAGTGGACATGTTAGCAATGCATGGTATTTTCATAAGTTCTTTACTTCTCAGGGGCTTTTGGCAGATCTGGGTTGTCACTGTTATCCTTGATGGGTTAGGGGTCGGTTGATAACTTTGACTATTGCTGCATTTTGGATTTTGGATTTCTGGATCTGATTTAATGGGTTTGCTATAAATTTTTATTTGTTCTCTGATGTCCCACTTAACTTCTGAATTTAATTTTGTAAATGTCAATTATTGTGTAGTTCTGACTTTCCTAGAAAAATTAAAATTACCAAAATTGACCTAAGAAGAAAAAGAAAATGTAAATCTTCCTGTAGTATGAAAGGAATTGAGCCAATAGCTTGTCTTCTCTTAAAGACAGCATTAGGCCGAGTTGATTTTATAGGTAAGTTCTACCAGAGTTTAATGTTTTATATACAAAGTATTCTAGAAAATAGGAGAAAGAACCTGACCCATCTCATTTTATGAAGTTAACGTAACTTCAAAACTGGACAAGGCAATTCAAGAAGAGAAAACTGGAGGCCAATTTCACTCATAAACTTAGAAGCAAAGTTCTTATAGCAAACTGAATCCAGAAATGTTCAAGACCAAGTTGAATTTATTCTAGGAATGGCAGATTGATTTAACATTAGACAATCTATTAATATAATTCTTTACATTAGCTCACTAAAAGAAGAAAAACTACTTAATCATCTCAGTGAATGCAGAAAGAACATTCAATAATTTTCGGTACCTGCTTGTATTTAATAGAAGAAAAAACTCTTAGCAAATTAGTAACTTACTTTACCTGATAAAGGTTATTCACCAAAAACCTACAGTGAACATTATATTTAATGGTAAATGTTAGAAGCATTATCTTTAAAATCAGAAACCAGGAAACCCACTGTAACTAATTATATTTATTGTTGTACTAGATGTCCTAGCCAGCACAGTAAGACAAGAATAAGAATTAAAAATTTATAAGAACAGGAGAAAAGAAGAAAGAAAGATGTCATTTATTGACAGTGAATACAATTTTCTACATAGAAAACTTAATTTAATCCATATATTGTTTATTAGAATTATTTGGAGAGTTTAACAATGTTGCTATAAACATCAAATACAAACTGAAAATACAATTTTTAAGAACATCAGTATCTACAGTAGCAATTATAGATGTGTGGAAATAATCTTTAAAAAGTCATTTGAAACCTTTATGGAAAAATGTAAGACTTAAAATTCATTAAACGATTTTAAAATGATTTTTTTAGAAAAGACTCTGTTCTTAGATAGGGAGATTCATTACAATTGTAATTTGTTGTCTAGCCTATCTATAGATTGAGTCCAACTTCAAACAAAATCCAAGCAGGTTTTTTTCTTGAAACTTGACAAGTTGATTCTAGAATGTTATAAAAGAGTAAGAGCCCCAGATACTCCAAGTAGGAAGAACCAGATGAGGGATGATTTCTGCGACATGTTGACGCAGAAGGAGCGGCCCATGTGTAGATAATGTTGGCATCGTTTGTCTCCGTGTTGCTCACGCAGCGCTCAGACTGAGAGCAGAGCTGTGGGACCAGATCAAGTCGGTTCAGCTTGACTTATCCTCCTAGCATGTTCCTCTTATCTTCCAGGACTGCTTTCAGCGATTAAATGGGTACATGGAGGGCTTTGACTGACAGTGGTTCAGAGCAACGTCTCCAGAGCCAGACTGCCTGGATTCAGATCCCAGCTCCACACTTACTTGCTGTATGATCCCGTGGTTATATAATCTTTCTCTGTTTCAGTTTCCTCATCTGGAAAATGGGGGAAATAACAGTACTTTTTGCCTAATGCTATTGTGAGAATTAAATGAATGAATACGTGTAAAACTAGTAGAACATTACGTGGCACGCAGTACTCGGGAGTATTAGCTATTATTGCTTTTGTTTCTTTACACTGTTACTCTTTTTCTCAAAATGCTGTCATCAATGTGTCATCTTTTGACAATACTTTGCATTAGGTTTAATTCAATATTAAATGGCTAGTATTCAAACAATATGTACCTTAAGTGATGAAAACAATAACTAGCAGGTTTATTTAGCAAATGAATAGTGAGCACCTCCCGTAGGCTGGGGTTTAAAGAAGAACCATCCGGTCAAAGATATCAGTTTAGTGGAGAGAGACATTTGTCAATGAGCAGTGTGATAACTGAGACCCCAGTGTAATGGGAATATGTACATAATACAATCTAAACAAGAGAAAGGGTGCCTGAATTGACCTAAGAAAATCAGTGCAGAAGACTCATAAGGAAGGTAGGATGTTTTCTGAGATTTGAAGGATGAGCAAAGTTGCCCTTGGCACTTAAACAGATAAACCAGCCAGGGTTGATGTGACTGGAATTCCATTCGTAGGAAGCTGGATTTAATAACCTTTGCAAGGTTGTGGCAACAGGTTGTGTGTTGATGGAAAGACACCAGCAGATACAGATCAAGAATTTAGTTTCGTTAATGGAAAATGATACAGAAACTTATGGAAACAAATAAATCAACTGATGACAAGCGTGCTGGCACATGGAGGTATAGCTTTGCATTTCCCATGGAGTCATGTAGCTGCAGGTTGATACCAGGCGTGAGTGCCCCCATTACCTTCTTCCTGACCCGAACCTCCTCCTGGGAGTTGGCTCTGTGCCTAGTGGAGAGTCTCCTTCTAGAGACTGGCTCCAAACCCACCTGCTAATCCAGAGCGAGTGGCTAGTACAAGTAAACCACGTTTCTGAACGGTGTTCACTGTGAGACTGAGTGAAGTGAAGGTCAGTTTGCAGAAGCATTCCTCATCAGGCCAAGCTCCAGCCCATCTGAGATTTGTTCATGAAACTTCTTCTCTATTCTCCAAGCAGAACCTTAGTCCTCAGGCATCTCCTGTCATTTAAGTTACATAACCAGCAGCTTATTCTGAGACTTACCCCTCAGTCCTTCAACTGGTCTTCACGACCAGCTTTTCTTTCCCCAAAGTCATAATGATATCGGAGAAAAAAACCTTTATTTAATTAGAGAGACTGGGGTTAGAGCCTACTACACAATAGCTGTGTTTTCTTGGGAAGGTTATTTTCCCTTATAAATCTCAATTTCCTTTTCTGAAAAATGGGGATCATCATTCTAACATACAGGGATTACATGAGATAATGTATGCAAAGTGCCTAGTGCGTTGCCAAATACATAATAGGAAAGCAGTAAGTTGCTTGTATTATTTTCTCTTTTTTCCATATTAAAATTGAACTGTGTCCAATATTAAATGTCTCTACCCAAACTCTGTCAGTGTTCTGTGCTTCACAGTGCTAATGATTTTCTATTACATTTTTTTCACACACATCCCCCATGAAAGATCATGCCTCTTTTAAAATTTCAGTAAACTGAAACTTAAAAGTTTCCAGATGTGTCCATTAATGACTACAAGAATACCTTCTAGTGAAAAATATCAATATACTGAAAGCATAACAAAACTACAAAAAATAGACATTTTAGAAAATTTATAAATTATGTTCAATTTAGGCATCTTTTATTTTAATGTGGAACATGACCTACGTGTCCAAATTGGCGTTTGTTCTCATCTCATTATTTTTCGCAGAGTATGAAGTACACCCTTCACAATGGAGTAGAATTTTTTTATTAGGATATAAACCCACTTAAAAAGAAAAAATTTACTGAAATTGTAGACAATCCCTTCAAATGGAATTGTGTCCAGATGTGTTTTGGACTACTTACCACTGTAAATGTGTCTTGAAATAAAAATAAACTTTAAAAAATATAGAAACTATTCTCAAAGTAAAATCATAGACTACCTTACACTTCATTCTATTTAATCCAGCAAAAATTTTTGAATTCCAAATACTGCAAAGGTTTCTATAATTGCAACTAAGGGATGGTCCCTGACCCCAAAAGCTTACAGTCTAATGAGAAATAAAATATACAAATTAATTGTAATATAAAACAATAGGATGAGCAAAATTGGAAAAACAGAAAAGTTTAAACTGTAAGGTCCAGGACGCAGTGGTTATTTCTTACCATGTTTGTTACTGTGTACCTAAGTGTATATTTATGTCATTTTATGTTTACACTTTTGGGATTATGCATTGTGTGTGTGCATATTTTGTTTCTTGCTTTTTTTCATTTGGCATTATATCATGAACATTGTCCCATATCCTTAATTACATTAAAATATTGTTTAATGGCTATACAGTATTCTATCATGTGAGTAGTTTAAACATTCTTCTATTGTCGACCGTTTGGTTGTCTATTCACCACTTCAAGCCTCAGCAGAATGTAAGGGCAAAATATTACTAACATTGATTTTTAATATAAATTGTATTCAAATATATTTTCTACTATATACATCAAAGTTAGTTCCAGATCGTTACATTATACTATTTAACCATATCCATTTAATTGTCAAACAGTACTATTGAGATTAAATGAAAAAAATGGGTAGATTTTCTTATCTACTAATTTAGCTTGCCATTCACATATACAGTCATGTGTCACTTAATGACAGAAATACATTTTGAGAAATGTGTTAGGTGATTTCGTCATTGTTCGAACAACGTAGAGTGTACTTACACAAACCTAGATAGTATAGTCTGCTACACACCTAGGCTATCTGGTACTAATCTTATGGGACCACAGTCGTATATGCAGTCCATTGTTGACTGAAATGTCATTATGTGGCACATGACTGCATATGGACACACACAATTTTCATAATTTTACCCAAATTAAATAATATAATTTATTTTATACCTGCCATTATTTGTTTTAATACTATTTTTTGTTAAAATATTTCTTTATAATAAACCTATTGGTTATTTTTTGGTCTACTATTAAAAATATAGATTATTGACAATAACTTTGAATATCAAGAATGCACTTTACCCACTACTTTTGTCTCATACTTTCTATAGCCTCATCATTAATTTTATTAAAATATTTCTCTTTGAAATATTTATTTGTTGCATAACATTGACTTTTAGTTATTTGAGTTAGAGAGGAAGTAGTATTACCCTGTATTTTAGCCTTTTGTTTTTTCCATCTATAAAATGTAGCTCATAGTATTTCACTGGGATGATGTGAAGAGTAAATTCTTTAAAAATACGTAAGGCACCTACCACAATATCTGACATGTGAGGCACAGAATAAGTGACCACTTCATTCTCCTCTTTCCTGTTTGCACCATACATGAGAGCTTAAACTGCTCTGCAGCAGATTCTGTAAGGAAAAATGCTCTATCACTTGGAGCCTTTTAAAAAGTGAAAATCGCTGTCAGGAAGAGCGCTCCCCTCAGGCAAGTTGTTGGACTAGAGTGGCTTCTAAGGTTTCATTCCTATTCCGTAATTTCAAGATTCCGAAACAGTGAAAATAACTGGTAGGCTCCGTTAGGTAGTACAGTCTCAAGTTTAGGATAATTTAGTTTGACAGTTAAACCATAAAACAGATGTTAAAACATTTACAAACCTCAATGAGCTATTTTTTAATTGAGAGTTCAATCTTCTTAAGAACTTAAGCTAAACTTGATTGTCTTAGATTTTCCTTAAATCATGATGACTTGATTTGTATATAAAAAGTGATTCTTGTTCTGTATCATTATGTGACAAAATATTCAGTGAAACTCAAAGTGGTTATTTTTTTTTTTTTTCATTTTACATCAGTCTTTTTTCCATATTACATGGCCATTATTCTAATTCTTTACAAGGATAAAAGTATACTTCTTTCCATCAGAACTTAACTTCCCAACAACCACTAGGTTCATATCATATGACCATATATGATGGGTAACAACATAAGCAAATGTGTTTATGATGTCCATTCTTCATTCAAACTTCATTCTTAATTAATGGAGAAAGTTATGAAATGAAGATACTTCCCACAAAGAGTTCTTAAAGTGCTTCATACCACTAACTTTTGCTTTCTGCTTTCTTTGCCTAGAAGTACTGGCAGAAATGAGAGGAAAGTGATCTTGTTTTAATCCCTCGGGGGCTAGCTATTGTTTCCCTGCAGCCTGGGCATGGGTTTTGTCCCAGAATGCCTCCTGTCTCATGCACAGACTACTCTGACCTTGGACTGGAAAGGAGGGCAGAAACCATTTTGGAGCACTGAACAGTGTGGCTATTATTCTGTTTGTTTTTGGACTTTCTCACTTGGCTCAAACAGGCTTCTGAGAAGAGAATCTTGGGATGGGGTTTAGAAATAGAGCAGCGTTTCTCCAAAGATGAGAAGGATTTACCCTGTCAACGTCTCACATTAGGTGCTCTCTCTGGGCTGGCTCTGATTCTTCACAAAGTTTTCCTTCCAGTTCCTTTCAGCTTTCGTTGAGCTGTCAGGGTCAGATGTGGCCTTCGTCTCTGCCTGAACTTCTGACGCACACACTTGGGGCCTCTGCAGTTTTTCCCTCCACCCTCAAGGGGCAGACTTAACCTAGAATTCAAAGACCCCTGTATTAGTTTTCTATTGCTGCCATAACAAATGACCACAAACTTAGTGGCTTAAAACAACACAAATCTATTGTAGTTCTGTAGGTCTGGAGTCTGACACGTCTCACTGGGCTAAAATCAAGGTGTTGGCAGGACTGTATTCCTTTCTGGAGCATTCTCTAGGGGATCATCCTTGCCTTTTCCAGCTTTTAGAGGCTGCTTTCATTCCTTGGTTTGTGGTGCGGCCTCCATCTTCAAAGCCAGCCATGTTGCATCTCTGTCTCCTTCCATAGTCGTATCTCCTTCTCACTGACCACAGCTGGGGAAGGTTCTCCAAATTTAAGGATTCAGGTACAGTCATGTACCACGTAATGACGTTTCAGTCAACGACGGAGGTCCCATAAGATTAATACCATACAGCCTAAGTGCGTAGTAGGCTATACCCTCTAAGTTTGTGTAAGTACACTCTGTGATGTTCACACAACGACGAAATCGCCTAACGACGTGTTTCTCAGAAGGTATCCCCGTTGTTAAGTAATGCATGACTGTAATTAGATAGGGCCCACCTGGATAATCCAGGGTAATCTCCCCATGTCAAGGTCCTTAATCTTAATCACTTCTGCAAAGTCCCTTTTGCCATGTAACGTCATATATTCAGTTTCTGGGGATTAGGATATGGGCATTTTTTAGGGCAATTATTCTTCCTAACACAATCCCTGTCTCGTTTGTTGGTGGGCTGCCCTGGTCTGGGGACTTGAAGGAGACCACCCGTCCCTCTTCTTCCTCACCACAGTGGGCCCAGGAGATAGTCATTTTAAAAGCACAAAGCCCAGTGCACGGGCTCCAGATGAGGGCTTCTCAGCCTACCTGTTTCCCTTCTGTTTAACAGACTGGATTTGGGGCTGTCTCACCCTCTACTTTCCTCCACCAGATCCAGGGCTTGTTTTGAGATGCTTTCTCCACTGAGTCCTCCGTATGCCAGTTCTTCCTGCCACTTTCCTCAGCTCCGCATGTCAGGACATACACTGTACTCCATAGAAATGGCAGTAGAGGCCCAGCTTCTTCCCTGCTCCTTCCCATCGCAGCTTTTCTCTGTAAAGAGCAGTTTGGGGCTCCTAAAACCAGATGAGAAATTTAATCAGTTAATCATTCAAATGTGCAAGATGTTAGGATAATCAGATAAAAAGATATAGCCCCTGCCCTCAAGAAGCTAACAGTCTTATAGGGAGACAGACGTGCAGTGTGCACATTACGATGTGCAGGATGCGTGTGTGTATATATGGACATACTTGTGTGTGTGTTATAATGGGAGCCCAGGAAAAGTAAGCCCTTGGATCTCCCTGGGGGATTCAGGGAAAGCTGTCCAGAAGCCGCTGGGGTTGGACAGCAGATAGCGTGACCGTGCTAACCAGAGAGGTCTTCTGGCTTTCACTCAGTCTTTATAGAAAGAGTTATGCTTGTGGAATTTTTGATGTGGGAAAGAATTACATGTCACAACCTGCATTTTTCTTCTCTTTCTCACCCCTTGCTTTTAAAGGGAACCAATGGGAATCGGAATACTGGCTGACCCCTTGCTAGTAGTATGGTCTTGCACAGATTTATCTCTATCCTCAGTTTTTCCATGGGTGTTACCCAACTCACTGAATTGTTATGAGGTTTGAATGAGTTAATAGTGTTGAGCTTTTAGAATAGCATACAGCACACAGAAAACATTCGATAATATGTAATGTATCAGTGTCACCATTCATCATCATCATCTCTCTTGAGTTACTCATCACTTTTCTGCCAGCATCATATGAAACAAATGTCTTGATTCAGGCCAGCTTTCCTCTTATTTATGGTTCAGGAATTGTCTCTAGATGTTTAAGGAACCTTGTAGTCCTCTGGTGGAATTGCACAAGGGGGTGTGTGGTGAAGCCATGCGGATACAACTTCCAGATGAGGGAATGTATTTATTTAGGTATAGGAATTGTCAGGTTCCTATAAGATAATTTATAATGCTTAATTTATATTAGAAAGATCTCATTTTTCTTTCCTTTAAATTATGTATTTGTTACTTGTACTACTGGTGAGATAATATAGAGAATGATAATTTAAAAGAAACTGGTTTTTACTCTGAGCAATATAATCTTAAATAAACATGACCAAAGTAGCTTCCTTTAAAATATCATTAGACAAAGTTGTAGAATCAGTTCTTTTTGGTGTTGGGTTATCAGCCGCATGCTACTGTTGCTTATAAATCTTTAATGAAATAGGAAACATTGTGTAAAGGTTTCTAAATGTATATATTGGTAAATTTAAAATGTACTAAATGTGAGCACATTCTCCTTAGTCTCAAATGAGCAAAATGAAATCTGAGTCATATCAAAATGAACATGTTTATTTGTTTTTTAATAGAAAAAGCATGAATTCAACTTTTATAAAACTATTATAAATAAAAGTCGTTTTTTCTACCAAATTTGATAAAATGTTTACATTTTTGTTTTATTATAGTGTCGTATTGTGAATAGTAGCAAATATGTCCTTACATCATTTTCTTCCAGCTTCTTGCTTTATAATGTATGTAAACAAATATTTTCTGATAACATTTATACGTATGCAACAATGACCATATTTTTGAAGTGTAAATGGAAACATAATGCCTTCTCAGCTAGTTTTTTTTTGGCCACTGATTAAATTAAACCTTCAGTAATCTCACAAAAATGAGATATTTTCTCACTGTACTCATGATATGCCCCCCAAAGTATGAAATTAATAAAAATCCAATGAAAATATTGAGACAGACGGTAAACCCAGGATGGATTCTATCCTGATCTCAGCAAGCTTACATTATGAAAGTGGTGACATTTTAACAGATAAAGAATTAGACTTTATAGTTTATCTAGGGCTGTCAGCTTTCGCCTCACATGCAACTCCTGTCACTGTAGGTAGGAGCCATCTAGAGTGTGCGTGGAGAAGGGGCTCAAAGAAGAGCCCCGTGATCGGCTAGTGATGTCTGCCTGGTGGGTGATGTCAGCAGTGGGTGAGGAATGCATGCATTTTCCATCCTTAAATGTCTGGGTGAGCAGGGATGTAGAGAACAGCAGACCTCCCAACCTCTGACTCGTAACAAGACCTTCCCCCATTTCTGTTGAATAACCTTTCCTGGAAAACCTTGTTTCTGTAGTCATATACTTTGTCAGGGAGGATTATCTGAACAGGGTGCTTGTGGACTGGTCTTGGTAATTTCACCCACATGGACATAGATGAGTTAACGTCCATGTGGTCGAGAGGGTGATGGATTCCTAATGTGTGAGCCTCATTACGACTGTGTCCGATTCTTAGGGGCTCTTTTAAAAACTAAAAACATTTATATTTTTCATTAACATAACTATAACTTATTGAATCCTCAGAAACCTTCAAAGGACCCAAGTTTGCCTAAATTTTAAAGAAGGGATTACACTTAAATGAAGGCTAGTCCTTTACCCTGATGTATTATCGTTAATGTATCTCAACTAATATAAAACAGGAAACTAATGTCTAATATATCCTTGGAAGCTATAAAATATTTAATAGTAATCCAAATATAAAATATCCCTTTCCTGATTTTCTGTTCCTCTCTACTCCCAATTACATTTTGTAAAATATAAACAATTACATGTGAGATTTCCAGTAGGAAAAACATGATCCTGAAATCAAATGTGTTTTCTCGCCTTATTTGTATGTTGTAGTATTTTGGTGAATATCAATCACTAAAGAAGCTCAGCAGATATTTATTGGAGTCTGTCACATGTGCTGGGCAGTGGAGAAGCAGTGATGAATAGAATGTGGTACCTGCCTTCCAGGAGCATATTCCTGTAAGAGGGGAGGACCTCCAGTTTTGATCCTCACTATAGACAGCATAGGCATGAACATCATTTAGCAGCTAAGAGATGAGCATTTATGCAGAATCTCCCATCATTTCTCCTTTATTTACTGTTAAGCTACCATTTTCAAGTCCATGGAAGCCAGCCTGTGGTGTGTGTATTCTAAATGAAAATGGTTTCATTATAATTGGGGTCTGCCTAGCCATCTTCAGTTAGAGGAGACCTTGGCTTAGTGACTCGTGGTTGTGTGGAAATGAAAAGCAGAGTTAGTAGGAAATATATTCACCAAGGGAGGACTTTAAAGTTGCAAAAATAGCATGAATCAAGACTAGTACAAAATCATAATTTCTTCATTGTCACCAATAAACGTTCATGGAGGATCCCCAGAGTGGCTGGCTCTGGATTTTACACTGTAGGTTAAACTTGCCTTTGCCTTCTGTTTTTCCTGTCCTGTAATTGCCCTAAATGATCTTTGTAGATTTGCCTAATGATTTTTTAAAAATATAGCCTAAAATGTGTCTGTGGGTTTTTAAAAAATTTTAAACTAATTTTGATGAATCAATAACAATTTATAAAAGAGCATAACAATTAAGAACTCAGGCTCTGGAATTGAACAGAGCTGATTTCTACCACATGCAAGCTGGACTAATTGCTTGCCTCTGTAAGCCTCAGTTTCCTCATCTCTAGAATGGGGATAATGAAGGTTCTTCCCTCTCATAGGGTTCATGAGCGTTAATGAGATAATGTAAGTCACATGCTTAATACTGTCGACTAGAATATGCTCAGTAGGTGTTAGCCATCTGTTTATAGTAATATTAGTGTTATTTCAGTACAGAAAGACACCTTCTTAATTTGTTTTCTGCTAGTAATGCCTTTTGAAGTATTGTGTTACTTGTGAGCACATAATACAAATTAACCTTTTTTTTTTAGAATGATCATTTTTGTCTCTGAAACTGCACAGGAAAATGATAAATTCTATTGTGCCAGATTTTCTTTTAACACACAAACCACTTCCCAACACAAATTTTAAGGCACTAAAACATCTTAGAGAGCTTTTCTTAGAGTTTAATTAAGTGGGTTTGGACTCGAGTGTATAGACCGATTTCAAACTGTTTTATAGTGGAGAGGAATTTGTTGACAATTTTGTGTACAGTGATTTCTCCTCTTTCCTTCAGTATTTCGCTAACATTCTAAACAGTATTTTTTTCTTAAAATTCTTACACTTTAGCCATCATAACTCACTTCCATATTCCTAGAGCTCTTTGCTGCACACTGATTTTGCTCCTCCTCTTCTCTTTTTCAAAGTTTATGGGATTATTAGTGAGAAAAATACTATTTTTCCTATTTAGGAGAACTAATATAAAACAGGAAATATTCAGTGATTATTTTCCCCCCAGTTCAGCTTAAAGTAGAGACAGCTGAGAAAAACTCATTAACTTCAGTGATTGCGGGATCATTTGTAGCAACTGTTCAGTGGTGTGCTGGTTCTCAAACCTGGTTGTACTTCAGACTCTCCTAGGGTTTTTAAAAATCCTGATGGCCTGACCATACCCCAGAATAATTAAATCAGAGCCTTTGGGGTGGGGGGGGTGATATTGAGACAGCAGTTTTTAAAGCTCTTCAAGTGATTCCAATGTGCAGTCAAGTGAGTCCTGCGCTAGGAGAGAGTTATGTATGGCACAATTAGGTTGGAATCATTGCAGGAATGAGTGGGATGTGAGGAAACCAAGACAGGAAATGTGGACGACCGTTTCGTTACGTTTTAGTGGTGAAAGGAAGACGAGAGAAGGGGCTGTGCCTCAAGGAACTGCAGCAGGAAGTACGTCATACACATGTCAGTAACAACGTGTGTTTGCTTGTGTCGCGGGGAGGCTCAGCCACTCCCGTGGGGTGATGAATCAACAATTCGGGCTCAGGGATGAACCTGCAGTTTGCAAGTGCTTCTAGGTAATTTTGATACACCTGTCCCTTCCCTACTACCTTCCTTTCTCTCCCTATCCCCTCTCTCCATCCTCCCGCCCTGCCTGTGGTCACCTTGTCTTTTTCCTTGTTAAATCAGGTGGGAGGGGGCTGGGTATCAGATGCTTGATCTCAGAGCTGACTTCCTTCATGGTGGCCATATGGCTGTAGCAGTTCCAAGCAAGAGTTCTAGATTCATCCTGATTAGACCATAAAGTTCATATTTCCTGAACCAGTGACTGAAGTCAGGAGAATGGAATATGCCAATTTGCTAAGTCAGTGGAGGCCCACCCTTGAACTGGGGAAAGTGTCAGCTTCCCTCAAAACGTATGGAAGAGAGGTGGGGGAAAAAGAGTGAATACCTAAAGGAAAATCTAGGTACTATTAGAGAGGAGGAAGATGGGAATGGGTCCTTGGTAAATAGCCAGTACCTCCCACTACATATATAGAAGTTGCAGTGATTCAATATAATGAACTATTTTACATATGTAAATTATTGATACTTTTTTATGGAGACATTTTGAATGGCATACAGAAATACTATAGTGATAGTATGTCTTTGAGCATTACATATTTCAGGGAAAAATTATCTTTCTGTATTTTAGAATATAATGTGATAAATAGCAAATAATTTCTTATATCAAAATGGTTTATTGACTAAGACATCATAGCATATAGCAATGTGTATCACGTCTTACTGAATCTTTTTATAAAAACTCTCATTAATTCAAAACATTGCTATTATGGCAGAATCTAGCATTCCATCACTGTATTTCTGGAGCTTATTAGGCAAATACATTGCTGTACTTTTTCTGGTTAGTATTTCATAGAAAAATGTTCCTAGGTGCATTTTAAGAATCTGAAAACTCTTTGCCTAGAAAATGGAACCAGTGCTAACGAGACCTTTAGAAGACTATCAAAACCTCCTGCAAAATGGAATTCTCAGTTGAAATAAAAGAAGGTTGTTGGTAAGATGTCTAAAGACTGTTGATGATAAAGCTCATAACCATCAGTCTTAGGACTGTTTTGTGTATAGTTGTAATCGACATGTTAGAGTTGATCTACTTAGCGGTGACCATGATGGTCCTAAGAATTGTTTGGTATTTCAAAGCAGTTTCTTAACGGCAGAGGGAACAGAAATCCACTTGCTAGTTTCTGGAATTTAAAGTGTCAGACTTCAATCACCTGTTTTCAATTTGGAACTAAAGTTTGAGATAAAAATACTTGAGAAAAAAACCTCTGTAACTCCAATCCCATTGTGAGACGAATCATCAGACAAATCCCAGCTGAGGGATGTTCTACAGAATACCTGACCAGTACTCCTTAAAACTGTCAAGGTCGTGAAAAACAGGGAAAGTTTGAGAAACTGTCACAGCCAAGGAGATCTGAGGGAAGCAAGAGGACTAAGTGTAATATGAGATCCTGGAACGGAAGGAGGACATTAGGGGAAAACTGAGGAAATCTGAATAAAGGATGGACTTTAGTTATTAGTAACATATCAATATTGGTTTGTTAATTGTGACAAATGTACCTTACTAATGTGAGGTGTTAATCATAGTGGAAACTGGGCATGGGGTATATATGAGAGCTTTATTGTCTTCATGGTTTTTCTGTGGATCTAAAACTATCATTAAAGTTATTCTTTAAAATTTGGGAATAAATTTTGCAGAAAAGAAAGAATTTCTGTTCTGGGTCTTTGACTTCTGGTTAGTCTGTTTCACTATAGTGTAGGTTAAGAAACTAATGTCCACTGTGTGCGGAGCATGTACTGGATTTCACTAAAATTAACACTTTCAATTGAGATTCGGAAGACTAAGTAACTTGGCCAGAGTTGAGATGATGCTTGCAGAGATGCTTACTGACAGACTCTACACTGGAGCCTGGTCATTACTTCACTTCCAGGCCTCTCTGCCTCCTTACATCTATGCCTTCTTTGTTATGGAAAGATGCACATCAACAAGATATTCTTTTTAACTTTTCAAAATTTTGGAATGATTATAGGCACTCAGGAAGTTGCAAAAATAGTGCTTACAGTCCTGTGTACCCTTCACCCAGCTTCCCTCCATGGTGACATCTTATTTGACTCTAGTACAATATCAAAACCAGGAAACTGACACTGGTATGATACTGTTAACTAGACTACAGAACTTTTCACCGTTTATTTAACTTATATTTGTGTGTGTGTGTGTGTGCAGTTCTATGCAGTTTCACCCCATGTCTAGATTTGAACCGCCACCACCACAATCAAGATACAGAATTGTCCCCTCAGGTTTCCCTTTTATATTTTCACCCTCCTCCACCCCCAGTCCCCTGGCACTAATCTTTTCTCTGTCTCTATAGTTTTGTCATTTCAAGAATGTTATATAAATGGAATCATACAGTATGTTATTTTTTGAGACTTTTTTCACTAAGCGTAATGCCCTTCAACTTCATCCAGGTTGATGTGTATATCAACAGTTCGTTCTTTTTTATTGCTGGCTAGTTCTTCATGGTGTGTATGACTATACCATAGGTTTTTAACCATTTCCCCATTGAAGGACATTTGAATTCTTTTCAGTTTTTGCTCTTATGAAAAAGCTGTTTTGAATATTTGTGTACACATTTTTGTGTGGATATAAGTTTTCATTTCTCTAGGATAAATGCCCAAGAGTGTGCGATTGCTGGGTCATATGGTAAGCGCATGTTTAGTTTGATAAGAAACTGCCAAACTATTTTCCAGAGTGGCTGTACTGTTTTACATTCCCACCACCAACGTGTGTGAGATCTCCACACCCTCACCACTGTCTGGTATTGTCACGATCTTTATTTTTCTGTTCCAGTAGGTGTGTAGTGCTATCTCATTGCAGTTTTAATTTTCATTTCCCTAATAGCTAATGATGCTGGACGTCTTCTCATGGACTTATTTGTCATGTATCTCCTCTTTGGTGAAATGTCTGTTCCAGTCTTTTGCCTACTTTCTAATCAGATCATTTCTTTTTTTACTGTTGTATTCTAAGAGTTTACATGTGCTGTGATATCTGATCCCTGTCAGATATGTGGTTTGCAAATATTTGCTTCCAGTCTGTCCTGTGCCGCCTTTTACTAAATCTGTAACATCTTACCATTTCCTAGAGGTTCTGATCTTCCTTTGAGAAGATGGTTCTTACCTTTTAACCTAGAAGTCAAACTTTTTGGGTTTTTAGTATGAAAGAAATAGTGGTTTCCCACACTCTCTGCACTCCCTCTTCAAGAGATTCTGATGCTTCCCTTTGGGGATGTCTTTTTTCCACCCATTTTGTTTATGATGGTAAGATTATTTTCACCAATATGGTCATCTCTCTTGTACTTTTTGATCTCGTTAAGATGACGTCCGCCCCCTTCAGTATTTATTCAGAATTAACCTCAAACAAAAAGCATTTTGTGACTTCTTAAGGTCCTTGGGGTTTCTTTTGTCTTCTTGTTTGTTTGTTTTGCTCTGTGGCCATCTACATTTTGTTGTCACTATTTGCCATTTGCTTATCAAAATGGTCATCTGACAACCTTGAGTCTGAGCTTAGTCAAGAATTCAGGGCTGTTCTTTTTGTTCAAAATCTGTCGGCTTCCGTTATTAGTATTGAAGGGCAAATGACTCAAACCCTTGCCTTTCTCCAGGCCTAGAGATGTGAAGACGAGGGAAAACTGGAATTTTTCAGGTCAGCCTCTGCTTACTGAGTGCCGGCCGTGTGCCAGGCATTGTCTGTGGGGGTGACTCCTATTAAAGGGCTCAGGAGGGGCGTTGACCCCTTGAGCCCCCAGAGTTTGGTTTCCTTCATCGTCATGCAGATCAACGTCCCTGGCCGTGTGGGTGATGGAGGAGAAAAGCTAGAGCCACACTGTCTGGTCGCCCACCTAGCTGATAACAGATTCAGGACAGGGCCCCAAGTCTTCTACTTTCAAATACGGTATTAGTCTGAAACCCAAAGAAGTCGAGATGGTTTGTCATTTTTTTACTTTTTTCACAAAGGGAACATTTTTTCACAATGTGAAAAAAGAACTAATTGGAATTTACTTAAACTTTCTAAGAAGTTAGTCTATACCTAGAGATTCCAATTAATAATTCCAAATAATAGAATTTTCAAACATTCCTAATTTTTATAAATCAGAACTAAAATAAATGCTAAGCAAATACAAATACATCCTTCTGAACTTTGTATAATTGGGTATGTAGAAAATTTTCTTGTTATATTTTGCCTTTACTTTTAGATTATCTCACAACCACCCCAAGTTGCTAGGTAGCAAAATTGTTATGGCGCTAACTCAGAATTTGCTATATTGCAATCAGCTGTGGTGACTGAAAACACAAAATGTGAATGAGGGGGAAAGGCTTTTCTCTACTGCCCCTAGATAAAGCGTATGAAAACCTGTTCTATCTGCAGTGGATTCCGATTCCCTGCCAAAGGAACAGTAGATAACATTTATAAAAATATGGTCTTTGTGCACATTGCTAGGTTACTCAATTTTGAACCTTTTTCTTTATAATACATAATCATGAAAAACCACTGAGAGAGATGCAGAGATAAGAAATAGGGCGAGGAAATCAGTAGTATGATTAAATGGGAAATTGATATTATCATTAAGGCATGAGATACTGTAATACAGGTATTAGATTACTAGAAGAGAAAAGATGTTTGAATACTAGCCAAGAAAAGATTCTAGTCAGCCACAAACTATAGTAAAGTGCTTCCAGTTGTGAAATCTCCTATTTTTATTTTCCTGACTTCCTCAAAAGTGGGCATTTCAGTGTTGATCCTTAAAAAGTTTTCACCGAATGAAACAATTTTCCCCAAATTGATTTGCTCAGATTGTGTACTTTGACTCACTGCCCTCATCCCTGTATTGTTTTGCATCTCAGATCATCAACAACTCTAGGATTCATCTCTAATGATATTTGTGATTTCCTGTGAATGAACCCTGAGTTTACCAGAGAATCCTGTAAATGTCCACAGCTACTCTTGTGTGTACTCTATAAAATACGGATATGTAAAATATCGAAACCATCTGTCACCATCTTCCTGCAGGGCTGGTCTGTGGGCCATCTGGCTGTCCCCGCTTCCTGCCCGGTGCACTCTTGTCCCTCCTTTGGTGTGCATCCCCCTCCTCCGTGCTGTAGGCCCACAGGCATCTCCATCTCTGGATCACCCCCGGCCCTCTTCTGCCTCATTCCTCTGGACTTGTTCTTGACCTGGCAGCAGTGTTCCTTCCAGGTTCTTGGCAGAGCTGGATCCTCATGGTGTTCAAACGCCACCTCCTGAGAACACCCTTCCCTGAGCACTTTCTACAGCTGAGAGCTCCCTGTGTTGTCCATCACAGATCTCGGCTTCCTCCATTCCTGGCGCGTCCTTATACATAGCTCCCCCACTAGAATCTAACACTAGGAGGGTAGGGGCGTAGTGGGCTCTGAAATATTTGATTGACAAACAAATGGATAAATGAATTTTTTAAAAAATCAACATCAAGGTCCTGAAGACTTCCTGGAAAAGAGCATTGGAGCTGAATTTGAAAAGTGGACTGTGTGAGGGTAGCAGGGGATAGAAAAATCAGAGAGTTCGTGAAGAGAGAGGTTTGTAAAGGCGGTATTATAAAATAGTAAGCTTTGGAATGAGGTGGGCCTGTGCATGCCTGTACTGGGCTGTGAAGGAAACGGGGATCAATAAAGAATAAGCCTGGGGGAGCCAGGAAAAACTTCTCACGAGGGGAGGGACGTGATCACAATGGCAATAATGTGGCGTCTGGTGGATCAGGAAGAGAGTTCTCAGTAATTGCTGAGGAGTGAAAATCTCCATACCCCACATCCTGTCCTGCTGATTTTTTGCCTCATCAGTGACTAAGCTCATTAATACCCCAGACTGAAACAGAATATAAGTAAAAACTGGGATTGTTTGGTTAGCAAATATTTACTGATGCCTACTCTATATCAGGCATTGTGCCTCTGATACAATGGGCTATGAAAACCAGTGACCGTGACACTTCCCAGTGTTGGTTTTATTTCCTAAAATGAGACACAACTTAAAGATTTAGCTGTTGACACTTGAGCCAGCGAAGACAATGCTGGCAAATACTTACCTCCCTAAATAGGAGGGAGATGTATTTGATTTAATAAATGTAATCCATCGGATACCCTGCACAGTAATAATTATATGTCTGGAACAGCAACAGATAAATGTAACTATCGGAATGTGTGCTGCTTTTAAGAAACTCCAACAGCTGCGTGGAAGCATATGTGGTTTTCTTTTGTCACTTTTGCTTCTGATATGTGGTTTGCTCTTTGGAGACCCAATTTTCTTCTTCTGCCCGGACCTCCATACATAACCCATTCCAGCTGTAATATCCTCAGATTACTCATGTCTCAACTTTTACCTTGTTTTGAGATTGGAGTCCAATGGCTGATTTCACTCTTTTTGCATTTATTTACAAAGCTGAATTCTAGTGAAATAATTCAGTCAGCAAAGACATTGTTTGTTTTGCACAAAAAGTGGTATATGTCATTCTTGAACCTAGTTCATATTGTTATTGCCACAGAAAAGCAAACAGTTTTTTCAGAATATTAGTGCTCCGAACTGTTGCTTATTGATAGGGAAAGGGTAGTTGCCATAGCGACCTAACAGCCTCTGGAGGGAATGTGGTCATGGCTTTAAGCATCCGGCAACCCACCCAGTTTGGAGAGCCCCTCTGAAAAGAATTTTCTTCCATGGAAATTGAGTTACTGAAATAAAAAGTAGTTTAATTTCTCTAGCTCAGATTGGTCCATAGATTCGTTCTGCACACTGACCTACTGTAATTAAAAGAAAAGCATTTATAACAAACATAGTATATGTGATTTTCTTCAGGAATGAGGTTAAATATATTGCATGTTAATTAGTCTGTAAATATGTTCTCAAACACACAAAGCAACCTTGACTCTTTTTCACGTGAGCTGTAGAGCCTGAAAACCAATTCAACGAGATGCTGGTCGAATGCGTTTATCAGTATCTGGGGCTTTCAGAGTTTGTGTCTGTTCTTAGGTTCTCATGACATAGAAATCTGCTCAAGCTGTGCTGGGCGAAACAGTGATTTCACACACACACAGAATACTCATGGAACAGTCACGGAAACCTGCAGTCGGTAGTTCTGAACCCGAAATTGCTCGCAGGGCAGACTGATGTGAGAACACTATGTGTACAGGCCTGGGACCCCACATTTGCTCTGCAGCTGTCTGTAACGGTTATCAGTTTGGCGCGCAGCGTGATTGTTTTGGAGGGAGAATAGACACTTCAGATTCCTTTTGGCAATTCTGAAGTAACCGAAGTCTGAAGTGAATCATATGAACTTAATTAGATTTGCTACAAATTAGCATTTGAGGAAACCTAAGGAAAATCCTTGTGGGTTGGTGATTTGTTATGTCAAATATCAGCATGCTCATTTAGGGGACTGGGAATTGAAAATGATGAAATTCTAATGTATCCTCAACCCAGATATAATATATACATATATAATTTTTAAATCAAGCTTTTAAAAATTTTAAAATCCCAGGGATGACTGAGATGCTTGTCCCAGACAACTGGGACCTAGCTGCTTCCATGCACGGGATGGATCCATCTGCATACGGCCATGTCCACTTGATGGCACTTAAGCGTGTGGAACCAGCTTTACACCTATAATGAGAGCCCACAGCTGTCCAATAAACACCCCAGTGCCAGCTGTGGACGCTGCGCCAGTAACCACTAATTGAAGCCTGTGCGTACAGTCTGAGACAGAGACCCCGTACAGCACTTAGATGTGCATTTTAATTTGAGATTAATTTAATTGCAATGTCTTGCTGTCTTGTAATTGCAAAAAAAAAGAGTTTAATTTTATTCTCAAAAGACATTTCTTTAAATACTCCAGAAATTTTCTTCTATAATTTTAGACTTCTGCAAAGTTAGTTAACCGTGGAGAGTAGCTATAAAATATTTACTGTGAGGAGAGGATTAAATTTCCTATTCCAGTGTAAGTAAAGGCTAGGATAAAACTTGTAACCTATGTTTATTTAAAATACTTTTCTAATCTATCGAAAAGCTGTCATATTCATATCAAATTACTTAGCTACTTAAGTTCATCTAGAGTCTATCAGAGATAAGGAAATAAATGAAAAGAGGCAAGTTTAATTTCCTGATGAAGCACTTCAATGATTTTTTTTTATTCTTATTGTAGAAGAAACTTTAAACTCACAGCCTACCATAGGTTAAACATCCAGGTTTTCCTGAGAATTCAAAAGCAGCTTCAGAGCTCAAAGTGGCAGCTTATGCCCTGCACTCAAGCCAACTGCTAGTCATTAACTGGAAACGGGTTCCACTTGTGTCCACCTTCCCCTCATTTACACATCTCCCCAGGAAGTATCTAAATCCGAGCTGAGCCTATTGTAAAGCTAATTAAAGAGACCCTAATTAAAATTCCCTGGTGACCAGACCCCCCCCCCCCAAAAAACGGGGTACTAAACTGCTAAGCTTTTTTTCATTTTGCTATTTTTGCCCCTGTCCCTCCTAGAAACCTGCACAACGGGAAAGGGAAAGCTGAGAAAGAATTCTAGAAATATATTCAAAGCTCTGCTACTTTGACCTAAGTTCTCCTAGTCCAGTCCTTCTGAAAACTGAGAATAATGAGTCATTTTTTATGTGATTGTTCTAAGGCAAGGGTTAGCAAATTCTGGCTCATGGGCCCCATTTAGCCCACCCCATTTTTCTACAGTCTGTAACCTATTTCTAGTGTAGCCTACAAGGTACACAACATAACCAGCAATGTGGCAATTTTGTTAAACTTTTTATTAAAGTTTAAAAAAAAATCTTCATTGGACTTGACATAAACGAGCAAACAATTCCACCAGTTTCTTTCCCAGGTATGATAGCACAAGATATAAATTTTACCTTGTCTCCAAGCAAGACTCTCTTGCCCACCTTTAAATCTTGAGTCTCTTGCAGCGTGCCCCAGATTAACCAGGAAGGCTGGTTCACAGGCACCTGTGTGGTGGTGGCCGCCTCACCGGACTTTTGCCAGACTCAGCTCCTCACTTATCACCGCCACACAGAGTTGTTGAAAGGACTGAGACCATACAAATAATTATACTCGTTTATTACTAATAAGAACATCTCTGGTTACTATTTAGTGAATGTCTGGCTTTTCTGTTCTCTGTATGTACATATTCCTTTTTCTGAACTGTCAGGCATATGAACAAATCATTTCTTTTCCTGAAGGCCTTCATGTTGATTCTCAGGATATTTGCCAGGATGTGTTGATTAAACACAGGATTGTTTGTTTGTGTCCCTGTGTGCTTATGTGCCTCATTATCTGTGGCATATGACAAATAGGGAAATTCCTGTGGTCTCTTTGGGGGAATCAGTGCTCTGTGTCTTAGCCTCTGATTCTTAATTGAGGGACCCAATTTGAATTATATAGTTCAGCCTCAAGTAAGTAGATAAAAAAATAGTAAGTAAATGCTCTGGTCCATCTACATAAAATATGTGAACATTACCCTTTATATGAGCTACATAAATTTAGCTTATCTAAATTTATTAATGAACAGTACCTTGGGGCATTTCTAACATTATATTTTTACACTTAACTAGGAAAGTATCCAGAACCAGGCCTCAGGCACTAACCACCCCTTCACTAGTGTATCTCTGGTTTTATTAGGCTTATTAGAAATTTGTCCACACTGACCATGCCATGCTGACTTTGTGAGAATACATGCAGAATTGGGTTCATCTCATCAGCATACAACTTACCCAATATTGGGAGTGAAAAAGAAGGCATATGTATTTTCCCCCTAATTCTCAAAAATCTCTTAATTCTTGAAATTCTAATATCAAAATGTGTGTATGCAAATGCACAGACATCCAACCGAAAGAACTTCTTTGTAAGAAATATTAACCAACTTTAAAGGTAGAAACATAGATGTGTAAATAGTAAAGAGGAAAACGTATTTTGAATTCTGCATTTTATTTTGATTGGATGCAGACAATAATTGAAATTGCTAGATTTGTTTTAATGAATAGGTATAACTCATCATGTTGGCAAAAGTCATCTGCATATAAATAATGAGAGCACTTACCAGCCTTTTCTTAACTCAGGTCAGATATTCCTGCCAGAAGCTTGTTTGTTTTGTTAATTGGTTCAATTATTAAACTTTGGGAGTGTTACTACTACTGGGATCCAATTAAAAGTTTTGACTACATGTCCCTAATAATTGATGATAGCCTAGAACATTTATTTCTGTGCTTTTCTTGGTAAAATTACAGTGATCTAGTGACCAGAATTAAATTGATGAAAATAACTTGGTCTGATTTATTCATTCAGCAAAACTAAGCTTAAAGGCTGTGTTGCTATGACACCCAAGATTAACTTAAAAAAAAGTGTATTTAATTTCAGTAAAAACATTGACACATCTCTTTTGGCATTATATAGATAAAATAATGTTGATTTTTTCCCTTTTCCTTGCCTTTTTCACATTTAGCAAGTTGTGTTTGCATTCTTTTAAATATAAACTGAAACATAAACTAGAAATTTAACTAGAATATTTAAAGAGAAGGAAAAAGCAGTAAAAAAAACCTCTTTAGATTGTAACAAAAGAGTATCATTTGTAAAACAGCAAATATTTTAGCCATCATTTTTGTATTCAGCTTCTGAAACTTTTTTGAAAGGTGGTGCCAGATAGGGGGAAACCACTTTATTCTAGTAGTTTCATTTTGTAATTAGTCTTGTAATTTAAAAATAGGTTGCAAAATTGGGGCAGTGACAAATCCTAGTAGAAATTTTCTTAGTGCAGGCTCAGCCCCCTTTCCCCCCCATTCTAAAAGAATGTGTTTTCCATGTCCTGAGACAAAGGAATCATCAGGAAGGTTTAGCCAGGATCGATTTCTGCCTTCCGAGCACCGTTTGGTGGTGTTAGAATGCTATACGAAGAATTTTGTGGAAAAACAAGCAGAGAAATTGAATGCTTTGTAGGATCATCAAAAGTCGTTTTACAGGAGTATTTTAAATTCCCTGGTGCCAAGCAAAGCAAAAGTCCTACCTTACAGAGAGCGATTTGTTCATGAGATGACCCAAAGCTGCAGGTCGCTGATGTTTATCATTAGGCATCCACATTCTTAGGAAATTCCACTTTCAAACTTTGCTGCCGTCCATGCTTTCTTCTATAGGAAGAATTTTGAACTATAAAATTTGAGAAGCTTCAGCGCCTGTGGAAATTTGAGAGCATTGCCTTTTTTCCCCCTTTCCCCTCTTGAATATAGAGTGTTTTAACAAAAGCTTTGTAGCCACAGTGCATTTTAAATGTCAAAATTTGCACATAGTCTATCTCAAAAGAATTTAAACTTTAGATTTTGAACTTTGAAAACCTCAGAATATTTTTGGAGACTGACTGCAGCAAATAAACAATGTGTGGCAGGAAAGTTTAACGAAGACATGACTTTTTTAGCCATTGTCCCTCACGGCGCTCTTCAGGCGAGAAGGGAGAGGCGGCCTCGGGTCCCAGCTGCAGACGGGATCCAGGGAGGTGCAAAAGCAGGACGAAACCTTCACAGGTTCTACCTGGAACCCAGAGTGGTTTGGATTGGGTGCTCATTTCACCGTTGTGGTTGCTAATTTAGTTTTTATGAAAATTAAAATAAGTTAATATTTATAAAGTATTTAATACAGTCTCTGGGTCATAAGGAAGCACTATGTACTTTAAAAAATGATTTTAGATATGATTATAAATTATAGAAATGAGTTGTCACTTGCTTTCACTTATTTCTGATTTTAAAATAGCGAAGTTTACAAAACTTGTTTTGAGAAAAAAAGCAATCTATATTATCAACTATTGATTTTAATGTTAAATTTTGATTTTAAAATTTGTTCTACTTCAGTTTCTACAGTTAATATATGGAAATTTATAGGTGACTTTATATTAACATATGTTTATATTCTAACACGACTGTTGAATCTGAACCATGAATCATTTCTATACATATTTTAATATCACTCTCCAACTTTGTTTTTGATAGCTAGACTGTATCCAGGGAAATCAGTTTAGATCAGAAATAACAATTCTGTCTAACTTCAGAAAATAAGCTTCCATTTTAAAAATGGAATTTGAATGTTAATGAAAATCCTAGTTTAGACTTCAGTTCCATTCTTTAACTAGCCGAAAGAAATCTTAGAAAATAAACATTGTACCAAATTGCTAGTAATTCGCTTTAAAGAAGAAATGGAATTTTTTTTAAAGTCAGAAGACATTGAAGATGGTCTAGTGAAGTTAAGTAATAGAGATCTCAGCTTTTAATTTGGTCAAGGTTATGATTTTACATGGAAGCTTTTCTGAAATAGTTGGACTTGACTATAATGTTTTAGGTGTTACACAAAGCTGGATAAAATTATGTCATTCATATACTCTTTTATTTAGTTATATTGATTCAGCTGTGTTTTAAAAGTGAGAGACCACATATCAACAAGTGTTTGTTGAATGCATCTCGTGTGCATAGTATTAGACAAAATAAGCATAGCGCTAATGTTTGGGGGAGCATCCTGTTCATTTAGGGTAGATTAGGGACTCTGCTGTCTGAAGAATTAATTTTATAGATCTGTGCTATATAGAAAATTGGTACAGACTAATATATATCTTAAGCTCTGTTTTAAAAATATGATACATACTATTTAAACCACTAGCTTAAATGAAAGATATTTTACATTAGTAAAGTTGTATTTATTTAATTCAGTAATAAAATTAATTTGGAGTTGCTGGCACAGTGCCTTCACAGGTTCTGAGACTCGTTTGTTGAGAGAGTGATTCAAGACACTAGAATCATTTTTCCTCATCTGCTAAAAGTCATGTTTTGGCTATGGGCAAGTTTTCATGGCTGACTTAAAACAAATATTCTCTGATATTATTTGGAAGCTGGATGATTTCTAACCTTACACAAGTAACTAGGACTAGTCAACTTGTAATCAAAATATGTCTCTAAATTCATGAACTCTAAAGCTATCAGATATACATCATTTTGGTGTTTTAATTTAGTTTTTCTCACATTTTTACAGTTTAACTCTTGCACTGCTCATTATGACCTCTAGACAACTAATTGCATTTAGGAGCAAAATCACTGTTTTATTGTTAATAATTAACAAGGACTAAATGGTATTGGAATTTAGGTTTAAAACTAAGCACATTCACAAATGATTTAAAGCGATTTCTTAATGTTTTCTCCTAGAGAAGAAATGGTAACTCTGTGATCTCCCGGTCTTGTTCAGTGCTTATTATACTGATAGTGTAATTTACCCTCCCACCCAGTCTTGGAAACAAAATATATTCTCATAGTGTAAGTGTGTTATGGTGACACAATAATGATTATGTGATATAACCTGGACCTTTTTGTTTGCAAAGTAATTTAAAAATAAGTTTTCTGAGTTATTACTTTGCAGTTAAGTTGCGAACTGATGTTTCTCATTGTTCCGAAGAGGAACATAAAATCGTGATTTATCAGATACTATTGTGGGCACTGCATGCCTGTTTTGACTTGTGATGTGTTTCTCATCACAGTGCCCTGCTGTTCTGACTTTCCATGAAATGTTTAGAAAAATTAGTTGAATAGTTTTTCAGAAAAATGAAAGGAATTTCATCAGGCTATATCAGCTATAAGAAAGTAGGAACACATATAAAAGACCTAAAATTCTCTTATCTCACTTTAAACTTCACAACTTTCCAACTCTAGATGCAACGGGCTGTATCCAACTTTCTGTCATTAGAAGAACTGGATAAAAATTATTCCAAAATTGTTCTTAGAAGGAAATATGAGCCTGGAATTGCTTTGATTTAAAAAACAAAAACCAAATAATTGCTTTAAAAATAAATCAGATGATATTGTACGGTCTTTATTCTTGACTCTCTTTTTCGAGGTGTGCGTGCCTCGATTACCTTCAGTTATCTATTGGGCTCTTTTACTTGTAACCTTCTGGTAGCTGTCTGACAGGCTACTTTTTTATAGTAGTGCTGCTTTGAAATTATGTTCTTTTTGAGGGGTTTTTTTAAACCATTTCCAGAGCTCTTGACTTCCCTCTCTAGCCACACTTAACCTGTCGTTTCAGCCCCAGGATCTCGGTGTCCAGGCTCCCTTCTCGCCACCAGGGGGCAGCACCGCACCCCGCCTTTCATTGAGGCCCTCGGGCAGCCTGACTCCCTCAGCCTCAGTGGTCTCCGCTCTCCTTCCTCGTACGGCATTTACCTACTTTTGGTATTTTCTTACATTTTTAAAGGCTTAGTAAGTGTCCAATAAATGGTAGCTGTTCAGGTACTGTGCTGTAAGGGATATTACTTCTCAGTATCGGCTATTCTGTCCCAGAATGCTGTCTTTCGTGATGATTTGCTCTATCCAATACCCCGTGTTTGTTATAACTTGGAAAGTCCCAGGAGGAGAACAAGCACCGAGCAGTTGTGGAGCGCTACGATGGGTCAGGTATGAAACCAGGTGCTTCTCATCCGCTGCTGGCATCTGGAGAGGCCGCGGGCAAGGTCGCAGCAGAGTTACGGAGCAAGGGGATGGCAGCACCGAAGAGTTTCCATACTTTTATTTTGCTGCTGAGTAAAGAGAGGCCCGGAGAGGTTAAATCATAGTAGAACAAAGATTCCCCTCAGATGGAATTCCAAATTCCATGCCGTATCAATTATATCATGCAGCCTTGCCATAAAAACAACAAAAAATTTGTTGAAAGTGACCAGAGCCACAGTGTGGATGTCTGAGGCCGATCTCGGTGGCGCTGCTCCTGTGACACGGTGACAGGAGAATTTAAGGTTGCCGTGCTTAAAGCTCTGATGGGGAAATGGGGTAAGTGTGGAAAGGCCTGGAGTGGTCTTGTGAGGGCCCTGGTATGTACGCATTTACATGTGCGTGCGTGTAATGTAGAACCTATATTACATTCATCAAAACACAGGAATAAGCGCAGTACGCAATTTTTAAAAACCTGTCAATAATTTTTTATTTATCTTAAAATGATAATGAATCCTATTTTATTAAATTTGACTTACTCTCTCTTACCTGCTAGAAAATTTACAGGATCTGTGTCCTCTGCAATTTCAGCAAAATACTAATAAATTTGTTTTGTTACATAAAATAGGCAAATAAGGAATTTATTTTGCCTGCGTCTATGATTTTTATGATTTGGAATTGTTTCACATTGCCTGCTTCCTTTTCTGGGTATAATATGCAGAGCAACCCAGATGGCTAATATGTGATCAATTTGAGTTATGCTTATTTAAACCGTTTAGGGTAGCCCCAGGAGTTCCTGACACCCAGGACTAGTCATTTGTTGCTCTGTGTATTCCCTTCATGCTCCAGGGTGTGCTTTCAGCTTCCTCATGTGTCTTAGCCTCTGCCTTCGTTACATGTACGGAAGAGGCTTCTTAGACCTCACTTAACCTGTTATGCCTCCCGAGGTTCTGTTATAAAACCTTAATCCCAGCCTGCTGTCCATTTACCATTCTTTTATATTCCCATTTTCCCCTTGTTATTGCTATCCTCAACAGTAGTGTCTCAGAATCAGCAGAAGTGTGACTGGGGCGCAGGCTCTGGAGTCGGGTTTGCATCTTGCTTGGCTCCATACACAGCTGTTTGACCTTGGGCTAGTTCCTTCACCTTGGCTTTTCATCTGTGAAATGGAATATAATACCCACCTCACAGATTTGTTAAAATGATTAAATGAGATAAAATATAACTAATTTAGGACTATGCTTGCTACGTCATAAGTGCTGGTTACTATACTTATTATTAACATATTTTAGAAAATTCTCATGGTTAGAAAAAACATATTCAGAAGTAAATTCACATATCATATACTAGAATTTCACACAAGTGTCTTTTGAAGGAATGTCTATTTTTTCCTGATTATTTATCTGAAAGCACATGCCACAACAAAATATATGTGGGGTGTCACTACATGACTGATTTAGGGTTCACTGTCAGGCCTTCCACTGGATCCAGGGTGAAAACTCTGGACCGTGAAGAGCTGGAGAAGAGTTTCTCTGGCTCCTGTCTGGGTTGTCTTCTGTTGCCTCTTGTTATGTGTTACACTGTGATCTGCTTTGGAACCTCACAGTCACGTCTGCCATTGTTCCATGTGGATTGAGCCAGTCTACAGACAATCTCTCCAGGGGGAGAGACCAGAGACTGATGCTTCCCATCTTAGCCCATGTGCTGGACACAACCTATAATCCTCACATAACCCCGTGGGTTAGGTAATTATTTCTTCCCATA
The DNA here is from genome assembly GCA_031878705.1 of Tapirus indicus. Taxonomy (NCBI): domain Eukaryota; kingdom Metazoa; phylum Chordata; class Mammalia; order Perissodactyla; family Tapiridae; genus Tapirus; species Tapirus indicus. The sequence continues at coordinate 7,686,666 of CM062933.1, forward strand.
TGGGGATTACTATTTCAGAGTCAAAAATCATCCAACAGTTTTAAAAATAATGTGTGTGCTTATGTGGCCGACGGAGAAGAAGAATACAATTAATCGGGATTATCTTGAAAATTCAGGACACATCGTTGCTATAGTTATGGTGTCATAATGTGGTATATAATGAGGAGAGAGAGATACTTTTTTGGAGGATTAATCTGGTACCTTGATCTACAGGTCTGTCAGTGAGATAAGCGTGTGTGTGTGTGTGTCTGTGTCTGTACAACTTCTGTATGAACAAACCTGAGGCTGAAGAAGGATGCCTTGTTGTGATCCTTGCCCAAAGAAACAATCACGTAAATCATTTGTGTATCAGTGAGAAGTAACTGTACAGCTGCTCGAGCCAAACATCTTGTATCCAATTGCTTTAAAAGAAGTTTCAACACGAGTCCCTGGAAGAAATAGCTTAAGTCTCTTGAATATACTTGAGTTAGCAAAACATTAAAACTTCAAACTGTTTCAATTGGTCAGGATATATCCTTATAAAATTGAATCATCATCTTCTGTTGTATATCCTTGAATTATCTTCCATGATTCTTACAATATATTTTATATATTTATATATAGTACTTTACAATCAATTAATTCTACACAGCTTACGGTAATTGTTTCCAAATTAAAGAAATGCTACATGTAAAATTGCAAATTTATGTAACATAAAATAGAAACCTTTATTCACATAGGAAGGTGGTTCTACACTTTACTCTCTTCCTTTATTTCAGTGTCATCGAGTTACAAAAAGTAGTACTGTCTGTGTAAAAACTTAAACAATACGTATAAAGGATGAAATGGAGGCCTTTCTCACCTCCTGGCCATTCCCAGCCTCACAGGGTGACCGCTGTTTACAGATCCAGTGTGACCTCGCAGATCTGCCTGTGCAAACATACAGATGTATTTGTGTAGAAGGATTCTCACAAAATGAGGAATCAGGAGCATTGCTGTTTGAAAAAAATGTTTAGTTTGAGGATGTTAGTCATTATGCTAAAAGGAGTCATTTTCACAAACACTAACAGATCTTTTTGTTGTAGGCCAGCTTTCCAGGGTCCGAGTTCAAAAAAATAGTATTTTATAGCAGGTGTAAAATCAAAGGCATTTAGTGGACTATTTTGCCCTTGATTTTCTGCATTTTGCAGTATCCATGGATAGTTTGTTGATGACGAGTGCAGTATTTAGGAAAGATGGACAAACAGCCCAGGTCAACTAAAGTAATAAAACTAAGTTAATCCCAAGTTGACAATTTAAATCCCTTTAAAATTACTTGTTGCAATCAAGACACAATCCACCAATCTGTCATCTACGTTGAGCTTATTAGTAGTGGAATTTCTTAGGTGACTCTTTCAGCCTTACGTGGCAGGGTTCTTGGGTGCTAGTGGAGATCTGTTGCTGGAGAAACCACACTGATTTGGTGTCTCATCCTGTGAGTCAGTGGTCAGTAGAGCAGAGGGAGGTCCGTAAGTGGCCGGTTGGAGCTAATTTGTCCCGTTCCCAGGCCCTTTCTGCCCCGATACACTTGTCACTTGAAGAAATATGCACAAAGGGTGGGGACTGAGCATGAAGTATCAGGGTTCTTTCATGTGAAAGTTTCTGCTCAAATGAAAATCTTAAAATACAGTTAGTAAGATGTGTAAGAAAATGTGGGCTTCCTCAAATCCTTTGTGAAGCAAAGCAGTGTAGAAAGTGGATGTATAAAAATCCAAAGGTTTTATTTCAGGTAATAGCTGTGAATGGTAAAATTTATATTGTTTTCCTATGAATAATTTAATCACCTAGCTCTCTTTTTTAGTTCTTTTTTAACTCTCTAAACATTGCCTTTTCAGATTTGAATTTGTCACCTGAATAACATTTTTTTTTCTGAAGATGATTTCCTCAGGGTTCTCCTTGGTTGGGGTTTTACATTTTTTGGAATCAGATCTCGGGCCTCATGGAGTCCATAGTCTCTCCGGGGAGGCAGACAATTGGGCAGCTACAACGGGTTGTGCTGCATTCTGCGCTGTGGGAGTTCAGAACGGAAGCACCCCCCCACCCCCGTCAGTGGAGCAGGGCTGGGGAGGTACTGTCAGGGACGGCTGCCCGCTGGAGGTGGTTCCTAGGGTGGGACCCGAGAGAGGTGTGCTCACAGTCAGGCAGAGAGCAGTGGGCTTGGGGAGTGAGTGTCCAGGGGACCAACAGCATCTACAGAAGCCTGGCTGTGAGAGAGAGCAGGACACAGTCAGAGAGCTGGAAGCTCAGTCTGGCTGTGCAGAGTAATTCCAAACATTTATTATGAAAATAACACACGTTCACTGGATATAAAATTTGAAAAATACAGGCAATGAGAAAACATATACTATAACTTCAAGCTGCAGAGTTTACTGTGAACATTTTGTAATGATTTTGTCATGCCTCATATTTATGTTTGTAGAAGAGCCTGTTTGGTATAATCCCATTTTGGCTTAAAGAATAGGTATATATATAGAGAGAGAGACATAAATTCATACACATATATATGAAAACATATTTTAAGTAAAACTGGGATCATGCCAAACATGCTATTTGTTACCTGCTATTTTCACATTACAGTAAACTTAATTATTTTCATGTCCTTGGATGCAGTTGTATTTTAAGTTGAAATGTTTCATCTCTGTGAATAAAAAGAAATATTCTTGGAGTTAACCATCTGTAGTCTTCTCTGCAGGAAGAATGTTTCCTGAACCTAGAGGCTCCTATATCAAGAGTATGTGGATATGACACACCGTTTCCCCACATTTTTGAGCCATTCTATATCCCAGATAAATGGAAGTGCTATGATGCCCTTCGAAAAATGATCAACTATTGACCCCTCAGGTAAGTTGGCCCTGCATTTTGAGAAGGTTCGCGTGTGTCCCTGACATTAATGGATATTAACCAAGGAATAACAGTCATCAGTGTGTTGTATTTTGATAAATGGCAGCTTCCAGAACAAAATGTGGATTTCAGAAAAAAATTCAAATTTATACTAGTCTATTTACATTTAATAGAAACCTATCAAGCATATGTGTTATCTGATTTCTATAAAACAGATACATGCATGTTACCACTGAATAATCGTAAATGAAGACGCTCTCTGCTGTGGTTTGATTGCAAATGTACTTTAGCCCATTGTTCCACTTTTACTCTCATTTCTGTATATTTTTAACCAGCTATTTAAACTGTTCATGAATAGGGGTAATTTCTGTTACTTAAAGATGGCCCTTCACGCACCGTTATTTTGGACTCCTGTGATTTAAACTATATGACAATCTGTGAAATTCTGAAATTTGCTTTTTGTTATCTGAAAAATAGGTTTGTTGAACAGGAAACCTATTTATTATGTATAAGCAAATTTTTACTTAAAAAAAAATCCACCACTACCCTTTCCAGAACCATTTCTGGCAAGTGAATGTTTTAAAATTGTGGACAGTAAATGATAGTTATTCATTACGATTTCTAAGTCGTGCTCCTCTGCCTCTTCAGCAGGGTCACTCTAGCAAACACAAACACCATTAAAACAGTTAAGTTGGTTTTCAGGGTTTTAATGTAGAAGTTGCTATCACTGACACACTGATTTATCTTTGGCATTTTTGAAATGGTTCAAAATGCATAGATAGGGATTAAATGCTTTAAAGTTTAATATCTAGTTGTCCAAAAAATAATATACATTTTGAAGAACCATAGCCTTTCAAAGGAAAAGGGAGAGTAGGCTGTGTAATAACACAGCCCATACTTCTTCAAGATGAGAAAGACTGTAATTCTTGAACTCTCTGTGTGTGTAATAAAGCCAAGTCACCTGAAACCAGAGAGAGAGACCTTTAAATTTGTGCAGATGGAGAAAATAATGCCCCCCATCTGCCACTATGATCCCCACATCTTTGCAATTGTATTCCGAGAATATTGTTACAGACGTGAGTTAGGGCTGTCAGTTCACACATCCCGGCATCCTCTGGGACACGCAGAGGTAGACACTGGATTTCTGATGTCCTCTGAATGTCTGTGAAAGCAGCTAAGTCACACCTAGGACTGGCTAGGGGACTTCCTCACTTTCGTTGTCCATTTTGCTCCTTCCATGGCCCATCGGTAATGGAGAGTCAAGGTCATAACGTGGGGCCGTGTGCCTTGTTGCTATTTTTAAAGTAATATTTAGGTGCTGGTTTTAAATTTGGATATGTATTTCTGTTTAAACATAAAAAAATTTAAACCTATCATGAAAGTATAATAAAAGAAGAATAGTTCTTCTATGCTAAAAGTTAAATATGGCATTAAAGAAAGTAGTCATGCATTTGAGAAAATCTGTATTTAATTCACAGTGGCCAGAATGTCTATAATTGTTATTGATTTCTTTTACAGAAAAACTGGAAGATTATGACTAGATATGGAAATATTTTTCTGAATTTTCTATACTTCTTCAGACTTGTCTCTTCTTGAAAATAGAGTTTTTATGAAATAAGCCATCTTGGATATTGGCTGAAAAATGATAAATTATTGTATTAACACATATGAATTGATGATTTCCATTAAGAGTGTTTTAGGTTAACTTTTTAAAATGTTCCACATGGTAATCTTATAAATTCCATTTAATTATATCTGTAAATATTGGGTATAGGATAGTATTCAATAAAACAAAATCAGGTTGTCTTCAAGTTGTGTGCCTTTTTTTTCATTAGTGAAAAGAGTTTTTGTCACAGATAGACTGTTACCTTGTTAATTAAATCTGAATGAAAGTGAAATGTTTAGAAATGCTGATTTTTCAACTTTATTATATTTGGTTTAGTTCTTTATGGCTAAGATGGTTGTATGTTGATGAAACATCTGGAATGTTTTTCCTTGTTCTTCCCTCCTGTCTCAGCAAGGTGTACTGATGGACATACTCACTGTTTCTCCAGAGCCCGCTGGGGCAGGATCATCCTTGCTGACTCCCTTATTTTGGGAGATGGACAGCATGAGCCTTTTACTATAAAATCGCCGAGCTTTTGCTGCAGTTGTATTTTTTTGCCATGATGTTGCAAAGAAATATTTTTTCCCTGTTCTTGGTATTATTATGTAGCTAAAAAGAAAAACAACATTAGCAGCAACAAAAGGCTCCGACAGGAGGAATCTTCCTTGCTGGGGACTTTGCCAGGGCCTCTTGTTTCTTACCCTGCCTCTCCGCCCTTCGCTGTAGCTTTAGACAGGCCTGAACAGCCTCAGGAGTCCCTTTACAGAGCCCCCATTCTGGGCCCTGCCACCCGCCCCATAGATTCCAGAAGAGTTTCTTCTCACCAGTTCTAGCAGAAAGATCCCCATCTCCCCAAAAAAGCAGAGAAACAGGGTCACATAGTATTTTCCTTTCTCTGTAAACATTGGAAAAATTGACAGTTTCTTATGATCTCAAATGTAAGTAGTACTTTAACACTACAATGTAGAAAGTTGTGTCCTGTTTATTTTTATCAGATATTTGGAGGATGATATAGAAAGTAACATTGGTAGATTTCCAGAAACGTGGAGGTAAAGTAAAGGCCCTTTATCACAGATTCAGGATAGAGTGGGCTGAAATAAAGAACCAAAGCATTCATTAGGGGTAAAAATAAAGCCCTATTCTTCATTTAAAAATAGAAACACCTGTACAGTACAGGGCGGGAAAAGATGTACTTGTCAGCCGCAAGTTTGGAAAAGATTTAGGGAATCCATTTGGCTCATGGTACAGGGCATTCTGAGTTTAAGATGCCGAAACTCGGTGTAGACCTTGGCTGTGGTCTTCACTCTCCACCAAAGGCTCGGGCGTCCTTGCAGGGCACTCCGCACACACGTGGCGGTCCAGCAGAGCAGGAGATGTGCGGTAGCCAACCACATCTTGGTCTGTGATGGGTTCTATTTGAACATATTTGTTTTAGTTGAACTTATTTTTTCGTTGATATTATTAATGATTTTAGTTGAAGTTCCTTATTTTAAGTTATATTGCCATGGTATCTGTTCAATACTATATTTTTCTATCCATTTGTTATCATAAGAATATTCCCTGAGCTATTTAATTTTATTTTCTTTAATTCTGTCTTTGAAATAGCAAGCATGAGGACAACTGTGGGGATCATGTATGCACAAAGTGCCTGAGTTTGAAACCATTCTCCCCTCTCCGGGTAGCCCTGCAGTCCCCACTAGTAAATACCCCCTTCCCTTCCAAAATAAACAGCTTACAGTTAATACTACACTCAGTCTATGGCACAAGAAGTACATATACATCTAAATAATTGTCTTAAATGCATTTTTTCACATGAAACAAATGTTCCATATTGTGAAAATAAGAAAATAGCTACGAGAGACACTCAAGATGTTAAATGAATGCCAAATTCAAAATCCCCCACAACTCCCAGCCTCAGCATAACAAGTCTGCGCCCTGTGACCACATGGATGTTTAAGCGAATATGATTTTCTATAGTTCAAATTATTCAATCCTTTAGGAAAAAATTATGATATAACATCCATGTTCTATACAACTGATAGACATTATCCAAGCTAAGTGAACAGACCTGTATACATTAGAAAAAGAAATGAGGCATAAGATTGAGAAAGTTACCTCAATTCCGTCCCTTAGGATTAAGTCACATAATCTAGACACTCTCAGTGAGAATCCTGAGAAGACGTCCCATAGAGGGTCCATGCTGGGTTTAGTGAAATCCCCTTCCCATCAGCTTGCCTGTGGTGGACACATGTGGTTGCTGGCTGCTGGGCGTCCCTGCCCCCACCTTCTAGTAAGAGCACTGCTGTTTGTTTAGAGAACTCCCTCTCCCCACCGCATGCGGCTCTGGAGGGATTGCCAGTCCCAGTGCTGTCCAGCACCAGCCACAGAGATGGCCCTGACCCAGGCCCAGTCGGGTACCTCAGAAAAGAGAGGTTACCCATGTAGGAACAAAACTCACCCTCAGCCTGTCAGTGACACTACATCCTAAAGGTTCTCAAACTTGTGCCTGTTCCAAGTACACTGAGGATACAGCTGACGGACATTACCCAGCTGGGCGCACAGCGTTACCTTTAGCAGAAATGCTTGGCTGAAGGGTGAGGAGCTGGGCCCAAAGCCGGCATGTCGGAATTTCCAGAGAGACATGAGGTTTGGAGACTGATGTATTCCCCGAGGCTGTCTAGTTTGGAAAGAAAGAGAAAATATTCATATATGGGCAAAGATTTGGAAACCCTGATACCTGATACCTCCTTGAATATGGTAATTAAAGATATTTGCCAGGAAAACGAGAAACAAAATAAGAACAAGAATGAGCAATCCTAGCTGGAAAGGACTGGAAATAAGAAGGGAAACCAGTCACCCTACTTTCAGTTTGATAGGTGAAGTAGACAAGGCTAAGTAATAGGGTTAGGTCAATAGAAACTATTTTAAACTTTGTGTCTCCATAAACAGAGAATATATTTCCTTTTAAAGTACACACAAGCTGTTTGAAAAATTGATCATATACTAAGGCCCAAAGAAAAAGAGTGGTAAATACCCCAAGAAAAAAGTATTAAAAGGCATCATGTTTTCTGACCATATCCCAAATTAATCACAAATATTCCAATTACTTAGAAATGAAAAAGCACCCAGCTAAGTAACTGTGGAACCAAGAAGGAAATGTGAACAATTACAGAATATTTAGGACAGAAGATCACTGATGTGCTTCAGCCAAAATTTTCCTCAGAGGTAAATTCATAGACTTTAAATCTTTTAAAGAGAAAAACTAAAAGTATAAGAATGCAAGAATAAAAGAAGAAGCCTAAGAAGAATGAAAAGAATAATAAAGTTAAAAGCAGAAAGTCCCAAATGAGAAAAAGAAAACTATAAAATTGAAAAGTTATTTTTTCACAGAAGTGAAAGTTTTTAAAAAAATTTATAATGTCTGTGTCCCGTGAGGGTGGAAGTTTTTATGTAATCGCGGTATCAGCATATAAAGGCCACGTGCTGGCTGTGCCTGTGTCAGTCAGTACTGTCAAGGTCCTTTGAGGGGAGGAAATTATTTAGCAAAACCTAATCGTTTACCCAAAGTGTTGATAAGCAAAGGTCTTTGTTATTAGGATATTTTATTCCATCATTTTAAGCAAAGAATTATTAAGGTCTTGTTTTGCTAAAGGTGCTTTAGTTTCTTGCTGAGGCCTACTTGGCTACCATAAATATTTTATTTACTATGAATTTTCATAAGTTACAGTAACTATAAAGAATTAGAATAATTATTTTAAAAATGTTTTCTTGATCGTTTGGAACATCTGCCTACTTATTATCCTGGGATTTTTCTTCTGCCATCCACAATGTTTTGCTGGTTCCCCAAAGGCAGGGGGCTTTGGTCTGTTTGTTTCCCACCAACTCTGCAGAGCCTGTGATAGTCCTGATCTACAGAGGGTTTTGATATGTTGCTGAACGAACAAACGAAAGGAGAGGCAGGCCTGTCCTGGAATCAGACATTGACTTGAAATCATTTAAATAGAGCCCTCTTTGTGTAATGTACACATATGAGGTGATATCTTGACAGCATTTGATATTTTATGCCAGTTGATATTAGTGGAGGCGTGGGTTGTATTTCATTTATTAAGGAAATTAGGAACAGGAACAGTCCTTCATGCAGGGCTAAACCTCAAGGGTCCCCAAGAGAGGAGCATTGTTTCTGTATTTTTAGGCCTGTTGCTCCAGATAGATTTCAAGACCATGTGTTTTTTCAGTCGTTCTATGATAATATTGTACATCAAAGTGTATATGGAAATGGACAAACTAGAATGCTCATTCAACACTGTTAATTTAGGGGTGATGAATTATCAGTACTTTTCCTTTATTTTCTTAATCTTCTCTGTTCTTGAAGTCACAAATGGAGTCAACCTCACTTACTGTTACCTTCCAGTGGCCCTATCTGCTATTCCCCTTCTTCTGGTTGGTAGATTCTGCAGACCTGAGACTGGGCCAGTGGTGGGATACCATCTTCTTGGCCACATGACTGGTCGAGGGATATGGAAGGTGATCAGAATTGGGTCAGTCAGAGCCCTTCTTCAGGATTTTTCAAACAAATAGATCTGGAAAGATGTAATTCTGGAGGGACCTATGGCCACTTTTCCTATGGAGGAAGGCCATCTTCACCTGTAAAGGAGCAGAACCAATGTCCCGAGGAAAGCTGCAGGGCAAGATGGCGTCAGTCCTGGCCAGGTTCCAGTCGCTGGAGTCAGTCACCTCCAGACTAGCCCCACTGTTGCCTCATGCAGCCTCCATTGTTCCCTCCTTCCTTTCGTTCTATGAGGACTTACCCAGGAGCCTTCTGATAAACCACCATTTTCTTTGTTCTGGGTTGGATTTCTGTTGCTTGCAACCAAAAGCATCCTAATCCAGTCATTCTAATGCTTTGGAATATATTCAGTTTGAAAGAAGAAAGTCCACTGTTTTTAATAAAATATACTGGGGGAAAGTCCTCCACCTTTGGGACTAGTCTATATACTGTGCTTCAGTTTTTCTTATCGATGGTGTGCAAACTAGCCGCAGATGTTGCTGTGTTAATGTCGAGTGTCTTAGTCATAAAATAAACTTTCAGCCTGAAAGTTGAATGCTGGCAACCTTCCCTTAGGCCGTGAAAATGAGCGGTTCCACAGCATCTGTCTCTTAGAAGCCTTAGTCTTTGGAGGCTTGTTCATATAAAGTTCTTGACTGAAGTCGTGAGACCTTAGAACTGTTGTTAAACTTACCAATATAGCTGAAAAACGGCCTTTGGGAGTTTTCTTTTTCAAAGAAGTTTAATAGTGTGCCTATTGTCAGTCTAATAGCAAATTTTTCTGTGAGAATATTTTGTATAAATTCCTCATATTTACCCTCCTTCCGTTGAATCATAAGTTTACTTTCACTCTTATTTCATCTTTTATGTGAAATATTTCAAAGAGGTTAGAGAACAATGTAGTGAACCTCTGTGTACCTTCCACCTAACATAAAAATTGTGAAGTACAATTCCTCTTTCCTAGGCTACCCTAACCCAGAGGAAAAATTAAAGCCCCATTAATAGTAACAAGTAGGATTTTTTAAAAATTCTATCCCAACTGGTGCACAGCCTCACAAGAGTTTCTCTAGTTATTTTTGGAAATTGCTGGAGGATTGCTTTCGAACAGTCATTTGAACAACCGCACAGAGTCCATGCTTCTCTGGCTCTGGCTCCAGCTTCCTGCAGAAATGTCTGCTGCCTGCAGCTACGGATGGCATCTCAGGGCTGCTCCTGCCATAGGGGCCATCTGCTGCTGGCCCTCACTGCCCTGAAGCACCCCTCAAAGCCCCCCACAGAGACTTGGTGTAGGTGTGGATGCCATTGATACTGTTGTTCTTTGGGCCCCTGGAGCTGGGGCAGTGCTCCTGTGTTCTCCCTAGAAGCGGGAAAATCTCTCATCTTCCACTGAGATACGTGGCTCCCAAGACAGTGTGGCCGTGTGCCGCCAACATCTCATGGATATTTGGGAAAACCGACCAATTGTACTTAGAACATTTGTCCCTCTCTGGGGCTCAAGCATTGTTATTGATCTAAGTCTGGCTCCCAGCTCCCTCTTCTCTGAGAATGGGCTTCTCCGCAGGGCTGCTCTATTTCTCACTACTCATTGCCCATTGGCCGACCTGCCCACCAGTCCTGCCGGCCAGTCTAGATCCTAGAGCAAACATACTTTAGTCCTGACTTGGCTTACTCTTCTAAGGAGAGACCTCACGTCATGTCTGTCAGATTTATTTGATGTTATTATGTGCACAGTAACAATTTTCATATAGATTGTGGGAAAATAGCCTAGGAGAATATGGAACAGCAGTGGTTTGATTTACGGTACATCCATACGATTAGATACAATGTAGAATTTGCAAGTAATGATTATGGAAATTATGTAGCAACATGCTCATTATATACTTTTAAGTGGAAAAATCAGCGTGCAAAATTATATGTATATTATTACCACTATTATTACTTATGATTTTTCTTTCACAGGAATAGAGTACATAGCAGTGTTAGAGTGAGGACCCATGAGTTATATCATAATAAAAGAGAATTTATTTTTGAGTGTGTTTATTATGCAGAGTAATAAAGTATTGAATATATACTTTGCTAAACTGTTAGCAAGTATTAAGCACTGCGTAACCTTCCTATTCTTTAAAACACAGGCCCTAAGCACCAATACTAAAGAATCTTTTTGTTCGTCTGATTACTTCAAGAATCTGAAAAAAAATACAATTTTTTATTCCTTCTCCCTCTTAAACTCCCTCCCCCCCACCCGTACACATACACACACACACACACACACACACACACACACACACACACACCATGAATGATTTGTTAGATAAACTCAGAAGGGAAGATTTAAAAAGAAATAATTCATGGTGCCAGCCAGGTGGCACAGTGGTTTGGTTCGCTCTTTGGCAGCCCAGGGTTCGTGGGTTAGGATCCCGGGAGCCCGTCGACGCACTGCTTGTCAGCTATGCCGTGGCGGCGTCCCATATAAAGTGGAGGAAGATGGGCACGGATGTTAGCCCAGGGCCAGTCTTCCTCAGCAAAAAGAGGAGGATTGGCAACAGATGTTAGCTCAGGGCTAGTCTTCTTCCTCACACAAGAAAAGAAATAAAATAAATAATTCACCTTCTGTAGTACTATACTAATGCCTTGGTAAAGTTTTGACCCTTTCTATTAAGACTTATGAGTTTATTAGTTAGGATTACACCAGAAAAAATATGACACGTCCAAAGGTTTTAGTTGAATAGAGTTTAATCAAGGGACAGTTTGCAAAGGTATGGGCAGGTGTGGGGAACTGGGAAGGAAGGCTGAAGCACTACCACCTGCAGCCTGAAGGGGCACGGGGGAAGGAACGGTCCTGGAGCCTGGTGAAGGCTACGGCCTGGCCTGGCTGTGGGTGAGGGGCTGTCTGACAGGGGATGTGGCCCCAGAGAAACAGAACAGCTGCTGAAACAGCATGGGGAGAGGGGAGGGTACGTATCCTCGTCTCTCTCTCCTCCTACCCCCTGATGGCCTGCCAGTGCTTCCCCTTGGCCAAACCCAATTTCAAGCCCAGAGGCCAAGGTAGCCTGGTAATGCAGTGCCTAGAAGTCAGCCTCTCCGGAAACAGAGCAGAGCAAGAAGGGTGGAGAATAGATTTAGAGGGGTGAACAGAGGTAACACAAGCCCCCAGCTACTCCATGTCATAGTAGACAGTAGTACCTGTACCTGTTGAACTGTAGATACCTGTGTAACTGCCAGCTTACTCTTTTTGAAGCCGATGGAAAATGTAGATCCTTTTTAGTCACACCGTCTTTTCCTGGGCAGGCTGGGCTTTTGATGGCTCTGTGTTGTGCTGGTGGAAATTTATGGCAGAGCATCTGTATCCTGTATGTGCAACGATACTCGGGGAGTCCTCAGTCTCCCTGCAAAAATCCGGATGGGGTGTGTGCTCAGCCTGGGGCACAGCTGCCTCGCTGGAGCTCTTCTGTGCTGTTTGCCACCTCACGTCTACTGCTTCCTGGGTCCGTGCTTTTTTCTTTCTTCTTCCATTTTGTTGGAGCACATCCTCCAGTAGATTCCTTAGAAAGTCTTCATGGGAAGCTAATTATCTGAGACCTTTCATGTCAGAAAATGGCCTTACTGTAACCCTTGACTAATAGCTTGCTGAGTGTAAAATTTTAGGCTAAGAAACATTTTTATCTCAGAATAGTTAAGGCATTGCATAATTTTCTTCTCACATTTGTCTAAGTCTCTTATTATTTCTTTCAAACTTTGTCTATTTGTCAGACTTCATGGGATACTTCCTTAACCTTATCTTCTAACCTTATTTGGTTAACTTTGGGGTTTTTTTTTAACCTTTGTTCCTTTCTCACAGCATCCTCTTCTTACTTTAAGGCTGCCGTAAATGTATATATGTGTGTATATATATATATATATACACACACACACACACACACACAAATATGTACACACGTGTGTGTATTTTTTTAACTCAGGATATATATTAAAGCTGTGGCTTTTTTAGAATTTTTATTGTTTTTTCTGAATTATATTGTCTCCTCCAGTTTCCATTTTTCTGTTTATTTTGCTTTCTCTCTTTTGTCTTATATAAGGTGATTGCCAATTGTTTTTATTCAAGACTGAGGCATCAACAGCTGATGTGGATTATGGTATATCCATACAATGGAGTATTATTCAAGTATAAAAATGAATGAAGTCCTGATATATACGCAATGTGGATGAACCTGCAAAACATTATGCTCAGTGAGAGAAGCAGATACAAAAGGTCACATATTTTATGTTTCCATTTATATGAAATATCCAGAATAGATAAATCCATGGAGAGAGAATGCGAATTGGTGGTTGCAGGGGGCTGGGTGAAGAGGAGAAAGTGTTTAATGGGTAAGGGGTTTACTCTGGAGTGATGGAAATGTGAAACTAGATAGAGGTGGTGGTTGCACAACATTGTGAATGTAGTAAATGACACTGAATTGTTCACTTTAAAATGGTTAGTTTTATGTTATGTGAATATCACTTCAATAAATTCTTTTTTTTAAAGCTGACTGGGAGATGTGTACGTGTGTGTGTGTGGTATGACAAGCAGTGGCCTTCATTTCTGGATGATTAGGCAGAAACCTACAATTTGAGAGGGCCCCAACATTATTAGTACATGAAAGGGTTCCCTCTGGGGCTTTTTCCCAAGAAAAATGTTCTGCTCTCCCACTTAAAGGGTGGCAGCCTAGTTCGTTAAGTGCCGCTAGGATCTGGGGTTGGCATGTACATTAAATTCCATGTTTTCCACCTTGTGCATCGTTCTGTTCTTGCTCTGAACCAGGTTTTCCTGATCCCAAAGGCTCTCCCTTTCAGTTTCTCCAGGGGCTGAACCTCTGGTCTCCATGGGGTGGGTAGACACCTTGTTCTCCTGGGGATGGGAGAAGGAAATCCCCAGTTTTCTTCTGCTTGCCTCCACCCTGCCGTGTGCCACACAGAGAGCCTCCAAGGGCCTCAGTGAGCTGGACAGCCTCTTTCCACGGGATGCGCCTGTCCTCGCGCCACCCCTCCTGTCCTGGCTGGGGCTTCTTCCCCGGGCACAGCTCCTCTTATTTCATTCTCCTGACAATGTACTCATGTACCCTCTCCTGTTTTCTTTGTTGTTGGGGTTTATACTTTAAAAAATGCTTTTCTTCATTATTATTTTAATGCTGTCTCAGGAAGGAGAGGAGACAGACCTGTTTCTTGTTGAATAGGCTGGTTTAACTTGAAGCCTGTACATTCTTTTGGAAAACTTGTCAGGGGAATTTTTACCTCAGAATGAAGAGAATGCTGCTCAATTGTCAGCTCTAAAGGAAGCTGTGTTCTCAGGCAAGTAAACAAATTGCCTCATCTTTTCTTGTGCCTGATTTTTGACCATTAAAATGGTGATGGGAGGTGGTAAGGCATGGCAGCATGTGGAGGGACCCACATTTGTTAAGTGCTGGTTATGTGCCAGGAGAACCACACTTTACCTCCTCAGGTGCAAATTACTGAAATTAAACTATTTACCTGTCTTGTGTGATTGTTTTTGCAAAGTATCAGTTCTCATAACTCTCCTTGAAATAGGTGAAAATTAAATAAGTTAGTGTCTCTGGAGCCCTGGAACATCAGCCTGTGCCTCTGTTACAGACTTCTCACGTGCCGTTGTCATTATTTGTTTACACCTTTGACCCCCGGCCCCAGCAGGAGGGAATCCAGCCTATTCGTCACCATGCACAGAGTAACTCAATGAATAATTATACCATATATGGTGCTTCTGTTATAGGAATGATAGTTTAAATGGAAGAAAATAAGTTGGTAAATGTAAAGAGATCTTAGAATTCAATATCAGTGATGACTGAAACTAAGAGCCTTGCGTTCACTGATCGTTACTTGGCAATCCTATGTTTTATTCTAAGAAATCCGCTGGTACATGTGCATTCCATTGAAGGACCAGAGATGTACTCATATTAGTTTATGCAGGGTGGAATTTATTCTAACGAATCTAATTGCAGGAAGAACTCTAGGACTTATAAGAGTCACAAGTTATACAGTTCTTTTTAATCCTCCCTCCTCTTTTGGTATCTCCTCTCAGCTGCGTGCCACCTTCACTCTTCTCTCTGCTGACCTTCTCAGTTCACTTATCACCTTATCCTTGATGACCTTAAAATGGCAGCCTTGGGGGCTGGCCAGGTGGCATAGTGGTTAAGTTTGCCCGCTCAGTTCAGTGCCCTGGGGTTCACTGGTTCAGATCCCAGGTGTGGATCTACGCACCACTTATCAAGCCATGCTGCAGCAGGCGTCCCATGTATGAAGGGTGGAGGAAGATGGGCACAGATGTTAGCTCAGGGCCAACCTTCCTCAGCAAAAAGAGAAGGATCAGCAACAGATGTTAGCTCAGGGCTAATCTTCCTCTCCAAAAAAAAAACAGTGGCAGCCTCTACCTGGCTTGCTAGCATGGCTCCACATAATTAACAGGCTCGATATTTGTTCATCCTAATTCTAGGTTCCCAGGAGTAGGAATAATGGGCCCAGTGTGGATCAGGTGTGCCCTTCTGGTCCACAGTTGGGACAGGGTGTGCAGGCGCACTGCATATGGAGGGCTGGGAAAAGATGGCATCTCCACTAGAATACGCTTGACAGATCCTTCTCTCTGAAGGAGCTGATTATTGTTGTTGTCTGTTGTTATTATTTCTTCATAAGTAAGCTATTTTATCCAGAACTAAGTGGATGAAGGTTAGGTGAAGTGTGAACAGACATGTTCTTTAGAGGACTTTGTATAGCTGAGGAGCACCTAGGGTTGGGATGGGGGTAGAGGGTCCTTTGAGGCAGTCCTGTCTGGCGCTGCTTTTACTGTGATAAATAGGAGCACTCACCCTCACAAGAAATAGTACTCTTTCTCTGCTTCAGCCAAATTTCTCAAGTGGTCATTCAGATGCTGGCAGATACTAAAGGAATTGGCAAATAGAGTTTGGGAAAATGGAGCCTCTGTTGCACAAGGCTTAGGAGCCACACATGGACAGAGGGATTAGCTAGTTTCCATTTCTTTGACTCTCTAAATGACATCTTTGTACACAGAGGTCACACGTTGTGAAGTGAAAAGGAACTAGAAGCAGAGGCAGATCCTGAGAGAAAGAAAGCTGGCATGGTGGAGAGCTAGAGAGCTGCTCCCCAGAGCAAAGGTCACATTTTGTATAGATGCAGTGGTTCTGAGAATTGCACAGTTAAGTTGGTCATTTATTTATTGTGTCATTATTTAGATCACCCATCTGTATGCTAGGCTGTTTCTGAGAAATGATGATTAATTGCAAAGATAGGCATGGACTGGAACTGGAAGCCTGTCTGGGCTCTGAAGCAGCACTAGGAAATCGACTTCCTGTTTCTTCCTATGATGGTCGGCTCAATCCTGCTTTCAAGCTTTCTTTGGTTATTTCCTCTCTTACCTTCAGTCCCCAGATCAAGGAAGTCTGACCTTATTTTGACTCAGAATGAACTCTTGAGCTCCCAATCCTGGTTCAATCAATTTCCTATAGCCAGGATAGAACTGGTTGTATAGACGGGACACCGACGCTTTTCTCCGAGAGGTCAGAGCAAATAGGCATGATGAAGCTTAATGACTTACCGGTGTAATCGGAGGTTGATATCCTTGATTTTTCTGTCCTCCAGCCAGCCAGCAAGCCGTCCAGAGTGCCACTCCTGGTGCTAGAATAGTGCTGAGTCACTATTATAGCTTCTCTGGGGTGACTCAGGGATAAGGGCAACCAAGGACTGTCATAGGACCTGCCAAACCTTGTGTGGGGGACATGGTCTCTTGGAATGCTCCCTAGAGAAGAAAGTTTTGAGTAGAGTCTGGAATCTAAAGTGGGTATTTATACCGTGAAAGAAAGCAGAAAAGCCTTTATAGGTTGGGGCACATGCAAGATTTGATGTGAGAAAAGGAGATCAAGTTGACCTCCCAGTTTTAAACACTTTTGTCAAAAAAGTGGCCCCAAAACTTTCAAAAACTGCAAACTCCTTGTATTTTAAACTTAATAAATGTTGTTCTGTCAACTCCTTGACTTGAAATGAAAGTTGCATTAACCAGAGACGTGCCTTTAGATGTAAGTTTAAATAAAGCACCTCTAAAGAAGACTGAAATTCTATGTAATTTTACATAATTAAATGTAGCTATTTTGTCATACTACAATTTTCCGCTTTGCTCCTTATGTCTACAATTTTGATGTTCATCATGGATTTGGATGGTTTATTTCAGTGCAAGCTTACCCACATTTGTAGGGTGCAGATAGTAATTACTCTCTACCCAAAACCAGACAAGATGCCCCAAGTTCTCAGTTTGATGACACTTGGAAAATTTTTAGCAAAGAAAATAGTGAATGCTCTTCAGATCTGGGCACAAACAGGGAAGGCAAAAGTAGTTTCCAAAGGTCACTTTTATTTCTGCATCTGTTCTAGCTTTTCCACTTCTCTGTCCTCTTCATTGGCGAGAATTTGATTGAGCATGTTGACATGAGCATTTCTAAAAAGGCTGAGACTACCATACAATTCCAAGGGCTAATATGTTTTTGATTACAAGAAACTATTTTTTCAAGAGCCTATCTTTAGGAAACATTTATTTTCTTGTCTCTTCAAATAAAAGATCATGCAGAATGTCAAAGTCTGAAAGTCCTATGAGTCTTATATGCAATTTTTTCTCATTCCCTTTCCATCACACGTGAAAATTAATATTTTGAATTTTCTACACTTTTTGTGTAGAAAATTATTCATGTACTAAGCTCCTGGAAGTTAGAATAGCTGACCTCATTTTGTGAGCATTGTTGTACAAACTGTATTATTATAAGCATAGCAGAGGGCTGTGGGCCAAGGAGATGACAAAAAGAAATGTAGGATCAAGTCCACGCTCCCCAGAACATACAATCCAGTGAAGCAGAAGGAGTACAGTAGTCTTTTACGTTTTTCTTTTATAATAGATAAACTTGACTCTCTAAAACTCTGAGGAGGTCTTAAGAGATTGAGTACAAAGATCATGTTAATATGGCAATTGTGTAGGTGGCTTGTAGGTGACTAACATTTGGGCAACCCTATGCTTACTTATAGTCTTACAGCTTCACAGTGAGCACTGGGCTGCTTTTAAGGACCACAGAATGGCTGTTATTTATGCCATTGACACACAGACATTTGAGGCAGTGAGGTAGAAGTTACAAACGATTCACAAATACTTCCAGCCAGCACACAACACCCTTTCTTCCTTATAAAGTTTGGGATAACTAACCACAGTCCTCCAGCGATGTTCTGCAGCTTCTTTTTTTCTTCTTAAATTCATGTGTGTGTATGAGTCATGAGCACTAGGATTTAGAGAGTGTTTATCACTTACATATTTATATTTTTTGCTGTGAACTCAAACATGCAATTACCTCAAACCTAAAATAAATAGGACCAACTGAGGAAAGAAAGAACAACTAGCTAGCATCCTCAAGAGACACCACGGATGACCACAGGGCTCTGCAGTGGACTACCGGCAGCTACGAGGCTTGCAGACGCATGGCTACTTGAATGAGGTGCTGCTGTTGAGTGTGAAGCGGATAGTGAATGGATGGGGAGGAAGGAGGTTCAGGTCTAACTCCCTCTTGATGTCTGGTGGGGAGGTCCTGAGCTGGGAAGTAGTCGTGAAAGGACAACCCTGCTCTCTGATGTTCAGAGTGATTTTCAGACAATTATTATTCTACAAGTAAAATGTATTTATCTACTTCAGAAGCAAGTAGAGCCTCTTTTCCCTCACTTGTTCTTCATGCCTCTTCATTTCGGCCCTTACACCAACGTGAGTAAACCCAGTCATTTGTCAGGAGCCTCAAACTCTGTGGCTTTCAGCTGAGATGAAAACCCAAACTTGTTCACACTGTAAAAACAGACTCATGATAACAGGAAAAGTGTTGGCAATTCATAGAAATATTTGCTCCTCTTTGGCTTTCTCTGTACAATCAGCGAACCTGTTGAAAGCAAAGTTGGGGCCAGGAGCTCGTTCTGAGCAGGAAACTATAATGTGACACCCTCGGAAGTATTTGAAAAGCAAACGCTCTCACTACAGCTGGTATTAGCCTTTCAGGTATAATCACTCAAAGATACCTTAGAGTCTATGCAATTTGTGTTTTTATTAGCACAGAGTGTGTTTCAATTTTCCGCAAGCCATTTTCAGTCTCTTGGTCAATGCCATCACCTTGAACCTGGAATAAGCAAAGCAGAAATTTCCCTGTTGTTTAGCATTGAACTCTGCTCATTAGCTGTTAATGAGCCAGAAGTTTTAGAGCCAAGTCCTGTGTAGGCCAGTTGGCTTCATATTGAGAGAAACATCTTTCAAAGGCACAGGTTGAATTCCCATCTCTAGGTGACGTCAGGCAGATGCCTATCATGGGACACAATTTGATCTTGAGGGAAGAGTATGGATGTTTAGTGTACTATAGCCCATACTTATAACAAAAAAAGCACCAAATATGGCCTACGATCTAGAACAACCCTAGCATACGGTTCATAGACATAGTCAGCAACATTTGCCTTTAATGGTGAGAGGAAAATCTAAAAAAAGAAGGAAAAGATAAAATTACCTATATATGAAAGTCTAATTTTGACTTAGAATTCAAGTGTCCTATTGATCTAAAAGTGATATTTTGTTCTGCATGTAATGTTTTACACATTTTCCATGTTATTGTTGGTTTTCATATATCTTAGTATAAAAATCTCCCATTTTCCCATTTCATAATATAGTGCCTAATCTGTAAAGAGTCAAAAGCAAGGTACCTGAGTCAATTTATCCTTCCATCCATCTATTCATGCACCCATCCATTCAACCATCGTCTAGACTACCAGTATACTTTCTGAGGGTGTAATTTATCCTTGCTGCATAATGTTCTCATTGCTGACTCCTTGATCCTTTGAAATCTGGCTTCCAATCCAGCTACTCTCCCCATGTTGCTCTCTCAAAGGTTACCAGGTTAACCTCCTTGTTCAGGGTCTATTCGCAGTCCCCAACCTGGGGACAGAAGGGAAGAAAGGCAGATTTCAGAGGTGTGCCACCACACTGGGGCCATGGCCCTTTGCCAGCCGGGAGGGCAGACATGAAAATTCTTGTCCCCTCTCCATCCTGTAGCAAGAGAGCTGTTCCAGGGCTGTATTTGAGCAAATAACCAAAATTCTCTCTCCCAAACACTCTCCTTTGACTTCCATGACTCTGATTATCTGGTTCCCCTTCCACCTAATCCTCTCAGGTTGGGCCCAGCGCAAGATGACAATGTGGGCTCACCTGTCAAAAAATCAGAAAAAGTACCATTAAAGATAGTCAAATATAAGGTTTTTCCTTTCTCTTGCTTTTTGTCTCTTGTGATGGTGTCTTTTTATTTGCTATTTAATGTCATTCTAAGAAAGGAAAAATTAAAATTTTAAATTAGTGTACATTTTACCACTTAACTTTATATTCTACAGCACCAATTTTAAATGCAAATTTAAGAACATTTAGCTTTTATGTAGAATCACTGAAATTACACAGTATTTTATGGCTCAAACATACATATGTATTTTGTTCTTACCAGGACAGTGAAATCACTGCCCAAAGCAAATTGCCATTTCTTTATTTCACTTCCTGGTATGCACACATCTACCAGCTGTCTCTACCATCGGCTCAGTCATGAGGAAGGCAGGACTGAAAGGAAAAGGAACTGGGGTGGCCTTATCTCTCCCTTTCATTCTGTCATCATATTCAGTATAAGTGGTTGGTTAATACAAGGAAGTAACACAAGTAAGAAAGGATACAAGAGGGTTTCTTTGTCATTCATGTTTCTTAGAATGCCACTGATATCTTTCAAACGAGCAAATTCTGGTTTGAACAGAATCATGGCCTCTTGGAACTTTCAGCCCCCTTACTCAGTGGAAGATGGGACGTACTTACCTTGACCTCACTTTGAGTCTTGCGTAACCCCCACACATCCTGGACACTGGACTTCTGTGCTCAGGAGACATCGTGAACACCATATGTGAATGGGGAGGCAAGAAATGGTGGACATGCATGTTGCAAGTATTTCCTCTCCTTACTCACATGCTCCATTGTCCCATCCAACTTTAGTTACAACACACAGTTCAGAGATATAATTATTAAGAATTTCAAGACTATAGTAATAGAGCATTTTACTACCCTGGAGCCCTTCTGAGCATGGAGCCTTGTGAGACTGCACAGGTCACACACTCATGAAGCTGGCCCCGGACTCCCTCTGTTGTCTCTGTTTCATCCAGTCCACCTAATAAGTCATGTGTAATTCTGTCATCATCTTCTCTTTCTAGATTTTATTCATCCTTGTAGATTCAATTTACACCTCTCTGTCTCTAGTTCCCAGCTTTTCCCCAGGCTCTGAATATCTGAGTGCCTGCTGAACACATCTCAATACATAACATGTTTAAAATAAAATCCATCATTTTCCTCCTAAGCTGTTTCTCCCTGGTTCAGTTACTGGAACTAAAATTTTCAGTCACTTGGTTTGCAGTCTGCACAATGCTGATGATGTGTTAGCTGCTCAATGTGTACTGGTTTATTGCTTGTATTGAAAATCTGCCTCCAGTTACAAATTTGTAGGATTGAGTCTCAATCATTCGGAAGTTGGTTGTTCTGGATGTAAGTAACCCATATCTTTATTTCTTTTCTACTTTTAAAATTATTCTTATATCTTCAAGACATTGTACAGAAGTAAGGAATTAATATAAAGTTTAGCCATCCATTTCCACTTAACACTAACTGAAAACTTTTGACAGGAGAGGCATTGATATTAATAGTTAAAATGAATACTGGAGTTTGGAGTAGATTTCACTTAAATATGCTCACAACTTTGACTTTCAGTCACTCCCAAATAAGCAGTTTCATTTTTTCTTTTCTATTTCCAGATTTTTATGCATATATACTTTTTAAAAACTCTGCCAGGGGGCCTCAGACTTAGTCCCTTTCAAAGCCACATTGGCTACTGTCTTGTTATTTGTATTCGTCTTTGTTGCAGGAATTGTAATTGGATGGGCTTTAATTATGGTGTCTTAATATTTCCAGTGCTTCCCGCTTCTGGTTAGGCCATAAATACAATGGCAGTATTTTGTGTTGTTTTTCTGGCACTTTCTGTTCAGACTAGACCCCAGGAAAGGTTCAAGAGTATTAAAAACACCACCACCAACAAAAGACAAACAGAACTAGTAAAGAAAGGTGGGGGTTTGGATTATTTCAAACCTCATGGTGGTATTTGGTTTATATTTCAGTGAGGTTCAAGTCAGTTCCTGTTTTTACGGGACCCTCCAAGCCCGTTTCTGGCCATCTTTGCCTTAGGTTTGGCATGGGGAAAGACTCAACTGCCTTCTGCCTGACTGGGGCTCATCCAGTCATTAGCTGCCTGCAACACCAAGGTAGAATTTTTACTTACTTCAGATGGCCCAGGCCCTGGAAATAATGTGCTACTTGTGTAATAAATCCAAAGAAATGCCAAAACAACATGTGGCTTCCAAAAGTGGCCCACAGAGCTGTTAGGCACGAGAAATGGGAAGCCAACTTAGAATCCAGTAACAACCTCTCCATCCCAAAGCTGCATTCTGGCAGAAAAATAAAGTGCTAGTTATTTGTGAAATTTGAAAGTAAGGTTTTAAATAAGACTTCCAGACTGTTCTAAGATACCTTTCATTTATGGTACATTATAGTAGTCCGTGAATTTGGAAATACCCAAAACTGTTTTAAATTATTCCTTTAAACAGTCTTAACAGTTCTGTGATCTTTCATTAGGCAACATCAAAGCCAATAAAGCAAGATGTCAATCAAAAAAAACACAATGATTGCATTTTTGATGCATCTAGCACAGTTATAAAACAGCTGTAAAATGAATAACTCCTACCTTCAGAAAGAGAATATTTTTGAGGTAACAATAACATGGGCATATGAATAGAGGACATCACAGTATAGTCTATAATTCTGTTAAAGAAAGAGGTCAGAAGAGGAAGAAACCAGATCCCTATGGGGAGGAGAAAGTGAAGCTTAAACTTTCTCCCTGGAAATTGGTGAGGACCAAAGAGGGCATCCTCAGAGGGCATGTGAAAAATAAAATATCTAAGGGGTTTTAGACATTGGTAGATGCTGCATGATGTTCTCAGGTTTTTTTAGCTCTAAAAGGACATGACATTACCAAAGACTGAGCAGTGTGGCCTGGTGAAGAGTTGGGATGTGACCTGAATTATGGAGGAATTTAAGAACTTTAAAGAGTAGCCTGTCTTAATAGAGGAAGACATTATTTCTTCCTGGGAGTGGGATGGCGGAGGGGGATAAGAAAGGTCTATTCAGATCCTTTGTTTTTAATTGGGTTGCCTTTTTAATATTGAGTTGGAGGAGTTCTTTATATATTCTAGATATGAGTCCTTTATCAGATATATGATTTGCAAATCAGATTTCTCCCATTCTGTGGATTATCTTTTGACTTTCTTCATGGTGTACTTAGTAGCACAAATTTTTTAATTTTGAAGTCCAATTTATCTATTTTTCCTTTTGTTGCTCATGCTTTTGGTGTCATATACAATAATCATTTGCCAAACCCAAGGTCATGAAGATTTACTCTTTTGTTTTCTTCTAAGAATTTTACAGTTTTATTTCTTACATTTAAGTCTTTGATCCATTTTGAGTTAATTTTTGTATATGGTGTGAAGTAAGAGTCCAACTTCATTCTTTTGCATGTGGTTATCCATTTGTGCCACTGCCATTTGTTGAAAAGATTATTCTTTTGCGATTGGATGGTCTTGATACACTTGTCAAAACCAGTTGACTATAGATATATGGGTTTATTTCTGGGACTCAAGTCTATTCCATTGGTCTATATGTTTATCCTTATGCCAATATCACATTGTTTTGATTACTTATGCTCTGTAGTAAAGTTTTTAAGTGTTGGAAGTGTGATTCCTCCTACAGTCATGCATTGCTTAATGACAGGGTTATGTTCTGAGAAATGCATTGTTAGGCGATTTCATTGTTGTGTGAACATCACAGAGTGTCCTTAACACAAACTTCAATGGAATAGCCTACTACACACCTAGGCTATATGGCACTAATCTTATGGGACCACCGTCGAATATGTGGTCCATCATTGACTAAGACGTTGTTATGCAGCACATGACTGTACTTTGTTCACCTTTTTCAGGATTGTTTTGATTATTCCAAGTGACTTTCAATACTTGTGAATTTTAGAATCAGTTTGTCTGTTTCTGCAAAGAAGTCAGCTGGGATTCTGATAGGGCTCGTAGATCAGCTTGGGGAATATTGCCGTCTTAACAACAGTAAGTCTGTAGATCCATGAATATGCGATGTTTTTCCGTTTATTTACATCTCCAATTTTTTTTGACAATGTTTTGTAGTTTTCAGAGTATAAGTTTTGTACTTTTGATAAATTTATTCTTAAGTATTTTGGTTTTTTGGATGATGCTGTTGTGGATGGAGTTGTTTTCTTAATTTCATTGTATAAAAACACAAGTGATTTTTGCATATTGATTTCATATCCTATAACCTTACTGAACTCATTGATTAGTTCTAATAGTTTTTTAGTGGGTTCTTAGGATTTTCTATATACAAGGTCATTTTATCTGCTAAAAGAGAGGGTTTTACTTCTTCCTTTCCTATCTGTATCAGGAAAATGTTATCCATATGTTAGGACTGGAGGGTAGGTATATAGTCCAGGCATACATAATAATCAGGTATTTTTTTCTGTCCCTCTTAGATACTTTCTAATTCCCTTTCACCTTATTTGTATGGCCTGTTATAGACGTGCCTGTGTTTGTGGCATTCACGGTTATTCTCACATCTCTTTGTGAGAATAACCTCCTATAATGGATAAGCTCCATCTTATCAAGGTCAGTCGCACCTCTGAGGGTAGAACTACCAAACGCTAATGTATAACACCAGACCCAGAATGTGGATCGTGCTGGATATTCAATATATTAGGCCTCTTCTTTTTTATGTTGAAATTAAATATATTTTGCCTTTCTTACACAATCTATATAGCCACCAGCAGAGGAAAGTTTTGTGCCTGCTGTTTTTTGTCACCACCTGTTATTTAACAGTTACAGTGTTTGTTGTTCATTTTCCTCCCAGTCTATCACATTTAAATATTAAACCCATGTGATGAGGTCAGCGGGTTTTCTAGCAAAAATGTTTTCATTTATCTTCATTGAGATATGTGTGTCTCATTCTTTCAGTGGCATATTACCAGTTTTTATGTCTAAAAGCATTTCACTAAATTATGCTTCTGCGGGTTTTTTTTGATAACTAAAATTTTAAAATAAATTCTGCATCACTTCTCTCTTAAGAGCATTTCTAATCAACAGCAATAAGGTTTATTCTTCATTCTAGAGAAATGTAGAATGGTGAGCCCTGTAATTCCCATAGCATCTATTTTATTAACAGCCCTAAAAACCAATGGCTCTGATCTTAGAAAAGGTGTTTCATATTTTGCATATTTAGTGTAATCCTCTGAGGCTTGGAGAAATTCCCAACACCTGATTAAATAAGATGAACATGTCGTGTAGGTTTTCTACATATTATCTTTTATGTTTTTATTGAATCAATATAACTTTGGCAAAGTGTCTATTCATATCCTCTGCCCATTTTTTGATCGGGTTGTTTGTTTTTTTGTTGTTCAGTTGTGTGAGTTCTTTATATATTTTGGAAATTAACCCCTTGTTGGATATATGATTTGAAAATATTTTCTCCCAGTTGATGGGTTGTCTTTTTGTTTTGTTCCTGATTTCCTTTGCCTTGCAGAAGCTCTTTAGTCTGATGAGGTCCCACTTGTTTATTTTTTCTTTTGTTTCCCTTGTCTGAGTAGACATGGAAATCGAAAAGATCCTTCTAAGACTGATGTCAAAGAGTGTACTGCCTATATTTTCTTCTAGGAGTTTTATGGTTTCAGGTCTTACCTTCAAGTCTTTGATCCATTTTGAGTTAATTTTTGTGTGTGATGAAAGAAAATGGTCTATTTTCATTCTTTTGCATGTGGCTGTCCAGTTTTCCCAACACCATTTATTGAAGAGACTTTCCTTTTTCCATTGTATGTTCTTGGCTCCTTTGTTGAAGTTTAGCTGTCTGTAGTTGTGTGGTTTTATTTCTGGGCTTTCAATTCTGTTCCATTGATCTGTGTGTCTGTTTTAGACTAAAAAGTACTTCTTTTTTATTCCTTTCAACCATCAAATCTGTTTAATAAGATTTGGAAGAGATAGTATCAGTTTATAATAACAAGATTCTGGAAGTATCAAGACATAAATTGTGGCTTATCAATTTTGGTTCTGATAAAGTTATGTAAGAAAGAAAGTATTAAGAAAGTTATTGAAATAATTGAGATAACAATTGGCATTTGAAATCCCTTCTCATCTAGAGAGTTTATGATTCTAGTTGTATGGAGCCGTGGGTTAGCTTCATTTGATTTGAAATATATTTTCTTTGTATTACTAACATCTACTCTATGCATGCATTCCACTGAAAATTCCTGTGTAAAACACTTTCAAGAGGCATCGTGCGGTGTTCATGCTTTGGGTTTGCATAGAATCTCTGTCAGTGCTCCAGTTCAGCACTCAATCTACTGTTCTGACCTGTACCTCCTATCTACCCAAATGTCTCTTCTGCTCTACAGGGGATTATATCATCCCCACTTCTCTCTTCTCTCCACCACTTCCCTGGAAGTCTTCCCTGTCTTGAAAACTATAAAAACCAAAACCAAAACCAAAACCAAAAAAATCCTCACTTCAATTTGAAGTGGCTCTTTACTTAAAAAAAAAATCCTAAGAACCACGAATCTAATTAGTGAAATGTAATCAAAGGATTATTACTAATAAAAATGAATTATTATTACTTTTCTTTGTTCATAAATTTATATTGCATATTTTCCTCATAGCAGGTAACAAATTCATATCTTCAATACTGTAATTCATTTCAGTCATTTATTATTTTTGCATTTATGTTTACTGTATTAGTCAGTTTTACTAAGTCATTCTATGGATATATATAAACTTTGGAATCATAGTGGCCTATAATAACCAACCTTCATTTCTTTCTTATGTATGTGTTGGCTGAGGACCAGCTTTGGCTCTGTTCCATATTTTCTCCATTTTGGGATCAGGCTGAAGGAACAGCTTTATCTTGGTCTGGTGGCAGGGGGAAAAGAGCAATACAAAAGCATGTGTTTGCTCCTACATCTTCTGTTGGGAAGGAACATGTATGAGTTCAACTCCTCTTTTATTGGCCAAGCCTGAGCCAATGGGATGGAGAAGTATAGTCCTGCCTTAGAGAGGAGACTGCAAGTCAAATGCAATGGCAGAAATGTTAAATCCTCTCAAAGAGAAGGGCTCCCTATAATTTGGGGAAAATAACATAATCTACCACAGTTGCATTGATTATCAAAAGTGATATAGACTACTGGTAGAGGGGAATTTTAGAAGCATGGTGATTTGGACTCCCTTCCTCTCCATTTTCCATTTCCAGCTATTTGCCCCTCCTCAGCCAATTAATTGGTAGGACCTGTGAGCTGCCTACCAGGTATATGGCCTTGGACTCTGTTTGGGGCCTCAAATGGGAAAGTGGTGCAGTGTTTGCCCTCCTGGGAAGACTGGATAACTGTGATGGAGCCGGGAAGAGATCCTTAGGAGACACTACTGCCTCCTCAACACCTATTCCTACCCTCCATTCCCTTCCTACCTACCCTCCCTCTTCCATGTAGACATGTGCTTCAGGGGAAAGTGATCCCATCCCCATCCTCATTTGTCTAAACCAATTGTGATAATCCCATTCCTTTTGTCAGAGCTTGCTTTAGGATGCGTAAGACCCATTTCTGGGTAATGAAATGTGAGGGGCAGAATTCTAGGGGTTTTTTTGTGTGTGTGAGAGGAAGACTGGCCCTGAGCTAACGTCTCTTGCCAGTCTTTCTCTTTTTGCTGAGGAAGATTGGCCCTGAGCTAAAATCTGTGCCCATTTTCCTCTATTTTGTATGTGAAATGCCACCACATCATGATTTGATGAGCGGTGCATCCGTCCACGCCCAGGATTCAAACCTGCGAACCCTGGGCCTCAGAAGCAGAGTGCACAAACTTAACCACTACTCCACTGGGCCAGCCCCACTAGGGGGCTTTTATAGGGAAAATTTCCTCACTCCTGTTAAAGAGCAATCCCCTTTCTACCTGTGGGGAAGGCTTATGTTTGGAAAGGCTGAGCCATGTTTTGACCATGAAGGGCAACAGCCTTAGCGCAAACTCAACACACTGGGGATAAAAGAGGAGCGAGATGAAATGAATTTGGGTCCTTGATATTATTGTGTTTGAGATACTGATTGTGCCCAATTTAGAGTCTACCTCATCTTTGACTTCTGGCTAAGTAAGAAAAAAAATTCTTCAAGCTAGTATTTAATTTATTGTTTAAGCTAGTGGTGTATAGGGCTTATTATTTAAAGAAAACAGCCTGAGAGTACCCTTTAAAATATTCTAAACAGACATTGGCAAATTGCTCTATGATCTCACCAGCAGTATATGACAGTGCCTATTTCGTAACCCTGTTTTATAATCTACACCAACCTGACAGGCTGAAAATGCCATCTTTTTACTTAGGCATATCTTTAATTTAAAATGTGATCAACTGTTTTCTATGATTTCCTGTTTATTTTTTCTTTAGTGAATTGTTTTTTCTTGTCCTTCACCAAGTCTTCTAAAAGAATGTTAGATATTTCTCTCACTGATTTATGAGTTCCTAACATAAAATAAGAATATTAGCACTATGTTCCATAATTTTTATAAACATTTTCCTAGTTTGATTGCTTTTCAATTTGCAAACAGCTTGGTTTTAGGTGCATAGAAAATTTAATTGTTTATGTAGCCAATTATATAGATTATATGCATACTTAATTTTTAAATGACTATGTAGTTCAAATGCCCTTGTGTATAGTAAAGTAGTTAATTCACCAATAACTTTCAAATGTTTCATAGTTTCAAATTTTACATTTAAATATTCAACTAACTTAAAATTTGTGTTTATGGTGTGAAGTGAGGATTCTTTTCTCAAAATATTCATCTCATTGTCTCTTTTTAAAAAATTCTAATGATTTTTGGATAGGTAGTATATTCATATGATTCAGAATTCAAAAGGTGTAAAATAATATGGGTTTAATATAGAGACAATTGTTATTTTTCTTTATACATATTCTATCTTTTTTGTGTGTGTGTGTGAGGAAGACTAGCCCTTGAGCTAAGGTCTGTTGCCAATCCTCCTCTTTTTTGCTGAGGAAGACTGGCCCTGGGCTAACATCCGTGCCCATGTTCCTCCACTTTATATGGGATGGCACCACAGCATGGCTGACAAGTGATGCGTCTCTCTCCACCTGGGATCCGAACCTGCGAAACCCGGGCCGCCTAAGTGGAGCGCGAACTCAACTGCCATGCCATCGGGCTGGCCCCCATATTCTATCTTGAGAATTATTTTTCTGAAATTAGTTGAATAAGAAGATAGATTTTGAACAATTATTTAGAAAATCATATTTTGTCTGCCAGCACTTTTATACCGCAATTTTCTCATTCATGAGCTCTCTTGATTGGTTGGAAGACATTTACAAGTAATTTTTTTCAAGAAGTTAACATAGGTGGTGTAGTGGGCTGAATGGTGGCCCCAAAGATATATCCACACCCTAATCC
This sequence comes from Tapirus indicus, assembly GCA_031878705.1. Lineage (NCBI taxonomy): Eukaryota > Metazoa > Chordata > Mammalia > Perissodactyla > Tapiridae > Tapirus > Tapirus indicus. The sequence goes on from CM062933.1 coordinate 7,716,362, forward strand.
CCAGAACCTGTGATTATTACTACCTTATATGGGAAAAGAGTGACTATTACCTTATATGACAAAAGATATCATTAAGGTGAGGATCTTGAGAAGAGGAGGTTATTCTGGATTATCCAGGTGAACCCAACACATCACATGTATCCTTAAGAGAGAGAGAGGCGGAGGGAGTTTTGACACAGACATGAAGAAGAAGGCAATGTGAAGGAGGAGGCAGAAACTGGAGGGAGGGAGCTGTAAACCAAGGAACACAAGGATTGCTGGCGGCCATCAGAAGCTAGAAGAGGCAGGGAATGGATCCTTCCTCCGAGCCTCTGGAGGGAGCACCGCCTAGCTGACACCATGATTTTGGACTTTTGGCCTCCAGAACTGTGAGAAATATATTTCTGTTGTTTTAAGCCACCAAAGTTGTGATAATTTGTTACAGAAGTCCTAGCAAACTAATAAGGTGGTATTTTATGAACACTGGTATAATAAATGAGAATGTCTTTCTCTCCCTTAACATGTCAACTACAAATTGACAAGGTATAAAATTGGGGGGTTATAACCTTATTCCTTTAATATTCTCTGGACATGGCATTATTGACTATTATTGTTGACCATCATTCTTTTTAAGGGAACATACATTTTCCTCTTATTTGTGGGATCTTTTTTCTTCGTCTTTTTGTTAAAATTTTTTCAAGGGTGTACCTCTTTTTTATTGCTAACTTTTCAGAATGGAGTGACTCTTTTAAACATACATATAGAGTTTGTTTTCTTCAGCTCAGAATATTTTCTTCTATTAAGGCTCTGTATTATTCCATTCGGGTAGTTATAACAAAATACCACAGACTGACTGGCTTATATACAAAAGGAATTTACTTCTACAGTTCTGGAGTCTAGAAGTCCAAGATCAAGACACCGACGGATTTGGTGTCTGGTGAGGAGGGCCAGCTTTTGATTTGTAGACAGCTGTCCTTTTGCTGTGACCTGACATAGTGGAAGGGGTGAGGGAGCTCTCTGGGCCTCTTTTATAAACGCACTAATCCCATTCATGAGGGCTCCACTCTCAGGACCTAATCACCTCCCAGAGGCCCCACCTCCGAATACCATCACATTGAAGCTTAGGTTTCAACATATGAATTTTGGGGGAGATAGAAACATTCAGTCCATTGCAGGCTCTGATTATTATTTTTATTTTATTTATTTTGAGCTTTTCTTTGTTAACACTTGTATCTTATATTGGCCCTTTTCTCTGACCTCAGTCTTCATGTCCTTTCTTTCATTATTTTCACCTCATTGTTCCTTCCTGTCTTCTTGGATGGCTGTTTAAATTTGTCCTCAATAATATTGTTTCCATTTTTACAACAGTTCTTATGTTCCTTACAGTTTCCAATGTTGATTTTGATTCTGCTCTTATATTGTTAGCTCTGTTTCAGTCCATTCTAACTTCACATGGTCTTTTCTAACTTTTCTCCCTGTGATATTTTGCTTCTTGTAGAGGCTTTATCTTCGTGTTCTTAACTGAGGATGCTGAGCATTTTCCTGAAAAGTTCTGTTGGATCCTGTAGCAGATCCTTTTCAGAGGTATACTCTTCCTCTGTGTCATCCAAATAATATTTTCTCATGTAATTACATCCTTTTTCTTAGTAAGTTATATTTAATATTCTAGTTAAAATGACAGATAGCCTGTAACAAGCCTATAACAAAGAACAGCAATCCTTTGCCTCATCTTAGCTTAACCCTGACCATTCTGATTCCCACCTTCCAAAGGCAAACCTTTTGAATTCTTTTTGTTTGGTTTCTTCTGGTACTTACCTCTTGATCTAAACATGTTTCTACTGCTATCTCTTGATTTTATAGTTTGGGATTTATTATTCTACTATGAACTATAAGGATTGTATCTCTAATACATCCCTCCCCCAATATCCCAAAAGAGTATTTTCATAATTTTACTATCAATCAGTATTTAAAGTTTACATTATCATGACTAGGTATATTTCCCCCATGAGCCATGTAATACAGCATAAATACAACTCTTTTGCTCTCCCTGTAGTCACTAATTGCCTATTTATTATTTGATTAATTTGGATAGGTCTATTATTAATTCATACCTAAACTCTCCCACAGAAGATTAATCTCTCAATTTACTAGTCTTCGTTTTCTCTTGGAGACGTCCTTGCAGGAGACGTCCTTCAGCCTCCTGCTCTGAGTGGGACCTTTTGCTCTCTGGATCTGCTCACAGCTATCATCTTGGGATTTTGCTTCACCATTATGGTGGAATTCCCATTCACCGCCATCCCAGGGATTCACTTCTTTCCTATGTTGAACTCCTTGTTTCCTGGACTCTTGTGTCCCTCTTTCTTGGTTTCTTTCCCTGTTTAATTAGAGCTTATTTTCCAGGAGCTTCCTGAGAAAGTGTGTAAGTGAAGTAAAATTTTAAGAATTTGCAGGACTAAAAAAATTTTTTTATTCTACCTCATGTTTTTGCTCCTTTGGCAGGATGTAGAATTACACCTCATAAATATTTTTCTTTTATAATTTGACATCCCCACTCCATTTGCTTATACATCTAGTGTTACTTTTCAGAAATCTTGGGCCTTCACTTTGTACATTGATTTTTTCCCCCGACTTGGTGAGCTTTCAGGATCTTTATCTCAGGCTTTTGAACGTCACTGCCAGGTAACTTGAGCAGTGTCTGTTCATTCACTGAGTTTTGTGAAGCAGACCTTCAGTCTGGAAGATCATGTCGTCTGGTTCTAGAGATTTACATTTTATTTTAAATTGATATTTTCCTCCCTTGCATTTTCTCTAATCTTTCTTTCTTGTCCCTTTATTACTTGAATATTGACCATCCTAGTTTGCATCTCTAATTTTCTTATGTTTTCTCTACTATTGCCCATCTCTTTGTCTGTTCATTCTACTTTCTGGCAAATTTTCTCAACTTTCCCTTTTGACGTTTTAATTGAATTTTTAATTTATTTTATTAAATCCTTAGTATCCAAAAGCTTCCTTGTGTTTCCCGAGCATGTCTTTTTAAAATAGAATTCTATTCTTGTTTTTTGGATGCAATATTTCTCTCATCTTTTTTGAGGATATTAATTATTGTTTTTTCTTTCTTTTTTTAAAATTTACCTCTGCTCCCTGTGTTGTCTCTGCCTCTCTGAGTTCCTTCATTTCTGTTTGTGTGTTTTGGTCTCTTTCGTGTTTGGGATTCTCCTCAACCTGTGATGATCCGCTTAAAACTGATCGTGGGCTCTGTATATGGTGTGGGAGAAGCTTATCAAGCACAGCTTCACTAAAGTTTGATTTGACAGAGATCCAGCCGTTTTCCTGGGAGGACCCCCAACTGTCAGTACCCGTAGGTCTCACCTCTTGGGCGGGTGTGTTTCCCCAGTGAGCCGTGCTCCAGCCGCTGCCCATAGGGCACAGTACGGCTGCCCGGGTTCTAGAGCCAAGTGGGGGAGGGAGCCTGAGTCTCAGTTGTGTATGTTGGACCTTGTGGCCTGGTCCTCCAGTTGTCACAGTGTAGAACTGCAGCCTCGCTCCCAGCCGTCCCAGAATTCCTGACTCTAGAATCTCTGGTTCAGTTTGTCCAAGAAGTTTACCTTGGCCAGATAGGGGTGGATATTTGCCAGGCTTCACAGAGTTTGGGAGGAGATCTACAGGTCTATTTGCTTCCTTTACATACTTTTAAGCAACACTTCCATTCTTGATTCTAACCTACAAAAGGTACCTGGAGGTTTTTCTGGTTTCTGTGGTGCCTATTGGCTTGTATACCCACCTGCCCCCCACCACCGCCATCCTTGCAGGGTCAGATACTTCTCTTCTATCTACTTTTCAGTTTTCAAAGTTTTGTTCATATCTCTTGTCTACTCTCATCTTCTCTTGTTCCCTTTGTCCTTTTGAGTTTAAGTTAATGCCATTTGTGTGTGTGTGGCATTTGACTGTGATGTGTAGAGAAAGCAGGAGTAAATATGTTTTCAATCTACCTTGAAGTCCCAGATGTGTCTTTATCCTTTTTCTTCTGCAGTACTTTTTCATAGGCTTTCTGCTGTTGCTTTCTTCTTAGTCTTCCTCCTTCCATATTGTGTGATTTGGTGGAGCCAGTTGGGTTACATAGTCATCTCATTCTCCTCTCATCACTGTTCAAACCCTTAGAGCGGGTTAATATCCATAACTGCTGAATTAGTCACCAGTTTCTATGTCGCTTGCTTTTATGGACTATATCTCTGCTCACTTCTAGGTTGCTTTTCTTTATTTGTTTTTCCTACTCCTTTCCCCACTAATTAGTTTCTTGTTCATTTAGACTGATGACAGTGTCTAAAAAATTATATTATAGGGATCCACTACACCTCTGTTCTTTCCTACCCAAGCACTTTATCTATGGGGACTACTTGCCTCCAAAGATGCACAGCACAAGAAATTTTCTTTTACTTTGTGCCTGATTGTTTTCCAGGAATTTGCAGTATCTAGAGTCAGGCAAAGGATACTCTACTTTAGAGAGCATCTCTCAATGTGTAGAGAGGGATATTTGCAGTGTCCTAGTTGTTATAGGTCCTGGGACTTTGAGTACATGGATGGATGGTCGCAGAGGCATGAAAATCATTCTTGGGAATTTTGTTCCACGAAGCAAAGTAAGAGTGTGTCAGAAACTACAGCTCTACCAACTGCCTTTTGGCTAGTGCTAATTCCTCCCAGATTCTGAATATCTTTCAGTCTTTGTTTTCATTGTGATTGAGAATTTTCATCTATTTTTGTTTCAGCAGCTATTTAATGAGAAGTTGAGAGAGGATGATTGGGGATTACCACCCAGATTCTCTTTGAGCTAGAATTGTTATCCTTTTGGAAATTATAGTTGTGGTTAACTTTAAACTTTCAAAGCACCCTTGTAAGCTATAGTTCTCAAACATTCTTTCTAACATCAAGACTGAAAGGTGCATTTTAAAGAATGTTGCATATTTATACTCTCCCTACCTACCTCTCATCCCTGTAATAATTTCCTAGTTGCTGGTAATATAAATCAGATTAGTGTAACTACATTATTTTATATTATATATTTCCTTTTAATAAGTATTTTGAACATTTGCATTCAATTTTATAAATACATTAAAAAAATCTAAGCTATGTTTCATGTTTTAACGTTTACTTTCAATACTAGTTTTTAAACCATAAGACGCCTATTTTTGAGGCTTTTAATTTGATTTACTCCCATTTAGTTAGTGTTTTACTCCTATTTAGTTTAGTTGGTGAAAATTTTTGGTTTTGTTCTCTATTTCTTTTCTTTTCTTTTTAAATGAGTACTTGAGTCAAATATTTCTGAACTCCAGCATATCTGAGAATTTCATTCTATTGTCTTAGTACATAAGTGAAATTGACACTTCATATAAAATTGTTTCCTCAAGCCTCCTTCCCCTAGAATCAAAATATGTTGTAACTTTGTCTCCTTGCATGCCAAGTTGCAGAGGAAACACTCGCCAAACTGATTTTGTTGCTTTATTGTCTATTGTTGATCTGTTTGCTTGCACATATGTTTTTAGGGTTTCTTTTTTCTTATTCTTCTAATTCCAGAATTCTTCCACAATTTGTTCATCATGGGTATCTTTTCACTATGTTTTCCTGGACCGTGGTTGACTATGCATAACTGCATATTTGAGTCTCTTGTTTAGGAAAATTTTCTTCAGTTATATCTTTATTACTTCCTGCCTATTTTTTGTTCTGGTTTCTTCTTTGGGAGCGTCTTCAAGTCTGAGATTGAAATCTCTGTTCAAATTTCTCTGCTTTCCATATCTTTCATATTCTTTTATTATTTTCAAATCCTTTTCCTTTTCCCCTGTGTTCTAGGCAGGCTTCATAAGTTTGTTCCATATTGTGCCATTTCAGTTTTGCTCTTTGCTTCCTGAACCTAATTTAATTTCTGTTATTGCTTTCTTTTATTTCCACCAGATCCTTCCTTATTTGTAGTCAGGGTACTAGAAACTGACTAACTCTTCACCTACCTGCTTCACCTTTCTCCTGGATATCCAGTAGAGAACATTTCTCAGACCCTTTTGAAGTTAGCTATGTCCATATGATCGAATTTTACCAATGGAATATATGAGAACTGATACAAACCACTTCCAGACCTGGCCCATAAAAATTTCCCATGTGCAATCTTCCATGCTATTTCCCATTCCATGGAGGATGGTGGAGGCACATGGTAGGAAGAGCCTGGCTCCCTGAATTGCCAGTTGGAGGAGAGCCATCTGCCAATCAGGAACATCTGTTTTGGACTTCACATTCCAGAGAAGTAAACTTTTATTTTCTTGATCCACTGAAATGTGTGGGGTTTATTCATCATAGCAGTATGTGTTATTTTAACTAATATTTGTAGCCTATTTGTTCATTATGCTTTTTTTGCCTCTCTTTTGTAAAAGCCATATCTTTGACATCCTTTTGAAAATGGCCAGCTTTCTCTAATTTTCTCTGAATATCATCTGAGTCTTGGTATGATATTCTTTTTTTCTTGTGTTGTCATGTTTATAAATTCCATGCTAATTTTTGTCTCTCTACTCATTCTTTAAATTGCAATGATTTTTGCAAAATGGAGATTGTCAACAGACAGGCTGTGTGATTTTTACTTGGCTATGCTAACTCTACACTTATTTTTATGGAGGAGTCTTTTTCTGGAATCCTTACCTAGTGGAAAGTTTTCAGTATCTGGTGAGCATCCATGTGGAGCTGCATTGATGCATCGAGGTGCAATTTTATACTACTCCCGTGATTTGGTCCTTTAATACCATGAACCAAAAAGTACAGTAAAAACCACAGTCTCTAAGCGTTCATTGCTGCCAAGGTTTTCCTCTTTCTGCTCCAGTTCCAATGCTTTACCTCTGGGCAGGTAAATTATTCAGCTTTAAAAAGAAAGGGATTTCTGATACATGCTACAACATGGATGACCCTTGAAGACATTATGCTAAGTAAAATAAACCAGTCGAAAAAGGACAAATACTATATTATTTTGCTTATATGAGGTACCTAGAGTAGTCAAATTCATAGATACAGAAAGAAGAATGGTGGTTGCAGGGGGCTGGGGCAGGGAGATATGGAGAATTATTGTTTAATGAGTAGAGAGTTTTAGTTTGGGAAGATGAAATAAGTTCTGAAGATGGATAATGGTGATGGTTTCACAGCAATGTAGATGTATTTAATACCATGGAAATATATACTTAAAATGATTCAAGTGGCGAATTTTATGTCATGTATATTTTACCATAATTAAAAAAATAAAATAAACAAAAAATAATTAAATTCTCTCCTTACCCAACTCCTATAATTTTTATATCATTAGAATCATAGACTTTGAGAGCCAGAGAGATCTTAGAGATGTGAGGCCTTGTGAGATGGACAGATTTACGTAAGGCCAGCAAGTAGGTAACAGAGACAGAATGACAAGCTATAAGTCTTGGTTGTATTTACCAGAATACCATATCTTCTTTCCTGATTGCTGGGATGAAAGCTTTGTTCTGGAAACTCCACTGTGACTTTCACAAGCCTTCTTCTTGAGACAGGGCAGTATCTTTGGTTGGAAGTGGTATGGCTAACATTATTTCTAGTAAGTCCAATAAAGGTCTTGGGCTATCAGAAGCAATTGGATTTTTAGGAACAGGTGTACTTGGGGGCATTTCTCAGGTTGACAGGAGGACTTGAGGCTTGATATCATGGTTGGGTCCTCAGTATGGAGAGTCATGGGCTCTGGAGTGGAGAGAGGAAAGGAGTTCAAGGAAAGCTTGTCATTGTCCTCCTGGCTTTGGAGCTTCCAAGTGAGCCTGGAGGGACCCCTCTGTGGTGTTTTAAGACTAATTAAATTATACTCATCCAAAGAAGAGGAATGGCCAAAATTACAGTTGACTGTCTGGAAAAGACTTTTCCCAGACTAGAGAAATGGAACAACTCACTGATAGAGAATTTAATGAATTACAGCTTGGAAGAAGCCTAACAAAGATGAGTTTACACTAATCTGCCACACACAAAACATTCTCCAAATATACAGGGGATAATGACTAAGCCCTGTGTAAGGGATTTAACTAGGTTGTACACACACCACAGCTTTGGAAAAAGAGACTGCTAACATTCCTTAAACCACACTGGAATTCAAGACCAAAATACTTGAGTATAACTTGTGCAACCACTGAGCTGCCAGAGTTTCCTCTGGTTATGACTTGTTCCAGATGCCACTTTCATGTCACTGAGAAATTGTAACAGTTTGCTCATGTCAACTGAGGAAATATGGATTCCAAGAACTTGCTCTTTACAGTATTTTTCAGAATAAACCATTGTGTGGTCAGTGAAGGGATTACATCTGGAGTGTCTGAAAATAAAAGTCATTTCAAAAACAGTATTAAATGCAAGGACTTAAAATAGCACGTGTGGGTTAGGTTATTTTATTCCCAAGAAGGCATGGACAGCTTTGGACACTTAAGTTACCACAGCAGCTGATGAAAATGAAATCTAAGAAAGCTCATCACTTTAACATGATTTTCTGCGAGGGTCCTATAACTACCATTTCAGATGTTCACGTTTCAGTAATTTTTCTTTGCTTAGCGTCCACAATACTGTTGTGTTATAAGTGGAAAAAGGGATAGTGTTCTAAGTTGAAAACTTTCTCTTGGTTTGAAAAGTCAAATGAGACAAATGTAACATCCAATTTCTTTCAAAGCAAGAGGATTTCTTTTCACACTTAGAGGCTGACAGGAATGTATTCTTCAGCTTTGTATCTAAGCAAAACAAAACCTACTTTTCTGTGTCATTTCAGATCTTCCTGGCAAAGACTTACTCCTGACATGGGTCTGGTACAGGCTTGTATTTCCCTTCTAGGTTATACTTTAGCAGAGTAGTATTCCAAGTACAACTCCCACATGCATAATCCTATTAGTGGACATTTGGTCCTGTCCAAAACATCTATGGAGATGCCAAAATCTCCTTGAAATTTGGTCCTGTCAAAAACATCCATGAGCATATTTGGTCCTTGCCAAATGGTCCTTGATATTTGGTCCTGTCAGAAACGTCAACATGTAGAAAATGTCCCTGGGTTCAAATAACCCATAGCGTTTGTTTATACTTTTGATTTACAGGATTAATACATAAAAATACTATCATGTTTTATTGGTCCAATAATTGCATTGCAGCTGCATTGCCAATAATAACCTTTCTCACCTTGGTAGTGTAGTTGGTAATGGCACATGGGATTAGTAGATGGGTCGGGGTTCAGATCTTACAGGAGAATGGGATTTATATTAACTATGCGTACTGAGGAAGAGTCCTAGATTTAGAGAAATGCATGGAGGATGACAAGTCCAGGATGGGATCTCTTGATGCATGATGAGTTAATATGTCACTGGACATTTTGTTGGATGTGGCTGGGTCCTTCAATAAGGGTGGAGTTTGAAAGGAGGAGCTTGGTTAAGCTGCTATGTAAAACGGGCAGTGAACATGTAGATGTAAACACTATGCAGAGCACCTCGCTTGTTCTAGAGGAGTGAGAATGGGGTGTGCCTCTCCTATCACATGGTGGTGGGGTGTAATAGCTGTCATAAAGGGGATACTGGGCATCTAATTAACTCTCCTACAGTTATCCCGTTGCCCAGGATTAATGGGTGATGTTTCCCTTGAATTGATGTCCTGTGTATGATAGCGGTAGACCGCAAAAAGCATCTGCTGCTATTTGGAGAGGTTTTAGTGGGTGTGACTCCTACACTTACCTGCCAATCAGCATGGACCACCACACCCTCAGCTGGTGCCTACCTACTGCCTGATCCAGCCCCAGCCAACGCGGGTGTAGCATCCATAAAACATTAGTATGGTTTCCCCTACCAGTAAACAAGCGACCATTGGTCAGACAGCTACAAAAGAAAAAAATATAACCCTTCTTCTGTTGCATGGCAATGCAACATCTTTATTTGAAAATTTTCAGTGGAATATGACAGAAATAGTATACTCACAAAAAGAAAAGTCAATACTACATTATGATGGTTTTTGTTATCATTTCCATTCCTTTAACAGAGATAGGAGTAAAAGGTACTGGCACTGTGAAGAAGGGATTCTGCAATGCCAGATGTACAACTAGTCAGGATTTGGATGACATTACAATCATTCAAGATGGTACAGAAGAACATCAGCACAAGTTTCATGTTGAATGCGAAGTAAGGAAAACCCTGAATAGGTTAAAATGGCACACAGAAGAGCCAAATGCAACATCATCGCAGGTACTTCGAAGAACTCTCTGTGATATTCGTGATGAGGAGGTCCTGTAAATGCTATCAGAAAGAAACTCATTAAAGAAGCAAGTGAATGGAATTCAAAACAGACATTAACCTCCAAATCCAACTTCGTTGCATGGAATTGAAATTCCAGAGGAGTATAAAGTGACCAAATGAGGAGAACCATTTCTCATGCATGAATCTGATGCTCAAGATGACGAAAGAATTCTTACTTATACAATTTATAAAAATATTCACTATTTAACAATACCGTATTATTCAGTGATGGCACCTTCAAGATGGCACCCACACAGTTCACTCAGTTACTTACTGTGCATGGTGTCATTTTGGGTTATACTATGCCATTGATTTATGCACTAACAATGAAAAGGAGAGAAGACACTTACAGATAAGTACTTGCATTTGCACAGGAAAAAAAAAAATCTCAACGTTAACCCTTCATTGTGCATAATGGATTTCGAGATCTCAAATATGAAAGTGATTTGACTACTCCACCAAATGCATAAGTAAAAAGATGCTTGTTTTACTTTCCATAATCACTGTCGTAAAAAATATCTTCTTTGGGTCTGACACGCAAGTAAATGACAACGGAAAGTAACACCTGTAAGTGTGCGTCCCTGGTGTTTGGACTTCCATTTGTGCCTTTGAAAAATGTAAATGAAACTTTTGAGTACATTGTAGAGAATGCAGAAGAAAATCTAGATGACCTAATGGATTATGTTGAGAGAGCATTCGTCCGTGGAAGATGTGGCAGAGGTAGAAGAAGACCAGAAGCTCCAAGATTTTCATCAGAAACTTAGAATGTTTTTATGTCAGTACTGAATGACAATCACAGGACGAACAATGCAGTGGAAGGCTACTATAGCAAATTTCAAAAACTGATGGTGGTGTCTTATCCTTCCGTTTGGAGATTTATTGAAGTATTAAAAGACAAACAGTAAAGCAACGAACAAATTATCATCTAGGTTCTTGGTAGTCACACTCAAATATGGCCGCCAACTTCATGATGATACTGACAAAATCAAATTTGTATAACTGAAATTGTTAACAGATATAACAAATATAAAGCCAATAATCAGGTCGAAATATACTTGAGAGCAATTGCTCATTAAGAGTAACCCTGCCAAACTTCACAACGAGGAAAAACAAGAATAAATGTGAAATCTAAAATTCATCATGAATTACAATAGAAATAATGTAAATAAAATTTTAACAAAGTTAAATGTTTGTATTATTTAATGAATCAAGGACCAAATGTCTCAGTGGATGTTTACACAGGATCAAATGTCCTGCAAGGGCATAATCACACCACTTTGCAACCAGGGAAGGTAAAGATACTTATATCTATGCCAGATTTTCTGGAAAATAGGAAGAAAAATGTTTTCTAGTAACAAGGAAAAACAGTAAGAATGTTGTCTGTCGGAGACTGAGGATTTCTTTGTAATTAGTGATAATGTTTGTATGAAGATGGTTTGATACTGCATCCCATAGTCTGTTGAATTCATTTTGCCTCCTTGGCTGGTCACAATCATTTCCAAAAACTAGAGTTTAGCTTCATTTATTTCTCTGTTGTTTTTCTGTTTCCCTCTGATCTTACCTTTATTACTTGCTTCTTTCTGTTTAATGTGGGTTTAATTTGCTCTTCTTCTAGCTTATGAAGATGAAAGCTTAGATCGTTGATTTGAGAGCTTCTTTTCTAGTATAATCATATAATGCTATACATTTTCCTCTATGCATTGCTGTAGCTGCCTCCCACCATTTAGTATGTTTTATTTTAATTTTCATTAAGTTCAAAATGTTCTTAAATTTTCCATGGAATGTCTTCTTTGACCTAGAGGCATGTTTTATAAGTTTCCAATGATTTGGGGTGTTTTTCAAATATCTTTCTGTTTTTAACTTCTAGTTTAGTTATCTTGCCGTCAGAGAACATACCTTATAAGAATCCTATTTTTGAAAATTTATTGAGACTTTTTAATGGCCCAGAATATACTCTATTTTGTAAATGTTTTGTGTGCACCTGAAAAAAAAAGTATATTCTACTGTTATTGGGGAGAGTATTTTATAAATATCAGTTAGGTCAAGTTGGTTGATAGCGTTGTTCATGTTTTCTATATCCTATTGATTTTCTGTCTCGTTCTATCTATGTTACTGAAAGGAAAATTTTGAAATCTTTTAGCTATAATTTTGGATTGTCTCTTTCTCTTTTCAATTTTGTCAATATTTGCTTCATGTATTTTAAAGTTCAAAATGTATTTGTATGTGTATTAGGTATACAAACATTTAGAACTATTATGTCCTTTAGATGAAATGATCCCCTATTGATTATGAAGTGTTCTTCTTTATTGCTGGAAATATGCCTTGTTCTAAAATCTACTTCATCTGAAATTAATATAGCTATTCCAACTTTATTATGCTTAGTGTTTGCATGGTATATTTTATTCCATTCTCTTATTTTAAACTTGTTTTTGTCTTCATATTTAAAGTGGCTTTCTTGTTGACAGCATAAAGTTGGGCGATTCTTTTAAATTCACTCTGACAGTCTCTGACTTGTAAATGGAGCATTTAGCCATTTACATAGGGTTTAAATCTACAGTCTTGTTATTTGTTTCCTATTTGTCCCATCTGTTCTTTGATACTTTATTCCTATTTTCTGACTTCATTTAAATTAAACACTTTTATGATTCCATTTTATCTTCTTTAGTGGTTTGTTGGCTTTACCTATTAGTTTTGTTTTTCTTAGTGTTTGCTTTAATATTTAGAGTCCACATCTTTGACTTATCACAGGCTACTTTCAAATGATGATCTTACACCCCTTCACATATAGTATAAGAATCTTACCATAGTACATAGTATACTTGTGTTTTCCTCCTCCTGACCTTTTTGCTATCACAGTGATCCATTTTACTTCTACATGTTTATCCATTTTACTTCTGCATGTTCTAAACTCCAAAATACATTATTATTTTTGCTTTAACTTATCTCTTTTAAAGAGATTTATAAATGAGAAAAACAATTTTAAAAGGATTTTACATTTACGCATGTTTACCATTTCTAGCATTCTTTATTCTTTTCTGTAGATTTTAGTTTCCATCTGTTACCATTTTCCTTCTACCCGAGTACTTTCTTTAGTATTTGTTTTTCTGCATGTCTGATCTTAGTGAATTCTCTCTGCTTTTTCTTTCTTTCTTTTCATTTGGTCTGAAAATATCTTTATTATGCCCTCAATTTTCCAAGATATTTTTGCTAACTATAGAATTCTTCAGTTCTTCAAAGATGTATTCTGGCTTGTGTACTTCTTTTGACAAAAAGTCTGCTGTCATTTATATCTTTGTTTTTTTGTGTGTATTTGCTTCCTTCCCTGTGGCTGATTTTAAGATTTTTTTCTTTTCATCTTTTTTTCGTGTGTGTGTGAGGAAGACCAGCCCTGAGCTAACATCCCTGCCCATCATCCTCTACTTTATATGGGACGCCGCCACAGCATGGCTGACAAGCAGTGCTTCAGCGGGCACCCAGGATCCAAACCCGTGAACCCTGGGCTGCCAAGCACGAACTAAACTGCTGCACCACCAAGCCAGCTCCCAAGATATTTTCCTTATCACTGATTTTCATTAATTTTTTGTGATGTGTGGTTGTGTGGTTTTCTTTCTCTGTCTTTTGCTTCAGATTTATTAAACTTCTTGGATATCTAGGTTAATAGGATTCATCAAATTTGGAAAATTTTCAGCCATTATTTCTTTATATATTTTCTCTCTTCCACATCTGAGACTCCAAATGCGCAAGCTAGACCACTTGATAGTTTCACTCGTCACTAATACTCCATTCTTTTTTTTGGGGGGGGGGTTAGTTTTTTTACCTCTCTGCACTTCATTTTCAATAGTTTGTATTCCTACGTTTTGGATTCAGTGATCTTTTCTTCTGCCTGTATAAACAGTTGTTGATCACATTCAATATATTTTTTCAATTTCAAATATTGTTTTTTTCATTTCATGAACTTCCGTTTAGGTCTTCTTTATATCTTCCATTTCTCTTTTCATCATTTTAGTATTTTCCTCTACTTCTTGAATGCATGTAACATATTTATAATATTCACAATAGCTGCTTTAAAGTCTTTGTCATTTCATCACTTCTGTCATTTATGAGTGTGTTTCTTTTGATTGATTTTTCTCTTGATTATAGGGTCAATATTTTCCTGATTCTTGCATGATGGTAATTTTTCATTGGATGTTGGATATTGTGATCCTTTTCATTGTTGAATTCTGCTTTGTTTGTTTTTTTTTTTAAAGAGTATTGGTTTTGTTCTGATATACAGTTAAGTTACTTGAAACCAGTTTGATCTTTCTGAGGCTTTCTTGGGTCCAGAGAAGCCTCTTGTCTCAAGCTAATTTAACCCCACTACTAAGGCAATATTCTTCTGAGGACTCTATTCAGTTTCCTGTGTATTATGAAATCCTTTTACTATCGCTGGTGGGAATATGAACTATTTACAGCCCTATTTGAGGTCTACAACTTGTTCAGCCTACAGATTTTCAGTGTTTTTTTCCACCGGCTTTGGGTAGTTTCTTCTTTTGCATTTACAGATCTGTACCCAGCCACAGACTCAAGAGTATTTTTCTATGGGATCTTTGGAGCTTTCTCTCTGGGTAGCTTTCTCCTCTCCAGTACTCTTTTCTACAATTTGTAGATATCTTGGCCTTCTTGAACTCTATTCTCAAACTTAGGAAGACTGCCAGGCTCTGTCTTGCACCTTTTTTTCATGATCTTGCAATGTGACCTTGCAGCCTCTCCTTTCAAGACATAAAGTCTTTTCCTTTACCCATTAAATCTGGGCTGGCCTCACTTTGGTCTATATACTGTGGTGGAAATGATATGTGTATGTTCTGACCGTAGACCTTAAGAGAATTTGCAGATTTCCATGCTCTTTCTTGGAAACTTGTGGCTGCTAAGTGAATAGGCCTGAGCTGGATGCCAAAGAATGAGAGACTAAATGGAAAGAAGAATCAGTTATCCCAGCCATGCTAGTCAAGGTCATTGTAAGCCAGTCAGCCCCAACATACCCACCAGCCTATTATGTATCAGGCACTGTGCTATGTTGTAGCCTCAGTTTATCAGTCTAAGTGAACCCAGCTAAGATGTACTGAGCCTGGTTTAGACCAGAAGAAATGCCTACTTGAGACCAGTCTAAATTGTCAACCTGCAGAATTGAGAGTTAAATTAATGCCTGTTGTTTTAAGTTGCTATGCCACCCTACCATTTTAGGGTAGTTTGTTATGCAGAAAATGTTAACAGATACACAATATAGGACTATGGTGGAGATTAAAAAGTAATATGCATAAAGTGGCTAGCACAGTGCCTGATATGTAGTGGGCACTTGGTATGTATTTAGAATTTTTATTTTTAACATCATTGTCATTATCAGGGATTAGCATGTCAGATGGTGGATAGAAATTATTTCAGACCTGTGAATGCTTTCCTGATTGAATTCTTTACATGTGTAGCTTCAATTGCACTGTTGATATACATACATATGTCTGTATATACATATACACATCACATTCACATACACACATACACTCACATCTATACACACATATTAACAACTCTTTTTTTGTGTGTGAGGAAGATTTGCCCTGAACTAACATCTGTTGCCAATCTTCCTCTTTTTTGCTGAAGAAGATTCACCCTAAGCTAACATCTGTGGCCAATCTTCCCCTATTTTGTATGTGAGCCGCCGCCACAGCATGGCCACTGACAGATGAGTGGTGTAGGTCCACACCTGGTAACTGAACCCAGGCCACCAAAGTGGAACAAGCCGAACTTAACCACTAGGCCACCAGGGCTGGCCCTAACAATTCTTAAATAAACAAAAAGCCGAGATGATAATTTAGTACACTGTTATACAACCTGGTTAAGAAATAAGGTTGTCAATGTAAATATCGCATAGTCACGTGTAAATAAACTTTTTTTTGAAAGTTTTGAACATTAACTACATTAAGCATTAAAACTATATTAACCAAATGTGGTTCAACTTTGATGATCCAGAAGGCACTGGACTCTCTTTTCTCATCCTGGATGATCATTATAAATATTAACTGTCATTGTGTGCTATCTGTGAATATGTTACTTAGTTGATGTTTTTGATTCACTGAATAGAAGATAAGTAAGCTACATGGTTGTGCTATTTTTGAGTAAATAAGATAAGTTTTAAATTTCAGCTTCGAAGTCATTTTCTTGGGGAAACTTTGCTGACATCTCTGACTAAATTCTATTTTCCAATTATATGCTCTTACTGCATACTATATTTGTTCTTTTTATCATTAGTCAACTATAATCAAATAATTATTTCTGAACCTATTTAATATCAAATCCTCTATTCCACAATTAACTACACTTCAACATTTATGTCTAGCACTTACTGCAGTGCCTGGCACTTAGAAGATATTTGGTAAACATTGTTTGGATGTATGAGTAAGAGGTAAAGTAGGTTAAGAACTGAGAAATGTCACTTGAATTTAATAACAAAGAAGTCATTAACACACATGTTGACAGCAATTTCAATGGATTGACAGGAAAAGACATAAAACCACAGGTGAGTGAATATTGCAAAAAGTGCTGAGAAAACAGAAAAGAAATTCAAGTTCAAGTTACTAACTTTATTTAGAAATGACAAATTCTTTTTATGCTTGATTATTTTTCCTTTGAAATTTTTAAAAAATTTAAATCTAACGTGTCAGGTGAAAAATTACAAAATTATTTTTATTAATTTGACCATTCACATGTCTCTGAGAATCAGTGCACAGAGGACTTTTATAAATGGCAGGTGCTCTTGTGATATTAACCTCTTTCAGTTTTACGTGCACACTTGTTTTGAGTTCTCCAGAATTTGACAGTCAAGAGGACACATATGTAATAGAAAAAGGCAATATGTTTATTTTGGTTACTATGTACTAATTGAACAGGCTTCATAGAAACTGTCATTTGGATATTTGAATAAAATTCCCATTTAAAATCAGGTGAAGGTTTATCTTTCAGGACCTTATGTGTACATTTCCTCTACTTCTCTCATGGCAGAAAGAACACATCTTTGTGTGTTTACCCTCTGCCTTTGAAAGTGATTTCATTATTTTAAGTGTCAGTTTTAATCATCATGTGAAGCTAAAGACAAGAATTGAATAACCTTTGGTTTCAGTGCCATAAATATTTCAAAGGAAGCAGACCTTTCAAGTTCAGGAAAGGGTGTGTCAAATGAACAGGTGTCACCATAGGTTAATGTGTTGTCTTTCACCACCAGGCATCTGGACTGTAATTTGGCTTGGGTCACACGTGTGCATGAGATTGGCCATCTCAATCCTGACCCTCATGGAACTGTTTCCCTATTAGAAAGCCATCACACAAATAATCCACTCTGAACCCTATCATCAGTCTCCTAAAGAAAGACTGGGGTTGGGATGGCAAGAAAATTAAAGCCGGGCCCTTGAGCAGCCAGTTGGCCTGGGCACTTTTCTTTCTATAGTGCTTTTCATTAGTCAACTAATGAGTCCTTGGCCATGGGTGAGTGACATTCAACTGAAAGGAGAACAATTACGAATGAAGGGAAGTCCTAGAGACACTTTTTCAGAAAGGAAAATGTGCCAAGCTAAAAACAGAAGTAAAATATACCTTTAGGTAACAAGATGGGCATGTGGGGTGTTTGTGAGCATGGAAGAGTATAATCTAAAAGGGGCACAGGATTGAGGTGTGACTTTCTCCCGAAAAATGAGCAAAGTTTTTAAAAAAACATTAGAAATCTTGTAAAATGCAAGTGCTGAAGAAGCTGTCCACTCATCCTCTTTCTTTGATTCTTTTTTATGTAACATTCACTCATTATTTATGACTGTGCTTAAAGAAACCATCTGGTAAAGTTAAGGTAAACTACCTGCTCCTCTGTTTTATATTGAGTATTTATTGTATCCCCCTTTTATACAGACCTTGGCTCATGTATGCATTCCGTGGAAAACCTGGTTTATGAGGTCAGCAGCCTGCAGGCTGAGTCCTGAAGTTACCTTTATTGGTACTTAATTTTGGACTCCCTTGTCCTCTAACGGCAAGCTGCCAGGCTCAGTAGTGAGCGACAGCACATCAGAAGCTATGGTACTATCCACAGCAGTAAATCTTCATCACATTTATGCATCTTACATTGCTGTCATTACTACATTTCCAAAGTGCCCTTTTCACATGGCCATTTTATTGCTTCCTTTGAGTTGCCAAAATTCCCTGACTCCATCTCTCACTGCCAAAAAAGGCATTAAACTATTCAGCTGGTCTTATCATCTTCCAGAAAACAATAAAGGCCCTTTTGTGCGCCTTTAGTTAAATGTGCTCACTGTGCCAGCAGGACAGGAGTTAGGCGTGTCTTCCAGTGCAGGCTGAAGTCCAACGAGAGGGGATTACGGCTTCCTCTAGCCTCTATTCCAGGCCCGGCTTTGGAGTTGACTCCTTGCTGCAGAGCACACATTTGGTGAATTTTATTCTAGATGCCAAATTCTTTTTAGGCTCATTTGTGTATACTTTCAAAATGTTGTTATTACAAATTTATTTTTGTTTAGCTTTCTGAAAAGTGACCCAGAACTGAACAGTCCTGAGATACAAACTGCCACAAATTGAAGAAAAAAGCCTGACAAGTGGGGTGTCCCGGAAACTTTGTTCTAAATCATTGCAATATTTATAGGACATTTCTGCAGATAAGGAAAAATGACTAGTTACTTTAGATGGTCTAAAATGGACCAAACAGTAGTAAACACTTTAAAAAATATATCATTGGAAGAAAATTTCTGTGTAATTTAAAGCACATATATGTAAAAACATTGCCTTTTGAATATGACAATTCTATCTTCTTCTGGATTTGACTTTAGGAAATGCTATCTCCTTAATTTAGTTCAGTTACTTGAATCATTACTATGATTTCTGGGGGTTTAGTAAGTGTGGCAAGACTAATAATTCCACTGAATCTGTTCTCTCCTTCTGCCATGACAACAGAGTCGTGGTTGAGTCTAAGCCTCTGAGCTGGACCACATTTCCCAGCCTCCCTCAGAGTTAGATGGCTGACTTCTTGTAACAGAATGTGAACAGAAGGGGTGTATCCAGAACTGGAAATTAAAACACTGGGCAAAACTCCTTCAGACTCTTTCTGGGTGTGGTAAGGATCTAGCTTCTTTTGTGTTCCAGAGGATGGAGGAGCAATAAGGTGGCAGGAACCTGGGTCTCTGAATGACTGCATGTAGCATAAATGTCCTATTCATCTGAACTACTCATTTCAGTTCTGTTACACAAGAAAAAAAGAAATATCTGTATTCCATAAGCCACTGTATTTGGATTCTCTTTGTTAGAGAATCTCATCCTTTAATATGACTAACAGTTTTAACTCCATTTAACTGGGAAATGATGTATTCTGGTTATGTTAAAGTTTATGTGTGGTTTTAAAATTTAAGAAACAAATAGACTTTGAGGCCAGCCTGGTGGCGTAGTGGTTAAGTTCACGCACTCTGCTTCTGGTGGTCCGGGGTTCGCAAGTTTGGATCCCAGGCATGGACTGATGCTCTGCTTATCAAGCCATGCCATGGCAGCGTCCCATAAAAAGTAGAGGAAGATGGGCACGGATGTTAGCCCAGGGCGAATCTTCCTCAGCAAAAAGAGGAGGATTGGCAACGGATGTTAGCACACGGCTAATCTTCCTCACACACACACACACACACACACACACACACACACACAAAAGAAACAAATACTTTGAAAATATTTCTTCTCTAATTGGAGATATAAATACCAATATATATTTTTCATAAATTTATTTTTTCATACATATATAGGATAAAGATTTCTCCTTTATTATTCAGTGTCAATAAGGGTGTAAGGAATCTTGGACTTCTATACAGTGTGGAATGAAATTGTTACGGTTTTTGAAGCTATTTGGTGGTATCTGTCAAAAATAAAAACATGCATCGCCTTTGGGTTCCCCTTCTTGAAATCTGCCTTCCAGAAATATTTGCACATGTGAAAAGACAAGAGTTCAAAGATGTTTTAGTAATAGGAAAACCTGTAAACATCCAAGCATCTATCAATACAGGAATGATGGCATAAATTGTGGGAAAATCCATGCTATGAGATCCTCATCAAGAGAGAAGAGAAATGATCGTGTGTCCTGACATGGGAAGACGACTAGGAAGTAGAAAGATAAATGAGTCACAAAATAGTGTGCATATTATGACACCACTTAAGTAAAAATGCCTCTGTGTGTGCATGTGTGTGTTTCTGAGTGTGTAAGTGATCAGAGGAAGAAATCAAGGCTGAGATAAGAATGCAATTTGCCTTTGTGCTCCTTCATTTTCTGTAGTTTCCAACATATAATGGAAGCCAGATGTTGACCCAGATTTAACAAGCTTCATCCTTCCTATCATCCAAAGTGTAAAAAGCTGCATCCGTAAGAACAAACACGTTTGTGAATCGCATAGGAAAACAATGCATCAAGGTCACTTGTGGCAAGGCAAAGGGGGTTTGTGGCATAGATTGGAATGCAAGAGGGGACTATCACTTTTCCATTCTATGTACTTCTCTATCCTTTGACTTTTTAAATATGTCCCTGGGGTCCTTGACTCCAATCTAGGATAATGTTAAGAACCACAAAATATTTAAAAGTGTTTAGTGAAAATTTATGCACCATCGGAGCTTTTTAAGAGTGTCAGATACTAAGGCTGTGGTGGGATTTAGTATCTCAAAACCACAGGCTTCAAAGAAATTAGTCTTGATCTAAAAGGAAGGCTCTGGGTCAGAAAGAAATTAAAATAAAAATGGAAAATATGACTTATACTGGAACTCTTCAAGTAACTTTTGGCCTTTTGTGTGAGAAGACTGCAGCTTCGCTGTTGGTAAATTTGGGAAGAATGGAGAAAGCCTCGTGGGCTGTGAGTTTCCAGGTTGAATGGATAACTGCAGCTGGGCGATTGTTGTGCCAAAGAGAGCTGAAGACAACAGCAGGTTAACCAGCTCCCTAAACTCACTGTTTAAAAAGCAAAGTCCTTTCCAAAGAAGGGGGTGGATACACATCCCTTGTTAGGTTTTCAAAGAATAGATGAATGAGGAATTTCTAGGATTAATGATAATGCTTCAGAGCTTCCTTTTCAGAAACAAAAATTAAAGTGTAACAACACCTTGGACTATTTTAACTGCTTAGGGTTTTTTTTTTTTTTTTTTTTTTACTGAACTTTGTGGTGGTTTTAAATGTTTTATCCAGGGTCAGCCATCATGTGAACTCTTGGATAGGTCTCAACTTTTGAGACAGCAGGATCAGACGTTTAGAAATTCAAATTCAGTTATATCAAATCAAATATTACTTTAAATGCTCTTAACCACTAAGTAAAATAAAACAATACCCAAACCTTCCTTTTCTCGTCTAATGCAACTATGGGTAGGTATGTTAAAATAATTTGAATAAGCTAAAATGAAGCTTACATCCAAAGGTTATTCCACATACTACTCTGGAAAATACCAGTGCTTGGCATGAGTGATGCTGGGCTGTCCTGTCAAAGCATTCAGGAGAGTAGTGACTATCAACCTGCAGTTTGGATTATCTCAGTACTTAAAAGTAAAATATATTCTTAGAAAAAGCAGTCATGCTATCAGGCATTCATTCAACACATATTCACGGATCCCTATGTGGAGTTAAGGAAAGAAAATTAAATAAGCTATAGGTTTCCCTCAAAGGGAAGGAGTATCAATCAAATATTTATAATGTGAAAGCACTATAAACAATACTATCAAAATGTTTTGGAGGCCAGCCCAGTGACGTAGTGGTTAAGTTCACATGTTGTGCTTCAGCAGTCTGGGTTCATTGGTTCAGATCCCAGGCATGGACCTACACGACTCACCAATCCATGCTGTGGCAGTGACCCACAAAATAGAGGAAGATTGCCACAGATGTTAGCTCAGGGCCAGTCTTCAAGAGGAAGGGCCAATCTTCCTCACCAAAAAGAAAAGTGCTTTGGGATCACAAGTAAGGGAAGAAAAACCCCTCTAAGTTGTTAATGGTTTCACAGAGGAGGTGACATTTAAAAGAGTCTTTGAGGATGCCAAGGGTTGTCCCAAGTACGGGAAAGGACAAGTGAAGTAAAGGCAGCAGCATGTGCCTACAGCATGTCTTAAATACACTTCAGTCATAAGAATATAACGTTATAATGGGTAGCATTTTAAAAAATAAGACTATTACAGAAAGAATCAAATTAATATTCAGGTTTGAACACTCAAAATAGGATTTTGCCAACAGGCAATAGGTTTGAGAGAATAAGGACTTTTTAAATTCTTTTAATTCTCATTTAACATCAAGGACTGAGCTTGATGGATATCTGAGCTTTTTCTCTGATTGTGTAGAAGAGATAACTTTGGGCATTATTTAAGCTTAGTCATTAGAATGGAGTTTGGAAGATGAAAGATATGGCCTGGAGGAAGGAAAAAATATCTTAACTTTTTTGATTACAGGGGGGCCCTGGGAGAGTGAGAGGATAGAGAACAAAGATACAGGGTCCCTCCACCACACTCCCCAGTACACTCTCAAGGCTGAGTGGTGGGGAAGGAATGTCTTTGAAATGCTGGAGAAGATGTGGAACTCTAGGAGCCAGGGAGGTTTTTTCTAGAAGGAAATAACTTGTAGACATTTCCACATTATAAATAAACGTGATTAGGCAGAAGCGGCCAGGATATTTATCTTCATAGAATGTTCTTTGTTCCTGTGTGACGTGGACAGAGGAAGCTGTTGCAGTGGGAGTGAGGAACTCTGCAGCAAATGCACTGGGTTGTGCCATCTGGAAAGGGACCAAGTGGATAGTATAGTCAGACTTCAGTGTGTGGCTGAGGTCCAAGGACTGGTCAGAGCTAAGAGGAGCCTGAGTCATCCAGGAAAGGCTACAAAGTCAGCAGAGATCAGGCAGACAAAGGGCGTTGCCAAGGACACCACATGGATCTAAGGATCTCTTTTCCCAACTTGTAAAGAACACTGAGAAAGATACCAACATCCAGTGCCAACTCCCTTCTCCCTTGCCATTAGTGAGGCTGAAAAGCCAGATACTCCCTTTCTATGCCTCCCAGACAGACTGGGGTGAATATTTGGCCAAGTATTCATCAATGAGATATAAGTGGAATTTGCTGGGATGGGGAGAGGGAGTTTTGGTATAATGATTTCTTATCTTGATAAGACGGGGATGTGGCTGGGACCACCCCTCTCTTCTTTCTTTGAATGTGAACATATGCTTGAAGCATCCTTCCTTTGTCTGTGAAGCTAGAAACATAAGGATGAAAAGGCAATATGCTAAGAGTGTGTAGTGAAAACTAGAAAGAGCTTCTCATTCAAGTTATCACTGAGCAGGGAAAATAACACCACCACCTACTTATCTTTGGATTTCTTTGTCATGTAAAAACAAACAAACTTCTATTTATTTAGGCCACAGGTAATCGTCTTATCTATAATTTTCAGCCTTTCATTCATTCATCAAAAATTTTACTGAGTGTCTGTCTATCTGATAGTCATGTAAGTTTATTGAGAGTCTGTCTAACGGGATAGTGTATAAAATTCCACCCTAATCCCCTGTACTTAGATATCTGAGAGATAGATGTATCTACTGGAGTCATCTAAGCCAAGACTCAATTATGTAAGAATAATTGAACCAAGCTGAAGATTTAAAACTTATTTTTTCTCTCTACCTAGTATCAAAAGCCAAAATAAAGAAATTATATTTTCCACTACTCTCCAAATTGTGATATGGGTAAATTGATAACCCCATCACAAAATGTTCAGAAATTATGAGTTTTATTCCGCTGGAAAAAAGATTTTTCTGGTGGGAGAGGTTGGAATGGAGGAAAATGAGACAGGAGGGTTAAGCAGCAGCCAGATTGTGAAGGAACTTGTATGTCAGGATTTAAAAATGGACTTGACTTCTAGGTCATTGGGAACCATGGAAGAGCTTACAATAGGGGATTGATATCAAATCAGTGTTTTAGGAAGATTGTTTTGGTAACTATGAGAAGGAAGAATGGAGGGGAAATAGAACAGGGACAACGAGAACTCTCAAGGAGCTAACGCAGTTACATCTCACTCCATGCCTACAATGTGATTATTTATACTTGTTGAAAGAATTCAACCTGGATTTTCCTAAAATTGTCAACATATTAAATATCAGATACAGATGAGAGAAACTGAAGATTTAAGTCTTTGTTAAAAATTATTTTAACATAGTCAAAATATTTGCTAATAACGCTTCCTTTTCATAACTAAATAACTGTTAGACAGACAACTATTAGACTTTGGAATTGCCGTTTATGTGAAATTGCCTTTATTGTCTTCACCCCAGCAAATGGACACTAACTGCTTAGTGACTGACAGGCTGAACTGAATTCAACAGCTTTTTACTGAATGCTTGCTATGTACACTGCATTTGCAAACAGTCTTTCTTACATCTTGCCTATGGATATGGCCCCCATAACACCCAGCTTTTCTGAGGCAAATATTAGCTTCCAATTTTGTGTTCTACTATCCTCATAAACATACTTATCCTTGTCAAATTACATGTTTCAATTTTTATTTCAGAAATGTTAGTCTGTATTCATATATTGTAATAAACCTAAGAAATGTGACAAATTATCAGATTGCTTAAATTTTCCTTCCTTTTTGCTATAGAATTTCTTAATACACAAGATGACCTCAAACTTTCAATGTTATGGTCATATATAGGTTAATAATCTAAAACAATCTTTTGAGTCTTTTTAAAAGGTGAGGTTTTATTTTCAAGCAGTAACCACCTTCAGTTACTTCAGTGTAAGGCAAGCACCCCCTTGTCTCTTGTTTAAATCTCCTCTAATTGCCAAGATTAAACACTTAACTACCTGTAGTTCATCAAAAATATATCAGATCATTGCGTAAAATAGGTCTGTGTTTGTCGCTGCTATCGCTTTTCTAAAGGAAAAGACCTGTGAGGATTCTCTTACAAAGCTGGCAAGGCCGTTGGTGAGCGCTGCTTCCCACAGTGGAGTGGGATTCCGGCGGAAGAAGCAGAGGAGAATGGCTTCTGGGGCAGAGGAGAGAGGAGGCAAGCACAGCTGTGAACAGAGCGGCGTCTGTAGTTGTTTTAAGGATATTTCAACACTCCATAGAATGCATGACCTGCTGTGGCTGCTTTTAAGGAGACCACACCTGAAGTATCACAAGACCACGGGGACTTGTAGTAGACATGTCTTGATAGCAGAGACCATAAACTCAGCCCTGTGGGTCCCACCCTCTGCAACTTTTCCTTGGAGATGAGGCCCACAAAAAGAAACATCCCAACATTTCAGTTCCCTTTGACAAAATTATTGCTTTTTAATATTCTACACACATTTACTTTATTGCCTCATTCTGCAAACCAGCCACATCAAACTTTAGGTCCGAGGTGGAACATATAAGTGAATAAATAAATACCATGGGCCAGCTCTGTGCTGTATTATTCAAGGAAGCAAAGGGAGCAGGGGCTTGGGAAAGGGAGTGCTCAGAAGAATGTTCAGGAAACAGTCAGTGGTGCAGCATGACTGGAATGTAAGGTGCACAGAGAGCCAGAGAATGAGATTTGTTTGGAAAGGTAGATTACATAGAATTTCAGTGACTGCAAAGCTTATTGGCTATGGTTGCACCAAAGAGTCAGGGAGGCACTAGGAGTGAAAATAACCTTTGAAATTAGTGGCATAAAAAGTGACTGTGTCAAAGGAAGTAAACATGGACTCATTCCCCCCAAATTCAATGTGAGGTAAAGGACCACTGTCTATGCAGATGAAGGCAGCTTAGATGGATCATTAGCTGCACAACTGCCTGAGACGTTGACTTCGTTGCTCAGCTTTGAAACATTGTGTGTGTGAGGGCGCTCCACTCCACAGCCTGGCCCCTGGGCACTGTCTGATGTGGTGGGATAATTGGGCTGCTCCACCACAGCCCTTCCTGAGAAGGTGCGGAACACATTTCACATGGTTTCCTGTGTTTGTAAAGCAGCATATTGGCACAAGGACAACAGGCCTGCTCCACTACGGAGAACTGTGCAGCCTGGTAGGGACCTTGGAACATAGAGCACCAACTTTGTACTGAGAGGCAGGTGCCAGGTGTCAGCAGACCCAGCACCTCCCGCCCCAGGGATGAGCAGGTCCAGAGCAGGAGGGAAAAGGAGGGGTGATGAAGCTTGCAAACTTGGGTGGGGATCATTGCAAGGGTTCAAGAATAAAAGCCAGGACTTTCTGGGTGTGGTTGACTGGGTATTCCAGTTTCAAGTCCAGGTGAGAGTCACCTTTCTGACCTGTCTTTCTGTGCCTCAATTTTCTCATCTGCCAAGTGGGGACAATAATTCCTGCCCTATAACTTACTGTTATTGTGGATCAGATACGTGATATATGTGAAAGAAATGGATGCCACTTATTGAGCATCTATAGTACACCAGGAACTGGACCAGGCACTCTGTCTGTTACCTCATTTAAACCCTTCCAAGAACCCTGTGAGGCAAGTATTGTTATTTCCATTTTACAGATATGGAGACAAGTTTGACAAGGTTAAAATTACTTGTTGATTCATTTGTGTGTCTAACATATTTGTATTGAACACCTAATATGTGCCAAACACTATAACAGACCCTGGGAACAGAGTGGTGAGTCAGCTGTACAAGGTCCCTGTGCTGTTGGAGCTTATATTCCACAGGGGCAGATGGATGGTAAAAATAAACAAATAAATGTAACTTAATAATATTAATAAATGCAGAAAAATAAGACAAAGTTATATCAAATGGAATCCACTTATTCTCTATTCGCCATATTTTCTATGAAGTTAAAGTTAGATCTAAAGGTTTGATTAGACTCAGGTTCATCTTTTCTGACAAAATCCTTCATAGGTGTTGTGTGACCTTCATATTACATCATATCAGGGGATCATTGGGTCTGGTCCCCACCTTTAGAGATGATGACATGGACAGCCTGCCCCCTCCAGTGTAAAGGTTCCCCTTAATTACTAGCCACCAATCCATACAGTAATAATTTGTCATCCTGCAGATATCTAGTTCCTCATTAATATTTCACCAAATGGTTTTAGAATCTGTTGATAATCATTTCCTGAAACCATGATTTTATTAGGGGTTATAAAATTGTCATTGTGTAATATTAAATAAATAAATTTAATAAAATAAAATAAATAATATTAAATAAATAAATAATAATCTATTCAATATTTATTACCTGGAATTCTTCTGTAAAGAAGAACTTTCCCTCATCAACCAGTACTATTTGTTTCACTGAAAAACAGTTCATACAGTTTGTATTGAAATATTTCAGCATTTAACTTTTCCCATTAGTTTCCAGTAAGGAGCTAGTGCCAAAGCTATCTCGATGGTGACTAATGAGTTTCTTTTTGGCTTTCCTTTTTTTAAGTATCATAATGAACTCATGGATCCTAATATAAAAATGTATTTCAAACTATTGCAGTCAGTAGTCTTTTTGAGTTCAAGTTGGTTAACAGGATTCTGAGTGGGCTGTAAGGGAAAAATTGCCTCTGATAGATCTGCAGAGGAAAAAATGTTATGGGGAGGGTGTTTCATATTTGCCAAGGTGAAGCAGTGGGAATTAAAGTTTTCTTACAGGGAAGGCGGGGTGCAAATACTAGAGAAAAGATTGCAATATATCATAGATTGTCATTATCTGGTAACCTTCACAATAGGAATAGAGACATGAGTATGGCATTAGGCAAATGTTTTCTAAACAGTCAAAATAAATTGCAGGGGTGTAAAAATTGAAAGTGGTCACAAATGTACAAGTGCTTAATATACCATAAAGAATCATGAAATGTTAATCTTATTATTATTTCAGAATATTTATGTATGACACCTTAACTTTACTCACAGACGTATCCTTTGGACCCTCATTCAAATCTAATTAATCTTAATTTACTCACAATTCTAAGAAGAGGATTAGAAGTAAAGTGTTGTACATTGTGGTGGGAATGGAGTGCTCTGAGGGCAAACAGTGACAAAAGGAAAAGAGACAGTCAACAGCAAAGGAAGTCATAAGAATAAGTAAGTTAAGTACAAATAAAATCTCAGGAACCAGAGTTATTTGGGATGATTTAGAGACAAACAATTTTGTACAACTTAATGCCACTTAGCATACAACAAACTATCTCTTTTACTTTCAGTGCTCTGTCTTCTTATTTTGTCTCAAGATACATCCCCTTCCCCACAAGACACAGACACAGACATACACGCAACTATAGTCCCCGACATGTGAAAATCACGTGCGCTTAGCTCCTGTTTTAAGAAAAATCATTATTATAACGCATATGTATATCAGTTTGGACAGACCAAGTTATGCTGCAGTAACAATTCCCAAAATTTTGGTGGATGAACATAACAGACATTTATTTATTTTTCATGCTTCATCTCCGCCATGATTACATGGGGGGTGGGAGGGGCGGCTCTGCTCATCATAGTTACCCAGGGCCTCTGGCTGGTGAGGGCTCCAGCTGAACACACGCTTTACTGTGGCTGAAGCAGCAAAGTGGAAGATGGTGAATCATGCACAGGCTCTTGAAGCTTCTGTATGGAAGCGCTACCTGTTACTTCTTCACATTTCAGGGCCAAAGTAAATCACAGGGCCGCTTTAACAAGGAGAGGGAAAAACACAGATCCTTCAAGGACAGGAAAATGGAATTCTACCATATGCCCAAGGGGAAGAATTAGAAACATTTAGTGAATGGTATTAATGACCAACACAATTTGGTCACATGTGTCTGGGCCTCCTGGAAATGCAGATTAACTTAGTTGGACAGCCTGTCTGGATCTAGAAGGATGCAAGGCCCTGAAGAAATGGGATACTGGGTTGGGGAGGTTGATGGGGTATGACAGGAAAACAGAAGTAGCGTGAAGTGGTGCAATGAGGAAGCCCAAAGACAGCCTCAGCCTCGGAGAGGGAACAAGTTCCCAAAGTATTGAAGATTTTAGTGTCCTACAATGTTTTCTAAATCTCTTCTTGCTATTCCTGCTTTATGTAGAGAGTTAGATTCTCTGTGAGCTCCTCATATTCCGCTTTCCCAGCACCTCCATTCTTGTCTTTCAGTACTATTTGGATCAACTGACTCCTCACCCCCTGCTCCACCCCATGGCCTTGTTTTTCCACAAGCAGAAGTCTGAGAAAGGCTCTGCTTAGTATTTCATCTTTTGTTTCTGTTGAGCTCTGTGATGTGAGGATTTGGGCTTCTGTTATGTGAACGTGAATTTATGTGGCGTGGACTCTGAAAGGAGCCTGCTTCATTCACTCTACCTCAACAATTTCCCTTTAATTTTGGGAAGGATGGCTTTGAAATGAGAATTGGGTGCAGGTGGTGTCCTAGAGGCCAGCACTGTGAACATAGGAAGGGGAATGAACAGTTCTGCAAGCACAGATGAGAATCAAGAAGCAGAGCCCTGGTAATAAGCCCATGGCTTCCTAGAAGCACAGCACAATGAGGAGACTGGAAATATGCTCTGTCTCTTGAGAGCAAAACCTCACAATCAGCTCCAGTCCTCCTACAAATGGTGTTTCTGGATCATTGTTCTTTCCAACTGCAATTAGTCATACTTTTTCCTTGGTGGCCTGACAGAGAGAAGTATTGGCCACACACTACTGTGGTATGTGAACTTGCAGAGCTGGAAGTCATTGCTGCTCACATCCACGACCCACTCCACTCTTGAGGATCTACACTTTCTTTTTAATGAGGAAATGAGGCTGTGGGAATCTCAGGCATGAAACATTTGTGGGCTAATGGGCTGAATGTTGGTCAGTCTCTTAAATAATAGAAGTCAGGACTGCAGACCTCATGGCCTCTGAGCTTCCATAGAGACCCGGATGGAGCTGAGTATGGTTTGCAAGGCACTGGATGCATAGCTTTCTTTCCAGATGGATCCTCAGGAGAGTAAGGCCCAGAAGACCCTTGGAGTGGGTGTATGGATTTGTCTACTAGACCACACACAGTGTCAGCAACCCCACTCTGTATGTCTTCAGTCCTGTCCAGCCAGGTCCTCCCCGGTTGACTCAGACCTTTCCATGCTTTTCAGAGGTATTTGCAGTCCATTCTGCAGTCTGGCCCTGGCTTGTCCTTTCTCATTTGTACCCAAATTGTCTTCCTTAATGACCCTCTACTGTGGTTTGAGCTTTCCTGCATTGCTCATACATTATCCCTTCAACTTCAGTAGACCATCCTGATTCTAATTGTTCTTTAGGATTGAGCTCAGACCTCGTTTTGCCTGTGAATCCTTCCTAATCACTCCTGCTGGAAGGCATCTTGCCTCTTATTTCCTATTTTACACTTGGGCCAGAACTCTCATTCCCCTCACGCCCCATTTTTCTCATACACATAGAACCATCTTGCATTTAACATTGTGTATGTATCTCATACTCCCAAGAGTAATGTCCTTAAAGACCAGGGTTGTATGCATGGGAAGCTGGGGGAGGGATGTAGAGTTGCAAAGACATCTTACATTCTTTTATGTATGTTGGTTGTCAGCTGAGGTTACTCCGCACACCGAAACATAAATAAAATTATCTCACATCCTCTGGGAAGTTCAGGGCTTCCCCTCAGATTTCTACAAATTCTCGGAGGTTTACAACCTCATTCCCATAATTAGTTACCCTCATTCTCATTTCCTGTTTGTCTGCACCTCACACGTGTCTTGTCTCCTGTGGAGTTCACCTTTTCTCAGCTCCGCACCAACCTAGACTTAGAAACTGCTCCTTTTCTTTGATTTCCCACATAATATTGCTCATGTAGAGCATTTCTAGCAGCAGACCATACTGAAGGAATACCTAGACTCTGTTTGGCACCATGTAGCAAAAATTAGATATTTGATACAGCTTTTCTTCAGTGTCATTTCAGCACCCTTTGAGGAATTTCTCACATGCTAACATTTCTCCACAAGACCTGCCCCAGGCAATGGGATGGGCCCTTCGCACTAGAGCCCTCTCCTCTCTGTCCCTGCCCCCCAATTCTCGTTAATTTCATTTCAGACTAATTTAGCTATCTCTTTTCTTGCCAGCACATTTCCAACCACATGCTAGATGCCTCGTCTGTCATGCCCAAAGTAGCTGGTCAAGGTGGCAAGTTAAGGAGAAGACCGTCACGCTGGAGAGCGGGCAGTCTGCTCACTCCCTGAGGGGCAGGGGCAGTTCAGGTTGTTATTTTAAGTAGCAAGTTTTCTATTCATTCTGATATAATTATACCCAACTTTTTTTTTTTTTTTTTTTGGTTTTGATACCCTTTTGAAGCATCAAGTATAATGCTTTTCACAAAGCAGATATTCAACATCTATATGTTAAATAAAAGAACAATTGAAATGACGAAACCCAAGGTACTTCCCTGCTCAGGCAAAACGCTGTGGCTCTGACAAATTTTGGGTCTCTCTCACCTGCCTCATCATCCTCACTGCCTTTCCCAGCCTCCAGATTCCTGTCTGCAGCCTGTTAGCTGGTTGTCATTTTAATCTTTTAACTTAAAAGATTTAATCACTTAAAAGATTATGAAATGTAATCTTTTATATTTAAGATATAAAAGTCTATCTTATAATGGTTCAAGGCATGTCTTCCACTTCCTTCCATGTTTCCATCACATACTGGAAAACAGAAAAGCCTTCAAGATCCAGAGGTAAAGCAGCTAAGTGCTTAAGTAGGAAGGTAATAGTTGAGTAGAAGGTCCTGCCAAACATCCTTAAATGCCACCTCCCTGGTGGTCCCATATACTGTAAGACAGCATTTTTCCACGTAGGTTCTCAGACCTGTATCAAAATCACTTCGGGAACATGTTCAAAATACAGAATCTTATTGAATCAGAATCTATGAAGGTTCTTATTGCCTCCTTAATAAGATCTCTGGGGGATTCTTATGCTTCAAAGTGTGAAAGTGGAATGTAAATGCATTCTTTTCTCATCTGTGTTTTGGAGGGAAAAGAATTCTTCCCTTCTTAGGACGAGGGCAGCTTCCATCAAGACCCACCTGCCTTCTCTCGGGGAAAAGGATGGGTTCATTATGCTGTGCTGACAGCCATACACTTCCCTGTTGTGTTTCCACGTTGGCCACAATAAACTGGTTTATTTTTCCTTGAGAGTAATTCAATTAGACTTATTCATCATAAACAGATTACTGGACACAGTCTCTTGTATTGTAAACTTATCCAACACACTCCTCTTTCAAATAAGTAGCTAGAGAGCAAACAGGAAGCACATGGATGAATTTGGTGGCATTTTAAACCACAGGAGAAAGTGAGCCAGGAAGAAGTAGCCTCAGCTGGAATGTGGCTTGCAACCAAAAGTATCAAATATGGTACACCTGATGTGAAGTGGGACATGTGGCTGGGGCCTTCAGTGGCCAGCCACCTCTGCTGGACTTCAGCATTATGCCTTCTTTGGAAACAAGCCCCTGGACCCTCAGAACCATGGGAAATTAGTGCTGGCACCAGTGGGAAAAAGCCCACCTGCCCAGTCACCTAGAGCTACTGCCTGACTCGCGAGAAGTCACCTCCTATGCAAATCCTGACCCTGCGGAGTGTGTGAGTTCTGGCACAGTGTCCAGGCTCAGCTGGCACACACTCCCTCCTGTCTGCTCGGGTGACTCACTGAGTGTTCGGAGCACATTTTCCCTTCCCTGGCTGCCAGCTGTAGCTGTTGGCTCACTCATTCTCTCTTTGGAACAACTCCGCACTCCTGTGCTAATGCAGTTGCTCGAACTGATGTGCAATTGTGTAGAGTCCTGCGGAAAAGCATAAAACTCTATTTACCGTGAGGCTGAAGGCTGGGATCTGTCACATCCATCGGAACATCAGACATGGATCCTTAGCACTTTCTACCTGTCGCTACTAACTGATCTTATCAGTGGCCCTCTTATGGCGTCTCAGTGTATAGAAACCTCACAAACTGCGAAGACACAGAAGTGCCAGTGGTCAGGAAATCAAAGGCAAATGTATCCCCTTTCATCTGCGTCTTGAGATGAGAAAGGAAGGGCTTGTATATCTGGAAATATGGGCAATCTCCCTCCCTTCTCTGCTGTCCTTGGCACTTAGGTGTAGTGTGGAGTGCATTATCTGAAACTTGTATATGGACATAGACCTCGTGTGGGTTAATTTTTTTTCCCAGCTAAGCTACTATCTTCACGAAGAGCAAGGATCCAGTCTCCAACCTCTTTTGTGTCTGCTCCAGAGCCGAGTTTAGGCTTGAGTTCAATGCAGCCTTAGAAGACAGGCTTGCTGAGAGGATGAATGGGGCAAACTCCCATGGAAAAGCCAACTATGTTGAAGGAAGGGCTGTTTTGGCAGTCATGTTAATTTTTTCCACACACTTTCTACACCATCAAAGGAAAGCTTCTCTTATTCTTGGATAGGAAAAAATGCATAATAAATCAGTCTGCAGTAACCTAATTTCACCTCATGGGTCAAGGAAATAGCCAGAATGAAGTTTTGAAGAAAAAGTGTTTGTAGGCATCTGGGTACACAGCAGAGTCTGGGTATTTTATGCGAATTTGTATGTGTCTATGAATCTAAATTTTTCTGTTATTGTTTAGTGGAGGCAGCAGGGGTTCTGTAAATAAAGGCAATATGTACCATGGTTAAGATCTTGGGCTCTAGAGTTAGAGACTGAATCCTGGAAAGGCCACATACTAGTTGAGTAAATACGTGTGACATCACTTAAACTCTTTAAGTTTCAGGTGCTTCATTTATCAAATGTGTGTAATAGAAACCCCCTCATAGAGTTATGGTTAGAATTAAATGAGATGATTAACATCAAGTGCCTAGCCACGTAACTGATATGATCAATAAACACCCAGTAAATGACAGCTGTTATTAGTAACGGTGTTTGATTAAATGCAGGCTTTAAGGGATGGGACAGTTAAGGCTGATACCCATGTTTTGGTTTGTTTCAAATGTTGATCTGAATTCCTGAGCAGTTGACTCTGAGAGAAAAGGGAAAAATTACCAAACTCTCATGAAAAACAAAACTAAACTAAAGTAAACTAAGTAGAAGTGTTTGGTGCACTCTCATTGGCCTATTATTATGCTTTACCTCGTGGAAACCTGGCTACACGAGGACTTTGTGGATTGTTCCACCACTCTTATTCCCAAATATGTAGCTAGTGTTCTTACCGACTGTTTCAAAAGTTGAATTTCAAGCTTATGTAACTGCATGGAATTACTCGGTGATTTGAGTGATTCCAATTCATTGTGACAACTTGGACCCATAAGCCATTTCCCAAGCCATCCCAAATAGATAAAGATCATCTACTGTCAATAGAACTGGGATTTAAGTTTAAAAAAAATTGGCAGAAGATATGTTTTTCATGTCCTCCCACAGTCTTTGAGGGCTGTTCCATGCTGAGCTATCAGAGAGTACCAATTTTACCCCAATGGCTCCCATATTAGAATAGATGTAAGAAATACACTCACTGCTTCTACATTTTAAATCTTCAAACTTAGCTAAATGATGGGGAGATATTTATGGCAAGAAGCTTTGAACTTTCTGGGAAGATACATTTTATTTTTCCAATTGAGATATCACAAATAATACTGAGTATGTCCTATACAGCTCTAAATCAAAGATCACATATTTTAGTGAATAATAAAATTGTCCACAACATCCTTTAAAAGCCAAGTTGAAGAGACATTTTCTTCATTAAAAATGGATATTTCTGGAATAAACCAAATGGTAATGTAGAACACTTGCTTGGTTTGTATTTCCCATGGACTCTATTTGACCTTTACTTCAAGGACACACAGCAGGAAAACTGTCTGGAATACCCCACCCTGAATGGAGGATGAATTTATTACATTCCCAAGTATTGGGAGTGTAAAGACTGCCCAAGTATTGGCTCACTACATGATAGAAGAAGAAAAACAAAAATACTCCAAGCCCTTTTTGTTTAGGACAAGTTCAGTTTTCAGGTTTCTCCTTAACACGCTGAAGCTGAAGGGGCTTGGAGCTCTGTGGCTTAGTGGTATATTTCAGCTGTGAATGATAAGACATGGGAAAATTGGTTGCTATTGTAAAAAGCTGGTGAGTTCCAGTCTAGAGTGAATCAAAACTCTGCCAAGATACTACTTTTGGATCAAGGCTTGTCTTCTTGGCTTGAAATTACACTGGGTCAGATGAACGCCTTTCAGGCTTTATCTTACTTAACTGCTCTGTAACATTTGACATTGTTGATCAAACTCTCCTTGGTGAACACTCTTCTTTAGCTTCTGTGATTCTCCATTCTCAGGGAGATTCCCCACTCTGCCTAACAGTGGTTCTTCTTTCTTGACTGATCCCTTAATAGTTGATCTTCCTGTGATATTTGTTAGGATCTTGTTACCTCTCATACCACATACACAGTCCCTGGTGATGTCACTCATTTATGACATCACCCACTACACTAGGGGTGGACAATCAAAATTGAAATCTACATTTCCACCTCCTTACTAGAATTTTTTTACTTGAATATGCTTCCAGTACCCCAAACTTAACATGTCCGAACTGAACTCGTTATTTTCTGCCCTGCTTCTCCTAGTCTTACTTTCTCAGTGAACCCTATCACCTAGTTGCCTAATTCAAAAACCTAGGTACCATCTTTGACTCCTCTGCCTCCATTATTCCTCATAAATAATCCATCTCCAAGACCTGCTGTATCTACATTCTACTCATCATACACGTTCATTCATTTCTATCCGTATTCATTGCCAGGGTCTCAGTTCACGTTCCTGTCATTGGTTCCTTGATCACTGCCTCAGACTCCTAACTGATTTTCTCTGACTCCTTTCTCCTTGCTCCAGAGTTTGGTAAGGTATTATAAAATGGACATTTGATCATTTCTCTCGCCTAATTAAGACCCTTCAAAAATTTACCATCGTCCCTATGGTAAAGCTCAAACTTGTAAACATGAGCATAAAATATCATGTATGCTCTGATTCTCTTTTTATTTTTAACCTCTCTAGCTTCAACTCTTGACATTTCTCCTCTTGCACTCCACACCACAGCCATATTGAAGTACTTGAAGTTTCTGAATAGGCCATTTTCTGTCTTTCCTTTGGGCCTTTGCATATGTTTTCTCCTCCGCCTGGAACAATCTCTCCTTGTTTGTCTGGCTTACACCCACCCATCCTTTCAGCTGGAGAAAGCATTTCATCTGGGAAACCTCTCCCAATCCTCTTTCTAATTCCAGATCTGAGTTAGATGCTTGTCCTTCTCACCTCTATAATACCTGATGCCTTTACATTTCACGGCACTTACAAAAAAATATTGTAAATGCATATTTGCTTATCTGCCTTTTCCAAGAGCTCTTTGAGGTCAGGAGCTATATCTTTTCAACACTGTATCCCTAAGGCCTTCCTGAGTACTTGGTACATAGTTGGCACTCAATAGATATATTTTAGAATTAACTACTTAATTGTTGAATTACAATTCAAAGAGAAGAATGTGATTCAAAGATCTTGCCTTATTTTGGAGTCACCAAGAATCAGATAAGGCTCTTTGGACAGCTTTCCTTAGCTGGGGTACTCTTCACTCATATTCTAGACATGAAGGCAATAGAGAGATAGTGGACAACTGAACTGAGGCTATCGTAGCCCCAAACTGGCTTCTGAAAGTCCACAACCATAATTCCAGGAGTCTTCTCTGTATCCTTCTAGAGGAGCAAAAGAGCGACCTTCCACCGTTCTTGAAGGCATTATGTGCTCCATGGTATTGAAACCAGGGAAATATTTAACTCCACCTCCATGGCTTTTGGGAACTCATGTGGAATCCAGAATGTTGGACCTGATGCTCCATGAGTTTGTGGGAATCAAATCAAGGTTGTCAGTGGCTACAGGCTGCCAAGAGGGCTTGATATTCCCATAAAGTTTCCTTCTTCCAAATGAACCTTTGAATTATTTGTCTATAGTTCTGCCAGGGATCTCTCCAGACTGTGATTTGTTGGGAACAAACCACCATGAACGTGTTCTCAGGTCCCCATCTTGCTGCCATTGCATGAGAAATGGAACTTATCAAACATGTAGCAGAGCCGAGCTTTCAGAATTCTACAGGACTGTTCCGAGGGCTTGGAATGTCACACACCCACAATTAAACAAAAAAGAAAGATGAGTAAGTGAGGAACTGAGAATCACATATTTTTCTAAATTAGATTTATCTATAAGATTTAAATATGTGCGAACATATTTTGAATGATCTGTTATGAATTATGGTTTTGTTGTTAAGCAGCCATGTTGCTTTTCCCTGATGTGTGAAGTAAAAAAAGACTTGCTTTGCTGGATTTTTCTCTTTGGTAAGTATTGAATTTTGAAGGATACTAGTCTTTTTAGCCAAATTGAAAAATTCCTCAGAATTTAAAGGAAACTTCATCTGAATTCAAACTGTGTTTGGGTTTGGCAACATATTTTTCTTTGGCAATGAAAAGTATGTTTGGTTCTCATGACTTGGTAGACCTCAGACCGGCTCACACACAAGCTCTTGATGTAGACGTAGAAGAAACCAATAGATGAGAGAAAAATTTGCCTCAAAATGAAGCAAACAAATGAGGGTCTTAAAAGATAGAGAGGAACTGTTTTTGATCAAAAACTGAGATTTTGAGTTTCTCTACTTTGATCTTCAGTTTTTTTAAATTCTGAAATTTATTGGATTTTCTCAGCCCTTGCTATTTGTTTCGGGTTCCTCTCCATAAACAGCAGAAAGAAAGTGGTTTGGCTAGTTTCAAGACCTAAAAGAGAAAAAAACTACTACCTATGAGCACCTATTATATGCCACAACATTGAACATGTAGTGTCTCAGGTAATTGTCACATCTTCCCTACCCAACACTGTTATTTCCCCACTTTACAGAAGGGAACAGTGAGCCCAGACAGGTCAAGTGATGTGCCTAAACACATGCAGTTAGCAAGCCCAGGCTCTTTCCAGCTGTTGTTTTCTGTTCCTGGAAGGCTCTGCCCAGTACTCCCTTGGGCTCACTCCCGCCTAGAAATGTCTTACCTTCTCTAGTTTATCTGGACAACTTCTAGGTCTTTCACAGCTCAGCTCTTCAGGAACCTTCTCCAGTTCTCTACTTACCACCCCAGCCCTATATAGGTGCCCTCCTGGGTTCTACCAGTCTGTGAGCCTGCCTCCATCCAGCATTTGTTACAAGTATCCTGAGTCTCTCTTTAGTCGGCCTCATCATGTTGACTGTGAACTCCAGTTCACAGGTGGAACTACGTCATCTGTATATCTTCAGTGACTCCCTTAGCCCTAATAAACAATTTATATTTGTGGAATCTAAAAATAAATACATAAATTAGTAACTCCCTTGGGATTTCTATAAATAATCACTCCATCACCTTATCTAAAAAGAAACCTCAATATCCAGTAAAAATTCCTCTCCCAACCCTGCCCAGTGGAGGCCATTCACTGAAAGAGTAAAAGGAGACTGCTTGCTCCTTGTCCCCAGGCTGCTTTCACACTATTTGTCCAAAATAATCACTAAATTTCACTTCAGAAGAAAGCCTACAGTATTTATCACGGTGCTCCTCTGCATTAGCATGTGTGTGCGGTCCATATTCTAGGACAGAGAAAGTAGAGCCTCAGGTAAGGATTCAGTGCTAGTGCTTTATTTGGGGGTTAAATCCCAGGACAGTGAGGGTGAGAGGAAAGGGAAGCAATGCAGGGAAGGATGGGAAGCCAGGAAAGGTGCAGCATCACCACTCCCGTTACTTCTTCACAAGGAGCCACTTCCTGTCGTTTGGCAGGTGCCTACACTTGGTCACACAGGGCGTCTTCAGGCAGTTGATTGGAGAGAATATTGATGCCTCCATTTTCTCTTGCCTCCCTTTGACCAAGATGGTGCTGTGAGGAGTTCACTACCTTGCATTCCAGGTTGGGTCATCCAGCTCCTTTGGCAGCCTATTGGGAAGCCGGATGCACTCCCTGTGGTGGCATTTCCCCAAATCTAGAAGAGGTGGAAGGAGGCAGAGACTGCAGGCATAAAGTGGTTGCTTTTAAAAGACTGACTGCGTGGGCCTGCTTGGATACATATGCTGCATTGGTGTTGGAAGCTAAGTAAACAGATGAAGTTCCCAGAACAGGTAAGGCTGAGAGACTCAGAAGAGGCAGCTAAGTCTTACACATGTGCATTTCCACCTTGTACATCCAATTCTTTTCTTTCTTTACACTGTTTTCTGTTGTGAGTCTCCCTACATTCCCCAAATGTGGCATGACTGGTCCAAATGTCCAAATGTCTTCCACCTGGACAATATGCTGGCAGCTCAAGCACAGCACATGTCTAAAACCAAGTTCATGTAATGCTTTTCTATCAAAACTTTCCCTTTCCTGATTTTCCCCATTTGTCTTCATGGAAACACTAATACTTACAGTCATTGATGTGAAAACTTCAGAGATATCTCCTATCTTGTACAGGCAGGGCCCATAGTGTAAACATATCAGCAATTTCCCAGCAATGACAAGGACACTCCCTGATACAAATTACACATTCAGCAAGTGTATGAATAAAATGAATAGATGTCTTTACTTTTCAGTTTGCTGCTGCATTTGTGCAGGAAATGCAAAGTTTGCTGATGGGGAAGGAGGAGAGGAAATAGGAAAAACAATGAACCAGGTATGGTTTTGCAACAAACCAGCCACATCGGACAGTCAGAAGCTTTTCTGGGAGATGGGGAAGCTCAGCTACTTCATGTCTCCATTGCTTCCTGCTGCCATCACCCCATCACCAGCCGCTGTGGTTAGGACTGCAGCCATATATGGAAATTAACCAGGAGGACGTCAAAAGAGGGTTTTAAAAGGACACTAGATGTATTAATTTGTCATAACTATCTGGGTTTGACGGAAGAATCTCAGAGGTACTTAAATTGATTACCTTGGACCTTCAGGTCAATGCTGAGGCCTTATAAAATTTAAGTTCTTGCTAGGTAATTTCTGCCTTCTCTGATAAAGCAGGAGACAAGTTCTAAGAGGAAGTCAAGTATGTTTCTCACAAGACCCACCTCCTATTTCTCCTCTTTATGTGTATTATTAATGAAGGAATTTTGGAAGATTGTAAGAACGAGGCATGTGGGCATTTGGAATTTTATGAGAAAGAGCATGTCAGATTGGAGAGTTTGGAAGTGGTAGACATGTCAAAATGGTGAGTAAAAGCTGTTGCTTTGAACTTAATAAAAAGGGCTCTCCATTCTAACTGTCAAAACCTACTTGTCAGGAACGTGGTTGGAGGAAGTCACCGTTCCTTCATATTGTTATTGAATCCCTTCTCTATAGAAAAACTGCCTTTAGTGACAAGGAAAATTAGACTCCAGAAGTGATATTTTGCTAGCAACATCCCTAATGGCCTTTTCATCTCCCTGATGAACTCACTGTAGCTATGGAAATTCTAATTTTCTATCTTGAGTCAGCTTCAGATATGTGCTCACTTATATGCTTCCAATGGATTTATCAACTAATGAACCAAGAAGTGATATTTTTGTTTTGTTTTTGGCTATGTTTAAACATGTCTTGCTCAGATTTTGAAGGTCAGGGCATTTAAGGGTCAGGTTTGTCTCAATTTTTCTATGTAACGTATCACTTCCCATGAAAATCTAATTTTCTCTACAAGGGAGGTGTTAGGCTTCTGATGTTTCATGGAAATTGTACTTTGTATGAGCATTACCTTATCCAAATGTATGTTCTCAGTGAACCTGTCATCAAGTGGACTTGATGCCTTAATTTTTTCCTTTTGTAGCAAGATGCCTAACTGGTTACTTATGTAGGCTTTATTAGTGAAGTTAGGGGGAATAACGAGAATAAAAAAATGTATGGCAATTATGAGCATTGGAACTGAGCACAACCATTACTGCAGCATCTGAGGCTGTGATTGCAGGGTAAGCCAAGTTGTTTCTTTAGAATCCAAATGAGGGTAATTGGACTCAAGTCATTTATTCAACACTGGGGTCAAGTTTATGAACTCTACAGCTACAAAGGTAACTGTGCCATGGATTTTGCTCTCAAGGATGCTTAAGACATGTCCCTGGTTTGTGTATTCATTCAACAAACATTTTCTGAGTAGGTTTTGTTTACTGAGGCAGGCTCTGGAGACACAATAGTACGTGGCACAGATTCCTGCAAGTGCTGAATATGAGGGCTGATATAAAGAAATAGGCTG
Organism: Tapirus indicus; assembly: GCA_031878705.1. Taxonomy (NCBI): domain Eukaryota; kingdom Metazoa; phylum Chordata; class Mammalia; order Perissodactyla; family Tapiridae; genus Tapirus; species Tapirus indicus. The sequence goes on from CM062933.1 coordinate 7,757,775, forward strand.
TGCCTGAGGAGTAGACAATGCATAGGTGTATTCACAGGATATGGTAGTTGCCTACACGGGATGGGAATTAGAAAGGATTTCATGAAGGAGGTAGCATTTTCTCTGGGCCTTGAAGGTTGGGCAGGATTGGAAACGTAGGGCTGCTAAAGAAGATTGTCCTCAGTAGAGGAAACGTCATAATTTAGGACCCCTTAAACTGTAACATTCTGCATTTATGTGATTCCAAGCTCAAGTGATCCAAAATGACTCCTCAGAATTGTGGCACACTGAAGTCAGTGGTGTAGGTTCTCCACCCAGCAAAGGGACCTCGGAGATGATCAAACCCCAGAAGAGTCTAAGGTACCGTTGTGGGTGTGTCGTATTAGGCCATGTTTTCTCAACAAAGTTTCCACCAACTTATTAACTAAATACTCCTGGACTTACGTTCTGGGATCAGAGGCTTTAGAAAAACTCTGGAAGCCTTTTACAGATAACTGGATAAGATAAAAGCTGCATTTTCCTGCATACATTATTTAGAAAGTAGTTTAGTCTCCATTATCAGAGAGTTCTGAGTGAGAATCTGAAACATGACACCTTGCTCAACAGCTGACAATGATATTTGTAATTACATTTTCAATTTGCCTTCAATTCTGTTTATTTCAGTTGTCCTCATTTACTGTCTAGATATTTCAACCAACCAGGATACAAAGTGACCTGCAATTGTGCTAATTTAAATGCATCACTTTGTGCAGAGTTAAATTTGCATCAACATTGCCTTCCCAACTAGACTGTCGCCTCCTTGAGGCCAATATAATGTTATTTAATTTTTAAAAAAACAGAACCATACAGCCCTGTGTAGCTGGGGAGAGCACAAATGTTGGCTGATACTGAACAGAGGTAGCATAGATAGGAAGCTTTTTCTCTAAGGGCTCAAATTTCAGAGAGTAAGTTCAGGGAGTAAATGTTTCCTCACGGCTCAGGCAAAAAGGGTGGTTTATATACTTTTTGTCTCTTACTTCCCAGTTGGGGAATTGACGAGGGGAATTGGCAAACCCTTCTCTGTCTTGCCCAATGTCTGCTTTGAGGATCAGGATGAGTTTGTTTACTTGAGACTACACAGAAGTCAAGGACACGTTAATCCTACAATGAGTCGATACCTTTCCTCTTCTTATCCTTGGCCTCCTTATGAAACTACCACCATCTTGTTGAATTTTGGAAGTTTATTGCTTTATCATTCTTATTATAAAGAAATCTAAATGGCATAACATTGTAATACAATTGTAATTTACATTCTCTTAAACATATCTTGAGCATTTTTCCATTTCATTGTGTAATCTTCTACCGCACAATTTTAATAACTACGAGTTTTCCATTATATGATTTCATTGTACATTTTTACCTTTGATATGAATGCATTATACTTGTGAAATATGTTTGCAATACACAAATCAATACATATGGCTTCCTTCACTCATTGTCATAACTCACTGTTCTCTCCAGAGTTAGTCATCATCCACATCTTGAAGTTCACTGGTTAGGCATTTTATATATATTTATGTCTGTATACATTAACAAAGTTTACTCTTTTAAAAATATAAAAAAGTAGATATTGAATGGATATAATTAGATAGAAAGGTATATTTCTAAAATATATAGACATCATAAAAATAACAATAGTATGAAACCTGCAGATCCAACAAGCCAGCTTCAGAGATAGACCATGACTGATACCTCAGAAATCACCTAGTTCTCCCGAGCTGCGTTCTCCTCCCAAGCATCCAAAGGTTATCACTATCTGAAATTTTCTGTAAATCATTGACAGGCTTTGGTTTATAAGTTTAAAACCTACATTTATAGCCCTTAAAGCATATTTTAAAATTTTATATGGTTTCAAACCTATAGAAGTGGAAACATGTCTTCTAAATGTTCTAGATTTGAATCTTGTATTTCACACAGCAATAACATTTTCAGCATCAACAATGGCACAAGCCACCAGCATAAGCTCTTCCCAGGTCCTCTTCAGAATTATGATGTAGAGGTACTGTTCCATTTGAAAGTCAAGGTCGGTGCCACCTAAGTGGGTTCCTGCTGCAAGGAATTTGAGGACAATCTTCTTCATCTATAGGACATCAGGTGCTTCAGAAATTGTGAAAGTTTGCCTTTAAGTTATGACAGGAACACAGGGCAACATAGTATGGACTCCTCTCTGTCTGGCATGGGAAGGCTGTACTTCTTCTGTGTCCTTCCTTTTTTTCATCAGCCTTGCCAAAAACTTGTTGGTTTTATTAGTCTTTTTCAAGATCCAGCTTTTGACTTTGTTGAATCTTTATATTCTATGCATGTTTGTTAATCCATTAATTTCTATACATATCTTTAATTTTTCCTTCATTTTTTTTGGCAGGGGAGTCTGTTCTTTTTCTAACATCTTAAGGTGAATGTTTTGCCCATTAAGCAGAGGAAAATGGGCAGAAGTAATATAAAACACTTTTGTCTTGGCCTTTACAATGTTACGAAAGTACTTCTTCTCTTTCATCTCTTTTTGACCATTAAATGCAGAGGACCCAGCAGGCTCAGTAGGATTCCAATGGGCTCTAGAAGATGGTAATGCCACAAAACAGATGGAGTCATAATCCCTGAATCCTTGGTGACTGTGACATAAGGAGAAGCAAACTTCTATCGTGTTAAGTCTCTGAGGCTCCAAGCTTTGCCAGTTTCTGCCCTGTGGCCTAGCACTGTCTGGTGGATACAGTTGTCCAGTGCTCTATGCCCTCAATGACATTTCATCTGTTTAATCCAGCCAGTACTGAAAAAATATGTTAAAATATTCCATTCTGATTGTGGATTTTGCAAATTTTTGCTTATATTTCCGTTTTTTTTTTTATATTTCTGTTTTCTATTATTAGGTGCACATAAGCTTAAAATGGTTTATTTTCCTGGTAAATTTAATTTTCTATCACTATACATTGACATTTTCTGTCCAATAATTCTCCTTTCCTTAGAGTATTTTGTTAGATTTAAATATAATAATTTCCACTTTATTTGGTTAGTATTTAGCTATGATACCTTTTTTCTGTGCGTTGACTTTCATTCACTCTGTATCTGTATCTTTTAGGTGTGTCTCTTCAGCATATAGATGCATTTTAAAAAAATCTAGTCAACTATAGTTGTCTAAATGGTACATTTAGTTTTTTATGTTCATTGTGGTTTTAGATAAATTTACATTTATCTATACCTTAATTTTTCCTTTTTAAATTTTTTTTTCTGAGTTTAAAGAAAATTCTTCACTGTCTTTAAAAATAGATTGAATGTTTCTTCTATCAATTTCTTTTAATTTCTGGAGTTTGGAAAGACAATTACTTTGGAAAGACTATTACTTTTCTTCTGCCTATAATACCTCCTTTAGGATTTTCTTTAAGGAAGTTCTATTAGAAGTAAATGCTCTCAGGTTTTGCTTGTATATTAATAATGCTCTTAATCTTGTCATTGTTTTAAAAATGTATTTGTATTGGGTATGCAATTCTAGATTGAAGCTTCTGTTTCTAGGAATTATGGATCAGATTAGGTGCATGGTCGAGATCCTGGAGAGAAGGGAATTAAACAAAGGTGAGCCAAACATCACTCTCTGCTTTTCCTCTCACAGCATTTGCTGATTCTTAATGCTGCCAGGCTGAGACATGGATCAGAACTTTCGTTAATCTCTGGGGATACCAAAATTATATACTTCATGGTATTCATTAAAACGATAGTAAATAAATGTGTCACTAAGAAGCTAATAGAGGGGTTGGCCCAGTGGCTCAGCAGTTTAGTTCGCGCTTTGGCAGCCCGGTGTTCGCAGGTTCGGATCCTGGGCACCGGAGGATGCACTGCCTGTCAGCCGGGCCGTGGCGGCGTCCCATATAAAGTAGAGGAAGATGGGCACGGATGTTAGCCCAGGGCCAGTCTTCCTCAGCAAAAAGAGGAGGATTGGCAATGGATGTTAGCTCAGGGCTGGTCTTCCTCAGAAAAAAAGAAGAAACGAATAGAGGAAGGAAAGTGGAAAATATCTTATTGATTCAAAGAAGGCAAGAAAGAAGTAAAAGAAAAAGAAACAGGTGGAACAAATGAAAATAAATAGTAACATGATACGTTTAAAATAAAATACACTAGTGTTTACATTAAATACTCCAATAAATAGATGAATAATATTATACTGCAGAGAAAAGCAAAACTCAACTCTTTGCTGTTTCAAAAAGATATGCCTTAAATACAAAAACACAGAAAAGTTGAAGATACAGGAATGGAAAAAGATATAACACGGAAACACGAATGATTCTAGGTTGACATTTATTTTCTGCCAGCACAATGAAGTTATGATTTTATTCTCCTGCAACTTTCACTATTGCTTTTGAGAAATCAGTTGTCAATGTAATTGTCATTCATTTGAGGATAGATTGTATTTCTTCTTTGGCCGATTTTAAGGTTTTGTCTTTAGTGTTATAAGGTTTTTCTACGGTATGCCTATATGTGGCTTTCATTTTCTTCATCTTACCTGAGATTCATTAACCTTCCCGTAGCTATTAACTAATTGTTAGTTGTAAATTGCTTAGCCATTATCCCTTCAAATGTGTCTTCTGTTTAATTTTCTATCTGCTTCTCCATTTATATTTAAAAGGATGTTAGATCTTCCTACTTTATTCTCCATGTCTTTTAGCCACTTTATCGTATTTTCCACTTGTCTATTTATATGTGCTACATTCTAGAAAATTTAAGATAAACATTCTAGTTAATTAATTTCATTTTTGGTTATGTCTAATGTATTGCACATTGAGTATTTTATGTAAGGTATTATAGTTTTTATTTCTGAAGAAGTTTTATGTTTTTATTTTTCAAGATAGGCTCTTCTATTTTTAATAATCTCTTGTGCTCTAGTCATATATTAAATCCTTAAACATATTTTTTATTTCCTCAAACATATTTTTATTGTATTTTTAAATTGATAATTCTAGTACCTGAAGTCGTTGCGGGTCTCAGCAACCTTGTGTTGGGTTGAATTGCGTTCCACGACCCCCCAATCCATGTGTTTCCTGGAACCTCAGAATGTGAGTTTATTTGGAAATAGAGTCTTTGCAGATGTAATTACTTAAGATGAGGTCACACTGAGTAGGGTGGGCTCTAAATACAATGTGACTGGTCTCCTTGGAAGAAAAGGAGAGACACAGGACACATGCAAATAGAGAAGGTGTGAAGGCAGGCACACAAGAAGAAGGCCATGTGAAGACAGAAGCAGAGACTGGAGTGATTCATCTACAAGCCAAAGAAGGCTAAGGATTTCTAGCAACCACCAAAAGCTAGGAGAGAGTCATGGAACAGACCCTCCCCAAGAGGCTTCAGAGAGAAACAGCCCTGTTGACAACTTGATTCAGACTTCTAGCCTCTAGAACTGTGAAAGAACAAATTGCTGTTATTTTAAGCCAACAACTTTGTAGAACTTTGTCACAGCAGCCTTAGGAAACTGTGACAGACTTGGATTGTTTTCTTTAGAGTGCACACACATACACATATATACAACACACACATCTGATATCTGCATATACACATCATATATATCCACATACAACTGATTCTACTTCTCTTCACTCAGACCTCATTTAGGTCTTTCCATATGATCCCAGCGATGAACCCCTTATTTATGAATCCCACATATTTTGAAACTGCATGTTTCTCAATTTCAAACCAGATTGCATGTAATGAAACATTAAATTTTTCCCTTCAAATAAGAGAAAGAGCATTCTTCATAATAAAGATCCAGAAATAGTGAGCTGTGCTAGAAGGAAAGAATTTTATCAATAGTTAGTGCCCTTGGTTATTTTTCATTAGTCAGAAAAGTCTTGCACAAACCTTTTTTTTCAGAATAAAAAAAATAGTAATGATGGCTCCAGTGGTTTGCATTGTGGTGCTGCTCACTTAGGACGAGCCTGAAAGCAACAATCTCACTTCATGTCAGGGTTTAACCAGTAGTTTAGCTTGGCCAGTTGAGCCAAAACCTTGGAGTGAGAGGTGGAGTACTATGAGAAAAGTTAAATTTAATCTTCCAAGTCCAATCATATTAAAGTTCCTGTGAATCAAAATTAAAGTGTGCTTTGAAATAAATTCTAACATGAATAAAGAGAATGAATGGATATTTGGACCAAGAGATGTTATTTTTTTAAAGTAGTTTTTTTCTTCCTGTCGTCTCCTCGTGGATTTTAGTGGGTAAAGTAGTAACGAACACCTTGTATGCTGTCATGGGACATAAGTACTTCTACATGGCCCACCTCTTCAAATATGTTTGGGTGCCCTGAGGATAATCCTAGGTGTAGTATATAAGTAAAGAACAAAGTCCTGAGTTGGGCACTAGTGTCTGAATTCAAAGATAGATGGTTTAACTCGGGACTGACTTCAAATAGGGAAAGAACTACAACTGTCTTTTTAGTTATGTATTCTATATTAAGAGGGGATTTTTTTCCTGTCCTTTAAGGGCTCTTTTCATGATGTGCTCATATAGTATAGTTAGGTACTGTAGTTCAATTTACATAGTGATATCACTTTAGTAATAAGGTTAGTCAAGAAAAAAGTGCTTCAGTCATATTTTAAAGAATCAGATTAATATTCACGAGGAATCTTTTAAAAGATAGTGGAAAAAAAGGCTCTTGTAAATGTATAGCACTCTCGGAAATTAATTAATTTATTCATTCCTTCAAATGCTTATTCAAAAATATTTATTTCATATTGACAATAGAACCCATACCAGGTACAGGAATATAGGTTGGGGAAGAGATAATATATGAATTAAGTAAGTAAAATATACAGTAGGTTAGATGGCGATGAATAATTTGGAGGAAAATAAATTTGAGAAAGAAGATGGAGAGTCAAGGAGTGTGTTGCAGTTTTTAAAAGGCTGGTCAGGGAAGGCCTGAGAAGGTGCCAACTGAGCTAATACCTGAAAGAGGTGAGGACATATTTAAGGGAAGTTGTTGAGGAGGAATTAGGATTTGCAAGTCTGAATTACAGGGGAGAGGTCTGAGCTGGGGACAGCTCAGGTAAATATGTTTAGAGAAACTTTTTAAAGTATCCTCTGTTTTTAGGAATTTCACATTTATTTACAGAAGATATCAGAACTCTAGACCAACAATATAAAATTTTCAGGTTATTCTGAAGCCCTTTCTCTACCACCCTCTATTTGTTCTAGAACCTGTTTCAGTAATTTAGCCAAGAGCTTTGATCACAGGCCATTTATATATATTGTGGTAAGGCCTCAGATATCGAGCATGTGATGGTGTTGTGGCCTGAGGAGTAGTCTACATTTTGCAGTCTTGGAAGCACTGTCTAGTGCTCTGGTCCACTTAAAACAGCAGGAACCTGAGGCAAGAAGCTGTATTATATCTGCTACTTCAGAATCTGCATTTGCAAAATAAAAGGGTTAGACTAAATAACTTTAAAAAAGACACTTTTGGTTCTTACATTCCATGATTATACATATGATATTTGCTTTGATTCTTTTGGGAACATTTTAGACTGTGAACATATTGCCTAATTCAGCAGATTTTCCATAAAGAATTTTCTTTGCTCTCATGAGTAATGGTTCTTCTTCATGCACTGTACTCACAGAGTTTCTCTCATTGAGAAAATATTTATAGATTTGACTCTGGACTCAGGGAAAAAAGGATGCTGGAAGAGATGACCTTAGAATATTTCATAAGGTGCTTATGAGATTTTCTGTCTTGTTCCCATGACATTTAAAGCAGAATTAATGCAAACCTATTTTTGGATCCTAGACATTCATTACATTTGGAAAGATTTTAGGCTTTTGAGGTCTCAAAAATAAGTATTATCTCCTGGTTTATTTTAGTTTTTATCCTTGTTGAAGCAGTTATCACTTTGTCAACCCCTTAAATCCCATTAGAAGGCTAATCTTTCTACTTTGTCTATTTCTCCTTCACCTCATCACTTTTCAAGTCAATTTCTCTGTCATTCCAAAGTAAAGATATGTACACTCGCTTAGCCTCAGAAGTGTAGTTTGTTTTATTAGTCTGTGGTTATTGCTTTTCTTTGAAGTGTTATCATTAATAAATCAACTGAATGGTGAGATTCTTCCCTCTCTAAAAAGTAGTATATATCACTGACTGAATCAGGAGAAGCAAAGTTTGGTAAAACATAACTGACTCAATTAGTTTTGTGGTGGCCAGCCACATGATTTAAAGCCTCTCAGGAAGTTTATATTCCAGGAAGGATTGAGGACAAAAAAAGAGATATCTCTTAAAACATTAGTGAAAGCAGGAAGTTCATTTAACAGGTGGGCACATAGTGAGTGGTCAGTAGGTATTAGTTGAATGAAATAAATAATACATTATACATTTTTATAACCCACTTCTGATAAAAAATGTCAGAGCAAACTTTTAAAAATTACATATGTTGCTTGTGACTCAATTGAATACATGTTGGTAGAAGGCTATGAATATAATTTATTCAAAACTTCGTGTTCATATAGCATTTGTGGCAGTGGCCACAGGAACATGGTTCTTCCAGTATAAACTCCTGAGATGTGGAACAAATCAGGTGGACTCTCATTTAGCTTAAAACCTGGCAAACTGAGATGGAGAGGTGGAGACTCTTCAGGTTCAAAGGCTATAAACCAATCTCTTTGTTTGGATTTTGCAGCCAAAATAGACTTGAAACAAGAAGAATAAGAGCAAGAATGAAAACGCTGTAGAGTCACTGTGCTGTGATGTGTACTCTTGAGCAGAAATAGGAAGAGAAAACCTTAAAGAGAGAATCCCTAGATGTAAAGGCACCATGAGATGATGATAATAGTGAAAACAATAATATTAATTAGTATTTGCCAACTGCTTATTATGTACCAGGCATCAGATCAAGCACTTTCCATAGATTATTTCACTTAATACTCACAACAAATTTGTTAGGGAGGTAACATTATTATCCACTTTTCTATGAAGTTTAGAAATATAAAGAACTTTTCCCATGATTACACAGCAAGAAAGGGGTAGCAGTGGGATTAGAATACATGTAGTGGGATTACAGAACCTACATGTGTATCCACTGCATTATAGTGAGATTTGTGATATAAGGAGGAGTTCTGGAACACTGAAAAAAAGCGAGTGGAATTAATTTATATGAATTAACACTTGCATTGGAGGCAATAAAGACAGAATTGATAATGTTAAAAATTTGAATCAGTGATGTGGAGGATTCCTTGAAACTATTATCACAAAACAGAAAGATAAAATATTGAGACATGATGATAGATGCAGAGGACAGATAGTGGAGATCCAGCCTGAGAGTTATATGTACTTCTGAAGAAGAAATCATGATTGAGAGACATAGCGTAACAAAAGATATACTTGAGGCAGACTCTTTTTTTAAGTGTAAAACAACCTAGAGATGCAAATCCAAAGGGCTTGCTAAATTCCAGGGGAAAAAGTCAATAAAGATCGACCTTATCCCATCCCTGTAACATTTTGAACTGACAAAGATTAAAAAAGCTCCTATAAGCATCTTGGTATAAAATTCAGGCTATCATCAAAATTCACCACTCCAACAGTAAATATAGAGAACCACTGAATAATCTCTACAGAGTCATTCATGTGTGAAGGCAACAAAGGAACGTTGTCAGATACTCACAGGCTCAAAAAAATATAGTAACTACACCCTTTTGAAAAGCTACTTGAAGACATATATTACCTTATCAATATAAGATTTTAAGAGGGATAAAGTCACGGAGTGAATGTATAGATATTCTTTTCTCCCTTCTAGGAATCTATTCAAGGAAAATAAATTATGATGCAGAAAATAATATATGTGAAAATATGTTCCATACAATATTATATACTATAGTCAAAAATTGGAAATCACCAAAGGTTCCCCATTAGAAAACCATGAGATGCCATTCAGTCATTAAAATGATCAATAAAAAGATTTAAATGATGTAGAAAAATTGCTTCACAGTTTTCATTTGTGTGACCTCAGTTGTGTAAGGACAAATACACTAGTATGATCGGAAGGAAAGGGTTCATTTTAGTTATTTCTGGGGAGAGAGGATTATGGATAATTTTTGTCTGCTTTTCTATTCTTTATAAACATTTTGCAAAAAACTTTTACAACGATGAAAAAATAAAAGAGAAGAGTAGGGACTGAGAACTTCAAAATTAGTTTGGGGTTAATTTGAGGAAACCAGACATCTGTAGATTGTTCAGGGTGGACACAGCATTGAAATATTTTCAATCACCTTGTAAAAATATAAGTAGTATAGGTGTGCCACAGGCCACAGGCCACAGGTCCCATGCCTGAGTGATCTTTGGAGCCAAGTTAGCTTTGGCCACTAAGCGTGGAAAAAAATGTTCTTTTTTTGAAATATTTGCTATTTCCCCCCTCCCATGCTTCATGTTTTTTTTTTCCCCCTTCTTCTTCAAACTGACTTGGAACTTTCACTGTACTTTCCTTCAACCTTGCAATTTCTTCAAACCATTTGGATGCTAACATCTCAAATAACAGTGAGATTCCCAATAGTTAACTTCATAGTAAATTTCTCAAAGGTAATTTCTCCAAAGTCATCAGAATTGCTCTACTTTCAGCAGAAATCTTTCCTTTCAGTGATATTTATGTAACATAAAAATTTGCTGTTTTATGCAGAAATATTTTTTAAATGGACCAGTTTTTATTCCTATTCCTAAAATACTTATATAAAGAATTTATCATTTTAATAAAGTATGCCAACCTATCTGCCTTTCCCAGAGATGCTGAAAAGGATCTGTTGAACCGTGCACTGTCGTTCCAATCCTACTCCATATCCCAAAGGTTTGTAAAACATAATGACTGGGTGGAGGTCAGTAGCAGAGAAAACCAAACATCGCTTAGTCCTGTATGGAGATCTATAGTGCCTTGAAGCTATATATGATCACACAGAGCAAATTCTCTCATAAAAAGCAAACCGTATTTTCTGGATAATTTTCAATAATAGCTCAGTTTCTACTCTTTCTCCATATTTCTTCCCTCATACTGTCTTTGCCATGAATAGCTTTTTCTCCTTCTTATGTGTCTTGAAGGAAGTGTCTGGCTTTGTACTTCACTGGTAAATGTTAGATTTCTCCTCTGTTGTGTTTCTGTTGACCTCACATCTTTCCTTCCCTCCCCAACCCAATGCTCCCATGTACGAGCAGCTAACAGAGACACTAAAATAGTTACCTGAGGTTTTTAATAAAACCCACCTTCAAACAATCCCAAGGCGATTCCTTTACTGTGCTATGCGATTTGTTGACACGTATGCCACGTTAAGACAAAAACAATAAGGAAAACTGAAGCAACATACAAAGGTCTCTTTGAGGGACTAGAAGCATTTATTTTTAAGTACTTGCTTTATTGTCCACGAAAGTAATAAATTGATACCAGTTGTTTTTGGAGTTTTTTCAGACCAGAAATCTAAGTATTATTATCAGTTGTAAACGTCCTGTGATTTGTAGAACCCTGAAACTTGAAATTGATATTGAGGTTATTTGCTTTTAAGAGGCAGAATAGTATAGCAGCTAAACTCATGGACCTTGGAGCCAAATTGCCTGGGTTTGAATCAGTCTCTTCTCCACTTTTTAGCTGTGTGAACTTGAGCCAGTTATTTCTTTTCTGTGTCTATTGTCTTAGCTATAAAATGAAGATAATAATAGTATCCACTTCATGGTTAATTAATGTAAAGCACTTAAAAGAGTTCCTGGCACACCGTAAGTTACATGTGTCTAATATTACTAATTTCTAAATTATTTTTTAAATTAAGATTTTCCTAGAGTGCTCCTCATCCTATATACAGATGTATAGCATGGTTTACCTAGTGATTATTCTTCTTCCTTTCATATGAATGAGATTAAAAATTAAATTGTCTGCTCTGAATATGTATCTATTTAATAATTTCTACACTTTAAGTTTCTTTTTCATGTTTCGATTACACTGCACCTTAGTTGGAAGTATCTGAAAACTCTTAACAAATATGTTTTGTTACTAAAGTCTCTTTTAAAGTTAAGGTGTGAGAATTATTTAATCTACTTAAGGATAGTGACTACTTTCACCTGCAAGATCTAGCAAAGAGAAAAAAAAGAGAGAGAGGAATTTGGAAAGGGATGGAGGTGGGTCTTAAAGAAAATATAGCTGAAAATTTCTCCATCAGTGGTTCCTTCTTCGTTGTTGCAGCAAACTGTTAGCGCACTGTCGAGGCGTGAGCTGTCAACGCTCCTCCCGTCCTCAAGGTGTCTGCGGCTGAATAACGTGGGAGGCGCTCCCGCGGCACCCAGCAGCTCAGTCAGAAATGTCTGCTAAAGACGGAATTAAAGATAGAATTCTTGGTTAGTTCACAGAGGAGTTCTTCAGACTGGGACTTTATTAAATCTAAAAAGGAGTTGTTGAGAGTGACAAAATCCGAACTCTACGTTGAGAGTGATGTAAACTTTAATTCTGCGATCATAAGAGCTAATGCTCTGTCGTGTGCTAAATACTTACTAATTATTGTGTGCTAACAACAATTCTATACGTTTAGTTCATTTTATAGGTATTTAAATGGAAACTTTAAGGAGAAGAAGCTTGCCTGGGGTCACGTGGCCAGTCAGTGGCCTCAGAGTGGTCTACCTGACCACCGCATCTAAAGCACATCCTGTTCAGGCCCGTCCCTCTATCACACTTTGCCTGTTCTATATCCTTCATTTGAAATTCTCATTTATTTATTCATTTGCTTATTTACTTTTGTCTTCCTGACACTATTATGTACATCACAAAAAAGCAATACAGTGCCTGGTACCTAATAGGCTGAATTTTATTAAATGAATAAATGTTTAATACTAATTCATATGATCCTTAAAATAATCCTACATCACAATCATTATTTTAGTATTATCTTCCTTTTACAGATAGGAAAACAGAAACAGTTGGGTGAAAACAGAAGAAGACCTGAAGACATACTGTAAACTTTGAATTCAAGGCTAGATTTATTTTTACTCAAAGCCTGTTCACTTTCCTATATCCACACTAATAGTCTCTCCTCAGAAACATCCTTGAAACTAAGCTGGTAAAATATAATACTGGCAAATAAGAAGGATAAAATCAAAAGTTTAAGAATCAGTTAAAACATGGAAAGAGCAGAAAAACAGATACTTTTTAAAAAGTGTCATTTCTGTTTGGGTATCAGATCAGTCTTCTTTCTTTGGACTTGTCAAAACCAATGACTGACACCATCTTGTGATTTATGCTGCTTGTTTCAAAACAGAGTGTATTAATAGAAAATCTGAGGTATAGTTAAGACCAACAGATCAGCTGACGATTGTTACTGAAAAGATAGCTGTTTACTCACGATTCCCAAGAGAAGAGGGCACGCCCTTCCAGTGGGGGCGACATGGGGAAGTACTGGGGTTGGTTACAAGGCGGAGGAAGAGGGAGGAACTGTGGGCAAGAACTTTTATTGTGGTTTCTGAGGGAAGAATGGGCAAAGTAGTATAAGCAGGCTTACGACTGGCTAGTTTGAATAATTTCTGCAGGCTCTGGCGTATAGGGGCCTCCTTCATTGCTCCCTGGCCTGGGTGATTAGGGAAGATTGACAGTGGCCCAGAGTGAGAACCCAATAAAGGAGATGGTTAGGGATGAGCTCTGGATTGGTTTGAATTTGAAAAGCACACTCATGGGCGAGTTGTTTACGATCTCTAGGAATTGGCTAATGCTGGGCAGGACAGTCCCTCTAGGGTCAGCAAGGCCTCATATGTAAAAGCATGAGAATGCAGAAAATAAAAAGATATGGTTAATACATTCCTCAGCTGTGCTTCTGAGATACTGATTCTAGAAAAACCACTAAAACCACATTGCTCATCTACTTGGGTTGCAGCCAGTCCCTTGAAACAAGTGACAGATTTAAATTCAACTGATTGCTCCTTAAACATTTCATATAATTTGCATTATATAGAATAAAGGCAAAAATGTGCAGTATGTTTTCTGTTATCTTTTCTTAAACTTTCTTCAACATCTTGACCTTTATTTTCTAGGAGAAGAAATAATCATTTAATACAATAGAGTGGTTCTCAATTGGGAGCAATTTTTTTCCCCAAGGGAACATTTGGCAATGTCTGGAGATATTTCTGGTTTTTACAACTGAGGGGGATGCTAGTGGCATCTAGTGAGCAGAGACCAAGGGTGCTGCTAAATGTCCTACAGCACGCGGAATAGCCCCTGCAACAAATCACCATCGGGCTCAAGATGTCAGCAGTGGTGGCGTTGAGAAACCCTGATACATGCAGTGATTCTGGATTCACCTTCTACTAACTTGCATATAGAGAGATCTGGAAACACTTTCTGTTATGATGTTAGAGAATAAAGTGTAAACTTGAGAAATGAATCTGAATTCTGATTTTTCCCTTGCTGTTCACGTCCTTCCTTGCTCCTTGCCTGATTTTGGAGATAGAATTCAACTCTATGTAACTGTATTTAAAAACTCAGATTACTATTTTTCAAGTCCGTGTTATAATTGCAAAATTACATTAAAAAGAACCCTTAAATTTGTTTATATACTTGTTGGAAAAGAATGAGGAATAGTGGATGGAAAAGGTCATTTATATGGAAGTACTTACCCATTCAACATTCAATGAGTAAATCTTCGCTGAGTGAGAACTTAGGTTGATAAACTTAGAGCATTGAGGAAGTGCCGATGTCCTTTATTTCACCTGAAGTTTTCTTTTCAATAATATTCAGCCTGGATTAAAAGGTGACACCATTAGTGTACTTCTCTTTCTACACAACATTCTAATAGAGGTTAAAAGGCAAAACACAGAGATCACTGAGAACAAGAAAAAATCGTATCAATTGAGTGGGACTATTGAAAGAGGAGGAGATCTAGAATTTAGAAACTCCAGTGAAACAGAATGTTAACAAGATGGGCCTACATCTTCCAGGTGACACCTGTGAGCTTAGTGATCATAATGCCCAGCAGGCCCCATTGCCAGAGTTTCTGACTCAACAGGTCGGGGTGGGGCCTGAGAATTTGCATTTCGAACAAGATGTTGCTGAAACTGCTGGTGCAGGACCGACCCACTTTGAGAACTACTGATTGGTAAATTTAGTGATTCCTCATCCATGAAGTTATTTAATCTTCACACAACCCTGACTAATAGGTGTTATTATTTTCATTTTATTCAAATGGACACAGAGACTCAGAGTATTAAACAGATTACCCAAGCTCACCCAAATGATGTGCTAAGAAGGAACAAGAGGGAGTTCTGTTCTGATACCAGTTTTCTGACATCCCTTCTTTGATATCTGGTATTCTCCTAACACTGTATTTAATCATGCTTTGTTTCTGAAGGAGTTTCTATCTATATGTCATTTCCTCCATTATTTATGGCAGGTGCCATATTTACGTCTAACCTAGACATTTTCATTCTTTCTTCATTCATGAATGAGGCACTGTCTATGAATTGGATAAAAATCTTAAGTATATAATAATAGACAGAATCCAAGTTTCAGAGAGGGTGTGGATGACATTTTTATTACTTATTTTAGACACAGTGATATTTGGCCTGGTGTCACATGTTCAATTATTACTGTACTCTCTTTATTACTAACTATGGACCTGAATTTCAGAGGTTGAAGCAAAAGAAATTTGGAGGGTGAAAGTGAATTAACTGTTATTGAATCTTAATAACTTAAGCTGGACACTTTATTAAGCCCAATATTTCACTTGCTTTCAATAAGGAGAGAGGAAAACTGGGAGACTATAGTAGGGTAATATGCAGGCAAAATTAAAGTATTCTTCATGAAGAATGGACTCCTTAATGAACTAAGAAGAGTCTTAGGATTGCTAATATGCTAATATATCATAATTTGGATTCAAATTAAGTAGCAATGGATCCATGCTTTCTGCAATACCATCTTACGAGGCAAAATTATGCCAGTTGACTCTTGTTTTCAGAGTCTGGAACTCTATATTTCTCAAGTCTGTAGCTTTAAAGTTTTTTTATTATATATATTTTCATATTTATTTCCAGGCACTTTGCCTACTTTTGTTCTGGTCTTTCCATTTTTTTTTTTTCTCTCCTTCACTGTTTGAGTCCAACACAAACGGTGCCCTTTCAACACACAGTTCTGCTCATTATTTAAGATGGAAATAAGGCTAGAAAGGCATTTTCTCATGCTATTTCTAGGACACCTCAAATTCAGCTTTGCCTCTAGGCCAATTCCTACAGAAAACCGAACCAAAAGCTTCTGGAAAACCTAACCAGTGTCTTCAGCAAAAGAAGTTTTAGATTCCATGGCCCATTTACCATCTTCTCCAGTGAATAACAAATTGGTTGGACTGTATTGCCATTATAAGACTATCATAGCAGTAAATTTTATGGAATAACTCAACCATAATTACAAAGAAAAACCAACATAGCAATAAAGCAATTTTAAAGACTATTTCTCATTTAGACCAAATTTTCTATTCTCGGAAAATGGTCATCCGAAACCCAAGAAGGGTCAGCGTGCAAGAGGCAAACAGACTGCTGACGTGTTCTTTAAAAAGCACCTCTTTTTACGTGAGGGCTTGGATTTTAGGCTGTAAAAATGCATCCTCAAATTTTGTGGGAACAAAAGTGTCTCCAGAGAAGTGAGGGTGTAGAATGTGTTCTCACAAGGAGCTTCCTGGAATATAAATCTATGATTGCTCTTTATATGCAGAGTCTCTGCTTGCCTTGCAAAGCCTTGTAATTTGGATGGAGACACTGAAGCAGAGTGCTCACCTTTAAAGCTGGAACTTCAGTCTCCAAATAGCTTAACTTACCTTTTGTTTGGTCTGGTGGGGCAGTGAGTTGGCCTCTTTTTCTTTCATCATCGGTTTGTCCAAAGTTCATGACTAATTGCTTAAAAAAATAATCAATCACCCTTGAAATGTCTTTAACTATTTTTCCTCTTTATTATTCCAATAGCCCTTTATTAAACACCTCCTTTGTATACAGTTCTCAGTATTAAAATTTTTTTCATCATCATACCATTGGAGCTTAAAGTTGAAATTTCCTTTTCTCTATTAACTTTAAAATAAATTTACACTGTCTTGTAGATGCAATAGCCATTCATTGTTTTGACTTGGCACTTCATCACATATTTAAAATTTTTGTATCCATTTTTTAAAACATGTTTGCATTTTAATATGTTCTACCACAGAACTATGGTAGAGACAGAGAGATGAATCTATCTGTCCTAGCAACATGAAAAACAAAACTAGACTTGAGGATTTCTATGTTCTCTTCAGGTGCTTTGTAATTGTTACCTGGACTTGTGGCAGGATAAAGCAAAGGTCCATCTTGAGTGCTTTAGTGTTGGGGGGTGTACTCTTTGTCCTGGTCTCCAAACTTCCCCTGGCATTGAGGCCCCCAGGGTAGAGAATGGAAAGAGCAGCATAGCTTCGTGGTTAAGGGCCTGGGTTGTAGTGCCAGACAGAACATTAGTTCAAATCCATGTTCTTTTGCTCCTTAGCTATGTGACCCTTGGATTCTTATTTATACTCAGTTGCCTTATTCTAAAAAAATGGGATTATATAGTTTCCTACTCAAAATATTCTTTTGATATTAAACAAGAAAATATGGAAAAAACATTAGGCGTAATGACTGGCATTGAGTAAGTACTCAATATAGAATAGCTCTCTGTCATGTACAAGTTATCTGGTTCAGTGGCAGTATTGTTTTAATTTATATTGTTAACATCTGTTGCGGTCAGAATTGTTCTAGCACTACCCCACTCCTCCTTTTCTATATTTATTTCTCCAGGTTCCTGATGTATTTCTTCCATGACTCAATTTGACAAGTAACTAATTTGATGATGGCTAGGGAGGAAGGCAGTTTCTAAGTCCTCCCAGAATATATGGATCTTCTGCAGAATTGGTCCCTACATTGTTTTAAAGGGATGCTAAAGCAAAAGCTGGGTTTTGACAACCACGTATGAAAACTTTAGGAGATGGATCAGCTTTAGTGCATGCATTTTCCTACGGAAATGACACTGCTTATTCTCTCACCACGTAAGATCTGTCTATATAGAAATCATTGAGCTGTCCTCCGAATTTGTTGACCTAGCTATTCTTTGAGCAGAGGACTACACTTTATCCAATTTAGGGGAAACTTAGTTGGCAGGCCATGAGAAAATTTCAGGGCACAAAAATATTAAAGAAACTTTGCCGTTATCCAGAGCCAATGTCCCATAAATTTCTGGACAATGCGTGAGAAGGAAAAAAGGGAGACTGGTGAGTGGAAAAGTGGAGAGAAGGTGTTTTCCTGGTTCTCCTCAAACTCCTCTGACTCTGAGGGTTCCGTCTCCTTTATTGGCCCATTCTTCTCCTTGCACATTAAACATTGGAGTTTCCAGGGTTCCTCCTTCACACTAGTGCTCTTCTTACTACACACTCTGGAGCGATCTCCTCTACTGTTGGGATCTCGATTACCACTTATATCTACCTCTCAGGCATATCCCCTGATACTCATATTCTTAGTTCCAACTGCTGGTTGGATATTTTCTTCTATGAGTTTTGTGGGCTGTTCAATTTCAGTGCATATCCACGTAAAACCTTTGTGGAACTAACTCAACCACTCCTCTCCCTGTCATTGGTAGATTCTCTGTCTTACCACTGTCCACCTATTACCTAACAGAAATCTGAGAGTCATCTGTGGGTCCTTCCTTCAGCACCCACATCCGTTAGGATCTGACAATTTTACTTCTTATCTATTTCTTGACTCTATCTCTTCCAAACTGTCTGCTACTTCAGTGCATTAGATTATATTTATTTTTGCAGTAGATTAGGTTTAACCTCCACACAGCCATCATAGTGGTGGGTCTGAAATGCAAATCTGATCATTTTTCTCCCAGCCATGAAATAAAGTCCAAACTCTTAAGGTGACACAAAAAGCCTTTCACGATGTGGCACTGACTGGACCACTCACTGTCCATACTCGGTGCTCCAGCAATCTGGACAGGCTACTGGATCTCTGCATACAGCAGATTACCTCTTTCTCTGTGCCCATTTTTTTTTTTTTGAGTTGTCTCCTTGGCCTTTCATGCTATTCCTTACCTTTCCACCTGCCTAACTCCTACACATTCTCTAAGTGTTAGATGAGATGGTCATTTCCCCCTGAAGCCTTCACTGAATTGATTTCCCTTTAGGTTGGATTACCATTTGTCATAATTTGGGTTCTCCAAAAGCACCCCTCAAGGGGAGGATTCATGTGAAAGTGTTAGGAGGCCCTCCCAAGAAATATCAACAAGGGAGTGGAGAAGTGGGACCAATAAGGGAAAGGAAGCAGACAGGTAAAGGTGTGTTGTCATGAAAAGTCCTACGAGGGTAACTTTGGCTCAGCCTCAAAAGGGACTGCTGAAAGAGTGTAGGTCACACCTCAAGAGTTGTCTTGATTGGTGTGAGGGAGAAAGAGTAATTATAGTTCTTCATCTTTCAGCCACTGTTAAAGAGTTCTCCTCCAGGAGAATGTAAATTCTCAGACATTTTAAGCACTTTGCATGAACAATCAAGGTGGGCTGGCAGTTGTGAGTGAAAGCACACTCCAGGAGAGTGTGCACAAAAATGGTCAAGGGATGGAGGAGTAAGAGTGGAGCATCTGCTCTAGATTCCATTCTGGCTGGTCCCATAGTACTGTCACATCCAAAAAGTGAGGTTTATTTTGGTCACAGTAGCAAGGGGAAACACACTGCAGAGAGACTGCAGGCCATCTCAGTAAGAGAGGGTGTGGAGGGCTTTCCACAAGGGTCGCTTGTGCTGAATGATTCTCACGAGGGGTCAGGGAGGTAGTCATCAGCTTTCTATTGATACTGTCAAGGGGCGAGGCAGTTCAGTAACTGAGTATCTCAGTGATCTTTGCGCAGGAGGCAAGAGGAGTGAAGTGAGGCGGGTGGCACTGGTGCAGGGGAAGTAGCAATCCACTCAGAAGAAGGTGTTAATCATTTTGCAGCTACAGTGTGGCCTTGGAGATGTCATTTTATTGTATTCTGTTGACCTTGACCATGTCTGATTGGAAGCATTGTTGATATTCTGTTAGAAACATCACAGTATAATTACCAGCTGGGCTGATTTTCACTTTCTCACTAATCATCATTATGAGTTAGTCCATAAATCCTACCACATGGGGAAGATTGAACAACTAACATATTACTTCTTTTCGAGGGTTTATGGTTTAAAGTAATTTCTCCTAAAACACAGTCACAAACAAGCTTGTAATATATCAAAGTCACTTGATTGGGTGCAGGTACAACAGTCCAGTTTGTATTAGGTGGTTACCATCAAGAGATTTTAGGCAGAGGGTTGGGATTGGCAATCTGGTTGATGCAACAGTCTGGCACGTACTTAACATGCTCCTACTCCACTTGCTTGGAGCTTGGGGAGGAGGGGGAGGGAGCAAACCACATGTTTCTTCTTTTGAGATGGACAGATTTCCAAAGTGACTCTTACTTGCTCAATGGAACTCAATTATCAGTCAAGGTCCCTGCACAAAACAGATGACACATTCAGATTGGGTAATTTCAAGAGAGTGTAATAAAGGGGTCATTTAAAAAGAAGTGGGTAGAATACAGGGAAACCATATGAGTAATCTAGGACACAGGGCTGGTGGAGACTCTGTAATTACTCCTAGGCCTGAAGGAGTGAGGGGAGGACTTGATAGAATCTAGAGACACAGCAGGCTGTGAGAAGAGGATGACCTCACAGGGAAGTGACATTCATTCAAGGGATTCAGCAAGCTGGGGTGACCCTCCTCTGAAGGAGCCAGGGGAAAAATGCCCAGACTTCATTTCCCAATGTCTTACTGGTGTTTCCACTGACCAACACAACAGGAAGGCAAAGAGCTGGGGAGCTGTTTGATAAGGTCCATTCAAACCATCCCCTTGGGACCCAAAGCAGGGTGGACCAGGGTGGAGAGTGAATCTGAAGGGGAGATGGAAGGACTCTGGCACAGCTCATCGGGAGATCTCTGAATTTGCTTTCATCTGAATTGTCATACTTATGTCAACATAGAGGAATATGAACCAAATTGGCTCAGGGGAAGGTTTGCAGTGGATAGCAATGTTCTGGCACCTGCTGCTTCGGGCCATAAAATATTCTTCTGAAGATTACTCGAATAGCTTTTACCAGATTACATTGTCTCCAATTACAGGTGGAATAATAGAGTGCAAAACACAGAAACTTGGATTGTGGTCACCTGTGAATACGACTACAACAAGTATACCCGCGACTTCCATCCAGTTATCTCAGGAATATGTGTACCTGGGTCATTTTACAGTTGTTTACGAACATGTCAAAGGATTGTTTCACAGGTAATTCACTTGTATCATGACGTGTGGACTTGTCTAAAGTTTTTCAATAAATCTTAATGTAGCTAGGTAGAATCAAGGCTCTCTTAAAAAAAAGAGACACTTGTGCACCATGTAAAGAATTTAGAGAATGCAGTTTTTAATTGAGAGCTATTTGAATGGAAAAACAATTGACCACTTAGTGGTTTTCTCATGAGCAGGGTGCATTGTCAAGATCTCAGAAGTAGTTGAGACTAGGGAGAGGGTGCTTGTTGGGGGTAGGATGGGGAATACTAATGTCAACAGCTCTTCAGGGAGAGACCAGTGGAGGGTAAATTAGGTGAAAGGATCAGAGAGGAAACATCTACCTAAAGCAAAGACGTCTATAGTGATATCTGTATTATCTCCTTTATCTATAGAGCAAAAGAACAAAAAATATAAGTATTAAAAATGGTGACTTGAGGGGGCCACCCGGTGGTGCAGCGGTTTAGTTCGCGCTTGGCAGCCTGGGATTCGCAGGTTCGGATCCCGGGCGCCCGCCGACACACTGCCTGTCAGCCATGCCGTGGCGACGTCCCATATAAAGTAGAGGAGGATGGGCACGGATGTTAGCCCAGGGCCAGTCTTCCTCAGCAAAAAAGGGGAGGATTGGCAACAGATGTTAGCTCAGAGCTGGTCTTCCCCACAAAAAAAAAAAAAAAAAAAAATGGTGACTTGATAAATATAAAACGACCCAGGCAAAGGGTCTTCCTCGGGAATGAGGGGAATTTCTTTGAAGTCTGAGGACAGGTATGTTACTGAATTTCTATGAAATAAGATTAAATTAGTACATATAAAACAGCACCTTTAGGGAAAATGTTAGACTGATTATAGATATGAAAAGAAAGAGTAAAGATTGGAGTAATTCAGTTTAGAGATGCTAAGAATAAAGAGGAAAAATAAACACGACAGATGCAAGAAATAATATGGAAACCGGTAAATAAATACTACTAAGAAATCAGTGGTCCATCTGTATCTTCCTTTTAGGGTTATGCGGCACAAGATGTACCTTTTAGAGGCCTGACCAAAGAATGGAAAAACTTTCGACAACAGTTGCCCATCTCAGCCCCTGGATGTCCGTGTGACCTGGGGCAAGTCTCTGCATCTGATGCCTGTTCGAACCCTCGTCTCTGAAGGACAGAGTTGAGATAGGTAATCTGGAAAGATTTTTCCATGCTAAATTTACATTATACTAAATAACCCCGTATCCTACCACAGACACTAACCCTTATTCACTCATTTATGAGGTGTAACTCACAAATAGTAAGTTTGTGCACAAATCTTGCATGTAGAGCTCAGTGAAATTTTACACAATCTGTAATCATCACCCAAGTCAAGACATAGAATATTTCTAGCGCCCCAGTAGATTCCCTTGTGCTGCTTCCCGGTCGATATTCTCCTGCTTAAAGGTAGTCGTCGAATCTGACATCTACTTCAGTAGATTAGATTTGCCTGTTTTTGAACTTCACAAATAGTATTCAAAATATCATTATTTAACATAGCTATTAGTGTTATTCAAAACAGATACTTGTAACTATAATGGGTGTTAATTGCCTCAGTAAGGTGTTGTGCAACTTTATGTGCTCTTGTGTTTTATGCAACTAAGGTGATTCAAATAAAAAAAAAAACACTATATTTATTGCGCTGCAAGCTACTTGGGTAGTTTTCTTCCAAATGGGAATATCCCGCCTTCCTGAACAGGAGTATCCAATTCTCACTCAATTTCAGGGTCCAGTTCAAGTCCACTGTCTCCGAGAAGCTTTTTCATAACTATTCCAGTTCACTTTAGTGCCCTGTTTTCCGAACTCTGTGTAGTTCCTGGTCTACAATACTTAGCATGGACATTAATCACACGGTGCTTCACATTATTTAACTTCCACATATTTGTAGTGCCTTCTTTCCAAAAAATTGCACGTGCCAACGAAAAGACAGTTTCATCTGTTATTTTTTTTAAATCCCAGAATAATGTAAATGCCATTGAATAAAAGTGGTTGACAGTATGCATGTGTGTGTGCTGCTTTCTCTGTTATATAATCACCGTGTAGGAATGTGGGCTCTGGAGTCAGGCGGTCTGAATTTGGACTGAGGCTACCGTTTATAAGCAGTGGGCTCATGGGCAACTTACTGAACTTCTTAAGGTCATGGCAGAATTTACACATAAAGCGCTCAGCACTTTTCATCTTGACTAAGATTTTCAATCTTATTATACTGTATTGAAAAACCACCTGTTATGTATGGTTCTATCACATTTTCACTAACATTGTTCTGATCTTAGAATCGAGCTAGTGAATTGTGTTTAAATGCTTGTCCCTCAGAAAATTGTTTCAGAGTGACACCTTTTAGGTGATCAGTTAAAGAAATAACTTTCTTTCCCACTTACACCCCTGTTAGTTTTAATCCATGCTACTAGAAAGAATTGCCAATACATTCTGGTGCAGCATCTACTAGGCTCTTAACAGGTGCCAACGCTGTGATAGGGGTGTGCGTGCAGGGTTAGATTTCTACTAGGTGGCCTGAGTACTGGGTAACAGGTAATGGGAATGATGTAAAATGTCACTATCCAAATATCTAGAGTAGTTTTTTCTAAAAGTTTTTTTCAGTAAAATCTTTGAAATTAATACAATTAGAAGTAAAATATTAGAAAGAATATCAAACTATATCTTTTTCCAAATGACTTTTAGCCACTTTTAAACTCAAGGAAATGAAATATTTATTCATATCCAAAACTTTAGTAATGAGTATATAATTTGGCTGAAAAATTGCTAGAGGGAAATTAGGCTAACATATATTAAAAATTAGTGGAAAGTAATTCTTTTGAGGATTATAATTGAAATGAATGGTAGTCTTGCCTACATATATTCTAAAAGCACTGACCATTTTAAATTAAGCCTTGAAATGCAAGAGCTGGGGAGAGAAGGAACACATTGCCACACACTGATGTGGTCACAATATGGGCGCAAAACTGGGCTGTGGATCTTTTTCTGAATCAGCCTTATGTTCAAGTCAGCATATCATTTAAAAAAAAAAAAAAACAAGCGAAAAACCAAAAACAAACAAAAAAACTTTTCATGGACTCCCAGATGAATGTGGCTTTCCTGTGATATTAGAACTAATTGAATTCTGACATAATACCCCATTCCTCTCCTCTATTCCAATTCTTGGGTACTTTTATAGCAATTTTGGTCATATTCTGGTAATGATGTAGATTTATGGAGGATTATAACAGATGATTCATACAAAGTCTTTTTTTTTTTTCATTTCTGGAATCCTCTTGGCACGACTTTCAAAACTCAGCCACTAATAGAACATAAATATAGAGTGGCTAGGTTTCTATTTCTAGACAAAAGTGTAGTAACTACAGTACTGAAGACCTGGGGCTGGTTGGATCTTGGTACTTCCAAATCAGCAAAACATACTGATTTGCAACTTTTTAGGGTCATGTTCATTCTGTGTTCATCTTGGTGCTTTGCAATCACATGGCTGGTCTTTGGCAATTGTTCGCATATACATTCCATGTTTTTTTTCTTTACATTTTTTCCTCTTATTTTTGAAGAGATTCATTTGTGTTCTAAGAACGTTCTGGGAAATTTGGCGGTGAACAGGTATAGAGCAAATATGTAAAACTTGTAGATTTTTTTTGTTAAATTTGCTGACAAATTTTAATACCTCTTTCTCCAAAACAGTTAGCACCTGCTGTCTAGTATACTCAGTACATAACATGGTAGTAAAATTGGAACTGGACTTCATTTTGATATACTTGCAATAGAAATAAATTTTTTACTTTTAAGGAAAAGGAGAATCTGTCCCAGCGTGTGAAATAATACAGAAAAAACAAAAAGACTATATCAACCTGAATATGTAAGTTCAAATTTGCCATTTAAAATTGTTTATTTTCAACTTTTTATCTAAGCTTGAAAACAAATAATATCCAGGTTCCTTCATCTTTGGAAAGAGAAACTAATTTAATTTTTTTTTTAACTGAGACTTATAATTCTTTCACATTCACCAAATCTTTACTGAGGGCCTGTCACGTGCCAGATCTTTGGTAAGACCTAGTGGTGAGTGGAGCAGATGCACACATTGCCCGGCCTCCTAGAGCTTACAAAAGAGTCACACATTTTCTTCATGTCTTTTTATCTTGCAATGCAATTTGTACACTAATTACATATAATTGACTTTTCAATATATGTATATATACATTCTTAATTATATCACATAAATGATGACTGATTCAAGTGTGTAGTGACTCAAAATACTATGTTTAGCTTTTTGTATTGAGGTATAATTGACATATAACATTATATTAGTTTCAGGTGTACAACATAATGATTCAATATTTGTATATATTGCAAAATGATCGCCACAATAGGTCTAGTTAATATTCATCACTATACATAGTTACAAGTTGTTTTTCCTTGTGATGGGAACTTTTAAGATTTACTTTCGTAGCAACTTTCAAATATACAATACAGTACTATTGTCACCATGCTGTACATTACATCCCCATGGCTTATTTATTACTAGAAGTTTGTACCTTTTGACCACCTTCACCCATTTCACCCATTCCCCACCCCCCACCTCTGGCAACCACCAATCTGTTCTCTGTATCCATGAGCTCGTTTTTCTTTTTAATTTTTATTTTTTTAAATTTTATTTATTTATTTTTTTGTGTGTGAGGAAGACGAGCCCTGAGCTAACATCCATTGCCAATCCTCCTCTTTTTTTGCTGAGAAAGACTGACCCTGGGCTAACATCCATGCCCACCTTCCTCTACTTTATATAGGACGCCGCCACAGCATGGCTGACAAGCAGTGCATTGGCCCGACGCCCGGGATCTGAACCCACGAACCCTGGGCTGCCAAAGTGTGACCTAAACCACTGCGCCACCTGGCTGGCCCCTTGATTTTTCTTTTTTAGATTCCACATATAAGTGAGATTATACAGTATTTGTCTTTCACTGACTTATTTCACTTAGCAGAATGCCCTCAAGGTCCATCCATGTTGTTGCAAATGGCAAGATTTCCTTCTTTTTTATGGGTGAATAATATTCCACTGTGTATACATATCACACCTTTTTATTCATTCATCCATTGATGGACTTAAGTAAATAATGCTGCAGTGAACATGCGGGTGCATATATCTTTTCAAGTTAGTGTTTTCTTTTTTGGCTAAATTTCCAGAAGTGGAATTGCTGGGTATGGTAGTTCTATTTTTAATTTTTTGAAGAATCTCCATACTGTTTTCTACAGTGGCTAAACCAATTTACATTCCCACCAACAGTGCACAAGGGTTCCCTTTTCTCCACATCCTTGTCAACACTTGTTATCTCTTGTCTTTTTGATGATTAGCCATTTTAAGAGGTGTGAGGTGATATCTCATTGTGGTTTTGATTTGCATTTCCTTGATGATTAGTGATGCTGAGCACCTTTTCATGTATCTGTAGGCCATTTGTATGTCTTCTTTGGCAAAATTTCTTTTCAGATCCTCTGCCCATTTTTTAATCAGATTGTTTTACGCTTAGCTTTTATGAAATGCTCCTTCTTAAGAAAAAAATCTGTATATTAGCTCCCAGCATTCTTGAATGTTTACATTTTGTTGCTATCAAATAAAGGTACAAATAATTGCTAAATAATGCTATTTAAAAATATTTATAAATGAGACACAATATTTGTGTATCCAAATTGTATTTTAAGCACATATACTTTAATCAAAGGCAGACTAAAATGATAATCGATATAGCTGGCATTTGCATTAACACAGGACATTTATTGAAAATATATTTGTCAAATTAAGCACATTTATAGTGCATATGGATGCTGGATAATTAAAATAACATCTGCATAAGAGGTTACTTTAAAAACGGACACAGAGAAATGTCTTAATTTCCATATGCTTTGAGTAATTGTATTTTAATATCCTTTTCTCCTCAGAAGTGATTATTTAATTTATTTTTTATGAGAATTCAATACATTTAAATTTGTTCTTTTTCCAGATATATTAAGGAACTAGTAGATACTGTGACTTTGAGCTGATGCTTTATTTCAAGCCCAAAATATTTAATTATTTTTGTAGAATATTGATTGGGCTTAGTTTGGGTGTTATATTCTCTACTTTCTGTGTCTCTTATTGAAAAGATGAGTTTTACATTTTATGCATATATACTATGGTAGACTATGTGACTGCCTAGATCCCTCTTCTGGATTCCAGAAGTTACTCTCTTAGTTGCTGGGATTGCTACTAGAAGAAGGCCCTCAGCTATCAGCCCTCTTTGGGGATTGTGTCAAATCCCCTGCCCCAAGCAGCCCACATCCAATAGCTGATCAATGTGGGGTATGAAGACCCATCTGTTCTAAAGGGCTTTCTAGCTCCACAGCTCCCATGGGGTCAGCTGAGGATGTTGGTGTTGGGATTGTACCACAGTTCAGCTTCACGGCTACCAAATCTTCCCTCCCACAGGTGTTGATTCCAAGAGCTCTCCCAAGTAGACTCTCCATCTTGGAGTGTGCTGCCTGGGGAACCCAGGCTGTGAAATGTGCCCATTGACTCAGAAGCCAAATGTCTTGATGGCATTGCAAATCGACAGTAAATTCTAGCAGCTATTACTGCATTGAAATATATTCTGGTCAATTAATCGATGTAAATATTAAAGAAGATAGAGCATCTTGATTTAACTAATATTTTCTGATTCGCTAAAACAATCAGCTTCTTCACTTACTCATAATTAGCTAGTAATTAATTAAAAGCAGATGGGGGCCCAGCCCGGTGGCGCAGCAGTTTAGCTCGTGCTTTGGCAACCAGGGGTTCACCGGTTCGGATCCCGGGCGCCAGCCGACGCACTGCAGCGTCCCATATAAAGTAGAGGAAGACGGGGACGGATGTTAGCCCAGGGCCAGTCTTTCTCATAAAAAAAGAGGATTGGCAACGCATGTTAGCTCAGGGCTGGTCTTCCTCACACACACACACAAAAAGCAGATGGGCAATATGGCAAATAATTGAACTCATCAGAAAAACAAACAAATCCATAATAATCACCTTTTTCTTTTGTGAAAGTCTTTACACTATTTTG
Organism: Tapirus indicus; assembly: GCA_031878705.1. Lineage (NCBI taxonomy): Eukaryota > Metazoa > Chordata > Mammalia > Perissodactyla > Tapiridae > Tapirus > Tapirus indicus. Next base: position 7,786,168 of record CM062933.1, read on the forward strand.
ACCGGCAGATTGAGCAGGCTGTGGTCTGATTTTAAACAAAGGAAAAGATGAAACAGATGCTCGTTAATCATGCTGGAACTTATAAAACAGCTGTTGCTATGGGAGATATTGTCCTGGTATTTCTTTTGAATTTTACATGTGGACATTTACTTCCTCTTTGGCATTGCAAATTACAGGAGTGATTTAGGTTGTTCTAAAACACATAACTCCCTTCACTATTTGAAGGCATAGCCTTGTTTTTTGGCATCCGTTTGAAGGTAAGGCCTTTCCAGCAAAGCAAGGAAATGTCTCTGAACTATAATTTGCTCACTGAAAACGTGTTTTGTTATTAGTACAATTTCTCAAGAAAGCTGTAAAGAATAGAAACTGTGCTTAGGGAGTTAAAATAATACCGCCGTTTCCCCGTCCAGTTTTTCCAGGTGCAGCGTCTGCGCCTCTCAAACAAAATCCATAGTTTCGAAATAGAATAACCCCTGCGCATGTATCAGTAGTCAAACCCAGAGAAGTGGGGGCTTATCCAAGAGAAACATGATTAAAAATTCAGCAAAAGACAGAAATCTGGACATGCACCAAGCAACTTTTCATCAGCATGTCTGTCCGAGAGGAAACATTTTCCAATGGCCTCCTTCCTTTTTCTTTACAAAAATTTAAAATTTTCTTTTAGAAACACTGCAGGGTTCACAGGCACTATAACAAACGAACTGCTTTAGGCATGAAAAAGTATTAATAAATGATGCTGTTTGTTAAAGGCAGCTTAGATGCCCCGCCCCCCTCAAGACAATGTCAAACCAGTGAGACACCAATTCTAGCAGATTTCTCTGCAGTCCACATGGGGACTTGCGGTGTGATTCTTCTAATGGCGCAGGGCTTGGGTTAGAGGACAGGGAGGATGTGGCGGGAACAAGAGCCCTATTATATGTGCTGACCTCTGTTAGGGAAATGGCAGAATTTCCAGAACTTGTTAACTGCTGCCTGCCATTCATTTACTGTCCGCTTAGGCGCCCTCCAACTCCAGCTGTGGATGCCGAAGCCCTGAAGGCAGGCGGAGTGGGCCTGGCGCCAGCAGAGGGCGCGTCCCTGAGCCCGAAGCCCAGGAGGCTTCCACCTGCCCGTAGGAAATGTACAACTCCGCTTCCAGTTGCAAGACTTCTCAACCCGACGTTATATGGCTTTAGGCGATAAACCGCCCTATCAGGCAGGAATATTTTAAGTCAATGCCGTTGAAAACACAGAGGGCTCAAGTGTGTTGCACCAAGCGGTGTTTACAGGAAAAAGAAAGCCTGGTGAATCATCTTTCTACTTTTAAATGGGAACTACCAACAATTTATATGTGCACATTGCAACTCTATGCATTTAAATCGACCAAGCATTAAATATTACTTTTCAGAGGATGACGCGGGAACAGAATGCTGCTTACCAAGGAAGTACCATAACAGAAGGATTTCAAAAGCCTCATGAGAAGGTGAGGAATTAGGGAGATATTTTGCCTTAGCTGTTTCATTTTTATCTACCCGTGTAACAAGGGGACTGTTCAGTATTCAGAAGGAAGTAGGAAACACAAAGGTCACCACCATCAGTAATCCTGAATTACAGCAAACCCACTGCAAGTGGCAGTTTGTCAATAGGTCATGATGTAGGTTGTAGCCTTAAATAAGGGAGAGGATGAGAAGAGCGGTGATGCTGGTAGAGGATTCGAGAATGGCTGCGTTGTTCTCCGATGGCTCTGCCACTCTCCTCCCAATGGATGTGCTACACAAATTAAAGTTGTGTCATCTTACACCTTTACAGAGTCCCTCAACTTGGTGTCATCGGCAAACTGATGAGCATGCCTTCCGTGTATTCATTCGAGTGACGTAAATATCGATCAGAGAGGGACCTATTGGTATGTGTCTAGGAATCTTCTGGGGTCACACCGTTTCATTAATCAGTATTCCTTGACATAGTTAGCCAAAATACGTCCTGCTAATTGCTTTAATTCAACCCACACTTTTTGTGCTGTCTGTGAGACCAAGACAAGTACAGTGCTTAAGCACAGACTTTCCAGTTAGCCTGCCTGGGTTTGAGTCTTGGCTCAGCTACACAGTATTATCTGCACATCTTTGATCAAATTACTTAACGTCTCTATGCCTTAGTTTCCTTATGAGTAAAATGGGGATGATACTAGTGTATACCTGTCGGGGCTTCTCTGTGGATGAGACGGTGAGTGACAAGCATGCATGCCAAGAGCAGCACTGAGTCCACAGTCAGTGCTGTCCAGGGTTTGCTGTTACTCTGCCATCATCATCACCAAGCAAATGGGGATCCCGTCAAGACTTGTTGGTATTTAACCTGTGTTGACACCCAGAGACCACTGTTCACTTCCAAGTGCCCACAAAATAAAGGTTTAAAAATCAGTTCTAGATTTTCCTGTAAATCGTCCCTGTTGAGGCATCCCCCTTTTACTGCACAGATTATATGGGCTAGGAAATGCTCAATGGGTATAAAATATGTAGTGAATATTAGATATCTAAGCTATGCGTTCTTCCCAGTATAGCATTACTTCTGCTGCAAGGGTTTTTTCTACCAGTAGCTAAAGTTGTCATACTTGGGGAAAAGCAAGTGGCTCTGCCACACCACTCTATGTCCTTGAGTAAGTTGCTTGACCTCACTGACCCTCGGGTTTTAATTTTTTTCTTCTTCTCTTATGAAATAGGAATAAGAATATAAATTTAATATATTTATTTGTTCAAAGGCAGTATGTTGAGTAACAATATATATCTTGCATAATCTAGGTTCTAGAGACATTTTATTTACATTCAATTCAATGTGAATAAAACAAAGTCTTTGCTGTGACAATAAACAGATATTAAAAGTGTCTAATACATGAAGTGATAAAAAGTGTTACAAGAATATAAAGCAGAATAAGGGGCTAAAATGATGTGGAGGAGGGGGCAGCAGATATGACAGTTTTTCTAATAGTGGTTGTTGGCATATTTGAAATTCTTACTATCATATATAATACTATGAATTCTTTTACTGCAGCTGAAAAGTTAGGAAATCTCTTAAAACTGTCCACAGGCACATGAGATGCTTCTTCAAGTGTCTTCTTCTGGGAGCTCACAGAGCATGGCTTGTGACATGCTAGGGCCCAAGGCAGGGGGCTTTTGGAGGATAGCTGCCCACCCCATGTAAGAAGCATCACTGCCCATGTACTGAGGAAAAGGGGATTTGCCCATGTTTTCATGGCTTCAATGTCTCTTCCTGGGAAAAGAAGATCATGATATTTGCAATTATTTCAGCAATGAATTGTTTGCTCTGGAATTACTCAAAATAAACTTAACATTGGAACTACCAGTATTTTCCATGTAGACACTTTCATTCTCACCTTGAAACTCCTTGGCTGAAGCATCAGCAGTTCACTGAATTACCTTTATTTCTACCCTAGAGCTTTCTCTAGAGAAGTCTGGATCCCCTTGTGCCTTTTCACTCCTTGTAGCTTAGAAAAAGCACAGTGCTGCTACAAACTGCGGCAACTGAAAGTTATTTCTGGGCTATTTGAAATACTTAATAAAAACTCCAGGAAAGTTGGCGATTTCTGCACAGCGTATGTGACCTTGATGTGTGAGCTGTCGTTCATCTGGCAAAGCCCCTGCAACACAACTGGATTCGTTCCTCAAGAAGAGTCAGCAGGCGCCGAAAGGATTCATAGGCTGAGCTTTGGTCAGAATTGTATGTTTTTAGGTTTTCTAGGACCCCAAATTGTCCATGACTGGTCCAGAAGACCCCTCGCTGACCGTTCCTCGCAGCATTCTTGTGGCGATTCCAGCTTTCTGCCAAGCCCTTCTTCTTCTCCAACTGAAGAGCCCTCAATGTGTAAATCAAAACTGGAAGTTGGACAGGGAGCTTGGACCTGAATTAAGGTCTGTTTTCTTTATTTTCCTTCTCAAATGGGGTTGTCTGAATTTTGAATCATGTTAGTTTGCTTACTCTGGCTGAATTTCTTATTTCATTGGTTCATTAATTCTTGATCTTAGATCGTAGTTTGTACTAATATTGTTTTCAGTTATTTCCAAAGAGGTCTTTGGAAATAATTTATTTTAGTTTTCAGGGAATATTCTGGGTTTCCCCTTCAAATTTACGAGCCTTGTCAATATTATCCACAACTTGGATGTCCAAACAGGCCTCCCATGTAGTTCGTTCTAGCTTTGCCCTTTGAATGTGCTCTGTGGCATAGATCCTGGGTTTTTAGATTTGACACTAACACTAAACTCCATGTCAACATGATATTTCTTATGTGTACAGTTGGACAGATGAATTATATAAAATAATTGTTGTGGACTTTATTAAGGTTCAAGTTCTCTTGTGTAGGGGAAACATGTTAAAACACTTTAAGGTCTCTTTAAATCTGAGCAACACTTGAATAAGTCATCACCACCCACAGGCTACCTACTCTGGTTCCATGCTATTTTTGTAAGTGCTTTCTATTTGGACTTTCAAAAATGCGAATGGGATGAGGGAGAGTAAATAGTCATCATTTGTTCTCTTCCAGGATCAGATTACATGATAGTTGCTAAGGTGATGTTCTACGCAGAATATGTACCTTCGTGTGTAAACACAAATTCTGAAATCTCCATAGATATACTCTGGGTCAGAGAGATCACAAATTCGTAGTCTCGGTTTCTCACAAAAAGGTACTGGCAAGCTTGTGGGTAACAGGAATGTAAACAGTGAAATGGACCTCCTAACAACGGTAATCATGAAAAAAGGACTTAATTGATGCCTAGCACCCATGGTACAAAAAGGCAGAGCTAAGTGGAAAATGCCTCAGGAGGTGTGTTGTGTCTACCAGTGCATCCTGTGACACTGTTTACTTCTCCTCAGTGAGTGTCCCATTAACGTCATCAAATATTTATCACCCACCTCCTCCGTTTTCAGAACTGTCAGTTCATTCCATTCAATACTTGGTCATTTGGTGCTAATTACCTGGTTCTTCTCTTGGTGCCTGAGAGAGAGAGAGTGTTCTGATTTTGGCCTCAGCAGTGCCTCTCCTGCTGGTCCTTTCTTCCCCACGATCAGTGGTGCTGAGATGTAGAGACGTGGGGGACGGAATTTACCGGGGATTCCCTTCCCTTTTTCTAGAGTGGCCATAGTGAAGATAAGATCAACCAGCCACTCCTGTGCTAGGCACTGCCAGCATCCCCTGTGGTGGGAAAGTGCTTCTGAAAGTCAGGGACAGAGGGAAATCAGATGCCTACATTTGCTCCTGGTTAAATTTCCTGCAATGTCAACCTGAGCAGCCTCTGTACTCTGTCCCTCGTTTGCACTCAGAGAAAAGCTTCTCTCTTACAAATGTGTAACTCGCAAACTTTATAGGTATGAAAAAATGCTACAGAGCCCAGCAAAAAAGGCCTCAGCTCTGCCAACACCCACCACCCAATTTCAGGGGCTGCTTGTAGAGGGTTACTATAAAAGTTCAAGCAAATGGACTGAGAAACAGCTTTTTGGAACCTAAGATATTCTTAAAAAGATTGTAACTAGAGTATAAGTAAAATCCCCAAGAAGCTATCTTTAAATTACTTGAACCATATATAATGTCCAAGAAATTTACAAAAGTTAATTCTCCATTTTTGTCTCCCTCCCACCCCACCGACCTTCTCAAATTCCCTCATTTAATTTATTCTCATAATTGGAGAAATGAGCAATGTTCCTATTCTGTTAGAATGTCTATGAGATGATAAAGAGAAAAAAGTTAATCAAATGGAAGAATTTGTGGAGGGATATTAAGTTCAGAAATAAATTATTTCAACATGTGAGGTTTTTATTGGGCTGCCAAAGAAAATCCACGCCGTAGGTCATAAGAATAGAGTCAGTAGCTAGTAGGCTTAAATTTCTTGGTTTAGAAAAACTTAAGGTGGGTGTTCAGATATTACATTTTCTAAGAAGTTGGGTGGTTTGGAGTAGAGTATGTACTTCTGAGTATAAATTCAAAAAGTAGATTTTGGCAAACTTGATTAGAAGTGAATTTAACAATTATTAATCATTGTCATTAATAATGACACATTATATTTGACTAGATTTTGTTTCAATTTTAAATTACAGGGCTAGAAGGGAGGAAATTGAGTTATCGTTCTGATTTTGTCACTAACAAGTAATGCAATTTTGGGAAAATTTATTTGAATTTTAGGGGCTTCAGTTTACCAAAAGTGAAAATTGTAACCTCTAATTAGATACTTTCTAACCTTCCAGCTGGAAGATTTGCCCCAAGCAAAGTGGAGATATTTTCAGCATCACTTCAGATCTGCCCTCTGCTTTCCAGTCAGATCTGGTTAGAAATAGTAGCACATTTCTGAATGCTTTGTAGTTATTACAAATCTGTGCTATCGCACAAGTAAACTTCTACTCAAACAAAAGTTTGAGGGCTGCTGTGTTATGAACCCTGTGCATGAACTAAAATTTGCGTGCTAGCAAATCAAATGACTTCTCAAGGTTTTCCAGGAAAAATTACATTTATTTCTTTTGTAGGCAATAAATATTTTTGGCATGATTCTGAATTAAATGATATCTTTGTTCTTGTTATACATTTCTAAAGATCTAGTCCTGAAAATACAATGGACTTATAGGACAACTAGTAAAACAAAATTATAAAACTTCATTAAGTTGCTCATGGTAATCAAGGACCAAAAAAGAAGGAGGTAAAACGTTAGGATCAATAAAAAGTTGCAGTTGTTAAGCCTTTTTTGAATCATAGACCTTAGAGTCTGAGAAAAGCTTTGGAAACCCTCTTACAGGATCTCACACCAACAGGCATTTGCACATACATACGCTTACATACAATCTCAAGAGAGTCAAAAGGCAAAGGAACTACTTTCCTTAGAGGGCTTCAGAGGCCTCACAGGCAGTCTCTAAATTTCAGTCTTTGCAGTAATCTTTGTCATCTGTATGGCAGAACTAGCACAGCTAGTGACAACTCTTATTATCCAAACAAGGGAAGGACATAGTGGAATAGATAAAACAAAATTGGTGGATAATTCTCAAATCATTTCTCTTTGATCTTGTAACATTTCTTTAGGCTTCTGTGGCCTTGTGCTAATGCTGAAATCTGTGCCTTTTGAGAACACGCCAGTTGTTGGTTATCCATATTTGTGGTAAGTTGCTGGGGCATGGCCAGTTTGAATTTAAAATACGCCATGGATGGTCTACAAAGTGTATGCAATATATGTGGGTAATTACGAGCTTTCAACAGCTTTTTATGTATTAATAAGCATTTACTCCAAGGAGAAATCTGAGCACATTCAAAAAAGTTGCAGTAATTTGCACACAGATAGATACATTTTACCACAGCTTGTGAATAGTCTTCGGAGGGTGGCTACAATTTCTCCTTCCAGGTTTTTCAGACAATAATAATCTTCTATATTTAGAGGTATATTCTGTTCTGAAATAGCACAGGAGAGAACAAAAGAAGATATTTGGCCTCTCTCCCATCTCTCTCCCCCACCCACATTTTACTTTTCTTTCCATTTCTCATCTCAGAATGAGAACTATTTTAGTGTGGGTCTTAGTGTGTTGTTCTGGAGAATTCTTGGTGGCACCCTCAAGTAATGCTGAGTCTAATTCTTATTAGGGTCATAGCTGAGCAAAGGCTTTAAATAAATAAAACCATTTGTAAGGGGTTATTTTGCTAATGCTTATATCAATCATTTCACTGTTACAACCACATTCTCCAATAGATATTATTAACAATGTTTTATGGACTGTAAATCAGGACCCTAAGTGGTTGAATAAGTTGTCCCAGGCCACTAACATTGTACGTGCCAGAGTGAGGCCCAGCTATCTGCACATCTACATTCTGTTTATCTATAGCTTCAGCTTCAGGCAGTGTTTAGGGGTATAATAAATGCTCAATTAATATGTAATGAATGTTGTCTGAAGGAGATAGCTAACCTCAAAATTGGGCTAGCTTGCTGACGTGACGCCTAGTCAAACATACTGTCTTCATCGGCTCCTGCATGGACTGCATGTTGAGCTTCTGTGCTCTTTGACGTGGGGTGGGGACTAGACAATCCCAGCTGGAAACTTCATGTCCTGGAACCTATAAAACTGAATGACTTCCTCGCTAATAAACATTCTTTGAAGTTGTAGATACAATGACTTAAGACGTCCACATACGCCTTCTAGATAATAACATGTCTTCTAATCAAATAATAGCAGGTGGGTTTAAAAATACACCAAAGAGAGCTGAGCCATTTATATCCTGATATTATGTAATCCCAAGAATATTTTGCCAGAAATATCTTGAAGTATTAAGAAATATTAAATGTTGACATTTTATAAGTACACTAACTTTTTTTCTCACTAACGATGATTTTTGTCTTTTTAATGGTGAGGAAGATTGGCCCTGAGCTAACATCTGCTGCCAACCTTCCTCTTTTTGCTTGAGGAAGACTGTTGCTGAGCTAACATCTGTGTCAATATTCCTCTATTTTGTATGTGGGATGCCGCCACAGCATGGCTTGATGAGCGGTGTGTAGATCTGTGCCTGGGATCCGAACCCATGAACCCCAGGCTGCTGAAGTGGAGCACACAAAGTCAACTACTACACCACTGGGCTGGCCCCTAATGATGATTTTTAATTCTGGAAAACATTAAAGTAATTGCAACCAGCTTTCAGGTATCAGTGAAAATTCAAAGTAGCATTCTTATGTTGGATATTTAGTTCAGCTTTTTAATAGTATCTATATTAGAATGTTCTAGAGTGACTTCCTGTTATGTCTTGAAGGCAAAAAACTGTCAATAATGCTATAATTATTTTTAATTCAATAAGCTTATTTATCATTTGTCATTTCTATACTAGTTCAACTCTTAAATCTCCTGCATTTTTCAATGGTTATGTAAATAGTGGTATATACTGAGGAAGTTACCAGGCTTGGGGTTCTTGAACACACTGAATCCTTTATCACATTCTTCTTGCCTTGGTCATTGGTTGGATTATAAAAGCAGAAACAAAAACAAAAACCACAAGTGAGAGACTTTTCATAATTCTGTTGCTGTTTAACTGTGTTTCTTCGTTTAAATTCTTGCTCCTAAATTAGCGAATTGGGCAAAATCATTGCCTGAATGATGAAAGGATTAATGGCAAGAAACACAACTGAGAACAAAACGCCTGTCTATTGAGATCATATTTATGATTCACAGTGGTGTTCTCTCTCATCACTTACCCCATGGATGGTCACTTTAGGAGGCAGAGTTAGGGAATGGGTATAGTAAGCTGAGTTTATTGGTTTCTAAACAAGGAACTAGAGTTAGACCTGCCTTTGTTTGTACCTACATCCTATCATTGACTCCAAGGTTCTGGAAAAAGCTTGAAAGAATCCATTCATATTTGCTTCAGACTGCAGGGCACAGGCAAATGTTTACGGCTTACTTTGCTTGCTTTGCCTCTTACTTCCTCTAAATACAACTCCTGTCATAGAAAGCCACACAGACATTCCAGACATTTCTCAAATGCCACTGTTAAGGTTTGTGAAACTGGGGAACAGGGATAAAGAGGCAGTCACAGGTGTAGCATATGGAAGAAACATGCTCTGCTGCTCTGCTGTGTTTTGGAGAAAGGGACAAGAATATGAGGACAGGATGATTAAGAACACCTTTCCATATATTATGCATGGGACTCAATAAACAAACTATGTTGTGTCGTGATGTGCTCTGTTGTACCGTGCTTAAGAAAAACCTGCACAACACTTTAAGGAAAGGTATCTCGTAGGACGGTGTCCTGTCTACGTGGAGGGGATGGCTAGAAGAGGAGTGAGTGAACTATCTGAGGGACAATGCCAAACCTAGGATGCAGTCTATCTCTACGCTAGGCAGACAAGCTCCTACAGACACCTGCGTCTGAAGCAATCTCTGATTACTTAGGTTCTTTCCTTTTAAGTTCCTTCTAGGATGTTTGGAGACCTTGATGATTCGATGAATGGCCCTCAGTAGTATCATTCATTGTTTCTGTAAAGTCATTTTTGCCTAAAACTATCTCCTCTGAACAAAAACAGGTCAAGGTTTTGTGGAACCCACTACTTATAGTTTTTGGAGCTTTCTTTAAAAAAAGAATATGAAATTAAAAGTACAAAATTAGGCGCAAGACTGACTACTTGTTTAGAATGAGAAAAGGAAGTACGTTGAATCAGAAAATTTTAAAAGCTGAAAATTATCACAAACATAATAAAATTCAGAAAAATAAGACAATATTTGTGTTAATAAACTGCCTAACACATTTCTATGATGCTTTTTCCCCTTTATTATTTTTGGCTGCATAATCTCTGGTTGCCTCTTTTTTTTTTAAAGACTTATTTTTTTCAGAGTAGTTTTAGGTTTACAGCAAAATTGAGAGAAACGGGGGCCGACCTGGTGGTGTAGTGGTTAAGTTCGCAGGCTCTGCTTTGGCGGCCCGGGGTTCACAGGTTCAGATCCTGGGCATGGACCTACACACAGCTCATCAAGCCATGCTGTGGCGGCATCCCACATACAAAACAGAGGAAGATTGGCACAGATGTTAGCTCAGGGACAATCTTACTCACACACACACAAAAAAAAAAATTGAGAGAAAGGTACAGATATTTCTCATATACCTCTCATATACCCCCCGCCCCTACATGTGCACAGCCTCCCCCATTATCAACATCACTCACCAGAGTGGTACATTTTACAAGGATGAACCTATATTGACACATTATAATCAACCAAACTCCATAGCTTACCCTAGGGTTCACTCCTGCTGTTGTACATTCTATGGGTTTGAACAAAAGTATAATAACATATATCTGCCAGAGTATTTTCACTGCCCTAAAATCCTCTCTACTCCTGCTGTTCATCTCTTCCTCTCAATCTTTGGCAACCACTGATCTTTTCACTGTGTCTACAGGTTTGCCTTTTATAGAAAGTCATATAATTGGAATCATACAGTATGTAGCCTTATCACATTGGCTTCTTTCACTTAGTGATATGCATTTAAGGTTCCTCCATGCCTTTTCATGACTTGACAGCTCATTTCTTTTTAGTGCTGAATAATATTCCATTGTCTGGATATATCACAGTTTATTTATCCATTCACCTACTGAAGGACATCTTGGTTGATTCCAACATTTGGCAATTACGAATAAGCTGCTATAAACACCCGTGTGCAGGATTTTGTGTGGATACAGTATAAGTTTTTTATTCCTTTGGATAAATACCAAAAAATGCCATTGCTGAATCATATGGTAAGAGTATGTTTAATTTTTTAAGATCTGATTGCTTCTTTACATGACAACAATTTTCTAATATTGTTTTTATGGAGAGAGTATGGCTAAATGAAATTTGGTTTTTATCATGGAGATTTGGGATGCATAAAACTTGCAATTTCACATGCAGGTGGCTTCCTGTTTATAGTTCTGTTATAGGTTTGTGTCCTACCAACACAGAAAGTCTGATAAATTCTATTTCTCATGGTTGCCATCAAAAAAAGGGAAAAAAGAGTTCACTATGCTTATAAGTGTTTGTTCTGCTTCATCGAGTATATTTCTGTCAGGAAAGAACTTCCGTTTGAGGCATACTAAAGTGTCAGTTCCTGTGCTTACAATGTTGCAGGTCGGATGATCAGAAGAGATTTCTGCAGACTAGCTTCTGGGTCTATGCATTTCAAGTCCTGTTTCTCCCCGTCTGACCCACCTGTTTCCTGGGTTGTGAACTGTAGGCGTGCTCACATCCTGTACGTCTGCACTTTGTGTCAGGATAGAGAGTCGGCACAATGACAGGAGGAGTATTTTCGGAAGCTGTTTCTACGCTGTGAGGGAGAGCAGTAAGCTAACAATATACAGAGGTGACTCCAAGTCACATAAATATATCCCACACACCCCAACAAATGTACCCCCAACTTAATTTCTCCTCAGTGAAGCACAGATACTCATAGCCACTCCACAGGAGGGGTAGCAAGCCAGTGGGGAAGACGAGTGGAAAGAGACAGAGGTTAAAATAGTCTACTCTTGCAAATTTTACAAAAAGCTATATGACTGTGAACACACAGCTAAGCCCCCTCCCAGGGCCTTGGAAGTGTCCTGGGCAAGTGAGGGACCCTGAGGCTCAAGTGTCATTAGCTTCACGATGGATCCACTTCACCACTGGATTCCACCCTTTCCTCCCAATGATGCGGTCTTAAAGGCCTTCATGGTATGTTGTTTGTACCTGTCTCATAGTCGCAGTTACCTTACCTGACACTGTTCTGTTTACAATACTTAAGTGTGTGAATATATATATACGTATATATGTTTTATGTACATGTATACATATATATTTTAGGTATATGTACATGTATCTTTTATATACATATAAGTGTATATATATTTTATATATGTATGTATATACACATATATCTAATATATATATTTTATATATATATACATATATAGTGAAAAACTATATATGTATATATATATTCATTAACTGTGTATATTTACCTCCTTATCCAGTACTGATCTCAGAGCTGTTTGAACACAGCCACTGTGAAATGCTTACCTTTGCTTCCTGTGCAATATCAGGCTGTGTGGATAAATCTTTCTGCATATATCTAAGTACATATATATCTATATATGTATATACATAAATTTGTCTGTCATTGATGGGCAAAAGCATGGACATTTTAAAAGGCCTTTTGATAGAAATTTCACAATTATCTTCCAAAAAGTTTATCCCCATGTACACTCCTACCAGAGACATATAAGAATCATTGTTTCACCACACTCTCCAAAAATGATTGTCATGATTCACGGTCCGAAACAATCCATTGTATACATTCATTTGGGACAATTTTTATTTTCACTATATTGATTTTGCCATTTGGCATCATGGTATGGGTTTTTGCATTATTCAAGTAATCTTTTTATCTCTAGCAAAATTTCATAGTTTTCTCTCTATATGTTTTACATATTCTTATTAAAATTTTTCTGGCTATTTTATATTTTGTTGCTATTGTGAAGAGCGTCTTTTTTCTCTTGAACTTTTTATATGTTCATTGCTCGTATATAGAAAAACTATTGATTTTTGTGTATTTATTTGTTATTCTGACTCACTAGTTGTAATAGTTGTTCAGTTAAGATAGATATTCTTTGAGGAGGTATTCTTTGGTTTGCTAAGGGCTGTAGATATTAAGGTTAAGCCAATGCATTTTGGGCTTCTATAAAAATAATGTAATTATTCTTTAAATCTGCTTATATTATAAATGTGATTCATGTATTTACTTATATTAAGTCTAATTATATTTCTGAATGGATCCTTTTTGGTCCTGGTACTTTATTCTTTTAATATTCTGCTGATCTCTCTCTCTTAAATACAGACAGAGATGTAGCTACAAGAATGTTTACTGCAGCAGAATATAGGGAAGCAAAGATTTGTAAACAACCCATTGTTCCAAACTAGGTTATTAGTTAAATAAGTTAAGGCATATATTCCCAACGGAGACTAAGCAGACATTAAAAAGATGTTATTAAACTATATTTCCTAATATGTTTATATTATTTGGTGAAAAAGCAGTAAGTATAGAATGAGCCCATTTAAAAAAATTGTTTGTGTGTGTGTGTTTGAGTATGTGTGAGTATATGTGTGTGTGAATGAGTGTGTTTGTACGTGAGTGTGTATCCGTGTGCGTATATAGTTAGAATGATCTATACCTGAGTTGTAGCAATAAGGTTTCTCCAGATGAATGGAGATTATATTTTTTGTTTTATTATTATTTTTAGAAAAATGGCATTAAAGATTTTTTTGTAAAAATTTTATACCCAATAAGAGAAGTTCAGTTAATATCCCAACACAGAAACCACCATCACTAACAATACAAGTGAACATCATTCCAGATATCTCTTACATATACACACAAATAGAAGGCTATATGGACAGAAATACTTTTAAACCTGTAATCTTATTCTATATGTTACTTTTACCATTTTTCCTTTTTTGCATTTATGAAAAGAGAATAAATTAAGTGAAACTAAGTAGATCGCTCAACATTAGAATGTGTTTGGTATTAGTTTGCTAGTGCTGTCATAACAAAATACCACAGGCTGGATGGCTTACACAACAGAAATGTATTTTCCCACAATTCTGGAGGCTGGATGTCCAAGATCAAGGTGTCAGTGGGTGTGGTTTCTTCTGAGGTGTCTCTGCTTGGCTTGCAGATGGCCACCTTCTCACTGTGTCCTCACATGGTCTTTCCTTTGTGTGCACGCATGTCTGTGTCCTAATCTCCTTCTCCTATAAAGGCACTAGTTATCTTGGATTAGGGCCCACCCTAATGACCTAATTTTAACTTAAGTACCTCTTTAAAGGCCCTATGTCCAAATACAGTCAGATTCTGGGGTACTGGGGGTTAGAAATTCAACATACGAATTTTGAGACAGGGAGGGGGAACACAATTCAGCCCATAACGGATTCTTTACTGAAAGATGTTTTAATTCCTAAGCAATCACTGAAAGGTTAAGAAAAATGATTGTGAAAACAATAGGATGTTGGAGTATCTTTCTAAAAATTATACATGGTGTTTTTAGTATGCTTATACTTCTTCCCACCTTCCGTTCCTCTGCCTGTTAGTTTCATATATATATTTCCTAAGTTCTTTCATATTTCATACTGTCTGCTGTTGCCCTTATTCTGGAAAAACATGTCTGGATGTAATATATTTTGATATATTATAATTTTTTCCCTTCAGAGTATCATAGATAGTGCTCTACTGTTTTCTGGCTTAGTATGTTGTTGTGGAGAAGTCTGCAACCAACCTGATTTCCCTCCTTTTAACTGACTTGCTCATTTTATCTGGATGGAGGAAAAAATATTTCTTTGTCCTTGAATCTTAACCCAGCCAGGATATATTGCGATATTGATCCTTCTGTTTCTGGTTCCCTGGTAGAGAAGGTCTGCCCTTTAATCTGTGCTTCTCTTTCATTTCAGGGACCTTTCTTTTTAATATTTCTGAATATTTCTTCTGTTTAATTTTTTGAATCACAATTACAAGAACACAAAATATCCTGTTATAGCACCTTTGCCCTCTACCAGCTTCTTTCTAACTTGTTTTCTGAAGTTAATGTTATCTCCCGCCTTTCCACTACTCCGTTAAGGGGACTTTCAACTCTTTTTTCTTGCTCCTCCTAATTACTCACATAGGTGTGGAATGATTCTAATGGTGGTGTTGGACTCTCAGTTTATCTCCGCAGTCTTCCTTCGTATCTATTCCTGGGGTTTTATGAGCTTTCTTTTGTTGTTGTTGTTGTTTGTTTCATATGCCCATTAAGTTCTTGCACACTGTGAATCAAGTCCAGGGAATCTCTTCTGCTCTTAGAATACGTTTTCTTCCCAACTAGGATTTTTCTGTCTCTTTTGTAGGCCACACCACTTTCCTCCCTATATTTTTGTTGTATTCATGCACAACTGCAATGCCGTTTCTTTTCATCTTGCTCATGCTTAATACAGGTAGCATCGACACCTTTGGTTTGCTCTGAACCCGTGTCTGTGTGATTCCTCCAGGATACTCTTTTCACAGATCTCTCCACTCTGTCTTTCTCTCTCAGAGCTACACTGAGTGTTGCTACTGCTCTGTTTTGCTCTAGCCTCAGGTCATGAGAGTGGGGAAGGTGGGAAGCAGGGTTCTGCCTTTTCTTCTCTGATTGGGGTGTTTCCTATATCTCAGTCCACTCCGTCTAACCAGGGCTGTGTTCTCTTCCTGAGCCCTTCAGATCCATCCTCTGGTTTGCGTCTGATGCCCTGAAGCTTATGCTTCCAGTAAAGAGAGTTTGTTTGGGTTACTTGTTTTGCTTGTTTCACCTACACATTTCTCCTGGGAGTCTTCTGTGTGTTCACTCCTACTCCCCAGTCAGAAAGGAAAAGATAACACTTCCTGTGGGTTTAACCTCATTTGGCTTACATGGGGAAGAGGGGGATTTCACCTTCTGGTTAATCTCTTAGCTTTTGGCTCTTGCAGACAGTTTTTTATTTTTTCTTATCTGCTCTTTTTTTCTTTCTGCCACTTATTGATGGAGATCTTTAGTGCCCTCCTTATTTCCTCTCTGGCTGGGAGAGGGTAGAAGGGCGCTCCCTGGACGTTTTCTCCACATCCATAAGCTCCGTGGGTGCAGATGTTGGCAAAGTGTTCCTTTGACCTTCTCTCCAGCAGCCTGCTTTCCCAGCATCTCTATTTTTAGGAATATTAGTAATACTTTTGAGGACTTGGTTGAATCATCTACTTTCCCTACCATTTCTTCTGAGAGATGTGGATAAAGTTAAAGAACTTCCTAAACCAAATAAGCATCTTTTATTTATTTGCTTGGCCATTTCTTTTAAAAATTATGTCATGTATTTTTGTTCCTTTCATCAAGTGTTGGAGTTAGCAGACTGTCTCATTGTCTCTGCTATCTTAATCGAGAAGTCTAAACTGTTGTGCCATTTTTTTCTTTCTTTATCTTTTTTTCTCCCTTTTGATAAGGTGGGCCAATATGTTTATTTATTTTTTA
The DNA here is from genome assembly GCA_031878705.1 of Tapirus indicus. Classification (NCBI taxonomy): domain Eukaryota; kingdom Metazoa; phylum Chordata; class Mammalia; order Perissodactyla; family Tapiridae; genus Tapirus; species Tapirus indicus. The sequence continues at coordinate 7,802,667 of CM062933.1, forward strand.
AAATCGTCTAACATGGACATATATTTCTTTGATTAATTATTTGAAAATTAAAAATATTATGTTGAGGGGCTGGCCCGGTGGCGTAGTGGTTAAGTTCGAGCACTCTGCTTCCGCAGCCCAGGATTTCGCAGGTTCGGATCCTGGGCGTGGACAGACACACTGCTTGTCAGCCATGCCGTGGCGGCGTCCCATATAAAGTAGAGGAAGGTGGGCACAGATGTTAGCCCAGGGCCAGTCTTCCTCAGCCAAAAAAAAAGAGGAGGATTGGCAACGGATGTTAACTCAGGGCTAGTCTTCTTCACCAAAAAATATATATATATTATGTTGAAATAGATTTTATATCATGTATGTAGGGTTGTATAACTATGTTTGTAACACGTTAGACCACAGTTTCTTTTTGAGCTACTTATGTCAGTTTTGCTACCAGAGTTATGCCAGTTTTATATAAAGACATAGGAAGTAGGAATATTTTTATGCATTCTGAAAAAGTTTAAACCTCATGGGAATTATTTATTTCTTGAAGGTTTTGTTGAATTTGCTCATGTATCTTTCTGGTCCCATTGGCCATTTCAGGGAGACATTTTGATAATTGTTTCATTATTTTTCATGGTTATTGGTCTTTTTTTGCTTCTTGAATTAATTTTGGTAATTTCCTAGAAAATTACACATTTCATCCAGATTTTTCAATATATGGCATCTCAAAGTTTTGTAATTTTTCTGTGTTCATAAGGCATTTCTCATTTCTTGTGTGTATATGTGTATTTTCTCTTTTAAATTATTACATGTTCCAGAATTTTGTTTCTTTTCTGACTTTTCTAAATAACGGAGCTTAAATTTCTTAATCGTCTAGTCTCCCTGTTTTTAACACATTAATCTTCTTCTTTATTTATTGATTTGAATTTCTGTCTGTATATCAGAATACCATTCCCCACATTTTAGCTGGGTAAATATTTTGTTGGATTCTATCTTTTTATCCCAGAAAAATCTATATATTTTTACCATCCTCTTTTGGCTTTTGATATTTTAGAGGGGACATATGAAGCCAGTCTCATTTTTGTGCTTTTGTATTGTGACATGTTTATTTTCTACCTAGATTTTTATACATTGCCTTATTATTTTAAATGAAAAAAGGGAGGATGATATTGATGATGTCGGTCCCTTAGTGGTCTTTTTCTCACTTCAGGAAAGTTTTCTTTTGTAATATTTTTGATTATTATTTGTTTATTTGCTTTTCTTATGAGTAACAATTATTTGAATGTTGGCTCCACAGTCTCTGTCTTTCATATCTGTTCTCTTTCCTCTATCATTTCCCTCTTTTTTTGTGCATCTTCTCCATGCTGGGTTTGCTTCTTAAATTTGTCCTCTACGTTGTTATTTCCAATTTTGAATATATATTCTACTATTTACCACTACCAGTGTGGTTTACATTTTCCTATGCATTTTTTTTTTAATTTTCTGAAAATCCTCTTATCTATTTATTTTTTAATCTCATCCTGAAGTTTTTACAGTTTAACTTTTGCATTTCTTATAGTTTTCTGTGTCAAAGAGACCACCTTCTTTGTATTTTCTAGGTGATATCATCCAGAAAAACAACAGTATTAACAACAACAGCAATAAAATAACAACATCAAAGAAAGATGAATTTGATTTATTTTTGTAGCTATTTTTCTGTGCCCTTTGGTAGGTAATTATCAGAGGGCAACTCTTCTTCCATGTTTTCAAATTCAAGATCCATTTCTTTTTTTCAGCTGTATGGCTTGTAGGTCTACAAGGATGTTTGTTGGGCCTGGTGCCCATTCTAATTTCTGGATTCTAGGAAGCTTTCACCTGGAGTAATGCCGGCTTTTGTAGATTCCATTATCTCTTATCTTTACAGCCTGATGCTTTGCAAAAGCTCTATTTTGCAAGACACACATTTCCATTAGGGGTCCCTCTGCCCTAGGTTTTGCTTGGTTTGGCAGATGGTCCACATCATTGTCCTCTTGTTTTCTGGGGGGTACTGTTTGAACAAATGTAGATGGATTGATGGGAGCTCGACTATCACTAACATAAGAAGCAGCACGCACATGGTGGAGGATTGGATATGCAGGATCATGCCCGTGTAGATGGCCAGAGAAAGGAAAGATGGTGGAATGGCATGAAAGAAACTCTCCCAGCTGAGTCAGCTCCATTTAAGGAATCTATCTGAAGTCTCACAAACACTTTCACTATATGTCACAGACAGAAGTTAGTCCCATCTCCACACCCAAATGTCAAGGTAGCTGGGAATGTAGTCTTTTGGTTTGAGTTGCTATATAAACAGCAGAAAAACCAGAGTACTGAGAAGCACGGGTGGGGGGAGTGTGGAAGACAGCTGTTTTTGTAAGCAACTGGCAGTTTTTGTCACAGTCTAGGTCTCTCTGGGTTTGAGCTGACTGCAGAAGGGATTAAAAAGTATTTACTCTTATCAACTGTAAACTACAAGAAGGACCAGCATGGTCGCATTCATCATTTCTTCTCCAGTTTTATTACATTCCTTACATTATGTTCAAACATGTTTCTTCCTCCACCCCCAGTGATTTCTCGGAGCCTGCCTTGTTAGAAAGATGATAAGGTCCCACAATGTGTGCCTCATCTTTCCAGCCCCTCTCTTTTGCAGGCCAGCTTGTTTCTTCTCTTCTTTTGGGGGCAATGACTAGCAGATTACTCACTCGGGTGATTAGTCAGCCCGGGTTCCCTGATCTCATATCCTCCCTGCTCCCCCACCTTCCACTTATCATGGCGTCCAGGGACTCCTGCCTTTGTGTTTCCTGCTACCACTGCAATTAATTTTCTGTTCACATCTTCCTTCTTGCTTCCCACTCTATTCCTACCAATAGTGTTAATACCACCAACAGCAGTGACTAACATTTTCATTGTTCTATGCTTCTTACAAAGCGCTTCCTCATACTTTTATTTCATTTGCACCTCACAACCATCTTGCAATCTTTTTTCTTAAATCTTCACTAAGGCATATGTTTTAGGGGTTAGTGATTAAAGAAATCCGTATGGGTAAGTGGTGGAACTGTAACTCCAACCTCCCTCTCTTATCCCACCTCTCCTTGTCTTTCTACAACACTGTGCTACAAGTTGCAGCTCTTATGTATTGCCTCTCACCAGCAGCAGTTCAAGTGGTGAGAAGTCTTGGACTAGTGGATGCATGAGAAGGTAACCTATAATAGGCACCTAATCTAAATAGAGACCATGGGGCCCAAATAGGTAGAGAGGATCTTTGCTACAAAGTAGGGATGAACAGTGGCTCCCAAATATCCATGCTTAAGGATACATGGACTCCAAAATATTCTTTTCTCTTACCAAAGTATTCCTCGAACTGGGCAATATTAACAGACAAACATTGCAGAGTTTCACAAATAATGAACAGCTGCAATAACAAAAGCTCTCTTCTTCTGGAGGGTTTTATCAGAGCTTGTGTGCTCCTGGCTTAGTGCTGAATGCTTCCCCAAGGGAAGCAATCCATGGTGGAAGCAACCATGCAGATCAGAGACGGCGAACTTTCTTTCCAGTGGATCAGAGTCTCATAGAATGGCCTCAGATAAAAAAGGAAGATGCAGGCAGAAACCCATGAATTCTAGAGGCTGGCTGAAGCAGAAAGGCAAATAGGTAGTAGCAATATAATGATAATATCTCCCAAAGGAAAGTCAAGTTAGACAGCTTTTTAGTGAATGTGAGAAACACAGCACACATTAGTTCAGATCCAGTTTTCAGCTTCTAAGCTTGAATTCCTCAGATTATTTCTTGACTTGCTTTGAAGTCACTGAAATTTATAATAATACTCCATATTATTCAAGTTTCTGTTTTACTTTAGTCACCATGTAGGCTACAGTCAGACACAAACGTATTTGCCTAATTTAGCTTCAGCCCAATATTACTACCATATCCAGGCAGTGGTGAGATGGGCAGAGCAAAGAAGAGGTCTCAGCTCTCATGGAAATACACAGACTTGTAAGAGTCCCTTATGTTTGATCCCCGTGCCATCTGCTCTTCTGTTTACAGTGAAGCATTTAATCATCAGTGTCATTTGTACAGACTAAAGATAATAGATCTGGGTAATATTTTAAGATAATACTGTATTTGTTTCTGTTATGCATTCATTCGAAATATGTTTACTGAGTGCATCTATAGTGTGCCAGGCATTGTTCTACCTGCTGGGAATACAGCAGTGAACGAGAGAGGCAAAAATCCCTGCCTTCAAGAAAATAGCTCTTGCATGATACTTGGTGTGTCAGAAATAGCTGACAGGAAAGAAAAACTAGACATCACATCTTTGTTTTCCATAAACTTCAGCCATATTCACAAAGGAAAAGCCTGCTGTACCATTGGCACAAATATGTGTGTTTATTGACCTCTATAGTTAAAAATTTTTTAACATTGATGCTTTTCAAGTTTCACCCCTTTCCAGTGCACAACGCTCTCCATCACTCTTTATTGTGTGTACCTGGCCTGTTTCTCTTATTTACTCTAGGGAAGGTGCTGCAGTCTCAGACATTTTTACTTAAATCCTGCAAACTTAGAAAGTTGTGAAGGAAGTAACAGCAAGAAAAGTGTGCTGGGATCCCAGAGAAGTGTGGGTGTGGACACTGGGGAGTTCGCCATTTGTTTTCTAACCATAGACTGGAAAGAGAGTCCCCTCCAGCCTAAGAGAGAGAGAGGAGTGAACAGTCTGTGGGCCCCAGAGCAGAGGCACTATGCTTCCTGGAGGAGGAAGGAAGAATGCAGAAGAGAATTACTCCACGGGGCCTTTAGTCAGACTGGCCTGTAGGGAGGTCACAGGCGATTCTCACAGTAACAGCATCACAAGGAAGCAACAGATAAGGGCTGTGGAACAAGGCCCATGACATCCTGATGGTGACTTACGTGGATTGATGACCAATATTTGAAGACCCCAGAGCACTGAACTCCATGTCATGCCTGGGTTGGGCCTATGAGCCCTGAACTTTCAGTATTACAACCCTGGGGTCAGGGGATACCTCACAAATAACTGAGGTTGCATTTTCCCAGCTGGCATAGCACTTGGATTTGGCAATAAATTTGAATACTGGATACTCAGAAAAATGGTGTTTCCTGTACACTTCAGTCAGTGTATTGAGATTCACACCTGTTTTGCTCACTTATAAATGGAAGCTTCCACCACATTCCAGTAGAGTGGAGAGAAGGGAGGACTGAAAGATGATCATATTTTATGGTGCGGGATGGTTTTTCCTTGTAATCTGCCTTAGTTGCTGTCATTTTATGAAGGGCTTGGTCTGTGACCTCTCTTTCCCTTCTAAGTTTTTCTTGCACTTCTTTCCTTTTTCTGTTTTCTTCATTTTTGGTTCAATTTGACCACATGGAATATTTCTAAGGCCATATTTCTCCTCCACAGATTAGCTGTCAGGGTAGCTCCTTGTTTCTAAGGTGTCATAGGCTCAACTCCTTTCCATAGCTCTCTCTCCTGGCTCCTCTACTCACCCTCCAACCCTCACCCCATACTGTCCTCCAAACTGGTCCTGCTTGAAGCAGAGATCTCCAAAGTGAGGTCATCACAGCCGCTGCATCAGCAGCCCCTGGAGACTTGTTAGAAATGCAAATTCTCAGGCCTGACTGACCCCAGACCTAGTGAATCAGAAACCTGTGGGTGGAACCCAGCAGTCTGCATTTTAACAAGCTCTCCAGGGGCCTCAGGGGCTTGCTTAACCTTGAGAACCGCTGCTGGAGAAGCAGCAAGAGGAAGGGTCCCCTGTGGGTGAGAGGGCAGCTGTCCTTTATGAAAAACAAGTACACTCAAGCTTGTGATTAAATCTTCAAGTTCTTCTGTATAAATTGCAGCTAATTTTCTCTATACTTAAACCAAAGTTGTATGTTTTCATTTTGGGACAACTTTTCCAGAGAATCCTGAAGTCTAGAGATTTCACTTTATTTTTATTTATTTATTTAATTTATTTATTTCACTTTATTTTTTGTCCTCCTTGCCATGTTGTCTCAGTTAATTGACTTTCCATCACATGTTTTTTCATTAATATATGCTGGATATTATTTAATTGTCTATTATTGACCAAAAAAAAAAAAAAAGGATCTGACTTAGCAGAGTACATGTGAAAAGTAGATGGAAATTCTAATGAGAAGTGTTGCAAGAATACGAGAGGTTTTCTTCTGTTACTATGCATGCTCTTTATGAAACTCGTAAAAAGGAGTGCAGAAAGATGAGATTTTAAAACCTGAAACCTGGACAAATTTATTGTTTCCAACAAGAAAGTCAGCAATCTGCAGGACTTTTTTTAGCTTCTGTGTTTCCGTAACATGCAAAGATTTGCTGCCTACTTATTTGCATTTTCACTCAGCCATCTGACATGAATGGAGTGCCTCACTTTTTGTCAGCCAGTAAAGTATTGATTTTGCATCACAAGGGGAAAATATAAATGTAGGTCTTTCTAAGATGACCTCAACCACAATGTTAGAAAATTGCTAACTTAGAAATCTCAAGTACAGTATTGGCAGAGAGCAAAGTTTCACAATTTGTGATGTGTACAGTAAAATCCCCAGACTCTGTTTTTAATAATCAAACCAAATTAAAATGCTGGTACCAGTAAATCGCTATAAAAAAACCAGGACCATCAAACCTCCAGGGTCAGATATTTGAAAGAATGTCAGCTATTGATATAGATGACAAAGCATGAGTCGTGAATATTCCCAAAATTGAAAATAAAATTTCCAGTGGGTCAATCACTGACTCTGGAAAAAAAAATCTGCTTCCTGAATTCCCTGAGAATACTGATTCTTATTTAAAAATGCATTTAGGATAGAACTACCTCTTTAAACTTATGATGAAAAAGTTTCACTCTTATGTTCCAGGCAGTTCATTTCTGAGTATGTCTCTTTCTTTTGTAGCAGTAACTACCCACTCAGGATCACTTCCATACTGATGTCAACTGCATGTTAACTGGTGATGCTGTTTCATATTAGCATTTACTGGCTCTTGTCTTCTCCTTTCATTGCCTTGAGGGAAAGGCAGTATTTAGGTATCAAATTATTGTTTTAAAACAAAGGTTAGGGTTGTTGGTCAGGGGCAGTGAGATTAATGTTATTATTAGATTCAGTTTGTTCTGAAGTAGTTCGTCCCAAAGGAAGCCAAGTAGGAACATTCATGTTTTAATCAGGAGAAAGGTAAATATTGTTTGTGTTTGAATAAATATACTAAAGGAAGAAATAAGGCATTTTAAAATGCAGAGCAATTGTGTTTGGGTTTTTCCTCATGATATTTGCCACCGTAGTTATGTATTAGATGTTAAATCAGGTTGGCGTTCCAATTCGACCTTGATTCTCCCTCTCTCCACCCTGCACCACTTTGTCATCTGGTATATTAATTTGGTGGATATGGGCATCATTAAATTAAAAAAATGTTTTCTTACCTACTATAGGCAAATAACTGAGCTTGGTATGGAGATGTGAAATAGAAGCAGAATGGGCCCCTGTGGGTAAACAGAAGTGCAATGCTCAAGGAGCTGACAATTTAGTGGTGACATAGACATGGACACAAAGAAATAGAACACAAGGCAGAGCATGCCGTGATAAAACTACAGACATAGTTCAGTGGCATCCTTGCATGGAACAAGAGGGAATTCACTTGTTTTTATAGAAAAGATAACTTTGAGCTGAGCTTGAAGTGTGGATAATATTTGGAAGGTGAGGATAGAAGGAAACGCTGTTCCATATGAGGGTAACAGAGGCGGGAAATGTGGCTTAGATAGAGTGCATATGTCATGAATTATGGTTATGGAAAAACCATTAATGTGAGGGAAAAAAGCAGACTATAACAAGGACTCTAATAAAGGGGTTAAAAAAAACCCAAAAATGAAGTGCTTGGCAGAATGCCTCAAAGATGGAAAGCATGAACTCAAGATGGTCAGTTATACCCTCCCACCCATCTCCTCCTCCACCCCAATGACAAAAAGGCTATTCTAACTGAGAAACATATTGTCAAAACTAGAAGCCAAAACACTTCTAGGGTAGTGGGTTCCAAGTGTCGTGAACTCTATGACTCTGTCTATAAAACACCAAAGCATCCAAAAATTTCAGGCCACTGTTACTTAATCAAATAATCAGTCAGTCAGTGTTATGTGCTCCATACATTTTTTTTGTCCAGAGTAGTTCAGTTCAGCCTTAACATTTCACAAGCAAAATAGCCAGGCTACTGAAGCAAATTTTAGAATTAAATGTGCTGGATATTTTGGAATCATGTCGACCCAGCCTATATAAAAAGAATCTTGGCCAGTGAGTTGGCTGGAATTATTGTTAAACAAAAGCCGTAACACTTTGTCATGGGGTTGAATTTAGTTTTCCTACCACATTTTTTTTTCAAGTGAGTCACTAGAACAACATCCTGACCCCATCATATGTTACCAACAAAAGCACATCTTTATTTTTCTCTGGTTTCTCTTTGCAGCCAAGCAAGGCTTTGGCTGTATTATGTTCATCAGCAAGAAATCCCCAAATACCAAGCGGCATCCTAGCATCTGCTTGGGCCATGGATTCGGGACAGATTTCAAATCCTGGAAGAGAGGCTTAATCTCCTCCTCTTGTTGGGCATGCTCTAAAGCAAAAAATGATTTCACTGACCTATGTCAGCCTTAACACTTTGTTTCTCAGAAGCATCAAGGGATCTTCAGCAGATCTCATTTGTTGAGGCTGGTGTGTACAGAGCATGACACAGGAAATTGGGCAGTGTGCAGTGCGCAGACATGAGCTTTTGGCCTCAGTGTAGCCTCGCCTAAAACTCTCAAAGTTAGCATCCTGCTGAGGCTTACCCTGAGTGTTTACATGTTAAGATCAGATGAAACTGTTTCTCTTTTCCAAGTCAGCACTGCTGTTCTGAGTTAAGTAAACAGTATTTGCCTTTACCGGTGGATATTGACTTGATTAAAAAATTAGGTATGGGTATTGAAGGTGGAGACTCACTTATCATGATCTAACAGTCGGGTCTCCGTACACACGGGCATTGATAGGCGAGCAGGTATTTTCTTTGACTTAGACCCCAAAGTGCAAGCGACATGGTCTCCTTCACAGTGAGCTCCTGAGCAGACACTCAGGACAAGGATGAGACTGACAGGAATGCCAGATGTGTTCGAACCAGGATAGGGTGTGGCTTTGCACGCATATCCACAGTCATCCCTTGAAAAGCTTGGAACAGCCAGAGGAGCTTGCACAAGAGCAGATGTGAGCTTTTGTTGTATTTAAAACAATAGTTTTGTTCTCTTCAGAAGAGCAAAATAAATTCTCTGAGTCTTTAGACTGAAGGAAGGCATAAATTATGATCATGTTTTCCATACTTAATATCTCCTGAACAGAGAGCCTAATGGTCCAAAATAGCTTATGGTGAGGAAATGGCATATTCAGCTACACTATTGACATAGTTTTTAGATATCTTTCATCTACTGTTTAAGTCAGGCTAGAATTAAAACAACATCTGGAGACAACATCCAAGAATAGCCTAGGTTATTTATTTTCTGGCACTGTTTTGCTCACTGTGTCTTTACAACTCTCCTAACTGTGCAAAGAGATCTGTGATCCTCCAGAGGATATGGTTTTTCATTTTCCTACCTTTAGAAAGGAGAAATTCTTGACCAGTGTTGACAGTTGAAGCTCCTTAGAAGTCTTTTTGGTTCATAGACTGGAAAGATCTAGATTCTTAAGTTCCACAAAACTCAGGCTGTCCTTCCTGCTTTGCTTCCTGAGACTTTAGTATAGAGCTCTGCTGCTCTGGTTCTGTAGTTTGCTAATTGTGTGAACATGATCAGCTTATTGTTGGGAGACAGTTCTCCGTGGTCCTCTTGTGCGTCTTCACATCATTCAAGCAGAGGCCCTGACTGACTGTGTTTCAGACTTTGTTTTCAGCCTGTTATATAGTGAGTAACTTTTGAGGATAGAGACAGTGGCTCCTTCCAGAGCAAAGGGCAGGCATGCTTAGTGTCTGTTACAAAGATCTCTGTAACCCAAATTGTAAAAATTCCTGTAACACAATGTGTTGTGTGTGCAGGTGTTACCTGATCGTTTTTATGCTGCTCTGTGGGAACTGGAGTTCAGGAAAATGGCAAAAGAAAATGCTGATATTCTGGCTACTGCTACTGCTATGAGCAATAATATCCTTTTTCTCTGACCCGAGAGCCTTGTTCCTTCTGCAAGTGTCAATGAAACCGTGGCAGGCTAACTCATTAGCTTTCAAGTAGGGTAAAATATCAGACCCTTGACAGTTTTTGACACTTATTTGACAATATTAATCCTCAGTTTCCTCATCTGTAAAATAGACTTTAAAAATAGTACTGACATACTTGTAGGGAGGACAATGAGCCCAGTACTGATCACATACTAAGTCCTCCATATAGATATTTGCTACTGTTTGTTTATGTGATACTTTCACCTCTACCTTAAATAAGCCAATTCTTTTTTTTTTTTACCATTTTTTTTATTGATGTCTTAATAGTTTATAACACTGTGGGATTTTAGTTGTACATTATTGTTTGTCCGTCACCTTGTGGATGTAACCCTTCACTCCTTGTGCCCACCCCCCACCCCCCTTCCCCTTGGTAACCACCAATCAGTTCTCTCTGTCCGTGTGTTCACTTATATTTCATATATGAGTGAGTTCATGCAGTGTCTGTCCTTCTCTCTCTGGCTTATTTCACTTAACATAATACCCTCTAGGTCCATCCATGTTGTTGCAAATGGGACAATTGTGTCTTTTCTTATGGCTGAGTAGTATTCCATTGTATGTATATACCACATCTTCTTTAACCAATCATCAGTCGAGGGACACTTGGGTTGCTTCCACTTCTTGGCTATAGTGAATAATGCTGCAATGAACATAGGGGTGCATACGCCTCTTGTGATGGTTGATTTCATGTCCATTGGGTAGATGCCCAAGAGTGGGATTGCTGGATCATATGGTATTTCTATTTTTAATTTTTTGAGGACTCTCCATACTGTTTTCCATAGAGGCTGCACCAGTTTGCATTCCCACCAGCAGTGAATGAGGGTCCCCATTTCTCCACAACATCTCCAGCATTTGTTGTTATTTGTCTTTGTGATTATAGCCATTCTAACCAGTGTAAGGTGATATCTTAGTGTAGTTTTGATTTGCATTTCCCTGATGATTAGTGATGTTGAACATCTTTTCATGTGTCTATTGGCCATCTGTATCTCTTCCTTGGAAAAATGTCTGTTCATAGCCTCTGCCCATTTTTTGATCGGGTTGTTTGTTTTTTTGTTGCTCAGTTGTATGAGATCTTTCTATGTTACTGAGATTAATCCCTTGCCGGACAAACGATTTGCAAATATTTTCTCCCAGCTGGTGGGTTGTTTATTCATTTTGATCCTGGTTTCATTTGCCTTGTAGAAGCTCTTTAGTCTGATGAGGTCCCACTTGTTTATTTTTTCTTTTGTTTCCCTTGTCCGGGTAGACATGGAATCTGAAAGGATCCCTTTATGTCCAGTCTCAATTAGTGTACTGCCTATATTTTCTTCCAGGAGTTTTATAGTTTCAGGTCTCGCTTTCAGGTCTTTGATCCATTTTGAATTGATTTTTGTATATGGCAATAGGAGATGGTCTACTTTCATTCTTTTGCATGTTGCTGTCCAATTTTCCCAGCACCATTTATTGAAGAGACTTCCCTCTCTCCATTGTATGTTCTTTGCTCCTTTGTTGAAGATTAGCTGTCCATAGATGTGTGGTTTTATTTCTGGGCTTTCAATTCTGTTCCATTGATCTGTGTGTCTATTCTTGTACCAGTACCATGCTGTTTTGATTACTATAGCTTTATAGTATATTTTGAAATCAGCGATTGTGATGCCTCCAGCTTTGTTCTTTTTTTTCAGAATTGCTTTAGCTATTCGGGGTCTTTTGTTGGCCCATGTGAATTTCAGTAGTTTTTGTTCTATTACCGTGAAGAATGACATTGGGATTCTGATTGGGATTGCATTGAATCTGTAGATTGCTTTAGGTAGAATGGACATTTTAACTATATTTATTCTTCCAATCCATGTGCATGGAATATTTTTCCATTTCTTTCTGTCTTCCTCGATTTCTTTCAATAGTGTCTTATAGTTTTCATTGTATAGGTCTTTTACCTCCTTGGTTAAATTTATTCCCAGATATTTTATTCTTTTTGTTGCAATTGTAAATGGGATTGTCTTTTTGAGTTCTCTTTCTGTTGGTTCATCATTAGTGTATAGAAATGCAATTGATTTTTGTAAGTTGATTTTATACCCTGCCACTTTACTGTCGTTGTTGATTATTTCTAGTAGTTTTCCGATGGAATTTTTTGGGTTTTCTATGTATAAGATCATATCGTCTGCAAATAGTGAGAGTTTCACTTCTTCATTGCCTATTTGGAGTCCTTTGATTCCTTTTTCTTGCCTAATTGCTCTGGCCAGAACTTCCAGTACTATGTTGAATAAGAGTGGTGAGAGTGGGCACCCTTGTCTTGTTCCTGTCCTCAAAGGAATGGCTTTCAGTTTTTCCCCGTTGAGTAGGATGTTTGCTGTAGGTTTGTCATATATGGCCCTTATTATGTTGAGGTACTTTCCTTCTATCCCCATTTTGTTGAGAGTTTTTATCATAAATGGATGCTGGATCTTGTTGAATGCCTTCTCTGCATCAATTGAGATGATCATGTGGTTTTTATTCTTCATTTTGTTAATGTGGTGTATCACGTTGATTGATTTGCAGATGTTGAACCATCCCTGTGTCCCTGGTATAAATCCCATTTGCTCGTGGTGTATGATCTTTTTGATGTATTGCTGTATTCGGTTTGCCAATATTTTGTTGAGGATTTTTGCGTCTATGTTCATCAGTGATATTGGCCTGTAGTTTTCCTTCTTTGTATTGTCCTTGTCTGGCTTTGGTATCAGGATGATGTCGGCCTCATAGAATGTGTTGGGAAGTATTCCATCTTCCTCTATTTTTTGGAATAGTTTGAGAAGGATAGGTGCTAAATCTTCTTTGAACGTTTGATAAAATTCTCCAGGGAAGCCATCTGGTCCTGGGCTTTTATTTTTTGGGAGGTTTTTGATTACTGTTTCAATCTCTTTACTTGTGATTGGTCTGTTCAGATTCTCTATTTCTTCTTGATTCAGTTTTGGGAGGTTGGATGCTTCCAAGAATTTGTCCATTTCCTTTAGGTTGTCCAATTTGTTGGTGTAAAGTTTTTCATAGTATTCCCTAATAATCCCTTGTATTTCTGTGGTGTCTATTGTAATTTCTCCTCTTTCATTTCTAATTTTATTTATTTGAGTCTTCTCCCTTTTTTTCTTAGTGAGTCTGGCTAAGGGTTTGTCCATTTTATTTATCTTCTCAAAGAACCAGCTCTTTGTTTCATTGATCCTTTCTACTGTTTTTTTGGTTTCAATTTCATTTATTTCTGCTCTGATTTTTATTATTTCCCTCCTTCTGCTGATTCGGGGCTTTGTCTGTTCTTCTTTTTCTAATTCTGTTAGGTGTAATTTAAGGTTATTTATTTGGGATTTTTCTTGTTTGTTAAGGTGAGCTTGTATTGCTATGAATTTCCCTCTCAGGACCGCTTTTGCTGCATCCCATATGAGTTGGTATGGTGTATTTTCCTTTTCATTTGTCTCCAGATAGCTTTTGATTTCTCCTTTAATTTCATCAACAACCCATTGGTTGTTTAGTAGCATGTTGTTTAGTCTCCACATCTTTGTCCCTTTCGTAGTTTTTTCCTTGCAGTTGATTTCTAGTTTCACAGCATTATGGTCAGAAAAGATGCTTGTAATGATTTCAATCTTCTTAAATTTATAGAGGTTTGCCTTGTTTCCTAATATATGGTCTATCCTTGATAATGTTCCATGTGCACTTGAGAAGAATGTGTACTCTGCTTTTTTTGGGTGGAGTGCTCTGTATATATCTATTAAGTCCATTGTGTCTAGTTTTTCATTTAAGTCCATTATTTCCTTATTGACTTTTTGTCTGGATGATCTATCTATTGATGTAAGGGGGGTGTTAAGATCCCCTACTATTATTGTGTTATTGTTAATATCTCCTTTAACGTTCTTTAGCAGTTGTTTTATGTACTTTGGTGCTCCTGTGTTGGGTGCATAGATATTTATAAGTGTTATGTCTTCTTGGTGAAGTGTCCCTTTTATCATTATATATTGCCCTTCTTTGTCTCTCATTACCTTTTTTATCTTGAAGTCTACTTTGTCTGATATAAGTATGGCTACTCCTGCTTTCTTTTGTTTGCCATTAGCTTGGAGTATTGTTTTCCATCCTTTTATTTTGAGTCTGTGTTTGTCTTTAGAGCTGAGATGTGTTTCCTGGAGGCAGCAGATTGTTGGATCTTGGTTTTTAATCCATCCCGCCACTCTGTGTCTTTTGATTGGAGAATTCAATCCGTTTACATTTAAAGTGATTATTGATATATGAGGGTTTAATGTTGCTATTTTATTTTTCATTTTCTGGTTCTTTTGCATTCCTTCGTTTCTTGTCACTTGTGTTTCGGACTGCAAATTCAATTTGGTATTTCTGCATGCTCATTCTCTTGGTTTTCTCTTTATTTGTCATGTGTGGTTCTCTTCTGGTTTAGTGGTTACCGTGAGGTTTATATAAGCGATCTCCTGGATAAGAAAGTACATTTGCAGATGCCTCCTTTTTTCTGAGGCTGGGTGGATTCAATCCCTTACCTCTTCCCCTCCTTATTTGTTATCTCTTTATTCCATTTTGTGTCATGAATGTGTGTTTCCAGTGATGAGCTTGAATTAATTTTTGATGTTATCCAACTGTAGTTTGTTCTGGCTTAGTCTCCTTGCTTTTCTCCTTGCTGAAATCTTTGTATCCCCTTTGTCATTTGTTTTTTTTCAGGCCTAAGGGCCTTCTTGAGCATTTCTGGTAGTGGGGGTCTTGTGGTGATGAACTCTCTTAGCTTTTGTTTATCAGGGAGAGTTATTATTTCTCCATCGTATTTGAAGGATATTTTTGCTGGATAAAGTATTCTTGGCTGAAGGTTTTTGTCTTTCATGATTTTGAATATATCATTCCAGTCTCTCCTAGCCTATAGATTTTCTGTCGAGAAATCAGCTGAGAGCCTGATGGGGTTTCCTTTGTATGTTATTTTGTTTTTTTGTTTAGCTGCCCTTAATATTATTTCCTTGTCACGGGTATTTTTCAAGTTTGCTACTATGTGGTGAGATGCTTTTTTATTCCTGTTTATATATTTAGGTGATCTATTGATTTCATTCACTGTTATTTCCCTCTCATTCCCTAGGTTGGGGAAGTTCTCAGCTATTATTTCTTTGAACAAACTCTCTGCTCCTTTTTCTCTTTCTTTTCCTTCTGGAATACGTATTATCTTTATGTTGCTTTTCCTCATTGAGTCTGATATTTCTCGAAGAATTTCTTCATTTCTTTTTAGTCTTAGCTCTCTCTCTTCCTCTATCTGGAGCACTTCTGTGTGGCTATCCTCAATAGTGCTAATTCGTCCCTCCATATTGTCAGTTCTGCTCTTTAAAGACTCCATTTTTTCCACTATCTCGTTGATTTTGTTTTTCATCTCCAATAATTCTGATTGGTTTTTCTTTATGGTTTCAATCTCTTTTGTGACGAAATCCCTGAATTTGTTGATTTGTTTCTGTGTGTTCTCTTGTATTTCATTGAGTTTGTTTATGATAGCTATCTTGAATTCTCTGTCATTCAGGTTATCAAATTCTGTGCCTTCAGGGTTGGTTTCTGGGTGTTTGTCATTTTCCTTTTGGTCTGTAGCCATAACAAATTGTCACAAGGATCTGACGGGAACGGCCTTATTTTTTCCTCTCATGATAAAGTTGGTCCTGCAGTTTCCCCCTGCTACCACTGGATGGAGATCACGAGCGGTATGCTCTGAGCCCACTGCAGCCCGGGAGGGATTATGCTGAAATGCGGGGTGTGTGGTGGGAGGGGTCCTCTCTTTCTCCTGCTTGACCCGGGGGTTTCCTTTCTGGCTCTCTTAGGGTGTTTGCTACACCTCCTAAACAGTCCATCGTCGCTTCCCAGTGGGGATCTCTCGGCAGTCTGTAGAGCACCTGGATGGCGATAGTTTTCCCCGCTGTGGGCCACCCCTCCCCGCTCTGTCTGCGAGCCGCACTGTCTTTGCCAATCGATCGGGGAGGGGGAGTACAACTTTTTACCTCTCCTCGAGTCCTTTTGGGATTCCTGAGCCTTCACCATCCCATGTATGGCAGCAGGGGTTTCTTAGAAGTCCTTTGTAGTGTTTGATTGAGCTCTGTTGGAATGCAAATGATGTTTTCATTGTGTGGTAGGGGGCAGAGATTCAAAGAGGGAGTCTCACTCCGCCATGATGCTGATGTCACTCGCCAATTCTTATGTATAATCTTATTTTGAAAGAAAACTTCTGTTAAAAGATTCTGTTAAGAAACATATAATTTCAAGATATCTCTCCCCCAAAATAGTTTCTTTTGGAGTCATTTTCTTTTTACCTGGAGGTTCACACTTTCTCTTCACATTTTCTTACAATTTTATATAAAATATTGGATGGATCTAATGTAGAGGCTTACATTAAAAAAAAAATCCTTTATTTGCTTCCATGGAAAAGAAGACATATAATAACTTTCTTAGCTTTGTTTGGCTTATGATTAAAGATTTAACTTCTAAACTATCTTGTCTTTACTCGTCAAGGGACCTGGGTGAAGGCACAACAGAGAAGCTGGTTTCAGGGAGCACAGCATGTGAGAGCCTGTGTCTGTCGTATAGTCATATTGCTGCCCCGGTAGGTGACGACAGAAGAGATAGAAGTTGTAGATATAATTATGTTACTCTGCTTCCAAAAATGCCTCCTTGGATCACTTTTACCTACAGGGACAAGTCACAATTTTTTGTCCTGCTTTTACAGGCCCTTCCAATTTGTCCAGCACATCTTCTCCTTTCACTCTTTCCCTTCTTCACAGGTCCTTGAACAGTTTATCCTCTTCCTTTCTCTGTCTGATATGTCTTTCTGTCTGATATGTCTTTCCCTTCCTTTTCCACTCAACACAATCCCATTTGTCCCTTAAAGATCTGTTCAAGTTTCTATTTGTCTGGGAGCCTTCCTTGCTTTATCCAAGTAGAATTGGCTGATCCTTTCTTTGTCTGACTCACACTCTTAGTTGATATCACTATTCTTCCCCTTAAAGAATTCCTCTCTATTTATTTGGCTATGGACTGTTTCACCTAATTGATTGCTAGTTGCTTGAGGGTAGAGATTGTCTTACTCATTTTTTGTCTTTTTTGACGTGCAAGTGCCTGGCAAAATGGTAGATTTTTTTTTTTTTTAATCAATGGGGCATAGAATGGGATTGGTCAGCTCTTCTGAGATTTAAGCCATAAAATTTATTTCATTGGCATTTGGTTAAACCTCAGTGTTTTTCAACACTGATTGCTCATGGAGAGGTTTAAAAAAGTAACATTGCATGAGCCCAAAGACACTGATGGCTCACCTAGTCTCCATAGATTGGGATTTAGTTGGTTTTATGTGGAGTTCAGGGATTGGTAATAATAATAGTAAGCACTTACCATACATAGCTCTTACCATATAAGGCACTGTTTTAGGCTCTGTTTGAAGCACTTTATTTACTTTAATTTATGAGCATTTTTTTGAAAGCCAACATTGAGAACCACTACAGTCTGGCTACATGGCAAGAAAATAAAATCACTGAGGTTGAAGTAAATAATGATGCATAATGATAGAACTAAGCCAGATTCTTTTAGCAGAGCCCATATTTTTTGTTTCTTTATTTGTTTTTAATTAAATAGGGAATTAAAGAAGCAATCCCAATGTGTACAGTGTGATGAGTTGTGGTGAGACCAGAAAAAATTTTCAGTGACTGTGAGAGAATTCAGATCACTGAAGGAAATGTTAAACATCAAGAGTCACTTTCTAGTTTAAGGTCCAGTTCTTATGAGACAATACTTTATTAACCATTTTGCCATAAAAATTCATCTTTGCCCACTGGAGCTTTTCGCTTTTGAAATGGAAGAGCTAATTTGATTTGACATTTTTGCAGTTATTTAAAAGAAATGTAACATCTGGAAAAAAAGAGACTGTAATGATTTAAGTAAGGTAATATTATAAGAGGTTTACTAAAAATGGTCCTAGGTTAAAATAGTAAGTTTAGAACAATAAAAGGAGGATTTTTAAGTATCATATTTAATTGTGAAAAAAGTATTTTCATACAAAACACATCATAAAAGTAGTTTGCTTTTGCATTAAAACATATTTTTCTAGCTTTCCAAAGGAAAATTACTAATATGGTTCAGGCCACCCTCAGTACCACTCACAGCTTCCTTACTAGTCTTCTTGCTGCTTTTCTCTCTCCTCCATCCATCCTTCCTGCCTGCCAGTTATCTATCATCACACACTCCTGCTATGCATGGAGGGTTAACCTCAGTGAGGCAAGGCAGACTTGGTACTGGACCTGGAATAAACCTGCCCACTTGGATGGTGTAGGAAGTAGGGGAAGAATCTCACAAAACTTGGTGTCTATAGAGCAAGGCAACAGGGAGCCATTTGCTGGCAGTCATTGGGTATCAAAGAAAGCCAACCCAGGGTAACTCAGCTGGCCAGGAAGCTGGAAGAGCATGGCCACCTGGAAGCTAGATCACGCAATACTGGAAGGCAAACCCAAGCAGAAGGAGAAAAGTCATGTCTGCCATAGCAGACCCTGGTCATGGCAGGTAGGATTTTACTTCCTCTGGTGGATGAGGGTTGTTTCAGGGATCAGTCTCCAGCCCAGTACATCTTGAGGTGTCAGTATGACCATAAATAAAGAAAACAGGCCAGGGCCTAATTACTAGAATTGAGCATAAGGTAGACATGGTCTTAAAAGTAACACAACCAGTTGTTAGCACTCAGGCACAAACTGAGAGTCAGGTAAGTCACAAGAGTGACTTGATCCTGCGTCTCAGAATCAGACTAGAGTTCTTTAAGGGACCACCTTCCACCTGTAGGTGATCATGAGTAAGTAGTTTACATGTAGGTGGAAGACAGAGGCAGTGTTTGAGATACAGAAAACATATCTTCTTAACCCTAGCTGTAGTCTTTCTGATCCATCTTTTTCATTGGCTCCCTGTTGATTATAGAACAAGCCAGTCTCATTAATCTAACATGTAAGGCCTTCTGTAATCTGGTTTCCACTATTTTATGTTCTTATTTCTCACTTCTCCTTATATATTCTTTCCCCAACTCCTGCACATACATGCCTTGCACAGAGCCTGCAAGTCCATAATCCAGACTAATTAAATATTCTTCTTTGTCTTAACACACCCTATACTTTGCTGGCTTGATACTTTTCTCAAAATTTTCTCCTTCAGATCTACCCATTATGTAGAGCCCATTCTTTAATACCAAATGTTGGCAGTAATTTTATTTTTCCCACCTCTACTATTGACATGTCTTTTTAAGTAAAGGCTCATGTTGACCTGATTCATCTTAATGTCTCCCATCAAGCCCAACATAGTGGAAGAGAAAAAACACATGTTTTAAAAGGCCTAATTTATTGAGCTAATTTTTTGATATTATGTATACATTTTAAGTTACATCAGTTTGCACACATTTTGAGTTTTGTAGACTGTCTTGGATTTGAAGGAAAAATCCACATTCTTCTTGAGTGAACTATGAAGACGACTTAGTAGACTTAGGAACAATTTGGAAAATTCAGATTTAGAAGAACTTCAATATTTAGTTGCATAGTATATGAATATATATTGTATATTCATTCTGTTATATAATACACAGGCTTTTGTGTATGTGAATACTGAAGATATTCAGAAAGGCAAAACCACCATAACATTGTTTCTATGAGCTCAGAAGGAAAATGATTAACTTGGATTAAAAAATTCAATAATAGGCCTAGTCATTACCTTGAAACATTACTATCAAGTAATAGCAATTACTGAATGACTGCATATAAATAAAAAGGGATTGATCAATATCCAAAACTTATTCTCAATATCATATAGGTCAGTGGCTCTCAACCAGGCATGATTTTGACTTGCCCTTCTGGGACATCTAACAACGTCTGGAGACATTTTGAGTTTTTTATAAATGGGGGCAATGTTACTGACACCTAGGGGGTAGAAGCCAGAGGTAATACTAAGTGTCCCTGCAAGGCACAGGGTAGTCCCCCACAAGAGAGACTTGTCTGGTCCAAAATGTCAGTAGTGCTGGGGCTGAGTAACCAGATACAGACCAAGGCTAATGTTTGGTCTATTGAAATTAACTTAAAAGACATATATACTATATATATTATATCCATCTGTCTATGCACACACTGTATTAACTTAAAAACATATATAGTGTATATTATGAATATAGATGTACTATATACATATGTATATATAATTATATATATACACATACATATACATATATACACACTAAGCTCAATGAATGCATCAGAGAGATATATTAGTTTCAGAAAGAAGTAACCTACAGTTAAAATAGAAATTACACAAAGCATGATTAAGATGTAGAATTCTGACTTACAGAGACTGTGGATTCTTATTACCTTAGAATGTACTGTTTTGACTTTTGCTTAAATAAGTGAGCCCAAACCTCAGTCTGAGAAATAGGTTAATAATACAGAAGCTTTTGTGGTGGTCATATAAATTGTGATTGTTTATGGTTTGGATTCACGTGTGGTTAAACTACAAGGTTCCATGATTTCACTGAATTTCAGGTTTTTCTCTATGTAGTAATACTCGTAAATGGAAAGATTGATATAAGGCGATTAGCCTGCTAATCAACTGTAACTTTGGAACTTTTCTTTCCTTTTTAAAGCTTTGTATAGCTCGGGCTTTTATATTTTATATCAAACTACTTATAACCCAAATGATTCACAGAAAAACTCTGCAAGGTGAGGCCAGTGTGCACTTACTTCAAGGCCAGGGCAAAAGACTACTCTGCCATTTGTTTTCACTGTTTTGTTTGGCCTTGTCCATTAAGCCAGATGGATGAGCAGGGCACATATGGTGCATGAACTGGCTGGGGATCCCAGCAGGCCGGAGCTGGGGACTCTGTGGCCTGCTGCTGTGCTTTTATGTTTGAGTTCAAAATTCCCCGACTTCTTTGTGCAGGGGCAGAGGCCAGGCCCATCCAAGCTCAGCAGGAACCAGCCACTCTGAAATCCGGAATGCTCATCTGTGATCTGCTTCTCTCTTCCTTTGTGCCACTGGGCTCCCTCTTTCAGGGTCAAAGAGCTCTGTGGGAACACAATTCCTCACTCAGGCTTGTGGGCAATTCCTGTTTTGAATCCAGTTTTGGGTCTGTGCGTTGAATTTCCTTCTGGCTAGCCTTGTGGCCACTCCAGGAGGCAGAGAAACTGCTATAAGGATTTGTAAAGATCAGGAAAACAAAGGGTATCTCTATCTTGATAATAGTAGCCCTGGACCAGATGGGAGAATTAGCCTGGGACCATTGTCCTGGGCTTAGTGCTGTGGAAATACTGGTCTATCTAAGGGTGAGCCACCTAGTAAGACGGTGGGGATCAGGCCATACTATAACCTGTTCACTTGTGCTTCTGTTGTATTTCATGGTCACGGTGACTTTCACGTTTTACACAGTGGTCCTGTCTTTGGGAGGCGATGGTGGTTTTAAGAGCTCATAAGTGGTTATGAGCATAGACTTCGAAATCAGAAAGATTAGGCTTGACTAGTGGTTTCTATCACATGTTAGCAGAGTAAACTTGAAACTTATTTAACCCTACTGAGTCTCAATGTCCTCATCTAAAAAATTAACGTGATAGTATCTCTATAACTAGGTCAAATGAGATGCTGTATTGTGTTGTGGTAAGAGGACATACTCCAGAGGTAGGCTGCCTGGGATTGAATGCTGGCTCTGCCAACTCACCAGCTGGCTGACCTTGGGCACAGTGCTTCACCTTTCTGTGCTCTGTGGAGATAATAGGGTCAATTTAGAGGGTTGTTGTTGGGATTAAGAGACTATATGGGTAGGATACTTAAAACAATGTTGGGCGTCTTGTAGTGTTTAATAACTGTTACCTAAGTTACTATTGTGAGGGTGAAAATACTTTTCTCAGTAGCAGAGAAATCCTTTTACGAGTATATGTTCATTATATACATGCACAGCATTTATAAATGTACTATGTAGAAACTCTTGAAAGCTTTAAAATATTGCTTTATCTGGGTAATTTCTCAGTCTTCCACTGCGTTAAGAAGTTATTGAAGACAGAGAAAGATAAGTAGTGTATGATATCACTTATATGTAGAATCTAAAAAAGCTGAACTCTTGAAAACAGAGAGTAGAATGGTGGTTACCAGGGGCTGGTGGTGGTGAGGTGGGGTGGCGGAACTGGGGAGATGTTGAAGTGTACAAACTTGGAGCTAGTAGATCAATGAGTCCTGGAGCTCTAGTGCACAGTATAATGATAATGGACAACAATACTGTATTAGAAACTTCAAAATTGCAAAGAGACTAGATCTTAATTGTTCTCACCACAAAAAATAAATGATAATTATGTGACCTGATAGAGGTGCTAATCATATTGCGATATATGAATGTATCAAATTAACATGTTGCACACCTTACACTTACACAATATTATTTGTCAATTATATCTCAGTTAAAAAAAGAGAAGTTGTTTCAGATAACTTAAATGGTCACTTGCAAAACCAGACCAAAGTGTCTGGCATTGTTCTACAAACTGAGTAAAGTTTAAGAAAATACAAACACACATTCACAAGCCTTATGACAGGTGTAGATGGGAATTGGGTCTAATGAAATCAAGCAATTGAAGAGAGCCTGTCACAACTCAAGAGTGTTAGAAACCCTTGGCTCTAGATACACCTGGGAATTGAAGGTCTGTTTGCCACAATGACTCCAAACCATCTGCTATATCATTGGCAAGTAACACTTGTGTCTTCCCCTTCCCTGTCATTGTGCTTCTCTACTCCAGGAGGAACCCCCAAGCATTGTCCCTCCCAGTCCTTCCCAATCTTCCATCTCCCCTTGAACCAGTTGTTCATCTCTAATTCTTTTCTTCTTTGCTACTCTGGCTGGAAAATCAAACTCATTTAAATCACGCATTTTTTTTCAGTGAGGAAGTTCGGCCCTGAGCTCACATCCATTGCCAATCTTCCTCTTTTTGCTGAGGAAGACTAGCCCTGAGCTAATATCTGTGCCCATCTTCCTCTATTTTGCATATGGGATGCCACCACAGCATGGCTTGATGAGTATGCGTAGGTCCGTGCCAGGGATCCGAACCCGAGGCCACTGAAGCGGAGCGCGCAAACTTAACTACTACACCACTGGGCCGGCCCCTAAATCATGCATATTTTTAAAATGCTTTTTAAAACATTAAAAGGAAGGCCTATTTACTCTTACATTATCCTCATTTCTGACAAATTTGGGTTTCCAGTCCACAGCAGTCACACTTTTTGGTTGCTATTCTGATAGATTATACAAAAGGAGCAGATCGCTCACTTTTTTGCGTGTATTTTATGAAATCTATTTGTTTGGAAAAAGAAAAGAAGAAATGCAAAATGGATTATTAAAACCAATATATTTCATATCTTTATGTTAGTAAAGTTTCATTTTCAGATAAAAAGAGCTACATGTTGTTGAATTGATAAAAAATAACTTACTAAGAGACAATAAATGTATAATGGCTTAATCTCCCTTCTGAGTCTAATTGTGTTTTAGGTCATAAAAAGATGGTAAAATGAACTCTAAAAGCTTCAAAGATTCTTTGTATGAAAATAAATTTTATGAGTATGAAACTCAAAAGGGTTTCATTTAACCTTCAGCTGGCAGTATTTCTTTCAGTAAGCTGAAGTAAAAAGGGATTGCTACCCAGATGTTTTATAATTAGTTTATCAAAATAAGTGCATAAAATGTTTTATCTTATTCTTATAACACAGAATTGAAAGGATTTAGCTTTTAACTTTGTATAAGTTTGGAAAGTTTTCAAGTAAATTGTAGCATCACAATGAAATTAGGGCATGGTGAGGAAGGATCTTCAGAACTTTAACTTCCTTCAAAACAGAAAAATATTTTAAATTGTTTGAGTTTTCCATTCATTTGGCCTGGGCAGCTTCCTGCATGTCTTGTCATAACTACCGTGTTAAATTTAGTCATATGTTCAGAAAATGGAGAAAAATGTTCACCACTGGCAGGTGAAAACAGGAAATAAAAATATTGACTTGGGATGTTCCCAGGACAGTTAAATAGGTAATGAAAGGATTGTAGTTCCCAAGGCCACCGTGAATGGGAAAGTGGGCATAAGTACCTCATTTGGCACTCAGCTGATTCTAGTTCATGATGCCTATAATTTCTGCCTATGTGAGTAACGTGGCAAAATAGCTTGTATTGCAGTAAAGTGAAAAAATGTGCCTCCTAAAGGACTTATATTTTTAGGATCACAACAGAATCTTCTCTGCCATTTCCCCTCATTTGGAGACACCTGTGCTTTTCTGGAAATGCCCAGTCTTTCATTTTGATACCAGGTCTGAACACCTAGTCACCAGTGGCATTGTTTATGTGGAGGACCAAGCTGTTTTGGATCTAAGTGACCTCAGACTGGAAGAGTTAGATGTCGTGGTGATGCTATCAAAAATTAATATATGATTTGTTCGGGTTCTGAATAGAACACCACAATAAATTGTTGGGAAAGAATTTCTTCAAGATAAAGCTATCCATCTAGGAATCGTTTTGGGGGAGTTACCATGTATGAGGCACTGTGTATGAAAAGAGAGAAAAATAGTGTTCACATTTTTATCTAGGAAAGTTAAATTTGATGGGATTTTCTGAGCAGTGATGACTTTTCCTTTCAGAAACATATAAAGACAGCCATTTTTTGTAGTGGTTTTCAAGATTGATGGCAAAATGCATCAGGCACTTGCTCTGACTGCATTTTGATTAAGGTATAAATCATTCAGACTGTATCAATTTTATTTGCACGTATTGTTTGTCAAATCCCTTGCCTACAGATGACATCAGGAAAATAACTTTTGTTATAAATCACGCCTGATGGATTAGATGGGAACTCTCAGTACCAGGGAATGGGATGGGAGGAGTTTCAAAGGAAGCAAGAGAGTGTCTTGGAGCTTTCTGGTGGTTAGGAATCTAAGAGGGACAATAAAATCCGTTCCTTGGCTCCTCGTCCACTCCCACCAGAGAAAGAGGTATTTGGGAACATGAGAGCCTGGGGCCTGGGAAATGACCCCGAACACTGTGCCTGACCACATTGTCAGGCACCAGTATAATCAGGATACCAGAATATTTGGCCCTCAAAAGAGGGCAAGATTTACTTAGAAGCCAGTGGTCCCTGAAGAGTTTTCTCGATTGTGATGAAGGAATGCTAGGGAGAAAGTGGGTCAGGCTGCAGAGCGGGTGGACAGAGCGGGCACCTCAGAGGATACTAGGGTGGAGGCATGATCATGCAGGAGGCCAGGCACCAACTCAGCTCCAGACACCTTCATCCACTTCCCGTGACGGGACACCTGGGAGAAGGGAAAAAACAATTCTGAATTGACTGAGTTTACGCCTCACTTGACTATGAACAACTCTAAAGTAACTGAGAAAAAAAACTTGGAATTGACTTAGTCAAGTTTCAGTCATTCAGCAACTAAGCTCAATCATTGAGAGATGTTATTTAACACATCTGAATTTTGTCAATTAAAAATATTGTGCTGACAAACACTGCTATAGTTTCAGTGAATGTGCTTTATTTCCTTTGTGTATGTATAAATGACTTTGGAACATGTATTTGATGCCAGAATCAGCTTAATAGACAGGAATGTAAACTATTTTATAAAGTCCTCTTAATGGATTAAATGAAGAGAAATTAATTTGCAGATGTTGATATGCTCAGAAATATTTATATAACCTATTAATTGACTGGAAATATTTAAAGTGAGCAATGTTTCGAGTAAGAAATCACCAAGATAAACAATGTTAATCACAAAAATCTTTAGGACTTTGCTTGTCAATTTCTAGAAATGACCACGTAAGAGAATTGATTCTGTTCTGTGAATGTAGTGTTTGGTGTTGGTTCTGTGATATCCTAATTTTTTTCATAGGTGTAAGACCATTGAAGGAAATAAAACCTACATTTTTGAATTAAATACTTTTTATTTTGCTTTTCTTACTTTTTAAAGTAACTAAAACATTGTGGTCCATATAATTTGTAAGAATTTCATTTAAGGATGCATTTTTCCACGTACCTGGTAATTAATCATTTCCCAGAGGGCTTTGGAGACGTTAATTCTGAATATGTCTAGACTTAGGTGGTTTTCCCCAGTCACAGAACTACAATGACCACTGTGATGCATATCATAGATCTTAGAGGTTTATGTCTAGACAAGCTGATGCATGCTCTGAGACCTCAATGATTTAAAGTCCTGTTTTGAGTATATGTAACCTACAGTAACTAATGATTATGTTGCAGAATTTCACTTGGAATTTATAATGTATTCAGTCATTATCTTTCTAACCTTTGTTTCTTTTTTATCTGAGTCGATTTTCAGATACACTCTTTCTTGGTAGATATTATATCATGCCTATTGCTGAAATTTCCAAAGATTACTTCCTATTTCTTTTAAATTATTAATAAAATTGTATATATTTTCATAGGAAACCTAGGATGGGTGGTGTTGCTAATAGCCTGTAACTGGAGTCTGAAAGGATTGGTTATGTAAAATTTTTTTAAAAAGCTTTATTTTTCTATCTTTGACATACAACAAACTGTGCGTATTTAAAGTATAAAATTTGATATGTTTTGTAATTTGTGTACAGCTGTGGAACCCTACCATGGAGATAGTGAACATATTCATCATGCCCAAAAGTGCCCTGTGCCTTTTGGTAATACTTCCTTCCTGTCTTTCCCTGCCTCTCTCTATTCATCTCCGATTGCATTGCGTCTATAGATCAGTTTGGTAAGAACTGACATCTTAACAGTATTGAGTCTTTCTATCCATGAACATGGAATATCTCTTCATATATTTAGTCCTTTGATTTCTTTCATCAGAGTTTTGTAGTTTCCCACATATAGATCTTGTACATATTTTGTTAGATTTATACCTAAGTATTTCATTTTTTGGGTGCTAATGTAACTGACATTGTGCTTTGAATTTCAAATTGCACTTGTTCATTGCTGGTGCTTGACAACACTTGGTCTAGGCAGTCTTTTTAAAGACTATAGCCCCAAGACAAATGCCACATTTCCAGAAGTTGTACTGCCATAGACACTGGTATTTGAGTCAGACAAAAGTTTATCATATTATGGTAAAAAATCCAGTTTCACCTAAAAGTAGAGCCAGCTTTAACTGATGAGAGAATGAGGCTGGGAAGAAGGGGGGATTTACGAAAACAGAAAACTTTCTTCAGGATAACTGTTTAGAGGACAAAGCCCAGGGGACAAATTGAAGGCCAGGGAAAGAATGAATCCAATCAAGGGGGGTTACCAGTCTGCTAGCACCTCTAGACCAGGGGAGAAATCTGGGATGGATATACTTTGCTTACTCAGGAAGGCCTTAAGATTATAATATCGCTACTTGAATGATTTATAAAGGTAGTTGGTTAAGAATGGAAAAGGGACTAATACCAGAAATTTGTCTTTCATGAAAATAGTAGGTATTTAGATTTTGGGCTACTAACTGTAGTTTGATTGAGTTGCTAAATTTTCCCAGGTCACATTACCAAATATGCACTCTCTAACTTGACCTTCATGAGAGAGATGTTTTAGTTCTGGTGTTTTTTGTACTGTATTAAAAATCAATCAAACAGAAAACAAATAATTCCTATAAAATCTTTCAGCCCTGATGCAAAACATTCATTGAGATAGCTGTATTTTTTGAATCTGAACTCTATTAAATGAAGACAGTTTCTATTGGTGTCATTATTGTTGTGGAGCTAACTGTGAATTATTGATATTAGTTTACTGTCCAAGCATCATAAATTCAGTGAATTTTTCTTTTGTTCTGGACCCAATTGCTTGGAGCTTTAAAACAAATATATATTATAGCATGAAAGACTATATATAGAGTGTATGTAAAGAGCATATATAAAGGACATTATAGCTAAAAATGGAAGCCCAAATATAAGGATATTTAGAAACTTTTGGATGTTCTTTAACACGAAATCATAGTCCTGAAATATTACATTCCTGATAGGGAGAGAGCCTCCATACATCTATTCAGCATGCTCCCACTTCAAATATTACTTTCTTCTTTTTAATGGAGACAAAGATGACTCATGGAATTCATTTAGTTTCATGAAACAACTCAGCATTTCTTGAAATCAATTGTGGTGAAAGTAGAGGAAAATAATTGTCAAAGACAAAGGGACAACATTAGCAGTGAGCAGCAATGTTGTGACCATATCTATGTGGGCACAAAGTGAAGTGAGGATCTGGTAATCATATGATTAATTTTCTCAGTGTAAATAACTACCCCAGATGATGATGACGATGATGATGACGGTGATGATGGTGACGATGGTGGTGGTGGTGATGATGACGTTAACAACAACTACTATTTACTAGGTGCTTACCAGGTGTCAGGCATTGTTCTAAGCACTATTTTTGCTTTAATTCATTTGATCCCCAAAGAACCCTGACAGATTTTACCCTAACAGTAAAATTATTTTTACAGACAAATGGGTTGAGGAACAGAGAGGTTAATAACTTGTTTGAGGTCACACACTAGTAATGACAGAGGTTCGATTCAACCCCAGGCAATATAATTTAGATTCTGTACTCTAAACCACTACTTTTTGTATGCAAAAGTGACAAAGCTGATGTTCTTAGCTCTCAAACTACTACATATGATTGTCTTCAGAGACAAAAAAGTTTGGTGAATAAGAAGCTATTTGAAAACTTGGACTATAGTAAATAATGTAAGAATGGATTATTTAACAAAAAACTTTTATCCAAAATTTAAAACATATACTTAAAGTAATGGCGAACTTGTTTGCTTTTACAGATAAGTTTTTATATCCAGGGATAATTATATTGCTGTCTGCTTTCTCAGGAAAGCCTAATGTGTGAGTCAAGAAGATGATAGCCTACAAGGAATGTTTAAGGATGCTGAAAAGGCTCGCTTGCTTCAAAAATATTCCTAACACACCTGTCCTGGTGCTAGGAACTCCTCCACTGGAGGCATTGTAGTCCGAGAAGGACTAGTACAGACAGCATCAGCACTAGTGCGCCTGGGTGTAGCATGCAAATGAGGTGTAGAGGAAGGAGGAGAGACTTGGCTTTGATTCCTTGTACTTTTAAGGTCCTTCCCACCCCTAACAACCCTTTGGGTGAAGATAATTCCTGTTAAAATGCACAACCTTTTAGGATTCATAATAAATTAATCAGTAATAACTAGTGAGAATTAATGAGATTCTTCCCCAGGTAAACATATTAGAGAAGGACATGTATTAGAATTAACGGCAGTTGGAAGCCAGCAAAGAGAGCAGAGATTAGCCACTGGGAGGAACTCCTGTGGAGCCAGGAAAAGTGCCAAGAGGGTGCTATGGATCCTCAAGAGGGTGCTATCGAGCCTCAACAAGAGGCCAGCGGTGGAGAATAATGAGAAATAAGCGAGGTAAGGAAGCTACCATAAGAACAGTTATCTGTGGTTTCTTATCATTGCTTTTGTCTGTCTTTATCCTACTTTCACTGCCCACCCCCTCTACCCTACCTCCCTCCTTATACCTTGCAATCTTTCCCTTACCTCAGAAAAGTTGTAAGGATTCCCTGACACCTCTTTCCCTTCGTTAATTCCCTTACTTCCTAATTTTGTCATCCCCTGCACATACTAGTCTTAAACTCTATTCCTTACAATGTAGTTTTTGGTTAGGCTTTCCAAATACATAAGCTGTGGGAGGAAACTGGGTGGTGGAAAGAAAGGTGGATCTGAGACTATTGGTCTTTTTACCTCATGTTTTACTCCTCCCTGTAGACGGTCTTCTGGATCACTGAAGGTAAAGTTCAGGAGTTGTAGCTTTAGGTTTTGCATAGGAAATCACAGATTCATAGTTTTAGAGTTAAGTATGACTATAGTTCAGATTGGGTTTTAAAGGAACGAGTTAACACAGACCCACAGATTTGAGACTTTCCCAAGATGTGGCAGACCTTCTGGTTCCTAGTCCCAGGCATTTCCAATCCACCACATCAAAGTATTGAGTGCCTACCTGTGTGCGTCCTAACCCCCCAACACTTGCATATACAATTACACACTCCCATTGGCTCTAAAACCAGTCCATGTGCCTGAGCTTTCAGTAATGGAAACAGCTTTCCTATTATTTTCCTCACACTGGATAGAAGAAATACTTTAATCAGGCCGATGATTTGCGAACGGTTTAAAAAGGTGGTTACCACGTTGAGTGTGTCTGGTTTGCCTATGTATCTAAGCACCGGTCTAAAGAGATTTATTGCTATTCATGATGTCAAGATTCCTAAGTGGCACCAGATGAAATTTCAGACTGGGACATGGTTACCCTGGTTACACTTCATTATGCATTGTGAGATGGTGAAGAGAGAAGGATTTGTGTTTGTGTTTTATAAAAATTAGAATTAAAATCTCCTTAAGGGCAGAGATTTTGTCTGTCTTGTTCACTGGTGTATGTCAGCACTTAGAACACTGGGGGCTCTGAGTCAATAATTGTTGACGTAAAAACATCAGCCTCACCATATGTCTTTTTCTTTGCAGTAGCATTAGGCATTAGAAATATCAGGTCCTGTTTCTTTCCTTATCAACTGATTCTCCTCACCCCAACCTCCAACTTATTTTCTACCATAACATTATCAGGATATAATTAAGTCATTATTATTCCATTTATTATTTAGCAAAATCTATATAACTGTTTTTAATATCCAGTAAGTTCTGGGTGGGAACAAAATTAATGTTGGCACTGAATACTTTAAATAGTATCTAGGCTTGAATGGAAAATGTGTATTATACATTTTGTCTGATCAACATATCAACAGATACTAGTTTTGTGAATTTATTTAGCAGATCAAGATATTATTTCCCAGAAATAATATCTTTGCTTTGCTTCCATTTTATAGTTTGGCTAGTCACAGAACAAAAAAGATTTTCTCTTATTTTTGACAAACTTTAGAAAAGGGGATGGACACAGAAAGTCAGACTCATCTATATCCTTCTATGAAGATAATGAAAAAAAATTCATCAATCAGCTGACTGTGAGTTTAGGAACAGAAATGACGGGATATATTGCTGTCCCAAACAGTGGAAATTGACAAAATAATTGGATTTCCTTGGAGATAAAAGGGAATCTGCTTCCAGCTGCTCTTTTAGAGATAAAATAGACCAGCGATCCTGTAATGCTAGATTTGAACAAGTATTCCCTAATATATGTTTGCTTGTTTTGAACTAATTTAGACCTGAAGTGAGCAGACTTCTTGTTTCAGTCTGATTTTATTTTAAAGGTTGGAAATATCCTGAAAGTTTGGAATAACTATCAATGTATACCTTATTATATTTTTGTCATCTGATTATTTGATGAGACTTTGACTTACACTGAGTCCGAATATAAATGTTATAATTTTTATTTTGGTTCATCAGGATTGTATATTTATGGCAAGAAAGGCAAATTGCCAGAAAAGAGACATTTTTCTTTTGTTGAGCCTTTCTTTTTTAAAAATAGCTTTATTGAGATATAATTCACATACATACAGTTCACCCATTTAAAGTATACAATTTAATGGCTGTCAGTATATTCTTGGAGTATTCTATCTATCACCACAATTTTAGAACATTTTATTTCCCCAAAAAGAAATGCCATACACCCCTACCTCTTAGCTGTCACTCTCTGGACCTCACATCCCCCGGCCCTAAGCAACCACTGATTTATTTTCTGTCTCCATAGACTTGCCTATTCTGAATATTTCATATAAATGGGATCATACAGTATGTGGTCTTTTGTAACTGGCTTCTTTCCCTTAGCGCAGTTTTCCAAGATTCATCCATATTGCCTCATGTGTTAGGATGTCATTTCTTTTTATTGCCAAATAATATTCCATTGCATGAAAATACTACATTTTGTTTATCCATTTATCAGTTGATGGGCATTTGAGTTGTTTTTGCATTTGAGTTGACTTTTTTGGCTATTGGGAATAATGCTGCTGCGAACATTTGTGTACAAGTTTTTGTGTACATCTTCATTTCTCTTGGGTACGTACCTAGAAATGGAATTCCTGGATCACGTGTATGTTTAACCTTTGAAAGAATTGCTAGACTGTTTCCCAAAGTGGCTGCACCATTTTACGTTCCTACTAGCAATACAGAAGGGTTCCAATTTCTCAATATTCTTGTCAAAACTTGTCATTCTCTGTCTTTTTTGTTCTAGCCATTCTAGTGGGTGTAAAGTGGTATTTCACTGTGGTTTTGATTTGTATTTCCCTGATGACTAATTATTTTGAACATTTTTTTTCATATGCCTACTGACCGTTTGTATATCTTATTTGGAGAAATGTCTAAAATATAATTTTATCTCTATATTCATATACTGTTGGTGTCAAGTTCTGTTTTAAGAAATAACTTTAAGCTGATAATTTAAGAATTAAGGAAAGAATTTAGTCACAAAGGACTACATATTGCATGATTCCATTAATATGAAATGTCTAAAATAGGCAAATTTGCAGACACGGAAAGTAGATTATTGGTTACCTAGGGCTTGGAGAGGGGACAAATGGAGAATTACTGCTAATGGGTAAGAGGTTTCCTTTTGGAGTAATGAAAATGTTCTAAAATTAGATCATGGTGTTGGTTGTGCAATTCTGTAGACATACTAAAAACTACTGAATTGTATACTTTAATTTAATTTTTTTTATTTTTTTGGTGAGGAAGACCAGCCCTGAGCTAACATCTGTTGCCAATCCTCCTCTTTTTGCTGAGGAAGACTGGCCCTGGGCTAACATCCTGCCCATCTTCCTCCACTTTATATGGGACGCCGCCACGGCATGGCTGACAGGCAGTGCGTCGGCGGGCGCTCGGGATCTGAACCCGCGAACCCCGGGCTGCCAAGCGCGGACTCAACTGCTGCGCCACCGGGCAGCCCCTGAATTGTATACTTTAAATGAGTGAATGTTATCATATGTAAATTATATCTCAATACAGTTGTTAAAAAAGAAACCCAAAGCAAAAAGAAACAAAAACAAAAATAAGAATTAAGCACTTAGTTCTCTGGGGTATCTGTCTACTGAATTCAAAATATTATGCTTTTTTCTTTGCAGTTTGCATACCTCCTAAGTCTTGTCTAATTAGAATAGAGAATGAATAATATGACATGCACATTTATCATGCCCTTTACTCCAAAACCAAGTATCACTTGGTTTTATAACAGATTATCTTTTTTCCCCCATCCTTGAGCAAGAATTTAGATAAAGTTAACATTTCCAAGGAAAATTAAGGGATTTTTATAGTGCTTTTATTTTTGGTATATCTCATATTTTAAACTAATAATAATGTAAACTATAAAACAGTAAATTAATGCTTTCCTCATTTAGCGTTTTTTCAAATAACATTTATTGAGAGTTTGCCATGTGACAAGCATTCTGCTAGACACTTTTACAGGTTACCTTATTAAGATATTATTAATTCCACTTTACACTTGAAAAGACTAAGGGTACCCTTGTTTATTTCATTTAATAGCATAATTAGAATAGCATACTTTTGGTTGTGCTATGACATGGAGAGAAATTCCCAATTGATATCATTTTCCCTTGGAATATCCTAAGAATACAATAGTTAATAGATGTACTGCTTCAAAAGAGGAGAAGATGGAAGGAAAACAAAAAAGTCACTGGTCCTAAGTAATTTTGAAATACAGCTAGGCAAATGCCATTTAGTTTCAAGTCCTAGAAATAATCCTCTGTAACTTGAAACTCTGCCCTCTGGCGTCTTAGCTTTGCCTTTTGGACTCCAAGCATGTGTTTGCAGCTGAGTAGTTTTATTAGCATACTTGTTGCCTGTAGAATTTTAGGAATCTGACAGCCTTCTTTCATTTTGTCCTTTTTTGTGTATCCTTCAGTCCTAGCTGGTAGTGTTTCTGTTGGTATATTATTCTCAAGAACTTTGTGAGTCTCCTGCCTATGTTATCGAGATTCACTCCATTAGACAAGAGGCTCCTTTACAGGTCCTTCTGAGATAATCCATTCTCTATTTTTACCTTCAGCTGAGATGGCTGAGGGGATCTACGAGTCACATGCATAATCTTTTCTTTGTGTCGCTGACTACTCTGACCTTTTGATTTTTCTGAGGTATTAGCAAAAAGTTGTTTAGCCACTTCCTCAGTTTTTTCTCTAGAGCATGGTTTCCTGACAGTGAATCTCTTAAT
This sequence comes from Tapirus indicus, assembly GCA_031878705.1. Taxonomy (NCBI): domain Eukaryota; kingdom Metazoa; phylum Chordata; class Mammalia; order Perissodactyla; family Tapiridae; genus Tapirus; species Tapirus indicus. The sequence goes on from CM062933.1 coordinate 7,837,022, forward strand.
TTTGGATCTTTTGCCATCTGGATAGGCCAAGGATTTCCAAAATCATCAAGTCCTGGTTCCATTTTTTTAAATAGTTCTTCCTTCAACTTATCTCTTTCCTCTAACATTTTACTATAAGCAGCAAGAAGAAACCAGATTGCACCTTCAACACTTTGCTTGGATATCCCCTCAGCTAAAGATGCAAATTCATCACTTATAAGTTCTGCTTTCCACATAACAACACACACAATTCTGTTAAGTTTTCTGCCACTATATAACAACGATCCTTTTTCTTCTATTTTCCAATAACACGATCCCCACTTCTTTCTGAGTCTTCACTAGTACAGTCATTAAAATCTGTATTTGTATTAAAAGTCTAGTCAAGGCACTCAAGGCTTTTTGTATTGTGGACCTCAAAATTCTTTCGGCCCCTGCCCACTGCCCAATTCCAAAGCCACTTCCATATTTTTAGATGTTTGATACAGCACCATCCTACTTCCAGGTAGCACAATCTATGTTAGTTCCTTTTGCCTACGAAACAAATTACTACTGCTGAAAACAATATGAAATTTTTATTTTACAGTTCTGGAGATCAGAAGCCTGAAACGGGGCTCACTGGGCTAAAATCAGTGTCAGTAGGGCTGCATTCTTTTCTAGAAGCTCTAGGGAAGAACCTTTTCTTGCTTTTTTCAGTCTCCAGAGGCCACCTCCATACTTTGGTTTGTGTTCCCTTTCCTCAGTCTTCAAAGCCAGCAAGGTTGAGCCAAGTTCCTCTCCTGCTGCCATCTCTCTGGTTCTTTTTCTTCTGCCTTTCTTTTCCATGTGTCAGGATCCTTATGATTGTTTTCACACTTGGATAGTACAGGATGATCTTCTCATCTCAGAATCACTTAACTAGCAACCTTAACGCCTCTTTGCCATGTAACCTAACATAGTCACAGGTTCTGGAAGATTAGGACTTGGACATCTTTGGGGGGGGTTCCTTATTCTTTCTACCACAACACTTCTGGAAAAGAAAAACACGTTTCTTCAGGAGCCTGTGTTCATAAGTAATATTTAGATTCTTGAGGTTAAAAACAAGCTTTTATTAGGAAAAGATTCTGCCTTCACTTTGTCTAAGTATTTCATAAAATGAAACCCACATGGATTCCTAAAGTGTTTAAATAGCAAAAAAATATTTGGGGGATAGGGGAAATATTTGAAGTCAATTTTTAGTTTGAAAATTGCCCAGAAAATTTTATCTGGAATTTTTTGTTACTAAAAGGATTTTTCTCAATAAGGCAGATTATTTTAATGCACATTTAAAGTCAACTAGAGTCTAATTCTTTAGACTCATACATCCAGTGAAATTATATTTCAAAAATGAAAGAAAAAATTTTTTTCAACCAAAACAAAAGCCAAGAGAAATCATTGCCATCAGATCTGCACTAAAAAAGGGCACTTTCTCAGGCAGGAGAAAATTATATCAGGTAAAATTTAGACCATCACAAAAGAATGAAGAGTTCTGGAAGCGGTAAAAGGTTGGTAAATACAAAAGACATGTTTTCTTATTTAAAAAATCTTTAAAAGATAATTCATTGTTTGAAGTCAAAATGATAACAATGAATTTTGGGGTTTACAACACATGTAGAAGTAAAATGCATGACAAGAATAGCATAAAAGTTGGGAGGGAGAAATGCAGGTGTAGTGCCATAAGGTTTTTTACAGTATGTATAATGATAAATTACTTGAGGTTAGCATGTGGTAGGTCAAATAAGGTGTGTTGTAAACCCTGAGCAACCACTAAAAAGATAAAGAGGCATAGCTAATAAGCCAATGTTAAAGATAAAATGGAATATAAAAAATGTTTAATCCAAAATTAGTCAGGAAAAGAGGAACAGGGTGCAAAGAACAGATGGAACATTGAAAACTATTAGAAAGACAGTAAATTTTAACTAAATTGTATTGATTTATGTTAATATATAAATGTATATGTAATTATATCACATGTAAAAAGTAGATTGTCAGACTGACTAAAAAGCAAGACCCAACTGTATCCTGTTTACAAGAGGCCCCGCTTTCAATGTAGAGTCGCAGATGAGTTACAGTAAGAGGATGGGAGAGGATGTATCATGCAAACACCAATCAAAAGAAACCAGGAGACTTTCATTTAGTATCAGACAGAGTAGACTTTATAACAAGAAATACTACCTCTCAAGGAATAAAGAAAGATATTACATATTGACAATGGGATTGATTTACCAAAAGGACAACAGTCCTAAATGTTTATGCAACTAACAACTCAGCTTCAAAATAGAGCAAACACTGATAGAACTGAATACTTTTTTTGTTGTAAGCTCCTCAAAAGCAATTCTTTTACGATTGGAATTTTCAAAAATCGAATTCCCATGGATGAGAAGAATTTACTGTCTAATATTTAAACCATTAACATGTGTACCATTTCTGTGAAAAGAAAACTCTAATTTCCAACATTAGTACATTAAAGAGTATTAATGAAAATATTTACTCAAAAAATACCAACTGCATACCAAGCACTTTATATATGTTATTTAATCACCATAAGAATCCATATTGCACATAAGGAGACTGGGGCTCAATGAGATGACACACTTGCCCAAGGTCACACATTAAGCAGCACAGCCAAGATTTGAACTCAGGTCTGTTTGCTACTAAGCCCATGATCTTTCCACCACATGAGGGTTTACAAAAATCTTTTTCTTTTTTTACTTACTCTAATTATGGTCTCAGTGTGATAGTCATCTTCTGAATCAGCAAGGAGGTTGTAAAGGAAGGGAATGCTACTTGTTGATTAACTGCTTTTGCCTTGGAGAACTATTAAAAATGACCCCATTTATTTTTGGTGGGGACCTCATTCTATACAAGCCACAAATACTAGCATAGTATAAAGACCTACAAGAAATCATGAAAATTTTTCAGTAACGTGTACTCTGTAATTTCAAAAATCTGTATACAACACTGCTATATTAATATTTGTTGAATGAATGAGTGAATTAATAGTATTTCTGCAGTGAAATGATAATATTTTGAGGTTTTAGTGTGATTAATTCATGCATTTAAAAAGATTGTTGACTAAAGTAGTGTGATTCGTAGAAACTACTGTTTTTTCTGAATTTGATAAAAATCTTCCTCTTGTAATGTTTTCATGACCTTATTAATTAGGCAAGTCTTAAAAACTTGTTTTAGTAAAGGAAATAGAAATGAATCAAAGAAATACTGGAAGCACATTGGTTGAAAGAAAAAGGTTGAAGTAAAAGATATATCTTCTGATTGCAAAAATAATTTAAAAACTATTTGGGGGATCATGAAAACATCAAAATCTGTGACAGTCATCTTCATATTTATATCTCGGACATGTTCACTACCTAAATCTCATGGAACAGAGTTGGCAGAATCGATGTGTTGCTAAGGAAACAAATCAAGCACAAACATAAAAAGCATAATGGGTTCAAAGAATTCTAGGGGATTATTATAAAGCCATAAAATCTGCCAAATAATAGGAACAATAAAAGTGGAAAATTAATTTCAAGCAAGACTAAACATTTCAACTGACTGCTGACAGACTTTTGAAGAATATATACATACTAGGAATAAGAGGTGAAGACTTTTAAAGATCCAAGTGTTTAATTAACGGAGATTGTAGCCAAATGCACGCATTGAGAATATAGCAGAAAAATGCAGTTTCTGGTTTCACAAAGGGGAATTTGCCCTAATCAAATTTATTAGTAAGAAGGATGAGTGTGCTGAGAACAGGCTCCTTGAAGCAGTTGAAAAACAGACCAATATTCTAAGCTTTGAGATTTGATGTGTTTCTTGATCCAAGTAAAATATAACCAGGGTGTTAAAGGAAGTAGAGACAGAAATAAGAGACCCTTTTTATGAATAAGTGCACTTAGTTCTGGAGATACCCCCTAGGATTAGCCCATATGATGGAATTATTTTTAAAAGATCTGGGAATGTACCAACTGGCTTACATACCAGTTTACATCACTCATAAGAAAAGTGTTAAAAGGTGTTTTGAGGGTCAAATGAAGAAACACTTGGAAGCTTACTTGCCTGATGAAGAAATGCCAACTGACTTTTTTAGATGAGAAAGAGATGCTTCATTAACTTGTCAAAATTTCAGGGAGGTATTATTTCTGTGGAAGGAAAGAGGTGTTATAACACATCCTTCGCCTTTCTATAGTGGGCAATTTATTGAAATGTTCTACTGGGGTTAAAGTGATCCCTTCTCTTAAAAGTGGCATAATGGGAAAAATTGGTAGATTGAGTTGAAATTTTCTAAATTATAAGAAACAGAAGTTATTTGGCAATTGAACCATTGCTAGTTCAGAAAATCACCATCACTACAGGGCTTAATTTTGGCAGCTAGGTGGACAACCTCCCCTTTTGTGACTTATAAGGTTCAAAAACTTATTTTTGAATAAAATTTCAAAACTTACACACTAAGGGAAAGTTAGTCCCATCAAAGACATCACTTTGGCAGGCTCCATACTCATTTCAGAGATGCTGCCTTTGGACAAATCATTCTTGGAATTTCTCTTGTGGAATTGTCCCACAAGACCATGGCAAACTTTAAAAATTATATCCAAAAATGAAAAATTTTCATACTTTGAGTGAAAATATTATATTTGGGAAAAGTCCAAAGAAATCAGAGTTTCATCTGGTAAAGAAAGTGAATGATTAAACTTACTAATTTTAAAAAAATGAGATGTAACTATTAAGTAAAGAAAATAATAGTCTTTTGTGGCTTGTAACCTGGTTTTCAAAGTGATTCTCAAAGCATTTTATTTTATTTTTTTCTAAAATTTATTATTTCAGTATCATTGGTTTATAACATTGTATAAATTTCATGTGTACATCATTATACTTCTGTTTCTGCATAGATTACATCATGTTCACCACCCAAATATTAATTACAATCCATCACTGCACACATGTGCCTAATCATCCCTTTTGCCCTCCTCCCTCCCCCCTCCCTTCTGGTAACCACGAATCTAATTTCTGTCTCTATGTGTTTGTTGTTATTTTTATCTTCTACTTATGAGCGAGATCGGACAGTTTTTGACCTTCTCCCTCTGACTTACTTCGCTTAGCATAATACCTTCAACGTCCATCCATGTTGTCACAAATGGCTGGATTTCATTGTTTCTTATGGCTGAGTAGTATTCCATTGTGTATATATACCACATCTTCTTTATCCATTCATCCCTTAATAGGCACTTAGGTTGCTTCCAAGTCTTGGCTATTTTGAACAATGCTGCAACGAACACAGGGGTGCATGTATCTTTACGTATTGGTGTTTTTGTGTTCTTTGGACCAATACCCAGCAGTGGAATGGCTGATCGTATGATAGTTCTGTTCTAAGTTTTTTGAGGAATCTCCATATTGTTTTCCATAGTGGTTGCATCAGTTTGCATTCCCACCAGCAGTGTATGTGAATTCCCTTCTCTCCACATCCTCTCCAACACTTGTTGTTTCCTGTCTTGTTAATTATAGTCATTCTGATGGGCGTGAGGTGATATCTCATTGTAGCTTTGCATTTCCCTGAAAGTTAATGATATTGAGCATCTTTTCATGTGCCTGTTGGCCATCTGTATATCTTCTTTGGAGAAATGTCTGTTCAGGTCTTTTGCCCGTTTTTTAATTGGGTTGTTAGTTTTTTTGTTGTTGAAATGTATGAGTTCTTTATATATTTTGGAGATTAACCCTTTATCAGATATATGGTTTGCAAATATCATCTCCCAATTGTTACATTGTCTTTTCATTTTGTTGATGGTTTCCTCTGCTGTGCAGAAGCTTTTTAGTTTGATGCAGTCCCATTTGTTTATTTTTTCTATTGTTTCCCTTGCCCAGTCAGACACAGTACTTGAAAATATGTTGCTAAGACCAATGTCGAAGAGCATACTCCCTATGTTTTCTTCTAGAAGGTTCACGGTTTCAGGTCTTAAATTCAAGTCCTTAATCCATTTTGAGTTAATTTTTGTGTGTGGTGTAAGATAATGGTGGCTGTCCAGTTTTCCCAACACCATTTGTTGAAGAGACTCTCCTTTCTGCACTGTATGTTCTTGGCTCCCCTGTTGAAAATTAGCTGTCCATAGATATGTGGGTTTATTTCTGGGCTCTCGATTCTATTCCATTGATCTGTGTGTCTGTTTTTGTGCCAGTACCATGCTGTTTTCATTACCATAGCTTTGTAGTATATTTTGAAATCAGAGTGTGTGATTCCTCCAGCTTTGTTCTTTTTTCTCAGTATTCCTTTAGCTATTTGGGGTCTTTCGGTGTTCTGTATAAATTTTAGGATTCTTTATTCTATTTCTGTGAAAAATTTTGGAACTTTGATAGGGATTGCACTGAATCTATAGATTGCTTTAGGAAGTATGGACATTTTAACTACATTAATTCTTCCAATCCAAGAGCACAGAATATCTTTCCATTTCTTTGTGTCTTCTTCAGTTTCTTTCAACAATGTTTTATAGTTTTCAGTATACAGTTCTTTCACCGCTTTGGTTAAGTTTATTCCTAGGTATTTTATTCTTTTTGTTGCAAGTGTAAATGGGGTTGTATTCTTTTCTGTTTGTTTGTTTGTTTGTTTTTTTTGTGGGGAAGACCAGCCCTGAGCTAACATCCGTCGCCAATCCTCCCCTTTTTGCTGAGGAAGACTGGCCCTGGGCTGACATCCGTGCCCATCTTCCTCCACTTTATATGGGACGCCGCCATGGCATGGCTGACAGGCAGTGTGTCGGCGGGCGCCCGGGATCCGAACTCGCGAACCCTGGGCTGCCAAGCGCAGACTAAACCGCTGCGCCACCAGGCGGCCCCTGGGGTTGTATTCTTAATTTCTCTTTCTGCTACTTCATTGTTAGTGTATAGAAACACAACTGATTTTTGTATGTTGATTTTGTATCCTGCAACTTGACCATATTCATCTATCATTTCCAGAAGTTTTTTTGTGGATTCTATAGGGTTTTCTATATATAAAATCATGTCATCTGCAAATAGTGACAATTTCACTTCTTCCTTTCCAGTTTGGATCCTTTTTATTTCTTTTTCTTGCCTGATTGTTCTAGCCAGAACTTCCGACACTATGTTAAATAGGAGTGGTGAAAGTGGGCATCCTTGTCTGGTTTCTGTTCTTAGAGAGATAGCTTTCAGTTTTTCACCATTGAGGATAATGTTAGCTGTGGGTTTGTCATATATGACCTTTATTATGTTGAGGTACTTTCCTTCTATACCCATTTTATTCAGAGTTTTTATCATGAATGGTTGCTGTATCATGTCAAATGCTTTCTCTGCATCTATTGAGATGATCATGTGATTTTTATTTTTCATTTTATTAATGTGATGTATCACATTGATTGATTTGTGGACGTTGAACCATCCCTGCATCCCTGGAATGAATCCCACTTGATCATGGTGTATGATCTTTTAGGGATTCTTGTATTCAATTTCCTAGTATTTTGTTGAAGATTTTTTGCACCAATGTTCATCAGTGATATTGCCCTGTAATTTTCTTTTTCTGTGTTGTCCTTTTCTGGTTTTGGTATCAGGGTAATGTTGGCTCCATAGAGCAAGTTAGGAAGCTTCCCCTTCTCTTCAATGTTTTGGAAGGTTTGAAAAGGACAGGTATTAAGTCTTCTTTGAATGTTTGGTAGAATTCACTAGGGAAGCTGTCTGGTCCTGGACTTTTATTTTTGGGGAGGTTTTTTATTACTGTTTCAATCTCCTTACTGGTGATTGGTCTATTCAAATTCTCTATTTCTTCTTGATTCAGTTTTGGGGGGTTGTACAATTCTTAGAGTTTATACATTTCTTCTAGACTGTCCAGTTTGTTGGCATATAGCTTTTTGTAGTATTCTCTTATAATCTTTTGTATTTCTGAGGTGTCCATTGTCATTTCTCCTCTTTCATTTCTGATTTTACTTATTAGAGTCTTCTCTCTTTTTTTCTTGGTGAGTCTAGCTAAAGGTTTGTCAATTTTGTTTGTCTTTTCAAAGCACCAGCTCTTGGTTTTATTGATTTTTTTCTACTTTTTTTGGTCTCTATTTCATTTATTTCTGCTCTGATTTTTATTGTTTCCCTCCTTCTACTGATTTTGGGCTTTGTTTATTCTTCTTTCCCAGTTCCTTTAGGTGCACTGTTAGGTTGTTTATTTGAGATTTTTCTTGTTTATCGAGATAGGCTTGTATTGCTATAAACTTCACTCTTAGAACCACTTTTGCTGTATCCCATAAATTCTGGCATGTCGTATTTTCATTTTCATTTATCTCCAGGTATTTTTTGATTTCTCCTTTGATTTCATTGACCCAATCGTTGTTCAATAACATTTTGTTTAATCTCCACATATTTGTTGCTTTTCTGATTTTCTTCCTATAGTTGATTTCTAGTTTCATACCTTTGTGGTCAGAAAAGATGGTTGGTATTATTTCAATCTTCTTAAATTTGTGGAGATTTGTTTTGTGGCCTAATATGTGGTCATTCCTGGAGAATATTCCATGTGGATTTGAAAAGAATGTGTACCCTTTGGTTTTTGGATGGAATGTTCTGTATATATCTACTAAGTCCATCTGGTCTAATGTGTTGTTTAAGGCCAGTGTTTCCTTGTTGATCTGCTGTTTGGTTGATCTATCCATTGGTGTAAGTGGAGTGTTAAAGTCCCCTACTATTATTGTGTTACTGTCTATTTCTCCTTTTATGTCTGTTAATAATTGCTTTATATATTTAGGTGGTCCTATGTTGGGTGCATAGATATTTATGAGTTTTATATCCTCATCTTGGATTGTTCCCTTGATCATTAGGCAGTGCCCTTTGTCTCTTGTTACAGTTTTTGTTTTAGTTGTTACAGTTTCTATTTCGTCTGATATGAGTATTGCTACCCCAGCTTTCTTTTCATTGCCATTTGCATGGAGTGTCTTTCTCCATCCCTTCACTTTCAGTTTGAGAGAGTCTTTAGGTCTGAAGTGTGTCTATTGTATGCAGCATATATATGGGTCTTGTTTTTATCCAATCAACCACCCTATGCCTCTTGATTGGAGCATTTAGTTCATTGACATTTAAAGTAGCTATTGATATGTATGTACTTACTACCATGTTTTTACTTTTTTCTTGGTGTTTTAATAGTTCTTCTCTGTTTCTTTCTTCTTCTCTTGCTCTCTTCTCCTGTGGTTTGACGGCTTTCTTTGGTATTATGTTTGGGTTCCTTTTGCTTAGTTTTTCGTATATTTATTATAGGTTTCTGGTTTGTGATTACCATGAGGTTCATCTATAATAGCCTATGTATATAGCAATCTATAATGAGTCTCTCTAGTTTGACCTCTATCTGAAAGCCCTACTCTTTTACTTCCCACCTCTCACATTTTATGTTTTTTGATATCATATCTATCTTTTTTTGTGCATTTGTATCCATTACCCTCTTATCGTGGAAATAGATAATTTTTTCATATTTGTGGTCTTCTCTTTCCCCCTTAAATAAGTCCCTTTAGCATTTCCTGTAGGACTGGTCTCTTGGTGATAAACTCCTTTAATTTTTGCTTGTCTGGGAAACTCCTAATCTCTCCTTCCATTCTGAATGATAACCTCACCAGGTATTCTTGGCTGTAGGTTTTTTCCTTTTTGCACTTTAAATATGTCGTGCCACTCTCTACTAGCCTGTAAGGTTTCTGCAGAGAAATCAGCTGATAGCCTTATGGGGTTTCCTTTGTATGTAACTTGTCTTTCTCTTGTGGCTTTTAGGATCTCTCTTTATCTTTAATTCTGGACATTTTAATTATGATGTGTCTTGGTGTGGGCCTCTTTGAGTTTATCTTGTTTGGTGCTTTCAGTGCTTCCTGGATCTGGATGATTGCTTCCTTCCTTAGGTTAGGGAAGTTTTCAACTATTATCTCTTCAAACAGATTCTCTGCCCCTTTGTCTCTCTCTTCTCCTTCTGGGACCCCTCTAACATGGACGTTAGTGTGCTTGACGTTATCCCAGAGGTCCCTTAGACTGTCCTCACTCTTTTTAATTCTTTTTTCTTTTATCTGTTCAGCTTGGGTGATTTCCTCTAGTCTTTCATCTAGCTTGCTGATCTGTTCTTCTGTATCCTCTACTCTGCTTTTAAGTCACTCTAGTGAATTTTTCATTTCCAGTATTGTATTCTTCATTTCTGATTTTTTTTTAATATCTTCCATTTCTTTGTTGACATTCTCACTGAGTTCATCCATTCTTCTCCCAAGATCAGTGAGCATATTTATGACTCTTTGTTTGAACTTTCTGTCAGGTAGATTGCTCATTTCTGTTTCATTTAGTTCCTTTTCTGGGGTTTTGACCTGTTCCCTTACTTGGAAGGTATTCCTTTGACTCCTCATTTTGCCTCTTTCTCTGTGTTGTTTCTGTGTATTAGGTAGGTCAGCTATGTCTCCTGATCTTGGAGAGGTGACCTTATGTAAGTGATGCCTTATGAGGCCCAATAGTGTGCTTCCCTCTTGTCACCAGTTCCAAATCTTCCAGGAGTGACCCCTGTGTGGGCTACTTGTTTCCTTCTGTTGTGGCAGGTTTGTTCTTACCATAGGTGCTCAGGGGGTCTGAGCTGTTCCCCTGGCTGGCTGGCTGTAAATCTCAGCTGTGTGTGGTTGTTGTAGGCCCTTCAGTCTCTTTATCAGGTGTGGGGAGCCCCAGCACAATTGACTGCAAGGTCTAATAGCACATTCTTGTTGCAGCTTTTCTATTAAGTGAGTAAACCCCCAGCTGGTTGTTGGGCTCAGGGACTTACCATTGCTATAAGCCTATTAGGCTCTTGTCAGCTCTCAGAGGGTTGCAGCTGGGTGGAGCTGGCCCCAGGCACAGGAGCACCCAGTTGTTTCAGGCTTTGGAGGGTGGGGCCAATCCCCTATGTGGCTGTTTGAGAAGCACAAGTCTTCTGCAGCTGAGAAGCCCACCGCTCACAGGGCCTCACATACAGTCAACACAGTCCTGCCCCATGTGCATGCCCCAACCCTCTAAAGTGGACCCAGTTGCTCTAAGGCAGGAGCTCCATACTCTGCACCCACTCCTTGGGCTCACCCTGCCCCACAGAAGTGGACCCACTTGTCAGGCTGCAGAGAATCCAGACAGCTCTTTTAAGCAGGCCCACAAGTTGCCCGAAGGCTTGTTCTTGGGTAGGGCCCGTTTTCAGTTCTCTCTAAGTGTAATTTTTCCAAGGTTCATTGTAAATTGGCTGTGTCTGTGGGAGGAAGTGAGTTCAGAGTCTCCCTACACCACCATCTTGACCTGTTCCCCCTTAAAACATTTTAAACATATTTTGATGAGGGAGGTATGCTTGCATAGGGCTAAAGATTCTCAAGGTGACTGCTTTGAAGATAAATTTTAGAATGAGTTCCAGTATGCTGGCTTTTAACTTATAAAGAGAGAGAAGTAGAGGGATATTGACGTCTAGTGACAACTCCTTGGTGATCTTAAGATATGGGGGCAATATGTATTTAAATTTTTGTAGAAAAGGAAAGAGCCAGGTTTTTGTTGTGGTGTGCTATGGAAGAAGAATATGGTACCTACTGGAAGACCAGAGTTGAGGCTGTGTGAACTTGGGTCAGTTACTTTAACATCTTTTAATAAATGTTTTTATCTTAAAAATGGAGTTGTGTTTACTTCTGTAAGGTGAGCTGAATATTACTGTCCCACGTGAAAAGGATGCATGTGCACATATCATAGAGCGGCTGTGAGGTTCCAGTGAGATACTGTATGAGAAAGCACTTGAGAACTCCAACGCTTGGCAAATATAATTTATTGTAATTTCAGAGAAAATACATTACGAGGAAAAATTAGAAACATATAAAGACATTGGTCTTCATTCTGCCTCCTGACTTCCTTGAAACATTAAGCTGTTGCTTTAATTTTTGCATAAACAAAACATGAACTTTGTTACAATTTTTCTATAAATGAAAGTGAAATATTACTTGCCTTCCAGTTATCACATGGAAATACAAATGGAGTGAATATTACTAGACATGTCTGGAGAGAAAGGCCCTATATAAAGTATAAGTTTACCTTATATGAAGTGGCCTGGCAAGTACCTGGCACGTAGTTGGTTTACAATACATGCTATTTATTACTGATGTGCTTGGTATTCACGTACAATGGTTTGTCATTCAATCTATCTTTCACATTTACATATTTAGAACTCAGATTTGAGCATATTTTCCAGTGAAAACACTGATATTTTATTTACTTAATATGTTAATTGTAGTCCAGGAGATCTTAGAGAAGGGAAAAATAACCTACCTTTATCAATATGAAATCCACCAAGTAATGGCAAATATGACTTCAATTATATGAATTACTTTGAACACAAGAGTCAGAACAAAAGACCCTAGCCTTGTTTTCAGCTTTCTAGATTACATATTGAAATTGAACATATATAAATAGAAACTTCATGCTGAAAGCCTTGAACTTAAGAGATATTTTGCGTTTGGCATGGAAAAATCCTTAGACCTCTTAAAGAACAAAATTTTGTCATCACTCTTTCTTCTCAATTACTGGACCAGGCTGGTATGTGTTATAAATTAGCCCATTAGGCCCAGGGAAGGATATTGAATAGTCTGTATTCAGTTAGGTAAATGTCAGTAATACATCTTAGAAGAAATCAGACCCTTTCTGGGTCTCTCTAATATTCTCCAGTGTGAATTCTGTGTATTGGATTTTGCCATGTAAAAATTCAAGCTCTGAGATGCAGTGGGAAGGAGAGTGTGAGGATGTCAGGGACACTGGCACACAAGGCTGATACCACAGAAAAGTTAGCTAGTTTCTTTACAAAGCCACACCAAGGAGGTAGACACACTACAGTCTAGATCAGCACATATTAGCAGTTGTCTCTCATCACATGGAATGTTCCCGAAATATTTTGTCCATTTCTTCTGAATCCAGTGGTAAAGGACTAAAACTATAGGTTTAGGGGCTGGAAGCAGTAGCTCCCATCTCACTTCATAGACATTTCATGAAGTGCCCAACTAGTTGTCATGACACCTGGACCCTGCTTCTTGGTCCAGGTAGAGATATTCTGAGTGACATATGTAAGAAAAATAGCCTTATTTGTATATTTTAAATATATTTATAATATAAATATATATCCAATATTTGCATATTAATTTAGGTATAGGGAGGATATTTGCTACATTCAACAAAATTTGGGCAATCTCTGTCAAGTAGAATCCAAACCATGCAATATGACACAATAACCACATGGTTCTTGAACTTGCGATTGTTTAATATGCCTGAGTCTTAAAACTGAATAATAACTGTAATAGTTTTGTTACAAATGAACTTAAATATATTTTTTCTTATAAATACTTCTCTAGGGACCAATGGTATCACTAGGGACTGGAGGTAACCCTTAGCTAGACGGGCCAAGGGGGAGACTGTTCTGAGCAGTCAGGACTCTCATCTTCTTTGTGCTGTCCCAGTTCTATTGGTCCTCCCCTGGGAGTCTAATGGATATCTACCTTGGGATTGTCCCTTTTCAGTTTCATGTCTTTATTCTGAAGTTTTCTAAAAATTATCAACGTGATCAAATTATAGTCTTCATCACTTGGTTTATATGGGCCCTTTGTTTCACTCCTGTATGCTCGGCAAAATCCTCACTGTTTAACCTCCTAAATCATTTTTATGTATTTACTTGAGCTGATAGCTTTCTGAACCATTTTTGGCCAATACGTCTATGTCAATGTGTTTTTTGTTGTCTGCTTTCTCTGGTTCACCATGAAATGAGAGGATTTATGTTTCATTCTCTTTGGTGGGAAAAGTGATTTCTGTTTGAGATCCAAGCTGAAAATGTATTCCCGATAAATCACAAAGACTGCTTTTGACTGCAGGTAACAGAAAACCAACGGTGTCTTAAGCCCTTAGGATATTTAATTTGACAACTAAGAAGCCCAGAGGTAGACAGTAGGGGGGTGGCTCACTGGCTCAGTGATGTCAGCAAGAACTCTGGCACTTTCAGTCTTTGCTCAGGATGTTGGCCTTGTCCTTCGGCTCATTTGGTCACAGAGGCCTGCTCTAGCTCCTGGTGTCAACCCTGATGTGATGGCATCTAGAGCAGGAAGAGAGGGAAGGGGGCAAATGGGATCACTGCATGTGTAAGTTCCGTTTTTTAAAGCTAAAATATTTCCCACAGGCAATTCATTTTTTTTTTACATAGTGTTTTCCAGAATTATGTCTCATGGCCACCTTGAGCGGCAAAGAAGCCTGGAAAGATGAATTTCTATCACTTCTAGACTCCCTGACCTGGGAGTAGGGATTGGTTATTGAAGGGGTAACTAAGGATTCATACCAATAACAGTCATTCTCTTTGAATTTCCTGTGTTACACATAAATATTTACCATTCAGGCACAACAAAGGGGCATTTCTTAATATCTCTTAATGTCATGAGAGCTACATATACCCAAGCCTCTATTCTGCATTCATTTCTAAAGTGGGAGTACTAATGTGTCATAAAGAATAATAACATTCCTTAATAGCAGAGTTACACGGATGAACATATAAATTTTGACGTACCAGCAATGGGTATTTTGCTGTGTTCTACATATATATAATGTGTGCCTAATAAATAATTATTAAAGAAAATTAAGAGCAGAAACTCATCCAGCACTTGCATTTCTCTGAATACCACTGGAAAAGTCTTCATTGCTGCAATTAAAGTAAATGTTAAAATCCACACTTGATTAATGTTAAAACAAACATGTTCTACTAATAAAAGCAGCTATTGAAGTCATTGATCACGCAGGCGTATGGATCACAGAGGTGATCCTCAGGACTGGAAGATAAGTGGGTATATAAATGTCAAGAAAGCTGAAGCTATTTTAAGAATTCCTTTGTTACACACACACACATACTTACACAGCATGGCGTTTTTGGAGGAAATTCTGCTTATGTTGTGGAAATTTGAAATAGAATTGCCTTGTGTGCCAAGGTAAATACAGATAAACTACACCGTCTTGAAACTATACATTCCAAAACAAGCATAGTGAAAAAGGTTGCCATTGTGTTTGCAAGGAACCATGGAAATCTAGGTTACTGCATGTGTTTAGTGCCTGTGGTGCTGTGGTCTTGGAGAGGAGGGAGGGACCTGGGGCACTGTGGGGTTTTGTGAGCAATGGACATGAGAATATAAAAGGGAAATCCCAAGGGAGATCCAGCCCAAGAACAGCTGGATAGACGGGCTGGAGGAAGGCTGGATGAAATGTTAACTTGAGTGAAGTTTAAACCGCTCTATAGATAAGGGGAATGTATAATAAAACATGGTCATTGGCAGCTTGTTTATAGACATTTGTTTGCTTGGCTTGCATGCTTAGGGGTTGATATGGGATGAAGAAGAGCTTAACGATTTTAAAGACAAAGCCGCATATTACTATTCTGTTTAAAATTTCAGAATTTAGGGGAATTTGTGAGGATAAGTATATGTAATCCAGGGAACTGTTTTTGAGTTAATTAATGGTGTATGTTTTATGCAATGTTTGAAGAAAGAGCATAAAAGATAAACTTGTGATTTATAAGGGATAAATAGCCAGCCCTGGTGGTCTAGTGGTTAAGATTTGGTGCTCTTACCATCGTGACCTGGTTTCGCTTCCTGACCAGGGAGCCATACCACCTGTCTGTCATCTGTCAGTTGTCAGACTGTGGCAGCTGCGTGTTGCTGTGGTACTGAAAGCTATGCCACCAGTATTTCAAACACCAGGAGGGTCACCTATGATGGACAGGTTTTAGCAGAGCCTCCAAACTAAGACTGACTAGGAAGAAGGACTTGGCCACTCACTTCTGAAAAAAGGGCCATGAAAACCCTATAAGTAGCAGAGGAGCATTGTCTGCTATAGTGCTGGAAGGTGAGAGGTTGGTGCAAAAAGACCAGGCAGGTTCTGCTCTGCTCTCCACAGGGATGCTAGGTTGACTCTCTGGCGCTAACAACAAAGGGGTAAATACTTTTATTAATGTTGTAAGTTTGAATTTTTTTTTTTTTTTTTTTTTTTTTTGGTGAGGAGGACTAGACTTGAGCTAACATCTGCTGCCAATCCTCCTCTTTTTGCTGGGGAAGACTGGCCCTGGGCTAACATCCGTGCCCATCTTCCTCTACTTTATATGTGGGACGCCTGCCACAGCATGGCTTGACAAGTGGTGCATAGGTCTGTGCCCAGGAGCCAAACCTGCGAACCCCGGGCCATGGAAGCGGAGTACGTGAACTTAACCTCTACGCCACTGGGCTGGCCCCAAGTGTTGTTAAGTTTGAATTTTAAGGTTAGATTTTAAATTTCATCTTGACACTTTAAAACATTTTTAGAGAAAAGGCAACATAAAAATAATATAAGAATTCCTCTCCCCCTGAGAGGAGATGAAGAGAAGATACTCATCTTCAAACTGCTTATTCAAATATTTGTGAGTACCCACTTTGGGTCAGGAATCATTCAAGGAGATGAAGACATAGGAATAAACAAAACAGACAAGGCCTCATAGACCTTATGCTCTAGTAGGGGAGACAGACAACAAACAAATAGCAAGTTAGTATGCAGTATGTCAGATGGTGTCAGGTGCTTGTGGAGAAAAATAGCAGAAATTGTTGTTTTGGATGGGTAGGTGGGGACTGTTGCCATTTTATATAAGGTGATCAGGGAAGACCTCAGGGGTGAGGTGCCTCACAGATAAGGGTTCTGAAGGAGCTGAGGGAAGAAGCCATATGCCACATGGGAGAAGACATTCCACCCAAGGGAAAGTGAGTGTGAAGACTATTTTTTTAATTCGATACATTTACACATTGCAATGTGATTGCTGTTGTAGCAATAATTAGCACCTCTGTCATGTTACATAATTATCATTTCTTTTCAAGGGTTAGAATGATTAAGGTCTAGTCTCCTAGCAAGTTTGATGATAATAATACAGTATTGCTGTCTACATTCACTTACTGGCACTTCATCTCGAGGACTTATTTACTACTTGTAGGGTTGTACCCTTAAACAACATCTGTCCTATACCCATGCCCTGGTAACCACTATTTACTCCCTGTTTTTAAGAGTTTGTGTTTTAGGTTCCACATTTAAGTGATATCAGACAGTATTTATCTTTCTCTGTCTGACTTATCCCATGTAGCTTGTCCTCAAGGTCCACCCATGTTGTGGCTAGATTGTGAAGACGTTAAGTCAGGAGAAAATTCGTCCTGTTTAAGGACACATGGTCACTTCAAAACATCTGCTGAATGGAATGTTATACAAATTAATGAGAATATATGATAATACATAGGCATGCCTGACTGTAGACCTGTTGTTAAACACTAATCCTCTTTTATTTGGGCAATAGTGAAAAGAAATTCTGTGCTAGTTCTATCTAGGTCTTTCTCTTTATTCATGGACCTAGTTCTTCATTGTCCACTGATTTTCTTATCATAATAGGTATTGTTTTTGAGTACTTACTATGTGCTGGATATAGTGCTAAATGATTTACACACATCTCTTACTTAATGATTTTCTCAGTCTTAAAGACTGAGGTTCATCGAGATTAAGTTATCCAATATCAAAGCCAATGAGTGGCTGAAACAAAATTAGAACTTTGTTACTCAACTGATGCCACATTCCAAACTAATTCAGTAAAGCTCAAATTGAACTTAAAATTTTCTTGTATTTAGTATCTTGTACAAACTGAAATATATATATCCATGTCTACAGTCGTTAAAAATTAAGCCTTTAGATAAACTTCATTAATTCCTGTATATGTTTCCTAAATTATGTTCTTCTTCTTCTTTTTTTTTGCTGAGGAAGACTCACCCTGAGCTAACATCTGTGCCAATCTTCCTCTATTTTGTATGTGGGTCACCGCCACAGCATGGCTGCTGATGAGTGGTAGAGGTTCATGCCTGGGAACCAAACCCTGGCTGCCAAGCGGAGTGCACCCAACTTAACCACTAGGCCACAGGGCCAGCCCCCTAAATTATAGTCTTTGGAAAACTATTCCAAAAGATTTTAATAATTTCTGTATGAAAAAGTGGTCCCATGGTCAAATAATTTTTAGAAACACTGGCTTATATAAGGATAAGTAAGCTGTTTGAATGCAGGGCTTCCCAGAGTATTTGAAATGCTAGTTGCACTGAACTTCTCCGTGAAGTGAATGTCTTCAAATTATTTGATCATAGGAGGGCTGTTTGTGAAGCATCTAGTAACATCTCAATGAACTAGTTTACACAGAACACATTTCAAAATGATGCTTTAGCCATTTTATGAGCTACCACCCATGTCCATTCTATACAGGGGCTTTATTTACTATGCTTCAGTGAGAATGCACTCTGGTTGTTGCTTGCAGCAAAATATCTTCTTTCCTGTGCTGCCTCAATTTGAAAAAACTCCTGCAACTTGAATTTAGGTGGTATAATATAACATCCAGGATCAGTGACTCTGGGAAGTTTTCCCTCCATTATTTAGAAATCCCTTAGTGTTGATGTGTAGGTTATACTTACAAATATCCATCTCTTTTATTCCTTCTTACCCATTTTCAGTAGCTGGAAATAAAGAAGTGATAAAGATGGTCCAGCCAGCCCTGGTGTTCTAGTGGTAAAGATTTGGTGCTCTCATCACTGCGGCCCAGGCTCGTTTCCCGGTCAGGGAACCACACCACCTGTCTGTCAGTTGTCATACTGTTGCCGCTGCATTTGCTGTGATGCTGAAAGCTATGCCACCGTATTTCAAATACCAGTAGGGTCACCCATGGTGGACAGTGGAGCTTCCAGAATAAGACAGACTAGGAAGAAGGAACAGACTAGGAAGAAGGACCTGGCCATCCACTTCTGAAAACACTTTCCATGAAAACCCTATGAATAGCAGCAGAGCATTGTCTGATAGAGCACTAAAAGGTGACAGATAGCCCAGAAAGACTGGGCAGCATTCCTCTCTGCTGTACACAGGGTTGCTTGGAGTTGGAATTGACTCGAGGGCGCTAACAATAAAAAGATGTGTCCATGTTCTTCTTTACTGTTTGCTGTTTAACTGTTTCTTATCCATCTAAGTGCAGTTTAGATCTTCTCAGCCTGATTCTACAGTCATTGACAAGTTTCAAGTAGGGCTATTCTCCTGGTCCTACGTGTAACGTCACAATTTACTTGGAGAGCAAACACTGATATCTTTGGCTTGTAAATGAACCTTCTGTTCATTGGTGGTACCTAGTTGGGGCCTTGGTGTCATTTAACAATGGAAGAAAGGAATGTACAGGAGAAATTTCCAAAATTTACTACATTGTTTCCTTGGTTTCCTGCTGTCTGGAGGACCCAGTTAGCATGGGAAGTCTTAGTTTGAAAAACATCTTCTCACTCTGTAGAGTTTCTCCAACCACAAGGTCAGCAGAACATAAGATAGTGCCCTGAAGCATCATTCCATTTATTTCCATTCTGTTACACTGTTACAACTTCTGTTGTCTAGAAGTTAGGAGTTCCTTGGGATGAATACTATTTGTTGGAGCAAGTTGGCTCGTTGTGTCTGGGAAAACTCCTACTTTCATTTCTCCAGGCTCTTCTTTAGGAAGTGTGACAGCTTCTACCACCCCTGAATTTTCTCTTGTATTACTGTGGCATAGTTGTCCCGTGGTCCCACATTATGAGCCACCTAAGAGATACCTGGGCACAGTATACTGGGGTCCTAGGGCCTAGAGAGATTTTCACAGATCCATCTGCCTTCCCTTGCACACATCTTCCAGGAATAAAACCCACAAAGTTTACTGGTAGGAAATTTCTGTTCATTCTCCTC
The DNA here is from genome assembly GCA_031878705.1 of Tapirus indicus. NCBI lineage: Eukaryota > Metazoa > Chordata > Mammalia > Perissodactyla > Tapiridae > Tapirus > Tapirus indicus. The sequence continues at coordinate 7,856,759 of CM062933.1, forward strand.
AAGTAATATATGCAAAAGCTGGCGCTCTCTTCTCTCCCTCAGATTTTGAGTGATTCATAAGGTGGCAAGGGTTGGATACATCAGAGCTATAAGGCCACCACAGATTGACACCTTTCTAGAAATGGTAGCTATTGGTGAGACCTCAGCATGGGTTCGAGGCAGCAGCCCCTTATTGGCAGCAACTTCAGTCAGCATGGATGTGGCCTGAGACTGTGGCAGCTGGTCCCGTCGGCAAAAGCTCTCCTTGGCAGCAGCTTCCAGCAGGTCAGCTGATAGCTGAATCCTCCCAGTGGTTGAGGGCTGCAGTGCTAACGTGCCCCACAGTTCTTTCAGAAGAGCTCCTCCCAGTCCTCTGAAGTTGCAAGTCTAAGTGGAACACTACACTCCTATCCTTCCACTCAATTCCCTTTCATTCATAAAAATGTCAAATTTTTGAGCTGGAAAAAAACATCTCTAAGCTCAACTCCTTATTTAGTTGTTGTGAAATATGGGCCTCAGAGAGGTGTTCTGATCATTCAGTGTCACATAACAAATCAGGGTTAAGGCAAGACTGGGAGTTTTTTACCACCCCCCCAACCAAGTCCAAGGCCATTTCTCCAAGTGACATTTGCCTCAGAATGCTCTGAACATGAGCCGTGACATCAATCAAGGTTCTTTTTCGTAAGCAAAGGAAACTGGCTTTGACTAAGCCAAGCAAGGAAAAGACATGTACCGGGGATATAGTAGATTGTTCAGAGAATTAAAGGAAGATTTGAAAAATCAGGCCTTAGGAGAAACAAAACTTGGGAAGCTTGCAGGGACTCCAGCCTCAGAAACTTGAGGCCCAAACCTCTGGGTGCTGCTTTCTGCCCCTGTGGGTGGCCTCTTTAGAATTAAAATCTCCAAAGAGCATCTGATTAACTGATCTCAGCTCATGTGCCCACCTCCACGTACATGTTTGCATGTGAGAGAAAGAGAAAATTTTATTTTTATTTTGTGAGGGTGAGGAGGGTGATTTACTATGATTGACAACCCTAGCAGAACCACATGACATGAGCAAGGATCAGTTCACCCTGAAGAGGGATGGGATGAGGTACTGTTTACTGATGCCCCAGGTGAGGACGGAATGCTGGGTGGATCAAACCAAGAACTGTATCATGCTGACACTTATAGCAATGGAGTTAGAGGGGCAACCCTGACTAAGAACTGATGCCTAAACCCACTGCCTCCGGCAGTTGCCCTCCCTTCTGTTCACTTCCTTTTCCTTTCTCCCCCATTTCCTTCTCCACTCTGCCCCTCCTCGCTCCTCCTTCTCAGGCTCTGTCAACACAGAGAAAGGCTCCTCTGTTACCGCTATAACTGCATCAGAGTAGAAGGAGGAGTGGAGAGGAGGTCAGGAGTGTGTTCTGGGTGTGCACACGTTACTGCTTTTAAAAGTCAGAAGCACAAGTGATGGGGCAGCCCCAGTGGATTTCTGCCTGTATCCCTCCCTCGTCACTTGCTTCTCTCTGTCCAGGCCCTTCAGAATAGCAGATGAAGAGTCTGACACAAGGACTCCCTTGTCACTCTGTTGCCATTTGAGTTGAGGAGCAATTTGGTTTGAAAGGATACCGCAAACGCAGGCATTACTCAGGTGATGAGGGCACAGGGTATCTCCAGTTTACCGGTGGATCATGTTACGTCCAGCTTCTGGGATACCTTTCCTTGTGACTGAGCTTGACGATCCAAAAGAAACTGAAGGAATGCTAGGGTCATGAAAATAAAATTGTAACACTGGATTTCTATTCATTTGGCAAAATGAATAAGTCTATCCGTCTAGGACTTTCAACAGCAGAAACTAGGGTAACGTTCTGACCTTTGTTAATGAATTGTTAAATAATCACCGTTATTGTTTTACTAAAAGTTAAACTCTTAGCAAAACACTATATCTATTAACCCCAAGATAATGTGTTTATTTAATTCTTTGACTTAGTAAGATTTAAAAAATCTAATGATAGAGTCCCCTTTTTAAAAAAATAATTAAAGACAATTTAAAATTTAAAGGAAACAAAGTGACTGTCTAAAAAAGGGGAAGGAGAACGTCCTGCTTAGAAAATACTCACCTACTCTGAGCTGCTCTCCTTTACAATATATTGCATAAACAGACAATAAATATTTGTCAACTATATTAGACCTATCTGAAATTAGGCTGTGATTTTTACCTTTTCTTCCTCTGTTTCTAAGACTATATGGAATATTAGAAGAAAAATTTGCCCTCTGCCAAAAGTAATCTAAGTGCATGGCAGATTATTGTGTAGGTAAACTGTTCTACTTTAAAGTTTTACCTTCCTTTAAATATTTTATAAGGTTGAGTAAAGTAAAATGTATTCATTGGGAAACTGAAACGTTATGAAGTATTCAGAAGAAATCTTGTTGGTCAGATCAGAGTTGAACATTTATTCATTTTTTGAATGTATTAAATTATCTGTGGGAGCATTTAAACACAGCACATTTAGAAAATGATAGCACGGAGAAAAATGTGCATATACTGATTTCTTCTTCTTTGTTATGAGATAAAATTCATATAACATAAAAGTCACCATTTTAACCATTTTAAAGTGTATACTACCATGGTTTTTAGTATATTAGCAATAATGTGCAAGTATCATCAGTAATTCTAGAATATTTCTATCACCCCTAAAATGAGCCCTATACCCAATTCTTCTTTCCCCCATCCCCTCGTAACCATGAATTTACTTTCTGTCTCTATGGATTTGCCTAATCTGGACATTTCATATAAATGGAATCATACAATATGTAGCCTTTTGTATCTGGCTTCTTTTACTTAGCATAGTATTTTCGAAGTTTATCCATGTTGTAGCATGGATCATATTTAATTATTTTTATGTCTGAATAATATTCTGTTGTATGTATCATATTTTGTTTATGCATTCATCAGTTGATGGACATTTGAGTTGTTTCCACTTTCTGCTATTATGAATAATGTTGCTGTCAATATTCATGTACAAATTTTTGTGTGAACATATGTTTTCAGTTCTCTTGGGTATATACCAAAGAGTAGAACTGCTGGGTCATATAGTAACTCTATGTTTAACTTTTTGAGGAACAGTCAAATTCCCCAGTGGCCACACCATTTTACATTCCTACCAGCAATGTATGAGGGTTCTAATCTCTCCACAATCTCCCTAAGGCTTGTTATTTTCTACTTTTTTTAAAAATTATAGTCACCCTGGAGAGTATCTCATTGTGGTTTTTTTTTTTTTCTTTTTGATGAGGGAGACCAGCCCTGAGCTAACATCCATTGCTAATCTTCCTCTTTTTTGCTGAGGAAGACTGGCCCTGGGCTAACATCCATGCTCATCTTCCTCTACTTTATATGGGACGCCGCCACGGCATGGCTGACAAGCAGTGCGTCGGCAGGCACCCGGGATCCGAACTGGCGAACCCTGGGCTGCGAAGCACGAACTAAACCGCTGCGCCACTGGGCTGGCCCCTCTCATTGTGGTTTTGATTTGCACTTCTCTAATAATTAATGATGTTGAGTATATTCTAATTTTTAATGTATGCCTTTACGCTAAATGAAGCAACAGATGTAATTGAACAGAAAACTCAAGCAGTATGTATAAATTAGCATTATGAAGCCACCATCATGTCAACATGCTGCAGTTTCTAATCTGTAACATTCATCGGTGTATTTCCCATAGACCTCCAATTCCATATATGTACAGGCACGTGTGAAAATAGTCTCATGGAAGACTGACGTGGGTCTTAGTGTCTGGCATTCTCAGCTGACTGTTGACACAGACCTGAGCCCTGCCTGAGAAGAAATGGATCTTTTAGGAATTGTTAGAAACCATCTGAATACTAAACACAAGAAGTGTCCTCGATATAAAAAGTGAAAGGGATGATTGCCTTCAATAACTCCAACCCCCAATCACAAGCTATTGTTCTCTTGTGTAGAAAAATGCCTCATTTCTCCTTATTGGGAGGTCCTCAGGCATCTAGAGTCCCTGTTTTCTCCTTTCTAAGTTGACTCTCTTAAAAGAATCTTGTTGCTGTTATCTACATGTTAATGTGAATGTAATCCAATGTGTTACAATTGCAACAAGAACAGAAAAGACAAGGTTAGTGAAATAGCTAGGTTTGCACTTGAACTAAGTGGACTCCAACTCCTATGCTTGAGTTCTCGTGTTCTCTATGGTTTTCCTCTCTCTCCTCTATTCCTGACTGGCTGTCGACTGTCACCTGACTTTCCTTTCTGCTCTGAGTGTAACTGTCCACTTTCAAGTATGGGCCCTGAGCTCTATTCTAAAAATCTGTTGAAAAGGTGTTTAAAATAATAGCAAGTAGATGCTGAGTGTTTTCCTCTGTAAGATTACTTTATGTTTTAGAAGATGGATTCTCTGATGGCTATTTAGACTGTTTAGTTATTTCTCCCTTTTTGTTACTAGGTTATTTTTGGATACATGACTCCTGGTATTTGATTGCAAATATTCCAATGACCTCAGTTTTTAAAAACATCCCACTAGCGTGGACTTGGACACATCACACTTTTGCAAAGTAGACAATTTAGGTTATAAACCAGGAGAGCTTAACTAGGGAAACTTTCAGACAAGGCTAAGATGGTCTGATGTCCCAGCAAAACATTTACTGTACTGCTACAAGGCTGATCTTAGGTCTATTTTGAGTTCCATGAGCCTTATGATGTTAATTACCTCTTTTAGCAGTTTTGTTGACAGTTAACGTACTCTGTTACTACCTGTTCTTTTCAGAAGCAATTACAGATCCTGGGTTGCACTCTGAAATTAACAGCACGCTTGCCAGATCTAATAGAAGAGCCCTTCTCACCTTTTAACCACAGGCACTCTCCATCCTCAAGATGCATCTGAGGTGTGATAAATGTTACTTTGGGGCTTAGAGTAATGTGTTTTCCTATCTTTGCACTTACTTATAACTACCATATTAAAAGAGAGTACAAACACCTTCTTTTTTCCTTACTCAGTGTAAACCAGTCATTTATGTAAGTACTACTGCTTATCTTGGCTGTCTTGTTCCACTGCCTCTTTGCTATGGATAGTTGGTAATGTCCATATAGTCAGTTTGGGGAAGAATCATTTTTTTCTGAAGAAAATCAGAAGTCAAGGTATTTTTGTTTTATCCTGCACTGTTGTCAGGCTAATACTGCCTGGTATTTTGTTCCTATTCTCTACCCTCTTATCCAGGAAACTATCAGCTCTTACTGTGATGATGATGGAAAGAAATAATAAGGATGATTTGACTCATTAGTTTTTCTTTTAATGAGTTCAGATAAAAATTATGAGTAGCCTAAATCACGTCTGAACAATTTAGAAAGTGTTATCTCCAAGGAAAATAAAGTAAAATCCTTTGACAATAATTTACAGGTTGTGTGGAGAAGTTGCTATGAGTAACAGATTGGCATATGAAAGTTTTGTTTCCCAAGGGTTACACCACCTCCCACTTCTCTACACATCTGTTTCTTTCTCTCCCCAGTTCATCTGATTTCATGTAGAGGTTTCAAAGTGTGTACCGTTGCTAAGTCATGTTTGGTCTAAAAGCTGCCCTTGCCAAACACAGTTAGGGATCGATGGACATCTCAAAGATCGAAGGATTAAACAGTGAGTGAGTATGACCTGGAGTAGGCTTAGGAAACTATAAAGTCATGCAAAGAATAATGAACTTGAAATGAATAGATAAGAAGGAAAGGCATCAGACTGAAGAAATACTGTTACCATGCACAGAGAAAGAGAGAGAGAGAATTGCAAGGAGTGTGAGATGCCAAAGAATTATTGTGTATGATGGATGGCAGTGAAAGATAAGGAGAGAAAAAAGAGGTTCTCTTACCTTGAGTTGCCTGTCATTGGCCTAAACTGGTCCTTGGTATTATTAACAGTGAAGGTTGACTTCTTAAAAGATTTTTACCCTGATGTTTAGACTGTGAAATATGTATTTTTTTCTGTTGTCTTTATTTCTCCTCTATTTGCATGTAAAATTCATATAATCTAGGTTATGTTTTCTTCATAAAGCTCTGAATCATTGGGAACAACATTTCCTTTTAAAAGCTTAGATATTAATAAAAAATAAATAATGAAACAAACTGTTACTAAGCCTTAAATAGGAGGATAGTTTTTTCAAAATATAAAAATGTAATCTGATATTGTAAAGCTAGTATAAATAGAGGTACTAGACATCAGTTGGGATCTTTGCTTTTACTGAAATGGTATCATGTGTAACATTGCCTGCTCAATCTACAACATTGATTGCAACTGCTAGAGCTAAGGATATCTATTAGGATTCATCAAAGATTTAGGAAGGCGGTACATTATAGTGGTAAAAGCATATAATTTAGCATCAGACAGGCTTCAAATTCTAACTCAGTCACTCTCTATCTGTGTAACTTTGGGCACATTACTCCATTTCTCTGAACCCTCATTTCCTACCCTGTAAAATAAATATAGTGTTTATAAAGCATACACAGTTCCTTGTATATGGTAACTGTTGATAAATGTTGTGTATTATGGTGATTATTAACACCACATTTTTTTCCTCTTCTGTTGTTTAAAAATATTAGTAATTCTCATATTTCACTTTTCTATTCTGCTTCTGTTGACACCTCTTTCTTCCCATTCATATACCATTTAGCAGGGCCTTTGATGAAAATAGATTCATCAATTCTAGAATTATGGGACTGAAAAGACCTTAAGTTGCCATCATATCCATCCCTGTTTAAGAACAATGAAATGTCTAGAAGATTCAAGACCAAAAGGGATTTTTCTTTTTGCGTAATTTTAAGAACGGAATAGTTATGACCTCTTTTGGTAGGATCATGTAAGATATTCCTTGTGTGTAGTCTAGGTTTCTCTTTGTTCAATCAATCTACTTAAAAGGAAAAGTGTATACATCTATTTATATTATAGTTTCAGCCTAAATTGTAAATCCTTTGCAATTGATGCAGGCCTGGCTGAATGTCTAACATTTCTTACTATTGGTTTTGCTTCCAGTTAGAATGTAGGAAGTCACGACAGATCACAGCTTTTGACATAACAACAAGGAGAAAACTAAACTGAGTAAACTAAAAAGAAATGTATTTTCTTTAAAGCCATCAAAGAGCAATGAATCTAATTGAACTTTTAATGACTATGAGTGTGGTGTCATGGCAGATTGGAATCCAGATGAAAACACACAGCTCGTCCACCCCACCTCCCAGTACTCCTCTACAGGATTTCTGCTGAATGAATAGCTGTGTGGGAACTAGGAGCTGGGCTGGAAAAAAGGGATGTTGTGAGGTCCCTAGTTCCCAAACCCCTGTGGAAGTACACACTTGATTCTACTCTTAAGACACTTGAAACTAGAAGTGGACTAAAACCAGCTGAAGAAGAAAACCAGGCCAACCCTGTTCAACTTTTTATTAGATTGAAGAGATCAGCTCCTTGCTCTAGACGTTTGGAAAAGAAAAAGGGAGCTGTTTCTATGAAAAATGTCACCTATTTTGGTCTCGGCTATTGTTTCATACACAATGACTGACATACAGTGAAAACTAAGAGACATGCAAAGAAGCAAGAAAATATGGTTTATAATGAAAATTGAAAACACGAACATACAGAGATGTTGGAATTAGTAGAAAAGGACTTTAAAATAACTATTTTAAATATGTTTAAAAATTTAGAGGAAAAGGTGGACAAAGTGGATAAAAAGATGAAGGATGTCAATAGAGAAAAGGAAACTTTAAAAAAAGAACCAGGGGCCAGCCAGGTGGTGTAGCAGTTAAGTTTGCATGCTCTGCTTTGGTGGCCTGGGGTTCGCAGGTTTGGATCCCGGGTGTGGACAGACGCACTGCTTGTCAAGCCATGCTATCATGGTGTCCCATATAAAATATAAGAAGATGGGCACAGATATTAGCCCAGGGCCGGTCTTCCTCAGCAAAAAAAAGAGGAGGATTGACAAAGGATGTTAGCTCAGGGCTGGTCTTCCTCACACACACACACACACAAAAAGTACCAAATGTAAATTTTTGTACTGAAAACTACAATATCTGAATCGAAAAAATATTCAGTGAGCTTAAAAGCAGACTGGACAGAGTGGGACAAAGAATTAGTGAACTAAAATAATTTCAGTAGAAATTATTCAAACTGAAGTGCAGAAACAAAAAAGAATTTAAAAAACAACAGAAGAGAGCACCAGACCTTTGGGACAAGATCAAATGGCCTGTCGTGTATGAAATTCGAGTTCCAGAACAAGAGGAGAGGGAGACACACACACACACACACAAATGGGACACATATTTCAGAAATAATGGCCAAGAATTTTCCAAATTGATTAAAAACATTACTTCACAGATTCAATAAGGTTAGTGAACCTAAGCAGGATAAATACAAAGAATACACATAGAGACACATCGTAGTGACCCTGCGGAAAACCAAAGATAAAGAGAAAAATTTTAAAGTAGCTAGAGGAAAAAGACACAATACATTCAGATAAACAATGATGAGAATGAAGGCAACTTGTAATCAAAAACAATGAAAGCCAGAAAACCATGGCATGACATCTTTAAAGCAGTGAAAAAGAAAAAAAAAAAAAAACACACTATTAACCAAAAATTATATACCCAGAAAAAATATTCTTCAAACATGGGAGTTAACTTAAGACTTTTTTTCCAGACATACAAAAACTGAGAGAACCTATCACCAGCAATCTGTACTGTAAGTAATATAACAGAAGATCTTTAGGCCGAAAAGAATGTTCCCAGGTGGAAGTCAGATCTGTAAGAATGAATAAAATATACTGGAAAAGATACATCTATGATAAATTTTAAAAAGCTATTTAAAATATCTCTTTAAAAAACTACTGATTATTTAAGGCAAATATAATTACAAAGTATGGTAAGGCTTATAACATATAGAAGCAAAATTATGACAGTAATATCACAAAGGATAGAATGAGGCAAATGGAATCATGTTGTTGTAAGATCACTACATTATTTATGAACTGATATAATATTAATTCAAGGTGTCCTGTGATAAATTAAGGATGCATATTGTGATCACTACAGAAACCAGCTAAAGAATAATACAAATAGATATAGCTAAAAAGTTAATCAGAGAAAACCTGATAGGACAAATATAAAACAAATAGAAAGATGGTAGACTTAAACCTAATTATATTAGTAATTACATTAAATGTAAATGGACTAAATGCTCCAATTAAAGGCAGAGAAAGTTAGATTAGAGAGAGAGTGCAGTTCTGTGTCGCTTAATGATGAGGATACATTCTGAGAAATGAGCTGTTAAGTGATTTTGTCATTGTGTGAACATCTTAGAAGGTACTTACACAAACCTAGATTGTATAGCCTACTACACACCTAGGAAACATGGTACTAATCTTACAGGACCACTATTGTATACGTGGTCCATCGTTGACTGAAACATTGTTATGTGGCACATGACTGTATATCAAAATAATATCTAAATATATACTATTTACAAGGGACACACCTTAAATATAAGGGCACAACTAAATTGAAAGTAAAAGATGGAGAAAATATACTATGTTAACATAAATCATAGAAACCTAGTATGACTGTATTACCACCAGACAACATATATTTCAGAGCAAATAGATGAAGACAAAAGAGAGATCAGAGGTGAAATGGAACATTTTATAATCATAAAAACATCAGTTCATCTGAAGACGTAACGGTTGTATTTTGAGTATGCACCTTCAAATCTTCAAAATTTCACATAAGTCCTTCCTGTTCCTCCCCTCATAAGCCCCTTCCTCTAGCAGTTCTACAATCTTAGGGCTCATTTAATCATTACTGTCATGCAGGCCCATGCCTCTGTGGTGTACACAATACCATTATTCAGACAGACAAAGGATTATCTGACACACCTCTTTATCTGTTTATTTATTCCTCATAGAAGATATCCAGTGCAGTGGCATGATGTCTACCAGGAATTAGAGACCTGGCTTCGAACCCTGGTACTGCCAGTAACATCAGGCAGGTCACTCGAATCACTCTGAACCTCAGTTTTCTCATGGGGAAATGGGGAAAACCTCAGTTTTCTCATGCTCTGCCTAATTTTCAGGCTTCTCAGGACCCTTAAATGAGGAAACACATGCACCACTGGATACATGTGAGGCATTGTTGTGAGCACAACAGTGAGCTTGAGTTTTAGCACCTGTGTCATCCTGGCTCACGAGCAGCTGGGGGCCCCAGGTGCCTTTTCCTTATTCATCAGTTTAGTCTGTTTTTATGCTGAGTCCTTTACAGACAGAGCCAAAGGAGACTGGTAAGCTCTGTGAGGAAGCTTGTAGGGTTCTACCCTTAATTTGGGGCCTCTTTTCTTTTCAAGAGGGAAATTTGAAGATTCTAAAAAGGATAATTAAACCAAGAGGCAATTGCTATTCTGAGATCTGGTTTAAGATTTCAGAAAAAGAGAATGGAAAAACACTTAACAAAGATTAAAATTTTTGAGCAAATTGATTTTTTAATGTATTATTTTTCACCTAAAAAGTGGTTTTCCATTTGATTTTGTTTCTGGAGAGAAACTGCTTTCCATGTATAAAAGGAATAGAGCACTTTTTGTGCAGTTTGCTTTTATAGAAGTGTATTTTTTAGTGATAAAGTTCCCCTAGAATGAGATGAGGTTACCAGAACAGGTTTCCTTGGCATGTAAGAAAATTATAGGACTATGTGAAATTACGGTTCTAAGATCTACAGAAATTTGAAATTATTTAATGCATCCATATTATATGTTAAGGACTTGCTAATTCAGGTGGGCCTTTTAAAAATAACCAATATAAATATTATTTGGAAGTTATTTAATTATCTAATAGTTACTTAAACAATATATCTAAATCATAAGTCTAACTTTTAATAATAATATTGATAATAGTAATACTTGAAACCTAAGAAACAAGTAGTCTTTTCAGGAATAGCATTAGTTGTAGTATAATTAACAATACAGTGACTTACAAGCACAAGAAAATTGTATGGAATCTCTTAGGCGTTTGCTGTAGCCAAAGCATTAATGTTATGTTTCATATTTTGCATATGAACATATATATATACACAAGTATTTTCTTCAGTGTTTGAAGCAAAAGATTGCTTCCCATATACCTGTATGAACCTGTGTATGCTTCATGTTCTGTTAGCAACAAACATGACTGCATAGAAAATTTCACTGTTTTAAACTTGAGTGTGACTGTTTGCTTATTTGTTTGTCAAATTCCTTGATATAGTATAGACCAATTTGGTGCTTGCAACGTGACAGAATAGTTTTCTGTTCTGGCTGTGGTTTCTTAATCAATAGTAACCTGAAAAAAAACGTGTAGGAAATGTTGCAGGAAGGAGATGAGGGAAAGTTTGATAAAAGCCCTGCAGGGAATGCTCCTGATGCCAGCAGGCAGAGAGAGTGACTGGGCAGCATGGGGTATGGTAAGATCAGAGGGTTCTACCACTTCCTGTTTGTATGATCTCAGGACTGTCCATCTACCTTGGAGCCTCAGTTTCCTCATCTGAAAATGGGGATAATAATTTCTGCCCAATAGGATTGTTATGATGATGGCATCAGATTACATTTGAAAATGATTTAATACAATGATAGGGACAGGTATATAGCTAACATATGCTAGATTCAAGTGACAAAGTAAAAATTAACCTTTCCACTGAAATGGGGTATAAAAAGTTCTATCATTTCCATCCTGATTTATTTCATCTCTCTGTATAAATGATTAGTCCCAAATCAGCAGTTGACCTTGGGAAAAACTTTCTCGGAAAATTCATTTCTTTGTCACATCATCCATTAACATGGGTTGCAGCCCTGGCTTTTGCAATGGGGCTTTCCTCTGTAAGAAAGGAGTTGTTGGTGTTATTGATTATTAGTGTATGTTAATTACATATTATAACCTATTTATTGTTTTCACAAAATGTAATCTGTTTTGATAACTGAGGTGAACCACAACATTTTTAAACAAGAAATGAGTTTCTATATTCAATTTCTTAAACTAACCAGACACTCAGCATATATAGCTTTAATTAAGTTATTTTCCTAGAGGCAAATCAATAATTAATTTCCTCATTCAAAAGCTATGACTTGGATGTTTCCCTTGAGGCATGCCAATTAAGAATAGAAAAGCCAAACTAGAAAAAATGTATGTTTATTGACAAATTGGAAGATGTTTCTAGGCTTTTTCACAAGCCCTCTGAGGATTATTGCTTTATTGGAAATGAAATCTTAATTACCCTTGATCAGGTTGCTTGAGTCTTAGCATTATATTCCTGCTTTGTAACACACACCCAGCTCATGAAGATAATCCCCCTGTAGCTTGTGGTGAGTGGGGAGAGTCAGAACAGACGCTGGATAGGCTTGCTATGAGTTGACTAAGATGGAAAGAGCTGCTTTGAATTATTTTTGTTAATATAACCTGTATACCTTAGAGAACTAGTGATAAACTGGTTGCTATGAAGTATTTGCTAATATAAAATGCTAAGTTTTAGCACATTTTGCTAATAAACCTGCAAATAAGTTGGGAGAATGAGGAAAATGGGACTTGTATTCACTTTTATTTCAAAAACTATGAATTTATCTGAAGTATAATGCTAACAATTGCTCTCCCACTTGGTCACTCTGTTCTGGCACCACTGGTCTCCTCTCCATTCTTAAACCAGCCTCAGAGCCTTTGCACTCGCTGTGGCCTCTGCCTGGTACGCTCTTCCCCCGGATATTTGCATTGCCCACTTCCTTCACCTCCTTCAAGTCTTTACTCGATGTTGTTTTCCTGGAGTAGACTAGTCTGATCCCCATACTTAAAATTACACACTCCAGTGCTCCCGAATCTCCCGTAATCTGCTCTGGTTCTTTCTACAGCACTAATACAATCTTTTTCCAATGCACTATATGTTTAAAAATATTTATTTGTTTTCTGTCTTCTCCCCTCCCGATCAAATGTAGACTCCAGGAAGGTAGGGAGTTTTGTTTGCTTTATCCAATGCTGTATTTCCAGTGCCTAGAATATTGTCAGGTACCTAGTGAAAACTGAATAAATATTTGTCGAATGAATTAATAAATGCGTTAATAAATGCAGAAATAAATAGATTCAATGTATTAGCTCAAGCACCTGGAAATGGTTCTAATTTGATTATTTGGCTGATTGCCTCAAAGCTGGACTCAACAATGGAATGTGCCAAGTGAAGTCAAAATGCCAGAAATAAATTGGTGTCTTGTAGAAAGATAAATTCAAAGAATTTAGGGAGATTTGGTATCTCCCAACTTTGTTCCTCAAGAGGATATAGAAAACATTTCCTTCACTAGACATTAAGATGTTCGTTGGTGGGGGGTTTGGCATTCTTGAAAAAGACTGTAGTGGCTGACGTCTCTAGGCGGGGATGATGCCACCACATACATTGGTATCCTTTATTGACTGAGGGCAAATAGCAGCAATTAACTAGCCAAGCAAGGTGGTGTGGTTCCCATAATAATCAGCAGAGTGAGAGTGATAATAATAAAGTTTGACATACACAATACTTTGGAAGTGGCTAATTGATCGTGGGGATTCTGGAACTGAAATTGACGATATCTCACTAAGGTCCTACCTAAAAACACTCTGGGTTTGGCAGTGACCTGAGTAACTTGCCACATTGGAAATTCTTATTCCCTCCCACACTTGCCTAACCTGAATCAAATCATAGACTCAGAGCTTTTAAATGAAGGGCAAGATTTGTCTTGTTGAAGAAGGACCCTGTAGAAGTCTCAAGTATATCTTCCTTCTAGTCATTCTCTAGTATTTTATAAAGAGTGTGGTATTGGTGATTACTTCTATTATTTGAGCCATAGGTAGCAGGATATCAAAAGTGGCTTGTGACTGAACAAGATAGAGAAGGACTGAATATCTCTCAGAGACAGCTGTGGTGACTGAATGATTGTGGGTATTCTCTTTTGGGGAGAGGATGCACATGTTTTAATTTGTAATATAGGTATTATTTTCTTTATGTCGGGTGTTACAATGCTGTTGTTGCTATTGCTGTTGTTTACAATTATATGTATAGGAAGAAGGTTGTGTTTGGTGAAGTCAAAAGATTGGATTATTGATGATAGTCTATCTTGCTCCCTCAACAGCCACTCTTATCGCATTCTAGCTTGTGTTCTGTATCAGTCATTTTCGAGTCTCAGTGCAACTCCTGTCCCTTATTTATGAAATTTTTCCACTTTCTGAAGTCAACAACATGTAGTCAATACCATACAGGTTAGTCCTTAATTATATACTGCATTTATTAAGTATTTTATATATAGGTGTTTTTGCCCTCTTTGAAATCATGTTATTTTAAAATGAGGATGTCATATATTCCCTTTTGTGATGCTCAATAACTTCTGGACAGTCAATCTAACAGAACCTGCATTTTCCTGGTATCTTCTTCTATGTGATATTTCACACTCATTTCTAATTTAGACAAGCAAAGACTCAACAACTCAATCATAACAAACCTAATAGACAAGCCTTGACGCCCAAATTCTGAAAGTCTGGGAAAATTAAAATGCATCAGCATTGCTGGAAAGAGATCAAAGCACCCATTCTTTATTTTATGAAACCAACCAGCAGAGGGAGCAAAAGAGATATTTAAGTGTCCCTGTTTCTGCCTGTGGATCTTTTATGGTGGTTGCTGTCTAGAGCTGGGCTATATTTTTAATATATATTCCTCCTCATTACAAGGCAGAAATTCTGCTGTATTATTACCACATGCCTGTGAAGTCAGTTCTAAGCAATTCTACTTTCAGAATTTCTTTCTAGAATCTTAAGTCCTATGAAAACCTTGAAAGCTACTAGGTGAAAACCCAGGACTAACATTTTAGCCCTTCAAAACCCTAAGTAGCTCAGGAACTAAAGCAAATAGATTTTGAATGAATGAAAAATTATCTTTCTATATGTGAGGATAGATGATATTAATGAATGCCTGCTGTGTTCTGTGTTATCTAAAACCTTTCAGATTTTCACACATACTCTATAATGGAGTTTTTACTACATTCAAAATAAAATTGTATTTTTGTATGATCAGGAAATAACAAAGAGAAGGTCCTTCTGAAAAGAATATTTTAAATATGTATATATATGTACATATATAGTACATATACTATACTTAATATGGGTCTACATTCCCATATAAAATGTTTTTTAAAACATTAGAGGTCAAAAGACCGTCTCATTGTCCTGGGCATTTTGGTTCAAACAGTTCTGTCAAGTAAAATCATGAAGATGGCCAAAGGCTTGTGTGTGGCTTATAGCATCCGCTACAAAGCTTTCAAAATGTCATTTCTTGCGTTCTTTGGATGAGTTCAAAGTGAGGGTTCCTTGGATGTATAAGATCTTATTTCTAAACTGCTTTTTGAATTTAATAAAGTTACAACCACAAGAGAAGTGAAGAAACAAAAAAGACGAAAAATGTGTGATAATGCAAACCTAATATGAGTTTCATATGAATCATTTTATTCATCTGCTGAAGAATACTGGGAAAAGGAAGCAGTGTAGTGCATTTCATTTTTCAGGAGAAGATAATTATAAATAATACCATCTGTGTAGTTTTTTTTTGTGTTGGGGGTGTGTAAACTCTTACACCAATGAAATGTAACACAAACTCTGGGAAATTCCAGATATTGTGGCATGGTGGGCATCTTCATCATTCTTGTAATTTTTGACTTTAAGTCGAATTATATTAGATTTAGTTATTTGAGTTGATCTTCAAAAACAAGTCATTTGGAGATTCCCCTGACTGAGGCTAATGAGATTATTTTTATGAGGAAGTAGATTGGTTACGTTTGTGTGTGAGCATGTATTTGTGTCTGTATGACTGATCAGCAACAAAAAGTAACTTTAATATTTGCCTCCTCAAGGAATAAACAAACTTTCAGATTATTGTGAAAGTCTTTTTTTCCCTGTTGTCTCTTTCTATCCTGTAGTGAATTAGTTTTTATTAGAATGTGGTCATTCCTTGTGCTGGAGGCATAAAATCACAGGGTAACTGGACCTCTATGGGAAGTACCTTGTCTGTCTTCTGGCTGGGTTGTTGGGTTGTGCAATTTACGGAAAGAACAGCATTACAGCTTGAGAAGAACACTCCACTGAGTGTTTTGTAAGAACATCCAGAAGAGAAACAAATAAACCAATGTTGGCATTCATTTCATTAAAGACACTAATTAAGTAAAGTTTGAAAACTCAAAGTCAAAAAGCATCTTTTACTTTAAAAGCATTTACACCCCTGGGAAGATTTAACTGTCTGGTGCTTGGTAATATAGCTTCAAGAAACCCATTGTTTTAGATTTTTTGGTGGAGTGGATATGGATAACACTCGAGCCTGTAGAAGAGACTCAAAGATGGCAGAAGGTCCTAGAGAGGAGGTGGTCTGGTGTGGTTGAGAGTTGGCTTGGATGAGCAGTCGAGATGTCTGTTCTGGACCCAACTTTATCACTCAGTAATTGCTTGTCCTTGGCCAGTTCAACAAATTCATTTCCTTATTTGCCAATATCTTACCCCTTCTTATAGGTTAACATGATCAGATAGAGGAACTTTGAAAATACCTAGTGGGTTGGCCTGGTGGTGTAGCAGTTAAGTTCGCTCATTCTTAGCGGCCCAGGGTTAGCCGGATTGGATACTGGGCGTGGACCTACTCACTGCTCATCAAGCCATGCTGAGGCAGCATCCCACACAGAAGAGCTACAACTGTGCAACTATGATATATACAACTATGTACTGGGGCTTTGGGGAGGAAAAAAAAAAGAGAAAGACCAGCAACAGATGTTAGTGCAGGGGCAATCTTCTTCAAAAAAAAGAAAATACTTAGCATGCTATGAAAATATGAGCTATCTTTATAAAAATCATTTGATATTAAAAATATTCAAGTAGATGATCATTATGGCTATTTTAAATGCATTTTTATTACACTCTTAGAATGTATAGCTTGGAAATAATAAAACTTCCTAGGACTAGGCCAAAGTGTTCTGATCTTTGGGAATAAGGTAAAAAAGAAATGTAGTATTCATTAGGACGTTTGTGGTGATTAGGGAGATGACCTTAATAGGTTATCAAATTCACAACCTTTCACAATGGACCAAACTTAAGCCAATTCAATTAAATGAGATTTTCCATTGTTTACCAAGACTACCACAGCCAGCCAGGACTCTATTCCAATACAAGCAGTTTCAATCTTATGCAATCCTTTCTTATGTAATTCTTGATTCTCAGGCCACACCAGCATGGAGATAAAAATAGAATATTGTGATTGTTGCAAACTGGCATTTCTCTGGCCCTGCTCCTATTCCCTATGTGAGAACTCAAGACCACCCTTACATGTCTACTAAATAGTAACAGCATTCCTAAGATGAACGTCATCTACAATCAGCAAATTTTTGTGGCATCCCATCTTCTATTTTCTTTCTCTCTTCCCCTGACTCCATACAGTATGTCTACTGCCTTCTGCTATCAAAAACAGCAGCTTAGCGGTCCACGCCACCCTATGGAGATGATTCTAGAAGTAATGTGCCTGTGCCCAGGCTGCCAGTGCCTATTGCTTAGTGTGTTAAGGAACCCATCAGAGCGTCGGCCACCAGTGTCCCCTGCTGTGGGGTGAAACTAACCCCAGTGCTGCAGTGGCCTTGTGTGCTCTGTCTGTCCCAGATGCTCTTGTTTTCACTTGTTCCTGAGTGGATGCTTCCATGTTCTGGTACTTGACCATGAGTCTGCAAGCTCTGAGGGGAGGGGAATCTGACATGGTGCTGTCCTCATAGTTATATCTTCCTTTGATTCCAGCACATCATCCTTGAACCAAACACATGTGCCTCAGGTCCTTTTTTCCATAAGCTTTGCCTGGGAGAGGTTTCAGTCTCCCCTGTAACAGTCCCTAGTGGCACACCTTAGAGCCCTTCCAGACACAGGTGAATATTGTTTAGGCTTAAACTGATATACTTACTATCCCCAAAATACCCCAATGAAATCTAAAATCTCATTATCATATTAACTTTGAGCCTTTTCCTTTAGTTTGGCTCTTAGACAGAGAGGACTTTCATTTTCATATTAGTACTTCATACACTTATGGATCATGGACAGCCCTCTCAACCATCGTTTCTGCAAAAAACATCAATCTCAACTTTTTAAAGTAAGGGTGTTGTTTTATAAACTCTTACTCATCTTCGTGGTTGTAGGCTTGAAGTCCTCTTCAACGCGTTCACAAAGTGTGACACCTTATTCTAAAATGTAACTTCTCTCTTCCACAAGGTTTCTTTGTTCATCAAGCTGAAACTACGGGATGAAGGATTATTTATGGGGTCCTAACTTAACCCCCATTCTCAGTATGCCTAATGTTATTGGAATCACAGGAAGCGTACATGCCTTTTAAATGATGCATAAGAATGAAGTGTTTAGCAGGCTCCTGGTTTACCCTGGCTTGTACTTTCCTGAGAGATGCCAGAATTGGCCAAGGAACTTCTTTTTAAAAAGATGGAAAAAATTCCATGGAAGACAAACATAGATCCTTTAAAAATCATTTTTCTCCCATTTCTATTTGGCTCTTCAGTCCATCAATATCAAAACCCACTTTCGAAAGTTACACATAACATATTTGTATTGGAATATCATAGCAGGGATTTTGAGAACCGTTTAGACATTTGACAAATGTCAGTTTGAAACAAATGATTTTATTCCTGACTGAATAAAATCTCAAGTAGACATCAAATTTGGATATGTCTCTTAAAGATGATATGTCAATTATTAGTGAATATCAGAAAGCAGATTGACATGTTTTGTCAACATATTTTTTCCCTAATTTATCTTAGACAGATACCCTATGGGGTAGGATATACTTTCTTTTATAGTGATCCCATGAGATGTTCTGGGAAAGGAGAGTTCCATGGTCAGTGAGTTTGGGAAAGTCTTTGTATCCTATTCTCAGAGGTCCTGCAGCAAAAAACCCCCTGCTTAACTCATTTAACCATCTAGTCCCAAACTAATTTGGCCACAATAACCACCCTTTCCCTTTTATTTTTAACAGGAATACATTTAACAGCTTGTGGAACACATTTTGGTAGTTATTACTTCAATAAGCATTTCAGGCATATCACTGATTTTATTGAGTCAACCAGAAGTTGTGATGTGGCTTGTACATATAGCCTCACTCTGCCTACATTTTCATATGTATTTTTCACACAGATCTTTTTGGCAAAATAAGTGTTTGAGTTAGGTTTTCATCACAGGGTAACATTAATGCAGAAAGGATGTGAACTTGTATTCCTTACATGAGTTTCTTAGGACCAGAATGGTGTTGAGCCCGACTGTCTCTTGTTGGGAAAATATAAAATGTGTGGAACTTTCAATGAACAGACAGGCATCTCAGAGAAGCAATGAATTCAATAGCTGCAAGAGACCGTAGATATAATCCAGTGTTAGCCTTTCATTTTGTGCCAGTAATTAGAGGCTCGGCTTACCAAAGTGATTGGTCTCAGGTTAGGCAGCAGTCATAGATGAGCTGGATTTAAGCCTGACCTCCTGACTCTTAGTCCTCTAACTTTTCTGCTAAATCCATGGCCTCTTAGACCTCTGGTGGAGTAGTTGGGTCTTGTCTCAAATTCACCTCTGCTATTTTCACCAAGAACAAAAGTCCACAACTGTTGTCCTTGATTTTGAAAAGCACAGCTGTAGAGCTGACAATGTGTACCATGTGGTAAAAATTTCTTCCAAATATTAAACTTCATCAAAATATTTCTAAACACAAAAGTGTGTGTGTGTGTGTGTGTGTGTGTAGGATGGCAGTAGTGATGGTGGTGGTAGTGATGGGGTGGGTAGGGTAGGTGAATGCACACTCTAGTTGACTTAACTAGGCTAGAAATACTCTTGTTCTGGGCTTCTGGAAAAAAATAAAATAAGTAAAATGTCATCCTATTAGAATAATTGTTGACTATTTTTTCTTACTCAATTTCATTTTTGGAGAGCTATTAAGTAGGCTGTGAAAAAGGTTGGTGATGAAAGGTGAGCTGGTAGTAATTATTTCCCCTTATCCTTACTGACTTGAATAATACTAACTTTTCTTTGCTATGTACAACCTAACTGAAAATGCAGATCCAATGACTAATGTCCCGGGTGTATCGAAATGGCAGGCAGGCAGTATTTGCGACTCATCTCTCCATTTAGCATTTCCCTCTACTTCTGGATTAATGGTAGTTTCCTTTCAACCCATCAAGCTAAGTCCTTTCACAGGGGAATATAGATTCTATTGCAACTACCTGAAGGAATCTCCATTCAAGTATTTGTTGGATGTTCTTTCGGTTGAGTAGAGGTTTTAACAGGGAAATAAGCTCTGTAGAATTATGCCCAGCTGTGTACAAATATCTATGGAAACAGTCACTATAACTGAAATAACTGATGCAAATAAAAACAATTACAAAGCAAATATGGCATTGTTTGGATACAGCGGAATATTCCATGGCTTCTCTCTCAATTTCTTTCCATTATGGTCGCATTCATTAAATCTCAAATAATCAGAAAAATTTCTGAAATTGGAAGGTGGTTACCAAGAACTGGATATGCATAATTACCATTATTTTCAAGAACAAGGACTGTTTTAAAGAAAATAAAGAGAAAATTATGTTCTGGCCCATTTAGCAAAACATGAGATGATACTTGACAATTAAAAAGTGTAAATAACAACAAAAAGTTACGTTTTAGAACCTGTGTAAGAAATTATAATTTATTAATCACTACAGCATTGACATGAATTAGAAAAATAGTGATAAACTATATGAGGGGAATAGTATTTATTTTATTTACAGGGATAGCTTGGAGTTCATGTAGATTTACCTATCTCTTATGATAAATCTTTCCCTGGGGTTCAGAGCCCAGAGTCTGGAAACACTGGATTTTAGCATAAAGGCAATACTTCGTGTAACTTTTGCTGGCTTTCTTACCTCTCCCTCTTTCAGAACTCTGTAGAATATCCTCTTCATGAAAGCCACTGGAGACTCTCCTTTCTTAGTCATCCCTTCTCTGCATTCCATCACTTCTACCACTCCCTGCCACCCCATGCCAGACAACTATCGATGCTGTCTCCTCAGTGTCTCTCAAATCTGTTTTTTGAGACTAGGATTATTGCAACAATCCCCTTGCTAGTTTCACTTCCTTCATTCTTGATTTATTTAATCTGTCCTTGTAACAGCTACCTGGGAATGTGTCTATAATAATAAAATGCATTGACTGGATACCGTATGCCAGGCACTTAATATCCATCAGGCCATTTAATTCTCATAGTAATATCATTACTCCATTTTGTTAGATAAGGAAATTATGGCTGAGAGAAGCCAGGTTTCCCAAGGGTCACACGGTAAGAGGCAGAGGCAGGAGTTGAATTCTCAAGGGTCTGGATGCCAGTTTGCCTTTCTAACTATTACATTATTCTGCTTCCTCAAGCCAATCAGGTTGTGTTATTATTTGTGTTAATTTTGGTGTTCCTATCATTCATGAAATTGTCAATTTGCAAAGGCAATAATTTTCTTCATGTACTCTTGTTCTGCAGAGTAAAACAGTAAGGAAAAACCATATGATGTAATTTTTTTATGGCTGTTTTATGGTATTGACTTAATTAAGCTCATCCCTAAATCAGTGTTTCAATGATGCAGAGAGACAATGAACGGATTGATTTATATGTTAGATGTGTGTGAGTGGTACAATGGTTTAGATCTTTAATTAACTGTGGTTGCTTAATTCAGTTGATGAAAGCACTGTATGAATGAAGTCATGTTTGTGGATTCAGTTCCTGTGTAGGCCAGATGATTTAGTCATGTTTGCACCATTAGCCTTAGCCCATCTCTTTGCTGGTGACTTTATTAGCTGAAAGCAAAGTACAGTGTGAGTGGAAAAGTGCAAATTCCTCCTCACACTTGGAAAAAATTACCCAATATGCATGGGCACATTATCAAATCTTTGATTGTTTTTAATTCTCCTGAAAAATTCATTATGTGACAAAATTGTTTTAACTGCATTTTAGCAAATTAAGTATTAAGAAATATAACAGAATTAGGTGAAAATAGAAAAGAAACTATACGGATATCCCCAGTTATACAATGAAAAATATGCTCACTTATCTACATAGGAATTGTTGATACTCAGTACTTAAGCATTTTTACTTGAGGTGTTCACATCTTTCTGTTTCTTAAATTCTTTTCATCAGAGGTGAATGATGGTGATCTATGATGCTAGGCTCATTTTCATATACTTGAAATAGGGCTGTCATAACTAGAGACAAATAAAGGAAACTGAGGTTAATATGTTTTAGACTCTTTTTCTTCCTTTCCAACCCAAGTGATAAACAGCCCACATAAACGAACCACCACCGTCTTTGAGGTGTAATAAACTATAGCCCATTTAATTCATGTTTACAAACTCCTGCTCTTGTATTGTCATTCTGTCCAACTATCATGAAAGAATTATTCTTTTATTTGTAATATTATCGAATATAGGGGAATGAGTGTATTTATTTGTTTAATACATATTTATTGGGCACTAGTCCCTGGAGATTCAATTGTGAGCAAAAAGAGGACACAGTCCTTTCCTCATGGAGGCTTAGAATATAGTGGGGATGATAGACATTGACCAAATCATAATTTATTAAATAAATATTTATTGAGTACATCTATGTGCCAGGCAATTTTGCAGGCACTGAGGATATAGAGATACAAAGGACCTACAAAAATCCCTGGCCTCACTGACCTTATATTCTTATGAGAGGAAAGAGTCTGTAAAGAAAAAAACAAAAAGGTAAGAATATTGAAGATGTCAGATGATAATAAATGCTAAGGGGAAAAACAAAATCGGAGGGTGATATAGAGGGTGGTGGGATATATGGGTGCAATTTAAAATAAGGTGGTAGGTAAGACTCCACTGAAAATGTGACATTTGAGCAAAGAACAGAAGAAGGGGAGGGCAAAAGTCATATTTCTAGGAGGAAATGAAAAGAACAGGACCAAGTCCTGAGGTGGGAGGAGGCCCAGTGTGTTCTCAGAACATCAAGAAGGACAGAGAGGCTGAGTGAGCAAGGTGGCAGCTGGTATGAGATGAAGTCCTGGATGTAACAGGGAGCAAAGGCAGGTCAGACCTCAGTAGGACATGTAGGGAGGGAGATAGGGAGTCACTGAGGGTTCTGTGATCTGATTTGGGTTTTAATAACACTATTCTGGCTGCTGAGTTGAGAATAGAGTGCAGAGGGGCAAGAGAGGAGCAGGAAGGAATGTCTCTGATCCAGACAAGAGGTGATGGTGCATTGGACCAGGACGGCAGTGGTGGGGATGGTGAGAATTGGTTGGTTTTTATATATATTCTATTATTTTCAATAAGTGGTACAGTATCATTGATTATATTTGGGGGCAAAAATGTTAGGTTCGTATGACATATCAAAATATTTTCTAGCATATTTTTTATTATGTTTGAATGTTGGAAAAAAAGAATCCATAAATTACCAGCAGATAATTCATGCTATATTATCCTCTCATTGATGGGTTATCATTCTATTTCGACTAAATTCCAAATCTTACAATGACTTAGAAGCTCAACCTGATCTACTACTGTGCCATCCAATATGGTAGCTACTAGCCACGTGTAGCTATTGAGCACTTGGAATAAGGTTAGTCCAAAATGAGACGTGTTGTATATACAAAATCTGCAAGAGACTTAAAATCTTAGTAAGGAAAGAAGAATGTAAAACATGCTATTAATAATTTTTCAAATAGTGGTTACAGCCTGGAAGGATAATATTTTGGAATTATAGTGGAAATATAGTATTAATATTAATTTCACCTGACTTTTACTTTTTAAAAATGTGACTACTAGGACATTTAAAATGACAAGTGTAGCTGAAATTTTTGGCTCACGTTATATTTCTCTTGGGCAGTGGTGTTCTACATTCTCTTCATCTGACTTTATTGTCCTTGTTCACTATGTCCCGGTCACACTAGGTTTCTGTGAGATCCTTGAACCTGCCAGGCTCATTCCTGCCTCAGGGTCTTTGTATATTTTAGTCCCCGTCTCTGAAATGTTATCCTTTAGAACTTCCCTTATCTTTCTCTATTATTCATGTCTCAGCTCAAATGTCACTTCTAAGATAAGCATTTGCTGGCTATTCCAACTAAAGATCTGCTCATTCTTAATATCATTTCCTTTTACATTTTTTATGTCATTTATTCCTGGATGAAATTTGTTTACATATTTATGGCCTATCACCCTCTAGAATGTGTGATATGTGGAAGCTGAGATCTTAATTATTTGTTTACCACTACACATCCAGAATAGTGTTCGGCATATATTAGTGGCTTATTAAATGAAAGGATAATTAAGCTCTGTGCATAAGAGGAGTTCAGTGCTATAAGTCAACATATAAATAGATAGATTTGACTTGGTCTGGGAAAATCAGAGGTCTTACTGAGAGTGAACATTGAGCTGAGAGCTGAGAATGTGTATGAGTTAACTAGGGGATGAAGAGAGGAAAGAGCACCCCAGGTGATGGAATAGAAGGAGGGAAAAACCACTAAAAGGGTAAGTGATCTGACAAAAGTAAAGGACAAGCATCTGATGAAATTAAAAAAAAAAAGAAAGTTCCTGTGATTAGGGGAGAGGAGTAAGGAAGCATCTGTCGCACCCAGGGCCTCACAGTGTCTATATGACACGTGGCTTCTGATCTAAGACAAGGTAGGCAGTATTGTTGTCATTTTACAGATTAGGGAAGTGAGGTACAGCTGAGTTAAACTCATTTAAGGTCATGCATCTAGCAAAGGTAAGAGAAGAGATTCCAACCCTGGACTGTCTGACTGCAAAACTATAATTCCACAATATTTTATGTTGCCTCTAACACCCCACAAACTTGACGTTTATGAAAAATATACTTGCTAGGTTTTGGAGTTTTGGGTCTTTGGCTCTCCAACAATCAGAGTATTTGGTTGCAACCAACAGAAATAGTTGTCTAAATAAGATGGAAACGGAATTTTGTTGGAATTAAATTAGGGAGCTCATGAAAGCAATGGGACACTGGAGGCTTATGGGTCGGCACCAAAGGAGGCCAGCAACACTCAATATCATTCCACAGCAATGCGCAGGACACCACCACTTGTGCTGTTGCAATGAAGAGCAGCTGCCATGACTCAACTCTGCTATTCTTGGATACTTTCTGCCCTGTGGATGTACTTTCAACTCTGCCAAACTCATAATGAGTAATCTATGACTTTTTCTGAGGCTTCAGGTCATGACCTCCATATTCCAATCCTATCTGATTGGTTGAGCTTATGTGCTGCTTGTCTGGGATCTGAAAGAAGCCTCTTTGTCTTTATTTATTTGGAGGTGAGGCCTTGATTCCCATTTATTTTAGAATTGACACCAGATAAAAAGGGTGTTGCTTGCTGGGCTTCCAAAATGACAAATATTCACCACAGTCAACTGCCTTGGCTGCCTCAACTAACATACACATTTTTTGCTTACAACCTCTTCCACTCCATCCAAAGGATTGTGCCTAACCTAATACAATTCGGGTTATATGGTCATATATATCTCATGGTCAGGGGTTCAGTCTTGATCAGGCCAGTTATAATGCATGAGCATTTTCTCAAAAGGAGAATAATATTTGTTGAGTAGTTCACACAATTGATGGGAACCCCAAAGAACTAGACTTAGGAAATGGGCAGGAACCAATGCACACAAAATCAGTCAAGGCTGTGGCCACAGGAGTAGCCTGTTTGTGACACTAATACTGGTGCCATCACCAATGGCCACTTACTGCAGCCACCTCTGGACCCTGATCCCCAGGGAAACTCACCGTCATGGCACAGGACTTTCAGATCAGCACCAGGCCACAAGTAATGCAGACCCTGTCAAGGCTGTGAGTCACTTGCAGCAGAGTAAAGTCCCAAGGTTTCATGTCTGACTTGTCAAGCCCGGAGCTGGGAAAGGGAATATCTTACTTTCTTTGGCTTCTTTCATTGGTTTGGGATTCCCTCATACAGGATGACAGCTGAGCAATCCAAAATAACAGATGTCTATATAGCATATTTTCCCTTGCATCATTATTTAAAGAGTTTTAAAAAGATTGTTATTGTCTTTTCCTTATTTTTTATGTCACTTTGTTGAAAATAAAATATTTCTGAATCTGTGAATTGAATGTAAATTTTTTGTATTTAAATATTTGTGCTGACATTTGCCTAGTTATTTTCTCAATAGTAAATATTTTTCAAAATAAACATTCAAAACTGTTTATATGAAAAGATTTATTTCAATATTTTGAGACAACATTCTGTTTTAGGATATACCATGATCACTTCTTCCCCAACATTCAGTTAGAGATTTTAAGTTTAATTGCATTTTTCTAAAACGAACAACTATTGATAAATGATTTTAATGGTTATTAATTACATTGATGAGTTAAGCCAGCTTCTATTTTAAGTGAGAATAGGTGGATTATTACATTTTGGTGTGGCATTTCTATGTTAAAATATAACATATAAAATTTAGCTCACAGTCTTAGAAAATTAAACAAAATAATAATGGTCTGAGTTCTTGAGAAAGCATCTTTTACCACATCTTATACATTTTTCATTCCTTATACCATCAAAAATGGTGTTGAACAAGTATAATATATTTGTTGTTGAATGGTTTTATTGGAACATCTTATTTATTGGTTCATTGTAAGAATTAAACTGATATTTAATGTGAAAATATATTTAAAAGTCCCAAGTTCTATTTGTCCATTTGTGTTGTAGCTATAGTACCATATAGTCTTCAAATGGATTTTTAAATATGTTTTCATCTACTTTTCCATTATAAATGTAGTCCATATTCAGTGTAGAAATTTAGAAAATATAGAAAAGCAATGAGACAAATTAAAAAAACCAGTCATGATCCTATCTTTCAGAAATAACCACTATTGATATTTTGATGCTTTTCAATTTTTTTCCTGTGTCTACCTCTATGTATGTGTATGTGCATGCATGCATCCATATGTGTGTGTATTATTGTGTACATTGCTTAACACGGGATGTGTATGGTGATATGGTAGTGAAGAAAGAAAGGAGCTTTGGACTATGGACATGTTCAACAGATATATCACAAATGCTGACTTTTTAAATTTTAGGAGCCAATTTTTGTTTGGCCTTGCTTGGTGTAAGAATATACAAGTGAAAGTCATCGCAGAGCCTTCCTGTGAGACCCATCCCTGCGTCACTCAAAGGCTGTGCTCCTCAGCTGCAGCTTGTCTGTTTCCTGGAAATCCTCAGATCCTCCTCTGTGATATCAAAGCCTCTGCTTCTTGCAGCACCACACCTCACCATCGCCAACACAATCTGTTGTAATAAACTCGTAGTTTTTTTCCTCGTGTCCTTCAGGATTCTTAATCTCACTTTCTTTTTCCTGAATCAAAGGCATTGGACTTTGGCTTCAAGTTAATTTTCCATTCTGCTTTCTCCCAGTGATTTCTGAGTGGTGAGAGCTCTGGATTGTTGTATTTCATTCTTGATCACACTTTAGAAGAACGCATTCTTTAACTGTTCTGAGCCTCAGGTTCTACATGATTAAGATGAGAATTTTGGTTGTATGCTCCCTAAGGTCTTTTCCAGACCTAATACGGAATGTCTGTTTGTCTATAAAAGCAGTATGGAAGAGTGGAAAGAGCACAGGCTCTGCATCAAAGAAAACTGAGTGCAAAGCTTGGAGCTCTGTGACTTTGGCCTTGCAGCTTACTGTTTCCAAACTTGTGTTTTCTTTTTCATTCATTTTTTATTTTGCTCCTTTGATTGGATAAATTCCACTGCCCTGTCTTCAAGTTTGCTGATCCCCTCTTCTGCTTCATGTAGTCTGCTATTGAACCCCTCTATTGAATTTTTCAGTTCAGTCATTATAATCTTTGGCTCTGTGTTTTCTGTTTGGTACTTTCTTATATTTTCTGTCTCTTTGTTGAACTTCTTGTTTTGTTCATGCATTCTTCTCCTGACCTTGGTGAGCATCTTTATGACCATCATTTTGAATCTTTATCAGGTAAATCACTCATCTTCATTTCATTAAAGTCTGTTCCTGGGGTTTTACCTTGTTCTTTTGTTTGGAACATATTCCTATGTTTCTTCATTTTCCTTGACTCTCTGTGTTGGTTTCTGTGCATTATATAAAACAGCCACTTCTCCCAGTCTTGATGGAGTGGTCTCATGAGGAGATGAACCTTGCCATTCAGCCTGATCTATGCTCTTGGTTGTCTCTCAAACTTTTGTGATTGTCCAAGCAACTTCTTTGTTCTTAGTGGCTCTCAGTAGTTGAGGGTGTGCCAAGACCTCTATGTGTCCCAAAGGGGAGGATCTCAGTCAGTGCCTACAAGCAGGCTGATGGGAATCCAGATACTCAGGCAGCAGCTTTTAAAGTATGAAAGTAGACCTCTTTCAGGGAAAGAAAGACTGGGAGCTGGGCATCTTTTTTGCTCTCTCTGTGCTGAGCCCCAAGGGGATAGCCATGACAAGTCATCTAGAGCCTGTTAAGAACTGTTTCTTTGTTTGCTACAGTCTTGTGGGTCTCGTGGATGCAAGCCCTATTGGCTTTCAGAGTTAGGTGTTTTGAGGACTTGTCCCTCAGGAATTGTTCCATGCGTAGCTGTAGTTTCAGAGTGTCTGTGGGAGGAGGTGAGTTCAGGAGCCTCCTAGGTCACCATCCTGAACCAGAACTCCCCAAACTTGTATTTTCTTATATGTACAAATGGGGTATAGAAGTTATTATATTTGGCTGCATATACCAGAACTCTGGCTACAATGGCTTGAACAAACAAGGAATTTACTTTTCCTATTTATTGAGAAGTCTGGAAATAGGCAGCTCACAGATGGTGTGTCTGCTCCTTCATGTTATCATTATCCTGGGCTTCTTCTACTTGTCTGCTCCACAATCCTTAGTGTATGGTTTTCATCTTTATTAGTGCACCACCAAACATAATATTCATATTCTAGGCAAGGAGAAGGAAGGGTGGGTTCAAAAGGGGTGTACCAGGTGACTTTTTATGAGGAAAACAAGCCTCACCAACCCAGTAGACTTCTACTTCCACCTCATTGGCCAGAGCTGTGACACAAAGTTATTCCCAGCCATGAGGGAATCTAAGACATTATATTTTTGCTGAATGTGTTGACATCCTGAATAAAATTCAAGTTTTGCTAGTAAGGAAGAAGGTGGGAATAGATAATACATAGGCAATATCAGTGTCTGCAACCACGAAAACTTAACTTCCCTTGCTTGTTGGGAGGTCATATGAGATGACACATGTGAGATACAAGATACATATTGGGCACTCAAATAATGACATTCCCTATTTTGTGGCTTTTACTATTTTATGCTGAAGTAACTATTTGAGATGATCATGAAAACGGTGCTTGTATGATTTAATTATTGTTACATTTAAAAATACATATGCCTAAAGAATGTAGGAAGTGTCTATTTCCCAGCTGTTTTGCATAAGTTCTGTTTTGTTGTCCAATGTGGCTTAAGAGTCAGGTATCTCATTTTCATTTGACCTATTAGATATTAAAAAATAAAAACAAGCAAATAAATTGCAAAAATATGTATTCAGCTCTTGTAAATGTGAAAATCTAAATGAATGGTAAAACCAGATTAACTTGGGGAAATGTTGAATACTTTTGGGAGACTTGATATGGGAGAAAATCCTGTCAGGTAGAGAAAGGGACCACTTATGTAGTGTGGCTCAAGAGGAAATTGGAAAACACATTTTCTTTGGAAATACCTCCTTGCCCCAAATGATTCCCCTTAGTCCTTTTCTCAGTCTGCCACATGCCTAAAGTGCCCATGGTTACAATCATTATGAGAACATATTTCCACAAGTGTCCTTCTCAAAGGTGTTATCTGGAAGGAAATTCTGACTGAAACATTATCAGCATGCATATATTTTTAAATCTTATCAGCACTTGTAGTGAACAGGCTGCTGTGAAACTTGGTAGAGACAAGGTCCATTTTTTTGGTTGGGGAAAGGAAGATTTGAAACTTAGGGGGAGGTGGGTGGTATGAGAAGATTAGGAGGAACCAAAAGAGAGCAGGTGAGGATTAGGAAGGTCAAACATCACAGAAGACAGGCCTGTCTCTTCTTTCCATGCATCAATGTGCAATACTAACACTAAAGCACTTCATTATTGTCACCTAGGGTTCATAGAGTAGAAAGGATGCTTGATTTAAATCCAACTCAAGGACTCTGATATTTGACAGGAGCTGTGAATCATAGCTCCATGACATACTTACAGTGACATTTCAGGTATGACTAATAATACCTCAGACCTCCTTAGAACCGTAATCCATACCCTACCTCTGCCCCCACCACTGCTGTTAAACACTGTGGAGATGTAAATGTCTCATGGTTCCATGAACATCTTTGTGATAATCAGAATGGCACCCTTTGGATTACATGAATGTTCATATCTAAGAAACTTCTCCAGATTGACTGAAATAGAAAGAGGTACCTTCTTTCACCTAGACTGTTAAATGTTTTACTTGCAATCCAGTGTGCTGCATTAACATTAATTTGCATGGTCAGGGAAGCAGGAGTGGTTGAGTAATTTATTAGACTACATTGCACTTTCTTCTATAAATCAGTTCCTTTGAACAGTTTAGATTAGATCTCTTATCCACTTGTTTTTCTTAGCCTTTGAAAATTCTCCCTTATGTTTATCTAGCAAACACATTTAGTAAACACTCATGTGTTATTTATAAAATGCCTTTGTAGGCATTTTAAATATTGACAGATTTAATCCTTATTATACCCAGTGAGTTAGGTATTATTATTATTATTATCACCACTGAACAGTGGAGAAAATGGCGGCACAGAGAGGATGAGCAACTTGCCCGAGATCATACAGTCAGCAGATGGGAGACTCACCATTCAGACCAAGCTGTCTAGCTCCAGGGCCCAAGCTCTGACCCACTGTTCTAGGCCTTGAGGAACATGTAGCCAGACTGAGTCACAGTCTTTCTTCTTTCTTGTCTTTTGTCTTAAAATCCTATGCATTCTGGAGTTTTAACATAGAATATTTTGGTAGTGCTTTACCTACAGTCCATCTTGTTTTCTATACAATAGATCCACAACTGTGACATTAAATTGATCAGGTATTAGATTTTATTCAAGTAGCAATATTTCCACATCACTTTCTAAAGGTAAATAAAGACATAAAGTCTCTACATATTCCCAGAATTCTATCATTTCCTCTCATAACTTCCATAAAAATAATCACCACCAAAAGCATTAAACATTTGGATACAAAAACAAAAATCTAAAAAAGCTTGCAATGGTGGGCAATAAGCTACTCCATATGGTTAGTGTGTCAATGGTTTTGTGTCATGGTGTAAGAGTCTTATCTGATAAATAAATAACATTCCTAATATGAGAGGACACCCCAGTTTTTTTTTTTTGTGAGGAAGACCAGCCCTGAGCTAACATCCGTTGCTAATCCTCCCCTTTTTGCTGAGGAAGACTGGCCCTGGGCTAACATCCGTGCTCATCTTCTTCTACTTTATATGGGACACCGCCACGGCATGGCTGACAAGCAGTGCGTCGGCTGGCGCCCGGGATCCGAACTCGCGAACCGCGGGCTGCCAAGCGCGAACTAAACCGCTGTGCCACCTGGCGGCCCTTGTCCCGGTTTTTATCTTAAGTGAATTGACCATTTCTATAGCCTTTCAAATATTCCTCCTAGGCAACTAGAGGAACCCTTTCTTGGGTTGAATGAGTCAGGAAGGAGAACAAAAAAATAGAAACTTGAGAAAAGTATATAAATACATTTATATGTGGCCTCTAGCCAAACAGAATCATACTTTGATTTTAGGGGAACCTCTGTGAAAAAGGATGATGATTTTTCATTTTACATGCAGATGAACCCCATTTGTGTTGAGAGGGCTGGTGGTGTTGTGGTGGTGCTTGCCAGCTCACAAGAGCACTGAATGTTCACAATTTTTCCCCATTCTGTACTGAGTGACTCATGTTGCAGCTTGGAATTGGCCGTGGGGAGAGTATTTACACCAGGGAAATCAGGAAACAGTGGAAACCAGGGCCTTTTCTTTTTTCCCCAGAGACAGTTGTCAAACATTTACCAACAAACCACTGGGTGCTTGGATACATAATGAATGCATGGTATTTTTCAATTTCCCTCTGATAATTTGAAAAAGAAACACACAGATAGACAATAGAGATAAATACAACCTCTTTGACTTGGCTTTACTTATTTTTCATACTATTTTTTTGTGATTGAAAATCTATCTCAGGAGGAAGGTAATAGTCCTAAGATGTGATCACTGAACCTTGTAACCAGACCTCCCCAAACACAGTCTTTGTCAGCCTTGGAAAGCTTTGTCAGGAGCAAAGCCCTCATTGGGTTTTCATTTCCATTTTTCACCAGACATTTACAAAGAAAAATTACTTCCTACTGAGTATCCATTAGCCCCCAGCACCAATGCTAATGAGCAAACTGCAAGTGAGCTGGAGAGCAAATGGATATGAGTCACCAAATACACTTAGCCTGCGCTTCCTGCTTGGCCTTCTGCGTCACTGCAGACACTTGTTCCTGACCAGCCCGGGGAAAAAGTCACAGTTCTGCTGTTGTACAGTGCTGGGAGAAATGCTGATCTGAAGGAGCTCACTTAAAAGGATGCACTGACTTGTATTCTTGAAAACATCTGTGCACATAGGTCCCCATATTTGGAATTTGCATCCAGGTTGAAATGCTCTTAAATGAGGAACATTAAGCTAAGAGCACAGACCCTTTTAAAATGTATTACTCAATCAAGAACAGAAAGCCAAACAAATAGAATTGAGAGCAAGCCTGCTTTTTCTGTACAAATATAAAGAAACATGCCACTAAAAGGCAGGTAATGCCAAGAACCACTAAACAGCCAAGAGTAGGGAAACAGTAAATGCTGTCCCATAGGAGCCTTGCTTGGTGGGATTTTATTAGTTGATTTTTATTTTGTGCCTTCCTCATCACTGATGCTGCAAATGGGAGAAAGGAGAAGCTTGTGGCTCTAAGGCTTTCCTAGGAATCCTTCTCAGCACTGAATAGTCAACAAGCAGCAGATGGAAGAAAGATTTCTGATCAGCTTCTGAGAAGGCAATGACACATTTTGTGTACATGGGATCCTAATGGGAACAAAAGGTAATTCCAAGTTTATGTTACTGAACAAATGATGCTGATGCCTTGAGGAGTGGCTAAGCATTCGCTAAGGGAAATTTTTATTTTTAAGAAGGGTTTTTATCAACCAAGAGATGGTGAGCATAATGAGGCAAAACTTTGTTTCAGTGGGAACTCTTGCAATGCTGGAGTCTAACGTTTTTGTTTATATTCTGCTTGATTCCAAAAATTATTTAAGCCACTCTATGAAAGAATGTGTGATACAACCAAGTGAGCAAATTGAGCAAAAGAGAAAGTGAAGATGAGAAAATAACAAATACGGGGGGAGGTTTGTCCAGTTTGAGGTGACTGAGGCTTTCTTTACGTGTGCTGGAGGTGGGCCCTACATTAGGCTTTGAGCTTTTAGAAAGTCAAGGTAGAGAGCACAGTATGATGAATTATTGATTCAGTGTCTATAGGATGAAAACAAACTAGTTGCTCAGGCAAAGCACTGCTATTCTACACTGAGTAGTAAGAAAAATTTGACTAAAAAGGTCAGTAAATATTTACAAGTTGGGACGGACACTGAGTAATAAGTATTTGGGTCTGATGGATGTACCTTTAATTAATTTCTTGAAGGACATTACATTTAAAAAGGTGAGGAGTAACATGTCACTACTAAAAGTGCCAAAGTTATATTTAAAAATGCCTACCAAGAAAAAAACAAAACAAAACAAAATGGGAGTAACTCTAAATGAAAAGCATTTTAAATGGTTAGCAAAATTAATGGAAAGGAACCTTCTACTTTTATGGTTGTAAAACGGCATATCAATCTAAATTGAGGAGTGGTAAAAATCACTCAATACTGCAAAGATGGGTAGGCCTCAGAAGCAGGTCTTTTAATATTACAACACCTGCCTGCAGATGTCACCTTGGGCAATCAGAAGAAGCAAAGCAAAGTGACCCTGAACCACAGCTCTCCTCACAGAGCTCTCTCCTTTCTCACTGAGCTTCTCCTCTTAAACTGGAAGGGACTACCTGTTTGTTAGGCAGCCTTTGTCTTTATCTTTGCCAGTTCCTTCTCTTTTTCCATTTTGTATAAGGATTGTTATAGACTGAAACTCATCAGCTCACATTATTCGCCATAAAAAGGAAGGAAATCCTGCCACTTGCAACAGCCCGGATGGAACTTGAGGGCAGTAGGCTAAGTGAAATAAGCCAGACAGAGAAAGACAAATACTGCGTGGTATCACTTGTATGCGGAATCTAAAAAAAAAAAGAAAGTCAAACTCATAGAAACGGAGAGTAGAAAAGTGGTTGCCAGGGGCGTGGGGGAAATTAACTAGATGGGAGGAATCCTTTCACAATGAATATGTACACCAGATCATCACGATGTATGCTTTAAATATCTTACAATTTACTCACCAATTATACCTCAATAGAGCTGAGAAAACTTTAATACTTATTATTAAGCAGTTGCAGTTTTTCTTTTGTACCATTGCACAGTTTAATATTAAATAGATACAGTTTACTAAAATAGTATATATTTTACTTAATAAGTAAAATAGATGTATTTTACTTGATATGTAGAGGAAGTGGTGGCAGGTGAGGAGAATACTTCTCTGAGACTAGAAACCAGGAAACCGAGGCACCATCCCAGCTGTGTCACTTACTGGCTGGATGACGTTGAACTGGTGATTCCTCATCGCTGGCTCTTAGTTTCCTAGTCAGTAAAATGAAGTGACCAGATTATATCCTCCAGCATTATGATAAGAATTCTCCGCAGGAGTTTCTCCTAACATCTGGTTGGGGTTATCACACTGATCATTTAAACTAGTTGACCTGTCAGTCCATGTAAGTAATTAATTATCAGATAATCAGTAAGGGTAGGCTGGGTATGTTCACTGGTATATGAACAGTCCAGTCAGAGGTACAGGCAGAAGGGCCATGTATGGTAACATGTAGAGAGAGTATCTGAGCTATATGACCTTATTGGTATATCCAGATTTCTGTGGGCGCAGTCATGGAAATTACCTGTAGTGCGATAGTCTTGGAGTTCTTTGGTCATAATCAACAGCTCTACCTAACCAAATCCAATGAACTGTCTCCTTAGGCAGTGGGCCCTGTACTGATTCTTTCACTGAGCCTGATGGCTACTGACCAACCTCTGAGAAGCCTCAACATTTTGAGCACAACAAAAACACAAGCAGCTAGATGTCAACATTATTAATTCACTATAAATACCTACAATCAAGATGCA
Organism: Tapirus indicus; assembly: GCA_031878705.1. NCBI lineage: Eukaryota > Metazoa > Chordata > Mammalia > Perissodactyla > Tapiridae > Tapirus > Tapirus indicus. The sequence continues at coordinate 7,892,150 of CM062933.1, forward strand.
TTTCTTCCTTGAAATTGGAATTGTGATTTTAATACTTATAGAAGCCAATATTTTCAAACAAGGCATCTTTCTTTTAAATAAGACAATAATGGTTTTCACACCAGAGCTTTATGCTAACAAATAGCCCTAGCATCTCACTTATCAACACTTACTGGTTTGACGTGTTGTTTAATATTTTATGGCTGCTTTGCTGGTTTGTCTTGTTTTTATAGAATTCTTACACTACTACCAATGCTACTAAAACCGGCAATTGTGAAAAGCTACAATCAAAAGAGCTATGTTTCTAAAACTTCACAGCAATAATACAGAAGCAATAATAGGCCGAGCTGTATTGAAAATTTTCCTTGTTATGAAATTGATATTTTAAAAAGAACAAAGATAATTTTAAACTTGTTCCTGTCATCTTAATTACTTTTTTTGGCCAGTAGTATTCTTGGTAAACAGAATTTGTGGGCCGTTAAGAATGGATTAAGATTAGATTTTTAACTTTATTGATTTTAGACTCCTTCTCTAAACATGATTGGAAAGAAAGAGTTATTTAAAAGACTTCTTTTTCCAACTGGGAAGAGTACTGTATTCCCCCCTCCCCGCTGTTAACACTAACCACAGATAGTAACAGATAGTAGGGCAAACACAGGCAGAAGTTACACTCGGTATTAGATGGGTGTGAATCCTGAATTCCATAAGTTATACTTGCATTTATACTTTTGTTAATATAAGTTAATTAAGAAATGTTAGCGAAATTGACCTGTGAGTCTGGCTCAGGACAATGTGCTGAGATATTCATGGAAAAACAGATTCTGCATTATGTTTTCACTTTGCTCTATAGAAATGTGGAGGGGAAGTCACTGATTTTCAACCCTTGAAGGAATCTGAGCTGCGGCCATTGCAGGAGAGATTATTGGGAGGATTGGATTTAAATACAACCTAATAAAGAAGGGCCTGACTGAGAATTACGAACATGGATGAAATATGTGGAGTAAAGGCATCACAATATTAATTTTTCTTCCCATTTACTCATTCAACCAACCCTTCAACAAACATTCAGTGCCTACTGTATACTAAGCTGTGTTCTCTGTGCTGGGGAAAAAGTCACAAATAAGAAAGTTTCTGCTCTCATGGAGCTTACATTCTGGTGGAAGATGGTAGTAAAATCTTTCATAGTACTTATTTTAGTACTTTCTGGAGTTTCATCAGGTGAGTGGAATTGAATTGGACTGGACTTAAAAGCACCTGCAGGACGTCTCCACTTGGCTGTTATCTTCTTAGGGAATCTCTCTGGTTCCCCCCCGCCCCCAGAATGTAGCAGAAAGATTCTGAAGCAGGTGTACTTTGACAAAGAATATTTATTATTATAATTTTATAATTGTAAAGCTTATCCATTTGAACTATAAGACAACATGAAAGTGAACATCAGTATAAAAGATTTAAAACCATGCCCCGTATTCCACAGCCTTGCTAACACCAGGTGTGGTCCCTGCACCAGCAGCATCGACACCACCTGGGAGCTTGTTAGAAATGCAGACTCTCAGGCCCCACCCCAGACCTGCTAAACTGGAATTTGCGTTTTACCAAGTCCCCATAATAAAGCTGTTCTTAAGTCTTGCAAGTAGTTCCACATGGAAAGAGTTTTCACACACAAACTCTGATCAAATTCAGCTTTAAAAATAAACCAACCTCTGAATTGGTTCTGAATTCAGAAAAGCGATTGGATTTTAAGTGTTTTCTCTGCTTGATGCCAAAACATATTTTGACTAAAATTTTCACTTTTCAACTCATTGTTTTAGTGTTATATGAACATGGCTAGTACATAGTAAGGCATTAATATTTTTGCAGGTGAAAATGTTGTGTTATTCAAAGGGGGTTTTTGTTTTTGCCCTGTCCAGATACTTAGGACATGATCTTTAACAAAACATACAAAACAAAATCATATGTGTGTTTGTGTATGTGTGTGTTGGTTTAAGAGAGAAAGCACTCTGCCCTGGTAAAGCAACAAAAGCAAATAGGATTAGATCCACATCTGATCCTAAAAAGACATGTTACCATCTGTGGGCTCCAGGTGAGTATTGCCAAAGTGGGTTCTGGTTTCAGAGCTGTCCAAAGCTTGTCCACGTGTTTCAGGGGGTGGGGGTCAGACGACCTTTAAAAAGGATTTCAAAGGCCTTTTGCGCCCCAAATATTGTACTAGCCATTTAGTGTCTGTTTGAGTTGAAGAAATGGAATCTCAATAAAAAGTCACATTTTTGCTCAAGCAGGATAGTTTTAAATGTACTAGCTTCTATTTTATTCTTATCATGATTTAATTGTTTTCTGCAATGCTTTCTCCACATATCGTATTACTAGCCTCATGCTTCAAAGTTTAATTCTATTCTCACTTTCTCCAAAAATCATTTCACTTTGCAATCTCACATTGATCTGTCACTCCTCTTAGGCCTTTTGCTTATGGGGTATGACTCACATTAACATTTTAATTGTATACTGTTGCTCATCAATTGTTTCATGTATCTACCTTCTCCTCCAAACTCACTGTTAAAGTCGTTTAGGGTAAATGTGACGTCTGAACAATATTGTATTCCTAGTGCTTCCTGTGGGCTCAGGACACATTAAGTGCTTAGAAACGAGTTGTTGATTAAACCAATTTACCCCATTGCTTACAGAATGAAACCCAGAAGAGTTAGATTTTTCTTGAGTACATAGAAAGGGAATCAGAAAGCTTATTAAAGCTCTGCAGGGGGTTATGGAAAGGTGAAGTAAGAGATGATGATGATAGAAAGACAGTTGAGTGTTTGCAGTCAAACTTTACGAGCTTCACAGATTTGCCTAAAGCTAACTTTGGATGCCAACTCTGCTTACCCAAATTTGCCAAGGTGAAGGTTTGTTAAGGGCAGGTGAATGAGGTAACTGAAGTTTAAACCAGACTCTGGCACCATTTTCTTGGCTTGTGGTTCTGGTGAGTATAGCATACTCTCCACTGTAGAGGTAATCACAGCACAATTATTAGAGGCCATGGCGGATCCCTAGTTTTTAGACTAAAGGCTTAATTGATCTTTCCTTGGCCCAAGTATCTCCAAAGGAGCCCCAGACTAGTTCATCTAATCTGTTCTTGGATTATGAAGGAGAAAGTTGTCAGCAATCAGAAATATCACCACCTCCTAGAATGTAGTTCTAACCCCCGAAACCCAGCCGTGTGGATTCATCACATTCAGATGTGGTGTGGGGTTTTATGATGTCATTTCATCTGTAGGTGCTCTGTGGGCATTGGTGTGACCCAGAACGTCATGGGAAGTCTGCTGAAATCCTTGTTTGTGGGCTTAAGTGGTGAACTCAAGGAGTTTCACTTTTTCATGTCTCTTCTCATGTACTTGAATACGTTTGTTAGGTCCTGGCCTGTTGGTATCCGTTGGCACTAGGAGGGTTTGTTTGCTAGTTATCACGCAAGGAGGGCTAATTTTTTCCACTTCCCTAATGTAGAAAACTCACCCAGAAAAACTTACATGCTTTAATTACTTTACTTATTTCTTTTATTAGAGACCAGAAAAGTGGCAAACCTATGTTCTGAGGGTTTGTATTGCATATGATGCTTCATTTGCTATATCCATGCTGATGTACATGTGCTCATAGTTACTCTTGCTGTGTCTTGTGTAAAAGTGCATGGATGTCTCTTAGCATTTTTAATTACATTATAACCAAATATGGATTTTTCCATTATAGTTCATATATAAAGTCTCACACCAAAATAACAGCAGTTGAATGATTACTCAGTTTTTAAGGTCTTTGAGCCAATTATTCAATCAGTTTTGAAATCCATGGTGGCTTAATATGATCTGCAAATACACAAGTATCTTTCATAGAGGCTATTTGCTCAGGCACGAGACTCTTCCTTTATTGATTCGGTAACTGCCCAAATCATTTTGATTGCCAATACTATTAATCACATCAATTCCCTTATCACAATCCTAAATTGCCTTCTCTCCCAGACCTCTGTCTCTTCACTTTCCACTTCTGCACCCTAACTTAAATCATCTTTGTCAATAGAAAAAAATTCTTCCTCATTCCTAAAGTTAAACTGATTATTTAAAATGAATGCCCTCCAATATGTAGAATAGGCATCATGAAAATAGGACACATTTTGTCATTGAATGGCCAGAATATTTATTTGCAAACTCAAATATGAAGACTGGACATTTTCTGAACACCTTCTATGGATCAGGTGTGGTACTAGGAGCTTTACATACATGACCTTGCTTAAACTTCAATCCAAGGTAGGTGGTCTTATCATCATTCTACAGATGAAAGCAAAATAGGGTTTCAGAAAGAGAGCGAGTGAGCGACAATGCCTATCTCAATCACCTGGCTGATAAGAGCTGAAGCCAGTATTTAAACCCAAATATGTGTAATTCTACCTTGTCTCTCTAGAGAGAAACAGAAAAATAGAAAAGTCACTTACTTCGAACATGAGTATGACTCAGTAATATCTTTGGAAAATGGTAGCCTGGGAAAGCCACTAACCCAGGTCCTGCTTCCACGACTTTTGTACTTAGAATACCTGTGCTTGTGAAGGAGAGGCTGAAATAGCCCCACCCCTTCTTCAGAAGAATTTCTGGTTATAACCCAATTTAGGGAAAACAAATTGTCCACTTAGACTGCTGTGGTTCATAAAATATCCACCATTCAACTGTCAACTGGCTTGAGCAGGTTTTAATGAGCTAAGGTGCTGAGAAGATAAATTTTATTGGAATTAGAAATCTAGTAATAAACCGAGGAGACCATTTCTAAAAGAGATCATTGTCAGATTCAAGAGTGCTGATAATGTCAATAGGCATCAGGAAGGAAAGGGTGGGGCGTGGAGGTGGTGATGGCAGCCACAAGTCTACCAGAAGAAAGAGGGGACCCCAAAGAAAGACTTTTTTCTACCACTTTGTGGGAATTGCTTATTTTCACTCACAAAGTGTTAAATACTTAATATTTGAGGAAAACAGTGTTAGCATGATGGTTGAAGCCGCTGAGTAAAAAGATCATAAACATTTTAATCTGTTAGACCTAGGTATCAATTAGAGATTTGCCATTAACAATTTATAAGATGATTGGAAAGCTCTTTAATTCCTTTGAAATTGGGACAACCTCTTCTGTTAGGTTGTGAATATTTGTACTCATGAGTGTCTGTATAATATGTATTCAGTACATGTCTGTCCATTTCCTTAACAACACAGTAGTGTCATAAGTCCTTGCTTTGTTTTCTAGAGTATAATTTTTTTATGTTTATTTTGAATCACCAAGTTTCAAATAAAAGTGTCACAATTAGGTTTCAAATTTATTTTCTTCCCTTGGCTTTTATGTGAAATTTTCCTGATGTCTCAGTGAACAAGTTTAAGAGGAACATCTAAATTCTTTGAGAAAATTAAGCTGTTTTCCTGCTATATACATTCTCCTCAGGAGTTCGGAGTCTTCAGAACAAACTTAGCAGACTGCTGTAGACACTACAGGCATAGGAAAACTTAGTTCTCTGATCCGTAGGCAGGTCATTTAAATATTTTGAACAGAACTTGAAAAATCAATATCAGTTAAGGACATTAGCATATAGTAAAACATTATTACCAAATTTAGGAGATATTGAACTGAGTATATTTTACCTAGAGATTCACATTCAGAATTGAAACTGATTCTGGTCAATAAGAATCTCCCTGAGTGGGTCACCTTCTTCCAACAAGGAAAGCTAGCATGACATGGTGGAAGCAGCAGAGAGCTTTGGAATAAAACACTTGAACTTGAGTTGGTTCCATACCTGATAGTTGAGTGCCTTTAGCTTAGACACCTACGCTTCTATAAGCCTTGGTTCATCATCTATAGAACGGTGACGATTAAAATTCCAACTGGGTTGTTGTGAGACTCAAATAAATATGAAAGTGTTTAAACAGAAAAATTTAATATTGCATTTATTTTGTTTTAACCACCCAAAAGATCAAAGTATCATGAATCTTGATAAATCAAGGTAATGGTGGCATCAAGGTAAGATGAAGGGGAAAAGTGAGAGTGAATCCAAAATAGATTTTAAAACAAAACACAAGTGAACTCTCTGTCATCCTGGGTTATCCAGCTTCACTCTCAGTGTGAGAACATGAGTGAGTAATAAAGCTGATTGGCACCGATTTGCACTGGTGGAAGAAGAACCAAGCCTTGGGGCTGGGCTGATGGGGAGATAGATGGGGAGCCTCTTCTCACTTCATCTCCCCCTCCCCTACATCCCTTTAACAAGAGCGTATGCAGGGATGGTTTAGAACTTTTCAGGCTGCTTAGGAGATGGCAGTCAGTGCTAAATAACTCCTGCATAATTACTAGGTAATACTTGGAAGGTGAGTTCTCTCAGGCTCTTATTTTGGTTTACCTACTGTTATTCACAAACTGGTTTGTATGATTAATTAAGTGTTGACTACCTCTTTCAAATGTAAGACAAACCATAGTTTTTATGGAAATCTTGCTTGACAAAAATACAGCTCAAATAATTAAAAAATACAGCTCATGTACAATTCATAAATACCACTTGGAAATCTTAGTTTCCTTTGCCTGCCCACAGAGAATGTGTGCTGGGAAGATGAATTTATAACTATAATGACACAAGAACTTGGTGGAAGGGCTGGTGTTCAGAGGTTCAATAGACTTCATCTCCTAGTCAGTGAAAATTGCTGTACAAGGAGAGCTCTGAGACAGAAATTTGACAAAAGGTTTTGAAAGGGCAATCATAAATTGCCGATGAAAGTAGATAAAGCTGTGAAAGAGATTTATGAAGACTGACTTAGATTTTAACAGTGTTATGAGACACTTGGAATTCCACAGTGTGCCAGGAGAGAGGGGATGAGAAAGGGTAGAATTCTGAATCCTATTTGCCAGCAGACACGAGGCCCTACAGCTCGGATCTCAGCTGTAAAATCCGCTACACTCTGGGCGCAGTGGTTGTGGGAAACGCCTGTGGTTTTCCCAGCCTGCCTCTCTCAGCAGGCTTTGAGTGCAAGTTGTCTTGAAGGCTATAAGAAACCAATAGGAAAGGGAGCAGTAAAAGTGAATAATCGAAACAAAATAGAAATAGCAATGAAGTGTTAATTGAAGGAAGTTTTTAGTATGCTGTGAATCATCTTAGGATGATACTCACTCCTTAAGGGAAGTGCCATGTGTGGCTCTTGGTTGGCTCAGTCTCCACATATATATAGGAAGAATAAGCTGAAGGAGCCTCTGTAGAAATAAGAGGGTCTTCACCAACAATGGTTATCCTGGTGGAAGTCAGCAATTTCTGCCTCTCAAACAAAGATGCCCTTTAGAGAATACATCAGCTCACTGAGCTTTTCAACCCTTAGCCGTCTGCTATCAAATTTTAGTCTAAGTTTAGGTTATCATGCATTATCATTCTCACTGTAGGTATAATTTAAATCATGGTTATAATTATTATGTATCAAAGTCATATCAGGATTGAATAATTGTTATTGCCTTCCTATTTTCATTAATAAAAACATTAAAGGTGACTAAGATTCTAAAATTTTAATAGAATGTACTTGAAGACTACCTGTATAGGTTTGTGTGTTTTCATCTTGAATAAATGAGCAGAATTACAATTCTAGTAGATATATTCCTCTTTCCACATGAAAAGTACTATGGGAACGATTATGTTGTGCAGGGGACATGGCATGTTTGGATTTGGAATCTGTTAGATTGGGTTTAAATCACCAGCTGAGTATCTTATGCAAATTACTTAATTCCTCTGTTTTATGTGCTTATCTGTAAATTGAGGATGATACCATCACTATCAGGTTTTCATGAGGATTGAATGACATACATAGAAAAACACAGTGCTGGCACATAACAAGGCCTCAAAATATTATCTTCCATTTCCTTCTCTAGGACAAAATGCTAGACAGTTTGAATATACAAATAGTCTGAATTTACTAATGGAGGGGAAGAGTGTCGCAATTGAGAATAATTCTCTACCATTGAGAAATAACCTATCTGCCCATATATATTTTATAGGATAAAACACTTAATATGAAAATATTTTCCATTGAAAATAGATTTCAATTAGATTTATGTATATGCAATATTATAAAATCTCAGAAGTGTTGGTGATTTTTTTAATGTAAACATGACTTATCTCCACATTTGGAATAGAATACAAAGTTGTCATAAGTCCAAACTTGACAGTAATCCATGGATGAATTTTTATACTTTCATAAAACATGGAAACTGCTTTAATAAGATTCAAGAATGAAGTTAGCAGGAGGAATTGGAACTGAGGCATCAGTCTCACAATGAGACCGGACCTTGTCCATTCATGAATCTGGTACTGAAGTTACCACCTTTTCTGGCTCTCTCATTGATTCATCCACGAGAGTTAGAATCTGAACATCTCACTTTATGCTTCCTGAGGCATGCTGTGCAGAATGTTACTGATCAGAAACAGAAATACGAGAGTCCCCCGATCCATGGTTTTGCTTCCTGTGGTTTCAGTTACCTGTGGTCAACCACAGTCTAAAAATATTAAATGGAATATTCCAGAAATAAACAATTCATGAGTTTTAAATTGTGTGCCATTCTGCGTAGTGTGATGAAATCTTGTGCTGTCCCGCTCCACCCCTCCTGGGACATGCATTATTTCTTTGTTCAGCTTATTCATGCTGTATATGCTACCTGCCCATTACTCACCTTGTAGCTGGTTCTCACATCGACTGTCGTGGTATTGCTGTGCTTGTTTCCCAGCAACACTTAATTTACTTAATAATGATCCTAGCACAAAAGTAGTGATGCTGGCAGTTTGGCTATGCTAGAGAGAAGCCATAAAGTGCTTCTTCTTTAAGTGAAGAGGTGAAAGTTCTCAACTTAATAAGGAAAGAGAAAAATCATATGCCGAGGTTGCTAAAATCTATGGTAATTTTTTTTTTTTTTTTTGTCAGGAAGACCAGCCCTGAGCTAACATCCATTGCTGATCCCTCTCTTTTTGCTGAGGAAGACTGGCCCTGGGCTAACATCTGTGCCCATCTTCCTCTACTTTATATGGGATGCCGCCACAGCGTGGCTGACAGGCAGTGCGTCGGCGGGCGCCCGGGATCCGAACCTGCCAACCCCGGGCTGCCAAGCGCGAACTAAACCGCTGCGCCACCGGGCGGCCCCGGTAATTTTTTTTAATTGAAGTAAAATTGGTGGTGGGCAAGGCAGGGGGTAGTCATGGCGTATCTATTAAATATTTTTTCTTATAAACAGAACTTGGTTTTTCCAAAGATGGTTTTCAGTACCAGCAGGCTCAGTCATTTGAAAATTCAAAATTAGAAAAGCTTAAGTGCATTTGAAACTTGTTAAAATGTTTTTTCTCCAGATTAGTATTGTGATTCTTTTAAAAAGTCTTATTTACCTCAATAGCAAAGATTCTTATAGGGTATCTTCAATATATAGTCAAGGATTCTTTTATCTACTTACTGAAATAAAAGTTGAAACTTAAAGTCTATAAATGATGTTAGAGCCTCAGTGTATACTTTCCTTTCTACATCCTTTTCTCCATTTCCAGAATTCATAAGCTTTAGGATCTGTCTTTGTTCTTCTTGATGAATAACCAAATGTGAATGCTCTCAGATCTGAAGTGTGCTAGTAAAGTTCAGTGGTGGGTTCTCCAGTGTCTTACAGCATTTTTGGAAACAAGAAAGAATTTCAAAGTAAATAATTTTATTAATAATGTTTTCAGCCAGAGGATTTTAGTGTATTCCTGGCTTGGATTCAGGCAGAGGCATTAAAACCATTCTATAGGGATTGAGTTATTGTTTCTGCCTTTGTATTGACCTCACCCACACACGAATTTCTGTGACACTTTTTGAGAAACACATCCATGCAATCCCCCCAAAAAAATGTCTCTGGAATATTTACAGACATATGTTCATATTTTATTTTATTCAAAATATGGATCACACTACATTTATTAATACATAAATATATATAAATAGATGCCTTCCTAGCATGTCATAAACCTTGTTTTCAGTTGTCAGCATGAGCCCAGCCAAGAGTTCAAAGGTTTATTTATCCTTTAAACCACACATATGCTCTTTGGATATTTTTCATTATTTCTGTATATGTATGCATGTGGGAAGAGTTGTGTGGTTAAAAATTACTTTCTGCTCTGAGTGTGTAGAGTGTAGAGAAGGGCCACGCCAATTTCTATTGGAGACAACTCCCTTTCATTGCTCTCTTTTGTCTGCCAGAAGACTCAAAGCTTCACAAATTAACCTGATCCACAGGTGAGATCTTTTGTAATATCCATCAATGAAAGAGCTGATCAATTCTCAGAACCTTACACCATCCACCAGGCTATATGGTCACATACTTTTAAAAAATTTAATTACACTCATTTTAATTGCTTGATTAACTAAACTTCCTAGGACGGGTCTAAGGTAAACTTTACCCGTAGTGATTTCTGCCACGTGTTGAAGAGCATTAGAGAGAAGTCCTCCACTACCTTGAGACCTCTGGGACACTCAAAACCCAAACCCCCTTTTTCAGGTAAATGGTGAGAAGTGGTGAATATTTTTGAAAACCAAATAGAGACAACTTCTGTTAATCCTAAAATAAAATCGTCAGAAATAGGAAAAAAATTAAATACTTTAGATGTTAAATGGCAACAAAATTTGAATGTGCCTTGGAAATAATGAAAGGTGATTAAATGAAATTATGAGTGTTGCATTTGTTACATTTCCATTTCTTCAAAATTAGTTATTTTCCTGTGTAACAATAGTACCTCTATTAATTTGAATATTTAATTAATCAGAATCCCCATGTCCCTTAGAGATCTGATCTATATAAATAAGAAAATAATATAATTCATTTGGGGCAAATTCTCTATGTAAATCCACTTCTCAAAGTGAATCATTTACTCATTGATATATTGATTCAACTAATATGTATTGAGTGACTGCCAAAGACAGACAACTTAACTAGAAAATGCATGTTCATTATTTCTAACAGTCTCTCATTATCTCCGTTTTATAAATGAGGAATTGAAGCTCAGATAGGTAAAGTGCCAAGTCAGGGTCTCATAGTTAGGCAACAGTAGAGCTGCGTGCAACTAGAGGTTTCCTGACTATCCAGTGTTCTGTTCGCTATTCCATAGAAACTTCTCATAATACTGCAGAGTCAGATGAGTGCTATGCTGGAGTTACAGGTCAAGTGCTATGGAAATACGGGGAATCAATCATGTCTGAAGGAGTGGGAAAGGCCAGATAGATATGAGGCTGGAAATGTTTGACCCAGTCACTCGTGTATTTTGCTAAGGAGTTTGCATTTTGTTCATTAGGCCATGGGGAGCTGTTAACAGATGTTTCAAGAAGCATGATTCAAGTGTGTATTAAGAGAATAACTTCAGCAGCTGCTGTGAGAATTAAAAATGAGAGCAGTGTTTATTTTCCCTGCTTTTTTGATTGCTCATGAACCCACTACATATTTATTGTTTATAAATTATATTACTAGTATTATAGTACTAAAATTATGCATATTTTAAAATTATACAAAAGAGAGAAATGAAACAAATATCCCATTCTTAATTCTTTTAAATTTTATTATCAATAGTAAAATACTTTTGCTTCCTAATATAAAATTAAGATAGTAATAAATTTTACTAGTATATATAACTTACGTACGTTTATGTTGAGAACAATGTGATTGAATGTATCTCAAGAAAAGCAAAACATCAACCCTGTAGTTTGCACTTGGTGTTAGAGCTACATCAGGTGCTGGTCTAAGTTCAATTCATTTTGATATTTTAATTCCATTGCTGCCATAGTTATATTTATTCAATTTTCATGATGTTTATTCACTTTTAAACCTTGTCCCCCCATTAAGAAAAGTTTTGTATTAAAATTTGGCTAGGAAGTTTCTGTTTTCCCTGCTCTCAGGCAGTCATTGCTACAAACTAATTGGAAGTTGTAGATTTTTAATTTTTAATAAATCAGCTCTATACCCACTGGTACCATTTGTAAAAATTCTTAATAAGTGAGCAAAATGTATTCCTGAGTTTTTAAATGTGTGGGTAAGAATTTTTATAGTCATCAGTGTTGCTGTTGGGGGAAAATTACATAACTGCATTAGATTTGATTAGTGCATCGTGTTTCTGCCTTAGAAAATGGCTGATTAAATACATCAATGCTGTGATTTTCTTGTTCTCTGGGCTTGGCCTTGACTTTGTAGTGTTATCTTCAATTTACTGTTATATTTCATTTTATCTCTTTTTTTGGTGCAGAAATCTTTTTATCAATATTCTGTGATGACTAGTTTGATTAAAACTGAATAATATCATCAAAACCGTACTTGACTATGCTGAGAGGACCATCGCTGTCACTCCTCCACATCCAGAACCTCTTTTTTCCCTCAGAATAATGACCATACCAGGGGAAACGGTGGCATACTGCTTCGGAGCGCATTAGCATTGACTTACCTATTAATAATTATAGCTAATCTTTAGTTAGAACTTATTTTTTTCCAGGCAATATTCTATTCTAATCCTCACAGCAGCTCTATGAGAAAAGTACTAGTATGATCTTCCTATTATATATGAAGCAATGTATTATTTCTTATTTTTTGTTCATTAAATTTTGGGGGTAAAAATAAATACAACAGAAGATCTAATATTTCTCCCACTGCTCTAGGAGATTGACTTCATAGCCACCAGGGTTGGAGACCCCTAGATTAGAGATGTGATAGAATGAGGGAAAGAGATAGATTAGAAGGTTATGGCAGTAGGCAAGTGAAGAACAATGCTTGTGAATGAGGACAAGGAAGCGGAGTTATATAGAAGGTAGAATTCATAGAATTTATCACTCTTTGACATAAACTTCAGCTAACACACAAGAAACTGTGAGCAGCTATAGCACAAAAGGCATATCTCCAACAGCTCGAGAATTGATGAAATGTGAACTTTGGGTTGATTCCAAGCTGTGGGTGAGTTTCATTCTTTCCCAGATCCAGCGATTTGATTTTTCACTTTCCAGTTTGTTGCTCTGTTGATAACTGAGTTAGCACCTCCCTTGGCTCCCCTAGTGGTAGCAGAGGATTGCTGAGAGTGGCTGCCACTTTGATTTTTGGTGAAATGATTTATGTGATCTCTCAGGGCACACCAGGACAATGGGGAAAGTATTACCTGTTTTGATTGTTGTGTTTCATACATGGATCTAGTCACATGGTCAATGGCAATGGGCACGTTCTCTATAGTTCAGCTTTGCCCACACAATACCAGACAAACAATTTTCAAGTGAAAAATCAAGCCACCTATCTAGATGTTTATTTGAGTGGTGCTAACAGCTGGACTACTTGTTTTAGCTTAATAACCAATTTTTAACTTTCTTGTCAAATCAAGAGCACAGATATCCATGCTTACCCCCAGTGTTTATATTGCTTTATAGATATTGTACTAGTCAAGGTTCTCCAGAGAAACAGAACACACACAAAAGGAGATTTATTATGAGGAATTGGCTCACACAATCATGGAGGCTGAGAAGTTTCGCAATCTGCTGTCTGCAAGCTGAAGACCCAGGAAAGCTGGTGGTGTAACCGTCCAAGTACGAAGGTCTGAGAACCAGGGGAGCTGATGGTGTAAATCCCAGTCCAAGGGCCAGAGAAGATGAGTGAGATATCCCAGCTCAATCAGTGAGACAGAAATAAAACATTAAATTCCTCCTTCTTCCGCCTTTTTTCTATTTAGGCCCTCAATGGATTGGGTGATGCCTACCCACAGTGGGGAGGACCATCTGCCTTAATGAGTTCACCATTCAAATACTAATCTCATCCAGAAACATCGTCACAGACACACCCAGAGATAATGTTTGGTCTGGGCATCTCATGGCCAGTCAATTTCACACATAAAATTAACTATCATTGGTGTCCACACTGTTTCTGTCTGTCTGTGGGTTTGTTATTAGTGTTTTTGCCTAATTCTAAAAGAAAACTATTTTCAAAGCAAAAAATCTGGAAAACAAAGATAAGAATGAAACAATTATTGATAATTTCATCATCCAGAGAATACCACAATTAACATCTTATTATATGTCTTTTTAGTCATATATCTATTTAAGAAATTGTTTTTGGCATACTATTTTGTAACTATTTTTTATTTCTCACTTAACTCTTTGTCATTTTCTCGTGTCATGAATACATTAGGATTTTTACTCTATAGTATGAATGAGACTTGGTATGCCTTAACTGTCCCCTAGTATTGCCATTTGTCTTATTTCAATGTTTTCAGTTTTACCATAAGTTTTCATAAATGTTGTTGAATCGCCCTGCAGAATGGACAATTTATACTTCTCCTGGAAAGAGAAGAGTGTCTTTTTCCTGACAGTATTTCCAACTATGCATACAATGGCTTATCTTTGCCAAACTTCAAAAAATTTATGTCATTCTTATTTAAATTGGTAGGTTTTTGATTATTCATGAGGCAAGATTTTTTTCCCTTCCTGGTGGCCCTTAGTATTTCTTTTTCTTTTTTATTACATTTGGCCATTTTTCTCTTACAGTGTTTCTATTTTTCTAAACAATTGGTATCTATCAAGAATATCAGCCTCTCCCTTCCCAGCTATGTATTTTATGAATCTTTCATCCCCAGCTTGTCTCCCTTTTCATGTTTTTATCGTGCTTTTTATGCATAGAAGTTTAAAAATTTTATAAAGTAAATCAAATGATCTTTTCATTTTTATTTATTTTATTCTACTGAGGTCATATTGGCTTATAACATTGCGTAAATTTCAGGTGTACATTATTATATTTCAGTTTCCGTACAGACTGCATAATGTTCACCATCAATAGTCTAGTCTTTATCTGTCACCATACATATGTGCCGCTTTACCCCTTTCGTCCTTCCCCCAACCTCTTCCGCTTGGTATCCACTAATCTGTTCTCCTTATCCAAATGTTTATCTTCCACATATCTCCATTTACTTCAACTAGACTTAGTATTGAAGCTCCTTTTGAGACTTCCATGATGCCCCACGTTATTCATCATCTTGAACAATTTGTCCATGCACCCACCAGAGCAATTGTCATATTGCAATGTAATTATTTGTTAATGTGCTGTTTCCTCATGGCACCATGTTCCATCAAGGATAATGTTGGAGTTACGGTAAGGCTGCATTTAGGAATACAGAGGTGAACTCAAACAGTACTGTGATGAAAAACCCTAATTTAGGAAGAAATGGCAGGAATGCAGTAAAAAGAGGTTGACAGGAGAAGAGAAGAGGACCTTAGACGGGTATATGTTGGATGTTGAGGACAAGCCGGGGGGGTGATATTATTTATCGTGTTACTTTTTATCCTCCAACATGATTTAAAGAGATAATGATACCTGAATTATCTAGTTCAGCATAGATATCTTATTGAAAACAACAAAGATAATTTACTGTACAGTTTCTCAAATATACCTGATGATTAAAATCATCTGGAATGATTGTTAAATATACAGATTACCAGGCCTCTTTCCTTGAAATTCTAGTTCAGACAGTCAGTGTTGGTTGCCCAGAAATTTGTGTTTTTGATAAGCACACTCCTGGTGAATCTGGCACATCCTAATGTTTGAGAACCAATGATTTAGGCTATAATACTATGAATATGGATCAGTTTCTTTTCTTCTTCTAATATCTATTCTCTGCTTCCTTTTTATGTCAATAGAACCACAGATGAAGGCACAATTATAAAGATTGTATATGTGACTAGATGTGGCCAATGTGATATGTGTAGAATTGACATGTACAGTTCCCTAGTGATGTGCTGCTCTTCTAGCCCTGCCTTCATCTTGCTGCATGAGATTTGGGCATGGCTGATGGACCACCATGGACCATGCAAATGAGGACCACACTGTAGGTTTAAGGGAGCAGCGAGACAGAGGGAGCCTGAGTCCCTGGACATTCCCATGAAACAGAGCTCTTTCACATGAGAGAGAAATGCATTTCTACCTAGCTATTTCAGATCACTGTTACATATGATCAAACATATCTTAAATAATATAACATGATAATATAGTAAAGAAAAAAAATGTAACCTGGTGAAAATATTAATTAATAAAAATAGAAACTAGAACCTTAAGTCAGAAAGTTGTTTACATAAATTGGTTATCTCTGTGACATGTGTTTGGTTCCAAGTTTCTAGGAGGTAGAAGTAAAATGATATATATGATTAGATATACTTTCTCCAATATCATAAGGTAAACTTTCGCTTATCCCTTAACTCTAAAATAATTTTTCAAGTGTTGCTCCATATGGAGGGCAGTGAGATGCACGGTGGACAGAGACCTCAGTAACTACTGACAGCAATTGCGCTACAGATTTCACAGTATAGTTTCTTTGTGTACTCATTAATAACAACAATCAAGATCATTACTGCCTTGGAATCAACACGGTATAGTGTAACCATGAAGATTTCTGATACTCAGGATTGATTCAAGTATAAAATCTAGCATTCTTACATCACTGGTTTTTGTATTTTTAAGCATCGGAATCCTTCCTTGCTTTTCAAATGAAATCTCTGGCAGAAACCCAGTACATAAAACCAAACTCTCTTGATTTATGTGGGAGTGAGAGATTCTGAAATCTGCCACCTTGGCCTGTCCTTGTTCTTAAAACCCAACTGTAGAATTCTAAAATACAGTATGGAAGTCCTTGATTTACAGGCATGAGTGTCTGCATGTGCTTCCAACTGTATGCTGTAAAAATCACTTTCCTTCAGATGGGCTTTGATAAGATTTGGACAACTGACCATTCAAGGTTGTATTCCTTGGAAAAAACCTCATGCATTTATATGGATTATGAAGACTAGCAACAGCCAATTCCAAAAAATTATTAAACGTTTAGACAATCTCTGGTGTATTATGCTGATTTTTATAGGAATGTGGACTCTAGTTGCTTGGTGATTTAATTTAAAGCGATAATTTACTGGCCAGAATAGATTGGTATAATCCTATCCTTCTGAATTAATTTAAGAACTTGAATTTACTCATTAAAATTGTTAAACATCTGCCAGACTGGAAAAAACAGAGGCATATATGAAAAGAAGTGCTGGAACAGTGAAAAGGAAAATGGAAAATTAATTCAGAGGATTTGGAATTGTTCTAAAGTAAAACTCATTTTTTAGATGGAAACACTTAATGGAGCTAACAAGATTTTTAAGGAGTGATTTCTTGATTGATCCCAGATTTTGGAAATCTTCATTCCAAATCTCTGTCTGAGGTATTTTTTTAAACCACGGAAATGTAGTTGGTAGCTTAGTAACTAATACTGCTTTGGAGATTAACATTTTCAAGCAGGGCACCTTTGTGTTCAAGAGGAATATAGAATCTACAAAGAAATGTAGCTTTAAATTCAAAGCAGACATTTGGCTTGCTATATTGAGTAAATTAAGGATAACAGGACAATAGAATTTTGTCATTTAAGAGGTTGTTTTGTTACAGTGAAGATAATATTGTTTCACAGGACTGTGATAAAGGCTACATGAGCAGAACTTATTTTGAAGATTCCTGAATAATTGTTTTGCACACAATCCTCAAACACAGAGTCCAATTACTCAATTTTTGAGTCATAAAGAAGCAGAACTTGAAAATTGGTGGCTCATACCTCATTCTAGTATATAGAGTTTTAGTTTGTGTGTGTGTGTGTGTGTGTGTAGAGTCAGCACATGTTTTTGAAAAATCTGAGTTTAAATGCCTTTTTGCAGTAACATACACTATCTCTTTTGCTTATCAGTGGCCCCACCATTTCTTCTTTCTTAACACTTTTGCCCTGCATTACAGCAATATTCATTATCTGTGCTCTGAGGCCATTTGGATCTGCAAATTTGTAACCCCTCAGACTAATTCCTGTCTCTGGCATTTGAAAGGAAGTTGAGTTGCTTACACTCATTCTTTTGACTCTTCCTAGATGTGACTACGTAGTCACTTTATATGGTGAGTGTGTGGCCAATGGTATGCCACAGCAACTCCTGACAGCCCATTATGCACATTTCTTCCCAAGGCATGATCAGTGACCCTTAGTTTCGTAGCTTGAAATCATGTCTGGTGGTATTTACACTGTGGAAATCTGCAGCTGCTACAAATGGTGTGGCGTGGGAGGTGAGTTAGTTGTTAAACATTTACCAGGACACCACTGGTCTGAGGGTATACCTGGGTGCCATGAAGTCTGCTCTTAAAAAGTGGTAATTGACTCTTTGCTTTCAGAGTAAACATTTAGTTGGTGCATTTAGCTTACCGGATACAGAAGAATGATTTTCTCCTGAAAGTAAATATTACTTGGCTATGAGGAATACAAGGACTATAACAAAGAAAGAGGATGAAGATGCTAACTGCTAGAAGTTAAGATCATAGGTTCTGGAGTGAGAGTTCCCAGGGTTGAACCCCAGCTCTTCTATTTTCTAACTGTATATCCATGGGTGAGTTACTTAAGCCCACTAAGCCTTGGTTTCCTTATATGTAATATGGGGATGAAGACAGAATGTTTCCCAGGTGACATCTTTGAGTACAGTGGCTGGCACATGGAAAACCCTCAATAAATGTTAATTTTTATAATTATATTACCTAGCAAGTGTTTTGTTTATGTTGTCTTATTAAATTCTGAGAGAGTGCCATGATGTAGATAGAATAATTGTCATGTTTCAGATGAGGAAACCAAGGCTCAGAGAGGTTAAATAGCATGTCCATGATTGCACAAATGTTCTGTGGCAGAGCTGGGCTTTGTTATTATTATTACCTAGGTCTGCTAGATTCCATAGCGTGATACCTCTTCGGAAAGCTTAGAATTTTCTCTCTTCCCAGTTATGGGATAATTGCCAGAGACAGCAATGTAGGTTTAAGTTTGCCTGCAAGTGACAGAGACTAAAAATTACCACCTCTATCAGTCAATTGTTGCTACAAAACGAACCACGCCAGACTCAGTGGTATGGATTTATTATTGTTTCAGTCAAGCCTTTATTGTGATGCTCACAGGTCAGGTGGGGTGGTTCCAACAAGACTGAAGGTCTGTGGGTCAGCTGGGGTGGCTCTGCGTCAACTGCAGCTGTGAAGCTGAGCCTCAAATCCATCTCTCTCGTTCTTCAGGGGCCTGTGGGCTACTAGGCCAATTTCTTATCGTGGCAATGACAGTAGCACAACAGGACAAGCTCAGCTGCACAAATACATTTTAAGTCTCTGCTCGTGTATTGCCTGCCAACATCCAGTTGGCCAAGGCCAAAGGTAAGGATTGGGGAAGTGTACTGTGCCTTTTGCGGGAGGAACAATAAAGACACGTGGCAAGTGAGATACAGGGAAGATGAAGAACTGGGGCCAATATTTAGTCTGTTACATTAAGGAGCAGTAGTTTTAAAAGACAGGAATTTGTTTTACTCTCACACGAAGGTCTGGAGGTACTTGATCCAAGATGGCATGGTGGCTTCACTCCATGAAGTCCCAAAGGATCAGACTCCTTCTATTTTCTATCTTATTGCTCTGCCTCGCTTGGCCTTCATTGCCAAGATTAGAAGTCAACAACCTTTTTCTGTAAAGGGCGGGATGCCAAATATTTAGGCTTTGTGGGTCACATGGTCTCTGTTGCAACCACTCAACTCTGCCACTGTAGTGCAAAAGCAGCCATAAACAGTAAGTAAACCAATGAATGTGGCTGTGTTTCAGTACATTTTTTTAATGGACACTAACATTTGAATTTCAAGTGATTTTTATGTGTGATGAAATATCATTCTTCTTTTGATTTTTTATAGCATCTAAAAATGTAAAATCCATTCTTTGCCTGTCAGCTATATAAAAATAGGCAGCTGGCCGAATTTTTCCCATGGGCTGTGTAGTTTGCTGACCCCTGCCCCAGATCATAAAGGATCGAATGGTTGCTAAATCATCACAGCTGTATCAGACAGCAGGAAGGAAGAAAGAATGAAGAAACAGTGGGCAAAGGGCGTCTTCAGACTGGAATTTAAGAAAGGCTGTCAAAAGCTGCCATGTGGCATTTCCACTTATATCTCATTGGCCAAATTTAATCACATGGTCACACCTACCTGAAAGGGAGGCTGGGATAAGTAGGCTTTATTCTGCAGTCAACTGCCTGGCTAAAAATTGGGGGCTCTCTCTCTGTGGATGAAGGGGAAAAGAAACACTGCAGGATAACCAGCAGGCTCTGGGATTGAGTGTGCTGAGTTTGGAGGAGAAGAGTCAGGAGAACCGAGTTCACTGACTACATGATTGGACATGATTACTGTGTCACTAAATCCTATTTTTTTTTTTAGTCATAGGAAAGAGAAATGTCTACTTTGAAAACAATATACTATAAGCCTCCTCTTTGAGAAGGGAAAATAAGAATCAGAAATATGAATCTTCCTTTATAAATGGGAAAATATTAATTAAAGGGAAACTATAAAACAAATCATTTGATCCAAACATTTTTTTCTTTCCTGTGATTCTGTGCATAAAGTCTCTTCTCTGTGTTTGTAAATAATGAAGACTGGCAACAGCAATTTTTGATGCAGTGAAAAAAACCTTTTAATTAGCAGACTTATTAATCATTTTTTGTGACTATCCACAATTATTTAAGCCACGTTCTCTGGCCTTGACTCCCATCCGAGTTTGTCTGGATGTTGAGGTTTGTGAACTATGTGGCAGATAACTGTGTAGTTATTTTAGTTATAAAAATGGCTCACGTAGGAAATAGTAATTGTTCCTAAGTGTACCTTGTCAGTCACTTCAAATATAACTAAAGTAAAAATGAAATTACTGTGAGTTAAAAACAAACAAACAAACAAGAAAAGCGACTTAGCAATCTTTTGTCTCCTAGGTCTAAGGCCTGCCTTTTTGCAACCCTAAAACACTTCAGTGTAATTTTGTGACAGAAACTGTAGCAGAAGTATTTGGTGCCCAATGTTCCATCCCCTCAGCCCACACGAAATAAGAGCATCCTGCCTCAGGGGACTGCTGTTCATCATTCCACTTTTCTGCCCCAGGGCTTTCTCCAACCAAAGCTGTCGACCTTGGTTCTACGCAGGTGCAGCCCATCAAGCAAGGGCGTTGGTTGTCCTCCAGCAAACCCACAAACAATGAGGAAAAGTCATCAGTGAGTAAGTGCTTTGCCATACTGTGGATGAAGTGTTCGGGGGGGTTTCTATACTCAGCTGACAGGCCCTGGCAAAGCTGTACTTTTGCTGCTGATGACAGTGACCCCGATGCTTCCCAACTCCTGCATCCTGGCGTTACTTCCCAGAAAAACTACCTGCATTTTAGTTCTTGTGCCAGGCTTTGCTTTCAGGCCCAAACTAGGCCCAATAACTCAGTCTGTTATCTCCTCTTTGCAGTAATTTAATAAAAGTGCTTCTCATAGTTTCTGCATCTAAAAGATAATGACAAATGTGGTTCTTTCAAAATAAGTATCCATTGTTATAATTTGTGTAGTGGTTCTCAAACTTTAGCACTCATGAGAATCCACTACAGGACTTGTCAAAACACAGATTGCTGGGCCCTATTCCCAGAGTTGTGATTCAGTAGGTTTGGGAGAGGGCCTAAGAATGTGCATTTCTAACCAGTTTCCGGGTGATGCTTACTCTGCTGGTCCAGGGACCCCACTGTGAGAACCACTGCATTAGTGTGCTTTAACTAAGGTTCAAGCAATGCCTTGAATGAGAATGAATGGTATCTCAGTCTGTTCAGGCTGGTAGAACAAAACACCACAGATGGGTGGCTTATAAATAGCAGAAATTTACTGCTCACAGTTCTGGAGGCTGGAAGTCCAAGATCAGGGTGCCCGCATGGTTGGATAAGGGCCCTCTTCTAGGCTGCAGACTTCTCCTATCCTTACGTGGTGGGAGGGGCTAAGGAGCTCTGTGGGATCTCTTTTATAAAAGCACTAATCCTGTTCATGAGGGCTCCACCCTCATGACCTAATCATCTCCAAAGGCCCATGCTTTCTAACATCATAGCATTCAGTGTTAGGATTCCAGCTGGTGAATTTTGGGAGGACACAGCATTCAGACCATAGCAAATGGAAATGGGATAGAATACCTGGGAACATGTTGGAACACAGGTCCAGAAGCAACTCTCAGGAAAGAGTAATCTAAGGGGAAAGGTAAAAAGGGCAGGAGTATTGTACACTAAAGTCAGGAGAGAGATCCAAGAATCAGAAAATCAACGTGAGCCTAAGCCAGGTCAATGACAAAATAACAGCCATCTGTGGAAACTCACATGGAGCCAAATGGCATCAAGGAGCTCCAGATGCAGGGGTCAGGTCTTTAGTCCTAGGAGATCAGGGAGATCAGAAGTCAAGGTCAGGAAAGCCACTGGCAGACACTGCAGGACTGAAGTACAAGAGGTGTCCTTATCTATGTGATAGCTAGGACCTTATAAATCAGTGACAGTGGTCTAAGGGACCTGGACCAGTGCTACAATATTCAGATGTGGCTGCAATTAAATTATGGCAGGGGCTTCTCTTAGGTTCCTTCTTTCCTCCCTCCCTCTCTCCCTCTCTCTTCCTTCCTTCAAGAAGCATTTGACTACTTGCTACTTGAGCCTCCTGTGGATACTCAGATAATTAATTTGCCCTGATCCTCATGAGTGGACTTCCTCACTTATCCCAATAGTGGGCATTCATTCACTTATTCATCCAAACATGGATATTTACCGACTGCCCCATGCATAACTGTCCTTAATGAATGTTAGAAATGTGTAGTCCCAGAGTTGAGGTGAGATTGAGTATCTTGGGGGATTATGTTACCTGCCCAGGTTATAGAGTGTGAAATCAGCAAACTCTTCATCATAACAAGTCCTGGTTTGTCAGGCATCCCCCAAGACCTATCCCCAATATTGCTGTCTTATGCCAGCTCTTTAAAGTAAAGCTGAATCTCATTGAACAAGTTGTTTGTGCATACTTCCCTTTTCAAAGTGAGATATGATGAGAATCAAGCTGATTAATAAGTGTTCAAGTATAGTTAAAATATAGACTGTCCTGTCTCAGAAGGTTGTGGTTGTGAACCCCAAACCTGCCATTTATGATGGCATGGGGATGGAGATGCGCCTCCTGAGCCCTAATTCTCTTATCCATTGAAACAGGCTTCAGACATCTCCTCACAGGGTTGTTTTAAGAATAAAATGCAGTGATGCATTTTTTAAGAATAAAATGCGGTGATGCACATAAAGCATCCATCAGAGCATCTCACACACAGTGAGACACATGTCACTTAAGCAATGTGGTTTTACGTTGTCTCACTTCAGAAGTCCAGAATTAGGAGGCCAGGCTCTGCGTGTTGCCTTTCGTCCTCAGCATCTTTTCTCGTGCTTGCAAGATTACTGCCACTGCTTGAGGACAGGACCCACGGAAAGACAAAGAGGAAGGAGATGCAAGGTTAGAGAAACGTCCTCATGGGTCATAGTTTTTTAATCAGGGAGTGAATATTGTCACTCAGAGCCTCTCTGTGGAATCCCCTTAGGTCTTGTCTCCTGGCAAGTGAAGTGGTAACTGGAGTAGCTGGCATCTTCAGATTATAATGGAGGGAGGGGGATGACCAGTGGAGCAGGAGGAGGGAGGTGGCTTTTGCTCAGCAACCTACAGTATCTGCACATATGCTGAAATAAAAATAGATTTTATCTTTTCGATTTTCTGAGAGCAAATTTTTAATTAAGATGTTCAAAATGCTTCCTTCTCTCTTCCTTGTTTGTTTTAATGCCCCTACACATGCCTCATCTGACCAGTAGAAAATTAAACCAAGTGGGCTTACCGTGCGCATGACATTGTACGAAATTAAGTACAAACGTTACTTTCTGATAGAGATACTGTTAAAATCAAGTATCCTTTTGAAAGTTTTGTTTTGCTCCTTTGTTAATATTTTATGGTTTCCTTTCCATTAATGCAAACTTTATAATTCGAGAAACATTCACTAAACACTTATGTACCAAGTGTGGTGATAGGCAACTTGAGGGAGACTCAGGAAAAAGAAAACACCATTATGCCCTCAGGAAGCTTACCATCTAGTGGAAAAAGGGAAGGAGGAGCAAAGTGGGCAGAGCTGGGTGTCACGCACAAAGGAGATGAGAAGTTTACGAGGGAAGGAAGTAAATCAAGTAAAGACTGAAATCTTGGCTCAGACATCTTCCTTATTCCTAGAATGCCAGGGTTAGTCAAAGGAAGATGATAGTGGCAATGACATATACTGTTTCCTCGATTCACTCCCTGACATCAAACCAGCTCCTCAGCAAAATAAGGTGGATATAAATGCGGCAGAAGAATGGTCAAGTTGAAGCATTTTGTGGACTAAAAAATAGTTTAATAAACTTTCAAGATCTGTTCTGTTGTATGGAACTTGAAGGTAGGAAATGTGTTTTATTTACCTTCCTGTTTGTTCTGACACATGATAGGTGCTATTACGTTACTCGAGGAGTAAGAGAACAGGTGCAATCCCATGGTCACTGAATCAGATCTTGTTCGAAAATATTACTCATGTTTTAAAGGTTCTGTTTTCAGGAGACTCCTGTAACACTTGAGGGTGGAAAAAGAAAAACATGAGAGAAAGAGGAAGAAAAAAAGAGACATGGAGGCTAGTAGCTTAGTGGTTAAGACAATCTAAAACAATCTTTGGAACTGAAAGATTCAAAATCATAAATATGATCTCTTGATTTTTTGAAATCTTCAACCACCTGGTCCTCATCTCAGGCTACCAAGCTTTCTGCATATTAAATGCTGACTACCATGCAGAAGGACTCCTTTCCCAAACCCAATATTTAAAGCTACTCCGGTTGCTCACTCAGAGTTTGCTGCTGATACAGAGCATAGTGTGATACTCAGAACACTGGGGCTGACGTGTTCCACAAGAGAATAAAATACCACTAGTGTGCTTTAAAAATTTGGGGTAGAGGGAGATGGTCAAAAATATTCTGGACCACGATATTGATTGAATTAGCTTCCAAAAACTTTAAAATAATTTTTTTAAAGATGGCTTCTATTGAAAGTTGAATCATCAATTTAACATAAAGTTTTCATGGAAAAGAAATGTCTTTTTTAACTCTATTCAACATTTGTTTGCATTTACCCATGAAATTGTGCACAACCTTTTTCCTATACTACCCTTCAGGGGTAGAGCTGAGTCTCCTTTATGTTCAGAAGCTTGTGGGAATTAGCACTTATGCATAGCTTCATGTCTTCAGGTTATTTTTAATAAAGTGTGCTCATGATTTTGAACTCTTTGGCCCATTTAGAATGAGAAACATAATTTCAAGTTCTACAGAAAATACTAGATTTTCATTATTGTTTTCTTTTGGTAAGATGCCCAGTTGGGTCCTGTCGCATCTACAATGCAGTGCCCAGTTCCCACAGTAGTTGAACACCGGTTTCTTTTCCTAGAATCTAGGTTATTTGTCT
Organism: Tapirus indicus; assembly: GCA_031878705.1. Classification (NCBI taxonomy): domain Eukaryota; kingdom Metazoa; phylum Chordata; class Mammalia; order Perissodactyla; family Tapiridae; genus Tapirus; species Tapirus indicus. The sequence continues at coordinate 7,917,516 of CM062933.1, forward strand.
TAAGTAAGACCATCTGTGAGACATCAGCTATCTAGTTCATATGGGGCTACACCAAGCCCAGCCCAGTTCCTAATTATTCTTTTCTCAATCGAAAAAGAAATTTCTTCATGAACAAACTCAGCCGGGACCTCCTTGGTACACATGTAAAATCCCTGGCATGGAGCAGGTGCTTGGGAAATGGCTGGTCTACTAAGGAAATGTGGCCAAGGAGGGATTAGAATCAAGTCCTTAGGACAGGTTCAGAATTAGTGTTCCTTTTAATGGAAAAGTTCATATGAAAAATTGGTTTAATTGAGTACATTTTCTGGGTATTAACATGCTTGTATAAACAAATCCATCACTAGGAACCTTCCAAATGAATCAAACCATTCTCATAAATAATCCTTGAAATTCATATGGGCTTAATAAATAATGGAAAAATTCACTTTAAGTTTTGCCAATTTCCAAATATTGGCAAAAAAGTTGCACAATTTTTGATCAACACAAAACAATCTAGATATATCCACATGTAACAGGCTAAAAACATTATATAAATGTATAATGACTATTTAGAAATTATCATAATTATTTGTATGTAGTCTACTCATAGCTTTTGTTTACACATCACAGACACTCTTCTGTGAAATATGGTTTATATATTTTGAATTTCTTTTTCTCGCATGTACAGTAGGCATAAAAATATTTGCTGTGGTATGTCTCATTGCCTTGTACTTTTTAAAACTGCTTTCAGATGTCAATCTGTGTAATGTGATAACTTACCATAAGGATTTCATGAAATCTTTTTTTGGTTCTGTCAGAAGACCAATGCAGATTTATAAAATAAATATTTGTTGAAAATACTACCCACTGTGCAAGGCTAAATGGCTAAAAAAAAGAAAAAGAGAGAGAGAGAGATAGCCTTAATCAATGTATTGCTTCTTCTGAAGATGAAGGCATTCAACAAAAGAATATAATCCAAGCTTGAAAGTATCTTCAATGTCAATCTGGTCCAACTATTATCTACCATATAAATCCCACACCACATCTCTTGCAAGTAATTTCCCAGACTTTATATGAATATTCCCAGGGACAAAGAACATAGTACTTTATCCTATTTCAGACAACTATAATTTCAGGAAGTTCTTTCTTATATTGTGAGTCAAAAACTGCCTCCCTGAATCTTATCATTAGTCAATCTTCTGTTCTCTAAACCAGCAGAATGAAGCTTCTTTCTTACATGGCAGTCCTTTGAATGTCTTAATAAAGCTATTATATTTTTAATGGCTTCTCTTCTTCAGAATTAAGTATTTTTTTCTTTTTTCTCCTTCTTTTTTATTCTTCTCTTTCTCTCTTTTTCCTTTCCTCTCTCTTTTTTTCCTCCCTTCCTTGTGTTTCTACTGTGTTTTCATGGTAGATGAGGGGCTGGACGTGATTCTCTTCCCCTGAGGAATCATGGTAAGTGCCTTAACAGTTAGTTAAATGGACTGCTGTGACAGCCCAAAAAGTGAGGAGATGTCACGTCAGTCTTTGCAGAGGGGATGACAAGTTAGAGAACGACTGGTAGGAAACCTGGCCAAGTGGGAGGGGTCATGGGGGAGTGGTGTTCTAAGCAGAGAAAACAACACAGGCATGGCTCTGGAGGAAGCTTCCTATTTCTCAAGAGGCTTCATTTATATTGTCCTTTTCATCTTGGTTGCTTCCTTTGTATCTGTTCCAATCTGGCTGTACTTTAGGACTCTTGATGTGTTGGTTTAAAAAAAAGGAATCCAGCGAGCACAGAAATGGTTGACCTTATTTCTACACGTATTTGAGTGTAACAAAGACACTGTACTAGGTTGGATTTTAACAGGTTGGTTATTAGGAAGTGAGTTAGTACATCAGGGAGGGAGAAAATGTAGTGGAGGGCAAGCAGAAAATGAAGACCCTGAAAAGAAAGGGAGAGGGTAATGGTCATTAAAAGGATGAAAGGTATGGAAGAAAATGAATAAAGTACCTCTTATATGGATGAACTTAACTGGTGTGATAATCACGGCTTTGAGTATTAAACTAGATAGAAATGTGGAAATCCCTGTCATTGTGAGATTTGTTATTTAAATGTTATCCTAAACTATTGCATCTATGTAAAGGAAAAAAAAGATACATTTTCCCCATATTAAAAGTCATTCACAGTGGTACGTTGCCCATCTTCAAAGCCTTCCTCTTTTATCTTTTTCTCAATACTCTGTGATTACCTTACTTAATCTGTTTTTCTAGAAAACATACATGTGACTGTTCAATGGAATCAGTACTTTTTCAAAAAACAACCAATCAACCCATTCTTTTCTTTGACAGTTTTTATTTTTATAAAACCCTGAATTGTTGTATTATTGTGAGGCAAAATTCAGAGCGGAATTATATTTTCTGCTAAGTGAACAAAACTTCTTCCCCTCTTTTGGGATATTTTTCTTAAAAATGTTAAAGTCTTTCCTGTAGTGACAAAAGTACATGAATAAGAACATGTTGTATCTTCTCAGTTACGGAGGGAGCACAGCTCTAATCTCATGCAAATTTGAATGAAAAGCCTGTAGCTCTCGGGGATATGCTGATTGTGGTCCCATCTAACTCCAATGCCCCTGACACCTACAACCTTCTCTCCAGGTACCCAATCCTGCCTTTCTTCAAGTTCCAGCCTTCTGGATCTTTTATAAAAACCTTAACTTCCACTTTCAGTTCCCCTTTTTATTTCCTTGGCCCTTATTATACCTACCAATTTTTTTTTTCACATTTGATTAGTTTCTTTTCATATTTAGGATCTGGGCTTGATTATCACTACGTTTGTGTGACTTAGCAAAAGACACCCCCCACCCCCAGCAGACAAATTGTGAATAGGCACCACCGTGGACAGGCAACTTAGAAAGAGGAGGCTCTTTGTCCTGGGGGAAGATTTCAGCCCCCACTTGCACTTTGGCTGGGTACTCACATGCCCAACTGCACAACTATGTGCAACAACCCTGTTCATAAAAATCCAGCACTTATATAACTAGTAATAGACGCTCAAGCAATAGTTGCATTTATTTCCATCTTTATTCAAATTAGCAAGATTTTTTTTAATCATAAAGATAAAAATACCATTAAGATGTCTTTTCCCCCCCAAAGTATAAGATCATCCTGACAATATAGTGTCTATATATCTGGCCAAATAGGAGCGGGAAAGTACAGGAGAGAGGGGGCAACAAGTAGATAATTTAGTGAGTAGGGCTGTCATTGAAATCGTAGTCATGATGGAACCAACTTCAAATGGTTAGACTCTTTTTTGGCCTGAGTGGGTTAGGGAGTAAGAGTCTTATTTTTTCAAAAGCTGTTCTCATGCTCTCACAAGCTTTTTTTTATACATCTCATTTAATTTTGTATTTTTCTTGGCTGCTATGTCAAAGTTGTAACATTTCACACAATGGTGTGGTGCCAAAATGCGATTCTACACATCGGTCATGTGGTGTGTGCTGTGTCTGGAGCAGCTGCGTGATCCTGTCACAGACGCTGAGGAAAGACTGCATCCTTTGGCTGGATTTCCTAAGCTCCTGGAATTTAAAATCTCAGCCTGTAGCCAGGGGCAAGTCATCCAGGCTCATCATGTTTCTCCTTAATATCCAGGTTTTTAAGAACACTGCCTCCTTTTTTAAATTGCGTCAGTTCTCTCATCATGCCTTACGCAGGTTAGCACCCCCAGAAAGCACTGCAGGAAGTCAGGTGCTGTTGCTCTGCTTCTCACCATCTGTCAAGCAGTTATTTTTAGTTCCCTCCTTCATTAATCACCATGACTGTGAGGGCAAAGGGTCTGCAAGTGCTGCCCGACTGTGTTTGTACTACCAGCGGCTTCTGAATCAACTTCTCCTTTCCTCACTTGAGACACTGGATTATGCATGGAAATTTATTTTAGTGGAGAAATTATTTAATAGATTGATGTTAGATGAACTAGTTTATCATGACTCTGGGGAATAGGCATGGACTGATAAGTATAGCTCTAAGAAATAAGAATAATTCAGTTTACTTGGATTCCCTTCTTTCATCTGCCGTTTCTGGGAACATGGTAATTCCCCAACAGTTAGTTACTCTCCTTTTTGTGAAAATCAATTGTAAAATAAGTAGTGTTAGAAAATGTAGGATGCATAGGAACTGTTTTGAATAGGCAAAAATTATGTGGGTAATTCCTGAGGACAGAATAATATTTAGAGTTCAAAAGAGTAAACTACTTTATTATTCCTTAATTATTCAAAACATTTTTTTGTCTTTTTGTGAATTCATGGCATATTTATGGACACATATGCTAAATAAAGATGCTTGAGAATTAACAGGGAAAGGTGTCAATTTGTGTGATCAGATCCATGATCCAATCATCACAAAGATAAATACTAGATCAGGTCACTTTCTTTTACTATTTCTGGACATCCATGGATTTTTCTAACCATCAGCATCATTGTCTTCACAAAAATCCTTATTGATCATAATTCATAGCATTTTTCTCTGTACTGGTCATTGCTATAATTTGATGTGCACATTAGAAATTCCCATGGGGACGTATGTTTGAGATAAAATGGTGAGCTTCAGGCTGTTATTTATATTCGGACTAAGTGCTGCTTTATTGCAAAGCCCGCTGCTGACAGTCTTTATTTGCAAGTTGTGAAACTTTTTTCCCTCAGATTCATTCAATAAATTTGCTATTTTTCGGTGAGGCTGTGTTTAGGCCACATCAAGGCAGTGTGCACAAGTAGCCCCATGTTTTGTCTGCTGAAAGCACATACTCCATTCACATCTTGATGAACATTTGGGATGTTTCCAGTTTGGGGCTATTATAAATAAAGCTGCCTTGACATTTGAGTGCAAATCTTTGTGTGGACATATGTCTTCATTTCTTTTGAGTAATTCCTAGGAAGACTATATAGTCCTAGCCTGGGGGAATGTTAATATTTAACACTATTTTGGGGGTTCCTGGGCTGAGACCAGATTGGTCATTTCAGACCCAAAAGAGTGGGTAAGCTTTTGGTAAACTTTTCGAGGGTCTTACCTAAGGACGCACAAGAGGAAGGCCCTGGAAGCTGGGGGAGACTGTTTATCACAAGGGCCACTGAGGGAGTCATACCAGGAACTTGTCTGTGGGCTGTTATCTAAGGCATGAGTTCGAGGGAGGGGCTAGTGTCAGTTCAAGGTCCCTGCAGGCTGCTTGGCCACACAAAGTGGATGCTGAGGCAGCAATATCATGGAGTAGTTTATCAAAACTCTCAACAATGGTTTTCTGAGGTGGTAATACCATTTTATATTCTACTAGCAGTGTATGAGGGTTCTTCCACAGCCTTGTCAAAACAAGTCAGTCTTTTTAATTTTTTGCTAAGTGTGTATATCATTATGGTTTTAATTTATATTTCACTGATAACTAATGATATTGGGAACCTTTTCATATACATATTTAACATTCATATATTTTAATTTGTAAAATATCTGTTGAAATTTATCATTCGGTTCATTTTTTCTTTTGTTTTTGTTTTTTGTCTTAATAAGTTTTAAAGTTCTTATATTCTGGATACCAGAGCTTTAACAGATATATATAAATATCTGTTTTGAATATAATATGAATATTTTCTCCAAGTCTAGAGTTTGTTCTTTTATTTTGAAGAACAGAAGATTTTAATTTTGAAGAAGTCCAATTTATGAATTTTTTTTTTGTTGCTAGAACTTTTGGTATCTTGTCTAAGTCTCTGCCTCCCCAAGCAACACAAAGATGTGATAGTTTTAGCTTTAGGATTAGGTGTATGTGTGGTGGCAGGTAGGGGTTGCCGTTTATTTTTTTCCATATGGACAGATGACAGATTTTCCAGCACCATTTATTGAGAAGGTTATCCTCTCCCTTCAAATTAGTTTAATTCCTTTGTTGAAAATCAACTGATCATATGTGTGTCTGTTTTTACTTTGTATTCTGTCTCATTGACCTATATATCTATCTGTATGTTAGTACCACACTGTCTTGATTTCTACAGGTTGGTCGAGTATCATAAGTCTTCCAATTTTGTTATTTTTCAATATTGTTTTGAGTGTATTGAGTTTTTGTACTTTCATATAAATACTAAATTCAGCTTGTGAATTTTTACACTACTTTCTGGGATTTTGTTTGAGATTATTTGGAATCTATAGGTCAATTTGGGGAAAACTGATATCTTAATATAGACTCTTCCAATTCATAAACATAGTCTATTACTTCATTTATTTAGATTTTCATTAATTACTTTCAACAATGTTTTATAGTTTTTGTAGAAGTTTGCACAATTTTTATTTTCTCTCTCTAAGTATTTTAGATGCTATTATAAAATACCAGTTTTTATTTTACTTTCCAATTGTTTACATATTTCTAGTACATAAAAAATAATTGTTTTGTATACTGAACTTGATTCTGCTTTCTTGATAAATTCACTTAGTACTAATAATTTTTTGTTGTACATTCTTTATAGTTTTTTATGGACATGATCATTTCCTATGCAAATCAGTAGTTTTACTTTTGTCTTTACAATATACGTCTTATTATTTCTTTTTCTTACAAGTAAGCCCTACTTTGTAATGATGTATCCTTTTCTATACATTGCTGTATTTAATTTGATAATATATTGCTAGGAATGTTTACATCTATGTTCATGAATATCTGTCTCTCTCTCTCTCTTTCCTGCATAATGTTTATGAAGTCTATAGTTTTCTTCTCTCATATCCTTGACCAGTCTTGATATCAGGATAATGATACCTCATAAAATTATTTGGGAAGTCTTCCCTTCACTATATTAAGAAATAGTTTTAGAGACTTGGTGTTATTTCTATCTTAAATGCTTGATAGAATTCACCACTGTAGTAACTGGGCCTATAGTTTTCTTTGTTAGAAGGCTTTTAATTACAAATTGAATTTGTTTAAACATAGATGAGTATTCTGATATTCTATTTCTTTTTGTATCAGTTTTGATCATTTGTATCTTTCAAGGAATTCCCATTTCATCAATTTATTGACAAAAATTTATTGATAACATTGCCTAATTACCCTTTTGATATTGGTGGGACCAGAATCAAAGTTCCAGTTTTCATTCCTGATACTGGTAATTTTTATCCTCTCTCTCTCAGTCTAGGTATAGGTATATCAGTTATATTGATCTTTTTCAGAAATAAACTTTGGATTTTGATCTTTATTATCTATTATTTTTCTGTTTTCTATTTCATTGATTGTTGTTCTTTTCTTTTTATTATTCTTTATTTCTAATTACTTTGGGTTTACTCTCCTCTCAATTTTCTAGCTTTATAAATGAAAGCCTCAGTCATTGATATTAGAACTTTCTACTTTCCCTGTATAAGCATTTAATGCTATAAATTCCCCCTGAAGTACAGCTTTATCTCCAGCCAACAAAACTTGAAAAGTTAATTAATTTTTTTTCTTTGTTTTTTTCTTTGCTGAGGAAGACTGGTCCTGGGCTAACATCTGTGCCCATCTTCCTCTACTTTATATGGGAAGCCGCCACAGCATGGCTGGCAAGCACTGTGTCAGCCGGCGCCCGGCATGCAAACTTGCAAACCCTAGGCTGCCAAAGTGCGGACTTAACTGCTATGCCACTGGGCCAACTCTGAAATACATTTATTTTATTACTTAAATGTTGTGAGAGTAAGCCAGAGAGGAGCTAAAATATCATAATGTTAGAAATATGTTAAAGCTGTGGGCCTATAGAGATTTACTTCTCATCAATCACAGCAGTAAGTCCACCAGGTAAATAAATCTGTCCCTAGATATCTAAATCTGATAAATTGAGAAGTAGCACTAGAATTACTTATTACATATATTGAGTAACCACTGGAGGAAACAGTTAAATAACTGAGATTAGTTGCGTTAAAGTGTAATTTTCAAAAAGGTAAAATTACGACTCTCATGCAACTATGAAATGAAATATTAATATAGTTAAAATGAAATGTAACATGTGTGTCAAATATTTTATTTAACTCATTAATTAAAGAGGGAACTAGTAAGATGCTATGGCCAGTTCAAAGAGCATTTGAGCTACTAACTATTGTAATTTAGGAAAGAAAAGTCAGGATAAATTGCTGGGCCAGATACAAACTTGCTTAATGTCCTACAGGACAATAAATGTGTCCTTTAGGATGATCTTTTACACTGGAACAAAACTGGTTACATTTTCTATTAGACAAAATTGTATAAGTTAACACGTAACTTCACCAACTTCACTTGGCTTTTATCATTGGCCTAAAGTTTTGGTTTTGGGGAATTAATCTAGACATAGGAAAGAGTGTTAAAAATGTTGTTTTTAGCTACGTGCATTTGTTACTTTAATAAAAATAAAATAGAAAATAATTAAAAATATTTGTCTACTAAATAATGTCAGCTAACAAATATTTGATGTTTGATATGTGCTGAGCACTTTGCAAAATATTTTATATATATTGCATAGTTTAATTTTACCGCAATCTTATGAGATAGATAATATTATTTTCTGCATTTTACTATAAGGAAACTGAGTTATAGAGAAGTTAAGACGGTAGGCCAAGGTTACAATTACACTAAATGTCATTTGCCTAGTCTGACTTTAACTATGTACTAAGGTGATAAGATTCAGAGAATGAGGAGAAGGTGGCCATTTCAACATGTGAATAGAACACATTAGGATGTAGAAATTGTTCTGGAATTTGAATAATTCATTAGGAAAATAAATAAAACTCCTTTCTGATTTGTTATTATTTGTCTTTAGGAGCTTCCGGGAATAAGAACAACATTTAAATGCTTCAGTACTCAACCTGTGCAACAGAGATCTTTCATTAGAATATCCTTATCTTTTCTCTTGCACAATTTTAGCCTTGTAAGCTCATTTCAGCAGATTAGCTCTTTGAAAGTTAATAATAGTACGTAATTATTAGCATCTTCTGTGAGCGCCTTTTCTTATTTAACTGTAGTTTTCTCTGCATGATTACTAAGTCTATCAAACTCTTTTGCTGTTCAGATTTCCTTTTACAATTACAATTTACATGATTGTCTTTTGAATATGGAATGTCTATGTTTTGCTCAACAGTTTTGTTTTTCCTACAATAGCTAGTGTATTAATATAGATATGCTCAAAAATATTTTATCTGTTTTGAAACAGAGCTTGTCTTTTTTTTTGTTTGTTTTGCTACTTAGAACACTACGTTAATGAACTGAATGCTTGCTATTTAAGTGTTTTTTGTTTCTTTAAAGTTCACGTAAACTATAAATAATGTGCTATTTAATGGGTATTGTCTGGAGAACCCAAGTCCTATGACTGCTGCATACAGAGAAGGAAACATTGGAGGAATAGTGCTAAAAGAGGAGGAAAATAGACTGAGCTCAATGTAGGTTTTTGCGTGTGCGTGTGAATATCTACATCACCTAATAGCTTTAGCTGAAACCCACCCCACCCCATGCCAGAGGATTCTGCTTTCCAGTTGCCTTCTTCATCAGTTTATTTCTTTTCTTTCTCATCTCACAGGCCAGCATCAGGGGTGGTATCTTCCTTACTTCCTTTCACTGCTGCAAACCATACCTTTGGCACCTGTCCACCTGTTGCTTTGGGCCTAGAATATTCTCTCTCCCTTCTTGTTGGTGTCACCTCCCCTCCTGTCATTCTTCCTCACCCAATGGAGACTTTTGCTCCTGGACCAGTGCCTTCTTCATGATACCTCTTAGCCTTTCTACCATTTTAATATCCCTGGGGATATAAACTCTAACACCCCAAATTGTTTATTCCTTGACTTTTTCATTTCCAATAAAAATTTTCTTCTTATGCTTTCCATTCACTTTCATAGTCACATGATTTATTTGTTTTCAATGCGTCTTATGTCTTTTTTGTTCCTTGATTTCTCCATTACTGCCCTATTTTGTGTTAAATGGATTTTTTTTCTACTGTACCTTTTTAATTTGTCATTCTTTTACTATATTTTTGTTATTTTTCTTAGCAGTTATTCTGGGGATTAAAATTAACATCTTAATTTATAACAATCTAGTTCAGATTAATACAAAATTAATTTCAATACAAAACTTTGTTTCTATACAGCTTTCCCCCAACCTTTATGCTGTTATTGCCACAATTTGCATCTTTATCCATTGTGTACCCATCAACCTCAATTTAAAATTTTTGCTTTATGCAGTTCTGTTTTAAATAAGATAGAAAAAATGAATTTAAAAACAAAATATACATTTAAGAACTTTCCCAGTGTTCTTTATTTCTCCATATCCAGTTGAGTTACTGTCCTTTCACTTCAGCCTGAAGGAATTCCTTTAGAATTTCTTGTGGGGTAGATGTACTAGTGATGACTTCTCTCAGTTTTTGTTTATCTGGGAATGTCTTAATTTCTCTTCCATTGTTGAAGGATAGTTTTGCTGGATATAGAATTCTTATGTGACAGATTTTTTTCTTTTACAGCATTAAATATCTAACCCCATTACCTTTTGACCTCCATGGTTCCTGATGAGAAATAAGCTGTTCCTCTTTTTGGAGATTCCCTCATACGTGATGAGTCACTGCTCTCTTGCTACCTTCAAGATTGTCTCTTTGTCTTGGGTTTTCAACAGGTTGATTATAATGTGCTCCATGTGGATCTCTTTGAGTTTTTCCTACTTGGAATTTGTTGAGTATCTTTGATGTGAAGATAAATGTTTTTCATCAATTTTTGGAAATTTCCAGTCATTATTTTTCTCAAAATATTCCTTCTGTCTTTTTCTTTCTTTTCCTTATAGGATTTGCCTGATGTATATTTCCATCAAAACACACTTGATGACATCCCATAGGTCTCTTAGGCTCTGTTCACTTCTTTTTTTCTTTCTGTTCCTCAGACTGGATAATCTCAATTGGTTTATTTTAAGGTTCATTAATTCTTTCTTCTGTTTACTCAAATTTCCTGTTGAGTCCCTCTAGTGAATTTTTAATTTCAGTTGTTGTATTTTTCAGCTACAAAATTTTTATTTAGTTTTTAAAATAATTTCTATCTCCTTATTGATGTTATGTATTTGATAAGACATCATTTTTATACTTCTCTAGTTCCTTAGACATAGTTTATTTTAGCATTCTGAACATATTTAAAGTAGCTGATTTAAAGTCTTTGTTTACTAATGTCTGGGCTTCTTCAGGCAATTTCTATTGATTTCCTTTTTTTTCCTGTGTATGGGCCATACTTTCTTGTTTCTTTGAATGCTTTGCAGTTTTTGTTGTTGTTGAAAACCAGACATTGTGAATATTATATGTGGCAACTCTCGAAATCAGATTTTCTCTTCTTCTCAGATTTATAGTTGTTGCTGCTTCTTGTAGTTGATGTTTGTTTGGTGATTTTCTAAGCTAACTTTGTAAATTCTGTATTCTTTGTTGCACGTGGCCCCTGAAGTCTCTTCTGAAGTTGACTGTTCTGTTAGCTAGTGATTTTACAAAGATTTCCTTAAATGCCTATAGCCAAAAGTAAACAAGCAAACAAAAAATCTCCCAGTCTTTTCAATTTGCTCTGTGTTGGGAAATTCCTCCTCACCTTCAATAGCCAGGCCATTTGCAACTCTGCCCTAGCCTTCACTTCTTGCTTCTACAGAACCTCATGGTCAGCAGAAAGTGAGAACTTAGGGTCTTCTCAGGCCTTTCCTGAACATGCCCACAGGTCTGTGTGTGGCCTTCTATATTCCCAAGAATAAGTTGGAGCTTTTCAAAGCCTTATGTATGTCTCATTCCCCAGTCTTTCCTCCTATGCTCCTTGGCTACTTTGTGACAGTCCTTGACTGTCCCAACTGTCATTCATTGCCTCAGACAGCAGCAACCAACACATCAGCCTGCAAATGTTTTTGACCAGTGTCCCCCAGGAAGCACTGGATTGGTTTCAAATTAGGCAAAATGAAGACAAATCTTTTGAACTGTCCTCTAGGGTGCTACTGTCACTCCCCAGGTCAAAACAATAATTACAATTGTTTGTGAATGAGATCTATTCTTCTCCCTCCAGTATTGGGAATGCAGATTGTTATTTTTTTAAGCTGAAGAGAGGGGAGTAAGAATGGAGTAAGTTAAAGTGCCTCAAAGTTCACTATTCTTACTGAAAATCAGCTGTTTTCCTTGAATAAGAGTTATCCATGTTGTTATAAGTCTTTGGTTAATATCTAGAGTTCCAAATAAGTTTATTCTGACAATTTTTGCCTTTTTAAAATTGCTTTTATGGAAGAATAGAATTTGGGGTTTCTTATTCTGCCCTTTTCACTGATATCACTCCACATGCTTGATTTTGACGTCACCACTGACTGCCCCATCTCTGGAAATCCTGCTGCTGGTAGGAAAGCAGACCACATTGTGCCTCAATGTACCACTGACCAATCTGAGAAACTCTCAAATTTGCCAACTTGTTCAAAATAATTTTTAAGAAATAATTTTTTTGAATATGATAAAGAAATTAATTTTTCAAGAATATTTTGATGTACTTTTTCTTATTGTCATTTTAAATGATGTTAAGTGTGGTTTTGTCTTCTCATTAATGTATCCTTTGTAAAATGTATTCATGGATTTATTATTCTTGAATATTTTCAATGATATGTAACCAAAATATAGTTTATATGGGAACTTTTTAGTTTACATTAATTTCTTTGAAATCTCTTTTAAAGTCATTTTTGACCTCACTAATTTCAAAATTTGAGGAATTCACTGAACATTGTTCAGGTTGGCCAATTTGCCAAATTTACAAAGTCATATTTCACCAAAATCTGTTTTTAGGCATTTCAAAAGTTTTATAAATACTCATATCAGATAGAATGGTTTTAACATTCTTTTTATTATATCTGCAAAACTTTAGTCAGTAAATTTTTATTGTGTGTTCAAAACATCTTTTAAGTACTGTTTAACTTGGCTATGTTCATGTCTTAGCTCCCTCTTCTTCTGCATGTACAGGAATGTATAGCATAGATAGGGATTCTTCAGTGCAGAAAGTATTTTAAGGGAAATAAAATAACAGGAGTAGAGGTTATATGGTTATGTTCAACAGAAAATAGTCAGAGAATGACACTCAGAGGAGATACATGTCAATGGAGACCAGAAGATGAAGAAGAGCCAGCCATGCAAAGAGTTTGGGGAACTACCTTCTAGGAAGGAGGAACAGCATATTGTGTTTTCAAAGACCCTAAAGCAGGAAAGATCCTGTTGTTTTTTGTAAGTTGAGAAGACTAGTGATTGTTACATAATACTTTGCAAATGCAAGTACTAGATACATGCAATTGCATATGAGCATTTATACATGCAATTGCAGTTGGTTCTCATTATTTGAGGAGCCTGTATCTGCAAATTTGCCTACCTACTAAAATTATTTTTGTTATTTCAGATAGTACTCATGGCATTTTTGTGGTCATTCACAGACATGGACAGAGTGGTAAAAAGTTGGGTTGTCTGACATGTACACTCCCAGCTGAGGTCAAACAAGGTGACACTCTTTCTTTTTCAGCCCTCAAATGCTAAATAAATGTCCTTTCCGTGATCTATTTAGTGTTATATTTTTGCATTTTTGTTGAGAGATTTTGCTGTTTAAAATGGCCCCCCAATTGTAGATTTGAAGTACTACCTAGTGTTTCTAAGGACCGGAAGGTTGGGATGTGTCTTACAGAGAAAATATGTGTTAGATAAGTTTCATTCAGGCATGAGTTATAGTGCTGTTGACTGTGAATTTGGTGTTAATGAATGGACAATGTATAGTAAATAAGGTGTCTTTAAACAGAAACATACATAAAACAAGGTTATGTATTGATCAATTGATCAAAACGTGACCAGAGGCTCTCTGGAGCCTGACCCTCTATCTTCCCTAGGAGCAAAGATTCAGCATCTGGTACTTTAGTGTTTCTGGCAACTTTATAGACGACAACCTCTGCAAATAATGAGACTCAACTGTGATAATGTCACTGTTGATACTTACACAACTATTTCTCAGAAGGATTATGAGCTTTATTTGTCTATCTGTTCCCAGCCTTTAACATTGTACCTGTGCCAGAGGTAGTGTTTGATAAATGTTTATTTCAGTGCACAAAAGTAGACCATCACTGCACATTAAATTCAAACATTTGTATTGTATTTGCTTCGCACACTGCTGATCTAAACCAGGCTTTATTCTAGAACAAGACTTCAGCAAACCTACAGCATGAAAACTGATTTAGCTTTGTTGCCCGATTGAAAAAATAATAGTACCTATGGATTTTTAAAATCAAAGCTGTAACTAAGGTTTTGATATATCTGCTGCACAATCCACTGTGGTTTTGATTGCTATAAAGCCACCTTCTCCAAATAAAGTGCTAGGTTTGAAACTTTACACTGGATGCATGTTGATATGAGTAAAGTGAAGGTGGCATGTCTGAGATTGGTAGCATGAGTGACTAAATCACAATCCTTTTTGAGCACAATATTTTCTCTCAAACGATTTTGATTACTCAAAAGATTATGTGTAGGGGCTGGCCCAGTGGTGCAGTGGTTTAGCTCGCTCTATGGCAGCCTGGGGTTCGTGAGTTTGCATCCCGGTCGCTGGCGGACACACTGCTTGTCAGCCGTGCGGTGGCAGCCTCCCGTATAAAGTAGAGGAAGATGGGCGCGGATGTTAGCTCAGGGCTGGTCTTCCTCACAAAAAACAAAACAAAACAAAAAAACCTCATTATGTGTACCTTGAAACATTTCACTGAATTATAACAGGAAAGATTTACATATGTTTTAGACTGATGATGAGTTGAAGCTAATGAAGTAGTCAACTGAAGTGAAACGTGTGCAATTTCATCTTGTGGCTAAGGAGTCCCTGCTTTTGCATATGTGGAAATGTGCCATTGATCATATATAATGAACCAAATTTATCATTACATGAATATAGATCTCCCACAGTCTTGTTCTCATCTATATCTCAGAGAGTTTTGTGTGGAACTTCCTTTTTCACACCTGGAGTCACAAAGATAGACAAACTTGTTGAGCTCAGAATAGTGAGGGGGACAACAATTTCCTTCAATTACTCCATCACAGGAAAATTGTAAGGCAATTTCTCTGTGTTTAGGTTGTCTAATTTTCTTTTCACGAAATTGACTTTGCCAGTCTAATCCAAATTTATAAGGAAAATGCAAGCTCTTTCTTTAACATTATCTTGTCACAAGTGATTTATCAATTTAGTCATCCTTTGAAGTGAAACGATTTGGAATGCTGATCTCTAAAGTCTGAAGAAAATTTAGTACAAGAAACTCTCTGACCTCTTTTGGAAAGAGTAAATTTTTTTTCACAAAAAATCTGAGATAGGCTAATATGCATTAATTAGCTCTTGCCTGAGGTTCATGCAAATATCAATAAAACTTTGTATTTATATTGAAAGTAACTATGACAAATATTTAGATTGAACCAAGTGAATTGCTAATATTTGACCATTTGGCCATACAAAAATGGCAATTTCATATGACTCAACTTACTATGATACCACTTTCTAAACAATCAGATATTATTTTTCATTTATGTTGAGTACTAATGATAACATTTTTGAAGACAGTGAGGTTTTTTAAAAGATAGTGTCTGTTAATTTGTGGTTATTTAAAACATCGATTATTACTGAAATAGTTACAATTGCTAACAAAGAGTTTGAGGAATTGCCTTCCTAAACATGTTGAGTGTTTACTATATGGCAGGCATTATATTAAGTGATTTAGAAGCATGGTACAATTTAATTCTCACAGTAACTTATGAGACTGGTTACTATTACTTTGCAGATAAGAAAACTGAAGCTTATTCAATCTAAGTAACTTCCTCAAAGCCACACAACAAACAAGTAGGCTTTAACTCCTCTTTCTTCAGATCTCATCTCCTTGGAAGCCTTCCCCACCTCCCTCAGGTGGGGCAGGGCATCCCCACCACCCTGTGCTATCATGGCATCATGCATCCCTACTTGTTTGAGCATCCATTTTTATCACTAGATGATCCATGAGGGTATGGTCCATGAACATAAATGCAACCTTGAATGATCCTTAGAATGTGTAAGCTCTTCATAATTATTTGTGAAATAAATGCGTAAAGTGAGGAAGCCACTGTTTGATATCAGGAAGTCTGTTTCAGTACTGGTGCTCTTTACCACAATGCTATATCATGTTTATATTTGAGAATGACAATAAGTAAAATGGTTGTCATGTTTATGTGAATATGAATTGTAGGCTTTATTCAGTTTGAATAATTGCTTCTGGACTGTCGTATATTGAGAGAAAGCAGACTAAAATTCACCTTCTCAAGTTATAGTCAAATGGGAAAGTCACTACTCAATACTCCAAAGTTCTAAGAAGATAAACTAGTCATCTTTAAGGTAATCTGATATTTTAATTACCCCCATCATTTTCCCATCTGAGATAATTAATTGTATTTTCCCTATGTATCTTGTTAAAAATATATTGAACATTGGTGGTTACCAAGGGGAAGGGGGTGGGGGTGGGCACAAGGGGTGAAGGGTTATATCCACAAGGTGACGGACAAACAAAAATGTACAACTAAAACCCCACAGTGTTATAAACTATTAAGACATCAATTAAAAAAATGGTAAAAAAAAATATATATATATATTGTAGAGATATCTGGCTAAAGGTATAGTAGGAGTCTATATTAGTAATAAAGACTCCTAAATATAAGGTACAGAAATTGTTTCATAATTTGCTTTCTAGTTAAATTCTTTTGTAAGTTTGCACTTTGGAATATAATGAATTTGGAATCAGGCAGACTTCAGATTGAGACATCTTAGGAATCATTGACTATTCTACTTTGTTAGAATATGAGTTTGTAGCTTACTTCTAAGGGCGTTTTCAATAGCTTGATTCCATTGACTCATATTTTTATGTATTTACAAATTAAAATAGTTATAATAAACATTAATTACCACATATTTTGATATATAAATATATTTTAAAATATTATGAAATAACTTTATTTTCTGTTTTTATAGCCTACTGCTTTGTATTAGAAAATTTCATGTTCAAAGGAAATTGTTTTATGCACAGTAGGGAGTAAAACTGCTTTTGTTTACTGAAACTTCCTCTGAAAATGCACTAAAATAAGAGATATTTTTGGAAACTTTCAAGGCATATTTTCATGGTTTGTGTTCAACAAATGGAAAAAGATTTATAAATGATAATGTTACTTAATACCTTGCAGAAAAAATCTTCGCACATGTAGAGTTAAACATCTGATTTAGTACCAACAGTTTTTTAGCTGCAAAATGAGAAGACAAGTTATACGAAAAAAATAATAATCTTCCTATATCTCCCATTTTAATTATTCTACCTTTAGCAGTCTCTGCCTTCTAGTGTTTTCTGTTTATTAATATTATAGTAAAATAGCTCCTTCCCAGAATGCAAGTCTCTAGCAACATCATTTTCTGGAATTCCGCTGAGAATCTAAACATTAACTAAAAAGACCTTTGGTAGCCATATTAGATGCCCCAAATTCCATGCACCCAAAGTTTGTGTACTTTGTAGAAGAGATATTTTGGATCTGCACTCATACCTAATTTATGTTCATTTTAACTTCAAGTTTAATAAGTTGGTTATTTATTTTCCAAGATAACAAAACATTAGAAATAATATTGGAAGTGGAAAGAAGAGCAGCTGTAGCCGGCCCACTGAAAGCAGTGACGATAGATCTGAGAAACAGTGCAGGGATGTGCAAACCAAAATATAAACCAGGAGTATTCCTCTCTCAGGCCAAACCACATAAACAATGACAAAAGAAACAGTGACAACAAAAAGAAACACAGAAAGGTAATTTAGCCTCCGTTAGTTCAGGGGCAAACTTCTGTCTTTAATCAGTTCCAGCAAGTTCCTGTACTGTAATAACTGATGTTTATAATAATGACACACAAGATGTTAAAAATGACAAAGTTAACATTAATTAAGTGTATTCCTACTGTTTTATCACGTTGAATAGTAAAAAAAAAATATTGGTGCTTAAAGGACTTAATTAGGAACTCTGGAATTCTTAATCAGCCAAAAAGTATTTTATAAGGACTTCCTATAATCATGAAATTACCTTACAGTGCCCATTAACGTGATACGTGTAGGGGCCAAAAACGGAAGGAACCATCATCCATTGAGTGTCTACTCTGGGCCCAGTGCTCTGCTAGACTTAAATATATTACTTTATTTAATAAAAATAGTTTCTTGCTAATTTGTCCAGGAAATTTGCAAAAGAAAATGAGAAAGTAAACTGGAGACACATGTCGTGAAATGTGCTCTCAAAGGGTCTTGAACAGGAAGGCGTTCTAGCAGACCTTCTCGCAGCTCTCTCCAGGGAGGAGCAGCGAGCTGATGAGGTAAGACTCACCAGCTGTCCAATCTGAGCACCCGGGGCAAGCTCATGCTGGGTCCAGCCTGGGATAAAATGCAGGGAAAGATTCCATCTGTGAGGGAAGGAGCAGGTATTCGATGAAGCAGAAATGAGCAATATGTAGTTTGTTAACCAGACTGTCACTAGTGCCCAACTAATTTATAGTCCGAAGTAAAAGGGAATCTTCTAAGATGCAGTTAGCCTAGAACACATTCTTTTCTTGAGAGGATTGTTTCTGTGTTGAGCAAGTGCCCTTCTGATACTTGAATTGACTAGCACATCGCAAACTTTTGTTAATGGAAAACTGTTCTGTTGAATGTTAATAAGTGTAATGATAAAAAAATAAAGTCTTCCCCTATAACTATATGCATATATACATGCACGTATATGTATATATACACATACACATAAGTGTAATGATAAGAAAAATAAAGTCTTCTCGCATAACTGTATATATAGTCACCCTGCTAAGCAGGGGTGATTAGGTTGTTGTTCTTGTTGGGTTTGATTTGGGTCACTGCAGAATTTCTCAGAGACTATACCATGTATACTGTGAATCTCCAAGATGGAGATGAAAAGGGAATAACAATTACGACTACTTCTGTTGAGCCCTTTCTATGTATCAAGCACTGTGCTAATCACTTTAAATTCATTATTTGATTTTACCCATAAAGTAAGAGGTAAAATTTTATCTCTGTTTTACAAATAAAGAAACAGAAGAATAGAGAGGTTAAACAGCTTTTCCAAAGTCATGGAGTCGAATGGGGTAGAGTCTGCAGTCTGACTCCAGAGTTGATGCTGTTACTTAATAGCATCCTAAGTTCATTTGACCAGTAGCATTTTGTTCATGTAAAAATCACTAACATTTCTAATAGCAAGTGTGTGAGGAAAGACTTTTAAGAACTGTTGGGCTAGATTGTGAGCAAGTCCAGATCAGTAACTATGTCTGGCTCAGTACTAGAGCCCTGAATAGCACTTACCACTAAACAGATAAGCATCATCATCATCATCATCATCATCATGGAAATAGTATTCCAAAGGCCACAACTTAGAATATTATTTGAGCCAACAGTAATGACAGAACGCTAGTGAGAATATGGAGCAGACAAGCATGACAATATACTGAATGTGGATCAGTTCAGGCAATAGGTTGGTGCCTATATGAGGGAGTGGTACTTCCCAATTTTTTGTTTTATTCATCACTGAAAACTCATGGTACAGGAGAAAAAATTTTTAAAAATTAGTTTAAAATATATTATACTCTTTAGTACACACTTGAAAAGGTGTAATATAATTATTATCCACTGGGCACTATTTATGTATTCAGCAAGGAATATTTATGTATTCAGCAAGGAATGCAATTGCCATTTGAACAGAAGAGATTTTACCTGTACTAACTATAAAAGGTTAACTTCTGTAACAAATAGACCCAAATATGTATGATATTTAATTATCATAGGTTATAAAGGGTTGTTCTTGTTTTACTCACAGTAATAGATGGGCGAAAATATTGGGGACATCCCTGCTTTGTACATTTCTTCATGGACCAAAGCTGACAGAGTCTCTGCCCTCTTTAACGTTACTCTGGGGGTCTTCTCCATGCTAGTCTGTCAGTAACAGAGAAGAGCATAAAGGAGCATGGTGTTGGAGAATTTTAGGGGCCAGACCTATAAATGGCACTCATTACTTCCATTCACACGCCAGTGGTTGGAACTCAATGATATGGCCACACTTAATTCCAAGAAGGCTGAGAAATGTGGGGCTTGGATAGCCAGCCACTTTCCAGTCGCAAATCTGACATATGTGAATGGAAGCAAATATTTTGGTGGACTGCTGGCCACAGTGTTTCTGCTATGTAATCTAAAGTCCAATCCATACATTGTTTAGCTACGAATGACAAAAGTTTTCCTCTGGATCCTGACTCAGTGGTATAAGAAAAGCATGAAAATTGAGACTCTAGTCAGAGTCTGGCCCTGGACATATGTCTTTTCAGCATGGACTATAATGACAATTGTTGCATAAACAAGATGATTTGGCTTTTGACATTG
Organism: Tapirus indicus; assembly: GCA_031878705.1. Taxonomy (NCBI): domain Eukaryota; kingdom Metazoa; phylum Chordata; class Mammalia; order Perissodactyla; family Tapiridae; genus Tapirus; species Tapirus indicus. Next base: position 7,937,884 of record CM062933.1, read on the forward strand.
AACCACATCTGGTGTTGAAGGGAAAAAGTACAAACAATGTTTGAAATGAGGAAAAAATGAACATATTTTAAAATGACACTAAAGCTAATAAAAACATGTGCAAGATTTCCAGTGGTCAAACATAAGGCATGATATTTTCAGTATTTTGAAATTTCCTGATTTGTAAAAGCTGAGGACATCAAGATTGCTAAAATAGATTGGACTTGTGCGCAAATGTCCCAGTAGTTACTCTCATGTCACTGTTAGACTATGTGAGGCTTCTGTTGCAATGTGAGTTTCCTTGAAACTCTAGTGGCTTAAAATCATAAAGACTTTTTTCTTCCTCTCATTCCTGACCATTGTGGGGCAGTCGTGGCTCTGCCTCACATAGCCACATGGGAATCAAATCTGATAGAGGTTCTACCATTCTCTAGTTTCCTCATCTGGAACACACAACCTTGCAGTCACTACAGCAGAGGAGAGAGACTGGATACTGACACGCAGGCTTCTTAGTGCTTCAGCGTGAAAGAGATGTGCATCAATGTCACTTTCATTTTATTGGCCAGAACAAGTCACATGGTTCTACTTAATTGCAGGGAGACTGGGAAATGTAAGAGAATAATTAGTGGGCATATTTGGTTAGTGTTACAGCTTCTGCTACAGGCACTTGCCCACAGATTGATAAATTTCTTCACTCATCTAAAAGATAAATTGAGGTCATATGCCTGGTCATAATTCAGAACCATATCCAAATGTTGTTACAAAATACGAAGTAATAGTTTTCCAGAGCCAAATACAGCTGGAGAGTAGATAAGGAATCTGTGCCTACCCCAATTTAAGACAGCCAACCTTCCAGCATTTGAGCAGGAAGTAGTCATCTGTTTATCAACTAATGGCACTTTGAAAATACTCTTTAGTAAGACATTATTCTGTTATTCCTGGGTCCACGTCTATCCAATTATGCAAAACTATCTGACCAAGACACCAAATGCTTTTGTTGCTGTCTCACAGATAGGAAACAGCTATTAACAATATTTTCAAATTAGATGTTATTTTAAGTTTTCTAAATTGTTATGGATTATTCTGCATCAGAACCAAAACCCATTAAGTGGATCATGGATGTCAAAACTCTGAGAAACAGTTCTAGACACAGTGTGGTCAACCTCCAGAGGGTTCTTGAAGCACTTGAAATTAATTATATGTGAGATTTTTGTGTGAATGGACATGCTTTCTGAGAAGAGTCATTGAATTCTCAGAGAATTAATGAACATCAAAGGAAACGAATCACGACTTTAATCAATATTTATTTATTACATGAAGAAATAAATGAATGCTTGTAGGTGTTATTTAATTAAGAATTTCATGAAACATGAATTATACAAGATTGGACAATATTTTGGAGCTACTTAGGCTGCAAAGGACTCTTAGAGTGTTTTGGTACAGTGGTGTACCAAGTAGTGTCCTTTGAAACAAAGAAGAAAAGCAGGATCCCAATGGATTTGAGTACTATGTGAAGAAGGGAAGCAGAAGAAACTGACAAGGAGCAAAATGGTTAAGATATTTAGAAGTTTAAAACTTTGCAATATCTCCAAGTGTGTTATTTGTAACCAGTCTATAAGGAAAAAGTACTAAAAAGACATTCAAGACCCTGAGTGCCAAATTAATGAGAAAGAAAATCTGCTCTTCCACTTACATGTATCATGGAATGCCATAGAATGCCAAAAAGCATTCTTTTTGGCAGTATTTTAAAGGAATAATCAGAAGACACTTAGTAGATGAATGGATAAAGACTTCAGGAAACCTTGGATCAAGGGATTAACTGGAGCTAGGGAGTAGACCAAAGCTTCCTGTGGAACAATGCACCTGGGTTTAAAATTCAGGACTTGAGTGTGAAGTCTTTTTGGCCTCTTCCACCCCAGGCTCTCCAGACTGAAGAAAACGGTCTGGGCTTTCAAGCACCGGTTATTACATTGCATGAACATGGGTCTAAGATTCAGGTCATACGTTACTAGGAACAATGGTAATTTCAGAACATCCAACAAATTAGACATGTTTACATTAAAAAGACCTTATTTATTATATTCATGTTGCAAGGACATACTGTCTAGGTGGGTATTGCATATAGTTTAGATTAATTAGTTTATGGGTGTCAAAATATTTTGAAGATGAACTTTCAATTGCTTGCAGTGTTAGTCACCTAATTATTTTTCTCAGTCTATCCTTTTTATTTGTTCCCCTTAGTAGATGTTACTTAAGAACAATCTTGATAAATATTCATCTTGTTTTCAGCTCATTTTTGCAGACATTTATGGAGTGTCTACTCTGTGCTGCATTTGGTGGGCCATGGGAACACATTGGTCAATAGGACCCTGCCCTCACATGGCTCTCAGCAGGAAGTGTTTTAAATGCTATGGTAAAGGAATATAGGGGTTTGGGAGAACAAAGGGAAGGAAGTGAATTCAGGGAAAAGAAGAGAACATAAAAGGTTTTATAGAGGAGAGAGATCTGTAGAGTTTTGAAGGATAAGCAAGAGTTGGAAGGTAAAGATGAATAATGAAGGCAAGGGCATTACAAATGAAATACCAAATGTGAGAGAACAGGGCATGTTTCACAAATGGCAGAAATTTCAGCAGATAGGAGTGTAGTGCATGCAGGGTGAGGAGACTGGAAGAAAAACTGAGAGTTGGGCAGAGCCAGATCATAAAGTGAATATACCCGGAAGGGAATTAAATAATCATCTTCAAGCTCCCTCTAGAGCTCTTCTGCAGGGCTAGAATGTAAAGGGTGGAAGAGATAGAGTGAAGAGAGGAGGTAGGAAGAAGGCTTAGGAGGCTCTCCAATGGCCCAGGGAGAAACGGATGTAATCCCGGACAGTGAGGATGGGGAAGAGAGGAGGGATTTTAGAGAAGCTGAGGAGGGAAGTAGGCAAGACTTTATGATCTACATGAAATGGATGATGAGAGAGGCAAGAAAATGGAATGAGTTCCAGATTTCTGTCTTAGGTGATTGGGTTTCATTAACTAAGAAAGGGAATATAATCTGGCAAATAACATGTTTTAGAAGCATCTGACAAATTCTCTTTCATCACGAATAGAATATAGCATATGCCAGACTGTAAATTATACCCAACATATTCTGTAACATGGAAATACTGTTAAGCTTTTTCTGGGTAAAGGTGTGAAATCTATAACCAAACATCCATGAACAAATTGTTTCATTATAGGCATCTTGACAACCCCATCCTCTCCAGAGGCATTGGTATAAGAATGTGCTGCTGTGTATTTTCTAAGAGGGATGCAGACCTGTGTTTAGTTAAGAAACTTACAGAAAACAATTTTGCATTTAAAAAAATAATCTCATTTTGGGGGGCTGGCCGGTGGCATAGTGGTTAAGTTCGCGCATTGTGCTTTGGCGGCCCGGGGTGCAGACATACTCACCGCTCATCAAGCCATCCTGAGGCGGCTTCCCACATAGAAGAGCTACAACTCTGCAACTGTGATACACAACTATGTACTGGGGCTTTGGGGAGAAAAAAAGAAAAAGAGGAAGATTGGCAACAGATAGTAGCGCAGGGCTAATCTTTCTCAAAAACAAAAAAATTAGAACTTGCAATTAAAAGAAAAAAATCTCATTTCAGCTCTTGCCATTTGAGAGGTATAGTATAAAGTGTTTTTCTGCCCCTCTTATTCCTCAGAATTTTTCTAGCTGTTCTCCATGCCTACAGAGCTATTGTCAACACTGGTGAACATATTTAGTTCTGTTAATGTCACACATTTTTCAAATGACAATTTCAATTTGAACTTCTTGTCAATTCTTTTTTTTTTCTGTTAGAGGTGAGATATCTAAGTTAGCAAAATTTGCTGTTGGAGCCCTTAAGATATTTTGGGGTGGTCCTTGGGTAAATTGATATGATAACATTATCTCCATTTAGAATTGTTAGCAGTGAGTGACGCAAGGCCTGGAAGTGTGGTGATGACTGTAATGACCCAGCAGGCAGCTACATCTTTGCCGAGTATCTTGTTATGAGTTGATATATACCTTCTGGGTCTCCCTCCTTGCCATACTTAGCATTTTCCAGGACTCTCCCCGCATGCCCTGCTTCTGGTTCAGCTATAATTTCAAGAATTTGGCGCTTGAAGTTTAAAAAAAATTGTTAATTTTGCAAGGTAGTATCGGGCAATTAACACTAAACACCTGATTTTATACTCCAACTCTGATCAGAAACCACTGGAATACAAATTAAAATGGGAGTAGGGAAAGAAAACATGTACAGAAGTTTGTCTCTATTCTAGCTGCCTTTTCTTAGAGTGTATGCTTTTTTTAATGTTTTTGCAGACATAAATAACAAGCTTATTCAAATTAATAACATTCATTATGTAAAATTATCAGCAGTAGTCTAACATGGTATGTGTATGTTTTATTTTTCAAATAACTCACAAGTCAGATGAGGAACTAAAGCAATAAATGACTGATATCATGATTTCTTTTCCATAGATGTAATTTCATCTGTAGAATTTCCTTATTAAAGTAAACACTGGAGTTATACCGCTATGGTTCATGCTTTTTAATTTAAATTTCCAAAGTGTGTAAGAGTACAGTTCAATTAAACAGTAAATTTTTTGTTGCCCTTTAATCTTATTCTTTATATAAATTTGATTATGACTAATCCACGCAATTGTAAATTGTTCAAGTATGATGTATTTTGGAATTTTTCAGAGAAGTTCCAGATAGTTAAGGTAAAATAATGAAAAGATTAAAACTAATTAGATCACACAGTTCCTTTTAAAAAAATATTCATTTGAGGTTTTACACTCTATATCCTAGATCTTTATTCCACCTATTGTAAATCCCACAGGCTTTCTTTGATTTTGTTTTGCTGTTAACTTATACTAAAAGATGCTGAATTTGGTGCTGAAGGAGATAATACTTCCACAGTGTCTATTGAGGAGGACCACAGGATGGAGGCATCTCAATTTAGTGTTTGCTGACAGAGACGTGTCCCTCACCAGGCCATGGTGAACTTGAAGGCTTCTGAAGTAAGAGTCAGAAGTCCTGAGTTCTCAGAACTGTCATTTACGTTCTGTGTCCCTGAGACGATCACTTCAGCTCTCAGTGAGCAGCTAACAGTTAGATCCCATCAAACGTCAACACCCATGACTGATTCTAGTGTGTGTGTAGCTTCCTTATTAGTGTATTGATTCTAACTTTCAGAACTTAAACTCACAGAGGCTCCCTTAGAACCAGGACCCCTCCCAGGCCCTGCACAGTCATGAATGTCCCTGTTGGGGAAGTAGAAGTCCTCGAGCTGTGACCCATGCAGACATTCCTGGAATTTGGGGCTGGATGGGACTGGACTAGCCTATGGCTACAAAAACAAAATCAAGATCTGAATTCCTTATAAGGGACTGAAGTGGGAGTTCAGCAGTAGGAAATCTCTTCAAAATGTTAATTCCAGAGCAGGAACTGAATCCATAGTAGAGGTTTACCATCAAGGTATACGAGAAAAAATGATGGAGGTGAAATGTTGGCCACGGCATTCAAGAGAAAGAGAACTTTTGAGGCGCATTTGCAGTAGAATCCCTAGCAAGGAGATGACTGGTGAAGGTGCTGAGCCTGGTCGGACACTTTCACATTAAGCAGAGACTTATTATATTTTTACTTTGATTTTTCCCCTTAAATAAAACTCATGTATTACTGAAGAAATGAAAAATTCAGAAAATAAAAGGAATTTAAAAATGTGATATGAGAGTAAAGGAAATAGGTTGTGCGACTCGATATAGGACTATCTGTATAGACATGTGCAAGTCCGGATCTCTGAGCCCACTGTGATTCTGATACAGTTCAGAGTTCCTCTAAATGGGAAAAGTCAAAGAAGGAAAATAAAAGTATAGGGTTGGAGAAGCTGTGGATGAGAGCACGGGCAACTACCCTTGTGTACCCTTGTGTATGAACTTGTTATTTTTAAAAATACTGTCTGTGAATTGAGAACGAGTAGAACTGGCCACCCTAGAAGGAAAACTCATTGTCTGCAACACTGAGGTTTTCAAAATTGTTTGGAAATGACCTGGGTTCATATGACAGGCTGTCTCTTTCTGTAAAGAATACAATGTGCCCACTTGCAGTTGTTTTTGGACCGAGGTCTATAGAAGCTAGAAGATTTCCTTCAGTGTCTCATGAACTTTATGAGAGAGGGGTGTAGACCGGAGGCCACTTCTGTTAGTTTTAGGTACAGTTTATACTGGGCTTCTTTTTATCCCCTACACAGTGCTTCAGTTCTTTATAAAACTCCACCCTGGTCTTCCTCTAGCCACAGGACTCTGTTGACCCATTCATTTTTTTATTCCCATAAAGTCCCAAATTACTCTTCCTCTATGAGCATTGCTTTAGTTTCCAGTGTCCTTAACCTCACCTTTCACACAGACAATTATAGATATTCAGGAATAAACATTATTTGTGAGTATAGAATGTTTAAAACAAAATAGCGAAGAGAACAAAAAGGTTAGAGAATTAGGGCTATGAGTGCTAAGGTGGGGTAACATTGCAAGAATATTTTTTTCTGTGGGTCTGGTCACCACTTATTCCAAGGACAATTGGGCCATCTTAGATATGCCACTATTGTGTCCAACACACTGAAGATCTGTCTTAAGCCACACCTTATTTCCTTCTGGTCATCCACACACTTAACACCTCTGCTAGGTTCTAGAATGCAATGATATGCAAATCAGACACACAGTCCCTGCCTTCAAAGGATCTGGTTGGGGTGACATATGACTTAATGAAATCATCACACAAATATCAATTTCAAGCCATGCTAGATGATATGAGGGAAAAGTACGGTGAGCTATGATGAAGTTTGTGTTGATGTTGCAAAAGCAGTTCCTTCACACATGACGCCTGACATTAAAGGCAAGAAGTGAATCAACTCCACTTAACCTGGCTGGATTTGATATTTTCAATCGTAGAAAAAAAACTATAGTAAATAATAAACACAGAGTAATGAAGCTGTGATCCGTGTGTCTCTAGTCTGTTACTTAACAACTTTGTAACTTTCCTTCAGTTTCTATAAAAATGCCTTTCTGCAAAAATGGGTGAAATTTTGATCACTAATTATCTGATATTTACATGGGTTCTATATATTCTCAGTTTACTTGCCTTGGGGAAATCTCACACATTACCTGAAAAATATTACCTGGCATATAAATGAAGACCTTTTATGTTCAAAACCGGAGAGTGAATGTTCAGTTATAACATCATAATCATGATAGGTACACAGTGTTTTCAGTGCATAGTAGAAGGAGTCATTGAATGTTTCACTTTTGATAAATGTGTTTCTCAGTTCCTATGGTCTGGTCACGCTTGTGGTAGGACAACCCAGCAATGTGAGCCAAACCATGCCCTCAAATTACATACTGAAATTCTCTAAAACTCAACTGTAGCTATTTATGTTGTTGACTGATCACTATTACTATAGCAAAATATCCTTTTAGTTTAATGGAGTTATTTATAGGGTTGGATTTGTCTGTGAGTACTATTATATATATTATTATATATTATACACTATATATTTTATACATATAAAAAAACTTCTCTGTATGAAAAACATGAATACTCAAGAAGGCACATTTTGTATTACTATTTTTTATTGCATTCTTTATTGGCTGATATCTAGTATATAATTACTAACTTTATTAGTTATGTAATAGTTAAGTTTTACAGACAAGAAAGCAAGAAGGGGCATTTAAAAGATAAAGAATTCACTCAAGGTTATTTTTGAGCTAGGCAAAGTATGATATTTTCCTGGGCAGCTTTTGTCTGTGCTTTTGTCCATGAATTCCGTCTGTATTTCTACAAGAGAACATATACTTTTACTCCCTTGTTACTAGGAGACATCCATATTTGGAATTTAAAGCCAACTTTATCTTTATTGTCACTTTTGGTTTTAACCTTGGATCTGTCTCCTATGCCCTTGGGCAAATACCATATTCTCTGAATTTCAAACTTCAAATCTAAAACTGAGGATAGTAATGTCTCTGTTGAATACTTCAAAGGGTTACTGTGAAGATCAAATAAAATGACATTTGTAAAACAACTTTGTAGTCTATGAAATGCTACAGCAAATACATTATTTAGGTAATCTCCTTTCTTCTATTTTCAATGGAAAAGCTGACCTGTGGTAGAAAAGTACTTAGAATATGATGTGGTACCTAAGATCAGTCATTCTCAACTTTAGTCTGAGTTCAGAAGGTGTGGTGTAGGAACCAGGGGTGGGAAGAGATTGAGGGAATGTTCTCGGCATGAACAAGTTGATAACAAGATGGAATAATTTGGTCTGATCAATCTCCAAAAATTTGTTAGGGTATTCTTTCTTGTAGTGAGTAAAAATTTTCCTTCTTTCCATAATTGGTTTTAATTTTGATTTCAGAACACACTGCTCCATACTTTCTTGATATTTCCAAAATGATAACACTTTATTCTATTATTTACTGTCTTGTTAGATTTTCCTATTATTCTACAGCATCCTAAGACCTCTTTGCATCTTATTTTAGTCAGTTAATCTAGATGAGTGGTCCTCTTTGTTCCAGGTCATTTTTGAATTTGATAAGCATATTACCTATATTTTTACTGCATTTTTTACAGAAGATTAAGTGCATGCTAGTACATGCTAGGGCATGTGTTAGGTCTTGGGTAGAAACAAAGATGAGTAAAAATCATGGTACCTAACTGCCATTTAGACTTATACTCTACTGGGAAGAGGGAAATAAAATACCATGGTAGCTCAGAGAAAATAGTGATTTTTATATGAAACAAGGCTCATGTTACCCAATTGTCATGTAAGTCAACAAGCCTAAAGTTTCAAAGAAAGCCCTTTAAATGTAAATGAAATGGTGCTAAAAATTTTGCTATTACTTCCTTTTGTTGGTTTCAATTCAAGTTCTGCTTATGGAGAGAATTTTAAATATATTTTCTAAGAAAGATATTTGTGTTCCTTAAAAATTACAGCATTGCTGAGGCTGGCCCGGTGGCGTAGCAGTTAAGTTCGTGTGCTCTGCTTTGGGCCGGGGGTTTCGCAGGTTCATATCCTGGGCGCAGACAGATGCACTGCTTGTCAGCCATGCCACGGTGGCGTCCCATATAAAGTAGAGGAAGATGGGCATGGATGTTAGCCCAGGGCCAGTCTTCCTCAGCAAAAAAGAGGAGGATTGGCAATGGATGTTAGCTCAGGGCTAGCCTTCCTCACAAAAAAAATAAAAATAAAAAAAACTCCAAAATATTTTTAAAAATTTATAGCATTGATGTTTTCTGAATATAAAATTTAGCAAGTTCTGAGTTGCCTAAGAAGTCTCAGGGAGTCTGTGACGTAAGCCAGAAGAGTAAAGATAGTGAAAAAATGAGAGAAATCAAAGAGGATTGGGTATTTCTATGAGAAAAAGAAGGAAACAGGGAGGACAAAAGGACAATGTAGAAGGTAAAGAGAGAGTGAATAAATACAAGATTTTTGGTTCTGTGGTGAACTCATATTCATATTCGGCCATAGTGCTAAAAACTTTATGTATGCCTTAATTCTAACAAAAATTATGTGGTAGAAGGACTCATTATCCTCATTTATGGATAAGGAACCCAAGGTTAAATAACTTGCCCCAAATCCCACAGCTGTTTAGTGATGGGGTTGAGATTCTGAGGAATTCACCTTTAAGCTAGAGCTGCTCTGCTGGTGTCTCTTTTCTGACAGATCTGAAGACACTGCCTTAGAATGAAGCTAAGAGAGAGAGAGAAGGAGAAAGTGAGAAAAACAAACTGGAACTGAGAGATGGAAAGAGAGCCACAAATGTACTAGGTCAAGTTGTGTCTGAAGACTGGCCTCTCCTGGACTTTTGATTTCCTCTGTGGTTGTCCTTAGAATGAACTTAAAAGCCATAACTGAAGTTTAAGACACAAGACAAAAATCATAAGTATTTTTAATACTTTTAAGAGTCATAAACCTAGCTGATGAGAATAATATAAAGTAATGCGAGATTTCTTCAAATTAGAAGACTGTCAAGATTCCATGCAATAGCTTTAGTACTTAGTAGAGGTTTCATCTAAGTTCATAATTTCAGATGGTCCTGTTCACACTGCGGTCTATGGTGCTTCCTGGAGTTGTGTATGTGCAGTGTGGCATCCAGTCTTAGAGCTACAATAGGTGACACATATATGTCTTCAGAGAGCTGAAGAACGCAGGGCCAACAGATCGTTTAAGGAATTTAGTTGTGTGTGTGTGTGCATATACACATACATACTGCTGCATTTATATACAGAGTACACGCACACATATATACTATACTATAGTGTATTTGTATGTGTGTATACATATAGATACATGTATATACATATATATGTGTGAATGTATATATGTACATGTGTATACATAAATGTGTATATACACATAAACGTATATATAGTAGTATATATGTATACGTACAGTATATATGTGCTGTATGTATACATATATATAAATATCATGTATATATGTATACATTAGTCACTCAGAGAAATAGTAGTTTATCTGAAAAATTTTAATTTTCTGGGATAAAGTGGGAGAGTCAGAAAATGATAGGATTTAACTCAAAGATGTGGACTCTGTGGATTTCTAAGCAAACCCCGGACACACTAATCATAAATATAAGTTTAGCTTAGTTTTTCGGGTTATGACAAACATTACCCCAATGTCTACAATTCCAGATTTCACACCCAAGACAATATCCCTGGTCTTGAAGCAACCTTGCCAGCTGAGAAGGTAGTTGCCTCCCAGGGGTTAAGTGTCTTCAACTCTGAGGAGAATTAAAATTCTAGCTCTGAGAACTGAGTATAGAGTAATGAAGCAAACCAAATCTACAGCACTATAATTTTTGTGATTAAATATAATTTGTGCAGATTTCAGCATTTTAAAAATTTATGGGAAATTTTATCAATGAGTAACAAATAAGTAACCGAGTAACAAATTGAGTAATTTGCTTAAACTTGTGATTTTTAGTTGAAATCTTACTGCCTTTTAAAATAACATTAGAACATGTAGGAAATCCCAAAGCTTATAATATTTATAAGACTAGCTTTATGAGAATTACTGAAGTACATAGGAAGACTTCTTTAACCATCTGGGTGTACTTCAAAAGCAAATCAAATATGTTACACTTGTAACTACAGTTTAAAAGTGTTTAAGGAAATATACATAATTACATTGCAAGAAGTATTTAAAATATTATAAATGATTATTACAATAGGCTTAATTGATAAATAGAATAATATGACATAAGTTGAGCTAAAAGATTAAGAAAGAAGTGTTTTGAATTGGTAACTTTTAAAAATGGAATATTGATATACCAAGGTTCCCAGTGAATAATTGTTTTGGCTCACAAAATTCACCCTCTAGGGCAACAAAACCTCAACTGACAATATAGCTATGCTTGAAGTCAAAACCATCCTTGGACTTTTTAGCTATATATACCAATATATTTTCTTTTTCTTTTTTTAAATGCAAGTTACTTGGAACTGAAAGTGTTTTGACTGATACAGTCAGATTTGAAGGGATTTTGGAGTGTGGGGGGGGGGGGAAGAAAGACTTTGGGAGATATAGTGGATGTTTGAGAGTATTTAGGGAAATCAAATTTTTAAAAAGTTATGCTGTATATTTGAATAAAATTCCACATTGAAACTGAGCTATATTAGAAATCTGCTTTTTGAGTGTGGGGAGAAATTTGGAAAATGCCGAAACATCTAAAAAAATTTGGCCATGACCCCACCACCCAGAAACAACCAGAGTTAACATTTTGGTGTCTTTTCTTCTAATCTTTTACTATGTATGTGTGTGTATATTTGTGTGTTTGTGTAAAATACATAACAAGAATATATATCAATATATCTATTTAACATATACATATAATATATATGTATTATATAGTACAGACACAGTTTTGTATCCTACTCTTTCAGTTAACTTCATATTGTAAAATATTTCAAATCTATATTTCAAAATTCTTCTTTTGGGGTGAGCTTACCTTGGTTTTAAGAATAAAGTCTAATTTCTGCCCAGTCCACATTGACCAGAAAAATTGATCTAGATTCTCTACAGGCCCTCGAGCCTGCTTTCAAACATTTATCTATATCCAATGAAGTACGACTGCCTAGAGTTTGAGGTTTTGAGAGATCCTGGCCCTTAGAATCTAGACAGCTGCAAAAATAATCACCTTGCTTTGTGAAACAGGCCATGTGTTAGATGTGATAAAGGAAACACAAGTAACACACTTTGAATCCTTGACACAGGTGCCACTACCACCTACCCCCCTTCCTGCCACCCACAACTAGGGCTGCCAGATAAAATACAGGATGCTCAATTTAAGTTGAATTTCAGATAAACAATAGATTAATTTTTTAGTGTAAGTATGTCTCATGAAATACTTGATGCATTTTCACACTAAAAAATTCTTCATTATTTTTGTGAAATTCAAGTTTAACTGGGTGTCCTGTATTTTTATTTGCTCAGTCTGGCAACCCTACCCATACCCCACCAATTGCATCAGGCTGAAGCAGAGATGGGTCTCAAAGTCCTGGTCAGCATGCTCCTCTCTGGTCCACTTCCAACTCTCCCCTGTCCCTTGTGGGTTCTCAGGAATAGTTGGAAAGCCCCTGGTCAGAGTGAAAGACAATGAGCTCCTGACCTAAAGTTGTTGCCAGGGGAATGGAAAAGAAGAAACAGGTAAGAAATATTTTGGATATAGAATTGAGAGAGTAAGGATTCAAGGAAGACTCAAAATGTTCAGTTCTAGGGGTATAGGACAATGGCTATGACATTAAAAGTGACAGGAAAATCAGAAGTCAGGGCTAGTTTAAAATGCCAGCAGTATCTCAAGTTGGAGATGATTAGCAGGTAGCTTGTTCAGCACTGGTTCCACTCCCAAGGTTTTGCTCTATAACAAATTGTTGGGGGATTCATTGGAACTGCTTCAAAAAGGAATTGTTCCTTTTTTTTCAGCACTTGGAAGAACACATCACAAAAATTGGTTTGATGTATTCTCCCCTGCTTATCCCCCACTCCTCACTATCCCCTATCCTTTTTCTACATCAACTGAAATAAACAGGGATTTTAAATAAGAGTCTCTCTAGGAAGTATTTGAGTTCTGACAACCAGAATTTTTATTTCGAAAAGCATTGAAAACACTCTTTGGAGCTCAATAAAGAATGTACATACTATTAAGACAAAAGAAGATATCCTGAGATTAGGTCCCAGCTGGCCTGTGTGGTTCACACAATAGAGTTATGCAACCAGAAAAGCAACCATTGTGACTCATAGAAAGAATAGTGTTCCCCACAGCTATCTATTCTTCACCCCTCTTCCTCATCCCCAACAAAACTTGACAATTAAATGAAATGTTAATGCCTAATATAGCTAAGGACTAGGGAAAAGAAATAATTTTGTGCATTTACATAACCTTTCTGGAGGGCATTTTGGCAAAATTAATTAAGCATCTTAAAAATACTTATGCCCATAACCCAAAAACTCTCACTTAAAAATTAAATTAAGAATGTAATCAGAACATATACAAAGATATTTATATAAAGATGTTCATAACAGCATTGTTTAGGGTAAATATTAGCAACATCCTTAATGTTCATTAACAGCAGATTGGTTAAATGTATTACATAGTTCTATGTAATAGAATTTTATCTAGAAATTAACATATTGTAGAATAGTAAATGATTTAGGAAAAGGTTCACAACAAATTGTTAAATCAAAAAACTAGTCATAAAATATTATGCCCACAATATTTTTGAAATTAAAAAAAAATAATACATGCAGGGGCTGGTCTGGTGACATAGTGGTTAAGTTCACGTGCTCTGCTTTGGCGGCCTGGGGTTCATGGGTTTGGATCCCAGGTGCGGATCCACACACCTCTCATCAAGCCATGCTGTGGCAGCGTCCCACATAAAAAATGGAGAAAGATTGGCACAGATATTAGCTCAGGGACAATCTTCCTCACAAAAACAAACAAGCAAGCAAAAGAATACATGCATATTTTCCTTCCTTTAATGATCCTTCCAAGGCATGGAGTGGGAGGGATCATTTTAAAAAGGAAAATATTTAAAAGGGGGACCAGGATATTGCCCCAAGAATATTGAGATCAAAACACCACAGTGGGAGAGAAATTAGTGAAGACTGAGAAAGTGTGGTCAGACAGCTCAAAGGAAAATGGCAGTAGGCATGAAATGAAAGAAAGTATTTTATGAAAGGAATGGTGGCAAAAAGTCCACACAATTTCAGAAAGACTAGGTAAGGGATTATGAAGTATTTCAGAAAAGATCAAGTAAGATAAAGAATAGGTAAGATAATTAACTGTTTTGGGAAAGTATATTTGAAATAGAATGGTAGAGATATAAACTCAATTGAATAATAAACAAGATAGTGGAAAAGATAAGAGTATCTATAAAATTGAAGAACCAAGTGGTATTTAGGTCTCTCTACTACACTGTTGTTTTATAAGAGAGAAAACTCCAGAATTTAAGATATTGAAAGATATTTATTAAAATATAAATGTTGAATTTGGAAAATTCATGCATAAATATTCATAGAAAGACTGGAAGGATATGAAACAAAATGTTAATAGTGATTATCTGTGTGGCAAGATTACGAGTGATCTTATTTTCTTCCACCTACTTTTATTTTCCAATTTACTACAAATATCATGTATTACCTTTGAAATTCAAAAAATGCTATTTAATAAATAACTATTTAAATAAAATTATAGAATAGTATTGCATGCCTTTAAATCTCAACTTTGTTGATGTTGGGAAAATCCTATTAACACCATTCCTTGATTTAAAAACTGAAGGCAGACTAACAGGAAAAAATTCAGTTCTTCAAATCTAGGAGCCCACCTAAAATTTTTGAATTGATCTAAGTTTGAGTTCATCTAATCTTGTCAAAAGATGACCTCCAGCTTTTAAAACTATATTTTAAAAGTGTCTCTAAAATGCTGGAAAGATTTTTTTTTTGGACATAAAAATTGCTCTTTAAATAACATTTGTTGACTTGTGTATAAAGGAACTAGAAACATAGATTTAAAACTTAAAGGCAAAAATGCTTTGAAAAATAGCTTTGGGGGCCGCCCGGTGGTGCAGCGGTTTAGTCCGCGCTTGGCAGCCCGGGGTTCGCGAGCTCGGATCCCGGGCGCCCGCCGACGCACTGCCTGCCAGCCATGCCGTGGCGGCGTCCCATATAAAGTGGAGGAAGATGGGCACGATGTTAGCCCAGGGCCAGTCTTCCTCAGCAAAAAGTGGAGGATTGGACGGATGTTAGCTCAGGGCTGGTCTTCCCCACAAAAAAAAAAAAAAAAAAAAAAAACAGAGTCAAAAAAAAAAAGAAAAATAGCTTTGAAGTTCTATTCTGACCATTTGAAAAATAACTTTAAAAGGTGAAGTTAACCTAAGTTGAAAGTCACTGTAAGTTGTAACTTGATGCAAAGTATCTAAAGCAAAATTCAATCATTTTACACATTTGACATGTAGATTCCCCATAAATCTATTCAGTCCCAAATCAAATGAAAATGCTCTTAAACCAAACTATAATGATTCTTAAAATAGAAGGTTTTTGAGGTTATGGGGAACCACAACCTTCCAGCCACCAAAAAAACACTCTACTACTAGGACTAGGCATCTATTTTGGATGAAGTATTTTGAGTCCAATTCTCAGTGACAGTGCTGAAGTTATTTCTTTGGGCATTTCTGGGGTGGTGCTAGGAAGAACTAACATTGTGTGTGGTCTGTGTTCCTATAGTAATGACAAATGACTGAAAAGATCTCAGAAGGCCAGCAGATAATGCACCAAAGTCTCATTTGTGTCAGTGTTCTCTGGGCAATAAAATCTTCAAGGGATGACACAAACAGAATCACTTTGTTTAATTTTAGTGGGTATCAGTGTGCTCTCATCCCCCTGAAGTCTGTTAGGAAAGACCAATTACTCACGTTAAACAACTGCTTGCCCAAGTAGGTTATTCTTAAACTTAGTGCACTGCTCACCACTTACCGTGGCCTCGTTTTATGGTTGCAATGATTCTGCTGATTCGGTGTTTCTGAGCCAGCCTTCCTGTTAACAGCAGGGCTTAGGCTTGAGCTGTTTCTGGAGGAGATGACTTGACACATGGCTTCACTCTCCTTTCTCTGGCCTCTTGTGAAGCCAGCCAGCTGGCAGATTCTGGGTCTACTCACAGAAACACGGGCTGCTATTCTTGCACTGAGCTGGAGGTCTGTTGTTATAGCAGAAATTAGCTTCTCACAATGTGTGAAACATTATCTTAGAAGAGAAGAAAAGAAGTAGGGTGGGGATGGCAGAGATGAGGGGCACATGGAGGAGCATATAGATGATGAAATACAGAAAAGGAATAGAGCGGATACTGTCAAGTGCACACAGGCAGCCATTGCGTAAGAACAGGCAGCTCTCACCGTTCCAGTTGGTCGTGTAGGGTAGCGTCTGTTCAAAATCTGCTGTTGTTGCACTGGTTGATTCTCTTAAGCTTCAATAATTTTTTTCCAAGATGGAGATCACCAAAAATATATTATTCCACTTCCATGTTTCTTTTCATGGATGAAGTAAAAATTGAACTGGAAAGAGTCAGAAACCTGGAGTTTTAATCTAGTTCCACCCTCTGTTAGTTATGGGATATTAGGCAATTAATTTGTCCTCATTGGACTTCAGTTGTTCTTATCTGTAAAATGAAGCATTTGGAGGAGATGATCTCCAAAATCTGAATTGATGCTCAACGTTGAAATCCATCTTTCACAATATTGGCCTGCCCCACCTGGAACAGTGGTTCCCGAAAGACTGTCTTGAAATGTTCAGTCTTTTTTACATAATTTCCCCTCTTGCAACTCAACCCTTCTCCTCAGGGTTTTAGGCTTAGCATCTTAATTCAAGTATATGACATATATGAGTATAGGCTGAGAATAAAAATGATTTTCCATGTAAGTAAAGAACCATTGGATGAGAAATTGTGATAGATAAATCAAAGCTTAAATATATTTATTAAATAATTGAGTGAATTGGGGCAAGATATTTTACCTCTTAGGAAATAAGTTTCATTTATTGAAAGAACATGACGCATTCCTTACTTCTTCATAGAACTTTGAAAATATTGAAAGAAAATGTTTGAGATATGATAGAATTTTTAAAACATATTAATTTCTATCCATGAACATGGTGATTTTCTATATTAGGTTTATTAAAGTAACAAAATACTATGACAGATTGTTGAAAACCTTAAGTCAAAGCTATTATTTCCTAGAATCAATAAGGTCAGAATTTGTTTAAAAAAGAAATTCAGATATTTTGGCATGATTTGTTTATCCAGTTAGCAAATATTTAATGAGTGCCTATTATGTAACAGGCACTGTTCTCAGTGTTTAGAATATATCAGTGAAAACACAGACAATGATTTCTGTGCTCATGGAACTTAGATTTATTAGTTTTATTAGCTGCTAAGGAATATGAGTTATTTAAAAGATTTTGAAATAACTTTTTTTTCAGGAGAAAAATTAATAGCTAAAGTGTAATTCTTAACTACTCCATTTTATTACTTCTGAAAGAATGTTATATGTTCTTTCCCCAACCATCTGATAACTTGCTAAAGTCACACATGTTCTCCAGTAACCTGTAAATGGGTTGTTTCAAATAATACAAATGATAGTGGTGTTCTCTTTTGGGTCGATTTTAGTGGGTCTCAGTGTCACAAGAAGCTTGTGTTTGGACAATTGAAGGATAGAGTTACAAATATTTCCTTAACAACACAACATTTCACAATAAAACAAAAACAAAGAAGCAAATAAACATATAGGTAAGAAGAAACATTTTTTTTTGTGGAATTATCAATCTGGTAATAGTTCTGTCTTATCCAGATAAATAATTTAAATGCAGTGTTCAATTTGCCGATCCTTCGGACGGCATCAACCTATTAAACACATTTCATGTTATGCTTATTTTATTTCATTAGTTATGATAATTATGTCATATAAATAGAGGTCCATGGCATATAATTACCTTGATTTCACAACACTTTTTAAAATAAAATTGTTAAAGTGATTTTTTTCAGCTGATAATTCATTTTACTAAATGTTATGAATAGATATTATTTTCTTCCTAAAATTCTGACACATATTCTCATTTATCAAACTTTTTGCCAAGAGCCAAGCAGCTGTATGTATTTAGAAATAAAAAGTGGAGCAACTTTCTTTTAAAAAATTTTTGGAAGTTGAAATTTCCCTTAGCAAGCACTGAGGTCCATACTGAAAATAAAATTTAATGGCTTTCCTTAAACTTTTTTTTGCTTTGTCGGTGCTTTGGCAATGAGCTGTTTTTATGTATTCCATCCTTATTTTCTCTAGGGATTATATGAAATGAGCATCAATATTATTCTTGGTACTAATTGCCTGAGAAATTGATTTGTTGATGAGTATTTGTTTATGGCTGATGATCCAGACTTACCCTTGACATCCAAGATCAAGCACTTTATGAAATATTGTGGAAATATTTGTAAAATCTCAGGAGTATTTTTTCTCCCTCAAAAAGATTCCATCATACAGTGACAAAAAAGATGGCAAAACTAGGCTGTGGCAGGGTACCATTGTTCCTACGCTAAAGTAAATTAGAGATGAATCTGGCTTACTACGTTTATAATAGTACATCTTAAAATTTTGATCCAAGTGTTTTAATGTAGCTTTTGCAAGAAAAAAATAATGTGGAGTACATGGTGGATTATGGCTTTGTCTTTCTAAAACAGTTATGAGGGGCAGTGAACATCCAATCATCTTTTTTCCTTTCCTACTCGATTGTGATTGATTTGGGATTTTTGTGATTAATGATTGCAGTCATGGGAAGTGAATCATGGTTAGTCAAATTCTTTCTTTTGTTTTTTAACTTGAATCATACAGCTGGAGTATATAAACAGCCTCACATTGCCATAGGGCTCATCTCATATTTGAGCACATGAATTCTGTGAACCCAAGAATATCAATAAAGTTCTGTTTTTTATAATTTCTGTGATTAATCATTTTTCTTCTCTTGGAGAATATTTATAAATTAGGGATCTATCACTTAGAAATTCTCTCTGATAATCAGCTCATTTTGCATTGTATTCCAACAATTATTATGGCCTCCAGAGAGTAATATAGCTAATTGGAGAAATAGCCAGCTGATCAATCATCAGTCAAGTTACTGTTTTTTTTTCTATTGAATACCCAAATATGTGATTTGATGGATTACCCTACTACTTTGGCCATTTTGGTGTTGAATTAACAAAACTAAAACTTTGCCTTTTCCTCCATTGATATTTATCATGAAAGGGCCTATGCTTCTGGTTACAAAACTGATAAATATTGAGATTATTCATGATTTCTGTAACTCTGCCTAAAGAATATACATAGTTGCAACTGATATTAGTTTTATATAAGATGATAAGCATCAGATCAAATTATCTGGATAAGACCTGATATTTGTGTCACATTTGTGAACCCTGGGCCCAACTTGACCTTGAGTTTATCATTCCTGGCCAAAGCCACCTATCGAGACCCCAGGCAGATAACGGTGGAGGTCAGCAAGCTATAGATAGCCAAGCTGGGCCTGCGATTCGCAGAGCAGCCTATGATAGAAAAGATTTTGTTTTGTAATTCTCTGATGAACCTTGTAGGCTCTCTGCAGGCTTCTAATTGTCACACCCAGAGTTGGAAGTCTCTTATGAGAAAAGACCTAGGGGGGTAGTTGAGTGATCAGAGGACTGGGATGTGGCAATGGCAGATTCAGGAGTGGCAAGGTTGATCATCAGAGGAGAAAAACACAAGGAAAAACAGATTTGGCAAGGAATAACGGGAAGAGATATAAAACAAATCATGTGGCAGGGGATGTGGAAGAAAGAACAGGCAGGCTTTGAGGTCAGCAGACCAGGGAATGGAAGTGCTAGAACTCTTCTATGGATAGGCTTAGGAGAAGCAGTCCTCACTTGAAAAGGATCCAGGGACTTGTCTTGAAGTTGCATTTCAAAGCAAATGACTTCAACTAGAGCAGTGGTTTAAACTTGAGCATGCAGCAAAATCACTTGGAGGGCTTCTTAAAACACAGATTGCTGACTTCCACTCCCCAATCCAAGCATTTCTAATTCAGTAGGTTCTGATAGAGGCTGAGAATTTGCATTTCTAACAAGGTCTTCAGTAAGACTTCTCTTGCTGGTCTGAGAACCACTAACATAGAGAGCATGCTCACATGAGGGGCTTGGAGAGTTCCGTGGAGGTTTTGAGGGTAATAAATCCGCCTGGCATGTGGCTGAATTTCTCCATGCCTCACTTCCCTCATTGACAAAGAGAAATAATATTTATCTTGACAGTCTGGAGTAAAGATTAGTGAGAACAAATGTTAAGTGCCTAACATAGTGCCTACTTCATGTTAGGACTTCAAAATATGGTAGCTATGGTGGGAAGAGCAATATAATTAAAGGATACAAACAAGAGGACACAATCACAACACTGGCATTGTAATCACCCGTGGAAATTCTGAGGCTTTGTAAAACAACGTCTTCTTAGTCTTTTCTGACTTCATTCCACTTCCAAGAAGCTTTATATTTTTAAAAAATATATTTTGTTCAAATAGATCTTGTGTAGACTATTATTTATCATGATGTGCAAATCCCCTAACCACATAATTAAGGTATATATAGTTATTTAAAAGCAGATTCTAAAGGGAAGAAAATGAATGGCTATTTTTCCTGTGAAATCAGTATGGAAAAAGTGTGTTTTTCAGGTAAGGTCAAGGTTAAGGGGAAAATATTAGATTTTTTAATTGCAGTTGTTTTCTTTGTTTTACTAAAAAGTGACCTTTTATCAAGCTATCACTTATGGTCCTAATCTTGTGATTGATACATAAGATTCTATTCCAAAATATAAGCACGAAAAGATGATTCCTTCTAATCCAAACACATGTTTTACTTTAAAAGAAAATAAACTATTTATAAAGAATGATTTTTCCTGCCTTCACACCCTTCCGGGCTTCAAACTTCACTTTCAGACTACGAGCTCGTTATCAACAACTTGGTTCAAAGAGATTCTTGTCATTGTTCTGAATGATAACTGAAACAGTTTAGAGGTTCTTGTGATTAAAGAACATGTACTCTTCAGCAACAGTGTTCACCAAATTGGTCTGTTTTACTTTAAAAAGTGCTTTCAAGGCCAGACTTTTTGACTGAGTAACATTTTCTGAAATCACAGTTGTATAAAGTTCCAGATGTTTTCTGATTTTGCTCTAATTGGGAAGAAGAGCAAACATGAGCACCTGAGAGACATTCAGCTTTGAATGAGAGATTATAACTATATGTACAAAACCAAAAGTTTAAGTCCTGACATGTTCTTGTTTGTTCTTTAGATACAGAGTTTTTAAGCCCCCGTTTATCATGGGTGTTTTCAGGTACAAGTGCAGCAAGAGGCATAAGTTATCTGTGTGTATAATTTGTTTACTCATTCATTTAACAAACGTTTATTGAATACAGTCCAGACACTGTTCTAGGGTTGGATTTATACATTTTGCGTATGTAAAGACACCAACAAATTTTTTCATGTACTCTTTCATTGATTTATTCCACAATCACTTGTGGACAATTTATCTTATGCCAAGCACTGTTCTATATTCTGGATTACAAAGGTAAATAAGGCATGACACATGCTTTCAAGGAGTTTATAGTGCAACAGGGAGAGAAACCTAGGTCATCAATTAATTAATTAAACAAATATTGAACAAGCATCCACCACGGGAGAGACAGTGAGCTGGGACTGGAGGATATGCTATAGCAGCGTCCAATCAGACAAGAGCCTTGCCCACGTGAAGCCCTCATGTTCTAGAGAAGAAGACAAAGAGTGAGCAAGTAAACAAATCATCATGTAGTGTTTACTACAGATGGAAAATGGGTTAATGTGACCTATGGTAATTGAGGGAGGGACTACTTTGTAGAGAGTGATGACAGCTCTTCTATAGGTAATGTTAAGCAGACCTGAAGAATGACAATGAGAATGCCACGTGGGAGGTAGGAGGAGTTATAGAGAGTTAGGGGGAATTCAGAGTGTTTGAAGAGCAGAGTGATCCCAGTGCTGCTGGAGAATGATGAGGCTTTGGGATGGGGGAGTGATCTGAGGTGAAGTTGGAGAGGCAGAAGGAGCCAGATCCTAAGGGCTTTGCAGGCCCTGGAGGGACTTTAGGTTTGATTCTTAAAGCAACAGGAACATATTAAAGGACTTAAAGCAGATTACTAACTAACCTGATGACATTTTAAAAAGATCACTCTAGAGGCTGATGGTGTATGGGTTGGAAAGGAGTGGAAGGTGCCAGGGTGGAAGAAAAAAGATGAGTTAAGAGAGTGTTGTAATCAACGAGACCAGAAATGATGTTGGCATGGATTGAGATGAGTGTTGGTAAGGGAGATGAAGAGAAGTGGGTAAGTTATGTTTTAGAAGTAGAACCAATGGGGCTTGCTGATGGATGGAATGTAAATAGATATCTGCAGTGAAGTGTTATAGGTGTTCTGCTAAATGGCCCATATGAAAAAGTGCTGAGTCCTCCTCAGAGTGTGTGGAGTGCCAGGAAAGGCTTGAAAAATGATGGTAATGCTTGAGCTGGGTCTGTAAGGTAAGCTTGTATTCACAGGCAGTCAGGGGATGTGCAGAGCAGAGGAAGGGTGATTTGGATAGATGCACTAGCACGAGTGAAGGCAGAGAAAGGACTGCACGGTTGTGAGGAAGAGCAGACGTGGCAAGAGCCAGGCAGGGTCAGGCACTGCAGTCATACTGAGGAGTTTAGGTGTTATCTGGTAGGATGTGGAGAGATCCGTTACCTGGAAGAAGAGGGCAGCATAATTGTAGTGTGAGGAAAGAGTACTAAATTTCCCTATTAGTAGGAAATCTTTTTTTCCCCCCTGAGGAAGATTTGTCCTGAGCTAACACCTGTGCCAATCTTCCTCTATTTTGTATGTGGGTTGCCGATGAGTGGTGTAAGTCGATGCTCAGGAACTGAACCCGGACTGCTGAAGCAGAGTGTGCCAAACTTAACCACTAGGCCATGGGGCCAGCCCCCAGTGGGAAATCTTTTCAACTCCTTGTTTAGTCATAGCTCAATCAGTTTTTTTTTTTTGGTGATGAAGATTGGCCCTGAGCTAACACCTGTGCCAGTCTTCCTCTATGTGGGAAGCCACCACAGCATGGCTTGATGAGTGGTGTGTAGATCTGTGCCTGGAATCCGAACCCGTGAACCCTGGGACACCAAAATGGAGCACATGAACTTAACCATTATACCACCCTGCTGGCCCCTACCTCAATCAGTTTTGAATACCTTTAGTCTAAATATTGTATTCTTAAATTTTTATAATATGTAAATTTTAAGTTCTCTAAGTCGTTAATATATTGTTAGTATATTGTCCTTTACTAATAAGTAACATTTGCTCTGGCAAGAAAGTCAGCTTCATTATTTGTGGCAAGTACTATAGTACTAGGAGGGCATAGATCATTTATATACAATTAAAATATCTTTCTTTCACACCTTTCTCTCAAATTGTATTCTATCAAACCGATGCTAATTAAACATTAACAATGATTAACTCAGAATCTATTTTATTTTGTCTTCTCCTTGTGCTCTGTAGGTGTGATTCTGATAATTAAAATGACCACAGTGGTCTGGCATCTTCATATCTTATAGCAAATCTCTGGTATTCTTAAGGCTTTTATTTTTTTTTTTTGGTAAGAGGTGTTGTTCTCCATTTTTTTTAAATATAAAAGGTAAGTTTAAGTTTTTCTTGTAGTATGAAAGTTCCTCAATGGAGAATTTTGAGAGCAACTCTAAGTGAAAATGAGATTATAACATAGATTGTCTTGAGACTATAATGAGGTAAAAGTGTTTTGTACCACAAAAGCTACAATCATATTCATTTTGGCATGACCAGCATGTCAAGCACTTTCAAGGTAATGAATACATTCCAGAAAATTGTCTGTATTTTTTCCACACTTTAAATAGCATGAAGATGGTTGAAACAATTTGTTGTGGCATCAAAGGCATAGTGACGGGCGTTGCCCTCACAATTCTGAGGCAGAATTTAGCTTTGGCAGAGGGTGGGTATTTTAATGAGCACTAGCTTACATTTTTCTTGGCATTAGGTTTATATAGGGCCATATTTCTCCCCCTTTGGAAAAAGATACAAAAATGCAAAAAATGACTATAATGGTTAACCAAAATGAGTGCCTGTTGCTGCTAGGTATTTTAAAGAACATCAGGTAGCATTTTGTGAAAGATTTAGTGATTTGCTGCTACCATGTGGGTGTTGTTTAAGTGAGAGAAACATTTTTGAAAATGTGAATAAATTTTTCTCAGGACTTTGCTACATGCAATGAGGTAAAATTCAGGAGAATGTTATATCTACAAAAGTTAATGGGAGTAGTCAACAGTTTGACTTGCTGGTGTTCTGATCCATTACATCTGAGCACAAGAAGAGCTATTGTTTTTTCGAGTGGTAGATACTTGAGTTTCCCAAAATGATATCCAGGACAGCCTTGTTGACTCCATAATCCCACCAGGGATTATTTTTATATGATATATAGGTAGTTTAAGGAAACAAGTTTAGTGTCCAACCCAAGTAAAGATTTAGTAACAAATTTGATACAGACAGCAGTTGATATAGATGGATGTCAGGTTTTCTCCAATTTTAGTCTTATGAGAAAATGGAAGAATATATTCTTATTTTTTCAGGAAAGCAAATGTCTCTCAACACATGCCATATGGGGATGAGGGACAAAATTCTTTCCGAGATTATAGATTTAATTGTACAAAGATCTCCTGACACTTTAGGGAATTTTTACTGCCTTTTGGTGAAGCATCCTACTTCCGCAGTCTTTATATGTTCAGCCCTATTGTATGCTGACATTTGGTATCACTTTTAAAATTAGTTTAAGATGTAATTTTAAAACTTGGTTTTAATTGTTTATAATAACTTATCTGAGAATTTTTTTTGAGCCGAAGACAGGAGAGAAATCCTAACATAGAACTAAGAGTATGTGGCTTGCAAGGTTTATATCATGTGGCTTAAGGATCTCAATTAGATGGCAGCAGGGAAAAGAAAAAAATTTATCAAGACTAAAATAATGGTATTTTAGTCTATATTGAGCCCATCTAATTTAAAGAGTATGAATATAACTTGAAGCACAAGCATTCACATTTTTTGTGTGTGTGAAGAAGACTAGCTCTGAGCTAACATCCGTTGCCAATCCTCTTTTTGCTGAGGAAGACTGGCCCTGGGCTAACATACGTGCCCATCGTCCTCCACTTTATATGGGACACCGCCACAGCATGGCTTGACAAGCGGTGCATTGGTCTGAGCCTGGGATCCGAACCTGTGAACCATGGGCCGCCAAAGCGGAGCGCTGGAACTTGACTGCTACGCTACTGGGCCGGCCCCAGAACAATTCACATTTTATCAGAGGTATAATAAGGTGCATTGTGTAGCATTATTATCATCAGCACCTCCCTCATATAGGATAAACAAACGAACAAACAAATCAAATAAACACATATTTTATTGGGCACCTTCCATGTGCCTAGACTGTATTCGGTGCTATTGAAGAAGGAATTACCACTAAGATGCAGTTTCCTCTCTCAAGGAGCTTCTAAGGTACTAGAGTCATATCATTTTCTTACATTAACTGACAGTAATGCAGGCAGATCTGGTAAGTGGCATCAAGGTAAACAAAGCCAGGAGGTTTTAGGGGTGGAAGGGATCACACGTGCTTGAGGGGAGTTGGATGGGATGGCATTTTAAATGGGATCTGAAAGATTGAAAAGATTTTGACTGTGAGGAAGAATACATTTCAGATGGATAAGCAAAGATGGAAATGTCTGGAGCATATCATGAAAGAATGAGTAGATCGGTTTGGCTGAGAAAGTTTTCTGTAGCGGTTAGGATTAGGCCGGGGAAGGGGGCTGAGTTTCCTATGGAAGGCTTTGATTAGGGGACAGGTGGGTCCTTAATTCTCTAATCAGTAGGGCCATTAATGATTTTTGAGTAGGGTAGTGACATGATCAGAGCTTTTCTAGACAGATAAAATCTCCAATAGTAGTCAGGAAAAATTTGCTTAAGAAGCACGTTGGAGGCATTAAGATCATGTAGGAGGTTCCTGCAATGATCTTGGTGAGAAGTATAAGGACCAGATGGTGCCAGGAAGATGGAAAAGTGGGTGCTGATCCAAGCAGTCCTGAGAAATTTGACTGTGGGAAGCTGGGATTCACAAATGCTATAACCTTTTTCCTTTTATGCCAAGAATTCGTCTTTTATTTTAATAAAAACCTTAATAAAAATTTTAGTTTAATAAAAATTTCATGCCCAGGTGGAAATGAATTCCTTGTGAAATAAACTGAATCTTCCTGTTTGTGCATAAAACTTAAGGGAAATAGAGAAAAGATGCTATCACTTATCAATTTAATCTGTTTCTTGGTGGGTACTCAGCAAAAAACAATAAAAATACCAGTAATGTGGATAATTAATCAAACGAATGCATTTTTATACTAATATGCCTATTGGTTTAAATGTAAGCTATTAAGATAATTTTGATAGTTTGTTTTCTTTCTTTCTTTCTTTTTTTTTTTGTGAGGAAGACCAGCCCTGAGCTAACATCCGTCGCCAATCCTCCTCTTTTTGCTGAGGAAGACTGGCTCTGGGCTAACATCCGTGCCCATCTTCCTCTACTTTATATGGGACGCCGCCACGGCAAGGCTTGACAAGCAGTGTGTCGGCAGGCGCCCGGGATCTGAACCTGCGAACCCTGGGCTGCCAAGCGCGGACTAAACCACTGCGCCACCGGGCTGCCCCCGACAGTTTGTTTTCTTAATAATTTCTCAATAATTATGATTTTTTTCCTCACCAAGAAAATTTTGACCCATATGCTATTAATAAAGATTTCAGGTGTAGATGGGGGTGAGTAGCATTTTTCAATCTGTATTGAACACTTGAAAAATTATTAAGAGTAAATAAAATAAAGCCCTGTCTTTTTATCACAGATTTCCCAACAAAGAAAAATCCTGACAAGGAAGTTCAGTTTTCTTTAACCTTTGTGAATCAGTAAGATGTAAATGCCATCCGTACTAAATCCAAGGTACATGTTGTATTTCCCTGTAATTTCTTCTGTGAACTCTGTATCTTTTGGCTCATATATATATTAGTAGTTGCTGTCTAAAATGGCAAACCTTGATTATTAGCAGATAATATCATTTCTCAAATTACACCTTGACATTTATTCTGAAGTACTTACCCCTGGACAATCTGTTTCACAATAAAACCTTAGCCAAGGTAGCACAAACAGTTGTGAAGTTTTTGAAAAGTGTGTTGCAGTAAAAAAGATGAGAATTTGTTTTTCTAACAATTCTCAGATCTCACATGGAAAATAAACTGCATGTAAATCAGAATAGTATTTAATTTACTGAAAGCATAGTGAACACTTGAATGGATAAGTATAATACATTTATAATGTAGATCTTTAGAATGATATTGGCTGTTTGGCACATTTTCCGCTGCACCAGTTTGCTCTCACTTTAACTTTGAAAATCTATTCAGAGCAGAGGCATATTAGTAAGATGTCAGCCCACAAGCCCTCTCACTTCTATTCCCTGTGCTTTAGCCTTCCTGCCCCAGTGTAAATTAAGGGCAGGATTTGACCTTTAGAACTAGGACTGGTTTCGTAGTATACACACTACCTGTGAAACCACGCCACCTGACTGAGTTGCCTTCCTACATCTACAGGATCTGCTGCTGCCTTTCTTAGCTAATTTCCCTGAGCTCACTACCTTATGTACTCAGTGAAAGCTGAAAGGTCATTTGTGTTTACCCGGATTCTCATTCTTCAGTTCTTGACAAGCTCGGTCCGTTCGCTCACATGTCCCGGATGTGACTGAGGAAATCTGTGGACTGATGGTGCCTGTTTTTATTAAGTGAGTAAAAATAATAACAAATTTCCTAGACTCTGAGATACTGTTGATTTTAAGATACATCTTCAATGTAGAATCTTTATATTAAATATATTCAACAATTTTATTACAAACCTGCACTAGTATACATTTATTCATTCTCAAAAAGCTACTTTGCTAGTGCCATAGTCTATGCCTTCTTACATAATCCAGGCCAGATTCATTATTTCTGAGGATTAATAAATTATTTGGAAGGTTATCAAAGTATACTCCTAGCTTAATATATGAAGTATTGATTTGTGACAGACTACTTTGAAACGTCGTCTAGTATGTAAGCTTCTTCTGCAACAACCCCTCCCGCAATTCAGGATGGAGACATGAAGTTCCATTTTATGGGGGAGTCATCAGGAGTCCAAATCTGCCAGAGTCTTGACTTCTGAGATTAAAAGGCTGCTATGTGGATGATGGGTGGAGAAGATTTCACAGTAATGTTAAAGTGAGACATTCTGATAGGTTGGCCTGATCCCCTCTCTAGTGTGGTCAACCATTCCAGTTTGCCTAGAACTGGGATTTCAGTGCTAAAATTGGGAAAGTCCTGGGAGAACTGGGACAGTTGTTCATCCTACCTATCCCAATACTGCTTTTTGCTCTTTGGAGGAGGCTGAGGGAACAGGGAAGGATAAAGAAACTGAAGTGAAGACACTGAGGGTTTCTGTTACCCAAAGGAATTTGGGGGCAAAGAAGAACAGGTAGAAATATAATTGGATTTTCTCTTAAATTATTTTTTTGGAGATTTGGAGAGTATCACACCCTATTTTGTCAAGATCTACAATATATGCAAGCCCAGCAGTTGGGTCCCACCCCATAAGGGCTTGGAGAAAGCAAGAGAAGTGACAAGAGTGGCCCAGTGAAAGGGCAGTGGAAGAGAAAGAAGTCAAGCATCTTGCCTGGCTTAAAAATCAGAAATGTTGAAATGTTTCATTCCTATAGGCCTAAGTGGTAGAACACAATGTATTTGAGGGGTATATTAGTCAGGGTTCTCCAGAGAGACTGAACCAATGAGAGATTACACACACACACACACACACACACACACACACACACACACACAGATTTATTTTAGAGGAATTAGCTCATGTGATTATGGGAGCTGGCAAGTCTAAAATCTGTAACGCAGGCCAGCAGCTGGCAATCCAGGTAAGAGTTGAAGTTGCAGTGTTGAGTTCAAAATGTGCAGGCTGGAGACTCAGACAGATTATCTATGTTGCAGTCTTGAGGCAGAATTGCTTCTTCTTGGGGAAAACTCCGTCTTTGCTCTTAAGGCCTCCAACTTATTGGGTGAGGCCCAGCCACATTATCAAGGGTAATCTGCTTTACTCAAAGTCTGATTTAAATGTTAATCATATCTGAAAAATACTTTTACAGTGACATCTAGACTGGTGTTTGACCCAAAAACTGGGCACCATAGCCTAGCCAAGTTCACACATAAAATTAATCATCACAAGTCAAATTCAGTGAATCAGGGAAAGGAAAATTGACCCTTTGAGAGGGCAGAGGTGGGGACCCCCAGATAGGGTCTACCTGATGTAGAGTGAAGCTGGGCTTCAGGAAATTACTCATACCAAAAAGCAGTGTAGAGGCCAGATATACACCCACACCGTACCCAATGTGTCTCCTGATAAAGCTGGCATCAGATATCACCCCCATGGAGAAAACAGGTTACGAAAATTTCAGTAGCTGGACCTGCAGTAGACTTGAGCAAGGGAAGCCACGATAACCTGTGATCTCCTCACTGTGAATGCATGCTCAGTTTCTTAAGGGGTTCTTCACCATCCTCCCCTCCCTTCAAGAACGAGCAGCAGGGCCAGGAATGAAGGAAGCAGAGAAAGGTTATGTGGTTCCCGTGATCAGCAAGGAGGTGAGATAACCCTGAGCTGGCTTTTCAAACCATTAGATGGAACTGAATTCACCTGAATGCATCTAGATTTTTATTAGCTAATTTAACATTTTTCCTGTACACAAAAATAGGGTCTTTAGAGTTAATTTCAGATAAAGAGAATTTTAAAATAAAAACAACAAACTTCCATCTTTCTACCCCTCAGTTTGCTGATTTTCAATCATAACTGAAATATCACACTTCTTACATTGAATATCTATTGCTGCAAGTTAAACAGTTTATCTTGAAATTCAGCCAGAAATCTTACCAACGTCTTCTAACTTTGAAAAGTATTTTGCCAATTAGCAGTTTCCAAGTCTGGCTGCATATTAGAATCATCTGGTTATTCCTTTTAAAAACTTCAAATGCTTAGTCCCCTCCTACCCCTCCACAAATCCAATTTAATTGGTCTGAGGCAGAACCTGGGACGTTAGTACTTAAAAAAAAAAGCCAAGTGATTCTAATATGCAGGAAAGCTTTAGATCACTGATAAAAATATGGTGATTTCTATTGCCTTTCACTGCATTGGCTAGTAAATGGCAGGCATGGTAACATTTCAGTTCAAGGCTGAATCACATTGTACTTTTGTGTATCTGTGCAACAACTAGAGATCTGAATTTAAATTAAAATTCAACTGTATGAGGCACTGCTAATGCAATAACTCAAACGTAGTTTAAATTGAGTGAACAAATAACTTTTATTATATGGCTTTAAAAAATCATACGAGTAGAAAATATCAATTACTAATATGTTGCATCTCCCCTTTAATCCCATTAACAATTTTCTTTTTGTCTCACTTAAAAGATATAGCCAGATTAGAGAAATGCTGAAATGAGAAAAAGTATGCATCATAGAGTGAGAGAAATAGGATGATAGAAATAATGGTAATTATAATAACTACCTGTACGGAGTATTTGTTATATGCTAAATGAATATAAATTATTGAATATATTCCTCCCAATTACACATTTTACATGTGAGAAAACTGAGGTTTAGAGAAGTTAAGCCACTAGTCCAAAGTCACTTAGCTGGTAAGAGGTAGACCTGGTCCTCAAACCCAGGAGGGTCTGACACCAAAGTCTGTTTCTTATTCACCCCCTTTATATCTTCCCATTTTTATGTTGAAGAGTAAAATCACCACATTACAGCCAAAGCCTGGGATGGGGTAAGTCTTTGGTTGTTGCTCTGAAGCAGAAATCTTCACATGTCCATAGTACTATGACGGCAAGTCTTGAGAAACGCGGTGAACGTGTTCTGTTGATTGAAGTTCCCAGAGATTATCCTGAAGTGATGAGACTTCATGTTGTTGAGCTCACTAGGTATTTCAAAGCTTCTGAGCACAGCCCATTCCTACTCAAAAATTTTTCTTTCTTTCTTTCCAGTTTGCACACTTTCTATTTCTCTTTCTTGTCTAATTGCACTAGCTAGGACTTCCAGTGTGATGTTGAGTAACAAGGTGAGAGAGGGCATCCTACCTTATTCCCAGCTTAAGAGGAAAGCCTCCAGTCTCTCACCAAGTATTATGTTAGCACAGGTTTTTCATATATACTCTTTCCTAGGTTAAGGAAGTTCCTGTATATATTTAGAGTTTTTTGCAAAAATTTTTAAAGAATCAAAACAGACATGCTTTCAGAAGTGGTTTGTGAAAATATATGAACAAGAATACATATTTTGCAGAGTTGTTGGATCATTTAACTAAATCTCCTGTGTACATCACTGTCTTTATCCTGACCTGTGACAAAATAGCTCTGAGATTTCTATGGTTAGTCTTTCAGACATTCTTAGGACTGCCCACCTTTTACACTTTATATGCCAGCGTATGGTAAAACGTTTTAGATCCATATTACATGATAACAACAGGCAATGCCTGAAGGGCCTTTCCATTTTACATACGATGCAGTTCAGGAAGAAACTCCTACCTCAGGAGCAATTCTGAACATCTGAGCTCACAAAAAGGACTTCCATAATCTTCGTAGAGGAGCAGCAGTAAATCAATGCAATATTAAGTCTAGGAAGAGATAAAGGTGGAAGAAACAGTTTAGAGGCACTTTCCTATGAAACACAAGCAGATAAAATTCCAGTGTTAATGCTCAATTTTAAATGAATGAAATTCCACTGCCCAAGAACAGATACTTAGAATGACTGCCTCAGTTATTCTTAGATAATAACTTGGGATTGTATGTATGTAGGCATTGCTAAGGACTGAATTCTTTTGTCCCCCCAAATTCATATGTTAAAGCCCTAACCACAAATGTGATGGTATTTAGAGATGGGGCCTTTGGGAGGTAATTATGATTAGATCAGGTTATGAGAGTGGTTCCTGATCTAATGGGATCAGTGCCCGTATAAGAAGAGACACCAAAGAGCTCACTGGCTCTCTGTCTCCCTGAGCTCAAAAAGAAGTTAAGAGAAGAGGCTTCAGAATGAAAGCTATCTTGCAGGTACCTTGATCTTGGACATCCCGGCCTCCAGGACTGTGAGAAACAAATTTCTGTTGTTTTAGCCACCCAGGCTGTGGTATTTTGTTATGGCAGCATGGGCAGACTAATACATGCAATATTCCCAAGCTTTTCTATTTTACGTTTAATTATAAGAGTAATTTTACCTATCATAAACTATTGAAGAATATAGAGAGGTATACAGAAAAATTCAATAATCTTTCCCTCCTTTTCCATCTTTTGGTTATAACTAACATTAACTGTTCAGAACAGTACTTCCTAACATTAGTGGGCATACCTGTCACTTTGGGAATCTTGTTAAAATGAAGATTCATATTGAATAGGTCCAGAGTGGGACCTGAGATTCTTCCTTTCTAAAATGATCCCAAGATGCTACTATTGACCTGAGGACACATTTGAGTAGCAAGGATTTATAGTGTATTTTCCACAATTTCTCTATGTTTATATAAACAAGTCCAAAGTGTGTTTAAACACACAGTGTTTTTTCCCTTAAAACAGAAGAGGTTATGGTATACATATTATTCTATACATACTTGACTTTTTTCAATTAAAAAAATAAGATGGTTATCTTTATAGGACAACATATGCAGATTTGACTCACTCAATTTATAGGTATAGTGCAAACATTGAAAACTGGAAAAACAAAGAAACCTGCATAACTAGTTCTTCCTGTGGCTCTGAAAATAATATAAAACCAAATAACTGAGTCAAATGATGGCCATGCATAGAGTTTGCTAGATACGTGAATAAGATCACCACTGTTGAAGACCTTGGGAAGCCTTGGTTTCAATGTTATGGTGGGGATTATAGGAATCAAGCTTCTCTCACAAACAATAATCTGAGGTTATAAATTAGTTTGCAGATTTCCCGAGCCAAAAAAGAAAACTAAGTCAATTTAAAGTAAAAATATGTTATATTAAATGTGTTTGCTTTCATATTTTATGTATTGTTTCAATTGGGTATAGACAACAATCCAGACGTTTTTGCAATATTTAACTATAAGCAATTAAAAATATGTAAGTTAAATGTAGTAAATTTATCAAGGAAAATCTTGAGTTATGTATATTTAAATAATTAATTTTTCACTTCTAAGCTTTTAAAGTTTGTTCACCTATTCTAAATATGTTTATATTCTGTAGGCAACAAGACAGAATGAAAGTATAAATGTTGGAGTTGAACAGATAGGATTTCATGTCTTAGTTTTCAACCACTTGCAAGCTTAGTTTCCCTGTTCCTGAGTTTTCTCCTAAGTAAAAATAAGATGATGGTAGCTCCCTTTTAGAATTGTTAAGAACAAGACTACAAGACTATGTGAAATGCAAAACAAAGTGACTGCCAAATAATAGGTACTCAGTAAATGAAATAAATGATTATGCCTGCTACAGGAAACTTTGAAGCACTCTTTCAAAACTCATTTTGAATGTGAGGTGCAGTGCCTTCATCCTTGAGGGAGTTTTTGGCTTTTTAAACAGTCAGAGGTGCTTCTAAGACATATCTGGTAAATAAGAGAGCAATTAGAGTAGGCAATACCTGAGGTTATCTTCTTTTCAAATTAAAAACTGTAATTATAAAGTAAAAGCTCATTTTTTGTTAGCTTATGTTAGGAGGTCACCAAGAGGATGTGTTCACAAGTTGACCCATGAGCTGGACCTCAGAGGCTCCTCACCCCCTCCCCTGTCATTGGAATGTACATTCCGCCCAATCTCCCCACGGTGGCAGCTGTTTTCAAGGACTCAGCCTTGAGAGGCAGTCAGTACACTGACTATACCATCCGGACAGTTTACATGACTGAACCCAGTTAAGCCCTTTATACAAACTTTTAAGATTCTCATAGGTGGGTGTGGAGATCTACTCCTCTTGTGGCCACCAAGACAAGCCTCATATGCAAGTTTCCTTGCTTGTTAAACCTGCCACCTACCAATCTGGAGTGGTCTGCCTTTCTTCAGTATCTCCTTGCCCTCCATGTACATGGATCAATTTGCAAACCAATAGCTTGTTAAGCTGATTCTGTAAATGATTTGAACAGGTTATATAATTTTATTAAAAGAATCTGAGTTCTACAATTTTTTTGAAAAAAATATCTGGTGTCATTGAAGGAAGTGTAAATTGGGCTCTATGAGCTCTCATATAATATTAAAAATAGTTTCGTTGCTTTTTTATTTTCAATATAATGTATTTTAAAGGAAATTACAGTTATCATGACATTTCACCTCTAAATATTTTATTTATGTCATAAAATTAAGACCATACTTTTAGATAATAAAACAAAATCATCACACTCCAAAAAATTAGTGACAAAGCCAGCTAATACTCAGTCCATATTCAAATTTTCCTGGTTGGTCTCCCAAATGTTTTTCACAGGTGGTTTGTGCAAACCAGGATCCTGTCCAGCACCACACATCACGTTGGTTGATATATCCCTTAAGTCTCTGACTCACTAACAGTGTCTTTCTTTATAATATTAAATTGTTGAGAAGAATGAATCAGTTGTCCTGTGAATTATCCCACCTTTCAGATTTGTTTTGATTATTTGGAGGAAGGAGTGTCATTTGGTTTATTCCACTCTGCCCTGTCTTTTCTGTAGCCCAGAAAGAAGGTGTAAAGGTTTGATTAGGATTCAAGGTAAATATTTTTGGTGAGATTTGGTAATGTTGCCTACATTATGTCTCATTTTAAAATCATATCTCAAACTGTCTTATTGAAACATTTGTAGAACACTTCATAGTATTTTCTGACTTGTAAATTTGTAATGTTTATAACATATAGGCATATTTCTAAAATGTGAACAAAAAGAAAAAATTTCCAGAACATCTCAAGCAACTTCAAAATTCATCTCTAAAACCAGAACTCAACCCTAACTTCCTCTCTTCCTTCCTGCCTCTGCTCCTCCCATTCTCCCCGTCTCCCCTCCTTCCCTCCTTCCTTCCTTCTTTCCTTTCAATACTGAGGTTATAAATGGTCTGTTATATGAAAGCTGCTACTTATGCAAAGACCTTGGGGTAATAGAACCATTCAGTCCAGGAGTAAGTAATGAATGGAGGATTTCTTGACTTAAATTTATTTTGAATGCTGTATTTTTGTTACAAAACTTATATTAAATGTCAGTACTGTAGTGTATTTTTTAGGTATGATTGGGCCAAGCAGCATAATATAGCAAGAATAAAAATACACCATCTTCAAGACAGGAGCCAGTTCTTGATCTGAGTCATCTTTGATGTGGCTGGCGGTATATAAAGTGTTCATATTTTTATTTTTAGGTGTTTACCTCTGACATCTGAGGATTTGATAGGATTAGGAACAGAAATACAGATGTCTCAGATGAAAGTCATTTTGGAAAGATATTCTGCCCAGCTCTTCAAATCCAAGATATTTGAACTTTATATAAGATAAAGAGAAACATTTTGATGGAATCAAATCAAGCCTAAATGTCATGGAATAGATGTCTCATCCAACTGAAAAATGAGTATTTTTTTTAAATTTAAAGCACAATATGCAAACAGAAAGTGCAGAAATCATAAGTGTACAACTTGAATAATCACAAAATGAACAGATGCATTATCAGCACACAGATTAACAAAAAGAGAACATTACCTGTACTCCAGAAGACCCCATTGTGCCCTCTTCTAGTCTCTGCTCCACCAGGGATATCAACTCTTCCAACTTCTAAACCATTGATTAGTTTTTCTTGTTTTTTGAACTCTCTATTAAAATAATCATACATAATGTACTCTTTTGTGGCTGCCTTTTTAAATTAGCGTAGATGTTTTAATATTAATTTTTACTTTTATATGTGTGTTGTGCAGGGTCCTACAGTGAACATAAGTATTTGAGTTGGGCAAACTGGAATGAAAATCTTGAGCCTGCCATTTACTAATTGTATTAGCCTTCAGTAAGGTGCTTAACCTCTCTGGGCTTCAGTTTCTTCACTAGTAAAATGGAAATGTTAATACTCTCTTAAATACCTGCTGGGAGGATTAAATGAAGTACTATGTGTAAAGTACCTGGAAACTAGTAGAAGCTCAATAGTTGCTAGTCTCTTCACCCCACCCTCCTTCACCCCCCACCTTGTCAATTAAAACGTACTAGTGAGAAAAAACAATTTTAGTATTCCACTTGCAAGCTAAAAAAGATTTTGTCATGAGAGATCCATATGTTGTTCAAAGGAACACAATAATCTTTGCTTGAAGTTTTAAAGAACCATAGATTTTTTTTTTCTTCCTTTAAATTCTAGCAAGTTAAACCTGTAGTACTTCTATTGATGTAGCATTGGGAAGACTTCAATTTTTATCAAATGCCAAAGGAGATGTCAAGTACCCATAGGACTCATGCTCATTACAGGCAGTTATGAAGCCAGGAGATGGAAAGCAAGCGCCACCTTCCCACAGTGAGTTCTTTCCCCTCTCCTTCCCACTTGGCTAATGAGGGGTTCTCAGACATTATATTCCTCTTAAATTCAGTGGAATAAGTGTTTCTCTTTGAGACGTCAGTGTGTTTAAAAATAAAGATATTTAATGTGGACAGTTGTGTTTACTGTTTGTACTAAAATTAATGCTTGAAAATGATCAAATGAGATAAATTGATCTAATTCAAAGTTTCAATAAATTTGTATATGTTCTGAAAAATATTTCTTTTTAAAAAACACTGAGTTTAGTTTTGGAGGGCAAACCGACAGATAACTTTCAGGAAAGCCTAAAAGTTACTTTTTTTCCCAGAAATGGAAATGAAAAAATATAATGTAACTAATAATATCATTTAATTGCTAACAATATTATTTGATTGTTTCCATAACTGGTGAGGCATCTGAGTATTTTTGCTCTATTTTAATTTAAAATAAGTATAATTAAAGGTAGTTTTGTTTCTCCACAAAGTATATCAATTGGTGTTCTTCCTTACTCTTTATTGTTATTGTGAGGCTTAGAAGATAATGGATGTTAAAGCTCTTTTGCATACTAATATAAGATGAAAATATTTAGATTTTTATTTTTGTGTAGGCATGATTTACTAGTATGTTAGATAGGGCATGAAGATCTGTCTATGCCAACCAATGTCCAAAGATTTTTATCCTTTATTCATAAAATATTATTCAGCATGGTGTAGGTCTTTTCAACCACTTTTCTTGTCTGCCCAGTCTAACTGTGCATGTCTCTAACCTAAACCGCTGGCTTAGAAAATTGAAGTTAAAAAGTCCACCAGAGCCTCTACGGAAGCTAGATAGCTCAGAACCTGAGCAGTACACTGTAGCTCTGTTTCCTTGCTCTATTACCAAAACAGTCACTTTTTATTGAAAAAGATCAGTCACCAAGGAACCTATATTATTCTTCTCACACATAGATGGCGCTACTGACCCACCATCACAGAGACCTTCACTCAGTTTTCACTACTGACTGTGGATAAACATCAATCAATCTACCTCTGGTCTCCAGATAGTTTCTATTTCTGGAGAGCTAACTGGGATTATGGATGGACTGAGGTCCTTAATGAGGAGCTGTTATTATTGTGTGTAACCAATCGTGCTAATATTTAGAAACAGCAACATATTGGTTGACTGGACTTTTCATGTTTCAACTGATTAATTGGTTGGTATTGTGAGTGAAGACAAGAGAGTGTGACTTGGACCCTTTTACTTTAGTTAATTGTTTGTAAGATGCTGGGTACTTCATTTCATCTTCTTTGCATCTGTTTTCCAATTTTGAATGGGAAGGAAGGAGCTAACATTTAGTTATATGCCTTCTAGTATATGCCAGTCCCTGGGCTATTTATAAATGATATCTTATTTCATCCCCTCATCCCTAAGGAGGATGGCTTACTATCTTTGTTTCACACATGATAAAGATGAAGGTCAAAGACATTCTATGGCCTGAGATCTCATGACAAATATGTCATCATGGTGTTGCGGCTCAAGCCTCGTTCTATATGATTTAAGATCTGACTTCAAGTGCTCCTTTACTTTAAACCTGTTCTGGGAATAATAATACTCATCTTATAATATAACTTCAGTACAAACCTTATACTAACATGGCTTATTGCTGCCATGGGAAAATGTAAATAATAGCCCTTTGGAAGGATAAAATCCATCAGATGTTCTTTTAGAAACCTTCACTGAACTGAGTCACCAGATTAACCAATGTTCTCCTTCTCTATAGGATATACTGACTTATGTAAGTGAGGATTTAGAAATATATAAAATATACCTGTGGTTGCTTTATGTTATCTAGTGCAAACCTATCAACTAGAATTGTGATATTTAAAATTTATGAATACACATTCACAATTTTATCAAGGATGCCAAGAATCTGACTACTTCTAAGTCCGTGGGAATCATAAGATATATATATATATATAAATTTTGGAGGGGAGGGTGAGAGAAAGCATTTTATAAAAAATTGGCTACTTTTGATGATTTGGCAAGATACTTTACTATATCATTTATGCCGACTGCTTCTGAAGATTATCAGGGACAAGAGGGAAAAAATTTGCTACCCATTGTTTTGAAATTTGAAAATGTCTAGAAATGCCTAGCTAGGTTCTCTCTCATATACCCAATCTAATGTGATTATGTCAGATATACTTATTCCTCTTCTCTAAGCACTATATTAGTGGGATTTTATGAAACATAATGCTTTTTTCCTATGTAAATTTTCTAAAAAAGAAAGGTGCACTTTGATTACATTCTGTAACTTGATTATACGGTTCCTAAGTCTTTAAAATTTAGTTAGATTTTAAGATCTTCTCAATTCTTTGCATTTAGGCTACTTGTCATAACCATTCGGTAAATAAAGCCCAAGGGAGAATCTATGGTGTGTTGGGGGAGGATGCCCAACAAAGACACCAACACAGGAGCAGCATCAGAGGCCAGTGATTCTAGGCAAGGAGACATGAAGACCTTGGGGTGAAAGAAAATTTGAAAGTGGGATATCCTTCAAGAGATAAACAACAAAAGGGGTATGTACGATCACCATGAGTCAGAAGTTCAAAGTGAGTCAGAGATTTGATGTTCACTTAAGAGGGCGCAGGTCTGGTGATTGGTAGATGGCTCTAGACCAAGAATTTGGTTGTGATCTTGACAGCTAGGAATTGAAAGGTGGATAAAATCTAAGGCCTCCCGGAGGCCTTAGAGGAGAGAGGAGAGAGGGTGGTGCAGGATGCCCAGCTAATGGGAGAACTGGATCTTAGGAAACTTGGTAATTGAATAGAATATTGAAAAAGAATCTCTGAACTCAGGTTACATAGCAGGGGGGTTCTTTCACCTGGGGAAGAAAAAAAGTTTCATATACTGTCCATTTTATATTATACTTGTCCCTCTTCCTGTTACATATACCCTTCTGCTTATATCCTGGCTCTTACTGATTTTGCTTTTTGTCAGCACTTTTCACCTGTAGTTATGCTCCTCTCGCTTCTACTTTAGCAGTTTTCCCCTCTTTCTTGGATAGTCTTAACAGCATTTAGAGTTTCAAACATAATCCAGGATCTTTCTGTATAATTAAAAAAGCAAAAAAATTCTTTCATCACAAGTCTACTTCTAGATTCTACCACATTTCAATGTTTTCCTCTGCAGGATAAAACAAACAAAAATAACAACAAACCCCAACCTATCAAGAGTTGTGTACATTTTCCAGTCCTCATTTCTCACTTTTTCATTCACTCTCCAGCGATTTGGCTTCCATCTCCATTCCTCTCTAAAACTGTCATTTCAAGATTTCCGTGTTATCAGATCCAAAGGATACTTCTCGGTCTTCATTTTCCTGTATTTCTTAGCAGTATTCAACACAGATGACCACTCACTTTGTATTGAAACAATTTTTTTCTTGGCCTCTAGGACACCCTATTCTCTTGGTTACCTGTGTAAGGAATAATTTGACTTGGGAATAAGCAAAAGAGATCACTGGATATCCTTTTAATGCCATGCTGGAGCCTCTGTGGATTATCTGATTCTATGGGGCCTGTGAGGCTTGCCTTTGAGCTACTTTACAACTGGGAATTATAGATAACTGAAAGCAATGGAAATAATTCTTGTCTTGTCTTGACATGAAAATAAGTTCTACCTGGTGGGGGAAACAATTCTCACCCTACCCCCTTTCTTTTCCACGTCAGTAAATGTTAATATCATCTAGCCAATTGCTCCAGCGAGAAACTCAAACTCCATGTCATTTTATCCGTAAATAATCTCTGTCTCTTCTACCTTAAAGTATCTTGAATTGTTACTTGTCTTAATTTTCACTGTCACCACCACATCATCTCTTGCCTGGACCATGGTAATGGCTGTCTGGTTTTTCTTGCTTACTACTTCCATTCTTGCCCTTCTGTATTCCATTTGCTTCCAGGCAGCCAGATGAATCTTTTTGAACGTAGATTACTTCACTTTAATACATAAAACCCTTTAACACCTCCCAATTTCATTTGGAATAAAATTCAAATTCCTTCCTATGGCGTACATAGTCCTTTGTCTGTCTCCCTAAATCATTTCTGTTATTAATCTCTGCCTCACGTACTATGCTCTAGCTCTAGAGGACTTGTTTCTTTTCCTTGAATAATCACAAAACTGTCCTGTTTCCCAGACTTTACACTTACTGTCTCCTCTATCTAGAGTGTATTCTGTCTGATTTTTTGTAAGTTTTTCTCTTTCCTGTTTGCATCTGAAAAAGGCATCTTCATGTTTCAAATCACCTTCCTCAAAGAGGCCTCCCTTACCCTGCCTAAAGTAGTCTCATCTCCCCTTTTTGTCCGTCATACCACTCAGTCTTTTTCCTTCACATTTACCACAAACCACAATATCTTTCTTTGAATTTTTAAAACTGATTTTATTTGTTTATGGTCTGCCCAGCTCTGCCTTCTCCCCTTCCCCCTTCCTCCACAGAATGCAATACAGCAGGGAAGCAGATACCTTGCTTGCCCTTTTCATCCTCCAGGATGAAAAGTGAATCCAGGATACACTCTGGATCATAACAGGCACTTAAAATACTTTTTAAGACTAAATGAATAAATGGAGTATTAATCTTATATTTTTGGTGCAATAATTTATCCATGTCTACCTTGATCTCTCTGCTATAGAAGATGACATGTAACTGGAAAGTTGTACTCACTGTTGTATTCCTAGGACAGGTATCATGTCTGATTCATAGTAGGCACTCAATAAATACTTTTAAAATGAATTAATGAATGAATTAAGTAACATAATCCCAAGGTCAGAACAGATTCCTAGCTGCCACTGCTGTATGCCAGCTTACTGCTCCTGTATTTGAGACCAAATGGGTACCTAATTCTGGCACAGGACTGAGTCTGGAGATGACGGATGATGAGATGTTGGTAACTCAGTTACAGGAGTATGCAGGAAACAAGCAGACCATTGTACTACTGTTAGCCCTTGGTCTTTTTTTAATGACTAGTTTTTGACTCAGACGATATATGGGATCTCAAATTCTATGCATCTATGAAGTTAGAGTTCTTTTGTATTCTTTTCAATTAATTAATAGCCTTATCCATTTAATAATGGAACACATTCTATTTTATCCATGCTTTCTCTCCAACCAGAAACTTTCCTGACAGAGGATAACTTTGCTTTTGTTGGCTGTCTGATAACCATATCTGTAAGTTTTATTTGAGTATATTTTAGTAGTTAAGGAGTTAAATTACACTGCCTAAATCGGGCTGACTTTTTCTCAACTCCAAACACTGAAAAATCCCCAATTAAAAATTTAATACAAGTCACATTTCTGGGAAAGCTTAACAGAAACCATGTTAAAAGTAACAGAGATTTAAGACATATTTTGAATATTTTTCTGGAAATTATGTATAAAAATATAAATTATTAGCAGGAAAAATAGACAAGGCTTATTTTTCTTGCATTCATGTTTCTTAAAAACCACAGAAACTGAAATATCCAAAACAAACTGCAAACGGAGCAAAAATGAGAGGATGTAGCACACAGTTTCTTTTGTTTAGAACAGAAATCTCGAATGGGGAGCTTTTATTTAAGCAGGTAGAAAATTATTTTTAATGGAACTAATGCAACATAGACTTATACAAATCTATTATATGAATAATGTCTCATTTCAATTTATTCTGATTATAATGTTTTAGGATCAGTTTGGCTTGCTAGGAAATCTTGAATTTGGATAATTTTTAAATATGAATACTGATGTTTAAAAAAGAGTCTATTTTACTTAGAGCAAAAGGAAATTCAGCTTTGTTGGTGACTGTTCATTAATGTGAGAGTAGAAGAATTGCTATAAACTCAGATAAGACCTAATTCCTTAAAACTATTCATAATTTAGGAATAATTCCGTGATAGAAATTGACTGAATATATAAATATATAAAATAAAAAGATACAAATTGAGTAAGAATTTAATAAATTCAATGACAATTAGGTACAACTAAGACAACTTTTGGGATAATGGAAAGGATCTTAGATAGAGCATGAGAACTCTGTATTCTAATTCAAGGTCTGACCTTAATTTATTTTATTCTAGGACAGACAGATAAATTTATCCCAGTGAACTAGGAATTTTCATCTAAACATTGAGGGGATGAAACATCTTAACTTTCCATGTTTATACTTAAAACTCAGGCCATCATTAAACAATAGGATATAAGGAGTCATGATCAAGCCTTAATTTATCCACTGCTGTACTTAAATCTTATATTTGCATAGAAAAAAAATCAAAGAGTCTAGTCCAAGGGTCTTTTTATACATCACACTTCTTGAGAATTATCTGAATGGTTATATTTGCCTCTTTTCCCACTTTTGATTTCCTGATCTAAGTGAGTCTTATGGCTATGATCAGTTCTTGGATTCCTTATTCTTAAACTTAAAAGGGTCAAAGAAAAGAATTGTCTTGATTGTAGAAACCCTTCTCACTCCCTGTCCTACTTGGAATTGTTTGTTTAACATACTACTTCATCTACTCTGCTACCTACCTGGATTTCTTTACAAAATTTTGAATTAATTATGTTTTTGTCTTGCTTATAAACCTTTAAAGAATATTGGAACATATATGGCTATGAGTATAGAGAATATAACTTAATATAACAAATAGTTATTAAACATTTGGAAAAATTGTAACCTCGTGCTAATGTTATTTATTCTTTTTTTGGAGAAAGAGAGTAATATAGTTGATCCAATAATATTGTGAAGTAGATAAGAAAATTTTCTATTGCCTGTACACATATGAAAATAATATAAGAAAAAATAAATAAATTACCTAAGATACCTAATGAGTAAATGGAAAACTAGGAAATAAACTTCATATCTGGTATTAAAGTAAAAATACTAAGATGCTATATT
This sequence comes from Tapirus indicus, assembly GCA_031878705.1. Classification (NCBI taxonomy): domain Eukaryota; kingdom Metazoa; phylum Chordata; class Mammalia; order Perissodactyla; family Tapiridae; genus Tapirus; species Tapirus indicus. The sequence goes on from CM062933.1 coordinate 7,981,532, forward strand.
AGATTACAGCTAAACCAGTTTTTGTGTGTGTGTGTGTGAGGAAGATTAGCCCTGAGTTAACATCTCTTGCCAATCCTACTCTTTTTGCTGAGGAAGATTGGCCCTGGGCTAACCTCCGTGCCCATCTTCTTCTACTTTATATGGGACGCCGCCGCGGCGTGGATCAACAAGCAGTGTGTTGGTCCACACCCGGGATCTGAACCTGCGAATCCTGGGCTGCCAAAGCGGAGCGCACGAACTTACCCGCTACACCACCAGGCCAGCCCCTAAACCAGTTTTAAATCATTGAAAGCTTGAATTCATTATGCATTGCATAGTGTATAAAGTGATTCATATAATAGGTCAAGAAAATTTATGTCCTATTATTTAAAATTAATCCAAACCATCATTAAGTTTGTTTAGTAATGAATGTTGAAAAAGAGAGAAATAAATATTACAAGTTAGAGGAGACTCTTCTTATTGTTAAGTTTTTCTGTTAAGCAGAATAAACCAGAAACATCATGATCCAGTGTGCCTATGGCAAATATTTACAATTTTAGCAAAAGCATGTAGCTTTCTCTAAATTTCTGCCAGAGAAACCATGTTCACTGCATGGGAGAATTTTCTTTTTTTCAGTTTCAGGCTCTAGGAATGACTACTGTTATGGATTGAATGTTTAAGTCTCTTCAAAATTCATATTTTGAAAAATGCTAATCTCTAGTGTGTTAGGAGGTGGGGCCTTTGGGAGGTAGGTAGATCATGAGGGTGGAGCCCTCTGAAGGGAATTAGTGCTCTTATAGGAAGAGACAGGAGAGTTTACTTTTCTCTCTGCCATGTGAGGATACAATGAGGAGCCAGTCACCTGCACACCAGGAAGAGTGCTCTCACCTGACACTGGGTCCAGCATCTTGCTCTTGGACTTCCCAGCCACTCACTGGTATTCTGTTATAGCAGTCTGAACTGACTAGGACAGCAACTTATCAAAGTAGTTATCCCACAGTTACAAAACTTACTGGCAGCACCTCGCTGTGCCAAAATCTATTGTCTATGTTCAGTTACTGAGTTTTAAAAATGCTGCCACTGATTTCATCCTGCAACTACTTAAACCCTGAAGTAACCTTGAAGTCGCTTGGTTCTCTTGATCTTTGGTCATGTATTCACTTTGACATTATCTAGAGTTTTTCCCAACTGGTATATCTATATCTGTTCTACATCGACCACTTGATGGACCATTATCTTGCCTAACCTTTGAACAATTGCCTTTCATTGCCTTACAATAAGTGAATTTGCTCACCTCCCATATTGTGGTGGTTAGACCAGGTAGACCATGATGAAGCGGAGACCTCAGACCAATAGGAGCCTGTGAACCCACAGTATAAGGAGATCTGAATAACTGGGTTACCATAAAACAGTAAAAAGATGATTATTTTGTGGAAATATTCTAGTAGAACTGTTTAAGTTTGACTTTAATTTATTAGAATCATTTGAAAGGTAATTGTGGTCCCAGGTTCTTCCTTTGATTATATAGTTTAGGAATTCAGCCATTTTGAAATTTTGTTTTAAAATTTTATAGTCTTTTCAAATTAGGTTATGTAACTATCTTGATTTACCTTCAGATTGAATTGTTAAGGTGAATAGTTTTATTTTGATTTGAACATGCCCAGAAAGCATATTTTTGGTGTGAAATGTCAAAGTATGTTTTTCTTCCTTACACGAAAATAGCTTGCAGATTTGGTTGACATTTGATATAAAGTGATTTCTATAGTTTGAGGCACAAGTGAACTTCAGTTTTAACCTTGTAATGATTATACATGTTTATGGAAAATGAGTTGAAATGTAGAACTGCAATCACTGTCTGCTTTTTCCAGACTTTGCCAGGCCTAAATGCCTTCTTATTTAGAGAACTTTCCATGCCTTTGGGTTACTAAGAATCAAAGTAATGTAAACGGGTACATTTTTATTTGGTTGAATATGTAGCCAAAAAGGCAGTATCTATAAACTTTATTCACGATTTCATATTTTGCATGGGCTTTGCCTATGGCTCTTGGAACACAATGGTGGTATATCAGGAAGAGGGGAGTAAACCATTCTGGAGAAATGGCCTAGCTTAGGGCTGGCACTCAAGGAGGCAGATCAGAAAGAAGTTACAGTATTTCAGAGCACAGTGCAATCTTGGGCTGATCTGTGGTGGCGTTCATAGTTAAAGGCCCTGCCTGGTAGGTGGGTGCTTAGCAGCAAATTAAATGCTTATACTTAGGCTGGTGGCACTCTCTTGGATCCAAGGGGAACTCAAGAAATTTAAAATTAGACCTTAGCTAGTAGCCAAAAGGACTAGGTCGGGACTCATCTCCCGAAGGAGAGAGAGCTGGCTAGAGCCAGGAAAGTTTTCAGAAGGTTTTCCTGGCCAAATTGGCTGAGTTCAGAGTGCTAGTACCAGAGGTATATTGGATCACACACTAGGGAGTGGGGCAAAGCCCAAATATACAGAATTTGTGCAGATGGGGAAAAGACAAACAAATACTGGGTTTTACTGATCCAGTTATGGGGATTCTAGCTAACTCTAGACCCCACTTACTACCCGGGAGATGGTCTTGCAATGCTATTCTCATTGGCTTGAGGATGGAGGAGTCTTGAGCCTCTGGCTGAGGGTCCTCAGTTACTGGTGATGAATAAACAGGAATGAAAGTACGTGAGATCTCTAGAACAAATATTTTCAACTCAGTCAACTGATAGGTTTTACAGTTTTCCTTTTAATTGGTCTGATTAATTGATTGAATTAATCTTTTACTTTAGGATTGTATGGATGCAATCTAAAGTACATGGTATTTAGTTCTTCTGCAAGATCTTGAGTTCTTACAAACTGAATTTTAAAATTTCTTTTTTCATCTGAAGTATTTAAAACTATATAATAGAGTCTAATGTTAAGCACATTTTAAAATATTTGAGTCATATTGAAAGTAATTTCAGGTAAAATGTTTGGAACTTTTTATTGAAGTATAAAATACATTGAGGAAAGTGTACACATTATAAGTGTCCAACTCAATGAATGTTCACAAACTGAACATGTCCAGACCAAGGAATAGAATGTTACTGGCATCCCAGGGGCCTCTTTAATTCCCTCTTCTAGTTATTAATTCCCAAAGAATAACCACTCTCTTGAGAATAGATAAGTTCTGTGTGTCTTTGAACTTTATGTGAAATGAATCATATAATATATACTCTTTTGTGTCTGGTTTCTTTTACTCAATATTATGCTGTGAGACTTCTCAATGTTGCTCTTAGTCATAGATCATTTATTATCATTGCTGTGCAGTATTCCACTGTATGAACATATCATAATTTCTTTTATCATTTCTGTTGGTGAACATTGAGGTAGTGTCTTACATTCGTGCTATTATGTACACTGTTGCTATGAATATTCCAGTATGCATCTTTTGCTAAACATATGTACACATTTCTATGGATACTGTGGACTGGAATTGCTGGGTTGTGTATAAGTGAAACTTTTTCACGTGCTATTGAAGTTTGTAGTTTTATCAGTTGGCCAATCCCAGAGATTTTCTATGGTCACAAATATATCACAGATTTACCCTATTCTTGCTCTACATGATTTTTATTGGCCTACTTTTTGCCAAAGTTTTTACATGGAGGTTTAATGATGTATCTCTTTCCTCTGTTATACATTTAGAATTTCCCAAATATTAACTCTGAAGCATAAGTACTGTAATTTTAATGAGGAGATAAAGAACACAGCAGCCATTTTTGTAGTTTTAAAAATTCATACATCAGTCTATTTGGTTTTTAAGCTTTATCCACAATGATAGAGAAGAAATATTAACATAACATAATATAAGATTGTTCTTTTTAAAAATTGACCATGTTAAAATCTGACATTTCAGAACAAGTAAATACATTTTTTCCCCCATTAAAACAGTTTTGCTTTACAAAAGGATCAATTCCAACCTTTTTTTTCTTGATTTTTTTAAAACAAATTTTATTTTTAGAACAGTTTTAGGTTTATAGAAAAATTGAGAGGCTAGTACAGAGAGTTTTCATATACCCCACACAGTTTCTCCTATTGTTAATATCTTACAAGTATAGTACAATTATCACAATTAATAAACCAATATTGATACATTATTATTAACTAATGTCAATAGTTTATTCAGATTTCTGTAGATTTTAACTGATTTTTCTGTCCCAGGATCCATCCAGGACCCCACATTGCATTTAGTCATCCTATCTCCTTAGGCTCCTCTTGGCTGTGACAGTTTCTCAGATTTTCTTTTTTCTTTGTGACCTTGAGAGTTTTGAAGAATACTGGTCAGATATTTTGTAGAATGTACCTCAATTGGGATTTTTCTGATGTTTTCTTTCTTTTTTAATTAAAAATTTTTTAATTGTGGTAAAAGCACATAACATAAACTTACATTAACAATTTTTTGCCAATTTGAGCACATCCATCACATCATCTAGTTATCAATCTTTTTTTTTTTTGGTGAGAACATTTAAGATTCACTCTCTTAGTGAATTTTGAGTATACAGTACAGTATCATGAACTATAATCACCATGCTGTAATTATATCCCCAGAACTTATTCATCTTATAAGTGAAAGTACATACTTTTTGACCAACATCCCTATTTCCCCCACCTCCTGGTGCCTAGCAACCACTGTTCTACTCTCTGGTTCTGAGTTTAACTTTTTCACATTCCATATGTAAGTGAGATCATACAGTATTTGTCTTTCTGTGTCTGGTTTAGCATGATGTACTCCGGGTTCATCTATACTGTCACAAATGGAAAGATTCCCTTCTTTTTATGGCTGAACAACATTCCATTATGGATGGAATATATATATATATCAGTCACATTTTCTTTATCCATTCATCTGTTGACAGGCACTTAGGTTGTTTCTATATTTTGGCTATTATGAATAATGCTGCAATGAACATGAGAGTCCAGATATCTCTTTGAGATAATGATTTCATTTCCTTTGGATAAATACCCAGAAGTGGAATAGCTGGATCATATGGTAGTTCTATTTTTATTTTTTGGAGGAATCTCCATACTGTTTTCCATAGTGGCTGCACCAATTTACATTCCCACCAACAGTGCACAAGAGTTCCCTTTTCTCCACACCTTTGCCCAACCTTACTATCTCTTGTCTCTGGTTCTAACCATCCTAATAGGTATGAAGTGATAGCTCATTGTGGCTTTGATTTGCATTTCTCTTCTCATTAGTGATACTGAGCATCTTTTCATATACTTGTTGGCCATTTGTGTGTCTTCTTTGGAAAAATATCTGTTCATGTCCTTTGCTCATTTTATATTTGGGTTATTTGTTTTTTGGCTATTGAGTTACATGGGTACCTTATATACTTTGGATATTAACCACTTATCAGATGCAAGCATGCCTCAGAGATATTGCAGGCTCAGTTCCAGACCACTGCAATAAAGCTAATATTGCAATAAACCGAGTCACAAAAATTTTTTGTTTTATCGGTGCATATAAAAGTTATGTTTACACTATATTATAGTCTATTAACTGTGCAATAGCATTATGTATAAAAAACAATGTTCGTAACTTAATTTAAAAATATGTTGTTGCAAAAAAATGCTAACCATCATCCAAGCCTTCAGCAAGTTGTAATTGTTTTGCTGGTAGAGAGTCCTGACTTGATGTTGATGACTGCTGACTGGTTAAGGTGATGGTTGCTGAAGGTCGAGGTGGCTGTGGCAGTTTCTTAAAATAAGACAACAGTGAAGTTTGCTGCATCTATTGACTCTTCCGTTCATGAATGATTTCTCTGTAGTGTGTGATGCTGTTTAATACCATTTTTACCTACAGTAGAACTTTTTTCAAAATTGTAGTCAATCCTCTCAAACGCTGCCACTGCCTTATCAACTAAGCTTATGTAATATTCTAAATCCTTTATTGTTATTTCAACAATCTTCACAGCCTCTTCTCCAGGAGTAGATTCCATCTCAAGAAACTCCTTTCTTTGTTCATCCATATGAAGCAACTACTCCTCTGTTTTTAATGATAAGATTGAAAAAACTCAGTCACACCTTCAGGCTCCACTTCTAATTCTAGTTCTCTTGCTGTTTCCACCACATCTGCAGTTACTTCCTCCACTGAAGTCTTGAGTCCCTCAAAGTCATCCATGAGGGTTGGAATCAATTCTTCCCAACTCTTGTTAATGTTGCTATTTTGACCTCTTCCCATGAATCATGAATGTTCTTAATGGCATCTAGAATGATGAATCCTTTCCAGAAGATTTTAAATTTACTTTGCCCAGACCCATCATAGGAATCATTGTCTATGGCAGCTGTAGTCTTATGAAACGTATTTCTTAAATAATAAGACTTGAAAGTTGAAACTACTCCTTGATCCATGGGCTGCAGAATGGATATTGTGTTAGTAGGCATGAAAACAACTTTAATCTTGTTGTACATCTCCATCAGAGCTCTTGGTGACCAGGTTCACTGTCAATGAGCAGTAATATTTTGAAAGGAATCTTTTTTCTGAGCAGTGTGTCTTAGTGGGCTTAAGATACTCAGTAAACTGTGTTGTAAACAGATATACTGTCATCCAGGCTTTGTTGTTCCCTTTATAAAGCACAGGCAGAGTAGATTTAGTAAAATTCTTAAGGGCCTAGGATTTTTGGAATGGTAAATGAGCATTGGCTTCAACTTAAGTCACCAGCTGCATTAGCTCCTAGCAACAGAGTCAGCTGTCCTTTGAAGCTTTGAAGCCAGGCATTGACTTCTCTCTAGCTATGAAAGTCCTGGATGGCATCTTCTTCCAGTATAAGGCTGTTTCATTTATATTGAAAATCTGTTGTTTAATGTAGCCATTTTCATTAATTATCTTAGCTAGATCTTCTAGATGACTTGCTGCAGCTTCTACACAAGCACTTGCCGCTTCACTTTGTACTTTCATGTTATGGAGATGGCTTTTTTCCTTGAATGTCTTGAACCAACCTCTGCTAGATTTAAACTTTTATTCTGCAGCTTCCTCATCTCTCTCAGCCTTCATAGAATTGAAGAGAGTTAGGGCCTTGCTCTGGATTAGGCTTTGGCTTAAGGGAATGTTGTGGTTGGTGTGATCTTCTATCCAGACCACTAAAACTTTCTCCATACTAGCAATAAGGCTGTTTTGCTTTCTTATTATTCATGTGTTCACTGGAGTGGCACTTCTAATTTCCTTCAAAAACTTTTCCTTTGCATTCACAACTTGGCTAATTGTTTGGCACAAGAGGCCCAGCTTTTAGCCTATCTTGGTTTTCATTGTGCCTTCCTCACTAAGCTTAATCATTTCTAGCTTTTGATTTAAAATGAGAGATGTGCAACTCTTCCTTTCACTTGAACACTTAGAGACCATTGTAGGATTATTAATTGGCCTAATTTCAAGTTTGTTGTGTCTCAGGGATAGGGAGGCCTGAAGAGAGGGAGAGTGGGGGAACAGTTGGTCAGTGGAGCAGTCAGAACACACACATTTATTGATTAAGTTCTCTGTCTTATATGGGAAGAGTTCGTGATTGCCCAAAACAATTACAATAGTAACATCAAAGATCACTGGTTACAGATCACCATAAGAAATATAATAATAATGAAAAAGTTTGAAATATTGTGAGAATTACCAAAATGTGACACAGAGACATGAAGTATGCAAATGCTCTTGGAAAAGTGGTGCCAATAGACTTACTTGACACGAGGTTGCCACAAACCTTCAGTTTGTAAAAAATGCAGTATCTTTGAAGCGCAATAAAACAAGGTATGCCTGTATATCTATTTTCTCTTATTTTGTAAGTTGCCTTTTAATTTCATTGATTGTTTCCTCTGCTGTGCAGAAGCTTTTTAGTTTGATGTAGTCCCACTTGTTTATTTTTGCTTTTGTTACCTGTACTTTTGGTGTCATATATAAAGAAATCAGTGCCAAGACCAATGTTAAAGAACATATTCTCTATGTTTTCTTCTGGGAGTTACATGGTTTCAGGTCTTACATTTAAGTCTTTAATCCATTTTGACTGAATTTTTGTGTATGATATAAGGTAAGGGTCCAATTTCATTTGTTTACATAGTGTTTTCCCAAGACATTTATTGAAGACACAATCCTTTCCTTATGTATTCTTGGCACTCTAGTCAAACATTAGTTAACCATGTACGTTTGGGTTCATTTCTGGGCTCTGTATTCTGTTTTATTGATGTATATGTCTGTTTTTATGCCAGGGCAGTACTGTTTTGATCTCTATAGCCTTGTAATGTAGTTTGAAATTGAGAAGTGTAATTTATCCAGCTTTGTTCGTTCTCAAGATTGCTTTGGCTATTCAGGATCTTTTGTGGTTCCATATAAAGTTCAGGACTTTTTTTTATTTCTATAAAAAATGATATTAGAATTTGGTTGCAGATTGTATTGAATCTTTAAATCACTATGGGTGGCACGAATATTTAACAATATTAATTCTTCCAATTCACAAACATGGGACATCTTTTTATTTATTTGCATCTTCCTTAATTTCTTTCATCAATGTTTTATAGTTTTTAGTGTACAGGTCTTTCACTTTTTTGGCTAAATTTATTTCAAAGTATTTTATACTCTTTGATGCTACTGTAAATGGGATTTTTTTTTCTAATTTATTTTTTAGATAGTTTGCTGTTAGTGTATAGAAATGCAACTGATTTTGTATATTGATTTGTATCCTGCAACTTTACTGAATTCATTTATTAGTTCTAACAGTTTTTTGGTGGAGTTTTTAGGGTTTTCTATACATAAGATTATGTCATCTGCAACACAGAGACAATTTTGCTTCTTTATTTCCTACTTGGATGCCTTTTATTTCTTTTTCTTTCCTGGTTGCTCTGGCCAGGACTTCTATTACTGTGTTGAATAGAAGTGGTGAGAGTGAGAACTCTTGTTTTGTTTTTGATCTTCAAGGAAAAATCTTCAGCTATTCACCATAGAGTATGATGTTAGCTGTAGGCTTGTCATGTATGGCCTTCATTATGTTGAGTATGTTCCTTCTATACCTAATTTGTTGAGCATTTTTTCTCATGAAAGGATATTCAGTTTTGTCAAGTGCTTTCCTGCATCTATTGAGATAATTATATGGTTTTTATCCTTCATTCTGTTAATGTGGCGTATCACATTGTTTGATTTGCATATTTTGAATCATGCTTGCATCCCAAGGATAAATCTAACTTGATCATGGTGCATGTTCCTTTTAATGTGCTATTGAATTGTTTGCAAGTATTTTATTTTGAGGGTTTTTGCATGTGTCTTCATCAAGTGTATTGGTCTGTAGTTTTTTTTTTTTTTTTTTCCTTGTAGTGTCCTTTTCTGGCTTTGGTATGAGGGTAATGCTGGCCTCATAAATTAGTTTGGAAGTATTTCCTTTTCTTCAATTATTTGGAAGGAATTGATATTAATTATTCTCTAAATGTTTGATAGAATTCACCCACAGAGCTATCTGGCCCTGGGCTTTTCTCTGTTGGGAGTTTTTGATTACTGTTTCAATCTCCTTCCTCATTATTGTTCTGTTCAGCTTTTCTATTTCTTCATGACTTAGTCTTGGTAGGTTGAATATTTCTAGGAACTTATCCATTTTGTCTAGGTTATCCAATTTGTCAGCATATAGTTGTTAAGAGTAGTCTCTTATGATCCTTTGCATTTCTGTGGTGTAAGTTGTATGCCTCCTCTTTCATTTATAATTTTATTTATTTGTCTTCTCTCTTTTTTTTTAGTCAAACTAAAGTTTTGTCAATTTTGTTTATCTTTAAAAAAAAATCAACCCTTACTTTTGTTGATCTTTTCTGCTGTCTCTCTAGTCTCTATTTTATTTATTCCTGCTCAAGTCTTCATCATTTCCTTCTGCTTACTTTGAGCCTAGTTTGTTCTTTTTCTAGTTCCATGAAGAGTAAAGTTAGATAGTTTATTTGATGTCTTCCTTTTTTTCATAATGTAGATAGTTATCGTTACAGACTACCTCCTTAGAACTGCTTTTGCTGCATCCCATAACTTTTGGTATGTTGTTTTCCCATTTTTGTTTGTTTCAAGATATATTTTGATTTTTCTTTTGAATTCTCTTTGACCTATTTGTTATTCAGTAATGTGTTTTTTAATATCCTCATGTTTGTAACTTTCCAATTTTCCTCCTGTTATTGATTTCTATTTTCATACCATTGTGGCCAGAAAAGATACTTGATATGACTTTAATTTTCTTAAATTTGTTAAGACTTGTTTTGTGCCCTAACATATGATCTATCTTGGGTTATTTTCCATGTGCACCTAAGAACAGTGTGCATTCTGCTGCTTTTGGATGGCATAGTCTATATATGTCTGTTAGGTTCATTTAGTCTGTGGTGTTATTAAAGTCTGCTGTTTCCTTATTGATTTTCTCTCTGGATGATCTATCCATCATTGAAAGTAGGGTACTGATGACCCCTACCATTATTACATTGCCATCTATTTCTCCCTTCAGTTCTGTGAATATTTGCTTTAAATATTTAGGTATTCCAATGTTGTGTGCGTATATATTTATAATGGTTATAAAGATGGTTATAATGATTATGTGGTTGTAATGGTTAATGGCTATAATAGGTATAAAGATGAATTGATCTTTTTATCATTATATAGTGACCTTATTTGTCTCTTGTGACCGATTTTGACTGAAAGTCTATTTTGTCTGATAAATATAGCCACCTCTGCTCTCTTTTGTTTACTATTTGCATGGAATATCTTTTTCTGTCCTGTCACTTTCAGCCTATGTGTGTTTTTAAATATAAAATGATGTTTTGTGGACAACATATAGTTGGATCCTGTTTTTTTATTCATTCATTTACTCTGTGTCTTTTGATTGTGAAATCTAATCCTTTACATTTAAAGTAATTATTCATAAATAAAAACGTGCTTTTGTCGTTTGTTAATGTTTTCTGTCTGTTTTGTAGTTCTTTTGTCTCTCTTTTCCTGTCTTGTTTTATTCCTTTGTGATTTGTTGATTTTCTGTAGTGGTATGCTTTGATTCTTTATTCTTTATCTTTTTGTGTCTACTAGAGGTTTTTTTGTGGTTTCTGTGAGATTTATAAAAAACATCTTATAACAGTCTATTTTAAGCTGATAGCAAATTAACTTAAATTGCATGCAAAAACTCTATATTTTTACTCCCTCCTCCACATTTTATGCTATTGATTTCATACTTAACATATTTTTATATTGTGTAACTATTAACACATTATTGTAGCTTTAGTTATTTTAAATGCATTTGCCTTTTAACTTTTATACTGGAGTTAAAAGTAATTTACTCACCACAATATCAACCCACTTCCTCCTGGCTTGCAAAGTTTCTGGTGAGAGGTATGCTGATAGCATTATGGAGGTTCTCTTGTATGTGATGAGTCTCTTTTCTCTGGCTGCTTTCAAAATTCTGTCTTTGTCTTTGACTTTTGGGAATTTATTTATAATGTTCCTCAGGGTAGTCTTCTTTAGGTTGATCTTGCTTGAGGTCCTTTGAGCTTCATGTATCTTGATGTTCATATCCCTCCCACAATTTGGGAAGTTTTCAGCCATTATATTTTTTAATAAGCTTTCTGCCCCATTCTCTGTTTCTTCTCCTTCTTAGACTCACATAATGCTTGATGGTGTCCCATATGTTTTCTTCACTCTTTTCCAATTTTTCCCCTTCTGTTCTTCTCTTCTAACTGGCTAATTTTAAATAAGTTGTCTTCAAGTTAGCTGATTATTTCTTCTGCTTGATTGAGGCTGCTCTTGAGCACTACTAAATTTTTGTGCTGTCATCATATTCTTCACCTCCAGGATTTCTGCTTAGTTCTTTTTTATGGTTTTTATTTCTTTATTAAACTTCTCATTTTCTTCTTGCATTGTTTTGCTGATGTTGCTTAGTTATCTGTCTGTGTTCTCTTGCATCTCATTGAACTTCTTTAAGATGATTATTTTGAATTCTTTGTCAGGCAATATGTCAGGCAATATTTCTTTGGGGTTGGTTACTGGAGCTTTATCAGTTTCTTTTGGTAATGTCTTGTTTACCTGATATTTCATGATTCATGTAGCCTTGTATTGATGTCTGTGCATTTGAAGGGGTAAACACCTTTTCTAGTCTTTACAGATTGGTTTTGGCAGGTAAATATCTTCTCCTGTTGGGTCCCTGGGCTGATGGTATTGTCTCCAGGATCACAGTAGAGTGGGGTTGGAGCTAAGTCACATGGCTGCTGCTGGGCCTGCAGTGAGGTCCATAATTGTTAGGCTGTTACCAGGTGTGCAGATGAGTGTGGCTTTCTCTGAATCCCTGGAAGGGCTCCTGACAGGTCACTGGAAGGTCTCTGGGTGGTCAGGATTTGCCCTTGACTATTATTGAGAAGGGCTAGAACCAAGTCACAGGGCTGCTTCAGGGTCCACAGCTTGCACCAAAGTCTTCAGATCTGTCTCCAGGGGCATGGGCAGGCATGCCACCTACTAGGTTTTTGGTCACACAAGACTGCCCCAGGATTGTGGCTGAATCAAACTGGAGCTGGGTCACAGGGCTGCTTCAGGATCTGCAGTTAATTTGGTGCTGGCAGCCCTGCCTCCAGGGGCATAGTCTGATGTGTCTCCTGGTAGACCCCTGGATGGTCAGGACTGCCCCCAGACTATAGCTGCATAAGATTGGAGCTGGGTTTCAGAGCTGCTTCAAGATCCACAGTCAGACTGAGGTCAGTGGGCCTACATCTGGGGACACAGATGGGCATGTTTTTTGATGGGTTCCTGGAAAGAAAGGAGTGTTCTTGGCCCATGGCTGAGACGTGCTGGAACTGAGTTGCAGGGCCATTTCAGGATTTTCAGAACTGAGGTCGGAGGGTCTGCCTTGGGGCACGATGTAACCAAGTGGGGCTGGAGCTGGTTCACAAGACCCTTCAGGGTCCACAGCCAGGACCAAGGTCAGTGGACCTGTCATCCAGAGCATGGGAAGGCATGACTTCTGCTGTATTCCTTGGCAGATGGTGCTGGTGGCAGGACCAACACCAAACAAGGCTGTAGCCAAGTCTGCATGATGACAGGGATGTTTCCAGGTCTGTAGCTGGGACTAGAGTCAACAAATCTTCTACCTGGGTGCAGGCCTACCTTCTCAAAATGGCCCTCTTTAGTCTTGGACCCACCAGTGTTTCAGTGTTGTTGCTGAGGAATTTGAACAGGGAACTTGCTATTCTGCCATCTTACTGATGTTACTTCCCCTTTTAACCTTTTTTGAGTGTACAGTTCAGTAGTGTCAAAAGTATTCACGTTGTTATGTAACAGATATCTGGAACATTTTGATCTGGAAAAACTGAAACTCTATACCCATTGAACAACGACTCTCCACTTTCACACCCCATTCCAAGATTCTTTTAATTATTAAGTTCCCCAGTAGACTTAAATGCAATTCTAATTTGATGTGAGACTGGAAAGGATATTTATTGAAATCCTACTATGTGCCAGGCATTTTGTCACCTACTTTCAAATATGTTTTCTTATTTAGTTTTCATAAAATTGATTGAAGGTGTACATACTGTCCCCATTTTTCAGATTTGGGAACCGTGGCTTTGTTGAGTAATATCCTAAAAGTTATCTAGCAATTGATGAGGCAACTACTGAACCCAAACTGAACCTGTGGGAATGTAAAGTCTATACTCTTTCCTGTGTAACATTTTATCTCCTGATTCCTAAGATTCTGCCTATAACAAAACATAATGGAACAGAGTGACATCAGCATCATGGCGGAGTGGGATTCCCTCTTTGAATCTCTGCCCCCTATGACACAGCGAGAACATCATTCGCATTCCAACAGAGCTCAATCAAACACTACAAAGGACTTCTAAGAAACCCCTGCTGCCATACATCACACTGTGGAGGCACGGGAAGCCCAAAAGGATGTGAGGAGAGGTAAGAAGTTGTACTCCCCCTCCCCAATTGATCGGCAAAGACCACGCGGCATGCAGACAGGGGGGAGGGGCGGCCCGCAGCAGGGAAAACTATCGCCATCCAGGTGCTCTCACAGACTGTTGAGAGATCCCCACTGGTAAGTGATGACAGACAGTTTAGGGGGTGTAGCAAACACCCTAAGAGAGCCAGAAAGGAAACCCCCGCGTCGAGCAGAAGAAAGAGAGGACCCCTCCCCACACAAACCCCACGTTTCAGCATAATCCCTCTGGGGGCTGCAGCAGGCTCAGAGCATACCACTCACCATCTCCATCCAGTGGCAGCAGGGGGAAACTGCAGGATCAACTTTATCATGAGGGGAAAAAATAAGGCCGTCCCCGTCGGATCCTTGCGACAATTTGTTATGGCTACAGACCAAAGGGAAAATGACAAACACCCAGAAACCAACCCTGAAGGCACAGAATTTGATAACCTGAATGACAGATAATTCAAAATAGCTATCATAAACAAACTCAATGAAATACAAGAGAAGACACAGAAACAAATCAATGAATTCCGGGATTTCGTCACAAAAGAGATTGAAACCATAAAGAAAAACCAATCAGAATTATTGGAGATGAAAAACAAAATCAACGAGATAGTGGAAAAAATGGAATCTTTAAAGAGCAGAACTGACAATATGGAGGGACGAATTAGCACTATTGAGGATAGCACTGCAGAAGCGCTCCAGATAGAGGAGGAGAGAGAGCTAAGACTAAAAAGAAATGAAGAAATTCTTCGAGAAATATCAGACTCAATGAGGAAAAGCAACATAAGGATAATAGGTATTCCAGAAGGAGAAGAAAGAGAAAAAGGAGCAGAGAGTTTGTTCAAAGAAATAATAGCTGAGAACTTCCCCAACCTAGAGAACGAGAGGGAAATAACAGTGAATGAAATCAATAGATCACCTAAATATATAAAAGGAATAAAAAATCATCTCGCCACATAGTGGCAAACTTGAAAAATACCCGTGACAAGGAAATAATATTGAAGGCAGCTAAACAAGAAAACAAAATAACATACAAAGGAAACCCCATCAGGCTCTCAGCTGATTTCTCAACAGAAACTCTACAGGCTAGGAGAGACTGGAATGATATATTCAAAATCATGAAAGACAAAACCCTTCAGCCAAAAATACTTTATCCAGCAAAAATATCCATCAAATACAATGGAGAAATAATAACTCTCCCTGATAAACAAAAGCTAAGAGAGTTCATCACCACAAGACCCCCACTACCAGAAATGCTCAAGAAGGCCCTTAGGCCTGAAAAAAAACAAATGACAAAGGGGATACAAAGATTTCAGCAAGGAGAAAAGCAAGGAGACTAAACCAGAACAAACTACAGTTGGATAACATCAAAAATTAATTCAAGCTCATCACTGGAAACACACATTCATGACACAATCTGGAATAAAGAGATAACAAATAAGGAGGGGATGAGGTAAGTGATTGAATTGACCCAGCCTCAGGAAAAAGGAGGCATCTGAAAATGTACTTTCTTATCCAGGAGATCGCTTATATAAACCTCATGGTAACCACTAAACAAATAACCAGAAGAGAACCACACATGACAAATAAAGAGAAAACCAAGAGAATGAGCATGCAGAAATACCAAATTGAATTTGCAGCCCAAAACACAAGTGACAAGAAATGAAGGAAGTGCAAAAGAACCAGAAAATGAAAAATAAAATAGCAACATTAAACCCTCATATATCAATAATCACTCTAAATGAAAACGGATTGAATTCTCCAATCAAAAGACACAGAGTGGCGGGATGGATTAAAAACCAAGATCCAACAATCTGCTGCCTCCAGGAAACACATCTCAGCTCTAAAGGCAAACACAGACTCAAAATAAAAGGATGGAAAACAATACTCCAAGCTAATGGCAAACAAAAGAAAGCAGGAGTTGCCATACTTATATCAGACAAAGTAGACTTCAAGATAAAAAAGTAATGAGAGACAAAGAAGGGCAATATATAATGATAAAAGGGACACTTCACCAAGAAGACATAACACTTATAAATATCTATGCACCCAACACAGGAGCACCAAAGTACAGAAAACAACTGCTAAAAAACGTTAAAGGAGATATTAACAATAACACAATAATAGTAGGGGATCTTAACACCCCCCTTACATCAATGGATAGATCATCCAGACAAAAAGTCAATAAGGAAATAATGGACTTAAATGAAAAACTAGACACAATGGACTTAATAGATATATACAGAGCACTCCACCCAAAAAAGCAGAGTACACATTCTTCTCAAGTGCACATGGAACATTCTCAAGGATAGACCATATATTAGGAAACAAGGCAAACCTCTATAAATTTAAGAAGATTGAAATCATTACAAGCATCTTTTCTGATCATAATGCTGTGAAACTAGAAATCAACTGCAAGGAAAAAACTACGAAAGGGACAAAGATGTGGAGACTAAACAACATGCTACTGAACAACCAATGGGTCATTGATGAAATTAAAGGAGAAATCAAAAGCTATCTGGAGACAAATGAAAATTAAAATACATCATACCAACTCATATGGGATGCAGCAAAAGCAGTCCTGAGAGGGAAATTCATAGCAATACAAGCTCACCTGAACAAACAAGAAAAATCCCAAATAAATAACGTTAAATTACACCTAACAGAATTAGAAAAAGAACAGACAAAGCCCCGAACCAGCAGAAGGAGGGAAATAATAAAAATCAGAGCAGAAATAAATTAAATTGAAACCAAAAAAACAGTAGAAAGGATCAATGAAACAAAGAGCTGGTTCTTTGAGAAGATAAATAAAATGGACAAACCCTTAGCCAGACTCACTAAGAAAAAAAGGGAGAAGACTCAAATAAATAAAATTAGAAATGAAAGAGGAGAAATTACAACAGACACCACAGAAATACAAGGGATTATTAGGGAATACTATGAAAAACTTTACTCCAACAAATTGGACAACCTAAAGGAAATGGACAAATTCTTGGAAGCGTACACCTCCCAAAACTGAATCAAGAAGAAATAGAGAATCTGAACAGACCAATCACAAGTAAAGAGATTGAAACAGTAATCAAAAACCTCCCAAAAAATAAAAGCCCAGGACCAGATGGCTTCCCTGGAGAATTTTATCAAACGTTCAAAGAAGATTTAGCACCTATCCTTCTCAAACTATTCCAAAAAATAGAGGAAGATGGAATACTTCCCAACACATTCTATGAGGCCGACATCATCCTGATACCAAAGCCAGACAAGGACAATACAAAGAAGGAAAACTACAGGCCAATATCACTGATGAACGTAGACGCAAAAATCCTCAACAAAATATTGGCAAATCGAATACAGCAATACATCAAAAAGATCACACACCACCATCAAGTGGGATTTATACCAGGGACACAGGGATGGTTCAACATCTGCAAATCAATCAACGTGATACACCACATTAACAAAATGAAGAATAAAAACCACATGATCATCTCAATCGATGCAGAGAAGGCATTTGACAAGATCCAGCATCCATTTATGATAAAAACTCTCAACAAAATGGGTATAGAAGGAAAGTACCTCAACATATTAAGGGCCATATATGACAAACCTGCAGCAAACATCCTACTCAATGGGGAAAAACTGAAAGCCATTCCTTTGAGGACAGGAACAAGACAAGGGTGTCCACTCTCACCGCTCTTATTCAACATAGTACTGGACGTTCTGGCCAGAGCAATTAGGCAAGAAAAAGGAATCAAAGGACTCCAAATAGGCAATGAAGAAGTGAAACTCTCACTATTTGCAGACGACATGACCTTATACATAGAAAACCCAAAAAATTCCATCGGAAAACTACTAGAAATAATCAACAACGACAGTAAAGTGGCAGGGTATAAAATCAACTTACAAAAATCAATTGCATTTCTATACACTAATGATGAACCAACAGAAAGAGAACTCAAAAAGACAATCCCATTTACAATTGCAACAAAAAGAATAAAATATCTGGGAATAAATTTAACCAAGGAGGTAAAAGTCCTATACAATGAAAACTATAAGACACTATTGAAAGAAATCGAGGAAGACATAAAGAAATGGAAAAATATTCCATGCACATGGATTGGAAGAATAAATATAGTTAAAATGTCCATTGTACCTAAAGCAATCTACAGATTCAATGCAATCCCAGTCAGAATCCCAATGTCATTCTTCACGGTAATAGAACAAAAACTACTGAAATTCGTATGGGGCAACAGAAGACCCTGAATAGCTAAAGCAATTCTGAAAAAAAAGAACAAAGCTGGAGGCATCACAATCCCTGATTTCAAAATATACTATAAAGCTGTAGTAATCAAAACAGCATGGTACTGGTACCAGAATAGACACACAGATCAATGGAACAGAATTGAAAGCTCAGAAATAAAACCACACACCTATGGACAGCTAATCTTCAACAAAGGAGCAAAGAACATTCAATGGAGACAGGGAAGTCTCTTCAATAAATGGTGCTGGGAAAATTGGACAGCAACATGCAAAAGAATGAAAGTAGACCATCTTCTATCACCCTATACAAAAATCAATTCAAAATGGATTAAGGACCTGAAAGTGAGACCTGAAACTATAAAACCCCTGGAAGAAAATATAGGCAGTACACTAATTGAGACTGGACATAAAGGGATCCTTTCAGATTCCATGTCTACTCGGACAAGGGAAACAAAAGAAAAAATAAACAAGTGGGACCTCCTCAGACTATTCATTTTGATCCTGGTTTCATTTGCCTTGTAGAAGCTCTTTAAACAACCCACCAGCTGGGAGAAAATATTTGCAAATCATTTGTCCAACAAGGGATTAATCTCAGTAATATATAAAGATCTCATACAACTGAGCAACAAAAAAACAAACAACCCGATCAAAAAATGGGCAGAGGCTATGAACAGACATTTTTCCAAGGAAGAGATACAGATGGCCAATAGACACATGAAAAGATGTTCAACATCACTAATCATCAGGGAAATGCAAATCAAAACTACACTAAGATATCACCTTACACCGGTTAGAATGGCTATAATCACAAAGACAAATAACAACAAATGCTGGAGAGGTTGTGGAGAAACGGGGACCCTCATTCACTGCTGGTGGGAATGCAAACTGGTGCAGCCTCCATGGAAAACAGTATGGAGAGTCCTCAAAAAATTAAAAATAGAAATACCATATGATCCAGCAATCCCACTCTTGGGCATCTACCCAATGGACATGAAATCAACCATCACAAGAGGCGTATGCACCCCTATGTTCATTGCAGCATTATTCACTATAGACAAGAAGTGGAAGCAACCCAAGTGTCCCTCAACTGATGATTGGTTAAAGAAGATGTGGTATATACATACAATGGAATACTACTCAGCCATAAGAAAAGACACAATTGTCCCATTTGCAACAACATGGATGGACCTGGAGGGTATTATGTTAAGTGAAATAAGCCAGAGAGAGAAGGACAGACACTGCATGAACTCACTCATATATGGAATATAAGTGAACACACGGCCAGAGAGAACTGATTGGTGGTTGCCAAGGGGACGGGGAGTGGGGGGTGGGCACAAGGGGTGAAGTGTTACATCCACAAGGTGACGGACAAACAGAAATGTACAACTAAAACCCCACAGTGTTATAAACTAAGACATCAATAAAAAAATGGTAATAAAAAAAACATAATGGAACAAATGGATACATGTCTGCCTATTGAAAAGTGTTTTGTAAATGAAGTTATCTCCCTAAATGAGTGCAGTGATTATGATCTTTGACTGAGGAAGTAAAGAGAGAATCTGATGATTTTATTACATATTTTGTTATTCAGTAGAATATATAGAGGTTGCATTTTAAGTGTTCCACACTTTGGAGCTGGAAAACCTTCTGTCCTAGGGTCTGCTGCACTCTCGACCATTTCACATTCCATTCCTGTGACTGACTGATGTGCATGACTATGACAAACGCTTGGCAGCCTCACTGGGTGGGGCCTGCAAGTGTGAGGACTCAGACTGTCATTAAACTGAGGCCTGGTGCCAAGGACTGAGTGCATGCTGAAGACACTGCTCCAAGCTCCACCACCCTATTGGCCAAGACACAAGTGCAAACTGTGCTTGTGAATTTATGGTAAATTATGTTTTTAATGGAACATTTTAAATCAGGCAAAGAAAATGCTTTCCCTCTGGAATGGAATCCCACCCTATTGCAATCTGAGTTTGACTTGATGAATAATGAGACAGGCTACTGAGGGAGATTACAAATTATATCTCTTAAGGGGTTTTAAAAAGAGAATAACCATCTGTCCATGATGCATCCAAGGTAGGGTTGTGTCTATGAATCTGAAAGGCCCGTGGTGTTGTTAAAGGAGCATTTCACTAATAGAAAGGAGACCCAGGCTTTAGTTCTCAGCTTTCAAGTAGTTCTTCTTGTGACTGTAAGCAAGTAGCTTGAATTCTGTCACCATATTGTGACTTCTCTAGAGAGTGGGCCCTCATCTTTATGTCCTCTGGCACCTAGATACCAAGAAATCAGCTATAACTAAATTAGGATGAGAGGTTGGATTAAAATGTGGTCTATGGAAAACTAGCTCCACTGGAGATAAGTAGCTACTCTGTTATAGAGGTGTTTTGTGATAAGTTGGGAGAAAGTAAGTAGAACGAAATTAAGCTTTTTTTAAATGCTACAATTTCTCAGAGCTTTTAATGTGCTAAAGAGCAGAGTGATTTTCCGGGGGTTAACTGGCATTAAATGCTTCCCAAACATACTTGACCATGTGTAACATATCATAGATCTAGTGTTCTATGAAACATTTTTTGAGAACGATTTCAAGCTCAATCTTATAACTTCCAGATTTGAAAATTCAGTGGGTCTGTGTTTTATAAATATCTCTGCTTATTTTAATACCTATCAAGGGAAGTATGAAAATTTATTCATGCATTGATTCATTTAATAAGGATTTATTAGCACCCATTATGTGCCGGGATAGTGGTAAATGTTGAGAATACGTGAATGAATAAACAAAAACAACAAAATTTCTGTCTTCGTGAAGCTTATATTTTAGTGCAGGAAGACAGACAATAAACAAGTAATAAGATATAAATATGTGCTATGGAGAAAAATAAAGGTAGAATTCTGGGTTAACCTTAGTGACTTGTTGTTAATAAATCTAATCATAAAATTTAGTAGAAGTGAAACTGCATGATGTCTGAAGCTAGATCAGAAAAGGCCATGCCACTTCCTTTGATTTTCTTGGAATGGCCACTCTCTGGTTGCTTTCTCATGGGATGTTGCCTCTGGGAACTCATGTTCCAGAAATCCCAAGCTACAAGGAAAGGCCAAAAGTAGGTGCTCTGGTCAACATTCCCAGTTGCCCCAGGCCTTTGAGTCATTTCAGCCCAAGTGCCCAACATGACAGTAAAGATGCCTCCATAGAACTTCAGTGCTTGGGCATGCAGGTTACCCCCAGCCATTGAATTTTCCCAACTGAGGATCCATACAAAGAAACAAGACGTCACTACTGTGCTCTCTTAATTCCTGACCTATAGAATCCTTGAACATGACGTGTTTGTTCTTCCGTGCCATGAAGAGTAGTTTGTTTAGCAACAGTAGAACCTGTAACAAGGGTCGTATCTCTAGTCCTTAAGGTCACATCTGGAAGAATGACCATGATTTGCTTCAACAGGCTCTTTTATGTCATTTCTTGTTGCAGCATTTAGGTGGCAGTTCGAGGTCAGATATCATCTAAGAAAAGCCTGCTTGTTTTATGCCCTGGTGAGGGTAACTCAAAAGCTGTGCTTTGCTTTTGCGTCAACTATCAATAAGTTGGTGGAGCCCAAACTTGATTCATTCACTGCCATGATAGTGAATCTGTCTTTAAGGGACTTATTATAATGAACATCATAAAAGACTAATATATTAAACAGTTTGCCTACTTACTAACTCATAGTGATTTACAACTTAGTATGAACTAAGATACTCATGTTGGCTGCTCCGCCTATCATCTCTGTTCAGAAATCTCTCTTCAAGAAGTTAGATTGTTCAGACACTCTGAAATTGGAACAAGAGTTATTTGATTGATTTACATGGCTAATAAAATTAAGCTGTGATAAACTAATTATCCATTCCCATAAGAGGCATGAACCTCTCACCGTACAAGAAATTGAAGTTGGTTGACTGGTTACTCCTCTACACAGGGCAAGGTAAGCACTATAAATTTTGTTTCATGGTATATATTTTTTTCTGTTCTATGCTGATCCTTAAATTCTGAGAGATACATGAATTCTTAAAAAGATCCCAATGTCATTAATTGTGTTATCATAAGATCTTTCTTTATATCTGAAAGCCATTCTATCTCTTTAAGTTGATTTTGAATATATCTCATCTCCTAGATTATACCATTGACTCCATATTAAAATTCCCAATACTCTGGAAGCCAATTAACTCTACTCTTTTTATTGAGGAGGGTGAAATATCTGTAATTACATGGGATCTTAAGAAGGTACATTTTCTAAACGTCCCATGAAGTCAGTGAGTAGAACAGAGTTTTCCAAAGAAATCTGTGAAATTGTACATTTATTTTTATATTTACTGTCTTTGAAATGGGCATGAATAAAGAGACAATTCACAGAACATGAATGTGATCTTTGATAACATTGTCATTTATAACATGCCTAATTCTTGATTTGTATGAAGACTTAGGAAATTATTCTTAATAGCTTTGGTGACAACTTATAGTACCCACACTTCCATTCCCACTGGCCCCTACAACCAGTCCAATCAACTTTTAAAAACTTAAGTTAAAAACTTCAATTCTTCTTTCTCTAGGAGTAAAATTTCTGTGCCACTAAAATGCAAATCATCGTAGCTATGCAATTATCTCATGTATTGGAAGAGTTCTTTACCTTCTCAATTCTAGTTCTACATAGTTATCGCAGTCATTAGTAAGAAAGTATATTGTCTCTGTAAAACTTCAGAATCAATTAGCCTGCAATTATGACTATGTATATATTTATTTTCAAGCAGAGTCCTCATCTTCGATTATCATAAATGAGCTATTGTTTCTTTTGACTGACATCCTACAAGAAGAAAAGAACAAATGATATGACAATTAAAGAGAAAAATCAAACATTTATGCAGCCTATAAAATCTCACATGGTCACAAAAACTGTAGGGAGACAGACCTAGCCGATCATCCTTTCCATAATTTCAAATATATTGGATTATTCTATATTCAGTGTGCTTGATTTTACAGTAATTACCCTCTCATTCCATCATTTAGGGGCTAATTCCATAGAATAAGAAACTTTTTAATTAGGAAAAAATAGCTTTTCAGTGTAAATTTTATTGTTCTTAAAGTATGGTATTTTGAATACAATGAGATTGATATAATTGCAGAAAATCCAGGTGACTTTTAGGAAGTACATAAAAATAGATGTTAAGAATTCCATTCTCATCAAACTTTCTTTGTTGCTTTGGTATTTGGTGTGATTGGAGTGATTATCAATCAATCTACCTGTATACTGCACTTCTTTCGGGCACATATTTTCTAAAATTTCATTGACTTCATGTTGAATGGGAGTCAGATACTTGACTTGTATCTGGGTCCATAGAGTTGAGGTCTTTTCCAGAGAAGACTGACTATTTGGTGTGTTTATCCAAATTGGCTCAAAAAGGAATAGTAGGAGAGAAATAAAATTATAGTCATAAAAGCAAATAAATGTTAGAGCTGGGGAAGCATGATGGACGTCGTACAGAATGTGAGGAAGCACAACCTACTGGAAGATGATTATTGAGGTCAGAACACAGGGGGATCCAGGAGCAGATTTGGATTTCAAATTCAAAATGGATTACAGTAGGAGGTTAGGATGGAAACTATAAGCATTAGGAAAGAGTAAGTGGCTTCTTGTTATACTATTCCACCTGTGTGGTGCTGGGGTAGAGTCTATAAACATAGAGTAACTTGTAGGGTCAGACAGCCTTAAAGCAAAGCTGAAAAATACCTTGGTTCCCAAAGCAATTTATTGTGAAAATTGGCCCAGATATTTATACTTCAAGAATGTCTAAAAATTACTTCTAATGGGTAGAAAAAAATGCAATACCATTTTTTTGGTAGAGTCTCTGGCTCCATTTTTTCCTAAGCTGGGATACTATGCACATTTCCCCCTCTTTCTAATGGCTTTAGCAATGCAGCCTGCTCTCTTTTCTTCATGGCTACTCTATTATTTCCTCCCTGTATTTATTCATTTTCAGCACATACACATTAAGAGCCTATTTTGGACCAGGTGCTCGGCAGTAATGGATAAAAGCAGAGGTGCTTTTTGTCCCTATGAAGTATAAAATTCTAGTAGGAGAGATAGGCATTAAATCTGGGGCTGACAAAACAAAATGTTACATTTAGTAGTTCTGGGAGTGGATACATGGGTGCTTGTTATATTATACTTTGAATGTATGAATAATAATGAGTTAACATCTATAAAGTACCCATTCTGTGCCAGGCATTGTGTTAAATGCTTAACAGGTGTTAGCCAGTTTAATCCTCACAACACCATATGATCCTATGAGATGTGTAGTGTTATTATGTCCATTTCCAGGTGAAGAAATTGAGACTTAGAGAGATTAAATAACTTTCCCAGGTGAGCATAACTTGCAACAGTCAAAGACAGGACTTGAAATTATAATAGGTAGAAGAACATTTCTCCCTTCTCTCTGCCCCCTTTCCCCCTACTGCTTCCCAAGGACAAACTGATCAGAATTGGAACACGTTGAAGCTGTGGCTGGTTAGTACCTTGGATAGCTCCCAGGGCACAGTTCCCAGATGAAGCTCAAGGCCTCATTGTGTCTTTTATTTTCAAAGCATCCCAGCTATCTGATGGAGTTTGCCTTCCCCCTTTCCTCCTCTCAGTGGGTCTCTGAGCATTGAAGAGGCTCGGCCAGATTCACTTAGTAACTCACTCATCAAGACTTATTTAATATTCTCTGGAAAATGCTATCGTGGAAGGGTGGATGGGGTATATATGGAGGCAAATATGCCAATCCAGTCTGTGAGGAGGGTGCTTTTGCCTCATTGTCCTCCAATAGCCTTCTCCCTCCAACACACACAGCATCCATTAGAAGAGAAAGACAGAACTTTTTTAGCTAGTAAGGTATTCTATGGAAATTTAATGACCGAAGGGGCTCTGGCACACTTGTAATAACACATTTTGAAAGTTAATCAGGAGTTTAACCAACAAGGATTAAAAGTAGGAATTCAAAGTTATTTCACAACATGGGGTATAATTGGTTTCTTCTGTGCTTTGCTCTGTTCAGCCAGATATCATGCAATCAAGTATTTGCTCTAAAATACATTTTGCTTTTCTTCACAGAACTTCAGTAAATAATCTACCTATATATATAGATATAAATATAGATACAGTCATGCCTTGCTTAACAATGGGAATACATTTGGAGAAATGTGTCATTAGGCAATTTTGTCATTGCATGAACATAAGAGAGTGTACTTACACAAACCTAGATGGTGCAGCCTACTACACACCTAGGCTGTATGGTACTAATCTTATGGGACCACCATCATATACATGTGGTCCATTGTTGACCAAAACGTCATTATGTGGGGCATGACTGTATGTGTATGTATATGTATATATTTTTTTGGTTTATAGACATATCTGATTTTGGCCTTCTGATTATTTATAATAAAAAAAATAATTCCTTCCATTGCTTTACCCATGAGCAGGAATAATGAGGAAAAAAATGTCTGATCCATCTTTTTTCCCCCCATGTGCACATAGTAGTTGTTCTGCCTCAAAATTTCCCCTTAATTGTTTAGGTTTTTGTACCTTTGTTTTTTCCAGACCCAGAAACAAGAAAGGATTACCAAAGAATGTAACACATTAACAATAACGTGTGGATTTGAGGAGCTCTCCTCTTTAAGGTCACTGCTAAACCAGATGTGTGCTGTCATCAGAGGCTTTATTCTGCTCTATAATCCTATTGGAAAACTTTTGTATCTGTTCCTTATCACTTTCTGGAAGGAATTCCAGGAAACAACTTTGAAATGGGGAAAATGACAAAAACAGATCAAGAATCTCATGAGACAGCATTTTAGGAAAAAAAATAGAGAGAAAGTCCCACATATTTTGAGTAGTCTAAAGTATCCTCATTTTAGTTTGGGATTCTTGCTACAATTGGGCAATAGTACTGATAAGACCAATCTGCTCTACTTCGTTTGATCCTTGCAAGAGAGAGGAGGTTATTGGCCTAATTTACAGATGTGCCAACTGATGCTTATAAAATGTGTTTCACGTAAAGCAGGTAAGGTTAAGTATTCTGACTTTCCTTCTAAGCTATTTCTACTTCACTAATCTGCTTTATTTATAACAAAACTAAATTATCCTTTTTAACATGAAGTAGAACATTATGAAATAAATTATGAGGCAAAAACAATAATCAAACAAAAATCAGCATTAAATATTCAAGTGTCTGAGGGTAATTGAATTATATGGTCCTAAGCATGCTCAGTTTAATATAATGTGCCACCTACTATAAAACTTTTTAAATTTAGGCTAATGTGGAGAGATAGTCTTATTGAATTACAGAAAAAAATAATATATTACATTTATATTAACATGAGCTAAGTTAAAAACATTATTGATTAAAAGATGTATTTCTATCACAAATACTATGGATAATTCAGTCAATTATTATTAAATAAATGCATACTTCTAACATTCCTGAGTGCCAGATGTTCTTTTAAATAGGATAAACATTTCTCGAGAGTCCTATGCCATGAATTTGTTTTAGCATACCTATCCATGTAAATAGTGCAAAGGTGTTCGCATCTGTGACCAAATTATAAAGTCTAAATTAAGATATAAAAGTCAATGAAACACACTTCTGTTATCATAGTTTAAGGTTATTGCTGAAAATGATCATCACCACTGGTGAACAATGGTTATTTAAAGGAAAGGTATCGCTGGCCATGTCTATTTTAAAACTAACACAATTGTGGTTTTGCTCACTCAGTTGGATTCAGCATGAGCAGTACTTTTGGTCAGTCTGAACCAATATGGGAGTTCTTCACTATAAAAATAGCTGTTTTAAAGTATTGTTTCCTAAATCATTTTCCACAGAATATTAAGAAATATTGTTTATGTTCAGTGTTAACTTTTTCAGGCCTCAAAAGCATTCAAACACTTTAGAAGAATAATCATTTAAAAAAATTGACGTAGTCTCATTTTGAAAAATTCAAGCAACTTATCAAAGTACAAAAAGGGAAAATACACTCAGCATTTCATTACCCAGATACAATATATAATTAATAGTACATCATACTACGTATTTCTCTATGTGCCTACTTACTATTTTACATGGATGGATAGTTTATCATTTAAGATTGCTTTCAACTGTAAGTAACTGAAAACTGAATCAATAGTGGTTTAAGTAAATAAAGGTTACTTTTTCCCTACATAACAAGAAGTTAGAGATGCTATAGAAACTCAGTGATTAAGTAAAAACTCTTTATATCTTTTTGCTATGTTATTAGCATGTCCTTTCTTTGCCTCATGGTGGTAAAATGGCTATTTTACATCCAGGCATCTATATTCAAGGCATGGAGAAAAGGGAAGTACTGGCCAGAGATGTGCTCCTCCTTCATCACCAAGGAAGCAAAAATTTTTCAAGGCAATTCTCACCTCCAGCAGATTTCTGCTGATGACTCATGGCCTAGAACTGTATTACAATTCCACTCCTAGCTGGAAATGGAGCTGAAAAGTGAACAATTAGCTTTTGCAGCCTTTATAAAAGAAGGTGGTGAGATAGAAATATATTTTTAAATAAAAATTCATAGAAATGAAATCATGTTTGATCTTGATATTTTATTTTATGGTGAGGAAGACTGGCCCTGAGCTAACATCTGTTGCCAATCTTCTTCTTTTTGCTGAAGAAGATTAGCCCTGAGCTAACAGCTGTGCCCATCTTCCTCTATTTTGTATGCGGGATGCCACCACAGCATGGCTTGATAAGTGGTGTGTAGGCCCGCACCAGGGGTCTGAACCTGCAAACTTGAGCTACTGAAGTGGAGCACATGAACTTTATCACTACACCACTGGGCCAGCCCCTTGGTATTTTAAAATAAAGTATTTTAAGCTTAGTTTTATTGAAGAAAAAACTCAAAGTAAAAGTCAAGGAAATACTGAACTTCTCATAAATATTTTCTCACTAAAATAGTTATGATTTCTTTAAAGATACTTGTAAGATTAGAAAAAGTCACTGAAAACTATTAACAAATTTAAATCATTGCTCTTTTAAAACACCATATTTAAATTTTTTACTGAACTGATTAACTTGTGATACAAAATAGAATTAGCATAAATTTATGTCCCTTGTAGCTTGATTTTTAAATTTATATTGACAGCTTTACATTGTCAAGATATCAAAGATTTATATTCCTTTTGTAACTGTAATTCCTATAGTTTATATGCGTGTTCAAGTTGATCGATGATTTATCTAGTCATTATATGACAGCCCTTCCCTCACATTTATTTATCTTTGACTCTTAATTAACTTGATTATTTGATGGAGATTTTTTAAAAGACACTTTCTTAGATGATGAATTCTTTAAGTTACCTAGCCTTTGAGAATACCTGTTCATTGCTTTTACGACTAACGGCCATAGTGGCTAGTTATAATATCTTGAGTTATAATTTCTTTCGCTCATAACATAGCCATTTCTACTCATCTTTTTGGCATTTTATGTTGCTATGGAGAATCTTAGGCTAGCCTATTTATTATTATTTTCCCTATTTAGGTGAATTGCCTTTTTTGCTTATTTTGTTGGAAAAAAAGTAACTACTTCTGAGTTAGAATATAAGACCCAAATTATGTCATTCATATGGTATTTACTTTCAAATTGCTCTAATTTCATTTCATTTAATCTCCACAAGCCTGGAAAATAAATATTATCTCCATATTTTATAAGATAAAACTAAAATTCAGGGGCCGGCCCGGTGGCGCAGTGGTTTAGTCCGCGCTTGGCAGGCCGGGGTTCGCAGGTTCGGATCCCGGGCGCCGGCCGACTCACTGCTTGTCAGCCATGCCGTGGCGGCGTCCCATATAAAGTGGAGGAAGATGGGCACGGATGTTAGCCCAGGGCCAGTCTTCCTCAGCAAAAAGAAGAGGATTAGCAATGGATGTTAGCTCAGGGCTGGTCTTCCTCACAAAAAAAAAAAAACACTAAAATTCAAATAGTGTAAATGATTTTTCCAGGTCTTAGATGTAGTATTAAACTAAAATTGACCTAAAAACTACCTCTGCAAACAGTACTCTTTCCATTGTATGGCTTTGTAAGATGATTATGATAAAATTGTCTCTGGTTGTCATCTCTTCTACTTTTTATGTAGAGTTAAAACCATTTTACATTAAAAATCTTTCACCACTTAAACTGTATATATCACATAGATTTAATATGAATCTCCCATGACAAGATCTTTTTTTAGACAAAAGGAAAGAAAACCTTTATTAGATTTTAGTGTTACTTGAAACACAAGGATCACTCATGACAAAATCTTTTTTAGCTTGCAAGTAGAATAACTTTGTTTTTTTCACTAGTACTTTTAAATCGAAAAGGTGGGGGCGTGAAGGAGGATAGGATGAAGAGACTAACAATTATTGAGCTTCTTAAAAAAATGCCATTGGAATTTTGATAGAGGTTGCATTGAATCTATAGATGACTAAGTGGTATAGACATTTTAACAATATTGTTTCTTCTGTTCCATGAACACAGGATATCTTCTCATTTATCTGTGTCTTCTTCCATTTCTTTCATGAATGTCTTATAGTTTTCAGTGTACAGATCTTTCACCTTCTTGGTTAAATTTATTCCCAAGTATTTTATTGTTTTTGATGGTATTGTGAATGAGATTGTTTTCTTTATGTCTTTTTCGGATAGTTCTTTTTTAGTGTGTAGAAAGGCAACTGATTTTTTTAATGTTGATTTTGTATCCTGCAGTTTTACTGAATTCGTGGATTAGTTCTAACAGTTTTTTTGGTGAAGTTTTAAAGATTTTCTATGTATAAGATCATGTCATCTGCAAACAGAGACAATTTACTTCTTCCTTTCCAATTTGGATGCCTTTTATTTCTTTTTTTTGCTTGATTGTTCTGGCTATGACTTGTAGTATTATGTTGAATAGGAGTGGTAAGAGTAGGCGCCCTTGTCTTATTTCTGATCTTACAGGAAAAACTTCCAACCTTTCACCCTTTGTATGATATTAGCTGTGGCTTTGTCATAAATGGCCTGTATTATGTTGATTACATTCCTTCTATACCCAATTTGTTGAGAGTTTTACATGAGTGGGTGTAGAATTTTGTCAAGTACTTTTTCCTGCATCTATTGAGATGATCATATGATTTTCATCTTTCATTTTATTAATGTGATGTATCACATTTATTTATTTGTATGTGTATGTTGAACCATCTTTGCATCCTAGGGATGAATCCCACTTGAATTGAGTTGCTAGTATTTTGTTGAGGATTTTGTACCTGTTTTCATCAGGAATATTGGCTAGGAGTTTTCTTTTCTTGGGTCCTTATCTGGTTTTGGTATAAGTGTAATACTGGCCTCATAAGATGAGTTTGGTAGTGTTCCCTCATCATTAGATTTTGGAAGAATTTGAGAAGGATTGGCATAAATTTTTCTTTAAATATTTGGTAGAATAAATCAATGGATGTCTCTAATCCTGGCCTTTTCTTTGTTGGGAGGTTTTGCTTACTGCTTCAATATCTTTATTCATTATTATTTTGCTCAGATTTTCTATTTCTTTATGATTTAATCTTGGTAGGTTATATATTTCTAGAAATTTATCCATTTCTTCTAGATTGTCCAAATTTTTGGTGTATAATTGTTCTTAGTACTCTCTTATGATCCTTTGTATTATGTTGTATCATTTATAATGTCTCCTTGTTCATTTATAATTTTGGGTGTGTGTGTGTGAAGAAGATTAGCCCTGAGCTAACATCCATTGCCAATACTCTTCTTCTTGCTGAGGAAGACTGGCCCTGGGCTAACATCCCTGCCCATCTTCATCTACTTTATATGGGACACCGCCACAGCATGACTTGACAAGTGGTGTGTCGGCCACGCCCAGGATCCGAACCTGTGAACCCTGGGCCTCCGAAGCAGATGCCACTGGGCTGGCCCTTCATTTTTAATTTATTTGTCTTCTCTCTGTTTTTCTTGGTTAGTTTAGGTAAAGGGTTGTCAATTTTGTTTACTTTTTCAAAGAACTAACACTTAGTTTTGTTAATCTCTTCTATGATTTTCCTACTCTCTCATTTATTTCTGCTCAAGTCTTTATTATTTCCTTTCTTCTGCTACTGTTGGCTTTAGTTTGTTCTTTTTCTAGTTGAACAGGGCCTCCAGCTGTACCCCCACCCCTGTCTCCATCTATCTGATTGCCATTGGCCAAGCTCTGCAGATTCCCCTAGTGATCCCTCTGAGATGAGACCCAAGTGGGCCTCCCAGGAAGTGCCGCACATTACTGAGAAATCTGGATGTCCACCTTGAGTTCTCTTTTTCCCACTGGAGAAACTGTAGGCCTGGGGGGGTGCCTCTTGGTGCAGTGGCTGTGCCAACCTGGGGGAGGGGCGATGCAGTCAAAGTGTAACCACTGCTCTTACCTTTCTATAATGCAGTTCTTGGTCTCTGTTGTCCAGGCGGGTGCTTCAACATCACCCCCAGGTTCTGGGATTTACACTCTGGTGTCTTGACTATGGATAGTTGCTAGTTCACCTTCAACTAGTGGGGACTGAAGTTGGGAATGACCCACGTCACCATCTTGATGACATCACTCCTGTGGTGATTATTTTAAAGGAAGAAATAATTGTAGTTAATGAGAAATGAAAAAATCTGTCTTTGGATTAGAATGGATGGTCTTAAAATGTGAATACAATTTGCAAATCAATAAAAATAATTTCATGCACATTTCTAGAGGAAACTATTGTTATATTTGTATATAAAAATGAAGTTTTGGGTTAGTAACTTTTATTTTTAAATGTAAGGAAATAACATCAAAGGGCACTTCATAGAATATATGGTAGCAGGTAAAAAAATGTGTTCTCATAACAACATCTGGCTAGATAGTTTTATAATTTTTAATGATTATTATCTTCATCAACTAAATTATATGTCTTAATGAGCAATTAAGTTTTCACTCATTGCTAGACTTCACCCTGGGAATTTCCATATTATTCAAAATGTGTATTTTGCAGAACTAATATGTTGTCTATACAATTTTTTGAAGTTGGCAAAAAATAACATGCAGAAAGTCAGAAAATAAAAGTAAACTATCTTGTAGAAATAGAGGTTGTATGATTTTCTTTCATCTTGTTATTTGCCTGTGCTTTGATACTGGGGGAAATCTGTGCTTCAACTTTATGGAAGTTTTCTTATTTGGCATGGTAGAGTCTTAATAATTTCCATTTTTTATTAGAAACTATTATAAGAGGGACAGAGAAAGCAATTAGACAATTTGTAGAATGATAAAAACTATTGTGTGTTTTAATTTTTTCCCATCCCTTTCTGAAATAGACAATCACAGAAAGTTAGAATTGGAAAAGAACTGAAGGTCAGTTAATAAGCCCTCTCCACCCCCATCCCTTATTTAAGAAGAAGAAACAAAGATTAATTACTTCCAAGGTCAAGAAAATGACTTAGGTTGCCTCATTCTTATTCAAATGCCAGTTGGGGTTGAAACATCACAGACTGATGGAAGAAGGGGCAGTTACTACTGGTGGCCAGGCCACAGTAGACATCTGGAAGTGCTTGGGAGGTTGACAAGCCTGTATTCCTGCAAGAAAAGTGAATCAGAAACAATAGATGGAAGAGAAAGACAGATGCAAGGAGGTAAAGACTTTGTGCTGGCTCATTCTCTGTCACCCTGCCCTCATGGCTAATTTAACTTTTTGTCTCTCTTTGCATTACCTCTAGTGTTGACCTGGGTGAATGTTGATCTTAACATTTTAAGCCAGAAGAAAACTTAGTGACTTCTGTGTGCTATTTTGCTACAATATGATTATGTTAATGGGGTGTTTCCACCTGGAAATTCCTACTTCTCTTCCAGATCCATCTCATACACTGGTCTAGGAGTGAAGACTGGTGCAACCTTACTAGATGAGAATTTTATAATATGATTTTAAAGATTAATATATTTAGATATTTTGATTATATAATTTGACCTACATAATAGAAAAAAATCACACTTCTAGATATTTAGTATAAAGAGATGATGGATGCTTTTCCTAACATTGGCTTTTTTTCTTTTTTTAAATTGAGATATAATTAACATATAACAATATATTAGTTTCAGGTGTACAACATAATGATTTGATATATGTATATATTGCAAAATGATCACCACAATAAGTCTGGTTAACATCCACCACCACGTATGGTTACAATTTTTTTTCTTGTGAGGGAAACTTTTAAGACCTACTCTCTTAGCAACTTTCAAATATACAATATGGTATTACTGACTGTAGTCACCATGCTGTATATTACATCCCCAGGACTTAATTATTTTATAACTAGAAGTTTGTACCTTTTAACTACCTTCACCCTTTTTGCCCTCCCCCCAAACCCTGCCTCTGTCTCTGGTAACCATCAATCTGTTTTCTCTATCGAGCATATAGTATTTGTCTTTCTCTGTCTGACCTATTTCACTTAGCATAATGTCCTCAAGGTCCATCCATGTTGTTGCAAATATAACATTGTTTATACAGCAAAATTTAGAAACAATATAAATATCCAACAACAGGGGTTGAATATTATGGAATGTTATATACTAATTAAATGATCATATAGAAACACAATGCTGACATTAAAATATATTCCTGTAATATTTTCCAGTGTAAATTATAGGATACAAAATGACATTTAAAGGAGATATATATATATATATATGTGTGTGTGTGTGTATACACATAATTATAATGTGAGTATAAATTCATTAGCATGCAAAATAGCAAAAAATAATTTTAGTGAAAATTACAATGTAAATATGTGTTATATTATGGTAGTCAGTTCTGTCATTTCACAGCTCTTCTTTCATGAAGCTTCTCTTGAAACTAAATAACAGGGAAGAAGAAAGATGAGATAGAGTCAACATAGTCAAAATTAGAGCTTATACAGAGAAGCATGTGATTATTGAATCCCAGTGCATTTGTATTCACTGCTTTAAATTAATAGGCACTTGGTAAACACAGGTAAATAAAGTTCATTTTACCCATTCTCAGTTTTTCTGTTATACCTTTAATAGATAATATTAGTTTATTTTATTTTCCAGTGCTAGGTAAAAATTAATATGACAACACCCACCCAATAAAGTAGGTCATATTCTCCCTTGGTATCTACTTGTTGTTGTTTCTGATTTATTAGACCCAATAAATTTATGGCACCAACTAAGGAATTGATCAGTTTGGCATTACTTTAGTCGCTGCCTGCTTTCCAGTTATTTGCTATCATTTTGTAGCCATGGAATCGAAAGCCAGCCAAGCAATCTGCCTCTTAACCCAGTCACTTTAGTTCCTGGACTGAATCCAGTCTCACACATGGATGAAAACAAATCTCATTTGAATTCTCAACTAGGGGGAAATGCCTTTTTGGTGTGATCCAGAAGAGGTCTAAATAGCAAGATTGTGTTATGAGTAAGGTTTGTTAATATCCAACGCATTTGGCAGTTCACCTCTCAGTACCCCTTGAGGGTGTTTGTGAGTGTAAAGTAGGATCTTATGCAAGAGTCTGAAGTTTATTAGTCATATTCACTTACCTTATAAAACCAAAATTATATCTCTCAATTGTTTTGAAGACAGCTGCAGCTAACATATCTATCCCTCTGGGTACTCTCAGACTTGGGTTATATTTTCTCAACTCTTTGGAACAGTTTAGACCCTGGCTACCACATTGCTATACTGCAGCAAACAAATTATTCAGAGCATATTATTATTATGATTCACCACATAGAGGGAGCTTCAGATTTAGGAAATTTCTAATGTCGTATGGAATGAAAAACCTTGAAACACTGGTGTAACCATTTCTGACTTTACTGGGAAGACAACTGTTTAGAATGGAGAGTTGAATCTGAGGTAGTGATTAATTTTTAACTGGCAAAGTTGATTCTTGGAGGAGATGGGATCTAAGAATATAGAAAGGGCGACCCAACCAGCATCTGGATTCAGAGACTCCAGTTTCCTTTTACTACTAGGACTCAAATATCACTTTGATAGTTAATGCATGTGTCAGGAATGTACCACACTTATAGTATAAAAATGACAAATTGTAAAGTAACATATCCCACTTCATTTTTGACATCATTGTAGTATTTATTACTTTATTAAAAGTTGAATTTATTAGTTTAGGCCAGGAGTCAGCAAACTTTTTCTGTAAAAGGCCAGATAGTAAATACTTTAGTCTTTTTGGGCCATATGATCTCTGTTGCAAACACTCAGCTTTGCTGTGGTAGCTTGAAAGCAGCCAGAGGCGATATGTAAATGAATGAGTGTGCTTGTGTTCCCCAAATTTTTATTTCCAAAAAACAGGAGGTGAGTGAATTTGACCTGCAGGGTGCAGTTTACACCCCTGGTTTAAGGTTATTCCAGCTGAGGCCAAAAGGCCAGAGATCAAGTCTCTTAGGTTCTTAATCTTTGTTATATTTTCAAACACATTAGAAACTTAGAATTATGTGTTTTATGACTTGAATCATCTATTTTAAACCTGCAACAGATTAATTTAAATAATAGTCTACTTCTGAAATGTTTTTGAGGTGTCTTAAAACTCAACTCTGCTTTTGCTTAATAAACAAGTAATTTGACAAACAGTTGATTTATTAATATCTCTATATTCTGTGAATACTCTTCCGTGAGCTATCTAATTACCTTCATGTGTTCTCTTTGTTACCACATCAAAGCTTAGTTTCATATTGGAAGCTGTCTCTTGAGGGGTCTACTGAATGTATTCACACAATGTTTGAATTATTGATAAAGTCTAATGCCCTGAATCACAATGAGGAAAAATTCCTTAATAATAGGCAATGAGGGATTTTCATAGGTTAAGAGGGGAAACTAGGCAAAGATGATTGCCTGGGCCATTCATTGCCTACTTTTAAACCTTTCATTATTAGGACATTATATACAAAATAAATCAATCCATTTACTTTGTTTTAACCGTGCATATTTGCCATGTTTGTTTTTTAAGTATTAATAGACAAGCAGACCTATGTGCTTCCGTGATTTACTCTGTCAGACTTTGTTTTTTATTCTGCTTTTCATTTCTTATCATTTTGTTTCTCCATCACACTATAAATGCTTCATAACCAAATACTATACTTATAATTGGTTCTTTAATTTGCCAGTTGATGACATCATATGAAAAAGTCATAGAATCTCAGAGCTAAAGAGGACTTAAAAGGAATTCATTTCCTTTATTTAATATCAGGTTGTGAATGTTCTCCACATTTTTAAACATTTTTTTCTACTGGAGACTAGTGGACATTTTACAATCATGTCATTGCCAGAAAACAATAGGGAGAGAACTAAGAGATTTAGTACATATTAAATCCTGTAATAAAACAATTTAAAGACATAATTATCTATAATTATGGAATATCTCCTTTCTTTTTGTGTAGCAACATGGATTATTCAGAGGTGACATAGGCACCCACATTCTGAGTTTACTGAATTCAAACACGGCGTAAGAGATTTTTTTCTATTAAACTCAGAACATTGAGTAAAGAGGCAAAAAAACCCAGAGACATCATTTTTTAAGTTGTGGTTTTTCTGACCTTTACAATGTTCTTTGCTACCTTTTATTAATAGTTTACTGTATACTCTGATAATGACAGCAAAACAATGACCCACCAAGAGACAGAAAGACAGAGAAAGAGAGGGAGAGAGACCACACTCTATGGGGTAAATGTTTCAAAAGAGCCAATTTCCATCTTTCCCTTAATTATCCAATAGTAGCTCAATTATTGTTTGATTAACTGCAAACAATAAGGTGGATTGCATTTTCTGGGGATAATTTGAAAATAATAAAACTGAGTCTACATTTTTTAAAATCATCAGGTGCTGGCAATTCTAAACAATATCAGTGATTAAAATATTCTTCCTCCCCCCATTTTTTATTTGTCTGAACACTAAACCAGTGAGAGGTTGGCAAACTATGGTCTATGGCCAAATCTGGAATATAACATAATATAAATACATTTTTTAAAGTGGTTGATGAAAAATTGTGGACATTTCTTTCTCTCTTGTTACATAAGTACCTACATAATAGTCTCAATTTTGTTTCTTGGCCTGGAAAAAACCTAAAATTTTTACTCTCTGCCTCTTTAAAGAAACAACTTGTTGACCCTTACTTTAAACAATCGCTGTGGTTAAAGTTTCAGTTTTATATATGTAACATATAATAAACTTCAGATTTATAAGCTTGAAATTGGCACATTTTAATTATTTATCTTTTAATAGCATTGTTAATTTGGAAAGGAAGTATACAGAAGACCGTCAACACACAAGGATTTCATTACTTGTGTTCATTTCCAGAGTAGGTTCATAATGGTTCAGAACCATTTGAACTACCTTTGAGTACTGTTAGTACATCCAATCCTGTGGCACTGCATACTCCTACATTTAAACACTTGAAATAAACCATGGTAGCACACTGATTATAAATACTAAGAAATAGACCTTTAGTTACTTCAATTCTGACATTCTCTGTGACCACAAAAATATTTGCAAACAACAATTAGCCTTGAAGAGTGAAATACAAACTCTAAAGTTATTCCCTGATGATCGGTGGTAGACAAAAACTATGAAGAATATTAGCCATGCAACAATAAAATGTAAGGAAGTTGATATTTACATAGAAAAAAAGACACAAATATTGAAGAATATCAGGACAAATGAAAAAAGATGTTCTTACATTGCCA
The DNA here is from genome assembly GCA_031878705.1 of Tapirus indicus. NCBI lineage: Eukaryota > Metazoa > Chordata > Mammalia > Perissodactyla > Tapiridae > Tapirus > Tapirus indicus. The sequence goes on from CM062933.1 coordinate 8,019,442, forward strand.
GAAGAAATAAAGGCAAAGTTAATGTAGTCATTGTTTTTACCAAAAACTGAATACTTTTCCTAAAGAAGTGGATCAAATAATGTCAGTGTTTGGCATCATTGAATCTTTTTCTCGGATATTTGCAGAAGGAGAAAACATTTGGAAGTTTTTACAGATTATAATCAAGATTTATGATGAATTTTTCTGGTGAAGACATTTTAGTGAAAGTTTTTCAAATGCAAAGGCATGTGAAAGCTGCTAGAATCAATCCTGATGAAATAAGACCTTCAGTAACATTGCACATTCTGGAATTCAGTGTGAAATGGGGTTTTTATTAACTTTTACCCAACTTACCCTTTAACACTTTTCTTACCTATTTGTATTATCTGTTGCTTCATGGAAACTTTTCAAAATTAACATTAATAAGAAAGTTTTTTTCAATCAGCTATGAGTGAGGATAGATTGACAAAAATCTGGCTATATTGTCTATTGAACATGAATATGTAAAGAAAATCCATACTCCTGAAGTCATTGGTAAGTACAATATTGTTATTATTCATTACTGTGACAGATCAACATGGAGGTAGGAGATTTTTCCCTATTTTGTAAAAATTACATTAATTTAGTTAAAAAGTGTTAATCCAATTTTTTTTCTTTTTTTTGTGAGGAAGATTGGCCCTGGGTTAACATCCATGCCCACCTTCCTCCACTTTACATGGGACGCCGCCACAGCGTGGCTTGACAAGCGGTGCGTTGGTCCGCACCCAGGATCCGAACCTGTGAACCCCGGGACGCCGAAACAGAATGTGAGAACTTAACTGCTACGCCACAGGGCCGGACCCTTCTTTTTTACAATAATATTTAATTTTTACCTTTTTTACTGGAATGGTTTTATATATATATATGTATATATAAAAGGTGCATGTGATATGCATAGATAGATACGGATATGCAAAGTTAAATAAAAATAAATTTCAAAGTTTGCATTTATTTTCTTTCCATTATTGTCATTTATTTCATATAATGATTTATTATTGAAAATAATTTTGCTGTATGAAAGAGAAGACTGTTTAAAAATGAGATGTTCTATGTATCAAATATGCTGGTCTTGCCCCTGTGTTCACATGGATAGCCATTATAAAAAAGAAAAAACTGTTCTTAGCTTATGTTTCTACTTACTGTGTAACACCACAGTTAATAACACTTTAAACTTTCTTATAATCTTTAACTTTTCCAAATAGTTTCTCATGTTTTCTGTGGCCTGACAGATACAAATTATTGGTTTGTTTGCTTTTTCAACTTGCCAGAATTTAGAATTTCAAGTTTAAATATATGTTGCACAAAACAGAAGCAGTGATTTCTCTTCTTCTGATGTTTTCTTCCACCAGAGGGAGAGCTATTAACAAAACAGTCCTGCCTCCTCCATCTCGGGCACCCTTTCCCTGGGACAGGGAGTTGAGGGACAGAGGGAGGGGAGGGGAGGACAACTGGTTGCTGAGTTTGGAAGTATAATCTGGGCATGTGTGTCTCAGCCCTTTCCTCTCCCTCTGTTCTGGAGCCTAGACATGGTCCCCCAGGGAAGCCTTCTCTGTAACTTTATTACCATAACTCTGCCTGTCTCCTACCAGCACTGCCATGATTGAGAGAGCAAATTGGTTTAATTCTGGTGTTCAGGGTTAGGAAATCCTCCTGTCCTTGGAAACAAGTCTCACTGTCCAGTATCAGCTCAATGATTGGTGATGCTTTGGCCTCATGTGCTTTACTCTATTGTCTTATTTCCCAGTGGGTGTTAAACTGGAGTGGAGAAAGGAATGCTGTTTATTGGGGGCCCTAAGAGAACCCTCAATGGCAACAAGGAGTATTTATTTTGTGGGGTATGTCCTTTCAAATGATATCCTTTCAGCCTATAATTTTATATTGAGGGAATGGGGCTAATGGCAATAATAAGGGGAACGTAAATACAAATGAAACAGAACTTTTTGAAAAATTTCTCTGAAGAGTGAGTTCTTAGAAAAATTTGCTGCAGATCTTTTTTTATTAACTGCTCATTGTCATCTATAACTCATAACTATTTAATTAGGAGACAATGGAGGATAAAGCTATTTTAATGTTGGTAACTTAAGAGCAGTAAGTTTAAAGATAAAATCTATTATTAAAATCTGCTTTTTGCATGCTGGGCTATTTGCCTTAAGTTGGAAACACAGTTCAGAAAATTTAACAGAAAAAGCATAAAGATAACCATTTTAGACATATTAATTTTAGACTGTATGAAGACATATTAATATGTTCTTTCTTCTTTACACAATTTCTCAGTATGTAATCTAATATGATTAAAATGTTAAATCAAGCCATTATATAATTTTAAAAAGAAAGTAGATTTTTATAGATTTTACTTGAAAATAATATATATCAAGCTAATTTTAGACACAGATATCCCACTTGATTTTAAACACCCAGAATATAATAAGTTGTTTTTAATTATTTTTATAGTACCCAATATAATATATAGAGATACAGATATGGATAAATAGATAATGACAATAGTTCTGTTTTTAAATCACAAAACATTGAAATGTATTACATGAGAGTTTTCTTTTAAATATGATCAAGAAAACTGTTTCTTTGCCCTTTTTGTCCTGATGGCTTATATGCCATGGCAAGATTTCTGGATGGTGACAAATTCAAGGCAAAACCTTGCTAAAAGGAAGGAAATCCCCAAATCAGAACTATAGAAGCACATCAATTGAAATATATTCAACAGATATTTATAAAATGCTTCTGCTGTGGTGGCAGTGGGATTATAAAGGAAGACAAGATTTGCAGATGAGTAGATGGGTTTAGAGACAGCAGGATTTACAGTAAAGTTGTTTCATTATTAGTCAGTTACCTCCAGAGTATACACTCCATCCCTTCTCGTGGCCAAAAAGAACATTTTTTTCAACAGTTTTTTCTTCTGTCCAAATTCTCTTGAAGCTTAAAAGGGACAACTAAAAAATCTTACTTTGTAGGCAGCAGATAGTTAATGATAGAACTTGCAGTGTATACTGTATTGCAATATGTTTAAGATTCATTTATGATACTTATAGTGAGATGTGAAAGGAGAGATAAGTTTTTTCAGTGTACAATATAAATATTGAAGGAAATGCCATGTCACAACCTTTTATAAAATATAAAATGACCTTCTGGTGTCATCAACAGAGATGAATAGACAATTCTATAACTCAGAATGGCATTTCTTAAGGTTTAATGAGGCAGGTAACGAGTTGGGAAGGTCACAGAGTTTTGGCTTTTCCTTCTTTTGGATTCTGATTTAAGTTAAACACATGCTTTCCCCCTCATGACACCATCTCATTCACCACAATAAAGCCTAATTAACCTTTTCCTCATCAGTGCTCCCACCTCCCCCTTTTCATGTCTTTTTCATCACGCTAATAATCCTATAATAACCTAGAATTTTAATTACCTCTGACTATGCTTGCCACTTTCCCACTTGCTAATGTATGGAAGATAGTGGCAACGTCATATTCATTTTTATAGGCTCCATTTTGTTTAGTAATTGTACTCAGACCAAAATTATTGAGGGAATTTTACTGTTAATACAAGGAGTGATGTCAACAAGATAGCAGAATAAGAAGTCCCAGCCCTCATTCCCCCCAGAGAAACACCAATTTATCAATGATGTATAGACCAAAATACCTCTATGAGAGGTCCAGATTCCAGTAAAGCAGTTGCAGCACCTCAGATGAGCACAAAACTGAAAACAGCTGCACTGAGATGGGTAACGAGGAATTTCACTTTAGTCATAGCAGCACTTCCCTGGAGCCGGCACAGCTCAGTGCTGAGAGAGAGCACCTTGGCCAACGACTGCTCCTTGTCAGGGAGGCGACAGAAGGAGAGTTGAGTCAAGGTCCAATATTTCCAATTTTTCAGTGTGTTGCCTGAGGGGCCCGTTTCTGTCTTGCCACACACAGAGTGCTGAGGAAACTTGCATAGTTTGGAAGCCTGGGATAGCTAGGAGCAAAGGATAGAGTTGGACAGCTTGCTGTGGCTGGCATGGCTCTGTGAGATTAGGAGAAGGCACAGAACTGAAGTTTCTCCCCCAGGAGGGAGAGGAGTAGACCATGGATCCAACATCCTGGGCCTTTCAGTGCTCTCCTTGGGGGGTCAGCTTCTGTTTCTCTGCAGATGGAGTGCTGAGGAAATCAGCACAGTTAGGACACCTGGGAAAGCTAGGAACAAAGGAAAAGGAGCAGGCTGTTTTCTGTAGCAGACACAGCTCTATGAGACTAGGAAAAGGCACAGATCTTGAGACTTTCTCCCTCACGAGGGAAGGAGAGGAGTGGAGCATGCCTCTAATGCCTCCAACCTTTCAGTGTGCTAGTCAAGAGGGCTGTTTTCTTTATTGCCTCACATGAAGCACTGATAAAACTAGCATAGTCAGACGCCAGAAGGAGCAAGAGATCACAGCCTCCTGAAAAAAAGGCTGGATGCCTGGGGCTGCTAGGATCAAAGGCCCACAATCTCTAGCTGGGTTGATTGGTGAAGGTCTTTCCTTGTTGAAGCCAGTCTATAGAGATTGAGAGAGGTAGATGTTTCTTCAAACATGCACCCACCAGTGCAAAGCTACAAGGAACACAAACAATCAGGAAAACATGATACACAAAGGAAAAAAATAAATGTCCAGTAACTTAAAGAAATGGAGATCTGCGAATTACTTGACAATTCAAAATAATCATTTTAAAATGCTGAGTGAGTTACAAGAGAACATTAAATGAAATCAGCAAAATCAGGGAGTTCTTCAGGTTGAAACTAAAGGATGATGAACAGCAACACAAAAGCATGTGAAAGTATAAAATTCACTGGTAAAGGTAAATATGCACAATACTGTATTGCTATAATGGTGATGTGTAAATCACTTTTAACTCTAGTGTAAAAGTTAAAAGACAAAAGTATTAAGAACAACTATAACCACAAAAGTTTATTAATGGATGCCCAATATAAAAAGATGTAAATGTGACATCAATAACATAAAGTGTGTTTTGAGTGGGGGAGAAGTAAAAGTTTAGAGTTTTGGTATGTGATTGAAGTTAAGCTGTTATCAGATAAAAATAGACTGCTATAACTATAAGATATCTTTTGTAAGCCTCATGGTAACCACAAAGAAAATATCTATAGTAGATACACAAAGGAAAAAAGACAAAAGAATCAAGCATACTGCTACAAAAAAAAAAAAAAATCAACAAATTAAAGGTAGAAAACAAGAGAGGAAAAGAGAGACAAAAGGAACAGAAAACAATTAACAAAATGGCAAAAAGTAAATCCTTCCTTATCAATAATTATTTTAAATGTAAATGGTTTAGCATCCTCAACAAAAACATATAGAGTGGAGGAATAGATTTAAAAAAAAAATACCCAACTATATGCTGTCTGAAAGAGACTCACTTTAGATTTGACACACATAGACTGGAAGTAAAGGAATGGAAAAAAATATTAATTGAAAGTGGTAACCAAGAGAGAGCAGAGATGGCTATACTTACAGCAGACAAAACAGATTTTAAGTCAAAAAATTCACAAGAGACATAAAAGATAATTATATAATGATAAAAGGGTCAATTATCAGGAAGATATAAGAATTATAAATATACATACACCCAATATCAGAGCACCTAAATATAAAGCAAACATTGACAAATTTGAAGAAAGAAATAGATAGCAATACAATAATAGCAGGAAAGTTCAATACCCCACTTTCTATAAGGGATGAAATAACCAGCCAGAAAATCAATAAGGAAACAGTGGGCTTGAACGCTGTAGACCAAATGGACCTAGAGCCACAGACAGATGATTCCACCCAACAGCATTAGGATATATATTCCTCTCAAGGGCACACTTAACATTCTCCAGGATATGTAACATGTGAGGTCACTAAATAAGTCTTAGCAGATTGAAAAAGATTGCAATCATACCAAGTATCTTTCCTGACCGCAATGAAATGAGACCAGTAATCAGTAACAGAAGGAAAACTGGAATATTCACAAATATATGGAAATTAAACACACACTCTTGAATGACCATTGAGTCAAAGAAGGAATCGAAAGGGAAATTAGAAAATATCTTGAGACAAACAAAAACAAACACACAACATACCCCAACTTTTGGGATTCAGCATAAGTGGTACTAAAAGGAAAGTTTATAATAATAAACATTTACATTTAAAAGGGGAGATCTTAATAAACAACCAAATCTTACACCTTAAGGGACCAACAAAAGAAGAACAAACTAAACCCAAAATTAGGTGAAGGAAGGAAATAATAAAAATCACAGCAGAAATAAATGAAATAGAGAATAGAAAAAATAAACAAAATTGAGTTAATTTTTGAAAAGATAAACAAACCTGATAAACCTTTAGCTAGATTTACCATGAAAAAAGAGAAAAATCTCAAATAAATAAAATTAGAAATGAAAGAAGAAATATTACAGCTATGCCACAGAAATAAAAAGAATCATAAGAGACTGTTATGAATAAAGTGTACATCAACAAATTGGATAAGCTAGAAGAAATGAATAAATTCTGAGAAATATACAACCTACCAAGATTGAGTCATGAAGAAATAGAAAGTCTGAATAGACTAATAATGAGTAAGCATATTGAATCAATAATCAAAAACTTCCCAACAAAGAAAAGCCCAGGATCAGATGGCTAACTGGTTAATTCCACCGAATATTTAAAGAAGAATTAACAACAATTCTTCTTAAACTCTTCTAAAAAATTGAAGAAGAATGAACCTGTCCATATTCGTTTTGTGAGGCCTGCATTATCCTGATACCAAAGCCAGACAATGATGTTATAGGAAAGGAAAATTACAGGCCAATATCCCTGATGAACATAAATTCAAAACTCCTCAACCAAATGCTGGCAAATTGAATTCAACAGCATATCAAAAGGGTCAGAAAACATATTCAAGTGGGATTTATCCCTGGGTACAAGATGGTTCAAGATATGAAAATCAATTTATGTGATAAGCTGCATCAGAGAATGAAGGATAAAATTCACATGATCATCTCAATAGATGCAGATAAAGGATTTGACAAAATTCAGCACCCACTGATGATAAAAGCTTGCTTCAAATAAGGAAGAGAATGACATTCCTCAACACAATAAAGGCTATATAGGAAAAGCCCACAGCTAATATACTCAACCATGAAAAACCAAAAGCATTTCCTCTAAGAACAGGAATAAGGCAAGAGTGCCCTCTCACCACTTCTACTCAATATAGTAGTGGAAGTGATATCCAGAGTAATTAAGTAAGAAAAAGGAATAAAAGGCATCCAAATCAGAAAGGAAGAAGTAAAAATTATCTCTGCTTGAAAATGATAAGACATAATATATACAGAGTCCTAAAAACTCCACCAAAACATTGTTAGAACTAATAACTGAATTCAGTAAAGTTGCAGGATACAAAATCAATATACAAAAACCAGTTGCATTTCTATGCACTAACAATGAACTATCTGAAAAGGAAATTAAGAAAATAATCCCATTTACAATAGCATCAAAAAAATAAAAAAACTTAGGAATAAATAAACTTAACCAAGGAAGTGAAAGACGTATACACTGAAGACTACAAAACATTGATAAAAAAAATTAAAGAAAACACAAATAAGTGGAAAGACACCCATGTCATTGGTTTGGAAAACTAAAATATTGCTAAAATGTCTATGCTACCCTAAATGATCTACAAATTCAATGCAATTGCTATCAAAATTCCAATGACATTTTTTACAGAAATAGAAAAACAATCCTAAAATTCCCATGGAACCACAAAAGACCCTGAATAACCAAAACAATCCTGACAAAAAAGTACAAAGCTAGAGGCATCACATTTCCTGATTTCAAAATATATTACAAAGCTACAGTAATTAAAACAGGAAAATACTGCATAAAAACAGACATATAGACCAATGGAATAGAATAGAGAGCCCATAAACATACCCACACATATATGGTCAACTGATCTTCAACAAGGGTGACAAGAATATACAATGGGGATGGGATAGTCTCTTCAATAAATGGTGTTTGGAAAACTGGATAGCCATATGCAAAAGAATGAAACTGGATCCTCATCTTACACCATACTCAAAAATCAACTGAAACTGGATTGAAGATTTAAGTGTAAGATATGTTATTGTAAAACTGCTAGAATAAAACACAGGGGAAGAGCTTCATGACAAAGGTGGATTCCTCTTTAAAGTTGATGTAGGGAAAGGCTTTCTAAACATGACTCAAAATCCTGAAGCAATATAAGAAAAGATTGATAAATTTGACCACATGCATAAAGGAAATCAAAAAATATCTGACAAACTGGGAGAAAATACTCACAGCATATATTATAGACAAGGGGTTATTGTCCCTGTAAGAAAAGAATTCTTTAAAATTAAGGTTAAGAGATCATAAATTTGATAGAAAAATGAGAAAAAGATATAAACCATGAATTTACAAAATAAAGTATAAAAATGACCCTCAAACACATGTAAACAATGTTCAAACTCACTCATAATTAGAGAAGTACAAATTAAAACAACACTGCAATACCATTTCTAACTTATAAGACCTAGCAAACATTAAAAAGTATGAAGTAGGGGCTGGCTGGATGGTGTAGTGTTTAAATTCAGTGCCATCCACCTTGGTGGCCCTGGTTCATGGGTTCAGATCCCAGGCATGGAACTATATCACTTATCAAGCGATGCTATGGTGGCAACGCACATGCAAAATAGAAGCGCGACTGGCACAGGTGTTAGCTCAGGACTAATCTTCCTCAAGAAAAAGAGGAAGTTTGGCAACATGTTCGCTCAGGGCCAATCTTCCTCCACAATAACAATAAAAAACGTTTGAGCCACTTGCTGTTGGTGAGGCAATAGGGAAGTGGATACATTCAAATATTGCTATGAGAACGCATTGGTGCAGTCTTTCTGGAAAGAAATTAGACGATGCTTAACAAAACTATATCTATACTTATCTTTTGATTCAACAATCCTTCTTTTAGGAATCTACACTGAAGATACACCTTGACAATATGAAAATTTATGTATACAGGGTATTGATTGCAGCTTTGTTTATAATTGCAAAAGAGTGTTTCAGTAAGTTGTGGTACATCTACAGAATGGAGTACTAGCTTCCTGTAAAAAGAATACATGTCTTTAAGAACTGGTTTAGAGATACTCTCAGGATAGGCTGGTAAGTGAAAAATCAAAGTACAAAAAATTTAAAGTACAAAAGAGTACCTATAATATGCTATTTTGCATGTACTAAAGAAGCTGTTCTTTATTACATGTATCTGCTCATTTTTGCAAAAGCAGTAACTATAGATGCCAATGGAAACGGAGTGGAAGAGTGGGAAATGGAACCAGATTAGTAGGCATGCAGATGGAATAATGCTACTTAGAGTATATCATTTTATATTAACTCTTAAAAATGTAGTAATGTTTATTTGCCCCCACTCCCCAGATAAATAATAAAAATCAACCTGGATGTGGAGGGACCATCATACTGAATACAACCCAACTGTATTACAAATGAAAAATATAACCATACTGAAGGGGACAGGAAAGAGAACTAACTTGAATAACTTTGCAAAATAAAATTTTGGCTGGATATTGCAAGGCAAAAGAAAAATTAAAAAAGAACTGTACACAAATCCTATACTACAGTTAGTGAAGTAATGTCTCACATGGATATGGTATAACAATACTGAAATGAATTTATATGTAAACTAGATTTGAACAAATAATATATTTTAAGTAATGTGAACCAGATTTCTCACTGTCAGAGAGAGAAGTTTCAATAAAGAAAGATGGAAGGCTAGGGTAAAACTTGTGTTAGATTAGAATTAGAGATATCAGTATGTATTCATACATATGTGTTTAACTACAGATACACACAAATAGATATAAAAATAACTATAGATGCATGTCTTCATGAGTTAGTGTACGTATATGTTTCCTCGTTCTGTCTCCTGTGAGTGCCTTGGAGCAATAGCATTCCAGTAGCAATAGTACACCTAGCGCCCATATCTTGGTTTCTAAATACCATGGTCTAATTAAAGGAACAAGGGCTGCAAGGGCTCCTTGGAGAACTGGTTGACTGCAAGACTGGAGCAGGGAAAATTTAAGATGGATCTGGAATATTTTGTGATGACAGAGAATAAGGAAGTGCTTGGAAAAGGATAGGGTTGTGTTGAAAGTTTACAGAAATCAATTGGAAAAAGCTCCCAACGGCCAAAGGTGGAAAATTTGAGCAATGAAATAATGATAGTATTGGATTATAACCCATGATCTATAAAATAAAATAAATACCCATGAGTTTATATTGATATAAATAAATAAGCGAATAAATAGATAAATGGGGCTGAGGAGACTACTCCTCACATAAGACTATCAATTAATAAATGTAGAAGTGATAAGGAATGATGAAATCACCATTAGGCAAACACCACAATAACAATTGTAAGCAAGATCTGATTGGTGCTAACAATCAGTGGGCAAAAATTGGAGGCAAACAGAATACTAACATCATGTAAAATTATCTCCCCCCAGATATTTATCATCTACAAAGGTACCTTTACAGTGGAGAAACACACCCTTAACTAAGTGAGGAAGGTCAACATCATTAGTAATAAGTATGGTACACTGAGAAGAACGCAGTATTTCTGTGGCTTTCTTGGTGAAAATATATAATCTCAGCCTCATTGTGAGAAAAACATTGGATAAACCAAAACTGAAACACCTTCTCCAAAATAACTGACCAGTACTTATAAAAATTGTCAAGGTCATTAAAAACAAGGAACAATTGAGGAACTGTCACTGATTGAAGGAGACTAGGAGACACAACAACTAAAAGAAATATGAGATACTGGATTGGATCCAGAAACAAAACAGGACATTAGGAGAAAAACTGTGAAATTCAAATAGTCTTTAGTTTAGTTAACACTATTTTACCAATGTTTGACATCCTGGTTTGGTTATTGTACTATGTTTATGTAAGTTGTTAACATTAGAGAAAACTGGATAAAATGTGTATATGAACTTTCTCTACTATTTTGCAGCTTTCTGTAGGTACAAATTATCTCAAAAATAAAAAGTTAAAAAAAGCTATTATAAAGGCTAGTACCAGAAAAAAATGAAATAAATGAAGGTTACTGAGTGTACAAAGCAGTTTTCAGGATAAAAAAGTTTAAATCAGTATGTACAGTACTATGTATTGCATATGGATACATTCCTATGTAATAAAAGGGGCCTGATAAATACCAACTTCAGCAAGTTGTTATTTCTGGGAAGCAAGGAAGGAGAATAGAAGTTGGAGGGTATCCAGTGGATTTGAACTGTGTCTGTAATGTTTTATTTCCTTAAAAAAAGTGAGACAAATGTGGCAAAGATTAGGATTTTATGAATCAGGGTGGTGGGTACAGATGTGTTAGTGTCCTATAAGCTTGAATTATTCTAATAAAAATATTAAAAGAAAATGTAATGTGTTAAATAGAGTCCTTTAAATAAAGAATAAAAAACTTGGCTAAGATATACACGATGATGGAAAGCATTTTGAAAATTCTAACCCTTATTTCTAGTGTTTTGCAATAAAAACATTAGGCTAGTAATATTGATCTGATTTTCACTCTTTTCTTTAGATTTTAAACTAAAAGACACTATTTTATGATTTCAAGTATTTGTATCTACATACAAACATGAAACACCTTGACTCCATAGCCAATTACTTAGAGTAGAAGTCATACACTATCACCCTATGGGTTGAACTTGGCCCATGTAAGTGTTTTGCTGGCTCATATGGTGTTTTTATAAAATTGCTCCAACATTTAAAAACTGGGATAATTCACTTAGAATCCAATTTCTGGGTTTAAAAAAAAAAAAAGAACAAAAACAGAAACAATGAGGGGCTGGCTCTGGTCCTCCATTCTGAATACACTGAAATGAGCAGCGATTGCCCCATTTGGACAGTCATGAGTGCTCCAGTCATCAGAGTCCCCACCATTCATACCAAGTGTGTATTTGCACCTACATTTCTTATTTCCTGTTTTTATTTTACCTGCCTTGACCTGGGGGCCTAGGAGTTTAAGATTTTGCCTTAGAATGTGAAACATTTGCTGTTCTCCTTCCTTTGGGAAAGTCTGAAAATGTGTGTGTGTGTGTGTGTGTGTGTGTGTGTGTGAGGCCATGGGTTAGAATAAAGTAAGGTGACTCTTTCTAATTTAATTTTCCCAAATACTCTAAGTACATGGATGAAAGTGAATAGCCTGAACAAAGGGCTTGTTTTAGGAAGACTTAATATCACAAAACATTTAATCCAACAATCACTAAAGCCATTTAAACAAGATCTGCTGAACTTTCCCTTAGTGAATGTAGGAATATAGTATTATCTAACTATGGATCACATTTTTCTCTAGTCTTTATGTTCTCTTCCTCCTCCTTCTTCTCTTCTATTAATGCATTACAGTAGTCTGATGCATAGTTAACTTGAACTCTATGATGGAAACTATGGTCTGTGGCCTATTAATTAAATATTATACAAATTAATAAGCAAATTCCACCAAAAGAATATGTTCCCCATAACTTAAGGTTAAATTCTTATTACTTTATTACTGATTTATAGTTGTTTTTAGTACTGGAAAACATGTTACACCCATAAAATTTTGTTCATTGCCATGCAAAACTTCAAGGGTTCTTGTTCTTGGCAACCCCAATAAATAGCTTCAGAGCTTTCGTTTTTCTTTCTTCCTTCCTTCTTTCCTTCCTCCCTCCTAAGGAGCTCCGTAACTGTGTCCATGTGGACATAACAACATTGAGTGACAGTTACAAGAACTAGGGTTAATGTGCCAGTATCCTCTTATGAACTTCTGACGAGATCAGAATCCTTTGGAAAAGTTTCTGGGCTGGTTTCTTGAGTTTAACTTATAATTCTAGGGTAAGCAGATGAGAAGACATCACTAGGAATAGACAGGGTTCCAGGCATTCTTCCTCCATTTCTGATCTCTGAGCAATCTCAGCATGTCTTCCACCCTCTTCCAACCCTCATCTGCTGGTCCTGTGACTTCTGCTATAAAGACCACTGCTCCCTGGATTCTTGATCTTGTTCCTTGATTTCTGCAAGGCTTCTTCTAAACTCTGATCTCCAGATTCAGACAACAGTTCAGTAACCTAATCCTTATTCCTGACTGCACTCTTTAATGACTTGATCTTTTTGACTGTAAACCAGATATTCCAAATGGGTTTTCCATTTTGATGCTCATAAAGTATTTCGTAAATAACACAATGTCATGGATGTGCCCAGATTTTTGAAATAATTCCCCTAGTTCCTCAAACTTCATGAGTAGTAAAACAATTAGTACCACTGGTTCTTTTTCTGGCATTGTATTTATAACACACTTGAGGAGAACATGAGTAATGAAATTATTTAGCAAGGGGTTGTGTAGGGATAAATTTGAATTCTTGCTAATTTATTTAAAAGTAGAATAGAGCAAATTTTTTTATTTTAACTCTTGTTTACATCACATCTATTGTAAAGTGATCTTGATGGATCAGTTTATTGAGACTCAGTTGGTGTGACCCAAAGACAAACATTCTAACGGAACCCTATATTCTCATAGTGAGTGGAGTGAGGGAAGACATGTTTGAACTTGTTCCCATGTGAGGTGAAATACTTGTAGCAGTGTGCAAACCAGATGCTTTAAAGGAAAATCTGAAAAACAGATGTGCTAATTGTTCATGCATCCACTTGAGTATCATCAGAAGAAAGCAAACTTTCTCAAAGTAAATGGAGGTGGGCAGGTTCCATAAATCACCTAAAGAGAGGTGACTTTTCTATCATTGATCAACTTTGAAACATAGGCTAGATGAGACTAAACAACTGGAAAACAAGCACAAAAATGCAAAGCATTTTGGACAGGGGCACTAAAAAGGAAAACCTTAGGTGAGGTGTTTTTAGTCTTTACCTAAAAGCAAAATTTAAAACCAAAATGCTAATACTTCGAGGAAATCAAGAAACATGCTTGAGTTACGAGTCCAAGTTAGCCCCCTTGATACTAGTTGTACAAATAATGGTATCAGAAAAATTGGTTGCAGGACATACTTCTTGAAGAACAAAACTCTGCCATCTATTTGAGTCACAAGTCATGTAAATTTGGAATTAAGTTTATGGCCTAAATGATGAGCTTGAATGGATATATGGAAGATATTGAGGACTTTTCCACCATATATCTTCCTATGGAAGAAACAGAACTCTGAACTGTAAATAGGCTCTTTCCCAGTGATAAACTATTGAAATAGGACAACTGGTAGAGAATTCCAAACCATCTGATAGATAGGTTCAACTTGTAATTTCTTTCCCTATCCCAATGTGTGAAAAGAACATGGAATTTTAGCTTTTGAGGTGTAGTTTTTAAAATCTTTTTGTGATTTTTTTAAGACCTCCTTTCCCACTTCCATCAAATGCTGGGTATAGTTCTTAAGATTATATTTTACTGATTTACTTTGCTGGATTCCAATGATGATACAAAGGTGCTCAAGGTCTTGCTTCTGTCATTAATTGATGGACGATAACTTTTAGAAATGTCAAGGAACTATCTTCACCATGAGAATGTAATGGTGACTAATCTTAGTGTTAAATCTGGAATGAAATCAATACTACACTGTGAGAAGGGTTTTTAGGGGTTTTAATTTTTTTCTGTATGAATAAACTTTAGCAGCCAACTCATTTTTACATTTCTCGTATTGTGAATGTAAATTGTAACTGTCTAAAATGGTTTTAGATCAACAAGTAGCTGCTACTTCGGGCAACTTTATCACATGAATAATATCATTCACTTTTGTTACTTTATTTCTGTGTTTTTCACAAAACTTGGACAATTGATTTAATGTGTATTTATTGAACAATATGTATTTAGCCCCAGAAGGCACACAAAACAAATATGAGGGAAATTCTCCAAATTTTTCATGTTTGTATCTTTATGGATGACAGATTAAACTCAACTATTTATCTTTTCTGTTTATTGTGCCTTCTTATCTAATTCTTACTAACACAAGTATTCTAAACAAGCTCTCAAATGAAAAAACCCCCAAACAACAGAAATGTTATTAGTTGAGTTTATTTGTCCTCATGAACACTACAGCATCCTGGTCATTTCTTAAAACAAATTTTTGAGAAGTTTTAGGATTACAGAAAAGTTGAGCCAAAGGCACAGAGAGTTCCCACATATCCCCTCACCTCATCCCCCAATTTCCTCTATTATTAACATCTTACAATAGTGTGGTACATTTGTTGCAACTGATGAGACAGTATTGACGGATTATTATTAACTAAATTCCATAGTTTGCATTATGATTTACTCTGTGTTGTGTAGTATGTGGGTTCTGATAAATGTATAATGACATGTATCCACCATTGCAGTATCATGCAGAATAATTTCACCGCCCTAAAAATTCTCCTATGCTCCACCAATTCATCCCTTCCTCTCTTGTTCTGCTCATACCCCTATCAAGCATTGGTCTTTCTACTGTCTCCACAGTTTTGCCTTTTCCAGTCTGTCATATAATTAGAATCATACAGCATGCAGCCTTTTCAAATTGGCTTTTTTCACTTAGCAGTATGTATTTAAGGTTTCTCCATGTCTTTTCATAGCCTGATAGCTCATTTCTTTCTATACTGCCTAATATTTCACTGTCTGGATGTATCACAATTAGTTCAATTCATTCACCTATTGAAGAGAATCTTGGTTCCTTCCAAGTCTTGACAATTGTGAATAAAGCTGCTTTAAAAATTCATGTGCAGATTTTTGTGTGAAAGTTTTCAACTCCTTTGGGTAAATACGAAAGAGCACAACTGATAGATCGTATGGTAAGACTATGTTTAGTTTTGTAAGAAGTTGCCAAACTGTCTTCCAAAGTGGCTATTCCATCTGCACGCCCACCAGCAATGATGAGAGTTTCTATTGCTCCACATCCTCGCCAGCATTTGGTGTTGTCACTGTTGGTATTTTAGGCATTCTAATAGGTGTGTAGTGGTATCACGTTGTTTTAATTTGCAATTCCCTAATGATATATGATGAACATATTTTCATATGCTTGTTTGCTATCTGTATATCTTCTTTGGTGAGTTGATGTTCAGCTCTTTTGTCCATTTTTAATTGGTTGTATGTTTTCTTATTGTTAAGTCTTGAGAGTTCTCTGCATATTTTGCATACCAGTCTTTTATTAGATATGTTTTGCAAATATTTTCTCCCAGTCTGTGTCTTGGCTTTTAATTCTCTTAACAGTGTCTTTCACAGAGGAGTTTTTAACTTTAATAAAGTCCAACCTATTTTTTCCTTTCATAGATCACATTTTTGATGTTTCTTCATGTTTTGAATGCTCACTATTCTAAACATTTACCAAGCATTTCAGGTGGTATTTATATTTTTCCTTGCCCCTTCTATTATATGCTTCTGAAAGTTCACTGTTTCTAAGTATTTCTATTGGGTAGAAGGAAGGAAGAAGACGATGCCACCTCATTGCTTTGTTGCTAAAGTGGTAAAGGTAGAGGAAGCAAGCTGAAGCTGGAAAGAGGTTTTATGATATTCTTGAGCCTCATCTTAGTCTTAGCACTCACTCCTCAATGAAACAGATGATAGTGATTGAATGATGTTCATGTTTTATGATCCTGTGTGACACAAATATGATCCTTGATTCCAAGCATTTCCCCATCACTTCCAGGCCACTGATTATTAATATGTGCCTTTGAATTCTAGTCAATTCCTATCATGCATACGTGAAATGTGTTGTGAGCCACACTTCTGTTGACTCCAGCAGACCATGTTGACAAGGCTCCTGCTGGGCTGCCAGCCTTTGTGCCCCTTCCCCCCACTCCACCTCCTTGTGTTCCATCCCTGTGTGAGCCTCCCACAAGCTGTCCATGGAACACAGGAGTCACTTATTCAAGTATGGTAGGCTTGTGAGGCAGTGCTATAAATGTTGTACTCAGAGACTTTCAGAATAGAATAATGGTTCGGCAAACAAACGGGCTAAATTTCGGAAAAATTTCTTCAGTCTTGCAGAAAAAGGGAGTTTCAAGTGGAATAGAATTCTAGTTACTCAAACACTGGAAAGGTTGACTCCAGCCTGGAAGGAAAAATTCACTGAGGATGAACTTTTCTGAACTGGTTCTGGGATAATCCAGACCTGGGATTATTCTAGTTTATCTCCTTTTACATTGCTTGTTATTTAGTAGGAGGGATTTACTTACAGTATGAATTTTTTAATTCTTTTGTGAATGATTGTTAGTTTTAAAGAAATTAAATAATTCTTTTAACAGTATGAAGTTAATGAAAAGTGTCTGAGTTGCAGCTACTGAATAAATCCTTAGAGACCCCCACAACAATTACAGAAACTGGGAAGCTTGCCTCTATAATTTAATATCTGGGTTAAATTACGAAGGTTCATATTATCCATGTCAAGTGAAGATCTGTTTTTAATAAACCACATTTAAACATGTGGCTTGATAATAATGAAATGAATAAGTGGATAAATCTAGGTCAATGTTTTGCACACAGTTGGCATTCTTTAAATTGTATTTGCTAAGTTTTCACAAACGTAATTGGATGCAAAAAAGCAACTCATTAGATATTATTAAACAGTGGGAAAATACCCTATTTTTTTTAATCCAAGATATGAGTTCCTTATTCTATTCCAGAAGTTTTAATGATAGTGAGATGGTATGGTATTAACAGGCATTGATTATCATAATAGTGTTAAAATATTTGATACTTGAAGAAAACTATGGAGTCAAATAAAAGCTCAGTTTTATTTAGAAAAATTGCATCTTTTAATAATATTTTGCAAAGACTATATTACAGGCTTTCTACATGGTAGTTTGAAAATTATGTATCACTTGGGGCTCATGACCGTATATATAGCCTTGACAAATGTATTACATAGGAAACATTTCATTATGGGGCTTCACAAAAATATTTTAATCCACATCATGAAATTTTTCAGTGCTTAAAATGCATATACATTTTCTGGAGTAGACAAAAATTATAGACAGAATTTTAGAACTAAACTTCTAGTGTAACTTCTTTTTTACAGATTCAGTAAGGGAAGATCCCGGAGTCCAGGTGACTTACTCAAGGTCTCATTGGTGACTGCCTTAGGGCAACAGTCTGATCTTGGTTTCTTTATTCACATTTTGAACAAGGCTACATGAATCTCATCTGTAACATGGCACCCAGACTTGTTGGGGTGGGTAAGAACATGGGTATTTCCTCCTCAGCTCAGCGTGTGTACATAAATATAGAGTATTGTTGGAAAAGAGCATACATTAGTAAATATTCCTTGTAAGCTCTTTTAGTGATTGATTATGTTGTTTGAGTACATAAAGTTATAAATAACAAAAATGTATGATGAATGTGCTTCTGTTTTTACTCCCATTCTTTTAAAAATCTTTTTCTCTGAGTTTTGATTGCCACTTGGAGCAACAAAGAACCTGCACTCTAGAGTCAAATGACTTGTGTTTAAATTTTGACTTTTCTATTCTGTATCTGTGTTGACCTTGGAAAAATTATTTAACTGCTATTTAGATTATAATAGTACCTCCTTCACAAGGTAGTTAGTTGGGATAAATCATGAATAACACCTATACATTTGATTAATGTTGATGGTGATGACGTTGATGCAGATGGTGATGATAATGACACCACACTCTCCTGGTCACCCACCCATCCCACTGATCACTTATTTTCAGTTTCGTTGGCTGATACCCCATCAGCTTCACCTCTCTTAGCACTGTCATTCCTCAGGGATCACCTTTTTTACTTGCATTCCCTTCTCTGGTGAACTTATTTAATCCTATGGCTTTTAGTACTGTATAAGCCAGGGTTCTCTAGAGAAACAGAACAGACCCAATATATGTATGAGGAAATGTATATGTATTTATTATAGGAATTGGCTCATGTAGTTATGGAGGCCAAGAAGTTGCACAGTTTACTCTCTGCAAGCTGGAGAGCCAGAAAAGCTGGTGGTATGATTCGGTTCAAATTCAAAGACCAGAGAACCAGGATAACTGATGGTGTACTTCCCACTCCAGGGCCAAAGGCCTGAGAACCTGGGGGCTGCTGTGTAAGCCCCAGAGCATGAAGGCCTAAGAACCAGGAGCTCCAATGTCTGAGGGCAGGAGAAGATGGATGTCCCAGCTCAAGAAGAAAGAGAATTTGCCTTTCTTCCAATTTGTGTTCTATTTGGACTCTCAACAGATTGGATAATTCCCACCCACATTGGTGAGGGTGGATCTCTTTTCTCAGTCTACAGAATCAAATGCTAATCTCTTTCAGAAACACTTTCACAGAAGCACCCAGAAATGTATTACCAGCTATCTGGGCATCCTTTAGCCCATTCAAGTTGACACATAAAACTAACCATTACAAATACCATCTATTTTCTGACAACTGTCAAAATAACTTCTACATGTATCTCTCCAAGATTTGCACTTGAATATTTAATAAGCATCTCAAATTGACAGAGCTTAACCCCTTAACCTTACCCCAAACCAACAAACCCCCAGAGTCTTCCTATAGCCTCTATTAATGGCTACTCTATATTTCTACTGCTCAGACACAAAATCTTGGTATGATTCTTTTTTGTAGTTTTCCTTTAATCCACATATCCAAGTCATCAGCAAATCCACTCAGAATTTATTCAAAATGTATTCAGAAAATGGCCACTCTCACCCCCCCTACTGCTACCATCATCATTTCTGCCCCCCCGCCCCCAAGACCACTGCAGCAGTCTCCTCACTGGCTTTCATTACTGTTTCCCTTCAGTCTTTTCTCAACACATCAGGCAGAGTGATCATTTAAAAGTTTAAAACATGGGTCAAATCATGTAATGCCCCTGCCTGAAACTCTTCTGTATTTCCCTAACTCACTATAAGTAAACCCAGAACTTTCCCCATGGCATAAAAGGCCCACATCTTTGCTTCATCATTTACTACTTCCTCCATTGTTGACTCTGCTCCAGCCATGCTTGTCTCCTTGGAGTTCTTCAAACACTCCAGGCAAACGTCAGCCCTACTGCTTTTACCGTAGTTGTTTTCTCTGCTTGGAACCATCTCCTCTGAGGGAACTGTCCATCTTACTTCCTTTAAGAATCAGTTTTTCAGTGAAGTCTTCCCTAACGAATGAAGGAATGATGTTGACTTTTATAAGATAGTTATGTCTATTAAAGAAGTTTGTAAAATCAAGTTTTGTTGCAATAAGCAGTCATAAGGTTCGGAGTAATTGATGTTCCATCAAGCACTGAAAAACTTGCAGAAGTGGACAGGATCAATAATGATCTACTGTTCTACATTTAGTCCCTCACTCCGTACTTTTTTGTTTCTATTAGAAGCACCATGGTTTGAGAAATTCAAATGGAAGAATAAGGTGTTCAACTGTCAACTCAAGGTGGGAGTTAGGAAGCCATAAAAAAGAAGAAAATTATGTTAGAATGTTTTCCATTTATCAGCTACTATAAAGCATTGATTCTCTGTAATTAATCGAGTTTATGTTTTAGACTGTAAGCAATATGTGGGAAGGGCTCTATCATTTTAACTGTATATGCCATGCCTTGTACATAGTAGGATCTGAATAAAGTTAATAATTTTGGTTAACTACAAGCACCAAACTAAGTAGGCAGTTATCTAATGGCATTTAAGATTTTATGTTCCCAGAGACACATACTTCAAAATATAAATGCTAAAATATACATTCTTCAAATATAAGTGGTTTCCATATGTTGTTTCACTGTATATAGGATTAAAAAAATACATCCATCACTTGGAAACATAGATAACCTCAAGGATGTTTCACTGAGTACAATGATGATAAATAATTTTGGTTTTATGTAAAAGCATATTTTGCATGCTTTCAAGATAAATCTATTCATTAAGCATTTTCACTGTGAATGACAATGTTTAATACATTTTGATACAGTTTCCTACAAAATAGGTTGAAAGGAAACTTTTTAGCAATGTTACAAATTAATTGACAATTCAAATGCTACTTTTGTTTATATACCTATAACTTTGATCTTTGTGACCTTTATCTTTATAACTTAGCCACACTTCAGGAAAATTAGAAAGGCAAGCATTATTTCATCACAACGAAGAACTATTTAAGGAGAATAGTCCATTAGGTTAAAGAAAACAACAGCTTCTCTGCGTAGTTTGACTACTTGTTTATTTGGGGAATCAAGTGCCCTGGAGGTGCAGCCTAATACCAGGTGATGAGGGAAAGGAGGTCTATAAGAATAAAGAACAAGGCAGAAGTTTAGTTATCCAACAGGGCAGAAAGTGGAGATTAATCCTCAATATAGAGTGGAAGCCCAATTATTCCATCAGGGTCATAGGTGACAGGGCCTTGGGATTTGGGGCTGGATCTGTTCAAGTAACACCAGGAGCATTTCCAAATTGATCCTGGGAACCTGGATTGGGGGAGGGGCTGGTACAGAAGCCTGGAGAGGACAAGGAGGGCTGGAGTGTCTGGGAACCATCTGCTTCACAAATCAACTTATCTGGAATCACTTAAATGCTTTTGAAAGATATAAAACCTAAGATTTGGCAATCAACCATCTGTCTTCTTACCTGTAGAGCTCATTTATGATTAGCAAGTTTTTCTTTTAATTGTTAACAGCCTTTATCATAGAAGAATACTTTTTTACTATGAAAAAATTCGTAAAAGAAGAAAAAATGTAGAACTTTCCCTTGTAAATCATTGTTATGATTTTGGTGCATATAATTTTAGTATTTTCTCTGTTTGTGTATTTATATCCCCAACCTTTTAACATTGGAGTCCAGGTCTCACTCTTTGAACCTTTTTTTTCTATCTACACTTGCTCCCTTGATAACCTTATCTAATAGCAAAAGCTTTAAATATTATTCATATGCAACCAACTCCCAAATGTGTATCTCTACCCAGGTCTTTACCATAAACTCTAGGTATGTTTGTGTGTATATCTATATATCTATAATCTATAACTATCCACATATATATGTGTGTGTGTGTGTATTTACTGCCTTTTGGATATCTCCATTCAGCTCCTGTTCCATAGCCTTACTCATCACACTTAATGAAAATTATGTTTTTGAAATTGCTCTTTCCAAAAAGTTGGGAGCTATCCTTGATTCCTTTTGTTCTCTAACACTTTTCTTTTAGTCCATCAGCACAATTTTCTGGCTCAAATTTCAAAATATATTCATAACCTGTCAATTTCTCACCTCCTCCATTGGCACTGCCGTGAGTCAACCATCATCATCTCTCCCTAGATTATTACAATTACCTCCTAATTCACTGTCTGCTTCCACAGTTCCACAGTTTTGCAGCTTCCACTGCTAGTTTCTTTATCAGGGTGCACCTATATTATCCCATGCATCTCTCTCTCTCTCTCTCTCTCTCTCTCTTTCTCTCTGTCTTATAACGTTCTCCTATCTATTGAATTTATCTAATTTAGAATTTGTCTCTATTTCTAAATTGTAAAGATCCTGAGGGTAGGAACCCATGTTTTATTCAACTGTGTCTCTCTAGAGCTGGCATATGGTAGGTGTTCAATAAGTGCAAGTGGAACTAAAAAGAGGCACATGATCAAGAAGAATGAATGTGGAGTTTGGACTTGGACTTGGGAAAGTTGATGACCTGGCATTCACAATGGAGGCAAAATGGTGGTGTAAGATATGAGTAGTAGGAGAGGCAAAGATGTTGGAATAGGGAAAGGAAGACATAATAGGATGGGGCTGTGCCAAATGATGATGAGATCAGGGTGTTCTCATATAGTTGATAGACGTAAGATGAAGAGTGTGTTGATGCTTGAGAAGCTCGCGATGTCAGAACAAGACGTCAGAATTCCCATGAAGCAATTCAAGTTAGTGAGGATAAGTACAAGGGAAGAAACAAAGATTTAGATTACCTTGTGAACTTCTAAATCGTAGGCATGAAGAGAGGAATGTTAAATATGTTTATCTCATTAAATCCTCCAGCAACTTCTAAGACAGGTACCATTTAAAATGAGGCCCAGAAGGGTAAAATGACTTGCCCACTGTCCACAGATAATGGAAGATGGAACTTAAATGAAAATGTTTGTTTAACTGAATTTAAAATCTTGCTGTTTGCCACTGTGCTACCACTATGCCACTAGGGGAGAATGGAAGCAGGTGATGAAATAGTATATCAAATGGGAGATGGAGCAACAGTGAGATTTGGATGGAAAAAGTTGAGCCACTTAAGTAGAAAGAACTATTTATGTTGCAGGAACAGAAAACTTAATACAAACTACTTTAAAAATAATATAGACTCTGCTAATTGAATAGCCCAGGGACTGTCTAACTTTAGGGATGTCTTCTCTCCAGACTCAAATCATGTGAGAATGATGTGGTTTCTCTTGCCATTTCCTGACTCTGCTTTCTCCTTCTAAATTCCACTCTCAGGCATCTGTTTTTATCACAAGATGGTCACGAGCAGCTTTGGAGGTTCCATTTATCCTAGATCATGTGCATCAGAACAGAAATGATCTCTTGCAATAGGTTCTGCAAAAGAAAAGGACCTCCCCTCCCCTCAAAGTGCTACAGATTCTCACTAGCTGTGACTGAGTCACATGAATATCCTTGAAGCAGTTCCTTTGGCTAGGGGGTAGGGAACACAGATTGTTTAAGGCCCTTCCTTGAAGGGGCTATGGATCACTTCCCCCAAATCCACAAGGCTGAAAAGATAGAAGGGGTTAATTCTTTGCTGGCCTGAGGAAAGTTGCCACGGGGTAGGTGGTGGGGAATGGATGATGGAGAGCCAACCAGAAATAAATACTTCATCTGGAATAAATAGTTCCTGCATTAATTTACTCATGCATTAATAATTCCTGTGCTAATTTACTCATGCAGAAAAAATTTATAGACCATAAAATGTGTTAGACACTGTGTTAGGGGCTGATTATATGGCCAAAACACAGTCCTTACCTTCAAGGAATTTACAATCTACTATAGGAGACTGATGAACTAGCAACTAAAACACAGTATAATAGATATTAGTGTAACAACCACCTGGGAACAGTGAGGAGGCATCTCTCAGGAGGGACCAGAGTGAAGAGTAAGCAAGGAAAGTTTTCTGAAAAAGATGCACCTGAGCTAAGAGTTTAAGGCCCAACAGAAATTAACCAGGTGAATGAGGGTATTTCAGATGAAAAGAGCAGCATGTGCAAAGCCATGTAGGAGAAAGACAGTGTGGTTCATCTGTCAATTACAAATAATATTTTATGAAGAATCTGCTCAAGAGTCTTTATGCTTTTGTACAATGTTCTTATGAATGTGAGAGTAAAATTAGATGACTCAGTAGCTGGTTGTTCAAGTAGTGAATTGTGGTTGGCAAATGAATTCCATTTTCAGTAGTCATTTTCTTCACCCTTTGCAGCTTGTGAGTGTGTTACTATTTTCTTGGGCATAGAACCTAGTCGCTTTGTGGGGACAGTCGGACGGGGCAAAAAGGATAGAATGGGGTGGAATCACTTTTTCCTAATTTCAGTCCAGTTATTGTGGAAATGAAAATCCCAAATGTGCTGGTATGGAGAACAAGCATGTTCAGATCCTAACAGATAATGTTTATGAAAACATCCACTGTTGATTCTCATTTCCAGGGTCCTCGTTAATAAAATCTTTTACTTTTCAACAAGGAAAGGAGGGAAACAGTATGTGTAAGGTCATGTAAGAACTTTTCAGAGAATTGAAATTCAACCATTCAACCCCAAACAATATTTTAGTTTTGTTCAAAAATAACCAATTCAATAGGCTTTTCACTCATAGTATCACACCTTGGCCTAAATATGAAGAGGGAGAAAAAGAAAACTTTAGAAATGTTAAGAAAAACTAATTTGATATTTCACAGTAGAGAATATTCTACATTCAAATACAATTGCTCTTCTTCCTAGGCTCGACATTGGGACTATTTAAGAAATCCTCTGGGATAACAGACCTTGCTAAACCATTTCATAGACAAACACTTTCCTGGTTAAGACAATAAAGAAAAAAGCAAGGCAAACAATATTCACGGGGATGATCTGATCTGTTGACTCTCTGTTAGGGGCTGTTGGAGGAGGGAGGCCTGTTTGTATATAAGACACCACTTTGATGCAACCATTGTCTGGTCTGATTCTGAGAAACACAGCTGGAGATATTTGGAAAATGTTTAGGAGAAACCTGTGTGATTCTGCATTGGCAATGCACTATGAGTTCTGATAATAATGACAATTATATATTTTTGTTGAAATTACAATGTTATTTTATCACTAAAGAAAAAAGTTTGGGGAAAATTTATGATGAGCAAATCCACATCAGAGCACACTAATACAAAGAAGGATACTCTTTCCTCATAGTCAGAGTCTATATTTTTCCTTAAATGGAATCAAATGAGTGAGGAGAGTAAATGATTATACAGAATTCAGAGAGAAAAAGAAAAAGAAGATAAGAAGTCAGAATTTTATGCAGTAAAAACATCAGGAATTATCATAATTTTAGTTGAATACAATTTTTACAATTGGTACTCTCCTGAAACTTTTCATATTTATTCATATGCCAGTAGGTAGAGGGAAACAGTCATTCTTAAGGATGGGGAAATTAAGATATATAACTGTGAAGTTACTAGTCACACACTAAATTCAAGCTTCCATAAAAGCAAAATGATATATTGAGAGAAGGTTTGGAGTCAGATCTCATATCAATGCTCCATGAGTTTTGAACTGTGTGACCTTAAGTATGATTCTTAAACTTTGAGTTAATTTTCCTCATCTATAAAAGGAGAAAATAATATCTACCTCACAGAATGGTTATTAAAATTAGAAAACAATTGTGAATGTCAATGTATAGTCAGTGCTGACCTGGCATTGTAGATTTGTTTTTTAAAAATCAGATCCATGTAGTAATAAAGAGTCCAGATGCAGATGTATCTAATTTACTTATTATATTTATTGAAATTTAATATTAATTCAACATGTCTGTTGAGAATCTACCTTATTAGAGATTGTTTTGGCCCAGAGAATGTAGCCATTAGCAAGCAAAATGGACTTTATATGCCAGAGGAGAAACCAACAATAAAAATAAAGAAAAACATATTACAGATATAACTTTAGATAGTCATAAAAGTTACAAAGAATCAGATCATACAGGATTATGGATGTTAATTTGAGTTTAATAGGAATTTTTTGAAAAGTTGAAAATGTGTCATTTTCCCATAGGACTTTGATGGTTGCAAGAAATAGCCAATACCCTCTACTAACTCGAATTTTTTTTAAGCTCCAGCCTTGTTAGGTACATGGAATTCCAAGGCACCAGAGGCAAAGTTCCCCAGCTGCTTTATTATCATCTAACAAAGATTTTCAATTTTTCTTATAGTCACTAGCCTTTACCCCACCTTCACTCAGACAGTTCAGTATTTTTTTGTCTTCTTCCTTTCAGTAAGTTAGCAAAGTTGCAATCATACTAATTTCATATGGGCACAAATAAAATTTAATAACACATCAGCTTTTGCCTCAGACTCTGTATATTTTAGAAAGCCAGTAAAGGACATATAACTAATTTAAGCAGAAAAATAATTTATTGAAGATATTAGGTAGCTCACAGAATATATTGGAGAGACAGACTCAGACTTGGCTGCTACGTAGTTGGGAACAACACCCATGTCATTCTATAGGGCCGCCCTCTAGATACTCCGTGGCCAGCACCAGGCACACACAGCGCAAAGCACCCCACTGAACCCCTGTCACTGCTGATAGTAGTGCTGCTCCAGGAGAAATGAGGAAAATGAGTTCCTGGCGTGGACTCAGAATATGAGAAATTCTCCCAATACAAGAAGAATTTTAAAAGGTCTGTGACCCAAAGCATGAAAAATGTCCACCAAATTTCGCCTTACCATCTTAACCTTTTTAAGTGTATAGTTCTGTAATGTTAAGTGTACTCACATTGTTATGTAACTAATCTCCAGAACTTTTCATCTTACAAAATTGGAACTCTATGTCCGCTAAACAGTAACTATTTCCACCCTCCTCCCAGCCCCTAGCAACCACCATTCTACTCCCTGTTTCTGTGAATTTGACTACTCTAGATATAAGTGGAATCATGCAGTATTTGCTTTTCTGTGACTGCCTCATTTCATTTAGCAAAATATTCTCAAGGTTCATTCATGTTGTAGTATGTGTCAGAATTTTCTTCCTTTTTAAGGCTGAACAATATTCCATTGTACCACATTTGTAAATCTGCTCATCTGTCAATGGACATTTGGGTTGCTTCCACCTCTTGGATATTGTGAATAATGCTGCTATGAACATAGGTGGACAAATATCTGTTCTAGACCCTGCTTTTAATTCATTCATATATATACCAAGAAGAACTGTTGGATCATATGGTAATTCTATTTTTAATTTTTTGAGGAAACACCATGCTGTTTTCCATGGTGGCTGCATTATTTTATAGTCCCACCAGAAATGCACAAGTATTCCGATTTCTCCACATCCTCACCAACAGTTTTCCTGTTGTTTTTTTTTTCTTTTTATAGTAATCGCCTAATTGGTATGAAGTGAGCCAGTTCATTATTTTAGATGCAGTTCACTACTGGTACCAAATTTTGTATTAGCCTTGATTATTTTATTCTTTTGATCGTGGTGAGAGAAACCGAACTCTAACTTGGGCACAGATGGATCAAAGTACACTAGTAATATTTTCAATTCTCTCTCTTTTTTTCTTTCTTCCTTCTCTTCCCTTCTCTTTACCTGCTTTCTTCTGGGTTGGTTTAATTCTAGGCAAACGTTCCCCCTCTTTATATTTGCTGAGAGTCACTGGGTTCACATCAGTCTTACACTGGTCTCCAGAGATAAGCATGAATCTCTTTCATGATAACGATATAAAGGTTTCTATAAATGATGAGCCTGGGTTGGGTGATTTGACTATCCCTGAATCAAGCTCCATGGCCCTGATTAGGCAGTTGGGTCCCAAGTTACCCCTGGGTGCAGCAGAGCCATGCTATTGACAGTCCTGTCATGAGTATTTGTATGTGGTGATTGGAGGGCTAAAACAATGGCCAAAGCCTGAGACCAGATAGTTAAGACTGTCTCTACACCATTCATTGCAGAGGCTTCTGACATATCTTTACTAAATGGATCCTCACTTCAGAAAGGAGGACTATTTTCTCCCCTCTACATTTAAAGATTGCCTCCCAAGTTTTAACTCATTTTCCAGGACTGATAACTGGCTGTGGAACTCCCCAGTTCCTTCAGGAGGAAACCCTCACTGCTGCTAAGAGGGTCCTATTCTGACCCTGTGGTCAGGACATGATCCTCACACCAGGGTCATACTTGACTTTTCCTAAAGTCAAGGGTAGACAGTGCTAATGCTCTGTGTGGGAAACCAGTGTCTCAGTCCATGTTTGCCTATTTTGACTTTAGCCCACTTCTCTGTATAAACTCCTTTGAAATTTTTTCATGATGGTGAAGAAAATGCATACATTTTCTGACATTTCCAGTTAAAATATGCATACAGAAAAATTCACTGGAATTGGGGACTAAAAATAGAATAAAATAAGGACAAAACAAGACAACCTCTCTAAACAAATAAAAATAAGCATGAGAAACATCTTAACACAAAGCAGGATGCAATGATAAAGAATCAAGCAGAAATTCAGGATATGAAAAATAAAATGGTTGACATGAATGCCTCAAACATAAAATAAGAGGATAACTCAGCTGAGGAATAAATTATCCACATAGAAATTGGGTTGGAATATAAAAACGAAACAAAACAAAACAGAAAGAAAGGAAGGAAAAAAAGCTCAGAAAAGAATAAAGTGAGAAAAATACAAAAGAAATGTAAGTAGAGATAAAAAAACAAAAGTAACAGAAATCCATATAAAAGCATTTTCAGATGGAGATAAAAATAAACTGAGATTCCACATATAAGTGAGATGATACAGTATTTGTCTTTCTGTGACTGGCTTATTTCACTTAGCATAATGTCTTCCAGATCTCTCTATATTGTTGCAAATGGCAGGATTTCCTTCTTTTATAAGGCTGAATGATATTCCATTGTATGTGGTTGGCAGGTGCTGGGGGGAGGGAGGAATGAGGAGGTGATGGTCAAGCGGTACAAAATTTCAGTTACGCAAGATAAATATATTTGGAGATTTACTATATAGCATAGTGCCTACAGCTAACAATTCTGTATTGTATACTTAAATTTTGCTATGAGGGTAGATATTATGTAAAGTGTTCCTAACACACACACATACCCACAATAATAATAAGAGTGTGGAAGGGAGGTGGGAGGTGATGCACATGCTTAGGGCCTGGATGATGGTGATGGTTTCACAGGAGTATACTTACCCCAAACTCATTGAGTTGTATAAATTAAATACGTACAGCTTTTTACATGTCAATCAGACTTCCATAAAGTGGTTTTAAAAAATAAACTGTGAAGCAGTAAAGAAATAATAATTGATATTTCCCAAACTTTGGATTGACAGTGTTCAGGGAAAGCCAAATTCATCAGTTAGCTTTTGCTTTGTAACAAACCACCCCCAAACTTAGCAGTTCAAAACAAAAAGGTCATTTTTTAGTTTGTAATTCTGAGAATTGGCCATTTAAGTTTGGATCATCTGGGTGATTTTTCCACTGGTCTATCCTGGGTTTAGTCACGGGTCTGCCGTCAGCTGTCAGGTTGCCTGGGACTAGCTAGTCTAGGGTGCCCTCACTCACATATATGGCAGGTGTCAAGTTGCAAAGACCCCTCAGTTGTCTTCCATGTGGTTTCTCTAGTAGACTATCTCAGCCTCATTCACATCTTCACATGGTGGTCTCAGAATTCCAAGAGCTACAAAAGAAGGCAAGACCCAATGTGCACGTGCTGCTCCAGTCTTTGCTTGTAGAATGTTGGCTAATATTCTATTTACAAAATAAGTCATATGGCCAAGCCTACATTTAGAGATGGAGAAATAGACTCTTCTTCCTGAAAAGAGGAGCATTAAAGTCACATTGCAAGGTAGAAGAAATTATTGGGGTCATCTTTACAAACAATCTACCACACCAATTCAGTTAGATACGAGAAAAAAATACACCTGCATAGGTGATAGTGAAATTCATGAACAATGAAAACAAAGAGAAAAGTATAAAAGCTTCTACAGGAAAAGAGCAGAGGACTCATAAAAGAATAAGAATTAACTGCATATCAGTGAATTCTCAACAATGAAAAAGAGAGCTGTAACGTTTAAATGTGTGTGCAATGAGGATATTCTGGTGTCGTACAAAGGCTCAGAAGATTGACACACAAAAGCCTCTTGGAAAATGCTTGCGAGTAATGTCTTTCAATGAGAAAGAAACAAGAATCAATATATATGAGGAATAAGACTGAAAATTATTAAGTAAAAATGTTTGTGGCTTAAAAATGTAGATACTTCCTCTATTATCTTCAAGGAGAACCTGTGTGCTTAACAATACCAAGATCTGCTCCTGATGATGACGGGACATGGGTCAAAGAATTTTCCCACTTTTAATGTAATGTTACTTTCTTTAATTAAATCAAAAGGAGTAAGTGTTACATAAGTCTCAATACATTTGTGTGTGTGTATGAACTTCTAAAAATGAAGTAGGGTTCCAGTCTCACCCAGAGCCACTCCGTTAGTCTCCACCTAGGCTCATTCAGTTACCTTGGATGGCTATCACAAGGGCATCTCGATAGATCATCATGTAGGCTTAGTTACTATATGAGGTTTACAACTGAAGGAACTCGGCACCAGAGAATGTTTCAGAAAAATAAGGGTTTGCTATTTCTGCCTTGTAAACGCCATCAATCATTGGATAGCTAGAATCCTGATGTTAATTGTACCCTGATGATAGTTAGGTGGTCTGGCTCCCACTAAGAAAACAAGGCATAATAACCCTTGTTTTTATTAACTGTTCTCACAGATACTTCAGACTTACTGACTATAATATGTGCTGCCCAGTTTTATCAATATGTGCTTATGTTAATTCTTATATACATAACCAGTTCGTTGCCGTTTTTATGCAAGCATAACCATCTATGTTTGAAATCAATGTATTTTCTTGCTTCATCATAAACTTTCCTCACAGCTGTTTGCTAACTAATATTTCTCCTCTGGGCTGAGTTTTTGCAGCTACTGTTCCTAAAGTGTTCCAAAAAGGATCATATCGACCATACAGAAAATTTTAAATGCACATTATGCTTCATTCTAAATTAAAGTTAAGTAAGCTAAATTTACTTTAGCAACAAATGTAGTGCTATAGGAAAAATTCCATTTATAAAGGGAATGTCTCTAGTTTTATGTGTTAATTTAATATTAAATTATTGAACTTATTGAATATTAATTGGATATTAAATATTAATTTAATAAAAATTCAACCACAAAATCCAGTTCGCTTTTATTTTTTGATCTGGAGAGAGCAAATTAAATTTCTTGTTTTTAATTTGAGTGATCATTAGCCACCATCACTGAATGTCATTGCAGAGGGAAAATGATCAAACTTGAAATTGTAAAAATAATTGTCTTAGGCAGAGAAAAAAATGGAAGAAAATTTAATTTAGAAAATTTTATGCCAGTTTTTACAATGTCCTAAAGAAAAATTTGCTACCATTTGTTAAAAAATTAATATAAACAAAGCATACTCTTTTGAATTGAGAGGAATAGATGATAGAAATCCTCATTAATAGTGTTGTGTGCAACCTTGTGCACAATTGTCATAGTTCGGGAGAAGGTAACCTCGACTAGGAATCAAACTCTAAAGTGTTAATGAGAGTGGTGACCAGGCAGTGGGTAGATTAGCTCTGTCACTTGCTGTGATACACAATAAATATTCAAAACCCTAACTCAGAAAGATTTCCTGTTATAATTTCCTCTGTTCGTCTATAATAAAATATATCTGTGGTCAAGCAAGATTTAGTAGTGTGCTGGTAACAGTAGTGCAAATATAGTTCTGTTCCCTGAAGGAATGTAGAATGGCAGAGAATATGTCATCACCATAGGTAGCAGAGTTCTGTATGTGGTCATCTTATCATACAGGTCTTTTGATGCACAGGTATTTGTTTCATTGAATTGAAATCAATTAACAATCATTTATTGGGAGCCTACTTTGTATCCAGATGTATGTTTGATACCATGAGACTCCCATCTATTCACATAATTGATGTCATACACTTTTATTTAAAAACTTTTTATTTGACAGTTTTAGACTTACAGAACAATTGCAAACATAGTAGAGTTCTCATGTCCTCCACATCTGGTTTCCTCTATTAATGTAGTATATTTGCCACAATTAATAAACCAATGTCAATGTATTATTGCTAACTAAAGTCCACAGTTTATCCAGATTTCCTTAGTGTTACCTGTTCCAGGATCTCACCAGGACCCCACATTACATTTAGCCATCAGGTCTTCTTAGGCTTCTCTTGTCTGTGACAATTTCTCTCACTTTCCTTGCTTTGGTGACCATGACAGTTCTGAGAAGAACTGATTACATATTTTGTAGGATGTCCTTTTATTGGAATTTGTCTAATGTTTTTCCTATGATCAGGCTGGAGTTATGGAATGTTGGGAGTAAGAGATAAAGTGCCATTGTCATCATATCATATCAAGGGTGCATATTATCAACATGAGTTATCACTGCGGATGTTAACCTCAATCACCTGGCTGAGGTAGTGTGCATCAGATTTCTCTACTTAAAAATGATCATTTTTCCCCTTAATCATACTATACCTATATATCAGAGCTCCACCTCTGTGAGGTGAAGTATCTACACAAATTATTTGGAAGATGTCACACACCTTTTAGCAGTGTTTGTAGTTGCTCTTTAATCTATAAAAGAAAAAAAATGAAGAAAATATGTATTTCATTTTCATTGAGAAAAATTTGAAACTAGAAATTTCAGTGAGGCTTCAAAAATGATGTTTAATTGTAGAGAAAAGAAAAATTATGATAAGCTTACGAGATTATGATAAAATTAAAGTCAAAATTGTCTAAATGAAATGTGAAATTTAAAATCAGCTGAGTACTGACTAGATATGTGATTCAAGCTGAATGAATTAAGAAATATGAGGTAAATATAAAAATAAATTAAACATAAACAAAGTGAAAAAAAAACACCTGAGGTTTAAAAATGAGAAGAAATAGTCTATGGAAATTCTTCTTTAAATGGTGTGTGAAAAGTAACGCCCCATGTTGGTTCTTTTAAATCCTCACTAAAATACTTACAAAGAATCAAAACTATGCAAGACAGACATTCCATTATCACCAAACAACAATAGTTAACAATTTATTTCCAGAGCATGTGTTGTTGATCCCCCTACATACATACTTACATAGATAGAGCTGGATTAAGAAAACTTTGCTAGAGCTTTGGTTCATACAACAGAGGATGCCTGGGAAACTCTGGAAAACTCTTTATACCTTCCAGACATTGTTTAGACTCAAGAGACTTCAGGTGTGAGTCACTGTACTTCCACCCTGATCTTCCCTTGTTTCAAGGCAGCTGGAACTTGATTCCTCATGTAACCTCATCTTCCTCATTTAACCCTTCACAGATAGCGACTTCCAGAAAGCAATTTTGGTATTAAGCAGGTTGTTTGTGTGTGAAGGAGGGAGACTGAAAACTTGTATGTTGCAACCCAGTAAGTAAACAATATGGGGGGGGGGCTTAAATGTAGAGAAATTTCTGAAGGAACACTTAATGAGAATAGAGCTTCCACAGACTGCACTGACAGAGCACCTGTAACCAGGCACTTGGTTCAGAAAATGCTGTTACCTCAGCAAAGGGAAATGGGAATTTGACTCGGAGCTGTGGACCTCCACTTGCCTCCCAGCTAAGAATATAACCAGGACTTGAAAACAACCTAAGTACCCATCAAGGGATGAATGGATAAAGACAATGTGGTGTATATACACAATGGAATATTACTCGGCCATAATAAAAAATCTTGCCATTTGTGACAACATGGATGGACCTTGAGGGTATTACACTGAGTGAAATAAGTCAGATGGAGAAAGTTAAATACTGTAGGATTTCATGCATAAGTGGAAAATAAAAACAACAACAACAGCAAACAAACACATAGACACAGAGAACAGATTGATGGTTACCGGGGGGAAGAAGGGAGGGGGGAGGATGAAAGGGGTAAGAGGGCACACTTGTACGGTGATGGACGGTAATTAGTCTTTGGGTGGTGAACATGATGTAGTTTACACAGAAATCAAAATATAATGATGTACATCTGAAATTTATATATGTTATAAACCAATATTACCTCAACAAAAAATAAAGAAAAACAGAAGAATATGTCAAGGTAGGTGAAAATCCACATATATGTACTTATGAGGTATGTGAAAATCTCACATGGGCAGAACACACTATATATTGACAAATTAAGTCTGAAGAGACTAAAATAGTCTGATTTTGCTATATTTGAACAAGTAAAAATATAACTACATGAACCCTGGTAGCTAGTGGTAAGGAAATGGAGGAGGATAAAGAATCAGTGAAGGAAAATAGACTCTCTCTGAAAACTAAGCTTTGGGATAAAAGAGAAAATTTCAGAAAACTTTTTGAAATTCTTAATAGATTTAATGGAGCAGCTCTAAAGAAAGAACAAACTTAGATGAAAATAAAAGAAAAGATGAAAGATAACAGAATGAATTGGAAAGTCATAATGAATAAAATGGAATAAGGGTCACATTGCATGGCCCTGGGAACACATTGCCTGAGTTTGAAATCTGGCCCTTTGACTTATTTAAACTATCCATGTTTCACATTCCTCTTCTCTAAAATGAGAATAATAATATTTAGTTCACTTGGATTGTTTTGAAATTTATGTAAGATAATTTATTTATAAATGCCTGGTGCATTACAAGTATTTGATAAGTATTAGTTTCAGCAATTGGAAAAGACTTTAAAAAAATCTAAAAATGCAATATAAGGAAAACAGGCAGAAAATTAAATATTTTATGTGAAAATAAAAGTAACCAAAAAATGTGGAAGGAAAACTTCATAACCTTGGAGTAGATAATAATTTCTTAGAACAAAAAAGCATTAGCTGTAGAAGAAAAATGTGATAACATGGATGTCATGAAAACTGAAAATGCATGCTCTTTAAAAGACTCCATTAAAAAAAGTAAAAAGGCAAATGAAAGACTGAGTGAAAATATGTGCAACTCATATATTTGACAAAGAATTTGTATCTAGAATATATAAAGAACTCTTAAAATAATAAGAACTCAATATAAATGGGCAAAAGATTTGAATAGACAATTCACAAAAAAAGATATGTGAATGGCCAATAAACATATGAAAAGTTACTCAACATAATTAATCATCAGGAAATGTAAATTAAATCATAGTAAAAAAAAATCATAATGACATACCATTACATACCCACTAGAATGGCTGAAATTTAAAAAAACTACTAAACAAAAACAAAACTGTGTTGAACAAGTAGATCAACCGGAATTCTTATATGTTGCTGGCAGGAATGTAAGATGGTACAACTGTTTTGGAAAACATTTAGCAAACGTCTTGTAAAGTTAAAACTTCAGTTACCACATAACTTAGTAATTTCACTTTAATGTATTTACCCCAGAGAAATGAAAACATATTGACACAAAGTCTTGCACAGGAATGTTTAGTGGCTATATTTACAATCATC
Source organism: Tapirus indicus (assembly GCA_031878705.1). Classification (NCBI taxonomy): domain Eukaryota; kingdom Metazoa; phylum Chordata; class Mammalia; order Perissodactyla; family Tapiridae; genus Tapirus; species Tapirus indicus. The sequence continues at coordinate 8,055,158 of CM062933.1, forward strand.
CCCAAATGGAAACCACCCAGATGCTTATCAACAGGTGAACTCTTAAACAAATTATAGTATGTCCATATAAGGGAATTTACTCAGAAAAAAATAAAAACAAACTCCTAATATATATAGAACAACTAGGTGAATCCCAAAAACACTCCAAATAAAGAAGCCAGGCATAAAAAAGCACATACTACTATGTTATTCCATTTATATGAAATTCCAGAACAGGCAAAACTAATCTATAGTGACAGAAAGCGGAGCAGTGGTTGACTGGGGCCAAAGAGGGGGTGGGATTGACTGTAGACCTTTTGGAATAATATCCCAATTGTGATGGTGGGAATGTTTTGACCTCTGTCAAAACTCGTCTACTTAAGATGAGTATTATTATTTTATGTAAATGTTACCTCAGTAGAAAAAAAGGTTGAAAATGCTTTTTAAATGTCATCTATAAACGGCGCAGGTATAAAGTTAAATATTTCATAAGAAAATTTTCTAATATGCCAGAACTTAACAAAAATATGGCATACACTTTGTTTTCCTAAAAATAAAAAGTTATTTGAAGAAAAAACTCTTATTACTGAAAAAGAGAGGAAAGTTGAAGTCTTGAGGTTTCCCAAGTGTAAACTACAGGTTCCAGGGCTGTGCAAACAGGCATTTGATGAGGAAGCCCAGAAGTCACTGGGGGCTGTGGGAGTTAGCGACCCACACCTAGTCATTAAGCATGTCTGTAATGATTACAATGAAGAAATGGGTCCTGGTGGTGGTATTTCTGAGTTGCAGAATCCTGACACTCTTGAAAACATAGAGATCTCAGAGTGTCAAGAGCTGGGGCTCTTAGCTTTAGATACGCTACGGCCAGACATATTGTGCTTGATGTCTGTAGATACAGGTTCATTACTTCTCTGTAAAATGTGTGCTCTACTTCACAAGGGGGTTGAGAGGCCAAAATAAAATGAAAAACAAGATAAAATGTTCCCTACATCTGGTTTTGATCACTGGCACGAATGACTTACAAAAGTGCATACAAATGTCAAAAATGAAAAAGGCATATCATGTAAAACCCATATTTGATAATCTATATTTAAACCACATTATATATATTAGAGAAGTCCAAGAAGTGGGTGAGTGCACAGGTGGGGAAAATTATGTGGAGTAAAGGTGGATTAAATTTCATCTTAAATAGAAAGGACACTAAAATATCAGATCACGCCTCTGATTTGATCTTAAAATCTTTATGATCTTTAAAACTTAACTGATTGTTAGGTTTTAAATCTAAAATCTAGTAGGATTAGAAATGGGACACATAATCATCCAAAACTCTATAGAAAATAAAAGCAAAAATAACATAATCCAAGTAGAAAACCCAGATAAGGAAATACAAAAGCACCCTAAAACTGAAAGAGCAAAATAAGTTGAAAGTTGTAAGAACAAATATATCAGAGGAAGCAGTGGGTCAAATTTGCACAATGTAACAAGAGAAGTGCTTTGAATTGAGAAGTAACTGATTTGTTTATTCTTCATTATTCCATCTTAGAAAATGCAGGTTAATAAAATAGATACTCTATTTAAACCATAATGGTAAACAGTAAAGAGGGAGAGAAGAGATGTAAGGAACAATCCATCCACAAACTCTGTAAGGATGTCTGGATGAGTCGGGTCTGGCTTTCGGGAGGAACAGCCCACTGCACTAGCAGCCTTTCCTTCTTCGTGGGGAAAGAATCCAGGCAGGGCGAGTCACGCATTGTCAACGACCTACTTATCCTTTTCATACCCGGAAGCATCTACTTCAGTGTATACTTTATTATAGTGGGGCATGTTCTTCTACCTGTGGAAGAAGAGGGTACAGCTTCACAAAACCAAAAGCGGACATTACTGATCCTGCAGCAGATAAGGCAGTTTCTAGTTACGGAAAACAGGCCTCCTCCTCCTGTACACTGAAGAAGAAATAAGGGAAATATCAGGCATTGTCCTGCCCTCTCACAGTTTACAACTTTGTGGTTGAGATGGCTTTGTTCACATATATAAAACAAACAGATGGGTAAGGAAAAATATATAATAATGCAAGTTTGAAAAGAGGGTAATCAGTGTAGGCTGTTCTCCTTAGAATGTCTTCATGGAAATAGAACACTTTGAATGTGGCCATGGAGGATAAACAGGCTGGAAGAAACGAGAGAAACTAGAAAGGCAGGAAGGAGCAAGCTGCCAGGGGGTGACAGAGCAGCATGGCATGCAGGGAATGAGGCTCGGACTAACCTCCAAGGGAGACTATCAAACCCAGGTAAACCTTAGCATATCTTGATCACAAAGCTGCGTGCTGCACAGAAGTGGGGGGTGGATTGTACGTATGTGCATATACAAAATGTGAATCTTGAAGTTAGTAATTTTCTATAAAGGTGTATCCATTAACAGCACTCTCTGTGACTATGGCTCTTAGCTAGGAGAAAGGAAATGAAGATTAAGATTGACATACAAAATGTAGCTTTGAGTGAGTCTAATAATTGTTTCATCGACACTAACCAACTTGCGTTGCACAGAAATAACATCAGAGTTGCGTGGAAATAAGAGAAACTCCAGATAAAGCGTGCATCCTGTATGAATTTAATACATACAAATTTGGCATGGATCATTCAGAGGTAGATTTTTTTCTTTTTTAATCTGTCTCAGTTGTAACAAGCATCCTGATCATTCTTGCATAATTTTTGAAGCCTCCCAGAGGCTCTGTACAATTGGAGGACCCATGAAAAGAAACGGATGGATGCTCTCTCAGAACACAATAATTCTGCTTTGAAATAAAATGCCATTCTTCAGCGTAAGTCTGAGGAACCAGTGAACCTGGCCACATTTTTAATGTTCCAATCATCTTAAATTAATTTTCTACAGTGCCAGACTAAGAAAAACTTAATAAATATTTCATATAACTTTGTGTATTTTAAGGGAATTTTCAGCAGTGTGCTTTTAATTCATTTGTGTTTATATCATCAAGTATTAGTTCTGTGACCTTTTTGATGTACAACCCACTTTAGCTGCCTTCTCATTAAGGTATGTTTCAGTATTTCCCCTTTTAGGAACAGGAGGACTTGCTTTGCCAATGAATGAACTTAATGAATCCAAATATACAAAGGTTTAGATTTGATCTCTGACTTGAAGCTCATGTGATTTGCATGTCTAGAATTACCTCCCCTCTCTGGTACCCGCAACACTGAAATAACCAGATTCTCAAGCTACTCCTGCCAGATACTAAATGACCGAAAGGCTTTGGCAATGACCATTGAATAAAAACTCCAGAAGAAAAAAAAAGTGAAACTTAAAAAACGCTAGTGAAGGCTTGACTGAAAATGGAATTTCCCCCCAGTATTTAATATGTCTAAGCATGATGATGCCGAGGCAAATTATAGAAGCTAACATCATCCTGTCTGAAATGTTAAAGAATTATCATTAAAGATAAACATCAGCTAGTTCTAGGTTTCCTCAGTATCTTAGAATGGGTTCTTCCTGGGAAGTATTTTATTTTTTCACTTATTTAGTATTATGCTCTATTTCTTTGAAGTGGCATGTTTCTTCCATTGATTGCCTGTTGAGTAAAGCAACAAAATACTGTATTTTTGAGCCTAAAAAATTCATTCTACAGAATTCAGGAGAAATTCCCAAATCTGCTACTGTCTCCTGGGATTTGGTCACAAAATCTACGTATATCTTCTCTGCTACATTTGTGCACTTTAATCTTAACCTTCTCAGTCTGTTTCTCTACAGTGAATAAATTCGGAAGCAAATGAGTATGTGGACATATGGAAAAGGAAAACAACTGGATGTTATTTCAGTTTGGGAAAGGAAAAAAGATTTTGAACAGGTTTCTTTGTCAAAGTTTTATTGCCAAATGTTATTTAAAATGATGTATTAAGGGACTGGGGGGAAATCTTTAGCGGTGACTGGGGAAAATATCTTAGTGATAAAAACAATGTAGAGGTGAATGTAGCTATTCTGAATGGCAAACTACATGAAGACTATCCCCTATGGAAAGGATGTATTAAGCCATTTGTATCTTACCAGGGACAGCAAAGAGCTCGTGTTTGAAAAGACATAGGTCTCTTCTGTGTAAACAAATACAGAGCAGATGGGTCTCTGAAACGTTGTGAAGCATTTCTAAGTGTAAGACAGAGAATTTAGGAATAAATCATTGCGTATTAGATGTGAGTTATCCAGCATATGATGGTCTAGGAATCTATAAGCCCTCTGTAACCAGACTATTTTCTGAAGACACTGGCTGTACACTTAGAGAGCAGAGGATAATCAGAAAACATATCAGAAACCAAAGAGGAAATGTTAACTACTCTCTCCCTCGCTTTCTGCCTCATCCCCTACACCTGCAAATTAATAACAGCTAATATGTATTGAGTGCCTACTATGTGCCAGGCAGTCTTCTAGCACTTTACAGGTTTTATTTGTCACAGATTTTTGAGATGGATACTATTATTCCTATTTCACAAATAAGGAAATCAGGACACAGAGAGATTATTAACTTGTTCATGATGACACAGTCAGTAAGTGATGAAGGCAGGATCTGAACTTGGACAGCCAGGCTCTAGAGCATGTCTTTTAATCACTGGTCAGTACTGCCTCTGCATACAACCATGGTCCTTGCACATAGAGGATTATATGAAACATTTGTTCCAAATATCACAGAGATCGCAACCAAGCTTGATGATGTTCTTGAGAGGAAACATCTAAGAGCTAAAATATCTCAAAATGGGAGCAAGTATGGTTCATCCAAGAAGAATTACACAGAACAGAGCAAAGCACAAGTAGAAGAAGCTGGAGAGGTCAAACTCTATATCCACAAACTCAATGGTTTCACTGGAATGTTACTTTTCTTATGAGCCAGGCACGGGAATGAACTTGAATGCGGCTGAGCCAAGCTGGACCCGGGGCCAATTCCATTGTGTTTGTTCTGTAGGAGAGATGTCCATGTATAGGGAAAGAGACCTTTGTCAGAGGCAGCATTTATTTTTTTTTTCAGTAGGCAGAAGTTAAATTTCTAGCTGTTAGGCCCAGAGTTATCTATAACCTGTGTTTAACGCCTCCATTTGTTGAATGGATTTTTTCATACATTTAGCATTTTCAAATGGAAAATACTTCTGCTCTGTTCCCTTAATGTATTCAACATGATCAAACTGAAGGAAACGTTATATTTTATGTAGAACCACGGTCAGTTTTGACAGTCTGACATTTTATTTCCCTTTTAGTTTGTATCCAACAAAAAATGTCCAAAGGACTGTGTTTTCTTTCACAATCTGGGTAGTGTTTCTTATGAATGAGATTAGTATTTAATATTTATAGAGAATCTCTAACGTTCCAGGATTGTGTTAATTATGGTATTGAGTCTTCAAGAATATCTCATATTTTCCTTTATGGGACAGAGATATTAAAAAAATTCCAATTTTAAAGTGCAAATCTTAGGAAAAGGAATTTAAATACTTTTATATTTATGTGAAGTGCTTTAAAAGTAGCTTCTTTGAAGAAAATGATTTTATGTGTTTGTGTTAATAGAGCATACTATATAGGAGACTTGACTAGGAATATTCATTAGAGGTAATCACTAATATTTTACCAACCATAAAAAAGAAGTTTAAAGAATATAGGAGAAAGATAATCTAACCATATTTTTTAGAGTTAGCCAGCCCAATATTTAAATGAGTAATAAAATATTACTGTTGTGTATGCTCCATGTTGTGAAGAAGATCCAGTGAGAGGATTTGAACTTCCCTCTGAAGTTAAATCAATCCACTATGTGTTTTAGGTTTTTTTGTGCCAGTGTCCATCTGTACCAACTGGGCAGTAGATACAGGGTGACTTTGAGACAAAATTTTTAGAGGAAAATGTGCCTTTTATTCTGGCATGTGTTTCTAAGATTGTTATTCTGGAATTATTTCTATCCTCCCTACCCTCTCTCCTTATATATCCTTCAATACAAAAGTAAAACTTATTTGAACACTCACTTATTTCATTGTGTGTAAATATACACTAATGACTATACCCACACACACAAGCCATCTCTCTGTATTTTTTCTGTATCTTTTTTCTTCTTCTGTGAGTCTGTATTGTATTTCTCTATATTAATAAAATTATTGTAAGAAAATCTATATATTGAAAATCTCAGTTACACTCTAGTGGCTTAGTAATTAGAGAGTTAAGTATTATTTCAATATCCATTATTAATATTCTCATTGACACAAGATATTTCTATTATATGTTGAATAACTCTGCTCAGCTCTTAAGCATCAACACAGTGTCATGACACCATGATGCCATTTCTTCATAGTATGAACACGTGCGAACCATTTCACATTGCACGTGGTCTTGTTATATATCAGTGACCCACAGTGGACTGAACTGCTTTGGCTCCCAATGAGAGCCAAAAACCAAAAGCCAAAAGCCACAAACCAAACCACTGCTTTGGTTGCCTTAATTTTCCTTGGCACCTAGCTGTTTTCCTGATAGTTCCTTCTAGAGATATTTAATTTAGCATGTTTTTCTTTTCCTATTATGTTAAGTTTTTCTCTTTGATTAGTGCAGCCAAATTGAGAGGAGAGGGTTGGACAGAGCTGTCAAGGACACCGAAGATCTGTGTGTGTGTTAAATATATGTTTATTTATATATATATAAATCTATATATATCTGTGCATACATATATAAATCTCTCTATATATATGTCTGTGCATTGGTGATTGGCACATTGTTCAAAATGGTATGAAATGGGGTTTTCTCTTATATAGCAATTGGATTGTTGTCAGTAGCAACCAAATTAAGCTTCCATGCTGAAAACAAGAAGACTGAACAATTTTCTCTGTGTGTAAAATTGAACTGATAGCTGAGGCTTAAAGGTAGCAGTTTAATTTTTCCTGTTTGCACTTTAGGTAGCTGTAACTAGATGAGAGAAATGCATGGCAGCAGCACCTCAGTCCCAAACCAAGCCCCACCTGTTCATGGAAAATAGAATCATGGGAATAAGATGAGGGCCAGGGAATCTCTGTTTTTGCCTTGAGCTTAAGTCACTTTCAGTTTGAAACTTTGGGTGCTTCTGTTTCACCCTGGCTGCAAGCAGGCGTATAATATGGCTCTAGCCAAAGGAATATATGGCCCAGAAAGGAGACTAATATTTAACTAGCACATACCACATGCCAGGTACTCTACTAAGGCAATTTTCCCAAAGAAGAAGGTATCACATTCTCAAGTTAGAGGAGATAGTTGCTTAGTTTAGAGCCCTTTAGCTAGCAATGGTCAAAAGTTAACTCATCTGGTTTGGGTACAGTCTTATAGATCTTATGCTAAATTTTGCCAAGTAGAGTGCTTTCAGCCGGAATTTGAGAGACCTGAGATTCCCTGTAACAAAGCAAAGGAGAGACTGTATTGAAAAGCTGAGGTAGGGAACTAGGTGCCATCAACTATATTAGACTGAAGCCATGATTTTCTTTAATGTCTAGAAGCACAACAAAATGGTTTATCATGGACTTAAAAGGGACCTTTGGGATCAGGTAATTGTCTGACCTAATTTTGCAGGTAAGGAGAAGGAGCCCAAAGCAGTTACATGACTTTCTAAATAGCTACATTGTGGAAGACACAGGAATCATGTTGAATCAAGTCTGCAGACTCTCATTTCAGTGCTTTCTCTATCCTCTTATAATTTTCTAGTTACCACCACCAAGATATTCTTTTCTTTACCAACAGACATGCCTCACCCATTCCCTTGAACAGCTCATTTGGGTCATGTGGCATGAGGCCCCTTTTCTTTCTTTCCTGTAAGAGTGAATTTTCAGGTTGAAGATGAAGGACAAAAGCATTGAAAAGCATTATTGACTTTCTAAAATGGTGATTCAGGATTAAGGTGAAAAAAATGTAGAGGAAATTTAATATAGTCTGGTTGAAGTTTATTAGAAAAATTAAGTGAGTCCTTTCGCTCTGCACTTGAAGGTGAACTAAGACATAATGGAATTGCAGATTTGAGTTGAGAATCTCAGAGTAGGGAAGACCTATGCCTTGCCTTCTCATATAGGATTCTTATGGTTGACAGGCCTGCTGTGGTGGCAGGAAGTGTTGGGCTCAGTAAGAATAAGTCTTTTGGAAATAAATTTTCTATTTTTCTAGAAAAGTCAATATTTGTTTACATATAATAAAAAGTATTTAGTGCACATCTTCTACATTCTAGAAGATGATAAAATTATGTCTCCACACTCGAGGTATGTAAAGGTATCAACTAATAAACACATAATTCAGGCAGTACTGTACTCAGGAGAACTGGGGACTATGTCCTATGTGTTTACTTTACCTCTCTCTTTTCCACTGCTTCCATGGTTTTGTTCAGTAAATTTTTCTCCTTCCTCATGAAAAATTCCAGCTGCATCTGAGGCTAATGCATTAGACTATAATTATCTACTTGTCTTGTCACTAAATTATATATACTTCCTGATTATTCTCCTAAGTTTTGAAGTGTTTGGCACCTATTTCTAACTTCTTAACACTCCACGTATTAACATTCCCATGAGCAAAACCAACATCCATAAGATTGATTATTCTACTTTTCTGGACATCTTTATCTCCATATCTCTAGCAACTTTCTTTTCTGCTCCTGTTTTTGCCATCATTCACATAACCACATCCTTGAACTTATCTTTGAAATTACAGCTCAGAGTTCCTTCTGAGTCCAATTGAATTATGGACTCAGTTACAACCCACACACATGTTATTTGACTACTTTGGAATTTCCATTCATTCTACTTCTGTTTACTTCATTTCCTCCCTACTGATGTTGGGCTATCACTGATTATTCTTCTGTTCATATTCTAAACTCTTTTGCTCAATGACATTTCTTTTGTACATTCATGGAGAAATCCCAGTAACTGCTTCCTTTTTGCTAGAGAAAACTCTACAACTGGATACGTTGGTCTTTTTACACAATCATGGTATTCAATTCAAGGGGGCTTTAGAGCTACTTGACAATGCTGTTATCTTCTGCTGCTGTTTTTCAGTCAAATTTCATAAGTAATAATTAATTCTAAAGATCTGTGCTTTCAAAGTTTGACTTTCTCACTCTCTCTTCATCTCTCTCTTTTTCGGCAAAATATTTCACTTTTTAGTAGAAGACAGTCCCTTTTTTAACAGAGACTCTGTCTCTTATGACACAAAAAAATTAGAAGTTATTGGAAGGAAACTCTATTGGATACTGAGCCAAAATCACATATCTGTTTGTGTCTCAAGGGATGTTCTAGTTCTTTCCTGACAAAAGCCAGTTATATCACCTGTGTTTTGAGTCTCATTATCTTCTACCTTAGAGAGTCTTAGTGCTTCAATTATCCTCTCATTTTCCTTAACTTTTAATATTCCTCTTGTAACTTGTTTTATCCCATCAGTATTTAAAAGTCCTTTAATCTTAGTGATTTTAAAAAGATCTTGCTCTCAACCCAATATTCTCATTCATCTACCTCCTACCTCTTTCCTTCTATTTAATTATGAGCCTCTAAACTGTGGCTGCTGCCATGCATTCTCATTGAAACTGCTCTCCATTGCCAAAACCAATGGATATTGTCCCTGTCCTTACCTCACTTGATCTCTTTGTAGCATTGCACATGGTTGATCACTAGGCCATAAGTTTTTTAAGGACAGGGACTCAACTTTGAATCACCAGTACCTAGCACAGTGTCGGACACAGAGGAGACACTCACTATTTGTTAAAAATAAATATTATGATGACAATTTTACAATGTAATTATGCTAAAAATAGAGGTAAGTAAAAGTGACAGACTTCTGGTTCCTGGAATGACATGTAAAGGGCTAGGAAATTGTCAATTCCATTATTGCAACAAGAAAAAAGCCGAACAAACTGAGAATAACTTCTGCTATCTATCAGAGAATTGAGATTACAGGCAAACACAAAGTACCACCCCAAAAAACTGGAGAGGCAGGTGAAAACAGAAAATTACAGCTTACCGGGAGCAGAGGCCACTACTGGAGCCAGCAACTAGTATGGACAATTAAGGAAGATGGGCACGATGTTAGCCCAGGGCCAGTCTTCCTCAGCAAAAAGGGGAGGATTGGCGACGGATGTTAGCTCAGGGCTGGTCTTCCCCACAAAAAAAAAAAAAAAAAAAAAAGGTAATTGACTAATTGCTGGAGAATAAACATAGACTAGCTTGAGAGATAAAAACTCTTTTAAAGGGGTCTAGTCTTTGGTGAGTTTAATCTTCAGGCACCACAACAGGTGGTCACGGTGAAGATTGGAGAAAAATTCCCATGTGGTTCCAGCAGAAAGAGAAAAAAGTAACCATTTTAAAATACAACCAGATTATTCTGTCCTCAACATAGGCCTGCCCTCAAGGAAAATTATTTTACCAGAACCTAACCAACCTAACAAATTGAGGGGAAGGGATATACCCAACTTTAGCCTTGCAGTCTTACCTAAAGGGGGGTGAAACTGAGAAGCACTTGGGAAGGTCACAGTCCAGGGTCACAGGCTTCACCAAAAGACTGAGACCCATTCATTGGATTATAGAATGCTTACCCTTCCCCCACACCTTATCACCACATCTATAAGCCTCCTGTATAATAACAGGGGATTACAGCTGAAAAGAGATTCAAGCCTCAGACTTTATTTAAGATGGAGCCTTGGGGGCCGGCCCGGTGGCGCAGCGGTTTAGTCCGCGTTTGGCAGCCCGGGGTTCGCGGGTTCGGATCCCGGGCACCTGCCGACGCACTGCCTGTCAGCCATGCCGTGGTGGCGTCCCATATAAAGTAGAGGAAGATGGGCACGGATGTTAGCCCAGGGCCAGTCTTCCCATTAGCTATGGATGTTAGCTCAGGGCTGGTCTTCCTCACCAAAAAAAAAAAAAAAAAAAAAAGATGGAGTCTTGAGGGAAACACAAAGAGAGCAGGGGAGATAGATACAAGGACATTACAGGAAATATTTGCCTCTGACTCCAGACCTACAACAAACAATGAACACAGCCTAACTCCTAGCCCGATAAACATAAAATCACACACTTAAAAGTTTTTTTTACTCCAGTTCCTTTTCCCCAATACATCATGTCTAGGTTTCAACAAAAAATTACTAGGCATGCAAAAGAAAAAAACAAAAACACAATAGAAAGAGACAAAGTAAACATCAGAACCTGGCTCAGATATGGCAGAAATTTGAGCATAATCAGAGTGGGAATTTAAAATAACTATGATTAATATGCTAAGATATCTAATGGAAAAAGTGTACTACATACAGGAACAAATGGATAATGTAAGCAGAGAGATAGAAACTCTCTTTAAGAAAGAATCAAAAGGAAATGTAACAGAAATGAAGAATAACTTTGATGGATGCATCACTAGATTGGACATAGCCAAGGAAAGAATTAGTTAAGATATGTCGACAGAAACAGCCAAAACTGAAAAGCAGAGAAAAAAAAAAAAATAATAGGGGCCGGCCCGGTGGCGCAGCGGTTTAGTCCGCGCTTGGCAGCCCGGGGTTCGCAGGTTCAGATCCCGGGCGCCCGCGGACGGACTGCCTGTCAGCCATGCCATGGCGGCGTCCCATATAAAGTGGAGGAAGATGGGCACGGATGTTAGCCCAGGGCCAGTCTTCCTCAGCAAAAAGAGGAGGATTAGCAACGGATGTTAGCTCAGGGCTGGTCTTCCTCACCAAAAAAAAAAAAAAAATTAAATAAATAAAGAAAGAAAGAAAGAACCAGAATATCCAACAACTGTGGGACAATTACAGAGGTTTAACATTCATGTAGTAGGGATATCCAGAAGAAGAAGAAGAAAAAAAGAAAAGAAGAGAAGAAATATATGAAGAAATAATGGGTGAAATTTTTCCCAAATTAATGACAGAAACCAAACCACACATCCAGGAAGCTTAGAAGACACAAACCAGGATAAGTACTGAAGAATCGACTCTGAGTATATCATTTTCAAACTGCAGAAAATCAAAGAAAAAGAGAAAATCTTGAAAGAAGCTGGAGGGGGGAACCTTACCTACTGAGCAACAAAGGTAACAATTATATCAGATTTCACTGCAGAAACTGTGCAGTCAAGAAGACAGTGAAGTAAAATATTTAAAGTGTTGAAAGAAAAAACCATCAACGTAGAATTCTGTATCCATGACAATTATTCTTCAAAAGTGAAACAGAAAGACTTTCTCAGACAAACAATAGTTGAGGGAATTTGTCACCAGTAGACCTGTCTTGAAAGTAATGTTAAAAGAAGTTCTTTAGAGAGAAGAAAAATAATATAAGTAAGAAACTTGGATTTATATATAAAGAAAGGAAGAGCATTAGAGAAGGAATAAATGAAGGTAAAATTAAATCTTTTATTTTTCTTATTCCTAATTGACCTAACAGAAAAAAGTTTGTTCAAAATAATAATAGCAACACTATATTTGGTGATTATAACTTATGAACAAAATAAAATGAATGACAGGGATGTTATAAGTGATTGGAGTGAGGATTTGGACATATTCTAAGTTACCTGCACTACTCATGAAACACTATAGTGTAAGCTGAAACTGGACTTAGGAGACACTCTAAAATGGTGACATAGGATCCTCCTGAATTTGCCACCTCCCATAGACACAAAGCTAGACTCTCCAAGGAAAAAAGAAAGAGGAGCTCAAATAAATAAAATTAGAAGTGAAAGAGCAAACATTACAACTGATACTACACAAATATAAAGGATCATAAGAGACTACTATAAACAATTATATGCCAACAAATTGGACCTACTAGAATAAATGAACAAATTCCTAGAAACATACAAGTTTCCAAGACAGAATAATGAAGCAATATAAAACATGAACAGACAAATAATCACTGAAGATATTTAATTAGTAATCAAAAACCTCTCAACAAAGGAAAGTCCAGGACCAGATGGCTTCAAGGGTGAATTTTACAAAACATTTAAAGAACTAATGCTAATTCTTCTCAAACTCTTCCAAAACATAGAATAGGAGTGAACACTTCTAAACTCACTTTACGAGGCCAGCATTACCCTGATACAAAACCAAAAAAGCACACCACAAGAAAAGAAAAGTACAGGGCAATATCCCTGATGAACATAGATGGAAAAATTTTTAACAAAATGAATTCAACAGTACTTTAAAGTGATCATGCACTATTATCAAGTGGGACTTATTGCAGGGATGCAAAGATGGGTCAATATCCCCAAATAAATCAATGTGATACACCTCATTAACAAAATGAAGGCTAAAAATCATATGATCATCTCAAGAGATGCATAAAAAATATTTGACAAAATTCAACATCTTTTCATGATAAAAACTCTCAAAGAACCAAGTATAGAGGGAACGTACTTTAATATAATAAAGGCCATATATGACAATTCCACAGCTAGCATCATACTCAGTGGTGATATGCTGAAAGCTTTTCCTCTAAGATCAGGAATAAGACAAACATGCCCTCTCTTGCCACTTTTATTCAGCATAGTACTGGAAGCCCTAGCCAGAGCAATTAGACAAGAAAAAAATAAATAAATAAAAGGCATCCAAATTGGAAAGGAAGAAGTAAAACTGCCTTTTTTCACAGATGACATGATATCATATACAGGAAACTCCAAAGACACAACCAAAAAAACTGTTAGAAGTAACAACAAAGTCAGTAAAATTGCAGGATACAAAAATCAATATAAAACAAAAATCTGTTGCATTTCTATACAATAATAACAAACTATCAGAAAGAGAAATTAAGAAAACAATCCCATTTACAATTGCATTGAAAAGAATAAGATGGGGCTTGCCTGGTGGTGTAGCAGTTAAGTTCATGCATTCTGCTTCAGTGGCCTGAGGTTTGCTGCTTCAGATCCTGGGCATGGACCTACTCACCCTTCATCAAGCCATGCTGAGGTGGTGTCCCACATAGAAGAATTAGAAGGACCTACAACTAGGATATACAACTATGTACTGGGCTTTGGGGCGAAAAAAGAAAAAGAGCAAGATTGGCAACAGATGTTGGCTCAGGGCCATTCTTCCTCAAAAAACAAAAAAAGAATAAAATACCTAGGAATAAATTTAACCAAAGAAGTGAAAGACCTGTACACAGAAAACTATGCAACATTAATGAAAGAAATTGAAGAAGACACATATAAATGAAAAGATATTCCATGCTCATGAATTGAAAGAATTAATATTGTTAAAATGTCCATACTACCTAAGATACTCTACAGATTCCATGCAATCCCTATCAAACTTTCAATGGCATTTTTTCACAGAAATAGGAAAAATAATCCTAAAATTTCCATGGAACCAAAAAAGACCCTGAATAGCCAAAGCAATCTTGAGAAAGAATAACAAAGCTGAAGACATCAAACTTCCGGATTTCAAACTATATTACAAAGCTATAGTAAACAAAACAGTATGATATTGGCACAAAAACAGGAACAAAAATCAATGGAATAGAAAAGAGACCCCAGAAATAAATCCATGCACATGTGGTCAATTAACTTATGAGAAAGGAACCAAGATGGGGAAAGAATAGTCTTTTCAATAAATGGTGCTGGGAAAACTGTTTATTCACATAGAAAAGAAAAGTAGACTCCTATCTTACATTACTCACAAAAATCAACTTGAAATGACTTAAAGACTTGAACATAATACCTGAAACCGTAAAACTTCTAGAAGAAAACAGGGAGTAAGTTACTTAACATTGCTTGGCAATGACCTTTAAATTTTGACTCCAAAAGTAAATGTAACAAAAGCAAAAATAAACAAGTGAGTCTACATCAAATAAAATTTATCTGCACAGCAAAGGAAACTGTCAACAAAATGAAAAGGCAACATACACAATGGGAGAAAATATTTGCAAATCTTATATCTGATGGGGGTTAATATCCAAAATATATATAGAACTCATACAACTCAATAGCAGGAAAACAAACAACCCAATTAAAAAATGCACAAAGGATCTGAATAGACATTTTCCAAAGAAGTCATACAAATAGCCAACAGGTACATGAAAAGGTGCCCAACATCACTAATCATCAGGGTATTGCAAACCAAACTGCAATGAGATATTAACTCACATTTGGCTGTCATCAAAAAGAAAAGAGATAACAAGTGTTGATGAGAAAAGGGAACCCCTGTGCACTCTTGATGGGGATATAAATTGGTACAGCCATTATACTCCAAAGCTTTTTGGAGTTTCCTCAAAAAATTCAAAATAGAACTACCATGTGATTTAATAATCTCACTTCTGGATATATCCAAAGAAAATAAAATCACTATGTCAAAGAGATATCTGTACTCCCGTCTTCATTGCAGTGTTATTCACAATAGCCAAGATATAGAAACAACCTAAGTGTCTATTGACAGATGAATGGATAAAGAAAATGTGGTATATACATACATGAAATATTATTCATCCTTAAGAAAGAGGGAAATCTTGCCATTTGCAACAACATGGATGAACCTGGAGGATATTATGCTAAATGAAATAAGCCAGACAAAGAAAGGCAAATGTCACATGATCTCACTGAAATGTAGAATAATAAAAAAAAGTTGAACTCATAGTAACTGAGGGTGGAATGGTGGTTACCAGAGACTGGGGGGTGGGGCAAAAGGGGAGATATTGATCAAAAGGTATAAATTTTCAGTTATAAAATGAATATGTTCTGGAGACCTAATGTACAGCACAGTGACTATAGTTAATAATAATGTATTATATACTTGAAATTTGCTAAGAGAGTAGATCTCATGTATTCTCACTCCCTCTAAAGAAAATGATAACTATGGGAGGTGCTGAATGTGTTAATTTGTTTGATTGTAGTAATCATTTCACAATGTATACACATATCAAAGTATCATGTTGTACACATTAAATACATACAATTTTCTATTTATCAAAAATAAATAAATAAATAATACTTGAAGCAAAAAATGATAGAACTGCAAGAGTAATAGATAAATCCACTATAATAGTTAAAGAGTTCAATACATCTCTATCAGTAATATACAAATTCAACAGGAAGAAAATTAGTAAGGATATAGTTGAAGTTAAAAGCCCCATCAATGAACTGCATCTAATTGGCATTTATAAAATACTTTAGCCAAAAACATCAGAATACACATTCAAGATCACGGGGAACATTTACCAAGTTACACCATATTGTGGGCCATAAAATACACCTTAAAAATGTAAAAGAATAGAAATCATACCAAGTATGCTTTCAGACCACAATGAAATCAATAACAGAAAGATAGCTGGAAAATCCCCAAATATCTGGAGATTAAATAATACACTTCTAAATAACACGTGTGTCCCAGGAGAAGTCTCAAAAGAAATTTAAAAGTAGTTTGAAATAAATGAAAATGCAACATTAAAATTTGTAGGATACAGTGAAGGCTGTGATTAAAGAGAAATTTATAGGATAGGATACATATATTAGAAAAGAAGAAAGATCTAAAATCAATAATCTAAGCTTCTACTTTAGGAAAGCAGAAAAAGAGCATATTAAATCCAAGGTAAGCAGAGGAAATATATGATAAAGATTAGGTTGTAAATCAATGAAATTGAAAATAGGAAACCAATAGAGAATCAATCAATCAAATCAAATCTATCAAATTTTTCTTAAAAAGATCAATAAAATCAATAAAACTCTAGCCAGGCTAACTAAGGAAAAGAAGAAAGATACAAATTACTAATATCAGAAATGAAAGAAGGGCCATTACTACTGGATTCATGCACATTTAAATGACAATAAAGGAATATATGAACAACTCTATGCCCACAAATGTGAAAACTTAGATGACATGGATCAATTCTTTGAATGACACAATGTACCAAAACTCACACAAGGAGAAATAGATAATCTGAATAGGTCCATATATATTAAAGAAATTGACTCAATAATTAATAACACTCTAAAACAGAAAGCACCAAGTCTAAGTGGTTTCACAGGTGAATTCTACCAAATATTTAAGGAAGACATAGACATTTCTCCAGAGAAGATATACAAATGGTCAATAAGCACTAATGAAAATATTATTAGTTATGTGGGAAATGCATATCAAAACCAAAATGCAATATCACTTCACACCCACTAATGTGGCTCTCATAAAAAAGGCATACATTAATAAATGTTGCCAAGGATGTGGAGAAATTGGAACCCTCATACAGTGATGGTGGGAATGTAAAATGTGACAGCCTTTTTGGAAAACAGTCCAGCAGTTCCTCCAAAAGTTAAATATAGAATTACACCATGACCCAAGATTTTTTTCTAGTTATGTACCCAACATAAATGAAAACATAATAGCCAGAAAGTGGATATAACCCAAATATCTATCAAATGATGAATGGATATTCATACAACAGAACACCACTAGGCAATAAAAAGGAATAAAGTACTGATACATACTATAAAATGGATGAATTTTGAAAACATTTTGCTAATTGAAGGAAGCCAGACAAAAGACCAGACATTTTCTGTGATTCCCTTTATATGAAATGTCAAGGATAAGAAGTCTACAGAGACAGAAATTAGATTACTGGTTGCCATGGGCTGGGGGTGAAGAGGAGGTAGCGGGGAGTGGCTTCAAATGTGTATGAGGTTTCTGTTTGGGGAAATGAAAATTTAAAATTAGATCGTGGTGATGATTGCTGTACTCTGTGAATATACCAAAACCATTCAATTGTGCACTTTCAATGGATGAATTTATGGTATGTGAAATTTATCTCAATAAAAATTGTTAAAAATATAAAAAGAAACTGCCTGTTTTCCAAAGTGGTTGTACCATATGACATTCTTGCTGTATGAGGGTCTTCGTTCCTCCATGTTCTCACCCTTTGGTATGATTAGTCTTTTTAATTTTAGCTGTTCTAATAGATATGTGGTGGTACTTATTTTTGTGTGTGTGTGTGTGTGTGAGGAAGACCGGCCCTAAGCTAACATCCATTGCTAATCCTCCTCTTTTTGCTGAGCAAGATTGGCCCTGGGATAACATCGTGCCCATCTTCCCTTACTGTACATGGGACGCCGCCATGGCATGGCTGACAAGCAGCGCATTGGCAGGCGCCTGAGATTCGAACCCACGAACCCCGGGCTGCCAAGCATGAGCTAAACTGCTCCACCACCGGGCTGGCCCCTGTGGTGGCACCTATTTTAATTTAAGTTTGCATTTCCCTAGTGGTTTAATAATACTGGGTACCTCTTCATGTGCAAATTACTTGCCATCCATATATTTTCCTTGGTAAGGTATTGGTACTAGTCTTTAGCCACTATTGAGGTTTTGTTTGTTTTTTTTTTTTCTATTGAGTTTTGAGAGTTCTTTCAATATTCTGGACAAACTTTATTTATCAGATATAAGCTTTGCCTGTTTATTCTCCCTGTCTGTGGCTTGTTTTTTCATTCTCTTAAATTATCTTTTGAAGAGCTGAAGTTTTCATTTTCATGATGTGCAATTTATCAGTTCATTTTTTTATGGATCATACTTTTGATATTGTATGTAAGAAATCTTTGCCTAAACCACTGTCTCAAAAGCTTTCTCCTATGTTTTCTTTGAGCAATTTTATAATTGTAAGTTTTGCCTTTAGATCTGTGATGCATTTTGTGTTAGATTTTGTATTTGGTGCAAGGTATGGACTGAAGTTTTGTTGTTGTTGTTGTTGTTGTTTGCCTATGAATGAAACAACTTTGAAAAAAGAAGAACCAAGTGGGAAAATTACACTAACTGACTAAAGACCTACTATAAAGCCACAATAAATAAGACTGTGTGATATTGGGACAAAGATAGAGAAATAGAGGAAATGAACAGGATATAGAATCCAGAATTCTATCTTAAAAAATTTACAAATGATTTCAGAATTATTAATAATACTAGGGTATTTCAGGGTAGCAAAAAACATAATGAACACTTTGAATTTAAATTTTAGAGGGGAGCCACAGAAAATAAATGTCATTCAGAGTGGATGATTTCTTAAAGCTAACATAGAACAAATTGGGAAAATTATTTTAATATTAGGCCAAAAAACAGCTGGAAATGTGACACGTTACTTCATAGCCATGCACACCTTACATTATCACACTGTACTTATGCTAAATTATATTGTTAAAAATGATAGCTATTATTTATTGATTACTAAGTGCCTGGCACTGCATTGAGGGCTTAAAATGTATTATATCATTTAATTCCCAAAAGATCTATATGAGGTAGGCATTATTATCCTGACATTAGAGCAGAAGAAACTGAACCTTAACACGGCTTAGTTATTTGCCTTAAATTACACAGGTTATAGGTGATGGAGCCAGGATTCAAATGAGATCTTCTGACTCCAGTGTTATTTATTAACCTTGCCTCCATCCAATCTGTTCTAAAGAATAGAACTTGCAAAGAACCTCTAAACTCTACATGATATACCCTAAATAATATTTAAGTAACAAATGAATGAATATTTTAACACTCTCTTCCTTAAAGGGCTCACAGTCTGGTGGATGTCATTGGAAACTAAACCAAAAATGCTAATAATTTTGATCATTGCAGCACAGAGTGTTTAATGTGATTATGGGGTTTAGAATCATAACAAAATGGGCATTCAATACTGGCAGAAGTGTGGGAATGTTAGGGATGGCTTCAGAGAGGAGGCAACATTTACATAATTAATGGAAGTAGAGTATGAGGTACAAAGATCAGAGGCTAAGGGTGTGCCAAGCAGGAAACACATGATGCACTCAGGAGGGTGCAAACAGATCTTGATGGCTGGAAACTGGGAAGGGAGAAACTATGAGAGGTGAGTGAGAAAAGGCATATGGTATCCCAAAATGATATGCCTGTTAATGTGTGGTAAGAAGTTTGAATTTTGATCTTGAGGGAGACAAAGAGTCATTTAAGATGTAAAGTTTAAAGGTGATATTGTCATATTGTATTTTAAGATCATTCTACAGATAATGTAGAAAACAAATTAGAAAGAAACAAAGTTGAGGGTAGGAAGACCATTGAAGGATATTAGAATAATCAGACAAGAAATGATCAGGGTCTGAACTAAGATGGTAGCAATGGATAATATAAGGGGGACACATTTGAATACTAATAAAGATATAATATTGATAGGATATACAATTTAGCCATGTTAGGATAAGGGATAGAAATTAAAAAAAAAAAACTTGGAAGTTTCTGGCATAGTTGACTAGTCTATTAAGGCAGGGAATAGGTTTGATGTAAAAGTATAGGATGAGGCGTTCTGTTTTGAAATAGTAGGATCCAGGTGTCAGGAAAATTTTCAAATGGAGATTTGGAATAGGTGGTTAATTATTACAAGAGAGAAGCTAAATAGGATGATCAATTAGAAATAAATAACATGTAGAAAGTTGTCAGGCAATAAGACTGGTAAAGATCATCCAGGGAATGTTACCAAGAAGGAAAAAAAATGAAACAAGAGTATCCAGGAATGGAACTGAGAAGGGGGTGGCCAAGACATAGTAGGAAACAGAAGAAAGATTGGTTTAAGTAAAAAAAGAAGTTTCAAAAGAAAAGGAGTGATCAGTGCAGCAAGGACAGTTAAGTGAAGACTGAGTTACATTTATTGCATTTGTCGAGTAGAACGTCACTGGCGACATTATAGGAAAACGTTGTGATGTGGTCATGGAAGCCAAATTCCAGCAAGTGGAGTTGTTAAAGGCTAGATAAAAAAAAAAAAAAAAAGAAAGAAAAAAATCCAGATGTTGTTAAGGAAAGGAAATTTGACCTCTAAGCACACAAAAAAGTTTACGAAAGCCTAATAAAGTGAAAAAGCAAACACATATGGCAAAAATGTTAATATATTTTTTAAAATCAGGTCAGCCAATTGATAAGATTTTAGACAAATCAATAGCAAAGTATACAAAGGCTATGAACAGACAGTTCCTTGTAGAGGAAATGCAAATTATCAGTAAACATATGAAAAGATCCTCACCCTCACTAGAGATAAGGGAAATGTAAATTAAAATGTTGATGAAAAGCCTTTTATAAAAAATCCACCAGATTGAAAAAAAATTAAAAAGAATATTGCCTAGAGCTTACAGAGCATCAGAAAAACTAATCTACTAATATACAGCTAGCAGAAGGATAAATTGCAATGACATTTTTAGAACATAAAATACACAATATCTATTAATATTAAAATGTACCTTTTCAGTCCAGTAGTCCCATTCTGGGATTCTATCCAACAGACATCAAACAATATATATGGTATTATAATCAAGGATGTATATTCAGCATTGTTTATATTGGCATGGTACAAGATACAACCTACTAATTAATCAATAGGGAGATGGTTGAATGAATTATTGTATGTTCTTACAATAAATTAGCTCTGAACAATAGAACGTTCTACAATTTTGGAAATATTGTATATCTGCACCATCCAATATGGCAGGTACTAGACATATTTGGCTATTGAGCAATTTAAATGTGGCTAGTTTGACTAAGCAGCTATATTTCAAATTTTAATTAATGAAAATTTGAATTTAAATAGCTACTTGTGGATATTGTTCGGGACAGCACAACTACAGAATATTAGTTGGCTTTAGAAAGTGAGTTACATCTATATATTTTTACCTGGAGAATTATCCAGTTTAAAAACATAGTTCCTGAAAATGTAATTTGATCTCGTTTAGTTGTGAAAATTTCCAACCAACATGTATGTATATTTATGAGTTCTAAGAAGAATGTAAAAAAGATGAAACTTTTGACAATTTTGGCCTGTGAGTTTTGAATAAAAGTAACAAATATTACCTCTAGGCCAGTGCATTTAATTACTGGTTTGAAACTCTCTAAAGCCCTCTTTCCTCTGTCATGTCAACTGGCAAGTTTCAAGATACTGACTGCTCCATTAGTCTGGAACTCGAGGTGAAAAAAGGTATGAGAAATTGTGATGTGGGTTAGAAATAAAACTTTTTATCTTAAATTTGGATTTAAGATATGTGGACTTAATCCACATTTGGATTGTGGATTTGTTTGTTATGCAGCTACTAAGACAGTATGATACTACATATTAAATTATGGAGACTCATTACATAGTCTGAAAATTGGTAAAAAGACAGTAATTTAAGATTACATTTATAAAAAGTAGCTACTAGAAGAATTAA
Source organism: Tapirus indicus (assembly GCA_031878705.1). Taxonomy (NCBI): domain Eukaryota; kingdom Metazoa; phylum Chordata; class Mammalia; order Perissodactyla; family Tapiridae; genus Tapirus; species Tapirus indicus. Next base: position 8,077,247 of record CM062933.1, read on the forward strand.
AAATAACACAAAACATAACATCAAGGAAACCATCAACAAAACAAAAATCTAACAATTGGGAGAAGATATTTGCAAATCATATACTCGATAAAGGGTTCACATTCAAAATATTTAAAGAACTCATACAACTCAAGAACTACAAAAAAAAACAGTTAAAAAATAGGCAGAGGATCTGAACAGATATTTTTCCAAAGAAAATATACAGATAGCCAACAGGCACATGAAAAGATGTTCAATATCACTAATTATTAGGGAAATGCAAATCAAAACTACAATGAGATGTCACACCCATCAGAATGACTATTACTAAAAAGACAAGAAATAAGAAGTGTTGGACAGGATGTGGAGAAAAGGGAACCCTCACTGCTGGTGGGAATGCAAACTGGTTCAGCCATTATGGAAAACAGTATGGAGATTTCTCAAGAAATTAAGAATAGAACTACCATGTGATACAGGTATTCCACTTTTGAGTATTTATCCAAAAAACAAGAAAACAGTAATTCAAAAAGATATATGCACCCCTGTGTTCATTGCAGCATCATTCACAACAGCTAAGATTTGAAAACAACCTAAGTGTCCATTAGTGGATGAATGGATAAAGAAGATGTAGCATAGATATACAATGGAATACTACTCAACCATAAAAAGATGAATCTTGCCATTTGCAACAACGTGGATGGACCTTGAGGGTGTTATGCTAAGTGAAATAAGTCAGATGGAGAAAGCCAAATGCCACATGATTTCACTCACATGTGGAAGATTAAAAAAAAAAAAATCAACAAACACATAGACACAGAGAATGGATTGGTGGTTACCAGAGGGGAAGGGGTGGGGGGAAGGGTGAAAGGGGTAAGAGGGCACATGTGTACAGTGATGGATGGCAATTAGACTTTGGGTGGTGAACACAATGTAGTCTACACAGAAATCAAAATATAACGATGTACTCCTGAAATTTATGTAATGTTATAAACCAATGTTATCTCAATAAAAATGATAATAATAAAAAATACCAGAACTCATGCATGAAGGCAGTTGGGACTATCATAAGCTAAATTTCTAATTTTTCATAGCAAAGACATATATATTTGTCCAAGGGTTTATAAATCAACAAATCAGTACAAAATTAAATTATTTGAAATTTGGATAGAGTAACTATAATATTTAAACTCAAAAGTGATTGAAAGAGGTTACCTATCAGAAGTGGGACTGAGTAGGGAAAGGATGAAAATTTGCTTTTTATTTGTTCTTTTCTGAAGTGTATATGGATTGTTTTCATAAATAAAAAGAATATATATAGGCATGACCAGATATGTTTCTCCAGCCTCCGCTTCCTTCTCCATTCCCTCTTGGCTTTGTGTTTCTCCAACTGTACACTCAAATCCTGATCCCTGTCTTATTATGTAATGGAGGCAAAGAATAAATGACCCACTTAGACCTTTGATGGCCTGGCCTAGTAATAAAGCCACACTTCTGAACTTGCTCCCTGGATCATCTTGCTCTAATGATACTTATGCTTAAGTAACCCAGGGACAATTCCAGGCTGCCCTAGCTGTCTGTAGGTCCAATGTTTTGTTTCCCTGAATGCTTAAGTGGGGTCCTGTCTGGAGGACTGGGTTCAGCCTTCTTCCCCAGTTTTGCTTACTAGCCCATACCTAACATACAGTTATCCTGCCATGATTCTCAGGATCTTTGCTACTCTGACTTGACATGGCTCCTGTTCCTCCCCTGACTTGAGTCCCTGTTCCACATCAGCCAAGGGCAGGGTGAATGGCATGCAGAAGTTTGGATGGCAGTCTTCCTAACTGACTCCTAAGTTTTGATTGCCACATGGAATTTCCACCAATGTGCTCTACCTCTGAATGAATGCCTATGACTGCTATCTCAACCTAGTGCCAAGTAAATCCAGAATAAAGTGGAAGCTGGGGCATCACTGGACACTGTACCCAGGCACTAGCTGACTCCTATAGACCTGTCAACTTTTCCTATTCCTGGTTCATGGCTTTCTCTCGGTTCCAGGTTGCTGTAACTGGCATGCATATTTTATCACTAAGTCCTGAGTATATAACTCAGTATATATAACTCAGTATATACAATGCCATCATTGAATTTTTTGCATGACTTTTTTTGTGTCAATTTTTAATCACATGAGTACTATAAGAGAGTGTCTTCTTAAAGTAGAGCAAAGCAAAAAGAAAGAACAAAATTAACAGATTGTATACAAGTCTAAAGTCTGCTTTGATTAAATCTCTTACTTCTGTTTCTGCCTCACCTCTTAAAGGCAAACACAGTAATGGGTTTCAAGTGTACACTTCTAAATGGTTTTTCTAGAAATCATTGTAGTACTCAGTGTGCATACATGTGTTTATAATGTGTCGATTTCTCTGTCTCCTTAGGAGAACTAATTGCTCAAGTTTTTATGTTTGACTACCTGATAGATGAAAAGATTATTTCATTTTCATGTTGAACTTTTTCACCTTTGAAAATGAGGATGCATTTTATTAGTTAATTATCAGTTTTCGTCTTTGTAATTTTTCGTTGCAATGTTGGTCTTTTTCCTATTTACTTTAAAAAGCTCTTTATTTTCTATTTAGATTAACTTTTGTTTATCATATATACACAGATAATTTTTCTAGGGTAGTTTTCAATGCCTACTTTTTTATATTTTTGCTAATTCAAAATACAGCCCAGTCAATCATCCTCTCTTTAAGAATTTTCCTTTCAAGCTTGGAAAGCCCTTTCCTAGTTTTAGGATTAGATATGGCACATTAATTTTTGAAACATATTATAGGCAGCTATGTCAGACTGTCATATAAAATAAAATGGGAATATGCGTTGAACTGCAATTAGAATAAATCCTCAAGTCCCTAAAGTGGGATGGCAATCCAAAGAAGGTATTGATTACAAAAGAAAATTAAAATTCTCTCTTGCATTAAATCTTAGCAAAATATGGAGCTCAACTTTTCTTTGAAATATACATTTATGAGGCAAAAATCTCAAAGGAATAGGAATAAACATTTCTCTCTTTAATCTGAGGTCACCATGCAGCAGGCACTATAGAAGACCTAATAAGACAAATATTACAGTTTCATGTTTTGAATTACTTTTTGGCCAGATGTGGACCTTTCCCTTTCAAGAAAAAAGGACTCAATAGCCTGGTTGCTCTCTCCTTCCTTGCACTGTCGCCTTCTCATACGCCTGCCCTGTGGAATCCCATCAGCATCGCTGGAGGGCTGAGCACAGAGGGCTGCGGGCAGGAGCTAGTCACTTCCAGAAGAAAATTCACCTTTCTTGCTGGGAATTGCCCACAGTGGATTCTTCCAGAGGAAATGTGTTTGTAAAGAGAGGCATGGAAACAGTCTCTTAGGAAGGAAGGAGGGCTGGGAGCTGTTACTAGAATCCATCATTTTAGACTCATAAGGAACTCAGGCCTGAGGGGTCAGATGAAACACAGTTGTTCACAAACTTTGAACAGCTCTCTAGCAGCTTTTTTTCCTTGATAAATACAATTTTAAGAAATATTCTCCTTGAGCTCTCTGATTTAAAAGCCTTTTCCTCTGGAGATACAAGAGAAAGGGATTGCCTCTAGCACGTTGCTTATTGCTGCTTCTTTTCTCCCTCCATCCCCTCTTGCCTTCCTTTATCTGTAGCATAATGTTCAGAAGTCTCTCACATTCAATTCTTCCCCACATCCAAAATTAAGAGGAAAATAATTGTGAAATAAAAACACCCTCCCTGTTAGCTTGACAACGGTCATCCACATTTCTGGTTTCACGCAGTCACCTTTCAGTTACAGGGCTGGATGGTTACTTTTTACTTCCATGTTTTTGCAGATTTGGAGACCCTTGACCTTGATAAGAGGGCCCCAGAGGCCAAGGAGATTACCTTTTAGGGGCAATTGAGATTTCTTCTTTTACTTAGCCCTTCAAAGTACACAGTAAGTCTTAGGTAATTATATACCTTTCCTTTGTTTTGTAAACCTAACCTCTGCTAATATTAGACTAAGAAAGTTAAAAAAAAAAAGCACTTTTATTTATTTTGCAATACACATTACAAAGTGTTTCATATAATTTTCCCAGAAGTTTATATTCTCCCAATGTTTCAAAGAACCATATTTTTATCTGGCATGTTCTTGGCCTAATAATAGAAGAAATAAGTTTGTTACTTACATAACTATGTGAATCAGACACGGAAAATACATATTAAATTATCTAATTCATCCTTCTGCCAATACTGGATTATTCCCTAAAGTCCATTGGTCTATTTTTTAGACTTGTTACATGATTCACTAATAGAATTTAACCAACATTCCTTATTTATTTGTGAATTGACATACCTTTCTCCAGTGAATGCAGTTTTCATTAGTATTTGCTGATAATATAAAGAAAATATTAATATTGCCTTACATTTTCATAGTTATTCTCAGCATGTATACATAATTTCTTTTTATCCATACCGTCAGTGATGATTATTGTCTCTATTACATAGATGAGAAAATTAAGGTTCAAAGAAATTACACAACTTCCTCAGAATGATATAGCTAGTAACTTATCCAGGGTGGAATAAATTCCATTATTTTAAAATTCAAAATGACAACTACTTGATTAAAAGAAGTAAATTGAGAAAAGAATTAAAAAGTAAAAGATATCAAATCCTACTCTGACTAGCAATCCATCAAACATGCTGAAGGTTTGGAAGAATATAAAACTCATCACTTTATTTATCATTTTTACTATTTTTGAGTTTTGACAAATATATAGAATCATGTAACCTGACAAGAGATTTTCACATATTGAGGTATATGGGGTAACTATTTAGGTTCAAAACTGATTTGGCTTGAACTAAAGAAGGTTGATTTACAGCCTATTAAACATACATCATACATCTGCTTTACAGGAAAAGAAAGCACTCTCTTAAGATAAGAATGCATACTTTCCCTACTATGCCCCTTTGGCAACACCCTATTTGTGATGCCCTATATTAGTCCCTTTCCCAACATCAGGGTCCCGTCGACCTGCTAATTTGCAAATGAATACTTTCTTGAAAGCTTGATGAGTATGTATCCTGGGTGTGTTTATGTTTGTTCTAAAAAGATGTAAGACTGTACTGAGAACAATGCTTCTCTGGAACGCTTTCTTCCTTTCTGGAAAAGGCCTTCTACGTTATGATCCTCACTCTGGCTCAAGTAAAACTCACCTACCTCTCATCTATAGAATGGTTATTGGTTATTTTTTATCCAGAAACCACAGCTACTATTAAAACACAGAACAGTTCCATCATTCTCCAATTTTCCTCATATAGTGCCTTTGTAGTTAAATCCTTGCCCTGTTCTTTTTTTATTTTTATAATTATTTTGTTGAGGTCATAATGGTTTATAACATTGCGTAATTTCAGGTGTACATTACTATATTTCAGTTTCTGTATAGACAACATCATGCTTACCACCAATAGTCTAGTTTTTATCTGTCACCATATGTGTGTGACCCTTTACCCTTTTTGCTCACCTTCCCCCTCCTTCCCCTCTGGTAACCACTAATCTATTATCCTTATCCATGTGTTTGTTTCTCTTCCACACATGAGTGAAATCATACAGTATTTGTCTTTCTTTGCCTTGCTTATTTCACTTAGCATAACACTGTGAAGATCCATCCATTTTGTTGCAAATGGCACAATTTTGTCTTTTTTATGGTTGAGGAGCTTTCCATTGTATATATATATACCACATCTTCTTTATCCATTCATCAGTTGATGGGCATTTGGGTTGCTTCCACATCTTGGCTATTGTGAATAATGCTGCAATGAACATAGAGGTGCATAGATCTCTTTCTGATGTTGATCTCATGTTCTTTGGATAAATACCAGTAGTGGGATAGGTGGATCATATGGTATTTCTATTTTTAATTTTTTGAGAACTCTCCATACTGTTTTCCATACTGCCTGCACCAGTTTATATTCCCACCAGCAGTGTATGAGAGTTCCCTTTTCTCCACATCCACTCCAACATTTGTCATTTTTTGTCTTGTTAGTTATAGCCATTCTGACAGGTGTGAGGTGATATCTCATAGTAGTTTTGATTTGCATTTCCCTGATAATTAATGATGTTGAACATCTTTTCATGTACCCGTTGGCCATCTGGATATCTTTAGAAAAATGTCTGTTCATGTCCTCTGTCCATCCTTAAATTGGATTGTTTGTTTTGTTGTCAAGTTCTTTATATATCTTGGAAATTAACGCCTGTCAGATATATGATTGGCAAATATTTTCTCCCAATTGGTGGATTATCTTTTTATTTTGTTCATCGTTTCTTTTGCCTTGCAAAAGCTTTTTAGTCTGATGTAGTCCCACTTGCTTATTTTTTTGTTTTGTTTTCCTTGCCTGAGTAGACATGGTATTCAAAAAGATCTTTCTAAGCTTGATGTCAAAGAGTGTACTGCTTAAATTTTATTCTAGGAGTTTTATGGTTTCAGGTCTTTATCCATTTTGAGTTAATTTTTGTGTAGGGTGTAAGATAATGGTCTGCTTTCATTCTTTTGCTTGTGGCTGTCCAGTTTTCACAAACCATTTATTGAAGAGATTTTCCTTTCTCTAGTGTATGTTCATGGCTCCTGTATCAAAGATTAGCTGTCTAAAAATGTGTGGTTTTATTTCTGGGCTTTCAATTCTGTTCCAGTGACCTGTGTGTCTGTTTTTGTACCAGTACCAGGCTGTTTTGATTTCTATAGCTTTCTAGTATATTTAGAAACTGGGGATTGTGATGCCTCCAGCTTTGCTCTTTATTCTCAGGACTGATTTGGCTATTTGGGGTCTTTTGCTGTTCCATATAAATTTTAGGATTCTTTGTTCTATTTCCGTGAAGAATATCATTGGGATTCAGATTGGGATTGTATTGAATCTGTAGATTGCTATAGGTAATATGGACATTTTAACTACGTTTATTCTTCCAACCCACGAGCATGGGATATCTTTCCATTTGTTCATGTCTTCTTAGATTTCTTTCAATAACATCTTATAGTTTTCAGTGTATAGGTCTTTCACCTCCTTGGTTTAATTTATTCCTAGATATTTTACCCCTTTTATTGCAATTATAAATGAGATTGTATTCTTGACTTCTCTTTCTGCTGGTTCATTATTAGTATAAAGAAATGCAACTGACTTTTGTAAGTTGATTTTGTCTCTTGCAACTTAACTGTAGTTGTTATTTCTAATAGTTTTATGGTTGATTCTTTAGGGTTTTCTATAAATAGGATCATGTCATCCACGAACAATGAGAGTTTTACTTCTTCCTTTCCAATATGGATATATTTTATTTCTTTTTCTTACCTAATTGCTCTGGTCAAAACTTCCAGTACTATGTTGAATAGGAATTGCAAGAGTGGACACCCTTGTCTTGTTCCTATTCTCAGAGGGATGGCTTTCAGTTATTCACCATTGAGTATGATGTTGGCTATGGGTTTGTTATATATGACCTTTCTTATGTCGAGGTACTTTTCTTCTAAACCCATTTTATTGAGAGTTTTTATCATAAATGGATGTTGGATCTTGTCAAATGTCTTCTCTGCATCTATTGAGATGATCATGTGGTTTTCATTCTTCATTTTGTTAATGTGGTTTATCACTTTGATTAATTTGTGGATGTTGAAACATCCCTGCATCCCTGGTCTAAATCCCACTTTATCACAATGTATGATCCTTTTAATGTATTGTTATATTGGTTTTCCAATATTTTGTTGAGGATTTTTGCATCTATGTTCATCAGCGATATTGACATGTAATTTTCCTTCTTTGTGTTGTCCATGTGTAGTTTTGGTATCAGGGTGATGTTGGCCTCATAGAATGAGTTAAGAAGCAGTCCATCCTCTTCAGTTTTTTGGAATAGTTTGAGAGGGATAGGTATTAAATCTTCTTTGAATGTTTGGGGGAATTCTCCACAGAAGCCATCTGGTCCTGGACTTTTGCTTTTTGGGAGGTTTTTGATTACTGTTTCAATCTCTTTAATTATGATTGTCTATTCAGATTCTCTATTTCTTCTTGATTCAGTTTTGGAAGATTGTTTGAGTCTAAGAATTTATCCATTTCTTCTAGGGTATCCAATTTGTTGGCCTATGCTTTTTCATAGTATTCTCTTATAATCCCTTTTATTTCTGTGGTATCCATTGTAAATTCCCCTCTTTCATTTTTACTTTTATTTATTTGTGCCTTCTCTCTTCTTTTCTTAGTGAGTCTGGCTAAGGGTTTGGCAATTTTGTTTATCTTCCTAAAGAACCAGGTCTTAGTTTCATTGATCCTTTCTATTGTTTTTTTGGTCTCTATTTCATTTATTTCTGCTCTAATTTTTATTATTTCCTTCCTTCTGCTGCCTTTGGGCTTTGTTTATTCTTTTTCTAGTTCTGTTACATGTAATTTAAGATTATTTATCTGAGATTTTTCTTGTATGTTGAGGTAGGACTGTATTGCTATAAATTTCCCTTTTACCACCACTTTTGCTACATCCTATGATAGTTGGTATGTTGTGTTTTCATTTTCATTTGTCTCCAGGTATTTTTTAATTTCTACCTTGATTTCTTCATTGATCCAATGGTTATTCAGCGGCATGTTGTTTAGTCCCAACATATTTGTGCCTTTCCCAGCTTTTTTCTTGTATTTGATTTCCAATTTCATAGCATTGTGGTTGGAAAATATGCTTGATATGATTCCAATCTTTTTAAATTTATTGAGGCTAGCCTTGTTTCCCAACATATGGTCTATCTTTGAGAATGTTCCATGTGCACTTGAGAAGAATGTGTATTCTGCTGTTTTTGGATGGAGTGTTCTATATTTATCTGTGAAGTCCATCTGCTCTAGTATTTCATTTAAGGCCAGTGTTTCTATGTTGACTTTCTGTCTGGATGATCTATCTATTGATGTAAGTAGGGTGTTGAGGTCCCCACTATTATTGTGTTGCTGTTAATTTCTCCCTTTAGGTCAGTTAATAGTTGCATTATGTACTTTTGGTGCTCCTGTATTAGGTGCATATATATTCACAAGTATTATTTCCTTTTGGCAGAATGTCCCTTTTATCATTATATATGCCCCTCTTTGTCTCTCATTGTCTTTTTTGTCTTGAAGTCTGCTTTGTCTGATATAAGTATGGCAATACCTACTTTCTTTATTTACCATTTCCTTGGAATATTGTCTTTCATTCCTTCCCTCTGAGCCCAAGATTGTCTTTAGAGCTGAGATGTGTTTCCTGAAGGCAGCATATTGTTGGGTCTTGTTTTTTATCCATCCAGCCTCTCTGTGTCTTTTGATTGAGTAATTCAATCCACTTATTGTCAGAGTTATTATCAATAGATGAGTGCTTAATGCTACCATTTTCTCATTTTCTGGGTGTTCTATATTTCCATTGTTTCTTTTCCCTTGTATTTCTGACTGCCATTTCAGTTTGGTGGTTTTCTGTGATGGTTTACTCTTTATGTATGATTTGTGGTTCTGCTCTGATTTTTTGGTGTGTGTGTGTGAGGAAGACCAGCCCTGAGCTAACATCCATTGCCAATCCTCCTCTTTTTGCTGAGGAAGACTGGCCCTGGGCTAACATCCGTGCCCATCTTCCTCTACTTTATATGGGATGCCGCCATGGCATGGCTGACAAGCAGTGCGTCGGTGTGTGCCCAGGATCCAAACCCGTGAACCCCAGGCTGCCAAGCACGAACTAAACTGCTGTGCCACTGGGTGGCCCCTCTGCTCTGATTTTTTTGTTTGCTGCCTACCATAAAGTTTGTACAAAAGATCTTAAAGATGAGATAGTCCATTTTATGATATCCTCTTATCTCCATTAGCCTAAGCAGCTTCCATCCCTTTACTCTCCCCCTTCTGAGTTATTGTTGTCACAAATTATTCTTCTTTGTGTTGTGAGTTTGGGACCAAATGAAGGTGTTTATTGTTACTTTTGATGCTTTCTTTTGCTTTGTCCTTTATGTTACAATTAAATGTTTGCTAACCTGTTCTGATATAGAGCTGCAAGTTTCTGATTTTGTTTGTCTATTTATCTCATTGGTCAAAGCGTTGTAAACCTTTGCCTTTTTATTACATGTATGCAGGCTTCCTTCATCATGTATTGTAAGGGAGGTGTAGTGTCCGTGAACTCCCTCAGCTTTTGTTTATCTGAGAAAGCTTTTATTCCTCCATCATATCTGAAGGATAATTTCGCTCGATGGAGTATTCTAGGCTGAAAGTTTTTGTCTTTCAGTATTTTGAATATATCATTCCATCTCTCCTAGCCTGTAAGGTTTCTGCTGAGAAATCCAATGAAAGTCTGATAGGGGTCCTTTGTACGTTATTTTATTTTGCCTTGCTGCCCTCAATATTTTTTACTTGTCATTGACTTTGCCAGTTTTAATATTACGTGCCTTGGAGAAGGTCTTTTTGTATTGATGTAATTAGTAGTTCTATTGGCTTCATGTGCTTTTAAGTCTAGTTCTTTTTCCAGGTTTGGGGAGTTCTGAGCTATTCTTTATTTGAAGAAGCTCTCTGCTCCTTTCTCCCTCTTGAATACCTATAATCCTTATATTACTTTTCCTATTTGAGTTGGATATTTCTCAAAGGATTTCTTCATTTTTTTACAATCTTTGTTCTCTCTCCTCCTCTACCTGAAGAATTTCTATATTTCTGTCCTCTAATTCACTAATTCTGACCTCCATAACATCATCTGTATTTTTTATGTTTTCTGTATAATTTTTTATCTCATTTACTGTGTTCTTCTTATCCAGAATTTCTGTTTGGTTTTATTTCATTCCTGAGCTCATTGAACTGTCTTTCTGAGTTTTCTTATAACTCACTGAGTTTCTTTATGACAACTATTTTCAATTTTCTGTCATTTAGATTGTAAATTTCTGTGACTTCATGATTGGTTTCTGGAGACTTGTCATTTTCCTTTTGCTCTGAAGTGTTACTGTAGTTCTTCATGGTGTTTGATGAATTGATCCTTTGCCAGCACATTTGTGGTAGTATCAGGTCACAGATTTCACCTGCCACCACTGGGGTAGGGGGTGGCAGGAGCTGTGTTTTCTGATCCTGCCCCCTCTGTTGGAAGTTGTGTGCATAGGACTGCTTTGCATTTGCATGGGCTGGCTGCAGCCACTCTGCAGGTTGTGCTCAACTGTGTTGGCTGGTCAGGTACTGAAAGTGGGGACTCTGTGCTTGGAAGATGTATCACTCTCACAGATGTGGGGCCATTGTGCTCGGTAGGGGACTGGCTGTACTGCTGTGCTAGGCAGGAGGGGTGCCTACATGGGGGCTGAGTTGCTATTTTGTGTGTCCCATGCTGTGCTGTGTTCCATGGGCAGGGTGCTTTCTGAGCTCATGGAACACCTTCTTGCCTGTCCTGCGCTTGGTGGGCAGGCACCTTCATGGTGGCTGAGGTGTTGTCATTTGGTGTAGAGCATTCTCACTAGTGGGGCCACTACAGGACAGTGAGCACTCCTATGGGCCAGACTACAAGTCTGAAAGCATTCACACAGGCCAGGCTGCCCCTGCTTCCTCTTACAGTCATGCTTGCAGCTGTCTAGGATCCACAGCCTGGCTTACTGCCATGGGGAGGAGGAGCGATGTGCTCATCTAGTTCCACTGCCTCCTGGGGATCCAGTCCACCCACCTTCAGAAGCACAGCCATGTGGATCTCTGAGACATCCTGTTGTGCTGTGCAAGGAACCCTCTACTGGTTAATGAATGTCCATTTAGTTGTAACTTAGAGGGGAGAGACAAATGGAACAACTCATTCTGCCATGATGCTAACATCAGCTCCCACATTCTTAACTGCTGAAAACCACTGATCTCCCCTATGTCACTATACCTTGGTGTTTACTAGAAGGTAATATAAATGGAGCCATATAGTATGTAGCCTTTTGAGTCTGACTTCTTTAACTGGGTACAACGCATTTGAAATTCATCCTTCTGAGGAGTGTCTAATGGTTTGTTCCTTTTCATTGTTATGTAGGATTCCACTGTATGGAGGTATCATAGTGTGATCATCTATTCCCTAGTTGAGGGACATATGAGTTGTTTCCAGCTTGGAGGATTACAGATAAGGCTGATATAATCTTCATGTATAGATTTTTGTGTGAACCTAGGTTTTTATTTCTCTTGTGTAACTACATAAGAGTGGGATTGCTGGGTTGGATGGTAAGTATATGTTTGCTTCACAGAAAACTGCCAAACTGATTTCCAAAGTGACTTTATTATTTTGCATTCCCACCAGCCATACATGAAAGTTCCAGTTTTTCTGAATTCTTTAGTATTCTTCCTTCCTTTCCTTCCTTCCTCCCTTCCTCCCTCTTTCCCTCCTTCCTTCTTTCTTTCCTCCTTTCTTTCTTTCTTCCTTCCTTCCTTTCTTTCCTTCTTTCTTTCTCTCTTTTTCCTTTCATTCATCCACTTTAATAAATGTATAGAAGTATCTCATTGTGGTTTTCATTTACCTTGCCTTAATGAATAATGATGTTAAGCACCTTTTCATGTATTTACTTGCCATCAGTATAATTCCTTTGGAGATGCATCTTTGAAATCTTTTGCACATTTTTTTTATTGGGTTATTGTAGTTTATTTTCTTCTTATTGAGAATTCTTTAAGTATTCCAGATCCAAAAACAAAAACTTGGTCAGGTGTGTGATTTGCAAATATTTTCTCCCTGTATGCAATTTGTTTTTCTATTCTCTTAAGTATCTTTTGAAGAACAAAGGTTTTAATTTTTATGAAGCTGAATTTAGCACTTTTCAAAAATTTTACTAGTCATGCTTTTGGTGTCATCTCTCTGCCTAACTCAAGGTCACCAAGATGTTCTCTGTTTCCTTCTAAAAGTCTTAAAGCTATATGTTTTACATTTAGACCTAAGATCCATTTTTAGTATATTTTTCTAGAAGGCATGAGATGTGAAATATTGGATGAGGTTCATTTTTTTTTAGTTTGCATATGGATGTTGAACAGTTTCAGCACAATTTCTTGAAAATACTATCTTTTGTTCATTTAATTGCTTTTGCACATTTCTTAAAAACCAATTGATGATGTGATGTGTGGTTTTGGCATGGGCATGTGCCAAAATTATAGCCAATGAAACATGGGAGAGGTTTGCTGTGAGGTTTCTACAAAGGTATTCTTCACTGAGAAAAAGAAACATATAAATTGAAACATTGCATTGTACTGAATGCTGTTTTCTTCACCTGGGATATCTGGAAACACAGCAGTCAGAATTTATGAATATGAAGGGCACTACATGCAGATAATCTGACAGGCTGAAGATAACAAAATAGAAAGATCTAAGGAAACTGAGTCCCTAATAGTGTCACTATACCAGTGAATTAAACAACCCTGCAACTGCCTCTTCCACTTTTCTTATCAAGTGAATTAATTACAGTTTTCTGTAAATTTCAGAAATATGAGAGCTGAATTATTTCAACTGAAGTAATTCTAACTGGTACAACTACTATTATATTATAATTAATATTAAAAATGAAAAAGTTCTGATAAAAAGATATAACAGTAAATGCATTTTGTATTCCCTAGTTTGACAACTTACAGATCTTGTAGAAGGTGAATCTACATTTCTTCATTTAATTCTTCCCATCATAAAAAATGAAAAAAGAAATTATTGCTGTCACCATCTTTAAGTTTTTTTGGGAGGTGCTGAGAGGTGACTCCACTTGCCTTTTTAAAGACTCATATAAATAATGAAAGCTCTTGGATCAGTGCTAATGGTAGAATGGCATTTTCATTGAACAAAAGTTTCACAATGAACTTTAACAAAAATTTCAACATAGTAGGGTGTAATTCATTTAAATGTTGATCTCAAATAAGAACAAAATACATGAGGTTAGTCTATGAAGTAACATAAACAACTCATAGTTATATTGCCTTTTATAAATATATTCATAAAATTTGCTTTCTTCCACTGTACAAATAATCAATTCATAACAGAAAAATCTAGAAAACTCAAAAAAAGGGAAAGAGAAACAAATTCTTCACATTATCCCTATTTATATACAACTAAATTTTACATTGTGACAAAGCATTCCAGTCTTTTCCTATGTACAGAATTTATTAAATTATGAAATAGTATAGGTACTATAATCCCATTTTCATATACTTTTAAATATACTTCTAATTAAATTTTCTTTGAAAGCATACATTTAAAGATTGCATACTATTCTTATCTATGTACCATACTTATTTAATTACTCTTTTGTTTATTTTAAAGAAAAGACTTCTTTTTGTAATTTCTCTCTTGCCATGCACTGTGCTAATAACTTAACTTGCATTGTTTCATTCAATCTTTACAACCAGCCCTATGAATATATGTCGAGAATTATCCATCTCTGCTGATAATCATGAAGGAGACATAGACCATAACCATTAGGTGCAAAGTCTCTGGAGTCAGACTTCCTGGTCTCTGTCTTGTCTGCACCATTTTCTGGCTATGTAATCTTGGGAAAATTAACTTAACCTCTTTGTTCTTCAAATTGAAAAAATATATATATTCAATCTTGCAATGGTATTCTGAAAATTAAATGACGTAATGTAAATGAAACACTTAGAATAGTTCCTGGCCTAAATAAATATTATGTATGTTCTTAAAAACAAATCAAACTAAAACATACATTGGTATAGATTCCAGAGTCATGAATGTAAACTCCATAAAAGCAGTAACATTTTGTGTCTCTTAATAGTTGGCTTCTCTGAACTTAGACCAAAGCTTGATGCAAAGTAGTGCTCAGAAAATGTTTTTTAAATAAATTAATGAATGATTTTTTAAGTGAATTTGCAAAAAAAAAATTGAAAAACATAAAACACAATACTAGACAAATGTGTGAAACTAGTAAATCCAAAGTAGTGACAGTGTAGGTTATTACAGTTTTGAAATGAAATTTAGCAAAATAGTTTCAAAAGTTACAAAAAGTTCACATTTTTAATGCAATATTAAATTACTGAGAATTTTTATGAAGGAAAAAATCCAAAAAAAACAAAGGAACACTGAATGCAACAATGTATTCATTTATGTGTTCTTTATAATAGAAATAAAATTTAAAAATGAAAAGAAGGTAAAATTTCTGAAAAAATACAATCATAGTATAATTTATTAGAATATTGCATAGTGACTAGGCATAATATATGTAAAGGATATGTGGCAATATGAAAAAGCTATAAAAGTGTAATTTAAAAACATGCCACTAATTTTGCAGAAATCTTATTGATATAATTTTCTTTTTGGTGTTCTCATAATATTTTCTGTAATAATTAATAAAACCTTTGTTTCAGATTGAAAAAGTTAAATTACATTCCCCATCTCCAACCTCTAGATCGTTCTTCGAAATTTGATAAGATTATCTAAAGAGACTGAACACTTTATGATGTGAATAGCTTATTTATTTTTCTATCTATTATTTTTTTAAAAAGAGAAAGAGCAAGATATGAAAAACTACAGCATGGGGAAAAAATAAGCAAAACGTGAATCTAGGCTGACTCCCCCAAACTTAGTAAGCTGCAACAACAATGCTGAAAATTCCTACCCCTAGTGAAGGCTAGCATATTTTTCTTGATATACAATCTTTGGCTTAGTTTTTCCGAGAATTTTGCAGGCAGGTCTTTTGCAGGCAGGTTGGCCCAGATAGAAAGTGAAGGATGTTTGACACAAAATCTTAGGTCATAATCAATCAACAAATCCTTCTAAGTATGATTTCCCAGAGGAAACTTCCACTATTTAACAGTGAGCAGGGAAGGGTATATTTTTACAAATGTAGAATACACTGACACATCATAACTTCTAAAATTATAACTTAATTTGAAACATTTGACTTCATTTAGGTCTGCTAAAATGTACATTTTGAAACGTTGTATTTTTATGAATGTATATTCCAATTTCTATGTCATCAAATCTTAATATTAAGCAGTATGTTATATGATGTTTTACTCAAATTAACAATGGTTTTTCAAGTGGTCAGGATAAAGGGAGAAAAAGAAAAGAAGAA
The DNA here is from genome assembly GCA_031878705.1 of Tapirus indicus. Taxonomy (NCBI): domain Eukaryota; kingdom Metazoa; phylum Chordata; class Mammalia; order Perissodactyla; family Tapiridae; genus Tapirus; species Tapirus indicus. The sequence goes on from CM062933.1 coordinate 8,093,233, forward strand.
TCTCCAGCATATTTCAAGTGTTCTGAGGTATTTTATATAAATTTTAAGGTCCATTTAGCCTATAAAATATGACACTTTCTCCCATTCTTGGTTATATTATTTACAGGAAATGTTAAGTGTCCTGAAGAACAAAATCTTCCCTTGGAGTTTTGATGGAGGATTGATAGTCTAACTCTTTAAAGCCTCGTTCTTTGGTATGAGACCAAAATTCTGTTGCTTAGCCAAAACCTTTCAGAGAAAAAGGGCAAATAAATCATTGGAAAAGTCTGGGGTAAAACTGGATGCAATTTCCAATAATCCGTTTACATTTCTTCTGTCTTACTCTTTGCTTGATTCCACAGAATGTATTTTCACCCAGAATTCATTTTTCAAATTGTGTGAGGACATACTAGGGGCAAGTGCAGAAACATCATTAAATTGTATATACACTCTGCTTTTAGAAGAACTATTATTTGTCACTGCCTTGGTGGACCAGATGATGTCTTAAAATTTCAAAACATTAGCAGAAACACACATTGGCTGCCAATTTCCTAAACCACCTCATCATCATAATTTTAGTTTCTGATCATCAGCTCAGAGAATTCTAATGGGAAGAAATCAGAAATGGAAACCAGTGAGGTTTTCTCTCTTCCATTTGTTCTGGTTTTGCCATTGAAGCATGTGCAAATATTTACTTTCTGATGAAGTGTTGATGACTGAAGTGGGCATTACACACAGTTCCCTATTGTTCTAAGATTACACACAGGATCATTAAAACATGATCTAGAGATCAAATGGGAGCCACAGTGACTGCTGACATACTTCTCACAAGAATACTTCTTATATGAGGTCAATAAAAATCTTTAGAATAAAACACTGTAAAAATAAAAACCCATCTGACTCTTTAAACAGCCTAAAAGAGGAATGATCTAACAAATTAATAATTTCACTGATTACAAGTTTAAATAATAATTCTCATATTTATGAATTAAAAATAAAATATTAAATTATAGTAAATATACCAATAAATACATAAATATTAACTATTTTCCTATAAATGTGAAGATTTCTGTCATTATAAATTTCTCAAATTGCTTAATTTTTTCCGAGTACTTTTGTCAAGTTCAGCAGTCAGCACACTATGGTCTGTGGGCCAAATCCACCCTACAACCTATTTTTGTAAATAAAGTTTTATTAGAATGCAGACAGGCTAATTCTTATTCTTATCATCTATAGCTGCTTTCGCACTACAATGTCAGAGTTGAGTGGTTGTAAGACCATATACCTGCAAAGCCTAAAATATTTACTATCTCTTCCTTTACATAAAAAGTTACCACTCCCTGGTCTAGTTTTTAGGAATACAAGCTTCACACCCACATTTCAGTCTTGTCCCAAACAGCAGATTCTAACTCTTGATTACATAACTTAAGGAAAGGATAAATTTATTTTCTTTGTTTTTGCCCCAAAATAGAAAAAATATGTGGTGGAAAATAATATCAAGGAAATTGGATAGATATGTTAAAACGCTTTCCGGCTGAAGTAAAACTGTCTTCCTTCAGGAAAGAAAATCTTTTTTTTTTTTAAGAATGAACATTCTCCTGCTTTCTTTTTTCTTTACTTTTTATTTTAAAGTAATTAGAACACCTGTTCTTGAACTGGAAAATTAGAAGGGAGGCTTTAGCCTATATGTTGAAGAGAAGGAATCCATTCTCATGCTCCAAAGTGTCCTGGGGATTCTCTGAAGAGTCTGAAAACTTGGAAATGGAAGAAAAGGTCTCCTGAATATTCAAGTCAAGTGAAACCAATTCCAGTTGCATCCAAGAAGGAGGTGCTAGATATCAAACTATGTCAAGGGTTAAAATGGGTAAAGCACAAATAATGATCTAATATTCCTTTTTATCATATAATTTATTTATTGAAATACAATTCACATACTACAAGAGTCACACTTTTAAGTACACATTTCAGTATTTTTTAGTATATAAAAAATGTTGCCCAACCATCATCACTCTCTAATTCCAGAACATTTCCATCACCCTAAAAAGAAATCTCACATACATTAATAGTCACCTTTCATGCCTCCCTCCTTCAGCCCCTGGCAACCAGCAGTATTTCTGTTTCTCTGGATTTCCCTATTCTGGACATTTTGTATAAACACAATCATACAATATATGAGTTTTTTGTGTCTAGTTTATTGCACATAGCAAAATGTTTACAAAGTTCATCCTTGTTGTAGCATGTAGCAGTACTTTATTTTTTTTAATTGGCAAATAATATTCCATTGTATAAATATATATATACATATTCATTGTGTTTTTCCATTCATCATTTGATGGGCATTTAACTTATTTGTACTTTTTGGGTTTTACGAATAATGCCACTACAAATATTCATGTAAAATTTTTGTGGGGGCATATATTGCCAATTTTCTTGTGTATATACATAAGAGTGAAATTTCTGGATCCTATGGTAACTCTATGTTTAATTTTTTGAAGAACTGCTAGAGTATCTTCAAAATGGCTACAATATTTTACATTCCCACCAGCAACATAACCCAGGTCAAATGCTTCTCAGCCACTTCTCCCTGTTTGAGAATGAAGGCATGTTTAAGTGTATGTATGTGTGTGTGTGTATGTGCATGTGTGTGTGTGTATGAGAGAGAGAGAGAGAGGAAGAGGTAGAGATAAAGAAAGTGAGAGAAACTGAGAGAGACTTGGTTGGGGGAGACCTTCTGAAGACAAGGTATGAGGAATATCTTATAGTGATGTTTTTACTATCTCATCATCCAAAATTATTTCATCATTCTAGTGTTCATGCAATTGTGAATTTTAAATTTTATTTGGTTGTCAATAATCATTTTAAACTTTTCTTTTTCAAAAAAAATTCTTTACTATAAATGTAATACTTGCACATAATTTTTCAACAGTTCAAATGATACAGAAGTGTAAAAAAAAAAGAGCATGGAGAATGAGAACAGAAATATAATTAAATTTTTACTGAAGCAAGATATATCTGTAACTTCAAAACGTTTATATGAAAAAGAAAAGGGGATGGAAGAGTGACAACTGACTTAAAATTATTGGGAGGATAGAAAAGTAACATCTCCAGACATTAAAATTATTAAAACTAAAAGACCTTTTCCAGGAAACTACCGGGGACACCCTCCAGAAAAATAAAGGCATAAACAAAGATGAGTAAATACGGAAACCAGCAAGCATGTGATCTAACACAACCAAGAAGTGAAGGGACTCTGGCACTAAGGTAAAGAGACATCCATTGTCAGAGCTGAGCAGGAAGTGTAGAACGTGATCAGATTACACTGGAGCCAAAGGTGGAGGACTCTACCCTAGAAGGAAAGATGTCAGAAAAATATGGACATTATACGTTTGAATACAAAACAATTTTACTGTTACACCAGAGATCCCCAAATTTTCTCAGTTCATGGTGCTCTTAGTAATTTTTTCATGGCGTCCCAACAATAAAAGAAATAAGTAAGCATTTGCTTAGCTACTAGCTAAGTGCAAACAAGTTAATAAGTATTTCTATCCTAACGTCCTAGTATGCGTTTGAAATAAAAATATATGTAAATGGAAAGAAAACATTTTATTTCATTACTAAATAAACATACTTATTTACTAACAGAGTGTGGGTACTGCACAAGTCTCAAAACTTGGAATTAGATTGACACTGACACCCTCATTTCTTATTGCACATTGATTTTCCCACAATTCTTGATTTTTATCACAACAACCTGGCAAGACATGGCTTTGCAAAGATATGTCAATGAAAGGACTATAGGTATAACATCATCATCAGGACGGTAGCTCCATTTAATGTTGAAACTGTTGTCTACCTTGAGCTAATATTTTGCTCAGTGTCTGGACGATGTTGAATATTGCTATTTCCCTCAACAATGTGAAAATTCTGCAGCGCTCCAGTGAGTTTGCTGTAATGCATCAAGATGCCTTGGCACACAAGTCTGTAAAATGTAGTGTTTGATATAGTAATATATGGCCATAGGTATTTATGTAAACAAGCAAATAAGTAAAACCAATTAAGCAAATAAAAAGGCAATTATTTATTCTAGGAAAATCAAAACAAAACAATGACATAAAGTATCGACTTATCACCTAATATCTATTTATACTCCATAATAAAATATGAAGCATGTTGGACCCACACTAGCCCTTGCTTCCCTTCTCATTCCCCCAATTATTGTTAGTAATATCACTGTTTCACATCTTTCTAGTGGTTGCCTTTGTAACTTTAAATAATTTAATGCTTTTATCTACTCACTCTCCTATTCCCACTTTTATTTGTGACACACTCCTCTTCTATGGGGTTCTAGTGAGCTACGCATCAGAGTATCCATTTCCCACCCAAACCTGACTCACTCTCAATCACTTCCATTGTTTCTTGGATTCTATTTTTTTCTAACTTCTTGGATTTATTTTTACTTTTTATTGGAATATTTCTGACTAAATATAATTTTTTCCTAGAAAGAATGGCTAATTTGTGGGCTTTTATGTTTGTCTACATATATGAATGATATATTTATTTTTCCTACATAAATAAATATTCAAATTTGTATAGGATTTTAGATTTAATGCATAACTTGCTCTCACCAGTTTGAACGCGTTCCTCTGTTATCACATCCAGTAATGATGACATCAGCTGATTCTCGCTTCTTTTAGATAACCTCTGTCTTTCTCTTGGGAGCTTTTAGAATTTCCCCTTAGCATTGAAAAAATTTAGGAGAATGTGTTATGTGCAGGTGTGGATATTACTCATTTATGTTTCTCAGCATTCCTTGAGTACTTTTAATATGAAAAGTTGGGTCTTTATCTCAGAAAAAGTTTATTTTTATCATTTCTTTGATTATTTTCATCTTCCATTTTCTCTCTTTGCTAAAACTCTGGAAGAGATAGAATTCAGACTTTATGGAAGTATCTTTCTTGCCTCTTAACTTTTAAGTGATTTTGTTCAAAATTTTGGGATATTTTCTCAACTTTAGTTTGAAATATAATTTTCAGTCGTTGACAACTTTCATTCTATTACATAGTCCTTTTCATGTTTTTTTCCAATTATGGCACTAATGTTTGTACTTTCCAAAAACTCTTTCTTGGTTTTTCACATTTCTTGCTCATTGCAGTTGTTTCTATATTATGAATTCAAATATCCTCTTCTTTTACCTTTAATGACTGATTCAATTAAAAAAATTTTTTTGTTTCCACTCTTTTCTCTGTTTAGTTTGGGGTTAATTATTCTGCTTATCTTACTCCTTTGCTTTCACATTATTGATTTTACTTGAGTGTCTGTTTATTCCTATTTGTGAACAACAATTGATCAATATAGGGACCTGGGTGGGTTTCCTCAGCAGATAAGCAGGTCAGATTTTCACCAGGCCTCCCAGTTCAGGAGGAAACTCACTGCAGACCTGCACAAGATGGGGGTCTTGAAAGCAGGTTATGTGGGTGACAAGGAGGGGGGTAGCTTTATTTAAGGAATGAAACATTTGAGTGCTCCCTCTTGGGAGTGTTCCCTCTTGCCTTTCCTCCCTGTAAATTGCAGACATTTTGATTTACCTGTGTTTGTGTCGCTTCTTTTTCCCTTTCACATTCTGGCCACTTTCTCCATTAATATGGTTTATTATCAATATAATTTCATGATCCTTCCATCCTCCCAGATTTCCCCAAAATTCTAGTTCACAGATGGCAGCTGGGTTTTTCACAGTGTTACTTGATACTCCTCTTCTTTAAATCTTTGATATCGTTTTTGTGCTATTTAGACAATCAAGGGAGATGAATACATGTGTTCTCTTCAGTGGCTTGCTGGATCTGGCTCTTATTGGCTTTCAAGAACCAACTATTAAAATTTCAAGAATTTTTGCATGCTGGTTGTTAAACCCAGCCATAATTAAATAGTACATTATATAACTTGCAATTAAATAAATTATATTTAAAACAAAGGTAATAAATACTCAAAACTCATTGCTTCTTAATTATTTTACTGTTTTCTATGATCTTGAGGTTGTTTACACATACTGTATCTGTATGTTAAAAATACTATGTCAGAGTGAGGTACTGCATATCTCTTCCCAACTCCACATTCCGGGACATCACTTTGGTAGCTTGAAATTGGCTGTTGTGGGAATATTTACACCCCAGGAGTCAGCTGATACTGCAAAGCAGGGCTTTTACCCCCAGGTTGCTGGTTGTTAAACATTTACCAACAGGCTACTGATTCTGTCTGGTATTTTCAACAAGATCTCAATCACTCACCTTATATGACAGTGCAAATTTACTGCACATTTCAAAGGAAGAAGATCATGTATATTAATACACACACACACATGATCAGGTTAAAGACACTCACTTTTTCCTTTCAAATGTTTCATCACTATACTGTATAATAACCCATTTAATTTCACTTATTCTGCAGTTTGTCTTAGTTAATTATATGATACTTTGAAATATACCTGAATTTTATCATATTCTATATGCTACTTTGATCCTAATTAAGTCTTGCTTAAAAAGTTAGAATAGGTTACACTTATGAGAGGAATATTTTAGTGTGAGCTGCTTCTTGAATAGATTTAGCGGAGGAAAGCAACTTCAATCTACAAGAATAATATAAATAGGCATGCATCATAATAATTATTAGTTTATATACCGAAAATATAATTATTTTATCTCAGCATCCCATTGAAAATTAATAAAAACAGCTCTTGTGGGAGAATGTTACGAGATGGGGCATTTAGGGCAAAGTTTAGGAGTGGAACTCTCATGTCAGAATTAAGTGTTTCTACAGTCTTGCTTACCCCTTTCCAGGTAAGCAGGATCTAGATAATGTGTGAGGAAAAGTGTCCTATGTAGAAAAAGTCCCTTTTTTCTATAAAAAAGAGAGAAAGACTTTTACAGGATCTAAACGCAAAGCCTTATGAACACTTGCCTACTGAGCTCTTGCAAGGAAATTCCTCCTCTGTGTTGTAATGATAAACTTTCCTGAGTACTCTATTTTCAGTTTGTTATTTATGAAATCTATTACCAATAAGAATCAAAATGTGCATTTCCCTAAACTGATCTCTAGTACTATTTCCTCAAATCAAGACAAGGAGTGTTTATTGTCTCATGATAATTCATTTCTGACTAGTTTAACAATGAATGCCAGCTGGGGAAAACACATTGTAAGGGGTAAATGGCTCACCTCTGTTAGATGGAAAGATGTGTCAGATTCTTTATTGCCAGGTACAAATGTTAAGTACTCATGCCTTCTTTTCTAAATGTTATCTCTTTTCTTCCTCTTCCCATCTGTTCTCACCCTTTAATGACAACCAAAACCCCCAAATCCGAATTTGCTTGGCTCCAATGTTCTAAAAAGTTGGCAGTAGGATATTAAGAACGAGCCTCTCAGCTTGTTCTTTCCTGGTTACCACTGCCAAGTGGAATAGGCGGTCTTATGAAAGCTGCTGGAAATCACATGTGCTCAGCCATGCACAAATAAACTGACAGCCCAGGTACTCAAGGAACTCATATGAGGCTTTCAATTTGGAGGGAGAAAATGCTGTAATTATAGTATAGGGTAGAAGCACAATACACTGAGGTAGAACCTGGAATATACAGAGGCTGCAAGAACTTTAGTTGGTCCCACCTGCATTTAATGGAGCTAACTTTAATCAATGACCAAGGTTGTATAAGAGCCCTGTTAAACGTCAGCCATATCTAATGAGAAAATGACGTACTTTATGCTCAAGTTATAACCTACATGTACAGACAATCTCCAACTTACAATGGCTCGACTTATGCTTTTTCGACTTTATGATGCTGTGAAAGCAAACGCATTCAGTAAAATCCTGCTCCAAATTTTCAGTTTTGATCCTTTTCCCTGGGCTAGCGATATGTGGTAAGATACTCTCGCACGATGCCGGGCAGCGGCAGCGACCCGCAGCTCCCGGTCAGCCATGCAATCACAAGGGTAGACAACCGATGCACTTACAACCCTTCTGTGCGCACACAATCATGCCATTTTCCACTTTCAGTAAAATATTCAATAAATTACATGAGTTATTCAACACTTTACTCTAAAATAGGCTTTGTGTTAGATGATTTTGCCCAACTGTAATTTAACATAAGTGTTCTGAGCACATTTAAGGTAGGCTAGGCTAACATATGATGCTCAGTAGGTTAGCGTATTAAATGCATTTTCCACTTACGATATTTTCAACTTATGATGGATTTATGATGCAACCCCATCATAAGTTGAGGAAGATTTCTATATTCAGCATCAGATGATAATAGAATATTCCCATTAACAGTATAAATATGTAAATAAAAATCTAGACATATCTTTTGAATTGTTTTGACTACTGCCATTTTAGAGATGGACAACTTGAGGGGATGATTTTCTCAAGTAACTTTAGCACCCTAAATATTGAACTACTTTCTCCTGCTGCCTGTCCACACAATAAAGGCAGCGACTTTAAGTAATAAGGGTAAACGTGAGCTGTGTATACTTCTACGATAGTGACGGCAGTGGATATCAGAATGGCAAGGAAGAGGGCAGAGACGTTTCAGACACATTCTTTTCTTTCTACTTTCTTTCACTTCCCCTTTAAAACCTGCCATTGACAGGTTTTAACATATTCCTTAACATAATTAAGGACTCTCCTGAATGACTCTCATATACCTCAGGAGTGTTAGAGCAAGCAAAAAGAAAGGAAAAAAGTTTCCATTGGAAATTTTTAGAGCCTTTATTTAGGAAGATAAACCACTGACTCATAATTAATCATGTACTGATTAAGTATTACACAATTTTTATACTTGTTTTAGATTCGAGATTAATCTTATGGTCAATTCCTTCAGGTGCAATGTGAAAACAAATGACATTGAGGTTCATTAGAATTGTGGGGTTTAGAAGGCATTGTTCATAGATGATATAGTTCAGTTCAATTTAACAAACATTGAAGTCTTCCCGTGAACTAGGCATGTATTAATTTTTAGCAATAAAAATGACTAATAGAGTATAACTCCAAATAAGAGTCAAATGTGCATGAATAATATACAGGACCAAAACCTTTTATATTAAGCATTTATTGATTAGCTTAATGATTATCTTGAGGACCTATTAATCATAAGAACGCATGTAAAAGAGTAGAAATGCATGGGTTGAAACAAGAGGTTTATGCTTTAGTTGCGCAAGGACCTAGCCTATTAAACAAAACACAGAAACCATAATTACCCTGAAATCATCATAGTAGCTCAAGGACAAACACTATTGGTGTTTTGGATATCTGCGTGGCCAGGAATGGCTTAAAATCAGCCTTGGTATGACTTCTGTGGGCCTTTGCTGTTTGAACAATTTCTGCCAGCATGACAGCTTTTTTCAATTGACCACTGCTATTCTAATAGATCAATACGAAGTTCATGTGTCATTATGTCTAAACATTTATAGCGACATTGTGAAGAAATGAATCATAAAGCACACACACACACAGCATATATACTCAAAATGACAAGAGTCTTGGGGAGTGGACTGTGAAGTCATTCTTCTATTAGCTAGAGGTGTGATCTTGGGAAGATTAAATAATATCACTTATCCTAAATTTACTCATGTGTAAAATAGAACCTATTGTAAAGGTAATCTGCAGCTAATGTAAAGTAGTTAGCATAATAACTAAGCTTAATATGTTTTAGATTGATCTCTATTAAAGATTTCTATTAGATCTCCTCTATTAAAGTAATTTTCTACTCATTCTCTCCATTTCTTTTCTATTTGATTCTTTAATATAATTTATATTTGTAGGTATTTTAAGCCATGTAGTAATGTTTTTAGCAAAAGCGTTGACATCACATGGAAAGTAATGCAAAACATTAATATATTTCTTTATATTTTAAATCGAGAAATTTTATTTTGCCATCAGATTCATATATTATGATTCATATAAAAGTACACTAAATAACTCATTACTTTTCAGTGTTTATTTTAAAACATGTTTATAATCGCAATATTAAAAATAAACACTTTCAAATTCATTGTCAGAATGTGGCTGCTATAAATATTCCATTTTTCTATTTTCTCTCCCTTAGGTAACTCACAGTTTATATTCTATTATCAAGTGCAGAGTATAGGTTAACAAACCAAATATTTTATGTATAATATTCTTTAACCTTTTGTGTTAATACATTTTATTAATAATTTACTATATAAATAATGCTAAACTTGGGGTTTTTTTCCAACTTTTTCTTTTTTTAAAATTATTTTATTGAGGTCACATTGTTTTATAACATTGTGTAAATTTCAGGTGTGCATCATTATATTTTGGCTTCTGGATAGACTGCATCGTGTTCAACACCAAAAGCCTAGTTGCCCTCCATCACCACACATATATGCCCCTTTACCGCTTTTGCCCTCCCTCCACCCACTTCCCCTCCAGTAATCACCAATCTATTCTCCTTATCCACGTTTGTTTGTTTATCTTCCACATATGAATAAAATTGTTTGGTGTTTGTCTTTCTCTGTCTGACTTATTTTGCTTACAATAACACCCTCAAGTTCCATCCATGTTGTTGCAAATAACATGTTTTGTCTTTTTTATGGCTGAGTAGTAGTCCATTAAAGACACATATACCACATCTTTATCCACTCATCTGTTGATGTGTAATTGGATTGCATCCAAGTATTGGCTATTGTGAATACTGCTACAATGAACATAGGGGTGCATATGTCTTATCAAATCAGTGTTTTCATATTCTTTGGATAAATACCCAGAAGTGGCATTTATCCTGGATCATTTGCTATTTCTGTTTTTATTTTTTTGAGAAATCTCCATACTGTTTTCCACATTCCACAAAATGCTGCACCAGTTTGCATTTTCACCAGCAGAGTATGAAGTTTCTCCTTTCTCCACATTCTCTCCAACACTTATTTCTTGTCTTTTTAATAATAGTCATTCTGATGGGTGTGAGGTGATATCTCATTGTAGTTTTTATTTGCATTTCCCTAATAATTAGTAATGTTGAGAATCTTTTCAGGTGCCTGTTGGCCGTCTGTATATCTTCTTTGGAAAAATGTCTGTTCATATCCTCTGCCCATTTTTTTTTTTTTTTTTTTTTGGTGAGGAAGACCAGCCCTGAGCTAACATCCGTTGCTAATCCTCCTCTTTTTGCTGAGGAAGACTGGCCCTGGGCTAACATCTGTGCCCATCTTCCTCCACTTTATATGGGACGCCGCCACGGCATGGCTGACAGGCAGTGCGTCGGCGGGCGCCCGGGATCCGAACCAGCGAACCCCGGGCTGCCAAGCGCGGACTAAACCGCTGCGCCACCGGGCCGGCCCCATTTTTTGATCAGGTTGTTCAATTTCTTTTTGTTGAGTTGAATAAATTCTTTATATATTTTGGAAATTAACCCCTTGTAGAATATATGATTAGCAAATATTTTCTCCCAGTTGGTGGGTTGTATTTTCTCTATGTTGATGGTTTGTTTTTCCATGCAGAAGCTTTTTAGTTTGATGTATTGCCATCTGTTTACTTTTTCTTTTGTTTCCCTTGCCTGAGGAGAGATGATAGTCAAAAAGATACTGCTAAGAGCAAAGTCAAAGAACACACTGCCTATGTTTTCTTCTAGGAGTTTTATTGTGTCAAGCATTATATTCATGTCTTTAATCCATTTAGAGTTGATTTTTGTGTATGGGGTAAGATAATAGTCTCCTTTCATTCTTTTGCATGTGGCTGTCCATTTTTCACAACATGATTTATTGAAGAGATGTTCCTTTTTCCATTGTATGTTCGTGGATCCTTTGTCAAAGATTAGCTGTCCATAGACGTGTGGTTTTATTTCTGGGCTCTCAATTCTGTTCCATTGATCTGTGTGCCCATTTTTGTGCCAGTGCCATGCTGTTTTTATTACTATAGCTTTGTAGTATGTTTTGAATTCAGAGATTGTCATGCCTTCAGCTTTGTTCTTCTTTCCCAGGACTTATTTAGCTATTAGAGGTCTTTTGTTGTTTCCATATAAATTTTAGGATTCTTTGTTCTATTTCCATGAAGAATATCATTGGGATTCTGATTGGGATTGCATTGAATCTGTAGATTACTTTAGGTAATATGGACATTTTAACTATGTTTATTCTTCTGATCTGTGAGCATGGGGGTATCTTTGCATTTCTTTATGTCTTCTTCAATTTCCTTCAAGAATGTCTTATAGTTTTCAGTGAATAGGTCTTTCACCTCATTGGTTAAATTTATTCCTAGGTATTTTGTTCTTTCTGTTGCAATTGTAAATGGGATTGTATTCTTGATTTCTCATTCTGCTAATTCATTGTTAGTGTATAGAAATGCAACTGATTTTTGTATTTTGATTTTGTACCCTGCAGCTCTACTGTATTTGTTAATTATTTCTAATAGTGTTCTGGTGGATTTTTTAGGGTTTTCTCTCTATATAGAATCATGTCATCTGCATATAGTGACAGCTTTATTTCTTCCTTTCCAATTTGGATCCCTTTTATTGCCTAATTGCTCTGGCTCCAACTTCCAGTACTATTTTGAATAAGAGTGGCAAGAGTGGGCATCTTTGCCTTATTCCTGTTCTTAGAGGAATAGCTTTCAGTTTTTCACTGTTGAGTATGATGTTGGCTGTGGGTTTGTCATATATGGCCTTTATTATGTTGAGGTACTTTCCTTCTATACCAATTTTATGGAGAATTTTTATCATAAATGGATGTTGGATCTTTTGAAATGCTTTCTCTGCATCTATTGAGATGATCATCTGATTTTTATTCTTCATTTTGTGTATGACATTACTGATTTGTGGATGTTGAACCATCCCTGCATTTCTGGAATAAACCCCACTTGATCGTGGTATATGATCCTTTTAACATATTGTTGTTTTCAGCTTGCTAATATTTTGCTGAGGATTTTTGTACCTATGTTCATCAGTCATATTGCCCTGTAATTTTCCCTTTTTGTCTTGTCCTTGTCTGGTATTAAATCTTTTGTCTGTTTGGTAGAATTCACCAGAGAAGCCATTTGTCACTGGACTTTCATTTTTTGGGAGATTTTTGATTACTGTTTCAATCTCTTTACTTGTGATTGGTCCATTCAGATTCTCTATTTCTTCTTGATTCAGTTTTGGGAGGTTATATGATTCTAAGAATTTATCCATTTCCTCTAGGTTATTCAATTTTTTGGTGTATAGTTTATCATAGTATTCTCTTATAATCTTTTGTGTTTCTGTGGTATCCAGTGTAATTTCTCCTCTTTCATTTCTGATTTTATTTATTTGGCCCTACATTCTTTTTTTTTTCTTAGTGAATCTAACTAAGGATTTGTCAATTTTGTGTATCTTTACAAAGAACCATGTCAGTTTCATGGATCCTTTCTATTTTTTTGACTCTATTTCATTTATTTCTGCTCTGATTTTTATAATTTCCTTCCTTCTACTGACTTTGGGCTTTGTTTTTCTTCTTTTTCTAGTTCTTTTAGGTGTAAGATTAGATTGTTTATTTGAGATTTTTTTCTTGTTTGTTGAGGTAGGCCTGTATTGCTATGAACTTCCCTCTTGCTGCCTCCCATAAGTTTTGGTATGCTGTGTTTTCATTTTCATTTGTCTCCAGGTATTTTTTGATTTCTCCTTTGATTTCTTCATTGATCTAATAGTTGTTCACTACCAAGTTAGTTATTTAGTCTCCACATATTTGTGCTTTTCCCAACTTTCTTCTTGTAATGGATTTCTAGTGTCATAGCATTGTGGTCAGAAAAGATGCTTGATATGATTTCAATTTCTTAAATTTATTGTGGCTTGTTTTGTTTTCCAACATATGGTCTATCTTTGAGAATGTTCCATGTGCACTTGAGAAAAATGTGTATTCTGAGCTTTGGGATGGAATGTTCTCTATAGATCTATTAAGTCCATCTGCTCTAGTGTTTCATTTAAGGCCACTGTTTCCTTGTTGACTTTCTGTGTGGATGATATATCCATTGATATAATGGGGTGTTAAAGTCCTCTACTTTATTGTGTTGCTGTCAATTTCTACAAATGGTCTGTTAATAATTGTGTCATATGTTTTGGTACTCTTATGTTAGGGGCATATGTATTAATAAATGTTTTGCCTTCTTGGTGTAATGTCCCTTTTATCATTATATAATGTCCATATTTGTTTCTTGTTATCTTTTTTGGCTTGAAGTCTATTTTGTTTGATGTAAGTATAGTTAACTCACTTTCATTTGGTTGCCATTTGTTTGGAGTATCATCTTCCATCACTTCACTCTGAGCCTATGTTTTTCTTTATAGTTTAAATGGGCATTCTGGAAGCAGCATATTGTTGAGTTTTGTTTTTAATACTTCCAGCTGCTCTGTGTCTTTTGATTGGTGAATTCAATACATTTACACTTAGAGTAATTATTGATATATGAGGGCTTAATACTGCCATTTTATCTTTTATATTCTGGGTTTTCTGTATTTCCATTGTTTCTTTTTCCTTGTATTTCTGTCTGCCATTTCAGTTTGGTGGTTTTCTGTGATGGATTTCTCAGTTTTCTCTTTATTTATGATTTGTTGCTCTGTTCTGATTTTTTGCTTTGTAGTTACCACAATGATTGTATAACAGATCTCATAGATGAGATAGCCTCTTATCTCCACTAACCTATGCAGGTTCTGTCCTTTTCCTCTTCCCCTTCTGTGTCTTTGTTTTCAGAGACTTTTTTTTGTGTTGTGAGTTTGTGACCAAATTGAACTTGTCATAGTTATTTTTGATGCTTTCTTTCCTTTCATCCTCTGTGTTATAATTGCTCCTTTCAACTTTTCTTGTAAGGCAAGTCTAGTGGTTATGAAACCCCTCAGCTTCTTTGTTGTTGTTGTTTTTCTGGGAAAGCTTTCATTTCTGTCATATCTGAAGGATAACTTTGCTGAATAGAGTATTCCTAGCTGATGGCTTTTGTCTTTCAACATTTTGAATATATCATTCCACTCTTTCCTAGCCTGTAGAGTTTCTCCTGAGAAATATGCTGATAGAAAATGGGGGGGGGGGTTCCTTTATAAGTTATTTTCTTCTCTCTTGCTGCCTTTAATTTTTTTTTTTTTGTCATTGACTTTTGACACTTTGAATATAATATGCCTTGGAGAAGGTCTTTTTGTGTTGAGATAATTAGGAGTTCTATTAGCTTCATATACTTGTGCATCCAGTTTCTTCCTCAGGTTTGGGAATTTCTCAGCTATTATTTCTTTGAATAAGCCCTCTGCTCCTTTCTCCCTCTCCTCTTCTCCTGGGGTACCTATTACCTTTATATTGCTTTTTTAAATTGAGTCAGATATTTCTTGTAGAACTTCTTCATTTTTTTTAAAACCTTAGTTCTCTCTCTTCTTCCACCTGACTCATTTCAAAATGTCTATCTTCTAGTTCACTAATTTTTTCTTCCATATGGTCAGCTCTATTTTCAATATGTTCTACTTTGCATTTCAGGTCGTTAATTGTGTTCTTCACCTCCAAAATTTGTTTGTCTTTTTTTCAGAGTTTCAATCTCTTTGGTGAAGTGCTCCTTCTGTTCATTAATTTTATTCCTGAGCTCGTTGAACTGTCTTTCTGAGTTTTCTTCTAACTCATTGCATTTCTTCATCACAGCTATTTTGAACTCTGTCAGACTGTAATATTCTATGACTTCAAGTTTGGTTTCTGGAGAGTTGTCATTCTCTTTCTGCTCTGCAATGTTACTATAGTTCTTCATGGTACTTGATGAACTGATCATCTGCTGCTGCATTTGTGATAGTAATCACCTTTCTTATTTGGATAAGGATTCAGTTATTTGGGTTCTGAGCTTCTTCTAGTTGTATTTGAGAGCCTGCACTTTCCACTCTCCACTGCCTCTGCTAAAGGCATTGTCAGTGCCCTCCTTGTGTTGCTTGTGCCTCTCAGGTTGTTGGAGCTTTATTGCTTATTATGTCATTGCAGTCTCAGATGTCACTACTGGGATCACCAGGATGGAAGCACTTCTGCTGCTTCTGGGGTCACTTGGGTCTTGTGTTCCTCCACTGGCTCTCTTTTGGCTCTCCACAGGTTTAGGTGCTGCTGTCCCAAGCATCACCTGCACTGCTATTCCCGGGTTGTCTGGGGTTGCTGGCATCACTGCTACCAGTGGTACTATGTTCAAAGGTATTGCTGTTGCTGCCGGGGGCCTGGGGTCTTGTGTGCAACCCCCACTGGTGGTAGAGTTGGTGTCAGAGGTGCCATCACTTGGGGTTAGGTCATGGATTCTGCTGTGTTTCCTGAAGCCTCAGCCTTCAGTTGCCACTTACCACTGCTGGAGGGTTGCTGGGGCTAAGTCATGAGTGAGTGTCATTGCTGCTCCTGCTGCCTCTGGTCACTTGCCCACACCAGTTTGCTTTGAAACCTCAGGTCAGGACATCCTCCACAGCAAGGAAAATCAGAGTTCTGGAAACTGTTACCACTGCTGGAATGACCAGCACTACTAGTGGTGGAGAGGGAGGGGTTTGGGTCACCAACTTCACTCTGTGTCCTAAATCCTCAGGCCATGTGTGCTAACTGCCACTGCTGGGATGAGTAGCAGCTAAGTGGTGAGTGCCCTGTCTGCCCCTGCAGCCTCTGTTCACCAGTGTGCATGCCATTGTGAGAATCTGTGTTTGGGATCACTACTGCCAGGGGAGGGCGAGGGGGTCCTCCTTTAGTTCCACTGCCTCCCAGAGGTCCAGTCCACCCACCTTCAGACATATAGGTGCATAGATCTCTCTGGTATCCTGGTGTGCTGTGCAGGGAGTCTTTTGTTGATCAATGGTTGTCTGACTGGTTGTAACTTAGAAGGGAGAGACAGAGGGAACAGCTCACTTCGCCATGATGCTGATGTCACTCCCTCCAGCTTTTTCTTAATAGTTTTGGCTGCCTGGTTACTAGATTGCTTAATTGGTCTGAATTAATAATTCAGGTATCTAATGTCATATTGCTGTGTATTGTATATGGTTGTAATTTTGGCTAAATAACTGGCCAAAGGATAATTCAGCTTATTTCAGTTTACTAAAATTTGCTCTTATCATATTCCTCCTGGAATCATCTCCTTGACCCACATATTGTATTCGTGGAAACCCTATGTTCCTAAGAACCTAAGCTTGAAGTTTTACATTCAATTTTTGACTCTCCCCACTTATTCTCTTATTCAATGAATTTCCACTTTCTTCAACTGTACTTCTGAAATGCCATTTGAATCAATTTTCTGCTTTCATCTCCCTTTGGTCATTATTTGTAATTAGAAAAGCTCCTAAGTTTCTTTTACTAACAGACTGTCAGTTATGATCCAGTTTATATACTGATGCTAGAGTAATTTTCCTACCAGTGGAATAAAACCAAACCAAAAGAAAACAAAAATAAAAAATAAAAAACCAACAAAGCTTTCAATTTAAAAGTCTTCCAAGTGGCAATCTAATTAAACCTCAGGTTCTTAGGTTGATAGTCAATATTTTTCATTCTCTGGCTCAAATCTTTTCCAGTTTTATGTCATATGATTTCCCTATACATTTGCCATATTCCAGAATTCCAGAATGGCATGGATTGTTGGTTACTTACTAAATAACCCTTCCTCCTTGCTAAAAGAACCCCAACTTTCTTCAGGAATCACCTTGCACAGTGCCAGGAGATGAATCATGGCGGATTCCTTTTCCTTCTGCCAGAGGTTAGCCTGAGGTGGTAATGTGACCCAGCTGTGGCCAATTAAATACAGAGGAATTCTGCTCTGGATCATTTTGAGGAATATTTTTCTCCCTGATAAAAGAGAGACATATAAGCAGTGGTTCCCCCACCCCCTTTCTTTTTGCTTTGTTGTAGAATGAGAACCTGATGTCTGGAGTCACACCAGCATCTTGTGATTATGAGACAACCAGGGGAGCAAAACTCTATAAGCTGAGGAAAGTGGAGCAGTCGGATGGAAAAAATTGGAAGATACTAGCACTGCCAAAACAATTCTGGAATCTTGCCTGAAGAGTTTTTAATATATTAATAGATATAGCTGCTCCTTAACATGTACAACACTTTTTACTTTCATTCACCACTAACCAAACAAAAATTCAATGCCTGGAACACACCGTATCTTTACTTGTATGGGTTCATTTCCTTAGAACTTGGACTTATTTTTTTCTCTCTGACTCTCATCATATCTAGCCATCCTTCAATTTCAGATTATACATGTTTTCTCCTTTGTAAAGTCTACTCTTATCCTCTCATTTAAATGTTGATTCTACCTTCTTTAGAGCAAAATCACATTCTACTATTCCCTTCTTTCAATTTACTCTATGTTACTGAATCTCAGTAATTAAACATGGAACTTATTTTCCGCTGCATAGCATCCTCAGAGAATGCTTTTTGTGATAGATATTCATTAAATACATTTTATTTTGAATCCTCAATTAATGCTCCATGAAGTCCCATCTGTCTGTGAAAATCTGATATTCAATTACACTTCAGTTCTCAATCTAGCTACTGGGTAGATGTGTGGCAAGAGCAAGTTTAAGATTCCATTTGGTAAAAATCCTTTAATTTCCCAAGGATTAAATCCTTTAATTCTTAGTACGAAGTGATCAGTTTTTCTAAGATAGAATTACTGCTTTTCACTACAGTAAAAGGACAATAATTCATAAATTTCTTAAAGTAGGTGAACTTTGCTGCAAGGTGTGTACAAATGTGCCACACAAACCTCCTTCCATGTGTATACATGTGTGTCTGTGAGTGTTAAGTGCATATGTATGTTTTATTCTTCCTATCTCAAAGTAATTTTTCTGTAATATACTTTCCTTAATTAAAGGCATTTACTTACAGAAGAAATTCAATAAGAGTACAATAACAGCTTAGTGTGCCTTCCTTATACTTGTGAACATAAATACACAAACACACATGTGTTACTTCAAACAAACTTATCTACATGAATTTCTTTTCTTTACTGAAAAAACCAACACCTAAAAAAACTATGAAAAGTGTATAACAAACCAAAATCGACACGTTATTAGCAGTACTATCAGTAAATATTATTAATAATCTATTACATCATTAGATTAATCAAAACTAAGCATGCTGAGGAATTTGAGTCTTTGGAAAATAGGCTAGGTGTGCAGCTAGAACAGTAGGTAGCTAAGCTATGCATCTGACCATAATCTTAAAATATTTTAAAATATTTTGCTTGATTAAAAATATATCCTTAAGAGTTCAGGTGAGATTCCCGCTCAGAAATATTGGGTTAAATGATTTAATTTTCCAAACAGTGCGTTTGTTGGGATGAGTTAATAGCTAAGTGGGTCCACATGATTGCTGAGCCTGCATGCTATGCCTGAGGACATCTGCTGCACCTGCCTAGATATATTAATGGCTCACTGTTATATGTCTAATTATCTATGGTCATGGGCTGTCTGATGAAACCATCCCATCTGCCAGGGCTCATTATGTAGAATACAATTCCATTTTCAAAAGAAAGTAAGTAAGGAAGGGAGGGAGGGAGGGAAGAAGGAAGGAAGGAGGGAAAGAAAGAAGGAAGGAAAGAGGGAAAGAAGGAAAGAAAGTAGGAAGGAAGGAAGAAAGGAAGATAAACTCCTCTTTCAAGTCAACAGAATCTCCATATCGCAGCTCCAGGCAAGTTTTTATAAATGACTTGTACAGCCACTGGGGAGGAGTGAACAGCTGGATTAGCAGTAAAAGTGCTGACAGTAGAATATAGCAGTAACCATATGAACAGCATTGCTCTAACTTATCATCATAGGTGGATGGAAAAACGTGCTTTGTGTCACGGGTGGCAACTGTGAATTGCTGACTTGACAACAGAGATTAAAGCATTCACCTTTGTTGAAGCTTTAATTACGTTAGTATTTTTAGGAAAAGGAGAAGAAAGAAAATGGTGTGAAATATTTCACAGAAATATTTGTAGTGGTAATGGAATGTGACATCAACAAGAACAGACAAATAAGAAAGCAGGTAAGAGTGGGCTCAGTTTCTGGCAATGTTCTATAGTGAAGATGCCAAAGCAAAGGATGGAATGCTTGCATTTTCACACCAAGATACAGAGCCTGCTTCATACTGTTGGGCCTCTCGCATTAACTCTATTAATGCCAACAATTGACCAATCAAAAAAATTTTATTGGATGTGGAGAAAAGGCAATTTTGTGCACTTCAGTGGGAATGTAAATTGGTACAGCCAGTGTGGAAAACAGTATGGAGGTTCCTTAAAAAATTAAAAATTGAACTACCATATGATCCAGCAATCTCACTTCTGGGTATATATCCATAGGAAATGAAATCACTATCTTGAAGAGATGTCTACACTCCCATGTTCAGTGCAGCCTTACTCACAATAGCCAAGATATGGAAATAACACAAGTGTCCATCTGAGGATGACTAGATAAAGAAGATGTGGTATATGAATACAATGGAATGTTACTCAGTGATGAAAGAGAAGGAAATGCTGCCATTTTTGACAACATAGATGGACCTTGAGGATATTATGCTAAGTGAAATGTCAGACAGAAAAAGACTAATACTGTATGATATCACTTATATAAATGGAATTTTAAAAAGCCAAACTCATAAAAACAGAGACTAGAATATTGGTTCCCAGGAACTAAGGGGTGGGGGAAATGGGGAGATGTTGGTCAAAGGGTACAAACTCCAATTATAAGATGAATAAATTTGGGGAATCTAATGCACAGCACAGTGACCATGGTTAACAATACTGTATTATATACTTGAAAGTTGCTGAGAGTAGATCTTAAATATTCTCACCACACAAAAAAATAGTAATTATTTGAGATGATGGAGGTATTAGCTAACCATAATGTGGTGATCATTTTGCAATATATAAGTGTATCAAATCAACAGATAGTACATCTTAAACTTACACAATGTTATATGTCAATTATACCTCAATAAAGCTGGAAAAATCTTTATTAAATGCCTGTTAAATGTGAGGCACTGTTCCTGGTGTTGAAACAAAATGGACATGATGCCTGTCTTCATGGAGCTTAAAACCCCTGACTATGCCCTGGTGTCCCATCCCCACCCAGGGCCTCATAAAATTTTTGAAAATTTTGTCCTAACTTATGTTAATCATCTTCAGAGTTTTTATTTTACCATTTTAAATACAAAAACATAGTTGTTTTACCATCAAAGTTTAATTAAATTTATTAACTTATTGATCAATTTTTATGTTCAACATTAAAAAAAATCTATGCCTTCCTTTGGATTTACTCTTCTTATTGGTATAGATAGATAGAGAGAGAGAGAGAGAGTGAGAGAGAGAGAGATGCTAGGTAGATAGAGAGAGATAGATCTTAAAAAATTTATTAAAGAAGATTTTTTCTGGTCATAAAATAACTAAATCTATGCATATCCAACAATATATCTAAAGGACTTGAAAGATATTTCTTCTGTGTTTTCTGGCACATAGATAAGTCTACTATCAAATTAGATAGTTTGCACACTTTGATAACTTAAAAGACTATCTTTTTTATTCTTGATGTACTGGAGTTTCAAAATGGGGAAAGTTTAAGTATGGGTTAATTTTAAATAAACCTGCTTAATACTCACAGTACCGTCTCAATCTCTTGATCCAGAACTTTTTTCAATTCAGGAAAAATTTAAGCAAGTATCTCTTTTATGATTATTCCCCCAATTTTCTTCTGGAGTTCTTATTAGATAATAAATGCTTTTCAATTTTTTAAAAATCTGTTTTTCCCTCTATGACACATTCTGGAAGAATTTCTTTCAATTAACTGAATCTTTTTCACTTTTAGACTGTTTTTAATTTAGATTCTCCCCCAGTTGAATGTTCTTTTTTTAAAAAAAAAAAAACCTCAATGACTATTTCTACTTGTTCTTGTCTCATTTCTGCCTTTTTCATTTCAACGTGTCTTGTTTGTTTTCCATGAAAATAATTTATTCATTTATCTCTTTGAACATCTTAAATGTAATTATTTTAATGATTTTTTTCCCCTTTTGGGTTGTCTTAATGTTTGAATTCTTCATTTGTCTTGTAATTTTGAATTCCAGCCTTAATTGGAGTGGGAAGATTTTAGTTGTAGTGTTCCTTTCTCTTTCCACTATTCACTGGGCCCAGAAACTAGGCTTTACAGAGATGGTTCAGTGTTCCTGTCCCACGATGATATAGAGTCTGTTGCAATTCCAGACAACCTGTGGGTTTGGTCTAGATGCTGGTCAAGAGGTCTTGTCCTATCCTCCTGCTTCTATTGGGCTCAAAATTTTCAGAAGTGGAGAATACCGCAGGCGCACTACCTGATCTCTGCTCACCTTTTTGTGCTTGTTATCTTTTCTTCTTGATTTTGATTTCTAATATGACCTTTACATTTTTTCTTTTTATATTTAAACTGGCATCTATGTGCTTAGGGTAAAGACGGTGTCTGAAGGTAATCTTATTGCAGTATCTTATTAGAAATCACAATGACATTATTCACATACATTTTATTTATAATATGCAGAATAATATTTACAGTGTATGTATATAAATAATCATAAAATAAAAGCTATGAACACATGACCTAGACTGAAAAGATCAACCTCTGTGAACACTCTTGAAGTTTCCTTGTGAGTGTTCCCTGATCCCATCTCTTTTCTCCTCCACTGAGGCATCCGATAACCAGAGTTCGGGATTTATTACATTCTTGCTTTCTTGTTTTATTTGCTTTTCTTGTATTAAATTTCATATAAAATAATCATAGGGCATTTGTTATTCTGTAAACTTGCTTATTCTGCTAAATAAATGTAATTTATTGTTATTGATGTGAGTTGTTACGGCTCATTTATTTTCCTATTCTACAGTAAGCTATTTTCTTCCTGATACATATTTATAATGTTTCCAGTTTTTTCCCCTATCAAAACAATACTGTTTGGATGTTGTTATACAAGTCACTTAAGAACTGTAGGAATAGAATTTCTGGGTCATTTGGGATTCACATTTTCAATGTGCCAAACATTGTTCCATTGTTTTCCAAGTAATGGCTCATACTTATGCCTGGAGTAACTGTTGTGCCATATCTTCACTAACAGATGGTATGGTGATTTTTAAGTTACCAAACTACTGAACAAAATGATACCTCATCATGGTTTAAATTTACATTTTAATAAATATCAGTGAGACTGAGAAGCAATTTACACCTCACCAGATACCAATGCAGAGGAGGATCTCTTCATGTGTTTTTGGCCATTTATGCTTCTGTGAAATGATCCTAGCCCATATTTTTTGCCTTTTTTATTGCTATGTGGGTATTCTTTATATATTGTAGATAATAATCCTTGTGTTACAAATGTCTTCTAGCTTGGAACTTGTCTTTTCATTTTCCATGCAATTTATTTAATAGAGAAGAGTTCTAAATTTTAACGTGTTTGATTTTATCAAAACTTTCCTTATGGTTTACACTTTTGTGTCTTATTTAACAAATCTTTTCATAATAAAAACAATTCTCATTTCTTCTGACAGTTTTAAATATTTGCATTTAATCCAACTGGTATTGAATTTTGTGTATTTTTGTGCATGTGGATAACAAGTGATCACATCACTATTTAATTGTGCCCGTTCTTTTCCAAAAGATCTGTAATGTACACTCTGTCAGATATCACATGTGCAAAGCTGTATTTGTCTATATCTGAACTCTCTATTCTGTTCTCACTGCTTCATCTGTTATTTGATGACAGAGTCAGGTACTAATTCTATTCTCTCATAAATACTAGAGATTTATCTTTTAATTTTATCATTTTATTTGTTTATTATGTTAATTTTATTATCTGGAAGAACAAGTCACCCCAACTTTCTCTTCTTCCACTGTGATTGGCCCTTTATTCTATCATATAAATATTAGAATCAGCTTGTCAAGTTATACATTCACACACAAATGTGTGTATTATCTGCAAGATTTTAATTGAAATTGCATTAAATCTGTTGATAAATATGAGGAGAATTAATGCCCTTACATATGAAATCTTTCTTTAAGTGATTATGAATATATCTCCATTTCATTAGGTTTTACTTAATAATTTTCAATATTTTAGATATGGTAATATTTGTGGCTAGATTTATTTTATTCTTAGATGGCTTAAATTATTGTTGCTTTTATAAATGGTGTCATAGAATATGAATCTTTTGGTTTACTGCTGACTTAAAGCCTTTTATATGTTTATTCTATACTCAACTACCTTTCTCACTTTCATATTAATTTTTGTAATTTACTTCTTAGATTCTTCAGGGTTGTCATGTAGATAAACATATGTGCAAATTATAACAGTTTTATTTCTCTTTTTCATCTTAATACCTTCCATTTCTTTTTATTGTCTTACTGCAGCGACTAAAACTTCTAGCACAATATTGAATAGACATGGTGGTCTATTGCTAATTTGTTTTTGATATAAAGAAAATTATTCTGATGTGTTTTTATACAGCAATCTTCTATCAGGCTAAATTGGTTCCTTTCTGTTCCTTGTTTTCAAAACATTTTTAAAAGATCATGACTGTTGCACCTTTTTTTCTGAATCTATTGAGATAATCATAAGTTTTGATCTCATTAAGTCTGCTAATATGTATAACTTGTTAACTGACTTTCTTATGTTAAACCAACCTTGCATTGCAGGGTTAAATCCAAATTAGTCATAATGTCTTATTTTTATCTTGTTAGGAATCATATTTTATCATGATTGAGATGAGCCTATTTTTGTTTCTGTCCTCACTTGTTATTGGTATAAAGAGTATACCAGACCTGTAAAATGAATTTGGAAGTGGACCGATTTTTCTATCTTCTATTTTAAAGCATTTAAAAAGATTTATTTTAGCATGTCTTCAAAATACTAGTAAATATTTTTATGTTTTGTTTAAAATTTTAGTTTCCATGACAAGGAAAGTGATGGAAATTTTGGGACCACAGGGCCATCGTTTTATTTGTCTTTTATTATTAAGGAAGGATATGCCTTCCTTACTAAGGACTGGAGGTAGGAAATAGAGAATTGGGAAATACTACAGTGCGAATGTTGGAAGTTTCAGTCTTTGTTGGTTTTCCTAGGTATTTGTATATGTGTATGCTTTTAATAGTCGTGTACATTGTGTTTCTCTCTCTCTTTTGTCTCTGCTTTCTCTTCAAAAAAGAATTTTTGATAAAAGTTTGCCCTTACAAAGGGATAGAGTTGATTATAAATATATATAAAAATATCAAGGTCTAAGAAAGATACTAAAACTCTCAAAAATGGCTGTTGTCACATCAGAGAGTGTGTATTCTTCCTTTACAGCATTATTTCTCACATTCTTCTAATTTAGGAGCTTGCCCTCTAAATCACATCATAAGAGAAGCTCCTATTTACTTTATTTGTGTATACTTTTATATAAGAATAAGAAGTTTTTAAGTATAAAAAGAACCATGCCCATTCACACTTTCAGGGGAGCCCCATAAAGAGTGCTTTGTAGTCTGTTGCTGGGAACATGGGCCATAGGCTTAGATTACTTTGGACTGTACAGAAAATTAAATAACTTTGATATGGTGGTCAAATCTTCTTCAAGCATAAAACTAAAGTGCAAGTATGGCTTGACTAGCCTAGATTTATCTTGGTTCTAGATTTGAGAACCAATTGCCTAGTCAGCAACATGTCCAAAAGAGTGGATGGGGAGGATGGGCAATGGAGGCATCAATTGAGAAATGAACATTAAGAAAGTCTGAAAATTAAAACATATCCTAAAATTGGTCATAATTTCACCTTGGCTACCCAAATCCCCCAGTCTATTCTTTCACTCAGCCTGCAAACTAAAATTGTAATAAACCTCATCTGGTTAATTGTGTGCCAGCTTCTCTATATGATTCCAAGAATTCAGAAATTGAGACAAAGAACCTGAATTACTCGTATAGAATCTGTTGATGGGATTAATTATCTCAAAGGGCTAAGATTTGTTTCTGGGCAGCATCCCTATTGCCATAGCAGAGTGCACAGCAAGAGTCAAGCAGGCACTAGATTTCTGGAGCAGCAGACTCTCCAAGGGCTTCCCATTATTGTGGGTGATAACCACCAATGAAGAATGGGACTTGAAGAAGGCACATTTCTGAGGGACCTCCATGACCTCATCTGGAGAAGTATCACCTCTAAATCCTAATAAGATCACAGCTAGGATCTAGCCTTAGTGGGAAATAGATTAACCAAGCAACAGAAAGAGCTTTAAAACTCCAAAGTTTATAAGTGTGAAAGGTACCAGAAGCTTTTTGCAAAAAGGGGAGAATATCAATTTTAATGTCAATTGGTAATGATGTAACCTCTCATGTTAGGCAACAAGTTATTGAGGATGCATCAGCTTATATGTAGAGTTCATCCTCATTTCTTTTATCCATTTGTAATACAAGCTGTTAAAGCTCACTTGGAATGTTGTGCTGCCAAAGTAGATCCAGTATTTTAGATGAAAGCTATTATTATTGAAGCTAGGATAAATTAACAAAAATAATTTGAATGGTTATTCAGTGTTCAGTCTCAGGTAAAATGCCTATTGAATTTATATTTCTCAAGAGGATGTTTATGTATATGTGTGTAAATAAAATTCCAGGAATATGCATAGATATTATAATTCTTTTATAAAATGCTCTAAGACAAGATATGCTATTTTTTCTTATTTCCTGGAATTTCAGTACCATTGCTTTATTAAGTCCTGACTGCCATTTCAAAATAACATTCTACATATCAGTCTCTACATAATTGCCAAGGTTTCTTTTGTGAAAAAAAAATCATCACAAAATTATTTCTTTGCTTTGCTTTTAGTTCAGAAATGTTGTGGGACAAAATTTAGAATTTACATTTAGAGAATATAATTTACATCACTTTTACTCAAATTAAATATAAAAGTGAAATATGAAAGAATAGTAGAGATTTAGAAAATGAGAAGATTTAAAACAGCATGAAATGATTAATACTTAGAGAGTTGATTGCCTTATTAATATTCAATTTCTAAAAATAACATTTTATAGTATCTTAGGTTGCCATTACTATAATAATTTTTGTTTGTATAGTTCAATGAATAGCCTCTGCTATTAAAATGTGTGGGAATTTTTCACAATACTACCTATCTTGTTGTTTTATTTTTCGATTCTCTCAATGTTCATCTTTCAAGCACTCTCTCCATTCCCCATCCATTCTGTTAGCTCTCCACTAGAGATATTGAGTACGTAGTTGGGTATATGAATCTGAAATTTGGAATAAAAGTTTGAATTGGAGCTATATATTTCAGAGTCATCCTCAAAAAGATTGTTTTTGAAGCCATAAGACTGTATGAAATCACTAAGGAACTTCATGGTTGGAGGACCAAGACCTGGACTTGAAGAATTCCAAAATAAGAGGTCTGAGATTAGAGGAGGAGAAAGCACAGGAGACTGAGAAGGAGTGAACAACAAGAAAGGACATAAAGCTAGTGAGCATTGTGTCCTAGAAGTTCAGACATAAAGAGCGATCGACTTTGTCAAATACTGCTGATAGACAAGTAAGATGAAGACTAAGAATTAATCATTTAGTGACATAGAAGTCATTTTTAATCTTGACAAAAAACAGATTTGGTGGAATAGTTGGAGCAAAATGGGGAAGGGAGTGGGCTTAAAGCAGAATCAGAGGGAGGAATGTAAGAAAGGAAATATAGACCACACTTTTGAGGAGTTTTGCTGCAAAGAAGAAGACGGAAATCAGATGATAAATACTGGGGGACTGGTGGGTCATGAAAAGTTTATTTTAAAATGGTAGAAATATTAGCATGATTTTAAATTGATGAGAAGAGAGAGAGTGGTATGTAATATAGTAAAGTTGAAAATTGCTACAGTAATATCCTTAGGTGGGTAAGAAAGGATAGGATCCAGAGAACAAATGGAGGAATGGGAGTTTGAAAGATGAATGGGTAGTTTATCTGTGCTGCCAGGTGGAAAAGCAGATTGTGTGAATGCAGACAGATGGTAGGGGAGGTAGGTGAGTGTGTGTGGTGTTGGAAGTCTATGGAAATTCTCTTCTGATGCTTAAATTTTGTCAAAGAAATATGAAGGAATGTCACTGGCTGAGAGTAACTTTTGGGATAAGGCTGTTGGAGATTTGAGAAGAGGAAAAAAAAGTGATATGTCATCTTGGGGAAAGGAAGAGTGAATAGGCTGATTAAGTAGAATGTGATAGCCTAAGTTGATTAAGGACATATAGTGAGAGAACCTGCAGCAGTAAATGTGCACTTGAGGTTCACATTTAGAACCTCATGAAATTAAAATGAGAACAATCAGCACAGTTGGGAGATTTTCTCCTAACCGTGTATATAGGATGAGAATAGGTAGAGAACTGGATTTAACAAGGCTTGTGGTTTTGCCAAGCAAGTCCAGTGAAGTGAGAGAAAGGTGAAATCAAGGGTATAAGCAAGGTGATGATTACGTTAAACCATGGAATTTAAGCTGAATAAAAAGGAGGGAGAAGATATCAAGATGAAGGGTGGTGAAAAAGTAGTAGAATCAATGGATTGGTGAACCCAGTATGTTCTAATTATTTTGGAGTCAGTGTATTAGAGGAAATGAGATAGAATGACAGAAATTAGTGATCAGTAAATGGGAATCATAAAATTGAGATGATAAAGGAATTGCAGTTATTGGCATTGACAAGAACTAGAGTGTGATCATGAGATTTGGTAATTGTGAGATTGTAGAGGACAAGATCATTGTAGGAGAGCAATTCATGGAAATGAGAGGCTAAGGTGTTAGAAGGAGGAACAACATAAATCTTGAATCTACAAGAATATAGAAAGAGCAGTGTTGGAGAAATTGATAATGGGCTGCAAGCTAAAATCATGGGAAAACATAAGGGAGGAACTGAGAAAAATGTGAGGGAACAACATGCAGCAGCAAATGAGGGTTTGTGGGTGATAGAAATGGATGACATGAGATTTAAAGCAGGCTTATTTTTTAGGGAGAAGGGAGGGAGAATAGTCTGAGAACAGCGATGAAGAGCAAAGACATCTACTCCACTTCCAGGCCCTGTGGGACAAGCACTATGGTAGTAAAAACAGACACCACTGATGAAAGCTTCCTTTAGGGACCTAAAGGAAGAGCTAGGTTTTTTTATTAGAGCCAGAGTGTGGGGAGAACATTCTGGAAAGAGACGGAGGCTAAAGGGGATTTCTCTAACGCTGGACTGTCTGTTCCAGAGGGTGCGGTAGAAGGGAGCCAAGGGGCGGAGAAGGGGAAGAAGAGGCTAGCATGCAGAAAATGAGTTGCCTTTGGCATCCGGGGCTTCTTGAGATGACTGAACTCTAAAAAGACCTAAAAGTTTGAAGAGATTAGTGCCACAGCTGGCCAGGCAGTGATTTGGGTGGGGTTAGGTGGTGGATAAAGAAGAGTGAAGTGAAAGTGATGCCCTTGCCCTGGTGATGGAGTTAGGGAGGTTGGGAAAGATGAATTTGATTAGTCCCAGTGGGGGTGGACCTGCTCCTGACCGCAGGTGATGAAAGTCAGAAGTCTAGAGAGGACTGTACTTTTGTTCTCCATTGTGGTGGGCAACAAGTTTACTGACAGCCTTACTGACCCCTGTAGGGGTTCAGTTGTGGACTCCTGGCAAAATCAGTTCTTATTCAGAGCATGTGGGCTCCTGAAAATGAGTATGGAAAGCCAAGGGAAGCTTGACCTTAGCCCCAATGTGCTTGCTTATTCTTGGCCCATTATTGTTAAGTAAGTGAGCTATGAAATGGCTTTTTTTTTAAATCTGTTAATTTTCTTGGTATCCACAATGAACATTTTTGTACTTAGATTTAATAACAATTTTCTAAGTAGAAATGATGTATATACAATATCTCTCTTGACTTTTGGAAATAATAATTTTGTGATAAAACTATCTTCAGTTTTTCACAGTTATTGCTCACCTTCCTCTAAGTTGGGATATTGTTTACCTCAGTTTACAGAGGAAGGAAGTGAAGAATTGGGCAATTAAATAATTCATCCAAGTTCACCCAATCATTCCCCCAATGATGAGGAAGTTGTAGAACAGAGGTTTGAATCCAGCAGTCAAACCAAAGCTAAATTATTCACCGATACGGAAAGGGTACTCCTCCCCAAATTAAAGACTGCAAGTCATTTGTAACTTGTATTTTAGTTTAATTCTGTTCATGTATGTTTCTCATGATTGCAATACTAATTAAAATGCATTATATACCTTCTATGTGTCAGGCCCCATGGTAAATGGATTATCATATACAAGCCTCTTTAAAGCCTCACTGCACAACAATGTGGGAGTAATCCCCATTTTACAAAAAGCAAAACAATTCATTTGTCCAAAGTCACATTCCTATTAAGCAGAATAGCTGTGAGTCAAAGGCAATCAGACTCCAGACACTGCAATGTTAGTAGAGAGTTCAGTTCAAATATTTCAGCAAATATCCAGGTTGTAACAAATATATTCTTTCTAGGTATAATGTCTGAAATTTTATAGTCTCTATAGACAGTTATATAACTTAAGCACAATAGCTTTAGAACAATTGGATTGGTCAACTGTCAGTTTCTTAAATCCAAAATAATTTTTCTTGGTGGCTTTGGGCAAAATCCTAAAGTCAAAATAAAATGTCTAATTTGAACAAAAGAACATTGCCTGTTTTCTCCATTAGTTTGAATCCAGTGAACATTGTACTATTCCTAACAATTTGATGAGGGTGATGAAGCGAATTAGTCCTCCAGATTTTGAAGGTTTGTGGAGTTATGCCCTTCTGGAAGCATTTTTTGTCCCAGGAATGTTAAAGCTGGCAATCTTTTGACGACAATTTGTTTCTCCATCTGCCCCATACATTTAGAACTGCTGTGAAGTAAGGAATAGAGTTCATACCATGCAAGTAGGTCTCTCCTTTTTTGTGTTGCCAATCTGATTTCTTTAAAAGAAGTCACCTGTGTGTTGGGCTTCTATGACTGTCAAGATGGAATTGCTAAAATTTTTGACAAATTTTAAGGAAGCTTAAAAGTGATAGACAAATAAGTAAAATCTAAATTCTGGTGTTTTTGCATCTGTTGGGGTACATTAGGCTATGCTCTGGTGACAAATACACCTCAGATATTCAGTGGCCTGACACATAAAAAATGCCCAGACCATGGCAACTGCCTTTCCAACTGCGCCTCACGGATGCAGGATGAAAGAGCACACAGCTTCCAGGGTGTGTGAGCCCTGGAGGGTCAAGCAGGAGCTTTTCATGCCTTAGCCCAGAAGTGATACAGGCCACCTCTCCTCACAGGTTAAAATTAAAACTAGTCACAAGGTCCCACCTAAGATATGAAAGCAGGAAATGGAGTGAGAGAGGGCAACTGGATCTGGGTGAGCACTAGTAATCTCCATCAGCAGCTGCCAACCCTCTTTGTTCAAAAAATTTGTCTTCAATATTATAGTCTTTTTGATGTTGCAGGTGACGTAATCTGATTTGTCACCCAGAAGAGTAATATAGGTTTGGGTTGTTTGGTAATTGACTTTGAAAGAAAAATAAATTTACCATTTTGGGGGAATTTATTTGCCCAAATCTTTGCCTATTATATTTGGAAAGATTGTTTCTATACTATTGTAATCTGAAAAATTAATGTTGCATAATTTTCTCAATCAAGAGATAGCTAGAAGATGTATACACTCAGTTTTCTCTAAAATATTGTCACCTCTAGCATCTGAAGCATTTCAGGAGTTTTGAGGACCTTTAAATGACCTATGTGTCCCTGGCTGAGTTATTTACCCTTCTCAAGATTTATTTCCTTAAACGGAAGTAGAGAAAGGAGCAACACCACTTGTAGAGTTGTATTAGGTGAGAAAATCCATGTAAAGAAATTAATAACAGTTCCTGGCATTTACTAAACCTCTGTAAAGTTAGCTAGAACTATATAGAGCTGAAAAAAGGATGATCATGTTTATGTCAGGTTTGAGCCAAAGTCAGGTGTACACATCCATTAGTTATCTACAGATTTCCCAAATGATAAAATGCTACTAAAGGCTTTCTCTAAGTAATTGTTAACGTAATTTTGGGAGGCATTAAATGAAAACTTACTCTAACACATCTTATCCTGATAGTTTGTTTTTAATGTCCTTGATTATTTCTCCTGCTCTTTTTCTGTGATTTTTAACACTAAAGCTCTTTCTGTGGATTTAATCATTTCCACAGAGAATATACAAATCTAGGAATGTATAAATTAAGTGTGATTGCTGTAGGCCTAGAAGAATTGGGTAATAAGAAATGTTATATAGTTTTTAGTTTTCAGTACTGTTTTAACTTCATGGTTATGGTTGTATTATGGTTAAATTATGGGTTAAATGTCCCCCTCAAAACTGATATATTAAGTCCTAATCCCCAGTACCTCAGAATGTGATCCTATTTGGAAATAGAGTCCTTGCAGATGTAATTAGTTAAGATAAGGTCATAGTGAAGTAGGGTGGGCCCCTAATCCAATATGACTGGTGTCCTTACAAGAGGAGAAAACTGAGACACGGGAGTGTGTACAGAACAAAGATGACATGAAGACACAGAGGAATACTATCTACAAGCCAAGGGATGCCTGAGGCTTCTGCCCTTAGAAGGAGGCAATCCTGCCAACAGTTCAGTCTTGGACTTCTAGTCTCCAGAGCTGAGACAATAAATTCCTGTTGTTTAAGCCATTCAGTTTGTGGTGCTATGTTATGGTAGCCCTAGAAAACTAATTCAAGTTGTCATGCATTACAATCTTATATACATTTTGAGCCCCATTAGAAATTAATAATATTCATCTACATTTCCAGTACTTTATGAGGAAATCTTGCAATACCAGGTATAATCTGAGATATCCTACCTCAACTACATAAGAAGTTGCCCAAATAGATAATATTAAATTATAAAACTCCTAAGCAAGCTATAAGACTAGATTACTAAAATTTTAATTTTTTTATAGAGGGAGTTTCTCCAACTGTCTAGGGCATTCTGTTTGGCAAAGTAACCTGTGTAACTCTGTTCCCAAAGTTTACATGCGGAGAAGATGTATGCATCTGTGCACTTCTTATTGCATCAGTGGTCAGCAAAGATTAATTGCTCATCCACAAACTAGTTGGAGATGTAAATGACTTTTGTTGGTAGTGGAAACTTTTGTAATGTCAATGGATTATTTCAATGAATTTGGTATAGAAACTAAATTAAGATATATCTGTAGCCTTTGGACACCAGAATGCAAAAGAACATGTCATACAGCAAATTGATGTCTCTATTTAGATGTATAGTAATATCTTAGTTTTTTTAGAATTTAGTGTCTATATGCATTTCGTATAGTAACACTCCCTTGGTTTTTTATTCTAGTGATTCTTGATGAATTCAAATGATTTTTTGTGTGTACAGATTGTTGAAGTCCAGGATAAATAATATATGAAGTTCTTCAGCTGTGTCTCTAAGACCACTGAAGATTTGTTTTCAGAGCTAAAACCATAGATTGTGAGGCTCTAAACCTGGACTTTAAACACACATGAAATTTCTCTTTTTAGTTTACTCCTTTCTCATCTCTTCCACTTTTCTCCCATTCATATTGTGGCAATGAACACTTGATGTCATACAATATCCTCCTAGGAGCAATTGAATGTGCCTCTAACTGGGAAGAGAATGTGTGGACTCTAAATCAAGTGTCTTTATTTTACCCAAGAGGTGCTACTGTAATGTTTGTGAGGCCAGAGTACACAAAGCAGAGATCAAATATGAGCACGAATCTCTCATCGTTAGCTTTGCAGTTGCCAGTTTGAATCTTTTCTTCTCTTTTTGATGTGAGGCGTCAATTTTCTCAATTTTGTATCCTTAGGTGGAATCCAACGAATATAAAATTTCTTGTTTTTATAAAATGCACAGTTGAAAGGCTAAATCCCAATGATTCTTATTGTCTCTGACAAGCAGACTTTGATAACCTCCTTCACCTGCCACCCTTAGCTTAATGTTGCCAGTGCTGTCTTAAAATTATGTATTCATTTTGACTTTATAAGTATCAATTGTGCCTTATTTAATTTAGAACATTGTTTTTGATCTCCCAGTGTGGAAATCATTCTATTTTGTCAATTGAATGTGCTTGAGCTTTGATGAGAAAACCTCCAATATATGTTTAATACCATCATGTCTTCTCTCTCAGCTCAGACTTGTGGGGAGCACTTATATATGAAAATTATGATTGAATTTTGGGCTAGCTGCCCTCCCAGTCTGTATAACACAATTTGCCTCTGTTTTATTGTTTTTAAGCTTTAAGATATGATTGATTTTTATATTCCATTTTTTAAAGTTATTTAATGTCACGATCATAAAAATTATAGCTATTGTACTTTCTACCATAATTCTCTTTTTTGTTATAAGAGAAAGACAAAGACTGCATGATTTCACTCATATGTGGGATATAAACTAACACTCAGACAGAGAGAACTGTTTGGCAGTTACCAGGGGCAAGGGGAAGGGGGTGGGCACAAGGGGTGAAGGGAAGCATTTATATGGTGACAGACAAACAATAATGTACAACTAAAATTTCACAATGTTACAAACTATTAAGACATCAACAAAAATAAAAAAGTAAATAAAAAAGGAATAAACTGAAACTCAGCACTGTTCATGGTAGTCAAGGTTATAAGTAATAGATTTGAACTCTGATCTAGCTTCCAAATTAGCACATTGCCATGATATCACTCTACCTTGAAACTCTCCTAGTGAGGTATGATGGCTCTGCTGTTTAAATTCACTATTTGAAATACACCTAAGAACTTAGATGGAATATCTGTTGACTGTAGTATTTGAGTTTTGGAAATTTTTCAACTCTAATGAAAAATCAGGTCTTCTAACTCGAGCCAATTTTGCCATTAATATCTCTTCTGAATCACTTATAAGATTGTTCTGTTTCCTCTGGGATTATTCTTGAAAGAAATGTTGTTTAATTAATATTCAGTTCTCTAATTCAGTAGCTCAAGATCCATCACATAGATCAGCACATAACAGGCCCTCAGTTATTATTATTTCCTTCTCTGCTTTCTCTACACTATTTCTTTCAATAATTTAGAACATTCTTATTTACATTTTCTATCTGTCTTCATCCCTTTGATTTAGAGTTCTGATTCCTAATTATGTGAAGACAAAGAATACAATTCTTATCCACCTCTCCATTTCCATTTTGAAAGTTTATCTTCCTTTTTTTTTTAAATAAAAATATATTTACAGCATTCTATGACTACTTCTCTGGCCTTTGCCTTTCTGTATCGTATGCTTATTCTTACTCTCCCCCTTATGTAGGAAATACATTAGTTTTTAGTCCAAGACTCTTATCTTTCCTCTTAATTTTCATTATTTGAAAACACATCTCCTCTTGGTAAATGATTTCCAAATCTATTAATCTGATCCTAAACTTTCTCTGAGGTTCCAGTTCTATATTTTTAACTCTGTACTCAGCTAATTCTTCTTGTTGTCTTATAATCACCTTAAAATCTCTATGCTTAAAATTTTCATTCAGTGGAGTGACATTAGCATTATGGAGGAGTGAATTATTCCATTTGTCTCTTCCCTCTAAGTGAAAACCAGCTGGACATCCATTGACCAGCAGAAGATTCCCTACACAGCACAACAGGATGCCTAAGAGATCCATGCATCTATACATCTGAAGGTGGGTAGACTGGAACCCAGGAAGCAGTGGAACTAGGGGAGCAGCTCCCTCTTCCCTGGCAGTGGTGATCCCAGGCATGACTCCTCACACTGGTGCTCTTGCCTGTGACTGGACACTGCAGAAATAGAAACAATAAGCATCCCTGCCCATGCACCTGCAAGTAGACATTGCAGGGGCAGAAAATCAGGCATGGCTTGTTCCTGCCCATCCCCCAGTGGACCCAGAGTGCATGCCTGTGAATACAGAGTACAGGAGTCAACACAGCAGGTGTCGCTTGGTCCCTACACCTCCCCCCAGTGGATCCGGTTCCTGCAACTGCAAGAGGATGCTGCAGGAGCAAAAAACAATAGGTGGCCCACAAGCCTGCAAACAGATGCTGCAGGGGCAGAAAAAACAGCTGTGGCTTGCTCCTGGTCCAACCCCTGGCAGATTCAGCAAACACATACCCCAGCAGTGGCTAGGTCCCAACAGATGGGACAGTATACAAAACTCAGACTTTCCCAGCTGGAGTGGGGCTTCCTGACTTGAGTTTTCAAAATACACCAGCTAGTGCCAAAGACCAGAGGCTGTATGAGTGAGCAGCGAGAACAATCTCTCCCTGCTTGACCCCTGCTCCCTGCCAGCTGTGGCAGGTGGAAACTGTGACCAGAAGCCTCAGGAACCACAGTGGAACCCATGACCCAGCACCTAGTAGTGGCACCCCCAACACCAGCTTTTCTAGCAACAGGGACTGCATACAAGTCCCCAGGCCCCTGGGCCCTGGCAGTGACAGTGACACCTGTGAACCTAGCATGCCTGGCTGTGGTGCAGCCAGCACCTGGAAACAACCCCGGAGCAGCAGCATAGGTGGTACACAGAGCACCAGCATCCAAGCCCGTGCAAAGCCCACAAAGAGTCAGTGAAGTAACATGAGACCCAGGCGATCCCAGAAGCAGCAAAAGTGCTCACAGCTTGGTGACCCTGGTGGCAATACCTAAGGCTGCAGTGACATCATAAGCAGCAAGGCACCAGCAATCTTAGAGGTGCAAGTGGCACAAGGAGGGCACTGACATCACCTCTAGCAGAGGCAGTGGAGGGTGAAAAGTGTAGCCTCTCAAATGCAACCAGAAGCAGCTTAGAACCCAAGTAACAAAAGCCTTACCCAAATAAGAAAGGTGATTACTACCACAGATGCATTGGCAGAGGATCAATTCATCAAATACCATGAAGAACCACGGTAACACAGCAAAACAGAAAGAGAATGACAACTCCCCAGAAACCAAAGGTGAAATCACAGAAGATTACAATCTAACTGACAGAGAATTCAAAATAACTGTCATAAAGAAACTCAATTAGTCACAAGAAAACTCATAAAGACAGTTCAATGAGCTCAGGAATAAAATTAATGAACAAATAGAATACTTCACCAAAGAGATTGAAACTCTAAAAAAACCCAGAAATTCTGGAGATGAAAAATAATGTGGAAAACATTAAAAATAGAGTGGACAATATGGATGAGAGAATTAGCTCAAGGAAAGAAATCTAGAAATGATTCAGGTGGAGGAGCAGAGAGAACTAAGGTGTTAAAAAAAAAAAACAATTCTTCAAGAAATATCTGGCTCAATTGGAAAAGTAACATAAGGATTATAGATATCCCAGAAGGAGAAGAGAGGAAGAAAGGAGCAGAGAACTTATTCAAAGAAATAAGAGCTGAGAACTTCCCAAACCTGGAGAAGGAACTGGACTTATAAATACATGAAGCTAATAGAACTCCTAATCACCTCAATGCAAAAAGACCTTTTCCAAGACATATAATATTAAAACTGACAAAAGTCAATGACAAAGAAAAATATTAAGGACAACGAGAGGAAAAAAACCTTCAAAGGAACCTCCATCAGGCTTTTAGCAGATTTCTCAGCAGAAACCCTACAGGCTAGGAGAAAGTGGATTATGATATATTCAAAATACTGAAAGACAAAAACTTTCAGCCAAGAATACTCTTTCTAGTGAAATTATCCTTCAGATATGATGGAGAAAAAAGGCTTTCCCAGATAAACAAAAGCTGAGAACTTCGTCACTACTAGACTTACCTTAAAAGAAATGTTGAAAGGAGCTATCCTACTTGAAATGAAAAGGCAAAGGTTTACAAAGCTTTGAGCAAGGAGATAAATAGACAGACAAAAACAGAAAATTGCAGGTGCATATCAGAATAGGTTAGTAAACACTATATTAAACAAAAAGGCTATAGGGAAAGAAAGCATCAAACATAATTATGACCATTGAAAGAAATCGATGATGACATAAAGAAATGGAAAAATATCCCATGCACATGGATTGGAATAATAAACATAGTTAAGTGTCCATACTACCTAAGGCAATCTACAGATTCAATGCAATCCCAATTAGAATCCCAATGACATTCTTCATGGAAATAGAACAAAAAATACTGAAATTTCTTTGGGGCAACAAAGGACCCTGAATAGCTAAAGTAATCCTGAAAAAAAAGAACAAATCTGGAGGCATCACAAACCCTAACTTCAAAATACACTACAAAGCTACAGTAACCAAAACAGCATGGTACTAGTACAAAAAGAGGCACACAGATCAATGGAACAGAATTGAAAGCCCAGAAATAAAACCACACATCTATGGACAGCTAATCTTTGACAAAGGAGCTAAGAACATACAATGGAGAAAGGAAAATGTCTTCAATAAATGGTGCCAGGAAAATTGGACAGCCACATGCAAAAGAATGAAAGTAGACAATCTTCTATTGCAAAAGAATGAAGGTAAACCATCTTCTATTGCCAGACACGAAAATTAACTCAAAATGGATTAAAGACCTGAAAGTGAGACCTGAAACTATAAAACTCCTGGAAGAAAATACAGGCTGTAAGCTAATTGACATTGGTCATAAAGGGATCCTTTCGGATTCCATGTCTACTTGGAGAAGGGAAACAAAAGAAAAAATTAACACGTGGGACTTCATCAGACTATAGAGCTTCTACAAGGCAAAAGAAACAAGGATCAAAATGAATAGACAACCCACCAGCTGGGAGAAAATATTCACAAAGCATATATCTGACAAGGGATTAATCTCCATAATATATAAAGAGCTCACACAACTGAACAACAATAAAACAACCTGATCAAAAAATGGGCAGAGGATATGAACAGACATTTTTCTAAGGAAGATATACAGATGGCCAACAGGCACATAAAAAGATGCTCAACATCACTAATCATCAGGGAAATGGAAATCAAAACTACACTAAGATATCACCTGACACCCGTTAGAATGGCTATAATCACCCAGACAAAAAACAACAAATGTTAGAGAGGTTGTGGAGAAACAGGAACCCTAATTCACTGCTGGTGGGAATGCAAACTGGTGCAACCTTTATGGAAAACAGTATGGAGATTCCACAAAAAATTAAAAATTGAAATACCTTATGATCCAGCAATCCGACTATTGGGCATCTACCCAATGGACCTGAAATCAACCATCCAAAGAGGCTTATACATCCCTATGTTCATTGCAGCATTATTCACTATAGCCAAGAAGTGGAAGCAACCCAAGTGTCCCTCAACTGATGATTGGATATATATATACAATGGAATACTATTCAGCCATAAAAGACAAAATTGTCCCATTTGCAACAACATGCATGGACCTAGAGGGTATTATGTTAAGTGAAATAAGGCAGAGAGAGAAAGACAAACACTGTATGACTTCAATTGTATGAAGAATATAAACTAACATAGAGACAGAGAGAAGTGTTTGGTGTTTACCAGGGGCAGGGGGGTGGGGGATAGACACAAGGGGTGAAGGGATGCATTCATATGGTGACTGACAAACAATAATGTACAAGTAAAACTTCACAATATTATAAACTATTAAAACATCAATAAAATTTTTTAAAAATAACTATGACCACTTAATTTTGTCACAAACTAACAGCACCAAAAGGAATAATTTGTGACAACAAAAGCATAGAAGAGGAAGAGAAAAAGGACAAAACCTGCATAGGTTGCTGGAGATAAGAGGCTATCAGAAAAAGGACTGTCTCATCTATGAGATTTTCTTATGCAAACCTAATGGTAACCACAAAACAAAAACTCAGAGCAGAGTCACAAATTATAAATAAAGAGAAAATGGAAAATAACATCACAGAAAACCACCAAACTAAAATGCAGACAGAAATACAAGGAAAAGAAACAATGGAAATATAGAACTACCAGAAAACAGGAGATAAAATAGCAATATTAAGCCCTCATATATCAGTAATCACTCTAAATGTAAATAGACTGAATTCACCAATCAAAAGACATAGAGTGGCTTGATGGATTTAAAAAAGGGTCCCAACAATATACTGCCTGCAAGAGACACATCTCAGCTCTAAAGACAAATATAGGTTCAGAGTGAAAGGATGGAAGCAAAAGTCCAGGACCAGATGACTTCTCTGGTGAATTCTACCAAACATTCAAAGAAGATTTAATACTGTTCCTTCTCAAACCCTTCCAAAAAATTGAATAGGATGAGATGATTCCTACTTCATTTTATGAGACCAACATTACCCTGATACCAAAACCAGACAAGGACAACAACAAAAAAGGAAAATTACAGGCCAATATCACTGATGAACTTAGATGCAAAAATCCTCAACAAAATATTAGTAAATCAAATCAACAATATATTAAAAGGGTCACACACCATAATCAAGAGAGATTTATTCCATAGATGCAGGAATTGTTCAACCTTCACAAATCAAGAATGTGATACACCACATTAACAAAATGAATAATAAAAGTCACGTGATCATCTCAAGAAACAGAGAAAGCATTTGACAAGATCCAACATCAATTTATAATAAAAACTCTCCATAAAATGGGTATAGAAGAAAAGTACCTCAACATAATAAAGGCCATATATGACAAACCCATAGCCAACATCATACTCAACAGTGAAAAACTGAAAGCTTTTCCTCTAAGAACAGGAGAAAGACAAGGATGCCCACTCTCCCCACTTTTATTCAACGTAGTATTGGAAGTCCTAGCCAGAGCAATTAGGCAATAAAAAGAAATGAAAGGGACCCAACTGGAAAGGAAGAAGTAAAACTGTCACTGTTTGCAGATGACAGGATTCTATATATATAGAAGACCCTAAAGAATCTACCAAAAACTATTAGAAATAATCAGTGAATACAATACAGTTGTAGGGTACAAAATCAGCATACAAAAATCAGTTGCATTTCTATACACTAATAACAAACTAGCAGAAAGAGAAATCAAGAATAGAATTCTATTTACAATCACAACAAAAAGAATAAATACTAAGGAATAAATTCAGTCAAGTAGGTGAAAGGCCTATACACTGAAAACTGTAAGATTTATTGAAAGAAATCAGAGAAGACATAAAGAAATGGAAAGGTTTATGTTTATTCTATGTTTATGGATCAGAAGAATAAACCTAGTTAAAGTGCCCATATTACCTAAAGCAATATACAGATTCAATGCAATCCCAATCAAAATCCCAAAGACATTTTTCATGCAAATAGGACAAAAAATCCTAAAATTCACTTGGAACAACAAAAGACCCTGAATAGCCAGAACAATTGTGAGAAAAAGAACAAAGCTGGAAATATCACACTCCTTGAATTCAAAATATACTAAAAAGCTACCATAATCAAAACAGCACGGTACTGGAAAAGCAGACAGACAGATAATGGAACAGAACTGAGAGCCCAGAAATAAAACCCCACATCTATGGACAGCTAATCTTCAACAGAGAAGCCAAGAACATACAATAGAGAAAGGAAAGTCTCTTAAGTAAATTGTTTTGGGAAAACCAGACAGACACGTGCAAAATAATGAAAGTAGACCATTATCTTACACCACACACTAAAATTAACTCAAAATGGATGAAAGACTTGAATGTAAGACCTGAAACCATAAAACCCCTGGGAGAAAACAAGGCAGGATGCTCTTTAACATGGGTTTTATCAGTATCTTTCTGAATACCATATTTCCTCAGGCAAGGGAAACAAAAGAAAAAATAAACAAGTGGGACTACATCAAACAAAAAGCTTCTGCACAGCAAAGGACACCACCAACAAAATGAAAAGACAACCCACCAACTGGGAGAAAATATTTGCAAATTACATATACAACAAGGGCTCAATTTCCAAAATACGTAAAGAACTCACACAACTCAGCAACAAAAAAGTGAACAACCCAATCAAAAAAGGGGCAGAGGATATGAACAAACATTTTCTAAATAAGATGTACAGATGGCCAACAGGCACATGAAAAGATGTTCAACATCACTAATTATTAGGGAAATGCAAGTTAAAACTACAATGAGATGTCACCTCACACCCATCAGAATGGCTGTAATTAACAAGACAAGAAATAACAAGTGTTGAAGACGATATGGAGAAAAGGGAACCCTCACACGCTGCTGGTGGGAATGCAAACTGGTGAAGCCACTATGGGAAGCAGTATGGAGATTCTCAAACAAACTAGAAGCAGAAATACCATATGATCCAGTGAATCCACTACTGGGTATTTAATCCAAAGAACATGAAATCAATAATTCAAAAAGATATATGCACCCCATGCTCATTGCAGCATTATTCAGAATAGTCAAGACTTGGAAACAACCTAAGTGCCCATCAATGGATGAATGGGTAAGGAAGATGTGGTATACATATACAATGAATACTACTGAGCCATAAAAAAGACAAAACTGTGCCATTTGCAACAATACAGGTATTCTCTGAGGGTATTATGATAAGGGAAATAAGTCAGACAGAGAAAAACAAATACTGTATGATTTCACTCATATATGGAAGATAAACACACAAACACATTAAGGAGAAGAGATTGGTGGTTACCAGAGGGGAAGGTTGTGGGGGGAGAGCAAAAGGGGTAAAGAGATGCATATGTATGGTGATGGATAGAAACTAGACTATTGGTGGTGAGCACAGTGCAGTCTATACAGAAACTAAAATATAATAATGTCCACCTGAAACTTACACAATGTTATAAGCAATAGGACCTTAATAAAATAAATTTTTTTATGTGTGTGTGTGAAGAAGATTGGCCCTGAGCTACCATCTGTTGCCAATCCTCCTCTTTTTGCTGAGGAAATTGTAGCTGAGCTAACATCTATGCCCATCTTCCTCCACTATATAGACGGGAAGC
The DNA here is from genome assembly GCA_031878705.1 of Tapirus indicus. Classification (NCBI taxonomy): domain Eukaryota; kingdom Metazoa; phylum Chordata; class Mammalia; order Perissodactyla; family Tapiridae; genus Tapirus; species Tapirus indicus. The sequence goes on from CM062933.1 coordinate 8,136,006, forward strand.
CACTGCAGCGTGACTTGATGAGTGGTGCATAGGTCCGCACCCAGGATCCAAACCTGCAAACCCTGGGCTGCTGAAGTGGAGCACACGAACTTAACCACTACGTCACCGGGCCAGCCCCCTCAATAAAATAATTTTAAAAATATTTCCTTCAAAACTGTGTTTACTCTTATGTCACTGTCTTACTTCTATTTTTGGTATACCAATTCTTTCAGGCTATCAGATTCAAAACTTCCTTTGAAGACTCAACCTCCACCAATTAGAGTTGACTATGATTTGTAATTTCTTTTATTTATTTATTTTTCTTTTTCACTGACACCATTATTTCAATCTCCAACCTTAAAATAGCCCCGAGACTGTTCTTGCCTGCAATCTTGTTCCCTATTTGAATTCTTCTGATGTATTCCTGGTATTTCTAACCCAAAACTTTTTACATGTACTTTCTTTAGATATGTTTAATGGTTTTCCAATGTCACACTGCAAAATACAAATTCTATAGACTTGCAGTAAAGACTCTTGGAATCTGCACTTAAACTCCATTTATAGCCTCATCTATTATTTCTTAAACACCTTAATCCTGTTAAATTTTCCTATTCTCTGCTGCTTGATTGCTTCTTGAACATATGATCTTGCTCATAATATTCCCTTTGCATTTCTTGTCTTCTTCATGTATCACATGTTCCAGTCTGATCAAAATCCCATGACATAAACTCTGAAAATCTCCTTACGGAGAGTTAAAACATATGCATATCATATGTTTATGTATCATAAGACATATCTTTTTACATATTCATAAAGATTTGATGTTGAGAAGATTCAAACTGCTATGGGGGCTGGTGTAAGTGTTATTTGGTTGTATTATATTTTTCCCTGATAAGACTGGACTTATTTGTTCATGTACTGAGTGTCTTAAATCTTGTTTCATGCTTTTCTATGAACTTTGGAACAAACTGGAATCTCTCTTGGGTAATTATGGCAACACTAAAAATTATAATTATTCTTAGGTTCTAATCTTAATTCAACAAGATGTTTATTTCAATTGTTAAAATAATTGTTTTGAAGGTGACTGAAAACCATTATTAACTGATATGGGTTACTAAATCATAATCATGGTGATCAGGAAGCAGCCTTATCTGTAACATGAAAATTCTTGATGTAATTTACAGAATTTAATTTCCTTTTCCCTTTGTAAAAAAACACTAGGACAAATAGGACAGTTGAGAAAACAGAGTGTAAGTAATTTGCTTGAAATTACACAAGTAATGTCAAAGTCAAGATATGATTCTAAGGATGGAAGCTTTTCCCTTTCAACTGCAAATTCTCTCATAATAAGAAATGTTGGCAATTTTACTTTTCCTATTGGGAGAAGGAAAGGTCATGGAAATACCCTATAATCTGTAATATATACTGACCATCAGTATCCATACCACTACCTCAGCTCTGAACTAGGTGCTTAAGCAATCTCAACCTCAGATACACAGTGCTTGAAAGCATTCCAAAGTAGGAACGTATGGACACTAGCATCAGACTATTGAGTTCAAAGCCCTACATGGTATTTGCTAGCACCATGACTAACTCATAGGAGATATCAAAAAATAACCTGTAGTAGTAAGAGTGATAATAATAGTAAACAATAAAAATCTTTTTGTTGACCTTCTTTCCTTAGTCAGAGAAAATTGTTTGAAAATCAGGTGAGAAAGCGAGGAGATTAATTTACACTTAATTTGAGGGTCCCCTGGCCACTTCTTCTCAATGGAGTGGAAAAGAAAGATCTTGGTTTGATGTTCTCATGTGTACAAGCATCATGAGACTATAGGTATGTACATTCTTGGCTCAAAGGGGTACATTTTAACAAAAACTATGTAAGCACCCAAAACCTCTTCTCCTTTTGCAACATTTCACTCATTCACAGCATTTGCCTCCTTCCCATCAACATAACAACTCATATCTCAGGTAGATAGAGCTATATTATCAAAGATGGAAGAAAGAGCAGACTTCATGTCCAGTCCAAATTTCCTCTCAATAGATTCACAGCATCCTCTGTGAGATCTCAGAGACCAGTAGATTTTGGAGGGTTTTAGATGGATCCAGGATATACACGACAAATGGGTACTAACAAAAACAACAATCATATGTGTGAACCCTGTTCAGATCCTGTGCTAAGTAATTAAATCTGCATGATGATCTTATCAGGTAGGGGTACAATTATAATCTGTATTTTACAAAAGAGGAAACTGAAACATAGAGAGAAGAAATAACTTGCCTAAAGTCACACAGCTAAGCTGGGAGTCAAATTGGGACTCTATAGCTCTACAGCTGACTCTACAGCTTTTTCCTTAAAAGTCTGCCATTATTCTGCTAAAGTAGGGCACAACTTTGGTGTTTAGCTTGGGTTATCCAATATGACTGAATTCACTCAATGGGAAAAATATTAAGAATACATAAATCCTACATAAAAATTAGAGTAAAGGTGAAGTTAAAATATTCTAAACAAAAAAGGTCTACAGTTTATCATCAGGTGACTTTTTAACAGGAAAAAAATGAGTTATTACTGGGGAAGCATTGCTAGCAGTGTCTGATCCTGGGTAACAAAAAGGAGGATGTATTCATCAAGTTTAGTTGGTCCCGGATCTCTACTGAGGGGGGTAAGTGAAAGAGTGCAGATTTATTTTCCTTAATTTTGATTGGGTAGCCATTCAATACATTCATGGAATCTTGGATTTTTAGAGAATTTAAATCAGAATTATAAAATTAGACAAACCACTGAATTAGCCTGACTATAAAGAACAACCAGATTCTGCTCACACTTTTTGAGCACCTCTTGGGGAACAGATGCTATAGTAAGGGTTTTACATAATACTTAATTCTAACAAAAATAATAGTAATAGGCGTTTATATTAATGAAGAAATGAAACTTCCTCAAACACTTTAAACTTATTAAATTCTAAGCCAGTTTTGGCATCAAATGCACTAGTAAAATAAACTAGCAAAATAAAATTGCACAATAACTGCAGTAGATAAGCTGTTTTCTGAGCAGGAGTGGCAGGAAAATTTTGGTTACCATTCTTGCAAAAAGTCTTTCAGGACTTATCTGTTGTTATTACGTCTTCCAAACCATATTACAAACAGTGGAAATAATTTTTCTAATAACTGATTTGACCACATTTGGCCCGAGCTGTGTGTTGGTTCTCTAATGCATGTAGAATAAAACCTAGACAATTCAGTCCAGCATACAAGACCCTGCACAATCTCTTAGTAATCTGCTTCTTGTGCTCAACACAGTTCAAAATTTTCTTTTCCTTTATTCTCTTATTTTTTAACAGACTTATTGACATATAATTTATATACTGTAAAATTCACTAGGTGTACAACTGAATGATTTTTAGTAAACTTACACAGCTGTGTACAGTGATGGATGGCATCTAGACTTTTGCTGGTGAACACGATGCAGTCTACATAGAAGTCAAAATATAATGATGTACACTTGAAATTTATATAATGTTATAAACCAATAAAAATATATAAAATGAACTTTATTCGTTATATTACTTTTAATATTTATCAGTCTTCCTTATACTATTTTCTATCTTAGAATGTATGCAATTCTGTCTTTACACTGCCAGTTCAGGAGGATGGTGACTATGTAGGATTAGTTATAACTACCTTAAAAACAATAAATGAAAGAATATTTATTTTCAGTCTCTGAACAAGGCTTTTTGAAACGTTTTTAATTTTGATGGAATATGATTAATCAAATTTTTTTTATAGATCATGTTTTTGGTGTTGTATGTAGGAAATTTATGCCTGACCAAAGGTCACAAAGCTTTCTTTGATGTTTTCTTCAAGAACTTTGGATTTTACTTTCAGTTTTATGACCCACTTTGAGTGAATTTTTATTAAGATGGAAGCTCATATTTTTCATGTGAATATCTAATTGTTCTAATATAATTTGTTGACAAGACTGTCCTTTCTTCACTGAACTCCTTTGCATCTTTGTCAAACATCAGTTTTCCCATAAAAGTGTGGATCTATTTTTGGACTCTAAATATTCTCTTTCATCAATCTATTTGTTTACCTTGATGAATACTACACTACCTAGATTTCAGTAACTTAAATAATTGTTGAAATCAGCTAGTTTTGGTCCTTTAACTTTGTCCTTCTTTTTCAAGTTTTTTTTTTTTACTCTCCCTTTGTACTTTCATATGAATTTTAGAAAGAGTTTATCAATTGTATTAAAAAACCAGCCCAGATACTGAGATTGTATTAAATCTATAGATCAGTTTCAGGAGAACTGACATCTTAATAATATTGAGTCTTTTGAACGATGAGCTTGATGCATTTCTCTATTTTTGATCTGATTAATTTCTCTCGGAATGTTTTGAAATTTTCACTGTACAAATCTTTCATGTCTTTTGTCAAAATCATCCCTACTTTCATATTTTTGATGCTATTGTAAATGGTGTTAGTTATTAATTTCAGTTTATGATTGTTTGTTGCTTGTATATAGAAACACAATTGATTTTTGCCTATCCATCTTCTGCTTTGCTTGCTAAACCTTGATAAACTCACTTATTAGTTCTAGTATCATTTTTGTAGATTGCGTTGGATATTCTACATAGACATTCACATCATCTATGAATAGTGACAGTTGCACTTTTTCCATTCCAGTCTGTGTGACTTTTATTTCTTTTTCTTACTTTCTTTCACTTGCTGGACCCTCCAGTACAACATTAAATAGGAGAGAGTGGACATCCCTGTCATACTCTTGAACTTAGGAGGAAATCAATCAGTCTTTCACCATTAAATACAGGGTTAGCTCTAAAGCTTCCTCATAGGTGTCCTTTACTGGGTTAAAAAAAAGTTCCTTCCTATTCCTACTTTGTGGTGATTTTTTTTCTGGAATAGATTTTGGATTTTGTCAAACACTTTTTCTGCACTTATTGAGGGGATTATATCTTGGTTCTTTTCTGTTTTGTTTTGTTTTAGTTTGTTAATATGATAAATTACACTGATTGATTTTCAAATCTTAAATCAACTTTGCATTCCTAGGAAAAACTCCACCTGGTCATAAAGTATTCACTTTTTATATATCATTGTATTTGATTTGCTAAAATTTTGTTCAGAAATTTGCATCTATTACACAAGGAATATTGATTTATAGTTTTCTTTTCTGTAGCTTTCTGGTTCGGATATCAGGATAATCCTGGCATCACAGAATCAATTAGAAAATACTACTTCCTCTTCAATTTTCTGGTTGATATTTTGCAGAAGTGACATTAATTTTCCTTAATTGTTTTGTAGAACATACCAATGAAGCCATGTATTCCTGGAGTATCTCTGTGTGAAGTTTTTTTTTTAAACTAAATTTCAGTTTCTCTGATAGATATAGTTTAAGCTATCTATTTCTTCTTGAGTTAGCTTGAGTGAGCTGAGTGAAGTAGTTGGTGTCTTTCAAGGAATTTGCCCATTTCTTTTAAGTTGTTGCAGTTATTGGCATAAAGTTGTTCATAACATTATTATCTTTTAACATCTGTAGAATCTGTACTGATGTCACCTTTCTCATTTCTGGTATTGCTAATTTGTATCTGCTCTCTTAATCCTCATATCTGAGCCTAAGGGTTTATTAATTTTTCACTGATTTTTTTCAAAGAACTAGATTTAGGTTTTATTTAGTTTCACTATTCTTCTTCTTTTTATAAAAAAATTCATTGATTTCCTTCTGGTTCTGGGTGGCAGTTTTTGTCTTTCACTATTTTAAAAATGTTGCTTGGGGCCGGCCCTGTGGTGTAGTGGTTAAGTTCTCACACTCCGCTGCGGCAGCCTGGGGTTCACAGGTTGGGATCCCAAGTGCAGACCTATGCACCACTTCTCAAGCCATGCTGTGGCAGGTGTCCCACGTATAAAGTAAGGGAAGATGGGCGTGGATGTTAGCCCAGAGCCAATCTTCCTCAGCAAAAAAAAAAAAAAATGAGGATTGGCAACAGATGTTAGCTCAGGGCTAATCTTCCTCAACAACAACAACAAAATGTTGCTTTAGTGTCTTCTCATTTCTGTTGCTTACAGCAGGACATATGCTTTCATCCTTTGTTCTTCTGTATGTAATATGTCTTTATTCTCTTGCTTAAGTCAAGATTTTCTGCTTCTTATTGTTTTTGAGTCATTTAATTATGATGTGCCTTGGTATAGTTTTTTGCATGTTTCTGGTTCTTGGGTTCATTGAGCTTCTAGGATTTGTGTATTTATAGATTTTTTTCAAATAAAAAAAATTTTGTCTGTTAGTTTTCAATTTTTTTGCCTCCCTCCTTCTTTCCTCTCTCCAGAATGCAAATTACACATGTGTGATGCCATTTGAATTTTTCCCACAGCTCATTGATGCTTTCTTCATCACTCTGTGTTTCATATTGGGTAGTTCTGTTGCTATACTATCAAGTACACTGATCTTTTCTTCTGCAATATCTAATGTCTAATCTGCCATTAATCCCATTCAGTGTATTTTTCATTTTATACATTGTAGTTTTCATCTCTAGAAGTTTAATTTTTTTATATCTTCCATATCTCCATTTAACTTTTCAAATATAGGCAATATATTTATAACATATGTTTAATATTTTTATCTGCTACTTAAAATCTGTGTTAGTTCTGGGTTGGTTTTGCTTGATCAGCCCTCATTATGGGTCATATTTTACTGCTTTGTTGTTACCTGGTAATTCTTTATTGGATGTTGAACATTGTGAATTTTACTCTGTTGAGTGTGAATATTTTTGTATTACTACAAGTGTTGTTGAGCTTTGTTCTAGAATGAAATTAAATTACATGAAAAAAGTTGATTTTTTATTTTGTTTTTAAGATTTGTTAGGCAGGCCTAGAGCTGTTATCAGTCTATGGATAATTATTCCCCATTATTGAGGCAAGACCATTTTGTGTATTCTACCTAATGACCCAGGAATATTAAGGTTTTCCAACCTGGTTAGTGGGAACAGATACTATTCCTACCCCTGTTACGCATGCTGAGCAATGTTATGTCTATCTTTTTAGGTATTTTTCCCCTGGCTTGGGTAGTTTCCTCATACAGATTTGTTGATCAGTACTCAACGGAATACTCAAGATGATCCCTCTCCTAAACTCTATGGATCTCTCTCCCTGGTCCTGTTTCCTGTGAATTCCAGCTGCCTTGTTCTCCCTGGAATTTCAGCTCTGTCTTTTCATTTTAAGTAGCTTGCCAGCCTCTGCAAGGTTCCTTCTCCCTGCATTGTGGCCCCAAAAGTCTCCCAAATTAATATGCTGGGGTAATTATAGGTCTCATTTGTTTCCCATCTCTCAGAGATCATTGCCTAATGTGTAGGGTCTTATAAACTCTTTCTCATGTATTTTGTCCATTTTTTGGTTGTTTCAGGCAACAGGGTAAACTTAGACTCTTTTACTTCATCTTGGTCATAGGTGGAGGTTCAAGATAGTTTTCTAATCAGCAAATAAGTCCAGTCTGAACATCCCTTCAGAGAATGAAAATATATGCTGTTACCATTCTGTCTGAAATTTACTTGCATCCAGAAATACCAGAGTTCTTGCTTATTAAAGTAATGATGGTAAACACCTTTCTTAAGAAACCTTGAAAATAATTGCAGTCTTATACCATTGTCCTAAAAGAAATAAGGGTGGAGAAATTGAGAATCAGGCAACAGGCTAATGATGAAAATCTTAATATATTTAGTCTGTCTCTTCTTTTTGTCTGGTTTTCATGCTAATCTGAACTTGTGCAAAATTCCAAATCTACTTGGAATAGAGAGATTCTTCTGCTCCTTTTAACACTTGATATGAATGGAATCTAAAGTAGGGAGATCTAGTAAAGATGAGCTGAAATGATAAACAATGATATGGGTCAAATAGACTGTTTCAAGCCATAATCAGTTTTTGAGGATTATTCGTGGGGTTGCATTAAAACAATTTTCAACTGCAGAATGTTTTAATTATTAATAGACCAACATATCCCAGCACTATAGCAATGTGAGTTCTCTCACGCTGCCTTAGTAGAAGAAGTGAAAATGATGTGACTGAAATTTGAGACCAGAAGGTCATGAAAGGGCCAGTAATGATGCTACAAATAAGATACACTGTGGAGATGGGGGAAGAAATCAAAATGATAACACATTCTGAATCACCGAACAGCATCCAAATTCATCTCTTTCCGAAGTAAGAGCCCCTGGGCTGTGGCCATAAAATAAATGTGATTGAAGGTGTGGTGGAGTAGTAATATTAATATTTTGTAGAGTGTGTTTTGCCACAGTTTCTGTTCTGATAGTCTGTTCTTATTCTGCTCTGAGAAACTATCATTGTGTATAAATACTTAAATTTTTCTTTGTCAATTTCATTATTTACATCTGAATTTTCCTAGTTACATTTGCCTGTTTAAGTCAAAAGGGTTGAATGTAGGATATGAAAATTTCAGCCTCGAATTGTCTCAGGACCATAGGAAAGTGACCTCCTTTCAGGAATGAGGGGGAGGCAGGGGGTGAGTGCACGGGAATGTCAGCCCAGACTCTGCGCTGTGTGAGGAGAGCCTGGAGAGCCTCCACATGTGCTGCTCTCCAAGTTTGTCCCTCCTACTGAATCTGTGTTTTGAATTATTTTTCCCCTAGATGTGTTAGTTCTTTTTTCCAAGTTGAGCCTTATTTTATTTTTCTTGCTAGGGCCCATTTTACTATTCCAGCATTTCCCATTTTAATATCATCTGCAGAATTCATTTAGACCCTGTTTATTCCCTTGCTGAGGTCTCTGAGACAGAGAGTGGAATGGGCCCTGGGGTCAGGCTGTGGGTTCCCTTTCCTTCATGCAGGTCGCATCCCCCACACTGGTCCACACAAATAAGGACACAATCTACTACAAGATCTCTCTACCAAAGGGGGGTTCTTAGGCTTCCCTATAGCACAAACCTGAGGTGGAAGATGGAAAAGATAATGGCAACAATATGTTGTCTTTGCTGCCTGGGAATAGAGTAATCAACAAACATTTATTAATCATCATTTAACACATGTCCAGACCTTGGCTAAGTAGCATGGGTGATATAAAGGGGGAACAAGCCTTGGCCCCCTCCCTTGAGGAAGATATAATCTAATTTAGGAAAGAAAGCATACACACGCACACTGCTGAAACAATGAGAGGACACAATGCATGAAGACACTGACTTGTGAGATGCAGAATGGAACTGCCCAGAGAATGGCAAATATCCACATGGATTATAAATCTCAGGAAAGATTTGGCAGGGAAGGAAGAGCTTATATCCCAAGTATTTATTCATAAATTTATACTGTTCTGTTCCAGGTATTTATTGAGCATCTACCGTATGAGAGAAATTCTCCTAGGGGAGAGAGAGCAGCAGACAGATCTCATGCCATCACAAACCTTCCAGCTGACAAGAAATAAAGCATCACAACATAGTGTGATAGAAGCTGTTATATGAGAAGGAAGTTTTAATCAAATATGCTGGCAAGAGGAGAGGCCTTGTTGGGGTGATGAGTAGAAATCTAGCCTCACCCTGTGGGAAGGAGTATGCAAAAAACCACCAACCATGGCTGTCTCTCCACTGGAAATGTCTGAACAGCAAGCTTGGTATTCGAAAAAGTATAACAGCAGCAGCAGTAGCAGGAATAACAGCTAGTATATATTCAGAACTTGCTGTACGCCAAGCCCTTAGTTAACAATTTTAAATTGCAGAATCTCATTTAACCTTCCCAACAGTCTCATGAGATAGCTATTATTGTTTTCCATATTTCACCTAAAGTAATCTGAGCCTTAGAAACTAACAAGGCCCTTCCCAGCTAGTAGGTAGCTGAAAATGAACTCAAACTTAGACAACTTTAGGTCAAAATTCAAGAAGTAGACATTGCCATGGGACCAAAGAGGTGTGGCTTTGCACAATGGCCAAAGGCACTGGTTCTTAACCTCAGGTGCACACCAGAAACACCTGGGAAGCTTAAAAGTACCATTGTTCTTTTACTCAATATACTCAGAATCTCTGGGGGTGAATCCCAGGCATCAGAATTTCTAGAGACTCTCCAGATGATCCTAACAGCCAGCCAGGCTTGAGAGCAAGTGTCTTTAGGTTTTCCCTAGAGCAGAGGAGAAAAACAAATATCCTAAAAACAAAGAACAACAACAAATTTGTGTGTATATATATGTATGTGTGTGTGTGTGTGTGTGTGTGTGGAGATGTATATATATATATATATATATATATAATCTCTGTGATTATGCTCAGAACTCATATGGATATCCATGAGTAAATTTTGAGAGCAGAAACCTGCCCCAGGAATATCAAACTCCTTGCTGCTGTGAGTTGTCTTACAAAAGGCAAAATCCACACCATTTAAACAGATTATGACCTTCAGCCAAGTGCTCCAAGAAGTCAGTCTATGTCTTCCTTGCCCCAAGTCTGTCTGACAGAAAATGTTACACCATGGTTTATCTACAAATTGTTGAAAAGACTTTTTATTGAGTAGAAAGAATGGCCACTTCATTTGGAGTATGGGGAGGCTGGAAGACCTACAATCAGCTGAGGGTCCTTTAAATAAATACTGAGCTCTCTACCACGGCCATCCCACGGTTTCCCAGTACCTTTTCTCAGTATACACCTCAAACACACGTTACATAAGTTCAAGAAAAAAGTTCAAATACACATATAAGAGATCATGTATGAGAAAAACATCTGTCCTGAACATTGTTAATGATCCATAGATAAAATAATATTTACCTTATATCCAACAACTCTCTTAATTTAGAATTTTAAAACAAATTGTGATATCATCAGTTGACCAGTAAACTGGAGAAGTTATAGCTGAACATATCCAGGAACATAGTGGAAATAGGGAAGTAGGTAGGAACATCTCTACATTGGGGTTAGCAAATTTTAGTTTTAAAAATTCCCTTTGTGAAAATTTTGCTCGGTGTGTCAAAAATTAAAATCTCATGCCTTGACAGATGTAAGGGATGAGGGATAATTACTGATAAATATATCAAATTTATCAAATTATATAAAATATAAAATGCCTTTTAAAATTCAATGTCAGGCTTAAAATAATACCTTTCTCTTAAAACACAGTCCTATTTTCATGGAGACTACGCATTTTCCTAACTGCTGCAAATAAATTTAACATTTCAAAGATGTCAATTAATTCATTCCAGTGAATTACAGGTTTTTAGATCCCAAGCCAAGGCTTTTACTTGACAATTGAAATTGGTTCATGGAGTATTATTTTAGGCCAGCTAAATCTAATGACCTTTTCCCTATCCAAGTTTCAAGCCACATATTTCAGGAACAGAAACCAACGAAATGTGTATCCCACATTCCAGCAGGCAAAAGTAGCGAGGAGCTTTTCCTGTGGCTAATAAAGAGCATGTTTCTTAATAAGAAAATGACTGTTTGAGCACTGTAACACATCAAGTCATTTCCTGGCTTGTGTTTTACACGCGGCTTTCTGTTAGTATCTGATACACGAACTTTGCCTCTTTGACACCTCTGGCCTTTGTCTCTATCTGCATTAGAAATTTCACTTAACCTCTTTCCTCCATCCGTGAATTCAGCTTCTTCCTTCCCATTTCTGATCAACATGATTGTTGAAAGGGAATGGAGGATGTGAGAAAGGGAAGAACTAATCAAAAAGGAAATTTCCTCTAGGGAAATGGAAAGACATCGTTAGTACTTTAGTTTTGCTGAGGATTCTGATATCAATCTCTGTTGCACCAAGTTGTCCATCATCAATCCTTTTTGTTTACAGTCTGGAACATCCTACAAGTGGACCACTCTTCTCTCTCCTGCCATCAGCCTGCCATTTCTCCATGTAATCTCCAGTGTTGCTTTTCTGTGAAATGAAGGGACTCAAACAGATAAAGAAGAGATGAATGGATAAAGCAGTGGTGATATATGCATGTAGACCCTCTCTTCCCTACTCCTTTCTTTACTAGCTATATTTTTAGTACTTGACTTCTTTTCTCCTAAACACTTTGGCTTTCTTCCTCCTAAGAGACCACTAGTTTATATCCATTACAGTTTATAAAAGGGGTGCACTGTAGTGAAGATAACCAGCAAGGGCCATGCAGACCTAATAGAAATGGTAACTTACATTGAAATGGATGGACACAGATTTTTCTTTATATATATATATATATCTTTTAATTAATACATCATTTTACTGGCTGCTATGGAAATTACTGAGAGGTGTAAACATAAATAAGACCATGATATACAATGAACTTAGAGTTTTCTAGATGAAGTTAGTAATAAATTACAATTCAAATATCATATAGAGAAGTAGTGAGGAGAAGAATACTGGACTAGGTGACAGAGGAAGCCAGAGGTAACCGCAGCATCACCATTTCCCTCTAGGGATCTGTTGTATACTCACAAATTCATATGTTGAAGCCCTAATCCCCAATATTACCGTATTTGGAAATAGGTCCTTTAAGGAGGTAATTAAAGTGCAAAGAAGTGGTAAGGATCGGATTGGCTCTAATCCAACATGGCTGGTGTTTTCATAAGAAGGGGAAGAGACACCAGGGATGAATGTGCACAGAGGAAGACCATGTGAAGACACAGCGAGAAGGCAGCCATCTGCAAGGCAAAGAGAGAGATGCCTCAGGAGAAAGTAACCCTGTGGCACTTTGATCTTGGGCTACCAGCCTCCAGAACTGTGAGAAAACAAATTTCTGTTGTTTAAGCCACCCAGTCTGTGGTATTTTGTTATGGTGGCCCTACTAAACCAATATAGGGCCTTGAAGCAAATTACTTACAATTATCAACAACAGCCTCCTTCTTAAACACTATCCTCATATTCTCTGACAATTCTTGGTTGTTTATTCTTGACCTCTTCTCCAGGCAACATTTCCTCTCCTATCTCTTAAAGTGTTGGGGTATGGCAGGGATCTATCTCACGTCTTCTGTTTCCAGTCTTCATATAGTCTGGGTAGTCTGGGTTCCTTGGGCTTTGGTAAACACCCATTTGCTGATAGATCTCTTTACAGATTTCCCCCACTACACAAAAGTTCGCTTTGTGTCACTTCACTTTTACAAAAGATCTACATCAGTACACGTTCTTGCTAACAAAGAAATCCAAAGAGGATATTCACTTTTACGAAAAAAGACAAAAGGTGATAATAGCACTCTATGTTTGTTTTGCAGGGAGCTGTTACAGAGGGAACAGGCACTACAAGCAGTGAGAGTGGCGCCGTCAAGTGCCTTCCCCGGGAACTACACTCAACATCTCTGCACCAACCCGCCATAGCTTTGAACTGTGTCTGTGAGCATCTGGGCTTTATCTCGATTTATTTTGGTAGGTTATTTTTTGGGTCTGGGAATGCTCAAAAAAATTTTCCCATATAAATTAATAGTAATTGCTTCTTTGCTTTATGCCATTTCAGCTTACAAAAGTTTTCAGAGGAACACTCTACTGTCAGAGAGTGGGGAAAACCTACTCCCAGATTTTTAGCCCAGACCTTTCTTTTTTTTCTTTTTTATTTCAGCTTTATTGAGGGATAACTGACATATAAAACTCCAAAATATTTAAAGCGTACATGGTGGTGATTTGATATACATACACATTGTGAAAGGATTCCCCCCATCTAGTCAACACATCCATCATCTCACATATTTCTCTCTCTCTCTCTCTTTTGTTTGATGAGAACATTTCAATTCTGCTCTTTTAGCCAATTTCAATCAAACAATACAGTATTATCAACCATAGTCACCACGTTTTACGTTAGAACCTCAGACTTTATTCATTTTATAGCTGAAAGTTTGTATCCTTTTACCAACCTTTTCCTATTTTCCTCACCCTTCAGTTCCTAGGAACCACTTTTCTACTCTGTTGCTATCAGTTTCACAATTTTTTTAAAAATATTTTATATATAAGTGATACTATGCTGTATTTGACTCTTTTTCTGGCTTATTTCACTTAGCATAATATCCTCAAGGTCCGTCTATGTTGTCACAACCAGCAAGATTTCCTACTTTCTCATGACTGAGTAATATAGCCATGCATCTCACCTTCTTTATCCATTCATCTGTTGATGGACACCTAGGTTGTTCCCATATCTTGGCTATTATGGACAGTGCTGCAATGAACATGGGAGTGCAGGTAGCTCTTTGGCATCTTATTTTCATTTCTTTTGGATATATAATCAGAAGTGGGATTGCTGCATTATATGGTAGTTCTATTTTAAATTTTTTTAATTTTTTTATTTTCTTTAATTTAGGTGCAATTGACATATAACATTATATTAGTTTCAAGTGTACAACATAATGATCGATATTTGTATATACTGCAAAATGATCACAACAAGACTAGTTAACATCTGTCACCATACATAGTTACAAAAATTTTTTTTCTTGTGATGAGAACTTTTAAGATTTACTCTCTTAGCAACTTTCAAATATGCAATATAGAATTATTAAGTTTAGTTCCCATGCTGTACATTATACCCCAATGACTTATTTCTTTTGTAATGGGAAGTTTGTAGTTTTTGACTCCTTCACCCATTTCACCCACCCCTCACCCAGTGCCTATGGCCACCACCAATCTGTTCTCTGTATCTGTGAGCTGTTTTTCTGTTTTGATTTTGTCTTTTTTTTTTTTAGATTCCACATATATAAGTGAGATCATATGTTATTTGTCTTTCTCTGTCTATTGTACTTAGCATAATGCCCTTGAGGTCTATGCATGTTGTCACAAATGGCAAGATTTCATTCTTTTTTTACATCTGAATAATATTGCATTGTATATGTATATCACGTTTTCTTTGTCAGTCATCCATCAATGGACACGTATGTTGTTTCCATACCTTGGCTACTGTAAATAATACTACAATGAACATGAGGGCACATAGGTCTTTTCAAATTAGTGTTTTTGTTTTCTTCAGATAAATATCCAGAAGTGGAACTGCTGGATCATATGGTAGTTCTATTTTTAACTTTTTGAAGAACCTTCATACCGTTTGCCATAGTGGCTGCACTAATTTACATTCCCAACAACAGTGCACAAGGGTTCCCTTTTCTCCACATCCTTGCCAACACTTATTTCTTGTCTTTTTGATAGTAGTCATTCTAACAGGTGTGAGGTGATATCTCATTGTGGTTTTGATTTGCATTTCCCTGATGATTAGCGATATTGAACACATTTTCATGTACCCGTTGGCCATGTGTATGTCTTCTTTGGAAAAATGTCTATTCAGATCTTTTGCCAGTTTTTTAATTGGATTGTTCGGGAGTTTTTTGCTATTGAGTTGTATAAGTTCTTTATATATTTTGGATATTAACCTCTTATCAGGTATATGATTTACAAATATTTTCTCCCATTCAGTAGTTGCCTTTTCATTTTGTTGATGGCTTCCTTTGCTGTGCATATTTTTAATTTTTGAGGAAGCTCCATACTGTTTTCTGTAGTGGTTGCACCAATTTACATTCCCACCAACAAGGCACAAAGTTTTCATTTTCTCTAAATCCTCACCAACACTTGTCTTTTTGATGATAGCCATTCTAATAGATATAAGGTGATATCTCATTGTGGCTTTGATTTGCATTTCCCTGATGATTAGTGATGTTGTACACTGTTTCATGTACCTGCTGGCCATTTTTGTTTCCTTTGGAAATATCTCTACTCAGTTCCTCTGCCCAATTTTAAATTGGATTTTTTTTTTTTTTTTTTGCTATTGAGTTGTGTGTGTTCTTTACATATTTTGTATATTAACCCCTTGCCAGATAAATGATTTGCAAATATTTTTTCTCATTCCATAGGTTGAATCTTAGACCTGTGTATGTAATTTCTTTCTTGACAGCTCTACTTCAGTTCTTTCAGCTGCCTCAAACTTAGGTTCATAACCAAACTTAAGTTTATTTGTTTGGTGTTTCCAATTTCATGGGAACCACCAATTACTCAATTTTCGAAGAAAACACCCTGGGGTAGGGGGTCAACTTTGGCTCCTTTTTCTCCTTCACTCCTTATAGCAATCAAGTAACAAAATTTTGTGGATTCTGCTTTAAAACATGTCTTGAGACTGTGTACTTGTCTTCAACCCCAGGATCATCATATTCATGGAAGACACCATCGTTCATATGATGGGCTGTAGTAGACCCTCAAATGGTTTCCTGGGATCCAGATTTAGTCCCTCAAATCCATTCTTCACATAAAAGCAAGTTCTGATACTCCCTTTAGGAGAACAAAAATCTTTAATGTCTTCTTATAGCTTTTAGGATAAAGATCAAATTTATTGATATGCCTCTAAAAGCCTGATCCTTGCTCGACTGCATAGTCTTTTTTTTCCCCACACCCCCTTTGCCCTCCTGCTTTCCATGCTCCAGCACAATTCTGTTCTTCTTTCAGTTCCCAATGCCTCTCAATTCTTACTTACCTCTTGGCTTTCATATGGGCCTTTCCTTTGTCTGGAATTCCTTTTCCTGGATAATTCCTCTTCATATCTTGGGTGCAACCGAGACCACATGTATTCCATTAAATGCCCACTGCCCCAGCTCTTGCCACACCAGGGCAAGTGCCTCCCATGTATACCCATGACATTCTGTGCATCCCTTATCATAGCACTTGAAACAACTTTCACCAGTTATTTTGATCATTTGTCTTCAGCAGTAGCTCACCATAATATTGCCAATGCTTGACATCATACATGATTATTTTGGGTGACTACTAAAGATTAGCTAAATGAATCATTAAATGAAACTCACTGAATCTGTAAGCTAGAAATGCCAGTGATTGTCTACCTTGTCCCCATAGAAATCTCATGAAGACAAATGATGCAAAACATGCAAAAAGACTGAGAAAACACTATCATGAAAAAAAAAAAATAGACTGATAGTAAATAAATGTGTCCTTCAGCTAAATGGTAAGAAAATTGTATTTAATTCAGATTTTAGTTGATGGCAGAAGTTATTCTGAAAACCTATAAAGCTCTATGCACCTGGGGACATCCTATTTAGGTTATTTCTAAGTGGGTTTGTAAACCCATATGTAGACAGATATTCATAATCTCTTTTATTTGTGTGTCTTATGTGATATTCACAGTGATATATTAAAATATGAAGATTTTAAATATATTAGTGATTTGTAAATTGACTCATAAATCTAAAGTTATGCTGGGAAAGCACTAAAGTTGGAATTTTACTTCCTTTTCAAACAGTTTTTACTTTTCAAGCTCCAATACTTTTCTTGCAAAATTCATTTGGTATCCATTGATTCTTGCATTTCTGAAATTCTTCCCAAAGACATGATTTCCAGATTCTACTCTAACATTATCCTCTGTAAATTTTAGTAGATATTTTCATAATATTTGGATATTTCTGTATTCCTGAGCTTTTCTCCATGTGGGCTTGCCTGATTTAACAGAATAATGAATTTTATTGGAGGTTATCTTACAGCAATCCCATTTCCAATTACATGGTTTTCCAGGCTTAGTTTGAACACTTTCAGGGATTTGGCACTCTCTATTTTCCAAGAGGATTCTTTTCAGAGTTGAAAAGGTTTTTTTCTTTTATCACTCCAAAATATGCCTCTGTGTTACTAACATCTATCTGCTGGTCCCAGAATTTTCTCCTATGGCAACATTGATTGTCCCTAAGGCAATACTTCCGATTTTTATAATTAATTCAGGTAATTAAAATAATGGATTTGAATTGTTTTCCACTATAGTTTTTTTTCTAGTTTATGCCATTTTCCCCTAAATATTCAATTAATACAATCAGTTAACACTATTAGAATTTTGTATTTCTTACCTATGTTTCCCCACATACATGCCCTTCTAATGTCAATATCATATTGCTTAATGTAGATGATGTCCCTACCTAGTGTTCTGCATTCTGGAATAAAAGTTCTTAATTCTCAAATGGGTCCCATTACTTAGCTTTTGGATTCTGCCATGTCCTGGCTGCTGTTCTTAGAATACCGTCTTGTTGTCCCATTTCTCTCCCAAAGTGAATCTTCTAGAACCAGATACAATGTTGTAAAGCTGGAATGATAATTACAGAACACAGTTCTGAAATTCTCCTGAATTTGAAAGTATACATAGTATGAGAAAGTCACAAGTTTAGGCAACTGCGTGGCCACAGCTCCACATCTGTCAGCAGTTGAATGATAACGCTGGGACCAAAACCTATGGCCCAGTGATTTAGCTAAGAGTTCAGCTTTCATGATAAATATTCGGTTCCATTTCCAATGATAAATTCAAATTAAACTGCTGTTAACTCAGGGCTCCCCTATTTTGTAACTAGCTTTCTGAATCCAAGTGAAAACTTACCAAATACTTTTAATCTTCTAGTTTTGGGCTTACCTAGCTGAGATAATTTTGAATTATAATTCTGTTGTTCAAAACAGTACATATACCTGTCAGCCAAGTCTGATTAAAATGTGAAAAAGGATCATATCTTGAGGCAGACTAGTGGCTAACATTGTCCTGATCTACAAGACACTATTAATCATTAATGCAACACAAAGTTTTAGAATCTGGCACACACTCACCCAATAACTCTATAATTATAGCCTATTTAAAAAATTCTACAAAGGTATTATAACTAACTGTCAAGATGCCTTGCCTAAATAAATTCTGTTATATCTGATTTATTACCCTAATCAAGCAGTGAATTAATTTGGTTTACTATGATTTGTTTTAGTGGAAAAAAGTTATTTTCCTCATTAATAGACTACTTTCTTTCTGTCTTGTCTTAATATTACAGCCTCTTCCCCTTCATTGCTCATCTTCTTGCTTCAGGAATAGCTATAAATCTCTTTATATTTTTCCTATTATTTTTCACGAGTCTCAATTTGTTCTTAGCTTTAATCTCATGGTTGCTATTCTTAGAGGTGCATCCCACTCTTGTATATTTATTCCTTCTTAGATTATTTTCCATCTTTCTGTGGTACATATTCTTTGAAAAGATTGCCTTTGGTCAATCTGATACTTTTTTAAATATCTATATTTATTTATATTATCCTGAAAACAAACACCAAGGTTGTGGATCAGGGACAGAGTATTATCACTTATAGCAATAACTACATTAGTTCTCATATCCTATTCTTCCCCCTTCAGGATGATGCAATCAGGGAAAGATGGACCATACACATGCAAGGGAATTTTTTGCTCTATGGGAGAAGAAACCCAAAACTATGAATGTGGGAGTTTATATAGGCTACTCAGTCCCTTCTCTTCCTGAGAGAGGGAGAGAAATCTTTGCTCCCTAATGGCTCAAAATTCTTTGGAATGTAAAGGGATGGCTCTGGGTTCCATCCGTTGAAATGTAAACAAACACCAAGGAGGTAAATCCTTTAAATCTCTCTGAGGTCTCTCACTATACATCCAGTCATCTTTTAACTTCTAAAACTTATCCTTTAATCCAGCTTCCAGTTTTGTTTTCTCTGAAAGCCCTAACCATGCAGACATATGAAAATGTTCATTTTCTTTCACTGTTCATGAGATCTCTAATCCTTGTGGAAGGAACAGATCTTTAATATGAAGAAATAAAAGCTAATCAAAAGAAGAAATATATTGGGTGTATATGGAAAGAGTAAAAGAAATGCAAGTTATATTCTTTGACCAAATGAGATAATTTTTTCCAAGTTTTTCATTTAGGTCAGTAAGCATCCTGTGTTTTCAGATAGCAGTTTCTCACATCTCAGAGAGAGATGACTATCCAAGTGAGCCATGTCGGGCCTAATCAATGGCTTAATCATACATGGGAGAAGAGAGCCTTCTTGCTTCTCTTCTGCACCTCCCTTAGTGTCTTAGGAAGATTACTATGATTGCCTCGCCCTTCTACGATCATTCCCCATATAGTACACAGAATTTTTAAAAATTTCAATATGGTCTTTGAAATATTTAATAATTTCATTTTTTACTTAAAATAAATTCTGAACTATTGCATTTAGAATGCAATCCCAATTTATTAACTCTCCCTGCTTGATTTGTCCCCTGCCTCTCTCTCTAGGAGCACCTGTTCCTGTTTCCACCTTACTCACTACACTTTAACCACAGTGGCTTTCTCTGAGATATTTAAAATAATAACACAAAATCAATATCTTTCCACTTCAAGCCTTCTCATATCAATTCATTTTGCCTGAAGAGTCCCTTCAAATGAGAGTCAGTCCCAGCCAACCAACCTAAAATGGCTTCCACGTCTTCTCAAGTCACAACTTTTAACAGATTTGGCTAATTATCTACCAACAAAAAAATGTGTTCCCACTTCCAAAACAGAGTTGTCAAAGGGAAGCAGTGCATTTCCCATCTCACTTGCAGCTAGGTAGAGCCATATGACTAGTTCTGGCCAAGCAAATATGAGCAGACATGCTATGTGATACTTCAAGGTTTAGCTTCTAAAATCTTCCCCAGAGTGCTCCTCCAGGCCCTCTGCACTTTCTCTATGGCTAGAATTAGGGTAACCCCCAGGTGTCCTTGAAAGCAACATGTTGAAGATGTCAGTGGCTCCATCAGAATGGGTTCTTGAATAATTGTGTGGATGAAGATAACACCACTAACCTGTTCACCTACCCAATTCTTTTGCATGAATTGAAATAATCTTCTATTATGTTTACACTAGTGTACATTTTGAGTTCTAATTTTTTTGGCAGGTAGTCTACCCTTACTAATAAAGAGAAGTACTGCCTTCAACAACATAGAAAGCAGAGTAAGTGCCTATAAAGTCTGTAGCTCTGGAAGAGGTTGTGCAGCAGAAAGGTAGTAGCATGGGTTGTTTATTTACTGCATTTAGGAAGATATTACACAAAAACAACGAGCTTGGTCAATAATTGACTGATTCCTGAGCGGAAACAAAAGGGTCAAGAGTCTAGAAACTTAAACAGTTTGAAGAAAGGTTTTAAAAGGACATAAGTAACAAAGGTTCAACAAGGGTTCTCATTAAGCAGAGGAACTCAGCTTTGAAAGATTTAAATTAAAAATTCTTCCCTTCCACTCAAGTGCATTGCTTCACATGGCCTCAAGTTAGCTGCCATGGAGAGAAATGTGGGGCGTGGAAGCAAGGAATTAAATCAGACTTGAGAATTATGTCTAAGAGAAAATTTAAGTTGTAGTTACTTGCACCTGGTAGTGACTAGAGCCAAGTAAATCAGAAGCCTGTTGTTTTTGAAAGACTTGTAAAATTCCAAAGAAATGTGAGCCTGGACCACAAGTCTTCAATGATTCAAGCCTTATAATATCAAATTTGTATGTGTAACAAGTAGGAAGTTGTGAAATCTGTGCAGCCCTCAAGTAGGGCATACTTGTCAACAACTCCTTAGATGTGGCTCTGGAGGACAATAGATGAACAACAGAGTTTTTTCTAGATAACAGTATCTGGGTAAATGGAGGACCTTCCCTCAGTACCAGGGTGGAGATCTCCACAATAACTGCCATTTAGGATTCCATGATTGCTATAGATGAATAATTGCTGTATATCTTGTATTCTTCAACATTTTGAATGCTCCACCTTGTAAAATGGGCATGTGGGGTTAGAGGACACAAATAATTGGCCTTTTACTGCATTGGTCATTAGATTATGAGAAACTACCTCTGGAACTGATGAAGAAGACAGTGCATCTCCTAGACATCCTGGACTTTGTACTGAATGCAGGAATCGGACTGGACTTTGAGTAGCCTCCTTGGCAATGGGGTACAGATTAATGTTTGATTGTGAGAGAAATAGATTGTAGAAGAAATAAATGTCCACCAAAAATATTTTTTTCCTCTTCCGTGTCATGGAGTTTTCGTGGGAAGCACAAGACAAAACTTCCCGGGCCCTCTTGCATCTAGTTGGAGTCCTGTGTACAGTTCTATCCAATGCAAAGTGAGTAGGTGAGACTTGGGTTACTTCCAAGCCTGGCCCATTAAATGTCCCTGACCTTCACACTCACCCCGTACCACTATTTTTCCTCCATTTCAGCCAGCTAGACTAGAGACAATTCTCAGGGTAATCTTAGAAGCCATATATTAAAGACGGCAGAGGCTCTTTCAATTTAGTTCTGAAAGACGGCATAGAAGAGGGCTGTTCTGCTGACAAACCCACCTGCCCTCTGTATGACAAGAGCAAGAACTAGTTTTTTATTGTTTGAAGTGATCATGAATGTGAGAGTCTATTTGTGAAATATTATTTATTGAATACATTTACTTAAATATGTGTTAAATGTCCCCAGAGAATATTTGTATCCATATAACAACTATCTTAATGCCTGGCCACATAGAGGATGGTTAGTAAATATTCTTTGAATGAGTTAATTAACGAATAATTTTTTAAAACAAACTCCTTATTTGAGTTTTGATTTTCAACATATTTCCTTTCCTAAAATTTTACCATAGTTGATTTACAATTTAGATGTACTCTTACACAGCCAAACATCTATTTGTTATGTATACTCAGTCAGGTTTCTGTTTTTCTCTCAACTCCCAATATAATAAATCTAAGTTATGACCTTTTTCTAATTTTATTTCCTCTAGATAGTTTCTCAGAACTGTTACTGTCACACACACACACACACACACACACACACACACACACACACGTCACAGAGAAGTAGAATTCCTGGAATTAGCAGCAGAAAAAAAAGTCTTGGAATTACCAGTTCATTCTTTTACCCTCTGAAGAAGATGAATGTAGTCTTAAGCTACTGATGATGTGATAGTCCTTTGTTTAATATGATAAACATTGAAGGTTGTTGACCTCATTTTGACTGCAAGAATTTTTTATCTGGTTCTTTACAAAAATATCTAGGCTCTTTGTCATTTCACTCTTTTGGCTCAAGCCAACAATGAATTGGCCACAGGCATTGGAAAAGGGTTTTCCTTTTTGTTTCTAGTACTGTCTTTGGTTCAGTGTATTTCTAGAGTCTAACTCCTTTACCATATGGGATCAGAACTCTCCTAAGAACTAAAAATATAGGAAATGAACAATACAGTGCCTTATTACATAAAGCACTGACATTTTAACTTAGAAACTTGTGAGATTTATTTTTCATTACAGCAAAAATACTCTTTTCAACAGATCTTTTATTTTAAGCCACATACAAATTATCATGTACTGATCATCAGAGTTTAAATGATCAAAATTGACCATGTGGCTGCATTCTTGTAATTCAAGGTTTCAAAAGAAGTAAATCTCAACTCTTTGATTTTACTCAGTGTCTATAATAATGGTGAGGTTTAAGATGAGGAAGTGGAATATGTGACAATAAATTAAAGCCTTTTATGGGATGTAGAGGATTTTCTTTTGCACAGCAGAAACATCATGGAATAGAGAGTCATTCTTTGAATTTTTTGTGTGTGATTTGTTTAAAGCTTTTCACTGAATAAGAAACCTTCATTTTAGTACAATCCAACAAAAGCTCTAAAAATATGTATTTCTAAAAGTTGTTTCATAGAAACAAAAATTAGTCTTGTATTTTGAGATAGATATCTTCCAAGAAACAAAAATCACTTATTTGGTCGGTCTGCAAAGCTAACCAACTCATAGATTTACACGAGAATTTGCTAAATGTGAATGTCCCAAATTTCAGCTATAGAAAATTTTTAGTGAAGTTCTCTGAAACACTTAACATCCAGTAGATGACCAACTCTCCCAGTTTGCTTGGGACTGATCATAATGGCCCTAACATTCTCCTCAGCTTGTCTAAACTTTAGCCAAGTTTTTCCTGACTCTAGGCTCCTGACTTCCCTTTCCTTAGAGAATTTACTTTAGAAAACTTTCAATTGTAAATTTTCTCTGCCCCTTTGAGATGTAAATCTTCTTCTAGCCACTTGACAGTTTCACAACCCAAGAACATCTTTTTGAGGGACCTGTGAGTCAAATCTTGACATGTAATCATCAAGAAAGATGGCATGCTTTCTCCAAGTTTCTGTGGAAAGTAGGAGCCGAATTTCAATAAACAACTAGCAAACACAAATGGCCTAACCCCACTTAATGTCCTCCAGTAATTTTCCACTAGCTCTTTTTGTTGTTAGTGCCATAGAATCAACTCCAACTCTTAGTGTCCCTGTGAACAGCAGAGCTGAACCCTATCTGTTCTTTTTGAGCCATCCCCTCACCTTTTGGTGCTATATTAGACAAAGCTGCACTGCTATTCACAGGGTTTTCATGGCCAATTTTGGGGGAATGGATAGCCAGGTCCTTCTTCCTCAGCAACACGCAGCCACCACAGTATGACATCCCACAGATGGGTGGTGTGGTTCCCTGACTGGGAAACAAATCCTCCCAGGGACACATTGATGAGAACACCAAATCTTAACCACTAGACCACCAGGGCTGGCTTCCACTAGCTTACCCTTTACCTTAAAAACCTTTCACCTTTTATTTCAGTGGAATTGGGTTTAATCTTTCTCCCCTATTGCAATAGTCTTGAAAAGGTCTTTCTTGCTTGTTTAACTCCATCTGATGCATTTTTACTCTAACAGGACCTTCCCAGACATAGTACTGTCCCAGGAACCATCTCAGGAACCAAATCCCAGGAACCATCTCAGTCCCAGGCAAACTCAGACAGTTCAGCTTGTTTTTTTAGCACAATCCTGTAGCTCATTTTGGATGGTTCTGCAGCCTGCTGATCTCTCAGAAAAGCAGGAATTGCCAAAGACCATGCTGCTGTGTGTGGCGGTCTGCACATTATTATTCTACTGGACAGAGTAGGTACTCAATAAATATTTGTGCAATAAATAAGTGGAGAGCACACCACAAGGATATGAACACACTGAGGTCATTGCAGCATTTGCCTTCATTGTTAGATCAGTGCAGAATACAGGATGACCCTTATTCATTTACTCATTCATTTATTCACCTATACATTCAACCAGTAGATGTTGAGATCCCCCCATTTGTCAACTTAATAGACTTTGCTCCTATCCTTTAGTGGTTTACAGACTAGAAGAAATAGCAATGAATCAAAAACAACAAAGCAACAACAACTACCTCTCTCTCTCTCTCACACTCACACACACACACAGTCTTTAAAGCTGTGGAAAGTCCTGTGGATGATTTTATAGAGTAATATGAGAGAATGTAAAGTGAGTGTTGACTATAATTTTCTATTTTCACTCTTTACAATCTTTTAAAAGTCCTAAAACTGTTTAGAAGACTTGAGATTTGTTTTTGATCATGGTTATGGAAAGGTTGTTCTGAATGTCATGAGGTGGTCCAATATATTCTTGTCAATATATAAAATTGTTAAGAAGGAAAGAACATGTGGATGTACTGTGTAGCTACTCTTATACTAGCTACCATAGAAACATTTTGGCATATTTTGGAAACCATTCTTAATATCCTGAATTTCAAAGAATTATTTAAAATATTAAATAATGAATTTCAAAATTCTTGCTTCAGAATATGAAGATGAGTCCTTTGAGAGAGGCTATCTTGTGAGCTAATAGAACTCACATGGCCAAACAGATGGAATTTTGCTACTGACATAAGTTTTTCCTATCAGTCTAGGAAACAAAAGTGATTTCTGTTCCAAGTAATACAGGAGAAAGGGTGACGTGGCCATGTCTGATTAAGATTTATGGATGGGCATCCAAGCATATGCCACTTTTATGCCTTCTTTTGGCACAATAGAGTAGTTCAATATGAGTGTGTTATGTGTGTTTTTGTGTATATATATATATATATACACTTGACTTCTAGAGTGCTATCTTGAAATGTGTATATAAAGATAGAGCTATTGTATGCTTGCTATGACTATTAGGGTAGAATTTAGGATGCTTACAAATGACTGAAAAAATGTTTTCCAGGTCTCCTATCTCAGTGTTAATCTAGCAGTCTCTATTCAACCTCACAGAGGTTCTTGTGGGGTCACCAGAAAGGGCTAGATTGAAAATTTGTGACATACTTCAGCAGAGGCGTCAGCTAACAGGATGCATGTTTCACAATAAGCAACGTTTCTACCTGCCTGCACACGTGTTAGTCAAATGGTACAAGCCCAGAATACAGATGTGAAATTGCTATTTGTATTGGTTAGGACTATTTTAATTGCAAATAACAGAAAACTCAACACAAACTTGTATAACCAACAACCACAAGTGAATTTATTGACTTGTACCTCAGCAGTCCAGATAAAGGATGCTTATGTGACTTGGCAGAGTAAATAAAATGCCTAGTCACTAGGCATCTGATTTTTTTTTTCTATCTCTTTGCTCCATCTTCCATGGCACTAATGTTCTTTTTCATTTCTACATGGTGGCCCTTGGATCTTCTTTTATGACGATTGCAGTCCTGTACCTCATATTCCCTCATCGATTCATGGGGAAAAAGAAAAAGGCTACTTCCCTGTGGTCTCCCTGGCTTATACTGGGTTATGGGTCAGCCTTTAATTAAACACCAAGGTCAAGGTCATGGTGATGAGATGAACGGACTGGATTAAGTTGGTTCAGGCCTACCTCAATGGCATTGTTACTATACTGTGGGGAGAAGTAAACTCCCTCTCCAATGAAAATCAGGCTACTTTTCATTGAAGAAGAAGGAAATAGATGCATTACATTCTAAAGTTTAGAGGTAACTATTAAAAGTCCCTATATAATTATATAAAGACTGACTAGCCATCAATTAGTCTCTCCTAACATGGCTCATAGGGCACTGAAATGATATCCTTGTAACATTCCTTCTCTTGCCCACTTGCTTGGTGCTTTCCAGAAAGGACTCTAGGATTATTCTCCTGGGTTTGCTGCACGCCTTCCCTCTACTCTGCTACTTCTCTTCTCCACCCAAGGGTCTCTAACCTCTTAGCCTCTACCTATTTTAAGATGCACATCAAATCTCTATTCTTTTACTTACCCAAACAACAGCATTTGATGGTCTATCAGGTAGAATCTCAGTGACTCAGTATAACTGGACTCCACATCATTATCTAAAGAAAACTATTTTTTTCCTTTTCTTGAAGACAGGTAGGAACCAGTTTTCATAAACCATGATTGTCTAATCTTTTCTTCTTGAAAGGCAAAGTTATTTTCACCCAGTTCTAAAACAAAAATTCCCTTTTCAAATATATATATATGTATATATATATTCCCTTTTCATCAGGATGGGCAGAATGATTCCTTAAAATGCTAAAAGAAAAATGTAAAATTAATTTGAGTTTAACATTTATATTCTGTTGCAATATTACTAAATTATATCTTTGAGAAGAGATTCAAAGAGAAGAGAAGGCCGTTATAATTCATGCTAACTCTACTCAATTTTCCTATTTTTAGATAAATTAATTAAAGGGTAAGATGATAGTAATAATAGCAAACACACATATAGTGTCTACTATGTGTTAGGAAATGTTCAAACGTAATAATTTATTTAATTCTCACAATAGCTCTATGATGTAGGGAATATTATTATCCACATTTTAAAAGAGAACTATGCCACAAAGTAACCAAGCAACTTGCCCAAGGGGCATAACTAACAGGTGGCAGAGTTGGGTCATGAACCTGGGCAGTTTGACTTCAGAATCCATATTTTTACTTCTAACACTATACTACTATGAATAATTAAGTCTTCTGAGTTGGTGGTAAGCCAAAATATGACTTAGATGAAATGATGGAATGTAAGGTCAGAAAGATGTTTCTATTTATTTTATTTTTTTAAGTCTAGGTTAGTCTTCTATTCAGAGAGAATCTGAAACTTTTGACTACTTCTATGATAATTCTAGGTACTACCAAATAGCTATGTGTCCCACTTGTTATGTGAAAGCTAAGATGGGATCATTGAGTTTGAGAATTTGGTGGACTTTCAGATCCTTTAGCTCAATCTCCTATCATTTTTATATCATTTCTGTGAGTCTCTTCTAGAAGTTCTTACTTATTATTCCATGATGAAGATCTAAGTCTTGGTTAAGAATTTTGGGAAACAGGTAGGAAATAAACAGAATTGGTCTTTCAATAATTCTTATAAACTGGACTGATATAGATCTCATATATGCTATTTCAATTTTTTCATTCTTCTTTCTAAATATGTATTCATTATAATTGTCTACTATTAAACATATTAAGAACTTGGACAAATGTATTTGGGTTTAGAAAGACAGACTGAATATGTATAGGAAAGCATTGAGCTTCATGATTTTTATGAAAAACAGCCATTTCTATTAGACATAGGAAGTACTTAAGGGATATGTAAAATAAAATCTGCTATGTGTATTTTTTCAATAATTCAGAAAATAATTTTCATCATAGGATAAAATAAGCTCTGCATTTTTTTTGGTGTGGAAGATTGTCCATGAGCTAACATCTGTGCCAGTCTTCCTCTATTTTGTATGTGGGACACCACACAGCATGGCTTTATGGGCAGTGTGTTGGTCTGTGCCTGAGATCCGAACCTGGGAATCCTGGGCTGTCAAAGCAGAGTGTGAAAACTTAACCACTATGCCACCTCACCAGCCCCAAAGCTATGCATTTTTAAATGCAATTGTTTAAATGATGATTTCTTTCCTCCAGTTGTAAACATCTACTTATTTAACAAGCACATCTTCTAAAGTTTTGGAGTTTTATTTTTACATCTGGAAATGAATCTTTAAGTTGTATGTTGATGATGCAAAAACTGAACTGCATCACTAATGTTGCCAGATGGTCGGATTTATTCCATACTTCATAATTTCTAAAACCCATAAAGTTAAAAGTTCATGCCATCATATTTCATATTGATTTTAAATTTGTGTGAGTCTTAGAAATATCTATGGCATGAAATCAACTGAAATTCCAGCTCATTTATATAATTCAAAGGATACTTTTAATCTAATTTATTAATAGCATTCATATGACCACAAATGTAAAATATACCACTACTTGTCCCTTGAGCACATCTACCACTCCTTAGAAATGTTTCTCTGCTCTGCAACTTGTACGATCAGTCAATAAACACTTTTTTATCAATCTGAGGACTGGAAGTAATCAAGATTTGTTTGTATGTTGGCCCCTTCTTACTAGTGAATATATTATTAAATCAGCACTTCACAAAGCTGACCTAAGCCAAAATTGTGATGTAAATAAAGTTAGTCTTTGGTCCTCCTCTTTCATTTTTGTTTTGGACTCTCCTGCTTTAGTGCCTAGTTCTGACCCAAGGTTTTGATGTTACCAGAGGCTGCTCAAAGTCCTCAACCTTGATCACCTCAACTGGACCTACTCACCCACCCCAGAAGCAGTCCTGCCTCTTCTCTGTCTTCACCTGGCACCCGGAAGACCCACTGAGTATTCTCCAATTGCCTGGCTGATTATGTTCCATTTCCATTGACAAGGAGGGATGAAGAGTTAGCAAACTAGTGTTCAAATATTGTTTGGGGAAAAGGTCTGAATGATTTGAAAATGGATAGACAATAAAAGAAGAGGGTAGAAAAACAGTGTGGTATAACACACAGACATTTTACAATAATGGAGATAGCTGGTTCTTGCTTCTCTCATGGCAAATCATTTGCATAGTGAGTTTTTTCTGCAATGAGATTTTAAATCTAATTTGCCTCCTCACAATCATTGATGGATTCTAGTAAATATTAATAGGCCACTGCCAGTTCAAAGGTTGCAAATGAGGAGGTAGTGGCTTAGTTTATTTAAAACAACATTTTGATTCTAAAAGTAATGTTTTTTTGAAGTATATTATGAAATTTAAGAAAATTAGAAAGAAATTTAAGGAAAATATTCTCCTTGAATTCAGATACTGTGATAAAACCACTTTTAAATGTTTAGCACGTTTCCTTTTAGTATGATTTCTATACAAGTTTCTACATAGCTAAAATCATGCTGAGTATATAACATATACCCTTCTGTTCATGTAACATTTTTATTGTGATTAAAACATCTTTTTCTGGGCTGTGGTATACATCTACTATATGCTATTGATGTATAATAATTTATTTACCTAATCTTCTACTTGTATATTGTCTCCATTTTCCTTATGAATAATGCTATAATAAACAACTGATAATACATGCAAATAGGGCATTTTTAACCACAAGTCATTTTTTTCTGGTTTGCGTAGAATTTATGGCCAGACAAATCTCCTGACTCTCTTTACGTAAACTCTTGTCAAGCGAGGTCTACCCTATGTCATTCCTACACAATTGGTTTCTCTTGCTCCCAAATCAGGACTTTAGCTTTCTTTTTATTCAGTTGTGTTTTTTGAACCCATCATCTGTCAGAGTACTCCTGGATTTCAATTTTGTCATTTAATATTTTAGCTATCCCTTTCAGCTTTATACTTTATACAGATTTAATATTCACATCCTCTATGTTATACAAATATTTTTATAGGAAAGAATGAAGGATCAAGCCCTACATAGAATACCCATAAATGCTATGTTCTCAGTTGACCTCTATCCATTTTTACAGTCACTACTGGATTTGGAATATCAGCCTGTTGAGTATAGGCTCATCAAATCCATATTACTCAAACTTCTCCAAAGTAATATCATAACTGACTTATAGAATTTAAATTTCCCTGTATATATAGTATTTCCTGAATTGGCAGATGATATAACATTATAAACCTGCCAGAGGGCAGAAATTCATCTTTCTCGCAACTTGAGAGCACAAGGCTTTATACTCAATCAATGCTCAGTGAACGTTTATTGAATGAGTGAAAAATATATATTGGTTTGAGTGTCATGAGTTATTCTTAATAATGCTTTTATAAAGGCTTCATAAAGCACTTACATTTGCGTCTCTAGAATTCCAGGGTCCTCTCCAAATCTCCATACTTTGCTGAAAATTACAATTTACAATTATATTCACAATATTTTTTTATGAGGATGTAATTGACCTGGGCCTAAACAATTGAAATTATTAAAGTGGCTTGTTACTCTCCCAAATTTCAAACTCCTCTTCACTCTTTTAGCTCTACCTCTTCTTGTCCAGGATGACAGTCAAACAGAAGTTGAAGAACACTCTCTCCTGTGAACATTACAGCGAGCTCTTCAGACACTGACATGGTTTCTTGCTTGTTGTTTCTGCAGTGTAGGAAGTTTTATGAGGCTTTATGGTCATCCTAATTTGCTTATGAAATTCAGCTTATCCTGGGCCCTAACTTTCCTAACATTCTTCCTATGGAATTTTTTGTGTTATTCTTGATTAGGGCATTTTACTTCACCTTATTTTAAAATGTACCATATGCAGGGCTGACATGAAACTGCTGTGCGATGGTTAGCTGGGCTGGTTGGTTATTGCTTCTGTTCCAGTTGGTGTGTCCATGCCATGCTTATTGTTTAATATTTTGAATATAATCTTGTCTCTTTAAAAGCCAGAGCTTGTAAAACAGCTCCCTCAGCAGCCATGTTATTCTCTACACTCGGTGCATCATTTTTTCCCTTCCAGTTCAGTCATCAGTTTTATTTTTTAGAAGCTCACCTTTCTCTAATGCCACCTAAAATAATATTAAAAGCTCTCTATATGCAAAACATTAAGCTAGGAATTAAGGAACAACCTCATAATATCACCCTTCTTACACTCCTTGAGGGTTAGAGCATATTTATATCTCAATTTTCAAAAAATAAAATGTAAATATAAATTTACATCTATATTTGTAGAGCCTAGATATTATGCTTGATGTGCTAACTTTTTATTCTATATTATTAAGGGTAAAATAACATGATAGGCTTCTCTGTGTATTTATTTTTGCTACACTTCACTAAAAAGATTTCCACATTAGATACATGTAAGGTAGCAATTATAACCTTTCCTTCCCCAAACTTCCGAGACATTTCTTTTATTTATCTGCCAAATATTTTCTACTATAACTAATTGATTCACGAAGTACTTATGGAACACCTATACAATATCAGGCATAACACTAAGGTTCTTGGGTTAAAACAATAAATGAGATACCACCATTATATTTGTAATCTCACCATTTATTATTTGTTTTGTGGCTTTTCCAATCAGATAAAAATCAAATAAATCTTGCCATATTTTTCTCCTGCTTCCTCTTTCACTTATCTATTCCTTTTGAACTAAGTAGGCACCATTTACAAGCCCCATACCATGAAGTAAAATGGAATATAAAAAAATATCTACCACCAGGAATTTAGATTTTCTGATCATTTTATTCGGTGCATTTGTGGTTTCAACTACTGAGCACACATCAAAGCCTTTTGAGGAGGCTTGTTTGACTGACTGCTTTTAAATTAAAGATGCAAGGTCCTACTTCAGATCCACTTACTGAATCAGAATATCGAAGGTAGACATGCAGCAATGGATCACTTACTAAAAGCTCTGCCGTTGAGTCTCGTAAGTATTCAGGGTTGAGAACCTTGCATATACCAGTGTGAGATATTTCAAATTTTATGTATTACTAGACCTCCTTCCTGTTTCTTCCTTCTAAGAATTATTAGATACATTATTAATGCTCTATTTCCTTTCTGTTGTCTTTTAGAATATCTGGTTTTAAAATTTTATTTGACATGTGTCTTCTCTATTCTTAAGATTTCTGACTCCTGTGCTTGAAAGTTTTTTAGTTACCTTTAAATATTTCAATAGTTTCATGTTACTCTTACTCTGCTCTATGATAGTTTCTGTAAGGAAAGACTATCTTCATGAATATTTAACCAAAGAAAAGTAATAAACTAAGGTAATTCTCTGCCTAGTTTATTGTCTATGTTATATGGTGATTCACACGGCTTCCTTTGGTTTTTTGGCAGGTAAATATTATGTCTATTAAAATAAAATAAAAATTAAAAAAGCATTATGTTAAACTCTTTCAAAGTGGTTAGGATTATCTTAAGTAATAAAATATGTATTCCTTTTTGTTGTGATGATAAATACCATACTTGTTTAGAATGTGGATTACAAATTACAAATATTTTGTTTTGTCTTTGGTAGACTATTCTAGATCACACAGAAGATATTGATGATAATAAATAGTTTCTTTTTCTTAAATTCAGTTAAGAATATCTATCATTAAATTTGAAATCTAGAGGTTTTAGAATAATATCTTATTCACAGTGTAGTTGATGTTGATCTGAAGAACAGAATTTGAAACCCGGTTCTGTTAATTAATTACATGAGTTGAATGCTCAAAGCTTTATCTTTATCAATAGTAAAGCAATAATAATAGTAATAATAATAATGATGATCTCACTGTTTTCAGGGAGGGTTTCAACGAGATAGTATATGTTAAATTATTCTGGTTATTGCTTGGCAAACGGCCAGGAACTTGTGAAATCTACTTCACGACTTAGTACAGCATTTATTATGACTATTAGTTTGAATGTAGTATTATCACTATTAATTTTGAATGAACAAGTCCTTGTAACCTTATTAGGAGATTAAGGTAGGTAAGTGGTCTATTAATTTTATAAGCAAGGAGAAGAAGGCTCACGAAATATATTTTGTTAATATTTCACAGTATGAGTGACTCACAACCTTCAGACATTACACTCTCACATGAAATGACCTTCACAGGTGATTTAGTAAATAGTACTTAAAGTCTGCTTGGGTTGCAAGGAGTAAAATGGGTGACATTAGTCTGGCACGATATATCCTGTGGAATCAGAGTGTAACTTTTATTTTCTCATTTAGCTTCCATTGAGTGAAGAATGCAATTTCATTTGAGCACTGAATTGGAGATTCAGAGAACTAGGGTTTTATTACCAGCTCCATCACTGACATACTGTGGGCCATTAGGAAAAAGTTACTTTTCTGCTCCGAACATCAGAATTTCCTTCCTTAAAATAGAAATAAATTTGGTGGCTTGAGAAATGATTTTGGATTTGGCAAATACATGTATACTTAATATTCTAGAGCATTTGATTTAATGAAGTTCATTCTGTGTTCATAGTACAAAGAAGTAGCAAATAAATATATATGTAAATGATGATGATGATGATAAATAAATAAATCACTACATAGGAAATTATATCATCCAGTGCTGCCATATTTATGTAGCATGCTGTGTAGTGTTACAAATGTGGAACAGGAAAATCATATGTCCCCTTCCAGAGCATGGCCAACCATCCAAATTAGCCCTCTCCAGTGAGAGCCAAACTGGCATCACTCTCCCAAGAAGTTGACCTGAGTGCTCATGTTCGATCCTGGTGCTCATAAGCAGTGGTGTCATTCAGTGTTTGTATGATTGTATATGCACAGGTGTATGTTAGCATATTTGTACATCCCCGAACTACGGATCAAGGGGGTGTATATAAAACAAGGCAGAAGTGAGTCAAGCTGCAGAAAGAGTGGGATGAAACAAGGCCAGGAGAAAAATGATTTCCACCAATAATAAAGTGATTCTAAACCCATCTTCAAACCTGTCAGGAGATTCTGGTGAAAACTAGGAATCAGGAAGACAGCCAGAGGACTGGAGAGGTGGATAGCCAGATATGATAGGGAGTGGGTTAACTGCTGTCTGATGTTCCTGTGTGTGTGCTCGAGTGAGAAGGATATGGATGTGAGGACAAGGGTAAGGGTGGACTGGGAGGATGCTTTTTTCAAGTCTTTAACTAAAGGGGAAGGAGCTTTTAATAAGGTCCAAGGTGACTCTCGTTTGTGTAGGACTAATCAGGGTGAAGCTGAGACTAGTCTTAATATCCTGAGCAGAAGGGAGGAAGGCACTGGCCACCAGAGAATGTCAGTGAATAACAAGTATAGTGACATTTCCAGGTGTTAATGTCTTTGGGTCATTCACATATCCTATAAACATGGATTGAGGTGATTTTAACCCACTAGGTAGAGCTATATTTAAAAACACATATTTATTATTAAATAAGTCTGGAAGACTAAATAGGCAAAAATATCAAAAAGCAATCTGGAAAGAAGAAGCAATGAGATATCAGTAATTAAATGCAATAAATCACAAGTCAGAAAAGAGAATAATAAAATGGAAAAAAGCTTTAAAATATCCCTCTTATGCATAGAAAGGAAATTTTGTTTTTTAAATAACGGTAGACATAATTGGCTTAGAGCTTTTTTGTTGTTGTTGTTAGGATGAGATTCACTTGAAGCAGAGTTTACAAAAATATCATAAAAATTCAGACAAGTTAAGTTGAACATAAAAATAAAAATCATTCATTTTACACCTCTCTCTTAAGTTGAGTGCCTACTATATACCCATGATTATTCTAAGCACTGGGGTAAAAAATGAGAACATAGACATAGGCCCCATCATCATGGATTTTACATTATAATGGGAGAGAGAGAACAACAAATAAAATAATTTTACAGTAAATAAATTTTAAAAATCAATGAAACAACAAACAAAAAAGACATCTGCAAACCTAGAACTACACTTGTGAAGAAGAATGAATTTCTGTTTGAAAATCATTTAATAAATTAGCATTCCAATAAAAGATTAATTGATTTAGTTTTTCATACTTTTACCAATTAACTACGAGAAGGAATTCTAGAAAGATGGCAGCACTCATCCCTTAATCCTTCTCCCTCCCAACTTCCATGTATTATGGAATAATATAACAAAAGGAGGCATAAATTCCACCCCAAAATGGAATCCCTCGAGCCTCCTCTGAGCTTTCCAGAGAAGAAAGCAGGCACCAGATAACATTCCATTATCCTTGGTGCTCAGGGAACGCCAAGGGACCAGACATTCCAAAGTAAAATTGACACTTTTTTTTATTTGCAAGTACCCATCTGTGAAGAATACAATGATCGGTTGTACAGTTGGGTGTCACTACCGTGATTTGTGCTAAGGCACCAGCAGCTTTACCCATCATTGCTTTTGTGCTAGCATTGCAAAAGTCAATACAGTTCTTCCATGAGGTCCAAAAGTGATGAAATTCAAGAACATTACTTAACACTTTAAATATTTCAGTGCCACTTGTACTTTGTGCCAAACATTTACATAAAACAAGATCTTTCTGGCTGCTTTGTTGGTACTGATACCAGGTGAATACAAACAAATGAGCAAGTCCAGTCATGTCTGTAGATTCATCCATTTGTAAGAAAAAACTACAGTTCTGCAGATGAGATAATATCTCATCTCCATGTTTGCAAGTGAATCTTTAATTTGACAAGATACTGTGACATTGAACATTGGCGCTGCTGTGAATGCTTTTACTGATTTTTCATCAGCATGCTTTGAGCGATATCAATGGCCCAAAGGTTTATTAAACTCCAGCTATTGTGTGTTCTTCTCCAGGCAATGTAATAAGAGAACATATGCTGTAAGATATTACAGTGGCTTCTGCATGTCTACTTTGAAAATCCATAGCAAACAGTTTTATCTGTTAAAGACTTCAACCCAACTATGCTTAAAATGTTTAATTATTTTTTCTTTAATTTCTGAATGTTTTGTCTCAAAATGACATTGTAACTTAACTGGCACTATGAAACTATTTTAAAATATTCTGTTTCAAAATACACAATAAAGAAAATTATTAGCATGTATAAAGATGAAAGAAATAGCATTTTGTCATAGTTCTATTTCTTGGTTACAGTTTCACCCAGGTTCTTTGGAGTAGATTTCTCTCTTCCATGAGTCAAATAATCCTCTACTATGAAAGGTTTCTTTCTCAGCACCTTTAGATGTAGATGGTGCACCTGTGGATTGAGAAAATAATTGTTTATTTTTTAAGCCAATAATTATTCCTTAAATATAAGAAAAATATGTTTCCTCTATTTCAAAATAGACTATTATTACATTCTAAAATAATAAGAATTTTACATAATATTTAAAAGTTTAGAAAATTTTTCAAAAATTTTGAAAATGTTACGCAAATCCAGACAACTTCTATTTCTTTTTGTGTTTCTATGTGGGTATAACGAAAATATCAGGATTTCAAAGTAAGATTTTTTTGGATGATAATGAGTTTACAAAGATTACAAGATGTATAGTCAGTGATGGTGATAGAACAGTATAAGTACTAATTAAAAATTGAGTTAATATATGAAAATGCACATATTTACATGCTACTACTAGATTTTAGAAAACATAAGAATACACAAGCACATATTTCATTAGCAGTAAAAGCAATGATGTCCTACATGGCATGTAGTTTCTGCAAAAGTCCATTGTACACTTGCATAAGAATGAAAGTAAAGGAGCAAATAATGTCTTTATATTATTATGAAAATAGTTTTGGCCTTGCAGAACCCCTGAAATGGTCTTGGAAAGTTCTAAGGATCCCTCAACTAAAGTTTGAGAACTGTTGTCCTACTGGAAAAAAAAAAGGGTGGCTCATGAGTAAAGTAAGCTCAATTATAGAACAATATTAACAAGTTACAATTTTTACATCTGCTGTTTGACTAAAAATTTTAAATTCAAACTACATTAATATTAATAAATTCAAAGAAATGTTTTTCTAAGGAAAAAATCTTGATCCACATATCTACACACATTTCTATATAAGTATGTGTGTCTGTATGTTTGATTTATAAAAAATAAATTTTATATATAACAATTGACAAGCTATAATCAGAACAAAAATTTAGTTAATTTTTGGGGGAAAGAAGAGTCAACAACAACTTTATGAAAGTGATTTCATCACGTGAAATCCATGTCTGTTACTGATAGGTATTCTAAAATATTTCCTTAGTCAGACAGCACTACACACTAAGAACGTTAATCCCACAATTGTAAAAATTATTTCTTTGGGACTCATGCCCAAATGTGTAATCAAGATGATAGAATCAGAATGAAAGATTGATGCTTTTAGATGCTATGTAATGGTCACTGAATTGTCAAGTCATGGATGCTCTGGTCTGGAAGGAACCTTAATGGCTCTCTAGTTCAATTCCTTATACGTGTAAACATATTCTACAGTTTCCCTGACAAGTTCAGTCTCTGCTTAAATGCCTCTAAATTAATGGAGAATCCACAATTCTATAATTTCTCACTTTTATATGGCATTTTGCTAGAAGTGCTTCCTTCTGTATAACTGACATCTGCATTTTTATTTCCATTTATGCCCATTCATACCAATTTGACCCTTGAGACAGAGTAAGACTGTCTGGCTCAGTCACTAACTAGTAATACAACTTTTGAAAGTCACATAAATGATCTAGCTCCAAGCTTTCATAGGAAATGCTTGGATTCAATTATCCTTAAGGTTCCTTTAAGTCCTTCCTGCTCCAAAAATTGACAGCTCTCTCTCTCTCTCTCTCTCTCCACACACACACACACACACACAGACACATGGATCCATACCAGATGTGTGATCTTACATCATGTTTCTAATCTTTGGGATTCTAATTTCCATTTCTTTAAATTGTTAAAAATAGTATCTACTCTATTTTTATGGGGTTGTTTGAAAACAGTAAAAATGGTTTAAGTGAAAATATTTGATAAACTGTGAGTACTCTACATATTAGCAACTAAAACAATAACTGGCTTAAAATAAAAATTAACATTGTGGGAAAGTGAGTAAAGGGAAGTAATAAGTAGCATATGCAACTGTTTAGTTAGTCAAAAGTACATACAAATTTATTGATATATAAAATAATAGCATTTGAGGGATTTCTGCCTCTAGTATGGTAAATAAGCTCATAGTAGAATGACCCTTCAGGAGATAACTACAACATACCCTAGAGAAAACACACACAAACAATTCTACTTGATGGCTCTGGGGAGTGAATAAAAGCAGATGTATACTGGAGGTGAGCTGGAATTTGGGTGTATGTAAAGGACTGTCATGGGTTGAGCTTCTTGTTTTTATGACCTGAGCCTGAGGCTACCACAGTCACAGTGCAAGGTGGTGAAGGGCAGCTAAAGAACCAGGAGACAGAGCCAGGGTGACCATTGCCTCTAGAGAATGGGGAAGAGGTCCTGAAGAGGAGAAAGCCAAAGAATTCTATATATAGACTGCCCCAAACCTCTGATTGACCCTGGGACCATGTATACATGGGACAAAATCCAAGTAGCTGCCACTAGGGATCAGAAGACTGAACTGAGATCTGCAACACCACCCACTGCAGGTGGAACAGAATTTGCAACTGGAGCGCAATCAATTTAACTGTCTGCTAACATACTCATATCAAGAATAATGGCCAAAAATTTAGCAAATTTGGTGAAACACTTAATTTTACAACTTCAAAAAGTTTAGTGGATCACAAGTAAAATAAAGACAAATAGAATGCCTAGTCACATCAAAACGATTCTGCTTGAAAACCAAAGAGTAAGAATCTTGAAAGCAATTAGGAAAAAATATTATTTGAAAGATTGTAGTTTTCACATCAGGTACAATGAAGGCCAGAAGACCATGGATAAAATCTTAGAAGTACAGAAAGGAAAAAAAACTGTTAAGCCAAAATTCTACTCCAGCAAAAAAATATGTTTCAAGAAAGAAGGTAAAATAAAGGCATTTCATGTTAACAAAAAACAAGTCAAAACATAAAACAAACAAAAACAATAACAACAAAAAGTTGTCTGCAGGTCTGCACTTCAAGAAAGGCAGTTCTTTAAGTTGAAAGGAAAGGGTAACAGAGGGAAATACAAATCTTAAGAAATGAATGAAAAGCATCAGAAATGGCAAATATTTAAGTATATATAAAGGATGCTTTTCTCTTAATTACTTTACAAATAATGGTTTAAAGCAAAAATTGCAGCACTGGTTATGAAGTAAGAATGCATGATGTGATGCATATGACAACTATAAAATAAAGAAGGGCAGGGGATGGTAAATAGGCACATAGTGGGTTGGAATTAGAAATATACACACATAGCTGGATACAGTAATAAATATAAATATCTGTGTATGCTTGGGTTAGTATACAAACATATATCTCCTAGGTCTGTTCACTGAGAAGGGATGAAAGCAGTGACACTCCATTTGCAATTAGCATGTATAGCGCCCAGATCGTTGGTTCTAAATATCTTTCTCTAATAAATGGAACCAAGGAGGTGTGGTTGATTCCAGGGCGTAAGCCACATTTTGATGCCAGAAAATAAGGAAGTGCTCTAAAAAGGGCGGGATTGTGTTAAAAGGATCCAAGAAGCAACCTGAAAGACCTCCCAATGGCCAAATCTAGAATAGTCTGACAACAAAATAAATAATGATGGTATTGTTATATAATCCATAGAATAAAAATAATCTGTGAATACACACGAATATAAATAAATAATATTTAAGGGAGAGGGAACAGTTCTTCCTTACAGAAGAATTCCAATTAATAAATGTATAAGGAATGAAAGAAATAGATTACCCCCATTAGAAGACCACAGGAATAAATTTTGCAGGAAAGATCACTGATGTATGCTAAAATTAGTGTATGAAAGTTTGAGGAGAAACAGGATATTTGCATAGTCTCAAAGTATCTGCTCCAATAGGTACCTATTATCTACAAATAGAAAAATAGTAACTTTACACTGGAGAAATCCAACAGATATCAGCTTAACTAAATGATTATAATTAATGTCACAAGTAATAAGACATATTGACATCATGTATCCCTTGATATATTGCACTGAGAAGGTAATATCACTTCTGTGTACTTTTGCCAAAAATACATAACTTCAGTCTAATCATAAAATAACATTAGACAAACACAAATAACCAAGGAGATGTCTTCAAAATGGTCAAGATCACAAAGCATAAGGAAGACTCAGGTACTGTCACTCCTTGGAGAAGACAAAGGTGAGAGACTGAATGTGCAAATGGACAATGGCCAGGCCATATATAAAAGTAGAACTTTGACTTACAATCTGCTGCAACCAGTCCAAGAAGTTGGCCCATGATGTGCAGTAACCAGTCCAGAAAGTCAAACTACTGTTTGTAGCAACCAATACAGAAGGCCAAACAATATTCATGTATTAATAGGCACCTAAAAGCCAGGATTTCATTAATGTCTGACAGCTTCTGTATTTTTTCCCCAGTTTCCAACTTGGGACTAACCAGAAACACCAAATAACCCATAAGGAATCACAAACAATGGTCAACTTCTAGTTAGCTAGCCTACAGCTTCCATATGCTAACAGCCTCCAATCAGGGCAGACCTGAAGTTTGTCCTTTTTTCCATTGTGAACTTGCTCATTCCTCTGCCTGCCTTTGAGTCTCTACTAAATGCAAATAGTGGTGGCTGACTCCCTGGCTACAGCAAGCTCTGTACTTTTGCTTGTTCTTATTTGGGTGGTCTTCATTTATTTCCATAAAGGAGACCTGACAACTGAATGCAATATGAGATTCTTGGGATAGAAAAATGACATTAGTGTAAAAACTGGTGAAATTCAAATAAGGTCTCCAGTGTGGTTAATAGTATTTTACCAATCTTGTCATCTGAGTCTGATAACTGTAATATGATTACAAAAGACAATAAAATTAAGGGAAGCACTGTGAAGGGTCTTTGGGAACTCAGTACTATTTGGGAAACTTTTCTGTGTGTTTAATATTGTCTCCAAATAAAAAGTTAAACAACAAACTTCTAGAAAAAAAAAAAAAACAAAGGAGAAAATCTCTGCAATTTTGGGAGGCAAAAAGCAGAAACCACAAAAAAATATATTAAATTTGGCTTTATTATCAAATCTTGTTTTTCTCTTCAAAAGACACGGTTAAGAAAACAAAAACATGCCAAAAACCAGGAATAAATATTTGCAATATGTGTATTTGCCAGAAGACTCATAACCAAAATACATAAATAACTTTTTCAACTCAACAATAAAAATGGAAAAAA
Source organism: Tapirus indicus (assembly GCA_031878705.1). NCBI lineage: Eukaryota > Metazoa > Chordata > Mammalia > Perissodactyla > Tapiridae > Tapirus > Tapirus indicus. Next base: position 8,177,535 of record CM062933.1, read on the forward strand.
CCCTATAAAATGATGAAAATACTTTCACTGCCACTTCAGAAAAGAAGATAAATTAATGGCCATAAGCACAAGAGAAGATGCTTAACACCATTAGTCATCAGGAAAATGCAGATAGAAATGAGATAGAGCCACACACACATTAGAATGGATGAGACTGAAAAAGCTAACAATACCAAGTGTTAGTGAGGATGTGGAAGAACTCTTGTATACTGATGGTGGAAATGTAAAATTAGATAACCACCCAGGAAAACAATTTTGCACTTTCTTAAAATTTTAAATATACAACTAACATATGACCCAACCATTCTACTCCTACATATTTACCCAGGAGAAATACACAAAGACTTGGACATGCATGTCCACAGCAGCTTTATTCATAATAGCTCCAAACCGGAGTTAACCCAAATGTCCATCAGCAGATACATGGATTAGAAAAAAAAAACTAGAATGAAGAAATTACTGAGGCATGCAATCATGTGGATGAATCTCAAAAATCAAAAATCTGTCTGTGAACAAAGCCAGACACAAAAGAGTACATACTACATAATTCCATTTACATAAATATAAGCTCCTTAATATTGACAGAAAACAGATCAGTGGCTGGTTGGGTTGAGAGTAAAGGAAGGGATTGACTACAAAGGGGCATCAGGAATCTTTTGAGGGTCATGAAAGTATTCTGCCTTTTAACTGTGTGGTGGTTTCATGGGTGTGTATGTCTGTCAAAATCATTTAATTGTGTACTTTAAATGCATGCAGTTTATTGTACCTAAAATATACTTCGATAAATTTGATAAACATAAAATGAAATAACATAATTTAGAATTTGGAGGAGTCTCAGAGATCAATTAGTGGCCTTCCTTGAGGAGGAGAGCATAGGTTACAATCTAGATCTTTTGCTTCCCAGTCTGTGTTGTGTTAACTACATAAATATGTATCCATGTATACATGAAAATTTAGAATAAGATAGGATATTCTGTAAGACTTTGACTCCTTTTGTTTCAATTCTGAAAGCAACTTATTCTCAAATATGTACTGCCTGAACTGGCTACTTTGTCTTTCTTGCTAAAAGAGGAGAGGGAAGGCCACTGGGTTCTCAGAACATATTGGTTTGTCTGGCATTTCCAAAAATGATAGGAATTCCTATTAGGATACATTTCCAAGACCTGGAAATGTTTTCAATAAGCTGTGAGGAGTTTTGGCTCAACCTCCTGTTCAGTTCATGCCTTTTGGGCTTCATGGAACACTCAGTCTGCAACATGTGCTGGAAACCTGGATGAGGCTATGATTGAAACCTTCTGCTATCACCTCCACTTGCTTCTCCTTTCATTCAGTGGTCCATTTCCACCTGCTTGGGAAAGTAAACCTCAGAGCAGCAGCAGAAGTGGGAGGTAAAGGTTAACCCTTCCTAGGTCTACCAGCTGGGCCTCGTGGCCTCTCTCTTATCCAGCACATCTGAGCTAGTCACAGAATCTTCATCTTGTCATTTGCAACACTCTGCTCAAAAGCAGAATGGTTTGAATATTATTTTACATGGCATACTCCAACATTTATCTGGAACAAAAAATTTTCAGTTCACTTCAAACACGTTACGGAAGCTGTGGAATGTGCAGATGGTTACTAAGCACTTAGGGGGCTTAAAGCCTTGTGGGGGAGACAGATGTAGTAGCTGACCATTTTGACTGCATGCATGGAGATAAGTGTCTGGGTATTCACACAGGATATTCTTTTCTCCCTGTCAGACTGAATAAAACACAAAAGAGTGATTTTGACAAGGAAAGGTCTAAAGTTTATCTTAAAAAAATAGAAGAGGGAGGCCAGCACGGTGGTGAGCGGTTAAGTTCGTGCACTCCGCTTCGGTGGCCTGGGGTTCGCGGGTTCAGATCCTAGGTGCGGACTGACGCACCACTTGTCAAGCCATGCTGCGGCGACATCCTATATAAAGTAGAGGAAGATGGGCATGCATGTTAGCCCAGGGCCAATCTTCCTCAGAAAAAAGAGGAGGATTGGCAATGGATGTTAGCTCAGGACTAGTCTTCCTCACAAAAAACAAAAATAGAAAAGGGCAAGGTACAAGTATAAACTTTTTGGGTTGTGAGTTTCCTTATTTGTGAAGCAAATGTTTGGATAACCTTAAAACCAATTCTACCATTTTGTCTTTCTTCGATGGTGATAGAAGGATGTTCCATAGGATGATGAAATGGGTCACCTCTGAAATCCAACTCTTGGAAATTACTCTGTGTGTATAAGCCCCAGATTCTGCCAGCCTTCTTTCAGGTCCTGGGGACTCTAACAAGGAGAGTCGGTTCCCCTAGCAATTCTTTCTATCTTCTTGTGTGTGGCTGTATCCATTCTCAAACTTTTGGCTCATCCTGCTAGATCTTTACAAAGATGCAGATGTTTCTTAAAAGTGGCAAAAAGATCAAAGAGACTTTCTGTGCCTGATGTGCTGGAATGAGTCTGAGTTCTGTTAAATCTGATTTGGACATATTAAATAAAACCAGAAAATAGTGGTTTGCAAAGTTTGCTGGTGAAGTATGGAGCTTCATGGGTCAAAATTGCAGCACAAAAAAATGCCAGATTTAATTGTCTTTTTCTTTTTAATTGTAGCTAGAGATAGAAAACCAACAGAATGGATGCCGCTACACATTATGGCTAATTTGCTTTAGAATGTTAGTGCTTCTGTGATTTCTTAGCTCAAGTCTATGGACTATTGCTTGCTTCTTTTTCATTCTAAATATGACCAAAGTGTGTAGCTACTAAATGTAATGATGACTCAAAGCAAAATTTAATATACAAACATAAAATGAGCATTTGCTTCTTGCAAAGTGCAGAATAGGAACTGAAGAAGCAGATAAAAGCATTACATAGTTCCTCCCAACACAGACGACACATGCTGAAGGGGAAAATAAAACATTCATGTAACTGCAAAACACAGAGTCCCATAAAATTGTACAAAAGGTTTATGGAGTTTGAAGAGAAGGAGCTCAAATCCAGTTGACTTAGATTTTATCTTTGATGTACTTAAGCTACTTCTAATACTGTTCTCTCCCTCACACCCTGGTACCTGATGAGTCCCAGGCTTGGTGTCAAGTGATTAGTAACTCTGGATAAGGTTTTAAATGATAATTAAGGTGTTTACAGATATGACCTGCCTCAAGTGTGTTTGCATTTTAAAGCTATAAAAATCCATTGCAACACAACTATTGGTCTAAACACAGGCAGGAGGGTTGATATATTTGCTGTAGGTCCTTGACTGTGTCATCCTAACATCTTTTAATTCAATCAGTACATTTAAATATAACAATAGTGCATCTTTGAGTTAGGTGAGCTGTCTGAATGCGTTCTATAGTTCTCTATTTTAAAAGCTCTGGATTGTTAGTTGCTATCTGTAGTTTGAACATTTCTGTCTGAAATTTGCATTATTCTGTTGTGATTTTCCTATGATTGTGACACATTGAATTTTTAAATTAAGTGTGAAGGAAGGAACAGAAAAAGGTCTGATACAGTAGATGACACTTCCCCCCTGAGTTTGGACAAGGGCTAGCCTGAGAGGTATCTGGTGAGCAGATTGGACAGAGTCATCTAACGTAGATGGAAAGGAAACTTTGAATTTGAAAATATCAGAAAAATGCACGTAACTAGAAAAAATATCCCAACCACTGGATTCAGATCCTCTCAATGTGTACTTTTCTCCTACAACCTAAAATTATCTTAGGCACCAAGAAAGAAGCCTCATGAGCTTCTTTTCACTTCTAAAATTCTGTGATCCTATAATCTCACTTTCCATTTGTATAAAATTTCCATACTTTGGCATTGAATTCAAGTAAAGCCCTATATATGAGGGAAAAGGGTATTATCACTCATTTAATTTAATAAATACTTACTAAGTAACTTTTGTGCTTTGGACTTGTGTTCTTACTGAAGACACAGTGGAGTGAATGGCCAGGCTCTCAGCTGGCTTACACTCTAGTCAGGATTGATCTACTCATTAAACATGAAAACATACCAGAAAAACCACCCAAACATTTACAGGACATAGATAGAGAGGTAGGCATTTAATTTCCATTTTAAATATTCTTTTTCATTAGTTTCATCACTTTTAATTATTTGGAGTGAAGGTGTTTCTTATATTAAGGAATTGAGTTTGCAGTTCCATCCTTTAAGAGAAAGACTTTTTAAAAATTGTTAGAAATTTCAGGTACTGCCATGATATTTCTAAAAAGAAATGTGTTATTTGTAAATCTTGGGCAAGAATGAAATGCAAAGAATGTTTTCAGCATAGCTAAGCAAGCAGTGTGTGATAAAATAGTTATTAAAATATAAAGAATAGGGGGCCGGCCCAGTGGTGTAGTGGTTAAGCCTGCACACTCCACTTCAGCGGCCCAGGATTCCTGGTTTCAGATCCTAGGCACGGACTTATACCACTTGTCAAGTCATGCTGTGGCGGCCTCTCACATACAAAATAGAGGAAGATCAGGGACAATCCTCCTCACCAATAGAATTTCATTCTAAAATGGTTTACTTTAGCATGGATTCTTTATTCAATATTTAGCATGGGATTCTTATTTTGCACTCTAGCTGAGAGTGTTTACTTACTGAGGTAACAAAAGAACATCATTTCATTATAAAATAAAGACTGCCATAATGAATTAATCAACAATAAGAGATAAGGCTCAAGAATGGTAATATCCACACTTTTTATAGGGGACAGTGGAGAGGACAGCCAACTGAGAGAAAGGTTTGCATTGGATGATACTGAAAAGAAAGTTCTGGCTCTTTAGGACTGCTGCTATTAATCACCCACACATCCTTTTCAAGTATTTCATTTTACTGAAAGATGACACCCATCCTGTTGTTGCTGTCCCCACCCTGTTGTATCTGCCTTGAATCCCAAAGGTCCTTTAATCAGTGAAAGTTTTTGCATCTGCTAAGCAGGTGGCCTCTAGGCATAGTCAAGTTGCTAAGCCATTGCCCAGAGGGTGTTGTTAAATATTTGTAGTCCAATTGGTGAAATGGTAACATTCATGACTTGAAAGTCTGGACCTTAGTTAATGTTTTGTATCATTTTGTCTTAAGAAAATAAGAAACTTATTATGTATCTGAATTTGAATGATAAAAACCCTTGTATCTTCACCTTTCCCTATCTTTGTACCTTACTGAATGTCGTAAGCCCTATCTGGAGTGAGGCTCTGAGGATACATTGCCCGAGTCAAATCCTGGCCTTGATGCTCACTAGCTACATGTTCTTGAGCAATTTAGCTACCTTTGTTCCTCAGTTGCATCATCCATAAAATGGGAAAAATCACTATACCTAACTCTTGTGATTATTCTTATATTAGGTGAGGAAAAACGTTAGAATAATATCATATTTTTAACATAGTCTCATACATTTTCACCTGTTATCATGCTCAAAATTTTCCACTTCCTGATGCCCAAATTTTATATTTGATTATGGGAGGACAGGCCTGAATTCTTCTTACACCTCTTTCATCTTTTCTTTTTCAGTTTTTCCTGTTCAATAATATTGAAACTCGCACAGCACTTTGACTTTGGAGCAAGTCATCATATTCTATTTGTTGGCTTAAATTACACAGAAGCATTTGCATTATCATGAAGTTCTCTGGAAAATTCTATTTTCATACCCATTCATTTTATCAAATGGATGAGCAAGAAAAACAGCCATAGTTAGAGATAAGAACTTTTGGGAGAGTCCTTTGCCATTTGGAACAAATTTATCTTATTCTCTTTGGTTGTTTAAACTACACAAGTGGCACTTACATTTCACAGGTATTCTCCAGGAAACTGAAGTGTTCATAAATTTAAATTTTAGTCAATATGTTAACTGAAACAATCATGTTTTGAGGTTAGCATATCAGAGTAAGCTTTTTGAAAATTTTTTAAAACTGTGATCATAATGGATTTTAATAAAAAAGCAAGTTGTGTTTTGCTAAGTAACTTCTGGAAGCAGTTATGCCTTGATATTGAATTAGAGCTTGCGTGGCCAGAAGCCAACTCAGACCCTAGAAGACTAAATGTCATTCCAGCCTCAGGAATGAAAAAACAACAAACCATCCCAAAGGTAGCACAGGAGCAAATGTCCTGGGAGAGAGCAGGAACGTTTCTTTGGAGCCTGTGCATGGGTAACCTAACTCAGGTAAAAACCAGAAGAGGAAACAGACTTCAGGGTGAAAATGGTAGTTATTTTTGTAGTGAGAAAAGATATAGTTTACTTTTTCTTCTTATAACAATAAGAAAGTTTAGTTAAGTGTATCGGGACTATCAAGATACTTTCAGTTTCATGATTTTTCAGATGTTTATAAAGTAAACATTAATGATATATATTGGAAACAATTGACAAAGCTTTTCCAAGAAAAAGGAGGCTGTTGGATTCTTAAATTCTTTTTACTTTCTCAATTTACTTGCTATGCAGTTTAGTGCTGTCCATAAAGAGGAGTGAGATATATGACTATTATTGTAGAGTAATCTTGTGCTGACGGTTGTAATATAAAAGAACATTACATAGAAAATAGTTGAGAACCATTCTAAGTTTTGCCACCTTCCTGAGTTTGATTTTATAGATTGAATCTCAAAAATACCACATTGGGATGGGGTACAGAGATGAGGCAGCAGAACCATCCTTTTAGTTTTGCTCCCTTTCTTTTCATAATATCATTAGTGATGTCTTAACAAAATCTGAGACTAGATAGTATAGAATTTGGAAATATTATGACCTGCTTCTTCACTGTTAATTAAAGAACTCTAACTTAGCTAGTGTATTAGGGTTCTCTAGAGAAATAGAACTAACAGAATACATATATATTCTGTATATGTGTGTACACACGTGTGTGTATATATAATATACATATACAATCAGCCCTCCATATCCATGGGTTCTGCATCCACAAATTCAACCAACCTCAAATCAAAAGGCCTACAATGGTTTTGTCTGAACTGAACATGCACAGACTTTTTTCCTTGTCATTATTCCCTAAATAATACAGTATAACAACTATTTACATAGCATTTACATTGTATTAGGTATTACAAATAATCTGGAGATGATGTAAAGTATACAAAAGGATGTGCATAGGTTATATGCAAATACTATGCCATTTTATATAAAGGACTTGAGCATCTTGGATTTTGGTATTTGAGGAGGGTCCTGGCACCAATATCGAGGGATGACTGTTGAAAGAGAGACAAAGAAAGAGACATTTATTTTAAGGAATTGGTTCACATGAGTGTGGTGGAGTCTGGGAAGTATAAAACTTGCAGAGTAGGCTGGCAGGTGGGAGGTGCAAGGAAGAGTTGACGTTACAGTTCAAGGCAATCTGCTGGCAGAATTCTCTCTGTGGTGACCTCAGTCTTTTTTCTTTTAAAGCCTTCAATTGATTGGATGAGTCCCACCCACATTGTGGAGGGTAATCTGCTTTACTCAAAATCTACTGGTTTAAATGTTAATCTCATCCAAAAAATACCTTCACAGCAACTAGTATTTGACCAAAATCTGGGTACTGTAGCTTAGCCAAGATGACACATAAAATTAACCAATATGGTCATCAATTGGTGAAACTGAATGACCTATACAGAAAAATAGCCTAGTGAAGGATACCCGGTAAAGAGATGAATACCTGTGCTTCAAAAAAGCTTAAAATTAATGTGTTTGTCTGTGCATGTGTGTTTATCCATGCAACTATGCTCACACACATTTAAAATAGGCTTGGTGTTATATTTTGGCCTAAACTCAGAAAAACAAACTACAAAGTTGAGGTAACTGTTTAATCAATTTCCTCTCATTCTACTATTATACGTAAAAAATACTATTTCAAAACAGTGAGATTTCAAATTGCATTTTTATTTTGTTTCTCACATGCTCCCTGAGTATTTTACTGTTTTAGGTTATTGAGGATAATTGATTATAATCACTAATGGTTCCAATAATTCTTGATTACTCATAAAATACTTGATTACATATTAATTGCCTACTTCCTTCTCAGACTTCCTTTGAATTATATTAAATCATGCAATATCTGACAGTTTAAGTTGATATTCATGTTAGTTGATCTCAGCTGACATTTCTTAGTCATTATTACAGCAGCAACTGTTAGAGTTATCTCTAAGAAAGTTAGGCGATATTAAGAGAAGAATGCAAACATAAATATTCATATTCAATTTTATTTGTTGTCTCTCATCATGTTTAAATTATAGTGAAATGTACCTAAATACTCCTAGTCTAAACAGAACATTTAAGGATGACTGTTGAGTAGAGTTTTCTACATGAAGATTCCAGATAAGAAGCATTCACTTAATATGTGGAAAACCCAGTTCTCCTGTTTTTCTTTTAATCTCACTCTACTACCATACTTGCAACACTTCTGATGCCAGATGTATGGGATTTTTTTTCCCACACCAAGCTTGGTGTCCTACAATTTAACTCAATTCTGACAGTATCTGCCCGGAGATAGCATCACATCCCACAGGTTAAGGGTTCAGTCCCACTTCAGATGCCAATTGTGACTAGTAGGTCCCTAGGTCACCCACAACTTCTGTCCAACTTGACTGCAAATTGGAGATTCCCATAACTTCCTCCCCCTTAGATTTGATTATTTGCTAGAGAAGCTCAAAAACTCAGGGAAACACTTATGTTTACCAGCTAATTAAAGTGTCAACTGAAATAAAGAGTCAGGGTAAAGGTTAATTAAAGGAGTTTATTTGGTATTCAAGGTGAGGAAATGAAGTCCTGGGAAACAGCCCAACAGAGTATTCTGAGGAGGTGCTTTGAGGTCTAGAGAGCTGAGTGTGGTTTATATACCTTTAACAAAGCAGTATATGTGCAGGAAAGGGCTCACACATCTAATAGTCATCTACTTCAAGGATAACAAGAGCTTTCAGTTATATGTCAAACAAGGCTTGGAATGCTGGTGTTGTCTGTGGTGGAGGGAGGCAAGGACCAGGGTGGTTACTCTTTCCCTCAATCTCTAAGAAATGCAGCTGGGAAATGTGAGAGCAAGTTACCCTTTATCTCTTCCTCTTGCCGATTCATCCTCCTGTGTCTTCAGCCATGGGACAGGGGTGCAAGCTCATTTAGACGCAGGCTTATGAGTCCTGCGTGGCTGCTCCACAGAACAGCATGGATTTCTGTACCGACTTTGAGCCTAAGCAGCTCACTTGCTAGACTCGCCCGTTAGCCCAGGGAGAGGAGTCCCGGTCTCGCTCACAAAAGGGTGTGTTAAAGACTGCGGATGCACAGCCAAATGAAGAGATACATAAGGCAGGATATGGGAAGGAGCTCAGAGCTTCTACGCCCTCTGGGAGCTGCCATTCTTCCTGAACCTCCACATGTTCACCAACCTGAAAGCTCTCTGAATCTTATTCTTCATTTCATAGGCATGACTGATGCAATCATTGGCCGTTGGTGATTGAACTCAATTTCCAGCCCCACTCTCCTCCCAAGAGGGGAGCATAGGGGCAGTGGGACGGAAAGTTTCAACTCTCTAATCACATGGTTGCCTCCACTGGCAACCAGCCCCCATCCTTAGGTTACCTAGGGGCTTTCTACAAGTCACCTCATTAACAAAACAAGACACTTGGCTTACTCCCAACTTTTAGGAAATTCCAATGGTTATGTGCCAGTAATGGGAAGAACACTAAATACATATTTCTCATTATAAATCAGAATATTACACTTAGTAAGTCCAGGGACTTTAAATAGTATTCAAAGTAATAATTCTTGTCCTTGTAAAGGTTTCTATATCACATTTGCTCTGTCAAACACTAGACTGATTGGCTTTAGAATTAGTTACCTTGTAGCCAAAGAAGTGATGAGCAGGAAATAAATAATTTGGGAGGTTCATTTCCTTTGAGGACTCCCAAGTAGGAGTCTCAATATTTATAGTATTTTCCAAGTTATCCCTTACTCTCACCCCTGTCTCTCTTTCCCACATGAGAAATGCTCATATATGCTGAGAAAGTTGCCCTGAAGATATTACAACTTCATGTTCTCTTTAGTATGTTTTTTTTTCCTGACAACGTGTAGCAGCCACCATTTTCAAAAAAGCAAGAAGAGATGTGGGAATAGAAGGGGAAAACAGGGGAAAGGTATGGGATAAAATGGGACAACACAGTTGATGACTGAAGATCCTAGGAGTGATAAGATAGAATGCACCTAGAGGCCCTTGTACATGCTCAAGAAGCTGAGACATCCATGCCACCTCTAATTATACTTTCTCCACTTGTTTTCATGCATGTGAAAACTAAGGAACAATACCAACATCCTGGTTCAAAAATGTTTACAATTTATGGAATTTTTACTAATAATCTATGGACAGACTAAATGACCTACCATATCATCTTGCTTTGAAACACTTCTTTTGACTTTCCTGAGGGATCTCATAATTATTGCCCCATTGATCTTTATAGTTGTTTGGAGATTGTATTAATTTCCTATTGCTGCTGTGCATATCACCAAAAACTTGGTAGCTAAAAACAACATGAATTTATTTTCTCACGGTTCTAGGGTCAGAAGTCTAAAATCAAGATGTCAGCAGGGCTGTGTTCCATTTGAAGGCATCAAGGGAATGCTTCCCGATTCTAGAGGCCCTCTGCATTCCTAGGTTCATGACTCCTTATTCATATCTCTCCAACTACTGTCACATCTCCTGTTGCTCACTCTGATCCTCCTGCCTCCCTCTTATAAGGACCATTGTGACTACATTGGACCAACTCAGATAATCCAGGATAATCTCCTCATCTCAAGATCTTTGACGTAATCACATTTGCAACATCACTTTTAACATGTAAGCTACCATATTAGTAGGTTCTGGAGATTTAGGACATGAACTTCTTCAGGGAATCATTATTCAGCCTATGACAAAGATTAAGAGGGCACAGATTATTATCCAATTTGACAGATAGAGAAACTGAAATAATGGAGTTAACAGAGGCTTTTATGAGGTTCTACTCCTTGTTAGTGGAAGAGACAGGGCTAGGATCTGGAGTTCTGGACTCTTTAGACTGTGAGAGTTCTCTCTGATCCTATTGGAGTTCCTTGGACTGGGACTGTGTCAAGCAGGCACTTGTACTCTGATTACACATCTACCCAGGATAGACCAGGCAGTCAGTGACAATACCTAAAACCCAATGCTTCCTAGTTAGTTGCCCCTGAGAGTCATGAGGTTTGAATTGGGCACTTCTACCACTGAGGCAACTATAATATTACTGTGGAAGATGATTACAAAATGGAGTCACGCATGTCAAGGTCACCTAAAATGGAGCCGTGAGGCCATTAGGGAAGTGGGGCTTATGCATGTCTCTACCCAGATCGAGTATAAAGTTTTGAACTGTGCTTCACCACTGTCTCTTACAGTTTATGCCTCTTGTGTGTTGACATTACTAATAAGTTGCATGCCTTGGATCAGAATTGTGAGAGTCACTAAACAGCATGATAATTTCTCACTGTTGGCATACTACCTTAATAAGTATTTGAGCAATCAAGTAACTTTTGTTTTTGTGAGGTCACCTGTGGACAATCCTCTAGACTAATCATGGACAAAAAGTTGGGCTGACAATTACCAAGAACAATGCAAAGATAATAGAAGCATTCATATTATCTAAATATTTATTATTTGTGTCCTACCAATCAGAAAAGTTATAATTGATGAAGTAAAGGGCATCATAATAGGAACATATTTACAAGTCAACTGACCCTTTATAAAATTAATTCCCCAACTGAGAACTAAGTAATACTCTGCCTTACTCACCTTCTTACTGATTTTTAAATATTGTAAACACTAAATAATACAATGTAAATACAATGAAAATCAGTTATAAGTGAAAATCCTGATTTTGCAATACAGTACGAAAGAGTTGCTCAAACCATAGGCAAAATCATTGACAAACTAGAATTGGCATAGTTAGACTGCTTAATACTGATAAAGAGAAAATAACAAATAAATAAAGGATAATAACAAGATAGATGCTTCTAAAGAGAAGGAGATTTGATTACCAAATGATTAACAGCAGCCCTTGGGGAACTTGAAGATCTTAAATATTTTTGTACTCTTTATGATCCCATTGTAAAGACCAAATATGAAATGAAAAATATTGTCATTCATGGCTTTCACACAATATGTGATTAATTCTATTTTGTTTTTGTCCATTCTAAGAAATAGGTACAATTTCACTTATACTTTGAATGTTATTGAATATAAAATAAAACAAACATCTTTAGTTTCATTTTTGAGATAAAAATGTCACTTGATCTTTTTAAATTCAATAATTTCATCCTTATCTTGAACAATTTACTTTACATAGTTTTTCCTACCACAAAGTTTTCAGATAATAAGAACTTTCTGTATTTTGGATTCTGTAGCCCACCTTTGGCAGGCAGGAAAGCATTTGAATATTTCTAATTCCAACCACCAGCATATGGTTGTAAAGCACAACTTAAGGCTACCAGGTTTTTGGCAGTGTGTAGGAAGTTTTGAAGTGGTAAACAGGACCAGTGACACACACTTAATTGAGCTTCCTGGAAAGACAGTTTTGTAAAAGACTTTCTTGGGTCTTACGGGAAAAAGAATCCTTCCTTCAGGGAATAGACAAACAAACCTCTTAGAGGGCTTACAGGAGCCAGAGAAACCCCTTAAAGATCTCTGAAGTGAGGTAGAGTGTGTGGTCACTTCTGACCAGCAGTCACCACAGCCAGCATCAGCAACATGTTTCAAGAGAAAGGTGAGCCTGTGAAGTCCTTCAATCATGGTAAGGCCTCTTCGTGGCCCAGAGAATCAGAGAAGCAGGGCATGGCCCTAATTCTAGGGGGGGTGGGGGGCGGGGGTTGATGAGAAAATCTATTAGGGATACTTGAAAAGGCAGTTAACAAAAACACCTTTTGTTGGACAAGACACGGGCCACTAAACTGTTAAGATACCTATGTTAATTATTTAGTAAATCTGTATGCAGCTAACCCAGGATATTGTTATACAATTTTCAACTATGTTGTTTCATTGTTCACTGAGTTCCCCAGGTAAGAATAATTTTAGATTTTATAAAATAGAAATAGTTGAATTTGGGTGAACACAGTTGATTATTTGGAGGTTTCTATAGTAATGTTCTATCAGAAAACGTTTTTTTTTAAATAGTATACTGACAAGTGTAGTTTGAAGAATTGGTGCCTGAACAGGAACTTTCTCCATCTTGAGTGTTTTCATAAAACTTTGTAAACCATTCTATTATTTCATTCCCTCCCCTTCTCCTTCTCCTTCTCCTTCTCACTCTCTTTCTCTTTCTCTCTCTCTCTCAATATGTCTCTCTCTCTCATACACACACAGACACACACACACAACTTGTTTGTTTAGTCTTCTGCCTCCTCTGCTAAATTGTGACTTCCTTAAAGGCAGGAGCTGTGGCCTACTAATGATTTAATTCCAATTCTCGTAATTTAAAAAAAGTGGATTAAACGAACCTGTGAATTTGAATAATTTAATGTCATGTTTCAACAGGTGGCTTTATTTTTCTTTATCAATATCTGGACTCATTCACCTTCGCTCAAATGATAAAACAACAAAATGTGATAACTGGGAACTTAGATGTAATTCCAGTAATTTAGCAATATTTACCTCCTAGAAAGAAGGAAATAAACAAGATGATGTTTTATTATCATTTCCAGATTTATCATTAATTCTAATTGATTATATGTAGATTACATGAAAGGAATATTTGGGAGCCTAGGTCCATGCTGGAATAAAATTCTGAGTGATAAAAGAAGCTATAATTTACTACAATTTCCTGGGTTTCTACTGTGCATTTTTGCTAGACATTTTACATGTAATTTTTATTTCAAATATGCAAGATACTTAATTGTAGCTCCTTTTTCCAGAGGAAGAAATTAAGCTTAGCAATTTTTCCTGCATCATGGAGAAAAAAGCTCATAAATGGCAGAAACTCAGAATTTAAACCAGGGGCAGTCAGACTCTGAAGTATTCTGGTATGTCCCGGGTCTTTTATATTCTTGCAAAAGATACGCTCAGTTTGGGTTACAGGAGAGTGAGTTGAAAGGGACCATTCATTGGCTACTAGTAGCAAATTAGAGGTTTATACATAGAGTCCCCTTTCAACAAACACTTCACCTTTGTGAATTCTGAGTAAAGTAGCATCTGTAGACACTGTTGACCACAAAGTATTACTGACTCAGCTGTGCAGTGATGTAGCAGGCTTGTACTCTCATTAAGTACAGAAAGTCTCTAGGCACAGATGACTAAATTATCCCTCCCCTTCAATTAGGCCTTTTACATGTGGTGCTCTGGCAGCCTATCTGCCTCTCTGTTCAAAGTAGAGAGGAGGTTTCCCCTGTACTACACTATGTTTAGCTTGGATCTGGCAGAATAATAAAAGGCAAATAATCCTGGCAAATGCAGAAACCACTATGTTTGCATTAGATCCAACCATTGTTTGAATCTACATAAATAGACTTTTCTTTGTTGGATATAATTTGAGCTTATATACTATGGTGTCCTCATCTTACCTATAACTCATGTAACTGCTGTGGTCAGTCTGTGGATCCCTTGCAGATATAGTCTCTGTTTCCAGGTGGTATAAGCTTGATACTGATGACTGCTCTCTCCCTGGTTTTGTTAAAAGATGATTTGAGGAGATACTTCAAAGGACTATTGAAGCATAGCTGCTTCATAAACATAATGTATTTGCCTCCATAACACTTCTTCCAAAAATTTGAGCTTATAAATGGAGATGATTTATCGATGTTTATATCAATCCATCAGGTGGGTGAAAGCTAATATCATCCTTAAAATTAACACCTGTGTGTCAGCTGCGTGCTGGGTATTATATTTATAAGCACTCTCTCCATTGGCATCACCCTTCCAAACACTGCTCCTGTCTCTCTCTTCACAGGTCCCTTGATAAATCCAGATGCAGAATGAGGCAGGCTACAGGCAAGGCACATATGGATTAATAAGAGCACTAGATTGCCCTGCCTGGAGACTCAGGTTTTCATTAGAGAGTTGACAATAATTAGCTGTGTGATGTTTAATGAGTTACTTAGTTTCTCTGAGCCTTGGTGTTCTCATCTAAAAATGAGACATTCACCTAATTGACAGATGAGTCTCCTTTCAGCTCTGCCATTCAGTAGGTCTATTGACAAATGGCAAGGACACCTCAAGGATTTCTCCCCAAAATGTAGAGGCTTAAGAGGTTTTTAGGCCTTTGGTGGTGAAAGCAAAATTCAGGGAGAAAACTATTAAAACAGGGGCCTCCTGAAAATGGGCTTTAAGGAACGGGGGTGAACACGGCGTTCCTTCATGCCCTGTACCTGTCTTGCAATCTCTGCCTTAGGTGTGTTTTTCCTTTCTCTTGCCTTGACTGTGCATCCAGTCTACTGATCAGAACTGCCCTTTCTATCTCCTCTTCATTCTCAGCTGTCTCTGCTGTTTTCTTAATCACTCACCCACACTGTGGTGATAACCATCCAACTAGTCTCTAAATCTTAGTCTCTCAGAACACCAATGAATTTTATGACTTTCTTCCAAGTTAAGATTCTTAAAGCAAAGTCTGTTCATGTCACTGTCTTATAACACAATCAAACTAAATAAAAACACCAAGAGTGAATTCCTACTGAAAGCAGAGTTAAAGCAAACTCCATTCACCTTTATAATTAGGCCCAAATACTATTTTCCAAAAATAATTCTCATTACTCTTCACACAGTTCATGTTTCAGCAACTCCCTTGTGGAGTTCCCTGTTGATGTACATTGATGTGATTGTCATTTCTGTTCTTTCTGAGAAAGTTTCCAGAAATGTCTTTTCAACTACATCTTTCCAAATCTCTGTACACCAAGTCATATCCATCCTTCAAAGTTCGGCTAAAATATCACCATACACTCGAAGTTCTTTATAATACTCCATTTGAAAATACTGTTTTTATTTAATATTCCATAGCATGCTTACACTCATCATATTCATATCTCTGTAACTCTCTCCGGCAATTAGTGATCTCTCTCTATATACATTTATTATATATATAATATATATGTTATATTATATTATATATATAATCTAAGTGTAATCCTTTTCCTAATTTTATATGCCTTACAAATAGTAATTGCTCAATAAGTATTTGATGAGTAGATAGTCACAGAATTCATCAAGTGGTGTAACGTATTATGATTCTAAATGGGAAAAAATAGAACCAGGAAACAGAAATGATAATAATAATAATCAGTTGATGGATTTCATTGCATTTCTTAAAAGAAAGCTTGTTTTCCTATTTTCAGAAGGCTTTAAGATCCTGAATAGTTGCTGGAACTTGAGAACTTCCCTTTTTTGCTCAACTGATCATTTCATCACCATTTTATTTCTTAGCTGAATGATCATTTCCCTTCATCTTCAAATAGCTTTTCTGTTTCATACCACATGGCATATATATCAAGTTTTCCACTTTTGTTTGTGTCTGACATGGCTCACTAATTTGATTTTCCAGTTCATATAGCCAATGTATAAATTATTCCATCCAAGCTTATCCATTGCATGTGTGGTATATTTTGATATTGCTTTGAAAGAAAATAATGAATTTGCACTATTTCTGGTAAGAGTTTCAAGAAAAAAATGTAGAAAATATGCAGAGTTTTAAATAGTTAACTTGAGTTTTCAAAATTTATGATCATGTTCCTTTCTTTGTAAGATTTTTTTTTTCTAATCACCCTTTGTTAGGAAAGTTAAAATTCATGTGGGTTGAGACAAAGGGAGTATATCAGATGGAGTTTGTTTGAGCACACCAGAAACTACATTTCCTCAAAGAGTGATTCATTTTTTCCTAAGATAATTTATTTCACTTCTCTGCAATTAAAACTTTTTTTTTCATGAGAACAATGGAAATGTGTACCAGGAAAAAATTTATAACTACTAGCAATATAAGTTGTGTTTGGGGATTAAACTTGGAATTTAAATCTTTATATTACAGTTCCATCTTAATTGAGTAAAATATATGAGCATGCCCATGCTCTTACCATAGGAAAGAGATGTCTTCAAATTGAGGAATTAGGATGATATTTTGCTTGTTTTTCCTATGACATGGTAAAATGGGTCATAAATGAAAATGAGATTGAAAAAATTACCTATAAAATATTTATTTAATGTTACTTTTCAGAATAATTGAAGAATATATAATATCACTGATAATGATTATAAAATAGACTAAAACTATATGTCTAAAATACTATATCTCTGTGGCCATCAAATCCTACAGTAGAAAACTAACACTCTTACTTTATTTCCCAGTTATATGGTGGAGTTCCCTAAGGGCTGTTCATACTACAGTTTCTAAACTGTAGTCACTACACAGTATCTGGCCTCTTCTTACTTCTCTTTGAGTCCAGTGACTGGAGACTGCTGCCTATAAATCAATTTAGAAATCTTCCTGCTGTCATTGCTGATGATGCCTATCATGAAAACAGCAATGTCCCAGCCAGGTTGCATTCTCTGTATTTGCTTTCAAAACCATAGATCCTTCAGAATCTGTCAGGGAAAGAAGATGACCTCATTTGTCACCTAGTCTATAAAGCAGTAATTGTAAAATCTCCAGAGTACAGTTATATCTGTTTCTGGATCTCAACCCTCTTCCAGAATTCCAGAATCTCTTGTGGAAACATTTTTCAACCTTTGCATTTGTCAATATTTATTTTGTACCTATGTGTGCATGGGAGTGTGGATGCAAGCTCTTTGTTTTGGTAGTGGTAGATTATTGGTTTCTATGCTTCAATCATCCCTCTACCCATGACTTCTTCATTTATCTGGTGGAGCTTTCAGCAGTGACCGTATCTAGATCAGCCTTGGTGAGAGGATATCCATGTTTTTGGCTGTTCATCTCTATCCCAACTACTACGGCTAATTTGTATATGGACCCATTGAATAATTACAGTAGCTGAAGAGAAAAATAATGGCTGGTAGTAATAGGACAAGTCATATTTCCCATCTGATTTTGTGATGCAGTTTGGTAGGCTTTTACACTGGACACAATATCTTGAATTCTATACCCACTCTGAGAGGTCCATTCACATAGAGGACACATTATCCTCAAATTCTATATCCACTCTGGGAGATCCATTTCCAGATATCTTTGTCACCAATCTTCCTGTCTTGTTCTTTCCACATCCTAGACCAATCTGACAACCCGTTAGCATTGCCTGTGAGTTGGTGTAGAACTCTAAATCATGTGGTCTATTTTTCCATTAAGAATGGGCAACCACATGTATTGCTTGAAATTTGCCTATACATTAGTTCATAAGTGGGGACTGAGGAAGGGTTAACAATACAATAGGAGTAGGTGTCATGAGAATCTGATCTATCTGCTCAAACAACATACTGTGTCTTCTGGCCTTGTCAAAACATATTGCATATCTCCCTTCCATGTAATGATAGTGATGCTTCATTCACTTAATCCCATGGCTTATTGGGTCAGCTAACACCTAGCTTATTGTAAGAAGGTCGACTGGTATTAGCAATTTGTTTTCTTTGGTCATGTTTTCAGTCTTTACCAGAGTTTAGTAGCAATGAAATAACTGCTTCTCCAAAGAGTAGTAATCCACCCCAGAGAAAATAGCTTTTCTGCAAAACTTTTGAGGTTTGCACTGATTCTCCTCCTAGGACCAACTAGAGGCTCCATTAAAGCATCTTTGTTTGCCACAGTTACTTTGATTACCATTATTCTACTGGGTTACAAGGTTTAAGTGGAAAAACTAATTGCACTACAGCTTGAATCTGCTGCAGAGCAGTCTCTTGCTCTGGGTCGCACTCACAACTAGCTGATCTATGTGTTAAGTAAAATGTCTAAAGAGGTTCACTGTATGTTGCACTTTTCAACAACTGGTAGATATTACAGGGTTCAGCAACCTGATTTTTCTTTAGAGTAAATATGCCATAGACCACTGAATCTCCAGAAATGTTATTGATATACTAGGGACTTAATTTTTAGGGACTTTATCTTTCACCCTCTGACATAACATAAAGCATTTTGACATCTAGGGTATCTAGTATTTTCTATTCACAGCTGCAATCATAATGTCATCAGTTTTGTGGATCAATGTGATATTCTTTGGGACACTGGACAGTTGAAGTCCTGTGGACTATATTATGACATGAAGTGGGAGATTTAACTTAGCCTGAGATAAGGCAATACAGGTATATTGATGTCCCTGCCAGGTAAAAATTATATTACTTCAGATATGCCTTGCTAATGGAGAAAAGTTTACGTGCCAGGTCAATAGCTGCATAACACATGCCACTGGCGGTGTTGATTTGCTCCAGTAAAGATACAAATCTGGAGGAAACTGCAATTAGAATTTCTCCTTTCACAATCCCTGATTTCAAAATATACTACAAAGCTATAGTAATCAAAACAGCATGGTACTGACACAGAAACAGACACACAGATCAGTGGAACAGAATCAAAAGCCCAGAAATAAACCCACACATCTATGGCCAGCTAATTTTCAACAAGGAAGCCAAGAACATACAATGGAGAAAGGAAAGTCTCTTCAATAAATGGTGTTGAGGAAACTAGATAGCCACATGCAAAAGAATGAAAATAGACCATTATCTTACACCAGACACAAAAATTAACTCAAAATGGATTAAAACTTGAATGTAAGACCTGAAACTATGAAACTTCTAGAAGAAAACATAGGCATTATGCTCTTGGACATTGGTCTTAGCAGCATATTTTCAAGTACCATGTCTGACTGGGCAAGGGAAACAATAGAAAAAATAAACAAGTAGGACTACCTCAAACTAAAAACTTCTGCACAGCAAAGGAAACCATCAACAAAATGAAAAGACAACATAAAAATTGGGAGAAGATATTTGCAAACCGTATATCTGATAAGGGGTTAATATCCAAAATATATAAAGAACTCATACATCTCAACAACAAAAAAATCTAACAACCCAATTGAAAAATGTGCAAAAGATCTGAACAGACATTTCTCCAAAGAAGATATATAGATGGACAACAGACACATGAAAAGATGTTCAACATCACTAAGTATTAGGGAAATGCATATCAAAACTACAATAAGATATCATCTCACTCCCATCAGAATGGCTATAACTAACAAGACAGGAAACAAGTGTTGGAGAGGATGTGGAGAGAAGGGAACTCTCATACACTGCTGGTGGGAGCACAAAGTGGTGCAGCCACTATGGAAAACACTATGGAGATTCCTCAAAAATTTAAAAATAAAACTACCATATGATCCAGCTATTTCACTGCTGGGTATTTATCCAAAGAACATGAAAGCATAAAGATATATGCACCCCTGTGTTCAGTGCAGCATTACTCACAATAACTAAGACTTGTAAGCAACCTAGGTGCCCATCAAGGGATGAATGGATAAAGAAGATGTGGTATAGGGCTGGCCTGGTGATGTAGTGGTTAAGTTCATGTGTTCTGCTTTGGTGGCTCTGGTTCACAGGTTTGGATCCAGGGCACACACCTATACACTGCTCATCAAGTCATGCTGTGGCGGCATCCCACATACAAAATAGAGGAAGATGGGCATAGATGTTAGCTCAGGGCTAATCTTCCTCACCAAAAAAGAAGATGTGGTATATATACACATTGCAATAATACTCAGCCATAAAAAAAGGATGAAATCTTGACATTTGTGACAACGTGGATGGACTTTGAGGGTATTACGCTAAGTGAAATAAGTCAGAGGGAGAAAGTCAAATGCTGTATGATCTCACTCATAAAAAGAAGATAAAAACAACAACAAACAAACACATAGAGACAGAAATTGGATTGGTGGTTACCAGAGGGGAAGTGGGGAAGGAGGAGGGCAAAAGGGGTAATCAGGCACATGTGTGTGGTGATGGATGGTAATTAGTCTTTGGGTGGTGAACATGATGCAATCTACACAGATATTGAAAGATAATGTACACCTGAAATTTATATAATGTTATAAACCAGTTACCCCAATTAAGAAAAAAAAAGGAGTCACTCCTTGATTACATTAACAATAATACACAGTCATAGATCCATCCAGCTTTTGCATTGGCCAAACAGGCCAATGGGCTATGAATCATCATCCCTGCATCTTTCAAGTCATTGATGGTTAAAGTAATCTCTGTAATTCACCCAGAAATGCATTATTGCATTTGGTTTAGTATTTTGGTAGGAAGGAGTAAGTTTAGGGGCTTCCACTTGCTTTTTCAGCTGTATTAGCCCTTAGTCCATGAGTCAGTAAGCCAGTTTGTGGATTTTCTTCCATTTGCTGAGTCTAGCTATTTTAACTCTAAATATAGGAATGAACATGTAGGAATACCAGGGTGTGTTCATTGATTAACTAGGCCCAATATGAAATGGACTGAGGCTAAAGTTCCATTTATCCCTGACCTAACTTCTCTATATATGGACTATAGTACCGTTTTATTCCCCCAAATTAGCATTAATTCATAGCCAGTATCTCTAAAGTCTGGTTGTTACTCTTTTCCAAGTTCATAGCCATCCTATGTAAATAAATTCACAGACACTTGGAAACATTTTGGAGAAATATTTACAGTGTAACGTATTTGTATTACTTTTCTCTTGATGTAACTAATTACCACAAATTTAGTGGCATAAAACAACACAAGTTTATCTCACACTTCTGTAGGTTAGAAGTTGATACAGGTCTCACTAGGCTGAAACCAAAGTAGGGCTATGTTCCTTTCTGACAGCTTTAGGGGAAAGTGTTTCCTTGCCTTTTCCAGCTCTAGAAGCTACCCACATTACTTGGCTCCTGGCTCCCTTCCTCCATCTTCAAGGCCAGCAACATTGCATCTCTCTGGTCATTCTTTCTAACCACATCTCCCTGTGACTCTCTGCTTCCCTGTTCTGCCTCCCTTTTCCACTTTTAAGGACTTGTAACTACATTGGATTCATCTGGATAAAGCAGAAAAATCTCCCTATTTTAAGGTCAGGTGATTAGCGATCATAATTCCACATGCAATCTTAATTCCACTCTGCCATGTAATCTAACACAGTTATAATAGGTTTCTTGGATTAGGATAAGGACATGTTTGAAGGGTCATTATTCTGCCTACCACAATACTATGGCTTATTGCAGAGTACTTCCTCAAGGTGATCAGACTTCCCTTCTCTAAAGGACTGCTAACCGGAGGAGAAGACATGACTTTCTATGTTGACAGCTCAAATAAGGTGTCTGCTCACTATGCCCAGGGATTTTTTGGTTATGTAGATGAAGTAACACTTTAGCAAACTGACCATCTATTTCATTCCTTGCTTCACCATAAACAATAAACGACTCTCATAGATTCCTTTATGTCAAAATACTCTAATTTTCACTCTATCCATGATACCTATTACAATGTTGGTGCTCACATTATCTCTGATGGTTAGTCATTGTTACCTGGACTCCTCTGTTCCAGAATCCATAATGAATTCAGGGAGCCCATTTCAGTGGCAGCATCTCTCACCACAATTCTTAGACTATAAAAGACAGCCACCATGGAGATTTTATGGATGCTATCTCTCTTGTTATTATTTAATTTTTCTTTTTTTTTTTTGAGGAAGATTGGCTGTGCACCAGCATCTGTTGCAATCTTCCTCTTTTTTCTTTTTTCTCCCCAAAGCCCCAGTACATAGTTGTGTATCATAGTTGTAGAGTTGTAGCTCTTCTATATGGGATGCCACCTCAACATGGCTTGATGAGCTATGAGTAGGTCTGCACCCAGGATCTGAACCGGCAAACATTGGGCTACTGAAACAGAACTTGTGAACTTAACTGCTATGCCACTGGCCCGGCCCCTATTACTTAATTTCTTAATGCCTTAGGGAATGGAGTGTCTACTGGGTCTTCCTGGTGGATATAGTCAAGGAGAGGGTGTTCTATTCGTACATAATAACTTCAATCCACCATTCCCATCTCTTCAAGTCTTGATTGCTTCTACAAATTATGTCAGGGAAATTCTGTCCTCTAATTCAGACATCTCTTTATAGAGAAGACTCAGCAATTTGGGGCATATTCGTATTTAATTGCTTATGGACTTTAGAGTAATAAAATGCTTTTGGGTGGATTGTGAAGAGAATAAGATGGCCCCTGCGAAGCAACCCCCTCAGGTGAAGCCATCACTGGGGCGTTAAGAATGGAAAGGCTAATCTATTTAGACAGGAGAGAAGAGGCTATTTCTGCAGGAAAAGGGAGCTCAGAGATATTTAGAGGTTCAAGTTTCATCAGAGTCTACCTAAAACACCCCCATCACAAAGATCAGTCTTACTCATTCCAAATAATGTCCTAAATTAAACAAAAAATGACTTGGTAAGGCTGTGTGTTTTCAACTTGAGCTTTTATTGTGAAATATACATATTTAATTTTTGGAGCCCAATCCTAAACTGCATATCCTGAGGCTACTAAAACAGGAATCTGAAAACTGAAAACTATAGCCCATAGCTCGTACTAGGAATGGCTTAGATATTTTTAAAGAGCTTTTAAAAAGAAGAAAAAGAAGACTATGTAACATAGACTGTATGTGGCCCAACAAATTCTGAAATATTTATTATCTAACCCTTTAACAACAACAAATTGCTGAGCCCCATACTAGGAAACAAAGTGGTTAAGTTCACGTAGAAGATCTGGCGTTTCAGCTGACAGTGCCACAACCGAAGAGCTAAAAATCCAGTGCTTTCTCTGTAAACTCTAACACGGTCATGAGTAGTCATCCCACCTCCAGACTTTGTAGTGATTATTCCACCTCTACTGGGGGAGTAGAACAGCTGCTTGGCCTCCTAAAGCCTTGCAGTCAGCCAGCACTATTGCTCCAAGCATTTGTAGATCATAATTCATAAAGCTACACATTATTAGCATCTCATATCCCATTTTCATCAGAGAAGATGCCATCAAAGTATTTAAACTCAACGCATTGGACACTTCAATCTCATAATTTCATACTGAGAGCCTTCATACCAAGAACTGTATCAGTCAGAAAATGGAAACCACTATATGTATTTCAAATAGAGGTAATTTAATACAAGAAATTGATTGCATGTATAATGGAAAAACAGAGAAGCAACCTAGAAATAAGCAGCCCCAAAATAAGCAATAGCAGGAATTCCTTAACACCTCTAGGACTATTAAGAAAAAGAGAAGAGATGATGTTGTCAGAGCCCAGAAGCGGGTCCAGCATGCAGAAGCTGGAGTTATAGTGGGCCTGTCTATCAAGAACTGGAACTATGGAGCACAGAGATGCTCAGCAGATGATGGACTAATGGGGTGTGGCAGAAATGGACGAAACTGCTTTTGTTGATGCTACTTAGAGCAAGTGAGTGGGGATATCCTGTCTTCTCCTTTCCTTCTGTCTTTCAGTCTTCTGCTATACCTGCATAGACTAAAGCTATTTGGAAATGGAAAGTAAGGAAACCTGAGAAATGCAATTCCCTTCTAGACAGAGCAAGGCAGAGAAGCATAGGAACTGGACACAAAACAGAAAAATAACTGTCATGTTTGTTTTGTATTCAGCAACATGCTAAAAATCTCTTATTCATTCGGATAACTTATCTGTATATTCTGCTTCAATATGTACGTGAAATATTATATATTTGTGATTAATAATTATTTTCCAACTCTTACACTATTATTCTTTTTCTTGACTTACTGCACTCACTAAGATTTCCAATAAAATATTATACAAAGTACTAGCACTGGACATTCTTTTCTTTTCACTATTGATAAGGGAAAGTTTTCAACATTTCACCATTAAGTATGATGCTTTCTATGGGTTATAGGATGCTTTTAGTTCTTTTTTCAGTTTTATTGAGATATACAATAAATATACAAAAAAATCACACATATTTGATACAATTTGGTGAGTTTGGACATATGTATACACTCGTGATACTATCACCACAATCAAGATGATAAACATATCCATCATCTCCAAGACATTCCTTGTGTCCCTTTGCCTTGTGTGTGTGTGTGTGGTAAGGACACTTAACATGAGACCTACTCTCTTAAATTTTTAAGTGCACAGCACCATATTGTTAATTGTAAGCATTATGCTTTGCAGCAGATATCTAGAATTTATTCATCTTGTATAACTGCAACTTTATACATATGGAACAACAACTCCTCCATTTTCCCCTCCTCTCAGCATCTGACAACCATCATTCTATTTTTTGATAAGTTTGAACTAATTTAGATTCCTCATATAAGTGGAATCATGCAGTAATTGTCCTCCTGAGACTAACATTTCACTTAGCATAATGTCTTCCAGGTCCATCCATGTTGTTGCAAATGGTAGAATTTCCTTCTTTTTTTTTAAATTAATTAATTAATTTATTTTTTTTTTGGTGAGGAAGACCAGCCCTGGGCTAACATCCGTGCCCATCTTCCTCCACTTTACATGGGACGCCACCACAGCATGGCTGACAGGCAGTGCGTCGGCGGGCGCCCGGGATCCGAACCAGCGAACCCTGGGCTGCCAAGCGCGGACTAAACCTCTGCGCCACCGGGCCGGCCCCAAGAATTTCCTTCTTTTTTAAGCTGACATATTCCATTGTATGTATATGCAACATTTTTTTTTATCCATTTGTCTGTTGAAGATTTTTGAGTTGTTTCCATATTTTGGCTATTGTGAATAATGCTACAATGAACAGATATCTCTTCCAGATTTTAATTCTTTTGGATATATACCCAGGACTAAGATGGCTGGATCATATGGTAGTTCTATTTTTAGTTTTTTTGAGGAGCCTCTATACTGTCATCCATAGTGGCTACATCATTTTACATTCTCATCTACAGTGTACAACTGTTCCAATTTCTCCATATTGTTGACAACTCTTGTTATCTTTTGTTTTTTTGATAATAGTCATCTTAACAGGTGTGAGGTGATATCTCATTGTGGTTTTGATTTGCATTTCCCTAATGATTAGTGACATTGAGCATCTTTTCATATATCTGTTGGTCATTTGTATGTCTTCTTTGGAGAAATGTGGGAAAACTGAATATTCACATGCAAAAGGATAAAATTGGACCCCTGTCTTACACTATATACAAAAATCAACTCAAAATGGATTAAAGATTTAAAGGTAAGACCCAAAACTGTAAAATTCCTGGAAAAAAAATAGGGGAAAATCTTCATGACATAGGGTGCCTCTATTTCTGTACACTGTAAAGCTTTTTTACCTCATGAAGTATTTAATTTACATCTTTGATAATTGTTACTACTGTAGTTGATCTGTTTTTTTTTAAATAATTCTCTTTTGGGTTCTCCATTCCCTGCCTCTAAATTATTACATCCCACATTATCACATTTTTTTGTCCATTACCTATAAATGCTGTACAAACCTAGAATTTCTCCTTTGCATTGCTCACTATATTTATTATATTTAAGCCTCCAAAAGAAGTTTGAAAGTTGAAAGATTTTTTTCACAGTCTTCTTTTTCTCACCTTTTCCTATTCATCTCATATTCTTGCCTTTTTATTTCATTTTACTTTTTCTTTATCAAACTGGGTTTCTGTGTTGTGTGTCATGTCATATTTTTTTCTAAGTAAGAAAAATAATTTTCTTAACTATTAATTTGTTTTCTGTAGTAAAATACTTTAGAGGTGTTATCTTTCTCTAAATCTTCCAACTATGTTCTCTTTTATTCTAAAGAAGTTTTTTATAGCTGCTATATTGGGTTTTTAATATTTACTAATCCTTGACCAAAGGAAGATATGACCATATAGTTTGCCCATGGCTTGAGGATATATATAGCCCTTGTTCAAATTCTTTGTTGATCTCAGTGATGGTGAAATCCTCTAATCATTTTTATAACTGCTGGACACATTGTTGTGTACAGTTTATGCCTCAGTATCTCATATCTAAGATCCTCAGTATCTGACAGGCTTTACTTAGCACAATGTTGCTGGAATAAACTTCTCATACTTTTAGTACCTGACTCTGTAAAAGTCTTAGCATATCAAGTATTTGAAAAATTTCATATCCAAGTACGTATTGGTATCAGTATACTAACATCTCTTCTTACAGCCATGGCATAGTCACTGTAAGAAACACATCCTGAGTAACACCAGCAGTAGCACCCCAACTCTTTAATAATATGTAAGTGGCAAATTGGGAGAAGCCTAACATTCTTATTTAAGACACTATTATACAGCACACCAATATTTAATTAATTTAAAATATATACATATTTACTGATATACATTGCAAACTATTTCATTAGTATAGCAAAAATTCTCACAAAAATAGTTATTCATTTTTATTTCCAGAAATTTCTCTCTGATCCTGTTTATACACTATCCTGTTTAACTATATAATAGGAGATGATATAAAAAAATATGTAGTGACAGCACAAATATTATTTAATTTACAGAAAACTATCTATCTTTATTCCACAAATTTTATAATTTTATTTCTCAATTTTACTCTGATTTTAGTCATGAGTTCCTTGGATAATGTTATAAACTAAAGACTTCTCCAGAGCCATCTGGTGTAGATTACTGCAGACATTGCTGATAGAGAGACAGAGGACTGCGGTACTGATGTTCTTTGTATATCATCTAATCCCATACTACAGAATCCAAAGTGTATCTGTGTTCTGTATAGAACACAAGAATGCTGTCAGTCAGCCAGAGCAGAACAAAGTTTTAATCAATTCACTGTTTTTTGTTGAGGATGGTTTTGCTTCAGTGGGCAGAAATCGGATTATCCATAAAAGGCTTATAGTAAAATTGTCTACACCCTCTGATAATGGTTGACTGACTGCATTACTTTTCCTATTTCAGTTTCCTTACTGAAATATGACCTCCTCCCCTCTTCCACTGAGGCTGAAAAAAAAAAGAGTGTTAAATTTAACTGGTAACGAGTATCAGGATGGGTACGAGCTTAGAAAATGAAATTCAATATTTATTCATTCATTTGGCAAAGACTATGATTGCATATGATGTGTCAGACATTGTAATAGGCAGTGAAGGATACAAGGATGTGTAGATAGCTTTTAACCTCAAGATGCTCCCAGTCCAACGGTAAAGAAAAAACAAGGTAAAACAATCACTAGTGCTGCTGCAGGGATATAAACCAAATTTCTTCTATTTCCTCATCAGTAAGATGAACGTACAAGAAAAGTGACTTAAAATTACAACATGATTTTCCAATATCCTTTACTTTTCTCTATCCTTATTAAGTGTCAACTAACAAACAGAAGAAAATTTGACTGATTATATTCTACACACCTTGATAAGGCAACTACGTCACATAATTTAAGGCATTGGAATAAACATTAAAACTCTTTGAAGTTCTAACACACTTCATAAAGTAAAAAGAGGAATTCCATCTTAAAATTTAGTAACTTTCTCATCAGGGTTCAAATCTTATGCGAGGACAATAAAATACTGGAAATATCAAACAAAAAAAGAGAAAATTTAATTTAATTTAAATCACACTGGTAAAATATAAGAAATTAACAAATGTGAAGTGTTTCATGTTTCTTCCCCTTAATCTTCCTTCTCTGTTTTAAAATGAATTTCCAGTATTCTTCAAAGCATAATGAATTTCTTCAAGAATTTTTTTTTAAATTATGGAACAGAGAGATATGTTTTATCCAGTGAACCATGAAATTAGTCTTGGAAGAATAAACTTCCTCTGAGCATTTTGGACTTCTACTATTACCCTTTCAGAATCACATCTGTTTTGGTTCAATATAAGTTTATTCCATTTAAGAAAAGTCACAATTAGAGAGAAGGTTTTGACTATACAGTCACTGGTTTTAAAGACTCACTCTTATTGAAAGCATTCATTATATATTGCTTTTATTATATGAAAATTTAAATTTAGATAATCCATATGCTGTTGGGTTTGAGCTCACAAACTGCAATGTGTTGTCTAACAACATATTCGTGAATGATCTTACAGTTTACTTAAACACAAAATACTTATAGTTGACAATACACATAGCAGAGTCTTCCAGTAATGACTGTGTGAAGAAGTTGGTGATTCCAGCCATAGATAACCATTTCACATTTTAAAAATTAAAACAAAATATTTTAAAACAACTATTTGAAGGCATTTTAAAATGAAAGAATCAGTCAGAAACTTGTAAAGTGTTTACTCCTGAGCAACTGCTGCATCAGAAAAGAACAGCAAATTTGTGGCTTTCTTGCTTGAGGGCACTCCCTAACTCCAATGTCCCCCAGTTTGGATAGTGTTGATATGCAGTATCTGTGGCTCAATCAATGTAAGAGAGTTCTGAAGAGCAGGTAAGCTGGAAAACATTGCAAACATATGAGAGACCTCAGGAAGCCTGGTGTAAAAGTAGACAGAAATTACAGAGTACCTAACTTTGAAAGAGAGAACTGCTCCTGGTGAGATTTGCATGTTTGCTGTACTTTTAGTGTTTCCAAACCCATATAAGTTTGGGATGTTTGTGAGAAGAACATGAAGCTCATAGTGAGATTGGGCACAAACCCCAGAAGTAAAGAAATGTCAGAAAGAGTAAGTCTCAAAATCTGGGTATAAACTCTGCTTGATTTTTGAATCAATGTTAAATTCCACAGACTCAGGGAAGATCCCAGGGCCCGAGCTAAAAATATAACAGCTGGTAGAAAAAAAAACTGAGTAAAGTCATCAATAGCTACCCACCTTGAGGAAGAAAGATTTCTCAGTTTGAATCTTGACAAGTTAAGCGGCTACTATATCAAAATAAGGGCAACAATCATTAGTAGAAAAAAAACTTGATCCCAAGGTCTTCAAAACACATTATCCACAATGACCAATGGAACATAAACATGTGAACCACAGTCAGGAAAGAAAGCAGTCATCAGAAATTGACTCCAAATGGACCCGATTGTGGGATAGCACAGATAAAAACTTCAGAGTAATTATTTTAAATTTGTTCCAAGGGTGAAGGTAAACTGTGTATTAACAGTTAAAAGTAAACTTGATATTAATGATAAAAAATAAGGGATCACAATAGGGCATTGGAAATTATGAAAATGAAATAATTTGAAATAGTAAGCTAAAAAGTGAAATAACTGAAATGAAAAATATACGATCTGATATTAAAAACACATTTAAAATGGTATAAAAAATAATCAGTGGACTTGAAGTTAAATCAACAGATATTTTCCAACCTGAAAAACAGAAAAAAAGATAAAAAAAAAAAAAAAGATGAATAAGCTGACAGAGACCTGTGGGACAATATTAAATGGACACTATACTTGCAATTGGAGTCTCAGGAAAAGAGCAGAGTAAAAAAAAGGTCCACAACATTTTTGAAGAAACAATAGCTTAAAAACTTCCCAAATTCATGTGGTTAATTAAGATGGTGGAGTAGAAAGATTCTTAGCTCATTTCCTTCCGCAGACACACCAAAACTACAACTATGTATAGAACAACCATTGCTGAGAATGATCTGAAGAATGGCAGAACAGATTTTCTCTAACTAGGGATATAAAGGAAAATCCACATCAAGATGGATAGAAAGGGTGGAAACATGGTCTAATCAGGACCCACACCCCCAGCATGGAGATCCACCAGTGGGAGGGATATCACAACCACAGAGGTTCTTCCAGATGAGTGACGAGCCTGAGCCCCACATTGGGCTCCCCAGCCCATGAGACCTGCACCGGGAAGACAAGTCCCCATAATGTGTAGCTTTGAAAGCCAGTGGGGCTTATCTCTGGGAGAGCTGGAGAGCTATAGGAAACTGAGACTCCTCTCTTAAAGGGAGCATGAACAAACTCATTCACTCTGAGTCCCAGTGCAGAGGCAGCAATTTGAATAGTGTCTGGGTTACACATGAAAATTTATTGACTAATTTTAGGGCCTATACCAGAGGGGTAAGGATCATCGGAAGTTTCTCTGGGGATGAAACACTGGCAGGCATCATTTTTTAAAAATACTCCTTCTACTTAGCTGGCCCAGCCCTGGGAGGTACCATTTCTGACATTCTCCATCTACCTTGCTAGCATTGCTCACCTTGCTTTGGCAATTGCCCATCCAAAGCAGCTCTCGCCCCGCCCCTCCAAAATGGCCCTGGTCCCAGGAGACCAGTCCCATACACCAAGGCACCTGCAGCAATGCCAGCCCAGGCATAACAGGAGGGTTCACATAACCTACACAGGGGACATATCTGGAATACCTGGCTCTGGTGACCAGGGGGGATTTGCTACTAGACCCCACACAACATTTTCTACATAAGGTCACCCTTTCAAGACTGGGAGACATAGTAGATCTACTTAATACATAGAAACAAACAGAGATTTAGCAAAATGAGAAGACAAAGGAATCTGTTCTAAATGAAAGAATAAGACACAACCCCCAAAAAAGAACTAAATGAAATGAAGATAAACAATCTACCAGATAAAGAGTTCAAAGTAATGGTCATAAATTTGCTCACTGAACTCAGGAGAAGAATGGATGAACACAATGAGAAATTCAACAAGGAGATAATGAACATATAAAAAAGAACCAAACAGAGATGAAAAATACAATAACTGAAATGAAGATACACTAGAGGGAATCAATAGCAGATTAGATGATGCAGAATGGATCAGCCATTATGAAGACAGGGCAGTAGAAATCACCCAATTGTAACAGTAAAAAGAAAAAAGAGTCCCCAAAAAATGAGGATTGCTTAAGGGACCTCTGAGACAACATCAAGCATACTAACATTTGCATTATAGGGGTCCCAGAAGGAGAAGGGAGAGAAAGAAAGGGACAGAAAACATATCTGAAGAAATAGTGGCTAAAAATTTCCCAACCTGGTGATAAAAACAGACATCCAAGTCCAGGAAGCACAGAGTCCCCCAAATGATAAACCCAAAGAGACCCACACCAAGGCACAATGTAATTAAAATGTCAAAAGTAAAAGACAAAGAGAGAATCTTAAAAGCAGCAAGAGAAAAACAACTAGTTATGTCTAAGGGAACCCCCATAAGACTATCAGCTGATTTTTCAGCAGAAACTTTAAAGGCCAGAGAGGAATGGCATGATATATTCAAGTGCTGGAAGGAAAAAACTTACAGCCAAGAATACTCTCCCCAATGAGGTTATCATTAAGAACAGGATGAGAGACAAAGAGCTTCCCAGATAAGCAAAAGCTAAAGAAATTCATCACCACTAAACCAGCCTTATAAGAAACATTAAAGGGACTTTATTAAATGGAAAAGACTATAACGAGAAATAAAAAAAATATAAAAGAAAAAAATTTCACTGGTAATGGCAAATGTATAGTAAATGTAGTAGATCAACCATCTATATAGCAAGTTTGAAGGTTAAAGAAGAAAAGTGGTAAAATCATCTATATCTACAATAATTAGTTAAGGAATACACAAAATAAAAAGATACAAAACATGATGTCAAAAACATAAAATGTAGGTGGGAGTAAAAATGTAGTGCTTTTAGAATGCACTCAAACTTAAGTGACCATCAACTTAAAATAGCCTGCTATATACATAGGTTGTTATATATAAACCTCTTGGTAACCACAAACCAAAACCCTATAATAGATAGACAAAAAATAAAGAGAAAGGAATACAAATATAACACTGAAGAAAGTCATCAAATCACAAGGGAAGTGAGCAAGAAAAGAGGTAAGGAACAGAGAATAACTACAAAAACAACCAGAAAACATTTAACGAAATGGCAATAAGTACATACCTATGAATAATTACTTTAAATATAAATGGACTAAATGTTCCAATCAAAAGACATAGTGTGGCTGAATGGATAAAAAAACAAGACCTACGTATAATGCATACAAGAGACTCACTTCAGATCTAAAAGTGACTGAAAGTGAAACAATAAAAAAAGATATTCCATGCAAATGGAAATGAAAAGAAAGCTGGAGGAGCAATACCTATATCAGACAAAATAGGCTTTAAAGCAAAGACTGTAACAAGAGACAAGGAAGGGCATTACATAATGATAAAGAAATCAATCCAAGAGGACATAACACTTGTGAATATCCATACACCCAACATAAGAGCACCTAAATACATAAAGCAAATATTAACAGACATAAAGGGAGAAATTGACAGTAATATAACAATAGTAGGGACTTTAACACCCCACTTACATCAATGGATAGATCATCCAGAGAGAAAATCAACAAGGAAGAATTGGCCTTAAAAGACACATTTGATCTGATGGACTTAATAGAAATGTACAGAACATTCCACCCCAAAACTGCATGATACACATTCTTTTTGAATGCAAATGGAACATTCTCCAGGATAGATCACATGTTAGGCCATAAAATAAGTCTCAATGAATTTAAGAAGATTGAAACCATATCAAGCATCTTTTCTGACAACAATAGTGTGAAACTAGAAATCAATTATAAGAAAAAAAGTGGAAAAAACACAAACACGTGGATGCTAAGCAATATGCTAGTAAACAATCGATGGGTCAAAAAAGAAATAAAAAAATACCTTGAGACAAATGAAAATGGAAACACCATGTACCAAAATCTATGGGATATAGCAAAAGTGGTCCTAAGAGGGAAGTTTATAGTAATATAGGCCTACCTCAGGAAACAAGAAAAATCCTAAGTAAACAATTTAACCTTATACCTAAAGGAACTAGAGAAAGAAGAACAAAGCCCAAAGTTAGTAGAAGGAAGGAAATAATAAAGAGCAGAGCAGAAATAAGTGAAGTAGAAAATACAAAACAAGAGAAAGCATCAATGAAACTAAAAGCTAGTTCTTTGAAAAGATAAATAAAATTGATAAACCTTTAGCAATATTCATCAAGAAAAAAAGAGAGAGGGCCCAAATAAAATCAGAAATGAAAAAGGAGAAGTTAACAGTTCACACCACAGAAATGCGAAGGATCATAAGAGATTACTATAAACAATTATACTCCAACAAATTGGACAACCTAGAAGAAATGGATAAATTCCTAGAAATATACAACCTTACAACACTGAATCAGGAAGAAATAGAAAAGTTGAACAGAACAATTACTAGTAATGAAATTGGATCAGTAAACAGAAAATTATCAACAAACAAAAGTCCAGGACCAGATGGCTTCACCAAATGAATTCTACCAAACATTTAAAGGAGAGTTAACACCTATGCTTCTCAAACTACCCCCCAAAATTGAAGAGGAACGATTGCTTCCAAACTCATTCTATGAGGCTAGCATTACCCTGGTACCAAAATCAAAAAAGACACTGCAAAAAAAGAAAATTACAGGTCAATATCTGTGATGTATATAGATAAAAAATCCTCAACAAAATGTTAGCACACTGAATTGAACAATACATTAAAAGGATTCTACACTATGATCAAGTGGGAGTTATACCAGTGATGCAAGGATGGTTCAATATCTGCAAATCAATCAATGTGACATGTCACCTTAACAAGATGAAGAATAAAAATCATATGATCATCTCAATAGATTCAGAAAAAGCATTTGAGAAAATTCAACATCCATTTGTGATTAAAAAAAAAACCTCTCAACAAAGTGGGTACAGAGGAAACATACTTCAACATAATAAAAGTCATATATGACAAACCTGCAGCTAACATCTTACTCAATGGTGAAAAGCTGAAAGAATTTTTATCTAAAATCAGGAAAAAGACAAGATGCCCACTCTCACTACTTTTATTCAACACAGTATTGGATGTCCTAGCCAGAGCAATATGACAAGTAAAAAAAAGAAAGACATCCAAATTGGAAAAAAAAAAAAAAGGAAAACTGTCACTATTTGCAGATGACATATTATACACAGAAGATACTAAAGACTCCACTAAAAAATATTAGAACTAATAAATGAATTCAGTAAAGTTGCAGGATACAAAATCAACATACAGAAATCAGTTGCATATCTATACACTAATAATGAACTATCAGAAAGAGAAATTAAGAAAACATTCTCATTTATGATTGCATCAAAAAGAATGCAATACCTAGGAATAAATTTAACCAAGGAGGTGAAAAACCTGTACTTTAAAAATTATAAGACACTGATGAAAGAAATTTAAGATGACACAACAAATGGAAAGATATTTCATGTTCACGAATTAGAAGAATTAATATTGTTAAAATATCCATACTACCCAAAGCAATCTACAGGTTCAGTGCAATCTATATCAGAATTTCAAAGGCATTTTTCACAGAACTATAACAAAGAATCCTAAAATTTTTATGGAACCAAACAAGACCTCAGAAAGCTAAAGCAATCTTGAGAAAAAAGAAAACAGCAGGAGGTATCATGCTCCCTGATTTCAAGCTATACTACTGAGCTATGGTAAACAAAACTGTATGGTACTGGTAAAAAAACAGACACATAGATCAATGAGACAGAATAGAGAGCCCAGAAATCAACCCACACTTATATGATCAATTAATCTATGACAAAGGAAGCAAGAATATACAATAGGAAAAGAGTCTCTTCAATAAATGATGCTGGAAAACTGGACAGCCACATGTAAAAGAATGAAACTGGATGACTTTCTTCACCATATACAAAAATAAACTCAATGTAGATTAAAGATTTAAATGTAAGACCTGAAACCATAAAACTTCTAGAAGAACACATAGACAGTAAGCTCTTTGACACTGGTTTTAGCAATATTTTTTTGGATCTGTCTCCTCAGGCAAAGGTAACAAAAGAAAAAATAAACAGATGGAACAACCTCAAACTAAAAAGCTTTTGCACAGCAAAGAAAACCATCAATGAAACAAAAACATAACCTACTGAATGGGAGAAGATGCTTACAAATGATATACCTGATAAGGGATAATATCCACAATATACAAAGAACTCATACAGTTCAATAGCAAAAAAAAATCCAATTAAAAAATGAGCTGAAGACCTGAATAGACATTTTTCCAAAGAAGACATACACATCGCCAAGAGGTACATGAAATGATATTCAACATCACTAATCATAAGGGAAATGCAAGTCAAATCCACAATGAGAGATCACCTCATGTCCATCAGAATGGTTGTTATCAAAAAGACAACAAATAATAACTGTTGTGGAGAAAAGGGAACTCTCGTGCTCTATTGGTGGGAATGTAAATTGGTGCAGTCACTATGGAAAACAGTAATAGAATGACTCCTCATTTTTTCTATTAAATGTTTTTCTAATTAACTCTACTTTGTCCAACTTTAATATTAGCTTAAATTTGATTTTTTGTTGTTATTTTTTATATATTTGCCTATTTTATATTTGTCCATTCTTTTACCCTCCAGTGTCTTTTTGTTTTTGACATATCTCTTATAAACAGACAATTGTTGAATTGATTTTAAAAGTCCAGTGAATTCATATTTTTTTCCACCACTATACCTACTAGATCATTCAGGAAATTTTGTATGTATTTTTAATTAAAATTGATCTGCAAATTGATTAATTTTCTTCTACTCTTGTCATTTTGGATACCTGAATCCTATTAACTTAAAATTAACTTGAAACTTTTTAAGATTTCCTATGTTCTGGAAAATTTTAAATGGCATGAGAATTGTCAACTCACTGAATATCTGAAAGAACTCAAAGTAAAACTTTCTGGATCCACAATAACTGAAGAAGGGGAGAAAATAGTACTTTTTATAATGATTTTCAATTTCTTTCATAGTTACATGTCAGTTAGGATGGGGGTGGTCTAACTGTTCAGAGAACCCCAAACAAAATGCTCCAGTTTTTAAATAAACCCTGGAGTCTGGGAGAGGCTTAGGGCATCAGCTTGTGGTAGGAAAGTGCCAAGTACTGAATCAGAGTAGGGAAAAGTGCCCTCAAGGTTTCCCCCTCTTCCCTCCATAAGGAAACCTCAGCACAGATGCCTGAAGAAGACCTCCACTTGAGTACTAAAAGAGCAAGATCTAGTAACGTGGGTGCCTTCTCCCAGTGCTGGAAGGGGGGTCACTAACTTGGAATCTCCTTAATCCGTGTTTAGGGCCTGAGATTATTATGGGCCAACAAGATAGCTCAAAGTTGGGATGTAGACCTTACAAGGGCTTAAGAATTTTTTGTTCACCTGCAAGTTCTTAAAAAAATTAAAAACAGAACTACCATATGATCCAGCAATCCACTTCTGGGTATTCATCTGAAGAAAACAAAAACACTAACAAAAAATTATATGCACCTTCTTGTTCATTGCAACATTATTTACAATAGCCAAGATATGGAAACAACCTCAGTGTCCATTGTTGGGTAAATGGATAAAGAAAATGTGGTGTACATACACACACACAAACACACACACACATATATGTATACACACACACACATATATATATGTATACACACACACACAATGGAATATTATTCAGACATAAAAAAGAATGAACTCTTGCCATTTGTGACAACATGCATGGACCTCAAGGGCATAATGCTAAGTGAAATAAGTCAGACAGAGAAAGACAAATACCATATGATCTCACTTATATATGTGGAATCTAAAAATAAATAAATAAAAACAAAACCAAAAAACACTAAGCTCATAGATACAGAGAAGAGATTGGTGGTTGCCACAGGTGGAGGGTTGGGGGGTGAGTGAAATGGGTGAAAGGGGTCAAAAGATACAAACTTCCAGTTATAAACTAAGTAAGTCATGGCAATGTAATGTACAGCATGGGGACTATAGTTAATAATACTGTATTGAATATTCAAAAGTTGCTCAGGTAGTAGATCTTAAAAGTTCTCATCACAAGAAAAAAAATTTTTTGTAACTATGTAAGGTGACAGATGTTAACTAGACTTATTGTGGTGATCATTTTGCTGTGTATACAAATATCAGATCATTATGTTGTACCTGAAACTAATATAGTATTTTATGTCAACTATACTTCAATAAAAAAATTATCAGTGTTTTCACAAAAAAGCAAAGCGAAACAAAAAAACTTCCCAAATTCAGTGAAAAACATTAACTGATAGATAAAAAATAATATAAATGCAAATTAACCTGCACATATCCACATTGTATTTACATTGATAAAAGCCAACCATAAAAAGAAAATATTGAAAGCAGAAAGAAAAAAATGTCATATTACATATAGAGAAACAATAATAATTAATGATTGACCTCTCATCAGAAATAATAGAAGCCAGAAAACATTGAAATAGTATATTCAAAGTACTGAATAGAAACTATTAATAGAGAGGTCTATAACTGATCAAACTATCCCTCAAATCTGAATGCTAAATAAAGTCATTTTCATAATGAAACCAGAGAGAATTTGTTGTTAGCAGAACTGCAATTCAAGAAATACTAAAAGAAATCATACTGAGGGAAATGGCACAAGTGGGTAAACTGGATTATGCGGGAAAAAATGAAGAACACCAGAAATGACAAATATATGGGTAAATATAAAAAAAAACAACACACATGTACACAAATATATATTTATGTATGTGTACACACAAATACATATATATGCATAATTTTTCTCTAAATTTCTTTATGAGACATATCAGTTATTAAAACAAAAATCTAACTATTTTCTTAGATTTTCTAACATACATAGATGTAATACATATGATATAAAGGATGAGGAGGTGTAAATGGAACAATATTGTTGGAAGTTTCCTGTTTTACCAAGAATAATATAATATTAAAGAAAACCATAACAAATTTGAATATGAATATTGTAATCTTGAAAGCAATTGCTAAAAAATGTGGAAGAGTATAGCTAAAAAGTCAAAAGATTAATTAAAATATTATACCAAAAATGTTCTTAATGTAAAAGAAGGCATGAAAAAGGGCAAGAGAAGGAAAAACAAAACATTAGACAAATAGAAAATAAAGAAAAATGACAGACCTAAATTCAACCATATTTTAATTACATTAAATATAAATGGACTAAACACTAATTAAAAAGCAGAGATTGCCATACCTGATAAGAATGCAAGGCTCACCTCTATATTGTCTAAAAGAGTTACACTTTAAATAAAAAGACACAAACAGGTTAAAAGTAAAAAGGTGAAAAAATATATACTCTGCAAACAAATAAGCAAAATAAAGCTTGTTGGCTATATTAACAGTAAATAAAATATACTTTCAGATAAGAAGAATCACTAGAGACAAGGTGAGATTTCATAATGATAAGATCAATGCAGCAAAAAATATATAACAATTATAAGTGTACACTTGCTTATAAATAAAGCTCCAAAATTTATGAAACAAAAAGTGAAAGACTGAAAGGAGAAAAAGACAATGCACCAATTATAGTTGAAGATTATAATACTCTTTTCTCATTAATTGATAGAATGAATAGACAGAAAGCCAGTAAGTGCATAGAAAACCTGAGTAACCCATAAACTAGATTACTGTAACTGACATTTATAAAACATCCTACCAACTACAGTGGAATACACATTCTTTGCAAGTATACATGGAACTTAGATCATATGTTCCATATGCTAGACTATAAAACATGCCTTAATAAGTATAAAAGGATTAAAATCATGTAGACTTGACAACAAAATTAAATTAGAAGCTAATAACGAAATTACATCTGGGAAATTAAAACTGTTTGGAATTTAAATGATATATATTTAAATAATCTATAATTTCAAGCCAAATTAGAAAATATTGTGACATGAAAATGAAAACATAATATGTAAAAGTTTTCGAGAAGCAAGAAGTAAAATTCATATGTGTGTGAATATGAGAAAATAGGAATGATCTAAAAATCAATGATCTAAGCTTCCACCTTAAAAAGCTAGAAAAACAAAATAAGCTAAATTCAAAGAAGGCAGAGGAATAAAACAATACGGATAAAAGTAAGAGTCAGTAAAATAAAAAACAGACAAACTAAAGAGAAAATTCAGTGAAATAAAAAAATGATTCTTTGAAAATATAAATAGAATTTGAAAAATCTCTTAGCTGATCAAGAAAAAAAAGGAAAAAGCACACCATAATAACCTTAGTAATAAAAGAGGCAACATCAGTGCAGAACTCACATACATCAAAAGGATCATAAATTAATACTATGAACAAATTTATTCCAGTGAATTTGACAACTTAGATTAAATAGATAAATTCCTTGAAAGTATAAATTACCAAAAGTGACTTAGAAAGAAATAGAAAACATAAACATTCCTATATTTATTAAAGAAATTGAATTTGCAATTTAAAATTCTTTTCATAAACAGAACTTCAGGCCCACATGTTATATATGGTGAATTTTTTCATGTCTTCAATGAATAAATAAGTCTAAACCATCACTCAAAAAATACAGAAGGAAATACTTTCCCACTTATTCTGTGAGGCCAGTATTATCCTGATACTAAATCAGACAATTATCTTAAGTACAGAAAATTAGACACAAATATCTCCCATGAATATAGGTTCAAATATCTTAACAAAACATTAGAAAACCAAATCCAGCAATATATAAAAAGAATAATATCTCATGACCAAATAGGTTTTATCCTAGAAATGGAAATTTGGTTTAACATCCAAAAATAAAACTATGTATTTCACCATATTAACACAGCGAAAGAGGAAAACTCACCTCAATTGATGTAGAATAAGTATTTGACAAAATTCAACATACATTCATGATGAAAAAAATTATCAGCAAAAAAGGAAACTTCCTTAAACTGGTAAAAGGCAGCTATCAAAAACTTATAGCAATTTACTGATTAGTAATGAAATTCTTTCTGTGTAAGATTAGTAACAAGACAAAGGTTTATGCTTTTACTACTTCTCTTAGCCATTGTAGTCGTTAACCACCCTAGTCATTGGAATAAGGCAAGAAAGGGATATAAAGGCCATACAGTTCAGAAAGTGAGAGGTAAAACTGTCTTTGTCCACAGATGATGTGACAGTGTATATAGTAAATCTTAAGTGTTCACAAAACAACTACTAGAATGAATGAGTGAATTTATGAAGCTTACAAGAAACAAGGGCAATATACAAAATCAATTGTATTTCTATATACTAGTAATGAACAATGGGGAAGTTAAATTAAAAACCAATTTATTTTGCAACAAAATCAAATACTTAGGAAAATATTTGACTACAGACATCCAAGAGCTCTACAATGTAACTACAAATCATTGTTGACAGAAATGAAATAATACCTAAATATGTGAAGTGATACACCATGTTATATATTGAAAGATTCATTGTTGTTAAGATGACAGGGATCCTTGAATTGACCTATAGATTCTATTCAATCTTAGCCAAATTCCCCACAGGCTTTTCTGTAGGAGTGGTAGATTGATTTAAGATTTTATATGTAATTTCAAATAATCAACAAAAGCTAAAACAATTTTTAAAAAGAAGAAAGTTGGCCCTACAATAACAGATTTCAAGACTTACTATAAGGTAATTGAGAGTGTGGTACTGGCTTTAAGGACATCATTTAAAATATTTAGATCAGTGGAACAGAGCAGGGGATCAATAATGATAGAAAAGGTAACATGATAGGGAAAGTATGTTTCCAAGAAAATGTGCTAGAAAAAAATAAATATTTCT
This sequence comes from Tapirus indicus, assembly GCA_031878705.1. Lineage (NCBI taxonomy): Eukaryota > Metazoa > Chordata > Mammalia > Perissodactyla > Tapiridae > Tapirus > Tapirus indicus. Next base: position 8,218,973 of record CM062933.1, read on the forward strand.
GTGGAAAAAGAAAATTTACCTCAACTCTTACCTCACACTATGCAAATATTAATTCAAAATCAATCATAGATTTTAACATAAGAGATAAAATCATAAAACTTTTTAAAGAAAGCATAGGAGATAATCTTTGTGACTGGTTTAGGCAAAATTTTTTGGGTAGAACATAAAAATCACAAACCATAACAGAAAAAAACTGTTGAATTTGACTACAACAAAATTAAAAACCATTGCTCTTTGAAAGACATGGTTAAGAAAATCAAAAATAATTTGCAAAGTGTAGGAAAATATTTCTAAAAAAATTTATCTGATTAAAAGTTAGTATTTAGTTAATTCTTACAACTCAATAATTAGAAGTACCCACCAAAAGATTCTTGATAGTCACTTAACAAAAGAAGCGATACTCAAAATCACTAATCAAAAACAAAGTGAAAAATAATCACTATTGGATACCATTACACATAAACATAGAATGAATAAAATAAATAAGACTGACAATACCAAATGCTGGCATGGATATAGAGCAAATGGAACTCTTAAATGGTGCTTGTGAAAATTCAAAACGAAAACAGCAACTTTGGAAAACAGTTTAGCAGTTTCTTATGTAGTTAAACTACATATGACCACCATATGACTCAGTGATTCCACTCTTAAGTCATTATACAAGTAAATGAATGAAATATATGTTGTTGCAAAGACTTATAGCTGAATATTTATAGCACCATACTGTATAAAGACCAAAACCTGGAAACAAATGACCACCAGCTGGTGAATAGATAAACAAATTGTGATATGTCCATTCAATTGGATACGATCTAGCAATAAAAAGGAACAAACTACTTTTATATGCAATAGTATGGATGAATAGCAAAAAAATTTTTTTTTTTTTTTTTGCGAGGAAGACCAGCTAACATCCATTACTAATCTTCCTCTTTTTGGTGAGGAAGACTGCCCCTGGGCTAACATCCGTGCCCATCTTCCTCTACTTTATATGGGACGCCGCCACAGCATGGCTGACAAGCAGTGCATCGACAGGCGCCCGGGATCCGAACCGGTGAACCCTGAGCTGCCAAGTGCGAACTTAACCGCTGCGCCACTGGGCCGACCCCTCCAAATTTTTTTAATAAAAGAAACCAAACATATATGTTTCTATTTTCATGAAATTCTAGAAAGGGCAAAGTTATTTTGACTAAACACAGATCTGTGATCGCCTGGAGTTAGGAGTGCAAAGGGACATGAAGAAACATTTTGGAAGATGGAAATGTTCTATACGTTGATTTTCATAGGGGGTACATGCCTATTTACTTTTGTCAAAACTCACTGAACTATACACTTAAAATGGAGGAATTTACTAAATGTAAATTACACTTCCATAAAGCAGTTCTAATTGAGCTTAATAGGGAAGGTATAGAACATAGTAATTGAGTATATAATGCTCTTCTTTTGCCTCCATGAAATCATACTGCCTAATTTTTTTCTTTTTTTAACTAACTTCTTATCCCATTTAATGAGTATAGATATGCTCCAGTTCGTTCTTGCTTTCTAATCATCTATTTCAGTCAATTTCTATAAGATGCGGTCCATCCTATGACTTCAACAGTGTGTAGATAACAGTATGGTTTACCACTTCAGTACTAATCTTTCTCCTGAGACAGAGTCTCACACTCCCAACAGCTTTCCAAACATGCACACTCATACGTTCCAACACATTCTTATGTTCAAGGTAAAAATATAGGACTTAATATCACCTCCAACCTCCATAAGAAGCCATTATAACTTCCCCTTGCTGAGCCTAAGCTAATACTAGGTATTCTGAAGAATATTTAGCAAACGTTATCTTATCTAATTTATACACAAATGGTTAATTTGTGATGACTAATTCCCCTTTACAAATGACACATTTGAAACTCAGAGAAATTAAATAAATTGTCCAAATTAAAACAACTAGTAAGATGTAGAGTGGAGACATCAATGATCAAATTCTTAAGCCTGGAATAATTCTTAAGCCTGTTAAGTTTCAAAAGAAACCATGTGAGCTTGAATTTTGAGCTGTTATTTATTCTTCTCTCTTTCTTGTACTATGTGGTAAGAATCAACATAGATAGCTCTTTTTATCCTTTTCTGCATTTATTTTCTGCTTGGCCTTGATTAAATGATTCAGTAACTGAGTCTTTCCTTATCTTTTAAATTGTACACTAATACTGACCATATAATCAATTAAAAGATGTAATAGTACTTACCTCATAGAATACTTTAAAATGCCAATAAATTAACATATCCAATGTACCTAATGCACCACAACTAAAAGACTATTATTCGGTAGACAACTAAAAATTCTGTTATTTTTTCTAATAAACCAACACATCCTTTTCATTTATTTTTCTCACACTCTTCTTTTTCTTTCACTCCGCTGTGGCTCTAATAAAGTTCTGCATTATGCCCACTTAAGGCATAGCAATAACCTTTCTCTACACCCTCCTATCCATCCTGTACACTTCTATTGCCTTTATCTTCCTTTTACACAATATGCAGCATGTCATTCTGCTACTCAAAAACTTTAACTCCCTATTGTCTGCCTAGTAAAGTCTGTACTTCTTAGTCTTTCAATAATTTGATATCAGTCTTATTTCTCATATTTCAGTAAAGGGGTTGCATTTATTGATTTGATATTTCCAAGTTTCATCTTGCATTTTTTTCATTAAACTTTGGTTGATGCCACTCCCTTTATGCAATAATACTCTCTCTGACTTTAAGCTATCATGTTTATGTTTCAAGATTGAGTTAACATTCGGCTACTTCAATGAATCCTCTTCTGTAATTCTTCGCTGGTAATGAACATTCTTTCCTTTGAAATTCCATAGCTCTTGTCCTCTGAACCTTTGAGAGGAGCAAAGTAAGGTACAAAAGCACAGGGGTTTGAGTCAATGGACTTAGATTCATTTTCTAAGCTTTTTAAAGAGCTAGCTATGAAGTCACAGGCAAGTCATTTCATGTTTTTGAGGATCAACTATTAGAGTATATGTGATAATCCATAAAGCAATGTGTAATTCTTAATTATAATTATGATCACTAGATGGTTTTTTAATACACTATCATGTAGTATAGTTTTTTGATATTGAAATTCTCATATTGAATTGAGACCTCTCAGGAATTAAGAAGCCATCATGTATTGTTATACTGCACCTGGAATGCAACCAACAACCTTCAACAAATATGAACTCAATAAACATTTTGGAAACATTCAAAGAAGAAATGTTTGATTGAAATATATATGCAGATATACATATATGTACATGTAAGAAATATATATATATATGCAAGTCAGAAATGTAAGAAGTGTTGATAATTCTTTTCATTGTAAAGTTCATGTGCAACATGTAGGTGAAAAATTTAAGGGTTTTGGGCATATTTTAGGCTAGTAAATTCCATAGATGCTAATCATAATATTTTCCAAAATGTGACTAAGATTTTTTTGGTGCATTCCATAAACCCTTGTTATGAGCTTGTGAATGATATTTGGCTTCCTTTAAAAATGTTAACTTCTAAATCTAAATTATGTGTTTCATCTGCTGCTGAGTTAAGAATAAAAGATGGAAACCATAGAGGGCTACCACGTGACTCTGCTATATTTCAGCTTCTTCCTTTTTCTCTTTGGTCTAGCATGATCATAGAATCAAATTCCCTTCTGCTTGTGATAACCATGTTTGTTATCACTGATTAAAAATGTGACTCAGATGCAAGTCTATTCACCAACCATTGCAACAGCATAATAATAATAACAATATATATCCTGCAGTAATGTGCTCAGTACTATTGCATGCATTTTACAGGTGTGATTTATTTTAATCCCCACATAAAATTTATGAAATTATTATTATTTTCATTTGTAAATGGAGAAGTTATGGCACAGAGATCTTGAATAAACTTCCCAAAGTCACACACCTAGTACATGGAGAAGTCAGTTTTTGAGCCCAGGCAGTTTAAATCCAGACCCCACAGTTTATTATTAAAATCTTGAGGAAAACCAACGCATTTTGTAGGATTTAACAGATCACATATGTGTGGCAGATATTAAGCCACAAAATTTTATTTTGTTCAGTTATGTCATGAAGAGGGAGTTCAGAAATAATCCATATGATTGGAGGGTAGGTAAATGCCTGTGATGGGCTGAAAAATTGTCCCCAAAGATATCCAGGTACCAATCTCTAGAATCTGGGAATGTTTAAGGAGGTTTTGTGGATGTGATTAAATTAAGAATCTTGAGATGGGGAGATTATTCTAGATTCTCTGAGTGAGCCCTTTTTAAAGCCATCAGAAGTGTCTTTATAAAAGGGAGACAGAGAGAGTTTTCACACAGAAGAGGAGAGGACCATGTGACCACAGAGGTGGAGACTGGAGTGATGCAGCCATAAGACAAGGAATGCCAGCAGCCACCAGAAGTTGTAAGGGCAAGGAATGGATTCTCCCTTAGAGCGTCCAGAGGGAATGCAGCCCTGCTGAAATCTTGAATTCAGCCTAGTGAAACTTATTTCAGACTTCTGACCTCCATAACTGTAAGAGAATAAATGTATGTTTTAATCCAAGTTGGTGGTAATTTGTTACAGCAGCCATCGGAAACTAATACAATACCAAATGAAGCTACAGACAACTCGTGTGCGGTCTCTATCCCCCTTCAGATGCTACACAAGGTGTAAGATAGTGTGAGCCATTCTTCTCTTGCTTCAGTATTGAACATTAAAGAAAGACATATTCCCCAGGATGCAGAGGAGAATAATACTGGCCAATTTGTATTCAGCTTGTACTTTGTGCCTGGATCTGTGCTAAACACTGCACACTTTGTCTTATTTAACCCACACAACAACTATGTGGGGTGGTTAATGTGATTATCTCCATTTTAAGTGACACAACCAAGGCATTAAGAGAGATTAAATAAATACCTCATATTTACCCACCAGAGACTGGAAGTCACTTCTGTCTTTAGGTCATGTTTTGGTTTAACCATTACACTATAATGTCTCTTAATCACGCTCATTGTTTCCTAACAACCCAGTCCAGGGAAAAATTGTTCTAGGAAAAATCTGGGTACAATCAGAAAAACAATAATGAAGTATTAATTTAAAAGCCCCTGACCATTTGCCTTGTTTGTACTTTGCCATTTGAATAAAGGACAGATTTCTAATGATGGTACACAGGAAAAGAGAAGATGGGCTATTCTTACTACGCCCTCCCCACTTTGCTAAATATTCAAAATGAGACGTAGAAATGAATCTCTGAAATTACTCACCCAGTAAATCCCACAGAAATATAATACTTTTGGGAACCTAGATAGATAAAAATATAGGTGATAGTTGGTGGTGCTAGAAAGCTAGCTAGCTAGATTCCTTGATAATAATTAGATATGATTCCATAATGACATTTCATTTTTTTTCTTTTGACTTCCAATAAAAATATGCTTCTCTTTCCTTGTAGAGATGAATTCCCTATGTTGGGGGATATTCTCTCCAATGTCTTAGACTATGTTCAGAAGTATACTTTTGACTTTGCTGATGTGCTCTTTCTTGCAAGGATTGACCTGGCACAATAACAGCACACACAAAATGGTTGTGAATTATTCCACAAACCTGAGGAAGAATATCATATTAAACAGTTAGTTTTCAGGCATTCTAACTTGCAAACAAGAGCAAAAGAAAAATGTTACACTCTGTTCAGAAGGGCATCATTGGAAGGATAGTTCTGCCTTCTTTCATCTGTGTGGGTTAGACTGCAGATTACCCAACATTTGCAGTGTTCTAGAATGTTCTAATAAATTGGCAAAAATACAAACCAATTTTAAACACATCTTAATGTATATGTACACATATGTTATATGCTTTTAAATTAAGTATTACTTCTGAGTTAAAAGGAAATAACCCAATTTTGTTGAATAAAAATAAGAATCTCTCACTCTGGGTATGTGAATTTCTGTTTATTTGTTCTCAATGATTTATTAGAATCATTAAGTAGAGTTTACAATAAAAATATAGGTGCTGAGACTGTTTACTTATCTACTTATTTATGTTTTAATTTCAGTTTTATTGAGATTTAATTGACATATAAAATGGAAGGATATATGAAGTGCACATCTTGCTGATTTGATAAATGTATACATCGTGAAAGGATTCTTCCCATCTAGCCAATTAAAACATCAATCATCCCACATTTTCCTTTTTTTTTGGTGAGAATATTTAAGTTCTACTCTCTAAGTAAATTTGGATGATACAATACACTGTTATCAACTGTAGTCACCTCGTTGTAATGAGATCCTCAGACCTTATTCATTTTATAGCTGAAAGTTTGCACTCTTTTACCAAACTCTCCTATTCCCAATCCCACCCCAGCAACTGGCAATCACTTTTCTACTGTCTGTTACTAGGAATTTTGACGTTTTTCTTTTTTTAAACCATGAGCTTGTGATCAAGGGGATTTCGTTGCTACGTATTTCTGGAATCATAATCTGTAACAGTTTATTAAAAGTGTGGGCCTTAAAAGTCTTATCTACTTCCTTTTTTAAAATTTTAACTATTATGTTATGTATTTTAAAAAGTATCAAGATTAATATAATGAGCAAATAAAAAACAAATAAAATAAAATCCTTATGTTCCTTTTCCAAGACTATTCTCTTCACTCAATAAATATCATACTAGAGGTAACCATTATTGGTAGGTAGTTACATAATCACCATGCACTGCTTCTTCTTCTATATATGTATTTCTCCATCAGTGTATGATTTTGTTTTGTACATTTTAAAACTTTACATTTTTATAATATCTAACTATGTATATCTTTTTCTCACATGTGTTTTCTCTTAATATAATGCCTTTTAGTCTTTTTCTTTTGGTTTATTGAGATATAATTGACATATAACATTGTATAAGTTTAAGATGTACAACATAATGATTTGATATATGTATACATATTTTGAATTGATTAACTGCAATGTTTAGTTAACATCTATCTCTTCTCGTAGTTACAAACTTTTTTCTTGTGACGAGAACTTTTAAGAGCTATTCTCTTAGTGACTTTCAAATATATGACACAGTTCTGTTAACTGTAGTCTGTATGCTGTACATTACATCCCCAGAACTTACTTATCTTATACTGGAAGTTAGTACTTTTGAATCCTTTCACTCACATCCCTCACTCCCCACCCCCTGCCTCTAGCAATCGTCAAATTTTCCCTGTATTTATGAGTTTAGTTTCTTTAGGTCCCACATATCAGTGAGCTCATACAGTAATTGTCTTTCTCTCTCTGACTTATCTCACTTAGCATAATGCCCTCAGGTTTCATCCATGTTTAATCTTACAGTTGTTGAAACATGTAGCTTTAGTTTATTCTGATTCATAGTAAGCCATTGAATAAATATACCATAATTAATTTTTGTTCTTCTGTTAGGCAAATTTAGATCTTTTCAGGTTTTCTATTACAATCAGTCTGGCTATGAACATTATTGAACATTTTTATAGGAGCACATGCACAAAATTTTCTCTAGGGCATATAGAAAAGGTATATGAAAGGGTATAGTCAACTTTATTAGATAATATTAAATTACTTTCCAAAATGGTTATGTGGATTTACAAGCCCTCAACAATGTAGAGGAATGTTCATTGCTCTATTACCTCATGTACAATGCCATTGTGAGACAAATTTATGCTAACGCCATGGATATGAAATAGTATCTCTCACAGTTTCTATTTGCATTTTACTCATTACTAGTGAGGGTGACTAGCTTTTCATATGTCTATCAGTCATCTTTGTTTCCTCTTCTGTGACCTACTTTACTGGATTGTTTGTGTTTTTTATTGAGAAGTAGGAATTTAACTCTTCTGCCTGCTAATTCTTTATGTTAAATAGTTTTCAAATATCTTTTCCAGGTCATCTTTTGATGAATGGATATTTCAAAATTGGATGTAGTAAAATGTATCAATCTTTTCCTTTTGGGTTGTGATTTTTTTTTGCCCTTATTTCAGAAATCTACCCTGACTCTGAGTTTATAGAGTTATTTCCATAAAAGTTATTTTTATTAAAATGGTTAAAGTTTTACTTTTCATATGCAGGTGTTTGATTTACCTGCATTTGAGTTTTGTGAATGAAGTGAACAGATTCAGTTTCATTTATTCTACAAGGATCTTCCTCTTGAGTTCCATTCCTTGTGCCCAATGACCTATATACTCTCTCCATCTCAATGACTCATTGCACCTAAATGTCAATGTCTCAAGCTGAATTTGTTGCACATACATCATTCACACTGATTATTACTAACTCTAAACATTTTTCACTAAGTAAAGTTAAGATTTATTTTCTGGCGATGGCTAGAGGGGTTGCTTCTTCCCCTATTGTCTCTGGCTTTTCTTCATTTGTGTCATCCTGATTGCGCAATACTTGCTGATTCTTGCTTGATTTCTGGTGGTCCATATCTAGTACCTGAGTCATTGGAATGACCATTTCTTTTATACCCTGGCTTTCACACTATTTATAAGTGGTGAGGTGGAGGGAAAGGGAAGCGTTTGTCTGAATGTCTACTATGTGCCAATTACTTTGAGATACTTTACACCTATTAGGTCCTTTAATCTTCACACAGTTACATGAAGTATATTTTATTATCTAATCTTTACATGTAAAAAACAGAAGCTCCTAGAGTTTGTGTACATTGCCACAAGCTTCACAACCAGTTAGTAATGGAGTCAAGATTTGTGGCCAGGTCTAGCTGTTATCAAAGGGCAGGCTTTTTCCAAGAAAAATGAGTTAATGTGTTGTGGCCTTTCTCTACTTTATTTTTATAGGTAACACTTCTGTAGCTCCTAATTTGCTACTGAAGTAAATCACGCAATGTTAGTCCCGTGGCAAATTCAATGTCCTCTGTTTGTTTACCTCCTTTGGGAAAGCTGCCATCTCTCTAGGGATGACTCCTCTCACTCTGTAGTGTGGTAATCATAGAAATGATGTGAACTGTCTTAGCTTTTGATAGATGTCACCAAGTTGAGTGACACTGTTCTCCTAACTGACTAGATCTCCCTTGCAACTTAGAATTCAGGAATGCATGTTACTTCGTGGGATGGTGATCAGACAAAATATGGTAATGTTTAACTATTTTATCTTCATTATGTGTGGACTACAGTAGCAACTTGACCAAAATAAAAAGTGTTGAGAGAGATACCTCCACTTCCTTTCTCTGAATCTGATGAAGTCCCTTCATTCTACTGCTTTGAAAGGAAGCTGTAAATAACAAAGCAGCCAAGGTTTGTCAGGCTAGTTTGACAATTTTCTATATGTGACTTCATAGCTTTGTGTATAAGCATGCACATTTAATTTGCATACATTTTTTTTCCTCCTCAAAGCCCTAGTGCATAGTTGTACATCCTAGGTGTTAAGACGTTCTAGTTTTATCTGAGCTGCCACCACAGCCCAGCAACTGACAGACGGGTGGTGTGGTTCCATGACCAGGAAGTGAACCCCAGCTGCCGAAGCAGTAAGCACTAAACTTTCACCTCTACGCCAGCAGGGCTGGCTCTGGATACATTTTATTCTTTTAGAAAGATATCTATTATATTTTATTTAACTTTAGAATGCCAATCATAGATTTTAAAATTTACAATGCTATTTTATGTCTTAACAATTCAATCAAATTCATTAGCTATTTATAAATAGAAATCATTGGCTGATCTTATAAATATATATATATATATCAATATGCAGTACAAAATATCTCAGTTGAGTATTTGACTTCAATCTGAAAGATTGCTTAAATTTGTGAAATGTAATTAAAATAATCCATTCTATTGTATAGAGATTTGCTTATGGGGGGTTAATTTGGAGTTTAAATATTTTTGCTTAATTTAATGGCCACATTCATGTTTTATCTTGATGTAGATTGTCATAAACGGTTTGAAGCCTTTTTAAAAAATATAAGCACTTGTTGAACTTACTATAGATTATATTTCTAAAAAGGTACAGAAAATTGAAATGATGTAAATTGACTTTTTTTCCCCAAAAAGTTAATGTTATAGTTGAAGATTATATTTCTACCCAAGGACCTTTAAGCAAAATTTTAAAGATCACAAATACTGTATTCAATCAACTCTAAATAAATATCACCCACTATATATGGTAACATTTTCCAAAATATGTATAAACTATGACACATCTCTCTTACAAAGTGTCATGCAGCCTTTCAAATAACATTTTTCAAGAATATTTAAGAAAGATAAAAATATTTTTTGCAAAACAGAATAGGCTAGACAGTTAGAAAAAAAAATCTTTAAAACTAGATTGTCTGGGTTTCAGCTGTAAGCACTTACTAAAATTCAGCTCTAAGGACTTACTAGCTTGATAACCTTGGATAAGTTGCCTAACCTCTCTGTACTTGATTCAGATTAGTATGATGGGAAGAATTACAGATCATACCTCATGGGACTGCTGTGATTATTCACTGAGATAATAAGTGTAAATATGTAATAAAACTCCTTGCACACAACTGATATGCATGCTAGCAATAATAATAAGCCTATTTCAAAAGTGTTTATCTTAAATAATCTCAAAAGGTAAATAAAAATACCAAACTGTTAAAAAAAAGTTCATCTTAGGAGATGGAATGTTAATTTTAATTTTCTTAGTTTTTTTCTGGGTATCCTATTTTTCTACAATAAGCACATATTTTTACTTCTCCTAGCAACTATAAAGACATTTATTAATTGTTAATCATTTAATTAATTAAAAGGAAGGCAAAAATCAATTCATTTGACAGGTGGATTAAGCCCCATGAAGTCTTAGCTATGTCTCACTTGGTGTTCCAAAGTCAGCACACGCTCTTGTGATTTGACAACCAATGTCTGGACATGGGACCCTCAGGGATCAATAAGCGAGTATAAGCTAGAGGCCTCACTACTTTCTGTACTGTGTTCAGGCAAAAATGGGGAGTGTCATCCAGTGGGTTTTTGTGGTAAAAACTAACAACTAGCTCTCCAGAAATAAAAAGTTCTAATGTTTAGTGTTTGTTTATTTCTGTGGTGTAAATAAACCCATCATAGCTAATTTTAAGCTATAAACATTGTATCACTGGATACAGAGTTGGGAAAAGCTGTGAGTAGTACACCATTGTATAGGAACTCCACCAACTAGCTATAATAGACATAAATAATCTCAAAAGCATAGGTAACAATAAAGTTCAGTAAAAAAACTAAGAAATGATGAGGAGTCAGTATTTATTACCTTTGTTTTTAATATAAAATATTTAATTGAAAGTTTATATAATTTAATTTTTAATTGTGGCTGTGTTTAACAACTGACTCACAAAATTCCTGAAAATTAAACAATCCTTTTTTGTAAGCTGGTATGAGTCAACTCCAGCACACCACTGAAAGTATCTCTGAAATATGTTAGTTCATCCACATACTTCAAATACTTTTATTTTTTTAATTTTTTATTTATATTTATTTATTTATTTTTTTGTGAGGAAGACCAGCCCTGAGCTAACATCCGTTGCTAATCCTCTTCTTTTTGCTGAGGAAGACTGGCCCTGGGCTAACATCCGTGCCCATCTTCCTCTACTTTATATGGGACGCCGCCACGGCATGGCTGACAAGCGGTGCATTGGCGGGCGCCCGGGTTCCGAACCCCGGGCTGCCAAGCTCGAACTAAACAGCTGAGCCACTGGGCCAGCCCCAAATACTTTTATTTTTAACAAAAAAAGCCCATTTCTAAAAATTCATCCTATTGATCGAGAAACTTCTATGTTGACACACACAGAAATGACACTCACTGTGTGATTTAACAAAAGGAGGTTTGCTGATTGATTGAAGAAGCACTTGTCATTTCCTCTGAACTGTGGTTCTTTCAGATAAAATGCTCGCTGACCACCCTGAACTGCGCATTTTTAAAAATTTGACTCATAAATACTTCAATGTTCATCTCAAAAAGATGACTACTTTTAAATTAAATTTTATCTTTCTAGATAATTATAGATTCACGTGCAGTTTTAAAAAAGAATACAGAGAGGTCGCCTGGTGGTGCAGTGGTTTGTTTCGCTCTTGGCAGCCCGGGGTTGGTGGGTTCGGATCCCGGGAGCCCGCCGACGCACTGCCTGTCAGCCACGCCGTGGCGGCGTCCCATATAAAGTGGAGGAAGATGGGCACGGATGTTAGCCCAGGGCCAGTCTTCCTCAGCAAAAAGGGGAGGATTGGCGACGGATGTTAGCTCAGGGCTGGTCTTCCTCACACACACAAAAAAGAATACAGAGATATCCCATGTAGCCTTTACTCAGTTGGCCCCCGTTGTATCATCTTGCGATATTATAGAACAATATCACAACTGGGATATTGACATTTATGCAGTCAAAAGACATAACATTTCCAGCACCACAAGATTCCCTCCTGTTGCCCTTTTATGCCAACACACACATCCATCCCACCCCAGCCCCTCCTGAACCCCCAGCAACCACTGATCTGTCCTCCATTTCTATAATTTTGTCATTTCTGTGATGTTACATAAATGGAATACTATAATGTGTAACCTTTCATGTTGCTTTTCTTTTTCACTCAGCATAAATCTCTGGAGACCTACCTAATTTTCTGTGTGCGTCAATAGTTTATTCTGTCTTATAGCTGAGTAGTATATCGTGGTATGAATGTACCATAATTTGTTTACAAATTCTTCCTTTCAAGGACACCTGGGTTGTTACTAGTTCTTGGATATTATGAATAAAACTGCTGTGAACATGCACGTGAAGGTTATTTTGTGAACATAAGTTTTCATTTTTCTGGGAAAAATGCCCAGGAGTGCAATTGCTGGGTCACACGGCTGTGCATGCACAGTTTTTAAAGACACTGCCAAACTATTTCCAGAGTGACTGTATATTTTACATTCTCACCAGCAATTATACGCAATCCAGTTCCTTTGTATCCTTGCCATCATTTGGTGGTCTCACTATATTTTACTTTAGACATTGTGATTTTCATGTGTATTTCCTAATGGCTAATGACATTGACACTATTTTTATATGCTCATTTGCTATCTGTATATCTTCAGTGGTGAAATGTCTTTTTTTAAATTGGATTGTTTTCATTCGTTTCTGTTGAAGTATAATTGACATACAATATCCCGTTAGTTTCAGGTATACATCATAGTGGTTCAATGTTTATATGCATTACAAAATGATCACCACAATAAGTCTAGTTACTATCTGTCATCGTACAAAGTTATTATAGTATTATTGACTATATTCCCTATGCTGTACATTACACCCCCATGACTTTTTATGTCATAACTCGAAATTTGAACTGCTTAATCCCCATCATCTATTTCACCCACCCCCCCAAACACTCCCCCTCTGGTAACCGCCAGTTTGTTTCCTGTATCTATGAGTCCGTTTCTGTTTCGTTTTTTGCATTCCACCTATAGGTGAAATTATACGATATTTGTCTTTCCCTGTCTGACTTATTTCACTTAGAATACCTTCTAGGTCCATCTATGTTGTCACAAATGGCAAGATTTCATTCTTTTATTTCTGAGTAATCTTCCATTATATATGTGTGTGTGTGTGTGTGTGTGTGTGTGTGTGTGTGTGTGTGTGTATATGCCACATCTTTTATATGCATTCATCTATCAATGGACATAGGTTGCTTCCATATCTTAGCTATTGTAGATAATGCTGCAATGAACATAAGGATGCATATAGCTCTCCAAATTAGTGTTTTTGTTTTCTTCAGATAAATATCCAGAAGAGGAATTGCTAGATCATATGGTAATTCTATTTTTATTTTTTTGAGGAGCCTCCATATTGTTTTCCATAGTGGCTGCACCAATTTACATTCCCACCAACAGTGCACAAGGGTTCCCTTTTCTCCACATCCTTGCCAAGACTGGTTATTTTTTGTCTTTTTGATAATAGCCATTCTTACAGTTGTGAGGTGGTATCTCACTGTGGTTTTGATTTGCATTTTCCTGATGATTGGTGATGTTGAGCAACTTTTTCATGTGCCTGTTGACCATCTGTATGGCTTTCTTTGAAAAAATGTCTATGTAAGTCCTCCACCCATTTTTTAATTGAGTTGTTTGGTTTTTTTGATATTAAGTTGTGAAGGTTCTTTATATATTTTGAATATTAACCCCTTATCAGATATATGATTTGCAAATATCTTTTCCCATTCAATAGGTTGCCTTTTTGTTTTGTTGATGGTTTCCTTCACTGTGCAAAAGTTTTTTAGTTTGATGTACTCCCAGTTGCTTATTTTTTCTTTTGTTGCCCCTGCCTGAGAAACTAGTCCAAAGAAATATTGCTAAAACTGATGTCAAAGAGTTGACTGCCTGTGTTTTATTCTAGAAGTCTTATGGTTTCAGGTCTTACATTCAAGTCTTGAATCCATTTTAAATTTATTTTTGTATACGGTATAAGATAGTGGTCCAGTGGTCCAATTTCATTCTTTTGCATGTAGCTGCCCAGTTTTCCCAACACCATCTATTGAAGACTGTCTTTTACCCATTATATACTCTTGCCTCTTTTGTCATAGATTAATTGACCATATAAGTGTGGGTGCATTTCTGAGCCTCTATTCTGTTCCATTGATCTATGTGTCTATTTTTGTGCCAGTGCCATACTCTTTTGATTACTGTAGCTTTGTAGTATAGTTTGAAATCAGGGAGAGTGATACCTCCAGCTTTGTTCTTCTTTCTCAAAATTGCTTTGACTATTAGGGGTCTTTTGTGGTTCCACACAATTTTTAGGATTATTTGTTCTATTTCTGTGAAAAGCATTTTTTTCACTATTGTGTTTTGAGATCTTTTTATATTATAGACACTAATCATTTGTCACATATACAGTTTGCAAATATCTTATCTCAGTCTGTAGCTTGTCTTCTGTCTTCTAAACAGGGACTTTCATGGAGCAAATACTTTTAATCTTTAACAAGTCCATTTTATCAATATTTCCTTTTATGGCCCATGCTTTGGGGAGGAAGTTTGAAAATGGTGTATATAGTCCTATGTCAGAGGATTTTCTCTTATTTTTTCTCTCAAAGCTTTGTACTTTTTAATTTTACTTTAAGTCCAAGATTCACTTTGAGTTAAATTTTGTAAAAGCTATTAAACTTGTATCAACATACACCTCCTTGGCTAAGTTTATTCCTAAGTATCTTAATCTTTTTGATGCTATTATATATTAGATTGTTTTCTTAATTTCCTTTTTGGATGGTTCATTGTTAGTGTACAGAAACAATAGATTTTTGTTTTTTAATTTTGTATTCTACAACTTTACTGAATTCTTTTATAATTTCTAACATTTTTCTGGAGTCTTTAGGCTCTTCCATGGATAAGACCATGTAATCTTTAAATGGCAAAATTTTTACTTCTTTCTGATTTGGATAACTTGTATTCATTTTCTTGCCTCATTGCTCTGGCTAGGATGTCCAGTAGTATGTTGAATAGATGTGATGAGAGGGGGCATTCTTGTCTTGTTTCTCACCTTAGAGAAAAAGCTTTCAGTTTTTCACCATTAAGTATGATGTTAGCCGTGGTCTTGTTATATATGACCTTTATTATACTGAGATACATTCTTTTTATACCCAATTTGTTGAGAGTTTTTATTAAGAAAGGATGTTGAATTTTGTCAAATGCTTTTTCTGTGTCTATTGAGATGATCATATGATTTTCTCATTCATTCTGTTAATGTAGTGTATCACTTCTATTGATTTGTGTATGTTGAACTATCCTTGCATCCCTGGGATAAATTTCACTTGATCATGGTATATGATCCTTTTAATATGCTATTAAATTCAATTTGCTAATATTTTGTTGAAGATTTTTGTGTCTATGTCTATAAGGGATATTGGCCTAGAACTTTCTTTTATTGTAGTGTCCTTGTCTGGCTTTGGTATTTGTCATTAGAGGTATTGCTTGTAAAATTAGTTTGGAAAACTCATCAATTTTTTTCAAAAGTTTGAGAAGGATTGGTGTTAATTCTTCTTTAAATGTTTGGTAGAATTCACCAGTGAAGCCATCCAGTCCTGGGCTATTCTTTGTTGGGAGGTTTTTAATTACTGATTCAATCTCCTTACTTGTTATTGGTCTGTTCTAATTTTTTATTTCTTCATGATTCAGTCTTGGTAGATTGTATGTTTCTAGGAATTTCTACATTTCTTCTAAATATCCAATTTGTGGGTGTATAGTTGTTCATAGTAGTCTCATGATTTTTTTTTTTTTTTTGCTACTATTGTGGCATCAGTTGTAATGTCCTCTCTTTCATTTCTGATTTTATTTGTTTGAGTCTTCTCTCTTTTTATCTCAGTTAGTCTGGCTAACGGTTTGTTGATTTTGTTTATCTTTTCAAAAAACCAACTCCTAGTTTTGCTGATTTTTTTCTATTGTTTTTGTAGTCTATTTATTTCTACTCTAACCTTTATTACTTTCTTTTTTCTGCTAACTTTGTGCTTAATTTGTTCTTCCTTTTCTAGTTTCTTAAGGTGTAGTGTTAGGTTGTTTATTTGAGATCTTTCTTCTTTTTTGACATAGCATTTATCACTTCTCTCTTCATACTGCTTTCGGTGCATCCCTTAAGTTTTGTTGTTATATTGTGTTCATTTTTATTTGTCTCAAGATGTTTTATGATTTCCCTTTAGATTTCTTCTTTGACCCATTGGTTGTTTAGGAGTGTTTTGTTTAATTTCCACATATTTCTGAAATTTTCAATTTTCCTTCTGTTATTAATTTCTAGTATACCATTGTCATTGGAAAAGATATTTGATATGATTTGAATCTTCTTAAATTTATTATAACTCGTTTTGTGGTCTAACATGTGATCTATCTGGGGAACGTTCTATGTGCACTTGAGAAGAATCTGTATTGTGCTGCTGTTTGCATGGAAACTTCTATATGTGTCTATTAGATCCATTTGGTTTATAATCCACTATTTCCTCACTGATTGTCTCTCTGGATGTTCTATCCATTGTTGAAAGTAGAGTATGAAGTCTACTGTGATTATTGCATGGATGTATATTTCTCCCTTCAGTTCTATTAATATTTGCTTTATATATTCATGTGCTCTCTTGTTGGGTACCTATATATTTATAATTATATATTTATAATTTTTATATCTTCCTGATGAGTTGACCCTTTTACCATTATATAATATACTTCTTTGTCTCTTATAACCACTTTTTATCTAAAGTCTATTTTGTTTGATATAAGTAGAGCCACTCCTGCTCTCATTTGCTTACCATTTGCATAAAATGCACTTTTCCATCCCTTCATTTTCAGCCTATGTGTGTCCTTAATCTAAAGTGAATCTCTTGCAGACAGCATATAGTTAGATCTTGTGTTTATATGCATTTATGTTTAAAGTAATTATTTATAAGGAAGGTGTGTTATTGCCATTTTGTTAATTTGTCTTTTTTTGTTTCCTCTTTTTCTGTTTTTGCTGTCTTCCTTTGTGTTTCATTAATTTTTGTAGGGATATTCTTTGATTCTTTTCTTTTTTCTCTTGCATATCTTTTATATACATGAATATATACATACATACTATATATATAGTATGTATAATATGTATATATAGTATGTGTGTATACACACACACACACACACACACACACACACACACACACACACACACACATATATATATATCGTAGTTACCATGAGGCTTACATCTTGAATTCTTTGTTTTGAATTTTTTTCTTTCAGCACTTTGAATATATCATTGCATTCCTTCTGGGCTGCAAGGTTTATGCTGAGAAATCTGCTAATAGTTTTATAGGGACTCTAATGTACATGATGAATCTCTTTTCAAAATTCTTTTTGTCTTTGACTTTTGACAATTTTATTACATGTTTTGGTGTAGACTGCTTTGGATTTTTCATTTTTGGATCTCAGTGGGCTTCATGAATCTGGATATCCATTTCCTTTCACAGGTTTGGGAAGTTTTTGGCCATTATTTCTTTAAATAAGCTTTCTGCCCCTTTCTCTCTCTCTCCTCCTTCTGGAACTCTCATAATGCATATATTGTATTAGTTCACTTGATGGTTTCCCATAAGTCATTCAGGCTTTTTTCATTTTTCTAAACATTTTTCTTTTTGTTCATCTGACTGGATAATTTCAAATGACCTGTCTTCAAGTTTGCTGATTCTTTTTTTGTTGCTTTATCAAGTCTTCTGTGAAGCTCTCTATTCAATTTTTCAGTTCAGTTATTGTATTCTTCAGCTTCATAATTTCTGTTTGATTTTTTTGTATGGTTTTTATCTTTTTGTTGATATTCTCATTTTGTTCATATATTCTTTTCTTCATTTCATTTAGTTGTCTGTCTGTTCTCTTGTAGCTCACCGACGCTTCTTTAAGATGATTATTTTGAATTCTTTGCCATGTACTTCATAGATCTCTGTTTCTTTTGTGGTGGGTACTGGGGATTTATTTATTTCTTTTATTAATGTCATGTTTCCCTAATTCTTTGTTTTCCTTGTAGCTTTGCTCATGTTTGCACATTTGAAGAGGCAGCCACCTCTTCCAGTTTTAGGGACTAGCTTCAGTAAGGAAAGATCTTAACCAATCAACTGGCTAGAGATTCTGGAAGTCTCTCAAATGTTTTCAGGAAATGCACATTCCACTCCTCTTCCTCCTTTCTAGGACAGAAGTCTCAAGATTGTACATATTCTCTCAATCCTGCTGAGCCATGCTGGGCACTGAGAGTCACCCTCCTCTTTTCCCCAGGGCAGTGCACTAAGATGCCAGGACATTGGGCACAAGTCCTACTTGTTGACCTCCATTCTGAAGAAATCTCATGATTATGCATCTCATTCCAGTCTTGCAGATCTGATCCAGCTGCTGAGAACTGCACTGAGTTCTGAAATTCGTGCCTTCTGCTGAGAACTGTGTCATCTGCTGAGATCCACACAGCCTGGGGAGGTCTGCATCATCTGAGTTTCTTGCCAGCTGCTGGTCTTGAGCTGGCTGCTGGGTGCTGTGTGGGCTGCTGGGACCCACACCAGCGGCCGAGAGCCACCCATGCCTCTTCTTTGTTTTTAGCTGCTCTTAGGCATTCCAGCTGTGCCAAATTCCTCAGCATTCTGGATGAAGTGAGACAGGAGAAGATTTCTCGGGCAGCATTTCAAAAAGCTGGGTATGTTGGATGCACCCCTCTCTCTTTTCTCTGCAGGAGAAATCATTGGCAGATGGGATCTTTCTTGATGCTTAACTCTGCCAACTTGGAGGAGAGAGAGACACAGGTAAAGGTAAATTGCTCTTCTTAGTTGTTTCAGTGAGGTTGCTCTCAGTCCTGTACTCTTCTGGGTTATTGCAACTTCTTAACCGGATGCTGGGGTTCTCAGGGAAGTACCCTAGTCCATATATGTTTGTTAAATCATTGTTTTTTGGGGGGGACAAGGGCCAGGACCTCTTATTCTAACATTTTGCTGAAGTCAACCCCCTCTTCAAAACATCTTGAGATATATTTTTGTTAGGATCTCTCTCCCATTTGTATCTGAAATTTCATTCTTCTTTACCCCAGAGTTTCTGGTCAAATAAACAAAAGTTCTAGTCCCAGCAGTGTCTCCTCACAGTGCTCTTTCCCTTCACTGAGTATTTTGGGGAGCCCTGGGGCCCAGAATATCCAGCATGCTCTGATTATCACCCAGTCCTCTTTGCACACACCTGTAAATTGGAGACTTTGGAGTCCCTCTCCAATTTGTCAGTTAACTCCTTCACTCAGAGTGGGGAACCCCTCCTTGTATAAATGGGGGCTTGTTAGGAATTTGCTTCCTAGATCTTAAATTGGTCAAAAGCCCCCTTTATCTTTCCACTGCTGTTCCCACACACCTTCTCTTCCTGTGCAGCTTTTCATGCTACATTTGGGTTGGCCTTGCTTGCTCCTACTCTGAGGCTCATAGAAATATCTTGTCAGCAATCTTTGTGATAGATGTTATTTCTTCTATCTTAGTTGTCCTACCTCTTTTCAAGAAAGGATTGGGAAGATTCAAAGTCAGTGCTAGTGCTACATCATCCCTGCCTTCCACATATTACTTTTAAAAAGAATAATATTAAACACTTAAAAGTAACATAAAACATATACAAAACAATTAAATTTTGCAATACAAAAGTGTACTTTCTGATGTTTAAAAGCTACTCTGGAAAAGGACTGCACAAGTCAGATAATAAGCTGAAATTTTAAGCAAAAAAGGAGAGTAATATCCTGGTTTGGAAGATGGATGGTGTCAGAGGCCAGAAACTTATAATTCTGGAGGAAAAACTGGGAGATGCTACCTAACACAGAATATTTATAATTGAATTATGTGTTAGAAGCAGCAGTAAGGCAATAATCTGAGATGAGCTTGATGAATTAAGGACAGCCATAACTAATGTGGGTACAATACACAGAGCCCTAAAATAGTGGATCCTTGTAAATTGAATTACAATATGCTGAAAATAATCTATGAATGTCAAAATGCATTGCCCAAACAACCCTGCCTAAGCAAGTCACTAATGTATTAATTCTCTTTAGTCCCAAATACTTGCCACACCATTCAGGTTATTGGACTGCTTCACTGAAGTGTTCACATCAACTGGCTGCCTCCCTATTTCATAACCTTTTAAGTCAAGTGGTATTACACTGAAATGGTTTATCCAAAAGACAAAGACTGCTTCATTTCACAAGAGGGTAAAATAGCTAATAGCCAAATATTAGGATGTGTCAGCACAAAAATATGGGGAAAAATGTGTAGTAACTTGAGGAGGTGAAAAAAGATGCTTCACACTAAGATCCCAAGTGAAAATTGCTATTTGTTTAATTTACTTGTTTTAGTGGGGAGGGAAATGAACAATTCATTATGCAACAACATTATAGCAAGTTAATATATAATCTATGTTTAAAAGCCCTAACATTTAGAATCACAATGATAAATTCAGAGAAATGTTTTAAATAATGAGCAGGATTTCAAAGGTAGATAGTAAGAATAGACAATATAAGAAGATCTCATTAGGAAGGCACCATTCCAATATATAGTAGTTCTATCCTGTCTTTTACATTTATTCTTTCCAAAGTATCAGAACAATCAGAAAGTAATGTCATTCT
Organism: Tapirus indicus; assembly: GCA_031878705.1. Taxonomy (NCBI): domain Eukaryota; kingdom Metazoa; phylum Chordata; class Mammalia; order Perissodactyla; family Tapiridae; genus Tapirus; species Tapirus indicus. The sequence goes on from CM062933.1 coordinate 8,240,050, forward strand.
AAGCATTGTAATTTTGGAGCTTCAGAACTCAAACTTGGACTTGGCTTTACTTGAGTTTTAAGAAGTCTTGTATAAACAATTTATATTTATTTTATTTAGAAAAGTGACTCAAATAAAATGTTCATTCTGATAGCTTCTCTCAGTATGAAGAGGCCTCCATATGAATGTTTGGAATTGGTTTACTAATATTACCAATATTACAAAAATTACATAAATGTTTAAAATGTAAGCACCCACATTGAGTTTGCATTACAACTGATTTAAACAAAAATTTGATTCATATTATGTAATGACATATTGTTTCTTTATTCTTGGTTGTTTCCTTATTCAGTAATTCCTATCAAAATTGGAAAAGCCTTTGAGATTATTTATGTCTATTGTGTATATATGGTGGAAATACTATTTACTGCATCTCTTCCCAACTTTGTGTTCAGTGGTATCATGTTGATAACATGAATTCAGTCACAGGGGTAGTATTTACTCCATAGAAATCAGCAAATGTCCCAAAAAGGGCTTTCTTCCTTCCTTTCTCTCTGTCTCTCTTTCTTTCTTTTGCTGGAAATCTGGTTGTTAAGTATTTACCAACAAACCACCGGTGGGGAAAAAGAATATCTGATACAAAATGATAGCAATTAATTGCCAAAGATAAGATTGACATATTTATCATAAAGGGCAAAAGGGACATATCAGTTATAAGAATTCCTTGGTTTTCAGGGATCTTTGACAGTGACTAATTGATCCTAGTGTCCCTAGAAACAAAATAAATGGTCAGTCAACTAGAGCATTGCATGGTCTGTATAGTACAAAAAAAAAGGAAAAACTCTATATCAGGTAGCCTATTATAGAGACTCAGAACCATATACATTTTTAGACCCAGAGCCCCTTGGTTGAAGGGGAAGTTGAGTTCCTTTGAGGAAAGACCCCACTCGATTGCTGCCAGTATGTATAGTAAATTATTTCAAGCCATCTCCAAAGGGACCTGAGGCTATTTACTAGAGTGACTGTGCACTGAGAAAAAGGAAACCTTCTAGGTATTACTAGACACTAGTTCTGAACTGATGCTAAGACCTGGGGACTGAAAATACCACTATGGCCCACAACTCAAAGCAGGGTATTAGGGTAGTCAGCTGATAGAGTCTTAGTTCAGGTTCAATTCACAGTAGCTCTAATTGTTTTTCCAGTTCCTGAATATATAATTGGAATAGACAGAATAGGCAACTGGCAGAATCCTTTCATTTACTCTCTGAACCATGGGTTGAAGGCTGTTTGGGTAGGAATAGTTACATGGAAATTCCTGGAACTTCTCCTTCTTACCAAGATTGCTTTCCATTTTACAGCAGAAGTTCCTTGCAGGAATTGTAGAGATTAGTGCAACCAACAGACTTGAAAGAAGGAGGGGTAGTGATACCCATCACATCTCTATTTAACTCATAAGTTTAGTCACTTGGCCTGAATAGAACTTGGATGGATCTTGGAGAATATCTGTAGACTATCATTAATCAGGTGGTGGCCCAATAATAGCTTCTGCCCTAGATGTAGTATTCATAGGGAAAAATTAATATGGCCCCTGCCACTTGGTACATGGTTATTGACCTGAATAATGTCTTTTTTCCCATACCTATTTGTAGAGAGCACCAGAAGCAGCTTGCTTTTAATTTTACAGAGCAACGAGTACACCTCCATAGGCTTGGTTCAGAGATACATCTTTTATCCTGCTCTCTGACTTAACATAATCCCTAGAGATCTTGATCCTTTTACATTCCACAAAATTTCACACTAGCTCTTTTTTTTTTAACCACTATTTATTGTGTGACTGTTACATGTGTTAAGGGCCTTACAGACTATCTTGTTTCTCTGTGGCTGCTAGGTTACAATGAGCCTTTGATTTTCTTCTTTTATGATGAGAAATACACAGAGTAACAGGATCTTATGATTTTTCTAGTTAATTTGCAGGTTATCCCTCTGTCTCCCACCCCACCCAATGTGGGGCAGGGAAAAGAAATTGAATTCCTGGTCCTGTCATGTCTTAGGGGTGTGTTTTTGAAATCCTTCTCGCCCTTTGTTTTTTACTGAGCTCATAATAGTTTATAACATTGTGAAATTTCAGGTGTACATTATTATTTGTCAGTCACCATATGTATGTGTCCATTTATCCCTTATGCCTACCCTCTAACCCCCTTCTCCTCTGGTAACCACTAATCTATTCTCTTTGTCCATGTGTTTGTTTATCTTCCACATATGAGTGAAATCATGTGGTGTTTATCTTTCTCTGTCTGGCTTATTTTGCTTAACATAATACCCTCAAAGTCCATCCATGTTGTTGCAAATGGAAGAATTTTGTCTTTCTTTATGACAGTGTAGTATTTCATTGTGTATATATACCACATCTTCTTTATCCATTCACCAGTTGATGGGCACTTGGGTTGCTTCCAAGTCTTGGCTATTGTGAATAATGCTGAGATGAATATGGGGGTGCATAAGTCTCTTTGAATTGTTGATTTCAAGTTCTTTGGATAAATATCCAGTAGTGGGATAGCTGGGTCATGTGATATTTCTATTTTTAATTTTTGAGAAATCTCTATACTGTTTTCCATAGTGGCTGCACCAGTTTGCATTCCCACAAGCAGTGTGTGAGGGTTTCCTTTTCTCCACATCCTCTCCAACATTTGTTATTTTTTTGTCTTGGTAATTATAGCCATTCTAACCGGTGTAAGATGATATCTCATTATAGTTTTGATTTGCATTTCCCTAATAGTGATGAACATCTTTTCCTGTGCCTGTTGGCCATCTGTATATCTTCTTTGGAAAAATGTCTGTTCATATCCTCTGCCTAGTTTTTGATCGGGTTGTCTTTTGTTGTTGTTGTTGAGTTGTATGAGATCTTACATATTTTGGAGATTAACCGCTTGTTGGATGTATGATTTGCACATATTTTCTCCCAGTTGGTGGGTTTTCTTTTCATTTTGTTCCTGGTTCCCTTTGCTTTGCAGAAGCTCTTTAGTTTGATGCAGTCCCATTTGTTTATTTTTTCATTTGTTTCCCTTGCCTGAGGAGACATGGTATTTGAAAAGATGCTGATAAGACTGATGTCAAAGAGTGTAGTGTATATATTGTCATCTAGGAGTTTTATGGTTTCAGGTCTTACATTCAAACCTTTAATTCATTTTGAGTTAATTTTTGTGTATGGCATAAAATAAAGGTCTACTTTCATTCTTTTGCATGTGGGGGTCCAGTTTTCCCAGCACCCTTTATTGAAGAGACTTTCCTTTCTCTGTTGTATGTTCTTGGCTCCTTTATTGAAGACTAGCTCTCCATAGAAGTGTGGTTTTATTTCTGGACTTTCAGTTCTGTTCCATTGATCTGTGTGCCTGTTTTTGTACACGTACCATGCTGTTTTGATTACTATAGATTTGTAGTATATTTTGAAGTCAGAGATTGTGATGCTTCCAGCTTTGTTCTTTTTTTCTCAGGATCACTTTAGCTATTCAAGGTCTTTTGTTCCTCCATATGAATTTTAGGATTCTTTGTTCTATTTCCATGAAGAATGTCTTTAGGATTCTGATTGGAATTGCAGTGAATCTTTATATTGGTTTAGGTAATATGGTCATTTTAACTATATTTATTCTTCCAATCCATGTGCATGGAATATCTTTCCATTTCTTTCTGTCTTCTTCAATTTCTTTCAATAATGTCTTATAGTTTTCAGTGTATAGGTCTTTCATCTCCTTGGTTAAATTTATTCCTAGGTATTTTATTCTTTCTTTTTTGCCATTGTAAATGGGATAGTATTCTTGAGTTATCTTTCTGTTAGTTCATTATTAGAGTATAGAAATGCAGCTGATTTTTTTTCCCTGAGGAATATTCACCCTAAGCTAACATCATTGCCAATCCTCCTCTTTTTTTTTGCTTGAGGAAGATTAGCCCTGAGCTAACATCTATGCCAATCTTCCTCCATTTTTTTTCATATGTGGGACACTGCCACAGCATGGCCGGTAAGTGAAGTAGCTCTGCCTGCAGGATCCAAATCTGTGAACATGGGCCACCAAAGTGGAGTGTGCAGAAATTTAACCACTTGCCATGGGGCCAGGCCCAGAAATGCAACTGATTTTTGTAAGTTGATTTTGTTCCCTGCAACTTTACTGTAGTTGTTGATTATTTATAATAGTTTTCTGATGGACTCTTTAGGGTTTTCCATATATAGAATCAAGTCATCTGCAAACAGTGAGAGTTTCACTTCTTCCTTGCCAATTTGGATACCTTTTATTTCTTTTTCTTGTTCTTTCCAAAACCTGCAGTACTATGTTGAATAAGAGTGGTGAGAGTAGGCACCCTTGTCTTGTTCCTCTTCTCAGAGGGATGGCTTTCGGTTTTCACTGTTGAGTATGATGTTGGCTGTGGGTTTGTCATATATGGCCTTTATGACGTTGAGGTACTTTCCTTCAATACCCATTTTATTGAGAGCTTTTATCATAAGTGGGTGTTGGATCTTCTCAAATGCTTTGTCTGCATCTATTGAGATGATCATGTAATTTTTATTCCTCATTTTGTTAATGTGGTGTATCACATTGATTGATTTGTGGATGTTGAACCATCCCTGTATCCCTGGTATAAATCCCACTTGATCATGGTGTATGATCCATTTAATATATTGCTGTACTTGGTTTGCCAATATTTTGTTGAGGATTTTTGAATCAATGTTCATCAGTGATATTGGCCTGTAATTTTCCTTCTTTGTGTTGTCCTTGTCTGGCTTTGAGATCAGGGTGATGTTGGCCTCATAGAATGCATTAAGAAGTGTTCTGTCTTATTCAATTTTTTGAAATACTTTGAGAAGGATAGGTATTAAATCTTCCTTGAGTGTTTGGTATAATTTTCCAGAGAAGCCATCTGGTCCTGGACTTTTATTTTTGGGGAAGTTTTTAATTACTGTTTCAATCTCTTTGATTGTGGTTGGTCTATTCAGATTCTCTATATCTTCTTGATTTGGTTTCGGGAGGTTGTATGAGTCTAAGAATTTATCCATTTCTTCTAGATTGTCCAATCTGTTGGCATATAGTTTTTCATAGTATTATAATCCTTTGTGTCTCTGTGGTATGTGTTGTAATGTCTCCTCTTTCATTTCTAGTTTCATTTATTTGAGCCTTCTCTTGTTTTTTCTCAGTAAGTCTGGCTAAGGGTTTGTCAGTTTTGTTTATCTTCTCAAAGAACCAGCTCTTAGTTTCGTTGATGCTTTCTACTGTTTTTTTTTTTTGCTATTTATTTCATTTATTTCTGCTCTAATTTTTATAATTTCTCTCCTTCTGCCTACTTTGGGCTTAGTTCTTCTTTTTCTAGTTCTGTTAGGTGTAGTTTAAGATTACTTATTTGAGATTTTTCTTGTTTGTTAAGGTAGGCCTCTAATGCTATGAATTTCTCTCTTAGGACTGCTTTTGCTGCATCCCATAAGAGTTGGTATGTTGTATTTTCATTTTCATTTGTCTCCAGACATTTTTTGATTTCTCCTTTAGTTTCTTCATTGATCCATTAGTTGTTCAGTAGCATGTTGTTTGGGCTCCATGTATTTGACACTCTACCAGCTTTTTTTCTTGTAATTCATTTCTAGTTTCATAGCATTATGGTCAGAAAAGATGCTTGATATGATTGCAATCTTAAATTTATTGAAGCTTGCCTTGTTTTCCAATATATGGTCTATCTTTGAGAATGTTCCATGTGCACATGAGAAAAATGTGTACTCTGCCTTTTTTGCATAGAGTGTTCTAGATATATCTATTAAGACCATCTCTTCTAGTTTTTCATTTAATTTCACTATTTCCTTGTTGACTTTCTGTCTGGATGATCTACCCGTTGATGTAGTGGGGTGTTGCAGTTCCTACTATTATTGTGTTGCTGTTAATTTCTCCTTTTAGGTCTGTTAATAGTTGCTTTATGTATTTTGGTGTTCCTGTCTTAGGTGCATATATATTCATAAGTGTTATGTCCTCTTGGTGGAATGTCCCTTTTATCATTAGATACTGCCCTTTTTTGTTTCTCATTGCCTTTTTTATCTTGAAGTCTAGTTTGTCTGATATAAGTATGGCAACACCTGCTTTCTTTTGTTTGCCATTGACTTGGAGTGCTGTCTTCCATCCCTTTACTCCGAGCCTGTGTTTGTCTTTAGAGCCAAGATGTGTTTCCTGGAGGCAGCATATTGTTGGGTCTTGTTTTTTAATCCATCCTGCCACTCTGTGTCTCTTGATTAGAGAATTCAATCCATTTACATTTAGAGTGATTATTGATATATGAGGGCTTAATACTGCCATTTTATCTCTTGTTTTCTAGTTGGTCTGTATTTCCCTTGTTTCTTGTCCTGTGTATTTCTGACTGCCAATTCAGTTTGATGATTTTCTATGACAGTTTTCTCTTTATTTATCATTTGTGTCTCTGTACTGATTTTTTGTTTAGGTTTGAGGTTTGAATAAAAGATCTCATAGGTGACATAGTCCATTTTTTGATAGCCTCTTATCTCCTTAGCCTAAGTATGTTCAATCCCTTTCCTCTTCCACATCTAAGTCATGTTGTCACAACTTATTCCACTTTGTGTTGTGAGTTTGTGATTAAAATGAAGTAATTATACTTATTTTTGATGCTAACAAGCTTTATTGTTATAATTAAGTGTTTGCTAACCAGTTCTGATAAAGAGATGTAATTTTCTGATTTTGTCTATTTATCTTCTTGCTCAAGGCTTTGTAAATACTTTCTTTTGTTTCAGGAATGAGGGCCTTCTTGATCATTTCTTGGGTGGTTAGGGTCTTGTGGCAATGGACTCCCTCAGCTTTTGTTTCTCCATCATATCTGAAGGATAGCTTCACTGGACAGAGTATTCTTAGCTGAAAGTTTTTGTCTTTCAGTATTTTTAATATATCATTCCACTCTCTCCTTGCATGTAAGGTTTCTGCTGAGAAATCCACTGAAAGCCTGATAGGAGTTCCTTTGTAGGTTATTTTCTTCTGCCTTGCTTCCCTTAATATTTTTTCTTTGAGATTGACTTTTACCAGTTTCACTAATATATGCCATGGAGAAGACCTTTTTACATTGATGAAATTAGGAGTCCTGTTAGCTTCACTTACATGTAATTCCAGCTCCTTCCCCAGGTTTGGAAAGTTCTCAGCTATTATTTCTTTGAATAAGCTCTCTACTCCTTTCTCCCTCACTTCTCCCTCTGGAATACCTACAATCCTTATGTTGCATTTCCTAATTCATTCAGATATTTCTTGGAGAATTTCTTTTGATTTTCTTTTTAGAGTTTCAATCTCTTTTGTGAAATTCTCTCTTCTCATTAATTTTATCCTGAGTTCATTGAACTGTCCTTCTGAGTTTTCTTATAACTCACTGAGTTTCTTTATGATAATTAGTTTGACTTCTCTGTCATTTAGATTGTAAATTTCTGTGGCTTCGGGGTTGATTTCTGGATACTTGCTCATTTTACTTCCATTCTGGAGAGTAATACATTTCTTCATGTGGTTCAATGGGATGGACCTTTGCTTGTTGTTTAATGAACGTCCTTTTCATTGTATCCTGGGGGGAGAGCCTAAGGGAACAGCTCACTCCACCACGATTCTGACATCGCTCTCCCACACTAGTTCTTTTTATTGACTATGATTATGCTAATCAGATTCATTCCATGAGCAGGAACTGCAAATACTTTAGTTGCCTTAATAAGACATAACCAAACTAGACAGAGAGTTGATCATTTATCTGCTGTGTCCCCCAAGTTATGTTGATCTGAAGTTTCCTCAGAAGTATTTTCATGTTAAATATTTTGGCAGTAATATCACAGATGTGATACTATGTTCAACTCATTGAATTCTCTCAGGTGATGCATAGTTTTGATTTATCTCATTAGTGATAGTGTGTAATTTTGATCATTTGGTTAATCTTGTGTTTGCCAGTTGTTTCCACTGTGAAGTTCTTGCCATGACTACTTTTTTTCATGGGCTATCTGAGCAAGAACTGAGTTGGTTGGGCAAAGAATGTGACATATGCACAGAGTCTGTCCTTTTGTCCACCTGATAATTAAGATTCTCCTCTGTTTTGGATCCTTTTGGAGATTATTCACATTGGACAAAAATATATTTGTAATCTGTGCCCACGTGATTAGCCAATCCTGGTAGTCTAGTGGTTAAGATTCAGCATTCTCACCCCTGTGGCCTGGGTTCATTTCCTGGTGTGGGAACCACACCAACCATCTATTGGTTGTCATACTGTGGTGACTACATATTGCTGCAATGCTGAAAGCTATGCCACCAGTATTTCCAATTCCAGCAGGGGCACCCATGGGTGGACAGGTTTCAAAATTGCTCCTAGGCTACACAGCCTAGGAAGAAGTGGCCATTCACTTTGGAAAAAATTGGCCATGAAAACTCTGTGAATAGCAGTGGAGCATTGTCTGATATACTACTGAAAGATGAGAGGATGGTGCAAAAAGACCAGGCAGGGTTCTGTTCTGCTGGACACAAGGTCACTAAGAGTCAGGTTCAACTCAACAGCACTAACAACAACAAACCTATATGATTAGTTTAATTGAAATCATGTAGTATTCCTTGATTTTATCAAATAAAATTAATGTAGCCAATTAATAAGGCCAATTTATAAATTTAAAAAATGAACAAATCCATACTCTAGTTTCCTTCCATTGTATCACATCAAGAAGATGAGTATAGTGAAAATAATAGTACACTTGATTAGAACACTTGAATAGCCCATGATTTTTGTGCCCCTAGAAAAATCATTTATCCTTATAGTGCCTAATTTCTATATCTTCAAATTAAGCAAGTAGAACACAAGTAATAAACATTTTTATTTAGAGTTTACTAGATGCCAGGTATCATACTAAGTTTTTAAACTACAGTACTTAATTTAAAATTCATCATAAAGCTCTGTAGATGGTATCTTCCCCATTTTACAGATAAGGCTATTATCATGGAGAGGGGTATGACAATCAAATACTGAGTACCTGGCAGAGCTAGGATTCAAGTTTAGGAGTGTCTAACTTAGAGTGCAAGCTCCTACCACTGCTGTACCACTTTGCTGACTTACCCAGGATCCATTTCAGCTCTAATAGTTCCTGAATTTCCATAAATAAGGGACAGTAAGTAAGTAGAGCTGAATTTTATGTCACTTGGAGTCAAGTAATTACTGTGTCCAATACAAGTTTTGCATCCTCTTCTTCAACATATTTTAAGTTCTATTTGTAGATCACTGTCCTCTTTTGCTCCCAAACATTTAAAACTGGTTTTAATCTTTTTGCATGTGTTTTAGTTTCATTCTTTTGGCTATCTCTCCTGAAATCTGTAGTGATACAATAGTGCCACAGATCAGTTGACAGCTTTATGTAGAAATATCATGTTTGGCAGGCTTTAATCTAGAAAAGCATAGAGGATATTTGTCATCTGCCAAGTGAGGTCCTCACAGCTTCTCCTCTCCCACATTCAGAAATGATATATTGTGACCTTGCACACTCTCTGGTGTACAGTTTCAATGAGATGCTCACTCTACTTCCCCAAGGGTTGTTAATCTTAAAACTGTAATAACATTTTTCACATTTAATTTTTTCTGTCTGTTACTCAAGTTATTTTTAAGTATTTGTTTTTACCCTGTATCCACATCTCTAAGGATTTTCCATGGGAACATCTGTGATTCATGTATTTGAATGGGTTTGGGGAAAACTGAGCCAAGCAGAGGGAATCATATTTCTCTGTCATGTTAAGAATGAAGGTACTTATGCATTATTATTTTTACCCATCTTTGTATTTTTAAAGTGGAGCTTACTGGATATCACATATTAAAGCAAAACAAAACAAAGCACTTTACTGAGGAATGCTTTATTTTTTGCAAAAGTCTTGTAATTTTTTGACATAAAAGTTTTAACAATCAAGAATTTTTTTTCATTTAAATGGATGTTTTATCATAACATCAAAATTCAGTGGCCTAGTATTTGTTTCACATGAAAATAAAACATAGCCATGGTAACTTTTTATTGTAAAGGCAATATGTTTCTTATATTTAATGTTTTAAATGTTCATTTTATCTTTGTCAGTTTTTTTAAGTGTCATGTATATTTAATACCCATGCTTACAGGAAGACCATAAATAAATGACACAGATTTGTTGCTGTGCTAATTTTATTTAACATTTACATGTAAATTACACCTTTACTCTATATTTTTATCTAGTTTCAAATGATAAATGTTTAAGGAAATATTAGTGTCAAAATTGTCCTGTATTGCCAGACCCTGGTGACTGTTTGGATATAATTCCTGATTCAAACTAACACTTTTTAGAGTAAAGGGAGGGAGTAACCTGAGGATGACAAGATAATAGGTGTATACTGGGAAATGCCCAAACCAACTGGGATATGTGTTTACTGTAGATGTGAGGGATAAACTACCTGTAAATGGACCCATAGGAGTCCAGAATTATTTAGGCTAGTATCCCTATATATTTATCCCACCACTTCTCTGATTTTGTTGGGTATGGATAGAATTCCTTTCTTTCAGCTACACACCTGAGTCTTAATAATGCTCCTGTCAATGAATTTATAAAGAATAAATAAAGTGAAACAACCATTTCATATCCAGGAGTTGTTTGAACTATTTTCCATAGGGTCTTAACAGGGTAAATCAGAGACTATGGCAAGACAAGCACCTATCTATGTGAACTCATTTGTACCAGGATGGGCTCAGACCTTCTAGCCTGGAAGCAGCATTGCTTCATTGATGAGTAATCTTTTAAAATATATATATATATTTCATTGAGGTCACATTGGTTTATAATGTGTAAATTTCAGGTGTATATCATCATATTTAGGCTTCTGTGTAGACTGCATCATGTTCACCAACAAAAATCTAGTTTCCATCCATCACCATACATATGTGTCCCTTTACCCCTTTTGGCCTCCCCCAGCCCCTTTCCCCTATGGTAACCACCAATCTATTCTCCTTATCTATGTGTTACTTTGCTTGTCTTCCACATATGAGTGAAATCATATGACATTTGTCTTTCTCTGCCTGAATTATTTCACTTAGCATAAAATCCCCAAGGTCTATCCACGTTGTTTCAGATGGCACAACTTCATCATTTTTATGGCTGAGTAGTATTCCATTGTATAGGTATACCACATCTTCTTTATCCATTCATCTGTTGATGGGTGTTTGGGTAGCTTCCAAGTCTTGGCTATTGTGAATAACGCTGAAATGAACAGAAGGGTGCATATATCTTTTTGAGTTATTGATTTCATCTTCTTTGGATAAACACCAAGTAGTAGAATAGCTGAATCATATGGTATTGCTATTTTTAATTTTTTGAGAAATCTCCATACTGTTTTCCATACTGGCTGCACCAGTTTGCATTCCCACCAGCAGTATATGAGGATTCCCTTTTCTCCATATCCTCTCCAACACTAGTTGTTTCTTATGGTTTTAATAACAGACATTCTGATGGGTGTGAGGTGATATCTCATAGTTTTGATTTGCATTTCCCCAGTAGTTAGTGATGTTGAACATATTTTCATGTGCCTGTTGGCCATCTGAATATCTTCTTTGGAAAAATGTCTGTTCATATTTTCTGCCCATTTTTTGATTGGGTTGTTTGTCATTTTGTTGTTGAGTTGTATAAGTTCTTTATATATTTTAGAAATTAACTTCTTGTCAGATATATGATTTGCACATATTTTCTCCCAGTTGATGGACTGTCTTTTTGTTTTGTTGGTGGTTTCTTTTGCTGTGAATAAGCATTATAGTTTGATGTATTCCCATTTGTTTATTTTTCCTTTTGTTTCCTTTGCTTGAGGAGACATGGTATTCAAAAAGATACTGCTAAGATTGATGTCAAAAACCAGACTGCCCACATTTTCTTCTAGGTGTTTTATGGTTTTAGGTCTTACATTCAAGTCTTTAATCCAGCTGGAGTTAATTTTTGTGTATGGTGTAAGATAATGGTCTACTTTCATTCTTTTGGTTGTGGCTGTCTAGTTTTCCTAATGCTATTTGTTGAAGAGACTTTCCTTTCTCCATTGTATGTTCTTGGCTCCTTTATCAAAGATGAGCAATCCATAGATGTGTGGGTTTATTTCTGGGCTCTTGATTATGTTCCATTATCTGTGTGTCCGTTTTTCTGCCAGTACCATGCTGTTTTGATTACTATAGCTTTGTAGTATGTTTTCAATTCAGGGAACATGAATCTGCCCAAATTTTTAATTTTTTCTCAGGATTGCTTTGGCGATTCCAGATCTTTTGTTGTTCCATATAAGTTTTAGTATTCTTTGTTCTATTTTCATAAAAAAATGTCATTGGGAATTTGATTGGGATTGCATTGAATCTGTAGGTTGTTTTAGGTAATATGGTCATTTTAACTATGTTTATTCTTCCAATCCATGAGCACAGAATATATTTCCATTTCTTTATGTCTTCTTCAATTTCTTTCAATACTGTCTTATAGTTTTCAGGATAGTCTTTCCTTTCTTTATTAAATTTATTCCAAGCATTTTATTCTTTTTGTTGCAATTGTAAATAGGATTATATTCTTTATTTCTCTTTCTGCAAGTTCATTGTTAGAGTATAGAAACACAATAGATTTTTGTATGCTGATTTTGTACCCTACAACTCTACTATGTTCATTAATTATTTCTAATTGTTTTTTGGTAGATTCCTTAGGGTTTTCTATATAGAGGATCTTGTCTTTCACAAACAGTGACAGTTTTACTTCTTCCTTTCCATTTTGGATCCCTTTTATTTCCTTTTAGTTGCCTAATTGCCCTAGCTAGGACTTACAATAGCATGTTGAATGCGAGTGGCAAGAGTGGGAGTCCTTGTCTTGTTCCTGTTCTGAGAGGAATAGCTTTCAGTTTTTCACTGTTGAGTATGATGTTGGCTGCAGGTTTGTCATAAATGGCCTTTATTATGCTGAGCTACTTTCCTTCTATACCCATGTTACTGAGTTTTTATCATGAATGGATATTGGATCTTGTCAACGCTTTCTCTGCATCTATTGAGATTATCATGTGATACTTATTATTCATTTTATTAATGTGGTATATCATTTTGATTGATTTGTGGCTGTTGAACGATCGCTACTTTCCTGGAATAAATCCCATTTGATAATGGTATATGATCTTTTTAATGTATTGTTGTATTTGATTTGCTAATGTTTTGGTGAGGATTTTTGCACCAATTTTCATCAGTGATATTGGCCTGTAATTTCCCTTTTTTGTGTTGTCCTTGTCTGGTTTTGGTATCAGAATAATTCACCTCATAAAATGACTTAGGAAGCATCCTATCCTCTTCAATTTTTTGGAAGAGTTTGAGAAGGATAGGTATTAAATCTTCGAATGCTTGGTAGCATTCATCAGAGGACCCATCTGGTCCTGGACTTTTGTCTTTTAGGAGGTTTTTTGTTATTGTTTTAATCTCTTTGCTTGTGATTCATCTATTCCAATTCTCTATTTTTTCTTGACTCATTTTGGGAAGTTGTATGATTCTAAAAAGTTATCCATTTCTTCTAGGTTATGCAATTTTTTTTGTTGTAGAGCTTTTCATAGTATTCTCTTATAATCCTTTATATTTCTGTGGTATCTATTGTAATTTCTCCTCTTTCATTTCTAATTTTATTTATTTGAGTCTCCTCCCTTTTCTTCTTAGTGAGTCTGGCTAAAGGCTTGTCTATTGTGTTTATCTTTTTAAAGAACCAGCTCCTAGTTTCACTGATCGTTGCTATTGTTCTTTTAGTCTCTATTCCATTTATTTCTGCCCTGATTTTTGTTATTTCCTTCCTTCTATTAACTTTGGGCTTTGTTTGTTCTACTTTTCCTAGTTCTTTTAGGTGTAGTGTTAGATTGTTTATTTGAGATTTTTCTTGCTTTCTGAGGTAGATCTCTACTGCTATAAACTTGCCTCTTAGTAGTGCTTTTGCTGCATCTCATAAGTTTTCGTATGTTGTGTTTTCATTTTTATTTGTCTCCAGGTATTTTTTTTATTTCTCCTTTGATTTCTTCATTGATCCAGTAGTTTTTCAATAGCATGTTGTTTAGTCTCCACATATTTGTGACTTTTCCAGCTTTCTTCTTGTAGTTGATTTCTAGTTTCATGCCATTGTGGTCAGAAAAGATGCTAGATATGATTTCATTTTCTTGAATTTATAGAGGTTTGTTTTCTGTATTTATAGATAAACGTATGGTCTATCTTTGAGAATGTTCCATATGCACTTGAGAAGAATGTGTATTCTACTGCTGGATAGCATGTTCTATACACATAGAAGTCCATCTGCTCTAGTTTTTCATTTAATACCACAGTTTCCTTGTTGACTTTCTGTCTGGATGATCTATCTATTGATGTAAGTGGGGTGTTAAAGTTCCCTACTATTATTGTGTTGCTGTCACTTTCTCCTTTTAGGTCTGTTAATAGTTACTTTATACCCTTGGGTGCTACTATGTTAGGTGCATATATATTAATAAGTGTTACATCTTCTTGGTGGAATCTACCTTTTATCATTATATAATGTCCATCTTTGTCTCTTGTTAACTTTTTTGGCTTGAAGTCTATTTTGCCTGATATAAGTATGGCTATACCTGCTTTCTTTTGATTGTCATTTCTTGAAGTATCATCTCCCATCCCTTCACTTTGAGCCTTGTTTGTCTTTAGAGCTGAGATGAGTGTCTTGGTGGCTGCATATTGTTGTGGGTTTTGTTTTTTAATACATCCAGCCACTCTATGTCTTTTGTGTGGTGAATTCAGTCTGTTTACATTTAGAGTGATTACTGATACGTGAGGGCTTAATAATGCCATTTTATGTTTTGTTTTCTGGTTGTTATTTATTTCCATTTTTTTCCCTTGTATTTCTGTCTGCCATTTCAGTGTGGTGGTTTTCTGTGATGTGTTACTTAGTTTTCTCTTTATTTATGATTTGTGATTCTGCTCTGAGCTTTTATTTTGTGGTTACCATGCGGTTTGTATAAAAGATTTCATAGGTGAGATAGTTCTTTTTCTACTGATAGTATCTTAGATACACTAGCCTATGCAGGTTCCATCCTTTTCCTCTTCCCTTTCTATGTTTTTGTTGTCAGAAATTACCTTTTTTGTATTGTGAGTTTGTGACCGAGTTGAAGTGGTCATAGTTATTTTTCTTGCTTTATTTTATAAATATGTTATGTTATGTTAAAAATATACTTTATGTTATAATTAAGTGCTTACTAACCTTTTCTGGTATAAACTTGTAATTTTCTGATTCTGTCTCTCTATTTATTATCTTGCTCAAAGTTTTGTAAATGTTTACCTTTTTGTTTCAGTAGGAAAGCTCCTTTCAACGTTTTTTGTAAGCAGGTCTAGTGACAACGAACTCCCTCAGCTTTTGTTTGTCTGGAAAAGGTTTTATTTGTCCTTCATATCTGAGGGATAACTTTACTGGATAGAGTATTCTTGGCTGATACTTTTTCTCCTTCAATACTTTGAATATATCATTCCACTCTCTCCTAGCCTGTAGCATTTCTGTTGAGAAATCCACTGATAGCCTTATAGGGGTTCCTCTGTAAGCTGTTTTCTTCTCTCTGGCTACCATTCATATTCTTTCTTTGTTATTGACTTTTGACAGTTTTATTATAATGTCCTTTGGAGAAGCTCTTTTTATGTTGAGATAATTACAAGTTCTATTAGCTTTGTGTACTTATATATCCATTTCCTTCCCCAGGTTTGGGAATTCTCAGCTAGGTTTTCTTTGAATGAGCTCTCTGCTTCTTTCTCCCTTACTTCTCCTTCTGGGGTATCTATTATCCTTATGTTGCTTTTTCTAATTGTGTGGGATATTTCTTCTAGTATTTCTTCATTTTCTTAAAAATCTTAGTTCTCTCTCCTCTTTAACCTGAATCATTTCTAGATTTCTATCTTCAAGCTCACTAATTCTCTCTTCCATATGGTCAGTTCTATTTTCAATGCTTTCTATTTATTTTTCATCTCATTAATTGTATTCTTCATCTACAGAGTTTCTGTTTGTTTGTTTCTTTCTTTGTTTTTAGAGTTTGAATCTCATTGATGAAGTTCTGGTCATGACTTTTATCCCTGAGCTCATTGAATTGTATTTCTGTCTTTTCTTGTAATTTATTGAGTTTCTTCATGAAAAGCTATTTTGAATTCTCTGTCAGTTAGATTGTAATCTTCTGTGACTTAAAGTTTGTGTTTCTGGAGAATTGTCATTTTCTTTCTGTTTGGTCCTCTTACTGTAGTTCTTTCTGGTATTAGAAGAGTTGATCTTCTGCTGGCACATTTGTGCTAGTAATCACCTTTGTAAACACCTTGAGTAAGTCTTTGGTTACTTTGGCTTTGAGCTTCTTCTGGTTGTGTTTGTGGCTCTGCTCTGTGTCCTGAGGACAAGCCTCAGGACACATGCACCGCCCACCACTGTTGGAGGGGGCAGGTGCCCTGTGTTCCCCTGCAGCTTCTGTTTGAAGGTATGGGCTCCAGTGTGAGGATTCACCTTTTTTGATCACAGCTGCTAAGGGAGGGGGCGGGGGAAGGGGCTGCTTGCCTAGTTTCACCGCCTCCCAGAGTTCCAGTCCACCCACCTTCAGAGGTATAGAATTATGGATCTCTCCAGCATTCTAGTGTTCTGTGCAGGAGTCATTTGTTGATCAATGGATGTCCGAATCACTGTAACTTAGAGGGGAGAGACAAAGGGGACAACATTCTCTGCCATGATGCTGATATTGCTCCCTCAGTTATCTTTTTAAAATGGTGTAGAACAAGTCAGAAATAAACCCTGAAGTTACCTTGATCTTGGAGTTCCACCCACCAGAAGTGTAAGAAAATAAATTTCTGTTGTTTAAATCACCCAGTCTGTGGTATTTTGTTATGGCAGCCCAAGCAGGATAATGCATGCCCTCTCCTCTGTACTCTAATTAACATCCATAATCAATCATTTTAATCATTTCATGGTAGCTCCTCACCTTCCTTGCCCTTTCCCTGCATCATATATTTGATGGTTAAATACATGGCCAACTTAATTTATCTTCCCTCCTATTTCACAACTGCAAGGCAAACATGACTAGAGAAAAGACACAGACCATGCTGACTTTCAGTTCATAACCACAAACCTCAAGTGAGGTCATAGAGCTACCCAGAAATCATTGTTTTCCTATTCCTTTCATTCTCCCACTCTTTTCAATATTATTCATCTTCCTGATTACAATTCCAACATTTCCTCCCCCTCATTCAATATCTGTTAATGATCTTGCTTCCTAAACCACTGAGCTATAGAAAAGGTCTCCCGCAACCTTCTACCATCACATGCACCCTTCTAACATAATCTGTACCTTGAAATTTTGCCTTCCTTCTTAAAATTGTAGATAAACAGTCCAAATCCTACACTTGGATACCTGATCCCCTCTCATATTACATAATCATCTTTCTATAAATTCTCCTCAATGTTATCCATTTTTCTCTCTACATTGAGCTATTTCCTCAACTGTGCTGTTATTTCTTCCATCTCAAAAATCTTCTCTTGACTTCACTTACACCTCCAGCTACTATCTCATTTTTATGTAATCTATACATGATTTTATTATAGTGTATATTAGCATATAATTGGAAAAAATCTGGAAAATTATATTACTTTTAAAAGTGGCCATCTCAGAGTAATGGAATTATCAGATAATTCATTTCTTAATCATACATGTAAGTTTTAATATCTTTCATGTGTGTGTACATATTTATTTAAGCCAACAATTTCATTTCTGAAAACATACTCCAGAGGAAAAAGGAAACCAAAGCAAGGATTTGCATTGCAGAAATAATGGTATTCTTGGAAAACATGAACTGACCTAAATATCCATTAATAGGGGGATGCTCAAAATGTTGGTGCTGGTTCCAGATAGATCAACATGAGAGATGCTGAAAATAGTGTTCAATGAACATCAAAAGTTGGAGGATTATACATACAACACATTACCATGTAGTGTTAAGAACACATATAAGATAATAAACCTATACTTAAATAGATTGGAATGATTCTTATAAAAGTTAGATGGTAGTTACCTCTGGGAAGCTTGGGAGAGAGTAATACTGAGGGGATTAATTATAGAAGAGTATCTAAATCTCTTATCAAAGAACAAAAATTCAACTAAGTTTTAAAATCTAATTGGCTTTAGTTAGTGATCCATTAATCAGGCAGCATCCCATTCAGCAAGTAAAAAGGAGCTTTAAGGAGTTGTACAAAATGGAAGGTTTTTATAGACAGAAAGAGGATGGGACAAAGAAATTAAAAGAGTGGATTATTTCAGGCAAGGTCAACTTCCCTTAGAGGAAAGCAAGATTTTATCAGGCAGATTACATCACTAGTGTTGATCAGGAAACTCCACACTGATTGGTTTAAAATTCCACTCCTGGGAGTGACTGCAACTGCAGTTAGGTTAGGTATTAAGTCTTGGTGGGGCTTAGCATAATTGACTCCATTTTGGGCCTGTTGTTTCTTTTTAACATTCGAAAGTTTTATTTAAATAAAAAGAATGACAAACAAATATGACAAAATATCAGCAGTAGATGTTCTAACGGTGGAAATATATTTATATTTCATGTAGATTTTCCCTTTTACTTTTACATTTCTTTTAAAAAAGAATATGGAAAAAAAAGAAAGACACGTGAAATTGAAAATACATGCTCCATAAAGTTTTGGAATATAAATAATCTTAAGAGATCTCATTTACAAATGCTGATATGAGAGTTCTTTCAATTTAACAGTTTCACAACTTTACCCTTTTTCAGGTCATTATTTCTTAAATGACCAGGCAGAAAGGATCATTTTTACCTAATTAAGATGACCAAAAATAATAGGACACCAATAATGCTAAGAATGAGAACTATTCTGAAAAGGAGCAGAATTTGTCATCTTTGGCATAAGGATCATTTTGGGCTGATTATTTTAAGAAACAGCAGTGGCAGGAGAAACTCAGAAAACTGAGTAGACAATCTGTTGTAAGAGATATTTACATTTATAAGGGAAATCTCCATTTGAGAGGGTGTCTCCCTCCCTATACCAGGAAGAGGAGGATGACTAAATCTCTGGAAACTCTTATCAATGGAGAAGGCAGAGACTTAAACCTGCATAACAACCTTACCCTCTTTTTTTTTGGTTGTTTTTTTACTGTGCTTTCCCCAAAAACCTCCCATAACTGGCTTCCTACCCCCAACATCTTCTTTTGTTTTCAGCTGGAGATAATATTTAAGGTGAAGGCTTAGGCCACTTGGGGAAGTTACTCAGCTGTCCTTGTATACAGGAGGTATCTGTGCTTTAAACTTCTGTTTGTTTTTCTTCTGTTAATCTGTCTTTTATTACAGGGATGCCTCAGCCAAAAACCTGGAAAGATAAAGGGAAAATTATTTTTAATTCCTTACAGTTCTGTGGAAGAATAAGACAGGTTTTCTTTGAATGGTTAACATGGAAATTTTGTCATTATTATTACAATATTATCATCAAATGGAAATGACTTATTTTGTGATGAGTCAATTATTTGTGATACTGCAGAATATCACTTAAATTAATTTAATCTAGCCTTATATTGCAAGAAACTAACATCATTCCAGGTTTTACTAGCACTTGTCCCCAATTAAAAATATGTAACTACTGTTTATAAATGCTGAAAAGCTTTAAAAGTTAAGCTGTGTTCTTAAATTGCACAGCTTTATTTGTTTTGAATGTTTATATCAATCCTTAATTGTTGCTGGAAGTTCCCATAATCGAAGAAGGGTGAATAATGAACACACATTTGAGTCTTTCCCCAACATAATCTTGGATTTATGTTTCCTTAAGACTTTTAAGTGTTTACTTGCTTTTTTATGTCCTATAGATTAGAGCCAGATGACAGTTGTCTACATATAATTTAAGCAACCAAAACACAGAAATAATTAGCTTTATTCACAGCAAAATAGAATCATTATGGAGCCCTGTCCTGAGAAAAATTTGATGACTGAAATCTGCACAACCATGACCTGTATATTCTGAGCAGTGAAACTCCGATGAGAATAGAGAGAATAAGTTTCATACTATCTTGTTCTCAAGACTGCATGCAAATTTAGTAATTTTATTTACCTGAAAAATTAACTAAAAGATATTAGGAAGACACATGATATCATACTATTGGAGACTGTTTGAAATATTATCTCACAAAATATGAGGACATGTTTTTTTAACCTTTTCCTATGTTCCAAATATGTTCTACTAAAAAAAGTCTACATGTTAAAAGTATTAATACTAAATAATTGCTAGATTACATGTTTTAAAAACTGTTGAAGGAAGAGATTGCTTTCCTATGTGATTTATTTCTTTCTCCTGAGTAATCCCATGCTATTAAGAAGCATTATTATAAATGCAAACATAATTAGCATCTTGATTATGTGTGCTACAATTAACCAATAATACTGGCTCTAAACATTTGTGATTTCACTAAAAACAAGTGGAAAACTGACTTTATATAGTAAACCTCTAAGTGCTGTGTTAAAGCTTTATTAATTCTGAGCTATATTTTTGTCACTGTTGTTGCTGTGATCCACTGCTTTCATAATGTAAATAGAGCATCCCAAAGTATGCAACATTGGCTGACAGTTTACTAGGTAACATTTTAATATATTTTCTTCAGAAGAATTCTTCTACCCTTTATTAGACTGACCAATGATAATTAAAATTTAGAACTAAATTCTTAGAGCTAGACATAAATATGAACAGGAAAGAAATAGAAAGGAATCACTCCATGCTTTTCTGGGGGAATATACTTGCCGGGGGATGTTAGTGGAACCTGATGTTAGTGGAGCCTGATCTCCTTTGATAGAACACATAACACATTTCAGATATGTTATAGAACAAACATGAATAAATGGAATACCCTTTCATCCCTCATTATGTCCCTCTCAGCTCTAATCCTGAACAGCCTACATCCTAAATTAGTCCATGATCCTGGCTGTGTATTTGAATCACTTATGAAATTTTGCAAAAATTAACTAGTTCTCAGTCAGTCCTAGAGTTTCTGATGTGGGCACCTAGATTGCATCTTTATTTAGAAAATACCTTTTATCTCTACTCCCCTTTATCCATTTGTGATGCTTGTGGTGGAAAAAAATCCCAATGTTCTTACCAAGTTGAAAGCAGAAGACCTAATGTTTTGTTTCAACTTTGAGTAGTGTCAAAAAAAAGTGAACTCAGTAAATCCTCACTTGTCACTCTTAAATAGTATTTATGTAATGACCACGAGAGTAAGCTATCGCATCAAGAAATTATTGTGAAATCAATTAATACATGCACATAAACAACCTTCTGAGTTCTAGTCTGTATGCTACACCATTTCAGAAGGCATTGGGAAGAAGGAGAAAGGAAGAAACATTTTAAAAGAAATAATTTAATGGATCTTGATAACTTTTGATCTAATGAGAATAGTTTCAGTGTCAGTTTTCACATTTTGGCAATGGTCATGTAAAATAAAAAAATATTTAAACCTACTCTGCTATTATGAAATATTTATAAAGCCATCACTTGAGCTTTAATTTTATCATACTTACTGTGAAGATAAGCAGGTGAAAACATTTTTATTTTTGCAAATAGATTGAATAAAATATGCACCATGGGGAGGGGGAACACTGTTTTATAAATATATCAGTAAATGCAATCAAAATACATTTCAAGTAGCCTTACTATTAAAATGTTTTACCTACTTTTTCAAGCTTTAGGCTGTTGGCCCACCTATCTCCTTCTGACATTTGAAGAACCTGCTTTGAGAATACCATTTCATGGGAAAATAATACTTTGGAAGGTATTGAACAAAGTCCAGAGATTCAACCACTGCAAAACATAGGCTGTATCTGTCCACTTGGGTATATTCTTTTCCCCTATTCACCACTCCATTCTTTTCCTCTGGTCCTGCAGGGAGGTTGAACCATCTCCTAGACAGTGTTACAGCTCAAACAAAGCACATTCTCTGAAAGAGTTGCTGCACTCAACTGACTTGTAAACTTCAGTGATTTGTAATTGTGCATCTATAACAATAGATGTAACTCTATAACAATAGAGTAAATTCAATAAAAAAAAAAACCTAAAAGAATAAAAGCAAACATGCCAGTTATTTTTCAGGGAATATTCCAAACTATGAGTATGTGAAAAATAGATCAAACTTTTTTGATGGGATGAGGACAAAATATTTTGAATTATAATTTTTTCAAGATTATTATCCAAATTAGTTGTTGGAGTTTGTTG
This sequence comes from Tapirus indicus, assembly GCA_031878705.1. Classification (NCBI taxonomy): domain Eukaryota; kingdom Metazoa; phylum Chordata; class Mammalia; order Perissodactyla; family Tapiridae; genus Tapirus; species Tapirus indicus. The sequence goes on from CM062933.1 coordinate 8,262,303, forward strand.
GTGTTTGCGAACTTATATATCTCCACCTATGCGATAGAAATCATTTCTTTACCTATTTTTCAGTGATGTTCAAAGAATGAGAGGAAATATACATACAGGAAATATGCCATATTTAAAAGAACATAAAATAATCTAAAATGAAGCACCATTTGGGCATTGCCATAGAATGAGGGGTTTGTCTAAGTGAATGTTATAATAAATTAACTGTCTTCCTTTTTCTATTTTGATAGAAACATTTAAAAACGGACATACATTCTCTCCACAATAAATGGATTGTGGAACACTGCACATTTTTAAGTATCAATGTCATCATTAAAAACATGTTTTTATTGTTTGTACTGCAATAGAAAGATGTCCAAAAGGGCCATTAAGCTTCTGGACATTTTACTACTACAATTCTTAAATCTACTTTGTATAATTTTTTCTCTATTTTCTCTTACATTTATGCAATTAACAATCTTTTCTCACTGCTACATGTGTATCTGCTACCTACTTTTAAAATCCTCTCATCCATTAGTACCTTTGTAATATGCTGCTTCAAATTTTCTGTGAGCTAGAAAAACAGACAACTAATTTTTCTAGACAGATGGCCAAATAAAAGGTAATATATGTTCATAAAAAACAGAAGAGCTTCCTATGAACAAAGTAGGTGAGAGTGACACACATCCCATTTTTCTTGACCCTTGTAACATGCTCATTTTCTAGTTTATGTTTCTTGACAGTATTTCCTAAAGCTAAAAATGTTCTATACAATTAAATTCAATTTTTTTCAACAATCACTGAGGTCACATTGTTTTTAGCAAAATATAATGTTAGGCCCTATGAATGATGAAATGTGATAAAAGCAATCACACAAAGGGTTTATAATAAGGAGAGAGATAAACTTTCTTTACAATGGAACATTTATTGGACTATTATAACGTATAATACCTTATTTCAGGAGGTCACAATCTATAGAGAGAAATATCTAAACTACAGTAGAGAAATATTATAATAGACATATAAAATGCTGCCAGTATGAGGAGGATAGATAAGAGGGAAGATAAGCAATTAGGAATTTAAGATATCTAGTCATTTTAAATTAAAAATGAAAAATGAGGATATTTTTAGTCATAGGGATTAATTCTGAAATTCATAGAAACAGTCTAATTAACGTATAATTGAGTGATCTCTCTTTCTAGATGTGTATACCCCATTAACAAAGACTAAAACTTGGCCACTTTCCTCTACAAACTCTAGAATATTTTAAAGTATTTATTTTTTCTTAGGGAAATGAACTCACTCATATTCATTACATTTTTTCCATTAACAATATTCTCTATCATAAATTTCTTTATATTATATTTTATCTTTTTCTTATTTTGTTTGATTGAGCAAGTTTCTTTTTATTAGTCACATCCTCACTAATTTGGAAGTGCCATCATGCACCTCCATTTGTCTAATGTTTATCATTCTATCTTTAAAGAAATATTAAATATATATTTCCCTCCTCTTATATTAAATTTAAAAAACAAATCCCCCTCCACATTAGGTTAGTTTATCTACTTTCTTTTCTCTTCATTGAGATGAAATTTTTATATGGTTTTTATTCTCCCTACGATGTTTAATTATAAAACGTCAGAATTTTTGGCCTAAGCTATTGCTTCTTCCCTTACTTTAGTGTGTGTGTGTGTGTACGTGTGTGTGTATGTGACCTAAAGATCACACTTTAGCAGATTAACACATTTTATCAATCTTTAGGTGTACTATCATCATTATATTCAGATAGATAAGTCTATAATTATTACAATATTTATTGCTCTCCATTATTTATTATGATCTTTGTCTCCCTTTATCTTGAAAATTTGTTCCATTTTGCTTTTATTTTAATTAGAATAATTTCCTAAAGAATTTCCTCACATAGGGTATAGAAATTGCAAACATTCTGAATCCTTCTATGTTGAAAAAATTTTTCTTTAGCACTTATATCTGAGTACTCTGGGTGTAGAATACTTGGATTGCACTATTTTTTTTTTTTTCATTGGGGTCTGTAAGTTTTGCTCATTTAGATTCTAGTGTTTAGACGATAAATTAAAACACTAGTTTGATTTCCTAAATAAAATATCCTTTCTGCCTGGAAGCAATATGCATTATTTACAAGTAGGCTCAGCTTCAAGGAGCATAATACTGAAAAAAAGTAGCTTAAAACAATAGAAGTTCATTTTTCTCTCATGTAGAAGAAGTTGAGAGATGAAGAGTCCAGTGATCTTCCTTTCTAGATGTGCATCCCGTCTAGATATACATGGCTCATGTAACCAATCATGGATCCGTATCATTTCAGAGACTGGAGGTCTCTCATGCATCTCTCCAGGATCCCCTAGGAAGTAGATCTTGTCCTCATTGTCCAGTGTAGCTGCCAGAACTCCAGTTATCATATTCTCATTCCAAGAAACAAACTGAAAAAGGAGAAGAAAATAGCACCTCTTTTCCTTTTATAAAATCAACTTAATCAAGACACAAATTTCATACAATTTTAAGTTTTCAGGTCAATGAATTTTGACATATGTATTGTGTAAGCACCACCACAATCAAGATTTTGAACTTTTCCATCATTCCAAAGAGTTTCTTATGCCTCAGCCAGTTAACTGCTTCATCCCAGTTCAAGGCAAATACTGACCTGATTTTTATTAGTACAGAATAGTATTATGTATTCCAGAATTTCATACAAGTAGAACATACAGTATGTATTATTTTGTATTTGATTTCTCTCTCATGTAACGGTTTTGAGAGTTATCATTTTTTTTCATGTGTATTGGTAGTTTGTACATTTTTATTGCTGAATAGCATTTTATTTCTAAGTTATTCCATTTTGAGTTCTCAGTAATTGTTATTTGCCTAGTCTTGTGGTATATTGCACCATGAATATGAACTTTAATATTCAACCAATGACCCAAAGAACCTTCCATGCAGATTTCTGGAGTTTTTTTCTACATGTCTTATTCCTATCCAGAACTATACCCTACAAATCCCAGATGCTCAACAGTCTCTATTTTCTCAACTCAGCAAGAGTCTCTGTTTGAATTTTCCCTTTCTGCATCAATATCTAGAAAGTGCCTAGTTATTTAATTCAGTTTTCTAGTTGTTTACTTTGGGAGAAATAGCCTGTTACTGGTTTTCCATATTGACTAGAAACTAAGAGAGAGCCCCTTGCCATTTAAGTAGATGTTCGGGAAGTACCATTTAACATGTTAGCTTATATTTCACTGGCCAGAACTTAACTCATGGCTAAGCTTAACTTACAAAGGAAACTTGGACATATTGTAATAAATGTAGGTGACAATACAATAAGCTAAAATATAGAGTTCTTTTACTAAAGAGGTAGGAGACAGTGGAAACTGGAAGGCAACTAGAAATCACAATTACAGGAAGCCTATATGATTTTCTCTTTATTTTAGATTAAATATACAGAAATATTGTCAGGGAAAAAATATAAACCTTTTGGGAAAAAAAGAGAGACAAATCTCATAAGAAAAAATAAAAATCGTGATGCCCAAATAAAGAAACTCAACTATCTAGTAGTCAAAGAAATGAACATTAAAACCGCAACCATAAAAGGGCAAACATGGAAGTCTGGCAATAAAATGTCAGAAAGGAAATGAAATATGTAAACTCTTATCAATTGCTAGTTGAAGTTAAAATTAGTACCACCACTTTGAGATGCAATTTAGAAATATCTAGTATAGATGAATATATGCTTAATATATATTCTAGCTATTCCATTTCTAGGAATTTGCCTCAAAGAAATTCTTTCACTGGAACAAAGGAGATCTATATGAGGATGTTAATAGCAGCTTTCTTTGTAATAGAAAGAAATTCAAATGAAGTACACAAAAAATAGATAAATACATTGTGGTATACAATTGTATTTCATACAATGAAATACTTCATAGCAATGAAAATGAACTAATAGCTTCCATACAACATAGATTTCTCTGCCAAGTGATGTTACTATGTATAAAACCTTTCAACATGGAGGTCAAGCTGTTGGTTTCTCTTGGCTAGCGTTGGATTGAGAGATGGTGGAAACTAGGATGAAAGGCCCGAGGGTGATTAGTTTAGGAAATTGTGTGGAGGCTACTCTAGTCTCAGGTGTAAATTGTGTAGATTGTTCTCATCCAGGTACTATAATTCCCCTCCAAAGCTTCCATCTCTAATAAGAGGTTTATCTCTACAAAGTCACAGGAGTAGCACCTCATCAATGCTCCAAATGGATTTTCACACAGATCAATTCACTCCCTTTCTCCCACCCAACAATGATGTAACCGCTCCATCTATAAGCTTTGCCTCAGACTTTTTTTTAAGTATCTGGGGCTCTTCTTGGTTCTGTCTACCAAGGTCTTGATCAAAGACATCCTACTTTAAAGGTCTCAGCTATATGCAGTATGATGCTCTCTCTCTCTCTCTCTCTCTCTCTCTCTCTCTCTCTCTATATATATATATATATATATATATCTCACATATATATGTGAGAGAGACATATGTCATGTATATATCACATATATAGACAAAGATATAGCACACAGATATATATTATGTTTTTCAGGCTGTAACAATCAGTCATAATCGGATGAGCAGCAAGGAATGCTGGTAAGGGGACAGGCTACCAAGTTCTTGTTGAGGGTGACATCCCACAGTTTACAAATTTGTAACTTTTACTCTGCTTTCTAATCTACAGACTATACAAAAAACAAATCTTTCAAGTCTCCTAAGACTTCTGGGATATCATTTAGATTCTTACCAAATATTAGCAGGAATTGTTATTTTGAAAGTGTTGATGGTATTAGAGATCTAGGCCCTCCTAAGTGTCTGTTATATTGATGACATGCCTGTACTTTATTGCTGTGTATTCTCAGCCATGCCCACTGCCAAGTAACACTGAAGTCCCTTTTTGCTCAGGCAATTTTATAGGCAGTCTTCAATGATCATCTAATGATTGCAGCTTTTTCAATTTCATCCACCCTGCTTAATCACTGGAAAGATTTAGTTTTAATGTCAATAATGAAGGTCTATTTTCACCAAAAGTGGTGTTGTTCACCCAAATCACTACATCCTTTGCATGCCCAATATAGATTTTCCTAAACAAAACAAAAATAAAATAAAACAAAATCTCTAAAAGTATCTATCTAATAAAACCTTGAAAAATCTTCCAAAACAATTCCAAAAATATACAGAAAGACTTTATGCTACCTACTTGTTGAAAATTACCAACAGAAAGAACAAATGAAAAAAATCTGTTTTGTCCATTACTCAATAGTATTGGGTTGTCATAAAAAATAAGCCAAAACATTTTTTGAAAAGGAACATCTATTGGCATTAGCTAACCTGAATCTACCCTTGAAATTTCAAATCAAGCAAGTGAAAATAATAATCCAGATGAATTGGCAATAGTAATTAGGGAGTATGTCTGTTTTTAACATTGACAGCTCCCAATATTTCCAATTTTCTGAATAATTTACATCATAAATGTGTGAAAAAGTTAAAAAAACCCATAAATATATGTGGGAAAAATAGATTTATGAAGAAATTATATTTTGTGCACTATACCTGGAACAATACTTGAGTCCAATCAACCTGGAATACTCCATTTGAACATCTTCTATTTCTGTTTTTTTTTAGAGATCTCTGAATAGGTTTTTTTTTAATTTTCACATTTTTAATATGCAATTATCATAAAAAACCAAAATATATTGATATGGAAGAAGTAACACAGTGTTTTTGACTTTGATTCACATTAGTATCAACTGGGGAGATTTAAAACATCCAATGCCCATGCTGCACCTCAAACTAATTAAATCAGAATGTGTGGGAGGCAATGCAGGTATCAATAGTTTCTAAAGACTCCCCAAGTGATTCCAACATGCAATAAGGTTTGGGAACCATTGCCTTAATGTTTCTATCACACAACAGTTTGAATAAACAGCATTCTTATTTATTTTAGGTGCATTCTGCTACTATAGGTTAATATTTCAAGAAATTCTGAAGGAATTATTCTCAGGCAGAGCCTGAATATCAGTATTTTTTCAACGAAGTTCCCCAAATTAGTCTAGATTTCAAAGCTGGGTTTGAGAACCATGGTCCAAACTGCTCACACAGTGCTCAACAATACTTTTCAAGCCTACTCGAATGGCCAGATGCAACTAAATGATCCGATAAAACTCATTTGTAATTTATAATATTATTTTCATATAACCAGAATACTAAATTATTTTCAAATATTTGTTTCCTCAGAAACATTTCTTGCAATTGTACTAATATTATGAAAATGCTTAGATGATTATATCTTCAGTGATAAAACAAAAATAAACTTCAAAGCAACACAAAAGAAATCATCACAAATTAAAAATGAAGTTAAGACTCTATTAAGAAAAAGATGAAGAGAAATTCTCTATATACTGCTTAATGTGTCTTTGGTTATTCCATTGCCTCTTACTGTCTGGTATAACTGAAAAGTAAATATCCAAACAGTAGGCCTGCTAACCTCCAGTGAGCATGGAATTTGATGGATATAAGTTTGAAATTAGTTGAAGCCCTGAGATTTCAGCCCATAACTAAAATTTCCTCTAAAAGAATGGCTTTAAAAATGAATGTTCCCTTTTTCATAATGACATAAACTCTGCATATTACATCTAGAAATATCCGTCTTTATTTCAACCATATTTTCAATGAAAAAATTAAAAAGTCACATGAATATCTTTAGATAGGTATTTTGAAATCCTAGGTTTTGTAAGAAAAGAAACAGAAGTCCAAAAGATGTGATTAATGTGAGAGTGCAGCATTCGTTAGTAGCAAAGCTGGGTCTGGGACTCTGATTTTCTGATTCCACACATGACAGTACCTTCATAGGCCAGACAATGGAAGATTGTAAATACAGCACAAGCTCATAGAAAATGGTGTCTTCCAAATTATATATAATATCTTTATAATGTAAATAGGCCTGAAAATTCATCTGAATAGAGCCAGAATTAAGCAAAGAACCAGAAGTAAATAACAAATCACCAAATGATTTCTTTATACTTTGGTTCTAAAAAATAAGAACTTTGTATTCTTTGAGAGACATTAGGGGACTTATTATATTGCCATTGTGCTTCCAGGCATGCAAATCACAAAGCAGAGCATCTTCTTCAAAGCGGGGATGATATGCAACCAGAACATATCTGGTCAACCATGTTGGCTTTTTATCACAGTGACTGTTCTGATGAGCTGTGGCATCCTGGGGATTAGTTGAGGAATGCAGGGTGACTGTTTATTGCTCTTGCCTTATCACTTATTAAATATTTGTATATCATTCCTGCTGACAAAGCTATTAAAAAGCACACAATTACAAAAATGAAGTATGAAGATACTTATTACATTATATAAGACAAAAACAAAGACAAGAAGTCGACACCACTGAAATTTTATCATTAAATTATAAGAATTTGCTTGGCTTTTTTGAAACAAATACATAGTAGTAGTTAAAGATTAAAGAGAGAGACTTCGAAACGTGTGAAGTATTTTAAGGAAAAAGGAAATTACAGGCTGCTTGCATTATTTTTATGATGGGGTTAAAAAGAAATCCCATTTGAATACACACAGTGTTAGAATGCATCCAAGGTTTTGCAGAGCAACATACACTATTAACGGTTTCTGAAGATTCATAGAACATAATAAAATGCTTTGACCCTGAGAAATTACACTTGCAAATGTACTACATAAATAGAACATTCATGTGATGAGAATGCATTTTGTTTAATTACAAAGCTAGCTCACTCAGTACATCACTTAGAAATTTATTTTGACTTTACAGCCCTAACTATCTGATTGATTATTCCACACAATGGATGGTTGATAGAATATTCATAAGGTCAACAGAATTTAAAACAATGATTTATCATTACTAAACCAAGTTCAAAGTTAGCAGGAATAAATGAGAGTCCTCTACCTTGATTTCTTTCATTATTACTACAATATTACATGTCATAATATAACTATGTGGCACATTAGTGTTGTGTGAGATACCAGCTGGTACTGATAAATTTTTGCAAATATTGAAGATTAAGGAAGAATCATTCACAACTTAAACTTTCACCATATATCCTTTTATTTTTAGATCAATCAATAAGTGTCTTATGAGCACTAAGTAAAACCAGACCAATTTTGTTACTTTCAATACTGAATGGAATTTAGAATAACGTGGTAAATATGTGCCCCATGAAATGCTTCTTGATTCCAGTACTCTGGTACTGGACTTAAGGGCCTCCAGGCATCTGGGCTTCTATTCACTGTTCCTTAGATGGCTTATTCTTAATGCAGACTTTATTTGTGAAGTTCAATTTGTTGAGTTAAACTACAGTGAAAATGAAATGATACCCATGGTAAGAATGTTGTCCATAAATACAGAGCTGATGATGATGAGTGGCAAGATTAAACAAGGATTGTCTCCAGGTTCCAATGGGAATTGTAAATACTTGCTGGAACTACTCACAGTGTTGGATTTTCCAGAAGCTAAAGTAAAACGTTTCAGCAAATTTGTGATTCCACCTACTAATCAATTCAGCAAGATATTAGAGATGGGATGAAGTGATAGCGACAAATCTAGCTTAAAATAAAGCAATATTTTTCTATTAGATTTTACTTCTATTGAGCCCTTCTTTCAGATGAAAATGTGTCATTTTTAAATTAGAAAACTCAGACAGAACTATCTTGTTGGCAAGCTAGAAAATGAATCTTCGTTGCCAACCTGAAATACAAAAACTCAGTTTCTCCAAGTGATGTATTTCCCAAATCCTCAAACATCACCAGACACTTCAAGATCCTCGGTAGTATTCCAAGCATGGTCAAGGTAGGATATTAATTGGAAGAGAAAAGGGAGGGATTCAATTTCTCATAGAAGGAATGACACAAACAAAAGCTCAAAGACAGCAAAGTGGAAAGTACATTTGGAAAATGGAATGCTATTCAGTGTGCCCAAAGGGTAGGTAGGGTTCACGTGGTTGGAAATAAAAATGAGAAAGCAGTTTTTGTACTGATAGTCAAAGCTTACATGTGAGGCTAAGGAATTTTGAGTTTATTTTGTGGGGGATGTGAATCACTGAAGGCTATCGAACAGAGTGAGATAACTCTGAACAAAGTTGGGCTCTCTAGAGAGATCACATTAGCTTCAATGTACATGAAAGATCAATGGAGAAATGTTATAGTTTAGTCTTATCAAATTTTGGGTGAAGGTTTGAAGTACTGGATAAAGATGTAGCAAGTGTATTATCCCCAAATGGGAGGCTATGGCCCATCTTGACTCAGTCTTTCAGATTTAGAATCACTAGGTATAAGGGGGTCTGGAAAAAAGTGATGAAATGAAAAGGCTATATCACTACTAGAAAACATTTTTGGTTTACAGCTTAGTATCAATGCAAGTTTAATCCTAATATTGAAGACAATTGTGTCTTCTCAGACTTGTGATTCTAACAGCAGACCTAATAGATAAGTTTCTAAGGCAACTTGATATATAAAACCAATGGTATTCAGAGACACTTCTAAATATCTACTCTTCCTTTTCTCATATAGCAAAGCGTCAATTCTGGGAGGGATAAAGGAAAGAAAACATACCAAACATCTTTGACTTTTGAAAGTTAGTTCACATTAAAAAAAACAAATAAATACACTTCACTTTCATATAATTATGCCTCCAAATACATTTCTTATTTTAAAAACTTTTAAAATTTTTTTAGAAAAGAATGGAAATATGAATGATGTCTAATAGGTATGGGCTTACGCTTTAGTAGTAGATAATATTCCTTTGACCTCTGAATTACTGATCAACTGAGAAGAAATTCTAAAAGGAAAATATCATGGTAAATCTGTGGCATGCAAATATGGTAATGTTGGTTTTATTTCAAATAAACCTAGCACTCGAGAGAAGTAAAATCTCAGCAGTCAATGGCCCTCTGAAGAGGCAGTGTAATTTGGAGTCCTATGACTTGAAATCAATATCTCTACATTCATGAACAAAATTTTCTTTCTTAGTCAAAAGGCAGTTAACATCTGGGGGCTGGCCCCATGGCATCCTGGTTAAGTTGAGCACACTCCGCTTTTGTGGCCCAGGTCTGCGGGTCTAGCTCCCGGGCACGGACATCTATCACTCGTCAGCCATGCTGTGGTGGGGCCCACATACAAAATAGAGGACGATTGGCACAGATGATAGCTCAGGGCAAATCTCACTCAGCACACACACACACAAAAGACAGTTAATATCCTATCATCTTCCCAACAATGTGTTGTGAGGATCAAATATATTATTTAATATGAAAGTGATATTCCAACTGTTATGTTCCTTTAGTGTAAGTTAATAATATTCAATAAGAATATTTTAAAAGGAAATAAAATTATTACTAATACTAATAATTATTACTAATACTAATACTAATAAAATATATATACATAAAAGCCACTATGTATTGAATGACTATTTTATGCCAATATGAGCTATGGAAATACACATTATTCTTTATGACTCTCAAAATAGTATTATCTGTTTGCTTGTATTATCCCCACTTATTTTACAAATAAAGACTGAGAGGTTCACAGAGTGCAAATAGCAATAGCTTACTCAGTAGGAGGGCCTGGCTCCAATCCTAAGTCATTGCTTCCTTCTGCTGGGTGTACCAGTGGTCTCTTCTGAAACATGGCCTGCAAAGAAGGCATAAAGATACTGTTTTCATTTTTAGTTTAAGATAAATATAAGGAAAACAGTTATGTACATTTTTAGGACAGTAGCTTACCAAATTCATGACTGCCTCAAATATGGGAAAGAGAGCTTCCAGCATTAGTGTTCGGATTCCCAGGCAGGTTGTAGTGATGGATTTCCTTAAAAAGATGGAACTTATCAGGCTTGCATTACTCTCCTGATCTAGGTTCTATATGCAACCATACAAATAAGGAATTGGCAAAACATTTAGTTAGAAATGTAACAGTAAATTTAATATAAGTGAATTATGTATCACACCAGCCAAAACCCAGATTACTCCTCTCCTCAAAAATCTGGTTCTGACTGCTTAAACGTGTATACTTTTCATCATGTCACTCAGGGCTCTTCACAATTTGAATTCAATTGTCTTTATAGTCTCATTATTTTCTATGTATCACCAGCCAACCTAAGTTAACACCACCACTATCCCAATTTTGGAATAGGTTATAACATTTCATTCTATTTTCTTTCCTTTTGCTAGTCCCTCAGCCAGAAAGTATATATTTCTCCACTGCTGCTTTAAAATATTTCTCATTTTTCAAGGCCTAACTCAAAAGCTAGCTCTCTTTTGCTCTGTGGAAGACAAAGTAAAGAGAATGAGAAGATTGGCCACAGACTGCAAAAAACTGTTTGCAAAAGACTCATCTGATATAGGACTGTTATTCAAAATATACCAAAAAAAAAAAATCTTCTTAAAATGGAACAATAGGAAAATAACCCAACTGAAAAATGGGCCATAGATTTTAACAGACCTCACCAACAAAGACGTACAGATGGAAGTGAGCATAAGAAAAGATACTCCACATTATATATCATCAAGGAACTACGATTAAAATAAAAATGAGATACCACTACACACCAACTAGAATGGTCAAAATTTAGAACACTGACAACAACAAATGCTGACAAGGATGTGGAGCAACAGGATTTTTCATTCAATGCTGGTGGAAATGCAAAATGGTACAGGCATTTTGGAACAATTTGGCAGTTTCTTACTAAATTAAACATACTCCTACCATACAATCCAGCAATTGTGCTCCTTGGTATTTACCCGAAAGAGCTGAAAGCTTATGTCCACACAAAAACCTACATGTGGATGTTTATAGCAGCTTTATTCATAGTTGTCAAAACTTGGAAGGCACCATGATGTCCTTCAGTAGGTGAATGAATAAACTGTGGAATTCCAGACAATGGGATATTATTCAGTGCTCAAAAAAAAAAAAAAAAAAAAGAGCTGTTGAGCCATGACAAGATATGGAGGAAACTTAAATGCATATGACTAAGTGAAAGAAGCCAATCTGAAAAGGCTACATACTGCATGATTCCAACTTATGACATTCTGGAAAAGGCAAAACTATGGGGACAGAAAAAGGATCAGTGGTTGCCAGAGTGGGGAGAGGGGAGAGATGAATAGGTGGAACACAAAGGATTTTTAGGCCTGTGAAAATACTCTGATACTATAACGATGGCTATATGTCATTACACATTTGTCCAAACTCGTAGAATGTACAACACCAGGAATGAATCATAATGTAAACTATGGCCTTTGGATGATTATGATGTGTCAATATAGGTTCATCAATTGTAATAAATGTACCAGTCTGGTGGGGGTTGTTGATGGTGGGGGTGGCTATAAATATAGGGGGGAAGGGAGTTTATGGGAAATCTCTGTACCTTCCTCTCAATTCTGCTGTGAACCTAAAACTGCTCTAAAAATAGTCTTAAACAAACAAACAAAAAGCTAGCTTTCACCAATCTGATTAATGTATGTTATTTGTGCCTTTCTTTCTTTTGTATCATTCTGCTTTTTAAAAATAATTAGTAATTTGCAAACTGTATTCCTTTTCCCTTAGTGCCTAGAATAATAACATGCCACTGCTCAGCCTGCAATAATGTTTGTTGTACATAATCAAATGTTTTCCCGAACAAAATGATGATCCCATCCTTGTCAGGTTAGGACATACCTACAGTTTGGGCTAGCACATTGTAATACAAAAATTGACATGAGGATCTTTTCCAGAAACAGGTACATGGAGGAGCCAGCAACTCAAAAGAGCACATTTTGAAATGTGTTGAAAGAAATTGAAAATCGTTAGGCTGGAAGAAAATATAGAGATAGAATGATTTGGCTTGTTCCATTTAATTTGCAAAGTGTTGAGAAATAGACAATGACTCACAATTACAGGGAGGCAAAGACAAAGAAGGATATTCTAAAATAGATGGTGTATAAGAATGGAAGGTTTACACAGTAGAGAGTTTTACAGTCAGAGGTGGCTTTAACACATATTGAGATATTGTAGAGGGAATGTCTATATTTAGCAGACATTTTTGGGAAAGTGGGTGAAGGGTCAAGAATACAGATTTTTCACAGACTTTTTAGAAAGATATTGCCTTAGAGCCTACAATGCAAACTTTCAAAGTCATTCTTTAAACGCTCAAGCTTGTCCTTCATAGTTTTAAAAATTATCAACACCAATATCTGAACCCTTAGAATCTTGACTTCAGACACTCTATTTTTATGGACTCGAAGTTCACTTTGAAAACTTTCTATGATTTATTGAATATATTACAAATTGTCATTTTTATGAATTTTTACCACTTAATGATATCTACTTATTTACTCATGATTGTATGTTTAAATAATGTATCCACTGATGTCAGGCTGAATATCAGGAATCTTTAGAGAGACAGCAAGAGAGACAAAGTAGAAAAAACATTTCTTCTGCCCTCTTCACAACAGTAAATAAGTGGGCAATATTCCAGGCTTACAAAATTCATGAGTTAAATAACAAAGAGTGATAGATTTTCATCAGTAGTATTGCCTTTTAAGCTTTTACAGGCTACTAAAATGACTGACTATTGAAAGTAAAATAAATTAGTTTAAATCCAGAAATTAAGATTTCAACATATTGAATTTGTGATTACATATTTTAATTTCTGCATATATTTATTTTAATTATTATGGTGAAGCTTTTATAATCCTTACCCAAACTTTTTTTTAAAAGAGCTATTATTTCAGTGAGTGCCCTTTTGTGTAACCGCTGTTTGATCTCCAGATGTGTTTAAAGAGATTTATTAAAGGTTGTTAAAATTGAGTTTGACAAACATCTTTTAATCAGTGTTTTGTTTTGTTTTTGGTGCTTAACATGGGTAATTTTAATTTCAACTATGAAAAATGTCAATCACTGATGTTTTCTTGGGCCTAAGTACCATCTCAGTACAAACAGAGGAACACACACACAGGAAGTTCTTAAAAATGATAGCTGTACTTATGATTAGCTTCCGTTATATGAAAGTGAAAATATTTATATATATACCTAAATTATTATATCATGCACCTTTAAAATTTTCCTTATTGAAATTCCTTTTGGCAGCATATTTAAAATATTTAACACCATTAAGTGTTATAAAATATTTAATACCATTAGGTGAATAGCTTTGATCTAGACTGTAAAGATACTAATTTAATTTATACATGATTTATAAGCTACATTATTATAGATTCAATGACTAAATCATTTATAATATTGTGGGGGATCAGAATTGGCCACCTCAAAGTGTCTATTTTCTCTGAAGGAGGCTTTGACATTTCCTCACACAACTGTCTAAAAGGATTTAGGATTTAGACTGGGAGGGTCTTTGCTACACCTCCCCCCAATGCCCCACACTCTATTTAACAAACATCTACATATGTAAGGGAAATCTCCATTTGTAAAGGTATCTCCTTCTTTGTACTGGGAAGAGTGGCAGATGACCTCATCTCTAGAAACTTGTCAATGTGGAAGGCGAGGCCTTAAATCTGCATAATATCCTTACTTTGCTTTTCTGGTAATTTCCCATAACTGACCCAACCCCGAATATCCTCGTTTGCTTATTTAATAGGAGAACATCCGCCATTTTGTTGAGAGAAACTCCCTGGTCTCTCCCATGTATACATGTTTTATGAAGCTTTGCTTGATTTTCTCCTGCTATTCGGCCTCATGTCAATTTAATTTGTAGCCCAGCCAGAAAGGACTCAGAGTGGGTAGAGAATGCTCTTTCTCCCCTTCAACATGAAGGTTAATTTTTTAAAAAATGAGTTGAAATACATCATATGTAGAATTTTAGATGAATAACTTAACTTCTTAAGACTCAATCCCATTTGCTTTGTAAAAAAATGGTAATTAAACTGAATGATTTTAAAAATGTCTTTTGAGAATTTTGAAACTAATGTTTACTAAGTTTTCATGTTATATCAAACTTTTACTATGTAATTTAACACACTTCAGTCTGTTTATAATTAATATTTAAGGGAAATTCAACTACACTAAAAAATAACTCAACTGTAACTGTGCACACAGAAGAAGGGACAGGACCACTCACCATTGTTTTTCACCCCCTCATGGAAATTCTTGCCATTATATCTTCCCTCCCCAATTTCTGAATTCTTGGAGAAATCTAAGATGAGGGGAAAAATGAACCAAGTTGTTGCAGGGATAAGAGTGAAGATTTTCAAATATTAAGAATAAGAGACCAATTTTTTCTTGCATTTTTTCCTCTACACATTTCCTCTCATGGTTCAGATCAGAAGAATTGAGGAACTTTTCCAATTTCCTTTACCCTTTTCTCCCCCTCATCTCACATTTGTCATCACATACTCTTATTCTTTTTATTATTTTGCTTTATTTACAATTCAAAGAAGAAGAAATACTTTGGATAAGAATCACAGTTAAACTCTGATGCTTACTAAGATCTAAATCTCAAAGTGAAAATCACATCTCAATGCCTATTAATCATCTGAAGTTAGAAAATTTTGGACAGGTAATAACCAGAGTTCTAATAACATGAAATCTGTGTGTGTGCATACACAATCTGATAAATCAGAAACAGAAGCATCTGACTGTATCTTGTAATGACTTACAAGATAGACAAAAGGAATGCTTTACCAAAGAGATTTATAATATAAAGAAAAGTGATGTTTATTTAAAACATCACTGTCTATTCAAATCAGTAGTTGTTAGTGGTCATTTTAAGTCTAAAGCAAAAAGTAGTATTTAAAATTAATGCCCCCTGCCCACTCACAGCCTAATAAACCATAGGGGAATTAGGCATTTGTGTAATTTCTGGACTGCCACATTAAGTTATGTGCATTCAAGATCATGTTGCATTAGAGCTCATGTACCAAGAAGCTCAGGAGACTGAAAGTAATTGCTCTGTTTAGAAGGTGAAATGCAGTTTTAGGTCTTCCATTCTGACTGCATTAAGTCCAGGGTTGTATCAACCTGCTACAATTTTAAGCCATTATTGAAATCTTCATAGCATGAGACAATTCCTTTTGCATCTTTGAAAGCCTTGATATCAAGTGGCTTATGTCCAAGGATTTCCCACAATGACATAGTGGTTCACATAAGGTGTAGCCCAGAAAATAAGTTCCATTGTTACTGAACACTTAACTGAGTAGCTAAAATGGCCAATTTTTGATATATATTCGATATGAGGATGGCTGAGTAGGACTATCAAACTTGATGAAAAAGACATAAAATAAACCTAATCTGGTGGTAGTTTGTTGCGCATCATAACAGCTTTTCTCTTTAATGAAGGAGAACTGTATTACTATTAGAGAAAGAACTTTACCAAATTTCATGATAGCAGTTTACAAAATTTCTTGAAAAGGTGTTTAAGTAATAAGTAGTTGAAACTCTACCTGAAGCCACCAAATTCACATTTTCCATCCTACTGCATGTGCTATGAAAGGACAATTTCATGATGAAGAAAGACTTCCACTCTAAACAACACTGTGCACTTATACAGGACAGGCCACAAAATAGTTTGGTTAATACAATTTTATCTGATTTGAATCACACATTCTATTAGTCAGGGTTCTAATCAGAAGTAGAGGATGCCCTCAAAGTGAGACATTTTGAAGAGTACTCATGAAAGATTTATTTACAAATATGTGAAGTTTGTAAAACACAAGAAGTCTAAGTTTTTGCCACTCCTAGGTCAAAGAGGCAAGAGTCCCTCTGTTTCTGAAGAAGATAATTATGTAAACTCAGCAGTGACCTTCCGTGAAAGGGCACATTCAGCTCCATGCAAGTGCAAAGCCAAAAGGAAAAATACCCTGACCTCCTTCTCCCTTCCTTTAATCTCCTGCTGGCCTTCCTGAACCCAACAGAAGCCACAGGACATGGGTGACCTTTTAATTTCATCCACAAAGATGGATCTTCTAGGGCAGACAATAAGATGAAGGAAAGTAAATAGAGGATCTGGAAGGGCACACAAAACAAGGAGAGTATTAAAAAAAACGCTTTTTTTTTTTTTTGCATAATACAAAATGAAACATATTGCCTATGTAACATACATCATGGTGTAGACTTTCTCTTTTACCAGTTATTACTGTTCTGCTGACAGTGGAAAAACAATAGCAAAATCAATAACAACAGCGAAAAGAACCCACAAAAAATGAAAAACCTCCTCAAGCACACTTTAAAAATATAGGAATTAGGGGGAGCTGGCCTGGTGGCGCAGCGGTTTAGTTCGCGCTTGGCAGCCCGGGGTTCGCCGGTTCGGATCCCGGGCTCCTGCCGACGCACTGCTTGTCAGCCATGCTGTGGTGGCATCCCATATAAAGTAGAGGAAGATGGGCACGGATGTTAGCCCATGGCCAGTCTTCCTCAGCAAAAAGAGGAGGATTAGCAACGGATGTTAGCTCAGGGCTGGTCTTCCTCACAAAAAAAAAAAAAAAATATATATATATATATATATATAGGAATTAGGGTACTCTATGGGGTTGGTTTGATTTTGTGACTCAGATGATGACACCAAAGACCTAGTTTTTCTTTGTCTGCCTTGTTGTCAATGTTAACCTAAAGCCGACGCTTCATGGTGACAAAATGGCTGTGGCACTTCCAGGCTGCATCTGCATACCACAGCGACATGGAAGAAAAATGCAAAGAGAAAGCTGGTCCCTGCCATTGTTTTTCACCCTGAGTTTCCAGAAAATTTCCACCTGTGTCTATTTGGCCTGAATTGAATCACCTGAACCAATCTCTATGGTCAGAGGAGAACCATAAACAGATTAGTTTAGGATGAGGTCATCAAAAGCAGTAAATCTAACAGACAAACAGGATTTCCAACCCTCAGGGCATGGTGACTAAGGAATAGGCAGAATTAATATTGTGAAGACAATTTCAATATCTAGTATTGCTCCTTTACTCTCTACCACCCCTTTAACAGATGAGGAAATAGGCTTAAACAGGTCAAGAACATTTCCTGATGGCATTTAGCTACTAAATAATAGGGCTGGAATTACATTTTCAATTTTCTGGTTTAAAATCCTACATTTTCCAACCACTATAGATTGCTATAGGAAGTAATTCTCTGGTGTGTAAAATGTCCCGTAGTCTTCTGAGTAAGGGCTTTTAAAATATAAAGCGCAGGATCCAAATTATAGATGGAATTCATAATTCAAGTAAACTCACTTTAAGAAAGTGTTTTTAAAAAATATAAACATCAATTAATCGATTTTATAATAGATTAAGGACTAAGGTTCCCTAACACATTTTTGGAAACAAAATTTGGAACCATCAGAGTACTCGGAACAAGAACTGCTACTAGTCAATGAATACAACATTTATAAGTACTTAACTTCTAAATATAAAATAAAAATATCTATGAATGAAAAAATAATCAGATTACAAAAAATTATAGAGAGGAAGGAAAGAAGAAGTTATTGAGCAACTATCATTTCAATGGTGAAATACTAATTAATATATACTTAAATATTTTTGATCTCCTGAAATCTTTAATTGCCTAATTTATCATTATGCTTTTTTGTTTGTTTGTTTTCGTTCATGCCTTTGAACTTTATTCATGGTAGACAGTAGTTTTATATTTAATAAAATTTATAAAATAATTATAAAGATATTTAAATGTATCTTTTTCTATTTATATCCTGATAGTATTAGACCAAATTATGAAACTATGTGCTCTGACCGTCTCCTCTAAGTCTTCCAACCTAGATAAGCCTCAAGTCCTAAGTAAAAAAACCGACTTTCATTCCCCGGGATACTATTCCTTCTGCCAAAAGCAAAGAGATCAAAGAAAAGGTTGGAAGTGAAAGGTCAGATCTAATAGGTTCAGAGAGACAGTTTCTCTCACGCTGAGACAAATTTTATCCTTCTTGGTCATGCACCACAACCGCTAAATAAAGTTGAAGAAACATCACATAGATGAAATGTTTGATTCAATAGCATGCTCCCTGGGAGTCAATAAGGGTTTACAACCTATTTCTATGCCCCAGACACTGAACACAATATTGGGCTTACTGCTGAAATATAGAATGAATAAAATATTTGGAAGAGAGGAGGCACAGTTTATTGATACAATGTGAGATCTCTTTATAGTTATCAATCAGACTTTTTCTTTGTTTTTTAGTTTATTTTGTATAAAATGGCTAAAATTTTTATATTACAGCAGAAAGTATTTCCTGCCCTTTCCAGCAGTTGAAAAGAGTAGTTGGTACTTAGATTTGGGAGCAGTGGTAGTGTGGGATAAAATATAGAAAAGAAGCATGCTGTAATGCTCCCCCAAAATGCTGGCTATTATGGCCAAATTGTAGTGATAAAGCACTTTTTTAAATTAATATTTCATTTCTAGGAGGTTTCCTTATAACTACCAGGGAAGTATTTTAGCTATGTGTTGACATTCTGACATTGAATTTGGTATGATATGTAGCTTGACACAACCAAGGAATCCACTAAACCATGCTACATTTAGAGAATACAATTTAAACTTCAGATTAATCATGTATTCATATTTACTAAACATGGAATATACACTACCCTTTGATACTTCCTTTCTGAGAGGCAGAACGTAGCACACATGTTGTTATATGAAACCACACAGGCTGGGTTTACCGCCTCATGGGATGAGAGTCTTATTGGGCTGTTGGAATGGTCCACAGCTCCTTCCCCTTCCTCTGCTCTTTAGTTAGGCAGAGTGCTGAAACTGTGGAGAATCAATGCCCTCAGTGAGACAGGAATGATGGAAAGTACTGGCAGAGTCAATATCAGGGTTAAGTTTCGCTTAAAGCCTTTGATTCAGTTGGCAAGGCATCCCCTGTGAAGGTGACCTTTGTGTTGCCTTCAGGGTTTGCTGACGTTGAAGTTGACTTTCCTCATAAAGGCCACATTCCTGCCATGGAACAGATCTGTCCCCAAAGCTCTGCTGTACAGACAGCTATGGGGAAAACACAAAAGTATTAGTGAAGAATATAAATATGGTTGCTCTTCCTCTGAGAGTTTTAATAATAGGTGGAAGTGGTTCTCTGGGACTGGAAAGTGCGAGATACATTTTGTCCTCAGGTTCACTTTAAGGCTCCCAGTGCCTTCTCAGAAACCTATTGTCATTTATCTCACTCAGCTTATCTTTTAGCAATACACCTTTTATATTAAAACAAGGAATCAAAATCCCATGACAAATTTTGAAGCATGATTAATTTGTTAAGACTTTTGGATTTATTTGCATAACTAAACCAAAGTAGGAAAGGAGTAAGTAAATTAACATTTGTTGAGCAACTGTTGCCCCACATTGACAAAATGTTAAGTATTTAAATCATAGAGGAAGCTCTTGAGGAGAAGATCAGAAAGTTAATTATAACTCACCGCATACTTATGCCTAGGAGATAGAATAGAAAAACAATTGACAGAGGAAAATATATAATGAAAATTGTTCAAAATAATGTATTATTTATTTATATTAAAATATTTAATAATGGTTTAAATAATAATTGTCTTACCAGACACACAGTATGTTATAATTTGTGGGTGTCACCTCATTTGCCACTGCACATGTCTGTTTTTTTCAAGGCCCCTCAAAGATATACACATATATCTTTATTTCCATTTACTTTCAGAACAGATTAAAATACCCAAGTTTACAGGTTTTTCATTGAATTTAATTTAGGTTGACTCCATCCTCAGGCTATAGGGAGGTGTATATTCTCATCAGACAGCTGTCTTTCAATGATTTTCAGGATGGATTATTGCTAGGAATGCTTATTATAGACAAGTAAATCCATTTCAGGCTTATGTGTATGTGTTAAAGTGTATCTCAGAGGGTCAATTTTCTGACTAAGTTTCTTTCCCAAAACTAAATGTCTAAATTACTTTTCGCTTTAAACCTTGGGATTTGTTTTACTTTACTTGTAAATTGGGCTTCTACCAATCGATTATAATTATTATTTAATAAATTAGTTTAATTAAGAAATAACTATAAAAGGAATTATTTACTAAACATTAGCAAATCAACCTCCCTTTTTTAACATGGTTGTGTATATTTCACAACTCTGCTTTGTTTAGCAAATTTAATATTGGTAAAATCATAGCAAATATAAATAAATCTGAGAGATACTGCTCTGCATGGTAAATTGTTTTGCTTGAAAGTGAGAACATGATATGGAAAACTTTGTTTTCTGTATCTTGAAATGAAAGTCCAATCACGGGTTGTTTATGTAACACTTTGGACAGTTTTTTCAATATACACAGAAAGACTTTCAGAGTATAAAGATATTTGAGTACCATGTTCATTCATTATTTTTGTTTTTTTATGTTGATAACCCATTTAAATAAAGCTTACTATTTTCCAGGAAATGTTACCATTTGGTGTGAATTGGATTTCTTAGTCCATTACTACATTTTCAAACACTGACAGTACAATACTATCAAGTCTGCCCTAGACTCATTTCTCATTCTAGTCCCTAGGCTATCTCAACTTCTCATGCATCTTCAATTGTCAAATATGTATGGATGACTCACAATGTCCTGTTTTCTGCTCAGCTCTCTCTCCTAAGTTCTAGGCTGCAGCTTCCTAGTGGAAATCTTCACATGGGTGTCTTCCAGATACATTAAACTTGACTGTCCCGAAATAAACCCTGCTCATTCCTCCTTATTACACAGTTCTAACACCAGGAACCTGAGGGCTATTTTTGACTTTTCTTTCTACCTTACCCCCAATTATTTCTAATTAATCATGGAGTTCTGTTGACTGTGCCTCCTAGACCATCATTATTAAAACAATCTCTTACAAATCCCCTGTCTATCATTTTGGCTTTCTCTGATTCACTCATTGAATGCTGCCAGCATGATCTTCCTGAAATCAAATTATGGCCACGACGCTTTCCTGTTTCAAATCCCCTAGGCTGCCTAAAATTGCAAGTGTACTCACAGGATTTATGAGACTTTTCAGCACTTGCCTAGTGGCTTCCTCTTTATACTGTTCTCTAGGCAATCCCCTCCCTTCTGCCGAGCTGTAGGCATAGGGAACTCATTCAGCTCTTCAGCTGTGCTAGGCTCTGTCTCACTGCCAAGTCTTCCAACAGGCCGTCCCCATGTATGCCCAGAATATTTTTCACACCCCCCCACTTCTTCCTATTCACTGGCCTAACTCTAAATCAGATATCTGTCTTACTCTTTATGTCAGTTCCTCTAGAAGACGTCCTGTGGCTCCCCCTTAAGCCTCCCTTTCAGATTCAAGTAGGAGTCTCTTCAAGGTGCTCTCATTGCAGACTCTATTTTCTTCTCATAATACCCATCATATTTTACTGAAATTGCTTCTTTAGTTGCTTGTAAAATTAGTTGTTACTTTATTATATGTCTCTTTCACTAGATTGTAATCTCCATTCAAAACTTGGGGAATCTTTTCTTAATATTATATCTCCTTTGCCTAGGACAATGACCACATACAGTAGTTTAGTGAATATTTATTGAATATGTAAATGGTTGAAAGTTGGTATGAATAGTGAATTTGAGCTGAATGTGATTGATAAACAGTTTTGCTAGAAACTCTTTATATATTCTGATCTGATACTTGCTTCACAATTCTAAACAGTCTCAAGTCTAATGAATTAAAATTGATTCAGAAATGTTACATTTAATATGGCATCAATTTGATATTATGATTAGAAATATATATCTAGGACCTAGCTGAAAACTTAATACACAAATGCTAACAGATATCTTGTCAAGTTGACCTAATAACATTACTCAATTTCATTTATAATTGAAAATTAGTTCAGCATAGTGACATATTCTTTTTCTTTTTTTAAATTTAGGGTATATTGCTCAGTGTCTTGTGTGTATTCCAAACATGATCATTCTTTTTATATCAAGTTTTATTTGGGTGGGACTGTCTTACTATTAAGGATATCACAAGCAAAGAAAGAAGTTAGCCAATTGGCTATTTTTCATGAAGCTCCAATTATTGAAAATTCTGGTTTTTCTTTTCTTAAAAATATATTTTCTTTCTTGTTAATTTGCTCAGAATACTTGATTTGTATGAGATATTGAAATGTATATCACCTACATTATTTATTTTCCCTTTACATATAAGAGAAAACATTTATTTTTGGAACATGTCCAATTCTGTCTGAGAAAGGGACAAATCTATGTTCATAAAGTAAGTTCCAAGAAGACAATGACAGCTTGATAAATTTTCATGGGAATTGTCCACATGGAATTAGGTTTTGGGAGTGTTTTCCTGTGTGTCTTAGAAAATGATAAACAAGTTCTCATAATTTAATTTTTTGCACATGTGTAAGGATATTTTCACTGAAGAGATTTTTCATCTTCACTGGGAACTGATGCATTAATTATCAAGATCCTCATAGACTAGAACAGTAAACAACCAGCGCAGAAATTCACTGATGGTATGGTGATATTTCCTTTTGTCATGATGTGAATAAGAAGAAAGATTATACAAAGAAAAATGCAGGGTGGTGTAATAACCTTGGTATTATAAACCCCCAAACCTCAACCCAACCCTAATATTTACTCTGTAACTTTTGTTGGTTTAAACCTTATTTTCAGAATTCTTCCTTAACACTGACTGTTGGCAAGTCACTGTCATAAACTTTCTAAACAACTAATTGCCTACTTATGTCTATTGCATATGTCATCTATAAAGTTTATTTTGAAGATGATATGGTCATTTACATTGTAAATCCAGGAAAATGAAGAAACTGTTAAAATAAATAATATATTTGGTAAAGTTAGCAAAACAGTCAACATTTATAAAAAAGAGTAAATAATTTTCCTTTACACTACCAATAATCAACTAGAAAAGTAACAGAAAGTAAGATAACTATTGCAATAGTCAAAAATAAGTCTATTCAGTATTTGGTGTTTAGGAATTACCAAGGAATTAATGTAATGGGGTGCATTTTAAAACTCTGTTAAAGAATATAATGAAAAATGTGAATATATAAGGAGCTTTAACATGGTCATAGATAGAATTAATTTCCTTCTGAGGAAAATATGAAATAAAAAAAGGACACATGTGTTTTACATGTATTAAGATATATTACAAGTCATAGTTATTACAAGTGTGATACTGGTATCAAAACGCTCCAACAGACAAATAGAACAGAATAGTGAGTCTATACTTAGTATACAACAGAAGTAACACCACAAATTTATATTAAAGAGTAGCTTATTTAGTTGATTGTGTTGAGAAGGTTGATTCACCACATGGGAAAAATTTAAGAATTTCTATATCCCACATGCATATATTAAAACAAAAACTCCAAGTGATTTAATACCTAACTGGGAAAGGTTAAAAATAATAAATCTAATAGAAGAAAATATAGAAGAATATCATCATGATTCTTAAAGATCCCAAAAGACCAATCTGTAAGAACAAAAAGAAAGTAAATTGTCAAGTTGGCAGGGGATATTTACAACATTAACAATTGCAAAAGATTAACAGCTAAAACATAGAAAAAACTTATGCTAACTTGTTAAAAATAAAAAACATCAAATTAATATAAATATTAGCAAAGAATATGGACATCAGTTCACAAAAGAGGAGACCTAAATGGCAAATATGCACATTGGAAAGATATCCAACTTAATAACAATCACAAGATCACAGGTTAATTCAATGAAATAGTACTTTATATCTTTTATGTTGACAAAGGTTAGAAAATCAGATAGCATTAAGAGCTGGTAAGGATATGGGTATGCATAAATATGAAATATATATAATATGTGTATGACGTATATGAAATATGAAATATATATATATATAATATGTGTATGATCCAGCCATTTTATTCTGGGCATATAGGCCAGAGAATTTTCTACACTGGTATCCAAAAAGACATGAATGAGATTATTCTAAGCTGAGCAGTTTCTGAAAGCAAAGAATTAGAGGCAGCCTAAGCATCACTAAGGAAAATTCCATTTAATGTATTGTAAATCTACAATATGCACTAATGCAAAGTCAAAAGCAAAGAACTATGTGAATAAGAGCAACATGACTAAATATAAAAAAAGAATGTTGATTAATTTAACTTTATTTTTTTCTAGATGTTAACATATAATAGATTTATTGTTATTTTTAAAAAATTATTTTGTTGAGATAATATTGGCTTTATGTTATTTATAGTGCTCTACCAGTGATAAAAATCCCATAGACACAAAACATGTATTATTTGTTCTGGAATACACAAATACAAAACTAAATAATTGGAAGATAAATTGCAAGATGTGCATTAAATTCACTAAAGTTAGTGCCTATTAGGAGAAGCAGATAACATTGGGGTCAAGAGATAAAGGAGAGGACACAGATTCATGTAGGAGCCAATGACAATGGCATGGCTTGGGCTGAGGAATGTGATCGGTTTGGTCCTATATACTTAGGACCTTGATGAAATGAAGAATAAATACTAAACCTACTTTTAAAATTTTGGACTATATACTGAAAAGTTATTTTCATTATTTATTATTTATTAAATGTTTCTAGTAGGAAATAAAGCAAATGACTACATTTGGGGAAAATTAAATATAAAGATTTAATGCAATCAAATAAAAATAAAAATATTATACCAAGTCAAACACTGGTTCTTCCATGTGACAATACTTATTCAAGTGTCATTGGCTTAGTAATATACCCATGATGCAAATATTATCTGTCTTTTTGTTAAACAATTTCTAATACTAATTACAATCATTAAGAATTGAAAGTTTCAATTTACAGAAAGATAATGAATGCACTGAATAAGAAAGCTTCAAAATATGAAAAGCAAAATTGTACATAAATTATAGAGGGAATTTTGCAAATATCCATTGCAGTGGGAGATTTTAATACATATCTCACAATTATCGATAGTTCAATTAAAATTACCAAAGCTTTAAAAAGATTTGAAATATGTAATTAAAAACTTGATTTATTGGATATTATGTTCCTATAAGAATATTACTTACCAAAACTAATTCAGGAAGAAATAATAACATAGCACCTAGGAATAAACACAACAAAACATGTATATATTAAAAAGTATGAAATTTTATAAATACATTATAATGTCTTCATAGAGGACATTCCATATCATAAAGATGTCATTCTCTCCAAATTGATCAATAGATATAATGTAATTCCAAAGAGAATTTTGAAGACTAATAATAATGCAGATACTCCTGAAAAAGAAAAATAAGAATAGGTTATGAAGCTAATTGAGGCCATGTGGTATTGGCACAGGAATAGACAAGTGTCAGTGAAATGAAATAGAGATATCAGAAACAGACCTAAATTTGACATATAAAACAGTCGGCTTTGAAGAGCACTTAAGAATGAATGGACCAGTAAATAAATGGAGCTCATTTAACATTATCATTGTTTATCATTAAATAATAAATGAAATGGGATTTCTACCTCATACTATACATCAAAATTATTTCTTTATGGAAGAAAAGCTTTAATGCTTATTTTAAAATGGAAAATAGCAAAAAGGGAGCAAATGATGTGAAACAGTATTTCATGGAAGAGGCAATAGAAATGATCCACACACATATGAAAGATATTGAACTTCATTACAAATCAGTGAAATAGTAAAGATCAGATTATAATGTTATTTAGCACACACCAGTTGGGCAAAACTTAAGAAGTCTGATAATTTCTAATATTAGGTCAGTAGAGACCTGGATGCAATTCTGATAGGAGTATAATTTGGTATATAAATTGACACCATCTTGAAAACAAGGATCTTCCTATAATCTATAGCAATTTCACTACGGTGTGTGTACAAGATATTCTAGAAGATGCATTAGGGAACATACACAAGAATGTCTGTTGCATTATTGTTCATAATAGCAAAATCTGAAAATAGCACAAAGTTTTCTCAGTACGAGACGGATAAATAAAATTGTCTTTTTGAAGAATAAAATATTATAGAACAATGGAAGTAGATACATCCACTCATGTTAAAACTATTAAAGAAGAAGGAGGAGAAGAAAAATAAGGGTCAGAAGAAAAGAAAGGGAGTGAAAAAGACAAATTTAAATAGTAGTTACGTCTTGAGAGGAAGCAGAGGGGATCGGGTAGGGAATGAACACATAGGTTTTGGTCATTGTGATGGTATTCTGGGTCTTGGATTGGGTTCATAGATTCTCATTTTGTTGTGAACTTCATAGCTTATACATCTGCACACTTTCCTTTGTATAAATTGAGTATGATTATGCAATGTAAACAATCTGAAAATCATGCAAAATGTAATTCACCCTCTTCTTTCCAACCCATAAACAGTACTGGCACATAATAGACCCTTCATACATATTTGATAAACCAAAGGATAACGATTAAAAACACATTTTAAATATTTACAGCAGTAGGGGAAAACTTCAAAATATGTATTTAAAAAGAGGGCAAAATAATGTACAACAATAAAGCATTTTGATAGAGAACAAAGCCTGAGTTAGGACATAAAAGAAAATCTATGGCTGAGAGGCATTTCTTAAACCACTGAATCCACTTAACCAGACGTCATTTCACTTACAGGTAAAAAGAGCTGTGGAGCTCTTTGTGTTCACAATCTTAATATCTCCTTCTTAGGGCCAGAAGGCTATGGCCAAATAGAAATAAACATCATCAAAATCTAAGAGGCAGAATTTATTTGTAAAACATGTAACAGGAAATTCAATTCATAAAACAACCTTTTCAGACAGAGGCCGTCAGAATTTTAAGATTCTTGACAATTATCAAATACTCTTTCAAGTTACTAAAGTGCTAAACTTGCTTTTAGGTAGAGTGAAATTCTCAGTACCAAGATATCAATTACTCCACTTTTATTTTAGGTTGACAAAGGGAAAATTAAAGCAATTATTGTGTTTGTGTGAGTGCTACAATTTGTTGAAGGCTTGTAAATGAATAATGTTCACCTGATAATTCAGAGAAAAGTCTTTACCAAATGGATATATTTCTTTTGGGGGTTTAGAAAATATGTGATTGTTTTACATAAAACTCTTGGCTGGGCCACAGAAAAAGCTATATTACAGGCTAAAAATGTACTTCTCACACAAATTACATAACATGGCAAGGCTTTCTCATCAGCACCTAGTAAGTCTTTACTCCATAATTTAGTGGTTAAGAGCCCTTCTCTGAAGCCAGGCTACTTTGGTCCAAATCTTGGCTCTAGAAGATCTATCTGTATGAATTTGGACAATTTCCTTAATTCCTCTGTGTCTTAGTTTCCTCATTTGGAAGTGGAAAATGATAATAATACTTAATTCATAAAGTTATTGTGAGAATTGATATCCAACATATGGTAGAAAAATCAATAAATAATTGTTCCTTAAATATTTTTGTGGTGTTATAATAAATAAGGGATAATTTGTCAAATAGCATCAAATACTGTCTTTGAGTCTTTAGCCATATTTCCAGACATAGCACTTGGCATGTGGTAGATGCTTAGTAAAGAATTACAGAATAAATATATTTGGAGATGTTGATCAATTTTCCAATGAAAGTCTTTCTCGACAACCTGTTAGCATTGATTGTAAAGAAAGAACAGCACTGACAAATGGCTGGAGGTGGGGGTAGGGTAGAAGTCTGAGTTGAGGTGTACAGCATAAATGTTGCAAATATTCTCCCCTGTCTATCATATTGTCATCTCTACACTTCACACCAATAAAAACTAATAGGTTGTTGAGAAATTCACTAAAGTCTTGATTCATTCAAACATTTATTGAGAAGATTCTAGAGAACAGACGTGCTGTGATCAGTAAACAAAATGTTCCAGTTCTGGTGGAGCTGTTGCAGACACAGTTGGGAAAACAGGCAATCATGAGAGTATCATTTTTCTATAATCTTCCTTAAAAAATCAAAAATTTTTAATCCACTGAAAGTAGGAAAGGAGTATTTTTCTCTTCTATTATCTGCTCTCTGGGCAGGAAAGCAAATTACCTATCTCAAAATTTATTTGTAATATACTGTGTGGTGGTAAGTCAAAGGGAAAATCCTTTCCATTAGTGCTCAACAGCTACCTGTAGAATGGAGAACAGTTGCTCTCACTACAAATATATATGATTTTTCTGGTAAAAGATGTAATTCCTTTCTATCTTTTCTCATTTTTTTCTAATTAAAAGTTATTCTCAATTATTAGGACCAGAGACATTAGTCTATAGAGCCTTAGAGTGTTTCTAGAAGAATGACATCTAATATGCCACTATAAAGATTAATTTATTGAGGGAATCTTGGCAAGAATTGGAAGTCACATAAACTCATTTTTTCTTCCACTTAGCACGTCCTATATAGAATGTGTATAAAATTAAACTTATGTGGTATTAAAAATGAGTATGTGTGTACATGTCCACACTGTATGGCTATTCACGGTATTGATTTTAATGTTATATTTGGCTGGATTAAATTTTAGCACAAAGTGAATTTAATAACTATGATTGCTTACACTATTTCCTGAAGTTAAGCTAGTTCCTTGTGAAAGGGTCTGGCCATCGCAGTTATTGAATCCAAAGTTTGTTTCCTTTTAATCGAGGTTTTATTACTCAGTCTTTAAAAAGCTATTCCACATGAAAATATCATTCCTTTCTCTCTTCCTTCTCTGCAGCCACCAACCCAGGAAAAGGGGGGATTTAAAGCTGTTTCCAGAAAACACACAAAATATTATGATACAGCATGTTCTGGCTTTCACATCTTAAAAGCTGAAACGTGCCTTTGCTAACCTGCAGTAGGCCATGAAATAATTATGTTGTGTGCTAAATGCCACTTTTCACTTTTCATTTGTGCTTCAACACTCAGTTTTCAGTAGATCATTTAGAGAGGATCAGCATTCTTTGGGAACTAAAAACACACCACAGGTCAGGGCAGCACAGCCTGATGGGAAAAGAATGAGGCCCACAAAGGTGGTCTTTGTGAGACGTGACGACATGCCGGTGTCTGTTACAGAATTGGCAGGCTAGCTGCTTCCCCTAGTGTCTGCTCCTGAAATACTAAACTCATCTATATTGCAAGGCACGACCCAAGGAAACAAATAGGCTTTTAAGGCACCCAACCCCCTGCTCCAGAATAAGGATTAATTTCACTCATTTGGGTGAAATCCTTCAGCAAAGAAGCTTGATGTTGTGCGGTGGGTTTTGGTGAAGAACCATTCAGTTTGTTAACTTTTTTAATGGGACTAATAACTCCTAAGGTTCCAAAGTGATAATTGTAATAATAGGAACACTGACAATTTCTAGAAATGTACTGAGTGCCCTTATTCCATTATTCTTTTCAATGAGTCTTGATCTGTTTTATCAAGAGACAACTATAGCACTTTTTACTTGGTATTCATTTCTTCAGACCTATTTTGAAAATGAGGCACTTTGAAGTTCTATAAGCTACATTAAAAGTGACTTTATTAGTATTCAAAAATATTTTCTATTCAAAAAAATATTAGGGATTTACACTTTATCTAACACTATATTGAATTCTCTTTTCCACTTCTACCTCACAGAATAGGCAGCCTGACAACTTCAGCATTGAAGTTGAGTGATCTAAACTATGACATCTGATTTTAAAGAGGGCCTAATTCCAATGGATAGATAATCTGGCTCTCTAGTTCTTTCTTTTTTAATTCTTATGGTGTCATTTTAATTCTTTTTGTCATTTCAAAATATTTTTTCTCTCAATTTATAATCCACATTTTCAACCGTGGTGGAATGTGCTGGAAAGTTCTGTCTTAGATTATAAGGCAGCAAACATCTTTAACACCTTATTTTTGAGGCAATTCAAAATATTTTAAAGCACTGAATTATTATGCCATTACTGTGAGAAAGGGAAGTGCTAAATATTATTATTTACAGAGAAAGAAAGAATGAATTAAATTTTTCTATAATTGGTGATTAGTTGGAGCCAATGTCCATCCCTCTGCTCTATAATTCCAAAGAAAACTTTGGCATTTTCTGAAAGAATCCCAGTTATTGTTTTCTCCTCTCTCTAAGATTTTTTCTTAGTTTTCATTTAAATGCATGTCAGTGTTACTATACCCATTTCACTTTATATTTTCTTTATGTTTCTGTAATAATGATGTGCTTCTACAATCAATATGTGAATAGGACTTTACACTTTAAGAATATTTTCAAGTGTGTTGTCGTATTTGTTCCTTACTATCCTTCTAGGTGGGGAATGACTCACCCAAGGTCACACCACTTCTTCATGGAAGAATGGAGACACAGAGTCAGGATTTTGGATTTTAAAGTCTCTGCCCGCTCCTCTTCACAACTTCTGTTTGTGTTCAGTATCAAAGTATTACTTTTCATGTATATATTTTTTCATCTTTATGAATGTAGCACATATTACTATTAGATGTCAGCTGGAAGGATATCCAAAATGTCCTGCCTGGTAGGACGTTTGACCACAAAGAACAAACTTTTCTGCTCTTCTTAGTCATGAAACCATTGTTAATAAGCAATGGGCTCTCTCTGCTTGCTGCAATCTGAGACAATTAATCACAACGATTTAGAGATTGAGAACGGAAGCTTTTAATCGGTTAGCAGGCACAATCAGAAGATGGCGGACTCATGTCTCAAAACCCATCTTAAAGAATTACAGAATCTTGGGGCGGTTGTATAGGGAAAATAGGCAGTAAGGAGGGGGTTTAGAGATGTTGGCCTTCAGGCGTGATGGACTCCAGGGTCCCTCATTTTTCCTTTCTTCTGTCAGTGATGAGGAATATCCTACAGGTGCCCCTTCTTCCCGGAGGCCTTCTTATTCCTTGGGAAAATTTGTTAAGGTTGTTAAGAACAAAGCTACCAGAGTACCTCAGCAGGGGTATGTGCACAGGATCAGGGCCAGCACATCATGAAAGCATGTAGCACTTTATAATGATCACATGCTAAAAGGGTTTTAACTAGGAAAAGGTCATTTAGTGTAACAAGATGGTCTCACTTATGTTCACTTACACCATTGATTATCAAAATTAATTGTAAATAGATGTATATCAACCCCTGTAAAGGGAAGGTATTTTCAGGTAGAATGAGGTAAATGGAAACCCCAAACTGAGAAAAACCAATGTGAATGCTAATAACTGATGGTATAAGAACTTTAA
Organism: Tapirus indicus; assembly: GCA_031878705.1. NCBI lineage: Eukaryota > Metazoa > Chordata > Mammalia > Perissodactyla > Tapiridae > Tapirus > Tapirus indicus. The sequence goes on from CM062933.1 coordinate 8,294,417, forward strand.
TAGTGATTAAAATAAAAAGAAATATCATCTTACATCTGATTAATACTAACATCATATGGCTTTTTCTCTGTATGGGTAGATTATATTCCATTTTTTCTGTGATTTTCTTCTCTTGTTTTCCACAGTGAATAAAGTAATATAATTACAGATATAAATGAAGATTATGTCAAACTCTAGTTCTACTGTCCTAATACTATATTTTTCTAAATTATATTCTACAGTTATATTTGTATGTAAATTTTTGAAAACATTATGTACATTCTATTGTCATTCTACAATTATCACTTGTTATGTAAGAAAGATTATTCTGTTTAATAGCAAGTGGATATATTTAATTTAACTTAATTATTTGATGTTGTGTCCAATCATTTTTTTCACACAGCATTTTTTTCATTTATTGTTTGATATACAGGTAGATTAAGAGCAAAATCCCCAATGTTTTAGTAGCTGGCAGCTCACTGTTGATTTTGCAGAAAGCTGCACTCTTACAGTCTTCTTTGTTTTATCTAGTTTGAGGATGAAATGGATGCTGCTTATCTGTGGGAGGCCGTAGGTTTCAGATTTTGGGACCATATAATTTGTTCTCCACATAGGAGTACTTTTGATACTGAAAGAAAACACTAGAAATAATTCATGGCAATAAATTAGAACTGTTATTTTCTTGGGAGAACTGAGATATATGTCACTCTAGTTTTAAGTAAGTCCATAATATTCTGCTCTTTCATAAACAATTCTCTTCATCAAAGAAAGGCACTAGAAATCCTCTTGTTTACATATTTATGCTGCATAATGCCACGCTATCAGCACCATTAGAGAGGGGGCACTGACAACTTGGTGAGACATGTGCCAGGCTCAGTCTTATTAAGCAGACATCAATTTAAAAGAATGCGAAATACAAAGTTCTGTGTAATACTTTTATTTTATTTATTTACTTTTTGAGGAAGGTTAGCCCTCAGCTAACATCTGTTGCTAGTCTTCCTATTTTTGCTTAAAAAGATTGGCCCTGGGCTAACATCCATGCCCATCTTCCTCTACTTTATATATAGGATGACTGCCACAGCGTGGCTTGACAAGCGGTGTGTAGGTCTGTGCCCAGGATCTGAACCTGCAAACCCTGGGCTGCCAAAGCAGAGCGTGCAAACTTAACCACTACACCACCGGGCTGGCTCCTGTGTAAGACTTTTTAATTCTTGTTTTAAGGTAAATGTTAAAGCAATTATATAATAAGTATAGACTTTCATCCATTCCTTGGTTTTCATAACAGAGACTGTAAAGTCTATCAGTACTGCTTACTAAGTGTTGAGATCAGAGAGAATCTCTGGTAGGATTAATCCACTTACTCAGATAGGGTTAAAAGGATAAGGGAAGCCTGCCACAGCTGACCTTTAAAGAAGATCTGTCCTTTTTAAATAGTAAGAAACATTCATCAGATGCAGCACATGCACTTAAATATTCAAGAAATGATAGCACTGAGATTTTCTCACATTACATACCACAATCATAATTGTAAGATATCTATCACATTTCCTCCCCAATCTCCTCCTGTGCTGTGGTGACTGCAAGGAGCAGACCCTCTCACAGAACAGAGGCTGGGAACTAGAAGTTATCTTTTACTCACAACTGTAATGCATGAGTTGGAGAGCAAATTTAAAATTTGTTTCCTGAAAGAGAGTTCTTTCTCAGAAAAGTGAGTGCAAAATGTGGGACAAATTCAGAGTGGCACGGCGTGGCTGGGAGTAGGAAATTGGGAAAGAAGGAATGAAGATAAGGTGTTATAAAGTAGTGAAAAAGAAGAGAGAGTGATCCCTAGAAAATTCAGATCAGAGGTTTGAAATTGATTTGAAGCAACCTAAAATACTCAGTCTAAAACACATGGGTCTATTGTATGTGTTCCTAGGACTTGTCTAGAGCAATTGTTTAAGCCAGGATTTATGAGTATGGCAAAACGCTTAAAAGAAATGAACCCATTCTATGGGTTGAGAAATTCATACATTTTGCTTACATAATAATTTAAGTATAAATATATTCATCAACTTTTAATTACTATAAAATGGAATTCAGATCTGGCATGATAGTTTTCCCTCATCAAAGAATTGGTGGTTGCCCTTGGTCAGTCTGGGAAAAATAATTGGAAGCCTCCATTTTTTTAAGCCCCTATTTTTACTCACAATCATTCTCAGCCTACTAATTTGGTTTTTCAAAGTGATTTTTAAGAATAAAATGAAAATCAGTATCAATAAATGCTTTGCTTCCATTAATGAACATTGCATATTTTCATTTACTGCTACATAGGCCACATCTGTAGCCCACAGATGGTTGCCACAAATAGTACAGTCTAAATGCAAGGATGGACCCGAGGGTCAGGCACTCCTTAAATTAGTTTCCTGCCTTTCTGGCCTAATGCCCACTCTACTACTGGCTTTCTTTACTAAGTTTTCAGTTTTCAGGAACTCTTACTTCTCCAAAAGTCACTCCTTAATCTGTGACAGTCTGGAGGTTCCTCAACTCTGTTTTGTTCCTCTGTCATTCCAGTGTCATCTTCACTTTATCTTCCAGAAAGTTCTCAAAAAATTCACTGCTGATAGCACCATTATTTTCTTTCCCTAATGCTATTTGATTTTGTTTTTTATATTTAAATATGATCTGTCCATTGAAATAGTTTTTGAGTACAGAGCAATATGAAATTGTGGACTTTATTGGCCAACATGATATGGAAATTCTAAAATATGAACTATTCTGATCCCTCATAATTTGAAATAAATTTCCTGTAAGGCCATTCAGTTGGGGCACCTTTTTTGAAGGGAGTTTGACAAATTGTTTTAATATTTGGTTTATTTCAATTTTTCCAACTTTCAAGACAATCAATACTTTATATTTTTAATTAATATTCTTCTAAAATATAGACATTTTTAAAGGAATTGACATAGAGCTATATATAGTAGTCTCATAATTTTTAATCTTTTTACTTACAGGCACATTCACTTATTGTTATTTTTAATTTTTTATCATGGAAAGTGTTAAACTTACACAAAAGTAGAGAGGATACTGAGCTCTCCATGTGGCTGTCTCTTAGCATCAGCAATTATTAACTCATGGCAATCTCAATTCATCTCTGCCCCCAACCATTTCCTTTCTCCACTGAATTATGTAAAAGAAAACCCAAGACATTAATGTCACTTTATATGTAAATATTTCAGCATGTAACTTCAAAAAATGAGAACTTTAAAAAACTACTATTCACTAGCATTATCACAGCTGAAAAATTAACTGTTAATATCATCAAATATCTAGTAATGTCACCAACTAGGTGCCCCAAGAAACTCCAGGTTGGATTTGGAAGCATTTAACTGTTTTTCCAAGTTGTTTTTTTTCCTTTTGTATGTTAAGGAGATGTAACCACCAAATATCCTGAAACTGACCAACCCTCACCACAAGAGCTGCACCCATGACATTTGCCTTACCTTTAATGCTAAGATATCTCCACGAGGAGCTCAGGTCTCATTACCGTAACCTGCAGCGTATGTGGAAGCATGTTTTCCAACTGAGCCTGCATGAGCAAATACCCGCTTTTCCCTTTTGAATATTCATTCCCCATCCAAAATAAAAGTTCCTGCTTCCCTTTATTCAGGGACACCATGACTTTGGAAATGATTCCTCATGGCCTCCTATTGGCTGCAAATATATCTTACTTTGTGAGACAACTTCCACTGGTGTAGAGTCTTATTTAACTCACCAGGAGGCAAGCCCACTTGGTTCAGTAATAGTAAGTATTTAAATTTGCCAAAATAGTTTTTTTTAGGCGCCTATGTTGACTTTTTTTGGCAACATGCCTTTACCTTCTTTATTTAGCAGTAAATTCTTACATTCTTTTTTAAAATTAATGTCTTAACAGCTTCTAACATTGTGAAGTTTTAGTTGTACATTATTGTTTGTAAATCACCAAATAAATGGTTCCCTTCACCCCTTGCCCCCAATCCTCCTCCCCCTTGCCACTGGTAACCACCAAACAGTTCTCTCTGGCCGTGCGTTAGTTTATATTCCACATATGAGTGAAATCATGCAGTGTTTGTCTTTCTATCTCTGGCTTATTTCACTTACCATAATACTCTCCAGGTCCATCCATGTTGTTGTGAATGGGAGAATTTTGTCTTTTTTTAAGGCTGAGTAGTATTCCATTGTATGTATATATACCACATCTTCTTTACCCATTCATTTGTCCTGGGACACTTGAGTTGTTTCTACTTCTTGGCTATAGTGAATAATGCTGCAATAAACATAGGGGTGCATAAGTCTCTTTGGATTGTGGATTTCAGGTTCATTGGATAGATACTCAATAGTGGGATAGCTGATCATAAGGTCTTTCTATTTTTAATTTTTTGAGGAATCCCCATACAGTTTTCCATAGAGGTTGCACCAGTTTGCATTCCCACCAGCAGTGGATTAGAGATCCCATTTCTCCACAACCTCTCCAACACTTGTTATTTTTCTGTCTTGGTGATTATGGCCAATCTAATGGGTATAAGGTGATATCTTAGTGTAGCTTTGATTTGCATTTTTCTGATGATTAGTGATGTTGAACATCTTCTCATGTGCCCATTGGCTATCTGTATATCTTCCTTGGAAAATTGTCTGTTCATATCCTCTGCCCATTTTTTGATTGGGTTGCTTGTTTTTTTCTTGTTCCATTGTGTGAGTTCTTTATATATTATGGAGATTAACCCCTTGTCAGATATATGATTTGCAAATATTTTCTCCCAGCTAGTGGGTTATCTATTCACTTTGATCCTGGGTTCTTTTGCCCTGTAGAAGCTCTTTAGTCTGATGAGGTCCCACTTGTTTATTCTTTCTTTTTTTCCCTTGTCTGAGTACACATGGAATCTGAAAAGATCCCTTTATGACCTAAGTCAAATAGTATACTACCTACATTTTCTTCTGGGAGTTTTATAGTTTCAGGTCTTTGATCCTTTTTGAGTTAATTTTTGTTGTATGGTGAAAGAAGATGGTCTACTTTCATTCTTTTGCATGTGGCTGTCCAATTTTCCCAGCACAATTTATTGAAGAGACTTTCCTTTCTCTGTCATATGTACTTAGCTCCTTTGTCAAAGATTAGTTGTCCATAGATGTGTGGTTTTATTTCTGGGCTTTCAAATCTGTTCCATAGGCCTATGTGTCTTTTTTTGTACCAGTACCATGCTGTTTTGATTATTATAGCTTTGTAGTATATTTTGAAGTCAGGGATTGTGATGCCTCCAGCTTTGTTCTTTTTTTCAGGATTGCTTTAGCTTTTGGGGGGCTTTTGTTGCCCCATATGAATTTTAGTATTCTTGTTCTATTTCCATGAAGAATGTCATTGGCATTCTGATTGGAATTGCATTGAATCTGTAGATTGCTTCAGATAGTATGGACATTTTAACTGTGTTTATTTTTCCAATCCTTGTGCAGGGGATATTTTTCCATTTCTTTATGTCTTCCTCGATTTCTTTCAATAGTGTCTTATAGTTTTCGCTATATACGTCTTTCAACTCCTTGGTTAAATTTACTCCCATATATTTAACTTTTTTTGTTGCAATTGTAAATGGGATTGCCTTTTTGAATTCTCTTTCTATTAGTTCATTCTTGGCATATAGAAATGCAAGTGACTTTTGTAAGTTGATTTTATACCCTGCAACTTTGCTGTAGCTTTTGATTATTTCTAATAGTTTTCCAATGGATTCTTTAGGGTTTTCTGTGTATAAGATCATGTCATCTGCTAAGAGTGAAAGTTTCCCTTCTTCATTGCCTATTTGGAGTCCTTTTATTCCTTTTTCTTGCCTAATTGCTCTGGCCAAAACCTCTAATACTATGTTGAATAAAAGTGGTGAGAGTGGGCAACCTTGTCTTGTTCCTGTTCTCAGAGGGATGGCTTTCAGTTTTTCCCCATTGAGTATGATGTTGGCTTTGGGTTTGTCATATATGGCCTTTATTGTGTTAAGGTACTTTCCTTCTGAACTCATTTTGTTGAGTTTTTATCATAAATAGATGTTGGATTTTGTCAATGCCTTCTCTGCATCAATTGAGATGATCATGTGGTTTTTATTCTTCATTTTACTAATGTGGTGTATCATGTTGATTGATTTGCAGATGTTGAACCATCCCTGTGTCCCAGGTATAAATCCCACTTGGTCATGGTATGTGATCTTTTTGATGTATTGCTGTATTGAGTTTGCCAATATTTTGGTGAGGATTTTTGCATCTATGTTCATTAACAATATTGGCCTGTAGTTTTCCTTTTTTGTATTGTCCTTGTCTGGCTTTGTTATCAGGGTGATGTTAGCCTCATAGAATGTATTAGGAAGTGTTCCATCTTCCTCAATTTTTTGGAATAGTTTGAGAAGGATAGGTATTAAGTCTTTGAATGTTTGGTAAAATTCTCTGGAGAAGACATCTGGTCCTGAACTTTTATTTTTTGGGAGGTTTTTGATTACTGTTTCAGTCTCTTTACTTGTGATTGGTCTATTTGGGTTCTCTAATTCTTCTTGATTTGGTTTTCATGGGTTGTATGAGTCTAGGAATTTATCCATTTCTTCTAGATTGTCCTCTTTGTTGGCATATAGTTTTTCATAGTATTCTCTTATAATCATTTGTATTTCTGTGGTATCTGTTGTAATTTCTCATCTTTCATTTCTAATTTTATTTATTTGAGCCTTCTTTCTCTCTCTTTTTTTTTGTGAGTCCAGCTAAGGATTTGTCAGTTTTCTTTATTTTTATCAAAGAACCAGTTCTTAGTTTCATTGATCCCTTTTACTGCTTTTTTTGTATCAATTTCATTTATTTCTGCTCTAATTTTTATTTCCATCCTTCTGCTGACTTTGGGGTTTGTTTGTTGTTCTTTTTCTAGTTCTGTTAGATGTAGTTTAAGGTTGTTTATTTGGGACTTTTCTTATTTGTTGAGGTGGGCCTGTATTGCTATGAGTTTCCCTCTCAGGCCTGCTTTTGCTGCATCCCATATGAATCGGTATGGTGTATTTTCATTTTTGTTTGTCTCCAGATATTTTTTAATTTCTCCTTTAATCTCATCAATGATCCATTGGTTGTTCAATAGCTTGTTGTTTAGTCTCCACATTTTTGTCACTTTCCCAGTTTTTTCCTGTACTTGATTTCTAGTTTCATAGTCTTATGGTCAGAAAAGATGCTTGTTATAATTTCAGTCTTCTTAAATTTGTAGAGGCTTGCCTTGTTTCCCAACATATAGTCTATCTTTCAGAATGTTCCATGTGCACTTGAGAAGAATATGTAATCTGCTGTTTTTGTGTGCAATGTATTGTATATATCTATTAAGTCCATCTCATCTAGTTTTTCATTTATATCTGCTATTTCCTTATTGACTTTTTGTCTGGATGATCTATTCATTGATGTGAGGGGGCTGTTAAGGTCCCCTACCAGTTTTGTATTGTTGTTGATGTCTCCTTTTCAGTTTGTTAATAGTTGCTTTATGTACTTTGGTGCTCCTGTGTTGGGTGCATATATATTTATAAGTGTTATGTCTTCTTGGTGGAGTGTCCCTTTTAACATTATATTTTGCCCTCTTTGTCTCTCATTACCTTTTTTATCTTGAAGTCTACTTTGTCTGATACAACTATGGCCACATCTGCTTTTTTTTGTTTGTTTGTTTGCCATTAGCTTGGAGTATTGTCTTCCATCCTTTTACTCTGAGCCTGTGTTTGTCATTAGAGCTGAGATGTGTTTCCTGGAGGCAGCATAGTGTTGGATCTTGTTTTTTAATCCATCCTGCTACTCTGTGTCTTTTGATTGGAGAATTCAATCCATTTACATTTAGAGTGATCACTGATAATGTGGGCTTAGTGTTGCTCCTTTATTGCTCATTTCCCAAATCTTTTGCATTTGCTTTGTTTCTTGTCTCATGTGATTCAAACTACCAATTCAGTTTGGTAGTTCTGTATGATGGTTTTATTAGTTTTCTCTTTATTTATCATATGTGTCTCTGCTCTGAATATTAGTTTAGTAGTTACCATGAGGTTTGTATAGAAATTCTTGTCAATGATATAGTCCATTTTCTGGTATCCTCTTATTTCCTTTGCCTAAGTAGATCCTATCCCTTTCCTCTTCCTTTTCTAAGTTCTTGTTGTGAAAACGTATTCCATCTTGTGAGTTCGTGTTTATAGTGATGAGGTTATGTTTATTTTTGGTATATTCCTTACCTTGATTTTGATGTCATAATTAATTGTTTGCTAACCTATTCTGGTAGAGAATTGCAATTTATCTGATTTTTGCCCACCTATTTTCTCCTTGCTCAAAGCTTTGTATCCCCTTTCTTTCTTTCTTTCTTTTTTCAGGCATGAGGGCCTTCTTGAGCATTTCTTGCAGTGGGGGTCTTGTGGTAATGAAATCCCTTAACTATTGTTTATCTGGGATAGTTATTATTTCTCCATCATATCTGAAGGATATTTTCACTGGATAGAGTATTCTTGCCTGAAAGTTTTTATATTTCAGAATTTCAAAAATATCATTCCACTCTCTCCTGGCCTGTATAGTTACTGATGAAAAATCTGCTGAAAGCCTGATTGGAATTCCTTTGTACATTATCTTTTTTCTCTTGCTGCCATTAATACTCTTTGTTTGTCATTAACTTTTGCCAGGTTTACTACAATGTGCCTTGAGGATGGCCTTTTTTTGTTGATATATTTAGGAGATCTATTGATTTCATTCACTTGTATTTCGAGCTCCTTCCCAAGGTTTGGGAAGTTCTCAGCTGTCATTTCTTTGAACAAGCTCTCTGCTCCTTTTTCTCTCTCTTCTCCCTCTGGGATACCTATAATTTGTAAGTTGCATTTCTTAACTTAGTTGGATATTTCTTGGAGATTTTCTTCATTTCTTTTTAGTCTTAGCTCTGTCTCCTCCTCCATCTGAAGCCTTTCTACATTGCTGTCCTCAATAAAACTAATTCTTTCCTCCATATGATCAGGTCTGTCCTTTAAAGATTTCAGATTTTCCTTTATCTCTTTCATTGTGGTTTTCAGCTCCAACAATTCTGATTGGTTTTTCTTTATAATTTCAATCTCTTTTGTGAAGAAGCTCCTAATTTCCTTGAATTGTCTATCCATATTTTCTTGTAATTCATTGAGTTTTTTTATGATAGCTATTTTGAATTCTGTGTCATTTAGGTTATAAATTTTTGTGTCTTCCAGGTTGATTTCTGGATGCTTGTCATTTTCCTTCTGCACTGGAGATTTAATGTATTTCTGCATAGTGCTTGAGGGCTTGTTGTTATTTTTCCTCATCCTGAAGATGTCTGGACATGGATTCTCCTTGCCACCACTAGATGGGCATCAATAACTGTGTGCTCTGAAACCACAAAGATGTGCAGGCATTCTGGCCAGACTGAAGTGTGGCTGGGCTGATGTATGGCTGGGCTGGAGCTCCATGGGGGTGGGGTGTCATGTGCTGTCCACTGGGCTGGATCTCCACTTGGTTGGATCCCTATGCACCTCCGCCGGGCTACAGCAACACTGTGCTTGGGGACCCAGGTGTCATGCACTGGCAGAGGGGCTTTAACTCTGCAGGGGAGGGTGTCACATGCTGGCCACCAGGCTGAAACACCATGGGAGCAGGTGCTGCATGCCACTGGGCTTGGGAGTCTGGGTATCACTCACCAGTCATGGGGCTGCATCTCCCCTGGGTTGAATCCCTGCATGCCTCAGCTGGGCTGCAGCACTTCTGGGCTTGGGTGTCAAGCACGGCTGAGCCAGGATGCCAAGGGAGGGAGAGTGGCACTCACTTTCACCTCCCTGTTCCCAGGGGTTTCTTTTTTTTTTTTTTTTTTTTTGTGAGGAAGACCAGCCCTGAGCTAACATCCATTGCTAATCTTCCTCTTTTTGCTGAGGAAGACTGGCCCTGGGCTAACATCCATGCCCATCTTCCTCTACTTTATATGGGATGCCATCACGGCATGGCTGACAAGCAGTGCGTCGGTGGGCACCCAGGATCCGAACCAGCGAATCCTGGGCTGCCAAGTGCGAACTAAACTGCTGCACCACTGGGCCGGCCCTGCCCAGGGGTTTCTTATTCTTTGCTCACTATCTGCTCTCCTGGAGTGTTAGTTTGGTGAGGACCCTCCCCACAACTGTTCTGTTCCTTCTGTGTGGGGGTTCCCCACTGTGCAGGAATTTGGAGAGTGAAGGTTTTCCTGGTGAGGGTCACGCCTCCCCCTCCTCTCCAAGAGCAGTGCATTCTGTCTCAGGGTTGCTGCTGTTGGGGAAGGAGGGGAGCCTTCCTTACCCGCTGCCTCTTCTCCTAGGGTTTCCAGCAACTCTGCCATCAGACATAAGGCTCTGTGGGTCTCCCTGAAGTCCTGTATGTAGTTTGAAGGACCTCCATTGATCATTGATGTATGGATGACCTTTTTGTTGTATCTTAGTGGGGGAGAATTTAGGGGAAAAGCTGATGTTACTCTGTTGATGTTTTTTAATCAATCGGTTTCCCCTCCACTTTTAAAAAATTTTTTTCTAATTGTATCCCCATGAGATGAACATGTTGCTTTGCCCTGTGGTATGGACTGAACTGTGTACTCCCAAAATTCATATGTTGAAACCCTAACTGCCAAGATGACTGTATTTGGAGATAGGACTTATCAAGGCATAATAAAGATTAAATGAGGTCATAAGAGTGAGACCTTAATCTGATAGGACTACTGTCCTTAGAAGAAGAGGAAGATACACCAGAGATCTCTCTCCATCTGCACACAGAAGAAAGGTTATGTGAGGACACAGGGAAAGTGCAGCTGTCTGCAAGCCAGGAAGAGCTTCATTAGACACCAACCTTTATGATGCTTGATCTCAAACTTCTAGCCTCCAGAACTGTGAGAAATTAAATGTCTGTTGTTTAAACTACCTGGTTTGTGGTATTTTGTTATGGCAGTGTGAGCCAACCAGAAAAACCACTTGTACCCCTTGTATGTCAATGTATTGGGAGTTAGAGCCAAAAGTTTACCAGTTATCAGTCTATGGCCCCTCAGTTCCAAATCCTCCCTTCATTACCTTGCTTGTGATATTGGAACATATTTTCCCTTGCAAGTGGGCATGGTGTCAAGTTTTATCAGTAGAAGGTGCTGAAAGGATCCTAAAGGAGGTAAGGAATTCTGCTTCCTGGTTCTGGTGTGCTCCTTTGGCAGCCTTCTGCAGTGCAAGGTGGCCAGCAACACAAGGCACCTCCCTGTGGATGACTTTTCTGGCAACTCTTTGGGCAATTTTGCAATAAGTTCTAAGACACAGTACCTCCTCTTGGGCAGATTCTCAACCGCCCCAGAGAGTGGTTTCCCAATGAGTTCCTCTGATTTGGAGTCCCCTCTTGGACAACTTCCCCTGGTACCCGAGAGGGCAGATTCTCAGCAATTCTCTCACTGTGGCACTTCAGTGAATCTGCCATTCAGTGTGCCTTGACCACACCCTCTCCAATGAGATCTAGATCTCATCCCTTGTTGGGAATCTTTTCCAGATTTGTTTTGTTCTTGAGTGTTCTGTTTCAACCCTAGGAGCAGTGGCTCCTCCATATCTCTGCTATGCTTATATTATTCAGAATTCTCTTTACCCCATAGTATTCAATCCCTCATTACACTTATTCTGAGATCTAGTTAATAATTCTTTACATTATATGTCTTTATATTAAACGTTTCCTGTCTAAATTACTGTATGGTTTCTGTCTCTTGATTAGACCCACACTGATATAAACAACTTAATCAGATAGAAATTCATTTTTTGTTTGTTTGATTTTTCAAGGCAACTTGATAGATATTTGTATATGCATCAGTAGATATATGATGTCTGGATTGCTCTCTGTCGGTGATATTAGAAGTCACTGGTCATTACTCATTTTGTTGATTCATTAAGGTTTGCAAAATATTTAAAAATTTATATTTTTCTGGCTTTATTGAGGTACAATTGATAAATAAAATTTTAAGATAGTTAAAGTATACAATGCAGTGATTTGATATGCAAATACATTGCGAAAGGATTCAATTTCTGTTTTCCAGAGGGTTTTTATTAGGAATGAGTGTTGAATTTTGGCCAAGATTTTTTCAGCATCTATGGAGAAATACAAAATATGTATGTCCTTAGATTTATTATTATTACATGTTATATTATGGGATTTCCCAATATTGAAACAATTGTGCATCCTTGAAATATCCCATTTATTGTTTTGTGAATGTGTTACTGGATTCTGTTCACTATTATTTCATTTAGTACTTTTGCATTGATATTCATAAGTGGTATTAGTTTTTAATTTAACTTTTTGTACTATTCCTATCAGATTTATATATCAACTTTACACTTGCCTCATAAAAAGAATTTAGTTTTCCTTCATTTTTATATGCTTTGGAAAATTTTATGTAACATTGGGGCCTTTGAAGTTTTGTTGGAATTCTACTGTGAAACCATCTGGGCCTAGATCTTTCTGTAAGGTCAGTTACAGTGATGAGCTAGAGCCTGGTCAAACCAGCTTTCAAGAGCAGATTGTTGAATTTTCAGGAACTTTATAAGCTCATTGTTGATACAGCTACTATAAACAATGTAGAATCAAACAGTGTTCCACTCTCTGCAATTATACAAAAAGGTAAAAAGAAAGTTAGTGCAAATGCAGTCAGTAGTGAACATATCCATCAACCCCAAAAGAGTCTTTGCATCCCTTTGTTATCCCTCCCTCCTGTCCTTCCCCACCACTCATCTCCAGGCAACCATGACAGAACAATTCTTTTTCAGCCTAGCTATTTTGAGGGTTCATCGTGTTGTTGTAACATGTGGCAATGGTTCATTTATTGCTGAGAAGTAGCACATTCCATGGATGTGCTGCCACATGTTTATTGATTTGTCTCTTGATAGGCATTTGAGTTGTTTCCCATTTTTGGCTATTGCTGAAAATCTTTCTATGAACTTATTTGCCATTCGTATATCTTCTTTGTGGAAGGATCTATTCAAATCATTAGCCTATTTTCAACTGGTTATTTTTTTTAATAGAGTTTGAGAGTTCTTTATATTTTCTGGATACACATCCTTTAGCAGACATATCCTTTGCAAAATTGTTCTTATATTTTGTGGCTTATCTTCTCATTTTGTAACAGTATAATTTAAACTGGAGAAATTTTTAACACTGATGAAGTCCAACTTATCAATTTGATTTTTATGGATTGAGTTTTTAGTGTCATATTTAAGAAATGTTGCCTAACCCAAGGTCATGAAGATTTTATCTTTTGTTTTTTCCAGAAGTTTTATATTTTTAGGTTTTTAAATTTTATATTTAGATCTATAATTACTTGGAGCGAAGTCTTTGTATATAGTTTAAAGTATCTATCAAAGTTAATTTTATGCATGTGGATATTCAATTTTTCCAGCTTCATTTGTGGAAAAAGTTATTCTTTCTCTACTGAATTGCCATTTACACTATTGTCAAAAGTCAGTTGTCCATATAAATCAAAGTATATTTCTATGCTCTTTACCTTATTGATCAATTTGTCTATATTTATGCCAATACTACACTGTCTTAATTACTCTTAGCCTTCCAGTTTTTTCTTTTTCAAAATTATTTTAGCTATTCCACATCCTTTGCATTTCAAAATGAATTTTAGATATAGTATATAAGTGTCTACAAGAAAACCTATTTAGATTTTGATCACAGTTGTTTTGAATCTATAGATCAATTTTGGAAGACTTAGCATTTTAATAAGGCTTCAAATTCATAAACAAGGTATTTCTCTCCATTTATTTAGTTCTTTCTTAATTTTTTTCTCAATTTTGGGAAGTTTGCATGCAAATGTCTTTTACTTCTTTTGCCAGATTTATCCCTAAGTACTTCATATTTTGAGGCAATTGAAAATGACATTGTTTTGTTTATTTCAATTTCTGATACACTTGATCTTTTTTTTTTTTTAATTCTACATTCTGGATAAACTTTCTCAGTAGTTCTAGTAGCTTTTTGTAGATTATATCAGTTGTTCTATGTTGATGAGCATGTCATCTGTGAATATAAACATTTTACCTCTCCCTTTCTTTTTTTTATGTGAGGAAGACCAGCCCTGAGCTATCATCCATTGCCAATCCTCCTCTTTTTGCTGAGGAAGACTGACCCTGGGCTAACATCCATGCCCGTGTTCCTCTACTTTATATGGGACGCCGCCACAGCATGGCTGACAAGCAATGCATCGGGAGGTGCCCAGGATCCAACCCGTGAACACCGGGCTGCCAAAATGCAAACTAAACCACTGTGCCACCAGGCCAGCCCCTAACCTCGGCCTTTCTAATATGGACACCTCTTGTTTCTCTTTTCTTACATTTCTGACTATATTGTATATAAATGGTCAGAGCAGATATCCTTGCCTTTCTTGATCTTAGGAGAAAAAAATGTTCATTTTCTCACCATTAATTATGATAGAAGCTCTAGATTTTTCATAGATGATCTTGATCAGGTTTATCAGGTTGAAGAAATTCTCTTGTATCCGTATCTTGCTGAGAATTTTATCAGGAAGGTATATTAGGTTTGTCAAATGCTTCTGCATCTATTGAAATTTTCATATGGTCTTTCTTAATTTGTTAATATGGCAAATTACATTGATTAATTTTCAAATGTTAAAACATCTTGCATTCCTGGAATAAGCGCTTATCCTTTTTACCTATTGTCAATTCAGTTTGGCTAAGGTTTTGCTTAGAACTTCTACATCTTTGTTCATGAGGAAATTTAATTTGTAGATTTCTTTTCTTGTAATGTCTGTATATGGTTTTGACATCAGAGTAATCCTGACCTCACTGAATGAGTTGGGAAGTATTCCTTCCTCTTGAAATTTCTGGAAGATTTTTCTATAGAATTGGTAATATTTATGCCTTAAATGTTTTCTGCAACTCAACAAGTTTTCTTTGTGGAAAATTTTTTAACCACAAATTCAATGTCTTTAATAGATGTAAGGCCATCTACATTATGTATTTCTTCCCAAGTTTGCTTTTGTAGTTGATATATCAAGAAATTCATCCATTTCAGGTCATTTTTTTAATGTAAATTTTTGTATTTGCTCTGACATTACATTTTCTCTTTGGAGATTGCTATTTTGTGAGTATATGTCCTTAATTGATGCCCTCCTTTCCTTTTTCTTCCTTCTTCTTATTCTTTTTCAGAATCCTCATCTTTTACTTCTACTCTGATATTATTAATGGTATGTATTTACTCTTATATTTCCTCTAGTTGAGTTTTATTTCTGACAGGAATTTTTTTCTTTTTAATTTTTTCTTGAGATCTGTGAGCTCCTTTTTCAAATCTATTTTAACCCATTTGTCTCATTCCTAAATTTTTCTGCCTCTGATTTATGCTCTTCTTTCATATTTTATATAATTGTCTTAATTTCTTTAAGTTCCTCTTAATTATCTTTTAGCCCCTCTTAAAATATGATATCAGAGTTTTCCTCTGTTTTGTGGGCATGTATTTCTGACCAACATTCTTTCACTGTAGAGATAGCTTTTTAATTCTAATAGCACATTTTATTATATAGATTCATATGTGATTTATTTTTTTATTGAAGCCACATTGGTTTATAACATTGTGTAAATTTCAGGTGTACATCATTATATTTCAACTCCTGCATAGATTGCATTGTGTTCACCACCAAAAGTCTAGCTTCCACCTGTCACCATACATATGTGCCCCTTTATCCTTTGCGCCCTCCCCATCACCCCTTCCCCTTTGATAACTACCAATCTGTTTTCCTTATCTTTGCATTAATTTGTTTATCTTCCACATATGAGTGAAGTAAAATGGTATTTGTCTTTGTCTGACTTATTTCTCTCAGTATAATACCCTCAAGGTCCATCCATGTTGTCAAAAATGGCACAATTTCATCTTTTTTATGTCTGAGTAGTGTTCCATTGTGTGTGTGTGTGTGTGTATATATACACCCCACATCTTCTTTATCCATTCATCCATTGATGGGCACTTGGATTACCTCCACATCTTGGCTATCGTCAATGCTGAGATGAACATAGAGGTGCATATATCTTTTTGAATTAGTGTTTTCATGTTCTTTGGATAAATACCCAGAAGTGGAATAGATGAATCATATGGTATTTCTATTTTTTATTTTTTGGGAAATCTCCATACTGTTTTCCATAGTGGCTGCTCCAGTTTACATTCCCACTAGCAGTGTATGAGGGTTCCCTTTTCTCCATGTCATCTCCAACACTTGTTATATCTTGTCTTTTTAATAATAGCCATTCTGATGGGTCTGAGGTGATATCTCATTGTAGTTTTGACTTGCATTTCCCTAATAGTGAATTAGTGATAGTGAACATCTTTTCATATGCCTATTGGCTATCTGTATATCTTCATTGGAAAATTGTCTGATCATATCCTCTGCTAATTTTTTGATCAGGTTGTTCATTTTGTTGTTGTTGAGTTCTTTATATATTTTGGGAATTAACCCCTTGCTGGATGTTTCTTTTGCAAATATTTTCTCACAGTTGAAGTCTTGTCTTTACATTTTGTTGATGGTTTCTTTTGCCATGCAGAAACTTTTTAGTTTCATGTAGTCCCATTTGTCTATTTTTTTATTTTGTTTCTCTTGCCTGAGGAGACATGGTATTCAAAAAGACCAATGTCAAAGAGCATACTGCCTGTGTTTTCTTCAAGGAGTATTATGGTTTCAGGTCTTAGATTCAAGTCTTTAATCCACTTTGAGTTAATTCTTTTGTGTAGTATAATAGTCTACTTTCATTCTTTTGCATGTGGCAGTCCAGTTTTCCCAAAATAATTTCTTTTTTTTTTTTGTGGGGAAGACCAGCCCTGAGCTAACATCTGTTGCCAATCCTCCCCTTTTTGCTGAGGAAGACTGGCCCTGGGCTAACATCCGTGCCCATCTTCCTCCATTTTTTTTTTATATGGGACGACACCACAGCATGGCTGACAAGCAGTGCGTCGGCGGGTGCCCGGGATCCGAACTCGCAAACCCCGGGCTGCCAAGCGCGGACTAAACCGCTGCGCCACCGGGCAGCCCTCCAAAATCATTTCTTGAAGAGACTTTCTTTTCTCCACTGTATGTTTTTGGCTCCTTTGATGAAGATTAACTGTCCATAGATGTGTGGGTTAATTTCTGGGTTATCAGTTCTGTTACATTGATCTGTGTGTTTGTTTTTCTGCCAGTACCAGGCAGTTGTGATTACTATAGCTTTGTAGAATATTTTGAATTAATGGAGTGTAATACCTCCAACTTTGTTCTTTTTTCTCAGGATTGCTTTGTCTATTCAGGGTCTTTTGTTACTCCACATAAAATTTAGGATTCTTCTATTTCCATGAAAAATATCATTGGGACTGCATTGACTCTGTATATTGCTTTAGGTAATATGGACATTTTAAGTATGCTTATTCTTCCAATCCATGAGCATGGACTATCTTTCCATTTCTTTATATCTTTTTCAATTTCTTTCAATAATGTCTTATAGTTTTCAGTGTATGGTTCCTTCGTCTGCTTGGTTAAATTTTTTCCAGGTATTTTATTCTTTTTGTTGCAATTGTATATGGCATTCTATTCTTGATTTTACATTCTGCAGGTTCATTTTTAGTGCATAGAAATGCAACTGATTTTTGTATGTTTATTTTGTACCCTGCATCTTCACTATATTTATTAATTATTTCTAATAGTTTTTGGTGGATTCTTTTTGGCCCTCTACATATAGAATCATGGCATCCATAAATAGTGACAGTTTTACTTCTTCCTTTTCAATCTGGATCTCTTTTATTTCTTTTTCTTGCCTAATTGCTCTGGCTAGGACTTCCAACAATATGTTGAATAAGAGTAACAAGAGTGGGCATCTTTGTCTTGTTCCTGTTTTTAGAGGAAGAGCTTTCAATTTTTCACCATTAAGTATGATGGTGGGTGTGAGTTTGTCATAACTGGCCTTTATTATGGTGAGGTACTTTCCTTCCATCCACATTTTATTGAGAGATTTTATCATAAATGGATGTTGGATCTTGTTAAATGCTTTCTCTGCATCTATTGAGATGATCTTGTGATTTTTATTCTTCACTTTGTTAATGTGGTGTAACACATTGATTGATTTGCAGATGTTGAAGCATCCCTACATCCTGGAGTAAATCCCTCTTGATTGTTGTATATGATCTTTTTAATGTATTGTATTCAATTTGCTAAAATTTTGCCGAATTTTTGTACCTATGTTCATCTGTGATATTGGCTTGTAATTTTCCTTTTTTGTGTTGTCTTTGTCTGGTTTTGGTATCAGATTAATTCACCTCATAAAATGAGTTGGGGAGCATCCCAATCTCTTCAGCTTTTTGGAAGAGTTTGAGAAGGATAGGTATTAAATCTTCTTTTAATCTTTGCTAGAATTCACCAGAGAAGCCATCTGGTCCTGGACTTTTGTTTTTTGGGAGGTTTCTGATTAGTGTTTCAATGTCTTTACTTGTGATTGGTCTATTTAGATTCTCTATTTCTTCTTGATTCAGTTTTAGAAGGTTGTATGATTCTACAAATTTATCCATTTCATCTAGGTTATCTGATTTGTTGGCGTATAGCTTTTCATAGTATTCTCTTATAATCCTTTGTATTTCTGTGGTATCTGTTGGAATTTCTCCTCATTCATTTCTGATTTAATTTATTTGAGCCTTCTCTCGTATTTTCTTAGTGAGTCTGGCTAAAGTTTTGTCAATTTTGTTTATCTTCTCAAAGAACCAGCTCTTAGTTTCCTTTATCCTTTCTGTTGGTTTTTTTAGTCTCCCTTTCCTTTATTTCTGATCTGATTTTTAATATTTTTTTCCTTCCACTGACTTTGGGCTTTGTCTGTTCTACTTTTTCTAGTTCTTTTAGGGGTAGTGTTAGATTGTTTATTTGAGATTTTTCTTATTTGTTGAGATAGGCCTGTATTGCTATAAACTTCCCTCTTAGTACCACTTTTGAGCATCCCATAAGTTTTGGTATGTTGTGTTTTCATTTTCATTTGTCTCCAGGTATTTTTTGATTTCTCCTTTTATTTCTTCATTGATCCAATAGTTGTTCAGTAGAATGTTGCTTAGTCTCCACATATTTGTGACTTTTCCTGTTTCTTCTTGCAGCTGATTTCTAGTTTAATATCATTGTCCTTGGAAAAGATGCTCTATAGGATTTCAATTTTCTTAAATTTATTGTGGCTTGTTTTGTTTCCCAACATATGGTGTATCTTTGAGAATGTTCCATTTGCACTTGAGAATAATGTGAATTCTGCTGTTGGATGGAATGTTCTCTCTATATATCTATTAAGTCCTTCTGGTCTAGTATTTCATTTAAGGCCACTGTTTCCATGTTGACTTTCTCTCTGAGTGATCTACCCGTTGATGTAAGTGGGATGTTAAAGTCCCCCACTATTATTGTGTTGCTGTCAATTTCTCCCTTTTGATCTGTTAATAGTTGCTTCATATACCTAGGTACTTTTATGTTAGGTGCATATGTATTAATAGGTGTTACATCTTTTTGGTGAAATGTCCCTTTTATCATTACATAATGTCCATCTTTTTCTCTTGTTACCTTTTTTGGCTTGAAGTCTGTTTTGTATGATATAAATATGGCCACACTCACCTTCTTTTGGTTGCCATTTCTTGAAGTATCATCTTCCATCTCTTCATTCTAAGCCTATGTTTGTGTTTAGAGTTGAGATGGGTCTCCTGGCAGCAGCATATTGTTGGGATTTGTTTTTTAATCTATCCAGACTCTCTGTGTCTTTTGATTGGTGAATTCAATCTATTTACATTTAGAGTGATTATTGATATGAGGGTTTAATATTGCCATTTTACCTTTGTTTTCTATTTCCATTGTCTCTTTTCCCTTGTATTTCTGTCTGCCATTTCATTTTGGTGGTTTTCTGTGATGTGTTTCTCAGTTTTCTCTTTATTTTTGGTTTGTGTCTGCTCTAATTTTTCATTTTGTGGTTACCATGAAATTTGTATAAAAGATCTCATAGATGAGATAGTCCTTTTTCTGCTGGTAGTATCTTACCTACATTGACCTATGCAGAGTCTGTCCTTTTTCCCTTCCCCTTCTACATTTTTGTTGTCAGAAATTATCCTTTTTTTGTTTTGTGAGCTTGTGATCAAATTGAAGTGGTTATAGTAATTTTTCATGCTTTCTTTCCCTTTAGCCTTTAAGTTCTAATTAAGTGTTTGCTGACCTATTCTGTTACAGAGCTGCTATTTTCTGATTCTGTCTATTTATCACCTTGCTCAAAGTTTTGTAAACATTTGCCTTTGTGTTTCAGGTAGGAGGGCTCCTTTCAACATTTGTTGCAAGGGAGCTTTAGTGGCAATGGACTCCCTCAGCTTTTTATCTGGGAAAGTTTTATTTCTTCTTCATATCTAAAGGATAACTTTGCTGGATAGAGTATTCTTGACTGATGGTATTGTCTTTCAATATTTTGAATATGTTGTTACCCTCTCTGTAACATATAGAGTTTCTGCTGAAAAATTCACTGATAAGCCAATGGGGGTCCCTTTGTAAGTTATTTTGTTATCTCTGGATACCCTTAATATCCTGTCTTTGTCATTAACTTTTGACCATTTTAATATAATATGCCTTAGAGAACGTCTTTTTGTGTTGAGATAATTGGGAGTTCTATTAGCTCCCTGCACTTGTATATCCAGTTCATTCCCCAGGTTTGGTATATTCTCATCTATTTTTTCTTTGAACAAGCTCTCTGCTCCTTTCTGCCTCTTTTCTTCCTATTATCATAATGTTGCTTTTCCTAACTGAGTCAGATATTTCTCATAGAATTTCTTCATTTTTAAAAAAATCTTAGTTCTCTCCTCCTCCACCTGAATCATTTCTAGGTTTCTGTCTTTGAGATCACTAATTCTGTCTTCCATATGGTCTGCTCTATTTTCAAGGCTTTTGACTTTATTTTTCATCTCATTAATTGTGTTCTTCAACTACAGAATTTTTTTTCTTTCAGAATTTCGATCTCTGATGAAGTACTCCTCTGTTCATTAATTTTATTCCTGAGCTCATTGAACTGTCTTTCTGAGGTTTCTTATAACTCATTGAGTTTCTTCATGACCATTATTTTGATTTCTCTGTCAGTTAGATTATAATCTTCTGAGATTTCAGGTTTGGTTTCTGGAGAGTTGTCATTTTCTTTCTGTTTTGCCACGTTACTGTAGTTCTTCATGGTACTTGATGAGTTGATACTCTGCTGGTGCATTTGTGGTAGTAAACACCTTTCTTCTTTTGGTAAGGCTTTGGTTACTTTGGTTCTGAGTTGCTTATGGTTGTATTTGAGAATTGTACTTTCCACCCCTTACTGCCTCCACTAGAGGTGCCAAGAGTGCCCTCTTGTGCTGCTTGTGATTTTGAGGTTGCTGGTGACTTGCTGCTTATGATATTGCCAAAGTCTCTGGTGTCACCACTGGGGTCATCAGGCTGCAAGCACTTCTTCTACTTCTGGGGTCACCTGAGTCTCATGTTCCTTGACTGGCTTTCTGCAGGCTTTCCACAGGCTTTGGTGCTGCTACCTCATGCACCACCTGTGTTGCTTTTCCCAGGTTGTTGGCAGTGCTGGCTGCACTGCTGCCAGAGGGACTGGGTTCTTGGGTGTCACTGTCACCACTGGGGCCCTATGGTCTTGTATGCAGCCCCCACTACTGGTAGAGCCAGTGTTGGGTGTGCTGCCACTAGGGGCTCGGTCACAGGTTCTCCTGTGGTATCTGAAGCCTCAGGCCACAGGTGCCATCTGCTCCTGCTGGGGTGGCAGGGGCTAAGCCATGAGTGGGTGCTATTGATGTTCATGCAGCCTCTGAACATTGGCATGTGCAGGTGTGCTTTGAAACCTCAGGTCAGGGTGCCCCACTGCAGCTGAGAAAATCCACATTTTGGATACCATCCCCACTGTTGGATAGACCAGCACAACTGCTGGGGAAAGGGGCAGCTGGGTCACCAGCACTGCTCAGTGTCCTGAATCCTCAGGATGTTTGTGCCAACCACCACCATTGGGGGGGGCATGGGCTAAGCCATTAATGCTGTGTCTGCCCCTGCAGTCTCCTTTTGCTGGCATTAGTGCTGGTGTGAAGATTTGTGCTTTAGATTGACACTTCTGGGGAGATGGAGGGGGCTGTTCCCCTATTTCCATTGCCTCCTGGAGGTCCAATCCACCCACCTTCGGATGTATAGATGCATGGATCTCTCAGGCATTCTGGTGTGCTGTGCAAGGAGTCCTTTGTTGGTCAATGGATGTCCAACTGGTTATAATTTAGAGGGGGGTGACAAAGGGACCAACTCACTCTACCATGATGCTGACCTCACTCATTGCCATATGTGAATTAAATTATAACCTTATGTTGGTTATATTTAAGATGTGTTTTCCTGTGCTTTTAGGAAAGAAAATGGGCCAGAATACATTTTCTAGCTACAGGGTTATTGGGTTGTCTTGTCTTTTGTTAGACCTACCTCTCTGAATTTTACCTTTATTATTCTCCTCTTACAATTTCATCTGGAACTTCTCTTTGTCTTGTCTCTCATGCCTCTCCCAGCTCAATTTGGATTTTGTCTCCAGCAGTTTCTCCTCAGTGAGCCTTTTTTCTGAAAAGGACTGTATTAGTAGGGTTCTTCAAAGAAACAGAAGTAATAGGAGATCTATCTATCTATGTAAAGAGATTTATTACAAGAAATTGGCTCACACTATTATGGAAGCTGAAAAGTTCCAAGATCTTCAGGGTGAATTGGCAAGCTGGAGACCCAAGAAAGCTGATGGTGTAGTTCCAATCTGAAGGCTGGTTGGCTGCAGACCAAGGAAAAGCCATTGTTTCAGTTCAAGTCCAAAGGCAGGAAAAAGTTGATGTCCTAGTTTGAAGGCAGTCAGGCAAGAAGAATACTCTTTTTCTCAGGGGAAGGTCAGCCTTTTTGTTCTAATTAGGCCTTCAAGTGTTTGAATGAGGCCCACCCACATTGGGAGGGCTATCTTCATTACTCAGTCTACTGATTTAAATGTTAATCTCATCCAAAAACGCCCTCATAGAAACACTAAGATTAATATTTGACCAAATATCTGGGTGTCCATGGTCCAGTCAAATTGACACATATCAACCATCATAGGGACTTTATTTTCTAGTGTTCATTTGCCTCAGAACAATCTATCCTTCCTGAGGTCTCCTTGTACCCTTACATCAAAGCCTGCAATTCCCCCTCCCAGTTTTGGATGCTATTCTCATATTGGTCCACCAGACTTCGCACGCAGAATGTGTAGTCTTCCTTATGGGAACAAGTATCTGTTGGTAATTTCTGGCTTTCAGGACTGCAGTAGTTCCCTTGCCTTCTCTCGGCTTCTTTCAACAGTTGCTGATGTCACACAAGTCTTGTGGGAGCATATGGCTGTTCATATTTTGAAGTTTGCAAGGGGATCACCTTTTAACCTACATGTTCTATAGATGCTGTGTGTGGGTTTATGTTTTACTATCTTAGTTGCTGTGTTATTTTTAGGAATTGAGATGGGGAAATTCAAAGGTTATGCCATTGCTACTGCCCTATTTCCTCCTCCTGCCTGTATATATATTGAGCACGAGCTGTTTGCTGTTCTTAGTGCTGAGGCAGCTGTAAAAAAGACAAAGACTGTCCTCATGGGGCTTATATACTTGTAGGAAGAGAGGATAATTTGGTAAAAAAAATTAAATGAATAATAGCATTTCAGGTAGCGCCAAGTACCATGTGAAAAAGTAAAGTAAGTTAGTAGAACAGAGAAATCCAGGGAGAGGTTATTCTAGACAGAGTAGTCAGAGAGGGCTCCTCTGAGGCAGTGATGTTTCAGCTGAGATCGAGTGAAGCAGAGGTCTGAAGATAGAGCATTTTGGACATAGGGAGGATCTAGTTTAAAAGCTGTGAAGTGGGATTATATTTGGCAGGAAGAAGTCCAGAATTCCTAGAGCACAGAGAGGGAGACTAAATATAACTCATAAGTCTCTTATGAGTTTGATTCACACAAAGAAGTCCCAGGGAGACTGATTATCTCAGAATGTACTTATCATATTGAATTTCTAAATGTCTTAAGCGGGGGACTAGACCTTAGAAGACTCTGACTACACAACTAGCCAAATATCTGTAAACACGTTCTTTCTTTGAGTCCATTTCAGGGACTTTGACTTAAAAGTAACAGTAATGTTTTTGTGGATTCTAAACTGTACATATAGACATGAAGCTATGTTATAAAACATTAGGCCTGTTGTAAGCTTGAAGTCCCTTGGAAGGAAATGCTGGCTGTCTTTAGTGAAGAAAGCCTGGAGCCAAAATTAAATAAGAATATTTTCCTTATGGATTATAACTTGGCTCTGATTTCTTGTGATAAAGTGCTGAGCCTTACAGTGAAAGATTATTGGACATCTTGAACCTACCATCCTAACCCGCAAGAATCACTGCTAATTCAAACCAAGTTTAAGTCTATTTTTCAAATTCAGATCAGGGTAAAAAAAATCAATGTGTTTGGATAATTTTACATTTGAAAGATACTTCATCTCTATTGTCCCCCCCACCTTTTTTTTTTTCTTGATAACACACACTCACTTCCTTTTGCACATTTCTTTGTAGTTGCTCCATATGGTCTTTCTCAGAAAAAGATATCAGGTTTCAAAAAAATATGTAATACAAGTGAACAATTCCTTTCCCAGTCCATCTATGAAAGAAGAAAAATACATTGTCAGAATTGGCAAATCTCTTTGGCATATCATTCATGAACTTTTACCCTTAAAATACGATGATAGAAAGAATTAAAAACATTGACTCAATGGAAATCTCACTTTACATGCCAATTTAAGATTGCCCATAAGAATAGTCAAGATAGTTTTATGTATACAATTAAATATACTATACTTATGTGTGAATTTAATTCATTATATTTATGTGTGTTTTTGAAAATTTAATTACTGGATTAAGCACCTAAAAAAAGCAGAAAATAATTTATATTATTCTACTGAGACAAGTATATTTTATCAGTATAGAAAGGCTGAAGAGATTAAGATGGGAATAGAAAGTAATTTAAGAACTTGAGAAATTAAAGAGAATTTTGATTGCTTGACAGAAAAACTGAGATAATCTTTTCCTTGTCAAAAGGAGAATAATAAATAAACTTGATTTCGAGTATTTTGAGTCTGCTGTGGTGATTGAGAGCTTTGAATTTTTATATATACATATATATATATTTTTTCCTTTCTCCATGATCTCTTTCCTTCCCTGACTGTAGACTGTAACATGGAACTTACAGAGGGCTTAGAAAATGGAAGAAGCTCAGAGCTACTTGTTTCAGGAGCCCCTGCTAAAAGAATTTGCATTTTAATTAAGTTATTTATAAATTTCACCACTCCTTTGGTAAAGTAAATCAGAATAAATGCAGAATACCTTTACTTCCATCCCTTAATAATTTTTAACATCTGATCCTGGAATAGCAGCTAGCTTTGAAAATTGATTAAGAGAAAGCTGTTAAAGACTGAAAATTCAATTGATCTTTGGGGTAATCCAAGGCAATAAATATGTTTACACATAGGTGGGCTTGCTGATGTTCTGCTCAGAATATTTTAATTATATGTCAAAATTATATTTGTGGTCCTTAGACCTAGGGAAACTGCACAAGGCCAGTCTCATGCCTCCCTTCATTTTCAATTCCCTACCCCTGTCTATTTGTACTTTTAGAGGAACTTCTTGTTCCCATCAAATGAGTCAGACCAGATGGGAACACTAATTTATTTTAATGAATGTGTGTCAATCCCAAACTGAAAGGGTTCTGTCATTCTGGAGAGCATAGATCCTAGCAGGCTCAGTGTTTTGGCAGGAAGTCCTCTGCTTCCAGATACTTCTACTACCTAGTTTCTGATTTATTAAATTATTTAATTAAGGAGCAATGTCTTTCAATCCACCATTGGAAATAAAAGCCAAATCTTTCTGGAACTACTATCATATTAAGCTTAAATAATCAACATAAGTAACCAAAATAACCAAAGTTGATGCCTTCCTTCAGCTCAGATTTAAAGGGTAAGAGAAGGGTACTCAGAATTGAACAGATACCTTTAGGACGTTAAACAAACACAATGTTTCCCTCTTAGATGTAACTTGAGATTTGCTCAAACCTGGCTGTTTGGGTGTGAAAGAAGTGAATTTTCACCTCCTGTATGCCCTAAATAAAAGCAGTTCATGAGGTCCCATCCAAGGTCCATGTTGATGCAGTCCAATGAAGAACACATTAGACAGGGAGCTAGAAAGTCTGTATTCCAGATCCAGTGCCCTCCTCCCCTCACCCTAATACCCTTGATTGTCACTTAAGGTTTTAATGTTCCAAACCCACAGAATGAGTCTCAATTCCAACCTTCAGGCAGCCAAACAGCAAAATAAAATAGGTCAACTTGCAGCGAACATTTGAAATTGCATGTAGTTTGTTGTCTATCAAATCTCTGAGACAATCCCAGTGACCTACTTTACAGATGTAGCACATCACGCAGATCATATGCCCCATCTCCAGGTTTGAGGCAGAAAAAGGGTGAGACCTATTCACTGTTTGCTTAGGAGTGAATAAGAAAGTACTAAGATTTTTGTACCATAATTGAGAAAAATGAACCATAATTGAGAAAATAATCTTTTCCTGTTTTTGCCCAATTGCATCTGTGTGTTTCTTATATTAAACATATTCTTCTGACTTTTCTTTTAATTTTAACTAAGCAGGAGTTAAACCCATGCACAGTTCTGCCCCTATGTGTGCTATATTAATGTCCACTAGGTATAGATATGAAGCTAGGAGGAAGTTTGGATGAAGCAATGATTTTTAAAAAATGTAATTATTTACACATTTTAAATGCACAAGAGTGGTTGGAAAAATTTTCCCTTGGAAAGATTCTGTAACACTGAGAGGTTAAATTTGGATTCATCTAGAAAAACTGAATCCAAACTTAGTGCTGTGTACAGGATATAAAAAAGTCCATCTGGCCACATTGGGGGAAAAATAAGAAAAAAACTAAACAGTCTGGAAGGGAGTGAAGGAGTCTGGACTTCAGGCTCCATCATACTTTGGAAAGACAGGGCCTTGACATGACCTTGGGGCCTTCAGCCTGCCAAGCAGTAACAATGAGGGAGAGAGCCAGACTTACTTAGACACGGTTCACTTGGAGTCAACTTGACCTATTGTTTGTGTTAAAGTAAGGAAAAGTTGAGAGCTCTTCTAAACTGTGTCAGTCTGGATAAAGTTTTCAAAAATTATTTAAATATATGTTATTGGTCTTAAATATATGAGGATGGATTGGGTTGGAATTTAAATATAGAGAAACCTCATTTTTGGAAGAAGAAAATGAAAGGGAAATGTATAAGTCATCTCTAAAATATATTACATTTGTGAGGTTAAGATGAACCATAATTGAGTCTATGGCCTAGCAGATTATCAGGACTTCTTTATTTCATGTGTTTTTTAGTGGGGTCATTTGAATATGTGCCCCACTGATTCACAGAGAGGAAAAAAAAAGAATCAAAGTAATATGACTGCCTCTGGAGAATGTGGTTTGAGTACTTGAGAAATGAGTACATATTTTTCTCCAATTATAAAAAGAGCTAAAAAAAAAAGGAGTAATTGTATTGATCATCTCTAATGCCTGCTACTTTCAATGTTCCCCCTCATACCTACTTATGCCTCATAGGTAATCGAGTCTTGTACCACGTAAACAAGTATGGCACAAGCCCCAGAGGCAGTCAACTACAGGCTTGATAGGGAATATGGATGGCCTGGTATGGGAGCTCTACCCAAAGAGTGTGTGCTCTGCTCTGAGTGGTAACCAGTCAAGACAATCAGGTAATCTACTGCAAAATATGTCATTAGTTAACAAATAGAGACAAATGGTTTAGTGTCCTATAAGCCACAAGATACAGAAAAATTAACAAGCAGAAAGAATAAGAAACTGGAAATTGGAGGAAAATAGGAATAATGAGTAAGGAGAAAGCATGAAGCAGAGAGGAGAAAGCAGGATGCTGATAGTGGTAGGAGTAGTATTCTGCTGAAATACATGAAATATCTGTTTTAATGGATCAAATACAGCAAAATATCAACAATTTTATATGATTCAATCTTGAAAACCCACTTTTAATCACAAAGTAGTTGGATCAACGTAGGGTTGAAAGCACTAGGAAGATGGCTTCTAGAGTTGCCGAGGCACCACCAGAACTCCTGATACTGATTGTATCTGGTGTTTTTATCTAAGACAGAGTGAAAGATGGCACTCTAACTCTCCATTTGATATGGCAGTGAGTGTCTTTGTTCCATGACATCTAAAAGAATCTAATTTAGTTATCTGAAGTAAATATGGAATCAGTAACATTGGCATGCCCCCACCATAATCAGCAGAAAGTAATCACTAAGGCAAAGAACATGCAACTCTTTGAAGATATATCATAGCCCTCTTATGTCTGGAGTGTGGCATAGGTAGTATCCTAGACATAACAACATTTTAAGAATCCAAGAATAATTGGAAGAGTGTCCTGACAAATTAGTATACAATCTTTCAGTAATATGAAAGTAATTATATGTGAACTGGTGCACAATTCTCACAGGCAAAATTTATTTGCTTTGAGAAATCCTAAATACTGCAGCTAGGGATCACATGAGGACAGCATTATTTAACCAAAAGAAGCACCACAGTAATAACCTATAAAGCCACCAAGAGCAGTGTTCTGTCCCATCCTATACCTATACCTTCTGGAACCTGGTTTAAATCCAGGGCCCTGGGTTCCCAGTTGACTAAGAAGAGTACAAATGGCTGTGTGAGAATTAAATAAGATTATAAACGTGGAATTTCTTTGTAAACTTTAAATGACTAAAGTCATTAATTTCTTTTAAAAATATATTTTGAATTCTTAAAATACACCAGGCACAGTTCAAGTTACAGGATAAACATGAAATAATCTATCCTGTGCTCTCATGAGGCATCAGGAAACAGAGAAAGAAAAAAGGGGAAATTCAGGGATAGAATCTATCTGTCTGTTTTACAATGGGGTCGTCTTGTAGGGAGTGATCAGTTCTGGCTCAGAATAAGAAAAGCTGCATAGAAAAACCTTTGGGACTGAGCCTTGAGATATGTGCAGTAATTAACCAGAGAGGCAATGAGAAAAAAACCAAATACCACAGTTGAGGCTTGGAGACATCGTGTTGAGAGAACAGCAACAGGAGGCTGGAGTGTGAGGTTCAAAAGAATACCAGAGAGGTAACTCATACCACACCATGGAGATTCTTACTCCATTTTAAGAATTTTAAAGGAAGTTCATACTTGATGGCCTTAATTTTCTCAGTGAAGCAAGAAACAAGTTCATCTACAGAGGCAAGGAGTAAGTTCCTTGAAGATAATGGTGACTCCTTGGATGGCCACTGTAGGAATGGCAGAAAAATTCATACTGGGAAAAGACAGAG
Source organism: Tapirus indicus (assembly GCA_031878705.1). Lineage (NCBI taxonomy): Eukaryota > Metazoa > Chordata > Mammalia > Perissodactyla > Tapiridae > Tapirus > Tapirus indicus. The sequence goes on from CM062933.1 coordinate 8,323,834, forward strand.
GATGCTGAGGATTGCAGTACACGTATGCGTCAGTTTAAATCTACCCTTTTATGTACCTCTCTCCAGGGGGATCAGCAGCATTTCTCTGAATAAACAATATTCTGGGAACTGAGACCATTTCCGTCATTTCAATTATTATCTTCCTACAGATTCGTCTTCAGTTTCTTGGATTATGTTTGCTTTGTTAAAATTAAAGCTGTTAATATTTTTACTGAATTTTTCCTCTTATCAACACTATTGAGGGCTGATAAACTGCATCTCTTTGAAGCCCACAATTCAAAAAGTTTTAAGTCATTTACATCCATGAGACTAAAATCATAATACAGAATGTTTCCATCCTCCTCAAAATATTCCATTTGCCCTATTTGCAATCTTTCTCTACTTTCACCCTGGCTCAATACAGCTGATCTACTTTTTGTTGATATACATTCATTTTCATTTTAAATGAAATCATACAGAATGTGTTCTCTTGTGTATGGCTTCTGTCACTCAGCACACTGATTTTAAGAATCATCCGTGTTATAGTGTGTATCAGTACTTCATTCCTTTTTATTGCCTAACAGAATTCCCTTGTATGGATGTACCAAATTGTGCTTATACATGCATCTATTGATAGACATCCAGTTGTTTCCAAGTTTAGGCTATAATAAATAAAGACTCTATGTATGTTTATGCAAGCCTTTATATGGATATATGTTTTAATTTCTCTTGGATAAATAACTAGAAGTGGAATGGATGGGTCAAATAGTAGTTATACATTTAACTTTTCTAAGGAACTGCCAACTTTGCATCCAACCAGGAGTATAAAAGAATTCTAGCTGTTCCACATTCTCACAAACACTTGTTTTGTCAGTCCTTTAAATTTTAGCAATCCTATCTCATAAGGATTGTCTGGTGATGTTGAATATCTTAAAAATATGCTTACTGGCTATTTACATGCCTTCTCTTTGTGAGGCATCTATTCAGATCTTTTGCCTATTTTTGACTTGGTAACTGGTCTTAATATTGACTTGTAAGGTTTGCTTGTATATTTTGGATACAAATCTCTTGTCGGATATAATTTACAAATATTTTCTCTCATTCTATGACATACTTTATTGTTTCCTTACCAGTGTCTGTAAGAAAAAACGTTTATAATTTTGATAAGGTTCAACTTATATTTTCTTTTATGGTTCATTTTTTTTTTCTCCTATGAGGTCTCCAAGTTATCAAAACTTTTTCTCCTATTTTTTTCCTAAGATTTCTACATTTTTGATCCATTTCAAGTCAAGTATTGTGTTTGGTGTGTAGTATGGTTCGAGGTTCATTTGTTCCTCTATGGATACCCAGTTATTCCAGCAATTTCTTGAAGACTTTCCTCTTGTCACTGAAATGCCTGGGCCCTTTTGTAAAAAATCAATTGTCCGTATGTGTCAGCATTTTTTTCTAGACTCTCTATTCTATTCCACTGATCTCTATGTCCATAATTCCACCTATATCACTGAATTGATTACTGAAGCTTCATAAGAATACTTTTGTTCAAGTGGTGTAAGAATTCTACTGTGTTTTAAAATTGATTTGTCTATTCCAGGTTATTTGCATTTCCATATAAATTTTAGAATCAGTTTGTCAATGTGTATAAAAATACTAGAACTTTTATTGGAATTGCGTGGAGTTTTAAATACATTTGGAGAAAACAAAACTCTAAAAATACTGTTTTCTAATCTATAACATTGCATGGTTCTCACTTTATTTGCATCTTTAATTTTTCTCAGCAATGTTTTCAGTTTGGAGGTCTTGCATGTATTTTTAAAAATTCATTCAACTTATTCCTAAGTATTTTGTTTGTGGATTTATTATAAATGGAATTTCTAAACATTTAACTTCCAAATATTTGCTACTAGTGTATAAAAAAATGCAACTGCTTTTTTTAACGTTGAGGTTATTTCCTGTGACCTCACTTAGTTTTACCACTTCGTTTCTGATCAGTATGCCAATTATGTTTTTCCTTGCCTTATTGCAAATGTCTGGGACCACCAGAGCAATGTTTAATAGAAAAGAGGTAAATTTATAGCCACCCTTGCCTTGTTCCCAAGCTTATGAGGGATGTGTACAGTATTTCACATTTATGTATGCGGTTAGCCATCGTTTTTTCATAGAGCTCCATTTTTAGGGTGCAAAAGTTTGCTTCTATTCCTAGTTTGTTGAGACATTATAAATGGATGTTGAGTTTTGTCCAATGCTTTTTCTGCATTTATTGAGATGATCAGCAGTTTTTTTCCTTTATTCTGTCAATACAGTGAATTATATTGATTGATTTTGAATGATGAGCAACAACCGAAATAACTCCTGCTTGTTACTGTGTATGAATGTTTTTATATGCTGGATTTAATCTGCTGATGTTTTTAAAGGATTTTAGTTTCTATGTTCATGAAGTATTTTGGTCTATAATTTTATTTTCTTATAACGTCTTTGTATGGTTATTATAGAGTAATGTTGGCCTCATAGAATGAGTTGAGAAGTAGTCTTTCCTTTTCTGTTTTCTGGAAGAGTCTGAGTATAATACTGTTATGTCTTCTTTAAATGTTTGGTAGAGTTCTCTAGTGAAGTCAATTTAGCACAGTTTTTTTGTATGTGTGTGGGAAATCCTTAATATATAAAATATAAAGCTCTTCAGGTTGTATATTTCTTCTTCTTGAGTGGGCTTTAGTATTATGTCATTCAAGGAATTTTTTTCATTTATTTTATGTTGTTGAATCTATTGCCACAAAGTTGTTAATAATGTTCTCTTACTCGTCTTTTAATCTTTGTAGGATATGTAGTGATACACTCTTTTATTCATGATATTGGAGATTTATGTCCTCCCTTCTTTATTGTGATCCATCTAGCTGGAGATTATCAATTTTGTTGATGTTTCCAAAGAACTGGCTTTTGATTTATTTTCTTTATCATCTGTCTGTGTTCTATTTTGTTGATTTTGGCTCTTAACTTAATTTTCCTCCTTCTACTTGCCTTGCATTTGTTCTTCTTTTCCTTTTCTAGCTTCTTGTAGGGGACCCGTGATCATCAATTTTAGATCTTATTCTTTTCTAATAAAAACATTTAAAGGAATATGTTTTCCTCCAAAAGCAGCTCTATTAGCCTCTCACAAATGTTGATATGTTGTTCTGTCATTTTCATTACTAACAATATTTTCTAATTTTCTTTGTCATCTCTGCCCCTACACATGCATCATTTAGGTATGTGTATTTTTTTAATTTGCAAATATGTGTGGTCCTAAATATCTTATTGTTATTAACCTCTAAACCAATTATTATTTCTGATTTTGTGGCCACTGAACAGTCTCTGTGTTTTAACCCTTTTAAATTCATCAAGACATTCTTTTTAATTGCCCAGTATATGATCTATCATGTTAAATACACCATGTGCATTTGAAAGAATGTGTATTTTGTTGTTGCTGGGTATAATGTTGTATAAATATCTTACTTAAGTTTAGCAGAAAATGATATTCAGATCTTCTATGTTTTATTGTTTTGGTTCTAGTTTTAGAAATTGGTGAGTGAAGATTATTAACATTTACTACTACGATTATCAAATTACCTATTTTCTCTTTTAATTCTTTCAAATATTTTTTCAAGCATTTCAATGTTCTATAATTAGGTGTATACTTATGATTTTTATGTCTTCCTGATAAATTTTTCCCTTTATCATTGTGAAATGTCTCTCGTTATCTTTGGTAATACTCTTTGTATTGAAGTATCTTTATCCAATATTTACATAGCATCTCTGGCCTTCATATGCTTACTGTTTGAATGGAACATACCTTTCCATTCTTTTATTTTTTATCTATCTATGTGTTTATATTTACAATACTTCCTTTGTAGTTGAAATGTAGTTGGGTCTTGTTTATTTTATCTATTCTGATTACCTCTGATTTCTAATTTGAGTTTTCTGCCTTGATATTTAATATAATTATCAATATCAGATTTAGGCCAATGTTTGTTGTCTGTTTTGGTTGTCTTCTCTGATTTTGTTATTCTGATTTTCCTTTCTTCTTTTCTTATGGGATATTCAAATACTATTTTAATTCCTTTTTAATATATTTATTAGCTTTTTGGCTAAACCTCTGTGTGCTATTTTTATTGCTTGCTCTAGAGTAAAAATAAACCCTTAATTTTTCACAGTCAAATCATGCTAATATTGTAACACATTATATTAAATGTTGAAACTTCAACCACACAAATTTACCATGCCTTCATTCTTTATGTTACAGCTGTCACATGTATTGTATCTACATGCATTATTTCCCCCCAGAACAATGTTATAGATTTTGCTGCAAACAATAATGTACATTTTAAAGAAATTAAGAGAATGGATTAATATTATTTATATTAATCTACATATTTACAAATTCTAATACTCTTCTTTTTGAAAAATCCAACTTTCCCATTTCCCTGTGGTATGATTTCCGTTTGGCCAAAATAATATCTTTTAGTATTTTTTTGTATTTAAGTATGGTGGCAACAAATTCCCTGAGTTTTTGTTATCTAAAAATATCTTTATTTCACCTTTATTCTTGATGAATTTATTTGATGGATATAGAATTCTGAGTTTACAAGTTTTACTTTTTTTCTTTCTTTTTTTCAGTAGAGATCGGCACTTTCTTCTGATCTGCATATTTTCTGGTGAAAAGTCTATAGTTTGAATTGTTGTTCCCTGATATGTACTATGTCATGTTTTCTCTGGCTGCCTTAAACATTTTCTAGATATATTTAGTTTTCAGTGGTTTGATCATGACGTATCCAGGTGCAGCTCATTCTAATTTATCCTGTTGGGGTTCACTGATCTTTTTAACCTGTAAATTTATGTCTTTAATTAAATTTGGGAACTTTTGGGCATTTTTCTTCATATATTTTTCCTGCCCTATTTATTCTCTTCATCTTCTTCTAGAACTCCAATTGCTTATGTATAAGAATTTTTGAAATTGTCCAGCATATCACTGAAATTGTTAAATTTGTAAAAGTTTTTCGTCTTTTCAAATTAGATAATTTTTATTGGTTTATCTTCAAGTTTGCTAACTTTTCTGTTATCGATATGCTGTTAATCAGTACAGTGAATTTTCATTTCAGATATTATATTTTCAATTTAAAATTTTTCATTTGATTCTTGTTTCTACTTTCTATTTCTCTTTTCTCTTTATATGCTGAGATTTCCTGTCTTTTATTTCATCATGACTATACTTTTTGTTTTTTCGCTGAGCAGAATTAAAACATCTGTGTTAAAGTCCTTGTCTGATAATCCCAGATTTAGGATCATTTTGAATTTGACATCAGTTAATTGTCTTTTCCTTTGAGATTGGCCCACATTTTCCTGGCTCTTCATATATTTAGAAGTTTTGGATTTTATCCTGGACATTTTGAATGTTATGCTGTGTAGGCTCTGATCCTGTTATATTGCTCCAAATAGAGTTGATATTTTTTTGCTTTAGCAGGCAATTACCTTGGTTGGACTGACAGCTACTAGCTGGTTTCACTTTTCCAAAAACATGATTCAGGGCCCAACAAAGACTTAAGCTGAGTTTACACCCAAAACTAGAGGCCTCTTTCTCTGGCTTCCCCCTTTCTAGGATTTCTCCTCACTTTCCAGTGGCCCTCTTTGCCCTGGATCCCCATCACTTGATTCCTCCAGCCAGAATGATTGTAGGTTATTCTATTAGAGTTTCAGAAACGATAGTTGCTATTAGAGTAAATCCACTTACCCTTACAAAAAAATTGATGGGTAATAAGAACCAGAAAGTCACTTCATGTTCATCACTTGCTCCAAGTTTCAACTAACCTTCAAAAACTGGCTGCTCTTCATCAATCTCCGGGGCCTATCAGATAGTTGTTTGTATTTTTCCCAGAGATGGTAGCTATTATATTATGGGAGGGCCAGTTTTATAGGGACTCAATTCTCTATTTTAGAAGTGGAAATCCTGATGATTAATCTTTAATTTGTTTTTTGCATGCTACATTCCTTTGTTTGTTCCTCAATTATTCTTGCATAGATGCCTTGTCATTGCATTTTAATCAGTTCATAAAAACTCTGGCTATAGATAAAAGGATTTTGATTGATCTCAGAAATACATTTTCTTTTTATTTAATTAAAAGTTTCTTGGGTTAGTGTAAGATGGAGGAATGAGACAATATGACCACAACTGGCTAAGTCAGAAATGTAGATATGTTGCTCTTTTGAATTATTAAATCTTCTGAGAAGCACATCAATATTAAATATATGTGAATAATAAAGAAAACAACATGCCATCGTTAATATTCCAGAGACTATTTTAGCTTTTAGGGAAGTGATTTACTGTGGAATATAGAGCTACAACCAAGACACTGCCATAGCTCCTTGATATTGGGCAGTTGAGGATCAAGGGCACAGGAAGGGAATGTCTCTATTCTTTGCAAAGTCTGTAGAAACAGAAATACCTCAAGAATGTTGTGTTTTATTTTCCCTGTTACTTACAGAACATTACTCCATATACTTGCCAACATTAATAAGACTTCTCTCCTGATCAGCACAATTATTGCTACTGTTTCTGCTCTTTGAAAGGAGTCAAGAAATTGATACTAGACAGTGATCAAGGAAGGCTGTCTTTGATTGGAAGAATAGCTCTACCAACCAGTGCTTAAAGGTAGCTGAGGGACTTTGGGAGGGACTCGGTTTATATCACCTCATTTTTCAGCAAGGCCAAGCCAATATTTTGTTCCATGAACAAACTTCTGAAGTTGTATGTAATGTTTTGAAACCATCTTTTTCCCCATTGAGGGACTTTGCGATATTCATTTAACAGATTTCACCAATACAAAAAACAAAAACAAAAACAAAACTATAGGAAGAGGAGATGCTTACTGCACTGACTGTAAGTTCTCAGAACCCTCCCCAACACACGTGCACACACACACACACTCACATGTATACACAATTATCCCCTAAGCTGCTTCAACAATTGAAGTCAATTTATCGTGTTCTTAATTATTTCTGTACTCTTCACAAAAATGTTTCTTGATTAATCTCAGCCTTTATAAATACAGTAGTCTATAAAGATTTATGCATCTCAGTGTTTGTTCGTAATGGCAATACAACAACAAAAAAGATGACAATATATAATTAAAGAATTATTAAAAAAATTATGATACTTCCCTACAAAGGAACTCTAAGTAGACATTAAGTACTTTTAAATGCTTAAATCACCATTTCCTATCTATCATTCTTAACATAGAATTTCACAGTATGCTGAAAGGTATAAACAATATAAATATATATGGTCATTTACTATGATTGTATACAAATAAATTTCATACATAGATAAAACCTTGCAAAATATACAACAAAAGTATTACAGTAGTTATTTCTGGATTGACTACAAGATGAGTTTTTTCTTTCTCCTTTATGTTTTCCAATATGTTTGAATTTTGTGCAATTATATTATTTTTATAATAAAAATAAGACTATTTTAAAATTAAAATGTTTTAAATGAAATTTGACATACCTCCACAATGAGACCTGAATAAGCAAAATATAGGAAAAAATGTATTCCAGCTTTCATAGGACATTGTGAAAAATCTCATTGTCTTTTCATCAACATATAAAATTTTTACAAATTAAAATGTTTTATTTATTTATATATTCACTTATTGGATATTTTGGAGCATCTCACATGTGAAAAGCATTTAATAGACACTGACAATACATTGTAAATGAGACTGATTAGTCTCTTTTTTTCTTTATGTTAGTAATAAAATGGGGACAGGGGAAGTTAAGTCTCAATGTTTATATTGTTGAGTTTGGTAACTATTACCTCTAAAGTATATCTGAAAAATAATTTTGTGCATAGCCTTGTTTTGTTTCTTACACTTATTGAACCTGACACAGTTCCAGTCAATAGCATTTTCTTAATACAAGGGTTTGTTGTATGAATAATTTTCAACAAATTTTCTCCTACCCAATTCATAAGTTCAAAATGTCTGGAACTATTCCACTTCTAATACACACATACTCCTTGTTAAAGTTTTCAGAATGACAAAAAAAATATTGGGGTAAAATTATATGCAGTGAAGTGCATAGATCATGAGTACAATTCAAAGAATTTTGACAAACACATAAAATCGTGTAACCACTACCCCAAATAAGACATAAAATATTTTCATTACCCCAGAATGTTGCACCCTTCCAGTCACTACCATAGGCAATTCCTCTTCTGATTTCTATTTTTCCAGATTAGTTGTCTATTCTTGAAATTCATATAAATGAAATCATATAGTTTGTGCTCTTTTGTGTCTTGATCCTTTCATGCAACATAATATTTTGAAATTTATCCATATTAGTTCTTGTTGAAGTACTGTTCATTCTTTTTTATTGTTGAATAATATTCCATTATGTGACTATACTACACTTTGTTTATTCATTTGTTGATGGACATTTGGGTTGTTTTCACTTCTGGACACTTACAACTAAAGTTGCTGTGAACATTCTTGTACAAGTTTTTTTTATTACATATGTTTTCGTTTTTCTTGGGTAAATATATATTCAAGGGTTTTCTGTGGAGGTATATGTTAAACTTTTTAAGAAAATGTCAAACTGCTTTCAAAAGTGGTTGTACATTTCTACTCTTGCATCTGCAATGTACAAGAGTTCTAGTTGCTCCACATCCTTGACAATACTTGGCAGTGTCAGATTTTTTAATTTTAGTCATTCTGTAGGTGTGAAATGGTATCATTTGTGGGTTTAATTTTAATTTCCCTGATGAATAAAGATGAACTTTTGCTTATTGGTCATTTTCATATATTATTTTATCAAATGTTTAAATCCTTTGTCCATTTTAAAAAATGTAGTTGTTTTTTTTTTGGTATTGATTTGTAGGAGTTCTTACTATATTCTCGGTAGAAGTGCTTTGTCAGATACATGTATTGAGAATATATTCTCCTAGACTGTGACTTGCCTTTCATCTTCTTAGTGGTGTCTTTTGGTTAGCAGAAATATAAAATTTTGATGAAGTCTAATTCATCTGTATTTACTTTCCAATTGTTACAAATTGCCATAAACTTGGCAACTTTAACAACACAAGTTTACAATCTTAAAGTTCTGTAGATCTAACACGGTCTCGAAGAGCTAGAACCGAGAGGTCAGCAGGCTACGTTCCATGCTAGAGGCTCTAGGGGAGGCTGTTTCGTATCCATCAGGTTGTTGGCAGAATTCAGTTCCTTGCAGTTGTAGGACTGAGATCCTGTTTTTTTCTTGATGGCTGCCTGCCAGAGATTGCTCCTAGATTCTGGAGGTTTCCTGAGTTCTTTGACTCCTGGCTCCTTCCTGTGTCTGCAGAGCCAGAAATGATAGATTGAGTCTCTCTCACTTTGAATCTCTCCTTCTTATTCTTCTGTCTCACTCCTCTCTGACTCACCTTGGGAAAGTTCTTTGCTTTTAAGAGCCAATGTGGTTAGATTGGGCCCAACAGATAATACTCTTTATCACATCCACAAAGTACCTTTTGACATGTAAGGTAACATATGCACAGATTCTGGGGACTAAGGCATGGACATCTTTGGGAATCATTATTGTGCTTACCAAAACATTAATTTTGTTCTTTTGAGATTAGTGCCGTTTTTGTTCCAACAACTGTTTCCTCTCTCCATTAGCACAAATATTTATTTTTGTGATATCTTTGTCAATGCAAATAATCCATAATTAATCTATAAATCAAATTTGGGTGAGTTTATTATGAGCCAGGTCTGAGGACTGTAGCCCAGGACCTTCCTTCCCAAGCATGGAAGGGCACCAAAGAAGTGGGGTGTCAGAGTGATTATATACCATCTTGGAACACAGAGCATACAATACATATGACAGGAATATCTCTTTTACTACTGTCACAAGATGCTTAGCTGGCACAGCAGATTGGTGATCAGCAAGTCAGTGGTCACAAGGTGAGCTCAGCAGGTTGGTAATTAATCCTTGGTTTTTAGGAAGAGATGCTTATACTTAAAGAAATGCCAATATGGGGGAAGCTACATCTTTATCTTTAAGGGCATCCTTCTTGTCTTTGGGGCATAGTAAATATTTAAGTAAGTTGTACATAGTAATGTACAATGCATGCTCAACAGGTCAAGTCAGGCCTTTTGGAAAAAACAAGGTCAGGCCAAATTAATTTTAAACCAAATGGCGTCCTCATATACTACAATATATCCTATTGCTTTTCATTTATTTATCATCTTCTATACATTTTATAGTTTTAGCTTTTAGGTTTAAGTCTATGATTCATCACAAATTAGTTTTTGTGTGTGGTGAGAAGTAGAAGCTGAGATTCATTTTCCATACTTTTAATCATTTTCACAGTGCCATTTGTTGATAAGATTATTGAATGGAGACATTCAATACATTTTGGTGCCTTTGTCAAAAATCCATTGACTACTTGTGTGTAGGTATATTTCTGAACTGGATATATTGTATATGATAATTGTGACTCCCAGAACTTTCCTTCTCTATTTTTACCTAAAATGTCTATTCTGTCTTGCATTATTGTTGTCTGCGAAAAAAACTTCATATTAGTTTCTAACCTCATGTTAGACTTCTTCATCTTAGTTTGCCTTTTCCTTTGAATATTTGAAGTGTTTTTCCCCTGAATATAAAATATGTATACATGTGTATATGATCATACTGCCATATCATTGGCTTAATGTTAAATTGTTTTTTTAAAAGCTGAGTGGATTTTTTTATATTGCTAGAACAAACAATTCTGCAGATTAAAAAAACCAGATATTTCCCTCAACTCCCTAAAATATAAGCAGATTCGACTTTGTATCCTTGAGTTGTGGGGCTACATCTGCTTAGATGTGATACTAATAGCACTTCTTTTTGAATGCGTGTTCTGGCAAAGTAGGAGAAGATTGTCCTAAAGACAACCTCCTACACACAGAGAGATAGACCTGGAGCATGACTTTGTTCTGAAGGCTTTTTGTCCACTGAAGGATTAGGCCAGATTTCCTGAAAGAACAGGTGGTTTTGTGCTATTGTTTTAAGAGGAAAGAGGGATTGACTCATTGCTGGAGGATAACTGCTCCATGATTGAGAGAGACAAGGTTTTCTGGTTTCTTAGAACGGTAGCGACTCTGCTCTATTCACACAGAGCATCATGGATGGGGCTGCTATATCTTATCATTCCAGAGGTTTCTATTTACACAGAATACAGAATGAAAGTGCTCTCTGTAGTTTTGTAACTCACTGTTCCTGGCACATGGAGCTGGCAAGACCTTGTAAGAAAATGGTTTCAGAAATGGCCATACAAATTTGCACTAACAGTCTGGCCCTGATAGAAATGACAAGGGTTGAGAGGCCAACCTGTGGTTAGGTGAGTGAAAATTGTCTCCATTGCCTGTCCAGACAGCATTGTCAGATACAGCAGTTGACAGTGTCATTATTTAGCAAAAATACTGATATGGTCAGTATGTTTTGATTGCAAGACACTCTTTCTCCTTATTTTTCTATAAGTTTTAAGGTGTTTGGTATGGAGTATGAACCAAGGAAGGAGGAAGGAGCCATGCAAGCAAATGATGTGGAACTTGTTGCTCTCCCAGGAAAAGAAATAGAATTAAACGGATTTAATTAATAAAAAGCTATTGATGTTGAATTTATATCATACAATTCATATTGTATGTGGTTTTTAAATTTGCCTTTGTCCTTAATTCTATATTGTTAGTTTTTTTCCTATTCATTACATTTACTTTAAACCATGATCTGAAATTCTAAAGCATATTCCATAATATGGATATACCATGTTTATGTAATCATCTCCTATTAAATTTTAATAGTTATCAAATTATTCTCCCATCTATCAGTGCTTGGCTGTGGTACCTATATTACACTTTTCAGAGGTGGGTTCATCTTGTTAAAAACTTTCAACTTGATAGGTGAAAATGGCAATGATTGCTTTCCCTTTATTGTTTTTAAGAAAACTTTTTTGCTAGAAAACTGCTTCTATTTGTCAAAGTCATTGGGGTCAATTTGTGTAATTTTATCCAAATACTTAGCAAAAATCTCAATTCAAATGAGAATTCATTCAGAAACTTGAAGAACACCAACCGTTATGCCTGTTTTATTGACAGCAACCCACTCCCAACTACTTTGTAAAAATTATCTTGGATCAAAGACCTGGGAATCTGGCAGATTGATTCTCATTTTATATCATTTTATTAATTTATATTCTATGAGAAATTTAGAATTCTATTAATTCACTCCATTAAGTACAAATAGATTTTTCTAGAGTGCATTTTCATACTATCCTATTTATCTTTCTGGAGTAATCTATCCCAGCTTTTGAAGCCAAAAGATGATAAGTGTGTGCCTCATTCCTAGGTAATCCAAGTTCATCTTGGCTATGGCCTTAGCCTAGGCTGGAGTTTCCTGAATATTTTTCTTGTTCCATAAATTTGTATGAAATATAATCCATCAAAGTTTGGGTCTGCTTCTTTTAGTCTTTCTCCAACTCTGGTCTATCTCCTCTTAAATTGTCTTAAACACAGCTCAAGCTGTGTATCAGTTACCTGTTGTTGTGACAATGTTGCAAAGCAACAACCATCAAATCTCAGGCACATAAACAAAAAATATTTTTAGCTAACAAAACTGAAGGCTTCATTTGATTTTGGCTGAGGTTGTGTGTGCATGTATGGTCCACTATATGTCTGCTGGGCAGCTCTGCTGATCTTGGCAGGGCTTAGTCACATGCTGGAATCAGCTGGCTATTGATTGATCTAGAGTGATCTTTCCTGGGATGGCTGAGGGCTCTTGGGTTTGTTACATGTGTCATCCTTTAGTAGTTTCACCCAGGCGTATCCTTTTCATGGTGATGACAGAAGGCAAGAACTATCAAGCCAATTGCACATGTGCTTTTCAAGTCTCAGCTTTCATTTTGTATGCTAAAATCTCATTGGCCAAAACATGTCACGTGCCAGAAACAAATATCAGGGGAAGTGAGAGTTAAATGCAAAGGGTCTCAATGAAATTTAGGTGGTAGAGAAGAATCAGGGCCGTTAATGCAAGTTTTATTTCTCTCATTGTGTGTGTGTGTGTTTTCTTTACCCAGTTGCAATCTCCCCTTCCAATACAACTTTAGATAGCCCCTTAGGCTACCTTACTTTTGCCCTCCAGGCCTACTTTGGGTTGTATAATTAAAATGCAGAAGTAGTTAAGATAGAACTAACGTTAGTGCAGGTGTATGAATTAAAAGAGTAATCAGAAGTAACAATAAATGAAACACATTTTGTATGGGGTGAAGGAGAGAGGCTGTGAACTTTTCATTTGTTAATGTTTTTATCTTGTCACCAAAAAAGTAATGTTGGAAAAGAATATGTCCTAAGAGCATATTCTTCCACTGCAGAAGCTACCCCCAGAGAAAAGCTTAGACTTTGCTCTTAGCTATTAAGGATTCATTACTCCTTGGCCTGCTCATCTGAATGCAATATTATTCAAAATCAGATATCCCACTGGAGCAATACGATGGCCCAGATGGTCAAATTATAACATCTACTCTTCCAGTTTTTTCAGGCTCAAATAATTTCTTTCATACTTAATGGTGAATAACTGTGGGGTGAAAACTAGAATTTTATCAGGTGCTTAAATAGATCCAAAGTTTTCCTCAGATATACTTCTGTGGTACTCGACCTTGTAAAACTGGCATGTGGGACATAAGACAAGTCAAATCCCCAGTTTTTACAACAAAATATCATTTCCCCCCCAGGACCATCTGATATTAAAAATATGAATCACAAACACTAAGTTATACAAACAGAGGGAAATGGTTTTGTTTCCTGACTCTGCCTCTTATTAATTTCATATTCTTCAGAGTTTTAATTAATAGCATTGTGCCTCAAAATTCTCCTTACTATAATGGAGGCAGTAATATATTTTTTTCAGTAATAAATGTACTAAAATGAAAATATTTAATGCAATGCGTTGTAACAGGAGTATCAGTACTCTTGACTCCTTGGTTCCCATCAAGAGTCCACCCAATGTACACTCTGGAGAAAATGACTAAAAGAAATGGTATTCCATCCTTTCTATTTTGGTTCTCAGTCTTGGCTGCATATTAAAATCACCTGAGGAATTCTTGAAAAACTGTTATGTCTGGCATCCACTCTGGACCAACTAAGTCAACATCCCTAAGGGGATGAAGCCTAGGAATTCATGTTTTTTTGGTAAAATTCCTTAGGTGATTGTGATGCACGGTGAGGGCTGAGAGCTACTGCTCTAGTCCAGTTGTTCTCAGTTTGTCTCCCAAGTGAGCAGCAGCAGCAGCACCTGGAACTTGTCAGAAATGCAAATTCTCAGGCCCTTTCCAGACCTACTAAATCAGAAATATTGGGGGTGGAGAACAGCAGGGTGTGGTTTAACAAGCTGTCCAGGTAATTCTAATGCACAATAAAGTTTGAGAACCACTGATGTAATCAATGGTAATCAAATTTAGTGGATAAAAAAATCACCTGAAAGGCTTGTGGATTTGTGTGTGTGTCAATACTGAGGACTTTCCACTAAAAAAACATTAATTTTACTGTTGTAAATTATACTTCAATCTGAAAAAATGACCCAAAAATGTCAATTTAGGGGTTCAATTCTGAATCAATGGATCTGGGTTGGGGCTCCACAAACTACATATTTTTAAGTTTATACATTTTATTTTTTTATTGAGGTAACATTGATTCATAACTTTATATGAATTTCAAGTGTATATGATTATATTTCAGTTTCTGTCTAGACCACATCCTCTTCACCACCCATAGACTAATTACCACCCATCACTTTACGCATGTGCCCTATTACATCTTTGACTTCCTCCCTCCCCACTTCCCCTCTGGTAACCACCAAACTAACCTCTATATCTACGTGTTCATTTGTTGTTGTTGTTTTTATCTTCCACTTATGAGTGAAATAGTATGATATTTGATTTTCTCTGACTTATTTTGCTTAGCATAACATCCTCAAAGTCCTTCTATGTTGTCACAAATGTCAAGATTTCATCTTTTTTATGGCTGACTAGTATTCCATTGTATACCTCATCTTCTTTTTCCATTTGTATATAATGGGCACTTAGGTTGTTTCCAAGCTACATTTTTTTAAGCATCCAGAAGATTCTGTTCCAGTGGACCAACTTCTAACTTGAGTAGTACAATCTATGGTCCTATACACTATAGAACACAGAGCAGATAATGTTGGTATCTTTAACCAATACCCCATCTGCTCTTTTCCCACACTGTCACAGAAATGGCTCATGGAAATATGCTTTCATGCTACTTTTGGCACAATATTCTTAAGGTTTAAAATAAGGAATGGCTTTTTGCCAAAATGTTCTACATGTTCTCCATAATGTTTTTATTGTTCTGTCATCCTCTTTATAAAACCAGTATATTAGGTATATTATATTTTATATATACAAATATAGACATATATATACATAATTTTAATATATACAAATTATATTTTATAAGAATAAAATTCATTTCCAAATAAATTATCTTCTATACTGATCGATGAAGCAAATTTTCTTATCCAACAATTAAAATAGTATTTACATTTCACTTTTGCTCTAATTGCCAGATACTTTGGAGTAACATTTAATGTCAATTGCAATAACTATTTTGATCTAGGTTTTTGATGTTTCTTTTCCTCTTATATTTTTTCTGTATTAACAATTTTCTTGAATGTATGCTTTATTATGTCACCTTAAACCGTTTATGAACATAACAGGGTGAGAAATCCTGTAATAAATAGTAACCTTCAAGGTAATTCAAGTTCCATTTAGAATATTCAATTATCCTGAGATAATGAATGTAGTCCACTGATTTAAGAATTCCTAAGAAGAGGAAAATCAGGTACTGGGCAGTTTTCAAAAAGACAGCTGGAAATAATATTTTCATACAAAAATACTGATGTGTTTTTTGTGTTTGGGTAAGCACACAGTCAGCACACTCTGTTGATTGTCTGAATATATTAGGCAATATAGATGACAGGACTGTTATGAGACCTCAATTTCTGGTTTTCTGTGAAGAAAAAAATGTATTTTCTAGATTATGTAAATCTTTGTGGAAAACCGAATGACTTGTTGACATGCACGTTCCTGAGCCCAAACCTATGCCTCTGATCAGCTCTCCGTCGTGTGGCTCACACTCACAGACTATGAAAGTCTCTGGTCCATTTCTCTGTCTTTGAGTGGAATTGTTCTCAACCCATCCCTGTGGGCTAACAGTTAAAATTTAAAATTTCCATATAAGGAGACTTTAGAACTTGCAACATAAATATCAGAATGCCCACAGTTTCTTTTCCATGGACCTCTTAATAAGTGAATTAGGCTCACAGACATGGTGTGCCTAAAAAAAGGAATACATAAAACTATAGACCTATAGAAGGATTTCATTTTGTTTTTAAAAGCAGTCAAGTTTATGAATACTTCCTTAGAAAGTCTCTGAGAGATAGTAAATCAACATATTTTACATATTTTCCACATTTCACTAAGCTTTTATTAAACCAGGGATTCTAATAGGGCATGTAAAATTCATATTTCTATATTCATAGAAGTCCAAGGAATACTCTCTTCAAGTATTATGGTGAAAAAAATACCACTGAAAGGACAGATGTTTATGATTATCTTTTTCTAGAGAACACATGTGTCTGAGTATGCCACGTGCAGGGGAGAGTCTCAGCATACAGTGACCTGATTTCTAGGTCTATGCAAGGAATTTTATTTGAAAACCTTAGAAATATTTTTAAATGAAAAAAAGACAAATTTTATTGAAAAAATAATTCATCATGTTTTATCAGGCAGACATTTTTTGCAATGCTAACCACTGTAAAAACTTGCTGAATTTTCAGCAGAACTAACTCATTTTTAAGTAGTTGTGTGTACATTTTATATTTTTTAACATTCAAGTTTAACACATAAATTCAAGTGCAGGATGCATAAGCATACAACTTAATGAATTAGCTGCACTGCCATTTTTTGAATAAAAAGCATGAAGTGAATAAATCATGAGGTTACCAAAGGGTCTTAGGGTTTGGCAACACTATGAATTTCAATCACTCAGGAAGATCAATCTAGAAGGTGGCTTGATTTGGCACTGATGAAGAGAAGTCTCTGGTCTGCAGGTTTATAGTAAAGAATCTGACTCCATTTTTTATGTTTGACGGCTAACAGCTTTCAAGTGCCACCACTCTCCTTTCCCCTGTGGCCACATCTGGGCAAGCTAACATCCAGGCGCTCCCTCCTTTGGCACTGGTGGGGAGTTCATACTGTGTGATGTTGGCCCACATGAGAATTCTCATTCTAGCCCCACCACTCAACTACTATAAAACCCCAAACCAGCCAGTTACAAACCTATTTGAGAGACAACTACAGTTTCCCCAGAAATCCCCATTTTGTGAGTAATAAATCCTTAATACCCACTTGGTATGTGTGGCTCCATCAGTCTGGACAGCTGAACCAAGGTTTGGAAATGGAGGTCCATTCCTCGTCTGTGGGGCAATTACAACAGTGTTGAATTAAACATTATATCCTTGATTTGGAAACCAAATTTTACAGCTTAAATGTAGGTCGTGATTTCCTCCCTTTACTTAAGAGAAAATTGATGCTCAGGCAGCTTGGCCAATACCAAACATTTGATTTACGGAAGGGCTCAGTTGAGATCTAGATTCTACCACAGGGTCATTTTTCTAACTCATATCCTTTACTTGAGCAGAACACTTAAAAGTGAGTGCACTTTTAAGGGGCTGGCCCAGTGGCCTAGCGGTTAAGTTCATGCACTCTGCTTCGGCGGCCCAGGGTTTGCAGGTTCAGATCTTGGGCATGGACCGATGCATTGCCTGTCAAGCCGTACTGTGTCAGCATCCCATATAAAGTAGAGGAAAATGGGCATGGATGTTAGCCCAGGGCCGTTCTTACTCAGCAATAAGAGCAGGATTGGCAACGGATGTTAGCTCAGGGTTAATCTTCCTCACACATACACAAAAAAAGTGAGTGCACAAATGTTAATGATTAGAAGGAGCACTAACACTTTATAAAAGGAATTTATTTTGCATGTACATTTTAATAGCATGTCCTCATCTTTAAACAGTTTCTACTCCTTTTGTGAACCTCAAACTTCCATCATGCTATCAATCAGTTTATTAAAAGTTGTTGGCTCCTCTCTTTAGCTAGTTCATTCTCCTGACTTCAAATTGTTACATTTATAGTTATTATTAGAGCTTTTCCTGCAAACTTCTCTTTCCCATTTAAGATACCAAATCTATATTAATTCAGGACTCATTAGACTAATAGTTCTTTGAGTGCAGCAATTCTGTCTTCTTTGATCATTGTTATCTCCAGTGCCAGGAAAAATGAAAGAGATTGTCATGTATAAATATTCAACAAAGATTTTTGAATGTATAATGAATGTATAAAAGAATCTATCAATAATAAACTCTCTGAGAAAGTTTAATGCAGGCTTCAGAAACTTAAAAACTCTCACATTTTGCAGTAGAAACATCAACAAAAATCATTCAAGTCAAATTATTTGCTGCTTTTATTAAGAACACCAACTGCTTATCAAGCACTTATCTTTTCCGGCATTGGACTAATTGCTATAATTGCATTATCTAATTTAATATTCTAAAGAAGACAGTGAGGTCAATTTTATTACCATTTTACAGCTAAGAAAGATCTCTTATAGAGGATAATTGAGATGCCAAATATTTCTCTCGTTTCTTCCTTTTTTTATAGCTTGGTGAGCAAGGCTGGTAGAGATTTGGACCCTGCCCCTTTCTGAATGGTAGAACAGAAGTAACAGTAAAGTTGAACCATTTCTGGTGATCTCAGGGTTTGGCTGAGTATGAGGAAGAATCAAAATGTACCAGCTGACCCAGAACCTAAGTCCTGTTCAAAATTGTCTTGAAGAAGTGATGCATTTCAATCCACACTCCTTCCCTGCACGATTTAGTTTTATGTATTGTTTCATTCATGTATTTATACACACGTGGTTATTGGTGCCTACGGTATGCCAGAAACTATGGTACTCAGTGGTGACCCAATCATCATCCCTCTCTGTGTGGAACCTTCAATCTAGTGGGGAGGAAGGAAGAAACAGATAAGAATCAGTTTAAAAAGAGTAAATATTTTATTGTAATTGTAAAGGAGTTTATATTATATGAACAAAAAGTTATTTTATGAAAAAAACTGTCACCAGACATAGACCCTAACCTGCTTCTCTTGTCCTGCCTGAACTCTAACCTCTGTGTTTGACCTAATTCTCTTGTCTTCTTGAAAGGCACAGGTGTTCCTTTATCTAACACCTTGGGGCCTTGAGCTTATGTGGTTTCCAGCTATGTTCCAGTGACAAGTGCCCTGGACCCAGCCACTCTAAAACAGACCAGCCTGGCCCAGACCACAACCACAAGACTGGCACCTGCACAGATAGGCAGAGAGATGTGCTAAAGTAACCTGCCCTCATTAACATCATAAATTCCCCTCCTCTGGGAGAGATGAAGCAGCCATTTTGGGGTCATGAGATGTATATAGAAGCATGATTTCAAACCACGCATGTGCAAGCTTATGCCCACCTCTACATGCGATGATGAAACTTCCCCACTGAATATTCATTCTCTACCCCAAATAAAGATACCCATCTCCCTGTGCTCCGGGCCATAGCTTTGTGAAATTATTCCCTACGGTCTCCATTTTTCTTTGCTGCATACCACAAGTAAAAATTCTGCTTTGTGAAACAACTGCTTCTGGTTCAGTTCGATTTAACTCCCAAGAAGGAGCCCATCTTTGGTCTGGTAACAAAACTCCAAAGAACTGCTTTAGAGAAAGAGTGGACGTAGTTTAGATTACCTAATAAGAAAAGTTGATCAGAGACTAAACTCTTTCACATCCTGCCTCAGAGGATTGTACTGAGCTGAGATTCCTTTTCAAAGGGAAGCTTTGTTACAAAAAATAGTACTACTTTCAAATCCCGGCCCTAAGGTGGTCATGGAGGCATTCATGCCCCATGAAACGGAAAGTACAGGCCAGCTCAGTTGAATGCTATGTTGTACTCAATGTCCTATGTCTCAGGAACTCCTTCAGTCCCAGACAAAACCCTGGTTAGATCACTCTAGTTGGATTATTAGTTTTTTCCATTGTGAATCCATGTGAATCATTCTTGCACTCACGATGATATTTTCTTATTTTGGGGCCATTTGTAAGGCACTGAGATGTTTAACATACCTCTGCTTAAGCTATTGTCATTTGACTTTTTATATGTATATCATTGAGCATGATCAACAACATAAAAACTACTATGAGATCCCAAAGGCTATTATTCTTATGTGTGCACCCTGAAAATATCCCTTTTTAACGAATTTCTAGAAATCTCATGTAGAAAAATGGAGTTCAATTGTTTTATGTTAGTTAACTTAAAAAATAGTTTTTATTTCATAAAGTTTGTGTATATGCAGTTGAATAGAGACTTTGCTTTGCTACTCTTATTAACATGAAATATGGCTCTTGTGTATATCAGTCACATATTGTCTTTCAAGAAATTTCAAATGTTGTGCTATGTGAATCACTAACTTATCCAAATAATATTTATTAAGTTCTTCTTATATGCTAGAAATTATACAGTCTCTTCAGATGTTTACATAATGCAGAGTTTCTGGTCTTCAAGCACATGTGGTCTAGCAGAGAAGACCAACATATAAGCAAATAGTTACACAATGGGGGTATGCAGACAAGGAAGGAAAATATCTGGTATTTATCTACAGACATGTAGTGTAGAGATGTTTCTTTTTAAGACCAGTTCATTAGATCAGAACTATTTTCTCTTTTAATAGATGAGAAGACTAAGTATCAAAGAGGTCATCTCACTTGTCCAAGGTCATAGCAATTTGAGAACACATACTCAGGTTGGTTCAACTCTTGATACTATACCTTCATTTTTATTTAGTTTCTTAGAAGGAATATCTATAAGAAAAACAAGCCAACAATTGATTCTTTTCCTCTCAGTTTTTATCCTGATTAGTGATATTTTAAAAGTTATATCCTACTATGGTGATAGAGTTACTCTAAATGAAAATATATGTCTTTCAAAATAGATCTAAAGCCCTAACTGTGGGCTTGAAATATCTGAGAATGTCACACTACAACTTAGGTCATACTTCTTGCAGCATTTAGTTAAGCTTGCTTACTTGTAAAAGTGATGAGTTACTATCTGTTTCTTGATTTTGTATACATTCTTCCACTTGCCTCACTTGATAGGAAGCTGCTTTGGAACAATGATTGGATATTTCTTCGCTTTAGTCTGCCCATGTGGGTTATGAGTCAAATGTTAACATGTTATGTTAATATGTACATTATTTGAAAGAAATAATATTTCAGTGATCTAAAATATATTTTCCCTAAATGCTCTATTGTACTCCAAAGTATTGAGAAGAGAGCAGTAGTTAGTTTATCCTTCCCTTCCAACCCATGTCTACCATGAACCTTTCTACTGTTTATATAAAGTAAGAAAACTGGATTAGAAAATTAGTGATATTGTTCCTGTCTAAGAAGGCTAAACTTGCTATCAAGAATGGCATTGCAAGTTTCGTAAAAGTATGACTTTAATTTTTAACATAGCTTTTTCAAATGCAAATTTAGAATCTTGTCATCTGTTAGAGAAGGCTGTTATGACTATATCATTTTGGGATGAAGCACTAAGTCATAATTATACTATAACAAAGGAAACCATCCAAAGAATTATTTATCTGTAATTATAATGAGTTAATTTGTTTCCCTTTGAATTTACAGGACATGAAATATTTCCATATTGTGTGAGTATGGAAACAGTATGTGTGAGTATGGAAACACAGTCTCAGAAACATTGACAGGTGTTTCTTGACAAAATTTGCATTAGAGACAAATAAATATGCTAAACAATTGAAGACTGGGTTATCCTTGAACCCTAATAGTGACTGTCAGGGAAATCCTAAGCAGTCACTTTGCAGCATGCTATGGTGTGGGAGGGAAGGACATGGAGGGAGGATTAAGCTGGCCTGGCCAGGCACTGTCAAATGGCTCATGTCCTTGTTTGGGTTCCTTGTGGTCAGAACTAAAATATAAGTTTCTATCTGAGACATCATGGGGCAGTGAGGAGCATTGCACAAAGCAGGTCAAATCAGAGTCTTTGGGGAAAATTCAGAGGTTAAGAGGAAGTTTGATGTTATGGCTGAGAACTGGGGATGAGGACAGAATAGATCAGGAAAAAATGTGGAAGATTTTGAGCAATCATTGTAAATAACAATTTTACTGTTTGGGATGGTGGCTGCATGGCTGTTAACTGGTTTGGAATGGCTTGAAATGTAAATGGATACAAGTTCTATTGTAATAATAGGGCTACCAAAATCCAGCTGTCCTTTGCTACCAGGGATACTTGAGCCCTTTACCTGTTCGCAAGAGACCACTGAGCCTCCCCTTCTCCCTTCCATTACTCATGTATTGAAATGCAAGGTTCCAAACAAAGACTGAGAGAGCAACCTGTACACAATGCTCTGCTATTGCTGGACCGCAGGATGATAAACACTGCTTTCATCCTTTAAGCGTGTATAATCTCTCATTCATTCATAATGTCTGTTTGTTTTAGTTGATTACTGGCATCTTTTCTCCCACACAATGCTGTCATTGTAAAATTCATATAGAGAGCTGACAGTAATTGGATATGCTTCTTAAACAGCTAATTTTTGCACCTTCTTGTTCATTTCAATATTTAAGTCCACTCTTGTTTTTTGTTTTCTATTTCATGCGTGAAACCTCACATTCATCTCCAGAATATTATAAAAGTTTAGTGACATCAACCCCACATTTAAATCATAATAGGTTATGAAATTGGTCCATAATGCTTCAATGTAGAAATCAACTAAAATTAGAACCTTTTCTTTTTTGTTCAAATTTGTATAAGATGTCTGATAAAGGGAACACATAAAGTTTTAAGTAGTTTGTTTTAATCAAGCAAAATAAAGTAAGAATTGTTGAATACATTCTTATAAAAATAGTCCCTCAAAGTCAAATTTTCATGATTCAAAAGTGACTGAATAACTATTTCTGATGGTTTTGTTACTCTGAAGCTTTTTCCTAAAGTGTACAAAATATTATTACTAAATAATTAAAAACATTCACTTTATATAGAAGAAGAAACATGAATCCCTATGACATAGACATAAAGTTGGAGAAACTTACGAGTCCTGCAAATATTCAAGGACCTCTTTGGATATTTGTTAGAAAGTGCAAGAGCTGTCATGTGGCAGGCCTGATGGGAGCATCAGTGAAATGCTACTCAGAAGAAGAAACCCAGGAAACAACCCAAACAGTGCCTGCTATAATGATCTCTGCACCTAGATCCCATTCCTTCACAAACTTTTGGGATGTCTTACCATTAACTTCCTAAAATATGATGAGAACAGCAAAACCAGACTGTGGTAAATTTATTAAGCAGGGAAACCCACCTGTATTCTCCCCCTTGCCCTTGGATATTCCAGTTGATCCTGGATGTCCAAGTGAACTTGCATGTTCTCCATCTCCCACTACCTGGCTTTCAAAGACTAATTCCTCTGTAGATCATTCTGCTAATGTCTTTCTCAGTGACGGTCATCTGATATCAGAAATGTAGTGGAAAGTAGTCTAAATCTGGCTATAAAAGGTCTTGATTTGGGTCCTAATTTTCCTACCTAATTACTTAAACTGAGTTTTCTTAACTTTAAAAACATAATGTTATCTAAAGCCATGATATTGATATGAGGAGCAAATGAAGTAGCCTCTGTAAAACATCTTAATAAAGTCTAAAGCACTTAAAGATCTAAGACAGCATATGATTAACTTTTAGGAGTGAATCTCCACTGATAAATCTATCACTTTACTAAACCCCAGCATTATGCTTGCATTGCATTCATAGAATAGAATATTTAAAGAGTCCATCCATATCATCTCAGAGTTTAAGCTGAGACCTCAGAGATGAGAATAGGCAACAAGCATCCACACCTTCTTAAGAGAGGTGATTGATGTTCTTGCAATACTTATTAAGAGATAAGAACACCAGTTCTGCAACCCTTAGTCTATTACCCAGCTCCTGACCAAATAAGTCTGGAAATTGATGAAGATGAGAGTGAGAGAAGCTTTCTTTGTTGGATTTGTCAGTCAAGAAGAGAGTGCTTAGTATATCTAGTTGCCTCCTCATTGGAGAGGAAATGACGAGACTCTTCTCACTACCTCAAGCCATCCTATGGGAACCATGGGTTCAAGTTTATCATGGACCTGTACGTAGTGTCTCCTGGTATTTGAGCCTGACAAAAATTCATACTTGACTCTACTGGAAGATTCTATGGGAGAGAATGACTGGAATTGTCATTGATAGAAAAGTGTTGAGAGAGTTTCATTGGAAGTTACTGCATTTTAGAATTTGGGAGGACAAAGGTGTCAAACTTTCCTTGGGATTAAACAGGTACCAAAGAATGTATAGAACTCTACAAATAAAACTTCCTGCTAGAGTATCTCTTAGGGTTAACTTACCTTTGGCTAAGAGAAAACTCAAGACAATATTAGCTTAAAGATGTAGTTTATTTCTCTATTTATTTGGCAGATAAGTAGCTCAAAGCTGGAACAGCACTCTATAGTGTCAACAAGCCAGGCCACATCTTTTTGTTCCATCATGCATGGTCTCAAGGCAACTTGTGGTACAAGCTGACTCCTTTTAACCCTTGTAGATCTATACAGTAGACACCAGGGCTCAGCAGAAGGAGGAAAAGAGAAAAAAATATATCCTTTTAGGACACTTAGTAGAAATTACATATACCAAATACCCATACCATTGGCCAGAATCAAATCATATGGCCACACAAAACAGCAAGGTAGGTAGGTGATCACTTTGGAAGGAAATATGCTATCAATTACAAATGAAGGAGTCAGTCTGAATCTGGTATTCCATACACGAAACCTCAGCTTAATTATGAGATGGCTAAAACTATGTTATGCCTCATATAAAGTCAGATTTTTATTTCACATTGTATTGACCAGGTGTTTGCTACTGTCTTTGTATTTAACCATGATCTGCCTTCCCTCTTTCGGCCACCACACCTAGTTTCCATGCTTCTGTATTTGAACAGCTCGATGCAGAACAAATTTTATTTTGTCTTAGGAAAAAATTACAATGGAGGAAACACTGGGGTCAGGAATAGATTATTTAACTTACTAGACCACATGTTCATTCCCCAGAGTTTAACCTCAGATTAAAGCATTTGGACTCATTTTTTCTCCAAGAATATAAGATTCTGACCTAATTTAAAGTTTTCAGGTTGCCAAACACAAAGCCTTTGGAAACGGATCTCAAAGGAACTGTTTTGTTCTAAGATAAGCCCTGGCTGAGCTGTTGTGTGACAAATGGAATGTGTTTACTCCAGAGTTAGACTCTGGCAGAAGTGCCTTTTCCATCCCCGCTTAAGGTTTATTACCAAGAGCTCCATTCTAGACCTGGTTGACATAGAATTTGGATCTGGTAATGTAATACACCTTAATTTCTTTGTGAGACAGACCTTTTTCTAAAACTTGGGAATGAAAATAAAAGCAATGAAATCACAAGATATCCACTATTCAGTCAATTAATTTATGTATCGGATTTATACTCAGACTATTTCCAAAAGGCTTTGAGGTAGTTCAGTATTTAGAACACTATTCTACCTCCACCAAGGGTGGTTTCTGGCTGGGTCTCAAGGACAATTTCACATCCCAGAAAGAGTTCATTGTGGCTACCCTGAAGGTATTACCCTAGCAATGTGACCTCCCTTTATGTTAAAATAAAAACATCCCACCATTCCCATGACAACATATAGGCTCTCCCACCACACTAACATGCAAGGAAAGTAATTATAAGCCACCAGCAAAATGCCCTCTGATAATGAAGAACGTTTAACTATATTATGCACAAATGCCCTATGCATGGGATAGTAAATTAATCCCAGTAGGGAATTTTTATAGTGAATGGCTGTTTGTCTTATTTCTCTTTAGTTCCTTAAGGATAGGCCATCAGTCTTACTCATTGTGATATCTTATCTGACATGTAAACACATCCAGTCATCTGTCTTATATTTTTTGGTAACCATATAAACTGTATATACTATTTCTCCTCTGATCCCAAATTTCTGTCTCTCACAAATCATTATACAGATTCTATGAAATACTTGTTCCATGATAAACACACTTCTTAACATCCTTATCATCTACACCAAACACTCCATCTTTACCTTACCTAAAACCTGGCTCCCTTGAGGATTCCACTGCTCCTTGACATCCTGTTTATTCTATCACACCCACCTTACCTAAGAATTCATAGTCTGATGATCAGAAATGCTATTTACAGACTAATATGCCCCCATCTTCCTTCATCAACTCCTGCACCTTCATCTACAATACACAGTAGACTTCATTTTTTGCTATCAATTTCTTACTTCCCAGTCACTAACTGTGTTTTAGCAATTGTGTCATATCATTCTCTACCTGAAGCCATGACACCATCCTGGGTGACCCCAGTACCCATGAGTGCTAGCCTTCCTCTGGCTTCTCAGTCCTTGACCTTCTCATCCTCTCATTCCTATGCCATCTTAGCCACCCACTCCTAATGGTCCAGAAATGCTCCATTTATCAGTTAATTAATTTAACTATTGACATAACTCTAATCTTTATTAGTTATTTCCACTCTATATTTTCAGTCAACTTTTGAGGGATGCATGGTAAACTCTCCACATTCTCTCTGTCAGCACGTTCTCTTCAGTTCTTTTTCACCCAGCTTATATTTCCCATCTATCATCTCACTGACTCTAATTCTAAGAGTCATCCTTTACTCCTTTCTTTCCTCACCTCCCTCATCCAGACATCCAGTGGGTCTATTGGCTCAGCAACAAACTATACCTTGAATCTATTCAGTATTCTTCATTTCTACCGTTACTACCCATAGTCCGTGTTGCCATCATCTCCCTCCTGGTTACTATATTCACTTTCTGATGGGTCTTCTTTCTTTTATTCTTTCCTCCCCCTCCCATCCTACAATCCATTCTCTGTCCAGCAGCCTGAATTATTGTTAACTTTATTTTTAAATCAAATGTTTTATTTTGAGATAATTGTAAGATTACCTCATGCAGTTCAAATACAGTTGTAAGAAATAATGCAAACAAATCTTGTGTACCCTTTCCTCAGTTTCCTCCAATGATGACACCTCAAAAATCTATAACACAATAACATGACCAACATATTGACATTGATAGTGAAGACGCAGAACATTTTGATCACAAGGATTCCTCCTGTTATCCATTTGTAGCCACACACACTTCCCCCTGGCAACTACTAAACTGGTACCCATTCCTGTAATCTTATCATTTAAAGAATAAATAATATGTAAATGGAATAATACAGTTTACGACCTTTGAGAATTGGCTTTTTCACAGGGCATAATTCTCTGGAGATTCACCCAGGTTTTGTGTGTATCAAGAATTTGTTCTTTTTTTACTGCTGACTGGTATTCCACAGTATGGATGTACTGCAGTTTGCTTAATCATTCCCTCTTTGAAAAACATTTGTTTCCAGGTTTGGGCTATTATGATGAAAGCTGCTGTAAACATTTGTGTACAGGTTTCAAGTTTTGGCTATTATGAGTAAAGTTGCTATAAATATGTGAACATGTCTTCATCCTCTGGGATAAATACCCAGGAGTGCAATCGCTGGGTTGTAAGGTCATGTAAGTTTAGTTTCTTAAGAAACTGCCAAGTGTTTTTCCAGAGTGGCTGTACCATTTTACATTTCCATCAGTGATGTATAACTGATCCAGTTTTTCTACATCCTCACTAGCATATAAGTGTTGTCACTATTTTTATTTAGCTATTCTGATAGGTGTCTAGGGATAGATTATTGTGGTTTACCTTACATTTCCCTAATGGCTAATGATGTTGAACATCTTTTGATGTGTTTATTTGCCATCTGTATATCTTCTTTGATGAAATGTCTGGTCATGTCTGCCCATTTTCAACTTTGATTGTTGGTTTTTTTTTTTTTTTTTTTTTTTTTTTTTTTTTTTACTGTTGAGTCTTGAGAGTTATGCATTTATTTTAGGCACTAGTCTTTGAAATTTTTTTACTATGGTGAGTCTTTTAATTCATGCACATGATAGGTCTCTCCATTTATTTATATCTGTGATTTTTTTCATTAGCATTATATTGTTTTCAGCATACAAGTCTTATATATATATGTTTTATTACATTCATCCTTAGATTTTTTTTTCTCTTTTGAGCAATTGTAAATGGTATTGGAGTTTTAATTTTGGTACCCACATGTCCATTGCTATAGAAATACAATTGATTTTTGTATGTTTATCTTGCATCCTATGACTTTGATATACTCATTTACTAACTCTAGGAATTTTTGTGTACATTCCTTGGGATTATCTACATAGACAATCATGGCATCTGCATGTAAGGAGAGTTTTATTTCTTCCTTTCAGATTTGTATGCCTCCTGTTTGCTTTTATTGCCTTATTGCAGTAACCAGAACACCTATCACTATGGTGAATAAGAGTGGTGAGAGCAGATATCTCTGTCTTGTTCCCAAATCAGGGAACATTTAGTCTTTCACTACTAAATATAATGTTAATTGTATTTTTTTTGTAGTACTCTGTATCAAGTTGGGGGAGTCCTCATCCGTTTCAATTTTTCTGAAAGTTTTTATCATAAATGGGTGTTAGGGACTTGCAGTGTCAGGTCTGACATGTAAAGAGCTTAGAAGTCATTACTTGCATGTTACAAGAAAAGAATGTTGAGCATCATGGCAGAGTGAGCTTTCCCCTTTAGAATCTCCCCATGCTAAGATGCAACAAAAAGGACGTTTGCATACTAGCAGAGGACACTCACACAGCACAAAGGACATCTGAGAGACCCACACAGCCATACATCTGAAGTGGAGGTGCTGGAACCCCTGGAAGAAGTGGGGAGAGGTAAGGAGAAATCTGCCCCCTCTCTGTTCCATCTGTGACTCCAGGTCTGCGTGGCTCCCAGTGGGGAGGAGTGGCCCTCTGCAGGAAAACCATCTCTCTCAAAGTTCTCTCACAGCCTGTGGGGAATTCCCACACAGAGAGTGAACTGCTGTGGGGGTGCCACCATCATCCAAACACCCCAGGAGAGTAGATAGCAAGGGAATGAAGAGAAGAACCCTGCATTGGGCAGTCGAAAGAGAGAGCCCTACCCCTGCATGCCCAAGACTTCAGCAGAACCGGTCGACCATAGCACCCGTGGATGGCAGTGGGCTAGGACACACAACACTTGACCCCCATCCAGTGGCAGTAAGTGGAAACTGCAACCAGATATTTTCAGTATGAGAAAAAATAACCCAACATCCACATATTTTTCATCTATATGCAAAAATATATTAAGTCTCCAGACCAGAAGGAAAATGACAAGCACTCAGAAATCAATCCTGAAGGCACAGAAATTTATAAAGTAAATGACAGAGAATTCAAAATAGCTATCATAAAAAGTCTTAATGAATTACAAGAAAATACAGTGAGACAATTCAGTGAAATCAGGAATTTCTTCACAAAAGATATTGAAACCATAAAGACAAACCAATTAGAAATGTTGGAGATGAAAAACACAATGGAGGAGAAAAAGGAAAATCTGGAATCTCTAAAGAACAGAGCTGACAATGTGGAGGAAAGAATTAGCATTATTGAGGATAGGAATGCAGAAATGCTCCAGGTAGAGGAGAAGAGAGAACTAAGACTAAAAAGAAACGAAGAAATTCTCCGAGAAATATCCGACTCAATTAGGAAATGCAACACAAGGATTATAAGTATTTCAGAGAGAGAAGAGAGGGGAAAAGGAGCAGAGAGCTTGTTCAAAGAAATAATAGCTGAGAATTTCCCAAACCTGGGGATGGAGCTGGAAATACCAGTGAATGAAGTCAATAGACCTCTTAAATATACAAACAGGAAAAGACCAACTCCACAGCATATAGTGGCAAAGGTCAATCAGAAAGAAAACATATTAAGGGCAGCTAGACAAAAAAATGAAATAACATACAAAGGAATTCCCATCAGGAACTCAGCAGGATTCTCAACAGAAATTCTACAGGCTAGGGGAGACTGGAATGATATATTCAAAATTCTGAAAGACAGAATTTTTCAGCCCAAAATACTCTATCCATTGAAAATATCCTTCAGATATTATGGAGAAATAATAACTTTCCCAGATAAACAGAAGATAAAGGAATTCATTGCCACAAGACCTCCAGTACAAAAAATGCTCAAGAAGGCCATCATGCCTGAAAAAAAAAAAAAAATCAAGAGGATACAAAACTTTGAGGAGGGAGAACAATAGGTAGACAAAACCAGAAAAATCACAGCTCTCTATCAGAATAGGTTAGCAAACACTTAATTATGAATAACAAAATTAAGGGATGGAAAACACCAAAAATAAATATAACCTCATCACTTTAAATGCACACTCACAACACAAGATGGAATAAGTTGTGATGATAATAACTGAGAAGGGGAAGAGGAAAGGCATTGAATTGACTTAGTCAAAGGAAATAAGCTCCCATCAGAAAATGGACTATCTCATCCACAAGAGGTTTTATACAAACCTCATGGTAACCAGTAAAATAATAATCAGAACAGAGTCACATAAAAAAATAATGAGAAGACTAAAAGAATCATCATACAGAACTACCAAACTGAATTGGAAGTCTGAAACACACAGGATGAGAAAAAGGGAAATGCAAAAGAACCAGAAAATGAGGGATAAAATAGCAACATTAAGCCCTCATATATCAATAATCACTCTAAATGTAAATGGATTGAATTAACCAATCAGAAGACACAGAGTGGCTGGATGGATTAAAAAACAAGATCCAGCAATATACTGCCTCCAGGAAACACATCTCAGCTCTAATGATAAACACAGGCTCAGAGTAAAAGGATGGAAGACGATACTACACACACACACACGCACACACACATACAAGGCAGATGTGGCCATAGTTGAATCAGACAAAGTAGACTTCAAGATAAAAAAGGTCATGAGAGACAAAGGGGCAATATATAATGATAAAAGGGGCACTCCACTAAGAAGACACATTACTTATAAACATATATGCACCCAACATAGGAGCACCAAGGTACATAAAGCAACTATTAACAAACCTAAAAGGAGATATTAACAACAACGCAATAATAGTAGGGTATCTTAACGCCCCACTTACATCAATGGATAGATCATCCAGACAAAAAGTCAATAAGAACATAGTGGACTTAAATGAAAAACTAGATGAGATGGACTTAATAGATATATGCAGAGCACTCCACCCAAAAACAGAAAATTGCATATTCTTCTCAAGTGCACATGGAACATTCTCAAGAATAGACCATATGTTGGGAAAGAATACAAGCCTCTATAAATTTAAGAAGATTGAAATCATAACAAGCATCTTCTCTGACCATAATTCTATGAAACTAGAAATCAACTACAAGAAAAAAGCTGGGAAAGTAACAAAAATGTGGAGACTAAACAACATGCTACTGAACAACCAACGGATCATTGATGAAATTAAGGAGAAATCAAAAAATATCTGGAGACAAATGAAAATGAAAATACACCATACCAACTCATATGGAATGTAGCAAAAGCAGTCCTGAGAGGGAAACTTATAGTAATACAGGCCCACCTCAACAAACAAGAAAAAGCCCAAATAAGCAACCTTAAACTGCATCTAACAGAACTAGAAGAAGAGGAATGAACAAAGCCCAAAGTCAGCAGCAGAAGGGAAATTATAAAAATTAGAGTTAGAAATAAATGAAATTGAAGCCAAAAAACAGTAGAAAGTATCAATGAAACAAAGAGTTGGTTCTTTGAGAAGATAAACAAAATTGAGAAACCCTTAACCAGACTCACTCAGAAAAAAAGAGAGAAGATTCAAATAAATAAAATTAGAAATGAAAGAGGATAAATTACAACTGATACCACAAAAATACAAAGGATTATAAGAGAATTCTATGAAAAAATATGCCAACAAATTGGACAATCTAGAAGAAATGGATAAATTCTTGGACTCATACAACCTCCCAAAACTGAATCAAGAAGAAATAGAGAATCTGAATAGACCAATCATAAGTATAGAGATTGAAACAGTAATCAAAAACCTCCCAAAAAGTAAAAGTCCAGGACCAGATGGCTTCTCTGGAGAATTCTACTAAACATTCAAAGAAAAATTAATACCTGTCCTTCTCAAACTTTTCCAAAAAATAGAGGAAGCTAGAACACTTCCTAACACATTCTACGAGGCAAACATCACCCTGATAAAAAAGCCAGAGAAGAACAATACATAGTTTTCCAGGCCAATATCACTGAGGAACATAAATGCAAAAATCCTCAACAAAGTATTGGCAAACTGAGTACAGCAATACTTTAAAAAGATCATACACCATGACCAAGTGGGATATATACCAGGGACACAGGTATGGTTCAACATCTACAAATCAATCAGTGTGATACACCACATTAACAAAATGAAGAATAAAAAACATATGATCATGTCAACTGATGCAGAGAAGGCATTTGACAAGATCCAACACCCATTTATGACAAAAAATCTCAAGAAAATGTGTGTAGAAGGAAAGTACCTCAGGATAATAAAGGCCATATATGACAAACCCACAGCCAACATCATACTCAATGGGGAAAAACTGAAAGCCATTCCTCTGAGAACAGGAACAAGACAAGGTGCCGACTCTCACCACTCTTGTTCAACATAGTGCTGGAGGTTTTCCCCAGAGCAATTAGGCAGGAAAAAGGAATGAAAGGACTCCAAATAGGCAATGAAGAAGTGAAACTCTCACTATATGCAGATGACATGATTTTATATACAGAGAACCCTAAAGAATCCATTGGAAAATTATTAGAAATAATCAACAACTGCAGCAAAGTTGCAGGGTACAAACTTAACTTATAATAATCAGTTGCAAATCTATATGCTAATAATGATCTAATAGAAAGAGAACTCAAAAAAGATAATTCCATTTACAATCACAACAAAAAGAATAAAATATCTAGGAATAAATTTAACCAAGGAGGTGAAAGACCTATACACTGAAAGCTATAAGACATTATTGAGAGAAATCGATGATGACATAAAGAAATGGAAAAATATCCCTTACACATGGATTGGAAGAATAGACATAGTTAAAATGTCCATACTACCTAAAGCAATCTGTAGATTCAGTGCAATCCCAATCAGAATCCCAGTGTCATTCTTCACAGAAATAGAACAAAGAATAGTAAAATTCATATGGGGCAAGAAAAGAATGCAAACTGGCGCAGCCTCTCTAGAAAACACTATGGAAATTCCTCAAAAAGATAAAAATAGATATAGAAATACCCTATGATCCAGCTATCCCACTACTGGATATCTATCCAATGAATCTGAAATCAATAATCCAAAGAGGCTTATGCACCCCTATGTTGATTGCAGCATTATTCACCATAGCTAAGAAATGGAAGCAACCCAATTGTCCCTCGACTAACGATTGGATAAAGATGGAATACAGCTCAGCCATAAAAAAAGACAAAATTGTTCCATTTGCCATAACATGGAGGGACCTGGAGGATATTGTGTTAAGTGAAATAAGCCAGAGAGAGAAAAACAAACACCGCATGATTTATATGTGGAATATAAACTAACACATGGTCAGAGAGAACTGTTTAGTGGTTACCATGGGCACAGGGGTGAAGGGATGCATTTACGCGGTGACTGACAAAAATTAATGTACAACTAAAATTTCACAATGTTATAAAACTATTAAGACATCAATACAAAAATACAAAAAAAAAATAGAAAAAGAATGTTGAACAACTGAAAGTCAATTACTTTTCTTGGACACATCAGAGAATTAAGGCCTTGGGGCAAGAGAAACATGAATACAGAAAATCATAGCCAAGATCAGCTTATCAGGAGTAGACGCTGCTGAAGCCATAAACTGGTAGATAGCCTAAGTGATAATTTTGGCAAATTGTTGGAAGAAGAGTGTACATTAGTGTAAGAGTGAGAAACTGTTGGGGGCTACAGTCTTAGAGGGTCAACACTTTTATGAGTTGTGCCCCTAGAAGCCCCACCAAGTTCTTATAGTGAAGAGAAAAACCACAGAAATCCTTCTGTTTCTGGCAAGGGGAAGAAAAAACTAAGCATTTTGAAATATGCACAGAGCAATCACCATAAGAAAAGCCAAAACTCTAGGAGAAATAACTTTACCACAGCCTCATCTGTTATGGGGGAAAGGAAATTACCAACCTCTAGCTCCTTCCGGCCTTTCTGTCTCACTAACAAGCTAAAGGAAAAAACTTAGAAACAGTTGTGAAGATCACAGCACATGGACACAGGCCCACTAAAGACTGAGACTTAATCACAGAAATAGAGAGTGCTTCCACTCCCACCATACGCCTTCCCACCACCTCAGTAGGGCTTACGTGTAATGATAGTGGATTAAAACTGAAAGAATTGCAAGGACCAGGATTACAGCTGAAAGAACTGAAAAGCCCAGTCTCTATTTATGAAGGGATTTTTAGGGAAACTCCAAAATGGTGAAAACAAAATCAAGAACACTAGAGGGATTTCAAGCCTCTGGCATCTACAGCTACAGCAAACACTAAACACAGCTGAACTCCTAGACAGATTAACATTAAATCTTCACAGTAAAGGCCTATATAACTCTAGTCGTATTAACCAAAACATCATGTATGGCTTTCAACAAAAATTACAAGCCATGATAAAGGCAAGAAAAACACAGGCTGAAGAGACAAAGCAAGTATCAGAATCAGATTCATATATGGCAGAGAAATTGAAATTATCAGACCAGAAATTTAAAATAGCTATGATTAATATGTTAAGGGCTCCAACAGAAAAAGATAGAAACTCTAAGGAAGAATCCAAAAAAAGTTAGGAATCAAAAACACTGTAACAGAAATAAAAAATGCCTTTGATGGGTCTATCAGTAGACTGGATATGGCTGAGAAAAGAATCAGCAAGCTTGATGATATATCAATGTAAACTTCCAATACTGAAATGCAAAGAGGAAAAAAGAATGAAAACACACACACACACTCACATGAAACAGAATATTCAGGAACTATAGGACAATTTCAAAACATGTGACATACGCATTATTAAAATACCAGAAGGAGAAAAAAGATACAAGGGAGAAAAATGAATATTTGAAGTAATACAGGCCAAGAATTTTCCAAAATTTGTTCTATCAATTTTTGAAGGGAGAGATATTAAAGATTCCAGCTATAACTGTGGATTTGTCTATTTCTTCTTTCAATTCTACTAGTTTTTGTGGTATATACTTTGTAGCTCCTGAATCTACCATCTTGCTGACATCACTCCCCTCTTACAATATTTAGGACTGTCATGAGCCTTTCATCAAAATATAATGTCTCTCTCTGTTTCTGGTAATTTACTTTGTTCTGAAATCTACTTTACGTCATGTTAATATGGCCACCCCATTTTCCTTCAATTAATATTTACATGATATTCTTTTTCCATCCTTCTACTTTCAACTTAACTATATCACTATATTTGAGGTGAGTTTCTTGTAGATAGCATAGAGTTGGGTCATGTTTTTAAAACCACTCTGCAGATCTCTATCTTTTAATTGGTGTATTTAGACTTATTTCATAAAATTTAGAAAATGATAGGTGGTCAATAAAGTCATATTGGATTAAATTGCTTTCTTATTTATGGTTTTCTACACACAGATTTTTTGCTGCGTATTATGTTTAACCAGTAAGTTTAACTAAATATGTCTCAAAAAATTCTTTCATCTTTGTGGTGGGGATTTCCTATTTTCCTCCAATTCCACCCCTTCCCTTTTGTGTAATATATGCTTTTATAGTGTTACTAATTAATCACTTAAAATATTCCCGTGGCTAATAAGGAATATCTATAAGTAGAAAGAAGTCTTAAAAATCTGGAATTTTATTCTACTCTTAAGATTAATTTAATCTTATCAAATCTGTTAAAATTAAGTTTGGGTGGAGAGTATCTTTTCAAATGTGTTTGTTTCTGTCTTTAATATTTTTAGTTTTATGCCTTTAAAACCACAGTGGTATTTCTGCATATTAAAGTTCATGAAGCAATTTAATATAGCTGATACAATATTTCCACTCTTAGATTTCTTAACCTCAAACTATCCTTTAGCAATGCATTTCAAGCCAAATATCTCAAACACTAAATTTTTGCCATTATATCTCTTTATTGTAACCTGCCTTTTATTAAATAGTTAAAAGCCTAATCCTGTTCATTTTTACTAACATTTGATTCTATTAGAATGAAAATTTTTCTTTTCGTAAAATGGAGTAAAGTTTCCATTGCATAGAAATTCACTTTTGAGGTGCAACTTACTAAGTCTTGGGTGCACTTGGGAATTTTCCATTATTAAATTCCAGCAAAGTTACATTTTCCTTGGGGTTTAGAGATTACTTTTGGCTAAATAAACACTAATTTATTGATTAGTAGCAAGAAGATGAGCCATGTTGCAGGCTACCCATGCCGAATAAGACTGGTTTCTTCCACATATATGTGTTCCTGTTGATTCTCTTTGAAAACTAAACTCTTAGCATTTGCCAGGGTTCTTGTTTTTTTGTTTTTTGTTTTTTTAATAAGTAGTTTTGAGGGAGAACAATTTTAGATCAATGTAAAGAGAGAGATGTTCTCAATCCGGCATTCAATTCAGGAAGTTTTACTCCTAATATTTTATTGTGTATAAAAAATTAAAACAGAGCAAAGTATAATGAATTTTATAGCGAGTGCTCACATACTCACCATCTAGATTCTAACATTATATTGTTAGATTGTTCTTATTTCATTATACATCTGCCCATCAATCTATCTTCAGAGAGATTTCAAATGGGACAAAGTTAGGAAAACTGAACAAATACTGGTATTCAGCATGTTTAAGGTAATCTGATAGCAGGCATCATAAAAATTACCCTTTGCTAATAGTGACAGTTAGAACCTGCACTCCATATTTTTTAGAGATGTGATTAAGAAACCCCTTGAATTTTGTCCCTGCACTGTCATTAAAAGGAAAAATGAATGAACCACCCAAAATAATGACTTTTAAGCACTCATGATAGGTCTATATATCTACATGGATATCTATCTGTCTGCCTATCTATCTATTATAAAGGAGCTTTTTTGTTATTCAGAAAATTAAAGATACCTGAATATATATGATTACTCTAACTTTGCACATGGGAAAATAGAAAACCAGAGACATAAGCAGCATTCCTAACATCACATACCCAGTAATTACCAAAGACTTGATTCTGGCCACATCCATCTGACTCTATATCCTATGCCCTTTTCATTACCCCAAATGTACCTCTCAAGCAGTGTGTCAAAAAAACTGTGACAGTGGACTAATAGTATTACAAATATGAAAAGGTAAACATAATTTAGAAAACAATAAAAGCCAGTGGAGAAACATTTTAGTTTTCAAGTAAACATTTATGACTTAAAAATAGAGACAATGATCCCAGAGAGAGGTTGATTATCAGGTTTCATTTTGTTAATGCTGTCCAGTTGGCTTAGGAGACCACAGAGACCCAGCCTCATGGATTGGTGTTGGTTGACTGGAATAGGCTGAGGCTGACTGATAGAGGCTATACGCAGAAATGATAGGGGGTTTTGAAGATTCCAGTTAAAAAGACTTTTCCTAGACAGTTGGAGGAGTTTAAAGAACTAGGTTATAGGCACATATCTTAAGACAGAGATTGGAGATGAGACAAAATATTAGGAACTGAGAATATCGAGAAGGCTCAAAAATTAGGGAGAATTGATCTCAACTAGACCATAAAAGAAGCAATGCTTCTGAGAATCCAGCTGATTCTCAGGTGGTTTTGGTCACCTGACATGAATTTAGAAGTGATAAACTTGGCTAGATAAATGTTTTTACTTATTCTCCATCGGCTTAAGCATATATTGAGTCTATAAACAAATAAGTAGATTTCAGCAATTTTATACATTATGCATATCTCAAGTGAATATAGTTCACATACATAAGAAAGGATTTGTTTAACTTTTTACAAAAATATTAATCTATTTTTCCAAAGAGCACTGATGTTCAGAGCACTAGAAATTGTATTTGAATCAACATGTGAGTTAAGCTAGGGTTAAATGATTAAAAATACTTTACTTGAAAGGATTATTTCTCTGCTGAGTAAAGGAACAAGTCAAATTAGAAACTATGAGAAAGTATAACACAGGGAAGCCCTATTTATAAAATATTTTCCAAAATAAACATGAGATAAAAATCTAATAGCTCAGTTATAATTAAGTGGCAATACACATAAAATAATATCAAAATAAAGAGAGTAGAATATTATAGTGTCAATCCGGTTAGTCTATCAGTATTTCACATGAAATTACCATTTGGAAAGTAATAAGAGCAAGATGCCAAGGACATATCTGAGAGATTTAGAATGATTTTAGAAATAGAGTATCTGTTCCACTTCTTTCCTGAACTATAGTCCTTTATTAACTTTTAAAATTTATTCTTATGAATATCCTATTCACACCATCCATTTAATTAGGAAACATTAATATACTGTAACATTGAAAGCATTTATTTAGAAAATTATATAATACCACCAGGGAAATAAGCATAAAATGTAAAGATGATAGAATAGACAGAGAGAATAGAAAACATTAGATATTTTAATTAGATGATGGGCAAAAATACTGAACTGGAAGCATAATAATAAATAGATAAATGCCATTGAACTTTCTTTCCAGAAAATAATTAAGTACAAAGTGAGTATTAGCTATAAAAATTTGTATATAACCCCCAAATAAAATACAAACATATATTAGCAGGAAAAGTAAAATGAATTACTATGTTCTGCCAAAGTTGATTTTTATTTTTATGTTTAAAGAAAAGAGTATCAAGCAATCATTTGCTTCCATCAATAGAGAAGATAAGAAAGCATAGTAATCAACCATTTTGACATACGAAAGAGGTTAAAACATATATTTTTCACCATTGGATTGATCTCTCTTTGTCTTAAGAAAGATCACTGGACATAGATAATGAGGCTTATTTATTCTTATTTTTTTGTCACTTCTAGAATGATGATTGGCAAACTGTTAAACAAATGCTTGCTGAAGATTGAATGAATGATGTGAAAGACAGCAGGGTAGGTTAGAGCTGCTGAGAAGGTTCATTCTGTGTGTGATTTATTTATTTACTCTGCTATGTATATTTGGAGGTAATAGTCCAGAGACTTGAGTGAATACAAAATTAAACTCATGTGGAGCTTAAAAATATGGAAGAAAGAGTATAGGACAAGAAGTTGGACACTATCCTGGCTCTGCAACTAAGTATCCATGTAATCTTGCCCAAAGCACTTCACTTCCCTGGTCCTCAGTTTTCTGATTTGTAATAGTCAGAGAGGAGTGATAAAATATGTTTTGTTCCTTCTAGGTTTTCCATTCCAAGATTCCCTGGTTCCAGTTCTGACATTGAAGTAAAAGTATATTGTGATACATGTGAGCATTGAATGCATAGTATAGAATAAAAACTTTTTTATCAAAGATTTATTCTTTTGTTTTACTCATTTTATTTCCTCAAGTCATTTTTACCACTAGGAAAAAATGGTTAAATTGACTTAAGGGTACTTCATAACTATAAAATCTTGGTCAAATATATGACATTACTATGAGCCACATGCATTTCCTCATGCCAAGGACTCGTTTTTTTTTTCATCTTTATTAGTCAAAATCTTCTATGATGAAAAAAATTATATAGCTTTGTGAAACAAAGAAAGCACCCAAGGGGCATTAACCCATTCTTTTCAGAATTTAAACAATAACAAAAATACTAAAAGCAAAATAAAGACATTTATAGACTAGTCTTTAAATAAAATTTGAAATATATATAAATATATGTGAATGCTAAGACATAATAATAGAAATAACACTGATGTATCCAATACTCAGTTTAAGAAATAGAATATTACTAGTACTTGAGAGGGCCCCCAATGTGCCCCTCCCAAATCACATTTCCTCATACTTGCATAGGTAACTACCACCACGAATTTTGTCCTAATCATTTTCTTTCTTGTTTTAGTAGTTTGCACTCCCTAAATAATATTCTGTAGTTTTGTCTGTATTTTGAGGTAAAATTAACATATAGCAAAATGTAGGTCTTAAGTGTACAGTTTGATGAGTTTTGAAAATGGAATACAAACATGTAACCCTTACCCAAAAAAGATATAGAGCATTTCCATCACCCAAGAAAGTCCCCACATATCCCCTTTCACTTAATGTCCTCCCCCACCAATCTAGAGGCCAACATTATTTTGATTTATTCCACCATAGATTAATTTTGCATGTTCATATGAATTGAATCATACCGTATTATGTATGTATTATTTCATGATTGGCTTATGTCATTTAGCATTGCATTTAACATAAACATGTTCAAAACCTTAAGGTAAAAAATGGTCATGTTGAGTGCACAGATGAGAGAACAAAGAGACAGAAAGAGACAACAAAGAGACAGAAACTCTAAAGACACCTAATGGGGATTCTAAAGTTTAAAACACAATATATGATGTGAAAAGTTCACTGCATGGGCATGAATGAATATTGGAAACAGCAGAAGCAAAAAGTTGGTAAGGTTAAAGACAGTCCAAACTTAAAAAGGCAAAAGTTAGATCTTTCAAAGAATTAATAAAATTGATTAAGAAAAGGTAAGGCTAATTAAGAAAAAAACAAATTATTGGTATAGAAATGACAGAGGGAATATCACTTACAGCTTTAATAGATATCAAAAGGATATGAAGGAATTTTATGTACAACTTTATGCAAATATATTAAAGTATATAGGCAAAATGGATAAATTTTATGAAAAAATGTTAACAAAGCTAATACAAGAAATAATAGTAAATTTGAATAGAGGTTTATTTATTTGAAATTTTTATTTTGTAAGGAAAAACCCAGAACAAAGAAAACTCCAGTCCCAGATATTCCCCCCTAGTTAATTCTATCAAATATTCAAAGTTACAACAATTAGACACAAACCCTTTCAGAAAATACAAAAGGAGGGAAGACTCCTCTATTTGTTTCATGAAGCCAGCATAACACTGATACCAAAACTTAACAAAAACATTACAAGTAAAGAAATTATAGATCGATATCTCTTTATATCTATATAATGGAATACACTCAGTAATATAAAAGAATGAGCTACCAATACACTCAATACATGGAAGAACTGCAAAAAAGTTTACCAAAAGAATCCCCCACAAAGGATATATCTCATATGATTCCATTTAAATGAAGATCAAGAGCAGGAAAAAAGTATCTATTTGTAACGGAAACTACAAGTGTCTTCCTATGAGGGAGGGGGGTTTACTGGAAGGACGCATGAGGGAACTTTCTTAGTAATAGGAATGTTCTGCATCTTGATTGAAGTGTGAAATTCATTTATGTAAACATTTAATTGTACACTTAAGATTTGTGCATCATTTCGTGAGCATATTTTTAACCTCAGTTATAAAAAAATTAAATTTGATGATTGTCATTGGTTTACGCTTGGTGTTCTAAATGAGATTAAATCCATGAATAAAGAAAGAATCTTCTGTATTCTATATAAACTGCATCTGAAGAAAAATGAGGTTCACTTCCTTATCAAATAATTCTTGGAATCTTCATGGTTACTCTCCTGGATTATTTTTTTACTCTGGATTTAGCACATCAAACTAAAATGGAATTATTCTACCTCTGTTGAGCACTCAGAATTCATCAGATCAACCAAATATATTTCTTCCCTTTGAGTTGATTATATAGTTGTGGCAACAAATCAGCAATTATGAAAAATACTATAATGAAATAATAATGTAAGAATGCAAGGAAACTGATAAATATTTGGCTCTACTTTGATTAATTTGGCTCTCTTTAATCTCCTATGATTAATTACAGTGCTTTAATAAAATATTTGTTCTAATTTTTCAGGGGATGATGAATTGATTTTAGGTTGTGGTGTTAAGGGAAGACTTCACAGAAGAATTAAAAGTGGAACTAAATATTACACAATGTATAAAGTTTAGACAAGTAGAGAGGAGAATTAGGGTATTCCTTTTAAAAGTGAAGAGTGGAAAAATTGAAAGATATATTCAGCGACTAGGAATCAAAACAGAGTCAATGCATCTCCCCAAGATAAGTCTTTACATTTAAATGCTAAACTGATTACAACTTCCTTTTCCTCCATATCTGTAGATTGATCTTTCTAGGTCACTCCCCTAGATGAGCATAAAAATTAAAATTAAAATTTGAGCTTTGAAGAAATGATATCTAGGATTGAAAGCCTAAATTTCAAGTTTATCTTAAAGGAAGAGAAAGGGTAGTTAATTTGTGAATAAAGAAGTCCTTTTTAAAATCATTTTCTTTAAATGAATTATAAGGAAGTTGGGAGAAAGCTTGCATAAGTGAATAATGAATGAGTGAATGAAAAGTGGGTAGATATAGTAACTTGATAGTTGCAAGGAGATATGTGACGTTAAATATCACTGAGAAGTAAAGCATAAGAATAGGAGTTGCAAAAAGATGAATAAGAAGTTACAGTAATTCATAAAAATATGACTTTAGCAAAGGATGGTATAAGAGAGTAGGAGAAAGCAAAAGATATGGACTCAGAAGACCTGAATTTAATTCCCAGTTTAATTACTTACAAACTGTGATCTCAGCAAGACATTTCCTTCTTTTTCCTTTGCTTTCTTCATATTTTAGATCTCCATAGCTTTTTCACAGAGTTTGTATGGCGAACTAACTTAATGAATGCAAAATTTCATAAAAGTTTTTAAGTTAGATTCAGGTAGAGCTCAGATCACAGAGACTAAAATTAAATGATTTGTGAATGACATAAGGATGACTGTAGAATTTCGCTGAAGAATTTTAAATTTGGAAGGAAAGCAAAGCATAGGATTTGGTTAAGAAAATAGGATCAAGTGAAGTATTTTAGGGTTTGTTTATTTTGGGTTGGTTTTTAAAGTTTATCTCCTATAAACTAGAGTGCAATATCACATCTGAAGATTTGTGACTGGTAGTTTCATGAGAGAAAGAAGGCTTAGAAGAATGACTTGGAGAGAACATGTTGCTGAATTGATGAGCATAATCTTTGCCAATTAGCAATAAAATTCACTTCACTATTGATTTTAATAAAAGTATGTACACACAAGTGATAGACACTTTTGTGTGTTTGTGTGTGTCACAAACTACTTTGAGAATCTGACAAAATTATCTGTCTTTATATATATATTATGTACATATATATATAAAATTATCATATAATTTCAAGTGTTCACAAACCCCTCAAAGCTCATTTAATGAGGGGGTACAAGTACTCCTGGTTGAGTCCCTGCTGAAGTTACTGGTGGTGCATCTTTTCATGAACACAAAAATAATTGTTACATTATTCTAGCACAACAGAAGAAGCATAAATATTTACATCAATATTTTTGAATGGAAGATACATCGCACACACATTTTTCTGCAAAAAAAAAATGTTATGTCAAATACCTTTAACAGGCTATCCTATTTTAGACTACTCTCGATTAGAGAGAAAGACACTTCAGTAGTTTTGAGACTAAACAATTACAGAGTAGAGCAAGACAGACCTAGAGCTTGACTTAGAATTTTAGGATAATGATATGGTTTATTGCAGGCACAAGTGAAAAATTAAGGAACGTATGAGTGAATGAATAAGTGAGTGAATGAAATGAAAAGGCTTTCAGAGCCACCAATAAAAATGCTGATGACACCAAGGAGGCATGGGGAATGTTGACTATTTTTATGTCCAGGCAGCTGTAAGCCCAGAGACAAAAGCAGTGACTTAGTCCATCTTTATAAAGTAAAAGAATAATCCATCTTTTAGCTTATAAATTGAAAATATCTGTGCCTTTTTGCCTTTTTGCAGCTGAAGACTTTCTATTATTATTATTTTTAAATAAAACATACCTTCTCTTCAACAAAGGAATTCCCACCCTCCATTACACCTTCCCCCAACGTTCCCTTCCTAATCAGACTCAGCCATTGAAGGATTTAAAACTTGGCCAGTCGTAAGGGAAAATGTCTCTCTCCTATGAAACCGTGTCTGTAAAGACTGGCTTTTGCCCAAGCCACAGGAACTTGAAACAGTCTGCTAGCTCAGTCCCACAGACAGGTTCAAGCAGAGTGGGATGAAAGCTGCTACCAGGCTTTTAATCTTGCAGGTTGCAGAAACCCTTGATGTTTTGTCTTATTCTCCTGAAGATGGTTTATAAATGTATGACAGCAAAGTAAAAATATTGCTAAAATGTATTTGTATGCTATATCAAAAGAGGCGAAAGTGGAAATAAAACCAGATAAATTATTCTGAATATGAGTATTTATTCAGATTCAAATGGCTATTCAATGATCAGACTGCTTAATAGTTACTCATTTTGCATTTAATTCAGCTCCAAAATTTTTCAAAAATAGCCCTATTTTCATTTTGACAACATAAAATAGAACGAGACCAGCTCTGACCCCAGCTCTGACAACCAGAGTCTATGTGACTTGTGGTTCCTTAGAGTCTCTCAGCATCGGTATCTTCATCTATATTATAGGAATAATTGTTATGTTATATCTGTTGAATAAATACATAGACGAA
The DNA here is from genome assembly GCA_031878705.1 of Tapirus indicus. Taxonomy (NCBI): domain Eukaryota; kingdom Metazoa; phylum Chordata; class Mammalia; order Perissodactyla; family Tapiridae; genus Tapirus; species Tapirus indicus. The sequence goes on from CM062933.1 coordinate 8,368,593, forward strand.
CCTATGAATCTGTGAATGAAGTTCCAGGGACACACAAGAAGCTGTTTGATAATTATTCATCTTTATTAGTATTAATAGCACTACATCATTTCAGCTGGCTTTTTACACATACTGACAATTGGACACCTTACCTATTAAAATGCTCAATTGAATATGTAAGATATAGTATGATTTACATTGGAACTTATACTCGATACACAATAATGGAAAGTATTGATCTACATTTGCCACACTGGTAAGATTTTTTGCTCAAACATTAAATTCACTAACTACAACTAAAATGTTTTGATCATGTCTAGATTTAGTCTTTATAGAGAGCAGGTATCAGGAGTCTGTTCCATTTTAAGAGGGAATATTTTCCTTTCTCTAGAAGCTTAATAGAAGATACAGGAAAAAAAAATACAATGTAACATTTGGGATCCTGACTCATTCTGATAACAAAGTATATGATCCTTCAAAAAGGCCTTCTTCACACATTCTTTCAAAATGTGTTTTTTCCAAGATAAGATTATTTCATTTGGAGTCAGCCCCATGACATAGAGGTTGAGTTCCTGCACTCTGCATGAGGCAGCCTGGGTTTGCCGGTTCAGATCCTGGGCATGGACCTACGCACTGCTTGTCAAGCCATGCTGTGGAAGGCATCCCACATATCAGTGGAGGAAGACGGGCATGAATGTTAGCCCAGGGCGAGTCTTCCTCGGTAAAAAGGGGAGGATGTTAGCTCAGGGCTAATCTTCCTCACACACACACACACACAAGATTATTTCATTTTTCTTGGATATATACTATCTACCAACTATCTTTCTCTCAACGCATCTCATCACATTATTGAGACAAGAAGAGAAATCAAACCACCTCCAAATTTTACTGATGTCCATTACACTCTCTTGTTACTGATTTAGGTCTGGCCACACGCAGGTTGACCTATCAAGCCATGTGAAGGACTTGCCCCGCTTGTCTTTCTTTTTTTCTTTTTTTCTGAGGAAGGCTAGCCCTGAGCTAGCATCCTTTACCAAGCCTCCTTTTTGCTGAGGAAGACTGGCCCTGGGCTAACATCCATGCCCATCTTCCTCTACTCCGCCACAGCATGGCTAGACAAGAGGTGCGTCTGTCTGCACCTGGGATCCGAACCTGCGAAACCCCAGGCTGCCGAAGCGGAGCATGCAAACTTAACTGCTATGCCACCAGGGCGGCCCCTCCACTTTTATTTCTTAATTTTAAAAATCAGTAGAATGAAACAAATCTCAGAAGTTATATTTAAGTGTAGATGAAATTTTACAGAAGTAAAGGCTTTTTTTTTGGAATGATATTACAACAAATCATCACCTATATAGTTTTTTAAATGGATAATTAGGTGGTACTTTTCATATGCAATATTTGAACATGCATAGACTGAATTGCTTCAACTATATGTCTGGGAAAACTTGTCAGGAAGAAGTGTATAAAAATAGAGGTAGATAGAGTTTAGAAGGCAACTTGTAAATTGTCCTCTGAGATGATAAACAGGCCTTTAAAAATAATCTGGAGACAGTCATAACAATATAATTTCTTCATAACCTGTGTGTTCATTCTTCTTCATTTATGTTCTCAGTTTCTGCATTTTCCTCTTTCACTACCCTTTCTAGCTCACTGTCTTTAAAGAGTACATCCAGATTTCTCTTTTGTGTAAGTCTGAATATATTGATTATAAAGTAAAAAGATAATTTGTTGCCTTCCGTTGCTCCAAGCAGTGGTGAGTGTAGTTAAAAAATATACTGAAAGATATTGGCAAGTTTGAACAGGGCTTGTGAATATTTTATGCAAATATTCTTTGCAGATACAGAAGTTTGTGAATTTGTATTGTAAACTTTGAACTCCTCAAACTGAATCACGTTAAGTTCATTTTTGGAAGTTGGAAAGGATTATCTGTTTAAGACAATAATGCAACCAGTAGACCTCTACATTACTTTAATGGCAAAGAGCTTTGCCTTCTTCTCATTGAGTTAAATTTAATTCAACTGGTTCATGGGACAGTTGACCAGATGTGATGGGAATTTGTCATAATCTATCCCTTAAAAAGCCCAACTTAGATAATTCAATATGTTTTGCCTCATTTTCTCCTACAACACCTTAGTAATAGAAATGAATAATAGACACTACTTTGAAAAAAGCATCATCTTATCAACTTCATATATATCACCCTCTAGCAAAGCTGTTACTTTTCTTCTCTGCAGGATGCACAATCATCTTCTCTAACTGTGTTCTTGCCCTGGTAGGCTGCAGCCCTTTGCAGCAAGAGTGACTGAAGGCTTCGGAAGTGGAGTTGAAGACTTGGGAACCACAGTGTTTACCAAAAGGAAAAGAAAGAAAAGTTGGCCCCTCTTCACATTTATCCAATTGCTTTTACAATGTCTTTAGAGCAAGGAAAATGATGCTCACCGCTACATTCCAGTGTGTGTGGTGGGCGGGAAAACGGAGGAGAGGGAAGAAGGAATGCAGGGTGCTCCAGTGACCTGGATAAAGTTACTCGATTACAGCAGTTCACTTTTCTCTAAGTCACTCTCAAGTGAAAAAAAAAATCTAGAAGTAGGATAAGGGGATGGAAAGGCTTCATAGTTTGGGCTCTGTGAGATATTGTGAAACTTAAATTCATAATAGAAAGGGAATCACTATTAGCTTTAAAAGGATCAGTAACATCATTATTTTATTTTGTTTGTAATATAAGAGAAAAGAATAAGTGGGATTTGAAACAGGTCTTATTTGAATATTCCTTTAACAATTCCTGCTGCACATACCCTATTGAATTGTGCACAACTACTGTTCTGAAATTTGAGGCTATGAAGAAACATCCAGCACCTGAGATGATTCACTTTCTACACACAGAGCAAACACCAACATTCAGCACAAAGGTAGTAAGTAACTCACAGTAATAATCCAACATTACTCGGAGGGGAGAAAAAATTAAAATAATATTTTTGTTTTTCAAAATGTGGGTTTTCTTTCCTTCTCTGAGTCTTCACTCTCATCTTTTGACAGGGGAAAAAAAATCAGTGTCTACAGAGAACACTACAAGATTAATTAATGAATTTTATAAAGGGTTTGTGTAAACACTTGCAGGTTTTTACAAGAGAAATGGTATTGACTTGTGTTGCATCCTGTGCCCAATAATGTGAAATGACTTCTCCTTGGTTATGGTTTTAAAGGAATTGGAAAATCCAAAAATTTTCATTAAAAATAAGGCTTCTTTCTGAGGCAAAGGTTGGATTTGTTTTAAAATGTGCTTCCTTTAAACTGACTTTGGTGGATGAGCTAATGTAATGATAATAAGGCAAGGAAGTTAAAAAAGTAGTAACAAGTTTTAATTCAGAAAGTGTGACTCAGGCTTTCATTACTTTCGTTACATTCATCGCATTCATTATAATGTGCTTGATATCCTGTCTTCTTGTAGGAAGGAATAGTTTTATACATGATAAAACTTGGATTAAAAGTTGAATGTAAATATATTTAATTCATTGAATAATAACAATTCCTGTAAGTTATTCAATATTTAAATGTGTTGATATTGATGTTAAAAATACCATAACTCGTTTCTTAAGATCTCAAAGTAGTTACACACAAATTATTTTATGTATTGTGAAACTATTCATGTGAAGTAGGACAGTACTTTTGACATTAGCTTTACTATTAAAAACCAAAGGATCACGAATTAATGCAAAAGTTCCCTGAAATTAAAGCTGATATGTGAAAGAGGTTAACTGGGGTATGATCTTCTTTGGGGTTGAGGTATGCAGTGAGAAGAGCCTAAATTTTTTTCTAAAATAAACTTTCTCCTGATTTAACTTTTGCCTTTCTTTCTTAATTATTTGTCTTTTATCTAGGGGGTTAGATTTAAAAGAACAGTAATTAATTTGTTCCTTTCCTTTACTAGTGTAATAAAATAACCTGAAAAAAAAAATAAAAACCTCTGTGCTCATACTGCTGTTTGACTCCATTATAACAGCACCAGTTCTTAGATGTTTTCATAGCCAGTCCCTAAGACCTTCCAAACCAAGTGAATAAATCCTCAATAAATTGTCTAACATTTTCAAGTGCTAAAATAGTTCAAATATTTTCCTATATCCTGCGCCCCTCTTCATTTTATTTCACATCTGTATTTGCCACTAATTAATACCATCTCTTTTTTTATTACTCTTCAAATATAGAGGCTTTATAAAATATTTCCCTCTAAGAAATATCTGTTATACAATTATTTTTTTTATTGCTATGCAGGTTAATTTGACTGCCTTGGTATTTTTTTTTTTCCTAGAGCAAGAAAATTTTGAGGTTCTTTCGGAAACTAGTATGAAGTGAAGTTGTGTTTATATTTAGAGCAAGGTAACAGACATTTGTCTTATTTACTTAGTTATAATTATGACTTTAAAACAAATTTCTATTATAGCCCCCTTTTGAATTTTGTACACATTTGACCCAAAATGCTACATCAAAAATCAGGGAATAAAGTTTCAATTAAAAATTTTTTATTTTGTTTTTTACTTTTTTATGAGTCTTATAATACCAACATCAAGCTTTTCCCTTTTTTCCAGTGAAGTACTTTACTAGGTCCTGCAAAGAAATTGTTATTCGGTTAATGACCTCTCTTTTATCAATGTATGTGTGTGTATGTATGTTGAAAGGTGTCACATTTATTTTCAGTAATGCTAGAAAAAGAATTATATTGTGAATATTTATGATGTCATTCTGCTTTTCCTCATTATTCAACTTATTTTCACATGCATAATAATGCTTCTTTATAACAGAAGTCCTTATAAAGATTCCTTCATCACTCTTATGTAATGTATTCCACATATAATGTCACATGCACACGCAGACAATAGCCATCTTAAAAAATCCCAGATTCACTGGTGACTATAGTCCTAAACATAGACAGTGGATGCCTTACACAAGGGTACCAAAGATGAAGGGAGACCCACCCTAAAAGATTCAAGATTATGAATCAAAGCTCCAGAAATTAAAAGAAAACAAAGATGAAGGCAAAAAAATTAAAAGGACTAGGAAATTTAGATAGTTTCCTTTATATTTATATAGTGTCTGCTTTTCAAATGTGTACAGGACAAAATAGGGCACAAAAGGATTATCTCTTCCTTCTGTCTTCCTTTTACCCTCAAACATTTTGGAAGTCCGAGTGAGCCAACAGTTGGACATGAAAGTCATGCAAAAATTGTAATAGTAATAGGAAAAAGAGCATATATTTTTGCAAAACATTGCTTTTCATTCCAGCAGGAGAAAATATGCACGGCTGTTTATCTTGGTTTTGCTGCTCCTTTGCACTGTCCAGCATGGGCTGGCTGTCTGGAGGGCTTTCCACAGTCACTTACAAGAGCTGCACTATTCGTTAGGGCAATAAGGAGATGCTTTTGAGCATGTTGAGTTAAAAGCTCCATTTAGTCTTTCATTCAATCTGCTTATGTAACTTAAATATTTGTAGTGCCCAGGAGTTCAAAGCAGCTAATGTGTTGTGTTTCACAATGACAAATAGAACACACTAAAAACAGCATTAGAATGTTTTCCTAAGCAAGTTTCAGGGAAACGTGTGGTGCTCTGAATGGAACTCCACATAGCATTTTGGCCATCGAGCATTTCCTTCCTTGTGCTCAGGACTGAATGAGTCATTGTGCCTGGCCTTCCCTGCTCCCCAATAGGTCTGGGCCTGACCATGAACAAGCAGTAAGCAGAAGCTGAATTCACATGTGGCTCCCAAGTGACAGAAAGGAAATATTCCTTCTGGTAATTTATTGATGAGCTAAGTCCAGATGTAAATGACTGTTTCACTGAAAAGGGCATTTTGGAAGCTTGGCTCTCATCTTGAATGGCAGCCAAGGAATTCCTACCAGGAGTTACCAAGAGAACAAACTCTTTCTTATTGAGGTATGAGATATGAATAGACTTGTAGAATTAATCTATTCTAGGAAACATACTAAGAGGCATTTCTACTGCATACTGACTGTTACCAGGAAACTATTTGAGATATTGTAACATCTCAATAGCATTCTAGCTTTGTTTCATTTCCAGAGGCATTTGATTTATGAAAATCTTATTAGTGGAAAATATCACAGTCTTGACTCACTTGCTGATGTGATCAGTTGTGACACAAAATGTCCTCTCTGGAGAAAGAAAGAAAATTTTATTAGTTCACTGCATTCAGATGCTGCCTTAAAAATAAGGACTCTTTTTAAAATAATGAGTTTTATTCAAAATATTTTAATATCTCAACTAGAATAAAGGAGTTCCAAAATACAATCACAAAGCTGTTTTTGTCACCCAAAATGAAAGGAATGCCTGTAATTCTGTTGATGACATAAATTTCAGACCACATGGAACATCCACTGAGTAAGAATGTCAGTGCGAGAACACTCCGAGAGTCTGCTTCGTGGTCACGCTTTATGAAGTTTTACAACAGTATCCTAAAATGTAGTGCTTTGCAAAGATTCCTTTCTAATACTTGAATAATCTCTACAGATTTTAATCCAAAATTTTAACTGTACCTATGAGTTTAGTTTAATTTAATCAAACAATTGATATATGCTGAGAAAATGTCAATTTATCCCATAAGAATATTTGTGACTATAAAATTTGAGAAAGCCAACCAACTTTTTAGGACCTGTTTTGAAAGCATATTCTTTTTCTCAAGAAATGTGTGTTCTCTGTGTTTTAATTACTTGAGACATTAAATATTATTTTTCTTTTTCCTTTTCCTTTACTATTCTTCCTTCTTCTGCTGCTCCTATGACTTCTTACATCAGACCACTTCACACTCCAACACAAGGGGGTAACTGTATTTACAACTCATTTTTCTCTTTCCATGTTTTCCTCCAAATTCAGACATACAAATTAGGATGTATAAGGGAGGTTTTGGTCATTAATTGCAAAGTGGCATTATGTAATGTGCTTTTCTTCATTTTGTCTTCTCCTAGCAATGCATTATGAGAGTCTTTTCATATTAACTTGTATGGCTCTAATTTATTCTTTTTAATAAGTACAAAATATTTTATAGAGTGGGTGTGCCTTAATTTATTATCCATTTCCAGATTGATTTGCATTCATTTTTTCTAATTTATCTTTTTCATTACAAGGTAAGCATAATCATAGAGAGTTTTGTTTATCTATTGATGCTTTTGTTCCCATGTGATGATTTCCTAGGAATGGAATTTATGGGTCAAAGGCTTTAATGTATTTCTAATATTAAGAGATCTTGCCAGACTGCTTTCCCAAAAAGGCTGTAACACTGTACATTTCCATCAGCAACATGTGACACTACCCCTTCCCCACGAGCCATTCCCCTACCACAACAAAATAGGTATTATAGCTCTTCCTAATTGTTGCTAATTTGATGACTAACGGATGACTAATTAAGTGTCATAATTTTATTATTATCAATTAGCAAAATGCAAATTAAAAAACTATAATGGGTTTGTTTGCTTTTTTTTGCCATTTGGATTTACGTTTTTAAACTTTTTATTTTTTCAGCTTTTGGATTTACCCTTCCATAAATTATATTTACATATTTACTGCCAATTTTTATTTGGGTTGGTTATTTATTCTTTTCAATTCCTAAGAATTCTTTGCATATTCTAGATATAAAAGCTTTTTATTTCATTTGAGTTACAATATTTTTTCCAAATCAATTTTATCCTGTTGAAATTGTTTATAATATCTTTACTATAAAAAGCTTTAATTTATAATAAATTGTTAAATTCTAGTTGTTGTTTTTCGAGCTTTTGGGTTTCCAGTCTTGGTTAAGAATTCTGCCATGTCCTTAAATTTTACATGAGATCTCCTTGATTCTTTTGCAACACTTTACCATTTAATGTTAGTGTGTCAGTACTTAACTCATCAGGAATAGATTTTGAGTAAGGTGTTGATGAGGCAGGCTTACTCCATGAGATTGTGCAGGTTTTACATTGCATACCCTGGGGAGTACCATTCACAAAATGGATATATTAATTTTGTATATTATTTTGACAATTTCCAGTAGATGACAGTAAAGTTGGGAGAGGCAATTAACAGCTAATACTAGTTTACTATGATAATAAGTTACTTTAAAGATTTTGATTCTATGTTTGTAAATGAAATTCCTCTATAGTTTTCTTTATTTATACAGCAGTCCCCGCTTATCTGCAGTTTTGCTTTCTGTGGTTTCAGTTACCTGTGGTCAACTGCAAACCAAAAATATTAAATGGAAAATTTCCAGAAATAAAAAATTCACAAGTTTTAAATTGCAGCCATACTGAGTAGGGTGATGAAATCTTGAGCCTACTGCTCCATCCTGCCCAAGACGTGAATCATCCCTTTGTCCAGCATAATCCACACTAGATATCTACCCACCTTTTAGTCACTTAGTAGTCATCTTGGTTATCAGACTGATGACCAAGATGGATCTCAATGCTTGTGTTCAAGTCACCCTTATTTTACTCAATAATGGCCCCTAAGTGCAAGAGTAGTGATGCTAGCAATTCGGATATGCTAAAGAGAAGCCATCAAGTGCTTCCTTTAAGTGAAAAGGTGAAAGTTCTCAACCTAATAAGAAAAGGAAAAAAATCGTATGCTAAGGTTGCTAAGATCTATGGTAAGAATGAATCTTCTATCCATAAAATTGCGAGGAAGGAAAAATAAATTTGTGCTAGTTTTGCTGTCATATCTCAAATATGTATGTATAGGAAAAAACATAGTATATATAGGGTTTCATAATATCCGTGGTTTCAGGCATCCACTGGGAGTCTTGGCATATATCCCTGGCAGATAAGGGTAGACTACTGTATTACTTGAATTTAGTTTTAGTGTAAAAGTTATTGTGACATTATACAATAAACTTGTATATTGTACTTTTCCATTGAAGAGAAGCAGACTATACCACTGAAAAATACGCCTCATTGGCATAAGGTTTACCCTGAGTTGATTACTTTTAAGGAACAGCAGACACAGGAGAAGCTCTGAAAACCAAGTAGAAGTTACCCTTGTAAGAAGTATTTACATTTATAAGGGAAATCTCCATTTGCAAGGGAGTGCCACTTTTTGTATCAGGAAGAGAAGGATGACTGTAAATCTCTAGAAACTCTTATCAATGGAGAAGGCAGTGACCTAGATCTGCATAACAACCATATTTTTGTTTACTGTACTTTTCCTAGTAACCTCTCATAACTGGCTTACCACCACCACCCCCCCCCCCCGCCAATATCTTTAGTCTTTAGGTGGAGATGTTATTTAAGGTGATGGCTTGGACCATCTCAGGGAATTACTCCGTTTTCTTGGGTATCTCCCATGTTTACAGGAGTTATACATGTTATTAAGCTTTTGTTTTTCTCCTGTTAATCTGTCTTTTATTATAGGGAAGTCTCAACCAAGAACCTGGAAGAGTAGAGAGAAAATTATTTTTCTTCCCCTACACCATCATTTCCCATGGCCTGAAATTCTTTAAATGGTATTGAATTTTTTAATGTTAGACAAAGTTCAGCTGTGATCTTGATACCAACTCAACACAAGGCTGACATACGGGGAGCCATATTGTAGAAAAGAAACCACATTGTAACTTTGAATGACCTCTGATTAACTAGCCCAGACATGCTCTGTGGGTTTTGTGGCTGCTTTCAGCTGCTATAAGTTGATAACTTTGTTCTCTTGAGTTCCTTAGGAATGTGATGACCCCTGGGCAGAGAATTGATGCTGATAGTCTTCATCAATGACAACTGAAAGACCAGGGTGTGTGGACTTGCTCTGGTCTCTGATGCATATCAAGTAAAACAACAGACTGCCAGGAACTAAGACCAGATGGATGCCCCACCCTGAGACCAGATGCCTCCCCCTCTCGGAGACCAGACCAGTATATAAACAGCCTGTAGTCTTTGCTCTGTGAGATGGTTCTTTGAGACAATACTCAGCAATCTTCCCCCTTGCTAGCAAGCTGTAATAAACCCTTTCCTTTCCACAATCTTGCCTCTTGATGATTGGCTTTTTTCACACGGTGAGCAAATCGTGCCCTTCATGCAATAACAATCTCCATTTAACCTGTGCCCTTTTTGATTATAGAATTTTAATCAGTTTTATAATCTCTTCTATAATTATTAAACTATTCAAATTTCTAGTTAATCTTGGAAAATTTTAGTAATTATATTTTCTGGAAAAATCTTACATTTCCCAAAGGTTTTCAAATATGTTGCTCTAGACTAGTATGTGACAGTCATCTCAAAAATCCTGTGAAGTTTCTTATGGCTTTAGCTACATCTCCTTCCTTCAAACTAATTTTATATAGTTTTTCTTTGCGTAGTTTTGTGTTCTCCATTTTCCATAATCAGGCTTGTGAGGTGTTAATTTTATTGGTCTTTTCAAAAAACAGCTTTTGGATTTATTTATCTTGTCTAATTTGTGTGTGTATGTGTAGTTACTAGTTCATTTATTTTAGATTTTAACTCTAATTAATCTTCCGGTCTATTTTGTTTTTCTTAATTTTGACTTTTTAGTTATCTACTTCATGCCTTTTAAAAATATCTTCTATAATAATTAAAGCATTTAAAGTCATGCACTTTTTTTTCTGAATACTGAGTTGTCTACAGTTATTACGTTTTAGTATAAATTGTTCTCATTTCCATTGCTTCCTTTATTGTGCATGATTTTCTCTCTAAATTTTCTAATTGACTCAAGAGTTGCTCAGTGGTGTGTTTCTGAATTTCTACATGTAAAATATTTTGGTCAGCCCTACTTTATTTATTTCTAATTGTATTAGATTATAATCAGAAAACACAGGCTGCAAAACCTCCACTATATACTATCTGTTAATGTTTTTTCTGTGGCCATGCAGCTAATTGAATTTGTGTAAATTTTCCATGGTCTAAGAAAAATATGTATACTTTTGTTTTGAAAGATGCAATGTTCTACACGTAGACATATTTGTTGAATGATTCTTCACTTTCTGATAGCCTCACTTGTATTTTAGCTTCTAGATGTATCTAATTTGGAAAGTTAAAGTCTTCCTATATAATTGTATAATTTGCATATTCTCTGTGAATATGTGATTCTTCATGTTACACATCCTGTTAGCAGAAAATCTAGCATTATTATTTTATATTTAATTATATATGTTATAGACTTTATGAGATATACTATACATAATTAACCATCTATTCATCTATCAAATAAATATGCAATGCTAATTATCTGTGACTGTTTTAGGCACTGGATTCCAGCTATGAACAAAACACACATTTTTGCCCCCATAGAGTCTGCATTTTAGTAAGATTTCTACCATTCCTTCTACTCCTTGCCTCTCTCCATCTTGAATTCTCTGTTCTGGCTGGTTAGTATTATATTACAGGATTTTCTCAAAGATTTTGTTTTGATGGGATAAGTGGAAAATAATTTTCCTGAATTCTTCCAATCAGTTTGTTGAAAAATATCTTTGGCAACAGTTCTTTTTGTCACAAATCGGTTAATGTTATTTGACTCTTTTCTGGCTTCTGATGTCACATATGAGAAATTGGAGGCCAATTTTGTGTTTTTTCATTTGTAGATAACTTAAAGACATACGTAGGAGGCAATACCAAAGGACTTGGCAATTAACAGGATAAGAATGTAGAAGACATGAATAAAGAATGACACTCATATATGTGGACATATGTGGCTTATGCAAATGATTAATTACTAGTATAATTGAATGAGAGAGGAATCACAGCTGGATTCAAATCATAATGCTGGAATAAAATTATGAGGGGACTGAAATCATAAACAGGAGTATTTTAAATGTTCTCTGTCACTGGTGATTGTTCTAATTACTGTGAGGAGATAGAAAACAAAGTAAGGATAATCTACCTTTCCGAGAAAAGCCTGAAACGTCTTAGGACTATTGCACCAAGAGAAAGACCTATGCTAAGTTTCAGTAGTTAGTCTTGGAAATAAAGATTTCTAAATTATGAATTTAAAAAAATTGCTGCACGGATTTCTGATTCTTGATTTCCTCACAGAAAATTTACTCTTAATATGGGCTCACACGGCAAGAAGTAAACCTATTGCAAAATGGCTTCATCTTCTTTTGCCATCAAGTATTTCATTTCAGAAACCAGTATTTTTTGATATTGATCAATTAAGTACTATAATGACACAGGTTAACTACAAATAAATGTTATATATGTATGCTAGCATTAGTGGTCTTATATCAAATCCAGAAAGTACTATATTTAACATGCAAATAATCTTAGACTCATTCATCATTATCCTACGTCCCTACAAGGGCAAATACTTAATTGATGTGAAATACTAAAAAATATTCATGACCTATCTGTTAGATCATAGCCACGGCACTGCAACCAGAGCAAGGATTCATAGTAAATACATTTAATGTGGAAAGACATTCTGAAGTAATTGGTGTCCAAATTCTTGTCATCCCTGAAAATCCTTGAAATGCCTTTTATTTTCTTAATCCTGATCATCTAAAGTCTAGAAGTTTTGTCTTATGCCTAGGTTTAACAATAGAAAACATTACATTTACATAGAACTTTATATTTCTAAGAACTATACAGTTATTAATTCACTTAATTCTTGCAAAAATTCTATGAGGTAAGGTTTAATATACTTATTCAAAAAGAAAACTTAAGCACAAGGAGATTAACTCAGCCAAAATCATAGAGCTATTATAGACTAGAGCCTACATTTGAACCCAGGTAATCTGGCTCCAGAATCCATTTGCTTAACTATTGTACATCCTATCTTGGTAGGAAGAATTACTTTTTTTGGCATATAATCCAAAAATTGGTGTCTTATAGCTTCACGACAAGATCTGTGTAAATATATTACCACCTCCCCTCCACCCAGAAGTATTTCACAAAAGGAAAATAATCATTTTATTTTATCTATAGTGTGGGCAATTGTAAATAGCACCCTACTCATAACAAGTGCTTGATGAATTAATGAATGGCTTTCACAGGATCAAGTATAGGTAGTAGTCTCCTTATGGAGCAAATCCATAGGAATACTAGAAAAGACATAATAATAACCACAAACACCATCACTTCTCAAAACAAGAAGTGGCCATTTCAGGAATCAGAAGTCAGAAATAAATATTTGAAGAAACTCAATTCAATATGGGAGATACAGCAAATGGAAAAATTTACATAGAGATACTTGAGCAATTTGGAGAAGAATTTAAAATACGTATAATGATTATTTGTAGAGAGACGAGAGAGAATAATTTGTCAATTGATCAAGAATATTTGGTTATGAAAATAGCATTATTGACATTAAAATATTATTGAAATAAACATTAAAATAAAAAATCTGATACAGAAGATAATTGCAAAATAGCATATTGCCAATGAAAATATTATGAGCTGATTATTCAAGCCAAGTGTTCTATTTCCCTCAGATTGCTGCCCTAAAGGATAAAGAGACAGAGAGTATAAAAGAAATGTGAAGAGATGTGGAGACTAGAACCAGAAATTCCAATATTCATCAACAGTAGTGGCAAGAAGTGAGAAACGGATAACCTGGAAAGGAGAAACTATTTAAAAGTAATCATCCAAGATATCTCAGATCTGAGCATAGATAAAATTCTTCAGATTGAAATAATGCCAACATACATCTGGATTAAGGAAAGCCCACACTTAGACCACCTTGATGAAATTTTTTAACAAAAGAGATAAAATAAGAAATCTAAATGCTACCAGAGGAAGAGTTAGATTATATACAAAGGAATGACCTTTAGACTGATAGTGTGTCTTTATTAAAAATATTGAAGAAGGCAATAGAGCAATATATTTGAAGTATTAAGAAAAAATTAACACAATATTCTGTATCCATTCAGACTACCACTTCAAGACCAAGGGTAAAGATATTATCAATATATAAGTACTTAGAAGGGTTACCCCATGCAGAATTTGCCCAAAATATCATTAGAAACTATATTGTAGCAAGAAGAAAAATAAATCCAAGATACATAATGGGATACAAGAAGCAATAAAACTATTAAAACAAAAAACACTCAAAACAATTGTATGACATAAGGTTATCATTTTTAATTGAAATGCAGATTTTCATCACAGAATCATCCTTTACATACATATATATATTTATTTAAATATATATGTATAAATTATCTGACTGAAATTTCACTCTTAAAATTTTAAAACATGTCATTTTTACCCTAAATTTAGCAAACATATAAAATGTTTTCACTGGAGAAAACTCTTATTGAACATTGTCAACCAATTACTATTTATTGTTAATGGAACACATATCCAATTGATAGAATGGAGGATTCTATGCAATCTCCTCTGAATGAGATTTGGTGGTGATTGAGATATTCTGTAAAATGAATGTTAAGACAATTAAACACAAGCTTTTTCACATCCATGAAAATAAATCAAGTACTTAATACTCAGTGTTATGGGAGTAACACAGATATTCCTTTAAAATTTGTATATTATTAGAGAGGCACTACAAATAAATGAAACAAAAAATTCAAGTTAAACAAAAAATATCAACATCAATGATGTCTCAAAGCAATATTAAGATTAAATGCCAAGTGAAAAAGAGTTAGGACTACCTATCTCTAAGAAAGATAACTAAGAGATATTTAGTTATTAGGGGAAGCTTTGTGGAGTGCAACGAAGCTCAATACGGACCTAGAAGAAGATGCAGAATTTGATCTGCATAAGGAACACACTCCAGGACAAGAAAATGCACAGAACATTTATGCTTTGAACAATAATGGGAGAACTATTTCACTTGGTAGGGATGGTCTATGCTAAGGAATAATATGAGATAAATCCAGAAATTCTCATCAGAAAGCAATTCCCAATGAATAAAAAATATTGCATCAATGAATAAATAAGTAAAATAATGAGTGAGTGAAAGAACCATGACAAATTTCTGGGGTTTTTTTGTGTGTGTGAGGAAGATTGGCTCTGACCTAACATCTGTTGCCAATCCTCCTCTTTTTGCTGAGGAAGATTGGCCCTGGGCTAACATCCATGTCCGTCTTCCTCTACTTTATACGCCTGCCACAGCATGGCTTGATAAGCAGTGCATAGGTCTGCATCTGGGATCCAAACCTGCTAACCCCAGGATGCCGAAGCAGAGTGCACAAACTTAACCACTAAGCCACTGGGCTGGCCCCAAGTTTCTGTTTTTAAGAAACTCCTCAACTAGGAGCAGAGAGAGAGAGTGCAGATATGAACACATATATATATGGAAAGAGCTATAATGATAGAAATTGTGGAGAGATTCATGAGAGTTTCCCAGGTGGAAAGCATCTTCAAAAGCATAAATGTGAAAAGATTATTATAAGTCTTAGACACTGCAAAAATCTCAGAATGGCTGGAGATGTTTGGCGAGTGATGGTGAATAAAACTAGAAATGTAGGCAGTGTTCAGGAACTTAGTGAAAAAAGTAATTTTGTCTAAATTCCAAACTTGTTTCCCATGATCTTAATTTCTACCATTTGTCTATAGGGAAACTGAGATATGTATCTGGGAAATACCAGATTGGACAGGATAATAAAAAGAAGAATAAAGATAAGAACTAATGCCCCCTCCCCCAAAGATGCCCTTGTCCTAATCCCCAGAACCTGTGATTGTGTTAGGTTGCTAACAAAAGGGAATTAAGGTTGCATATGGAATTAAGCTTACTAATAAACTGACCTTTAAATGGGGAGATTATCCTCCTTTATCCTGTTAGGGCCAATATGATCACAAGGGTCTTTATAGGAGGAACAAAGAAGCAGAAGAGGGAGAGTCAGAATAATGCAATTTGGGACAGACCCAATTGGTCACCACTGGCTTTGAAAATGGAAGAGGTCATGAGCCAAGGCATGCAAGTAGCCTCTGGAAGCTGGAAAAGGCATGAAAATGGATGTACATACATACAATGAAATATTATTCAGCCTTAAAAACAAAGAAAATTCTAATATTTGCTACAACATGGATGAACTTTGAGCACATTATGCTAAGTGAAATAGGCCAGTTACAAAAAGACAAATACTACATGATTCCACTTATATAAGGTACTTAGAGTAGTCAAAATCATAAAAACAGAAAGTAGAACAATGGTTGTCAAGGGTGGGGGGGAGGGGAGAATGGGGAGTTAATGTTTACTGGGTATAGTTTCAGTTATGCAAGATGAAAAGAGCTACAGAGCTGGATGGTGGCGGTTGTTACACAACAATATGAATGTACTTAATGCCACTGACATGTACACTTAAAATGGTTAAGACAGTAAATTTTATGTTGTGTGTACTTTACCACAATAAAAATAATTGGGGGACAAAAAGAGCTAGGGCTAAGGCAAATGCATTGAAAATTTCCAAAGAGAACAATGGATCCTATGAATCAAAACAACTTCCGTAAACCTTGGTGCAAAGGCAGATTTCTTGGCCCCCATCACTAAAAGCTAGAGCAGGGTCAGCAAACTTTTTCTGTAAAAGGCCGGATACTAAGTATACCAGGCTTCACAATTATTCTTAACTCTGCAGTTGTAGTTGAAAGCAGCTATAGACAATAAGTTAAGGAATGAGCATGACTGTGTCCCAATGAATCTTTTTTAAACAAAAATAAGCAGAGACAAATTTGGACTTTGGGCTGTAGTTTGCTGCCCAGCTAGAGCTCTGAATATTTCACATATATCTATACAGGATATAGGCTTTCACTTACCTCTTGATGTTATCATGTCCAAGAACAACGTCGTTTTGTAATGTTTTTTTCTTTTTAGGGGAATTAAAATAATTTCAAAATCTCTTTGCAAAAGTGGCTCATTCATTTCATGTTACTACTAGTTTTCCTATGGAAAATGTTATCTTATTTTCATTATGTAATAAATGATATACAATATCAAAGCCTTTAAAATAAGAGCAATCTTATAGCAGTAGGGAGACTTTTATCTGAGGCTGAGCAACTTTAAATCTTGGTTTAAGAGAAAATGTCCTTGTAAAGAAAATGAAAGATGAAACTACATCTATATAAAATGTTAGATCCTTAACACATCTCTTGTGCAATAAAGAGTATTAAACTATGCACCATGTATTATTAAACATAACATCTAGAAGAAAAGTAAACAGTGCCTGGGCAGATGAACAAAGCAATGATTCACTGTTAACTTTCGATGTATGCATAGCTATGTCATTTTGATTCCTCAGAGGGTAGGTTAGATTTCTATGATTTTTCCTTCATTTTCTGTCTAGTAGTCACCACTTCACCATTCTCACCAGAGTTTTCCAAATCCATCCTTTTCATTTACTTCCTATGTGACTCTTCCTAAAGACTTAATTTGTTTCCCCTCCACAACATTTTATTCTAAATACACCATCGCTGGATTTTTCGTCACGAATCACACCCCTGAGCACGTCATACAAAAACCCTTAACAGCTACTTGTTCTTTATAACTTTAGATCCAAATTTCTTAGTGAGGATTTCAATACCCTAAAAACTCTGCCTTCTAATTACTTACTCTACAGCTAATTTAATGTATATTATGTTTCTTACAAATTGAAATACAGGTGTACTCCTTGCATACTTTTTACTTCCAACACTTCAAATTAATTCCTTTGTTCATGTTGTTTCCTTTTCTGGGAATTTCTTTTCTTATATTTTCACAAGTCCAACTTGTACTTCTGCTCCACTCTTCAGAATAAGTGATGTCTTCTCCATGAACAACGCCTTAATCCTCCAGATGGAAATTCTCTCTCTTCTCTGGAATGCCACCTTATTTATGGAGAGCAAAACAAAAGCCATTCATATTTGTTGAATCCCTAATATGTGTTAGAACTGTATTTGGGGCTTTACCTACAGTATCTTATTAACAAATAAAATAAAGGATATAATCATTTCCTCATTTTACAGCTGAAGAAACTGAGTCTGATAGAGGTTAGGAGCCCCATCCAAGTTTATCCATCTCATAAATTGTGGAAGTGACCAAGCTTGTCGAAGGGCAGGATCTTACATTCTTGTCAATTAAGATCCAGAAATGCTTATCAGTGTATAATTTGTTAAGCATAGAAGATTAGGAATGAATGTGGTATGTTTAGAGAAAACGTTAATGTAGTTAAATTCATAAAAAGAAATGTGCAAAAGATAAAGAGAAATTCGTGCTGAGTAATAAGGTGGATCAACAAGAAATGAGAATACGAAGAGGATTGGCAGAAGAAAGGATTTAAGAGGCCTATGTTGCAGCTGTCTCCACTCTTCTCTTTTTAGATGAGTCCGTTTTCCCCAGGTAGTGATGATTCTCACAATGGAGCTTCACACTTGGTTAATTTGCACTCTTTTGAAGTCCTGAATCTGGCATTCAAGCCATTGTATGCATGACTCTAAAGCCCAAATGGTTTTCATCACATCTAACTTTCTCTTTCTACAGGGAAAAGTGTCCAACTACTAATCTATAGGGTACTTTTAAAATAGTATCCTTTCCTGACATTAATCCCTTATCTCACAGTAAGAACTCCCAAAATGTTTGAGCTACTCTGGTACTATCAGGAAGTTTTATCTAGGATTGGAAACAGTGATAATAAACTCCAAGTGACTGTGACCCAAATGTGATGGTAACATAATGTCCTGTAGGAGAACAGGCAGATTCTGACTGTTTTATCATTCCATTAATGTCAGTCAAGGAAAAAGACTGGCAGGAAGCCAATCTTTCATTTGTGCTCGGAATACTACTTAGCTTTGTGGTCTCTTAGGTGTGGACAATCTAAATCTCATTAAAACAATTTTGAATGGATTTCAGATAAAGGCCTTAAAAGCCACATTATCTCACTTCCCTATAATGCCCTTCTAATTACAAAAGTGAAAATGGTTCTTTCATTTTATGTATCTATCTTATAATACTAAAATATTTATTTTATAAATAATTTGTTTTCGACAGATAAAAAAATGTACCACACAGATATTCCTACGAAACATAATGGCAATATGTGGGATTGTGGTGGAGCGCACTGTCTTCTCAAGGTCAGCCTGTGAAATTACAGTCAGGAACCAAAATCAGAGCTCTGTGCATTCGATTTGCATGGCCCCAAGCTTAGCAAGAGTAATAGGATATAGAAATGGAACTATGACTGCCTCATTTTCAGTTTAGGCTCCAAGACAATAGACACGACAATTAAAAGGGAGTCCTTCATGTAAGACTTGGAAAAGGAGATGGAAGACAAGTAGTTATGTGACACTTTGCTGACCATCACCTTCAGCCTATAAAAGAGGTTTGGAGAAAATGAGAACAGAATTGGAGATTAGGAGAAGAATTTGGAGAGAGTTGGTGGGTTTTTTAGTGCCACTACCTATCTCCTCTACTCTAAGGGGTAACATAGAGATGTTTCTTCTCTCATCAGCCTCAGAAAAGGGGCTTCAATGGGACTTAGCACAACCAGTTGGAGAGCTTAATATTGTGGCCTCACGATTTTGTGGACAAAGTGAACACAGTCTGACCCACCTGGCAAGTTGAAAGGGCCAGAGACTGGCTGACTGGATTCTCTTATGGTGAACATAGAAAGGGTGTTGCATCCGGGGGCTTCCAGAATTTGTTGGAGCAAAGATGAGTGTTTCCCAATATCTCCACACAAGCTACATGCAACAGCATATTGACAGAGGTTATTTTTAGATGCTATCCAGAAGATACCTGGAAGGAAACACTGACACTAATGTTGGGGGAAGAGCTCTGGATTTCCAGAGGTTGAGAAGGAAGCTATGAATAACCAGCTGAAGAAGATTCATTTGTCCACCTCAAAGAAAGGACATGAAAGCAAAAGATGCCCAGCAAGCGGGAATCTTTTCAAGAGACCATGGAGATATTCATGAGAAGAAGCAGTTTTAAATGGCTACCAAGTGCTAGCAGGGTAAGCCAGTGCCATCGTGGGTGGTGCTGGTCAAGTAAGGCCTTTCCCGACACCATGACTCCTCCATCCATTCCCCCACAGTTAATAAGATGAAGGAGAACAAATAGAAACTCGTCAAGAAAAACAGGAAGATGCCAAATATGTCCCTATTTCACTTTAGGTATCTATAAAATGGAGAGAAAAATAATACATTTAAATGAATTTTGAAGTTTCAATTATTAATGGAACTGAGCATATGAATTTTTTGAACCAATACTATCTTGCACTTAAGGACATTTTATGGCCTAAAGGAGAGCAAAGAGTTCATGAAATTTGCCCATATTTTCATCCAGAGGATAAATTAACCACATTTATTAATTCAAACTAAATTAAAATTAAAGCTGATTTCTATTATACCAATGAATCCCTCTAGTACATTATCATAGTTTCAAAGGCATATTAGAAGAATTTTTAAATACTTTCCATAAACAAAGGCTTTGTCCACACTAACAATGGATTCTCAACCAAGATGTGAGGACTCGTTTACAATAGTAATGCCCCTTTTCCATTGTAATAATTGGGAGACTCACTGGCACTCATTTTGGATCCTTTTCAGAAATGTAATAATGTGTTTTGTGAAGTCTATGATTATTTTCAGAGATGATATAAGCTTCCTTTCTAATGAACACTGACAAGGTAAACCCTAATGTGCCAGGAACAATAGAACATATCTTCAATTCTGAAACTCATTTGAAATTCATTTTGCTCCAAATTAACAATAAATGTCACTCTGGTCATATTGAGGTTACACTATCTAACAAATAGAACTATTTTTGGCTAGTTTTACAGTAGTCATTATAGTCACTGTACAAATGAACTTTAAAAAAAGAGCTTGATTCTCCATTGTTATTTTCTTTTGTGGACAAAATGCAAATACTAATATCACTAATATCCCATTGAGGCATTGAATGTAAATGTTTTGTTCATCACCAACACCTAGTTCAATTCTTGGCAAAAAACAATAATATAATGGTTATGGAGGTCATCACAAGTGAGGCAACGTGCCATGGGCTATTTGGTTTGATCTTTATTAAAACACTGTAAGGAAGAAATTATTGTTATTCTTGTTTTAAAAATGAGAAAAACCAAAGTTTAGAGTGGTTAAATGTTTCCACCAAGCCCCACAGTAGGTGAGATGTGGAGCTGAGACAGGAGTGTAACTCAAAGTCTGTGCTTTTTACTAATATTTTGTAGTAAATACTCCATAAATCACTTAGCCAATTTTAAATGTTTTATTTGATCACTAAGAGAAACCCTGCTTATAATAATTCAACTTTACTTCATCGAGGATATATTGATAACTATGATATTCAGACAAGAAACAGAGATGAAGGTAAACCCAACTGAAAAACAGTGAAAATCCATCTAGGAACCAGAAGAAACAAGTGAAAAAAAATCTCTGAGGAAAACAACTGTTACATAGCCTATTTTATTTAACTGCGTTAGAGACATGAGCCCTTAGTACCAGAGTATCAGACTCCAATTGTTAATGATATAAATGTCTTGACTTACCAATTTATTGTTTGACTTTTGTTTGGTTGATAGACTCTAGTAGAGAGTAAGGGATTTAAAAAAGAGCCTAAGTGGGTGAAAAGAAGAATTATAGCTATAAGAGGAGACAGCAAAGGCAAGAAAAAAAAATATCAACCTAATGGTGATAGGGTAGTATATTCATAACACACTTACCTACAGATCTCAACTGCCCTGAAATGTTACTGTTGGTATTGAGTAAATTGACTAGTTGTTTGTTAAATAAAGATTATCAACAACAGCTGAAAGAATATTAGATATACATGATTCTGTTTGTTACCACTGTATTTAGGAAGATTTCCACCAAAAATAATGAACCAATTTTCAATAAGTTGAAAAGTAACCTTCAGTCTTCTAAATTAATTCACTTTTCAGAATAGCATATTGCTTGGTCTTACCAGATTAATGATTGCTGTCAGTCATGTTAATGAGCACATTGTTTATATGTATATCAAAGGCCCAAATTTGGAACTAATTTATTTTTTTTAAATAAAGGTAAAATGAAAAAACAGAAAAATAACTATTATATTAACAGGAGATATGAAAAAATAACAATTGAACATTTTATAATCATCATATTAATAAAATAAATTTAAAAGTAATTGAATAAAGTTGCAATTAAATGTGGCAGGTTGAAGGCATACATTCATGTCTTCTCCCTTATTAAGGTCCACTTAAATGAGAAAGAGGTATAACTGTACAAGAACAAAAAGCAAAAGGGAACAAATAATAAAGGAGAAGCTACATCAATGATTTGGCGTCAATAGAAAGCTGGTGAGGAAACAGAATTCCAAGTGACTGCAGAAGGGGACATTAACAAGCAGCAAGCCTATTTATGCTGCAGAACCTCAAACAGATTTAAAATTGGAAACGCTTGTTTCCTCAGAAAAGGGTGATATATGAGATAAAAGAAGATAGGTGGAAATTCCGTATAAGGGGTCATTATCAACTCATACCATCATGAAATATCCAGAGAGGCAGCAGATGGGTGAAAATGGAAAAAGATTCTGTACAGAAGATGAGGCACCTGGATGGCGTTGTGCTTCTCGATAGCAAGAAGAAATCTAGAAAACAATGGAGCAAATGCCTTCAGAATTTAGAGTAAATTTTGTTTTCATCCTGGATTCTATACCCAGCCAAACAATTAGTCAAGAGTAAAGAGATTATTTTCACGTGTGCACGGTCTATAATATTCTCCTCCTATGCACCCTCTCCTGATAATATATTCCACCAAAATAACAGAATAAACAAAGAAAGAGAAAAATGTGTGATCCAAAACACAGACACTGGAAGAAAAAGATGAATAATTCTTAGGATAATAGTGAAAGAAAATTCCAGGACCTCACAGCTATGAAGCAAATCAAATCTGAGCAAGAGAACAGAGAACTCAGGAGGGAAGCTATCTGGGGGGTGGGGGGTGGGGGCAAGGGAGAATGGAACTGATCAATTATCTGAGAGTTTCCACTATTGGAAAATTATACAGGAGGCTATCAAAGTAAATAGTATAGCCCTAGTTATAAATACACACCAAGCAAATTAAAATGAGCAGGTATCAACTCCTCGAAGAACACACAAAAATGAAAAAGAATGGAAACATCATAGCACAGTATGTAGTCAACAGTCCACAATATTTACATAATGCAAAATCAATACATAATATTTAAGTTTGTGAATCAAAAATACTATTGTGGGCCAGCCTGGTGGTGCAGCGGTTAAGTTTGCAGGTTCGGATCCTGAGCACAGACTGACGCTTCACTTGTCAAGCTATGCTGTGGTGGCGTCCCATATAAAGTAGAGGAAGATGGTCATGGATGTTAGCCCAGGGCCAGTCTTCCTTAGCAAAAAGAGGAGGATTGGCAACAGATGTTAGCTCAGGGCTAGTCTTCCTCACACACACAAAAAAGAAAGAATACTACTGTGTGCATTTTATGGATAGTAATTCTGGAATGAACAGCTAAACTATTTGAAACTGTTTACCTCTAAGGAACTGGTTAAGGAGTAAGGAGAGGGACATTGAACAGCTGTTTTCATTATGAATCTGAAGTGCTCTTTTACTTTTAAATTACTTAATGTGTTCCCTTAATAATTTTTCAAGTATTTGAAAAGATAATTAAATCAGACAAAAACTACTTCATAGATGTGAAAAAAACTGAATTTTTAACTTAAATGAAACGATGTTTATATATTACAGTTTAAATTTTTTTTGGTAATATTTGATCAAGTCCACACTTAATGACAGATAAGAAAGTACACTTAAATTACACCAATTTTCTAAAAATGATAGAATATTATGTGACTGAAGAAAATATCATTGCTAAATCAGTGTATTACCTTTTTGTGCCTAATTTAAATCTAAGAGCAATAATTTAACTAATGTTTTATTCCTTGACTGAAAATATGAGTATACACAAAGTGTTGTCTGAATTGTCTTTGTGTTATGAAATATAAAATGTGTTAAATTCAAATATTTTCGTGAAATTTAGTTCTGGTATTTCTCATTAATGGTCATTAATAAAAGTTTCATAATCAAATCAGTACTCAAATAAAGAAAATCGTAATTAGTTTAAAATATAATCAATATTAATTCAAGGGCTTGCTTTTTATTATCTTGACAATTTGGGGAAGTCTGGACATATATTTTGTAGAGTTTCCCTCAGTTGTCTCATCATTAGATCAAGGTTATGGGTTTTTAGGAGGAAAATGCCACTCTTACCACATTAGGTCGAGAGTAAACACTATCGACATCACTTATTACTGTTGATATTGATGTTGATCACCTGGCTGAGGTAGTGCTTGTCAGGTTTTCCCACTATAAAGTTACTCTATTCCTTTTTCCATACTGAACTTTTTGAAAGTAAGTCACTATGTATAGGCACTATTCAGGAGTGTGGTTGCTAGGTTTTCTTATTGTTCCTGAGGTACCATTTCTTCTGGGCCCTCTCAGCTGATAAAGCAAGAAAACATATGCATATATACTGATCTGTGTGTATACATATATGTGTAAAAATTTCTATATGTCACCTTCTGTGTCGATCTTAAGCTAAACATGACTTCATACTGATGTCTCCAACTCCATTATCAAATGGATCTTTCTAGCCTTCTCTCCTTGCTTGTCTAAAACCTCCTAACATCAGTGGGAAAACCTAGCATCCTACCATCCCTAATTCATTTACTTAAATGTTCAATTTCAATATACACATGCAGTGGTTTCAGAAATTGTTAACATGTCCCCCTGTGGGAAACAACTTTATTGAGTAGAGTAAAATGTTTATGTAGAGATCCTAGATCTTTAGTCTTATAATCTCCACTCATTGTCAAAATTACTTAAGTAATTTTTTTCCCCTGCATTCCCTTCAATGAAGTTATTTCATATATTTGTAATAAAATTGGATTATTTTGTCACAGTCTGCCTTCCATGCTGCAATTTCCTGACATCCTAACTGATTATTTTTTTAAAAAATTTGTATATGGTAAGGTTCATTTCATGCTGTAAAGTTCTATGGGTTTTGACAAATGCCTAGAGTTGTGTACCACTACAGTAGGATACAGAATAATTTCACAGTTCTAAGAAAAGATCCCTCATGCTTTATTTATCTATCACTACTTCTGCCACTGTACCCCTTAGCAACCACTGATCTGTTTACCATCTACAGAGCTTTACCTTTCCCAATGTGTCATGTAAATTGAATTATATAGTATGTAGCTTTTTCAGACTGGCTTCTTTCACTGAGCAATATGCATTTAAGATTCATCCATATTGTTACAAGTCTTGATACCTCATTCTTTTTGTCATTCACGAGTATTCCATTGTATGAAGGTATCACAGCTTATTTATGTATTCGGCTACTGGAGGGTAACTTTACCGCTCCCAGCTTTTGGCAATTATGAATAAAGCTGCTATAAATTTTCATGTGCAAGATTTTGTGTGGACATAAATTTTTAGATCAGTTTAAAGGAGCATGATTGCTAGATCATAAGACAAGATTATGTTTAACTTTATAAGAAACTTCCAACTATCTTTCAAGGTGGATATATCCTTTTGCATTCCCACGAGCATTAAATGAGAGGTGTAGCTCCTCAACATCATCAGCAGTCAGTACTGTCAGGTTTTGGATTTCAGACATTCTAATAGGTGTGTAGTCATATCTGATTGCTGTTTTAATTTCCATTCTCTCGTGACAAATTCTGATGAGCATTTTGTCATACCCTTATTTGTCATCTGTATATTTTTCTGGTTGAGGTATCTGTTCAGATCCTTTGCCTATGTTCTAATTTGTTTACTTTGTTTTCTTATTGTGTTAAGAATCCTTTGTGTATTTTGATTATAAGTCCTTTCAGACATGTATTTTGCAAATATTATTTCCCAGTCTGTGGCTTGACTATTCATTCTCTTACCAGTATCTTTCATAGAACAGAAGTTTTTAATTTTATAAAGCTCAACATATTCTTCTTTCATAGATTGTGTTTTTGGTGTTGTATCTAAAAACTCATCACCGAAACCCACATAATATGGATTTTTGTCCATGTTTTCTTCTAGAAATCTTACAGTTTTGCACTTTGCATTTAGATCTATGATCAATTTTGAGTTAATTTTTGTGTTTGGTGTAAGATCTATGTTTAGATTCAGTTTTTCACATATGAATTTCCAACATTCTAGCACCATTTGTTGAAAAGATTATTCTTTCTCCATTGAATTGTCTTTGTGCCTTTGTAAAAAAATCAGTTGACTGTATTTGTGTCAGTCTGTTTCTAGGCTTTCATTTTCGTTCCATAGCTCTATGTGTCTCTTCTTTTATCAATACCATACCATCTTGCTTACTGTAGTTATTCCAGTTGTCTATTTACCAGTGTGAAATTTTTGATTGTTTGTGTCTTTCAAGGAATTTTTTATTTTCATCTATCAAATTTATAGGCATAGAGTTATTGACAGTATTCCTTTATTGTCATTTTGTTGTTCGTGGAATCAGCAGTAATGACCCCTCTTTCATTTCTGATGTGGGTAATTTGTGTCCTCTCTCTTTTTTTATTAGTTTGGCTAGAAATTTACCAATGTTATTGATCTTTTCCAAGAACTAACTTATGGTTTTATTTTTATCCATTGTTTTCCTGCTTTGGATTTTCTTGTTTTCCATTATAATTTTTATTATTTCTTTGGTTCTTGCTTTAGTCTTAATTTTATCTTCATTCTCTATCTTCCTAAGGTGGAAACATAGGTTTTCAATTTTAGAACTTTCTTATTTTTTAATATAAGCACTCAATACTATAAATTTCCATCTAAGAACTGATTTTGCTGCATCCCACACATGTTAGTAAGTTGTATTTTCATTTTCATTTAATTCAAAATATTTTTCAAATTTCTCTTGTAATTTGTTCTTTGACCTATGAGTTATTTGGAAATGTATCATTTAATTTCCAAATATTTGGAGATTTCCCACTATCTTTCCACTATAGATTTCTAGTTTAATTCTCTGGAGATCGGAGAGCATAGTTTGATTTCTATTCTTATAAATTTTTAAGGTGTATTTTATGTCCCAGAATGTGGTCTTTTTTGGTGAATATTCCATGACAACTTGATAAGGATTTGTATCCTACTGTTGTTGGATAGAGCATCCTATAATTGTCAATTAGATCAAGTTAATTATTGGTGTAGGTCACTGATGTTCTTACCTTATTTACACTCTGCTGCATCTATCAATTACTAACAGAGGGGTTTGGAAGGCTCCAACTATAGTAGTGGATTTGTCTGCTTCTCCTTGAAATTTTATTAGTTTTTGTCTCACATAGGTTAATCAATAAAATATTATAAAGTTATCAAAATACTAAAATATATCAAAATATTTTAAAAATACCTTAATCTATTAGCATCTCATAAACAGTGTGTAAATGTATACTATAGTTAGAAATAGCACTTGTTACTTTAAAAACCAAAATAGGAAAATATTTCTTAAAGTTACCCTGTAGATAAATAAAAGTCTGAAACACAGTTTATATGTTTTCTCTATTATAAAGGCTTCACATCCTTAAATACATTCAAAATTCAGAATTTTCTGTTAGAAATCATGTATTCCACATCAGAAATAAAACATGACAGTAGGTCTTTTATCAGGAGTTCTGAGATGCCACATAGCTATTTACAAACAAAATGCTTTCAGAAGGAAAATTAATGCGTATAGATACTATGAAAGAACAGATTCCTATCTTTTGTGATGAGATATAATGATGGGGAATGTAAAATAACATGCTTATGAGAAGTGAAGTATAATTAATGTATTCAAAATTAAGATGCAAATGCCAATCTGACATTTTCTTTTCAATTCCTTTATCTTTTTTAGGTTTGTGAAGATGTTTCTCTCAAAGTGCTGTCTTTTTATCACCTGCATAGGGGATAATTCACCAGTCCAAATGCAAATTTATCCTATATTCTGCTCCATGACCTAAAAATGTGACCTTCAAATATCACTGATCTTCTAAAGAACAAGATAATAGGAAAATAGAATATCACCAGAAAGGATATTTTCAGAAAAACATCATTTGCAAGTTAGTATTTTAAAATGAAATGTCAGCAGCATTAAAATGAGCTCCAACTTTCAAGGATGACTGATTTATAGTTGAAAAAAGAACAAATCTTCAATTAAACTCCTAGTGAATTGATTGTTTTCACATTTGCAAAACAAAATGAGAGTCTAAACTATCTGACAGAATTATCAAAAACATGCTTTTTTCTCTCCTAACTGAAATCACTAGATCTATAACAAGAATGTGATGCCTTTTATTAGTCTTTCTACAATGTTGGACCTGTTTTGCATCTTAATTCCTTATACCTGATGAAGTAGGGTTATATATTTTTTTGAAGCAGAATTAGTAACAAAATTGTCTTAAAGATATCTCACATAAAATTATTTTAATTTTATTTACATTAGAAAGATATAATTGCAATTATAAATATATAATTATAATGGTATTAAATTAACTTTATCCTGAGAGTTACAATTTTGAAAGCTTCACCTGAACAAAAGTATAATCACTTAAGTACGAGTAGTTTCCTAAACTAAAAGTGAGAGATGGTTCTAAATTATTTTTGAAGACAGAAAAAAACTTTCAAGGTTTTGTTTGTTTGTTGTGATGGTCTGGATATTCTACAGTATGTTTGTTTGAAGGCCGAATCATTCCAGAAGATAACTTTCATGCTGAAGGTTGGAGGAAGAGGAAAGGTCCTTGACAAATTGACTTTCTAGTTGCTACTTAACGATAAGGTGCTCCAGAAAAATTCCTTGGTGGAAAGCATTCATGGAGTTGTACACATGATTTCTGGTATTGCAGAAGGAAAAGAAGATCCTCATCCTATGAACTGTCTGTTAGATCAACTATAACAAACAACCTTAAATTAGAGGAAGAGATAGAGGGACAAACCCTGCAAGCAAAGATGAGAATTTGGAGGGCCACATGAAAGTTGACCCCAGGTGAAGGGTCAGATGGGCAATGATCACTGCCAGATGTTTTATTTTCAAAACCCACTTGTGATTTTGAATTATATTATAACAACTATCCTTGTAATGCCATCCATCAACTCATCTAGTTCTGAATGCTTAGTTATCTGTCATTCATGGCTTTTTCCATAAAATCTACTCTTAACAAATTGGGTATAGAAAGAACATATCTCAAAATAATAAAGGCTATGCAAGCATACCTCATTTCATTGCTCTTCACTTTATTGCACTTCATAGATATTACACCTTTTACAAATTGAAAGTTTGTGGCAACCCTGCATTGAGCCATTGGTGCCATTTTTCTAGTAGCATTTCCTCATTTTTTGTCTCTGTGCCACATTTTGGTAATTCTCATAAAATTTCAGACTTTTTCATCATTATTATATGTGTTATGATGATCTGTGATCAGTGATTTTTGATATTACTATTGTAATTGTTTTGTGGCACCATGAACCATGCCCATATAGGATGGCAGAATTTATAGATAAATGTTGTGTGTGTTTTGACTGCTCCACTGACTGGCCATTCCCTGTCTCTTTCCCTCTCCTCAGGCTTCCCTATTCCCTGAGGCACAACAATATTGAAATTAGGCCAACCAGTAACTCTACACTGGCCTCTAAGTGTTCAAGTGAAAGGAAGAGTCACACAGCTCTCACTTTAAATCAAAAGCTAGAAATGATTAAGCTTAGCGAGGAAGGCATGTTAAAAGCTGAGATGGGCTGAAAGCTATGCCTCTTGTGCCAAACAGTTAGCCAAGTTGTGAATGTGAAGGAAAAGTCTTTGAAGGAAATTAAAAGTGCTCCTCCAGGGAACACACCAATGATAAGAGAGCAAAATAGCTGTGTTGCTGATATGGAGAAAGTTTTAGTGCTCTGGATAGAAGAACAAATCAACCACAATATTCCCTTAAGCCAAAGCCTAATCCAGAGCAAGGCCCTAACTCTCTCTAATTCTATTAAGGCTGAGAGAGGTCAGGAAGCTGCAGAAGAAAAGTTTAAAGCTAGCAGAGGTTGGTTCATGAGGTTTAAGGCAAGAAGCCATCTCCATAACATAAAAGTGCAAGGTGAAGCAGCAAGTGCTGATGCAGAAGCTGCATCAAGTTACCCAGAAAATCAAGCTAAGATAATTAATGAAGGTGGCTACACTAAACAACAGATTTTCAACACAGACTAAACAGCCTTATATTGGTAGAAGATGCCATCTAAGACTTTTGTAGCTAGAGAGGAGAAGTCAGTGCCTGGCTTCAAACCTTGAAAAGACAGGCTGACTCTTGCACGGGGCTAATGCAGCTGGTGACTTTAAGTTGAAGCCAGTGCTCATTTACCATTCCCAAAATCATAGGCCCTTAAGAATTATGTTAACCCTACTCTTCCGGTGCTCTATAAATGGAACAACAAAGCCTGGATGATAGCACATCTGTTTAACATGGTTTACTGAATATTTTAAGCCCACCATGGAGAGATACTTCTCAGAAAAAGAGATTCCTTTCAAAATATTACTGCTCATTGACAATACACCTGGTCACCCAAGAGCTCTGTTAGAGATGTACAAAGAGATTAATGTTGTTTTCATAACACAACATCCATTCTGCAGCCCACTGATCAAGAGGTAATTTCGACTTTCTTATTATTTAAGAAATACATTTCATAAGGCTATAGCTGCCATAGATAGCGATGCCTCTGATGGATCTGGGAAAAGTAAATATAAAATCTTCTGGAAAGAATTCATTTCTAGATGCCATTAAGGACATTCATAATTCATGGGAAGAGGTCAAAATATCGACATTAACAGGAGTTTGGAAGAAGTTGATTCCAACCCTCATGGATGACTTTGAGGGTCTCAAGACTTCAGTGGAGGAAGTAACTGCAGATGTGGTGGAAATAGCAAGAAAACTAGAATTAGAAGTAAAGCTTGAAGATGTGACTGAATTGCTATCTCATGATAAAATTTTAATGGATGGGGAGTTATTTCTTGTGAAGGAGCAAAGAAGGTGGCTTCTAGAGATGGAATCTACTCCTGGTAAAGTTGCTGTGAAGATTGTTAAAATGACAGCAAAAGATTTAGAATATTGCATAAATTTAGTTGATAAAGCAGTGGCAAGGTTTGAGAGGATTGACTGCAATTTTGAAAGAAGTTCTACTATGAGTAAAATGCTATCAGACAGAAATCATTCATGGAAGAAATAGTCAATTGATGCAGCAAAATTCATTGTTGTCTTATTTTAAGAAATTGCCACAGCTATCCTAACCTTTATCAACCACCACCCTGATCAGTCAGCAGGAATCAACATTGAGGCAAGACTCTCTATCATGAAAAAGATTATGACTTGCTGAAGCCTGAGATGGAGACAGCATTATTTTTTCTGTTTTTTGGTGAGGAAGATTAGCCTAAGCTAACATTTGTTGCCAATCCTTCTCCTTTTGCTGAGGAAGATTGGCCCTGAACTAACATCCATGCCCATCTTCCTCTACATTATATGTGGGATGCCGCCACAGCATGGCTTGATTGGCAGTGTGTTAGGTCTGTGCCTGGGATCTGAACCCACTAACCCTGGGTTGCTGAAGTGGAATGCATGAACTTAACCACTACCCCATCGGGCTGGCACCAGGGGATAGCATTCTTTTAGCAATAAAGTATTCTTTGATTAAGGTATGTTCATTTTTTTAGACATAATGCTATTGCATACTTAATGCCCTACAGTATAGTGTAAACATAACATTTATGTGCATTGAGAAACCAAAAAATTTGTGTGATTCACTTTATTGTGATATTTGTCTTATTGTGGTGGTCTGGAACTGAACCTGCAATATCTTCGAGGTCTGCTTGTATATGACAAACACAGTTAACATCATATTCAATGATGAAAAGCTCTAAAATCAGGAATAAGACAAGAGTTCCCATTCTCACTCCTCCTATTTAACATAGTACTAGAAGTCCTGGCCAGAGCAATCAGGCAAGAAAAAGAAATAAAAGATATCCAAATTGAAAAGGAAGAAGTAAAATTGTGTCTGTTTGCAGACAACACAATATTATATACAGAAAACCCTAAAGATTCCACCAAAAACCATTAGAACTAATAAACAAATTCAGTAAAGTTGCAGGATATAAAATCAACATGCAAAAATAAGTTGCGTTTCTATACACCAACAAACTATCCAAAAAAGAAATTAGAAAACAATATTATTCACAATACATCAAAAAATAAAATACTTAGGTACAAATTTAAGTAAGGAGGTGAAAGGCCTATGTGCTGAAAACTATAAGAAGTTGATGAAAGAAATGGAAGAATACACAAATAAATAGAAAGACCCATGCCTGTGGATCAGAATAATTAATATTATTAAAATGTCCACACTATTCAAAGCCATCTATGGATTCAATGCAATCCCTACCAAAATTACAATGGCATTTTTCACAGAAATAGAATAAGGAATCCAAAAATTCATGTGGAACCACAAAAGATGAATAGCCAAAGTGATCTTAGAAAGAAGAACAAATCTGGGGCCATCATACTTCCTGATTTCAAACTACATTACAAAGCTATAGTCATCAAAACAGCATGGTGCTGGCATAGAAACAAACACATAGACCAATGAAACAGAATAGAGAGCCCAGTAATAACCCCATACAAATAGAGTCAACTAATATTTGACAAGGGGGCCAAGAATACTCAAAAGGCAAATTATAGTATTTTCAATAAAGGGTTTTGGGAAAACTGGATATTCACATGCAAAGGAAAGAAATTGGACCCCTATCTTACACCACTCACAAAAATGAACTCAAAATGGATTAAAGACTTAAATGTAAAACCTGAGTTCATAAAACTCCTAGAAGAAAACAAACATAGTGAAAATGTTCCTTGACATTGGTCTTGGCAATGATTTTTTGGATATGACAACAAATGCATAAGTAACAAAAGCAAAAATAAACATGTGAGACTACATCAAACTAAAAAGCTTCCACACAGCAAAGGAAACAATCAACAGAATGAATAGGCAATGAATGGAAGAAAATATTTGCAAGCCTTATACAGGATAAGGGGTTAATATCCAACATATATCAGGAACTCATATAACTCAATAGCAAAAAAATCACAAATAATCCAATTAAAAATGGACAGAGGACCTGAATAGATATTCTTCCAAAGAAGACATACAGATGACATGAAAAGAAGCTCAATATCACTAATCAATGGGAAATGCAAATCAAAACTCCAATGAGATATCATCTCACACTTGTTAGAATGACTGTTACCAAAAAGACAAAAGATAACAAGTGCTGGAGATAACGTGGAGAAAAGGGAGCCCTTGTGCACCGTGGATGAGAATGTAAATTGGTACGACCATTACAGAAAACAATATGGAGATTCCTCAAAAAATTAAAAACAGAACTTCTGTATGATCCAGCAATTCCACTTCAAGATTTATATCTCCAAAGGAAGTGAAATCACTATCTCAAAGATATACCTGTATCCTCATGATTGTTGTAGCATTATTCACAATAGCCAAGACATGGAAACAACCTAAGTGCTTAAGTGTCCAAGGATAGATAAACAGATAAAGAAAAGGTGATATATGCATCTAGTATTTTATAATTTATTTAGCCATAAAGAAGGAAACCCTGTCATTTGCGACAACATAGAGGAAACTTGAGGGCATTATGCTAAGTGAAATAAGTCAGATAGACAAATATTATATGATTTTACTTATATATGGAATATAAATGAAACCAAACTCATAGAAACAGAGAGTAGAATGATGTTTACCAGGGGCTGGAGGGTGGGGGAAATGGGGAGATTTTGGTCAAATGGCACAAACTTCCAATTATAAGGTGAATATCTTCTAGGGATTTAATATTCAACAAGGTGACAATAGTTAACAATACTGTGTTATATATTTGAAAGTTGCTGAGAGAGTAAATCTTAACTGTTCTCACCACACCAAAAAAAAAAAAAAATGTAGTTATGTGAAGTGATGAATGTGTTAATTAACCTTATTGTGGTAATCTTTTTGCAATATATACATCTATCAAATCCTTACATTGTACACCTTAAACTTACACAACGTTTCATGTCTATTACATCTCAATAAAGCTAGAAAAAAATATATTTCTCCCTGAGGTACAGAGTTGGAACTGTTACATTTTTAACTGCTTGCCCCTGGACTTGCTTACCCTGATGACCCTTTATAAGGCTGACAACTTCCAAGAACTCTCTAGTCATTGCACTCTCTTTTAACATGATTGAATTCAACAATTTTTACATTATATTTCAATTCATGTAGTAAATTCTATAGAAAACTGGTTTCTCACTTTCTCTCTATGGTTAGTTGGTAGCTGAGTGAAAATATCTTCTTGAAAACAAGAAAACTATTAAAGCATCAAGTGACTTCTGCTCATAATATCATATCTCCTCGAAAACTGCAGTGACCACGAATGAAACTTATGATTTTTCAAAAGTCATGGCTGGAACCTTATACAGCTTCTCCAGCAGAAATCCAAAGCAAAGCTCCAAGGTAGCCCACAGCCCCTTTGTGACATAAAAGTAAAAAACTGGGTTGCATTTAGATGCCTTGTCCAGGCCAAAATACAAGACATCATAGCAAACTCCTGCTGTATTCCAACCAGAACCTAGCTTGCACCTGCCAACTGAGACAGCTCACCAGAGAAGCAGGTCAGAGGTAGAGGAAACATATGTTGGAGATTGGGTAGGCTCATGTTATTGCCCAATGGCCTGTCATCTCTCTTGTTTTTCTTTTTTTAATGAGCATGACTTTAATACAAAATGTACCCATTAAAGTTTATAATTCTTCAGGTTTTTAAAAATGTGTTGAATCTTGTACCCAACACAAAATAGATACAGAAAATTATTACCAGTCCCCCAAATTCTGCCATTGTCCATGGTAATCAATCTCTCCCCTAAACCCCGACCAGGACAAACACTAATCTGTTTTCTGTAACTATACATTTTGCCTTTCAGAATGTCATACAAAAGGAACCAAATAGTATGTGGGGTACAAGAAATTATCAGATATGCATTTTGAAACATTTCTCCCACTCTGTAGCTTGTCTTTTCATTCTCTTAACAGCATCTTTTGAAGAGAAGAATTCTTCATTTTGATGAATTCCATTGTATCACTTTTTTTCTTTATGAATCATTCTTTGGTGTTGTATCTGAGAAATCTTTGCTTAACCCATGGTCATAATGTTTCTTCCTTGAAGTTTTATAGTTTGAGGTTTTATATTTAGGTCCATAACCAACTTTGAGTTAAATTTTTTATATGGTGCAAATTATGGTGGAGGTCTGTTTTTTTTTTTTTTTTTTTTTTGCAAATGAATGACCAGCCATTCCAGCATTAATTGTTGAAAAAACTATCCTTTCTTCATTGACTTGCCTTTAGAACCTTTGTCAAAAATTAAATGACCGTACATGTGTTGGTCTATTTCTGGGATATTAATTCCATTCCTTTGATTTTTGTGTCTCTCCTTTCATCAATACCACATAAGCTTGATTACTGTCATTTTATGATATCTTAAAATTAGATAATGTGAAACCTCCAAGTTTGTTCTTTTTTCCCAGAATTGTGTTGATAATTCTAGTCCCTTTGCCTTTTCCTACAAATATTAGAAGCATCTTGTTAGTTTCTATTAAAAAATTCCAGATTTTGGTTGAAATTACATTGTATCTATGGTTCAGTTTGGGGACATTTGACATCTTAGTAATGTTGAGTCTTCCAGTCCTTGAGTTACCTTGATATACCTCTTTTCAATTAGTTTGATCTTCTTTGTCTCTCATTAGTATTTTACAGTTTTCAGCATACAGATCTCATACATATTTTGTCATATTTATATCTATGTATTTTATGTTCTTTGGTGATTTGTAAATTGCACTGTTTTTTTTTAATTTCCAATTCTTTATTGCTACATGAAGAAATACAATTGATTTTTATATATTAATCTTGTATCCAATGACCCTAGTAGAAAAATTGTGGGGTTCTGCAACTTGAAAAATAGTTGCTTTGCTAGAGAATCCTGAGTCTGCAACCCACAGATTCCCAGGATCTTATTGACCAAGCGAAGCAAACTGTACCCTTTCTAGAGAAGAGTAGCTTTCCCTTGCCTAAATACCCTGCAAAGAATTTACTTAAGGAATAATGCTCGCCATCCTCAAGACCCATCTCTGCTACCCCTCATTGCCTTCAAGTCAGAAACCAGAGTCATATCTCAGCACAGCCCAAGTGTAGAAATACAGTCCTTTCTCCAGGCAGAGATAGATTTCATGTTGAAGTGCTTTGATAACTAGTATCTCCAATCTCATAATGAGTCCAGTGGTTGAGCAGATCTACCCTATATTTGTTTCCCTCATCCCCAAGTGCATACATGTTGTAACTGGCAGAAAATTCATGTTTGTTTTCCTACCTGTATTATATGAACCCCCTCCCAACCTTCAGTTAGGATAAAATAAAATTGCAGGAGGAATTATCAAAATCTTAAAGAATGCAGAAGGGATGATCTCCACCCTTTCTCAGTTAAAGTCATCAAAATGTCCTCTGTAAAAACCAGATTGGCTAGTGTGAATAATGGTAGACTATCCTAAACCTATACATTGGTAGCCCTAATTGAAGCCCTAGATCATCTTTACTGGAATGATCCACGCAGCTTCTGACACTCTGTATGCAGTTATTGATCTGGGATATGAGTTCTGAAAATATATCCATAAGGAAAATCAAAAGCAGTTCACTTTTACATGGGAATGACAGAAATATACAGTCATTGCCTTAACACAAGACTATGTAAAATCTTCTGCTCTCTGTCAAAATGTAGTCTGCAGGGATTTTATTTGTTTTGACATTCTGCAGAATGCTGTAATGGTCCACTATATGGATGGCACTGTGTGTATACGAAGACATAGTGAATAAACAGTGAAATCAATAGATATACTATGAAGTATAACACCTTTCTCCCATGACAATGTGTTTCAGAATAAATTCAGATATTTAAATGCAACCTAAGAATGATATGCATTCAGCCTAGCTGGAGTCTAGACATTTCTTAAATCTTTAGAAATCCTCTACAGTTTCTTTAATTTGGAAATCAAATACATTAACAGTTTTAAAGGGGAATTCTTCTGAAAAAGTAATGGCTTCACGAGTAAAGAGTAAATTTAACTTTTACACAGTCAAACCAAATTTCTTTTTTTTTTTTTTTTTACTGAAAAGTTGCTGAATACACTAGCAAATAGCATAAAATATTCTTTTTGCCAAATTTCCAGGAATTTGTATGTTAAAGTCCAGTATATTTAACAACTATT
Source organism: Tapirus indicus (assembly GCA_031878705.1). Lineage (NCBI taxonomy): Eukaryota > Metazoa > Chordata > Mammalia > Perissodactyla > Tapiridae > Tapirus > Tapirus indicus. The sequence goes on from CM062933.1 coordinate 8,405,794, forward strand.
TTGAAAAAGATTGGAGAAGATTACTTGACATGTTAGTCTATATTTTTGCATGATTAAAAGTTTATCACTGATTAAAATGATCCTTCCATTTGTGAAGTTTGAACTGAATGTAATTTTAAGGTTTGCGTCACGAATATGACCTTTCTGTCATCTGGCAGAAGAAGGCTTACTATTTTTAGCAGTTTCAAATATCAAGAGCATCGGGGTTTTCTTTTCAAATCCACATAATAACATACCTTTAAAAGAAAAAAAAGCCTAACTCACATATATTTGACCAATAGCAACACAAGATGCCCCGCTGTATCTTTTAGTATGTTAAGCTTTTTAAAAAGTCTTTCTTAAACAAAGACAAGCAAGTTATTGAATTTGTATTTGACACTCTGCCAGGTAGAACAAGCGGTCTGTTTTGAGTTCCCTTCCTTTAATTTCATGCCATCTCAGTGAAAATTTCTTCTCTCAAGTCACTGAAAAGTCAGGAAGCAAAGGGCTTTTAAGGACACACATAAGGTTATCAGCTTTGTTGGTGGCTCCTTGCCCTTTGTCTACATTCTCCATCAGAACACTCAGAGCTGGGACATCTTTCCTAGCGGTCCTAAGGAACATGTCTTCTTCATTGATTGCAGGTCTGTTTCCATTAATTTTCTACTCAAATAGATTTCTACAAGTGGTTATCCCACCATGTCACTTGCACCTGCCCTTAATCTCCACACTGTTAGTTAAATTCATTTTTCAAATCAAGAGGGATTATTGACTCCATAATCTACGTTAGAAACTCCCTCATGGAGAAAACAGACTAATGGTTAATTATTTTCTATGGTTCCATTATTTTATTGCTTGTACTTGTTTGTTTCCCCATATGTTTCTGGGAGGAAATACCACACCGTATTTAAGGGGCAGAGGCCTGGCTTTGAATCCTGCTCTATCCACTACTCACTCGGGGACTTTAGATAAGTTACTGAAACATTTTATGCTCAGTTCACTCATTTGTAAGGTAAGGATAGCAATAATACTTATTTCATAAGATTATTATGTGATATAAAACAAAAAAAATCTCAGTAGTTGTGCTTAGCATATTGACCAGTTTCCTACGTCCTCAAAAAGTACTAATTTCTATGATTATAATCTTTATAATTATCATAAATATTAATTTCAACTTTTCAGTTATAAAGGTTCTCAGACCTCATTTGGTAGAACATTGAGCATTAAACCCTGAGAAGGACCTAGCGATGCAAGCAGAATCATGGAGGTACTTGTTTCTTTCTGGAATCACTGATGTGTGGCATTGGACAGTGATGGTGGGAAGCAGATCTGAGTCTACCTGTCAGGTTTCTGATAATCAATATCCAAATTAGAATTTACCATGCTTTTTAGAGATTATTCGTTTTTAAATTTTTTTAAAAAAATGTATTCCAGAGAAGATGAATATGCTGTACTTCATCTAATCTAAGACGCCGCTGATTTTAAGATGCATCATTATTTTATATTATATTTATATTTTAACACCAAGAAGGAAAGAAAAAATACTGCCAAATAAACTATGACACAGTGTTAAGACTCACTTATTGTTTGGCCCATTTTGATTTCAGAGATGTCAAAATGAGAAAAAAACACTTGTCTCTCAATAGATGATTTGCCGTTGTTAATAAAAAATAGAAAGATTAGACCATTACCTTGTCTAATTTTTGAGATGTTTGAGTATATGAATTAAGCCTTCTAAGTGTTAAAAACCTCTAAAAGCAATGCTTGGCATGTATAAGTGCCCAATAATTTGCTGACTCAGTGAATTAATTGATAGATAAACAAACAAACAGAATATATTGGACAGACACAATTTGACACCATTAATCTCTGGTCCAATCACCTTTTTTTGGCAACCTTATATCACTGGTGCTTTAAGAATCAGGCCAGTTAACATCGAAAGCCCTTGTGTTTTTTAATTTGCCAATAACTTTTCATCACACACATGAGAGGCCTTTTGACTCCTTCACAAGTTAAGTAAAGCTTTAGTAGACCTTTTTATCACTTCTGATCTTGTTTCATCTTTGCTCAAAGGCTGTCAATACTCAAAACCTAAGGTAAAAAAAGTCCCTGGGACAATTTTTTTTTTGCCTAATGTTTTCTGTTTTTTTCACTTAAAAATTATACAGGTGAAGTAGGTTTTAGACGCCTTCCATTCTAATTTCTTTCTTTTATTAAAACAAACAAAAAAGTCAAATCCTACAAGATGTTAAAATTTGCCCTGTGAGTGATTTACCAGTTAGTGACAAACTAGAATTGGAATACAAATCCCCCAAGTCTGACCATGATAATCTTTCTTCTGGGTTATGCAATTTCTTTTTTTTTTTTTCCAGGAAGATCTCAGTTCTCTGTCCTCCCACGAGATAGTGGTCTCATGCCTGTATATCGGGATCTTCTTATCAGCATTGATAGCACCAAAAGGTGGCTTACACATGGTTTTTAGCCACCTCCTTTATCTTCATCCATTTGTTTCTAGTATATAAAACTATGTACTTTGTAACTCTAATTTTTTGTGTACATCATTATATTGCCTGTGAATAAATATACACTGTTGGACAGCATATTATTGAAAAAAGTGGTTGAGTGGATATCTTTGTCATGTTTCCAATGTTAGAGAGAGGGAAAGCAGTTTTCATCATTACATATGATGTTATTTGCAGGTTTTTCATAGACACCTTTTATCAACTTGAAATTTTATTAAATAAAACAATATAGATATTAGCTCTGGTAAAGGCAGAGCACCTGGTATCAGATGATACTAATAACAGTTGTAAACGTGAAAAGATATGCAATCAACAATTTTTCTTCCTAGCTTGCTGAGAGTTTTTTTCATGAATTGCTCAGATAAACCCACTTGTTCAGCATGATGTGAAATATACACTCATGTGTATGCATATATGTGTGTGTACAATTATATTTATATATATAAATATATATGTACTTTTATATATACTCTGTATATATATGTATGTTTATAAATCTATCTATTTATATATATATAGTCTGTTAGGTTTTTTTCATAATGTAATTTTATTTTCTTGTAATTTTTTCTGGTTTTCATATGTGGATAGCCCTAGTCTCAAAAATATTTATAACAAGAATTCATTGCAAGAATGTTTCTGTATTTCTTTGTTTTTTTCGTTTAATCAAACTTTTAATGCATTGGTTCGAAACTGTTTTGATAACTAAAGCTTTATGTAATGTCTTCATATATTGTAATACAAGCTCTTAAGAACACTTTCAATATAGACCGAAGAGCCCAAAATCATTTCCTCTGGCTATACACTTTACATCTTACAATTATTAAATGCTATTTCATCTATAGTATAGACAATTGATTTTAGTAAAATATGTAAAGGTCTCTAAATGTTCATTCTTAAAGTCTAGCTTGTCTAAATTATACAAAATGCGCACAGTAAAACAATGCACTTAGGTGGTTAATGAGACAGTTTCTCTCTGTAAATGTCACTGTTATAATCAGTCTTTAGAAGTGAGGAAAATGGACAATAATGAGTTATCATCAATCAATTAATTAACCTCCTGAATACACACCACCAAGCTTAAATGCCATGAATGACAAGATCTCCTTCCCCATAAGTGGGGAAAAATAAATGTAGATAAAAAAATCCTGCACCACTAAAATATGATCAGATTGAAAACGCTCTATGTACCTCCTTTTCCATTGATGGGAAGAACAAGACCCTACAGACCAACAGTCTGCCTAAAGAGCATTTCTGCGAATGCCATTTAAAAAATCAAGTACACTTTCATTTTCTGAGTAAGTTATGAAAATCTATGAATATGGTTAAGTGCTGCAGTCAAGTGAATAAAGTTTTAGACGAAATCGAGTTTTCTATACCACACGACCACCTCCAACAATTTGTCTCAGATTTCTCTATATTTTAGCAATGAAAAAGCTGGACTAGACCTTTGGAAGGTAAATGAAATCGTAGTGATACGAATATGTGATAAATAAATCTCATTTAATTGGAAGCAAATCTCCTCTCTGGTTCTATCCTTTTAAAGGGCACCTTCGTATTTTTCCTTGCAAAAACAACAAAATACGGCAAGAATTGGTCCAACCTTGCATTAAGTGACAAAAGAATGGCTACTACAAGGCAGCAGATCTCAAAATGTGGTCTGGAAATCCCTGGTGGTCCACAAAATCCTTTCAGGGTTCAAGAGTTCTTCATCATAATACTAACATGGTGTTTATCTTTTCACTCTCATTCCTTCACAAATATAGAGTTTTCCCGAGGCTTCATGGTATGTGATAGCTCAGTGAACTGAATGCAGAACAGGTTTGAGAATCCAGCTCTCTTCAACTAAACCAGACATTAAATAGATATGCAAAAATGTAAAGCAAGGAGGCTAGATTGATTCATATGTAATGGCTTAGAGTAGGAGATATCAGTGTGAAGACATATTTAGCTTAATATATAGATACTGATGGTTACATATGGAAACTCTTATAGATATGTGTATACACACTTGTTAGTATACACACATACAATTCTTTGCTGTATCAGCTGAGAGGGCCTAGAAGCAATCAAACTCTCTTAGTAACAAGCACCCCTAGTACCCAGATCTTGGTTTCTAATACCATTCTCCAATAGAAGCAACCAAGGTTTATTGTAGAAATGGCTGATTCTAGGACTGAAGCAAAAATATATATACCAAATGGTCATGGAGCATCCTGGTTCCAGAAAGTTAGGAAGTGCTTAAATAAAAGAACCCACGATGATGGCAGTATGTCAAAGTGACACAGGATTCAACTGAAAGAGCTCCCAATAGCCAAAGTTGAAAGAATTAGGCAACAACAACAAAAAATTAAGTATTGGATTATAACCCAATGGATAAAATAAATATCCATGAATCCATATTGAAATAAATAAATGATTAAATAATGAATAAATGGGAGAGAAGAGACAAATCTCCCATGTAGAAAAAAAAATTTTTGATGAGGAAGATTGGCCCTGGGCTAACATCTATGCCCATTTTCCTCTACTTTATATGTGGGACGCCTGCCACAGCGTGGCTTGATGAACAGTGTGTAGGTTTGTGCCCGGGAACTGAACCTGTGAACCCTGGGCCACCAAAGTGGAGCATGTGAACTTAACCACTATGCCACCAGGCCAGCCCCCCATGCAGAAACGTTTTAAATAATTTGTGCAGATACATGACTTCCCACTCCTCAAGTGCAGATTGTGCATAGTGACTTTCTTCCAAAAAGTACAGTGTGGAAAGGGGGAGAAAGAGTTTCTTTACAGTGGAGAAGTCTCACAAACACCACCTCAGCCAGGTGATAAAGATCAATAGCAACTGTGATGGCCTGTTGTTAGAATGAACTTTGATATGATATGAGGAAATGTCACTTTTCCTCTGTGGTCTTCCTCCCCCAATTACATAGCCATACTCTAATCATGAAAAAAACATCAGAAATATTCGAATTAAAGAACAAAATACCTGACCAGTATTCCTCAAAACTGTCGAGGTTGTCAAAGCAAAGGAAGTCTGAGAAACTGTCAAACAAGTCTAAAGGAGCCTAAGGTGACATGAAGACTAAATGTAACTTGGTATCCTGGATGAGATCCTGGGATAGAAAAAGAATGTTAGGGAAAAACTAAAGACATCTGAATAAAGTGTGACCTTTTTTTAGTAATAATGTATCAATGTTGGTTCATTAATTATAAAAAAATACCATGCTTATGTAAAATGTTAATAATAGGGAAAATTGGATGTGGAGTATATTGAAACTCTCTGTACTATCTTAATTTTTCTGTAAATCTAAAACTGTTTTAAAACAAAGATTTAATTTAAAATATATACATAAAGCAATGCTTTAGACTGAATGTTTGGGTCTACCTAAAGTCCCCAGTGTGATGGAATTTGGAGGTGGGCCTTTGAGAGGTGACTATATCATGAAGGGGGAACCTGAGGAATAAGATTAGGGTACTTAGAAAAGAGATTCCAGAAAGCTCCCTTCCCCTTTCTGCCATGTGAGGGTACAGTGAGAAGACAGCCATCTATGAATCAGGAAGCAGGATGCAATGGACTTCTGACCTGCTCTTTTAAGATGCTTATTCTTAGAACTCAGATGCTATACCGTGAGGAAGCCTAAGCAAAGTCCAGTGGAAGAGGAACCAGGGCCTCAAGTCTACAGCCTTAGCTGGCTTCCTAGTCAGCAGCCAGCACTAGCTTTCCAGCCACATGAGTAAGTCATCTTGGAAGTGGATATTCCAGTCCCTAGTCAAGCCACATAGTCCCCAGCTTGTGCCACATGAGACAAAAACAAGACATCTCCCACTATGCATATTCATGAGCAAACAAAAATTGTTGTTGTGCTAAGCCACTAAGTTTTGGGGTGGTTTTTAGGCAGCAATGGATAATTTGAACAGAAATAAACATCTCCAAATCCTTTGTGAAACCAGGTGAATATAAATATATAAAAAATTAAATGAAACAGTATCTTTGATTAACAGCATCCTCCTGGAATCAGCAACCTCTCTGTCCCTTTAGTCACCATGTTTTTTAACGAGTAACTAGGCAATACTTTTTTGTATGTTTGTTTATTTTAGGATATCTCTAGAAAAAATATCTCCAGCAGTTATCATGGTCAGAGAAGAATTACCAAGACCTCCGTTTTGTGGTCCTAATGAGTTTTTAAAAAGGTATAACTGGAAAAACAATCATCATTGATTATGCACTCTTCAAGTTACAATGGGATAGTTGATCTACGTGACTTTGGGAGAAATAGAATTTATACGCACTTGGGTCCCCATAAGAAGAGATTTTGATATCATGTGGAATGAGTGTTAACATAATGACTGAGTACCTGGGAAAGAAGTGCAGATTGGAGACAGGAATCTTAGAGTTGGAAATAGCTGGAGTCATTAGACTCCATTATACTTGTCTGAATCATACAGCACTCCTAGAAACTTTTCCAGCTCAGGAGAGGTTTAAAGATGAATGACATATCTTCAGCAATAAAACAGGCATCTTTGTTTCTACAGGCAAAAAGAAAAAATTTGTATGACTATTTGAGCCTAGTCATTCAGAAACCTTTATTTGGATTCATTCTAGCAAGCAGAAAATCATGTATTTGAAGTTAAATACAACCTGTTGTTGTGGTTTGACATTTTATTAAATTTTATTCAAATAAACGAAAAGACACTAGAGGAAATAAAATGTCTTCTTCACTAGAGAACCATAGTGCTGAAAGGTCATCATTTTTTACATTGCAGAAAAATCTATATCTCTCAACATATTAATTCAGTATCCCAATTGTTTTGAAAAGTTTATTATTTTGTGCATTAAATACTATACCCTTACGATGAAGGAAATGGCAAAGTTGAACAAAGATTTAAAGAAAATGACTTTTAAAATCATTGAACAAACACCTTCAAACACTTTTAGTCATTTAACAAACAGAATAAGAGACACTGTTCTAGGTTAGCAAAACAAACAGTGCTTGTGCTCATTAGTTCTTACATTCTATTACTCAGATATTAATAAAATAATCACAAAAAGTAAAATTATAAGAAAAATAACATCGTGGGAGAAAGATACACAGCAGCTCAGGGAAGATTGCCCTGAGGAGAAGAAACAACCTGAGATGTGAAAGATGAGCAGGCATTAGAGGCATGCAAGAGGTGGCAAACACAGTCAGCAGAGATGGGTTAAAAAAATCTGGAGAGCACTGCCTGGCAAAATCCTGTGACAAGAGTTATCATCACATATTCTAGGATCTGGAAGGAACCTAGTGTGGCTGAAGTGCAGAGAGCAAGAGCAGGAAAGGGGTCAGACCAAGAGGCTTGTTGATGATGATGAAGAATTTGGACCCAATACAAAGGGCAAAGTGTCACTATGATTAGATTTCAGCTTTGTAAAGCTCATATTGGCTACCTAGTAAAGAAATGACGGAACAGTGCAGGGGTGGATGTAAGGAGAACAATTAAGAAGGATTTTGCACTAGTTTTCATAACATGTCATAAAGGAAGTTGCTAGAAGAGGCTGTGAAGATGGAGATAATACCCAGGGAAACTTTAGCAAGTATAAGGCCTTAGTGATGCACTGAATACAAGGGGTAAGTGAAGGGGAGGTGTCAAGAGTGAGCTCTGCTGGGACATGTGGGTGATTTGTGAGACAGGGAATCATGGAGAAAGAACTAAGCTTGCATCAGTATAGCTTCAACAACATGCCAGAGACCCACTGGCAAAGACACTGATATTGGGTTTAACTGGAAGGAATTTTTGCTTGGGTACAAATTTAATTGTTCATTCACTCGTAATCAAAAATATTCATGAAATAATTGACTATGTTTCAGCCTTATAACGGCATAATTGCATGCACTCTGATGATTCATACCCATATTCACACCCATGTGTACTATTTCACATGTTGACTTACCATGCATATGCCTTGTTTCTTCCATTAAATTGAAAACTTCTGGTTGCTAAAGACCACGCCAGACATATATTTTTTATAAATCTTGCAGCTAGCATAATGTCTTATGATAGTATACTACACATCCAGGGTGTTCTCCCTTTTCTCTGTTACGTCATTAAGAACTGTCTGCTTATATGGTCCATTCTAGAATCTTTTCCTCTTCTGTTACTCTTTATCTCTTTAATGCATTTTATCTTCTTCAAAGGACATTTAACTATCTCAAATTGTATTTATATATTGTGTTGCATTTACTTATTTTTTGTCATCACTACAGGATTATAAACGCCAGTCTCCCCCACAAGACTGTAATCTCCATGAGAGCAGGAACTTGGTCTTGTTTACCAGCATATCCTCAATCCTCATTAAATATGTGTTGAATGAATAAATGAATGAATGAATATAGTACTGTATCGATAATTATTTCATAAGTGAATAAAATGCGTATTTATACCCATATGTATGTTTGTGTTCATTAAACCCCCCAAATTTTTTTAAATCCACCAAATGAAAATATTTCAAGTATATCTAGAAGAATATTCCCACCCTGAACACCTAATAAAAATTCTTCAAGAATGGAAGTTAAAGAAAGAGAAAGATGGATGACTGGACATTCAAATTTTGGCTTGGGCCCAAAATTATGCTCACAATTCTGCCTTCTACTTTAGTGGGCAATTCTTTCACGATTAAATATAAAAAGAAGATCTATAACAGTAAAAATTACCATGAACAACAAATTGTGATATTTCTCATCTATGAAAAGTTTTCCTCAATCCTTCTAGCTGGAAGTATGTTTTCTTCTCTTCTGAATTGCAATTGCCCATATCTCTCCAAATACTCTTTTTTGGCAACAATTTCTACTTTAAAAATTATATCCCATTATGATTATGTCTTACTGTCCCTAAATTACTATATGCTCCTCAAGGACAGGGATTTGAGGTATTTGAATACACTTGCTGTTCTCCAACACAGTAATTTACTATTTATAAGGAACTCAACAAATATTGCTCAGTTATAAATGAATGGATGTTGACTTGATTTTTCCCAGAAAATAAAGCATTGGTTTATTTGTTTATAAGACTGATTTTTTTTTTGTAGAAAAGGACTTTGTAAAGAATAACTCATCATAGTGAGTTTTGTTTTAAAATTAGTCCTTTCTCGAATGATTGTATTCTTTCTTGTATATTTATTTTCAAATTTGTTTGTTTTCATAGATAATAACTACCAGAAGACTAAAAACGTGAAAACCATTTATGGTTTTCTAAAATGTTTTGGTGTTCATACTAACATGCACTATTATGCTTTGCAGAGGAGTTAATATCCCTCAATAAACAGCAAATCAACAGATTTTGCCCTTAATGACATTTGTCCTTAAGCATCTCTGCTACCTTAGCTGATTTCTTGTGTATAAAAAATGAAAAAAATAATCCTCAAGAATTATTTTTACAGTTTAAACAAGTGCAATTTGATGTGTTAACACTCATATGGACTGTTGACAGTTTTTTCTGCCCAGTATTCTTGTTTCTCATGGCAACGGCATCTCCTTCTGTTTGGAAATTATTTTTCCCTGTCTGTTCCAGCCCCAGTTTTTGATCTAACGTTTGGATAGTTCTGAGCCAATTTGAGTTTATCAATGCCCTTTCTTGGGATATTTCTAAATGAAGCTGAGGGGTAGATCTTTTTCTACCCATGGTCCGAGTCTCATCCACGTGGAGACACTATGCTGAATGACAAAGCTGAAACACGAAGGAAAATAAAAGTGAGAGACCAAGAAAGAGAGCCAGGATGGCACCTGAATTCCTGGTTTCTACTTCCCCAAGACCAGCTACTCTCGGTTCTTGCAATGATTTGGTAAAATGAATTATAAATTACTTTATTAATTACTTGAGTTACTTTGAATTGTATTTGTACTGTTGCAATCAAAGTAGAGTTAAATTAAGTCCTAGAGAATATTCATCATGGATTTTTTTGGCTTTAGCTATAGCAAATATAACCAAAGCTATGAATAGACCATTAGCTGAATATGCCTATTAAGAATGCATTTCTCCAGTCAAGTGTGAATAGCCACTATAAGTGACTTAAAGTGAGAATTTGGGTATTTTCTCTTTTACATCCACCTGCCATAAAAAGTCATAAAAACCAAAAAGAGGCAAATTTTCATGTGGAGCAAAAAATTGATTAAAGGTAGTAGTACTATAATAAAAAGCAAAAATTTGTAGTATTTTTCTGGAAATAATAAATAGGCTTATTTTAATCATGGTACCTAAAAAATGTGGTGCAAATTAAGAAAAGTGTTAGTTTGTCCTAAATTGTATGTACATATTTCTCACTTGGTTTAAATGCCATGCTGTTTTAGATGACTTCCTCCTGTTATATTTTGAGTGCCAAAGATAGCAAAGGTCATGACCATTTGTGGTCAATAAACAGTTCTGTTCCACCCTCTCCCACAGCAAAAGGATTCAGGCTGGTTATTAATTCAGGTGGCCTGGCTAAAATCCATCTTCAGTAATTACATTTCTGTCCACGTAGAATTGATAATGTAGTTTCAGTGAGAGAAGTTATTCATTGTTGTCATCAGTTTAAAAAAAAAGAACGAGATGCACAATCAACAAATGTATTATGCTCTAAGAAGAACAAAGGTTTCATTTGCTCCAATGTGAATGTTCTCGAAGACCAAAATGACCAGGCAGATAACATTTATTCTATGGGATCAGAGAGTGAACTTGAAGTAACAAGAAACCTCTCAGACCTTTAAACTTCCTGTTAAGTAATTTATATGAAAATATCTTAGAAAGTCCACTCTAATCTGCCTCTCTTTTATCCACTTATCTTCCTGCTCCCAGTCCCTGCTCAACTTTCACTTTCTCTCCCAAACCTTTAGTGCCCCACCTCCCACCTGCTAAGCTAAATTAGACACCCTTTTCCACTGTCCTGGAACACCTCCATTGTGCCACATTATTGTGCGATCCCTGCTCCCTGTTGGACAGTTGGTCATTGAGATAGGAGCCTTTATTTATTCTTCTTTGTATTCCCCAGTTTAGCACCATGCCTTATGTATGGTATATACAAGTATGCAATAAATGTTTATGGAACACAGAAATAAAAAATGAACATTCTCTGCACATTTAAAATGAAAGCTAACATAATCCTCCAGAGAAAAAAATCTAGCACCATATGATATACGTAAAGGGATTGAGACTTTGTATCCAGGGGAAAAAAAGAATGAAAATGGAGTATCTGGAGATTTATAGTGCCCAATGTTCTAAAAAGACACCATAGTCCTAGTAGTCAAGTGAAAAGCCTGGGGTGTGGGTTGCAGGTAGAACATCATTTCAAGTTGGAGCACATGTTTCTCCACATCCATGGAGGTGGCTCTAACTTAGGAGAGGCTGTATCTTCTGAAGAAAAAAAAAAAAATGGACAGAGTGTCAAGGTCTGCTCAAGTGGACTGGGGTTACAGATGGGGGCTCTTGTCCCATGGGAAGCAGGAAATCAGGTGGCTAATGAGGAGACAACAGAATGAGATCAAGTCAGTACCCAGCCTTGGTGTCTCAGCCAACACCAGGAATAGGGATTCCTTAGGGGTTACAAAGTATCAGATATACCATTCCATTGCCTGTACAGCAATTCTAACCAGGTCCCCACTGATAGATATTTAGGCTGCTTGAAATATTTATCTATTACTGCAATGAGAAGTTTATGAACACTTCATTTCAAATGTATATGTGTTTGCTATAAATTCCTAAAGGAGAATTGCTGGGTCAAACTGTTAGCAAATTTGCAATTTTGATAGTTCTTGCCAGATTATTATGTTTTCTATCTATTTGTATTCTCACCAACAATATGTGAGTAACTTTTTTCACACACATTTAACAATCTACATTGTTATCCCTTTTTGGTCTTTGCCAATCTGATAGGTGAGAAAAAAATTTGGTACAGTTTTAATTTGCATTTCTCTTACTGAGAGTTATGTTTGCATCATTTCATATATTTAAGAACTAATTGTATTTACTTTTCTAGGTACTGTCTGTTTATACTCCTTGTCTATTTTTCCATTGGATGTTTGATCTTTCTTTTATTGACTTGTAAGTACTCTCTATATATTAGGGAAACAAACCTCTCATTGAGAACTGCAAATATTGGTTCACGATTTATTGTTTTCTTTAAATTCTACTAACTTTGGTTTTTATTATAAAAACTTTTTTTTAAGTTTTATATAAGCAAATACACAATCTTCTCTTTTCTGGCATTAAGTTTTTGCACACCACTTAGAAAAACCTTTCTCAATCAAAAATAATAAAAGCATGCTTATGTTCAAATCCTAGCTTCTCCTCAAACTAGCTGTGTGACCTGGACAAGTCATTTAATTGCTCCGGGCCTATTCTTTTCTCCGGAATGGAGTAACAATATCACCTAATTCATAGGGTTGTTGTGAGGACTAAATAAGATAACAGCTGTAATATTTAGCATAATGTTTATCTTATGCTAACAAGATAATAATAAGAGTAATAAAAATAAAGTTAGTTATTTTTTGTTGTTGTTGAATGAAATGAGTGCTGAATCAATTACCCTTTTTTTCCAAAGAATCTAATTTTTTCCCTATTTCTAACATTGGCAAATGGGGACATTATTGAGCCAGTCTTTCTACTTGGAAAATTAACCTCCTCACTCCTCTCTTTAAAGTCCTTATTGATCATGAACGAAGTCAAATCTAAAATGAAGCTTGAGGAGTTGCCATAAGAAGTAAATGTTACCCAACAACTTACTCTGTCATTGTAAACAAGCATGCCTAAAACCATGTACAATAAAACTCTCCAGATTTTGCTGAACATATCTGTTTGTAAGTGCAACTGCTGTGTTGATTTCAGAGTAGTTAGATTTGTTTATGATTGCCATAGAAACGACATGAAGATGCATTTTCCACCAAACACACCTAGCAACTCTGTGGATGTCTGTATATTCAATTATCCATGGTTACCCTGGGAATTGCTCAGAATACAAATGTCCCTACCATTTCTTAAGGCTCACAATTGTAAACCAGCACATTGGTGATTTTGTTTCCCTGCCAACAAGAGAAGGTGCTTCCTATGGTTATATCCTTTTACTCTTGGAATAGACTACAAAGCAAATGTCTACCTAAAATTAATGCAATAATTCAGAACCCTTTGTATTGTTATATTGTATGTGGGAAAACAGTTTGTTCCAAATTAAGTTCTACTATTTTTGAAGATTTCAACATTTCACATGTGTTGCATATAAAAACTTCAGTATTTAATTTTTTCTGCTTTTAAATGTGTTAATTAAGTTGTTCACCAAATATCACAAAACCACATGAATTCATCACAAAGGTAATCAGTAAGCCAGTGAAAATCATCATTACCATCATCATCATCTTCCAGCACACTAACTCCATTCCACAAGGATTAAATTTTAGTCAAAAAAAGTTTGTTAAATTAATCTCTGGTTAAATTATAATAGATCAATTTCACTGCAAGAGTTGTTTGATGAATAATCCCTCCATTGATGCTCTACAAAGAAAGGGAATGTCAAATTGTAAAGTAGGGAAGGCCTTATTGTAAAGAATTGAAACAATGGAATTCTAGACTTTGGAACTTGAAAGGACTTTAAAAATGAATTGGTCTTTCTTTCATTTGAAAGGTGACTTGACTAGGATCACGCAACTAGCTAGAACCAGAAGTTGGTCTGAATTGAAGAACACTAAACAAACATTCACTTGACAAACATTTATTTAACACCTATTATTGGCCTTACAAGACTTAGGTCCCAAGAATATAAAGATATATAAGACACAGTTTTTGTCCTCAAGAAATTCACAATATTGTAAAGAAAAGCGCCAAGTTTGTAGAGTCTCTGGTCTCTTTTCTCTTCTTCAGGTTGATCCAAGTACTTTATTTTCTAATTAGCTAAATCTGGGGTAGAACTTGGATATGGGTAAATTAACAAAAACATAAAAAACTAATTGGAGGAATAGTCTAAATGAACTAATGGATATAGTTGAGAAAGAAAGAACTCAGAAAAGAGGAGAGTAGAAATTTTGATTACACAGACTTTGACATGACAAAGTATATATTTTTTCTTTGTGATCACAGGGGAAGAAAAAGAGATGATGCAACCGGCAGAGTTTGAATCGGGTGAGAAGAAATGTATAGCCCTAACCTGAAATGAGACTAATATTCCTAGCAAATCAAAACAAAAAAGAAAAGGAGGAAAAGTGTAAATTATTTCAACCAGAGTTGGGCTAAGAAAAGAACTTTCAAAGGGCATCCATTTAATAATCATTTATATAACACCTAATATGTGCATTTAAACTCAGGAATATGGTGTTGTAGAAAGAACCAGACAGGTGAGATTCCATTTTTACAAGTGTATATTGAATGGCTTTCTATGTGTCAAGCACTCTACTAGGTGCTAGGGATATGAAGTTACTTATTTCACACAGAAGAATAGTTTATAATGCTTCAGAGGGGAAAGGATGCAACGCACATCTTAGAAATGAAAAATTAAAAGTTTATTATAGACTATAAAAAGAAGGTAATATGAGAGGAAGCTGGCCCTACCACCTGAATCACCTCATTCAGGACTTTGTAAACTCTGAAAAAATCTTCTGATTATATCAGAAGTCAGTGGGGAGATATTTAAGGGTTTCAGTTGGGGGAGTGATGGGAGCAGATGTGCTCTTTAGAGAGTCAATTACAATAACTTGTACTAGTAAATGGCTGTGGATATGAAGAGCATTTTCTTGCCTGGATAACTGGTTAGAGTGTGATACCATCCCCTGAGAACAAAGAGAGAAAAATCAGCTTTTCTTGAGCAGATTTTAAATTAAGTTTTGGACAGACTAAATCTGAAGTGTTCTTGGTCTTCCAGATAGAGATATCTGGAAACAAGTGGGATGCACAGGTTTTATTTAGGTTGAGGATTTGGAATGGTTATTTAAATAGTTATTGAACTATTTAAATGGTTATTAAAGCCCTAAAAGAAGATGTCACATAAGCAGAGTGTTTAGAGTGGAGAGAAAGAAAAGAATCGAGGATAGCACTCCAATAATGCTTATTTTTAGGATATGGAGAGAGAAATAAAAGCCAGAGTAGAAGACCAAAGAATGATGACAAAAGTGAGATGAAGAGTGAATGTTGGGGAATAAGAGAATGCAGAAGACTATTTCAAGAAATGTGTCTCTCAGTACAGGAGCAAGTTAACATTAGCTGGAGGAGAAATGTGAGAATGAAAAATAAGAGATATTTTTAAAAAGATGATTATCCTTAAACACTCAAGAGAAGAATCCATTACAACAAATAATCTGGAGATATAAGAAGGAGGAGTGGTGGTGGCAGAGTTGGTGATTGATTGAACTAGTTTCCAAAGTAGATGGAGAAGTTAAGAACCAGAGCACAGGATTAGCCAAGAGAAATCATGCCACTTTCCTTGCAAAATGACCAAAGAGAGAGAAAGAATATAGATACATAGAGGTAATTTTTGTGGTTGCAATTGCAAGAAGTTAAGAGAATTCTACTCTGATGTCTTCTACTCTCTCTGCCAATTAAGAGGCAAGATCATCTGCTCTGAGTGAAATAGAAGTGATGGGGTCAGAGCTTGGAGAAGGATGGGACATCTGAAAGTGGGGGACGCTTTGGAAAACTGAGAAAGCCCTCACTAGGAAAACATAAATGTATTGCTGAGCAGTACTGAGGGCCCAGTCAAAGTTGGAGACCAGCCATATCCAAGTGGCTTAAATATGTGTGGTTGAGTAATTTCCTTAGCAGTGTTCAGAATCACAGGAAAATTGGATTGATGTAGGTTTGTGATTTTTGCCAGGCAGATATCATAAATGTACAATAAGTAAGTTATTGAAGCAAAAATCTTGACCTGAGTGTGTTTGAAGTGAAAGACCATCCAATCCAAGTTCTTTACAGAGGGAAGTGAATCCAAAAGACATTGATAGCTTTAAGGAAAAGAAGTAGGGGCTAGATAGCTTATGAGGGAAAAGAATAGGTATAGAGGAAAAGACTTAATGAATGAGCAGGAAGACAATGGGGTCTGTTGATTTAAAAAAAAAATAAAATAAAACCCAATCAGGGGCCAGCCCTATGGCGTAGTGGTTAAGTCGGGCATGCTCCACTTTGGTGCCCTGGGTTTGCCAGTTGGGATCCGAAAGTTGAGGACTTACACTACTCAACAAGCCTGGCTGTGGTGGTGAACCACATACAAAATAGAGGAAGACTGGCGTAGATGCTAGCTCAGGGCTAATCTGCCTCAAGCAAAAAAAGGGGAAGATTGGCAACAGATGTTAGTTCAGAGTGAATCTTCTTCACACACACACACAAATAAATAAAGAAAGAACACCCAATCATATCTATGTAAATGGTGGAATATTTCTCTGTTAAGAATATGTGACTTTCTATCCAAAATTGTTATATAAATTGTCATTTGAAGAGGAGTATGATTAGATCAGAAATATAAATAAATATATTTATATATATATATAAATTTACTTAATAATGGTTTTCTTTGTAATTTTGCTTTAAAAGTTTGAGATTTCCTGCTAAAAATTACATTACAAGCTGTCTATATTCCTTTAAAATTTTCCCTAAGTTTTTAAATTGTCTTCCTCTTTTAGTCACAAGTCATACTTACAAGGGGCAGTTAAAGCAAGGGATAGAAGGTGAATTGATGATTGTGATGAGGAAGAGAGTTTCATTGACTCTCATTTCTCAACATGTGGACCTCTTAATGAATGTGAAAAGAGAATCGGAGGACTTAGCAAGAATTTTGTCACCTTACAAGCCCTTGAAGAGTGTGATAACACCTAACCAACTGCTTTTATGTTTTTTTTTATATTTCATAAAATCCCATTCATTTGTAATGATTTTATGTATGGTGGAAGATTGCTATTGCTACTGTCATCTATCAACATCTGGTTATTTGACACTAATAAGAAAAGAATCAAGGCATGAAGTATAGGACAATTTATTTATCCATTTTACCATTGGTGGATGGTGGACATTTGGTGTGTTTCAAGTGGGGAGTTTTACCTATAGTGTGGCTATGAACATTATTTTATTTGTCCTCATTATGCACACAAGCAAGATTTTCCCTGAGGTAAATATTCAGGAGGATTCATACTCCACTGTGGGGTATAAACATGATCAGCTTTTAAGTTAATACCAAAGAGGTTTCCAAAATGATCCATGAATTTACATTTTCCCCAACAGTGTATGAGGGCTCCTATTGCTCCACAGTCTTGGGAACCCAGGTTTTTAATTTGGGACACAAATCTAAACTTCCGTCCTCCTAGAGCCAAAGATTATATCTCCTGTCTTGTCTTTGTAGGTGACAATTTAAAACCCAGACTCTAGTATCTGGGATTGGCTGGTGCCTCAGGCAAAAGTAGGATCTAACAACTGATTTACCACTATGAGATCATGCTTTCTTGTAATTTATGGCATCTTATGGTTTCTATCACCTTCCTCATAGCTCAGGCAGGCTTTATAAAAGTTTTTAGTATTGTTTCTTTTTTGTGTGTGTGAGGAAGACCAGCCCTGAGCTAACATCCGTTGCTAATCCTCCTCTTTTTGCTGAGGAAGACTGGCCCTGGGCTAACATCCATGCCCATCTTCCTCCACTTTATATGGGACGCCGCCACGGCATGGCTGAGAGGCAGTGCGTCGGCAGGCGCCGGGGATCTGAACCCGCGAACCCCGGGCTGCCAAGCACGAACTAAACCGCTGCGCCACCGGGCGGAGTTTTGGGTGTTCTGGATAAGAAAATAAATAAATAAAATACTGATAAACAAGTTACACTCTTAGGATTTTGAAGTATTTGACTCAGTGCACCTAGGAATCAAGATTTTTAAAAGCTTTCCAGAGGAGTTACATCATCAATATGGCAACATAGGTTGTTCCTGACTACAGTCCCCCTCGTAAGAAGACCAACTAGCAAGTATCCATAGACGAAACACCATTGTGAAAAATCCTAGAACATGGGGGTGAGGCTGAAGCATGGACCTGGAATACAGATACAGAGAAGGACTGCACTGGAAGAGAAAAAGGAATGGTGCACTCTGACCACATTGGTGCTTCTCCTGACGAGAACAGCTCTGCATGGAGAGGGCCCCCCAGGGCCTATGGTTTCTTGAGTGGGAAAAAGAGAACCCAAGATGACACTCAGCTGCCCAACACTGTGGATCACTTTTAGGAGGCCCATTCAGGCCTCACCTCATGGGGATCACAGGGAAATTTGTGGGGCTTGACCACTGGAGATTGGATTGGAATGGAGAAGGGGGCAGGGCTTACAGCAACCAGCACTGGGATGTTGGCAGACTGCATTTCTCTCACACCAGCTCTTGAGTAGAAATACCAGCTAGTGGCTCTGTCCATCTGCAGAGCCAAATAAGTAGCCCTCTCCAGTTAAGGATATCAGTGCACATTTCTGCCTGATTCAGGTCCATAGACAGTGAGCCATACAGGCCTTGGAGCGTATTCTATTACCTCTCCTGGGCAGAAAAGCAAATTCATAGCCCCATCTACTGTTGAATATAGCTCCCAGATCCCCCAAGTAGGAAGCCTCGTCAGAACATCCAGGCAGCTTTGTAGTCCAGCCTACAGCTCTGCTTACAGTGGCATCCCAGCAGAGAGCTCAGGCAGTGATTCTGCCCATCTGTAGAGCTGAGGGTGGTCTTCTCTGGCCAGGGAACTTGGTGGGCAGTTCTAGCTGATTTGAGAGCCCAGCCAATGAGCTATTTGAGCTATGGAGTCTGTTCTACAGCCCTGTCCAGGCTAGGAAGCAAAATCAAAGCCCCACTAATGGCTGAATATATTCTCCAGGCCTGCCCAAACAGGAGGCCCAACCAGAGTACATGGGAAGCTTCATAAGACATCCTATAGCTACACTTACAATGGCACCCTAGCAGAAGGCCCAGCTAGTGTCTCAATCCATCTGAAGAGTCAAGCTGGTAGCCCAGTTTGGCCAGGGAGCTTGGTGGGTAGTTCTATCTGACTCAGCTCCCCAACCATTGAGCTGTAATAACTATGAAGCCTATTCTGTGGTCCTGCCCAAAGAGAGAAGCAAATTCACCCAACTGCTGAGTATAGCATCTATTTCTTCCCAAATAGGAAGCCTGACCAGAGCATCTAGGCAACCATGGAGCCCATCCTACTGCCATGATTTGGCCTGGAATCAAGCCAGTACTTCTATCCAACTTTCCCAGGCAGTAGCACCCCTCTGATTTTAGATCTCAGGCAGTGGCCTTGCCCAAATAAAGACCCTGATAGGAAGCCCCACCTGCCCAAAGATGCTACCAGCTGACTGATCCAGAACTCCAAACTGAGCTCACTGGTGAAGTACTATCTCTGCTGAAGCAAACTTGTAAAGTCTGGAAGAGGAAACTGCTTACTCAAATGCACAGACACCAAAGCAAGAATACAGGATCATGAAGAATCCGGTAAACACGACACCATCAAAGGAAACTAATGAAGCTCCAATATTTGACCCTAAAGAAATGGAGATCTATGAACTGACAAAGAATTCAAAATAATCTTCTTAAAGAATTTTAGTGAACTACAAGAATGCACAGATAGGCAACTAAATGAAATTAGGAAAACAATGCATGAACAAAATGAGAAGTACAACAAAGAAATAGAAACCATAAAAAAAAAAAAACCCAAACCCCAAAATCCTAGAGTTAAAGAATACAATGACTGAAATGAAAAATTCAGAAGAGAGCTTCAACAACAGACTTGGCCAAGCGAAGAAAGAATCAGTGAAGTAGAAGATAGGTCATTTGAATTTATCTGGTCAGAGGAGCAAAAAGAAAAAAGAATGAAAAAGAGTAAAGAAAACATTCAGGATTTATGGGACACTGTAAGATAAACAAAATATGCTTTAGAGGAATCCAAGAAAGAGAAGAAAAAGACAAAAATTTTATTTAAAGCAACAATGGCTGACAGCTTCCCAAACCTGGAAGGAGAAATGGACATCTAGATTCATGAAGCCCAAAGGACTTCAAATAGGCTGAATTTGAAAAGGGCTGCACCAAGACACATTATAATTAAATTGTCAAAAGTCAAAGACAAAGAGAGAATTTTGAAAGCAGGGAGAGAAAAGTGACTCCACACACAAGAAAACCCCCATGAGACCATTGGCAGATTTCTCAGTAGAAACTTTGCAGGCCAGGAGAGAGTGGGGTGATATATTCAAAAAATTGAAAGAAAAATACTGTCAACTAAGAATATTCTACCCATCAAAGCTGCCCTTCAGAAAAGAAGGATAAAGACTTTCCTCAACAACCTAAAGCTGAGGAATTTCAATACCAGTAGACCTGCAGGAAATATTAAAGGGAATTCTTCAAGAGGAAATAAAATGATGCTAATTAACATCACAAAAATATATGAATGTATGTGTGAAACTCACTGGTAATAGTTTATAGACTATTATTTATATAGTAGACTACATATTTATAGTCTAAGTCAGATTCTCTGAATTTGTAGTGGTGATGCATAACTCACTTGTAAATCTAGTTTAAAAGTTAAAAAATAAACACATTAAAAAGAACCATAACTACAATGATTTGATATTGGATATAAAATATGAAAATATGTAAATTGAAATATCAAAATAACCTAAAATGTGAGGGGATAAAAGTAAAAGTATAAAGTTTATGTGTGCTATTGAAATTAAGTTGTTATCAGCTTAAAATAAGATGTTATAAATAAGATATTTTATGTAAGCCTCATGGTAACTACAAAGGAAAAATCAGTGGTAGATACACAAAATATTATGATAAATGAGTCAAAGTGTATCCCTACTAGAAGTAATCTAATCACAAAAAAAGACAGTAAGATAGAATGGAGGGGAAAAGGGTCTATAAAACAGTCAGAAAACAATTGAAAAAATGGCAATAGTAAGTCCTTACCTATCAATAATTACTTTAAATGTAAATGGATTAAATTTCCAATCAAAAGACAGAAGGGCTGAATGGATTAAAAAAAAAGATCCAATAATATGCGGCCTACAAGAGACTCACTTTAGCTTTAAACACACAAATACTGAGAGTGAAGGGATAGAAAATGACATTTCAGGCAAATGGTATCCAAAAGAAAGCAAGAGTACCTATACTTATATCAGATAAAACAGACTTTAAGCATCTAAGAATGGTCAAAAAAGACATGGAAGGTCGTATATTATGATAAAGCAGTCAATTCATCAAGAAGATATGAAAAAGTTAAATATTTATGAACTCAACATCAGAGCATCTAAATATTTAGGCAAATACTAACAGAACTAAAAGGAGAAATAAAGAGTGATACTGTAATAGTTGGAGACTTACTCCACTTTCAACAATGGATGGATCATCCAGACAGAGAATCAAAAGGAAACAGTGGATCTCAATAACACTATAAACCAAATGGACCTAACAGACATTTATAGAATATTCTATTTAACAGCAGCAGAATACATATTCTTCTCAAGCACATATGGAACATTTTTAAGATAGATTAAGTGTTAGCCTACAAACAAGTCTTAGCAAATTTAAGAAACTGAAATCATACCAAGTATCTTTCATGACCACAATGGTGAGAAACTAGAAATCAACAATAGAAGGAAAACTGGAATATTATCAAATGTGTAGAAATAAAACAACACACTCCTGAACAACCAATGGATCAAAGAAGAAATCAAAAGGGAAACAAAAACATATCATGAGACAAATGAAAATGGAAACACAACATAAGAAAATTAATGGGATAAAGCAAAAACAGTTCTAAGAGGGCAGATTATAGCAATAAACATATGTTAAGAAAAAAGAAAGATGTCAAAAAAAAATCTAACTTTATACCTCATGGAACTAGGAGGAGAAGAACAAACTAAGCCTAAAGTTAACAGAAAGAAGAAAATAATAAAGGTTAGAACAGAAATAAATGAAATGGAAAACAGAAAACAATAGAAAATATTTACAAAACAAAGATTTGGCTTTTTAAAAAGATAAAATTGACAAATCTTTAGCTAAACTAGTTAAGAAAAAAAGAAAGAAGACCCAAATCAACAAAATTATAAATGAAAGAGGAGACATTACAACTGATACCACAGAAATACAAAAGATCATGAGAGACTACTCTGAACTATATGCCAACAAACTGGACAACCTAGAATAAATGGATATATTCCTAGAAACACACGACTAACCAAAAGTGAATCATGAAGAAAAAGAAAATCTAAATAAACCAGAGCAAGTAAGGATATTGAATCAGTGATCAAAAAAATCTCCCAACAAAGAAAACCCAGGACCAGATGGTTTCACTGGTGAATTTTATCAAACATCTCAAGAAGAATTTATGCCAATCCTTCTCAAACTCTTCCAAAATATTAGAAAGGAGGAAACACTCATAAACTCATTTTATGAAGGCAACATTTTCCTGATGCCAAAGCCAGATAAGGACCCTATGGGAAAACTATAGGTCAATATCCACAATTATTATAGATGCAAAAATTCTCAACAAAATACTAGCAAACCAAATTCAACAGCACATTAAAAGGATCAAACACCATGATCAAGTGTGATTCATCATTGAAATGCAAGGATGGTTCAACATATGAAAATCAATAAATGTTATACATCACATTAATAGAATCAAAAATAAAAATCATTATCATCTCAATAGATGCAGAAAAAGCATTTGACAAAATTCAACATCTTTCATGATAAAACCTCTCAGCAAATTGGGTATCGAAGGAATGTACCCTGACATAATAAAGGCCATATATGACAAGCCCACAGCTAACATCATACTCAATGCCGAGAGGTTGAAAGCTTTTCCTCTAAGATCAGGAACAAGACAAGAGGGCCAACTCTCATCATTCCTATTCAGCATAGTACTGGAAGCTCTAGCTAGAGCAACCAGGCAAGAAAGGGAAATAAAAGGCATTCTAACTGTAAAGGAAGAAGTAAAATTGTCTCTGTAGATGACATGATTTTATAGACTGAAAATGCTAAAGACCACCAGAGAGATATCAGATCTAATCAACAAATTTAGTAAAGTTGTGGGATACAAAATCGATGTACAAAAAGAAGTTGTGTTTCTATACACTAACAGCAAACTATCTGAAAAAAGAAATGAAGAAAAATTCCATTTATAGTAGCATCAAAACCAATAAAAACTTAGCAAAACATTTAACAAAGAAGGTGAAAGATCCATATACTGAAAATGATAAGACATTGATGAGAGAAACTGAAGAAGATGCAAATAAATGGAAAGATATTTCCATGTTCACGAAATGGAAGAACCAATATTGTTAAAATGCCCATACTACCCAAAGCCATCAATAGATTCAACGCAATTGCTACAAAAATTCCACTGGCATTTTTTTACAGAAATAGAAAGCATAGTCCTAGAATTCATTTAGAACCTCAAAAGACCTTGACTAGCCAAAGCAATCCTGAGAAAGAACAAATCTGGAGGTACCACACTTCCTGATTTCAACTATACTACAAAGCTATAGTGATCAAAATGGTATGGAATGGGAAAAATATGTTAGAAAAAGACAAATACTATATCATCTCATTTATATGTGGAATCTGAAAAAACAAAACTCATAGTAACAGAAAACAGATCGGTGGTTGCCAGGAGCAGGGATAAGGGTAGGGGAAGTGTGCAAAGGTGGTCAAAAGGTATAAACTTCCAGCTATAAAATAAATAAATTCTAAGGATCTAATGTACAGCATGGTGACTATAGTCAACAATACTGTATTTTATACTTGAAAGTTGCTAACAGAGTAGATCTTAAAAATTCTCATCACAAGAAAAAATATGTAATTATGTGAGATGATGGATATTAACTAAACTTTTTGTTGTAATAATTCCACAATATACACTTTATCAAATTATATTGTATATGTTAAACTTATACAGTGTTATATGTCAATTATATCTCAAGAAAACTAGCAAAAAATAAAAGCTCTCCAGATAACTTTCAGTTCAGTCAAGACAGAGAACCATAATTCACTGTCTGTAACCACTTCATTCTCCTTCATTGTTCTCCAAAGCATCTGGCATTATGGTTTACACTATCTCTATCTAAAATATTTTATATTAATTTATTTATGTATTTATTTTCTTTTCCTGCTCCATGGAATACATGATACATGAGACAGAGCCCTTATCTCCTTGTTTGTTTCCTTATCTCCAGTGCTTACAACAGTAAATGGCATAGCAGGTACTCAATGAATATTATTGAATGAATAAATGAGGAAATAAATATAGTAGATGTTAATCAATATTTGATGAATAAATGAATTTTCCTCTTGTCTTTCAACAACTAACTCATACTACAAACTTCTTCTGTAAGCCTTCTCAGATCCTGCTATTTAGAATTAATCTCTTTCTGTGCTACCATTCTTGGTCACTATTTTTTTCTTCAAGAAGGAATTTAATTAATACTATTTTTTCAAAATATCTATCATTGCATGTTTTACAGAATAGATAGTTAACATGTAGTTTTGAATTTAATTACACATTATATTTGACTTACTGGTATCTCCCAAAATGAATTTAGAAATTCAAGTGACATGTTAATGTAGTTCTAACACTTACAGATAATGCTAAAGATGACACAGGGTCAAAAATATTCTCATGCTAGATCTGACTAGACTAGAATGAGTGTACCAGGAAAATCTAATGTTGTATATAACACATCTTAAGAAAAATAAACATTGAAAAAGAGAAGCTTTACATTATTACATAATGTGATATTATCGGATTCATGAACAGGATTGTTGATGCTTCTTTAAGAGCTGTGTGGTTTCATGTCAGAGAAAACACTTCTCTCAAGAACATTGGCTGACAGAGCCATGGAGTAACAGAAGCATGAGACTTCTAAAACCCAACTGACCATGAGAAAATCATTCAATCTAATCTAGCCCAGTCTTCTGAGTGGTTTGTTTCATGGGGTTTTTGGAAGAATAACATAAATTAACTCATGTGCGTGAAAATGCTTGTGACCATGAAGGTGTTGTGTCTGAAGTATTAATGAAACTATAAAATTAAAAATAGGAGTGTGGTTTATACCTTCAAAAATATGTTTATGGGGCCGGCCCGGTGGCGCAGCGGTTTAGTCCGCGCTTGGCAGCCCGGGGTTCGCGGGTTCGGATCCCGGGCGTCCACTGACGCACTGCCTGTCAGCCGGGCCGTGGCGGCGTCCCATATAAAGTGGAGGAAGATGGGCACGGATGTTAGCCCAGGGCCAGTCTTCCTCAGCAAAAAGAGGAGGATTAGCAACGGATGTTACCTCAGGGCTGGTCTTCCTCACCAAAAAAAAAAAAAAATATGTTTATGGGTTTTTTAGATGTGGCTTTACTTCAAGAATATTATAGGACTTATTATAATAATATCAATATCTAATAGTAACATGTGTTACACATGGTGCCAAACAAGTAATAGGTACTATCTAATTTTATTCTCTCAATTCTGCAATGTAGGTAATATAGTTATTATAATCGTGGATCACACATTATGGAAGATGAAACTGAAATTTAGAAAACATCAATGACTTAGCCAAAGTCAATCACCTGGGATTTGATTTTGGATCTGCCTAGGAAATCTGTACTGCCAGAGACAAAACCCAAAGGAGAGTCCAGTAGTGGAATTTTAAAACAGAGTTTTCTAGTATTTAACTGTACTGTTTCAACAGGAACACTTTGAACTGATATGTGGTTCCCAAGGATACTTAAATAACAACAATAAACTAGAAAGTCATCATAAATATCGATATTGTAAATCTCTCTAAAGTACAAATTAAACTCAGTCAAGAATAATTTGTTTACTCATTGTGAGTCATCTTAGGTATTCCATTTCATTAGATAAATGTATCCAAATTATGTTCTGTACTGTCCTGTACTCAGACTATCAGGGCAAAACCCAACAAACGAAGACAATTCTGACTCATTAACGGTCCCCTGGTTTGCTCTCACTTCTTTGTACGGGCTGTGCCCTTGAAGAGGATCTGGTGAGGTTAGGAGTCATCCTCCTGGTGGGGTCTTCAGGCACGGTGGCCTGTGGGGACAATACAGTTAAAAGCAGCTCATTTATTTATCCACTGAAAACTGTCAGGTCAAGTAATATTCAATGCTCCTTTACATTTATGTTTGCAAAAGTAGTCCTTATACAACTCAGTATTCCCTTTTTGGTAAATTACCTTTAATTGGAATGAGTAATGACAAGGATAATATTGATTACAGCATTGTGATCCATAAAACCAGATTTTTCAGAGAATGTGTAGCATGCTTTCTATTTTGATATATGTTTTCTATGATAAAAATTTTCTCATTTAAAGAATCAATGATCAATATGATATGAAATAAATGAAAAGCACATTTCTGAATCTGAAGCACAGATTAATTTATAGTATATTATAATAGATTTAACCTAGTCTTGCAAATATCCTGAAGTTTGTGCTGAATTAGCAGAGTCTAAATCTTCTCAGAGAAGTCACTGGCTTAGGATCCCAATCCATTTTGTATCTAGAACCTGAATGACAGCTTTGCTCTTTCCTTATCAGCCACATGGCTCTGCTTAAGCATGCATCAAATGATGAGAAAGAACATATTCTCTATTTAGTATAAACATACATTGGTGTACCTAACATCTCTTTAATACCTCTCCCCGACTCCTAATGAGAGCAGCCAGAGGCCATCTTCAGGTTATGTGCACAGAGCCTTTACTTTGTTAGAAACTGAATCCCTTCTGTGGAAAGCAGAATCTGGACGTAGAGAAGGAGATTGGACAAATTCTTTTTTTTTTTTAATTTTGCAAATGTGAGCTGTGTTTCTATAATTGTTGAAGGGAAGAATTCTAGAGTATGTGTTCCTAACATTATTCATCAGCTATAAATTTCTCTTTGAATCCTTTGAATATCATTCTCTCTTAGAGTCAGAGGAAGAGAAACAATTGTAAAGTTGAATGATCATGCTGCTCTGTGAGTGAGCCCACTCTAGACTGTTTTCTACCCCCAGCCTTTCTGTGAGCTAATCTGGTTTGTTAGACTATACTGACGAGCCAAAGATGAGTTGGAGCTGTGCTGATATACTGCTTCTTTCAGCCTGGGTGCAAGTGGGTGGAACATGGAGCTCCTGGAGACACCCCACTGCTTTATACAATTGTGCCATGTTAATATGATAACTTTCCATGTGAGGTATGATGAGAAGAAAAGGTTGTGCACATTGAGCTAGACTTTACATCATTCCTGGCTTAATTAGAAGGCTGAAAAAATTTTACAAATTAAACACAGGTTCCTGGAGATTTTGATTCAGTAGGTCTGAGGTTGGATAACGTGTATTTTAAAAGAGCTCTCCAGACGACTCTGATTATCTTTCAGGTTTAAGAAACATTAGACTAAACAACCTTTCCAAATTATGAAATTCAATTATTCTAAGCCTGTTCCAATTCTGCTACAGGGTTACAGCACATGGGAACAGAGTTTTAGAAATTGTTCATTGGAAGCTGACAAGATTATTAGGAAGAAGTGCTCACGGTGATTCCTCCTTAGTTATTGCCCACAGCAGAGAGTCCCTGGTAGCTGCACTTGAATGTGACTATTGGGGATGGCACTGTACCTGGCCGAGATATGTGCATGCATTACGAGAAGCATGCGGCTCTGAGTGGCTTCCCCATATGGCCTCACTTAATGACTTTCCTTCAATTAAGTATATTAGCAAGTAGGATGAGGGAAGCAAGGAAAAAAAATTCTGGCTACTTTTGCTTAGAAACCATAGGAAAAAGCATTCCCGGTATGGTATTTTTTTTTGTGTGTGAAAGCATAAAGACAGAGCCTATCACATTTTACTGACAAGTGAGTTCTTCTTAGAGTTCTAGCCTTTACTATAAAAAAGAAAAATTAACTCTGGAAAAAAATGCTAATTTCTTATCTTCTGTGAAAATCTTGATCAATCTCTGAGATCAAGAAAAATGTATCAGTCTTGAAGAGGGGCATTCAGGTTGACACACGGAATGAACAACGTCAAGCAGCCTGAATGAAAGATAGCCATCTTGGCAAGAGAATTAATGCGATGCAAGATAAACACCAAAGCTCTTAGAGATGACTTCTTTTATAAAATATCTACCTTTTGTCAAAATGGTGCTGGGTCCTCCTAATTAAACATTGGCAAATAAGGCTATCCAAGGCACCATGGCACTGGAATGAGGTCACAAGTAATATCAAAGTGTTATCCTTTATCAAAACTTGAAGTTATCAGATTCAAGTGAACATAATTCAGTTAGACTAAGTACAGGTCAAAATAAAACACTGATAAGAGATAATTAATTCCCCATGCAAACACTTCAGAAGATGTCAAAGTGCTTGTACATGTATTCTAGAAAAAGTCAACAATTCTTGGTCTTTTCAATGCCTACACTAATTGTTAATTGGAATCACCCAGTTTAACATAATGTTATTAATTAATTTCTTAATGTTTAATGCAACATTAACAGAACATAACTTATTTCACTGTGCATATTCTGCATATTAATTTATGAAAACATATTATTAGTGGGCTGAAAAGCCTAATACGTCATGACTGCAGCCATGGTCAAGATATTAGTCATTTAGTGATGTTTGATTTTATCGAGTTAGTAGAAATAATAATGCTACTTAAATAAATAAAGAACATGCTTCCCACTATACTATACTTCCCACTATACTATACTAGCAAGTAAAAGTATATAAAAAATACTGACCAATCTGTTGTCAGAAAGCAAAAGTATACAAACAATGAATTCCAAACTTCAGAATATGTTAAGCTTTGGTATGGAGAAAGGAAGTGAGGATTTAACAACTTAGTCTTGAGGTACAATGTGTGATGTACTATGGAACATCCCTATGTTCCATGGTGCGTATGTATTTCACCGTGTAACTAACGCTTTTAATTTTTAAAATGTAAGAACTATAACAATTGAAATGTATAGACAATCTAGTAGTTACTATGTAACAAACTTAGAATCCAGATAATATTTAAGTGCTGAATAGGCTTTCATCCCCTAGACATCACATCAACCAGGTGATTGATTTAACGTAATCAATGATGGGTTAAGTTCACATCGTGTGCTTCTTGAATTGATGCACCGAGAAAGATGCAATATCACTTTGGTAGTGTTTCTGCCAAAAATGTTTAACCTGATTCTAATCATGAGGAAAAATCAGACAAATCCAAACAGCAAAACAAGTAGCCTAGAGTCTTCAAAAATGTCAAGAAAGACTTTAAGAAAAAAATGTAGAATTCAACTAGAAGCAAGAGGAGTAAAGAGAAATGATAACAAGAAATTTTGATCCTTGATAGAATCCTGAATTGGAAGGAAAAATAAATAGTTATAACATGCATTACTGGAAAAAAGTAGTTATTTGAAAGTAGACTGTATATTAGATAAGAGAATTGTATCAATTTAAATCTCTTGAGTATGATGATTGTATTATGGTAATGTAAGGAGAATTTAGGGGGACAGAGAGGAGGAGATACACAATAAAGTACTCAGGCATGAATTTTCATGATGTCTGAAATGTCAGAGAAAATATGTAATATATACATACTTATGGTATATATGTGTATGTATACATAGTTGTATATGAATGTATATACATTGTGTATATATATGTATATGTCTCCTACGTATGAAGTATGTATATATAGAGACAGAGAAACAAGGAAAGAAGGAAGGAAGGAAATGTCACAAAATATTAAGAATTGATGACCCTAAATGAAAGGTGTATATATGTTTATCATATACTTCTTACAGCTTTACTGTAAGTTTGAAAGTTTTCCAAAAAAATATTGGGGTCAAATTGTTAGTTTTTGGTTTGCATAATGCATATGTTCAACAACGAACTTTAATGCATGACATACATGATAATGAGAACATGACCTGGGCTGCAAAAAGGGTAGGGGATGGAGAGAGGAGTGTAACGTAATGGGACTGGGAGTGTAGGTTCAAGTTCCATGAGAGCACTGACTGACTGAGTAATTATAGTCAATCATTTCATCTTTCTGGCCATCAGATTGCTCTTCTTTGATATGATGGAGTTGGACCAAGATGTGTTCAGAAGTCATATATAATTCAGATTCAGTGATTATCAAAGGTAGACTGATAGGAAAGAGATATCACTATAAAGAACTTAGTAATCAGCAAGCCATGTAAGATACTGGAAAATGCTACAACCGGACAATGGGCAAGACTGGTGCTTAATCAGCCGGCAAATTGTGACATTTCTATTCCCCACTATGATTCCTCCAAGAAAAATGAACACTGGACTTGAAGCATCACGCATCTCATTAAATTATTGCTGCTGGTATCTAGTAGAGCACACAGTACTGATGGAATTTCTAAGGAAATCTAAAACCAGAGAAACTAACAAATTATTTAATGATTGATGTCTTCAACCATCCACATATGGAAGGAGAAACATATTTTATAGGCTTGAAAAAGCACATCAGTTGTACATTTGCACAAATAAAAGTGCTACTGTGAAAGATGTTGAGGCAGTTTTTAAAAAAAATTATTGTGGGAAATATTTTTTTTCTTTTTGTTTTTGGTGAGGAAGATTAGCCGTGAACTGACATCTGTGCCCATCTTCCTCCATTTTATATGTGGGATGCTGCCACAGCATGGCTTGATAAGCGGTGTGTAGGTCCAAGCCCAGGATCCAAATCTGTGAACCCCAGGCTGCCGAAGGGGAGCATGCGAACACAACCACTACACTACCGAGCTGGCCCCAGGAAAGATTTTTAACATAGAATGAACTATATTTAACTGATCGTACATATGAGTCACTGGCTGAGGATTCTTAATTGAATTGTATGGCAATTTCTTTGTTATGTTCATCCTTCTGTTTATCAAATCCATTTTGGGGAAATTTGAAAAGACTGGTTATTTTAAGACATTCTGACATGCTGTGATGACCATAAGGAAATGTGGATATGAGATCCAGAAAAAGGGGAGATACTGATTTACTTAAAATCATCAAAAAGTTAATTTTAATACTGTCATTTCCATATGAAAGGAGCCCCAATGCACATAGTCAAGTTCAAGCTTCTTTCCTGGGACTTGAGGGTCAGCCAGTCTAGTCTTATACTTTATACTGTGTATAAAGATATATGCTATATTTCCTGCCCAACATCTGACATTCTGAGTTTATTACACTGTCAGCATTTCCTGGACAAATCCTGTCCTGTCGTGTTTGTGACTTTGGAGAATGCCCTTATCCTCATCTTTATCTCATGAAAGTCAAGTTATAATTATACCATTTCCGTGAAACTTTCCCCTAGGAGGCAGTATAGTGCAGTGTTTAACAGGACTTTTTAAAGTCAGAAAAATCTGAGTGTGTGAGCTTTCCAGTTGTAGGAGGTTGTCACTTAATCCCACTGAGCCCCAAGTTCTTCACTAAAAACAAGAAAAATGATGTAACAATAGTGCTTATAGCCTAAAATTATTAATAAGATTAAATGAGATAATGTACATACAATGTTTAGCACAGAGCCTGATCCAGAGCAAAAAATTTCCTCTTCCCTGCTCTTTCTCCACAATTCCTCTCCTACCACTACTTTTACTACTGTTCATAATTCCATATTATTTTCTTTGCCTTCCTCTGGAGCTTATCACATTCTGCCTATCTTACAATGAGCTGTGCATTCTGGCCCCATCATTAGATTGTAAATTTCTTGAGAACACAAACAGCATGTTTTCTGTCTTTGTTTATCTACAGAACAAAGAACAGTGGTTTATACAACACAGCTGCCTAATATATATTCATTCAAATGACTTGAGTTATTGAAATTGTTAATGTGAACGCTTTATCTTCTTTTTTGATATTAATGCCGAATCTATTAAATCTATTATACTAACACCAAATATTCTGAAAAAATATTGAAGTTACAGTAAATTGACATAAGAGCAAATATATTTTGAGATTATTTAAAAATTTCTATATGTCCTTGTTATTGTATGTCTTAGTGCAAGTTACAACTAATTACAACTTTGTTGATTCTGTGGCTCCATGATTAAATTTATCTTATGTCTGAAGATCTATCTTTAAATTTCCTTTGAGATATTCCTCCTTTCCACCATTCATCATACATTCTTTCAAACTATAGAAAAAAAACTATATTAGGAAAGCCCTGCCTGCTCATCATTTACTGATTCCTATGACTCATCTGAAGAGATTCTGATCAATTGGATTAATTTTGTGAAGCATCCTGTATGATCTGTGCTGTGAAAATAAAACTCCAGTGTTTCAGAACTGACTCAGTTAAAAATGACAATCAACAAGAAGCCCACACAAGTCAGAGTTCAGCTTATCAAAAGATGTTTGCTCAGAGAAGATACAATTTGAATTTATTGTCCAACAGAATGCTATCCTAAATATTGCAGTTTTCAGAAATAGAAACTTTTAAAATAGTAAATAGGATAAAGGAGTTACCTCTTTGCCTGTATGAACTGCTTTTTTTTTTTTTTTGACAAAAAGTTTGTGAAATAAACAATTCAGCCCCACCACATATTTTCAACCATACAGTATCTCCCTCTTCCCTCTATGGGCCCTCTACAATCAGCCAGGATTATCTACTCATTTTCTTTTCCCTAAACACCTCATTCTTTTTCTACATCTCTGTATTTGCCTAAGCTGAATCCCCCATCTGAAGATTGTTTTCTTTATTCCAGGCTTCTCTTCCCACCAATATATATTCTTTAAGACCTAGCTGTGATCCACTGGTTTCTCATTCTTCTCATGTTCTACGGAACTTCTCTCCATCCGCATGTGGCACCTCATGCATTACTTGGTATTAGTGTTTACTTGTTCATATAAGCATGTTCTGTTTCTGCTGTAAGTGTATAATAAGCTTGCTTAAATCACTCATGTCTTTTCTTCACAGCTCCTAGCTGAGGACACTGAGCAGAGTCAGTGAGAGATATATTTCTAGTGCAAGCACATAGAGAGATGACAAAACGTGTGAATATAGGACTAGAAGAGTGCCCTGTAGATTCTTGTCTAGCTTCGAATAGAATTACAGATTCAGGTAACAGTCTTGTAGAAATAGAACAATGTAGAAAAAGTGAATATGCATTTTCTGAGTTTACCCTCTGTGCATATGTTTCTGATGATGATTTTTCTGTTTTTTGAAGGTAGGAGTACGACAGATGACAAGGCACGATATAAATATTATCAAAAGAATGACTTCATAGCTCTATGTGAAAGGACATAAAGAATACCTGCATTTACAAAACAGGGGAAATAAGTTTGATACCAAAGATAATGGTATGTGGCAAATAAATTCTCATTTATTGGATGAAGCTTCCTCAAGAGTTTGAAAATTTTACAACAAAAATAAATTTTTTTTGTCACGGTTAAAATACTTAACAACCTGAGTAAAAGGGAAATGCATTCAAAACTCATTTGTACAACTGTTTGATTATTCTTAATACTTTATAAGTTATGTCTTTCGAATTTGTTAGAATTCTGTTTCATTTGCCACAATTTATTTAATAATTTGTTTTCTATAAGTGAAAGATATATTTTAAAAAATCTCCACCCAAAAATCCCAAATAAAGAGGATACAAAACCTTTCAGTATCTTGCATTATAATTTCACTTTTTTTTTCATAATTAGTTATAAGATATATGTGCTGCAATTAGGACTTGTTTTGCTAATGAATGAGGCCATTGGATACAACCATAACATTTATTTATTTTATTTGAATTTAATAAATTTATATTTTAGTTATTTGAATATTTTACATTACTGTCAGGATAAAATACTATCAATAGTAGGGAGAAACTTGAAGGATTATATGTCTGAAAGAAGAGAACTGTCCTGGGTGAACTCTACATTTATAGAGCTTTTCTCCTGAGCATACTCCACAGTCCATACAGTGCAATTTGGCTAGAATTTGAAAAGAAAGCCATGGTTTTTTGGCTCAAACTCAGAGAATGGTTTTTAAAGCTTCTAGTAAAACCTGAAACAGAGGGGGAATGTCCAGGACAGGTGAAAGCCACAGAGTGGGAGACCTCAACATCTGCATCTTAACTCCCACGAAAGCCTTGGCTGAACTGTAAGTGTGTATGTGGGGTGGAGGGAACTTCAAGGAAACCAGTGAAAAGCAATAAATGAAAGACTAAAATGGCAGAATAAAGACTAGAGTTTGAAGTATAAGTCCTGCATTGTTAGAGAGCCTTGATAAATAACTGTGACTTTCTGTTTAATGCCCAGAATGACTATATTATAGAGTAAAACATGTCGGGACTAAGAGATTCATCCTAAAACTAAGAGAAAAACCAAATGATCTACCTTCTACAAGTTCAAGGTAATCGGGCCGTAATTTCTGCTTGCTAAAACAAAAATCAACACTTTATAAGAAGATAATAAAATCCAAATTCTTTAAAACACATCATTCAGAATATCAAGTATACAATAAAAAAGAACTAAATTGTGAAGATAAAGGAAGAAGGCATAAATTACCAGCATCAAGATATCACTGCTGATCTTAAAAATATTAAAAGTATAGTAAGGGAATATTATCAACAACTGTATAAAAATAAATCTAAGAACTTAGAGAAGAATGGATAAAGTCCTTTAAAAAAAAAGAACCTCACTAAAATTGACACAGAAAGATATAGAAAACCTTGGAGGCCAGCCCTGTGATCTAGTGGTTAAGTTTGCCATGCTCTGCTTTGGTAGCCCAAAATAGAGGAAGATTGGCACAGATGTTAGCTCAGGGCTAATCTTCCTCACACACACACACACACACACACACACACGCACAAAATTTTACCAAAATTGATGTAAGAAGATATAGAAAATCTGATTTCCCTGTACTTACCCAGTAAAGAAATTAAATTTATTTTCAAAACTGTGCCACAAAGAAAGCTCGCATCAAGATGACTTCACTGGAGAATTCTATCAAATATTTAAGAAATAAATAATAGTTTTACACAACTGTTTCATAAAATAGCAGAAGAGAGAACACGTTGTAAATTATTCATGAATACAGAATTACCCTAATACAAAACCTGACAAAAATATTTTAAGAAATAAAAATTACAATTGAAAATCCTTCATGAGCAAAAATCCTTCACAAATATTAGGAAATGAAAGTGATATATATAAATTATAATATATCATATTACATCATGGTCTTGTGAGGTTTATCTCATGACTGGGAGGTTTTTAAAGTATCAGCAATTCAGTATATTAACAAAATAAAGGAGAAAACAATATGACCATATAAATATATACACAAAAACATTTGATAAAATTAAACTTCCATTTGTAATTAAAAATCAAGGTCTCTGTAAACTAAGGATGGAAAAGAATTTTCTCAAAATGATAAAAGGTATACATGAAAAATCTGCACCTAACATGAAATTTAATAAAGAAATATAAGAACAAAGCAAAGATTTCCCTTCTGCACACTTCCAGCTGACATTTTACTAAGAAATGAATGGAAAAAATATTGAGACTAAATAAATAAAATTTCATTTATTTGTTGATGATGTAATTGTTTATATAAAAGACCTAAGTATATGAAAAATAATCTCTTTACTCAATTATAGAATTTGCAAGTTACTAGATAATGGCAAATGTACAAAAATCATTATATTTGTTGATAATAGCAGCAAACAATTGGAAAATTAAAATTTATTTAAAATTTTCATTTACAGTAGCATCAGAAACCTAAAATACTTAGGGAAAATTTTAACAAAATATATATAAGGTCTCTATTCTAAAACTTAAGAAAAAAATGAAAAAAATTAAGGAAGACAGATAAATTGAGAAATATGTCATGTTAATGATTTGGAAGATGTGATATAGTTATGATAACAATCCTCTACAAATTGATCTAAAGACCAATACAACCCAATCTATATCTCAAATACCTTTTGTTTTGGATAAATCAACAAAGTTATTTTAAAATTTATATGAAAATACAGAAGATCTATAATAACAATATTGAAAAAGAAGTAGAGAGAATACACATTACTTGATTTAAAGATTATTATAAAGCTATAGTTATTTTGATACTGTGGTATTTTTTATAAATATAGAAAAATAGATAAATGGAACCAAATTAGACAGCTCAAATAATCCAAAATATATATATAGTTACCTAATGTTTGACAAAGGCACCAAGGCTATTCAATGCGAGAAAGAAAAGTCTTTTCAACATATAGTGCTGGAACAATAGGAGAAACATATGGGAAAATACTAACCTTGACCCCTACCTCCCTCTATACTAAAAAAACTAACTTGGTCACTCATAGGCCTGAATGTAAAAGCCAGAAACGTAAAATTTTTTGAATAAAACACAGTGGAACATTTTTACAATTTTACAACTTTGATGAAAACAAGGAATTCTTGAATAAAATACAACAGCATAAACCACAAAAGACAAAATATTGATAAATTGGTCATCATAATAATTAAAAATTTCTGTTCATCATAGGACACTGATATGAAAATTAAAAATTAATCCACAGACTGGAAGAAAATATTCACCATATGTGTATCTAGCCACAACTTATATCCAGAATATATAATGAACTTCTACAAATCAAAAACATATGTAATTAATAAGCAAAACATCAGATTTTCAAAAGTGCATAAAAACCTTGCCTATACTGTTCAGACACACAAAAAGATATAGAAATGGCTGATAAGTCCTCACTGTTTTTAGTCCTCCTCATCAAAAATCTTCATCATTAGTCATAGGAAAATGCAAATTAAAGACTTCATTTAACATCCATTAAAATGGCTAACATTAAATGGCCTGAAAACACCAAATATTGGCAAGGATTTAGAGAATCTGAAACATTCAAACATTGCTGGTGTGAATGTAAGATGGGACCAGCACTTTGGAAAACTGGGAATTTCTTCTAAAATTAAGTGTGTACCTATCATATGACTTAGCAGTTCTGTTCCTGGTTTGTTCTGAAGAAAAATAAAAAGACTTGTAAGTGAATGTTAGAGCAGCTTTATTAATAATAAGCCAAAAATTGGAGACAAGGAGAATGTTCATCAGTCAGGAAATGGCTAAACAAACTGTGGTGTAATCATATCATGAAATTCTACTCAGTAATAAAAAAGAACAAACTAGCGATGCAGGCAACAGCAAGAAATAGTATCAGAACTTTGTGTTGAGCAAAAGGAGCCAGACTCCAAAAGTATCAACTCTATAATCCGTTCTTATAAGTTTCAAGAATAGTTGAAACTAATCTATAAGGAATTTCATCTTAACAGTGGTTGCCCATTGAGACAAGGTTGGGATTTACTGGAAAGAGCCGTAAGAAAACTTTCTGGGGTGACAGAAATGTTCTGTATCTTGATTGCACTGGTGCTTACATGGGTATTTACACTTTTAAAAACTCATCAAATTGTATACTTAAAACACTTATGATGTGTATAATTTGAAAAGTTGATCAACCACATAAAGTTGCTATCATACATGGACACATGGTTGGTTAATACACTAATTCAGCAAGTTTTTATGTGCTAGACATTTAAATTGGCTTTCTGGAAATACCTAACTTCCATCTGTCACTTTTTTCAGGTTTATGATTTGGTAGAGAAATAAACATAAAAAAGGGCCAAGCCTAGTGAAAGAACAAAATATGAAAATCATTTAAATTTACAAACTACTTGCTATAATATAATAATCGAGTTTTGGCACAAAGGAAGGGGTAATCAACTTTCATGGGTAGGTCGGTGAAGGCTTTCTTAGAACAAAAGATTCTTAATCTGGGACTTGAAGTTCACATAGCAGGTTTTTGTTTGTTTTATTATTTTACAGATAAAAAATAAAGTGGAATGTACACACGTATATATCCTTGCTCTGTAAACTGAAAGAGCGTAGAAGCAATGACATCCCAGTAGCAACACGCACATCTAGTTCCCAGATCCTTGGTTTTTAATATCATTCTTCAGTAAAAGGAATTGGAGCTCCTTTGAAAAATGTCTGACTTCAGGATTGGAGCAGGAAACAGACAAGATGAACCTGGAACATCTTATAGCTCCAGAAATTTAGGAAGTGCTTAAAAAATACACAATGATGAGGAACTATCAAAGGAACACAGAAACCAACTAAAAGAGCTCTCAATGATTAAAGCTGAAACAATTTGAGTGATAAATATAAAATAAATATCCATGAGTCCATGTTGATATAAGTAAATGATTAAATAAATGAATGGATAAACAAATGAATAGGAGAGAAGACACAAATCACCCATGTGGAAGAATTCCAAGTAATTTATGTAGACACACCAACTTCCAGGAGGAGTTAACTCCCCACAACTTAAATGTGAGCTGCATATAGTGATGTTCTTCCAAAGACTACAGTATGGAAAAGGTCAAGAAAAGATTAATTTTACACTGGAGAAACCCGACAAACACTACCTCAGCCAGGTGATCAAGGTCAACATCTACAGTGTTAAGTCACATTGGTAATACTATCAACTGGTGATGAAAATGGCACTTTAACTCTCTGCACTTCCTCCCCAAACCTATAACACCAGTCTAATAATGAGAAAACTCTCAATGGAGGGACACTTTACAAAATTCCTCACCAGTACTCCACAGAATTGTCAAGCCATGAAAACAAAAAAGTCTCAGAAACTGTAACAGCCAAGATGAGCCTAGGGAGACATAACAACTAAGTGTAATGTGGTCTCTTTGCTGAGATCCTAGAACAAAAAAAATGACATTAAGTAAAAACTAAGGAACTCTGAAGAAAAGATAGACTTTAGTTAACAATAATATATCTATAGTGGTTCATGAATTGTAGCAAAGGTATCATACTTAAGTTAGATATTAATAATAGGGGACACCAGGTTTGGGGTATATGGGAACTCTCTGTACTATCTACTCAATTTTTCTGTAAATCTAAAACTGTTCCAAAAATAATTCCTTAAAAAATCTAGTGTATAAAGTCCATAGATTATGAAGTTTTAAGTAGTTCCATATAACAGGAGGGTGTAGTATATCAAAGAGAGTGAAAGGAAATGAAGTTGGAAGAGTAATCATGGTGTTACTTCACACCTTGTTGGTTCTATATGCCATGCTAAAGAATCTGGACTTGATTCCCTACAGGAATTAATTGGACAACGACCTCACAGAAAAAGGCAGAAATATATATTTGTAATATTTCACCTTAAGCTGACCTTCACAAGAAATTTGTGCCCTGATGCTGTCTTTCTACCGGTAAAATTATTTAGCACAACTAGAAGGGTATGAAGGCTGATGAATTAGGTCCTAGCTGTGAAGATAAAGGGATCAGGATTCATTCAATATTCAACACATAGTTTTTGTTGCTGTTATTGTTGTTTTATTATGCTTTGTTTGATTTTTGTTGCCAGATATGTTCCAGGCAAACTGCTAAGCTTTTAAGATACAGCAATGAACTTAGAGCTCACACACTAGGTGTTATTACTGTTCAGTAAAAGATAAAAGGGTTGAACACATAGCCTTTGTGTAATAATCATTATAACTATTTAGCATCTAGTTGAATATCTATTGTGTGCTGGGCCTTCATATATATTTTTTTCTACTTAATTTAATAGTCTCCTGAGGATTATTTCTACTTTTTAGACAATAAAAGTCAGGCTCAAAAATGTTAACTTGCTCAAAACAAAGTGTTATGAGAATTCTGAAAAGAGAATCAAGAAATACGTAGGGAAAGTTTCTCTGCAAGCACACCCTGATGTGTTCCCACACTTAACTGGTTGGATAAACGATGTCCCTGTACTTACCCAACTCCACACATTCTGCAGAGACTTAGCCGGCTGTGAATTTTGCCTATACTTTAACTTTACACATTAAAGGTGTGGAGAAATTTTTATTTTCAAAGTTCTGACTTGGGAAAGCCCTTTACTTTAATATTTTCTCTTTAAATAATGTCTCTCTGAATTGAGGATAAGAACTCAATTTGGGCTCCAGTAATCGAAATGATGGCTGAACAACCTTATTAGCAAAGTGGGTCATTTTAACTGGAGGACACTTAGTTTTGTTTGTAATTGTGTTGACTTTATCAATGCATGTTTGGAGCCAGAGGCTGTGTATCATGCAAGTGAGAAAAACCAGCCAGATGGGCCCAGCGTGGGAGAACTATGGTTAAGGCAAGGGACTCTCACTGTCAGTGGCCCCATCACCAAGACAGCACTGCTGAGCACTGACAGGACTTTGGGTGTTGTTTACATACTTTGCTGAGGGATTTACCAGATTAAGGTCATCCCCTGACTCCCATGTAAAATCTTTAGTAAACTGTACATTGCTCAGAATTGATAATGTGAGACTGGATTCTTAAAGGAGATTGAAAGGTGCTGAGTTCTGATGCAAGTGACTTTAGCATTAACACAGAAATAGCACATATGGACGCAGGAGCTGTTGGGCAGCTAGAGTTCCTGAGTAAAATAGAAAGTAATCTTATGTTGAGATTTAGCCTGAGCAGAAATTGAAATGTTAAGAAACAACAGTTCACAGAACTGGTGGTTTTGATATACAATATTCTGTAATATGTCAGTTGGCTTTCATGGATTCCTAGAATATTTTCTCCATGCACACCAAAAACAGACATTTACAGTAATATTTCTAGATTTCACATTTTATTTTCAAATCTGGATCTTGTGGAGCACTTGCAGTTCTAGAAATTTAGGAAGTGCTTTTTAAAAAAAAAAAAAAAACTCCCAATGATGAAGAAATGTCAGAAGGACATAGGAACAAACTGAGACACTCTCAATGATTATTTAGATCTTAATTTCCTGTGATTTTTTTTGACACTTGAAAGCATTTTAGACTTATTTTATATATTTTTTCTGACTATGAACTCAACTTTGAGAATATATTAAACACATGTGATTTGAGCCACACTAGATTTTTATCATACTTAGTTTTCTTCTATATGTGCCTGGAATGTTAAAGTTCTAGGTGAACTTATCAAATGCCTTTGCAGCATCTTTTGTTGTGATTTATGGAATTTTTTCTTTAATTTTTTGATGTAATGAGTTATGCTGATAGATTTCTAATAATGAACTAGCCTTGAATCACTGGAATAAACACTACTTAAAATATTATTTTACTACCCTGCTAAGTGTTTTATTTTAAAAGTTGCCATTTTTCTACTACGGGGTGGGTATGTAGTTTTATTTTTGTACATTTGCCAGATATAAAGTTTTGGTATAAAAATTATGCTAACTTCCTAAAGTAAATGGAGAATGTATAAGTCAGCACAGATGCATTTATTCTGCAAAAACAAACAGAAAATTTTGGTGAGTTATAACAACAAATCTGCAAATATTGACCCAATATTTTACTATATTTTAGTATAATCTGTGTTCTTGAGTGGTGTGTGTACGTGTGTGTGTGTGATTCAACCATCTTAATTTGATCTGTGAGCTTTCTGTTGCATGGTCTCTGGGGTAGTTTGCCTCATTTTATAGAGAAATATCTGGATTTTTTTCTAAAACACAACTGTAGGCCACCTCCTTGCATAGGAAGCATGCCTTAGGTATCTGGGCAAAAAATAACTTACTACTTGAAGTTTTCTGTCAAAAAAATGTCAATTTTGCTTCTTATATACTTGATATCTTAAGCCCCTGGA
This sequence comes from Tapirus indicus, assembly GCA_031878705.1. Classification (NCBI taxonomy): domain Eukaryota; kingdom Metazoa; phylum Chordata; class Mammalia; order Perissodactyla; family Tapiridae; genus Tapirus; species Tapirus indicus. Next base: position 8,447,894 of record CM062933.1, read on the forward strand.
TCTCTTTTCAGTTGTCAAAGATAACATGGCTACTTGATTGAGACTGAGCTCTTGACAACATCTAACAGACAACATTGGATGCCAGACTGGCTGGGTGCGATTCAGACATCACCACCTATTCACAATACATCTTTGAACAAGTCTTTTAATGAGACTGGGCCTTAATTATATCCTTTGCAAAATGAGAATAATAAAATCCTCCCACTTTAGGTTTTAGGTCTCACAAGTCAGGAATATGTTTGTTTCTTAAAATCTTTAAGTCTGCAGTACATAGAAGATAATAAGTGTTGAAAAATTAATGCTTCTCTCTGTTTTCTAAGTTCTAACTCTATCAGAGAAAACTTTTCAATGTGTTAAATAAGTTACACCTTGGTTTTACATAGAAGGTCATCAGAAAAAAATCCATTTAGCTGTAGTCTTCTCACGAATTTACTGATTTGAAAAACACTCATTTGGAGCCTACAGACTAGATTTTAATCTAGTGCCCCTAGAGACTTGCAACATTAAAAATATATTACTTAATATCCATTTTATAATGATCCATATAATGCATCAGTCCACGTATACAGTAGCAAGAAAAATAAATGTCTCTTCAGATAAAAGCACAATATAATTTGAAACCAAATCAGTGTTTACAAGAATTAACCTAGTCAAGTTACAAAGTGACATCCACAACTCTGCTTCTAATAATCAATCTTATTTTGATTATATTTTTAATTTTCTCATTTTATGTTTTGTTTAATTTTATATTCTATCACAATTATTACAGTGTGAAGGATATTAGTAAAATAAATCAAAAACAAAATTCAACTAAAAGGTGTAGTAATGGTATCAAAATGAACATACAAGAATGACATTGAACAGCTGATAAAATTGCTGGTAGATATTCAATGTCTTCCCTTTTGCTTAGCTGTATGTGTTCAGAGTTTGGGTTTTTTTTCTTTTTTATTCTTCTGAGGAAGATTCGCCCTGAGCTAACATCTGTGCTAATCTTCCTCTATTTTGTATGTGGGTTACCTCCACAGCATGGCTGATGAGTGGTGTAGGTCTGCCCCTGGGATCCTAACTCATGAACCCAGGCCGCCGAGGCAGAACACTCCAAACTTAAAAACTATGTCCCGGGACTGGCTCCATGTTTAGGGTTTTCTTTAAAAAATAAACTTGTTGTATAGTTTTATAAACAGTGATGTGATGGTAAATGCATAACAACCAGGTTTGGGGGCACTGAAGAGCCCTGCTTTGTAGCATTTGCTGACTTCAAGCTATCAGCATGAAGTCACTGAACACAGCGTTGGGAAGAGATGCTCAGAAGCTCACTGGTTTATAGTATTTCCACCATGCAGAGGCAATAGATGTAAATAATCTCAAGAGCAGAGATAATGCTAAAATGCAGTAAAATAAATAGGAAGTGATGAATTTTTAGAATTTATTAGCTTTGTTTTAATATAATTTATTTGTTCGTTTATGTAATTTAATATTTAACCATGGATGTGTTTAACTGGCTCATAAAATTCCTGAAAATTTAACCATCTGCACTCCTAGGCAGGTATGAGCCAGCCCTAGCACACAATGACCTGTATATATCAACATACATGTTTTAAATACCTTCTGAATAACTGTGTTTATACTTTTGCAAATGTTGACCCAAATTTCCAAAATTGCCTTTCAGTTCCTTCAGAAAGACTACCTCCGTTGTCAGTTATAATGAAACTTAATGACATCACTCTCAAGGTATAAACTTCAAAGTTTTTCTTTACACTCTACAGTAATTTAGAGAAGGTAAATGAGCTATAGATAATTATTAGCATAGCATCTCATATTTATTCTAAACCAACTGCAGTAATGAAGTCCCTGCTTTCCACACAGGCCTGTGAAAATACATTGCTAACAGTAAAAGAAAAATCCATCTCTAAGGGTTAATAAATATAATCTTAAACTCCCATAGTTTCTTTCAGGTGACACTACAGTTGGAAGAATGGAAACGGGCAAGATAATTTCAGGAATGAGGGGCAACACTCCATTGTGAGTGTCTAACCTTGGAGAGGAAGCAGAAAGAAGGGATTCACTAATGGCAAAATTCTGCCACTTTTACAATTTTCCTTCTGGTTGGCTCCATATGATTCAAGTACTCCAGAAAAGGAGGGAGAAGACTGTTGGAGATGGGTACCTGGCAGGGAAGCTGGTGGAATCCTGTTAAGAAAAGAAAGCGCCTAGTTAAACATTATTAGAGACTTCCTTTGAAGCTCAACTAGATTGATAGCTTTTTAAGGATGTGGTGAAAAGTGTTATCACGTGAAAATTTCAAAACTAGACTTAAACGGTGTTAGAAAATATGCTGTAGGGAACTGTTCAAATTTAGCAGGGGAAATACTAAATGACCTAATAGGCCATTTCCTCCTCCAAATTCAATGGTGCTATAATTTATGTATTTTGGCTCAATTAGAGCAGAAGGTCACATAAGGTTTTTAAATCCTGTATTTTTTCTAGGTTCACATGATGTCTGCTTTTAAACACTAAATATTTTTAATGCTAAAGCTTTCAGCACTACAAAATGTCTACTATTTACTATAGGGTTTGAGGCATCCTTACAGCTTACTATTACTTTTATTGACACTTGAAGGAGAATTCAGCTACAAGATTTAAAGCTTCTAATGACAGTACTTTAAAAATTATTGCTAAGAATTTATATGGGAAAAGTGGCCAGTTTTTGTTTGATTGTTTTAGTTTTGAAAGAAGTTACTTTTTATAAGAACAGCCAGACATGAATTTCAGGTCCACAAAACCAAAGTAAAATGTAGAAATGAGGCAATAATAAGATTATTTCAAAATGCACTTTTCTCTGAATTATGTGGTTTAAATATATGGCTATTTTAAAACGTATGATGTTATATTTCCACCTTAATTTATTTGGGTAATAACTTTAATCATATACTTTATTTAGAATGGATAGCACTAGAAGGATATTTCAGATTTGGGGAGGGTGGAAGGAAGCAAGGTAAAAAGGAAGGAAGGAAGGAAACATGGAAGGAAGGAAGGAAAGGAGTCCTAAACAATCATTGCATTTTTTATTCCGTCATATTGGACACATGATTTCTGCTGGTATGGGTTTTAAAATGATTGACTAGCAAAGCACAACTCTGGATCCTCAGTTTCTTCATCTATAAAATGGGAAAAGTGGGTTGGATGATCTCTAGGGTCTTTTCCAAGTCTAAATTATCATTACGCTACTAATATGGATAAACCAAATAATGTACAAAAAAATCCTATCAATTTGAATGACAATTTTCCTTTTAGATAACAATACAACAATAATAATAACCACCACCAAACCCACCTGAGCTCTGCATCCCCTCTAGCTTCTACCCTATTTTCCTCCTTTCATTTCAACCAGGACCATGGAAAAGTTACATACACTCCTTTTTTTCATGAACTTACCATTAAATTATTTTTCAGTTCACTACAACCTTCTTTCTGTCCCTGCCATTCACTAAAACTGCTCCTGCTAAAATCACCCACCACTTTCTAACTCTCAAATCTGATGAACACAAAAATAAGTTTGATCTTGACTTCTTCACGATATTTAATAACAGTGGTCCTCTCTCCTTACTGAAAACTTTTCTTCCTCTGACTTCTTTTTCATTTTTGTATTCCTGAAACCTAGTAACGTATTCAGCAAAGAGTAGGTTCTAGGTGAAGGCTTTTTGAATAGATGAAGTGCTTAAAGTAGCTTCCCCTCCCCCCAGTTTCGTTTCAGTCACAAAATCAAAGATACACTCTTCCTAATCGTGACTGTAATACCCCACATTTCTATCCATAAGCTAAAGAGTAAGAGGTACCTAGGTGACCTTTCTGGTTTTGCTTTTTATAACTTGGGATTTGGGTATTTTTTTCCTACCCACTCAGGTTCCACCTTGGCTTCCTCGCTCTCCAGACTGTCCCAGACCTGGCACTGAGTGTGGCTGCTCGGCTTTCATCATCTGTCCTGGCCAGCGGAATGTTCCTTCTGATGCTCCTTGGCTGGCTGTGGCTCCCTACTTTCATTTTCACTAGGGGCACAGCCATTCACCAGCTTCCACTGGAAACATTTTTCCAGACATTCCTTCAGGATAAGTGCCATTTCTGTAACTGGCCGCTGGATTTCGTCACTATTTGTTATGCTTCACTGTCCTCAAGTTTGTCCTTTTCAGCTTCACAACCACAATAAAGAGGTTTCATTTCATTGCTTTGTTTTTATCCTTGAGTGAAGGAATTGTTTGTATTTTCTGTACCCATATGTAAGAAAACATGTACTTTTTCTCATTGTAACCTCCTGCTTCTCCTATTTTCGTTGCTTTTCTTTCTCTTTATATTTCTCCTTCTTGTGAGTCTTCATAGGGATGTGTCTTGATTTGACAAAATCATGATCATGGACTTTAAATTTTAAAAATAAATTTATTTAGTTCCCAACCACAATGATAGAATCTTCCCTCTTTTCTAGTTGGAATTCTTAATTAAAAAAAAAAAAGGTATAGGTCTAAGATTGTTTTGAAATTTCTGCAAGGATTGAACCCTCAACATCTTCTTTGATACAAAAATCTGAGCTCAGTCTTATCCTTTGATAAATTTCTTATCTTTTCCCACATTTTTATTCTCACCCAGAATAAAACTAGGAGGGAAATAAAGTTTGAGTCACTCCTGGGCCCAATCTCATTTGAAGTGTCTGTAACTCCATATTTCTGATTTGGAAACATACCCATTTTTCTCTGAATAAATTGTCTCCTGAGGAATCCTTCAGAAAACCAAAGGAGTTAACTTTCATAACACAGTCTATTTTAGAAAGGATTAGAAGATGGTAAGATTTGCTTTGATTTGGGTGTCTTGTGTGTTCCTGATGCAATGACCTGTCTGGCTCTAGATGACTTCTTCCCTTACTGTTTCTCCTGCAAGAAACAGCAGAGAGCTCGAGGGCTCTCTAATAGGGTATTCATAGGAACAGAGTTGCTGTTAAATATTTAATTTCCCTGATGATATTCTGAGAGAAGCTTTCAATAACAAGACATTTTAAAGTCGGCCGTTTTAGGTATATAAAAACAGATGCTCAACCTATCTTAAAACTCACAAAGGAAAGCAATCGCATGTTGAAATCAGAGTGTTGTAGAATCATGCTTTCGAGTTTCATTCCTATCTACTCCTATGGAGAATACTGCCACAGAAAGTCTGAATGTTTTCCGAATGTGAAAATTTCTTCTTGTGCTGTTTCCATAATGTTGGTTGGAGTAGTAGTTTATTTATGGATATTGGACTATGTTCTGAATAAAATCTGTTCCTTTCATTTATTCTGCCCTACTAAAGTAAATTTCATCCTTAAAAATCAGTCCATTTCAATAACGTAATTGTTTGGGGATGTCTTTCTTCAAAACGGTAATGTCTCAAATTCTATGAAAGATTTAAATAGTCCTATGAAAATGAAGTCAAATAATTTGCTGAAAATTCCAGTTTGCTGCTTTTTTTCTAAAAAAAGGTGTTACCTTATGAAGTTATTTCTTGGCATCAGTAGAAGACCATGACTCAGAATGAGTAGACGTCTGTGTGTCATAGGATGTAAAGGGGTCATGCTCTGTCAAATTAGCCAGGTGGGAAGAAGCAGAGCTGTCCTCTTGTGGAGAAAGTAAAATAAGGCTCATGTATTTTTTAAGAGCCAACTCTCTCTACATAAAACTTTGCTATACTTGTGGTCTTCCTGTGAAAGAGAATACCTTTATATTCACAATTTTTAGATAGAAGGTTGGATAACACACCAGATTTTTATACCTGTGTATGTGTGAATTGCTGCAGCCATAGGTAAGTGGCCGATGATGGTGGCAAAGCTAGTAGTCAAAGCAAGACTAAAAACAAGTAATGAGCATCAGTCTGTGGAAGCTTTTCTATCCCAGAGCTCAAGCAAGTTGGGGTTTCCAGATATTGCAGTGAGTCCAGGACCTGAACGTAGGCTGAGGATTTTTGCAGAAAACTACAACCAAAAGCAACAGGTAGCTGATGCATCAAAGATTGGCAGACCTAATCTTGAGGCAACCGCTGCCCCACCTCTGGTAAATTGGTGAGTAGATTAGTTCAGTAGTATGACTTGAAATATGGGTAGATGCTGAAAATAAAGTGCTAACAGTCTTATATGGTTTTATACACTGGGAGTTTATCAGCGCCTGGGAAATAATATCTATTTCACCATATCAAAAGCTGCTAAGTTTTGTGGAGGTGAAGAGTGAGACTAAAATTAGTGTTATGTGTGTTTGTCTGAAGTTAGCACATTCCTCTTGTTCATATTTGAGAACTTTGTAAGATAACTAATATTATCTTGTAAAGCTATCAGACTATTATTTTGCTACCATTTTCACATGGGTATTATCATTTTCCACATTTAGTAATAAGGAAAACAAGGTCAAGAATGGTCAAAGGACTTGTCCAAGATCTCACAGTCAAAAGCAATAACATTTTACTGAAATCAAGATTTTTTGTGTCCAGAGCTCCTGTTCTTTCCACCATCCACACTGCCTCCAGGATAGGCACACTGGATGATTTTCAAAATTCTGAGGAAGCAGCAAATGTGTTTTTAATTCCATTAAAATAAAGAGCATACAAAGTATATGGTTTCCTTACTTGGAAATAGCTGAAGTAATTTTGCTTTTCCTCCTCCACTTGCCCTAAAGACAGTTTACACTTGGTCGGACCACACAAGAAAAGGTTCAAGAAAAACAGATATTTTTCAAGAAAGATCTAAGTAACTGAAAGCAGGGATAAGGATGGAAACTATTTTTCAAAATAAGTATATCATTTACCCTTTGGTAAGCTAGAATATACATAGTCATATCCATTGCATTTTGTAGTTCTCAGGCTTAACAGAATCGCTTGTACAGCAATGCTGAGATTCAAAAGCAAGCTGGCACACATAAGCATGTGATAATATGCATGCTCTACTTATAATATTTTCATTTTATTACTGCCTTGTAAAATGTTGGCCCCATAATCAAACTTATAAAATAATGAAAAGTGCCATTCATTTTGTCTCGTGGTTTTCATGGAAAACTTTGCAGTTCTTTATAAGACAGTTTCAAATGACTGTTGATTGAAAATGCATGTTCAAAACCAAGTATGTACTACAGGGAGATATGGGCTACAAAATGAAAAGGAAAATATTATTGCAAAGCATGTTATATAGGGCATATATATTTTCAAACACTTTCACGTACTTTTTATTCCCTCTTATTAAATGAGTAAAACACTTTTGTTGAGTCATTTCTTGGTCACAGATATTTATTGAGAACTGACTGTGTGACAGGCACTATTGGTAGGCACAGTGGACCCAGTTATGAACAATGTAGGTCTTTGCATATGTGAAGTTCACACCGTAAATGAGAAAAGGTTTTGTAAATCACAACTCACTATACAAACATTAAGAAAGAGCAACTGAAGCTCTTTTGATTGACTTCCTGAATTACCCAAACTCTAGATTCTCTCTGTAAAAATACAGTGGTAGATGTCTATGGTGCCCAGACATTCTTGGTAGGGGCATGATCTGCAATCTACTTACACACCTTTGCTTCTGAGAGAGCTGAGACACTTATCAAGAATTAGTTGTGTTTCTTCTCGAAACTATTTATTCTAGTCATGTGTCTCTATAAATGTGTTGGTTAACATGTATATTAGTATATAATTAAATATTTTAATTAAATTTTATGCAAACTAATAAAGTAAAAGTGCAAAAAGAGAGTGTTGCTTATGCTAAAAACTAACTTGAGGGGCTGGCCTGGTGGTATACTTGTTAAGTTCGCACGCTCCACTTTGACAGCCCAGGGTTTGGATCCTGGGCACAGACCAACACACCACTCATCAAGCCATGCTGAGGTGGCATCCCACATAGAACAACTAGAAGGATGCACAACTATGACATGCAACTATCTACTGGGGCTTTGGGGAGAAAAAAAGGAGGAAGATTGACAACAGATGTTAGCTCAGGGCCAATCTTCCTCAAAAAAAAAAAAAAACAAACTAACTCAAATGCTTTGGAATGGTTGCTTCCAATTTTTTAGTCAAACTAAGAGTGAGCAAAACAAGTGCAAAAGATTGGTGGAAAGTAAATATATAGAATGACATCAAATTGCTTCCCAACTTTCTCTATTTTGCAAAACACAAAGCTACTAGTTGAGAGCAATGTATTATGGGGGTCTTTATTTCTTTTTTATTGTGGTAAAATACACATTACATAAAATTTACCATTTTAACCATTTTAAAGTATACAGTTCAGTGGCACTAAGTACATTCACAATGTTGTGCAACCCTCACCAATATCTAGTTGCAGAACTTTTCATCACCCCAAATGGAAATTCTACATCCATTAAGCAGTCACTCCCCATTACCCTCTCCCTCCAGACCCCGGCAACCATTAACCTATTTTTTGTCACTATGGATTTGTCCAGTCTGGATATTTCATATAAATAAAAATCATATGATATGTGGTCTTTTATGTGTGGCTTCATTTACTTAGCATAACGTTTTCAAGGTTCTTCCACATGTAGCATGTGTCACTACTTCATTCATTTTTATAGATGAATAATATTCTATAGTATGGAAATATCACATTTTGTTTATGCATTCATTTGTTGATGGACATTTGGGTTGCTTCCACCTTTTGGCTATTGTGAATAGTGCTGCTATGAACATTTGTGTAAAATATTTGTTTGGGTATGTGTTTTCAATCCTCTTATAGGTTCTTAGGAGGGGAATTGCTAGATCATATAGTAATTCTATGTTTAACATATTGAGAAACTAATGTTTGTGTTTTGGTGTCATATTTAATAAACCATTGTCAATCCAGGGTCATGAATATTTGCTCTTTGGTATCAGAGTCATACTACCTCATGGAATGTGTTAAGTATTCTCTCCTCTTCTGTTTTTTGGAAGAGCTTGAGAAGGATTGGTGTTAATTCTTCTTTAAATGCTTGTTAGAATTCACCAGTGAAGCCATCCAGTCCTGGGCTATTCTTTGTGGGGAGGTTCTTGATTATGGCTTCAGTCCCTTTATTTTTCATTAAATCTTCTCAGATTTTCTATTTTTCCTTGAGTCAGTTGTGGTAGTTTGTGTGTTTCTAGGGATTTGTCTATTTCATCTAGGTTACTAAATTGTTGGCATACAATTGTTCACGGTATTGTCTTAAAATCCTCTTAATTTCTGTGAGGTTGGTAGTAATATCTCCACTTTCAATTTTTATTTTAGTTATTTGTGGCTTCAGTCTTTGTCTCTTAGTCAGTCTAGCTAAAGTTTTGTCAATTTTACTGATCTTTCTAAGAATCAAATTTTGGTTTTCTTGATTTTTTTCTACTGTTTTTCTATTCTCTATTACATCTATCTCCTCTTTAATCTTTGTTGTTCCCTCTATCTGCTAATTTGGGTGTTAATTTGCTCTTCTTTTTCTAGTTCCTTAAGGTGTAAAGTTAGTTTATTGATTTGAGGTCTTTTATTCTTGTTTATATAAACATTTATAGCTATAAATTTCCCTCTCAGTCCTGCTTTTCCTGCATCACATAAGTTTTGATATGCTGTGTTTTGCCTTCATCCTCTCCAAGTATTTTTTATGTACTTTGTGATTTCTTCTTTGACCCATCGAGAGAGTAAAAGTATGTTGGTTTATTTCCACATATTTTTAAATTTTCCAGTTTTTCTTCTGTTACTTTTTTTTTCCTTTCAGCAGTTTAAATATGTCATCCCACTATCTTTTGTTCTCCATGGTTTCTTCTAAGAAATTATATAAATTATATGCTAATGTTATCGAGGATCCTTTGTACATTATAAGTTGTTTCTCTCTTGCTGCTTTCAAGATTCTCTATCTTTGGTTGTCAACAGTTTTATTATAATGTACTCTGTGCAGACATCTTTGAGTTTATCTACTTGAAATCCATTGGGCCCCATGGACACATTTTTCATCAAGTGTAGGAAGTTTTTTACTATTATTTCTTTGTATATTCTCTATGATCTTTTCTCTCTCACTTCTCATTATGGGACTTCCATAATGTGTGTGTCCATATGCTTGATGGTGTCACAGAAGTCCTGAGACTCTATTCACTTTTCATTCTACTTTCTTTCTGTCTTCAAACTGGATAATTTCAACTGATTTATCTTCAATTTTTCTGATTCTTTCATCTTTCTGCTCAAATCTGCTGTTGAATCCCTCTAGTGAGTTTTTCTTTTCAGCTATTATACTTTTCTGCTCCATAATTTCTATTTGATTCTTTTGTATAATTTCTCTTTACTGATATTCTTTGTTTCCTAAGCCATTGCTCTCCTGTTTCCTTTAGTTATTTGCAAATAATTTCCTTTAGCTCTTTGAGCATGTTTAAGAGAATTGATTTAAAGTCTTTGTCTAGTAAGGCCAATGTCTATGCTTCTTCAGGACAGTTTTTGTTCTTTTATTCCTGTGTATCAGCCATATTTTTTTGTCTCTTTGCATGTTTCATAATTTTTGCTGAAAAGTGGATATTTTGAATATTATTATGTGCAAAAACAATCACTCTCCAAGTCTTTTCAGGTTGATTCTGTATTGGGGCATTCCTCAACACTTCTCCAGACTATTTACAATTTTGTTTTAAAATTCACTTCCCGCTCGCACTGAGCCTAAAGGTCAGCCAGAGTTAAAAGCTTATGGGCTGCCCAGGTCTTTTCTGAGTATGTGCCCTGTTCTGAGCTTTGTAGGTTCTGCTGTATGTGGTAATTTTTCAAAGCCCCCATTCTCCCCCCAAAACTCACTCCCCAGCTTTTCTTCTCACGATATGGCATGTCTATTGTTTACCCCAACTGGTATTTTTCACCCCAGGTAGCAGTGGCTTGTTCATTTGGCTTTCATTGTTTTTGAGGACTGTGTAACTGCTCAGCCCTGAGAGAGTTCTGAGTTAGGCAAAACAAAAGGAAACTCCATGCAGCAGTCCTTCAGGGAAACCCTAATCAAGTAAAAACAAATATGCACAATTCCTTGGGACCAAGGTCCACTCTGTTCCATCTGGGATCAGGAACCACAATAGGAACACTGGCTGTCATCTTCAAGATCACTGCCACACCAGGGAAAGGGGTGGATCTAGGTTTGTTAAAATGCTACAAATATATCCTATTCTGTTTCAGTGGGCTTTTTCTTTGCTAAGCATCCTCTTAGATGCTGTAAGCCTTTGACTATCTTCCTACATTCTAATAAGGTTATTCTGACTTTCTTGACAAGTTTTTAGGGGTTTCTGGGTAGGGATGGCCCCCAGATGTCCCTACTCCAACATTTCACTGACTTCCCTCCTGAGTGTTTTTTACACAAGAAGAATAGTCAGAAAGCCAGAGTAGACCTTTAGCCAAAGGAAAATCCTGACCTTAGTCAAAAACTGAAAAATAAATATTAATTTAAATTTTACATTAAATAAAATGTGTATAGTTTGTGTATAATTTTTGATTCCCCCCAGATCTTTTTCGGTTTCTCAAGTGTCAGTCTTTATTGCATGAAGTAAGAGATTTTTTTTTACTGTATTGTAAATTAATTCTCATAAGAATTATATGAGATTGGCAGAGGAGGCAGAATTATGACCACTTTAAAAATACAGAATCTTAGGATCTAAATCCTTAAGTAATATGCCCAAGGATATATTTCAGAAAGCAACAGAATGTAGAAGAAATAAATACTATTACTTCTGAGACTCTATTAAATTTCAGGCTTTTTGTGTACATTAACTCATTTAATTTTCATAACAACTCTGAAAGTTAACTTCTTTAGGTACAAGGATGGAGATCAAGGGTAGGGGCGGAAAGCTGCAGAGGAGAGATTTGCATCCAGGCTTGTCTGACCCTGAAGTTCAAGTTCCATTCATGAGTCATGCTGCTTCTCAAGGGGAGGAATATAGGAATTGTCCCTGGGTCCTCTTCAATTAATTAATATAATGGATTAAAGCTATATGAGTTCTTAAGAATATTTAAGTGGGCTAACATTGATTCCCATGGTGTTTTTTTCTAATAAAAATGCAACATCCACTAAAACCACTGTTTGCCATTATTTCCTAAGGCTACTCCTATGTCTGACTATGACCAAGAAATTTCACTCCAAGTGATATAAGAGTATGTGTCCTACCAAAGACACGCCCAGGAATCTCTATAGCAGCATTTTCATAATATCTACAGAGAAAAATATGAATGAATTTCACAAACATGATGATGAGCATACAAAGCCAGACAAAATTGTGTCTGCATGATTTCATTTATATGAAGTTCAAGAACAGGCAAAATTAATCTAGGGTAAAAGAAATCAGAATAATGGTTATCTTTAGTGGTTTTGCAGGTGGGTATCCACTAGAAATGGGCCCTAAGAATGCTTGGGGGGTGCTGGAATGTTCTGTATCTTGATCTTGTTGGTGGTCATTCAGGTGAATATGTATATAAAAACTCACAAAGCTGTATGTTTAACATTTGAGCATCTTACTCTATGTATGCTATATCTCAATCTAAAAACTTGGAAAAACAATAAATGATTTCTTCCTTAAGTTATGACACGAAAAACTAAAGTCTTTTACTATTTCTTCCTATTGTCTGAACGGCTTATCTAAAATAAAGCATTTTTAAATGTTATCCTTGTTTGGACATTTATTACTAATGTATAAAATAGTAGAACACCAAAAGAATATCTTTTGTGATTTCTTGAACTGGTAATTGATTTATTTCTACCTCTTTTGCTGTAATAGACTAACTCAGTTCACAACCACAATATCTTATGCTAATTTATGTAAAAATAATGCTATTGCGTACCACATATACGAGTAACATGTTTGATTAAAACAACATGCAATTGGACTAATAGCTAAATGTTTCTAATATTTTTAAGTTGAGAAGACCAATCAATACTTTGTGAAACCACTAATTAATGGAATTTTCTTATCTGAAGCCTTTAGATCCCTTTCCTTTCCTAATGAACACGTATTCCTATAGCAACTAAGTACTTTTTCTGTCTGTGAATGGATTCCATTTCTATTTATCTATAAAGACATGACATAAAAATAAACTCAAAATTATTTGTTCAGTCTATAGTCTGGCGTAATGTATTCTGCATTGTCATCTTTTACCAGTATTAGAACCTTCTGTGTCCATATGTCAGGCAATATTTGGCATGGGTACTACAGCAAGAACCCAAGATATTCATGTCAGAAAGTAGGGGAATGTAAAACTCACTAATGTTCTGGGTTATTTCGCCAAGTATTGGCTACACAAACAGTGGAAAATGAAGTATCTTCTTTCTGCCTCACTTCTATTTTCCTATGGTAGCATGTTACCATAAACAAGTAACAGATATTATGCTAAATTGAAGTTGTGTCATCTAATAAGACTGGGAAACTCTGTGTTGAATAAAATATAAAAGACTTACCAGTGTCTTTAATCAATTAATGTACACTGTAAATCTCTAAGACGTTTACAGCATTTTCTAAGCTTATTTGACCGTAGAAATTTTTTAGAAAATATAATTTTTAGGAACTATTTTAAAAGGCTCGTTCTTTGTTTATATTAAAAATGGTTCTTTACTATTTGCCATTGGCTGTTCTACCTTACCAAAGTTTGTTTATATCACACATTGACATTATATGGTGATTAATAAAGAGGATAGATGTAAACTAAATTTAAACTTTAAAGAGAATTGCAGTTTTTAAGCAGTTATTAGTAGTGGAATTCCACGCTCCCGCCAAAAAATCACAAGTGAAGTCCCAAAACATATAAGAGTAGAGCTGACTTTTTTGGTAAGGATTGAATCTACCATCCAACCTACTTCACCCTTGCATACACCATCATTCACCATTCTGAGACTCTTATGTGGAAACCTAGATTTTTCAAGTAAAAGGCCAAGAAAGCAATGACCTAATTCCACTTCAGTTTCAGTTTAAGGAGCTAACATTTTTGAGAGTGATCTGCAACCTTAAGGTCGCAGAAGAGATTGATGGTAGAAAGAATCGAAGAGCCCTACCTCTTACTGTATTGCCTTTCCGTCCTGTCTTCCTGGCACACCATTTTATGTAAAGCACCAGCTAATGTAAAACAAAATGTAAAACACATTCTTCTTTGGAAACGAGTGAATTGTTTGTTTCCATATGTAATTTTACATTCTCTTAAAGCAATTAATAGAAGTAGTTTTTCTTAAAGATGACTTTAGGTTGATCAGTTAACAACTGCTTCAATCCTTGTGATTTCAATGAATTGGAGGGAAGATCTATATTTAAACATAAAGTGAAGATAATCTTCTAGTCAATTCAGTAGTTTCAATATTAATAATTAGATAAATTAGAATATTCTAATTCTAAAACAATATTAGAATGTCTAAAATAATGACTGAAAGTTCTTATAAGTGTTTTTTTCTCTATCCAGAAGAGACTGCAAATAATTTTCATTTAATCACAATGGCATTTATTAAGACAAGTGGTTGGATAGGTTTTTCTCCCTATCCCTTTTCCCACACTGGAGTAGTGTTCTTTTCCACATCCCTTCTGAAGTCCTGGCCTGTGCCAAGCTAGAATAATAGAACTGAATCTGTAGTACAATAGAGAAAAGCAAAGAAGACTCAGCTAGCATAATAACACCTTGAAATTATGCCATGAGAGCTAGTCAATATTAACAAGGAAGACATGTGCTTGCTTTGTAAATATTTCACTCTGATGCCTGGAGATCTGAAATATCACCAGTTCCATCCCACCCCCACTGTCCTCATCAACCTCCAGTTCCAAATGGAAAACACTGACTGAGAATCAGGACCCTAGGGAAGAGAGAGGGATTAAAAAGACTGAAGCCACTGTGGGAAGATGACAAGGGAAAGAGACAACAGAGAAAGGATGATAATGGAAAGGGATAATATACGGATCATTGGAACCAGACAGGTAAAAGAAATAATTGCTCCATACCTTTACTTGGGACTGTCTTGATAAACTAGTCATAGAGTGAGCAATGGTTGATGACCTGTTCTGTACTATCGTGTTCAGTTACGTTCCTTTCTCTCGGCCTTTACAATAATAACACCCAAGTGAAAGCGGTGCTTTCACTTCTAAGCACATTCATGTTGAATTGAATGTTAGAGAACAAATACTTCTCAGTTGAAATATTATACTAGGCAGCTAATGCTTCCAAAATAGTTTAGACTATCTGTTCATAAGAGTAGTATAATTCTAACAGTGTGTTGTTGTATTCAGCAGAAAGTTTTCAGTTTGTTGGAAGTGGATATTGCCACCCCTAAGAATTATCTCATTATTTTGACACTGTATTTGCTTTTTCCCCTCTGACAATTTGACTATTTTTATAACCTTGCTCTTTCATGGCATTTCTCTTGTTATTTGAATTGTGTACTTTATTCCTCACCAGAAACAAACTCTCCATCACGTTGGATCTCATTTAGTTACCATCTCTCACTATGTGAAATAACTAATGGTCTTGAGTTTTTCAAGCACTCAACCTCATTGAAATAACTGCATAATATTGTTTTCCTTTCTAATAGCATTATACAAGTTTATGGCGTTCAAGGCAAATTATCTTTTAAGGAATAAGCACAATGACAAGATTTACTATACTACTTGGAACAATAAAACACTTGTCCACTTAGTTAACAAAATCCCACTGCATCTGGACTGGATTAATTTGTTTTGCTAAGGAAAGATGAGGGAATTAAAATCTTTTGTGGGTGAAATAAGTGACTATCCACTCAGGTATGGAAAAATAGTCAATATTCTAAAGAAACTAATGAAGTCTGGAACTAGAGAGACAAAATTCTACAAGTTAAGATGAAATGCTTAAAATTTAAATCCATAACTGTAATAAATTATCAAAATTTGTATAGCTGAAGAAATTTTGTGTCATATTAAATGTCTCAGTATAATAAAATAGCAGTTATAAACATAACACTGCTCTGAACACATGCAATAACTACTTGAATTGTATTGAATAGTATAGGAAAGCAGTTTATAAGGAAAACAAGATCTATGAAAAGGCCATGGAGAAAAAGTTCTTCCAGAGATCCAATTCTATTATAAATGTATAATTAATGTATTTCAGAATTTAACAATGCAAGATAGTGTTTCATGAAAGTTACCTATAAGTTTACTTTGGATTGAGATCTTTTCATAGCATTAAAATATGATCAGATGAAATGTGACATTATCATTAATTACAGCACAGCAAATACTGAAATTTAGGTTATTTGAAAAAACAATTCCTACTTATAACCTTATTAGTTCTGTAAACAATCATCTTCTACACACTAAAACACTCTTAGAAATTCAAAAGAGACTTTCTATTTAGAGTCTCAGTCTAGAATCATGACTCTAGATGTAGACTCTAGATGGACCTTTACCTGTGTTCTTACAGCATTGACTATTGTCTTCATATTGAGCTGAACTGAAGAGAAGACGTCATATTCATTCATTTACTCAAAAACATTTACTGAGTCTATATTAGGTGCAACATACTGGAAGACATTAAAAGGTAAATAAAGCAGCATTCTTAACTCAATAGTAAAAGAGGTGAGTCATCAGCATAATAGTTCTGATAAGGGGTAGAAGATGATAATTGCTATAGGAGACATGCAAATGCAGTGATCTCTGGGTGGTGCAGATTGTTTCTGGCTGAGAGTTTCAAAGAAGATTGCACTGGAGGAGGTGAGGTTTGAGGAAGACATTAACAGAGATCTACATGGGGCATTTTAAGTGGAAGAAAGGTCTTGAGCAGAGTTACAGGGGCAAAAGACTTGGGAGTGTTTAGGAAAGAGCAAATATTTAAATTCAAATACTGCTTCAGGATTGTTAGCAGCAGGTGACAGGTTAGTGCGAGATTGTGGAAGTCCCCGAGAAGTAGCCTAGGGAGAAAAAACTTTTATTTTTTAGGCAGCAGGAAATCACTAAAGATTGGAGAAGAGGTGGGGTGATCAGAGCATCTTAGGGAGATGACTCTGGCTGCTGATATCACACATAAATCCAATCATGTCAACCCTCTGTTCTGAATGCTCTAGTGGCCTCCCTTCTCCCACTTCTCTCCTCTTTATGATGAACTTCAGCCATACTGGCATCCATGCTAATTCATCAATCCATCTCTCACACTTCCAGCTTCACAGCTTTTGCTCTGGCCATTCCCTCAGTCTGGAATGGTTTTCTCTCACATAGCCACCTGTCTATACCTATTCATAATTTTTTGCTCCAATGTCACCTCCTCAGTGAGCTAATCTGACCATTTTATTAAAATTGTAACACTCTTCTCCACAGGGATCCTGTTCTTGGGATCCCTAGAAGGCCCCACATATGACAAGCAAGCACAAAATAAATTTATAGAAATGTCCATGGGTGTCTCTGTCACTTAGAATCCAGCACTAGTGCTGGTACGCTATGACCCATAACATCAAACATCTATTTTTGTGACTAGCACCATTCAGGCTCAAATTGGCTGAATATCTGAAGGAGCTAAAGTTTGTGGGTTGTGTCAGTGAAAACTTCAGATGATACCGATGCTACTTCATAGTGGGAAGAAGACTTGAGCAGAACATTCAAATAAAAGAAAAGACAAATTAATTAACTTGTGAAATCATTCCTTTTAAATAGTGTGGATACTGTTTCTTGCATAAAGAAGTGTATTTTTCTAGTTGTGGCAAGCATCCATTTTCCTGTTTTGTTTTCTAACTTCTTGTTCCGGAGGTATTCACAAATTAGTATGATTTTATAAATGGCAGCTGAGAAACAGTCTGTAATGTTAAATAATTCACATTACTCTAAAGTTTTATGTATGAGTTTGTACATGTATACAGTCATGCGCTGCATAATAACGTTTCAGTCAACAACGAACCACATATACGATGGTGGTCCCAAAAAATTAGTAGCCTAGGTGTGTCACAGATTATACCACTTAGGTTTGTGTAAGTACACTCTATAATGTTCACATGAGGATGAAATCACTAATAGCACATTTCTCAGAATGTGTCCTTGTTCTTAAGTGACACATGACTGTATACATATTTACATATATTTATATAATCTAGACAGTATATGTGAAGTGTGATACTGATTATGGATGGATAGAGATATTGCTTTAAGAATTTATGAAAGTCAAAATAAAGTTATAGAAAGTTATATGATGAAATCAAAATATCTCGTAATATTTTCTACTTATCAACAATTTATCGTATGTGACCCCACTATCATGTTTGAACATGATATGTAAAATTCTGTCTTAATTTCAAATTTTACTATGGCTTTAAGGATTTCATGGACAAATCTAGTTGCTCCTGTCCCAACAGAGAAAAGTTACTCCAAATTGAAGCTTGTAAAAAAAAAACTATCTAAAAACTTCAATGACTTAGTAATGGTTGCCTAATTAGGCATTTCTATCAATACAGCATAAATTACTTAGAAATATTGATTTTTACCAACAAAATTAGTAATTTCATTGAAATAAAAGCAATAAAAATAAATTACATGAAACAAGTGTTTAATAAATTATAAATTATGTATGTCTTTTTAAAATTGCTCACCCAAACACCAGTAGCTCATTAACAAAACATCCAGACTTCTGCAATAAAAATTAAAATTTAGTAGTTTTTAATATTTTCCTTACTTTTAATCACATAAAAATCATTACTTAATGCATTTAAAAATTTGTATTATGAATATATTTTATCAAGGTGAGAAGATAAAACATATTTTACATGCTAGTTTGTTGGCTGTTTATGATATAAGGTATGTGAGCTTCCATTTGTACCTTTGCACTGGCCTCGCAGAAGAGAGCAACTGGATAGTGTACTTCCTAAAGAATTACCTTTCTCTCCTAAGACTCTTGAGGGGTATGGGTGTTTATGGGGTCTTGAGAAGGAGTCATATAGGGGCAAATCCACAGAGGCAGTATATTATCTGTCTCAGTGTTTCTCTTGAAAGAGAGATAAAGTTGCAAGACACCACTAGGATCTAAGCTTTAAAAATAAGTAAATGTCACCATGCAGATAAGCAAATCAAAAAATAAATATTTACTGGGGAGGAGGGAATGTGCCAAGCACAGTTCTGCTCTGAATTATTAGATGCAATACATATGTTATCCGATTTGACATCAAGGAAATAGTGTGAAGTAGGAGAGTTTATCTCCATTTTCAAACAGAGGAAACTCAGGCTTAAAGATGGTAACTAACTTTCCAGGGGCACTGCCTGGTTCTCTCTCATGATCCTTGCTATGCCTTGGTTCCTTTTCTTTCTGTTCCACAGGCCTTGGGGACTCATCCCCTTCTCTCCTCCTCTGTGTAAATGCCTCAATCCCCAAAGAGCTCTCTCCTCCAAGTATGACTGTGTTGAAATGGTAAGATGTAATGTTTCTGACTTCCTTCTTTCTTTTTGTTCCCCCAAGAGACCACTTTCTTTTCATGTTTTAAGGACTTAAATTTGAATCATTATGGAGAAGTAAAAAGGTGATAGCAAAATGAATGTGTGGGTAGTCTACAAAATTTATGAAGATTTTTACTGTCTTACTGTCATAGTGCCTGGCTTATAGTTTTTGATTTCCTATAAGGCATGAGATGTTAAGCTTCTGTCCTCAGTCTTGTTCTTTCGTTTTTTTCTGAAGATGAGCTTCCACATTCTTGCCGTTCCTCACACTATTTCCTTAACCTTCAATCACTGCCTTTAGGAAAAGGCCACTTGGGCAATCTTTTCCTTGTGGTGGACCTTCTGCATAGTATGAAAATTTCATCAGAGGAGACCATGCAAGAATCAGTTCTGGCAATGTAATCAGTGTTCCTGTTGTCTCAGGTGGGCTGCTTGCATCTTGGTGAACCCCTGAGCCAGGTGATTCCAAGTTCACTGGGCCTGCATCTTGTCTAGTCATTTCCTCACAGACTCAAAGCGAATTGGTGGCAGGCCTGAGCTGAAAGCTGACCCTGTCAGACCCCAAAGCCATTCTCTTTCTTCCACAACCACAGGTTCTTCTGTGTTGATCCTCTCAAGCCCATCGGGCAGCAGTGAGGTCCATGGCCCAGGTGATTGACTCTGCTGCTGACCGACTTGCGTGAATTCTCTTTGGTTCTTGAGCCAATAGCAGGACACACCACAGCACAGAGGAGATCTCACAGAGGTACTCAGGATGATTTGGGTATATTGAATAATAGTCACCCATGAATGCTTTTAGGTCCACATGTAGGAATCCATATTCTATGCACACAGAAAGCATAAAGACCTGACGGAAAGTCAGCAATGGGGGACTAACATGTCTTTTCGAGTAACCTAGATTTCCAGCACATACCTGAGTGTTGTTTCATGGTGAAAATGAAGGCTAGAAAATTCCACCTGTGCTAAGGCTGCAGCGGTAAATCATTGCTTGGGTGTGTAGGGAGGAGTCAGCCTACAAAGGAATGATCCTATCTTCCTACCTTCTACTTAGGCTCAGCCAGGGAATTTGTAAATATTCAAGTAACATTTCCTGAGGTTGTTTTAATTTTTGAGGTTTCTCTGAATGTATGATTTGAATGTTAATTTGAAAATCTAGTGTTTCAAATTTATTAGGAAAACTTAAGGACTATTTTGAACCGTTCATAATTTTTATTCCTTTTAGAGGTATGGTGATAAGGTATTTCTATGGGTAGTATTTTCCAATAATAAAGCAAAAACAACCAAACACAGATTCAGAGAAGCCTGGGTTCAGATTCTCGCCTTGTTCTTATTATGTGACATTATGTAACATGCTCGAGCAAGTCTCAGTTTCTTTAGCTATAAAATGAAAATAATAGTATATAACTTACAGAGATTTCATAAAATAGCACTCCAAAGTGCTTAGTACAGTGTGCCTAATAAATAACCTCAAATAAATATTAGTCAAATCAGAATCTGACTCTATTCTGGAGATAAGTTAAAATAAAATACTTATAAAGAACCTACAATGAGCTAGGCACTGGGGTTCCAAAGGTGGAAAGATCCTGTTTAATATCCTGAAGCTCATCACAATTTACAATGCAGGGAAGACCTGTAAACTATTGCTTACAAAACACTTAATGTGTGTTTAGGTGATATTAAGAATGTCTTCATTCCAAGTGTATCTTCAGTCAGAGTGCCACCTGGACTTCCTCTTGAGGTCTTTGATAGAGATCTGCACTACAAACTAAGTTAGTTAAAGGAATCTGTCCTACTAATTGTAGAACACTAGGGAGTTTTACTGGCCCTCATAGAGCACTACTTTTTGTCTGGAAAGATAAGTATAGACTGTCTCTTTTCACTGTGCAAAGCCCATCCCTAATGCTATACTCAGATCTTGGATCTTTTCCCCTACATGTTTAACAAAACACAATCCTGTATACACTAACTAACAGGAAGCAAGAGAGGGTTTTCCCCATGCTTGAAGCAGTTCTTGTTGAGATCACAAACCTGAATTTGGGAGGCAGGAGGTTCTAGTGGAAGGACAGACAAGCCAGAGAGAGAAGCATGTATAGAGGTTTTCAGATAGAAGATAGCACGCCATGGTCTCATCTGGGGAAATGCAGATAGTTCAATATTTCTAGAGCACAAAGTTCAGGTAAGAAGCATTAACAGATGAAATTGGGAGTAGGTAGGGGCCAGTCCATGCTCCTTCTCAAGGAACTTAGACTTTGTCTAGTGGGCAATAAGGACTTATTGAAGGGTGATAAGCAAGCAAGTGATATAAGCAGATATGTATTTTATAAACACCAGCTTGCCAAGAGTAAGAGGGACTGAACGGAGCTGAAATGAAGACAAGGGAAATGGTTGTTGCCATAGTCCAGATCTGAACAAGAGTCAATTCTAAAGGTCACAAAGCTAGCAATTTGCAGATCCAGGGTTTACGTCCAGTTTTTAAATACTTCGTGATCAAAGATTTTTTTAACTTACCATGAAGTTTTCAAAGATGAATCAGTATCACTAAATACTCAAATGTGTTGGACTTGGCCAAGAAGGAGAGGAGAAAAGCTCAAATTATTAATGGAAGCATCCCAGAGCCATGCAAACATGGAAGGCATCTTTGACTTCTTCCTCTACGTCACTGTATCACAACCCAATCATTTACTCGTTCTGTTAAGTTCACCTGAGGAATGCCGAGTCCTGTTTTCAGAGAGGATGATTGCTTTAGGCTCTGTAGCAGGGGAATGCTACTTTATCAGAGCCAGTGGAGCTGGAGGCAGCAGCTGACCTTCACAGAAATTCAAGCCTATGCCCACACTGTGTTGACTCTTCTATCAGCCAGCTTAGCCTAAATTATGCTTAATAATAAACAACCTCAAAGTCTGAGTGCCTTACAAAAAAGTTTCCTTTCTCACTCACATCTTTTTTGGGTCAACTTTAGCTCTGTTTATCTTTTTTACTTTGGGATTCAGGCTGAATGAGCTACTCCTATCTAGATATGTTGGTCTCAAAGCAGAGGGACAAGAGAGCTGATTCTTTAAATTTCTTCCCCCAAAATGACACATATGAATTCTTCTTAAATTTCATTGGCCAAAGCTGGTTATATGAGTAAGCCTGACATCAAAGGGCAGGAAGGATGATCTTCTAGCAGGGACAAGCCCAGTAGAGAGAGGCCCAAAAGGGAGCAGAGGCAAATATTTTCCACCATTCAGTCTATTAGAATTACTGAAATCAAGACCTACCCGGATATTTCTGGATATTCTAAGGTGGGTCTGGTTTACCAAGAATCTATTTTCCTGAGGAACTGAAAAAAATCATTATAAGAGAAGAGAGCTCACCAGAGAAGCTTGGGTAAGTAATATATTACCTGGAACAAAGCAGCATAATTGTTCAAATACAGAGGCTCTTAATTCAAGTTGTTAGGTATAAATTGTATAGCTGTCACTTTCACACTATGTTACATTGGCAAGTTACTCAAATTACACACTATTCATGTATAAAATGGGAATTTTTTTTTAAAGGAAGGAACCTCTTCACATAAAACTTTTAAGAGATATAGGGTCCATAAACCAGTCTTCCAATGGTACCAGAACAAGAGCATGTAACAAAGTGGCAGTTCCAAGCTCAATGGTGGCAGAGGGTGGTGGTGTGGCATTATGGCACAGCATAGCTCCAGGAAACAGCCATACTGCCTCTTCCTCACTGTAATACTCCTTTCTAGGTTTTTAGCCCAGCGCCCACCTTGGCAGAGCAGCATTGTGGTCACTCTGGTAATCACATCAGTGAAGGCTGTGTCTGCAAAGGAATTTGGTAGAGATGGCATAGCTGACACAGCAAATCATACTTGCTGTTGAGCCTATGAACTAGATCCTAGGTACTCCAGAAATAAATGGGTGGGGCAGGCACACAATTTGCAGAGAGATCTGGAGGCCCATATATTTCATTAATGGAAACTTCAGTGAGAAAATCTCATGTTCCTGAAAATTTGAAATCCTTGATGTTATTGAAACGTTGTACTCTACCAAAATGTTCATCTGAAACACAGTTTAAGCTCATTTATTTTCTATTTGAGAAAAATAGTGCCTGCCATATTTATCATACTGGCACTAGTGAGCTTATAATCAGTTGAAAGTAAAGGAAGTCCCGATGCTAAAAACAACTCGATCCCCACCATCAGCGAAGCAACCATCAACCGTCTGCTATGACGGCATTCAAAGAACAGTTTGTTTTAAAATTGTGTTCTTCACTCATAAACTCTCAGTTTCCCAGGTGTCTGGCCTGGCTCTCCTGACCAGGGCCTTTGAAGTTAGGTCACTTTGAGAACAGAAAAGACAGATTCAGAGAGCCTTAACTTCAGAGCCCTAATCTGTCCATTTGGCCTATCAGCCTTTGTAGGAACCTTGGTTCTGAGTTTGGAGGTCACATCCCTTGATGATATTCCCTCTGAACACTTCTTGTCATTGAAATCATCCTGGTTTAATTATTTTCCCTTCCAACCTGTTCCGGGACATTCTCTGATAGACATCTACTCTGGTCTCCTTCCCACTATTAACTAGCCAGCAGAGTTTCTTGAACCCATAACAGAAGTCCTGCTTGGAAAGCCCTCAGCTCTCTTCTGGATCTCAGCTGCCGAGGCATCCAGCCCATTCTAGGATTAACCCTTTGAGTGGCGGCAGCCCCAGGAATGTGCATGCAGAGACTATAGAAGATCAAGTCTGTTATCTGTTAGAATCTCCAATTCTATCCTGTACCACGTTTAGGATTCTAAATATAAATCTTGGAGATACACACACACACACATATACATATATACATGTAGTAACAATTTTAGAGACAAATTTTCAGCATAAAAACAAGAATATTTAGGGTGAAAACAGCAAATATAAAAGGCAATTTTACTGGTAACATCTCTCAGGTGCTAATCTGTTATGGTCCCCTGTCCACACGAATACATAGAATGTGTAGAGGTTAATAATTACAATGCTTCTATTTTAGTGGGTGGTCTGAATTAATTGTGTATTTAAAGCACGTGTCACTGAAGGGCCTCAGGCTTCAGTAAATGCTCAAACTGAGAGGCCATTATGTGTAAGACAGTCATTAGTGCTTTATGAGGTAGTAAACAGAGCACATTAGGCTTCATCACCAGCTTTCAATTTCAATGTGATGAGATATATATATATCTCATATATATATATCCTCAACAATATGGAAGTGTCATTATATTTATTTGTACTCATTTAAAATTGTTTAAATTTAACAGTGCAGCTTGCTTTAATTAAAATATGTAAATCAAGAACTTTGGCTGATATTATTAATTTCCTTTGCAATGCCACTAAAGTTTAATTTATTTGATCATCATCCTAAAACAATAAATCCTTAAACCTAAACAGCCATTTTTGTTCCATTAATTAAGTGGTTTATAAATAGGAAACTACTCTGGGCTTAAGTTTGTGAAATAAGTCACTTAGAGAAAACATCCAAAGGAGTAAAAGACGGATGCAAGGCCAACATAATTATATTTGGGGTTTGTTGTAAGTCTAATGCCTGTATTTAATGAAATGAACTTCCATCTGGAATTAAACATTAAACATAGATATATGACTGGTGACACTTGCTATTCATCTAAACCTTGAAAACGACCTTTCTCTTGAAAAAGCATAGCCAAGTTACTGTTTCCATGTTTGTCTTCATTTATTTTGCCACAGCACTCCTTATTGGGGAACTCCACAATCCAGCAACTTAGACTGCACGCAATGCAGCAGTGCTTTCAGTACCCAGGGAAACCAAAAAGGGCAGTCATGGTCAATGTGGAAAACACCCTGTTTGATAATCTCAGAAAGTACATTTAGACCTCTCTAATTCATAGATATTTAAAAAATTTATTTGTTCTGATGAAGTAATGAGAAGAGAAAATGTATCTCAGACATAAAACTTAAGAGCATGTTATATATAATGACAATTAAAATGTAGTCATTTATTTAGAAAATAGATAACAAGTGACTACCACATGTGTTGTGGTATATTAAGGAATACGAGTAATCATAATCTAGTTGAAGGGATAGGGAACAACTAAGGAAAGATTTGGAGCTACTCTCTAAAAAGTATGCCTTTCTGTGGTTAAAAGCATTTTCCTTCTACCATGATCAATAGGAGAATAAGCCTATCATATATATTAATGACACCATGGTTTTCTTATTAATCAGAAACAGTCCTTTACAACACATAGTATAGATTTATAACTACCAACAGAAGGAATGAATGAATAAGACTCAAATGAAAAAGGAAGGAAGGAATGAAGAAGCTAAAATCTTGCCAACAGTGGGCCTTGTATAGCATATTTTCTCTCGCTCATTCCTGCTTCCTCCATACAAACATTTTTAAGTGACATCACTATACATGTATGAGTTTACCATAATTCAACGTGTTTATTAGTATCTAGAGGTTGTTTATCTCTAGATATTCTCATTAAACTAATTTTCAACAATTTAGCCTTGTGCAAAAAAATTTAGCCTTTAGCAAAAAAATTTGCTTTTGCATTTTTTTCAACGTTGAAGAGATTGTCCTTTATATCACTCAATATGCACTCAATATGAAGTCACACAATTGAAATTTTTATTGGAGTTTAGTACTTGAAAAATGTTTCTTGAAAACTATGAAGCTCTTAATTTTGGTGATAATGTTTCTCTTTTCACCTTAAATTCAAGGAAGTTATGTCAATGTGAAGCTCAATCACAGAAACTATCTTATACTGAGGCTTAGCATATTTTCTTCTTTTCCCCATTCTGACTGGTCCCCTCCCATTTCTTCTTTATTGACCTAAGATATGTCTTCCATTGAAGATCTCAGTCCAAAATCTTTTTTAATAATAAAAGAACACAAATGTAAACAAGAATCTATTTTTTAATGGAAAGTAAACTAGAGTTTAGCAAGAGTGTACAACCTCATATTCAAATTTAATTTAACGGTAGAAAGAAGGGAAGAGGAGAAGAAAGAAAAAAGAAAAAAATGGCCAAGCTACTTTCTAAGAGGCCAGTAAAAACATGAAAACTGTAATTTATAGTGGTTGATGAATTGCCCTGTTAGGACTTATTTCTTTTTGGGGGCCTCTGCTAATATTCAGATCAGCCAAATTCTCTGAAATGTCAGTTACTCTGAGGACTTTATTTAACATTACCTGAGACATGGGATATGAAAATTTTTGATTTTTACATCATGCTTTTTCATGTATTATTCAAAATCAGTATCATATTGGAAGAAGAGGAAATCTCCAAGTTAACTTGTTAGAAAATCAGAGAGGAAAGGATTTCACAAAGCAAATTCTAACAGCAGAAATTAGCATCAAAAAGAACCAAGTGTCAAATATATTTATTTCTTTCTCAAAGAGCAATAGGGCTTGTGTGCACCAAGCCAAATCACTTCCCTGCTCTAAGCCTCGATGCCATCTCATTACCAATATTAAAGAAAAACACTACATTCCTTTGTTGGATATTTAACAAGGTCTATAATCTGACTTAGTTTGCATTTTCGTCTCCTTTTCTGCTCTCCCACCCCACCCCCCAGCCTTTCCACGGACTCTTCTGCTCTAGAAACACCACACGATGCTCATTTCTCTGTTCATACTGCGTGCATCTTTATCTGGATGCTATCTTTTTTGTTCTTCAGGCAATGCTCTTCGACACTCCCTCAACTCTGGTGAACTGGGCCACTCTTTGGGTCGTGAGGCATCTGAACCCCCTAGAAATCTTTACAAGGAGCTCAGCCTTCTTCCCACTGCAGAAGAGAAAGATGTCAGATACTTGTTCTGTTCATTTGCAGCATGAATATGGACACTCTTGGTAGTTTCTGCCTTTTTAATCTGTGGATAGCAATGCAGAAGGGAAGAAACAGGAAGAATTTTCTCCAGTGGCAGAGGTGGTTGCAGCAAGAAAAAGTTTCCAAGCTTGCAGTGATAGCAGTATACAGTGGCATGAACAGAAGCTGATTCTCAAAGCATGATTTGGGGTTATATCTCTGGCTATATCACCTTGGAGCATAATTCTTTAGCCCTCCAGAGATTCTTTCAGCTCCTTAATATCTTCTGACATTTTCCTCTTCTGCTCAAATTAATTAGAGTAAGTTTCTGAAACTAAAGATCCCGGTTTACATAAAGTCCATCAAAATACTTTTCAAAATTATTTAGGGTCCAGATGAAATTCCACCATCCCTGTGAATCTTTGTTTTATACTTCTAAGTGGAAAGAACATCTCCATTTTATAAAAATTCTATAACTTTTAATGTGCATATTTATTTACAAAATCCATTACCCTCTGCCAAATAAATATTTGTGTATAAGTTTTACCTTTAGAATTATACTCTAGGCTCTTTGAAGGCAGAAACTGTTTCACATTCAACATATAATCCTGACTCACAAAACCTAACAGGAAGAGAATTCACCCTCATCCCGTATGAAGAAAACACACCTTAAGTTCTCTAGTTGAGAACAAGTGGTAGTGACTGACCTCTTGAGAACCTGCAGAGGTGTAGAAGGTCAGCGTGCTTTTGGTGGCCGTAGAGGGACGAGGGAGAGAAGAAAGTGTGATTGTGATGCTTGCTCTAATGCCAAAAGGCATTAGAGTGTAGTGGTAAAGAGCATGAATTTTGGCACCAGGGTATCATGATTTGAATTCCAACCCTGTCACTTTAGAGATATGCAATCTTGGGCAAGTTATTTAACTGCTCTATGCCTCAATTTCCTTCTTTGGAAAATAAGCACGATAATGGCAACTACCTCATAGGAATTTCATAATGATCAAATATTTTATCATATGTAAAATACATAGACCCATAGTAAGTAGTTCCAAGAAGAGTAAATATTTGGTAACTGTCAGCCAGCACTACTGTGTCTAGTACTTTACCTAATCCGACTTCTGTTCCATCACCTTTGCCACTTGTGACTCCAACAACACCCCTCCCAATATACCCCTTCATCCTGTGATTCTGCTCTTGGGGAAGCCACTATAGCCTCAGGAGTCTACAGTCTTCTTATACAGCATTGGTTCCATAGATGTTGGTGAGCTAAACTGGGAACTTAACGCCCACTGTTTTCAAGTAAGAAGAACTCATGTTCCAAAGTATTGATATAAAACTTCACTTTTTAAATGTAACTATTTCATTAGGATGCAAACCGGTGTGTGTGGGGGTAAAGAATAGGTGTGTGTGTAACTATGTACTGCAAGTATGGTGTGGTGGAGAGATGAATGTGTTTCTCTCCAAACACAAATTGGAATTTATGCAAAAGGGAAATAAGGTCTTACAAAATAATCTTCAAAATGCTATCAAATGTTTTCACAAACCCCATTTCTTCCATTAAATAACTTTTAAAGTAATTTGAATTTCATAAGAAATTATTGTGGAAGTTGTTTGTAAAAAGTGAGTTAGGCTAATTTTACTCTAGGTACAAACCATTTAAAAGCATTATTTCCAAAAAGAAAAGAATTCTGCTTCTTTTTTTTATTCAAAAGAGAAATTTAAAAAGCTGCCAATTCTACCACACTATGTACAAAAGAATCTGTTAAACAAAATTGAAGTCATTACTGACTTTTCAACAAATGTATGGATATAAAGTTCATTTTCTTCTTGTACAAAATAATTTTGTAACACTTTGGATGCCAGTTACTATAGTGGTAGGACATTCAGTGAAGATTAATTATGAAAAAGCAAATCATAATTTTATCTACTAGGACTTTACGTGCTCTTCCTTACTTTCCGTCAACCCTTGGTTAAAGATATTCAATGACTTCCAAATGAGATCGTCCCAGTTTTAATTTTAAATCTTGATGTTCTGACAGTCTTGCAGTGCGATAGCACTTGGATTATCTGAGATGTGATGGATATATTATTCACCACAAACACAAAAATATCATATCTTATTGGCCTCACAAGCATTAAGTTATAAAGTAAGCATAATAGGGGATTTGCAATTATTTTAGTTAAAAAAAAATTTGTTGGACTCAAATAATTGTGGTTTAAGTCATTAATTTATGAGCTATTTTAAAGAAAATCAATGTATTGAAGTGGAAAATCGTTCATTTCTTTTGGTAAAAAAGACTACAAGCAGATTAATTCCACTGCTAATTTTCATTAACACTTCCATTACAGTATTTTCTTATTTCAGTGAATTTTAAGTAGTTTTTCCCTCAATATCAATTAAAAATATCAAGCACAAAAATTTCTTTCTGTGTAAATACCCATAACTGAGATAGTACAGTTTTGAAATTTTTACCTCAGTGTTCATAAATTATTAAAGTCATTACTCTTAGCTTGAAAGTGTCCAACATCAACTTTAAACCAGAAACATTTGTTTCATATAGATTTGTACATTGTAAAATAAAATATATGCCCTCTAAACCAAAGGTTAAATCTTTGGCATACAGTGAAAATGTAATTTTAATTAACAGTTAATCAATATAACTGTTTACCAAAAATATCAGGAGAAGGAAAGAAACATTTATCAAGTATATAGTGCTTTTAGGAATTTTATGTATGCTATTTTATTTAATCTTCACCAAAATCCTGAGAGATAGAGATTTTATCCATTTTACAGAGAAAGAGAAAAAGAAAAAGGCTGAGACGAGTAATGAGGTTAACAACTATCCAATCTCACCAAGCAGTTGGCAGAGCTAGGAGTGCCCTTGAAACTGCCTACAGGTGAATCCAAAACTCATATTCTTTAAGTTCCATTTTTAAGTTTTCATTTACTCAGCACTCTGTTATATTCCCATGCGTGAATTGCCCTTGACCTACCTCAGCATGGTATGAAAAAGACTTATCAAGATGAGACTAGTGATACCAACCACACTGAAGATTCCAAATGGAAGAGTTCCATAAATTCTAACATAAAGGCAGATACTCTCTTGAGGAGAAAACTTATTTTTTTGCTTCTATTATCATTCTTTAAATCAATTACATGGCCAACAGTCAATAGCTTTATCTACCCACAGATTCTTTTCTAATTCACTCTATTACTGAACTCATTATACCTGCAATGCCCTTCATTCCACCCACTTGAATTACAAATATGAGAGGAAATGAGTTCAAGATGATAGAGACCTGAAAAAGAAAAAAATTCACTATTGACAATACAGTACTGATGGAAATTTAATTTTAATGTTCCTGTGCAGTTGGGAATTGAGAGCTAGGCATCAGAATTGTGGTTCTGATGTAAACAGCTGGTAAACTATATCCTAAATGCCATATGCCTCCACAGGTCTCCACCCAAAGTTGAGAGTCTACCAATCTGACAGATGAACATCCTCTGTAGCCCCTCTTGCTTAACGATGATTAAGAAGATGGAATTTGGCTTTAACTCTGTTGCCACAGCATCAGCATTTGAGATGAAGCTATCACAAGGTAACCATTTAAGAGAAATCATCTAACAACCAAAGAGGTAAGCAAAGGAGAGCATATCAAGGCACCTCTATTAATTCCACACAAGAAAGGAACGAACAACAAAATTATGATGATACTTATACATACCATCATGTTGGGTTTGGGGATTTTTGGACTACCATCTTGGGTTTTTGGATTACCTGGATTGGGGCAGGAGGGCAGAAAAGAAGGCAAAATCTGTTTTGGTGCTTTCTTCTGGGTTTCAAAAGCAAGTAGAAAAGAGGCAGAGAGAGCCGGAGATCGGCGCCTCCTCTGACATTCCCAGGGAGCAGCACCCCGCTGCCCAACAGGGTCTGACCTCTGCCAACCTCTGTCAGAGTAGGCTAAATTCACACAACATGAAAAACGGTTGGTTTTGACCCCAAGAAATCTGTCAGTTACAGTTAATCCAATCACTTTTCAACAAGAACAGTGCATTCTTCTTGTTCACAAAATTACCCAGAAGCTTTGGGAGTTTTCACAGATCTTTCAACAGAAGCTTTTGAACGCCAGCTTTCATCACAAGGTTCATTCAGGTAGTAGTTTTAAGCAAAAGATTCTTTGGAATTGATATTATATTGAAATGACACCAATTCAGGAGATAATAACCTTCCTTGAGAGAACTTAAAACCATGTATAATGACCTTCCTATGTGTCTTCCTTCCACATTTTCTGCACTCAGAATCTCATGGTATAATAAAGGGACACAAGCAAAATGACAACCATAACATAATGTAAAAAAGCGCTCAAGTAGCTCAGATGTTTTTGAGCTATTTGGGAGGACACAGGAGGGGATCTAAACAAAGCCTGGGGTATCAAGAATGTCTTTGCAGAGAAGATGCTGTCTGAGCTAATCCTGAAGGGTGAGTAAACCTCAGCCACAAGGGAAGGAGCCACAAAGCATGTGCCACAGAGGAAGCAATATGGTAAAGCCCTATCAGCAAGAGAAAGAGCAAAAGCATGACTGAGACACAGCACTTGAAGAAGATTGGTTCAAGATGAGTTTAGAGAAGTGAACCATTTAGGTTGCTGAAAGTCATTAGAATTTAATTTTGGGAAATAGTGAAGAATCATTGAAGAGTTTTAAGCAGAGGAGTATTTTGCATTAGAAATACCACTTTGGCCAATATGTGGAGGTTGGATTGAAGGTAGACGTATTGGAAACCTGTTAGGAAAATATCATTGTGTCCAGACTATGGTGGCAGTGGGGCTGGAGACTGGTAGAGAGAAATGACAGGTGTCTAGACCAGAGCTGTACGATAGAAACAAGTGGAGCCACATAAATTTTCTAGGAACCACATTAGGAAAAAGTAAAAAGAACAGAGGAAACTAAATTTAATAACATTTAATTTAACCCAGTATGTACAAAATATTATCATTTCAATACATACAAAATATTAAAAGTATTGGGATATTTTATATTCTATTTTTCATACACAGTCATCAAAAGTTGGTGTATATTTTACATTTAGAATACATCTTAATTCTTACATTAAATACCTTCAGAAATACTTGATCTTAATTTAAAACTATCTTGATCTATCTAAAAATCTCATCTTGATTTAAATTTCATGAAATTTATAGTTGAAAAATTTCACAAACTCAAGTTGTTCCAAACATACTTTCACGTTTTCCAATAATTAGTTGTGTATTAGTTTATATTTAAATTTAAAGTAAATAAAATTAAATTTTCAGTTCCTCAGTCACAATAGCCACATGTGGCTAGTGACTACTGAATTAAAAAGCAGAAGGTAATTTGAAAGTAAATTTTACAGCTCTTAGAGATACTATGGGTAGTGGGGTAAGAAAGAGGATGCAATAATACATGACTTCCAAGTTTTGGGGTTGGACAAAAGGTGGTTGATTGTTCTATTTACTGAGATAAGGAATCAAGTGAGAAATATTCAAATGCATTCCATTTTCTCCTTCTTTCATTAAATTGTATGCTCTCTGAGCTATCCTGTCTTTCTGGAAGAATCCTTGATTGGTTCCATCTCAGTCCTAGACCACATGTTTTCAACAGCAATATTTTTGTGTGTTTGTGTCTGCGCACGTTGTGCATGTTATGCATGTGTGTGTGTGTGGTATCCATGTTCAGAGAGCAGGGATTCTCAACAAGTAGGTCACGCTCCACCCCCACCCCCCACCACATGCAAGTTTCCAATCTTGGGGATTTCTACCACAATATAAAAACACAGATACACAGACTCATCCAAAGCAAACAAAAAGTCACTCACCCCTATCATCTTGGTAAATATAGAAAAGGAGTTATTTAGTATGAATAGATCATTTAATAAAGTCCAGAGGAAGATTTGCAGTTTTCTTTTAAGAAGCTTTCCTATAAATTTTGATAAAAAGGATTTTATTTTTCCTTCTAAAAGCAAACATCTCTAAGAAATTCGTTTCCACTTAGAGTCTTGAAAGATAGCAAAATCCTTTACATATAGGAAAACATTTGAACTAATGAAAAAAACTATTGTGTATATGTGTGTCATTTTTCATACCAAACATTTGTATTCAAGAAGCAGTAAAGTTTTATTTTTAATACAATGGGATCAAGATTAAGGATATTTTCTTTTCTTTAACTTAAAATCATATATTTTACTAAAATAGCCTTAAATATATATAAAAATTTGATGTCATTTTAATTTTTATTCTTGTTAGGTTTCAAAAGAAGAATATATGAAGCACTCTTTTACATCATGTTTATGTACTTTATAACCATTTAAAGCTTAAAAAATGGAAAAGTTGGATTTTAAAATTATCAACAATAGACAATTTTTATTCCAGGTAAACTTTTAGAATAAATTATTAACCCCATGGTTTACTACCATTGAAAAAATTAATTCAATGATTGGTAAGATAGAGTATAGTTCACAACAGCTGATAGGTCAAGAGAATGCTAGGAAATGTAGGGTTAATTTTGATCACTAAGTTGTATTTATTATATGTCAGGTATTTTCCTTAGCACTTTAGACACTTTAACTCATTTAATCCTTATAACAACCCAAGTGTAGTTTATTTCATCAGCAGTAGTGTCATCTCTACTTTGGAGATGAAGAAAGTGAATGAAGAGAAGGTAAGTAACAAAGACAAGCTCACAGAGCTAGGAAGAGCCAGAGACCAGGTTGGAACCCTGACATCTGGGGCCTGGGTCTGGTGCCCTTCACCTCCCTGCTCTCTATATCATCTTTCTCCCTGCTGCCTGATTTTGAAACCATTTGATGAAGTTCCTCACAAGGTCATAACTTAGATTTGAATGGCCACACTCAAAGCGTGGTAGTGACCAGAGAAGGATCTTTCATAGTATGCCACGACTTCCACATACACATAGAATTCCCAGTTTTTCTTGATTCTGTCCTATTTAACTTTTTATCTGTGAATTTTGTGAAAAGAAAGAGGGCTTATTTATCAAACTTGCGGAACTCCAAGCATAGGAATGATAGGTAACACACAAGAGAAAAAAATAAAGGTTCAAAATGGCCTGATAATAGAAGCAAAATTTTGCCTTTTTAACAAGATCAACACTCAGTGCCTGCTTGAAGACAACAACAAAAATAAAGAATGCACAAAAGACAGCTGTTGACTTGAAAAGGAGATCAGAGTGCTTTAGTTGACCGCAGATTCCAGCAACCAAACCAAAGATGAGGTCACCTAACAGCCGCCACCAAACCCTTTCTCCAACACGCCAATTACATGTTTCTATGCTGCACTAAAAGAAAAAATATTGTTCAAATTAACTGAGAGTTTCTCCATCATTGTATTCAGCACTAGTCAGACCACATCTAGAATACTGAATTCAGTTCTAGATGTCATGGTATGGGACAAAGTAGAGAGAATTCAGAATAACTTAGCTGGGATAGTTTGGAATCTGGTCTGAATATCATGCTATACAAGAGTGGTTGAAAAACTAGAGAAGGGAAGATTTCTTGGAGACCAGAATAGAATTTTTAAATATTAGAAGGGAAGAGGAGGTGTGTCATATGTAGGAAGGAATAGACTTATTTTCTCTAATGTTTAAAAAGGAAAATATAAGACCAACAGGTAGGAGATGCAGGAAGACAGACAGCATTAAAGTTCAATAATGTAAATGACTGTCTTGTGAAGAAATGAGCTCTCCATTCCTGAAAGTAAGCAAGCAGAAGATGAAAAAATGTCAGCCTATTTTTCTGGAGTTCTCTGTCTTGAGAAAGAGTTTGGATTAAAGGACCACTGAGGCACTTTCCAATTTTAAGATTCTACTAATTAACCTCTTTTCACATCATATCTCTATTTTGTTCTGTACCTGAATTTTTATTAAATGTTACTTCAACTTAATTAAGAAAACTAAATCTTTTTGTTATTTTAGTACCTTTCAATCAATAACATCAAGTGCAAATATATTACTAGAGAAAAATTAGTGAAATAATCAGTGTTCAAATAAACTTTCGTCTACAATTAAGATCCTGTGATAATCTCTAAATTTATTTTCTAAATCGCAACACAGTGGAACCTTTTAAAATACAAATGAATCGGTACAAAGAAAAGACAATTAATGGGATTTTAGTACCTATGAGGGCTTGTCACTAACCAGAAAATCTATTTAATTAAAACAATTGACCACTTTATGCTCATTTAAATTTTGTGTTTGACCAGGACTAAACACTCTTTGCAACCCATCTTTGAAAATAGATACTGCAAGAATCTTCTTCTCTCAATGTGGTAGGACAATTATAGCTTCAAACACAAGAGTCAGGGTGTATAACACCGCTGTTTTTAAAGTGCACTTTTGAATAATCATTGGCACCTCATCTTTCTGAAATTCTTATTTAATTTTAGTTATCAGAGATTTTGCTGGATTGAAACTGCCCATTTGATCTTTGCTAAAGGGACTAAAGGCTCTGGAAACAAATGCCAGCTAAACTAATTATTTTAAAT
Organism: Tapirus indicus; assembly: GCA_031878705.1. NCBI lineage: Eukaryota > Metazoa > Chordata > Mammalia > Perissodactyla > Tapiridae > Tapirus > Tapirus indicus. Next base: position 8,483,603 of record CM062933.1, read on the forward strand.
GCAAACGTTCAGCTGAATCTACGTCTCCGATCTGACAGGCAACTCATGACTTTTTTTAACAATTGTTCAGAGCTGCCAAAAAAATACACAGAGCTTTTCTCAGAATGCAAAAGGTGACTGCTACATAATGCATTTCTGATTTAGCTTAGTTTCTGTAGTTTGATTCTTTTATATCCTAAATGAGATGGGAAAAGATAGTGCTTTCTTTTCCTGGGAAGAAGCGACAGCATTATGTAGCTTAAAAACTCCAAATCTGATTTTAATAATGCCCTAACAACCTAAAAAATGCAACTACTGTAAATAATGCTACCTGGGATCATTTCCACATATATTCAAACCCAAAGTAAAAATATATGTTTTCTATGGCTCTGAGAAGCATTTTGGATGTTCACATTTTATCTTATTTATTAAATCCATGAATTGCTGAATGGTTTAGTGATGTCCAAGACACATAGAATTATTTCCATAGATGAAGAAACTGTAGCCCAGGTATTTTAATATTTATCAAGTCACTAAAACGGTCTTGTTTTCAATTCTCTATCTGTAAGCTGTGAGGCCAAGTTTAGTTCAGGATGGCATGCTATGAATGACAGATTACAAAAGGTAGTATCACAGCACATGACTGGACAAGTCCTTCGTGCTCTCTTCATTCCCCTTCGCCTCCCCCCGCCTCTTTTCAATCCTCTTCCTTTTCCTCTTGTTCTTTCTATTTCCCTTTCTTCCTCTAGTCCTCCTTCCACTCATTTTATTCTTCCTCTCCTCCTCCATTTTTCATTAAAAAAAAATGGATGCTGTAAATAGTTTGAATACCAAAATATTTTCCTTTTATAAATGTTTTCTTGCTCTACTTAAAATATTCTTATGAAGATGTAATGTTAAATGCAGACCCAGAAGAAAGTTTGTATTTTACCAACTAATGATCCTAGACCATCACAGATGATGTATTGCTGTTTATAATTTAAATCTTCTTAATATGAAAACTGTGTATAATATATAAATTTTAAGATAATTTTAAATTATTAATTTTAAATGATTTCCAATTTCAATTTTCTTAATTTTAAAGCTTAATCTGTTGTTGAAAATTGCAGCCATATATATATTTTTTTACCATTTTAAAAACTCTGCTACAAGTTCTTGTTCTCTAGCTCACTCTGTATTTGCTGTTTGTACGTATGTATGTGTGTGTGTACATACCTTTGTGCACATATTGAACAAACTGATAAAAATTTCAGTCTGATAGTTGGAGTTCTAAGCTTATCTCACTATATTTTGATAATTTTTAAAATCCCCAATGTTTTGACTAAGGATGTGAATTGGCAAAAACAGGTGAACCCCAATGAATTACCACATGGCATTATTCACTATACTGTGACAAAATAAAATTAAAAATTGAGAAACCAAGCAAGGAGGGAGAAGCGAGCCCCATCCAATTGAAATACTTCACTCAGGACTTATCCAAATGGGATCTTTCTCAGTTTTCCTTTGGGGTTGTTCCATGGTAGGAAAGGGGGAAAAAGCAAAATTCTGTCATTGCAAAGTTAATGTGTGAAGACAGTCCATCCTGCCAAAAAGGTCACAGATCAACGCCTCCTCGTCTTTTATTTTAACAGCTGAGGCAGTTATTCTTTTTAAAGAACGTTCCAGTGACTGGCAGAGAAGAATGAGGAGAATAAACCCAGAGCACAGGCTGGAAGATTTTGAAACTAATGATTTGATGCTAAAATTTTCTCATCCAGGAAATTTTTTAACCCTTCTTATAACTCCCCAGGTTTTCCTTCCATTTTTCAGTACAGTGTACGAAAAGCTGCAAAACCAGCCTGAGGGAACAACGGGATGCTGGCCATGGATGTGTCTGCCTTCAGCAGTCCAGAACAACGGCGTATCATCCTGAGGTAACCATCCCATCAAGTCTGATCCTTTAATCAGCGGATTGACTGACAGGCAGAAATCTTTAGAGCTGAGCAATCTCAACAGTCCATGTGGAGGGCAAGAGGAGTTACGAAGAAAAAGAGTTTAAAACCTGAACATATGGGTGTCCAAGTAAGTGCTTCACATTTCCAAATAAAAATATTACACCGGTCTTCTCTCCAGCCATTTAAAGCCTAGGTAAGAAAGTATGAAATGTGTCTTTAGCATTCACATATCATTTTTATTGATAGTTGTATTCCTAGAAAATAGCAAGGCTTACAGTTGGGCAAAAATCATATCTCTTATCTGGCCTTTATGTCAATTATTTGCCACCTTGATTTGCAACACCAAACACTGCGATTTTCTCAAAAGGCATCGTGAACTTCTAAAACATTCAAAACAAAATTGTGCTTCATTTTCTTGATTTAAAAAACTAAACAAAATATGACATCTGAACTTTTAGGAGATGGTGGCCATAGGAAGGGAGTGGTAGAGCATCAAAACAATTGTGTGTGATGCCTGGACCGCAGGCTGGCTGTCCCTGTTCCCAGAGGGGCACATGACAAGGGGGCCCTGTGGTTCTTCAGGCTACTCCTATCTGAAAAATGGAAAGAAAACCAAGTCCGTACCACCCAAAGGAATTGCTTTATGACACAATCATTCTTTTTAAAGTGTAAAAGAAACATTTAACACAAACACAAAATAAAATACTGATGTTTGCTGGTAATTACAGGTCCCCTTTGGCTTTCCTAAAAGACACAAAATACACAGTGCTAGACTGTGGGTGCATCAGGGAAATTGTGTGGCACTCTTTGTGGGTGGTATCACAGCTAAGTTTGAGTTAAATAACAGTCTTCTACAGCCGGTCTTCTTATTTTTTTTTTAAAGGTAAATATACTTGGAAGAACAACCCTACATGATGGCAGAGAAAGTGGTTGCTTATGTGGTAAGATTTGAAAGACATCTACTAACCTATCCAAAAATAGTTCTGCCACCAGCCTGCGGTGTTACCAGAAAATTTCTCACCGTTCCTTTGGGACATTATCTCTGAAATGTGCCTTGAAATGCAAATGTATTACCTCACAGCTGTTACATGTTAATCCATTATCACCCTTTAACATATTAGTAAGAATTTCTTTATTTGCTATGCAAGACAGTTTAGGTGGGAGTGAGAAAACTGGGGTTCAGGTGCAAAGAAAACTAGAAAGAGCAAGATGTACTTTGCAGAAGAGCTCTGGGGGGCAGTGGATCCCTGGATCAGAGAGTGCTGAGATGGACAAGGGAGAGTGAGCAGGGCAGGATAGAATGGCACAAGTTATGCTGCTACAGGTCCTAGATCCAGCTCTCCAATCCTAAATTCCAAAATGAGTTCTCCCTCTTTATAACTTCCAAAGCCCTTGTATTTTACCACCCAGATGATAGGCATCCTGTATTTCCTTGTCTTGGTGGTGGTTACATGTCTGTTTGTCCTCTGCCTACTTTAAATTCTCCAAGTTCTGTCCTTAAAATCTCAGGATTCCCACAGCTCCTAGCAGAGGCCTTGTACCTAAGTGCTCCTCTAATACTTATTAAATAAAAGAATAAAACCAATACGATGGTAATGGTTACACTGGGATTGAAGCAAATGTGGAATCAGATTCCCTCATTTTCCCACAATCCAGGCAAGGGTTTAAACAACTGGTGATCCAACTGCTTACCTGACTAGTTATCACAGCACATACTATGCACTCACGGGATATTACCACTTTGTCCACTTACAGGGTTTTTTGTTTGTTTGTTTAGTTTCACATCTGTCTCCCTAATTGACCTTTGCATTATGAGATAAATAAGACCAAAACTTATTCATCTTTTTAATATCCTTTATATCAGTTTTAATATCTTTTCTCCCTTTCCCTACATTCCACTAGATGTCCCCACCCCTACCTCACCATCTCTGACCATATTTGACACATAATACCAAAGAAGCATGAGTAGGAATGAAAGGAGAGACAAAGGAAGAAGAGGAGGAAAGGAAGAGAAGGAGAAGGTGGGAAGCAATAAGAAATATATTTACAATCACTTAATTTTTTCCTCCAAGGGAAGCTGTGACTAAATGATGTGCACATGCTAATGGCGTTTTGGTTCTTGGCCATCTCGTGAGAAAGGTGCTGCATAGGTGCGTCAGGGGTGGTTGTTCAGCTGAGTTGGGCAGGTTGGGGATGGGAAGCAGCAGTGGGGGAGGTGTAGTTTCAGGGTCATATGAGCAATTTCGTGTCTCTTTCATCTCATTACCACTCTTCCAGAATGGAATTCTTTATATGATTGTATCATGCCAACCTAGTCTCTTACTTCGTGGGCTAAACAGGCTTGGATGTGAATATGCCCTTCTCCTGGGGTGTTCCACAAAAGATTACTGAGCAATTGGAGCTACACTTCACGATGGTCTTAATTCATCCTACTTAGATAACATTATCCCACTTCAAATTCTGCTTTTAGCTACAGAAGTGGAACAAGTCCATCTAGTCTTTCAGAGATATTGTTGAGAAACTGTTTACTTTGTTAAGGTCCATGATTCCATGGGTCATTAGCCATGCATGAAGCTACTGTACAAAAACCTCCCAGGCAGCAACTTTTCTAAACAGGTCCCTGGAATAGCGCCATTGTCCTTTGGTCTTTTATGGCAGTGCTGTTTCACGGGCTCTTTAAAGCACAGCCTGGAAGCCTATGTCTTGACTATGCAGGACATCAAGCTTCTGTACATGGGGTCGTTTTTGTCAAACTTATTTTTGTTCAGCCTACAAAAGCACATAATGGTTTATACATTAGGTAAAGCCTTTGTGTTATTCATTTTTCTATTCTCAAGTACACAGAGCCTAAACGTGATAGGCATTCAATAAACATTGAACGAGTATACTTATAATTGTGAGTAAACCAAAGCCTACAGACTTTTCTCCCCAGCAATCTCATAGTAGGTCTAATAAGCAAGGACTTTCCAGTTACGTTTGGAAAAGGCTCACAAAGAGAGAACTGAGTTCACATATCGGTACCTGTAGTTTCTCGGTATAAGATGTACATCAGGGGATTCAGAGAGCCCAGAACAATTTTAGAATTCTGAGGTGAACTGACTGTTCTTGATTTTGGTGAAGTGTGTTATAATTTTGGAGGGACTCATGGGAGCCCTTCAGAGCCATTAAGTGATTGACAGCCATATATGGGGGTGGTTTCAAAGAAATACAATGTCATCATTTATGAAACCTCTGTTGCTTCATCCCTACATCCCAAGAAACCTGAGAGAAATGAAATTATAACTGTAAAACAAATAAACAAAAACTGTCTAAGTTTCTCAGGAAAAAGTTTAACTCTGGTACACTTTTTCAAATGTTCCTCTGAAATTTTACAAGATTTATGCAAGTTCAGAAAGAATGCTCCCACCTTGGCAACGAGGACTCATGTGACGATTCTGCGGTTTTGGGCTCCAGTAAAACCAGCACTTCACAACCTTCGGTAATGCTTGTGCTTATAACACATAGAAATAAGAAAAATAAATACGGTATGGTATAACTATAAATGACTGAGAAGACTTTTTATTATTCCCTGGAGGAAAAGGAATCTTCTGGAGTTGAATAAAATAAAATTCTGTGGTGGGAATTAAGCTTCTCTTGTGACATTCGTCTTGTGACATTTTAGTAAATAATTGAATGAAGTTGTTTTCTTTTTGCCAACCTGTGAAACTATGGTCACTTTCTCCTTCTCAATTAGTAGTTTAGTAGATGAAGTAAAGGTCTATTAACAACATGATTTAAAAAGTCTGATTTTGTGTTTAGTCACAAAGGACAATGGTGGTCACAAGAATAAAATGCCCTGAAGTTTCATATGGCCCCTTTTGGATAAAAAGGAGTCTGAGCTACACAGAAGAGCCCCAAGTCAGCAATCATCCAGCTCTCTAAAGGAAGATCCCAGGTAGTCTCCTTGGTAACACATTTGGTAAAGAATCCATTAATGGTTTCTGATGTGTCACTACCAGTAAGTCAGGATTCTTGAAGAGTTCTCACAAGTATACTTGGGAAAGAAAACAGATCATTGGTTCTGTGTAAGACTGGGATTTATGTCACTGCTTCTGAAAATATTTACAAGAAAGCAGTGTCTTTTTGTTCCATGGAAGTCATTCATTTTCAACCTACAGAAACCAATTTTTAGGCACACAATTCAGAAACTCAAAATAATTTCATAACATGGACACACAACACATGCACAACTATAAAGAGAAGTACAGAAGGCAAAAAAGGGAAGAGACATTACACCAGCAAAATATTATCTAAATATACTCTTTGTGAAAAAAAAATATATTAGTACTTGCTGGTGTAAAATTATAATAAGAAAAACTGAGAGAAATGAACAAAAATATTCAATCTGTTGAGCCATTTCAGTAAAGTGAGAAGATTAAAAAACTCTCCTGTACCAATGTCTAGGTAAATACATAATAGATGACTACCATTTATACAAAAGAGGCAAGAATATAAAACACTTAGCACTACTCTTGAACCAAACTAAAATATATAAAGAAAAGTATTAACCTTTGCTAATAGCTTAAATAAATATTTTATATTATATTTATTGACAGAAAAACTAGTTACTGTAAAGATGTTAGTTCTTTTCAAGGTAATATATTAGCTGTGTGAAATTTTAATTCAAATTCAGGAAGGGGAGGGAAGATTTTGAATGACTAAGAATTTTTTGGAAAAGTAATTACTGTGTCCTGTTCCTATTAGATATCAAAGCATAATATAATTCCTGATAATCAAAGCAATATAGTTTTGGCTGAAGAACTGATCCCAGGTAAAATTAACAGAACAAATAGAGCAGATAATAACCTACTGTAGGTAATACCTTAATGTATAAGTAGGGATGAGGTCACAAATTTGTGGGGAAAAATAATTATTTGCTAAGTGGTACTGGGACAGTGATTCATTATTTAGGAAGAAAACAGACCCTTCCTTTATAATTTATACTAACAAAATTTGTTTGGAGCAAAATAGATACATGATACAAAGACATTAAAAATAGAAAGAAAATGTGTGTATGTGTGTGTGTATTTATCAGACCTTGGGTTAAAATAATCCCTTCTAAACAAAATAAATGAAAATAATAGAACTATGTATGGTGATGGATGTTAACTGGACTTATTGCAGTGATAATTTTGCAATATATACAAATGCTGAATCGTTATGCTGTACACCTGAAACTAATATAATGTTTTGTCAATTATACTTCAATAAAAACAGTAATAACAAACAATAATTTATCAAAAACTTTTTGAATGTTAAGAAACATTATTAAATAAAATTAAAAAGGGGAAAGCTTAGAAAAATATCTAGTAAATATAACAAAAACATGACATCCTAATAGAAGACTGATTAAATAAATGTTAACGAAAAAATGCAATGTCCAAGGTATATAAAAAAATTTTAATCTCATTGATAATATACACTTGGTAGGTATGTAAATTTATATAACTCTAATAGTAAAAAATATGGCAATGTATATAAAAAGTCTTAAAAATTATCCTACCCTCTGACAGAGTAATTCATTCTAAGAATATGTTTTAAAGAAATAGAGATATGGGTAGAAATTTACATTCAGTAAGAACCCGCTTATAGGTTAAAAGAAGCTAGGAAAAAAACTTGCATCCCCAAAATACCAGAATATTTGTAAACCCTATAAAATTTTATACAGCAGTTAAAATTATTTTTCACAGAATATTGAATATTAGAAAATCCTCGTAACAAAAATGTTAAGAAATGCAAGAAATAAAATGGCTTACATAATAGAGTTTTCAATATTATTGTAAAATTGTATATACACAATATATATCCCTCTCTCCACAAACGTATACATATGTATATTTACATATATAATGTGTTATAAATGTATCAAACTTACAAAAATACACATTTGCACAAATGTCTGTTGTTATGGAATGAATTGTCCCCCTAAAATTCAAGTATTGAAGCCCCAACTCCCCAAACCCCAATGTGACTGGATTTGGAGATAGGGCCTTTAAGGAAGTAATCAGGGTTAATTGAAGGCACAGGGTGGGGCCCTAATCTGATGGGGCTGGTGTTTTTATAAGAGGAGGAAGGGACACCAGAGATCTCTCAACATGCTCACCCAGGAGAGGCCATGTGAGGACACAGGAGAAGGCAGCTGTCTACAAACCAGGAGGAGAGCTCTTGTGAGAAACCCATCCTGCCAGGACCTTGACCTTGGGCTTTGAGCCTCCTGTGAGAAAATAAATGTCCATTGTTTAAGCCACCCAGTCTGTGGTATTCTGTTATGGCAGCCCAAGCAGATTAATACATCTGTGTGCAAGGATTTTTCTGAATTGCTTTTAATAGTGAAAAACTGGAAACAAATTAAATGTTCATTAGTACAAAATTTTATATATTTATGTATTCATTCATAGAGTGGAATATTCTGCAGATCTTCACCATAATGAGGTATTGTTTTATGTACTAATATGGTAATACTTACAAGATAAAAATATCAACTCAGAACAAATTATCCTTTTTATGTTTTTTCAATATGTCATATGTTGAAATATATAATATGCTTTCTCATGCAAAGAATAATAAACATGTGGAAATATACCCATCCCCTTGATAGTACTGGTTAAATTGGGGGATGTGGGGAAGAATGAAGGATTCATTATATTGGGAAGGGAGGTAGTAAATGAAAACTGTAGCGTTTTACTAAATATACTTCATTTGAGATTTTACAACATTCTTGCATTAATTTTGTAACTTTACAATAATTGTAAAAACTTAAAATTTTAAAAAATAACATAAATGAAGTAACAGTTTCTGGGCCATGCAATTAAATGCATATTTTTTAGCTTTTTCATTGTACTTTTGATATTTTAGACGAATATATTCCTTACATTAACATTTTATTGAAATATAGCTTTCTTAAATACATGTGCATAATTTAATAGTTGATCAATTTTTCACAAATTAAATACATTGGTGTAATCAGCACCAAGATCAATACACAAATCATTCCCAGTCCTCCCATCCCCGTTTCTGTAACATTCCCTTTCAGTCACTCCCTTTCCCTGAGGGATAACCACCATTCTGACTAGTAAGAGCATAGATTAACTTTGTTTTTGTACTTTAGAGGTGGAATCTTAAAATATCTATTCTTTTATGTTTGACTTCTTTTACTTAACATTATATTTGTGAGATTCATCCATATTGTTGCATCAAAACCATATTTAATAATAGAATAATTACCTGTATTTCAATAAAGCATTTGACTTATCAAATCCTGAAATAAAATTTTAAGAGCAAAATAAAATTTTTTGCTGCAGAAACATAGAGCAATGGAATTGCCCTTTTATTTACCCAACAGCAACAGCAACTACAAAAGTTTGTTCTTGCCAACTCTGTTAATAATTCACTTGTTCCTGAAGCTTTCCCAACTGTCAAATGCCTTGGTGCTCCTAGAATAGTGTCTATACTTTCTTCTTACACAAAAATAACTTTTAAAAGCATCTTGGGTAGACCAACCTTTCATTGTCATTGTCTTTGGGAGCTAAGGGATTCCATCTTCTCTTGATTTAGAACAGTATAGAACAAAAGGCGACTGATATCTGCAAGCCAAAGATGAACCCGACTGAGATAATCATTTATCAATTATACTATAAGTCAATTATACTATAAGTCTAACCTTTTTAAAATCCAGGATGGAGAATAAACAGCCTGAGAAATTGGTTCAAAATTATTTTAGATTTGTCACAGACATTTCGGAGACTAGCTATGAAGGTTCAAAGCCCATCCAAGAAACAGACACAAAACAAACCCAGTCTGTTTGACCCAGAGAGATCAGAGAGAAGGCTGATTCTATATCTTAGGCAATGATGAGTGAAGGTCTGAAGTTTCAGAGGTAGACAAATCTCTCACAAGCTCTATGGCAGGGCAATTTATTGAGAGATATTTTGCTGCATACTTATTACTGTAGGAGACCCCAGAGAATGAAAATATAATTATCTTTCCATAGATCTCTGGAAAATCCAACCTTTATGTTTCAGAAATCTTCCCTCCTTTTTTGGTCAAAAGCCTAGGTTCAGAATGGTGAGAGAGCTGGCTTTCCAAGAGATGAGGGCTCCCACATGGGAAGGAAATGGGGGTAATTTGGGTTTCACAAGAAGTAGAAAACAGTGTCCTGTTCATATCAGCTCCTATGGGTTTTTTTGTTTGCTTTTTTGTTTTTCTGGTGTGCATAGAGCAGCCAGAAGAACACCAGCATGATGCTCTTTTCCTCGTGGAGACATCTTTTATCTCAATTGCTGACGTCATAAACTCCTATTCACCATTTTTGTGTTAATCCTCCCAGAATCAGAAGCCAGGATGGTATTAAATTTGCATTAAAGAAAATGTCTGAATGAAAAGAAATAAGAAGGGGGTCTTCTAAGGCGGGGAGACTCATCAGACCCCAATGCAAGTCTGAGGGGAGGAGAGAGGAAGAAAAGGTTGCATGGTAGCCTAGCAGTCTAAGAAAGGCTGGGGAAAGTCTTCTGGGAGTCCTCGAGCCAAGGTCCCCCTTAGTTTCCCTGCTGCACAGGGTCAGGACGTTGGCACCACAGGAGACTGGCCTCTGCAAATGGGGCAATGGATTTCAAAGCGCACCAGTCTGCAGGCGCATTCCCACGGCTGCCACTTCCTTCAAAGCCAATGCATGATTCACTTCTACCTGAAGCTTTCCCAACACCGCTGGATAGAGCTAATTCTTCTTTGAAGCACTTCAGACACTTCTGGTAGCACATTTCTCCTCCCAGGTGGAAGTGTTTGTTTAGGAGTCTCTCTTTCCTACCAGGCTCTAAGATATATGAAGAGAAAGGCTATGTGTTTTCATCATCATAGCCTGAGGACGTGCACAATGACTGGCACATCCTAGAGACTGAATGTCACTCATTTGGTGAAGTGATCTCTTGTATTATCTTGTTACCAATTGAATTTACACACTTTTGATATTTATAGTAGGTCTTATAACCCCATTCTGACTATAAGCGCCTTGAAGACAGCAAGAAACAGTTTATGTATTATTTTAACTTTTTAATCATGAAATAATTTCAAATTCACAGAAGTTGCAATAGAATAAGAAAATCTAGTGTACCGTTTGCCCTCATGGATTGTTAACATTTTGTCGCATTTGCTTATCATTCATTTTTTCTGTCTCTCATATCTATATCTATGCGTGTGTACATATATATACACATATATATTGACAGAGATAACTATTATATATAGAGACAATTATATACAGCGATAGAATTATTACCTTTTTAGCCATTTGAGACAAAGTTGCAGATTTCCTGCCCCTTTATCCCTACGTGCTTTAGTGCATATTTCACTTTTATAAGCACAGTAGAATTTCCCAAATTAGAATTTAACATTGATACAATAATAGTGTATATACTTTATTCAAATTTCACCAATTGTCCCAATAATGATCCTTGTAGCAATTGTTTTTCTGATTCGGGATCCAGTCCAGGATCACATATTATGTTTAGTTTTTCATTTTCTGTAATCTCCTTTAACATGGAAGGAGTCTTCATTTTTCAGAATCAGAGTAGAGTATTATAATAATTTCTGTGCCTCACTTCACTGTATACAGTGTTACGGCAGGTACACAATGAACATTAGCTAAATATTTTTGTTCACATATGCAGCTACGAATCATAGAGACATATAAGGGCCAGGCCAAAATTATTTTCTCCCTTTCTTCGTATGAAAATTAAAAACTTAATGGTGTCCATCAATTTTATAACCAATAATCCTACATTACCTTTGTAAAATAAGACTATGACAATTCAAGTGTATCTTCATTCTACAGAGAACATCTTCAGGGAAACGCACATGAGTTTAAAAGATGATGTTATTAGCCTGTTCTAACCTCTTCAATGGGCTACAACTCAGTATTCATGCACATGAAAACTTTCATATGAGGCAAATTTAATGGAAAATGAACAAAGTGCACAATTTAAGAATGTTTGTGGAGCATTGATTCAGGATTGAAATACTGATGACTGACCTCCACATTATTACATAGCTTTTATTTAATAAATTGTATTTTCTATCATCCATGCAAATTAACATGTCTCAAGGAGTAAAATTAATTTAGCAGTTAAACAAAATGCACAGAAAATAAGACATATAGTGAAACACCATGGAGTGGGTTTCTGATGATAAATGGACTTGAGTGAGGAAGTTAGAATTGTACTGGAGGTTCTAGTTTGGGCAAGTAGTCAAGAAAAAGAAATGAAAGGCATTCAAATTATAAAGGAAGAAGTAAACTATCTGTATATGCAGATGACATTGTTTTATAGAGAGAAAATCCTGATAAGGGACTTGTATCCAGAATATGTAGAGAACTCTCAATATTAAAAACACAATTAAAATAAGGGCAAGGGATCTGAATAGACATTTATCCAAGAAAGATATACAAATGGCCAATAAGTACATGAAAAGATACTCAACACCCCTAATCGTTAGGGAAATGTAAATCAAAACCACAATGAGATACCACTTTATAAGTGCTAGAATGGCTATAATAAAAAAAAAAAATCAGGGAGTATGTGAAGAAATTGGAAGCCTTCAATTGTAAAATGCTGTAGCATTGGTGCACAATGGTACACCATTGTAAAATGATGCAGCTCTTAATATAATGGTATTTCCACAACTGACTGAACATAGTTACCATATGATCCAGCAATCCACTTCTATGTATATATCTGAAGAGATGAAAACACATGTCCACACACAAAATTGTACACAAATGCTTATAGCAGCATTATTCATTATAGCCAAGAAAGTAGAAACCCAAATGTTAAATAAAATATCATATATCAATACAATGGAATATTGTTTGACAATAAAAAGAATTAAAGTACTGATACATGCAACAACATGGATGAGCCTTGAAAACATTATGCTAAATGAAAGAAGCCAGTCACTAAGGACCACATATTGTAGGTCCTTTAAGTTCACCAATCAAAAGACTGAGATTAGCAGAATGGATAAATAATACAACCCAACTATATGCTGTTCAAATTCAATGACATAGGTATGTTGAAATTCAAAGGATGAAAAAGATATACCATGCAAACATTAATCAAAGAAAAGCATGATTGGCTATATTAATATCTGACAAAGTAGACTTCAGAGCAAAGAAAATTACTAGAGACAATGAGGGGTATAACATAATGATAAAAGGATCAATCCACCTTGATATAATGATAGATATAATGATAGAAAGATATAATGATACTAAATGTCTAAGCACAAAAACAACAGACTCAAAATACATGAAGGAAAACTGATAGAGCTGAAAGGAGAAATAGACAAATCCACAATTATAGTTGGGGACTTCAGTGTCCTCTCAGCAACCGATAGAACTAATAGAAAACAACAAGGATATAAAAAATCTGAACAAAACACTGAACTAATAGGATCCAATTGACATATATAGAACACCCCAGCGAATAACAGCAGAATACACTCAGTATCAGTGGATCATTTATCAAGACAGACCATATCCTGAGCCACAAAACAAAGCTCAACAAATTAAAGGTAATTGAAATATAAAATGTTTTCCCTGATCACAATGAAATCAAATTAGAAATCAATAACAGAAAGACAAAAGAAAAGTCTCTAAACATGTGGAAATTTAATAACACACTCCTAACAATCCATGAGTCAAAGGAAGTTTAAAAATACATCCAATGAAAATGAAAACACAGCACATCAAAATATGTGGTATACAACAAAAGCTGTGCTGAGAGGGAAATGTATAGCACTAAATGCTTACATTAGAAATGAGGAAAGATTTCAGATTAATAATCTAAATTCCTATCTCAATAAACCAGAAAAAGAAGAGCAAAATATACCCAAAGCAATCAGAGGAAGGAAATTATAAAGATAAGAGGAGAAACCAACGAAATTGAAATAGGAAATGAAAGGGACAAAGGGGCACATGTGTATGGTGATGGATAAAAACTAGACTATTGGTGGTGAACGCGAAGCAGTCTATACAGAAACTGAAATATAACAATGTATACCTGAAATTTACACAATGTTAAAACCCACTATGACTTCAATAAAATAAAAAATTTAAAAAAAGACATAGAAAATGATAGAGAAGTTCAATAAGACAAACAGCTTATTCTTTGAGAAAAATCAATGAAATTGATAAGCTTCTAGCAAGACTGACAAACACTGCTAAAGAGAGAAGACACAAATCATCAACATAAGGAGTTAAATACAAGATACCATTATAGATTCAGTAGCCATTAGAAAGATGATAAACATATACAATGAACAACTTCACACTTGCAAATTCAACAACTTATAAGAAACTGACCAATTCCTTGAAGACTACAAACTAAACCAAAACTCAACCAAGATGAAATAGACAATCTGAAGAGTCCTATAATCAATAAAGAAATTGGATTTGTAGTTTTAAATCTCCAAGAATATAAACCTCCTAGAAATAATATTCAACCTTGTCGATTTCATGTATTAGTTTTAGGAGGTTTTTTTGTTTTGTTTTTGGTAGAATCCTTGGGATTTTCTACACAGACAATCTGTGTATATTTTATTTCTTCTACTTGCCTTACTGCAGTGGCTAGAATTCTCAGTACTATATTGAAAAAAAGTGGTAAGAGCAGACAACCTTGCCTTGTTCTTAGAGTGAAAGCATTCATTCTTTCAACATTATGGATGTAAATATCACATTAGCTGTGAGTTTTTTTGTAGATTCTCTTAATCATGTTAACGCAATTCCCCTCTATTAATTCTTCTTTAAATGTTTAGTAAAATTCTGCAGTGAAATCATCTGAGCCTGGAAAACTCTCTGTATTATTAGTTCTTACAACTGCATGCAAATCTACAATTATATCAATAAAAATTTCAAGGAAAAAAGAAAATTAAACTTGAAAGCTGAAATTTAAAGGGGAATTTAAAGCATTTTTCTTTTTCTTTAGAAGGAGGAAAAGGAAAATTTTAAGATAAGTGAAAATAAGTAAAGACAAAGAAAAGCAGCAAGTCTAAGATTAAAACAGTAGGTTATAGATCAGAGTAGAAATAAGAAAATAACAGCAAGGAGCATACTTCAGGGCAAAAGAAATTCCAAAATAATGCCAAGACAGTTCTTGACAGCATAAGCTGCCTCTGTAATAAAATACACAGGAAGATGGAAAAGGAAAAAAAAGACAAGGAAATACAGATACTCAGTGACATTACATTTGGAAATGATATCTTATATTTGGAGCCAACAAAGGAGAGAGCTTGGAACAGATTTTAAGACTCTCCCCTTTCGTTTCATCCTCATGTACCTAGTTTTTGAGATAATTTCCTGTCATAAACAGGTTCTTGTTTGACGAGGCCAGGACCCATAGCCACAAATAAACTGAGGAGAGAATAGACAGGCTTCATGTGTTTTCCAAATCCATGTCTCTGGTGCTGACCTCTATTCTGAATTCCAGACCAATATACACATTTGTTCAATCAACACTTGTGCCTTTATCCTGCAGCTATTCTAAATTCAACACATCCATAAACAATCCTCTTGCTTTTCCTTCAGACTTGTATAAGAGCATTACCTTTTATCAATCTTTCAAACTGGAAAGTTGGATGTCATCCTTGATCCTTCTCTCTCCACTATTGCTCACAATCAAACATTTACCAAATCTGAAATATTCTACTTCTTTCTTTCCCCTCAGCCCTTGCAAACATGTCACTACTTAGAAATATTCACTGGTTCCTTGATGCAGCATAGGGCAGCCATAACATGTATGCTCAAATCAGGACACTATAGAGTGACTGGAGACTCCAGTAAAAATTAAGATGAGACAACGGTATAAACTGTGCCTTTCCTGGGGAACTTATGATATGTGATCACTTTAATTTCACTTTAATTTGTCCAACAGTGTATTCAAAGCCCTTCACAATCTGACCCCAATATCTCCTCCTGATAGCCACCTCTCTTCAGGACTAGCTATGTAATACGCAGGTCTCAATGTGAAATAAAAATGTGATGCCCTTTGTTCAAAGGTTAAGTGTTTCAACTTGGCCATGGCAAAGCATTAAACCAAGCACAGGTTGTTTGGAGACTAGTGCTCTCTGGGAATGCACAGGTCACACAACCATGAAGCTGCCCTGCCTCCACCTCTAGAATTATCTATTCCTACCAGTTGGAATATCATTCATACCACAATACCATTTCATAATTACTTATCTGTAGCCTCTATTTCATCTTAGAATGCCTTTCCCTGTTTCTCCTTCTGTTTCTAAACAGTGCAAGACATGACTGAAATGATACCTCTTGAGTTAAATCTTCCCTTTGTTTCTCTACCAATTAAATTATTCTGTCCCACATGTTGTGATATTACTTACGTGTATTACAACATTTGCTATCTTCAAGTATAACAGATTGCCTGTCATGATATCTTTTTCAACATATCTTTTAGCAATTTTGTCCTAGCTATTTTAAAGTCCCTGTCTGATAGATCCAAGATTTGGGCTATCTCTGTGTCTGCTTCTATTGGCTTTTTCCTTTATTGACCATGGGCCCCATTATCTTGTCTTTTAATGCCTCATAATCTTTATTGTATACAAGACATTTGTATAAAAGAATAGTAGAGCCTAAAGTAAATATTAACTGCCAAAAAACTTTATTCTTCTTTTTTGCTTTGGATGCTAGAGTGGAAGACTACATCAGTATGATATGCAGTTGAGCTGGGCTGACTTTCACCCCTGGCTTCACATGTTTTAAGGAAGGATCTAGACTTTCCTTTCAGCATGGCTTAGGATCTGAGCACTGGTGAGATTCGGGAGTTCTTTTTGTGCTTTAGAACCAAGCCACCATCACTCTGTACTGTTAGTGATATCCCTTTGTTTTATAGCTCAGCTGCCAACTTTTTGATTCACTGGGAAGAAATCTTTGCTTTCCCGTGTCATCCCTGGTTTTCAACTCTGGAGATCTCTTTCTACCCTCACCCCCCAGCCTTCCTAGGGCAGCTGTTTTACATTCCACGAAAGACTGGCGTGTCTCAATGTTTTCCCCTCCTGTCCTGCCACAGCCTGGGGAGCTGAGAGATCTTGGTGTCTCAGCTCTCCTACCTATTATCCCCCTCCCTTCCTGTAGGTGCTGTATTATACTTATGGGAGGCTCTGTGCACCTCACGGAGTATCTCTCTCAACCTGTCCCCAGCTGTTTCCTAACCCAACCTGTTTCCTAACCTGTCCCCAGCCTTCTGGCATAGTGCTCTCAAGCACTAGGTCAAGACTTGTGGGAAATATTTGGTGGGTGGTTGCAGAGTTGCTCTGTGGTTTAGGCTTCTTGGAAATCTAATCTCTCATACCAGCCTACGCGCAGCCGTTAAAAGTTCATTAAAAGTTTAGCTGGTTTCTCCTTACCCTCTTCTATAGCAGGTACCTCTTCCTCTGCTACTTAGCCTGAAATGAGAACAGCTGTGGAACTCTTTTCTCCTGTGAAAGGCTTGTCATTTTTCTGGAAATTAGTTTATTTAGGTTGCATTGCATCCTCAGCTCTCTGAAGGATTGAAAAAAGAACTATGTGTTTTTGAAGGTTATCCAGCTTCTTTGGTTGTTAAGATGAAAGCAATGATTTCATGTGACTTTATATATCATAAACAGAAAAAGAAGTCACATATAATCATTTTACAGTTCCTTAGTAATGTACTTAAGATTCTGAGATGTGAAATAATTACCATACAATAAAGCATTCTCTTCCGTATTAAATACTTCCTTGCAACAATCACTTTCTTAGATAGCAAGTTGACTTTTTTTGTGTAAAAGATTAGTGATGACAGAATATTTGATTAGGTGAAGCCAATTTTCAAATTTTCTATTCATTCAGTCGAATGTTTGGCCCTCAATGGATACCTGTGTCATCATCATTCTCAGAGCATAATATGACCTGTGTAACTTAAGATTTTTAAAGAAAAAAGACAAGAATCTTTCTTTTTTGGATCAACTTCTTTGATAATCACAATGTTTTTCAGAGCCAGAAAGGCTGACATTTGAAACTGATGCTACTTCCATACAGTGTACGAACTTTGAACAAATTCATATTCAAACAAAAGCATCTGGATTTCCTCTATGGACCCTAACTAGACTGGGTGCATTTATATATATATTCTCAGTGGTACTTCACAACCACCCTCTCAGGTACACAAGATTAACATAGCAATTAATATTCCTCTCTTTTTATAGATGAATAAATTAAGACTAAAAGACTTGCCCAAGGTTACAACATTGTTTCAGGTCTTCTAGCTCCAAGTTGATACTCATTCTATTGCCTCTCTCTCCTCACTGTGTCAGAAATTAGTGATGTTGACCACATTTTTTACAATGTACTGGCATTTGGAAGTGGAACCTTGGTCTTAATAAAGAGAACTAGGTGGAGAAAGAAACAGGTTTCCATAATGTCTTTTCTTTTTGTCCCTTCTCCAAATGCATCATGCTATTTGTTTCTGGAAAGTGTAATCTCCCTATATACCTCTTGCAGTCTTTTACAGTAATGGTACCCAGGCACTATACAAAAAGATGAATTTACTCCAGTGTAGAGTATGAAATGGGTGGCAAATTTTTTCCTGAGCTTCATGGGCAGTGCATAAATGTACAGATCTAAGATTATCCTATGGGCTTCTTGATAGCGCTCTAATATAATTCTTCCACATTATTTCCAGTGGATCCCTGTTACCTAATGAATAAAGTCCCAAGTATTCAGCCTATCATTGAGGGACCTGCACAATTTTATACTTCCTGTCTTTCTAGCTTTATCATCTACCACATTTCCCTTATGTTCTGGTCATATTAATCCATTTACTGTTTGTTAAACATGGAGATGAACCTTGATGTGGTGGAAGAAACACTAGACTTAGAGTAGGAAAACAGAGATCTGAGGAGTTTATGTAATCTTGACAAGTTTCTAAACCTGCTGAGACCTCATATTGTTACATCTTTGCCTATATTATGAATAGGTTGGAATAGAGGATATCAAAGTTCTCTTCAAATTTTAACATTTTTCAGTTGTCAATTTTGTTCTGTTCCAACTTTTAGTTTACTTGTTTGCTTTTGATATTGACATAGTCCAAATAAAAAGAATTGATGGTGTTAGTTTTTCCATACTGTTACCTTGGGAAAAAATTGCCTCAGCCTTAGATGGTATCATTTGGTAAATAGATCTTGAAATACTCAATGGTCCAACTTAGAAATCTAATTGCTTAAATTTATTTTAATAAGAATGCCATACGAGATTTTTTCTTGTTGGTTTTAATACTAATAAACTGCAACAAAAGCATTTTTAAAATTTAAGTTCTCAAGCTTAGTTATGCTTTTAAAGAAAAGACACGAAGAAAGGCAGTGACTTTGTTTATAATAACACTTGGTGCATGATTCCACCTGGATTAGAGGGTTTTTCAACATATTTAGGGACTGAATACAAACTATGTTTCCAGAAGTTTCTCATCCTCCAGTCTCACTGAGAAAGTAGCTAGACCATTTGTCAACAAAGGAGAGCATTTTCTGCTGAGGTAATTTACAAACCAGATGCTGAGATGGTTGTTTCATGCCAGGGTGCGTTCTGCAGCCAGAGACTACACCTTCTATTTCAGGTTTTATGACAAATCTTCTGTGTTTTTAGAGCAGCTCCAGACACTGACAGTGGTGAGACACTGTTGTTAAATAGATAATATATCTGGATTGGTTCCCCTGAAAATAGGTCCAGGAGACATCCTACCTACTTCATCCAGACACTAAATCTAACACAGTTTCCTCTTTGGAATCTTTCTTTGCTTTCAGTATCACCCATCTCCACCAATGACATTTGAATGTCTTCAGTTAAGTTCTATAAGCTGTTACTGGTAATTTAACTGGATATAGAACTGTTTCTTCTGAAGAGGTTCTATCCTAGAGCCAAGAATCTATGGGTTTGGCGTGATAAGAAATTAAGCGCTCAATATGAAATTTTGCTTTCATGCGATTCTCTTGATGCTTTGGCTGTAGTAACAATTTCAGGTCACTCTTTGAAGCAGTCATTGACTGAGGACATCAAATAGTCAATCATATTTCTTGAACATATGTTATTCATTAACATAACCACAGTTACTTAGAAGTATAGGTATCAACAATATCTAAGATGAAAATGATGTCAGCACTTTCACTAGAAAGGGGAAAAATAAATGAGAATGGAATTCCTATTTTTGAATGAGGACCTACAATATACTATGCTGTATGTCCTCTAATTAGATTTAATCTCATGATAGCCATGATATAGAACTGTTCACCTTTTATGAACTATATAAGTGAGGCGAAGAAATACCCAGCTCCTTACCCAGGTCACTCATCTAGGTCTGTCTGACTCTAAAGACCTGTGCTTTTTTTCAGAACATCTCACTGGCTGCCACCTAAGTCATTTTTGTCTCTTAAAACGTTTCCTTTTATTACAAAAAAAAAAAAAAAACTCACCTCAATTTTATCTGAGAGTTGGAAGAGAAGGTTGAGATGACGCAAAAGCATCAGCAGAGAAAAAATTGCTTTCTTCCAAGACCTCAAATGTTTCTCCTTAAAACTGGTTAACTTTAAACATAATTTAAATCAAACAAATACTTCAGTGGTTTAAAAAAAGAAAAAGACAGTGGAAGGAAGAAAAAAAGTTTTAAAATTAAATAAAACAACAAAGATACAAGAAAGTTACAGAAGTGAGTGGTCTGTTCATCGTTATTTTCTGCAAGCCTCTACTTTACAAAGTTTTTTGGGGTATTTTTTTAGCAAAGAAAGGTAAGACAAAGGTTAAATATGCACATGTAAGCAAAAATGGTAGGGTATGTGAATGGAATTTAAACTACCTTAGCCATCTAATTCATGGCATTAAGGCAAAAATAAATTGGGCTTATTCTGTTTTGAGCTATATACAAGTACCCTAAATAAATTTTGGTGAATATATATTTACATGTTTCTCTATTAAATTCACTCCAATTTCTCTGTCTTGTTATATAGAGACAGATCCTAATAAAATTAAAATCCTGACAGAGAAGATTGGTGGTTTCATTCACCAAGAATTAGGCAAATTCATGATTGACATATGGACTTATTTTCTTCTGAGAGTTATAGACAGAGGCGGAGTTGAGAAGAATAAGAAAAACCTCTAGTTTTGTCTATCTGAAGGTATCAAAAATTCATCTCCTAAAAGTCAGAACCAAAATGACCTAAAGACAACAGACTGAGAGGAATGGATTAAACACAGATTATAGAACTTCTTAAACATGCCAGACTTATTTTTCCCAGTAATGGAATGTAGCAGTGCAGTATTTCAGTTCTTTTTACAACCTGGATGTACCCACGGTTTTGGGTTGTGCAGTAAAACTGGAAGTTCCCCAGAAACTGTGGACATCCAGCTTCACTGGGCAGTGAGGGAAGCATGACGATGGATCATTATTCCTTCAGGCGCCACTAGTGTTAACGTCAGCAGTGTCATTATTCATTGAGTGATGAGTAAGAAGAGTCACTTTTTCTCTAACTCATTCTACACAGTCTGGCACTGAGAATGTTTCATTTTCGACAGAGAAGCAAAGGCCCAGGTGTTACTAAAAATGCAGACAGTGTAACTGTGGAAATAAATCCAATTGTCTCGATAAGTCTCTTCAATTACTCAATATGAAAAAGAAAAAAAAGTCATTCTTTGAGCTACATCTACTATAAACTGTAGATGAAACATATAATAATATTCTCTAAGTTAGGCACAAATTGTTGATTACATTTTCTTTCATAGAAATGTTATATATAGTGTGTATGTGTTTGTGTGTGTGCCTGGTATACAACTCACTCTGTGTAAAGAATATAGAAATTGAAGTATTTGTGTAAAATGAATTCTATATTCTATATTTGCCACACAGACGGAGTAAATTGTAACTAACTGCTTAATTTCCTAGAGAGACAAATTTAAGTCACTATACATACCAATGGGGTTATTTTATGTTAGGAAACCATTCCCATCAATTCATTTTTCTGTTGGAAACGAATAAGTGGTAGATAAAAATTTTTTTCTAATATCAATTTAATATCCAATCTGAAAACCTCACTGTAGCTTCTCTTAACTTCACGCTAGTTTTGATGGTAAATTAATCCACAGGGCTTTGATTCACAGAGAAAAGCAAACCTTTCACAAGATTTAGTTTTATAAAGAAAAATAATGAATTCGTCAATTTGGACATCAGCTTTTCTCCTTTATTCACACTTATATTCAATAGCTAAGAAAAAAAGAGGCATTTTACACATGATATAGCAGTAAGCTCACTAAAATAACTTTGAAAAGTATGAAGTAATCTATTGTTTACATTATAAAAATCTAGATGTTTTGCATTATTAAAAATAACTATATAAATGCCTTCCATTCCTGATTTCTGTTGAGTTTGTGTAAAATACTGTCCCAACTTTACCAGCCATGGTGACAGCTCGGTGATGTGTGGCCGCCATTGAGACCTGACCAATTAGTCTAAGATACAACCATTCTTAAACTGTGGTCCCTGATCCTGTCTCCCTATTCCCATTTTTATGGGACTTTTTAAACTACCAATGCTCAGGCTGCATGCCAACTAACTGAATTAGAATTTCTGGTTCTGTATACCAGGCATCAGAATTTCCTGTAATGCCCCAGTATTCTACCTTAAAGCCAGAGTTGAAAAGCAGCACTGTCTTTCAACAATATAAGAGTATGAAGTTGTTAGGTGGTAAAATATAAAGGAACCAAAAAAAAAAAATCCCACTGACTTGTAGAGTGGATTGAGTTCCAATACTCTTTCAAATATATGAGGAACTTTTCCCTCACTAGCCAACAATAGCAGTTGACCATTTTTCCACTTAGGTTGAGAAGCTTTTTAAATAACTATATTTAGATGTAAGAAATCCAGCAAATAAACTGCTGCATGTTTAAGTAGCTTCTCCTACATTGTATCCAAGGGTTGGCAAAAGCATTAATTTATTCATCAAAAACTTTTGTGGGTTTAATGATTATGTGCCAGGAATCATTCCCAGATGGAATCGTGGAATTGAGTCCAACATGACCTCTCCATTCAAGTAGTTTATAGAGTGAATATGTGTGTTTATTCAACACATATAATTGAGTCTTATTACGTATCAAAAACTATTTTAAGCTCTAGGGATACCTCAGGAAAAAAAAATAGAAAAAAATCTCTGCTCTTGTCTTATTTTGACTATGGGGTTTCTTTGTTGTGAGTGCTGGGCTTGTTTTCCATGGGAAGCAACAAGAAATAAAATAGAAAATATTAGACGTGAAGAAAATGAAAGCAATGAAGGAGGATAGAAGATGAGGGTAGGAAGAGAGTTAAGTACAGTGTCAAATAGAATAGATCATTGAGAAAGGTTTCATTGAGAATGTGACACTTACGTAAACACCTGAAGGAGAGAAGGTGAAAACTATGCAATTACAAGGTAGCCAGCTAGTAAGGGTGAAGCAGCGGGAGTGGGAGATTAGTGTGAGGTGAGGTTAGGGAAGTGACAGAGGCCATATGATGCAGAGCCTTGTCAGGACTGAATGAGCCCGGGAGCCAATTAAGGGTTTTGAGTAGAGGATTGACAAGATCTGACTTTCCTTTTAAATGGATCACTACAGTCACTGTGAGGAGGAGTGACTGAAAAGAGCAAATATGAAAGGAGGAGACCAGGTAGACTATTACAAGATTCCAGATAAGGTATGACCCTCTGCAGAAGATGTTCTGGAAGAAGAAAGAAAGGGCTGTGTGACTTTAGCAAACAGTGCAGGGAAGGCTTCGTACAGATTTTGTATGTCATGTGAGCCTTTGAATAGGAGTAAGAATAGACCACCTGGAAAGGAGGAAAAGAATATTCTTCAAAAAGGAAAAAATAAACGGAATTATGAACTACCGTGGTGCATTTAAGAGTGATTTTCTGTGAATGAGAGTGCAGGATATATGCTATGGGTGATAAAATTGGGGCTGGGAATGGAAAGTAAAGGGCCTTGTGTATCATGCTGAATAGTTGGACCTTGTCATATAAGCAATGAAGGAATCTCAAAAGTTTTTGGATAATCTGGAAACAATGTGGAAGCAAGGTGAGGATAGGAGAAATTGGAGACAGGCAGTGACGAGAAGGTCTTTGCCATGGTCATCATCTAGTAGAGAACATAAATAAACAAACGCAATTATGGCAAGAGATACAACAACAGCATGGGGAATAGGAAAAAAATTAGTATAAGTAGAAGCATCAAGAATGGCTTCATTGAGGAAGTAATCCTTAAACTGGATCTTGAAAAGTGAGTAGATTGTTTTCAGAATATACAATGAAAAGGAATTCCAGGCAGTCGGAGCATCAAAGGCACAGAGACCTGAAAGAGCCTGGTAAATTAGGGGCAGTGAGAGGATATTGGAGCATAAAGCAAAAGCAGAGAAAGGGAGCTGAGAGCAGGAGGCAAGGACAATGATTCTATGGAATTTGGACATGGTTCTAGTCCCATAGGCAATGGGGATCCAATGAAAGATATCAAGTATGACTACAATGTGCTTAGATCTGTACTTTAGAAAGCTGCTCTGTGTCAGTGCTCAGGGAGGAATGGAAGTTGGTGAAACTAAAGGGAGGAAGATTGGACGGTAGACTACTAAAATAATCTAGGACAGAAATAAAGAATTGCATTAAACCAGGAGTAATCATTGTATGAAGTAGAGAATGAATTCAAGAAGCATTTCAGACACTAAATCAATTGGATTTGGTGATAAATTATATGAGGAAAGTAAGGGAGAGGAAGGAATTTCAACAGCACATAGGTTTCCAAACACTAGTCACAGCCCCACAATAACAACTACAATTGGCGCCACACATTCCTTAACACAGCGGGTGGGAACCACTCTACTACATTTCTTGTAACCCCCCAAGGCAGATCCAAAGTTATCTTCTTTCCTGTAGCTTTTTCTTCCCTCCTTGTTCCTCTATTAATTCCAATGGAAATTGTCATCTTTCTTGCCACACTCCTCAGATTCATTCCTTTTCTCTCTCCCTCTTTCTCTCACCCTGCCTCCCTTTATCGCTCTCCCTCTCCCTCACTCCCTCTCTCTCTGTTTTTCTTTCTCCCTCTCTATCCTTCTCTCTCTCTGGTCTCTGAACCAATTGAGGACAAGGACTGTGTCTGCAGCACACCCTAAAGTGTCTGACACAGCGCAGTTATTCAATAAATGTTACTGAATTGCATTAAATTGCTCTGTTTTACAAAGGACTGTAGGCTTTGCAAACCCAGAAGTATTTTAATCATGCCAATTGGCATCCATCTAATTGTAACGCCTAAGCCAAACCTAGCAGGCATTAGAATCACTTGGAGAACTTTTAAAAATACAGGTTCAAAGGCCCCACTCCAGAACTACTGAATCAGAATCTGCTGCAGAGAAGCCTGAGAAATAGCATTTTGAAAAAGTTCTGCAGCAGTGCCAATCCTCCACTAAACCACAGCTTTGGCAGAACCCTTTTAATTTCTTTGTGCTATCAAGAATACAGGGAGATACTCCTTAAGAATACTTCAGATCCTCTTCTATTTCGTGGGACACCCTCCAGGAAAGCAGAGTGACTTAAAAGGCATTCACAAAACAAATACATCGAGATATCACAGATTTTTGACTACTTCAAATAACATAGTTTATTAAAAAGCTGCTATCTAGAGAGCAGCTTAAATTAGTCAAGGATATGAGGAAAAATGCATGGTAAAGACAAAAATTCTAAAATGTATTTCTCCTTTCTCATGAAAGTTTTTAAAAGGTAAACACACTTCAATTTAGATGCTTTGCAACCATTTCCAATTATATTGATGTTTGAAATATTCCTTTTGCGCAGCCATTTATATATTGTTCTTTTTACTGTGCCAAATAGATTTTCAAATGCCAGTGTGAGTCATGGAATTTGCATTTGGGCTTGAACTGTTAGAAATCTAAGTCACCCTTTCCCTTCTCTTCCTCTTTGGATGATCTCTACATTCCTTCTGTCAAGATACCTCAAGGGTAATCATGTTTATGTCCAGTTATGTCCTAAACGATCAGTAGGAAAAAGGATACAAGACTGGAATGCTATTGGGGGGATGCTAGGCTAGGAAAGCCAAGAATGTCCAAATCCTCTTTTGCCCCTGACACTTTTCCTCCAAGTGAGTTTCCCAAGGGAGATATAAATACAGGGAAAGTGGTAGAGTAAAGCAAAATGCCACTTGAGTCTGGTTGAGAAGTGACCCAAACTCAAATATAGCCATCATTAAAACCGGACACAGTACACGATTTAGGCTTAAGGAAGTATCTATCTTTTTCTTCCAGCCAAAACCTAAATATGACCATTTTACCTGGTCTTTCCCTGGGTGGATGATATCCTCAGTGTATTACCACAGTTGTTGGAGAGAAGGGGAAAGAAGTTAACTGGTGATTGTCTGAGTTTCTTTGCAACTTACATGAAGGGAGATGATAAAGCCAATAAAAGGATTAGTCAAGTTCCTTCCAATTCAAGAGGAGATATTACCATGGAAAGGAGAACTAAGCATGTGAGCCTTCAAATAATGTGTGTGAACATTAATGAGACCAGTAAACCACCTTCGTGGGGGAGTACGAGGTAGAAAGCTGGAGAATGACCTCTTCTGGGTTAAGGAGAGAAACCTCTAGCTCCACTCTCTTCTAGAGGCCTAAGGCTACAATTTATTGAGCCCTCACTAAATAACAGGCACTTTTCATAAGCTGCTTATGTAGAAATAAACGTAGATCAACCAAAATGAGAACAAGCAAATGCTATTGATTCAGAGCATGCTATAGCAAGGGAGTCAGCCACCATCACTTGCATTTTGGCAGAGACTTGAAGGCAGGCAGAGGAGGGAGAAAGCTCTATAGTGGAAAACAGGGAAGGCTTCAGGTGTGCTGTTGGAGGCTGTTGGCATGGGGATGCTGTAGGAGGGCTAACTAGAAATGGAGTATCCTATGTGATTAGTCAGGGGTGCATATTTGGCTTCTCCTGGTAGGTGCTAAATTGGAAGTGGAGACAAAAATTAGGGAAGCTGTCAGTTATTCACCAATTCCTGACCATTTTGGTCTGATTGCTTCAGAAGTTATTGCTTGACTTCCTGAATTATTGCTAGGCATAACAGTTTGAAGTCCTATAGGTCTGACTTATAGTAGGCTGGCTTCCTCGGCTGGTTATTGAAGATAAGGAGTTGTTTTTCTGGGCAGGTTGCTGCAGGTTGTGGGCCAGAGTTCTGTTTTTATATACAGTAGGCCATTATTTGTTTATATATTCAGTCTTCACTTATAATCCTGCTACCACTCAAAGAGTGTCCACGAACCAGCAGTGCTAGGGGTGAACTGTGAGCTTGCTAAAAATGCAGAATATCAAGCCCCTCCCTAGATCTTCAAAATCAGAATCTACCAAGTGATTCTTATGCAAATTAATGCTTGAGAAACACTGGGCCATAACTCACCCTCATTGTACCACAGGCAGGCACTATCCCCATTTAAAGACAAGGAAATAAAGGCTTAGAGGGGTTTAGTGACCATACCAGGCATGAGTCTAGTAGGTGGCAGAGCAAGGACATGAAGCCAGCTGACTTCCAAGCTCTGCCTTTTGTATTCAATCGAATGTAATCACTAATTTTTCTCAAGAGACGAAGGACTAATAAGTGCCATGTGGCGACATAGTACTGTGCCAAATAGGACTGCAAGATAAATTCTTCTTAACAGGAAGCACCGGGCAACAAAATCAAGTGTCAGTGCAGACTTTGATGAAATCTTATTCAGGGACATCAAGGTTAGTGAGCACTGGGTACCTAAGACGAGGACATTCCTGCTGTTGTGGGAAATCCTCAGAGGGACCTCATCGGAGCAGAGACTGTTGAGCTTTGACATGGGACATTTCTTCCTTTTCATAGGAAATACATGGGATTAATAATATATGATCATTATTCTTATGCAAGGCATATCCCTGCACAGAATATATAATTGTACAGATTACATCAAAGGTAGAATCGTACTATGTACACAAAATTCCTGAATCCCTTCTTTGTCCAGAAATAATGCTTGTACCTCTTTTACTCTACATTTAGGGCATAGAGAAAGACTTGTCCTTGATGTTCCAGAGTTAGAAAGTTGTGATAACATGTCACCAATGAAACTGCCTCAAATACAATTAGAAAGTTATAAAAGGGTGTCATCAAGGAACCACAGTTTGTGCATCCAGTAAGGCTGTAATAGGGACAAAAACATTTTCTTACCTCTGAAACAGGGCCTCAGTCATGCCCAAGAAGCTTGCCTGTGGACTGTCAGCAGACTCTTCCAGGTTCCCAATGACCAAGTGATTTAGAGCACTCCTGGAGACACCACAGGTGAGTGTTAAATGTTAATCAACAAAGGTTATCACTTTAAGTTTAATGTGAAAGTAGGGGTCATTGTACTTAGGTTTCATTCTTGCTTCTAACAGTCTCTCTTTGCCTATGTTCCACCTATAGTGAGGCAAGAAATGCAATCAGTTGCTACTATTTTTTTGGATAAAGGGTTACATGTTTTATAGAAAAAAATATGTAATTCAAAAAAGACTTTTTCTCAATTTCTGTGTAACTATATTTGCGAAAAAATAAACATCTTTATGTATTCATTTTTTTCAATGCATTTATAACCAAGGCCCCACTCTTCATCTGATGACAACCCTCAGAACAGTAGGTATAAAGACTACAGAAATAAGTAATGTAAACAGAGAGTGATCACAAAAGCCATCAGATAATGGCAGATGCCAATTTTTTTCTCTACTACAAAATATAATCAAAGATACTTTAAATATATATTTTTTTGATTTTCATTTAATCCCCAGTAGAGAAAAACAATCTGATTTGGGATTAATAAAGATCCAGAAAAACTTATCTGAATTATCGATTTTATAGAGAAACACAACACATAGTCTATTGGGTAAACTTTCATAACAAAATTTGAATATAGCATAACTGATTTACCAGTTTTAAGTAATAATTCACCAGCAAGAGTTAAAAAAGAATATCTTATATATATATATATATATATATATATATGTTTTTTCCTGTAAACTGTTTTTAGTCTTTCATTCTTTTTCCATGGGATGTATAGTCTCACCCTTTATTTACAGGAAAAGACATTGAGAAAAAGGAAGCCATTTCACTTCCTTTTGAAACTTGAGATCTTCCCTAGGACATTGTGTTCAAGTTCATGTTTTATTTGTATAGAAGGCTCAATGCTGTGAGGTCATGGAAACTTTGGGGGTTATTTTTCACGCATTAGAATACCAACCTATAGAGATAACAGACCTGGAGGTGAACAGAGTAGAAAAAATTCTGTTGGTGATGTCTTTCAAAAGTCTACTAGGGGTGTTTCATGGAATCCCAGGCCTGAATGGAACTTAATTTGAAAGTGACAAATCAATGTGGCAGTTGAAAACATTTAGTCCCTTTAACTTAAAACTCTTGTTGTCACACACAAACAGCTGCATGTATTCTTTAAAAGTTTTAAATATTTCCAAAACATTACAATCCATCTATTTGATATACTTTTTTGTATTCCACATAATTTTCTAAAAATTAAATATATATATGAACAAGACTATTCGTAAAATATTTTCCCAAAGCAGACAGAACAGTGATGAAATTGCAATACAAAACACACAGAGAGCCAGAGAGAAAAGACTTAGATTCTGGAATCCCACCAAGCAAAAGTTATGGCCACACTCATTCCCAGTTGGAAATGCTTTGTTATTAATGGGGAGGAAAGTGAATATAAATATAGCACAGACATCATTCAACATCTAAGGTCTTCAAAATGACGGAAAGTATTTTAATTACAAACTCAGTATGCATTGTTTACATTCATTAAAGAAGTCAAATTGCAGTGTTATTTTTACTTTATGAATTTTTCTTTTGATATTCAAACCCAGAGAAGGCATCACATTTCCACTTTCACTGCAAATTCAGTAGTGCTGAGGGATACTTAATAGGTGCTTGTGGTGTTTTCAGGGTAAATTCAGAGAAAGTTGAAGTCTTGGATGAGTCACAAAGCCAACATCTTTAAGTACAATGGAAAATGTTTTACATATGGTGTTCATTTTTCCAATTGAGAAGACAGCTATCCTAAAGTTCAGGAACGTAAAAAATAAATGGATATAATGTTGGTTCATCTGTGTCTACAGAGACGTAATTCCTTCATTCAGCATTTAAAATAATGTCTAGTCCTCTAGATAACAGGTGTACCGTAAATTGGGCTAAAAACTTATGATAAGAATCAAGGTCTAATTTGGAGAATACATGTTTTACAATGGTTGTATTCCTTCTAATTCTCAGAATAAAGTGATAGGAGTTTTTTGAAGAGATTTCAAATCAGAACTTCTCATTGTTGCATTTAAAGCTTAACCAGATCCACAGACGATATTGTTTCTCAATGGAATGCACTAAATACTGGCTATCAAAAATTAAGTTCAATTGCTTCAAGTGATACAAGTTCTCTCCTTCAAACCTATTTCTTAAGAACACTCTTGTTGGACTAAGAAGCAACAAGACAAAAGAGGGGGAAACACTTAACAGAGTCAGAAATCTCAAGTCCCTGCTACTAACAATTTATGCGATTTCAGGCAAGTCATTCACTTCACCTCACAGCCTCAGAAAATTATAATGTTAGCGTTGATCTCCTAAGCCCCTTCCAACGCTAACATTTTTTGATCGTATTATTTCTTGGATGTTTCATCTTTACCGTAATAACAATATTAACTGCAGCATTATCAATCATAACAACAATAATAAGATTAGAGAGGCATTGAGAAATAGTTGGAGAACACAACAATGGGAGTCAGGCAGTGTACATCCTAATTACTCCTCTGTCAGTAGATTGTGGAATGACTAGAATGAATCACTTCTCTAGGTCTTAGTTTCTTTTTCTTTTTTTTCTGATATGAAGGACAAGAATGATGCTTTCCCAACCAAATTCTACATAACTCTAGGATTTCATTTTGGTGCTTTACGCAAAATCACAAACACACACACCCCACATCTATAATAGCTGAAAAGAAAGACAAAGCAACATGCCTGCCTAAATATGTATTATTTTCTCATTATGATAAGCCAGAGCCCATCGACACATTGATTAGTGCTGCTATATTATCTTCTTTTATTTTAGCCTCCAAAAGAAATCATACCCTGCCATTTCTATTTAATTGAAGGATATCCTGAGATTTTTAGGAATTTGGCTTTAAATGGGTTCCTACAGATACTTTTATAATGAACCACGTGGAAAGGAATTGCGTGATTTCAAATACTCATTTTATCAAAACTGTCTCTTTGTTTTTACTGATTTTATGATAAATTGTAGAAATTGAACTTGTAAAATGTGATACTAATAATATTCCTCTTTTTTGCTTTATACATTAAAATTCCATGGAAAATTTTATGTGACTAAAGAATTCAGTTTTTTTAAGCTTGAATATCTTGAATAAACTATTTCATAAGTTCTCTTTTACCTCCAATCTTGAATAATTTTAAACAATTGGCCAGGAAAGGGACCTAAAAGTTATCTTAAATTAGACACAGAAAAAGCAATATTTATATTCTCTATCAAAGGTAGTAGCCTGGTGAGTTTCTTCTAAGGCAGCTTTGAATGCAGAGAAATGTCATTCTAATCCTGAGAAAGTCCTGACAAGAATCCAAAGTCTTTATTGATAAAGGATACTTTTCAATCCATAATGAAAATTCTGTCCATTCCAGAATGAGCTAGCTTCTTCTAGCCAGAAAAAGAAGAGATGACTGGAAGTCAGCCTTTCCTTGGGGAAGAAAAATGCCAGTCATGCCAAGGATATTAGTGGGACCGATTCCTTTAGAGTAGCAAAAGGTGGCAAATGCTTTCACATGCTGTTGTTTCACTGGGGAGAAATGGCACGACCTTTGCCTCCTTTAGCTTAATGAAACCATCATGCTTCATTTGTCTAAGGTTTTGTGTACATTATACTTCGTCATATTGTATTAATGATATTGGAGTACCTCTGTCTATTAAGTAGGCAAATTCTCACAAAATGGTAGACAAGATTTAAGGTAGAATGAAAAGAGAAGTGAGGGGATGGATACTGAAATTAATTTTTTTCCTTTTTAAGAGAAATTGAGGAATAAAGTAGGAGCAGAGTAAATGAAAAGCTACCAGGTTAATACTTCATTCCCCATTGGATTGGTTCAATCCTAGGAATTGTGAATGAAAACACGTTTGCCTTACCTTTCTTAAACAATTCATTTTCTTCTTATGGTATTTCATTATTTGTAAGAGTTTCTCTGGCTAAGCTATTCTGGGTCTGTCCATCTATGATTTTTTGGAATACTACCTCCTTCTTCAAAGCTCAACTCAAGTGCCACCTCACCTGTTAAGGTTCTTTTGATTCCCCCAGTGGTCTAATTCCATCTCTTTTATAAAACTAATCAAAACTCTAATAGTGGTATTAACATGTCTTTGATGTTTTATAACATTATTGTTTTAGGACAAAATAGAGGCACTTTTTAGAAGAAGCTAATAATTTATTTTCTGGTAAAAGATAAGAAACTCTAACATAGGTAGTGAAAAAGAGACCTGAAAATGCATTTATATATTCCAAAGAAAAGACCATTGTGGACAGAATGAAAGAGAATGAATGAAGCCGAAGGATAATCTGACAAGCTAAATCTAAAAAGGTTAAGATTCAATAAATTTGTAAAATGACCACCATTTCTGAAAGGGTACATGCTTAGGATTCGAATTGTGTGCTCTTGTGGGAAGTGGTGACTGCAGCTACCAGCGCACCTCCTGCAGGGCACTGTGCACGGTTCTCCTCTAAGTACACAGAGAACTTCCCCGGTGCTGTTGATACCAGAGAAGTCCCACCCAATAAAGGAAAAAGAAGGAATGAATGAAAGAGGCAATGCTGAAAATGCTCATTATTCTTAGTACTTTACTTCAAAAAGAGTTTGTAAAGTTTCCAATACTCATTCTGAGTTGTTCAATGAACTACTTTACTTTTAAAAGTTATTTTTTATGCTGTGTCTGATCCAAAACATACCTTCACATCTGCTACCCTGTAAATAGCTTTATAAAAAGCCATTTTTCTGGTTTCCCTGGGATTAGGACCCGAGGATGATTTCTGTCTCCTATCCATTCCTGTAAACGTGAACCTGCATCAAGCATTGTGAACTTGTGTCTCTCTGAGAGCAAGTGGAGGCAAAGTGAACCCAATGAGCGTCAGGCTGCTTTTCATCGGCCTGTTTTGCTTGGTTCTTGGTAAGCAGATTACCCTGAGTGATGATTCAGGCTGAAGTTCTCATATGATTATCTTCTCAGACTTGAAAGCAAAAGTACAACATGAAGAAAATAGTGGTTATTGACCATGATTTTATCAACAGCCTTCTCATTTACACGTAAATGGAAAGAAAAAGAGACAAATCACCTTTGTGATCTTGCATTATTAAATGTAGCTATTCCAGAAAAGGTTGAGAGGAGGTAAGTAAACACCTCATTAAAATCTACAGAGGCAGTGCAGAAAAAAATCTACAGTGCAGAAAAGCTGCTTCAAACATTATGTGATCATTTTCCTCTTAATATCTCTGCTTCCTAAGCTCACTGGTAGCATTATAGCAGCATGTGGCTTGAATAGGAATGTGTCTCCTTGTCCTGGCAAGGCTGGCAATACAAAGCAAGGATAATGGTCTACCATTCCAGCTTACAGATGTTGTCATCCCTTAAGCAAACTGCATTCCATCATGCTGTGAGTTATTATATAGAAGTTTGACTCTCAACCCCTAAGCAAACTCTAACTCTACCCCACCGTTGAAATACTTTTTATTGAAGTTTGGAATTCAACATTATTCTACCTTTTTTTCTACTTTCTCCTGACTATTTCTCAGTTTCTAATAATTTCTTTTACCTATAGTAGTCCACAAAGTATAATTCAAATGCTTGAATGCCCATGCTCATCCCCTCCTCCAAACACACACACACACACATTGACATTTGCCATAGCCCTTTGTCCTGGTGACTGGTTCTCAGTTCAACAGACACACCTGAAAAATGTAAAGAGGAAGGTTGTCATTTTTGCTTAAATCAGTAGTTGGTTTCAATATGAGGTCTGTGAACTGTGTGCCTGGACTTCATCTGGGGTCTTTATTAAAAAGGCAGATTCTCTAAGCCTAGTCTTTGACTCGTTGAATTGAAATTGCTGGAGGTGGTGCTGAGAAATTTGCAATTTTTAATAGGCCAATTTCTTTAGATGATTCTTCCATGAACTACACTTTGAGAGACACTGAAAGATATAAACATAACAATCTTAATTCTCTAAGTGTCCACTCATGTGTCTTTATGAAACTAACCAAGGGTGCATGAGCAGCATCATATCTCACACTCTCCTGCCTGAAGTCCTGTCCGTAGATGTCTCCACCAGCACTCACTACACCCCCGCCCCACCATCTTGTTGCTAGCTACTGAAAGTACACTTTTACCTGACTCTGTGGCCAGGGGCCATTGTGAGCGAAAGCCGTTCAATTGTGTAGTAAGGATAAGTGATCTCCACTGCCCCCTAATCACTGGAAGAATAGATAATAGCTGACTCACAAGCTGCTTGATCACCAGGCATTCATTCTATTGGCCCACTTTAGGCCATCAGATTGCTTTAGCTGAACGTTGGGAAGACCTGGTAAACAATGAAGAGTGTCACCAGCATCCCTCAGCTCCAGATAGTACCCTTTTCATTAAGTCATGATTCTCCTCTTGTTTAAATTATAGATCACTGAGATTATTGCTCATGCTTTCACTAAACCCAGTAAAACGAAAGATAAACTCATGTGCTCTAGTGGGTAATCTTCTTTTACTAAAGAAATTACTGAAATAATAAGATGAAATGAGCAGAGGTTAAGGGGAACAGCCCATGATTTTTAATAGAAACCACTTATGGCTTAAAGGATTCATTATGTTAGCTGTTTATTTAATTTTAGAACATTATAGTTGAAAGAGTCTCTGAGGTAACTAAATGAATTTCTTCTCTTTTACCTTCTCTTTGAAGATCTCAGATTTTATGAAGCTCATATTAAAAAGCATCCTATTCCAATACTTTGATTATTTTGCTAAAAATTTCTTCCTTAGGTTGAGCCAAATTCTTCTACTTTCTAAATTTCACAGCTGGTTATGGATCCACTTTCTGATACCTCATCATCAATACCAGTCCTAGACCTATGAGATAAGCCTTTCATAAAATTGAAGACAGTGCTCATGTCCACATCCTGGGATTCAGCAAACATTCCCCCCCAGTGACACTTTCAAGTTCCCTGGGTCCTAAACTGTGTTTGTCTCTGGAGCAGTCCATGTTTACCCATGTCTCTTAGAATGTGGTTCTCTGAACTGAACAAAATACCCTAGGTATGATTGGACAGCTAGTTTATCATATAATTTGTTCTGGACATTGTGTTTTTGTAATACAACCTAAAATTTCATTATTTATTTAATGTATTTTTTTTGCAATTATCACGATAATATTCACATAGAGCTCAGAGTCAGCTGAAACTTTTAAGTCTTCCTTAAAGTGGTCCACACACTACCTCCATGCTGGTATTTAGCCATACCTCCCACATTCTATATTGGTTCTTTTCATTTTTTAAATGTAAATATAGAACTAAATGCATTTACAGATAAAATTTTATCTTTTTTTGTCTTGAATAACTCAATCCACAAAATGAATGCTGATTTTTTTTGTTCAGTATTTAAACCTTCCCTCCAAACACTATGGCATCTTCAAACATAATAGACCTGTTATTTTGGCAGGAAATATTATGTAAAGAAATATTATTGGCAAATTTTCAGATTTTAAAAATATTTTCAAGATCTATTTATTATAAATAATATAGACCAAGGTATTATTTACCAAATCATTTCTACCTGTTCATATATAAATGAATCATAGAATTTCTATGATATATATATGAACAGGTAGAAATTGTATATATATTATAGAAATTTTATAATTCTATTAGTTTCTACAATATATGTAATAGATGTATATATATATCATATGTTAATCTATTTCAATTAGCTGTCTCCTCTTATATTTTGTCTAGAGAACAAATTTACATAATCCCCATTTAGGTCCATCACAATTAAATACTTATTGAATGCTTATAATCAATTTACTTAAGAAATATTTATTCAGCATCTAACATAGTGACAGGCATAGGTGTTGAACATACACCGATGAATACAATAGTCATGGTATCTGATCTCGTGGAGAGCATAAGTTATCATCTAGTGGTGAGACAGAAAATCAACATACATGCAAACAAATACATATGCAATTACAATGTGCAATAAATGTGATAATGGAAAGGAACAGATAGAGAAAAACAGGATGGATGACCTACTTAAGTAGGGTGGTCTGTACAACTTTTTTTAACCAAAGTATTTTTTTTACAAAGTATTCGTTACCAAAAAAAGAAATCAATTTCTTTTCTGTCATAGTTTATAATGGCTATTTAAAACTATGCATCTGTTCAAAGGTTTTTGTGGCTATTTGAGTAAGCCTTAAAGTACATTATTATATGGTTTTGAGACAGACAATGTATTTGGTATGAAATATGGAAAAAATGATGGTTGAAATGATTCTACTGCCTTAAATAGGGTAAAATAGAGTTTTCGTTTTTTCTGTGGGATCCTTAGAAACAAACCCATAGTTCATAATTGTAACCCTTTTTGGTTTGTCATAAATTTACAGCTATTGCCAAATGATATCAATTTAGGAAACACATTACAAAGTCTTGAAAAGAGAGCTATGCAATTATGAATTCGTAGTTACATCCCTTGATGGTATTAGGTTTGCTAGGAATTTTCAGGCTGTGAGCAGTAGTAGTTTTCTGGAATTTCTTAAAGCCATCATTTGGCTGCCTCATGCAGAGCTTGTTCCCAATAAAATAAGATGAAAGAAATAGTATTATCTAACTTCATCTATTTTGATTAACTCAAATAGATGCACTGGGTCTGTTTTGTCTGCTATTGTGGGGAAGAAGCACTTACTCTGAGTTTAATTTTAATCACCTGATCAATAGCAGAGTTTCAGAAAAGCAAGGGGTTAGATTATACCCAGGAACTGGTGAGCTGGTAGAAGAGAAGCTAATCAGAGTCCAGGGAAGTAGGCAAATAGCCAAAGCTCAGGACTCAAACAACAATGCCATGTCAGAAAGAGCTTGTCTGAACAATGGGATAGAAGACTTAGAACCAAATGGGTATGAGGAATTTGTCTAACTCCAGGAATAATGAATGGCAGTAAAATTTTAGAAACGAGTTCAAAGACATGGGGGTAGTCAGATATAAAGCAAGTTAATTCTCAGCCATTCCAAGAGTTCTCAAAAACAGGGATGTTGAGAAGTGAATCATGCCTAACTCACAGAAAATAGGCCTGGCAATAAAATACGCCCTGAGATAGTCGATAGAATTTAGGACTAGTCTCCCCACTTCCTCAATAATTTTCTGTGCCTTGGCACAGGCAGAGAAACTTCTGGTAAGGAAGAGACCCACTTAGCAGAAGTTAGCCAGGTAAACTGCCTGACCCTGTGCAATGGTCAGAGCAGGGAGGCAGTAAGTAGCTCTTTTCCTATTTAAGTTTCCAGTGAAGTGTTGATATGGACTACACGGCTGTGGAACATGTTCAAGCCCGTGGAAAACTGCATTCATGGCATTAATAATTGGAAGAATTCCTGGGTTTTAGGAAAGTGGGTTAAACAGTGAAGCTTGGGGGAAGGACGAAAAAGCTGACCAAGTTTGAACAAAGGTATAGCAGAATCAGCCCAAGAACTAGCACTGGGGACAAGTGGAAGAAGAGGGACAGTGAGGTAGTGGCCAGAGTGGCAGAAGAGATATGATCTGAGTTAAAGAATAGACAATTCTTGGGGCTGGCCTGGTGGCATAGTGGTTAAGTTCACACGCTCTGCTTTGGCAGCCTGGGGTTCCCAGGTTCGGATCCCAGGCGTGGACCTACACACCGCTTATCAAGCCATATTGTGGCAGACATCTCACATATAAAGTAGAGGAAGATGGACATGGATGTTAGCCCAGGGCCAATCTTCCTCAGCAAAAAGAGGAGGATTGGCAACAGATGTTAGCTCAGGGCTAGTCTTCCTCATAAAAAAAAAAAAAAAAACCCAATAAACAAAAAAAGAATAGATAATTCTAGAAGTTCAGGAGGAAATTAATTAAGGACTAAATTTCAAGCCCCCCCCTGTCCTCAGGACTTCTTTCTAGGCAGGAAACAGAAATATCATAGTTGATTGGACCCCACTTCCTGGTGATTGATTAAATACTGGAAAGGAATTAAATGGGATGCATCTTAGTCTGCTGATGGAGACAGCACTGTTTAAGGCAGGAGGGAGAAGCTCTGGGTATTTAGTCAGGGTTCCAAGTGGCCTGCCCATCCAGAGTAGTATTCAAAATAGGCTCCCCCTCTGGGAAAATTTGTGGAGACTTGGGCACAGTGCAGACAAAACTAACTCCAAAACCTTCTGATGTGGAGTTGAGGGAAATCAAGAACTTATGGCTCAGGGGGTCTTTGGGTTATAGCAGGCAGACTATACTGCAACCAATGTACTGGTGCTGGGAGGGCTTTTGATTTACTGATCTATGACTTCATCATTCGCTTATGGAGAGGGGCAAGTAGCCTCGGTTAGCTCATTTACCTAATGGTACCATCTGGAACTGGCTGGCTGGTAGCAAAGGTTGATAGTGAGGATAAGCCATGAGGTGTGATGTAGCTGGATTTTCAGGAACCTGACATTTATGCAAAACTAACAACTGCATCATTTACTGCACTTTCCTAACATGCTGAGTATGTGCAACTCGATAACTTGTGGTCAGTGCGAAGTAGCATCTCCAAAATACAGGTGAAGCAGAGATTTTAATTATCTTAGTGGAACCAGGCAGATCAGCAAATCACAGAGATTATGACAAGGAAGTACAATTACTTTCATACTTTGGGCTGAAGAACCAAGTTCCAATCTATAGGGATATCTTTTTTCAATGATGTAGGTACATGGGGAGGTGAGAGAGGAACGGGCAGCAGCTAGATCAAATGGATCAATCCAAATGTTCAAGAAGGAGGAAGAAATTGCAGATGGATCACCCTAACATCCAACAATATAAAAACAAGCTTATAATAGCAAAATCATGGCTTTTTCACAAATTCTTCAATATCCATGTCCACAAAACCAGGTGAAGAATTTAGAAAACTGTGCACATAGATTCTTCTAGACAAAAAGCAACTTTGTAGATAATCAATTTCCATACATTCCAGATTCAAATCCTTATTGCATTGGTTTAGGAAAGCTGTTCAGTGTGAGGTGTGTCTCCACAAAGATTGATCCCAAGCAAATGATTGGAAAGTAAAAGGGCAAGTCAATTACTTTTATCCAAAGAACGGAAAACAATGGATTAGACCAGTTTGTTTTTTCCCTCCAATGACATTAGCTTTCATTCTTCTAAAAGGATTTAAAAAAACACACAAAAATACTTGGTAAAGGAAAGAGAATACTACATAATCTAGTCTTATTGTCCCACTTTGTGAAATAGATTCTTTGGGTTCATTTTCCTCACAAGTTAAATGAGAGGACAGCCATATTTGCCAGAGTAAATTCAACTTGAAAGAAAACCAAGTATGTAGCACAATCACGTGTAGGGTCATGAGTATAGAGAGGAGTAAAACGATCTGAGGGAAACCCACAGGGCATTCCTTCTGAGCCAGAAATAAAATCTAGTCTGCTTGTTCCTGTGGGTTAAGAAGTTGTAGCTCCTAGTAAATATGGACTTTTTCTTAGAAAGTTCAATAATTCAGCCATTATCAGTCATAAATCATACCTTAAATTATTCCTGTTTAGTTCACTAATTATCAAGCTGTGATTTAGGGTACCTATCAAAGCCTGCTCATTTTTTGCCAAGTTAACACATCTATCCACCATGAACCACCATGAACTCCTTAAAGATGAGCCATAAAATCACCTATATATGTCAGTCCTATTTTATTCCTTTTCAGCATATACCCTATATCAGATTCTGGTTTCAATTTGTTATTCATCCAGTAGAAATTATTAGTTTAATTTCCAATGGAATCTGTTGTTGATTGTTCAGTGCATTACTATAATTCTTTTTATTCACAATTTGTGTTGAATAATATATTTCCATATAAATCTAATTTTATACATAAACAACTAAAACTAGGAAATGTCATGTTAGGTTATAAATGTACCATAATTGCTTGAAAATTAATCTGTCTCCAATTAAGAAACTGAAGCATATGGGCTATTATGCTTCACTGGTTCTATATATGGTTTCAATATTAACATTATGTCCTCCAGACT
The DNA here is from genome assembly GCA_031878705.1 of Tapirus indicus. Lineage (NCBI taxonomy): Eukaryota > Metazoa > Chordata > Mammalia > Perissodactyla > Tapiridae > Tapirus > Tapirus indicus. The sequence continues at coordinate 8,523,953 of CM062933.1, forward strand.
TTCTAAATGTATTCAAGATAATAGTATAAGTCCATTTTTTCCTTTTTCTTTAAACTTCCCTTTTATAAAAAACAGGAACAACCAAGAAGTCTTTAGCTTTCTTCTATTGAATTACATAAATATCAAGGCTGTTAAAATGAGAGTTTAATATAATTTATGTATCTATATCAATCCATTTTCTAGATAAAATATGGAAATGTGTAGATTTGTAGATTTTTAAGTACTTGAAGAATGTGGAAAAGAATTCCCAACATCTGTGGACCACCCTTTAGGAAAACTGAATCTATTCCCCACAGCTGGTTATCAGGACACATCACAACCCAGTCATTTTGGCAAGAAGAAATCTCCTCCAATTTTGATTACATTTCATAGGATTTATTCATGCAATACCCCCAAAGAAGGCAAGTACTGCCAGCATATTGTCCTAGTTTATCAAGAGGAATAAATTTTAAGAAATATAATCAAGGTGTCATAATTTATTTTCTTCTTCATTTTTATTTTCAACATTCATTTTCTTCTTTAGAATCATGATTTCATAATGTCGGTATGTCATGCTAATCATTACAAATACAAAAGAAAAACAAATATATCTGAATCCAAGCTTAGAACTTTATCAGTCTTTGTCTTATCTGCCTCCACTCTCTATCTTTTCACCTATCACCAGCTGGCCTTTTTTTCCTCTCTTGATATTATATCATATTCATGGGATAAGGTCCATGAATTAAACTTTGGTGTTAAGGCAGAAATTTCAACAAAAAGGATAGAATCACTCACACAACTTGCTTACAGTGGGTGGGGAACAATTTTTCCAGGCTTCTATTTCCTTTCATGTGAAAGGAATTCCAGTAGAGAAGAAGGAGGAACTTAACCTGAAGCTGAACTTTCAGAGGGAGAAACAGCATGTGGAGACCTTCTGTACTTTTTCCTGGAAGCCAAGCTGCCAATAGAGAGATCTGCTCCTCCGAGTTGTATGGCCTCCAAGTTGTACACGGAGGCTTATGTTGATCAGCACTGCCTGATCCAGTGAACAGCTTGTTAGGTGCACGTTTGATGGTAGAACCTAATGCCATCATGAGCTAAGTCACATTCTCCTATATCACCTTATTCAGTATAAAGTCAACTGTTGGTCTCCTTTATCAATTGGTGGAAAACTTGAGTGGGTAAAAACAGTGGAATATATTGAGCCTCCTCAAATTCAATACTCTCTCCCTCCTGCGTTTCTCCCTGACCTTCAACCCCAGTCCGTTCCACCCCTGTTCAGGAGTTTAGAACTAGGAGTCAGGAAACTGTTTTCATTTGTGTTTTGTGAATAACCGATTAAAGATTTAATCCTTCAAAGTGAGATTATGTTACATTTTGGTTTCAAATTCTCACCCACTGCCCCTCCCTGCAAAAACTCATATCCCAGTGACTCTTTATTAGGTATAAAATCAGCAGAACTCTAGTCAACCATGGAATCTCATAAAGAAAAATAGGAGACAAAAGATTACTATTAATGGAAACATTTAATAAACATTTATTTTGCAACATTGACCCAACCAGCACATATTCAGGTGAACTTCTGAGCTCTGTAGTTCTATCAGCTATAGTTTGACACTGAAATAGCAAGACACACATGCAGGCAAGTTAATCTTTATTCCTTCTTGTGATATTTCTTTTCTCTTTCTTATTCTATTCAAACATGCCCTACTCCAAAGATAGTACCCAGAATCTAGGAACACACATATTATATCAAATAGACAACAACCAAAATTGGGATAGTGGGGCAGAATCATTATTGCTTCTACTATGGGCTCTATAGACACAAACCTATGGAAACCGGTAGAAAGGGGAGAGCCTGATTACAAGTATAGCAGGGCTGCTTGTTAGTAAACCAAGATCTGTCTCTCCTCACTGACATTAAGGTTTAACAATGGACTCTTTAGTCAAGAAGGTAGAACTACAAAGAAGGTGACAAGAGAAGAGAAGATTCCATTCCTCTGATTTAGGGAGTTATGGGAGAAGAAGCTAAAAGGAAAAGGAGAGTCAGAGATGAGACATCATTTATTGGGTTACTTGCTCACCTCTCAGACTTAGGTCAGACTGAGTGAGGATCATGAACTATGCTGGGAGAAATGGGGCAAGGAAGGGGGGAGGTGGCAGGTATAGGGGACTTTTGGTCTACTGTAAATGTGGGACACTGGGAGGAGAAGGCTTCATGAGCTGCCTCTGCACCAATTTCTAGTGCACCAATTTTGGCATTCAGAGCTATTGGCCCCTTGAGTTCACTAGGATGTATACAAGTGCCTGTAGTTCATAAGCTACCCCATAAAACCTGATGACTCAGTGAAGGTCCCTGGGATACCAGGAGTCACATCACTTTACATCTGGATATTAGTAACCTAGCCAAGAGCCACCTGCCAGCAAGAACCCCAAGAGGAACATACAAACTGAAGGCTACTGAGAAGAGAATAAGGGATCCTGTAACTTCCTATAGGCAAAGGCCATGCTCCTGAGGGCTCAAAAATGGTACATCTCCTCTTTGTCATACTATTCCCTGACAAGGATTTTTAACATGCATATGTAAATGCCACAATCCTTATAGCACTTGGTTAGCAAGTGCTTTGAAAATTCATTGTGAAACCTCACTATCAGCTGATATTTAATAAATTCCCTATTCTGAGTAAAATCTATGGAGACTTAAAAACAAAAAAATCAAGTAATTTCAAAATTTTAAGTACTGTTAAGAAAGGATTTGGACAATTTAAAACACTAGTTTCCATATGATTAGTGTTTCACTGGGGGCAGATGGAAGTTCTTACAGTATCTTGGCTATTCCGACAGCTTCCTGGCTAGTTTCCATGCTTCCGTACCTGTTCTCCTCCTGACTGCTTTCAATAATATAGTAGCCAGAATGTGATTTTTAAATATATAAGTTAGATTGTTACTATCGTCCTCAAGTCCCCCCCCCTGGTTTCCCATCGCACTTAAAATCCCAAATTCTTTCCACAGCCTAGATACTTCTACAAACATGAAGCTCCCTTGCAAATTCATCTCCAACAACACTCCCTCTTGCTCACTCTGTTCCAGCCACACTGTCTTTTTGCTGTACCCTTGGTGCACCAAGCACACTCCACTCTCGGGACATCTGCATCTCCTATTCCCTTTGCCTGGTAATCTCTTCCTCCAGATAGGAACACACTCTCTCCCTCACTTTTTTAGGGTTTCTGCCCCAAATCAACTTCTCAGAGAGGGAGACTCTGACCAAAGTCCCTAAAAAAACACCTTTCAGTCACTGTACCCTCTTACTTTGCTTTTTTTCTTTTAAAGCATTACCACTATCTGACATTACATTATATATTTTTTTATTTGCTGTATCCCCAAAATAGAATGTCCTGTAAGATCAAGAAATGTATTTACTTTCCAGTGTATGGAATAATGCAATAGTAGCCACTCAATAAATGTTTGTTGAATAAATGAATCTTATTTTAGACACTTATAAATAAAATTAGTGTATTTGTGTGATGTGATCTTGTTTGTTATTTGGTTTTTCAATTTTCAGGTAGGTGTGCAATTGTTAGAGAACATAAATTATCAGTGTTGTTGTTGTTCTTAATCTGTTGAAGCTTTGTCAGATATTTTGGATCAATCACTTTTTCTATGGATTTGAACATATCCAAACTTAATCTAAATTAATACAAATGATGTTGAGTATTAATTGGTTATTTTCCTTGTTCTATAAGAACAATTTCTGCTTGTAGAACATTAAAATTGAACTGGGATGGGAGCCAGCCCAGTGGCATAGTTGTTAAGTTCATGCACTCTGCTTCAGTGGCCCGGGTTTGGATCCCAGGTGCGGACCTACACACTGCTCATCAAGCCATGCTGTGGGCAGTGTCCCACTTACAAAATAGAGGAAGATTGGCACAGATGTTAGCTCAGGGACAATCTTCCACAAGCAAAAAGAGGAAGATTGGCAACAGACGTTAGCTCAGGGCCAGTTTTCATCACCAAGAAAAAAAAAAAAAGAACTAGGATAATTTGATGTGCAACAACAAGACAAGTTATAATATTTCTCCTAGCCTGTCTCTATTAGACTACATTACTTAAAATTAATCTAGAGATATAGAAAATTGAGTTTGATAGATATTTTTGGTGAGAGAAGGGGACTTTCTATTGAAATTTCCAAGCATGGTTTAAAACTGCTTTAAAACCTATTTTAAAAATTAATCGAGGGGCTGGCCCGGTGGTATAGTGGTTAAGTTCACTCGCTCTGCTTCCACGGCCCAGGATTTGCAGGTTCAGATCCTGGGTGTGGACCTACACAGTGCTTGTCAAGTCATGCTGTGGCGGCATCCCATATATAAAGGAAGATGGGCACAGATGTTAGCCCAGGGTCAGTCTTCCTCAGCAAAAAGAAGAGGATTGGCAACCGATGTTAGCTCAGGGGTAATCTTCCTCACACACACACACAAAAAAATTGACTGATTTTTCTTATAGACTCTTGCAAGGCCACAGATTGCTTCAACTTCAAAGGACAATCATAATAATTAATTCTGGATTCATGACATTTGATATAGGACTCGAGTTTTCTATATTATTTTGAAATAAAAATTCAAATAACTGCTACTTTCAAGTTGAGTGTAATTTTTTTTTTTTTTGGTGAGGAAGACCAGCCCTGAGCTAACATCTGTTGCTAATCCTCCTCCTTTTTTGCTGAGGAAGACTGGCCCTGGGCTAACATTGTGCCCATCTTCCTCCACTTTATATGGGACGCCGCCACGGCATGGCTGACAGGCAGTGCGTCGGCGGGCGCCCAGGATCCGAACCAGCGAACCCCGGGCTGCCAAGTGAGGACTAAACCGCTGCGCCACCGGGCTGGCCCCCTCAAGTTGAGTGTAATTTTAAACATCACATCATGAGTTAAAAAATACATTTTTAAGGTATTTTAGTCAACACTCTGTACTTTAGTGACATATCAAACACGAAACAATTCTTCCATTGATAAAGCCATAAAAGCACAAGAGAGAAGTACACTATTAAATTGGTCTCTGGGGAAAATTATACTGATGTTATTACTAAAAATAATCAATGTCTTTACCAACCCTCCATGAAGAAGGTGCCATATATGATCTTTTAAATTATACTAAATCTGGTCATTTTTCTTGCTATAATAAGAAGGGCCAGAGCAAGAAATCAAAGTAGACAACAGGGATCCCTTATGAATGAAGAAATAATGATAGCTAGATATGGCTAAAACTTATTCAAATATATGTACAATGACAGTATGCAACTTAAAAAGAATAAAAAAATAAAAAGTAAGTTTGGAGGAGTACTGTGTCATCAGGCCCAATAAAAATCTTGCTTTTTCCATATTTCTCTGTCCTTTCTTCTCTAAAAAGACTATAAAATATCAAGAGAACTACAAAAGGAAAATAATCTTTTGTTGCCACCTCACATTGATAGCCTATTAATGTGTTCATCGTGGCATTTGTTTAACACCTTCAGGTACTAGCTCCCATGCCCCTCACAGTGTTTATCACTCAGTATCACTCAGAGAATTCAAAACATTGGAAATATAGATTTTTCAAGTTATATAACATTGGAAGAAGAGGGATGAAAAACACAGAAATAAGGTAAGTCAGCATAGATGTTAAAACAAAGAGGTAGTGAAATGGGTGTTTTATAATGATAAAGAAATGACATAATAATAGCCCTTTGGTTTAAAGTACTTTGTAATTTCATGTATATACCCGATTTGATACCCTGCGAGGTAAGAAGAAATGGTGGAGGGATTATTATTATGATGTCCATTATAGAAATGAGAAAATTGGGGTTAATAAATTTAAATAACTTATCCAAAATCACAATTCTCTAAGCGCACAGAGACAAGGTTCCTTACCCAGTGCTCTTTCTAGGACACTAACGGCTTGTGTACCTAGAAACTCAAAAGTGGTAAGAAGGTGCCTGGGCGATTAAAAAAACAATCACAGGAACACGAGAGAGAAAGTTTTGATTGTAAGCCTTTGAGGAAAGAAGGAAAGAGGGGTGTCATCAAAGACTGGGGACTGACTTCAGCTCTCATTCATACCACTGAGAGTTTGGCAGTTATTCAGTTCTTTATCTGAATCTATAAGTCATTCCATATTCTATCTTTTCAATTATGTTTTCCCTAAATTAGCCAAAGTCCCCTGACATAAGTAACTTTGAAAAAATGCTGTTTTGAGTGCATACTGAAAGGATAGGGACAGAAAGAACTATACAAAAACACTGTGCTCTGGTTGGCAAATTTGTTTCTCACAGGGGTTACATTAGTACATTACATTAGTAATTCTGAAACTACTTTATATGCATACTAGGGTTGAACAAACAAGTAAATAAATCGCTTTTAAGGGGAGCCAGGTTTCTTACAGACAGACAAAAAAGTTACAAATAAATAAGAGGGAAAAGCTAGAATGAGTTAGAGTCACAAATATCACTATGAACTTATGTTTATTTAAATATATATACCAATAGACATGAAAATAAATATATGTGTGTTTATGGGTTAATATATATATTATTATAATATATATCTACATATATTGTATATATAATATATATGTATATGTATATATGTAATGTATAATATATATTTTATATATATATATATATATACACACACACACACATTTCTTAGTTCTGTCTGCTGATAGGGCCTAGAAACAGTGACATCCTTGGAGCACATCCATACCCAGATCTTGATTTCTAAATACTACTCTCCAGCAAAAGGAACCAAGGCTCCTTGGAGAATGGCTGATTCTAAGACTGAAGCAGGGAAAATACAAGATATTCCTGGAGCACCTTACCATGCCAGAAATTAAGGAAGTACTCAAACAAAAAGGGGGGTTGGATTCAAAAGACACAGGAGCCGACCTGAAAGAGCTTCCAACGGCCAAAGCTGGAGCAATCTGAGCAACAAAATGAATTACCATGGCATTGAACTACTATAACCCAACAAACGAAAAAAAATCCATGAATCTATATCAACATAAATAAATGAGAAAGAAAGAACAAATCTTCCTTACAGAGGAATCACAAGTAGCTTATATAGATACTTGCCCCTCTAGGAGGCAGAGCTTAATTCCCATTCTCTTAAGTGTGGACTGGACTTGGTGACTTTCTTCCAAACAATAAAATTGAAAAAATGGTAACTTTATCGTGGAGAAACCTGGCAGATACTACTTTAATTAAGTGATCAAGGTTAACATCACTAGTGGTAAATCTTATTGATATCATATATCCTTTGATATGATGCAATCAGAAAGGCACTTCACCTCTGTGTTATTCTTCCCCCAAGCCCATAATTCCAGTCTAATAATGAAACTGATCAAATAACTCAAACTGAGGGAAATTCTACTAAATACCTGATCATTATTCATCAAAACTGTCAAGATTATTTAAAAAACAAGGAAAGACTGAGAAACTGTCACAGATTATATAAGCCCAAGAAGATATAAAGACTAAATGCAATGTACTACCCTGGATATAGATTAAATCCTAGATAAATAAAGGACCTCCATGAAAAAAATGGTGAAATCTTAGTAAAGTCTAAAGTAGTTTAATCAACAGTATTGTACTAATGTCAAATTCTTAGTTTTGACAAATGTTCTGTGGTTCTGTAAAATGTTAATATTAGGGGAAACAGAATGAAGGACATATGGGAACTGTAATATTTTTATAATTTTGCTATAAATCTAACATTTTTCCAAAATGAAAAATTAAAATAAAATTATCCAGTTTTTTCCCTTGCTTATTTCTGCCTAAATGATGCATTGTGTTAATAAATTATCCACAATCTCATTCAACAGTAGAACCAAAACTGTACCTTTACACTGGAGAATTTTAGTACCTGCTTTACTAAAAATATAATCTTAAATATTCTGAGTGTTTAACCTAATGTTAGTTTCCGAAAAATAAGAGGTAAGTTATTTCCTGAATTCGTTGTTGACTAAGAGTCTATGCAAATTCAAACTCAGGAATCTGAAGCTCCCCTAAGGCAAACCATGCTGAAGAGGTTTTCGTTGTAATAGTGCATAAAATAAAAGGAAGACGTGCTATAAATATTCGACCCTTAGTTTTGAAACTGAACATTTCAAGTATAGTAGAAAGAATGAACAAGTGAAAGAAAAAAGAATTTCAATATTAGTTACTCTTAGGAAATAGCAGAATTAAGAGAATAATTCTAGGTGAAAAAAGGGACAAAAAGAGGATAGTATAGTTATTGCAGGCTAACTAAATATTTTAAATGTTAGATTTGACATGTGTAGGCTTTGAAGGGAAAGTTATAAATTAGTCACACTTATTGGCATTTACAATGTCAAGGTACTGTTCTACCAGCTTAAATGTATTAATTTATTTCATTTTCACAATAACCTTATGCATAGTACCTTATTCCCATTACATATAAGGAAGCTGAGCCCAGAACAGTTAAGTAAATTTTTTAAAGTCACACAGCTAATAAGAGGCAGAGAGAGGACTTAAAAATCAGATAACCTAGGGAGCCCAAGATGCTTAACTCTACCCCTTATTATTCTACTTTGAAAAATAACTGAATTAGAAGTTTAATACTATGAAGCAAACTTCAAGAATTAAACACACTAAAGTAAATGTCATCAAGATTTTTAAAAGTCCTATATGAGATTGAGAATATGACCTACATGATTATATTTGCCAACATAAGAAGAGAAATAAATATCATTACTGTACTTTATCACAAGTTCCTGAGATTAAAAAAGTGTGCTTGTGAAAAGAATAATTAGGGACCCCTCTTTTCTTATTCTTTTTTTTTTTGAAGTATAGTTGACATACAACATGATATTAGTTTCAGGTGTACAACATAGTGATTCGACATTTAAATACATTACAAAGTGATCGCCCTGATAGGACTAGTAACCACCTGTTACCATACAAAGTTATTACAATATTGTTGACCATATTCCCTATGCTGTACATTACATCCCCATGACTTATTTATTTTATGACTGGAAGTTTGTACCTTTTTATGGCTAAGTAATATTCCATTGTATATGTAGAATGCATCTTCTTTATCCGTTCACCTACCAATTGATACTGAGACTGCTTCCCTATCTTGGCTATTGTAAATAATGCTGTAATGAACATGGTGGGGAATACATCTTTTCGAATTGGTGTTTTTGTTTTCTTTGGATAGATACCCAGAAGTGGAATTGCTGGATCATGTGGTGGTTCTATTTTTAATTTTTTGAGGAACCTCCATACTGTTTTCCATAGTGGTTTTACCAATTTACATTCCCACCAACAGTACATGAGGGTTCCCTTTTCTCCACATCCTCATCAACAGTTACTTGTCTTTTTGGTAATAGCCATTCTGACAGGTGTGAGGTGATATCTCGTTGTGGTTTGGATTTGCATTTCCCTGATGATTAGTGATGTTGAGCACCTTTTCATGTACCTGTTGGCCATCTGTACGTCTTCTTTGGAAAAATGTCTGTTCAGGTCCTCTGCCCATATTTTAACTGATTATATTTTTGATATTGAGTTGTATTAGTTCTTTATATATTTTGGATATTGACCTCTTATTGCTATATCATTTGCAAATATATTCTACCATTCAGTAGGTTGCCTTTTTGTTTTGTTGATGGTTTCTTTTGCTGCGCAAACGCTTTTTAGTTTGATGTGGTCCCATTTGTTTATTTTTGCTTTTATTGTCCTTGTCTGATGAGACATGTCCTAAAAATATTGTGAAGATAGATGTCAAAGATTTACTACCTATGTTTTCTTCTAGAAGTTTTATGGTTTCAAGTCTTATGTTTAAGTCTTTAATCTATTTGGAGTTTATTTTTGATATGGTGTAAGAAAGTGGTCCAGTTTCATTCTTTTGCATGTATCTGTCCAGTTTTCCCAACACCATTTATTGAAGAGACTGTCTTTTCCCCACTGTATATTCTTGACTCCTTTGTCATAGATTAATTGACCATATAGGCATGGGTTTATTTCTAGGCTCTCTATTCTGTTCTATTGACTCATGTGTCTGTTTTTGTGTCAGTACCATACTGTTTTGGTTGCTACAGCTTTGTAGAATAATTTGAAATCAGGAAGTGTGATGCCTCCAGCTTTGTTCTTCTTTCTCAAGATCGCTTTGGGTATTTGGGGTCTTTTTTGGTGTTGTTACATGCTGTCAAGTTGGCTCTGACTCCTGGAGACCCTATGAATGAGTGATGTTCACAATGTCCTGTCCTCAACAGCCCTACTCAGCCTCTGTTAACTCATGTATATGGCTTCGTTTATGGAGTCAATCCATCCCATATTTAGTCTTCCTCTTTTCCTGCTACCTTCTACTTTTCCCAGCATTATTGTCTTTTCCGAAGAATCCTGCCTTCCTGATGTGCCCAAGAGCTTCAATTTTATCATTTTTGCCTCCAGCTTGGGCTTAATTTGCTTTAGGACCCACTTTTTCATCTTTTTGGCAGTCCAGGGTATCCATAGAGCTCTCCAAAACCATGTTTCAAATGAATCAATTTATTTCCTGTTAGCCTTCTTCACTGCCCAGCTTTTGCACCCATACATAGTAATTGGGAATCTGAGGGTTTGGATAATCTTGGCGTTGGTCTCTAATGACACTTCCTTAAACTTAATGACTGTCCTAATTCTTTCACTGCTGCTCTTCAAAGTCTCAGTTTTCTCGGCTGCAGTCTGCATTTAAATTGATGACTGAACCAAGGTAAACAAAATCTTTAACAATTTCAATGTCTTCATTGTCTACAGTAAAGTTGTGTAGTTCTTCTGTTGTCATGATTTTTGTCTTCTAGGTGTTCAAATGCAGTCCTGCTTGGGCACTTTCTTCTTTCACTTTTGTCAGAAATCACTTCAAGTCATTGCTGCTTTCTGCCAGTAAGATGGTGTCATCTGCATAACTTAGATTGTTGATATTTCTTCCACCAATTTTCACTCCTCCTTCACCTGAGTCTAGTCTAGCTTTTCATATGATATATTCTGCATACAGATTAAACAGATAGGGAGATAAAATGCACCCTTGTCTGACGCCTTTGCCTATATGAAACCATTCTGTCTCTCCATATTCTGTCCTCAGTGGCTTCTTGTCCACAATACAGCTTAAGCATTAGGACAATCAAGTACTGAGACACTTCCATTTCTTTCAGAGAAGCCCATAGCTTTTCATGATCCATGCAGTCAAAGCTTTATTATAGTCTATAAAACATAGACCAACCTTCTTCTGAAGTTCTTTGGAGCACTTCAGTAGCCAAAGAATAATCTCAATTAGATCAGGTGTGCCTCTCTCTTTTCAAAATCCAGCTTGGACAGCAGGTATTTCTTGCTCCATGTGAGGTAAAGACCTTGCTGCAGCACCTTGAGCGTCACTTTACTTGCGTGGGAAATTAGAGCAATGGTCCTACAGTTACTGCACTCCTTGGCATCTCCTTTCTTGGGGATTGGTATATATATTGAGCATTTCTAGTCTGTAGGCCATTGTTTTGTTTTCCATATTTGTTGGCATATTCTTGTTAGGATTTTGACAGATTCAGTCTCTGTGGTTTGAAATAATTCTGTTGATATCACATCCCCCCTTGGTGACTTATTTCTTCCCAGTATGTTCAGGGCAGCTTCCACTTCACTTTCTAAAATTACGGGAATCTTCTTCAAAGGAATCTGTCATACTTTTGTCTCTTCTGTATAGATCTTCAGTATACTGTTTCCACCTTACCTTTCTTTTCTCCTGATTGGATAGTGTGCTCCCCTGTTAGTCATTCACCTTTCCTAATCCAGGTTTAAATTTCCCTTTGATTTCTTGAATCTTCTAGACAAGACCTCTTGTTCTTCCTTTTCGTTATTCTCTTCTATCTCTTTGCATTGGCCATTATAGTGGTTCTCTTTCTCTCCACATGACAGTCATGGAAATACTGTGCTTAATATTCTAACCCTGTTTTTTTGTCACCTTTTACTTTTGCTTCTCACAGGTGCTGAATGATTTTTAGTGGTTTTTCTGTCATTCATCTCAATTCTTCTTTTCTTTTTACGTCGGGCGTTGTCTTAATATTTCTGGTCTCAGGCAATAGTTCTTCTGTTTCACAGTCAATTAAATTTAACAGTGCAAATCTGTTTTTATGTGGATTTTAAACTTGTTGGGAATATTGTTTATGTTATGTTTTGGCACTATGATTCTTTCAGTGCTCTTCTTCAGTTTTACTCTGATATTTGATATTGACAGTTTGTGTTCAGTACCACAATCTGCTCCTGGTCTTGTTTTGATAGAAAAAAATACAGTTTCTCCATCTCCTGCCTCCTACAACATAGTCTATTTGATTTCTATATTGGCCATCTGGTGATGTCCATGTATACAGTCATCTGTTCAGTTGCTTAAAGAATGTATTTGCAAGGGACAGATTGGGGTCCTTTGTAGTTCCATACAAATTTTAGGATTATTTGTTCTGGTTCTGTGAAGAATGCCACTGGTATTTTAATAGACATTGCATTGAATCTGTAGATTGCTTTGAGTAATATGGACATTTTTAGCAATATTAATTCTTCCAATCCATGAGTACAGTATATCTTTCCATTTATTTGTGTTGTCTTCAATTTCATTCATCATGGCTTATGGTGTAAGGGTATTTCATTTCCTTGGTTAAATTTATTCGTAGGTATTTTATTCTTTTTGATGTAATTGTAAATAAGATTGTTTTCTTAATTTCCCTTTCTAATAGTTCATTGTTAGTGTATAGAAATGCAACTGATTTATGTATATTTATTTTGTATCCTGCAACTTTAATGAATTCATTTATTGTTCTAATAGTTTTTTGGTAGAGTCTTTAAGGTGTTCTATGTATAGTATCATGTCATCTGCAAATAGTAACAGTTTTACTTCTTCCTTTACAATTTGGATGTCTTTTTTTGGACCTTCTTTTTCTTGTATGATTGCTGTGACTAGGACTTCCAACATTACGTTGAATAAGAGTGGGCAATCTTGCCTTGTTCCTGATTTTAGAGGAAAAACTTTCAGCTTTTCACCATTGAACATGATGTTAGCTGTGGGCTTGTCATTTATGCCTTTATTATGTTGAAGTATATTCCTCTAATACCTACTTTGTTGAGGGTTTTTACCATGAATAGATGCTGAATTTTGTCAAATGCTTTTTCTGCATCTATTGATATGATCATAAGATTTTTATCCTTTGTTTTGTCAATGTGGTGTATAACACTTATTGATTTGTGGGTATTGAACTCTCCTTGTAACCCTGGAATAAATCCCACTTGATCATGGAGTATGATACTTTTGACATGTTGTTGAATTTGGTTTGCTAATATTTTGTTGAGGATTTTTGTGTCTATGTTCATCAAGGTTATTGCCCTGTAATTTTCTTTTTTTGTGATGTCTTTGTCTGATTTTGGTATCAGGGTAAGGCTGGCCTCATAGAATGAGTTTAACAGCAACCCTTCCTCTTCAATTTTTTGGAATAGTTTGAGAAGTATAGGTATTAACTCTTCCTTAAATGTTTGTAGAATTCACCTGTGAAGCCATCTAGTCCTGGACTTTTGTTTGTTGGTAGTCTTTTGATTACTGAGTCAACTTCATTACTAGTAATCAGTCTGTTCAGATTTTCTATTTCTATCTGATTCAGTGTTTAAAGATTGTATGTTTCTAGCAATTTGTCAATTTCTTCTAGGTTGTCCGATTTGTTGATGTATAATTGTTTGTAATAATCTCTTTTTATTCTTTGTATTTCTGTGGTGTCAGCTGAAACTTCTCTTTCATTTCTGATTTTATTTACTTGAACCCTCTCTCTTTTTTCTTGATGAGTCTGGCTAATGTTTTATTAATTTTGTTCATCTTTTCAAAGAACCAGCTCTTAGTTTCATTGATCTTTTCTATTGTTTTTTAAATCTCTATTTCATTTATTTCCAGTCTGATCTTTATTACATCCTTCCTTCCACTAAGTTTGGGATTTGTTCATTCTTCTTTTTCTAGTTTGTTTAGGTGTAAAGTTAGATTGCTTATTTGAGATTTTTCTTGTTTCTTGAGATATAGCTGTATTGCTATAAACCTCTTCTCTTATTTAAGGAAATAGTACAGAATATTTTAGTCCTTAAGAGTGAAAATATTCAAATAAACTAAAAACTCAGAGAAAGCTGAATAAATGGAAACAGGATATTTGCATGATTCAATTCAAGGTTCAAGCTTGAAGAAAAAGAGTAAAGACTCAAAGAGAAAAATAATACTCAACCAATACTAAGATGATTTATTTCAGGTATGGAAGTCTGATTAAAATTCAAAAATCTTCTGCTGTGATGTGACATATCAATAGCTCAAAGTATATATATATATACATATATGCTCATATATATATATATACATATATATGTTATGGTAGTCTTAATAGATACCACAAGTTATTTGGTAAGATCCAACATTCATGTTTAACACCACAACTCTTAAAGTTAAGAACGGAAATATATTTTCTTGTTAATAATCTATTTAAAACCAATAATCATCCTCATTCCTAACAATGAAAATACCAGGAGTGTGATGAAATGCTTGAGATTGTATTAAAATTGGGAACTAAAGATGCCCACCATGATATGAAATAGACACTAGTCATATAATTTTGAGAACTATAGACTTAAAAGTGCTAGCACCCCACCATGCCCCACCAAACCAAGTAAAATCTTTTAGGATTAATAAACTAATTTAGTAAATTTCTTGGTTATAAAACAAATATTAATAGCTATCTTCTATTTCAACAACAACCAATAAGACCCATCTCACAATAGCAACCACAATCTTAAAACATCTAAGATTAGCTTTTTTAGGCCAGTAGGGAAAAAAATTATAAAACTCTATTTTAAGAGACAGAACACTTTAATAATTAGAAGAATATGCCAAGTTCCTAGAAAGTAAGATTGAATATTTTGAAGATGTTATCTAACCAAATTAATTTTATGTTTAATATTAGTCTAATAAAAATTTCAATGAGATTATTTTTGGAACTTGATGAAATAATTTTGAAGTTCACATGCTATGATATGGACAAGATGTTCTAAAACATTTTAAAAAGATGAGTAACTAGCGGGAACTTGCCTATAGATATTAAAAGATACTAGATAATCATATTGCCTTTTATGGCTGCTCTGATTTTGATATTTAGTAATAATTCACATATTTTATAGTTATGTTTTGTTAATAAAAATTATATTATCTATGAAAGTTTATCTAAATTATTCAAATATGTTAAAACAAAGTGACCAAAGATACAACACATAGAAAGTAAGTATTTCAGGTATTATCGTCATGCAAATTATAAATACATGGCACTCAGCGATATGATACAGGGATGGGTCATGGCTGTTATTGCTGCTGCCACAGTTTGGGCACTCATCATCTCTCTCCTGACTACTGCAACAGTTTTGTAACTGACTTCCTCAGTTCCTCCAATACATCGTTCACATCGCTGAGAAGGTCATCTGCACAAAAATAAACTAAATCCTGTTGCTTCCAGGCTTAACAACTGTCATTGGTTCCCTGCTAGCTACTCCATTTGCATTTACCACAATGGCCCACTCCACAGCTCTAACCTCATTCCTTCAGCTGCAAGGAACATCTCATCCACGTTCTCCTATTTATGTCACGATCACTAATATCACTGTTCTTTGCATATGCTTTTTCTTCTGCCTAGAACGTTATTGCAATATCTATTTAAACACATCCCAGTGCTTCAAGTCTTAATGTAAAGCTCAGATTTTTTGATGTTTCATGGAGGGCCCATGAAGGCAGGGTCCTGGTGACCACTGTATGCCCAATACCTATACCAGTGTCTGCCATATAGTAAGAGTTCAATAAATATCTGTCACATGAATGAATAAATGAACATCTGCTATAGCTGTATCACATTATATTATGATTATTTGCTTATCTTCTTTTATCCTATTTGAGAGGAGGAATATGTTTTGGGGGTTAATTGTTTGTTTGTTAGTTTTGATTATGCCTTCAATGCCTGGACACATAGTCAGGGCTCAAAAAGTATTTGTTAAATGAGTGAATAAATAAAACATATAATGTTACAGCAAAAGGACATAAGCATTACTTAACTAGCACAACACTATATACAGTAATTACCTGCTAAAAGAGTCAATGAAAGAAACATACTTAAATATTGCTTTAGAATTAATTGATGTTTATTTCTACTTCAGGTAATTATGCTTAGATAATTCTTTTACAGTTAGCATTCTTTTTACACATTACTTTACATCAAAGTGACAATTTTGACTCTTTAGCAGTCATTTCATACTGTAATACAGATGTCCTAAGCACTGGTACCAAATAAGTGATTGTTTCATCTCTTGGGGATTGTTTAATCCCCTTTGAATTAATAGGGACTTTCTGGAAAGCAGAAAGATTCTGGGACAGAATCTCGGGCTTCAGCACTAATTTTGATATTGTAGTAATTTTTCAGGCACTTAGCATTATTTATACATCACCTACCCCCAAGAACATGTTTTCTGAGAAAACAAAAACTATAAAGGGGAAATTGGGGAGAAACCTAAAAGTATCATTTTGTGAAAACTCTCAGTCATTTAGCATATCTGTAAACAGTAGACAGTCTACTTACAAATCCCACACATGCCCTGGATTTTCCCAAGATCTTCCTGCATAGGGAGATGTGTATGTTTGCTTCCTATATGTATAGTTACTTAAAAGCATTAAGATTGGATGTTTTTCAAAGAACTCTGTAATTAAAATTTGTCCTGAATTCAGACTATTCAAATTGATCCAAATTTAGTGTACTTATAGGACTCATGTATTGAATCGCTCTCTGATGCAGATTGCTTTTTCATGTAGCAGTCTAATTTAAATGAGCAGCTTCATAAATTCAGATTTTTTTGCTCTTTTAAAAATTATTTTAAAGAGAGACACAATCATAATATGAGTTTTAATTTGGGATTAAGTTTGCTCACCCTGAAGTAAAGAGAAAGCAAATAAACTGAAAATTTTACACGGGCAGACATGAGTGTCTGCTATCCTTTATCTCAGTTTAATACGTATTCTCATTTGACACTTCCCTGACGATAAAGTTAGTAAAATGTCCCCAAATCATTACCATCGATGTATACCACTTTTTCATCTAAATCCTAAGAAACTGGTGCATAGTAAAAACAAAAGGGAAAAAAAGGACTTCTGAAAGTAGCTCATGTTCTAAGAAAAGATGTAATAGAACATAGCATATATCCAGCAAAACCCTTTGAGAACATGAATGCTTGGTGTTGATTTTATTTATTTGTTTATCTACCTATTTATTTTTCCTTTAGTTTTGTTAATATTTTTGAAAAATATTTCTTTTCCGACTCATGTGCCTTAGACAGCTAGAGGACTTGGACTTACCTATGTCCATTACAGTAGGATGAACCAATTTTTTCCCCTTTTGCTAGTCATATAATTGGATTTAGCATGAACACATACACTTGGAACACACAGACACCAGTAGCTACAGAAAAGGCTTACACGAAGCAGAATTGCACTCCAGCCATCTGTTTATTTTTTTTAATGTATAATATAATAGAAATTATCAGCTATTTCAAACGTTGCTAATGGCAAACAATGCTTCAGTTACTATTCCCTTTAAGAAAATGAGAAGTGCTAGACCTCCTAGCTTCTGAAATTATAAAATGCCATTCCAACACTTCCCTGGTGTCTGTGCCTGGCATCTATTTTTGCAGCCGTGAGAGATTGGTACCCCTGAAGCAATGGACAGTTGAGCTAAGAATTTATTTGAATTTAATTTATTTACTTTGGCTTTTGTCACCTTAGCATAGGAGAAAAGCAAAAACTACCAGTAGCTGTCCAAACCGGAAGCCTTGGTGACAAATCAGAGAAAAATGCATCTGTTCATGATCAAAGAGCAACTTCTACCAATATACAAAAATGCCTCAAAATATGATAAGAGTTTCTTTAGCTTTACGCCCCTATTTGTCTATATATAGTAGCCAAATTCTTTAATTGGGTTATCTGCCCAGAATGAGTTAAAACCTGAAGTGTTCATATTTGCTTTGGTTCTGCTTCTCTTAATACTTGCTCAGCTTCATACCAATTAAGATTCAAACTGGTGAACACAAAGATAATGTAAATATAATACTTGTTGCATTGATGAATTGCACTGATTTCAAATATTACCAACGGGATCAGAAACAAGAGAGCAGGTGAAAGCATTCAGATCAAGCTGACAGGGTGGATGGACCTGCATCTGGGACTGGGTTACACATTCAGCACTGGTCAGTACTGGGACCAGGTGTTCTGTCTCACTTCTGTTACAGAAGAGCCGAAAAACGGGTTTGGGATTGCGTTCAGCTGGAGCCTACACACTTTGATGCAGTGGCCACACACCCTATCAGGCTCAGGACCAAGTCATTACTACCAGCTGATTCGACAGGTTTACATCTGAACTCAAACTGAAGAAAAAATCAGATTTCATCCCTTGTGAAGGAGTTTTTAGGATTTAATAATGGCATCTTCTTCTAAAGTCTAGAAAAATAAGTGCCTGGACGCAGCTTTTGAAGTAGGCAATGTTGCTTATAGTCAAACCCCAGCAATTTGAACTTGGCAGATAACTTTGTTGAGAACGTGAGCATTGCTGAAAAGGAGTTTTGGCTGCTGAACAGATTTCTTTCTTCCCTTTGCACTTGATACACTTTGAAAATAGACATAGGAAACTCTTGGTTGAACCAAATAAACCCTGTATGTACCAGATTATTAGTCTCATGTGTGACCTCTGGGAACATTTTTGAGGGTAGCATCCATCTTAAGGCATTTTAAAATTAAGGCTTTCTCATGAATGTGGTAAAAATGGAATTTATAACAAGGTCACTAATGGAATGTATTTGCATGACTCACTTATCCTTTTATAGGATATGCATGGCCAGACACAGGGTGTTATCTACAGTGTTTCTAAAATTATCTCTCTGGGACTTTGGTCTAGCTTTAAGGAACTTCAAAGAAAGAGTAAATGAAACATATTTCTCCTGGGTGACTTTAAAAACAGGTAAATGATTTTTATATGAAAGAAAGATAATCCCCTGGTGATTATGTGTAGGAATCTGCACTTTAACAAGTATGTGAGATGGCAATAACAGAAAAATTGGGGAAAAAAATCAAATTTACATGAAGACTTTAAACCTAGTGTCCAAAAAGATGGTCTACACATTAGAAAAATATAAGGAAATGCTTCCTTATGTATTCTAAGTTTTAATGGTAATTATAACTGGAAAACAAAACAAGCAAACTAAAACCTTATTTCAATTTAAAGAGCAATTTGAGCTGGCAATGCCTTCTTCCTTATAATGGATAAAGGTTTTTTCCCTTCCCAGTTAGTGAGTGACAAGCAAAGCCTTCAACCAAATCTATAAAATGTCTACAGGCTACTTGAACATTTTATAATGTCCTCGAGAATTTATAATTTTAAATTTATAATGAATAAAAGATAGCCTGTTGGTGATAGACTCTTCAGTAAAACCATTCTCCCTTTGCATTTCGATGTTTCCTTTGCAGCTGGACATTCAGTCAGCATCAACACCAGCCCTGCCTATTGTTTTTCACATGGAGAGGATTAATTCATCGCACAAATTATTAGAGAGCCCAAACTGCTTATTTTCTTCATCAAATTCGAAATTATATATTTTATTACCTTCTTAGTATAAAAGCTCAATTGTTTTCTGATTATATCAAGCTTGAGATAGGAGGCCACATAGAAAATAAGAAATAAAGTTGATGGTTAAGCTCAAGTTCAGCTTTACTTCAAATGAGGTGGGCATTTGCCTCTGGCTCTCAGGTATCTGAGAAATCCCCAATGAGGAACACCGGTCCTTCCAGTTCCTCGGTCCTCCTGGAGCAACCCTCTGTTCTGAACAAGATGAAAGTCACTGCGAGGGAATGAACTGCATTTAGCCTTACCTCCACAGCCTGGCAGAACATCAGAGCCCCTGGGGCACATTTCTTTTCAAAAAGAACTGAACATAGGAAAGTGAGGTAGATAGAGCTACAAAATGGAGAGTGGCAAAAGGGGGCTGGGCCCATCTGCAGGTCCTTCTATGCAGACCTGAAGTCTATCTTCAAATGTTCATGACGCCCACTTTGCCATCTGTATTTCTGGGATCTAAGATCGATGACACTCTCTTTTATCCACAACAAAGAATTTTGGTGCCCTGGGCCCTAGGAAGAGAGTTCAAACATAGTGTGCTATTTGGTCTCTGCCTAAAACTTGCTTGAAATATTTGAAAGAGTTGGTTTAACGGATAGTTAAATATCCATTTCTCCAGCTTTACCTCTGTTTTAAGTTATGTCATGAGAGAGTAATATTCCTAGATTATTTTAGCTTCTTGCAGAAACGTCTTCTAAAAGTTAAGATTTAATGTTATGCCCTTGGCTTTTGTAGAGGTGTAATTAAAACCTTGGACATTTAACTGCCTATTCATTGTCCCTTTTGTAAGAATCCCAATGATAAATTCCTTCTAGGATTCAGTCAGGAAAGGTTTTTCTTCAGATGGATTTTAATACTACTTATATTGCACAGATAGAAATTAAATAAGTCAATCTGCTCCTCATTTGAAATTGGCTTCTAAGTTCACTGTGCAGCTCTCTCTCCTTCTCCCTTCCAATCAGTGTTATTCATACTTGAGATCCATAGATTACTTGTTTCAGAGTCACCTAGAAAGCCTTTGAAAAATACAGCTTCCTGAGCCACACCCCAGAGATTCTGACACAGTTATTCTTGAAAGGGACATAGGGGTGTGCACTTTATTAAAGCAAGTCTCATGGTTATCATGCCCCCGCTGAGTTTGAAACTATTCTAAGTGGTTTTGATTGGCCTTTTAGTAGTGTTAAGGGATTCAGATATTTATTTTTTTCTAATTGAATAATAAGAGTGACTTGAGATATTCACACACACACACAGTTTTTTTTTTTAAGAGAGGTAAGATGGTGAGGTAACAGATGACGAGAAGGAAGGAATAAACACACAAGAAGAACTTCTACTGTTGAAATGTGTAAAACTCACACAGAAGTGTGCTGCTTATCATTAAGGCCACATTAAGAAAAATACATACATAGAGAAACCAAGGAATTCTATAAAGAAATCTAGCAAACCTTTTGCAGAAAGGGATAAGACTTCAGACTTCTAGTTTCTAAGTATGTAAGCACAGGATCCCAAATTATTTGTAGTTTCTTTTTCTTTTTTTTTCTTTAAAGCTTTTTCATGCAAAAGGTTTTGTTTGGGTTGTAAACTAATTGCAAGAGTTTGATTACTAGATAGTTTCTAACTTGCCTCTGCAAATGGTTTTTACAAACATGAAAACAAGGGCATAGCTAATTTACAGTGAACACCATTGGTAGAAATCTGAGACATCTATGTGAAAGCATATTTTTTCTAGCACAACTATTAATTTTGCCCACTGTGATCACAATCTAAAAGTATAGAAAGTTGGCATATAATTCATGTGACCAAATTTTAAAACTTTGTTCATTTTTAAACAAATTTCAAAAATCATCCAAAACATAGTTTTATAGAAATTATGGATTCTTTACAGCACACTCAAAAGTATAAAATAGGTAATACAGACTAAATTTATTTTTTAAAGTATGTAAATGCAATCTATATTTTTTATCAAACGAATCATTCCTTTTTGTAGAATTTGCATAGCAAAATATCTCTTGTATCCATAAAGAATTACATAAAAACATACAGCACTAACTTGTGTTCACAACTTGCCAAATGAGTTTGAAAATGCATACAAAATAAACAGATGGTAGTTAATTGGTTTTTAAATCTCTCTTTAGACTTTTGAGAAACCTAGCAGAGGAAAACAAATGTTCAACCTCCTTTGGCTATAGCTAACAGAAATAACCAAAATGGTAAAAACATTGTAGTAATAATTATAATTTAAAAAAAAACTTCAATGGAACTGAAAACTGGCGAAGGTGACACCCATAGGCCACAAAATTTTAGAAATTTCTGCTTTATATAGGGCAAGTGGAACCAGGTAGAATGAAGATATTTAGAAGCAACTCACAACTCACTTTAGTCGTAAGAAAGCAAAACAGCTTCACAAACAAACAGCAGACAAGCTGGAAGAAGCCTGATTAATACTCTTATTTTTCAGAAGCAAAGGTCAAAGAGCCCTGAGAGAGGGAGGAATTCCTATCACTGCTGTAAATCAGAATCAGCTGAGTGAGGAAATGCTTAAGCAAGCCAGCCAGGCCTAAAGGAAAGCTGGCTCCTTGCTGGTTTGGTCAATGGATTATATGGTTGGATGAAGCCATTTCCTAAAACAGAAAGAGCTAAAACCTATAATCAGAGAATATTTAGAAAATAACAATAATGAAAAATGTGTCACATAAAAATGTTGAGATACAGCCAAAATTACTCTCAGAAAAGAAATACGAACTTTCACTACTTTCATGGTTAAACAGAAAGGAATAAAAATATTAGGACTCAAAAAATTAGGACTAGAACAAAAAATAAACCCAGGATAAGCAGGAGAAATAAACAGCAGCTAATATTTGAGTTTACTCTTCTAGTTTCTTTGTATGTAGGATTTCACTTAATCTTCCCTACCACTTAAGGAAATAGATATTACTAATAACATTATTTTAAAAATGAGGAAACTGAGATGCAGGGAGCTGAATTTTCAAAATGCAAAAGTGTAATAATTGATAAACAAAAATACTCAGTTATTAGCAAAAACAAATTGAACACAGAAATAGAAATTATAGATACCCATTATTAGGAACAGGAAAGATGATATGATTGTAGATATGAAGATATTCATAAAGTTTAAAAGGATTTTATGTTTAGCTCTTAATCTTGAAAATAGCAAAGAAATTGAGAACTTTCTAGTAAAATGTAAATCACCAACTTTGGCTCAAGAAAAGGTAAAAGAGCTAAAGATTAAAGAACTGAAAACATTATCAATAAATTTCTCAAAATAATTTCACAGTCCTGGATGGGTTTGTGAATGGTAGGTGAAGGACGAGTGGGTGAAGAATCAATTCTTACATATTCCAAATTTCAATTAGCCCCCTCTAAAAATAGCCTCACTTCTCACTGCTAGTCTCTCTTGCCCTTTCCTTTTAAATTTTAAGGATCAAATATCTTCTAAGCTATAATTGTTCTATTTCCAAGACATGAGCCTGAATATAAATACGTTAACTTACTCTTCATCCAGGTGGTACATTAAATGGTAATAAAGAAATGTAGAAGGTATATATCTAAAACTACACACCAAATAGTAGGGAAGCTAAAAGAAGATGAGGGTTTTCAACACATTTCTAGAAGAATGAAGGTGAATTATGTATTCACCAATGGGGCAAAACTCAGTGAAACTGGCCTGACCTGGCACAAGGGAAGAGGCCAACCTGCCTGAAAGAGCGGAGAGGGCACATCAGAGTTTGTGGGGCAACAGAGGACAGCAGGCACAAGATGGGCTATTTATAGCCAGACTAATTGAAATTCAAAATGTGTTCAAACTGATTCCTCTACCCACTCATCCGTCTTCATCTCCATCACCTGTACACACAGAAGAGTTGGGAGCCAGGAATTACAGTGACTAAAGTTTCTGAAAGAAAGAATGAGAATGAGAAAGAGAAAAAGAGAGAGGTGGGGGAAGAGAGGGAGAGAGAGAGAGAAGTTGAGAGGGAGACAGAGGAAGAGAGAAAGACTGCTAGTGCAACTCTCTGGAGGAGAAACAGGGAAGGTAGGATAGACATTCTTGTCCTAAAGCCTTCTTTGTTCTAGCACTTGGGGATAATCCAGTTTAGCAGAGCAAGCCTTGGCTGCCCATGTTCAGACAATTACCGTCAGTGGCCAACCTACGCAGATACTCTAGGCCTAAGTCAGCCTCTCCGTTGCTTTATTCCTAAAATATGAATGGATAATCCACAATCACCAGATATCTGAGGAAAGAGATATTTGGCAACATGAAAGAAAGACCAAGAGACATTGTAGCAGAGGAAAGAGCAGCATTTTGGAGAATAGGAGAGAAAAAAAAAATCTCAGAATCAAGTCCTCCCAGAGTCCCTATGCTAAATGGGAAAAATGCTATAAAGGATATTATTAGTTCAACTGGCAAAATTAAAATATGGATGGAAGATTAGATAAAAAATATTGTATCAATGATAAATTTACTAAAGTTGATACTATACTGTGTTATGTAATATAATATTCCCACTCTTAGGACATACCTACTGAAATATTTAGGGGTAAAGGGCTATAATGTTTGCAACTTACCCTCTAATGGTTATATATATCGCAAATTTTATGTTACTTTGGGTTTTTAATTTGTTACAAATAGAAAGTTAAAAGTTATTTAAAAATTGCTTTCCATGCAAGTTTCTCAGGAAGGTATTGGCATATGTGCTCCCCCCAAATAAGAAAGTAAACTAAGGAAAATGAAGGCACGGGATACAGGAAACTGGAGCCACGTTATAGGCGAGAGGCAGATCAAATGCCCAGATGTAGAGGGAGAAGAGTAGAGATCAGAGAAGGTCAGAAGTTTCAGGAACAGATTTCCTTCAAGAACTTAAAACCCATGGAATGGTTTATACAACTGAATCTATTGAAAGGGAATTTAGAAAACGTGGATAGTCTGGCTTTTAATTAGTTAAGTATATAGAAAACTAAGTAAACAAAAAACAGCATCATTCATAACTACAGAGAAATAAAAAGTGTTTTGGAAAGGACAAGTAATCATAATTCTCTACATGGCTCTATGTGACAAATGGAGTAAAGGAATCTTAATCTCACCATACTGGGAACATAGAGGGCACATCATAGGAAGTGAGAGCAGGAGGATAAAAAGGAGCTCAATCCCCTTTATCCTCTGTGGAAAGTCAAAATGGAAAACCATGAAACAGCGAGGCAGGGAAGTTATTTGGAGGGTTTTGATGGAAATAACAAAGAATTAGCCAAGAGACTCAAATGCAGTGGCTTCTAAAAGGGGAAATTAGGAGGTAATAGTGAACTGTTAGTTTGCATAAAGAACATTGATTAATTGTTCTTAGTCTTTGACTCTAATTGACTCTAAACTTTTGTACGTATATCTTGAACAAAAATAAAATGAAAGACAAGACAGAGACTGGGATATAGAGAAAACGGGGAGAGGAAATGTAGGGCGAGTGCTAATATCCTTGATATAAGAGTGGAGGCCTTGAGATGCTGTCCGTGGCTGATGGAACAAGAAACAGAGGCCTTAAAAATGCTATGTTCTCTGGAACAAAACGAAGGAAGGGGAAGAGGGGTGCTGAGAGATGGAAGGTCATATATGTGCAAAGTCCTCAACAAGTCAATAGATAATATCTAAGTTAATAAATGAAGGAATATTATTCAGGAATATGAACAAAACTTTGAGAAACTCTGAAACAGAAATGGATAAAATAGAATGCCTCTGGGAAACAAGACTCAGGGAGAAGAGGGATGGAAAAGGAAACGGGCAAATTTTATTAAAAACTCTTCCTTACAATTTAAATTTGTGTCTGTGCATTTGTATTACTTTGATAAAAATGCAATTTTTATAAACCTGTTTAAAAAGCATTAAACAAGGTAGGAAGTTTAGCAATACATTTTTGAAGCTAGAATAACCCCGGTATTGATAAAAACAGAATAATATTTAAATTACCAACCAATACACTTATGAATATAGATGAGGAAATCCTAAATAAAATACAGTACTGCTAAATTGGACCCAACATAGTATCTTAAACATTAATACAGTGTGACCAAGCATAGTTTCTTCTTGAAATGCATGGTTAGTTTAATATGATAATTTATCATATAAAGAGATCAAGAAGGAAAAAAGAGGAAATCATCATGCAAGATTACAAAATGGTATTTGATAATATTAGTTAGCCTTCTTATTAAATGAAAAGACCTCTTAGGATCGTAGAGCAACTCTGACATCCCCTAGCTCACTCAAGCATGTGCCCCTACATTTGTTTATTCAAACAATACAGTAGAGTGTAGTACCATCCTGTGGTGGTGTTTCAGCAGTAAATAAAACACACTGTGTCCTTGAACTTGTGGAACTTACCTTCCAGTGAGGAAGGTGGCAAATAAATAAAAAGTAATGTAATTTCTGGTTGTGCTAAACTTAAAATAAATAAAACAGAGTGAGAGATAGGATACAAGATTTCTATTTTAGATGAAATGGTGAGTGTCTGATTTGCTGAAACAGTGACATTTGAGGAGGGAATGTGCCATCTGATTACCTGTGATACAAACATTTCAGGCAAAGTAACAGCACCGGCTCTTTTGCAATGAATGAAGGGCAGCCTGGTAGTGAAGAGAATTTGAGAGGGAGCCCAGTGTCAGATCACGTAGGGTCTACACCACACTGAGAATTTGCTGATCAATTGCTCCACATTCCAAAGGGCAGCATGCCACCCTTGCTCCTCTCTTAGGTCTCTTGATCTCCAAAAATTTGTCTTTAAAAAAGAAAAAGTTAATATTTTTGCGCATGCTTCTGCCTTCTTTCTGCTCCAGATGTGTCTCACTCAACTCTCCCAAACTGTGACTAATGTCACCTTTCCACTGCTTTAAAGCCACCTGTGCTGTTCCTCCAACTCCCCCTCGTCAGACTGCCCATGGGAACACGGCTGCGCTGATCCTCTTTGCTAGAGTCCTATCGCCATCACTGCCATCACTGCTCCCCTCTACGTGGCGCCAATTTGCTGTCACCTGCAGTAGTCCTGCTCCTGAGAGGCTGCGTCGAGGTTGGTGCCTTCCCCTCATTAACTTCCTTAACTCATAACATATGTAGATAATACTTTGACTACATGGGAAACCTAAGAAAATCAAGCAAAAACGATTAGAATTCTTTGGAAAGTTCAGCAATGTGGTTAAGAACTCAGTATTCATAATCAATAGGTTTTCTTATGCTAGTAACAAGCTATTGTAAAAAGTTTCATAGTCAGGGCTGCCCGGTGGCACAGCAGTTTAGTTCGCGCTTGGCAGCCCGGGGTTCACGAGTTCAGATCCCGGGCACCTGCAGAGGCACTGCTTGTCAGCCATGCCATGGCGGCGTCCCATGTAAAGTGGAGGAAGATGGGTACAGATGTTAGCCCAGGTCCAGTCTTCCTCAGCAAAAAGGGGAGGATTAGCAACGGATGCTAGCTCAGGGCTGGTCTTCCCCACAAAAAAAAAAAAAAAAAAAAAAAAGTTCCGTAGCCATAAACACTATGAAAGACATAGGGAGTAAATTCAATGAAAAATATGCAGGATATATGTATATATAGTCTACAACATTTTACTGACATGAAATAGAAGATTGACGTGAGTAAAGAAGACACACACTTTCCTGGATAGAGAAAGCAAAAGCTCAAAAGTCTGTTTGTGTTTGATTAAGTGAGTCTAAATTTTCCTTGGAAGAAAAATGGGCAACAAAGGAAAATATTCATAAAGAACTTGCTGAGGACTGAGTTGCACTTGCTCTCTCTCGCTCTCGCTCTCACTCTCTCTATATACGCACACATACATATATATTGTATATATACTTATATATTACATTAATATAGTAATCAGTTAATTAGTGATTTAAATCATAAAGCTGGCAAAAGAACACATCAACAGATCAGTGCCATGGAATGAAAAACCCAGGAGGAGACCTGACTCCTGACTTGTTAGGAGTTATTTCTAACTAGGGACGTGGAAATAGTTAATTGGTAAACCAGAGTATTGTTTGGATTCTCTGGGAAGCAGACATTGAGATGAATTTAGAAGCACAAAGGTTTCTTGGGGAGTAACACTTGGGTAGGAAAAAGGGAGGGAGCAGGATTGGGCAGGGGGAGCTGTCAGACTAGGAAGCAGACCTGACCAAAGGGAAGTCTCTGACAGTCCAAATGGTAAAAATGGAGCACAGACTGCTCATCGGAGGAGTCCCTCATTGAGTGGAAAAAGCCAGACCTTTCTACAACCGCCTTGCCAGGTCATTGGCCAGGGGCCAGCCCAAGGAGAGTGTGACCTTGGCTTAAAAGCTGAGGTGGACTCTGGAGGAGCTAACAGCTGGAGGCTGGCAGTTAACCACACCCCCTCACGGCTAAGCAGAGTCTCCTTTTCCAGGAAGGACACTAACAGTGTGTCTCTGTGTCTATGGTGACCAGTGAAAAGGAAAAGTTAACATTTCTATCTCACTCTATGGGCTAAAATCAACTCCAAATGGATTAAATATAAAGTACAAAAGAAGAAAAGAAACAACTGTTTTCAAGAGCTGTGTAATCTTCAGCTGGAAAAAGGTACAACATAAAAAACAGAAGTAAAAAGGGAAAAATAATAAACTACATAAAAACCATAACCCCTTATATTTTAAAACAACATAAAAAGGTAAAGGCAAATGATAAGTTTGAACAAAATAATTAAAAGAAAGATTAAAGATAATGGTCATTTATTTTGTATAAGGGGTTGTTACAACTCAGTGAAATAAACACTCCAGTAAAAATTGCTAAGAACATGCATATGTTCTTGATAAAGTAGAAAGTCAAAGGTGATAAACATGAAAATATAAGCATTATTATAACAAAAGGATGCAAAGAAAACATCTAGGCTAAGAAGACACCCTTTTCCCACCAGGTTGGGATAATAATACCCAGAATTGGCAAAAATGAAAACTTGCATATATCATTTAAAATTTGTTTTTTTGGTGATAATGTGTCCAAACTAAAACTCTAATTTTGTTCATAATAAAATGTGTTTGTGAAGATAGAGTCATACTAATGGTTTTTCGAGTGAGAGCTAAAAACATATCATTGACTTACATATTTTTAAATAAAAAATAATAGTAAAAAGCTAACATAATATTTAGTTTGAAAAATAAATAAACCTGAAGAAACTTTTGTACAATGCAGGAGACATGAGTGACCTAAAATAGCTGGTCCTAACAGGTTTTGAAAAGATAGTAGACAAAAACCACCAATAATCCTTGCAACTTCAGAAGGGCTAAAGAGAGTCCATAGGAATTAGCTGAGAAAAAAAAAAATATATATATATATACACACACACATATACATACATACATACATATTGTAGGGCCCAGGCCTTGCTTGCTCAGCAAGAGCCCACAAGCCCATTACAACCGTGTGTCCTTCTGGCTCCCTTCTAGGCAGGACACTCAGCTGCTGGGATTTGTCACGATCTAGGGCCTGGCCAGCCCAGAACCTACCTTATCTCACTTAAAGAACATCACATCTTAAAGAGACAGAGAGCCCCTCCACATGAGCTACTGCTCCTGGGAACGCTGGTCATACCAGGGACAGCCCCTCTTGGCAAGCATGCAGCCTTTGGGTCCCTGCCTATATAAGCAGCCCCTCCCCGCCTGCAGTTGCTGGTGCACATTGCTGTCCAACCGGCTGCCACTGGACCTCCCTGTAAATAACTCCCAACAAACCTACACGTCTCTTTCACTGTCTTCGAGTCTTTTCTTTGGTCCCTCTGCAACCCATCCTGCACTGCTCTCCCAACTGGGCGTGCAGCCAGACATATATTATCTTTCATTAGGGAGAACTGGTGCTGACACAAAGGAAAAAACAATGAAGGAGGCAGCGTGGTGAATTGGAAAGAACACTGAGGTAGGAGTCTGGCCCCTTATTCTAGGACTAGGAAGTTTCCGGGAGTAAATCTCTGGAGCCTGGTTGATTCCTTCAGCCACGGCTGCATAGTGTCCCCTTGGCTGGTTGTCCTTGCTTTTGCGCTTGTCTTCCCACCAATCATCTCTTATATTGCTGTTAAAAGAATCTCTTTGATTTCTCCAAAGGAGAAACTTCCTCAGGATCTGGCTTCTTTGTATCTTTCTAGCTTCATCCTCTTGCCATAGAGAACTACTTTTAGTTTCATTAATGTACCAGGAACTCTCACTCTTTCATGATTTTGCTCATGCTATTTGGCCTCTAGGATTTGCACATTAGCAATCTATTAAATTCCTACTTATCTTTCAAAATGCAGGTCAAGCATCACCTCTGCTTTGGACTCTTCCTACACTGAGTTTTCACTGGGGGTTGCATCATATATGTATTTAACTGGCCCACATCCAGTTATACGCATGCAATCGAGAGAGAGAAAGAATTTAAACAGTGCGAGTAAGTGAACCACTGGCCATTCAAGTCTACAAGTGTGAGCCCCACAGTGACAATGAGATGGAAGACTTGAATCTGCTCTCCTTCGGTGGGTCTTCACTCCTATGTGTCCCTCACAGGGTGGGCATCCTGCATTGCTTGCCCACCTTTTAAAACAGGCATATTTCGTAAAACCTAGTGGTTGATACAAGCTAACTACTTCATCTGATACCCAACTGAGAAAACAACAGTCTTTTCTAAATGCTTGAAAAAAAGCAGGCTGGTTTAGATTCATTGAGGAATAGCATGTAAGTCTCCAACCTGATGCCTTCTTTAGGAATTTTCAAGGATAATTTTGACTACATAAAAATTTTTGCCTTAAGTGTCGACTTCATATTCTAACCCCACATAAAACATGACTTTTCTTTCCTGATCTTTTAATTTTGTTCCCTCATACTGCCAGTCTTGATTTATCTGGTTATGAGCTCATTGAGGAATGTCCAGAATATACCAGGTAGTCAATAAATGTTTGTTAAATGAAGAAATTATGTGCCTGATGATATCAAGGATCAGCCCTCTGTTTGAAAACAGCCATGAAATCTGACAAGTGTACATATCAAGATGTGAAATAATGCCAAGCAATGCTCTTTAAGAAGTTCACAGATAACAGAAGCTTCCAAAAGACATGCCCCAAAATTGACATGATGTCAGATTTGTAGGCCATGGTGAAAATATTTAGAAAATGTGACAGTTTGGGCCCTCCTTAACCCAGTCAGACCAAGCTGGTCTTAGACCAAGCTTTACAGAAAAATATATTTGCTTAGTTCTGTTAAGCTGCTTATGGATGATAATGATTCTTCAAGGTATTTAACCTATCATTTAATGAAAACTTTATTTGCAGCTGTTTTGACAACTTTCCATATTTGACAGTCTGAGTGTTTCAGAATTTTTCAAGGAAAGAACTAAAAATTTTATTTTTTATACTTGTTTTATGTATGTAACAGTAAATTCAGCTGGGATTTATGACTATGTACATGTATGTCGAAGTAGCTTTAAAATATACACACACATATATACAAAGGGTTTTTTAATGCTAGAAAAAGAAAATGATCATGAAATTAGGTGGAAAAAGAGCAATCCAATTCACAAAGAAATGTGAGATGAACCTTGTTTCTGGACAAGTAACAGTCACCTCTTAGGGTTATTGTGAGGGTTTAGTTAACTGATATTTGTGTATATTATTACTTCTCAATAATTGCTCGGGACATTAA
This sequence comes from Tapirus indicus, assembly GCA_031878705.1. Classification (NCBI taxonomy): domain Eukaryota; kingdom Metazoa; phylum Chordata; class Mammalia; order Perissodactyla; family Tapiridae; genus Tapirus; species Tapirus indicus. The sequence goes on from CM062933.1 coordinate 8,555,315, forward strand.
GTAGCATAAGTGATCAAGTTTGTTGAATATTTTGTTAACATTATTAGCACTTTAAGAAACAATTCTCTGCTCTACAAATACGGAAAACACTTAAGGTTTAAGCCTCTTTTTTTGACCCATGTCAATAAAATAGTCGTTTGCTTTCCATGTGACAAGATTTAGAGGTATTCATATAACATTTGAGACTTTAAATGCCAAATTACACATTAGCCTTTATTATATTTCTTTTAACATAGGAGAAAGAGCTGTGTCTTCCAAAAGTTCTGTTTATTTGTTCTATTTAAACTTCATTAAAATACTCATGTCTCATTATGTCACTGTTGGTTCAAAACTGTTGCAGGTAATATCATGAACACTAGGTTGAAGTAAAGCTAGCAATTCATTTACCTTTTCTGAAACATCAAATATGTATTGTAAGCAGCAAGAAGAAAAGTCAGACACAAAAGATGACGTTAAACTATGGGAGAGTCGCATTTCACAGCAAAGAAAACTGAACTGAAAGTAAGACCTGAGGGTCATTCTTGATGAGGGACACTATGGTCCATATTGAGGGTTCCCCAGCCTAGCCCACAAGAGTGACTCCTACACCTGGAATGTAAATGCTGGTGTTCCTTGTGTCCACCCTGGCCTGCTCTGCCCCTCTACACACTCTCCTGGGTGAGTAAGTCCTGGGTGATTTCAGGTGTTCAGAGAATTACTTGTAAAATTCTTTTAAAGATATTCCTATTCTTCTAACAGTTTAACTGGTGTCTAGTTGCCCTGTTCTCGGGTAATTAAAGAATACCACTTCTGTGAACCTTCACAACACAAAACAATTCTGCTTTTTCTGTCCCTGAGGCAGCTGCTAATTTCTCTTACTGAAGAAAAGAAAATCACTAATTTAATTTCTGGAAGGGCATTCCTATACTACATTTGTATGATGTACGTTCTACTCAGAGCTTATGTAGAGATCCTTGGCTCTTCTGACTCTGAGAACCAGGATGGTATAACAAAAATGGCAATGTGAGTGGAAGATAGTCAACTTAAAGTGGATGGCAGCCCACAGCTGTGAGATGGCATTCACAGCTTTTCTTTCTATCTTTTTAGAAGTTTCTCCCTTGGGAAGAAAATGCTGTTTTTACTCAGTCACCACCAAACTGAGCCAAAAAATTATACTGATTATACAGATATTTTTGTGTACTATCATATTCCTTGGGTTGTGTGAATTACTACATACTTCCTAAAATGTCATAATGTGATGTTACAACAGGACCAGGACAGAGGGTGGTGTGCATGTGTTTGTGTGTGTGTGTAGTGGGGGGCAATATAATGAAGAGGGAAGGGAGCAAAATACTTTCCAGTACCCCTAAAACTATGAATTTAGTGACAACTCTATTTTTCTCATTTGGATATTGGCCCAATAAACAAGAGATTAATTGAAGGAAGAAAACTTCTAGTTTCTTCTTAAAGTATCTGGTCCAAATTGCTACTTACTGTAAAGAATGATTCCTGTTTCTTCTCTTGCTCACATACTAGTAAAAAATAATTCTTCAATGACTAACTTATTCATCTTTGTACTAATCCAGTCATAGTGCCACATTGTTTATCGTTACAAAAGCTGGACAAAATTTAAAACAACTATTTAAAGGCAATGAAAAGCATCCAAAAGCTGAGAGAATCAGGAGAACAGTTTACCCTTAAGAAACTGCTACTGCCACGGGTGAGAACTGTGAGTTTGTGGCCTTTTTTCCCAAAGGTGCTCCCCATGGAAAATTGCAGCCTTACTACTTCAAGGTGGCAGGAGACAAAGTTCAGGCAAAGATTTCATGGATAGGACAAAGAAGGCATGAACGATAGAAATATTTGATAAACTGGACTTCACTAACATGAAAAGATGTACATTATTATTCATTAGGAAAATACAAGTTATAACACAACTGAGATACCACCACACACACACTAGAATGACCAAAATGAAAAAGACTTGTGATACCAAATGTCGCCAGGGATTTGGAGCAACCGAAACTCTCATACACTTTTGTTGGAAATGCAAAATGGTATAGCTACTTTATTAGAAACTCTCAAATTGTTTGAAAGTTAAATATAAATTTACCATATGACCCAGCAATTCCCCTCCTGGGTATTTACCCAAGAGAAATGTATATGTATAATGTATATTGGATATTCATGGTAGCTTTCTTCATAATACCCAAAAACTAGAAAAAAAAATTTCCATCCACAGGTCAATGGGTAAACACATTGCAGTAATCTAAATAATTGGATAGTCTTCAGCAATAGAAAGGAACGAATTACTGATAAAGGCAATATGAATAAATTTCAAAATCATGCTGAGTAAAAGAAGCCACACAAAAAGAGTACCTATTGTGTGATTCCATTTATATGAAGCTCTAGAAAATGCAAACTGATCTATAGAAACAAAGTAGGTCACTGGAAGCATGGAGTTCGGGGGCAGGGTGGAGGGGCACTGACTACCGACATTCACAAGAGAGTTTTTGGGGTGACAGAAATTTGCATCTTGACTGTGGTGGTGGTTACATGGTTACCTTTGTCAAACTCATTGAACTATACACTTAAAATTGGTGCAGTTTATTGTACATAAGTTATACCTCAATGGAATTTCTCTCTCACTGGAAGAGAGGAGGTGGGAAACATAAAACTTAGAGTGATTCTGAAGGTATAGAACATATCTTCCTAAAATTGGATCAACAGAACCTCCTCAAACCTCCCAATGAATACTTGATACAATCCCACGAGCTAGGATTCAGGGCCCAGAGCAAAACCTTCAGAGCCATGTCCATAAACCCTCCTCTGCCTGTCACCCTGCTGGGGGTTGGTTGACAGAAGTCAGGTGACAATTCTGTCTGCTGCTGGCCAGGTAAGTGTGCTCTTTAGCCTCTCCCCTCAGGTGAAGGAGATATAGACTTAGGGTTAAGTACAGGAATCCTGATTTTGACCTTAGACCTAAGCTAATTTCCCCCAGCCCAGCTTTACCAGTTTAAAAAAATAAATATGTAATGTTGGTGCCTAAGTGAAGCCCATGTCCATTTGAACTGTTTAAAAATTGTGAGTGTGATGGTTAATTTTGTGTGTCAACTTGACTAGACCACGAGGTCCCAGATACTCAGTGAAACATTATTCTGAGTATGTCTGTGAGTGTGTTTCTGGAGGGAGTGAGATTCACATTTGAATCCATAGACTGAATAAAGCAGATTGCCCTCCCATTGTGGGTGGCATTATCCAATCCATTATTAATGTCCTAAATAGAACAGAAGGCTAAGTAAGGGAGAATTCTCTCTCTTTCTCTCTCTCTCTTTCTGCCTGACAGTCTTTGAGTGGGGACATTGATCTCTTTCCTTTTGATTTGGACTTGAATTGGAACTACACCATCGACTCTCCCAGATCTCCAGCTTGCCGACTGCAGATCTTGGACTTCTCAGTCTCCAAAACTGCAAGGCCAATTCCTGAAAATATCACTCTTTATAAACGTATATACATATGTAATATACATATGTTATCTTTATATCTTTATACATATGCCTATCTTTTTGATATATATGTATATGTGTGTATATATATATATATTTATATATATAAAATTGTTTCTGTTTCTCTGGGGAATGCTGACTAATACATGGAGGAAAGGCATATGACTAGCCCCCCTGAGAGGCCTGGAAAGCCTATTAGGATATCACACATTACACAAATCAAAAATTGGTAGCTAGACTAAAATACTCTGAGGCCTCCATCCACAAGAATTTTTAATATTTTGCATTAGATATTCTTTGGTACAAACACTGAGAAAATAGGACCTTGAATAATATGAACAGAAAGGAATTTGAAGCCGTAAAACCAAAAGAAAGAGTGACCTTCATTCATTTGCATGTTAGACCAATTCTATTCCTTGGGAATAAGCCATATAATTAGGATAATTTTAAATTCAGGAATGTAAGTTTTTTGGACAGGGAAGATTTGCTTTAATCACAGTGCCATAAAAGAATTTCAGAGTCACAATTTCAGGCTCCACAATACTCTGTGGTATACTGGCTGATGTTCTCTGTTTCCTGTAACCCCAGCCCTCTCCACCTACTCCACACAGACTCTGTGAGGTAGAAGTCCCAGTCTCAAATAATTGTGCATATTCTTCCCCTTCTCCCTTTATGGGTGACCTGATCCTGTAACAGGCTCCAGAAAAGAAGTGAGAGTCATAACAAAATACATCACGAGGTAGTCCACCCAAAGAATAAACATGAGTTGTGAGGCATATGTATATTTAGCTCAAAACATGTAAACTAAATGAGGGTGTCTCTATATTGGTCTAATTTGTTCTAAAAGTGCATTTTCATGAATAAAAAGTTACGTAACTTTAAATTAAACATATATTTTACATTATCCAAATATCCTAGGCAATTCATCACTTTATAATATTTAAAGCAAGTGTGAATTTTACTAAGAATTATAAGCAATTTCTCTATTATTCAAGATGCCCTTTTTCTAGGGCATTAGGAGCAATAGTCTTTCTGAGGACTGACAGTCAATTGCAAAGGGACCATGTGGGTTAAGATGTGGGGGCCTCTGAAGGACCCTCTCAGGCTTTAAGTCTCTTCTGTTAACATTCATGGAACTGCAAAATGGCTCCTTCTAAAGTCCCTTCTTGGTGGCCAAGGTGACTGTTTTTATTGGTAAATTCAGAAATAGTAATAAAATAAAAGATTTGAAAATCCTCAAAGAGAACTAGAGTGAACAGTCTGCCCGATTCAACCACTGTTTGCAAATATTTATTTTTTCATCTCTAAACCTCAGAGTGTGTTTGATTTGAAGCACTGAAACAGCAATTGCTCTGACCCACAGAAAATCTTTTATGCTGAATAAACCACCTCATAGACTGAAGCTTAAACATTTAGTGTGGATGCCTTCACACAGCACTCCCCTTGTAAAGCATCTGGAATTCTGGTTTTCAATTGATTTAATTGTCATGTCACTTCAGAAAACTTTGTAGGATCTTAAGGAATGCAGGCCTTACATTTTAAGGTCCAGTTCCTTATGAGGCAAAGAGTATCACTTGTATTTCCCTAGGATGAAATGTGAGTGTTTGCTCTTTCCTGATCTAATCATAAAAGGGAATGTAGAATGCTGGCACCTACTGAACATGCCGTGTCTCTTCAGACACAAAAGGCAAGGTAAAAAGCTAGACTATTCTCTCTACCTCAACTTATTTGCCAAAATTATGCTTTTTTATTTTTTGAGAAAGCCTATTTTACTCTAGTCTTCATATCCTCCTCTAAAAATTAAAGAATAAGAAGATATTTCCATTTACACACTAGAATTAGTTGAATCTACAGACTAGCTTTAATTTATTGAAAGCTGCAGCTTTTATATAGTCAGCATTCATGGTACATAGCTGACCTGAAGAGCTGTGGTGACTTCAGAACATTTCTTCTCTCAACTTTAAGCTCTACGACTTGATCTTCCACCATCTCCACAACATTTTATGAATTCTATTGATGTTCACCTTTGAGGCAACAGGCATATTTCACGTGAGTGGACTGAAGCTGGGTCAAGTGATCAAAACATCATCGACACTGTCAACCATGTACCAGCAGCTAGCAAGTTATCAGCAACATGTTTGGAAGATCAGATCTAGGGAATCAAATCGCTATTACTGGGCATAACAGAATTAACAGAATCAATGGCAAACGTTCAAATTTCTTTATATAACAAGGTGGTAGGTTGTTTCCATTGCCTGGAATACTGTTTTGCCTGCTGATCTCATGGCTGTTTTCTTCTCATCCTCTAGTCCTCATCTTAATTTTTACCTCCCCTGTCACACCTCCCTTAGCCACCCTAGCTAAGTAGGTCTTACCCCAACTCTGTTATTCTCAATCATGGCACCCTTTTCTGTTAGTTAGTTAGTTTGTTTCATATCAATGTCAAGATTAGTACTACTAAGTGCATCCTTGTTTACTTTTTGCTCATCTATGTTCCCAAGTAGATTGCAAACTCTATAGGGGAGAAACACTTTCATTCAGTGGAGTAGATGTCCAGCCTGGTAACATCGGCCCATAATAGACATACAATGAACATTTGATAAGTGATTAAACAAATAATGAATATGTACATGTTCTTCAAAAAAACTAAAAGGATAGACAATCTCTAGTTGTTGTGGAATTTTAATTGATTTTTATTTTTATCTTTATCAATTTCCATGTTTCTTCAGATTTTCTATATGAAGATGTTATATTTACCATTATAACATTTTCAAAGACTTCAGAAAGTAACAAAAATCTCCCAAAAGAGCAGCAGAATTCAAACTAATTACAGTATTTTGAAAGCAATTTTTATATAGCAGTGAACATAAAGTATATATTTGCTGACTAAATGACTAAGTCCATTATTAAGCTCAACTATAAATGTCATTCTGGAGTGAACTCTTTCTGCACATTTTCTGTATTGCCCTTTTTGGCTCCTACAAACAAGAGAATTGTTCCGCCATGTTCCATACTTATAGAAAAGGACAATTGTCTCAAGATAAAATGACAGATATTTTAGCAGGGACAAAGAAAAGATGAACCTGCCTTCACATTTTCAACTTTCTACCCTTGGTAGGAGGACAGTTTTGGGATGCATTAGAAATGAAGTGATTGAAAGTCAGACTTTCATTACATTAACATTTTATACCTTGGAAAAATTGTAGGTAATTAAGTCATATCACAAGCAGTAAAAATCAATTGACACTAAAAACTGGATGTAAATGGGTTCAATTTTGTTTTCAACATTTAAGAATATAGATATTGATTAGAAAGTGTTCAGAAGCATGAATAAATAAAGACTACTAAAGGAATAAAGATAGGTACATGGGCTAAAAAACAAAAACAAAAGTTCTAATTCTTTGAGGAACAGAAATCTGTTGGTTGTCATTGATAGTTTTGTGACCATTGTTTGGAAGAGGAAGGATTATTTTGAGAAAAATATTGATCAACTGATCTTTTACTTTATCAAAAGTTAGATATGAAGCAGTGAGTATGAGTTGAAGAGAATTCAGTCAGATATAAGGAAAACAACTTTTTCCTTTTATTTACCGTTCTTGACATTTATTTTTCAGGGTTTTTTTTTTAGGAAGAATTTCCTGACGTAGGATGAGTCAACACTAAAAGGAGATGCTAGCAAAGCCACAGTGCTATAGTCCTTGGAAATCATTGAAATTTTGAAAATTTATTACTAAAACACAAAAGCTAATATTCTTCTTGACCTTGTGTCAAGAAAATCAACACAGTGAATACTTCCAGCTCTGATATTCTATTATATCCTGCCAATATGGGATCAGGCTAAGGACTTAGAAGAATCTAAAACAAACTGCAACTAAATCCCCACCCAACCACTTTCCTCCACCCACCTCCCATACACCCTGCCCCAGGACCACTTGTCATTTTTCTTCAAATCATTTGTCTGACTCTTCCAGTGAAATTCTGATTGTTTGAATGCTCATACATGTAAGAGATCAAGTAAATATGGTTTTAATATCGACTTGGCAAACCACACACCGAGAAAAGTAGATAGAGTCATTCCAAAAATTAATCACAGATTGTTGGGTGATACAGTACAGTGCCACACTTGCTTTAGTTGAGCCAGACAGAGAACAAATGTTTGATTTCTTAAATCTACAGTGATACAGAGCTCAGAGATTTAGGCAAGAAATATTACCCAGTTGGTGGTCCTTGTTTTACTTACTATTACTGTCAGGGCAAACACTGATGATTTATTTGGGGCTGAATTTCACTCACTAAGCAAAAGGCCATAAATTTCATGTTAAGAAAATATACACTGCATTGAGCAAATTATTTTCAAGTCAATGAGATCAATAAGTATATTGTAATTCTGAAATGTTTGAATCATCAATATTGCTGTTCAGATCTCTTTCAGTTATTGGTTACATACCATATATCCCATTTCAAACCAAATCACATCTTAAGTCAAGCTAGAAATGTTTTAACATTTTAGGGCAGGTGTTTAACCACAAGGCTTGCATCAAGAAATTATAGGTACTGAAAACCAAAAAAACCAAACCCATCTGTGAAATGTCTATGCATTTGATATATTTTATGGTAAAGACCAAGTATTTTCTCATTAGGTCATTGTGGTTTTGATTGCCAAGTTTCTTTACATTTGAATCCAGCTCTTACAAGATGTTGCAGGTTTCCAAAGTAATCATAGGCCTACTGTTCCATGGAGGTCTTGCTTTCCTATGAAATGAGCCAATGGAGATTCTTCAGTTTTTCATGATGAAAGCAGCACTGAGCAGCACTATTTACAACTTGCCTCCAACAAGAGAGGAGAGAAAAGATAAGACACAGAAAGCCATCAAAGTTTTGTAAACCAATTATTCTTACACAATGAGTTCTTCACAGCATCAGTTGAGAGAAACTCATACTAAAGACTGTCAAGAAAACAAAACAAAACAAAAACAAGCATTCTTCTAGGCCTGGAAATGGAGTGCCCTTTATGCCAGATTGTGAGGCACGTATTCTCTACCAAGAGAAAAACTCAGCAATTCCTAAGGTATTATTAGCTCTACACTAGATTTCAGTCCTTCCTAAGAAAGATGTGTTCTTAATAACTTTATAGATTCAGTCAGATTTATTCCCACTTGGTCTGCAGGAGCCAAGTCTTGCCTTTTAAACTTCTAAAATAGGGTTTTATAAATATTTTGCAGCTTCCCTAACTGCAGAATTCCATTTTCTAATGCTAGAGTGTTCCCATTTTAGGATTTCCTATTACTCTGTCTTTACTGATACTAGTTCAAAATAAAAACTTACTATTTCTCTAAAGTCTCTGACTGGAGAAGAAATGTCAATAAATGTGTATTTGCATCTGATGTCACCAAATTATCAAAGACCAACCTTTGTAGCTTTAGATAAAAATGCACTTATCTTTCACATACATATTATTACAAGCAAAATATATCAAGACAGAGTTGATCAGAAGATTGATAAATATTTACTTTACTGAGGAAAACCAGAATAAATACTCTTTGAGTAGAGTATTGGCTAAAAAACATCTATCTTGGAATAGCTCCAGGTTTTGGAGGAAATTAATTTATCAGAGAGTATTTGTGTTAACTTAAGTACAGATTTTCATGAGGAGAAATCTGAGAAATTCTAAGAGCTTTTGTCCCCTATCAAGACTTACATATTTTGGTATCAGTTCTCATGGGCCCTCCTCCATATGCACAGAAAAGCAAATAGTATCACTTAGTAGTTACCCAGTGAGGTGAGAGCTTATTGTTCTCTATTCAAAGACTCCACGAAAACCAGAGGAGATTAAACTCTTTAATAGAAAAAGAACTTGAATGAGAGAAAAATCTCTATGTATGACCGATGCTACACAGTCTTAGAGCTTTTTGCAGCAGGAAGCTTTAATGATACCCCCCTCCAAAAAAAGTGTTAGGTTTCTTACTTGCTCAATTCGCTTTGTTTAATGTTAAGTTCCCACCATTCAATACAAAATGCTGTAGTTGCAACTCTTTTTCTCTGGTTCCAAACTTGAGTTGGCTCCCATTAGGAATTTATATATATGTATATACCGACACCTAAACTATGATTTTCCTTTACTCCTCCACAAACTAATTCTCTACTTCTGTCATAATCCCTTCCTCTTCCTTCTAGTGTGAGTGAAAAGGTTCTAGCAACAGGACCCTAGGCCAGTGCCCCGTGCTCTCAGTACTCTGAGAGCCCTGAGCATTATGGGAGGCCTAGTTCTGACATGGTACCAAATATCTTAGAAAAACTTTTAACTAACAACAATACAGACAAGCTACAAGAACCACTTATATAGTCACACATGCATTCAATCAATTATTGAAGTTCTCTGGTACAAAGGAACTTGAAAATTTGGATTTAGGCCTCAGTCTTACCACTTATTAACTCATAAATATGAGCAAGTCACCTCTCTGATACTTCCATTTTCTGTATTTTGCAATTGCAAAGGCATGTGCTCTGCCTGAGGCCCCACGGACATCCAGTATACCTGGGTCCCTGTATGGACCTCTGGGCTGTCATTAGCTTAAGAGGAGATCATGTTCCTGAATGTATTTGGAAATTAATTAGGTGCTATACCAATGTATGTAGGATTGCTTTACACAAATCACTGTGCTAGATGCTGTGATGGACACAAGAACTCACAACCTAGTGAGGGAGATAATGCATGTATTCAGGGGTGACACATAATAATTAGCACTACATGAGAACAAACCAGTCAGACAGTGCCAGGGTTTACCACCAAAATATCAGTCCTAAATGTAAAATCAAAACAATGGATTATAAATAGAGGAATGTCTTGGTTTTCTGTGTGACCTGCTCTGTTATATATTATATATTGTCACTCCTATATTATAATGGCTGAATTCAGACTTTCTGATGAAGGGCAAAGAATTATTATTTGCAGCTATCACATGCTAGTCAATGGTCCAATTCAGCAGTGTCACATCTTTGTATAGCAATGCCTGTTTGTGCAATTATTGTGATATTTAATTCCATCTTTACTTGTTTCATAATAAATGGTAAAGATAAAAAATATAGGGAAACTGAAATTAAGAATTATGGATCTCACATTTAATAAAACTGAAGAAAAGACATTATCAGGTAAGCCAAAAATTTCAAATTATAGCTTAAACACTTGTGAAGCTAAATGTTATATTAAATTAAGACAATAGATCTTATATTCAACTGTTAAGTAAAAGAGTAGAATGCTTAGAGAATATTATCAAAAACCACCTTGCACTAAAGGTACATATTTAAATTTTGCCATTTACAGCATTTTTAGCACAATAGAAATAAAACATTTGGGCATGTTATTTCATTTCTACTACCTTTGATTTTTCAACAAGTTTTCAGGAATGCATTATTTGTGAAAGTAGGAGAAAACTTGTAGAAAAGTGTGGTGGGAATTGGCAAGAGAAAGAAATTTCTAGATGGTAAGATAGGAGCTGAGTCTCAAAAGAGAACTAGAATTTGAACCTATGAAGATGAGAGGACATTCTAGATGTAGAGCACACTTTGATCAAAAGTCTTGAAGTAGGAAAATGCAGGGCATATATGAGGAACAGGCAATCACTGTTCCTGACTAAAGAAGGCAATGCTTTCTGGAAATCTAAGGAAAATCATAGGTGAGAAGTTACCAATAGTTGCAAAATGGCAAACGAGATTTGAAACACTCAACCTGTCTCTTTGCAACCATTCTTTTCCATTTTGCCTACACGTTTTCTTTTCCACAACTAAAGACACTTGACCATCATGTTTATGCTCTGAACTCCACTCCCAATCCTGAGATATAATTCTTAATCTGAGCAAGAGGAATTTAGGGGACTCAAGTCCAAAACACTGGGACCAACATCAAGTTATAGTTGCTGTTAATGCATAAACACTTGCCATTTGCAAAATAGGCAAAATGTGAATCTTAATTTGGGTATCCTGATCTGGCTCCCAGTGAGTGGGGCTCAATTATCATAACCATGGACCTGTCCTGTTTCCTAGCCAGCCATTTTTTGGATTACCTGCCTATTATAATCTGATTAGTGTCACAAACCATTTTGGAATGGAGTCACTTTTTCCCCTTTGTCCAGCCCAGTGGTTAAGATCCTTCTATGTGATGCAAGTTATTCTCAGCGCCAACTGCCCTTTTGTACCCAAGGTCTCTGAATATCACCAGTCCCCCAGTTTACCATAACTTTCCTCTGTCCACTTTTTGAACCCCAATTGCTGTCACTCGCTTGGTCATCGTGACTATTGCCTGCCCCCAAGAGTACTATGTCCTTCCTGTTGATCTGGCCTTTTTCCTTCAGTATTAAGTCCTACTGCCCTAACCTGCTATAATTAATAGGGTCATTCCTAGCCATGAACTGACAGATGATACATTTCTTCCTCCCTCTTTTTTTTTTGTGAGGAAGACCAGCCCTGAGCTAACATCCGTTGCCAATCCTCCTCTTTTTTGCTGAGGAAGACTGGCCCTGGGCTAACATCCACCATCTTCCCCCACTTTATATGGGACGCCACCACAGCATGGCTGACAAGCAGTGCGTCGGCAGGTGTCCGGGATCCGAACCCGCGAACCTTGGGCTGCCAAGCGTGAACTAAATCGCTGCACCACCGGGCGGCCCTCTTCCTCCCTCTTTCTTTCTGTATTAATAAAATATAGCCAACACATCATACCTTTATCATGAACTACTAACCTGTTGCCGTTTGTGGTATAGGCACTAAAATAACTCTTACCTTTAAAAAAAAAGTGGTTGAGACATGCATGCAGGTATATACGATTCCTCAGTCAAGAAACAGAAATTTCAGTTTCAGATCACTGCCATTGGGTGGTACATTGCTTCTATCAGTGACAGAACAGTTACTGCACTTGTGCTTCTGGGGCCAGTCTTTACTTAAAGTGCAGAGGTGGACAATGACTGATCACATGTGTTTTACAAGTGTGTGATCACACAGCAGGGAATGAGGGTGGATCAGTTGCTCAACCAAATCCCTGAACCTACACTCTCTGAAGAACTGATAGGGGAGGCACTGAGGGAACAGCAAAGGAAGGAAACACATTGCCTGCCTGCACCAACATCCAAGGGCGGTGATTGATAGCCCTGGCTGGGATCAGGATGAGCAGGGAAGCTTTTAAAAGCAACAGATGCCCAGGCTATACTCCAGAGTCTTGGGGTGGAGGGATGATTATGAAAAGAAGCCAGGGTTGGAATTCCCTACTCTATGGTCAAATTGGGGAGTAGGCAAAGATTTATGTAATCAACATCCAAAGACAGGTTAACATGGACAGCAGCAGTAATGTTTGCTTTGAACAAAGATAAACCATGTGGGGATTTAAGAAATTCTATTATGTTACAGTTTGACATTTGTCCATTTCCTGTTCTTCATATCATTTCAAAATTATCCAAACATTGTAAAAATCAGTGAGTCCCAAACAACCCTGATGATAAAAAACACCTGGAGTTCTCTTTAAATATACAAATTCCAAGGCCCTACCACAGTACCACTGAATCAGAATTTCCAAGGAAAGAGGCTGGGAAGCTGAATTTTACCCAGTATCCCAGGAGAGTCTTAACATCGAGGAAGTTTGGAAAACACTGACCTGGACACAGAAGACATTAGGTGGACTTTGAAACTTTTTGTGATATGGGGCCTGTGAGCACATGACAAGTACACTATGAGAGGCACACACCAGTGTGAAACTCTCCCACCGCCTGTATGGCAATCACCCAGACTTCTCACAGTTCCTTGACTATTCCAATCCTGTTCCCATACCAGGGACTTTGCATCTGCTGTTTACCATTCTGTAAACTTCTTCCTCCAACTCTTCAGTAGATGGAATCCTATTCATCCTTTGCCACATTCTCAGAAAATCCTTCCCAGCTCTGCTCAACTAATGAGGTGCCCTGTTAAAACCTCTTTGCACCCTTTCCTTTACTTCACAAGAATCGTTACTGCTTTTGGTTATCTACGTCTTGTGAGAATGTTTAGTGTCTGTCTCCTACACTAGAGGTCAGCCCCTGTGGAGTATGGCATGGCTTACACATTCACAGCTTTATCTCCAGTATTTTACCACAGCAATGCATCATAAATAAATGAATACATGAATGACTAAAAGTGCCCAGTGGTAGCATGTAAAGATGGGGCAAGGTAGTGGGGAGAGGTTTGCTGGAGTGGCTGAGATGAACATGTGCAAAGCCAGAAAGCCTTTCAGAGGGAGGTGAGGATTGTGCTGGGCTCTGAAGCAAGCAGCAGGGACTGGCGTAACACAAAGGAGCAGAAACATGCCAGGTGGGCGGAAGGCTCTGCAAATGCCCTGGAGAAGAGAGACAGCGTGTATGTGCTCTGAAAGAGGAGCCAGGCAGCTTGAATTAAGCAGAGAGAACAATCAGGCTGTGATGAAAGTGGAAGACAGTTAGATAAAGAGTGACTCATGATCAGTTTTGATTTGACGTAAGCAGAAACTCAGAGATCCTGCAGGGTTCAGAGAAGGAGAGAGATGATCAAAACAGAGCTTGCAGGGGATGACTCACGTTCTTTGTGTAGAACTGAATGAAGGGACAAGACTAAAGATACGTGAAACCAGCTAGGAGGCTGTGGCAATCAAATTGCAGTGCAATTAGGAATCAAAATGGGTGTTCTATTTTATTTGGGTAAGTCCTACCCAGTGCCGCAAAAAGTTTGACACACCTGGGTAGAATATGATAAAAGCTGTAGACTAGAGGAATGGAGAGGGTCCTAAGAAAGAAGCAGTAAAATATGGATTAACTTTCATAGAGAAATAGGGAAGAGAATCAATGAAGATACTAATTTATAGACCCAAATGTCTGCATGTGCAAAATGGGATGGAGAAATACAAAGGCAGGGAGGTCTGAGAGCAGGAGGAAATAATGAGCTCCCTTCTTAGCATGGAGTCATAGTATGACATTTAAGGAAGCTTATCCTTCATTCATTGAGGATTATAAGACAATGAAAAAGGGCCTGAGAATAAGAAAACCTCATTTACCACGTGATCATGATCTCTGAAACTTGAAGAAACACCCATGGTTATCGGTGTGCTGGAGGAGATAGCAATAAATCCCAAAGAACATTTTCTAAAGTCCTTACCTTTCTAGAATGTTCAGTTGTATTTGATGCTTTTGACAATTCCCTTCCTTTTATCATCATATTTTTGGTAATTGCTGAAGTCCTCCTCTTCTTATTTACTATTATATTTACTATGACTATTTTCTCTCTCCCCAGTAGAATGCCTCTAGCTTTATTATACTTAATTCTTTTAATAGCTCTATTGAATATATCTAGCTTGCTGAAAATACATTTGAATGACTCCCTAAAACACTCCCTGCCCCTGTATGGTGTTGCTTCATCCAGACCATCCTGATTTTCTTACCTGGATTATTGAAAACAGCCTCCCTACTGATCTCCCTGCTTCTGATCTCCTGCCTTACCAGTTCATACTCATCCAGCAGTCAAAACGCTCTTGTATAATTCAGATATAATCACACCTCTCCCCAGCTTACCGCCTTTAAATGACTTCCTAAAACCTTCAGGCTGAAGGGCAGATTGATTTGCTAGTATAAAAGGTCTTTAGGATGTGTTTGTGCCCCCTGCCCCGCTCTTCTTCTTCATCCCTCTCTGTGGGCAGCTTATACTTCTCACTACAGTCACACCAGTAAATCTTTTCATTTCTCCAAAGGAAACGTGCTCTCTCTTCCCTCTCTACTTTTATACGTGGTGTTACCTATAGCTAAGTTATCTTTATCAACCTTTTGTTGCCTGATAACTTGTAATCTTTTTCTAAAACTTCAATTGTCAACCCCTCTAGGATGCCTTCCCTTGATTCCCTCTGCAGCTCTCCCACGTGCTCAAACAGCTGATTGTAGCTTGCCTCAAGCAGAGTAGTCTAATTTGTGTTCTTATCTTTTTTAAAATTCTAACTAAAATATTACCTTCCTTAAGGCAAGGATGGCATCTCTCATACCTCTATTTTCTATGTCTAGCACAGTACCTGGCACATTATAGAAACTGATATACTGTTTCAAGAACAAAAGGAAGGAAGGAAGGAAGAGGGGAAGGAGGGAAGGAAGGAGGGAGGGAAAGAACAAAGGAAAGAAGAGATAGCTTTTCCTCCCTCCAAAAAGTCCTTCCAAAAGGCTGAGAAGAAAGAGGGAGAGAGAGAGTAAAAGCCAGGTCAGCTGTTACAACCCAAATTGAGGAAGATTGAGTGAATCAGATGAGTTTAACAGCCATTAAACAGCATTTTTAATAATTTCTCATCATTTCAATAATTCCATGTGGAGCATCACGTTAATCACTGATGCCAGGTGCAGTGCTGGTGAAGGCATGTGGTATAAAAGTGAATGAGGTTCAGTTTCTGCCCCAGGCCTTCACAGTTCATTTGGGGAGACATTCAGACGTACGGTGCATCAATGCCTGACCAAGGCACATGCAGTACAGAAGAGGGAGCATCCAAATATGCTGGAGAGCAGTGCGGTTTGTGGAAGTTTCAAAAGGCCAGTGACCCAAAAAGGATGAGTAGAAATGTGCCAGGGATGAAAAGGGAGGAAAAACATTCCAGACAGAGGACAAGGCATCTGGGGGAATGGCAGACAGTTTGGAATGACTTCTTTCGGGCAAATACTCTTCCTTTTTTTTAGGAGCTTGGGGCAGAGAAATATTAAAATGTAGTTTTATCTCCTTTCTCAAATATCCTCAGGCATGTTAGTTCTGTCACATTCTCCCTCTTTTGCAATATACCTGCTGCCCTCCTTCTCTGTCTTTTCCCCACATCATGTGTGTCCAATGGGCTGACAATTCCATCCTTCTCATTCTTCTATGATTCCCCTCACTGTAGTGTCCAGTGCACTCAATCACCACCCTGTCTCTGGAAGACAGTTCACAACCATCTTCTCCCACTGGAGCATGTCAAGGGGATGGATCAGTGGTCTCACTAGTCATTAAACCCTGCTAGTAATACTCATCCTGACAGGTATTCTGGTAAATATGTTCTCCTAGTATCATGTTACACGATTCATCACAATTCATGATTGTCACTAAAGGTCTCTTCTGGTCATCCTGAAAAGAAAAATGCATGCCAGTTTAAGTGATGGGACACCTTGGTCAGATGCTGCTAATAGTTTCTCTTGCTATCTAAGTGGAATGTTTGGAAAGGGAAAGAAGACTGCCACAGCACATCCCCAGTGCTGTGACCGCACATACCCCTGAGCCACTCTTGGGCACAGAACTGAGTCTTGAGTGGACCATTGTCAGAGCCAGCCTACAGATGCTCACCTTTGAAAGCTCTTTGTGAGCCTGGAGGCTCCTTTGGGGGCTTTCATGGACCCAGCATTGGCTGTGCTTGGTGCCCTTGTTATTTAACTCAAACTCATAATCAAAGAAGAAATGTACAGTAATTATTCCTGTTTTCTAGATGAGTTATCATAAGAATAGATATCTGAAATATTCACTCAAAATAACAAGCACTTCATAAATAAGTGGAGAAGCTACCATCTGAATTCAGGTATGTGATACAAAGGACACCATTTTCCTAGTATGTTTCTAGGCACTTGCTCTTCTCTGCCCGGCAAACATTACTAATAAATCATGACAGTATCATTCCTACAGTTGAATGCAGCCTCAGAAGCATTGTAAGAAGTGCTCCAGGTTCCCCCTACCAACTGATAGGAGCATCCAGGCTCAACATGATTGCTCCCTATGGTCATTGCTTTGGCCTTACCAACTTATCTGTAATATAGAAATAAGGAGTTCAAGAGAGTAAGAAAGTAGATTTACCTAAATTGCCGGGACTTTTCAGCTTTAGAGCTGAAACAGACACAAATAGTCTCACTCTTTGAGGAAGTGCCTCTTCTACCCAGTTACATATTCTTACTCTGCCCACATTTTCCATCTTGTCTCTTTCCGATTAGTCATCAAATTATGAGCTGCTTACATGTCAACACCAAATTGCCAGTTGTTAGCCCTACCTTAGAATAGCATTTTAAACAGTCTCTTCTCTTCAGAGCCATTTATTCGGACATACTAACTTTATGCTTGAGAATAACTGGGCCCGTTAGAAATCTAACTCTCCCTGTTTACCTCTCTGCAATTTCCTTTTACTATAGAAGATACATCACTATATGGGGAGAAAAGAAGTGATATTGGCAGTGATTTCTTTCACCTGAGAGAATTCCAGAGGCCTTTCTCTAATAACACTGAGAGTTTAACATACATAGAGCTGCCTGGCAGCAAGTTAAATGCTCACACATGGGTATATTTATTTAATTCTCAAAACAACCAACCTTGTAAGATTGGTGCTGTTAGTACCCCCATTACACAGATGAGAAAATTGAAGCTTTCAATAGATAAAGTAATTTGCCTGAAATCAAAAACTAGCCAAGGCATAGTGTCAGTATTTGAACCTGGGAAGTCTGTCTCCAAACTTTTCAAGCAGCACATTATGCTGTCTCCCTCCATTCACCATATACAATCGTCTCTGCTTCTTATAGGGACACCTACTGTCCGGCAAACAATGTGGCCACAGATAATAAAGGAGACTGATACAGGACAGAGTTAACCATGAAGTTTACTCAGAATCATCTGAATTCTCCATCCAGCTATAGGGCCTCCCTCTCACCCGTTCTGTGGAGATCATACTCTGCAGTCAAAGAAGAGATGAGTCTGTCTGCCTCATGAGGCCCTGTTGGTTCTTTGGCAACCAAATCCCCTTCCAGTCCAAGAAATTCAGGATACACCTGTATCTCCTCCCTTCTTGGATTTGACGCCTTCTTATAGATGTAGCCCAGTGTTCACTCTGGACCCACCCTGCCCATGGCTGTGTTTTAAGGTGCTTTTTCCCAGCGTGGGTCAGACTGCTGCTGGCTTTATTCCAGGACTAAAGTCTGGCATTCTGCTTTGTCCTCATGTTTTACACTAGGTCTGAAAATTTCCTTATAGCAGTCAATCCAACAGTGACAGCTCTGAGTAACACCTACATATCAGGTCTGTAGTTCATTTATCTATAAGTTTGATTCCATTTCTACACATCTGCAAGAGCAGAAAAGAAAATAATCTAAGTTTATGTGATTAGCTTTTGATATCATTGTGGAACTGATCAAGAGTTTTTATCATCTTACACTAATGCTACTTTATCCTTAATACTCTTTCAGTATTAAAGAGTTCAAATTAACATTTTAATACTAAAAATTCAGACAATGACAAGACTAGGTTCATAGATATCACCATGCTTTAGCCTGTAGTAATGAAAGTTGCAATGAGACTAAAATTAATTACTATAGGTACAGGAAGCAACAGGATAATTTATCATTTATACGTTATATTAGTTACCTAAATTAGAACTATTACAGTTTTATAGTAAGTCCATCTCAGCTTTCATCATCAAAACTTCCCCATTCCACTATCTAGGCAACAAATTAAAAGGTTTAATAGTTATTTAAATCACTATGAAAAACCCATAAAGCTTAGGAAGCTCAAAATTCCTAGCACCTTTCACTCATGGAGGGAAGTTTTCATTCACAGATTGCTTTACTGTGGCATGGACTCCATGAGGGAAGTGACACTGTGTTTCAATTGGGGATGCAGGTTGACTCCCCCGGCAGTGAGGATCCACAGTGTGGCTGTGGCCTGGACCACTCCCCAGTGATTTAGGCTTCAACCCAGGAGTCTACAGGCAGTGGAGACTAAATGGACTCCATTAATAACCAACCTTTAACAGTAGCTAGCATCTGCATTATCAGTTAGCATCTTCAGTAAATACTTCAGAACTCCTGCAAAAAAATTGTTTCTAGGATTGGGCCTAGAAGAGGCTAAGGACGAAAGAGGTACTATTATAAAAAGTAGAAGAGGATCAAAGACCACTTCACCTACTTTACGAACTTGCCTGGGGCTGCCCCATGTATGGGACTTCAATCATCTTTGGCATGAATGACTTATGTTGCCAAACACTTGACTTTACGTAAAGAGTTAGAGAATGGCATCAGACTTGTGTCATCTGGTATTATATTTCCTTTTTTGAGGACTAAATGTAAAATTAAAACGTAAGGAGAAAAACAGTGAAGATTGTAGTTGGGGGAAATGAAAAACACATTTTGATGTTTATTTCACTGGTCTCATGAGGCGAAATTGTAACAAACAAGGGATGTGGTAGATTAGAAACTAGCATTAAAATAAAGAAGTACAGAAAGGAATCAAGTATTTAGACATGGAAATATACAGATCTTCAACTTTAGTTTGTACAGCTGTTTGTTTTTAAAGCATAGAACTGTTCATTGAAAATAGAGTTATAAATGAAAATCATCTTAGAGATCCATGAAATTCTTCTAAAATGGCCCCATTTTCTTGGTTGAGGCTCAAATTATGCTGATCACATTAGTTTGTCTTGGATAATTTTGGTTCAGTTGGATTATCTAATCACTTTTGCCATCTCACTCACAGAATTTACTTTGTCATTTTCCCACGATCTAGACTTTTTAATGCCCATAATGTTGTTTTTAAAAAGAAAGGTCAAGATCATTTCTACAATTGCTTAATCCAAAGATTTTTTAGTCTTGGAAAGAGCTTTGGGTTCTAATCCTGGCAAATCTACAGAAAATTTCTGGTAATTCAAGAAGATCCTTTTGGCCTTTTCTATCTTCCTAGAATATTTTGATAAACAACCAACACAGGTTGGCACTTATTTTGACGTATAGAAGGGCAAATGACACATTCAAAATAATAAAATGTGAACAACATAATATTCAACTGGATTCCATGAGGTTATTTAAAGAATCTGACACAACTTTGAAGAGAGGGCTCCTGGAAGAAGCGAGAAATAACGTTTCTCTGCATGCTTAATAGGAAAAAATAATTGATAATAAAGAAGGAGAATACCTCCTTCTCAACAGTTTTAGAGGAAACAATCCCACAAAAACCACCCTGTGAGACCAGGGTAGACCAAATCTCAGACCATGGTAAGAAAGATACAATGTTTAGGTAGCTAATTTCACTCTGCTGATTTTTTTTTTATTATTATTCTTTTGTGTGTGTGTGTGTGAGGAAGACCAGCTCTGAGCTAACATCCATCGCCAATCCTCCTCTTTTTGCTGAGGAAGACTGTCCCTGGGCTAACATCTGTGCCCGTCTTTCCTCTACTTTATATGGGACGCCGCCACGGCGTGGCTGATGAGCAGTGCATTGGCGGGTGCCCGGGATCCGAACCTGCAAACCCTGGGCTGCCAAGCGCGGACTAAACTGCTGCGCCACCGGGCAGCCCCCCCTCACTCTGCTGATTTTAAACTAGAATCAGGATGGCTCATGAAGGTCCATCAGAAAGTGAAAGTAAAACTCTTCATTTGATTTAACCCTGGTTAATTTCAAGTGTAACCTGTACAACTATTGGCAAAAACTAGTAAATTATTTGGAAACATGGGCAGTTTTTTTTTTTAATTAATGGAAAATATTGGGTTTCTTTTTAATCATTTACCATAGACTTGAAGAATTTTTTTGGTTGAAAAGGATTATATTCCACATTAAAATCTTACTAGTGATTTCTAGGCTAATCCCCAATGAGGGGAATGCACACGTCCAGTCTGCGTGTGGGGACCTTTCATTAATAACAATTTCTGAATATCCTTGCTTGTTTTTAAAAGGTTAGATTTGTTAGTTATGTGCAGACTAGATGCAACATTTCATGGATCTAGAACTTAAAATAGGAGGATGCCATAAACTGAATGTTTGTGCCCCCGCCCCCCAAATTTACACATTGGAACCTAATCCCCAGTGTGATAGGATGAGAAGGTTGGGCCTTTGTGAGGCAATCAGGCCATGAGAGAAGTGGTTAGGTCACTGGTGCCCTTATAAAAGAGGCCTCAGGGAGATTCCTTGCCCCTTCCACCATGTGAGGACACAAAGAACAAACAACTGTCTATGAACCAGGAAACTCTCTCTCAGGAAACTGAATCTGCCAGAACCTTGATCTCAGACTTCCCAGCCTCTAGAATTGTGAGAAATTTATTTGTTTGTAAACCACACAGTCTATGGAATTTTGTTAGAGCAGCCTGAACAAACTAAGGGGCAGGGAGAGGGGGAAGTAAAGAACTTATTTCCATGATAATACAAGAAAACAACACGTATAATTTAGACACAGTTTGCTAATAAGGATATCCTATATTTATGAAATTATGGAAAAGAGAAAGGTTACAAGTTGAACGTGTATTTTGTCCTTGTTCTTAATCTTCAAAAAAATGCCAAACAAAAGGAGGGAAAGTTGAAATAAGTTGTTCATTGCAGACTGTAGTGGGTAATTAAAATAATAAATTATTGATAATTGAGTGTGCATTTGTGTGTACATGTGTGTGTTTGGTTTTATTGAAATCGATCTCATGTTTTTTAGAAGTATGAGATATACATTAAAAATAAAAACAAATAATTGGGTTGAATAGAATTAAAGGATATTATATTGATATTAGTTATGAAGATTAACAATTTAAATTCTTCTTAATCTTGCTATTGCTAAAATCAAACAGATTTTGCCATTAGAAACAACACAACACTTTAGGCATTTCACAAAGCCTTAGTGTGAACAGAGGCCAAAGCAAACACAAACTGAGGAACAACCAACACCAGTTTCAAACCCTCTTCAAAAGATTGCAATGGTGTTGAAAATTCCATGGCTTGAGACACAACGATGCATCCAGTTGTTTTATTTCATAATTTGTAATTAAATTGGAATTATCGAGATACATTTTGGCCTTCCAAATAATCCGATAAATATTAAAAGATCTTGAAATGTTAATCATTGCAAATAAAATTAGTTATGTGGAGATTATTTCCAGAAAAAAACTCCTTTGATTTTTCACCTACACCCAACTCCCCTTGGAAGGCCTGCCTTAAATGGCAACAGTCCCTTCAACCTGCCTGCCTTTCACTTACAAAACAAAGTACACAGGCAGTCACTTGATCGTTTGGGCTTTTAAATTTGACTCCGAGTCCTTTGGAGTATGATCCCTTTACTGCAAATTCAGTTAAAGCAACTCCTTCAATCTCCACACTCTAGCCAGACAAACCACATTTCCTGTCTTCACTCCATTTCTCCACCACTCTGCAGATCTGGTACTGATGGCACGGGAAGATTACAGCTTCTGACAGCAGGGAAGGTCAATGAAACACAATCATCTTCTATCACTTGGCATCTATTTTCCTCTCTTCACGTTGTTCATCCACAACCACTGCCAACCCTGCCTGCTCGTTAGACACCTACAGGGCCTTTTAAAACCTCTCATCTCCCACAAGAGATTTTATTTAAGAACTCTTGGGTGGGGTTCAAATACAAATAATTGTAAGAAACTTTCTACATAATTCTATTACGTAAACAGAATTGAGAAGTTCCTGTTTACAGGGAGTAAGGACGGAAAGCTGAAGCAGGGCAGGAAACCAGGCTGAGAGTGGCCTCCTGATGACCAATAGGATGCTCTGAGCCTCCCCTCAGTGAACCAGTCAGGGTCATCTGAGCCTCTCGGTGAACCAATCAGCCTGGTCTGCATGAAATAGACTCCAAGACAGTGCTCCCTTGTCCATCTTGTTAAAATGCAGATTTTGAGGGCCGCCCGGTGGCGCAGCGGTTTAGTTCGCGCTTGGCAGCCTGGCATTCGCAGGTTCGGATCCCGGCGCCCGCCGACGCACTGCTCGTCAGCCAGGCCGTGGCGGCATCCCATATAAAGTGGAGGAAGATGGGCACGGATGTTAGCCCAGGGCCAGTCTTCCTCAGCAGAAAGAGGGGGCTTGGCGACGGATGTTAGCTCAGGGCTGGTCTTCCTCACACACACAAAAAATGCAGATTCTGATATAGTAGGGCTGCATGGGGCCTGAGATTCTGCATTTCTAATATACTTCCAGGGGAGGCTGTAGCTGTTGTTCCACAGACCACACTCCAAGGAGCAAATATTTAGGATAAATCTGGTCCCATAATGAAAATTTGGTCAAGTTTCTTTTGAAACCTATTTAAATGTAACACTGACAAAGGGTGTAACACGAAGTTACTTATAATAGTCAAAATTTAGAAATAACCTAAATGTCTAATAAAAGAGCCAATATGAAGGGATAATATTCAATCTGTGTGTTTTCAAAGAGTTTTTAATTACGTAGAAAAATCAAGAAAATATACAATGAAAGGAGTAAAATATAAAATTATATACAAACTATACAGGAACATCCCAATTACATTCAAATGGATGGAAACAGACTGGAAGAAAGTGATCAATATGTTAACTGTGATTATGACAGGTTTTGATTATGAACAACTTTTGTTTCTTTATAGCTTTCTGTATTTTCCATTTTATCTAGTTAATATGTTCTATCTTTATAATAAGGTTAAAACGTATTCAGCAAAATACTATATTGTATCAGATCATACATTTCTTTCTGACACTTGTTTCAAGGGACATCAACAAGATTTAACTTCCATTAGTTTAACCCGAAATTCCCTAATTTTATCAAAATTTTCATTATATCTATTGATGTGTATTTTTTTCACAAGTCATGATGAATTTCATGTGTTTAAACTCACTGTGCGCGTGCAGAGTCATACCTTAGAATTGTTGTAAAAGTATAAGAAAAAAATCTATTTCAAGCTTCAAGAGGATTGAATAATGACAACTGTGAAGCTAATAAAGCTACATTTGATAACCTCAATCTTTTTTTTCTGGAAATTACAAGGCAATCACACAGATGAAAAATAGATGCTATATGTATATGTTTGTTGCTATGTTGCTTATGGTTTTTGCATCTATTTTTCATGAGTGTGATCATACATGATAAATCAAACATTGTATATCATGATCAAGCTGTATTTATTCTAGAGATGCAGATTGATTTAACATTTTTAAAAATTAATAATACAATGATATGATTCACCATAAAATAGGACCTAACAAGGCGAAGTCCCTCATACCATGACAAATTATTTGTAATCTTTAAGTAAAAGTCCCCACTCCTCTATTCACCAGGGTCAAAGTCTCCTCAAAATCTCTGCCCTAGTCCACTAAGAATTCATCTAATTAAATACAACACATGTTCCTTGAGCAACCAAACTTACAGAGAAACCATCAACACTGACTTTGAGTCTTAAATCCACCTGAAAGACAAACACAAAAATGTGTGGATGCTCCACAGGCTCTTTCATTAGAAGATGGGTTTTTCTAAGTACATTTGGAGGGGGCACAGGGCCTCACCCTCTCAGAAGTGGGCTACCAGTTGTAGTCCAGGCCTGACCAAGGTATAAGTACAACTTCAACTAGGATAAAACCTTTCTTGAGGGGCTGGCCTGGTGGCGTAGTGGTTAAGCTCACGCGCTCCGCTTCGCAGGTTCAGATCCTGGACAGGGACAGTCTTGTCAGCCCAGGGCCAGTCTTCCTCAGCAAAAAAGAGGAGGATTGGCATTGCATGTTAGCTCAGGGCTAGTCTTTCTCACACACACACCAAAAAGACTCCTTTCTTGAGCAGAAAACACCCAAGGATCTCCTTATGGTTGGCAATACAGCAACCAAACCTGTTTTGTGGGTGTTTTCGCCTGGAGCACCCTTAAGCTCAATCCTACGCAGTCCTTTGACACCATTGAACAACTACCTTCTATCTGCTGCCCACGTGTACTCCAACCCATGCTGCAACAAACTGATGGTCAACTCTGACTGCATATAAAATTTACCTGGTGAACTTAAAAAATATCCAATGCTGGGCCCTACCCCAAAAGACTGAATCAGTCTCTGAAGAGGAAGCAAGGACATTGTTGTTGTTTTTAAACTCCCCGGGGAATTCTGACATGCAGTAACAGTTGAGAACCCCAGTAATGATAACCCACCAACTTGGCACACCGTTACCTTTAACAAAATAGAGCACCTTGGGGTATTGGCATTTTAATATTGATCAAAAATTTAAGCCAAGGTAATGGTATTTTAGGCATCAATTATGGGCCTAAGAGAAAGAAAGTGAACAGAAGGAAAACAAAAACACAATTTTGACAACAGTAGATCTTCTTGGGGGCCTCTGAACTCAGGCAAAATATGTGGTCCTCTTCTTATCTATTTATAATGGTAGCTCTCTCCTGTTTTAGTGTTATGGGATTTTTGTTGTTGTTGTTCATTTTATCCAACCTCAAATAAATAGAGGCTTTTCGGTTCTAAAATTTTTCCAGACAAGCTGGAGCTCCGGGCTATGCTGATTAGACTGTCTAAGACTAGAGCTAGAGGGGTATATTTTTATTATATTTGTAACATACATTGTTTCAGCTTCCAATAATAATGATCAGGTTGCCAGCATGAGCATCTTATCTCTATCAGGTATTTGTCTCTTTTCTATCCGTCAGATCTAATCCAGAACCCAACAACCCTCCTCTCTCCACCCCAAATCAATCTGATCTTTCAACTTGCCCTCTGTGGATGCTTTCTCTTCTCCAAAGCTATATTTTTTCTTCTCAACCCAACTTTATATTTCACCAAATTAGAGTTACCAGATAAAATACAGGGCTCCCAGTTAAATTTGAATTTCAGATTAAGAACAAGTAATTTGGGACACACTTATACTGAAAAATTATATAATTCTTTTATGATATTCAAATTTAACTGGGCATCTTGTTTTTTGTTTTTGCTAAATCTAGCAACCATCAACCAAATATATTCTGAAATGAGGCAAAGCATTTGGGAAATTTGTTTGGTGTTGGAATTATGGGAGAAGAAAACCAAGTAGTGTCAGCTCTCACCTTAAACTTATAATCTACCCAAGAAAAGAGGAATCCCGATTTCTAACCTTTTAATTAAAGACTTCAGGGAAAGAATGGATAATCAAACAATCTAGGTGGAAATCAGTCTGAGTTAGCATTGAAAAGATCAATTAAAGAAAGAAATCTGATTTTGAAAACATTATTATCAATATGACATTTCTTTGTAAGGGTTCTTGTAAATTGCTTTTCCATTCAGTAAAAATTTTCTGGATTAAATGCAAAAGTCATCTGTTAACCAGTTAGATTTACTTTTAAAGTTAAACCTAAAAGCAAGTAAGAGTATGAAAATAATAATATTTCATTCTACTTCAGCTTGTTTTGTATATGGACACAGTGTCAGGATTTTGATATTTAATTGTTTAAAGCTCATAGGTTTTAATTATTTCATTAAATTATTTGCTAACAATTTGATGTTTAGGCCTTAAGCTCTTTTCAGTTTTACAGGAATTCCCAATATGATTGTAAATTACATGACGGCACTGAATAACATAATCTCCCCCGTGGTGCTGCAAGACCCCTGCCCACTCACTAAGTACCATGAGTGGATTGTATTGCAGATGTGTGCCTTTCACAGATACTAAAGAGAAGCTTCAACATTTTTTATTTATAATTATGTAAGAAGAGAGAGACATCATGCTAAGATTACCGTCAGCCCTGGGCATGCAGTCAGCCATGCAAAGGGCACACTTGTCATTTAAAAAACAAAACCCCCAGAAGACTTGTGCACATATAGAAAGAGATTTATACAAGGATATTTTTAGCAGCGCTGTTTGTAATAGGGGAACAAACAGAACTAAACTAAACTAAAAATGCTAATATTCATTAACAGTAGAATACGTAAATATTTGCAATATATCATATACTGAAATACTATAAAATGGTTGAATTTTATATACACACAATAAGATGGTCATAATGTTGGGGCTGTCCCAGTGGTGTAACGGTTAACTTCACGCTCTCTGCTTTGGTGGCCTGAGGATCTCAGGTTCCCTTCTGAGCGCCGACTGACGCACCGCTTGTCAAGCCATGCTGTGGCGCCGTCCCATATAAAGTAGAGGAAGATGGGCACGGATGTCAGCCCAGGGCCAATCTTTCCCAGCAAAAAAGAGGAGGATTGGCAACGGATGTTAGCTCAGGGCTAATGTTCCTCACACACACACAGAAAATGGTCATAATGTTGACCAAAGATAAGCAAGACACATAGCATAATTCCACTTATATAAGTCTCAAAAGCATGCAAAAAACCACAATATATTGTTTAGGTTTAGTTACAATTTAGTAAAACTATGAGAAGACGAGGGAATGAAAACCACAAAATCCAGATAATAGTTACCTCTTAGAGGCAGAAACAAGATGGGTTTGGAAAAAGAAATACAGTAGGCTTCAAGGTAGTATGGTCTCTGTTAATGTGGGTGGCAGTGGTCACTCCATCGTGATTCTTTATACCATCATATACTTTATACTTTTATTATCACACTAATATTCATTATACAAAAAAATAATGAGGAAGTTTCCTCTTCTCGGGCACATTTTATCTGTTTTTCTTTTTGAATATACATACACAACCTCAACAAGTTGATTTTTTGGGGGGCTTATTTCAGTAAATGTGCCCAAATTATACATTTTATAGCTCTATTTATATTGTTGTCAATCACAGCACGGAAAATGCAAAAGATATGTTACAAAATCAGTAGTCAGTTAATATTTTATAAAACACTTTGAAAAATAAGGAGAGAAAGAGTGATTGGATGGTAGCTAGGAGAGTCAGAAGGGTTAAGGGAGAAATTTATTTTTTTCTTAACCTATGAGAGAAACTTGACTATATTCCTAGTCTGAGAATAAGCAATAAAAAGAGGGGTTGGGTTGAAGAAGGGATGACTGATAGAGTAAAGTCTCAGAAAGTGGATGAGTCAGTATTGAACAAACTGGAAAAAGGAGGAAATGGTAATGATAGGTTTATAGGAAGCGAGGTAGAAAGCTCAGAGTGAGAGTAACAACCAGAGTGGACCACTGGAAATAAAGGTTGAGACTTGCGAAGCTTCCGTAGAATTGATGAAAGAAGTGAGACCTGCCAAGTAAAAATATGATTGAGAGGTGGTTTTGATGGCCCAACTTAAGTTATTATAATGAATTATAATGATACCGATCTGCAAAATTGTGAGATTTTTACCCAGCAGTTTAGAAATAGAGAGGAAGAATTTTAGTAATGGTCCACAGTTACTTGATGATGAGGGTATCTGTGAGGGAGGGTATCTGTAGGTCAGGTAATCAATCATAACATATATATATAGCATTCAGGAGAAAATTATCATTAAGAAAGGAAGAAAAGAGTCTCATTGAGTGAGAAAATTGAAGGATGTGGATGAAGTCAAAGACCAAGTATAGTGGAGTAAGTTAATGAGAGCTCTAGAAGATATGGCATCAGGCATCGTGCTTCGAGAACAAGACAATTATGTTTTCAGTGGTGGAACAATTAGACCTTATGACAAGGTTCTTGGGGTGGCCTGGAGAGTGAGTGGTTGAAGTCAAATGGTAGGTAATTTCATTGTCATTAAAGAGGGCAAGGAATGATGAAGCTGAAATCACTTGCATTGAGAGTAATGTCATTAAAGTTTATGGCATGACTAGGAGTGGGGAGGAAGATTATGAGCCTGCCAAGGGCGTCAGTGAAAGTAGGTGCTTTGCTAGAAATTAAGTAGAGCACAGAGACAATGGGTGGCATCATCAGCTTATGGGAGCCTCAAAACATTGTGACATTTTACAGGAGAATGGAGGAGTTATGATCTGCAAGTGCTGAGATTTTTACTTAAATAGTATAGGGACCCTTGTAACTAATTTTAGAGAATTCTCAGACTGTCAGTCTGCAGTTTTTTCAAGTCCGTACTCATTGAGTACTAATTCTTCAACCACTTGATTTATAAATTCTAAGCTTCCTAAAGAGTATATTAAACAAATCAAAGGAAGCAATATTAATTCACTGTGGTGTTATTAGGGGTTGGGGGAAAGGAACTATAAATAGATGCATAATATATGTCTATTACATCAAGGAAGTTAACTACCTAATGAAAACGGGGGTGGAACAGTATAAAGATTACTAGGAAAACAATAAAAGTCAAGGCTAAGAATGAGGGGAATGTTGAATGTTGGCTAGAAATGGAAATAGCTAGTCAAAGCTACAAATTAGAGCATCCTTCAAATGGTGACGAACACACAATCTACTGGGCTGACTTAGGACAGTCTCCCCAAGACACAAATTCTGAGGCAGTGAGTGCTTTTGGGAACAACACTTGTAAGGAAGTGAGGGAAGCAGAAGTGGACACGAGGAGCAGTTGAACTGCAATGCAGTTGCAACAGAGGCCTCGAATCTGGAGCTGGAATGGCCCTTTAGAGCTTTTCCAAATGCAGACAGGAGGGCAGGCCATTGTCCCACACTGACAAGTCATTAGGTGTGCTCCAGAGAGGGAGCATAACCTTGTGAAAGGCAGCTCCTTTGGCCAAGGGGAATTCCTAGAGAGGGACTTATCTGGGGGCGATCAGCAACTAACACTCCCACAAGCAGAGCAAATGAGTGCCTTGGTGCTAAATTGTGGCATACCAATGCATCCATAGAGCCCACCCCTCATGCTGCACAGATTCATTCGCTTCATATGCTACGTTGACCACACCTGGGGAAAGCTTCTCCAAGCTTCTGGCTGGTTTCCTCTTCTGGTGAAATTTATAAAAGGATGGTTATTAGTATGAACTATAAACCCTGCCAGTGCAGCTGGACTCAAGGCTACAGATGAAGCTCATTTTCCTCTTCCTCTACTACCTATTCCAGATTCCCCTCACCTTGGCTAGGACCTCTGCAATCTAGGTGGCTTACCCAGTAGAATGACCCAGATCCTCATCCATGAAGGATCTAAGTCCCCTGCTCATCATGCTCTTCTCAAGCTTCTATACTGTCCATTTACCATCAAAATTGGGCAGGGAAGATATACACTAGTAAATCACTTGGGTATCAAGCCTGCTACTGATGATCAGGGTCAATCACCCCTGCCAAAGTGGTGACTTCTCTTCTTGTCTGCTTGTCTCTCAGAGCCTGAAGTGCTGAGGCAGCAACCACAGCTTCAAATTTAATGGAACTCTTACCATGTCCTCTGGTGGAAGCATTCCTCTGTAGGAATCAGAACATCTAGACTCACAGAAGTGCAAATTCCCAACGGGATAACTGAAAATGTTGGGAAATGGGGCTTGGTTCTTGATTGTTAGACCCATGTATTTTAAGCCAGGGACATAGCACCATAACATGGCCATGATTTAGGGTGCAGACTGCTTCCTGGAGAAAAGTGCCTGATCTTCCCAGGGTATTGTCACTTCAACTGTACCTTTGAAAATCTGTTCCATATGTCTACCATGTCAGCATCTTCTGTGAAGTTTGGTATGTGATAAGACCAGAAGATCCTATAGTCATGAACCCACTCTCACACCTCCCTTGCTGTAAAGCAGGTCTCTTGGTCAGAAGTGATATTATACAATATACCTTGTTGGTAGTTCAAACAATATGCAAGCTCTTGTATAACAGTACTGACTGAGGCAACATGGCAGGAAAGGAAAAGTATACCTAGAATATATGTTGATTCCAGATAAAGTGAATCTCTCCTCCTTCCAGGATGGTTTCATTGAGGAATAGTAGCATACCAGGGGCTTAGCATTTGTCTCTACTGCTGGCAGTTTGGATGTTGAGTAGCATGGTAGCTAGATCAGTCTTGGTGAGGAAAGTCCATGCTGTTGGGCACAAGCACAGCCTCCATGCCTGCCTCCTTCATTAATGTGTCCATGAGCTCATTGAACCAGCACTGAGTTGGCCAAAGACAATACTGGCTGAGTATCATCTGACAGCTGACTCATTCTATCTACTTGGTTATTTCATATCTCTCTTTTGGTGGATGCTTTTGTGGGCGTGTGATACCAAAATCTGACCACTTCATGCCAATTCCCATAGGTTCATCCTGTTTTCAAGTATAGGTTTTATTATTGTTCAGATATAGTGAGGCCAACAGATCAGGGGACAACTGCCATTGAAAAGATAGTTTGTTATACTCACAGATCCCAAGAGGAGGGGCCAGGCCACTCCACGGGGAGTCACATAGGGAAGCCCCATGGTCCATCAGGAGGCAGAGGGAGAGGGGGAAACTGGCAAGAGCTTTTATTGTGCTTTCTGTGGGAAGGATTATCTTACAGGATAAGCAGGTTTAGGACTGGCTAGTTTGAATAATTTCAGCAGGCTCTGGAGTATAGGGACTACCCCTAGTTGTCTGGTACCTGGCTCTCAGGTGATTAGGGCAGAGGAACAGTGGCCCAGAGTAAGAGCCTGATATAGGAGGTGGGTGGTTTATAAATGAAAGGCACAATTGTAGGTAAGCTGGCTTTCTATCTCTAGGAATTAGCTAGCCCTGGGAGGGGAAGTCACTCCAGGGTCAGTCTCAAGATGTCAAAACATCAAAAATACAGAATAATGAGACATGATTAATGTAAATCCATATGCCTCTTCCCCATACCTCTTGATCCCTGATTTTTCAGGCTTTATTCTTTCAGGACCCTAAAAATACCAGCCAAGCTATTCACCACTACCAATGAGTTGATATATATTTTTACCTCAAGCAACTTCTCTCCACAGAAAGTGGATGACTAGGTACACTGGTCAAAACAGGGAGACTGAATTCTCATAGGGTTTGTCTTCTACCCTCTGGATCAGATATGTCTTGTCAAAATCTTCATACTTGCTGCTACTTGCTTGTCTGATTAACCTGATGTCATCAATATAATGGACCATCTACGGAATGTCCAGATGATCCAGGCCTTTCAGACTAAATTATGACAGAGAGCAGGAGAATTAACATAGCCCTGGAGCAAGAGCATAAATGCACACTCTTGGCTGTCCCACATTAATTCAGAGTGCTTCTGTTACTCCTTCTTGCTATGGTAAAAAAAAGAAACCCAGATTCACCTATCCAATGTACTGTGTTCATCTGCTCTAGAAGAAATACTATATCTAATACAGCAGTTGCAAACGGGTTACTATTTGCCTAAGCTTGTGGTGAACTGTTATTATGTATCAAAGTTTTTCTATTTTTTAAAGATCAGACTGATGAATTAAATAAAGATATGATGAGAACCACCATCCCTGAATCTTTTAGGTTTTTAAGGGTGATGTTCTCTGATGTTCCTCCTGGGATGTGATTTTTTTTTTTAATTTATTATCTTGACTGGTGGTGAGGGCAGGGGTGGGAGGGAAGCCCATTTCAGAGCTTCAACTTCGTCTTCCCTACTATGTTAGCTCTTACCCCTCAGGACAAGGAACCGCTTAAGGTATTCTGCCAAAAACCAATAGTATCCATTCTGACTGTATACTGGGGACTGGAAAAATAACTACCAGATGGATGTGTGGACCCAGTGAGCTGGACCTGGGCCAGGATTCCATTTTTTAAATCTGATCCACACACACCTCTCTCTCTAGGAGAAGGAATCTTGGTGATATTTTGGATCCCAGGGTATCCATCTCAATCTAAGTCCCATGTTCAACAGTCCTCAACAAATCTGAGTATTTCCTCCCTTATTTATATAAATTATCTTAGGTCGCTTCAGAGGGGATTGTTACATACACCTGCTATGGTATTACAAGATGCTTCCTCATGAGGATCCAGCCTTTCCTTCAGTCAGTGATTCAGGATCTAAAACTAGGATGAGGTTCAAAAATAGGACAAGGGATCATGATGTTTTATTGGGGTGACTATCTAATCTGTATAGTCTTACTGGTACACGTTGGCAGGTCTTGCAGCATTGTCTATTTAGTGCCAGCATGTCTCTGGCAGGGTAGTGTTGTGACTTGACCCTACTTATTTTTCTGATGGCTAGTAGGAGAGGTGAGAATAGATCCTGAAAGAGTGTGCATTGTCTTGTGAGTCAGAGGCCTTTGCATTTTCTTAAAGCAGAAGAGGAACGCTAGACTTTAACAGGAAAGAGTGGGCTACTTCTACAGGTCCAGCACCCAACAAAATCTGGTGACTCAAGATTTCCAAGGATATTGACTCAGATGTCTCCATCCCATGTTTTAGGGTCAAACACCTTTGCAATCAATTTCCTAGGCATAGCAGTCAGGCCAGGGTCAAAGATTCAATATTCTCTGGAGCTTTTCTGCCCTTATAATTAGGTCCTGGGCCTTATCCTCAGCTATTTGTTTGCCCTCTAGCTGTTGGAGATGAGAGTCTCCTTTATATACTGCTTAAGAGACCCTCTGGCTTTCACAGATCAGGTTAAATTAGTGGTTAATCACCTTCTGCCTTTCACTGTCTTTTTAGAATAGTACCCAGCAAGAACCAAAAGACTTCATAGTCCCTATAGTTATTACTTTCTTCAAACTTTCTAGTTTAAAAAGAAATATTATTTTATAATATATATTTAAATAGGTACTCAAATTCTGTAATAATGTTGTAACTAAGGATGTTTCCACTTTTCCTCATTATAAATAACTCAGATAAGCAAAGTGTACATCTTTCTTCTTTCCCATCTGTTTCATTGAGTTAAATTACAAGAAGAGAAATTTTGTGGTCAAATGGTAAATCTGTCTTAAAAGCTTTTGGTATATATTGTGAAATATTTTCCAGAAATGTTAGACCAGTTTACACTCCCACTAGCAATGAATGAGAGCACCTGTGTCACCAGAACCAACGATATTGTTCTGTAGTTTTGTAATATTCATGGTAATTTCTGGTAATATGGCAAGATAAAAAGGCATTTCTTTTTTTGTTTTAAATATTTTGATTTTTAAATAGTTAATGGCTATGTATGTCTTTCTTTTGTAAATTGCCTATCTAAATTCT
The DNA here is from genome assembly GCA_031878705.1 of Tapirus indicus. Classification (NCBI taxonomy): domain Eukaryota; kingdom Metazoa; phylum Chordata; class Mammalia; order Perissodactyla; family Tapiridae; genus Tapirus; species Tapirus indicus. The sequence goes on from CM062933.1 coordinate 8,589,466, forward strand.
TCGGAAAGGTCAACAACAATGCTCAGAAGAACAACGAAAGTCATCTGGTGCAGTGTTTGCAAACTGTTCTCTGAATATTCCTGTGCTCTGGTAATGAGAAACTTTAGGGATTGGAGAGAGGGAACCATTATGGGGAGAGAGCCACATCGTCAAGGAGGGAAAGGTAAGCAGGTGGCATTATTGGCACACACACATACACATACACTTTGCTTCAAAAAGAGTATCTACATTTATTTTTGTTTTATTTATTTGACTTCTCCTTAAGATTTTATTTGAAATAAAGGATCAAGTAAAGCCACTTGGTAAATTACTACTTCTTGCCCAATTTCCCACTGTTTTAGATGAGGAGGAAACTGAATCTCAGAGAAGCTGGTCCATCAAAGCAGGTGATCACCTCCACTCTACTGTTTCAAGATGTTTTCTTTTTCTGATTACCCAGCCAGAAAATTGTTCAAGGTGATTCAAGTGTAAAAAGTGCAGGAACTTTCTCATTACAACTAGTTACTTCCCTTGAGGAAGGGGTACAACTCTTTTAATAAGCCTTTTACCGCTAGTCATCTCCTGCAGCTGGCCTTCATGTTCTGTAGCTCTCTAGATGCAAACCAGTCTCATCATGTGGATTTCTACAACGTTATTTTAAATGGAAGATAAAAGATTAAATAAATTACCTCAGTTTTCTATCTCTTGTGTACTGGAATTCACAGTTTTCCTTATCTCTTCTAAATACTTGATTGATAATGCTTTCTAAACAGTGGTTAGTACATAATTTACCAAATCATAATTTACTGATTTACCTTGGATTTGAGGAACACCATCTTAGTTTTTCAGCCCTTGGATATTGCCAGGGCTGAAGATACATTTCTGTTTCAGATTTTACATATTTTAGCAATTGTTTTTGGTTCATGTACTTTTGCCTTAAAGCAGTTTAAAGAGAGTACAATTTTAAACATCAAAAAGGGAATAATGACAAATACTTTACTTGAACTTTGAACTTTAGGACTACCAACAAGTTTTGCACTCTAAAAATAACCTTAATTATGACCAGTTTTTCCACTTTTTCTATTATTAACTCTTTATCTTCTTCAATATTTTATATCCAATGATCTATACCTACCATTTATTGTATAGCTTCTGTGTGCTAAGAAATTTATCTGTATCACCTCATATAATCCTCACGGTAACAAATATTTAGATGGGTCAGAGACTATTATTGTCTCCATTTCTTGGATGCAGAAATGGAGTCTTAAAGAGGTTAAGTGTCAAATCAGGCTTTAAGTTATGGTTCATCTGTTTCTGGAATTCAAGCTTCTAAGCCAGTACACTTTATGCCTCCCGTGGTACAGAAAGAAATTCTGCAATCATTTGGCTAGTTCTTTTGATTGAGTCTTAATTTCCATGGTCTCTCCAAGCACTCCAATACATTTCAAATTATAGAAATTTTATTAGACTTATAGTAAGATATACTTTATATTCGCAGCCGAATCTGTCAAGTCTCAGCATACTGAAGATGTCCTATTACAGATGCAGACACCTGTCAACAGACCCTTTAATACTCAGTAATTCCCTTGTGCACTGAAATAAAAGTACAGAATCATGATAGTTTGGATTATAACATTATCAGCTTCTGGAGGCACGCCTCTATCTAGCCAAAAGTATACATATATATTTGTAAAATGTGAGTCTAGAACCTTGAATTCATAAAGATCAGGGACAAGTTTGCAGGATTTGTCTTCTTTCTGAAACCACATCTTTTGACTTTTTAATTCTGTTCATGGATAGAGCTTCAGTTCTTGGATGTGACATGATAGAAATTATAAGAACTATACTCTTGAATTAATCTAAAGATAACCTAGTAAATCTCTATTAGCATATGCATTATATCAGTACTACAGATAATTTTGAAAAATCATTAAATAATGAGGATTCATTTTGGCCCAATAACTATGTTTTGATCAAATAAAGATCTAAAAAGGAAGAGCGAAGGATGTTGACAAGGTTGTCACCATCACTTATGGATAATGACAATTATCTAGAATTCAGTTTCACATTTTATATCTGACAACACTGGGACATGAAACTGTGAAGGCTCCTACTTGTCTTACATTTTCATGTGATTGGCAAAGAGGTCGAGCTTCTCTTCAAATGTATCCCACTGACAACATTTCTGTGAGATGACGAATAGGTTTCTTTGCATGTCGGTTTGGAAAAGAAACCCTATGGAGCTAAAAAATTCTCTTAAAGTCAACACAGAACATAGATCAGGTCATAAAAAGCAGGGTGAGATTGTATTTTAGTGTACCATTCAAGTCCATTAGCCTCGTTGTTATGATGGTTGTCATTTTCAATACTGGCCCTGCATCTGCTTGTTTCTGTCCAGCTACTGATTAGCATGGTTTCTCCTGCATATTAATGTCTTACTTTAAATTCTTGAGACATGGATCTAATTGACCCAGCTCACCTTTTGATGCCAGGGCATAGGTCTTCTATGACAAATGTGACTTGTGCTGACATCATAACACGTAACAAGTAGGATTGTTGACTGTTCCACAGAAGAGGGGAGGCCCGTGAATTGCTCTTGTGGTCAGCAGAACAGCCCTGGGTCCAGCTATCTTAAGGTCCAGTATCTGCTTATTTCTAGAATTTTTTGAGACTTCACTGGAAATTTATAATAAAGCTCAAATTTTATTTGAGCTAGTTTGACTGGGTTTCTGTTCCTTATAAACAAAGAGCATATTCCAGAACAGATTCTAACAGCCTTGTCAAAATTTTTCACTTCCATTTTTTGTCTTAAAATATATAGTTTACCTAATGTGCATTATTATATTTTGAAAATTTATATCTTTGATAGGAGAAGGTTAAAATTAAAATAAAATATGTTCTGTTTCCATGAAAATAGGCAGCAAATCCAATATACAGGTAATGAAAAAATGAGGGCACATTTGAGAATGAGGAAGTAGAAAAAAGAGAAGGAAGAAAAGAGAACAATGTTTTCCTTTGTTTTGCTCTCCCAGAGATTCAAGTGTTAGATGAGAAAGTTGCTCTAAACAGAAATACAATATGGCAGTTAAGTGGGTCTCTCTGAACCTAGACTGCTTAGGTTCAAATTGTGGCATTGCTAAATTTAGCTGGATGACTAATCTTTTTGTGTCTCAGTTTCTCATCCTTAAATTTGGTAGAATAACTCAGTTTTTAACTAATTATCTTATGTTCTATAAAAATAGACTAAACTCTCTTATGTATTCATAATAACTAAAAAAATATGTAGCTCCAGTGGGCATTTATGATATCATTCTGGTTGGACAAGGATAGAACAATAACCCTAGAAAACTGTGATCCAGCTAGAGAATCTAAGGGCAAGAAGGCTGAAGCTTCTTCCTCAGTTGCCCAAGACAGTATAGACTCTCTACAGCCCAGTTCAGGGACCCAAAGCAGTCATAGACCATAAGACATGCACCCTTCCTCCATCAGGAAATTTTATCATCTCAAACTCTTTATTTCCTTTCCACCGATGGACATCCACTTAAATGCCCAATATGCCTTGGGATTGACTAGTACCTGGGCAAATAGCATGTGCAATGATTCATGACAGGTGGCAATTTGACCGTTGTCCCAAGATCTCGTTTCGGCAGGTGCTACAAATCTATAATCTAGAATTACTTAGATTCCTAACACTGGCTTGCAAATCTCATCAGCCTGTAGAGTTCTGAGCCCTAAATCATTGCCTGAGGACCTCACCACCTTGATTGGTAAACATGTAACTCTTGGTTCTTTCTCAGCTGCCTAGGTTCAATCTTTTGATGACCTAAGGGAGGCACTTGGTGTACTCCAACTCAAGACTGGTTTCAAACATCCAGAGTTTACTGTCCGGATTTCAGCTATTTCCCTATCAGCTGTTTCCTTGCCTAACCTTTTGGTCAGATTTACTTGGTCCTGGGCTCTTGGTTCCTGCCACCCACAGTCCTGGTTATCATACCCAACACTTGCCTCTTTGGGAACAGTAGACTAGGTGGCTATCAGGACAGGGACTGGAACTAACCTTTACAGGGTGGCTACTAAGTTTAGGAGCTATACTGAACCCTACAAATGTGTGTGTTTAATCCTTATTAAAAACTATGATATATATTTTATTAGGGCCGTCTTACAAATGAGAAAACTAAGGCTCAGAAATCATATATAACTTGCTAGAAAAAGCATACAATTAGCACATGATGGAATATCTGGCTCCTTATCACCACTGAACATAGCAGGACTGCAGCTATGACACACCATTAGTAGTTAGAGGTTTGTCTCCATTCTTGGCTTACTTTCCTTTACTTCTTTGTGAAGAGAACTGTCTATGCGGTTATTTATTTTTTTCTAAATAAATCTTGGCTATTAAACTGAATCAGAGTTTCCCGGAACCGAACATTCACTGGGACCCATATTATACAGATTCTTCCTGAACTTCTTGACTTTCAGTTGAGCCAGAAAGGAAAACAGCATAATGGTTAATACATAGGCTTTGGGGCTGGACAAATGTGGATTCGGGTTCAGGCACCAGCACTAACTGGTGAGTAACTTGGGTCTAATTACTTAATATCTCTATACAAGCCTGTGCACATAAAGCTTTTAACAGGACCTGAGAAGTGATGAAGTGTAAGTGGTCACTAAAAACTAAGTACTCTTGTGCTCCTATTTCATAATTATTGTCAATTTTTATTATGTTCTTCCAAAGTACCTTCCCAGTCCTGTATTCTGAATTGAGGTCATGGAGAGCAGAGCAAGTAAAAGTTAAGTAAGTGGCATAAAAACCAACAACTTGAAACAATAGTTCTCACCTTTCTTCAGCATCTGTTCTCAACTACCTCTCAAGAGAAGAAAATAGACGAGAAGGAAAGCTTTAAAGCTCAGAAAGGAGGAAAAGATGGTCACACTCCAGTTCTTTTCTGAGAATTGAATTGATCTACTATAGTAAGTAATCACTTTGAAACTAGGAAACGAGAATGGTTAATGGAGTTTTAATACGGAGGTCATATGGAACCAGATTAATGAACAGGAGGTGAGTCAGAATTTACTAATGAAATGCAGAACCTTTCCCCCTGGATCATTGATCCAGACCTGGCCTGGTTGTCATAATATTTCATGCCATAATAGATTTAACCACAGTGCTGGGGGCACTTTGCACTCTGATTTTTCAGGCAGACACTAGCACACAAATACTTCTTAAAAATTGTATGTTCTCTTAATGGCTGAGTAACTCTGAATAAGCTTCTTGAAGTGCTTTAGCCCTATATTTGTTCATCTGTAAAAGTTGTCCCTTTCTTGTGTTGACTGCCTACAGCTTTACCAGTGAGTGGTGAGTACAAATATCTGATAAACAATTTTGAGTGCAAGTGAGTTGACCTGTGGTCCCATCATCATTGTGCTATTGATCTGAATCAGGTTGTTCAGTGTCTCTGGCCTCTGTTTTCTCTTCCCTAAAACAATCATCTTAATGGTATAATTTGTATGGTTTTGCCATTAACAAATCACTCTCTCATTCATTATCTCAGTTCACATAATAGCTCCCTCCATGCCTACCTCCTTAGGTTGCTGTGGAGATAAAACAAGTTAATAGGTGTGAGAAAAGCTTTTGAAAAGTTAAAGAGACCTGTCAAATGCATGCAGTAATAATGGCTTCTCAATATAATTAGAAAACACTGCAGACAGGAAACACGTTTCTATTGTTTAAGCAGAAAACGTTCTTAAAACACAAACACAGATCTCCACCGGATTTGTTAGCTAGTGAGCGTTTAATTTGCCTTGCTGAGTTCATAAGACAGCCAGTTCTCTGTAACACAGAGGGCAGGGCAGCCTATGGGGGAGAGCCTCGTCAGCTCCGTGCCAACTGTAGCCTCTGATTGGCTTATTCTGAATGGCAGTTTGTAGCTGTTATTCCAAGAAGCCCACACAATGCAGAACTGCTTTTCCTTATATACTTCCCACTGGTGTCATAAATAGTAACTTTTTGCCAACCATTCATAAACCACTATGCCACACATATCTACCTATTTTGAGATACTCTAAAAAATACACAATCTTTAAAATGGCTCAACATTTTTCAATTCTCACTTGTCTCTGCAAGCTTATGATTTAAATACATCTAAGTAATGAAAAAGGCATTTGAAAAGCACATAATTATGAGCAGTTTTTGAAAAGAAAGGCATAAAAATGCAATCTGAAAAGTCCTAGACTCAGGAAAGCAGGAATCTATTTTTGCTTTAATTTAAAATTTTATTTAACTTTTATTTTTTCTTTAATTTAATTTTCAATAGATAAAATAAAACACTGTTTAAAAGTTAAACAACACAGATGAATATAAAAGATCTATTTCTTATATGAGAAAGGGAATAGAGTGTATTTGGAGATGATGCTAAGATTAACTCTTAGAAATTAATAAAGGCTGATTTTAACTGCTTATAGTTGCTATGTTCTAAAATGCATAGGAAACAAAAAGTATGGATCTTTAATTATGAATTCATGATTATTTATGGAAATTTAAACATTCTCTTTTTATTTTAGACACTTTTTCTGAGATTTTTAACCTCTATAACTTCAATTAGCATCTTATATTCGACTCAAACTATTTTCCTCATTTCAAAACTCACTTATCAAATTCCTCCTGTTAGATGTTTCATGGTATCTAAAACTCAATCAATCCATCAAAATTCTCATCTCCATAGATGTAATCTCCTTCTACCCAAACCAGAAATCTTGGAGTTAACCTAAACTCCTCTTCTTTTCATTTCTTGCCATATCCAATATAGCCATGTTGATTTAAGGGAGGGAGGGACTATTGATCCCTAGGATTTAGGGATTAATGAAGTAATAGAAGATGGGTGGTAGAAGAAAGGGAGGAAGCAAGGATGATGATTTGCAGCTCTGGCAACTAGCTGAACGGTTAACTAGAACATGGAACATGGGAGAAGAAAAAGCGTTGTTTGTTTTTTAATTTGTTTTGTTTTTCAAAAGTGTGCATTACTATGATAGGCAAAGATATGTTGAATGTGATATGTCAAAAAGACATGTCCAGAAGGCAGATGGATATATGGTCTAGCACTCAGGAAAGCACTATCAAATACAAATATAAACTTAAGATTTACTCTTAAAGGCGGAATCAAGGGAGTGAAGGAGACTCCAGAGAGAGAGAGAGGAAGAAAGAGAGAGAGAGAATGAAAAGAGAATAAGAGACTGCCTTGGATATGAACACCAGGATACAAGAGATGGAATGAAGAAGAGGAGTCCACAAAGTATAAAAGAAGAAACAGCCAGAAAACCTGCTTTAAAAAAAAAAAAGGAGAGCTATGCACTATGAAAGTAATAGTAGAAAGTATTGCAATAAGAGTCAGCAAAGGATATCAAGAAAAATGCCTATCTGTTGATTGTACAACAAGTAGGTCTTCTGTAATCTTGGTGGGAGTAGTTTCAATAGAGTTCTTCGTGAGGAAGCCAGACAGCAGTAAGCTGAAAAGTGGTGGCAGGTGAGAAAGTGAGGAAATGGGTATGAACAACTCCTTTAAAAAATTTGCCTTTGAAAGGGAAAAGAGATAGGAGCAGGTGGAGCTAGAAGAAAGTGTGAGATCCAGGGAGGGTTTCAGATTTTGTCTTAAAGATAATAAAGACTTCAATATGTTTAAATAATGGTGACAAGGAACCAGTAGAGAGGCAGCAGTTACATATTTAGGAGACAAAAGAGGAAACAGATATCTCTGATTCTTCAAGATGGATCAGGATCCAAAACCCAGGAGAAAACGTAGCTTTGGACAGAAAGGGGGACATCTCTCTACAACAAGAGGAGAGAAGGAAGAAAGGAGAGTGGATGCAGGAAAGGGAGGAGTTGGCTTCTCTATTCCTTGTGAAGTTCTCTGCTCAGGTTGGGGATTGAGACCAGGGAGGAAAAAGTCTGAAGAAAGTAAGAAAAGTTTGAAATTGCTGTTGTGGTAGTGAGAGAGGAAGATGAGAGGGGATCTTAGAAAGTGCCTTTTGGCACTGCAACCCCATTGAGGTTGAGACCATGAATTTTTTAGGGCAAATTTAGGATATTGTGTAATTTTTATTCCAGTAGTACTTATCAGCCTGGATATGGACAAGGGGAAAATACCCGGCTAGGTTTATGTAGGGTTGTGATTTTTCCAGATTAAGTGTGACAGAAGGGAAGTAGGGCAAGAATGCTGAAGATGATGACAATAAGGATAGAGCTGCAGCCTCCGAGCAAGTTACCAGGATATTTTTTTTTTTTTGAGGGACAAATGAGAAATGGTGCAAAGTGCACTTTGGGAACTTACATACTGGCCACTGTACCAGGCTTCAATATACATTATTTCACTCATGAGCCACAACAAACTATTTTGTGGACCACAGTATTATCTCCCCTTCACAAATTAAAAAGGTGAAAATCTCAGAGAGCAGGAGTTACACCTCCATGGTCATACAACCAGGACCTAGTGGAACTAGGACACAACCAAAATCAAAACTAAGTTCTAGTTGACCCCAAGGCCTGGATACTAAACAAATGCATCAATAAAAGTAGTGAGTAGAAAGATTCTTCCCCTGTAAAATTCTGTCTTTAGAAAATGTACAAACAATTTGAGGATGAAAGAATTAGAATGACTAAAATGCATAAGTCAAGACTGAGGACATTATTAATTCCAAATGGGATATTATCAAATAATATTTGATAGCTGTGTAAAACCTTAGAGAATCCAACAAAGTTTCATAAATTTTATCTCAATAATCAAAACAATTGTGTGAAGCAGATATTTTATCTTTTCTATTTTATGGGCTCCAAGAAACTACGGGATTTACACAGCTTACTAACCAGTGGATTTTGCCTTTTCATTTGTGTATGTGAAAGCCCCTGGAAAATACAAAATTATTACAGATGTATTATTAGCAAGTTTATGCTCCATATATGAGTTTGATACAGTGAAAAGGTAGAATAAATCTCGACACTTTTTCATTGTTTCAATTTTGAGACTATCGGAAAAACATATTCAGTATTGGAATCAATTTTTTTTGAACTCTTGGATAGAAAAATCTGCTTACTTCACATAAATCAGATGGGGTTGACACTGGAAAATACTCCAACATCTCTGTCATGTGGAGATTTGGCTATTTTTCATTCTCTTTCTGTGTAGAGGTCACAATTTAAGATTCTTGCAGATTGTTTTCATTCTGAAAGCATCTGGCATAAGCTTGCCCACTCCCCTCAGACTCAGGATACTTCCATTATCTTTTTACTGAGCAATAGAGAAATATAGAAGTAAGTAAATAGAGAAAAATAAATATAGAAGTACAAGTCTATGGAAAAGAATAGAATATAAAATATAAACCAGGAAAGAAGAAAAACCAAGAGAGCTGCCTGAGTGACCAACATGTTACTCTTTCCACCACATACTTTGGCCTCAGTCATGATTTCTTTTCTTCCCTCCCTATAGGTGGTCTTCTTACCCTTCTCCCTTCCTCTTAGAGGAACATTTCTGGCTTCACCATACCTTAAAGCTGAGACACCCTTGACATATGCTACTCTCTCAATGCCACTAAAATGATTTTAACAGGTATTAAAATGAGGTCTGATTTTTATTAACTGAATTTATCGGACCAATATGATCTAAGAGAATCTGAATACTACTATATTGTTTTGAAACAGAAATTTGCTGTTGAGCTTTGGAAAGAAGAAAAGATAGAGCACATAAAGAAAATATTTTGCAATAAATAATTCATTTCTTGGGTTTAGTACCCAAATGAGAAACAGAAATTATGCCAAATGAGAAAGTTAAGAATTTGACAAATAATAAAGACAGAAATCCATAATGTTAAAAATCTAGTAACATGCCAACTCCTGGATTACATCTACATAATTTGAGGGTAAGACTGCAGTCTTGACTGAAATAAGAAAAGCTATTGGTGCCTACACATTCTAAGGCTGTATCTATTAGTAGTTGATTAAAAAGAAGAGGAAGAAAGGAGAAGGAGAAGAAGGAGGAGGAGGGGAAGAACAAGAGGAAAAGGAAAGGAAGAGAAGAGAAAGAAAACAAGCAAACAAAAAAGCATTAAATAGTTTCCATTTTTCTCAATTAAGTAAGCTTGATTGTTTGCTTATTTATTTACTTGATAGAGTCTTGGTTCCTATAGGGAGGAAAAACAATCTGACTTACACATGACTGAAAAAAAGTTAAAAAAATACCACTACAATGTGTATCTGTTAGTCAAAAAATGGAGCTGTCGCTATAATTTAAGGTGCTTTCTCAGTGTTCATATAACCACGTGTGACCCATCTCTCTCACGGAAGCTCTCAGTGGTTTTCACAATGCAAACAGACAGTGGTTTTTTGCTGAAGCCAAGTGTGTTTTCTCGAGACTGATGCTAAAGTTTATTTCTGGTTCAGTGAAGATGGCTCCATAACAAAACTATTTCTACTCACTGTAGAAATTAGTGCTCTGGCCATCTGCTAACAGAAAATTCTCTATAAAGAGTAAATCAATACGGTCAATAGTATTTATTATTCACATTTAGACATTTGATTCCTAAGTTATTGACCTTTGTACTGATGACAGTTTAAGGAAGAAGAGAAGAATGAATGTTTACTGTTTCATGATTTAGAAGTGGATTTGAATTTTATTTTCAAAAATGCTTTCCATTTAAATCATCCCAATCAACTCTGACAAAAATCTGACTGATATTCCCAGTCATTTATTAAAGTACACAATCTTTATCTACTAACCCAAAGATTCAGGAATTTTTCAAGGAAGAAAGGGTTAGTAAAAGATACTGATGTGACATATCTCTTTTTCTTTTACTTTATTCAAACAAAACTTTGAAACTTACATCCCTCCAGGCCACTTGAAGATAATTTAATCAGTAATTATATGCTGTACAAACCTCAGTACTAGATTAATAAAACAAAATTTCTGCATTCAAGGAACTGTTTTGGTGGACCATAAGCAAACTTATTGTTTTATAACAATGAAGTAAGTATTAATCAAGGAATAGAACAAGGCAAAGAAAATAACAGCAAAGCCTTTACAAAGGAGATAGCTTTGAACTGAGTCTTAAATGGTAAGTATTCACTCAGGAGTCACAGAGAAGAAAGAAAGTCATTCACATCAGAGAGAACAGAGCACAGAAAATTTCTTAGAAAAGACTTTCAGGATTCTAGCAAATTTATTGGACCAGAGTAGAAGCTGCTAAAAGGGGACTGTGGAAGATGATCCTGGAAACCAGCAAGGCCTTTATAAGATGCAAAGGAGCTTGGACTCCAACCTATAGGCAATGGAGATACCTTTAGATTGGCCTTTAAGATCCCCTAGCAAACATGTAGAAGCTAGATGGAAGGTGAACAAGGATGGAGGTGGAAAAGATAGGAAATTTCAGAAGGCAACCAATGATGGAGACCTAAAAAGAAGGCAGTGGCAGTGTGTTTGGAAAGTAAAGAACAAATATGAGATATGTTAAGGAGGCAGAAATATTGGGACTTGGTTATTGATTGGTTTGGGGATGGAGACAAGATTAAGGAATCTAGAAAAACTCCAAAGTTTCTGACCTGGGCCACTTATTAGAGGATGATGTTAATCACTGAGAAGGGGAAATAAAAATAATGAATGGGTTTGGAAAGGAGGTTAGAAGTTATATAAGTTAGGCTTAGGATATTTTGATCTTGAGGTGGTAATGGGATCAAAGCATTAATGCCCAATAAGCATTAAGACGTGAGCTGGAAATAAGAAGAGGGATTCAAGCTAGAGATAGAGATTAGAGAGTTATATACAAGTGAATGATTGTTAAACTTAAGGTTGTTTATGGAGTCCAGTATGAGTGTGAAGAAAAGAGGGCTAATGTTGGAACCATTGAGAAAAAAAGTAGTTTAGTCAATTAGGATTATCCAGTAGAAAAAATAGAAAGAAAGATCTAGGTCTTAGAGGAGAAGGGAAAGGTTTGGTTCTAGATGGAAGGATTTTCCTTGACTAGAAAAAGATTTCCATCTTATTCTGAGAGACAAGAGAAAGATGGACACAGATGTTTATACATATGGTGATGTGAGGTTGAGGGAGGTAGAATTGTCTGTTTTGTTTCATGTATTATAAGAGGTAAATTTTTTTTTCTGAAAGTTATATAAATTTGAATTGAACAGTTATGCTGTTAGGAAAGTAAAAGTTTGGAATAGATACTGTGACAAGAGGCAGGAAGCTTATCAATGAATAGAATAACCTACTCTAAGGAAATAAAAGCCCATTTCATATTGAAGAAAACATGTTTTTAAATGCTACCTTATGCATGCTTGTGTGACTTTCTTTGTGAAAGGAAAAGCTTATGGTTGCTTTGATGCAGAAAACGGTAGTAAAAAAATAGTCAAGAAATTAGGGGTTTTGTCAAGAAATCATTGAAATCTTATACTGATTCACAGAGTCTAAGCTGGTTTGCAAAAGCCATGTAGAAAGCCATAACTGAGTAAAAATAAAGGAAGGGATCAAGGTACTTGATGTCTTGCTGAAGCCACAGAGCAAGTATTAAGGAAGGAAGGAGATTGGATACGAGGTTAAAACAATGTGTTTAATAGTGTTTTAGATGTTTTTAGAAGTAAAATAGTAAAACCCTATTAGAGTTCAAAAAATCTGTGAATCTTCAACTCACACCTTTCTTTCAATTCCAGTTTCTTCCATTTTCCTAGATAAGTTTATTATTTATATGGACAATCACGTATAACCGTATCTTCAGAGTTTTGGGCTTCTCCATCCTCAATAATACTCATTTCTTTCAATAACCTTAATCTCATAAGAAATTAAGATGTGTGATTGTGATATAAATAGAAGTTGTTGAAGATGAATCTCTTGGAATGCTCACATTTGGGACACTCCCTCTCAGAACCCAGATGCCATGCTGTGAGAATCCCAAGCCACATGCAGAGCCCAGGTGTACATGCACCAGATGACAGCTCGCAGCAGTTGAGCCATCTTGTATGTCCAGCCCAGTTAAGAATTTAGAAGACTGCAGCTTCAGCTGACATCTGACTGCAACTGCATGGGAGACTCTTAGCAAGCACCACCCATCTCAGCCCAGTCAACTCACACCACGATGAAAGACACTAAGTTGCTATTTTAGGCTAGTGAATTTTGTGGTGGTTCATTAAGTTGTGATAGATAACTGGAATAATCTATTTCACATTCAATTCCTCTTACTGAATAAAGTTTTAGTAATTAGTTAATATCAAGATTCTACTATAATGAATGGTTTTGCATCTCCTATGTAATTCTTTACAGGCAGATTTAAACTTCAAACAATATATTTCCAAATTAGACATCATAACTCTTATTTCTTAAAATGGATATAAAACAAGGCAGCAGAACAATGTGAATAAAATTGTTGCTTATTCAGAACCGCTGCTAAAGAAAAAAGTCTTTAAAACTTAGCGTACAATTGGATTACAATAAAACAGGAGGGGTCTTTTAGTATTTGCCTGGCATGACATATTGTTCCCAAAGGGCATGGAGTATTTAATTAGTTTGGATCTCCCTGGATTGTTACATTAGACTTAGGAGGTAACTGCACTGAAAAGGAATGTTCATATTTAAATTCACTGTCAGCACTAAAATCATGAGAGTTTCAAAGTTAGATTTCTAGGAGAGTACTTAAGTTAGATTTCTAGAAGAACACAAGTTTCTTTTCAATTCAATTTTTTCTCATTCATATTAAGGATATCTTAAATATTCACAAAAGAAAACTGATGACAATGAGTATGATTTCATTATCAGAAAAAAATCATTAATTAGAGCACATTTTTCATTTAAAGGAAAAAAACAGACTAGAAGGTAATATACCATGTAGAATGTAACAATGTTAGGTTGGCCTGTAAAGGTTATATTTCTGCACAAATTAAGAAAAAAACATTTGTTTAATTAATATTAATATTGAAATCATTGCCACTCATGTGGCAAGTGACCCTTGAAACTCATTGTTAAAAGGTATTGACAGCTCGTTAGTGACTAGAGACTGGGGAGAAAATTCAAAATTCACACAAACAAGACCAAATATCCCAGAATCCTTCCTCAAAGAATGCCTCTGAGAAATAGAATTCATAGGCCTCCTAACCTTGCTACATCAAATGTGTCCTCAGTTTAGTGCCATAGTCTGTTGACATTATCAAGGCGATATAGAGACAATGAGATTAATAAATATTTTCCCACTTTCTCAATCAAAGAGAGAGTTATATCATTTTTGTTTGAATATCAATGAACTGAATACTTAAAACAAAATTTTTTTTTACTTGTGGCAGTTTTCTTTTTTTATAAATATTTCCTATAATGACTCTTGCACATTTGTAAAGAAATGGGTGAAGTGAAAGCACATACAATTACTCACAAAATGTGAATTGCAGAAATGCAGTTATTATTAATCCAAATAATGTGCATTCAAAATGACATTTCAACAGCATACAAATTACTCAAAGTAATAAAAAGTGTTGATGTGATAGATTGATTTCACTCTTCATTTCACTGAAATTTTTTAAATGTTTATCTTTTTTCATTTCTTTCTCAAACTTTTCACCCTGCATCACTGATCAATTTCTCCTGTATCAAAGGGAAAATCATTTTTATCCAACCCAAAATTGTATGAAAGCATCAGGACATTATTAATCCACATGTGTAACAGATAAATAGACTAATACCTTATGCTCACACACACAGACACACACACACTAGAACTTGGATTTAATTTAGTGTCTTTGAAAGTTGCTTTCTGTCATGCCATGAGTTACTGAGCAAATTTTCTGGTGATTTCTAAAAGAAAATATTGGTTTAATATATTTTCTTGCTTAATTTTTATGCAAATACTATAAAATATTGGGTTCATTTCTAATTCTCCCATTACTCTATAGTTTGGCATGAGAACACAACTGCTTATATGCTTTCTCTAATGGCAGATTATTATGGCCATGCCATATCTGCCTGTATTTCAGATAACTCTTGTCTATTTGAAGACTTCAGAGTAACAAGGAAACTGAGAGACCTAGCCATAAATCTGGAAAAGCTAGTCAGGCACACCTCACCCTTTACACAGAAAACTCTTCTTAAAAGTAGAGAAAAACCAACATCTTTAAGACATAAGCAACTGAAAAGAATAAATAAATTCTATACAAAGATGTTGTGGGAAAAAAGGATTTAAATGTACAAAATAATACACCAACAGATAATGGAGACATACCAGATAAATATGTCCACAGTCAGATGAAAATATAACTCCAGAGTACAAAACAAGTAAAAAATTAAAAAGTACACACTAAGTATCAACATAAATCAGAAGTAGAAAGCCAGGAAAAATATGACTGAAAAAAAGAAATAAAAAAGGACACTTCTTTAACTTAATAAAAAATATCTACATAAAGCCTACAGATAACATCATGCTTAATAGTGAGAAACTCAAAGCTTTTACACTAAGATCAGGTACAGGGTAAGGATGTTCCCTTTCACTACTCCTTTTCAACACTGGACTAGAAGTTCTAACTAACGCAGTAAGATAAGAAAAGGAAATAAAAGATATACAGGCTGGGAAGGAAGAAATAAAGCTGTCTTTATTCTCAGATAACATGATCATCTATGTAGAAAATTCAAACAAATCAATGAAAAAACCTTCTGGAACTAATAAGCAAGTACACAACATTAAGGTACAAAAGTCAGTTGCTTTATATATACTGGCAATGAACAAATGAAATTTGAAATTAAAAACATAATACCATTTACATTAGCAGCTCCCTAAAAATGAAATACTTAGGTATAAATCTAACAAAATATGTACAAGGTCTGTATGAGGAAAACCACAAAATTCTGATGAACAAAATCAAAGAACTAAGTAAGTGGAGATATATTCCATGCTCATGGATAGGAAGAATCAATATCATCAAGATGTCAATTCTTCCCAACTTGATCTACAGATTCAATACATTCCCAGTCAAAATCCCAGCAAGTTATTTTGTGGACGTTGAGAAACTGATTATAAAGTTTCTATGGAGAGGCAAAAGACCCAGAATTACAAATACAATATTGAAGGAGAAGAACAAAGTTGGAGGGCTGACACCACTCAACTTCAAGACATATTATAAATCTCCAGTAATCAAGTGGTATTAAAGAAAGAATAGACAAACAGATCAATGGAACAGAATATAGAGCCTGGAAAAAAACACACAGAAATATAGTCAACTGATCTTTGACAAAGGAGCAAAGACAATACAATGGAGCAAAGATAGTCTTTTCAACAAATGGTCCTGGAACAACTGGACATCCACAGGTGAAAAAAAAAATGAATTTAGACACAAACCTTACACCTTTCACAAAAATTAACTCAAAATGGATTACAGAACTAAATGTAAAATGCAAAACTATAAAACTCATAGAGAATAATATAAGTGAAAACCTAGATGAACTTGGGTATGGCAATGACTTTTTAGATAAGAACACCAAAGTCACAATCCATGAAAGAAAGAATTGATAAGCTGTAATCATTAAAATTAAAAACTTCTTCAGTGTGAAAAAAAGTCAAGAAAATGAGAAGACAATCCACAGACTGGAAGAAAATATTTGCTAAAGACATATCTGATAAAGGACTGTTGTCCAAAATATACAAAGAACTCTTAGAACTCAATAATAAGAACATAAACCAGATTTTAAAATGGGCCAAAACTGTTTACAGACACCTCACTAAAGAAAATATACAGATGGCAAATAAGCTTATGAAAAGGCACTCCACATTAGATGTCATCAGGGAAATGCAAATTAAAACAACACTGAGAGACCATTACACACCAATTAGAATGGCCAAAATCTGGAACAATGACATCACCAAAGGCTGGCAAGGATGTGGAACAAGAGGAGTTCTCACTAATTGCTGGTGGGAATGCAAAATGCTGCAGCCACTCTGGAAGATAGTTTGGCAGTTTCTTATAAAACTAAAACTACTCTTACCATATGATCCAGTAATCACACTCCTTGGTTTTTACTCAAGGGAGGTGAAAACTTATATCTGCACAAAAACCTACACACAGATGTTTGTAGCAGTTTTATTCATAATTGCCAAAACTCGGAAACAAACAAGATTTCCTTCAGTAGGTGAATGGATAAATAAACTGTGGTAGATCCAGACAATGGAATATCATTCGGTGCTAAAAAGAAATGAGCTATCAAGCCATGAAAAGACATGGAGAAATACTAAATGCATGTTACTAAGTAAAAGAAGCCAATCTGAAAAGGCTACATACTGTTTGATTCCAACTATATAACATTCTGGAATAGGTAAAACTATGGAGACAGTAAAAAGATCAGTGATCGTCAGGGTTTGGGACAGGTGGGAGAATGAATAGGCAGAGCACAGGAGATTTTTAAGGCAGTGAAAATATTCTGTATGACACCGTAATGATGGATACATGTTATTATACATTTGTCCAGACACATAGAATGTATAACACCAAGAGTGAACTACAATGTAAACTATGGACTTTGACTGATTATGATGTATCAATGTAGTTTCATCAATTTTAACAAATGTACCACTCTGGTGGGGGATGTTAACGGGGAGGCGATGCATATGTGGGAGCAGTGGGTAGATGGAAAAATCTTTGTACCTTCCCCTAACTTTGCTGCAAATTTTAAATTACTCTAAAAAATAAAGTCTTAATTTTAAAAATAGGAAAGATTTTAAAAGAGAATTGAAAGAAGAAAATTTAGAAATTAATCATTTCAAATATGTCAAGTTTATTCAAGAAAGGAAAGGGGGTTTCAATATTAGGAAATCCTTTAATGTAATTCATCACATCAACAGACATAAAGAGAAAAATCATATAATCATCTCAGTAGAGATGATCTTTTATGCATTTGGCACATCTAATACTAATTTATGACTTTTAAAAAACTGGTAAATTGTTTCCTTAAAAGTTGACGTATATTTCAGCTTTAAAGCTAGCATCTTAATGAGGATACTAGAAGCATTCACATAAAAGTTAAGAACATGAAAAAAATGTCTTCTATTTTTACTACTATTTAACTATTTAACTGTATTGGGTGTATTTGACAAAACAATTAGAAATGAAAAGCCTAAGATTTAAAAAGAAGAGGAAAACTATCTCCATTAGTCTATGAAATGATTAGATATCTAAAGCAATCAAAAGTACCAATGGAAAAACTGCACACAACTAGAAAAATAGAAAGTTAGTATACAGAAATCAATAGACTTCATAGATACAAATATAATTATTTTGTATAAATATAATGGAAGATCCCATTAATATATTCAAAACAAAATAGCTAAGCATAAATTTAATAAATATATAAAACTTATATCAGGAAAAATATAAGATATTCTCAAAGACACAATAGTATACTCAAACAAAGTGAAAAACATACCATGCTCTTGAACAGGAAGACTCAGCATCACAAATGTCATTTATTTTCTCTAGGTAAAATTATAAATGTAATGTGATCGTGACAATAAAGATGCCATCAATTTTTTTATCGAGCTAGACAATTTGATTACAAAGATTAAATGATAGAATAAACCAGTAGAAATAGCCAGAAAACCCCCCAAATAAAAAGCAATGCATATGGGAGGTGAGAAGAGAGGCTACCCACACCAAAGATTCAAACATATGGTAAAGCCACTAAATTGAAAATAGTGGCATTAGTACATGAATAGACAGATCAATGAAACAAAACTGAGAATCAATAGACTTTTTACATACAAACTTTTAGTAGACAATGAAGGCAGCATCTCAATCAGTGGAGGAACATATGGACTTATTAATAACCAGTGTTGTAACAATTGTATGGTCACATAAACAAATTAGATTTATCTTACACCAAAACCAGGATAATTCCAAATGGATCAGAGCTCTAAATTCAAATTTGGAACCCTACAAGTATTAGAAGAAAATATGGGTAAATTACTTTATAACCTGAAAATACTCCTTTAATAGTTAGAAAATAGGGCACATTTTCTAATTATAATTCCAAATCCACAGTCAAAACAAGAAATGATTGATAAATAATATAAAAAAAGCAATGAAAAAATACAAATAAAAAATGGAAAAAATTATGTGTACTGGATCAGAAAGTGCTAATATCTTATTTATAAAGAACTTCAAAAATTGGAATTAAAAGACAAATAGCCCAATAGAAAAAGGGAGAAATTATACAAAAACATGATTAAAATGCAATATATGCAAATGATCCTTAAAGATATGAAAAATGCCTACCTTCATTCAAAATTATAGAAAGCAAATAAGACTATACTGAAATACCATTTTCAACTATCTTATTGGTAAAAATCTAAAAGATTGACAAAATGCTCTATAGAGGCAGTTCTTAGGAAACAAACTCTCTCATTCACTGTTACAGTAAACAAAATGATGCATTCCTATGGAGAAGAATTTGCAAATATTTAGCTAATTTATCTATGTGTTATCCTTTGACTTTGTGATCCTACTTGTAGATTCTGGCAAATATACAAAATATCCTATAAGAAGGCTGTTAATTGTGGCATTAATTAAAGATCCATTAATAGAGAACTGGTTGAATAAATCTATTGTACATCCACTCAAAGCAGTACTATGCAGCTGTAAAGAGGAATGAGGAAGATTTCTACATCTTGATAGATAGATAGATAGATAGATAGATAGATAGATAGATAGATAGATAGATATAGACAACTCCAGGATATATTTTAAGTGAAAAAAAGGACAGAAGATTATTTGTAGACTGACATTGTGTGTGAAGAAAAAGAGAGGCCGTATATGTGTGTGTATATATATTATGTATTTCATTAAATTTTCAAGATAGATACCATGTAAATATAAAACAAAAAAATAATAAAACTTTGCTTATGCAGGGAGTAGGAGAAAAGGGTCGATGGAACAGGGAGAGAAACAAGACTTTTGTGAATTTTTTCCTAGTTTGACTTGGAACTATGTAAATATTTTGCATAATTTAAAATTCTACTTCAAAAAGAAAAAATTAAATACCTAAAATTGTAAAACATCCTAAAACAACAGCTGTCATTTCCAGTGAATTTCAGTTTATATACCAACTAACAGACAGTAAACTATCTGTTTAGGTTTTCTGCACCCTCAGTTGTGACTATGTGTAAATTTTTTATGTGTACCTGTAAAACTTTCCTATTATGTATTAGAAATTAAAGGCTTTTTAAAAAGAAAAATAAATGTATTTATGTAAAGTGTTTCCCTGCCTCTAGACTCTCTCTCTCCCTTCATGTGAAATTTATCTTGCTCAAACACTGATTTGATCATATCACTCTGTTACTCAAGAACCAACAGAAGGCTTCAGTTTGTTTTATGGAATAAAAATCTCCACAGATTGTTTCATGGGTCTCTTCCCACTGCTCTGTATCTTCCTAGATTCACCTCTCTGCCATTACCCTCACTGATTTCCACTCCTTGTTCATCACCAACCTTCACTACAGATTCCATTTTGTGTCCAGGCCAACAGCTTTCCAACTCTGCCCTCCCCACCTCTATTTCATCACAGGTCCCTGGTCTACAAAGCCCTCCTTACCTCCTCCCAACCAGTCACTTTTCCTTCAATGAAAAACTCTTAATCCAGTATAATCTCTTCATCAAATGCTGTAATTACCTCCTATTACTTTTGAAATTAATTCATTACTCAACATTCCTTAGCCCCTACCAATATAATTTTTCACTTAATTGGTACTAACTCTAATCTCTATTAATATCAATATGTACTACTTCTTTCAGAGTAGAAGTTCCATCAGTTCATAGAACTATTTCTGGTGTGTTCTACCACACCATTAAGTTTACTGTGGGCTGAAGAGACTTATCCCAAGATCCCAGAAGTTCTGCTCTGGTGAGATAAGAGCCACATCTAGGCACTAATTAGCCAAGGGAATTTGGCTAACTCTGTTATCTGGCTGTTCTGGGAAGGACTGCATAATATTCATGAATTCATCTGTACAGCAAAAATGCTATTAAAGCAAATTATACAATTAATAAGGAATTTATTTGCATGTGAAGAGGAACACAATGACCCAGAAGATGAGACTGGCCTGAATATTTTAAAGGAGAAGGTCACTTAGCCTGTGCCAGACCAATGTGATTTGAATCCAATGGTGACGTAAGTTAGAGGCAGCCTGAACACACAATTTCCTGGCTAGGGTAAGTTTGCATCACACTTTCAGCAGACGCTTCTTCTAATAATATGCACTCAGAAATAGGCATGCCACTTTCTAAATGTCTCCCCAGACACAAATGCTTTGACACTCTGGATCAAACACACTATTTGAAGGCTTTTTCTAAGAAAAATGTCATTCATATAGTGACACCTAAAATCTGGCATGCTATTATTAATAATTTCTATAGCTTCGTGCATGACACACTGTACAATAGATAGAATCTACCAGGGAGAAACCAGATTCTCTCCCAAAAGGCTTATTTCAACTAAATATAGAATTGAGGACAGCACAAAATTAAATAGTTTGTAAAACAAGATGATTCTCCTATGGCATAAAGACAGAGCTCAGTCATTGAAGGGAAGAATACGAAGTGAAGAATTTGAAAAGAAAAGAAAAATAATATCAAGAGAAAAAATGACAAGAGGTATATTTTGAAGTTTGATCTCTATATCTTTAAAAGTTCAAGTAAACCATTCCCATATCTAGAGGTTTACTTAATTACAAGCAGTTACCAGATTAAGAATAAAATTTTGGCAATGTCTTAGCCCCGGCACACCAGATAATCTAGAAATGGAGGACGGAGTTCTGGGGTAAGGCAAAAACATGCCTTCATCCCCACATCACCCTGGCTCAGACCTTAACCATACCCACTCCTACACACACACATACACCCACACACACTGTAATACTCTAGGAACAGAGAACCAGCAGGGGAAGGGAGGAGGCAATTGGAGAAAACGGATGGGGCTTGTGGAGGAAGGAGATGATAAGAAGACCTTTAAATCAAATTTGACTTTGAAATTGTAAAATGAACAGGATTGAAATAAGACTGTTTTAATAAAAAACGATTATAAAATTATAAAATCTAATCAAGATATAATTCACCACCACCAACTGAGAAAGAAGGTTTAGCATACAGATATCATTGGGTGCCAGACACTAAAGCATAAATACAACTTATTCATGTGTATATCACAGTGAGTTATACATATTGTTGCATTTACACATTTCAAATCGAGTTTAGATTTGGAAATTCAGCATTTTCACTTTCTCTGAACACATTTTAATTTAAGGCAGAGAAAATAATTATCTTTAAAGCAATAGGAATGAGGGGGCCGCCCAGTGGCGCAGCGGTTTACTCCGCACTTGGCAACCCAGGGTTGGCGGGTTCGATCCCGGGAGCCGGCCGACACACCACTTGTCAGCCATGCCGTGGCGGCGTCCCATATAAAGTAGAGGAAGATGGGCACGGATGTTAGCCCAGGGCCAGTCTTCCTCAGCAAAAAGAGGAGGACTAGCAACAGATGTTAGCTCAGGGCTGGTCTTCCTCACCAAAAAAAAAAAAAAAAAAAAAAAAAAGCAATAGGAATGAAATATTTCTTTAAAAGTTCCACCTTCAAAATTTTATACATAGAGGGGGCTGGGCCTGTGGTGTAGTGGTTGAGTTCACGTACTCTTCTTTGGCGGCCCAGGGCTCGCTGGTCCGGATCCAGGCATGGACCTATACACCACCCATCAAGCCATGCTGTGGCAGCATCCCACATACAAAATGGAGGAAGATCAGCAAGGATTGGCTCAGAGACAATCTTCTTGAGGCAAAAAGAGGAAGATTGGCAATAGATGTCGGCTCAGGACTAATCTTCCTCACTCACCAAAAAAAAAAAAAAAAAAAAGTTATACATAGAAGTTTCATGGGCTAAAGTTTTAAAGGGATTTCCTTTTCTTCAATATGAAAATTAAATATGTTCCTCTGATATTTTTATCTTATAAATTAAAATTTGGACAGAATTAGTCATGATTAATGGTCAAAAATGTATTCAACTGTCATCAGTTAGGAGCTTTTGAAACATCAAAAGTTCTTTGGACAACAACAACAACAATGAATCTTAAAAGAAAAGAATAAACACAAGTACATTTTGTAAGGTTGTATCATTTATGATGTTCAATAGACATGTGCTAAGAGCCTTGAATGAAAACAGAAACCATCAGTTTGGTAAACACAAAATCAAGCTGCAGCGTTTTCAACACAGACATTTGTTTGCCAGTTGTTGATGGACTTTGAAAATATAGGTACATAAGTATGTAAGCAAAGATATACATAGCCCAGTTATAGTTCCCTCATACATCACTGCAAAAGGAAAACGTTAAGTTTTATGTCTTACTCACATGTAGTACTATTTCTCTCAACAAATGTTTAAAAGTTTTGTCCTTGAAAAATGCCTTAGGTCAATTTTATTCTAAGTAAAGGAATAGTTATTCTTGAAGGACATGTAAATTGAAAGGTATTTAAAGTAACATTCTAAATTCTACAAACATACAAAACCTCTTAAAGAATAATGCAAAAAAAATCATCTCCTTAAAAAAATATGAAAATTCATTGTATGAACCTATGGCTTAAATTAGTCCATAGGATCCTTTCAGGTTATAAAACCACCATCTTAAATGGCAGCATCCATCTACTAGGATAGGGTTTTCTTGGGGAGAGGAATTCTGTATCAAATTATCTTTGATACTTTTTCAAAATACATGCCTTCTGTACAACAGAATCTCAGATATGAGAATAGAAAGATGTCTATTTTTAGAGAGCTTTCCAATTCATTCTAATATATCTACTTCAGCCAATGTCGCCAAATGTTTACATTTGAAAACTGCAATATTGAAATTTCCTCAGTTGCTAAAAAACAAGTGTTTAGTTCAATTTAATATACATTTATGGGCATTTATGAGGTCATTAATTCTCTTTAAATTCTCGTTTCAAGGAATCCTTCACTGACTCTCACCTCTCTCCATATACCTTTCCTCCCCACTGTTTAATGAGGTATCCTGTCTCTTTGCTCATAATGCCCCGGTGCACCCCTCTAAGAGAACAGTTACTACACCTCTTAGCCTGTAATTTTTTTTTTGAGAACAGATATTCTTTACATATGTAAGACCTAGAGGAATGTCTAGTGTAAAGAAGATACACACATAGTGTTTGATAGATGAAGGAGTAAATGAAAAAAATGTATTCATAAATTCAATAAGTGCTTGTCGAGTGTCAATTCTGTGTCTCAGGCACTGTTCTAGGTGCTGGGAATACTGTCACACACATAAAAGAACAAGTGAATGAATGAGGAAGAAGGGAGAGATGGAGATAGGGAGGGTTAAATGAGAGTAAACAGGAACACTCTCTTTTCTCAAGGCTCATACAGTCTAACAGGGAAAACAACCATCTCTTATTCCTTCAGTCAGCAGTCAATCAGTCCATAGTATTTCTTGAGCTCTGTTCTGTGTCTGGCACAACTGGAGACACTCACAGCAGTGAAGGAGAAGTTCCAGGTGCCTACCTCAGTGATCTGAGGATCTAGGGCAGTAGTCAGTGAACAAATGGACATATCAATGTGCGATATAATATTCTGTAGGTAAGCGTTAGGGAGAAAACAAAGAGAATAGAAATTAATGGAACAGGTGCAATAGGGACTACTTTCTACAGGATGCACAGGGAAGGTCTCTCTGTAATGTTACCTTTAAAAGACCCTGAGGGAATACTGCAATTTAATTGCTTTGGCATCCTTTATTAAATTTGTTATGTGTGCAAAAATGGTAACAGAAGTTCTTATAAAGAGAATTTACGATAACAAACACACTCTATCATTCTCTACAAAGCCACATTGTACTACCTATAAATTTTACTGCAAAACCCCAGTCCATTTGGCTGCCAAAATGATGCCTCAAATTCCACTATAAAGCCACCAAATCAAACAGAAGACATGTAAGATTAAACATTTCTCTTCAGTAATGACTTGTCCATTCATCCCACCCTAACCCCCATCTGTTTTCCAGCTGTTCAACTCCTCTGAATTCCCATTTTTAGAACCCATTAGTTATTTTAAAGGAAACTAAATTCCCCTAATATTTAATATGTAAGTAATTTAATACCTAAATACATCCCATTAGCCTCAACTACAACTTACTATATTCAAAAAGTTACACACATTATAATTATTTCTAATAAATTTCTTATAAAATAACTGCTGTCGTATACTCTAAGTTTGTTTCCAGGATCCGCATTTGCAATCAATACTCTTCACACTAGTATATGCTTGCCGAAATCTCTGGTCTTTGTCATAGGCTCCACATATTCATCTTATCAATTCCCCCTGATGTCAATTTCTGGGACTGCAAAGGAAAGGAAAGAAATATAATGAAACATTGACTCTTTTTAGTCTTACTCTCTCGAGCTGTGTAATTTCCTCACAATGCTAATCCGTCCATGGCTTCATCTATCACCTTTATACCAATGTTCCCAAATTCATGATCTCTAGCCTCACCCTTCTCGCCATATTGTTGACTCCCTGCCAGACTCTGACACCAGAAACTCCACAGGTTCAGAACGAACCTTATCATTCTGCTGTCACTGCAATGAGTTCTTCCGACTTTCCTATCTACATTTCACCAAGCTTCCAGTCACTTAAGTTCAAAACTTTGGAGGAAACTTTTATTTCTTACTCTCATTCACTTGCCAGGTCCTGAAAATCTTTCAGTTTGCAGCATGTCACTCAATCTTCTCTACCTTTTCATTCCCCCTACTTTAGGCCAGATCTGGGTTTTTACTATAGGAAGCCTAACTGGTTTCTAATTCCACCATCCATCTCCCTAGTTATTGTTACCAATCATCACTGTATTAGGCATCCTAAAACACAAAACCAAATACAGGATGTCCTTTCCCTAATCCTATAGAAATATATTAAAATTCCTCAGTCAGGCATTCAAGGCCTTCCATGCTAAAAATCAAATCTACATTTCCAGTCCTGAGCAGATGAGACTGACATCTGTCAAATTGCCCACTAGTTCCAGCACGTGTTGCTCTCTCCCTCCTTCTTGACTTTGCCATGGTGTTCTCTCAGCCTGAAAATGTCTTTCCCTCCCCAGCTTTTCCTCCACTTGGTAAAATTTTAATAACTGTATAAAATGACATGATTTGTTATTTTCTTCTATCTGTTTTTTTCCTCCATGTTACAATTTCGCCACCACAGGATTGCACTGCTGTTTAATTAGGTCTAAAAAAAAAATTAATTCTATCAGGCAATATAGGCTTATCTCAACTCTCAAAAGGCCACTTCCTCTTCCATTAAAAACATTGTATTCTCCCTCCTTAGACATTTTTAAAAATTTCACACCTCTTAAATACGTTTTGCCTTGTGTCATAGTTATTACTGTTGTCTACTCCCCTACCCCCAAATTAAAATCCCTACACAAAATTAAACCTGTCTATTGAGATAGGATATGTGTCTTAATTTATTTACTTATGCATTTTTAATTTGTACACTCATTTACTCACTCTTTCATTTACTTTTGTATACGTTAACCCATAAAGGATTTAACATTGCTTACAGAGTTACTCAAAGCGTAATGATTAAAATAATATTAAAATATATAATAAAATGTAAAAAAAGACTAAGAATATTAGAAGTCAGGAGTGGAAGAAGTGAACAAAATACATGCTATTAAAAACCATATCATTTCCTAGTTGTTTGGCATAAATAAATAATTTGGCATCTCTTGCATGATTTATCACAATGGCTTATATCTAGAAAGAGATTAACTAATTGTTAACTGAATTATTCGTGTTACATTTTTTGAGAAACACGTCAAAATTATTGAGGATTATTTTTTATTTTTAGCAAATCAACTATATTATTCCTGAGTATTAATAGCAATAGCATTATAAACAAAAAATGTTCTAGTAAAATTTTTTTAAATTAAAAAAAAAAAAACAGTAGAATGGATGGACTCAAAAGTAACCTGACATACAAGAATGTATATATTTACATAGTCAAGAATGTACATATTTACATAGTCAAGGTGTACTTTTATTTGCTCATTCATAAACATTCATTCAGAGTCCACTCTAGGGACAGTACACGCTACCAGCTTCTTTAGAGACACAGGGAGGAGAGTCTTTCCTCAAACAAAAATAATAATGATAATTAATCACTCAAGAAAAAAGAAAGATAGAAAAAAATTGAGTAAAGTGTTATTTCCTTACTCAAAGATGCCAGAAAGCCCTCATCTACTTTTCTTAGTTCATCAAGAACTTTATCCTTTCAGTATCTCTTCTCTCTGTAGCACCATCAGTCTCTCCTTTTCTACCGCATCCTTCCATCAGTACAAAACAATCTCTTATACCTCCCATAATTAAAATAAAGCAAAGCAAAATACTCTTGCTTGTCTCCGTAAACCTCTCCAACTGTTGTTCTCACTCACAGAAACAATTCTTTACACTATTTTCAGTCCCCACTTCTTACTTTCCACTCTCCCACCACGACCTTGCTTCTGTCCCAATCAGGCCACTGAAACTGCTCTTATCAGGATCACTAAAGCCCTCTTGTTTCCAAGTCCAACTGGTTTGTTGTTTGTTTCTTTTTTTTTTCACAGAGCAATGAACAGCATTCCACATCATGAGTCATTCCCTCCTTCTTTAAACATTACTATCTCTTTGTCCACTCCTAAGTCTTTTTTTCCAGTTTCTACTTCTTGATTCAGCCTTAAAATGTAAGAGTTCTTCAGGGCTTAACCCTTGGTCCTCTCTTTTCCTCACTCTACACCCTTCCTCTTTCTCTCGGTAGTATCATTCAATTCTATGGCTTGAACATGCATTATTAACAACCCAAACGTATATTTCCAACCTCGACTTCTCCACTGAACTCAATACTTCATACATAAAAGTGCTCGCTGATGTCTCTTGGATGTCTGAAGTGCATCTTAAAGTTAACTCATCCAAAAGTGGACATAGATGCTTACCCCAAAACCTGTTCCTCCCAGGTCTTTAGTAAATTTCACCAGCATCAACCCAGAGGTTCAACGCATATTCCTGGTAGACATGCTTTATGCCATCCTCCCCTTCTTCTCATGCCACACGTTCAATCAATCAATCAGCAAATCCTACCGGTTCTACTTCCAAGTTACGGTTCACTTCTGTTCTTATTTGCTTCTCTACTATGTTATCCTAGTCCAAGCTATTATCATCTTTTGAGTGGACTCTCTTCTCAGCTTCCTCCCTGCTGTGTTTTTTTTTTTTTTCCTTGCTTCCCTCAGTTCATTTCTCACACAGCAGCTAGATAAAGTGAAAGTACATCTGATCTCTCTCTCTCTCTCTGATCTAAAATTATTGACTGGCTTCCAAATTCCTTGTCTTGTCCTTCATTGCCCTATATTGTCTCACCTTGTGGCCCACCTACTCTCTCTACTCCAATCACCCTGACCTCCTTTTAGTTCCTGAAACACTCCAAGCTCTTCCATGATTGGATTATTTTGCTTATGCTATTCCTTCTGCCCAGAATTCTCTTTATGTCTTTACCTACTTCTTTGCAGGGTTGACTCTCTCGTCCTTTAGGTGTCAGTTTAAGTGTTACCTCAGAGAGGTATTCACTGATACAGTAAGCAGCTTTTTTTTTTTTCCAGAAAATTCAACACTTTTATTATTTATGTAGTTGTTCTGTCTCTCTTACTAGTCTATAAGATCCATGTGGGAAGGCACTCTTCTCTTTCACTCACTAATGCCTGAATCACATAGCACGATGACTAGTAGGTAGTTAGGAAAATAAATATTTTCCAATAAATATATTTTAAATGAATGAATGAATTATATACTACTATAAAGAACTTAAATTGATTTTCTAATTTATAGGCCAGTTTACTATACTCTGATGAAAGTCATTATTATTTTGTACTAAATGATAGAAGCAAGGATTGGACAGACTTACCATTTAGGTCAGTGAAAACAAAAAGAGAGAGAAGCCGAGCATTAAATATTTGCCATGCCTGGGGCACCAGCCTATGAGGTAGCTTGTTTTCATTTATGTGGCTTTCTTATCTCTCAATTAAAATTTAGAAGTAAATACAAAATTTTATGGGGATTTTCCTTTCGGTATCTTCAGGATATCGTTTGCATATTTCCATTTTTTTTCAGTTTGTGAGTGTCTGGGAATATTTAGGTTTTCATGGGATTATGGTCTAGAAATCTCTGTAGTCATTGTTTGTTAAAAGATCGAAATAGCATGACTGAGTAGGCCAAATGATAAAGATCTCTGATGACAGAATTCATACTTTTTTGCTTTTATATTATTGAGTCTAGCTGGAAGTCCCTTCAGCCAAAATTATGAATCATTTATTACAACCTAGCAAAGAGCCAAATGCAGCTCAACATGGGCTGGTGTCTTGCTTTAGTCTACCTTGTAATGTTATCACTTTTTAGCATGAATTAGGAAACCTGAAAGATGGCAAAACAGAAAAGAATAAACAAGCAAGAAATCTTTTCCTCTCCCTTAGAAAACAATGGGAAGGTTTAGATTTACTTTTCATAATTTTTATACATTCCTATTCCAATGATCAAACATCAATGTAAATATTTATATAACTACTAATCAACTAAACCATAATTAAATGATTTTTGAACTATTTTTATCAGCAGCCTCTATGATTAGCATGAAGAATCAAATACTGACTCTCTGACATTTGAAGAAACATTAATAAACAGACAGTGCTATAAAATAAGTTCAAAATTAGACAAAAAGTATTTGCTGAAGGTTAACTTTGAAGGATAAATATTAATATTTGCCAAACATTTTACATTAAGCATCAGTCCATTCTCTCCTTTTTTGCTCAGGAAGAAGATGGAAATTTCCTCAGAAATTACAAAATTCAGATATCATTGTTGACATGCACCAGTAACTGCTGGCAATGTAGCTTTCCCAAGAAGCAGCATCATATAATGGGAAGAGACTTCTCAAAGAGCTACCTCTAAGTCTGAACACAAGCTTGAAATCTTCCTGGTTATATAACTTTATATCCTCTTTATGAATCAATTGATTTTTCTTATCTTTAAAATCAGAAAAAATAACATCTTCCTCACCAATGTATTGGAATGATTATTATAAATGAGATACTACACGTAAAGCAATGGGCACTTGGAGGTGCTCAACAAATATTACCTCATGTGATCCTAGGGAAAGGTAAAGAGATTAAATTTTATCAAATGTTTGCTAGTGTTTCACAAACATTCTTATAATGGTAGGCAAACCTTATATCTTCCCTGTAGAGCTGATAATACTATCATTATTTCTACAAATTTGGTACTCAGAAAGGTAAATAAGGTGCATACTGCATAGCTAGTACACTGGGACACCAAGGGTTTGAACACGGATCTTAAAAATTTTTAAAGCCATATTCTCTCTCTCTTCACTTGACCCATAAAGGGAAGTTTTCTGTAATGTTGGGAACTGTCTGAACTACTCTACCAGGAAGAGCTCATATTGGTTTTACCCATGTAGTCAAATCCAAGAAATAGGAAAGAAGACTGCTTAAAAGAAAGTATGAGTAAACCAAGAGGACAGTTGTCAAGTAAAGTGATCCACTGTGAGCCCTGTGGTTTAAGTGTGTTTTCACAGCCCTCCTTTCCTACTCCCAGGATTAGATCAGCAAGGCCCCCAAGAGGCAGAAGACTTTGTAGAGAAGCCCAACCAAATACGATATATTTCTAAAGGACAAGGGATAAGGGGAAACTTTTAAATTTATCACTATTGCTTTTATAGGTCATCTACTCTTCCCTGTTTTTGACTCCAACAGTTTAGGGTAATAGTGGTGAAAGATGGCAAAAGCTGTGGACAGACTGCAAAATAAACTATTTCAATAATTCCCTCTAAACCAATCTCCAAGCCCAACCTTATCTTAACTGAGTATCACAGGATGAAACCAAGGTAATACCAATTGCTGCCCATTAAAAATTGAACCATTGAAACCAACCAGCTTCAACACCTGGAACCAAGTTTCCATAATCAGCTGTAAAATGTTTTGTCTTATTTCCTACCCATAACTTAAGAACTACAGTTGTATAAAGGCTTGGCTGACCCTTTGCTACCAATACGTGCTCATAAAATAGTTGGGGTGGCCAAAACTAATTGATTTGACTAGAAGACAAAATTTGAAAATACTAACATCTCTTCTTCTAAAGGTGATATTATTTTTCAAAAACACCATTGCATGTTCCAGAAGATATCTGTTCTAAACATTAAACGCAACTATCTGTTCTTAGCATTAAAATTTAGCTCACGAATATCTTAAAACATTTGAGAGTAGTTTAATTTTGCCCTTCAAAAAAACTTTGTTCCAATCAATATTTGGCTAGCTTTGAGAAATCTGGCAATCATGTATTATTTGGTAATGATGATGACTGTCCCACTCACTTTCCCTCTGCCTTTGAAACCAAATCTGGAGAATACTTCTATTCAAATATATATTTTTTTTCCTTCTTAAAACATCTGGCTACTTCATTTTTACCTCCCTTCTCAGTTAGGTTCAAAATCGGTATAACCTATGATTATATGGTAACCATATTCATGGAAAAAACCAATGCACTTATTCTAAGTATGAGATACCTTGTGGGACAGTAGAATAAAATAGTTAAAACATAAACTGCATCAGAGAATCTAGGACATGCGGTCAATGTGCACACAGTGATTGCTGATAATTCTTCGTTTGTCTGAAGCCTTTATTACTGTTTCCATAGAGTACTAAAAAGGATAATAACAGGTTTCTTTTACAAATGTTTCCTAGTAGCCAAGATGTTCATAAGCCATGTCTGATAGATGCGAAAAGTCCTGCCTTATGGTGACAGAGCAGAGAATATAAGATACTGGACCTCAGAGCATTGGAAGTTGGAGTGTTTTCATGAGAGAAAGTGTTCATAAGGAGTACAGAAATTACAGGACAGATTAGAAAAGAATTCCAAAGATTCTCCTATAGATATCTGGGAATCCCCAATATCCCAGGTGTCTGGAAAAGAACTTATTTCAGGGAAAACCAGCCATCCAGTATAGAGGGCAGCACAGTGTGGGGACACACAGGAGAACCTGGGCCTTAGCCAATATTCAAGTTGAGCAGATCATTCAAGGATGGAGGAAGCAGGATGTGCCAGCAGAGACCTCTTAGGTATCAACATGGAAAGACATACACACATGCACACACACACCAGGGAACTGTGAGTGAGGTTGGGAAGCAGAATTATGTGACTTCAAGTCCGATTTTGTGAGCTGGTGTCATGGAGGAATATGTCTGTATCTTAAATAGAGTATTTGTTGCTATTTTTTAAGACTTTATTTTTTAAAAGCAGTTTTAGGTTCACAGCAAAATTGAGAGGAAGGTACAGAGATTTCCTATCCCCACACATTCATAGCCTTCCCCATTGTCAATATCCCTCACCAGAGTGGCACATTTGTTAGAATTAATGAACCTACACTGACACATCATAATCACCCAAAGTCCACAGTTTACCTTATGGTTCACTCTACGTGTTGTACACTCTATGGGTTTGGAAATTTGTTTCTATTTTTCAGTTGTAACCACATTTTCTTCTAATAATAGAGTCCTTATAAATGGGAATAGTCAGCTTGTTTCTGTGAATAAATTTTCCAGTTATCTTGATAGGGATTTGAGTCAAGAAAATAATGTAAGAAGAAAAACAAAACATAAAGCATCCCAGGGTATAATTTTCAAGGGTATCCCAGTACAAGGGGTATATCAAATTAAATCATTTTAGAGATAGCACATCAAATTTATCCATTCATCTAGACTGTCATTTATGCACCATGTATTGAGCATCCTCCATGTGAATGTCCTGGAACCAGGATGATGTCTTGAATGAACACACCATGCTGTGCTTTCAAGAAGTTTATAGATGGACAAATAAAGAGATAATTCAATTGAAATAGATGAAAATGGAAAATGCTACCATGTCACACAATTGCCAAGAGACTGGCAGTTGTTCTAAACTGGAGAGAGGGTCATAGAAAGGCTGATGGCAGAAGACTTTTCATAGATGGCATGTCCCCCGAGGTAAGACTTGAAGCAACTGATGACAACAATGAAAGACACTCATCAGAGTTAGCCTTTAAACGAGATAATTATCTTATTTGCCAAATGCATCAATACAATTATAATTTGATTTATCAAACATGATGATGATAGGTAGTGTAGCAAAGTTGGAGGGAAGAAGGAATCATACAACTGAGAAATTAATTAGATGTGACGCTCTGACATTCTCTTGCATAATTTTTAGCCCAACAGACGGTACCCACCTCTAAGCACAGAGCTAATTCATGGACGGTTAAATCTAATTTTACTGCACTGATCACTCCTCAAAATAATTTGCACACTAAAACTGGAATTCTGCCTTCTTTTGCTTTCATGGACTTGTGAATGGACATGTTCTCAATTTAAGGCATTCTCTGTACCCCTTTATGATTATTTCTCTAGGAGATGGTGGACAAAACTCAGAGAAAACTTGTATAGCAAGGCTTCTGTTTCTTTAGTCCATCTGTCTCTTCAGTCACTGATTAACAGCTCTACCCTTGGAAATTTTCAGACTTTTTGGAAAAATAGCAAATGACATAAATCCAGAACATGTTAGTAGGTGGAAGATTTATGCCCCGCCTCTTTTACTTTGGCATATGAGAATAAAACATCAAGACACTGTAAGGTATAGAAAAATGGAAATCTTGATTTAAAATAAGTGTCTCCCCTCTTTCCCCATTCTCCATTTCTGCTTTCTTCCAGCCACTCTCCCATAGCCATACTCATATACATTTTATGTGTCTCTGAACTTGAAAACTGTACCGTCGATCTATCTATACACACACACACACACACACACACACACACACACACACACACACACACACAGTTTTTAATCTTTTTTTCCACAACACAAGTTTCAATGGATTGGGTCCTGGGATCAAACAAATAAGACATGGTCCTTGCTTCCCCAGAAATTCTAGTTTAAATTAGACAATAGGAACATAAATAAACATACAGGCATTCAGACAGCTGTGCAAACACTGACTAATAAATAATGTATGTCAGTTTTAGAAATGTTAGTAATCATGGGTTATGTGGGGGGAAATAAAATGTGAACTGAAAAACTCAACCATTATTGCTGAGAGAGTGCTTTGAGACCATCAAGGTCAGCAGCCACGTGGTACAGAAGGGAAAACCTTGAGCACAGTTTCAGAGGTGGGTGGAGGGGAAGAAAATCATAACATCACCTCCCGTTGGTGGAGTAAGGCTCTTTGTGGGTCAGATTTCTGAAGGCTCTGAGCAGAAGGGATTGAGCCCTCTGTCCAAATGATTAGATAAACTATCAACCTGAAAACAAGGGTTTTTCAAATGGTAACAATTTTCCCTTGCAAAGTGATAAAACTGTAAAGTCTTCTAAATTCCTGTCTGGGTTCCAAACCCTTCTCATGTGTGTTTAAGCAATTCCTTTTCTCAGAATCAGATGCCTTATGTAAATCTTTTTTTGCCATCTCAAATAATCCTCTCTGCTTTTTGCCAAAGACACAGAGAACAGTCTCTGGGATGGCTTTCAAGGTTTCCTCATGGTCAGACTAATCCTGTCAGGTTTCAAAAAAGATACCCCTGATTTCTGGGCTAAGGGATGAAGCTACCCAGCACTCTTGCCCCCAAACACTAGCTTTTCCCACCTTCTAGAATGGTCATAACCCATCAAAGTGAAAGACAATGAAATTCACTTTTAATAAGTCCAACTCAACATAACTGGGTGCAGGGGATCCCCAGATATCCTATTTTATTCTAAATGTTATGTGTAGCTGAACAAGTAGTAATATAAATTAGTACTTTTTTCTTCTGACCCAAAGGTAATTGCATTATTAAAATATAAAGCCTAATTTCCAAATATTGTGATAATAAAAATTTAAAAAGAACACGTAACATGAAAATGTTGAAACAGGCTTGTCTTTATTTTGGAAACTCTGAGTGTCACCAGTTTATTCCCAGGGGTAGTCATCAGCATTGATATTGACAATGCTTCCCTAAAACAGCCAGTGTGGAGTCCTGTATACATGGTGTACTCAACAAAGCTTGCTCATCAATTTACTGAGTCACTAATAGATCTGCCATTGCTTTGTATCATCAATTTAAAACATCTTTATCTGAAAATAATTTATGGAAATCCATGGTCCTTGAAAATGAAAAAAACACATAATATTGTTTTTAGATTTCATCATCCTGTTTTCCTTTTCTCATAAACATTCAAATGACAAGGTAGGCTGCCAAAATTGCCACAGCTACATCGCAGTCTCCTTTAATCTTTCTAACACAAGATGTCCCCTCTTTTTCTTTATTTCTCTCTCCTGTTTTGGCATCAATAGAAAGCCCTATAATTTGAATGTCCCTCAGGGCCAGCAGTTCTTTCCTCCTCCAGAACTCTAGTAGACTTTTATATACTTATGCTAATGTGAGTACTTATCTAATTTTGTTGCAATACTTTCCTTATAAATCCTCCTTTGCTCATATGGTAAACTCATAACTCCTCAAGGTCAAGAACCATTGCCTTTCTTTGGTTCCTCTGTATATAAGCACTCTTTGCCAGCCTGAATTTCCTCCTCTCTGAAAACTTTTGCAACTTTCTCGTTATCCTTTGAGTTCTGAAATATCATGTAGGCTGACTCTTTCAGTCTGAAGACTTATACCTTTTTTTGATTAGGACAAATTTTCTTTATCTAGTAGTAAATCATTTCTAAATTTCAACTTTACCCATACTTTTTTTCTAAAACTCCTAGAAAGATATCAGAGCTCCTGAATTGATTTTCAACGACTCATCACTATTCTACTCATATTTTTCATTTTTTTGTTCTATGTTTTGTGAGTTTATCAACTTTATCTTTCAAAATAGATCACTAATTTCATGTGTTTGATTTCCTTTATAAATTTTCAAAAAATGTCTCTAGCTCCAAAAATTTTGCTTGTTTTTAATAGTAGTTTGGTTTTCCTTTCTTTCTATATAATGCATTTAATATCCAAACAAATCTTTCTGAGAATGTGATCAGAATGTTTTTCAAGTTCTCTTGTATTCGTTGAACTATTTCTTTTTCTTCTGTAGTCATTTGTTTTTTGTATGTCCTTTTCTCCAGAAATCATTCACAATTTCAGCTGTGCTGGTAGTATCACTTCCAATTTGCAATGTAGCTATGGATTGTTTTTTCCCTGTGAAACAGTTTTGTTGTTTCAATGGAACTGGGAAGGGAAAAAAAGCAAACTCAATTCCTATGTTCACCAACTATGAAATAGAGACCGTGAGTTTGGATTCTCAGTTGGAGTTTAAACTTAGCTCTTCCTTTGTACTGTGGACTTCCAAACATAAGCATTTGTTATCTACTGTACTTTTAAATGTTTATTTAACTGATTTTCCATTCTTTAGAATGCTTCCTATGACTAATTATTAATCCTTAGACAGATTCTAGTCTTATTCAGAAAATTACAAAAGCCAGACTCATAGAAATTATCTTTTGGCCTGTAGTAGCCTTCAAAAATGTGAAGGTCAGTTAAATTCAGGCTGAATTTGACACGTGAGTCACAGGCTTCAATATAGCAATGACTGTTAAAAGGATAAAAATGCCCTTGTATATATATATACATTTGTGTGTATATACATTTGTGTTTATATGCCAATTTACCTAAATAAAAAGCATAAGTTGTTCTCAATTTTGTTCCCGATTCCTTCATCACCTTTGAGAAGGTTTATCTTTCTAAAAATTCTATCTCACTCTCCTTCCTCTCAAGTCCCTGGCCATATGTTCATTAATCTCACAATATGAGGCAGTCTTCTATTACTCTGCAGTCAGGAAGAGTGAGAGGCACTGACCTTCTCAGATGGCTCTGAAATCACAAGAAGTGTACTTTGAAAAGACAGCATCTGTAGCTCTTCTCTCTTATTAGTTATTAAGTTCAATATTTTTTAGTAATTCCAAAGATAGATTACATCTTTCATTTTCTTTGTGTTACTCCATCTTAAGCCAGACTAGAACATTGGTATTTTTCCTTTGTTTCCTAGTGAAACTTATTTCATTAATTTTTTTTAATAGGACAAAGCAATATATTATTCAAGATTTCCCCAGGTTTTTCTTTCTCTCTGTTTCTAATATCTATTAAACCTTTCACACACCTCCAAATATACTTTAAATCTTATCTAACTACAAATTCACTGCAAAATTAAATCTAATTCCCCACAATCAACTAGTTTAAAAAAATTCAATGTGTGTCATTAATCATTTTTGATTTTTCTCATGAAAAAGACAGTACACATAAGATCAGATAACATATAAAATTTTTTTTCTCAGGGCCGGCTTTGTGGTGTAGTGGTTAAGTTTGGTGTGCTTTGCTTTGGCAGCCCGGGTTCACAGGTTTGGATCCCAGGAGTGGACCTACACCACTCATCAGCCATGCTGTGGTAGTGACCCACGTATAATTAGAGGAAGACTGGCACAGATGTCAGCTCAGGGCCAATCTTCCTCAACAATAACAACAAAAATATTACTCAAGTAATTAATTTCACTGAATAAATTAAGCCAAAATGCAAGTGAATGCCATGAATAATACTACATATAAAAGTATTTGAATGTAAAATGTGGAAATAAGGGCTGAGGTGGATTAATGTGGGCTGAAATACACTTAGCATCAATACTGAGGTGGGGGCCATTTTTCTTTAACAGATAGTTTTCGGTTTTGTGTATTTGGGAACTTGTATTTTTCATCTAGAATAATCAAGCTAAAAATGGTTAGTTCACATTAATCAAATTCATAATGTTGTGAATAAAATCACTGCATGCCAACACAATTATGTACTCTGATAATATGTCATTGCCAAGGAGATCACAAGTACTCCTATCAACTGGTAGTGTGTTCTCTTCCTAAAGGGGAAATGGAAAGTCAAAAGACTGCTACACAAATATAGATTCAAATTAAAGAAATAGTGTGATATTGATATTACCTTGCAAGGACATAATAGGCATTGAATAAACGGTTGCTGAAATAATTAATTAAATCATTAATCAATGCTGCCATCATATTATAATAGCTTGATGTAGTCATTTCAACTGTAAAATCATCCCTTCTAAGGGAATTAGATCAAACATTTTATAATTTATTTAGTTATGTACATGATTTCTTCTCCTATTAATCTGTGAGATCCCTGAGAGCAGGGACTTTATCTTATCTATTTCTATATGACCAGTGCCCAGCTGAGTGACTGACATTATTAGATGCTCAATAATTTTTTTAAATTCAATTGAAATTAAATATTTATGTTAGCTAGACAAAATAGCCTCTTCCATATCAGAAGTTTAGGGCAATTCCTAGCTCCAAGGGACATGGAGTTTTAAAGATGGGATTTACTGGGAAAACAGCCTAGATATGCTAACTTCATGAAGCTCTATGTTCTCAGAAAATGACACCTATAAGAACACAAGACAACATCTGAGTCTTATGCACAGGTTTTATTGCCTGGGCAATCTGGCCAAGTTCTCCATAATTGTGCAAGCTGTATTCTTCTCCTCCCTAAAAACTCTCACTCAGTTCCTTACCTGTTCTTGCCTTGTTTCTACTGCAAATGTGATCTTGGAACTGGATCTCTGAGGACGTCATCCAGCCACTGGAAACAGTTGCTATCTATCTCACCTCTACTCCCTGCTCAGAATTTCTATTTAATCCGGGGTCCTACACTAATTGTAAGTGCTCAAGCAATACCAACTTGACTCTCAGTCTCCCGCCAAAAAAGTGGCTCAATGAGCTCTCCAGCAGCTTTCTGCTATTCCAGTTTATGGCACCCTCCTGAGCCTTGGAAGTAATATTAGTAGTAAAAATAACTAACATTCATTGAACACTTGTACCTCTATTACAACATGTAACAAAATTTATTCTCTCCAGCCTTTTAATATGCCTATCTCTCCAACAAAACTCTCTATAAAAATACCTGAATCAATATTTGATGAATCATTCATTAAATTAATGAGTAAGTTGATCGATAATAAATCAATGAGTTAAGCAAGTTGTATGCTCGTGGCCGAGCCTCTCGGTTGGAACAAACTGCCTTGTTTTCTATCATCTCCTATTTCCCCAGCACTGAGGAAACCACCTTCTTGCCTTTTCTTTTTGTAGATTTCAAGCAAGACTACCTCCCTTCTGTTCTGACACACTTAATCTACTGATAGACTTTCTTATAGTAGGCATCCCAGTGATATTGGGAGAAGCATCTATTTTTACTGGCAACTCTTTTATAACTAGGTTTTAGGGATAACTTCTGATTTTGATATTAACATCACAAAGGACTTTTGCTTTGGTATGACAACCAAAACAAGCCGAATAACCTATTAAATTACCATTATTGTTTTTAATCCACTAGGGAGCTGAGGAGACAAAGAACCCTGGTTGAACTAAGTTCCAAAAAGTGACCAGCCCTTCATAGGGGAGAAGAGACATATGCCTGCTCTCATTTCTGGTGGAGTAGAAGGAGGAGAAGAAATTTGCCATTAAAGGCTATAAGGAGGAAGAAACCAGTCAAAACTTTAATGAACTTCTAATGACCATGGGCAGGTTGGCATGACAGATACAATTCCAAGAAGACCCAGTCAGAGAGCAAATCTGCACTCACCCAAAGGCTCTTCCCCACAGGTTTCCACATGTAATACACTAAAGGCTGACAGCAGGACCGAGAGATCCTCCTCTGCTGTGTGGGCCATCCTGAAACTAAAGCAGTCACCTTCAGAAGGCTGGAGGTAAGAGGAGCTGAGAGAAATCCCTCCAAGGCATTCCAGTCTTGACAGCTTGCAGCTACCCTCCCAAAGCTAAAGGCAGAGTGGGAGGGCAGAGAGAGATTATCTATAATGCAAAAAGAGCAGGCAGCTGAACTATAAACCAGAGACAAAATTCCCATGGTTTAGAAAACCGGTGACTCTGCTATAAAACACAAAGATATCTCTGGAATCACACTGGTATGCAGATGTTAGAATTATCAGAGAGGGATTATAAAATAATTACAATAAAAATACTAAAGGATCTAGTGGAAAAGATGGACCACATGTGTGAAGAGACGAGGAATTTTAGTGGAGAAATGGAAACTCTGAAAACGAACTAAAAGAGAATGATAGAAATGTAAAATGTTATCAGAATGAAGAGTTCATTAGATAGGCTTAACAATTGGGCACAGAGGAAAAAAATCAGTTCACTGGAAGCCATGACAACAGAACATATCCAAACTGAAACATAAAGAGTAAAATAAAAGCAGAACATTCACTAACTGTAGACCAACAGTAAACAGTGTAAAAGTAGTTCCAGGAGGACAGGAAAGAGAGAAAATGGAAGAAGAAATGTTTGATAAAACATTGCATGAGAACTGTCCAAAATTTAAGAAAATCATCCTCCCACAGATATCAGAAACTCAATAAAACCAAAGGAGAGCAAATAGAAAGAAAAATCATACCTAGGTGTATCATAAACAAAATGCTGAAAACCAAAGATAAAGAACAGATCTTAAAAGCAGCCTGAGGGAAAAAAATACAT
Organism: Tapirus indicus; assembly: GCA_031878705.1. Classification (NCBI taxonomy): domain Eukaryota; kingdom Metazoa; phylum Chordata; class Mammalia; order Perissodactyla; family Tapiridae; genus Tapirus; species Tapirus indicus. The sequence goes on from CM062933.1 coordinate 8,630,053, forward strand.
GACATAGCGAAAAACGATAATATGGTGAAGTCTGAGTTTTCACCAGAACATAAAAGAGGCCAGAAAAAAGGGGAACTGCACCTTTAAAGTGCTGAAAGAAAAAAAAAACCTAAAATTTTATATTCATGAAAATATATCTTTAATAATAAAAGAGATATACATTTTCAGACTGGCAAAAATCTGATATAATTTGTTTCTAGCATACCCGTGCTATAAGAAATGCTAAAAAAGGACAGAAAGGAAATAATACAGGGAAATTCAGATTTGCAGGAAGGAATGATGAGCATCAGAAACAGAAAATATTTGGGTAAATTATAAAATATCTTTCTTAAACTATATAAATATGTATACTATTTTTAAGTGCACACGGAACATTGAGAATAGATGATATGCTGGGCCATAAAATAAATCTTAAATATAAAAAAGATTGCAATTAAATATAGTATGTTCTTCAACCACAAAATCATTAAATTAGAAATAAATAATAATAAGTTATTTTGATTTGGAAAACCTTTAAAATATTTTAAAGTTAAGCCATATACATTAAATGATCTATGAATTAAGGAAATACAAGAAAATTAGAAAATTCTTTGAACTAAAAACAATACTTTGAGCTAAAAGAATGAAAACACAACATATCAAAATGTGTAAGATTCAGTTAAAGTAGTGCTTACAGGGCAATTTATAGCTTTATTGAATAGTCATTAAAGAAAAGAAAAATGTGTGAGGTCAATGAAAAAAGTCTCCATTTAAAGATTTAGTAAAAGAAGAACAAATTAAACCCCAAATAGTTAGAAGAAAGTAAAAAAATAGAAGAAATCAATGAAATAGAAAACATACAAATAACAGAGAAAATTAACAAAACCAAAGTTACTTTATTGAAAAGGCTAATAAAATTGGCTGATCTCTAGGCTGATTAAGAAAAAATAGTACAGACAACACAAACTGTTGATCTCAGGAAAACAAGAAGGATTATTGCTACAGATTCTGGTAGATACATTTGACATCTTAGATATCATTTGACATCATAGATAAAAATGTACAAATTCCTTTAAAAACACAAATTATCAGACCTAATACAAAAAGAAAATTTTAAAAACCTATATCTGCCAAAGAAACTAAATTTGCAGTTAAAAACTTTTATACCATGAACACTCTAGGCCCAGAAGTCTTCACTGATAAATTTTATCACACATTTAAGAAAGAAATAAAACAAATCCTATATAAACTCTTTCACAAAAAAAGAAGAGGAAGGGATACTTCCCAACTCATTTTAGAGCATTAGTATTACCTTGATACCAAAGACCACTAGAGGAAGAACTAAAGGCTAATATTCCTCATAAACATAGATGCAAAATTTTTAACAAAATATTACACATCAAATCCAGCAACAAATAAAAAGAACAATACTTCATGATCAAGTGGGGTATATCCCATGAATGCAAGATTGGTCTAATATTCAAAATTCAGTCAGTATAAATTACTACACAGAATAAAGGAGAAATTAGGATTATTTTAATAGATAATAGTAGGATTATCTTAATAGATGCAGAAAAGGTACATGACAAAATTCAACACTCATTTATGATAAAAACTTTTAACAAACAGGAAAAGAAAGGAACTTCTCCAATATGATATAGGTTATCCATAAAAAGCCCACAGCTAACATCATACTCAACGGTAAAGTATTAAATGATTTTCCTCTAACATTGGGACTGAGCAAAGATTTTCTATTCTTGTCCATGTGCAAGAAAAAGTAAAAAAGAAAAAACTATGAGATGGAAAGAAGTTAAACTCTCATTAATCACTGATGCCATGATTATCCATGTAGAAAAAGCTATGTAACTACTAAAAGACTGCTAAGTTAATTGTACTTTTATATGCTAACAACAAAAAATTGGAAAATGAAATTATTTTCTAAATGTATTAAAATATTTAATTTAAATATACATTAATTTAAATATAAATTAATTTAAAATATTAAAACTCTCAAATATCTAAGAATAAATATAATAAAACATGTGTAATACTTCTACATTAAAACTATAAAATAGTGAGAGAAATTAAAGAGTATCTAAATAAATAAAGACATAATTGGTCAATGGAATAGAATAATGATTATAACCCCAGATCCATATATGTATGGTCAATTGATTTTCAACCAAGTACCAAGTAAATTCAATGGGAAAAGAAATATCTTTTTTCCCACTTTTATTGATACAAATAAAGGCATAATTGGTATAATTGGCAAATAAATTTATAAGATATTTAAAGTGTACATGATTTAATATACGTGTACATTGTAAAAGGATTCCCTCCATTGAATTAATTAACACATCCATTACCACTCATATTTACCTTTTTTTTGTGGTGTAAACATTTAAGTTCTGCTCTCTCAGCAAATTTCAATTAGACAATACAGTGTTAAGAACTATGGTAACCACGTTACACATTAGATCCTCAGACCTTATTCATCTTATAACCAAAAGATTGGTACCCTTTTACCAGCCTCTCCCTTATTCTCCCATTCCCCAGCCCCTAGCAACCATTTTTCTACTATTTGTATGAGTGCAACTTTTTTTTTTTTTTTAGATTCCACATATAAGTGAAACCACACAGTATCTGTCTTTCTAACAAATGGTGCTAGAACAACGGGATTCTCTATAGAAATAGAAAATGAACCTCAACCACTATTTCATTCCAAACACAAAAATTCAAAATGGATCATACCAGCAGCTGACTTAGAACTGATGCATACCAGGGCAATCCAACTGTTTACTTAAAACAAAAGACTTCCACTTCTGACCAACACAAAGGAGGAGAGACTGAATTTACCTTCCTAACTGAATCAACTGAAAAACAAAATACACGAAATGGCAGTTTTGTAGGCACTGAACATGGGGCAGTGAAGAGCAGTGATCCCTGAGAGAAGGGAAATGAACCAGGGGAGCCCCAGGTTTGTCCAGTGCACAGTGTTGAGAGAGTTTCCAGCATGCAGGACAGAGTGGGAGTTCTCCTTGAGAACCATACAGACTTCCTGAGGTGAGGAGACCAAGGAGGCTACAGTTCACAGGACAGTGTACAGGAATGCAGAAATGGTAGGAATCAAGATGATGAAAGTTATCAAACATCTACCATGACTTGGTTTTTCCTTCATTCAACAAGTCCTGTTTATATTCTTTCCTCCATAAGGGTTACTGAACAAATCTTGGGTTATTTGTTGCTCTTCCTTGCAGTTTTAGTAAGGCTCAAAATTGGTTAGTTGAAAATGGTTAGTGACGGTAATTAAGTGTAAATCATTTTTACTTTAGGATAGTAAATGACTAAATGTGCGTTGGTCATCACAAATACTTGTGATAGTTTATCTTCAAGTATTGTGGCTTTCCTACATCACAGTATAGGCCCTTTACCACATTCTGTCCTCAACCACAGAGGCAGCAATGTTACAATGTATTAACAGCTGCTTTGTTTCACCCTCAAACTGACTAGATTTTAGCAGTGGATGAAATAATTTTTATTGAGAAAAATATAGAAGGTTTACACAGCCCTTTAGTTCTTGGGCTGGAAACTTCTGAAGGAATATGATAAACAGCCACCCACTCTTTCCAGGCTACTTGTAGATTAAACAATATCACATCTGTTTGTGAGTTAAAAGATTCTAAGGCTTTTGCATTTTATCTTCATGTTTCCTACTCTTGTAAATAATGGCATGTGACTACGGCTAAATTGTACTCTAAGATTATTACATCCATACCATTATATTTCTTTATAAAACAAATATGATATTATTTACATATATCTCTTTAGATCACCTGGGAAAAACATTCACCGTATATGATATGAGAAATTTCTGCTTTTTACAATACAATAATCACTTGTAGAAATCATGACTTCAACTGTACAAAGCACATTTTTATCCAGTGGACTTTTTTATGGTCCCGTGGAGAATAAGAATATTGTGTCCATCCTCCTCAAATGTGGTCTATTAGTTTTAAATGGGTCATTAAGAGATTTGTGATTAGAGAAATTAGGAAACAAACCAAAACTAGAAGACAAGGTGAAGTGCAACAGATAACAGAAAGAATTGATCAAGTGTAGGTCAGCCACAAGGATACAAAGAGCCAGCAGGAGGAGAAGCTTAGGGACCTGAAAGTGGGACAAAGTATTCAAGGAGAAAAGACCATTGGGGCATGCTGGGGTCTGAGGTACAAGATGGGGGCTTCAGTGAGACTATAAATCTCCCCAGTGGGAAAGTAGTCTAAGGATTTGTCCTGTTTTCTCTAAAGTATAAATATTTCTCTGAAACTTGTACCTATCCTCCATTCACAGAGTAGGGCTTCCTAAAGCCCTCAAGTTTAAAGCCTACAGTGTCTAAGAGGGGGTTTGGCTTACAGAGTCCATTTGCACCTTAACAAAATGAGTGTGTACTCATTTGAGTCCTTTGAAAGTCTAAAACAAAGCATATCTTCTTCTTCTTGCTGATATACCATCTTTGGCCATAGTTTTTCTCAAAATAAACTACTTCATCCATATGAAAATCTGTTGATATGGGTAATGTCTCTTGATGAGGATCACAGCAAGTCTCTTCCTCAGCAGCTAGCATGCAGCACCACACGATTTGATGATATACAGAAAGGACAACTGGCCTTGAGTCTGTGACTCATCCTAGTTTTCCAGAAAAGTTTCATCATCAGCTCTTTCATCTCTACCTTCTCAAACAAAGTCTTATCCTCTCTTGAGATAGTGTTAAGTCAATAGGCATTCCATATTGTGCTGATTTTCCCAGCCTAGTGAATATTCTTTAAAAAATGAATATGTTTAAAATTTCATTTGTAACTATTCCTTATCTTTTGCTGAGTAACATTGACTGCATAGATAACATTTGTCACACATTGAATGATTTGTTCTCTGTCCTTTTGAATTTTTCCTACAGTAAATAACTTTTCACTTCCAATGAGCTCATTTTTGGGTTCCATCATAATCATAATCCCTCTACTTAAAACTCTCCTTGCTTTTGTATAAGTTGACCATAATAGAATTAATAGTGGCCAACATTTCAAAATGAAAGGCAAAACTGACAAAATCACAATAATTGCTAATGGCCTAAATGCTGTGTCCCTCCAAAATTCACGTGTTGGAATGCTAACACACAATGTGATGGTGTTAGGAGGTGGGATCATTGGGAGGTGATTAGGTCATGAGGGTGGAGTCAGGAATGGGATTAGTGCCTCTATAAAAGAGGCTCTAGAGAGATCTCATGCCCCTTCCACCATGTAAGAACACAGTGAGAAGTCAGCCGTCTGCAACTGGAAGAGGCCTTCACCAGAATCTGACAATGCCGGCACCGTGATCTTGGACTTCCAACCTCCAGCACCGTGCACAATAAATTTCTGTTGTTTATAAGCTACATAATTTGTGGTACTTTGTTAGAGCAGCCCGAATGGACTAAGATAGTATTCTAGCCAAAAAGTGATGACGGGGACTAAAATGTTCATACTACACTGCTCATGCCAACTGTCAGAGCAGGCAGAGCTGAGTCACTATTCTTATGGACCATAAATTGAAAGATGCTATATACAAAGCACAAAACTGTAGGTAGCTGCTTTCTCTCTGTCGCTTTCACCAGATTGAGTCATATGAGGGAAGAATCCATGTTTAATGTCCTCAGTATGTCCCATCATAACTGTTCCATAATAATAATCCCTAGGGTGTATTTTCTGAATTCAACAAAACAAATTCATAAAACGCTCTGATTTCAAACAGAAAATGCAAAAGTTCTGTACAGCCACATTTATCTACCTGAGATTGAACAGCAGAATTATCTGGGACACTTTATTCAAGCTCACATATCCCATTGTCTCCGCACTGAATATGTATTATTTAAGAAAGTTTCCAGATTTTGATATGTGTTTCTGACTTAGAATCATAGCAACAAAAGATTCAGCTTGATTTTTTTGGTTATCTTTACTATGTTACAATCACAAAGGCAATGAAGAAATAAATATACATATATGCATGTGCTTATATACGTACACATATATATATTTATAGATAGATAGATAGGCAGACTGACATATGACATATAAATAGCAGTGAGACATTTGATCTGGCCTTAAATCCAAGAAATACAAATGTAAAATAGCAAATGAAAAATAATATAAAAAATTTTCAAATGTGTACAAAGATGATTTAATTATAATATAAAAAACATAAAGAAAGAACAGGCATTTTTCAAAGCATCACATGGGCTGCTGTGCCAATAAAGGTATTAGTCTGGTGTTCTAATGAATAGTGACACTACTATGTGTTGCCCTTCAATATTTTTAAATGAATATAAGGTAAATGATTCACTACATTTTTCAAGAAAAAGTTTTGGGTATAAAGGCATATTTTCATCTCATTAAACCATTCTGACAATCAAAAAATAAAACTGCAGCTTAATTTCTACTTTCAGTTTTAATTCTGTAGTCCCAAAGATGGCCTTAAGTACAATAAAAACAAAGGAGATTATTTTCAGTTTATCACAATTATTTTTAGATTGTCAAGAAACTCATAAACCATACCTCCCAAACAAATGAAACTGAATAAAAGAATGTTATTTATACTCACTAGTATAAGCCTTCATATAAAAGATAACAGATAACTGTAGTAATACACTCATCATTAAGTAAATGTAGAAGTCTGGTTAAAATCTGCCCTCCCTCCCCCATTGACTCTTAGTTCTCAACTGCTGCACAGCAAATTACCCACAATTGAGTAGCTTAAAAACAACAGATATTTATTATTTCACAGTTTCAGCGGGTCAGAAATTCAGGCATAGTTTAGCTAGATGGCTCTAGCTCAACGTTTCTCACATCCTGCAGTCACAACTGAATTGGGAAGGGAGGTTCTGGGGAGTATGGACTTTAAAGCTCACTGACATGGTTAGTGCAGATCTTGGTTCCTTCCACAGAGCTGCCTCATGATTCGCAGCAGACTTCCCCCAAGCTGTAAGTGATTCCATTGAGAATAATAGAGCCCAAGCACCTCCAAGATGGAGGCCACCATCTTTTATAACCCAATCTTGGAAGTGACATTGGCTCACTTCTGCTGTATTCTATTCATTAGAAGCAAGTCATTAAATCAAGCCTATACTAATTCCCTGGGAATTACACAAAAGGATTATATGAGGATCATTAGATGTCATCTCAGAGGCTGCCTACTACATCAGCCTAAAAAGGAACATTGCAAGCAATTTTGTTATTTTCTCTAATTCATAACTCCGATGATCCCAGCAATTAAACTTGGTAGAGTTGTAAAGAGGATACTCAAAATCCCCATTAAAGATGCAGCAGACTAGTTCTACAAACCATGATAGAAAAATTCTCACAATTTCTGGCCATTTAGTAGGTTTCTGGGGTAGAAGCCTAATGCTGCCTTCTCAAAATTCCACCAAGAAAGAAGATGGCTTCTCCACTCCATATATCACATGCCCCATGGAATTGTGGGAGCAGTCTAGTAGGTTCCAGGGTGTGGTTAACAGAACTACAGCCCAAGAGTCAGAAGGACTGCACTCTGGTTCCAGATCTGATAATAAATTTTCTGAGTGTCAGTTTCTCTATGTATAAATTTAATGTTGTAAAGAGTTCCTTTTGTCCTACCAGTATTCAATAAATAACAATTGGAAGAAAAACTGAGTAATATTACTTTCATGAATCACCCACCATTGTTTTTCTGAATATATAAGGTAAATCTGAAAGCCTTATTTGGGCTTCTTAAATTTCTAATGCAGCTAAAATCTTAAAAGTACTCTAACAGGAAGCCTAGATTTAAATATGAAGAAACTAGTAAAATGTTGTTTTGTTTGTCCATGAATAAGGGTCCTATTGCTGTAATAAGCCGTCCTTAACCTTTTTAAAATTGTAATTAAGTATTGATTATGGGGTTTGTGTGTGAGTGTTTAATACATTTTTTATGTTGGGATAATTTGGGATTTACAGAAAAGTTGCAAAGATAGGACAGAGAGTTTCCATATACACTTTTCCTAGTTTCCCCTAAGGTTAACATCTTACATAATCATAGTGCATTTGTCAAAACTAAGAATAACATTGGTGTATTACTATTAACTAAACTACAGACTCTTCAGATTCCACCAGTTTTTCCACTAATGTCCTTTTTTCTGTTCCAGGATCCAGTCCAGAATACCACATTGCTTTTAGTCATCTGGTCTCCTAGTCTCCTCCAATCTGTGAGGATTTCTCAGTCTTTCCTTGTTTTTCATGACCTTAACAATTTTGAGGAGTAGTGGTCAGTTATTTTGTAGAATGTCCCTCAATTTAGGCTGTGTGATGTTTCTCTCATGATTAGGCTTAGGATATGGTTTGAGGGAAGAATACCACAAGATGAGGTGACCTTCTCATCACATCATATCAAGGGTACATGATATCAGCATGAATTATTACTGATGATGTTAACCTTTATCACTTGGTTATAGTAGTATTTGCCAGGTTTCTCCACTGTAAAGTCATTATTTTTCCTTGTCTATATTCTGTTGATAAGACGCAATTCACTGTATCCAACCCACATGCAAGGGGTTCCAGGGCACATTTTATGATGACACTTTTACCCAGTGACAAAATTCATTTTGGAAATTTCAATATGAATATGCCTCCTCTCTAAATTTAAATTGCTATGACTTTTCATAGAAATTCATTTCCCAACAAATGCTTCTTTACTCCATACTTCTCTCTCATTATGCCTACCTAGGATAACATTTAACATTAGAGAGAAGCAAAACATTTAATGATCATTTGAAAAACAAAGTAGAAATATAAGCTACTGTCAAAATTGCATTAAATGACATTAGTAATTTATCCCCAAGTCAGTGAGTGATGGCTCTGATTTTGCTATGTATGAGGAAACAAACAAAAACAGAAAAACTGAGTTTTTGCACAAATTTTTCTTTACTGCAGAACTGGAAAACATACCTTTTTATAACTGGAGAGCACTTTAAATTATTCTTATTTTTTAAAGACAGATATTTAAACTAAGTATTCTAAAGCCAAACATTATAAAGCATCTGTCCTATCTTGGGTTCTAACTCTAAGATTTCTTGGATTTTAATCTTTCCAGACTCTGTGACCCCGACCGGAGCTCTGAAGGTGATCTTTACATAACACTAAGAGCTACAAAGTAGTTGTTTGCTCAACAGAGCATCTTCTTCCCTGAAAATTTAAAATAACAACATTCTTATTCATTCTCTTCATTATTTAAGCAGTTTGGGTGTGATTCTCTAAGTAATGGTTTGTGTTACAGAGTTTTGAGACTGGCAGAAAAATCCCTCTAAAAAGAAGTCCTACAGCTGTGAAATGTTCCCTCGCTGACACAGTTTCAGTCTGGAGGCATTTAGAGTATGAAGTAAGAGTCTTCACTTTTATTGGCTATGTGTGAGTGGTTGGGTTTCTTGGCAGGCATGTTTTGCATGTTGAATATTTCCCATGAATACTTTCTTTTTGTTTAGTGTTTTGGAGCCTCTGGTTTTAGTAGGTAACCAATAAATTAAGCAAAACAAATTAAATATCCCTTTTTTCATGCTTTGGTTATACACCTTTAAGAGGAAAATATTTGGGGCCTAAATTTTTCTACTTAACTGACTAAATTCTACATTTTTGTTATAAACCCTCAATGAGTTTGTAATTTCCCTTGAGGGTAGGGATTATCTTGTGCTTATTTATTTCTACAGGTCCCCATACAGTGCGCAGCATAAAACAGGATGTCTAAGTAGAAAGAAAGAAAAAAAACCCTCTTTACTCTAGATTTCACTCATTCCTAAAAGTTTTATAAAAAGCTTGCTAACAAATTAGTACTATAAGATTAATTCAGGAGATGGTTTAAATATCTAGTGACCAAAAGATGCTCCAATATTTTAGTAATATTCTTTTATACAACCCCTATGTTAAGTAGAGGTGGTTCTTATTTATTTATATAGTAGTCTTCTTCATATTTATTTTCACTTCTCCCCTAAACTTCTCATATTAACGTTTGAGAAAAATCTAGAAGACTCTGTTCTTTCTATCCTTTCAGTTGTTCATTGTGAATGTTATGCCAAGACACCAGCCTGATAAGATGAATCATAACAACTCAGTCATATTCATATATACTCCTATTTCCCACATATTATCTCATGGCATCTCCTTCCCTATTCCTCTACCCAATCCTCTACCCAGGCTCAGATCCCCATCTCCATTGCAGTAACCACCTTCTGGAACCAGCTCCCCTCTTCTGCAGTTCATTTTTCAAATTGTTGCTACATTCAACCTTGTAAATTATATCCTGGTCTTGTCCCTTTCTTACTAAAATAAATACAATAGCTTTCTGTGTCCCATACAATAAGGTCCAAAAAATATGGCTGTTAACAAATATTTCAAGAAAAATACAACATACCACAAGCGAACTGTTTATGGAAAACAATGTATATAAGATGAAAACAGAAAGATTAGATAGGGAGATAGACAAGTAAATAGAATAGATGTGAAGGTATCTCTCTATCATTTAAGGAACTTTACTTCCTGTTTGGCGATGAGGAGTGACTGCAGGATTTTTAGCAAGAAAGTGATAGAATAAAATTTGTATTTTAAGGACAGCATTCAGACTACAGTGCACACAAAAGGGACAAAAAAAGAACTGATGGAAAAGTTGGATAGAAGCCTATCTCAGTTAAGTCCGAGTGACAGATGATAAGGGGTAGAGAGAAGGAGATATAATCAGGAGCAGAATGGAAGGTACTTGATGGCTAATTAGAGAAGTAGGGTGAGGAGGCTGAAAGAGCAGAGAAGGACTTTGAGATTTCTAGTTTGGATGACAAAGCAGATAGGTTTTACCAGTAGTGACAAAAATAGGAGGTATTAGTGTGAAAACAGATTTGGCTGGAAGTGGAGAGAATGAGTGATTAGTGATAGGAGCGTGAAAGATGACGTGAGTGGAGCCATATTAAAATAGAGCCAGAGCAGCCATTTCAGAGGAATCGCCTTGCAAGTCTTGTTTTCTTTATCTTCCAAACTGGACCAAATCACCAACATTCCAAGAAGTTGTTAAGGACAAGAATATTCTGTCTGAAGAACTTATGGAACTGGACTTGCTGATGACCAGATTGCTAACCAATCAATGAAGTACAAGTCTAGCCTTTTGCCTGATGATCAAACCTCAAGCCAATCTCTGAAGTTCAAACCTAGCCTTACCTCACCTAGCACCAGTGAACTCTTCTTTAATACAACTCACCTCATCCTCCCTTTTTCCCTTAAAAAATCCTAACCCCCTCTCCTGTGATCGGGACACTATTTGGATTTCTACCTGAATATGTGCTCCCTAAATTGCAATTCTTTGATCCCAAATAAATGCTTTGCTTCCTAAACTGGTTTCTGCTTTTATAGGTTGACAAGAGAATGCTGAGTTTAGTTTTGTATTTGTTGAGGTTGAGGGTCCTGTGGAACACTCAGAGAAGGTATTTAGAATGGAAGTACTTAGGCAAAATATTGTCCACAATTTTTCTTTTATTTCCTGTAGTGTCCAGCACATTGCCTTTAGTTTTCAATAAGTACTTCCTTAAATGGATTAACAGTTATGAATGAAGGAATGAATAAGTGAATGATTACATTCAGGTTCCCAAATAGCAGAGAAGTGTTCATAAGTTTTCTCTACCCCGGCTCATGAGCACATCAAGAACAAGGTCCTATCAGAGCTCTATGTAGGAGTGTACCCTGTACTTCAAGAGATATCAAGCAGCCATGGGCCACATCACATTTACCTGGTCCATGGAAAAACTAGTGAAAATGGAATTTCCACTGATCAACTTCCAAATGTCTGTCTGTGCACAACATCATGCTAGGAGAGGCGAGGAAAGGGTTTTTGTTAGTTGTCCCTAATGGTCTGTGTGCTTGGAACTCTACCTTTACCTTGCTTCTTCTTTACTCCCCCTCACTTCTTTTTTGTCAATTGCCTTATGTTTCCTTGGCATTTTCCCTTCCTTGTTTTCCTGTTTATTAACTTTATTTATACTTCATCTGATTCTTCTTATAAATATCATATTTCACAGATTAAGAAAAACTGTAAAGAGATTGGCTGGTGCTAGTAGGAAAATTCAAAAGCAATTTAATTCCATCTAAATGGAAAAAAAGGACTCTTAATTTAGCTTATGGTCAGAGAACATTCAAGTAAAATGTGCTGTAACATAACTATCGTCAAAAATCCAAAAACAGTAAAAATTAAAACCAGATCAGTAAAATAGTATTTCGTAAGAGTTTATTGTGCACATAAGAACAGCTTGTGAACTGGGAATCTCCAAACCAACAGTGGAATGAAACGCACAGGGCATGGCATTATAGGATGGCTTATAAAGTGAAAATGAAGAAGTTGTTTAACCTTTACAATGGTTGGTTATTACAATGAGGATTTCCAGAAGGCAGAGGGTTGGTTAAAAGCGATTATCTTGTACCATTTTAGGAAGATGACTTAAGTTTCTCTTATGATTGTTAGAGGAATAAATTTACAAGAAATAACCTAAGATAAGTTTCACTTATGTTCATGAAATAAGCGAGATTTAGTTTTGCTTATGTGGCTTAAATGGTTTTGTCTGCTGGGGAATTTTCAAGTCTGGTCTCCATTTTATTTTATTTTAACAATTCCCCTTTTTTGGTCATTCCCTCAGCAAGCTGAGAGTGTGACCAACTAGTGTGATGTTACTCTCCAGTACCACTGTTGACACAGTCATTGGGAGGGATGGTCATGTTGTTGCTGTTACCAACAGTTGCATCATCATTGCAGACATGTGCGGTTGGATAATCGAGTTTTTCAAGTTGTCTAGTCCTGATGGATATTATTTTATGTGTCAGTGCCTTCTGAAAGGCATTTAAAAGTCTTAAGAGTATACAACATACTAGGGAGGCTAATATGATGGGTAGGAGGAGAATAATAACCAAGGATTAAAAAATTCTCCAGAGCAGAGATTCCCAAAAGCCAAGATTTAAATAAATCAGATGGGTTATAATCAGATTCAGGTTTTACTTTTCTAAGTCAATGTACATTTTTCTGGATAATGTGTAATTGGGTTTCAATTTTTTTCTGAGTTATTTACATAAGACAACATGATGTATTGGCAATCACATATCCTCATGATTAGTTAGGACAGGATGAACATGAGGATGTTTTATCTCAGGAGGGAGTGTTGCAGGTGAGCTTCCACCTAAATTAGGTTTCATATGATGTGAGCAATAAGGTACTTTAATAAGAGAAATTCTATGGAAACCAAATAAAAACAAAGGTTAATAGTTGGAGCAAACTATAAACAGTTTCTGAATTTGGAGAGCAGTCAGTTGAGAAAATTTCTAGATTTGAGTTCAAAGCATCTTTAGATGGTGGAACGAGGATGGCAGCTTCAATCTGATGGAATTTTCTGTTTGTAGTTTGACTGTCTTTGATGATGTCATTGGATGTTCTGGTGAACACTTCTGAATGACACATACAGCAACAAGCATGTAGATTGTCCACACATTATCTACTGTAGTGATTTCTCTGAAGTTTACAGGTAGATGACAAAACCTCAAAGACAATGAATAGGACTAGAATCTAATAATATGTATACTATAGTTTCCTATTAAAAAATAATTTTTTCTATAGTCATCCCATTTTTATTATAGATAATTACAGTGAAACTAATTTGTGAAATAAGTCTAGTCTCATTAAACATAGCCTGATTATTTACGTAAATGTAGCAAGAATAGTGATTCTATGCATATTCTCAAAAATGATATTCCAGTCAAAACTTTGGTGATATTCAAGGGACTTTATTGGCTCCATAAAGCTAATCTTCAGTCTTTAAAATTGTCAGGTAATAACAAATCTCAGACTAGACCTTTAAAAGTCTCTCTAGGTTGAGAAGCCAAGCTAAGGACTCACCTAATTGTGTCCTATCACAAGGAGAACAGATTAGTTTTGAACCTGTGTAAATATCTATATTGACATGAAAAATAAGAATATTTAATAAGAGTTTCTGAATTCTGGAGAGATCAGATAGGGAGAAGGAGATAAATGTTTTAACCTTTGTTGGCAAAGCTATACTTTACCAAATTAGTTATAGATAGCTTAAAAGAGAGGTGAAAAGGTGGTTCTTTAAATCTGGAAAAAAAAAATTAAAGAACCAATAATGTTTCAAACAAAGTCATAAAAATTATAATCATCTTCATCAGTTCATTCAGTCCCATGTAATTAATTCTTTTTTTTCTTGATCCTGGGTCAGCAGTTTTATGAATGAATCAATTTCCCATTAGAGTTGTAGAAATTCATATGCAGTTCAGTGTTATGATCTTAAAGTTATTAGAAACCTGTATACTAGAGTAATTGTCAAGGTTTTTATCATGGATTTCTTTAAAGATGAAAAATTTTTTCCCATAGTTGATTGTAAATGCTTTCAGAAAATAAACAAGAGTAAAACAATAACTGTCTTGGAGTGACAAAAGACTTAAAAATAGCCATGGTTAAAAATCTGATGAGAGTTTACTAAAAATATGATGCAATTGACAGGTAAATTTGATTATTTTTGTGATATACAATATTTTAAAAGAATAACTGGAATTGTAATTGATAAATTATACCAGAACATATCAGATTTCATATAATTTCTGGAACATACCCAGATAAATATAATATAAAAAGGTTAAATGTTACTTATTTGATGTTTCCCATGCAGTTTAACATACCAAATAAGCCCAAATAAATTAATATTCTCTTTTTATAAGGAGAAAGAGCAAATATTTTGAGATCTTCCAGGGACCCCCCTAGAAAATCCCAAAGTTACTTTGAGGTCAAAAACACTTCATTCAGAATTTGATTTTGGGAAGTTTGTCAAAAACGTCAAAAGGTGTAAAATATTTGATCAAAAAGGATCACAGGTCACTGTGAAACAACACAGTTATCCATTTAACCAAAGTGACAAAAGATTCAAAGGCAAATACAAAAAGTTACGTAGTTGTAAAAAAAAAAAAAAAAAAAAAACCTTAGCTCTTTTAATACTGAAAAGACTGTTTTTCTCAGTAATCAAAGACCTGATAAAGACAGACATAGAATCTTTGTTTCCCAGGAAGATTACATTAAAGGAAAAGAAAAGTCTTATAATCTTTTTTTAAGAGCAGACCAATAATATAAGAAATTTTGTGACTTTAACAGAGAGAAATTAAACTCTAGTTTTGCATCAGTACATTACTGAGCTCATTTTAAAAGCCCTTATACATCTATTCAATTGTAGCCAGGTTTAACCTCACAACATAAAATTTCCTTTCTGCAAACCTTCTGCAATTTTCTACATCCAGTTAGGTTTTGTCTCATTCTTTTTCTCTTTCTTATTCTTGAACAACCAGCCACTTTGTTTTAGGATAAAATTACTTTATTTTTTCCTTAACAAAACACACCCTATATTCCTTGCATACTCTTCATATAAAAACACACATCCCATTTTCTTCCCATATTTTGTGTACAAAGTTGTTTCCCTTCCCTCTTATTGTTTCTAGTAGTTTTATTTTTATATAATGATTATAAATTTAAACTATTAATAACCTTTACTTTCCAGTGAAAACTAGAAAGCAGGCAATTGTAAACTGTCTATCATATATTAGGATCCTATAGTAGATTAGCAAATTTATAAATACATAATTATAAAAATTATAATTTTTTAGAAAATATGTTTTTCATTGTACAATTTTTAGTGTGGCAAAATTCATATTTATTAATAGACCCAAATATCCTTTGTACTCTGTAAAAAATTAAGAAGCCAAAGTAAACACATGTTTAGCAATTAATGTCTCAGTATATTATTCTATTTATAAATGATATAGATATTCAATGAATAGCTATCATTTAGTTTAACTTAGTATAAACTTTTATCTTATTTACACCTATTTAAATCACTTGTTTTTAACAATTATGCTCGCGTTAGACTGAACAGTTAACTATCATTTTTAAATTATTTTTCTTGGTGACAAATTTTGTAACACAGAAATAACATGAGGTCATTTGACTACTAAACCCAAGTAGAAAAAGTTGTATGTTTGCATTATATTTAACGTTGACAACTTTGAAGATATGCCTGTTTTTATTAAACCAATAAACTTCAGTTTTTGTTAATCAAATATAATTCCAGATCATGTGAAGTTGAACAACATTTGGGTTTCTACATTTTTGAGAGCTTTAGGAATACTTAATTTATATAAGTGCTTATTTTTCTTTAAGTCAATTAAATAGAGCTCTTTTAAAAATATGACATATACATAATATACATACATACACAGATATGCATAAACATATAGATAGATCCAAAAAGAGATCATATAGCTTTCATTTTTAAATTTTAGCTATGTCTCAGGTTCAATAATACAAAACCCAAAAGAACGGCTTGGCCCAAATTGCATCTCTGGCAGATAGACTAAGTTAAGGTTACCTGCTCAGATGGTCATAGTTTTTTACTAAATATTTTTTATTTGTACGCTATAAGGATTCTTTTTAGAGCAGCTATTTTTGGAGTCATTTTGTCTTTAGAAGCTCCTGCATACCAATCAAAGAATGCATTTGATCTTCTCTGAGAGGTTTTGGATTCTCTCTTTTCAAAAGTGCCCTTTAATGTGGGTGATCTTATCTAAGTTAAAGTTTCTCCAAAATGGCCATTACAATTACAAATTATTCATAAGTTCACTCATTTTGCAAAAAGACACAAGACCCTGGTCCATAGTGAGTATACATATAGGAAGCAAGAGTTTTTGAGGGAAGTGGAGAAAGAGTTTTAGACTAGGTAGAACCTATTTTTGCCTTTAGATTCCCTAAAACAAAAAAATCTATGGGGAGTCCAATAATTTTACTGCTGCCCCAAAACCAGGGGAATCATGAGATTTCTCCTCTTATGAACAGAAAGGTGCAACAAACGAAATACAGGCATGAACAATAAAATAAGAGAGTTCAAATTGCAAAGAGAATAGAGTTCACATCTATGAGAAATTTACCCTTGAATTCTGTCACTGGTGAGAAAGCATTAGGTGCAATGGGCTCTGTGGATACCAGCACATTGTTGCTTACCAGTCTCAAAGTCATTGAAGGGGGTCTTCCTTGGATCCCACTTCTGACACTAGAAACTGTCAAAATTCCAGTAAAAATTAAAATTAGATTAGTAAAATAATATTTAGTAAGAGTTTATTGTGCACATAAGAAGAGTTCATGAATTAGGAGTCTTCAAACCAACAGTGTAACAAAGCTCAGAGGCATGCTGTTGCAAGATGGCTTATAAAGTGAAAACGAGGAAGTTGTTTAACCTTTACAATGATTGGTTATTACAGTGGAGATTTTCAGGCAGCAGGGGGTTGGTTAAAAGTGATTATCTTATACCCTATTAGGAACATGACTTAATGGTCTTTTATGATTCTCAGAAGAATACATTTACAAGACATAACCTAAGTTAAATTTTGTGTATGTTCAGTCACCCAATTTAGTTTTGCTTTTGTGGTTTAAATGGTTTTGTCTGCTCGGGGGATTTTCAAGCATGGTCTCTATTTTATCACTATTATGAATCTAAATGTTTATTAAGTTTCAAAATATTTCAACAACAATGGTTTTAATTATCTTCTGGTGACAACTAGGAATTCTGGTGTTTAAAAGGTCTTCTTCAAAGAGAAATATAGTACTTCAGTTTCAAACTCAAGCCTAAAAGAAAAAACAGAATTGGGCTGGCCCAGTGGCGTAGAGGTTAAGATCACGTGCTCTGCTTTGGCGGACCACGGTTCACAGGCCTGGATCCTGGGCACAGATCTACGCACCACTTATCAAGCCATGCTGTGGCCGCATCCCACATACAAAATAGAGGAAGATGGGCACAGATGTTAGCCCAGGGTCAATCTTTCTCAGCAAAAAAAGGAGGATTGGCAACAGGTGTTAGCTCAGGGCTGGTTTTCCTCACAAAAAAACAAAAAGAAGAAACAGAATATATTAAAAATTTCTAATAGGCTCAGTGTTCTAACAATCGGCAATAGATGAAATCACTGTCTTCGATTTCTACTTGGGAAATGAGTATTATCTTTCCTAACAGGTGTTCACATTATTAAAATTGACAAATATTTGAAGAACTTAGAAAAAAAGGAATCACTTGGTACATAGTTCTCACTCAATAAATATTTGTTGAATTAACAAATTTATTCTCTAAGTACGAAGGTGTATGATCGCTCTGATTAAATTATCTCAAATTCTGTTAAGCATATTCAGAATCAGTATAATTCTTCTTTCTTGAGGTGGTAGAGCAAAGTGGAAAAGAACACAAACTTCAGATAATAAAAGTCTTTATTTGAAGTTACTCTTCCAGTTCTTAGTTCTGCGTGATGATACTAATCTCCCTAAACCTCAGTTTCTGCTTCTGAAAAATGGAGACTGTAGCACCTATCCCTTCGGGTGAGGTCAAATATGACTGTGAATTAAAGCATTTAACACAGTATTGGCCATGTAGTACACGATAACTATTGCTATTTTCTCCAGCAGTTTTTAATGGTTTTCAAAGAAACAGAATAATGTAAATTTATCACAGTATTGAACTACTGTTAAACAATAATAGAAGAAATTCAAACTTTCTCTTGACAAAGAATGAATGATGTTGCCTTTGTATTGCTAACAAAGCAAATGTGGTTTGCTCTCCACATATTGAATTCCAGGGTTCCTTCTAGCATACTTGGGGTCAGCATTACATGCCTGACTGACTCAGGGGAGTTTAAGTGAGGTAACAAGATCCTTGCTGAGAGGCAGCAGAAGTCTAGTAATTTCAGGACCTAGACGGAAGAAAGTGCCAGATAGAATTAATTTTATGGATGCTATTGATGAGCATGGACAGCTAGAAAGTCCTTGAAGGAAGGTGGCCAGCATGTGTGATTATTCTCAGTCAGTAACCTTTCTAGAAAAGGTGGACAATTGGTGTGATACCAAATGATGAAGAGGGCTGACTCACTGCATTTTAATTTGCATTAGTTTTGGTGGGTAGAAATGTTCCAATTCAGGAGAGAAACAAAAGCCTCCATTATTTCTTTGGCAGCTCTTTTTAGATGTTTTTGACCCTGCTTATCTTCCAAATTAGATAAAGTAGCAGAAATGAAGGTAAAGTTCATAGACAGAGTTAGAGAAGAGAAAGCCTTGTGAAAATTCTTCCTGAAGTAGGATGGGAGAGCTGCCCTAACTAAAAGGAGTGTGGTCTACCCTGTCACAAACTGGACAGAAGAAGAAACAGGACGTAGCTATTTTCTTTTTATTTCAAAAAGTTATGACTATATATTTTTTTCTTTTTCGACTTAACGACTAGTAATGTAAGAGTTTCTCAAAATATTTGAGATTTTTCTGCTACCTAGAAAATCTATTGACACTTTCAATCTCTTCCTAGGCAAATGAGACTTAAGGCATTATCTTTTTCCCTTTCAACTGGCTTACCTTACTTTTGTTAAAGAATCGTAAAGACTACATTAGCTAAAAATGAGGAAGGATCCAAATGGTGAGAGAGAATGGTGAGTGATAATGTGGTACAGTGAAATACAGAAACACTGTGTTATTTTGGAAACAAGAATAAAAACTGTACTGCACTGCTTTGTGTCAGTACAAGCACAGAGCAGGCTAACACCAATAACTTAACTGCATAGGGTCACTTTGTCCTTGAAGGAAAATATTTACTGCTTTTAATCAGCTCACATAATTGAGTCTTACCATTCCTTGGAAGTCTACAACAAAACGGAGCTCATTTCCAATTTCTATAACTGGATGTTTTAGGAGGAAGATGGGAATTCACTGTCATTTCCTCCAAACAATCAACTGGTGTTGTCCTTTTAAATAAATAAATAAATAAGGAAAAGGAAGCCTGGTTTGGTTATGACTGTTTAGTTCCCTCTGACATACATTCCCTCCTAGACAGGTGTACCTAAAACAATTTGAAATTGTTTGCCCTCATTGTTATCATTTGACCCTTGTTTCTGAACTCACTCCAGCATTTTTCTTAACACTGCATAGGGCACCATAAATTATAGTTCCGGGAACCCTTCACTGACCTGTCTGGAGAGGCTGTTTAAGGAGAATGAGTCTAGTGTGGGTTTTTGGCACCAGCAACTTGACATGTTACAACTCAGTATACAGGGACTATAAAAGACTGCTTCTCTCCCTATGGGTTTTTTTTTTTTTTTTTTACGACTTTAAAAAGATTTTTTTAATTAATTGATTTTTCTTTAATTGAGGTAACATTGGTTTATAACATATAAACTTCAGGTGTACATCATTATATTTTGACTTCTGTATAGACTACATGGTGTTTACCACCAAAACTCTAGTTGCTATCCGTCACCATACAAATGTGTCCCTTTACCTCTTTTGCCCTCCCCCCATCCCCTTCCCCTCTGGTAACCATCAGTCTGTTCTCCGTATCTATGTGTTTGTTTGTTTGCTGCTGTTGTTGCTTTGTCTTTCACATGTGAGTGAAATTATAAGGTATTTGGCTTATTTCACTTAGCATAATATCTACCAATTGGGAGAAGATACACGCAAATCGGGTAAAGAAGGTGTGTATATATATATATACACAATGGAATACTATTCAGACATAGAAAAGACGAAATGTTGCCATTTGTGACAACATGGATGGACCTTGAGAATATTATGCTAAGTGAAATAAGTCAGAGAGAGAAAGCCTATGGTTTTAAAAGGAGCTCAAAGCCCATGTTAGGAACCTTTCTGCTGCTGAAGAGTGGAGAAATTCCCAAAATGTGGGGAAAAACACATAGACTTACAAACAAAAGTTTCTCTCAAATTTCAAGGACATGGAATTTTCTGATTGAGTAACTACTGCAGTGCAGTTTCCCTCAAACTACACACCTAAAAACACATAAATGTTTCCAAAATTTTTCTGAGAATAGAATCCAAGAGGGAATTCATCCCAAAGCAAAGCTACCAGCTCATGTATTCTTTCAGTTTGTATGCTATATTCACCAAATATCCATTTCTAAGATACCAACCCCTCCTACCCCCAGCATACTAAAGGACAGGAATGGATGAATAGAAATATATATTGGATACTTCTATGTTTAAATGACCTCAACTTGTGAAAATTACTAAATAATTTTTGTAATTAGTAACTGTCATTTAAGTATTCTAAATATGATAAATTCTACTAACAATCCTGGTAAATTTTTGTGTCAGTTTTTAAGTCCCAGAAGAAAGAGAATATTTAAAGGCGTGAAACCCACCCTGTTCAATCCAGGAATAAGCCAGCCAAATAAAGGAAAAGAAGACAAAAATTAGAATATAGACAACTCCAACTTTCTTTTATCCTTTATATTTTATTGACTGCTTTAATAGTTGACAGATGAAAAGTTTATGTTAAAATATACCACCCAAGCCTGAAATAAATGTTCAATCAACGTCTAAAACTGTCAGTCAACCAGGGAGGACAGACTGATATTAGAACTGGGATATAACAGATGGCTCCAAAGATTACTGCACTCATCTCCACCTCAGACAACCAGAAGGTGAATAAAACAAAGATGGATGTGCCTAGGAGTTTTCAAAAACAAGGCTTGGAAGTGTAATGTTTTACTTTTACCCCATTCCATTACCTAAACTCAACCACATGGCTACACTTAACTGCAAGAGAGGCTGACTATGCAAACAAGATGTACGCCTAGAATGTTGAAGAGAATATGGATTTTGATGACTATGTAACAGTTCCTGCCATATAACTAATCCTCAAACTACTCTAAATTTTACTCTTGAATAAATTCAGATACCCTAAAAATAATAATGAAACAAAATCAATATGTCTCAGAAGATTAAGGTTCCAGGAAGGGGAAAATATAAATTGTTTCCTATAGGTACAACATAAGAGCCTCCAGGTGACCTCCGGGGGGGAAAAGGAAACAAAATTGGCAGCCTGGAGTATTTTAGGATGGTTATATGGGAAATCGTGTCAACATGGAAATTGCAATGATTTACAAAAGCTCCAGCAACACTCTTCCTCTCAGAATCTTTACTTAGTGGTGCAAGTGTTTAGGTGTTTGGAATTATTGAGCAACCTTATTTTGTAACTGTTTGAAAACTGCAGTCCCATCTGTAAAGAGTTCCTACAGTTCTTTTTATGTCTGTTCTGCAGAAATTGCACTCTAATGTGTTTCAGTTATGTTTTTACTTCCCCAAAGAGGATTGTCATTCTAATTAAAACGGACCTAATCCTAAAAGTTAAATATCTAAGTATATGCTATTCTTTCCTCTTTAACCATTTCTGTATCTTACATCTTTCTTATTCTTATTATCTAGGAATAATTAATGTAGGATTGAAACATTAAAGAGAAGTTGTTTGAAGAAGAATTAAAGCTATGTTTTAAAATGGTCTTTTTTCTCTTATTTTTTCAATAGGAAATTAAAGGCTTTTCATCTAGCGTGTTTATTTATTTATTTATTTTTAATTCTTTAATCATATGACTAAGAGAAATGAAACATTTTGCCAAATTCAAAGTGAAAATGACAGTGAGCCATTTGCCGAGTTTCCTATCAATATTTGAGGGAATTGATATCAATTAAATGTAATAAAACTTTAGATATTGTTTTCCGTTGAATTTTTAATTTTAAGGTAAATGTTTATTATTATTGTTTTAGGAGTATTATTATTATAAGATATTGTTTATTATTAAGATAATTGATAATTGTTAAGATAACTTTAAGATTCACTTCCTATTGTAAGAAGTAATATAGAGAGATCCTTTGAATTCTTTACCCAATTTTTCCCAATGGTAACATCTTGTAAACTGTATTATAATAATACAACCAGAATATTGACATTGATGCAATTCACTGATCTTATTTGGATTTCCCCAGTTTTAGTTGCACTCATTTGTGTGTGTGTGTGTTTGTATTCAAGTCTATGCAATTTTATCACATGTGTAAGTTTGTGTATCCACCACCACAGTCAAGATACAGAACAGTTCCAGCAGCACAAGGATTCCTAGTTTTGTCCTTTTATTATCACGCCCACCTTCTCGCTCTTCACCACCCTTCCTAACTCTTAGCAACCACTAGTCTGTTCATCTCCATGATTTTGTCATTTCAAGAATGTTACATAAATGAAATCATATATTATGTGTGGAAATGACTTTTTTCACTTCGTATAATTTCTTTGAGACTCAGCCAAGTTGTTGTGTGTACGAACAATATTTTAAAATGTTAAGTATACTAAGTAATATAAGGCAAACATAATCATAACCTTAATCTAGTTTTAGGATCACTAACTAAGTTTTTCTTCTTTAAATGACCTAGTTTAGTGCTTCTCAATCACTAAAGGCCTATTAAACAAAACCACAGTTTGCTGGGTCCCTCCCTAGAGCTTCTGATAAAGTAGTCTGGGAAGGGCCTAAGAATGCACTTCTCTGAAAACTCTTTGGAGAGGCTCACCCTACTTTGAATAGCATTGTTTAAAATTTATAATTAAGAGCTCATTATAATTCTAATTTGAAATATCATTCTAAAAGAATTCATCCTCACTCTTCTCTATCCAAAAGTTGTGGGTCTAAGAGACACATTCTCAATCTTCTCAAGGAATACTCCATTATACCCAAGAGGAAAACAGACTTTCTAAATCAGATACTAAATAAACAAATAGAAAACAGGCAATTAACAAAGGAGGAAATACAAACAGCCAATAAACATATGAAAAATGTTTCTCAGTAGTAATCAAGGAAATGCAAATTAAAGCAATGGACTCATAACATTTTATTGGCAAACATTTCAAAATTTAGTGACATGACATGTGGTAAGAGGATAGAGAAACACATAGCCATAACAGCTAATGAGCTCACCTACTTTTATGGGCAATTTTTAATAATTTATTAATATTAAATATGTCTTATGATCCAGCTACTATGATACCAGACCTCTATGCTAAAAAGAGAGCCAAATACATGCCCAATGCAGCATATTATAAAGGGGTTTTTTGCAGCTTTTTGAAAAGTTAAAGTTACCTAAATGTCCATAAATAAAGAGAAAACTAATTAATATAGCAGTTTTAGGAAAATGAAGTCACTATGCACAAAGGTGGAAATATTTGAAACAAAGTGTAATGAAAAAAACTTGCCACAATACAATACATACAGTTTACCATTTATGGTAGCATTCATTGGATACAAATAATAGCAAATAATTATTAAATGCTTACTACATGTTTGGCACTATACTAAGTAAATTACATGCAATAACTACTTATTCTATTCCTTACGACAGCCATACAAGTTGAGTACCATTAATAATAACTAACATTAGGTTTGTGGATCTGGTCCAAGACAGCAACATAGGAAGCTCCTAAGCTCACTGACACAACAAATGTACAGATACACACTGAGCAATTCCCTCTGAAAGAAATCCAGAAACTAGCTGAGTGATCCCACACATCAGAAGAATGAGAAAATAGCCACATCAAAATGGGTAGGAAAGGCTGAGAAACATTCCCACCATAAAGCCTACCTCTGACACAGCAATATGCAATCAGGAGGGAAGTCCCAACTCCCAGCTTCTCCCTGAGAAGTGAAGAGTTTAAGCCCCATATCTAGTGCCCCAACTTTCAAGATTCCCACCTGAGGGATGGGCCCCCAAAACATCTAGCTCTGAAAGCCAATGAAAGCTTGTGTCCACAAAAACCATAAGACTATAGAATACAAAGGAACACAGTTCTTAATAAACTCTAGAGGACTTGCTGTGTCTATCCCCCAGGGCTCAGCTCAGAGGGAGCAGTAAAAAATGCCCACTTCTCAGTCTTTCCCTGAAAAGAGTCTATTTGCATACATTAAAAGCTGCTAAGAGTAAGGTTCTAATGTACCACACATATAGAGGCTGACTGCCATCCTCCCCAGAGACCAGGGAAGCCAGGGGACACTTCCTCTGCCTCCTCCCTCTAGCCCACTCCAAATCACCAGTATCTCCCTGGAAGGAGCTTGTGCACACGTCTGCACTCCAGCTTTAGTGGCTACTATGTGAAGGGTGGGCTCCTCGATCACCTGGCTCTGATAGCCAATGGGGATTGCAATCATGAGTCCCACAGGACTGCCACAAACAAAGAAGCAATTCTTAACTGGCTATCCTCCCAGAGCTCTGAGCAGAGGGGACAAACAGAAACACTCATCTCGTAGTCTTTTCCTGAAAGGGGTCTATTTGCAAGCCTTGAAAGCTGCTGCTGAGGATCAAGTTTCTAATTTAGCACACATCTAGGAGCTGAACAACATCTTCCCTGGGGACCAGGGAAGTCCCTGGACACCTTTTCTCTCCTCTCCTTCTAGCCCACTTTAAGTTGCCAGTATCTCCCTGAAAGGAGCTTGTACTGTACCTGGTACCCTAGCTTTTCCAGCTGCTTCCAAGAGATAGGCCTCTGGATTGCCTGTCTCTGATAGCCAACTTGCATTCACAAGTCCTATAGGACTCTTGCAAACAAAGAAGTAGTTCTTAATGGGCATCAGTACCCCCTCCCCCACAGCTTTACTCCTAGGCCTAGCATGGGGGAGCAGGTAAAAACACCTACCTCCCAGTTTCTCCCAGGAAGAAACCTAACTACATACTTTTCCAGCTGCTGTATAAGGGTCCAGCTTCCAATCAACTGGTGTCTAGGTGCTAACTGTGATCCTCTCCTCGGGACACTGATGGGTCTTGGCACACCTTCAAATACTGGGAGGCACCAAGAACAAAGAAAGTGGCTTGGACATTCACAAAGGTTTAAGAGACAACCAAGAGCTCAGGTTGAACTGATTGACAAGGTTCATTTCCTACATGGGAGGACTCCGTCAAGACTGGGAGAGGTGGCTGCTTTATCTAACATGCAGAAACCAACACAGAGAGTCAAGGAAAAGAAAGAAACAAGGGAATATGTTCAAAACAAAAGAAAAGCCCCATAAAATAAAACTCCAGAAATAGACCTTAATGAAATGGAGATAAGTGATTTGTCTAATAGAGAGTTCAAAATAATGGTCATAAAGATGCTCACTGAGGTCAGGACAGCAATGCATGAACAAAGTGAGAATTTCAAAGAAGAGATAGAAAATATAAAAAATTATCAAAGAAATCACAGAGCTGAAGAATACAATAAAAACTGAAAAATTCAATAGAGGGACTAGATAAAGAGTAGATGCAGTCTTCATCTAGCGACTAGGTGAAGCAGACTAGATGAAACAGAAGAAAAGATCAGTGAACTTGAAGACATGGCAGTGAAATTCATCCAATTTGAGGAGCAAAAAGAAAAAAGAATGAAAACAGCAAAGATAGCTTAAGTGACTTTGAAACACCATCAAAAGGGCCAATATATGCATTTTAAGGGTCTCAGAAGGAGAAAAGGACAGAAATCTTATTCAAAGAAATAATGGCTGAAAACTTCCCTAAGCTGGAGAAAGAAACAAACATCAGATCCTGGAAGCCCAAAAGGTACAAATAAGATGAATCCAAAGAGATCCACAATGAGACACATTATAATTAATGTGTCAAAAGTTAAAGAAGAGAATCTTAGAAGCAGCAAGTGGAAAGCAATTAGTTACATACAAGAGAATCCCTATAAGACTATCAGCAGGTTTTTCAGCAGAAAATTGCCAGTCAGAAGGGAGTGGTGTGATATAGTGAAAGTGCTGAAAGAAAAAAACTGCCAACCATGAGTACTCTTCCTGGCAAAATTGTCCTTCAGAATTTAAGGAGAGATAAATAGTTTTCCAGACAAGCAAAAGTTGAAGGAATTCATCACCACTAGATCAGTCTTACAAGGAATGTTAAAGAGAGTTCTTTAAGCTAAACTAAAAAGATGCTAATTAGAAACAGGAAAATATACACAAGTATAAAACTCACTGGCAAATGTAAATATATAGTTAAATTCATAATACTCTAATGTTGTAATGATGGCGGTAAATCACTTATAACTCTAGTACACAGATTTCAGACTACACTACAAAACTATTGTAATCAAAACCATATAGTACTGGCTTAAAAACAGACACATACATCAATGAAACAGAACAGAGCCCAAAAATAAACCCACACATATATGTCAATTAATTTACAACAAAGGAACCAAGAGTATACAATGGGGAAGGACATCCTCTTCAATAAATGGTGTTGGGAAAACTGGATAGCCACATGCAAAAGAATGAAACAGGACCACTATCTTACACTATACCCCAAATCAACTCAAAATGGCTTAAAGATCTGAACACGATACCTGATATGGTGAAACTCCTAGTTGAAAACATAGAAGGTTATCTCCTTGGCATCCAACTTGGCAATGATTTTTTGGATTTGACACCAAAAGCAAAAGCAAAAATAAACAAGTGTGACACATCTAATTAGAAAGCTACTGCACAGCAAAGGAAACCATCAACAAAATGAAAGGCAATCTATGGAATGGGAAAAAAAATTTGCAAATCATATATCTGAAAAGGGGTTAATGTCCAAAATATATAAAGAACTCATACAACTCAATAGAAAACCAAACAGTACAGTTAAAAAATGGGCAAAAGCCAGCCAGGTGTCACAGCAGTTAAATTAGCACATTCTGCTTCGGCAGCCCAGGGTTTGAAGGTTCAATCCTGGATGCGGACCTACTCACTGCTCATCAAGCCATGCTGAGGTGGCATTCCAAATAGGAGAACTAGAAGGACGTACAACTAGGATATACAACTATGTACTGGGGCTTCAGGGAGAAAAAAGAAAAAGAGGAAGATTGGCAAGTGATGTTAGCTCAGGGCCAATCTTCCTAAAAACAAAAAAGTGCAAAGGAATTGAATAGATATTTTCCCAAAGAAGACATACAGATGGCTAACAAGTATATGAAAAGGTGCTCAACATCACTAATCATCAGGGAAATGCAAATCAAAACCACAATGAGATATCATCTCACACCCATCAGAATGGCTATCATCAAAAAGACAAGAGATAAGTGTTGGCAAGGATGTGGAGAAAAGGGAACCCCTTTTGCTCTGTTGAGAGGAATGTACATTGGTGCAGCCACTATGGAAATCAGTATGGAGGTTCCTCAATAAATTAAAAATAGATGATCCAGCTATCCCACTTCTGGGTATATATCCAAAAGATATGAAAACAGGATCTCAAAGAGATATCTGCAGTCCCATGTTCAACGTAGCTTTATTCACAATAGCCAAGATATAGAAAAAAATCTAAGTATCTCTGAACAGATGAAGATACCACAGATAAAGAATATGGGTGTATATATACACAATGGGATATTACAGCCATGAGAAAGAAGGACATCCTACTGTTTGCAACAACACGGATGTACCTTGAGGGCATTACACTAAGTGAAATAAGTCAGACAGAGAAAGACAAATATGTTATGATTTCACCTATATGTGGAATCTAAAAAAGTCAAACTCTTAGAAATGGAGACTAGAATGGTGGTTACCTGGGGCTAGAAGGCGAGGGAAAAGGGGAGATATTGTTCAAAGAGTACAAACTTCCAGTTATGAGATGAATAACTTCTGAGGACCTAATGTACAGCATGATGACTCTGGTTAACTATATTTTATTACATGCTTGAAAGTTGCTAAAACAGTAGATCTTAAATGTTCTCACCACAAAAAATAAATGATAATTATGTGATGTGATGCAAGTATTAGCTAATGCTATGCTGGTAATCATTTTGCCATATAAGTGTATCAAATCATCATGTTGTACACCTTAAACTTCCACAATTTTTATGCCAATTATATCTCAATAAAGCTAGAAACAAAAACAATTCACTTCAAAAAAAGGTAACTGACATTAGTGAATACTTGATATATACCCTAGGTATTGTTCAAAGTAATTTAATAATAGTAGCTAATACTTATTTAATGTTTACTGAGTCCCAGGTACTGTGGTAAGCACACTGTACAACCCTATGAGGTAGGTATTATTTATTTTTTATCTATGTATTTGACAGAATCCTAGGAAATACTTAATCCTAGGAAGGATTTAGGAAGAAAAGGAATCAGCGGCAAAGCTGGGGGTGTGAGTAGCAGCGATCAAGAGTCTTCTCTCTAGGGCACAGTCATTAACTGACTCCACTTCCATAGCATGGGAAATTTGCCTCCCCTATCAAAGATCAAACTCCCGGTAGAGAAGTTGGTCACCTCAGCTTGGGGAAGGTGTCTACCCTATGGGTCAATTGGCTCTGCCCAGAGTGGCAGAATCACCAGTTCACACTGTGAGTGGAGGCCCATCTGTATGTTTTGACTGATCTCTGAAACGGATTAATTTGGAGGAAGAGGGCAAAAACAAAGATATAAGCCAGGAAGTTCACTCCAACTCTTGTCTCCTTACTCTATGAACCCCCAGGTAGAGCAAACAATGAGAGGGAGCTATTGCTTCAACTAACAGTTTGAAAACATTTTCTGAGCACCCAAGCTGTGCCTGACACTTTAATAATTTGCCTTTGTATAACGTGTTATGGTTTACAAGATCTTTTGCATAGATCTTTCTTTTTTTATCCTCAAAACAACCACAGGAATATAAGTAGTGCAGCTAGTCTTTTCCCCCATTTTTACTGATGAAGAAACTCAAGCTGACAAGCAGCTTGCCCAAAAGTCACATGTTTGGAAAGGGGGAGTGGAACTGGGACTTGACCCATGACTTTATAATCCCCAGACAGTCCTCTTCCCCTTAATACTTGTGAGTATTTAGCACTGTTTCGGGGAAGAGGTACTGAGAGTAACTATTTCATTGAGAAGGAGGAATTTAATGTCCAAAGAGGTGAGTAATAGAGTCCGGGTGAAATATTTGACTAGTAACAAAATGAAAATGAGAGCAGAGAGAGAATTTATTCAGAAAGAAGCAAAAAAATTATTGATGAGATTTTTCTAGTAAATGACAGTGAGGAATAAAATAGACTTTGTTATTCTAATTTAGGAAAGAATCACTCCATGTGGAATAAATAGAGCCATTTTCTCTGATGATATGAAAATACTCCACACTTACATCGAGATGATGAGCAATGTTGTCAGAACAGCATTAGCTTGGAGAAGAAAATCAGTGGTGAAAAATATCAGGCTTGATTTTAACATTCTTGGAGAAGAGACTCCTACAGGATTACCAAAGAGATGTTTCATTGCAGGACTCTTTGCATTATCTCTGTCATGTAAAGATGGAACTGGAATTACAGAGCAAATGAAACTGTCAGGTCAGTGTCATAGTCTCCTTCTCTGCCTAGTTAATTCCTCATTAGGAAACATTCCCAAGCTTTCCCCCATGAGAATAAGGCATGGAAATAACAAGAATACAAAATTGGCTAAGTATCTTTTGCTACAAAGAAAATGATTATTTCACCTTGCTTCCTGGATTTTCTTTTTAGGCAATTTCATTATGTACCTCTAAACATGTCTGATATACAACAAAAAGATAATTTTAGCAAAACAGAATATTGTCACTCTTGTAGTCTCTTGTTGCTATGAGATGAAGGACAGGATTTTGCCTCTGCAGTCATCAAATTAAATACTTAAACTTCAAAATTCAACATGCTTTTCACCAAACTGATCCTGCAGATGGGTTCCAAAGACTTTATGTCAGCTAGCTGAATTATCAGTGGTGCAGTTATTGTTATTCTCCATGATAAATGTGGGATTGATCTAATTATATTAGCTCACTCTCTCATTACTGAAAGAAAAACTTTTCTGTTTGTGTGGTGCTAAAGGTTCTTTCATACCTTCAAGATACGGAAAGAGAAAAAAAGCAAGCTGCAGAACAATGTTTCACATTCACTGGTGTGTTCTCAGTGTCTAGCACAGAGCATTAGATGGAGGAACACCAAACAGTTGAGAATTGTTGCATCTGGGGAAAGAAGGAGAAAGTGGGAGGAGCGGCAGATGGGAGAAGGGGGACATTCATGTTTTTTTTCTAAATATTTCTGTGTGGTTTGAATCTTTTACAACAATAATACATTCATGTATGACTTGCATGATTTTAAAAGGACAATAAAATAAATTCTTTCAGTCAATGAGAAATAGGGCTTTTTACTCGCAATGC
Source organism: Tapirus indicus (assembly GCA_031878705.1). NCBI lineage: Eukaryota > Metazoa > Chordata > Mammalia > Perissodactyla > Tapiridae > Tapirus > Tapirus indicus. Next base: position 8,661,100 of record CM062933.1, read on the forward strand.
TGCTTAAAGGTTAATTTTTGTGAAGTTAATTAGTGATCTTAGCTTCTAAGGCAAATATTTTTTGGGGTCTGTAATCTAGTAGTTCATTTCTCCAGGAGATTTTAATCATTTTTAAACTATTTGCTTTAAAAAGGTTAAAATATGTTAAGTGTACTTAAAGTTTTAACTTTTGGCAGTATTACACACAATCTGTCCAGAAATGAGAATATACTACCAAAAGCTTAAAGATAGACTCTTACAACTTTCCTTCTAATACTTTTTTCAGAATGGAGATATAAAAAAAATTGTTTTAAAGTTGTAACTAAGTTACTTATGAGATACCATCTCGTCTCCACAGCCATTTACCAAGCTCTACAAGTAGCTTAAATCCTGTCTTTGGGTCCCTAAACCACTTCTTTGTTTTATTTTCTCCTCTATAGTTAATCATCATGGGAAGGGCTGTGCAAGTGTACATTTGTAAGGAGGCACAGAGCAAGGAGAAAAGGAAGACTCTCAGGCTGCCCTTCTTGGTCTCTTTGACAAGCTCAATGTCTTTAATTGACATTAGCTACAAATATTGGGGATCCTAAGTGCCTGTGTTTGGTCTTCCATTCTTCTTAAACTCTTTGTGGGTGATCTTGCCTTTACCCAAGTCTCAGTTATTACATGTACAATTAATATTCTCAAATCTGTACATACAGCCCAGATCTTTCAGGTGAGCTCCAGGTTCCTACCTCCAGCTGCATATTAAACATCTCCAATCAGATGTCCCAGAGGCATGACAAACTTAAAAGGTATAAAAGTGGACTGACTCATCTCTCTCTACTCCAAAACTGTGCCACCTCCTATGAACCCAATGGTTCCAAACTAGGGGCACTTTTGCCTGCCTGGGATATTTGGTAATATCTAGAGACACCTGAGGTAGAGGAATACTACTGGCATATGATGGGTAGATTTAGAAATGCTGCAAAACATCCTACAATTTACAATATAATCCCTCGCTCACACACAGCAAAGAATTTTCTAGCCCAAAATGTCAATAGACCAAGTTTGAGAAAAGGTTAATTTCCCAAATGGTTGATAAATGCTTAATTTAATAATTAATTAATGGTTAATGCGTTAAAATCTCAGAGAACAAGGACACCATTATCTATCCTTGAAGTCATCCCTATCTTTTCCTTCTCTCTCACTTCCCACATCTAGATGTTCATCAGTCCCATAGATTCCAGATATAATTGATCTCCGTGTTGCCATTGACACGGCCATGACTTTAATTCATTCTGTCTCTTGGACTTCATCACTCTTTTTATTAATCTCCCCTCTTCCAGTCTCCCTCCACATCAGTCTTGAGGAATCTTTCTAAAACACAAATATATTCAAGTCACTCTCATGTAAAAGCCATCATATGACTCTCATTGCCTATGGATAAAGTTCAAGCTGTTGATCCTGTTCTTGTCTGATTCTTTTAGATCTCTTTAGTGCCTTGTTTCTCAAATTCCCCATTTCGATCACCAGCTCTGCAAATCCTCCATACATATTGGTTACTTGAAGTTCTAGAAGGTTTATTGCTATCTTTGAGCCTCTGTGCCTTTGTATGTCAGCATAAAATGCTCTCTCCTTACTCTATTTTTTTTTCTGGTTCATTCATACTTATTCAAGATGCAGTTAATATGTCATTTTGTCCGAGAAAACTTTTTTCCCTAATCAACCCAGGTCTACAGAGAATGCCCCTACTTGCCAAGGTTCACGTCGAAAATAACAGAATGAGATTCTGGATAATGTAAGTAGAAAAGGAATTTTATTAAAAGGGTAATAGCAGCTGTACTGGGTTGAATAGTGTTTTCCAAAAATTTATGTTCACCCAAAGCCTGTAAATAAGACCTTATTTGGAAATAAGGTCTTTGCAGAGGTAATCAAATTAAGATGAAGTCATACTCGGTTAGGGTGGGCCTTAAATCTCATATGACTAGTGTCCTTATAAGAAGAAGAAAATTTGGACACAGAGATACATATACAGAGGGGAGAATGCCATGGGCATGTGAAGACAGAGGGAGAGACTGAAGCAATGCATCTCCCAAGAAACAAGTCAAGGAACTCCAATGATTCCCAGCAACTGCCAGAAGCCAAGGAGAGAGGCATGGAACAAAGTCTTCTTCAGAGCCTCCAGAAGGAACCAACCCTGAGACACCTTGATTTCAGACTTCTGGCCTCTAGAACTGGGAGATAATACACTTCTGTTGTTTAAGTCCCCCAGTTTGTGGGTGTTTGTTACAGCAGCCCTAGGAAACTACTACAGTAGCCCAGATAATCAATAGAGAGGATAAAAATATGTGCTGTTGCTAGTTAGTTAGGGCACAGTTAAAATTCTGCCCCAAAATTATTTTCTTAGAAAGCTGTCTCCTGACACCGGCCCTTATCACCAACACAGCCAGCACTCCATGGACATCTCTAGTACTACTGGGCTCCAGCACCTCGACATTCGCTGTTACATCCTGAATCCTCAGCTCATCTTCAGGCATAGTCAACAATTTCCAACTCTCCATGTGACTTTGTTTCACTCTCTCAAGTTGGGTAAAAAGTGCTTTTAGCAGGACCAGCTGTATAATTTGTAAGGCACCCAGTGAGAAATGAAATGAGGGGTCCTTTATCCAAAAATTATTAAGAGTTTCAAGACAGTGACATCAGAGCATTAAACCAAGTGCTGGACCCTTTAGCACAGGTCACACACCCTGGCTTTTAGTCATCCTTGGGTGACATATCCACACTCTACTGAGAGGATTCAGTGGAGCACTGTCCACTCTTTTCAGTCCTTAAAATGAAGAACAGGGCCCTCTCTCCCACTTATGTTTGCATTCCTCTAAAATAGGAGGGTGATCTGATGTTCGGCGAAAAAAAAAAAAAAGACAAATGTTCCAAGATAGAGCTTATATATATTTCAAAGTGCTGCATTACAATTGACGACTTTCATATCTGTCTCCTTTGCTAAATTGTTAGAAGTTGGACAAGTACAGTCTTCTTTTCCTGTGGCCAACACTTTTAAATCAGAGATGACTCACATAAATGATATACGAAATTTTCATTTCCTTGACATTTTTCTCCTTGTGAAGATAATTTTATTCTAATCATATGAGATACGTGTAGGAAATTTTGATGCTTTGTGCTTATTTCATATCTACTAAATTGGCATGAAGAACACTTTTCTAAGTATCAATTACATTGAAGATGCATTAAATGTATTAAAATGCAAACTATTGTCCAGGCACAGCCTTTTAAAATATCAACCATTTTTAGGCAAATCAATTTCCATGTGTCCTATTTCTTTCTACCAGATAGTAAAGGACTATCTTTTCTGACAGCCCCCAAATGACTTCATGTGCTCATCCAGTTTCTGTTCCAACTTTACTAGGCAGTCCAACCTCCGGAAAGATTGGATCTCAAGACTGAATGAACTCTCCACATTCTCTTTTGAAAGATAAACATGCACTCTATAAACTTCATTGGCCTAAACAACAGAAACATCTGTTTAGACTCATGTGTAGCTTTTTGGCTGAGTTCAGCAACAGGGAGGCTTAAGAAGTGTGTTCATCAGCTGTGCTCTGCAGCACCAAACATCATTACTGGTCAAAATGATGCACTGTAGAGATGACCAAGCATGGGAAATAACTAAACTGGATGGCTATCCATAAACAATCTTCGGTAATGCTATTACACTCTCCTCACATCCCACGGTTTTATCTTCCATGAGAAATAATTGTAGGACATAAATAAGCATGAAATGTAAAAGATTGCCGAACTAGATCGAGTTGTTAGATCACTTAAATGGACATAAATATACAGTTATAGAACAAAGCCTAGAAGAGCCTCCCAAAGGTTCTTTACCTGCCAATGCCTGTAGGCGATCATTCTCATCAGACTAAAAGTACAAAATATTCTTCTCTGCTGGTTGCAAGTAACATCGGTCATGTTATCCTTAGAACTCTAGTCCTGTGAGTTCATTGACTCCATAGTGAGTAGAGGAATATTTATCAAGTACCTGCTATATGACAGGCCCTGTGTGAAAAATCATATGGATTGTTATTGGTCATAATAGTCCACAAGGTCAGTTTTATTATCTTCACTTGATGAAAGAAAAAACTAAAGCTCAGAGAGTTCAAGTGACTTAACTCCAAGTCAAAAAATTCACAAATGGAAAGATCATAATATACTCTTAGAACTCTTGAGTCTATGTCCCTTTGTTGTTGATACTGTTCTTTTCTACCCTGCCCTATAAATTCCTCTTTTAAATTTCAAGTGTGTCAGGCATTCCATATTTGATCTCTTTAGGTCATCTATAATTTAGTAAGAATTAAGTGTCAGATGATTTCTAACATTACAGTTAGTAGAGAGCAGGTTTTGTGGGAGGAGACATGGAAGAGGCTGCCTGGAATGTGCTAGGAATAGATAGTGAAGAACAATTAACAGGGAGGTATGAGACAGCCGAAGAAAATCCATACATTTTACATTTTTATCAGGTTCTGTCTTGTCTTTGTGTATCTTTCTTGGAAAAAAAAAAGTGACAGAAGTAAATGATAAAGTGAAAGAATATGTGCCCAACTTTATACAAACATTTATGAAGGTATTTTATGACTCTACTTGATTTTACTGACGTTTTTAGAAGACATATATATATATATATATATATACACACACACACACATATATATATATATATATATAAACATTCTACCTAAGAGCACTATTGCTCCTCTTAGTAATAACTTTTTAAATATTATATATTTATATATAAGATTATTACATATGTATGCCTGTATGTGTATGTGTGTGCATGTATAGCAGTTACATTTCATAAATCTGCAGAGACTCTCTGCTTGGCTTTTATTTCACATTAAAATTCTGGCAACAAAAACAAGCATTCAAAGACCTGAATTCACTACTTTTCTACATGAACCATGGCTGTGTCATTCAGATTCAAACTAAAATACAGCTGGCTGAATATGAAGGTTGAAATTGATCACCAGGCCCTTTGACCTCAAGTAAAAAAATAATAGAAGTGTAGACTCTTTAAACAAATGTTTTCATCCTTTATTTTCCAGAAATGTTACTCTAATATTGAATGACAAGATGTGATCCCTGGAAAGTGAAAAATCAGAGGTCCACTCCCTAATTCAGCAAGAAAAAAACAAGTTCTGAAATTAGGGGTCCTCTTGTGTTGCTTTGAGCCAGAACTTTCATCAAAACTCATTTATAGAACAGTGCAACTGGCTTTTAAAGATAGTGTTATGATTAAAACCTTAATGTGTATTTGTTAAAAAAATGAAAATACAGAAAAGCACACATTGTCTATAATCCCAAGATTCATAACTATCCTTAATGTGTGCAAATAACCATTCAGTCTTTTAAATAGAGTGATAGAAAGAACAAAATTGGCATCCTAGTAAAACAGTATGGTGCCTTTTTTTAATTTAATGAATCAATTATAAAAAATAATCTCATCATAGAAAACTTGGTGAATATAGAATAGAAGAAAAAAATCACCCATACTCAACACCGTTATAAAGGTATTACTTTATATTAGTGCATTTTTGTGCCATTTGACTGTGCATATTGCTGATGGTATCGCAGGCTCTGATTTTTAGGCAAATATTCACACATACAAGAGAGAAGATAATACAAAGAGCAGCCTGACAACAGATAATATCTACTATGACTGGTTTATTCATCTTTTCCGATTTAAAATAGAGCTCACAAAAACTCAGGTCTCTCAATAAAAGCTTTAAAGATCCAGAAAAACATGACTGAACTTCCTTGGCGTTAAGAATGACTTCTCTTTGTGCAGTTCTGTGTTTGTGGATGGAAGCAAAAGCACTGTATCCAACTGCCCAGTTCTGTAAAAGGTTTAGACTCGTTAGCAAGGGCAAGCAGAGAATGACAGTAATTGTGGTTTGAAGTGGTCCGCACCTATATTATAGGATAAAACAGAAATAGAGACTTCAAGTGGTGACCAACTGATTCTTCCCTTTCCTGATTATGATACTGGTACTAGTTCCCTTTATTGCCAGTTCAGTGGTGTTGTTCAGAGATTTTCTATTTTTCATCTAAAAGGCTAACCTAGAGCCTACTCTTTAAGACACTCCAACAATAATTCCTGTATTAAACCCTTTTTTGTTTAATATAGCTGCAATGTTTTATGTTTCTTGTAACTGGATCCTGACTGATATACCTTCTCAGATGATTCTAGAAGTTTGTTGCTGTTGTTATTGTTTTAACTTTGGTACCCTGAGAATAGTAGATTTTATTAGCTTATGGTTATAGATGTGGTCCCATTAACATTAACACTAACATCTCAACTGCACCAAACTCAAAATGATTGATCACGATTGTTATAGTCTTTCATAGGATTCCTGCCCCCCAAGTATTTCCAGAATTCTTCAGTGTGCTTATGTGTATCCATGAATCATCCCTTGTGTTTACCACTGGATTAGCTGAGCCAAAAATTCTCAACTCCAGGACTCATTTGTACTGCAGAGATGTCACTCTGAGCCAGAACTCTGTTCATAGTGCTCAATCCATCCAGTTGTCATTGCCTGGGTGCTGGGAAAAATTAAAAACAACATCTTTTTGCCTTGGTGTCTTTGAGCTAAAATTTTGTCACTTTAAAGTGCTGGAAATCCACTGCAACTTGATTCCATGAATTTGGAATCCCGCTATACCATAACAGTAGAGCTGGAACTCAACTATGCCCTGATGCCAGAAATCCATGTCCTGATTCTTCCAAAGTAGATTATGCTAAAATGGAGAGGGATGTGCTTAAGCTTGAGTGTTAGCAAATTCTGTGATATGGCTCTTACAAATCTTTACTGGATATACACATAACTTCTGGTTGACTAGCTTGGGATGATTTCCAGGAGTGGCCTCCACAGAAGACTGAGAAGCACAGTCCAATATTGTAAAGAGATTGGTTAGTCTTTCAAGACTTCCATCGGCCTCTGCTATGCCTGCTTTTTTCCAACAGACATCTGAGACTGTTTACAGAAAGGATTACAGTATCTCCTTATCTTCACAATCCCCTGGAAGTGCCTTATCCATGCAAATAAACTTTCAAAAAAAGACAAAATAGGGAAGCATGTAGCCTATTTTAACCCACTGGGAGAGTTTAAGTCTCACCTTCAGTCCAATTAGAACACATTGTTCCAATTTTAGTTTAAAAAAGCGTTTCCAGTTTTCCTCTAGCACCAGTTTCCTTATGATGATTTTGCTTGGAACACAGATCACAAGTTTTTTATATCTGATATTCCTTCTGTTCTATTTTTGTTCCTACTTCAGAAATGAGTTATCGCCAAATTAGATAATTTTTGTGTTTTCCATATTCATTACCCTCCCTCATTATTTTTATCTCATTTCCCTTTAACTTCTGAGAACACTTTTAAAATCTATCCTCCATCTCACTCATTTCTTTTTTCGTGGTTTTGTTCTTTATCTCCCCCAGTGTGAACTTTAATTCCACCATTACAATTTTAGTTTCCTAGCACTGATTATCTCAATTGTTTACTTTTCATTTCATCCAGTTGTCTTTTCAGCTCAGTTTTTTCCCTTTTTTTAAAATGTTATGATTCTTTTTAATAGAAACTAAGACTTTTTCTAATAATGCTTTGTGCCTTAAACACGATTGTCTTCATTAGTGTATCTACACCAGCTTTCTTTAGATTACTGTTTTCATATTTCTTCTTCCATTCTTTTACTTTCTGTCATTCTGTGTCCTTGTATTTAAGTTGTTTAAAAAGTGCTATATAATTTTTATTATAGTCTTCTACTTGGAGCACTCAGTTCAGTTTTATTTAATGTTATTGTTGAATTATTTAACATTTGTAAAATTACTATTTGCTTTTTAATGTTTCACCTGATATATGCTACCTTTTCTGTCTTCTTTTGGATTAATCAAGCACCTTTGATTACACCATATTTTCCCCTATGATCTTGTTATTCATAATATTGTATATTATATATGTATATGTATTGTATATCATATATGTATATATTTAATGTATATTTATACATACTAATGTATAAATAATAGGATAATAGGGAACAATTTTTCCCCCTTCTTTTTACAGAGTCATGCTTCTCTTTGATAGATGCTATGACTTCTCTCATTCTACTGAAATATTCTTCTGGATCATAAAAGGGGCTTACAAAGCCATCCAGGTACTTTGTTCTATCTTCAGAAAAAATGAAGTTACATGTTCTAAGATCATTATATTTTTGAGGAAATGCTAAAGGTACTAATTTATATTACCCTCTTATTTTGTTGGCTATACTAAAGATTATAGCATGTCACACTGAATTATTAAAGAAAGCCAGTTATAATGATAAAAGGGTCTGTACAACAGAAAGGTATAATTCTAAACACATATGCATCTTATAACTATGAAGAACTAAAGAAGATATATTAGACTACACTAAATTGAATAACTTCAATTCATTATTAAACTACTCTTTCAGTTATAATAACTTTCTTCAGTCCTCATAGTCTCACAGCTTTTGACAGAATGGACATTCTTTGAAAATATAAATGTAAATTTAAACGATATATCTTCTTTAGAAATTTCTAATTTTTAAAATCATGAGTATCAAAAATGGTGTGGAAAGAGAATTATATTAACTCTGAAACATATTTAACATTTAAATTGAGTCATGCCTCTAGGCTCAGCAAACATTATTTATGCCTACTGTATCAACACAGACATGAGGAAAGGGCAAATGAATACATTATCTGATTTATGCAGTTATCTAGTGTCTGAATCAAAATTAAAATCCCTGAATTTTGGACTCGCTAGCCTCATGAGTCTAAAATTCATGAATTAGGGCTAAATGCAGAAAAACCAGCTTGACTTACTCCATGTGAAATCTATTTTCCCTAGAACAATTCCTAGAGTCAGTGTCATAAAGAGAGTCTTCATGATGGCAACCACCCAACTCCAGAAGGTAGAAGTCCCTTGGAGATTTAATTGTTTTTTGTTGTTTTTCTTTTGTTTTGTTTTGTTTCATTTTGTTTTTGTTTTGCAAAGAAATCAACCCCTCAAACTAACTGAAGCAAAAAGAGACTTTATGTAATTGCAGCCAAAGGGGCTCTCTTATATCTCTTGCCTCTGCTATTCTCTCATCTCTATCGACTTCTTTCTTCATGACTGACTTCTTCTCAGGGTCTGAAAACAGGTGTCAGCATGTTCCACATTTCACATGCCTTTCATCACCAAGAGAAGCTGAATCTTGTTCCTAGACCCAGTATTTAAAATCCTAGGCAAGGACTCTGAAAGATATAGATTTAATTACATTCCAACTTCTGGGACAACTAACTATAACTGAATGCTGAATACTCAGCACCAGTACTGAGGCTGGATGTACACACTAGAACTAATTGAAATGGTTAAAGAGTATTTTTCCACAAGAAGAAAGTTGCTGTTCCCAGAAAAAAGAAAAAGTGCACTGTTATGGATTGAATTGTGTCCCCCACACTCCCAAAAGAGTTATGCTGAAATTCTAACCCCCAGTTCCTCAGAATGTGACCTTATTTGGAAATAGGGTTGTTATAGATGTAATTAGTTAAGATGAGGTAATACAAGAGTAGTGTAGCCCCTAATGCAATATGACTGGTATCCTTATGAAAAGATGACCATGTGGAGACAGAAAGACACACAAGGAGAATGCCACTTGACAACAAAGGCAGAGATTACACTTACACATCTACAAGCCAAGGAACACCAAAGATTGGAGCAAACCATCAGAAGCTAGGAAGAGGAGGGAGGGATTCTGTCCTACGGGTTTGAAGGGAGCATGGGCCTACCGATACCTGATTTCAGACCTCCAGCCTCCAGAACTGAGACAATAAATTTTTGTTGTTTCAAGCCACCCCGTTTGCTATACCCTGTTATAACAGTCTTAGGAAACTAATACAGATGCTGAATAGAGAAATTTATAGATTCCCATTTCACTGATATCTTGGGAATAGGGTTGGAGTGTGGAGCATAGAAAGGCAAGTGAATCCAGCTCATCATTTCCAGACAAGGCGTCATTTGGGAGTAATGTTGAATGTGTCACAAGCTTACGCAATGGTCAGAAACCACTCAGGGGATTTTGGGATATTCAAAGAAACAAGAGGAATGATCAGGGAATGTCAATAGGATTCATTTAATTAAAACATAATGCCAGGGTTGTTTAAAATTAAGAGGGTCCTTAATCTTTTCCTGCTTCAAATATTGACTCAAATTTCAGTTTTTACTTCTAGTACATGCCTTCATTATAGATGAAATAAAAGATGATTTGAACATTTATATAGCATTTTATATGCACAATTAACTTCTATGTAAAAAAAATTCCTTTTAAAGCTTAGTAAACAACCCTATAAAATGTTGTGAAAGTCTGTTCACCTCTTACAGACCATATCTCCCTTAACAACTTTCTGTAGTTTGAGAAAGAATCATTAGTATCTCTTTGCTATACTTAAAGGGCAGCAAAACTATTTTTAAAAAGGCAGATGTTGTCTGGTTGCATATTTGGCCAACTTGGTTGTTAAAGCATTCTTTAATGAGTAAAATAACCACCATTAGTGTTCCTTTGGGTTACGGCATTAGAAACACAACTTTTAAATGGTTGTGTTTTTTGGACGAGTAGCATGTCAGCTAGTTTAGCCTTTAAAATTTCCATTTGAATTGGAAGAGATAGGTGGTTTCTCTGTACTCTTATTTAATTTGCATTCTTCCTTACTTCAGAACAGATTTAAAATGATTGAGGAATATCCACTCCATCTCCACCACTGACTAGCTGTATGAATTTTGGCTAAATATCAGTTTCCTCATCTTGAAATTGGGGAAAATAAGCCCTTATCAGAGAATTGTTTGTTAAGATTAAAAGGAAAATTTTGTGCAGAAGTTAATTGTAAACAGTAAACAGTGCTGTAAACAGTGCTCATTGGTGTTATTGGTTTCCCTAGCTAAGGCCAGAGTTCTGAAGAAATGAGACCTGCAAGTGCTTTTGGAAAGGGGTGGGGTCCTCGGTTCTACTGAGCTTGGTGAAGGCGATATGGAGACCCCTGGTCACCTGGAAAATACATAAAAGAGTGAAGACAGACACAGAGGTGACCAAGGAGGAAGTTTAAAAATGACCTTTAAATGGTAGAGCCACTTTGAAAGACAGTTTAGTGTTTCTTACAAAGCTAAATGTAGTCTTACATACACTCCAACAGTCATATTCCTAGGTAAACAAATGTATTAATCATTTCACAATATATGTAAGCCAAGTCATTATGCTGTACATCTTAAACTTATACAGTGCCGTATGCCAATTATATTTCAATAAAACTGAAAGGAAAAAAAAAACTTATGTTCACCCAAAAAGCCGCACATGGATGTTTATAGAAGCTTTATTCACAATTGCCAAAACTTGGAGAGAACCAAGATATCTTTCAATAGGTGAATGGATAAATAACCTGTGGCATAGCATACAATGGAATATTATTCAGTGATGAAAAGAAATGCGCTGTCAAGCCACAAAAAGACATGGAGGAAACTTAAATGTTTATTGTAAAGTGAAAGAAGCCAATCTAAAAAGGGTACATAGTGTATGATCCCAACTATATGATATTCTAGAAAAAGCAAAACTAAAGAGACAGAAAAAGATCAGTAGTTGTCAAGGGACCAGGGGGAGGGGGCATGATTCATAGGGAGAACATAGGGAATTTTTAGAGTGGTAAAACTCTTCTGTACAATACTATAATACTGTAATGATGGATACATGACATTATTGAAACCCATAAAACTGTAAAACACAAAGAGTGAACCCTAATGTAAACTATGGACTTTCATTAATGATGATGTGTCAATATTGGTTCATCAGTTGTAACAAATGTCCCTATACTAATGCAAGATGTTAATAAGAGCAGAAACTGTGGGTAGGGTAGAGGAATTCTCTGTACTTTCTGCTCAACTTTTCTGTAACCTTAAAACTGCTCAAAAATAAAGTCTAGTAATTTAAAACAAAACAAAACAAACTTGATGTAGTTCACAACTAGATTCATCTTTTATCCTAGATGCTGTTTGACATTGCCATTGAGACTTTCCATAGAATCACAGGATAATGTATGCAGAAGCACTTTTGTTTATTAAATTTATTTTCTAATCTTGTTCTGAACAGGATTTAAGTGAGCTGGGTAAAAAGGCCTGGGTGCCTGTGGTGGTTAAGTAACTATTAGGCTCTCAAAACTGGGGCTAGACCAGCTGTGCTGCCAGGCTGCTCCTCCACATGGTCTCTGGGGTGATGACACTGGGGACACCACACAGTATCCCTTTGTTTGCTCCCTGTTTTGCAGTATGGCTGCTTGAAAGCTTGCAAGTATTTAACACACAAATTCTCTAACCTCAGAAATGGGTTAGGGGTTTTATCCCCCTAATTCAAGCCTAAAATATGTCTTCCCAAGAAGAAATCACTTTCATTGCTTCAGTCACACAGGCATTTGTGAGTAGCTTTAGATATTTCTGTTCAGACAACAGGACTTATTCTTTTCTACTTCACAATATTTACTAGTTCATATGCTTCGCCTTCAAGTCTATTTGCTTTCATTCATTTTATTTCTCTTTATTAACAAATTGTCATTTAATATGTTATTCTTTATAAAATTGCCAATCTAAGGAACATGGTCCAACAAACACAATGCGCCAAACAGAACTGCTGTTCCCCTAGGACTCAAAGACAGTGTTCTGTGGGGAAGCGGACAGTGTTCTTGCCATAGTCTATATCTTTCTCCTTTCCTTAAGAAAGCAGTGAGCCATCTCCAGAGAAACTCTGCAAAGCCTAGCACATCAATGATGGCCAGTCAAACATGAGAAGTTAGGAAGAGGCAAGGAAGGATTCTCCCCTACAGGTTTGAAGGGAGCAGGAACCTGGCAACAGAGTTGCCATGTTAGCTCTGAATCACTGAGTCTCTTGAAAAAAACAAAAACAAAAAAATGTGTGGTCTCTGAACTACATACCACTGGCAAAACATACATTTTCTTTTGGAAAAGTAACTATGTGATAAGCCAAACCTGGGGAAGAACCAGAGTCGGATCCTTTCACAGGTTGAATTATCTAAACCAGAATTTCCCAAAATATAGTATATATACCAGTATCGGTATAAGTAGATTTGATGTGATACATGAAAAATGGTAGAACATGACAGTTGTGCATTTCTTTTATTGTGCATTATAAAAATATAACTGGCACACCAAATCTATGTTTTATGGATATCATTGCTTAGGGATAGTAAAAAAGAGTATTTTTAAAGAAAAATAGCATGGGTGGTCCATGGCTAAGACAAAATCCTAGAGAGGCAAAACCAAATGATAAAGTTTGAGGAGCACAGCTTCCAACAAACAATAAGGGCACACTAAATTGTCATGATAAATTACTGTAATAACTGACTCGTTGGCTTTCTTAAAAAATAAATCTACCTTAACAAGTCTACTAAGGGAAATGAAAGTCAAGGAGAAGCTGAATAGCACTAGAATTACATCCACTAAATTCTTAAGCCTGGTTGATTAAGTCAGCTTTCTTAATCAAACCTTCCTTCAAAGTCAGGTCATGGCTAGAAGTTTGGAGTTGTTTGTAAGACTTCCACTCTTATCCTTCCAAAAAAGAACACAAATCCATCTGGATGTCCCATAATATTTCCTATTTAACTTTACCAAGACAAACTTAAGCGTTTGACTCTCAAATCTACTTTTTGTACTATTTGCCCCCGTTAATGGTATCTCTAGCTAACAAAGAGGAAAATCTCTCATATTCAGTCACCATGGCCTATTACTCTACCTCTTTAATATCTTCCAAATAAATTCACTTCTACTCATCGGTATTACAGTTTTCTAGGTTGTTATCATCCATCACTTCCTTCAGGATCCAATTTCCACATCACTTTCTCTGGGGAACCTTCCTTTACACTCAGGTGCAGATTGAGTTCCTTCAAATGTTTCCCTAAAGCACACATTTCTCATCATGCCTAATTATAATCTTTTGTCTCTGTCCTGGTGCCTCTATTAGACAAAATGTCTGCTAAGGCTAGTTTCTTATTAGCCTTAATCTCTGTTATATCCCCACCAACCGGTACACAGAGATGGTTAATAAATATTTTTTGAACAAATAAATAAAATAAAATAATTAGTCAATGAATTGTTTCAATAGCCTCCTATCTGGTTTACATCTGAACTTAATACTCCTTCTATCCATTCTCTGCACTGCAGCCAGAGTGCTTCTTATAAAACACCACCAGATAACATCAGGATGTCATTTTAAACTTTTTGGTTGAAGGTTATGTAAAATCAATTTCAGCGAGCTGGAAAAAAAAAAATTAAAAGGAGCCAATAGTGTAAGTACTCTGCCCATACCTCCTTGGATCGGTATTCTACTGTCTACCACATGGCTCCTGGTATGCCCCGCTCTCAACAGCCAGAACTGGAATCTACATTCAAGAGCTTCTCTCAGCTACAGGCACAGAAAACTAAAATTCTCTCAGAATTTGCATCTTCTCAGGGGCAGTTCTTAACCGGTGACTAACAGATGCAGGGGTGAAGATACCCTGGCTCCCTGCACCCCTGATTGGGAAAACTCCACAGGTGTGACCCAACACTGCTTCTAGAATTTCCCTGAGGTGTTGAGCCAGAGTTATCCCCCACTGGGTTTGGGTTCATATTGCACCCTCCTTCCCTTCCTGATCCCATTCATTCCACTTCCGTATTTTCCTGGGAACACTTCTTTCTCTTTTTTCGGTGAGGAAGATTGTTGCTGAGCTAACATTTGTTGCCAATCTTCCTCTATTTTGTATGTGAGCCATCGCCACAGCACGGATTGATGAGCGGTGTGTAGGTCGGCACCCAGGGTCTGAATGCACAAACCTTGGGCTGCTGAAGCAGAGCATGCAAACGTAACCACTACGCCACTGGGCCAGCCCCTGGGAACAATTATTAAATAAATACTTTTCTCATGAATCTATGTTTCCATCTGGGCAACCCAAACTAAGACAAGAATGCATGATATCTATAGGACCCAAGGCCAGAAAAGCATGCAGGTCTTGACAGGAGCTAAGACTAGAAATATGAAAAAAGATAAGAATAATTTCAGGAAAGTGGTCTCACTTTGTCTGAGACCTCTACTTTTCTCTTAATAATTGCTCCATATTTACTTCTCTGCTTCCAAACTTGCTTGACAAGATGTGTAATTCCATAGTTCCCAAGTTAACATTCCCATTTCTATATTCCGGTGGTCCTCACCAGAATTCAAAAGAGACAGCATCTGATTGGGCTAATCTGATTAGAACATCTATCTGAAGCTAAGCCAACCTTCCATGGCAAGAGAGATAGGGTCCTACAGTACAAACACACCAGGTGGATTAAGCAGAGAGAATCTCCAGAGCAAGAGAGAATAACTGTTAGCTGGCCAGGCTATATACAAAAGTGTCAAGTAACACATTGATTCCCCACTTAAAATCCTTAAGTGGTTCCTAACCATTTTTAGAATAAAGTCCAAAACCCTTACCAAGATATAAAGGGCTTTATTATATCTTGCCTCAGCTCTTGCCTCTACCTACCTCAGAAGCCACGTGAAATGGTCATAACATATGTGCTCTCTCTTATCTCTGATGCTTAGAATTTGCTGCTCCCTCTTACTGAAGCACCTTTCACCCTCCTTACACACATCCTTCATCTGACCAAATCGCATTAGTACTTCTGAATTAACTTAAGAATCACGCTCTCTGCAAAACCTCTGCTGACACCCTGAGTCTGTGTTAGGGACCCCTCCTTAGTGAATCTCTATGTTACACCACACTATAAGTTTTCGTCTGCTCAGTTGGCTGCTAGTTAGAATAGAAATTCCTAAAGGGCAAGCAAGGACTACTTCTTATTTATCACCTCAGTACTCAACAAAGTGCTTGATATCATATAGATATGCAGTAGTGGGTTTTTTTTTTTTCAATGAAGGAATAGAAGGAGGAAAGAAAGAAAAAAGCTTGAAAGAACCATCAGGTAGACCAGAAGTTGATTCTCTTGAAATGTTGTTTATCTCAACCTAAGGAAGGACAGCATACAACCATTACTGGGATTGAGGTTTTTCAAAACAAACTGACCAAAACTATGCTCAGACCTTAATTTGAACTCTTCTGGGGAATGCACACATGGAATTATATTTGATAAGGTTTGGGCAACACATTGACTAATCATTCTGTCTTTCTACTCATTTCTCACTCATGTGCTGATCCTGTTATAAATTTTTCTCCATCCCCACAGTCTACCTGGATAAGAATTTTTGACCCACCCTGTCCCTCAGGGAGTATTTCATCAGCCAGATCTATGCTGACTTACCTGTCACTACAAGTTGATCCTGATTTTCACATAGATCAGCTTCACTCTTAGAAATTGGCTTCTGTGTAATTATCCCATGTGAGTCTGGCTCACATGAACTGAATTGGAAAACCCATAAATTCCTCCCTTTACAAAGCATTTGTAGATCTGAGCTCACATAAGACAACACTGATGAGGCAGATCAGCCACTGTAGAGTCCCTAAATCCAAGCCCTAAAATAGTCATAGACGCATTTTTTTTTCTCTGACCCTATAGGAAGTTATTCAAGACTAAAAGAGTTCTCTTAAAATGTGGCAGACAAGGAATGAAAAACAAAACTCCTGACATTTTAAGTTTCCTTTATATCTCCTGTTAATGAAGACCTGGCTTTTAGAAAATGATTCCTCCATATATAGATCCATTCTGACAAAGTAAACGTAAGTTAGCTACACTTCATTTATTTACTCAACATATATTTTTTGAAGTGTAAATGTGTACAAGAAATTGTCCCAGGCAATGGGGATAACAGTGAGCCAAACTCCTGCCTTCTTGAGTTTACAGGCTAGTGGGAGAGATTGAGAATAAGACAAACAAAAAAGTGTATAATTAGAAATCACAGTATATACTTAGAAGAAAAACATGCAGAGTGCTGTGAAAATCTATAACATGAGGAACTGACTTTATCTCAGGGTTAAGGAAAGTCTTCCTGAGGAATAATGATGACACTGGTGATGGTAACAATAGCATCTATTTAGTTAATATGACCTAACACTGTGAGAGAATTTGATATACTATCTTCTTTTTTTTTTTTTTTTTTTGTGGGGAAGACCAGCCCTGAGCTAACATCCGTCGCCAATCCTCCCCTTTTTGCTGAGGAAGACTGGCCCTGGGCTAACATCCGTGCCCATCTTCCTCCACTTTATACGGGACGCCGCCACGGCACGGCTGACAGGCAGTTCGTTGGCGGGCGCCCGGGATCCGAACCCGCGAACCCCGGGCTGCCAAGCGCGGACTAAACCTCTGTGCCACCGGGCGGCCCCAAATATATACTATCTTCTTTAATCCCAACAACCACCCTCTGAGATAGGTGGCATTATCACCCTTCATTTTTTGATCAAGAAACTGAAGCTTAAAAAAATTTAAATGACTTGCCCAGAGCTACAAAGCTCAGCAAGGAATTGTTAGCTGAGATCTGAAAATAAGTAGGGTTCTGGCCAGGCAGTAGGGAGTGCATTCCAGTACAGGGAAATACATTCCAGTACAGGGAACAGAGGGTGCGAAGGCCCGAGGCTGGGGTGAGCAGGATGTGGAAGAACTGAGAGCAGACCAGTGTGACACCTGTTTAAAGAGTCCCATTAGCATAAAAGGTGAGGGCATAGAGGTAGAGTTAGCCAGCCCACCAGGGACTTTAGAGAATGTTAAGGATTTGCATATTTCTCCTAAAAACAATGGAAGCCAATGAAAGTTTAAAGCAGATGAACGACAAGATCAGATTTGCATTTTTAAAAGATTACTCTGACAGCATTGTGGAGAATGAATTGGAGAAAGTAATGTATTTTTAAAAACTTTGTTTAACATTGGAGGGCTTAGCTGCTGGAACAGAAAATTACATACTCCTCCCTATCTTAATCCAGTTTTCTGATAAGACCCACCTGGCATGTGTCTGAGGGGTGACATAACAGAAATCCACCCCTTCTGTATCTTGTAAAAATATACTCCAAGATATTATCTACCAGATAATACAATGCCCCTTGTGGAGTATCCATGTGATAAATTTCTCCCAACATCTAGGGTAAGGAAAGTCCCAGTTGTACACTGTATAGTGTGCACCTATACCCAAAATCTGATACTGTATAATACATAATGTGGAATATATTTGTAAACTGAAAAACAAATAATCAGATGATATGAAAGCAAATCTAGAACTATGAAATAAATCAACTTGGCTATTTGAACAGAGATGAAAAACAACTAGTCATGCTAGAAAAGAAGGATTACTTCAGATTCTTCATGCTACTAATCCTAGTCTCTGGAGACTGAGAACTCATCTTTTGGCAGCACAAATAAATTGAAAAAATTGCAGTGAACAGACCCACATATCTCATTAATTAATTACAGTTGCATAAGCTCTTACTGGTCCAGCCACCTTCTGTTTGATTTTCCAGCAGGCCCTTGCAATACAGAAAAGTGAAGCTTTACCTCAAAATGACATTCTTTGTGGTAATTACTAGTGTTCTCATTTTACAAATAAGAATTAGGCCTAGAGCTATCAAGTGTCCTCCTCAAAGTCCCACAGCTAGATGAATAGTGGAATAGGGACTTGATTCCATGTGTATCTAGCTCCAAAACCCATGTTCTTTCCACCATACTTTCCTGTCTTTCTAAAATGAGATTTAAAACAAGGAGTGGGAATTCATGGAAAACTGACCCATGCTATTGCTATAATTCATTGAGCACAAAGATTTCACGAAAGAAATAAGGGCGACATGAAGCCCAAAGGGAAGGAAACAATTCTTTGGTTGCTATAGATTTTTAGAAGAGTTTAAAGTATTCACATGAAAGCAAATATTTCTCCAACATCCTTGAGAAGAACATACGGGCAGACACTTTTATCAACCTAGCCTGAGCCTCCTTTCCAGAAGTCAAGTTAGGCGGAGAAGTGGCTAGTGTGAGCTCAGGCCTGTAGCACATCTAGTCCACAAACCAGGTGAAGGGGGGCACACTACACAGGGGAAGGTCTGAAGCATCAAGTTCAAGGGAGTAGATGGAGGACCATCAGATGAAGCCAAATGGCCTCTGGACCTCAGTTTCCTTATTGATAAAATGGGGATAATAAGTGCTTTAGTTTAAAGGAAAGAATATATATAAACACTTAAAATAATGCCCTGATCAATAATTCTTAGCTATTATGTTGACCACAGATCAGGCAAGATTGAAGAAATGGGATCCAGAAGTTGAGGCTGGAAAAGTTCCCAGAAGCAGGATTTGTATAAAAACAAGAGCCTGAAATAACAAAAGGCAGTTCAAAATAATACAGAAAAAAAAAAAAAAAAAGAAAAAGAAGATTATTTCACAAAGTCAGCACAAAGATGACTGTCATTCTGACTCCTCCACTCCCCATGCATATCAGAGTTAAGTGTCAGAATGTAGCACACTCATCTTGAAAATCTGTATTAACAGAAAGAGAAATTACAGTAAAACTTTAGTAATAATAGCTAACGTTGAGTGATCACTTCTAATCAGAAATTTTAAGAGCCAGTTCATGATTCACCGTGTTCCCTTTCCCCTCTGTGATGACCACAGAAGCATGGGTGGCAATGGAGCTTCTAGGAGCCTTGGCTCCTGAGTGACAATGATGAGCAGAGCCCTCCTACAGACTGCATTGTTCAGGCAGCATACACAAGAAATAAACTTCTGTTATGATAAGGCACTGAGATTTGAGACTGCTTGTTACCACAGCATATTCTAGCCCCGTGGTTCTCAAAGTCTGGTACTGGGCCAGCAGCAGCAGCATTTGGAAACTTATTAGAAATGGAAATTTTGCGGTCTCCCAGACCTACTGAATCAGAAACTCTGGGGATGGGGCTCAGACATGTTTTAATCTTCAGGTTCTCACACCTGTTAAGGTTTGAGAATACTGACCTAGTCTGTTTTTGCTGGTAGGAATTACCTAATAGGAAAGGAAAGGTCAACTATTATTGCAGGTTTAAATATGAGGGAACTGTAGCCCAAAGAGGTAAGTTGATCAAAATCACACGATGAGTAAGTGGCAGAACCAAAGTTTGGGTGTAGCAATCTGAATTCAAATGTTAGGCCCTTAACCATTTTGCTCTCTCCACTGCCTACAGTATAGTGATCTGACTTCATTAGAAATTCTAACCTGAAAAGATTAAAAGACTTCATCATAGAAAAGTTATAACAACCTTGCATTTTATCACTACTTTCAAATATTTAGATTTACTTTGTCTAAAAAATAATAGCATCTATAAAATAATGGCATCTACAAAATGATGACAAAGAGAAGCCATTTGAGACTTACCTTAAGAAATAAATAATTATAGTTTGTAAAATCAATGAGCTGAGGTTTATGAGCAAATAATTCCCAAAAGGATGACAAAGATTTTGCCAAGGTTAGCTATTGCTCTGGCAGTTTTGCTTACATCACGTTTTTGAAGAAATGGGATTCAGAGGTTAAAGCTGTCTTTCCTTGGGATTATGGTCCCAAGGTCATCTATGGACAGGCTAAACCTACAGCTATGGGGTGAATTAGAATTAGCTCACAGCAAAGAGGCCAGTATGGCTAGAGAGGTGTGAGTCAGGGCAGAGAGATGTAGGAGATGAGATCAGAGTCAGATTGTATAGGTGTAGGTTCTTACAGTTCATTGTAAAATTTTTAATTTTTACTCTAGTAGAGTGTTAATAGGTGTTCCATGAAAAAAAGGCTCTGTGATTAGAAAACCATGGATTAAGTGAAGTTAAGTCAGTTTCTTTACTCGAGAACTTTTCACAGCTTTTACTTTGCTAGTGAGCCCTTTGTCCAAGAAAAATATGTGGCTCTGCTACTGAATGGATGGTGACACTGTTAACCAAAGTTGAGAAGACAGAAGGTAGATTAGGTGTGACCAGATGGGAAATAACAAATTGAATTAACTTGTAAAATTTGAAGTGCCTATGGGGAACATCAGGTGGAGCTACCCAAAAGAGAGTTGAAAAATAAGAGTTTAGATCTCAGGCAAGACATCAGAAATAAATAAATAGATTTGAGAATCAAATCTAAATATAGCATTATTCATGAAGGATGTGTTTGTTCCAAGACCCCCAGTGGATGCCGGAAACCGACGATAGTACTGAAGCCTGTGAATACTACGCCTTTTCCTATACATACATATATATATAACAAAGTTTAATTTATAAACTAGGCACAGTAAGAGATTAACAACAATAACTAGTAATAAAATTGGATTTGGGGGCATTATTTTGTAAAATGAGGGTTACTTGAACACAAGAACTGCGATACTACGACAGTGGATCTGATAACCAAGGTGGCTACTAAGTGACTAACGGGTTGGTAGCGTATACAGCGTGAATATGCTGAACAAAGGGATGATTCACGTCCCCGGTGGGACAGAGCAGGACAGCATGAGATTTCATCACAGCTACTAAGAATGGCACACAATTTAAAACTTATGAATTGTTTATTTCTGGAATTTTCCATGTAATATCTTTGGACTATGGTTGACAGCAAGTAACTGAAACCACGGAAAGCAAAACTGCAGATAAGGGGAGACTTCTGTATTTATGAAGTCTATTGTTATGCTACTTATGTGAAGAAAAGAGTAAAGGATCATCCACTCCATCTACAGAAGGAGGATTAGGGTCTGAATTTCCTATTTGAGTTATTTACTATTTGAGATGTATTGTGTAGATTCTTTTGAGAATTGCTCAGTTTTCTAGTCCACTTTGTCCCATAGCTATGCAGCTTGATTCTAACATTCATTTCTCAACCTATTTTATTTTATATTATGCAGTATCTTCATATTTGGGCTTAATGAAGTTCACCAACAAATGCAAGAAGGGGGAGGAATGGAAGAACGGAGGGAGGAAAGGAAGAAAGGAAGAAGGAAAAATAAAATACAGACAAAGAAAGAATCTATTCACTCAATTTCCTTCTTTGGAGATTGCTGTGCTTCTGTTTTATGTCATCATTGGTTTTTTCCAAACTAAATGATGTGACAAAAGCAATATATCCAAGAAATGACTCACCTTTCCAAAATATTGAGAGATAATTTGACTCACATCTCAAGAATCACCTTCATTTTTCCCTTGCTGTTTTTTTTTTTCTGGAAACAAAAAACTGGATAAGTTGGTAATTAAGCAACTTAGATCTTTGCTTAGTTTAATGGCAAATTTGAGCTAATGTACCAAATTAGCAAAATGAATCATAGTGAACATTCTCTGGCCAGGCTTATTAAATTTCTACTATACAGTCTCCGAAATTTTCTTTCATGGGAAATGTATCCATCTTCCAAAGGCCATTTGCCATACTCTTAACAGTACTGTAGTTCTGATGAGGAATGATTTACCCATTGAACTTGATTGTCAGATTAAACCATATCTAATTCTAGGGCACTGATTATAAATGTGAATACTTGAACTTGATTCAGAACTATCAAGCATGCTTAGAAGTTCAGTCAGTTAATCTTGCTGGAATCTTAGTCTCTAAAGACCAAAGTCACGGAAGTATGTTTTGGCTTTAATATGCAGACATTTTTCCATTGCCATAGTCCTTTGTTTTAAAATCATTTCCTTGAGAACTGTTAAAAAGTCTAAGAAACTTTTAAAATCTGTACCTCCTTAACTGACGTTTCAATTCAATTACTAGTAAAGCCATGAGATAGTGGCTTCACATTAGGTGAAGAAGAGAGAATACCAGTTTATATCTTGTTATTCAACACAAAATGATATTGTCACATCTCAACATTTCATAAAATCTATTCTGAATGATGACCAGTTTATTTAGTGACATCACCATTAATAGCATATTACTACATTCCTCTTTGAGCCTAACAAAGCCTAAAAGAGAAACATTTGCCAGCAGATACCAAGTAGGTTTCCTTTTAAGCTACCAAGTTAATATTTAGGAAGCATTAATTTTATTTTTCTAGTTAGAGAAAAATTTATGTTACACTACAAAACCTAAGTGAATTAGCCCACTTGGGAGCTTTTTTAAGAGGGAAATAATGACAAGAGTTAACATTTATTAAGGGCTTACCTACGTGCTCAACACTCTCTCACAACAAATCCATGAGATAGATATTGCTTAAATCTCCATTTATATCCCCAACTACAAATGAGAAAATTAAAGCACATCAAGATTAATTAAGTTTATTGATGGTCACAAACAGTAGAACCAAGATTTGAACCAAGGTAGTCAGAATCCAGCTTGTGTGCTTTTAATCCTTACACTACACTCCTCTCAAATAGAATGAAGCAAAAAACAAAAAGGAAGAGAAGTTGGTCCATATGGAATGAGCTAAGCAGAACATGTTTATAGTAATATGAAAAAGAACAGGGAAATAAAGTCAGAATATGTGTGTAAGAAATGGGATACCAAGACCTCAAATAGCCAAAGCAATCCTGAGGAAAAAAAAAAACAAAGCTGGAGGCATCACAGTCCCTGATTTCAAAGTGTACTACAAAACTGTAGTAATGAAAACAGCATGGTATTGGCAGAAAAACAGACACACAGATCAATAGAACAGAATTAAGAGCCCAGAAATAAACCCACACATTTATGGATAGCTAATTTTTGACAAAGGAGCCAAGAACATACAACGGAAAAAGGAAAGTCTTTTCAATAAATGGTGTTGGAAAAACCGGGCAGTCACATGCAAAAGAATGAAAGTAGACCATTATCTTACACCATCCATAAAAATCAACTCAAAATAGATCAAAGACTTGAATGTAAGACCGGAAATCATAAAACTTCTAGAAGAAAACATAGGCAGTATGATCTTTGACATTAGTCTTAGCAGTATCTTTTTGAGTATGTCTCCTTAGGCAAGGGAAACAAAAGAAAAAATAAACAAATGGGACTACATCAAGCTAAAAAGCTTCTGCATAGCAATAGAAACCATCAACAAAATAAAAAGACAACCTAACAATTGGGAGAAAATATCTGCAAATCATATTTCTCATAAGGGGTTAATATCCAAAATATATAAAGGAGTCATACGACTCAAAAACAAAACACCTGAAACAACCTGATTAAAAAATGGGCAGAGGATCTGAACAGACATTTTTCCAAAGATATACAGATGACCAACAGGCACATGAAAAGATGTTCAACATCACTAATTATTAGGGAAATTCAAATCAAAACTACAGTGACATATCACCTCATGTCTGTCAGAATGGCTATTATTTAAAAAGACAAGAAATAACAAGTGTTGCAGAGGATATGGAGAAAAGTGAACCCTCACACACTACTGGTAGGAATGTAAACTGATGAATCCACTATGGAAAACAGTATGAAGTTTTCTCAAAAAGTTAAGAATAGAACTCCCATGTGATCCAGCTATTCCACTTTGGGGTATTTATCCAAAGAACACAAAAACACTAATTTGAAAAGATATTTGCACCCCCATGTTCACTGAAGTATTGTTCACAATAGCCAAGACTTAGAAGCAACCTAAATGCCCATCAATGGATGAAAGGATAAAGAAGATGTGGTATACATATAACATGGAATACTACCCAGCCATAAAAAAGATGGAATTTTACCATTTGTGACATGGATGGACCTTGAGGGTATTAGCTAAGCAAAATAAGTCAGACAGAGAAAGCCAAATACCATATGATTTCACTCACATGAAGAAGATAAAATAACAACAATGAACAAACACAGATGCAGAGAATAGATTGTTGGTTAGCAGAGGGCAAGGAGGGTGGGAGGAGGGCAAAAGGGGTAAAGGAGCATATTTGTATGGTGATTGATGGCAACCAGACTTTTGGTGGTGAACACAAAGTAGTCTATCCAGAAGTCAAAATATAATAATGCACACCTGAAATTTATATAATGTTATAAACCAACATTATCTAAATAAAAAATTTTTTTTAAGAAATGGGATGCCACAGTTTGGGATTTCTTTTTTTGAAGTATAATTCACAAATAAAATTGTAAGATATTTAAAGTATACAAAGTGATGATTTGATAGACATATATATTGTGAAAAGATTCCCCCCATTGAGTTAATTAACATATCCATCATCTCACATATTTATCTCATGTGTGTGTGAGAATATTTAAATTCTACTCTTTTAGCAAATTTCAATTGCACAATACAGTGTTATCGATTATAGTCTAATAAGGCACCTAAAATTAGAGCATGGAATACTGTTTTTTTTCAGTGAAATTTAAATTGATTCAGAATAGTCTATGACATTCTTTTCCATTAAAGTGTTTCTGTTTTTGGCTCCTTTTGGTGTCAGTCATAATTGTAAATAACAAAAGTCCAAAGAAAGCCAAATGAACGTATGGATAGTATTGTGTCTGTTATCGGAAGGTGCTCTATAACAGAAGGGCCAAAACGGCCTGGCTTGCCAAGAAGAGTCCTGCTCCCTCCTGTTGTCCCAGCTTCATTTTCAGTTATTCCTTTTTTTCTTTTTTCAATGTGCTTCTGTTGGATGATAAGTTTTATGATCACCTAGATATAACAGTGCTCTTAATTCCTCCAAAAGGGATAAAATAAATGCTACCAAAAGCAATTTTCAGTTTTAAATTTCTCTTCATTGAAAACTGATGGTTCCCATGAAATGGTCTGATATTCAGTGTGGTCATAAAATATCTAATATCTAAAGCACTATTGCTCAATAGTAAGTATAACTCTTTTAAGAAATATATTTTAGCTTTCCAAAAGGCCTACAACCTAAGCACTGAGGAATTAAACTGAAATCTCCAATATCTTCTGGCTCAAGTTGAAAAGAATTCATATTTTCAAGGATAGCAGCAGTAAGAGCAAGAAGGCAGCTTGACATATTGAAACTCTTGATGTTCACGAAATGGGGTTGAGTCAACAGTCATGTTAGGTTCTTTATAAAACACAACTATTTCAAGAAACAGTCAGCTTTGAACACGCACTCATGTGATGATGTTTTCACCCCCGATTTTTTTCCTTTGCAGAGTTTGATAAGCACATGACAGATGACTTAACTTGGTATTTTTCTTGTAATCTATTTTCTAATTTATTAGATGACCTGTGTTACTCTCTAATTTGTTCTATTTCTACTTATATTATTTTAAATTCAGACTGGGGCCATGGGAATAGCTCACAGAATGGTCTGAAGACAGTGCGTTAGTTTTTATTGCTGTGTAACAAGTGACCATGAACTTAAAACATTATCTCACAGATTCCATGGGTCAGGAGTCCAGGCACAGCTCATCTGTGTTTTAGGCTCAGAGTCTCATAAAACTACAATCAAGGTGTGGGCCAGGCTGTGTTCCTTTCTAGAACATGAGGGTCCTCTTCCAAGTTCATGTGGTTGTTGGCAGAATTCAGTTCCTAGTGGTTGTAGAACTGAGGTTGCTGTTTTCTTGCTGTCAATCACAGGCCACTCTTGGCTCCTGGGGGCAGTCCGCAGTTCCTTGCCACACGGCCTTCATCCAGGCCCTTTCACAACATGGCCACTTACTTCCTCAAAGCCATTGAGGAAGAGTCTCACAAAAGGGTCGAGTCCATCTTTCATGGACTCCACCCTTTTGAGAGACTCTTCCTCAATTTTTTTTTTTTTTTAGAACTTTCAAGGGCTTTCATCTGATTACATCAGGACCACTAAGGATACTCTCCCTTGCGATTAACACAAAAACAACTGTACCTATATCTGCAAAATCCCTTCACATTTTCCATACACATAATCTAGTCAAGGGAGTGATGTCCCAGCACCTTTGCCATATCATGTTGGCTAGAAGCAAGTAAGTCACCAGTTCTGCTTGCAATCAAGGGGAAAAGTTTATACAAGGACCAAGGACATGACTAATTGGAGGTGTGTCTACCTCAGAGTGTGTCCCCCACAGATAGTAACAATACCTTTCATTTTCTTTGAAACTTCCTAGGGTACTTATCAAATGGAAGATGGTTAATAAATATATGTTGATTTGAAAACTTAAAAAGGAAAGTGGCCATTTGGATAGTTCCCAAAGACATCCTCAAATAGAAGAGTGTTGGTCTTGAGAAGTGGTGTGGCATCAAGAAGTGTAGATCTGACAAGCTCACCAAATTCAGGACTAATTTAGAGATTCAACAAAGGTCTCAGTGTTTCCATCAGAAAAAAAAATATTCCAAATAATCTTATATATAAAATCTTCCTTGTCCTCTACCTATCTGTTTTGAAGAAAAATGCATTGCATGGGTGGCAAAATTTTCTGGGAATGGAGGTGGGGAAGGAGGTAATATAGATACTCATACTGACCAGCCAGAAGGTTACTTACTGAGTTTAAGCCAGTCATCAGAAGACATGAAATGCCTCATTTATTACAGATGAACATTTCAGTGAAGTACTCTTCTTAAGACATATATTTTTCTCTAACCAGCAGTTCTATTATGAAAATAAACTGATATTTTGGGTTGTCTAGAGAGATACTAGAAGGATTTGTTTGTGTAGCCATATCATTTCATAATGTTTTTGTAAGTTAGATGATTAGTTCTACTTAATAACATGTACAAATAATAAATGTGCTTTAAAAAAATCTTTAAACATAAAACAGATGTGCAAATGTACCATGGAAGGAATAAATTATGGTCAAGGGAAGAGGCAACCAGGCAATCCCACTTTTACCTGCTCATGTGCTTCACATGCGTAGCTCACTGGCAAAGAGATGCTCAGGAGCTTTGGGGCGTAAACCAAAACCATGTAAGTCTGTTTTCACTGATGTTACCAAAAATCTCATGATCTGCTAACACAGTTCCAATGTCATAAACTCAACTGAGGAAAAGTGCTTGTTACTCAGCAGGAAATGGAATCATACCTCATTTAGGCCTTTATTTGTTCCCTCTTTAATAAGAATTTTGTGAAATAAACACCCTCAGCTCAGTATTCTACAGTTATGGAATGTCTCAACAATATAAAGGAAATAAATCCCATTTTAAAATATTGGAGCGGGCTGGTCCTGCTGCATAGTGGTTAAGTTCAGCGCACTCCGCTTCGTTGGCCTGGGTTCGCAGGTTCGGATCCCGAGTGTGGACATACACCACTTGTCAGCTATGTTGTGATGGTGACCCACATACAAAATAGAGGAAGATTGGCACAGATGTTAGCTCAGCGAGAATCTTCCTCAGCAAATAAAATAAAATATTGGATAATTTTACTTGTGAATAACAACAGAGTATAGATAATATATGAAAATTAGATTGCTTTGTGTCTTTGAAATTTTCTAAAAATTTCCAAAACATTGAAACATTTAATCACTGCAGGATTATTTTCAAAAGCTATTCTATTTAAAGGGAAAACCTTATTATATCTGGGTCTATGTTAAATCTTACCAAATCCCTGAGAAACGAAACCCAGAGAGGTCATGATGAAGACTACAACTCTAGCAAACCTCAAGAAACTTTGGGCCAGGACATAAAGACACAAATGGTTGGGTAGTTATAAAAAGAAGTGAAGCAATTGTCTTTACAAATTAAAAGAAGACATGAAGGGTCATATTTACTATTAGTTGAGTCCCTGCCACATTGAACTTAAATAAACATTTATCAAGCAATTTATTTCCCATCATACCTAAACAGTGAACTCTGAAAGCAAGATTCCATAACCTAACCTATAATTTCCTTTTCTTATAAAATTTGAAGGCAAATTAAAAGCATTAGTTACTACTATTATTTGCAAGCAGTTTCTTTATAATTTTAGTTGTGTAAGCTGAATTTATTGCTTACCCATAAGGAAGAATGCTACCTCTACAGAGTTTTCATAGTGTCTCAGGGAAGGAAGACAAAGTTGCAGTATTGTGAGATTTTGAAGTCTGATTTATGGTACATCTTTCAATAAGAGGGCTTGGTTACAGTAAATCTGAACATCTGTTTTATGTTTAACAGTTTTTTAAAATGAAGTTATTGTTATTATATGTTAGTAAAGAGAACAAATCATCTAAAAGTACAAATACATTATGAAAAAATGTGACTACACAAATCCTTCGAGTATCTTTCTAGGCAATCCAAAATATTAGTTTATTTCCATAATAGAACTGTTGGTTAGAGAAAAAAATAAGAAAAGTAATTCACTTGCCTAAGTAAGAACCTAAATGTCCATCTATAATAAATGAGGCGTTTCATATCTTCCAATGACTGACTTAGACTTAGTAAGTAATACTCTGCTGGCTGGTCACTATGCATGTCTACACTACCTCCTTCCCCACTTCCATTCCCAGAAAGCTTATGCCACCTATACAATGCATTTTTCCCCAAAACCAATAGATAAAGGAAAGGGTTGATCTTATTGAAGATTAATTTTCCCTGAGCGATAAGTTTGGGATTGAGACCTTTATTGAATCTCTAAATTATTCCTGAAATTTGGAGCGGGTTTCAGGTCGATTGACACCACACCACTTCTCAAGAACAACATTCCGTTCCATTTGAGAATGTCTTTTGAAACCATCCAAGTGGCCACTTTCGCTTTTTAAGTTTTCAAATCAACAAGTATTAATTATTGATCTTTTGTGTGCCAAATACTGTTAGGAGATTTGGATGATGCAAATGATGTGGTCACTGCCTTTGGATCATTCTCTGGCTATCTCCTTGGCCTAACTTTGGTTTAAAATAACACAAATAGAGACAGAGCAACATGGAACACAAGTCATCAGTGAAAAGTTAGAAAATAGATCACAAGGAAAATGCCAAGTTAAGTTTCAGACACGTGTTTATTAAGCCCTGCAAAGAAAAGAATTTGGGGTGAATAAAGAATCACACGTGTAGAAAGTTGATTGTTTTTTGAAATAGTGCTTATGAAGAACCTAAAATGATTGCTGTTTTGAATTCATTTTATTGACATCCTGAGTTTTGATTCATCAAGCTATATTCCTGCTCATATAGCAACTGTCTTAGAAAATCTTTTTTAAAATAGAGAAAAACTTAATGAAGAAAAAATATGTGTCAGATAATCCCAGCTGACATTTAAATATATACTTACCATTAGATGATTCAAACAATAGAGTTAAGTAATTGAAAATACTCCCAACCCCAGAATAACCCTTGTTAATCACTTTTGTATATCTTTCCAGAAAGTAAATTCTAACCATACAAAAATATATATGGAGTAATCCATTCCTTTCTTTTACAAAATCATTATTTTTTGAATAGGTGATATATTCACATGGTTCAAAATTTAAGATACCATCAAATAGAAAGTGAAAATTCCTCTCTCACCCTGGATTCCTATCTTTGAGGCAACTAGTGTACCAGTTATTGTGTATACTTTCAGAAATATTTATGAATGTACAAGCAAATATATATACATATATATATATATATATATATATATATATATATATATATATATATATATATACCTGGTTTAATCTCATAAACATCAGGATATTACATTTTTCAATATTCTTCTGATAACAGTCAGGGTTTCTTGTAATTCTTCACCTGCTCCGGCCAAGCTTCTAAGTGTTAAACATTAAAGCTCTTAATTAGCACCTTGTTCCTCCACCTTCCTTTATACGTTCAGGGGAAAAAAAGAAAACAAAAACCTTGTGTACATTTTCCTTGTAATATGTTGGTAACACACGATTTGAATAACTATGCAAAGTGCAGTACATTGACACAGAGAACTTGACGTGAAAGCATTTTCATACGTAAAAGAAAGATCTGAATATTTTAGTTGACCCCAAATTTAACAGGTCCAAGAGACTTACGTATGCTAAAAAAGCTAATGTGCCCCTACAGTTGCATTAATAGTAGTATATATCTAGATAAAATTAGATTAGATTTGGAATTTTGTGTCTATTTCTGGGCACTATCATTTCAAAGGTATGTTGGCAAAGTCATACACACAGAAGAGATTTATCTGAATAAGAATCTCCTAAGAAACCTGATTATATGAGGATTGCTTTATGGGACTAGAGAGTTTGGTTTTGGAGTCGACGAGCTGAGAGAAAAACACATAAATGAGCTTCAAATATGTGAAGAGCTCTCATGCTGAAATTACTGTATGGATTCTCAATTGCTCCAGAAGGACCGTCTGACAGGGAGGAGTCTACCTCAGGAAGTGGCTGTCCTCAGAAATTAAAATTATTAACCACAATTATGTAAAAGTTTCCCTAGAAACAAACAAGAAATACCCAAGTCTTCCTGGGACAGGGAGGGAAGAGAGCAGAGAGAGAAAGTCTAAAAGGATGGGTCTTGGGAAATCTGCATTCAGGTAATGTGGAAGGGAAGGGGTTAAAAAGAAGGCTGGGACCAGAGCATGAGGACCTAACAGGTAACCCTTTCACCACCACCATCAAGTCCCTTTCCCAAGATCGGAGGTAAGCGTTCATCTCTTTCACACTAAACTTCTCTGCTGTCTTTAAGCATATGCCTGACTTTTCATTGTCTCTATTGTTTTCCTAACTGGAAACTCAGTTTTAATAGTGGGGTTGTTGATGGGTGCCAACGTGAGATTTGATTGCCGTAATTCCCCACTCTGATTTGCTCTTGGAAGATATCCTGGCTGCTATTTCATGGCATCTAGACTTCCCAATGCTGCAAAATGATTTTGACTTCATTGTGGCATAGCAATGTATTTATCTATCTATCGTACAAGCAAAACCAAAAGTGTGATAATAGTCTTTAACGTGCTAGGAAAATGTTTATGGCACTTTTAAGACTGGAAAGCCTGCATTTAAAAGTACTCAAGCAGGAGGGGAAATGAAAGGATGTGCTAAGATTATGAGAAGGCGGACCTTATCTCTGAGGGAAAGGCTTTATGAGCAGAGCCTGCTTAACACAGCTGGGTCAGCTTGGAAAGCATAGAGAGATGGGAAGAGTGGAAAGTCAACAGTCACAGAATGAAGTTAGGAATCTCCAGGGTGGAATTAAGAGGTACAACAGGAAGTGTTTATATACAAAAGGACATTCTGCAAGCGATTTTGACATTGATCATGGAATTTTAATGTTTAACTTTATTGGAACATAAATTGTGCATAAGTGGAAAAAATTCATAAATGTGGCTCTGTGTTCAGTGACTATCCTAATATCTTAATGTTAAATCTGCAAATTATATTGTGTAGATAAAATTTTCAACTTTAGAAGATTGTTATTTCTGTTACTTACAGATTCCAACAATACATAGCTCCAGAGGTCAGAATATAGCTCTTTTAATTATGCATTAAAAGAAATTGCATGTTCTTTTTAAATTTCTGGAATCGCTTCATTATTTAAGAGACCCTACTTTAAGTTAATGGGTAACATATAACTCAGTAGATCTTGTTTGAAAATTGTATTGAATCTATTTCAGATTGAAGGAATAGTATAACTCAAAACAAGAAAATAATATAAGACAATAGCACCTGCTTAGGGTTCTGGTCTAAGAAAAGCATAGTTAGTATATGCACCTCCGTTGCTGTTCAGCCAGAAATCCAGATGTTCGGCCTACATGACATCAGATATCCAATTTGTCTAAATAAATGATGCCTTACTAAAATGATTACATTCTTCAAGACAGACTGTTCTGATCATTTATTTAATTCTGGTGTCACTTACTATATCTATATGGATAAAAATTACTTAACTCTTTCTGCATAGAAATTTATTGGGAGACTTTAAATTAGTTGGCTATTTTAGTGTACACGTGAACTCCACATTTTACTATATTCTGTAGATCAAATCTCTATTTCCCTTTAATGTATACAAAGAGAGGATGTTTCCTAAGCACCAAAGAATACGGCATGCTAATTACTATAAAATTAACTTCTCACATAAATTATCAGATAAAAATAAGCAACTCTAATTGTCTTTTCATCAAGTCATTTCCTCTGGCTTTGATGACCTCTATTAAATATTTAAGCAGTTTGCTTCATGTTCATCAACAGTCAGCCACTGTATAAACTTCTCGATGAAAATTCATTAGTGGATTTCGTAAGTAATTATTAATAAAATGTCAATAGGCTTAAATTTCACTGAACCTGAGTTTTGCTCTTTATCATCATTCCCAATTGAATTTGACTTTTGCTTTAATGAGTTCCCTTCCTCTCAGGCACAGACCCACATTCATTTCCTTTCTGCAGGACTCTATCAATATGTTGCTCTTAGCTATAACCTAACCAGTGCAGTCAGTTTGTACTTCATCAATGAAAGAAATTGTTTATTCATTTTATGAAAATGATTTATGGGTGAGAACTTTAAGTACACAGAGCAAGGTAAAACTAAGAGAATAACAGTTCTGACCATGAATGCAGGTGCTGTTTAAAACTCTCCAGTGCTTTGTACATAAAGAAAACTTTTACATGTTGTGAGAGATTTCACATGTTTTGCTAAGTGGGCTTAGATTATGCCTTGAAGAATACTGTTCCTCATGTCCAAATTCCCAACAAATATCTACATTCATCTGGAGGATAAAGAAAAAAGGAGGTTCTTCATTTTATAGCACAATTGGTGCTTAAAGCATCTGTAACTCTCAACTTGAAATTAAAACAAGAACTCCGTTTGCATGTGACAAGATTAAATCAACTCCAAATGATGTCCAAATTGGACAGAGTTTGGATTTTGTCACCATAGTCACAATATTTCAGTTTAGATTCAGAACAGATTCATTTTCTACTGTGCCTCTGGAAGAGATCACTCCTCTTCTTCCAGCTGCTAAGAAAGAAATCCTGCCTTCCATTAATTACTGACACACAATACCACAACAACACATAGCTACCCTAAGCACAGAAATTTTCCTAATTCTTAAAAAGATAATAAAAATTTCTGTTTTCAAAATCCATATTATTATGTTAAAGATAAACATAATATAATCTATTGCAATTTTCACATTAACAAATTATTTATATTGTACTGAATAGGACTTACAAGAAACCTGAGAAAACTTTCATTTAGATAAATGCTTTCTTTTATATTTAAAAATATTGCTGCTACTACTTAATTATTATAATTTATATCTTAAATTATCACAGTGTATCTGCCAGCAAATTTTAGTGTAGATTAATATTGCTTTGGATAAAAAAAAGACACACAAAATAGAGAAAAGTAAATCTGATCACTGCCCAAGGATAAAAGTCTAAATGTAACACATTCTAAAATTATTTTAAAAGATGACCAATACCTGAAGGAAAAGAGAAGCCATTTCTATTAAAGAGAAAGAAATGATCTGAAGCCTGAGGCAATAACCTGAAAATTACCTCAAAGTCTTGGAACTCTTTGCTTAGGAATATTAGAACCACAAGCAATCCACCATCCCACCTACCCTTTTATGGAGGCAGGTACATAGTGACCTGACTTCCATGTATTTCCTCTTCTACTCACATTTAGAGATAAAAAATAAGTTGTCATCACCTGAGAAATCTTGGAGTACTATAGATTTTGTATATGCCCTCTTATCCATTATTCACTTCAAGGGTTGTAAGGATTTGAAACAGCATATAAAATTCTAGCAAATCCTAGAACTCAAGAAATGTTTACTTAACCTCCTCCAACTGCCCGCATTTATTCATTCACTCACTCATTCCTTAATGATTAGATAACATGCAATTCAGAAGAACAACAATGTATTAGTCAGGATATAATGCTGCAATAAAAAATAGACGCTAAGATTTCAGTAACTTAAAATAGATATTTCTTGCTTAAGCTATAGACCTGTTCATTCAGATAGGTGAGGCAACCGCCCTACGCTTCAGGATCCCTGGCTGTCAGCAGCTACACCATCTTCCAAATGTAGCTATTAAGATCACTCTGACAGTTGCTATCCTAGACAACTGGGAAGGGAAAGAGAACAAAGCAGCACATGGGAGCTTTTTACAGACCAGCTATGGAACCCAGATTCTATTCATTAGAACTCAGTCACATGGCCACAGCTAATGCGAAGGAGGCTGGGGAATATAGTCAGCTGTGTGCCAAAGAAAGAGAAATTAGGTTTGGGTGTATAGTGGTCTCTGCCACATCAACATCAGAAAACAGAAACTATAAATCAGTATGAACTAAAATTCCAAATCTTGGGTTACTTCTTAGTAAGAAGAAGAAACATTGCTGCTGCAATAATAGTAATTATTATTATTACTATGACTGGCAAACATAAATGCACAAATACTAAATGTGTGGGGGGCATGTGTTCAAGAGAGTGTGTAAGAGACAGTGAAGCACAACAGTTAGAAATGTAGACTCC
The DNA here is from genome assembly GCA_031878705.1 of Tapirus indicus. Taxonomy (NCBI): domain Eukaryota; kingdom Metazoa; phylum Chordata; class Mammalia; order Perissodactyla; family Tapiridae; genus Tapirus; species Tapirus indicus. The sequence goes on from CM062933.1 coordinate 8,696,295, forward strand.
ATCAGTGTCTGGCCTCGCTATTTCTCTGTCTGTGACCTTGAGTGAATTACTCAACCTCTTCTAGTCTCAGTTGTCTTCATTGCTAAAACAAGAATAACAGTATTTCCTACTTCATTAGGATGCAGTGTGGACGAAATGAGTAACACATAGAGCAATTAGAACAAGTCTTACTACGTTGTAAGTGTTCCACAGGTTTATGTTGTTATAATAAATACAATGACAGCTTTGCTTATTGAGCCTCTATTTTAATTCCTCACTACAACCATTTTCACTTCTTTTAAGCACAGGGAATTGTAAATGAAATGTGAAGAGATTTCAATTTCAACTCAATTAGCCAAAGCGTTTAGTGATTTATTTAAATCTCTCTTCATTTATCAGGTAGAAGGAGAACCTCTGGGGTGAGTAAGGACTACCAGAGGCAGCAGCACACCCCACCCGCCACTCATAACATTTCTGCCTTCGCTCTGCCCTCCCCACTGGGAAGGAAACGTTAGACTGGGAGCAGAGTTGTAGAAGGACACTGTATGGGTAAGTAGAGGTTTTATGTGACTCCTCAGAGTTGAACTCGCCAGTTGTTGGAATGTCAACATGGGAAGAGGGAGCTAGGGTAACAAGTGTTAGTGTGACCCAGCAGGCTGATGAGGGGTGAAAGCTGTGGTCACCACTGACAGGATGTAAAACAGGTCCAAGTACAGAAGCCCCGAAACAGCAGGCACAGGGACTAACGTTTCTTGGCATTACCAGGGCTGTTTATACTAATAGCCAGTTATATCTGTTTCAATCACTGGTAATTAGAGAAATCCAGTCTGGACTCTCTGCTCCTCTATCTTTGTTGTTGTTGTTCTTTTTTAATAGCTTTATTGAGATATATTTCACACACTACTATATTCAGCCTTTTAATGTTTACAATCCAGGGTTTTTAATATATTCACAGAATTGTGCAACCATGATTCCAGAAAGGTTCCTCACCCAAAAAGAAACCTTGCACCTGTTAGCAGTTACTCTCCATTCATCTCTTCCCACAGCCCCTGGCAACCACTAATCTACTGTTTGTCTCCCTGAATTTGCCTGTTCTGGACTTTCATACAAATGGAATCATATATGTGGCCTTTTGTGACTGGCTCCTTTCTCTTAGTATAATGTTTTCAAGGTTCATCCATGCTGCAGCATGTATCAGTACTTCATTCCTTATTATGGCTAAATAATATTTTATTGTAAAGATATATCACATTTTGTTTATCTGTTCATCAGTTGGTGGATACTTGGGTTGTTTCCACTTGTTGGCTGTCATGAATAATGCTGCTATAAACATTCATGAACAAGTTTTTTGTGGACATATGTTTTCATTTCTCGTGGGTATATACCTAGGATTGGGATTGCTTGGTCATATGGTAACTCTATCATTAATTTTTGAGGCACTTCCAAACTGTTTTCCAAAGCATAATTGTACATTCCCAGAAGCAACATGAGCAAGTTTTCCACATCTTTACCAGCACTTATTATTGTTTTTCTTTTTTATTATAGCCATCCTAGTGGGTGTGATGGGGTCTCTTATTGTGGTTTTGATTTGCATTTCCCTAATGACAATGATGTCGAGCATCTCTTCATTTGTCATTGGCCTTTTGTATATTTTCTTTGTAGAACTGTCTATGCAAATCCTTTGCCCATTTTTCAATTGGGTCATTTTTCTTTTTATTGTTAATCTGTAAGTCCTTTATATAAACTAGATACAAGTCCCTTATGAGATATATGATTTGCCAATATTTTTTTCCCATTCTGAAGGTGGTCTTTGCACTTTCTTGATGGTGTCTTTTGAGGTATAAAATTATTTAATTTTGATGATGTCAAATTTATCCATTTTGTCTTCTGTTCCTTATGCTTTGGGTTTCGTATCTAAGAAATCATTGCTTAGTCTGAGGTCATGAAGATTTACTCCCATGTTTTCCTCTGGGAGTTTTATAGTTTTAATTCTTAGATTTGGGTGTCTGATCCATTTTGAGTTAGTTTTTGCATGTGGTGTGAGGTAGGTGTCCAACTTCATTCTTTTGCATGTGGATGTCCAATTCTTCCTGCACCATTTGTTGAAAAGACTATTATTTCCCTATTGAATTGTCTTGTCATTCTTGTCAAAAATCAATTGATGAGAAATGTTAAGGGTTTATTTCTGGAATCTACCCCTCCATCTCACTTCAAATATAACTGATAAACACAAAAGAATGCAGGCAGAGAAAATGAATCGAGGAAATGGAAATTCTCTCTGTGAGTACAGCACAACTGGCCAGCTTTGCCTTCCCTGCCTTTCAGTCCCTGGAGTGTTTGGTGGGCTTTCCACTGATAGGCACCAGCTAACGGGAATTGACACTTGAATGTCACTAATGGCCTCCTACGGACCAAACTAAATTGCCCTGCTTTCAGTGTTGTCCCCTGCCATTTGACATTACTATCACCTCTCCTTGAAAGTTGGCTTTGTTCTCCCCCTACCTCTCTGTCTGTTCTTCTTCATCCTACTTCAGTAACTATTTTTTTCCTCCACTCATCCATATCTTAAAATTTGCTGTTCCATGGGGATCTGTCCTCAGCCCTCTCTTTTTATTTATAGACTTCTGGTTGCCATCCAATATCCATTCATATCCTTTTTGCTACTAACAGAACCTCAGTTTTTAGTGAGACACATTGCTTCAAAGCTAACTACACTTCCCAACTTCACTTGCAATTTTTTATAACTATGCGACTAAATCCTGGCTGGTGTTATGTAAGCAAAAGTGTTGTCTGAATCTGGGAAATCCTTAAAAGGCTAGGGTATGCATCCTTATTTTGTGAGTCCTCTTCTTGGCAGTTAAACTGGACAGTTCAGATGGCTGAAGCCCCAGCTGCCATATTGGACTGTAAGGATGAAGGCCATTCCCTATGAATGGCAGAATAGACAACACGAAGGAGCCTGGGTCCTTGATGACATTATGAAGCTGCCACAGCATCCCGAGACAGCCCACCTCTGGACTTCTTTTTTGTAAGAGAAAGGGGGAAAGGCTTTTACCATTTTTAAGTCACAGTTATTTCAGATTTTTTAAATTCTATGTAGTGAACCTACTTATAACTGATAAACCTTCTAAAGGCTATACATTCATCAATCACTGAATAAATGTTTATTGAGTATCTACTACCTTTCAGACACTGTGCCACGTATTATGATGATGTAGTGTCCAAGCCCATGAAGTCCACAGCCTAACTGGGGAGACATAATACATATAATTACATAAGAATTCAAATGGTAATTCCTATAATAATAACATTATAGAAGATGTGCAGCGTGCCAGGGCAATATGGGGGGTAAAACAATTAATTCTGTCAAAATTCTTAAGAAGTTTCCTAGAGAAAGCAATGTCCATATTAAGACTTGATGGAGTTTGTGATTAGGAGAGGAAAATCCTCTTAGAGGATGTGGGATTTACAAATGTACAGAGGTGAAAGTTTGTGGTTAATTTAAAAAATGACTTAGTAGATGTGGCTAGAAAATAGGCTGGTGTGTGTGTGAGAGAGAAAGAGACAGAGAGACAGAGAGGAGGCCAGAGCCTGGGAAACAGCAAAGTAAGAGGAGCAAATCGGAGGAGGAACAGCAATAGAGGGTGTTGCAGGGAAAATAAGAGTTTAGGGTCTTACATTTCAAATTGAGAATTTGCATTTTAGCTTATGAATTGGAGATAGAAAGTTATGTTCCAATTCTAATGTCAACTCTATTTTGGCTGCTTAATCTACTATGTTGAAAAGAATCATGAATCCATATCTGAGATCATCAGGAAACAGTGACTTGAAGTATTATAAATACCTGCATAAACTTTGGAGGTGTGATAGTTAATTTTATGTGCCAACTTGGCTGGGCCACAGTGTCCAAAAATATGGTCAAACATTATTCTGGAAGCTTCTGTGAGGGTGTTTTGGATGAGATTAACATTTGAAAGAAAACGTTTTATAATTTCTCACATGTTAATAATATTCTATCCCCCTGTATTAGTCAGGGTTCTCCAGAGAAACAGAACCAAACAAATGTGTATATATACAGAAAAAGATTTATTAAAGAAATTGGCTCATGCAATTGTAGAGACTGGCAAGTCCAAAATCTGCAGGATGGGCTGGCAGGCTGGAGACCCAGGGACGAGCCGATGCTGCAGTTCAAGTCCAAAGGCTGTCAGCTGCAGAATTCACCCTTGCTCAGGGAAGTTCAGTCTTTTATTCTATTCAGGCTTTCAACTGATTGGATGAGGCCTACCTACATTATGGAGGGAAATCTGCTTTACTCAAAGTCCACTGATTAAAAGTCTCATGTAAATGGCCACTGCCTCAAGACTTCTGGAAAAAGTAAATGGGAAGGGAAGGTGACTTTTTGGGTGGGAAGATGACTTCTAAGAAATCCTTCAAAAGATATGCAGCCTCCAACCACTTCTCAGCCCCTTTGCTGGTACATTCTGATATAGATCACCATCTTCTCTATCCCGGATACTGCAATATCCCTCTAACAGTCTCTCTTCTCTTCTTCCCTTGTGCCTCTAACAACTACTTTCGTAATCGCTAAAAGAGACACTTTTGAAACATAAATAAGATCAATTTAGTCTTTGGCTCAAACTCTTCAAAGGCTCCCAACCTGAGCAAAAGCCAATGTTGTCACAGTGGCCTATAAGGCTGTACAGGGTCTGTCTCTACCCCACTAACTCTCTGACTTTACTTACTGTCTCCAATCATACCTGGCACAAATCAGGACCTTTCACACTTGCCCCTCCGTCTGCCTGAAATACTCTCAGCCCAGAAAGCCACAGGACTCACTCTCTCAACCCTTGTAAACTTTGGGGTTAATGCCATTTTCTCAGTGAGGACTACCCCACCCACCCTATTTACAATGGCACCCCTTCACTCTCCCCTTACCTTGTTTTCTTTTTCTCCTTTCTGTTTCAATAGCACTTAGGAACATTATAGGTGCTTAACTATTTGCTGAATCAGTACAGATTATACCTTTAATTTGACCTTTTTCCAAAGGCTTAACTCCATTGCCTGGTCAAAGACCCTTTAAGGGCCACAGTCTTAACATCTGCTAAGGCTTCAGTTTTGCCACTGCTGCTTCAGTTTGGACACAAAAGCAGTTGGCTTTTTCACCCCTGTAAGTGTATGAATTACGGGACTCCCAGTTCTTGGCCATAGGTAGAGAGTTCCTCCTTTAGTAAAGGAGATAATCTTCTGTCTTTCCAGTTCTGCTTGGTGACTATCTAAATCCAGCTTCAATGTCTCTATCTTAAGACTTCTCTAAAAGTATCAGGTAGCAGACAACACTCTTCACATTCTGAATGTGTTGTCCTTTTCCCCTCATGTTCTGACTTCAGTCTATAGGTGGTGTGCCTTCCAAGAGGACAGCTTGTTCATGCTTTACTGTTATGTTACAATGGTCACTGGCTCTCTAGACTACAATATCTGCACCACCCACTACCCAGTGCCCCCACTATGCCATTGCCACATTTTAGTTTTTATTATTGCAGCCTTCCACTTCTAGTACCAAATCCTACCATATAGTTAGAAATGTTTAGTTGCACATAATAGAAAAAATACTGGCTTAAACAAAACAGAAGTTTATTCATCTCTCATACAACAGAAGACATAAGAGAGCCAGGCTTCTTCCAGTGCTCAGCTCCAACAAACTAAAAGTATGGCCTTCGTTCTCAGGTTCCAAACAATATGCTAGAGTTCCAGACATAACCTCCTTTTTCCAGGTAGTGGATGAAGGAAAGGGGCATGAAAAAAGCAAGAGACTTCTTTAATGAGACTTCTAGGAATGCACAGGCAACAATTATGCTTATATCTTATTGACTAAATATTAGTCACATGGCCATACCCAGATTCAAGGAAGGATGTGAGATGAAGTCTTTTACCATGGAGGAAATATGTCTACCTAAGAATCAAGATTCTAGTTTCTAACAAAGAAGGAAAGAATGGATATATAGGGACAGCTAGCAAACTCTGCCATGAGAATCAATCCATTAACCTTCCAAGAGAGGAAGACAGACTATAGAATGCTATTGTAATCATTTGAATCTGGAAGACTCTCCAAGCATTACTGCACATCATCCTATAACTTTGAGAATTATCTATCCTAGAGTATACAGTTAGCCTCATAACATGCTGCTAAAAGACCAACAACCAAATGAGACACGACATCCAGCTGGACCTCTCCCATCCATCACAGAGTGTAGTATGGTTTATGTCAAACAAAATGTTCAGACAGATTAGCAAAGCTGTTGTTCACTTGAACTAAAATGTGGGGAACATGACATACAGTGTTAAAGCACTACTCTTGACACAGTTCCCCACTATCCCTTCCAAATTAGAAAAAAACCGCTAAGCATCATGTTCTTTGCCTTTGGTTAAATATCATACCCTCCTGAAATACTGAAAGGAATGAGTATAAACAAACTTCAAACCAAAAAATAAAATTAAGATCTCTAAAGCAGTTACAGTTTCAAAATACTAAATAAACACATTATTTGAAAAACTATGCTGTGGAATTAAGGAGAATTGGCAGAAACATTTTAATTAACTCTACTGTTAGATTCCAAGAAGCTAAACCCAACTTACGTTCAAGAATCAAAGAAATTTCATGAGTCAAATAACTTATTTTCAGAGAATCACATCAATCAGAATGTATGACCTTTCTGGCAGCTGAAAAGTGCAAACCTGTGATGCTGGATCACATCTACGTACTTCAGTTGGCTTCCTTGGGCTAAGCAGGGTGTTGCAGGAGGCTGAGGCTCCCTTGCCAGTGCTCACGTTCCAGTTGAATATTCATTAAAGTTTAAGGGCAACCCAACCCGTTTGGAGGAAACGAGATGGGTTCCACAAATGCAGGCAAGCCTTGTAAATAAAACGAATCCAAACTCTGTAGATTTGTGATTTCAACTCAAGAAGACAAACAAATCTACAGGTTTCTGCCCAGGAGTGTTTCTAAATTGCCAAGGAGAAAACTAGTAGCATAACCACAGTGGAGGAGGAGCAATAATTTCCAAAGAAATTTTTAGAAAAGAAGAAAGAAAATTCCGGGAAAAGACTATCACCCCTTCGAATCTTGACACTGGATCAAATCTGAAAATTGTGAGAGATTAATTTGGGATATAAATAATTCAACCCCCCTTGTGAAAAACAGAAACTTCAATTGTGAAAAACAGAAACTTACAGAGTGCATACTATACTGGGGTTGTACTGAATTTTTTTTTGTTGTCAAAAACATACTTTTGAGGGGCCAGCCCAGTGGTATAGTGGTTAAGTTCGCATACTCCACTTTGGTGGTACAGGGTCTGAGCGTTTGGATCCTGGGCATGGACCCACACACCGCTTATCAAGCCATGCTGTGGCAGGTGTCCCAAATATAAAGAAGAGGAAGATGGGCACAGATGTTAGCCCAGGGTCAGTCTTCCTCAGCAAAAAGAGGAAGATTTGCAACAGATGTTAGCTCAGGGCTAATCTTCCTCACCAAAAAAAAAAAAAAAAAAAAAAACCGAAGAAAGAAAAACACACTTTTGAGCACAGAAGATTGTTAGGGCAGTGTTTATGTCACTGAGAAGGAGAACCTTTTAAAACAGAAAATCCAAAACTATAAAGGAGAAAACATTGACACAATATATATTTATGTTACGGCAAATGTTTAGAAGTGATAGACTAGAAAAACCCATGCAATGTAACTGACAGACATAAGGTTAATATGTATGTCTAGTGTAAATTATCCTAGAATTTATTAAGAAACCATAAGCCCAGGAGTAAATGGGCAGAAAATATGAACAAACCCATCAGAGGAGGAATTGCAAATCCTCTGTAAACATGAATATTGACTCTCTGTTCTGCTTCATATTCCAGATAGGTCCAACCCTTTGGAGAAAAGGTCAGGGTCAACCACAGCCTAGGCAGGAAAAACTATACATGGCATCAAGAGAGTTAGTTTCTTCCTTTTTCCAATCCAAGGTTCCTTTAAGATAGCAAAGTCTGTGAAAAAATGCATGGATTTGCTACAATATTTATCACCTATACTGCCTTGATGAGTTACCAGGAAAAGCAACAGACCAGCATCATTGAGAAATTTTCTCTCAAGAGTACAGATTAAATTTAATCCTTTAATAGATTCATACTCTATTCTCCTCACTCATGTGAGGTAATATCTCCTCACTAATCTCCCCTGACCTCTCACCCCTACCAAAGTAGTAAAGTCATGTATGGCCCCACCTCCATTTTGGACTGAGTCCTTTGTAAAAAGTGTATAGTCTTGGACAACCAAAATGGTAACACATGCAATATTCTACTATATTGTCACCTATTGATGCCATCTATTTTTACAATCATAGGTTTATTTTGATTTTCTATTTTTTTCTGGAGTTGATTTTGCCATATTTTAGAAAATGATCTACTTTATCGAAGTCTTCAAATTTCTCAACATTAAAGTTTTTGCTGTATATTATGTAACTTCAATATATTTAACTATCCCCTATTTTTATTCCAAATATTGTTGTGTTTGCCCTGATCAAAGTTGCCAGAGTTCTGTTTAATTGGTGTAGTCTTTTCAATAAACTAATGGTTGCTTTATTGATCCTTTTTAGCATATTTTTCTTCTAGTTCATAAATGCGATTCTTTTATTTCCTTCTTTCTACTTTGTATATTTTAAATATATTTTTTAATCTTCTGTATATTATGACTTTTGACATCTAAAAAAACCTTTCCAGCTGGAGAGAGACTGTCCTTCCTGTGGCTAGTTAATTCTTAGAGATAGCAGAGGATCCATCAAGGAGCATGCCTTTGATAGGCAAACTAACCAATTCAGAGCCAAACCTCCTCTACCTGGCTCTTACACCCCAGGAGGCAATATTCCTCTGCTGTAATCTTTCAAGGGCCAGACACCAGGCAACTAGGAACCACTTCTATAGCCCAGAGTCTTTTGAAATTATTCAAACTAGCCAATCCTAAACTGTTCACCTTGCCTTGCTTTGCCTTGCCTTTCCTGCAGAAACTGCAATAAAGGCAATGGCCTAAACCTTCCCCTGGCTCCTGCTTCTGCCTCCTAACCACCCTGGTTTCTTTTCCATGTGCCCTGCATGTGTCATGCCACCTGTATCGAGGACCTGTGAGTATGATAAACTTTGGTTGGAATCTGGGTGATCTCTTTAGACTTATCTTCTAGTTCACTAATTCTCTCTTCGTCTGTATCTAATTTTCTGTTAGTCCATCCATTTAGTTTTTAATTCCAAAGATATATGTTTCTAGTTCTATCCAGATTTTTTTCAGATATTCCTAGCCATTTTTTGTAAATCTTGTTCTGTATTCATATTTTTAATTCTCATTTATATCCTTTAAGCATTTTAAACAAATTTATTTTCTATATCCAATAATGTCAATGCCTGAGGTTCCAGAGGGCTAATTTCTGCCATTTGTTTTGTTTCTCTTTTTGCTTTTTTTCTCTTCTGACTCTAGGTTGTATAATATGTTTCCTCAGATGATTTCTAATTTTGGATCACGAGTTCATGTCTGGCTGTGCTCTATCTGTGGGAATCTGGTTTGTGTATCTATCAAGAGAGGATTTGCTTTTGCTTCTGTCAAGATATCCAGGACATTAGGAACCTAGGGGATAGTTTTAGGTAAGTTTCTAAGACTGAGTTTCCTAAAACATGCAAGAAGTATAAATTCAATCACTGAAACTGTACCAGGGTAGACCACTGCTTCCCATTTCTAAAGGAAGACTTTTTTCACCTGTGTTCAGGCTTAGATTATTAGCCACTTTTCTTTCTCAATAGACATTTTTTCCTGCCCCCACCCTCTTCCCTGAGCATGTGTCTCAGTTCCATAGCACACTTTTCACACAGGACCAAGTCCTTGTTACCTGACCTAAGGTGGCTAACAGAATGTAAGCTTCTAAAATGGCAAGTTCCCTAAGGTCAGATGCAAATTCAGCATCAGCTACCACCTTCATATAGGATCCCATATATACCTAGGGGGTACATAATCCTCACCAGGCCATTCAGAGTTCTTGTATTTTTTTTTTTTCACCTGGAATGTAGAAAAAAACTCATCTGCACTAGTGGTAGGAGAAGTAAACTGTGAAGTTTTGAAGCTATTGATGTCCATGCTCTACTTCATGTGGATTAAGCTGTCTTTCAAAGGAGAGAACAAGACTAAGGTGCAGAGTGATGCAAAGATGAGAGATGGTAACAGAGTGTCCTGGAAATGTAAAGTTTCTGCTTCTACTTGTTCTTGAATCTTAGAAGATGCAGTTGTGTCTGTACCTATTCCACAATTCATTAATTCTCTTCTTTTAATTGCTGAAGAACCAAGTACACTTCTAGTAAAATTTCCTTTGGTGTAAACTAGTTCAGACTATGTTTCTAAAGTTTGCAATCAAAGGAGTCATGACTAATACACAATTATTTTGTTTTGCATGCCGATTTCTTTATAATATCCTACAAAGCCCACCTACTGCATGGCAATGAATATTGTTTAATTAAATTGACTTGCATACAATGGACATATTAGCTTCACTCAGACTGAAATTAACTTGTGGTTTGGTTCCAGACTACTTCCAGTTGATGCCACTATGTTTCCACTATCAGGATCATAAGAAATGAGGCAACCTAAGAACTGACTCAAAATAGTTTCAGTCCCCAAGATGGACCAAAAATTATGCTCCCTTCCTCCACAAAACTCACATACTTCCCTAAGGAACACTGAGAATCAACCTAGATATGATACAAATGTTCAAGTACTAATCTGAACTGTCTGACTATTCAAAATCTTTTCCTAAAGTCTCTGGAATGGAAAGATCTCACAGAAACAGAAAAGAGAACACACTGTTAAATCAATGACTAAGTGTACATAAGCAAAGGAGTGATAGTCTGCAGCAATTGATCAGGTAATTTATGCCCAAATTTGCTATTGTATAAAAATACCTTTGTGCCTCAAATTAGCCATGTTGTTTATCATTAGTGATCAAATCTTTGGCATTGCTTTTCACCCCTTGGATGCACAGAACAATGCAATGGGCCACGGGTCAGAATGGAGCTAGGGGTTTAGAAATTAAATCTTTGTGCTACTTTGGAAGTTGGCTCTCATGTAATGAATGTGTAATAATAAAGGGCTTATTCTCATCACTTCTTTCCATGCTTAAACTCTAATTTGTAAAATGCATCTTTGTCTAGCAGTCCTATATAGACTTATCCTCACTCCAAATATTAAGACCAAGGTTTATTTCCTATACAAATATATTACTCCACTAAATTTTGAAAAGCAAAGAAAGAGAAGAAAATGACATGAAAGCCAAAATGCATCATTTTGAAATATCTTTTCAGCTTTTCACATACTAACATTTTTATTTAAATCACAGATTATGCATTTCAAGATGAAGTGTCCCCATTCCTAACCCATTATCCTCCCACGTCCCTTCTCAAACTTCAGAATTTATCTATTTGTTCTTTTGGAAAATACAAATCTTCTGAGAGACCCGCTCACTGGCTGTTTTAGTCCTCTGTCTTTGAGAAATGGGGTCCTTCTGGGTGGAAGCTTCTCAAGGGATTTTTCCGAAGGAACCATACCACATTGAAGTGACCGCTCAGGCAATTATTCTAGGAAAACTCTCTCTGTGAGTTGGCCAGACAGGATGAAATAATTTTCTTTAAACTCTAAAGAGAAGAATAAGACACTTGGGAAGGAAAAGGGATGAGGTGCCAAAAAGAATTTCCCCACACAGAAGAAGGAGTGGTCGAGGACCAAAGCAGAAGATAAATCACAAGGTCTCGGCCTGCCCTCTCTAACGAAGCCTGCTCTGGAGCTTTACTTTGTTCTCTCCATAGTTCTCCTTGGACTTACAGCCTGATTTTTCAGTATAAAATGAAAATAACCAAAATGAATAAATTCCTTTTCTGGAAGATGCTATCTACTAGTCAAGGCATTAAAAGTCCAGCATATGTGATATATTTGACCTACTGAAAATAATACACCACTAGAACTAGTGAAGTCTATTTCTGTAATGAGCAAAACTTCTTGGCTTAGTCCTTCAATATTTTATCAGTATGCTCTGAAGTATTTCCTTTAAGTGAAATCCTTGCCATGAAGAGTTTTTAAATTTAGAAGATAACTTTAATTCCCATGAGAAATTATCACTGAGAATTATAAATATCATTAGCACTGAGAGAGACTGCAAAACCACTTCTCATTTTGCAAGTAAGAAAACGAAGACCTAGAAAGATGTCAAGTTCACTCAGCTGGTTAGTGGCAGGGTCACTGCCAGAACCCAAGTGTCCATGATTCATAGCCCACTATTCTAACTATCTGATCACCACCTAGTATTCTGCTAAGTAGGATAAAGATATAATAATGATTCATGCAGCTACAATTGTTAAATTATTTCTGTAAGGATACTAGGTATAAATTCAAGAATTGCAAATTTTGTCATCATTTCTCAGTGGGAAGTAGTGATAAATTTGGCTTATATTAAACAATTTTACTGAGTCAATGCCTTCACTATGTTTTATTTTTTCTATTCAAACATTAAAGTCAAAATCTCTGACCATAATAAATACATAAAGAAATTAATTCCACTTCTACATTGTCAGCAAGAGTACTACAGCCATCTTAACTGCTATGAAAAGCAGATAGTAAACTAATTCTCAAAGGTAATCTTAATAAACTTAGGTTGACAATGAAATAGATCACAGAGAATATATTATGTGTTGTGACTCTGCAATATATATTCCTAAACAAACACTTGGCTTATGAAGTAGGTTTTCATTGCTACTGTTTCTCCTAAACTAATATCACTTCTAAGAAGGTCTAAATGGGAAGAAATTTCAGATTATCCTCCGTATAAAATATGTCTCTGAATTCTATGGTTGAAAAAGGAGAAATAATACTGATGTTAACCTAAGTGACATAAAATAACAAGAAAGTCAGAATTGATTGGAAATGGCACATTTGGGTGTTTTTCACAGTCACTAATGAAAACCATACAGTATTTGTGTAAACAATACACTCAAAAAAAGTGACCTTAAACTTTAGACATGTAGCAAATGAGAAATTTCCCTGGAAATGATAAACATTTGAATAACAGCTCAAAAGCTGCTGAGTATGGAACTTGAAACTGAAAATAAAGCAGACAATGAGGAAATCTGAGGGCTAGGCACGAGGGACACCAAAATCGAAACCACAGTCTTTGCACTCAAGTTGCCTCATGTCTAGTTGGCAGGCAGAAATGTAAATGCAACCCACATGTTGGCTGGGGTAACTCTATCCTTTGAGAGTTCCTATAAAATGGGACGAAATCCATGGGGTTTGTATTCTGAGGCTAATTCCTGATTCTGATATCTTCTTGCTAAATTATCTCCTCGCCATCATTCTACCCTGCACTGCCTAGATTTTCAATAGAGTCCCCTGCCTTTGATTTCAACTGAAACATCACTTGCACAAGGCATTTGTAGGTGGCAGACTTTACTGAAGGTTTGTGGCAATGAGGGAAGGAGTGTTATGCCACAAAATCAAACAGCAAAGAACTTGATCGTGGAATTGGAGAGATCCCTGTGCTGAAGTGTCATTTGGCCACTTTTTTCTGGTCACTGTTGTCCATTTTCCCACTTTCCCACTATCCTCTTCCTTCCCTACCCTCTCTTCTCTCTCCTGCTTACCCCTCAAGCCCCAATTCTCTTTAACTTCTTTAAATAGTTTTTTCTTTATTTCACTGGCTTCTTCTAGAGTATGCCTCCATATCTTCCCCTAAAGCAATCTGTTAGGATGCTTTCCTAATGGAGACAGCTGCCTCTCTAAGAGGAGCTCTCGGGTCAGGTGTTAAAAATAACAAAGTTCTCCCTAGCAACATACATGACATGGAATAATAATTCCCATAAATCTCAGGCAGTACAAGCAGCAACAGTCTCAGAGTGAGAATGCAATGGAGGCCCCAGTTTTATTATCTGTATTTATAAAAGTTATCAGTTATCTGTTTTCTCACACAGTTATTGTGAGAATGAATTGATTTCAAACATGAACTCTGAGTTATATTCTAATGCCACATAAGCTCTTCAATGCTATGGCCATGTCTGGTCCATAGCAAGCCTTCACCTAATTTGACAGGCACTGTTCTAGACATACCACATGGCAGAAAAAAACTGAAAATGTTTCAGGAACAAAAAAAAAGCATCAAAGATGATCCTTTTAAAACATTTAGCTTTGAAACAGGCCACCATGGGGGTAGTCTAGGAAGAGTGAACAAAATGGCAAAGATATATAGGAAAGAAAACATATAATGAATTCATACTAGGGAGTAGTGATGGATAAATTAATACAAGTAGATTGCGCAGGGGCAAAGGCAGGATAGTGATTTTGGATTTAATTTAATAAATTGAAAAAAAAAATCATTGCTCTCCTGTGTAATATGGCTGACAAATGTCTTTGGTTGCATAATCTCATCAGAGCATCCAGAACATGAGATGTAAGAGTCTGTGCTTGCTGCTCTGGTCAAGCAATTCCTATAAAGTGGTTTTCTGCTTGGGACTCTACACTTTCAGGAACTTTGTAAGCTCCAACTCATTCAAAAGAGAAGAGTCGGAAGGGAGCCTGGAACTTGACACATGCGGAATGACAAAAAGGAACAAAGGTGCTTACCCAGTAGAATGGAAACTGCAAGGGGCCAATATAATAGACTGTGACATTCTTGAGAACATGGTTTGGCACTTTTGACCTTTGAGTTCTCAGTGCCTGCATATGGTTGCTTCTCAATAAAGGTCTGTTGAATGAATGAATGAATAATTGAATGGCCAGCTGTCATACAGAACAGAAATTAAATTTGTTCTTTGTGTTCCCAAAGGGCAGAGGGTGATGGAAGTTGTAGAGATATAGATGGCAGCTTGACATAAAGAAGACGTTTAACACGTATAAACCCTCAACAATGAATGGAACTGCTGCCACGGCTGGTCGGGTTTCCACTCACATGCTAGGGTGAGCAAGCTCGTGCTTGAAAGGGGATGATGTAAGCACCCCTTACACTCTGTGACCCTTGAGCTTAGTCACAAATTTTGAATTATTACCATGATATAGATCTCTTATAATGACGTGTGAGCATTTTGTTAATATACTTATGTATGTAGTAATAAACTGCTCTCAAAATTCTCTTCTTAAACTTAGTTTTCACACTGCCTTTCACTGTTTCATGAGTCACAAATTGCTGAGAAGAGACCGTACATATGTACATACATGGGCAACCCTCACAGCCACCATACACATATGTTAGATGAAGTTTCCGATTTATTCAGTGGAAGAATTCAAGTCTTTTCAGAAGTAATGTGGCCTCACCAACAAAGGCAGATGCAGCCTATCTTAACACACTTTTCTTTGCCCCTATTGCTCCTGAAGGGGGCATGTAATTGTTATTTAGATTTTTCTAGCAAGATAATGCCATGCCTTTCCCTTTTATGTTTGCACTTACACCTCCATCTTGGAAGAATTTTTTAATTAACAGTTATATTATTTTGTTTACTGAAACTAATCCTCCCACATCATTCTTGAACTAAATTTAGCACCAAAAAGGTATAACCTCATCTTGGAGAGAAAGCAAAGTCACTACCCAGATGTGGCTGAATAATACCTCTGCCTAGGCTTACCACAATTCCCTCAAATCTATTACTTTGCACAGTTATAAAAGTAACTTAACTCATATGTTTTTCCTAAGGAATTATCTTCTTTGAACATATTGTCTAGTAATTTCTTAATTCAGCCATTCTCTTTGATAGGTCCTGGGAAGTATGGGCAAAAGAAATCCTAGTGCCTGTGTAATCATGAGACTAGATAAAGAACCCTAAGAAGAACAAGGTAAAGAACCCTAAGAAGAAAAGATGAAGGAAATATGGAAGAGTTTTGTTTTTGATAACAAAACAAAAACGTCTTGCTATGGACTGAATGTTTGTGTCTCCCCCCACCCCCAATTCTTATGTTGAAGCCTAATCTGGTATGAGATGGTATTAGGAGATGGCGCCTTGGGGAGTTGATTAGGTCATGAGGCATGGCTCTCTTTCCACCATGTGAGGTTACAGTGAGAAGACAGCAGTCCATGAACCAGGAAGCCGACTCTCACCAGACACCAAATCTGCTGACACTTTGATCTTAGACTTCTCAGCCTCCAGAACTGTGAGAAATCAATGTTGTTTAAGACACCCAGTCGATGGTATTTTTGTTATAGCAGCCTGAACAGACTAAAATAAGTCTATTTTACGATACTTTGATATCTGTACAAGTGTTTGCTTAATAATGGCCATCTTTCTAAAAATTGTCAGAGCAAAGTTCTGATCCTTTTTAAAAAAGATAAAAAGCATGATAATTTAAATGACTACCTTTGGGCACTCCTGATTGTAACAACCGAATCTAAAAGAACCCGAACTTAGTTCTAAAAAAGATGAGAAACTGGGGCATTAGAGTACTTATTAAGGAGACTTAGGCAGCAGATTTATGTGTCAGCTGTGGTTTTAGGACTTATGACCCTATTTTTATGGCACAGAAGTTCATTTATTTATTAAATATTTATTGAATACCTACTCTGTGCCAGACACTGTCATGACTCTGCTTTATTCAAATAAAAATAGGACAAGATCTGTGTCATAAGGAGCTTCTAAAAAATTATACTACTTTATCATTCCCTTTCATTTTAACCCTAGCAATTCCTGCCTTGAGACATGATTAAATCATATATAAAATAGGACAAATTTTGGAAAAAAATTTTAATTATATCATAAGGAAACGTAGGTTTTGAACAAAACATTAATTACCTATAGATCATTGCTATTTTCACATTGATGCAATAGCTTAAAATTCTAATGAAAATAAATCTATTTAATTTAACATAATGGTTTAAAAGTCACTATCTCCCAAAGATTTCCCCCCAAATTCTATATAGATTAATCTCTCTCTCAGATTTTCTTTTTTTCTACACTCTGTAGAAATGGCCAGCAGAATGATCTGTGAAGAAGGAAGAGGGAAATAGATTTCACAGGAGAAGAAATCCAACCCATCATAGTAGTGAATGAATAGAGAAGATAACAATGACTAATCTCCAACCGTGAAAACAATAAAGAAGATAATGTTGTCTGGAAAGAAAAATTTTACCAAACTTTCATTTGATCTTAAGCAGCATTAATAGAACTCCAGTACACAGAGTCAAAATATGTGTCCCAAAGAACATTCGGACTGCAGTATGTAAGCAGTTGCTAAGCACAAACATGAAACAAAGACTCTCGTCATGGAGGGATGATTTCCATAGTGATATGTAAGTTAATGAAACACTGTCTAATACAAGACTTCTCAAGATCTTTAATTTTCTAGTTAAAGTTACATGTTATAACCTTCCGCAAGGAACATATAATTTTCTACATTTATGAAATGTGCTTGCCTATGGAAACATTTTCATGAAGAAACACCTTGCCAAAGTTTCCAGGAAATACAGACTCAGGTATTGGGAGGCTAAAGGAAATGACATAGATAAAGTACCCATTTCAGAGCCTGGAGCAGAGCAGGCACTCACTGAAAGGTGGTGGCAGTTGTGACAGTATTGGAGGTGTTGTCGCTGTAATCACTGGACAAGGAAAGTCATCGATTTTATGATGGCCGGCCAACACCTGAAACACACATAAACAAACAGAGGGCAGAGGGGAACTAGCAGATTTTGAGTACTACAACATGCTAAGCATGCAAATCCACTATCATCTAATTATTACAACCATACTATGAGGTAGGTTTATTATGTCAGTTTTATAGATGAAAAAGCTGAGGCTCAAAGCATGCTAACAGTAAGTAAACGATAGGCCTATCTGAATTCAGAATTAATTCTCCATTGTCAAATCTCATTAATTTCTTAAATACAATCTTGATTTTATACATTACAGAGCTTTTTTTGTTTGTTTGCATTTGCCTTATATTACACCAAATGAAGCAATGCAAAGAGGACCACTCTGGGGAATAAAACAGAGCTGAGGGTGCATCTCATTTACTTACTGTGTTTACTTACTGCCACTTACTAACTGTGTTACCTTAGGCCTTAGTTACTCATCATAAAATGGAAATAGTCATTCCTTAATTCCTTCCTTCCTACTTTCTTTTCTTCCTCCCTTCCTACTTTCCATCCTTCCTTCCTTCCACATAATACCAGTGATTTTTGAGCAAACCAAGTGAAGAGAAGAGTTGAAAGAAGTAAAGTTAGGGGGCTAAAGCAAGATAATGGAGGGCATTCTAGGCCACGGGGGAAAGTTGAATATTATATTAAACATAAGGAGAAACATTGCAGGATTTTAAAAGCAAGGGAGGAGCATCATCACATTATCATTGAAAAGATCCTCTTTGCTGCTGTTTGAAGAATGGATGGGGGCAGCTGTGGGAGGTTCAGAGTGAGGCACAAGAGTGAAAGTAGAGAAATCAGTTAGAGGTTGATGTATTCAGAGGTAAGAGATGGTGGAGGCCTGGAGGAAGAGGGTGGCAGTGGACATGAGGTGAAGAAGAGAGTTTCAGATATATTTTCAAGGTAGAATCAATAAAACTTGCTGATGTATGTGATATCTAGTTTATCAGAAAGGAAGGATTCTTAGATTTTTGGCTTGAATAACTTGATATAACACTGTGATTTTTACATGAAGAGAAGAACAGGGGGTTGAGAAGACAGACATGCAAGGGGAAAAATCCAGAATTCCATTTGGGATCTGTTAAGTTGGAGAATCTGAGATACATCCAAGGGGAGATGCCAGGTAGACATTTGGACATGAGAATAAGGAGCTCAGGGTAGAGATGTGGGCTCCAATGTAAATGTGGGAGTCATTAGCACAAGAGAGCTCACTTTCTTGGGGACTGATGAGATCACTTATGACAAAGGCTAGAGATGGAAAAGATGACAGCCTGTGACCAAGTCCTGAGTTACTCCAAATGAGACGGTCAGAGAAGGAGCCAGCAAAGCAAAAAAAAAAAAAAAACAAAAAAAAAAACAAGAATGGACTATGGAAAGAAGGAAAGCAGGAGAGAGCATTGTTTCCAAACTAAGAGAGTGAAGCCCTACTAAGTGACAGGCACAGGGGTTACAAAAGTAGTGAATCACTGAAGGTGTTAAATGGAGGATATTTTGAAATATTAACTCCCTCTTCCCCTAGGGTGGGATGCACAGTACAGGTGATGCTGTGGCCCATGGGAGAAGAGGGACACTTCCTCCATGTGGATGGATGCAAGTATGGGTTGGTTTAGAGATGAGAAGACAAGGGAGATCATGTCTGATGGTGACAATTTTCCCAGTAAAGTACGAAGCTATTAAATCAGATCAAATCTCAGATACATGGAACCACGTTAAAACAAGGACAATGTTTCAATATGCATGAGTCTCTGTACCAAGGTACCCTGCAAAGTGAGGACTGTCTGTATAACTATGTAAATGGGCATACTGGCAACAAAGATGGCAAAATTTCAAAATATACCACAGTATAAGAACAAATGAGCTTTCTGTCAAAGCTGAGCCTATTAAGTACTTCACTGAACCAAAGAATGTACTGTTAGCTGCTTTGAGGGCAGTCTTCCTAAAAGGGGCCTGTGGCCCAAAAGAAAAAGGGAGCGTTGACAGGGAATAAGTGAGAACTTTCCTTCCTCATTCCTCTTTCTTTCCCTGTAACTTTCACTTTGCTCAAGGCCATTATCACACTCACAGTGAGAGGACAGCCTAGGGACTCTGCACCTCAGGATAATTAGCAGACAGAGAGGGGCAAGTTGTTTGAGTTTATAGAGAGACCCTGACCTTCTTTTCTATATATTTTTTTGAGGTAACATTGGTTGGTTTCTTAATCTGATTACACCTGGTGACTGGAATGGTGTAGCAAGAGTTCAGCTGAGATACCTGTAGATAAAAATCCATCTCCAGAATGTGAAGGAAGACATAGTTTGAGATCCTGGTAAGCAAAGAACCACTGGTGATGCAAGTATAAAACTGGAGAGCTGATGTGCACTTTGGAAATGCCATTTCTAAACTAATATGTACATCCAGTTTCACAAACTAAAGTCATATGTAACTTTATTAAGCTGAGGGAATGAGTGTATTTATAAAGTATTCATAGCTTCTCCAAGTTTTCCCATAACTTGGAATTGACCTTCCTTTTAGTCCCTGGGGCTCTAAACTGAGTTTTAAGAAAAACTTTTCAAGCCCAGGGACACCTTCTAGACTGAAATTGCCCACTGTTCCTCCTTCAACATCACAGCGAGCTCCCGCTTCTTTCATCTCAGTTATATTTGGCACCCGGATCCCAGGCTCCTCTCTCAAATTGAAGAGGTTGCTCTTAAAATTGGATGGAAAAAAACAACAATCAGATACCACTACCCACCTATCAGAATGGAGGAAATTCACTACACTGACAGCACCAAATGCTGTTGTGGATGTGGAACAACAGCAACTCTCATTCATTGCTAGTAGGAACGCAAAATGGTAAAGCCACTTTGGAAGACAGTTTGGCAGTTTTGTTTTTTTTTACAAAATTAAGCATACTCATTATACAATCCAGAAATCATGTTCCTTGGTATTTACCCAATAAGTTTAAATTTTATGTCCACATAAAAACCTTCACGTGGATGTTTATAGCAGCTTTGTTAATAATTGCCGAAACTTGCAAGCAACCAAGATGTCCTTTAGTCGGTGAATGGATAAATAAACTGGTACATCCAGACAATGGAATATTATTCAGAGCTAAAAAGAAATGAGCTATCAAGCCATGAAAATAAATGGAGGAATATTAAATGCATATTACTAAGTGAAAGAATCCAATCTGAAAAAGCTCCATACTGTATGATTCCAACTATATGACATTCTGGAAAAGGCAAAACTACGGAGACAGTAAAAAGATGAGTGGTTGCCAGGAGTTAAAGGGGAGGGAGGCATTAACAGGGGGAGGACAAGGGATTTTTAGGGCAGTTAAACAATTCTGTATAATTCTACAATGATAGATACATGTCATCATACATTTGTCAAAACCCATAGAATGTACACCACCAAGAGTTAGGGTTCACCAAGAGTGAGCCCTAATGTAAATTATGGACTTTGGGTGATGATGATGTGTCAGTGTAGGTTCATTGATTGTAAGAAATGTGCCACTTTGGTGGGGGATGTTGATAGTCTGGGACCCTGTGCATGTGTGGTGGTAGGAAGTATATGAGAACTCTGTGAGCTTTCTGCTCAATTTTTCTGTGAACCTAAAACTACTCTAAAAAATACAGTCTATCAAAAAAACAAAATGGGTAGGAAGCTACCATTTCAAAAAGTATTCATCTGACTAGCTGAAAACTCCTATATCTCTCTCAGCTATAGGGCTTGCTATGGCCACTCGAAAACAGTCTTATTTGAATCTCTCCTTAGCTGAGTAATAGAAAAAAACCTTTAAACCTTATTCTTTAGTGACTGTAGTTTCCCTGGAGGTTCTCTGCACTGCCCCCCCACTCCCATATAGTCTCAGTTCAAATAGGTTATAATATATTCTTACATATTTCGAGGATAATCCATGTTCTGGACAGCACAGCAGTTGTAATTCATTGATTTTACATTTTTATAATCTCCAAATTAAAAAAAAAACACAGGTGAAAACAAAAATGCTATGAAGTCCTAGTTTGGGATGATTTTTAAAAGTTTATTATTTAAATCTGTCTTTATTTTGAGAAAGTGACTTCAACAGGTCATGGTGGGCCTGAATTCAGACAGAACAAGCCCAAATTCCATCGCTCACTGCCATGCTAAACAGGAAGGAACGCATAAAACTGTCAGGCCATTTCACTGAAAGGTCTGTATTGGAGTTTAAAAAAAAAGGAACATTTCCAGTGGTCATCTGGAAGGTTTTATTTCATTTGTTTGCCTTATAAAATCGTGCTTGGTCATCTTATTAAAAGACAACCTTGCTATAGAAAACACAAGCCTGCTCCATGAAATTATGCATCAACAAATATTGATTTGCACCAGATTGGACCGTGGTTGCAGGAAGGCAAAGTTATGGCCCAAATAGTCCCATTGATTCAGGATAGAAGAACTGTGTCTTCTGTCTGTTTTGACTCTCCAGGATTTCCCTAACTTTTCCCTCATCAAAAATATATCAGTCTGCGGACTGAGGTGTTGAATAAATGTGCCAGTAGGTGTGAAGCACTGGGCAGGAGTGGAGAGCTCTTTGCACTTCCCTGTAAAGTCTTGCCCGCCACTGGCAACCTTGCCCTGCCTTGCCTTTCCTCTCTAGCCACTGCTCTGGCTTCACGCTAACTACTTTTCTTCACTAAGCTTTCACTCAAAGGCCATCTTACCTAATACCAGACAGAATAAAACAGACCCACTCTTTTATCCTCACAAAATGGTAGAATCAAGATAGATGTGGCACAGTGTGGTAATGTAGCAAAGGGTGTGTTGAACTTATTACCTATACACAGCAAGGCTTGATGAAATGTAGCTGACTCCTCAGTCCACACTCTTCATCTTTTTGCATTAAGGAAAGTAAATAGGTAACTACATTGCAGGGAGTTAGTATTATGAGAAGAGAACGCTACAAGGGTACAATAGAACATATTCACTCAAAAGATTCTTGGGGGGCAAAGAAGGCAGTCAAGGAAGCCTTTTTTGAGACATTACAACTAAACTAAGCCTTGAAGGATGGGAAGCATCTAACTCATGTAAGATGTAGAATGGATAAGATGTAGGCTCATAAGTCGGGAAGGGATCTTATTGTCCTCATTCATCAACTGAGGAAACTCAGAAAGATGAAGTAACTTTCTCAGGATCACATAGCTGTTAACTAGCAAAACTCAAAGTGTCCTCGAAGGGGAGAGAAAGACCTAGGTTCAAGTCTTAAAAGTTATTTCACCTCCATAAGCCTTAATTCCCTCATCTGTAAAGTGGAGATGAATTAAATTCTTACTGCAACGACTGTAAAATAAGAATCAATCAATCAGTGATATTAATTCTTCATCATTGCCTATTTCATTACAATGTAAGCTCTGAGTGTGCAAGCAGTGTGTCCATCTTGCTCACTGATATATCTGAAGGCTTTACCTAATGGCTGGCATATGACAGATGATTTATATGTATGAAGAAATTATTGAGAGAATGAAATGAAAGAACAGATATGAAGTTCAGGGACAATGCCAGTACTTGCTCAATAAATGTCAGCTCTCTTTACCTACCACCATGTCAATAAGACAACCCTTTTTAATCATATAATTCTACTTGGAATATGTTTGAGTACATTTAAGTGTCATTTGCTATTGGCATCCAGAATCAATACATACTAAATGGCTAATAGTTGTCCAATCTATACCTTCTGGCAATAGGTTCAGCATGATCCACTGCTACAGGCACTAGTACCATCTCCAATAGGGATAATAAATAAGAAGGAGGAGGATGGTGTATCCAAGACAGTATGTAACCCTACCTACGCCCAGGTCATCAGAGCTGTCCTCAGGGGAATATGGCTACAAACAAACGCTGTAAGTTATATTAAGGTCCTAAAATCTTAAGCTGCCTTTATTTTCCTGTAATAAATGTGCATTTCTCTAACTTTCTCCTGATATTTTGACTCTTTCATAAGCCTAGATTTCAGCTTTTCACAGGCTGGCTGATTGTGTTGGGAGCAGAGAAGCCCTGGAAGGCTCTTTGGCTCCTCTGGGCTACAGCAAACAGAATCATCCAAGAGACCCTGTGAAGTGGGTGGCAGAGTGGATGCGTTTCTCACCAAGTGCCTGTTCAGATGGTCACAGCTATCATATCAGAAAGCAATTCTGGTCATTTACACAGAGAAGAAGGGGTTGAGAGGTTGGGATTTGCTAAATGTCTCCTCTCACACTCACCATCAATTCTCATGACAGCAGCTAGAGGCTTAGTCTAAACCTGAGTGATAATACGCCCACCAGCTTCAAGAAGAGAGCCACAGAGAGGACAATAAACAGTGAATCAAGTATCACTTTCACTTACCTTTCTCTTAATAATGAGAAAATGTGTTGGGAAGCTTAAAAGAGATACATCAAACAAATTAACTTATGCTGATGAAATTTCTGAAAATAATTACCATCATCACTCTAGAGGACCCATATTATCTGATCCCAAAACAGATTACCTGGTGTTGCATTCCATGACTATCTATTTTAATGGTGAAAACACTATTCTATTATTAACTCTACTCTGCCCACTCCCCATTTAATTCATGTAGGCCAAGGTTCACCATAAGCTGGAAGTGCTAATATAAGTATAAAATCTCTGGCAATCTTCAGTTTTTTTAGGCATATGCTCATTTAAAAAAGGAAGAAAAATGTTTGAAAACTCCATGCCTCTGAGGTGGCACTGCCTGTGCAGAGGGGCAGCTGGCTCCCAGGGAGGCAGAGCTCACGCCCGCGCAGGTTAGTATCTGCAAGCCTGAGGCTTTCCACAAAGTGCGGCAATCTGTTGTTTGTCTCCGTATAGGTTCCCCCTGCAGTTCAGCAGCACATTCAAGTAGAGGAAAATCGAAAGACGAAGGTGTGCACTGAAGATGGGAAAATATACACTGAATATTAAGCAGATGCCTAAAGAGCTCAGTTGGACAGAACAAATTGCATTTAAGAGGTTGATTTGAAAGATTTAGTTTTTTTTTTTAATTTTTATGTTTGCAAATAAGGTAATTCAAATGAGTCTGTCATAGGTTTCCAAGTTTGCCAATTAATACATTACTCTTCCATTCAAAGACTACCTGCATATCATTATAAACACCTGAATGAGCAATAAGAGACAGTCTGCATTATGGAATAAGCTACATATCAGATCTGCTCAAAATAGAGATTATTCCCTTAAATAAAAGTTTGATAAGGGGCCGGCCCAGTGGCGCAGCGGTTTAGTCCGCACTTGGCAGCCCGAGGTCCGCCGGTTCGGATCCCGGGCGCCCTCCGACGCACTGCCTGTCAGCCATGCTGTGGCGGCGTCCCATATAAAGTGGAGGAAGATGGGCACAGATGTTAGCCCAGGGCCAGTCCTCCTCAGCAAAAAGAGGAGGATTAGCTACGGATGTTAGCTCAGGGCTGGTCTTCCTCACCAAAAAAAAAAAAAAAGTTTGATAAAAAAACCCTTCTCCTACACAAAGCCTAACTTGCTTGTAATAGAGATTCCATCACACTTGTCTTTCAAGGATTTGGCTTCCTGCAATATTAACCTCTTCCCCTCTCCTGGATCATTGCCATCAGCACTCAAATCGGCCACCAAGTCCCTCCTTGATCCTAAGTCCATCTCCAGCCTCACTCCTCTGGTCCTTCTCATAGCAACACTTCTCCAAGGAGTTGTCTATATTCTCCCTTTCTATTATTTCCCACCCATTCTCTCCTGAATCCACTCATGAGCAGACTTTTCTTCCCAAAGCTCAGCCCCAGTGAAAGCAATCTGGTTAAGAGTAGCAGTGGTACACATCACAAATCCAATGCTCCATTCATGGTCCTCGCCTAGTTCCTGACCCATATAGTACATACTGACCTCTCTACTTGGATGGCCAGTTGAAACTGTTCCCAGTGCTCTTCCTATTCACAGTAAAGGTGCTATTACACAGGCCCTCAACCCCATACCTAGGAGTCCCTCTTACCTCTCTCTGTCTCCCTCTATACACATCCAATCTAGCCGCAATTCCCATATGGATTCTGATCACTTTTCATCACCGCATTGCTACGACCTCGGCCCAGGACGCCATCATCTCTTATCTGAATTTAAGCTAGAGACCTCTAGCTGGTTTCTCTTCTCCATCCAGAAGCCAAAGGAGTCTTTAAAAACACAAATTATATCATGTTAATTCCCTACTCAAACCCTCTGATGGCTCCCTGTCCCTCACTCCTAGAGTAAAATCCAAACTCCTTTTTGTAACTCATAAGGCTACAAAAGACCTGGCCCTGTTCATCTCTCTAGCCCTCTCACACTGACCACTCTCTCCTTGTCCCCTCCACTCCAGCTACTTGGGCAGCAGTGCCACTCTTTGAGCATACCACATTCAGTCCCTCCTCACCTTGCATCTGCCATTCTCTCTACCTGGGAAATGCTTCCTCCAGATGCTCCTGTGTCCCTCACTGGCTCCCTGGGGTCAGATATCAGCTCCTCAGAGAGGATTTTTCCAGCCAGTCTTTATAAAATAACACTCACCCTTACTCACTGCCTAGCCCCTTACTTGGATTTATTTTTCATCACAGCACTTACCACATCCTGAAATTATAGTAAATATGTATTTATTAACATATTTATTATAAATTTCCCCAATTTGAATGTGATACTACAGGGCAGAAACATAATTGTCTTATTCAAGTTTATGTTCCTAGTGACCAAAACAGTGACTGCCACATAATAGACATTCAATAAATAATATTTTGATTGAAAAAATAAACAATAAATTTGGCTACAAAAATTATTAATTGTATGTTTTTCTTATCATACTCTTAAGTCATTATCAAATCAATTTTAAAATAACTTAGATGAGAAGAGGAAATATTGTACAGATACCAATGTCCAAAATCATTTTAAGAATTCAACCAGGGGTTGGCCCAGTGGCTCAATGGTTTAGTTCGCGCTTGGTGATCCAGGGTTCGCGGGTTCGGATCCTGGGCACGGCTGATGCACTGCTTGTCAGCCATGCCGCAGCAGCGTCCCATATAAAGTAGAGGAAGATGGGCACAGATGTTACCCCAGGGCCAATCTTCCTCAGCAAAAAAGAGGAGGATTGACAACGCATGTTAGCTCAGGGCTGGTCTTCCTCACACACACACACAAATAAATAAATAAAAAAGAATTCAACCAAAGTTCAGTCAAAATCTGAAAAGACTTCGAATGAAGGCATAACTTGAAAAAATATTTTAAAATATACCTATTTGGATGATCAACTAAGAACACAAAAGAAATTTCAAAAAAGAATAATGAGAGGTTGTGTGGGAATGGACAAAGAGGGAGAAAATGCTCTGAAGAGACTTGATCTACAAAATGCTAAATATATTTTATATCTGCAGTGATTAATACTGTAGCTCTGCTATATACACATCACAGAGATAAACAGAACTGCTGCAAAATCTATGAAGGAAGCCCTGGCATGTATAGAACTCAATAGAGCATGAAGTAGACTTCACAAACCAGTAAATAAAGGACAAATAACTTTTTAAATGGTATTGGGAAAATCCGGTATTTGGGAAAACTCCAATGAGGTCCTAACCCAGCACAGTGCAACAATATTGACAACAAAATTTTGGACCAACCAAAGAGATGGATTAGAATTAAATTATAAAAAATCATGACAAAAATAGAAGTAAATATTTAATGGACCTTGGGGGGGAAGAAAGCCTTCCAAAGCATAATGTTTATAGAAAACAAAATCAATAATGGTGACCACATTAAACAAACAAAAAAACAAAAAAACACTTTGGAATGTTAAGAAATATAAACATGGAAAAGGCAGTTCTCAAACTAGAAATAATCTAGAAAATATTTCTCAAAGACTAACAAAGTCAGTATTTTTAGAAAATATATAAATCACTCCTACAAATCAGTTAGCTCATGAATAAAATAAGAAAAATAATGTTTGCTTTGCAGGGGGTAGTACTTGACAAGCACTTGGTAGATTTTCAATAAGTCATACATATTAATAATACACTTAGAAGAAAAACACTAATACTTTAGTAGAAAAGGGAAAATGACAAAAACAATAGGTTAGCAAGTAGTCGAAATAAGCAAATAAATGCAGATTAAAACCATGGCTTACCATTTTTACTGGGCTATTAAAAAATACTCAATATTCAAAAACTGTTCTCAAATTATTGATAATAATATGAATTGATACAACTTTTCTCAAAGCTATTTGGTCCATATTACGCACAGCAATCTACAGATTCAATACAATCCCTCTCAAAATTCCAACTGTATTTTTCACAGAAATAGAAAAAACAACCCTAAAATTCATAAAGAACCACAAAAGACCCAGAATAGCCAAAGAAAAAGAGCAAGAAAAACAAAGGGAGACATAACATTTCTTGATTTCAAATTATATGACAAAGCTATAGTAATCAAAATAGTACGTTACTGACATGAAAACAGACACATACACCAATGGAACAGAAAAGAGAGCCCAGATGTAAACCTACCCATACACAGTGAATTAAATCTTTGACAAGGGAGCCAAGAACACACAAAGGGGAAAGGATAGTCTCTTTAATAAATGGTGTTGGGAAAATTGGATATTCACATGCAAAAGAATGAAATTGGACCTTTATGTCATACCAACCATAAAAATCAACTCAAAATGGATTAAAGACTTAAATATAAGACCTGAAACTGTACAACTCCTTGAAGAAAACATAGGGGAATGATCCCTTACAATAGTCTTTGCAATTGGTCTTTGTTGGATATATATGACACCAAAACACAGGTAACAAAGCAAAAATAAACAGGTGGGACTGCATCAAATTAAAAAGCTCTGCACAGCAAAGGAAACAATCAACAAAACGAAAAGGCAACCTATGAAATGGGAGAAAATACTCACAACCATATTTCTGATAAGGAGTTAATGTACAAAATATGTAAGGAATTCCTTCAACTTAATAGCAACAAAAAAAAAAGAAAGAAAGAAAGAAAAAAGAATCCTATTGAAAAATGAGCAAAGGGGCCAGCCTGGTGGTGTAGTGGTTAAGTTTGCATGCTTGGCTTTGGCAACCCGGGGTTCACAGATTCGGATCCCAGGCATGGACATACACACTCACTGCTTGTCAGCCATGCTGTGGCAGCGTCCCGCATAAAGCAGAGGAAGATGGGCACAGATATTAGCCCAGGGCCAGTCTTTCTCAGCAAAAAGAGGAGGATTGGCAACAGATGTTAGCAAAGGGATAATTTTCCTCACACACACACACACACACAAAAAAAAAAAACCCAGAAAAAAATGGGCAAAGAACCTAAACAGACATTTCTCCAAAGAAGATATACAAATGGCCAACAGGTATATGAAAAGGTGCTGAACTTCACTAATTATCAGGGAAATACAAATCAAAACCACAGTGAGATACCACCTCACACTGTTGGAATGGCTATTATTAATAAAACAAAAGACAAATGTTGGCAAGTATATGGAGAAAAGGGAACCCGGGTCCACTGGGAATCCCCACTGGTTGGTGGGAATATAAATTGGTATACCTATGTGGAAAACAATATGGAGCTTCCTCAAAAAATTACAAATAGAACTACCGTATGATTCAGGAATCTCACTTCTGGGTATTTATCTAAGGGAATTGAAATCGGGATATCAAAAAAATACCTGCACTCCCATGTTCATTGCAGCATTATTCACAATAGCCAAGATATGGAAATGACCTAAATGTCTATTGACAGGCGAATGGATAAAGAAAATGCAGTATATGCATATAATGTAATATTACTCAGTCTTAAAAAAGAATGAAATTCTGCCATGTGCAACAAGATGGATGGACATGGAGGATATTATGCTATGTGAAATTAGGCAGACAAAGACAAATACTGTATGATCTCACTTACACGTGGAATCTAAAATAGTCAAACTCATACAAGCAGAGAGTTGAATGGTGGTTGCCCGGGGCTGGGTGGAGGGGAAAATGGGGAGATGACAGTCAAAGCGTACAAAGTTTCAGTTATGCAAGATAAATAAGTTCTGGAAATTCACTATACACGATAGTACCTATAACTAACAATACTGTATTACACACTTAAAATTTGCTAAGAGGGAAGATCTCATATGAAGTGTTCTTATACACACACACAAAAAATAACAATAACAATAATAATAATAACAACAATAATAACAATAATAATAGGAGGAAACTTTGGGAGGTGAGGTGTTTATGGCCTGATGGTGATGATAGTTTCACAGTAGTATACTTATCCCCAAACTCATCAAGTTGTATACATTGAATATGTACAGCTTCTTACATGTCAATCATACCTCAATAAAGTGTTTTTTTAAAAAAGCAATGAACTGCATTTCATCTAATCTGAGTGTAATGTACAGCATAATTTTAAATACCACTGGAAAAAAAAATAGCAACAGGACATGCCATCACTTGTGAAATGCATGTGAACTGCAGAGATGATGGAAAAGTAAAAGGTGGGCAACTTAGAACCAGTGAGATATGGTATAGCAAGAATCTTAACATAAAAAAACCAAACTCTGTCATTCGGTAATTTCCAATAATAGTAGTGTTGTGGATTGAATGGCAGCCCCCCAAAACATATGCCCACATGCTAACTCCCAGAACCTGGGAATGTGACTTTATTTGGAAAAAGGATTTTTGCAGATGTCATTAAGTTAAGGATCTCAAAATGAGATCACCTGGATAATCCAGATGGGCCCTAAATCCAATGACCAGTGCCCTTATAGAGACACACAGAGGACAGACACATGGGAGAAGAGGAAAAGACTATCTGAAAAGGCAGACAGAAATTGGAGTTAAGGCCACAAGATAAGAATCCCAGGAGCCACCAGAAACTGGAAGAGTCAAGGAAGGCATTCCCCCTAAAGGCCCTAAGGGAGCACAGGCCTGCAGATACCTTGATTTCAAACTTCTGGCCTTCAGAACTGTAAGACAAAAAATTTCTGTTGCTTTAAGCCTCCAAGTTTGCAATAAGTTGTTACTGCAGCTCTAGGAAACTAATACGGGGGACAGTCAAACATTTCTAAAATATTAAGAAAATATAAATGAACAAATGAAGAATAAAAGAAAACATGAAAAGGGACATTGAAAGGAAATATACCAAAATGTTGATATTGATTATATTTGGGTAAAATGATCATAAGAGATAAATGTTTTCTATAATGTTCTTTCCATTTTCCAATTTTTCAACTAAGAGCATAAATAACTTCTATAGTCAGGAAAATAATAAATGGTACAAATACATAACACTGAAAGAAGTCATTTTTAAAAAGGAAATTGTAAGGCCAGCCCTGTGGCACAGTGGTTAAGTTCAGCATGCTCTGCTTCAGTGGGTTGGGTTCCCAGGCACAGACCTACACCACTTGTCGGCAGCCATGCTGTGGCAGCAACCCACATACAAAATAGAGGAAGACTGGCATAGATGTTAACTCAGGGCAAATCTTCCTCAGCAAAAAAAAAAAAAAAAAAAGGAAAGTGTTCTAATATAATCCTATTATTATAGCTTAACTATGCCTTTTCCTCATGTTCCCTTCTAAACTTTGTCTTTATAATTGAAGATATATATTGCCATTCAAATGCAAAGAAGAAATATTCCTTAAAATTTTTCAAATATAAAACTTTGGAAAGATTTACTTCTGTATGTTTTCTTTCTTTAAAATGTGTTCACTTAATGCATCCCCATAATTCTTCTTGAGCCTCTTTTTGTTCCTCTCCTCCCAAGGTGTTCCTTATAAGTGCATATCAGCGTTGTTTTGATA
The DNA here is from genome assembly GCA_031878705.1 of Tapirus indicus. Lineage (NCBI taxonomy): Eukaryota > Metazoa > Chordata > Mammalia > Perissodactyla > Tapiridae > Tapirus > Tapirus indicus. Next base: position 8,727,735 of record CM062933.1, read on the forward strand.
AGGTTTGGGCATATCCTACCAAGATCAGGGGTTTATTGCTAATAAGAGTGCAGCTTGTCCTGACCCATGAATTTGAATAGGTCAGCTTCTTCACAGCTTTTCATTTTATAGTAAAAATTATTATATTTTTAAATTAATAGCCTTTTTTTTAGAGCAGTGTTAGATTTACAGAAAAATGAGCAGAAAGTACAGAGAGATCCCATAGCCAGTTCCCCTATCAACACCTTGCATTAGTGTAGCACGTTTGTTAAAACCGATGAGCCAATATTAATATTGAAAAATTATTATTAACTAAAATCCATTATTATTAACCAAAGGTTACATTAGGGTTCACTCTTGGCATTGTATATTCCAGCAGTTTTGACAAATGTGATATGTATCCACCATGAGAGTATCATACAGAATATTTTTAACTCCCTAAAAATCCCCTGTACTCCAACTATTCTTCCCTCTCTCCCTCCAAAACCCTTGGCAACCACTGATCTTTTACTGTTTTCATAGTTTTGCCTTTTCCAGAATGTCACATAGTTGAAATAATATAGAATACAGTCTTTCAGATTGGGCTATTTCACTTAGTAATATGCATTTAAGTTTCCTCCATGTCTATTCATGGTTTGATAGCTCATTTCTTTTTATACTGAATAATATTCCATTCTTCATAGCTTCTCAAATCAAGACAGATTTGGAGAAACCTTGTAAACAGGTTTCTCCATTGGTCCATATGATACTTCCAGACCTCTACATATTTACATAGTAGTGTCTATTTCCTTTGAGAACAAACACTTTGCCCAAGATGGCACATTCACTACAGTCCTGAGGGGAAGTTTGGCCATGGCACTAATGTCTAATTAATTTGGTCTCACCTAGATTGTTAAATCATGTCTTTCTGTTACTTGAGAAACTGGTTTGCTCTTCATCCATTCAAATAGGAGGAAAGATGAAGATCTAAAACAGTCATTCTGAGTGACTCTTTGCTAAAGTGGAAAAAAAATAGAGGAAAAAAAAGGAAAATACAAACTTTATTTCTTGAAATTTCAGACTAATTTTTTTTCTCATTATATTGTCATTCACTAGTGGTATACTGTAAGAGATTTGGCATGTGCTACAATCCCCCAGGCTTCCTTAGCAAAATAAATTTCCCCTAGAAGGATTTATTAATATTTTTCACACAGTGAGAAATGCAGGGACTTTTTAAAAAATTACTAATTTGTTGAAATATACTGTTATCTTTTTATTATGATTGTGCCATAAAATTCCTTTGGGCTTTGTTTTTAATGGCCTGTTTAATTTAATTTTTTATTTTAATTCTTCTCAAGTGACATGGTTCTATATAATGCTACTTCCCCGCTTATTCTTTAGTAATTCTTTCTTCCTCCTGTAGTTTTCCATGATGTTTCTATGAGGTTGATTCCTTAAACCTAACAGGTAACTAATGATTCATGCAATACAGAATTTACTGTCTTTGAGCAAAGACAAGCAATGACCAGAGAAGCATTTCATGCACATACCCTTTTTGAAGTCATTCCTACCCCACCCCTCAGTTCCCAGTTAAGGTTTAACTTTTAGGTACTTCTCCATGAAGCATCAGAATGGCAGTTTTTAAAACTTCATATCACTTAACTGCATGTCTTCACAAGTGCTGAAATGTAAAAGTTCTAACAATGCTGTTTTATGGGGAATCTCAAAAAATAGGCAGGGAGAGCCCTCCCTGCTGACCTAGTGGTTAAAGTTTGGTGGGTTCCACTTCAGCAGCCTGGGTTCCATTCCTGGTCATGAAACCACACCACTCGCCTATCAGTAGCCATGCTGTGGCGGTGGCTCACATAGAAGAACAGAAGGACTTAGAACTAGAATATACAACTATGTAGTGGGGCTTTGAGGAGGAAAAAAAGAGAGAGAGAGAGGAAGATTGGCAAGATGTTAGCTCAAGGCAAATCTTTCCCAGTGAAAAATAATAAGCAGGGAGCACACTCAGAAGAAAGCTGATTTCTAGCAATTAGTGCAACCAGTGTTCACTAATTTGGACATAATAAATGATTGAACCTAGTTTTGTAGTTATAGATGTTTGAGGTTTTAGAAATTTAGGATATATACAGATAGATACATTCTTATTTAAATTCAAAGTGCTATATTATTTGAGCCTTTGAATCTTTTCATTCACAGGTTATGTAACATAAGAAACATACATGAGAATACCTCCAGTGCAGTCTCATTCTACTACTCTTGTGCTTTCTACCAATGCCTACTATCTGTCACTCTTGTCAGGTTTTTAAGGACAAAACTATAACTATAAAAGTATAGGCACTTGAGTGATTATGCAGGTTTCTAAATTACACTGGAATGCCAGTTATTAGGGCCTGATCCATTTGAATCCCTAATTCACTGGGGTTGTATAGAAGACAGATGGATGGTTTGGTGACCAGATCAGGAATGGCTACATGGGGGATAAGAATTTTGCCATCCCAAAATGTGTCTCTTTGGTTTAATTATGTTTTTTAGGACAAAACACTCGGAGAGAAACTTGACCTTCCCCCTAACTGCCTGAAAGAATTTAAGATTGAAGGGCCTGTCCCAGGAAGGAGCTATCACCATGGATAATTCTAGGTGTGGCAGACAGAAAGATATCTAGCAAGGGCCATTTTATCAAAAGATCTCTTTCGAGTTCCATTGTCTTTAGATGACCCAGCAAACACTTGTTGATCAAACATTTGCTTTTCCATCTCCATGTAAATTGATTCCTCCCCTTTCATGTCCCAAACCAGTACCCCCAACATCCTCCTTTGTCTTAGCTGAAGATGGTATTTAAGGTGGCAGCTTCAGCCATACTGGCAAGTTACTCAGTTTTCCTGGTTTTCTCCCATGTATACATGTTATTAAGCTTTGTTTGATTTTCTCCTGTTATTCTGTCTCATGTCAGTTTAATTCTTAGACCAGTCAGAAGGATCTAGAGGGTAGAGTAATAGTTTTCCCTCCCCTACAGTTGCAAATATGAAGCAGAAGTAGATGATGGGGAAGTGAAATCAGGGGAAGGTGCAAGGTGAGAATCAAATTAAGCTAAATCTTGAGTAGCAAAGACATCTGGCAATAAGGAAAGCAAGGGGATAAAGATAAAACTAAAGCTGCAGGAAAAATTAACAGGGAAAACAGGAAAGGCCAGCAGTTAAATTCCTGTGTTTATATGGAGGGAAGTGAATGAATGGAGAGGTTAATGGTGCTACTTCTGTCATGAGACATGAATCCATGGGGCTATGTATATTCCAAACTACTCAACTTAGCTTATGATATATCTGGAATATTCAAAACACCAAGTTATCCAGATTCTCTTGCCAGTGTTTGTTCTAGATCTTATCTATAAGAAAGACTTAGGGGTAGCAATTTTGTTGGAAGAGAAAACCAAGGGATTTATCATGAAATTATGTTTTCATATGTGGCATTATTTTTCCTTAAATGTAAGTTATAGAAAAATAAATATAACAAACTTTACTAAAGAGGCCGTATTCACATTTTACATAACATTTTAAAATACTCACAGTTCATATTAATATATTTTATTATGATGAGATTGCAGCACTTGGGGATACTTCTGGCTGCAAGTTACAGAACATTTGGTTAAATTTTAGACAATAAAGACTTTAATGACCTTAAAAAATAAGAAATCAGGAGACAAGGAATTCTAAATTTGGTACAGCAGCTCAACAGTATCATCTGCGCCACCATCATCAGAGTACTCTACTTTTGTCCTTGGGTATGTTACCTCCTGATTTCAAGATGTCTACTGAAGCTCATGCATCACATCCTCACACAGCAGTATTCAAGTCAGGAAGAAGAGAACTTTCTTTAAGGCTCCGCATTTTTTTTAACTTATGAGAAAATCTGTTCCAGGAGTACCTTTTACATCCCATTAACCAGAACTGGGTTATATCCACCCTTAAATCAATCAGAAACAAAGCAGAATAGAATTGCCAAGACTGGCTTGGACTAATCATGAATCATGCCCTCAACTTCATTGATTAGATACTAACTCAGATAGTTAACATTTACATCAGCATGTGGGATAATACAGAGCGTATTTCAATTGACATTTCTCATATTAGAACCCAACAAGTTCTTATTAAGTCATTGAATCAACTGAGTCAATGATCATTCTGCTACATATAAGAAAATTATGATGATTCATGGAATAGCATATGTGCAGGTTTCTTAGAGCACCTGGAGCTAAGGTGCTATGTTTTAGTACCCAAGACAAGAACCTATTGTTGCCATTTGAATTTTCTAAGAACTCTGAAAAAACTTATGCTCAGATTTGTGAAGCCAAAAGGAAACAAATAATTGTGTAATGGTCTAGTGAATGTGGGCAGCCATACTGGTAAGGCAAGCAGAGCTCACTTTGGGGCAATTGAACAATTCTCACTGTTCATATAAACCGTATGGAATTAAAAACATAATCTTCATAACAGCCTGCAAGTCATGCATTATTAACCCCTGAGGCTCAGTGAAGTTAAGTAACTTGCTCGAGCACAGATCTGTCTGTCCCTACAGCTCGTGGTCTTTCCATTATACCACCTCCTTCTGCCCAGTACAGCCGAAGGGTCTTCTGAGGAAAAAAAAATAGCATTTAAAATAAATTACAAATCTATAATATATGTGTGAACATGATGGCAGTAAGCTCCCTCCATCTGCAAACTTGATAGTTGAACAGTGATGGCATATGGATGGATCCACATTTTTGGTATAATTGTGTTACAGCTGTGATTGTTCTTGTTGTTCTTATTGTTTAGTTGTGTACAGCAAGAGAGTTTCTCTGTGGAAATTGCCCAGTGAAGAAAAAAGAGCATTCCTGAGCAAGAGTTAACTGCTAGAGTGGCAGCTTCTGACACACCCATCTTGCTCCTGAAGTCGTTCTCTGCACTCTCATATTATTTCTCACACTTTCCTGGAAAAGGAAGAACATGCTCTGCTATTGGACATGAAACACACACAAAAATCACTCCAGTCTCAGAGGCAGTGGAGGCCACTTGCCCATTTTGTACAGATAGGCACGGATGTTTCCTCTTTTTTCCCTAACTCAGAGAAGTCATGGATCTAGTGAGGGATCCCAGGTGGTTCCCAGTAGAACATAGTGATTAAGGGAGTGGTTTCTGGAGCCAGACTACCTGGGTTCAAATCCCAGCTGGACCACTTGGTCAAGTTATTTCAACTCTGGGCCTCAGTTTCCTCTTTTATAAAATGGCAATGATCAATTTCCGTCAGAGTTGTTGTGCAATTACCTGTGTTAATATAAACAGGATCTAGCATACAGTAAGTGCTCCATAAGTTTTAGCTATTATTGTTCTCCAGCCAAAGGCATATAGCATTCATAAAAAGCCATTCACTGTGTCTCAGAATCCACAGTGCTTGGTACTAGGCACCAGAGCTACAACAGGATCAAGATATAATCTTGATATTTAAGAATATTACAAAACAATTAAAAAGACAAGAAATGTAAGCAAAAAAGATGAATAACGTAATACAAGTAGGACCAGTAATTATCAAATTTGATTGCTAATAGACAATACTACACAGATACTATTATTTAATCCTTTACACGGATGAAAAAAATGAGGCTGAAAGAGGTCACTCTTACTCTGTGTGTAAAGGCTTTGAAACATTCTCAGAGAAGTTATTCTCCATCACGAGCGTTCTCCATGGACAAACAGAGGAAACAACTGCTCCTAACAAAACTGATCCTTTACAAATGAAAAAGCAGGTCATGGAATCCTGAAAGAGCTGAATGTTGGGAAGTTGCACCTATCTAACATGGTCTTCAAATCTGAAGCAGAAAGCATCAATATTAATTTTGATAATCCATAGGGACACTGAAACCACTGGAAAAAATTAAAAGTATCACTTAGCCTGGGTCTGTCCAGCTGATTGTCTCAGCAGACTGAATTTTGTGGATAGCTTCACTTTCCTATCCAATTTGAATATTTTATTTATTTATATTCACTTGAGTTTCAAATAGGATTAAGGAAGTTCAAATTGCATAGATGGATGGAGACCAAAAGTTAAATCCGATAATGATTGCTAACATGTCAGGTTTAGAAGGTAGAGGGAGAGAAGAATGTCTCCTCAGACCTGAAACAATCATATTCTAAGAATGATCACTCCAAATACTTAGAAAGATGTGTTCTTGTAGGAAATAGATTAATAGTTTCATTTTCATTAGAAGGAAAATCTCAAACCATCTCTACTAAAAAAAGAATCTGTACTTAAAACAACATGCATTTTTTTCTTTTTTACTAAAGTACCGGACATTAAGCAAAGGTTTGGTTGCCTTGGTGACAAGTTGTTGTCACAGAAAATGCACATCTCACAAAAAGGAAACGAAAAATGCTTTCAATGTGCTATTGCATTATAGAGAAATGGAGAAGTTAAAAAATAAACTAGACAAAACATCCCTTTTTGTACCATCTAAAGATCTGTCCTGGCTTGAGCAAAGGATCCCTTATGCTACTTTGTATTTGTTGAGCTCCAAAAGCTTTCCTCAAGTGTCCAGCAATTTACTGTCAACCACAAAGGTTTTAAGGTAAGTTTTAAAGTTTCGGTGATTTTCTGTATGTGTTTTTTTCCTAATTCAATGTCCCACAGTTGTATTCCTAACTGCCCAAATGACTCACTAATAAGGATCTAGCTGCATATTACTAACATGTCTATTATTACTGCTCCACAGTATATGAAAAATACACTAACCTAGAATATGAAGAAAGCAAATGTTTTTCCTTTCATATTCTATCAGAGTCCATTTAATCAAAAGGAGGTTTAGATGGCCAATCTTCTAAAATGTAGTCTTCTTAATCTAGTGATAAACAGTTTATTAAAGGAGAAAGGTAAACTTTGGGGATCCTACATGAGAAAGAGTAAATCGGTTTATAATTCACATTGGAATTATTACCATAGACTAGGAGAGAGTCATTCAAATGAAAACAAAAGCTTCACTAAGTGGGACAGTCAAGGAAAATATCAATGGCAAATACACAGGTGAGAGTCCCATCTCGACATCAAAATTGTTTGTCTCTTTATTATTAATTATTTGGGTTACTTAAAATAATAAATAATAATAAATACTTATTGAATTTTTAAATGTCACTTGGAGAAAACTGCCATCAATATTCTGGGGTATTCCCTTCCCAATTTATTTCTACGAAATTTTTACATACTTAGTAAGTGTTTCCTAATAGTATAGCTAACTCATCATAAACATCTGTAAAGGCTGTACAGCATTTTCAACATGTTGAAAGTATCATGATTTGTTTTCTCATTCCTATACTTTAGAACATTTATGTCTTTAATAAATTCTGTTGCTACACATGAACCATCTATTGATATCTTTGCAATGTGGAGGGAGGAGAAAAGAGAGTCAGAGATAAAAGTTTTTAAAAGGAAGAAATACTACACTAAAAATAATCCCAGCATGTAATGTATGATATGTATGTTGAGATCTCATTTGTATATTACAATATATATTGTAATATGTTTATATATATATAAATCAGGAAAAATAGAGTTTGATTTACACATATTGATTTGTAAGGATGTCAGGCTATACTTCTGGGGTGTTAACACTGGTCCCAGGAGTGGGAGATGATTGACTCTTATGTAGCTTAATTTGTAAAAATTAGTAAGTTTAATTTTTGTATTTTGAAAAAGGTCAAGTAAAAAATTTTTATAGTAACATTTAAAAATGTATATATAAAGCCAGCCCTGATGGCCTAGTGGTTAATGTTCAGTGTGCTGTGCTTTGGCGGCCCAGGTATGGAACCACACCACCCCGTCTATCAGTAGCCATGCTGTGGTGGCAGCTCACAGAGAAGAACTGGAAGGACTTACAACTAGAATACACAGCCATGTACTGGGGCTTTGGGGAGGAAAAAAAAAAAAGACAGGAGGATTGGCAACAGATGTTAGCACAGGGTGAATCTTTCCCAGAAAAAAAAGCATACATAAAAAGGTCAACCAGAAAAAAACTGGGATTTAGACATATATGCAGTTTGACCAAAATCACATTTTAAAAATCCCTATATATTTTTTAAAACAGAAGAGAAGTATACCAAAATCTGAATAATGATTATCTTTGGGTATTGAAGATACGAGTAATTTTTTTCTCACGTTCTTATTTTTTACTTATTCTAATATTTTATAATACATATGAATTAGTTTTGTAATGGAGGAAAACAAATTCTATACCTTATTAAAATAAAAAAGCATGCCTGGCTTTGATTCCAGTCTGTTGCTCGTTGGCTGTGAACTGGACAAGTCATTTGATCTCCCTAATTCTAATTTTCATCATCTGTAAAGACAATTACCAATGTTTGCTCTGCCTACCTGATGCATTTTTGTAAGAATTAAATTAAAAACCTTGTGGAAGTACTATATAAATCACAGTATTCCATACAAATGCATGATATGATTATGACCAAGGATTTAACTAGATGGCTAAGTAAAGAGAAGGGAGAAAAGACAACTACAGTTCTTTCCACTCCTTAGCAGCCTACCCAAGTATAATTTAGCAAGCTACCCTTAAAGGATGCTGAGGAGAAGGGAAAAAAGAATCAGGGTGGAGTAGGGAAGGAGGAACTACAGAAGTAAAAGAAAAATACTGCTTATAGACCTATCAAAATTATCACTGAAGCCAAAAGTGAAATTCCCTCACTGCTATGTCATACACCCCTAAGGCCATTATGATCAGATGCTAGGAGCACCCCAGATTGCCAGATGTTCCTCTTACCTGATTACATGATGAAAAAAGAAAATTGTTAAATAGCTTCCCAATTTAGCCTAATCCTTTTTTCTTATCTTCATTACACTACACCAAAATATTTTACCAAAACTGGTCACATGTTGTCAATGGCATAATCCATCCTATTTCAAAATAAACTAGATTTTTAAAATCATTTGACTCTCTTGAGAGAATACCTCTTCTGTAAATAAAAACAAAACTTATAAGAATTAATATTACATTAATACAATCTGGAAACATGAAGGACTTTTCATTTTTTCATAAAGTATCCCCAACTAGATCACTTAACACATTTAAATGTGTTGAACCAGGGGCCAGCCCCATGGCCTAGTGGTTAAGTTCGGCACACTCCACTTTGGCAGCCTGGGTTCGGTTCCTGGGAATGGATCTACACCACTCGTCAGTGGCCATGCTGTGGTGGTGACCTACATACAAAATAGAGGAAGACTGGCACAGATATTAGCTCCGGGAAATCTTCCTCAGGCACAAAAAAGGAAGATTGGCAACAGGTGTTAGTTCAGGGCAAATCTTCCTCAGCAAAAACAATTAAATGTGTTTAACTATTTTGATATCTCAAAAATCAGATTTTATACTGGACACCAAAAGCCTACTAGTTTTGCCAGTGATTAAAAAATACCTTTCTACCAAGAATCTGGGTCAAATCCCATTATCAAAAACCATCATTCATGTTAAATTATAATTTAAAAGCCCCTAATTGTTTTGACTCAACTTCAGTAATCATTTGCTTTTTCAGAAAAGAACCCACCTTGATATCATAGACCATTACTTGATATTAAATAGATCACTTTTCCCAAAGTGTATTCTGGAGTATACTGGTCCCACAAGATGCTCCATGAAAGATAGGCAGGGGTGGAGTGGAATGAGGGGATTGTTAACACGATGAACTTGAGAAATGCTGTATCCTGTATTCCCTGCTAGAACATCACAGTGTGGATTAGCCAAGTAGATACTTGAAGAAACCTTTGTAATCCACCCTCATTCACTGTTTCCATGGTTCACATAAGCATGTAAACATTTTGTTGCTATTTTAGGAGGAAGGTGGAGATGGTGAGAATCCAGAACACTTGAACACACTTTGAGAAACTAGATTTTATAATTATTAGCATCACTTCTAGCACTGGAGTTTTCTGATGCTATGTCATTCTGTGAAAAAGTAGTAAGATATACCCTGCTTGTAAGAAAATTATGTCAGAAAACTTTACAATGTGAGTTATGTCAGAAAATTTACAGTATGGTAAAAAATAAAAGACATAATAAAAGTCCTCATCGAAAATGATTAACTCCAAATACCCCCTTTTCCTGATATTTCACACCATAAAGAGTTGTCTAACAGCAACATAAAACAAGATGAAAAATGCCATAGATAGAAGATTATTAAGCATTAAAGATTACTGCTTTCACATTCAAAATAAGTAGTCTTTATACAGTGGTGCCCTTTTTCTTGTGCACAGAACATCTTTATCATTTGTATAATACATAAAATGAAGAGCCAGAAAAAAATATCTTTAATTGATGCTTTCACTTTTTAGAAACCTGTGGTTGTAAGGTTGATGTATATCTACCAGAAGAGTGGACAGTACAAAGCAAATTGCAGAGAAAATAGAATGAATCAAAGGGAACCCAAAGCACATCCGTTCCCCAGCACTTAGAGAAGCTGGAATGAGAAATGGTGTGGAGTCACCTTGGAGACTAGGGTCAAGGGAAATCATAACAAAATTACTTTTCAGTTACATTCTAATTAGCCTCTATCCCATCTTTATGTCACTGAGGACATGCACTTGCCTTGAGGACTGGCTAACGGCTTGCTAACAGGGCAGGAGGAAAAGAAAATGCAGTGCCAAGATCCAGGGTTTCATTTTGCCATCAAAATATTATTTTTCTAAAATTAACCTTAACATTTGCCTTCAGCTGCATAAGTCTGGGTCCAATCCTGGGTCCAATTCATGGCTGTATTAGCTTGGGCAAATCATTTGATGTCTCTGAGCCTATTTCCCTTATATGTAAAATTGAGATGATAGTTTGTAACTTGCACATAATGTAAAGACTAGAGATGGTGTAAGTTGAAGTGCCTGACACAGAGTAATGCTCAATAGAGGCAGCAATGATCATTACACTCTATATGCAGGTCTGAACCAGGTACAGTGCGGCAAGGGTGGAGTCTACGGTCAGTTCTACTCCCACATCATTCTACGTAAGAATATCTCCACTCATGCAGATGTCCCATAGTCTCATATCCATCAGGTTAAGCAAATACCATCCCTACCCCAAGCTCTCCCAGTGTGGCGTATTATGGTGAAACAGCAGAAGTCTTTGAGTATTTACTGTGTGCTAGGCACCGTGCTCAGCCTAATCTCACAGACTTTCCACAACAACCTACCAGGCTGAAACTGTTACAAATGCTGAAGCTATGGAATGAGGATGGCAGTAGTACCACCCAAAGTCATCCGCATCAGAGCTGGTACTAAACTGAGGCCTTTCGGGCTTCAAAGCTCATGCCCTTCCTCCCCACACAGCATTAGTACTTGTATCCATATCCATCCTAATGGAGTGGTTCTCTTCTGCTCTAGGCAAGCAGTTCCAGCCTTCTCTTGAATAGCCTCTCTTTAAAGATAAAAACTACATAAAGATATGTACACCTCTACTACATTCCTCATCAACGATACTTGCACTTTTAATTCCCTTTGGGACAATGCATAAAGATAAATTCTACCTTGATTGCAGAAATGCTTTCCTATAAATTTACATATTATTAGGCATGACAGCAACTATATACATTAGAGAAATAGCTTTACTATTCTGTAGGAGATAAATTGCTTACCTAAATCTGCAGCCCACTCATTGGGATTCACTATCTAGCTCTTTCTTGGTCCTGCCAAAACTTACATTTGACCTAGAAGGTCTCCTTTTAGATGTGTAGGTTAATCTATATTTTGTATTACTAAACATTTTAACAGAACTATAACACCTTCATTATCATAGAAATGGAAATTTTAGATATTCTTTCATTTATTCTGTATATATTCCTATATAAATTCATAATGTGTGTACTTACTATATGCCAGGTACTTGAATACAATAGTTAGCACAATTTTAATGTCTGCCCTCATAGACTTTGTAGTTTGTAGGGACATATGGATAAGGAAGCCAATCATCTAATCAAAATGCATACTGGAAAGTACTATGAAAGGCAGTACAAGGTGCCTAAGCAGGCTGGAAGGGAATATCTAATTCAGGGTACCAAAAAAAGCCTCCAAGAGGGAGTATGTCTAAGTTACAGCAAGAAAAATGGTAGGAAATAGTCAAATGAAGGTACCAATGAGGAATGAGAAACAATAGGGTATGAGAGAGGAGACAGTGGATTTAGGGAATCAAAGAAGTTTGGTAGATGGTCAAGGTAGAATGTGAGGGATAGAGTGTCCTAAAGTGAGGTTGGAGACCTAGGTACAAGCCTTAAAGGTCCGTGTTAAGGAGTACAGATATCGTGTGGTCTGACTGGCATGAGGAAGAAATGCTACACCTCTTCAAATTGCCCAACATAGATACCAACTATTTTGTTGCCAGCTCTTATAAATCCAAACCCTAATGCATAACACCAAATTACCTTTACTAATCTGGTACATCCACTCATCCACTAGCCGCTGTGACTGTTCATGACTAAAATTTCACAGATGCTCCCCTCCTCCAGAAAGTTGCCCTGGGCTGATGGAAGCCACTTCACTCAGGAAGAAGGATATGCACCATCTGACAAAGGTTCTCTCCTGTCACCAAGCTTTCATCAGACTCCTCTAAACCCTCTGCTCCCCTAGGCTGGACCTTACGCTTCCTTCTCTGTCCTTGTAGAATCCAGTCTGAGTAAGAATCCTGCTCAATCAGTTTGGGGAAAATCCCCCACCCTTGGTATCTGACCACCCTCTATCTGATCAAATTCCTCACCCTCTATCCTTGATACCTTATCAGCCTGGCCTGCCTTCAGCAAAAAGTCTGTTGAGTCAGTCTAGCAAGAATCTCCCCTAACCCTTAGTAACTTTTCACCCACTGACCCCCTCCCTGATACTTGGTTATAATTCCCACTTGTCCTTGTTGGAGTTGGAGTTGAGCTCTATCTCTCTTCCCTCCTATAAAACCCCCTTGCAGTACCCTCCCTTGAATAAAGTCTGCCTTATCATCTTTAACAACTGTTGTGGACATTTTTTTCTTTAGCCTACCCCATGACTGAGTGATTATGGTACAGTGATTGCCTCTTCAGTGAAGTTAAGAGTCCAAAGCCTCTCCCATGCATCAGGATAAGACTAGACTTGACCTGAAACCACATCTTTACTTGCCTCTTTCTTTGTCCTTACTCTGCTTCACTCCCTTCTATAGAGGTTTTCCTGAAGAGCATTCCCTCCATAAATCAAGTCCACCTGAATCCCTGATCAGGCTCTGTTTCCAAGGAACCCACCTAAGGCATGCCACAAAACTTAAAGAAAACCTTTCTGAGGTGAAATAAATACAAAGAACATTAAACCAAGTAAAGTTAGCTTTGGATAGATGACTCAGCAAGCAGTTATTCATGTGGTGCAGCCTCTTGGAATGGAACCATAATTGAGGAAACCCAGTCCAGAAGACAAAAACTATTTCAAAATTACTCAAGATTTTAATGTGCAATTTTCTAAATATCAGAAAGAGACTATATAGGCCACAGTAACACTTCATAAAGTCCTTCTCCCTTCAATCCACTTTCCTCACACCAAAGTTGCTTTTCCTTAAAGATTCCCTAGCCCCTTCCACTTCACTCCAATCCCAAGTGGTCCTTCTTGTCCTCCCCATTTCTTCCAGATTGTACATCGCTAAAGCATAAAAATACTCCCCCACCACACACCCTCAGAAGTTAAGTAGAACCAGGTGGTGGGTAAGGGGGAAATGAAATGCTAGAAACATGCATATATTCATAATTTCTGTTCCATTGTTGTCACAGTGCTCCACACATTTTCTGATTATTTATTTGAAGGCTAAATCCTTAATGTTTTTCTCTACTGTGCTTTCCATTTTGTTTCTTAGCAAGTTGTGCTCTATCAATAAAGCAGAAGCACAGCTAAACCCCTGAAAGAAAAATAGGGGGAAACAAAACACCTTATAAAATAGGTTAAAAGTAAGATGATTAAGATGTGCTCCTTATCTCTCTCTCGACACATATCTTGAGACAAAAATGCTTATTATTATCAATAGAGGGTTACTGTGTACTAAGAGAGCCTTCCCTAAAGAGTATGAACTGGGACAAAGCAAAAATACAAGAAGAACAAGAATTATCTTCATCAAGGAAAATGATTAACAATATCCACCTTCCAAACAATGTGGCAGTTTTGAGATTGTGAAAAACACCTCGCACTCATCCCTGGAAGCCCTGCAATGGCATTTGGATATCCATGGATCATCCTTCCAGATGTGCTGCCAGGAGCTATCTGTACTTTGCTAGAGTGAACTACCAGAACTAAGAAAAGTCATTAAAATCTTAACCCTGGAAAATGTACCTTTGAAAGTCTTCCTTTAGTGGCAGCAGCAGCAACAGCAGAGCCCCATTTATTGCAACATGTCAACACAGTCCTGTTACTCTGAATGTACAGCACTGTGTACAGCAGAGCTGGGCACTACCCAAGGCTTCAGGAAGCCCACTTTCTGTCAAGTGGGTTGCTTTTCTATTTTATTAGATGCAAACTAAGGAAAATCCCTGTTTTTATGGCTTCAAGAATTCTGTGTGCATACTTCAGGTGTCTGATTTATATGTTTTCCTAACCAACTCCAAAAAGAAAGTATGATCATAGGTATTTTTTTAAGGGTTGCAATGCCAGATTTTATTCCAGGGAGTTGAAGCAATAGATGGCTAAGCTGCTTTACCTTCCCAGTCTATTTAGTCAGAATGAGATCAATTCCCCTGTGCTGTTGTGAATTCCTTGAACAAGGTCTCTGTCTTATTCAATGTTGTATTCCAAGCATCTACCATATAATCAATTAGTACTTAATGTATTTGAGCTGAATTTCTTCCATCCACATAGTAATAAGGTAAGAAGCTTTTCTCATACAGCCAGGAGTTACTCTGATAAATGGGTGCCTAATAATGTATATGACACTGTACCCTCTCATTAAATATATTACTATCAAATGAGATCTTATAGTCTCAGTTGTATGAGAGGAAGAAACTACTTATTCTATTTTTCAATATTTTCTCTCAATGCCAGTACCAAGAAATATATTTCTTACCAGACTATTGATAACTAGAGTTAAGATATAGTTCAATTTTGGGTGTTAATGCCATTAATCGATTCCAATTCCTACCAACCCTGTATACAGCAGAGCAGAACCCTGCCCAGTCTTTTTGCACCATCCTCTCACCCTCCGGCGCTACATCAGACAGCCAGGTCCTTCTACCTAGTCTGTCTTATTCTGGAAGCTCTGCCGAATCCTGTCCACCATGGGTCACTCTGCTGGTGTTTGAAATACCAGTGGCCTAGCTTTCAGCATCACAACAACATGCAGCTGCCACAGCATTACAACTGACAGACTGGTGGTGTGGTTCCTTGTCCAGGAAATGAACCCAGGCTGTGGTGGTGAGAGCACTGAATCTTAACCACTAAACCACCAGGGCTGGCCATATAGTTCAATATCAACATTATATATTATTTGTATTATGTTGCATTTCTTTTGAGTTCATAATTATAAGTAATGGGTTGAAGGATGAGGAAAGATTGCTTCAGAATAGTTCTAGCCTCAGTTAATAAGTATTGTTGAACTTTTGCTTACTCGCTGCTGATTTTCTGCTCCCTCAACATCTTCTGGTGACCAGAATGGCATCCTATTGAAAAATTAACTGGGAGGAAGGTAAAAAAGTGCAAGTAGTATAATTGCAAGCTCAACCTAAACTGGCAAACAGGTGTACCCTGATAAGCAGACTTGGAGTCTCTACGTGAAATGTGAGTTGACTCTGCTTAAAATAAATACCCTGGAGAAGAGCAAAGAGTGTGAGGTGAGATGAATCTCCAGAACTCAAACGCTGAAAAGACTATTCTATGTTGACAGCCATCAAGAGGAACCTAATCGGTATGTATTCAAGATATTTCATGATAGGATCTCTCCTAGAATGCACATTTTTGATAAATTCATGACAGTATTAAAAAGGGATATTTTACTGGTACCATTGGGCATTTTGGAGAACTTAGTGGCTTCAATTAAAATTCTGGTGAAGGCAATGTATACACACAACTTTGGAAATTTCTTGGGCAATATAATGTGGAATTTACTTCTATGTAGAACTCTCAGTTAAGTTTTCCATAGGTAGGTATTTTTGATTGAATAAAGGTAATCTTGATTGGAGTCAGTTTTAACCTCTCACTATTAAATGGCCGATGAAAGTTACATAGCCTGTAGGATGGTATTTTTACTTATATCCCAGGAGTTAAAGGAGAACTCTCTAATAGAAAGGCTGCCATAATATGCAAATGGAAGCTCCTGCCATAGAGGTCAACAGAATACTGGTAATGCAGGCTCAATTTTGACAAAGTCCTGCACAGGCTAAGTTATATCAAATCACTGCTCTTCCAACAGGATTGTGGACACAGAGTGAAGTTTTTCTGAAAGGAAATGCTCCCTTGAGAGTGTGTTCTATTTAAAATACTTTCTGTTAAAGACCAGAAGCTGCGGCAGTACCACTTGGTCACAGGTAACTTTGATTCTTCACATATTGGTAAAGTTCAGGAGCTAAGATAAACCAGGAGGGCTAGGATGAATTGCCTTCATTTTCTGCAACATCCATATAAATTACCATGAGTGTGAAAGAAGTCAAAAACACTCTCAATAAAAATTTTGAAAATAAAAATAAAATAAGATCCTTTGATACAGTTGTTAGACCACTATGGTTGATAAAGGCTAAAAGTCCAAGTGGTGAATGGACAATAGGTACCTTCATGCAGAAGCTTTCAAGTTATATGCTACAAAAGCCTTTTGAATAAGAAAAGGTTTGTACTAATCTAAATCAATTCTATATGAATAGCTGAACAATGAGACACTTTTTTTAGATTGTCTAAATGATTTCAGCACCTAGCAAAGAGCTTGTAATATACAAAGCATTAATAAATATTAGTTTAGTTGAACTGAAATCTATTTGGAGACCAGCATCAATCCAGCTATTGAATTTATTCAACTGAAAGCTAGACACTTATCTTTCCATTGAAGGGAAAGAACTGAAAAGTCATTAAAGTGCTTAATCACAGCATCACTGAACAATTCGCACATATGGGTGGACTAGACAAGTCATGCCAGGGTTAAATTCTAATAGAAGGTAAGACTTCATGGAGTCTACATGTGGTTGTGAACAAAGCATCTGAGAAACTTTAGTGGCCTGCAGGTTATTCTGATGGCCTGGAATTGGTTCAGAAAATCAAGATTTCAAAATTGAGTAGTACTGAAAAGGTATTGCTTTGGGTTTAACTATGAAAATACATGGTGTTGATCAAGAATCTACGTTGATTCTGCAGGTTCATTCTGGGGGAAGGACTTTATAAATGCTGTAGAGTTTTTTTTCCTAAACTAGCTTGAAGTATTCCTAGTTCCAGTCGTTTTTTCTGACAACAGGTCTAGATTTACTTCCTTCAGGTTGGAATCTGGCCACACATGTGTCTCCTGCCATCACCATGCCTCATCAGCCCCAGGAAAATGTTCACACTGAAAGAATGGAGCAGAATATTCTGGATATGTCCAAGCAGAAAGAGTTTGCCAGGCTTCTCATTTCCTAAAATGGCACTCCATGTTCACTGTTGGGAGTCATTCCTGCTGATGAAGTAGGGAGGCAATATATCTCGGCTTGCATCTCCAATTGTAACTATAAGGCAAACAAAAGTAGATTCTCGTTGCTGGTTAGTCTGTTTTACTCCTCATTTGATTTTACCAAAAGGGTTTCCTCTCTGGCATAACACTGAAGTCAGTTCTCCTCCTGTATTCTCAACTTTTGTCCAGAGAAGCCCACTTACATGCAGCATTATTGAGCACTTTTAAGTTTGCTAAAGATGTCAGAGTAGAAATGAAAGAGGTGATTTATATATTAGCACACTTCACGGCAAACAACCTCAAATTCCCCTCTTCTCCAAAGACCCCATCACTTCAACAGCAATTGCACTAAATCTCTCTGTCTGCCTCTCCTCAACTTTGCCAAACAATTCAACTCTGCTCCCATACTCTTATGTTCCAGTCATCTCCATGCTGAGCAAAAAGAAATAATTATAACAATTCTTGCAAAAAGGCAATAAAATTCAGCAGAAGGTAGCAGAGAAAGGTAGCTCTGTTAATACTCCTAGGAAGATACCACTAGTTTCATTCAGGCACCCCCTTTGTGTGGTACCACTCAGTCCATTCAGCATATCAAAATAGTTATTGCAAATCTAACAGGACTTTCTCAAAAAGGCATTATTTTGCAGGAGTACAGATTCTCTCTATTTTGTTTCTGTAGGAACTAGGCACCTGGACCAGTATGAGTTCCTCCAATGGTAACTGAGATCTAGGGGACCGGGCCCTGAAGTTCCAGAATGCAGATGGGCAATGCAGTCAAAGTGTGAGGATACTGTCCCTATGTAAATGAAGGAGTGGATTCATTGGGTTCAACTTTCCCAAAGTCATCTGGGTCTAGACCTCATCAGAGTCCCAGTGGAAAAGAAGCCACCTTTGCCTCTCTGGCAAAAAAGCTATTAATATGATCTCAACTGATATCAAATAAATGCTTAAGGGTTTTAAACTAAGCTTGACTTATAATGGGGAGGGGGTGGAGTTAGGAGAATTATAAGTAATTATAGATGCCAAGTGTGATATACTTTTGTTTATTTCACATTCCTAATAGTGATTTGCTCTTTTGAAATTTAATAGCTGCATTTCTAATATGATTAGCTCAAAATAATAACTGCTTCAGTGAAGGATTTATATTGAAATCCTGTTTATTCTCTGCCTGTTTATTGCTAAGCCAATGTGGAAACATATAACATTTATTAGCTATCTGGACATTTGTCTCCTAAAAAGTCTTCTATATTAGGAAGTTTAGTGGGACTCAGTGAACAGAATGAAGACCACAAAAAGAGAACATATTTGGCCTCAGCCAAGAGAACAGGCTCAGTTCTGCAGATGCAGAGAATGTGAAACACAACTGGACACAATTTTATACAAGCACATTTTAGAGATATTTAAAGTTCCATAAAAAATAAATGATATTGTAATGTGAAGCTTCCTTAAAAAATTTCTGGCCTCTTCTTATGAGCTCACATATAAAATTGGAAATAAAAATATCCCCTTACATAAGTCTAATAGATTTGTGACGGTAACAAAAGACCATGGTGATATTGTTAATTAGTTAAGAATCACTGGAATGACGTATGTACTGTAAATGTAGACAAGCAACTTTGCCTTTGAGCATGATGACTCATTTTGATTGTAATTGCTTTTGCAGGACTTTTACCCTTTCCAACCTTTATTTTATTAGCACAAAGACAACAAAATTCAGCAGAAGATAGCACAGAAAGGTAGCTCTGTTAACACTGACTTCTTGGAGAGGTTCTGCCTTAGACTATAAGTGGCTCCAGCCTGAAAGTATCAGAAAATGTAGAATCGTGTCCTCCGATTGGCCCCACCTCCCACCTCCCCCCACCCACAAATCCAAGACCCTAAATGAATTCTTCATGTCACTGTAAAACAGTCATGCCAAGTAATAATCTTTCCTCCTAGAAAACAAAAAGTCAGGCAACAACAAAAAGAGTGTTATTAATTACCATTTTACAATTAATCCTAAACTGGCAAAACCAACCAATCTGTACATAAATCAAACTGTACAACTAAGGGAATAATATACAGAGTGGGGGAAAATTTTATCCTATCCAAATGCATGAGAACTTTCCATAATTTCTTAATGAAGAAAGAATGAACACATGTTTTTATATCAGTCCTTAGTCATATATTATGTCTGGGAGGATTTACATCAACATGAGGAATATCCTAGTGTATCTAAGACCAGATCATATCCTTGGATTCAACCGTGGTCTGAGCATGAACCTAATACCTGGAATTGAATTAACAGGCTAATCATGAAATGCTACATTTGAACATAACTGATGCCTTCTACTTAAAATTAGTTATATTTTGAGTTTAATGATGCCATATGTATTTTGTTTCCCAATTTTTCATAAGAAGTTGAATCTTTCCTTTGTATCACTTTTTCAGTTCCTCTGAGTGCTCTTCCTCACTTCTCCTGACCCATGGACAGGTGAAAAGTCATAGTCTCACTTCTCTACATTTTTTTTCTTTGTACCAAGCTAATTCAAGTCAACCAGTACATATTAAGTACTTACCGTGTCAGAGAATTAGTATCAGAGAGTGAGACAATTAGAAAGGAGTTTAATTTGGCATCCACTGGGTGTTTACATATAGGTTCACAAGGTCACAGATTATGTTATTCCTGAATCAAGATACTTTGCTAAATACTCTATTCAAAGATAACAAAAAACAATAAAATAAACTCCTTCCTCCTAGAACACATATGAGAGGCTTCTTTAAGAAAAGCCATTTAGTTTAGTTATTTTAGTTCCTCATAATTTGGTTTTGAACTCTTGGCTTGGTAATAAAATCCCATCCTCAACTTTGCAAGATGCAGAAAGACTGCTCTTACATGCCTGGCCCTGCCAGGGTCCCACCTAACTGGACTCAGGCCATGGGTCTCTGGCATATTTCCTGGCTATAGCTCCTAAGACATGAGTTCTCATTGTGAATGAGCTGAAATGCAGACTTAATACAAATGAGATTCTTCCTGTAAATGTGCATATTGTACAGGAATCACTTCTGGTAACATTTTCCATGCAGGATTTAATTGCTAGAGAGCTTTTCTCTTCTATCTGCCAACCCTCTTTTTTTTATTATGCTCTTTGAATAATAAGGCACATGAGCTGGCTAACATAAGAGCATAAAAAAATACTAAACTGAATTTTAAAAAACAGTCTATATGAAACAGAATTCACATGTCTGATTTATTATACGTTCATCTGATTCTTTACACAATAAATCAACAGACCTATAGAGAAACTATGGGCTTCAAAATTTTACTTGACAATGTGGAAGACAAAAAATGAATCTAAATTATCATTCCTGTTTGCAGGGAGATCACAATCTCTTTGAAGGAAAGAATAACACAGTAAGCAACAGTAAACTGTTCAAGATAATATATTGGTAAAGCTAAATTGTGGGTGCTCTCTTTAATATGGGGATGTCTAAGAGGCATCTCAAACTTAACAAGACCAAAGCTGAAATCTTGTTCTTACCCCCACAAAACCTGTTCTCCCATAGTCTTCCTCTTCTAAATTAACGGCAAATCCATCCATCCATTTGGAGTCATTCTTGATTCCTGTCTCTTTTTTATACACATCCAGTTGAAAAGCAAATCCTGCTAGATCTACTGATAGAATATACCCAGGATCTAGCCACTTCCGACCACCCTCACTGCTACCATCCTGGCCCAAGCCACCACAATTTCTCATCCAGATTACAGTTCTAGTCTCCTAACTAGTATCTCCTCTTCCTTCTTGCCCACTATAGTTTAATCTCAACCCAGCAGCCAGAGTGATTGTGTTAAAATGAAAATCAGATGACGTCTCATGCTAAAAACCCTCCAATGGCTTTTTGACTCATTGAAGTAAAAACCAAATGTTGTACAATGGTCTACAAGGCTGGTTAAGATCTTAATCCCATCACTCATCTGACCTCATTTCCTACAGCTCCTATTTCTTCGCTCCATTCCAGCCACAGGTGCCTCCTGCTGTTCCTCTGGCATGTGTGGCATACTTCAGGGCTTTTGCCTGGTCCCTCTGTCTGGAACGTTAGCTTTCTCGGGGCTTGCTCCCTCACCTCTTTCAAGTCTTTGCTTATAATTGCCTCCTTAGTGAGTGCTTCTCTGACTACCCTATCTAAAAGTACAATTCCCCACTAGCCCCCACCAGCCCCTTCTATGATTTACTTTTCTCCAAATTCTTATTTCCTCCTAAACTAAATACTGTAATTGTTTATTTATTTTGTTTATTGTTTTTTCTTTTCCATTAGAACATAATCTCCTATCTCTTTCTTATACTGATGTATCCCCAGTACTCAGAAAAGTGTATGTCACATAGTAGGTATCAAATAAATGTTTGTTAAATGAACGAGGCCACTTAAAAAATCTTGGAAAGCCAAGTTAGCCTTTTTTCAAAAAATTTCCTTTATTCATACTAAAACACCAATTTACATAATTTTCATTTGCTTAAAAATTTATCAACAAATCAAACTTTAAATTTAAAATTTCTGAAGTGAGATATCTGATTAGATTTCTAGAAACTTGTTTTCTTTCTCTAAACAAATTATGTTCTATTTCCTTAAATATCTTTTTCTATCTTCATATTTATTATCTACTCAGTCCAAAAAAATGGGGGCAGGGAGTAACTATTCCTTGGGCACTGCATCAGTAAGGAATAATAACATTGGCTGCTGAAAAAAAAATAAAACCCAAATCTCCATACCTTAACTCAATGACAATGTATTCCTTACCTACATTATGATCTGGTAGCTCTCCTGAGTGGATTTCTTCCAAGCAATGACTCAGGATCTAGGCTTCTTCCATTTTGTGACATTGCCATCTTAAACATATGGCTATCAAGTTTGCCAAGAAAAGGGAGAGCAAGTGTGGAATGATTATGCAGGGGGTTTGTAGCCATGCCAGGAAGTGACATACATCACTTTCCTTATATCCCGCTGGCCAAAGTATAGTCATATGACTCAACACAACTGCCCGACAAGTTGGAATATGTAGCCTTCCTGTGTGCCCACGAAGAGAAAATCAAACATTGGACATTGGACCTCAATGTCCAAATGGAAGAATATTCCAGGAAAGTTCAATCCATTCATTCAACTGTTCTGACATGAAATTATTGGTCATCAACTCTAAAAATCATGAACAAGATTCTGAGGGTTATGACAAAGGATATAAGGGGAAGAGAGAGATATAAAAGGAAAGCATTGGAATGGTTCTACAAGAAGAGTTAAGTTCCTCACATTCTACATCAGCTTTTGCTAAAGGATCTCTAAGGAGGCATTTTTTTTAGTTCAAATTGTGTTTAGAAGCCTCCTCATAAAATTAAAGAAAGTAGACCATTGGACAGTCAGAATTTTCTTTCTTTTTTGTCTCAGCTGCCCCTCAAATGAAGAATTTTGTCCATATTAAAAGATTCCCAAAGTGAGCACTGTAATTCCAAATTGTCTTTGGTGAAATTGTGAGAGAAAAGCATGCACAAAAGTTAGCATTATCGTGAGAAAACTAAAGGAAGCAGGTGTTTCACCTGGAAGAGGCACAGTTTTAGGTGGAAAAGACCCCATGAGAACTGCAACACGGCTGTGAGACTGGGGCTTGTGTCAGCTTTTGTCACTGGAGCTTGGTCAAAGACCAACTGTTGCCCATCAGGGACCAGATAAAAACCTCCTGATTCTGGGCAGATGAAACTAAAACAAAAGCAATTCTCAGGGGCACAAAAACAAGACTGAGGAGAATTCCTTGTAAGATTTTGAAATGGTGACTTGGGACCAAGTTTGTCCAGAGGATGCTAAAAAGAAATCTTCTGAACTTGTCAACCCCTAGGCTGGCTTGAGAACACATTTACAGGCCCATCGTCTCCCTATAGACTTTCACTTGTACAGACAAACAACATTCAAGACAGACAGACAGACAAAACAATGCATTAGACAAGCAGGTAATAGGCACTAAAAACCAACTTCACTAAAGAATAATATAAATCTGATCAGAAAACCAAAACCCCAAAGAGGGACTTACCCCTAGGAAAACAAAATAAACTCAATATGAAGGGGCTTTAAGGAAGTACTGGAGTTCAATTTAAACTATAAAATATCAATATTGTTTTATAAAATATGATTGCTCTACCTTCCAAATAAGAAAGAAAACCAATGTTGAAGGGCTTCAGTGAAATGCCAGAATTCAATTCTGCATGCACTTACCTCCCAGCCATAGGCTGGCTGGCTCCTCCAGCAGGTAGAGATAGAAAGAGTCTCAGACATGTGCAGTTATTGAAGAAGTCACGACACAATAATAGAGCACCCACTGGCATTCAGAAGCTGGCCTGGTACTCACAGCTAGGTTATGTTATTGGACATAAACTCAGAATACCAACCTCACACAAGGTTATTCTGAGACCATAATAAAATAAGAAAAAGCAAGGCTACTTCATAATTTTATCTAAGCAAAGACAAAAACAAGTTCATTGTGGTATCACAAAATATCAAATACCTCTTCCCTTGGCAAAAATGAGTGACTGCTACCTCTTTACAAATTACAGCTTTATCCTTGTCCTAGTCTTCCCTTTCTATAGGTAAGATTTATTGGGGTACCCAATCATACAATTATCCCTGCTTCCTGACAGCATCCAATCTAGACCTGCTTCCTTAGTCTCTTACCAAAATACCCAACCAAAGCCCAAATGCTATAGGTTTTTTCTAATACCCTGTCACTGAGTGTATTAGTGTTCTGTGACTGCCATAATAAATTAGTACAAACTGAGTATCATAAACAACAGAAATTTCTTCTCTCAAAATTCTGGAGGCCAGAAGTCTGAAATCAAGGTATCAGCAGGACTGTACTCCTCTGGAGGCCCTAGGGGAGAATCCATTCTTTACCTCCTCTATCTTCTGACAGCTGTTGGCATTCCTTAGATTGTGGCCTTGCGGCTGCATCGCTCCAATCTCTGCCTCCATGGTCACAGTACCCCCTCCTCTGTTTGTCTCAAATAAGGACGCTTGTCATGGTATTCAGGGCCCATCCACATAATTCAGGATGATCTCTTCACTTCAAGACCCTTAACTTAATTACATTTGTAAAGACTCTTTTTCCAAATAAGGTAACATTCACAGGTTCTGGGAATGAGGACATGGAGATATTATTTTGGGGGTCACCACTCAATTTACTACACTGATAAACCTCATGGTTCCCCATATTCTGTCTCACTTCAATGAATAATAAACCCAACTTGTTCAACTCCGGGTGTATTCTTGGTGGTCTTTGGCTAGAGGGCATTGACAGAAGAGAAAATGAAGCAGGATTTGGTGAGCACATAGCTGTGACACAGTTAGGAAGGACTTCTGTCCAAATAGAAAAATATTCCAGAAAGGTTGGATCCATTCATCCAACTGCTCTGATATGAGATTTTTGGTTATCGTCTCTAAAAATCCAGGTTGACAATAAAACAGAGTCTTCATGATTCGGAGTGATAAAGAATGGGCAAGAGAAAAAGGAAACAGAAGGAGAAAGAAAGCAATAGATTCAGCCTAGGAAATCAAGATTAAGAGAAGATTAGGTGGAATATTCTTAATCACGAGAATAACACTCCATTCTACCCTCCTTCTTTCCTTCCTCAGATGATCTACCCTGGCCCTTTCCTCTAGTTCCTCATTAAATTGTAGATTTAATACAATTCAAAGGATAAAAGAATGCCTTCTGGTTCTTATGTATTCTCTGCCTTAGGTGAGTTGTGCTACACACACAGAATTCAACTAGTTATAAGAATAAACTTCCAATATGCTTTTTTCCTTTGATTCTATGCTTTCTTAGTTGTTCTACATGTTCTTAGTTGTACATTTTCTTAATTGAGAAATTATTTTGTAGGAAGAAAAAATAAAGTCAATAATTGATTACAAGTTTGACCATAATATCTTATTAATGGTTCAGACAAGTCATCTTCCTTTCGAAAAATGTTTATTTGAAAATAGACATCTTAGGGGCTCACCCGGTGGCATAGCAGTTAAGTTTGCCTGCTCCACTTCTGGCAGCCTGGGGTTCGCAGGTTCAGATCCTGGGCACAGACCCACACACCGCTTGTCAAGCCATGCAGTGGCGGCATCCCATATAAAGTAGAGGAAGATGGGCATGGATGTTAGCTCAGGGCCAGTCTTCCTCACACACACAAAACATGAAAATAGACATCTCAGAGACTTGTGAACTGAAGTACTGAATAACTCTAAACCACTGTTTCCAATCCTCACCTGAGGAGATTTTTAAAAGATGCTGATACTAGGGCTGTACTCCAAATCAATCAAATCAGAATCTCTTGAGGTGGAGCCCAAGAATTTTTATGTTTTAAAATCTCTCGGGGGGATTCTGTATCCTCCCAGAGTTAAGAACTACTGCTCCAAATGGGACATGTGTGACAGTACAAATCAGTTGCCTCATCACTATTACTTACTTTTGTAAAGAACCTGCTAGAAACAGGAACAGACAAAATTTCTGACAAAAACAGCTTTAACAGCCATCATTTCTGACTAAGGAACTTAGATAATTAGAAATTTCAAATTTGACATCGTGAAGACCACTGAGGTAATAAATTCCAGCAAGATTATGATGAACAATTGATTTAGCTGCCATCATGGTTTGTGAAGATGTGAGAGGTATTTTAAAAACTTCAGGACTCACTATAAAATCACTTTTAAGCTAATGTATAGAAAATGGTCCCTTTTTAATGTCTACAAGTGCCTAGAGTCAAACATTAAAATGAAATTTTTTTTTTTACGTAGTACCTCTCCTAGCATAGTTGGAACAGTAAAGAACTCTTAAGACTTGCTATTATTACAAATGAGATTCTCATATGCCAGCTGGGTCTACATGCCATTAAAAATATAAATTTTTAATTTTCAATAAAGTGGTCAAATCAATAAAATCAAAGTCTGGCTCAGGAGCTAGTTAACCCACCAAAGAGGGTTTTTGATTGATCAGACTATTTCTTCCATTGAAACGACCAGATGAGGGGCCGGCCCGGTGGCACAGCAGTTAAGTTCACGCTTGTCAGCCCGGGGTTCACGGGTTCGCATCCCGGGCGCCCACCGAAGCACTGCTTGTCAGCCATGCCGTGGCGGCGTCCCATATAAAGTAGAGGAAGATGGGCACGGATGTTAGCCCAGGGCCAGTCTTCCTCAGCAAAAAGAGGAGGATTAGCAACGGATGTTAGCTCAGGGCTGGTCTTCCTCACCAAAAAAAAAAAAAAAAAAAAAATTACCAGATGAACTCTTGGATAAAGCTGAATGACAAGTGTGGCTTTGCCAGCAGGAAATTGATAGGCTCCCTGCTATTTTCCACTCTAGCCACATCTTCAAATAAGGAGGAAGAGTCACTAACTCTAATTCATCTTATGCCTCCTCATACCAATTCACTGGGGAAAACTTCTAGAGAGCATCAGTTGAAAACTGAAAGAACACATTGCCTCTTAAGCAGTAAGTTCCAGAAGAGATGAGTGAAGAGGGAAAAACAGCTTAACATTCATTCCTTTTTTCCATTTTAAGTGTACGCAAATTTTTTTGTTCAGAATAATAAAGCGATAATGCTACTTGGTCTCTTTCTCATGCCAAATAATAGAGGCAGTAGAGTTTAATTGATGGTTAAAAGCCTAGGTTTGAATACTGCTTGCCTAGTGCAAGCTGCTTAACCCCTTTGCACCTCAATTTCATTCACTGTATAATGGAGATGATATAATAATATTTGTACCTCGGAAGGCTGAGAAAGTTGATGATATATGTGAACCATAAACAAATATAGTGCCTGGCACACAGTAAGTAATGGCTGCATGGGTCAATGTTCACATTGTTATTGATCTTGCAGTGCACGAGCCAATCTCACTGAGAGCAGGTCTCCTCTGCTTTCCCCACAGGGAAAATCTCATATCCTGACGTCAGTGGAACAAGTTGATAACCTCTGGCCTGAGGGAGACCTGCAAACCTCTCTTTGTTCACCTGTGCGCATCAATGTTGTCTCTTTGAGCAACTGTTGTGTAGGAAAACAAATTGGTTGAGTGATCAAAACAACATTCCCTGTTTTTCTAATATTTTGCCATCAAGAAGAGACACAGCCTGAGGGTACATAGTTAAGCTAATTACTTTCAGGATCACACAATGGTCGACAAGCAGACTCAGCTCAACGCATGAACAATGTTGTTGCTGTTTAGGAAAACCAGTACACAATCGATGGTGTGGTGGGCGAATGCTGTCAATTAAGGAAACAGGACTAAAGTACACTGTGAAAAGTACCCCTGATTTTCAAGAAAAAAAGATTTTTTAAATTTATATTGCATAAGTAACAAAAATTAGAGATGCTCCATTTAAATATCACTTTTGTCTATGTGCTGTTTTGATTTAAACATTGTTCTATCTTGCATACATATTTTCAAAATATCATTTATATTGTTTTCTTCTGTTACCAAATAATGTACATCAGAAAGTAGGAGATTTGTAATTTATTGCTGGTTTAGGCAATTATAGACTTGGAATGAATATTTCTTTTCCTATTTCTCCCTTGAAGGATGGGAATTATTTTTCAGTTACTGCCCAACCCAAGAGTTTTCATATAAAAGTGTTCTTTAACATATACTCTACTGCAGTTTCCCAGATTGGTTAGTTACATGAAATGAACTTTAATTTTGGTATTTTATTTGTGATAAATACCATATCTTCTATATCCTTTAAAATATTACTTTCCTAGACTTAGCACACAATTTCTCTATCGTTCCTGCATACCCATTTTCAAGTATCTTAATTATTTTTAATTAGTTTCCTTAAATCTGCACACTTCTCTGTCATTTATTTCTAGAATTCAGTTGCCCAAAGCTGACTATTGTGCTGCTGAAACTGTAATACCATCTCCACCCTGGTCCATGAGGATCCTTCCTTAATAGGCCAAAGTTACATCAGTCTTAATTTACTGACACCACACATGGCAAAATCATTTGCTCTCTGGTTTCATCTATGTCTCTTTTGGCAATTCAGTAGTCTAGCTTTCTTCTGCCCATAAAATACTTGAGTTTGGAATTATTATTTTTCAAATTATTAATATACTTTGCATTTTTTCCTGTTAGAATTCATTTTGACTCTCAACTGCCCAAACTACCAATCTATGCCCTCACTTCTTTTTTTCCAAATTTGCCTGGAATATTCATTTCCTAACAATTAAGTATTTTCAAAAATAACACTAAAATATTAATGAATAATGACTTAATTTCAGAGCATATTTCTCTTGAAATTTTATAGGATATAAAGGCATAATTTAAGTACGTACAAGGAAAACTAAATTTTTAAACAAAATAAAAATAACAGAGGTAGTAAAAGAGATGAAAATGTTACACATCCCTTTTTAAAAAAAAGATAGTAGAATTAGTGTTAAAAAATAATGGAAATGAAGGGGCTGTTAAAATCATGCTTCAACTTTGAACCTTCCAAAAAGTACTGAGGGAGCCTAGGACTATCTGCAAATATCTAGAAGATCACAGAATCTTAGATTTGAAAGGAATATTACATGAAATTTCAAATGAAAAACCCAACCTGAAACCAGCTTCTTTGTCCTGTTGATCTTCCTTCTGCCATATACTGAAACTCATAACGAGTCTATACCTGCTTCCTCAGATGTTTATAGATTGCTATTTTAATTCTCATTTCCATTCCTTTCTTCTTTTGATGTGGTTTTAAAACCTCTTACCATTTTAATGGCTACCCATGAACACAGTTTTTTAACGTGTATTTTAATATGTGCCACTTGAAATTGAACATTTGATTCTAGATGATCTTAAACTGGTATTGTGAGCAATACAGTCAATTGGTAGTGCCAGGCCACCATTTGCATGGTGAATAATGCTCCTTGGAGTTATGTAACATAATGGCCCAGATTAGCACTCAGCAATTATTCCACCTCCTTCGAGTGTGTTATCTAGTACTCCAATGACTAGAAAATTTAAAACTCCACTTCTTAGACATTTTTGCAGCTAGGATTTTGATCTACCAATTGGAAGCAATCATGAGATACTTGGAATGCACAAATGAGGTGAAGATCATCTTATCTTCCTACTGCTTTTGGCTGTTTTCTGCTGCCAGGAATGTTTATAGAGATTCCAGAATCCAATCACCAACCTCACGGATCTTGAGAGATATTTACCACTGAGGCAGCTGTGTCCCATGTTACAGCAACTGTTCCTTCCTGATCCTAGGGTTGCAGCTGCAGTAGCATATCTTGAACTCACTCTTTTCAATGGTGACCTTCTCATTCCCCATCTTCTCCCTGGCAGGTGAATCTCCTGGTATTCTATGAGTCATTCCTGGGGGACCAGTATCTGCTTTCCAGCCCTTCCAACAATT
This sequence comes from Tapirus indicus, assembly GCA_031878705.1. NCBI lineage: Eukaryota > Metazoa > Chordata > Mammalia > Perissodactyla > Tapiridae > Tapirus > Tapirus indicus. Next base: position 8,757,724 of record CM062933.1, read on the forward strand.
ACCATTATAATTCACTGTATTTAAATCATTTTCTGCTTAAAAAATGTATAATATGTTTTTTGTTTCCTGCACTAAACCCTATCTGTCATAAATACTAAATATAGTGAGACTATTATGCACTAGGATCCAGACTTTTCACCTCGATTACACAAAAAATACCACATCAACCTACTTATACATGTTTAAGTTATATAACAATCATATTCTGCTAAAGTCCCCAGCCTTCTGGCTCTCCGTATGGGCAAGAAGGCTCCAGTGTCCAAGAGCAAGTCTCTGAAGATCACAGGTGCAAGCAGGTAGCAGCAACATACAGAAAAGCTGGGAGACAGAGCTGGTAAAAGGGATCCAAGGGCACTAAAGTGTCTATTACACAATTTCTGAGTCATGTGAGAATTGATAAGAGTTGAATCTGTACTTTAACCAAAGGGTTTATAAATATGTTGTCTAAAACCGGGTCCATCCTAGAGAATTCTATTAAAAAACACTATAATATTGTGAAGAGAAAATTATATCAAAACCTTTTTCTTTCACTCTATGGTAGTCACAAAGTAGGTAGCCGAGAATGGATAAGTAATGAGAAATGAGAAATGTTATTCCAAGAAATATACTTTTGTCTCAGCCCTAATGGTATTTTCCTCTCCAATCACGATGGGATAATCTTGACCATTCTAATCTTGGTACAGTCAATGTCTAACTTCAAGATCATATCTAAGAAAGAGTTAGGTATTATATAATAGCACCTAAAGGCTCATAAGAGTCATCCTTGAGGCTGACCTTTTTCAATGTCTATTTGATAACCCAGAGAGTGAATGAGGAATACACTCTCAAATTTACAATTGTTACTAAACTAGATCAGACTGTCGATACTTGAATTCAAAATGGTCTTGATAAGAAAAACCTTGCAAAAGTGTTTACATGTGTTGTGAACATGTGTTAGAGTTTGGGTAATACACACAAACACTTGTGTGTGCAAACACAAGAACAATTAAAGTAAGTTGCAATACCAAACAATATTTTTAAGAGATGAAGAATTTGTGTTTTAAAGAGGGTCCAGAGGGCAGTCAGAGAGAAAGATAAGAGTTGCTCTGGATATAATTTAAGCTCAAGCTGCAAAAAAAAACAAAGCTGGGAGAAATCACTATTATCTTCAGATTCATAAAGGGTTATTTTTATGAATAAAACCATGAGAGAATAGGTAGAAATAAGCCAGTTTAATTAAGGCACAAGGAAAAAAGAAAAATGTCTTAGCCTTTGAGGTGGGGAGCGGATCCTGATGATGGGAAGCAGGATCTTGTGGTTTCATCTGGTCATTGGCTAGTGGCCTGGCCCAGGTGTCTTCAGTTTGCCCCTCAAGGTCCACTCTCCAACCTTCTCCACCTGCTCACTACCTTGGAGATTGATTTGCAATAAATGACATCAACATGCCCCCCTTTCCCCATTCCCTCATAACAACCCCAGCCCCCGTGGTGCCCCCAGGCTTCCAGTTAGATTTCAGCTCAGCCAAGGTGGCACCTCAGCAGGCCATCGGAGGGAGACAGTAAAGCAGGGTCAGGGTATTTATTTCCTTGGCCCGCACTCTGCAAGGTCCCCTTGAGCTACACATATTACTTAGAGAATTCGTTTCCTTTGAAAAACTACTTTTTAAGAAAACCTATAAAACGACACTGCTTCCCATTTTGCATATACCTCAGGAACTATTTATGGAAGCTTTTCTACAGTATTCAAACTTTCTTAGCACAACAGCTATTTTTATCTTGGACATCTGCATAAAAAATGCAAAATATTTATCTTTTAAACTGTTGGTTTAATCTAAACCGGTATAAAATGTTTTATGGCTTAACTTCTTAGTCTTTTAACTTTCTTTCCAAAATAAATATGTCCTGTGGCTCTTTGGTCTCACTTTTACAATCATCAGCTTTCATTACTGGCTTTTCCCCATATGGAAAGGAATTGGATTTAATTCCTTACAAAACGAAATTTTGAAAAATGTATTTGCCAGTGATGCGACTTTAGCCAAAATGAATGATTCTAGATTTGGCTTCATTGTTCTGGTTCTGGGTCAAAATGGATTTGTCTGGCATCTATTTGGAAAAGGATTAATATGTGATTGGAACATTTTGAAAGGCAAGGTTAGTGACAGTCCTGGCCTTGTTCCCTCCAACATCTTGAATCATCATTGCCTGGAGAAGAGTCCATCAATTGCCTCAGAAACAAAGCGGGGGAGGCAGTAATGAATGTGTTCATTGTACCAAAGCGTTTTAGAAAAATGGGGAGAAGGTTGGGAATGGATGGGGAGTGAAATTAAGAAATTCTTATCATATGTGGGAATTCTGCACCGGACATTTCACATCAGTGATGTATTTAAGCACCATAGTAGAGTATTAAGTATTGAAAGGGTCCAACCATAAAAGAAATGCATATTATCATCTTATCCTTCTAAGAATATAAAAATCATTTTATCTAATTAAGAGGAAAGTCTCAATTTGCCTTTTATAGTCTTCATATATATTGATTGATTATTAATATTTCTTGGTACATCTGTTAAAATTTTCTAATTCCCTAGTTTCAAAGGTGAAATGTATGTATTTTGGAGAATTAAAAATATTAGGATGTTTTCCTTAAATAAATGAAATACTTAAAACATCAGTCACCTTCCCTTTTTATAACAAGCAACGAGCATGTCTTTCATGGAACATACATAATGTTGTATTGGGTGGCATTAAGGAATATAAAATAAATCTTGCTCTCCAGGAACCTATAATCCAAACAAATCTTTTTGTTACAAATCTCACAAGTTACCTTGCACTCTTAAAGAAAATATTCTCCACACCTCAAACATACCAAATCCAATGAACCACCCTTCCTACTAGAACTGAATTTCTATAGAAAACCAGCCCTCCTATCTGGGTTATTTAGATGGAGGTGGCAGATAGAGCATCTCAGGGACACTCTCTGCCAAGGTAGGTACTTGTCACTAGTCTCTAGCATGTGACAGCTAGAGCAAACTCTTGTCAGCATAACTGTCACATGGTTTTAAATGGGGTCATCACAGCATATACATCAGTCCAAAAGAAATCATGGCAAAGATTAAATTTCTAGTGTCCACAGAGAAGACTTATGCATGTTATAGAATAGCAAAGATTTCCAGAAAATTCATATTGATAATGGAAATATTTTACAACAGTTTAGGGTTATTTAGAATTTATTTTAAGAATATATTTCCCTTCATGAATTTTATATTAATCCTCTATAAGTCCTCTTTTAATTAATGAACTGATGAAACCATTTCAAAAAGGAATAAATCCAAAAATAAAAGCCTAACACCTGAATTTTTAAATAAAATTTATACTTTCCAATTAAATTATTTTACTGTAATAATACTTTTGCAGTAATTATACTCTTTACAAAATATACACTGAGGATATATCTATATTTTCCCTTACTTAAAGATATGCAAATTGATCAGATGAACAAGAAGAAGGTACAAATGGTGAGGTCAACTTGGCACATCCAAAGATCACTAACCTCATTTGGTTGGGTATTTTTGAAGAAAAATTTTAAAATAAATGTTTAAAAATATATATTTCTATAAACAAAAAATATGCAATCATAAAACCAGACGGGTAATTGTGTTTTCAGATATTATCTAAACACGTTTGCTACCTTCAGTCTTCCGTCATTCCACATAAAATACATTTATTTCATTATATAACTTTCTTACATAATTACAAAAATATATCTTTTCATTGAAGACAATTTTGAAAATATATAAAATAGACAAAATCTTACCACATAATATTAAAACAAAACTATATATCTTACACAATTTATATGTCATAGACTACGCTGGCATAAGGCAAAATTTTGAAACAGAGTTTTCTAAGGTTTAGTACTCAATTGTCTTCCTTTCCTTTCTTAGGGATCTCCTATCTTTCTACTGTTTCAATCATTTGCTTTTATTTCATGTCTGTATAACTTCCAATAAACTCCCATGTTTACTCTCATCTGAGCTCCAAATAGTATTCACATTTGCTTATTGCATAGTCCCACCCAAATACCTCATTGGCATCTCAGATATCCAATATTGAACTCATCACTTCCTCTCCAAAAATAAGTTCCTCCTTGTGAGGTTCCTAACTCTATAAAAGGAATAGCTATCTTCCATTTCTGAAGCTAAATATCTCAAAGGCATCTTTTCATTCTCTCCTTTCCTTTATTCTCCTCTTCCAATCATTGTGCAAATCTTTGTGTCTATCCCTAGAAATTACTCCTTTCCATTCATTCCCACTACCTTGATTCAGACATCATCAATTTTCGTTTACACTTTTTATTGAACTGTAACTGGTAAGAATCTCACCAATACCCTGAAACTCCCCTAGTGCTCTCTCCTATCACTAACCCCACAGGTGTAACCACTATCCTAATGGCTAATAGCAAAGATTTCCTTTTGCCTGTACTATTAGGATGGCCTCTGAACTGAACATCCTATCCCTAGAATCTCTCCTAATCAATTCTATACATGACCAATAGAACTTTCTTTCTAAAACACATATCTGTCCATGCTATTCCTGTGCCCCAAACCTCCACTGGCTCTCCACTAGATCACAGAATGAATTCTAACCTCTTGGTATTGCATTCAGTGACTGCCCCCACACCCCATTTAATCCTCAATACCCTCCAGGTTTATCCCTTTTGGCTCCTCGAATATCCTTTGAAAGGTTTAAGCACTGGTTTATCTTAAAAAAAGATACCTCTACTGGTTGAATATCAGTCACTATGATAGTAAGGATTTTAGTCCATGTAACATGTACGGTTGATATTGCGAAGGAACAGATAGCACTGGGAAAAAAGAAGTGCTTAAATCATATTTCTTCCTTGACATAGTCACAGGGTAGGTCTCTGTAAGTAAAATAAAATGTTGGCAACTGGGTAAAAAGGGGCAAAGGAAGCTATTTTGTTCATTTCTCCATTCATTCATTCAACAATCCTTTAGAGGCACATTCCCAGGTAAGGTGAACATGCAGATGCCACAATTCCACAATATACCTGTCTTCACTTGCACAGAGGTCTCCATTCTCCTCTGCCAGTGGTTTGGCACCTATGGAAATGCTAATTTCATTTTAAAATAAGCAACTTCTTGAAAGAGCCATATTCATTTGCAAGCTTGTCTCTTGCCAGATATTCAAAAGCAGGTGCAGTGGGGTCAGCTGCCTCTGAGGTATAAACAAAAGGTTTCGTGTATGAGTCAGTGTGACCTTTACCAGCAGAAAACAGGAGAACCAGAGCTGAAAGCAGCAGCTTATGTACTTAGTTAATCCAGTGGCATGAATAAGCAAGAGTGTAAAAGGTACAAGTGTTTTCAGTGAATATAGATTAAATGTGGGCCTCATGGGGCTCCTTCTCAATATTCATAGATGAAATGTGTTCTCCAGGCCTAAATTTATTCTTCATGAACCCCTACCTCATGGACAGATACCTTCAAAGAATTATCACATTTCTCTCTCCAAAAGTTGGGAGCTTCTCACCCAACAAATTCATCATCTATATAAGTAGATTTTAATGAGTTAAGTCCTTCAAACAACAACAAAATAATCTTTCTTTTGGCAAAGTAATAAAAAGCACTCTGTTCCTATATTTGGAATTATTTCAAATACTTTCCTCATGCATTTTGGTGATTCTTCTTAAGCTCTTTTGTAACTGACTTTTTAAAAATAAAATTCTCCTTTAAAAAGTTTTTTCTTTTCCTTTCCAATATCTTTCAGAAGGAAGATTTGCTATTGTAAATGCCCTTTGGCTAATTTCAGAGAATATTAAGCAGTGTTTGTTTTCACTTGTATATATTAATACTTAGAAATGTCCTAGAAGGTAATGAACTTAACTTGTCTTGGCGTAAAGTATACAAACTGAGACTGAGGAGTGCAGTCTGGGAGCTCTAGTCTGGTTTTCTGGACTTCATTGAGCATACAATTTTTCACTTGCAGATTTTTGGCACCAGAGAATAAGAATATTGGTAGCATCATATTTATCCCAAGAGAATTCAAAATAGAGTTAATTTCTAGCAGCAGCATTAGAAAGCACCATTTTGCTTTCTCTATAAATGACTTGCACAATATAGGCCCCCCGTTAATCATCTGCTGGATAAATTAACAAACCGAATGTATGCATGTGTATGCAAGTACACAATGCTCAGGCACATGCAGCTTGACATTTCGCTGGAAAGAGGCCCATGGTGATCTGAGGACATTTTGTACCACCGCTCTGAGTTCTCTGAACTGACGCTGATGTATCACGAGTAAGCAGATGCTCTAGGTTTTCTCAGGCCATGATTCTGACAGCCCTCAGAGGTCATTGAGGTCAATAAGTGATGATAGAAACATTTTTCAAATAAGTCAGGCTCAGCTTTCTCCTTCTGCTCATCCTATTGGTTTCAGTGATGTCAGAGTGCCTTGTCCTGGGATTGACACAACGAGAAGACTTTCTGTGAGTCACTGGGGGCTCAGAAAACAAAAGCCCTGCTGAGGGGTCCTGGGTAGAACCAAGTAGGTTTTCCTCAGTGTTTTCTGAACAGGAAGTTTTTTTCCAGGAAGCTTTTTTTCTGCAGATTTATGTGAGATATTCTTATTTTCTGTAGATCCTCTCACAAGAGGACAGTGGATATTAATAATTAGGGGCTTTCCACCTATATCTTTTTGGATACACTTAGCAACACAAGAACTTTGTCAAAGGCCTTTGCCCAGGTGTAAATCTTCTCTGAACCAAAGTCATAAATTGATGACCCATTATTTATTTTTTTAACATAAACATTTTATTGCATTGAATTTATTGAAAAATTACATACACACAGAAAAGTGCTCATTGTAAGTATATACGAAGTGAACATACCAAGTAACCACTCCCCTTTTAATCACAATTCCTCCAAGAGTAACTACCATCCTGATTTAGTTAATACCATAGATTAGTTTACATGGTTTTTGAATTTTATATAAATAGACTCAAAAATTATGCATCCTACTGTGTCTTGTTTCTATTACTTAATATTATATTTATGAGATGTATCCTATGTTGTCGCATATTTTGTAGTTCATTCACTCTCACCACTGTATAGTATTATTCTGCAGAAATAGACCTAGATGAATCCATTTTCCTCTTGATGAGCACTTGGGTTGTTTCCAGTTTGGTGTGTGTGTGAATAATGCTTCTATGAACATTCGTGTCTATGCCTTTTGGTGCACATTTGTACATATTTCTGTTGGGTATAAACTTAGGAGTGGAACTGCTGGTGATAGGGTATGCATATGCTCAGTTTTAACGCCAAATAGTTTTCCAACAGGTTTGATCTAATTTACACTCCAACCAGCAGGGTCTGGTTGTTCAGTGTTTCTCATCATTGCCATTTTGATGGATGTGTCATAAGATCACATTATAGCTTCAATTTGAATTTCCCTGATGATTAATAGAGCTGAACTTTTCATATACATTGGTCATATATATTGGACATCCTCTTTTTGAAGTTCATATTTATAACTTTTGCCCATTACTCCATTTGGGTTTTATACCTTCTCATTGACTTGTAGGAGTTACATATTCTGTTTACAAATCCTTCGTCCATTATACCTATTACAAATATGTTTTCCCATTCTGTGTCTTGCCTTCTTACTCTCTTCAAGGAGTCTTGATTAACAGAAGTCTTTAATTTCAACATAATACAATTTACCATTTTTTTCCTTTACAGTTAGAATATTTACCTATCCTAAGCATCATAAAAATATTCCTTAACGTTTTCTTCCAAAATATTTTTATTTTATCTTGCATATTTCCATGAGTGAGACTAACCTTATGTTTTTAAAAACATTAATCAAAAATCACTTGAAGAGGGGCTGGTCTGATGGTGTAGTGGTTAAGTTCTCGTGCTTTGCTTTAGCAGCCCGGGGTTCACAGGTTTGGATCCTAGGCATGGACCGACACGCCGCTCATCAAGCCATGATGTGGCAGAGTCCCATATACAAAATAGAGGAAGATGGACACAGATGTTAGCTCAGGGCTAATCTTCCTCAGCAAAAAAGAGGAGGATTGGCAACGGATGTTAGCTCAGGGCTGATCTTTCTCACCAACAAAACAAAAAAAATCACTTGAAGAAACAACTCTCTGCGATTCCAAAGCACACTAAAGTGTATTCTGTATCACAAGTTGATGAACTATTAAAACATCCAATTCAAGTTTTGTAAAAAATTTTAATATAGTATATTTAAACATGCTTTAAATATTTTATACTTCAATATACTTTAATATATTGATATTTATATATAATCTACCTTCTTTGATCATTATCATTTAATATTATCAAAAAACTTACCCTTGAAATTATAATCTATTTTTATTGATGAAACTGATTATATATTGCTTGCAGTGCCTTATATATAACAGAATTTAAATGCATTTTAACTATTAATATTCACCTTCAAAATTACGTTTCTGATTGTAAAATATATCTTCTAAAACAGCAATGAGCCCAGATTTACAACAAGGATGATATTTCTTGCTTCAAAGAAAATAATTATTATATACATGAGTGTATTCTGTTTAGGGACAGAACTTGGGGGTGGTGTGTTTTTCATTTTATATTGTTTTGCTTAGGAAATAAGGTGCTGTTTTTTCCCAAAGAGAAGACTACATCCAATAGAAATTTTTAATATTGCAACTCCTCTTCTTATGCAATAAAATAATCATATTTATTTAGCAGTTAAAAGGAAAAAGGACAAGAATAATACTTAAACTTTTATGACTGGTTCCTTTAGATGTATGAGATGTAACTTGCAATCACCTGAGTCAATCTTCTCTGTGCCAGTGCTGCTTGCCCCTTTTGGCATTATGAAACTTCACAGAAAGTCAGTTTTGCAACTCCCTTTTCCTTCTTAGTAAAGAAAATCAGCTATGTTTACAGATGATATTATTCATTCATCCCATTGGGCAGCCAATCAAGCATCATTAGGTTAGGTATTATCCCATTAGAGTCTGGCTATTCAGTTAAATAGAAAAATGTCATTTCACTTACACCTTTATTGATCAAATAAGATTTGGTGTACATAATTTGAAATAAATCTTCACATTCCATGCATTTCTGGGTGGTGGTGGAGAAAGCAAGGAGAGACAATGGACAACAAAACAATTCTTTATCATTAAATATCTGACTATGAAGATTGCTTCAGCTGCAAAATATACACTGAAAAATTTTTGGATGTGAAGAAAAACTGAAGTACAGGTAAACAATTTCTTTGATTTAGTTCAATAAAAACAAGAATGTTTCTTGCCTTTCTTAATTTGGCACTATGTATTATAAAGACTCATAAAAATTTTTATATTGATTGATTTCATCTTTATGAATCTCTCCCACAGAAATAATCCAAAGGATAAACAAAGTTTTATAAAGTTGTACATTACAGAGTTATTTAAAATAGTGAAGATTTACAAACAACTTCCTACTCAACAATAAAGGAGGAAGTGGGCACATTTTGGAAGATCTTTTTGGATTTATATAAAGTACTTTTAAATGATGGTTATAAAGACTCTGCACAAGTAAATACATTTACTGTTGTGGTTTTCAGGCCAAACTATATCAAAACCAAGGCAGTTAAAAAGTTATTAAATAAGAACTAAAAGATGGACCTTAGGTAAATAAATTTCTAGAGTGCTAGACAGCTAAGCTCAGAGGTGACTGATAGATAATAGAAAAATTATTGATAAACAGAGTGACAATCACATAAATAGATGATAAATACATAGACACAGTTACACATATAAATAGAGGTACTATCATAAGCATTTCACATGGAAAGTGAAAAAGGAAGACACAATGTCATTTATACATTATAGTTATAATTGTGTAAAATGCAAATATACAATATACTGAGAACATATACTAAAAAATAATAATGGTTGGAATAGGGCAGAAGTATTATTTTCAGGCCATAAAAGTAATTTTTTACAAAAAGGAAGAATTTCTCTCTCCCATTTTCTTCCATCAGTTCAAGTCTTTTAGTTCTAACCTTTTCTCCCATTGGCTGTTCATCCCCCTAGAATTAGTCCAAAGATTGATAAATTTTCCTTTGGAGAGAGGTAAAAGATTAGTTATCTCCATTGGATGATTAGAATCATGATATTGTGATTTTACAAATGAGAAAATGGGTCCAGAGAAATTAAGTGCTTGTCATCATCACCCAGCATTTTCCCCACTTGCATCAAAATCATTAGTGAGCAATGAAAAATTAACTAAAGATTTTGTAGGGGAAACTCAGTAAACTCTTCAGAATCACTTCAAAAATCACTCTCTGTTAACCCTGTTCTCTCTGGTTTTGCTCTCCCCTTGACGCCAGTCATAGCTCTCCTCATTGTCTCACACAGGGCACCCAACCCACCCTCTATATTGCAGAGCGATTCCTCCCTGCCCCAAAACTTGCACACACAAATCTTTTTGATGAACAATCCACACTCTCTAAACATAGTTCAGTGACCAGGTATTGTATACAAGCCTGCTCTCCCGTCAGCTAAGTAGCGTAATCAAAGTGCCTTTATTATATGAGGTGCTCTTCCTGAGCAAAATGACAGCCACCCTCAACCCCAAATGAGGACAGATCTGAATCAACACAAGACTTTCCCAAGACACTGATTCCCTTGACGCTCTCCCTGCCCTACCATGCCAAGAATCACCACCATGGTAGGCCACTTAACTATTAAGAATATATTGCAGGTAAATGGAGGCTAGGAAGAAGACTTAAGAACCACTGACTTCATTTCAGTCACTCTGCAGTCATCACAAGTTTATCATTCTGACTCCTTTCTAGACACCCTTGCTGGCTTTTGAAGCTCCCTAAACATGGATGACCCCCCTCCCTGACAAAGTGCTACATTCAACAATCCCCTTTGTTCTCACTTAATTTGCTTCAGTGATGAGCTCTTCTGAGGCCTAAAAGCCTCCTCCTCCTAACAGCAGGACATTGTTAATCTAGTAGCCCCCCAACACCTGCCCCCAGCTGTCACCTACAACCCAATGCCACACTTCCAACTCCTCCTGGGGTTACTCTTCTCTATAAAGTCCTCCACAAATCAAGTTGTAATGACAACTAAATCCATCATGTTCTTGACAACGCTGTTGAAACAACTTGATTTAGGAATGTTTGATATAAGATAAAAATCAGGTAAATGTAAAGCAAATTTCCCCCTTACACATTCTCTTCTCTTTTGTACTCTAGAAAAGAGCTTTTTTCTCAAACCGGTGGGCTTTCCTCTTCCAAGAAGGTATGTTTGTCTCTAAAGATAAGTATGACCTAAAAACTTATGTTTAAAAAATGCGCAGATAATGAAATTCTGGTCTGTTGTGTAAATATCCTGCAATGACCAAAGAATCTTGTGTGATTCTGGACCCCACAAGGCCCTCAAGTTTTCATTTTAAAATTGCTTTTCCTGGGAAAGCATTGAAGAGAGCTCAGGTAGAAGGCTCTGACAAAATCCACTAACCTCAGGACACTGCATAGAGATTATATTATTACAATTATTTTTACATTTAAGTCCCTGATATTATCGTTTTGTTCTATCTTTTCATTCAAGTATTTTATAAGAAAAAAAGAAGGAAGAGTGGAAGGAAAGCAGGAAGGAAGGAGAGGAAGAAGGAAGGAGTAGGGAGGAAATGGGGAGGAAGAGTTGGAGGGGAGGGTGAGAGGAAGGAAGGAAGTAAAAGAAAGAGAGAGAGAAAGTTAACTGAAGGTTATGTTTATTTGAATTCTTTTTTAATTAAAGATTTACCACTGAAGAAAGCCTAGTCTTCTGGTCCATTTGCATGCTGATAACATCAGATGAATAATTTAATTACAAACTAAAGGGATTTGCTGTCTGGGGCTTCCTTTGAAGATAAACTTCCAGAATACTATTATTTCTTCTTTACCCCAAATAATTTAAGCATAACTCATAAGCTCCTGAAGACTAAATCCAACATTAAATTTTACATTCTATTTGTGTATCTAATCATTACTAAGCTCCTTTTTGCCTTTGAGGAAAGACTGACATCAGCTCTGGTCACTGTAAACTACAGCAAGGAGATAATTGGATGTGTCAACTACAGATTTCCTGAGATTTATCTAACCTTCAAGAATGTTGAAAACCCTAATGAAAACTGTGTTCCAACCCAAATGTCTGCCTGAATCACCTGATGTAATTGCATGAGAAACACTCTCGTGAGGTGGCAGAGCCAGATGTTTGGAAAAAACCTTTAGTGCTATTTTACATTGTTAGAATGGTTTTCATCAAATTAGTATTCAGAAATAGATGTTTCTGAAGATGAAGTGGCTTAGCTGAGGAAAGCAGGGAAGCTAACTTCTAAAGTTAACTCTTAGCAATATTTTTCAGTTGAGGAAATGTTTTCAATATATTTTTAGGAACTTGCTTGAATGAAGAATGGCTTACAAATTTCAAAAAGTAAACTCTAAGTAATCTTACATATTGTGTTCCCGATTCAATATTTATGTCACTAATACAGGGGGGTGAGGCAGGTATTAACAGTTACAGACTACCATAGAACAAATTTAAACATTTTTAAAGAAAACAGATCCGATTTTTCAGTGACACTCGAGGAGTTTTAGTAGGTAAGCTCCCCACTCTTATCCTACCTGCCCAGAATCTAATTTACAGTTCTGACTGTGCCAGTGAACAACTCCCTCAATCAGTTCACATACTATAATGTCTGCTCCTTATTTCAGCCAGGTCAACTTGTTTATTTCTATAAGATAGCAGTGTCCAGAGTGATAAGAACAGATCCAGCTAAGTAGATTTGTGTGCTGCTTTGCCACAGTTTATTGGAGGTGGAACAGGGATGGGGGCAGTTAGTAATAAAAGGACCAGCTGTTTAGATTCTGTGCATTTTGTTCCCTGACCATCAGTGGCTGTACCTTTAGACATTTATGCTACTGTGGGCAAATAAACAAAACAAGGTACATCACATCCCAATTCTGCAAATTTGATGATTTTATTAGGATCATGCAGGTGATGTGGCAGAATGGAAAGGCTCAGCCCTTAGTAACCTGCTGTGTGACTTTGAGAAAGTTAACCTCTTGGTAAAATTCCAGCACTATCCTTCACAATATTGAACACTTCCACCATCCCCCAAAATGTCCTGGTGCTCATTGCGGACAGTCATCTTCACCAATTCAAGTGAGGGCACCGTTGCTCTGCTTCTCTCTGTCTAGATTAGATTTGTTCCTTCTGATTTTCACATGAACTGAGTATGTACTCTTTTGCATTTGGCCTCTTTTGTTTAATATAATGCTTTGAGATTCATTCATGATGTTGTATCAATCAGTCGTTTCTTCCTTTATATTGATGGATAATCTTCCATCATAGGATACACCACAATTTGTTTATCCTTTCACCAGTTTATCAGATATTATACATATATATGTGTGTGTGTGTGTGTGTGTGTGTGTGTGTATATATATATGGGGGTATTATGAACAAAGATGCTATTAACATTTATTTAAAGTTTTATGTAATATTAATTTAAATTCTCTAAGGATAAATATTGAGTAGTGTTGCTGAGTTGTATGCTAAATCTATGTTTAATTTTATAAGAAATTGCCACACTATTTCCCAAAATAGCTGTTCTATTTTATATTTCCTCCAGCAATGTATAAGACTTCCACTTGCTCCACATTCTTACCAACACTTGGTGTTGTCAATCGTTTTGATTTTTTGTCATTCTAGTGGGTCTGTAGAGGTATCTCAGTGTCATTTTAATTTGCATTTTCTGAATGACTTTTCTAGTGCTAGTTGACCGTTCCTATATCTTCTTTTCTGAAGTGTCTGTTCAAATCTTTTGCCACTTTTAATTGAGCTATTAGTTTTCTTATTACTGAGTTGTAGTAGTTCTTTATACATCCTGGATACCAGTTTTTGTCGAATATGTGTATTGTGAATATTTTCATCTATTCTGTGGCTTGCCTTCTAATTTTCTTTATAAGAACAAAAGTTTATAATTTTGATGAAATCCAACTTATCAATTACTTTTATGGTTCATCTTTTTAAATATTTGATGTAGAAAATCTTTCCCTGTCCCAGTTTTATGAGAATTTTCCCCTATGATTTAAGAAGTGTTATACCTTTAGGTCTATGATTCCCTTTTTTAACTGACTTATGTATATGGTAAATATATATCATATTTATATCAGCTTCATGTGGTTTCATATGGATATCCAATTATTCCATCATCATTTGTTGAATAGATTATCTTTTCACTATTCTATTACTTTTATGCCTTTGTCAAAAACCAATTAATCATTCATTATAAGTTTATTTCTAGATTCTCTATTCTGTTCTATTGCTTTATATCTCTATCCTTTTGCCAATACCCATAATAACATAGCTTTGTAGTAGGTTTTGAAATCAAGTATTTTAAGTCCTCAAACTTTGTTCTTCTTTTTCAATGTTGTGTTGGCTACTCTAGATTGTTGGTATTCTTATATAAATTGTAGAATCAGCTTGTCAATGTCTGTAAAAGAAAAAGAAAGCCTACTGAGACTTTAATTGGGATAACACTGAATTTGGACTTCAATTTGGGGAGGAATGAGTCTTCTACATCCTTATTAATTTTCTATCTTCCTTTTATCAAAAACCAAGAAAGGAGTGCTGAAACCTTCAACTATAATTGTAGATTTGTTTATTTTTCCTTTCAATTTTTGATTTAAATATTTTGAAGCTCTGTTATTTGGTGCATAGACACTTATGAACTGTATGTCTTAAATTTACTCCTTTATCATTTTGAAATGTCTCCCTTTATTCCTGGTAATATTCTTTGTTCTAAGATCCATTTGTTTGATATTAATATAGCTACTTAAACTTTCTTAAGATTAGTGCTTGTGTGGTATATCTTTTTCAATCCTTTTACTTTGAACCTACTTGTTTTTATATTTAAGTATGTTCCTTGTAAAGAAAGTTGGTTTCAGATCCAACATATAAAGTGCTTGGAAGTCTTTACTTCTGTCCTTAAAATAAGGAAAAGCTGAAATCAACAACTTTTTGGGGATCCAATAGAGGTAGCAAGGCAACTGCCACCCCAAAATCTGAAGAGATAGATGGATTTAGAGATTCATAGCTAAGATCTGCTTACCAAGAGCACAGCCACTACAGCCATAAACTAGTATAAACAATTAAATTATAATTTTGAAGAAATGCTGGAGGCTGGGTGGGGATTAACATGACAGGGAGACACTCTTGGGGACTATAGTTTTAGGAGAGGCCTCCAGACTTCTGTGGGTTTCACCTCCTGCAATCCCACCAGGTGAAGACTAGAGAAAGATTACCTCTTGGCTCTGGGAGGTAATCATTGTAAAATATGCCCAGAACATTCTTCATAAGAAAGACCTACTCTCCAAAGGAAAAGACTCTACCAGAGACTTAACCAACCTAGGGGAAGAGAAAATTTCCCCCATTCCAGGCTTTTCTAGTCTTTTTGTATCACCTAAATGTGAGGGCAGGGGAGGGAGGTAAGAAACACTTGTGAAGGTCACAGCCCAAGGATACAGGCTCACTAAAAGACTGAAATTAATCATAAAACTACAGACTCCTTTCCTCCTGCACACCACTGCCTCAGCAGGGCTCCAGTATAACACTGGATTGCAGAAAAAGAGCTGCAATGCACAGACTCTCTCTGAGAAAGGGTACTTAGAGAAGCTGAAAGTCAACAGAGGAAACAAAAACAAGGACACCGGAGGAATTTGAAGCCTCTGGCACCAACAGATAAAGCACACATTCATCTCCTAGCCAGATTAACATAAAATCTCACAGTAAAGGTCTATTTATCTCAGTTCCTATTACTGATACATCATATCCAATTTTCAACAAAAAACTACATGACATACTCAAAGGCAAGAAAAAACACAGTTTGAGAGACAAAGCAAGAGCAGAATCAGACTCAGCTATGACACAAATGTTGGAATAATCAGACAATGAATTTAAAATAACTATGATTAAAATGCTAACAACAAATATTGCTGAGTTTTGTGGGTTGTTTTTTTTTTTTTTACCAATCTAATAATCTCTCTCTTTTAATCAGACTAGTTAAATCACTTACATTAATGGAAATATTGTTGTGGTTGAATTTAAATCCACCATCTTGCTATTTGTTTCTACTTTTTTGTTCTTTTTCCTCTTTTTTGTATTTAATTTATTAACTAATCCATTTTATCCTCTTATTGCCTTACAAGTTACACCTCCATTTTATTTTTTCATTGATTCCTTTATGGTTTACAATATGTACCTTTGTATTATAACAGTCATCTTCAAGTGATACCATATTGCTTCACATATGATGTAAGAACCCCATCATGTAGAACAGTAGACTTCCATTTCTTACCTTCTGTCCTTTATGCTATTGTTACCATACATTTTACTTCTACATATGTTAAAAATCTCACAATACATTGGTACAAATTTTTATTAAACAATTATGTTCTAAAGAAATGTTTTAAATTGGAAAAAATACCTTTCCTATTTACTCACATATTTAACATTTTTGGCACTTTTCATTCCTTTAGGTAGATGTAAGTTTCCATCTGTGTCCTTTCCTTCCATCCAAAGAACTTACAACATTTCTTGTAGTGCAGATGTGCCGGCAATAAAATCTACCAGCTTCAGTGTATCTGAAAGACGCCTTCATCTCCATGTTTAAAGGATACCTTCATTGGATTTTTTTCTTTCAGCATGCTAGAGATGTTTTTCCATTGTCTTCTGAAAATAAAGCCTGAGATATCCTTGATTTTTTTCTCCTGTGTCTTTTTTCTCTGATGGCTTCTAAAAATTCTCTTTACTGCTAATTTTCAGCAATTTGACTATGATGTGCTTTGGCATGGTTCTCTTTGCGTTTATCCAGCTTTGTACTCTTCACACTTTTTTTTCAGACCCCATCTCCTATAGTCTGAATATTCTTTGTTACTTTTTTCAGTCTTTTCCCTCCATGTCCTTCATTATGTATTTGATAGTTTCTATTTCTATGGGTTTGATATCATTGTCTTCTGCTGTAGTATCTAATGTTCCATGAATCTCATTCAGTGAATTTCATACTTTAGATATTGTATTTTTTTCACATTTAAGTGTTCCATTCCATTTTTCTCTTTTTTATTTCTCTCCTCATTATGTTCGTGTTTTGCATTCAATTCTTGAACTATTTACAAGACCTATATAAAAGTTCTTGCCTGCTAATTATATCATCTCTGTAATCCCTGCTTCTGTTTCTATCGAATAACTTTCTTCCTGGTTATGGATCACCCTGTTGGATTCTTTTCACATATAGCAGTTTTTAATTGGATTCTGAACATTGTACGTGATGACAATGAGTATCTGAATTTTGTTGTCGTTTTTTTAAAGAGTATTGAGATTTGTTCTTGCAAGCAGTTTGGTTATGTGTGGATTACTTAATCCTTTAAGACTTGTTTTTATTCTTTGTTAGGGTAGGTCAAGAGTAGTCTTTATTCTAGACATCGTTTAGCCCTACCACTAAGGCATGACCTTTCTGAGTTGTCAATGATTTCTCAGTGATCAACAAAATCCATTCTGGCTGACCAGAGCTCAAAAAGTTCCCCGTTCTGTGTTCAGCTTACAGCTCTCTGGTTTTTCTTGTCCCGCCTTGTGGAGTTTGTGCACATCTTAGGGTTCAACAAAGGCTCAGCTGAACTCCTGTGCAGGTTTTTCTGAAGCTCTTTTTTTTGGGGGGGGGGGGTTAGCTCACTTCTTTTCAGAACTCTACTTTACAACTGGCAGCTAATACAACCTCACTGAATTCTGCTTTTGGTCTCCTCAACTCAGTAAGACTAACCTGCTCTGCCTAGGATACCCCTCCCTCTACCACATTCCAAAATGTGCCACCAGGCAGAAAGCCAAGGTGACTATAGTGTAGGATTCATTTCATTTGCTTCTCTTCTCTCAGGAATCGTAGTTTTATACTGCCTGTGGCTCAATGTTTGATAACGTTTGTTTCATACATTTTACCCTGCTTTCTAGTTGTTTATGGCAGGAGAATAAGTCTGTTTTCTCTCAGTCCATCATGTTCAGAAACAATCTAACAATCTATTTGGATTGATTTTTTTCATTGACTTAGCATAATGGCATAATAATAACAATGATATAATGATACAGTACCTTACAATGTGTCAGGTACTATAAGTACTTTTGAAAAATATCTCACTTGTTCATCAGAAAAATACTACAAAGGAGGCATTATCAACACCATTTTATAGATGTGGAAAATGGACTTGAAGAAATGAAATACCTTAACCAACATCACACAACCAGAAATTTGCAACTAAATCAAATCCACATCTGCCTTATTCCACAGCCTCTCCTATTACACATGTCACTAGCCTGCCCCTCAATTGACTTGGTGCTGTGATCTATAGGCTTTTTTTATCTTTTCATATCAACATGGAGATCACATGACTTGGATCAATTTCTAATTAATAGATTTTATGATTAACTTTCTGAAATGAGAAATACTTAGAGGTAGCAGAGGAGTGGGATGGAGGGAGAGAAACAAGGATTATCAATCACCCTGAGGTAAAAGTCCTGAGGAGATGACTGGTCTTAAATTTGGATGAGAGAAACCATACTCTCAATCATAAGCTGCTTAAGTGGCACTTATGAAAATAACAATATAGACTATGGAAAAAATCATGAGACCCAAAAAGACTATTTAAGCATCTGAAACAAAGCTCCATTTCTCTGTCTCAAGAAAAGCTCTATTTCAAGACAACATTTCAGTCTAAAATTTAAGAGAACGGAATATCAGCAATTCTAGGTCTGATTTTGTAAATGAACTGTCTGCTATGTGAATATATTTAGTCATAGGAGGTCATCTGATGCTGAAGCAATCAATGCAATTGTCATTATCAATGGGTGACTAAAGTCTGACGACAGTAACATGACATCCTAGTAGCATAAAAATCCATTCACTACGGAAGTGAGAGTCAATGCATATATACAAAATGTGCTGTTTTTCAGATTATTCCACTATTTTCCCAACTGTATAAACATAATCACCTGCAATTGCAGACTCTAAATTTTTTGTCCTTGATGATAATGTTTGAAGCAGAAAAGACACAAGCAGATTTTCAGAAGATGCATTAGCATGAAGATGTAAAGCCAAGGACAGCATAAGAGGAAGGTTGAACTCTCCAACTAATAAGCAGTAATGTAATGCATACTTAACATTGAACTGGGTTTTGAAACTGTTATTTTCTTTTTTTGACTGAATTTCCTACATGATGTCATTTTTCTAAAAACCTTATTATTAGTACATGATAAGCTTGAAATCATAGGCCACCTTTAATTAAATTTGGAAGATAAAGAAGCTTTTTGGTCTTTCCCAAAATTCTATAAGATGAGCTTAATAACTTATCCTTTTTCTATAATATTTCAGATTCAGCTGAGGGAGGAGAGATGGTTATATAAATAAGAAAAAAACAAAGACAAAATTAAAATAGTAGGAGAATACATTTGCCCTTAAAGTCATCTTCATGACTTTTGAAACACCAATATATTCATGGTAAAATACTCTTGAAACTACTTCTAGAATATAATTAGAATACTACTTCTAAATACAGTTAGTGCCTTTCCTCTAATTGTCATAACAGAGAAGCCAGTTCATCAATTTCTGTAGAATCTCAGATATACCAGAGGCACAAAATGATCAATCTTATATAACCTTATATAATCAAACCATGTAACTTACTCTTATGACTACTCTTTTTTTGTTTTTCTTCCTCCAATTCTCTCTCCCCTGACTCTCTGCCTCTGGTAACCACAAGTCTGATCTCCTCTATGAGTTTGATGTTTTGTTTTTTTTTTAGATTCCAAATATAATTGAGATTGTACAGTTTTTGTCTTTCTTTGTCTGACTTATTTTACTTAGCATAATGCCTTCAAGGTCCATCCATGTTGTTGCAAATGATAGGATTTCCTCGGGGGGTTTTTTGCTGAGAAAGATTAGTCCTGAGCTAACATCTGTGCCAATCTTCCTCTACTTTATATGTGGGTCACTGCCACAGCATGGCTGACAAGTGGTGTAGGTCCACACCCAGGATCTTAACCCATGAACCCAGACCGCTGAAGTGGAAGGCGCCAAACTTAACCACTATGCCATGAGGCCAGCCCCAGGATTTCCTTGTTTTTTATGGCTGAATAATATTCTATTGTGTATATATATACCACAACTTCTTTATCCATTTGTCATCAATAGATACTTAGGTTGTTTCCATGTCTTGGCTATTGTAAATAATTCTGCTATGAACATGGGGGTGCAAATATCTTTTTGACTTAGTGTTTTCCTTTCTTTGGATATATTCCCAGAAGTAGAATTGCTCGATCATATAGTAGTCCTATTTTTAATTTTTTGAGGATCTTCCATACTGTCTTCCATAGGAGCTTCACCAATTTACAAACCCACCAACAGTGCGTAAGTGTTCCCTTTTCTCTACATCCACACCAGCAAGGGGCATCTCTTATCTTTTTGATGATGGCCATTCTAACAGGCATGAGGTGATATCTTATTGTGGTTTTAATTTGCATTTCCCTAATGACTAGTGATGTTGAGCATCTTTTCATGTGCATGTTGGCCTTTTGTATATCTTCTTTGGAGAAATGTCTATTCAGGTCCTTTTCCCATTTTTTATTTGGGTTATTTGGTTTTTTGCTACTGAGCTGTATGAGTTCCTTATATATTTTGGAAAGTAACCCGTTATCAAACATACGGTTTGCAAATATTTTTTTCCATTCAGTAGATTGTCTTTCCACTTTGTTGATTGTCTCTTTTGCTGTGCAGAAGCTTTTTAGTTTGATGTAGTTCCACTTGTTTATTTTTGATTTTGTCATTTGTGATTTATTTGTAATATCCAAAAAATCATTACCAAGACCCATGTCAAGGAGCTTTGTTCCTATCTTTTCTTCTAGGAGTTTCATGGTTTCCAGTCTTACATTTAAGTCTTTAATCCATTTTGATTTAATTTTTGTGAGTGGTGTAAGATATGGGTCTAGTTTCATTCTTTTACACGTGAATATTCAATTATGCCAGCACCATTTATTGAAGAGACTGTCTTTTCTTCATCGAATATTCTTGGCTCCCTTGTCAAATATTAGTTTATTGCATATGCTTAGGTTTATTTCTGGGCTCTCGATTCTGTTCCATTGGTCTGTCTGCTTTTATGCCAGTACCATACCGTTTTGATGATGATAGCTTAGATTATAGCTTGAAATCAGGAAGTGTGATGCCTCCTGCTTAGTTCTTCTTTCTCAGTATTTGTTTGGCTTTTTGGGGTCCTTTGTGGTTCCATATAAATTTTAGGAGTGTTTTTTCTAGTTCTACAAAAAATTCCATTGTAATCTTGATAGGGATTGCATTGAATCTATAGAAGACTTTTGGTAGTATTGACATTTTAACAATATTAAATCTTCCAATCCATGAACATGGATACTTTTCCAATTATTTGCATCTTCTTCAAAGTCTTTCATCAACGTCTTGTAGTTTTTCAGAGTAGAGATTGTTCACCTACTTAGTTAAATTTATTCTTAAGTATTTTGTTTCTTATGACTACTTTTAATAAGTTCTTATTACTTCATGTTTACATTTTATATTTAAAATATGTTTTATGTTGCATACAGGAGACAACAAAGATTACTTCCATGCACTGAGCTACTTGCCTAGGATGAAATTTTTGAATTGGGATCTGGTATTTCTCAGTATTTAAACATTTTCCATGTTTTTCTCTCACATCCTTAGATCCCTCCATTAAGAAAAATAGCACTTTGCAGGTATCATGGAACAGTAAGCAAAATATCATCATCATTAAAGTGACCCATGTGCTAAGATAGATAAGAAAAAAGTTCACTGTTTCCAAAACACACAAGGAAAGGAGTAAGTGCATTTAACATTTCCTGCAGAATACATGAGACCTTTTTCTTTAGAGACAGTGACATCTTTAACCCCTAGAACTGACATCTGGAAGCCTTTCCTATCTGTCCCACTGGCTCACTGTGTCCCTTCAGCACAGTCATCATGGCTCTTCATTTCTCAAATTTAAATGAAAGCACAATTAATAGTGACCTATTCTATGTGAGATACTATTAACTTTTCTCTTTGTTAAATAGAAGCTGGATGGCCTGTGTGACATGACTGAAAACTGCTCATAGAACAGTCCATCAACATTATTTTGAAGCTGGAAATAAGCAGACATGGTGGGGAAAACAAACAATATTTTAAACTAAAGTGGTAAGACAGTAAAATTCCATTTTCAGTCAGCTTTTCATCATTTTGTATAGATGCTAAATGTAACTTCCTTTAGAGTACAATTAAATTGCTACTGCTCTATATTCATGGAGGCAATTCTTTTCTAGGATCTCAGGTGAGAATATCCATCATTAACTCCTGCAATCTGCCTTACAATCTAACAGCTGCTCTCAGACCTACTCAGTTCCCTCAGAATGGGGTGATTTCAAAGTTTGGCTCCCTGGAGTACTGGATACTCTAATCGTCCTAGTTTATAAGAGGCTGTTTTTAGAATGATTTTATCAACCACAAAGTCAGTAAAAAAAAATAAATGGATAACTTGTAGGTAAAGGCAGAGAAAATAAGGCCATTTCCAACCCCAGCTAGAAAGGACTTCGCAATCCTTTCTTCCCCCTCACACTGGACAGGTGAAGAACCTGAACTCAGATGACTGAGTGGCTCCCTTAACTAATCAGCAGCAGGGTTGACCCATACAAATATCCTGACTTCCACTTACACATGCACCCCACTAAAAAAACACCATCTCCTTTTCTTGGAAGCAATGTGAGATACCTCAACAACAAAAAAATGTGTTGTTCAAGAAAAAGTCTTTTGTAATGACTCCAAAGTTCTGTGAGAGCCTCACAACCTTTCGTTTAGCCCCACATGTCTGTTTGAGCTAGTCTTTCAGATGTATAATAGGGAAACAATTTAACTGAAAGGAAGCAAAGACACAGACTTGCTGCTATAATGGATTACCAACATGGATTTTCTGGACACAAACATTTTCAATCAAGGACACCCACTTGCAATCAAAAACAGGTATCAGATCAAATGGCTTCATTTTAGCAACATTAACCAAGAGAGTTTCCATTTATCTTAATCATCTATTTAGGGCCATATCATACACCACACACAAAAGGTAATTACACTTATGAAAAGGCGGCTAATATGAGAAAAATATAATTTAATGTTTCAGTGACCCAGAAGTATCAATGTAAATAACTGAAGAAAAGATTTAAAAAATTCTAAGTTAAGCATAAAGAAATCATGCCACTTGAGTAGTTGAAGTAGCTTTAACTGCTAGGATTCAGTATTAGGAAATTTTTCATAAGAAAAGTGATATCTCAACTGGTAATTTCCAATTGCAATTGAAATACTACAGCTGGAAAAATATACATATTGGAATTCATAAAATTCCCATGAAAACAAGAAAGGAAGTCTTCTCCTGGCTTGAAGTAAATGTGGAAAAGACATTAGGTACTGTCATAATCTAAACTGAAGCCTGATATCTTTACCCTATTATTAATGTGGAAATAGTGACTTAACAGGTAAAAACAATTGCACAAGAGCAGTCTTCAGCTTGTAAAATACTAGAGTCTTCAAGCATCCAAAAGGAGCATTAAAAAAATAAAAAATAATATTAGTACTACTAAATAGGTGACATTCATATAATCATTCTTTACAACTATGAAAGAGGAAGTCACAGTTTAAAACAAGTATCAAAAGAAAGTAAATGCCTCTTTGAACAATAAGAACTTGTTGATACATAACATAGAGTGATCAGGCCTGCAACTGTGTAACCATAAAATATGTGGAGTACGTTTTTGGTTAACATGTTATGAAAACTTGGCTGAAAAGTCATTAATTATTTTCTTAATAACTCCTATTTTTGACTATTCAGCTCTCAGGCATCCAGGGAAAATTATTTTTTAACTTTTACAAAAATATCTTGAATTCTCTGAAGTAAGAGGACACCACAAAGGAAAGATTAGTAGCTTATGAAAATGTGAATATTACCCAATAAACCCAGTCATGAACATCCCCAAAGGAGGAAAGAAATAAGAAAAGAAAACCACATATCTTGGATGATCTCTTTACCAAACCTCGGAGAGACAATAGAAGGAAAAAACTGATTGAGAAAAAAAGAAAACCTTACAAAAATTGAGTCAAGAAGCTGACTTTCAGTTGTAAGATTTTTTTCTTTCCTCTAGTAAAAACAGTTCATTTACATTTTACACAAATGCCTTTTAAATAAGACTACTTAATTCAACTTTTACATATTCTTTTCATATTCCTTATTCTACTGCTATTCTCGCAGTCACCAAGCCATAAATTAACTATAATAACTTTCAATTTTGCTGAACTCTTTTAATCTGATTTCCATTTTGGTAAAAGAAAGTATAAATACAATTTTATTTTCCATTTTCTCCATGAAAGTGTGTCTCATCACCTTGATAGTGAGACTGTTAAACAGTAGCATCCCTGACTTTGGGGGTGGGATGGGAGGAGATAATCATTTAGTAATGTCTCATGGTAGGAATTATGGCCTTTATGTTATCACCCAACTATCAATCTCCTCCACTGGGCTGGGAATTCTAGAAGGAAAGTCATCTGACTTACTTGTATTCTTTAGCTGGTAGTACTCAAGAAGTATTTGTTGAGTACATATTTCTTTATTTTCCAAAGACAACATACCTAATATGGCTCTGATTATTTGACTATAAAAACTCATGTGTGTTCCAAAGCACTTACCAGCTGCCTAACTTTTCCCACCTGTTCTTTTCTATACACACCATTTCTGAAGAATTGGTAGCTGACATATCTGTATAATTGTCAAGACTTACCTATACTTCCACCAACCTATCCAAACAAATGATTTTGGTGTATCTCATTTTTGTTGCAAGGGGTACCCTAAAAGACCTCTTCATCCAGGAAGAAGTTGGTAGAAATACTCCTGGGAGAATTCTTCCTGAGGAAGCAGAATCAGCATTTCTCTAAGAAGCTTAGAGTTTCAAGGGACCAAACACAATAGAGAAATTCCCTTTGCTAATAGTTTGCAGATTGGTATGGAGAAACAAGACATCCCAACAGGAAGGAGCCAAGAGACCTGGGGCTGAACTGTCTAGGAGGAGACCTGAATATACACAAAAGCAAACCCAGGTTTTATTGGTCCCCAAAGCCCCTTGTCTGCTGCTGTCTGTTACAGCTTCTGTCCCACGTATATTCAAAATGTCTATGCAAGATGAGACCCTTCTGCTAACCTCATCTTAGAGCAAAATTATGTGACTCCTTCTGTGTGTCAGAAAATGGCTTATTTCTAGATGTATCCAGTAAATGTAGGGTAACTTTAGACAGCATTCTACATAGGATTGCATCGTTTTTACTGAATAATTGGGATAGTCATTTTTATAACAAAATACATTTGACTTTGAAACAAATGTTTTTAGTAAAGGGAACATGGGGTGCTTAATAACCACATATAATTGAACATGGGTGACGAGATCATGTAGGCAAATGAGTAAGGGCCAGAATCTGTTTCCAAGGTTGAGTCAAACCATGGACCTATCATGAATTTCCTACTTCAGAGAAATCTGTGAAATTGGCATTTTGGGATCTGATAGATCTGAGTTTGCTTTGTTTCAGTCTCTTATAAGCTCTGAGATCTTGAAGAAGTTATTTAATCACTATGAACTCACTTTACCCATCTAGAAAAAGGAAATAATTCCCATCTAAAAGGGTTGTTAATTAAATGAAATTAAAGGAGGAAGAGGGTGAAGAAAACAAAGGCTATTTGTCAAAAATATATATAGTATGATTTCTCTCTTCCTTCCTTCCTTGCTTCCTTCTTTTTCAAAAGCAAAAATCAAAACAAAAATCTATATGCAGCTAGATGTATTGAGGATCATGGGGCTTTAGGGAGCCATAAGTGATCTCGTTTGTCTAAGGCCTTGGGCCTTTGCTTTGTTTCCTGGGATACAGAAACAGAGAGTGGAGAAGAATATGAACGTTTGGGTGCATGTCGGGGGTGATGCTATGACAGTACTTTTGAGGCTCTCTCTCTCCTGTGTCATTAATTTTCCTGCCCCTGACTCACTCCCCACAGCTTACAAACACCTGTTGTTTCTCTCATGTTAAAATGACAACTCTTACTTCCCACTCCAGCAACTGCTTATTTCTAAGTTCCCCTTTATAGTCAAGCTCTTCCCCCTGAGATTCATCTGTGCTCTCTGTCTCTCTAATTCCTCTACTTTCATTCTCTCCTGAATCTATGCTAATCCAGCTATTGTACCACTACTCCACTTAAATTGCTCACGTGGAACTCACCGATGATTGTTACTTTGCTCAATCTAGTGATGAATTCAAATACTCGTCATGGTCTTGGTAACATTGGAGACAGCTGATCACTCCCTTCCCTTTGAAACAATGTCTTCCTTGACTTCCTTTGACTCCTGGTTTTCTTCCACGTCACTGGCTGCTCTCTCAGTTTTCTGATTTGGTTTCTCCTCATCTCCCTCACCTCTTAGAGTTTACAAGTCCCAGGATTCTGTCTTTGATCCAGTCTCCTGTACCTTCCATCAGTAATGCCACTTAAGTTTTGGCATTAAATGTCATATAGGCTTATAGCTCCAAATTTAAGTCTCTGACCCAAATCCCTCCCCTAAGATCCAGACCTTTTATATCCAAATGACTGCTTCTAGCATCTCTACTTGGATGGCTAATAGGTATCTCTGAGGTAACATGCCTGAAACCTAACTCCTTGTCTTCCCCTAAAAACTTGCTCCTCTACAGCTGATCTCATCTCAGAGGATGGCAATTCCAACATTTCACTTGCTCAGATTGAGTCCTCTTTGACTCCTCTTTTTCTCTCACTCCTTACATCTAATCCATAAGCAAGTTCTGTTGGATCCACCTTCAAAATACATCCAAAATCTGACCACTCCTCACAACCTCCACTGCCACCACCCTGGCCCATGCTGTCATCATCTCTCACTTAGTTTATTTTAATAACTCCTTCCTAGTTCTGTTGCCCCCCTGGAATGTACCATTCAAAGCCAGAAGGAACCCTTTAAAATGGCGTTTGCTCTAAACCATTTAGAAACTTCCCATAGCACTTAAAGTCAAAGTCATTACCACGCCTACATGATCTGGCCTCACTTTGCGTGCACACACACACACAGCCCATCCTCTCTATCCTCCTTCCTTGCTTTTACTTCTCCTTATCATTAAATAATTTGCTTCTTTATTTTGTTTAGTGTCTATCTCTCTCCCACATACACAAGAACATACCTCTCTGAGGGCAGGAGTGTTTATCTATTCTATTCACAGATATATATCCTTTGTGCTTAAAACAGTGCCTGGTACATAGTAGGTGCTCAACAAATATGTATTGAATTAATGAATAAATGAAGGAAGTTGATATTATGAGAACTCTACATATATGTGTATCTGATAGATCTGGTCATGCAAAGAAATAATACTCTCTTATCAGCACATCCCAAATGAAAACTTTACAAAATGAAAAAAATATTACTGACCAATTAAACTGTATCATGTCTTAGTTCCTCAAAAAATGTTTCTTATCAAGGCAAGTGAGCCAAGCATGTGATTGCCTCCCAGGTTGGGAAAGACAAAGCAAATACTGGAGCATGGATACAAACCGAACTGGATGCCCTAGGTTTCCCTGGGAACTGGATCCAAGTCCACTCTCTCCGTTGCTCTAACCTAGAATATCTCAGCCCTCATGCAACCTGTCAGAGCTTCTTTTCCTTTCTCTACTTTTCCCTTGAAGATTCCCTATATTATTTATATGCATTACTTCCTCCAACTGGGTGGACATAGAGCATCACAGCTCATGGATATAACGACAGTAATGGTAGCAGTAGTAGAAGCAGTGAATGCATACCCAGCAGTTGTGCCAAGTACCATGATAACTATTTTGCACACATCATATCATCTAATACTCACAAGAGCTCCCAGAGGGAAGTACTATCATTACCCTGAATTTGCAGAGGAGGAAACTGATACTTAGACTAGGTGAAATAACTCTTCATCTTAACACAGTAAATGACAGAGTTGAACTCTGTAAGTCCTCTTAACTACCAGCTAATACAAATTGCCTTCAAACTTATTAAAAATATTAATTTCCAGGGCCCTTCACTGGAGGCTTTCATTTGTTAGGATTGGGGTGGAGCTAGGAATCTGTGTTTTTAACAAAGGCTCTGGCAATTCCTTTTATAAGTCTGGGAAAGACTACACTAATTATTCTGCCCCTCCATCAGGCGGTTTGATACAATTTCAATTACAAATTGAAAATGACACAGAGGACTGATGATTTATGGAGCAGTCCCTACTGTACTCTCCCCTGCTAACCAAGATGAAAACACATGTCAACTGCGTGGTGCTATACAACAGGCTGTCACAGATGTGTGTGTGTTTTGTATTTAAATTTCATTTATTTTCTATATTAGCAGCAGTCAGCTAGTTCTTCAAGCACCTGTACTCCCTCGTATTAGGTCTTTACTAATGTGATACTCAAAACTATAACCGAAAAGAAATAAAATGATTCTAAATCAGTTAAATTTTTAGCAGAAGCTGTGTACTTCTGCCTTTTCTCACCTTCTCTGAGTACACGCTTGTCCTCTTCCATCTGGCTGTCTGGCACTGAGGTGCATCTTGGGCATCTACTTCACTCCCCGCCCTGAGCCACAGAAGATGAAGCATCCAGAGAAAGGATGATGAAAAGTCTGTGGCCCTCACACTGAAGCAGTTTCTTTCCTTACTGTGGAGACAAACAGAGAAAATATACCACTAACTGTATGAAAACATGGTACTAATTATATAAAAGAATGGTCAGAGAAGAAAGCAGTTTGGTGTGTCAAAAAGACCATAGACTTTTGAGCTGGTGAGTCTCAGGAGTGAATCCCATTTCTTCCTGTTTGATAAAACCTCAGAATCTTCATTGACAAGAAATGTCATTGTAATAAAACATATTCATGGAAGACATTCTGAGACCAATTGCTGGATGTGGGCAGATTCTGGGGTTAAAATGGGGTTTATCACAAAGGAGGAACTCATAGTTAAGTGGCTTTCTCACTTGGGGCTCTTCTCATACATCCTGATGACTTGTGTTTTAATCTCTAGAGGAAGAAATCAATTTAAGCTCATTTTGCTCTTTGTCTTCTAGGCATAAGATCTCTCTCCACAGTAGCAATTATACATGCTAATGAGATAAATCATGAAATGTTTCTCCTGTTAATAATTATGTGGATCTACTCTCAATTCTACAAACTAACCACATACCAATATTTTAGCATGTTCTAATCAAAAATCTTCACACACACACACAATTCATGATTAAGAGATGTGGTATTCGTTCTCTGTCTTTTTCTTCCCTTACAAATTACATTTCTTAGTCTCTTGAACAATGGGCTATAAAATGAGGTTCCTTCAGTTCTTATCTTGGCTACCCAATCCGTTGGCCTTGATTTTGTATTTGACAAGCTGCCTACCCAGTCTGTGTCTCAATTCCCATTGGTAAAGTGAGAAAAGCAGAGCAAACAACTCACTGGGTAACTGAGAAGAGTTTCCAATAAAGAACTTGAAGGAGTTTTCAACACTCATATTTGCGTGGGTTCTAATTAATGCATAGCACCGGGTTGAGCCAAAGGATGAGATTTCAAAAGAGCAACAGAGCAATAGCAGAAGTGGGTGGTGAGCTCCATCCTTGTAAAGGCCCATGTGGGTTGAAAGTTTCCTTAGTCTCAAAAGCTTTAATACAAACACTAGAAACACTATTGTGTCCAGATCAAGAGAGTCATAATATGAAAGTACAGAGGAAGAGAATTCAAAATTAGCAGATAATTTCTTTAAAATCTAGATATAGTGTTATGGTATCACACACAAAACACATACATACATAAAGTGTAATAGGCATAATGAGAAAAGAAAATGGCACTGAATAATGAAAAACACAGAAAGTTATTGTGAAAAATAAAGAGTATAATATTAGTATAATCCACTTGATAAAAATCAATGATTAAAACTATTAGTAATCACTAATATTTTGGCTTTCTTCACTCCTCTATTTAATTCATACTTATTGAACACCTACCTTTTGCTAACTGCTGGAGAAACAACCTAACATGGAGTCGAGGTCCCTACCTTAATAGGATGTACTTGCTAGTAAAATAAAGAGCACGTTTTAGAAATTTTAACAAATATTTTACAATTTGCTAACAAAATATGAAATAAAAATATCAAAAACACAGTTCCTACCCCCAGCTATTGGTATTCTAAATGAAAGAAGCACGTTAACATGCAACACTTTGCTAAAATCAACTTTTAAAAACCTCATGATATTTCTCTTTGAGATAAGAGTAAAAACCAGGAGAAAATACTAAAGGGGAAAGAAGTGTTATTTATCGCAAGCATTTGGTCCAGGGGATGGAATGCAATGGATGGTGCCCTGGGAGTCAGAGGTCCTTTACATGAGAGAAGGCAGTAAGCATGATTTCCCGTGATCTATGACATGTGCAGCAGTGAAATCTGGGAAACACACACACAAAATAAATATGTAGCTTTTGGGTTAAGAACATAAATTCTGGAGCCAGACTCCCTGTATCTGAATGCTGACTTGGACACTTCTTAGAATGTCATATAGACTCTATATCTCAGTTCTTTCACCTGTCAAATGGAAATAGTTGTGTCTACTTGTGGTAGACTGGAAAAATAGACATAGTCCTTTATTCCTCTCTCTATCCACACCCACTGCAGCTCCTCCCATCAAAAGGTGCAGTCTATTTCCCCTCCCCATGACTACAGGCTGGTCTTCTGACTCCTTTGGCCAACAGAATTCATTGGAAGTGACACTGAGTCAGTTCCAAGGCCAGGCCTCAAGGGACTTTGCTCTCTTCCGCTCTCTTCCAGGTCCCTGCATCCCCCTTGTGAACACAATGCTCCTATCATGTGAACATGCTGCTGGATGATGAGCAATCTCATGGACCAAAACCAATGACTCAGCCCAGTAGTCCCAGCTGAGACTCCAGAGATATAACCAAGCTCAGCAGAGATTACCAAAGCTCCCTACCTGACCCACAGCTGACAGAAGACACCCTAGCCTGGTCTAGAGCAGCCAAACTGCCCAGCTGACCCACGGACTAGTGAATAATATTAAATGATTATGGCTTGAAGACCCTAAGAGTCAGGGTAGCTTCTTACACATCAAAAGCTAACTGATACACATCAGATAGGGTCAATGTGAGGATTAAATAAATGCAAATAGTATCTGGGATATAACGGCACTATGTAAGTACTTGCTGTTGTTATTAAAAGAGGTGAATTTAAAATTGAGACAATTTGCCAAACGCCCTCTAAATCCAAGCCAGCTGGACTTCTTGCTGGCGTTGCATGGTGATAGATGGTGGTACAGTGGCTGTGGACATGATATCTAGCAGTCAGGCTCAGATCTCTAACTCAGGTGTCCTAACTTAGTGTGCAAGTGATTTGCATCAGAGAAGAATGCTTGTCTAAACAGCTTCAAATTCACTCATTAATGGGCAGGGTGGAAGGACACTAAAAATGTATAAAGTAAAGGATCAGGAAAGCCAACTATTTGATCGTCACTTTTATTCACGATTCTTCCCAATAGTTTGGTAATTATCTTCACTGCTATTAATCATATATAAGCAACTTCTCAAAGAGAGCAAAGTGAAAAATAAACCTGGGAAATAATTTTATGAGTATGTTTATAATACACAGTAGTTCCATATTCTTGGTCTCCTCAAGCCAGCAGCATAAAAACAGTCACTGTTTTTGGCCAGAAGTCCATGGGGTTCCCTGTGTTTAATAAACAATATCATTTTTAATTGCTCCTTTAGCTACATCACAATTAGCTTGTGTTTTGTCTTAAACCTTAATACCAACCTATATGTCCTTTTCAATCCATTGCAATGCAGGAAAATTGTCTTATGTACATGCATGTGATAAATTGTGAATATTCTGTCGAGTCAATTTTATGAATTTCAGTACAACATTCTTATCTTTCCTTTATTAAACTTAGTTATTGGAAATTTCAAGGCCTTTTACAGAGGATCCAAATGCCCTTTGGTAACTACCACCCACGTCTTTTTTTTTATGGTGTTGGTACTATTGGTTAATGTTTTCTTTTGTGAGCACAACAAATTCATTGCAGAGAACATTGGTGTTTTTCTCTTTCTCTCTCTCAGAGAATGTAAGTGAATTTGAGGTGTAGTTTCTATTTCTCTACCCAATTTAGTGTACTTGCTAAATATAGAAATTTCACATCCAAATAAGGAAGTTTTGATTTAATTACAATGTTAAAAAAACAGGCAAAATGATCTTATTCTTTTTCAAAAATCAATATTTTCAGCCATTGTTTAAATGTACAGAACAACAGCTGTTTCACTTCACACTAGAGTCTATCCTTCTAAAAGTTTGGTTTATTACAGGTCATCACACACATAAAACATTTACTGCCCAAATAACAATGTATTGGGGAATTTATAGAGTTAGCATATAAAAACAAATTTATAAAACTAGCATTTCAAATAATTTTAGCACTAGAATACAATTTCTTCTTTTAACATTTTTGAAGAACTTATGGGATTTACCAACTAGCACATTCCTCACTCTGAAATCCCATGTGATGATACCACACCAAGATAAATTCTTTCACCTCTTGGTAAGGCAGTAGGCTTGTGTAAGCTTTCAGAGGGCAGCCTTTCATGGATTGGTGAAGAACTGGAAGGACAGGGGAGAGAGTCTTCCTATATGCATGTAAGTTGCTTTGCACTGGGCTTCTCACTTGTGCTAAGGTCAAAAATACATGAAACACACACACATCATGGACCTTTATATATACCATCATCAATTCTTTGGTACTTCTAAAACATTATGACTTCTTTTAAATTATTTTTAGAAGGCCATGGGAAAGTGAAGGTTCAACTGGCCCTACTGACCCCACATTCATGGAGAACTAATTCCTATAGTCTGCCAAACAGCTGGTTCTAGTAGTGGGCCAAGAAGAGCTTGAACAAGATTTTATTCCTTCTGGAATAATAGTAGAAGAATTGGGAGAGAAAACATCAAACTTCATAGGATCTTCGACCTAGACTATAAGGGATTTTAAAGAATAAAGTCTGACCTCTGTATTTATATTCTCTAGCCAAAAGATCCTGTTAAAACCTAAATCACACAAGATCCTCCAATGTTCCCTTTTCTGACTCAGAAAATGGCCTACAAAGCCCTTTTCCTCACCGCGACCTTTGTCCTCATCTTCTGTTATTTTCTCACGTTGACTTACCTCCAGCCACAATGGCCTCCTCACCAAGACACAGTCTTAGGGCACAACATTGGCACCTGTAGTTCTCTTCACGTGGAATTCCTTGCCCCCCTCCCCATTTCCACACAGCTCCTGCCCTTATCTTTTTCAGGTCTTTCCTCAAATGTTACCTTCTCGGTGAGGCCTTTCCCTGACCACCCTAATTAAAACTGAAAAAAGTCCACTCTCTGCTTTCCCTAACTGCTTTCTGTTTTACTTTTGCAGACCACTTATTACTTTCTAACAGACCCTATTACATATTTATTTTGTTTGGCGCTTGCCTCTCCCCATCGAATGCCTGCTCCACAGGTTCCATTTCCGTCTCTCAGTGCCGTATTCCCAGAGCCAACAGCACTGCCGGGCACATTGCAGGCACTCGATATACAATGATGAATAAATGAAAGGAAAACTGATAATCAAAGTAGTTAATGATTTGCACAAAGTCACACCTTGGAATTTACAATAGAGCAGGACTAGACACCAATTTTTCTGACATCTCCTTTACAAAAATTAAATAATACAACAGTAGCATATTAAAGACTTATTAACATCATATAGGTGCCAGTCTTAAACATAAGCTACTAACATTCATAAAGACTTTTTTCACTCAAAAATCAAGCTTACACTAATTTTCCTGACCACTTTATCAGGCATAGATTAGTATCTCTATTTACAGATTATGAACCTGATGCTCAAAGAGATTTTAAAAAGTTATGTTAAGTTGGAAGGAAATCTGTTAAAGATGATCATCTGCTCTATAAAAGAATTCTTCATTTTGTAAAAAGATGCACTGCAGAATTTCATTCAATGATAGTACCAAAATTTAAAAATGAAGTTCAATGTGCCCATAACATTTCAGATAAATTCTTAAGGCACGAAGCAAGTGTCCCATTAGTACCAGTTCATCTGGATTTTATCCCTCCTTTTGTCTTAAGCTTTTATGAACATAATTCTGAGGTCCAAGAATAGTTATATAACAGAATAGTTTACTTTTCTTTCTACATATTTTGATTTTATGTGGGTGTACATGTGTGTAATTTTGTTTTGTTTGAGTTTGAGAGGATTTACGAGTCTTTTAAAGGGTCTGGGTCCACTTTGGAGAAATCCAATCACCCAAAAAGTTCAGTATATTTAAAAAAAAACAAAAACAAAAAAAACTCAGGGAAAACAAAAAGAAATAGGAAAGAGAAATGACAGATATTTTTGAAAATAATTATCTGGGGAAAGTACAAAAGTTATCTCAAGAAATTCTAACAATTTTCAACAAATAACCTGCTTGCAGACCAAGCTGAGATTGGCCTTACAAGCAACTGTACTTCTGTCAATCTTCCGGCCTAGGAGAGAAAGCCTTAGTAGCCTATCATCTTACAAGTCTGCAGTCTAAAGAGTCAGGTGAAGAATTTCATTGAGTTTATTATGCTGGTCCCAAAGGAAGCAGAGCCTGAAATGGAGCATTGAGCTTCACTGAATCATAAAGATGACCCATGGTAATCCCAGGTGCTATGACTTTTCCTTTCCTAACAGTTGAGTACCCTTACGCCTTGCATTTCACAGGGCTGAAGAGTGAAGGAAAGAAGGCTCCCACAAAGGCTTGTGGAGAGCACTATCAAAGGAGCCTTCCACTGTTTTGACTGGCCATGACAATTGTTTTATCTGGCATCCTAGTTCAGGTTTTTATCAAACTTAGTTAAGAATACCCCAGTGCACAAGACGATTGCCTGGGGGCAGACCACCATATAAGCACTACCTGCTATAGAAAAAGAGAAGACTAATCACTAATGAATTCAGTCCAAATAATTTTAAAAGTTAGTAAATGAAACAAAAGGAAATGAGCTATAACAGTGAACTAAAAAACCAATTCATAGAGTATTATCAAAGGGAAATATCTCTTTGTTAAACACTCCAGGAATGTGATGTGTATTCATAATTTGTGAAATCTTCACACTTTTTTCCAGTAGCTTATAAACTGCTAATGTGCCTGCATTAGATATTGGCATATTTCCTCTTAAATGCACCCCAATGAAGCAGATACAAATATCCAAGATTTTCGCTGAGTCTAGCCCTTACATCTACTTGTAGGGCATTCATGGGCATGTGAATTATGAAATTTATCAGATTTGATGACTCTATGAATTAGAAAATCTGGGCCTACAAGATATACTCAAGATACCTTAAGTGAATGCCTCTCTACCACAGCTAGATGGAATACTCTTGAAATTGAACTAAAAATTTCTTCCATTACCGAATCAATTATAATAAGATCACAACTAGAAACACACAGAAGTAAACGGATTTACAAAAAGAACTAGGGTCTAAAGCTTTTTCTATGTGTAATGCATTTACCACAGAGATATTTGGTTTTAAGATCAAGAAAATTTGTCTGGGGCAAGAATGTATATTATACAACACAATCTATACACTTTCAAATAAGGGTTGTTTTTTTTAATTAGAATATGGAAAAATCCTTAACTAAGTGAAAAAATAAAAGACTATAAAAACCAAAATTTATAGTATCTTAGGCTCCAAAGAATATGCAGATCACTTCTATCTTCAGTTTCTTAAGGTGCCATCATATTTAAGTCATTCTAGGGAGAGAAAAATTGATTAGCAACCACTACAGAAAATTATTTAACAACCAGCCTTGAAACTCCACTACAGTTATTAATTATACATTTGATTTTACAGACTGTTTGTTTTTCTTTTAACTAAAACTAACCAAAATCAAGCTCCTGACTCAGCTAGATGGAGATGAACAGCAAGGCACTTTTCTGTTTACGAGTTTAGAATGTAAAAACTCTATTTTCTGGCTTGGTTAAGAATAAGGGTCCTATAAATTACCCATTTTCAAAGTATTAGAAGGCACCAAAATTACATTTAGTGAAATTTAAACTTGGTGTCAGGGAACAGAGATGGAATCAAAATCATTATAGAAATTTTCATTCCTCTGAAAGCCCACTGATGGACATAGCTTGGCATAGTGTTATGGTGTATGGTGGAGCACAAAGGGGAGATCTGGTCAACAGAAGTCAAACTGAGTCATCCCCTCAAACTCTGCCCTGTCAAAGTTGAATAATTTCAATAAATTACACATTCTTGGGTCTTATTTCTCAACCTTTTAATCATCTTTAAGGCTCTCCTCTGAACAACTTCCAAATGTTCTTCATTCCTCTCTGGTTTCTTAGTTTTAAGTTACTTGATCAAATTCAGAGGGAGTAGTTATTAATCTTTAAACTAGAATTTAGAATAATTTCAGCAATAGATATACTCTTAGAAATCATGACTTAAATGAAAGCTACACAAAACAAAGCTTTTAGCTCTACCACATCAATGGAAAAGGCTATGAAAAAGGAATTCTTTTACTAGTGTTTTATATATTTATAGAAAAGAAATTTTACTCAAATACATGTTATAAATTTACTTTATTTATCTGAAATGTTTGGGAAGAGCAAAGAAGAAAGTGATTTTAAGTGTTCATTGGCTATACTCTTGTTCTAGGAACACTAATTAACTTAAAAGTAGGAAAATGCTTATAGCAAAAGTGCACATTTTTATTAGAAGACACATTTAGTATTGATATGACCTTTTGATGAGAAGTGTATGCATTTTTTATTAACACACATACCTATGATGACATTTTGACATACATGATATTTGAGTGGGAAGATCCTTAACCCCTTCGTCTCAGGCCTACCTGAAAAGAAAAAAGGAATCCAGCTGCCCTCCCACCTTCAGTGGGGTGTCACCTAGTCAACTTTCTAATATTTTTCCCATTCCCACCTCCAAATGCCCTTTCAAATAAACATGGACCAGACTAGAAGCCTGGAGGAGTTTCCCAATGCCTGTGAGTGTGCTCGGGCAGGGAGGGAGGAATGGAAAGGGCACAGGTGGGTTTAATCACTCAGTCTGGAGACCCATCCAGACCAGCTCAGCTGTCCAGTTCACTTCCAGCCTGCAGCTTAATGCCCAAATTTAGTTAGATGGTGCCCAACCACATCATTGGCCTTTCACTGTCCCCAGTCAGGTTAAGCAAAGTGTTGAGGTGTTAATATATGTTTGCCAATTCTTTGACACTCCTCCTATCAAAAACTGGAGTCTTGGGGCTGACCTGGCGGTGTAGTGGTTTAAGTTCGGTGCACTCTAATTCAGCAGCTTAGGTTCGTGGGTTTAGATCCCGGACGTGGACCTACACCACCCATCAAGTCATGCTATGGCGGCGACCCACATACAAAATAGAGGAGGACTAGCATAGATGTTAGCTCAGGGCCAATCTTCCTCAAGCAAAAAGAGGAAGATTGGCAACAAATGTTAGCTTAGGACCAATCTTCCTCACAAAAAAGAAAGAAAGAAAGAAAAGAAAAACCTGGAGTCTTGCTCCTAAAGTGATTTACTTCTAAGAAATAGGATGTGGCAGAAATGACCCCATACAACTTTGGCAGCTAGATTAGAAAAGATCACCAGGCTTCAGCCTGGCTCTCTCTCTTGGGACATGCACCTGGGGAGCCCTGAGCTGCTCTGTAATGAGTCCAGCTAAGCTGAAGCTGCTATGCTGGAGAGACCACATGGAGCGACCACAGAGAGGAAGAGA
Organism: Tapirus indicus; assembly: GCA_031878705.1. Classification (NCBI taxonomy): domain Eukaryota; kingdom Metazoa; phylum Chordata; class Mammalia; order Perissodactyla; family Tapiridae; genus Tapirus; species Tapirus indicus. Next base: position 8,795,722 of record CM062933.1, read on the forward strand.
GAGGTGCCAAGGAGCCCCAGCTCTTTTTGTCTGCAAGTGATTGAGTCTTCTCAGACAACAGCCAGCATCAATGCCAGACCCAGGAGTGAACAGCCTCCATTCAGATGGCTCCAGCCCTGCTTTCACCCTGATAGAGCAGAGATAAGCTGTTCCCACTGAGCCCTGCCCAAACTGCAGCTTTGCGAAAAAATTAAATATTGATATTGTTTGAAACTACCAATTTGGAGAGTGGTTTGTTGCATAGCAATAGACAAGTGGAACACAGACCCTACCTCTGCCCATAGAGAAAATCAGCTTCACGTAGAAAAATGGTGAAATCGGCAGTCTCCAAACTTTTTGATCACCCACAACAAATGTTTTGTTTACATATTCACTGGTTTAACACACATACAACTACACTAACATACTATGCACAATATAAACTTTCAGAAGGATAAGCTAAAAATAGAAATTCTAATATTTTCTTCCTGCCCTGAAAGGACTATCATGTTCACCCAACTTTGAAAACTTCTGGAGTCAGCATGTGAATTGTTTAGATAATAGCTCTGAAGTTCTGGGTGATTAGACGCCCCACTAGTCAGGAACAGATTAAAAGTGATGAAGTTTGAGGAAGCACGTTATTTATATAATCTTTTTTTTTTTTTTAATTTTAAATCACTTTAGCAAACAGCAGAGACTTTTAGCACAAAACGAGGCATTGGAAATTTTAGGTAAATATTTCTCAACTCTGGTATCAGCTACACAAGTAATTTGTTACAAATATCAGCTAAAATGAAGCCCTTCATGAAGCATTTCTCTATTTAATACATTTGATTGGGTCTCAAAACTTCCCATACTAAGATCTACCCAGTCACTTGCATTCTAGTGATCCTTCCTGGAAGCAGAGAGCATTGTGCGGTGGTCAAGATCACTGCCTTGCAAAGACAGTGTGGGTTACTGGTTAAATCTTCTGAAGTAAGCCCACTGCTCCTTCACTGGCTGGCTGTATGTCCTTGGATGACTACTTAACTTTAAGATTAGTTCCCACTTCTACCAATGGGGATAATAATGGCGTTGAATGGCATAAGGTTGTCATGAGGATTCAGCAAAAGACGTAAATCTCTAAGCACCATGCCTGAACTGGAATATGTGCTCAATAAATGTTAACTTGATTTTGTTGTTATTGTTGGCACAGAAAGACAAAGAATTAAGTTTTAAACTTAAGGAATTAGTCGAAAATATGTGCCCCGCCTGTAAATGTCGTTCTTCCAGTGAAGATCAAGGCAGAAAACTAGTCCAGTCTTATGCTCATGTACTCCCCCACTCTTCAGCCCACCTCACATCATTTCTAATGGGGCAACTGATGTGTAGAGAAGCAAAATGACTTGCCTCGAATAACAAGGCTGATCAATGACAATGGCTGTACCAAAACAACTGAGCTAGAAGGATAATAGAAATACCAGTGTATTTTGAAGTCAGAAGATGTGGTTGGTCATTTTCCTTTTATGTAAAATGGGAGTCATAACACACATCTTAATGCTCTTGTGTAGTGCAAACTAAAAATAAATATATTACTTGTTACACAAACGGAAGGTAGAAACATCATTAGAAGCCATAGTTCTTAATTCTAGTTCTAATACGTTTTACTTACACCAATATTTTTCAAACTATAGGTGGTAGCATGATTTTTGGAATCAGTTTGGTGGGTGACAACCAGCATTTTACAAAAACTAAATAGAATAGAATAAGACAGACTAAAACAGAATAGGAAAGAGCATTTATTTCTATTAGTAAGTTTCAAAATTGTTTTGTGAAAGTTTCACAGAACAATACATGTGTGATCATGTAAGTATGTTTTCTCACTAGAGAAAATATTTAAAGCCACCATACCACTGGTTCTCAAACTTCAATCATATGCTTCAAAATCATCCATAGAGCTTGTTAGAAATATAAATGTGCAAGGAAAGCAGGTTCTGTCACAAGCTCCACAGGGGATCCTGATACGTGGAAAATTGAGACTCTCTGAACAGCACCACTTCATGAGACAGACAAGTGAGAAAGAGAGGTATACATTCATACATGCTTCACAGGCTCCTAACAATTGGATCTCCATGACGTTGATAAGATTGGGTCAAAAAACTTTACATACTGAAAAGTGCTTCAAACATCTATTGAAGAAAATGCACTGAAAACTCCCAAATACTTGATTAGATCACCAACCAAAGGGGGCAGGAGTTGATCAATGAATCCTTTAAATGTTTTCTACCTACCCTACAGAGTGCAGTGTTGGCCAATCATGAGTGAAACCAAACACTGATCTACTCTTACTTTCCCACCTGCAACTCAGTCTGGATATAAGCTGCTGTCATTCATTCGCTTCATAAATATTTATCAAGCACCCACTATACGTCAAGCTCTGTATTAGGAACTGGGAATGCAATGGTGAGCAAATTGCTCTTGCCTCTGGAACTGTTTGGGTAGGTTCATTTCAGGCCAATGTACAACACGCATTACTTGAAGGACTAGTGCTTTAAGGTTTTCAGATTTAAAACAAATTGCTGTTAAAAGAACTTTTACATCCATTCTCGTTAAGTCTGTATAGCAATGATCTAAGTTAGTTAGAGTTATTTAGTATTAGTCCATTGTATAGACTGAGTAAGCAAAAATCCAAAGAGGTTAAGTAACTTGTCTAAAGTCCCATAAGTTTTAAGTGATGGGACTAGAATTCAAACCTGAAAGCTTGACCCCATAGTCTATGCTCTTTCAACCAAGCAGACTTGCCATTGCTGACCGTTTCTATTCCTGGGCTGATGATGGACGAAGATGAGGAGCAGAACATGAGGCTCAGTGCATCAGGCTCCCACAAAGCCTATTTTGCTCTCAGTGCTTCTAATTGTCTGACTGCATTACAGGAAACAGAAACTGCTCCAGATATTTCTGTCACAAAGGGTTTAAATGCAGAAAGAGCATGCTTATAAAATCCATGGAAGAGCTGAAGGAGGGGAAGTCAGAGGGCCCTATTGGACTCTTGGTTTTAAAATCACACCACCATAGCTGCAGTCTGGAGATAAAAAAAACTACTGCTGTCACCAATGTGTACATCTACAGGAAGTTGGCAGCACCACAGTGACATAAAAGAGACCTCTCTGCCATCTCTCATGCAAATGCCTCCTATTGGCAAAACCTAAATTGCATCCAGAGTGCAAATGGAAGGGAGTCTGGTAAATGGAGTTCTTTGTCTTCCAACTCCTGGGACACAGGGGAGAATACAAAAAGATGGGAAGAGATGTCAAGTGCCAATCAACAATATTCAATACTAATTTTTACTTTCTCAATACTTTTCGTGTGGCTTCTGTCCTCCTCCAATCTTCCATTCCCTCTTTAAATCCAACTCTATTTTCTTGATATGCTTAAATAATTGCTCAGTGATCTCTTCCTTACCTTCAATGACAATATTGCATTGTAAAATGCAAAACTTTGACCACTTTCTTCCTCTCCTTCTTTGTTAGCACCCCACCTGTTGCCAGACCCACTCCACCTTTGGAATTGAATGAAGCACCACCCTGCAGGACATGAGACCTATTCTCCTGTACAGCCTCTTAGGGGCCAGATGAGGCATCTGGAAATGCCAAAGAGGTAGTTCCCCAAGGAGTGACCCTTGACCAGTGGGAAAAGGGAGACAGATATATAAATTCCCCTTCCTTTCTCTCTTCTGTGCACTAATCCAAGGTACAGTGTCTCCTTGCCAACCTTCTGGAGAACTCTCTCCTGCTGATTGAACAAGCCTGCTGAATCACCTGTTGTGTTGCTTTGTGGCACCCTATGATGTAGTAGCCAGCATGTGACACATTGTGTTGCAATGAATTACACTTGTTCCTTACCTCAACATCCTGTGATGGTATCTGGTAAATAAACTACTTGGATCATAATCACTGCCTCAGGCTCTGCTTTCTAGAGGGCCTAGGCTAAATGACACAGATTTGGAATCATCAGCATCTGTAAAGCAGGGATTCTGAGCAGAGCTGTTATAAATTATAATTATAAAAATTGTAGATGTTCTCGCTTCACTTGAGGCTGACTAAATAAAAATTGCTAGGACTGGAGCATGAGCACGCATGTGTTTCCTTAAACACCATTTTAGAAATACATCAACTGGGAGTAGTACAGAACTAGAATCCAGGTCCCCAGATTTGATCTTGCCCCCCAGTGACCCTGAGCTATCTACCAAGTGACAAGGAATCTTGTTGACATAGTGTATTGAGAAAGGCTTATGACATCATTAAGTGGAAATCACAAACTAGGGGAAAAATGCTAAGGAAGATGTTTGGGGTGTTTACTTAAGCAGGTGTGATAAGTCTACAGCACAAGAAGACTAATGAACACTCTGGAAGTTATAGAAATTCATTCAGAGTTTTGTAAGAGGTTAGCATGTCTCATTACACTCTTTACCTTTCCTTTCAGACATTTTCTTCAAAAAAAAAAAAAAAGATTCAAAAGCAGCCATCTGGTAGCATGTATTGTCAGTGAGAGGTGACGTAAGCTAGGCTAATTGATCACTTTTTAAAGATTAAGTGGCCCATTCTCTGTAAAAGGACATAAGAAAACAGCTTTGACAGCACTGAATTCTGACTGCCAACTGAAAATTTAAATCATGCTTATTTTTCATAAGGTAATCCACTCACAATAGGCAATTTATGTGATCTTATCCTGTAGGAAAAGCTCTGATGCTCTTCCTGAACTTCTACCTACTGTGCTATTATGATGCACCTGCCTTTTGGATAAATGGTTGATAGGAGAGGGTTGCAGGAGGACCTGGAGACCAATGTGCCTTGTGCATCTCAGGCAGAAATAGCCTCTCCCTCCCTGCAATCACTGAATGAATTCTAAAACCCTTATGTCTTACATACAAGCTCAGTCTCTCTAGGTATCATTTTTCTTATCTCAAAAGTGAAATAATCATAATACTTCTTTTCTTGACCTAATTCTCAGGATTATTGTGATGATTAAATGGAAAATATAATTATTTTATCAAATTGAATGCATACTACCACAATTATACATTATACGGAAGGCCTGCTATGGGAAACTATTCATATATGACTGCTCTTTTTCCTAGCGTTCACACTACCTCGTCTGGGCTGTCGCTGCGTATCGTTTCTCCGGCTCTTAACTGCAGAGGATTGAGAGAAACAGCAGCACTGACAATCCACAGCCAACAGTGGAGGTGGAGAGCTTGGAGAGGTTAGAAGAAGAATAAAGAACAATCTGAAGTTCATGACGTGCCTTGGAATCCTTCTTCTTCTTTCCAGCTGAACAGCTAGAACTTAATCCTTCTTAGGCTCCATTTCCTACTCAGTGTTGTAGGGAAAATCATGACTTCCTCTATCGTGTTTGGCGATTAAGTTATGATCTATGTAAAGTGCTAAGCATCCTGACAACAAATGTCAGGTCCCTTCCTCCAAGTGGCCTTTTAGGTCACACAGTGCAGGGGAAAAAACAAAACAAAATTTCTAATGGAGTCAGAATCCTGGGATGCACATACTCTGGTAAAAATAATATTAACAGTCATCTTTTTATGGAAATAAAGAAAAGATATTTTTATATGGCCCTCTTTTATAGATTTCCTCAAGTGGCTCTTGAAACCTTAAGTTGATTCATAAGCCCCAAATCCATCTTCTTTATAATGGGAACTTTATATGAAATGCTTAGTACTTTTTATGAAATATGTCGTACTGTTTCACTTTTCTTGATCAATCTCCCTCCCAAGCTCTCTTCTCATGAGAATTGCCACGGGTTAAGTGAGCTGGGACTTAGGACAAGATCCAGAGAATTCAAGTCAGTTTTAATGTATAAAAGTGGCAATAATTAAAGTTTAAAACTAATTTTTAAATGATTTCTTAAAGTCTGGGATCCTTATTGCACCAGATGTCTAACTTATTCAGTAATTATAAAACGGCACCTAAAGTCAGAAGCTTTATTTCGACCACACCCAACAACAGGGCAGGCACAGCGTCTGACAACAGGGCAACACCCTGAAATTGGGACACTCCTGAAAAAATCAACAACTGGTCACAACAGGTCTAACGCCTCAGGGCAACACCGGTTGTTCCGCGTGGTTGTTCTGCGAGGCTTGACCAACTAAGGATGCCAGTGGAAATGCTGATTGTCTCTTTTGAGAAAGAGCTGATGAACAGACTGCCCTTTATACATTTGCCTTCCTCAAACAGCAAAGCGCATTTCCCACCTAATGGCCCGCTACCCTTACTTAAGACTTGAGATAGATCTCAGGCTTTGTGCTCATTGTCCTGAAAGTTTCTCTCAGAGATTCACTAGTTCTGCGAGATGTAGCAGGTGATGAAAGAGAGTGTAGTCATTGCCCAGGACGACTGCAGTCCTCAATTTACCAAGCTGCCAGGTTTGGTTTGGAAGAAAGAAAACAGACTCATGTGCCCTGGAAGATATGCTTCCTGTTACTCTTGTCCCTGAGCACCAGGCCACACAAATGCTGTCAGGATAAGTTGGCCTGCTGTTCTCAAAGGCTCAAGCACATGAACCAAGAAGAGGTTTGAACACTCCTGCCCTAAACATCCCCACTGGGACCATCTCTCTCCTATTGTTTAGTGCTCCTAATTTGCTTCAAGACTGGAATTTCTCCACAGGGGTTCTCCTCCATGCTCGTCCAATGAGCAGGCAATCTCTGAGATCTTTTTCTTATTTTAACAGTGTTCCTGATTACTCTTCACTCTTCTTACACCTTATTTAACGCTTTCCCAATTAGATAGTTCATCTCACCTCTCATCCTGAAACAAACAGGATTCATTTATTCATTCCTTCACCAAAATTGAACAAGCACCTCCTAGGCAGCAAGCACGATTTCAGACACTAAGAACATAGCAGTAAATTAGACAAAGGTCTTGTCTGTATGGATTTCATTCTATGGTGACAAATAAACCATAAATTAAGAAATAAATGAAATTTATAATACAATTTCAGGTAGTAACAAGTGCCCTGGTAATATACATCCAAAAATCAGGATAAGGGCTTAAAGGGTAATTTGGTAAAAATGTTGGAGGGAAACTCTATTTTAAGTGGAAGGGTCAGGGAAAAGTCTCTCTGAGAAAGTAACATTTCAATAACAATAACTAATAATAATAAAGTGAGGGAGCAAGAGATGCAAAAATCTGGAGGAACAGCTTTCCAAGGAAACGGAACAACCAGCAGATGCTCTAAAGTGGGAACGAGCTTGGCCACTCATACTCATATTTTGGCAAATTTCTTAATTTCACTGATGCTCTGTTTTATTTGTTTGTTTATATCCCTGTGTCACTTTTCAATTAAATCTGTTTGTGAAAAGAAGCCAGTTTTGTATAACTCTTTGTAAATCCTCACAAAGTATCAAGCCAAGGGCATGAGAAAGTAAGTATTTATTAAATGTTTTGATGATGGTGAAAGCCGAGGATTTCTCCTACCCCAAGCAGTCCAGGGGATCACATAAATAATCAGTGACAGTTATAAATGTTCTTTAAGTAAGATCTCTATCCTGACTAAGTAAATACCCGACTGACAACACAACTGGTTTTACACAAATTGGGAGAGGGGTAAGGTCTGGTGTGCATGGTGCATTTGAAGCAACTGAGAAAGGGACTTTCACAGCTCTGGAAAAAGCAGCAAAGACTAAATTGTAATAACTTCAAGATGACAGTTAACCAGAAGTGGTTACATAAGAAACATTCAAGGGAATTTTAATGTGCTGCAGAAAACAGGATTATAGGGCAATAAAATTTCAAGGTGCATTCGAGTTAAATCCTAAAGATTTTTGCAGTGGTTCTGAAAAAACAATGCAAGTGTCCAGTTACTCAGGGAGAATTTTCGCTTCCCTCAGCAGAAATTGCAAAACATCTACCCTTATCCTTTGCTGCAAAGCAAGCAAGTGGCCAGTGCCTAGCTATACAGGGGCCACCTGTGGGGAGCTCTGCCTCTGAAAGCTCCCAAGAAGGCTCATTTCATGGGCTATTACCCTCATCCAGACTCTCCATTAGTCCCCAGGGCTCTTTATGGTGCCCCACGCAGAGCTAAGCCTCGTGAGCAATTAACCCCAGGGTAGCTGAAAAATTAATTTTCAGCAAGTAAGTTCTACTTCCAAGTGGAAGCTAGCCTTCTAAAGGGCAATGGAGCAGCCCTTTCACTTCTTTTGGGTCTCAGAGTCTAGCACAAGGCTAAACACATAAAAGGCATTCGGCAAATATTTAATGAGCGAACCATGTTTCAAAGAGTTTGCTGCTATGGGTACTCCATGTGAACCCAGAGTTTAATGGTACCTAAAGTTAGATATTAACAAGTTATCACGTGTTCTTGACTCAAACTGTAGTAGGAAACCTTTTCAGCTTCATTTTGTAATCCTATATAGGTTATAGGGTTGCTTGATAAAATACAAGTCTTCCAGTTAAATTTGAATTTCAGGTAAATACAGATAAGTTCTTAGTATAACTCTGTCCAATACATTGCATGGAACATACTTACATTAAAAAAAATTTCATTGCTTATCTGAAAGTCAAATTTAACTGGGCATCCTGATTTTTCTTTACTAAGTCTGGCAACTCTAATTCAGCCTTTAGGTCTTGAACCTGATTGAAGTTGATTCTCTTCTTTTCTCTGATAATTGGACTCTGAAATGCAGATATTTTAGTAGTTTTTAGTTATTCCCTATTAAAATGAAGACCATATGGACTGTGATCTTATTGACCTTTTTTGAAGAAATATAGAGGAAGAAACTGCAGAGCATAATAATTCAGGAGTAATGCATAGAATGGCATTATCCATAGTGCCTAGTGTAGTTCATTATGCTGAATTTTGCTAAAAGGAGAAGAAAAAAATAAAAGAATAGGGTTTCAGCAGTTTTCTAATGACATGGCCAGATGATGCCACAAAATCTTGGCATTGCTGATAAGTACACACTGTGCTGGAAAATCAATAGTTTCTGAAGGGGATCCTGAAGAGAACTTTCCATTATTGAGGTTAGAAATAACTTAGCCCCATCCTCATAAATTCCTGCAGTTCAGTGTGCTCTGTGTCCCTAAGCAAGAAAGCACAAGGCTTGTCTTAACTTCACAAACTGCTAAGCTGGAATTATTGCTTTTAAAAATTACTAAGGGTATCTCCTTCTTAAAACTGCATTTTTAACTATTTCTAATGCCAATGTTTGAGTTGAGAAAGTAAACATAAGAACGGGTGTCCCTTCACTTTAAGAAAGCCTGATATGCTAAAAGAGAAGTTTAGGTAAGCAAATACATTATTGAAGTGATTATTTATATTCAATAATAATTCACTTCAACACTCCACTAAATATCAGGCTCCTCTAGTATTTTTTTTTTAATTATATAATTTACTCTCTTGCAAAGAGTTCCTAAACAACTTTCCAGGGTTTTCTTTATATTTGGGTTGTGAAGTTTTATCCCCCTGCTCATGTTATAACTCCAAATAAATATCCACACAATGGTTTGTAGTTACCTTGAGTATTCCCCTTCTTTAGAACTCTAAGGTAATACGAATTCCTCCTACTATTCTACAGGAAAACGTTGCCTATAGAACTTAGCTCTTTTCAACCCCTTTCCTTCTCCCTAAAACTTGTAGGTAAAGCGTCTCTAAAACTTTGGAGTAAAACACATCATCTTATTTTCATTCATTTGCTAACCTAACAGTTTAAGTACAGAAAATATTAAAAACTAAAATTCACTATTCACTATTATTTTTACAAATGAAGTCACTGCTCTAGCAATAGCAAGGAAGGGTTACTCAGTCTTCATTTCTTAATAAACTTTTTATTTGAGAATAATTTTAGATTTACAGAAAAATTGTGAAGATAGTACAGAGAGTTCCCATATATGCCGCCCACTTTCCTTGTTGTTAACATCCTACATTAGTTATGGTACATTTGTCACAACAAATAAACCGATATTGAAACATTACTATTTCCACAATACTTTATTCGGATTTCGTTAGGTTTTACCTAAAGTCCTTTTCTGTTCCAGGACCCCTTCCAGGACACCACACCACATTTAGCTGCCAGGGCTCCTTAGGCTCCTCTTGGCTGTGGTAGTTTTCAGATTTTCCTTGTTTTGACGATGTCCAGTATTTTACAGAATGCCCCTCAATTTAGATTTCTCTCATGCTTTTTTTCACAATTAGACAAGCATTACGGGTTTGGGGGAGGAAGACCATAGAGGTGAAGCGCCATTTTCATCACATCAGAACAAGGGTACAGGCTATTATGACTTATCACCGTTGATGTTGACCGTGATCACCTGGCTGAGATAGCGTTCTCCACTGGGACAGTTCCTCTTTTTTTCACCCTTTTCAAACCATACATGTTGGAAGGAAGGCACTATGCACACTCCACACTTAGGAGGTGCAGAGTTAAGCTCTTCCTCCTTGAGGGCAAGGCAGTGTCCACATAGATTACTTGGAATTCTGCACAGGAAATTTGTATCTTTGCTCCTATTTATTTATTCAATCATCTATTTCCATCTGCATGGATTCACGAATATTTTATCCTTTGGGTTATAATCCAACACTACTTATTTATTTTGTTGCTCAAATTGTTCTATTGACATTTCCCTCAATGCTGTGGTTTTTAATCTTTTTAAATTTATTTTTTAGCACATGATTGTTTTCTGGAACTACAAGATGCTCCAAGTTCATTTAGCATATTTCCAGCCCCAGCCCTAGATTCAGCCATTTATCCAAGGAGACCTGATTCCTTTTTTTTTTTTTTAGCATGGCATTAGACACCAATATCTGGGCCTTGCTGGGTGAAAGCTAGTCATTTTAAGATCATTTCTGCCCCCCCTCTCCTGCCTGAATGTATTTGCTATTAGACTGAAGGACATTCACATCATTTATTTCAAACTTGGTTCTAAGAAGGAAATTACAGCTCGACTTCTGAAGTATTTGATGATTTTAACAGTTCTTATTCTGCTTGATATACAAAGACTGGTTTTAATTTCCTTGTTTTTGCTTTTTTGGGTATTTTTTGTCTTTTTCTTCATAAAGGAATTGAATGTTTAGGGAATAAGGTTCCTAAGGAAAGAAAGGGTGGGTTACTGCTCTCCAGGCTTAGCTAGGTGCAACCTGGCTATTCAACCAGAAATAACAGGGTGTGTCTAAGTCTGGGTGGAGCTTAATACATACTGTCCTTATTCAACTCTTGTTTAAAAAGAATTATGTGATGACCACAGACATGTGAGGGACTGGTTGTAGAAGGATAAAGAGGTTGCAACAAAGGAAGAGGAGAATGACACACAAAACCCATTATCAAACCAAATAACCACCTAGTATTTTCATGATATATACATGAGGGAAGCTGGCTTTTAATACCAGGAGTGGCTCTTTCATAGATGCAGTGTCAAGCATGCGTTCTATCCAACATCGGGACTTTAAAGGGTTTTAAAAACTACAAGTATGTCCTACAGTAGCCTAAGCTTACCAAATTCTCATGCTACTAGTACTAAGAAAGTCTCCAAAATTACACAAAGAAAAAATTTAATTAAAAAATAAATGTATGCCCCCTAGACATCTGAAAAGATTATGTTAAATACCAGCCAAAAGAGTGATTTCTTTGCACTCAGCACACGCATACACACAAAGTACAACATATTAGATCTTATGATTGGTCTTCCTTCCACTTCCACTTCCCCTTCCAATTACTGGCTTGCAGTACTTCCAATGTAAACACTCTGAATAACACTCTAGAGGCCCAAACAGATAATATATATAACCTCTGACGACTGAATCACAGCACTTGGACTACTCATAGAAAGCCCGGCCCACTCACAGTACTGGAGCCCCGTAGTCCAGAGCCATGGGTCTCCACTGATACTGGAAAACAGCTCTGACTTCTGGGTCACTTAACACTGCTAAGTTAATACCCAGATAAAAAGTTTTGGCACCCATCAGCTGGATTCTTTTGGAGCTCATGGAGCCAGTCAGAGATGGGCTGGCTGAAAGCTGGATGTTTTAATTTATTGTTCTCCAATCGGAAAGTTGCTGAATGCTAGGCTTCTCCAAACACTGCCTTGTCTTTTCTCATGGCCGTGGGTTGGAATTCAGAGGACACGGTCTTTAGCCAGTGTAGACACTGAAGACAACAGACACAAATCAATAGAAAAAAATAACTTCTTTTTATTTACAAAAAAAAAAAAATCCAAATATTGGATGCTGTAAACAAAATTCACAATCTGTTCCCTCTAGCACTGATTCAAACATGTCAGTTTTTAAGAGTCCATTCTCCATCAACTCCTTTTCTGCCTGTGACACAGCCTAAAGTCAAAATATTCCAAAAGAGTGACCCAAGGTGCAGCTTGCTGCAATAGGACATCTCAGAGCAGGCGATGGTTGGAGAGAGACAGCCAGCAGGCAGAGCCTCCTCCATTCTGCAAGGCTTTGCAGCAAGTCTTGCCAAGCTACCTTGACATCTTCCAACTTTGTACTTTTACTATGTACTTTGTTAGCAAGCCATTATTACAACAAAATATTACATAGAGATTCTTTCTTAGCACTGAAAAGGCTATGCTATAAGAAACCTTAAAGAAAGATTATATTCAAATAGGTGCTATATACGAAATTACCTTTTTTTTTTTTTGGCTTTTTGGTTTCATCTAACACGCTTTATCTTCAAACAACAAAAAAGCTTATTTTTGAACTGCTGACAGCTTTCAACATAATACATTTCATTTACAAAATAGTTCACAATATTTATTTGACAAGCATTGCATTGAAAACAACTTTATGCACAGTAAAGCAATGAACAATAAGCAAACAGAAAAAGGTGGCAAAAACAGTATGTTTACTTTCTTTGCATTTCCTCCTTGGCTTGGCTGACAGATATTCTTCCATTCTTGCATTTTTTTGGAGCTGCGTTAAAATAGTCCACCCAATACCAAAGTGAGCAGATACGTGATCCCATTTCTGGAAGGGAAAAGTCCATCTCCATGTAGGACTTCTTGAGGCAACTAGATATACTGTAAATGAAGTAAACTTTTTAAAAGGGCACTGTCACAGGTTAAGTGTTCTCTGACATCCCAGACGGGACAGGTGAGAGAAGCCTCCAGAAGATAAAACTTCTTCCTGTTTTAAAGTAACAGCACACTAGGCCAGATAAACACAGAAGCAAGGAAATCACAGGCGCTAATCAGGAGTTGAGAGCTGTTCTTTTCTCTGACCTATACACACGGCTCTCTCATCAGACATTCAAAATTTTAGGCCACACATCCACAAAGAGAGACATATATTCCACCGTTTGCTCAACTACATTTGCACAAGACTATAGTACATACAAAAGAGAAATAAATTATACAGGTCTTAAAGTAAATGCTGAGGTTGTCTTGAGGACAGCCTGTTCTATCTGAATGCCAGGTGCTGGCACTTCCAACTATGCTACCAACCCTGGAATAAGCAAGTAAAGAACATAAATATTTGAGAAAATAAATGAAAAGTATATTGTCAAATAAGGCCCCTCCAAACAAAAATCTGTGTCATAAATTGACAGCAGGTTGTTGCTATCGCAGAGCCAGAGACCTCCAGATTCTTCTTAAAATAGTGGACGACTCATTTGTCAAGAGTTAGGATGAGAAGGAAGAAGGCAGATCACCAGCTGCTCCTATGTACCCAAGCGTTTTCTTTTAGAAAACCTCCAAACAGGTAAGTAAGTGGAGCTCTGGTTTCTGACAGCTAAGTATCAGGCTTAATCTGCAAATGGAATAATATTTCCTGGAAATTCACAACTAACTTTTCAAACCCAGGGCTGGAGTGAGGGAGACTGAGCCAACGTGGGAGAAGAAAGAGTTCCCGAGGAAACAGTGAGTGGCAGTGCAGTAGCTGTTACAGCTTGGACAGAATTCACAGGGAAGCTGCTACAGCAAACCCATCAAGTTCCTGTTAAGGCTTCAAAGAAAGATGTGCAAAAGGTAGTTCAGATGGATTAACCTAGCATTGAGCATCTGAGTGATGCTCAGATAAGAAACAAACAAATTACACTGCCAATAGGATGATGCTATTTTCTTCCCCAATCCCTCTAACTGATGACAAAAATCTGGTTGGTTCTTCAGAGGAATTATTGTAGTAAGCAGTCATCCACCAGAGTTGGTAGGGATTGTGTGGCTGTTTCACAATACAAAGGCAAGGTTTTTAAATGTTAATTTTGTTTTTATCAAATGCATTTTCAGAGACCAGTGTTCAAAGGAATTAAGGGCTGGGAGAAGGGATGGTTTTAGGATTAGCTGTCACTGAACTGAAATAGTAATGCTAGCTCATTTCACAAAGGTATAACTGGTCTCTTGGGAAAAAGAAAATAAAGTTGGATTTGATTCAATGCAAAGTGACTGAATTTAAAGTACAGTACTAAATATTTAAATGCAGTGTGACAACCAGATCAAAGATGTTTCATATTGGCATGAATTTATAAAATTTTATATATAATATATATCTCATATATAAATTTTAAGCAATTGTGCAAATACTCTTTAAAAAGGGTCATTTCACATTTACTAAATTCTAGTGGTCCTGGAATGCAGAATGCATTCAATAAAAAATTCATTTAAATATTAATAAGTAGTGTTCAGATCACCAGAAATTCTTTTTAGCAGTCAGGGATTTAAATAGACTATCGCTCATCCATGAGCCGCGGGATTACACACCATGGAGGCATGCAAATATTACAAAAAATTAAAGGGTTCAAATTGTCAAAATGGCAGTTTAGTATAAAAAAAGAGTGCTCTGCCAAACAAATATTCTCCCATTTGTGGAATTCTACGGCTCACAAAAAAAAAGGAAAAAAAGCACTCACTAAAAATGCATAATCTCTGCTCTTCCTAACAAATATATTACTTGTTTTCCTCCTTCATTTGCTTTAATTTTTTTAGATGTGGGTTCTAATTCATCATTGCAATATGCCCACGTCTCATGTCATCCTGTTGGAAACATAAAAGCACACAGTATTTAAACATTTCCTATTTACTACATTATTCCAGATCAAAGTCAATGTATTGTGTGTATATATACATATCAAAAATATGTATATATATATATATATATATATACACATAATATACACACACATACACATGTACCTATGATAATATCACACCAACAATGTTAACTGTATACAAGTATTTGCCAAGAAAAAATAGGGCATTTCCTCCACCATTCACAAGCTTATGTGTTGTTTTTCTTTTTGAGTCCCTGATAAAATAAAATAACCATTAAACCATAAAATTTTTCTACTTCAAATTTTCAGAAGGCAACAGGCACTTTGATGTATATTGGTGTGTAACAAATATAGTAACTCTTTATATATTCCACTATATCTCTTCTACTTGGGTATTTTTATCTGTTAAATCTTTGGTCCTTGAGCATACTTTCTTTGCTACAGCTGTTTTTGCTTGCATTTTCACATTTTAAAAATGCGAGCTATGCACGCAGCTGGAAATAATGGATTGTGTCACCATAAGTTCTGCTGTTTGTTATGAGAACTGCACCAACCTACTACTGTTCACTCCGAGCAAGCCATTTCTGTTAGCACAACAGAAGAGTTCACAGAAAGCACTCGCTACGAGCCTCAGATAGTAAACCCATGTTGGACTTCCCCTTCCTCCCGTATTACTGTTACTATCTCAACTCCTGCATTGACAATTAAGTTGGGGTAAGACCTTTTTTTTTTTTTTTCCCCTCTGTATTTTCCCTTTTGTGAATTCCATCTTACAAGAAACTCTCCACTTTTTTTTTCCTATGGCAAAGCCATGGGAGCAGGTGCTGCAAACCCATGTTGTCATCAAGCTTTTTTTCCCTTGTTATTTTAGGAGAACCCGGCTGCTTTTAATGACAGGTCTCGTTTGTTTTAGGACAAAATCCAACTGGGTGGGAGGATCAGGTGGGAGAGCTGTTGAAAGGGATGCTCATTTCGAGATCATGCTCCCATACCTATGAAAAGATCCACAAGCTTTGCCAAGCTTAAATCCAGGAGCAGATCATCATTGCACAAAAAACATACCTAATCAGGGCTGGGTCACTCAGCCTTTTTTTTTTTCTTTTTTTTTTTCCCCCTGTCTTGTCTGAAATGGCTTCCCCACAGGACATTTTAAAATGATTCTTAATTGCAGGGTAGCCAAGTGGAGTATGTCTGTTGCTGGCATGTGAATACTGGCTGGACCTGTGCAATGTAGTAATTGCTAAAGTTGGCATCTGCCACATAGGGGGCTGGCTGGTAATAGCAAGTGACATTAGCCACGTTAGGGATGACATTTTGGTCAGCTAGAACCCGGATAGCCAGCATTGTGATAAGGTTTAAAGTCTGTCTTCTTTCATGTCCCATCAGGCACACCGTACTCTCATTCACCACTCCATGAAGGGTCATGAGATAGTCATACTTGCGGTCTTCCAATCCCACGAAGTGGTTCTGCAAATAGGACTCCAGTTTTCTCTGTTGCTCTCCAATGTCTGAGAAGTCGATGAAAAACCTGGAACACATATACCTCTGAAGGGTCTTGATCTCATCAGAGGCAGGCCTAAAGCCCCTCACCAAGAGGTTGCAGTACTTAAGCAGGCCTCCCCCTCTGATTTCTTCTGGGTTCCTGGTGGCAATGATCTTGTTACAAAGGTGATCAAAAGCTTCATGGAAATCGCCATAGACGCTTTCGCCAATTATTGTGGGGTGAAATGTTTCGGTCATTGGGTTCTCTGAACATTCGTAAAAGAGGAGAAGAGAGTCTAATTTGATTTGAAAAGAATCTACACTAAATTCAAACTGCCTCCGGAGGGAATCCACAAATTTCAGTTCCACATTTTTGCCACTGTTGTTTGACAGGGATATAAGACTCCATCGGTCAGAGTCATTGCACACTTTAACCATTTTCTGCACATAAGCTTCCTACAATTTAAAAGATAAAACAAGAAGATGAGCAAACCTAGAAAAAAAATAATAAAGTAATCAATACATCCTCTTCACAGCTGAGAATTATATTGCTCTTTCTCTTTTGTTTTGTCAAGTTTCAGCAAAACACTACCTACAGGCTTAAACAGTCTTCTGGAAACAGGAAAAAAAATACATTTAACGAGTAGTTTTACCGTCTGGGAAAGAGACTAGAAATAATAGTTTGAGGCTTTTGCCAGACGTAGCACACAGTACTAAGGGGTTGTCATGTCTGACTTTTGAAATGTTATTTTTTGAAAACGGTCTTATAGATACAATATTCACACAACATCCACACAGTATTCAAAAGACAGAAGGGCATACAGTGAAAAGTTGGTCTGCCTCTCACCCTTGACCCTAGTCACCCAGTTAGTTACCCTCCCCGTGAGGCAACCACATGATCAGTATCTTGTATGTCCCACCAGGGGAACTCTGCAGTTACAATCAAATATGAACTAAATTAGGACATTCTGGGAGGCTGACTCTTCTGACCATTTTAATTACATAAAACGCGCATTGAACCAAAGTGGGGGGCGGGGGGGACCCACTGTATCCTTAACACACGAACCAACCCAGAGAAGCACCATATATATCCTAAACACCTGGAGTCAACTGAATGCAGCTAGGAAATCTACTCACATTTTCCAATACAATAACAAGCCCATTGACTAGGCTCCACTGAAGGCTGCTATTTCCCCAAAGACTAGAACATAAACTGACTCAAAGAAAAAAAAATGATTTACATCATTTCACTCTTCAACGTATCAGAATCTACTCTGGGCAAGACGAAAGCAAGGAAAGCCAAGAGTTAAAAAATAAGGAGAAGGAAGAGAAGAGAGAGCAGAAGAGGAAGCTGGAGAACAGCCCTGGCGCTGAAGCACCAAGGAAACTAAAATACTCAACACCGTCCACGCATCTTCGCTCACTCATTAAACAAACCTAAACCAAAACAAATTAGCGCGCCCAAACCCGTCGCGGCCGCCGATTTGTGGCATCAAACGGAAGCCCCTCTGCCCTCCGCACCCCAGCCCGGCCTGGCCGCGGACCCAAACCCATGTCCCCACCTCGGGGGGCTTTACCTTGAGCGTGAGTGGCGTGATCTTCTCCTTGTTCACCCCTTCGGGTAAGAAGTCCAACAGGCAGTCCAGCACGACGTCCTTCACAGTCTGAAACTCCTCTTCCCCGCGCAGGTCGGCGCAGAAGATGAGGTCCAGGTCCTTGTAGCCCAGGCCGCTGTCCTGGTGCAGGACGTGGCTAGCGGCCGAGCCGTTGAGGCGCACGTCGCGGACGCCGATGCGCTTCTCCGCCAGGCGCCGCCGCACCACCTTCACGATCAGGCTGGGCTGCAGCTCGAGCGTGGGGAAGTTGCCGCGCCCGTGGATCGGGATGGTCTCGCTCAGGATGCCGTCCAGCCGCTGCACTTGCTCCCAGTTCAGCACGTTGCAGTGCGCCGTGGGGCTTTCGCAATAGTCCAAGCAGGGCCCGCCAAAGCCGCCGCCGCCGCCGCCACCGAAGTCGCCGCTGCTGAAGTCGCCGCCCAGGGGGATGTAGGGGCCGCCGGCCAGCTCGTCCTCGGCCATGGCAAAGTATCCTTCGCCCTCCGCCATGAAGTGCCCGCCGAACACCACTTGGCCCTGGTCAGTCCTAAGAGAAAAAAGGGGGAAGGAACGCGGTGAGGACGCGCGGCGGCGGACAGGGGCCCACAGAGGAAAGAGCGCGCTCCCTCCCCGCTTCGCCCCTGGCTGGGGGCTCCCCGGAGACTCTCCCTCCCCGGGCTCCCGCGGTCCCCAGCCGCGCGCGCCGCGCCCCGCAGAGCAGCCCCGCACCAAAAGTATCTCTGATGCATCTGGAAAGCGCAAGCGAGAGTCCCGTCTGTGTCACCTGGAGGCGGCCGCCCCTTCTAGGAGCGCAGCGAGCGAGGACCCGCGAGGCGGCAAGAATTCCAGGAGCTGAGAGTGCGCTCCCGGCAGCGGCGAGCGACTTAGTCCTGCCCAGACCCCCACCGCCTGCGATGGCCGCTCCCGCCCCTCGCCCCCGCCCGCGCCGCTGCCGCCTCAGCTGCCGTGGTCCCGGAGGTGGCGGCTCCTGCTGCCGCGGCCGCCGCCGCACACGCTCGCGTGTCAGGAGCCTTAGCAGTTGTGCGGGGAAAGGTCTT
Source organism: Tapirus indicus (assembly GCA_031878705.1). Taxonomy (NCBI): domain Eukaryota; kingdom Metazoa; phylum Chordata; class Mammalia; order Perissodactyla; family Tapiridae; genus Tapirus; species Tapirus indicus. Next base: position 8,814,816 of record CM062933.1, read on the forward strand.
CAGTACTTTTTTTATACCGGGCCTCTCTGCGCTTCCGGGGCCCCGCCGCGGCGCGCTCGCCACACCTCCTCATCTGCATAGGGCACCGCCCCCGCCCGCCGCCGGGCCGGCGGAGCAGCGCGTTGCGGGGCGCTGTGTGCGGGTGTGGGAGTGTGCGTGCATTTATGCGTGTATTTGATTCATGTAAGCTCCCCCGGCCCCGCCTCTCTTTTCTTTCTCCCCAACTTAAAATGCCTGAAGAGTCATAAGTGGCCCTCAGAACCGGATCACGACCAAAACCACTCAACTGTAGAAACTTCCCAAACATAACATTCTCGCTGGGGACAGCGCGTCCTTATAGCTTCATGATGGGGCCCCGGAGGTTCTTCAGGATCCCCTTTTAAACGGTGTGTCGGGAGACCGCTGACTTCATTCATAAGCCCGGTCTCGGTGTGAACTGAGTTCACGCGTTCACGCAAACCAGTCTCCGCGCGTGAGGAGGAGGGCTCGTGGTAACTGGGTTTCGATTCTCGAAACCTCGGGAAGCTCGGGGAGCCCGGGGGAGCCGCGGGGGCGGGGCGGGGCGGGCGCGGGCGGGCGTCCGGCTCCTGCGCACGAGCGGCTCCGGCGGCCGGGAGCGCGGCGCGGGCCAGCGCGCGTCACCGAGCGGCCGCCGCGGCCGGGCGGGTGGCCAATGGCCGAAGACGGAGCGCGGCGCGGTGTCGCCCCCGAGCCGCTGGCGGCCCTGACGCCCCGGCGCGTTCTCTCACGGAGACCCGAAGGCGGCGAGCGCGGTCGTCACCCTGCGCTAAGGTTTGCCTTTTGCAAGTGTTCACATGTCAGCGTGCAATTGTTGAGTGTTCCACCAAACGTGAAAGCACGAGTTTAAAAGGTGGAAGAATTCCTCCCCTGCTTCAGTCGCTTGGGCAGAGCGAAAGGAGCGTCACGGTTCCCCCCACGCGCACCAGCGCTCGCTCCACTGTCTTTGCTAGAAAGCGCCCCCCTTTCGTAGGGCATCTGTTCCGGCCGCTCGCCGCCTCTCTCCGAACCACCTCAGGAACTTTCCTTCCCGTCGAGGCTGCGGGCGCGGAGGTGGGGGCGAAGGGAGTGCGTCGGCGACGCCGGATACTCCTTCTCGTGGCCCCGCGCGACCCCAGCGCCCAGCCTGCAGGAAGAACAGGCCGCCCCCTCTGCACTGGGGAGTCCAGGCCTAGTCACCAGCGCTCTGCCCGGGACGGGGGTGGGGGAACCGTCACCCGCGGAGCATCCAGCTGCGTGACAACGCCGCCCCCTGCCGGTGCCCTGCGGAGCCGCGTCCCAAAGCGGAGAAACCGGCTGGACCTTAGAGGCCATTATCCTTCAGCGCCAAGCCTAGCACGGTGGGGGGTCGGGGAAGGGACACGAGAACTACCACGCAGTTTTCGTAGGCCCGTCGCCTCCCCAAAAGCACACTCGTGTACTCCCCCCGGCTAGCCGTCCATGCATGAATCCATCTATTCTATCTGCACATTCAGGAAAATTGCGTATATGTATGTATGTATATAGTTTGAACTACCCGTTATGTGCCGGGCACCAAGCTAAGTGCTGAGGACTTAAGAATGACCACGTTTCACACAGTCTCCTGGGCATGACAGGCAAATACATAATTGTGGTTGAACTGTCCCTGTGTTAGGAGAGAAGTATGTTCTGTCTGACACGGAGGAGTGGTGGGCTTACTAGGATTGGAGGAACTGGGAGAGAAAACCAGAAGAGAGGTGTAATTTGGATTGGATCTTGCAAAGTGTACTTTTATTCGATAGCTGAGGAAGGGAGAGAAGCCATTATCAAAGAAAAGAAGAGTATAAAAGAATTAGAGAATGTTTGAGAAAGGATGTACAGACCATCATGGTAAGAAAGGAAAGCGGTAGAACATTTAAATAAGGTTTGTGGACGTTCCAAGAACTTATTGAGCACCTCTGGGCCATACTCTGCTTAGCTCTTTACACATAAAACCTCATTTAATCTACAGTTCAAGAAGAAGGTGTGCTGTGTCATAGGGATTTGGAAACAGAGGAACCGGAAGTTAAAGAGATTTGCCCAAGTTTCACAGCTAATAAGAGGTGGGCTCAGGCCTTGAACCCAGCTCATTTGACTGTGAGTGCTCAGTCGCCATCATTGTCAGGAACCGGATATCTGTAGCTTGCCAGTGCCTTCTCATTGGAAGGCAAGACAAGTACCAATAGCAAAACTATTTGAAAGAAAAAAAGCCCTGTTAAAAATGTTTCTTTCAAAGGCCAATATGAATTTTGCCACTTCTTAAAACAAGGCCAGAAGGGTAGATCATGTATTAGGTACACTGCACTAAAAAAATCAAGGGTTTAACCCCACTGCCATTATTTTGTACTTTATTTTAAACCTTCCTCAAAAAAAGTTAGAAAAAAGGAGTAGAGTGTCAGAGCTGGTGAGCACCTGTGCTTCATGCATGCCCAGGATTTTGTTCTGTGGGACTAAAGGAATCTGCATTTTAGCAAGTTGCCCATGGGATCCTGACACAATGGCCCAGCCAAATTTTGCACTGCGATGACAACAGCCACTGTTCTCTAGGAGGGACCTCTCCTGGGCTGAGGCTGCTCTTCTTTGCCCAGCTGCTCTCATGGCCTCTCCCAAGAATGGAGGGCATGGCTGAGAGGCGTAAGTAGAGCACCAGGCCAGAACTGGAGGGCCTCTATGCATCAGACCCTGAGCTGGGGAAAAGATAAGTCCCAGCAGCAGTGGGGCAGGACCCCTTCTCCCAAGCTGCCAGGGCTTTGTGGCTGATACTTCCTTAACACTTTAACTAAGCATTCCCCACTGAGTTCTCCCCTCACAGAAACCTTCCAAATCTCCATAATCCAGAGCCTACCACCTCCTGCGCTAGGACGTCTGGGATATTTTACTTTTGGCAGTGCCTTGGTGGTGCTTTGACTGGATTCACATGTGGCTGATTCATAGTGGCCACTGGATACATATTGTTGAATGAAAGCATCTGTTGTTCTTTCTCCTCCCTATCTTCAGACTGAGATAATATTTACATTCTGGGGAAAAAATGTTCATCCTTACAAAAAATTGCAAAGTTTGCAATTGCAAGCATTTATTTCTTTTCTGGGTAACCAAATTAATTATCAAATGAGAAAGTCTGTACTTTCCAAACATATTCACAGCCAAGACAGTTACTCTTAAATTAAATGGAGGTGCAGAGTTGCTGATTTTTTTTTCAGCTTTAGCTTTTGAACTTATTTGGTAAATAATTTACTTTTCCTCTTTTAAAAGTGGAAAAAAAAGATCTGTGGCAATATGATGCTATGAGTCTCTATCTGAAATTCTTGAAAGAAAGCTTTACATACATTTTTGAGGAAAAAAACACTTATAATTAGTTGATCTTTATTTAAAAGCAACAGTAGCAATCAGTCTAGACTTAGCACAATAAGAAATTCAGTTTTGACCTTAATAATGTTACCATTTTGAATTTGTTATAATGTGCCAGGCAATGTGCTCAGTATTTTATATACATTATTTCTTTTAAACTTTCTCCAATATCAGAGCTTTACATATTACATCCCCATTTTCCAGATAGGGAAAACAAGACACAGGAAGGTTAAGTAATTTACAGAAGTGGCAGAACCTTGATTTAGACCGGCACGTGTGCCTGCTCTCCTAGTCCCTTTCATTCTGTGAGTCTGCCTTCTATCTACTCATTTTCCTTTTAGACTGAAAATTAAACCAGAACTGCACTCTGCTCCTCCTTTCTTTCCAAAGTCTGGATGTTCAGATTAGACACAATATTGAGGACGAAGGTGTTTTATCCTGAAACAACTGTTGAGGGCCAGAATGCACAGTGACTTAACTGGGCTGATAGGAGTTTCTTCCCCAGCCACAAATGATCTGCCTTCCTGGCAGTGGAGAGCTAGCAAGCTCACAGCCTTGCAGAGAGCTTGCAATGAACACCACACACCCGGAAATGCAGTGTGAGGGTTCAGGACTGTCCCAAGTTCACTTGGTGGTGCTACCTTTCCCATTTTGCTTTGTTTGCTTCCTATCTTCTCAAAAATCGTTTTAGAAGATAGGAAGCAAACAAATATGAAATGATTCCCCCAAGCTCACACTCAGAAGGAGCAAGAGAAGAGAAGAACCCAGAAAACTGCTGTTATGCCTACTAATTCTCTCTCCCACAGCACTCTAACCAGTCTCTCCCCATGTTCTTGTCTCACTCTTGATCTTTCCACACCAGCCCTCTCCACTTTCTCCGTTGATTTTCCACCTTCCCCTGCTCCTGCTCTTTCATCCTTCCCACAAAAAGTGATATGACCTGTGGAAGCTCCTTGCAGCCCAGACAGAGCAGTGGCAACATGAGGAGTTTGAGCCACCCCCCAACAGCTTGCCATTCACTGCCTTCGTAGGGCAAATCCCAGTGATTCCTGAGGCCACTGAGGGATCAATAGGTATCTTTTTCCAAGCATGCATATGCAGATGTCTACATTGCAGTGTAAACTGGAGCTCTCTCTGCTGTCCAGTTAGTGTCAGCAGGGCAGTAACTAATCACAGTGCTTCCTGTCAAAATTAAAACTCACTTGGGAAACTAAACTACCTGTTGTCACAGGGAAATGACTTTCCCATGTTTCTTCAAGGAAAGAACAAATGTTTATTCAGGGCCAATCTATGGCCAGAAACATCCTAAGTCATACAACCTCTAGGTTAGTTTGGAAATAGCAGTCCAACTTTTTATTACTTGTGTGGTTATCAGCAGTCAACAGGTTAACTTCTATAGTTTTAAACTTTTCGACCCTTTTTATTCTATATTATCTCGTTTTATCTTCAAAATTATTCTGACCAATGTGCAGTCCTAATTTTAGAGATGAAGAAAGGCTGGGTGATTGTCCCCAGGTTTATGTAGCTGGTTATGGAAAAGTTCAAGTTAGAATCAGTTGTTCTCCATCATGGGCCAACACCCCTTTCTCTTGACCACACTGTTTAATCTTATGTCTGTGTGAGTGGATTTAAATGATCAGTAACAAATAGTTCAGTTTGAAGGGATCCTCCCACTACACAGAGGGTCATTTGTGTGGGCTACATTGTCACCTGAGACCATCTTATAACAGCATCACCACTCTACTGTTGAGCATCTTGCAAGTGTAATTTCCTAAGGTTATTTTTAAGAGTATTTATTTGAAGTATGTGATCACATAAAAATAATTCTATTCACAATCACAGATCAGTGAGCTTAGGAAATTCAATATGCAAGCAACAAATATGGTAGACAGACCTACATCATCTCTCTTAAAATCAAACTCAATATACATTGACCTTTAATACAGTTCTTCATTGGAAAGACTAGCCAGTATTTTCTTGTGCTACTATCAGTGCTGATTATGCCAGAAGTTCTTCCTGTTTTGACATCTTGGTGAAATGCTTGCCGTTTCAATCAATGTTGCAAGTCCCATGGACCAGACTGTTTTCCTTACTCCAAACAAAGGAGACATTCAAAAGTTACACTCATTTGGCAAAATGTAAACTAGAAATACACATATATTTTCAAAAACTACCAAATATAAAAAAGTAAACTGCTTTTCCCCAAAGTAATGTTTGTATTATGAGTTTTTCCTTTTGCAAGTTTGTGCTAGAAGAATGTTTAACTTCTCTGCAGAAAATGTTGATGTTTACTTGTGGTTGCTTATAAAGCTTTGAGAAGGGTACAAGAGGGAATATAATAAATTATTCCTTTTTTCTGAAAGGAATTTGGCCAAAAATATTTGTGTACCTTAGGAAAAAAAGACCATCTTCTATGGATATTTCCAGCTCATTCTGATATGTTTTGAGCCGATTCTTACCTTGTACCTATGTTGATGCATTTGTTGGCCACTGATAGTTGATTTCTTTTATATGAGCTTCTAACATTTCAGAGATGTTTAAAAATGGTATATACCCATTTTGCTAGCACCATTTTGATATGCAAAATTCAGAAATTGCATAACTACCATATGAATTTGTAGCAGCTGCAGAAGGTGTATTTATTCATATGCATAAACCATACATTAATTCAATAATGCGTATAACTCCTTGTTTGAAAGAACTTTTTTCTTTTAACATTTCCACCATCACTTTGTTTTTAAAGTCTTTTCCTATTAAGTTCCTTTCCTTACTTCAAAAGTATCTGCTACCAAAGAAAGAAATAACAGATTAAATAGTACAATTAATGTCATCTTGATATTTGGGATAAATTACAATGGAATATGGTAAGCAACCGTAAAACACATTGTCTTAGAAAGTCTGAGAAACTGAACACAAAAAATGATACTTAAAGTTTTTTCTTAAGGGTACTAGGTTGATTAACATTTTTAAAAGTCAGTTTTTGTTTTTTGTTTTTTTAACTGTGCAAAAGCAGACTTTGGGAAGATAAATCTGACCACCTTGAAAATCCTGGGCTCCTTAGGTAAATGTGAGTGGGGAAACTAGCTACAGACTCTCTACAGGGGGAACACAGAAACCTGAATTTGTCCTAGCCATATGGAATAAAAGAGATTCAAGCTTAACTTTCTCATAAAAAAAAAGCTTCAGGATGGTAGTGAATTAGGCATTACTTGAGAAGGTGTAGGGGAGAAAAAGAGCTATCCAATTATTAATATTTGACCCATGGAAGCTTCTGACTGCAGAAGATCGGTTTCTAATTAGCCACAACTCCAGCAGAGGTACTGATGATTAAAAGGGGGTTTGGACTAACACACAATTAAGTAGCCACAGTTTAGATAAGTAAGATATCGCTAAAGGGGCTCTCCAGGTTTTGAAATTTGTAATTACTCAATGAAGTGAGTAATTGTTTAACATAAAAGGAGAGACATTCTTTATTTTTCTTAGCAGAAAGCCATTTTAGAATATTAAAAGAGAAAAAAAATATGGCACCTGAGATTCTTTGCCCCACAACCTCTCCCTGGTTTCCTTTAAAATTCTCAAGATATTTATTTTTTTCTTCACTGGCATTAATTTGGCAACCTCACCCACTCAATCTAATTAATGTGAGTTTTTTGTGAGCAGTAGTTCAACCTCCCTGCACTGACCAGGAATATGTGACTTTGCTGTGTGTTAAAAAATAAACGATGCTTGTGAGCTCTTGTGACTTGTCTAGCATATTCTGGTCCTCTACTCCTGATACATCTGGGACATTGTCGATGTCTTTCTGTGGTTTACAGGGGTTGTTGAGGAGGTCAACGGACTCAGATGTGACACAGGCACCTTGCACACTCCTGAGCACTGGAAACACCTGCGAGGTGAGTCCATTTAATGCTCAGAGCAGTGCGTCTATATTTTTAATTCATTATTTACAAAACAAAATCAATAATCATAAAAAGATAACATTAAGAATAGTCATTATACTTTAAATTTTATTATAACATAACGTTGTATTTATGTAGTACATTTGGTGTATTTTATATGTTCTAACTCTAGACCCAGTGCAGAGATGACTAAAATATTTCTGACGTGAAAGTAATTACCCTTTGCGTATTGGATAGGTCATTATTTTGAGTCACACTTTTTTTAAATCAAAGAAATTGAGTTATCATGACTAAGTCTTAATCCACTTTATGTCTAAAGATAGCAAACATTTGGATTAAAAAATTGAAAAACAAGCTGATTATTTAGCTGTTTTATCTACATGATATTAAACAGCCAGATATCTGGTTAAACTTCTTGTTTTTAATAGAGCAAAATGGAAATTTCAGTTGTCTTCTAAATTTAATTAAAGACCAATTTGATCAAAACATTTACTCTGGAACTTGCATTATCGATTTTGAATGCCTGTATTGAACAGACTAACCAGAGGCTTTACAAACTGCACTTTAGGCTGCACTAAAAGGTGGGTAGCCCCAGGCTTCAGCTCCCCTCAAGTCCCAGTGCAGCCCATGACCCTCTGATCTGTGAATTGCAGGGGCGGGGTGGGAGGGGGGCAGCGCATGGAGAATTGGATTGCAGCTGCAGTGGGAGTTGAGGGTATGTATGTACACAGGTGCTTACCTCTCCTCTAATTTTTCCCCTAGATATTTGTTTTTTCACATATCCTTTCTCATTTCCTATTCATTAATACAGATAAATGGCTATTGAATCAATCTAGTGCTATTGAATCAATCTAGTGCTATCAGCTGCTATTAAGCTACCTTTTGTAAATCCTTTAGGTCTGATCACTATGGTTACCTAAAAATCACCTGGCAAATAATCTAAATATGTTCTGTGTGTCCCTAGTAAAATTTCTCCATTTAGGAGGAGAACGTTTTCAGTTGAAATATGGTCAACTTTAAAGTTTTAATAAATATCCTGAATGCTATTATGAAGCAGTTTCCAATTTTATGACCATTTGACAATTCATTTTTCTAAAACCCCAGTTATATATAATCAATGGAATTTTATAGCAGACTTAAATTTTCTCTCTTTTGTTTATTTTTCAGTGCTTCTGGGAACACTTCAGAAGCTCCCACCATTGTTCTGTTTTTTAATCACGTGATATATGAAGAATAATCAATTTTAGATTTCAAATTGTGCTTTTATACATGGGATGTAAAATTAAAAATACACCATTTACTTTTATGAGGATGTTATATTACTGCTTACTCAAATTCTGTAGTAATAAGCATTTTGATTAAATCTTTTGTTCTTATTATATTCTCAGAACATTTAAGTATTTTGACTATATCCCAAATCCAAAAAAGTATGTGATCTGAAAATACTAATATCTTATAGGACAAAGGGACAGTATATTTTAAATCTGTTTAGTTCTTCAGAAAATCTAAGATGTATGCTGGTCATCTGTCCACCACATAGGATTCTGATTCCTCCTTCAGTTGATTCCTCTCTGACAGTGACATTTTATATCATCTATTGGTCATTGTTAAGTAACAGCAGAAACGAAATGCAGGGATTCAATTCAACATTCACAAACGCACAGAGATATCACCATACTCTTCCACTTAAAATTAAAGGCTTGCACACACCTAGTTGAAAGCACATAAATATGTTTTATAAAACTGAAATGTAAGTTATTCTCCCAAAGCCTGTGGACAAATGTGGTCTCTCTGAAGAAACTTGTAGTCTTCTCAGTCAGAGGGGTCCCCAGTTTTAAGTCTCTTGCTGTGACTTCTTATCTATCTACAGGGCTCCCTTCATCTTTGGCCCCAGTCCAATTTACTTTCATTTGGGGCCAAAGCCACTTTGTTGTTTTTCATCAATTTTGGCTAATAAATGCCTACAATATATTTCACTATATTTAATTGCACTAGGAAATTGAACTTTGATTACAATTAAGTAGAACATATCAAATATAATGTCATTATAGCATAAGTTGGTCCAGCATCTGTGTTAGATTACATTATCCAAACACATGAAACAGTCAAATTTCTGACTTGACCATCCCCTGCAGGCAGTGACCTGCTGTGTCTTGCCAGTTGAAGTCTGTTTTTTTTTGTTATTGCTCTCACTGTCAGTGGATCATCCTCACAGTTCCATAGATGCTGTTGAACTGCCAGTGGTTTCCTATATTTCTTATCTGTTACATTATTCCAAAATAAGTTATTACTTTTAAAAAAAGAGAGAGAGGAAAAAGAACGAACAAATGAAAAAAGAAGGCTGCTCTTACAGAACCTCACAAAACCATTTTCAATCAGGATTTAGGTAATAGCTCAAACCCTAGCCCAAAAATAGCCAGTTCACTTTGTTTTTAATATATTATAATTCAAACTAAATTATATTTCAAAGCAACTTGACCCTAGGAAGAAACTGGGTTTGTTCCAAAGGTCCAGAAACGCTAGAGATCAGCTGTCCATGTTCTTTTAACCTTATGGCAAGGCCGCCTTCGTTAATGCCACATCTTCCTTATTATTCATTGCTTGGGAAAAGTCAGCGGCTGACAGGGAAACCGCTGAGTGGATTATTCCAAAATGAAGTGATTAGATCACGAGGTCGAGGGTCAGATGCGGGAACCCTGGGGATGGATATTTCTTCCTAGTTCTTGGTACAGATTCTTCCTATGAGAACTCATAACAGTTAGTTCCTTTAAAAGCAGCCCACACTTCATTTAATGTGACCATAGTAAACTCTCTTCAAGGTTGAGCCTCAGGAGAAAAAAAGTAAATAGTTAACACAAATCTTTGTTGAGGAATTATAGGGGACCAGAAAGATGAGGATCGTTAACACCCACAGTACATGTACATTCATGTCATAGCTTTGGGGAAATGGTCCCCTAGTGCTGAGGTGAGAAGGAATGAACACAAGATTGTGATAGAGGGCCAGGCTGGGAGAGCAGACTGGGCAGAATTAAATGAGAAAAATACATGGAAATATGTCTTAGAGCATGCCTGGCACTTTGTAAGCGCTTGATGCCAGCTGACTCTTCTGCAGGAATTGCAGTGGAACCTAATGCTTAGGAATGGAAGCCAGCAATGGCAGAGGGTAGGGCCAGGAACCAGTGGCACTCCTTCTAAGCATCAGGTCCCTGGGGGTTCGAATGATGCTCCCAATCCCAGGCTGCAGGGAGTCTTCTCTCAGGTCATCCACCTTGAGGCTCAGGCAAATTTAGCTGATTCTCATTCCCACCTGAACTCAGAAGCAGGCATATCCTGCATCTCCATCCTCCATCTAGCTCCTGGTGAGGGGTGACACCATATGCAAATATCTGCTTGTAGATCTGGAACTGCCGGGACAGAAATAGGGACTTTTAGTCCCTAGGACAAAGAAGCTTACAGTGCCCCTTCAAGAGGACTGCCCTTGTACAAAGCTGGCAAGTTATTCATTATCTCCATAACAGGAAGGATCTCCAAAGTTAGAGAAGGATGGTTCAGGGATGGAAACATCTTCCTTATGAAAATGCCACATAAAACCTTCTAAGTTCTGAGTCAAGTTCTCTCAAGAAGAGATCTTAAAGAGAACCCCCAGCTGGCAGGATCTGGCCCTACCAGCTGCCTCTGACACTTTCACCTGAGCACTGCCTTTCTGTAGGGTCTATTACTTTGATTACCTCTGTCACCACTAATTCTAGGACCCAGTAGCCTCTCTTTAAATTGCTGGTCTATGTGTAACTGCACCCTGCCTTTGTTTCTTTATTTTTAGCTAAATGGAGACATGTAGCATTTTCAAAATTAAGGTGGTTCAATACTAAACAAAAATTAAAAAGCAGTGATTACAGGCAAGATGCCTTACATAAAGTCATATTTCAAAAGTGCACATTCTTTGTTGTAATGACCATGATCCAGCCCCCAAAACTGTGAAATGTCCTGATCTGGGTCCTCCTCCCACCAGCCCACCCTGCCTGCTATTTGGTCAAAGTTTTCTAGCTGCTGTGTTTTTTTCCTAATCTTTCCACATGTGGTAAATGTTTAAACAATAGGCTGAAACAGATAAGAAGGGAGCTTATTATCAAGGAGGTGAAAGATCTGTGTACTGAAAACTACAAGACATTAAGGAAAGAAATTGAAGGAGAAACGAATAAATGGAAAGATATTCCATGCCAAAGGATTGAAAGAATTAATATTATTAAAATGTCTATACTACACAAAGCAATCCACAGAAACACTGCAATTTCTATCAAAATCCCAATGGCATTTTTCACAGAAATAGAAAAAAGAAGAAATCCTAAAATTTGTGTGGAACCACAAAAGACCCCGAAAAACCAAAGAAATCTTGAGAAAGAAGAACAAAGCTGGAGGAATCACGGTCTCTGATTTCAAACTGTATTACAAAGCTATAGTAATTATAACAGTATGGTACTGGCATAAAAACAGACACATAGATTAATGGAACAGAATAGAGTATCCAGAAATAAACCCACACATATATGGTCAATTAATTTATGACAAAGGAGCCAAGAATATACAATGGGGAAAGGACAGTCTCTTTAATAAACAAGTGTTAGGAAAACTGGACAGCAACATGCAAAAGAATGAAACTGAACTATCTTACATCATGCACAAAAATCAACTCAAAATGGATTAAGGACTTGACCATAAGAGCCGAAACCCTAAAAACTCCTAGAAGAAAACATAGGCAGTAAGCTTCTTGACATAGGTCTTGGTGATGAATTTTTTAATCTGACACCAAAAACAAAAGCAAAATAAATAAGTGGGACTATATCAAGTTTAAAAACTTCTGCAAAGCAAAGGAAACCATCAACAAAATGAAAAGGCAGCCTACTAAATGGGAAAAAATACTTGCAAGTCATTTATCTGATAAGGGGTTAATATCCAAAATATATAAAGAACTCACACAACTCAATAGCAAAAATAACCAAACAGTCTGATTAAAAAGTGGGCTGAAGATCTGAATAGACGCTTTTCCAAAGAAGACATACAGGTGACCAACAGGTAGATGAAAAGATGCTCAACATCATTAATCATCAGGGAAATGCAAATCAAAACCAAAATGAGATATCGTCTCACACCTGTTAGAAAGGCTATCATGAAAAAAACAAGAAATATGTGTTGGCAAAGATGTGGAGAAAAGGGAACCCTTGTGCACTGTTGGTGGGAATGTAAATTGGTGCAGCCACTATGGAAAACAGTATGGCGGTTCCTCAAAAAATCAAAAATAGAACTACCATATGATCCAGCAATTCCACTTCTGGGCATTTGTCTGAAGAAAGCAAAAACACTAACTTGAAAAAATATATGCACCCCCATGTTCATTGCAGCACTATTTACAATAGCCAAGAAACGGAAACAACCTAAGTGTCCATCAATGAAGAAATAAAGAAATACATAAACGTATATACACACAATGGAATATTATTCAGCCGTAAAAGAGAATGAAATCTTGCCATTTGTGACAACATAGATGGGCCTTGAGGGCATTATGCTAAGTGAAATAAGTCAAACAGAGAAAGTCAAATACTGTATGATCTCTCTTATATATGGAATCTAAAAAAAAAACAGGCTCATAGATACAGAGAGCAGATTGGTGGTTGCCAGAGGCAGGGGATGGGAGAAATGAGTAAAGGGGGCCAAAAGGTAAAAAAAAAAAAAAAAAATTAAAGTTAAGAAAAAAAAGAAGAGATGACCTATTTTAACCAGGGTGGTCAAGACAGATCTCTCTGTAAAGAAGATGATTAAGCCAAAAACTAAAGGATAAGCAACACTAGCCATGAGAAGTTGGAGAAAGAGTGTTCCTGGCAGAGGGAACAGCTTGTACCCAGGCAGGAAAGAATCTAGCGTCCTGGAGGAACTGAAACAAGTTCTATGGAGCCAAAGCATGTTGAGGAAGGGAGAGTGCATAAGATTAGGCTGGAGGAAAAGTCAAGGGCTAAATCATGTGGCCATGGCGAGGAGCTTGGATTTTATTATAAGTGCAAGAAGCCACCAAACGCTTTGAACAGGGGGGTGACAATATCTGATTTATCTTTTGACATCCTTCTTGCTATATGGAAAAGTGAATCAAAGAGGGGAAAATAGAAAAAGGCAAACCAGTTAATAGGCTGCTGCAGATATCTGGGCAAACGATGATGCTGGCTTAGACCACTGTTTTTCAAACTGTGGGTCACAACCCATTAGGGTGACACAGTCATTTTGGTGGTCTTGCCCAGCAATATCAGTGAAATGGAATGACATACAATAGAAAATATGAGAGGCCATCGTATCAATTTGTGACATTTCCTTTCAGTTTTTTGTGCATATACATACAGATATGCAAGTACTAGATTGTGCTGTGAAGTAGCTTTATCACTCTGCATAGTGATCAGAAAAGCCTCTGGCGTGCATAAGATGGTGACACTAAAGGCAGAAAGAAGAGGGGATTCATCAACGTAAAGATGTCTTCAAATACATGGAGATGAGAAGACATGACCTTAGAAAGGACATAAAGACAGAGGAGACAGAGATCTGTGATACATTTTAAGTTATTATATTCCTATATTTATACCGCACCTATTCTTTAAAAAATTATTTACGATAACTTATGTGGAGTAAGAACATAGTGATTGTACCATTAACAGGAAGATGACAGAAAACCATCCATTTTTTGGAAGGGTACCTATAAAAAGACTTGGAACATAACCTGATGGTCACCAGTAGGTCTTTCTCTCACCCTTCAGCTAGGTATTACTTTTCTGAGTCATTGATAGATTCCCTAGCAGTTTATAAATAAGCTCAGAATATTTACGAAACAGTGGCATGCAGGGAAGGAAATATTAAACTCTGTGTTCAGATTTCATTCCTTTTGAGAGAGAATGTCTCTCGGTCTTCTAAGGTTCCAGTTCTAGCTTTGCTGAGCTTCTTCACAAGGCAGTCTGATCTGTGCTCAGTCTAATGTATGAAGTCACCACCATACAACTAACTGTTCAAAAACTTGCATCATCACTACAGTAAATAATAAAAATATATAGTGCCTTGGGTCAAATGTCATGTTTATGTTGTATTTTGTCTAGTATAGGATATAGTGACCTCTCTTAGAGAAAGTCGTCTTAATTCATCTCTATTCATATCTACATGAGCAGCTTGGATTTAAACTGCTATTTGGGATAAGTCTCTAGCCTGATGAGAAGTAGACTTATAATAAATCATCACTGAAATTCAGAAACTGGCCTTGGAAAGAAAGGTACATGTCATGGGCAATTAGCAGATACAGAAATCCTTTAATTATAAATCATGCCCTTACCTGAGGAACTTTATATTATGCTGACGAGAGGCTGAATCTAATAATAAGCCTTTTCGTTTTACACACACATACACACACACCCACAATCTATGAACATGTTAAGACCCATATGTTCAAACAACCCATTTACAAATTGCTAGATGAGACCAGCATTAACTCCCTATTCCTTTGCCATTTGAAGAAAACAAGTTTACTATTTCATAACCTTTCTTCTTCTTGGGATCCTTTGCATCAATAGTAAAAACATGTCTTTCTCCCTTCCTCCTATCTTTCTTTGAGGTAGGTGACAACCAAAGATTGTAGTTGTATTTTAATAGTAGGCTCTTAAAAATCTCCAAAGCCAGAGGAATGAATCTCTAATTGTAGAAAATTAACTTCCAGTGGGCACTACTCTGTTGCTATTTGAGGTGCCTTCCTCATTGCTTCTCAAACAGGACCACCCAGGTGACTAACTGCATATGCTGAATGTTCATACATTTTGATAAAGCCACCCAGAGAGCCACTCCTGACCTGACTAGTTGTGCTGCTGACTCTACTGTAAAGCCATTCCTTTGTCAGATGAACCACAGAATTTTAGCAAGTAAAGAGCTGAAGCCAGGGTAGCATCATAATTTTCAATCTGTTTCTTCATTCTCAAACCTCACAATGTTGGACCTTTCTGCAGAATTTCAGTTTGGTTTTTATTGCTCACTGAGGAAGTCTGGTACATATAAAAGCTTCCTCTTAGCATAGATAAGACCAACAGGCTAACAGTTCTTTGGGTAAGTAGGATTAATTATCAGGAAGCTGTTGATAGTTCATTGCTGACCTGTAAAAATCCAGTTAAGAATGAGGTCAGCTAAAATAATGGGTCCATTTAAAGTTTGGGTCATATAAGACGTCATTAAGGATCACATTATTTCAGCAAAGAAAATATTGCAGAGAGCTCTCCTCTTAAAAGAAAATAGTTTTTCTCCTGGAGAGCTTCCAAACCACACCATTGCAAAACCTAAACACTTCCAACCATTGAAAGCTAATGTTTAACTGTCTGGTTCTCGTTGTGAAAACCCTTTCTCCCTTGATAATTGATTTTTGTTGAAATCCAGGTGTCATTTTGCTTTTAATCCCAATTGTGTTCCTTATGCTGGGTGAACGTACTTTCATTGCCGAGCGGTTATTTTTTTATACCCTACATAATGTAGAGTGCGCTCTCCCTGCTCCATGCGATTAGGAGAAGTAGTAATCAGCATTTTACTAGAGTTGGAGAAAAGAGTAAAGAGCAGGGCTGGCCCAAGGCATGATTGTGAAATGCCTGAAATTTTTAAAGCCCGCGCCTCCTAAATTGTCATTTAACTCATTTTGTGCCCTAATCTCTGTGAAATCTTGTCCAGCCAAGAGCTGCAAGACCCCTCTCAGCATCAGTTTCCTCCTCTTTCGGAGGAGGGACTGAAACCATGCAGATATAATACATGGCCTGATACATAGCAGATGTTCAGCAATTGTCAGGTCATCGTCATCATCCTCATCAGCATCTCCTAAACCTCAGGACTAAGGGATACTTAATACTGATTTGCAATGAAATTGCTTGTAAGAATGTTTGCTCTTAATAATTTCATTCGCGAAGACTGGAAAACTTTCCAAACCCAAAGTAGTATGTCTCTAATTCTGACATTTTAGGCCCCATAGGAGTTGGAGAAGAGATGGGGTAGCAGGCTGGGGAGGGCTTCACTGCTCTGCAGTGATGACAGCTGCCTGTTCGTTAGCCTGGCCTTACTAGACGAAGTTTGGTGGTGTGAGTAAGGCATGGGGGCCAGGTGGCGTGTGGGACCTGAGCGCTCACACCAGAGCCAGAGCCCATGTCCTAGTTCAATTCCAGAACCACTTCCCTGGCAGCCCACAGGTCGGAATTCTTCCACCTCCCTCCTGCCACCAGCCGTTCACTGAGGAGTCTGATTAGTTACTGCGTTTTTAAATGCCGTGGTGGCAGAGCAGATACAGGATGTATGAGATCTGAAGCTTATACAATTATGGGGGCCTCTTTAATAGAAGGAATGTAGAATAGTAGATACAAGTGTGACTATTAGAATCAGAAGAGAAAAATCGTCACAAATTATACATTTAAAAAGGTGACAAATACCACAAACATCATAAAATCCATAAAAGGAATCTGTTTTTTAATTACCTTCCTGACATACCCTATAGTGTATTTTTCCTACTTTTTTTTTTTTTTTTTTTTTTTTGGTTGCATACTCTGATTGCTCCCTCATGTATTTCCTGATAGGAGAGAACTTCTGAGTTAACCCCACATAGATGGGAACCAAAACCTTTGCTTACAAGTTTTCATATGGGATGACTTGAAGAACTTTCCACAAATAAGCTTCTGGCTCTGAACATTTCAAACCTTTTTTCTCCTCTACTCTTCACATACTTCTAGCATTGTGGGACACACTCATATTGCATTACAATCTATAACCAATGTGTCTTCATTCCATGAGCCCAGATGAGTGGACAGTGGGAATGTTTCTGAAAGTATTCCTGCATGAGGACGTATAGCAAAACTTAGCAATTCCCTGGATAGTCCTGGAAGTGACTGCAGTGCACATAAATACATCCCAATAAACCCAAACTAAAAGGATTCCCAACTCAATTTCCCATTAGCCAAATACCCAAAATGTCCACAGCCAGTCTGACACTACCCAACATGAAGGGACATGAAGAAGAATTTGATATGGAAAGAGAGAGCAGTCTTAACTGATTGTGGTTAAAATGTTTTACTTTTTCAAATTTTACAAAATTATATGCCTGAGCAAATGAGAGTCCCTGAAGATTTAAACTTCTTTAGCTTCACAGGAAATTCACCTCTGCAGAGAATTCCAACACAGAATTCTGAGGATGAAGGAGAGGTCCTACCCCCCACACTTACAGAAAGAGCTCTTTTATATTGAAGTTCTTGGTAACCTGTAAATGCTTATGTATATGTAATAAAAATATCAGTATTATTACTAAAGTCTTTTGTGCCGAGGCCTGAGGCAATCTCAGAGGCAGAAATCATGATATCTGGCTCCTTGGGTAATGGAGAGGATTCTGAGTTGGCCTCTTCCTGAACCATGAACCACCTGGTTCTCTCCTGCCCCCTACTTCAGCCCTGCCCAAAGCAACCTGAAGAAGCAACTCAGCTTATGTTAAGAAATTTTTTTAATCTAGTTCAATAATTTTAATTGTCTTATTCTTTAAATGCTGACTCTGCTCTGCCACTAACAACTGTGTGAGCTTGGACAAATTAGTTCACCTCTCTCAGCCTCAGTTTTCTCATCTATAAAATGGCAATAATAATACTTTCCTTGCAGAATTGTGGAAAGGATTAAATGGATACCATAGGTATACTACTTGGCACACCTAGTAGATGACTAAGATACTGTAGCTAATATTCTTGTTGTTCACATTTCAAGTGATAACTATCAGGGAAGAACCAAGAGGAGAATATTGAACAGCCAGGGGTCCAGAGACTCCAGATGTACCAAACACAGCGTGGAAGGTCAAATTCTATAAGTGCTAAAAGGGCTGCTTTCAGTTCAGCTTTTCCACTTTGGGGCCCAGCAGCAACACAGTGAAAGTGACCATGGCAACATGACAGCCACAGTACTCTATGAACAAAATAATAAACATGAGGCTTTTAAGAGATGAGAGTAGTTCATATCAGGCTCAGATCTCCCTCCTGATGTAGGCTCTAGCTCTGAAATTGTATGAGATTTAGGAAGTGTGCTAGCCTAGGATAGTTTGATATTTGAACAAGAACAGCAAAATGTCCCTGGTAATGGCTGCAAAGAACTGGAACAGAGGTAGTAGGGGCCCTGTAAAGACTTTTTGAATTTAACTAAAGTGGCCTCTCTTCAGGTGGCCTAGACACTGCTGCTTGGGGATGGCAAAGGCTCTGAGTAGCTGAGACATCAGGTAATTGGAGGCAGCAGAGCACTGTCATTAGTGATTGAGTCTGAAGCCAGACCACACTGGGTCCCAAACCCCAGCTCTGGCACTTAACATCTTTACAACCTTGGGCAAGCTACTTAAATTCTGTCTCAGTTCCCTCATTCTGAAGTGAGGATATAAAGTACCTCATAGGGTTGTGGTGAGTATTAAAACGAGTGTTAAGTGAGATAATATTTCTAAATGGCTTGAGAACCATGCCCGGCACATTACACATGCTCGATAATGGCTAGCTCCAATGTTAAATGGGGAATCTGGTGGTTATATCAAAGCAGGTATTTGGTTTTGTGGATCTGGCACTCAGAAAAGAGATATCAATAAAGAACACAGATTTTAGATTTTCTAATTGTATTAGTTTCCTGTGGCTGCTGTTTAACTTGGTGTTTAAAATAACAGAAATTGTTTTTCCCCGGTTCAGGAGGTCAGAAGTCCAAAATCAGTATCAAAGGGCCAAAGTCATGGTGTCAGCAGACCACGCTCCCTCCAGATGCTCTAGGGGAGAATCTATTCCTGCCACTTCTAGCTTCTGATGGCTGCTGGCATTTCTTGGATTGCAACCACATCGTTTCAATCTCTGACTCACATCGACTTCTCCTCTGCTATCTATATCAAATCTCCCTCTCCCTTTCTCTTAAAGAGACACTAGTGATGGCATTTAGGGCTCACCTGGATAATCTGCCCATCACAAGACCATTATCTTAATCACATCTCCAAACATTCTTTTTCCAAATAAGGTAACATCTGCAGGTCCCAGGGATTGGGACCTAGTATCTTTGGAAGCTGTTAGTCAGCCTAATACACTAGTTAATATATGATATGGTAAGACATGGGTGAAGATGAAATTATAAGAAGAAAAGAAGTGTAAATATAGAATCCTGGGAACCATAAACATATAACAAGGAAACAAAGAAAGAGGAGCCACGACAGGGAAGTGAGAAATAGAGAGGAGCAGCCAGAGAAGGAGACAATTGAGGTGGGGGTCAGAGGAGTTTTCAGATTCCAAGGATATAGTAGCTTCACAAAGGACAGCATGCTGGAAACACTTCAGAGAGTCAAGGGAAGGGCTCAGAAGGAATCACTGGGTTTGACTATCAGGAAAAATATCCATAAATTTAGCCAAAGTGGATTTATTGGCAAAGGAGAGGGAAATCCAAATTGTGGTGGATTAAGTATGGAGTCACTTACCTCTGTGACATAGTACTTTGTGCGTAGGCAAAGGTGGAAGGGAAAATGGTACAAACACACATCTTGCAAGCCACTCTTTCACCTCACTCTCAGTTGTATTTTCTTTGGATTCCTGACAACAAAATCTCATGAAAGGCCCTGAACTTGCCAAGGTGGATGTGGCCCCTGATTAGAAGGGGAAGCCACTGCCTCCTTCCATATAAATGTATTTGCTCTCCAGCTGAAGAGAGGTCGATGACAAAGGCTTATTCATCCTTATAATTGCTCAACCGATTCTCTCTCTAAGGTGTTAATGACTAGAATAGTCAAGTAGTGATATTTTTAATCATTATACTCTTTTGCAATATCTTCAAAAGGACTATAAATATTAAAGTAAATAGTTTGAATATTTTTCTAGCATATAAACACTCAACAATCTTATTTAGCCACTCAACAATCTTACAGATCACAAACAATGTGCTAAGCATTATATTAGGGATAATATAAATATGTTAGGGATAGCATAAGACTAAGATAATATTAATAGCTAACATTCTAGTGCCTTGTATGTGACAGGCACTGATCTAAATGTTTTACACATCAACTTACTTCAATAATTTGATGAAAAAGGAGACACTAGTATGATACTAGTATTATTGCCCCTATTTTATAGAAGAGGGAACTGAGTTACAAAGATAAGGAAGAGTCACACAGCTAGGAAGTATGAAGTAAGGATTATCTGGGCCTATTCTCTGAACCACTATGACATATATATTTTTCAGCATCTGCAAAAAAATATCTCTAACACACTTATTTTGGGCAGAAGCATACAAATAAGGATTATTTCAAAGTGATTTAACAAAAATCAGGTTTTGATTTTAAGAAAACCTCATAATACTGCAAATTGCTATCCATTATTCAAATTTGTATTTACAGAGTACTTACTATGTACTAGGCACTGTTCCAGAAACTGAAATGAATAAAACGTCCTGCCCTCATGTTCAGGTGAGTTGGCTCCATCCTTTAATTTCATGCTATAATCAACACTACCACTGTAGTCCCAGAGCTGAGATGACACCAGCTATCCCCTAACTGTGTATAAGAGAACAGCTTTGAATCATTGGAAGGAGAATTACATTGTATGGTAGAAACTACCACTACTCACTGTGGAAATCATCTTTCTGGGGGAAATTGTGCTATACTAAACCATAGGTGAAAAATTACAGAGGAGAAACAGTGGAAAATGATACAGGGAGAATTTTTTTCTTGCAGCTCACTGACCTTTCAAGCATCTAAATCAATAATCCAGGTTCAGGGAGGCACTGTCTTCATGATGTTGAGCAACTCATTTGACGTTTCTGGGTCTGTTTCCTGAGCATTGTATAACCTGACATCTATGATCAGTTCAGTCTAATTTTCTCTGACCCTAAGTAACAAATATTAGGAGTTAAGAGGAAGCCGTAGAGTTCTACATGTTCCACTTCCCACACACTTACAGGCAGAAATCTAGAGAAATCTCAAAACCTCAGAGACTCAGAATAAGATGGCCTGGCCCAGTCTTCTGCAGCAGTGCAAACGGAGCCCCAGAGTCACGCAACCTTCTTCCTCTCACACCCTGTGATGCCCCCTTCCCATCAGAATTTATCATTGAAACTCATTTGTCCTTTATTCCAAAAGAAAACTCAGGACTCCTTCTTCATTCCTCATCCCCAGGCATGGTTGCCAGGTAAAATACAGGATGCCTAGTCGAATTTAACTGGACATCCTGTATTTTTATTTGCTAAGTTTGGCAACCTAGACCAGGTCTCTCAAACCCTTAGAAGAAAAGGCCACGATATCCAGGAAGACTTCCCTGATCACCAGCCTATTGAACTGCAGTCTCTCCCCCCTTAATACTCCCTATCTTACTCCTGTGTTAATCGCATTTATCATCATCTGACATATGATACATTTTATTGGATTGCATTTTGGTTGTTTTATTCTCTGTTCTCCCCTCCTCCCACCAGGATGAAAGTCCCATAAGACTACAGATATTTATCTGCTTTGTTTGTGCTATATCTTCAGTGCCTACAATAATGCCTGGCACAGAAAATATCTGTGAATGAATTTGTAAATTGTATCTATTCATTTGATGTCAACAATGATATTGTCATTTTGATAAATATCATAGGTAAATGGAATAATAACAACTAATCATACAAATAGTTGATATTTATTGACCATATAATATGTACCAGGCAGAGTGCTAAATAGTTTATATGGATTAACTGCCGTAATGCTCACAAAAATCCAGTGAGGTAGGAACTATTATACCCATTTTACAGCTAAGCTAACTGATATTGAGTAAAAAAAGTAACTTGCCCAAGGTCACACAGGATAACATTGAGATTCAAACCCTGCAGCCTGACTCTAGAGTCTGAGTTCTTTACCTGAGTCCTTCCCTTGAAAAGAATGCTTTTATCTAGGGACACTAAAAATATGAAAAAGGGATTAAATGCTCACACAAACTATTAAAAGCTTTTGAATGAATAAATTACTGGCCCAGGCCAAATAATTTTATTTAATGGATCCCTGTATATGAAGTAGAACCTGGATGTGGACAAATTAAGACATTTTTATGTAACAGACAGACTTAAGTCATGTTAATAGAGTGTTTGGTTGGAGGGAAGATGAGGGACTGAGGTCATGGCTGCTCATGTTTTTTTCTTCACTTTGAAGTTTAGAGTCTTGACTCCATTAGACACCAATATATAACTGGCCAGATACCATATATACACTTAGGATGTTTCTTATGACTTTATAAAGATGGTGAAAGGATTTGTAGGTAAGAACTGAAGACACTGCGGATTGTAGAATAAAAACAATTTTCATTTTACTAACAATTAATTTGAACACAAATATATACAGTTCTGGATAGGATCAGGTTTAAATTTCTAGTTCCTCCTCACTAAGGAACAGGCTATACTCTTTACCCCTGACATGAAGGGAATCCGCTCCGCTCTTACCCATTCAGAAAGCCCTTTGGGGTTGGCTGTTCTTAGCTTATAGGGTACTGTGCTGAGTTTCTTTTCCTGTATCCAGGCACTTACTCTCATTTTCACATTACTCTCGATCTCTGCTAAAAGAGTCCCAGTTTATGTTATGGACTCCCTATTTTATGGTTTGAAGACTAGTACACTATACCAGTACCAGGACCCCAGTAACAACACTTGGAGGGCAGCTAGCAAGAGCTGTTACTGGTTAACTATTACTTGCTCTTTTATGGACAATGCTTTGCTGGTGTCCTCCCAAGCGTCTAACCCAAAGATCAGCAATCTATAGCCAGAGGGCAAAATCCATCCAAGAGGCTGTTTTTGTATGGCCCCAGTAGCTAGCAATGATTTTCACAGAAAAATGTTTGCAATCAATTGAATGATAAGGGAACAATAAGGTTGAACCTCAAGAAAAATTTTATACTGAAAAAAACACAGCAATCCGTTCTTTTCATTAGCAGACACGTTACAAAAAAAATTATACTCAATTATTATTATATTTTTAATTTTATTAATAAAAATTGTGGAAATTTGTTTTCTACTTGCTATATAAGTATCTACGTATTATACTCTATTTGGCCTCTTGGCCCACAAAGCATAAAATATTCACTCTCTGGTCTTTTACAGAAAAAGTTGATGATCCCTGATCTAATCTTTCATGTTGAGGCAGTATGATTCAAAAAAGGTCAATTGATAATTTTTTTTCAAAAGAGAGCAATTACAGTTTCACCAATTCCAACTTTATTTGTGTGTAGTTTAAGTATGCTATTTTGTGGTATCATTTTTAAAATTCATGTTTGTTTGCCACACACACGGGGTGTTTTATTTATTTATTTTTTTGGACTGTTATTGTTTTTCATTTTCAAAGGATGCTCACATTTTTAGCCTGTTTGTTAAGTTCCTATTATCACAATTGACTAGTTGCTATTAGAGCACTCCATGTTGGCAGCTTGTTTGTGGTGGGTATCAAATAATATGCAGCACAGTGTTAAAAGATCATTCAGATCATCTAAAAATATGCCTCAATAAACACACAATCTAGAAAGGCTTTTTGTTTGGGATCATCTCTTGCTATCCACAGCAACAAAGTTGTTAATAATTAAAAAAAATTTTTTTTTCCAATTGACTACCGTCTCATTTTAGAAAAAAAAGAAAATTTAAACAAAGAGAACTTGCTGAGGAAAATGGCATGAATGTCCACTCATACACACAGGAATCCCTTTAGCTGACCCCAAGAAAAGTATGAAGCATCCTTAATGGAACTATAAACACAGTTGTAATTGTCTCCATATTAAACATTTTTTTAAAGCTGTCCCTTTTCTTCTTGGTTGACCTTGAATCAGCAAGGGGGAAGAACACATAGGAGTGGCTGCGTCTCTGAAGCTCTCTCTAAAGGCCCTCATTGGATTTAGCCAAGCCAGGTTAACAGAGCAAATAAGTTCAACCTGGACCTCAGGTTGTTTATTCATCATTTACTCATCCACTCAACACACCTTCACTGAGAGCTCCTTGAGGACACTAGGACAAGAGTCCCCTCTTCAAAGGAACTTATAGTTAATTTAATCCTGTTCTACCAAGGTTGACCCTAGGAGAAACTACAGTTCAGGTAAATATAGTTAGATGTCTCACTTTGTTTACCTGTAGTGCTCTCACCTTTTAAAGTGACCACTATCATTGCCCCTTAGATACTAAAGATATGCAGCCCAGCCCTGCCACTCCTGTCTTAGCTTCTGGAAGTCAGGACCTACTCCCTGATTCATAGCCTTCCCTATGCTTCAGATCTCCAGGCCATCTCCACAGCACCTAAAGCCAAGATTCCCCTTTCACTGCCCTATTTTACCTCTTTCCCACCTCATTCCTTCAGGATCATATTGATTCTAAAAAGCCAACTAGCACTTTAGAAAGTGGACTAACTTTTCAGAATTCTAGATGATAATAATATCAAACATTGATCAGTTCTGGTATTTACTTGGGCCAAGCACTGTTCTGTAAATTTACCTGAATTAACTCATTTTCCTCTCATAGTAACCTCATGAAGTAAGCACTCCTGTCATTCCACATTTTGAAGATGAGGAAACAGGTACAAAAAATTTTGGTAACTTGCCCAAGGCTGCTCTGCTCTGAAGTGGAAAGGCCAGGATATAAAGTCAGCCAGTCTGGCCTATAGCCTTTACTTTCTCGATTGCCTCTAAAAAGTAGATCATACACAGATTTTAAGAGTTGATCAGCCAGGGGCAGTCTTCTAAATTTGGCCTAACCCCAAACAGAGACTACTCTGAGGAGGGCAATTTTGAGCTGACCATGAGGGAACAGGCAGCCTTCCTTGAGGGAAAGGCATTTTTAGTAAAAGAACATCCTACAATGGTCAGTGTTGAACCTGGAGGCTTTGATGGAAAAGTTGCCCTTCACAAGAGAGGCCTGTTTCTTGAAAAGTTAGAGAGGAGCAGCCTTTTAGGCTTCAGTGCCCTGACTGGCTCACCTTGTTCCTGTGAATGATCCTCCCGCTGGGGCCCATCTCGGGGGCTTTTCCACAGCAGTAACAGGATGAATCCAAGGCCAGGTTGTAGCCAGGTGAAGAGTTGCCAAGTTCAACCAAGGACTTGTGATGTGCTCACTTCAGGCAGAGGTCAAGTGTTTCAGAGAAATCCACTCCTTTGTCACATCAGAAGAAAGAAGCTATAGACAGATGGCCAATTCTCAAGGGTTTTCTGAGCTACAAAATCCTTCAAGTGTGGGACATGTCATGTCAGACTAGGCCACTGAGAATGACTGTGAATAAATTAAAACTGCCAGAATGAGTTTTTAGTTTTGACTTTCGTGTATGTGCCTGTCCTCCAGAAGCTGTGTGGAATGTGTCAAAAGAAGCCTTCATTTGTGAGCTCATACTAGATAAATGATGGCAGATGAGTTGTAAGAACAGCTTCCACAGCATTCCTAAGCTTTCTTGCATCCCCTTCCTACTCCTTCCAATGGGCTCTGGGGCTGACTGATTTAGATTCTGGAAGAACAGAGATAACTTGGCCCTCCCATAGGACAGAGAGAGTAGCTTCAGGCACCTGCAAGGACAAAAATCCATGCCCCACAGCAGTGTGGCAAGGATCAAGACCAGGTGAATTCAGTTACTGTCACCAGATGCCAGTCATTCTTACCTATTTTTCGAGGAAAGTTTTAACTTCAGAGCTGGCTTTTCAGGTTTTGACCTTTCATCTCACACACTATTCTTTACTACCCACCCTCTTGTTTTTAACTGATATTTGATGTTTAACATGGATAAGCTAGGTAGCAGGATCCTGACCTGTTTCACAGAGAGGTTTACTTGTTTGTTTGTTTTGTTTTTCTACTTGCAGACCCCAGGCTCCATTACCCATAAATAAAACAATTTAGGAGATTATTAGAAATAGATTTTTCAAGATGTTAGATGTGGCAAGAACTTTTCAGAATTCCCAGATATTCTGTGAAAATGTGCTTTATGTCCCAATGCACAGGACAGTATCTGCCAACCCTTTTAATTGTGAAGAAGAAGACTTTTGATTAGAGATAAAAAGTGATTAAAATTCAAGTCAATATATTAATAGACTCTATACAAGATTTTGATGAGAGTGGAGCAAAGGCCCAACTGGTTTGAGAGATTTCTAATAGGAAAGGCTTTAGGTGGTGAGTCCAGACGCCACACTTTATACTTTAGATTTCACCAGAGTTCTTCAGGGAACTTGTTGGAGGCAATGGGAAGAGAATTCAGTCAGTTGGGTTAGTTTTATCCAAAGAAATAATCAGTCAAGCCAGAGTTTTCTCCTTTGTGTTGCCATCTACATTTGTAAGAGATTGTAAGGATAACATATCAATGTAGTATTTTGCAGTGTATCATTATTTTTAAAGATTATGTTATCTCATTAATAAACAGTAAATTACCAGAAATGAAATAGAAGGAATAAAAAGTTAAGGCAACAGGGGCTGGCCTGGTGGCGTAATGGTTAAGTTCTCATGCTCTGCTTCAGTGGCCCGGGGTTTGCAGGTTTGGATCCTGGGCGTGGACCTACGCACTGCTTATCAAGCCATGCTGTGGCAGTGTCCCATATACAACATAGAGGAAGATGGGCACAGATGTAGGCTCAGGGTCAATCTTCCTCACACACACACATACACAAAAAAAGTTAAGGCAATAAATAATTGCCAATATTTATTGAGTTCTTATCCTTGCCAAGTCCTATTCTAAGTGTTTTTTCATGTGTGAATCCATCCCATCTCACAGCATTAGGACATTAGATATCTTTCTTGTTTCAGTTATACAGGCAAGAAAACTGACTTGCCCAAGGCCACAAAGCTAATAAATAATAAGTCTGGATTCAAGCCCAGACATTCTGACTCCAGAGCCCACACTCTTAGCCCCGACACTACCTGCCTAGTCTTGAGTTCCAAGATACCGACTAATCAAACAGATGGAATTGTTATCCCAGGAGTATTTTATTCAAGTTAAAGTCATTCTTTGCTAACCCAACAAGCCTTAATTTAGATCTATACTGCATAGCATGAAAAGGGGAGTTGGTAATTGTCGTGTTTATTCATAATCATCTAATTTTAGAGCTTGAAAAGAAAGGGACTATCTAGCCAACTCTCTCATTTTACTGATAGAGAAATTAAGAGACTTGACTAAAGTCATACAGTTAATTAATAGCAGATCTGATACTAAAATTTGGGCTTCCTATCTTTCTATTTTCCAGTTCAGGGCTCTTCTGCTCTGTTCTGCTGTATTATTCTATTTTGTACTCTTTTACCAACCTCTCCCTATTTCTCCCACCCTCCAGCCCCTGGCAACCACTTGTCTACTCTCTGTTTCTATGAGTTTGACTTGGTTTTTTTTTTTTTAGATTCCACCTGTAAGTGATACCAGGCAGCGTTTGTCTTTCTCTGTCTTACTTATTTCACTTAGCATAAGGCCCTCGAGTTTATCCATTTTGTGGTAAATGGCAGGATTTCCTTCTTTCTTGTGGCTGAATAATATTCCATTGTATATAAATATGTACCACATCTTCTTTATCCATTCATCCATTGACAGACACTTAGGTTGTTTCCATATCTTGACTATTGCGAATAATGCTGCAGTGAACATGGGAGTGCAGATATCTCTTCAGTATCTTGTTTTCATTTCCTTTGGGATATATACCCAGAAGTAGGATTGATGAATCTTATGGTAGTTCTATTTTTAATTTTTGAGGAACCTCCATGCCATTTTCCATTGTGGCTGCACCAATTTACATTCCCACCAATAGTGCTCAAGGGTTCCCTTTTCTCCACATCTTTGCTAACACTTGTTATCTCTTGTCTTTTTGATAATAGCCATTCTAGTAGATATGATGTGATATCTCATTGTGGTTTTGATTTGCATTTTCTTGATGATTAATAATGTTGAGCATCTTTTCATGTACCTGTTGGACATCTGTATGTCTTCTTTGAAAAAATGTCTATTTAGTTCCTTTGCCCATTTTTTAATCAGATTGTTTTTTGCTATTAAGTTCTTCATATATTTTGGATATGAACTGTTTATCAGATATATGATTTGTAGATATTTTCTTCCATTTAGTAAGTTTCCTTTCATTTTGTTTGATTTCCATTGCTGTGCAGAGGCTTTTTAATTTGATGTAGTCCCACTTGTTTATTTTGGCTTTTATTGCCTTTGCTTTTGGTTTCAAATCCAAAACATTTTTGCGAAGACCACTGTCAAGGAGTTTATCCCCTATCTTTTCTTCTAAAAGTTTTATGGTTTCAGGTCTTACATTTAAGCCTTTAATCCATTTTGAGTTGAGTTTTGTGTATGGTGTAAGATAGTGGTCCAGTTACATTCTGTTGCATGTGGCTGTCCGGTTTTCCCAACACCATTTACTGAAGAGACTGTTCTTTCCCCATTATATATTCTTGGATCCTTTGTCATGAATTAATTAACCATATATGTGTGGGTTTATTTCTGGGCTTTCTATTCTGTTTCATTTGTCTATGTGTCTGTTTTTATGCTATTACTATATTGTTTTGATTACTATAGCTTTGTAATATACTTTGAAACAGGAAGCATGATTCCTCCAGCTTTGTTCTTCTTTCTCAAGATTTCTTTGGCTCTTTGTGGTCTTTTGTGGTTCCATACAAATTTTAGGATTATTTATTCTATTTCTGTGAAAAATGCCATTGGAATTTTGATAGGGATTGCGCTGATTCTGTAGATTGCTTTGGGTAGCATGGACATTTTCACAATATTAATTCCTCCAATCCATGAGCACGGAATGTCTTTCCATTTATTTGTGTCTTCTTCAATTTCTTTCATCCGTGTCTTATAGTTTTCAGTGTACAGGTCTTTCACCTCCTTGGTTAAATTTATTCCTAGGTATTTTATTTTTTTCTTGCAATTGTAAATGGGATTGTTTTCTTAATTTCTCTTCTGATAGTTCATTATTAGTGTATAGAAGCACCACTGACTTTCCCATGCTGATGTTGTATCCCTCAACTTTATTGAATTTGCTTTTTAATTCTAATAGATTTTTGTGTGTCTGTGTGAGGAAGACCAGCCCTGAGCTAACATCCGTTGCCAATCCTCTTTTTTTTTTGCCGAGGAAGACTGGCCCTGGACTAACATCCTTGCCCATCTTCCTCTACTTTATATGGGACGCCACACTGACAAGCAGTGCATCTGCTGCGCCCGGGATCCGAACCCGCGAACCCCGGGCTGCCAAGCGCGACCTAAACCGCTGCGCCACTGACCATCCCCTAATTCTAATAGTTTTTTTTGTGTGTGTGGAGACTTTAGGGTTTTCTATATATAAGATCGTGACATCTGCAAATAGGAACAGTTTTACTTCTTCCTTTCCGATATGGATGCCTTTTATTTCTTTTTCTTGCTTATTTGCTCTGGTAGGGCATCTGGTATTATGTTGAATAAAAGTGGCAAGAGTCAACACCCTTGTCTTGTTCCTGATCTTAGAGGAAAAGCTCTCAACTTTTCGCCAGTGAGTAAGATGTTAGCTGCGGGCTTGTTTTATATGGCCTTTGTTATGTTGAGGTATGTTTCCTCTATTATCAGTCGGTTGATATTCTACTGTATTTTAATAATGACAACAATGAGAGCTCACTCTGTGTGTGTTAAGTCATTGATTTATGTTTTTGTATTTAATCTTCCCCCAAATCCTACTAGGTATTTTCACACTCATTTTATAGATGAGGAAACATAGGACCTACGTGTGTATAATCCAAAGCTCATGCTATTAACCTTTACTTTAATAGATCATACATACCAGATTTATTACTTAGTTTAGATAAGTTGAGACCTAAAAGACTTTAGTTTTGTTTCAAGTTATTTCATCTAGCTCTCTCTTCAGTTCACTGGGTAGTAGCCCATTTCTCTGTAAGACTAAATTGAGAACATTTGTATTCTATGCTACCTGTTAGTCTTTCTTGTTTACATAAGAAAAAGGAATGCAGCAAAATGTTCCACAGGCTAAAAAGCTCTTGTAAGTGAAAATCCTTTCAAAAGGTACTAGAACTTATTTTTAGTTTCATGATTCGTTTCAAGATCCTTTGTTATTTAGAAAGAAAATGTTAGGAGCAGAGCTGAACATCTTCTGTACGTGCAATAAAATCCAGCCCATATGTGTGTGCTTTTCAAACACATGAATCTGGCCGCCATTATGGAGGAAGAGGGAAATCTTTCAACGTGTTCTGATTGTTGCATGAAGAGGAATAAAATGGCAGCTGGAATTAAGAAGCCGTGCAGAATTCTGTTAACATTTGCAAATAATGCAGGCCTGTTTGTTTCTATTTTTGGTTTTGTATGTTATTATTGTTCTCGTTTTATATTCTCTCACTCCCACTGCCCAGTTCAATTAACTGCTCATCAAATCACCTGTTGATGAGGCATAGCAAAAGGTGCTGCAGGCTAGTGCTGTCCACTTATAACCCAGGGGAATGTAAGAGGATTGTTTAATGTTAAATGCAAATTAAAATGAAATTATTGTGGATTATTCAATGATTGATAAATAAGTAAATAAATGATAAATGAAAATAATTTATATTAATAAATTAATATCAAAGTGCAAATTATCTGAGCAAATGAAACTCTAAAGAGGAGGTGAAAAAGGAACAATGCAAACTGAACATTTAAACTAACTTTACATTGAAAATTCCCTGTTAATATTTAAGAAAAAAAACACATGCAGAACTCAGCAGTCATTCATTTCCAGAACTCCATATTCACTAGGAGCCCTCTGGGCCAGTTACATTTGTTTGACTAAAGTCACATGTTGATTTAACCTTCGTGACATTTCATGCTCTAGGTGTAGCCTCACCACCCCACAATCCCATCTAAAAAGTAAATAGAGGGTAACATATTAAATAAATTACATCTTATAAAATAATTTTATGCTTGCTACAAATCATCCACTATCCTTAAGCCAACACATATTACACATCTTCACACCCACATTGTATAAATTGTTAATTGACGTTCAAAAGGCTTAACTTAAATGAAGAAAAATTTAAGTACGTTTGGAAAAAGGAAAGATTTTTGCCAATCAGTTTTGAACACATACCTCTTAGAAATTAGGAACATGATTGTATTAGTTAACTATAAATAAACCAAAAGAAAACTGGAAGTATTCTGTGTTGTGTGATTCAACTCTGTGACCACCAGACTGGATTTATGATTGTTTCCTTAGCATGTGGACAGCTTTTTAAACACTTAAATGACAGTTTGCATTTTAAACTACATTCCCACTTAATAATGGGTATTAATGCAATTGCTAAGCATAATGTCGTTGCTTAATTTTAAGATTTGAGGGTCTCTTTAGAAGAACTCTAACTCACATCCAGGGCTTTATGTAAACTTCAGGAATGACTCTTTAAATCTGAAGAAGGAGATTTCATAAGTCTGTTGGTATATTCTGGTAACGAGTTTTGGAAGATTGTATTTTCCAAAAGGCTACAACAGTAGGCCCCATCCCACATGCTATACTACAATGTGCCCCTCCTCTTGAATCTGTGCTGCTTATGATTTATTGGTAAATAAAGAATGCAGCAAAGCGATGCACATGACTTCCAAGGCTAAGTTCAAAAAGCCAATGCAGCTTTCACCTTGCATACTGGAAAGCTTGCTTTTGGAGCCTGGAGTTGCCATACAAAATTTCAACTATCCTGAGACTTACCCTACTGAGAGGAAACCCTGGCCACAAGAAGAGACCACATGTAGGTGCCCCAGTCAGTTGCCCAGCTGAGATGCCAGTCAGTATCCAGCATCAAGCATCACATACGTAACTAAAGAACACTTTGAGATCAACAGTGTCCAGTAAGAATATAATATGAACTACATCTCTAATTTTAATTTTTCTATTAACTACATTTAAAAAATTTTAAAAAACAGGTGAAATTCATGTTCTTAATGTATTTTATTTCACCCAATATATCCAAATATTATTATTTCAATATACAAATTATTGATAGTTTAAATTCTTTTTTTTACACTAAGTCTTTGAAATAGTGTATGTATGGATGTGTGTGTGTGTGTGTGTGTTTAACCTCAGAGCACAACTCAACTCAGACTAGATATATTTCAGGTACTCAATAGCCACATGTGGTTTGTACCTACTGTATTGGACAGCACGGCTCTAGATGATTCCAGCCTCCAGTCGTCAGTTCCCCCCACCTCCTCCCCCCAGCCATAGAGTCTTCCCAGCTGAGCGCTAGAAAATGTGGAGGCCTCTCCATAGCTCTGAATCACAAGATTTATATTTTAAGCTGCTAAGTTTGAGGGTAATATGGTAAGCACTGATAGTGGAATGTAGGTACCACCAGAAATGTAGGTTATGAGAACAGATGTGTTTTTGGCCTCTGTACAAGCTTAATTATTTTAGAGAAAGGTTAAACCATAGAATTTTAGAGGCCCTGAGAAAAGCCCTTAAAGAGCATTTATTCCAGCCTCCTACACAGTACCCACCTGCAAATCATCTACAGCAAATGGTCTACTGATCTTTGTCTGATTATTTGTGTTTTACCTCACAAGAAACTGTACTGAATTTTTGAGCAACTTTGATTTTTTGAAATTTTTCTTTATATTGAATAAAAAATGACCTTGATAATTTCTCTTCAGCAGTTCTGTTCTGCTCCCTGGAGCTGTATACCTAGTCCCTCTCATCTAACAGCCACTCAGAGCTTTGGAGACAATGAATATACTCTCCATGCCCGTATCACCCACACCCCATCACCACTACTAATATTCCTTTTTCCAGGCTGAACATCCCACGTTGCATCAGTTTCCCTTCCTAAGGCATAGTGTTCAGAACTTTAACCACTAGAACAAATTCCTGGCCACTGTCTACTTTATGACTCTTCAACATAATACTTAGAATAGAATATGTGCTTCAGATATGGCCTGACCATGTACAGTTCAATAGGACGGTTAGTCTTATTCTAGTCTTGTTCTGTATTTTCATGAAGGTAAGTTAAGACTGCTATTCTGCAAAGGTATTTTAATGAAGACAGGGCTCCCTCTCTCTGAACATACATAGTCTCTTAGGTGCATGCGGCACCTTAATGTATCTTAGGAGGAGCCCAGCATTTAAAATCGAAAGACCTCGTCTTGAGTTCAGTCAGCAATTTACTAGATATGTGACTTTGGGCAAGTTGTGTATACTGCCTGTATCACAATTCATTTATTTATTAAAAAATGATAATATAGGAATGTGGCATTACTTGGTAGGTATTGACTGGAATAAGTATGTGTAAATGATTTGTAATCTGTGAATATCTATACCAACATAAGGCCTTTTTATTATTATATCAACCTAAGAACAGGACTTGATGCTTATTTCCATTAAACTTTATCCTCCTGGTTTTGGCTCACATCATGGAGAACTGTCTTTAAAATGTTACTCATTCTGGTTTAGTAGTTCAGTAAATATTTGGTAAGCATTTATTCTGTGTAAGACATAGCATTATCAATTCTCCTCAATGCCTTAGAAAGTCTATAAAACTTTAAAAGTCCCTAGGTCATCCATCAACTGCCCACGGGTATGTCAGAGTCTTTTAATCAAATGAAGTGATTTTATTCAAGACTTAAGATGCTGTTCTTTGTCCCTGCTGATCCAGAACCCTGGATCAGGCTGCCCAGAGCAGCGGCAGCAGCGGTAGTAGCAACAGGTAGACCCAACTCCACTTTAGGGGCTGGTACCAGTAGGCCACTTCTACAGTTTTCTGCTCCAGTCAGAGAGAACCAAAACACCTGGCAGAAAGAGTCTTTGTAATTAGTCAAGATAGTGGATCTAGAGACGCTGGGACTTATATTTGTGGGGCAGTAGGGGGGTCAGAAACTTAATCATGGAGACGGTTCCACTCCTTGGCAAGGCCTCTAGTGGCACCGGAGGAACAAGTTGCAATATTTGGACTTATCATGCCAGTCCACAATATACTCCCACTGAAAAAAAGCCAAGAGAGAAGCACATTTTGTATTCTCTTTCCTTTTCCTTATTTTTTTTTTCAGTCTCATACAATAATATCTATGTAAAGTATAGCAACTTTAAATTCACTGTAGATGACATGGCAGAGAATGGTAAGATATTTTTCAGACACAATGTGGCATAGATATATTACTGATTTCTTCTTGTCTGTAGCTCATATATACATGGAGGGACCTTAAGGACCAGCTAGTATTACACACTCATTCTACGGGAGAGGATTGAGCTGCAGTGAGTTACTTAAAACTCACAGCAAATTAGCATCAGCATAGACTACAATTTCCTATCTAGTGAATTTCCTCTATGCCCTGCTGGTTAAGCAGTTAAGGAGTTAAGCAGCTGAGAAGGTCACATATACACACACACAATCATACATTCATGCATACACCCATGAAGTTGGAGTATGACAGTAACTCGGACCGACATCACTTCTAATCTGATTCATGGCAATTTCTCTTCCTAAATGGGAACTGAATGGACTAGTTTTGTATTTCTGTGTTTTGGTTTTTGTTGGGCTTTTTTGCGAGGAAGATTAGCCCTGAGCTAACATCCGTTGCCATTCCTCCTCTTTTTGCTGAGGAAAACTGGCCCTGGGCTAACATCCATGCCCATCTTCCTCTACTTTATATGGGACGCCACCATAGCATGACTTGACAAGGGGTACGCTGCTCTGCGCCAGGGATCCGAACCTGCAAACCCCGGGATGCTGAAGCAGAGCACAGGAAATTAACCACGACACCACTGGGCCAGCCCCTGTGTGTTTTTTTTAAAGCTGCAATGAAGTGACTGAAATTATTTATTGCATCCACTGTCATTATGAAAACAGTCTTAGTTTCATGTAGTGTCCTAAAATTCCACCAATATCTACAGAAATACGGGATCTGACTTGATTCTTTTCTAAATGTGGGGTTGAAAATAGAATTAATAAAGAATGGGAGCCAACCATGGAAGATTTTCCAGAAGAGGGAGATCTTTAAGGGGGTAGGAAGACTGCATTGCTGTAGAGAAAGGAGGCTAATATATGAAGTAAACAGCATCTGAAAATATAGAAAAGGAAACAATCAAATGGTATGAAGGAGATGGCAGGCAAATAGCCCTGAAGTAGGGGGCAGATGTATGGAAAACTAGCGGAATGGGGTGTGAAAAGGTGGTACAATGTACAAAACATTGGTACAATGTTTTGACACTATCTGGATGTGCTAATGTGAACAAGCCACCTCTATGCTTCTTGCACAGGGCAGTAATTCCAGGGAGAAAACAATTTGGGGCACTTTATATCTGTAGTATCTTGTGGGGCAGGTTTCAAAGTTAAATGCACACCACCCAAACCTGGAGTTGGTTAGGAATAATTAATACCAGCTCCATTGTACAAAATGAGAGCAGAAAAGCTCACACTTCACTGAGTTTTTCATCTAAATCACTCTGTAAAAATGAAAGCAAGTGTTTAACTTGAATTACCCTGTCACTAACTGTACGTGCTGTATATTTATTAGCATTTCACAGTTTACTAAGCACATTCACAGATATTGTTATATTTGACTCTCTCATCAACGCTGTGAGTTAGGCTGTTATTACTCACATCTCACAGGTGGACAAAGCTGAGCCTTGAGAAGTTCATTGAATTGCCTGAGGTCACTCAACACACAGGTATTGGTGCTGGAGCTCAGATCCAGGTTCTGAATCCAAGTTAAGTTTTCTTTCAACTGAAACGTTACAGAGAATAATGATGGGCACCTCCTTGGTTGACCACCTGTGAAACACAGTCTTCCTGGCAGAAGAGATTTCTGTTTAGGTGATAGAGACATTCCCTAGCCCTATAAAGAGTTAAATATTAGACCAGAGCCTTCTTCTCTGAAGGACACTTTTTAATCTGTTTGACTGCTCCCATGGGAAAGTCTGCCATAAACATCAGGACAATAATCATATGATTGTGAAGTTTATGTATATAAAAATTGGGAGCTTTTATGATTCTTTAAGTGGATTGAAAATGGAAACTTGAAGCATTGGTTTAATGTGGCATACAGAGATTTTGACCTTTACATGTTCTGGGGAAGATAAGTTATGGAGGCAACAAAATGTTTGGATTTACTTTTTAATTGGCTTTTCTAGAATAATTAATCCTACCTTTGCATTAAATCTTCAGAAATTGCTCTGTTGCCTATAGTTTTATGATTTTACATGTTCTGAGGCAGAGACATTATTGAAATATCCATTGCTGCTTTATGTTTTAGTGCTTTAGTTTCAGTTTCATTTCTAGTAAGTTGATACTATTTTTAAGGGTATACTAGAGCCATTTTCTCCACTACTGTGTCAACGCAATTTCCTTTTTGTTTTTGCTTTATGTGAGACACTTTTGCTTTGTTTACTCAGACACACATTCTTATTTATTTTGTGCTTTCTGACAGTTTTTTTCCCTCACCCAGTGACTATTACTTTCAAAATTCACTAACATCAGTTTTAAAGTGATTTTTAAAAAGAAATTCAAGTATTTGTTTAAAATCCTGATATTTCATTAAATGAGGATGTCCTGTCACTTACGTAACCAGCTAGCTCAGTTACCAAAGCTGCTTTCTCATAGTCTCTCCAAAGCAGGTGTTTTCCCAGGACTTCATTTTTCCTCAAAGAATCAAAGGTGGCTGGACAGAAACCTCATCAGGAAAAGAAAATGGTCATTATATGGCTCTTTTTAAAGCAGCAATAAATTACATTACTGGAAATGTAAGAAAAGTCTGTTGATGGTGATGTTAAAAAACTTGGAATATTACCATTTTGATCAACACTACTACTAGACAGGCGTAAGTAGTATTTACTCAGTCCCAGAAACTTTGATTCTCAGGTTAAATCTAAAAATAAAAATCCAAAAGGTCTGTTGATTTTTATTTTTTTAATTCTCAGACTGGTATTTAAAATAAAATTGGCTGTTTGACAGTAGCAGTTTAGTTCTAAATTATACAGTTCCACTTCGAGAAATATGATACTCTGAGGACAAAACTTTGACACAGAGCTTTGCGGCTTAAGGTCTGTAATATCCTGCATTTGTAGAGCATATTTTAGTTTACAAATATTGCTTTGATACTGGTAGCAACCTTAAGAGGTTTGCAGAGAGCATACAGTATTAATCCCAGTTTAAAGCTGAGAGAAGTGAAGGTTATAGGGTCCGAACAACTCGCCAAAGGACAGACAGCTCTTTAGAGGAAGATCCAGGTCTCCGTATTCCTAGTCCATGTTATTTCTACCATTTGGGTTGAACCATTTTTAAATTGCTGATACTAGTACATTTTTTGACCAGTCAAAAGGGCAAATTTATATAGTGTCTCAAATGTGCTTCCTAGAATGAATATTAGTTGTAGTAGGTTTTGTATTGGGGTGGAGTGGGGAGAAATGGAATAGAGAAAATTGGCTTGAATTTTATATAGTTGCCAATTAGTTTGAAAATATTTGGCAATCATGTGACTTAATGTGCCTTTTCCTCCTACAAAGCAAGTGTTCAATTAATTAATTGTGATTATTAAAACTGAGAAGTAAATATTTTCATAAATAAGGTCTGGATATTTACAGTGTGTGCACTGGGTTTAGCTACACAATAATAGAGACTAAAGTGTTTTAATAAAGGTTCAACCTGAATAAGATTTAACAACAACTTTCTGGCCCAGATAGTTAACCATCTGACCATGCTTGGCTATCCATCTTTCAGAGTATCAATAGGTCTGTGCCACTCCAGGAAATATCAGAGAAACAATTCAATCATCACTTCTAGATAGAGTCAATCTGAAATGTGATTATAAGGAAGTGAAAGCATCTGTTTTGAGGTCAAACTTCATTTTCAAAGCAGTTCATGCTATGTTCGAAAATTCCAAAACTTATAAACCTATGGGGTTTAAAAAATGGGGATGAGGAAGATACGTCATCGCCCAATGTTATCAAATGAAATATTTAATCCAAATGCCCACTTTGCACTCTGATCTTCCTGAAGACAGTTTATTTATTTTTATATCTTAGATTCTACATTCTGCTGGACTCTATCTCTGATTTATTTTAAAAGAACTTTCAGTAGTAATCAGAATGGTAAGTCAATAACTCAGAGTTAATGGAATTGAGAAGGAGAATGTGGAAAGAGTTCTAGCCTAAGAAATTGTCCCCATTCAGTCAGGAAATGGAGAGCTCTTGATCTAAAGGGGAATGCTTGCTCCCAATCAGGTGAGAGAGACTTTCTTGCTCTGTTTCTTGAGACTCTCCCAGCACAGTGCCTTTCTGCTAGCCCAGCTGCCATCTCTGACTTCAGAGAGCAGCTCCAATAACACACTCTGGCCTGCCTGGAGGAGCAGGGAAGCAATTCCTCTTTAATGAGTTATTTAGTGTGCCATGCTCCCAGACCAGCAGGATCCATGTACTCTCCACTCTCTTAATGCCACAAAGAGGTCTTTATTCGTAAACAACATGTTCCAGGAAGCTCCATACACCTGCCGTCAATAAAGCACTGCTCAGTGCCTCGGAAGCTGGT
Organism: Tapirus indicus; assembly: GCA_031878705.1. Taxonomy (NCBI): domain Eukaryota; kingdom Metazoa; phylum Chordata; class Mammalia; order Perissodactyla; family Tapiridae; genus Tapirus; species Tapirus indicus. The sequence continues at coordinate 8,853,575 of CM062933.1, forward strand.
GACTCAATGGTGTTTGTTCTGTTTCTTTCATTGCCATTTATGGAGGACCATTGTACAAAGAAAATTAAAGCCTAAAAATCAAGATAGTCAGTTCAGCCAATACCGCATTTATGAAAACTGTGCTACTGATTCCCATTTGCCTCACAATTCAACCAAGATTCTTACCTATTTTGTCTCAATGGAAACTGATTTGGTATTTTGAGGGACAGATTGTGCCTCATGGTTGGAGCAGGCAGAACAGCATTAATGGTTAAAAGCAAGGGCTTTGGAGTAGACTCCCTGGGTTTGGATCCTAGCTCCACAACCTACTAGTTGTATGACCCTGAGCAAATTCCTTAATCTATGCCTCAAATACCCCATCTGCAAACAGAAATGATAATATAGTCATGTGTCACTTAACAACAGGGATACATTCTGAGAAATATCTCATTAGGTGATTTCATTGTTGTGTGAACATCAGAGAGTGTACTTACACAAACCTAGATGGTATCACCTACTACACACCTAGGCTGTATGGTACTAATCTTATGGGACCACTGCCGTATATGAGCTCCATCGCTGACCAAAACATCATTATGTGGTGCATGACTGTAATATCTACTTAATAGGGACTGTGTGAGGATTATATGGATTAATACATGTTTACCTCTTGAAATAGTGCATAACACATGGATAGTGCTCAACATGGACTTGTCATTATCATCAGTTCTAGTACTCAACCATCCCAGTGATAATATATTCATCTTCAGAGAGGCAACACTTCTGTGTAACTGTACTGCCTCTCAGGGATGATGGCCACAGAAGTTATAAATCAAAGGTTACCTAAGCTCCTCATTCGGAGGGTGGGCAGCAGAATGTACTGAAAGAGCTCTATTCTGGAAGTGAAAAGACCTAGATTTTAGTCTGTGTTTACTCTCAACTTGCTAAGAACTTGGGCAGGTTACTTTACTTTTCTGTCCCAGATTTTTGAACTATAAAACTAAGGGAGTTTTCCCAAGGCCAATCCAGACTTACTATGCTACAATTACTTGACCTTTGAGAGGTAAAGGGAAAACCTGAAGGTTGGGTAAACTGGAAACAATTTATCCTGTGGACATTTGTGTGCCACTAAGAGTCGTGGGTCCTGGCTGGGGATGTGGACTGGACAAGACAGACAAGAATGGTGCCCTCATGGAGTTTACATTCTAGAGAAGAGAATCCATCAATCAATAATAGAATAAGAGATGAACAAGCAAATTCCAGGCTAATCAGTGCTATGAGGAAATTAACACAAGGTGAAGGGATATGGAGGGAGGGTTATTTTAGTTTGGGTTGCAGGAAAGTTGTCTTCAAGATGTCATTTAAGTTGAGAGCTAAAGGGCAAGAAGAAGTCAGCCATGTGAAGACCAGAGGAAGAGCATTCCAAGCAGAGGGAACAATGGTTCAAGTCCTAAGGCAGGAACTAATTTGGAATATTTGGGAAAAAAGAAGACAAGGAACACTGGGCAGAGTGGAAGGAGATGAGGCCCAAGAGGTGGGGCAGACTCCTGTAATCTTCATAGCCATGGTGAGGAGTTAAGTTTTTATTCTAAATGTGATGGGAGCCATTGAGCAGTTTTAAACAGGGAGGATTGATGACCTATTGTGATCTGTGGTTCATAGTGCATATTTTAAAATAAGGACTGGTGCTAGAAACCACATTGAAGGAGGCAGTCATAATTTCCTGACCAAGGGGTTGAATGATTACTTATTAATTCAATGGTTGTGAGTCCTTGTCTCAATTAAGCTTTTAATCAAGAGGACATTTGGGCAAGTCATATAATTCACGATTGCCTCCTTTAGTATCAGAAAAATAAGAATCAAAGTATTTTCCCACCCTGAGTTGGGAGGTATGACAAGAAGAACTGAAATTACAGTTGTGACAACCCTTTGGGTTGCTTTAAGGATAATGTGCTTTACATATTTCCTATTCAGTGTTTGAAAATGTTTCATATTCCTATGGGAAATGGGTAGAAAAAAAGAAAGGACAGGAGGGGACAGAGTGGACATCTGCAATAGCAAGTCATTAAAAATATGGACTCAGAAGCCAAAATACCAAGTTGGTATCTCTGCAAGCCTGAGGAAGTTATTTACCCCATCTGTAAAATGGGAATAACAATAGTGATAATGACACCTAACTCATAGAGTTATGGTTACTATTAAATTATATAATGCCCATATAAAGTGCTTAGAACAGTACTTTGGACTTATTAAGTACCCAGTTAATAACTACTACTCCCTGTGGGTTCTCCAACTTACCCACTCCATTCCCATTTCAGGGGAGTCCCATAGTGCTGTGTTTATGGATGCCCTACCATCCACTGTGGAAGCTGGGGACACTGTTTTCTCTCTTTCTCTCCTCTAGAAGCCAAGTGCATAAGAGCTAGTCTGAACCAATCATAGTTAATATGGTGCAAAGATGATGGCATAACTAGATTTTATTCATGTTCAGGCTGTTGTTGCTAAATGAGAGATTATGTGCTCTCCTGCATCACCATCATTCTTGCTTCCTCAAGGTGCTTGGTACCTCCTGTATTTTCCAATTTTAGTCCTCCAGCCTCCCATTGATACTGTGAACTCCTAATATCCCACCAGTTATTCCCCTTGGCTTTAGAGAGCCAGCATCAGTTTTATTTAATTGCAAACAAACCATTCCTAACGAATACAGGCTAGAACCTTCCTTCTGGTTCCCCCTCCAGTGCCTTCCTCTCCTTCCCTGGATTACATCTTCTAACATGGTTGAACTGATGGATGACAGCTCGTGATACTACCAGAGCTGCCCAGAATGCTGTACAGTAGAAACTCTTCCTTTCGCTAAGGATACTTTCACTAAATCACTCCTCCTCCAAGAAGCAGAAAGACAGATTCCCTCCCACCATCATACCCCCACCACACATGGTTAGGACATCAAGGATAGCACTGACCACACTTTGTTTTGCATCAGAATTATTTGACTATATATCTGTTTCTCCTCTGGATTGATAACACCTGGATAACACCTGGCAGGAATTACACATTACTCACTTTTAAATTAATATTTAAAATATATTTAATTCATTAATGTAATCTCCTTTAAGAATTAAAACATTGTAGATAACAGCTAAAGCTCCCATTGATCCTGGTCCCCTTCACTCCCTGAAGCTAACCAGAGTCATCAGATTGGTATAGGGCCATCAGCGGTGGCTATCAGACTGTCATCAAATAGCTCATCTCCAGTGTGAATAGCACACCTGCCACTGTACATTTGGAGGACCTACTTAGGAGGGTATTTTTCCAAGATTGTTGGCTATGCATCTGATGATTACGGAGAAAATATATAGTATCGTGTGTGTTTGCATCAAGTACCACACTGATGTATCACTTTGTATAGTTAGTTTTTCTCTAACATCATGTCTTGGAGACCTTTCCACATACAAGTCTACCTCACTCTTTACAAATAATGGATGATTTTCTGCTATGTGGCTATCTCATAGTTTATTTTGCCAGTCTCTTATTGATAGGCACGTCGGTCATTTCTGAATTTTCACTATTATAAATAATACTTCAGTCAACATTTTGGTATGTGCCCCCTTGGGTTTAAGTATACTTTCTAAACTGGATAAGATAAGAATCACTGGCTTTCTCATTCATGTTGTGTCCCCTCACATTGTCTAGCACAAAATCTGGCTTGTAGTAAGCCCTTAGTATATATTTTTTAGACTGATTTGAATGATCCCAGCTCACACTACCCCTTCTGGCTCCTGTTCCCCAAATGGGAATTCATTTCAGAGACAAAATGAGGTGAGACCCATAGCGGCTGTGCTGAGAACAGAGGTACCTCTTCAGTTCTGGAGACGTCTGGAAAATCTTTACACTAGGGGATATGATCAGGTCCACTATTAATCATCATTTTTAAAAGACCCTATTGAAACAGGTATGAAACAAAGTTTAAATTAGCCTCAAAGAGGTATGACTTCCATAGAAGCAATTAGAACCATTTCTTTTTACGGCAACCAAACTTATCAACATCTCTTTTTCTACAGCCCAAATGCCTACTATCTGCAGATGAAAAAATTATTATTGTCTCCATCATGAATACTAAATAATATTTATGTAATGTCCATCTGTTCCACAACTTCCAAACACTTTGTGTGACTTCATTCACTCACAGCAGAGGCACGTTAATAGCAAATGCTGAATGATGAATTATTTCTCACGGGAAAGACAGTTAATTTCACCGACCCCCATGTGTCACGATTCAATGCCTCACCCTGTATGAGGAAGCTGACCTGTGGAGAGGAAACCACAGAAAAGACAAATCAATGCAGAGCTCTGTGATCCAAAGCTAAGGTCATTTTTAATGGAATAAAAAGGCACTCCAGGGCTTTAGTAATTATACCAGAATCACATGCCATTGTGCCTGCCCTCAACTGTAATTATAGCACAATAATACACATCCTCCGATGTTTTCTTTAAGTGGCACAAAAAGCCGTGGGAAGGATGAAAGAGGACTATTTGTCAAGTAAGAACTAAGATTAAAAAAAAAATGTAAAATGCAACATTGATGAAAAAATCCATTTTATTTTTTCCATTACAATTTCTAATTTTACTTTGCTTGTCCCTCTTCTGCTAGTCACCAGATACAAAGCATCCTTCCCCTAAATAACACTGGTATTAATGAGCTTATTTCTGCAGAGTTTCAGACAGTTAGCAATCATGAGGCCACTCCTTTTTTAGAGGTTATATAGTCACACTGCGAGCTCCTTGATGGTAGGGATCATATCATGCATTTCTTGGGAGGGGCAGCAGGGGTGATGTGGATGGGAACTGGGTCCTTTCTGGGGGCATATGAGAGCAATGTGTACAAAAAGTTCTCCTAATGCTTCAGATCCTGGTGGTTTTCTAGTTCTGCTACTATGTGCATCCTTGATTAAACATCTTTTCTTGAAGTGACTTGGGTCAATTTGTTTTCCTTGTATCCCAAAGTCCCAAACTAGAAAAGTAGTAAAGTGTCAAGATTTATTATAACCTATCATAAAGGATAAGCCAGTACATTCCTTGGACTGTGAGATCCTCTTCATTAGTGCAGCTTCTGTTAGCATGGAGCCATGTTTTCGTCTTTCATTCCAAGTTACCTGTTTCTATTCATATTTCTTAAGCTAAAAGTAACTGAAGTTAGAAGGCAGAAGGGCATCCATAGAAAGATACTTCTCATAAGTAATCTTGCTCCACGTGGCGTCTGTCTAGTAAGCAAGGCCACGTATGTGACTCTCTGAAAGATTGCTATTAAACCGAACTATAGAGTTCTCAGAAATGACATACTCTGTTTCTTCACAGGGAATTGTAATTCTGCTCAGGTGGTGAGGAATAGATTAACTGAAGCATTTTGGGAGTATGTTATTCCCAGTTCTTTCTAAGTTATAATTGTTTCTTGAAGGAAGAGAGGAGGGAAAAAAGACTGGACATAATTCAGGTCAAGGGGCATTGGAGAAGAGAGGATGTGAAAAAGATCACAATCAAGAGAGAAAAAAGTGTGTGGAAACAGATATGAGCTAAATGTTCCTTCTTTGGGGGAAAATAAGGAAATGGGAAAAACAAAAAAACAAATTTTCACTGAGTTTAAGGGAAATGGTATTTTAATTTTTACTTCTCTTTGCATAACACTATAGTCAGGAAGAATTCAATTAGTGGCTCTAATTTTTTTCATTAAAAATGGAAATTACTAAATCACAAATTGAATGCTTTGTCCAGTTCTATGGTAATACATTTGACAATCTTAAGGAAAATGGATTATTTTCTAAGAAAATGCATATAAACAAAACAGCAAAGTGGGCTAAGGGAGAGATTGGAAGTTCCGGGAAACGAATAATTATATAGAACATGAAGAGAAGTATCGAAGAACACACTCCCCTTGCCCTAGGCACCTGACTCAACTGGATGTATGAGATTTTCCTCCCAAATATTCCCTGAACAAATGATTCTCATGCTATTTAAATGGTTTCAGAGGATAGAGAATGAAGGAAAGCTTTGTAGCTTATTTACATAAAATTAGCAAAACCCCACTGTAGCACAATCTCACATATGAATTAATGCCAAAATAATAAAAATATTAGCACAACATATCAAAATAATAATATTCCATTATGTATTTATTCTCTAAATGCAGGGATGGTTTAATATTAGAACATTTGACATAGAATATAATTATATTACTTCTCTTACTTAACATTATTCTAGATGTGATTGCCAGTGCATTCAGAGGAGAGCATGAAATAGGAGGTATAAATATTGGCAAAGTGAAGATAAAATTATCAGTATTTGCATATGGAATGATTATTTTACCTTCCTGGAAAACCCATATGAAGTGGCTTTAAAAAACAAGTTAGAAATAATAAGAAACAAAGTTATTTGTTACAAATTTAATAAACTTTCCCATATTCTGGTGATAAGTAGATAGAAAACATAACATGAAGAATGATCAGTTCATAATAACACCCAAAATAAAATAATCTAGGTGTAAATTTTGCAAGTAATATGCAATACTTCTTCACTGAGAGATTGCATGGAAATTTTCCATATTAAAAAGAAGTTAATCACTTCCAAATGAATCTAAACATTTTGCTAATTGTAATGAGTCCCCATATCCCAATGTGACTTTCTGATGCTTGATCAAGTAGTAATGGTGGACTTAACTTATAGATTATATCACTTATAGATGTATCGCAAAGACAATGTTTAATAAATATAATGATATTTGTGCAGGAATAGAAAAAGAAACCAATAAAAGAGAAGAACAAATCCAGAAACACTCAAATAAACATAAGAATTTGGTATATGGTAAAGGTAGCACTTTAAGTCAGTAGGGAAAGACAAAATAATCTATGAATGGAGTTAGGACCACTGGCTAAACTTAGAAAAGAATAAGGCTAGTTCTTTACCTCACCTATTTTCTTTCTTTGAAATGAATTCCAGAATGCATAATGATATGTGCTTTTTAAAAAGAAAGACATAAAATTACTACACCAAAACACTGATAAATCATTATATAATCTTCACATGGGGAAAGCCTTTCTAAGCATAATGTTCAGTGCAAAAACTATAAAGGGAAAAAGGTTTTAGGTTTGCCTACATGATACTTTGAAATGTATGTATATAATAGAAATACTCTCCTTGTCAGTAATCAAAGTGCAAGTTAAAACAAGATAGCAATTTGGGACTTTCAGGTTGGCAGGAATTAGGAAGGACAATACTCGTGTTATTTGCAAGATTGGAAAATGGGTCTGCTTGCACAATTCTGGTGAGAACGATTGGAAATTAACATAACTTTTTATGATTATAAACAAAATATGTATTAAAAGCATTTAAAAACTGCATATACCCTTGGCACAGCAATTCTAATTCTTTCTTTTGTGTGTGTGCGTGGAAGACTAGCCCTGAGCTAACATCCGTCGCCAATCCTCCTCTTTTTGCTGAGGAAGACTGGCCCTGGGCTAACATCTGTGCCCGTCTTCCTCTACTTTATATGGGACGCCGCCAAAGCATGGCTTGACAAGCTGTGCGTCTGTCGGCGCCAGGGATCTGAACCTGCGAAACCCGGGGCCACCGAAGCGGAGTGCGCGAACTTAACTGCTACGCCACCAGGCCAGCCCCAGCAATTCTAATTCTTATCTCAAATAAATAATTGGGAAAATTCACAATAATGCTTATGCAAGGATGTTTATAGTGGTTAATAACTAAATTTATTAAAATCCCACCTCTAAACGTGTACTTACCCAGCAATCACATTCCTGGGTGTGTTCATCCCAGAGAAATAAAAATTTACATTCACACACAAAAACCACTGTACATTCATAGCAGCTTTATTTGTAATAGCCAAGTAGTGAAAAAACCCCAGATTCCTTTCAACTGGGGAATAGATGAAAAATCTGTGGCACATTCGTTAAGGGAATACTATTCAGCACCAAAAGGAATGAACTCTTGATACATGCAACAACTTAGATGGATACTAAGGATATTATGCTGAATTTAAAAAGCCAGTCACAAAAGGTTGCATATTGTTTGATTCTATTTATATAATATTCTTGAAAATGGAGAGATGGAGAGCAGATCAGTGATTTCCAGGGGTTAGAATTGGAGGGAAGAGTGTACTGTCAAGGGGTAAACACAAGGGCTTTTCTTTGTGATAGTGGAACAGGTCTATGTCCTGACTGTGGTGATAGTTACACAAATTTATACATGTGATAAAATTCCATAGCACTACAGACAAAGGCACACACATACAGACACACACACACAAATGAGTACATGTAAAACCTGGTGAAATCCTAATAAAGTCTGCGGTTTAGTTAACGGTATTATACAAATGTTGATTTCCTGGTTTTGATAATCGTATACTGTGATTATGTAAGGTTATTGTTGGGGAAAACTGTATGAAAGGTACATGAGAAGTCTGTACTATTTTTGCCTTCTTGTGGGCTTAAATTACTGTAAAATAAAATGTAAAAAAAAAATTACCAAACCTTCCAAACCCTTATCAAACGGTTTCACTTACTTGAACGTTTTCCTGTCACTTGTCACATTTTCCCATTCCAGTATTCCAATTCTGATTTGACCTCTCTCTCCTTTGGAGCACTTCATTCCTCTTGTAAGATGCTTATATTATTCAGCTTTGTAGTTAGTATGCTTTTGTCTTATTACCCTACTAGATGTTAAAGGTTTTGACAACAGACACTATACCATTTGTGTCTTAGTATCTCTGCATATTTGCCATTTACATTGAATGTGAAAAACTCTATCTCCAGCATAGTTTACATTCAATAATGTTTGTTCAATTAATTGCATTTAATTAAAATTCCCCTAATTGTAGAAGGGTAAAAGGGGCTGAAATACTTGCTCTACTACTTCAACTTTGGTGAATGTCCTTAACTACCCTGAGTATATAAAATAAAGATAAAAGTATTGAAATATACATAAAGCATTTAGCATGTTGTGAAGTTCTCAATAATAGTATTTACTGGATTAAATTAAAACTAAGATTCACTTTTTATATGGGAGAAGTGAGATTTTCTATGTTAAGTCCCTGTAAAATCTCTCTGGATTCTTAAACTGTTGATAATATGAAGAGGTTTGTTATATAAATTGAATTTTGGTGATGAATATTGATGTGTTTTTGCTATGGCAGCTCCAAAAATCAAAGAAAAGAATCAAATTACCAAGTTTCTAAATCCTGTGCTATGTTTGTATTGATTTTTTGAGGCACCAGATACAGAATGATCCTGTTTGAAACATTCCATTGAATACAGCCTGTTTAAGAGTTTCTTTGGAGGAAGTCAAGGAAGTACAAGTTTCCCAATACTTCCCAAACCTGGTATTGTATTGGGATGGATTCATGCTGCCATCTTCTCACATCCTTAGTTAAGAAATTGTCCCTCATGCTTAACTATCTTGATGAATTAGAAGGAGAGGCAAGAATATTCTCTTATCTACAGTTAAAACAAAAAACAATCGTTTTTTCTCATAAGGAAAAGGGGGCAATTTTATACAGTATTTTTCTGTCAGAAGGCTTTTCAGCAGAGATCATACAAATTCATATTAGTAGCATTTCATACAACTGCACGAGATATGATCTCCATTATAGTTAACATTCTATGACAAGTGAATTGCAAAGAGTCGTAATTTTATTGTGCTCCTTTCTTAGAGTGCATGTGGATAAAACTGAGTTATTTTTTGTAAGTTATTGTCAGGGCCAAATTCAGCTGTGCTTTAAAAACCCATGCTATAAGTATTAAAAGTTTCTCCTACAGTCTAGCTTCCTTTCATGCAGCATGCTGAGTTCCTGTTAGGTAAAATAACAGAATGAGGGGTGGACATAAAAATCTGCATTCTTCCATTTGTCATCCTGGCGATCTTGACTTGTTCTCTGATTCTGCTTTCCCTTGGATATCAGAAACAGAAAGTTGTGGAAACAGCTTGAGATCAGTGGTCTGTGACTTCACCTCATTTTGCTAACTGATATAAAATGCCACTTGGCTATGGCCATATGGAAGGTGTGCCTACATAGGAAACCAAAAATCCTACACTATGATTATTGTTAATATCAACTATTGAGCAGAATGAGGACAATTGATTGTTGATTAGATGATGTGATTTTAGTCAAGCATGGGATGCTCAATGCAAGTTTACTTTTCCATTATCCCATCACTGAGAGGGCAGGCTGATTGTTCATTCATTCAAAGTTTGTGTGCAGTAGTATTTCTCACAACTTTATTGATGTAATAGTGAAATAGTAGGGGGAAAAAACACTGAAAACAAGATGTGTACTGGATATTTCCCAGTCCAGATGTGCTCTCCACCCAACCCTCTTCCCAGGTCAGCAGCTGCCCTCTATAGAATCCACATCAACAGATTTCCTTGCCGTCTGATTTCTGGTTGTGTTTGGCCAATGGTAAGCAGCATCTGGAGGTTGGAAGGCAGGAACAGAAAGAAACTGGAGTACTTATTTCCCTAGCTCCCTCTCTGCCAGGCTTGGGTTGGCAATGGCTGCATTCCGTACCAAAGCTTCTACTTGGAGATCCTCTCTGATCACTGCAGCTCTCTCCAGATTCTGGTACCCATTCCTCCCTTCCCTCTTCAGGCTGGGGTGATAACAGCCCCCAGGTACTTTACTGTCCCTTATTGGTGTTCCTGGCCCTGCCTGCACACTTGTAAATTATCGTTTTATTAACTCCTGTCGGTTGTGTCAGTCGGGTGGGTCACCTGTTTCCTGTCAGGACTCTGACTGATACAATATGGGAATGATTGTAAATATTTTAAAATAGCCATATGATGGGTATTATGTAATCATTAAACATCATTTTTACAAATAATATTTAACGTCATGAGAAAAAACTCAGAATGGGGAAAAAAAGTTCTAAAATGATAACAAGAGTACGACCTCAATTTTGAAAAGAAAAAGTGTGTGGAGTGTCTGTGCGTATAAGCAAAAATTTTAAAAAAAGATTGGAAAGAAACATACTGAACTGTTAATTAAGGACTTGTTTAATTGATGGATTTTAGAAATGTTTCTAAGGTTTTCTTATTTATACTTTTGTTTTCCAAATTATCTATTATAAGTTTATATTATTTTATAGTCAAATTTAAAAATAAGCTCTTATCTACATAAATATATATGTCTATATATATATATGTATATTTTTTCATTATCTAACACTAGAATTGTAGGTGAAGGATAGGCCATACCATTTTCTTTAAAGTAAACTTTACCTAAGAAAGTTATTTTTATTGTCTTATAATGCCATATGGTTTTAAAGCACAAAACTATCAGAGGAATCTGGATGAAAAAGATCATTTGTATTTAGTGAAAATTTTACAGAAGAAAGAGATTATATAGAATTCTATACAACTGGAATCTTTCAAGACTTTAAATAGAAGGCAATCCTTGTCAAAATAGAATAATAATTATTAAAGTAATAATGACTCCTCCTACTTCTATAGTACTTTTCATTTTTAAATCCCTTGTACATACAATAGTCCATTTTCTTTTCCTAATAACCCAAGAAGAGCTTTGTGTCCCCCAGGAAAATTTTAGCACCATGCACTACTCTGAATTATTGTCATTTAAAACTCTGGAATCCACTTGCACGTGTCAGTTTTCAGGGCTGACTAAATGTGATTAGTAAGGTTACAGGCTATGGTTAACTGAATATTGTTCAGGAAAATTTTGAATATATAGAGGAGCATTGTGATAGCAATGTTTTGACTGTTTCAAAGTCTAATCCATTTTTTGGAAAGAAAAGAGATTTCATTCATTGTTGTACATTAAAAGAGTTAGTTATCAAACAATTAGGAATCCATAGGGATTGGAAAAGAAATCATAAAATGAAAAAATAAAAGGAAAGCAAGAGCTAGTCATCATGACCTAATTAATATGATGCTGATTCCTGCGATTTACCTATTACATGATCAATGATCTAAATGCCAACAAGTAGAGCAGATTTTTCCCAGGTTTTGTTTTGTTTTGATTTTTAATCTAAAGTTTTATTTCAAGATAAGTTTATTGTAAGGTATAATGAAATAGAATACTCTGCCCGGGGCAGCTGATAAGGGCAATTGAGGAACAGAATACCTGACAGTTTCTCCAGCTCAGTCAGTCTCATGCACTGCTCTATATCTAGTTAAGTCTTTAAATTTTGTTTCAATAAAATAGATATTCATTACAAAAAGTAAAAAATAAAAGTTGGATTAAATAAAAAGGTAAAATTTTCCCATTCTTCCACAAGAAACCTACTTCTCTGACGTAACCTCTAGTAAAAAAATAGTTTGATGTGTATTGTTCCACATGGTTTTGTGTGGGCATCTGTGTGTGTGTGTGTGTGTGTGTGTGTGTGTTCCTTTGTTCCTTTTCACACAAATTGATCATACTATCCATACTGTTCTGTAATCCAGGTTTTAAAAATATTTAATAATAAATGATAGATTTCCCTTCCCCACCAAATTTATCTACCATTTTAAATTACATAAATATACATAAATACATTCTTGTTATAAATTTGTTTCAGTTTTCACTGCCATCTATCCAGGACACATATGAAGGAAGATCATGTCATCAAAGACTCCACCCATGACCCAATTTTTCCCTCCTTCCTCTACGTCCCCATCTAGATTTCCTCCCATAGTTGTGTATCATCCTCCAGCACAATTGGCAAGTACATATGCACGACATGACTAACCCTGTAGAGGGTTGATTTCTAGACTTAAACAGTGTGCCATTCAGGCTAAATCTCAGCCAGAGTTCCACATTATTTTGTCTGATTGGCACAGATATGAAGCATTTTGGAGGCTGCCCCACTTCCTGCCATTGTCTCCTCATTCATTTTTCTCCTCACAGCTGTCTCTTCTCAAGAAGACATCCAGGGTAGAGCCAGCTCTTCAGCTAGAACCCTCACCATGGGAAAGGTTATGGGACTCTGTACTTCCCCTCCATTATGCAACTAAAAATAAAGGAAAAATAAACCACTAAATAAATATTATATTTTTTCTGGATTTTGTAAAGTTTGTAGTACTTGTCTGCTTTTTTAAAATTTGTAATCTATTGTAATTTATTTTTTAATAAATACTTTTATATCTAATTTTGAATTCATGATTTTGTCTTCTTTTCCTTAAAGAAGGCCCCACAAATTGTATAAGCTTTAGATAAAACCTAGATATGTCTGTGACTATTATTTTTCTTACACCTATATGTAGTTTATAAATATTTAAGATATATTGAATATTTAATAAAATTTTAAAAAGAAAAGAAAAGTGAAGCCTTTTGCCCTAGAACTGCTGGTCCTTCTCTGCTGTTCTATTCCCGTTCCAGTTCTAGGGTTATGTTATCCTCCTTATGAATCAGTTCTTATTTCAATATTTAATTCTAATATATGTGTTTCTCTCTTATTTCTCTTTCTCACTCCTCACCTATCATTCTAGCACACCTTTCAACACAAGATCTTCCTTCATCTTATTCCCTTAAGTCCCGATTATTTATTCCTTTGATAAAATTTTACTCCTGCCTGTCCCTGAAACCTTGGCTGGGACTTGACTTCCCTGACACTTTGTTTACAGCCTGGATCCTTCGGTTGCCTTCTTACAGACACCACACCCCTCACCTTCCAGGGCCAACCCAGACGCCAGTGGTGGGACCCCCCCGACCCCAATTCTCTGCCATACTGCCCACTGCTGAGCACTCACCCTACCACTAGTCCCACCGCAGTCCAGTCTCCAAGACTTTTATGTGATCTTGCCTGACCTCGTCTTGGGGAGAATACCAGTCCCTTCCCAGTGACAGTAAGTCCACTGGAAAGATCACTTGCCTCTCTCCACCTGCCTTATTTTCTCTGATTACTAGTAGTATCATCTGCTTTCTCAGGCTCTAAACCCAGAGTCCACTTTGATGTGCCTTCTCTTTTGCTTCCTACATCCAGACTAGTCTTGCCAATTCTTCATTTTTCCTTCCATTCAATTTCATCTCCGCTTCTGTCACTTGGTTTCAAACTTTTACTGCCAACAATATAATGATGATCATTATTTTTATTATAACTTCCTCTGGTCCAGGCACTATGCTAAGTATTTTGCCTTTATATTTCACTTAACTGTCACAAAAACATGATGAGACAGGTGCTGTTATTCTTTTTTTTTTTTTTTTCTTGCATGAGAAATTCAGGTTTAGAGGTATGGATAACTGGCCAAAGGTCATTCAGCTTATAAATGGCAGAGCCAAACATCAAATTCAGGTTATTTGGCAAGAGTATCCTAACTACAACTCTGTCAGCCCCTCTACTACTCGCCTTATTTGCCTAAACTATCAGTTCCATAGTTCTACATATTAACTTTCCAGGGCCTACACGGTACAGTCCAAACTTCATTACATTTACCCTAGAGCTAACCTCTCTTTGTGTACCCATGCCCTCCTCCCTTTTCTAACCTTATTAAATTCTGGTCCATCCTTCAAAGCATTTCTCAGTTCTTACCTTCTCTATGAGCCTGTTCCCGAGCCCCCAGGTCAGAGCTGTCTCTTCAATTCCTTAATAATTCTCCTATGCTACTTTATTTATTTCTTCTTCATATGATCATTTTTTTCTCCCTAATTAGTCTGCAGCATCTCTAAAAGCAAATATAAGGGTCTTACACATCTTTTTATTCTTCGCAACTCTTACTAAAATATCTTTCAGATAGTATGAGTTCAACAATTATATATTGATTGATTTACTGAATTTCCTACAGCAGACTGTTGAGTCTTATTTTGGTAATTCACAACAGTGATATATAAATTAATTTGAAAAGTTTTTAAATGTGATGTTCTGGCACGTTTCCCCCCACGAGACAACCCCTCAGTGGTATCTCTCACTTGTGGCTAATCATGTCCTCTGAGGCCACTCAAAAAGACAATTAATACTAAGGACTGAGTCATAGCATCAGGTGTTCTGGAGTTCCCAGAATGTCTTTGTCACCATTTCTTCCACAGCAAATTGAAACTATTGTTGAAAAGCAGCATAAGACTAAAAGAAGGCAAGAAGTGCAATGAACCTGAAAACAATCCCAACGGCCAAGTTTAAGGATGCTAAAACACACCCATTGCTCTGCCTTGAATAACTTTCAACCTCACGAAAGACTTTGGGAAGATTCAGTCACTGGAAACCAACACTGTGCCAAGGGAAAGGAGACAGCTAAAGTGGCAAGGAGATTGTGTCATCAGTACCATTTCTTAACTCCTATCACATACTTACAATCATGGCAAAGGGAGTCATACCCTTGTTTCGGTGACACCAAGGGTTTGATGAGGATGGCCCCAGGAATTTCCATCAGTGATCCTATAGCTACACCAATACAATAAACTTAAGCAACGTGAATATAAGCATCTTTAGAAAACTTTGCATTTTTATTGACCTGAAACATATATGAAGTAAAACCACTGCTTGCTGTGCAAATTCAGCTTCCAGATGAGTCCACAATTTACCTTCCAGCCATGTTGTTGCCATTGAATCCATTCTATGTAGAATTCTGAAGCTGCCTCCAATGAATGGGCAAATTGGTTAGCATTAATATCACTTCCCTTGCAATCTTCTTGAGGAAGTAAAATATTCTGCTCCCCATTCATTTTCTAAAAATTGAATCTTTTTGGAATCACCAAGCTCCTTCCAGACCACTGTTCCACCATCATCATTGAAAATCCTTTTATATATAAGTTCATGCCATCTAGATTTTCATCTTTTCTACATCTTCCCTGTCAACGCCTCCAGGTCACCTCAGCACAGTCTCAGGACACCTGACTCACCATTTCTCTTCTACTCTGTGCCTTATACAATCTAATCTAAACAATTGTCCAACCAACAACCTAGTCTCCTTGATTTCCTTAATTTCAATGACTTTTATTTTTATATCTATTAAAAAAGAATATGGCCACCTGGAGCTTCTTTACTTTTTAATTCTCACCTCAGAAGTTCTCTTCTCTGCTCATAGCTTTCTATACTGGCTCCCACTCCTGTATTCCATATTGTCTTAGTGAGGGTTCTCCAGGGAAACAGAACCAATAGAATGTATGGATGGATAGATAGATTGATAGATATATTGATTGATTGATTTCAAGAAATTGGCTCATGCATTTGTGGAGGCTGGCAAGTCCAAAATCTGCAAAGTAGGTATCTTAGTCCTACTAAGATTAAGCCTGCTATAACAAAATACCACATACTGGGTAGCATATAAACAACAGAAATGTATTTCTCACAGTTCTGAAGGCTGAGAAGTCCAAGATGAAGGCACCAGCATGGTGACATTCTTGTGAAGCCCTCTTCCTGGTTCATAGCCTGTGCTTTCTCACTGTGTCCTCACATAGTAGTAGGGGCTGGGAATTTCTGTGAGGTCTGTTTTATAAGGCACTAATCCCATACATGAAGGCTCCATCCTCATGAGTTAAGTATCTCCCAAAGGCCCCACCTCCTAACACCATCATCTTTGGGAATTAGGATTTCAACATATGAATTTTGTGGGGGAACAAACATTCAGACTATAGCAGTAGGACAGCAGGCTGGAGACCCATGGAAGAGTCTCAGTTCAAGTCTGAAGGCAGTTTGCTGGCAGAATTTCATCTCCCTTAGGGGAGATCAGTTTTTTTCCTAAGGCCTCAACTGATTAGATGAGACCCACCTACATTGTGGAGGGCAGTCTGCTTTACTCAAAGTCTACTGATTTAAATATTAATACCATCCAAAAAAATAACTTCACAGAAACATCTAGAATAGTGTTTTACCAAATATCTGGGTACCGTGGCCTAGCCAAGTTAGCAAATAAAAGTAACCATCACACACATACCAAGTCTGCTCTTTGAACTCACCAAGGCTTCTGGTGGCCTGAGAGCTCCTGTTGATCAGTTACATTCTGACTTCACTTCTTTCCCTTTTCAGGCTGCAAGTGTCTACTTTGTGATCACTCCCATGGCCCTTACCTCAGGCTCTCTGCCTTATCTGTTCCACATTAACTCTCCATATAAGCTGCCATCACTTGCTCATACTAACCTCCACTCCCACCACTAACAACTCACCCCTCACTCTTCCAACCGTGCACCATGAAATTCACACCACTCTTTGCCTATAATGCCTTATTATCATAACTACCTACTCTCATTCAGCTGATATATCTAAGCAGAGACTTCAATAAACCCCCATTCTCCCTCCCCACGCCTCCCTCTCTTAAACAGCCTTGGATCTGTATTCATACCACCAATAGAGCTATTGTTCCCACTGCTAAATTCTGAGCCTCATCAGGATATTGATTTCATCTTTTTAGGCATAATAAATTTGTGATAAAATATATGTCTTTGGGAGTGGCAGTTGTAGTTTTATGATCTTAGGCAAGCTAAGTAATCTCTATGTGCTTCCGTTTCTTCATCTGTAAAATAGAAATACAAATAATTACAATACCTACCTCACAGAACTATTGTGGGGAATAAATGAGATTGTGAATCTGAAGTATTTAGAACAATTCCTGGGATCTAGTGAACACTGGATGCTTGGGAGTTATTGCTATTACAACTAGAACCAACTGATGTTTCCAGCTTCCTTCAGCAGGTGTGTGCTGGAGCTAACTCATTTGATTGTTAATATTTTTAGGAATTTAGTGAGCAAATTTTTCAAATGCTATCATTAAAAATTAAATTTTGTAAACTTACAATTCAATAAATTATATTAAAAATAAATTTCATAAATACTCAAAACTCGTCACATCCTAATTATTTTACTCTGTTTTAATATTATCTATGCTCTTGAGGTTATTTAACTCTATTGTATCAGCAGGGTGGGAATACCATGCGATGGTGTGCTACTGGGCATCTCTCCCCAATTCCATTTTAGTGATGCATTAGTAGCTTAAAAATGGTCGTGATGGCAATGTTTCACCACAGAAAGCAGCTAACATTACAAATCGGGCCTGATTTATTGTTTTATTGATTGTTTAGACTAAAGAAGGTAATGGAGAAAGTGCTAATAATGCAAATTACACTTAGTGGTGTGTTGTGTCTAGTGCTGAAGATGAAGTATTTTCAATTTAATGAATACAACTTTTGTACAAGAATTGCAACCCTTTCAACAATAAATCATATATCAGATTTAATGATAAAAAAATTTATTGAAAAAAGAGGTAGCAGATTAAGATGTAACTTCATTTGTCAAATCATGGTTGAATTGCATACAAGACTTCTGCAAAAACTAACAGAAGCATTCTGTGAGAATCAATTGGATATGTGGAATTTACAAAAAAGCATTGTATATTTTATTATTATTTATAAATTATATGATGCACATCCTTTGTATATGTATAATAAACTTATGTATGTATATACATGTATACATATATACACACACACTTTCTTTTCCTAAGAACTTTGTTGTGAAACATTTACCAGCACATCACAGCCTTCAGATTTTCTTATCAACCAAGGGATAAAAAAGAGAAAAATTGTTTTACTAAGGCTAGAATTCATAGTGAAAGGAGAGGGTGAAGAGGAAAGATGGGTGTCACCTTAGGTAAACCGTGGAATCATTCAAATGAGAATATTTGTTATTAGTTATTGTTAAGTAACAAACTAGCCCAAACTCAGAAGCTTAAAATAATGAGTTTTTTTTTTTTTATTGCTCATGAGTCTACAATTCAGTTGTGTAGTTCTGCTCTTCTGATCCAGGTTTGACTGAGCTTACTTATGCATCTGCAATCAGCTGGCACGTCACTGGGACCCACCTCGTCTGGGATAGCTTGACTGTCTGGCAGTAGTCTGATTGTCGGCTGGGGTAATAGGGGCAACTATTGGGCCACAAGACTCCATCTACCGGCAGAACAGACCCAGCTTATTTTCACAGAATCGGGGCATAAATTAACACAAGACCTCTTGAAGCCTAGACCAGAAGTGGCATAAACTCACTTGTCATTCTGTTGGCTAAATCAGGTCACAGGTCAGCTTAGATTCAGGAGGTAGGGAAATACATTCTACCTTTTAACGGGAGTTTGTGAACTCGCATTGCAGAACATGTGGATATAGAAAGTCACAAACAATTCGGATCATCAATCAGCCACAGTGTGTTTTGCCATCTACATATGTTCATCTCAGGATAGAGCTGAAACTTTGTTTGCCTTGGTTAAAGCAAACTGCTTGTGAATGGGGTCAGGCCAGCTGTAAACAAACAAGCAAAAATCCTCTTTCTCTCTGGATTATGATCCTACTCTGCTTCCCTATTTCTGAATATTAGCAATTTAGTAGACTTATTGTAGATAAGGATAAAATAGGTAGAATTTATAGTCATGGTTCCTCCTTTCTCACAAAAAAGAATTCTATATACAGTCATGTGCCACAAAAATATGTTTCAGTCAATGGCGGAGAGCATATACAACAGTGGTCCCATAAAATCAGTACCGTATAGCCTAGGCATGTAGTAGGCTATACCATCTAGGTTTGTGTAAGTACACTCTGTGATGTTCGTCCAAATACAAAATCACCTAACAATGCACTTCTCAGAATGTATCCCCATTGTTAAGTGACACATGACTGTAATGAAAATAAGGAAGTAGAATCAAGTTAAGAGGAAAAATTAAAAAGAGATTTAGTAGAATTAAGGAAGCTGAATAAAATTTAACATCTAACACCAAGAAAAATATGTTCGAAAAGCTGTGAGTTTACAAAGAGTGAGAGAGAGATAGGCACACAAAATAAATTTGTAAAGGGAAAAAGAAATAAGAGAAAAAAAGGATGGCCTTACTTCCAGTAGAAAGCCTAAAGTTATAGAAAGGAATGACATTGTGATAACGCCCTTTCTCTTCCTTGAATGCCCTTACCAAAATTTGTAATTATATATTTATTTGTTGGCTGGCTGTTTTGTTGACTCTTGTATCCTTAGCACCAAACACCATATCTGGCACTGTAAATACTTAAATGTTGAATTAATGCCTGAATGAAAGAGATGGCAATGATATTCTTAGAAAAATGAAAATCATGTATGCATTACAATACCATTTTTTTTAGAATCACTTTCTGCATAGTCCTAAAAAATAAGGCGTTAGAAAGGAAGGGCCCCTCCTACATTTTGGAAAACATTTGAATATGGCCATGGTTCTTTCCTTGTAGAGACTGCAGAAGAATTCCAGAACAACACCAGCCTGAACATTTATTCAAACTAATCAGCCCTATTCCCTCAGCACAGCAGTGTAATTCACACAAATAATACTCATGCACCTCTTTATAATGCTGCTGTGTGCAGAGTACATTCACACATTTGGCTTTTAATCACAGTAGTGACTATCTCTCAGGTTATATAGTCAATCATATAAAATAATCCTGCCCACTGATTCAGAAAACAAATAAGGAAGAAAGGAGAAAGGGAGGTATTTAATATTCTTTGAGTGATTAAGTGCCAGGTCTTATGCTAAAGACTGTAAATACATCATCTCATTTGATTCTCTAAAACAATTCTTCAAGATAAGTATTATAATCCCCATTTTACAGATGAGAAATCTGAGGCTCAGAGAGATCAAGTAATTTGGTCAAGTTTACAGTTCATAGTGTCAGATGTGGGATTTGAACTCCAGTATGTCTGTCTGACTCTAAAGCTTTTGTTCTTTCTACCCTCTAACTATACTAGTTCATCTTCTCTGTCTTCCTCAATCAGGATGGGCCCATAGTCTTTATTTTAACTTTAATTGGGAAGAAGCTTTATAATTTATTAGTGGAAATGTAATAGAAAAGAAAAGAATTCCTGAACCTCTCTTTCCATTGATGGTGCCTCTGTAAAGTACTATTAGCCAAGAGTATGCCATGTTTCAGCCATTGAAAAAAAACATTCTCACCAGTTATGGTTCATGCTGAAGCAGAATTCTGCATTACCCATGACTAAAATATGCCCCTCCTTCTACTAATGAAGATCCCAAGTCTCACTTTACCCCTGGATCATTCACCCAATGCTGGTTGGCACTGCTCCATGGCTGCACTCCCAGAATCAGTGCATTCCCAAGCCAAACCATTCTTCTATTTCATATTATGTCTGCTTTCATGGAGGGAGTCTCAGAGAAAAGGAAACAGATATAGGCTGTGTAAATAAAGCATATTGTAGGGTTGGGAGTGAAGTAATTTTAGAGGAAGTTTGAAATTTTGCTAAGTAATAGCAATTATAAAGTTTAAGCACAATTACATGTAACCATCATACATAATATGAAAGAGAAAGGTACTATAAGCAAGTGGTAAGAGAATACAGAGGCTGACATCAGTGTGCACACAAGGAGAAGAAGAGAGCCCTCAGAGAATTAATATAATTTCTTTCAGAGGCATGCACAAGACATTTGAATTCCACTCACTCTTCTATTTGACTAACTTATTTTTATGATGCTATTCCTAGCCAAGTGTTCTCTAATCCAGTGCTTCTCAAACTTTAACATCACCCAGAGAGCTTGTTAAAATGCAGATTCTGATCCAGTAGCTCTGGGGTGGGGTCTGAGATTCTTCATTTCTAACAAGCTCCCAGGTGATGTCCATGCTGCTGACTTGGAACCTCGCTTTGAGTAGCAAGGCTTTTGTCCATAAGATACTCTACTGGGGAGTGTGGGTGAGGAGAGGAATAAGATCTAGAACTTTAGAAAATGAGGTAAAAAAGATTTATACACTTTACATTTTTTAAAAGTCTCCACTTTGGACTATGAACATTGACATTTCATATTAGACTGATTTCAGAAACCTATTATGCTTGCCTTTTAAAAATAAATAATATTTATTTATTTTGCTGACTTCTGGGATTTGAGAACAGTTAGTTCCTCAAATGTTAAGCCCATATTTATGTAACTGAAAATGAATCTGGACTTCTACTTTCAAAAGTCCAATAAGATTCTTTTTTCCTATATGGATGAATTTGTGATGCCACAAAAATAAACATCAATTTCATTCATTTTGTATGGATGTACATATGTCATCTAAATCAAAATTGTGGCTTTTAAGGTAAAAATACATACAATGCAATTCTGGAGTTTCTTTTTCACAAGCACTCATAAGTTTCAATCTAGCCAGAGATAAACAAGTCTAAGAAAGGCTCCATAAATATACAAGGGACACAGATTTGTTTCTTCTCTTTCAGAAGCTTCAGATTAGAAGAGAGACTCTCAGAATAAGATTTCCATTTGGAAAATAAAGCAATATCTCTATCAGTGGTGTAAGAGAAAGGTTTGATGCTTCTCATTTCCCCGTTTGGAAAAAGCAAGGCACAGAGAGGTTAGTCAACGTGTACAAGACGGCAGAGTCATCATCTCCAGAGGGAGCATGGGGATGAAGGTCAGCTGCTGACACGGACCGCAGAGTTCCCCACCTCACACCACGCTGCAGGCACACTTAGAGTCCATCCATCTTGACTTTCCAGTCCCCTCGACTTCTTGCCCTCACACATGTCGTTGGCCTCTTGGTGATTATGTCTTTTATCGTTTATCATTTATCATAACTCCATATGCTGTGGATTTCCCAGACAGTTTCTAACTCAGTTTGCCAATGAGATGTTAAGATGTGGGTCTCAGAAAGAGTGACTGTCCTATTTATCATCAATATTTTTGCATTTATACACTGGCATTCATAATAAAGTTCATTTGCTTCTTCTACAGCTCCTCTCGTCCATAATGAGGGTTTGAGAAACTCAGCCTCTGGCCTCCAATCTTCCTTGCTCACCCCAGCCCACTCCCAATCCTTTCCCATGGCTATTCCCAGCCCAACTCACAGAAGCATACAATTCTGCCAGTTACCCAGTTCAGTTACTCAGAGTCAAGAAGGAAAGGAAAAATGAACTGTCTTATTTGGAGAACTTCTCCCATTCACAACACAACACAACAATCTGCTCTGTCCTTCATAGTTAGGATGATCAAGTAATTTATAGTCTAAATCAGGACACTTTTGAAAATGAAAGGGGTGAGGTTAAAATTAGGCCCAGATTATAAGCATAAAATAGAACTATGCTGGGTACACAACACCATATGGCCACCCTATCCATTGGCTTGCATTGGTACCTTATGTGGACTCCTCTAAGATACCACTGGAAAAGGTCTTGAATGCTAGGATGTTTCCTGTGCCCTGAGCAGTTGCCTATGAGTGAAATGTGGGGTTGAGCCTCTAGAAGTTCCACTCCATTATAACCTCAGGTACCAATTGGTTTAAAATAACTTTTAAGAACTTAAATTATAATGAACACATGCACAAAGCAATGGACCAAAGGGAGAGCTAAGACTTACTTTAATCTTAATTTTTTTGTTCTTTCTATTAGCTGATTTAAAACCTCTTATTGTTGGATGTAAAACATTTTTATGTTTGCTGAACACTTACATCAAAACCCAAAATTGAGGGGCTAGCCTGGTGGCATAGTGGTTAAGTTCACACACTCCACTTCAGTGGCCCGGGGTTCGCAGATTTGGATCCCAGGCACGAACCCATGCACTGCTTGTCAAGCCATGCTGTGGCAGGTGTCTCACATATAAAGTAGAGGAAGATGGGCACGGATGTTAGCCCAGAGCCAATCTTCCTCAGCAAAAAGAGGAGAACTGGCAATAGAGGTTAGCTCAGACCTGATCTTCCTCATCAAAAAAAAAAGCACACCAACTTCGGTCAAAAGGAGAAAACCAGGAGAGTTGATATTTAATTACCTTTGGCTCCCCGCTCCCACTCTTTGTTCAGACCCAAGCTTGTGTTTCATTTGAAAATGAAACAAGGTTCAGAAGTGATTAAATTATGCTCTCTAAGTAGATGCTAAAGTGCTTTTATTTTTTAAATTGACACATTTTAAAATACAGAGGTTTCCCTCTGAAGTGACATTGAATCACCGCATGGACAAATGCAACAACATAGAGGAATGGAGTATTGTATCAGTTTAAGCTGCTACCGCACAAAGGTCATGATCTGCTTGCCACAAGACAAAAGCCAATCATCAAGAGGCAAGATGGTAGAAAAGAAAGGGCAGTTTATTACAGTTTGCTAGCAAGGGGGAAGATGGCTGACTAATGTCTCAAAGAACCATCTTACAGAACAAAGACTACAGGCCAGTTATATAGGAGGCTGGTCTCCAGGTGGGGGAGGCATCTGGTCTCATTGTGGGGGCATCCATCTGATCTCCAGGTGGAGGCAGATACCCAGTCTCAGGGTGGGGACAACTATCTGTTCTTAGTTCCTGATAGTCTTTTGTTTTACTGGATGTGTATCAGAGACTGGAGCAATGACCTATACCCTGATCTGTCAGTTGTCATTGAAGATGGCTATCAGCATAGACTCTCTGCCCAGGGGTCATCACATCCCTAAGGAACTCAAAAGAACAAAGTTACCAACTTATTACAGCGGAAGGGGCCATAAAATCTACAGAGGATGTCTGGGTTAGTTAATCAGAGGTCATTCAAAGTTATAATAAGGTTTCTTTTCTACAATATGGCTTCCCTTATGTCAACCTTGTGTTGAGCCAGTATCAATTCCCCCTTTTGTTTTTCATTCTTCAATCTTGAGGGACATCCTGTTGATGAGGGGCATAGGTTGTTCCCTCTCATTGAACAGTCTCTTAGTAAGACAGTGATGCAGGTGGGCTCCCAAAGTTAGGCCTATATTATGTAAGCAAGTAACCAGATATTTTATAAGAAGAATTTCTAGAGAGACAAAAGAAAAACAAGGTTAATAGTGGGAGCAAATTAAAAACCAGTTTCTGAGTCTAGGGGACAGCCAGTTAAGAAGATTTCTAGATGTCAGTGTTGAAGCATCTTTTGTAGCTTAGAATGTCTCTGATGATGTCATAGAGTGTTCAGGTATCTTTTTGAGTGGCTTACACAGCAACAGGCATGCTATCATGGTGATCTCTCTTAAGTTTATATCAAGTTGTCCTGCTTCAGTTTGCAGGGCTTCAGGAAAAAGTGCAGGTTTAGTTCTTAATGATTCCAAATTAAAATGATGGAAAAAATTGTGAAAATGTTAGTTTGGAGATTTGCAGCCAGATATTTCAGGAGACTAGAAAGAATTCAGGATCCAGTCCAGTTAACGGATATAAAACAAAAACCTCAAAGACAATTAACAGAAGTAGAATCTAATATCCATGAATGTGTACTATAGCTTCTACTGAAACATAATTTTTCTCTCTAAAATCACCCTCATTTTTTATAAAAGACAGCTAAAGTAAGACTAACTGATTTGTAAAATAAGTCTAGTTTCAGTAAAACTTGATCCAATCATTTACATAAGTGCATCAAGAATAGCCGTTGATCATATAGGCTCTTATAAATCTGCTTTGCTGGACCTTTTTATAAGGAATCTCAGATTGACCTTTAAAGGCCTCTTAAGGCCAGGAAAGCCAACCCAAGGATTTTGTCATCAGACTTTGCCTGCAATACCTACAGATTTGGGGGAATTCCTCTCTTTTCGAGGTTTCCCATAATATTTCGAGGTTCCTTGCACCTGCCAGATAAGTGACATTCCTCACTTACCTGAGTAAGATTGCTTGGAACTTCTGTAAACAAGGTATCAGGCCAATATTTCCAAGTGGCTTTATTCCAGAAAGTTAACCTTTATTCCTCAAAAGCTGTCTTGTCATATCTGAGTCTGTATGTTTCTCTCAAATATGACATTCCAGTCAAAGCCTTCAAAATATAACCAATGTTTCCAATTGTGTCCTCTTATAATGAGAACAGATTCTTATTGAACTTTTGCAAATAACTACATTGCCATGAAATAAGAATATTTACTTACTAAGAGTTTCCAAATTCTGGAGGGATCAGGTAGAGAGAAAAAGATAAATGTTTCAATTCTGTTTACAAAAGTATAATTCACCATATTGCTGTGTCATAGTTAGCTTAAGAGAAAAGAGAAAAAGTTTTCCTTAAATCAGAAAAAAATGAAACATTTAAAAAAACAGCAATATTCCAAATGAAGTTATAAAAATTATAATCATTCTCATCAGTTCATTCAGTCCTGTGTAATAGATTCTTGATCTTAATCTTCTGTTAGCAGCTTCATGAAGTCATTAGTTTCTCCATTAGAGTTTTGTAATTTCTTACCCAGTTCAGTTTTATGATCTGAAAGTTTATCAAAAATGTGTGTTCTAGAATAAGTGTCAGAGTCCTTTTCATGAATTCCTCTGAACATGAAACATATTTTGCAAAAGAATCAGAGTAAAATAATAATTGTCTGTAAACAACAAGACCCCAAAATGGCAATTGACAAAGAAATTTCATTAATTTTGTGACATACAACACTTCAAAATAACAACCAGAATTATGACTGATAACCAGGACAGACCAGAATTTCAGTAATGTTATGATTTTTAAAACACTTATATCCATAACATTTTCCCACATAATACCACCTAAGAAGATTTATCACCACTTATTTGACAATGCTTCCCATGTAATTTAAAATACCAAATAAGCCTAATAAGGTTAGTAACTTTCTGCTTACAGGAAGAGAGCAAATTTCTTTGAGAAGTACCAGGGGTCCTCTGAAAATTCTCACAGGAAGAAAAAAAATTTTATTTCTTCTTCCAGGTCAAAAGAAAGGCTTCATTCAGGATTTGAATATTTTTGATGGGGGAACTTGTCAAAAATATCAAAAAGCTTTTAAAACATTTGATCAAGTAAGAAACAACACTCCTGTGAAACAATGCTCAGTTATCAATTCGATCAAAGTGACAACAGAAATCGTCAAGGGCAAACAGAGAGTTAAAACAGTCTAAAAAATCTTAATAGACCTCAGTCTTTTGAACATAGGAAATTATTTTAACATAGATTTTCTGTCTTTTAGGTGGACTACTCAAAGGTAAACCTTTTATAACCTCTTTATCAAGTTCAAGAAAATGATCCCTTGAAGAGAAATAAAGCCAAATTTTAATTTTGCACCAGCTTACTTTTGACATTAAAAGTCATTTATTTGATTGGATTTAGTTTAATCTTAGCCAACTTGATCATGCATAAAACTTCTCAGGGTTTTACTTTCACAAACTTTCTGTCACTTACTTTTTACATTCAGAATTTGTCCCATGCCTTCCTTTCTCCCCTTCTAGTACTTTAGGACAAATTTATCTTTCTTAAGAAAACAAAAATATTTCCATTCTTTATGCCTTCTTTACTGAAAACATACATCTTTCCTTGAAAACAAACATATTTTCCTTAATTTTTAATAGCTTTAATCACATATTAGAAAATTTTAACCCTTAGAAACCCTAATTTTTAAGTCAAAACTAAGAAGTAAGCAATTATAAACTTTCTTTTACATTAGCATTCCATGGCCTGGTGAACCTAAAAACACTTTTCACAATTTCTGGAAACATATCCAAATACTGACAACTCTAAAGACATGCCTATTTCAATCAAACCAACAAACTTAAACCAGCTTTCATTTACCAAAGATTATTTCATATCACGTTAACTGAAAAGACATGTAAGTGCTTACTTTAAGTCAATTAAACAGACCTCTTAATTTTGGCTATACCATCCAGAGGTAAAATATCACACATGTATAACATACACATAGACACACATAAACACACAGGTATACACAGACAGAGATGTTAAATTTTTGTTATGAATCAGATGCAATACAAAACTCACTAGTTTCTGAGAAAAATTTACATTTCAAAGAATGGCTCTTAGGTCTTAGAGAACATGAGAGCATAAAATCTACATCATAAAGGCACAGAGACAGCAGTCAAGTTTTCTTCAAAATGGAGTTTCTGGGGCATATTTGCCTTGTCTGTTTCTAATGTCTAAATCTTTTGTCTCAATATCTTGGAGCATTTGGAGAACAGGGGAGGCTTTGGGATTGGCAAATGAACTTTGAACTGCTTTCTAGAGCCATACCTCTCACCTTGCAGAGATTTGTATGACAAAGATGGTTGCTTACAGTTCCCCAAAGAACTGGATTACATTTTGAATGACAAAAGAGGCTGATCCAGCTACACCCTTCCAATTGTTTCTTTTCATTAGGGAAATTTTTAATTTAAGAGGTGAATCAAAGATTTGTATGTTCAAAAACTTCAGGACAAAGTATCACACCTTTTAAAGTCTGCACAAAGCATTTAACAAAGGCCCTTTTTTCTAAGTGTACATTTTAACCCTAGACTAATTTACCTTGGGGGCGCTTTTATTATCCTTTTTATTAGCACTTGATATCAGCCTCTAGTTTTTATCTCATACAGTGTGGGCTCAGACAACCCTATTGACTTCCCTTTTGTAAGTTTAATTAACACTGTCTAAAGGGCAGATGTATATGCTGTCTTACAATCAGGCAGGGAAAATGTTCCCTAGTGAGACACAATGTCTATCCCCACAATACAATCTATAATACAATCAGGCAAAAAGAGATATAATCACTTCACATAAAACCCATAAACATATCAGTTTTTGTACAAAATTTCATCAACTCTTATACCTCTAATCATAGCTTTCATTAGGAGTTTATCAATAAGTCTTGGTCTTATGATTTTGGACAGGGGAATCATTCCCAGTCAGACATTTTAAAACATACTCCAGCAAAGTTGATATAACCTCTTGGTATAAAATTAGCTCAAACATTCCAACATTTATAATCTTATCAACACTTATAGTTTTACATTTTCTCGATTTTAATTGTAACCTGAATCAGAGTCTTAAGGCTAGTCATTATTTTTTTTCCTTTTTTTAATTTGGCCTTTTCATAGGTACCAATAAAACAATTACTATGAGAGCTCTCACAACTTAGCCCCCCAATTTAGGAGTTTTTCCAATTTAAACAATCCATCATCTGCCACATCGATGAGTAGGATCTTAATCTTAACAGCGACTCATACCAAAGCTTAACCACAGATGCGGGAGGCATCCCCAAAAGAGACCCAGAGAATTCACTCCCTAAAATAAGAAAGCACAACAAGCAATGAAGGTTGAGACAACAAAGGCCTCTTATGAAAGCAAATGGGAACCATTATGACAAACCCCTGAGAACAGACACTGCTGGACAAAGACTGTGTCCCAGAACTCTAGTCTACTCAACTGACCACCAAGATGCACACCGGTATGTACATCCTCTGGATGGTGGAGACTAGAAAGGTCACAAAGCCAAGCTCTCAAGACACAGAACAAGGCAAAATGGAAAAAAACTCATCTGATATGCACATTAACAGCTTTAACTAAGCCTTCTGTCTCTCAGAACCAAATAATACCTAGGGGGGAGGTGCTGCAGGGTTAGGGGTTGTGTGTGCTTTACAGAGTACCTCATCGTTGCACAGACATTTCTTGAGGTTGACATTTTCTTGACATTTCTTGAGATGGCCTGTTATCATCTACCCCATTCTGTGACCAACTCATCCTTTCATGAGAGAGTTCTTGAGGTGGCGAGTGCCCTAATGTCTCTTAACTGCTCAACCCATGCCCACCAATATTGCAGCTCTTTTGGCTTCCAAGATGCCCTTAGCAATAGCTTCCACCTTATGTGCATACTCCTTAGGCAGGCCAGGGAAGGGTGCAGAGCCCGACTGCGGGCATCAATTTACTTACCAGATTTAGTCAAGTCCCACTCATCCTGGGCACTTTGTCCCTGAGCCAGCACAAGGCAAGCCAGGGAGGCAAGAGGCAAAGGCCTGGAGCAGGCCAGGGACTGGGGCTCCCAATGCCAGGGTTGAGAGTTAAGTGCCTGGCAAGAGCTTTTCAAGTTTTCGGTTTTACAGAAGGCCCAGGTTCTGCTCAGGTCCAGCCTGAACTTAACCCTGACTTGGTGACAACAGAGATGGTGATGAATGAGACAGACAAGGGAAAGGGAATCAGGTCTCACCCTCATGGCCTCTTCCCAAGGGTTATCAAGATAAGGGTCACACAAACAACAGTTCCCGTGTTGGGGCAGACAACGCCAGCAAGACAGTTTACAGAATAAATTACAGATCTCCTGTCCCCATAAATGACTCAGTAAGTGCCTAAAATACTCAACAGGTTCTCAACAGGAGGCAAAACAGTGTTCCAGATTGTCAGTCAAATGACTGACTGAGGGGCCAACCTGGAATCACTCCAGGTGCCCAAAAATCAGAGGAGACCCTCAGAGGTAGAGAGCGAACTCTCTGAAACCAGAAACTATAGCCTTGCCAGTCAAAGGACTGACCCACGGGCTAATGTGAAACCACTCCAGGTGCCCAAACAGATTAACAGGAACCAGACACCAAAACCACCAAGAAAGAGCACCTCACTTTGGGGTCACCAGGGTGATCAGGCCCAGAAACCAAAGGGGAGCTCCCAGCGATGGAGCCTTTGACTCTGTAAAGATTTCTTTGTTTCTTGGTTTGAAAGCTCAAAAGGGAGCCCAAAATGGTCACTGTAACTTTAAATTATTCTGGGTTATCTTGCCAGCTGTTTACAGTTGTCTCCACTTTTAGGGGGCTTTTTGCAAGGTGGTCACACAAAAAGGTAATTTCTAAAGAATTTGTTTTGATCACCGAGAAATTTAGTCTCCAAACAGCCAATTTTACCAAATAAAAGTCAGACGTAAACAATCATGAGCAGACGCCAGAATCCAGTACTCTGGGACTCTAATCCAGAGCTCAGGACTCTAACCCAACCCTTTCTCTTTCTTTTCTTTTCTTTTTTGTGAGGAAGACCGGCCCTGGGCTAACATCGTGCCCATCTTCCTCCACGTTATATGGGACGCCGCCACGGCATGGCCGACAAGCAGAACATCGGAGCCATGCCCAGGATCTGAACCTGTGAACCTAAGGTTGCCAAAGCGGAGCACACAAATTTAACCACTACACCACTGGGCCAGCCCCTAACCCAATCCTTTTGAGTGCCCCAGTGACTGTAACCTTTATATTGTCTCCCACAATCCTAGCCTTGGGACTCTAACCCAGCAACCAAATCTCACCAGTGGGGCCTCTAACCCACGATCCTGATGAGATATTAAACAATTTTAGGCACAGGTGAATTTCAACAAGGTCACTCACCCAAACCCAAAAGACATCTGATCCTGGAGATCTTTACAGACACAGACAAACCAGACACCACTGAACTGGTTCCTAGATTCGGAGTGAAGTCCTTTTCCTCTTCCCACTCTATCAGGGCACCCTTTTAACCAGATGACCCCCCTTCTCAAAGAAAGGACTCCAGATGGAGGGGAAGGAAAGTTCTTGGTAGTGCACTGCCAAGGCGACTTACTGTACTCTAGATGTGAGCCCGTCGACCCACCAGAAGTAGCCGTTTCTCTTTCCACCATAGGAGCATTAGGAGGCACGCAGCATCAGCATGGGAGAGCAGGAAGGGCAGGTCCCTGAGACAAATAGAACCATGGCAGCCACTAGGGACTTACCCAACAGGTCGCCCATCTGAGGTCGGATGGCCACAAGCAGGACTTAACATCCCTTCATGGTCGCCAGATTTCTGTTACCACACAAAGGGCACGATCTGCTTGCTGCAAGACAAAAGCTAATCGTCAAGGGGCAAGATGGTGGAAAAGAAAGGGAAGTTTATTACAGCTTGCTAGCAAGGGGGAAGATGGTTGACTAATGTCTCAAAGAACCATCTTACAGAACAAAGATTACAGGCCAGTTATATAGGAGGCTGGTCTCCAGGTGGGGGAGGCATCTGGTCTCAGGGTGGGGCATCCATCTGACCTCTGGGTGGAGGAGACATCTAGTCTCAGGGTGGTGCGTCCATCTGTTCTTAGTTCCTGATAGTCTTTTGTTTTACTTGATATGCATCAGAGACCAGAGCAATGCCCTATTTGATCTTTCAGTTGTCATTGATGATGGCCATCAGCATAGACTCTCTGCCCAGGAGTCATCACATTCCTAAGGAACTCTAAAGAACAAAGTTATTGACTTATTGCAGCTGGGAGGGGCCATAAAACCCACAGAGCCTGTCAGTTCAATCAGAGGTCATTCAAAGTCACAGTATGTTTTGTTTTTTCCTACAGTATGGCTTTCCTTATGTCAACCTTGTATTGAGCCAGTATCAAAGCTGCCTTATGGATTCTACTTCTAAAATATTTTCCCGTCTATTTCTCCACAACTCCATTCTTTGTCTCCTCTTGGTCCTCTTCAGTTCAACTGCAGCCCCTGTTATCTTTTGCAAATGCTATTTTAAACCTGTAACTCTCTAGTTTAGATCCTTTCAAGGGCACATCATAAACAAATTTCAAGATCTTTAACCCAGTTTACAAATCCCTCTATCCTCTCCACCAGGAGCCTTATCACTGAGTGAGTAATTTGATCTCATTTGTTTAACATTTGTAACTGAAGATAAAAAAGATATGCTAAGGCCTCTGCCCCAAAGAGTTTATCTCTTTGAACAGGTAATTACCCTGCTAGTGTTGAGATGGACTGAGGCTCCCCAACAGCTGGTTTAAGAACAGCTTTTATTATTGTTTTGCTGATCTTGGTAGTAATTGGGGAAGCAAATAGGAGGAACTGCAAGGGGACTGAAAGTGTTTTAGTCTAGAAAGCAGATGGAGGAACTAGATCTTAGACTGTGGAGAAGAGCTGAAAACAGGAGAAAAGTGGGAACATCATAAGGGAAGGGAGAAGAGAGACCAAAAATGGAGGAGAACATTTTGAACTATTTTTAAATCTCTTTCAGTTTGTAAGAGCTCATTCAAACAAGAGAAGGCTTTTGTTTTGCGCCATAGATGTAGATCCTCTGACTCAGTGATTCCCAATCTTGGCTGCACATTAAAATCACTAGGGGACTTTTAAAATGCTAAATCCCAGAGTTTGTCTTCAGATGCTCTGATGTAGCTGGTCTCAGGTGGGTCTGAGAAGTATAGTGTGTAAAAGCCCCCAGGTGACTCTTGTGAAGAGTAAATGAAATTACACATGTGAATGCACTTTGCTCAGGGCTCTCTAAAGGTTAGCTCTTATTGATAGGATTACTAAATCAATAGCCACTGAATTTCAAAGCAAAAGGGAGAAGCAGCACAATTAAGGATTCTGCTAGGGCCTAAGCTCAGTTCAAAATAACTGAATCTTCAACTGAATCTTGAAGCCCAAGTTAGGTGAAGAAGGGGATCATGCAGCTCAGGAGAAGGAAGAGCATATGCAAAAGCATGAAGATGAGAAATAAGTATTCTGTGCAGGATAGAAGTTTCATTTTCCGATTGATTCAACAACCATTTATTGCTTGCTCAATCCATGCTTCACCCTGTCCTGTTCATTGAGGCCACAAAGGTAAGTGACAAGAAATTCACAAACTAAGGTAGATTGGAGGAAGCAAAGCTCTCTTCTGTTCTAGGGTGCCTAAAAGGGTGGCTTAGTCAAGTTGAACTTTACAGGCAACTTTAGGAGCAAGCAGGGGCAAGAATAGCTTCCTACTGTGAAATTCTTATGCATCAGCTCATCCAGAGTCAAAGAGGTGGATGTCAGGAGAAAGAATTTAAAATTTCCTGTGTGATTAGGCTTCACAGGAATAAAGTGGGTAATAAGTGATGGAGTGTCACATACACCCTCTTTTTAACACACTATAAAGTACCCTTCAAATGTGAAACATTATTATTATTATTGACTCTTCAAAATGATGCTAATAAATTATTGAGAGGAAAAACTATTTTTGATGCCTAGGAAATATTAATCTCACAGGAACTTATAGAATGCATTTAACATTTACTGTATTAAAATTGATACATTTATTCAGATGTGAAGTGACCAAGTTCTTCCAGATTTTAGTAGTTGCCTCAAAGTCTTTGTGGAAAGATACATAAACTCACAAACACATACACAGACTTATTGAGATTGCAACTCTTCCCAGACATGTTTTCTCCTCTAGAATTTCCATTTTCCTAAGGAGACACATGTATGAATCAAGGGCATATGGCTTGGTTAGCTAAGGGAGAACCAGGACCAAGGACAAGGGAGCCCCTGGGCACTGAGGCTGTTCCATGAAGGATCAAGAATTGACAGGGGAAGCTGCAGATTCAAGGCAGACCAACTGCAACACATAATAAATTAGTGCATTAGTTTACAAATATGGTCCCAGGACCAGCCGCATCAGCATCATCTGGGAACTTGACAGAAATACAAATTCTCAGTTCCCACTCAGGGTATACTGAATCAAAAGCTTTGAGGGTTAGATTCAGCAATCTGTGTTTTAACAAGCCCTCCAGGTGATTTGATGAATGCTAAAATTTGGAAACCACTAGATTAGTGGTTTCTACTCCTGGCTACTTATTGAATCAACTTAAGGACCGTATTAGCTCGCTAGGACTGCCATAACAAATACCACAGACTGGGTGGCTTAAACAACAAAAATTATTTTCTCACAGTTATGGAGACTAGAAGTCTGAAAGCAAGTTGTCGGCAGAGTTGGTTTCTTCTGAGGCTCCCTCCTTGGCTTGTAGTTGGCCTTCTTCTCCCTGTATCTTCACAGGGTCTTCCCTGTGTGTTTCTGCCCTAATCTCCTCTTATAAGGATACCAGTCAGATTACAACCCACCCCAAGGGCCTCATTTTAACTTAATTACCTATTTAAAGAATTTATCTCCAAATACAGTCACATTTGAGGTACTAGGAATTAGGCCTTCAGCATATGAATTTGGGGGGGTATCAATTCAGTTCATAATAAGGACCTTTAAAAAAAAAAAAACAATGCCCCACACAAGACCAACTAAATCTGAATTCCTAGGGGTGAGACCCAGACCTAAGTATTTCTTAAAAGTTCACTTGTGGTAAAAATGTGTAGCCAGGACTAAGAAGCAGGCGATCATAGGTGAAAGGCCAAACAAGTGAGCGCAGGTCAGGGGATCTGATCACCAGTGGTCACATGCTACATAGTCAGGCAGGCAGACCCTAGGAAGAATTATGAGACAGCAGGAATTCAAATATGGCAAGTTTGGCTTAGGACAGAATATCCAGCCATGTCTTGAGACAAGAGTGGATAGGTTGAGAATTCAGATAATAAAATTGAGGTACAGGTGAGGGCCAGTTCATAAGAAAGCAATATCAGAATGGGTGCAAAAAATTAAAACTCAGGTGTGATCTACACAGCTGTCCTGACTCTGGAAGCACAAGTTTCTGACCAGGGGCTCCTGACCAGGAAGTTGTTCCCAGGGCTAGAGGACGCTGCAGGAACCCAAGAGATGGCAATGAAGGAAGTCAGCTGGCGTCTGAGGCTTTGACAAGACTTCGTGCATTTTAATACCTCCAATACATCTTGTTAGAGGGTTTATAGAAAAAGAAAACTAGACAAATGGCAAAAACAACCAAACCACTGACCTGACGATATAATGTGTGCGTGGACTTCTGATGTCATAGGAAGAGTTATACAGTTCTAGTGAGTTCCTGGACTTTACTTCATGTGGGTGCTGGGGCATCTCACAGAGTGGCTGATTAAGCTTCTAACTACCTTTGTCAAAACCAATAATCTCTGCTTTGTTCTTCCTCACAGAGACGAAGCCAATTTTGTTCAAACTGTCATCATTAACTCCATTTCCAACACCACAAAATTAAGGGACTGTAGCAAAGAAACAAATGGAATCCAGGAAGAACACACAAGCTCTTTGAAAGAGTTCACCTCCTCACCCCATCCACCCACCTGGTCCAGAGATGGAAGAATTACAGGGAACCCAGCTGAGTAATAATGTTATTGATTCCTTGCTAATCGGATTTTTCTCAAGTCCGGCAACAGTCAAGTGTTTACAAGACTTCTCTTTTCAAAACAACTCAAAAATCGTTCCCAGCGGAGAAGCTAGAAACCAGAAAATCAATAATACAGGAACTGCTAGTAAGGATTTTCATCTACCCAGTGAGGAGGGTATTTATTTATAGAAAAACTGGCCACTCCAGTTTAGTGTGGTAATAACATGGTACAGCTAGTTCAAAGAGTGGCATGGTTGAACACAGCCTTGTATTATGCCCACTGTAAATGGTCTCTATGAGGAAAAGCCTATAATTTAGAGAGATTTGCCATGAATGGTAAAGCCCGGGTCATTGTAACAGATAGTTTTTACCAGCTCTATTTGTGGAGAGGGCATGTAAAAAGGAAGGAAAAAGGTTAGCTTCAGGAAACCTGGAAGGGGAAAGTGAGCCTCATTTGGTTTTACTTACATGAGAGCTATGTTATGCCCAACCTGAAACCTTGATGGTTTAAGCCTTATTTATTACAAAAGCGTAGAACTTTTTAAATGGAATATGTATGTTTTGCTCCCTAAAGAAGCATTTCCCCACTGTCCTACTTATACTTTATCTCTCTTTACATGCTCCTTGAACTCTGGGAAAAACTATATACACTTTTCAATTGCATTTTTATAATAGGGTATATCACTGGGAGGAAGTCAGGAAACACGGACTCAAAATGTCAAGCTATTTT
This sequence comes from Tapirus indicus, assembly GCA_031878705.1. NCBI lineage: Eukaryota > Metazoa > Chordata > Mammalia > Perissodactyla > Tapiridae > Tapirus > Tapirus indicus. The sequence continues at coordinate 8,889,880 of CM062933.1, forward strand.
CCAGGGAACTCCTTGGAACATGGTTCTATTGACCTTCTGTGGCGCATCTCATCAGTCTTTGTAGTTGCTGCTGGAAAAGCAGGAGGTGCAAACTGTAGGTTTGGCTTCTTCAAAGCCAGTCTCTGAAGATCTATGCAGCAATCTTTTAAACTTATTTAAAAAATAACCATCAAGTAAATATTCTGTCAGGAATTAGGGAATTGTAGATCTGAACTTTAATCTCTCCATGCCTGTCTACCATTGTCATTTCCAGTTTCTATCCACCAGCTGTGATGCAGTCCCAAAGGTGACATTTGCACAGTGGTATGATGATAAAGGTTTAAAACTGGCTTTCCAGGGAAAATCACCCTGATTTGTATTGTTTGACAATTTCTTTGGTGAAAATATTCTCACCTGGCCCATTTAAAGCTATCAACGTAAAGTCATTGGAAGCAGAGTTAGGAAGAGATACACCACTATGTAGTATTTCCAGAATACAGATACAATTGATGTTTTAAAAAACCCTCAGAAGGACACATAATAATAAAATGAGTGAAATAATTAGGAAATAATGAGTTTTGAGTATTGATGACCTTGTTTTTAATACAATTTATGTAATTATAAGTTTATATAATTTAATTTTAATAATGACTGCTTATCATCTAGCTTGTGAGATTCCAGAAAACCTAAAATTGGTTCTCATGAGCCACTAGAAGCTAGTTGCAGTACACCCCTGGTCCTCCAGAAGGTGAAGCCTGGAAATATGAATTAAAGGAGAACCCAGGCCCACAACATCAAGCACTACATACAATGCAGAACCTGAGCTTATGAGCCGAGACGAGAATGATCAAATAATATGACAGGGCTGGGAATAAACCCAGAACCAAATTTCCAGATTGCTGTCTGTAAGGCAAAAGTCACCAACTAGTGACCTGGAGATATGTTTTGTTGGGGAGTTCTGGTGCCACTGGGCCAGCCCATGCATTTTTCATGGCAGAAATAAGCTGGATCTGAGAAGTAGCTGCCACCTTTGGGCAAGATTTGTGAACTCTAATTTACCAATGTCCAAACCACTCCTCATCGTCTCTTCCCAATGGCTGTTTCACTTATGTACATTACCTCTGAAGGTTGGAGCGCTTTAGAATCAGCACTTCACTAAATATACCCTCTCGAGGCTTCTGCCTCATGGCCTTAAGTAACATGTACATCTGATGACTACCACATTTGTGTCTCTAGTCTGGACTTCTCCCCTGAACTACAGACTCTCACATCTAGCTGCCTACTCGACATCTCTACTTGGATGTTAATAGGCATCTTAAACCTAACATGTTCAAAACTGAACTGCCCCTGCCACAGTCTTCACCAACTCAGAAAATGGCTACTCTATGCTTTCAGCTTCCTGGCCAAAAATCAGGAGCCTCATGTTTGACTCCTCTCTTTCTCTCTGTCTGTCCTACATCCTATCCATCAACAAATCTTGCCAGCTCCACCTTCAAAATACATCCAGAAACTGATTTTTTTTTTTTTTTTACCACATCCAACACAGTTTCTATAATCTCTCCCCCGTGTTATTGCAGTAACCTCCTAACTGGTCTCCCACTTCTGTCTTTGTCCACCTACAGCCCATTCCCACGGCAGCAAGTGTGAGCCTTTTACAATTTAATTTGAGTCATATATTTTATCTTCTGAAAAACCTCAATGTCTTCCCATTTCACTTAGAGTAATGGAGTCTTCAAGCCTTTGCTTCTACTGTTCCCTAACTGGATATTCCTTCCCCAATGGTCCCCACTGCCCTTTTCCCATCCCATTTTCCTTTGCCAGATGTCATCTCCTGACCTCTTTATTTCAAATTACAATCCCCATCAAAATTCCCCCTTTTTCACTTTTTTCTCCATAGCACTTATCACCAGCTGAAAGACTGTACATTTCACTTGTTTTCTTCCCTCTAAAATTTATGCTTCTGGAGAGCAGAGACTTTTGTCTGTTTTTTTCACTGCCATAACCCCAACACCTAAAAACAATGCCTAGCATAGTAGGGACTCAATAAATATTAGTTGAAGGTATGGGTCTCCTGCTGGTAGGCATTAGAGATACTTCAAGACAATTAGGGAGGGGTGATAGGATGGGAGAAGAGAAGATAAGGTGAAAGGAGTTGGAGGAGTATAGGAAGATAGATCATTTCATTGGGCAACAGGAAACTAACTTCTTCAGGTTCCCTGCTGAGAGTCAGTGAAGGTTGTGGAACTCTAGAAAACTCTAACTCTCTTGGTGTGGAATAGGGAAGTATATAAAGAAGGTCTCTGTGCTGACCTAGAGAGATTATTACTCTTGAAGTCAGACAAATGCTGTTGCTACTGCTGACTGCTGTTATTTTCTTAGGTAGGTAACCTAATCCCTCTGAGCTCTCCTGGTTCTCCTTTGAATTCTCCCCTCCCTTTTATGCAGTTGGCTTCTCTGGCATCTTTTAACCCCTTGATTTCTTAAATGCTTTATCCAGTACTCGCCCCATCCCCCTCTTCTCTTCTGACTCCCTAGCCTGATAGGACCACTATTTTTACCTCCATGATTTTGCTCATGCTATTCCCTCAGCCTAAAGAAAACAGACAATACAAATTCTACTCCACCTTCTTTTTAGATCAAACTGCTTTTGCATTCTCATAGTCCTTTCTCACCTCTCTCTTGCATAACTGAAAATGTCATGGGAAAGTGTAAGACAGAGAGAGAGCCGAGTTTATCACAGGATCATCATTTCATAGCCATGTTGACTTGAATCAATTGCTTACACTTTCTAAGCTTCAGTTTTCTCACATGAAAAATGGGCAGGTAGCAAGACCTAGTGGTTCCAGCGACAGACTTTTAGGGTTGAATTGCAGCCCTGCTACTTGTAGCTGGGTGAAAGAGCAAATTAATATCTCCAAGCTTTGGTGTCTTCCTCTATAAAAGTGTGAATAATAGTACCTACCTCATATGGCTATTGTGAGGATTCAGTAGGTATAAAGCACTGATACACTGCCTGGCACATGGTAAGCACTCAACCCACGTTAGTTAGTACCATTATTATCGTGGGGCTATCGTAAAGGCCCATGAGCTGTGTACATGTGCTGAACATCTATTTGCCTCTCTAGATCTACTCCCCAACTTTCTGCCTCCTACTCTGTGCCCCATGAGGCTGAGCTGGAGGGCCTCTATCAAAGGGCTTCTTTGTCCTCTGGTTCTGGTCAAGCCAATGGAGGCATTAGCAGGATCGGGCTTCATCCCTGCGAAGGCTCTCTGGGTCATATTCTCTCTCCTAAGGGCCACAGCTCCTGTCAGATGACTCTCTCCACAGTGCTCTCTACTTCCCCTCTGGGAACTGTTAACCACTCTCTCCTCTTGATAATGACTCCCTGCTATTATTAGCTCTGGGGTACTACACTATCTTGGTTTTCCTTCACCCTGTCTGCTCCCTTGTAAATAGTCTCTTTATTAAACTCTACTCAGTTTGAGCATGTTAACTGCTTCCTGCCTGAAACCCAATCGATATAGTGTATGTCAGAGTACTTTGTGAAGTTGCAACACTTGTCTTTAGCCTACATGCTTATTTTTTCCCGCATCTCTAGCAGCTAGCAGTTTTAAGCACTTGCAAGAATAAAAAAAAAAAGTCCATATTTCCAGATAAAAAAATCCACTGCCTACCAAACATCTCCTAGATATTCTATAGGAACCTCCAATTTAACATGTCTACTACTGACTCATTGTCTGCTACCTCATCAACCTGCTCCTCCTTTAGTATTCCCAAACACTGTTGTTAAGAATATCACCACCATTCTTACTGCTCGTGTGAAAACCTCAAGTCATTTGGACCCTTCCCTAGGACCCCATATCCAATCTGTGTAAGGGGAACAAGGAGTAAGGCAAATATCAAGAAAGCTAGACAGAGTAGATGGTGTTGATCTGGGTACCATTTATTCCTCCTTCACTACTACTTCCTCTGTGATACTTTCTAGCACCCTCCACAGCTCTAGTCACAAATCACTATCATCTTAAAAATATCGTACAGCTCTTTTTTATGCCTACAGAAAATAAAGTGTAAAGATATACCCACTGGAGTGTAAAGATTTTTGAGAGTAAAATTGTGTCTTATTCTCTCTTTATTCTAAGCACTCAGCAGAGCTCCTGGCATATAGTAAATATTCAATAAATGAATGAATAAATGAAAGACATGTAGAAAGAATTAACTTTTTCTGAAAAAAGTTCTGTGCTTTTTCTGATTCTTCATGACACAAGACCGGAAACAAGTCACTTTAAAAAAGATTGTCTTTTTTTTTTTTTTGTGGGGAAGACCAGCCCTGAGCTAACATCTGTTGCCAATCTTCCCCTTTTTGCTGAGGAAGACTGGCCCTGGGCTAACATCCGTGCCCATCTTCCTCCACTTTTTTTATATGGGACGCCGCCACGGCATGACAGACAGGCGGTGCGTCGGCGGGCGCCCGGGATCCGAACCTGCGAACCCCGGGCTGCCAAGCGCGGACTAAACCGCTGCGCCACCGGGCGGCCCCCAAAAAGATTGTCTTTTTGTAGAATGACACTTTTCTCTCTTATTAGGCATTCTTTGCTGAGCCTTTTACAAGAAGTATTAGCATTTTTCATCAGTACCAATGGACAAAACCATTACCATGTGCTAAGTGCCTCTGCAGAGTGAACACCTGAGAGCCAGTTGAGAACCAGGGATGCCTGCGTTGCTCCACAGGACTGGCCTCTCTGACTTCCCTCCATTGCCCTCAGTCTCAGGTCTCTTTCTCTAAGCTTCCAGGGTAAAGTCCTTTTGCTATTTTCATTTGTTTGCTTGAACCACAGTTGTTTCCAGCTGTTAGCCATAGTGCAGTAACCACTTAAAGGACTATCACACTTCCTCCTAGAGATAATTGATGCTAATGAGGTGTGAGAGAATCATTTGAGTAACTGGTAGAGAAGTTTCAGTTTCTTTTCCTAGAAAATAAAACTCCCAACTTGATCATGTGTGAAAGTAAGTCTTTTCAGTGAAAGGAACTGATTTAAAAAAATAATCTTTTGTCACTAAACTTTTGTATCCGAACAGAGAGGGTGATTGGGCCAAGACAGCATAATTGAGATCCATGTTTATTATTCCTTTGGTCTTACCCTAATGGGTTCATGAGAACTGACTGTAATGAACAAACAATGGTTCTGATGTGAATGAGTTTATTGGCTGATTCATAAAACATATGGCAGGCTTCCTCTGCCAGAAGTATTTGGGCAAAGGAAAAGCAAATGAAAATCAAGAATAAATAAATGATATGACATAAAAACAATGTTTTAAAGCACACCAGAAAGGTCAACTATTTATTGATCTGGAAAAGAGGAAATCCCAGTTCTATACCAGGCACATTTGCACACAGCTCAGTTTCAAATTGGAGATGAAGACTGTTTTCATTAAAACCCGATGGATGCTGCCCCCAATTCTCACACCCTTCTATATACTTTCACAGTTTGGCTCTGTAAAATTCATGCTGCAAAATTAATGAATGTTCTACCCCAGGAGCAGGTATCATCCTCATATTGATCTGGATAGGTAGGCCTATGCTGTGCTATCAGACTACTCCAAGATCTCAGTGGTTTAACTTCACAAATGTTTATTTCTGCCTCACACAAAGTGTACTGTTAGTCCAGGTAATTCTTTAAGCTAGGCTCTTTGATCTTGTTTCATTTCCATTTCACATGTACTTCCAAGATGGTTGATCACTTCACCAGAGAAGAGGATGCTGAAGGGTCTTCTCTAGTCAGGAAGTATCACATAGTACCTGATGTCCAAGAAAGGACTCAGAACCATTACCATAACACAGAAATGCTATGAAGCTGCAATCAGTACTGCCTGGATTCCCTCATCTCCAAAGTCCAGATCAGTCAAGCTTCTTGTTGGCTTGTGTCTTCTTCTACCTTGGAGGATGCTACATTTTTACCAAAAGAAGATTGTAGTAGGACGGACACCCCAGTTTGACTCCTGGCTGTACCAATTCCAATGTGAGTGACCCTGGACAAATTATTGAACTTCTCCAAGTCTCATTTCCTCATTTGTCATATGGGGATGATAGTAATATCTATCTTATAGGGTTGTGAGATTAAAAGGAATATTATATGAAAAGTAGCTGCCATTGAATAAGAACTCAATAAATGCTTGGCCATCCCAGAAAGTGTAGCCAGGCCCAAATCTGCACTTGCTGCTCATTCACTGAGAAATGCCTGTGAGAGAAAGAGATTAAGGAGCATTGGCCAGAGAAGACTGAACTAGAGGCAAACAATTGTCTGGATCTAACAATGTCAGTGTGAAGGCTATGAAGTGTCTGTGTCACTAGAATGAGAGTTGTCTCTGATCCCTGTAAATGCCGCCCTATAAATGGACTTCAGTGAGAACTTTGTAAGTTCTTTGGAAATGATGGTGATACACCACAGACGACCTAATTCTCTGGAACCAATTGAAAGCTGATTTAAATTTATTTCAAAGTAAATTTATATACACCATTGTTTATATTTCACTGGTGTATATTAGCCTTATAGATAAAGCCTACACAAGACTTTACCCAAAAGTACACTTTGCCTTTTAAACTTGCTTTCAGGAAGAGGTGTAGATGTAACACTATTTAAACAAAATCCACTATATGAAAAATTTGAATTTATGTAAAATAATTATAGGTGTGATCCCTCACTTTATAACAGGATTCGGGATAGAATCTATCTAAATAGCAAGGCTTTGCATTTTTAAATGTTCTGACTTGCCAACAAACTTTTAAGAATACAACTCTAACTGTACAGCTTCTGTGAGGGCTGTGGATCATCACTAGAAGATTTCATTTCTGTTCTTCCTTTTTGCAGCTTTCCAAAAGAATCACATCAATATTCAAGTGAACATAATCATAGGAATTTAAATTACAATGATTTCCAACCCCTAGAGAGGGGAAGATTCTTATTTCCATAACTACTATATTATATTATTGAAAATGTCCAGTTTTCAATAAAAAAAATTATGAGACATGCAAAGAAATAAGAAAGTATGGCCCATACTTAGGAAAAAAGCAATCTCTAGAAACTGTCCCTGAGGAAGTCCTGATATCAGCTTTATTAGACAAAGACTTTAAATCAGTTAGTTTATATATATTCAAAGTACTAAAGGAAACCACGTCTGAAGAACTAAAGAAAAGTATGAGAACCATATCACCAATAGAAAGTATTAAAAAAGAACCAAACAGAAAGTCTGGAGTTGAAAAGTACAGTAACTGAAATGAAAAATTCTGTAGAGATGCTTAACAGCAGATTTGAGCTGACAAAAGAGAGAAGCAGTGAACTTGAAAAATAGGTCAACTAAGTTTACCTAGTCCTTGGAACAGAAAGAAAAAAGAATGAATAAAAATAAACAGAGTCTCAGAGAATGGTGCGATACCATCAAGTATACCAATATAGGCATAATGGGAGTCCCAGAAGGAGAGGAAAGAGACAAAGAAGCAGAAAGAACATTTGGAGAGATAATAGCTAGAAACTTCCCAGATTTGGTTAAAAAACATTAATCTACTCATCCAAGAGTCTGAATGAATTTCAAGTAGGATAAACTCAAAGAGACCCACACCATGACCCATCATAATAAAATTGTTGAAAGTCAAAGACAAAGGAAATATCTCAAAGCAGCAAGAGAAACAACTCGTCACATACATCCAAGGGACCCTCAATAAGTTAACGATTAATTTGTCATCAGAAACTACAAATGCCAGGAGGCACTGGGATAACATATTTAAGGTGCTGAAAGAAAAAGATTGTCAACCAAGAAAAATTATCCTTCAAAAATGAAGGAGAAATTAAGACATTTTCAGATACACAAAACCAGAGAATTGATTGCTAACAGACCTGCCATACAAGAAATATTACTATGAATAAGTGTGTGGTAAAAATTTAGATGGTTTAGATAAAATGAATAAATTCTTAGAAACACACAAACCATCAAAACTGATCAAGAGGAATAGAATATCTGAATAGACCTAGAATAAGTAGAGACTGAATTAGCAATCAAAAAAATTCCCACAGAGAAAATGCTGGGAAAATGGCTTCACTGATGAATTCTACCAAATGTTTAAAGAACATCAATCCTCCACAAACTCTTCCAAAAAGTAGAAAACACTTCAGATCTCATCCTATGAGGTCAAGATAACCTTGATACCAAAACTAGACAAAACTAGATGTCACAAGAAAGGAAAAGTATAGACCAATATCTCTTATGAACATAGACACAAAAATCCTCAAACAAACAAAAAAACCTAACATACTGAATCCAGTAACATAACGAGATTAAATACCATGACCAAATGGGATTTATTCTAGGAACACAAGATTGGCTTAACATACAAAAATCATTCAATCTAATATATGAAGAGTCGGGCTCCAGGCCAAAACTCTATGTGTGATCTTGTAGGCCTGACCAAGGGCAATTACAAAGGCTTTACTTGACAGGCCTCATGGGGGAAAGTTGTCCTCCAACACACACACCAAGACTTGGTGCACAGCCATCGTATTGCAATCTCTGGCGGAAGTGGCAATAAAGGACTCAGGCCCCCCTGGCCAGCTTTGCTCTTATGAATATCTGCATTCTTAGCTCAGGAACCTCCATTCAGAGGCCTCCTTATCAGAGGAAGCTCAGTCAAAGCCTCTCTCAGGTCCCTTTGCCAAGCCCACCTTCCTAGGGGGCCTTAAAGACACTTCTCTCTACTCTGACTCAGTATCAAGTATTTATCCACTCCTAGGATTTCTCTCCCTCTCCTTCCCCTGAATCCCTGTGTCCGTAAAACAGCAAGACTCTTTTGTTTGGGGATCCCTTAGCAGTGAGATGATTTCCCTGTCTGCACTGATATATCTGACCTCCTAGCACCATTTTACAAGGAAAAATAGAACACTGTCGGAGCTGGCATTGTTTTCTGTTTTGCCTCTTGCTTATACTATCACCATAAGTGATTGAAGTCTTGACTGTTCCTTTCATTTTGGCTTTTTCTTTTAAATGGCCACCTATAACCTAGACACCTGGCAGCTCAGCTCTCTCCAGCTCAACTCTGGACAATACTGTATTAATATAATAAAGGACAAAAACCACATGATCATCTCAATAAATGCAAAAAAAGCACATTTGACAAAATCCAAGAGCATTTTATGATAAAAACACACAATAAACTAAGAATAGAAGGGAATTTCTCAACCTGATAAAGGACATCTACAATACTCACTGCTAACATCATACTTAATGGCAAAAGACAGAAAGCTCTCCCCTTAAGATCAGGAACAACATAAGGATATCTACCCTCATCACTTCTATTCAACATTATACTTGAAGCTTTAGTCAGGGCAATCAGGCAATAAAAAGAAACAAAAGGCATCCAGATTGTAAAGAAAAAAGTAAAACTATCTCCATTTCCAAATGATACTACCTTGTATATAGAAAATTCTAAGGAAGCCACTAAAAACTATTAAAGCTAATAAATGAGTTCAGCAAGGTTGCACTATATAAGCTCAATATACAAAAATCAACTGTATTTCTAAACACTAGCAGTGAACAAACTGAAAATGAAATTAAGAATATAGTTGTATCAATAGTATCAAAAATAATAGTTGTATATAATAGTTGTATCAATAGTATCAAAAATAACAAAGTATTTATTAATGAATTTAACAAAAGAAATGCAAAAATTGTACACTGAAAAGAACAAAACATTGCTGAAAGAAATTTAGAAAGATATAAATAAACAGAAATACATCCCATGTTCACGGATTGGAAGACTTAATATGGTTAAGATGGCAATACTCCCCAAATTGATCCACAAGTTCAACTCAATCCCCATCAAGATCCCAGCTTCCTTTTCTGGAGAAATTGACAAGCTGATACTAAAATTTATGTGGAAATTCAAAGGACTCAGGAAATCCCAAACAACCATGGGAAAAAAAGGAACAAAGTTGTAGAGTTCACTCTTCCTTATTTGAAACTTACTATAAAACTACAGTAATCAACACAGTGTGGTAATGGCCTAGGATAGATGTATATATCAATGGAATAGAACTGAAAGTCTAAAAATAAACTGCTATGTTTATAGTTAACTAATTTTCAACAAGGGTATCAAGACAATTGAATGGAGGAAAGAATAATCTTTTCAACAAATTATGCTGGGACAACTGGATATCCATGTGCAAAATAATGAAGTTGGATCTCTACCTCACATAATAAAAAATTAATTCAAAACTTTACTTGTAAGATCTAAACCTATAAAACTCTTAAAAGAAACCGTAGGCATAAATCTTTGTGACCTTATTAGATTAAGTTAGGCAATGATTTCTTAGATATAACTCTAAAAGCACAAGTAATAACAATAAAAAATAGATAAATTGATTTTATCAAAATTAAAAACTTTTGTGCTTCAAAGAACACCTTCAGGAAAGTGGAAGGACAACCCAGAGAATGGAAGGAAACATTTGCAAATCATATATCTGAAAAGGGACTTTTATTTAAAACATATAAAGAACTCTTATAACTCAAGAACAAAAAGACAAATAAACCAATTTAAAAAATGGGCAAAGGATCTGAATAGATGTTTCTCAAAATAATATATACCAATGGCCAAAAAGCACATGAAAAGATTCTCAATATCATTAGTCATTCCAGAAAATGCAAATCAAAACCACAATATATACAACATCACACCCAACAGTATGAATAGAAACCAAAAGACAGACAAATACAAGCACTGGCAAAGATGGGGTGAAATTTGGAACCCTCAAATATTGCTGATGGGAATATAAAATGATGGAAAACAATCCACAGATGTCAACTGTGGAAAACAATTTGGCAGTTACTTAAAAATTAAACATAAGAGTTACCACAAGATCTAGCAATTCCACTCCTAGGTGTGTACCCAAGAGAATTGGAAGCATATGTCCATACACAAACTTACAGCAGCATTATTCATAATAGTCAACAAGTAGAAACAACCCAAATGTCCATCAAGTGATGAATGGGTAAGCAAAATGCAGTATATTCATACAGTGGAGCATTATTCAGCCATAAAAAGGAATGAAGTACTGATAAATGATACAACATAGATGAACCTTGAAAACATAATGCTAAGTCAAAGAAAAGAGACACAAATGACCACATATTGTATGATTCAGTTTATATGAAATGTCCAGAATAGGCATCTCCGTAGAGACAGAAAATTGCTTAGTGGTTGCCAGGGGCTAGGCACAGGAAGGACTAGGGAATGACTGCTAATGAGTACAGAGTCTCTTGTGGGTGTGATGAAAATGTTTTGGAATTAGATAGCGGTGATGGTTGCATAACCTTGTGACTATACTAAAATCCACTGAATTTTATACTTTAAAAGTGTGAATTGTACGGTACATGAATTATACGTCAATTTTTAAAAAACTATTGAAAGGTCTAAAAAGAAAATTAGAAGTATCAATAACTTTATGACCTGGAGACAAGCACTGCTAACATTTTTAAATATTCCATTCCAGTTTCTTTCCTTTGTATATATATGTTTTTATTAAGTCAAGTTCACATATATATATATATATATATACACACACAAACACATATATGTTGTTATACATGTTTTATTATATATTATATATGTATATACATATATATGTGCATATATGTATTATATATATAATGTATACAAAATTTTCCCTCATTGGCATTGTATTGTGGGGTTTTTGGGGGTGTGTGTGTGTGTGTGTGTGTGTGTGTGTGTGTGTGTGTTTGGTGAGGAAGATTGGCCCTGAGCTAACATCTGTGCCAATCTTCTTCTATTTTGTATGTGGGACACCACCACAGCATGGCTTCATAAGCAGTATGCAGGTCCATGCCTGGGATCTAAACCCACAAACCCTGGGCTGCTGAAGCAGAGAATGTGAACTTAATCACTACGCCACCCAGGTGGCCCTGTGAGGTTTTTTTTTTTTTTTTTAAGGATGAAAACTTTAAGAAATATTCTAAGGAATCCTTTTTCTGAAAAAGTTGACTAATCTTGTGCCAATATTTCAGTTCAAGCTCATCTACTGCTTGGGCAAGTGTAAGAAAATTCTTTCCAGGGGTAGGTCTTCACATTGAAAATAATTTTGAAGAGTATTGCAATTGACTGTCATGACTTACTAAGCACAAAGATGTTATAGGAAAATGGTTCAATGCTGTATTTTTGCAAAACTTTTTTCTTTCTCCCTCAACATCCCCTTCCTTTCATAAACATCCCTGTTTTTGAGTACAGGTCTATAGTCAAAGCTGTGTACTGGCTAATGATTAACTAGCTGCCCAATTATTTGCCAAGCTAATGTTGTATAGAAATATTGCATATTGAATGATAAAAACCTTGGATACCACACATTAACCCTGGTACAATATGTATTCTAAATGTCCCCCATTTTAGTAGGAAAGTTCAGTACATTTTAAGTGGGATTTTTTCTCTTTGCCATGTCACTCAGAGACAACAATACACTATACTTTTCTAAGAGCACAAACAGCTCCAGTGTCCTAATTTAGTAATAAAAATTAGCAATAGATGAAGACACCAAATTAAAATCCAAAAGTACTGTGATTCTTCCTGGGCACATAAATGATATAAAAGATTTTTGAGGTGAAGCAATGGCTCTTGCAAAATAGATCCTATCTGTAGTATTGTAGAAGTATTTCAGAAGATGATTTAGGTTAAATACATGGTATAGATGACAGACATGAGAAAGCATTTATATAACACTTTGTTTTCTAGGCCCTAGACAATAATTAATTTGTCATCAGTTAGCGTTACTGCATAATAATGGCCCACTTTTTAGAAAAGGCAGTTGGGAAGCTCATGGTTCAATTTGCTCAAACCCACCCAGCATCTCAATGGCAAATTGGAAGTCCTGGTTCTTGAACTCCCAGGTCTGGTTCCAATGTGGCTGGGTCACAAGGCCTTTATAATAGAGTTTATAAAAGCACATTTTATGTGAGGCAACTAGTTAGAAAAAATATGACCTTTCAAATTATATCACCATTTTCCACATAAAAGCCTCAGCCAGCCTCTTAATTCATGTGACCTTTGGAAGTCATAAAATCACTTCTCAGGGAGAGTTGATGTAGATTTGATTGGGGGCCTGTTCCTTCTGACCCAGAGTGGGTAGGAGCCAGCCATCCACAGCACAGCCCGGGAAATATCAAAATCCACTCAGCTTAGGGGAAATTTGCTGCCTGGGGAAGACTCAACTGAGTCCTGCAATGAACTTGCTAAAGACAGAGTTGGTTATGCCAGCCAAAGGTTTTTTATCTCTTGATTGCAAACCAAAGAAAACCTGTAGACTTACCAACTGCCTAAAGAGGAATGTTTCAGAAATGTTAACAAATACAGCATCCTGTAAATGGAAATGCTAAGAGTATTTATGTGTAAAAATTGAAGTCATTATAAAAGGAAATGCTGCCTGATGGAAAATTCGTATATTTAATGGAATTTCTATCTTTTAATATGGCAGTTTTACTTTAGAACTTGGTGAATGGCTGGTGAAACAGAGGAAAGAGCAGAGGGCTTGGAAATTTTGTATCTTAAAAAGGTATCCTGTTTTTAATCCAAAGCCTTCTTTATAATATGGCTGCATTGTAGGAAATACTGAAGAGTTAAATGAATAGAAAAAAATACAACTAATTTTTCAAAATTTATGTACAGTACTTTTTTAAACATATAGATTTATGTACACAGGTGAGATCCTATTTTGTGTATATTTTTATCTACTTTTGTTCACAGAACATTATAATATAGCATTTCCCTCATGTGATTACAAATTCTATGAGAACATCCTTTAAACTGCTGTTTAATAGTCCAACATATAAATGTACCTTAATTTATTGAAATATTCCATTATTGATGAACATTTAGACAATTTTCAATTTTTTGTGTTCTAAATAGCAATCCAGTGAACATCTTTGTGGCTAAAATGTTTCCATGCATTTCAGTTTCTGTTTTTTGGAATGGGGGAACTTATAATGTGTTACATCACCTTAATCATTGAAGATGAAAATCACCAACACTTTCTTTTTGTCTAGGTATATTGCAGTCTTCTTTTTGCATTTCTAATCATCGAATTTGGACTATAAGCCAAGGAAGCAGGTTTATACTGCATTTTTACCTGCATGCCATTGATACTCTGTAGAATTTCTTGGATGGTACTTGCTGTACCTTGAATAACACCACAAACACATTTAGGCTATGAAAGTGAGCCTTGAACAGGAGATAACTAGAAGAATTTTGTAAGAAATAGGCAGAATAAGTGATACTCTTGGCTCTGGTGATTTTTAAGCAGCTTTGAAAATCTTTTTATCTTATGTTTTGTTACCATAAAACTTAAAACCCTACTGGACCCTGAAGGGACAGTTTTTCAAGTACAGTTTTTCTTGTACAGCTTCCCCCAAGAAATACCTCGAGTTGTCTAAACTACATTTGAAAACTGACTGGTTTGGGACATGTAATGTAGAGGATAACTTTCTTACCTGAGTGAACAAACAGTTCTTTTCTGTTTCAGGGAAATTTTTAAGTGCTAAGTAAGGCTTGCCATCCTCAGAGGCAATATTGGCATCCTGAGACAATTTCAGCCATCTGATTCCTGGGTATTTGGCCAACAGCTGTGGCCATAATGGATAACTGTGCCTGGTTAAATTTAGTTCTCTCTGACATCACACATCACAGAGGAAAACAGTCCCAAACATTTTTCTTCAAAGAGGGTGGAGAATTGGTATAGATGATTCAGAATCAAGGAATGAAAATGACAACAGACATTCAAATGGAACACTGAAAACCAAAATCTCTCTGAGTTCATTGGCTAAATAGATGGCAGAAAATTCCTGAGTGGAACCAAGAGATGTGACTCCCGTGGTTAGTGGCAAGGAGCAATTTGTGGCACCATCAGGAAGTAAAGAGGAGGCAACAGAGCAAGGCCCTGTTATGTCTGTTTACCAAGTCCTGAGGCCTCTCCAGCTCTGATGCAGTCCTTTTGTGGAAACTAGATTAACAGCATGCGTCACTGCGGCTATTTCCCTTTATCAGAGAAGCAGAAAGAAGAGGTTTATGGACTGCAGTTTCCATGCAGGTGTATGGGACACTCCAAGAAATTATCATACAAAATAACAAAGACATTGAAATGTATTCTGCCAAAGACTGATTTTTTTAAAAACCAAATCAAACAGAAAAATATTTCTAAATATACAGATGTTTACCAACTGTTCCCAGAGGCATCCATATGGGTGTGACACCCTCCCTATCAGCCCACTGTGTTTGGTATTTTCCAGGCCAAAGAGACCAACATCCCCTGTTTTCTGTCCCCTCAGAGACACTTCTAGGAATGCCAGTTCTTAAGATTTAAGATTTCTTTCCCTCTATCCCACACTGCAGTCTTGTGCTGCAGGCATGTAAAGGAGAGAGGACTTCTGCTCTGTCTTTATAGCCTTCCTCTAACTTTTGCTTATCTATGTTTGTTGATTGGGAGTTGATATCATGGGTTTACTTCTTTCTTACATTCCCTAGGTTTTGATGGATCCTTATGCCTCCTTCGCATTCCCTCTTCTTTGTGACCTCAAGTTATTTAACGAGACCCTTCCCTAAGGGGTCTGGGATGTGTAGGGAGGAAGATAATGTGGTGTGCAAAATATGGAACAAACCTGTTCACTATTTATCTGTGTGGTTAGTCTTATCTAACTAGTATATTAAGTTTAGAAGGCATTATCTGGCTCAGAAAAAGTTTGGTGCAAGTCCAACCTTCCCTCTCTTTCTCTCACTTTTGCTCCACCCTGCTCCCTCCCTATGCTGCTGTGTGTGTATGTGTGTGTGTGTGTGAGTGTGCTCCCAAGCAAGACCCCTGTGACTTCTCTCCAGTTCTCCATTTGTCTCGAACTCTGACAACATTAAATTATTGGCCTGAGAGTGTTGTCAAGGTGATCACTGTGCTCACGGATGTGCCTGATTAAGGAGCAGGCAGGGGGCCGGCCCAGTGGCCTAGCCGTTAAGTTCGCACACTCCGCTTCGGTGGCCCGGGGTTCTCTGGTTCGGATCCTAGGCATGGACCTATTCACTGCTCATCAGCCATTCTGAGGCGGCGTCCCACATAGAACAACTAGAACGATGCACAACTATGACATGCAGCTATCTACCGGGGCTCTGGGGAGAAAAAACAAGCAAAAAAGGAGGAAGATTGGCAACAGATGTTAGCTCAGGGCCAATCTTCCTCAAAAAAATAAAAGAAGCAGGGAGAAAACTCAAGGGCAGGGACCACAGTGTAAGAATAGGAAGGGAAAGGGCTTTGGAGTCAATCAGAACTGGGTCAGGATTGTGGCTGCACCATTTACATGGCCAAGTCTTCTAACCTTGATGAATATCAGTTTTCTCATCTTTAAAATGCACCTAATAATATGCAATGCAAGGAACTTCTGGATATACTAAATAAAATAATGTATGGGAAATGACTAGTAGGTTATAGATGATCGGCCTCAGAGTCAGTTTCCTTTCCTCTCCCACTCAGTTTCACTCCTTTTGCCCTCCCAGGCCCTCTTTCATTCCACATCTGACACACAGACAAAGCTTTATAAATAGCTGTTGACTGAATGAACTGGCGTGAACATGCTGGTTAGCAGACTACGTTTGCAAAATGTGTAGAGTGAAATCCCTCTGTGGCCAGCCCCCATTTTTCCTCTGCATAGGGACTTGCTTGGGGCTCCAGAATTCCCCACATGGACAGCGAGAGGGACACATGTGAGATGAATGCTATCATTGTTTTTTATGTGCATCGATGTATATAACTCTGAACATCAAATAGATTTTTACATCAAGTAGATTTATCCATCTTTGTATTTCCAGGAGAGAGCTTCCCACGTTATACTCTTCCACACTTACTAGGAAGGCCTTAAATAGAGTGGGCTTTGCCAACTGCCATCTCATTTCCTGCCCTCCCTCCTCCCTACCGGTACTCCAGCACCTTCTAAATTATATTTTAAATAATCCAGAAGTACTGCCACCTCCTCAGTGCCTCTGCACAAGTCGTTCCCTTCGTTAGACTTATCCTTCCCTCAATCCTTCAATCCACTATTAATTAATCCTTTAGCCCAACTGTTATTTCTGGGAAACATTTCCTAATACAATCCCCCCACCCTCGCCATGAGTCTCTGGGCTTTTCATTTTCTGCCCACCACATTTGTAATTTTATTGTCTGCTACTTTGGTTGCTGTCTTCCCCTCTAAATCTCATCCTCCTGAGAGCTGGGTCACATCTCTTTTGCTTTCTTCTGTGTTCCTGTCAGACCACAGCTCCTGGCACATGGTCGGTGCTTAAAAGATGTTTGTTGAAGGAATGAATGAGGAGGTGAAAGTACTTCACAAATTCACATTTGCTCCTCTTCAAGCAATACTCCTCTCAGTAGGAAATTGTTGGGTACATTTCCCGCAAAGTCATTTTATATGATTTGGGGAACTTGAAAATGATTTTATTTCCATCTGAATCCCAGGTGTTCAATCTTGTTAAAACTGGTATCTTGTAATAAAATAAAACCAAACTTCCAATGGGCAAATAGAAGAAATACAGGAAGAAAGACTCTTTTTAAACAGGCAAACTCCATGGGTCATTCACTTCTAATAAGCAGCAGAAGTAATTTTATTTATTATCCCCAATTCCATTAAGATCTACCCATGATTTTTCAATAAGGATGCAAGTACATACCTCTGATTTCCTTCTTGGAATCTTTGTGGTGTTGTAGATGCAGGTACCCTCCTTCAGTAAGTACAAAATGATTCATAAGGTATATAACATCACAGGAGTCTTGACAGATAAAACAAAAGGTAACTAGAGTACAGTAGCTTAACTGATGTTACTAGGTTACTATCCAGTAAACCTCCCACTTATCTTGGGCTTCTGGTGTTTTCAATTCCATTTAGTGAGGGTTGGAGTTACCTCGATGTGTCTAGCCCTGTAATTTATTAAGAGTCTGGCCAGAAAGGTGGCTATTCATAATAACAGGAAGCTGACATTTAAAAACAAAAAAACCTTACAGCTAGAGAAATGGACCAAGTCATCAGGAAGGACAGTGGCAGGAAGCTATGACTGACTTATTTTGATTAAAATTCCTTTTCTTAGTGTCTGACTACATGTAATTTTTCACAAGACCTATACTACCGATGTAAATTGGTCAATTGGTGCCTACTCATGGTATTAACACTTTGCCTGTTAGACACATATATTCTGCCCCTAAATGTTGTCTTTTAGCACAGGTGGGAGAAAATTGGATAAATAGTATGGTTTTCAATTATTCAAGTTTGCCACTCCCCATTTATAAAAACAGAATAACAGCAACACAGCTCTCCCAAAAATGTAAGAAGAATCATCTACAGACTGTTATAAAATGTGAATATTGAATGACATAAATGGAATATAAGAAATAGCCCTGGACTTTGATCTTCATTTAGGCCTGTTTAACAGAACTATCAAAAAAATAAAAGAAACTCTCAATAAATAGGAAAGATCATTCTTCCAGGCAAGAAATCCTCATATATGTTTCAAGCCACTAATATGTGCTAGGAATAGTGCTGGGAGCAAGGGGGAAGAGGAATTAAAACCGTGGAAAAGCAGACAAGGTGCTGAACTCTAGGAGTCAGCTCCCCAAATTAAATACAGTAATGTTGGGCAAGTGCTTCACAATCTTTTATTAAAAATTATCATTTATTAAATATTAAGAATCTATAGCATTTAATGCTAGGCACTAATCTCATTTAATTTCCACAGCCAGGCAATGAGAATATTCTCCCCACTTTGCAGATGTAAACTCTGAGATGCTGAGAGGTTAAGTCAATTGTCCAAGGTTATGCAGTCAGGAGTGGTGGAAGGAGGATTCAAATCAGAGTCCAACTTCAAGGTGTGTGTTTCCATGCTCTTCCAATGCAGAGAGTATTTGAGAAACAAAGATTTGAAGGTACAAGACAGATAAAATGATGAGTTCTCTTCAATTAACAGTGAAAATATGTGATTTGTTGAAACAAGAGGCAGAAGTACAATGTGCCTCAAAATGGTAAATGTGGTTCTTTTATTCTGGAAAATTTCAAACATCAAAAAATGCATAAGATAATAAAACAAACTTGTGCACTCATCACCTGCCTTCAACAATTGTCAACGTTTTGCCAATCCTATTTTATCTCCCCGTCAACTTTTTTTTTGGTGAGGAAAACCAGCCCTGAGCTAACAGGGCTAATCCTCCTCTTTTTGCTGAGGAAGACTGGGCCTGGGCTAACATCTGTGCCCATCTTCCTCTACTTTATATGGGATGCCGCCACAACAGCCTGGCTGACAAGCAGTGCAGCAGCGGGTGCCCGGGATCCGAACCCGCGAACCCTGGGCTGCCAAGCGCAAACTAAACCGCTGCGCCATTGGGCCGGCCTCTCCCCGTCAACTTTTTTTTAACTTGAGTATTTAAATGCAAATCTCAGATCTGAAATCTTTTCCTTTTTCTTTTGTAAATACTTCAATATGCATCTCTAGCTGATAAAGATATTTTCGCTCTATTATCATCATAGACATATTTGAAAAGCATTATTCTTTTTAAATAGAAGATATACCACCGAATGTTTTCAAAATTAAAACGTAACCTCTATAGGAATAAAATAAAAAACTTTTAGCTCTGCTGTTTAAACATGTAAAGTCATGTTAACGTCATTAATCAAATCACATGCAAATAAAGTGATTCTGAATGATCAACTTTTGATCATTTTAGACTCATAGAACAGAATTCATAGGTGCAAGGAAGCAAAAATCCTTCACTGGCTCAAGATGAATGAGGATATGTATTGGACAATGAGATGCAGCTTAAAAATGTGTCTCATGGAAATATATAGGACAGAATTAAAAAGTCCTGCTATTTAAATCCATTAGACAAGAAGAAAATGATCAAACAAAAAGAAATTAGTGCCAGAAAACATAGATATGAATATTCATTAAGCTATATTAAAAACAAAAAACAAAGAACTAAAGAGCTAAAATAAACTTAATTAGACATTTATTCTAGCCAATACCTATATCAAGTATACATATATCATTTTGGAAAGCAAGTTGCCTTTCCTCTTTCAAACCCTTCAGCTATAATGCTTACCTCCCCTTCATCCCCACCCCAGTTGTCTAGACCAAAATCTCAAGTCATTATGTTAATCAAGGAGCCAAGCTTTAACAAATATAACAAAGAGGGTCATGGTAAAAAATGATACTTGGTTAAATGGTTTACTGGACTAATTTAAGCCCAAAGTATAACTTGGCAGAATATTAGAATAGAACCTTCCTTCATGAGGCATATTGAGTGGGTCTACAAAACTTTATCCAAGTTGGACTGGAAAGGAAACAAAAATTGAAAACAAAAACAAAACAAAAAAACCATGTGTCTGATTAGCCATAGCTTGCCAGTAGCTCCACCAGCAGCTGGAACCCCAGCATTTTCCTCTGCTGATCCTGAGGCCACCTTCTCTAACCACCCTACTACTGAAGGGCCCCACAGAAAGTCAGCTCTGACAGACGTGTGCTGACTCAGTCAAGAAAGGCCAGTGGAGCATGATGGAGAGCTCACCTGGTTGAAGGAGCAGTGAGCTGGTCAGTTCACCTCTGACGTGAGAGAAAGAACAGTTTGCTTCTTCTCTAATTAGATACTAGCAAACTAAATGAGTAGATTCATAGCAGTAGGCTATCATTTTACCACCTGGATGAGAAAACCAGAGATGGCAGAGAGATGATTCTTCAGCAAATTGGCTACAGCTGCCAAATTGCAGATTCGGGCAGCCCAAGACAGCAACTATGTAACAGAATATCTGTGTTAGGCCTGAAATTTTCCTAAAACATGTTTTTATACATCTCTTGTTGTCAACCATCAGGTATGTCGGGGTATATGCTAAGAAGTGTAGATTAGACATCAGTTTATCCTTCTAACTGGATTGAGCTAGTGAAAAAGCACAGAAAGGATGGATTCATTTAAGGTTCATGACTTGGACTTCTTTTTGCCTCAGTTTATTCATCTGTAAAATGAATGAGACATATTAATGTCCATCTAAAGTTACCTCCTAATATTAAGCCGAGAATAACATAAAAAGAAAATGCATTTTAAAAGTTAAAAATGCAGGGCCAGCCCGGTGGCATAGCAGTTAAGTTTGCGAGCTCTTCTTTGGCGGCCTGGGGTTTGCTGGTTCGAATCCTGGGTGTGGATCTACTCTCTGCTCATCAAGCTAAGCTGAGGTGGCGCCCCACATAGAAGAACTAGAAGGACTTACAGCTAGGATATATGACTTTGTACTGGGACTTTGGGAGAAAAAAGAAAAAGAAGAAGACTGGCAACAGATGTTAGTTCAGGGCCAATCTTCCTCAAAAAAAAAAGTTAAAAATGCAAAGTACAATTTTTATTATGGATGATTTTCCTCTTTAATCCATTGTTTTTCATAAGTCTTATTTCTTTGTGTTTTGTTCCTAACTTTGTAGTGTGGGAATGCTTAATACTTATAAACACAATGGAAAATTGGTCAAATCTAATAGTAAAAACAGAATTAGATATTAATCTATAAAAGTGCTTAACTCTTTTAGATCAACAAAATACTAAGTAACAACCTCAAAGAGAACATGTAATTAATGAAAAAAATTAACTGTAATTTCAAAAAATAAATAATTTGTAACTTTCTTGAGTCTAGTATTTGTCATCTTTTTTGTGAGCTTCAGGAAAAGGATGCAGCATGAAAAATTATTGTTGTACATACCACATGTTGATTTTAGCCTCCACTGAAAAATATGATTAGAGTTTGGCTCACAAATTGTTGACAGAAAAATTGTTGTCATATTTTATTTGGTAATTTTCATTGAGTGAAAAGTTTATGAAAGTAAGAAAGATTAAATGTCCTTTTTGTCTTTCATATTCTATTCTTGCTCATTCTGTCCTTGTGTGAGTATTAGGGGAGGATGAAGGGTGATGAGAGGAAAGCTTTATTTAAAAAAGGACTAGTTTTTTCTGGCCAATTTATAAGCTAAATCTAAATTCCTAAGAAAAAAGACAAGTGTTCTGTGGAACTGCTACTTAGTAGACATTCATTTTTGTACGTTTTCAAAACAGCACAGTGATTTGGTGTGTCCACTCTGAAATCACACTTTCTGAGTTGGGGTCTCTGTTCCCCCACTTAACTGTTCTGTCTCCATGCTCTGATCCCTGAAGTGGGAATAATGTAGTGTTGTTGTGAAGGTTCAACGAGTTAATACATATAAAGTGCTTAGAAGAAAGGAATTGCTTAGGAAGTTTTACTTATTACTTCCAGGTATATGTACATTAAACAAAAACACTTTGTCTTCTGTAAAAGGTACTTTAATCTTTTTTGGTATGTTCGAGAATGAGATGCTTCAAGTAAAAAGCAAAGAAAAAAAAAGAATTCTACTAGCTGCAGAAGAAACAGATTTTGAATTTGAATCAGAATTGAAATGAAAGACTCCTGATAAGAGAAGACCCAGTCACGCCGGAAGAATTGACCGTGAAACCTGGGCTATTGCTAGCAGTGGCCATCGTGGGAAAGCAGCTCCTGCAAGCATTGTCGTAGCCACAGTGCTTTTGGAGGACACCCAGGGATACACACCAAAACCATTCAGCATTCATTCTCCGTAACCCAGTAAGCTCTTCTTGGGAACTTACATAGGAAGAAATTAGTCAAGAGGGGAATAAACTCTACCATGCTGATAAAAATGGCCATTGTAATTTTATGTATAATCATGAAAAACTAAGAAATAACCTAACTGTCTCTTGGGGGAATGTCTAATGAATGGAATATTATAGCATTATTAAAATCATAAATATAACTATTAGCAATATGGAAAATAATGTTTAATATTAAGAGAAAAAGGAGCTTGAAAGTGTATATATTTTATTACTATAACTTTGTGCCAACACATAAATATTTTATGTAATTATACAATTAAAGGCAATAAGGCAACTAGGAGAAAACAACTGCATTTTTTCTGGAGCAATCATGAGTAAAATTTCTTTGTAATGTTCTATGTTGGTGCTTAAAGAATAAATACAAAGTTAAAACACAAACACATATACAAAGTATAATGCTAAAACTAGCCAAGCAACTTATGTTTTAACAAACTGATGGTTTAAATTACTGTTGGATTTCATTAATTCTTAGAGGATTTTTCACTGGTACTGACAGTACTACTAAAACAGTGTACATTTCACATGTGTGATAGGAAACCTGTGTGCTATGACTTAGCAGATTTGAAGTGAGGAGAGATCTTGTTGATTTTTTTTCCATTTAAGATGTAAATGGAAAATAGTTAATTGTTCAACAGTTAATTACTATAAGGAGGGGGAGGCAGAGCAGAAACCAACATGTACTGAGCACCTACTATGCAATACGTAGGCTTTTTAAAAATAATTGACTTATTGAAAATGCTACAAGAAAATTGCGATGGATAATACCAGAGTACAAGAGTGTACCGGTCAGGCACCACGCTAGCCTCTAGGAACTCCGTAACCACGAATGTAAACGAGACAGGCTGTGTGTCCACTCAGAGGCAGATCATGAGTTCCCTTGCTGCTGACTTCTGCAGCAGAGTTCAACCTCATGCTCAGAAAACATGACCCCACAAAGCACACCTGAGCTGGGTGCACCCAGGGATGGGACCAGCCACCCCATGACAGAAACCAGCAAATGACCAGCATGAGACCAGGTGACGCCCCCTCCCAATGCCAAGGGGAAGCATAAGGACAAACTGACACTATTTGGAGAAGGAAGAAGGGAAAAGGAGAAACCATTGTAAGGACTTGAACATATAATTCACTGAATATTTACCTCAAAAAGAGATCTGAAATCAAAACAGACTGTCTAAACTTGGAGGAGGCAGAGAAAGCATTAGTTGGCAATACTTATCTTTTTTTCTTGCTACCCAGAGGAGTAAGGTAGTGTTGGGGAAGAGAGAGCTGGAGTTTATAGGAACAGTAGATAGGTGATAGAAAATTAAGCTAATTTTTTGTTTATCTAAGCAGTATGTGAATACCTTTCTATACTGTAGATTCTCTTAAAGCTGAAAGTACAATTTATTCTTCTACTTATCCCCCATTAGAAACTGGCACAGTTGCCTCTGATAGTTATTCAAGAAATGGCAGGAAATGAATAAATTATAAGAGTTGATGAGATTAGAGAAGTGTCCTAAGCTATCCTCCTGATTTCAGGTAGACTCACATAATTCAGCCCAGAAACCTTTTTCTTGGGGTCCTGGCATGTTCGTAGTGGGATTTGCTCTTGGTGTAACACAGTGAGAAGGCAGAATGGTCCCTCTCCACCAGGCCTGTATTTCCTTCCCTTCCATTTCTTCCTTTCATTTTGACTTGCAGACTTTTTTTTTTCACTTACTATTAATATATTTCTGCCGTTCCTCTCCCCACTCCTCATATCAACTTACACTTCCAACTAAGAAAATACCAGTCTTGTTGAACCTGTTAGAACAAATGTTAGAACAAAATAGCAAAAGAACTTTCTAACCAAGGAACAACTGGTAAGGAGGCTAAATTATCACCACCCTTGATTATCTGAATTTTTCAGAGGAACTTCAGATTTTTTTTCTCTGACGACAGGTGCCTGTAGATGACCTTTCGAGGATTTGAATCCTCCTGATGTACTGGCATAATCAATTATGTATATTGATCAAACTATAAAACATGCCATATACACAATTTCCCAGCTTCACCAAGTTTTGTTTTGCTTTTTTTCTCTTTGGTCTTATTTATTTGCTGGGTTTCTTTCTTCTTTTTTTTTTTTTCTTTTTTCCTTTAAGGAGAACTTCCCTAGTTACATCTATTTGAGGGACATTTATTTGGAATGAAATAAGAATGCCCTGTAATTATAGTTTAATGCCTCAAAATAGAAAACTATGCCAAACTGTTTAACCAAATGCAGATTTGGCTGGGATTCCAGAGTTACTTCTAAGTCAAGGCCCAGGAAAGTCTAAACCATTGCTTATCTTTAATTTATGGTTCTCTGCTAAGGGCGGTACCAAATTGATTGCTCACCAGGTTAAAATTTTGGCTTGGAAAGGTTGTGCATCACAGAACAGACTTCAAGACAAACTCACATTGCATTCTTTTTCTTAGTCATGGCATCTGTTTCCCTCAGCTAAAAACCCCCTCACTTAGGTGTATC
This sequence comes from Tapirus indicus, assembly GCA_031878705.1. NCBI lineage: Eukaryota > Metazoa > Chordata > Mammalia > Perissodactyla > Tapiridae > Tapirus > Tapirus indicus. Next base: position 8,915,084 of record CM062933.1, read on the forward strand.
CAATCTTGCTTAACAGAGCTGTCTGCAAAAGTGGTCTAAGATAAAGGCAGAGTGTTGGATGAGAGCTCCTGAGATTTCTGAGCTCTTTCATTTCCTTCTTTCTTATTTTGACCTCATAAAATGTTATTTGTGGCCTCCCACCAGAAGTGACCTGGGACACTGCAGCATTCTAATCTGCACAATTTAAAACATGCATATATCTCCAAGTTTAGAGTAAAATATCCTACATAGAACTATGTTTTCCCAAACTCTCAGACCTTTAGCATTTTAAACAGAGATCCTCACAAAATGAGATTTTCCCCATTGTGCCTGGATTTGTACCTGGACCAACTAAGCACAGTGTTCTAGGAAACCAGAAGATGACAAGAGCCTATGGGGCATTGAGGGCACTGCAGCTTCATTCCAGCATTTAGCACAGTACTCCCCCATAGTGGAGCACATCCTTCAGGGTCCTGGCAAGAAAGAGATGGAACAATCAAATTGGGCCCATTAAGGAAAGATTGGTAGAGAGACTGTTTATGAAGGTGAGGGCAAGGTGAGGCAACCCAAGCACCTGGGGGCTAGTGACAGCAGGGTCAGGAGGAAGGATGGATGCCACCTTGGGCCTGAAGGGGCAAGGGGAAGAAACTGTTACCAGAACCTAGAGGTGAGGGCAGAGAGACTCATGTGGAGAAAACTGTTGGCGAGAGCTTGGCCTAAAGTTAAGGGATGCAGCCAACCCACAGTGAACTCATCTTTGAGCTCTGCAACTGGGATCAGAGTCTGTTGATGCAGGTCAGACTCTTGGAGAAACAGCAGAGTGGAGCCTGGATCTGAAGGAGCAAACAGACGAGATACAAAAATAGTTGCGATTGGTCTCTCGACTTCAGGGTCTTGGCCACTGCTAATCCTTGGGCACCTCTATGTGAACTGGAAAAAATATAAATTGTCATGGATGCATACACACAGACCTATTAGTGCACAGGACTGTGCTTCTATGATAATTGTAAAAAGACTCTTCTTATTTCAGGAAATACAGCTCAATGCCAGAGTGCACAGCTTAGAAAGCAGAGGGTGGGCTGGATTCCAGGCCCCACTGACCACTTTGACTGAGCAATCTCACGAAGACTACCAAGAGTGGACTCTGATTGATCTCAGCCAATTGAAGAAATGGTATCCCCTTGTCAGTGATGGGTGCAGAACCCAGCCCGAACCAATCAGCATCTGTCCATCCCCTGGTCACAGCCAGTGGTTCAAGGGCAGGCACATGTCTGACGTTAGCTTGATAGAAGTGAAGTTCAGGACTTACAGTCTATGACTGCTCTAGAGGAAGTTCTTTCCCCCACACCATAAATGAACGCGGGAGCATGTGCTCCTGGGAGGTTATAGCATTTACCATAAGAGAAGCCAGCCTAAAAATGAGCCTGATGCTTAGAGGGAGAAAATTATCCACAACTCTTATAATATCATGAGTGTCAGAGTCAAATTATGCCTGAAGTCTGCCTTGTTTTTGTATTTTTCAATTACGTTACAATAAATTTCCTTTATTTTTTAAGCTAGGTAGAGTTGGGTTTTCTGTTTTTTGCCCTTATAGTTCTTCTTGCCCTCCCAATTATGGACAACTTAGGTGTTTCAGCTTCTTCATTATCCCACCCACATGGGACCAGGAAAATAAAAAAACATCTATTCCACCCAAACTACATCTTTATCTCAAGCCAGAGTGATTTTCAATCATTCTTAATTTTCAATCATTCCTGTATGTCTGCCCTTATTGGTATTTACTTAGAAGTGGAACTGCCTGCAAAATTCTTTTACACACCCCAAGTCATGTTTTCTTTCTGACACCATCTTTAGCCTAATTGCCATGGAAATATCTTTTATCATCTATTATAACAATCATATTTGCATTTGTACACATTGCCTCCTCTAAGTGGACACGGGCCTAAAGTATCCAAAAGCACATTGAAGAGTGGCAGCTCTAATCTCTGTGGTGATCAAAGCTTGTCTGAACTTACTCTTACAACAGCCCTTTAACTAGCCTCCCTGTAGGTAATCTTTTTTTGTTGTTGTTGCTGTTCTTTGAATTTTTTTTTTATTATTTTTTTGTGGGTGTGTGTGAGGAAGACCAGCCCTGAGCTAACATCCGTTGCTAATCCTCCTCTTTTTGCTGAGGAAGACTGGCCCTGGGCTAACATCCGTGCCCAGCTTCCTCTACTTTATATGGGACGCCGCCACTGCATGGCTGACAAGCAGTGTGTCGGCTGGCACCCGGGATTCGAACCCGCGAACCCTGGGCTGCCAAGCGTGAACTAAAGCACTGTGCCGCCAGGCCGGCCCCCCTGCAGGTAATCTTGAACTCTTCAAAACTCACCTCCACCCAGAGAGCTGATGGACACTCCCCTGAGTGAGGAGGGACTGGCACATAATAAAGCCTCAGTAGACATTGGTAAGGTTCTAGCCTCATGATTCTGTGAAGCTAGCTATCTTATGCATGGACTTGCCCACTAGACTGAACTTCATGGCAACAGGGACAGTGTCATACTTCTCTTTGTCTTCCCAGTGACCATTGGAGAGAGAGCCAAACACTTAAAGAATTCCACGTACAGAAGAACGTTTTTATCTCCTTATCCTGGTAAGAAACTCTAATAACATTAGATTTAATATCATAAAATATGGCCAAGTCAACTGAAAAAACAGTTTGCCTTCAAGTTAGACATTGAATTGAAATTCTATATGAGCCGTGAGTGGGGTTAACAAATTTAAATTCAAATAAAATTTTCAGTTAACATTTAAAACTGGAAGTAGCATTTTATTTTTTAGATACCATTATAAACAGTTTTTTCCAATAGCTCGTTAATCAGATTCCAAATACTTTGGGCTACTGCTGGGATGGTACTTCAAAAAAACAACAACAAATTAAAAAAAACTTATAAAGCATACTTTGAAAATCTGCCATACAAAAATTGTTCGTGAAAAAAGGTTAACTTAAAGTTTCTGAGGGACTATATTCCAACTACTTGGCTCTCATCTCTGTTGGCTAGATATTACAAGGGAAATTTAAAAGTAGGATTAAAAGCCAGTCTGGTTCTTCTGGGGATAGAATCTTTCTAATTGAAACCTGTCAGGAAATTCTCTCATCCTTTTCGAAACCATGGAATGAGTATAACCTGCTCATCTGAGGGTTTTGACCCAGCAGGCAAGGTGACTTCCTATTACCACAGACTGTTAGTAATGGTAGAGCAGACTGGGCACTGGACCCTGTGGGCACTGTCCACTGTGAGGCCAGCTGTGCATATGGTCATTGTGTGGGGACAAGGCAGTACAGCAGACAGGCACAGTTGATCAGCTCAACTAGGGAGAGATGGCCAGGAGGGCTGTTGACCTTGCAGGCAAGGCTGAGGTCATTTCATGGTCCAGGAGGCCTGTTGCTGGCCTTAGGGAGCAGGTGGCCCTGTACATGGGTGAAAAGCACAGTATCTGACTGAAAGTAAGGCAATGGTAGCTGTAGCAGAGAACATTTGTAGGGGTAAAGATAGTCAACACTGTCTCTTATAAATAACTGGAGACAGGGACAAAGAGAGGCAGCCCCAAATGCCCTATAATCAATTGGTAGAGACCCGCTTGATAGTCAAGAGAAGAACACTGAAGGCTGGACCCCTGAGACAAAAGAATGCAGGGACCAAGACTGCTATAGTCACCATGGGCCACAGGGTTGAGAGCAGAGACTAGAGAGTGACCACAACCACATTATTTTCTACTCCGAGTAGTTATGTGTGTGCCCAGGATCACTAAGAAAGCATACATATAATTTGCCTAGAATGTCTCTTGATTCTTTTTAATTAATTACCCTTTTGTTCCTAAAACCCCATATTAAAGGTATTAGAAACTATTCTGAGTTGAATTGTGTCCCCTCCTAAAAGCTATGTTGAAGGCCTAACCCCCAGTACCTCAGAATGATCTTATTTGGAAATAGGGTCATTGCAGATATAACTAATTATTATACTGCAGTAGAGTTGGCCTTTAATTCTATTTGACTAGTGTCCTTGTAAGAAAAGAAGAAGACGCAGACATCCAAGGGGAGAACGCCTTCTGAAGACCGTGGCAGGGACTGAAGTGCTGCAGCTGCAAGCCAGGGAAGGCCTTGGATTGCCACAAACCACCAGAAGCTAGAAAGAGGCAAGGAAGGATTTTCCCCAAAGATTTCAGAGGGAGCCCTGCTGATACCTTGATTTTGGAGTTTTAGACTCCAGAACTGTGAGACAGAACATGTCTGTTGTTTTAAGCCACCCAGTTTGTGGTACTTTGTTACAGCAGCCGTAGGAAACTAATACAGAAAAATATACCATATATCATCAAATCAAAGACACCATTGATTGTAAGATGCCCTGTTATTTAGTGTACTTGTAAGAGAGGAAAATAAGATGCAAATTTAATTATTATATATTGTCAATTGTAAGATGTAAACTGATTATAAAGATATTTAAAAAATAGAATGTCTTAGAATCTATAAAATATAGTACCTGGATTCTATCAATTGACTTTGAAACTCATGTTTTGATGAATAATAACTTGAATGAGTCATCTAGGACGCCATGTACCCTAAAATTGCTGCCAGCTAATATCTAAACAGGCACCAATCCAGATTGGACATTGTCAGATCAATTAGGTATGTACAATAATGCCAAACAGGTGTAACCCTTAAGGTGAACATGGGATGTATTTTTATTCAAGTATCACACAGTGTTTAATCCTTACCTCTAGGCAATATCAAACCTGGGAAAATGAAATTTGAATGAAGTTAATATGACTTATTCCCTGTCCCTCCCTTTTAAATTATTTTTGGAGTACTCATTGCTGCTTCCATCACCACTGCTTTCATTCTGCATTCTCTTAGAATCACTGACGATCTAGGCCAATGGTTGCCAGCCTGACTGCACATCAGAATTACCCAGGAAACTTTTGAAAAAAAAACTATTCCTAAAATTCAAAAGCTTGATAACACACTATGTTGGCCAGACTGTGGAGAAAGACTCTCTTAAACACTGCTGGGAGAAGTGCAAAAAAATCATATAACCCCTATGGAGGAGAATTTGGCCACATCAATCAAAATGCTTTTTGAACCAGAAATCCTGCTTTTAAGAATATACTCCAAGAGATAAACTGCTAAAATTACAACAAAAAGGTCATATGCAAAATGTTATTCTCTGTGTCATTATTTGTCATGACAAAATATTGGAAACCAACCAGGTCTATCCATAGGAGGCTGCTTAAACTAACCCTGCTACTTCCACACAATGGAGTATTATCTTACAGTAGAACAACAAAAAAGAATGAGCATCATCTCTGAGAATAGATGTAGAGTGAAAAAAAGGAAGGTGCAAAAAAGAGTATGCCATTTTATATATTTACACTTATATAGATGTATAGTTGTTTATTTTGGCCAAAAAAAAAAAAAAAGGAAAGATAAACCAGAAACAAATATAAATGGTTCTTTATCTGGGGTCAGAAGGAGAAGGAATGGGATGGTGAAAGGAATTGGAAGGTATATGAGGCTTCTCTGATTAAAACTTTTTTATAGTTTTGGGAGTCTTTGAGCCATGTAAATATTTCACATATTCAAAAATAAAATTATATCAACAAGGATAAAAAACAAACCCCAAAGTTTAGTTCAAACAGAAACAAATTAACCCAATTTTATATCACAGTGATAACATAGCCACACAAATAGAAAAAGGATTATTCAAATAACTCTTGAACATATTTCTCTGGACTGTACACCTTAATGAGATCTTTTCTCAGGATAAGAACAATAAAAATATCATGAACATTACTTAGTAGGTTTATTACTGATTCTTGAAAGTGTTTTTTATATATTGTAGGATAAAGCAAGTAAGTAAATATTGGTGGTGTAGGGATTCAGGGTTCTTGCTGTGGGAGAAGCAGTGTATAAATATGGAATGGGCAAGGTAAGAAGGAGCCCTTAGCCCTTTGAAGTGGCATTACCAGCATGAACTCATGATCTAAAAAATATATACATTCCTGGCTCTGTACATTGAAGGGGCCCAAAAGAAATGTCACCCAGAGGAAATGAACATACTAATGCCAAGATCTTGGTTTTGAAATACTATTCACTAATGAAATGAATCAATGTTCCCTGGAGAAATGGCTGATTCCAGATCAGAGACAGAATGTAGATGGTGATCCAGGAACATCCTATGTCAGAAAGCAAAGGAAGTGCCCAGAAAATGATAAGTACATGTCAAAAACAGCAAGCATAAAGGGCCAAATAGGGGACAATTGGGGAATAAAAAAATGAATTAAAAAAAAATCCATGTGTCCATAATGATACCAGAGGAAGGGGTCTTTTCTTTACAGAGAATGCCGGCTAATAAATATAGAAGGAATAATAAAATTAGGTAATCACTATTTTGCAATCTCCAATGTGGTTCAGAGATCATCAATGCATGCTAAAACTACTGGGTAAAAGTGTGTTGGGGAACTTACTATTCACATAGTATCAAAATGTCATCCCATAGGTTACTTTTTAACTATAAAGTTAAAGCATACCTTTAAAATGAAAAAAAAAATTGGCAAGACATCATTTTAACCAGGTGACCATATTTAGTACAAAACTATGATACTGTGTCTCCTGATGTGATGCAATGGGATGGACACAACAGCACCCATGTAGTGTTCATGCTAAAAATGTTTCACCTGAATCTAATCTATAATCAGATAGATTCAGAGACATAGCATAAGACAATTAGCCTGAACACTTCGAAACTGGCAATTTCGTGAGAGGCCAAACGCAGGTGAGAAACTGCTTTGAGCTAAAGATGTCTAGAAAAGCAGGACAATACAAGGGTGTGTGATCTTTGGTTGGATTCCAGGTTTTTTTAAATCAGCAAAAAAATATATTACTAGAAAAATAGACAAAAATTACTGGAACAGTTGGGATAATTTGAATATAGACTGGTCATTTAATTCACTATATTATTTCAGTAGATCATATGATATGATTTGTATGTAATGAGTGTCAAAGTTTCAATGATAAAATATTTAGCACATACAGGGCTTCTAAAGCATTTCATTTAATGCTTTTTAAACTAGTAAGAATATTTTATTTCATAATGAAAGTACACTTTCAAATGTAGCAACTGTTTTACATTTGATAAAGGTAAACACTGAGGCTTATATGAATTATTTTCTCTGTCTGGCCAACCAATTAAAAATAATTGTTTTACAGCTACTCGACCACATCAAAACTCACCACAGAAAGCAAATTGAAAAGGAACCACAACAAAAAACCAAAGAAGAAAGCAAATTGAAACAATTCATGCATATGGACAGGGACCTTACCTTTTTAATCTTTTCTTCTCTTATAATAATTAGCACAAGGCCTTTTATATGGCAGGTGCTTGTCATAGCTCAAGACCCAGCCAGTTAACTAAAGGTTATGAAGATTGACTCAGGAGCAGGGCACAACATGGGGGTAAAGTTCCCAAAACATGGAACAAGACAGAAAAGCACTGGTGATAATTAGGGCACAGAAATCAAGCTCCCAATGATAGATGCTACATCCCAAAGAATGGGTCAACAAGGGCATGGTAAATACCTGGTGCTCACGCTGCCCTCCCTTTTCTACACGCATGACAGACATCAAATTTTTGCTGCCATATTCTTTCCCATTGGGTTGGAACTGTTTGTCACCATTTTTTTCAACCTAATGCTCAAAGTGACCACCAACAGTTGAAAACGCATTTCATATGAAATTAAGACTACAGTTTAAAATTTCTTGTTTCCTATTAGGCTAGAATTGCCAGCGGATGGGGGCCCTATTCCCACAGCTTTGAGAGGAGGCTTGCCAGGCTAGCAACCAGGCAGGGATGAGCAATGCTCAGAAGCCGTTAAATTAGAAGGTGAACTCTCTTTCACTTTCTAAGGAAGAGCAGCAAAAAATAATTTCCTTCTATACTGCAGCATGTACCACATCCTCAGAATATAATATGGACAGTGTTTGTCTAGTTGCAAACTGAGCGAGAGGAGGAGGGCTGCCCCACTTCGTAAAAACAAGTTGCTGATTGGGATATCAGAAAGCAAGTCTGAACCAGATGGCTACAAAGGTGTTATTTCAGGGCTTTCGTGGGGCTGGAGGTATCTGCTAACCTGTGATGTTTGAAATAAATTCAATAGAATTCTTCGCTGTGGTTTCCCTATCTGACTCCTTTATAAATAGCACCCGTGCTTTTCTGAAATTCTGCCATTATCAATTTTTTTCAAAACTAGGCTCTCAGGCACAAAATAGGATATACCATGAAGCAGTTTGAAATTAAATGTAAAATGACATGTTTTTGAGAAATGTTTGTGCAGCATTTTTTGTTTGCAAAATATTTTTCCTTGCAAACATCCTAGCTAATTATCCTTCCTAGTTATTCAGGGGCTGGCTCACCCTTATATTACGTGTGTGAAAAACAAGACACAGAGATAAGTTCAACTTGAGTTAACTAAAGTTTGCATGCCTCCTAGCTAATGGAAATCAAAGTATTTTGCCCAAATTATACAGTAAATTAATCATCCAGCCACGGTTAAAGCCTTCAGCCTCTGAAACTCCAGCTCAGCTCACTGAACCATTCAGCCTTCCGTAAGGGTTTGATTATTTTGTAATATTGATTTTTTTCTTAAAAATGAAAGTCTCCCTTTCAATTTCCATAGTCAAGTCTACAGCTGTCAAAACTATAATTGTTGACTATTCAGGAAATAAAGATACCATTTATTTGTTCTGAATCTTCTGTCTCCTATATTCCCAACATTTCCATCTCTTTTTTCATAGCTTATAGACATAGACATGCCCACGAATCTCCAATTTGATGAAATCTCCTGACTCTGTGGCCACATCAATATATTATTTTTTTTATTACTCCTCTTTTTAGTCAAACTTTTTGACAGAGTATGCTATATTCACTGTCTTCATTCTAGCACTACCCAATCACTCCTCAATCCACTGAAACTTACTCTCTGCCCCAACCAGTCAACTGGTAAGTTCTGTTAACGTGTGTCAACTGATTTTATTCATCTTGCATAACTGAAACTTTACACCAATTGTTGTACAACAGAGAGACTATTGTATTGTACTGCAATGTGCACTTAAAAATTTATTGAGAGTAGATCTCATGTTAAGTGTTCTTACCACAACGAATAAATTAAAAAAGACACAAGGAAACATGGAGGTGATGGCTTCATGGGTGTATGCATATGCCCAAGCCCATCAAATTATGCACATTAAATATATGCAATTTTTTGTATATCAATTATACACCAATAAAGCTGTTTATAAAATGTGTGTCAATAGCCTCAATTATTCCCAAATCCAAGTAGCACTTTAGGACTTTATTTGTGTTCTTGGATCTGACTGATGCATTTGACTTTGTTGAGTTCTCTCCCTTGGCTCTCCATTTTTGCCTCTGTCTCCATTTTTTCTTTGTCTCTTTCATGAGCTCCTCCTGTTTTGTCTCTCTTTTAAATGTTGGAGTTTCTGAGTTCCTTCCTTGATCCACTGCTTTTCTCATGGTAGAGTTTCTCTTTGGACTGTCATCCACTCTCAGGATTTTAACTACCTTCTGTATCCTAGTGATTTCCAAAACTAAATGTCTATCCATGACCTCTCCTCCAGATTTCAGACTCACATTTACAAACGCTTCTTGGACATTTCCAATCTTGTGAGATCCACAGGCTAATATTCGAGGAGGATTTTACCCTCAATCTTGTTCATATTATATCCCTTATTTCATTTAATGAATCAACATCTACCAAATCTTAAATCTGAGAGCTTTGCTAGTTTTCTCCTTGCCCTCATCCTCATATTCAACTAATCAACAAGTTTCTTCAATTGTGCTTCCTAAATATTTACTGATCTTTTCTTCTCTGCATCTACTATCTCCAAAATAGTTTAGTCTCTGATAATTTTAATTCTGTGCTAGTTGAGTTTCTTGCTTCTAGTTTTGACTTCTTCAAATTCACCCACTGCACCAAAGCCATAATAACTTGTGTAAAACAAAATCTGACAATCATTCCCCTTCTTACAGCCCCCGAAGTTTCCCTATGCCTTACAGAAAAAAAGTCCAAGCTTATAAGAGTAGCTGCAAGGACCATTATAACCTAGCTTTAATCTACTCTTGAGAAAGATGCCTGATACTCTCTGCTTCACAATTTATTTAGCAATACCAAAATGTTTATATTTTCCCATCCACATGGAACTTTGTCAAGTCTTGGCTGTTGGCTATGTCTGAAACACTCTTCTGGTCTCTCCCCTGTGGCAGTCATTAGTACTATTCACCACTATATCCAAATGTTCTCCTCTGAGTACATGGTAGGATAGCACTCCATACCCCCTCGAAGTTAGCCATGATCATGTGACTTGCTTTGACCAAGGAACAGTGAGTAAAAGCAATGTGTGTCACATCCAAGCAGAAGCTTTTAGGAGTAGATGTATGATTTTTCATCTTCCTTCCTCCTGCCATGGCAACTGGCAACATTCCAGATGGTGGAATATCTATCAGCCTGAGTCCCTGAGTAAGGGCAATATCCTGAGATGGACATGAAGCATAGAGAGAAATAAACAGGTGTTGTTTTAAGCCCCCTAAGAATTTTAAAGTATTTATTACTGCAGCATTTTCTAACCTATCCTGACACACACACTTTATTCTAATCTTATCTGACTAATTACTATGCTTCAAATTTTACTTGGTTATTACCTCCGCTCAGAAAGTTTTCCTTAAATTTCTAGGGTGTTTCCTCAACTATAAAACGGGGATAATAGGGCAGCTATAGAATTAAAATAATTAATTCACATAAAATGCTAAAATGGTAAGTATCTAGATATTAGCTTAATAAAATGTGCCTGTTTATGTGATTGTTATAACTGTGTCAGTTATCTGATTTCCATTTCTTTCCATTTTTTATTTTATTTATATATGTAACTCTTATATCCTTTACAAAAGATCATGCTAGCCAATTTATCTTTCCCGAGTAGCTCTCTTTAAAATGTTCAGAATAAAAAAGGAGAGGGTGCAGACACTGTAGTCAGGCTTCAGCTACACTGTGTGGTCAGAGTTTGTTCATGCAGTTAATGTCCCTGACCTTCAGTTTTCTCAAATGCAATAGGGAAATAGTAATATATAAAGATTTTTTTCAGGATTGAAGTAAATAACACACATAAACAGTTTAGCATCATAGCTGGCACACAGTAATTTCACAACATGCAATTTGTGTTCCTAGTTGCTGTTAGTTTATCATCTATCATCCTGAATCCTGAGGAAAGTCTGTCACTCGGAGGCTGTGAATAGGTTGTAAATTTGCCTTGCCTCCCCTACAATTTACAAGACTAGAAGCTACCTAAGGTCAGGTATTCCCATTGCATTTCATTTATCCAGAATTCCAAATATACTGCTTCCAAATATTTCCTGAATTCACCTGACATTTTAAAGAAATGTCTTGCTTAATAACCCAAACCCATATGATGAATCACTGTGTTGAGGACAGAGTTAGGGTTAAATCCCAGTCCTCTTGCAGCTGGGAAACAGCGCCATTGGCACACTGTTGGTCTAGGAAATTGCCCCTTCATCTGAGCTGTTGCAGTTGCCACCTATGATGTTGGTGATTATTCACAAATACTAAGCACACATTTGTATCAAGACAACGATGGGTATGTCTTCCGGACAATGAGATACCAAGTACCTTATCTGCAAGCTTCAGCTGGCTGGGGAATTCAAAACATCTGGGAGTTGAAATCTCTGCTCCCATTTTAATATGGCAGCTGCGAAATTGTGCAGGTGCAGCAAAACACGCAAAACTGCCTGAAAGTATTTGTTGAGCTCTACAGGAAGGCAACCAGTGGAATGACTGACAAAAGACTGTTATAAATTGAGGAATTCTGTCACTCGGTATAGCAAAGCTCATGGAAACAATTAGCATTGAAATTTGAGAATTTGGGAAGCCGGCTATAAAAGTATATTTTGTTTGTATTTCATGCTTCAATCAACTGTCAGCAGAGAATGGGAGCATGGGAGCTGTAAAACAATGTATAGAAACATGATAACCTGCAGAACAACCACAAACGGGGGAAAAAAGGAGAAAAGAAAACTCAGAATATTGGATGTGGTTCAAAAAGCCACACAGAAAAATTCATCAGTAAGTTCTGATGAAGTAGTATTGAACAAAGAGAATTCATTATTCTTTTTCCCAGCCACACAGTTCAGATAAAGAAATCTCTAGGACTAAGGTCATGTAAATATTATGACAATCAGCTGGGAAACAGACCATCTGTCCTTTTTGACATGATGGCTGAGTTGTCAGTTTGTCCTTTGGATGCTGTAATCATTGCACGTATCTCAAATGACCACAAGAAGTGAAAACCAAAGACCAGCCTTCACCCTACACAGTGAAATGTGCCATTTGGCAAGACAGCGGCCTCCCAGACCACACCAGCACTTTCGGTCTATGACCACCAATGATAGTGCTGCAGGCAACAAGCAGCCGAGCATCATCCAGTCCTGAGAGGTCCACCTGATTTTTGTGTTTTGCTTCCCATGCTGCAAATGCATTCATCTCCTAACTACCTGATCAAACTGAGGTCCCAGTTAAAGTAGCTGATATGAAGAGTTCGGATTTTATGGAAATGTTTTCACTAGCCAACACAAATACATTCATACAGTAATTTTTTAAGTACATTATTCTTTGTCTAGTTTGCATTTTGCTTATTTTGTCAGGGACGAGAAAAATTCTTTCTGGCCAAAATGAAAAGTATTCAAAAAGAAAACATGAAAGAAAAAGAAACAGTTGCTAGAACATTTTATTCAGACCTCTTCCTGAAATTTTATCTGGAAAGTCATTTTAGAAAACATGACACATAATCTGCTAAAAATTTTAAAAGTGACTGGGAATTTTTATTATCAATCCCAATGTTCTCACCAAAACTTTCTCTTCTAGCTCTAAGGGCCAAATTCTGCATTGACAAATGCTTTTCTTCCCACAGCCTCTCTGGATTTCATGGTGGATAAAGTTATTCCAAGATTTTAGAAATTGGATGACTTTTTGGTTCATAATGATTTTGTGAGAAATGATATTATTCCTTGAAGAGAGCAGTGAACTGAGATCTAATTTCTCAAGTGACATTTTTTTCTGGCCCAAAAAATTTATTAAATTTTCTTGGCACCATAGAAATGTTTGTTTCCTACCTGTATTGCTTAGTGTGGCAGAGAGAAAGAAAAAAAAAGCTGGGTTTTGAAATTAAACTGGGAATTGAGTTCTAACTTGACCTCTTGCTAGTTTCATGAAAGCTGTATAACAACTCTGAAATCTAGTTTTCTTTCTTTTCTCTTTCCCTTTCCTTTCTCTTTCTTTTTTCTTCCTTCCTTCCTCCCTCCCTTTCTTCTTTCTTCCTTCCTCTCTGTCTCTTCTTCCCTCCCTATCTATCTATCCATCTATATAAGTTATCTAGAACTATCTACATCAAAGGATTATTGGGAGGAATAAGTATATGAGAAGCACCTCCAACAGTGTATAAAATGTAGCATGTCCTCCATAAGCATTAGTTTCTTTTCATTCCACCACTTTGCCATCTAAGCAACCCCAGTTTGTTGATGTGCAGAACATTTAAGTAGGCTTCTCATATTTTGACATGCATCAGAATCACCTGGAAAGTGAAGACTTGTTAAACGCAGATTCATGTGCCCCACCCCCAGAAATTCTGATTCAATAGGTCTGGGGGTAGGCCTGAGAATTTGTACTTCTAACAAATACCCAGGTGATGCTGATGCTGCTGGTCCATGGACACATTCTGAGTGTCATTGATCATTCTAACAGTTGGCAATCAAGTTTCATCTCTTGAGCCAACTGCAATTGATTGGTGTGCTCTGCTCAGAAGATTCTGAGGCCATTTCAGGCCTGGGTGAGATTGTATTTTTGAAGTGTTGAGTATTTAACGTCTCTATCCTCCCTGCAATAACTTTTTTTCCTCTTTCTTACTACTTGCCCATCTCTCAGTTAAAATGCTAAATCAACCTCAAGTTCCAGCAACCTCAAAACAGCAGTCCTCACATACAATCAGGACAGTGCAGAATTGCTCCATCCACTTCCTGGTACCAGACCTCCTTTCAATCCCAAAGATACCTATGGGACAGTCAGGGATGAATGCCCATACATTTTTATCAGCCACAGAGAACTCATGAAGTCCAGAAAAATAAATAATAATATGAACAACAACATCTGACCATGTGCCAGACTCTCAGATACATGTTTTAATATACATTATTTTATTTAATTCTCCCAACAGTTTTATGAAATAAGCATTCATATCCCAGTTCAGAAATAAGGAAATGATGCTTAGAGAGTGTTCCCAAGTAATTTTCCCAAGGTCATCCAGAAAGTATGTAAAATATTTCTAACCCCAAAGTCTATGTTTTTAATCCCTACAGAAGTAGGAGATGGGAACACTGAAACACTTCTCTCGTTCTTAGAAAAAAAACCTGTTGTCCTTCTGGGGTTAGGATTTGTTTTTGTTTTTCATAAAATGGATGAAATCCATCATTCTTATATGTCATATTCAAGTGAAGTATTGAACACATATGTAAATAGCATTCTGTGCAATTATAGAGTCACCTCTCCTAAATATAAATAACGTATACATGCTCTGGCTTAGTCTTCTTTAATAACTTTGTTATCAACTGTTCTTACTTTGGAAGTACCTCATGGAAAAAGCAAAAGCAACACATTTTAACTCGGGTCTAACGATTTTTGTTCATCTCCAGGTTTTAAATTTAATGCATGTCCCAGTGCTTTGCTAGGCTTCAATATTAGATGTCCTTTTTACTTGTAAGGCATCAGGGTCATTTTTCATTAAAGATTTCTTGCTTCTGCATGTTCATTATCAAATTAATTTAATTTATGTATATCCATGCATGATTCACTCCTTAGTTTCAAGAAAAAGCATATAAAAAGTGGGTCAGTTCATTGGTGAATTATGTGTATACTAGGAATAATTTAATATTACTGCTTAATAAAGAAAGGACTGCTATAAAGATTATTCTGTTGAAACTCTAGAGAATTTAGCTAGTGGTAAAAGCAGGAGTTGTCTCCTCCGGCCCCAGGTGTCGTTATGTTTATGAAAATAGATAATCAAAGCCATTTTGAAATGTCATTCGTTCTATTCCTTTTATGTTTGGGAAATTTCTGCTTTGAAATAATGTATTTGTGTTGATAGAAATTAATTTGGCACTTGCAAAAAGTGCTCCAAGGATAGTACTATCAGTTGTTTTTAAGCTTTCTTACTCTTTTGGACAACTCACATTGTCCTGAGCACCACGAAGGGAAATAGCCTGGTATTTGTTTTGCTCTGCACCTTACAGAGCTGTCTTTGAGATCAAAGAGATTCCTGTGTGAGAAGGAGGTCCACAGAGTACAGGGTGAACAGACAGCTGATGCCAAACAGTCAGGGGAGTCTGATTGCAGAGACCAACCTCCAAGTCACCAAAAATATCATCAGCTGACTTACGGAAACAAGAATCACAGGATTATAGAGTTTTGAAGCCCAGTGGTACATTAGAGAAAACCTAGCCTGACATTTTTATTTCACAACTGATTATCCTGAAGGGGAAAGAGCATCCCAAGGCCACAAAGCCAATTGCAAAAAATGTTTATTAAGATAATCACAAATCATGCTACCAGAAACCTTTAGAATCCTGGGCCAAGTCAGAAATTGCCAGAATAAAAATCAAGTGACACATTCACCATTAAGCAGCCAAGCATAGGTGTGGAAGAGCTTCAAGATGCTAAATGGAGGAAGAAAACTAAGAGTGAAGATTCTTTTGCAAAAAAATGGAAATAAGACTCATCATCATACTTTTAAAATTTATGTCTATAAGCGTCTTAAGAATGAATTAGAGAAACAGTCACTGAAAAGGTGAAAAACGCCTTTCTACTATAACATCTTTTATTCTACTTAGAAACATCTTTGAACAAAGTGTATCTGGTTTCCATGGTGACTTCTAGGGAGATAAATTCAGCAAAGGACCTATGAAAAGATGACTGGTCACCAGGAGAAAAGAAGCATTAAGACAGGATCCTTTCTGAAAAGACTGGGAGGACACAAAAGAGAAATTTTGCCAACTTTACATGGTGTGATATCCAGCACAATGTGATACTGTACCTGGCTTAACCACAAGACTTACGAAGTTGAGACCATGATTCTAAAATGGACCCTATTCAAGTAAATCTACTCTAGAATTTGAGTCTACAAATACGGTGTAAAGCTTCAGGTTAATATGCACACACTGGCAAATAATACCCCCAGAATTAACTCAAAATTCTACAGAAGGAAACTTAAATTGTCATATTTAGCAGTACAGTGAGTAAATATTTGCGTTCCTTGCCAATTGATGGTGTAGGTACTTAAACAGTATAGGTACCTGTTTACTTATAAGGCTGGTATTGATTCCCTTGTTGCTATGGGAGACGGTTAAAGTTGATTTCACACTCTAACCACCGATATCTCTACTCTGGGAGGAGTGGATGGCTTCTATTACTAAAAGCCAGGGTGTTCTCTATGTGATCAGGCCCTGCCAGTGTGTGTGTCTGAATCATTTCTAACAATGTTAGTGTTACCCTAGGTAACCAGGAATTGTTTTCTTTTTTGGATATCATACATGTTTACACTGGCATGCATGCCAGTATTCAAAGGGAGGAAATGATAATATAAAATTAGCAACTAGGTGCTTTGGTAGTATCCTATGTGAACCATTCACTATTTCCTGAACATCCACACTCTTTCACACCTATGTTAATTGCACACTCCATCCTAGCTGCTTAGAATATCCTTTCTTTTCCCAACAATGCATTCCTATTTACCCTTGAAGACTCAGTGTCCTTTATCTTTCCTTTAGTATCAGAGAATACTATATGTATAGCATTACAAATTGCTTTTCTCATTTAACAATATATTTAGGAGATTATTCCATACTCCATCATTTTATAGCATCATATATAGATGTATTTTTAACCCACTACAAGTTTTCCACAGGGTCACATGACATGATCTATTTAACCAACCTCTTATTGAAAGATATTAGTTGGGGCCAGCCCGGTGGCGTAGTGGTTAAGTTTGTGTGCTCTGCTTCGGCAGCCTGGGGTTTACAGGTTCAGATCCCGGGCACAGACTTACACACTGCTCATCAAGCCATGCTGTGGCAGCGTCCCACATACAAAATAGAGGAAGATGGGTACAGATTTAGCTCAGGGCCAATCTTTCTCACCAAAAACAAAAAAAAGATATTAGTTGTTTCCACTGTTTGTGCAGTTACACAAAAGGCTGCCAAGATTGTATTTTGTGTGTATGTGTCTTTGAATACATATGAAAGTATAGCTAGAAATTACTGGGTTAAAGAGCATATTTATTTTAAAAAACTACATCTTTTAAATTTATCTCTGTTGAGCTTCACCTTATTCGTTTCAACCACTCTGCCAGCCTGTTTTGTGATGCCACCATTCACAGCATTAACCCCCACCTCCCCGCCTTCTGCTTGTGTTTTTCCACAGAGTGCAGCGGTTGTCTTCTTCATTCATGTTTCTGGTGGCAATGAACACTGGCCAGGGCCTGCCCACTTTAGATCCTGTGGCCCTGCCCATTCTGACAGAATGTCCCATGTGGCTTGTTTCCGAGGCTCAGTTTCCTGCCTCTGAGCTCTGAAACAAGCTTAGGAGGACTCTCCCACATAGGAGCTAAAAATGGGGATGTCTCTGTTGTATTTAAATGAGTGGTGTTCGCCTCTCAGCACTCATCCTGCCTTCTCATGGTTGTTTTCGTCAGCTGTATAATCAATCCTCGTGAGTCATATCTTAACTACTAAGGGAAAAGGAGAAGAAGGAACAGCTGAGGGAAACAGATTCCTCACTTAGTTTATAAAATCCACTGACTAAATGAACAGAAGTTCCAGGTTTGTTTTCCCACCAACTGATACTTGGATGTTATGGAGTCGTCTGATTTCTCAAATGCGTTCAGAAAAACTTTCTTTTTTGTTTTTCTTTTCTTTAAAGTAGTAACTTTATTTGTTGAAAAGTAAAATTGATCAAGTCAATGAACTTAATCCCTTTTGCCCTTCTCTTTATTCCTTACTATGGTCATCTTATTTTCATCTGCAGATGATTCAGATTTATTCTAATTCCTTACCACATCCTCCCAAATCTTTTCCCCAAATCTTTTTAATTGGGATACGTTGCCTAGACATACCCACAGAGCTATGGCCCAGGGCACAAGAGATGTCCAACCCTCTAAGGAGGGTAAAAGGGTGGGGTAGGCAGGAAGAGACAGACTTCTTTAAAATCACAGCGTGTCTAGACTCATGCCCAAATACATCGGTTCATGATAAAGTAGTAAGTAGGACTTTTGTGGAAAAATATATGGTAGAGAAAACAATACAGAAGCTCACATCCTTTG
Organism: Tapirus indicus; assembly: GCA_031878705.1. NCBI lineage: Eukaryota > Metazoa > Chordata > Mammalia > Perissodactyla > Tapiridae > Tapirus > Tapirus indicus. The sequence continues at coordinate 8,933,547 of CM062933.1, forward strand.
AAAATTGGATGTAGCACAGGGTTCAAGAATTGTGTGGCCACAGGTTGTTTACATGTGGTCTACGCATTTTCTTAACGAAATCCTGTACTTAAGTGTATATAGGTTCAGCCAGAAAACAGAAAGCTCAATGTCCAAGTTGTTGCAATGCCAGAAGAAAATTACAGGGTGTTTCCATGTTTGAAAGATCACTAGTTTTCACTATTGGTTTTGGGCAACGAATTATCCATAAATAAAAACCTTAGAGACCTCTGACCAAAAACATATACTGTGTTTACAAAAAGTACAAGTTCATTGAGTAGCCCCTCCTATTACAAAAGATCAAGTGTACTCAATTAGGAAAAAAGAATTAGAGGAACTGAAGGCAATGAAGTAGTTTTGGAAACATTCTGCCAACACATTCTAGAGTTTCCTTTCCAATTGATTAATTTCTGTTATTAAGAAAAACAGGAAAAAGCTTTTAATAACTAATTTTATTTAGACAGGTCTATAAATAACAATGACTTTCACTTATTTCTTGCTTACTCTGTGCCAGGCACTATACTAAGAAGCTAACGTGCGTCATCCCATATAAGCCTCACAGTGATCCTGTTTGTTGGTCAGCACAGGCTCTGCAGCGGTGACAAATAAACCCAGACATCTCAGCACAATTAACAACACAAAAGTTTTTTCTGATCCAATGTGGGTCAGATATATTTCCAGGGTGGTTGTCTTCCGCTTCCAGATCACTCCAACAGGGGACAGCTGAAGATTGCACAGCAGCTAGAAAATTCTTTGGACTATAAGTGATACACATCACTTTTACTCACAGCCCACTGGCCAGAATTAGTCATATGTCCAGGCATAAATGCAAAGGAGCTTGGAAATGAGAAGAAGCATATGATTAGTGAGCAAAAAAAATGTCTTTTCCATTATTCTGTAGAGTAGACATTATCTCCATCTCATAGATGAAGAAACTGAAGCATATCTATAGATTCTAAGCTAAGAAGAAGTGAATCTGGAATTCAAGCCCTAACCTCCAACCAGCTGCTCAAATCCAGGAGCCATCTTTGTTTTGCAAATACTGGTAATGGTGTCTTATTCACTTTTGTACCTTATATAATAAATTCTGCATAATGAGAGATCATCAAATGATTTGAATGTACATATAATATGACTTTTTATGAATTAGGTCATGTAATTATTTCTTAACTCCTCAATTAGAATATAATTGACAGAGTCCCATGCTTTTTATCTCTACAATCCCAAACACAGAACTCATTGTAAGTGCTTAATAAATCTGTGTTTGACTGACTGAAACAGTTTTCAGCTTCACTGTAATACTTTCCATTTGGGTTAGATACTTGTGTTTTTACCTTCTGTTAGCAGTAGGATAAATAAAGGCAAAGGCCTTTCCAGAAAAAAAGAGGTCTACTTATTTTCATTTTTCTAGATTTGCTTGATGGTTTTCAATTTGTGTAAAGAAAACAGCATTTAAAAATTATCAAGTGGGGCCGGCCCAGTTGCATAGTAGTTAAGTTTGTGTGCTCTGCTTTGGCAGTCCAGGGTTCACAGTTTCAGATCCTGAGTGTGGACCTATACACTCCTCATCAAGCCATGCTGTGGTGGTGACCCACATACGAAATAGGGGAAGATGGGCACAGATGTTAGCTGAGGGCTAATCTTCCTCAGCAAAAAGAGGAGGATTGGCAATGGATGTTAGCTCAGAGCCAGTCTTCCTGACACACACACACACACAAAATTATCAAAGGCTGACATATACCATAAAGTAGCAGAAATGGAAACATTGCTAGCAATCATCATGATTTTATATGATTTGGCTTTTGTGTCCTTTTTTGGGGGGCAGGGGGGGAAGACTAGCCCTGAGCTAATCCTCCTCTTTTTGCTGAGGAAGATTGGCCCGGGGCTAGCATCCATGCCCATCTTCCTCCACTTTATATGTGGGACACTTGTCACAGCATGGCTTGATAAGCAATGCATAAGGCTGCACATAGGATCTGAACCCACAGACCCTGAACTGCTGAAGCAGAGCACGTGAACTTAATCACTATACCACTGGGCCAGCCCCTTTTGTGTTTTTAACACATTATTTCAGTTTCCAGGATAGTTGTGATTTTGCATGAGTTTTTACCAAATTTCTTCTACTTCCTTTGTATATTTTTTATTTTCTATTCTTTCTCATATGCTTCTAGCCTCTTATATTGCTTTTTTACATTTCTTCAACTCTCCTCTGCTATATTATTTTTTTAAATAATGTCCAATCTAGTGTTTATATACTATTTTGTTGTTTTTTTCTCAATTGTTCCTTTTTTCTCAGTTGTCCAGATGTTTTCACTTTACAGCTTCCACTAGATCTCTTTGTACCCCCAATATCCCTAATACTGTTCTTAGTACCAACCTGTACTTACCTGATACTTGTGGACTTAGAGGGTGGTGGCATCAACTTTTTAGAACTTCTTTCCTAACCTATGTTCACTTTCTTTATTTTTTTCCAAGTTCTATGAAATGTTTTTTTCTATCCTTTCTTCTGTTCTTCCAAAGAGATGGTAGTTTCCTCTAACATCCCATTTTTAATTATGTAATGCCTTAATTTACAAATGCCCTGTTTGTGATATGTCTTTATCACTTACTTTCTATATAACTTCTGTATAGCTAATGAACAAATGTTCTTTTTTGCCCTTCCTATTATGTCTCCTTGTATAATTTCATCTATTGATACTTAAGCACTTTGGATAAAATGACTAGGTAATTAAAGCTGCTTGAGCATAAGTTGTTTTGTTGTTGTTGTTTTTATGTTCAAACATGATTAAAGTTGAAGACATCAATGATGTCACAATGAATTTCTTTTTAACTAATGAGTTACTTCCTTAAAATTGTCAAGCTAATTAGCTGGAACCTCAGCACTGGCATTACAATGGTTGTCACAAAAATAAGTCTTTAAAAATTTTTTTAACAAATATGTATTGGGTGCCTACCAGGACCCAGGCATCATGTTGTGCACTAGAGTCACATCAGAGAAATATGTAGATAACATGCAGACCTTCATAGATCTTACATTCTAGTTAGGGAGAAAGAAAATAAAAATAAAGCAAACCAAGTTATAAAAGATTATGAGTCAAAGAGTTATGTGATTTAGAAAACAAAACCAAAAACTTAAGGTATCTGCACTCTCAGTAGTGGCGTCAGGAAAGATTTACCTGAGGCAGGTACATTTAAGCTTCTCTCTAGTAGACAAGAAGGTTCTTATATCCTCTTGTTGGATTGTTCCGTTGATCCCTATGTAGTGCCCTTCTTTGTCTCTTCTTACAGTTTTTGTTTTAAAGTCCATTTTGTCTGAGGTAAGTATTGCTACCCCAGCTTTCTTTTATTGCCATTTGCATGGGGTATCTTTTTCCATCCCTTCACTTTCAGTTTGCTAGTGTCTTTAGGTCTGAAGTGTGTCTCTTGTATGCAGCATATATATGGGTCTTGTTTTTTTATCCAATCAGCCTTTTGATTGGAGCATTTCATCCATTGAAATTTAAAATAGCTATTGATATGTATGTACTTACTGCCATTTTGTTACTTTTTTTCTTGGTGTTTTAATAGTTATTCTCTCTTCCTTTCTTCTTCTCTTGCTCTCTTCCCCTGTGGTTTGATAGCTTTCTTTGGTATTATGTTTGGGTTCCTTTTGCTTAGTTTTCTGTGTATTTATTATAGGTTTCTGGTTTGTGATTACCATGAGGTTCATATATGACAACCTATGTATATAGCAATCTATATTGAGTAAATGGTCTCTTTAGTTTGACCTCTATCTGAAAGCTCTACTTTTTTACTAGCCTCCTCCCACATTTTGTTTTTGATATCATATCTATCTTTTTGTGTGTGTGCATTTGTATCTGTTACTCTCTTATCATGGAAATAGATAATTTTTTCATATTTGTGGTCTTCTCTTTCCCCCTTAAATAAGTCCCTTTAGTATTTCTTGTAGACTGGTTTCTTGGTGATAAACTCCTTTAATTTTTGCTTGTCTGGGAAACTCTTCATCTCTCCTTCCATTTTGAATGATAACCTTGCCGGGTAGAGTATTCTAGGCTGTAGGTTTTTTCCTTTTTGCACTTTAAATATGTCATGCCACTCTCTTCTAGCCCGTAAGGTTTCTGCAGAGAATTCAGCTGATAGCCATGTGGGGTTTCCTTTGTATGTAACTTGTCTTTCTCTTGCAGCTTTTAGGATTCTCTCTTTATCTTTAATTCTGGATGTTTTAATTATGATGTGTCTTGATGTGGGCCTTTATGGGTTTACCTTATTTGGTGCTCTCAGTGCTTCCTGTACCTGGATTTCTGCTTCCTTCCTTAGGTTAGGGATGTTTTCAGCTATTATCTCTTCAAACAGATTCTCTGCCCCTTTGTCTCTCTCTTCTCCTTCTGGGACCCCTATCACACAGATGTTAGTGCACTTGATGTTGTCCCAGAGATCCTTTAGACTATCTTCACTCTTCTTAATTCTTTTTTCTTTTATCTGTTCAGCTTGGGTGATTTCTTCTAGTCTTTCATCCAGCTTGCTGATCCGTTCTTCTGTATCCTCTACTCTGCTTTTAAGTCCCTCTAGTGAATTTTTCATTTCCAGTATTGCATTCTTCATTTCTGATTGGTTCTTTTTTATGTCTTCCATTTCTTTGTTGACATTCTCACTGAGTTCATCCATTCTTCTCCCAAGATCAGTGAGCATATTTATGACTCTGTTTGAACTCTGTGTCAGGTAGATTGCACATTTCTGTTTCATTTAGTTCATTTTCAGGGGTTTTGTCCTGTTCCCTTACTTGGAAAGTATTCCTTTGCCTCCTCATTTTGCCTCTTTCTCTGTACTTGTTTCTACGTATTAGGTAGGTCAGCTACATCTCCTAATCTTGGAGAGGTGACCTTATGTAAATGATGTCTTATGAGGCCCAGCAATGTGCTTTCTTCTCATCACCAGTTCCAAATGTTCCAGGAGTGACCCCTGTGTGGGCTACTTGTGTCCTTCTGTTGTGGCAGTGTTGCTTTTACCAGAAGTGCCCAGGGAGGCTGAGCTGTCACCCTGGCCAGCTGGTTGTAATGCTCAGCTGTGTGTGGTTGTTGTAGGCCCTTTAATTTCTTTATTGGGTGTGAGCAGCCCCAGCACAGTTGACTACTGCAAGGTCTAATAGCACATTCTTGTTGCAGTTTTTCTATTAAATGAGTAGGCCCCCAGTGTGACTGGTTGTTAGCCTCAGGGGCTTACAATTGCTATAAGCCTTAGCCTATTAGGCTCTTGTCAGCTCTCAGAGGGTTGCAGCTGGGTGGGGCTGGCCCCAGGCACAGAAGCAGCCAATTGTTTCAGGCTTTGGAGGGTGGGGCTGATCCCCTTTGTGGCTGTTTGAGAAGCACAAGTTTTCTGCAACTGAGAAGCCCCACTACCCATGGGGCCTCACACAGTCAACACAGTCCTGCCTGATGTGCATATCCCCAACCCTCTAAAGTGGACCCAGTCGCTCCAAGGCAGGGGCCCCTCACTCTCTACCCACTCCTTGGGCCTGCCCTGCCCCACAGAGGTGGACCCACTTGCCAGGCTGCAGAGAGAATCCAGGCAGCTCTTTTAAGCAGGCCCACAAGTTGCCCGAGGCCCACTTGTTGTTGGGTGGGGCCAGTCCCTAGGGTGGACTGCTTTCCTTGGCTGTGCTGGATTAAATTGGTTCTCTAGAGGGTGGGGCAGACACTGGGCTAGCAGGCCACAGGGAGAATTCTAATGGCATCTGCCAGTGTCTGTGTCAGCACGCCCTCACCAGGTCACAACAATGGCCACTACCATGGTCCCAGTCCCTCAGGGGGTCTCACCTCTCACTCAGATGCACCCAGAGCCTATTAGGTAAATCACTTTTCACCAAAGGACTGTGCACCTTTCTCTCTGGTAATTTTAGGTTGCTTTCCGAAATGGGTGAATTTGTGTGTGGGCCCTTTAAGAGCAGCTTTAATTTCTTTGTGTCCTAGCTTTTCTGGGGGTATTCCCCATAATTGTTAGTAGCCAGCAAAGCCAAATATTATGACACTCATCTCAGTTGTGGTGGGTCCAAAAAATGCCAATAGCAGCAATGCTCCCCGGCTCAGGTCCCCCTCATCCAGGGAAGGCTGTGTACCTTTGGATTGCTCCCGGGCAGCTGTGAAGTGTTGCAGGTTGTGGAGGTGGCATTTTTTTCTCTCTAGAGGGGAATTTCTGCTTCTTCCACCTCAGTTAGTCCTGTCATTTGTTGCAGGGGTTCCTCTTATCCAGTTTTCAGTTCTCTCTGAGCATAATTTTTCCAAGATTCATTGTAAATCTGCTGTGTCTGTGGGAGGAGGTGAGTTCAGAGTTGGCCTATGTCATCATCTTGACCTGGAATCAAGAAGGTTCTTGAAGTGTGAATAACATGGGGTCTTGAGGAGGAAAAGAACTCATTTGTATTGAGAGGAGTTTGAATTTTATTATGCTGGAAATGGGAAGCCCTTGAGTTTTAAACAGGGAAGTAGCATGATTCTATTTATGTTTGCATCAACTTGTATTTATTAAGCACCTATTATGTGTCAAGCACTGTTCTAGGCATTGGGAATACAGCAGTAAACAAAACAGACACAAATATCTGGTGGCATAAAGATTTCTTCTAGTGTTTTAAAAATATCCTAGTGATTGCTGGGTGGAGAAGGAAGTGGGGCAGACAAGATTATGAGAAGACGAATAAGAAATCTGTCCCAGAAGTCCCGTGGAGAGATGGTGAATGCAGGAGTCCAGTTGAAAGACTCATCTACCCTGGAATGATTTTATGAATAAGATGATTTGAATACATATCCCCTGTCTTTTAGAATCAAACCAGGGCAAAATTGCAAAGTACAAAGGTAGAAAGTAATATACAATGAAGAATATACACTGATCATCAAATCAAGATATACTGTATGCAGATGGGTTAAAGATCTTAACATAGATAGATAAATAAAACCATAAAATATAGAGGAATATTTTCCCAGTCCTGGGGTGGGGAAAGCCTTTGTAAGCATAATGTGAAACACAAAAACAATAAAGGAAAAGAATGAAAGGTTTGACTACATAAAAATTTAAAAACTTCTGTAAAGCAAAGACACCATAAATGTAGTTTAAAAACAACAACTTGAGGGGTGGGAGGGAGCTGGCAGCACACATACAAAGAGTTAATAGATAATACAGAAAGACCTCCAACAAATCAATGCAAAGCATTTGCTGGGAACACATTTTAATTTCTGTCAATGTTAGCAAGACATATTCCATCTAACCTCAATGCCTGCTACTATGCTCATTCGACAAAGTTCAACAAATATTTATTTAATGCCTAACATGTGCTAAGTGCTAGGGACATCAATATGAACAAAACAGAGTGTACCACTCTCTCATGTAACTAACAGTTTAGATTTTATACATATATGATAAAAACATTTAATAATAATCTTAGATGCTATAGGATCATTTCTCTACATCCCTAATAATAACAAATGATCTCAATGTCTTTATTTTTCTTTCCTCACAGTTCTATGATTATTTCCATTTTTCTTTGGAAATATAGTTCTTACACTATGGAGTTCCAAAATGGGGTTACGGGTATTTTTTGAAGGAATGCTTCCTGTTTCCTAATTAATCATCCTTTTAACAAATTTATTGAGCTCACACTCTGTACCAGGCTATAATATGTGGTAGGACTATAAGGTGAGTAGATATGGTTCTTGCTCTCAAGGAACTTACAGCTTAGGGGGAACACAGACTAATAAATCAGCAAGTATGGAGTGGTAGGTACACACTATGCTAGAGGAACATATGGGACTGGATAGGAATGCAGAGAAGGGACATCTAAATGACACTCAGGGGGAATGGAAAAAGTCCATGGCTTCTGGGTTGATGTGGTAAAATTTAGTCAAAATTTTGAAGGACAATTAGGTTTCAGCCAAGTGAAGAAGGGGGGACATTCTCAGCAGAGGGACTAGAGTGTGCAGGGGCTCACAATAGTGAAACAATATGATGTGTTTGGCAAATTGCTAAAAAGTAAAGTGTCCCTGATAATGAGGGCAGTAAATGAGGTTAAAAGGCAGATGGGGAAGCTATGCTGAGGATTTTAAAAAGTATTCTGAAAGCTATGGGAGCCAATGAAGAAATTTAAGCAGGGGTCTGCTAAGATCCATTTAAATTTAACAATAATTACCCTGGAAGTATTGTGGAAGGCATAAATTGCATAAATTCATTTCAAAAGTGATGGGAACGGAAGGAAAATAAGGTTGGATCAGCTGTGATGCATATGAGAAAATCTTAAAACATAGTCAATGACCTATTGGAAGGGAGAGAGGGAGGATAAATGAAAGAGAAGGGTTCGAAATGACTCCAAGTTTTCTAGTCTTGATACTGCAGTGAATAATGGCTCCATTCATGAAAATAAGGCATATAAAAAGAGAAAGTTTAGAAGTAAAGACAATAAACTACATTTGGTCACGTTGGATTTAAGGTGACTCAGCTATGTAACTGAATATATCCAGGAGGTTATTCAGTATTTGGGTCTGGAGCTCAGGAAAGTTGCTGGACTGAACATTCAGATTTCTTGTCATACAAATGGTAACAGAAGTCATGGGTTAATATAAGACCACCCAGGGAGAACATGTTGAGTGAGAAGAATGGATATATTAGAAGGGACTCCTGAGAAGTCAACTTGGAGTGAGTGGAGGAAGAGTAGCCAGAGGAACGTAAGAATCAGAAATCTATAATGACACAAAAATCTGTGGAAGAATTTTAGGATATGTCACTGACACAAGGTCAATAAAAATATAAATTTGTCTTTTCTTCATGATTTCTCTAAGCAATGTCATTTAGTTTCATGGATTTAAGTATTTCTTGTATGTAGATGATTCCCAAGTGTTTATCTATATACAGTCATTGGCTCTTTTCTAAATCTCTATTACGCATTCCAATTACATTCTAAAATTCTCTATTAGTCTCTAAAAAGCAATATAATTAGTAATAAGATTACGGACTCAGGAGCCGGGCTGCCCTTATTTGATCCCTGTTCCTTCACTTACTACTAAGTAGAGCTTAGCTCAACTATTTAGCCTTTGTATGCCTTGGTTCTTCATCTGTATAATGGATATAATAATAATACCTAATTCACAGGATTATAACAAGGATTAGATGAGTTAACACATGCAAAGTGATTAAAACAGTACCTGGCACAGACTGAGCACACAATAATTATGTAAAAAAATCAAATATATCAACTTTTTTCTGAAACTTCCTATTTCTATATTTACTCTCTATATTAACGGCCTCACCATCTTCCAATCACTCAGGCTGCAATTTTGATGTCATCCAGTGAAATGTGAGCTCTGTGAGGGTTAGGAGTGTGCCTGCCTTGTCTACTGCTCTGTTGGCACCATCTAAAGTGTGCTTCACACTGAATGCTCAATGAAGATCTGTCGAATGAATGAATGACTCAATTATTCCTTCCCTCCCTTACTCTTAACACCCCAGCTGTTAAAACCTATTGATTCTGCATCTATAATATCATTCACTTTTCTATCTTCTTTTTCCACAGTCTCTACTCTAATTCAGATTCTTGTTACCTTTAGGTTGACTACTATAAAGCCGCCTAACCGGCCTCCCTGTGTCTATTCTTTCTCTCCACCCAGGCTCCCCTTTTTCCTTTTCACCCTTTCCTCTCACTCACACACACACATTTCCATGAAACACACTGCCACTAGATTACCTTCTTAAAGCAATTCTGATTCAAATATAGACTTGTTACCCTAGAATTCAAGGCCTTTTTTGATACCATTCTAATCTATTTCCCAGTCTTAGGTCCTGAATTAGATCAGAGAACTAAAATAAAAATACATAATAAATGTTCATTGCCATGTATGTTAAATGACAAAAACATAGTAAAGAAGGTGAGTGTTATCATGTCTTCTGGGAGAGATTCCTGTGGATTGGTGCAACTGAGCAGTGTTTATAATAATAGGTAGTTCTGGATTAAGCCTTTAGAGAAGGGAAGAACTCAGGTAACCAAAACAATAAAGGAAGGGTATTCTAGGAAGACAGAAAGACTATGCAAATATAGGAATGCTTAGGCACATACCTGGACCAGTAGTAGATTTGAGATATTTAAAGAAGGCAAGTTAGAAAGCATGGTATCTGAACTATGATGATGGAGTTCAAACAGGAGGCAATTGAAGACTCAAGTAACATATCAGAGAAAGAATTCATTGATCTTAGTGGTGTATCTAATGTTAATAAAAAGGAGAAAGAGAAATCTAAAATGATTTTGAGCTATTGGGAGTATTGATAAATATGGGGCCATACAGAGAGAAAGTTGTTTGAAGGCAAAAGAAGATAAATGCAGATTCAGAAGTGTTAAGTTCCAAGAGACAAGGGCCCCAGGGGAGATATTCAGTGGGGAAGAGCTTGAGGTCAAGTGAGCATTGTGGGCTGGACCGGAATTTTGGACACATCTAAACAGAGGGTTGTTGTAACCTTGAAAATAGCAAAGATCCTTGAGAAAAAATTTAAGGAGAAATTTGCAACAAAAAATATGTCCATCTTGAGGACTTGAAGACAAAAGGAATCTATCGTGGAAGACAAATCCATTGCAATAGTGAAAGAAAACAGAGAGAGCAATTTCATCTATGTTAATGGAGAAAAAGAGCTTTTAAAGGAATCATCAACAGTGTCAAAATTATTGGGTAGAGGTGGAAGAGAATAAGCATTGGAGAGGTCATAGATTAAGAGCCTAATGGTAATCTTGAAGAGAACAATGTACACAGAAACAAAATCACATTCATTTATTTTATAAATAACTATTGAACATCCACTAAGTACAAGACAGACTGAGCTGAATACTAGAGTCATAACAGGGAACAAAATAGGTGAGGTCCCTAATTTTAGAAATCTTATACTTTAGATGGTGAAATGAACAGGTAACCAGATAATTAGAATATTATATATATATATATATAATAAAACGTAGTTCTGGATTGAACCTTTAGAGAAGGGTAGAACTCAGGTAAGCAGAACAGTAAGAGAAGGGTATTCCCTTATATATATAATGATTAGAATGTGATAGGTGAGGGCTAAGGCAGTGTCTATGAGAGCCCACAGAAAGGCTCAGGGAAGTTGTTAGTGTTATGTTGTTGTTATTGCATTGTTTTTTGGAAAAACTGATGCCCAAGCCAGACAGTGAAGGATAAATTGGAGTGATTTGAGTGCTGAGTTGATGGAAGAGAGAAAAAAGTAATCCAGGAAGAGGAAAATATGTTCGAAGACCCTGAGGCATGAAAGGACGTGATGAGAACACAGAGTGGAGAGATAGGACATCAGTAGAGGTCAGATTGTGCAGGGTCTTGTGAACTGAGTTAAGGATTTTCAACCAGGCCACTGACTGAGGGCAAATATCGGGTTGGATTGAGAATAGAAGTGCATGTTCTAAAGACCAAAAGTTTCAAATAATGATGGTGGAGAGACCATTATGTTGTCAACAAAGATGAACATGGATTTTGTTTTGCTCAGTAAGGGCCCAACTAATGTTAGGTAACCTGAATGTATGATGGACTAAGTTAGCAAATGCTACAAAACTTTATCCAGCAATGGTAAGTGACCTAAGAGGATTAAGACTCTAAGCATGCTTTGGGGCTAGGGATTAGTATGACAGTCAGAGTGGAAAGTAATGAATCCTTATAGATAAATAACCATGTTGGAACTGCCTACCTTTGGCTTATATTATCCCAAAATGAATTATCCAATAGCTTTTACTGGAGTAAAGGTCAAAAGCTGATTTGGGGGAGAGAAGAAAGGCAGCAGAGTAGAGCCAGAACCCTATAGTTCCAGAATGGAAATGGAGGTAAACAAGTAGGACAGAGCATTGACCGTCAGAGGTTAGTCACTGGAATGCATAGAAAATTCTACAATGTAAACTGAGATATCTAGAAATATATAGATGCAAATTATGATGATGGTGGCAGGGAATTTTATCTGCTTTGTTCACTAATCCATTCCCAGAGCAGTGGTGGCACACAGTAGGTTTTAATAAATCTTAGTTGAATGAATGACTGAATTTATTGATAACACTTGACAGAACATATCTGGGTAAAAGAACAAAATTACTGGAAAAAAGATCCAGAAGAAGGAAATATTTCTTTAGTTTTAATTTTGAAAGGTAGTGTTATGGACTTTGCTTAGAAATGAAGACCTAGTACAGAGAATGGGTCCAAAAGAAATGACTTTTTGAAATAATAATACACAGAATGTGAATACATCCCAAGAGCCCACAGTTTATTGACACATCTTCCCTGGTCTGTTACCTCAATGCACAGTATTGAGTAAATTTAATCTGAAAGGCACAGAACAACCCAGACTATCTTCCTCTGCAGTCTCATGTGTGTCAACAGACTTGGGCTTTAATCCTTAGCTTTGTATTTTAGCATACAAGGTCTGTTAGGAGACATTTGACCACACACAGTCAAACAAAGGCTTAACTGTTTCAACACTACCTGAATATTAGGAATTATAAACATTGACAGTAATTTACATTTCTTTAACCCATTACATTGACAAATACCCTTCGTTTTTGTCACTTTATTTGCCGGTTGGAACAACTCTCTATGTAGGCAAGACAGAGGTGCTTTCCAGATGAGTAACGAATACTTAGGAGCGTACAGGATTTACTCTGGACCACCTGATTAGAGGCTGAGCTGGGACTAGAATTTAGTGTGCTCAATCCAAACCAGCATTCTTTCTAGAACCCCACTCAGACAAATCTCCAACCACAGTTGAGTCACATTTGAGAGCATGGCTATGGCCCGTGATGCACAAACTTTCAGTCTGGTGGTTTAAATGCCAGTTGGCTTCAGTGCAGAGCTTGACCCAGTGCAGTGACCCAGTGCTGAGTCTCAGAGTACATCGTGGAAATCTGGGTATGAATCCCGAGGCAAACATAGCCCTTTTCCAGAACAGTAGGCACTGGCATCCCTTAGTGTGCATTTGGTTCAGGGAATGTAATTGCTCTGAGGTCAAGACAGAGCATCTAAGCCATAGACTTCTACCAGCTTTCTTTCATAGCACTGGGTCTGGGTAAGGTCATTGGGAGACACCAAGCAATTCACCTGTAGATGAACAGTATAAATTATTGCAAGTAGCCACTCCAAAATTACTTTATAAAGGAGTTTAAAAAATACTATGATATAAAAATAAACCCATTTTTCTATCCTTCTGTTACATATCGCAGAAAACTGATTCAATCTGATTTTATAAAGGAAAGCACATTTTGTCCCATACCGGGCGGTTGGGTTTTTAGTTCTCCTTTGCCAGCCATGAGACTTTGATCAAGGCACTTGTTTTTCCTGCACCTCAGTTTCCTTATAAGTCAAAAGAAAAAAAATGATCTCTTCCAATTCTGTGATGTCATCATTTGGGTATTTTAAATATTGAGATTTGATGGAGATATATTTTAAAACTTGAACGCTGAAAATATCTAGAGCATAAAAATAAGTTGTAGAAACACTGGATCATGTTAATACCTGTCAAAACTGGGAGTAAATAGAAATACATTGGAGCTATGACTTTTCATATCTTTTTTTTTCCCCACTCTGAGGTTTCTTGGGTCCTTATTCATTTACCCAAGAAAGCTTAATTTAGAATTGGCCTGATTCAGAGTCTTTAGGATTGGTGAGGAGAGTCTTAAGTGCCACTTAAATGCCACCTTCCATTTCCTGGGCAAGAGTGCCTGGGCTGGCACAGCCCCACAGCCCAGCAGGGCACGGTGGTTGTGGTGGAGCTGCAGAGGGGTTGCTGTTTCAGCCCCTGAAATTAGTGCCTAGAGAGCTGGAAATTCTAGTTGTCTCTGATCAGATGGTCTGGAACTGGAAATAACAGGAGTGAGAAGTTCATGAAAGAGAAGGCTACAATCCCAAGGGAAATCTGCACAAGTGCTCACACTGCTTTTGGCAGAAAGCATTTCTACTCCAGCCCTCCCTGGCTCTCTACCTCCAGACCTTCCGTCTTCTCCTGGCTATTGATATTTCATATTAAATCATGTGGCCCCTGTGTCTAGACCGCTCAGTGAGAACACTGACCCTGTCCTCGCCCCACCTCTCCCTCCTCCTCTTTCCTCTTCTTCACCTCCTTTCTCTTTGCTTTTCTTTGTCACTCCCCCTTCTCTCTGATCATAATTCCTCTAAGACAATACATACCCCAGCAATTCTCACACACTCTTTGGAATGTCAGGCAAGGAATAGTAAACACAAAACAAAAATGCACAAACTGAATCTTGAGTTTCTACATTGCCAGAGGAGGGGATATAATTTTGCATAGCAGTTGTCAGTGTCCCATTCCCTATTAAGATGCCAGGTAAATCCTACACTTTAGCAGATAGAGCAGCCAGGTAGAGAGATTCAGCCCCTTAAAAGCCACATGAGACTTCTCTCCCAGGCCCCAACACCTCATGGTCACTCATTCAGTGACTGATCAGGTGCCTTGTGAAAGTGCAATCTTCCAGTAAAAGGGGAAAATATATAATGCATGTCAGTACCAATAGTCTTTTTGCTAAAAGTACCTTTTCTTTTTAGGAGTAAAGTAAATTATGAATCCCTAAATTGCTATTCAAAACTGACACACAATCAACTCTGTCTGGGAACTAGCAGCTAGTGATTCTCAACAGTGACACAGGAGCTGATACAAACAGGGGAGATGCTGCTCCTCTGATTGCTCAGCACTGAGCTGACAAGTAAGAGGAAGGCCTGGGGTTATCTACATCAGGATAAAATGCTCCAGGAGAAGATTAACCAGAGTCTGTGTTTGAAAAGGGGAACATCAGTTAACTGACTTTCTTAACTATTTTGAGAGTGTTGGTACTAAGCAAAAGAGTGACAAGGACAGGAAGTATCTACACTCCCACCAATCTTCAAGCTGTGCCTATACATTGAGGAAAGCAGGATAATCTATAATTGTTTACATGATAAGGGGAAGCTACTCAAATATATTAGATTCCCTAGTCATATATGCTATACTTCAACCATATCAGTCTTCTTACCTTCTTCAAACCAGCCTGGCCTATTCACGACCACTAAGCTTTTGAATGCACTGTTACCTTCCCTTCTGAAATGCCCTTCTCCTCTCCAGGTTGTGGTGCGCTGTTATCCACTCTTCAAAACCAACTCAAATGTCGTTTTTGAAGGCTTTTTTTCAACAGACTCCCCTAAGCAGAGTTAGAAACTTTTTCATGGAGGTGTCCCACAAAATTGATTTCTTTCCTCTCAGAGAATTAAGCACATTCTATTATAACTAAATGTGTTATGTTGCCTCTCCCCACGTCCTCCTGCCCCACATTACCCCAGAACTTGAGTTTAATTGGAGCAGAGCCATTTCTTAGCTATCTTGTTGTCCTAGCATAGGTCTGACACATAGTAAGCACTCCATTGATACTGAAGAATGAGTTGAGATGCAGCTGAAGTCAAGTTAAGAGAAGGGGTTGGAGATACCAGGGACACAGCAGGTAAATTCACAAAAGTTCACGGAGCAGGGAGGCCTTGGGGGAAGCTCTCATCTCTCTGTAGTATATCCAACAATATCTAAGAATTAAGCTGCATGTGCGTGTTGTGAAAGTTTGAAGACTATTGTATTCAGAAAAACGGAATGAATATACTATAACTCTTTAGAAAAATAAAGGCAAAGAAACAATTCCTGAACATGTTTCAACGATAAGAAAAGAAAAAGTTCACTGTCTGAAGTTTTACATAAGGACTAATCCCCATTAGTGAATTCTGGGTTAACTCAAACCTCAAAGTTTCCAAAATTCAGGAATGGAACATTTAGAAGGAAAAACAATCTATAACTGCAAGTGGAGCAGTGATGAGTACCTCACAAATATAAAAGAATTATAATCTCTGGTTTTCTGTCTTTTTAAAGAAAGCTTGTAAATGCTTCCATTCTGCATAATTAATGTAATGACATGAAAAGCTACTACTTCTAACTTCCCATAGTTGATGAGATGGGGAGACATCCGGGAAGGCTGGGAAAGCCGTGCTGTTACCTCACAGATTCTGGGAACACGTCTCTCTAATTGTATGAATTCACGCACGTTGAGCTGGAGTCTGAAGAGAAGGCTAAGACAATTTCACAAGAGATGAAATTTAAAATTTTTCAGAGAAGGGAAAATAAAACATCCTCTATGTCTGGGCAAGAGTACTGAGGCAGACTCAACATGTGTTTATGAACATGGGAATGACAACTTATGCATGTTTGGAGGAGGCAGAAATATATTTATTTTTCTTTGCAATTATCTCTAAGTATTTTTGAGGTACAGGAATTTCTGAGCCCTGACACAGAAGCAGAAAGAAAGGAAGTCAAGAAGACAGCAAAACTATACCCTAGTCTCCCGCTGAGGTGTGACGTGTGAACCTGCAGGTGAAGAGACCAATGAGATGAGGTATCCACTGAGAGGCGCAGGCATGGCTGTCTGGCTTAGCCGCTCTAACAAGCGAGAGGAAAGACGTCAGGCCTTCTCTTCGTAAATCCACTCTGGGAAGACATAGCTGCTGCAAAGACTGCTGGTTCATCAGAGGACACGAGGAGGAGCAGGTTTGACAGGAATGGCATTTTTGCTGCTGACAGTTCTGTTGTGCTCTGTGCTGTTGCAGGGCTGTACGGGAAGCAGAACAAAGGGGCATTGATGCTCTTTTGGCACTATCTGAATGAGAGAAAGTTGTGTAAGGGGCCAGCGGGTGGGTAGAATGAATGGCATCATTTAGAGCCAGAAGTCAAGCAGAAGGGATGGGGCAGGAAAGTTTTCATTTCTATGTTCCATCCACACAGTCCCTAGAATTGTTCCCCGTATACTTGGGAATTTGGTCAATATTAGTTAAGAAGAAGGAAGAAGCACACTTAGAAGCATGAAGTCCCAGTGAAAAAGACTGAACGTGGGTAGAGAAAGACAGAAAAAAAATAAATAAGAAAGGCATACTCATTTTGAAAGTTGGGGTCAAATCTGTAAGCTTTTAGCCCAATTGAAAAGCTGAATCTGAGCTTCTTGCATAAATTCTGTTTTACGATCTCAAAGCAGACAGGATTGAGTCAGTGATTTCAGCAAATAAAAGTTTCCCTTTGCTTGTTTGTTTGTTTATTTTCTAATGGAAGGAAAGGGAAAAGATAAGGTCCAGAACATCAGGCATTGCTGAAATTCTATGTTATTAATGAACCGACGGCCTGAAAGGCAAGAAGCTCGTTAGTGGCTTCTGTGGAGGAGTCTGGGGCACTCGATGCTAGAAGGAAATGGAAAAGCTGCCAGCTAACAGCAGGAACATCTAAATCATCACACTTAGGAGGAGAACTGGAAAAACAAGACAGCATTTTACCCTCCACAGAAAAATAATAGTGAAAGAAAGCCTTCATTGAGTATATACACGGAATATCTTAAGTCAGGCTGCTAAATAAATAGCTGCTGTTGATGAAGGCAAGAAGATAAACAGGCATTCATAATGGTCAGAAGGGCAGGGAGCATTGGCCGGGGGGATAGAGACCACCTTCAATTCTGGATCACTAAATCTAAAATACCCTGGGTAGTACCGACTCAGAAATGACCATCTGAGTGCCCCTCCATCTGTGGGAAATACTAGGTTCAGCCCATTAAAATATAGCACAGCTTGGTGACCTGGGTCATATCAAACAATCAACCAATATTTATTAAACATTTTCCATGTGCGAGGTACTATGCTTGTCACTATGAGGGGGACGTGGAAGCATTCATCTTCTCAAAGCATTTCCAATGTATTTGGAGAAACAGGATCTAAACTCAGAGAAGGATAACCAGCAGTGCAGTTCCCAGCGTAGCACTGAATGGCCAAATGATGATGAATATTCCAGGGATTGAAAGGAGGGCAAAATTGCCAGAATGTGAGGTGTTTAAATGACTGTTCAGAGACGGAAGTACATTTGAGCTGAAGGGGAGTTTAGAAAGCAATGCAATCTGAAGCTTTTTAGAAATGAGAAAATGAAGATCCTAAGAAGTCATAGTTTTTCCACAGTATCACAGTGACTAGTAGTCTTTCAGAGGGGTTTAGTATTGGAATCCCAGCTCTATCATGTATTTCTGGCAAGTTATTTAACCTCCCTGCAATCAATTCATGAATAAAATAAAGATGATAATACTCAGCACAAACTAAAAGGAGAATTAAGTCAATTACTGTTATTATTACAATTATTATTTAGCCATGATATTCTTTCCCTCTGATCCTAACTCAGCCTCAGATCCCTTCTTAACACAGAGCACTATGCAGTCAGCCATTCCTAACTGAACAGAATTTCCAGTGATATTAAACATTTTTTTCGATATATCATGGAGGTTTTTATTGCTATTGATGACAAAGATCTATAGATAGATTAAAAACCACTAATTTTTTAAAGTTTGCAATCTAACTCCTTTCTTAAACCTAAATTATTTCTTGGTTTGATTTGTAGTGTCCAAGGCCCACTAGATTATCTTCATGAGTTTAAACCAGTTACTCAGAGATTCTCTGAGATATGTGATTGTTCCCATAGAGTCTGCTTCAAAATGCGATTCACTTTTTCATTTTTAGGTATGACAAGCGGCAGTGAGTCTTCAGTCTATTAGGTGGCACGTCATGAGGTGGAAGTTCATTAGCTCTCTTGCACTGAGGAAAGCTGAGCTTCCCCAACTTCAGCCTTTCAGATGAGGAGGCTGAGGCCAACTACAGTCACCCCTGGTTGATTGAGATCCTCCCTTCCACCATCATTTAGTTATCTTTCATTTAATGGGCAGAGTAAATCTAGGAGCCTCCAAATGCTAAATGTGGGAAGGGACCTTAGAAGTGATTTAGTACACTCTCCCACTGAATGCACAGCTCCCTGTCACTGAAGATTATCTTCTGAGGCAAGTTGGAAGTTACCCAGCCTGTTTATTAAGGAAAACTGAATTAAAGACATGTTGATCACATGAAGAAAAGTCAAAACATCTGGATCAGGGGTACCTGTGAAAGAGAAAGAACCCACCCATTCAGTAATGTCCCACAGGGAGGCCGTCGACTGCTTGCCCAATCCAGTGCAATATTATATTTGTGTCCAATACTGTAGTACTCTGAGAGGCCGGACTGAAGAAACTCTAATTCTGAGTGATCAACAATGTCATAAGTAAAAGGAAGGAGAAACGTGAAAATAGTTGAGACTAAACATGCCTGCCCTACTTGGTTCAAAGGGCATGTTTGCAAAGCAGGAACACCCAACTCCAGAAATGGGAGGATGTTAGGATGGAAGCAGGCACGGATGCTGTTCCCTCCAGACTGCTTAATGGGAAGATTATGTGTTGTATCCAGCTTCATAATGGAGGGAATCTAAAGGGCTTGCCAATGAAATGCTGATGGAAGTGCTCAGCTGCAGACCATTATTTACTTCCTTTGATTCGCTAAAGTATAAATAATCAAAATGATACATAAATTTAATTGCCGGTGTCGTGTAGTTATTTTTGAGGAACAGCCACAAATCTGAGATCTGGTATTTAACAAACAACTCAGGCTACCTACTCAGACTAAACACATAGTGTGTTTTCCAGGCTGTAATTTTATAAAAACAAAATGTCTTTAGAGAGAGAACAAGCTAGTACTATTGCTTTAAAAATCACTTTAGGAAAAGTTTCCTTACTAAACTAAAATAAAACGTAGACAATCTAATCCATTTTGCTGGCTGGCCCTGATCCGCCCTGTTGTGCCATGTTATTACCTTCATTTCATTGACATCCCACACAGATGTCTTCCCTCTAACAGTCTCTGGGAGCAGATGAACTCCTCTCTCTTGTGGGGCTTTGTTTCTCCAAGAGCAGAGGTTTGTAGACACTTTGGTTCTGGATTTCTTTACACGCTTAAAAATTATTGAGACCCTAGAGACCTTTTGTTATGTGCATTGTATCTATTGATACTTAATGTACTGGAAATTAAACATATTTTATAAAAATAACAATGTTTCAAAACAAAACAAAATTTAGTGAGAAGAGTAGCATTTTTTCACATTTTTTCCAATCTCTTTAATGTCTGGATTAACGGAAGAAAACTGGATTCTCATGTTTACATCTATGTTCAATCTGCTGGGATATGCTATTTTAGTTGAAGTGTATGAGAAAATCCAGCCTCGTACAGCTATGTAGGCAGAACAGGGAAGAGTATTCTAATAGCCTTTTCAGAATTATAGATATTCTTCTACAATTCTACTCAAACTCAACTAGTAGTAATTTCTTAAAGATGAGTTACAATGTGGAATCTGAAGTATTATCAATGAACTTTTCATATTCTGTTATACTAAAATCTATTGATCTATTTTGAATGGATCTTTTACTCAGATATGATTTTATAAAATCATGCATTGCTCATTTATAGTTGTTACGGTACAATATCTAAAAATCACATACATCTATGAGATCGCAGTCTCATAGAAAAATCTTAAAGTATTAGGAATCTTTCAAGCTCATGGTGGTGGATGTGTTTTCCCAAATTCTGGGTTTTGCTTTTAAAGTTGCATTTTGTCATTGACAACATTGTCAGTTATTTTCCTTGAAGAGACAGCCTCACTTTGTTCATTTTTGAGAAAATGTGTACCCGAGTCTGAATAACCATGGTTTGTCTTATCAAACGTTCTTTCAGATAAAAATGGTGTTCCCATAAAAAAGAGTGGATAGTTCAGCCCACAACCCAAATAATTGCACAAGTACTTTCCCTGAAGATAACACCATACTTTGATATGCAGCAGAAGTGATGTACGCGTACTTCCCATAGAATGTTAAAAAGATGTATACTCAAGGGTCAAGACAATAAATTTAGTAATTTATGCTTCAGCAAGGATAATTTAAGTGAAGTTGTTTTAAAATTTTTTTATTTATATATTTATCTATTGTAAATATTTGGTCGTGAAGAATACATTGACCACTAAGTATAGTTTGGAGCCACTGCCTTGATTTGTACTAAAGCACCTGCAATGTTACCCACCATTGTTTTTGCCTCATCGGTGCAAATGGAACACAGTGAAAAATGCAAATAATGTCTTCATATTGTTGTGAAAATAATCTTGACCTGGAAGACACCCTAAAAGTGTCTCAAGGTTCTCAGAGGTCCAAGGAACAAAGTTTGAGAATACCTGTCCTAGAGTACTTCAAAAATTTTGCAAGCCAACATAATTAAGTGTAAAAGGGGGAATATCCAAATGGATAGCAATTAGAAAATTTTCTTCATAAGTGCTTTATAATAAAGCCAAAGAGAATCTCAAGATACAAGAATGTTATGTTCTCAAAACAAAACCGTTTCCTCTTGCCTCACAATTCTTGCCCATAACTCTTGATTACTTACATTTATCTGTGCCTTAGATCTTGCAACTGTAAAATGGAAATAATAATAGAAACTATCTCATAGGAATGTTTGGAAGATGAGATGATTTTAAGTCAGGAGAGTACTTAGAGTAGTGACTGGCACATCGTAAGTGCAAATAAGTGCTGTTGACTTCTTTTTCTATAATCCTTCATTACCCTTAATTTCTCTCACTGTTGCTCAAAATGGGTATCTTCCCTTATGGACATAACAGACATTTCTTTTTTCACAGTTGCAAGGTCTTCATTGAGGACATCTTTGACTCATGAGCGTGAAGTTATTTACAATACTTTTCTGTGATAAAAATATAACTGTGCTTCTCCTTCTTATAGTGTTCTCGTATCAAAATACTGTTTGATAGTTTCTTCCTGAAAGATTTTTAATACTTTCAAGGCAAAACTTGAAACAAAATGCAAAGAGCCTATATAGTTAGTACCTACAATATTCTATCTATAAGCAAAGGACAAAGGGTAGCTCTCAGCCCTGGTCCAGCGTGATTGTTAACTCAGAATGATGAAAGTTATGGTGAAAGAGTTTGTGTGTTTCATCATACAGCTCAAGATTTTAATAGCTAAATGGCATAAAATATTACTCTTGACATGACTTGACATTTTCCTTTATTAGAAAATAATTTTAAATAGCTAAGGAACAACACCATTAGCAAAAATATTTAATTTTGTAGAATATTACTCTGGGGGCTGGCTGGCACAGGATGAGACATACTGCTCAGTACAAATTCCTCAGGCTGAATGAAGGCTTTGAATTTGAATGAATGTTCACATACTTCACAAAAATGTTGCCCTCCTTCTGGCGCGGACTTGGAGAAATACTTCTGTCGGTGTTTACACAGTTTTAGGAGGGCTCCACGGTTTATGATCAGATTAGCCTATTTTTCTGCTAGTGCATGGCTCCCAAGTCCACATGTGGAAGTGTTTCGCCGAGAGCAGTAATAAGTTAAGCCTGTGCTTCAAGAGTTCCCTCAATCATGAATAATCAAAGTCTAATATAGGCAATCAGTTTGAGCTACTAGATTTCAGATGGGATCTTATTTTAGCAAGTTAGATGATAGGGAGAAAGACTTGGGTGCTTATACTTAAACAATATTTGAAAATAAATCTCCGCTACCGCACTCCCCTGAAAACCAGTAAAACTTACATTTGAGTTTTAGGCAGCAATTGCCATATTAAAAATGAAAGCTGGATATAGGATTGGGTCAGTGCAAGTGTGGCTAAATCACCTTCTGTGTCTCTGCTACTTGCTTCTGAGCTGCTATTGGCCTTGAAATGGGGCAAAACTGAGTCAATGGAAAGATTCCCAGAGGCTAAGTGGGTGTGGTCATGGATGATGGTGTGTTATCTCATCAGTTAATGGATGTTGAGCCAATGAGGAATACCTTTGACAGAACAATATGATGAAGAGCTATGCATCATGGATATCAATGGCTAGAAAACAATAGTGGGAACACATCTATCTAAACACAGCCTATCAATCAAAAAGTCTTAATATGCACTTGGTTGTGATCAACACACTTACACACTAATCACTGGGTGATAATGTTCATTTAAACAACATTGCTTTGTGCAGACCATGAGGCTAAGAGGAAGCCACTACAAGGGGCAACAAGTACTAAAGGAGGAGTGACCAGAGAGCAAAGTGCTCTTGGCTATAAGAAAGAAAGAATATGAAGCTTTGCCATCCACCTTAGAAGCAGCAACAACATGTCTTCAAATATATACATGAAGACAAGTGAGTAAATAGATGAGTTGACAGAGGGATCACAAATAATCCATCAGTAGAAAACCCAGGCATCTTCTGCAACTTGCATTGGTACTGTAATGAATAATTCACTTTCTTATTTAGTTTTTGCAGCTCCTTGAGCTCAACTTAATCCTTGCGCAAAGTGACAGCTGGAAGAAGTATTTCACTTTTATAACTTTCAGAACATTTCTTACAGTCAAGTATTTGGTTTTGTGCCCATGTTTGTTTTTGCACCTCCTTGTGCTACACAGCAACCCTGCCTTCTCCAAGCCAAGGCCAGACAGAGTCTGGGAGGCAAGTTCCAAATGGCTGACAGTGCCAGGTTCCAGATATAAGAAGGCATCTCTCCTCTGTCTCTCTCTTTTCTTTCCTGGTGATAGGGAGAGTGATTTTTCTGCAATGTGACATTTGGAATTATGCCTCTTTCTCTAAAGATAAGCAAAGCTTCTAGCCCTGAAAGAATTGGAGGACACAGGATTCAAGAGCCCAAGAAGTGTTGAGAGGCTTATTCTTCACCCACTTGTATGGTTCTGGTAAGAGTCGACCACTCTCAATCACCCTCTCTCCATTTCCAGGAGCTCTGGACATTCCAGTGAGGCAAAAAAAAGGCAAAAGTAAACTGAATAGTCGAGGGTAATTGATTGAACAAGAGAAGTGGTTAGACTTTCCAGTAAAGAGAATACGAAAGAAAACCAAAGACCTTTAGATATAGGCTAAGTATCTTGGGTCATGTCATAAATGCCAAAATTAAGGCAATATTAATGTAAAAAAAAAAACTGTGGAAGACTTTGTTAAGATTAAAATTTAAAGCTTAAATGTTTCCCTCTTCAAAATAGGTTGGCTTCCCTCCTGTTGAATTTACAAAGTATTTAATAACTCTGCCTTGACACTTCATACCAGCATTAAACATAGTAAGTGTGAGTTACAGCAGGAATTGTAAAAAGTGAAATTCATGGGAACAAAAAGCCATAGTCCTATTGCTTCTCATTTCCTCCCCTTTCTTACCATCTACGACGGACTTCACACCATCTCTGAAAACTTTCAAATGCCTACTCCCTCCATTCTAATTACCCTCTACAGGTATCATTTGGATATCATCACCTTCTTAAATGTCTATAATGGCTCCCAAAAGTTCTTCAGCTAAAAGCAAAGCTCATAATCATGGGTCTTCCAGATCCATCAAACATTTATTTCATACTGAATGCATGTCTGGCATTTGAGAGGTGTGGGGAATAGAGATGAAAAATGGGCTTGTAATGTTGAGCAACACAGTTTTGGAGGAGAAGCTGATATGTGAGTGGCCTTCCACCAATCAGTGTTATAAGTGCTATGGGACCATGGAGACAAGACTTCCAAATCCCAGAGTTGAATAATATGGAAGACTTTCTGGGAGAGATGATGATTAGGTTGCTTTAAAAATAAAAAGTAAACATTATCCAGGTGAATGAAGTCCATGTCCAGGAGACAGCATGTACAAAGGCACAGAGGTGAGAAAGAATATGGTTCAGGGAACTAAGAGAGGAACAGCATGGCTGGAGTGTGGAGCATATGTAGCAGGTGATAAAACCAGAAACCAGTTAGGTAGAGGAAAGTTCACTAAGAGCCCTGCAAAGAGTTTGTGTTTTAACTCTAATGAAATGAGATAACATCAAAGATTTTAAGGAAGAGGACATAGGCATGATAATTTTTGTATTTTATACAGATTTATCCAAAAGTTCCATGAAGAATGGGTTGATATAGGAAGACCAATCCAGAAACTATTACAGAACCTGGTAAATAAATAATGAGGCCTTGGATTATAGCATTGATAGTAAGAAGGAGAGTGTGGAAAGAAAGATATGAGAAGATGAAATTTAGAGACAGAACTAATAACATCCAGTCACAAATTATAACGGGGACCCATCATTGAAGGAGAACGAGAAATCAGATAAGATTCTGTTAACGATTTTGTGACTTTGAAGAATGACCAGGTCTTGGAGGAGAGATAGACTCAATTGTGGACATGTTGCTTTTGAATGACCATTATATGTACAAGTCTATGTTATAGGGAATGTACTGGAGCAGGAGGTATATATTTAGGAGTCATCAGCATATTAGTTACATACACATTAATTAAAAACTGGGAGAGTACATGAGATTTGTTTGGGTTTTATACCTAAAACATATAATGATCTAAAAGGTAAGTCAAAAAAGTGATGTCACAGAAGCCAAAAGAGAAAAGAGTTTAAGAAAGAAGTGGTCAACAGTATCAAATACAGCAAAAGTGTGCTGTAAGATAAAGTCTGAAACCATCCTTGTATATGGCAACTCTATGACCTTTGCACAGCAGCTTCATTCAAATGTTATGGGTAGAAATCAGAGTTCAGGGAGCTGAGGAGTGAAACAAAGGCCAGCCATGGAGAAAATATAACATTTGCGTCATCAAGGATGAACTAAGTTATGCTGCAGGAACAAACAACTCTCAAATTTCAGTGGCTTAGCACAACAAAGGTTTATTTTTCATTGCCCTACATGTCTAATGCAGGTCATCAGGGGACTCTACTCAACACAGGAGGTTCCACTCAACACATGCATTTACAGTTGTTGCAACAAGAAAACGAGAACTGCTGTGTCTCACAATGGCAGCTAAGTGCCTTCTAGAAGCAGTACCTGACACTTCACTCTTATTCCACTGGCCAAGGCAAGTCACATGGCCACACAAGGCAGAGAAGTACAATGCTACCATGTGTCCAAAAAGAGAACTGGGATACCTATGTGCAGTCTTTATGAGGGGATTAGGGCGGCACTAGCTACAAAGAGCTGTTAAATTTGAGGAGAGATTGTTTTTTGGTTTTTAAGATGGAATAGACAATGGCACTGGTGAAATGCATTTGTGCAGCTCACACTTTGTGCTCTCAACCCACCCAGTAAACATCATTCATGTCTAATCTCTCTGTAGGAATTCCCTTCCTACTCTACTGTGTCAGGAATACCTTCAAAACTCCGCTCAAGAATCACTTCGTGCATGAAGCTGTCCCTTAATGAGGTTACTTGGCTACTTGTGTCCAGTTTTAATTAGGTAAGTATATTTCCTCATGCTTCCATTGTTGACTTATTTATATCTTTTTCACATGTTTTGAAGTCCTTTCCCTTAACCTCCTAAAGGGCCTTTTTTTTCCTTTCTTTCCATGGGGTAACTGGCCACAAGGTATATACTCAGTCCATGATGTTGGCTAAACAATTGGTTTCTCCATGGCCAGAGAAGACCTTTCTGCAAAGTTCTTTGGACTTGGCCACTCCTGAGCACATAGAGTTATTTATACAATGGTTTATGAAGAAAACTCAGCTTGTTTTTTTCCATGGCTGAAAAGGCAGGAAATAGAGCAGCAGTGGCCTAACTCTTATGGAAACTCCACCCCATGTACTGGCACCATGGTGATTTTGCTTAGTCTGCTTTCTGGGGCTTGCCCAAACCTGTCAAATTCTTACTTTAAAAACTTGCAGATGCATCCACCACATATTTATGAACTCACATTTATATGCAAAGAAGTTGCTACCAAGATGAGGCAGCTCATCAAGAAGACTTACAACTGAGTTGTGTTTATGATGACAGATTTATTCAGATTTGCCTTCATTCTCTCTTCTGGTCCTCCGGGACCATGGCTACACATGTGCAAGGTTCCTCTCTGGGTTCAGAGTACAGTCTGGTCTCTGGGACATGTGTGCTAACTGGCACCCACACATCAAAACCATAACCTAGGCGTCATTAGCACAATCTAATCTACTGAGCTGTACAACTACAAATATGCAAATGCAAGAGGACTTTGGAAGTGAAACAGGTGCACCTGCATTTTGGTAAGGATTTCCATTATGCTTAGAGCTGAAAATTCAGATTTGGTCATTAAATTTTTGAGCTGGAGGAGTCACAGAAACCACCCACACACAAAATAAATAGGTCAATACAAAACCCAGACAGACCATAAGAGGCTTTTTAAAGTAAAGGGAAAATTTGTCAAGAAGTGTGTTTAATGGGAAGATGAGTTAGGCCACAAAGACAGTGTATGATTAGGGAAAGCTCAGCAACAGCTATTTGGATGTGTCCTGAGACTAGTATCTATTGTGATTCAGTGAAGCTACTAAATATCGTTCCCACAGAGGTGAGAAAATGCAATTTTCGGTTCTGCTAATTTCAGTTCTTGATTCAGGGTAGCAGAGATGCTGAAGAAGCCTTGCAGCCAAATTATAATCATAAATAATTTTCCTCTCAAGTGAGTTGACTCCAGTTGGCACTTATCAGCTTGCAGGTCAGCACAAATGTTTTTATAATGAGCCATAAAAGGGGAAAGTATAGTCTAGACTGGCAGTTAGAAATCCTGCTGCTTTCTCTCAGCAGCTCAGCTGAGTCTGACTCTGGGTAACTGGCCCAACACTATCAGCTGTCATACTATCAGCCCCTGACACATTAGGTGGGGACAGGATCTTACCTTTAAAATGGTGTGAACTGTTATAACAACGGGCAACATGTACGTCAGGGCTGGGTGTTCTGGGCCACTGAGTGGCTCCCAACAGAGTCACTGGTGCCTCCCTCCCTATCTTCACCTCAACTCACTAAGCACACATTGCTTTTATTCTTTCTTCCCCTCCATCCCCACTTGCTCCTATTATTCTTATTCTCAATTTTTCTCCATGTTGATATGTTTCAGTCCAGCTAGTGGGACTCATTGCCAAGGTTCACGGAAGGGTTGACGAGGCTACTGTCCCATTATTTACAGTGAAGATGCTGCTGAAATGGAAGCTCCATGAGGGCAATAATCACGTCTGCCCGCACACAGTAGGCACTTATAGACTTGTAGTGTTTAATATATTTTCAGTAGTTGAAACACATTTCCCTTAAGTTTTCTGATGACAATATGTATGAACATTGTCAAGGTATTATATCCCATCCCCATTCCCCAGACATCCTAAAGCACAAGGAGCAGAAAGCTGCTTGTTATGGACTGAATGTTTGTGTCCTCCACAAAATTCATATGTTGAAATCTAATACCCAGTGTGATGGTATTTGGAAGGAGTGCCGTTGGGAGATGATTAGGTCATGAGAGTTCCACTCTCATGAATGGGATTAGTGTCCTTATAAGAAATGGTCAAGGAGCTGACTCACTCTCTTTCTCCCTGTGAGGATACGAGAAGTTAGCATCTGATCCCAGAATAGGGCCCTTACCAAAACCTGACCATGCTGGGACTCTGACCTCAGACTTCAGCCTCTTGAACTGTGAGAAATAAATTTTGGTTGTTGATAAGTCACCCAGTCTACAGTACTTTGTTATAACAGTCTGAACAGACTAAGACACGGTTTATGGAGTTTCAAGTCTCTGAATATTTCCAGCCAGTTTCTCAATCAGTGGTTCTATTTTAGTAAAATCAAGAGAATAGAAATGGAAATAGAACCAGGAAATAGTTTGGATGTCCCAAACTCATTTGTTCATTTAGAACTAGACTTCACAAGATTTTAGGAACTCATGTTGTCACTGTTGTCTTTCTAACATTTTCCCCAGCAGCTAAAAATCTCATTCCATTTCAAAAAAAAAAAAAAAGGGTAACTGCAATATGAAGTCTGTAGGAAACTCTGAGGAATGTGAGCCTTTTATCAGAGAGGTGCTGGGTTAGAGCTCAGCAGACTTGTTGAAAGAGGGTTGGTCCACACTGTAATAGAATGAAGCTGGCAATGTTTAGTACTTCTGATCTATAAACAGGGGAAATATTTTCCGATTTTGCTCTTCCAGTACCTCATGACCTGACCTATCCCGCCATTCCATTGACTGGTAACTACTTAGTAAGCACTACTGCAACCAATGAAGCCCTCCAACTCATTATTTAATTGGTTTATTTCCATGACATATTTTAAATTTAGAGACTAAAATACTAAAATCACCTACTCTAAACTTAGACTGCTATTGTAAATTTGAGGCTATTTTTGCCAAGGCCAACAAAAATTTCAGAATAAATCATCTTTAGGAAAACCAGCATTCTACAACCTTGCTGTTCTTTGAAAACAGAAACACAAACTACTTTTACCCAGGAAGGTCTTTGCAGAGATGCGTCATTCCTACCATTTGAATCTAAGTAGAAGGAAATGACTTAGGAAATACAAAGATCGGTAATGTCTTATGGTCCAACCAGGTGAAACTGAGTCTCACTCCATTTCCCAATGGGATGGCAAAATATTTTAGCTTAATATCACAACTTGATCTTGTGATATACTTTTTGGCTACTCCATATTAACACAGGTGGTCCAATGGTGCTTTTTCCAGCTCCTGTGTTAACCCAGGAATGCCCATCAGAGCCTAGCCCTCAGGGAGGGAACTTAGTATTTTCCAAGGAAAGAGAAGCCAACAGAATGATGTGATAACTTCACCCAATCCCAATATGCCCCACTACTCAACATTAGATAAATCTTTTAAATCTAGAAATGTAAATGGCCACCTTGTACCTTAGCCTATTCAGGAATCTCCAAATCCCAAGAGCTAAAATTACAAGGCAAAAAGTAATCTTTAGTACAATAACACGAAACCAAATTTTATCTCCTTCAGGCACTATAATTTGAAAAGAAAAAATACCTTGAAAAGTAATGAAATACACTAATCCACAGATAAAACATCACCTAAATCATTAGACTTTTCATAAATAGACACAATATACCCTGAACAATATAATTTTTTTAATTCTTTTTTTGAAAACAGATAAACTGATTATTCTCATTTGACCTCCAAACCATTCACTCTGATAAAGACTGTGCAAGAGCCACTTTCTCTTTTAAAAAAAAGTGAGTTCTCTGATTTGGGCCACCTGGAAAATCCTACCTCTCTCTCTTTCTCCTAAATAAATATCTTTGTTTATTCTTTTGAAGATTAAAACTTAACATTTTCAGTATTAAAACACTTCTTATTATCATTAGTAAATAGAATAAAGTACATGCAAAACTGGTTTGAAAATTTTCAGAAAAAATTAAATTATATCTAAGTGGTATACTTTTCAATGAAAAGGAGAATAATTTAAAACAACTTAGACTCTATCTGCATATTAAAGATAACCCCATTGTATTTTTAAAATTCTAAAAAATTATAACACCAAATTATTAATCAAAGTTTATCAACTGCCACATGTGGTTCATGGCAACCTCCTGGTCCACCCTAGACAACCTTGTGGTTTCAAAATAATAAACCGTGAGGAATGAAGGAGACTGTATTTGCCATTAACCACAGTGAACACTGGAATTTTCATCCAAGTCAAGGCAAGGCACGTGATGGCGGCTGAAAATGCAAGAAGAAACAGCTGTGGAAGGTTTAATATGAATTAACACTCTCAAAAAGTATGTCACTTAATCTTCACTACAAACTTTAAAATACATACATATTATTATCCTCATGCAAAATAGGAGAAAACCAAAGCTCAAAGACATAAATCACTTGCCTAAGGTCTGTCAGTGAGTGATCAGCGGGACCTTAATGTACGTGCACTGTGAACTGCACTACACAGCCTCCCTGAAGACACTGATGGCTCTGTGAGCAGTGCCAGCACAGTGCAGAAGAGCCAGTGAGTGTGCATCCAGATCCTGAAGCTCAGCTTTGCATATGTGAGTAATAAAGCCAGGCAGAGGCAAAACTGGGAAGCTGACAGACATGGGCTTTACTGCCTCCACCCCACTTTCCCCTGAGGCACCCTGATGCCTTGCAGACGCCTGGTGCCTTCAGCTGGCCCAAGCGCTGAAATGGAGTGCCCCCTCCAGACTTGCCTTCTCCTGCAGCACTGCAAATTGCGCTGAGTTATAGTCACTTGAGCGCCTGCCTCACCACACTCTCCACCAGATTGTGAACTACTTACTGAAGGTCACAGAGAGTATCTTCCCTGTTCTCACTCTCGGAATGCGTGCTCAATGAACATTCATAGAATAACCTTACTAATGCGGGACTGGACCTCCCTCACAACACTAATCAAAATGTTCTAGGCCTGCATTTCCACCCTACAAGTTACTAATAATATGTGCTGTTAACTTATTAAGAAATGACTCATTGCTTAATCCTGTCAGATCCTATATATCAGTACGGTTGTGCATGTGTGTTTTGGAGACTAAATTCCCAGTCTTTGCAGTATATCC
This sequence comes from Tapirus indicus, assembly GCA_031878705.1. Taxonomy (NCBI): domain Eukaryota; kingdom Metazoa; phylum Chordata; class Mammalia; order Perissodactyla; family Tapiridae; genus Tapirus; species Tapirus indicus. Next base: position 8,964,816 of record CM062933.1, read on the forward strand.
ACTGGCTAATTTAAACTGGGTATTCTGACACTGCTTAATAGAGAGGGTAGAATTTTAATAAGGTCAAATATGGAACTATAACAATTTCTAAGGGCACAGCCAACATGCCAATGCTTAGGGTGATCTGGTTAAGAATAATGGAAAACAACAGGCAGAAAGCAGAGTGAATGCTAATACTACACACTTGACATGTGTTATCTTATTTAATCCTTACAATGTTCTTTGAGGCAGGTGCTATTCCAATTTTACTGAATTTAAAAAAATGAGGCCCAGAAGTTATGTATTTTGCCAAGACCAAACATGGAGTAAATGGTAGAGATAGGACTCAGATTTGGCCTGGTGATAGCTCTCTTTTACTCTGCCTGAATCCCCTGGTCCTCAAAGTTATTGTCCAAGCAACAGCTGGAGGCCTGAAGACCTAACCTACTCCAGAGAAGTTTACCCTGAGGACTAGAGCTATCAAGCCTCTTTTTGTATGATCAGAGAGAGAAATCTTTGGGTAGAGAATAAACAAAACCCATTTGGGGCACAACTGACTGCCAAAGCCTTGGCAAAGACCCCACCAGATATCGCACCAAAAGCACCACTTCTCTTTCCATAGAAACCTTTTCCTGTGATGAGCACGAGGCTTTTTCTGAATCTGCGCCAGCCAGGTATCCCCAAGAGGCCCTCCGCAGTGAGAACCTGGAGAGTTTCTATAGCAATAACTTCAGGAAAGATCCCATTTAATAAGAAATTTATTTAATAACCCCTCAAGATATTTCAGTTCTATCTAAAAGTCACAACATAAAAATAAAAATTCAAAACAATCTTGTGGTTGATGAAATGGACATAGTGGAAAGAATGAAAAACTGAAACATAGGAGAAGGACCTAAGTCTTGTCTCCAACACCAACTATGAAATCTTGGCCACTCCCTAATCATGCTGAACCTTAGTTTTCTCAGCAGCAAGATTGTGATGATAGCACCTAGTTTTCAATATGTTTGTGAGAATTATATGAGACAACATACATAAAACATATAATAGAGGTTCAATGAATTATGGCTCTTATTATTTTGAAAACTCCTATATATTAAAAGGAGGTGGTTATTATTATTTTATAAGAAAGTTGTGAATCCTGAAAACCAGCCCAAGGCTTGCTAAGAGAAATTCATACTAAAAGGGCCTCAGTTATTTTCTAGCAATCAAAATGTAGTTGTATCCTTTGAGGAATTCACAAAGTTTCCCAAGATTATCCTGTGGGCATGAAGACAACAGGGCTTGTACAGTTAGGGGGACTCATGACTATTTAAACAGCTATATTGAAGATTATTATATATGAGTCTAGTGGTAAATTTCTAAATTTCTAGTGCTTCGCAATGGCCTTGCTTAATTTTTAGAAATGTATTATTTTTTAACAATTGCAAATAACACGTTTATTCTTGAGAATTCAAAAATCTTCAACATTATAAGGAAGAAATAAAAATCTCTCAAATCCCAATATTAATATTGGGTTTATATTCTTCCAGTCTCTTTTTTTTTCAATCTTCAAATGTGTGTGTGTATAAATACATATACAACCACAAACTGGTTTTTATACACAAACTTTTCATAATGTGCTGTTCACACAAAATATGTTATGACTAGTAAACATTCTTCTAAAACATGGTTTCTAATGGCTGCCTCATGTTGCATCTTATGAATTTGTCATATTTTATTTAACCAATTCTTAACTGGAATTTTAATTTTGTTTTTGATATTTTATAATTTTAAATATCAGTAATGAATATAATTGTAGATAGATCTTTGTGCATATTTCTTATTTTCTAAAATAATTTTATTTTCTGTGACATATTTATAAATTTGCTGGTGTATACAGAATGCATATTTTCATGGCTTTTGATATATATTTCAATATTGTCCCTCAATGTATCAATTTTGCTTATGAAACTACCCATTTTACTCAAATCCACAAACTCTGAATATTGAGATGAAAAGACCTAGCAGTTTGATAGTAAAAAATGCTACCGAATTATTACTTTGATTTATACTTTCTTTTTTAATTTATTTTTCTATTGTGGTGACACTGGTTTGTAACATTATATAAATTTCAGGGGTACATCATTATACTTCGATTTCTGCATAGATTACATCATGTTCACCACACAAAGACTAATAATATTCCATCACCATGACCATGTGCCTAATCATCCCTTTCACCCTCCCCCCTTCCCTTCCGGTAACCACCAATCCTATCTCTGTCTCTACATGTTTGTTTGTTGTTTTTATCTTCTACTTATGAGTGAGATCATATGGTATCTGACCTTCTCCCTCTGACTTATTTTGCTCAGCATAATACCCTCAATGTCCATCCATGTTGTCACAAATGGCTGGATTTCATTGTTTCTTATGGCTGAGTAGTATTCCATTGTGTATATATTCCACATCTTCTTTATCCATTTGTCCCTTGATGGGCACTTAGGTTGCTTCCAAGTCTTGGATATTGTGAATAATGCAGCAATGAACACAGGGATGCATATATCTTTATGCTTGTGTGTTTTCACGTCCTTTGGATAAAAGCCCAGGAGTGGAATAGCTGGATCATATGGTAGTTCTATTCTTAATGTTTTGAGGAATCTCCATACTGTTTTCCATAGTGGCTGCACCACTTTGCACTCCTACCAACAGTGTATGAGAGTTCCCTTCTCTCCACATCCCCTCCAACAATTGTTGTTTCCTGTCTTGTTAATTATAGCCATTCTGAAGGGAGTGAGGTGATATCTCGTACTTTTGATTTGCATTTCTCTAATAGTTAATGATGTTGAGCATCTTTTCATGTGTCTGTTGGCCATCTGTATATCTTCTTTGGAGAAATGCCTGTTCGGGTCTTTTGCCCATTTTTTAATTGGGTTGTTAGTTTTTTTGTTGTTGAGATGTATGAGTTCTTTATATATTTTGGATATTAACCTCTTATCAGATATACGGTTTGCAAATATCTTCTCCCAATTGTTGGGTTGTCTTTTCATTTTGTTGGTGGTTTCCTTTGTTGTGCAGAAGATTTTTGGTTTGATGTAGTCCCATTAGTTTATTTTTTCTATCGTTTCCCTTGCCTGGTCAGACATCATACTTGAAAATATGTTGCTAAGACCGGTGTCGAAGAGCATACTACCTATGTTTTCTTCTAGAAATTTCATGGTTTCATGTCTTACATTCAAGGCTTTAATCCATTTTGAGTTAATTTTTGTCTATAGTGTAAGATAATGGTCTACTTTCATTCTTTTGCATGTGGCTGTCCAGTTTTCCCAGCACCATTTATTGAAGAGACTTCCCTTTGTCGATTGTATGTTCTTGGCTACTTTGTCAAAAATTAACTGTCCATAGATGTGTGGGTTTATTTCTGGGCTCTCGATTCTGTTCCATTTATCTGTGATTTGTGAGTTTGAGTATTTATTGAAAATTTGTTTTTCCTTTTTTAAGAATTATTTGTTCATAAACTTTTCCCATAATTCAGTTGGCCCTTATCCATAATTTCAAATGGTTTAGAAGAGCTCCTAAAAGACTAAGGGTATAGATCTTTTGGCGGTAGCATATATTGCAAATATTTTTCTCAGTTGCTCATCTCCTTTTTATTTTTGCTTAAAGTGCTTTGATTTTTGAGATCTGTATTAAGACATTTTTCATTAGTCAAATCTAGCAATCTTTTCAAAAGAAGAAAAAGAAAGAATAAGGCCCATATAAAACAGATAACCTAAAAAGGTGGCAGAAATTTAAAAAAAAAACTGTACTTCAGTTATGACAAAAAACTGTAAATTGTTTAAACTTCATTATTAAAAAATAATAATCTCAAAGTGAGTCAAAAAACCTAAATCCAAATTCATAGGAGACAGTAATCAAAAATACTGTCTATTTAAGGTGATAGGATAGTAAAAAATGCATCAGTTAAGAGCAGATCACAAGCAAATAATGTTTGCAATATTGGTGTAAGAAAAATTAGAATTCAAGGCAAAAAAAAAAACCAGTAGGAGGACAAAGAAGCACATTTTATATCAATAAGGAAATAATCCATAAGAAATGTATAATAGTCACAAAACTCTGTGAGTTGAATAGTTAAGAATCAAAATACATAAATCAAAAACTATTGGAAATTCAAGGAGAAATCAACAGAAACATAATTTTATTGTATTAACGGAACCGAGCTCTCAGTCTTTAACAGTTCAAGTAAGCAAACAACAATAATAATAAGAAACCAAAGATAAAGAATATCTGGATGAAATTATTAGTAAGGATGAGTGAGTAGATATATAGTCATATGCTGCATAACAAGGTTTTAATCAACAATGAACTGCATATACAATGGTGGTACCATAAGATTAGTACCATATAGCCTAGGTGTGTAGTAGGCTATACCATCTAGGGTTGTGTAAGTACACTCTGTGATGTTTGCACAATGATGAAATTGCCAAACAACGCTTTTCTCAAAACATATCCCCATTGTTACGAAGCGCAAGACTGATATCAAACTTTGTGGCCAAAATAAAGTGTTTTTCACACCCATGTTTTGTTGCACCCATCTAAAACTTATCAAAACTAGCACTGTACTCACAAAGAAAACATAACTTCTAAAAAAGTGGTTATACTGTATACAATCTGATCACAAAGCAGTAACATTAAACATTACTAACAAAATATAAACAAATAGAGCGAAGTGAGTTGGAGTTTTCTACATAAATATTTCTCAACAACTCATGTCAAATAGGAAATTTAAACTTTATTTACCAATTAGATCCAAATTATTGCCAGAGTCAAATTCAAGACTTTAGATGCTGTAATTATTAACAAGATATGTTAAGCAAAAAGATAAATTTTAATCCTGAATTTATGCTCAAATGACAATTGCACAAGCATAGAATGGGAATTTTTCAAGGCCACAAGCTCAGTAAGAACCTGCACTGTCTAATGGTGGACAAAGAAACCAGTGCAATCTTAGGCTATGTTAATAGGCACTAAATGACCAAACAAATGCCAGAGATGATCCCCATTCTACTATGTACGGTGCCAGCCTCCACTCCTCTTCTATATCCTACATCAGAGGTAGAAGACATCAAGTGGCTCAATGGAAGGAGAAATGAGGAGGAAATACTAAAAAATCTCTGAAGGGTAAAGCAATCTCTCACTTTCCTTATGCTGCCTGACTTCCAGGGTCAAGACAGCATAAGATACCGTGGGATGAGGTGAAGATGATAGATATCTTGTCAAAAGGCATAAAGAGATTATCAGTGGTTTCTACATTTCTTACTTTTATTTCTCTAAGGGATGGTGTTTTATAGAGACATGCACTTGGGGTTGGGGGACTCCCTGTTAGGAAGCATTGTTGACTTTAGGCAGAGAGGACCATCAGGATAGAGACTTAGGAGAGAATGCAAGGAGGAGTGGTTACTTGTGAAAACCTCTTGGACCTGCTTTTAAGAGTGACAGGGAAAGGATGTACTCAATTTTCCTTCTAACTAGTTTATAGTGGTAGGAAAGTTAGGAAGGGATTCAGTATAGAAACATGATCAAAGAAGGAAGAAAGGGTATTTGGCTGAGATGAACTTGGGCTGCATTTTTCTGGGACCTTGAGCTCAGTAGGTGGCAGATGGCAGACAGATGCAGAGGAGAACACCCAAGTCAACTGGTCAGGCCATGTCTAAGAAATGTATTCAGGGCTGGTGCTACATTTTAAGTAGAGAATGTGATAAATCAGAGAACTTCTAGAAGAGGGTGACTGGGGATGATAAAGGATGAAAAGAATGTGGGAATGAAAACTGCATTCTGTGAGGAAAGGTTAATGTTTAGCCTGCAAAAAGGTGAAATTGATCAGGGGCCTCAAGTCCATAAGCATGTGAGAGACTTCCATGCCTCTATGGCTTCAAAAGGGTAAAACAAGGGGGGAAATGGTGCACATTGTACGGTGGCCAAATACTGCTCCAAATTAAGAATATTAAAACAATTCTAAAATGAAAGTGTTGCCTTATGGAGCTAATGAGGTCCATCACTGGATGCGACTAAGCAGAGAATGGAAAAGATTATCTTATAATTCATAAAAAGAATTCACTTCATTTATTCATTCATTCATTTTATTGAGTATCTAGTATAGGCTAGTCCTGTGCTAGTTGATGGGGAGACCAAGAAGAATAAAACATGGTATGGCAAGCAAGGAGCTCTCATCTTCTGGAGGATATTGATACAGTAAAAGGGTGATGGGAAGGAAGCCAGCAGAAGGGGAACTCACACAGACTGGCAGGACTTGACTTAAGAGGTGATTCTAGGAGAAGGGGCATAGAAGAGAGGCACCAGGTCTCAAATCCAGAATCAGTCCACCTACCCTTCCTCTGCAATGTAGCAACTGCACAGGCAGTCCCTGAGGAGCCAGAGCCCTGCCAGAAAGGGAGTTCCCCAGATCTAGGAGAGTATTTCTGAAAGTCGTGAGCCTGTAGGCCTGGAATGTTAATTGAGGTCTCCTCCTGGGCCTCAGTAGTATCAACATATAAATAACCAACTTAGGCATTTAAGGCTGGTGGCCTTATAAAAAGTGGAAAATGATATATGCTGTTGTAAATGTAATCTTCACTAGATGCTCCTTCAATTTACACTCACTGGAGTGCCAGGCTGCCATCGCAATAACAGCATCTACCTGGGTGCAAAAGGGAAAACAAAGCCCAACTTGATTTTTGACCTGGGGGTAGCATAAGGAGGGTACTCTGACTGTGCCCCAGCATCAACCTCATAAAAATAACTGTGGGCAGATAGAGAGGAAAGGAAAAGATAAAGTGGGCAGAGAAATAAAGGAAGATAAGGTTAACCAGCATCTGCTTCGAGTTAGTATAATATATTACAATTGTTTTCCAATAACATTTTCCAGTTAAATAGTACCCTCTCAGTAAGATGGTAAGATCAACAACGTAGGCAGATGGAGTTACGCCCCACTGAGTGAGGGCACTCCAGCACTCTGAGTTCTTGCTTGCTCTCTCCCAATTCTACTTCCCTCTAGATAGATAACTAGATAGATGGATAGATAGGTAGGTAGATAGATAGATAGACAGACGGACAGACAGATACATACATAGGTTGCTCAGGAAGAGTTTGTGGCCTCATACCTTTACACCACTTCTTTGGTCACTATTAAAATGCATATTCTTTGGCAAAATAACATATTATTCCATCAGACATTGATACTCTCTAGGGCTAGGAGTGCTAATGGAGTATCACTGCACTTTGAAGCTTGACTTGAGAGGTGCTGAGGAAATGAAATGAGAATCTATGTAAACTGATGAACGTGGTATTGGCCACATAGTAGGTGCTCGATGAAGGCTAGTTTCCTCCTTCCACAAGCCTACCTCTTGTACCTTGCTTCTCCCCTAAACAGGGTAAAAGAATCACATTGCTGGAGTCATGCTAATTCTCCAACTAAGTGGTCCAGGCTTGAGAGTGATGACAAGTACAAACTCATGTGCCTGTATTCTTTGCCAGAACACATTATCCTGCCAACTGTCCTGCCTCTTGGCACATGATAGGTCTTCAAAAAATGATTATTTCCTCTGTTTTTCCTTCTTCCAGAGAAACTGATCTTTCAAGTCTTGGTGTCGCTTCCATTTAACTCAATTTCATTAAATTCAACTCAACAAATAGTGTATTTGAAATACTGTATGCTATGCTGGGCTCAGCTACCTGAGGTTACAAAATGCACAACCATGGAGTTCCTGGACACCTCATAATTCTGAGATACTCAAGTCAGGATAGGTGTGGTCAGAAGGTTTCTCACAGATGGGTCTCACTGCACTCCTCACCTTTAACCTGAGGTCCAGGGATGATGCTGTGAGTCAGCCTTCACTCAGGCATTACAGAGTCGTGCATATGCTCAGAATGCTTTTTCGGTTTTATCACAATTCTAGATTTGAATGAAACAGCAATACCGCTGCCTTTGGAGCCCAGATTAACCCATTTTGCTGTGGCCATGACTAAGTTTATCTGATACCAAGGATTTGGCAATAGAGACTTTTGAAGGAAGGCACATCTTTTCCTGTAAGCATAGGGTGTGGCTAAAGCAGTAAACCTGCTTTATTTCCAAACATGACTAGCGTTTTGACAAATTGGTTCAGGCTTACACAATTATCAGCTCAAGGAAAATTCTTGCCATTCAGGCAACTTTCCACTGGCCCCCAAACATGTTTTGATTAATGCTTCACTACACAACTCTCATTTTGAAATGGCTTAAAACAATGACAGTGTGATTAGCAGAGAGATGCAAGACATATTATCTACAGTAGTTCCAGAGTTTTTAAAAATACAAAGGATGTATGTATTCTAACGTTCAGAGAAGTGAAGAGGTGATGGTTGCACAAGCAGGTGGACTTGGTCCTCACACAATCACAAGCTTCTCTCACATCACCTAAGGTTCCTAGCCTCTCATTCTTGTGGAGCTTTTTTCCAGGAAGGCAATACAACACTGATGCCCTATCCCCAGAGTGACACCTCTGTGCCTGTGAAGGGAAAGCTACCTTATTAATTCAAAGATTTTAACTCTTAATACCTAACACTTACTGAGTCTGTGCCATGTGTCTGGCACTATGCTCAGCACTTTACATGAATTTTCTCACATAAGATAGATAATACTATTATGTATACCTTACAGAAGAGAAAACTGAGGTTTAGACAGTCATTGAGACAACACCACCAGTAAAGGCAGATCAGAGATTTGACCCAGGACTAACTGAACCTTACTGAACCTCACACTCTTAATTGCTGTGTTGGCATCCATGGATAAAATAAACTCTCTAGAGCTGGCACAGCCTGGTCACTATGATCTCCTGTACAACCAATCTCTTTTCTTGTGCCCTAGGGCAGATTTTATTGATCAAGTAGAATAGAATGTATTCACATCCCTACACATACACTTTGCACATGGAAAGTCCCCATGAATGTATACTAACAGCCACATCTTTGAAAAAAAGTGTACATCACCATACAGGGCTAGTCTAAATGTGAAGTGATAAGATGATTACCAATTCCTTGCAATTTGAAGAATTCTGGTAAATCTTTTCTTCCTTCTCAGAAAATTTAACATACTGATGTTGAAAAGCATATTGTATGAGGTCCATTTTTTTGCTGAACATTGCCCTTTTTGTGGTAATATAAATATGACTGAACGAGTAACATATTAAGTCATGAACAACTCTGCATAAATAGTTTTATTATAACCCTCAGTTCCCATGAGCCAGAGAAGGCATTTGGGGTGTCTGAATGCACAGTGGGCCTCAGCAAAAACCAGAAGAAAAAAATCCAGTAGGTATCTAGGATTTGCCTCAGAACCAGTGAACAAGTTTGCAGATTGAGCAACACAAGAGGGATGATGGTACATCTTCTATTTTAGGGGTTGTTAGATGTCTCTGTTTTCTAACATAGTTAACTTTCTTAATGCGATTTTGATATCTAAGTTATTTCCAAGTGTTATTTCTGGCCTCTGGGCATTCTCAACATTCTAAGATTCTAAGACTAATGACTACTTTGCTTGTAATAAAACAATATTTTCTAAATCTTCCTAGTGAATAAAAGGCTGGACTTCCACTTCTGGGAAGATGGAGTAGACATGCCTTTCTCTATTCCTCCTACTAAGTACAACTAAAAACCATGGATATGCTATATAAAACAAACATAAGAAGACTCTGAAAAATGGGGAGAAGAAAGTACACTGGCTATGGAAATCAAGACCCAAGGAACAACACAGCAGTGTGTTCTCCAGATTTTCTTTTTGATTCATATATCCCACACTGGAAGCTGAAAAAGTCAACAATCCAGAAATGCCAATAGATACAGAAAAAAAGCCCCCCAAAAGTTTTCTGTCTCTAGCCAAAGGATCATAAAAGATAAAAAAGAAAGAATGATAGATAGATAGCCTATAAAGAAAGAAAACTTTTACACTCTGCTCTATTCCAGCCAAACACCAGAGAAAAAACTGTAGCACCACCTACCCATGCCAGCAAATGCCCAGTGGGAGCCTGGACTTCCACCCTCATGAGTGTGTAACAAAGCATCTTAATACCCCACCAGGATGGTGCCAGAGAAGGCTAAATAAGGAACTGGGGTTTTCATCCCCACCTGCCAGTAATGAACTGCTAAGCCCATATGGTGTCCATGGAGACCATGTGGGAAGTATGGATTGTCACACTCACCTGTGTGAGTAATGAAGTGCTCCCTCCCCTGGGATGGTGTCAGAGGACGCATAATGGAGAGTCAAGTCTTTCACCATTGTCCAGGAGTAACACAGCCACCAGGGGTAACAAAACATTGCAATATCAGTGGAGACCTCATGGAAAGCTAAAACTTCCATCTCCATCCAGAAGTAATGAGGAGCACCCTCCCCGCCCCCGCCCCCCCAGTTTAAGAAAGGATGAGTGGGAAACCTGGACTTTTACCTCCACTTGACAGTAACAAAGTGAGATTTCCCTGCTGGAGCAGTGTCACAGAAATAAACAAACAAAACCAGCTAAAATAAAATGTTTATATAAGATCCAGAGTCTCATAACATAATTCCAAAAATGTCCAGGTTTCAATCAAAAACCCCTCAACATATCAATAACCAAGAAGATCTCAAACTAAGTTTAAATAAATTAGTAGATGCTAACACCAAGAAGACAGAAATGTTAGAATTATCTGACAAAGGTTTTAAAGCAACTGTGATAAAAATGCTTCAGTGAGCAATTACAAACATTAGTAAAACATGAAAAAATAGAAACTCTCAGTAAAGAAACAGAAAGTCTCATCAAAGAAATAGAAGATATAAAAAAGAACCAAATATAAATTTTAGAAATGAAAAATATAATAACTGAAATACAAAAGCTCAGTAGATGGACTCAACAGCAAAATGGAGGAGACAGAGGAAAGTACCAACAAACAAGAAGATAGAACAATAGAAATTACCCAATATGAACAAAAAAGAGAAAATACACTGAATAAAAAAAAGAAAAAGGAACAGAAACTCAGGGACCTGTAGGACTATAACAAAATATCTAACATTTGTGTCTTTGGAATCTAGGAAGGGGAGGAGAAAGAGGATGGTGCTGAAAAAGTACTTGAGGTAATAATGGTTGAAAAGTTCCCAAAGTTGACAAGAGATATAAACTAACAAATTTAAGCTTAGCAAACCATAAACAGAATAAAGCCAAAGAAATCCACTCCAAGACACATCATAATTAAACTTGAAGTGGCACAATATTTTAAAAGTTCTGAAAGAAAATAGTTGTCAACCCTGAATCATATACCCAGGAAAAATATCCTTCAGGATTGAAGGGGAAATCAAGACGTTCTCAGATGAAGGAAAACAGAGAGTTTGTTTCCAGCAGACATACCCTAAAAGTACAGTCAAGTAAAATTGTCTAAGAAGAAAGGAAACAGTAAAAGAAAGAACCTTGGAACATCAGGACGGAGGAAAGAGAACAACAAGCAGATATATGAGTTAAAAAAATACACTTTTATTCTCTGTTTGAATTTTCTAAATTAGTTTGATGGCTGAAGCAAAAGTTTTAAAACTGTATAATGTGCTTCTAAATGAATATAGAAGAAATATTTAAGACAATTATATTATAAATGGAAGGGATAAAGTGATGTAAAGGGAGGTAATGTTTCTATGCTTTGAACAGACTGGTAAAGTGACAACATCAGTAGACTGTGATGTTATGCATATATAATAGAGTATCTAGAGTTATATGAAAAGTCTTTTAAAAGTTATACAAAGAGATACACTCAAAAATACTATACATAGATAAAAATGGAATCTAAAAACTGTTGAAGTAACCCATAGGAAGGCAGGGGAAAAGAAAACACAGAGAAATGAAAAACTGAGAGAACAAACAGAAAAAAAAAAATAAAATGGCAGACTTAGGTCCTAACATATCAATAATTATATTAAATATAAATATACCTATTAAAAGACAGAGGAAACTGAATTCATAATTTAAAAACTCCCCAAAAAAGAAACCTCCACACCTAGATGTTTTCAATGGAGAATTCTAACAAAGGTACAAATAAGAATTGAAACCAATCCTACACAATCTCTTGCAGAATATAGAAAAGAAGAGAACACTTCCTAAATCATTTTATGAAACTACTGTTACCTTGATTCCAAAAAACATATAAAAACAGTACAAAAAAGAAAATTACAGACTAATACTGCTCATGAAGATAGATGCAAAAATATTTAACAAAATATTAGCAATTAGAATTCAGCAACATATAAAAAGAATTATACACTATGACTAAGTGGGGTTTATTCCATGGATGCAAGTCTGATTCAGTATTCAAAAACCAATCACTGTACTTTATCATATAAATAAGCCAAAGAAGAAAAATCACATGATCATATCCATTGATGTAGAAAAAGCATTTGACAAAATTTAACACCCATTCATGATATAAACTCATAAAAAAGAAATAGAGGAGAGCTTCCTCAGTTTAAAAAAAGCATCTACAAAAAAACCTATAGCTAATATTATACTTAATAGTGAAAGACTGAATGCTTTCCCTCAAAATATCAGGAACAAGGCAAGGATGTCCAGTCTCCCTGCTCAACATAGTGCTGGAAGCTCCAGTCAGTGCAACAAGGCAAGAAGAGGAAATAAAAGGCACACATGTCAGGAATGAGGAAATAAAACTGTCCCTATTTGCCAATGACATGGTGATCTACATAGAAAATCTCAAGTAATCTACAAAAAGACTACAAGAACTACTGAGTCCAGCAAGGTCACAGGATACAAGGCAAACATAAAAAAATCAATTATATTTTATGTATAATGGCAAAGAACACATGGACACCTAAACTACAAACACAATGCAATTTGTAATTACTCAAAAAATGAAATACTTAGGTATAAATCTAGCAATACATGTACAGGATTTACGCACTGAAAACTACACAATGCTGATGAGAGAAATCAAAGATTTAAATAAATAGGGAGACATACCATGTTCATGGATTGGAAAACTAAACAAAATTAAGATATCAATTCTCTTCAAAATTGATACATAAGTTTAACATCATTGCTACAAAAATCCTAGCAAAATTTTTTTTGTAGATATAAACAAGAGTATTCTAAAATTTATGCAGAAAGGCAAAGGAGCTAGAATAGCTAAAACAGTTTTGAAAAAGAAGAATAAAGTGGGAGGAACCAGTCTACCTAATTTCAAGACTTATTACAAAGCTACAGTAATTCATCCTGTGGTATTCCTGTGGGGATAAATACACATATCATGAGAACAGAACCCAGAAATAGACCCGCACAAATGTGCCAAACTGATTTTTGACCAAGCTGCAAAAACAATTCAATGGAGGAAAGATAGCTTTTCCAACAAATGGTATTGAAGCAATTGGGCATGCATAGGCATAAAGAAAGAGAGAGACAGACAGAGAGAAGAAGAAAGGGAAGGAGGAGAAGGAAGAACTTGGTCCTAAATCTCACATCTTATACAAAAATTAAATAAAATGAAATGACAGGTTTAAACGTAAAACATGAAACTATAAAATTTTTAGAAGAAAACAGGAGAAAATCACCAGGATCTAGGGCTAAGCAAAGAGTTCTTAGACTAGACACCACATAATCTATAAAAAGAAATTGCTAAATTGTACTTCATCAAAATTAAAAAATTTTGCTCCATACCAGACTGTTAAGAGGATGAAAAGACAAGTTATAGACTGGGAGGAAATATTTGCAAAACACATATCTGACAAAGGACTAGCATCTAGAATATGTAAAAAAATCTCAAAACACAGAAACAAAAGAAAACCCAAAGAAACCTAATAGAAAATGGACAAAAGACATGAAGAGATATTTTATGAAGGAAAATATACAGATGGCAAATAAGTACATGAATAAATGTTCAACCTCATCAGCCATTAGGGAAATACAAATTAAAACCACAATAAGATATCACCGCACATCCATGAGAATGGTTAAAATGAAAAACAGGGACAACATCAGACGCTGGTGAGGATGCAAAGAAACTGGATCTCTCATATGTTGCTGCTGGGAATGTAAAATGCTACAGCCACTCTGTGAAACAGTTTGGAGGTTTCTTAAAAAAATTAAACATGCGAGGCTGGCCTGGTGGCATAGTGGTTAAGTTTGCATGCTCCACTTTGGCAGCCCAGGGTTCGTGGGTTTGGATCCCAGGCACAGACCTACACACCACTCATCAAGCCCTGCTGTGGTGGCGTCCCATATACAAAATAGAGAAAGATGAACACGAATGTTAGCTCAGGGCCAATCTCCCTTACAAAAAAAAGTTAAACATGCAACAATCATGTGGCTCAGCAATTATACTCCTGAGTACATTTTTTCCCAGAGAAAAAAAGACACGTTCTCACAAAAACCTGTACACAAATTTCTATAGCAGCTTTGTTTATAATAACCCCAAACTGGAAACAACCCAGATGTCCTTCGACAGGTGAATGATTAAACAAACTGTGGTACGTCCATATCATGAAATACTACTCAGCAATATAACAAACTACTGCTATACAGAACAATCTGGATGAATCTCCAGAGAATTATGCAGTGTAGAAAAAGCCAGTCAGAAAAGATTACATACTGCATAATTCCATTTTTATAACATTCTTGAAATGACAAAATTACAGAATTGGAGACCAGATGAGTGACTCCCAGGGGTTAAGTGAAGGATGGAGCAGGTGAGAAGCAGGTATGGCTACAAAGGGCAGTGTGAGAGATCCTGTGGTGATGAGAATGTTCTGTGTCTTCACTGTATCAGTGTCAGCATCCTGGCTGTGAGATTGTGCTCTAATTCTAGAAGATGTTACCATTGGAAAAACTGGGAAATGGGTACATGGATGCCTATGTATTATTTCTTACAATTGCATATGAATCTACAATATTCTCAAAATAAAAAGTTTACTTAAAAAAATAATACCCAGAAGCCTCCAAAATAAAACAAACACAGGTTATTTGAAAAATATAAATTTTGAGTTGTATCAATATGCTATCTGACATCTTCTACCAGATGTTTGGACACTGTGAGAAATTTGATCACAGAAATTAAATAATTTGTGTTAAATTAAAAAAAAAAAAAAAAAAAACAGGGATGGCAAGTAGAGTTGAACTCAGAGGCCTTCCTGATGGGAAAGGGTGTTGTGGTGAGAAAGCCGTGTCTGTCATGGGCCTCAGAGGTGTGGGGGGAGTTGTGGCCTGTGTGGGCCATAACTGCCATTCCTGACTTGGAGTTTTAACCAAAAGGTTTATCAGTAGGATCTCTGACAGCTTGGGAGCTCCAGAAACTGGAACTTTCCAAAACAGCACCCATTTTCGTTTCACTCAAACCCTACAGTCTGAAAGCAGCTAAATCCCCTGGGCTGTCTCTCCAGCTGGGCCAAGTGAAATCCCCGGGCTACAGTTGGCTGTTTAGCTGATGTTCCACAATGATCGTTTGCTGGCCCACAAATACATTATGCAGTTCACTGCTCAGGAAAATTTTCTCTTTGTTTGAGTTACAGGGATTAAAAGCATTACAGCTTAATCCCTTTGATGCATCCAGGCCATTTTGAAATTGAATGTTTTTCTATTAACTCTCCTACTGGGAACCAATTCACTGCCACTGTAGCAACAGAGCCAGGCAGTCCTGATTCATTACAGAATTTATGCCCTTCTGCCTCTGTGAGTCTTTCTAAAACATCTAATAACAACAGCACTTAAATAAATCTATGGAGTTAATCAATGTTTCATGTAATTTGGAAAAGAAACTTCAAAGTCTTTCAATAAAAATAGCGGGGGAGAGAGATGAGAGTTAGTAGATTAAAGAAACCAGTGTCTAAGAATTCATATGTATTAAAGGCTCAAGTCACATCAACTCTCAAACTAACCAAAAAAATGAATCCATGTTAGAAAATCAGCACACACTTGGTTTATTACAATTCTTGAAATGGAGAACATGAGTTTATAAATTAAATTATGCATTCAATTCAGAGGCTGTAATGTTGCTGTCAGATTTACAGCCTCCAATTTACAGAGACGAAGGCTTAATAAACTGTCAGAGAGGGAGGCTGTCTGCTCATCAGATCTGCTCTCAGTAGATGGATTAGACTGAACATTCTCTATGTGAGAACCACAGAGATGAATGAAGCCTTCGACTTTGCTTTTCTTTGTCAGTGGTGCCCGTGGAGAGAGCTATTCAGAAAGACATGTCTGATGTAGAAAAATGAATACTATACTTCACTTTCTGTGCTACAGAAAATGGAAAAAATTGGTTCGGGGGAAAATTTAAGCATCTCAAATGTAGGCAAACACCTGTTGAGAAATGTCTGCCCACAGAATAATAAAAAAAAAAGTGATGACCTTAGAAGAATTAGCATTACAAGGAAGACCACAGGATGGAATGTATGTTCCTATGCTTAAAAACCAGAATTTGTACAAACTTAAACTTCACAACCTACTTCAATATATTATTTCTCACTGGCAAACTTGTTACTATTGGGCATAAAATTTATTTCATACATCAACAAGAATCAGCTCTATTCATGACTTTTTCACTGTATTATCTTATTTTCTTACACTCTAAGATGGGATTCATTTCCTAAGGCCTATGTTATACCTATTCTAAAGAAGAATAGCAATGCTGGGGAATCATTCACAGTTGCTTAAGGGCAAAGCACTATGCTAACTACATTGTGACATTATTACATGGTGCCCCCACACACAGAGTCCTTAGAAGTGAATTTAGCCATTTTCACATGTGCGGTGAGATACACCTCTCTGAAATTTGAAAGCTGATATTTCTTTAAGAGGCGTCCATTGTCAGTCTCGTAAGAAAGTCATCATCTCTGCTTTTCCTTAAATATTTTCCTAAATGTACTCTTTTCTCAAAATCGTCTGTGCATTCAAACATTGTAAAATTTGTTTCTTTTACTTAGAAAAATTGGTTTATTCAGGATATCATAGACTCTTCACAGGTTTTCCATTTTTATTTTCTAATAAATAATTTCTTTTCCTTTTCCTTCTGTATTTCTTGTTTACTTTTTGTAATCTGAATGTAATCATTGTTACCAGTATAACTGGACTTCTACTTTTGCATGAAGCATTATGCTAACTGCTGGAAGAGATACATAGCTAGGAGTGCTGGTTTCCGCCCTCCAGGTAGCTTGCATTCTAGTGGGAGAAAAAGACACGTAAACCAAACCCAGAGGAAGCATGACTGAGGGCCTTGTTGACCAGAGGGTGGTTCTTAGACTTGAGTTCTCATCTGGGAGTTTGTTGGAAATTCAGTCTGAATTTCCCCTACCAGTCCTGTTGAATCAGAAATTGCATTTTAACAAAATTCCCAGATGATTAGAATTCCCAGTACAGTATGAGGACTGGGCAATGGGGTTAGTGTCAAACGTGAATTGAGTTTGCTAAAACACCAGCCTCAAAGCTCCACACAGTAGTATTGCAGAGCAATTGTGGAAGAATTGCTTCACAGTCATTTCCTAGGGTTGTATTTAGATTTTGAATCTTACCTGGGTCTGAAGATAGTTGACGAAGGTAGATGGATGAGGATCCATTTAAAATAAATAATTTTAAGGCTTTAAGAAATTTCTCAAAGGATGCCCCAGTTCTGCTTGCATTTTTATATATCAGATTTTTAAATGTAATTCAGAATTCTCTTGACATCAGTAGCTTACAAGTGAAAACAAGGTCAGATTTGCTTTACTATTCAAATTACATAGATTTCTAGCTCTTATGATCAGAGTAGCAATAAATGCAGTTATCCACCAACCTAATCCCTAACACCTTACTCTTTTGAAAAATTTTTTGTTGTAAAACATAGATAACACTAAATTTACCCTTATATCCATTTTTAAGTACACAGTTCAGTGGCATTAAGTACATTCACATTATTGTGAAACCATCACCACTATCCAATTCCAGAACTTTTTCATCAGCCCAAACAGTACTCCTGTACCCATTAAATAATAATTTCTTTCTTGTCCCTCCGCCTAGCCCCTGGCAACCACCATTCTCCTTTCTGTCTCTATGAATTTGACTACTCTAGGTTCCTCATATAAATGGAATCATATAGTATTTGTCCTTTTATGACTGGCTCACTTCACTTAGTGTAATGTCTTCAAGGTTCATCCATGTTATAGCATGTATCAGAATTTCCTTCCTTTTTTAAGGCTGAATAATATTCCATTGTGTGTACATATATGACATATCTTGTTTCTCCATTCATCTATTGATTGATATTTGGGCTGTTTCCACCTTTTGGCTATTGTGAATAATGCTGCTATAACACCTTACTATTTTATTTTACTGAGTGTAAAGCTATTAAAAGCTACCTTTGCCTGCTGTTAAGTTGGGCAACTTAGGCACCTTTCACAGAAGCTGTCACCACATGCATAATGGAGCCATTGGGGGAAATATACTCCATTTTACTTTATTGTTGCTGAAGTGCAGCATCACTGTCAAAACCAAGACACTCCCTGGCATGTTCTAGTCACCACTGCTGCTGACACTTTTACCAAAGCACAGAATTTCTAGTGGGAAGGAGGCCACACCCTCCACCAGTTATGCTGACACTCAAAATTGACCTGGCTGCCAAGTGTACAGTATTCAGTGTCAGCCATTTCCTGTCATTCAGAGGCAGCCACTTTCCCTAAAGCACGTGATGGCACTCCATGGGTAGGTTAGAGGTGATCCCAGTACCAGTCCCAATATTCCAGAATCAGCTCTCCCTGCCAACAACCCATGCCCTGGGGTGAAATCCAAGGAACCAGTCTGGATCCCCTTTCCTCCAGTTTCCCTGGGCTATCTCTTGATGACTTTGTTTTCAGAGAAGCTCATTAGTCTTTTCTTGCCATCTTCCCTCAGTGAAGGTTACTGCCAGTCCCTTGAATGTGTTTTTAATATTGAATCACAAAGTGACAGAACTAAGATCTGAAGGGTTTTATCCCATGAGCCTCTGTTACAAGCAGTTTTTCAGAATGTGTACCTCATAACCTCCAAGATCTATAGAGCACTGCCCCATGGAGGGGCAAGAGGACTCCGTCTGTCTACAGAACCAGAGCCAGGCCCCAGCTCCATCAAGAAGTCCCATTGTACTCACATCCAGAACAGGGATGAGTACTCACTTCACATCTCTATATAACTGAAAGATGCCGTTGCAGTAATTCTTCTCAGACCAAGGGAGTCCACCCAAAGGAGAACGGACAGCTTGTCGTCAAGACATGGGAAAGGAGAGCTTGTTTGAAATTATTTTCCAGCCCAGAAAATAATTTAAATCTGACTTCTTCTGGATACTCTGTTATACACATCTGCACTTACCTTTTGGAAGTCTGGTGGGATGGGCCCGCAAGAACTCTAATTAAATCAAGGAGTAGCCCTGTGAGGGAAGAACTTATCCTGGGGGAAAGGAGAACCAGGCAAATGAGGTTGGCCCAGTAACTAGACCTCAGGCGTCTGCAGGTCGTGGCGGTTCTGAACGTTGCGTGGTGTCTCTCTCAGGGCTGACCCTGCACATGGCCGAGCCAGGGCGCAGAGGTGCTCTGAGAAAGACCAGAAGAGCTCTCCACCAAGAACTCTGTAGGGCACTGAAGCTTACTTAACAAGTGCTCTGGTAGTGTATATGTGCCAGCATGTGACACAGAAGTGGTGGTTTGGGGAGAGCGGCCGCTGCAGTTCTGTAAGGGATATGGTAACGTTTTGGTGCCTGCAGGACGTGAGCACCTTGATGGCCCAGCACGCAGGCTGCAGCGTCTGGAGGAAGTGTGCAGGTGGAGGTCAGGGCCTGGCAGAGAGAGCAGCACTGGTGGTTCTGATGCCTGCATGGGTACTAGTGCCTACAGAAGTACTGATGCCAGCTCATGGAAGCGCCATGTTCAGAAAAGGCAGCTTGTGGGGAGATCATGGGGAGGCAATCTTGTACATCTTTAATAGCCGTGTCCTTTGCTTAAAGGGATAGGGGCAGGAGAGTAAAAATGGCACATGCTGTGGAGCGTCTTATAGGATCTCTGCCTGAGCACGTGTGAGACACTCCTGGAGACTCCCAGGAGTCCCCGGAGGGAGGCCCTCCATGTGTGTGAGATGAAATTTGAACTCATACTGTCAAGGGGCTCCCACTACGTTTATCATGGATTTCCTTGGATTTAGGAGGCACATGGCCATTTAAATTAGGAATATACATGCAAATCTGAGAATGTTTCTTTAGGGTAATCAGAGGATCAGATTTTCACTTCTTACCTTATTTTCTAAACAGGATTTTTTTTTTTTTTTTTTTTTTTTTTACTATTCTGTTGGTTTCTAATAGTGTCTTTGTTTTTAAGAGTGAGGAAAGTTTAGAGCCAGCCCTGATGGCCTAGCGGTTAAAGTTTGGCACAGTCTACTTTGGCAGCCCAGGTTCAGTTCCTGGGTGTGAAACCAGACCACTCATCTGTCAGCAGCCGTGCTGTGGCAGTGGCTCACATGGAAGAACTTACAACTATACACAACTATGTACTGGGGCTTTGGCGGGAGGAACAAAGAAAAAAAAAGGGGAAGATTGGCAACAGATGTTAGCCTAGGGTGAATCTTCCCCTGCAAAACAAAAACAAAAAGAGTGAGGAATGTTTAACCATTCACTGCTTTTAAACTTTTACCATCCTTATAATGTATAGCAGGGGTCATAACCTCAAGGACAGTGGGGTGATCAAACAGGTAAATATGTGTGAATGTGTGACATAATGGCTAGACAATAGGGAGTGGCCTAAAGCACAGTGTCTGTCTAAAGACATGCCACTTCACTGAAAACAAAACCAAAACCAAAACCCCTGCTTGGCCAAACAAAACCTGTCTATGGGCCATATTAAGCCAAGAGGCCACCAGAATCATCTCTCTATCCTGGTTTTTCTAATCCTTCTAACCACATAGGCAGTTGATCTCACCCCCAACATAGCTGGAATCAACCGTCTCTTCCCTTGCTAACAGGGATGAAAACCATCAGAATATCGTAGTATCACTCCAATTATCCCAGGAGCTGGTAAAAGGCAGGGGCCCTCCTGCTTTACCCTTGTATTCTGTGCACCCAGACAGTTTGAAAATACTAGACATCAGGATCTCATGGGGCAACCACATCAGGCAAATGGGAGTAATAATATTAACAACCACTGGGCACTCATTTCTTGCCAGGCACTGTACAGAGTTTTCTGTAAGCTGTTTCGTTTGCTCTTCCCAACTAACTTATTATGTAAGTACTATCATTATCCCAATTTTACAGATGAGGGAACAGAGGCTAGAGTCCATGACTCCAAAGTCCATGATTTTAACAAAAATGTAAACACAATACAACAAGACTGAGTCAGCGGTTCAAGGATTGTGCAGTCCAGTGGAGGGAAGATATTGAACATCGGTAATATTTAACAGGGAATTATTGCTTGCAAAGATAGACCTTGGGAGCATTGAGAGGGTAAGAGCAGTGGGTCCAGGAGAGTCTGGACAGGAGCTTGGTGGTGGGAGGGAGGTTGGTAGGGTAGGAGTGAAGTGTGTTCTGACTAGGGGCAGGTGGAGATAGCTGCTCTTCTACCATAATTTCTCTCTCTCTCTCTCTCTCCTCCTCCACCCTTCATCTGTCCACTTACACAAGTTCCAACTAAGAACTAAACTAAAACTTAGAAAAAATACTCTATCTCATATGTTTAAAGCACATTTGATTTTCTCTCCATTTACCATCCCACCCCTGGGGCTCTGGCATCTATCAAGTTAAGAAAACAGAAAAATGTAAACTCTAGTAAAGTGGAAAAAAGGACAGAGACTTTCCCCTTCACAGCACATCAGAGTTATGCTCTAAGGGGTGGGTTTGTTTGTATTATGGATGTTCCTCTCTGAGGAAGGTCCGGAAGAGATCAAAGAATCCGAACCCCCACAGGAGCTCAAGAGGCAGAGCAAAGTGCTCTCCGCCCCATGTCTGGACTCTATGTGTCGGGGTTATTTCTAGAACTAACACTTCTAACAATGATCAGAATCTTCCCACACTTCCTAATGTCACTCTGTGGTCGTTCATTTTATGCATCAACTTGGCTAGATTACAGTACCCATATATTTAGTCAAACATTATTATAGATGTTTCTGTGAAGGTATTTTTTAGATGAGATTCACACTTAAATCAGTAGACTTTGAGAAAAGCAAGTTTCCCTCCACAATGAGGGTGTGCCTTATTCAATCAGTTGAAGTGCTTAATGGAAAAAGAATAACCTCCTTGGAAAGAGAGGACATTCTAGCAGACCACCTGTAGACTCAAACTGCAGCTCTTCCCCGGGTCTTCAGCCTGCCAGCCTACCCCACAGATTTTGGTCATTTCAAACCTCTAGAATGGTGTGAGCCAATTTCTTAAACTAAATCTCTAGACAAATGATTGAGAGATGGATAGAAAGACAGAGAGAGAGAAAGAGATACACATCCTGTTGGTTCTGTTTCTCTGGAGAACCTTGACTAGTACACGCCGTATTTTATCAATCTAAGATGTACATTTTTTCGTGTTTTAACATCTCTGAAATCATGAGGTATCTTAAATTGATATTGTTTAAATGAAATATGATTGTTCCTAGTATTTGACAGAATGTTCAACATCCCCTCAATTAGATCTTAATTTGGAACATGCAGGTCCATACTTTGCTATATCGAGCCCATTGATTGTAGTGGGACCACCATCCATGATTTGTGTAGGCATACAGTGACTTCTCTCCAAGGATCTAGGAACTCTGTGCAGTTTTAAATAATTATTTTCCATAACCCTGTCATTCAACTGCCATCTGCAAGCTCTGAAAAATATTTTTTTTCCTAAGAGATGCAAAATTTGAAGCTTATGAAGGAGATAAAGCCTAAAAGGAATGTTTTGAAAGAGAAGAATAGGAAGAGAGAATGGAATATATTTCTCCTCAGGTAAGCCTCATGGCACTACTTAAGCCCCACTTTTCTTTCCGTCAAGGTTTACAGCATTTTAGCCAATAACTGTACCTTCTTTATTCCGTTGCAAGTGGCAATTTGTTTTTCCACTTGGTACATTTTCAAAAGAACTCAATAACTGGCCAACGCTGCAAGTTTTCTTTGACATATCAGTTTCTTACACAAAACTAAGAGCTCCTTGAAGGTAGGACTGGGTCTGTGGTGTGTGAGTATCTCTAGCACTTAGCATGTGCACAAGGTGTATATGGATAGTTGTCGATACATGTATCACTGAATGTGTAGACTACAGTGTGAAGTGTTGGCAGATGTCCGGGCATCCAAGGGAGCCCTCAGAATCTAGTTACTCAAGTCCATCAAGTGAATGAGAGTGTTTGTCTCTCTTTTTATATATTTATGTATCACATTCTCCCTCATATCCTAGGCATGTGTGTGCGTGCGTGTGTGTGTGTGTGTGTGTATGTGTGAGAGAGAAAAGTTGAGCAAGAGAGATTGTCTTTTCTAGGTTGTGAATACCCTGAAGGTGGCTTAGTCAAAATAGCGTGGGTTTGGTGCCATCAAAACACTGGTTTGCATACTGGTTCTGCCACATACAGGCTGTCTGACTTTGGAATATACTTAACTTTTCTAATTTTCAGTTTTTGTACTTGGAAAGTGAACATTATAATATCTATGCTGAAGAGTTCTGTGAGGCTTAAAGATAACTTTCAAAAGAAACAGGCACTTCACGCTCCCATAGAAATGGTGGCTCTCATTGTTCCGTCCCTGCTCCTGCTGTAGCTCTAGGCACAGCGCCTCCCACTTGGAAGATAGTCGGTAATGTTTGTTGAATGAATCACAAAAAACTGTCTTGACAAAAAACACACGCTATTTTTGGCTTTCTATATAACATGCAATAAATTTTACAGCCTGACTCTTATAAACAAGAAGTGAGGCATCATATATGATGTGATCTTTTTTCGCCCCAGATTTTCACCTGAGGAGCCCTCAGCTCCATTGTATTACTCATGTTCTAACCTCTCTCTCATTTATAGATTCATCTTCATTTAAATGAAACAACAACCAACCAACCAACAAACAAAACTGCAGATACTTTAGTTAACCCACAGAACTTACCTCCAGTTTATGGTATTACTAGTTTGAATTTTCACATGGAGAACCAAAATGTTTATTTCTAATTTTTCAGAAATAATCACAACACAGACATCTTAATGTCAAAATTATTTCCTCTCTCATTTATTTCTTTCCTTCCTTTTTCTCCTCTCTTCTCCCCTACCCACCATCTGTTTGTTTCAGAGACCAGTGAATGAATCATCCAACAGATGAACGAACTCTGGATGACACATTACTTTAAGCCACATCTGAAATGAATTGAAAGTTTAAAAGGCCACATAACATCAATGGTGTGCGTGCTATTCCTGGTGAAAGATGATCAGACGCTAGAAGGGCCTTTTGTAACACTCTGTCCCAGGAACTATCCATTCCAACAGCCACACAGTACGTTCCTCACATGAAACGTTGGCAGCCATTTTGTACTTACTGTTGTACCTCCATAACTCTTCTTCAGATAAATGATTCACCACGTTATGGTAGCATTAAGCCAGAGAATCGAAACTAATAGCCAGAAGAAAGCGTCAAAACCAAGTTTCATGTGGCAATGGGAAGAACAAAGCCTCGACAGACTGGAAGCTGAGAGCAGACAGATAGAAGGAAGGTAGGAAGGAGGGAAGTATGGGTGGGTGGGTGGATTTAAGGCCAGATTAGTTCAAAAGCCTGAGTCAAATTTCAACTCTAAGCTGTGGAAATTGAGTGGAAGCTGAAATCCAAATAGAAACTTCATTTATCCAGTGGACCCATTTAACAAATACTCCATGTCAGGAGATGTTCTAGACACCGAGGATACATCATTGAACAAAATAGAAATCTGTGAACTTTTAGAGATTTTATTTTAGTGGGAAAAGATACAATAAACAATGTAACCAATAAATAAGTTATAAAAAACACTGAAAGAGAGATGGAAGTCCTATAGAGGAAGGAAAAATCAGAGTAAAGACGAGTATAAATGCCAGAGTGCCAGAGGGGAAGTTTCAGTTTAAATGATGTAGTCTTAACGTGAGGATTAGTTAAATATGAATTATTCACCAGAAAATGGCAGAATCACAAAAGTAAAAAGGGAACCATTTTGTAACATGACACAAAGAGAGGAATTTTATGACATATATGAAAGAAAAACTCACAACTTTCATCGAGCTTAAATAAAATATATAATATGCATGCACACCAGGGAAGCTCTGAAAACATTTCTCTACTGTTAAAACAAAGAACACAGGTACATGGGTTTTACTTACTGGCAAGGTCAAAGTCCTCTAAAAACAGTTTCACCACATCATTGTCCATGTGACCGATACTATCATCCCTATTTTACAGGTGGGGACATTGAGGTCCAAAGAATGTCTATGACTAAACGCAATGAGTCAGTAGTAGGGATTATGGAAAACGCATGTCCTAGGCAGCATGCAAATGACTTCATCGTATGTGGGTTTGGCCATGTAAGAAGTTAAATTATCTAAGCAATTTTGTGAACATGACTTTCTTCATGATTAACCCTCTTCCTGTTTGGCTGTCCCGAGAGACCTGGTTATTGAGTAAAGCTCTGTGAGAGCTAAGGATGAGTGCAAATGCCTAAGAAACACCATAACAGTGTGCAGAATGTGCCATGCCACAGAATTTCTCTAATGAAGGAATTCAGGAAAAAGCTAAATACTGCCAAAAAGTTTAAGTTCCAAAGGGTTTTTTTTCCTCCTAGAAAAGTGCCTTTTTGGCTCTCATTTCACAGGAAAATGACAAAGCTTTTACAGTAAGTCCCTTATCTCCTTTCACTTTTTAAATCTTAAGAACATGGTTAATACTCCTCATTTGTGGTTCAGCTCATGAACTCACTGATTACACTTGGCAAGTGATAGCAATGGCAGCAACCCCACAAGACGTAGGCAATAATGATGATTTCTTTAAATTTGGAATTCAAGATAAAATTGGGAAATTCATCAAGGAGGGGTGAGGTTTTTAGGTAGTCCTATCACATAATTTGAAATTTGTGGCCAAGGGAATGCAGCTAAGTATTTATTTTATATCACTTGATCATTTTGAAAGTTTTCCAAGTTATTGCAGACTAAACTTAAAGCAGGATATTGTGTTAATCAACTCTTAAATATTAATACGGCCCTGCCAAACTGGTTTCCTTGAAACCTCTTTCATTTGTGTTACCCTACTTTTTTCTCATGTAAGAGATGAAGATAAATGTGAGATGCTGTTAATCCATTTTGCTACTTGGATTATTATGTTCACACATTTACACACACACTTACACATAGAGGGAGTGCCTAATTATCCAGGGAAAAGGCCACTGAATATCCAAACCATTTTTGCCTAAGCCTCCTTAATTTATCCACCTGTCACTCCATTAGTGGCCATTTTCCTTCCCTTGAAAGGTGACAGGATTAAAATCCCAAGAATTCCAAAATAAACAACTCCTCCCTCCCTCTGTCACCCTTGCCCTGCTGCTTCTGACCTTGACCCTAAAACCCAGTCAGGCCTTGTCAGAGCCAGTCAAGCTGACCTGGGTTAAGGCCAATTCAGTGAGAACTTGAGTACCCCATCAGGTATGTGAATTATCCCCCCCTTCCAGAAAGAGGCCAGACACATGAAGATGGAGACCTAAGTGGTAGCCCAGTCTGGTTTGAGAGAAAATGAGTTGGCTTCACAGTGACGACTGTCACGCCTGGTCGTCTAGTCTGGTAGTTGGATTACAGCTAGGTGCCCTACATACGGCTACACAATAACTACACACGACTAGCAGAAGGGAACTTTAACTGGTGAGAATGCTGGAGTTGCAGCTGTCCAGGAAACTGGGAATAAGGTGACATCAGCTGGGCTCCAGAAGTTTTGAGGACTTTTGTTTGGCATCCAGGAACAATTCAAGGTGTTAATTCTGATTTATAAAACTGCCTGTGTTTTGGATGCTAGTTGCCCTAGAAATCAGCTCTAAAGTTAGTTAAAGAGTTCCCAAATTTACACTCCGGACACCCGGAAGCAACACCCTTCCAGGAAGAGCCAAGATGGCTAGAATTAAAGGCTGCCTTAATCTGACAGAATCCTACTTCGTAAATTCAGACATTTCCCCCAGCTTCCCTTACTTGGGTAGAAATGTGAATGTGGAGGAGATACAACTTTGAAAACTTTGGCATTAACAGCTTAATCTTGCTGAGTGTTAAAACATTTAAAGTCCAATTTTAAAAGAGTATAACAACAAATTCCAATGTCTATTTTAGTAAGATTCCTGTTTATGACTCCATACCACATACTTATTTGTATTAGATCATATATTTAAACCATTATCTTCTCACTGGCAAGCACACATTCCCATGAGCAATGAAATTTGAGTAAATTAGGTGTCATCTTTGGTAAGTACAGTTTTTAAAATCTGCCTTTTATTTATATCAGGTTTTTAAAAGCTTTTGGCAGATTTTTTTCTTAACCCCTTTGTGAGATTCATTTAACCTGCATAACCTTGCACCATTTCTGCTATATCCTAATTACTCAATCATCATCTCATTTTTCTAAGAAAGTCTGAACATTCTTTGAATGATCCAGTGAACTGTTGAGATTGGTAATTTACGGTAAGAATTCCCTGTATCTAGCAGCATCACTGATGCTCAATGCTACACCTTCTTAATATTCTACTGAGTGTTTTAGGATCATTCTGTAACATTCCTTTCACCTGCAAGTTGTCTTCATAATATTTTTTTCACAGAGAAGAAAAGAGAAGCAGAATGGTTAAGAGGCTTGCCCAAGGCTATCCAACGGACGAATAATAGAAGTAGACTTGTCCTACTGTATCTCCTTGAAGAAATCTTTTTCTTTGTGTGCATTTCTCTACCAACTAAATCACCCCATATCCTATTAGCAGACAAAGTCAGTCTCAAGACAAACTGTTCTTGCTGTTCGTGTTAAAACGTGGATATGGAGCACATGCGTATGGAAAGACCATATGAAAGAACAAGAAACGAGTAGAGTGAGAGCCAATTCAACTTTTAAGTGTGAGTAAAAGTGCATAACTGAAATTATATACAACTGCAAGCACATAACTTTGAAATTAGACAGTTACTGACAGCCTCAAATGCTTTTGCACTGGTATGAAAAGCAGCAAACTGCTGTGCTAAACCGCTGGGGAGACCAACAATTACTCATCCCTTTCATAAACTCACCAGTACAGTCACTAGCATTAAAAGTAAAGATTGTTAGCAATGGCTAACCACCTAATTGCCCAAGTAACCGTCTTTTCTTTTACAGGCCTCATTGTCTTGAGCACGAAGGAAGTGGCAAACCAGAAGGATTGTAATCTATTATCTGTTACCAATGAGAGCAGTGATGCATTGTGACACCAGGAGAGAAAAGGGCCAGGGAGATAGACAATGGGAGACTCATCTGATAAAGGCTGTACTAGATACTGCCTTCATCTCTCCTTCAAATGACTCACTTATAACTGTGGGTGCACTGGGTGCGTGTGTGCATCTGTGGGAAGAAGGAAAAGAGAATGATTTCATAGAAAAGCTTGAATAGGGTGGGCAAGGCGGTGACTGAACCATGGTAGTTAGTCTCCTGGTCCTGGTCCACATGGCTGTGAATCAGTTACACACACACACACACACACACACACACACACGAATTAGTTATCCCTACAGATTATTGAATGGAGAAGCCCATACACTAGTGTCAGAACACATGATGAACCCACATGACAGGACATCGAATGGTGCGTGCAGTGGAAGCTGGGTAGCACATGTCTAAGGCACACTTGTTCTAGTCACTAGAAACTACAGGAATAAAAGTAGATACAAAAGGAGCTTCAGTTGTAACACTGTTTTGCTCATACTAATCTGGCTGCCAAGTATGGTCAAAACAGCTTCTTGTTTGCTTGTCTTAAGCTCTAGAGCTTGTAGCTGTTGGCTTTTATGATTAAGACATCAATTTTGAGAAAATCCTTTAATTGTTATGCTTTTTAAATCTTAATGCCTGGATACCACTCTAAAGGTCTCCTTGCTTCCCTTCTGTTCTACACTCTGTAAAATGTCAGCTCCACACTTCTTCTAGGATCCAGTGCAAAGCTGACTACAAAGATCATAAAACTAGATGGCTAGAATCATTAAAATAAAATAGTTTTCTTTTCCCATGAACTAGAAACTAGGATAAACTTTTATATAGTTCAAACTTAAGCTTCAAATAATCCTATAATCAGTGAATATGAATTATGGGAAATAGCAGTGAAGACATCATATTTTTATAAACTCTTTGGTTCTATAGAAAAAAAATTTTAAACATTCTTAATGAAATGTTTCAAGGACCTACATTGGAAGAAAAAGAAAAACTTACTTGAAGTACTAATGTGAAGTCTGTTGAATTATTTTGCTATAAATTAGAAACTAAATATCGATGGATAGTGGATATCAATTAGATACAAAATTGTGTGCCTTGTAGACATGTTCTGATTGGACCCTAGAAGATCCATAAATAGACTTCAGATAGTTAGCATATCCCTTAAAATCATATGAAAAATTGTGTACCTATGTGAAGATATCCTCCATCAGAATCTCAAATGGGTCCATGATATATGGAAGAAAGCTTTAAAATCATTGACCCAAAGCAGGTATCTTACATCAGTCAAGTCTTTTTAGTAACCAGTAGTGGTTTGCTTTTTTAAATGGTTCTTCCAACATAAAGTTGTTATATTTATCCAATTTGTAAGGCATTATCTCAAACTTTCATAATATTTGGTCTGTTTACTTAATGCAAAATGGAAATTCCTTTTCATCATCCATGCTGTGCAAACAAATGGAAAGAAGTGACTAACGAATGAAGACTATCTTATAAACTTATGAATAGAATTAGAACCTTAGAGGATTAATTTAAAAATCAAAACAAAAATGCATATATACTGCCAAATTTTATTATCCATAAGTTATAAAGCAGTTTCTTTTTCATTCTTTCAGAGAAAAAGAAAAACTTTTTTCTCCGCATTTTAAGGTACTCAGAGGCATAATAAGTACATAAAAGGTTATTTGGCAATATGTTTAATGATTTGCATACTAAATAGCAACCTTTAAACTGTACAGACTTTCCTTACTTAAATGAATAAACAGTCTTTTATTTCCAGAACAATCTCATAAAAATTGAATAGTTTCTATTCTTTACTGGCCAGGAAAAATGAGCAAAGGTCAGGATATCTTTGTTTATCTAAAAGAATGTATTTTTCTTCTTCTCCAGACTTCTATGTATCAAAAGCTTCTTGACTTTAGGGGACAAAAACAAAATTTTCACAAAGCTGATAGATGGTTCAAAGTTCTCTATATAATAGCAAAGAGCTTGTCAACACAATTAGGAATAAATGCTCAATTATTGTCAATAGGCATCATGCAGACGAAAGGAAAGAGTTGTTCTTTGACAATTTGTTTCAACCTGTTTTATTAACTTTATGTAAACACAATTCAAGAGACATTTTGAAGAAGCCGTGAACTCCCAGTATTGAAGTCTTATCTTTATGTATATTCTTATTGTGTCTTCACGTTTTGAAAGTTGACTACAGACTTACCTAACTCATAAGGCATTATCTCAAACTTCTGTAATATTTGGCTTTTGCACACATTATGTCCCAGTTAGTCATGAGCCAACTCCAAAATCAAAAGAGAAAAAATATCACAGGAGGAAAGGATATTTGGACATTTCACTTTTTGGTCAAGTTTTCAAGGATTTGGTTATTGATTTTCTATATAATACTACCCTGCAGGACAATGTCCACATTCCTTATTCTCGATATTCAAGGTTCTGATAACTTTATCCTAAGAATTACATGTCTAGATTTGCTTCCCAATTTAGCAACTTAAGGTCATGGACTTTGGGGCCAGACAAACCTGAATTCCAGCTCCAGCTCCACCGTCTACCAACTGAGGGAACTTAGTCACTTGTTTAATGTCTCTAAGCCTTAGTTTTCTTGTTTATGAAATGTATATTGTCTCATTTAATCTCCAAACAGCCTGACTCATAGTGTTTCTGTAAAGACCAAATGAGTTAATCTATATAAAGCCATGGACAGTGTCTGGCACAGAATAACTGTCCAGTCACTATCAGCCATTTTTACTAAACTACATCTGTACAAATGCTCTGCTCCTGCCTAGTTCTTTATTCACTGTGTGCTTCAACGTATTCTGCCTCGTCTCCACGCCATCTCCGAGGATGCCACACATCCAACTGCCACTCAGACATCTGGTCTCTCTCATATACCTCCTTATAAAAACTTCCCTCAGAATCGCTTCAAACTCTTTTTTTTCATCAGGTAATTATTGACTGGCATATCATTTGATAGCTAATTCTTTATTGACTATCTGTTGTCTGTCTGTATTTTCCTAAACTATTATTTCAATCTTTTGTGGTTTATGAGGTCAAGGATTTACATTCAGTATCCGAAACCAGACTGTAAATTCTTTACGGGCAAGCGTTATCTTACATCTTTTTCTATTCTCCATAATACCTAGCAGAATGTCTTGTCATTGTATTTAAGTCTGTAGCTGAGAAAGACTGTCTAAAATTATCTCAAACATATTTATTTCTACAAAACCCAGGCCTGTAGCACTGAGCTACAAGACCGGATCTGGAAGCATGAGAAGTTGTAGCCCGTGGTGTGCTGCAGCAGGACTATACTATCACAACAGTCACTGGTGTGCATCCCTTTCCCAACACTGCACGCAATGCCGTCTCGTGGGTAGCTTGAAACAGGCCATGCCGGGAGTGCCGATACCATGGGAAATGGCAAATACTACAAATCAGGGCTTTCTCTTTTTCTTCTCTTTCATTCTCCTCTTTCTTTCATTCATTCTCTCTTTCGTAGCAAGTTGTTATATATTTACCAGCACACCACTGGTTATAACCCACAAAGATCAATTTAGAGCCATCCATAGGGTGTATAGGGATTTAAATACATCTTAACTATTGAGCAAACTCAGATAACCTATACTTCTCTGCCAAAATCAGAGGGCATTCTGTGCACATAGAAATAACATATATTATTAGTGGAGAGAATCTATAGTTACCATTTAAACATTAATTCCCTTTGCAAATGATCTTGATATTTAGCAGACAGTCCACGTATTTGTATGGTACAGCTATGCCCTTAGTAGTTATTTTCAGGGATTCTATGTATGTATAACTTGCAATCGTTCTAAACTATGAGCTCTTCAGAGGAATTCACCAGATTAAAGACAACTGTCAATCAAGGGCTGTACTAACGACTGTGTTGGGCTCAGAGTACTCACTCAAGAAAAAAATATTCATTTATTGCTTAGAGTCTAACATTCTGAAGATGAGAAGGAATTCAAAAGAAAAATAATATATTCTACCAACTAAACAATTATCAATGCACAAATATATCCTCAGACGTGGAGGTGAAGATAGAGATAGTAGCAGCTATTTTTTTTATTGTGTCTCTTTTTGTCATTTGTTCTGTAATTTAAGCTTCAGTTTTTAAAAGATCCCATTGCCTGCATCAGGTCAGCAATATAATCCTTGAGAAACTCACAATTGTTCTTTAAAACCTTGAGTTTGTTGTTTTTTTAAAGCACTTCCAATTCAGGCCCTGGAGTCAGCCTGGAGCTTCCCTGTACTGCCTCCAGGAGACACATTCTTTAGGTCGTTGTGAAGAGGGAAAGGAACAAGGGGGGACACATCAGTAACGTCTTGGTGCGCACGTGATATATTTTTCTGCCATGAAAAGATTTCTTGTGAAAGTAGATATAAAACACCACTAAAAATAAAAACATCATTCCATACCAAAATCACATACTGAAAGTCCAGTGTGTTTGATAACACACTCAAGACAAGACTTTATTGTATGTGAGCATAGAAATTCATCTCCTATTTCAGGAAAACCAGAAACTTTCTCTTGCCACAGAGGAACTGCAGTAAATCACCTTGACCAAGAAATCCAAAGGAACGCTGAATCCCCAGTGTACAAATGGAACAGATGCAGGGTTCTAATTCTCTCACAATAAACTAAATTTAAATGGTCGGATTTCCTCATTTTGCAACTTCCCAATTTTTCCAGGTCAGGTTTTGTGGGGTTTTTTTAGGAAGATTGGCCCTGAGCTAACATCTGTTGCCAATCTTCCCCTTTTTCCTCCCCAAAGCCCCCAGGACATAGTTGTATATCTTAGTTGTAGGTCCCTCTAGTTCTTCCACGGGGGATGCCACCTCAGCATGTCTTGATGAGCAGTGAGTAGGTCCTCGCCCAGGATCCAAACTGGCAAACCCCAGGCCGCCACAGCGGAACACGTGAACTGAACTGCTGCACCACCAGGTCAGCCCCTGCCAGGTGAGGTTTTTGGTCCTGGAATGCTCCCTGTGCTCCTGCCAGGGGCTGAGTACCTCATGCTCCCCTCTATCATGGAAGCTGCCTGCAGACAGACAAAATCTAGGGCCCACCTTCTCTGTCAAAATGGAGACCAGCACGTGTTAAAGACATGTTGGTATTTAGATGAGGGTCTCACCAGATGTTAGAAGAAATTAAAGAATATTTTTGGACAGAAATTGTGCATGTCTGGAATATATTTTGTGACAGGAACAATGTTCCAAGTATCTGCCTTTTGTGGGATCCCTAGAACCTACCCGTTCACATTCTAAATGAGGAGAGTATCCGCTATGGGACGTCTAAATAGAGACCCAAGATTATGGTGCTTACTAGGGCACAGCAGCACAGAAAAACATCCAAACTAAAAAGGCAGTTTACTCTGTAAACAGTAATTTTAAATTGACATTTGACTTCAGATAAGTTGAAACATCTGAGCCTGCGTCCCATGCCAAATTAAAACATACATAAAAACCATACTTTGGGGTTGCAAAGCCTTCAGAGATGGAGTGTATATTCTTTCCACAGACCTGTTCCTAATAAGGTCTCTAATGGGTTTAAAACACTTCAGTTGTTTCCTGTTACACTGTAGGATCAAGTCCAATGCCTCAGAATGGCGTGCAAAACTCTAATGATCCAACTTCTCTTGCCTCACAGTTCACTCCCAGCCTCCTCCCTGAACATTCTCTCTGCCACTCATACTGCATTTCTTTCTATCATCCAGTCTTCAGCCTTTCCACAAGCTGTTCTGTACCCAAAGCTCTGGCTAATTCCTAAATATTTTGGAGGTCTTGGCTTGGACCTTTCTCCTTCTGGGAAACCTTTGCTGACTCCTAAAGACATTGTTAGGTGCCCCTCGTATTTTCTCCATACCACAGGGACTTCCTCATGTGACACTTACAACAATGTATTTTCAGAGTCCTTTTACTTGTCTCTATCTACTAACAGGCAGTCAGCTTCAGAAGGACAGGGATTCTGTTCATTTGGTTCAAGCTGTGTCCTCAGCATACTGCCTGCATAGTAGGTTGTCAGTAATCATTTGCTTACTAAATGAATAAATTAATCTGTTGAAATATTATTCCATTACAATTAATGACCACAAGTACCTGAATGGTCAGTGTCATTCCAGGGAAATTCACGAGAGAAGAAAATTTGTCCCGTCTACTATTCTATCTCCAGCATTAACATCATACCTGATATATAGCAGATGCTCAATAAACATTTATTGAAATACAAAAATTTTGGAATACTGAGTAACACAAAGTATAATACATTGTCCTTGACATAGTGGTTAACACGATGCTAATATTAATATCTCTAACAAGAATGCTAAACATTTTCAGATCTGTTAAAATAGTAATAACTCAAGGGAAAAAATTACCATTCTTGTTAAAGCAATCATTACTACTGTCAATATCAATAATTTTGCCTATTACTCAACAAGAATTTTTCCCCTCTCAAGTATTGTCTTGAATAAATATTTCCTGGTCTATTGAGTAGTGTTTTCAGATTTACATCTTTGAGTTTCAGTAATATCTAGTCTACTTGAAATACGTTATTTTCCAACTACATAAAAGTGCTTTCTGATTTCCACAATAGAAACATGGTTGAGTTTCTGTATTCCTCGAAGAGAAAAGAAAAAAGAAAAGATATTTGCACACATCTTCACCTAGTCAGCTTTTGGAGAAAGTGAGAACATCTACCTGGAAGGGTGTCTGAGGGATGGTCTGGTTCAGCAGCATGCTTAGGAATGATGGTTTCTTTCTCTTTTAAAGGAAGAGGATGGAAACTAGCATTTGGCTAGTCTTCTCCAGATAGTTAAATTTTTTTTTCTTAAAAATAACACTACTACCCCCACACACACATATCACTCACAGAGTCACTGCCTCTATACATTGTGCAAACAATTTGCGTTAACTAGCATAAATGATGAAAACACTCTTACACACCTATCGGATCAAGGAGAATCGAGTTGAGTATACATAGACTTATGATAATCACAACACAACCACACAAACGATGCCCTCCACCACTCCCCATCCCTCTTCCTACCATTTTAGTGAAAGAATCTTTTTCTCAGTCCTAAGTGAAGAAAATACATTGAGTCAGACAGAATATTATGCTACAAATCATATTACTATGAAAATACACCCCTATTTTATTTCTAATAAAGTAAAAGAAAAACAACAAAAATTATCTGGAATTCATTTCATATCCAGAGAAGTGACTGAAGCTTGAAGTTCCATGTTAAGAAAAATGAGCAAAAAAAAGAAAAAGAAAATTGAGCAAATTACAAAGTTGGCCAAGTTTGCATATTTCTCTTCTCTCTCATACAGCACTGCCTCACCTCCACAGCTTCTCATTTGGTCCTGACTTCTTGAAACTTTCTTTTCTCTGTTTCAACTCAGGAATCATCAGGCAAAGCCAGGACCATCAGAGATGTCCTCTGGGTGGCTCAGATTTGAGAAAACCCACCCTTTTGTAGGCAGAGTAACAGAGGAGCCGCTGCTGGAGGCTCCCACGTGGTGACTTGGAGAATAAAGCATTTCCATTCTCAACCAAGCAAAGGAGAAGCAGGGTGAGAGGGTGCTAGCAGGGCATCTTAAGCAGGGGGCAAAAAAAGAGTCTCAGGAAAAGCAGAGTGGAGGATACTGGCACATCAAGTGATGTGTCAGGAGTCTAGACTCATATTCAGAGTCAGGGGTTTGGGAGAATAGACAAAAATAAGGCAGGGTCCAAGGCCAAGGGGAAAAAGGAGTACCAGAAAGGTTACCAGGATAGAGCGTTGAAAACAAATATCAAGGTAGGAGCAGGTTAGCAAGCTGAGCTTATGTCAATACTGGGTGCTGCTGACTCAATGCTGAGCCACCAAGTGTTGGTCTAAACAGCTCATGAAGATCCTGGAAAAGAGTGTTCTGGGCCTTGAATTGGGTTTAGAGACAGAAAACTTGCAGAGTGGGGGAGGCAGAGGCTTGGAATTGATTTCTGGACCTTTCTCTAATCGCATGATGTTCATCAGAATTTCCTGCCCTGGCCTCAGGGCTTTACTTTGTATACAAATTAATCCTTTCTGTTCATATAATCTTAACTAAAGGATAGCCCTTTACTGGTTAAGACTGTCCCTTTCCCATCTTCAGAACGTCCTCACAAGTCAAGGAGGAAGCAAAATTAGCTCAGCAAAATTAGCCCAGGGAACAAAGGGAAATATTGAAGCTGTTCTGCCTCTGCTTCTTCATTTCAATCTTGTCCAGGATGGCAGCCAGATTAGAAAAATACACTTGAGGAGAACACACATGGCACTGATAAAATGTACAAATTCTGCCTCAATGTACTTAGGGCGGAAATAATCATAGCTGACCATGAGTCAACTAGGCATCACCATCACTAAAAATAATCTGTCACACCCAGACCCTCTTTCCTTTTAGCCGCCATTTTCCTTGATCAGGCCTTGTTATTGCTCACTTGGATTCTTAGCATTCTCTGTTAGTCAACCCCACAGCATTTGATTTCCCCTGTTCTAAACCCATCTATATATCAAAGTCACTGTGACTTTTTTCACTCTGCTATGCCATATATTTCGATGGTTCCATATGACCTACCGAATTAAATTCACTTTTTAAAATCTGACCTAAACATTTTTCCAACTTTTCCTTCCACCATTCAATTTGTATCCAAGGAATCTGTACACTTTGATTATTCCTGGTTTTCTGAATACATTTTTCCCTTTCCCACATCTGGGCCTTAGTCTTCACTGTTTCCTGCTGGGCATGTTCTACCTCCATCTCTACCTGACAATCTACCCATACCTCTAGATGCTGCTTGGATGTCTAAAGTATTCGCATTCAATCTCAAGGATTTCCTCACCTCTTTAATTTTCCATAGCTCTAATCTCTCATGCTTACTATACTCATCATAGTCTGTCCTGGGTTAAGAGTTTTCTGTGTCCATGGTCATAGGTCTTGCTCCTAATGACCTTTTAATAAATGTTTGTTGAATTTAAAAGAAGCAAGCATCATTCTTATATATACAGACACACACACATATGCACACACATGAGCTACACACAAACAGTACTATTTTATAATAGAGTGCCCAATTAAGAAATTCAGAATTCAAAAAAATTTGTGATACCCATGCACTAAGACTCCATGTAGAAAGTACAGAGATTCAAATCTAATGGAGACCTGGTCACTATATAAAGTGTAGTTTCACTTCTGAAGTTTGGTTTTAACCACAATCTTTTTGAAAAGACTCATACCTGATGCTTTCAGAATCTTTATGAAAACTACCATGTAGTCAAAATGAGAGAAGAGGATTGAAACAATCATTTTTTGGCCATTCAGTCATTCTGATGAAGTCTATTGAAGCTGAGCATAGTAGCCAGGGATTTTTTTCACTTTATCAAATCATGCAGTTAATTCAGCAGGCCATCTCCATAGCAAGTTTTGTTTTGGTTTCTTAGGAGTGATTTTGTAAATAACTTAGAGCACCAGCTCAGAATAGGGGTGAGTGCTAATGCCCTCTTAACTTAGCAACTCTGGCCTCTGGCTTCTTGGTGTCCAAGTAGTGCCGGGGGAGTGCAGGGGGGATGACATATTCCATATGGCTCTGAAAATAAGTATGATTAATCCCCTCAAACCCAAGCTTGACATGGCTTTCAACTTTAAATGAAATCATTATAGTCTTTTTAAAAAATTATCCATGCCCCTCCCCTGAAAAAAACAAAATACACACCTAAACCACTAATCTTGATTCTGCCACAGCAGAACAAGTTTTATAGTGAAAAAGGAAGAGCTAAGAGAATGAGAAGATTTGGATTCCAGTTCTAATTCAACCTCTGGCCACATAAACTTGGGTGAAACACCTCGCCATTTAAATACTCCATCTCCAGTCTATAAAATAAAGGACTAACACTTTGCCTTACCTATTTCATGGTAAATGAATGAAATAAATTAAGGGAAAGCACTTTGTAAATTGTTAAGCACAAAAGCTCTGATGATGCTGATGCCAGTTCTCATTAACCCCCCACTAGTCTCCAGCCAGCAGCTCTGCAGTTAGGCCAGCTGCCTTCCCGTCCACTTCACGTGCAACTCTCCAGAGGGATTCTGTGGTTTTCTAGTTGTCCATACTTGTGAGGGCCTCTGGCTCTTCCTGTCTGCCCTTCTGAGTCTTGTACTTCCTTCAGAGACTTATTCCCTCGTGAACCATTCATCCCTAATCAACCCAATAGGATCTTAGTTTTCAGAATTCTTTTCACACTTACACCCTCAACTTCAAATATATCATTCGTTTATGACTTTATATAATCAAATTATTACAATTTGCACTTCTTGGTGCCACTATGATGTGAATTTCTATGTATGAAGACTGCATCGTCTACCTCTTTTATCATAGCACTCAAAGTCCCTCGCTCAGGGCTAGTACACAGCTTCTTCAAAAGAATGACTATTTATTTTCTAACTTTCTTTTCTCGAAGTTATTGACTGAAGAACACTTTGACTGCCTAATCTCTGATATCTAATCAATCATCAAGCCTTCTTTGTTTTGTCTTCAAAATAAAGTCTCAAATCTGCCCACTTCTCTCTATCTTCCCCCTCACACCCAAATCTCACCTGCAGCACCTCAAAAACTTCTTTACTGTGCTCTCATTTCAGCAATGGCTTTCAACTAATCTACTCTACACACACAACCCAAAATATCTATTTTTAAAAATCCAATTATGCCTGCTTTCCGCTTAGAAACCTTAGGTGGCTTTTCTTTACACTTTGAATAAAATCCTAATGCCCAACAATGGCCTCCAAGGCCATGTATGACCTGGTCCCCACCAACCTCTCCAACCTCATCATGACCCACTCTCCGCTTCTCCCTCTATCCCAGACTCACGGACCTCCTCTAAGCTCCTCTCAGAGACCCTGGTCATTTGCCTCAAGACCTTTGAACTCATTATTTCCCACTGTCCAAGGTGCTTCTCTTGGGCACTTAGCATAATCAGTTCTTCCTCTACATATACAAAAGCGTTATGCTTATTTCTTTGCCCAATTCCTTCTCCTCAGAGAGGACTATTTAAGCAATCCTATCTCTGTACTCTGTTTATTTCCTTTATCTTACTTATCATAATGGGTAATTATTAGTTATTTTCTGGTTCACTTCTGGATTATTTCTCCCCTCTCTAGATTGTAAGATGCATGAAGGCATGGGCCGTGTATGTTTTTTCCATCTTTATGTACTCAGCACCTAGCACAATTGCCTGGCACATAGAAGGCACTCAAAAATATTCTTCAAATGAAAATCTAACAAGTGAGATTTGAGTATTTAATATGTGCCAGGTGCTAGAAAGGCAAAGTAAAATAATTCCAGGCCTCTACTCCTTAGCTAGTATCTCTTCCTAACTCCGTGTTCAGTGATATCATGCTAGTAGCTTGAATTTGGCTATGGTGAGAGTGTTTACACAAGGGAAATCAGCAAATGCTAAAAATCAGGTCGTCTCTCCGTCCTACCCCATACTCCTGCATGACAGCCAGTTTATAAGCACATCACTCCAAATAGGAAAATGCATAATTATAAATACATGTGCAACATGTTATGGGAGTTTTCAACAAATGTTGCTGGGGTGACGGAATATCCATGTACAAAAGAATGAATTTGATTCCTACCTTACACCATGTGCAAAAAGTAACTTAAAATGGACCAAAGACCTCAACATAAGAGCTAAAATTATAAAATTCTTAGAAGAAAACATAGGGGAAAGTCTTCATGACACTGGATTTGTTAACAATTTCTTGGATATGACATCAAAAGCACAGGCAACAAAAGAAAAAGTAGATAAATTAGACTACATCAAAATTAAAAACTTTTGTGCATCAAAGTATACTATCAATAGAGTGAAAAGGCAACCCATAGAATGGTAGGAAATATTTGCAAATCATTTATCTGATAAGGGGTTAATATCCAGAATATGCAAAAACTCCTACAACTCAACAACAACAACAAAACCCAGTTAAAACAAAGGACTTGAACAGATCTTTCTCCAAAGAAGATGTACAAATAGCTAATAAGCACATGAAAAGACACTCCACATCACTAATCATAAGGGAAATGTAAACCAATCAAACTCACAATGAGATAGCCCTTAACACAATTAGGATGGCTATTATCAAAAAAAACAGATAATAGTAAGTGTTGGCAAGGTTGTAGAGAAATTGGAATCCTTGTGCACTGCTAGTGGGAATGTAAAATTGTGCAGCCACCATGGAAAACAGTATGACAATCCCTCAAAAAATTAAAAATAGAATTATCATATGATCCAGCAATTCCACTTCTGAGTATATATCTAAAAGAATTGAAAGCAGAGACTTGAACAGATATTTGTACACCAATGTTCATAGCAGCATTATTCACAGTAGCCAAAAGGTGAAAGCAACCCATGTGTCCATCAATGGATGAACGGATAAACAAAATGTGGCCTCTACGTACAATGGAATATTATTCATTCTTAAAAAGGAAGACAATTCTGACTGCAACATGGCATGATGCTGAGTGAAATAAGCCAGTCACAAAGGACAAGTATTTTATCACTCCACTTATATGTGGTACCTAGAGTAGTCAAATTCATAGGGACAGAATGTAGAGAGTTACCGAGGGCTAAGAGAAGAAGAGAATGGAGGGTTATTGATTAACGGGTATGGAGTTTCTGTTTAAGAGGATGAAAAAAGTGCTGGAGATGACGGTGGTAATGGTTGCACAGCAGTGTGAGTATGCTTCATGCCACTCAACTACACACTTAAAAATGGTTAAAATGGTAAATTTTATGTTATATGTATTTTATCACAAAAAAAATAGTTATAAAAATGTTATGGGAGCATAAAAGAGCAAGCAGCTGGATTGGGAGAGATTCTAGTGAGGGAACTAAGGACTTTGCAGAAGAGGTCACTTCTAAGCAGAAAGAAGGGAAAAGATATTTCTGGACCACAGGAAGAGCATGTACAGAGGAAAGAAGTATGAGAATGCAGCGTATGTTCAAGGGATGGTAGTTTGGTGGAGGCTGGTCACAGAGACAAGGCTGAGCTGTAACCACCAAAAGATCCCAACAGCTCTGAATCCAAGAAATGTTAAGTTACGCTCCACTTATGTGACACTTGACAGCCCACATGTGTTGTGTTTGGTTATTCATCAGACTGTGTACTTAGCTAGAATACCCATTTTCCCATTCCCACCAGATTTCAGACAGTTTATTCAACTTAACAGTGAACTTGATGGTGAGAACTTTGCCCAAGAACTAGAGAACCATGTTTTAGAGATGGCAGGCAGAAGAAATGCAACCTCTTTGTGTCAAGTCTGAATCCACATTTCAACATCCAAAGTCTACAACAAAAAGCACTGATTCCACTACATTCCAGAGTCGAGACACCTAGACTAAGCCTGGAGAGATGTCTGAATTCTCTGCCTACGATGCTTTCAAGACTTATTAAAAGTCTCATTACACATTTTTCTCAGTAATCTAAAAAAACAATAAATGCTGTTTTAAGCCTAAGGTTAATGCTTCATCTTGCATGATTAATTATAGAGGTCTGTTATAAAGGAGCCAAATAAATCTCACCTGTTGTTGCCACTCTGACCATAAAGAGTTGCCCACAGTGAAGAGAAGTAAAAATCATAATATTCTGTCAATATGATTCAGCATGGGTCAAGTCAATACCATAAAAGTGTGAAACAGTGTTTTCAACACCAAAAGCAATCTGATAGCTAGGCCCAGGAAAACTCCCTTGAGTTCCTCTGAGTGGATTGGGATGGTTCACACATCTCTCAGAGACCTGTCCTAAGGCCCAAAGGGTCTCCCGTATTTGAACTCGCCAAGATAAGGTCTCATACACCAGAGGTTCTAAACAAAGGAAAGAATCAATTATCAAAGAAATGGGTTTTAAACAAAAAAAGAGAGTTTGAGATCATAGAGCCTCTTTTGTTTGTTTCGCTGCATTCAGTATGGATTAAATACCTTCTGAGAAGGTAATTTGCAGGCCTTCAAGTGAAGAGTAAAGGCATTTCTTCTGGACAAGAGTTGTCAAGTTTGATCATTTTTTTCTTCCTTTTATATGTCATCTCACTCGACCCTGTTTTGTTCTTTTTTTCTCTACTCCATTATAATCTGCATGAGAACCTCATTTAGTTAAACATCCTCCACCCAGCGCCTTAGGGGAATGGAGATTGCTTCTGTCTTTTGGGTTTGGTTTTCCTGTAAGTATGTTGTAAAAACTATATTCTTCCTTCATATCAAAACCCATGCAGTTTCTTTCTAATTTTAGTTTCCCTCTGTGAACAGCAACCTGCAATCAAAATTTTGGCAGATAAATATATTATAAGGCTTTTCATTTTATGAGTGCTGCTGTTGAACTTGGGCATATAATACGGGAAGAACATTTTTCATACCAACATTAATCTCCTCCTCCTCTTTGCTCCCATCACACTGTAACTCCACCTCTTTTAGTGCATGTACCAATTCCACTATTATCTGCTCTGTGAGGGTAAGATTAAACTTAATTTACTCTTTCACTCAACAAGCATTTATTGAGTGGCAGCTGTGAGCCAAGCACTAGACTATAGGTTGGAAATATAAGGAGAAATCAAATGAAGTCCCTCCCCTCAAGGAGCTCACTTATTTTTCCACTCCATCATGTGCACTGTCTATATGCTTGCTGAATTAAATTAAATCACTAGATAATGCCTCAGCTTGAAGATGGCTGAGGGACTTTGGCCTAGTTAAATAATCAAATATTTCTGTAATGATCTCACATGCAACATCACATGCTTGTTTCCTCTCAGGGGTCTCCAATAGCAAATATTAAAGAAACTGTGGACACAAAGATGGCAGAGGGAGGGAAGGGAAAAGGTCTATCCAGGCAACACTGGAGGTGAAGGAAGAGCCCGGGGGAAGTGGACGGCAGGAAGTGACCGTGTCCTTTTGCATCTATATCTATATTAAAGGGCAGCCTTGTCAACCTTGGATGACTCTACCTCATACAGGGTTTTTCTGCTTTTTGAAAAAACAAACTTGGTTTAATCTGTAACACAACCAAGAATATAAATAAACTTGAAGAGGCCTGTTGAGACTGTAAATCCTTATCCATACATCCAGAGTGGTCTTACCACTCAATCAGTCTCTTTCTCCATCTCTGTCTAGATACCTGTGTCTATGGTACATATGATCACAGGTCACCATGTGAAGACATGAAAGAAGCATTTCAGTTTATGACTTGCCCAAACTGTGTGAAAAGTTTAAATTATGGGCTCAATTTTAGCTTGGATTCTGAGTTTGGTCAAGTTCAAAATGGTAGCAGGTGGATGAAGAGATGAAGAGGCTAAATCAGGCTACTTAGAGAAAAAGAATGAAGTAGTGGGATAAAGAGAAAGACACAGGAAACTAAAGCTGAAGAGAGCATTTTGGAGGCTGGTATGTAAGCAAGTCTGGAATATAAGGGTTTATAACGTGGAGTGTAAGAAAACAGAAGAATGGAGAAAATAATTCTGAGAAGAGTTGTTTTGAGGTTGGAGTTGAATCCCCTTTGCTGTTTGGTTGAGAGGGAAAAGTAAAGGTAGAATGTATTATGGAATCGTTTTCGGCCTGCCAGGCCATGCTTCTTTGTGTGTGATTCTTTACAGAGACTGAGCCACATGGGGCCCCAAGATTTAGTGAGCATTTGGAAGGCAGGCTCTGTAATTGGGGTGCGTAAGGAGCATGAATGTTGAGGTTCACAGTTTGGAAACACCAACATTGTCAGCTAAGCAGAACTTTTCTCAGGCTGAAGGGTCCTAACTGGTGATTTATTTCAGTGTAGCATTGTCTTCTAAAGTCAGAGAAGGCTCCAGGAAGCAGGCGATATGTGAATGGTTGAGCTGCATTAAAAAAAAAAAAAAGCAAGGTAGGCATTCTACAGAAAAAAGATGGAAAAGGGATGGGATGGGAAGGAAAGAGTAGAGCAGAAATTCAACAGCTGAATGAGGTTGGAGGAGGTAGGGAAGAAA
The DNA here is from genome assembly GCA_031878705.1 of Tapirus indicus. Taxonomy (NCBI): domain Eukaryota; kingdom Metazoa; phylum Chordata; class Mammalia; order Perissodactyla; family Tapiridae; genus Tapirus; species Tapirus indicus. The sequence goes on from CM062933.1 coordinate 9,009,210, forward strand.
ATGGGGAGCTGATATTGTCATCCTCAAGCTCTGTCATCAGATACTACAGTCCTGATGATGTTTGTTCAACCTCTCCCCAGAGAAAATACTCACGGCTTGATTTTTTGTTTTTGTTTTTGTGAGGAAGACCAGCCCTGAGCTAACATCCGTTGCTAATCTTCCTCTTTTTGCTGAGGAAGACTGGCCCTGGGCTAACATCTGTGCCCATCTTCCTCCACTTTATATGGGACGCCGCCACGGCGTGGCTGACAAGCAGTGTGTCGGCAGGCGCCCGGGATCCGAACCCGCGGACCCCGGGCTGCCAAGCACGAACTAAACCGCTGCGCCACCGGGCGGCCCCACGGCTTGATTTTTTATTTTGATGAAGATGGGGTGACTTTTACACTGTGACATTGAAAAAATATGTCTGTCATGTTTGTAACAAATACGGGATTGTTGGGGGTTTTTTCCCCTTTAGGGAAGCTAGCAGAACCCCCATTCCTTCCCTGGTGATACAATATTACAAGAGTAGAGTATTCTAGACCAAAGGCACATCAACATGAAATACCATGGCATGTAGAAGAAATTGCAAGTTGCTTTTTGGAGCTGTAACGGGAGATGAATGAACACGTGTGGAGCACTTACTACGGGCCAGGTACCAGGCTGAGCCCTTTACTTGTACCATTTCATAATCCTAACAACAATCCTAAAATAGGTACTATTATAATCTCTATCTTATAAACTCAGAAGGGCTAAATAACTTGGCCAAGATCACACAACTAGCAAACAACAGGATCAGGATTCAAATAAGCAAGTAAATTCCAGAGCCCATGTTTCTAACCATTTGACTATCATGCCCCCTCATGAATGTTGTACAGGGAAGTCTGAGCTTTATCCTCTAGGTCTGTGCATCTCTAACTAGGGCATGTGTTCAGGAGTACATGACACCAGAAGATATATGTGACCATTTGCCTAGTAAATTAATTGTATTCAAAGATCTGGGAGGAAAAATTCTATTCAGATAGGTGACAAAATGTTAAAAGGTAAGGATTCTAAAACTTCTTGTAGAAAAAAAGAAATAAAGACATTGTGGATTAAAATGCAAGATTTTATGAATTATGAAGGTAAATCATGAAATTTTGAAAAAATCTCACGCTTATGGTCATTTTAGCCTATGCTCGATTTCCTCCAGGCTTATTCATCTTCACTCATTTTTTAGGGCTTTCAAAGAGATTTTTGTGAAATATTGCTGTAGATGTGAGAGCCGTGGAGAGTTTCAATAGCATTGTGGTCACGTTCACATTTTGGAAAGCTTTTTCAGAGGTGAGGGGGAATACAAAGAGGGACTCAGGCTTCACTGGCAGAACAGGGGCATGGGTGATGGCACTGAGCTCACTTTTAGACAGAGTGAATTTGAGAAGCCTGGGGAACCTCCAAGTGGGCATGTGTATGAGGACAGTTGTAAGTGGGTCCGGACCTGAAGAGAGAGCTTTTCCACAAAGACCTTGTAGCTTCTTGTACTATCAGCATTCAAGATGGAGTTCCCACCTAGCTCCTAGAACAGTGTTTGGTACAAAGTAGGCACTTGAAAACTATTGTTGAATGAAGGAAGTGGAAAAAAGAGGCGTGTGCTAATAACATGTTTGATAAGAGATTCTGCTTATGCTAAACTACAAAAAAAGTTCAGAATTAAAGAACATTTTGTATCTTTATATATGCATATTAAATTCAGAAACACTTCATAGGATCCATATGATATAATGATATTTATTCCTCTAAGAAAACTACTTTCAAGAGCACAAAGTTTCCATGTAGTCCTATGGCATTATTCAAAAAAGAAAAAAGCAAAACAAAACTTTGGCTTCAAAAATGCCAATTATTTGATATTTCTATAATGCAGAGATGTTACTAAAGGTAACTGTTCATAAAGAGCTTTTAAATAAACCCTTCTGTCAGAGAATAGGAACTGTCTCTACTAATCTCTGAGAGGGTTCTTGGCTGCCACTGCCATGTGGTCTGCCGAAGTTTGGCCTTTTTAAAACAGCAATTGGAGATATATATATATATCTTCAATTTTTTATATGTGGGATATATACATGATATACACGTGTATATACTTGGATATAGTGGTATATATGTATGTATGTATATATCACAGAGTATGTATATCACACAATACTATTTCCTGTTTTCCAGTCTGACCTGTGCAGTACAAAAAATCATTTGAATGTTTATTTTGCCTTAAAATTTTCTTTCAGTGCCTTCATTACTTTTCTATTTTTTAAAACTCTACAACCACATTTCCTAAGAGACTTATTTACTTCTGAGTTTCCTAGTTATAGCTTTACAGATTGCTAGGAGTTCTGGGGCCTTTTGTCACTATGAAATTGAGTTCCAACTTTATGACTCACTTTCTGGAAATCAATTTTCTCAACCCAGAGTCCATTTAATTTCACTGGCCATGATAATTTTGAAGTAAACTCATATATGTCTGTTTCTGGTACTTTAGAAACTATTATCAGCTTGGGTTTTACATTGGACTCCATTTTAATGTTCATTTTGGGTTTTATAGTATTTGCTTCCCCTAAGTGCATTTTTAGTGGGGAAATAAAATTTTATTTTGTAGTAAACTTTTCATAAAAGGATGCAGGTATACGTATGGCTGAAGACAGCTACTGTTAAGTCTTATAGGTTTTAGTCTGCCCTTCCTTCTATAACCGTCTTTAAGTAGCTGTGTGTGGTTAGAGAACATGAATGAGCCTGTCGTGATTCCCCTCTGAAGCAACCAATTATAGATGTGCGTTATGATAGTGTTCTGTGACTTCCTTCCCCTTAAGCCAGCTTCTAATCGTTCTCCCATTCCTAATACTTTAATTAAGCTTCCTGGAGCCCTCAATCCCTGGCCCTGCCACTAAATCCCTGGCACTTCTTGCCTTATTAAAGCCCCACTCTACTCTGGGACACTCACTGCTTCCCCGGAAGTCTCCTCAAGTGCTCAGGCGGAGCATGTGGCTTTCTACACGCTTGATATCTCAGAATGAGGAAGCAGCGCTCAGGTCCTCCACATCCAGCGGTGCTTCAAACGAATCCTTCTGTAAAATCCCCCTCTCCTTAGAGGTTCAAGTTTTCCAGCCAAAAATATCCCACCCTCCCTTGCAATCAGAGTGCCTGTGGCTTCCGTGGACAATTCTATATTCACTAAAGACTTCAGCACCTAACTGTGATCCTCTCCATGCAACTTTCTGCCATCATTCTGGGTGACATTCTGTTCATGTAATAGCCAAGTTTCACAATTTCTTGACCTTCTCATCTTCAGTTATTTTTTCTTCACTTTATTTTAGCCACCCTCTGTTGTGACAAACTTGGACTGTGGTATCACTGCTCCACCTCTGAAAGACTAAATTCAACCATCTCATTCTCTGACCATAATTTCTTACCTTTCCCTCCAGCTCCCTCACTTAGTGTTTCCTCAACACATGTTCTTCATATTCATTGGGTTCTTCAACCACTTGACAATTCTACTTACTTCCTATCTGCACCTTTCTGTCTTCACCTCATTGCCTACCCATCTAAGAATCCATAGTTTATTACATCAACATTTTCTTGCCAATATTCTCAATAACATTAGCCCACTGTTCTTACAATTGTGCTGGACTAGCAAAATCCCAATAATGGACGAATTCACATGCCTACCCTATCTATAGTCTACGGCTGAAGAACACAGCTGTAGAAAATCCTGAAAACACATCCATTGGTGCCAATGCAAATTAGTGGTCTTCAGCCCCAACCAGATCCACAGTGCTGCCTAGCAATCCTTCCATGCTATTCCAATTAAGTCTCTCTTCCTTTCTCCATAGTGGATTTCACATCTCTGCTCTCCTCAAACCTCCTATCCCACTACATCACCCCTGTCACTCTTAGCATGACCTCACCTACTGCTTCACAGAGAAAACAGAAGCCATCATTGAAGAAGTCCTTGAGCTTCCTGCCACAAACCCATACATTTATTTGTCTTTTTCCTGTCCTTTCCACCTTCCCTCCTGCCTCAGTAGAGGAGGTATCCATTCTCCCATTCAAGATCAATGCCTCCACCTGAATGCGGGATCCCATTCTTCTCACACCTTCAGGAACTTGCTCTATCCATTATTCCCTTTCTCTTCTATTTTAATTTTTCCCTATCATTGGGTCCTTCCCACCAGCATTAAATATACTTAAGCCTTTCACAATTAAAAAATTTTTTTCATCGACCTCATGTTCCCCTTCACTTTAATCCAACACCAGAGGGTTCTTCTTTGCCTTTCTCCATTCCATATTTGGAGGGAGAGCTCTGGTTCCTAACAACAACAGCAATATACTTAATCATTTTCTTTATCATACAATATATACAAATTGTTTTAGATTACTGCAATCTCATCACCAGCAACAAACTTACCATGTGAAGCTCAGTATTTCTTTGCCACTCTTTTTGTCTTTAGAATGTATCTATTTGAATGTGTACAGTCAGAGTACCGTGTTCCAAGTTACCTGGATCAATTCTTTTTATGTGCATGGTTACGTTATCACTGACAAAAAGACTAATTTATTTCTGCTTGTATTCGATTTTATGGTTTATTTTCTTCATTTTTTTAAAATTCATTTTACTTTTTGTACATGAATAAACTTTTACATGGTTCAAATTAAAAGGTAAACTCAAAGAAGTCTCCCTACCACCTATCATCCCATCCCATTCCCACCCACCCCCTAATGGGTAACCATTTTCTACGTTCTGGTATATCTTCCTTGCATTTTTTTTTTTTTTTTACAAAAAATTATCTCTATTCTTCTGTCATTTATATTTCTTCACAAATGTTGCCCTGTTATATACCTTGCTTTTTACACTTAACAATACATTCTGGCTCACATCTATAATATGTTGTATTTACTATGAGTAATAATTATATTTACTGTGTTTCTCTATGTGGTATTTCTTTGCTCTTTTTTTTTACTGTTTCTTTTGGCATTTAGAAAGGTTTTGCTTTTCTTCTAGTGCTTATATTTTTCCTAATGTCTTTTGCGAAAAAAAAGTCCACTTTTCCCTTTTTGAGGTTTCTGCTATTTGGTTTGTCAACTCTAAATGGTATGTTTTGACTGCATGTTACCTGTACACAATGAGTTTATCCTACTCTCTAGTTTCTCTCCCTCATGCCCTCATCTTTTTTGTGAGGGATTGGTTTATTTCTGTTTTGTCAGAACATATAATGCTTACATACTCCCTCCTACCCTTTGTTTTAATCTTAGACCTACAGTGAAATATATTCACTATATACCATCAGTCCATTTGCCAGGATTTCTCCAGTCTTTATTTGGTTGGATAAAGTTCACTTTCTAGTTATATTTTTGGATATAGTACTCCTTGAGTTCTCACATTTTCAAAACTGATTTTATATAGCCTTCTACTTGAAGGACAACTTGTCAAGATATAACATCTTTGACTCACACTTTCTGTTCTTGCTTTTTAAAACCCTTTGCTCCAAAGTTCTATTGCTTTGTATCTTGCTTTCACAAACTCTGATTTCAACTTGATTTTTCCTCCTTGTAAGTTATTTGGTCTTTTTGCCTCAAGGCCCAGAGATTTTTTTGTATTTGTCATTAAAATGTAAGATTTTAACCAGAAAATGTCTCTATGTTAACCATCTGGGAAGTTTTTTGAATTATAATTTTAAATAACATTTCTATTCCATCACTTTGTTTCTCTTATTCAAAGACTCCAATTATATGTATGTGAGATCATCTTTGCCCATCTATGTATCTATAACTATCACTTTCTCTGATTGTTTTTGCATTTTATTTTCATGCTCTTGACTGTTTTAATTCATTTCCTCAATACTCCCTTGTTATATTTTCCACTGATTCTGTTCTTTCTTGGTCACCTTGTAGTTTAGTCTTCATTCCTGAGACAATTTTGTGTTTTTCTTCTGTTTCTTTCTAGAGTTTGCTTAATTCACATATTCCTTCCTCCCTCCCCTGAAGTTTTGAGATTCTGATTAGCATGGGTTTTTTAATATATGTAAATGCTTATTAATGATATTTAATTCAGTTTTCCTACCCATCATGGTATTTTTTCCTCAGAAGAATTTTCATCACAGAAATGTTTTGATTCTTATTTTCCATCTTCTTCTTGTAGCTCTTATGGTTGTCATCATTTCTTTTTATTTTAAATGTATTATATTTTATTGGATTAGCAAGAAGAAATAATTCTATGCAGATAGCTGTGAGGCATTTGGTGGCTTATAGTTTTCTTAGTTCAATAGCACCCTCTTCTGTTGGTATAATGAACTGTAATTCCTTTGATAAAGGTCACCTTTCATGAAGAGAAAAATTTGTCTTTTTATTTAGTTATTCTCATTTATTCATTTGGATCTTTATTTTCCACTGTTTTTTCCCTTATTTTCTTCACCACCAAGTTCTTTCAGTTCTCCACAAGTGGAACCCTATCAAGATTTTCATCTTATGTCCCCTGTACTTTCGAGCCACTTCCTTTTGATGTTCAGGAGTTAGTGTTCTGATACACAAGGTGATATTTTTAAAAAATCTATTCTACCACCATTAGACTAACATCGGCTTCTCTTTTCCAGAAGTCTCCACCTGGCTCTCTACTTTGGTCTGTGCTCTAGAGTTACCTTTGCAGCTATTTATTTATTTCCATTCTCTGTAAATGAATTTCTGGTATTCTTTATGTCCTAGTTGTGTTGTAGGCACGGGTCTGTGTGGCTTTACTTACTCTCCTTACCTGTGTAGTTTCTGGAAGAGGTATGTAGAGTTTTAGATTTAGGTGGCTGCAATCTTCCTTAAATTGTTTTGTTTCTCAGGGTCCTATCCTAGAATTTTTCTTTTTTTACTTTTCACAAACTCTCTCTAAGTGACTTCAACCACTTCTATTCCTTTAATTAAGACTTATAGGCTGATGACTATCAAATTTTATTACTGGGATCCACATATTTTATCAGTGACCAGTAAGATATCTAAACAGGTCACACCAGAGTTATCTCCCACTTAACATGTATAAAACCAAAGTATCTTTCACTCTCCACCTCATCGGCTATCTGCTCCTCCTCCTGTGTCCCTCATCCTAGTAAATGGTACCACATCATCCTCCCCAATGTGTCCTGTCATAGTCACCTAAGTAAGACAAAAAGCTTCCTATCATTCCTGGGTCTGGTCAGTCTCCAGGTACTAATGAATCTACCTCCTAGAGATCTCAGCTGTCTTCCACCACTCTCCAACTTCTGTAGTTTAAGGCAGCAACACTTCTTTTTTTTTTTTTTTAAGTCAGTGTGAGCTTTTTTTTTGTTTTGAGGAAGATTGGCCCTGAGCTAACATCTGTTGCCAATCTTCCTTCTTTTTTGCTTTTTTTCTCCCCAAAGCCCCAGTAGATAGTTGTTTGTCATAGTTGTACATCATCCTAGTTGCTCTATATGGAACGCCTCCTCAGCATGGCTTGATGAGCGGTGTGTCGGTCTGCACCCAGGATCCGAACTGGCGAACCTGAGGCCACTGAAGCGGAGCGTGTGAACTTAACTGCTACGCCACCGGGCCAGCTCCTGGGCAGCAACACTTCTTGACTGGATTACCAAAACAGCCTCCTAACTGTGGTCCCTGCTTCCACTTTTGCTACTTAAACTCCACAGCCCACATAATTTTGATAAAACTTTAATTTCATTATGTCACACACACCCCCTTCTAAATGCTACACTGCCTTCAGGAGGTAGTCTAACTGTATTAGGATGATCTAAATGACCGTTCATAATCTGATGACTGCTTACCTCTCTAGACCTCTCCCTCTAGTCCCTGCTCTCACCTCTCCCTCCCCCTATGAAACATTCAGAAACGCAAACTCTGTAGCAAATTGTAGTCTCCAAATTGACCACAGCATTAATTCTAGTCCCACATGCTGTTCCAGAATCATACCACTCCCTGGACGAGAGGTGAAGTCTGATTTCCCTCCCCCTGAAAGTGGTCCAGTCTTAGTGCCTCACCTCTAATAAATGAAATGCTGTGGAAGTGATTCTGCATAACTTTCAATACTAGGTCATAAAAGTACAGCTTCAGCCTAGTGCCCTCCCTGCCTTCTGTCTCTGTCTCTCGGGATCTGTACATTTGGAGACTTGAGTGACCGGGTAGGAAGCCCAACTACCATCCTGGATATATCATGTTGAGAAACCATGTAGAGGTAGAGAGAGATGCACAAGGACCTCAGCTTTTCCAACCCCAGCAATTTGTGTCTTCTCAGTCTAGGCACCAGACGTGTGAGTGAATGGACCTTCAGATGATTGCAACTCCAAGGTGTTGAGCCAAACCTATGGTAAATGGAGCAGATACACACATTCTCACCAAGCCCTGCCTGGACGGCAGATTCATGAGTAAAATAAATGTTAGTATTGTTTAAGGCTTAAAATTTAAGCCATGCAGTTGTGAGGTGATTTGTTACACAGCAAGAGAGAAATAAAACAAGCAATCACACACAACCCAGCTATATTAAGTGATTTTTAATTCCCAGGTATTTCTTGGTCTATCTTAATGTACCCTGTCCAGGAACATTCTCATTTGTTCTCCCACACCTTATCCCTTCGGATATATAATGCTTTCTTTTCCTTCAGGATTCAGTATAGAAAGTGCTTTTGAAGCCTTCCTAATTCTACCAAGATTATGTTAGGTACCTCCATAGCATCTATGTTTGTCTCAAACATTAATTATAATTTTAAATTACATTGAAATTGCATTTATTTCTTATAAGTCTGTAGGAACCGTGAAGTCTGGGACATCATTGTATCTCTAGAATGTAGCACGTTGTCTGAGATCGAAATTATTGCAGGATAAATAAATGAAAATAAATTGAATGAGAAGTTAAAAAATTCAAATCATGCTTGTCTCAATACTAGGATGAAAACTACTGCATAAAAATTAATAACAACTGGTATCATCAGTGGAACACCTGCTACATGACAATTCCCGTGCAAAACAAAAGTTAATAGCTGGTTATTATCAACTGAACACCTACTACATGTCAACTGTCATGCAAAGCATGACAATTTAAATTGCAACACAACCCTATAAGAAGAGACAGGGTTACAAGTATAGTCTTTGCTATCTTGACTTAAATCTCAGCTTCACTCAACTTGTCTAGCTGTGAAGCATTGATCAAGTCAGCTGAACTCCCTGAGCCACAGTTTCCTCATCTGCAAAACAAAGATAAAGTAATTTTGATATGAGGACTAAATGAAATCATATATATTGTGCCTGGTGTATGATAGGTATTTCATAAGTTATATTTACTACCATATCCTCATTTTTCAGATGAAGAAACTGAGACATGTAAAGATGTGTAGAAAGTTAAATAACTTACCCAAGATCACATGGCCAGTAAGAGGCAGAGCTGACAACTTCCATAGTAAGTCTGTCAGTCCTGAACCAGTATGCTCTGCATTCAACGCATCCTTTTCCTATTTTGCTCTTTGGCATTCCCTACTACATGCCTTCTCCACTAATTCACACTTTTAGATGACAGCATAATTGAAATGCAAGAAGAGAACTGAGAAAATAGAGGAAGATGTTATCATAGAAGCATTAACTCACTGAATGAGGAACTATAAATGAAAGTGTCATAGTAGTATAGTGTAGTATACCTGTTGGCTAAAGAGTAAAGAATATTTGGATGTTATACGAATTTAAACACTGATTTGATCTAACCAAAATTCTGATGTTACTATGCTGAGGGGGAGATGGTGCAGAGGGGAGAGAGAGGTATTTCAGAATGATAAGCCCTCATCTGCCGTAGTATGAAACCAGAAATCAATTACGAGATGAAAACAGGAAAATTCACAAAAATGTGAAGATTAAACAAAACGTTACTGAACAACCAATGAGTCAAAGAAGAAATCAAAAGAGAGATCAAAAAATATATTGAGACAAATGAAAATGGAAATATAATATACCAAAACTTATGGGATAGAGCAAAAGCAGTACTAAGAGGGAATTTCATAGTGCTAACTGCCTACATGAAGAAAAAAGAAACATCTCAAATAAACAACCTAACTTTACACCTCACAGAACTAGAAAAAGAAGGACAACCTAAGCCCAAAGTTAGCAGAAGGAAGAAAATAACAAAAATCAGAGAGGAAAGGAAAGGAAAGACTAGAAAGACAATAGAAAAGATAAAACTAAGAGCTGTTCTTTTGAAAAAATAGACAAAATAGATAAACCTCTAGCTAGATTTTTCAAGAAAAAAAGAGAGAGGACTCAAATAAAATTAGAAATGAAAGAGGAGATATTACAACTGCTACCACACAAATACAAAGAATTGTAAGAGATTACTATGAACAATTATATGCCAATAAATTGGACAACCTAAAAGAAATGGATAAATTTCTAGTAACATACAACCTACCAAAATTGAATCATGAAGAAAAAGAAAATCTGAAGAGATCAATTACTAGTAAGATTAAATCAGTAATCAAAACCTGTCAACAAACAAAATACAAGGCCAGCTGGCTTCACAGGTAAATCCTACCAAACATTTAAAGAAGAATTAATACCAATCCTTCTCACAGTATTCCAAAAAATAGAAGAGGAGGGAATACTTCCAAACTTATTTTATGAGACCAGTATCATTCTGGTACCAAAACCAGACAAGGACACTAAAAAGAAAAGAAAATTACAGGCCAATATCCCTGATAAACATAGACACAAAAATCCTCAACAAAATATTAGCAAACTGAATTCAACAGTACATTAGAAGGATCATACACTTTGATCAAGTGGGATTTATTCCAGGGATACAAGAACAGTTCAGCATCCAATCAATTAATGTGATACACCACCTTAACAAAATGAAGGATAAAAATCTTTTGATCATCTCAACAGATGCAGAAAAAGCACTTGACAAAATTCAACATCTATTCATAATAAAAACTCTCAACAAAGTGAGTACAGAAGGAATGTACCTTGACATAATAAAAGCCATATATGACAAACCCACAGCTAACACCACACTCGATGAAAACTTGAAAGCCTTGTCTCTAAGATCAGGAACAAGACAAGGGTGCCTACTGTCACCACTTTTATTCAACATAGTAGTGGAAGTCCTAGCCAGAGCAATTAGGCAAGAAAAAGAAATAAAATTATCCAAATAGGAAAAGGAAAGACGTAAAACTGTCTTTATTTGCAGATGAGATGATATTGTATGTAAAAAACCCTAAAGATTCTACCAAAAAACAGTTAGAACTTGTAAACAAACTCAGAAAAGTTGCAGGAAATAAAATCAATATATAAAAATCAGTTGTGTTTCTATACATTAATGAACTAACAGAAAGGGAAATGAAGAAAACAATCCCATTCCAATTGCATCAAAAAGAAAAAAATATCTAGAAATAAATTTAACCAAGGAGGTGAAAGACCTGTAAACTGAAAACTATAAGACATTGATGAAAGAAATTGATGATACAATAAGTAGAAAGATACTCTGTGTTCATGGATTAGAAGAATTAATATTGCTAAAATGTCCATACTACCCAAAGCAATCTACAAATTAAGTGTAATCTCTATGAAAATTCCAATGGCATTTTTCACAGAAATAGAACAATCTTAAAATTTGTATGGAACCACAAAAGACCCTGAATAGCCAAAGCAATCTTAAGAAAGAACAAAGCTGGAGGCATCATCCTTCCTGATTTCAAACTGTATTACAAAGCTACAGTAATCAAAACAGTATGGTATTGGCATAAAAACAGACACATAGATTAATGGAACAGAATAGAGCCCAGAAATAAACCCACACACACATGGTCAATTACTTTACGACAAAGGAGCCAAGAATCTACTATGGGGAGAGGACAGTCCCTTCAATAAATGGTGCTGGGAAAACTGGACAGCCACATACAAAAGAATGAAACTGGACAATATACATCTTACACATACATCTTGCACCATACACAAAAGTCAACACAAAATGGATTAAATATTTGAATGTAAAATCTGAAACCGTAAAATTTTTAGAAGAAAACATAGGGGTAAGCTCCTTGACATTGGTCTTGGCAATGATTTTTGGATTTGGCAACAAAGGCAAAGGCAACAAAAGCAAAAATAAACAATTGGGACTATATCAAACTAAAAAGCTTCTGCATAACAAAGGAATCCATCCACAAAATATTTGCAAATCATACATCTAATATGGGTTTAATATTCAAAAACTATAAAAACTCAATGGCAAAAAAAAAAAATCTGCTTTAAAAAAGAGCAGAGGAACTGAGTAGACATTTTTCCAAAGAAGACATACAAATGGCCAACAGGTATATGAAAACGTGCACAACATCACTAAACATCAGGGAAATGCAAATCAAAACCACAGCGAGATTTCACCTCATACTTGGTATAATGGCTTTTATCAAAAAGACAAGAGATAACAAGCACTGGAGAGGTTGTGGAGAAAAGGGAACCCTTGTGCACTGTTGGTGAGAATGTAAATTGGTGCAGCCACTATGGAAAACAGTATAGAGATTTCTCAGAATATTAAAAATAAAACTACCATATGATGCAGCAATTCCACTTCTGGGTATCTATCTGAAGAAAATGAAATCACTATATTGAAGAGATATCTGCACCCCCAGTTCATTGCAACATTATTTACAATAGCCAAGACATGGAAACAACTTAAGTATCCACTGATGGATCATGGCTAAAGAAAATGTGATATATAAAATGTAATATTATTCACTCATAAAAAAGAAAGAAATCCTCCAACTATGACAACATAGATGGACCGTACGGGCATTATGCTAAATGAAATAGGTCAGATAGAGAAAGACAAGTACTGTATGATCTCACTTATATGTGGAATCCAAAAAAAAATGAATTCATAGAAACGGAAGACAGATTGGTGGTTGCCAGAGGTGAGGGGTTGGGGAGGGGGAAATGGGTGAAGGGGGTCAAAAGGTACAAACTTCGAGTCATAAAATAAATAAGTCCTGGGGATGTAATATACAGCATGGTGTCTATAGTTAACCATACTGTATTATATATTTAAACGTTGCTAAGAGAGTAGATCTTAAAAGTTCTCATCACAGGAAAAATAATTGTAACTGTATGTGGTAATGGATGTTAACGAATTAGTGTGGTGATCATTTCACAATATATACATATATCAAATCATTATGCTGTACACCTTAAATGAATACAATGCAATATGTCAATTATATCTCAATAAAACTGGAAAAATTAAGTTAAAAAATAAAAGTAAAGAAATAAAAGCTCAGCATAGCTGAGCAAGGAACTCACATTTCCATCACAAACTTTTAAGAAATATTTGACTTTATAAAAATGAGTATGTATTTGATTTAAAATAATTAAAATGGATTTTTTTTCCATCTGGAATTTATATTGGTGAGTGGGGTGAGATAGAGATCAAACATCATAGTTTTCCAACTGCCTGTCCAGTTGTTATCTAGGCCAATTTTAATCACAGAGAAAACAGCATTTTCTTTCTCTCTCTGTTCTTCTCACACTGTTGTTATTTCATGAAGCACCAAGAAACATACAACTATAGAGTCATACACACACCCAGTCCTTCCTGCTCTTCAAGGTCAATGTCACGCCCTTAGATAATCTATACGTGCTTTTATTCAAGTCACACATGGGATGATCAGAGCAGTCAGAAACATCAGGTGCAATTAAGTTTTTAGAGGATTTTGGTGATGGACACTTTGAGAACATTTACTTCGCATAAACATTTCCTGAGGGTCTCCAGGTGCTCTCTATTTAATGTGAATTAAAATAGTCTAGCACACAAATGGCCAATAAGCACATGCAAAGGTATTCTACATCACTGGAGGGAAATGCAAATTAAAACCACAATGAGATACCGCTACACACCCACCTGCATGACTAAAATTTAGAAGACTGATAACACCAAATATTAATAAGAATTTAGAGCAACTAAAATTCTCATAAATTGATAGTACGAATGTAAAATTGTACACCCTCTGGAAAGATTTCTGGAAGTTTCCAATGAAATTAAACATACATCTACTCCTTTGACCAGCAATTTCACTCCTAGATCTTGAGCCAAGATAAATGGAAATATAAATTCTCAAAAAAGAATTGCAAAATAATGTTCAAGTCCCTTCATTCATAATAACCCAAAACTGGAAGCAGCCTAGGTGCCCACTAATAGAATAAACTGTGGTATATTCATATAATGAAGTACTATTCAGGAATAAAAAAGAACAAGCTACTGATACAAATAACATGGATGAATCTCAAAAACATTTTGATCATTAAAAGAAGCTGTTATAGGCCGAATTGTGCACCCCTCCCCCCAAATCCACATACTGAAGTCCTAACCCCTAGTACCTCAGTATGTGACTATATTTGCAGATAGGGCCCTTCAAGAGGTAATTAAGGTAAAATGAGGTCACATGTGTGGGCCTTAATGCAATATGCTGGTGTCCTTATAAGGAGAGGAAACTAGGACACAGACAACACAGAGACAGAGGGGCAACCACGTGAGGACGCAGCAAGAATGTGGTCATTTGCAAGCCAAGGAGACAGGCCTCAGAAGAAACTAACTCTGCCAACACCTTGATCTTGGACTTTTAGCCTCCAGAACTGTGAGAAAATGCATTTCTGTTGTTTATACCATCAGTCTGTGGTTATTTTTATGGCAACACCAGCAAACTAATACAGAAGGCTTACACAAAAGAATGAATATTCCAACCATATGGAATTCTAGAACAGGCAAAACTATTTTATTGTGAAAAAAAATCAGAACAGTAGTTGCCTCTGAAGGGTGGGCTAGGGCATTAACTAACTGAGAAGGGACTTGCCAGGAGTTTCTGGGGGTGACGATAAAGAGGTTTGGGTTACACAAGTATATGCATTTGTCAAAACTCATAAATGTTCACTTAAGATTTGTGCATTTCACTACATATAAATGCCACGTCAAAAGAGAAAACCCGTAAACAATCAATGGGCCCACCTCTGACATTAGAAGCCATACTGTTCCCATTTCTTCCTTTCCACTGCAGTTATAAACCCAAGCACTGGCAGTGCTGTTGTATTTTGCATTTTTCACTGGGATGTTTGCTAAAACCCATCAAGATGAAATTCACTAGCTGATGTGCCTCTGCTCTGCTCATTAGCCAGGAGAGATTAGTTGAAGAATGAAGCAGAGTTTAGAGGCGACTTAACTTTTTATTCCCTGAGTAGGAAAAAGAGCTCAGATGTACCACTGGCCAAAAGTTTTTATGATCCTCAGCCGAAGTGAATTTGATGGATTGAAAAACATGAATCTATAATATTCAGGGCTCTGAGTTGAACAGCACTGGACTGAGAGGGGCTAATTCTCAAAATTATTTGAGGAACAAGGAAATAGAAATTTGCAAGAGACTTGGTGATAGCAGCTGGACCTGTTCATGGTTAGGTGGTTCTGGCCTCCTTCAGGTGTAAACTGAAGAAGCCTCTGGACTTTGGTTCAAAGTTCAGGTACATTTTGTTTAAAGAGGAAGAAAAACTCCAGTGCTCTACCTATGTCCTCCTGCGTGTAGGTTGTCTAGACACTAATATTCTATTTGTTGAGAAATTCTACCCTTTGTGCCTTTTAGGAGACACATTAATTTCTCAAATTGCCTTAAGGCATCAGCTACATAATCTCCTTGGCATTTTGCCTCTCTTTGATCCAGATATCAAGTTCATTTGCTTCTTAGTGAGTCAAATCTTGTACATCACTAGGCCTTCTCATTCAACCAGAAGGAAGTGGGTGGGAAGCCACAGCTAAGGATAGACCACGGAGTTACAGTTCCACAAATCTAACCTTAGAAAAGGGAAACAAACATGGTCCTGAATCTATGAGATTTGGAATGAGGCACAATAATAGGATCCTTATTTTTATTACTAGAGCCCTTCTCATAGTTGTCAGCTTTTGGAATAAACCTGAAAAAATTTGTCTACCTTTCAACACGGTAGCTCTTCTGAAGAAATCTCTTACTGTCTGAGCCCCTCACTTTTCCGCTATTTATTCTCCTGTAAGTAAAAAGATGTTGCCTAGAATTGGCTAGAACTTCATTATGGTCTTTAGAAGGAAGGCTGTTCTAAGTCTGTGGGGTTATCTCAATCTCCACCTGGAAGAATCCACCATTGGCTGTAACAAACAACACCTAGTTATAACTCCAAAGACTCTTTGTGAGGTCCCCCCAAAATGCAAATCCCCATTCCTCCAGGCCCTATCTTTCTATAAAGGATATTACAGAGAAGTATATTCTGAATCCCTTTTATGTCTTTCTAAGAATAATAAAACATAAATAGATCCTTAAATAAAACCCTTAAAAGTCTTACCAAACTGACCAATATGTAGGATCTAAGTGAGAAAAATTACTTGAGCAATACTATTATTGCTCCCTGAAGTTTCTAATCGCTGTATTATCCTATTCAATTCACTTAGAGCACACACGAGATTGGGAATTTTGCTCCATTTGTGAACTCTGATGTGACAGCACATCAAAGGCAATCTATTCTTCCATATGTTTTTTTCAAATTTCTTTCTGGTTAGTCATTCTCTACTTCACATAGACTTTCATTAAACATCTTTCTCCCAAGTATAGATCATAATCAGTATGATGCCTTAGCTAACTCCTTTTCCAATATGTCTGTTCCTTAGATGCAATGAAATATGAAGCCCACTATTTCTCCCAATAAAATAACTGTGCTATGACGCTTTATCTCAGCCGAAATCAACAGGGCCTGGAAAATTCCAGAAATAGTAATGACCCAATCAATAATGTAGGGCTTTATAAGCCAAGCCCTGAGAAGTAAATAAACAGATATTTTTTGAGCCTTATTGTGTTCTTGATTACATTTTTCATTAACTAAATATTGTTTCTCAGGATATGGCAATATGGAAAGTAAATGAAAATATCTTAATCTCTGAAGTGTCCATGAAAACAATTCTGCCATGTCCAATCTCTCAGACCCCTTCAAAATCCAGGCTAACAGAAAAACAACAATTTGACACACACCAAATTTCAGCTAACCTCACAAAGGGAGTCTTTGAGCTGTTGAATCCATATAAGACCGTATACTTGTCAATCCAATTTCCAGAAGACATTAATGTAATGAATCTCAGTGTGTATATACTGACTGAAAAGATACAATTCCTTTCTGTGGGGAATCAATTTAACAGATAATTGAAGATTATATTCTCCAAATATTAGATAGTACCACAAAGCTGTGTCCATGGTTCATCCAAGTTCTCATCTATAGGAAACCTAAATTTATTAGACCACTCTGCACATGTTCTCTCCAGGCCTTTCTCTGCAGAATTGGGTGAAAAAGGAACACAGGTTGCTAAACCTCTTCATCACCATAACTTCACAATATTAAATGCAATCTCCGTGATGAATCTAAATGTAATTTCACAGACATTTTTAAGGGATCAGTATTATTAAATATTCAAAATCAGTTCATTGCAGTATCCTTACCTGGAAGCACTAAAATGTGAAATGACTTCCTTTTAAAACTTAATCTGAACTTCATCAACACTGCTGACACTGTGTCACCACATACTTATTAGACTGAGCAATATAACAGACATAATCTGGTTAGGGTGGAATAAAAATTTCCACTACTAAAGATTAATAACAAAGAGAGTTGACAACACTTTATTCAAATTTGTGGGGGAGAAAAGTTTCTTTTAAATACACACATCAGAAAGAAGATACATTCTAACCCATCTTAACCATATCTATTCTGGGAAAATAAAATTGGCTATTCTGTGTCTTGATTTAACAATAACTGTAGGGAAAAACACAATCTCCCTCTTTTTCCTTGAGCTTCTCCCCTAAAGCTATTAAACTTATTTTTACTTAAATCACCCAATGACTCATAAAGTTCATGTCTGTTTCTAAAAGATGATCAATAACTAGTGACAACAATAAGTAAAAATATTTGGGGAAATTGTTGCCCATGGTAAAATTTTTGGAAAAAAAATGATAGAAGCATAAATATCCATTGAAAACTAGAGAACCCTGGGATATCACAGCCTGGGCACAAGGATGACAAACAGGACAAGCAACAAGAAAGCCCTAACAGAAATTTCCCTTATACCCAGCCATTATTAGCTAGGTGACGAACCTGTGTAGCCTGTGTATAAATGAACATGACAATAAAAATCTCTCATTATTCCAGATATTCCAAAGACTATTAGGAGAAATATGTCAACCTGGCAATTTCGTTTATTTTTAACAGCTTTATTGAGGTGTAATTGACATATAGAAAACTGTATATATTTGATGCATACAATTTGATGGGTTGAAATATGCATACATCCGTGAAACCATCACCATAATCAAGGTAATAAACATATACATCACCTCCAAAAGTTTCCTCCTGCCAACCAGGTCATTTTAAATACCAAAAATTTAATTACCTTGGAGAATTCAGGTAAATGAAGGTATTAAGGGGGATGTGAGCATTTATATAGCTTCACAGCACAGAAAAAGTTCTTCATATTTTGTAGATTCCAGAAATGCCCTCAGCTGAGCAGAAATGTACAACTATAACGTATGATCAACTTCATGAAATAAAAACGTCCCCAGTACATTTGACATAGGCTTGTTTAGCATCTGCCCAAGACAGATAAGTAAAGCATTCCCAAGCTGGTTTAAATAACTAATCCTAAAGAGACTGTAAGTATAATTTCCTGCCTGATACCAAAAAGCAAATTCCTTTATCTTCTCAAACTTAAGAATATTCAGTCTGTAAACTTTCTGTGAAAGAACAGTTAATCTGTGAACATTGAATGTCACGATTTTAATTTCATCATATAATATATATAAAAACATAAAAAAGAAAACACATATACAGTAAAAACTAAGATTGCCAGTTAACCTGTTGTCTTCATATAAAAGAAATTTTAACTAATTGCAAAGACAATGGAGCTAATCTCAGAAACAAGCACTCACCTATCCAAGTTTTACTTCATTAAACAGAGTGAACCTGCCAACTTGGAAGCAGGCAAAAAAGAGTCTCTGATGCACACCATTGGCTGTCCCTCAGCTCAGAGAGACATGCTCTCCATCAACCCACAAGTGATTAGGGCTTCTCTATCAACGTTCAGACAAATTTCTGAATCAGCCAAAACATGAATTCCCATCCCTCTCCACACTCCAATCCAGTAAGTCTATAAAAATATGAAGAAATTATAATGTGCATCAGAGAAATAGACTGTGAGACAGAAGTTTCCTACAGAGCCTCACTAGAGAGCTGCTTTTGGACCAGGTATTTTGCAGATCACATCTTCCTACAACTAGAGATCTGAGAACCTGCAACTCCCAAGTGGACAGGGAGTGGCACACAGTATGTTGGCAAAAGAAAGAAGGAGGAGGAGGAGAAGAAGAAGAAAAAAGAGGGAGAGAGAGATCCTTGAAGCTCAAATGAGTGCCGTCTCATCCTCCTGAGTCCTAAAAGAATAAATACACTTTGGACCAAGTTATGATAAAAACCAGAAGAAATTTCTAGAAAACTGCTTGGAGTCCTCAATAAGAAGAAAAGAGACATGGCTTATATTATAAAGGAGCAGAAAGTAATAAGGACTGAATAGACTGAGATTTAAAGATAACGAGAGAGAGACTATAACAGATTCAAGTAAGAAAAGTTAATATGCAATAAATAAAAAGTAGAGGCAGGAAAAAAACAGAATTTACACAATTTAAATCAAGTAATTGATGAGAAGAATATACTTGAGAAGCTACTTCAGAATGAAGGGAAGAGTAAATATTAAAATATTGAGTCAATATGGAAGAAAAAAAATGTATCCATCATAAGAAATCTAGACGTTTATAAGGAAGATACAAGAGTAGGAATAAACAAGAGGTTAGAAACAAAGCAGTAACCAAAAATACAGTGAAAAATAATCTTCCCAAACTAAAACAAAGCAATGTATGAATATACATTCATTTATTACATACATATGCAAATAATTGCTGGGGTGCCATTCTACGAAATATACTGAGGATAAATAAAACAAAAAGGGACGTGTGCCATATCCTTGCATTTATGGGTTATTAGAGAGATAGACAAACAATCATATGAATAAATATAAAATTACAACCAGGGCAAGAGAGTAGATGGTGCACGAGAGCATGTGATGGGGAATTTGACCTAGTCAGGAAGTCAGAGAAGGTTTCCCTGAGGAAGTTATGTTTTTATGAGATCTGAGAGACAGTGAGAATTAACCAGGAACTGGAGAGTCCCGGGCAGAGAGAATAGCTTATGCAAAGCCCCTTATCAAAAGTGAGGATAGCATGGTTGAGGAACTATAAGGAGGCCAGTGAGACTGGGGCTGAGAGAGTCAAGAGGAACATGTATGAGATGACAATGAGGATGTAGGAAGGGACCAGCCCATCCAGGGCACTGTAGGTCAGAGACCTCAACCATTTTTTTTTAATATGACCTTCAGTAAGAAATACTTTCTACATCATAGCCCGGTACACATACCCATACATACATACATAGAAATCAATTTGCTAGATCATGAAAGTGTTAAAAAAAAAACCATGAAATAGAACAGAATACAGTAGGGCACAGAGTGTTTTTCTCATGGTAAGAGCAGGCAGCAGTTCATGAAATCTTTTGTTTGTGCATTATATGTTTTATATATGTGTGTATATACATACACACATATGTATATTTCATCTACATAATAATTTTTAATACTCATATGACCTAATAAAAATTGATTTCATGACTCATCAATGGATCCCCATCTGCAGTTTGAAAAATTCTGTGGTAAATTCATTTTAGAGATTTTGCTCTTTATCTAAAAGCCACTGAGGTAATTTAAGCAGATATGTGAGGTGAACAGATCTGAATTTGGGGGGAAAACAATTTCTCTTGCTACAATGTGTATATTTTTTTAAAGAAGCAAGTCAGATGCTCTGATAGTGACAGTGTAGGTAAGAGATAAAAGTGGCTTGACCTCGGAGGGTAGCAGAGGAGAATAAGAAGATTCCAGAGATGATTAGAGGTAAAAAAATCAACAGGACTTTGTGATAAGATAAATATGGACACAATTGTCAAAAATGACTCTTAGGTTGAAAGGGGCCTAGAGTAAATTATTGAAAAGAAACCCAAGAGTGACAAAATATTGGACTTGCAGGAATAAACAAAGCCATCTAACAAGAAATCCTCCAGAAAACACATGTTACTAACAGGGAAATCGAAATTGAGTTGGCTTCAGACTATTTTGCAGTGTGAAATGCCAGGAGGCAATGAAAAAATAAACCACAGAATTTTGAAGGAAAAAAGTTGGTGAGCTAAAGATGTTATGCTAAGCCAACTTGTCATTCAGGCGTGAAGGAAATAGAAAGTTATTATAAAATACAGACACACTGAGAAAAATGTATCATCCACAATCTTGGAAAAAAATTACTTGAAGATACTCTTCTACTGAGAGATAAATCCAAATTTAAAAACCAAGAACAAGGAGGTTATGGTAAAAAAAAATAAATAAACAGTTGATACTGAAACCAATTAAAACACAATTGAGTTTCAATAATTATCAAAAATAAGATAAAGTGAAACACAAAGTAAGAAAACAATTCCTGAGAGAAAATATGCATAATATAAAAAATAATGAAATTACAACGAGAGAATAAAACACAAACGGAAAGAATGACTCAAAAGATGCAATTGTACTAGATTTTGATGATTAGAAAAGAAAACTTGGGGCATGTTTTTGAACAAATATAGCCCTGAGTCAAATGTAAAACACAATGTAAATCTTCAAAATCCCTGAATTTCAAAATTTATAATAATATCAAAAATAGTTCAAAATAGTAAAACCCAGAAAGAGAAAGCGGGGACATTAAAAAAGAAAATAAGGGAACAACAAAAACAATACAGAAAACATCAAACATATCACTTATGATAATAAGAAAGTTGAAGCCCCCATTTTAAAGAGGACTCTTTAGATTGCTTCAAATTCAATTATAAACTCCTTACAAACTAACATAAATGAAAGTTTAAAAAATTGTCTTTTAAAAATTACTTAGGTCCAAACAATTTACTGGTGAGATTTTTCAGGTATCCAAGTCACAAAGCTCAGGTAATTCCTATATTACATGTATTACTTTACTGTATGAAAAAAGAAGGAAAACCCTGGGGGGCGTGGTGCAGCGGTTTAGTCCGCGCTTGGCAGCCCAGGGTTCGCGGGTTTGATCCCGGGCGCCTGCCGACGCACTGCTTGTCAGCCATGCTGTGGTGGCGTCCCATATAAAGTAGAGGAAGATGGGCACGGATGTTAGCCCAGGGCCAGTCTTCCTCAGCAAAAAAGAGGAGGACTGGCGACGGATGTTAGCTCAGGGCTGGTCTTCCTCACAAAAAAAAAAAAAAAAAAAAGAAGGAAAAGCCTTTTCATAAATTTTCTGAAGCCAACACAATTCTTGTAACACTGTTTAATGTATCAATATTTTTCAATGTGTCAAGACACATCACTTGAGAAACACTGATTTAGAAAGTAATCAGAAAAACAAGAAAATCAAAAAATCAGAAGAACAAGATAGAACCTAAAGAAAATTGGAAGAAAGAAAATTTAGAATAATTGAATAAATTTGAAAATAATAGAAATTGATTTTAAAATTCAAAAGTTGCTTGTTTGTAAAAAATAGTACCCTTTGGTAAATTTAGCAGAAGAGAAAAAACACAAACATAATTAGTAATGAGAAAGCATATATAGTAAACATGGGAACATTTAAAATTATGAGAATACTTTATTATACAAATATTTTATACAAATTTCCGTACAAATATTTTAAGATAATTTCTAAACATTTTTTGTAATGGACAGTTTATAATAAAATATAAATGATCAAGATGACTCAATAGGAAGAAAATATCTTAATAGGTTCATAGTTGTGGACATTATTTTTAAAATTTAAAGAATTGTCTTCAAGGACGGCTCTAGAATCCAGCAGTTGTATAGGTGAGACCCTTCAAGTGTTAAGGAACTGATATTCTCCATGCTCTATAAAGCATTGTAAAATATTAAAAAATGTGGAATGCTGTTTTTAAAACATTCGATGAAACCAGTATATTTCCAATATCAAAATTCAGACAAAATATATGAGATAAAGATGTAAAGAGAAACCTACACACAATTTTGGTTATGAATACTGGGGAAGGGGTGGGGAGGGAATCCTTACCAACTGTACGTCAACAGAACATTAGCAAATACCGTTTCAGGTCAGTGGGAAAAGGATAATTTGTTAATAAATAGTGTTGAGACCCAGGCTCATATTGAAACAAAATAAATTAGATCTCAGCATATAGCAAGTTAAACACTCCAAATGGATAAAATTTAAGTGTAAGAGATGAAACTAAAAAAAAACTAAAAGAAAATTTAGAAACATTCACAGAATTTTGGAGTGGCAAAGGCATTTATAAGTATATTAGCAAAGACGAAAACATAAAGGGAAAAGTCTTACTAGTAAGACTTTGGTACTTCATCCTTGTGGTATTTGTGTGCTTATTTATATTTTTTCTGCTTCACTGAGGTTATATCCTTCTGACTGGAACTATTATATTATTCTTATTAAAAATAATAATTTGCCTGAGTCTGGGATTTAGTCAGGACAATCACTGCCCTAATTAAATTTCAGCTTTCCAAAGCTGAATAAGTAACCGAATTTGAGAGAAAGACTTTATAGGCAAAAAAGCAAGAACAAAATCATAATGGAGTAGATCAACTAAATAAAAATTAAAGTTTCCAATACCAAAAGATTAAATTTAAAGGCAATTCATAAACTATGAAAATATTTGCAACAAAGATCACAAAGTGATAATATGCTTAATAAAATGAAATCCTCTATAAATTTCCCAAGAACCAAGAAACAGTTGAATGAATTATGACTTATTCACTTAAAGAATTATTTGCTATTAAAATAGCTTTCAGGGGGGGCAGCCTGGTGGTATAGCGGGTAAGTTCCTGTGCTCCACTCTGGCAGCAGGGGTTTGCTGATTCAGATCCCGGGTGCAGACCTACGCACCGCTTATCAAGCCATGCTGAGGCAGCGTCCCACATGGAGCAACTAGAAGGAGGCACAACTATGACATCAACTATGTACTGGGGCTTTGGGGAGAAAAAAAAAGGAGGAAGATTGGCAAAAGATGTTAACTCAGGGTCAAACTTCCTCAAAAAAGAAAAATGTTTTCATGAGGAAATGGTCATGATTTATTACTAACTGGAAAACTAATATAAAACTATACATTGATATGACAGATATAGCTATAGATATACCTCAATTCTAAAAGTTTATATGCACTATATATACTCATATTTATACATACATACACCTGTGTATTATACAAAAATTTATATTCATATATTTAAATGAAAAGCCTTCAAAAAAGTGGTAAGCTGGAGACGGCAGAAAGCCACTAAATTCATAAAGTCTGCATTTTTGTTATTAGTTTGTAGTTAGCTTATTAATGTTGGCTTTCTGGTTGAACACATCACCTTCATGTCTTCAATGCTAGATCCCATCAAGTTGTATAGGTGAGATCCTTCAAGTGTTACGGAACTGATATTCCTTAAATATCAGAGTTCCAAAAGAGAGTATATACAATAAAATCATTATCTGCACAATCAACACATCCACATTCCATTCAACAATATTGTTAAGCCCCCACCACGTGTGGAGACTTGCTGGGCAACCACGGCAGAGCATCGTCTGCTAGTCCTGCTCTCTGTTCTGGCATGGAGCACCACCTTTCTTCGATTTTGCTCTGCCATGCCTACTCTCTGTACCACGATGACTAATTTCTGGATTTAATAGGAATGAGATTTCAGATCATTCCTTAAAGCAATCTGCCAACCTTGCAGTAAGAATAACTAAAGGAGTCAGAAAAGTAGAATATTCGTTTCATTACACAATAAATGTTAATTTTATTAGATTCTTTGGACAACGTGCAAAAACCACATTGGATAATTTTTTTTTCCACTTTAAAGATTTCGCACTTAAACTTTTAAAATTTCTATTGCTTCCATTTCTCACTACTTGCCCACCTCTTAAAATAATCTTTCCGGCTCCTGCTGCTTTACTGAGCCTGCATTCCCAAGAATTGCGGGTCAGCTCCTCATTGCCATCCTCAAAGGCCCTTGTTGCAGCCCTCTTTCTCCTTGCACTCCCTGTGACTTTCAACATGTTGCATCTTGAATAATTCTATCAGCCTCTGGAATGAAGCAGCGTTATCTGACACTTTCCCTATTCTGTCCCTTTGGTGACTGCTCTTGTCAGTCCTTTCCCCCCCACACATAGGCTTTTCACAATGTTGGACCCTTTGCCCCTTCTCTCAACTATTTATACTTTCTCTTCTAGAAAACTCATCAACTCATGTTAATACTTCAACTATCATTTCCACAAAGATGACTCCCAAATCATTGACTCTTTCTCTCAAGATACAGGCCCACATCTCCAAAGGCCCAGTGGATGGTTGACATGAACATCTCACCATTGCTTCAAACTCAAGAGACTTAAGATAAAATACCCACCCCCTCCTAAACACGGGCTCACTCACCTGACTCCATTTCAGTTCATAGGCCCCTCAAGCACCCAGACCTGATACCTCTGAGTCATCTCTGACACATGTTATTCCAACCTTCAAGTCTAGCTCTAATCCTTGTTTGGATTAATTGTCTCGGTTCTTTGAGTGTTCTTAGTCTTGATTTCCTCATCTGTAAAGCGGGGTTCAAGCTCAGCTCAAAGGAGAAGGTGAGATCATGGATGTGACTGTGATCTATAAACTTAGCTTTGTGTGTATGAGGTATGATTTTTTCCTCACTCAGCCCAGAACATGGCATATAATAGATACTCAATACCTTTTTGCTGACTGACTGAAACAATGAATGAACAAATGGTTGAATTAATGCAACCTGTGCTCACTACAAATGCCTACAGTATCTACTGTATGCTGTATCATCCATTTGGCTCAGATTATGTACGACCCAGTCTTTTGTATGGTGTTTTTTCTCTATGTGTGTCCTGGCTTCTTAAACAGACATTCAAATTCTTGGGAGTAGTTGCCTTCCTTATCCTTCCTTGTGTTTCTCACGGGGCCTAGCAAAGTCCTTAAACATAGCAGGTATGCACTATTATAAGACTTTGCATCCAGTTTATAAGTCTTAAATGTATATCAGCTAAACTTTTTCCATTAAAGGGAATTGAAGCAAGTTATTTTGAAAGCCCATATTCTTGAGGCTTTATTTATTTATTCATTTTTTTTAAAATCATGACTCACATCTTATTGGTTAAGAAACTAACACCAAGCAGTGATTTTAATAGCATAGTGAAAGAGGGCTTAGTCAGGCCCCCTCACTTTTCAGATTTGCTTCAATTCAGTCATAAAATTCCTTCCCAGTTGAATCTCAACAGCCAAGGGCATCTTCACTCTGCTATATGTGATTTAATCAAGCTGCTTCTGGCTATGTTAGACTAAGCGATGCTGTGGAATTGCAACTACAGAATGTACCAGAAATTGGAGCATTTTTTAAGTTTCCTTATTCATGATGGCATTTCTACTCAAGCAAACAACAATTTTGCTGTCTCTTCTCCTCCTTTCTTAGGAAAACTTACTCCCAGGGAGAAAAACAAAGTACCCACACGCTGGCCGGCAGGACAATTATGACAGAAGAGGAAATATGTACATGTCAAATGGCACAGCCTTTGGGTTATCTGGTCTCTATGAAGAGGACTTTCCAGTTGGATTTGAGTGAGTGAAATTGCTGTGTCACCCACAAAAGTATTTTTATTACCAATTTCCCAGCAGACTTTTACTCACAGCTTTATCTTTATTACCCTGAATTTTGGCACATTAAATATACTAAGGTTTAACAAAATAGAAATAAACGAATGATGGACACTTCCCTGTCGTGTTTGAGCCCAACAGGGTTTTACATCTCATAAGTTACAGGTAACTGCCACAGGCCAGACATAAAATACAGATGAGATACATTGAATACAGATGTCATAGGCCAAAAGGCTCAGTATATTTATTAGTCTGAGTGACTCTTTAATTTCCCTTTCTGGAATAAAATCCTCCAGGGATGTGGCTTACACAATTCCCTCATAACTTCTTTTTAAAATCATCCAGTATAGAACTTTCAATACAGAGTGCTCAAGAGAATGACTATGAAAAGTATGGATTCCTAACTTACAGCCTTGTGTTGGTTTTCTAGGGCAGCTGTGACAAAGTACCACAAACTGACTGGGTTAAATGACAGAAATGTATTGTCTCAGAGTTGTGGAGGCCAGAAATCTGAGATCAAGGTGTCAGCAGGGACATACTCCTTCTGAAGGCACTAGGGAAGGATCCGTTCCAAGCCTTTCTCCTAGCTTCTGGTAATTCCATGGCTTGTGGCAGCATAATTCCAGTCTTCACATGGTGTTCTCCCTGTGAGTATGTGTTTCTGTGTCCCAATTTCCCCTTTTTATAAGGACACTAATGACCTCATCTTTACTCGGTTATCTGCAAAGCCCCTATTTCCAAATAAGGTCACATTCACAGGTCCTAGGAGTTAGGACTTCGAAAGTGTTTGGGAGACACAATTCAACCCATAACAGCCACATACAGTCACTGCAATCAGATGCCCACACATGGGGCGGAGCAACAGAAGTCAGCTTGAGCACCACAGGCAACTTTCGTATCTGAAGCCACAGAAATGAAATGTCTTCCACTCTTCTCAATTATAATTCATAGTTTTAGATTCGATCATATTCAATTTTTTTTCTAAAAACTAAGCAAAACTATCCAGAACAGAGAAATGTTGGTCCTTAAATAACATGCAAACTAGCTTTTCCCATATCAATCACCATGAGAAGAAAGATTTGGGCATTACCGGCTACACCTGAAGGTTACTGGATATTTCAGAAATTAAACAGAAAAGATGCAGTCTCCATCTGAGAAAATCGTCACACATTATTTATAGGGGGAAGGGGACAAAGCCCTTTAAGCTGACAGGATGCACAGCAAAGTAATAAAGGACAACATTTTGAAAAACGGGCTTTTGATATTTCACAAGAAGAGGCTTAACACTTACAATTGTGCAAGCTTTCTCCTTTGAAATATGAGACAGAACAATTTCTTTTCTTTTTCATTTGGATATTCTCTAGAACATTGCATTCAATTCTAATACCTTATCGGGATTCGAGTGGTTTCTCAAGCTAAGTACATTTATGATGATAAACACAATAATACAAAATAAAATAATGGCTGACATTTTGTTCTTCTTATGTGCATGCTTTGTCCTCAGTGCTTTGCATGTATTAACTTGCTTAGTCCTCACGGTGGCCTGGGGACAAGGCACCATTGTTTATCACCATTGTATAGAAGAGGTACAGACAGCTAACTCCCCTAAGGCCACATTGCTACTAAGAAGTGGAACAGAAATGTGAACCTAGACAGTCTGGCTCTGGAGCCTGTGTTTTATAATATTAACTAATACATCTATAATTTTTAAATGTTCCAGTAAGCCAAACTATAAAAACTGAAGTTCTCCTTTTAACTAACTTTTTGAAGTCCTCTTAGATATTACTGCCACCTAGATGAAGTTTTTACCGAAACCAACATCATAATTTTTCACTCACCACAAGTAAAAACTCTCTATTTGTTTATCTTCACTGATTTTTGGTTTTGTTTTGTTTTTGGCTTTACGGTGCTCTTTACTGGGTGGACCTGACTAAAGGAAGGCTGGTTTGGAGAGTAAGATTACTCATATAATCCTCTGGTTTTGAGATATATATATATATATATATATATATATACATACACACACACACATAAAGATATTAAGAGATTTATTACAAAGAATTGGCTTATGTGATTGTGGGGGCTGGCTGAGCAAGTAGAAAATCCATAGGTCAGGCCATCAGGAAAGGAAGATCGCAGAGCGGCTGGGACACACAGGCTCCAGTTGAAGCTGCTGTCCACAGGCAGAATTCTATTTTTTCAGGGAACCCTCTGCCCGACTTTTAAGGCCTTTCAGGCAGATTGTCCAGGATAATCTCTCTGAGTTAAAGTCAACTGATTATAGACATTAATTATACCTGCAAACTCCCTTCAGAGCAACATGTAGATCAGCATTTGAGTAAATAGCTGGGGACGGTAGCCTAAAGTTGACACATCAAAACACACACACACATTTTTTTACATATATATATATAAAACATATACCCGTATGTGTGTGTGTGTGTATATATATATATACACACACACACACATACAGAGAGAGAGAAATTACATTTTCCATTTGGAATTAGATTCTTGGACCATAATTAATAATACAAAGACAGCTTTGGACATTGTCAAGTGGAACCAATTCTTAATGAGAAAAGGGCTTTTTTTCTTTGAAAAACTTTCCAAAGAATACCTTTTATCCAAAACTTTGTTTTCAAATACAAGTATTCAGATGAAGATGACTTAGTTGTAAGGTTTTCTAAGAGAATTAGAAAAATCATTAAGTTTCTCATATAGCTTTACTTACAAAATCTGTCCAGGAAAGTATACTGTGACACAAACAAATTCAAATATCACCAGTTTATGAAATAGTCTGGACTTGGTGGGGCTCTAACAGAAAACAACTTTTCTTCCCCATGGCCCTTCAAGCCATCTCTCTGGATCTCCCTTCTGCACTGGTGGGTGGATCTCAGGCAGATCCCATGGCTTGTCCAGTTACTTGCAGTCCCATTTTCTGGTATTAAGAAAACCACTCCAACCACCAGTCCTCTCATTTGCTAGCTGCCTCTGGCAACTCCTGGATGGGAAAGGGAGAGAGAGGAGAGGTCAGAGGTGACTGGTGCTACTGTTCCCAGCAGATGTCCAGATGCTAACTGGTCCTCTCATGAACTCTTTCAGCGGGTGCTTCAGAGATGCCCCTACTTTCTAGGAACTTCTGATGCTATGCTCTTCCAGGTCACAGGCTGTGCTCTCGGGCTGGCATATGTGACTCTCCTTCACTCCTGCTCTGAATGGTGTGAACTCTTTCAGCAGGGGCTGCCTCCCCTCACCAGGCAGTGCTCTAGGAAAGTGTCCTTTCAAGATCGCTCTAGCCAGGCAACTTTCATAAGATCTACTTAGCTCATGGGAGCATTCAGTATCTGGGGAAACATGCCATCTCCAAGGCAGCCCTTTGTCCTTGCTTTGCCATTAGAGGCAGCTCCAGCCAGCCCCTGGGCAGTAGGCTACTGTAGATAAGTCATAGGCACCAGACACTCCAAATTCTGGGGTGCAAGATTAGGTGCTCCCAAATGTTTCCAAGAGCATTCTCTCCCCACTTGCTTTTAAGCCCAGAAAGGGGCTCAGCTAGATGTGACTTCATTTAGAAGGTAAGCTGTTGCCTGCTTTCTTGTAGACAGTCTCCATGTATGGTGCTCCCAAAGCATCCACTCTTTAGGCTTGAGTGGGGGTGATAACACGGACCCTCCTACCAAGCTTATACCTTTTTTCCAAGAAATTCTCCCCTTGTCCACCACCTCCACCTCATTCCTTTTCTTATCATTAAACTGGAAATGAATGATAGGCCACAGAAGCACTCTCGTCATCTCTTAGCAAGTCCTACATGGATAGTCTAACATGACTCTTTAGAGTGCTTGGATGTTTGGCAGCCATGTCTTTTGCTTAGAGCTTTAGCCAGAACTGTAGACTATCGGACATTCCCATTTAACATCCTTCAACAACAATTTAAGGAAAAAATTATATTTTGAGTAATAAAAAATATTCTTTAATAATTAACCTCTGACTTATCAATACTTGTTGTGTCTACAAGCATAGTTCTGAAGTAGAAGCTCTCTTCATTACATTATGAGGAGAAGCTTCTGTCCATGCTTTAGGAATGAAGTCTGTTCATGCTATAGGGATTTGTTATGAGACTTCTGCATTTGGGCCTTGTTATAGACTGAATGTTTGTGTCTCCTAAAATTCACACGTTGAAGCCCTAACCCACATTGTGGCTGTATTTGGAGGTGAGAACACTAAGGAACTAAATAAGGTTAAACAAGTTCGTAAGTGTGGGGCCCTGATCTGATAGGATTAGTGTCCCTATAAGAAGAGACAGCAGAGAGCTTGCTCCCTCATTCACTCTCTCTCCCTTTGTGCACACAGAAGAGGTCATGTGAGCACACAGTGAGATGGTGACCACCTACAAGCCAGAAGAAGAGGACTCAGAATGAAACCTACCTTGCTGACACCTTGATCTTGGACTTCCCAGCCTTCAGAACTGTAAGAAGTAAATTCCTATTGTGTAAGCCAGCCAGTCTGTGGGGGTTTTTGTCAGTCCTAGCAGACTAAGACAGAGTGATTCACATCTCCACTCACCCATTCATATTTTCTTTCAACAGTTGTGTTTCCTGGATCACTAGATTAAGAGGGCTCCATCAACACACCAGATCTGATCCTAAATATTTATCCTACATATATAATCTTTGATGACACATTATCTACAGGAATAAAATACATGTTACAGCAAGAAGATCAAGTACCAGTCATATCAGCAAATAACTCACCAGCCATTTAATCCAACTTTGCTAGCAGCATATGAAAAAGACTTAATTTGGGAGCAAAATAGAAGCACTAGGAAGGACAGAGTCAGTATCTCCATTAGGCACTGTGCATAATTTTTGTATGAACTGAAAAAGGCAACCTTGGGGCCAGCCCAGTGGCATAGTGGTTAAGTTTGTGCACTCTGCTTCAGCAGTCCAGAGTTCACAGGTTCGGATCCTGGGCTCAGATCTACACACCGCTCATTAAGCCATGCTGTGGTGGTGTCCCACATACAAAATAGAGGAAGATTGGCACAGATGATAGCTCAGGGATGATCTTCCTCAAGCAAAAAAGAGGGAGATTGGCAATAGACATTAGCTCAGGGCCAAACTTCCTTACCCAAACAAAACAAAAGGGGGGGCCTGGCCCCCTGACTGAGTGGTTAAAGTTCCATGTACTCTGCTTCAGTGGCATGGGTCCAGATCCCCAGGATGGACCTACTCCACTCACCAGCCATGCTGTGGTGGTGTCCGACATACAAAGTAGAGGAAGATTGGCACGAATGTTAGCTCAGGGCTAATCTTCCCCAAGCAAAAAAAGAGGAAGATTGGCAATGGATGTTAGTTCGGAGTGAAACTTCCTCAGGAAAAAAAGAAAAGGCAACCCTTCCTCAAGTTTAAAAAAAAGTTAATTTATTATTGCACAACAACACCCATGACACATGTTCCAGGGAAAATACGAATGTAGGCAGCTGCCTCCATTAGCATCATTGGATGACCCCTAAGGGTCAGCTAAGGGGTGTGATGAGTGGTTATCTCATGTCATTGTTTCTCTTCATCAAAATTAGTTCCACTTATGGTTCATCATCTTGGATGATGATTCTAAAAGACTGTCAGAAGAGAATCTCCTCTATTGCTCTTTGAGAATACTCTTCGTCTTTTCTAGTTACTCGATGCCAAATCAATTCTGGTTCAAGACCAAAGCTAATATTAGAATAAAAAAAGTTTTCAAGTATTTGTTTATTTTAAAAGAACAAAATCTACCCTAGGGACTAGTGGAAAGTGTAATCCGTCTTCCCACAGGGGAGTGGTAGGGGTGTTATGTGAGGCCAGTCTGAGAGAAAAGACAAGCAAAGGTTTTTTTCCCATTCTCACACTAGCCATCTGTGACAAAAATAAAAGTAAAAGAAAAAAGTCTTGGGGAATCTTTGGCTTCCCTTTTGCCAATATCTTTGAGAGTTCACTTTCTGTTCAAAATGTGAAAGGGACATAATTATTTCCATGTCTGACTAATATTCACTTGTTTGTGAAGGGCCATAATCCTGTAACCCATGTGGATCATGGTCTTGGTGTGTATTGAAAGTAAAAATTGAGGGCTGTTTTCATCCTGGCTCCTCCACTAACTGAGTCACCATGTCCTTGGGCAAGTTATTTCCTCTCTGTGTACCCGCTTTTAAAAACAGAGAGATAATAGTGTTTCTGACCTCCTTACCTCACTGGGATGTTGTCAGTGTTAACAAGTAATAGACCCATATTTTTAGAGTAGAAAGGAAGAAAATTGCTTAACTTTTAAAATATTTTCCTTCCAGTAGATCTATTTTGTACATCTTAAAGATTCCTAAATAGATCACAGTGGACAAAAAGGGCCTAGAACACTCACAAAGGCAAGGTTATAGTTGACTTCATACATAAAGTCAACTTTTGGGACATATGTCCTTTATAGGGACAAATTTTGTAGTCTTCTCAGCTTCCTTATGAAAAGGATAAAGACCAATGACATTTACTCATTTTCGGGCCTTTTTATAGAAAGTAAGTTCCAAATAGATTTAAAAAATCATAGGATAAACTAATAAGAAAAAATTATCACATTATAGTAAAAATAACATTGAACTGAGTTGGAAAAAAAAATCTAGATTCTAGATATTGGTTACTAACCTACTTAAGTCAATTTACTCAGCCTTTCTGAGCCTCATTTTGTTAATCGAGAAATGAGAGCATGAATAGATAGTCATTGAATCTAGGGTACTGAATTGAACAACATTCAAATGAAATAATACATGTAAATATTCCTTAAAATTATAAAACACTGTGCAAACAGTAGGCTATATTGCTACTGCTAAGCCAACCAGCCCATCTCTCTGGTCACCATAGCGTCACCTCATCTGTTTCAAGGACAGTGGTTACACCAATTTTCTTGGACATGAAAACAGTGCCAGCATGTTCCACATAATTAGAGCTCCCACCCAGCCATTTTTCACTTTGACAGAAAAAAAAAAAAAAAGGAAGGGTAGGGCTGTGTTCCATGGTTAGGCCATCCTTTGATTCGGATGTGAAATGAGAGCTTTGAAGCGGAGGTGATGGGTCTGTGCTGACGAGGGAAATGAACCGTCTCCTTCCAAGGAGCCTTAAGTTTCCCCTACTTCAGGGTGTGCCGGCAGAGACACAAACAGACAGTCAATTTTCCATACAATAAGGTTTGGAGTGTTGCCAGCCTAGTCAAGGGCTGAGGGAAAGGTTTGTGGAAGAGGGCTTTCCACATTTTCAAACACTGGATGACAAGAAAGTGATCTTTCTAGATGACGTCTAAGGTTTCCTCCAACCCTAAAGCACAATCCATCTATGAATTAGCAAACTATAAAAATATGAAGGAAACACATAACAGTCTCCTTGACTCCTTTGTCCCCTGTTTGAGACCCAACCATTCTGAGTCATCTCAGAAAATAACCTGTATTTTCAACTTAGCAAGAGTTTGTCAGCCTTCCTTAGCCACTCCAGGCCATCCTTACAATTCTTTGTTCTTCACATTCATTCCTTCTAATTGCGTGCTTAATCATCTCTTTTCTTATGTCATCATCTGTTATTCCACCAGCACTTGCCTTTACAGCCAGATTATAAAGTCTGTGCATGTAGGAATCATGCTTCTGGCTTTTCATGTCACTTTGTAACCTTAATTCCCTGAGACTTGGTGGAGTCAGCCATTCCAGGGCAGCTTTTTGTGTGTTTTTGCCTTTGTTTCACCAGTCCCTGAACACCACTCCTCCTGACTGGCAGCCACAGCATTTCCTTCTGATGCTTTGCCCAGTGTTTCCCCTCCTCCTGACTCTGCTTTATATTTCCAGACACCTAAGTAACATCCACAGACCATGTGCAAAAATGCCCTCTGGAGAGTGAGCCCTGGGATGCTG
Source organism: Tapirus indicus (assembly GCA_031878705.1). Classification (NCBI taxonomy): domain Eukaryota; kingdom Metazoa; phylum Chordata; class Mammalia; order Perissodactyla; family Tapiridae; genus Tapirus; species Tapirus indicus. The sequence continues at coordinate 9,043,927 of CM062933.1, forward strand.
GCCATGGTGGGCCTGTGAGCTACAGAAAGACGAAAAGAGTACTCGGTGTGGGAAAAATTTTGTAACAACCACTCCATGGTGAAAAATAAATATTGGCAAATCGGCATTAGAGGGAAGAAAAAAGGAGACTCATTTCTCAAAACTGAATATCAATTGACAACTGTGCATTATTTTAACTGTGGGGTGACTCCAAGAGCAAACAAAGAACAGAAAACTTTTAGAAGTTGGGATTTTAGTCCCCTATTTTTGCTCTATCAATTTCTACATTTGCTTTACACTCTTCAGAGTAGTAGAGATCACCCAGTTCAAAGAACATTAAGTAGGGGGTGGGAGAGTAGGAGAAAAGGAGGAGCCGAGAAGAAGAAAAGATCAGACACTCTGATCTCTTCACAACACTGTGTGTATCTTCCTGTCCACTGGCAGCAGGAAAATGGTTCCTGAAATACTGTGAAAAGCCAATAATTTTAGCACCTTGGATGGAATGCAGTGGATTAATAGCTCAGCTTTGTGTAACAGTTACTGAGTCAAGGATGTTGGAGCCCAGGGCTAAGGACTAATTTAGGATGAGGATGTCGTAGATTGATGGCCCCAAATATTCACAACTCCCTGTATCCATGCCCTTTTCAAAGTGCCTTTGCACATCTTCCCTTTGCTAGGTGAGGTCTGTTTTCCCACCTCTTGAATCTGAGCTGGCTTTGTGACTTGCTTTGGCCAAGAAAATGCCATAGAAGTAATGGCGCTAGTTCTAAGCCTGGGCCTCAAGAGACTGAATGCTTTACCTCTCTCTTTTCAAACCTGGCTTCCAGCATGAGAATAAGCTTGGGCTAGCCTGCTGGATGAAAAAAACAAACACATAGCCCAGTCCTCCACATCACCCAAACTGACAGCCAGCCATGTGAGTGAGACCCTCCTAAAACAGCCTGTTCTTAACCGACCCAACAACAGACATAAGCTACATTGGTGAACTTAGCAGAACTAAGCAGAGATGAGTTAATCAGGGCCCAGAACTACCTAGCTAACCCATAGACTCATGAGCAATAATAAATGCAGAAAAGAGAGCAATACAGGGTCATTCAGTCAACAGTTTGGCCCGGCATTTGCCCACTAGGCGAGGCACGTACATAAATGTGGAGCTAGCCAAGAACCTGACCCAGTAGCTTTCCGAGTTCATACTCCTACCCAGGCTATTTGGAATCCAGAGTGGGTTGTTCCAAAGGCAGATTCAAAACTCCAGAGAACATTTTTAATAGGAATAATCTTAAAAGCTAATATGTGAGATGCTTATTTCAAAGCCACCATCTCCCATGGTTTCTACAGACATGAGGTGTTTTTTCCTGGTTTTGTGGAGCAGCAGCTGAGGGTAAGAGAAGTTAGGTAGGTACCACGAGCTAAGATGCAAATCTTGGTTGAGTCTGACCCAGTGCCCAGGTGGTGAATACATAACAGTGTTACACTGGGGAAGTGGCAGTATCATCACAGCCGGCAAACAAGGACCAAGATGCGAGGCAACTCCCCTATCCACAGTGGAAATGGGGTTTGGGGTAACTATCTAGGCTTATTTGGAGGAAAACGGGGTGGCTGGAGAGAATGCAGCTGCATAACACCTATCAGACATTATTGCAACAATAAACAAGCCCAGCAAATCCTGCTGCCCTCCGGAGAACATTTGTCTCCATGGTGAAATAACACAAAACTGCGCAAGAGTCCGTCACAACCTGGGAGGAAGGAGGGCTCGGGGTCACAGAGGCTTAGCAGAATGCTCTCTGTTCTGCCTCCGACTCACCAATCCCTGAGGAGTTAAGCACTTGCTTGCTAACAGCTCTCCCAGTCATCTCAACAGGCCACAGAAGCAGGGGACAAAGCGGGCAGGAATCTCATTCCATTGTAAAGCTCTTAGATTTCCTTGGGGATTTCTCAGTCTCCCCTGGAAGTGGGGCAAAATATTTTTACCCATTCTATATATGGTTAACCTACCCAATCCTCATGAAAATTACCATATTGAGTGCTCTGAAAATATCTTGTTTTCAAGAATCAAGTTATAAATTAATCCTTTTGTATAGAATTAATAATAACTAAGTTCACTCTCACAGCAACTATAATGTAGGTATTAGTATTCTCACTTTACAGATGAAAAATTGAAGTTTGGAGAGGGGGTAAGCAACTTGCCAAAAGTCACAAAGCTGGGCCCCAGTCAAACCTAGGCTGGCAACTACCAGAACATATGCTTTCAACCATTCTCTATTGTCTATGATGACCGGTATGCTACAAGGACTTTTTTTCTTCTTCTTCTTCTTCCTTTTTTTTTTTTTTTTTTAGTATGCCAGTAAATATTTTGGCTGTCAGAGTCAAGGATAAGACTCAATTTGAACTCTTGCTTATCTTCTCTTTAACCAACAACTTGGAAACGGCACTAAGGATGGAATTCCAAAGTTGTCAGCACCCTGACAGTTAAGTCCTGTGCATCTTAAGAATGCTTTCTCTTCCAATGTTATCACACTTCCAGATTCCTTATGGCAAATTTCAGCTCTGCTGAAATTCAACAGCAGAACTATTAGACTTTACTTTCGGTGTTTATAGTTTATTTTTCAAAATGAACACTCAGGACACGGCTCCCAGCTTTGAATCAACTCTACCAGTGTTTCTCTGAGCTATATTGGAGGTCTGGGATATGTTCCCGCCCAACTAACCCACTGTTGTTTGGGACACAAGGACAAGGTAGGGTGCATTCAGCTAAAAGATGCAGCTGGGGGGCCAGTCAAGAGACTGAGCATGCTCTGTGAATTATTTTCTTACACTTAATTCTGTTATGGTGAGTTTTTGTGTGTCAGATGCCTGGGTGGCAGATCTAGAAAATTCATCATTTTCTTATCATTTCCTTCTTCCTATGCCTTTGCATTTTCTGACAGAGTGTTTTTGAAGTTCAAGTTTCCATCCATCACAAGTCTCACTGCAGATAACCACAGCATAGTGGACCTTCCCCAATGCATGGAGTCTATCTACTACACTCTTGTAGGGGATATAAAACTTCTGCTCAAATATTTCTAGTGACAAACAACTCATCAACTCACAGGACAGTCCAGTTAATTCTTTGAATAGTTCAGTTTGCCACTGCAACAGATAGATACTAAAGGTCTCCTCTATCTGTCAGGCATTGCCCAGAGATGATAAAACATCCTACTCTCAGGAAACTGAAAGTCCAACATTAGAACCATAATCAGCCTCCCTCCAGTTTCTAACCCTTGTTTCTTGATTCTCTCTTTTCAAGTGTCCCAGAGTAAGTTCAGTTTGAGACACCCATCCCTGGAAAGCATGATCCTTATGAAATGCCCCTGAGAGAAACACAATGTGAAATGGCTATCAGTCAAATATACCTTCCTGACAATGGGTTGTAAGGCCCTTCCTTTTGACAGGAGGGAACAGAAGAGTAGTTTCTGACAAGAAAAAATAGGAAGGAGGGTCCACTAGTGCTGGAAAGTATTTATCTGTGGCTAGACTTCATTGATTTAGCATCAGTGTTTACTGTGCTAAAGAATGTGAAAAGAATGCAGGATTTGTTACTAGCAACCCCTAGATGCTAATGACCAACATTTAGTCTACCATGACACCTATTGCCCACTTTCTACTTCTTAAAACTTCCTCTTCCTTTGCCTCTATGATTGCTCGTTCTCAACTTGCTTCAAGGGCTTTTATTGATTAGGTACTTTAAATGTTAGCATTCTCCTGGTCTGACTTTCATCCCCATCTTTTCTTACACTACAAGTTCTCCATGCGGCTCCTGTGGCTTCCACCATATCTAAAAGCTGATCACTCTACTCAGTCTGTATCTCTAGTCCTCATCTCTCTCCAGGTTCCATGACCATGTTGCCAATTTCCTAATGCAGTGTGTTTCCTTTAGGCACATCAAAGTAATCATTCTCTTTTTCAAACCTCTTTCTCTTCCCATATTCTTTACCTCTGTTCATTGTGTCACCATCCACCTCATCAACAAGCCACCAAATCCCATCTGTACTACCTCAGACCAATTCTCTGATTGCAGCCCCAGCTGTTGTAGCCAAACAATAACTTGTTTTCCTGCCCCCATTTCTTTCCAGTTTAGTCCATCCTCCACATTGTTCCCATAATTATGCTGCAAAAACAAGTTAATGGATAAATAAATGCATCTAACCATATCAATCCCTTCCCAATAACCTTTTCTGGCAGCTTTTGCCTTCAGAAATAAAGGTCTAAAATCATTTCGTAACAGACATCCTTCACTATCAGTCTCCAATTCTACCTCTTCTACGTAAACGCACTCCCAGACCACTCCCACAGCACACACACACACAAACTCTGCTCCAAACACCATGAACTTCTTACTTGATCTTTTCCTTAAACAGAGGCTACAGAGATTCTCTTTGAATATACTGGTCTGCTTTCCTGGATGCCTGTTCCCTTTTCAGTCTGGCAAGTTTATGTTCATCCTTCAAAATTCAATCCAAATGTTATCTCTTCGGGGAGACATTTTGTGACTCATCCAGGCAGTTATTAATTTCTTCCTATGCATTGGTGAATAGTCAAAAATATTATTGTGCGTGAGAAACCAGAGATGCTAGACACTGTGCTGCATGATGGGTGTACCATGGTTAGGAAGATAGAAAGTCTCTACCCTATGGGGCATATAATCCAGTGGGGAAGACAGAGGCTGTGCATATAATTCAAGTACATTGATTGTTGTAAAAGAAGCTATGTGTTAAGGACATCTATAGTCTAGTCTAATAAATCATTCTACATCTGTGAAATGTTCTATATCTGTGCAGACCAATATGATAGCCACTAGCCATGTGGGCTATTGAGTACTTGAAATACAGCTAGTGCAACCAAGGAATTAAATTTTTCATCTTATTTAATTTAAATTGGCTTAAATTGAAATATCCAGTGAGTGGCATCTACATTGGACAGTGTAGTTCTGGATGTTAAGGAAGCCTGCTTTGAGAGAGTAAGATTTACTCTTGCATCTGAAGGATGAATAGATCTGAAGGGCAGGTGAAGAAGTGGACAGAATACTAGAATGTAGCATTGTGAAAGCCTAGATTCACAAGTTCACATTCCCCTGTCAATCCTACGCCTCCCTTAGCTCCTATGAACTTAAAATAGTGCCTGACACATAGGAAGGACTCAACATATATTCACTATTCACTATAATAAAGTTAGTCCTGTTTACATGCTTCTTCATAAGCTTTATTTAGTCATTTTCACATGTGTGTACCTTCAGTCTCCAGCCGTTTCATGAAGGTGGGAACTGTCTCAAGTTCTTTTCTATTCTGCCACAGTTTCCCAAAGAGTGCTGTGCAGGCAGATTCACTCTCCAGCTGAAACATTCTACATTTTAGGGAAATTAAAAGTCAGTGAGGACATAAACAGTCAAGTGATGATGATCTCAGCACACTGGGATTCCGAGCCTTTCAGGCTCCAAGGTCAAAGCATGGAGTTAAATGCATCTTTTCTGAGAATTCTCAGTTAGTGCTGGAACTAAGTCTTTTGCCTCATGTCCTCCATAGTCTTGGATTCATCTGCAGTCACTTTCCAGTGAGAATCTTGCCTCTTAAATGAAATACAATCCCACCTCAAACCCAGCTTCACGCTGCCATCAATAGGAAAGCATTCCCATCCCTTTTTGAGTCGTACAATTTTACCTTGCTGCAATATGCTTTTATACAGGACAAGGGAAAGGTGTGGGCAAAGGAAATGCTATTTTGGAATGCATGCTTATCAACACATAACCGGTGTGCTGTAAAGACTGCAAGGAGCTGTTTTTAACATAACATGGCAAATCCCTGAGAGTAGCTGCAGAGCCAACAGTGCAGGTGGCTTGGCAATCTGAGCAGCTGACTCCACAACCTCACTCCCAAACCTAAAATGGGGCTTCAGTTTATTCTTAAACAGCAAAAGTCACCCAGATATCTGTATAAAGTATGAGGAGCTAAGGAGAGATGAGAAGAAACCGGATGTGGAGAACAAGAGAGGGACTGTCAGTGAGCTGGAGGTCCACAAAAACAGAGGGAAGCAGACAATGACAAAACAAGACCCAAGCAGGTTCCTTCTCACTGCCAAGTCTTCTTCTGCCAGTTTATGGTCAAGAGAGACTTCTCCTCAAATTTCATCCAATGTTCAAGGCCGAGTTCAAATCCCACTCACCTCACAGATCTATGATGACCTGTTACTGCTGAAACTCCAGGGTATTTGTCTTGAATTCATAGGTTGGCACTCAATTATATATTGTCTTATATTATTTATTAAGATTTCATGCTTGGGTTTTATCTCCCCAACCAGGATGTGAGTTCCACAGGGTGAAATAGCTGTGACATAACCATCCTGAATTCCCAATGTCCCAGCATGGAGCAGGGCACCTCATGGAGCCCTTGACAAATACCTTCTAATTTATTCAATAACATGCTAGAGGTCAGACCATTGCCAAGTAGTGAGACAAAGAGAAGCAAAGGAAAAAGCAGAGCAGGATGCAGGGCTATGCCCCAGTGGAGGTAGCTCAGATTTTCTGAAGTGACTCCTATACCAGGAATGCCCACACTGCTGAGCAGAAGTGGGGTAAATGGCTTGGGCACTTGAACTCTGATGTTCTGTTATTATTGGCTGACATACAGCTTACAGTACCCGACATACCTGATATATGGATTACATCTTCCTCTGACAGTATGTAAAGGACCAAGTTCTTTGGAAAAGAAACTTCTATTCTAGGTGTTAAGAAAAAGTTTATACAGTAGGGTTTTGCACTCTAGGGGCTTGTAAAAGTTACTAATCAGGCAAATCATCTGACCTATGTCCCAGAATATTAGAACTGGAAGGGAATTCGGGTATCATCTGATCCCAGTCCCATTTTACAATTAAGCCAAACTGAGGCCCAATGCATGAAATGACTTGTTCAATGCAGTGTTCCTGGTTAGTGGCAGAGCTGAATCTAGAACACAGGCTTTCTGGTTTCTATGGCCAGCGATCTTTCCACATCACTTCTTTCACAAGAAGTAGTGGAATTCTACCAGTTCTGTTGGTGAAAACTACCAATAACTAGTCTGTTTTCCTCCTCACTGGATTTTTTTGTTAACCAGCCTGGACTCCAATTACTTAAACTGTTCTCCCACCTGGGTTTCCATTTCCTTGTCTCTGTGTCCTGCCCCTGCCCCCAAAACCCTGAACACAGAGTGAATGCAGTAATCTACCTTCTCTAGTCCTCCCCCAGGCTGCTGACAACAAATGCAAAAACATATATACAATCACATAAAAGATGTATGATTCTGACTTCCCATGCACTTCCTCAACAGTGAACAGCATTCTTTATATTTACTATTGATCAGCTCCCTCTGCAGCCCTCACAGTGGCTACTCCAAACATCCAGCTCTCTCCTCAGCTTCACATGCCTCACTATTATTACCGGCCTCACCTGCTACTTCACAGAAGAAATAAAGGCCTTTTGTGTAAACTTCCTGAACCTCCCACCCAATCTACAAAGTTACATTCATTTCCACTAATCCATACTTCCTTCCCTCCATTTTCCTGTTTCCTTCTTCAGGGCCTGGTTCTATCAGTTCCCTCTTCCTGCTACATAAATCCTCTCCCCTTTTGCTGACTTCTTTTTAGCACATAAATATGCCAAAATATTTCAATGTATCTTCAAGAAACTCTATCTTGACTCCGCATTATCTCTATGCAGAGCTCTATGACTGAAAACAGACAGAAGTTATGTTAACAATCCTCAAGGTATTGCTTAAGTGATAACTTCATTGCTCAGTACACTGACTAGATTAGATGTCACAAACCCAAATGTCTTTAGGAACAAGGCAGCAATTAGTCTTCATGAATGAAGTAGGTGGGGTATAAGACAGTAGAGATGGTGGGGACTGTCATGAGGACTAGAGAACATGCCTGCCTGAAGGTGTTTGAATTTACGCATTTTTATAACATAATGAAGGTCAAATAAAACAAGCTTGAGAGCTAAATTCTGTATTTGGACTGCCAATTTGTATCCCAATGGATTAAATCTTTAAGATAGTTTCCAATTGAAGACTCAACCCTAAATGGGTAATATGCTTCTTAAATAGATTATTATTGATGTTCACATGTTCAAAGAACTGTGAGGAAATAGCATCATTAAGAAATTTAGTGGTGAAAAAGAAGTTATTAGGATCACTATTGATCTAATGAAATTACTGAGTTTGGTAGATGTAAAGATGCTGTGGTAGGCAGAAAAATGGTGGAATCTGTGAATAGTTTCATTTAAAGGGCAAAAATGACTTTGCAGATGTGAATAATTTGCATCTGAAATTATTTGCAATTGATTCATTCAAGTGGCTGGACCTTAAGGTAGGGAGATTATCTTGCACTATCCAAGTGAGCTCAATCTAATCACATGAGTTCTTAAAAGTAGAGAAACTCCCAGCTGCGATCAGTAAGAGGGAGATGTGACTAGAGAATAAGGGTCAGAGAGATGCAACATTGCTGGCATTGAGATGGAGGGACGGGGCCACAAGCCAAGGAAGGAAGGAAAGTAAGAAGATTCTCCCTTAGAGCCTCCAGAAATGAATGCATCCCCGCCACACCTTGGTTTTAGCTCTGTGAGCCCCATGTGTGCCCTCTGACCCACAGAACTGTAATATAATAAATGTGTGTTGTTCTAGACGCTAAGTTTGTGGTAATTTATCACAGAGGCAGTAGAAAACTAATATAGATGCTTGAAGTTAAAAGTATAACGTGTGAGAAGAGTCGCTTATTATCGTGTACAAACACCTGGCAAACAACAGGATTTCATGTTATATTTAATACGCTGTCTTTATATGATTTATTTGATAGTGAAGACACAATCTGTGACTGCCAACATGCATCTAGTTGTCCAGAAACTAATTTTTAAAGAAATTAAAAAGAAAAAAATATGACCTCTGCTCTCCCAAAGACCAAATTTTTAGACAACAGATGATCATAAAAGAGAATATAATCAAGTCCAAATTATATATTATAGCAAGAAGAGAAGGCTATAAATTATTTCATATATAATTATGATTATTTCATATATCAGATTTTCCAGACCTAGCCAAATTTCAGATATTCTGATCAGTTGTGGATATAACGATGAAAAGGACTAGAAATTCCTCCCTTTCAGATCTAAAATTTATCTTCTACTCTGGAAATGACAAATCATTTGTCAGACAACATGTCCAGCTTTTTGGCTTAGAAGCTGTAATCATCTTGATGATAGGAAAGTGAGAATGAGTGAAGTTTAATAGGGCTAGAGATGTCAGAAGTGTGTGTGTGTAAAAGAATAGAACTTGGGAACTTGAGTGCAAATTAACAATTAATATTCTAGAATAGGAAATACAACTCCTTGCCTGAAACTTTTAGGAAACAGCTTTCAATGGCCATAAATGGAAAGTGGAGTTAGAGTGAGAAAGAAACATCTGGTACAGTTGAACAAGTCAAGAAATAACTAAAGAATAATAATGTTTGTGAATTTGCAGTAGATTTTTTTTTAATTTATGAAATAAGTTTCCTAGGCATGCTGTGCGTTTATAGAACTGAAGTTTTGAAATAGCTGGTTTGGATTTTTGATTAGAGGAACAGCGAGTATGAGCAAAACAGAAGCACAGTGATATAAATTTGTAATGGGAGAAGCCAGTTGATGTTATACCCGGTAGGTTTCCCAAAGAGGAGTTGAGTTTCTCTGGTTGAAGTATCCAATGTAATAGACAAAAAGGAGGAAGGGAACCCAAAGCTTTGGGGAGGACCATACTGACAGGGCTGATGCTGAGCCAAAGAGAGCAGAGAGTATACATTAAGGAGGGCATAGGGACCCAAACTTTGGAAATTGAGTGGCATTTGGGAGGTCTGTGATCTCTAAACCTAATTTTAGAGGAGAGAGTTCAGTCAGATCAAGGCTGTTAAGATGGGCAGGGTAGCATAGGACATTTTCATTCCCTTTAAGCTGGAGACTGTGCCAGTACTTTCAATGACTTCAAAATTTTCCTCTTCTTAGTTCAATGATGCCTTGTGTCTGTTTAATGCCCATAAAAGATGGGAGCATGATAGACTCTCACTTTTAGTGAGTGATTAGCCAAGGACTGTTTACCTTGGCTTTCCACTGCATCTCCAGTTCTTGTATTTGTACTGTTCAGTAATGACAACTCAGCCTTGGTGATCAGCTAGATATCCCTGAATTCATAAATCTAATTTTTTTTGGTTGCTGTCGATCTCCTCCTCCATCCTCAGCAGCTACAACTGGTACTCATTCAGGTCCCCATTACTGACTTACTACTTCTCCAAGACTGTGGATGGACCACTGCCTGCACGCACTGCCCTCTGCTCCACTGTCCATCTCAGCCTTGATCTGGATGAACCCTCTCCTCTAAAATTAGTTTTAGAGATCATAGGACGGGAGAGATAAAAGCTTGAAGTGAATGAAAATGCTCCAATCGACACTAAATGAAAAAGGTGTGGGCTCAGAGTCAGAGAATCTCCCTGAATTGATCTAAACGTATACAGTCAGAAGGCTTTTCCAAAAGTGCCATCCTACTTAACCTTCTAAAGTATGATTTGTTTTTCTTTTTCATGGGAGAATCAAATTTGATTGAAAAGATGGAACATAACATTCTCAATTTAATGTTTCCCAGAGACGTTTGTCATTCACTGGATCATATGCTTAATATAAGTTCAAAACACAAATTTTGGATCATTTATTTCCAATAAGGAAGATGAATTTATATGAATCAAAGAACAAACCAATAATGACAACTTTCCTTTGAAGTGCACTCTAAGGGATTACTCAGTAAACATTTATTGAGCACTTTCAGTGTGCAAAGCACTATCTTGGAAACTGAAAAAATATACAAAGATGTTATGACATGGCTTCTTCCTTCAAGAAATTTACAGCTTAATAAGAGAAATGCACACGAAAATATCTTACTTTTTTGTTGTAGCAAATATCAAAAGAAGTATAAAAAAATAGCACTGGGAGTGGAGAATGGATGCAATCCCTTCTGGATCATAAAGTTAAGAACATGTTGGAGGAACCTGCATTTGGCTAATTTTTAAAGGATAAAATGATTAGGGATACAGATGAAGAGGCGGGGTGTGGTCATAGGGAGAATAACCACCGGAAAAGCAAAGACAAAGAGGAGAACACCGTGGAATGTGTTTACAATCTAGCAAGTAGGCCAGTCTGGTTGAAACTTATAATACCCAAGGAGGAAAAATGGAGAAATGAGACTTAAAATACCAAATCATGGGGAGTCTTGAATGCTAGGGCTTATTGAAGGTGTTTTTAAAAGGCAATGACATGATTAGAGCTACGCTTCACCAAGAAAAATCTGGGGTTAATGTAGTGAATAGAACATGGAGGGGAGGTAAATAGGAGGCAACTGAGATAGTTCAGGAGAGTTGACAAAAGTCTTAATTCTCAGGATCTCCATGTCCTATGTGTGTAACATCTGTCGATGCTGTGTATTGACAGAGCATCTGACCTCTCTCTGCACACCATGCTACACCTGCCTGGCTGGGCTTTTTCCCATGATTTACTGCTGAACCTGTCCCTCTGAGCCTGGTGTTCAGTGAGAATGCATAATTCAAGGTCCCAGCTCTTCCTGGGCTTCATCTATCTGCTGCAGTCAACAGAGCCATGGCTGGCATTGTAGCAAAAGGATCACACAGAGAAGTGTAGGCTGTGTCTATATACAACGGGCAAAAACTAGTGGAGAGGTCCAGCTACCAATGAAAGAGGCAGAGAAGGAGTGCCTCCAAGAGGTGAGAACAAACCTAGATAGTGCAATGCCATGGAATCTATAAGGGAGTGTTTCAAGAAGAACAAGCTATTCAAAACCATCCGTTTCCATAGAAATGAATGAAAAGGCTATGGTGCTTAGGAATCGCCATATCTTGCACATACTACATCTGTTCTGACAGTTATACTGCAGTGCAGATGTTCCCCCAAGCCATGGATTGGGGTCTTACTTCAAACCTACTATAGCACCGGACAAATAAAAGTAACCAAGTAATTGTTTCTTAAATATAAGTGAATGAATCAATGGGTGATCACTCAATGTCACCTTCAAAAGAAAACGTTGTTAATTAAGAGGTCAGAGAGGAGGTTAAAAAGTGAATGGTAAGGAATGAGAAGCAAACAGTGCAGGCTGAATATTCTGAAAGGAAATTGTGGCATAATCTAATAAATAGCATAAGAAATTAGCTGGGGTCTTTGTGTTGGTGGTGGTTGGCAGTGCCGTTGTTTGCTTTTGTCTCTTGTTTTTAAGTGTGAAGAAGATTTGAACTCCTGTATAGGTTGTGGAGAAAGGACAATTAAAGGATGATATAAATCAGAGTGGCAGTGAGGGGAGAGAGAACATGGTTTATGGAACAAATGTCCAAAGAAGATCTGTGGACGTGGGATAGAGAGAGCAAGTCCTCAGAAAGGAAAAGTGATCATTATACTAAGAGAAGAAGAAAGGAGACATTCTGTTATGTAACAATCAATAGATTTTTGGAACATAAATCTTGAGCTGGATACAGAGAAATTCTGAGCTGAAGAATTATGTTGGCCTTGACCTCTCATGAAAGGAGAGGATGGGAGATTGTGTAGAGTGGAGGTCTGGTGATTAAAAAGAGTGGAAAAGGTTAGGAAGAGCTGCCTTGGAAATACATTGAAGAGATATAATACAGAATTATTAGCCCGGAGGGCCCAAGGTGCTGGCAGAGGGCTTGGTGAATTGTAGGAGGCTCAATCAACATGGTTTGTGATTCCCTCCAACAGTTCAGGAATTTGTTAGACAGACAAGCATAGGTCACAGAATGAGGGACTTCAGATTACCAGTGAGAGAAATCCAGCTGATAATAAGCAAGAGCTAGAATTTCTCATAAATTAATGTTCATAATTAGTTGTTTTGCAACTGTGTCTCCCACTTAAGTATAAGCCCCATGAGGGTAGGGTACAGTGACCAACCCAGTCAGAGCCCTCAATAAATAGGTGCTGAAGCGTAGAAGAGAGAAAGGGAAGGAGAGAGAGAAGGGAGGATGAAAATGAGGGAAAGTAGTAGGACTTTTAGAGCTTTTGTTTAGAACCAATGGTTGTGTTGTCCTTCATGTTGTTTGAAAGCATGTTCCCCTTATCAAAGGATGAACACCTGCTACACATTTAGAGTACAAAATAACATGCTTGGGCCTGCTTTCCAATCTATCATTTACTTTAGAAGATGTCAAAAGCAAGTTGATTGTATATTAACTAGAGAAAAGTCATATAAGGCAGTCAATACAGTGTCCATAAAGTTTTCATTCTTAAGAGAATGTGAAGTTTGTTTCTGACAGCCACATCAGATTAATCAAAAAGTCTGTTAGTGAAAATGATAAGAAAAATGGCACAATTCCTGTCATTACCAAGGATATGTTCGAAAATAAATCTATCTCACCAGATCTTCAAAAAACCTCTGATAGCTACTAGAGTTATCTCAAGGACTGGATAAAATGAATTTCTGCCTATCAAATACATTTTCAGATAATTCTTCAGAGGAAAGTGGTGTTAGTTATTCAAATGATAGACCATCTGCATGAAGGGACAGTTCAGTGAGTGATTTTTTTTTAAATGCCCTTTAGCCAAGTCTGTGACTTTAAAAGAGAAATTTAAAAATAATCATAAGTTATATTGACATTCAAAGCCTTGTCCAGGCCAGAGGGGGTCCTGGTTAATAGGAAAGAGGTCCAGAAGTAACTATGACCATAGGATCAGAGACATCATTGGGGGACTTCAGGGCTCCTTTGGGTGCCTGCATTTCCCAAGGTTATCTTCCAGAATTTTCTGAGGGCCAAATGTCATTTCCTTTGATCCATTCCCTAGTCCTAGAGTCTCCCTGGCAGGATCTATGGAATATACAAGTCTAATGAGTGGCTTTGAATCACCTACTCCACAATTTGATGCTAACAGATGCAAGGAAATTAACGCAAACAATTGACGGTGACTTCGAAAACACCAGGTTCAGTCCTACTCCAGTCCCCAGATTAAGGATTACAGAAGCAACCTTGGCCTCCCTCATCATCTTGTCCTTCCCACCACACCACACCTTCATCTAATCTGGCTAGACTTAAAATGCAGATGCTCTGCCCAGCACTCTAATCACAGCTCAACTTGGACTATGGTAACAAAAGGCTGACCCCCAAGTGCCCACTATGCTGCTTAAGTCGCATCTCTACACATCTAACAGAGATCTCATTCTGATCACACTTGACCCCTGAGCTCCCCATCTGAGGTCTCTTCATGTGACCGCTTCACTCTTGATTCTCCTACATTCCTGGGATTCTAGCTCCCTTGAAAGGGCCGTGGTCCTGGCTTTTCACGGCCAAGCGTCTGTGTTGTGTATTGCCTACCTGGATTGCCAACACTCAGCACAATGTCTGGCACGTAGCAGCTACCTAACAAATATTTGTTGAGTTGAACTGAAGCATGACTTGCTCTGGGTTCCCTCACACCAATGCCCACCATTCGCTTGAAGAGGGTCGAGGACTGCCACTCATGTCCGCCCTCTGTGCTGCTCCTCGCTTGCACAGTTGCAGCTCTGCGGCCAGTAGGGCTATCACCCAGTGTGGGGGGCCAAATGTCGGGTTTTAATCGTCTGGCTGCCATTTCCTCCTTTAGCTAACAGGCAGGCCTGGCTAATAATTTCCAAAATATGATGACGACAATCTACTTCTGGGTCCAAGGCCTCTTACAGGTGCCTTAACATTGACAAAGCACCTATTTTGAACTTGATTTCCTAAGCCAACTCAAATTTTATGTAATGCTCCTTAAACAGCTAAGCCCTGGGTACTTTGCCATATTAATATATGGAAGTTATCTTCTCTAGCATGGCACACAATCTCACAAACAATGCATATGTCAATGCATATAATCTTATATTTTGCTATTGACCTACATCCCACCTTTTCTAAAATTATCTAGTTAAAATGTACCAGGCTGTTCCAGGACATTCTGAAATTTTACCAAGTAGACACAAATCTTCATTTCTTGGCAAGAGAAATTGTAGTCAACCTTGAGAAAAGGATGTTTACAGAAAATATTCAGTGACTGAAATTTGTGTCAAGTAAAATTTTAAGCAAGAAAACATATGTGATAACAGTAGCTACCCATCTATAGAATGGAGTATGTATCAAAATGCTTTTATTATTTCACAATGTAAGAACATTAAGACATAATTGTTAGCAGATATTTGCATAGGACTTCAGTTTAAACTCATGCTTTCATCTTCTATGTCAAAAAGAACAATCTTCGGCCTGAAAAGGTCAGAAGAAATAATAAGAGGAAACCCAAACCAAGAGGAGTGTAGAGAATATAAGTGTAATTGTAAAAGAACTGAAGTCTCGTGGTCTGGACAAAATACATATGAATATTTCAGTGGGGGGTGCTTAGGGGATGCAAATGAGTTCTCTGAATTGAATCTTTGAGGAGCCAGAGAAAACAGAAGATGAAGCATTATGGTTCATATTTCCAAAGAAGAGAGACAGATTCCACAAAGGATTTGATATGGGTTTTGGCCAAGATTCTTGACTGAATTATTAAAAACTTGATTTGTAATACATGAAAAGAAAGTAGGGATAATAAAGTATAAATCATCTCAGGTTAAATTAATTGCTGGTAGAGTTACTAAATTGACAAGACAGAATGATATAAACATGGCATATCATGATTGCAGCAAGATGTTAAAAAAAGTCTTTTATAATATTTTGTCTTGTATTCAAAACAGAGAATTATAAATTGGTTAAATGAAGTTAGTTGGGTTTAAAACGAGTTGAACAACTATGGTAAAAAGTCAGTGTTGACCTAAAGGGAATTCCAAGAGCATCTATTATATTTTATTCAATGCTTTTCCCAGTGGTTTGAATAAGGATTCTCACCAATATTGAGATTGTTAAGCTGGGACAGATAGCAAGTACCCATGTGACGGAAACAGGACATAAAAGATCTCAATTGGCTTAAGTAATGAGCCAAATCAAACAAAAATGAAACTTAAAAAAAAATAAGGAGCTTTTCACGTGGATTGACAGGAGCAGAACATTATTGCGAGAGAAGGGAAAGAAAGATTACAGAATGGGGAATAAAAAGCAGGGAGCTTTGGTGGAAGGACAGTGTATTAGCTTCCTAGGACTGCCATAACAAAGTACCAAGAACTGGGTGACCTAAAACAACAGAAATTTGTTGTCTCAGAGTTCTGGAAGCCAGATGTCCAAAATCAAGGTATTGGCAGAGTCATGCTCTCCCTGATGGCTCTAAGGGAGAATCCTTCCTTGCCTTTTCTAGCTTCTGGTGTTCGCCAAAATCCTTGACCTTCCTTGGCTTGTAGATGCATCACTTCAGTCACATGACTGTCTTCTCCTTGTCTTCACATCATCTTCCCTCTGTCCATGTGTCCTAATTTCCCCTTTTCATAAGGATATCAGTCACGTTGGATTAGGGCCTGCCCTAATGACCTCATTTTACTTAATTACTTCTGTAAAACCTTGTTTCCAAACAAGGTCACATTCTGAGGTACTGGGGTTAGGATTTCAACACATCTTTTGGAGAGAACACAACAAACCACTCAGTGTGACTTGTACCCAACGTGAAAAGCATGACTGCATAGACGAGGAGTACGGGGAGAGCTGTGCCTCTCTGGTCAGAGTGCACCTGGGGATCTTCAGTCAGTTCTGGGCCTTTAATAGGTGATCAGGATGATGAGGGAACTTTAAACCAAATTATTGGACCATGGTTTGGAGGAAATGGGAATGTTTAGCCTGAGGAAGAACAGGCACAGAGGGAAATGAAAGCTGCTTTCAAATACATGATCAGCTGGCTAAAAGGGGAACTGGAGTTGTTTTTTATGGCTCTGAAGTCAGAATTATATTACTGAGAGAGATTGATTCAACTGGATGAAAAGAAGATTCTGAAAAACAGTGTATCAGAGGCAGCTGAAATTTCATGGAAATACCAAACTCCTTATCTTTGGATGTCTTCAAGCAAAGACTTAATGCAGAGGGAGGGTGTTTTAAAGGGACTGAAAGCATTGGAAATTAGTTTGGATCATGAATCTTCTGACCTTGATATTCAAGAATTCTGTGAAAGAAGTTCTTCTTTTAACTAAAGAATATTGATACCTAGACAAAGTAACCCATAATATCTTATAAGGAAATGGAATGTGCTAACCAAAATTTAGGATTGTTTTCTATTAAAGAAAATGTGGAGGAAAGAAAAATGAGATGGATCACATAATTTAACTGCACACAAAAAAATAGATGGTATAAATAAATATAAACTATACTCAGTAGGAATATAGAAAAACCACAAAATCAAATAAGGGAAAGCAAAAATCTTAGCTAAGGCAGAGGAATTTTAAAATAAAAGTAGCACTTCAACTTTATAGAAGAAATATGAAAGATGAAATCGAGGATAGGAAATAGAAAATTCAACAAGGACTAACATTTTTTCCCCCCAATACCCAGGAGCATAGAAGAAATAAGAAAAACAGATACTATCTGGTGAAGTGAACTGATTTCTCTGAAAGATGTTTGGAGGGAGGAAGAGATCAGTGAAGATGGGCCAATCGAAGGAGACCACATGGGCAGTGGAAAGGGCACTAAGTTTAGAAGGAAGTCTGAAGATCAGTTGGTCTTGGTTCCACCACCAACCAGCTGCATGAGGTCACACAAAACACTTCTCTGCTTCTCAGCTTGCTCTGTTAAAAAACAACAAAAAAAATGAATCAGATGATGTTTTAATAATTCCATCCAGCTGGAAAATTGTGACTCTGATGACTAACCACAGGTAGGGAGTGAAGAAATACTTTAACACAATAAAGGCATAGAAATGTTCAACTTTAAAAGGCCAAAAGTAAGAAACATCTAATGTAACTGCTAAAAGACTGGAACCAAAAGCAAAGAATTAAAACAATAAGAATAGGTACTGTAAATGGAGATGTGCTAATAAGCCAAATGTCTACATACAAACATTGATTGAGTTTCATGAAAAATAAAAGGGAAGTTGTTAAGCAGTTAGCATATTAATTATTACACATGAAGTGTTAGCTTTGTATTAGCAATGAAATTATGAGGACCTTATAGCAGCTATTTACAAATATTTCTGTAAACTCACTCATTCCTAGTATGTTGCTTGGTATGATCTGAGCTGTAATATATCCCTAAGCTTGAGGCTTCCAAGTTTAATAATGTCACCTTCTAGGCAACATGATTTAAGATTAAGTTCTCAGATACTTTTTCTGCAATAGCAATTTCATAAAAATTCTCTACCATATTTAATTCAACACACATTTAACAATTACTATAAATCTTGTCAGATGATTTTTAAATCTAAAGACATATATAAATGAGCTAGCACTTATTTATAATAAGGAATAATACATACAAATAAAACAAGAAGATTCAACACACAGAAAAAGGTTTAAAGAGGCAGTGATGCCCCAGTAGGGTTTTGAAGGATAAGTAGGAGTTTATTCAACACAAAAATGGAGAAACATTCCAAGCAGAATGTTCAAAGGCATGGAAGCAAGAAACAAAATGAAAGATTTGGGAAATTACAATTGCTTAAACATTTCTGAAACAAAGTGCTAGGAGTAGACAATAGCAAGAGGTGAAACAAAAGAGGGAGACAATTAGCTCACAAAGGGCCTTCTGGGTCATTCTAGCAGCAAAGGGTTTTTCTTCTGGGCAATGAAAAGCCACTGAAAGATTTTGAGCATTTAAGAGATAGGCTCAAACTGGCATTTCAGGAAGACGATTCCAGCTGCAGAGTGGAGGGGGGAATACGAGCTGGAGAAGAAGTGAGGAGACAGGGAGGGAGCGAGATGGGAAGGAACTGAATTAAAGCCATGGCCGAGGAGATGGGGCAGAAAGGTTTTGGAAGTGGAATTCGTGGGATTTGGGTGACTAATGAAACATTTCAGACCTGCTGTACAGCCAGTCACAGGGAAGGAAAGAAAAACAGGTTTGGGGGTGGGAGGTCCACTTTGGACCATTATGGAGTTTGAGATGCACAGAAGACGAACCCACCTCTACATCATCCTTTTCCTTTCTAACCTGTGCACATTTGACAAGCCTATTTCTAGAGAATAGAAGACATATATATCCAAGGGTTTTTTTAATTAATTAAATGTCTAAGAAAATGAAGGGGAACTATGTTTTCCCCCAGAGAAAATCAACCACCACATAATGCTCTAAGGAATTACAATTTCTAAAACAATACCTGCACTAAATGCTGTAGAAAGGTATTATGCAATCAAAGACCAGTCAATTAAGTGCTTTGTCAATAGAAAGTGACTGTATATGTCACATCTGGGTTATCAAAGTTTAACGAATGGAAATGCAAAATATATGCTTAATAGCAACACTGCACACAACCTTATCGTCCAGGATTCAAAGACTCTTGAGGAACCTTCAGTGTGCTCTGATGCACCTCACTCAAAACTGTGCATCCATGTGTGGAGATGTTCTTGCCTTTGCTAGATGCAAAGTCTGCTCTCCTGGTCTGTGTAACAGTCTGCACTTGGTTTGGATAGAAGAATCTGAGGGGTGACAGCATCTGTAAAGAGGCAGGGGACAGTGGGCCAAGTCTGCATTCCCCTTTGGCAATGTAGGGCCAGACTCATAGGAATGTGGTCAAGACATAACGCTAAATTGAACTGATATTTAACATGTTGCAGTTGGGAAGGCCACAGAGCCGCTGCAGTGTGTGTCAATAAGCCCTATGAGAAAAACAGACTGTGCAAATGGTATTTCCAAAAGTCACACGTTGGCAGGCTGACAGATGCTAACACATTTGGGTAGCAATAGCCAATCCAAAGTTTTCTTGCATAATTAGTAGATTTAGTACTCTTGAGAAAGGACATTTTCCATGAAGAGCTTGCTTTGAAGGCAGACTTTCACTGCCAGGTCTCCTGGGAGACTCATTTTTTCCAGCTCTCACTTCTGCTATCTCTGACTCATCTCTCAAAGTTTAAGGGAAAACATTCTTATGGGGGGAACATGTGGGGGTCAAGATGGAACTTTTTGAGTGCCTCCAAATGTCCCTATGATCAGAGCTTCACATAAGTTTGCTCAAGTTCCGGTGTGATGACCCCAGCTCTGGGCTCCATCCCCGAGAGGGGAGAACAGGTAAGACATGGGGGCAGCTTGGCATGAAGAAAAAGTGCCCCCCATGATCTGCCAGTGGTCCCTAAAGTCAAGAAGGCCTGTCATTTTGGGGAGGAAGTAATGATTTACTCCTGAGAGAGGAGGTAGAAGTAGAGTTCTGGATAATGTGGGGTGGGGAGTCAGGAGTGAGATGAAGAAGGGAAGATTATCCAGACACTTTAAGAAATAACTAGAAAATAAACAAGCTTGAGTGGCCTTCCTAAGCCCCTGCAAAAGTAACCCCCGATGACGGAAACAAATTGGCTAATGACAGAAACAAATATCATCCAGAAGAACAGGCTTCGACTGGCTTGGCCTCTTAAATGAAAGCATTTGGGGGAAACAAATTGACCCCCGATGCTGTGGCAATAAAATATGGCATTATCTTTGACTTCTTGTTGCAACCGGTTATTTTAATCTTTCAAATTCTGTTCAGTTTCTTATCAACACCGTAGGATTAAATTCATCAGAGCATGGGTGGGTGCAGTGGAGGTGCAGACAGTGGCAGCTAGTTTTTGTCTGGTCTGTTAAATATGACCCACACTTCTAACCAGTGGGCTCTGCTTCATACCACTGAGCAGTCAGTTCTCAGGATTTGATTCAATCTGTCAGTGGCCTCAGCTGAGAATGATTTCCTTCACCAGAGTGTAGGGAGAGCATGAAAGCCATCTCCGACAGGTAAGCTTCACAGAAAAATGGCCGTCTGCCAAGGCACTGATGGTGCAGACCACCTGTGTCCCTGGAGGCCCCTCACCGGGGGTCACACAGCTTTGGCATTGCATAAATTACATAGAAGAAAAATAAATGGCTTCTCTTTTGGGGGGCTGAGATTTTCTGATTCTTTTTGTTGTTAAAACATTTCACTGTTCTATAAACAGTCTCCTATGGCCCTGGTTTTAGTTTAATTACATGTATCCATCTTTATTTTTTTCTTTTCCCAAACCTGGGCAGTAAAGTATTGCACATTTAAAAGAAACCACATGCAGAAAGAAACCACATTCTTGGAATGAAACACCCTGAAACAGCACCTACATGTTTCTTTGCATTGATGCTGCTGGCTTCACACACGCAGGTTTAGAATTACTCTCAGCAATGGGGGCAGCTTTGAGGGGGTTGGGGGAAGCACCCATCCTCCTTCTGGGTCTGATAGGCTTCTGACCTATTGCCTGTGAGCAAGGCAGTCCCCAAGAAAATTTTTGTGGAGTTGTTGTCTACTTCCTACCAAAATGTAAAAGATTCTGATATCACATTTGTCAGTCATAAGAAGACGCATTTTCTTATTGGAGGGCAAGATTCCAATCATAGAATGAAAGGCTCTGTCCCTTGAGTTTGATTTTACATAAGAAAATTTATAAAATCAAATACATATGAACACATACACACATACACACACAGACATATATACATACACATATATATATATTTGCTTTTATGCTACCTTTTTGTTAGAGTTTAACTTCTTAACTCCTCAAAGGCAGCTATAAGAAATATTTGATGATCATATTTTTCTTGTGTAATATAAAAATTATAAATTTGAAATGAGAAGATCTCTCATGTTGGAACAGAATAGTAAGTGTACAGAAAAAGCCTTTGAGGATAGCACTTTATTGGCGCAAAAGCCTTGGAGAACCAAATCACAGGGAATCACAGCAGACAGCTACCGGAACCCACAATCTCCATACAAAGCACAGTATCTATGGCACAGGTTAGAGTAACCCTTTACACTCCCAGATGGCTCTGGAAGGATGTAAGACTTTGGGCTGTGACACTGTTGCACCTCTGGAGAGATGCCATTTCTAAGTGATAGCCATGACCCTCCACAAGAGACAGCCTGTGTCTCCCAGACCACCGCAATTATGCCTCGCCTCTCCTGGCCTCTGCCCACAGCATGGGTCAAGATGCCACTACCCACTTAGAGCACTCTCTCCTTTAGAGTCCCAAGGGGATGTTCAATACCACAGATGTGGATTTGGGGGAAATGCACTGGGAAAAAAACCCAGCACGATTCAGAAATAGCACAACAGGAAAACCCAATGTATAGTCAGTATTTTTCAGGGGTTCTATATATGTGAATGTTACAGAAAAGCAAAACTAATTTTTTAAGCATCAAAATGTTTTTAAATATAATTGATCTGATGAAATAAAATCTAAAGTACCATTACACTCTTCCTTGCCTTCTCAGTTTCTGAACATAACTTTACCATTGTTGGTAAATGGGCATCGTGATTTTCTACTGTTAATTAAGGACATCCCTGACCTAGCACCATGTACGTTCCCTTTGGTCTCGTACTACCTTCCTCGCATACCCTGAGCTTTGGCTCAGATGGACCATTCCCTAGTCCCCTTTACATCCCTCACTGTTGGCACTTGCAGCCTTTATTCGGGTATGATGTTGATGGAGTGCCTCTGACTCTTCTCTGGTCACCATCTCCACAGCCCGAGCTCTGCCCATCTTTCCTGTACCATGTGGCCCCCCAATCCCCTTTTCACTCCACTACTGCAAATTATATTTCCCTGATTAGACATCAATTTTTTATTTTTGTTTTGACATATGTCACTCTGTCTTTCATTTTGATTACTTGTAGTCTTATTTACGTGAATGTAAGTTGTTGAGAGTGATGGCCATATCTTATACACCTTAGTTTACTTTGCTGTGCCTTAAAACAATGCCTGGCACAAGTAGATATTTTTATAAAACACTTTTAAGACATTTGTTGAATGAATTTGTAGTAAGGGTCCTGGCTGGCCAAAACTGAAATTCAATACAGCTGGCAAGTGAAGGTAAGTGAACCTCGCCCCACTCCCACCCCAAATTCTTGTGTCTAGTCTACAGTCATTGATCCATGTAAAGGCTGAGTCTCCTGGCAAAAAACACTCTGTGTCCACAGTTGGAATCCACGCCTGAACTTCTAGTGCATGGAGTAGAACCTGGCTCATAGTAGGTGTTCAGTAAATAACTAAATTCTGTGCCATAGCCAGGCCTAACTTAACTTTGCCTTGGCTTGTTTAACGGAGCACATCACCTCATCTTAGAGAAGCTTTTAGTCCACAGCCTCAGGAGGAGGAAGCATATTGGTGATTGCAAAGATCAGCAAGGAGCTGAACTCTGGAGGCCAGGATAGGTGATGGCCACTGTGTCACCTTGGCTCTCAGTGGCGGCTGCTACATCTTGACTCCTCAGGCTTCAGCTCAGGGGAGATAAAGGCACTTGTGGAAAAGGATTCTGAGCTTTTTAGAGACAAGCAAAGCCGGAGAATCTTAGTCTACTCTACGCCTGGAATAGCAGTGGGGCCGGGAATGATCCACACAGATCACGGACTCACGGAAGACACCTCCCAGTGTGTCCTAGAAGTGTAGGGGTGGCATTTGCAAGGGAATGGAGTTTCTACATAAAGAGATGCCATTAGCTGGTAAGATTTGGTTTTACCATTTAATGTGACATCATTTTGCCCAAGGGTAGGCATTGAACCATTTGGGAAATGAATGAATGAATGATCATGCCTAGTAAAACTGAATTTTTAGAAAATATTTTTTTCTCCACTAAGATGTTAAATATTTTAGTAAATCCTAATAGAAAAATATTTAAAATTAAAGAATGTCAGAATTAATGGGGAGATTAGCAACCCACCACTCTGAACCCCTTGCTTTGAGGAGAGAACATTCCAGTCCTACGGCTTGTTGCTGACTGAGTTGGGACCAGTAGCCAAGCCTGCTGAGGACAGTGGCTTTCTCTGTACCAGAACAGACACTCCCTAAAGCATGACGTGGAAGTCAGTTTTGCCTGGAGCCAAACTGGAACCAGGAAAGACATCTATACTGAAGGGAATCGGGCTCTGAGCCCTAACATCCAGGTCAAGCCAATCAGCATTAATGGTTCCTACCAATGAACAAGCCAGCTATTTTCCATTCCCATTAAAAGAAAGTTAGAACTGTATAGTGTCTCAAAAATTTGATCTTTTCTTTAATAAAAACCACCGCAAAGAGCATACTTCTTTTGAACCATCACATTTCTAAGCAAAATGACTTTAAATTGCATGGACTCTCAGAGGCATTTATTTCCATGCTTGTTTTTAATTCTTTTCAATACAGGGGAAAAAAAGAAAATTCATGGATAGCAATCTATTGCTAAGAGTAAGTGTATCTGGAAATTTTCATTTGGCAGCTGAAATCCTGCTTAGAAATCAGAAGAATATCAGAGAATATATATATATGTATATTTTTAAATTATAAAGTCTATTTAATTGTAGTGATATTCAGCCCTTCATCCATTCAACAAGTATTTATTAAGGGCCAACACCTTGTCAAGAATTATGCTAGAGGCAGGAAAATCACAAGAACCTAACAGAGCTAAGTACAGGCCATACGGAGCTGGAGATCACGAAGGACTTCCCTGAGGAGCCGAGTCCTGACAGACAACAGTTGTTAACCACGTGAAGCCTGGGGTGGAGACAATGCAGACAGAAGCAAAAGAGAGCACAGGCTTCCAGGAATAGAAAGCAGCTCAGTGAGCCTGAGTGCTGAGTGTGGAAAAGGGATTCAGAGACAAAGGAGGCTGGAGGGAGAGGAAAGGCCGTCTCAGGAGTTTGAGCTAGATCTCAAGGTGATGGGGAGCTATCGGAAATATCAAGAAAGTGTTACATGATCTGATTCATATTTTAAACATAATCAATCTTAAATGGCTCTTAAACTTAAGATGCTCAGTTAAAACTCAGAGATACTGCTTTTCATCCATCAGATTAGCAAAAAGCAAAACATTTGAGTAGGGGAGAGAAACAGGCATTTGCCCATATTTCTGGCAGGAGTAATAACAATTTGGCAACATATTAAAATTACAAACATATTCCTTTGACCCAGCAATTCTAATTCTCGGAATCTATCCTGCAATTACTCTCACACCAGTTTGGAGTGGCATATGTACAACTCTATTCACTGCAGCGTTGTCTGTCACAGCAAAATATCAAAAACTATTAAATGCCCATAAAAGCAGCCCGGCTAAATACATTTTATTAGCTCAATATGATGCACATCTTGCACTATAAAAAAATAAATAACTTCCTTATACGGAAAGGTTACCAAGATACATTGTATATTGAACACGTTAAGTACAGAACAGTGTGTACAGCATGGTGTCTTTATATAAAGGACGAAGACACATATTTTGTTGTATATGTATAAAATATCTCTGGAATAACACAAAAAAGTTCCTCACAGTGATTGTCTGTGTGGAAGAGACCTGGGTGGCTGGGAGGTGGGGCTAGGAGGGATCCTTTCCAGTGGATGCCATCTTCTGTGACCTGTGCCCAGAGTCTCAGTGGAGTGATGTGGGCAGAACCTAAAGTGAGGCTGAGGACCAGATGGATGAGGAGCGACCGATGCGAGACCACTTTCAAGAAGTCTGGTTGTGAGGGAGAGCGCGACAGAGCAGGGTGTGGGGTGGGGGCAGGGGGAGCAACGTCACATCAAGAAAAGTCACCTTTAGACTGGGAAACAGACTGGAGCTTGTTTTCAAATTCAGACACAGGGACAAAAAGATGAAAAATACAGGACAGAGAGGAAATATTGATGAAGTGAGGCAAGGGAGGAAGTGAAAACACTGCAAATTTCCAAACGAGGTTTAAAACTGCAAATCCAAGGATTATCTCTCTTTTCTTTTCTACCTACCCTGAATTGTCTTTAGAATCGTGGTTTGTACCAAGCAGGACTCACTAAACGTTTATCTACCACCTGGTGGCATGTGCCCAAGTTTACGTTTTGGAGTATCTCCCTTCGCGGAGCATTAGCTGCCAGAGGACA
Source organism: Tapirus indicus (assembly GCA_031878705.1). Lineage (NCBI taxonomy): Eukaryota > Metazoa > Chordata > Mammalia > Perissodactyla > Tapiridae > Tapirus > Tapirus indicus. The sequence continues at coordinate 9,069,892 of CM062933.1, forward strand.
CATCCCAAAAGATATGCTAGAGCAGACAGTATGCACACACTGACAAAGTGGCATGCACCTACTTTAGAAAGTGTGTGCAGGAATCCTACCAACCCTACCTCCGTCCCTGTCCCTGGAAGACTGAGGAACGTGGCTCCTCCCCGCACCTCCCGGCCTCCCTGGGCAGCCCCTCCTGGAGTCCCGGGCTGCCGGGGAAGCCTCCACTGAGGGCCACGCTTCCAGCAGGTTCAGACTGACGTTCAGTGTGAGAGTCGGACACAGCCCCACAAATTCCTTTCTAAGCATTTAGTGTTTTCTACGTCCCAGCATTCCAACTCCCCTTTCTGGCATTTTCCAAATGAAAAATTTGACTCACACTCCCCCTAGTGACAGCCCCAGGAATGCTTCTCAGTGACCTAAACCACACTTCATTGATCCCAAAGAGGAAGAGCCAGCCCTGAAGGTTCACCTTCACTTGCCCCACCCACTGCCTGACACATTGGCTGTCGTTGTTTCTGTGATTAGAAAGAAATACCTGACAAGCCAAATATCTAGAAATTAAGAGATGGGAAGGAATGCGTTTCAGTCACAGTGTAATGAAAACGTCACCAGATCTTCCTTGTTTTGTGAGGAGGAAAGTGCAGCAGGAAGGCTGGATACATAGAAAGGAGAAGAAAGGAATGTGGAATGTGCTACACATGCCCAGTCTGCACCGGATCCCAAAGCTGAGGCAGTAGGAACATCGCCACACTTGGGTTCAACTTCTGAAGACAGAAATCATAAGGTTTAGTGAGCTGAGAATATATAACCTGTGGAAAAGATGGCTTTAGAGCTCAGTGAGAGCAGTGATTGAACATTTGCAGGGCTGACATGCAGAAGCTTAAACTTCTCTGCTCAGAACAATTCCAAATTAATGGTTCCAAACCAGTTCCAAACTGGTTCTCAAATCAGTTTGAGAATTGACGAATTTATGGACTTTCCCTGCAGGAAAATATACTTTCACATTTCACAGAGAGTCATCGGAAAAAAATTGAATAGTCAATAAACATAGGAGCAGATGCTCAGTCTCACTTAAAAATTCAGGCCAGACTAACAGGGATATACTATTTTTTGCCCGTAAATTTGGAAAAGATCAAACTATTTAGTAATGCGAAATATTGCCAAATGTGTGGAGAAACAAGCACTCTTACACAATTGATATCTTATAAAGCGGTGCCACTGTTTTTGGAAGACACTCCGTGTATTGAGCGATCTCCCCATGCCACAGCTTCAGTTCCCATCTCTGGGCTGATGATTCTCCAATTTATATCACCCATCCAGCTCAGACCTCTCCTGAGCTTTAAACATGAACAATCAACTGTCTTCACTTGACTGTCTCAAAGGTTCTGCAACCCCAACATGTGCAGGACAGAACTCAGCAACTCCCACATATGTGGTCCCCTGAGAGTGTTCCCTGCCGGCACACAGCACCTCGATCCCCTTAGTTGTGTGAGAAATCTCAGAGGCATCCTTGACATTTCCCTCTAACCACTTCTCCCCACCTCTCGCGTCACCACACCAGTTTAAGCCGTCATCATGTCTCACCTGGACAACTGTAATAATATCCTAACTTGTGTCCTATAACGCCCACTCTGTTCCTCTGATGAGTTATCCTCATTGCAGTCAGAATAATCTTTTCAAAACTTAAATGTAATCATGCCAATCCCCCTGCTTAAAATCCTGCAACTGCTTTTAAGAAAAAGACAAAAATCCTAAATGCAGCCTGCAGACTCCACACCATCTCTCTTCTAACTACATTTCCAGGCCCCTCTCTCCCACTCTCTCCTTCATTGGCACACTCCAGCTCTCTGGCTCCTTTCTCTTTCTTTAAAGCTACTTTTCTCTCCTGCCACAGGGCTTTTTGTATGTGTTTCTTCTGTCCCATATTATCTGCTCCCTGTCTTCACCTAGTCAAATCGTACTCAGGGCGCAATCTCAATGCCCTAAGGAGGGTGTCCCTGTCAGCCCAGTTCTGCGCAGTGTTCTTCTGTTATTTTGTATAAGAAAGCATAGAACTATGTCTTTTTTTATGGCACTTATAGCAATTTGTAATTATGCCCTAACGTATATGATTATTTTAGTTCTATCTTTTCCTGCTACCAGACTATAATCTTCATGACAGCAGAGACCTTGTCTTTCCCAAAGCGTGCTAGTGTGTCTTGAAATAGTGAGAGGTAGGCCTGTGTGTGTGTGTATTAGAAAATGTGAGGAGGAAAATACACAAAAATAGTAACAGTGGTTACTTTTAGGTGATGGGCTTACACATGATTTTTTTCCTTCTTTTATTTTTCTGTATTTTATATATTTTATCCAATGGGTATACATTTATATATAAACAGATAAAATTAATAAGTGTTATGTTATTAAACACCTAATCAACTGACTTTCAGAGGAAATGCCTGCCAGCCACCTATGCCAAATATGAACGGACCACAAAGGATGACCAGAAAAAGTAAGAAAAACTAACAGCATGAAAGAGAGAGTCTAAAATAAAATTATAAAATAACTGACCATGGGGTAAACAACAGAACAGAAGAGGTCTTTTTAAAAATCTGAATTAGCATCCTCAGAGACATTTGGGGAATGCTATTTGTATCATAACAAACTGTTATGAAAAAGAGGACAGAGAACAAGAAAGAGATTTATGTAATTAAAAATGTATTTGCAAAACGGCAGTGAAGAGCTGCATAATAAAATACACACAGCTGAAGTTAGTGAGCTGAAAGATAAATCAAGGCAGTCTCCCAAAACAGGAAGTTTAAAACATGGAAAATATGAGAAAGAAGTCAAAAGACATGGCAGGTAATCTAGGTGGTCCAACCTCTGTCCAAAAGGCATTTGAGAAAGAGATTGCAGGGACTATAAAGAAGAAGGGGAAAAAAAGAAAAATGGCAGAAGGAAATTTCTTTGAGCTAGAGACAAGAACTGGTCTTCAAAGATGAAGGATGGACTGATAGCCAAGTTGGGGGCGGGGAGTTCAGGATGTAAACCAAGACACATACTCCAGAAAATCATTTAACCGAGGATATGAAGAAAGCCCTACAGCTTCCACCTGGGAATACAAATTATCTAAAAAAATCAGAATTTTCTTCAGTTTAAAAGGACAATCATGAACAATAAAGCAACATCCTCAAATTCCTGAGGGAAAATTATCCTGAACCTAAAATTCTTTAAACAGTCAAATCATCAATCCATTTTTTAGAACAAATAGACATTTTCAAACATCACTACCCATGTATCTTATATGAAAAAAAAAAAAGAAAAAGAAATATATGAAAGTAGACAATATAATTCATTCATTTAAAACTTTTTTTTTTTTTAACCAGCTACAACTCTAGGTGCTGGGGACAATAAACAGAAAAGACAAAAATCCTTTCCCACATAGAGCTTACATTCTAGTAGAGGGAAACAGATGAGGGACAACATAAATGTGTAACCTATTTAGACTGTTAGATGGTAATCTAGCAGGGATGCGGAATGTTGCAGGGATGCAATTTTAAACAGTGTTATCAGGGCAGCCTCACTAGGAAAGTAACATCTGAGACAAGATCTGGAAGAGGAGAGGGGTTGGCTATTGAAATATCTGGGGCAGAGCAATCCCAGTGGGGGAGGGAGGGTGTTCATCATGTGCAAAGGCCCTGGGGCAAGAGCATGCTTGTGTTCTAGGAACACCAAGGGGGCCACTGTGGCTGGAGTAGAGTAAACAAGGAGGAGAGGTAATAGGTGACAAATTACATGGAACTTATTAGGCCACTGGTGAACGTTAGTTTTTACTCAGAGTGAAATAGGAAGTTACTGAAGAGTTTCAAGCAGAGGGGTGACGTGATCTATCACTTGAGCTGATGTACTAGAAATAAACTGAAGGGGGTCAAGGGACGACTCAGGGGAACTGGGTAGGAATTTATTACAATAATTCAGGCAAGAGATGTATGAAAGAGGGTGGGACCAAGGTGATAGCAGAGTAGAGGGGTGAGAAGGGTTCATATTCTAGGTACATTTTATAGGTAAAGTTAACAAGAATCGAGTGTGACTCCAGTGACCTGAGGAACTGGAAGAGAGAACTACCATTGCATAAGATGAAGAAGGCTGAAAGAAGCAGACTTGAAGGGGAAGACCAGGATTTCAGTTTGAGAAATGTTATGTGTGAAATGCCCATTAGGTATCCAGTGGAGTTATAGAGAAGGAAGTTGGATAAACAAGTCTAGTTTCAGGAGAAGATACAACATACATTATATGCATATATACACAATACATATATGAATCATCAAAGTAGAGATGATATTTAAAAATATGAAACTGGATAAGGTTCCAAAGAAGTGGGTGGAGATGGAAAAAGGGAAGAGATCTAAGAATTCTAGGATGTATCAATGTTTAGAGGTCAGAGACATGAGAAGAAAGGAGCAAGCAAAACTGAGAAGTAGCAACCACAGAAACAGGCAGAAAACCAAGGGAGTATCATGTCCTGGAAGCCAAGGGAGGAACATGTTTCAAGGAACAGAGAGTGATCGAAAACTGCAGACACGCTAAGTAAGACAACCATGGGATTCAGCAACAGGAATGTAATCAGTTACCTGATAAGAGTGGTTTCCGTACAACCATGGGAAGAAATTGGACACAGTGAGCATAGATAAATCTTTAGATTTTTCTTACTCTAATGGGAAGGAAGAAGTGGAAGGTAGCTGGAAGGGAAAGTGGAGTCAAGAAAGAATTTTTTTGTTAATTTATGCAAAATAACGGCATCTTTGAAGGTTAATGGAAAGATCCAGTAGAGAGGGAGAAATTAAGCTAGACGTAGCAGGAATGAAAAGGGGAATTGCTAGAGCAATGTCCTTGCGTAGGCAAAAGGGGATGGGATGAGAGGCGGAATGAGGGGAGCCGGGCTTGGCTAGGAGCACGGAGAGTTCAGCTGAGGTAATGGGAGCAAAGCCTGCTGTGAGAGACACAGGGGTGAGTAGATGAGGCAATGGGAGCTTATGGAAGTCTTCAGACTGCTATTTTCTTAGAGACATCTACTTGAGAATGAGGATAGAAGTCAGGAAAAGAGGGAAGAGTGGCATCCAAGTATGCCAGAAATGACCAGATATAGAAAGAAAATCAATGTAACGTTGATGCTTAAAATAATGTTCTTTAATGAACTCAGTTGAGAGGGTGTTTGTTTAAAAACTTACATTTTCTTTTCTGTGGTTTTAACATAGTGACACATATATATCACAATACATGTATGGTAATATAGTGATATATATATAATAATCTATATGTCATTTAATATATATATTAAATGTTATTCATTAGTTTCAACATTTAGAAAGCATATATAAAAAATTCAAGAAAAATATGATTAAAGAACATAATGGAAATAATAAAAAACTCAAGACAAATATGATTAAAGAGCATAATGGAAATATTATAAACCCTGACAATGTAAAAACAATACACAGACGGTCCCCACCTTACAATGGTTCAACTTAAAATTTTTCGACTTTATGATGGTGAGAAAGTGGATACGCATTCAGTAGAAACCGTCCTTTGAATTGTGATCTTTACCTGGGCAAGTGACATGCGGTAGGATACTCTGTTGTGATGCTGGGCAGCAGCCCAAGCTGCATCTCCTGGTCAGCCCGCGATCACGAGGGTGAACAACAGATACACTCACAGCCATTCTGTACCCAGACAATCATTGTGTTTTTCACTTTCAGTACAGTATTGAATAAATTACTAGATATTCAATACTGTATTATAAAATAGGCCTTGTGTTAGATGATTCTGCCCAACTGTAGGCTAAGGTAAGTGTTCTGAGCACGTTTAAGGTGGGAGAGGCTAAGCCATGATGTTCAGTAGCTGAGGTGCATTAAATGCATTTTCTACTTATGATATCATCAACTTATGATGGCTTAATTGGGACGTAACCCCATCGTAAGTCCCGGAAGATCTGTAATAAATAGAATCAGGGGTAAGGGAATGAGGTGAAAGTAGAAGTGTGCTTAAACTCATCTGTGTGCAGAGTTAACAGATGCTGTGTCAAATTTATGTATCAAAATACAGTCCTTAAGGCAACTACCAGAAAAAACTAAAAATAATAATATAACTAACACATTTAAGAAACAGAAGGAAAGATAAAAGTTGGTCAAAATTCTCTTCTTTATCTTATAAATCACTGGGTTAATAGATATAGTCTAAAGTTAGCAAATCAAGAAATTAAAGTGGAATTTAAAATTATATCAGTCAATTCCAAAGGAAGTAAAGAGCGTGTGGCTACTTCTGGAGAGTAGGACTCACTGAGAGGAGATGGTGGAGGGAGAGCTTTACTTCTAATTTCATACACTTCAGTATCATTTGATTTACCTGTGCACGTGTATACATGTATTCTATTCAAAATGTTAAAAAAATTTAGATAATTTAAGAAGCCATGAATACTGTTTTTGAATCAAGTAGGACCTCCAAAAAATTACATAAATAAGCACTTGGTGAAGCCCAGCTCCTTTCAGAATTGACTTTACTAAGTGCCAACATTAATGTGCTGGCTTTCATCAAAGGTTGCTTTGAGAAACAACCATAAAAAATATTTCCTGTTTACTGTAAAACTGTTGTTGAGGACGTTGTTTATCACACGACTCAGCGTTCAGTATAAAGAGTCCTCAAGTGAGTCTCTTAATCTCGGAGCTAAATAAAGCTTTGCTTCTTCTGAGGACTGTCTCGCTCTCTCCTTTCTAATTAAGAGAACTGTTCACTGGTCACATTCGCCTCTTTGACCAAGAGTCAGACTCGAAGGCCCATCCCAGCAACTATGTTCCCCTGTAAGGGTGGCATATTTGTATTTTCCTTCCCCTTGGTCCTGGTTTTCTATTTGTACTTTATCATTTAATTTTACCTATTTGGAATATAAACTGTGTGATGTAAAATCATTTGCAAATTGAGGTGGGGCATGAATAAGTAAATAAAGTTTGTTACATAGTAAAATATACTATTTATGACCACTAATGAAATGCATAATCCTTCTACTCTCCCAAACTGCCAAATCTTACTCAAGATCTCCTTTTCCCATCACCTTAGGGGTTCTGCTGGCTGCATTTAGATGCAGTTACACAAAATGCAGACCAGAATGTCCTCTAAGTTTCTCAAATAAAGTGGGCAAAAGTTTCAAGCACACATATAAAAGGAAAGCTTGAATACAATAAATGTAAATACCAAATGGAAAGGAACATTTCCTAATGGTTACAGCAGTCCGAAGATGGGCATGGGCTGCCATATCCCCAGGAATTTGTTCTCTCATGGAAGTCTAGACTGCTTTCTGATGGAGGTAAGGAAGACAGACACACGTTTAGGTTCCCCTCATCAGCAAGGCTACTCAATACCCTTGCCTCCGACCATCTCAGTGTGAGGAAACATCACTGGGTCATATTGTAAATGCTCAGAGTGGGAGACTTGATACCTAGATCTCTCCCTCACCCCTTTGCTATCCCCAAATGGGAGGGGATAGCAATAGTCTCACTGGCTGTTGGCTCTGTTAGTCTCAGTCACCATGGAGGAACATCTGCTCCACCCGTAGCCTTGGTCTTTTTGGTAACAGTTTATTTTTTTGGGCTTTCACCCATTACATGAATTAGTAAGAAGATGTCTGCAAAGAGCAAAGAGTGCTAAATCAGTAGCCCTATATGTAAAGAAGGCTTGGGAAGCTACAAAGCAAGTGTGTACAACATTAAAACTGGCACGTGGTTCTCCATGAGCTCAAATCAATGTCAGATTCAGCGGCAGATCAGAGACCTAATACTGATGCCGGCGACTTTGCAAGCTCGTCATGGTAATCATCCAGTACTTACAACCATTGGAACAATTCGTAATCTTCTATTTTCTTAAATTGCTGAATCATATACAGTACTCATTTTTCTATTTTTTTAGTTAAGCAGACATAGTTACTTGGCATTACAGACCAGAATCTCTTCTGAGGTTTTGATGAATTGGGAAAGACTCAGGGAAGAAATTTCAGAGGAATTGAATCATTTAAAGAATTATGCAAAGCAATACCATAAAAGGTCATAGAACAGAGAGCAGCTAGACCACCAGTGACTTTAATTTTCTGAGGGCGGAAACTGTAATGACTCATTCAGACCAAAAGGGGCTCCAGTATCTGAGAGCCACCATATGCACTCCAAGCTCAAATTGCAACCCTGTCCTTGGAGAGCAGAGGGGGAAGCCAAGGGAGGGAGAGAGAGATGAACTCTGCGCTAAGGTAGAAGTGAGGGAGCCAAGTGAGGACCGGACAACCCATAAACTGCACCACCAAACCCAGACACATCCAGACCTGTGTTCAGACTGCATCGGAAAACTACTGTTTGTAAAACTTCATCCTTTTCCATGGTTTTCCGTGGTTTTGCTATTGTTCATTTATCCTCAGTTCTATACAGAAATGTCATGGTAAAACAACTCAAAAATTATAGATATTACATAAATGATAAATTAAAAGGTGATTCTCCACTTTAACCAGGATTTTTGGCTTCACAAAAGAAAAGGTCATAGCATTTTAAAAATGACTGTGTCCCCTTTTTACACCTAAAATATATCACTTTGTGTTAGTCAAGGTCCCAATAGAAAATGCCACACTCAAACCAGGATAATTTATTATGCAAAATCTCTGTAGCTCAAGATTAGTTCATCGTTAACAAAAGTCTTTACCTAGAATACGCTCAATACTATGCTAGACACTGGGGGAGATTCAGAAGCATAGAATATTCCTTTCTTTAAGCAGGTTAAAGTTTAACAAAACTTAAAGTTTTGTTAGAAAGACAACACATATGCGTATGAAGTAGCAACAAGCACTAAAATCAAAATTTGTTCTAAAGTTTGGGGTGCATTCTGCAAAAGCTTTAGGAGACTGCAGGAGCAATGACAGCTAAAATGGTCTAGGGGGACTTCGTGGAAAAAATAGGAAGTGTGTAAGCAGGACCAGACAATTTCTCCAGATGGAGAGAAGAAATGGAAGGTGTGCAAAGTGGGAAGAGGTAGAGAAGGTAGCAAGATAGTCTGAAACTGAAAAAGTAACTTCCAGAATACAAGGCAGATCCTCAACATTCATGCCTCTCTTTAAACATTGGCATTTAGATCTAAAATATTTTTTTATTTAGATCTAAATAAATTTTTATATTTAGATCTAAATTATTTTAGATCTAAATAGACCTAAGCAATCTGAGATGACAATCCTTTCCACCTCGGTTCGCTCACACAGACCTCCCTCCACCAGTTCTGAAGATAGATGGATGAAGATAGAAATTTAGAAAGAAATTAACAGCTACTTGTAGTGAATAGGACCTGACTTCAACGATTAACTAGACAGATGCAAAAAGCTGCCTCACTTTCCACCAGTTACATTATTGTCTTCCTTTTTTCCCCTAGCAACCAAATCAACCCTGATGGCCATTCACAGCAAGTTTCCTGGTTAAGAGTTCACAAAGATGAACTTCAGAGGTTTTTAATTTGATCGTGTGGGGGTTGAAAAGACACTAGGTTTGAAAATCCATAAAGTTGTTTTTCCATTACCCATGACATCAACTTAATGCTAGTTTATGTTTGTCACAATCAAATACCATTCCCTACTAGCTAAAGTGAGTCATTATTGACCAAGGAATTTAAGAAATCACACCATCAAAGCTGTCCCATTAAAAAAACCCTCTGATGCTTCTCTTCCTCAGTGCTCTCAGTGAAAGAGTAAAGAGAACATTTTGACCTGGAAATCAGGAATATACAAGCCAAACCGATGTGCAGATAAACGGTAGGGCGACAATGTAACTTAGTCACTGTCTTTCTTTTGCCCTTCCTTGCCTCACTCACACACCTATTTTTTAAAAGTGATTGTGCCATTGCCAGTAAAGGCAAAGATGACCTAGAAATCTCTTTGTGGGGTTCCCAGTTACTGACCTCACAGAAAAGGAGTAGGCGGGAACGCCGCAAAATACTTAAAGGAGCACCTAATCCTAAAGGCATTTAATCCTCCCCCCAAAAAATATTTGTGTGACTCACCAGAGTAAAGATGAAACCTCCATCTTCTTTCCATAGCAGATTTAGTCACAGAGGAAACTAATTGAACTAAGCACCCAGATAGGACAGAGATTCTGATATTTTATGTAGCAAGGTAAGGTCTTGAATATTGATGAATTCTTGTGCTTTTCTTTCTATCCTGAAAGCTCTACTGTCTTTGATTCCCGTGGTTCTCAACCTAGCTACATGAAAGAATCATCTAGGAAACTTTTAAAAAATTCTGACTCCTGCACCCCACCCCAGACCAATTAAATTAGGATCTCTGAGGGTGGAGCCCAGGCAATGTTAGGTGCACAAGCTTTCCAGGTGATTCCAAGCTTCAACCAGTGTTAAGTACCAGTGTAGTCAGAGGCAGTCATCACTTGGTCTGGGTGGGAGGGTTAGTGAGTGTGCCCTTGTTTCATGGTTGGAGCAATGAGTGTGTGGGGTGCTGGCAGGAGGGTACCTGAGGCTGTGACTGGTCCCAGGAGAAGAGTGCAGACTTAGTCCAACTGTAATCCTTGAATACCATGCAATCTGAGGCTGAAAGCACCACCATTCTTTTTATATTTACTAGTCAGCATTCTATTCTCACAAGAGCGTTCCCATCTTCTGTATTTGCTTAATTATCTATTTGTTATCAGTATGGACTCATACATAGATCCCTAATTATAAAATGGGTAATAGTCCACTGATGCTCAAATTGTCCCAGATTTGACTCAGACTGGCTCCTGTATCTTTCATGACATGACCCCATTATTTTATTTTGACTTTTTTAAAGACTGAAAGTGGTTCTTGAATCCTTCCCTATTCATTTGGGACTTTTTTTCCTCCCCAAAGCCCCAGTACATAGTAGTATATTCTAGCTGTAAGTCATTCTAGTTCTTCTATGTGGGCCGCCTCCACAGCATGGCTACTGACCGAGAGGTGGTGTGGTTCCACGACTGGAAAGCGAACCCAGGCAGCCAAAGTGGTAAGCGCCAAACTTTAACCACTGGGCCATCCGGGCTGGGTCTATTCTGATTTTCTTACTTTCAGTTACCACGAGGTGTTCCAGATTCATCTCGAATGCTGCCTGCCTCATCCCTGGACTCAGCCATTTTTCCAAGCAGCTTAGGTTTCTTTTAGTGGAGAATGTTATTTAGAAACCAGGACAGGTAATCTAGTTCATTGCAATTACAGTGTCATTGCTTCTAAACCTGTATATACATATATATGTATTTTTATATATATATATATATATATATTATAAATATGCACAATACTATATATTGTATTATATACAAATAATATGGTATATTGTATTGTGCATATATAAATACAAATGCATTTATATATGTGTTAAATGAAATCAGGAGTTCATACAAATAGCCCTAATTCGAGTCCAACCCCACAGTCTCTTACCTCCCCCATTCCATATTTGTATCTCCCTTATTTCACAGTGAGAACCTTGACTCAAATAACCTCAATATATTTGCTCATTTTCTCAGTCCTACAATATGAACATGTGAGTTTCAGAATTGCCATACTCATACCACTATTTTTAAAAAATCTTTTAAAAAAACATAAAAATTTGTTCTCAATTCTTTTTTTTTTCCCCTTAAGACTAGGCGTATATAAATCAAAGTAGAGGGTTCATTGTGATTATGTTATTTATTTGAAACACAGGTGGGATCATTTGTTTCCTTTATATTCAGTTTTAGGATATTTAGTATATTTAGTAGTATACTCAGAGAAGTTTCCCTCCCTTTTGCTCCATTCCCCATACTCTACCCCTTGAAGGTAAGCAATTTCATTAGTTTCTGGTTTATACTTCCTGTGTTCCCTTTTGCGAAAGCAAATACATGTGTGTTTTATTTCTCTTTCTTCTTTTAACCAAAAAGTAGCAATACTTGTAAACTATTTTGTATTTTATTTTATTAAGACTTTCTGAAGAGAAGCTGGGTGTAATTCTTAACTTTGTTTCTTTGTATGTAAGGTGTTTCTTTCCTCTGGCTTCTTTCAGTTTTTTTTCTTTATCTTTGATCTTTTACAGTTTGAAAATGACAAGCCTGGGTGTTGTTTTTTGGCATTTATCCTACTTGGTGTTCTCTAAGCTTCCTGTATCTCTGGTTTGGTGTCTGACATTAATTTAGGGAATTTTCAGTCTTTATTATCTTAAATATTTCTTCTGTTCCTTTCTCTCTTTCTTCTCCTTCTGGTATTCATTCCCAATACGCATATGTTACACCTTTGTAGTTGTCCCCTAGTCCTTGGATATTCTGTTCTATTTTTCCCCAGTCTTTGTACCCTTCGCTTTTCAGCTTTGGAGGTTTCTATGCAGATACCCTCTAGAGCAAGAGATTCTTTCCTCAGCATGTCTGGTCTACTAGTAAGCCCATCAAAGGCATTCTTCATTTCTGTTACAGTGTTTTTATCTCTAGCATTTCTTTTTGGTTCTTTCTTGGGATCTCCATCTCTCTGCTTATATTGCCCATCTGTTCTTGCATGCTGTCTACTTATTCATTAGAGCCCTTAGCATATTAATCAGTTATTTTAAATTCCTGGTCTGATAATTCTAACATCCGTGCCACATCTGCTTCTTATGCTTGCTCTGTCTTTTCAAGTTGTGTTTTTTGCCCTTTGGTGTACATTGTAATTTTTCTTGATAGCCAGACTGTGTGTACCATGTAAAAGGAATTGCTATAAATAGGCCTTTAGAGATGTGGTAGTGAGGAGTGGGGTGAGGGGAAGCCTTCTATAGTCCTGGTGATTAGGTCTTAGTCTTGTAGTGAGTGTGTGCCTCTAGACTGTGAACTTTACAGGTGTTCCTCAGTTTTTTTCTCTCCCCTTTGGTGGGACAGGATGGCTAGAGTGGGCTGAACCGAATTTGGTTTTTTCCTCTCTTCTGCATGAAAGGCTAGAGGTGACTAGAGTTGGGTATTTCCCTTCCCCCAGGTCAATTAGGCTCTCATAACACCCAGCAGATTAGGCTCTGGTTAACTAATGCCACCCAAGTGCAGGCTTTGTTACAAAGAACAGAATGCTCTGGCATATTTCAAAATGATTCCTTTTCCCCTCCCCCTGCTCCAAGCCCTGGGAGATTTTTCTCCAATATCTTCTGTGGGAACCTAGTCAAGCTCCTGAAAGGAAATCTGCCAGTATTTGGGGAACCTCCTTATGACTGGGTCCCCCTGAGTGGTAACTCTCAAAGTTGTCCACACTGAGCCTCCAGCAATTCGTGAATTACAGTTGAGGGTTTCCCACCTGGCACTGATTCCCTCAGGGGTTTTCACTGAAGAGTCTCTGCTCTAGGAAAGCCATGATGACCTGTAGTCACCCGTCTCTCCAATCTTGGGGGTCGCAGTTTGCCCTGTGGATCTTATGGATCCAGAAAGAGTTCTTGATTTTTCAGTCTGCTCAGCTTTTTACTTGTCGTTAGGATAGAGTGGCGACTCCCAAGCTCCTGTGGAACCTGAAACCAGAAGTCTATTTAATACTTTTTTAACATAATGATATATCTTGGAAATCGCTTTATATCGTGGAGATCTTTGTCATTCTTTCTTAAAGCTGCAGACTATTCAATTCTGTACACGTACCATTCAGCCAATTTCCTATGTTGGGGCATTTAGGTCATTTCCAGTATTTACAACTGTAAGCAATGCTGCAATGAATAACCTATTGCATATGTGTTTTTGCTTTATTGGAGGTGTGTCTCACAGGTAAGGCTATGGTCTGAATGTTCATGTCCCCCTAAAATTCACATGTTGAAATCCTAACACCCAGTGGGATGGTGTTAGGAGGTGGGGTCTTTGGGAGGTGATTAGGTCATGAGGGGGGAACTCTCATGAATGGGATTAGTGCTCTTATAAAAGAGATCCCACAGATTCCATAGCCCCTTCCACCATGTGAGGACACAAGAAGTCTGTCTTCATCCAACCATGCTGCACCCTGATTTCAAACTTCTGGTCTCCAGAACTGTGAGAAATAAATTTCTGTTGTTATAAGCTACCCTGTCTAATATAGTTTGTTACAGCAGCCTGAACAGACTAAGACAGATACACTCCTAGAAGTGAGAGTGCTAGATTAAAGAATAAATGCTTTTGTAGTGTTGTTAGATAATGTCCAATTCCTCACCATAACTATGTATGAGAGTGTTTTCCACACACTTACTGTCGGCATATAATATCAAAGTTTTAAATTTTTGCCAATCTGGTAGATGAGAAAGAGATCAGTGAAGTTTTATTTTGCATTTCTCTTATTATGAATGACTAAACATATTTTTTGTGAATTGTCCACATTTTTTCCCATATTTTAATAGGATTTGGCCTTTCTTGTCCTCATTTTTTCTTTTATTTGGTTTAATTGAGATAAAATTTACATGTAGTTAAATGCACAGGCCTTGAGTGCAATACTTCAATGAGTTTTCACAAATATTTACATCTGTATCATCACAACCCCAATCAAGATATAGAACAGTTCTATCACCTCAGAAATTTTTATCATCCTCCCTTCTAGTCAATCCCCACATCCCGCAAGCAACCACAGTTGTGACTTAAATCATATGGAACATACTCTTGTATCTGATTGATTTTACTCAAAACAATGTTTTTGAGATCCATCCACAATGGTACATATGTAAGTCATTCATTCCTTTTTTTTTTTAGTGTGCAATTCAGTGGCATTTATTGCATTCACATTGTTGTGCAACCATCACCTCTATGTAGTGCCTAAACATTTTCATCACTCCAAAAGGAAACTCCATGCCCATTAAACAGTCACTCCCTGTTCTCCCCTACCCCAACCTCTAGCAACCACTAATCTGCATCCTATCTCTATAGATTTACTTATTCTGGACTTTTCATATAAATGGAATCATACAATATGTGATCTTTGTGTCTGCCTTATTTCACTTAGCATAATTTCTGAGATGCGTCTGCATTGTAGCACATATCAGTACTTCATTCCTTTATGGCTAATATTCCATTGCATATATATACCATATTTGTTTATTCATTCATCAGTTGATGGACATTTGTTTCCACCTTTTGGCTTTTGTGAATAGTGCTGCTATGAACATTTGTGTACAAGTATTTGTTTGAGTACTTGTTTTCAATTCTTTTGGGTATAGACCTAAGAATGGAATTGCTATGGTAATTCTATGTTAACGTTTTGAGGAATCACCAAACTGCTTTCCACAAAGGCTGCACCATTTTACAATCACACCAGCAATGTGCAAGGGTTCCAATTTCTCTAAATCCTTGCCAACAGTATTCATTCCTACTTACCACTGTTAGTATCCCATTGCATAAATATATCACAATTTGCATATTCATTTTCTTGATAATAGACATTTGGGATATTTGGGCATTATGAATAAAGATCCTCCAGACATCCTTGTCCAACGATTTTTGTGGACATATGTTTTCATTTCTCTGGTAAGAACCTAAGAGTGTAGTTGCTGGATCATAGGGTAGATGTATGTTTAATTTTATTTAAAAATTGCCAAGTAGTTTTCTGAAATGGTTGTACCATTTTACAGTCCTATCAGGAATGTATGACATATCATGGCCAATATTTAGTGTTGTCAACCTTTTTAGTTTTGGCCATTCTAGTTGGAATAGAATGTTGTCTATGGTATCTCATTGTGGGTTTAAAATCCTTTCCCCCAAAGACAAACAATGCTGAGCACCTATTCTTGTGTATATTGGTGATGTGGATATCTTCTTTTATGAAGTGTCAGTTCAAGTTTTGTCTGATTTTAATGAGTTGTTTGACTTTTTGTTATTGATTTGTAGGAGTTCTTTATATTTAAATGTTTCTGAAATATGCATATTACAAATATATTTTCCAAGTCTGTGGATTGCCTTTTCATTTTCCTAAAGGTGTCTTTTGATAATTGGTTTTCAATTTTGATGAAGTTCAAATTTCTATTTTTTCTTTATTCGTGCTTTTTCTGTCCTGTTTAAAAAATCTTTACCTACCCCATGTTGTGAAGATATTCTTTTATGATTTTTAGAAGCTTTTTAAATTTTAATTTTTTTGTTCAAGTCTATAATCCATCTCAGGTTTATTTTTGAGTATAGTATGAGGTAGTATTGCTGTACATTTTGCTTTCAAAAAATTGTACATTTATTTTAGAACCATTCATTGAAAAGACTTTCTTTTCCCTTTTAAATAGGGTGCCTTTGGAGAAAATCAACTGACCACATACACATGGGTCTATTTCTGAATGCTCCATTCTTTGTCTATCTACCTATCCTTATACCAGTACTAAGTTGTCTTGAGTACTGCACCCTAATAGTATTTTGAAATTAGGTAAAGTGAAGCCTCTAAATTTGCTCTTCTTTTACAGGACTGTTTTAAGTATTCTAGGTCCTCTGATTTTCTATATAACTTTAGAATCAGTTTCTCAATTTCTACGTTAAAAAAAAAACCTATTGGTATTTCAGTTGATATTACATTCAATCTCTACATAAATTTGGGAAGAATTCATTTCTTAATAATGTTGAATTTCCAATCTGTGAATATTGTATCTCTATTTATTTAGATCTTTAATTTCTTTCAACAATGTATTGTAGTTTTCAGTGTTAAGGCCTTGTACATATTTTAAGTTTATTCCTGATAATTGTATGTTTTTAATGATTTATTGATGGAATTATTTTTTATTTTGTTTTCCAATTGTTTATTACTGACATATAGAAATAAAACTGTTTTTTTAATACTGATCTTATATACTGAATCCTTCCTAAATTCACTTATTATTTCTAGCAGTTGTTTTGTAGACTCTAGGGTTTTCTATGTAAATAATTATTTCTCCTGTGAATAAAAACAGTTTTAGTTCTTCTTATCTGATCTTTGTGGCTTTTATTTCTTTTTTCATGTCTTTTTGCTCTAGGTAGTTCCTCAGGTACAAAAGAAATAGTAGGAGTAAACATTCTCTCCTTGTTCCTAATCTTAGGGGGAAAGCATTCAGTTTCACCACTAAATATATTAGCTGTTGGTTTTTAGTAGGCATTTTTTGTCAGACTGAGGAAATTCCTTTCTATTCTTAATTTGCTGAGAAAAGTTTTTAATCATAAATGGATGTTGAATACTGTCAAGTGTGTTTTTTCTGCATCTATTGAAATGATTATATGGTTTTTCTCCTATTTTTCTAAATATGGTTAACTACATTGATAGACTTTAGAATCTTAAACAAACCCCTGTATTCCTTGGAAAAAACACCTCATCATGATATATTTTCATTATACATATATTTTTGCTGGATTCTATTTGCTGATATTTTGTTAAAGATTTCTGCATCTTTTTCATGAGGGATAGTGAAGTATAATTATGTTTGCTTGTGATGTTTTTGTCTAGTTTTGGTATCAGGGTAATGTTGGCTTCATAGAATGATGTAGGAAGTACTTCCTTCATCTCTATTTTCTGAAATATTATGTATAAAATTGGTCATATTTATTTCCTAAATTATTAATAGGCTTTACCAATGAAACCATCTGGACATTTTCTTTGTAAGAAGGTTTTTTGATAATAAATTCAATTTATTTTAACAAATATGGAACTATTCATATTTTCAATTTCTTTTCATGTTAGTTGAAAATTTCATTTTCAAGAAATATTTTTATTTCATCCTAGTTGTCAGATTTTACTGGTCTAAAGTTGTTCATTATATTCCTTCTCAGATTCTAACAGCCCTCTCAAGAATTTCTGTAGCTCTTATAAATCTATAACATATCATGTAATTAGTGCACAGTACAGTAATTGTTGTGTGTGTTGGTTTTTATTTTCACAATTATTTTGTAGGCTGTCTAAGAAAAGGGGCTATTTCTGAATCTTCCCTCAAACTATTCTCTGCTTAAGACTAAAGAAAAAGGCAAGCGTTAACCTAAGAGGAGACAGAGCATCAACAATACTTTAGAACACTTAACCTATCAATGCAGAACAGAGAAGATGTTAAAAGAAGGCCAGGGCAGGGCAGATAAGTGGAAAAGAAAATGTGGTGGATATATAAAATGGAATACAGGCTTTTAAAAAAGGAAATCTTGTCACATGCTCCAACATGGATGAATCTCAAGGACATTATGCTGAGTGAAATAAGCCAGTCACAAAAGGACAAATACTGCATGATTCCGCTCATATGAAGTATCTAAAGTAATCAAAACCATAGAAACAGAAAGTAGACAGGTGGTTACCAAGGGCTGGAGACATGGAGGAGGGAGAATTAGTGTTTAGTGGGTATAGAGTTTCAGGTTTGCAAGATGAAAACGTTTAGAAATCTGTTGCACAACAATGTGAATATACTTAACACTACCGAGCTGTACACCTGAAAAATGGTTAAGATAGTAAATTTAATATATGTGTTTTTTACCACAATTTTCAAAAAGGTCAGGAAAGACTGAGCAGATAAATAAAATTTGGAGTTGAGCCTTGAAAGGTAAATAATGGTTTGCTGGGAAGACAAAGTAAGGGATGAGAGAACATCTAGACGGAGAGGATAGCACGGGCAAAAGTGTAGAGGCAGGAAAGAGCTTGATATGACAAGATGGAAAGATGTGTATCAGCTGTGGGGGCTGTGGTATCAGGGTCGACAGAACAAGTATCTAGGAGAGGTCTCCAGAGTATATGAGGTATGAATGTGGCACGAGGTCTGTGGGCCTCGGAGGAAAGGAAGCCGAAGAAAAATCTCTTATGCCCCACCTTCCCCACAAGTTTACCTAAAAATGACTCTGAATCATTCCTCATTTGACAGAATCACACCAGCACGACTGTCAATATTTTAAATAATATTATTCTCTTCAGCACCCGGTCCCATAAAGAAAGAAATCATTTGATCTAGATCTCTTCCTCTATAAAATGCTAATTTGTATCTCTGTCACTCTGCAGTCGTGACCACCCAGCCTCTTTCCATGGAGATCATTAATATAGCATCAAAAAATCCATTATAAAGCATTATAATTCTGACCATTCTTTAAATAAAAAAGCACCTCCAAAAGTAGGATCTTTAAGAGGATTAGAAACCCCTGGCCCTTGGACAAAGATTGGACTTTCCCCAGGGAATAATCACTGACCAGAGAGTGCCAGGTGGTAAAACTGGAGACCGGAATCATTCACGGGGTCATGATAACCTGTTTGTGCAATCTCACCTTCCATTTCCCTTTTTCTTTCTTCTTTACCCATTTCCTGACATTCTCTAACTTTTTAATAAGACAAATGGCCACACTCCACCCTGGATTTAATAAATATGTATTATCTGTCAGAATTTCAGGGCAGCAGCCAATCCCAGACATTTCCTGACACCTGAAGTCCAGCCAATTCCTGATTTCTCTCTTCCTTCTCATCACCTCTGATCACAGGAGCACTGTATCACATGTGAGGAATGCTCAATAAACCAGTTGATTGGCAGCCTGTTTGAGGTCAGCCCTTCAGTTCTGCAGTAATGAAAGTGGTCCAAAAAGAGGAACAATTGAGGTCCCCCGGGTCAGAGACTGTGGACGTGAATGCCAGCACTACAGCACGCATCAGCATCTAATTTGCCTTCCTTAGTGGCCCTCTGGAAGTCAGCGGCCAGGTCCACTGTGGCTGTGTAGTGGTGGCAGTATAGGAAGTGTTCAGAAGACTTGAGCTTCACCCACCAGGTGTAATATCTGTGTTCTGACAAGCATCCTTTTAGTCAAAAGTAAGAGTTTCCTCTTGTCTTCCTGTCAGGTGGCTGAAATAGATGTTTTACATTTGTCAAATCCATAAAGAGGAAAAGTCAATCCCCAAGGTCTGAAAGAGAGAAGAAAGGACAAATACTAAGACCAGGAACTCAGCAACAGCAGGTCTGGGGTTAGAAAGGGACATCTGTGATTTTGAATGGTATCCTCTCTCAGAATCATCCATTCCCTGCTTCCACTTTCCCTCATCAGCCTTTCCCTATTGGAAGAAGCAAGGGGAGGGATATGACATAGTAGTAACAGATAATAGAGAAATATCTTCAGCTGAGATCTAAGGCCTCTCTACCAATCAACCTTTCTCTTGATTCTGATATTTCCTTCCAACACCATATATTAGTTGAACTACCCACTTCTGAA
The DNA here is from genome assembly GCA_031878705.1 of Tapirus indicus. Taxonomy (NCBI): domain Eukaryota; kingdom Metazoa; phylum Chordata; class Mammalia; order Perissodactyla; family Tapiridae; genus Tapirus; species Tapirus indicus. Next base: position 9,089,973 of record CM062933.1, read on the forward strand.
AAGACATTACATTTCCACCCCCAGACTATTTCAGAGTTGGCAAGTTAAAGTCAATATATTCTTGAAGGTAGTGGAGAGTTATAGAGATCACTGAATCCAACCCATTTTACAGATTAGGACATTGATGTCAAGAGATTGAACAATTTACCTAGAGTTACTCTTCATCAAAAGTACAAGATGGGTTTCTCTCCCTTTGAAAAAGCTGACCATGCAATCCATCCATCCCCCAGTCTCTAGTCCCTTCACAGAAACTGATGACACAAATAAAGTGCAACAGCCAGCCTGGGCAATGAGCTGATACTGAGATACTGAGCTGTGCTAATAACTCTGAGATCATTCATGGCATATGAGAAGCACAATGATGAGTAATTACTGCCATTTCTGTAATTGAACACTGTAATTCTAGCAAGAGTAGGAATAGAAGGAACTGGGCTGGAGACCCCAGGGAATGTAACTTTGCGTGTCTCTGCCTCCTTCAGATTACAAATCAGTGAATAAGCATAACCTGGTATTTCCTGAAAGCCAGACAGTATATTGCTAGGATGTTACAAAGAGACTCATCTCCATAGATTAAATAGCTAAGAATAAATATATGAGTAAAGGGAGTAAGATTACACATATTCTTGGAAATAGACACTAAAACATTTACTGGTAAGATCTTGCTCTCCATCCAAGTACAAGCACTTCAACTCTTATTTTAGCACATTTCATTTTACTCCCCAATTTAATATTTCAAAGCCACTCCAGGTGAACTTTTGAAAATGATTTTTCACCTTCCGTCTCTCTTCTTTTACCCTTCTTATCCCCACTCCACCCTGTGAGGACAGAAAGAGAGGGTTTGAAGAAGATGTAGGATTAAAATTAGATTAAAATCAGGGCAATTTTGGAAAAAAATCTTCCCCGTTCCTTTTTTTGTTTCAAGTGGCCCACCTTTAAACCTGCTTCAAGTGTAAATTCAATTGAAGTGAAGCATAATTTAAGAAACTTTTTTCTTATTACAAAAGTTTTCATAGTAGTTTTATTTTCATGGTACAAGAAATTAAGGGAACAGAAAAATAAGTTTTAAAAAAGCAACAAAGAACCCATTTATAATTCCACCACCTAATGATAATCACTGTTAATACTTTGGAGTATATCCTTCCAGAGGGTGGGGGGTGGGTATTCTCAAATGTCCTTGACAGTGTTGGTGCCTGTTAGCTCCTGGCTTCTCAGTCCTGTCCCAGCCTTTTCCTGACCCCTCTGAGGCCAGCACTGGTTATAGAACAGCAGTTGCAGCCCAGCAGCAGGCAGGGTCTAGAACTCATCTTCCTACTGTGCTTCTGTGGTGGCCGAGTGAGCCTTGGGCTCTCTGGAGCTCCAGCTTTCCCAGCCCACGCCAAGTTTGTGCAATCCATAGGACTGGGCGGCTGGGCTGCCTCAGTTTCCAGATTTGTGCTTTTGCTTCCCATCCAAGACCTGGAACCCTGTTCTACCCAAACTCCTTGGCTGGGGGCTCACACTCAGCCTAGCTCTTGCCAGTGGTCCCCCTTATCCTGGGCCACTAGACTCTGTGTCCTGACCCCTTGGCTGCTGTGCCCACCTGCCCATAAGCATTTCCTGGAGATTTCAACTGCAACAGCCCACCCACCAGATCAGATTCCCCCTGGGTGCTGAAATCCCAGGCATCTTTGACACTGAATTTGGGCCACTTTCATCAGGAATCAACCCTAGGATGGCTTCCTCTAACTTTGGTGCACCTTGGTCCTCGTGGCCTCTCTTTCCCCATCAGCCCACTGCAGGCACCCCAGCATCTGGCTCTCTGTGTATTTGGCTACTCTTTATTTTCTGTCAAATGTTTTGAGCCATTTGTCTTCTTCCTTTACTTAAACCTGGCTACCTTTTCCTGAGCACTGGATTATTTAAAATCCAGTAGCGGTATCAGTGACAACATTTTAATTAATTGCTTAGCAATGTTGTTTCAAAGCAATGAAAATTTACATTTACACCCACGCTTTCCTGCACTGGCTCAGTACCTGCTGGTACGAATTAGCTCTCATGTTGTGTAGCCTTTTCATCCTTGTCAGCACAAGCAGTAGGAAGGGAAAAGAAAAGAACGGAGAAATAACCAAAGTAGATTTATTCCCATCATGTCGTCTCCTTTCAGGGTGGAGAGGGCAAGATGAGTGGTGTCCTTTCACCCACTAACATTAAGACATCTGCTTTCTACTGAGACATTTTCATCTGGATCCACACAAGTGTGCTGGGCTTCCTCTTGTGGCCTTATTCATCAGATCACAACGCCCCTAATAACAGAGTGGGGAAGCCGATGGTACTGTTTTGCCCAAAGAGACATATATGGGAGATTATTTTAAAAGCAGAAAGTCACATTTGCCTAACAGACAAACTCAAGTGGAAGGCTTGTCTTTCAAAGAAGGAAAATCATCAGTAAGATGTTTTGTGGCATGCTGAGCCATTATTTCCTAAAGTCACGTTTTTCCTCAAAGAGAAATTACGCTATTTTTGAGATTGTTCAGCAAATGAGCACATTCTATTGAGGAGCAGTGAAGGAACAGCAAACCTTGTCTCAATCCCAGCTGTCAGCTCCCATTTGGAAGGAAGCCATCTAACAAGCTGAAGACAAAAGACCTCTCTCAGACCAGGATGGACACTTGGGTCCAAAGTGGGAGAGGACACTGAGCCCTCATCATCTTGAGATTTGGCTGCTATATGTAATCAATTAATTATTATATAAATAATTATGGTAGAAGACGAAAATTCAGGACACATAATGGCTAGAAGAGAAATAAAATTTAGTCACTGGTCAGAGCTAAGTATTTGTTAAAAGCACATATGCCCATTTTCTGAATTATCAAGTTTTATTTATACACAGGCAGAACCCCAGATGTAAAGAGAGTGCACAGCTACCAGTCCGTGAATTGAGCACTGTTATCTATTCCTGTCTTCCCGGCAGCTGGCAGCAGTATCAAATTCCCACCATGGGATATGGGGCAGGGCCAGGCAGGGAGGTGAGCAGGTGAGGTGAGCCCAGGGAGGATGCTGGTAACCAGGAGGGCACTCGCCTCGTCTGCTCACCTGACAGGCCAGCTGCTGCTCTGCCTCAGCCGACCGAGGCCGGTAGGAACGCCAGCCCAGCGTCGACAGATACTCTGAGGCTTTGAGAGAGCAGGCGGAAATCTGGATATTTATGAGAATTCTCCAGATTTTTAAATGTTGGCAATTGATTTAAAGAATTTTCAAACTCCCGGCAAGCCCCAAAACAAACATGTGCAGGCCAGATGCTACCTTCAGACTTCTAGTCTGTGAGCTGCGTTCTAGAGCAATGGGAAGGAGGAAGGAGGGAGGGGGATGGGCAGGCTGGGTGAGGCCCTGCAGAGGCAACCTGCACACCGCAGAACTCATCATCCACAATGGGGGGAACCCAGGGGAGCAAAGACACACTTTGGTCAGGTCAGAAATGGTCAAGATGGGCACAGCCTTTGTTTAAGTTTTAGCTATATAAAAATATATATTTTTTAAATATTTAATATTTTAAAATTTAATATATATTTGCTTGTATAAATATATAAGCCCTTTGTATCAATGAATATATACATATTCATTGAAATGGTCTTTCATTATTTACTCCTTATACAATATCATTCACATTGCCTTGCACATAGAAGCAAGCTGTTAAATATTTGTTCAAAATATACTTATTGAGCACTAATGCATTCCAGGAACTGTTCTAGGACCCTGAGATAAATTAGTGAACCAAACAGGCAAAGATTCCGGTCCTCAAGGTGGGTAGAGTCCCAGTGGTGGCGGCCAGTAATGAACCAACCACGAATCAATGAACCAGTATTAATCAGTAATGAGTATACTGGATAAGTAAATTGTATTTTGTGGTAAGAGGTAGGAAGTTCTACAAAAAGAAAAGTAAGATAGGGTAAAGGGGATCACTAGGATTACTGGGAGTGGTACAGCTTACAATATTAAACTGGATAAATATTTTTATCTTAAAAGGCTAAAGAGATGATTTTTATATTAATCTAATGGTGGAACAAGATGGGAGGCAACCATTAAATCCATGGATAATTCCAAAGACTTGTTTTAATGATGATGCCTAATTCTTCCTCCAAATGAATCTTTTACCAAGGATTATGTAAAACGTAAAATGGATTTCTAATTTCACATCTTTTTTTATATTATTTTGGTACTCATATACATGCTAGTCATTTGTTTATTCATTCAGCTATTACTATTTAATTAACACCTACTACAGTCATGCACTGCGTAAGGATGTTTCAGTCAACAACAGACCGCATATACCACAGAGGTCCCACAAGATTAGTACCACATAGCCTAGGTGTGTAGTAGGTTATGTCATCTAGGTTTGTCTAAGTACACTCACTCTATGATGTTCACACAATGATGCAGTGGCCTAACTATGCATTTCTTAGAATGTATCCCCATCCTTAAACAACGCATGACTGTATATGCAAAGCCCCAAGTCAGGCATCAGGCTGAGAGAGGAGGACATGATAGAGACAGTAAGAGAAAACTTTGGTAATACAGCCTCAGGGACAAAAACTTCTGTATAGAGATGTTGGCCTTTTCTCTGCCCAGTGCTCCAGGAATAAGATTCCTTTCAAGACCAGCTTGGTTTTCATCATTTCTGAGAATAGTTCCATGCCCGAGGGAACCACCACCATGTCTATCCATCCTCAGGGATGTGGGTAGCCTGCAGTGTAATTAACACCATCTCTGCTGGTTTCTCCATCCAGTCAGAGACACAAGACCATGGTAAGAGTTAGGTCAATGTGAGTTCCCGGTGTGATCTCTGGAGCCAATGTTCTGCCCTCCCTGTGATTCTCCCTTGTAACAATATAATTGAATATTCATGTATGTTTTTAACTCTCTCTAGGATGATAGCAAGTGCATGATGGTAGAGAGAGAGCAGTGACAAGACCACTGGTTTTGGAGACTAAATTTGCATGCATGTCACCCGTAACACTGCTTCTGATTAGTCGTTTAGATCTAGTCCTTCCAACTGCAAAATGAACCAAAGATATACATCGTTCACATTTCACAGGATTCTTGTGAGAATCAAATGAGTTGCTGGATGGAAGAGGCTTCTGTAAATGGTAAAGTGCTAATCACCATCATCATCATCATCATCATCATAAAAATAAAACAGAGCTAACACTTACCCAACTCTTATCACATATCACATATGGTTCTACTTTACATAATTCAGTTAGTGCTCATGACAGTCTATGAGGTAGATGGTATTATTATCCCCATTTTCCCGACAAGGAAACCCAGACACAGGAAGGTTCAGTGACTTTCCTAAGGTCACACAGCTGTCAAGTGGCACAACCAGGAATCCACCCAAGCTATCTGACTCCAGAAACATGGTGTTTAACCCCACTTGTAAACACTGCTACACAAAGTACAGAAGCCAGATCCATTTCATGATATTGGTTGTCTTCAATATGCAAAGTACCATGCTAAGTAGTATGAGGAATACATAGATTAAAAGAATTTTTCCTGCCTTCAAGAAGCTAACAAATTAGTAGGAGAACCAAAATAATCTAGTTCATACTGAAGTCCTTAAAAGCCCATGTGTATGCACCCACAGACACCACACATCATTCCTGTGTTGTCAAACTCCTTACTGTCGGTAAAACACACATGAGGTTCTTAGAACAAAGGAAGAGAACTGCCCACGCACGAGAGGGCAGAACGATGCTCAGTGATTTATGGGTTCTCAGGAACAGAGGAAGCAGAGGATGTTAGACGGCTAGGACCTAAATCCTATGTCACCAATGGTTGCTCCAGGGATGACCTTTGAATGGGGGGCAGAAGTGGACAGCCCCTTTCCTCAACATCACACTTTAAAATTGGATCAATATCAAAACCTCTCAAACAATGTCAAGGAATACCACATACTCAAGAGAGAGCTTCTTATCAAGAGGGGTGAGGGGAGGGTGCAGGAATTCTCTCAGAAATATTTGTTTGCGTCATAACCCAGCTATGCCTCACCCCCACTCCCCAGACACTCTCTGCTCCAAGATGTCTTGGGGCCTTTGCTGTTCCTTGTGAGGTGGAAGCAAATGCTGACTGGAGGCCTTCAGGGATTCACATAAAATTCATCCCCCATAAAATAATCAAGAACTCATTTGTTAAAATTTAGTAAAGCACCAATGCATTTTATTACTTTGTTCTGTTTTATTTCTCAACACCCCCAGTGAAAGTTCTATTATGGTTGGTCTCCTTCAGTGACTCACTACTTAACTCCTTCCACAATCCAAATTTTTTTAAAATGCAAATCCTAATCCTCTTTTACAGAGACAAACACAGACTAATCCCTCAAGGCAAACATAAACTGAACCTCGCAAATCTTTGGGGGCATTAAATTATAGATAAAGAACAGACAGCAAACGGGACAACCCAACTGCAATGATCCAGAGGAACAGGGCACTGTCCCAAGTCCTGGAGAGGCTGCATTTATCCCTGAAGGCATGTGGTTCCACCTGGTCTAAACTCACGGGACTCAGAGAGGCCAGCTAAGTAGATGAGGATTTCTGTGCAGTTCAACCAGAGCAGTTCAACCATGTCATTAAAAACTCTTATTAAGGTCTTCATCCATTCTTCCTATATAGAACCTCAGACACTTTATGCCCAACTCTTATCCTCAAAAAATCCCTAAACTCCAAAAGCGTATTACAGCTTCTGAGGGCTCTTACATATATCACAGAAATTTTTTCTTCCATCTAAACCCAGATCCTCATTCAAAGAAATTACATTACCCCTCCCAAGCATTTTTTGATTTGCCACAAATATTCTGAATTGACTGTAGGGGCTGCAATACATGCTTGCTTTGATTGCCTTACGTGAAGAGTCAAAACATAGGATGGATCACATCTGCTAAGTCTATTCATATGGCAAAACACTAGGTTTATCGGGCCTGGGAAGAGGGATGGGGAGAGCTGTTTCAGTCCTATGTTCAAGAATATTTGATCTTCAAAGAAGGAACCCCTACCTATACACCAAAAGGCAATTGCCCTGATTTCAACATTTACTAGAAATGTCAACAGATGAAAATGGAGGAGTAAGTTATATTGACTTTTGCTAATATATGTACACCTGAAAAAAGTTTAGGTCTCAAACTACAGTCTGCTTTTCCTCTTTGTCTCTTAATTCCTACCTTGAAAGACCTCACACTATCCCATTTGCAAAGTTGTGTCCTCAACAGTCATGTAAAGACCTACATGTTTTTTTGGTGGCATGTAAGAAAGGATGAAGCCTGTCATCACAGGTAATCTCCTGATATTTCTGAAATCAGATATACAAGAAAGAAAAAAACAAGCCTGTTATTTCACCCTAAAAAACTGACATGATTTAAAATGACTGATTATGAAGCTAAAAGATTCATCTCTTCATGTTCATTGCTTAATCAGTCATTTGCTTAATTGCATTTGATTAACCAAGCTGAATGTGTTTTTTCCTTTGTATAGCTTTGCTGTTAGTACTGACTTCCAATTATTAAACAACCCCGTGGATAGGAGAATATCTTCCTGACTACAAATTAGGCAAAGAGTTATTAATCAGAAAAAAAACTCTAAAAGAAAAAAATTAATAAATTGGAATATATTAAAATAACAGAGAGATAGATAAAAGGGTGCAAACTTTCAGTTATAATACGAATAAGGTCTGAGGATCTAATGTATAACATGGTGATTATATTTGATAAAACTGTATTGTATCATTGAAATTTGCTGACAGTAGAACTTAGATGTTCTTTTAAAAAGGAGGGGGGTAAATATGTGAGGTGATGGATGTGTTAATTGACTCCATGGGGGGAAACCTGTCACAACGTATACAAAAAAAAATTGCGTTCATCAAAAGGCACAGTAAGAGAGTGAACAGGAAAACTAAACTGCAAGTGGAAGAAGATATTAGCACTTCACAAAGAATTTCTACAAATCATTACAAAAAGACAACCCAAGAGAAGAATGGGTAAAAACTTGAACAGATATTGCAAAAACAGAATATCCAAATGGCCAATTAATAACTGAAAAGGAGCTCAATCTCATTAATCATCAGGGAAATGCAAAATAAAACTACAATGAGATAGAATCAGACATAAACAAGAATGACTGAAGTGACTAGAAGAGACATGGCAAGTGTTGGTGGAAAGGTAGAGTCATAGGAATTCACTTATACTGTCGGTGGAGATGTTAACTGGTTGCAAAACTGGCACTATCTCTTAAGCTTCACCATCAACAGAAATGTGTGCCTACGTTCACCAAAGACAGTGCTAGAATGTTCACAGCTGCCCTATTGATAATAGCCCCAAACTAGAAACTACTCCGATGCCCATGGACAACAGAATGAATAAACAAACTGTGGTATATTCACACAACAAAATACTACACAGCCATGAGAATAATCACTCTGTGACTGTGTATAACACTGTGATGACTCTCACAAACATAATGTTGAGTGAAGCAAGCCAGACACAGAAGAGTAGACACTATATGATTCCAGTTATATAAAGTATAAAAATTGGCAAAACTAATGTAAACTGTTAGAAGTGGTTACTCTTGGGAGTGAGGGAGCAGGCACATGAGAGGGCTGCTGAGTGCTGGTAAAATTCTGATTTTTGATCTGAGTGTTGCTTACAAGAGGTGTTCATTTTGTAGGTGAAACTATTAAGTGGTATACTTACAATTAGAGGGCTCTTCTATATTTATACTACTCTTCAAAAAGGTAATTAAAAAAAGCAAATTGGACATGACTAACTTGCAGTTTCATAAAAATACTTTCAGTCCACAGAGAACACTGTATGTTATAATTGATGAAATCTGCACCTTTTTTTAATTGACCTCTTTGCAATCAAGAAAGTATATTCTTTGAAACACTTTCTTCTACCACAAAAAAGAAACAAGTTCCAAAAATTTACAAACAGTACATATTTTTCTTGAAGACGTGCAATAATTCCTTTCACTAAACTGAATAAATAATATAAACTAAGGAATTTTTGTGCTGATAGTTATAATGCTTTGGTATACCTAATGCTTTATGTTTAGTAAAATACTTTCTACTTTCACATATAGTATCTCGACCCTGAGCCACATGTTACATAGAGCAAGTATTATTGTTATTATTCCCTTTTATGGGTAAGAAAAATGAAGCTCAGAGAGGCTCGATGTGTCCATGATCACAAAAAATAATAACATCACCTAGATTCAACCTTGATGGAGGATTAATTCACTGCACTACTGCTCAGCAAATAGTATTATTTTAATTTTTCCTGACCTCCTAATAAGCTGCCTGAAGTGAAATGATCCCCCTCATGATTCTAGCTTCATTCCTCCTCCATTTACCAAATGCTGAAGTGCTTCTTAATATGGCATAGCATAAAAGATTAATTGGAACTTTTTTTTGCTGGGGAAGATTCACCTTGAGCTAACATCCATGCCAATCTTCCTCTGGTTTTTAGTATGTGGGCTGCCAGCACAGGATGACCACTAACAGAGTGCTGTAGGTCCACACCTGGGAACCAAACCTGGGCCACTGAACTGGAGTGCATTGAACTTAACCAGTAGGCCACTGGGGCTGGCCCCCATTTTTTCTTTTCTGGATGTTTTTATGATGTGTGTCAATTTTTCTTTGCTTTTAATCTGGAAAAACCTACCTGAAGCCCCTCAGACTGTTCAAAATGAGTCCACTGATGGTTGCTTATCCTTGCTCCCAGGTAACTAAAACAGTGCTACAATACCCAGATCACCTTTGACTTGGTGCCTTTGTCTTGAAAGTCAAAGAGGTAAGAAAAGGCCACATGATAGAGGTGAGTCCTCACTAATGTTTTGTGACTTTTCTATGTATTATAAAAATGGAAAATACAAGAACCCAAACTTTAACTCTGCCTAGGGCCAACCTGGAATATTCACTTTACTTGGCTAGACATAGAATAAGAAAAATAAAATTCAAAAACACACCACCTCCTAGATAATGGAGGAGATGGACTAATGGATGGAAAGCAGAAAATGTGAGAAAAGACTAAATACGTAAATGATATGTGTCATAAAGCAGAGAATACTGAGTGGCAACCTGGTTGGTTTTTCAAGATTGTATATCTTCCTGGTCACAGAGGACAGAAGAGATAAAAAGAAGGTGAAGTAAATATATCAGATGGTGTGGCTTTACTCATGGTCTCTCGATTGACTTATGAGCCACTGAAGGCAGCTTTTCCCAAGGAGAATCTCCAAATTAACACATTTGTCCTTACTCTGAGCTTAAGACTCCACAGATTGCAGTTCCCAGCACAACAGAAATCCTCTCCTTCTTAAAAACAGTACTTTAGAAAAAGAAAGGGACTATTTTATTATTATTATTATTATTATTATTATTATTATTATTATAGGGATTATTTCTGATATATATTTTTAATGTATTTTAATAATCATCATACTTTATTCAAATCTTTGATCTTTTAGTAATATATGCAGTTCAGCTTTGTCAGTTGAAAAACACAGGGGGTCGGCCCAGTGGCATAGTGGTTAAGTTCGCGTACTCCACTTTGGTGGCCTGGGGTTCACAGGTTCGGATCCCACACAGACCTCTTATCAAGCCATGCTGTGGCAGGCATCCCACATATAAAGTAGAGGAAGATGGGCACGTATGTTAGCCCAGGGCCAATCTTCCTCAGCAAAAAGAGGAGGATTGGCAACGGATGTTAGCTCAGGGCTAATCTTCCTCACAAAAAAAAGAGAAAAATATTAATAAACAAATAAGACTATCATGAGAGAGGCATATTTTACATAAAAGTGGCTGGTAGGATAAATAGATGATTCCTTTAGTATTGTTACTTGAAATTTTCATAAGCATTACTCTTCACTTATTCATTCTTCAGTCTATTGAATAATAATATTCATAAATGAAAAAGTCTTTAATTTTACATAAGGCAAGAAATTGTATTATGTTAAAATATCACCAGTGAGGCTACTAAATTAGTCATTGTCAAGGCTTGTCACTACATGGAATGGCAGGACGCCTCAACAGCATTGGCTCTAAACCACACTCTCCACGGCCATCAAATTCAGAGGAATGGGAGACTTCCAAGTTCTTTCATACACTGACCAAAACAGCACAGCATTTCAGAAGTCTCTCAGCCCTGCAGACAAGCACATGGCATGATGGAGATTGAAAGCTAGGGTGATGAGCCTCTTCTTGTCATGGCTCTAAAACCAAGGCACCACTTCCTTTAATAAGAAATATTATAGCAGAACTATGGAATTGAGTGTCTGTACAACTTCTGAATTTTCCAGATGCCCCCACAACTCCTACACCCTGTTGTTGAACATGACCTACCTACTCTCCCAACCCAGTCATTTTATCTTTAAAGTCTCTTCTGACTCACATAGAAATATGACAAAAGCCATAGTTCACCAAAACAATATAATTGCTTTCAAAAAACAGAGTGCTACAGTGATCCTTAAAATGTCTCTGATGGTTCTAGAATAGTTGCTAAAACAAAGGTCATCTATTCTTTTTGATTAGAAGTGAAGAATTCATCTATGTTTAGATGACATTCAGAATTCAGAGACTGAAGACTTTAATTCATAACCAAATGTATTAGTTTTCTATTGCTGCCATAAAAAAATTACAACATAAATTACCACAAACTTGGTGGCTTAAAATAACACAAACTCTCAAGTTCTGTAGGTCAGAAGTCCAGTACAGGTCTCATTGGACCAAAATCAAGATGCTGGCAAGCTGTGTGTCTTTCTGGAGTCTCTAGCGGAAAATCAGTTCTGCTCATTTGGGTTGTTGGCAGAATTTGGTTCCTTGTTGTAGGTAATAGGCTGAGGTCCCTGTTTCTTCACTGGCTATCAGCTGAGGGTCATTCCTGGCTTCTAGAGGTCCCCTTCCTGCATCTTCAAAGGCAGCAATGGTGGGTTGAGTCCTTCTAATGTTTCATCTCTCTGACCCACTCTTTTCCCATCTTCTTCCATTTTTAAGGACTCATGTGATTAGATTGAGCCCACCTACATAATCCAGGATAATTTCCCCATCACAAGGTCTGTACCCTTAATCACATGTAAAGTGCCTTATGCCATGTAAGAAAACATATTCATAAATTCCAGGGATTAAGAATGTGGACATCCTAGGGGCCCCATTGTTCTATCTACCAAGCAAATCTTATATATCCCTGTCTGAACAATAATTTCCTCTACTGAAAACAATAATCTTACCCAAAGATTTCAAGTGAATAAAATTTGCTGATGGACAAATTAATTTTACAGAACTTAAATTGGAAGTTCTTTGCTTCATTCATCTGTTCTATTCTCATCTTCTACCAATAGAGTCTACATGGAGTGATGAAGGAGTAAGTCAGTGCTGTGGACTAATTGTGCTTCTTCCAAATTCATATGTTGAAGCCCTAACCACTAATGTGATGGTATTTGGAGATGGGGCCTTTGGGAGGTAATTAGATTTAGATGAGGTCATGAAGGCTTGTGATGGGATTAGTGTTCTTATGAGAAGAGATGCCAGAGAGCTTTCTCTCTTTCTCTCTGCCACGTGAGGTCACAGTGAGAAGGTGGCCATCAGCAAGCCAGGAAGAAGGCCCTCATTAGAACTCAACCATGCCATCACCCTGATCTCAGACTTCTAGATTCCAGAACTGTAAGAAATTTCTGTTGTTTAAGCCACCCAATCTAGGGTATTTTTTATGGCAGCCCAAGCCGACTAAAACAGTCAGAGAAATAGGTATAAGTAAAAGAGATTCATCTTCTTATTTTCAATCTAAGGAAATGTAGTTTCATAGTGCAGATAGCACAATCTCTTCAAAAGGAAGTAAGCTTTAGATTTCATTAGACATGGTCTTATTTAATCACTGATTTCATCATATAAGAATAGAAGATCTTACCCAAATTTACTGGGATTTTCTATCTATCCAACTATCCAACTATCATTGGAATGGTTTGAGACCTTCAAAATATTGTTTACAATAATGATTGCCTCCTCTATATGATTATAGATCAGTTCTCTATCAAGTAAAAGCAATAATATCAAAGAGTAATTTTTTTGAATGTGCAACTTAGGCAAACTATACAAAATTTCAACTAATTATTAAGGCTTAACAATGGATTTTCCACACACACACTGCACACAGAGCAATTTTCATAAGGTTAAATGCAAATAACATTGAAGATTGCTAGTGAACTGATTTATCTCTATGTTTCAAATTTTAAAATCTTAAAATATTGCTTATATATTTGCTTCTTTTTAAGATCAGAGAAACTCCTCAGTAACACAGTGGCAGGATAAAAAGAGAATGAACACAAAGATAAAGCCGTCCATTTTGGTGGGCAGCCACACCAGGATATAATATCAAGGACTCAGGAAGGTCCTTTTGGTAGATGATCTCCAAAGATGGTTACCACAAGTTTCTTCTCTCCTTGTACAAACATGCCACTCCTCCAATTGAGAGGAGGTTATTTTTCCTCCTATTGAATCTAGACTGCTTTTGTAACTACTTACTACTTAGGAAAACTGACAGCTTCTACTTCCTTTTAGAATGCTTCTTCTTGGAACTCAGCCACCAATCAGTGCCTTCCACCCAGGCAACTACATAGAGAGGCCACATGGAAGAGAACCAAGGCCCGTTGCCAACAGCTCCAACCTAACTCCCATCTGGCAACTAGAAATGACTTCCAGCCATATGTCTGAAGCCATTTGGACCCTCAAGCCATGCTAGTACCCTAGTCAACACCACCTGAAGCAAAAGAATTGCCCATTCAACCAGAATGGGAGAAAAATGGAAAATAAGAACAGGGTAAGAAGGAAGATAAGCAGTGTAATTTCAAATAGAGTAACCTGGAGAGACCTCATGAGAACGTAACATGAGGGAGTCAGCCATGTTGATATCTGGAGGAAGAGTGTCCCAAGGAGAGGGAATGACCAGTGAAGAGGCACTAATCCATGACTGCCTGGCATATTTGAGAAAAATCCAGGAATCCAGCATGGTTTCAACAAGGTGATCAAGGGAAGAGTGGTGGAACAAGAAGTCCAAGATGTTAACAGGGGTCCATAGTAGGTAAAACTCTGTAATGGGTTGAATGGTGGCCCCCCAAAATATATGTCCACATGCTAACCCCTGGATCCTGTAAATGTGACCTTATTGGAAAAAAGAGCCTTTGCCAATGCAAGTAAGTTAATGATCTCAAGATGAGATCATCCTGGATTATCTGGGTGGGCTTAAATACAATAACAAGTATTCTTATAAGAGAGAGGAGGGAAGGCCATGTGAAAATGGAGGCAGAAATCAGAGTGATGCAGCCACCCGTCAAGTAACACCTGGAACCACCAGAAGCTGGAAGAGATAAGGAAGGATTCTCCCCGAGCACCTTCAGAAAGAGCATGCCAATGCCTTGATTTCATACTTCTAGCCTCCACAACTATGAAAGAATAAATTTCTGCTGTTTTAAGCCACAAAGTTTGTGGTACTTTGTTACAGCAGCCCTAGGAAACCAATACAGTCTTTCTAGGACATTGTAAGTACTTTATTTTTTAATTAGGGGAAAATGGGAGCCATTGCAGGGTTAGAGCAGAGAAGCAACATGATCTAAGTTATATTTTTAAAAGATTATGGACTAGTAGTTTGAAAATAAATTAAAAGGGCCTAAGAGTAGAAGTCAGGAGACCAGTTGGAAGGCTAATATGAGCAAGAGAAAATGACAGCACAGGTAGGTATTGCAGGTGTGTTGGGGACAAGGAGCGGCTAGATTCTGGATATATTTTCAAGGTAGAAAGAATAGAATTTCATGATAGATTGGACCTAGAGTATGAAAGAAAGTGAAAAGCCAAGGATAACTCCAAGGTTTTGGATGTAGGCAAATGGAAAAATGCAGTTGTCATTGACTCAGATGAGAAAGGTTGACAATAGAACAGATATAGAGGGAAGGATCAAGGAAAAATCTTTTCGGGCATGTTGAATTTGAGGTTTCTATTAAATATCCAAGTGGAGATGCCAGGCACCCAGGTGTATATAAAAATCTGAACTTCAGGAGAGTGTGTGGACTGGAGATATAACTTAGGACACATCAGCATACAGATGATATTCAAAGCCATGAAACTGGGTGAGAACAA
Organism: Tapirus indicus; assembly: GCA_031878705.1. Lineage (NCBI taxonomy): Eukaryota > Metazoa > Chordata > Mammalia > Perissodactyla > Tapiridae > Tapirus > Tapirus indicus. Next base: position 9,105,114 of record CM062933.1, read on the forward strand.
CCAGAGAGTAACTATAAATGAAGAAGAGAAGAGGTCTAAGAACAGAACCCGGAGTACTCTAGTGTTAGGAGGAATGGGAAGCAGAAAAACAAGAAAGGATCAAGAAGGAGTAATTGATAAGATAGGAAAAAAATCCAAAAAAAAGTGGTATCCTGGAAGTTAAGTGAAGTAAATATGTCATGGAGGAAGGGGTGAATAAACTGTGTCAAGTGCATGGTTAGAACAAATAAGACAAGGACTGAGAACTATTCAGTGGATTTAACAACATGGAGGTCACTGGTGACTTTGACAAGAGCAGTCCTGGTGAAATATTAGGGGCATCAGCCTGGCTAAAGTGAGCTTAAAGAGAATAAGGAAGAAGGACTTGGAGACAGTGAGCATGGAAAAACCTTTAGGGGAATGTTAACAAAAAGGGGAGCAAAGAAATGAGATGGCAGCTGGCAAGGGACGGAGGCTCAATGGAAAGGTTTCTGCAATTGAAAGGAAAAGCATCATGTATGTATCCTGATGGTAGCCATTGAAAAGAGCAAAAAAAAGACAATGTAGAGGAAAGGGAGGAGAATTGCTGGAGCAACATCTAGTGGGATGGGATCTAGTGCAAGGGTGAAGGGATTGGCACAGAGGGTGCTTCTATAGTGCAGACCAGAAGGCAGAGGATGGATGCCAGTGAGCATGTAGGCAGGGCAATAGTCATCTGTGGAGTTCTCCTCTGTTCTCCTCAATATGCTCTGGCTGGCGAGCACGTAGGAAGGGCATAGTCATCTGGGGAGTTCTCTTCTGTTTGCCTTAATATGCTCCTGCAAGCAGGAAGTGAGGTCACCAGCTGAGAGTCAAGATGGGAGAGGAGGTGTTGGAGGTTGGAGCAGAGAGAAGGTATGAACTAAATATCCAGGAGAGTGGGCAAGTAAATAGCTAGGAAAGTATGGAATGATTGTCCAGCAGCATTGAAGGCCCATTTGATGTTTGTGTGATAAATTTAAGGTGATACCAGTCAGCACCTTTGAGTCTTTTCTCCAGTCAAGTCCAACAGGCACAGAGCAGGCCAGCTCTAGGATTTAACCAGGGTTCTGGGTTTACTGAAAGAGTTCCACAAAATGAGAGAGGCAAAAGGTAGCCCAGGGTGTGCACGAGGAAGCAACGTGACAATTGAGCCTGGAATTTAGGCTGGTAAGGAAAGGAGGGAGGCCATCGAGGTGATGAAGCATAGTGACAGGTGGTAGGACCAGTTGATAGAAGGCCAGGGGCTCAGGGGGAGATGAAGGACGTTTGAAGTAACAGAGGGAGTAGGGTGGAAATGAGAAGAAACCCAAGAGAAAGACTCTTAATGTTATAAATACTTAAAACCAGAACAGACCAGAGGCCAGAAGCCCTCCCACTGGTCTTCAAATCACGCTGGGAGAGAACTTTTGAAATGGACCAAAAACAACTTTCTTATCTATTATTTCCTATACCAAAAACGTCTCCTACTTTACAAGCTATTTATTTGATTGAGTTTACAGAAAAACGGGAGAGTTAGATTTTTTTCCAAGCTAATTTCCAACTGTCCCATCTTCAGAGGTGATTCTCGTCTGATTCATATACACACTTTCACTTTGAGTTAAATGTTGTTTGTGTAGACACCTCTTCCCACACCAGTGGCTGTGTCTCTAACCCGCCTTCCTATCCCATTTTATAATCTTTAGTTATTTTCATTCTCTTATTCTTCCTGATCACTCATCTCTCTTAAAATGAAAACACAATGCTTAAACCTGAATACAACGTAAAGCCTCACCAATGCCAAGAATGGTGGGAGGACTATCTTGCAATCCTTCGGTGTCATTTTATTTCCTAGTGTCATGTCAGTTTGGTGTTCAGTGTTTGTCGGGAAGTAGACGCCCACCCTCTAGTTGAGTCTGTGCCAAAGGTAAAACATGGTTTCGTAGCCATCGTGCACCTGGAGATGTCTCCTGGGGGAGATATGCAAAAATAAACAGCAGCCCCAGGCAACTAGGCCTTATTATATTTTTATTAACACAGTAACTCTTTTACTCGAGCAATATCCCAAATTGGAGTATTACCTCCCACATTGCTTTCCCCTCGGCTTTGGAGCTCAACACCAGGCTCTTTCTCAATTAGCATTCCGAGCTTTGAGTCGGATTCCTTATGTGCTGTTCCCAGCTGTTCACAATGACCCAGATGTTGCATGAGCCCTTCCGAAATAGAGCTCATGAAGCACATTCAGAATCCTCCAGGAGAAAATAAATAACATTACTATAAGATTTTATTATATCCACCACTTAAAAGTTCTTTAAAAAAAAACAATTAGAAATAAGTCAAATAAGCAAAATTTCATTCTGCCTACTAAATTTCCAACTACTGACCCAACCAGGGTAAAAAGATCATCAGGTAATAAAATGTGATCCAAGTTCATTAAGCAGGGCTTTCATCCACTAGTATGTTATTAGTGAGTAAAAGTAATTTAATGGTAAAATGCTAAGTAATTTAATGGTAAAATTAGCTATGTTGGAGGAAAAAATCTGCTTGTGTTTTGTGTTTAAATGTTTTAGTATTTAAGTGGAAACCAAAAAAGCAGAAATATTCTGAAGTAAAAACAGAACTAGAATTTCCATTTCCCATCCACATCATAAATGAGATCATCACACAGCAGTGACTCCTTGCACAACACTTTAAAGTGAGTGTGCACAGACAGAATCTGTGGCTGGGGCCCAACACACTGAAAGGTTATCCTATACTGGCTTACGAAGGATGCATCTCACACACACACACACACACACACACACACACACACACACACAGAGTGGATTTACAGCTCTACCAGAAGTCACATAACCTATGGCTAAGTCTATAAAATTTATGAATAAACTACTAAAATAGCCTCAAGCAGAAGTGTCAGAAAATACTGCTCCTTTTATACCACTTTGGAAATAAACTCCATTCATTGGGAAAAGTAACAGCATGTGATGCTTTGACAACATCAAAAATAATATTTAAGAATTTAGAAATCCTCTGGCACATGGTTCCATATCCCAAAAAGGATTAACATCTGAATCCAGTTCTTAAAATCTGAATTCAGAGGGCTGCTCAAGCTGCCCATGTGGCTTCTGTCCCAGCATGGGGCTCACACGTGTGCAGCTTTGTCAGAGCAAGTCACCAGCCTGCTGTAGCTGCTCTTCCTTGCACTTTCACTTACAGGAGATGCGTTATTAGCACACTAGATCAAGTGCATTATGCAGCAGTTTCCTGCCTTCAGGACAGAGTGCCAACTTGCAGAGCAGTTAGCAGATGCGGAGGCAGGTTGGGGTATAGAAGTGGATGGCACTGCTGTGCAAATGAAAATACCAAAGGAAACTCAAAACTGAAAGAAGAAATAAGGTAGAACTAGCTGTTTCCTTACAGTGAATAAGGGGCCTGGTTCGCGCTGCCCCCTGGGCCCTGTGGGAGGTGAGTGTGGGTACGCTGCAGAGGCAGTTGGCTCTGTCTGCACCAGGGTCATTGGTGCCTAGTAGTGCAGCTTGAGTCTCTGGGCTCCTGGCGATGACCAGCCTGCATCCCACTGCCATGAGCACAGCTAGAGCTATATGTATCCTGTGGCCATTCACTCACTCACAGAGGCATCCTAAGTTTGAAAAAGGAGAAATATTGCCACGATGTTTACACCACCCAGAGCACACTTTGGTTTCCTTCAGAATAATATAGAAATAAGATATTCAGGATAAAATAAGGGGATGGTCTGAGGGAAATTTAAAAAGTAGAAAGAAGAAGAATCCCCCATCATATGTATCAACTTAAGGGGAAAAGCAGGGGCTGAGGCAGGGAGGGAGAGAAAGGAAATAATTGTCAAGAGAAAAAAAAGTGAATTAAATGAAAGGAATGCTAGGTAACTTTGGAATTATTTCTTCAGATTCTTAGGTTTCCTTCTAGCGTTTCCTGTCAGCTGTCTGGCTATCTACCAGGGAAAAGAAAAATCTCCTTATACTATTCCTGTGGGAATCTGAATTTTAAGTATGAAAAATAACAATGCTCCACAGGCCAGAGAAGGAAATGGTAAAATTCCTAAATGACTAGAGTTGCAAGATCAAGAAGAGTGTAAAATTTTGTGTTTTTCCACTTTTCAGTCTGGTAATGCCCAAGATACATCTGTCTGCCATGAGTAGCATCACATTCTGGTGAAATTACACATCTACTAAGTATTTTGCTAAATCACCAACCCTGTGCATTCAGTAAAGTGTGGGAGTTAAGGATTTGGGGTCTTCAGCCAGCCAGACTACACTTCAATTCGAGCTCCTCTCTATCTCTGTGACCCTGGCAAGTATTCAAATATCCTGAGCCTCGGTTTTCCTCATCTAGAAAATAGGAAAAATAACAGCACTTCCCTCATAAAGTTACGTGGATTAAGTTAATTAATACACTTAAAGTATTTGGAATAGTACCTGGCACATAGTACGGACACAATATATGTTAGCTATTATTATTATTACTGTCATTACAGCAGTGATATTTATGTTACTTCCAGATCTTCCAGATAATAGGAATCTTTTGTTTTTAAAATTAATTTCTCTAAGTTCTAGGGGAAATTAATCATCCAGATACTTATGATATGACATAGAAAACTTCATGAAAACAATTAGAAATTTTACTTTTCATTTCTCAATACACACATATAAATTTAATTACATATTAATTATATATGGGTGTATTATAAATATATAAAATATGTGGTTTATTTTTATATATTTAATTATACATATAATTTTAATTTTTTATTGCCAGCCTGTAGATCCTAGTGGAGTTGACTAAAAAAAAGAGATATAACTTAGTTGAAAACAGACAATAAACTAGTTTTTGTAGAGTTGAGGTTAAGTATAGCTCTAGTTTCTAGCCATTCCGTTAAAAACTAGGGAACAGAGGCCAGTGGGATCCAGCACTTTCCCTGGAAAACATGAGGCAATCTCCTGGGTGAATGAAGGACTATTATTTGTCACAGTCTGTTTTCAGGCTGTCCTATTGATATTTCCCTCCATTCTACTCTTTCAATTTCCTTTTCAAATGTTGGTTCATGTGTGAAAAGCCGTTGAACTGATTACAAGACAAATATTATATAAGAAAAAAACATATTCACATGCCATCCACTATACTTGTCATAATTCTCTCCCATGCCTCTTTTTCTTCAAAAACCACCTCAATTCTCTCACGGAATTTACCTTGAATAAGTTGAAAGCAAAAGTATTTTCCCACCTACCATAACCATAACCAGTATACCTTTCACACCCTGGAATAGAAGATGAAATAAACATGAAAAGACATCATATAGTAGTCACTCTATGCATCTATTTTCTTAGAATTTAGGCTCCAACAGGTCTGAGACGGTGTCTTCTGAAAATTGTGGATGTCCAATAAATATGATTTGAAATGTATCCCCTCTTGCTGGGAGGACTAAGGCTGTCTATGTCACTAGCCTTATTCCAGGCTACCACTGCTGGAGGATGCTTATTCCTCATTATATTTCCACTTGCTTCTGTTTCCCTGTTTTCTTCCAGACCACAGTCAAGGCCAGAAAGCTCCTCAGTCTGCTCTTGACTCAGCTAAGGTACCTCCTCCCTCCTTCATATTGCCTGCTATTAAACAGAGCTTTTTATAGTGCCCAGACTGTGTCAGCCTTCTCAGATGAATTACTTTTTCTGGGAAAAAAAAGGAAATAAAATGATTCATGATCTTGACCCTTGGGGCTGGAAAGTAATGTCTCATTGAGTGAAAAGGCAGCATAAAACTTTAGAGAGACTGTAGTTTATATTTCAGCTCATACCTGTTAACTTTCCAGAAGTTGGTGGAAATTATTGTGAAAAAACAAGAAAGAATTTGGCCATGTTGTGTGGAAACAGTAATAAAAAACTATTCTGTATATAAAAAATTAAGGAAAACAATTATTACTTGTCCAGCTACTAGTAGGGCTCAGTCATTGCTTCATTTATTCATTCAGGAAATAATAATCTCTTTGGGAAAAGTTTATTTCAAAACATCACCCCTAATAATTCTTTTGTCATCTTATTTATATGAAGTAGACATACTAATCCTAGCACCAAAAGACAAAAATGTGCAAGTAAAAAATACTAGATTAAATCAGAGTGTATGGAATGAGGTCAAATTATTTTACCAATTTGAATATCAAAATTCTTAATAACTAATCAAACAGAGAAGAAGAGGAACAGAAAGACTGTCTAGTTACCCTTATGTTTTTGCATTTATTAAAAAAAATATGTCATACATTATTTCAACAGGAAAACGTAGTGTATTTATTATTTTAAATGTTGCTGAACTTTCTCCATTTTGTATCTTTAGAATTCTACTCCTTCGTCCATTTACATATAAATATTTATTAAATATCCATTTTGTGCAATGCAATAATATAAATAAAACAATTTACAAATAAAACAACTTGTAAATTTATAAATTTACAAATAAAACAAACAATTCCTACCACAATGAGCTCACATTTTAGAAGGCAAACAAGTAAACAAAAATGGCAATAAAATATATAAAGTATATATAAAGTAGAATAATAGAGATTTCACAGGGTCAGAGATGGCTCAAGGAAGGAGTAATTCTCCCAGGGGAGTTAGTAGGTGAAAATGAATAGATTGTATCAGACAGTCTAGGTAGTGAAGAACATTCTAGGAAGAAAATAAACCATATGCATAAAGACATGGACACATGAACCAACATGAAGTGTCTTAGGAACAGCAAGCCAATGTTATGACTGGAGCATGTGGGCAGAAGGCAGATGATGAGGCTGCAATTTGCCAGGGCTGTAGTCACAGAGGGTTGAATGCAGTGTCAAAAAACAGAGCCAGCTCCATTTGCACGTGACCTGTGCAGGGCCCCACACTTAGAAAGGCTCCATGCCTGGTTGAATGCTCTGCTGTCACCATTTCAGATTTTTGAACTAGAGACCCTACATTTTCATTTTTTACTGGGCCCCACAAAATATGAACCTAACTCATGTTAAGGAGTTTAATCAGTAAGTATTTCTAGAAAAAAATAAAGAGAGAAATAAAAAAAATAAAGACATCCTGCTTAGATTATTTGTGGTTGTCTGACTTTAACAAACGTTGGTTAGTATACACGAATGACAACAATTCTCAAAAGAAGGAAGAGAAATTTCTGAAAGACTGCTCCTGACCAAATCTTCTAATGGAGAAAACCAGTTAATTGACTGTAATTCTTGGCCTTTTCTGCTGATTCTTGTTCACATTCAGGTTTGAAATTATGCTTCAGTTCATTACTCTACAAACTTCTAAATAGTCTCTGGGATTATCTTTATAAAAACAAGCCCTTCAAATAGCACATGTAAAATCATCTGGCATTCCCTTTGCCAGAACCTACAATATTTTATTCCCATCCTCCTAATTCAACCCACTTTCCACTTAGAATCTTAAACAACAATATGTAAGGTTACGGATGAGCTTTTGTTTACATTCTAGTTGTGCAATAGTATACATTATTTTTTATCTATGGAATGACAAATTAAGTAAAGATCTTACTGAAATTATTCATAACTAATTTACCTATCTTTAAAATGAAAGTCCTTGGCCCGAAAAACAATGTTTAATTCATCTCCAGAAGTCATTTTGAAATGAATCCCATATCTTCCTTTTACTCGAAGCATCACATTTATTCAACTCACCATCTGTTTGAATAAGAAAATATAATTTCTCCATATATATTATTCTCAGCTGTTTTTCCACCACAACCCTGGATCAACACAGACAATATATTTTAGTTTTTCATTTTGTTTTGTTTTTATTGAAATACAAAATTTATGAAGCACACAAACCTTAAGCATTCATGTCAATAAATATATACAGGCATAGCTCACTTTATTGTGCTTCACTTTATTGCACTTTGCAGATACTGCATTTTTTACAAATTGAAGATTTGTGGCAACCCTGTGTTGAGCAAGTCTATCAGTGACATTTTTCCAACAGCATTTGCTCACTTGTGTCTCTGTGTCACATTTTGGTAATTCTCACAATATTTCAAACTTTTCATTACTGTTACATTTTTTATGGTGATCTGTGATGAGTGATCTTTGATGTTACTATTGTAATTGTCTGGGGGCATCACAAACTCTGCCCATATAAGACAGCAAACTTAATTGATAAATGTGTGTGTTCTGACTGTTCCACTGACTGGCTATTTCCCCATTTCTCTCCCTATCCTTGGGCCTCCCTATCCCTGAGACACAGGAATACTGAAATTAGGCCAGTTAATAACGCTACAATGGCCTCTAAGTGTTCAATTGAATGGAAGAGTCGCATATCTCTCACTTCAAATCAGAAGCTAGAAATGATTAAGCTTAGTGAGGAAGGCATGATGAAAGGTGAGATGGGCTGAAAGCTAGGCCTTTTGTGCCAAAGAGTTAGCCAAGTCGTGAATGCAAAGGAAAAGTTCTGGAAGGAAATTAAAAGTGCTACTCCAGTAAACACATGAATGATAAGAAAGCAAAACAGCCTTATTGCTGATTTAGGGAAAGTTTTAGTGCTCTGGATAGAAGATCAAACCAACCACAACATTTCCTTAAGCCAAAGCCTAATCCAGAGCAAGGCCCTAACTCTATGCAATTCTATGAAGGTTGAGAGAGGTGAAGAAGCTACAAAAGAAAAGTTCGAAGCTAGCAGAGGTTGGTTCATGAGGTTTAAGGAAAGAAGCCATCCCCAAAACATAAAAGTGCAAGGTGAAGCAGCAAGTGCTGATACAGAGGCTGCAGCAACTTATCCAGAAGATATAGCTAAGATAATTAATGAAGGTGGCTACACTAAACAACAGATTTTCAATGTAGACAAAACAGCCTTCTATTGGAAGAACATGCCACCTAGGACTTTCATAGCTAGGGAGGAGAAGTCAATGCCTGACTTCAAAGCTTGAAAGGACAGGCTGACTCTCTTGTTAGGGCCTAATGCAGCTGGTTATTTTAAGTGGGAGCCAATGCTCATTTACCATTCCAAAAATCCTAGGACCCTTAAGAATTATGCTAACTCTACTCTGCCTGTACTCTATAAACGGAACAGCAAACCCTGGATGATAGTACATCCGTTTACAACATGGTTTACCAAGTATTTTAAGCCCATTTTTGAGACTTACTCCTCAGAGAAAAAGATTCTTTTCAAAATATTACTGCTCATTGACAATGCACCTGGTCACCCAACAGCTCTAATGGAGATGTACAATGAGATTAATGTTGTTTTCATGCTTGCTAACACAACATCCACTCTGCAACCCACAGATAAAGGAGTAATTTCAAGCCTTATTATTTAGGAAATACATTTCATAAAGCTACTGCTGTAGATAGTGATTCCTCTAATGGATCTGGACAAAGTAAACTGAAAATCTGGAAAGGATTCACCATTCTAGATGCCATTAAGAATATTTGTGATTATGAGAAGAGGTAAAAATATCAACATTAACAAGAGTTTGGAAGAAATTGATTCCAACTCTCATGGATGACTTTGAAGGGTTCAAGACTTCAGTGGAGAGAGTAACTGTAGATGTGGTGGATATAGCAAGAGTTTTACAGACAAGAAAAACCTAAAGGAGTTCATCACCACTAAACTAGACTTACAATAAATGTTAAAGGGACTGATTTAAGTGGAAAAGAAAAGGCCACAAGCAGGAACAAGAAAATTATCAAAGAAAAAATATCACTGGTAAGGGCAAGTATATAGTAAAGGTAGTGGATTGACCACCTATAAAGCTAGTATGAAGGTCAAAAGACAAAAATACTAAAATTATCTATATCTACAAAAAGCAATTAAGGGATACACAAAATTAAAACAGGTAAAATATGTCAAAAACATAAAAAGGGGGTGGGGGTAAAATGTAGGGCTTTTAGTGTGAGGTCAAACTTAAGATACCATCAACTTAATATAGATTGCTTATATTCATACATTATTATATATGAACCTCATGGTAACCACAAACCAAAAACCTATCAGAAATATACAAAAAAATAAAGAGAAAGGAACCCAAACATAACACTAAAGAAAGTCATCAAATCACAAGGGAAGAGAGCAAGAGAAGAAGAAAGGAACAAAGAATAACTATAAAAACATCCAGAAAAAAAGGAACAAAATGGCTACAAGTACATACCTATCAATAGTTACTTTAAATGCAAATGGACTAAATCCTCCAGTCAAATGACATAGGGTGGCTGAATGGATAAGTAAGCAAGACCCTAATATATGCTACATACAAAAGACATACTTCAGACCTAAAGACACTCAAAGACTGAAAGTGAAGGGGTGAAAAAAGATATTCTATGCAAATGGAAAAGAAAAGAAAGCTAGGGTAGCAGTACTTATATCAGACAAAATAGACTTTAAAACAAAACTGAAACAAGAGACAAAGGAGGACATTACAAATGATAAAGGTAACAATCCAACAAGAGGCTTTAACACTTGTAAATATTTATGCATCCCATATAGGAGTACCCACATACATAAAGCAAATATTAACAGACATAAAAGAGAAAATTGACAGCAACACAATAATAGTAGGGGACTTTAACACCCCATTTATATCAATGGATAGATCATCCAGACAGAATATCAATTAGGAAACGTTGGCCTTAAATGACACATTAGACCAGATGAACTTAATAGATATATACAGAACATTCCATCCAAAAACTGCAGCATATACATTCTTTTGGAATGCACATGGAATATTTTCCAGAGTTGATCACATTTTAGGCCACAAAACAAGTCTCAATAAATTTAAGACTGAAATAATGTCAAATGTCTTTTCCTACCACAACAGTTTGAAACTAGAAATCAAGTACAAGAAGAAAACTGGAAAAGTCCTAAATATGTAGAGATTAAACAAAATGCTACTGAACAACTATTGGATCAATAAAGAAATCAAAGGAGAAATCAAAAAATACCTAGAGACAAATGAAAATAAAAATACAACACACCAAAATCTATGGGATACAGCAAAAGCAGTACTAAGCGGGAAGTTTATACTAATAGAGGCCCACCTCAAGAAACAAGAAAACTTTCAAATAAACAATCTAACATTATACCTAAAGGAGCTAGAAAAAAGAACAAATGAAGCCCAAAGTCAGTAGAAGGAAGGAAATAATAAAAATCAGAGCACAGATAAATGAAATAGAATCTAAAAAGGCAATAAAAAAAAGATCAATGAAACTAACAGCTGGTTCTTTCAAAAGAGACACAAAATTGACAAACTTTTAGCTAGACTCACTAAGAAAAAAAGAGGGAAGACTCAAATAAATAAAATCAGAAACAAAAGAGAAATTCCATTATAATTTGGAATCCATTATATACCACACAAATGCAAAGGATTATAAGAGAATACTATGAAAAGCTATATGCCAAAAAATTGGATAACCCAGAAGAAATGGATAAATTCTTAGAATTATAAACTTTCCAAAACTCAATCAAGAAGAAATGGAGAATCTGAATAGACCAATCACTAGTAAGGAAATTGAAACAGTAATCAAAAATCTCTCAAAAAAGCAAAAGTCCAGGACCAGATGGCTTCCCCAGTGAATTCTATTAAACATCCAAAGATTTAATACCTATCCTTCTCAAACTCTTCCAAAAAATTGAGGAGGAGAGGACACTTTCTAACACATTTTACGAGGCTAACATTACTCTGATACCAAAACCAGACAAGAACAACACAAAAAAAGAAAATTACAGGCCAATATTGCTGAGGAACATAGATGCAAAAATCCTCAACAAAAATATTAGCAAATTGAATACAACAATACATTAAAAGAATCACACACCACAATCAAGAGGGATTTATTCCAGGGATGCAAGGATGTTGCAACATTCGCAAATCAATCATAATATACCACATTAAAGAAAATGAAGAATAAAAATCACATGACCATCTTGATAGATGCAGAGAAACCATTCAACAAAATTCAGCATCCATTTATGATAAAAAAAAAACTCCAAATAAAATGGATATAGAATGGAAGGACCTCAACATAATAAATGCCATATATGACAAACCCACAGGTAACATCATACTCAATGGTGAAAACTGAAAGCTATACCTTCAAGAACAGGAACAAGACAATGATGCCCACTTTCGCCACTCTTATTCAACACAGTGTTGGAAGTCCTAGCCAGAGCAATTAGGCAAGAAAAATAAATCAAAGGAATCCAAATTGGAAAGGAAAAAGTAAAACTGTCACAATTTCAGATGACATGATTTTAATATATAGAAAACCCTAAGGAATCCACCAAAAAACTTTCAGAAATAATAAATGAATACAAAGTCACAGGGTACAAAACCAATATACAAAAACCAGTTGTGTTTCTATACACTAACAATAAACTAGCAGAAAGAGAAATCAAGAATACAATCCCATTTACAATCGCAACAAAAATAATAAAATACCTAGGAATAAATTGAACCAAGGAGGTAAAAGGCCTATACACTGAAAACTATAAAACACTGTTGAAAGAAATTGAAGACACAAAGAAATGAAAAGATATTCTGTGCTCATGGACTGGAAGAATTAGCATAGTAAAAATGTCCATATTACCTAAAGCAATCTACAGATTCAATGCAATCCTATCAAAGTCCCAAAAACATTTTTCAGAAATAGAACAAAGAATTCTAAAATGTATATAAAACAACAAAAGACCCTGAATAGCCAAAGCAATCCTAAGGAAAAAGAGCAAAGCTGGAGGTATCACACTCTCTGATTCCAAAGTATACTACACAGCTATAGTAACAAAAACAGCATGGTATTAGCAGGAAAACAGATACACAGATCAATGGAACAGAAATGACAGCCCAGAAAAAAGCCCACACATTTATGGACAGCTAATTTTTTACAAAGGAGCCAAGAACACACAATGGAGAAAGGAAAGTCTCTTCAATAAATGTTGCTGGGAAAACTGGACAGCCATGTGCAAAAGAATAAAAGTAGACCACTATCTTACACCATACACAAAAATTAACTCAAAAAGGATGTAAAGAATGTAAACCATAAAAACTCCTAGAAGAAAACATATGGACTACACTCTTTGACATCAGTCTAAGCAGTAACTTTTTGAATATGTCTCCTCAGGCAAGAGAAACAAAAGAAAAAATAGACAAATGGGACTATAGCAAACTAAAAAGCTTCTGCATGGCAAAAGAAACCATCAATAAAACAAAAAGACAATCTATCAATTGGGAGAAGGTATTTGCAAATAATATATCCAATAGGGGGTTAATATCCAAAATACATAAAGAACTCATACAACTCAAGAACAAAAAAACAAACAACCTGATTACAAAAATTGGCCAAGGATCTGAACAGAAATTTTTCCAAAGGAAATATGCAGATGGTCAACAGGCATATGAAAAGATATTCAACATCACTAATTCTTAGAGAAATGCAAATCAAAACTATAATGAGGTAGGAACTATCTCATACAGATTAAATAAAATAATCCAGGGGCCGGCCTGGTGGCGCAGCGGTTTAGTTCGTGCTTGGCAGCCCAGGGTTCGCCGGTTCGGACCCCGGGCGCCCGCCGACGCACTGCCTGTCAGCCAAGCTGTGGCGGCATCCCTTATAAAGTAGAGGAAGATGGGCACGGATGTTAGCCCAGGGCCAGTCTTCCTCAGCAAAAAGAGGAAGACTAGCAACGGATGTTAGCTCAGAGCTGGTCTTCCTCACAAAAAAAAAATAATAATAATCCAAACTACCTGCTTAGTATGGTGTCTGGCACAAGGTAGACGCTCAAGAAATGCCAACTATTATTTTATAAATATACCTCATATATATGTATATATACATATTTATTTACATATCTATACATATATATTTATTTACATGTATATTTACCATTTCTATCACCAACACCCTGATTTACATCCTTATTACCATAACTTTGACGTATGGCAGCATTTTCTTAACTGTTCACAATGATTATTGTGCATATGACTTATGTCTACTAGTAGATCAAAAGATCATGTAAAAATAGTACAATGGACTTTGCAGTTAAAGCTCCAACTTCCATTCTACCCTAGATAATTCATCTAAGCCACTCAGGACAATTCCATTCCTTTTGCTACTAATTGGTCCAGAAGGGGCATATGACTCAATTCCCATCAATGAGACAAGAAAGAAAGACCGTGAAGGGCTACTCACTTATTTCTAAGACAGAACCATAGAAAGATATGATCCATCTTCCCTTGGATATCATGTCAGAATGTGGCAGCCATGTTGCCATCAGCCAGAGGAAGAGATCTTCACTAGGCATGGCAGAGTGGATAGATAAAAAGAACCCAAGTTCATGATGAAACCGTTGAGCCACTGAGTCAAACTTGGTGTCTAACCTACCTCAGGAATTCCTGTCTTATGAAGTATTAAGTGCACTTACTAAGCCACTATGAGCCCCTACAGAAACATCAGTGACTTCTAGTTAGTGGGTGCTTGGTAAATATTTCTTAAAGGCATAAAAAACCAGTAGAAGGATGTCATCCAAGGTGAGAGGATGATTAGTACTATATATATCCATTGAATAAATTATTATTATTATTATTATTTGCAGGGAAAGATTTGCTCTGAGCTAACATCTGTTGCCAATCTTCCTCTCTTTCTTTTTTTTCTCTCCAAAGCCCTAGTACATAGTTGTATATTGTAGTTGCAAGTCCTTCTAGTTCTTCCATGTGAGCCACTGCCACAGCATGGCTACTGACAGACGAGTGGTATGGTTCCATGCCTGGGAACAGAACCCAGGCCACTAAGGTAGAGTGTGCTGAGCTTTAACCAATGGGCCATCAGGACCGGCTTGAATAAATTATTTTTAAGGCAGCACTAAGAGGAATAAGAGTTACTGTCAGATCATACATCATATTGTAATCAGTGCCATTTAAGTGACTAAAGCATTGAAACTCTGTCACTTTAACAAGTAACTCTTTGATATAAAGAGGCTTGCACTTGAAATCAAAAGACCTGGGCCCAAGAATCAGTTGTGTACAACTTTGGATAAATAAAACAGATGAGAAAGATAATATTAAACAATAACACATCACATTTATCAAATACTTAACATATAACAGATACTGTGCTAAGCTCTGTGCAAACATTATGTCATTTAATTTTTATAATGACCCTACAAAGTAGACATTATATTATGCCCATTTTTAAAAGTGAAAAAATTGGCCATTAAGAAGCTAGCTTTGGGTAACAGAAACATAAAGAATTTGAGCAATTCCTGCTGATGATAATAATTATTTAAACTGGGAACAATTATTAAAAACAACTATTTGAGGATATTGGAAAAGGACCAAAGGCAGGCAGAATCTTGAGAAGAATTTACTCTTGAAGAGTGTTACTGAATTTGATAATAACTGAATTTGTGGCATTCTAACCTGGAGGGTGCTCCCCAGTGACCCCTTCCCAACCCTGGAGACAGAAAATTACACCTTGGCTAGAGGTTGCAGATGACAGAGCTAAGTGCAACAGAGCAGCTATACGTTTAAGGGGTAAATTTTGAAAGCACGAGAACTGTACGAAGGCTGAGATCTAAAATCTTAGTATAAAATTTGCCCAAAAGCATTCCTGGTTGCTGAACTACACAGGTGCAGAAGACACATCCATGGAAACCAGCCTAAAATAGCAGCTGCAGCAAGCCAAAGAAAAACTGAGCAAAGACAGCAGCTGCTACACACTGCATTGGAGACAGCATTCACAGTTCAAGTCCAGGCAGGTTAATTGCCTATTGTAGCAAAAATCCAACAATCTTCAGAAAAATAAAATTTTACTGTGACATATTATCTATATTTATCACTTTTCAAACAAAAATTACTGAGTATGCAAAGAAATAAGAAAGTGTGATCCTTTCTCAGGGGGGAAAACAGAGTCAATAGCAACTGGGCCCAGATGTTGGATTGAGCAAACAAAGACTTCAAAGCAGCTATTATAAGTATATTCAAAGAACTAAAGGAAAATATACCATTAATGAGGGAACAGACAAGGAATCTCAACAGAGAAATGGAAACTGTATAAAAAGAAGCAAAAAGAAATCCTAGAGCTGTAAAGTGCAATAAATGAAATGAAATATTTAGCCGACGTGTTCAATGATAGGTTTGAAGTGACTAAAGAAAGAATCAGTATACCTGAGAAAAGATCAATAAAAATATGCACTCTAGAAATTAAAAACAAAATTGAAGAAAATTTTTAAAAGCCTCAGAGACTTACGGAAAAAGATATAATATCCAATATGCATACAATCAGAATTCCAGAAAGAGATGAGAGAGTGAAAGAGGCAGAAAAATATTTGATGAAATCATGGCCAAAATTTCCCCAATTTAGTGAAAAACTTAACTTAGAGATCCAGGAAGCTCAACAAACCCTAAAGAGAGTAAAAACACACTTTTTGCACATAAAAAACAATGGCTGAAATCCAAAGAAAACATCCTGAGAGCAGCAAAAGAAAAAAAAATGACACATTACACTGAAGAAACAATATGATTATTGGCCAACTTCCCAATGAAAATGGAGGAAGACCACTGCAATAAGGCAAGAAAAATAAATAAAAGGCTTACAGATTGGAAAGGAAGAAAAAAAATCTCTAGTGAGTGAAATATGTGTGTGTATGTGTGTGTGTGTACATTTCCTTTTTAAAAAACTCATAATAAGCACTTTTATCAAGGTTACAGGATAATAGATCAACACACAAAAACCAATATGTGTTGTATTTCTTTTTAATTTATAATTTATTCTTTTAATCAATTTATCATTGTAAAATTTATGATGAAAATGTCACAGAACTCATAACTCAGATAAATTACTCCTTTCTTTTCCACTCTTGAACTCCAAAACAGCCATTGCAGAACTTAAAACATTCATCCAAAAACTTCTACAGGAACATATATATTAGAATATGGTACCACATAATTTTTCTAATCTGAACATAAAAATTCTTTGACAAGTTAATGATAGAATAGAATATGTTTTGCCTTTCTACTATGATAGCCTCATGACTTGAAGATCTAAGAACAGAAAGGATGGGAAGAGGGAATGAGAGTGAAGGAAAGAAGAAAGGAGGGAAGGAAAGAAGGAAAACCTTGTTAGTTGTACGGGTTAAGTTCAACAAAAGAATGTTTCTTAATTATCTGCAAGAATAACAACAAAGGCCCATGGCCCTAGGGGCTTGTTATTAAGACAATAGGATTGTCTTTGATTAAGGAGTAATTATGCTGGGGCTAAGGTTTAAGATATATGCCAAAGCTTTTTTATTATTGCCTTAATAATTTAATTTTAATAACACTATCTCCTACAACTGACTGTTTAATCTAAATGAAAATAAATATTTGTTCTTGCCTCTCTCTCTCTCCAAATTCAAAATGTGGTCATAAAATATAAAGACCAAGATAACAGAAAGTACATTATAAATTTTATTTGCTCTTACAATTGAGAAATTGTTTTGAAAATATTTTGCACAAAAATTTCTCTTTCTATCCCAGAAACCATAATTATTTTATGAGGTATTATATGTTTGCTTCTAAAATAAAACCTTCTTGGCAACAAACATTCATTCCTCTTGAGTTTATGGTGTATTTTAATTATACTAACAAAACTACAACATAACTCTCGGAAAAATTTAAAAAACAAAACAGCCTCTCCACGGATTGCCACTCCTGTAAAAACTGCTCTCAAAATAAAATCTTTTTAAAAATATAATTTAGTTTGAGCTTGGGAAAACTACCCCTCCGAGTCAAGGTTCAAAGAGAAAGAGCTCTGCCGGTGCTTCTGGGTATTTCCTCAGGAGCAGCCCAGTGACGGAGGGCTAGTTCAGCCGCCCACCCTGCCTGTTCCCTGCAGCTCCGGACAGAAGCCCTGGGTCAGGGTTTGCGCACAGCACTCTTGGCTGCCTGCTTTTAGTTCTCACCTTTAGACTCTTCAAAACACATCCAGAAAGCTGTCGTTGAAAAATCTCTGGTTCCCTGGGAATTTGAAGCCCCTCACGAGAAGCACTGTCAGGTTCCCTGCCGCTGGGTGGGGCCTGCGGCCCGGCCGGGGAAGCAGACCCCGCCGGGGCACCCACGGGGTCCGCAGGGGCTGCGCGCTCAGGTCCCCACGTGGAAGGAGCCCAAGGTTAACTAGCTTCCAGGACTTACTACACGTGGTGATCCCCCGACCCGCTGCCTTGGTTCCAGCTTCCTAACAACCAGGTGTTTGCCAGGTGATGAGCCGCCCCTCCCGCCCGCCCCCTGGTACCCGTGTTTGGGTAACGGCAGGCTGATATGGGACCGCCTGTGCAGGGCCAGGCGGCACATTTCACCCAGCACAGGGAGCAAACGGCCCTGGTGGCTCAGAGTCAGCCAGGTTTTCTTAATTGCATCCAGTGTTCTCTGGCGAGAATTTGCTCATCGCAGCGCCCAGCAGATGGCCGGCCCCGGGGCAGCCCTCAGTGGATAACGGGGTGACACCTGGAGAGCGGCCCAGGTCTCCCTGGTGGGGGCCCTGAGCAGTCAGCTCCCCCGACCTCACCGTGACAACTGCCTTCCGTGTCCTGGCCCTGCCCGCACAGCACCCCTGGCCTGGGAGGTAGGTGTCTTTCTGTTTCTCTGGTCTTCTTGCCCAGACATAAGGGTGCCCCCTCACCGCGGGGCTGTTGGTTTGCCCTCCGAGAGGGCCTGCCGGGGAGAATCCTGTCTCCTTCCCATCCGGGGCAGCACAGGCCGTGCGTGGGGAGCCCCAGGTCTACCGGGACCTCACCCAGCTGGAGGCGGGCACTAATTTGTATTCCTTCCTGTCTTCAGCTGGCATTTTTGGGAACACCTACTGGGTATGTGTCCCTGAATTAAGTGCTGTCGGTTCTGTGCTCTGCTTTTCTACTTAACCTCCTTCCCAGCACAGAAGGTCTCTTTTAAAAATGTTTTCAGTTAGAGCTTTTTCTCTTGTGTACACCATCATCAGTTCGGTCTGTTAAGGTGGGTACCAGCACCATCCCTTTTGCCCAGAGGGCAGCTCTTGCTCCCACAGCCTTAGATGACCTAACTTTGAGCAGAAATTCATGCACCAAGCTCATTGGAGAGAAGTGGAAGGTTCTTTGGGTGTTTATGATCCTTATTTACTTAGTCAAGTACTTGTTGGAGCCCATCTACCCTGTAACATGATGTCAACAGCCTTCCATAGAACCATCTTGGGAACGTCTGTGGGGGATGAGGGGTGTCGCACTCTCTTTTTTATCATTTGGTTTCATTTAAATGCAATAGAATATAATGGAATTATTGACTTGAACAGGTTCTTATCAGCTGGAGCTCACAGGAGCGAAGGAAGAGCCTCGAATTATTTAGTTCAGGCCAGCCCTATTATCTGAAGAGGTTTTGGGAACACTTTCTCTTTCTCCCAACCTCACCTTCACAGGAAACCCAACGTGGTTTCACTTTCTCCCCTGGGCCTGCTTTTTAAACACTCCAGTTTCCTTTGCCTGAGAGTCTCCCACTATCCCTGCCTCACCAATAGGACCTTTCCTAGCATCTCTGCATCCCAGGAAAGCACCATCTCCTTAGAGCCTCTGGCTTTGTAGCACTTGCAAGCAGCTAACCAAAACTGGCTGGGACCGGGACAGCTTTGTTTATAGCTTTAAGCTATTCCCGCAGGGGCAAGGTGTTCATGCCCATTGTGTGGAACAGTAGTCCTTTCTCGTAGGAGTCAAGCTCTATGACTGCTCTCAAGTACCGTGGCCCTCAGTTTGCCTGGGGTTTCTTAGAATGAAGCATGTTTGTGGCCTCCATCCTGATGTTAGAGAGGAGATGTTTGTCCCCTGGTGTTCTTGGTGAGCTGTTACTGCAGCTGGGAGGTCAACACACAGGCCTGCCCTGTGCTGGGAGAGGCAGGTCTGCCCAACCTGGGCATCCCCATCCTTCAGCATCACTATCAGAACACAGCGTAGCTGACCTGACTCTCCTGACCCAGCTCTGGCCCCATGGACATCCCAGGATATCTGTTCACCGTGACCCACAAGGGCAGATGAGGCAGTCCCTCAAAGAATAGCATGGCAGTTATGCTGGATCCTTGCAAGGTTGCAGGGGTTTCCGGTCCTTACCCTCCTGTCTTCTTGCTCTACAACCTACACATCCATTTAGGGCCAGTGTTGATGGATGGAGCAGGAAGCACTGCAGGACACTCACAGCATCACTCTGTTGCAGTCATCGTCTTCCTGGGCAACTCAGGGGAGCCCTCCTCCTAGGCGGTGAGCAGTGTATTTAAAGGAAGCCTGCCCTGCTCCAGTCTACCATTTTGACTCTCACTTTTTGGTGCAGACTAATGTTAACTTGTGACTGAAAAAGTGGTAATATGTAGATGTGGAAACTAAAGTGATAAGCCCGGGCAGTCCCCATGACCCAGCATTTATTAGGCTGAAGGTGTCGGCTTGACAGTAGTATGACAGCAGGAGATGGAGGGAAGGGCTCCATTTCATCTGTCTTCTGTTCTCACCTTACTAATAAACAGACCTAATTTTAAATACAGTATCATATAAATTTTAGGATTCTTCTATTTCTGTGGAAAATATTGGGAATTTGATAGGGATTGCGCTGAATCTATAGATTGCTTTAGGAACTATGGACATTTTAACTATGTTAATTTTTCCAGTCCAAAAGCTCAGAATATCCTTCCATTTCTTTGTGTCTTCCTCAATTTCTTTCAACAATGGTTTATAGTTTTCAGTGTACAGATCTTTCACCTCTTTGGTTAAGTTTATTCCTAGGTATTTTATTCTTTTTGTTGCAATTGTAAATGGGATTGTATTCTTAATTTCTCTTTCTGCTACTTCATTGTTAGTGTATAGAAACACAACTGATTTTTGTAGGTTGATTTTGTATCCTGTAACTTTACCATATTCATTTATTATTTCTAAAAGTTTTTTGGTTGATTCTTTAGGGTTTTCTGTATATAAAATCATGTCATCTGCAAATAGTGATAGTTTCACTTCTTCCTTTCCAGTTTGGATACCTTTATTTCTTTTTCTTGCCTGATTGCTCTGGCCAGGACTTCCAATACTATGTTAAATAAGAGTGGTGAAAGTGGGCATCATTGTCTGGTTCCTGTTCTTAGAGGGATGGCTTTCAGTTTTTCACCATTGAGGATGATATTAGCTGTGGGTTTGTCATAAATGGGCTTTATTATGTTGATGTACTTCTATACCCATTTTATTCAGAGTTCTTATCATAAACAGATGCTGTATCTTGTCAAATGCTTTCTCTGTGTCTATTGAGATGATCATGTGATTTTTATTCTTCACTTTATTAATGTGGTGTATCACATTGATTGATTTGCAGATGTTGAACCAGCCCTGCATGAATGAATCCCACTTGATCATGGTGTATGATCTTTTTAATGTATTGTTGTATTCGATTTGCTAGTATTTTGTTGAATAGCTAAAGGAATCCTGAGGGAAAAAGAACAAAGCAGGAAGTATCACACTCCTTGATTTCAAAATATACTACAAAGGTATAGTAACCAAAACAGCATGGTACAGGCACAAAAACAGACACACAAATCAATGAATAGAATCAAGAGCCCAGAAAGAAACCCACACGTCTATGGACAACAAATTTTCAACAAGGGAGCCAAGAACATATGATGGAGAGAGGAAAGTCTCTTCAACAAATGGTGTTGGGAAAACTGGACAGCCACATGCAAAAATTGAAAGTAGACCATTATCTTAGACCATACACAAAATTAACTCCAAATGGATTAAAGACTTGAATGTAAGACATGAAACTTATAGAAGAAAACATAGGCAGTACACTCTTCAACCTCAGTCTTAGCGACATGTTTTCAACTACCCTGTCTGACTGGGCAACGGAAACAATAGAAAAAATAAACAAATGGGACTACATCAAACTAAAAAGCTTCTGTACAGCAAAGGAAACCATCAACAAAACAAAAAGACAACCTAACAATTGGGAGAAGATATTTGCAAACCATATATCTGATAAGAGGTTAACATCCAAAATATATAGAGAACTCATACATCTCAACAAGAAAAAAACTAACAACCTAATTTAAAAATGGGCAAAAGACCTGAAAAGACATTTCTCCAAAGAAGATATACAGATGACCAACAGGCACATGAAAAGATATTCAACATCATTAACTATCAGGGAAATGCAAATCAAAACTACAATGAGATATCACCTCACACCCGACAGAATGGCTATAGTTAACAAGACAGGAAACAACAAGTGTTGGAGAGGATGTGGAGAGAAGGGGACACTCAGTGCAGACTGGTGCAGCCACTATGGAAAACAGTATGGAGATTCCTCAGAAAATTAAAAATAGAACTACCATATGATCCAGCTGTACCACTGCTGGGTATTTATCCAAAGAACATGAAAACATGAATGTGTAAAGATACATGCACCCCTGTGTTCATTGCAGCATTGTTCACAATAGCCAAGACTTGGAAGCGACCTGTGTGCCCATCAAGGGACGAATGGATGAAGAAGATGTGGTACTTATACACAATGGAATACTACTCCGCCATAAGAAACGATGAAATCCAGCCATTTGTGACAACATGGATGGACCTTGAGGGTATTATGGTAAGCAAAATAAGTCAGAGAGAGAAGGTCAGGTACCGTATGATGTCACTCATAAGTAGAAGATTAAAAACAACAAACAAACACATAGAGACAGAGATTGGATTGGTGGTTACCAGAGGGGAAGGGGGGAGGGAGGAGGGCTAAAGGGATGATGAGGCACATGTGTGTGGTGATGGATTGTAATTAGTCTTTGAGTGGTGAACATGATGTAATCTCTGCAGAAATGGAAGTATAATGATGTACACCTGAAATTCATACAATGTTATAAACCAATGTTACCGTAATAAAATAATTAAATAAAAATAAAAAGTAAAATAAATACAGCATCAGCATTAGGATTTGAGATACAGTTCCTAGAGGGTCCCAGGCCCTGGGATTTGTACAACAGTAAGAGGGAATGGGTCACATGGACACTGGGGCTGGGTAGGGGATGCATGGGTAGTGCAGGTCTGTGGCTGCAGGTGCCACAATCACAACCCCAGGCAGCATGAGGACCAAAGGGGCCGTAACACCACACAGAGATATGTCAGAGACCCAGCGGGGACCCTCATGGGCTCTTCCTCCCACTCTGCACACCCACGGTTACTGCCAGCCCCCACCACCAAAAGACTGTGGTGGGCAGGGGGGGCAGCTGTCCCGGGTGCCCAGGCCTGACCAGAGGGAGCAGGAAGGAAGAGAAAACACAGACTGGGTGTGTGGCCAAGGCGGGCGTCTAAGGGCCACTGTGAAGGGCTTGTGTGCTTATGAAGAGAATTGAACAGTGAACCGGACCCTGTTGAGTGTAAAAGTCTTAGAAGGTGTTTGGATCCCGTTACTTCCTTACATTTTCTCCTCTTGGCTTCACGTTCCCTGTATGTGAAACAGACAAGAAGCTCATGGGTATTTATTTTCCTGGTTAAGATTAGCCCTGCCTCTCAAGATGTGGTCAACTCCCAGGGCCCTCCTCAGACAGGCAGTGCCCGAGACAGTGGCCACCTACCTGTCTGTCCTGCCTGACCTCCAGGGACTGGGAATGCGGCCTCTATTTTATGCTCAGGACACTGACTCGATTGAACCACACACATCTTTCTCTCAGAAAAGTCCATCGTGCCTTCTGCCGGGCTGCTGACACTAACTGTTTTGGGAGAGCCTTGGAACATCTTCTCCATGTGGGCAGTTCTATAAATATGATGGGTTCACAAATAGAGAAGTGATTTTGATTTGGGGATGGTATTGATTTGCTACACATGAAATGGGAGTTCAAAAAAAATCCAAAGACTCTGTAATGAATTGTAAAGACTTAATGATTAGTACTGTGTAATGAATCAAACCGCTGTACTTTTATACCATATATGCCTTTCCATCATAGGACCAGAAGCTTCTAAATAAAACCAGATGATTTCTTGCCTAAAAAAAGGAGAGAGAGCGAGAGCTCTGAGAATTACAACTAAATTCGTATAAACTATCTTTCTTAATAGCGTGAAAGATAGCTGGTCTTCATCAACATCAACAACAATGACAGCTGAGCACCGTTCTAGAGGCTGTGCAGGTGAAAGGAGTGTAAGGCAAGGTTCTTGGTCTCAGGAACTCATAACCTGGGTGAGGCATAATGAAGATACATGTGAAAAATCTGACTACAACATAAAGGTCTACACACTATGCTATCTTCAGTACCTTATATCTTCGTCTCTAATGCATGCATCTATCTTGTCTAGACATTCCAATTTATTGAAAAATATTTGGAATATTTTTATCTCCACCCTCCCCCCTACACACACATCTGAAGATAAAATATACTTGAAAATCATAACATCCTCTTCAGAGAAGAGTATAGTATGTTCTTTAAAATATACTCTATGTCCCAAGTTTGGTGTAGTAAACTTTTAATAACTATTGGTTTTAACATGCAGAATCATCACCCAACTTTCCAAAAGACTATTCAATGCTTTCCTGCTTTCTTTTTTAGGTAAAACATTAATGTTGTTGTGAGTTAATAAATATAGGAACTGTACACAGAAATTAGCAGAAATCTGGAAGCTTGCAAGCTTAGACACAAACTACATACAGCAAATATTTTCTACATAGGCAATTTTCAATGTGTGTAATTTAGTGTAAACACTTCAGCATATGCAGTGTGATGTGGAGTGTATTACTTAGGCTAAACTGTAACCCAAATGCTAATCTAGATTGGATAATACACTGGTGTTCTTGTCAGGGAGCCTACAATCCAACGGTGGCACTACAAGGGATCTGTTCTCTGTATGGTGATCAACAGCCAACCTTTGTAACTGTGCATATGCAACATCAGAAATGGGTTTCTATAAGTGAAAATAGTGGTCTGTTAACTGGCATGATGAAAGTTAGAAACTGACTTCCTTGATGAAACTTAAAAAATGTGAATTGGCTAAAATTACTTTAAAGGCATTCTCCACCCTTAAATGAATCAGGTAAAAGAACCCAAGGAGCCCTATACCATTTATCCTTAGGGATGACGCTTAAATACTGCTGTGCCCAGCTGTGAACTCTGGAGAATTCTGTTTCCTGATAGGTTACAAAGGACACAGAAGCCACTGCCCAAATTTTGAATAAGCAGGTGATCTATAAGAATGGTGGGATCCTGCCTCTGGAATCTGGGCATTAATCTTGAATGAACCCTCCCTGAAATGTAGTGTCAGAGCACCTTTAAAAGGACTGAGAATTGGGCCTCTCGTCAGCCTACAGAACAGACTGTGTGAAGGGTTCCACTGATACTTAGGTCTTTTTCCTTGGCTTTAGCAATTAATTCAGACAGCATAAGATTACGGTTTGGTATGGCACAAATTATTGTAGTAAACAATGCTATTAATAATAGCTAATACTTCGAAAGCATTCACCACATGCCAGGCACTGTTCTGTGTCCAGGAGTCAGCAAACTTTTTCTTAAAAGATCAGATAGTAAACATTTTAGGCTTTATGCCAAGAGGCAAAATTGAGGATATTATGTAGGTACTTATATAACCATTTTCAAATGCAATCATTTAAAAAATGTAAGAAGCATTCTTAGTTCATGGGTCATGAAAAGACAGGCAGCTGGCTGGATTTGGCCCATGGACTGTAGTTTGCCTTGTTCTAAGCACTTTACGTATATTAGCTCATTTAATCCTTTCAACCACCTATGAAGCAGGTAGTATTGTACCCCTATTTTAGGAATAAGGAAATCGAAGCAAAGAGAAGTTAAGTTACTTTCTGAGGTCAGACAGCTATGTTCTATTAGTGTAGTGTAAATAATAGAGTCTAGTATAATGGAGGTCATTTTCTCTCTGTGCATATCCTTCTTTTGAAAACTCATATACCACTTTCCTGCCAACAGAAAAAGACACATTGATTGGAATATCCCTCTGGTTGAATAATCTCTCTTTCTGACATTAAAAATGCTGGGTGACTGAGAAGCATGCTGGGGGCTACGTTACAGGGTGAAGGTATGGGAGAAAGTCGAGCCTTTTCTCTACCTGTTACCAACCTTTCATAAGCTTGCTCAGCCTCCTTTAATGTCCTCATTTTCTCAGCTGTACAAAGAGCCAAGGTCAGACATTTGGTGACAAGCCACAGAAGGCAAAGAGTAAAGAGGACCCTCCTCCCTTTAGAGCTGGCAGGCAGGAACTCTTGTTCCCTCTGTAAAATAATGAAGCTTTTATCAAGGGCCTCCCAATGCAAATAACAGTGCAAGATTTATGTTTCCAGGTGGCACATCACAGTAGTTCATCTTTATGTAACCCAGTGATTAGTGCACAACAGAAATTGAAGCTAAATCATCTGTGAGTTTGTCTTTAGGCCTTGCTGATGACATCAGACCAATGTCTAGGATAACCAATGACATGCTCTTATGCGTGGAAGAGAAGATTAAGCTTTACTGTCTCTAAAAGGAAATGTCAGAGGCAGAAAACAGAGAGATTACTTTGGGTCCCAAGCCGATAGCACCAATGAAAGGCCCTTACTGGCCAACATCCTGAAAACGGTAGATGCTTTTTCTGGCCAGCAGTGCCTTGATTCTCTGATATGGGTGTCATTTTTCCTGGCTCTTTAATCAGTAACAAAATCAAGTGGAAACAGCTTTGTTTTATGTAGCCTCAAATCAGACAGCCCTTGGCTGAGTAGTCATCACTCTGGGAACATTTCAAAACATTAGGACTTGGAGTTTTCCAGTACTCTGAGCATTCCTCATTTGGCAAGGCGGGGCAGTGAGGGTTCTGGTCAAATTATAGATGGTATTCTGGATATAATAGAGAGTTACCACATATTCCATATGAGGATTTCAAATTGTAAACCGTTGCAGCTAATCAGTGACTAGTATGCCTTGAATGGCTCCTCTGGGCAAAAAGCGCTAGGTGCTGTAGTGCAGTACAAAACTCGATGACATACTTCCTGTTTGAAGATATAACTAATACTAAAAGTACACTAAAACCCCATGTATACTTTTAGGGTTCAGCTGATACACAGGATTAGCAAAATAAATTGTTATATGGTAAATGTGTATGAGTGTTAGAGTCATAGAATCATACAAATCTGCTATTTTTTAGGTCAGAAACAGTTGAAACTTGTTCAACCTACTATAAATTAATAGATTTCTAACTTATGTGGAATGTTTCCTATATTATTATTAAAATTAATTTGTTATGGGAAGCTTTCCTTACTTAGATGCTTTGATTATATAGAGCCCGCTAGTGCCTTAAACACCTAAGTCCTGGAGCCCCTAACATCTTCCCTAAAAGAAACCATGTTTGCTTTGATTTGTGATTTCCCTCATGCTCATGGTGACTTGTGCTCTGAGCTGACACACCTCTGCTTGTTGCTGAGTAATAGGGGACGAAGCGCCGCTGGTGAGGAGGAAGCCTGTGAGCTTCCTTGCGGAGCATCCCCAGGAGCCACAGAGAGCCCACAGTGACGTGGCCCCTGGAGAGGGAGTCTCTCAGACACACAGCAGACTGGAATTTACTGCTGGAAACCCCAGTCTCCGTTGTTGCTGTCTGTGAAATTGTACAGAGAATGGCAAAATACTCCACAATTATATGTGCAATTAAATTAACTCGAATAAATTATTATCCTAAATATGATATTAATCAAATTGTAAAGTAACAAATATGCTTCTTCCATTGTGGTAGATAATAAGAATTTAAGTGAGACTTTTTAAAGCACACAGAATAAAAGTTATTTTCATACCCTTTAGCGATAAACATTTATTAGATACCTACTCTGTCCCAGACTCTGCCAGTCTCTTTCTCATATGTCATCTCTTTTCCTTTCCACGGCTTGTAAATAAGAGGGCAGGGTTAGAACCTAGGTTTGCTGAACCAAACACGGGGTACCACATTGGCTTTGTGACCTTATTTGGAAATCTTTCTCAGGGCTGTTTAGTAGACATTATGTAATATGTTTTCTAAGAGGAAGCTACTTGGTAAAACTGAGAATGAGAAGTTTGCTTTTAATTTTTCTGGGAGAGATTGTATGAAATTAAAAGCTCCTACTTTGAGCACAATGGGACTTTTCACTTAGGCAGTGAGTATAAGCAACCTCAGTTGGGACTGTCCAAGAGACTATTTTTTTAAGAAGGAGAAACAAGCCAAAATTCATGATAACACCCTCCTAATGGAACCAAACTGAACCACCCAGCTTAACTTCCCTAGGGAGAACCTGCATCAAATTGAACACAAATATTTACCTGGATGTCCTTGAAGAGGAACACAAGGCTCCTTCCATGCGTGGATTACCAACCTGCTCCAAAGAGCCGAGTAATCACAACTCAGAAGCAAAGACCACAATAGTCATGACTATTAATTGGAAGAGCAATTAGATGTTCTGATTTAGTACTGTTATAGTTTATATAAATATATAAAACATGTAGAAAATATATTTAGAAACAGGCCAACAAGAATTTCACGGATTTTTTCACTCTGCTATTATAATATTGAGGATCCTCTTGGAATTCAACTTTTGTGGACAAACTCTGCAAAGACATGTTTGCATTTTCCCCACATTCAATACGAGGAGCAGGAGCAGAAACTAAGCACATACTGTATAACGTAGTTTCCTAAGGGTGTTGGGAGTGGGGGAGGCACCTGGTCAAAAAACCTCGAAGTACCTAAAAGTGGATGAGCTGCCACTTAACAGAGCTGGGGGAGACTTGGTCCTGCCACTGCCTCAGAGGTCACAGGACCTGTGAGCAGCTGTCAGGTTCTGCTTGTTCGGGTAGGTACACTCAGTGTTACACTGCAAGGTGGTATAAAACCTGGCATCTCCTTCCAGTACCTGCAGGGCCCAGCAAAAGATGAAAATGCCCAGCTGCTTGTTCACAATGCAAGAAAATAGCTTTTTGCTTTTTTTCTAAGGTCTCTCTCTCAACCTGTCCTGGTGCTTTTTTTTTTTTTAATTTATTTATTTTCACTTGCTATTTCATGTAGCATTCCCCTGGGCACAGGGATACTCACTGGGCAAGAGCAGACCTTCATCACCATGGGGCTCCCCAGGCCCCCCAGTTCAGCACTTGAGGTTGCCTCCAACTGTCCTCGCACCTGTATTCAGCCCCACTGCAGGGCACAGGAGGATAGTGATCGCTGGACCAAGGCCAGGGGGTGAGCTGCCAAGAACCTGTCCCAGGGAAGCAGTGAAATGGCAAGAAGAGGGGCCGTGTGTGAAGCAGGTTCCAAGCCCCTGCCACATATTCTGTGGTCCCGTTAGACTTCACTTACAAAACACAAATTCAAAGGTAAGATTATTAAGAATTTCAAGACAATGACCACAAACCCAAGTGTGGAGCCCTTCCGAGCACAAAGTCAGGTGCAGGTGCACTGGTGATGCCCAAGAAGCCAGTCCTGAGAACCTGGCTAAGCGCTGAAGTTTTCTCAGAGCCCCCACTTGCTGCAGGTTAGCTCTTCAGTGTAGAAACTAATCAGTCAGGTGACAATGGTCTACCCAAACAAGGAGCAAATAGACACTGTCCAAGAAGAGACTCCTACAGCAAAATGCTAGCCAAGGAGCCATTGCACAGCCCAGGGGCAGGTCTCTTCATGTTGAATTTAGCAGTAGATAAAACGAGTTCGGTAGATAAAATCTTTGCTCAGGCTCAAGAATTTCTAACTAATCACGAGGATGAAGTTGTAAGTAGAAAAACTCTCTGAGTTTCTTTGTTGACAAGCTATAGGGAAGGTGGTTAATGAAAGAGCCCTAATCATGATGGGTTGTAATTAGTCTTTGGGTGGTGAACGTGATGTAATTGAGACAGAAACTGAAATATGATGATGGACACCTGAAATTTATATAATGTGATAAACCAATGTTACCACAATAAAAAAATTAATTAAAAAAAAAAAAGAAAAAGATCTCTAATCAGATAATCAGCACAGAAGCCACCAAGTCATGAAAATCCAAACTTAGACGAGAAGGATGAAAACTCAGAGCAGTGTGTTAAGGTGGGTCAGAGAATTACTAATTTATAGCCTAATGAAAATTAAAACCTGTGTTGTGTTATAACTATAAAGAAGCACACCTAATGTGCTTTATTTTCCAGTCTATGTTCTCTTAATCCCTGAGAATTCTTTCAGAGGCTCCTCTTATCCCACATAGGGCCAACTTCTTAGTCAAACAGGAAGGAATCTAAGGGGAGAACTAAATCTCAATATACTGGAATCCAAATGTTGCCAATTCATCTGCTCTAAAATTTATTTCTGAAAAATTTCACATTAATCTTGATCACTTATTGGTTTATTTTATATTTTACCACTTTACTCTCTATAAATGGCTTAGGGATTGGAACTTGTTATTCATATACTTTACTTGTCATCTCACGTAGAGGAAAAGTTCTGTCTTCTCTAACTCCTAGTGCAGTGATACACAACAGAAGATGTATAATAAAGGCTTAATTAATTTACTTATTCAGCTAAATAACACTTCGTAACATTCTCTTAGGGAATTCATTCTCTGGTCCCCACAAGTTTGACCTCTGTGAGTTTAGAGTTTTGGATCCTAGGGGGAGAACATGTTCACCGGGAGACCTAGCAAGAATCCCACTACACACTAAGCTACACCTGCTGCCCAACCACTTGGGGCAACCATGCCAAAGGACTTGCAGATGAAAAGAGGAATCACCATCTTGGCAGGGGTAGTCTACCTTGATCATCAATCAGGAGGAGGAAGGACTGCTGTCACCCAAAGAGGGCAGAGAGGAATATGTTTGGCACAGGTGATCCGCTTGGGCTTCTTTTAGTATTCCCTCACCCAACTGTGATACTCATTAACATCATTTATCCATTATCAACACAGCAGCCACAGCCCAAGAAAGAGGATTGAATCCCTCAGGCATAAAAGTCTGGAGCTCCCATTAAGTAAGCCCCATAGACCAGCAGAGAAGCTAGCCAAGAGTGAAGGGAATTTTGAATGGTTAGCAAAGGAAGGAGAGAATGAGTATCATTTGTGGCTAAATGCAGTGGTGAGGGCAGTAGTTTGTCTCACCAATCGTCCTCCTATAAGTTTCCCTCAGGAAAAGAGGCCCACTAGAATCCTGTAGGAGCTGGTCCCAGAATTCATATGAAGTAAGTAGATCCATGGCCAGCCCTAGTGGTCTAGTGGTTAAGATTTGGTGCCCTCACCACTGCGGCCCACGTTCATTTCCTGGTCGGGGAACCACACCGTCCATCTGTCGGTTGTCAGACTGTGGTGGCTGCGTGTTGCTGTGATGCTGAAAACTATGTTACTGGTATTTCAAATACTAGCAGGGTCACCCAGCGTGGACAGGTTTCAGTGGAGCTTTCAGACTAAGACAGATTAGGAAGAAGAACCTGGCCACCCACTTCCGAAAAAGTTGGCCGTGAAAATCCTGTAAACAGCAGTGGATCATAGTCCGACATAGCACCAAAAGGTGAGAGGATGGCGCAAAAAGACCGGGCAGTGTTCTGCTCTGCTGTACACAGGGACACTAGGAGTCCAATCAACTCAGTGGCACTGAGAACAACAGAAGTAGATCCAAGCAGCACAAGGAAAGGGCTGTCGTGAGTGCAGTGCCACAGTCAAATTCTCCCTTCAAAACAAAGATTTACCCCCCAGTGGATGGAAGGTTGTTGACTGTCAGCCCTCTTTGGGAATTGCCTCAGTGGAAGGAGGTCCCCTGCCCAAGGTCATACACCCCTCTGGGCAGAACATGTATGATGACTAATCAGTGCAAGTCAGGACAGCTCTGAAGGGCCTTTCTAGCTTCAAATCTCCCACAGTGTAGAAAGAGGCCTTGTTGTGACTACACCTCAGCCTAACTTCTTCTGCCCAATTTTTCCTCCTCTGTAATCTCTACCTTAATAAACTTTCTGTACACTAAGTTCCATCTCAGAATTTGCTTCCTGGAGAACGCAACTCAGGGCACTCACTATTTCTTAGCCTAAAGGTAAACTCTTTATCCAGATAATCATACTCCTTCATCTTCAGGTCCTACCTTATCTGGTGGGTCAGATGGACATCAAGGAAGATGGTGGACTTGATCTGCTTTGCTAATGCTACACAAATAAGGGCTATCCACTGTCAAAAGACCTAGTAGCAAGAGCCTGAGAGGTTTTCTTCTACAGGCCAAAAAGAGGAGATGGAGCAGGAGCTTCCCACATTAGGAAATGTGACAATAGGAGGTCTCACAGGATACCCTCAAAAACTCATGCATGTACCCCTTAAAAGGGCCAACATTTTCATGCCTACCACAAAGAAGGCATCACCCACTAGCCAGGATGGACCAAAGGTGATACACGTATATACAACAGAAGACTGCAGGCGGTGGTCTTCGGGCAAAGGTTTCACAACCAGCAATCAATCCAGAGGGGACAAAAGCACTGATTTATAATTTTTGCTTATTTCCATGCTATAAAGGCTCCCACCGTGACTGATGTTAAGCTACCAATGTATCATCACTGGTTGTGAATTTGGAGAGAAATGTGCAGTAGCACACCATTACACAGTATTTCCTCCATACAGGCACAATATATGTAAATAAACTTATGAGGATAATAATAAATATAGTAATAGTAACTATAGTAATAGTAAACTATAATAAAACAAATGTGAAGTGACAAGTTTGATATTTTTAATATAATTTACTTAATTGTAATTTTATATAATTTAGTTTTTAATAATGGCATATTTAACAATTGGCCCATAAAATTCCTGAAAAGTTAACAATCAGCTCTAACAAGCTGGTACAGGCCAGCTCTGCACATCACCTGCTGCAGGAGCAGTTATGAAAAAGACTGTCCCAGTTCCCTCCTCTTACCAGTCCCCAATACAAAAAGCTAGAAGGAAAAGAGGAAGGGGGAGAAGAGAAATTTTAAAAATCATGTCTCCTCTTTCCTGGCCAGATAGAGATGGGAGTGGGAAATGTTCCAGTTTTCTGTTGCCGCATAATACCCCGGAAGGTAGTGGCTTTCTCTCGTAGTTCTGAGGGCCACTGTGCTCATGTGGGTGCTTCTTCTGCTCCATGAGAAGTTACCTGGAGCTGCAATCATCTGGTCCTTGATTAGGCTCTCATGCCCAAGATGGCCCATTTACATGTCTGGCTCCTTGGCAGAAACAGACAGAAGACTGGGCTTACCTAGGACTACGGAATGACTGGGCCTCCTCTCCATCCATGTGAGTTCAGAGCTTCCTCTCCGTGTGGTCTCTCAATGATGTTAACATGCCAGATTTCTTACATGATAGCTCAGGGATTCCAAAAGCACAAAATAAATTGCCAGGCCTTATTATGATTTAGGCTCTGCTTGGGCACAGCATCCTTTCCATGGGTTAATATGAGTCATAGGCCCAGCTCCAATTCAGTGAGGATGAGGACAACAAAGGGCATGGTTTGTTGAGGGCCATCTTGGGAGACCAGCTGCCATGGGATAGGAATGCCTGGGAGGTAAGAAGGAGATAAGGTTTAAATCAGATTTGAAATTAGAGGTTTACATTTGCAATTAAACCAGATTGAGTTTTTAAATAACTGAAAGTGAAAGGAAATTATGTATTCTAGATAAAATGTTATTATGGATGGGAAAGGAATATTTGACATAATTTGAATTAATATAAAATGACTTTGTGTATATATATATATATCTACTCAGTTTAAACTATTCAATAAACCAACTACATAAGACTACACAAATATTAGTGATGATTATGAATTATAAGAAAATTAATGTTTTTCAACTACCATATCAAAACTGAGGTAAATATTTGGAGATGTTTTCTTCATCTAAGTCTGTGTTCACTCTTGCTTTTAAGAATGAACATCCTAATTTCTATCTGAAGAGGGCAACCGGACAACTGTTTTACATTTATTTCTTTTGTCACACATTTAGTTTAAAACTCAGCATGTGACCCCTTCCAGTTTCCCAAAAATCTTTGTAATTTTTCCAAATATGAAAATTATGGAAAAATAAAGTGTTTTATGGTACACACCCACATCCTGCTCAATTTTGAACAGATTAAGAAACAAGTGGTTGGAATTCATATTATCTACTGGATGCTTTCCTAGAGCTGAACAATACATTGGAGTACATTTTTAAACTATCATTGGGAATAATATACTGATAAAACTTTTTGTCTATAGTGATAACATATTTGCTTGGTTCTTTATGGTTTGAAAAACACCTTCAGGTACATTATTGCATGCTAACCGAGAGCCACATTGAGAGGTAGACATTACTGCCTCTATATTGCAAAAAAGGAAATCAAGGCCTAGAGAAATTAAGCCATTTGCTCTAGGTCTATAGCTGTGACTACCTAAACCCAGGTCTTCAGGCTTCAAATTAAGTAACCAACTTTTTCTAATTTAGTGACCTACTAGTATCTTCCTTCCTAAAGGCTAAATCTTCCTTTCTCCA
Organism: Tapirus indicus; assembly: GCA_031878705.1. Lineage (NCBI taxonomy): Eukaryota > Metazoa > Chordata > Mammalia > Perissodactyla > Tapiridae > Tapirus > Tapirus indicus. The sequence goes on from CM062933.1 coordinate 9,139,547, forward strand.
GACACATCTAGTTTGAAAGAAAATTATTATAGAATGTGGGAAGAACGTTGGGTCCTCACACCTATGGGAGGGTCATCATAACTGGGGCAGTGTTTCTCTTGACTCTTAACCCCTAATATTATTGTCAAAGCCCTGGATTTTCTTTTGCCTCTGTAGGACAGTGTGACTTTCTTTTCCAGAGCCAAGTTAGTTAAGACAGAGTGTCTCTTATTGAGGAAGGCAGGTCATGCAAAGCAGGCAGGACAGTGACAAAGAGGGCACTTCTAGTAGGATTCACAGAGTGATGGTCTCTGAATTGTCAGATTGAATTGTGGTGTCTAATTCATGTAGCTTCTTGAGCTGAGGCATGGCTGTAGGTGTACATTTCTGTGTGAAACAGTCATTCCAGAAGAGTTTGCTGTAAAGTACAGTCTTTTGTAAGAATTGGCTTTTTGGCCAAGTTTTTAATTAGCATCAAAGTTTCTTTTTTTTTTTTTTTGTGTGTGTGTGTGTGTGTGAGGAAGACCAGCCCTGAGCTAACATCTGTTGCCAATCCTCCCCTTTTTGCTGAGGAAGACTGGCCCTGGGCCAACATCCGTGCCCATCTTCCTCCACTCCACATGGGACGCCGCCACGGCATGGCTGACAGGCAGCGCGTCGGTCCCCGGGCTGCCAAGAGCGGACCAAACCGCTGCGCCACCAGGCGGCCCCAGCATCAAAGTTTCTTAATGGAAGATTTCATAATAATTAAAACCATGAGCTTTGAAGTGAGATTTGAGTTGAAAATCTGATTCTTGTCATATGCATGCTCAGTCAAAAGTCACCTAACTCTAAATTCCAATTTATTCTTCTTAAAGCAAAATAATAATGGGTCATTGGTAGGATTCAGATAAATGTGTATGTTCAAATGGATAATACAGTACAGTTTACAGTAAATATAAATGATAGCTTCTGTTCAAACTTATAATTCTATATCCAAAAATTTCTTTCACTTTTCCATATTTAACTTTTCTAGTCTGTCTTCAGGCAGCTTACCTAACATTGCCTGTATGCATAGAAGGTCACGGGGTCTAAAGACAACCTGTTACAAAAACACAGTAAATGGTTACCTGCATGATGTGAAAATCAACCCAAATTTACTGACTAGTCTTGTTTGCTTTTGTCATGAAAAAGAGTTTTGGTTTTACCGTTAGTAACAAGATTTAAAATGAAAATGTTGCCTCCTCTTGCCGAGGCTCAGAAGGTAAAACAACTAATTAACAGTGATATAAAAATTTTTTAGGACAGATTTTGATGAGGTATTGGGAACTGAAGAGAAACTCAAGATTTATAAAACTTGAAATAATGGACTCATTATAAGGGGAGAAAAGAATAACTTTTACTATATTTACTCCTATGTTTTAATGTTAATTGAATCTCTCAAAATTGTTCCAATAAAACCTTAGTTTGGGACTGATACACTCTAATGGAAATATGGAGTCACAAAATTTCTTCACTTATTTATTAAGCATTGGGTGCCAGGGACTGTTCTTGTTGGAGGGAAAACAGCAATAAAGAAGACTATATAGCTGCTGACTTCAAGAAATTTTCCTCGGATGGCGAGGATGAATTATGCAACAACTGATTACCAAAAGTAAAGGAAAACACTAGAAGAAATGTTATTTTGCATGCTTTGAGGCATTAACTTTAAACTTACCTTTGATTTATTTTGCATCTTTTCAAGTTAGACAAGTAAAATAATAGTTCACTATTTTTACTATGCCCTTCTATCTCATTTTATTAAGTGTTTGAAGCAGTTGTGTTTTTTTAATTTGGCTTTATCTCGATTCAAGCATGAAGTTTGCTGGTCCTTTTCCTGAAGGTCTGCTTTATTTTCACCAAGGTTTTTATGTCACTGCAAGAGGAGTTTCCTTGACTGAAGAGCCATAAGTATAAATGCCTTCAAATCAACCCTCTTTTTTATCTCCTCATCCATCGAGATGCAATAATTCCTCCTGCAGAAACTTGTTTGATTGATCAGAAACTGCTGTAAGAATGTTAGATTTTAAATACTGAAGAATAAATAGAAACATAAGTACTATAGTACAAGTTTTCTAGATAAAATTGATGTTGACATCTATGTTCCAGTAAGAGGATGCTCTCGACTTTAAAAAAATAAAAGAATGAAATAAACCAATAATAATAATAACACATAACTAGGTTCTTTTGAAGAATGTTTGTAACCAAGATCTCTGGTCCACTTTTACGGGTCGCTCTCTTCATTTAATGTCAGGTGAATCATTCATCTTTCCATGAATCATATCTTTGTATGGTTTGGTATTTACTGACTGCTTATGACACAAAAAACACAATTCCTGAGGTAAGATAACACAGCACCTTAGAGTTTGTTCTCTCTCTACCTTTGTAAACTTATACCACAAGCTCCAAGAGGGAAGGAGAGGATGCTAGGCAGCCCAGTACTGGTGAGAGAGTAACCTCGATCCTGATCGCTTACTAGATGAGGTGAACTCTGAAGTGAGTTATGCAGGAGAAAAAAGTTGCCGACAAATAAGAAAGATCCCTGTTTTACCAGAAGAGATTTGGGGTAGAAGTCAGAGGGTTAATCCAAGAGATGTGGTGTTAAAGGGGAGAAAATGGTGGTCAGCTTTAAAAGGGAGCTCAACACATCCCCTTCTTTGCTACTGTGTTACTTTATCAAGTGGGTTACAGGGTCAGGCATTAACCGGGCCCTTTTGCAGAGGGTGGAAGCCCTACACTGTGCCCTCTGAGGGTCTGTTCTCTTTTTGACTCTTCCACTCTTGAGATTGACCATCTCTTTTTATTACTTCTTTTTTCTCTCTCCGGAGGTTCCCACCCTGAGCAGGCTTGAGGTGAATAGCTTAGATTCTTCTCTAGCTCTCCAAGAGAAATGTCCTTCCCTTCTCTCCTCAGGTGCTTTCTCCCTTAGGTCCTTCTTTCTGTGCTGCCCCATGTCATGAAACCAGGGAACTACAGGGGAGAGCTAGAAAAAAGTGACCGGAAGTGTGCTGGGCCAACTCTTAAGGAAGGCCATAGACCAGTCTGGAGCCTTTTCAGGGGAGGACTTGTTCCCCAGTTGCTGAGAATGTGAACAGAAGATGGTCCTCTATCATCAACCCACTTTGACAATTGCCTTAACCAGGAAAGCTGCCCTGCTCAAAGTTTTGCCTCCTCCCAGGGACAGCTCACATTCACAGCAACTCATCCTCACTGCAGAAAACTCTGAAGGGCCATCCCAACTCCAGAGCTTTCTCTGGGGTCAGCAGAGGCCTTCCTGGGGCCTGCATTAGAACTCAACTTCTCTTCCCCAATCTTGCTGCCTACTCATCCCTTTAATAGCCCAATAGCACTACCTAATGAATGTCTGGCTCTTTTTTTTAAGTAGAAATCATTCTTAGCTTGCAAGCTGTACAAAAACAGGTGACAAGCTAGATTTGGCCCGTGGGCTATAGTTTGCCAATGTTTGCTCTATAACCATTTTTGTAAATTAAGTCAGCTTTGGGAGTCTTAGCATGAGATGATGTCATGATGCCCATTTCCAGAGTTAAAATGTTTAAGCTAAAAATACTTACATTTAAGTCATTGATGGGTAAATCAATAACGCCACCAACTCAGAAATATTGAGCAAAACCGTTCATGAGAACAAAAACACTCCCACTGTCTGTGCTGTATTTTTTCATGAAATAAAAGGAACACTTCGCTTTGTCGGTGTGAGGGCCAAACATTCCTGAACTGACATGTAAAAGTTACTTGACAAAGAAAAACATTATTAACAATTAGATGTGAAATTTTGGAGCTGTGATAAGGAGTGGTTTTCTACAATTTTCTCACTTGAGTTTCGTGGAATCTAGCAGCAGTCTTCAGAGAGAAGGCACAATATCACATTCATTTGCAATTTACATTGAAAAGAAGCTACAGGGAAATGATTCATTGAGCCCATTCATCAAGAGACCTAGTACCTGCTCTGTGGCCATCGTGACCTCAGCCAGCCATGACACTGCCCTATTCTTCAGCCACGCTAGTGATGAAAATGGACATTACACCCCTGAGGCCCTCCACATTCCATCTCAGAGTTGTAGAGGAACCAGCAACAGAGATTGTCACCTTAAGGGCTGAATACTCGAGAATGTTCATGGAATGAAGTATTGTGACTCAATGAATAAGCAAGAGCTCAGAAAAGATATTCAAGTAGAACCGATACTCGAGTAGAACTAAAAAGATACTCGAGTAGGATACTTGAGTATCTTCCACTTTGATTTTGTTGGTTGTTCACCTTCTTCTGCTCAGGTTTCAGTGTAAACTATGACCAGAAAAAAAAAATTAATGGCTTATTTGATGTTAATACCTAGTCAGAGTCAACCTTGTTTGAAAATAGACTCATTTTCAGTTTTCAAATTCTAATTGACTTCATATAAAATAACTGATTTTTTAGTATAATACAGGAGTTGGACTATAGCATTCTAAATTAGATTTAAAATTTCCCAGAGGAGAGTATCTAGAATAGGAACGTGCTGTGATTCATGCTTTCCTTTTTTCCCCTGCTGTCTTGTAGGTGTAATATTTTTAGAGGAATTCACTGTTAATCCTGTAATGATATCTGAAGGAAGCTCAGTGAGAACAGAGTAGCCTGATTTTTCTAACTGTAAACACTATCAATTAGATCTAGAAATAACTTTGGGAAACCATGGCCACAAAGACTATGGTTAAACTGAAAATAACATGATACAATTTGAGGAGGGTGGGTGACTGTGGTTCAGACAAGAGTTTTCCTTTATTGCAGGTTTTCAGGCAGAGGTCACCATGAAGTCAACCACTGCGGTTTCTGACGAGCCTTCTTCAACTCTGCAGTGCAAAGATCCTGAATGTCATCCTCGTTCCTTATTTGACTTCCCATCCCACTAAAACTCCCTCAGATTCACGTTTTTCTAGGGGACCTAATCTGGTGCCCTCTTCATTCGAGGCTAAAAGATGAAGGGTCAGGGCAGAAGGAGGAATCAGGAAGGAGAAAGGAGTAAGAGTTGGGCATCAGATAGGATTTTCCCTAAATAATGTTGCCTAGACTTTTCCACCAGGGCTCGTGACCTCCTGCAGCTTGCTCAGAGCTGGGAGACGGTGGAATCCACCTATTTCTGGGCTAAACTGTCAATGTGAAAATGCTGGAGTCACTGAGCAAATTTGACTGCAGCCTGTGCTGGCTGGCACCTAAATCTTACCAATAAGCAGTGTTTGGTGCTGCTTTACAAACCAACTTCACTACTTAACACAAACTTATTAAGGAGAAAAGTGAATCTTTGTAAAATAATAAAACTACATAATGGCACGTGGTACTGCTCTTTTGTGCTTCACGCTGAGAATTTCAAACATGAACAGAGTAACCATCATTCATAGGAAAGGGACATGATTTGAGATGGTGATATTGCCTAGTCATTCAATCTATAAAGTCAAGACATAAAAGAAATGGTGAAACACATGAGAAAATTAAGTTACAGAGTAACCCAGAGGTTGAAAAGAGAAGTCAGAAGCTTCTGGGTTCTGTGATGTCTTGCTTCCACATCCTCAAGGGAGCACATTACTCTCACTGTGGCTTGAAGACACTACCACACAGTACCCATCTCTTCTTCTTTCTTACTAACACAAACAGAATTTTGTTTGGAGGAAACAGTGTGTCCAGGCTAAACACACACACACACACACACACACTCTCGCACTATTTTTTTCAGGCCTCCCTTGTAGCTTCAGATGTCCATGTGACCCCATTCTGTCCAGTGAGATGTAAGTGATGGTTGAGAGTGGGTTCCTGGGAAGCCTTGTTTAAAGAGAGCAAATTCAGTGGCCCATGCCTCTTTCCCTTCCCCTTTCACCTTCCACCTTCTTTCTTAAAGGCACCATGTTTGGAGGTAGATGATCCAACTTACTATCATGAGGAAGAGAGGCTGAATTAAGGGTGTCAGGGTGGAAAGACAGAGCCCCTATACCAACCCTAGACTGCTTCCTCTGGACTTTGTTCGTGAGAAAAAGCCCCATGTGTTTCAGCCACTGTCATTTTGATAATTTGAGCCAAATGCAATCCCTACCCATCACACTCATCTCCACAGATGAGGAACCCCAGGCTCCCTTAACTAACCAAAGTTGCACGGCTGATGTGTAGCAGAGCCACGGTTCAACTCCACACCTGTTCCCAGGAACCCACTCTCTTTCCACTTCTCTGTCTTTTCTCATCGCCTCTGCTTCCTCAAACGGGTCCTGGAACGTAGGGTGTTTTCCTATGGCCTAAGTTCCTAAAAATGATTCCCTTCACAATATTAAATAACAGACTTAGCTCCTGTCTGACCTTCTCATGCCAGAAGTGAGTTCACAGGTTTTCTGCCACTGCTGGTTGGAAGATCAAAGGAAGGTCAGGGTGAGCTCATAAAGAAGAGGGTATTGGAGCTGGGCAGTGCAGGACGTCAGAGATTTCAATGACTGAGGTTGTGGAAGGAACAGCATTTCAAACAAAGTGTACCCTTTGAGTGAAAGCATGGAGAGGGTGAACTCCAGTTTGGCAGGAGCAAAGTGTATGCAAAGGGCTATATTTACTTTTTCTTTTTTTTTTTTTGGTGAGGAAGATTGGCCCTGAGCTAACATCTGTTGCCAGTCTTCCTCTTTTTTGATTAAGGAAGATTGTTGCTGAGCTAACATCTGTGCCCATCTTCCTCTATTTTTTTTGTATGTGGGACACCACCACAGCAGGGCTTGATAAGGGGTGTGTAGGTCCACACCCGGAATCTGAACCTGTGACCCCCAGGCTGCCAAAGTAGAGTGTGTGAACTTAACCACTACGCCACTGGGCTGGCCTCTATATTTATTCTTTTTTTTTAGGATGTTTTCTTTTTTAATAAGGTAACATTTTATTTATTTTGGAAGATTTTTCTTATCAAGGGACAATCTATTTTTAGTATGATATCAAAATCTTAATGCCCATTCAGGAGCAATAAAAATTAAATATGAAAATAGGCAATAGATGCGGCTGGCCCAGTGGCACAGCGGTTTAGTTCGCGCTTGGCATCCTGAGGTTTGTGGGTTCGGATCCCAGGCGCCTGCCAATGCACCGCTTGTCAGCCATGCTGAGGTGGCGTCCCATATAAAGTAGAGGAAGATGGGCACGGATGTTAGCCCAGGGCCAGTGTTCCTCAGCAAAAAGAGGAGGATTAGCAACAGATGTTAGCTCAGGGCTGGTCTTCCTCACAAAAAAAAAGAAAATAGGCAATAGCAGCTGCTATTAGCCCTCATGGAATTACATTTCCCTATTTTCTCTCTTGATTAGTTGCAAAGGAATATTAACCTACCACCAAGTCTCTTTGCACTGCACCAACAGTACATCTTTGTAGGTTTCATTGTATTAGTGTTGAGAATATTTATATATTATGTTCCCAAACAGTCTTAAACATGAGTTAAGTACCTATTCAATACTAAGTTATTCTTTTTATCTTCACCGATCATAATAAGTGGACATGGCTAATTTGTTTTATGATTTTATTTCAGTTGAACTCTGTACAGCTTGTTATTTTTACTTTTCTATGATATAATATATCATATAAACATGTATATATATCATATATATGATATATAATATATAAACATATATAACATATAAACATAGATATCATATCATATATCATAGAAACATGTATATATATCATATATATGATATATAATATATAAACATATATAACATATAAACATAGATATCATATATGATATATCATAGAAACATGTCTTCAATGTGAGATTTTTAGGAAGACATAACATCTTCCTTTAGTACTTTTCAGGTGATTGTACATCACTTCAGTACCATTAGGTAGTTGGAAGTAATGACAGTTTAAATTCAGCCAGTAATAAATTTTTTAAAAGATATTAATTATAGTTTCCCTTATCAGTTATGCCACTGTGCTAAAAATCTTATAGCATGTCTCAAATGCCATTACATTTTTGCAAACAGATACGGCATCTAACGACGGTGGCCTTATGAATACTGAAAGTCGTCGTCTGTGGTTTGGCACAACTTCTTTGAAAAGTTTTTTTAACTCAAAGTCAGTGCTTCTTTCATCAATCATCCACTTCCTCTAATCATGGTGTCTGTTAACATTCTGACAATCTATTGTCATCCCAGAATATACCTGAACACACTTACACGTGAATGTTTTTTGAACATGATTTACTATTCAAAAGAAAGAGTGAAAATATTCGATAATAGATTAAGGACAACCAATTACACAGGGATTGTGTTTATCAGCAACTATGGTCTTTAGTTCTGAGATCTCCTGGTGGTTTAGCTTATGGATCTCTTGAATTACCAAGACTGATCATTTTTGATGTTGGAACTCTCAAGTCATTTTAGACGTTAGGTATCTCTGTGAGGGTAAATGACCTCATATGATGGTATATTAGGAGGAATGTTTCAGTGTAAGACCAAAGACGGAGAGACTATGTAGGGGGTTCTCTGTGATTGTCTTCACCTCTCAATTATTGTTGAAGTCAAGGTTGCTAGACTTGGCAGAGTTTCTAGGAATCTGGGAAGGATGTGAGGGTGAAGCATGGTTTGCCTATGGCTAGAGAGTTCAGGCCAAGAGTGATCTGAAAGGCTGGTCCAGCAGAGTATCCAACCCCATGCATCACTCCAGCAAGGCTGGGCGTGGAGAGAGAGGCAGGGCTTGAGAATGTCAGATCAACTGAGCTCAGAGGGAAGAGTAGGAATCAGACCCTGAAGAGAGTCCCTAAGGAGTTTTTGTAGAAGGTCAGTGGCCTCACTCATGGGTGAGGAGAGCAAAGTTACAGACTCAAAACTGGTATGGAAATGGGAAATGGGACAAGGAATTCACTAAACGCTCCCATGCTTTTCTCATAAGTACAATCCATTTCCAGTCGGCACAGCTACACCAGCAGAGCTGTGGGAGAGGCATCATGCTGAAGACAGATAACTTTATCTCAACCTTGTGCTAACCCCAGAGACACTACTTTCCGTGGTACTCAAAGAAAGATATTAGCAAGGACCCAGATAAACTGGAGTCATTTAGGTAACCATACTCACTTTTATACAGTATTCCAGACAAGAAGCATGTACAAAAAATGCATTTAACAGCAAAATAAGAACTTCTAGGATGGTGCTGTTCATGCCGAGAGCACTGTGGTGTAATCTTTGTGTGGGTCTTGTACCTTCAGGCTTTAAAACTTATGGGATCAACATTTACCTGCCCCAGGAAAGAGGGTGTGGTTAGTTATGCAATGGCTCATTGTAATATAAGAGCCTCATGGTGTGCAGGAAAGAGTCCTGGATTTGAAGACAGAAGACCAGGACAACTTTACTAGCTGTATGACCTTGGCAAGGTCATTCAATCTGAGCCTCAGTTTGTTCTTCTATAAAACGAGACTGATGTTCCCTTTCTCATCTTTCAGAATTGTTGTTGAGATAAACAAAAGTCTTTAATTATCTATAAAAAATATCTATAAAGCACTACATAAAATAATAATAAATAATGTACTGAAACCTCTTCCTGCCTATTACAGAAAGTCCTAAACACCACAGTCAGGTCCTAAGGTCAATATAACATTTAAGTACTGATGAGTCCTAAACCTATAAATCTAGCCAACCTCTCTTCTAAGTTCAAGGCCTTATCTGGGTGTCACATACTGTCAAACTCAAAATAGCAAAATCTTAACTCAAAGTCTGTCCCTCCTCCTGTTTTTTCTTAATGAATGACATCACCATCTATCCACTGTCACAAACCGGAAACTTGGGAGGGAAGTTGCTATGCACTCACACACTGTCCCACTCCATCCTTTACTCCAGATTCTGTTGACAGAAGTACTTGTATCTGCCCCCCTCATCACTGTCTTAGTTCATTTCTTACTCCCTCTAACTGGTCTTCTTACCTCTGTTTACGTCTCCTCTAGTCACTTACCCATGCTATGCAAGTGATGTCTTTCTAAAGGGTGAGTTCAATCATCACACTCTCCTAAAATTCTTTGGTGTCTTGCCATGATTCTCAGTATAAACCCAAGCCCTTTGGAAAAGCTCACAAAGCCCTGCATGATGGCCCCACCTCCTCCCCAGAGTCCTGTTCACAAATCTCTTCCTCCACTCTAGAATCCAGACATGCTGACCTGCAGTTCCCAAGTGTGCAGCCATTTCCCCATCTCTATATATCATCAGTGCTATTCCTGGAGTAATTTTCCTATTTAGGTTACTCTTACTGATCTTCAAGGCTCAATTTAATCACTACCTCTTCCAGCAAACCTTAAACAATCTCCACCTTGCACCACACACACACCAACTTGGGCCTTCCATCTCCATGGCCATAGTCTCCCATAACACTTCTCATATTCTAACTGTTTCTTCTCTGGTTTTGCTACCAGGTGAGCTCCTTGAGGGCAAGTACTGAGACTTTCATTGTTTTCTCTCCAACAACTTGTTTTGTGCCTGGCATGCTCCTCGTGCCAGCCAGGTTTGAAGAGCTGAGGTGATCCACCTGGAAGGAATCTTCTTTTGAATCCCTACCCAGACAGGAGAAGGGTCTCTCTAATTAGGCATGAGCTTGAGGTCATCCAGCAGATGGAAAAATGTTCAATTGTTTAATCACAGGCCCTCTCTTATACCAATGACATTTTAAAGGTTCACAGCTATCTGGTTATTCTTCAGATACAAGCAAGTGGAAGAGGGCTCCTTTTTTTAGGGTAAAGGCCAGGAGAGAAGTCAATGGGAGAGTTTGTCCCCAAGGCCTAGAGAAGAGCTGGCACTTCAGATAGGCATGGAAAGTCCAAGGGAGTCAGAAGGGCCAAAGAGAGTCACTCCCCTGTGGACTCAGGCCCCTAACCTCTCTACTTATCACAGAGAAAGAACTTCCTCCCAGCAGCATGGGCTCATACAATACCCTTGTCCTTGACCCATCCCTTGGGGAGAGGCTGAGGAAGAGAAGAGAAGCTTTGAACACTTCCCTAGAAATCTACTCCTTGCTTTACAAATTATAGAAGCCTACTTGACCACTATTCCTTCCTGAAAAACAATTAAACTCTTTATTAAAATTCTATTGATATCTTAACTTGCTCAGGCACTACACTGAAAGCCCAGGAGGGGTGCTCCCTCCACATTAGATCTTACTGTCACGGGGGCCTACAAGTTGTTTTCTGCCCACCCCTTCACACACAAACATGCACACACAGACTCACACACTCACAGTTACACACACAGTAAGTCAATCCACCACTCATATGAGCGTACTGGTATCAGAAACAGCATAAAAATCCTTTGGAAAGTCAATGTCCATTCTCCCATTTTACCTTGGCAGAGTGGATAAATAACCTGCTTAGGTCAACCAAAAAATAGGAAGCGAGGGAAATTTGCTCAACTCTTTGGGCTGTAGTACATTTTACTTTTTTCTGCTCTGTCAATTACATTTCAGGCAGATAGAAGAATGGAGATGCACACCAACACACATGTCCTTCAGCAAGCAGGTGTTGTCCTTGCCATTCTCCTGGCTGTCAAAGATGAAAATAGTAAGTTACCTGTAACCTGGGTTTCCTTATCAATATTGTAGCAGATTCTTAACAGCCTGAAAATCTTTACTTCTGGTGGTGTTTCTTACTTTCTTCACTCTGGGCTTCATCCATAGTCATTCTTCTTAACAAGATGACTCCAGGAGAAGGAAAAAAACCAAAGGAGGTTAAAGATGCTATTATTTATTGAAAATACATCATTTTTAAAACACTTTACAGTAATTTGGTTGCGAAGCACTCAAACTTGTTCCAATTATATTAAGGGATCAGGGAAAGAATCAAGGGTGATGAGAACGTGAGAATCCTGGTGATTTGTTTCTTTCTTGTTACATATATGCAATGAGCATGCATTTGGATTGCCAGATTTAGCAAATAAAAATGGAGGATGTCCAGTTAAATCTGAATTTCAGATAAACAATGAGTAACTTAGTGTAAGTATGTCCCAAAGATTGCATGGGACATATTTATACCCCCCAATGTTTTATTGTTTATCTGAAATTCAAATTTAACTGGACTTCTTCTATTTTATTTGGCAACCCTACATGTATTTCTTGTGGTAATAAATAGTTAAAAGAAAAAAAGGAACTGTTAACATATGGGACACACAAAATGTTAGCAGTGGTTCTCTCTAGATGATGGAATTTCTGCTGATCTTAAAAAATTTTTCATTAAACTTCTCTGAAATTTCCAAATTTCTTACCATAATTTTTATAATCAGAACTAAAAAAAGTGGTATTAAAAAAGACTCTGTGCTAAGTCAGGCTAACATTTAGATATTGGTATCCAAAGAAAACCTAGTTATTCAGAAAGCAGAATCTATGTTCCTCTCCTGGACGGTGGGCAAAAGGACTAGCTGACTACGAGGGCCCATAATCAGCACCCATAAGCGAGCTGGAGCTAACATTTGATTTAAGCCCAGGAATTCAAGATGTGAAAGATCTTTTCTCCCAATTAGAAACAATATATATATCCATCATGGAGCTCCCTCCATTGAAGGTCCCGGAGTGGGGTGCAGAAGGAGAGCAGGAGCTATCGTTCAAAGTGAAAGAGAGAATAGCAAGGGATTTTTTCAATCGTGAAAGCATACCAATTAGAAAAAGTATGAATGTAAATTTCCTAATAGATGACCCAACAACTCCTGTGTTTGAACTTGCATTTATCCCACCTTTTCTTTAGATTCAGTCACTCTCTTTCTATGTAAGTGGACCGCCAAAAAAACAAAACAAAACAAAATTCATGCCCACAGACAGTGCTCTTCTAACTTCAGTATCACAGACCGTAGACCCATTGAGGCTTTGCAAGCCTTTCAGAATCATGAATATTTGAGTAAAATTGCTTTATTCTTAGTAACAAAAACCTAAACTTATTTTTTTCGTTAACAAATAGCATCAAAGAACTTGAATTAATACATTTAAGTCACAATCAGACACCAAATTTGTTTTGATTTATATTCATTTTTAAATTATCTTCACTTCAAGGAATAATTTATTGAAATTTGATAGTCTCCGTGGTTTTATAAATCACCCTAGGAAATGGTTCCTCACGAATTTGCTGGGATCTTTAATAAGTTTACATGATTAATGGCTATTAAAAGTTATTAAGAACTTAACATGATAAATATTTAACGCCCATGGTGATAATTATTGGCTCTTATTCAGAGGCATTTTTGCAATGAGAGATGCTGTGAAAGGTCTCTGGAGGAAAACAAAAATGTCAAAGACAGGCTTGCCTCTTAACAGAAGCCTGAACTTCAACTTCTGATCTTCATGGAGCAGCTTTCCCACCTGGCCCTCCCACTGGGAGGGTGTGTATAGAACAGAGCTTAGCAGAGAATAAGCAGGCATCCTCTGGGGCGGGGGGGGGGGGGGGGGATTGGCTTTTCTGTTTTGGTTTGGTTTTTATTTCTTCCATGTCCTAAGTTCACTATTCCAAGACTTAAGTAGGAACTATGAGGCAAAAATGAGAGGGAAGGGTATTCTCTGCCTGTGAATTTTCTTAGATGATGGAAAGCTCAAATTTCATTTCAAGGATGCAAGAGAAATACTGCCTTGTTACTAACATCATAGTAAGTACTGCGCCTACTCCTTTGCATGTCGAAAACTCTGTCTTTCTCAAGTTCAGAGGGCTAACCACGCAGCCGGGTCACTTCGGGATGCTGCGAACAGTGGAATCACTCAGGCCACTTTGAATGTCAGTGAGCTGAAGGAGACCAGAGAGCCAGAAAAGGAAGACAGGGATTATTCTTGCTGCTCATCTAATAACATTTCGAGGGGATGATACGGACAAGAGTGGGGAGCAAGTTGTAAGAAAATATTAACTGAGTCTAATCATTCCTCAGAATTTACCCAACATCTTAAGCCAAGTTTGCCAGGGTTGAATCAATTTAAGGAAACTGATTATCACATCTTTCATTCAGGAAAGAGCTTAGAAGAGTTAAAGACAAAATCTTCAGTAAGTAGATATTTTCAAAATCTTTGTTCCTAAAATCAGATTAGATATGTGTTCTAATGATAATATCTTGAAAAGAACATGAAAAGAAAGGGCAGATGTCAGAGGAGGATGTAACTTCACTGAAACCTGGGATTGGGTGCACAGCCACTATCGCACTTCAACTCCCTATCTTCTCTCCTCCTGAATATTCAAAACAGGAATCAAATCCAAGGTCAGAATGTTCTGAGTTCAGAATGAGGAGTCCACCTTCTGTGTTGCTTTCTGGGAAGGTGGTTTCAGGAAAACTTTTTCTCTTCTCAGCATTACTCACTTCAAGAGCCTGAGGTCTGACTCTGATTTATACTGATCATAAAACCAGAACTAGTTCAGAAATGCAGAAAAATCTTAAGCTCCTTTGGAATAAATTTGAGAAACAGGCAGTTCCCAATCAGTTGTAGAATCAAAGTTCATTTCTAAGACATCCTTGGGAACTCAGAATATATTTCCCCATAGAAATATGTTAGGCCACCACAGCAAATGGCACTTATCACATAGCCAAGATAGTACTACACTAACAACATTCTAGAACCTAATCATCACTGCTTCTGAGAAAATACATCACAAGTCTCAAACCACAGCCCTCTTGCTTCCCCAGTTGAGTGGCAAGATCTTCCTCCATCTTCCAGTTCCAATCCCCACTGAGCCACAGAAGGACTCCTCCCTGTGTGCAGAACCAGTCCCAGTAAAGGCTGCTTTAGGGATGCAGAGGGACTCGCTTCTGCAAGGCACGCAGTATCTGTAGAGTGGGGGTTGGCTGAGGGGAAGCCTCCAGAAGAGGAGGAGGAGGATGTGATAGCCTCCAGATGCAAGAATTATAGAGCCAAGCCCCAGTGAGAACTTCACCTGTGATTCTATAGGAACAGTCCCCACTGCGTCTGGTGGAGGCAGCAGGAGGACTTAGGTGGAGGCAGGAGGACCCACAGCTCACCTGGGCCCCAGATACTGCCTCAGACCCCGCTCTGATAACTGTATCCTTGACCTTCGCCACCGTGACTAGGACATTCTGTCTCAACACAGTGTGAGCATTTATCCTTTGGCTCAAGTACCAGAGGGGCAGGTCAGAGATGCTTCTGCTTTTGGAGCTGACTACACTCTGGTCAATTTGTAAGAACATATTCCAGAACCAAACCCTGATGTCTCTGTGGCCAGGACAAAGCAACTATTTCTCTGTTTTTCCTCTCAAATACTAAAGACCCACTATGTGCTGGACTTACTTTGGTCTTAGGGAAACAAGAATAAATAGTAATGTTTAGGTAAGGTGGAATGTTTGGTGACAACACACTTTAATATAATGTGGTAAGTATTGTAGAAGCAGTTGGAGTTAAATGCTATTGGACCAAGAGGAGGGAGTGAATAATTCTTCCCTTTCTTGTGTTAAAGAGACCTAAAACAGTAGTGAGCTAGACTAGAAGCCTCTCAGGCTGCCATATTGAGTGAGAATAAAACCACATTTGGGGGTACCAAGGGAGTGTGTCTAGGTTAACCAAAATCGAAGTAATCACAAGTCCCCATCCAGTTTGGATTCTTTACCAACTAATTTAAACGGATTCACTCAGATGCCCATTGACACTGCCTCTGAGCCATGTGGCTTTCCTTGCCACCTCCAGCAGGTAGATGATCTCATTTTGGGGCTCCTCACATGACAGGACACCTGTTTTAGAAAGCGGAAGACAAGAGCAATGATAGCCGGGGTCTGTTGGGCTGACCCTTGACATCCACTCTTGAGCTTTCTTTTCTAATTGACTCTGATTCTACCACTTGGGAGGTGTGGGAATTGGGCAGCTTATTTTAACCTCTTTATGGCTCATCTTCCTCATCTTTAAGATGGGGATTTGCCGACCTTGCAGATTTGTTGTGGGCTAAACTGTATAATGCTCAGAAAACGCATGGCGCACTACCTGGCAGGAAACTGGTACTGAATAACTGGAAACTGCTCATTCTGTTTGCCCCCTCCCCTTGAGGCTGCCCTGGGGAAAGAAATATGGAGGCTGCTTCCTCTGTGATTCTCAGAAGCTCCATCCCTCAAAGCCCATGTTCCAGGGCCTGCAGTCCCCTCCTCTGTGGACAGACATGTGTGTTTATGAAATTACCAATCAGGACTTGGTCCATGGTGTCCAGAGCCTGATACCAGGAGGTGTCACCAGATGGTTTCTCCCTCTGCCTGAGTGTCTAGGATTTCCACCATCTAAACACCCTTCCTTGCTACATGCTGCCACCCTCAGGGCAATGCTCCCTGTAGGTGCTGTGACCACTGGCCAGAGCCTGGGGCATGGGTGTCCTTTCTGTTTCCCACAGGCCAATCTGGCCTTTCACCCTGCCCCAGTTCAGGAATGTGGCAAGGGAAGGGCCGGGGCAGTCATGCACAGGCCAGGCTGTCTCCTGGTCAGATGCTGCTCTGATGTCCCTGCTAGAAAACTTTCCTTTGCCACATCTAAATCCACCCAAGGGACGAAGCTCCTGGGATGGAACAAGATGTGAACACACTAGTTTGTGGGGTAATTCCCTCCCTGTATTGTTCTCTTTCCTTTCCCCACTTCAATCAGTGAGTAAACTCAGGTCTTATTATCTCAGGGGGAGCAGGCGGTGGCTCTGAGTGTGTTTTGGAGAATGGAGAAGGGAGGAGCAGTCTGCAAGTCTTTCTGGATTTTGCTTTCTAAAAGTCTAAACCTTTAAGAAAACATATTTGGGGTTTGAAAGAAGTGAAAGGAAGAGGTTATAAAGAGAGTGTCTTGAAGAAATAAGTGTTGCGCAGGCTTCCCTCTCGCTTTCGACTTCCCCTCCAAACTGGAAAAAGGCCCCAGGCAGGAGGAGAAGAGGAGAGCAAGCAAGGCCTTTGGTGCCTGTGTTAGTTTTCTATTCCCGCCTAACAAATTACCACAAACCTGGCAGCTTAAAACACATTCATTAGCTTACAGTTCTACAGATCCAGCCTGCTCTGTAGTTCCACAGTTCACAGTTCTATAGATCCAGTATGATGTGGCTGGGTCTCTGCTCAGAGTATCACAAGGCTGAAATCGAGGTGTCAGCCAGGCTGAGTTCTTGTCTGGAGACTCGGAGAAATCCACTTCCAGGCTCATTCAGGTTGGCAGAACTCAGTTCCTTGTGGTTGTAGGGCTGAGGCCCATGTCTCCTTGCTGGCTGTCAGTCAGGGCTGCTCTCCATTCTATCTTCAAGCCAACAGTGGGGTGTTGAATCCCTCTCATGCTTTGAATTTTTGACTTTCTCTTCTGCAACCAGCAGGAAAAAATGCTCTGCTCTTAAAGGACTTATGTAATTAGGTCAGGCCTACCTCAATATTCTCCCTAATTTAAGGTCAACTGATTTGGGACTTCAATTACATCTGTAAAATCCCTTCACAGCAGTACCTATATCATTGTTTGTTGAATAACTAAGAAAAGGTACGTGTACCCATGGGACTAGGAATCTTGGCGGCCATCATACAGTTCTGCCTACTCTAGTCTCAGAGCAAGGAACTGAACGTTGCTTCTTGGCAGCACCATTGAGGCCATGGAGGGAATGGCTGTAAGATGTGCCCAAGAACACAGAGTCACAGGGGGCCCTGCAAAGATTCTCACATGCCCTAGGCTTGGCATGAAACTAGTATGATAATATCAAATCTCCAGTCCTGAAGACACCATATACTGGGCAGTGGACATCTGAGAAGTGACTAGCAGTAATCATACCCTTAAAAAATGATACTGTGTCAAAGCTTAGATACACAGTCAGAAATTAAATTGAACTATAGAAATTAATGAAAAGTGATATTTTCTCTCACGCCTACAAGATAGCAGTGGGAGACCTTAGTATCTCCAACACTTAACATAGTACCTGATATATTTTTCATTATTGAATGAATGAATGAACAAAGGAATGAAGCAAGTAATTAATAGTTTGCAAAAGTTCGCAAGAGCCACCAGCTTCTTGAATCAATCTCTTTTGGGTAACAGAAAAAAAAAATGCATTAGGAAAGTGTGTTCAATGAAAAGTTATTAAGTGTTATATAAAAAATAATTCTTTAATCAAGAATATTGGGGAAATGGTAGATCACAATGGTAAACAGATTTCCTTCCCGTAGGATTTTTTTACATCTTTTAAAATGCCAATGTACGTCACTATTTTTTGAGTGGGATAGCATATGCAGCATTTCCAAACTTTACTTGACACAAAGAACCCCTTTTTTCTGGGAATGTATCAGTAAAGATGAGCTGGGTAATGCTGCAGTAACAAAATCTCACTGGTTCATAACAACAACACTTTATTTCTTGTTCACTTAACATGACAGCTGCTGGGTGACTAGCTCTTTTCAACATCTTCACCCTTGGATCAAGGCTGAAAGGGCAGCTCCCATTTGGGCCATTGCTGGTCTCATGGAGGAGCTAAAAGGAATATGGTAGAACCTTGTGATGGTCTTAAGACTTTTGCTGGAAGTGGCACACAGCACTAATGAAATGTGTGCCATTTCATTAGCTGAAGCAAGTCATCAAGTCATATGGCCAAGCCTGATGTAAACAGGAAGAAAATACATAATCCTCCCACAGGGGACATTTAGCAATATTGGTTCTGTGTGGAGCACACTTTGAAAAACCACACATTAGTGACGCAGAACTTGAAAATCACCCTGGGCTGGGGGCACCCTGTATTCCCTATGACAGAGGAAGGAATCAGAACCACGGGGCAGTGCAAATGAGACCACATACAAATCTTGGATTTCATCCCAAATCTGTTATACTTGCAGTTTATGCTTTTCTTTCAATTTGAGAAATACAATAAACAAAAGAAAATGGTATAGTTATCCAAATTTTCACTCCTTTGGCTTAATATGCCTAACTACTTTTTAAAGAAGAAAAACATTAAATCTTCCATTAACTTCTGCCTAAAAATTCGATTGTTGGAGATATCCAAGAGAAAATTGAAACCTGCCTGCTTCTCTTGGAAGAGAACAGGGTTTTGTTTGATCTTCTTCTTTCAGCTATTAATGGGATGGGGCTCTGTGAATCGTAAGTTAATGCAGGCCTCCCAATGCCCTGCTCTCTTCAAAAGACTGGGCTCATCTTCCTGACAGGGCTGTGTACACTTCCCTACTTGGCCCCGCCAATGTGTCACTGCAGATAGGTCCAGATGACTTGATGAAAAGCAAACAATTTTGTCTAAATAACCACCTGATTCTGGGCTATATCTGAACCAATAACAAAGCTAGTGAAAGACTTCAAAATCCCAATGATAGAGCGTGGCATTCCCTTACTGAGAAAAGAAGAGGATTCAAGAGAAAAGGCACAAATCCAAGGTTAATGATTGAGACTTTATACTACTGGCCCTCACCTCCATTACTTCTAAACTGGGCAGGGGACAGAGATAACTTGACCCAATTAAGAAAAGAAAACAATAGGTATGCTAATTATTGATTGGCTAAACTGATTGGCTAATTACTGATCCCAAACTTCACTCTCCTGGCTGCAACCTGAAAGCACACTGAATTTTTTACTGATAATCCCAAGAACAATTCCATGCCAACAAATATGTATCTGAAATTTCCAGAGTAAGGATCCCTCAGTGAGCTCCACTTCTGTAAGAAATACCTTTATACTCATGACATAGGGCTGCTGACCCACTCGATGCAATAAGAGAACCACTTTCAAAATCAGCTTTAAAAGTGTCATCACAGCTATTGGACTCTTTATCTCGCCTGTCACTGCCCCTACCATTCACTAAAGTTCCTTCATTCAAGGAACTTTTAATACACACACACACACATATAATGTATGCAGTTATATATCTAAGTTAAAACTTATATATATATATATAGTTATATACCTATGTATAACTTATATATATATGCATATAAATAGTTTTAAATTTGCATAGCTATACATTGATGGCTAGAAAGACCATGATTGAAATCTATTCTAACAAAACATCTTTAATGTGATTTTAGCTAATGCCTTTTCAAAAAGCCTGGAACTGGCCCAATGACTGTGTTTTATGAATATGTGGGTTTACTATCTCCTGGGCCATGTGTTTTGAACAACATAACTAATAAGGCTTGTATTCTCATCTCTGCCCCGGGCTTCCTTGGTTCCTGGACAATAGGATTGACCTGGATTTGGCTTTGTCGAATGAGACTAGTCCTTGTTCTCAGCCACGTGGCATCGGGATTTGAAGCCAATACTGCAGGTGGATGTGATGGACATGCTAGCTCTTCAGAAGTGCACAGCTGGAGAGATTACATACAAAAGAAGTTGTATTTTAAGTCCCTTAAGTGGCTTTACACCAAATAAGTTATTTTGCAGCCTAAAATGAGAACACAGCCAGCCGCGTGTTCACAAAACCATAACCCACACTCTTTCCTCCTCCACAGGATCTTTATAAAAGTCTAATTAACTTAAATTATTTTGTTAGCTAAAACCTATAATTGAGATGTAATAAGAACCTCCCACTGACTTACAACTAGAAGTCATAGCTATTCATATTGAAACATCAAGCAGTTTCTCAACTTCATGCTTATTATAAAACTGTCCAGAGAAATGGAATATGATATTTTATTCTTCATCCAGGCTATTAAGAATATATATTTTAGTTATAGCTTTGGATAAGTGTTATAAATTATTTTTCCAACTTTTCATAATACCAAAGAACTAGAGGAATTTTAAAGAAAGAAGAAAGGCTAGGGCTCTGTCCTTGAAGACCACAGATGTGAGCTAACTTGACGGTAGCAAATAAGTCCTCCATTTTGGAGAGAAAATAATAGATATGTCATTGGCTTATAAGCATTTTAGTGGAAAGTTTTAAATTTCCTTTTTATAAAAACCAGCTTTGAGAGAATCTGAATCTAGTTGCCTAACCCTTAAACTTTAAAGTAAAAGAAACGCCACCCTCCATCACCCCTTCCAGCCCCATTTATGCATAGCAAAACTTTCAAAAAACTGTAAAACCTTTTAGAATTTGATAGACAAATTCTCTATAGAGTTCTGCAACTTCAGGGATGTAAAAGGTCATTTTCCAAGAGGCTAACAAAGAAAATCTCTGTGCTGCTGAGAAGTAAAGCCTACACGTTTTATCACTCTTTCCCCACATCTGGGCAGGCCTCCGCTGAGAAAGTAGAACAGAGCCTTCTTCAACTTCTTATCGCAAATCCACAAATCTACTTTTATCCACACCAGGTTCTTTGTTCTCTCCTTTGACAAGGGAAGAAGTGTTCCCGCCCCTGTGAAGTATCTCCTTATTCTCTGGAACCTTTACAAGGACATCACCTCTGCCATTGTTTCTTCTTTCCTGCCTCTATTGATTTTTCTCCTCTGGATTGATCCATTAGCGTATGGATATGCTTGTGTTTTCCATTCTTAAAAAATAAAGGATAATAGCAATTAAAACAAACTCTCCAGGATCCCACAGCACCCTCTAGCCCTGACTCACTGCTCTGCTCCTCTTCACAGCAAAACTTCTTGGAACGTGTATCCACTCCCTCTCTTCTCTCTCTCACCCCATCTCCCCTCTGGTCCAGTCTCATCCATCTCTCATCCTACCCTCCACCGACTGCACCTGCCAGGGTCACTGACAAGCTGCATATTGTCATCTCCAAGGGTCATGTGTCTGCCCTCGTGTTACCCAGACTCTCAGGGACACTCAAAGAGGAAACCAGTTCTTCAGGCACTTTTTTTGTCAATGACTCCACACTTCCCTCATTCTCCTTCTATATTTCTGCCAGTTTCTTCTCTCTCTTTTATGTTTTTCTTCCTTGGCCCAATCTCTAAGGTTAGAATGCCTCGGGATTCAATCTTCCTTCCCTACATTTTCTCCCTGTGATTAAATACTATTTATGTGCTAATGACTCAGAAGTTATCAGTTAGGACTCATACTGCAAATAATCAAAAAGCAAACTCTGTCTTAGGTAATAAAGGGGATTTATTGGCTCACATAACTGAAAAGTCCAGAAGCAAGGTAGTCTTCAGGCCTCAATGATGTCATCAGAGACCAATTTCTTTCCAAGTCTCTGTTCTGCCTTCCATGTTATTAGCTTCATCGTCAAGCCAGTGTCCCTCATGTTGACAAAATGGCTGCAGCAGTTCCAGACTTTACACCCACAAATCATGCCATCCAAAATGAGAAAGAAAATTGATTTATGGTGGCTTTCTCAGTGATCTGAGAAGGACAGGAAACATTCTTTCTTTGAAGAACCCAGAAAATGAGACTCTACATGTCCCATTTGCCAAAATTTTTCACAGACTTGCTTCTGATCCCAGTCCTTTGGATAGGATAATGCCATGTGTAAGGTGGCCTAAATATAAGTTACCTGAATCAATAATAATGATGTGGGAGAGGAAGGATTACCCTGATTGAGATAAAACAATCATGATCCATGCCAGACTTCAGGTGAGGAGTCAATTCCCTCCAAATAATATGGATGCCACACAATGGTGGTGGGAAGGCAAGGATGGTGGGGAGGTACCCGTATACCATTTCCAAAATTATACTTTATCTCCGATCTCTTCTCTAAGCTCCAGACTTAAATATCCAACTGTCTATTTGACATCTCCTTGTGGCATAATCAAACTAGCACTCTTCACTCTCTCTTATTCCCATCTGCCCCCTCTAAATTCGGTTTCTTCTCCAATATTCCCTCATCAGTAAATAGAACCATATCTATCACTTTGCTAGAGACAAAAATTTAGAGATTATCTTTGACGTCTAACTTTTCCTTACCCTACAATCTAATCCATCAACAAGCCCTGTTTGTTCTCCCCAGTTATATGTTGAAGCTGTTCATTTCTCTGTCTCCCTCCATTGTCACCTCCTAAGTCCACACCATCATTATCTATTGCCTAAACTAATGCAATCACCAAACAACTATTGTCCTGATTCCTTTCTTGCCATCCTATAATCCATTCTCTACACAACCTCCAGAGTGGTCTTTTCAGAATATCAGATCATTGCCTTTTTAAAGTCTCTTCAATGTCATTTCCCTTTTTAAATCCCTTCCATGGCTTCTCAACCTATTTAGATGAAAACCTAAACTCCTTCTGTGGAGTCCCTACAACATCTGGCTCATGCCCCTCTCTCCATCTTTATCTCATGTCACTTCCGCTTATTCTCTATGTTCCAGACACAGGCCTTTTTTCATATCCTGCACACACTCAGCTTGGATCTACTTTTACTGTTGAACTTCTAGATCCCTACAGCCCATCCTTTGACCATAAGTTCTTATTCTTCTACTCCCCTCACTTTATTACTTCACTTATTATGTTCTCCAGGTCCTTGACTCTTCCCTGATCCACAAGTTTATTAGTCCTTCCACCTGCACTTCCTTCCTATCCAGCCAAGACAACATAGAAAAAATACAACCATAGAAATCAGTGCCATTGTCTGATATGATCTTTGGATTTAAGTATGCCCAACATACTGTTTGACAATATTATATAGGTCTCTAGAAAGATTTTCTCCTATTCTCTTCATAACTGTCACCAATCCTCCATGTCATCTCCTCTCTCATTACCTAGCTTCTTAAACCACAAAAAAATAAAGTCCCTCAGTCTATTGCCCTTTTACCCACAAAGTAAGATGCCTCTCTGTCTATTTTTAATTATTTCTACCTTGTCTCACAGAAAGAGGCCTTTTAGTTTAGATGATTTCTGCTGTAAGTACCAAAATACTAAAGTGAATGTGGTTTAAACAGCAAGGACATGTAAACCTTCACATCACAAGAAGTCTGAAGTTTCAGGGTTGATGTCATCAAGGACCCAACCCCTTTTCATCTTTCTGCTCTGTAGTCATCATCATGTTGTCCTTTGTCTTTAAGCATCACTTCCTCACTCAATATAGTTCAAAGGCAGAAAGGTTAGTAGTGAGATCTCTTCATGTCTCTCCTTTATCAGAAGGGAAAAGCCTCCCTAGGAGCAACCATGCATCCTGCACCCAGGGTTCATGACCAGGATTGGATCACGTGCAGTGTGTGCTGGTGAGCGTTTAACAGTCAGCTCTCCATGAAAATGCAAATAACCCCCAATAATTGATCTCCAGTCAAGATCTTTTTTCTTCTTTTAATTCCAGATCTATATAACCAACTGTCTTCCATACATTTACAGATTAATATCTCCCAAGCATCTCCAAACTATAATTCAGTATATTTCCTCCAAAGCTACTGCTGCTGCATTGCTAGTGTCCGTGACTGACGTCAGTCATCCAGACTAGACCGTTGAGTGTTATATTACTTTCTTCCACTTCCTCTACTCACATTCCAATGTAAGCCCAGTATTGTGAGTCTCCCTCATAAATATGTTCCAAATCCCTACCCAGGTGCTGGGTCCATATTCAGAAACTCATCACCTCTTTCTGGACCACTGCAGTAGCCTTGAATGTTCTCTGTGTCTCTAGGTCCTCCTGTGCACCTTTAATCTATCCTATCCAACTTTTATAGAGATGCCTTTCTATTATACATGTTGGCTCAAAATTGCCCAAAGAGTAAAAATGAACTTCCCCTGATTTATGCATGAACTTTCATGATCTAGACTCTATCAACCTGTCCATCCTCAATTTCTATCTTTCCTCCCCTCTCTTGTTACTCTAATATTACTCTCTCACCATACTGAACTATTTGAACAGAACACATCATGCTCTCTGTGCTTCTTTTCCTTTGCACATTCTGTTCTCTCTTTTTCACATGTGTTTTCCTCACTTACATACCCAGAAAACTCTCAGGAAGTATCTTTGCCACTGTGAAGTCTTCTCTGAATAACTCAGAGAAAACAGGGGCTTCTCCTATATTCTGGGTGTACTTTGCATATACCTTCATAAGAGAAATTTCTCATTGCATTATAATTCTTGGTTTGTAAACTTCTTGAGGACAGGAACCATTTCATCTCTGTACCCTCTGTGCCCAGAATAGTACCTGGCACCCAGTAAGTATTAAATAAACGCTATGGAATAACAAAATGAACAAATGTACTAATATTGAATCTCTATAATAATAATTGGTGCTGTTCTAAAGAGTGCAGAGACCAGTTTAGCAGGGCATTGTTGCAATGAGTTCCAGATCAAGAATGCCAGTCTTATGAAGATCAACTAACTCTACTCATCCTCTAGCCAGCCAGCCATCAACTTTTTGCCAACAATATGGTAAGATTGGTATAAATTTGTCTACTATTCAAAAAATAAACTGCATGGTCTATTGATAATAGGATATTATCATGTATAATGGACAGCACATAAAATCATACATTCTGAGATAAAATCAGATATGCAAAAGACTTGTAGAAGCTAATTAATCCATTTCCTCTCCTTCATCTATGCTGAACTTAAGCCAATTATGTTAGGATATATGTCTCTTATTCTTAATACTCTATCTACCCCTGCAGCTTTCCAGTACAACATGTCCATAGTCTACGTTTCTGAACCTCCATCCTAAAGGGGCTGCTGATTCTCTATTATTATGCCTTGATTTTTATGACAATATATTTCTCGGAAAACAGGTTCAGAAAGAAATATGATTAATTCTATTTGGTTTCATTTCGCTTGAGATGAAAAGGTAAGATTGGTCCAGATGGCCATTGGATATAGGTCTGGAGCTTCAATTTACCCGTTTCTGTTGCTATCTATAAATGATGTCACTGAAAAATTTCACGATGACTGGGTTTGGGTGAGTTTGTGTTTCTATCATGTAGACTTTTCTCTCTTTCTTTGTGACCTAAAAAGAATTTTAGGCTGTTTTCTAAAATCAGAATCCTTTTGTGTATAAACATTAACAGTGACTCAAAAAGATAATTGCCTATAAAGTTTTGAATAGACATTTTATATAATTTTTCTCAAAAAGTACACATCAAAAATCCTATAGTTATTAAATTCATTCTTAACTAAATAGAGGACAAGTCTTCAAATTATTTTGAACTCAGAAAGAATGGAAGTGTGAATGTGCTGATGGAATGAATAAAGAACAAGAGTTGAATCCTGAGCATTTTTGTAGAAGCTAGGTGAATTTTGCAAAGCTGCATCAGTTTCTTTTTTTTATATTTCACATATTTGACTTTTTCTTTAAAATATCTTCAAAAATCCTTTGAAAGGCCTTGGATTGCTCAGAAGTAAAGTAATTTACACTCATGTTATTTTAAAATTCTCAATTGCTAATCTACTCTGTGAAAAGTTAATAGCATGACTAGTTACCATTTTGGCTTACTTTACCTGAGCTAGGGTCACCTTAGACAATAGTCTTCATGCCCATTAGAGTTGAAACTAAAATTAAACAGATGACATGTGTTTTGAGTTTTTATCAAGAGAGTTTTCAAAATTATAGACACTTTGAAATACACAAAACCTTAACAAAAATTAATTATAATCCAGAAAAGAATATGAAAAAATATGACTCTGACCCTTCATCTTTTCTCTAGCCTACATTCTCCTGAGATGGAGAGAGTTATTCAGTCTTTTCTTCTTTCTGACAGAACTATCCCCAGATGGATATCTTCCTATGGCAAGTAGAAATGCCATAGGAGTTATGCGCTGAGGGTCTCCTTGCTGAAAGCTGAAAAGGGATTCATGAGAAGAATTTGGGCTGAAGGGAGATGAGAGTGGAGAGAGGGAAAGAAAGAAGGAGATCCCTCCTCTAGAAGCTCATAAATCTACAGATATAAAACCATAAACCCTACCACAACAGACTGGGGAAAAAATTGCATCCTGCCCAAAGTTACATAATATTCTTTTGTGTTTTCTTTCTCCACTGTCAAGGAGAGATCTCATGTGCGTGACCCTGTTCACTGGTGACTGTGCAAGGGTGTGGGGTTGGAAAAGAAGAGAGTACTAGATATATATTTTGCATCTTTAAACTTTATTTAAATATTAGTAGATATAATTTTAAAATGTGCAGTATAACACTATTATTGCTTTTTCTGCTGAACCTAATGGTTTTAAGATTTATTCATACTGACATATGAAGCTCTAGTTCACTTATTTTAATTTCTATACAGTGTTCTATATCAGAAGAATGGACATTTATGTTTCCAATTTTTATTCTTACAACTCTGTAGCATTGAGCCATTTTATATATATCTCCTTGTACACATACTACAAGAATTTCTCAAAGCTTATAGGAGTGAAATGGATAAATCATAGCATAAGCACAAATTTTCAACTTTACCAAGTCCTAATGTTGCAATTTGCACTCCTCCCTGCAGATACTGGAGTGCATATTGCTCTGCCATCATTCAGTACTTTCTGACTATAAGTTGTGGCTTGTCTTTTGAGTATGAAGTGATATCTCATTGCTGATTTAATTTTCATTTACCAGAGTAGTGTGAGCTTGAGCATCTGCATATTTGCTTTATGTGTTTTTCAAAAATATTCAATCAAAGTGTACTCATTAAAAAATTGGAAAAGAAAACTCAGGAAGGAAAAGACCACTTATAGCTTCATTACTTATGGGTAACTGCTATTAGCATTTTCCATTTTAATGCATTTCCTTACTGTCTTGTTTTTCTTTGAATATCATTGTTGATGTTGTGACTATCATCATATATTGACTTTAAGCTGAATTAATTCAGGAACATTCACATGTTCTAGACGGAAGATGTGAAGTTAGAAAATATTTTTTACTGATGAATTAGCCTTCACTGTAAAAGAAAAAATGACACATGCCATTCAATAGGCTTCTGATTTGAAAAAAAAAAAATTCTCAAGTACTCTGACAACGTTGATTCCTATAACAACTTGACCTTTTTTCCCAGTTTTATATACAATTGGCATGCATCACTGTATAAGTTTAAGGTGTACGGCATAATGGCTTGACTTACATATATTGTGAAATGATTACCTCTATAAGTTTAGTTAGCATCCATCCCTTATAGACACAATAAAAAGAGAAAGAAAAAAATTTATTTTTAACTGGAAGTTTGGGGTACTAGACATTGTGATGTGCCTGGAGCCCCGGGCCTCATAACCCCACACTTTGAAGTTAGTTTCCTATTTTTGTTTTCAAAGGAGAAGAGAGAATTAAGATTATGCCATTAACATACTCATGGAGCTAACCCTCTTTTTTGTGTAGTCAAGTAGCAGCAATGGAGATAGAGAAAAGAATGTCTTTGGGATATATTTTGGAAGGACACTGACAGTTGGGGTAACAGCAAATAAAAACAGAATCAAGAATTTCCCTGAGGTTTTTCGTTTGAGTAACTGAGTGGATGGTGGATGCCATTGACTGAGACAAGGAAATATGGTCAAGAAATACATTTGGCAATGAGGATGAGAAATTAAGAGTTCTGATTTGGCCATGTTAACTTTATAATGTCTTTAGTAGTCCAAAGAAATGTAGAGCCTGTAGGTCCCAGTGCTGCACTTAGACTGATATATTCCTCATCTCAGTAGAACGACACCACCATTCACCCTGTATCCCATGAAAACCTGAATGTCATCCCAGACCAGGCTTTCCTCTTCCCTGCCAGCCATTCCTCCTCTAATCAGCTCAAGCTTTCTACATTTCACCACCATGTTGTATCTGAATTCTCATATCCAACCCCACCTCTTCAATCCAATTCCCACTACTCTGTGCCCCCTCCAATCATTAGGACCAAAAGAGTATGGTTGTGTAACTGCTGCTGGGTGGTACCCATCATAGCACAAGACACAACCCAACGACAGAGATTTGATGATCTGGAGTATGGTAGCATTTTCTAAGTTTCTTTTAAGTCTTTCCTTTCTGTATTCTCACGCACACCATAGTGCCAGCATTATTTTCTGCATATTACAATAATTATTAGGTGCTATCTACCTCACTGACATTCAGTTTCCTTGACCAGGGGAATGGGGTCAATAGATAATGACAATAGATAATGTCAACAGTGACAATAGATAATGTTGCCAGGGCCCTGGCAGCAGTCTGGTGAAGACATCAAGACTAGTTTCAAAGTCTGAAAAATCTCAGTATCACCCAATTCAGCCCAGTGTTTCCAGCCCGGGTTTGTCCAGTTTAAGAACTCCAGCTTTACCCAGTATTTCCTTGATCACTCCCCTTCTCTTTCATACTATGAAGCAGTAGAAGGAGTAGAGGGAGAGAGGAAGAAAGAGAAAGAAGAAAAAGCTATGTATCTGTCCTGTCGTTTCCACCTGCTCAAACATTATCATCATTCTATTACAGTATGGTATTTGGAGCATTTTCCGGTTCTGAGGACCATCAGGATGGATCTTCAGTGAGTGCCAACGGTCTACTGTATATATAATCAATGTCACTTACAGAATGAAGAGAAGAGGTAAGTGATTAGAAATTGTTTGAATTTTTTCAGGAAAGGTTCTTAGGATAAAAGGGTCTCCATTGGTATTGACAAGGGAAGTGGAGACAGGGCATGGCAGAAAGGAAGACAGAAATTACTCTAGTTAGGGAAAGGGGGGTAAAACCAATCAGTTTAGAAGCAGCTCATGAGGAGGTGTGCATCAGGAGAGGGGACACTTATATGAGGCTGGTGTTGACATTTGATGGGGTTTATTAGAGTCCACAGGCAGGAACTTGAATTTCATACCTGAGGTAACTGAGAAATCCTCAGAGCAAATTTGACCAATTATTTATAACCCTATTGGACCAGCCAGGGATAGAAACACACTTTCATTCTGTTTTCCAGACCCCACCTCCATAAGAAGTTAATTTGTATTGCACAACCTAGCCTTCTGGCTTAGACAGAAACATTTCATTTTTTAGAAATTACCAAAAATATTTATAGCTTGACTAATTTAATTTAAAACACATAGCAAAAGCATGCCATGGCTTACGTTCTCTGGGCTGCAGCTGTGGGAGCAGCTGCATGTCTCTAAGCCAGCGACGGCTGGGTCAGGAGCCTAGTAAAAGCAGTACTCTCCATTCATCAGGACGGTGGCATCAATTACATAGGACCTCTCTTGCTCACGAGGTAACTGTCTAGCATGGAGATGCAACTGTTTCCTATTACGTTTCTTCAGAACCTAAACTTTCGAGGCATCTGAGCCTTGACCAAGGTCCTGAGCTCATCTCGGGGTGAGGTATTTTGCGTCCTGACCCAGCAAAATATTTTACAATCCATTTCCTGATCCAGGAAAAGCTGAGTTTTACCCTTGTATAAACCTAAAATGTGCCCTGAAAAAAATGAAAGCAATTAAATAAAACAATTGGGAAAAGATTTCCTTTGTTCTGCCGAGAAGATTCAACATCTGCCCCAGGGCCACAGCAGCCCTGGCCATCGGGGGTCATGGCCAATGTGTGAAGGCAGCCAGGCCTGCCCTGAGCACCTGAACCAGACACCAGACATCTCTGCATCTTCTTCTTGGCTCTTCAGTGGAAGCAGTGATTGTTATTAGCTTCTTTAATATTAAGAGCGACACCAGAATGTTCTCAAATCTCCAGAGAATATGAAATTTATCAATTATAGGTATACTGGACAAACTCTTATTTTTCTGATTAAACTGAGCAATGCTTCCTCTGGAAAAATTGTTTTGTCATAAATTAGAAAGGGCATGCAAAGACAAATAAAAATTTTTTTACTCCAAAATGTTCATGGAGAAAATAACAATGGAAGAAGGGAGCAGAAGGGGGCCACCAGCCACGCTGCTCTGAAAACTTCTTAAGCAGATGTTGATTTCACATTCTGCGTTTGACACACATATGCCTCCTATCGATAAAAGCAAAGGGAGCAAAATTACAAAGTCCAACATTGTCATCACACAGAGCACTATGCAAATTATGGTCTTAAAATAAGCCTGGGAGAGGCCTGGGTACCTTCCCTCACAGGAAAGCAATTTCTTTGTTATGCTGTTACCGTGTAACTACACTAGTCTCCCGTGAAGTCAGCCTGGAGTTCCTATGAAGTGCAGTGTTGTGATCCATGACATTTAATAGAGGAGGAAGGGCCCTCTCCAGAAATGAGCCATTCGGCTGACACTGGGCAGAAAATAGCCTGAAATGAGTCACACAACGTATGACAGTACAAAAGACGATTCACCAGGTCCCAAGGAAAATAAACAGGAGTGAATGGCTAGTGTACTGAGGGAAACTCAGTCCCAAGGGGCAGAGTTTATTGGTCTGCATCACACCAAGCCCCTTCACTGATCTGGCAGGATGAGGTGCTGGTGCTGGAAATGTGACAGCGTGGGGTGAGGGAGCAGCTCCTTTTCGGGGGTAGCACTACAGGAGCTGCTTGTTTTCAGTTTAGGGTCTTTGTGACCGAGGGATACATCTGCACTAAATGCTCTGAAGTGTATGATGTGAGATGATTTATCCAGAAGGCTGCACAGCTGGCATCAGATAAAACATTTGGAATCATTTTAGGTGTACATTACCTAGAGGCAGCATTCCGTCCCCAGTGCTAAATTTAAACCATTCCTGTCATTTCAGACTCTCTCATGAAATCTGTTTCTCATAGGATGTCCCTGTCTTGGAAATAGAATGTGACTCCCTGTAAAATGGAAGGGAATTTGAAGCATATAAATCACCCATTCTTCTACCTCCCTCTCCCTACACACACACACACACACACACACACACACACACACACATCCCACTCTTTTAAGAAGAAAATTTCAGACCAGACACACACACACCCCACTCTTTTAAGAAAAACTTTCAGACCAGAATAAGGAATGCATTAAAAGTGATAAAGATGTACTTCCCAGGATGGGGGAAGGGGAGGGAGGGTGGCTGGTGCTTGCCAATAGCTCACAAGCTGCAGAGCTGACTGACTCATGGAAAAGCCCCAGAGGGATCATCGGTTCCCTCAGTAGCCCTTTAGGAGAAGAGAGACAGAAAATATGATATTATAAATGTTCCCACAGAATCACAGCTTTCCTGGATCCAAAGGAACCACAGGCTTACCCTGCAGCTCACCATGCTGGAGGGTAGGCTGATGTGCCCTACATAGCTAAAACCCAAACAGAAAACATTCAGCACGCGCACACACTCACACACACACACACACACACAGAGGAGATTCAAGATTCAATGGGAAAGTTTACATAATCTGATAGAGTCTATCCTATTCTATGCTTGAATATTACAGTAAGTTTTAAAACCTCCCAGTATTTCTTGATGCAATTTAAAAGCACAATTAACATGCAGATGTTAATATCCTTATCTTAACTATAGATTCCAAAACTACTTCAAGAAAGTAAAAACCAAGTTTAAGCAGATCCCAGTGAGAGTTTTGGTTTGAAGTCCAAACACAAATGCTCTTTGCTATTGGTAAATAGGGGCCTTACATCACTGACGATTATAACCCACAGTCACAAGAACACCACATCTTCAGCTTTTCCCATATGTCTTGGTTTTGCATGGTGATTATGCTACTGCTTATCATAGTTCTTCACCTTACCTGGAATTAGTTAGCCAAAGAACTGGATGCTATTGCAAGGGAGTCAGGGAAGATGCCTAGGATTCTGCCCAGTTTGTAGCAATGCTCGTAAACATCCATAAGTACAAGAAAGGGTTGGCAAGCCTTGTTTTGTCTGAGTAACCTCCTCCCTCCCCCCAGTGTGGCTCAGAAGGAGCATCTGACTAAGTGTAGGCTTCTATGCCCCTCTCTTAAGGTGAGCAGACAGGCAGGATGCCATGAGCCCTTATCAAAGATGGTTCAGTGAGAGCTGGGAAAAGTCTTTGGCTGCTCTATGCCCAAGGCAGTAGATCCTCTACATACTTCCTTAGAGAGTCCAAACCACCTGGGTTGCTTGGCCTTTTGAGTTTCTAGGGTTTTCCATCAAGGCATTTTGCCAAAACTTGTGTGGCCACCATGCACTGTAAGGTTACAGTGCTCAAACAGTTAATGTGGCTGAAAGCTCCCACTGGACATTTTAAGGGATAAAATAAAGCCACTGGGGAAGAAAGTGGTTCTTTGTAGGAAGTCCTAAAGTCCTGCTAATACATCACATCAGGTGTCACAGCATCTTCTTCTAAAGCCACGTCATGAATGGTTCTTGCCTCAATTAATGCAAGAAAAACCACCTGCAGTCCTCGCTACCACAGCTAAGGGCTTCAGCCTTCCTGGGGTTCTGCCATGTGTTCATCCGTATTAGGTACTGCGGAAACACCTAGCCCTCACACATTTCTTAATGAGGGACTTGCCATCAAGAGGATGTTTTCTCAAAAGTCAAGCCATTATTGACAACCTAGTGTATATCAGTATATACTGGTGAATGCAAATTACTGTTTTGTATCACTTACCATATTACCTTGTGATGAAAGACCTGTGAACTCACCACAAGATCAATTACAAAGTCGTCTACAGAATGTAATCACCACTATAGTGACAAAGATGACATTGCTATATTATCAAGCCAAAATGTTCTACACTGGCTCTACCCTACAAATTGGACTGCTGACTATAAACACGCTCTGGGCGGAGTTAGCCCAAAGTAAAAGTTACCTCAATGAAGCTGTGTTAATTAAGGCCTGTCCACTCCCTGCTTCATTACCAAAGTCTTTACTCAATGCTCAGAACAAAGTTCGATTAATTCCCTGTTGACTTTCAGAATACACAGAATCCATATTTCCTCTTTGATTAAAACATTCAGTGATCAGCAGAGCATGGCAATACATACTCAGTCGCTCAAATCTTTTTTGAAAATATCACAAGATGCTTCGTAGGCAAGAGTCATGAAACCAAGACTCAGAGTCAAATATAAAACTAGACACGACTCTTAGACACATACCTTTGCTAATAAAGGATATTTGCAGATCTCTCCTTTTGACATAGTAAACAGTTGTGGTTTTTCTGATAGCAGTTTATAATCATCACTGTCCCCTGAGGGTTTCCAGTGCTCCTGGTCAAGGCTGGGCTGTGCTTTCTACAGAGGAATCGGGGTAACCTAATGGCCATTGACAGTGTGTGAAGGGGACTATGAGATATTCCCTAGGGCCTGGGCCCAGAATTCCAGGCCCTGCTTTCCCAAGACTAGCCTATTTTAGAATAGAAAAATGAAAGGTAATTCCTACTTAATGTCAGAGAAGCTCAAAGAGCTTGCTGTTTTTTAAAAAACTAACTTTGATGGCAACCACTGAGATAAGGAACAGGTGTTAACCAGATTCTTATTGGAAGGTCGCAGTCCTAGGCAGGGAAGGGCATGGTATGCCAGTGAGCAGACTGCAGTACAATCAAGCACCTGGGGTTAAACATCTTTGCACAAATTTCCGGTTTATGTGCCACCAGCCTGGCTTCCTGCTGAAGCATCACTTCCTGCTTTCATGCAACACACTTATTCAATATGTGAAACTAAATTCAGAATCATCTTCCTATTAAATTAGTGTATAAAACTTCCGCTAATTGAAATCCTGGCCTTTATAGCCACTATTGTCATTGTTAAAATATAGCCATTATGATATTTGGTACCACTTGGAATCGTGTTCTAATGGAAAAATCTATATAAAACAAATGCCAAACTTAAAAGTCATAAAGGCAACTGAGCAAGTGTATTTATTACTAAAACTATTATTCACAAATGCTCCAGGTTTTGTTATTCCAAGTGTTCTCTTTAACTAAGAGCATGCATTTAAATAGTATCCTGCACTAATCCAAGATTTTGAAGCACTGTTTATTCAGTAGCCAGTGAAAACAGGTCTCTCATCTGTGTGGAATAATTGACTATCAAGTTGATTTTTTTAATGTGATCTATTTAAAGCCAGGCATTCTGAAATCAAATTAGGTCCCACAAAAGCATTTGGATTGTGTGCCCAGGACCTGACATTTCTAACATTCAAATAGGGGACTGAGACATAGCCATGTGGGGGCATAAAGAGCAAAGAGTTGGGGCAACTGCAGAGCCAGGGAGTTAGTTCTGTATAGAACATCGTGGAGGATGGTGTGGAAAGGCAGGGACTCTCAATAAGACAATCAGCGTTTATTCACATGACCACTCACAATTAGAAGGAACATGAACTCAACCTATTGGTATACTCCCAGTATCCTGGAGCGCAGGGATGGAACAAAAGAGAAAGTAACTCGCCTCTTTACTGTCTTGGAAAGTAAACTAGAGAGCTACTTGGTCAGTGAAAATTATAAGCCCAAATATTTAAACATATTGACATAGCTTTGTTGGGGGATCACGTTCAGATTATTTAAAAAGCTATTCTCTCTTGTTCAAAGAAAAAAGCAGGGACAGTGTCCATAAAGCACATTGCCATTCAGAACCCACCTGCCACACCAAAGATATAGAATGACTTCAGTCACCATATGTAGTTTGATTCCATCTAAGTCTAACCTTAGCAATTCTTGGTAAATCAGTTTTTAGTTCTACAAAAAGAAGTGTATGGGGCTGGCCCGGTGGCGTAGTGGTTATGTTCGCACTGCGCTTGGGCAGCCCCCGGGTTTGCAGGTTCGGATCCCAGGTGCAGACCAACACACCACTTGTCAAGCCATGCTGTGGCGGTGTCCCATATAAAGTAGAGGAAGATGGGCATGGATGTCAGCCCAGGGCCAAACTTTTTTTTATGGTTAATTAAATGTTTAAATTTTTATCAATCTCTTAATAGTTTATAACATTGTGGGGTTTTAGTTGTACATTATTACTTGTCCGTCACCATATGAATGCATCCATTCACCCCTTGTGCCCACCCCTCACCTTGCTTCCCCATGGTAACCACCAACCAGTTCTCTCTGTCTGTAGGTTAGTTTATATTCCACATATGAGTGAAATCATGTGGTGGTTGTCCTTCTCTCTCTGGCTTATTTCACTTAACATAATACCCTCTAGGTCCATCCATGTTGTTGCAAATGGGACAACTACCTTATGATCCAGGGCCAATCTTCCTCAGCAAAAAGAGGAGGACTGGCAACAGATGTTAGCTCAGGGCTAATTTTCCTCACACACAAAAAAAAGAAGTATAGTACTTTGCAGTCATTTCCTAATTGAAAATATGTGCAAAAAATGCAGTGGTAAAGGAAAGAAGATAAAATTTAGGATTCCTTGGAAAATGAAAATGCCTCTTTTCTCTTTGTTGTACTTTGACCCTTGCTTGATTTCCACTATTTATGTTCTCTAGCCCCTCACCATGATATCCTCTACGAGCTCGGGTCTTCCCAGTTCCAGGACTCTTTCGACAGTCTGTGCATTCTACTGGCCTCTGAACCCCACACTGTAGGATTTGGAGGTGAGTCACACTGCCAGCACAGGACCCACTGGCTCAGATTTCCCTGCTGCAGAAACTCCTCAAGTCTGCCTAATCCCCAGGATTAATTGCCCATTCCTTTCTCCAATTTGCCCTCATTTTCAGGATTGGGTCTTTGCCTATCTTTCCCTTTAGTTTTTGCCGGTTAGTTACCCTGTCTAGTAGACTCTTCACCCTCAAAGACATAGATTACATTGGGGCCTGAGTTAATGGAGATGGAACCCTGAAGGTTCTCACCAAACCATGTCTGGAGCTGGCTCCTGCCCCCGTCCTCTCAACCAAACATGTGCAGATCATCAGGATCATGACTCTTGTTGGCTGGCTCCAAGAGCCCAAGTTCTTGGTCTCTGTGTCACTATTTACTCACTCAGTTGGAAGACTGTGGAACTTGTCTCCAAGATGGTGGCAATAATCCTTCCCAGACCACATGTACTTTTTTTGAAATTTTGTATTTTGAAATAATTACAGACTCATAGGAAGTTGCAAAAATGGTACAGTGTCCCATGTAGCCTTCAACCAACTTCGCCAAATAGTGATATCAAAAGTATAGCTATAGTACAATATTACAATATAGGACAATATATAGTGATATAGTACAATATCAAAACCAGAAAATTGAAATTACTATATTGTTGTTAACTAGACTACAGACCTTACTCAGTTTTTATCATATTTTAATCCATATTTGTGTGTGTGTATATAATTCCATACAATTTTATACCATGTATAGATTCATGTAACCACAACCAGAATCAAGATACAGAACTATTCCATCACCCCAAAAGAATGCCTTCATGCTGCCTCTTTGTATCTGTGCTCTTCCCTCTCCCAATCACTCCCTCCCCACCCCAAGTCACTGTACTCTTCCAACCACTAATCTGTTCTCCATCTCTATACTTCTGTCATTTTGAGAATGTTATATAAATGAAATCATACAGTACATAATCTTTTGAGATTTCTTTCACTAAGCATAAGACTCTTGAGGTCTAACCAGGCTGTGGCTTATATAAATAGTTCATTCCTTTTTACTGATGAGTAGTATTCCATTGTATAGATGTGCCAGAGTCTGTTCAGTTGAATGCAGGATAGGAGGGATTATTGCCACCATCTTGGAGACAAGTTACACAATCCTCCAGTTAAGTAAGTAAATAGTGGCACAAAGACTAAGAGTTATTCATCCATAATGTAGGAGATTCAGGTTGAAAGAGATTTAAGTTGCTTCCAGTATTTTGCTATTACAGTTAAAGGTACTATGAACATTTGTATACAGGTTTTGTGCAATCATAAATTTTCATTTCTTTAGGATAAATGCCCAAGAGTACAATTGCTGGGTCATAAAAATGGTAAGCACATGTTTAGTTTTACAAGAAACTGCAAAACTATTTTCCAGAGTGGCTGTACCATTTTACATTCCCACCAGCAAATGAGAGACCCAGGTTTTCCACATCCTCTCTCACTAGGATTTGGTATTACATGTCACTGTTTTTCATTTTAGCCATCCTGGTAGGTGTATAATCATACCTCACCACGATTTTAATCTGCATTTTTCTAACAGTTAATGATGTTGAACATGGTTTCATATACTTATTTGCCATCCATATCTCCTCTAGGGTGAAATATCTGTTTATATCTTTTGCCCATTTTATAATTGGATTGTTCTTTTCTTAAAATGTTTTTCTTTATATATTATAGATATAGTCTGTAGCTTGTCTTTCATCTTTTTTTTTTTTTTTTTTGTGAGGAAGACCAGCCCTGAGCTAACATCTGTTGCTAATCCTCCTCTTTTTGCTGAGGAAGACTGGCCCTGGGCTAACATCCGTGCCCATCTTCCTCTACTTTATATGGGACGCCGTCACGGCATGGCTGACAAGCAGTGCGTCGGCGGGCGCCCGGGATCCGGGCCCGCGAACCCCGGGCTGCCAAGCGCGGACTAAACCGCTGCGCCACCAGGCGGCTCCAGTCTTTCATCCTTTTAATACGGTCTATCACAGCACAAAAGTTTTTAAATCTATTGATTTTTTCTTTTATGGATCATGCTTTCGACGTCACATCTAAGAACTCTGCACCTATAAGAGAAAGTAAGAATGTATATTTGTATGTGCTTGAATCTGCATAAAGGAACTGGAAGGACACCTGATCTAATAAATGTGTGGGTAATCTGTACTGGGAACAAGAGGATGAGGGCAGGGGTAGGAGTGTGACTTTTCATCTTTTATATTATTCGAGTTTCTAACTATATGAATACATTAATTTAAAAAATGGAGAGTGGGCTTTGGTGTCAGATCAGAGTTTCAATACAGGCTCCACAGATTAGTTGTTGGAGCTTGGGAAAGTTATTTATTACTTCAGTTTTCTCATCTGTAAAATTAAATATAATAATAGATGCAATATCTCAGCAATTTTTTATGAAGATTAAAAGAGATAATGTATGTGAAAATACTCAGTTTAATAAATAGTGAGTCAATTATGGGATCAAATTATGAATCATGAACCAAAGCAAAACTTGTATTTTAATATAAAGTAGTTCCTATAAAATTTTTCCCACTGTTTTACAGTCATCTGTTTTTTATACTGGTCAGGTTTTCTAGATTTGTTACATTCTGCTGAGGAATCACAGTGGCTGCATTTGTGGATCTCTACTTCTCCAGTTAATGCTGTTTTGATAAGTAAACATTCTTTAGTGCTTACAAAAAGCTATGTTCTTTACATGAACTAGCAGTCTCTAATACTCTCATTAGGTAGTAATTATCATTCTTAATGTATAGGTGAGATCACAGGGCTGAGAGGGTTAGAATGACTTGGTAGTTAGTCTAATTCCAGGGCTTTTATATCTAACTTTGATGCCAGTGTGATCCAGAATATTTTTCAAATAACTCCAGTCCCTAGGAATATTGCTCAGAAAGAGTTCACTGGTTAAATATAGTACAAATTTTAAAATAAATCATGTTGTAAAAGTCCCTTTTTGAGAGTTTGCAATGCATATTAGCAAATTAAAGGTTCTGAGAAGTCCTGTAGTCTTTAACCCAGCATTTCCCAAATTAACTTAACCACAGGGCTTTTTAGAAATATATAGCACTATCAGCACCCCTCAGAATTCACATTCCATAGAAAACCTTTTTGGGAACGCTGCACTGATCACACATTCTGCCCTGTTTTAAAATGCCTGATATTGCTGTAAACTATCTAATCCTGATGAGTGATACCAAAGTGCCACAGCTTCACAAGAACTCTACAAATAGTTCATTTACATGGCATTACAGCATCTTACTGATGAAAGCAATAATCCTAAGGCAAACTTAATGAAATTATTTACAAATGCCTTTGGTTTCTGAAGATAACCCTAGAGTAGTAGCAACTTGACACCAACAACTCTGAGGGCAAATGATATAAAGAGGACATAAATCTCCTTCCTAATTAAGCCTGCTCTTCACCTTGAATGGTGTACTATCTGAAAAGTTTAAGATAAGGTCATTTGAGGGGCTCTATGTAACTAATGCAAAATAAATGATGCTTAACATACAACCAAAGAATAAATTTATTTTCCTTAAATCTCAGTCACTATCTTTAATCCTGATACTTATTACCTATATCTCTTGTTACAGGCTCTTAGAACATACTACATTATATTATTTCTGTCACTCTCAGCTCAAATGTCAGTCCTGAGACAGAAGGGACTACACTTTCTATTCCCTGTCCTTGAATTCTACCCTCTATACAGTATTTATTTTTTAATGAGGTCATATTGGCTTATTGTGTAAATTACAGGTGTACATTATATTT
Source organism: Tapirus indicus (assembly GCA_031878705.1). NCBI lineage: Eukaryota > Metazoa > Chordata > Mammalia > Perissodactyla > Tapiridae > Tapirus > Tapirus indicus. The sequence goes on from CM062933.1 coordinate 9,179,430, forward strand.
CAGTTTCTGTATAAACTGCATTGTGTTCACCACCAATAGTTTAGTTTTTATCCAACATCATACATATGTGCCCCTTCATCCCTTTTGCCCTCCTTGAACCCACTCCTCCTCTGGTAACCACTAATCTGTTCTCCTTATCTGTGTGTTTGTTTATCTTCCACATATGTGTAAAATGATACGGTATTTGTCTTTCTCTGTCTGACTTATTTTGATTAACATAATACTTTCAAGGTCCATCCATTTGTGTCACAAATGGTACAATTTTGTCTTTTTTATGGCTGAACAGTATTCCATTGTTTATATATATATATATATATATATATATATATATATATATACCACATCTTCTCTATCCATTCATCTGTTGGTGGGCACTTGGGTTGCTTCCACGTCTTGGCTATTGTGAATAATGCTTCAATGAACATAGGGATGCCTAAATCTCTTTGAATTGTTGATTTCATGTTCTTTGGATAAATAACCAGCAGTGGAATAGCTAGATCACATGGTATTTCTATTTTTAGTTTTTTGAGAAATCTCCTTACTATTTTCCATACTGGCTCCACCAGTTTGCATTCCCACCAGCAGTGTATGAGGGTTCCCTTTTCTCCACATCCTCTCCAATACTTGTTATTTCTTATCTTCTTGCTTATAGCCATTCTGACAGATGTGAGGTGATATCTCATTGTACTTTTGATTTGCATTTCTCTAATAATTAGTGATGTTAAACATCTTTTCGTGTGCCTCTTGGCCATCTGTATATCTTCTTTGGAAAAGTGCTCATTTTTTTGATTGGGTTGTTCATTTTTTTATTGTTGAGTTGTATGAGTTCTTTATATATTTTGGAAATTAACCCCTTGTCGGTTATATGACTTGCAAATATTTTCTCCCAGTTGGTGGGTTGTCTTTTCACTTTGTTGATGGTTTCATTAGCTTTGAAGCTTTTAAATCTGATGTAGTCCCATTTGTTTATTTTTTCTTTTGTTTCCCTTTGCCTGAGTAGACATAGTATTCGAAAAGATACTGCTAAGACCCATGTCAAAGAGTGTACTGACTACATTTTCTTCTAAGAGTTTTATAGTTTCAGGTCTTACATTCAAGTCTTTAATCCATTTTGAGTTAATTTTTGTGTATGTGTAAGATAATGGTCTACTTTCATTCTTTTCCACGTGGCTGTCCAGTTTTCCCAACACCATTTATTGAAGAGACTTTCCTTTCTTCATTGTATGTTCTTGGCTCCTGTGTCAAAGACTAGCTGTGCATAGATGTGTGGTTTTATTTATGGACTCTGAATTCTGTTCCATTGATCTTGTGTCTGTTTTTCTCCCAGTACCATGCTGTTTTGGTTACTATAGCTTTGTAGGATAATTTGAATTTGGAGAGGGTAATATCTTCAACTCTGTTCTTTCTTCTCAGGATTGTTTTGGCTATTTGGGGTCTTTTGTTGTTCCATATATATTTTAGGATTCTTTGTTGTTTTTCCATGAAGAATGTCATTGGGATTCTGTCTGGCATTGCATTGAATCTGTAGATTGCTTTAGGTAATGTGAACATTTTAATTATGTTTATTCTTTCAATCCATGGGCATGGAATATCTTTCCATTTCTTCATGTCTTATTCAGTTTGTTTCCATAATGTCTTACAGTTTTCAGTGTAAAGGTCTTTCATCTCCTTGGTTAAATTTATTCCAAGCTATTTTATTCTTTTTGTTGTGGTTGTAAGTGGGACTGTACTCTTGACTCCACTTTCTGCTAGCTCGTTATTAGTGTGCAGAAATGCAACTGATTTTTGTATGTTGATTTTGTGTCCTGCAACTTTACTGTATTATTTCTAGTAGTTTGGGGTGGATTCTTTAGGGTTTTCTATATATAGTATCATGTCATCTGCAAGTACTGAAAGTTTCACTTCTTCCTTTCCAATTTGGATCCCTTTTATTTGTTTTTCTTGCCCAATTGCTTTGGCTAAAACTTCCAGTACTACATTGAATAAGTGTGGCAAAAGTGGGCATCTTTGTCTTATTCCTCTTCACAGAGGAATGACTTTCATTCTCCATTGAGTATGATGTTGGCTGTGGGTTTGTCATATATGGCTTATATTATGTTGAGGTACTTTCAATCTATACCCATTTTATTGAGAGTTTTTATCATAAGCAAATGTTGGCTCTTATCAATGCTTTCTCTGCATCTATTGAGATGATCATGTAATTTCTATTCTTCATTTTGTTAATGTGGTGTATCACATTGATTGATTTGTAGATGTTGAACCATCCCTGTATCCCTGGAATAAATTCCACTTGATCATAGTGTATGATCCTTTAAATGTATTGTTTTATTCAATTTGCTAGTATTTTGTTGAGGATTTTTGCATCCATGTTCTCAGTGATATTGGCCTGTAATTTTCTCTTTTTGTGTTGTCCTTGTCTGGTTTTGATATCAGGGTAATGTTGGCCTTGTAGAATGAGTTAGGAAGCTTCCCCTCCTTTTCAATTTTTTGGAATGGTTTGATAAGGATAGGTATTAAGTCTTCTTTGAATGTTTGGTAGAATTCACCAGGGAAGCCATCTGATCTTGGACTTTTGTTTTTTGGGGGAGGTTTTTAATTACTGTTTCAATCTCTTTGCTTGTGATTGGTCTATTCAGATTCTCTATTTCTTCTTGATTCAGTTTTGGGAGGTTGTATGATTCAAGCTTTGTAAACCTTTGCCTTTTTTTCAGGTAGGAGGGCTCCCTTCATCATTTCTTGTAATTCAGGTCTAGTGGTGATGAACTCCCTCAGCATTTATCTGGGAAAGGTTTTATTTCTCTGTCATATCTGAAGGATAATTTTACTGGATAGAGTATTCTTGGCTGATAGTTTTTGTCTTTCAATATTTTGAATATATCATTCCAGTCTATCCTAGCCTGTAAGGTTTCTGCTGAGAAATCACTGAAAGCCTGATGGGGGTTCCTTTGTAGGTTATTTTCTTCTCCCTTTCTGCCCTTAATATTTTTTGTCATTGACTTTTGAGTTTTAATATTATATGCCTTGGAGATGGTCTTTTTGCATTGATGCCATTAGGAGTTCTATTGGCGTCATTACTTATATGTCCATTTCCTTTCTCAGGTTTGGGAAGTTCTCAGCTCTTATTTCTTTGAATAAGCTCTCTGCATCTTTCTCCCACTCCTCTCCCACTGGGATACCTATAATCCTTATGTTACTTTTCCTAATTGAGTCAGATATTTCTCAAATAACTTTTTTTTAAATCTTAGTTATCTCTCCTCCACCTGAAGCATTTCTAGGTTTCTATCTTTGATCTAATTCTCTCCTCCATAAGGGCTGCTCTATTTTTTATGCTTTCTACATTATTTTTTATCTCATTAATTGTGTTCTTCATATCCAGAATTTGTATGGTTTTTTTCTGAGCTTCCTTCTCTTTGGTGAAGTATTCCTTCTGTTGATTAATTCTATTCCTGAGCTCACTGAACTCTCTTTCTTAGTTTCCTTGTAACTCATTGAGTTTCTTTATGACAGGTATTTTGAATCTGTCAGTTAGATTGTAGTCTTCTGTGACTTCGGTTTGGTTTCTGGAGAGTTGTCATTTTCTTTTTGTTCTGCAGTGTTACTGTAGTTCTTCATGATTTTTGATGAATTGGTTCTCTGCTAGCACATTTGTGGCAGTAATCACCTTTTCTTATTTCGTTACAGCTTTGATTACTTTGGTTCTGGCCACCTGGGTCTCATGTTCCTTCACTGGCTCTCTGTGGGCTCAGATGCTACCGTCCTGTGCATCACCTGTGCTGCTGTTCCTGGGTTGTCATGGGGTGCTGGGTTCACAGGTATCACTGTCACTGGTGGGGGCCTGAGAAGCTGGGGACTTGTATGCAGCTCCCCGCTGCTAGTGGAGGTGGTGTTGGGGTTGCCACCACTGGGGGCTGGGTCACCAATTATTCTGTTTTTGATGCTTCTGGTTACAGATTCCACCTGTCATCCCTGTGGGGGGGGGCAGGGGTAAATTTTTCTGTTCCCACCATGTCTGCTTGTAGTTGTGTCAGTTGGGCTGCTCGGTTTGCCCAGGCCAGGCTACCACCACTTGGTGGGTTGTGCTCACGTGGGCAGGGTGCCTTCATGCTGGCCAGGCTGCCACTCAATGGGGAGCATCTACACGGGTGGGGCCACTGTGGTTCAGTGGGCACTCCTGCAGGCCACTCTGCGGGCATTTGCACATGGGCCAGGCTGCCCCTGCCTCCACTCATAGTCATGCTGGCCACTGTGTGAGGATGTGCATCCTGGTTTGCTGCCACCGGGGATGGGAAGGGGGCCGCTCCCCTAGTTTCACTTCTTCCCAAGGTTCCAGTCCGCCCACCTTCAGATATATCGCTGCATGGATCTCTCAGGCATCCTGTTGTGCTGTGTAGGGAATCCTCTGTTGGTTAATGGATGTCCATTTCCACTTAGTTGTAACTTAGAGGGGAGAGACAAATGGAACAACTCACTCTGCCATGATGCTGACATCACCCCATACAGTAGTTATTTTAACAAATGCTTGGTAATGAGTGTAATGTTGACATTGATGGTTTTACATACATAGTTCTGGACATACACCTAACAGGAAAACATGCTAAATTTCTCTTTTTCTAAAAGTTTTCCTTGGGGCCAACCAGTGGTGCAGCGGTTTAGTCCGCACTTGGCAGCCCGGGGTTCGCAGGTTCGGATCCCGGGCGCCTACCGATGCACTGCTTGTCAGCCATGCTGTGGCGGTGTCCCATATAAAGTAGAGGAAGATGCGCATGGATGTTAGCCCAGGGCCAGTCTTCCTCAGCAAAAAGAGGAGGATTGGCGACAGATGTTAGCTCAGGGCTGGTCTTCCTCACAAAATAAATAAATAAATAAAGTTTTCCTTTTCTAATGACCGCAAAATGAGTCAAGTACACAATTCTATTTTATAGTAATAGCATCAGAGTAATGAGCAAATCTAGGCTGGTCACTGCTGTTTTTCTCAGAAGGTAAAGGAAAATTCATCTTTTCATTCCAGCTTCCTGTTATTTCCATTTCTCTGGGAGTGTTAATAAAAAGAATACTAGAGTTATAAAACTTGAATATTTTTCTCTTAAGTACAATTAGTAATTTGTTTCAAAATTATTTTTAGAACCTTTAAATGACTTAATTGAAGTCAGTGACGTATGTAACAAATAGCATGTTAGAGATACAATAGCTATAAACTCATTTTCTCTAAAAAAAATAATTTAAATTAAAATGAAAATGTTTTATTTCCTCTAAATATTACATAAGAAATGCAGAATTGTTACAATAACTAATACAATACTTTATTTTTAATAGAACCATCTATAATTTCTACCTACAGAGTACTTTAAAAGGGTCTAAACCAAGACATTTAATAGTGTTAAGGCATAAGTTGGTGTGAATTGAACTGAATTAAGATGCTTTTATTTTCTACTTTATTATTAAAGAATTTTTCTGCAGTGAGGGTGTATATTATTATTTCCTCTTTATCCTATTTAAAGTATACAAAATATACTTTTATAATATTCCAGAACATATTATTTCCCAGAACTTTAAGACTGGATCATTACAGTAACTATACACTGGAGTGGAGCAAATTTAGTTTGATTTGAAGTTCATGACTTGATTTAAACAACAAAAAAACCTTTATTTTGTCTTCTGACTTTTAAGTTCATGTGGCTCACAATAAAATGAAAACAAATAAATAAATTGATAAATACACTTTGTGTAATTCTGTTTAAACATTTATTCACCTAGCAACTTCAGATGTTTATATACAGAATACAAAAAACTCCATTACCTTTCCAATTATTAAGCTAACAATTGTGATATAACCCACAACTTAAAATTCTAAACTAACATGCCATCTGTTGCTGTGAATCTGAAAGTGCCTCACTTGTATAATTTTATTACATTAAACCATGAAAATTTGGACTTTTGAATTCCCAGTAACCTGCTCCAATTTCTAATTTTGGAGTACCTTTAGGATTTACATGTTTGTAAAATGCAAGCCTCAGAAATAGTGACTCGAAAAGAAGAATCTGAGGCTCAAATGGAACATAAAATTAAAACCAATTTTTCAATGTGCTTAACTTTAATAGAAATCAACCCCAAGCATTCATACATTTGAACTGATTTTGTTAACTTCCTGCTTTGGATTTATTTTCTTTACTGACTCATAGTCCATATAGGAAGACCCAACAATTAGTATGTTTATTTAAAAGGGGCTTATTCAAATCTGCTTCTCTACTGCTATAACTATATGGCACATATTGGTAACTTATCAGAATACACAATTTATTTGTCTCTTCATATAAGTAACACAGCATAATAGGAGGCAAAAGTTTACTTTTGCTTTAACAAGTCTAAAAAATACTCAGGGCTATGAAACAAGATTTAATATGTGTAAATAATCTAAATGCTTATATTACATTCCACCACAGATTTTTGCCGTAAAATATCTAATAGTTACAGCACAGAGTGAAGATAGATGCCTTACAAGTGTATATTTTCTGAAACTGGGGTTTGTTTTATGAAGGAAACATCTTAATAATTAGAGCTTTCATGTTAAAGTTCAGGGTACTTGTTTTAATCAAAATCAAATTTCAAAATTAAATACAATTAATATTTATACTGAGCAAGAATTATGTCTGGTTCTGTTTTCTATAAAGCCATCTATCTACTTACTACATTTTTGAGTTTATAGTTCATTTTACAATTTTTAAATTATTTTAAAGTAATACACTTGCAGAGCTTAGAAACCAAAAAGATTAGAAGCCTAAAAAAGATTTGTGCTAAAATAGTGGCCCCCTGATCCCAGCTCAGAGGCAATCACTTTCAGCTCTTTTAACCATTTCTTCTTTTTTTATTTCAATTTATGTTTTTAAACCACCTTGTTGAGGTATGATTGACATGTAGAAAGCTGTGTATATTTAATGTATACAACTTGATGAGTCTGAGAATAAGTATACGCTCATGAAACCATCACCATCAAGGCCACAGACACACCCATCACTTCCTAAAGTTTCCTCCTGTCTCCTTTATTATATAATTTTGCACATACATGCATGCATGCATGCATGTGGTAACAACACATGATCTACTTTCTCAGTAAATTTTAAGTATACAATCAGTACTGTTAGCTTTGGCATTATGCTGTATAGTAGATCTCCAGGACTTATTTGTGCAAAATAGGTAAGCCAACTGGGGAAGGAGCACACACACACAAAATCACTACAGGGAAGTGAGGTGGTGTTTTGGACTGCAACATGGAGGTGACTACTAGAACTGAGGAGCCAATGAGATGCTGTTCTGGTGTCAGCCTGATATGGAGATGGCTTGGGCCATGAGAAAATTGCAGCATGCTGAAGTCTGCTGTAAGCTGATTTCACCAGTCAACCCTCAACTCCTGAATCTCACCAAAGTGGATGACCAAATCCACTCTGAGAAAATTTTGAGAAAATCAGGATAGATGTACTGGACCTGAGAGAGCTCAAATCAGAACCAGCTAAAGAGGAAGACACATAAAGAACCAGGACTTTTATGTAGTTATAATCAACTAATAAAAGTGGGGACCATTCCGCTTGAACTTTGATAGGATCCACACCCATTCTGTCTTCTTATACTGTGATTCAGTCTTACAGGTATCTCTCTGGTTGTTCAAAGGCGAACTTTGTGTTTGCTTCTTGTTTTTCTTGTTATTTAGAGATGATTTTCAAGAGAAAGCTGAAGATGTCTTTTTTCTGTCGTCTTAAAACTGCAAGTCCTACCACATACTAAATTGTGCCTCCAAAGTCTCTATCAGTAAAAAAAAGTTACATCACCTCCAACGCTTTCTTTCATCTTATGCAGATGAAGGGATTGGGGGTTCCTTAATTTTTTTATCCTAGTTTTTAAGAGTACTATATATTTGCCATCTACTTTAAATGTCATCTTGAAAAGAGAATATTTATAGGATATTATTTTTGAGGAGCTCCAAATACATCCTAAGTTGAGCTCTATAGCTAAAGAAGAATCATATTTTGAGACATATTTGCATTATAATTGCATAGTCACAATTTAAAAATGTATCCAATTCATTTTATATGCAAATTAAATTCAAATTTAAAGATAATTATGCCAGGTATGGGATCTAAAGAGCCCCTATGCACATAATCAATGTCTAAAGGATGGGTGAAGGGAGAGATTGTAAAACAAAATACCTGATTACTTGGGAAGTGATGGTCTGCCTTGAATATGTGAAAATGAGTTTGGCCCCATAATTTTTCCCCCAGTCTTAGACTGAGCCATTTAATTTCTGTTTTCAGAGAACATAACTGGAAGACTTTTTTTAAAATTGAGGTATAATTGATATACATTAGTGTGAGGTGTATAACAGGATTATTTGATATTTGTATATATTGCAAAATGATCACAATAAGTCTAGTTAACATGTCACTAATCACAAAATTTTCACAACACTACTGCACATTACACACTCCTGACTTACTTATTAAGTTTGTACCTTTTGAATCCATTCACCCATATAGCCCCTCCAGCCCACCCCAGCAATCACCAATCTGTTCTCTGTTATCTTTGAGCTCAGTGGGGTTTTTTGTTTTGTTTTAGTTTCCACATATAAGTGAGATCTTACGGCATTTGTCTTTCTCTGTCTGACTTATTTCACTTAGCATAATGCTCTCAAGGTCCATCCATGTTGTCACAAATGGCAAGATTTCATTCTTTTTTGGCTGAATAATATTCCATTGTGTTTATATATATATCCCTTGATCCACTGACAAACATTTAGGTTGTTTCCATATCTTGGCTATTGTGAATAATGCTGCAATGAATATGGGAGTGCAGATCTCTCTTCAATATCTTGTTTTCACTTTCTTTGGATATATACCCAGAAGTGGGATTGGTGGATCGTGTGGTAGTTCCTTTTAATTTTTTGAGGAACTTCCATACTGTTTTCCATAGTGGTCACACCAATTTACATTCCTACCAACAGGGCATAAGGGTTCCCTTTCCTCCACATCCTTGCCAACACTTATTTTTTTGATAATAGCCATTCTAACAGGTGTGAGGTGGTATCTCATGGTGGTTTTGATTTGTATTTCTTTGATGGTTAGTGATGTTGAGTATCTTTTCACATACCTGTTGGCCATCTGTATGTCTTCTTTGGAAAAATGTCTATTCAGATCCACTGCCTTTTTTTTGGTGAGGAAGATTGGCCCTGAGCTAACACATCTGTTGCTAATCTTCCTATCTTTGCTTGAAAAAGATGGTTCCTGAGCTAACATCTATGCCAATCTTCCTCTACTTTGTATATGGGACACCACCATAGCAGGGCTTGATGAGCGCTGTGTAGGTCCATGACCGGGATCCGAACCTGTGAACCCTGGGTCGCCAAAGCAGACTGCGCAAACCTAACCACTATGCCACCAGGCTGGACCCCTCTGCCCATTTTTTAATCGGATTGTTTGGGGATTTTTTGCTATTGAGTTGTATGAGTTCTTTATATATTTTGGACATTAACCCCTTATCAGATACATGATTCGCAAATATTTTCTCCCATTTAGTAGGGTGCCTTTAAATTTTGTTGATGGTTTCCTTTGTTTTGCAGAAACATTTTAGTTTGACGTAGTCCCACTTGTTTATTTTTGCTTTAGTTGCCTTTGCTTTTGGTGTCAAATCCAAAAAAATCATTGCCAAGACCAATGTCAAGGAGCTTACCACGTATGTTTTCATCTAGAATTTTTATGGTTTCAGGTCTTATGTTCAAGTCGTCAATTCATTTTGAGTTATTTTTGTGTATGGTGTAAGACAGTCATCCAGTTTCACTCATTTCCACGTGACTGTCCAACTTAACCAGCACCATTTATTGAAGAGACTGTCCTTTCCCCACTGTATAATCTTAGCTTCATCATAAGTTAATTTTCCATGTATGTGTGGGTTTATTTGTGGGCTCTCTATTATGCTCAATCGGTCTATGTATCTGTTTTTATGTGGATACCATACTGTTTTGATTACTATAGCTTTGTAGTATAGTTTTGAAATCAGTAAGTGTGATACCTCCAGCTTTCTTCTTTCTCAAGATTGCTTTCGCTATTTGAGGTCTTTTGTAGTTCCATACAAATTTAAGGATTGTTTGTTCTATTTCTGTGAAAAATGCCATTAGAATTTTGATAGGGACTGCAATGAATCTATAGATTGCTCTGGATAGTATGGACACTTTCACAATATTAATTCTTCCAATCCATGAGCACAGACTATCTCTCCATTTGTGTCTTCTTCCATTTCTTTCATCAGTGTTCTATAGTTTTCAGTGTACAGGTCTTTCACCTCCTTGGTTAAACACATTCCTAAGTATTTTATTCTTTTTGATGCAATTGCAAATGGGATTGTTTTCTTAATTTCTCTTTCTGATAATATTCTATATTATTGTATAGAAACACAACAAATTTTTGTATATTGATTTTGTATCCTTCAACTTTACTGAATTCGTTTATTGGTTCAAACAGGTTTTTTTGGTGGAGTCTTTAGGATTTTGTATATATAATATATCTACAAATAGTGACGGTTTTACTTCTTCCTTTCCAATTTGAATGCCTTTTTATTATTCTCGTCTAATTGCTCTAACTAGGACTTCCAATACTATGGTGAATAAAAGTGGTGAGAGTGAGCATCCTTGTCTTCTTCCTGATCTTAGAGGAAGAGATTTTAGCTTTTCACCATTGACTATGACATTTTAGCTGTGGGCTTGTCATATATGGCCTTCATTATGTTGAGGTACATTCCCTCTATACACATTTTAAGAGTTTTTTTCATAAATGGATGTTGAATTTTGTCAAATGTTTTTTCTGCATCTATTGAGATGATCATATGATTTTTATCCTTCATTTTGTTAATGTAGTGTATATCATTGATTGATATGGGATGCTGAATTCCTTGCATCCCTGGAATAAATCCCACTTGATTGTGGTGTATGATCCTTTTAATGTATTGTTAAATTTGGTTTGCTCTATTTTATTGAGGATTTTCGTATCTATATTCACCAGGGATACTGGCTTGTAGTTTTCTTTTTTTGTGGCATCCTAGTTTTAGTATCAGGGGTAATGCTGGCCTCATACAATGAGCTAAAGTGTTCCCTCCTCTTCTACTTTTTGATGGATATTAATTCTCCTTTATATGTATGTTACCCACCAAAGGTTTCTCAATCTTTCAGGAGTTAGTGAGATCAAAACTATTTTCATAACATGTTATTTGCCTTTTTCAATCTCAGTCTTTCAAGTTTCCAGATGCTATATGACATGTGATATTGCAACAGATTGAATGCAGAAACAGGAGAATCTAGGAGTCCTCTATTAAACCAGACAGTAAAGACCTAAACCTGAAAAATTAAGTTATATATCTTTATATATAAAAATACAAAACAATCCCACTCTTACAAATTGTTTCATAAAATATTTAAATTTTCATTAAAAATTTTATGTTAGGATGTGATGGTTTATCATTTTTAAATAAATTAAATGTTTAAAGTTTGTCCTAATTTTGAATGCATTAAATATGGATAGATGTAATCCAAAAAGCTGTAATCCAAAAGCTCTTTGGGGGTCCACAACAATCTTTATTAGTATAAAGGGGTCCTGAGTCCAAAAAGTTAAGAGAATTTTTGGAAAGAAGGACATAAGACAGTAGTAGTTATAAGAATGAAATGGAAAACATTAAATAAAAGATACCACAGGGATAGAATTGATAGGAGTTGGACAAACAATAAATGTGGGGGCAAAATGGGGAAGAGACAAGGAAGAATCCAAAAGTTCAACCTAAAAGACTTGGGAGAATGACAGATTACGAGATAAGGAAATAAAAACTATCAGAGAGTTTGGAGGTTTCATGAATTCAGTTTTGACACAAATGAAATGCCAACCAAGCAGCCAAGTAGAGATATATGAGAAAATGAAATATATAAGAGGTAAGATATAGTTTGATGTTCATGTGTCTAGGAAAGATCAGGTTGCTTTTGTATCTTGCATAATTGATCATCACCTCAGGCAAAAAAGATACATAAGCATTACCATGAATATCTTCCATCACTTGTCCCCAGTTCCTTGGTGGAAGGTGGTTGTAGTTTCTTCTGAAAACATCTCTTATAATGCCAATTCTGGAAGCTTCTGGGTTACATTTATTTTTACTAAATGCTTTTTTATATTTTCTTAGTGTTGGCTAAATTGCCACAGACAATGAGCATTTCTAAGTGGCAGTCTGGTGTAGCTATAGGGGAACCATACTGAAAAGACAGAAGACTTCATTCTCATTAGTCACTTTCTCTGGAACATACTTTCTTCAATTTATAAAATGAAGAGAATATGCGAGGTTAATTTATAAGGCTTCTTCAGATCTAAAATTTTATGCAATAGCAATCAACTCCCTTATCATGAACAAACACATATACTCTAGTCTCCAAAAGAGTTACAGAACCAACCCAGATATTAACTAGCAATACCTCTCTCAACTGAGTGTATCTGTTGTTGTTCCTATATAAATTAGGATTGTCTTAAATTTATTTTAAAAGCCACCTCTTTAGAACTTTAAGAGAAGTCCTAAATCCTAGTATTTTGTCAACAAATTTGAGTTTACCTGACTGGTAGACTTCTTGATTTTCCAATTTTAAGCATATTCAGCTCTGACACTGCCACCTCCACCCCAATTCCCCATCTAACCATTACCTTTCCAGGCTAAAGAGTTCTACAATTGTTTTGGTCAATCTTAAAAACCTCTCCATCCCACTGATCCTTTAAAGTGCTCATTTCTAGATTTTCTTCAATTCTATTAAGTCTTTCTGGAAGTCATGGAGTTAAAGATGAATTAAATATTGCAGGCAGAATAATGTTATTGTTAGAAAAAAAACCACATCACTTTCCTGGGCTTTTTTTGGTGGCAATGTATCAGGTTGCTATCTTCAGAGAATCATTTATGAATTATAGTTTATAGCAGTGCTTATCTTTCATCTTACTAGCAAAAGAACTCTTTTTTCCCAAATGAAATTTTATATAATACCTCGCTATATAAAACAGGCTATAAAGTGCAACTGCTCTGATTGAGGCTTGTAAAGACCGCAAGCCCCACAGATTCAGTCAGCCCTTGTCCCTCCTTCACATCCCATCCAACGAAGGCTCTTTAGTGTGCTTCCCAGGCAGCATGGGGTATACCATGAAAATCATCACTTTTATAACATCTTTAAATATTAAAGATGCCAATATACATGGAAGAATCAAAGTTTCAAATGAAATGAATCACTAACTTCAGAAGGCCTCTTTACTGCAACATCAATAAAACATAAAATCAATTTCTTCTCAATGTACTCAAACACACATAACATAAAACTTTTCACAGGTGTATTTTAGGAATACTGCCCTTTTTTAACCTAAGAATGGATACAGCATCAACTTAAACAAATACTGGCTATCGTATATAATATCAGGAGGATTAATTAGTAATTCCTCTGACAATAGATGTCAATATAGCACAAGATATCAAACACACATTAGCAGTGAAGTGGATGATCAAGATTATTTTTTATTGCACATTTGCTTACAAGTTTGCTCCTTTTCGGTAGAGCTCTAAACCTCAAGTATTGAGTTAGTTTCAGCCACATTTCCATCAAATGAATTATAGCAGTGAATTGCCTGTATGTTCCCCGAGGCTTATAGCCCTGAAAACAGACCATTAACCTTCCCAATTTGTCTAGGTATTGGAGCACAGATTTAACATTTGGTTTTACAAAATTTAACCACTCAAAAACAAACCAAACAGCATACTGTAAAGAAAAAAAAAACAATGTTATGTCTATTCAGGCTCAGAGAATTTCTGATTATATAATATCATAAAGGTAACTATAAACCAACCTTCTTCCAAACTATTCCATTATTGCATGTATAATTAAGCATCTATTTTAGGAAATTTTAACACTTTGAGATATTGATTCTTTCACAATTAGGCTTTTATAAGGTTTCCCCTCCCCACCAAAAAAATAACCCACAATGCCTCTAAATCTTATAAAGGAACTATTATCTAAGACTAAGCTATTCAGAATGGTGTTCATATGTCCTTTCCACTGAACTCCATATTTTAATGCAAAATGGAGAATGTGCTGTCCAAACTGAAACAGTATGGCAGTTCAAGCTTTAAATAGACCTACAACATTCATAGGCTGATGAAAGACACAAGAATGGAGACATAACTACTGAAGCAAACGCAGAATTCTAGCCATTAATGGATCAGAAGTAATGGCTGATGATCCTACGTTAAGCTCATCAACGTCATATTAAAAAGGAAGAGTGACAACACATATTTGGCAAAATCTTCTAAATTATTTATCCCAAATTCTCAAACAGAAAGTTATTTTTAATGCATCACTCAAATTTTACACTTCACTCATGATTTCCTTTTGAGACTATTCAGAAGAAATAATTCTATTTAAACTTAACCTAATAAATTTTTCCTTCCACACATTTTTACATTAAAAAAATCAAAATTCTGAGGAATTTCTTTTTAATCATACAAACATTATATGTTTAAACTGCAGCAAAGAAATTAGATCCTTCCTTATTCTATCTAGAGTGATCTGTTACCAAATTTGTAGGAACTCTTTTCCACAGCTTTTCTTCATATCAATCACGATTTATGAAAAATGCATCTCAACTCCACAGCGAACTAGCATCCGTGCTTATTCCACATGGGTACTGCCAGTGGTCCCTGCGGTGTCCTTTCAACAATGACAAACTCATCAGGGTTGCCAAATGCCTCATAGAAAACCAATAAATCTTGTATTGCACGCTCCTCAATCTGAAAGGAGGGATTAAAAAGAAGACTTGCTTTACTCTTTTAATTATAAACTAAGCAGGATTATGTTAGCTTTCCAATTTCCTTTTGTAGAACTACCACTTGCTATGAATACAATACAGCAGAATTAAATTAGGTATCATTCTATCCCCTTGGCAAGGAGAAGGCTTGAGGCCTAAGCAAGAATAATCAGATACCCACTTTCCCTTGAATTTTAATCCTGAGCAGAAGGAAAAAGAAACTGAAAATGGTTGTTAGAATCCATTCATTCCTAAAGCTTCACTCCGTGAGATATTTTCTGTTATTGTACAAGTCTTCTAATTCTTGCTTTCTAAGCTCTCTAAGGTAGCTATGAGTCTTATCTGTTTCCAAGCCTGGCTCTCTGGTCTTTCAGCTAAGTCTGTCAAATCTTAATAGCCCTCAAATAAATTCTCTTTTCTTTAAGTTAGCCAGAGTTGGTGTCTGTTGCTCACAACCTAAGAACTCTTACTGATACAGAAGCCAGGTGTAGTTCTAGATAATGCCAAGTTCTCTACTGGTCACCTTTCTTTTTTTCCTTGCTTTAAAATAAAGTTTCTCACATATGTGGAATATAAACTTACACACGGTCAGAGAGAACTGTTTGATGGTTACCAGGGGCAAGGGGGAGAGGGGATGGGCACAATGGGTGAAGGGAAGCATTTATATGGTGACTGACAAACAATAACGTACAACTAAAACTTCACAATGTTATAAGCTATTAAGACATCATTAAAAAAACAAAAATAAAGTTTCTCTTTCAATCAGTACCCACTAGGACATACCTAGGTTCCTCTATGGATGTTAGGCATCTTGAGAGATCCATTTACTTGCTTTTTTTGTTTTGGTTTAATTCAATTTATTTAAACTAAAAAAAAACAAAAGCAGAGGCTGGCCCAGTGGCATAATGGTGAAGTTCGCAGGCTCCGGGTGGCCTAGGGTTCGTGGGATCGGATCCCAGGCGCAGACCTGCGCACCACTTATCAAGCCATGCTGTGGCGGCATCCCACATATAAAGTAGAGGAAGATGGGCACAGATCTTTCTGGTGAGGAAAGAAAGATCTTCTCACCAGAAAACAAAAAACAAAACAAACAAAAGCAGTTCATCCATTTCTCCCACCCCCTACACCCCACCTGTGGCAACCACCAATCTGTTCTCTATATCTATAAGCTTGGTTTTTTAAATTTACTTATTTAATTTTACATATGGTATGTGTCTTTCTTTGACTTATTTCACTTAGGTTAATGCCCTCAAGGTCCACCCGTGTTGTCACAAATGGCAAAATTTCATTCTTTTTTTATGGCTAAAGAACATTCCATCATATATATATATATATATATATATATATATATATATATATACCATAATTTCTTTATTCTTTCATACACTGATGGACATCTCGGTTGTTTCCAAATCTTGGTTATTGTAAATACTGCTGTAATGAACATGAGGGTGCATATATCTTTTCAAGTTAGTGTTTTTGTTTTCTTTGGATAAATACTCAGAAGTGGAATTGCTGGATCATATAGTAGTTCTGTTTTTAATTTTCTGAGGAACCTCCAAACTCTTCCACATTGGCTGCACCAATTTACATTCCCACCAACAGCGCACAAGGGTTCCCTTTTCTCCACATCCTCATCAACACTTGTTACTTCTTGTCTTTTTGATAACAGCCATTCTAACAGATACGAAGTGATATCTCATTGTGGTTTTGATTTGCATTTCCCTGATGACTAATGATGTAGAGCATGTTTTCATGTTGGCCATCTGTAATGTCTCTTTGGAAAAATATCTATTCAGATCTTCTGTCCATTTTTTAAACGAATTGTTTGTTTTTCTGCTATTGAGTTGTATGAATTCTTTATATATTTTGGATATATCAGATAAATGATTTGCAAATATATTCTCCCATTCAGTTGGGTGCCTTTTCATTTTGTTGATGGTTTCCTTTGCTTTGCAGAAACTTTTTAGTTTGATGTAGTCCCACTTGTTTATTTTTGCTTTTCTTGCTTTTGGTATTAGGTTCAAAAAATCATCACCAAGACCTATGTCAAGAAGCTTACCACCTTTGTTTTCTTCTAGGATTTTTATGGTTTCAGGTCTTACATTCAAGTCTTTAATCCATTTTGAGTTAATTTTTATGGTGTAAGATAGTGGTGCAGTTTCATTCTTTTTATGTGGCTGTCCAATTTCCCAGCACCATTTATTGTAGAGACTGTCCTTTCCCCGTTTTATGTTCTTGGCTCCTTTACCATAAATTAATTGACCATATATGTGTGGCTTGATTTCTGGGCTCTCTATTCTGTTCCACTGACCTATGTATCTGTTTTTATGCCAATACCACACTGTTTTTGATTATTATAGCTTTGTAATATAATTTGAAATCAGGAAGCATCATGCCTCCAGCTTTATTCTTCTTTCTCAAGATTGCTTTGGCTCTCCTGGTCACTTTTAAAAACTAAAACAGTCAATAAAAAGCTTCTGCAAGGCAAAGGAAATCATGAACAAAATGAAAAGACAACCCACCAACTGGGAGAAAATATTTGCAAATCATATATTGGACAAGGGGTTAATTTCCAAAATATATAAAGAACTCATACAACTCAGTAACAAGAACAACCCAACACAATCAAAAAATGGGTAGAGGATATGAACAGACATTTCTCCAAAGAAGATATACAGATGGCCAAGAGGCACATGGAAAAATGTTTAATATCACTAATTATTAGGGAAATGCAAACCAAAATTACGGTGAGGTATCACCTTACACCTGTGTCAGAATGGCTATAGTTACCAAGAAAAAAAATAACAAATGTTGGAGAGGATGTGGAGAAAAGGGAACCCTCATGCACTGCTGGTGGGAACGCAAACTGGTGCAGCCCATATGGAAAAACAGTATGGAGATGTCTCAGAAAACTAAAAATAGAAATACCGTATGATCCAGCTATCCCACTACTGGGTATTTATCCAAAGATCTTGAAATCAACAATCCAAAGAGATTTATGCACCCCTATGTTCACTGCAGCATTATTCACAATAGCCAAGATGTGGAAGCAACCCAAGTGCCCATCAACTGATGAATGGATATAGAAGATATATATACACACAATGGAATACCACTCAGCCATAAAGAAGACAAAATCGTCCCATTTGCAACAACATGGATGGACCCTGAAGGTATGATTTAAGTGAAATAAGTGAAGACAGAGAAAGATAAATACGGCATGATTTCACTCATATGTGGAAGATAAACAAACACATGGATAAAGAGAACAGATTAGTCATTACCAAAGGCAAAGGGGGCTGGGCGGTGGGTGAAAAGGGTAAAGGGGCACATACATATGGTGACAGATAAAACTTAGACTACTGGTGGTGAGCACAACACAGTCTCTACAGAAATTGATAAATAATAATGTACCCCTGAAATTATACAATGTTATAAACCTTTACGATTTCAATAAAATAATTGAAAATAAAATAAAAACTAAAACAGTCAAAAGCATCACTGGTGCCAAAAATTTAGCTTTATCACAATTTATTAGTTCTAAATTAATTTTCCTGAATATCTTCAATACTTCAATTGCTGAATGCAATTGAAGTTTACTTTTACATTGCATTTACCTTTTAATGTGATAAACACATGCACCACACAGAGCAAACAGACATAATTTTCTTAAGACCTAAGGCATGTTATTTACCTGAATCAAAGCCAAGGGTTTTTCCCGGCTTCTGATAAGAGCTGCTTCCTGTTGTAGTTCTTCCTCTACAATAGATGCGAAAGTGACTGGGGCCACCAGGGAAGGAGCAGTCAATGAAGAAGATAGCCAGGGACTGAAAGGACAGTAATAATGCATTTTCATTCATCTTCTCAAATTTTTGCACAGAAAATCTCCTCTGAAATACTCTTTAACAGTGTTACATTTTTCCCCAGTGACCTACAACATAAGGGAACCTGGAAGCCTTTGCATTCCATTTACAGAATGACATGGTAAGAAACAGGAAAAAGGAGAACTAATATTTTATTTGGATCAGTGTTGTAGGGAAAACACCAAAAAGTAGGATGGAGCAGAAGCAATATATCTAAACAGAAAGTTAACTCAAACTGTGGAGTATTCAGATAATACCTTCTATTCAATATCATATTATTCAACATCCTATTCAATATCCCAATTTCTTAATATTTTCTTTCAGTGCTAAGCAAAAGCCCAGCTTTGGAAGCCCCAAAGCTAATCAATTAATCTTACTTGGGACTGTCCAGAAGTGGTACATCTGAAATATGGTTGCCTTCTGGTCCTGCGGCACCATGAGTGGAGCATCTGAAAAACAAATGCCAAAATTGGAGATTAAAGCTTCTAGTAACATTAGTAAAATTGCTTATTAATAGAAATACAGAAAAACGAATTCTAAGTCCCTGACTCAGAAGAGAAATTAATGTGTGCAGTCAGACTCTTTTAAAATGATAATTTTTAAAATATATAGATAGTTATAAAATCTTGTGTATAAAATACCATAGGGGAAGATCTTGCAAGAAATGATCTATTTTTGCTAATAATATTCATATAGGCATTTATTATAATCAAAGAAACATTAGGAAATACAGACAACTTTGTGAAGAATGTTTTACATTCATATTTTATGAATAAAAGTGACAAATTAGTATTAAGTTTCAAAATATATAGAAACCAGATAATTAGCAGCCAAATTTATGAGTGACTGAAATATAGTCTAAATTTTGTGCATAACTAAAATATAGTGAACACTTTGATAAGCTAGGATTTATAAATAGGACAGAAATATAAAACATGATCTCTATCTTCTAAGAACTCACAAACTCGATGTGCAAACAACATATAAAATGACATATAATACAACAGAAAAGAATTTAAGACAGTATCTAATAAACTGAGGTCTAGTGACTATAAGGACTACAAAAATAAAAAAGATTTGGTCATTTGAGAGGGCCGCATGGAGAAGACAATAAAAGGGGTATAGGATGAGGGGGGTTGGACACAGTCCTGTAAGAGGAAAAATTAACTAAGGTACTACAGAGACTGGCCTAAGTGTGGAATTGTAGAGTTAGAAAGGTACCTAGAGATTATCTAGATTAATCCAATGCCCTCTCAGCAATGAGCAAATTTAGGCCTAGATAGGTCTAATAACAGAAGGTCAGCGAGTGAACAAACAGGGCCTAAAATATTGACTTCCCAATTCATTCATGCGTATTTATTGGATGTGTGTCAGCAATCTGGTGCTGAAAATCAGGCTGATTAAAACTCAGTTCCCGCCCCTCAAAAAACTCTGGTAGGAGAGATTTAAAAATGTATTGAGCAGTAATAAAACAATGTGAGAGTACTATAATTGATATCTACACCAATATGTACAAAGTACTATGGAGTCACAAGAGAAATTAACATAACATGGAGGAAGATATGTGCTGTTGGCTTCACTGAGGAAAGGACATTAAAGCTAAGGAGAGTGGCACTGAGATGGGTTTTGGTTGTACAAATATGTGGAATAGTAAAGATTTTGGTGGCTTACGTCAAGGTAGGCTGTTCTCTTCAATAAACAGAAATGATTGAATTAAGAGTATGGAAGAGATTAAAAGGGAAATAAAACAAAACAGTAGGGCCAAAGTACAAAATACACTGAAAGCTAAAATGTTTAGACCTGGTGTGTGGGTAAACAAATTTACTGAGAGTATTTTCATATACATTATCTCATTTCATCTTCACAATACTCTGTGAAGAAAACATATTATTTGCATTATACTGATTAGGAAACTAAGACTCAAAGAATATTATATAATTTGTCTGATTCACAAATTGAGCAGGTGGCAGAGACAGAACTCAAATCCAGGCCTTTGTCACTCAGAGTACAGTGTGTTTTCCAATATCACAAAGCTGTCTTTATTTCTACTATTCCTTTTAGTTTATAATACATTCCACTATAAATGCCTTCTCACTCTTTAAGGGCTGGCTCAAATATCACCTTCTCCCTGCTCCTACAGCACTTCAATTTCTATTATAGAGCTTCACACACTGTGTTATTATTGTTTACACATCTGTCTTAATTGCTAGACTAGTTTCTCAAGGCACAGGACTATGTTTCATTCATCTCTGTATCTCAGCGTCCAGCAGTACCCCTGGAACATCATTATTTGGGAAAAAGTAATTAGAGAATAAATAACTGAAGCAGTTTTTTAAAGATTTTAAGTATGGGATAAAATAAAAGCAGAGATTTTTTTTTTTAAGTTCCTTACCCTTTAAATTACTGGTAACTTTTTAAATTTTTTTGCTGAGGAATACTGGCCTTGAGCTAACATCTGTTGCCAATCCTCCTCTTTTTGCTGAGGAAGATTGGCCCTGGGCTAACATCTGTGCTCATCTTCCTCCATTTTGTAAGTGGATTGCCGCCCAATACATTGACATTTGTTTGGCTTGATGAGTGGTGCATCGGTCCGCGCCCAGGATTCAAATGTGTAAACTCTGGGCCACCAAAGCAGAGCATGCAAACTTAACCACTATGCCACTGGGCTGGCCCCACTGGTAACTTTTTTCTTCCAGATGTAGGTACTGAAATACAAAACGAAATGAAAATAGGTATAGTTATAGGGTTCTTAGTTTTTTTTTTTTTGAGGACGATTGGCTCTGCACTAACATCTGTTGTCAATCTTGCTCTTTTTTCTCCCCAAAGCCCCAGTACATAGTTGTGTATCATAGTTGTAGAGTTGTTGCTCTTTTATATGGGATGCCACCTCAGCATGGCTTGATGAGCAGTGAGTAGGTCTGTGCCCAGGATCTGAACTGGTGAACCCCAGGCCAGAGAAACTCAATGCATGAACTTAACCACTACGCCACCAGGCCAGGCCCTGAGTTTCTTAGTTTTAATGAAGTTCTGTGACTTGAAATCTGCTGGATACCTGACCTATGACATCCAAAATAAGAGAAATCTCCAGGATGAAGTAAAAGAAGACTTCTGGCCAGAAGAAACTGAAGCCAAGGAAATGAAGTAGAAAACGGTTGGAATAAACCTGTTATGAGAATCTAGACTAGAACAACTATAAAATAAATGGAAAAATTCTACATTCTGAAAGAATACGGTAACTACCTTAGACAGAGACTAAACGCAAATTCCCTTGATTAAGTTCCTTCAAGGTCCTAAAGTCAGTCCAAGTCTAGAGATCTGAGGCCTTCTAGGGCATTAAAGCATAACATAGAACAAACACAAATAATGACTTAAGTGGTGATCAAAAATCATCCTGGGGATCAACTAAAGTTGTTTTGACACTTTGAAAGAAATGCAAAATTATTTAGAACCAATTATTACTTAGTTGTCAAGTAAGAAGCAGCAGCTAAAAGCTCTGTCTTCGAAAATGACATGTCACTGGCTAACATTAGGACTAAAGAAACTTATACAGGCCTTATGAAATCAAAGTTCAGCAATTGGAGCTTAAGGATAACAACTTTCCTATGTAACATTTTATTATTTATGAAGTATTTTCATATACATTATCTGATATAAACCTTATAATAAACGTATATGATAGGCATTATTCTCATTTCATATATGACGAAACTGAGCTTCAGAAAGGTTCACAGAGGGCTACTGTGTTAGACTGAAACTCAAATCTGTTTCATAAAATTATAATCCCAGAATTCTTTCCACTAATGATTTGTCAGTAGATAATCTCATTAGTTTATAAACTTACCCAAACAACTCAAAATCTGTCAAAGTTTCATCTTATAATGAAGGAAAATTGTTAAATAAATTAGAGCTATGATTAAACAAATGCCAAAAACATATTAAGCTTTCAGATAATAAATATAGCATTATTAAGCTTTAGGTGTTTGCAACACAGAAACAGACAACCCAACAGACAATCGGTATAAAATTTAGCCTTCTGAAAATAAAAACAACATAGAAAGATTGGCTAAAATCTTTCAAAGATTTTTTTCAAATTGAAGAACATTAATCTTGCTGAATTTAGACTTAAGAGAACTAAATTACTTTTTGCTTATAGAGTTGGCTTTTTATTTTTTAAAAGAATTTTTTAGCTTAATTACAAAGATTCTTATATGAGATTAGAACTGTTACAGCAATTTTGCCTCACAAGTAGTTTTTCTTACTAATTAGAAACACAAGATTACATATTCTGCCCAGAATTACATAAAGGGTAGTTAAGTGAAAGAAAACACACTAAAATGAAGAACACATAAGTAACAATAAATAAATAGAAATTGCATAAATCCCTCTTTTCTACATTTTAACATCCCCAAATAACACTGCCATTCTTGGATTTCCCTAGCCCTGGGGGAAAAAAATCACAGTTTCTACGATTAAAACATGAATGTATGATTTGTGGAATTTCCTGAGATGAGACCCCCATCCCTGCCACTCCAATTCCCTAAAGGACAATAAACATTCCTATCTTCTTGCTTTAATTCCCACTATTTCCTCTGTTTATAACAACTGCCCTTTCTCTTCTCTTCTTTTAAAAATTCTATCCTATGTTCAAAAGCTTGTGGCAATGAAATGGATCAGTATTTTTTCTAATATTATTCATATGGCCATTAATATAATGATCAAATATTTGGGACTGAATATGAAAAATGGTTATGAACTAATACTGAAGCCCTTCTTCAACGAAATTTTTCCTGAGAACGCCAGCCCATGGTCATGTTTTCCTTCTCTGAACCACTTATCTGGCACTTAATCTTATATTGCTTTGTGACTTCTTTAATACTATTATGTTGTACTGTAATTTCATTCTTGCTCTGTCATGTAACTTTCACGTGTGCACATTTAGACTTAGCAACTAGATTTCAAAACACATTTAAAGATGAGCCTATGTATTACACCTTTATATATATATATGTATCCAAGAGAGGCCAGCAAAATGTTGCGCATGTATCAGGTGTCCCATAATTTGGTGAATTAATAAATATTTTACCTTATCTGTTATGCTTCATTATTTCCTTTAAGAAAAAGCTCACTTATGATCACATATCTTTATGATGAAATAAAAAATGAAACTCAAGCTGTTTTCTTTCTCAGTGATCAGATGATAACACACAGCTATTTAAAACATTAACTTCCACTTACCAAACACTCAAGCTATAAATGGCTTGATACTATCATACACTGCTTTAACTAAAATTTCCAAAGCAGTATAACAGCACAAAACACTTTTCACAATTAACAGCCCTGATGTTATAGCACACTCTAGTGATCAACTATGAAACCACAGATCCTTAATATTTTAAGAGTTCCATCACAAAAATATTTATCCAAAGAGCATAAGAAAATTTCAATGTACAGTGTTAATATTTAAAAGGTAAAAACATTTTTAAGATGAAAATTTTTATACCTTAAAATTACATCTAAGACATACAATATAACTCACTACATTAGAAATAAATGTTACTTGAAACAAAGCTACAATTTTATTTTATTTATGCATCCCATCATGCACCAAATGCTCACTGAGCACCTACTACACGCTAGGAAACATTCTAAGAATTGGTGATTCAGTGATGAGCAAAGAGATCAACGTTCCTTGCTCTCATTGAAGATATAATTGAATATACAGACATTAAAATACTTGTAGTAGAAAATATTAAACAAAGAACCACACTAATGATAAGTGTGGAAAGTGTGATGAGTGAGAAGTGCTATGAGAACAAGTAGGAAACTAATTAACCCAGTAAGGAAAGTCAGACTTCTCCAAGGAATAGGACTGAATAGAGACTGAAAGAAGAGTCAGAGTCAACTGGTCAAAGGGTAGGTAACTAGAAGAAGTGAATGGCATTTGAGAAATTAAGAGAAGGCCAAAATGGCTAGAATACAGAGGCCATGTTAAAAGATAAAGCTAAAAAGGTTGGCAGGAGCCAGACTATGTAGGCCTTGCAGGCCATATAAGAATTCTACCTAAAGTCTCTTCAATAAATGGTACTGGGAAAATTGGACAGCCACATGCAAAAAGAATGAAAGTAGACCATTTTCTATTGCCATACACAAAAATTAACTCAAAATGGATCAAAGAGCTGAAAGTGAGACCTGAAACTATAAAACTCCTGTCAGAGAATAAAGGCAGTACACTATTTGACATTGGTCATAAAGGAATCTTTCAGATTCCATGTCTACTTGGACAAGGAGAACAAAAGAAAAAATAAACAAGTGGAACTTCATCAGACTGAAGAGTTTTTACAAGGCAAATGAATCCAAGATCAAAGTGAATAGACAACCCACCAGCTGGGAGAAAATATTCGCAAATCGTATATCGGACGAGTGATTAATCTCCATAATGTACAAAGAACTTACACAACGGAACAACAAAAAAACAAGCAACCCAATGAAAAAATGGGCAGAGGATATGAACAGACATTTTTCCAAGGAAGATATACAGAAGGCCAACAGGCACATGAAAAGATGTTCAACATCACTAATCATCAGGGAAATGCAAATCAAAACTACACTAAGATATCATCTTACACCCATTAGACTGGCCATAATCACCAAGACAAAAAAACAACAAATGTTGGAGAGGTTGTGGAGAAACTGGATCCCTAATCCACTGCTGGCAGGAATGCAATCTGGTGCAACTTCTATGGAAAACTGTATGGAGATTCCTCAAAAAATTAAGAATAGAAATACCTTATAATCCAGCTATCCACTATTGGGTATCTACCCAAAGAACCTGAAATCAACCATCCAAAGAGGCTTATGTACCTCTATGTTTATTGCAGCAATATTCACAATAGCCAGGAGGTGGATGCAACCCAAGTGTCCCACGACAGAAGAGTGGATAAAGATGTGGTGTGTGTATATACATATATATATATATATATATATATATATATATACACACACACACACACAATGGAATACTACTCAGCCATAAAAAAAGACAAAATTCTCCCATTCACAACAACATAGATGGGCCTGGAGAGTATTATGTTAAGTGAAATAAGCCAAAGAGAGAAAGACAAACACTGCATGATTTCACTCACGTGGAATATAAACTAACACACCATCAGACAGAATTGTTTGGCGGTTACCAGGGGCAAGGGGGAGGGGGTTGGGCACAAGGGGTGAAGGGAAGCATTTATATGGTGATTGACAAACAATAATGTACAACTAAAACTTCACAATGTTATAAGCTATTAAGACATCAATAAAATAAATAAATAAAAAGAATTCTACCTTTTATCCAACAGCAGTAAGATCTGCATTATAAAAAAAACACACTGGCTCAGTATATTGGAGGAAAGGCAGAAGGGCTATGGGAAGACCATCTGGAGGCTTCCTCAGGTGGCCCAGGTGAAAGGTCACAGTAGTCTGAGGAGGGGGATGGCAGTGGAGATGAAGTTTAGTATTTGGATTTGAGAAATATTTAAGAGAAAAAACTGGCATGTCCTGACAATAGACTGGTATTGGAGAGGAAGATAGACATGTCAAAGACTTGCAAATGTGATTTACCAAGGAAGAAAAATCAGGAAGAATGGGCTGTTTTATGTTTTGTCTGTATTTTTGTTTGACTTTGGTTTTATGAGAAGGGTATGAGGAAAACATTAAGTTTGATTTTGGACATAAAGTTTAAGGTGTTTCTGAACATCCAAATAGGATGGAGATGTCAAGAAGGCAGTTGGATAGCTCAGTCTGAAGCTCAGATAAGAGATGTGGGCAGGTGATATAAACTTTGAGTCTTTAGTGTATAGCTGCTAACAAAAAATAGAAGCTCACGAAATGGACAGCATAGAAAGAATATAAAGTGAAAGAGAAGATGACTTGTAACTGAACTTCAAGTAAGAATAAAAATAAAATGTCCATGGTATTAGCAAAATGGAGGTCACCGCTGAACTTAGCCTGACCAGTTTCAGTTTAGTAAAGGGACTGGAAGCCAGAATGGATTAAGAAGCGAGTGGCAGCTCACAGCTCTTTTCTGGGAAATCTGGCTGTGAAGGGAGTAGGGGATTGGTTAATGATATGACAATTGCTGGAAGAAAGTGTTGGGGTTGAGTGAGGGATTGATTACGCCACCTAGACCACATGAGAGAGACGAGTATATGCAAAACCAGATGGAAGAATCTGCTTAAAAGGAAAACACTGAATACCCACAAGAAAAGAGAAGGATAAATGATAGTTCAAGGCTTCGGAAGTGGAAAGGAGTTAAGATGTAAGCACAGGTATAAATACTAGCCTTAGATAGGAAGGATAACTATTCCATTGCAAAACAAGAAAGGAGGATAAGATGAATACAAATAGAGGCAGATTTGTGTGTCTCACAGTAGGAAAATAAAGAAGTTACATATCTTTCTATTTAAAAGAATGGTCTACAAGACATCTCTCATCATACAACTTACAAAACCAATGGTATCCTTTTGTTTTTCTTATAACAAAGAAGACTATACTATATTCAGTTTTAAAAAAATATTATAATAGATTCAGGATCATTACAGAGGATAACAAATAACCAATTTAAAAAAATTTTCTAGTTAAAAAAATGTCTGGAATAGAAAAACCTAATGAGACATGTATATATAATGAGTTTTTTAAAACATTTATTTTGATTGTAATTGTGTATGTAATTGATATTTATGAAATAAATATATATATATAAAATATATGTATAAGTGTGTGTGTGTGTGTACAAGTGGCATTCAAATGTAGTTGTGGACATAAACATTTTTATTGTGAGAGTTCAACGATAATAAGAGATTACCTGTCACTTAGGAATGAAATAAAATGCCCTTCCCTCAACATCTCTAAGAAAACAATTCATAAAATACTGAATAGTTGTACATTGTTTAGGTTTTGTCATTTTCAGTGTATCAGAAAATGTTCAACAAACATTTATTGGTATTTTTTTCCTGAAATACATTTGTTGAAACTAATAAAAAAATATACATTCAAATACTTTTAATACATTGAAGATCACTGGCATGTTAACATTTGTTGCCTGGCTAATTCATTTTTGTATCGACACAAGAGTAAAACTTTTTCTACTATCTCTAAGTGAAGAGTGCTCTTAGAGAATACCAAGAAGAGTTGATGTTTTAAAAAATCATTTATAACTATTTATATCAATCAGTTAATTTTCTTAATATTAGACAATTAAAACAAAATGGAGAGGGCCGGCCCGGTGGCGCAGCGGTTTAGTCCGCGCTTGGCAGCCCGGGGTTCGCAGGTTCGGATCCCGGGCGCCTGCCGACGCACTGTCTGTCAGCCACGCCATGGTGGCGTCCCATATAAAGTAGAGGAAGATGGGCACGGATGTTAGCCCAGGGCCAGTCTTCCTCAGCAAAAAGAGGAAGATTAGCAACGGATGTTAGCTCAGGGCTGGTCTTCCTCACAAAAAAAAAAAAAAAAAAAAAAAAAAAAAATGGAGAAATAAATTGAATGTTGAGGCTGATATACTTCCTCTTCATAATGCTTTGTTTTGTTTTGGTGAGGAAGATCAGCCCTGCACTAACATCTGCTGCCAATCCTCCTCTTTTCTCTGAGGAAAATTAGCTCTGAGCTAACATCCGTGCCCATCTTCCTCTATTTTGCATATGGGATGCTGCCACAGAATGGCCTGATGAGCGGTGCATCGGTCTGCACCCGGGATCCGAACCTGTGAACCCTGGGCCGCCGAAGCGGAGTGTGCAAACCTAACCACTGTGCCACCAGGCAGGCCCCACTTTGTACACTTTTAATGATTTAATTATTTGTGTAAGGTTTCTCTTCTCTTTTGGACGGTAAGTTCTATGTGAGCAGGGGCTATGTTAATTTTGTTCACCATTGTAACTCTAGTACTAGAGTAATGTCTGCTACAAAGCAGGTAATAAATATCTGTCAATTTTAAGACTACAAATGTCTTACATCACACTCAATTTTGTATTTATGAGCCTATCAAAACAGCCTTAATATTCTCACTTTATCATAAGTAAATATTATGTAAAAAGGTTTATCTGTTTTATATGTTGAGTTTCATTTAAGATTTTTATTTTAAAATAGCATTCCACTGCAAAAAGTATTTGAGAAGTTAGAGAGACCAGATGACTTCTTCAGATCCTTTCTGATCTCTGATTTTCTGTATTATAAGTAAATGGCTCAAGAACTTTGGTCGCAAATGTACATCATCTGTAATAAGGAAGCCAGTCACAATATCAACAATAAAAATATGTTTAAACAGTTCATCTAAACCAGCAGTGTCCAATGTTATTATAAGACTTTGACAGTTTCTCAGGAGCTGCTCGTGGGGCAGGTAAAGTGAGGTTAAACTAGCATGGTTCCTAGACTCCTCTCCTCACTTCAATCACAGAAGTTTGTATTCTCTGTTTGATACACTGGAATTGGATAAAAAATTTCATTTTAAAAAAGGGTCTAGGGAAAAAAAAGGTTTGATAACCAGTGAAAAAGGGTTTATCATTATGTAAAACAAAATACAAATCTGGTCACAACTGACATTTTTAATTACATTTTTGTTTTGTCTAAAACACTCTAGGGATTAGTATCTTTGGGAGATGACATATTAGCAGAAATAAGGGGAAAAAACAATCTCCATTTAGCTAACCAACTTGAAACACAGTTTGTCTTCCAACATTGGCCTATCTAATGCCCCAAGAATGTTCCGTTTTGAACAATGATTAAGAGAATTTACATACCATGGTGTGGAAGCTATTTTTATTAAAATATTGCTTTTAAATTATGTTTAGATTTTCATGTTTCATGTAGGCATTTAAAATATGAAACATCTTAAAATACACTGGACTGTAAAAACCAGTATCAAAAGTAGCTAGAGAAAAAAACTGGAAACACCAAAGGTCCATCAACAGATGCAAATAAATAGATTGTTTTATATCCACACAATGAAATACTACTTAGCAATAAAATGGAATGAACTATTCATACACATAACAACTTGGATAAATCCCAAAATATATGCTGAGTAAAAAATTTAAAAAAAAAAGTACACGGGGTGTTGGCCTGGTGGCGTAGTGGTTAAGTTTGGCATGTTCTGCTT
Organism: Tapirus indicus; assembly: GCA_031878705.1. NCBI lineage: Eukaryota > Metazoa > Chordata > Mammalia > Perissodactyla > Tapiridae > Tapirus > Tapirus indicus. The sequence continues at coordinate 9,209,282 of CM062933.1, forward strand.
CAGCAACCTGAGTTTGCAGGTTTGGATCCCAGGCGTGGATCTATACCACTCACCAGCCATTCTGTGGTGGTGACCCACATACAAAATAGAGGAAGACTGGCACAGATGTTAGCTCAGGGCTAATCTTCCACAAGCAAAAAAAGAAGAGGATTGGTAACAGATGTTAGCTCAGGGCAAATCTTCCTCAGCCAAAAAAAAAGTACATGGTAAATAATTCTATCAATATAAAACTCTAGAATATACAAGTCAGTAGAAGCAGGTTAGAAGTTGCATAGGGAGCAGGATGGGGAAGGGAGGAAGGAATTACAGAGGGGCATGAGGAAACTTTTGAGAATAACAGTTATATTCCGTCTTGAATGTGGTTGGTGATGATGGTTACACAGGTTACATATATGCCAAAACTTCAAATTGTATAAACTTTAAATATATACAGTTTTTGTAAGCCAATTATACCCAAATAAAGCTTAAAAAAATACAAATGCTGATTTTGAATGTAAAAGAATGTATAAAAATGACCCTCAAATTTTAAAAGATTATTTCAGAATGTAAAACCACCATAGAACATTTAAAGGCAGAAAACGTATAAGCTTATTTCATTACCTTACAACATTTGGAGCCTGGGAATTTTCAGTTCCCTTAAAACAAACTTTTTTGACATGATCTCCTGAACTATGGCCAGTAATAGATTTTTTTTCTTCTGAGAAATCCCGGAATGACTTGGATGAAACTGAATGTAGAGAAGATGCCCTGTAAAAGACAATAGAGATCATGCTAAAACATCCATATCTTAAAAGGTTGTTGCTAGAAGTCACAAGGGAACAATGCAGAGAATGTATACCAAAAATTTTACAATTATATTATATAATTACAGTTTTCAATGTGATGTTGGATTCTTGCTGTCAATTGTGAACTAATCAAAACTCTGTGATTAAAAAAAACAACCAATGGAGACCAACACTGGAGATAACCCAGTTGTTGAAATTGGCAATGATATTAAAAACAGCTATTGTTTTTATGCCTCAACTAACAACAAGAAAAAAATATGCTCAGAATAAATTGAAGAATAAGTAAAGCTCAGCAGAGGAAAAGAAGCTATGAAGAAGAAAAAACAGAAATTCAAAAGTTTTAATACAATATTTAAAAAACAAAATTCACTTGATGGATTAACAGCAGACTGGAAAAGAATCAGTAAACTTGAAGATAAATCAATAGAAATTTTTGAATCTGAAGAACAGAGGGAAGAAAAGATTGAAAAAAGTTTCAGTCAGTCATGGTGTGACTTATCAGACAATATATCAAAAGGTCTAGCATAAGTGTAATTGGAGTCCCAGAAGGAAAGAGGGATATGACAGACAAAAATACTTAAAGGAACAATGGCCAAACATTCCCCAAATTTGGTGGAAGACATAAATTTAAAGATTCAAGAATTTCTGCAAACCCCAAAGAAGAAAAATACTAAAAAAACCCCAACACTTAGGCACATAATGGGCAAACTGCTAAAAAACAAAGATAAAAGAAAATCTTGAAAGCAGCAACAGAAATACAACATGGTATGAAAACACCTAGCTTATTAATAGAAACAATGAAGGCCAAAAGACAGTGGAATGACATCTTTAATGTGATAAAAAGTGGGGGAAAACTGACAGTCCAGAATTCTATGTCCATATGAGTGAGCTAGGACAAGGATCCTCTCCAAGTCAAGCTTTGAAATGACTACAGTCCTGGCTGAGCCTTGATGGCAGCAATGGGGGAGACCTTTAAACAGAGACACACACCTAAGCAATAACCCAGCTAAGCCATACCCAGATTCCTGACCTAAAGGAACTGTGAGAATAAACATTGGTTGTCTTAAGCCACTGTTTAGGGATAATTTGTTACAAAGCAAAGGATAACTAATACAAGATACCATAGGAATTAAAAGAAATAATAAGGAAATATGATAAATAGCTCTATGCAAATAAATTTAGCTATTCACATAAAATGAACAAATATCTTGAAAACAATTTACCAAACAAATGAAAAAGAAAATCTATATAGACCTGTATCTATTTTAAAAATTAAATTAATCTCATCAGTGTTTTTATTATAGAAATTGACAAACTGATTCTAAAATTTATATGGGAATACAAAAACCTACATTAGCCGAAGCATTCTTAAAAAAGAAATACAAAGTTGGAAGAAGATAAAACAAGTTACAGTGTGGTACTGACATAAGGATTAACAAACAGACCAACGGAACAGAACAGAGAGCCCAGAAATAGACCCTCAAGTATACAGTCATTTTACTTTCAGTAATTGAATTGCCAAAGCATTTCAGTGGGAAAAGTGTTTTCTATAATAAACAAATGGTTTATAGAAGAAAAAAATAAACTTTTCTTTCACATCACATCCCCAAATTAATTCGGTGGATCACAGACCTAATGTAAAAGCTAAATATCCTAGAAGAAAACAAAGGACTATCTTCATAACTTGGTGGTAGGCAAAGGTGTCTTAGAACATTGACAGCAATAACCATCAAATGAAGAAATGATAAATTAGACTTAACGAAAATTAAAAACTTCTGTTCATCAGAAGACATCATTAAGAAAAAAGAGAAAATATTTGCAGAGCATGTATCTGACAAAGGACTTGTATCCAGACTCTAAAAAGAATTCGTAGAACCCAAAAATAAAAAACACAAATAATAAAAGACAAGGCAATTTTTAAAAGCAAGCAAAAAGGATTTGAAAAGACACTTCACAAAGGAAGATATGCTAATAGTCAACAGGCACTTGAAAAAGTGCTCGTTACTCATCCAGGAAACAAATTAAAACCATAATCAGAGACCACTACACACATATGTGTACAAAATGGTACAAATACTGTGGGCAAAGGTCTGGACGTTTCTTATAAAGTAAATATACATCTTCTGTATAATCCAGCAATTCTACTCCCTAGTATTTACCCAAGAGAAGTTATTTATGTCTACAAAAATATGTCTACAAAAAATATGTCTACAAAAATATACGCCTACAAAAAGAATTCACAGCAGACATATACATAATAGCCAAAGACTAGAAAGAGTCCAGGTGTCCACCAACAGAAGTAAACACAAATTGTGGTACATGCATACCCTGGAACACTATTGAGTAATAAAAAAGAATAAAACTATTGGTATTCACAATCCAGATAAATGTGAAAAACAGGCTGAGTGAAAGAAGCCAGACAGAAAAAAGTACATTATGTTTCATTCTAATTACATCAAGTTCTAAAACAGGCAAAACTAATCTATGGTCAAAAAAGAAAAATCACAACAGTGCGTGACACTGGAGTGAGAGAGGGACAAGGATTAAAGAGAACTTTTTGAAGAAAACTTTCTGGAATAATGGTAATGCCCAGCAATTTATTAAAAAGATAATAAACAATGACTAAGTGGGTTTATTTCAGGAATGCAAGGTTGGTTTAACACTTGAAAAAAATCAATCAATATAATTCATCACATTCACAGTATAAAGGACAAAAGTCCTACGGAAAAGTCTTATGATCAAGTCAATAGATGCATCAAAAATATGAAATATTTAGGGATATATTGAATAAAGAATGGACGGCTGTGATCTATACAGTGAAAACTACAAAACATTGCTGAGATAAAGAACTAAAAGATAAACCATGTTCATGATTGGGAGACTCAATACTGATAAGCTGTCAATCCTCTTCAATTCATCTGCAGATTCAAAGCAACACCCAACAAATTCTAGTAAGCTTTTTTTTTCTGACAAGCCAAATCTAAGATTTGGAAAAAACACGAAAAAAACTTAAAATAGAAAAAATAATTTTGAATAAAAAGAACAAAGTGAGAAATTATACCATCTGATTTCAATACCTATAAAAGCTATCATCATCAAGTCATTATGGTATGGGCATAAGCATATACATTTAGGACAAATGGAACTGAGTAGAGACCGGAATTAGACCCACACATACATGGTCAACTGATTTCCAGCAAAAGTGCCAAGTAATAAAATGGGGGAGAGAACAATCTTGTCAATAAATTGGGCTGGAATAACTAGGTATTTGTATAAGAAAAAAGAAGAAAATAAAAACCTTGACCTCTTTCTTACCCTATATATGAAAAGAAACCTGGATCATAAACCCAATCAGAAAAGCTAAACTCACAAAACATCTAGATCAAAACAAAAACAAAATTTTTGTAACCTTAGAGTAGTCAAAGACACAAAAAGCCCTAACTTTAAATGAAAACAAAAAATTGATGTTATGAATTTTATCAAAATTAAAAACTGCTCCTCAAAAGACAATGTTAAGAAAATGAAAAGCCAAACTACAAAGTAGGAGAGAATATTCATAAAACATTTCCAGCAAAGGTCTTATCTCCAGGATATAAAACTCTTACAATTCTATATTAAGAAAATAAACAGCCCAATAAAAGGCAAAGGATCTGAACAGACATTTCAAAGATTTTAAAATGGCCAATAAGCCCCTGAGAAATACAAAATAAACCACACCTACTAGAATAGCTAAAATTAAAAAGATTATCTATACAAAGTGTTGGAAAGGATGTGGAACAATGGGAACTCTTATACACTGCTGGTAGGAATGTAAAATGATATGACCATTTTGGGAAACTGGTACTTTTCCTATAAAGTCAAACATTCAAACATTCACTTAACATATGACCTAGCAATTCCACTCCTAAATATTTACTCAAGAGAAATAAAAACATGTCTATTAAAACACTTGTACATAAATCATAACTTTTTTCATAAAAATAAACTGGAAACAACCCAGTATTTCTCAACAGTCAAAAAGGAAGAAATTAATGATACATGTAACAACATGGACGAAGCTCCAAAACATTATGTTGAATGAAGGAATCCAAACACAAAAGAGACCATACTGTATTTATATGCCATTCATCTGAATTCATAGAACAGGCAAAAAATGAGCTATACTATTAGAAATTTTATCAATGGTAGCATGGGGCATGGGTGGAGGGTGAGGACTGATTGAGAAAAGGTACTAGATAATGGAAATTTTTTTAAAATCTTCATTGGGGTGGTATATACATTTGTCAAAACTCCAACTCTACACTTAAAATTAGTGCATTTACTGTAGGTATGTCAAAAAAACAGAATACACAGTAAAATCAGCACCCCTTCCCAAATGACTAAAATAAGATGAAAAATGCCAAAGTTTGGTAAGAAGGTGGAGAAAGTGCAACTCTTATATACTGCTGGAGAGGGTTTAGTGGTAGCCACTAAAATGAATATATGTATAGCCTACAACCAGTAATTCCATTCCTAGTTATACATCCAATAGAAATGCAAATATATGTTCACCAAAAACATGAACACTAAAATGAATATATGTATAGCCTACAACCCAGTAATTCCATTCCTAGTTATACATCCAATAGAAATGCAAATATATGTTCACCAAAAACAACACTAAAATGAATATATGTATAGCCTAGAACCCAGTAATTCCATTCCTAGTTATACATCCAATAGAAATGCAAATATACGTTCACCAAAAACATGAACACTAAAATGAATATATGGAGAGCCTACAACCCAGTAATTCTATTCCTAGTTATACATCCAATAGAAATGCAAATATATGTTCACCAAAAACATGAACTAGAATATCCATAGCAGTCCTAATCCCAAAAGTAAAACAATGAAGCCACTCAAATGCCAACAAGAACTGAATGAATAATTGTGGTATATTTACACAATAGAATATTAGACAGTACTCTTCAAAATATGAATGAATTTCATTAATATAATGTTGAGCAAAAGAAGCCAGAAACACTATATGATTCTATTTATATATACATAAAGAAAGGAGAAATTAGTCTATGGAAATAGAAGTCAGGATAGTGGATTGGTGGGGCGAGGGGAAAAGGAAGTGTAGCACGAGGGGACTTCTGAGACGCCAGGAACGTTACTTCCTGATCTTATTGTTGGTTGCACAAGATGTGTTCAGTTTGTGAAAATTCAACAACCTATACACTCACGATAACTGCAGTTCTAGGTATATTATGTTTCAATAAAAAGTTACTTAAAATTTAAACCTAATTTTACACAGACAGAATAGAGGAAATAAAAATTAAGTTGATCTAAATAATCAAAAACACACAAAATTAATCATATCCAACATAGGTGTAATACTTTGAGAATTAGTCAAGAGTGGAATGTATTTTAGAATAATATCAACCAAAAAACAGGCAAGAAATTAAAAATCACCTATAAAGATTAATTTAGTTTCCGAAGATTTCATACTCAGATTTTTATGGTATCAGAATCTTTTGATTCAACAATCAATGTTTTACTTTACAATCAAGAATGTAAAAAGGATTTGCAGGGTAGTAGTTAGGGTTAGGCACACAGGCTCTGTTGCTAGACTATCTGGGTTCAAATCTTGACTCTGCCAGGCAGTAGGTTTAACCTTGGGAAGTTATTTACCCTCTGTACTTCAGTTTCCTCATCAATAACATGGAGACACTAATGCCATCTCCCTCATCATAACAGTTCTGAGGATCAAATGTTGATTTATAGTATTTAAAACAGTATCTCATACATAGAAATGCTATGTAAGTCTGTTACTATCCAGTATTTTCATAACAGTTAACAAAACTAACTTATTTTAAGAGAAAAAGACAGTAAGAACATAGAAGTTCTGACATGAAGAAATATAATCAATTAACAGGTAAAATCTTACTGATTTAGAAAAATCAATTCAAAAAGATAACCTTTAGTTATTAGTTATTTGTACACTAGAACTACACTGTATCCTTAGAATCATTTTCCGAATCCTTAACATTAGTTAAAATTATAACCAATAATAATGTAAACAATTTCCTAATCTAATTTTAATTATTTTTCCCATTTTATTTACTCAGAAAACAAAGCAACCATGTTAATAAATGAACACAAATGCTAACCAGTAATTCCCCCAAAGTTAAATTCACACTTTGAAAAAAACCATAAAAATCACACCTGGATTAAGTTTATAAACTATCTGGAGTATCACAGAAAAAAGCAAGCCCTTTTAAAATACTGTTATCTTGTTTGAATACCTCATTTGTACCTGACTCTGATCTAACAATCAAACCATATTTATAAAAAACTTTTTTTTTTTTTTTTTTGCTGAAGAAGATTCACCCCGAGCTAACATTTGTGCCAATCTTTCTCTACTTTATAAGTGGGACAGCACCACAGCATGGCTGGTGAGTGGAATAGGTCCATGCCTGGGATCCAAACCTGCAAACCCAGGCCGCCAAAGCAGAACGTGCGGAACTTGAACCACTCAGCCACGGAGCCAGGCCCTGCAAAAAACACTTACATGCATCACTTCATTTAATCGTTATAATAACAATCCTGAAAGATAAGTATTTTCATCACCAACTATGTTTAAAAGGAGAGTACAACCAAAGTTTAGGGATCTCAACGACCGCAGAATCACCAAAGATAAGGCAGAATTGGGATCCACATCCAATTCTTAATAGTCACAAAACTCAAGCTCTGCCATCTAGTCTACCACTGCCTTCAATAAGAAATCAAGACAACAACACTCCTTATAAAGTGCCAAAGATAACACAGATGGGAGGAAGATAACAATGATTCACACTTTGCTTTGTTAGCATATGAGCTAAGCATCCATTCACAACAAAACTGACTAAAAATTTCTTACCAAATTTCTATTTACTCAATAAAGGTTAAATCAATACAAACTGCTTCACATAAGATTTTTCTTTAAAAAAAAAAATCACCAAAAACTTAATACATGTTAAGGAAATCAGTTAATCATGTGAACATATTACAAATTAAGTTACAATTTATTTAAGTAAATAATAATGGCTAACATTGATGTATTTGATTACACAATGTTGAAGGTACTGTGGTAAATGTATTCCATGTATAAACTCAGTTTAATCATCACAATACCCCTGTGAAATAGGTACTGTTTTTAGTCCTATTTATGGACAAGGAAAGTAAGACAGAGAAAGATTAAATAACTAATCTAAGTTCACACAGCTGCCAAGCTATAGATCTACAATTTAAACTCAGGCAAGGCTCACTCCAGAACCCAGGCTTAATCACTATACTCTACTGTGTGTCCACACTGAAAAGTCATTTACCCTAAGTAAAATCTTAGATCATATGAGAAAAATTTCGTTATAGATTTGTATCAAAAACATGACCTACTAAGGCATTCATGTTAAAAATAATTCTTCAAAAGGAACTTACCTTTGACTTTATCATAAGATTGTCTCCAAAATACATACATACATAGAACATAAAAAAATTAAATACAAATACAAAAGAATGACTTTCTATTTCCTTACTAACTTCTTCCACCCCCCCGAAATCATGCATACCCAAAGGTTTCTATTGGCAAACAAGGTCACTATGGTATAAAGTACAGTGTATCATTGGTCATTTGGGAACACTGTTGGCAAATACACTTGCCAGAAAATCCGGTGAATGTCTCCTGTAAGTAATTCATGTCTCTAAATACAGAAACTCCACAATGATCTGTATAAAAAGCACAAGTTGTCAGATTCACACTAGTGGTAATCTGGGGACTCCTAGATGTGGTAAATAATATATATCCTAAAAAAGTTATTTTTCAAAAAGATACTTATGATAACATCTCCTTAAGAATATAGGTTACAGTGCTTATAAAACATCTTAAACTCACATGTTCATTAATTATGCACAGTGGTTACCTATAAAATGTCTTACACAGGTTTCTTTAAATGAATTCTATTATTCTTTCCACTGATCATGCCATAATTTGAAACAGTATCTGATTTTTACTTTCTTAACTCACAGGCTCTGGCTATTTTCCATCTAAGCAGCCAGAGAAACTTTACAGAGAAGCATTTGTAGACATTTGTAATCCCATAAAAAATTAATAAAGATTTTGTTCCTCAGCTAAAGCAGTCCTGAAATTTTTGCTTTAATGAATAAAATTCCTAGCTCTAAAATGTTAAATAATTGAAATTAGTTTATAATTTATAGTTGGCTCTAAATGGAATTTGGAAGAATTTACATTCATACATCAAGCCAGTTCACAAAGATTATACATTCTTCCACTCAAGATGCCTGGTGAGAAGTGCATTATTTCTCCAAGTAAAACACTTGATAATGAAAAGTGGCCAACTCCCATATACAGTTGGTATTTTCATATCAGATTTAAAATTCAACTGGTTAGAACTTCATCCTAATGCAAGGACCAGTCATCTTTAATACTTAACATTGTCACTAACTGGAGGCTACAGGAGTACAACTATATACTGGGAATCATATAGACTAGGTGAATGAATGTGTGAACAAGCTACTGAAAATCTTTACCACAACCAGAAGCCAACTTTGAGGGGTAATTTGTGATTTGCTAATGAATTGCATAATGATATATACCCCATATAAATATGATCTAAGAGGGTTAAACATTACTTTTTTTTTTGACAATGTTTCCCATGCAATTTAATATATCCAATAAGCCTACATAAATTAACATTTCTCTTTTTACTTCATTTAGAATTTGATTTAGGGAAGTCTGTTAATGTCAAAAGATTTAAAACACTTGATCAAATAGGATCACAGATCACTGTGAAACAACACTTAATTACCTATTCAACCAAAGTAACAATTAAAAGATTTCAAAGGCAAATGAAGAAAGTTATATAGTGGTAAAAAAAAAAAAAAAAAAAAGAAAACAACCTTAGCTCTTTTAATAGAGAAGACTCAGTTTTGATTTGCTTTTTTTCTAAGTAACCAGAGACCTGATAAAGACAATGTGGAGCACAGGAAATATTTTTATAAGACACAGAATCTTTGTTTCCTAAGCAGATTACATTAAAGGTAAAGAAAAACCTTTGTTTACAATTTCTTAATAAGAACAGATCAATAATCTAAAAAGTTTTGTGATTTTAACAGAGAGAAAATCAAATTCTGATTTTGCACCAGTACACTTTTGATATTAGAACTCTTTTTTTTTAACTTAAGTAAATCCATTCCAATTTAGGCAGCTTGACCACACATAAAATTCCTTTCTCAAGATTCCTTTTCCACAAACCTTCTACAACTTTCTATACCCATTTAGGTTTTGCCCTTTTTCCTTTCTTACTCTGGAACAATCATTTTACTTTAGGACAAAATTACTTCCTTTTTTTCCTTACCAAAAAAAAAAAAAAAAAAAAGATCCATGTCCGGCATATCTTTCCTTATCCAAAGAACACACTCTATTTTCACTACCTTCTTTTCATATGCAGTTGTTTTCTTTCATTCTTATTATTTCTGGTAGTTTTATTTTTACATATTGATTACAAATTTTAACTATTTGTAATCTTTGCTTTCCAATCTTGAAAACCAGGGAGCAGGCAATTAACTATCAAAAATTAGCATCCTATAGCAGATTAACAATTTATAAACACATTTCATAATTTCTAGAAGTATCTTCTTCCTCATAGTAAATTTTCAATGTGGCACAAAACACATTTATTAATAGACCAAATATCTTTTCTCTCTCTGTAAAAAATTTAAAAGCCCAAATTAACTTATGTTTAGCATTTAATGGTTATCTTATTTGGAAATAACTATCCATTATTTAGTTTAATTTAGTATGAACCTTTATCTTACTTACACTTATTTAAATTACTTGCTTTAAACAATTATGCTTGAATTAGGCATTAAACAGCTAACCATGATAAGTTATTTTTCTTGCTGACAAATTTTGTAACATAGAGATAGCATGAGCTTATTTGATTAGTAAACCCAGCGAGGAAAAGTTGCATGTTTGTATTACATTTAATACCGATAACTCTGAAGACATGCCTGTTTTTATTAATCTAACAAACTTTAACTTTTGCTTATCAAAGATTATCCCAGATCATGTGAACTTGAAAAACATTTGGGTTAGTTTCTATATTTCTGAGAGTATGTCTGATTTATATAAACACTTAATTTTCTTTAAGCCAATTAAGTAGAGCTCTTTACAAATTAATTTTGGCAACACCATCCAGAGGTAGAAAAATATCATCTATCTATAACACACAGTCATAGACATACATAAATACACACACACCAACAGAGATTTTACAGCTTTTGTTTCAAAAATTTTAGCCATGTCTCAGGTGCAAAACTCAAAAGAATAGTTGGATCCAAACTGTGTTTCCAGTAGATGGACTAAATTGAGGTTACCTGCTCAGATAGCCAAAGTTTCTTACTAACGATTTTTTATTGGCATGATGTAAGGATCCTTTTAGACCTATTTTTGGAGTCCTTTTGTCTTTTAGAAGCTTCTGTATACCAATCAAGGAATGCATTCCATTGTCTCTGAGAGGTTTGAGATTCTCTCTTTTAAGGATGGCCTTTAAGGTGGACTTAATCTAAGTTAAAGCTTCCACAGAGTGGCCACTACAATCCCAAAAGTTCATCCATTTTCCAAAAAGGCACAAGATCCTGGTCCACAGACCAGGTGGAACCCATCTCTGCCTTTAGATTCCCTAAGATATCTTAATATTTGGGGCCCTGTTTTCTAACAGCTGTTCCAAAACATAGGGAATCACGTGTTTTCCCACCTTTTGAAGAGACCTACCAAAACACTTCAACAAACAAAATACAGGTATACACAATAAAGTTGGAGAGCTCAAAACACAAACAGAGCGGAGCTAGGATCCAAGAGAGATTTACCCTCAAACTCCAGGGTTGGTGAGAAAGCAGTGAACTCAATGGGCTCTGTGGGTACCAGTACCTGGTTGCTCATCAGCCGCAGAGTCATTGGGGGTCTTCTTTGGATGCCATTTATGACATCATGAAATGTCAAAAGTTCATAAATAACAGAAGTAAAACCAATGAATTACTGAAGTAGTAATCAGTAAAATTTTATTGTGCACACACCAAAAAGAAAGTTTGCAAACCGGGAAAACTCAAATCAAAACATGGAATGAGGCTCAGATGCATATTGTTACAAAGCTTAACTTAACTCCACTAGCTTAACTAGTGAGAAAGCAGTGTTTATTCTTCACAGTGATTGGTTATAATATTAGAAGTTTCTTAAAAGATAGGGAATTGGTCAGTGGTTACCTCATATCAACCTTGGGAAACAGTTCAAGTTTGCTTATGATTTCCAGAGACATAAACAAGAAATGATTCTAAGTCAAGTTAGTTCTTGGAAAATAAGCTAAATTAAGCTTTGCTTGTATGACTAAACTGGTTTTGTCTGCTCATGGAATTTTCTAGGTTGGTCTCTGTTTTCTATTTCAACAACAGTAATGAATACATTCTGTAAGTACAATCTATAAATCAGATTAAAATCTAATTTCAGATTAATTTTCTACTTTTCTCAAAGCAGAGCAAAGTTTAAATTCTACCAACTTTCTTTACACCAACATTTACAAGAGCTATTCTCAGGAAAATAAATCTATTCCGTTTTTAATTTCTTCAAGCATATACTACATGTATTTACACCCTCTGTGTTATCTGATTAAAAATCAAGTGATATACTAAATTTGTAGCTTTCTAAGGATTCAAGAAAGAAAATTATTCAATGACCTAATAATAATTTCCATTTATACTTATGCATCAAAATTCAGGAATACCAAACATCAATGATTTTATGTGAATGTGTTCTTAAAATTTCTAACAAATGTTTTCTGATCCATGCCATTAACTTAGGATAAAATTTCCACAACCAAACAGCAAATTATTTGTATATATTTTTATATTATGCATATTTTATATAAATGTATAATTATAACATATTGACATATATAACATACGTATTACTAAGTTACCACAGCCCACTTAATGAGTAGGAATAAAAGCAGCACATATATTCAAAAGAATTTAGCAGAAATGAATTTTAAAAGATCCTTCAGTTACCAATATAATCTCTGAAGTCACAAAAAGGGCAGAAATGATTAACTTTATGAAAATTCAGATACCTCTAACTTTGATAATAATTCAGAATAAAATTATCTATAATTGGTCAGTTAGATAAATTTCCTTGGTGTCCTAAAATACATAAAATCCATTCTTCATTTGTTTGTATTTAAATTTCCAATCACATTTTCATAAAATAAATGTATAATAAACATCACTATATTCCATAGTCACCAAATTATTTTTCAAAGAAAAGGACCCTGATTATATTTTTGGACAAATTTTATGGCATTTTTCTTCCCATGTTCCTAGAATTCTCTCTCCTTAATATGCCATAATAGATTTCTTTTGAAATTTAGACACTCTATTCAACATGGGAGTCTAAGTTCATGTTACTAATAATTACTGGGAGAAATTTTTCCTGAATTTTAAAATCAAATTCTGAAGTTTCAGATAAATGACTACTTGAATCCTTTCCCCTGAAATATCATATAAAGTGAACAGGTAAGTAATCAGAAAGGCATAAACCCACAAAGGCAAAAAGAATAAAGCATTAAGACAACGCCAGACTAAAGGTAACTACTTTTTTGGAGGATGAAAAAGAGCTAGAGCGATCACTGATATAATGGAAATAAAGGAAACCTAACCGTCATCAAGTCGGGTGGTGATAGGGTGTGAAGCTCAGAACCCTGAAAAGGCTCACACATTGGAGACATTTTATGTATCAAAATTCTGAAGTAAGCATGAAGACGAAAACTGGCTCAAAGTTTACTTGTAGAGTGGTTGAGAAAGTCAGATATCGCCCCCATCTCCATGTGATCAGATGACTGTACCTCCTCTGCCTTGGTAGAAGGAAAATTTGATTGAAAATCACCCGTAATAGGCAAGCAGAAGGGAACTGTTCAGTACAAAGTCTATACACCAAACAGGTATGTGAAAATCTACAGCAAACGGTGAGAGCCTCAGTCCCAGCCCTAACCGCCTTACCCTGATTAGCTTGCAGAATGCTGGCAAGCAAATATAAAAATTAAAAGGTTCGTCTTTAGGGAAACTGACAGACCAAGGAGAAAAGACATGCAGATACTGACATATGGGGATACTGTTAGGTATCCTACAGTCCCACCTATCAGTCAACGTGTTCCACAAAGGCACACAGAGCTTCCAATCAAAACTTAAAAACAAAACAATCAAATTAAAAAAAACATAGTTAAAATGAACTAAAACATACATAGAAAAGAGTGAATAAACATGAATGTAAATCAATGAGTATTTTTAACATTTATAAATGGAATCATAGTTTAATTTTTTCTTTTTGCTAACTGGCTTCTTTTGCTCAATATTATATTGATGAGAGACTCATCCACACAGCTGCATTTAGTCATAATTCATTTTTTCATTGTGTGGCATTTTACTATAAAAATAAAAATAAACTATAATCTATTCATTTACTGCTATACACATTTAGAATGTTTCCGGTTTTTGGCTTTTACAAATGATGATATGAACATTCTAATACATGTTGCCTGGTGCACATGTGCACATATTTCTGCTGGGTATATATTAAAGAGTGAAAAGTTTAGAGAGTACAGGTATCTTTAACAGTTGAATATTGAATAGGATACAGTAAAAAGGGAACTATCAGCAAACGAGAAAGAGCTCTTGGCAATTAAAGATTTTAGTGGTTGAAATAAAACATTGAGTAGAAGGACTGTAAAATAAAGTCTGGGAAATGTTCCAGAAAGTAGAATACAAAAAGAATTACATGGACAATAGAAGAGCAAAAGTAGGAAAATTAGAGAAGTCCAGGAAAGCAATATCCAACTCATGTGAATTCTAGAGAAAACAGTGAGGAAGATCGGTTGGCGTAAGGATGGCAGCGTAGGCAAACTCTGAACTCACCTCCTCCCACAGGCACAATAAATTTACAGCTACTCTTGGAATAGTTACCCCTGAGAGAGAACTGAAAACTGGATAAAAAGAACCCCGAAACAAAGGACAGTCCTGACTGAGGGGAAAGAGGAAGAAATTCCCTTCCAGAGAGAAAAAAAAGCCACCTTCACAAGTGCAGTGCTTCACAGCCGCCCGAGAGCAATCTTAAGACACGCAGACCTCCCTGGAGGAGTGGGGGACCTGAGTGGGGAAGTATTACAGCTATAAGCATCTTCTGGTTCCAGCATGACTGAGACGAGTGTCATAGTGTCTAGCTTTGCTGGTTACTAACAACAACAGGGAATACCCCCAGAAAAGCTACTGGACATAAGGAAAAAAAAGCCAGCTCTTCAAGGGCCCATGCACAAATTCACCTGTTTCAGAAAGCAACATAAAATCACCAGAAAGAAAGGTGCACAGTCCTTTGGTGAAAAGAGACTCACCTGATAGGCTCTGGGTGTATCTCCTTAGACCTCTCCAGGGACTGAGACATTGACAGCAGCCATTACTGTGACTTAGTACAGGCGCACTGACATAGACACTGGCAGACTCCATTGGAGCTCTTCCCCTGGCCTGCTAAACCAGGGTCTGCCCCACCCAATAGAGCACCAATTTAATCCAGCTCAGCCAGGGCAGGCAGCCTGCCCTAAGGACTGGTCCCACCCAATAGCAAGCCCTTGGGCAACTGATGGGCCTGCATAGGCTGGGTGCCTGGATCCTCTGCAGCAGGGCAACTGGGTACACCTCTGTGGGGTAGGGCGTGCATGGGGAGCGGGTGGAGTATGTGGGGCTTCTGCAGTGGGGTGGCTGGGTTCACTTCAGGGGGTTGGAGTGCAAAAGATCTGTACACTGAAAACTATAAAACATTGTTGAAAGAAATTGAAGAAGACACAAAGAAATATAAAGATATTCTGTGCTCTTGGAGTGGAAGCATTAACACAGTTAAAATGTCCATACTTCCTAAAGCAATCTATAGATTCAATGCAATCCTTATCAAAGTCCCAACAACATTTTCACAAAAATAGAACAAAGAATCCTAAAATTTATATGAACAACAAAAGACCCTGAATAGACAGAGGAATCCTGAGAAAAAAGAACAAAGCTGGAGGTATCAAACTCCCTGATTTCAAAATATACTACAAAGGTATAGTAACCAAAACAGCATAGTACTGGCACAAAAACAGACACACAGATCAATGGAATAGAATCAAGAGCCCAGAAATAAACCCAAGCATCTATGGACAGCTAATTTTCGAAAAGGGAGCCAGGAACATACAATGGAGAAAGGAAAGTTTCTTTAATAAATGGTGCTGGGAAAAAGGGACAGCCACATGCAAAAGAATGAAAGTAGACCATTATCTTACACCATACACAAAAATTAACTCAAAATGGATTAAAGATTTGAATGTAAGGCCTGAAACCATGAAACTTCTAGAAGAAAGCACAGGCAGTATGCTCTTCAACACTGGTCTTAGCAACATATTTTCAAGTACCATGTCTGACCAGGCAAGGGGAACAAAAGAAAAAATAAACAAATGGGACTACATCAAACTAAAAAGCTTCTGCCCACCAAAAGAAACCAGCAACAAAATGAAAAGACAACCTAACAATTGGGAGAAGATATCTGCAAACTGTATATCTGATAATCTCCAAAATATATAAAGAACTCATACATCTCAACAACAACAAAACTAACAACCCAATTAAAAAATGGACAAAAGATCTGAACAGACATTTCTCCAAAGAAGATATACAGATGGCCAACAGGCACAGGAAAAGATGTTCAACATCACTAATCATTAGGGAAATGCAAACCAAAACTACAATGAGATATCACCTCACTCCCATCAGAATGGCTATAATTAACAAGATAAGAAACAACAAGTGTTAGACAGGATGTGCAGAGAAGGGAACTCTCATACACTGCCGGTGGGAGTGAAAACTGGTGTAGTCACTATAGAAAACAGTATGGAGATTCCTCAAAAAATTAATAATAGAACTACCATACGATCCAGCTATTCATTCCACTGCTGGGTATTTATCCAAAGAACATGAAAACACAAATGCGTAAAGATACACACACCCCTATGTTCACTGAAGCATTATTCACAATAGCCAAGACTTGGAAGCAACCTAGGTGCCCATGAAGAGACGAATGGATAAATAAGATGTGGTACTTATATACAATGGAACACTACTCAGCCATAAAAAGGATGAAATCTTGCCATTTGTGACAACACGGATGGACCTTGAGGGTATTATGCTAAGCGAAATAAGTCAGAGGGAGAAAGTCAAATGCCGTATGATCTCACTCATAAGTAGAGAATAAAAACAACAAAGAATCACATAGAGACAGTGACTGGTTTGCTGGTTACCAAAGGGGAAGTGGGGAGAAGGAGGGGCGAAAGGGATGATTAGGTACATGTGTGTGGTGATGGACTGTAATTAGTCTTTGGGTGGTGAACATGACGTCATGTATACAGAAATCGAAATATAATGATGTACATCTGAAATTTATATAATGTTATAAACCAATGTTACCACAATAATAAATAATAATAAAGTTAAATAGAGTTAAAAAAAGAAAACAGTGAGGAAGAAGGGATCAAATAGTATACAAGATGTTCCTAAAACTTAAAACACATGCTTTTCCCAATTAAAAGAGCCTATCAAGTACAAGGTATCAAAAAAGAACCCATATCAAGGTACATCACTGTGAAGTTATAGCACACTAGGGATAAAGAAAAGACTCTCTCAGCTTTAAGAAAAAAAAGAGGTGGGGAGAAATTGGTAACATATGATGAGTTAGGACTTGGCATGGCATTAGACATCTCAACAGCAATGAGAAAGAAAAAGCAACAAACTCTACAAATGATTTCCAATTTAGGATTCTGTTCCAATCTAACTATCAGTCAAGAATGAAGGAGAGAATAAAAACATTTTCACAGATACAAGATCGCCAAAAATGTACGTTCTACACACCCTTTATCAGAAAGCTACTGGAGCTGATCTATATCAAAACAAAGAGTAAACCAAGAAATAGAAAAACACAGGATCTAGGAAACTGGGGATCAAACATTGGAGGGAAGCAAATGAGATTCTCAGGATGACAGTTAAGGAAGTCTCAGGATGACATATTTAGCAGACTTGGAAAAGACCCAGTTCAGACCAGAGAACACAGGGCTCTAAGGGAGATGCCTCCAAGAAAACAAAACTGATAGATTACCTAATATGTTTTACCATACTGGAAAGAGCTATGTTTTGGTGAGTTGGGGGAGTAAAATTAGTGATGACTACAGAAAAGTGTAAATAATGGAAATATAATCATACTCACAATATGACTCTGTTGTCAATCTTAATTAAACAGTCACAACAGGGAAGATTTGGGGCAGGGACTGCTGCCTTTCATTACAAGCCTTGGAGTATTACCATGCTATTAAATTTTTTAAACTGTGTTTTAATTTGATTAAAAGACAATTTTTTATGGGGCCTGGAAGAAACTCCTATGTTTGAAATAGATTCTGAACCATTCTGTCCATTAGCTGGATTCCCTAATTTGAGTGATCTTGCTTTAGATGTGCTAGTGGTTCCGAGAGACATTGATTTAGTCCCATTGGTGGCACTCAAAATAAAATGAGTTGCCACTCTCTTTTTTTTTTTTTTTTTGTGGGGAAGACCAGCCCTGAGCTAACATCCGTCGCCAATCCTCCCCTTTTTGCTGAGGAAGACTGGCCCTCGGCTAACATCCGTGCCCATCTTCCTCCACTTTATATGGGACGCCGCCACGGCGTGGCTGACAGGCAGTGCGTCGGCGGCCGCCCGGGATCCGAACTCGCGAACCCCGGGCTGCCAAGCGCGAACTAAACCGCTGCGCCACCGGGCGGCCCCCCCACTCTCTTAAAACAATTTGCATCTTAATGAGGAAAAATATTCCCTCTTACAAACAGAAAAATGTGGCATTGGAAGCAATGAAGGGATTCCCCCCAAACCAAGGGAAGCCTCCAAGACCCTTTTCAATGCCTGAGAGAATGAGGGTGCTACTGATCTCTTCCTTGCCCTGCACACAATCCATGAACTTTCCCTCTAGAATTGGTTTCCAATTATTATGATATCAGTTATAAAGAAAACGGAAGATGGGAGGGGAGCAGAAAGTACAACCTATTTTACATATCTCAAAACTGCTATATGATACCTCTTTGGAGATTATTCCTATTAATGCTTCCATTATGAGTAAATTGTAATGGAGAAAGCTTACATGATACAATTAAGTAAACAGCCCTGCTTAAAAAGGTGACAATGACAAGCTATGATTGTAGCAACATCAAGATATTCATGATGCATACAGAAAGACAAAGAAATTAATGCTTGTTTTTATCAAATATTTCTGATACATATTATTTCTTATAAAAAATGAAAAAAAAAGAATGATCCTTTAAATTGCTTTAGCAATAAACCCTAATTAGAGTACCAAGAAGAAATTATATCTACATACAAAAAGTTTTTGAAAACCATGATGTACTAGTCAAAACAAACAAAAAAATAAAATCTTTATTTCCAAAGGTCCAATATTTAACTTAAAAGCAAAGAGGGGAATAAAGTGTGTGAAAAGATGGGGGGAAAAAACCCAGAAGCCAATAACTACCGTAAAAGCTAACGCACAGATCTATGCTTCTTTTAATAAAGATTAGAGCATACCATGCATTCGCTGGTTTTGGGGTTTTTGAAGGAGTGGTTAAAACTGTTTCCATGCTATTCATTCCCGAATTATTTTCTTTGGTAGTCATTGCAATCATTTTTCGTTGCTTCTGAGAAAGTTTAACTCCATGAGAAATCATTTTGCTAGAAATTAAGTTAAACCAATTAGTTTCACTCCTTCTAAGAAAGTTTAATTCCATGAGAAATCATTTTGCTAGAAATTAAGTTAAACCAATTACCATTAATCTCTGTTTAATTATATTGCTTTCTGTTTATTTGGTGTGATTTTACTATTACTGCATCAAAATGGCCACAAGTTTCAACAGTGACATCATCAGTTTATGCTAACAATGATCAAGTAATAGTTACATATGAGCCCACCTAATAAAATAGACTTCCACCACACTTGCATTGGAAATAGTCCACAATGATCATTTTAGAGGTAAGTTTCTGGCATTTAATACTGTATTCTACAAGAGCTGGACTATCAACCCAACTCAATCGTTAGCATATATTTAAGAAATAATGTTATGGAGCCTAACTTATCTAGAAAAGAGCTGATAATTAACTTTAACATTAAATGCAGAAAAATAACATGAAAGGTCCAATAGGTCTTTCCAATTCTTTAGGGCAGAACTGCAACACAACATGATCTTTCCTTTTTTTACGATTTTTTTTAACCAACCCCAAATTTGTCTTTGGTGTAGCTCCAAATTTTTGTCTATTTTCTTCAATTTGCATGATGGTTCTGAGATCCATGACAGGAGGGCTGACAGGACTAAAAGACATATAAAAGTTACTTTACAATGCATTCATTTATCCATAAAGTCCAACCCTCAAACTTCACCAGAACTGTAAATTATATATAAAGATTGATAATGAGAGGATAATTTAGGTCTATTTTGTCAGCTGTGGCCATCTGCAAAAAGAATGCTTTGAATGAAAGCTGCTTTTATATACACATACATACATAACAACTACAATGCCTCCGAAGTCATAATGTTAAGTGATATAACTGAAACTCAAAGAAAAAAAAAAAGCCAAAGCAACAGAAAGATTCTTAATTTGTCTAACTTAGGCAGAAGACGTTTTGTTTAAATTCTTATCCTTTAAGATGAACAGAACTTGAAAATTACATTCCTTCTGTTTTTAACAAACAAAATTCTTACTACTTCCTAATGTTAACAAAAAAACATTTAATGGAAAAACGTGGGTATGCTCAACAATATTAGAGACGCACCAGAGGGAGTGGTAGCACGAGAAAAAAATGCTACAATCTTTAGAAATAGCCAACCTATTTTGCTGACTTTATACCAAGCTATTCGTAAAACATGTTTAATAAAACAGTCTAACATTAGTAATCAGAAGATGCTTCCACATGTTCCCACAAATATGTTTACTTAAAAAGACAAAAAAATTTGAGATTAATTTCTGAACCACCTTTAGACCCTGAAGCAACATAAACTGGGACATCATAATCTTTGTTTGAACTGTGCAAAATACAACATATTTCAAAATAATTACACAAATGGTCCACATGATAATATAACTGGTCAGTCAATTAACAGTTTTACCCTACTATAAACCAGAGAAGATATATAAAGATGAAGCACGAGCTCAACAAGCATGCTGAAAGAATAGTGCGTTCTAATTATATCTACTCCTTCAGTTTTAAAAACTGGCTTTTCCAAATAAAAGAAAAATATGGATAAAATTCAGGTAAGTTAAAAGCACACTATAACATTAAATGAATATCCTCTGAAAATTAACTGTGAATAACAATACATTTTGTGATATCTTAAATACCCCTTAATGTGCTAAAAAAAGATAAAATAAGCCTACAAATGAGAAAATGTCTTCCTGAGGGGGAGTTTTAACTAATATATACTATCAAAAAAATAGCTGATATCAAGTCACTATAAATATACATGTGTGTATGTGCACAGCTGTTTAAAAAGTATTTACTAGTACTCACTGATGACAATACAAAGGCAACTAAATTTTTATCTAGGTAAAAAGACCCTATTTTAGCTCTGAGGTTAGTAATTTGTATGCATTTAGGTAATTTTCTGTGTATTAGACATTTATATTAATATTTTTTAAACGTGCTTCATTAAAATTGTCATTTGACTAAAAATGATTATTTATCAGACTAATAGGTACAGAACAAAATGAAAACCCTACCTGAAATAACCAGCAACCCAATTAGAAGAGCCTGTAGTATCGATTCTGTTACTGGGAATGGGCTGTGGAGCAGATATTTTAAGTATTGGTGATTTTTCCCATGGTTTTAAATCTTCTCTAAAATATGTAGGAGGTGTACCATTAACATATGGTTTAATTTTCCCCTGGGAGTAGAAAAAATAAAACACATTAAAAAAGTGAATAATAGCAGGCACCTAGCACAGCAGCTAACACATAGACGGTTCTTAATAAATATTGGGTAAATTATACTAAAGAGTAAAATCTTATGGCAATCCTTATCTAGCATTTTCAACTGAATTCTTCTACAGTATGGTGCCTTAAACAATTCACAAACCATATCAGTAACTATAATTCAATTACTGTGAGCTTTGGGAATAATTTTTAGGGAAATAAGCTTGCATATTAAATCCCTATTTACATAAGTATTAAAAATGTTAATAAATAAAAGTTGTTCAAATAACATATGAAGCAGTAACTTTAAAATTAATGTACGTGACTTTAATATGAAACAAAATGAAAGTTTGGGATAAAAGTCATATAATTCACTTTGAATATAATTAAAGCTGAATAAAATTAAAGTCAGATAATATTGACACTTCAAAAGGGGCCCTAAAACTATTGCTTTTACAATAGGTCAAGAAAGTTATTAAAATGGTACTTCCACTGCCACGATAGATTCTTCTATTATTGCCAGACATTCACAGCATGCCTCCAACCTTCCTTTAAACCCCAACTGTCCTCCAGACCAACCTTAGTATTCACATGAATTGCCCCCAAATTTCTACCCTACTAAAATAAATGTTTTTAAATCAATGTTTAAGGCCTAGAAGACTCTAAGAAGAAAGGGTAAATTTTCCATTGTCTCACAAATTACTATAAGTTCTAACATGTTTTGAGGATGTATAGGGTTAGGAAAAAATGACTCTATATCTAATAAGTTAGACATTTTCCTTTCCCACAGATTAACAATTATGGAATAAAATGTTAAGAAATGGCCTCCCAATAGGTGACAAGACTAGGAATTCTGTACCTTAGTGTCAACTGTCCTAGACTAGGAGAAGAACTCCATTCCAGATTGTATTGCTCCAGTTTACACCATGGAGGAGAGAGACTATGCAGAATTTGAAATTAGGCTTACTTTCAAAATAATTTTCCTTTGACAATTTTTAGCTGGTGTTAACTGACATTTCACAAAATAATTTTAAGTAATTAGCTATAAATATATTTTTCAATATGTCTATACAGTGTTATATTTTACATCAACATATTTTAGTTTCAGAAAGATTAGAAATACCATAAAAGGCTCAAAACTGCCATTAAAATCTTTAAAACTAGAAACATTCTGCAAATTTCAGAAAACTAACAAGTCATTAATTATATTTTCTTATAAATCAGCCAGAAGAATGTTTGAAAGTTGAGTAAAACTAATGAAAAACTAAATTGGTCTATAGACCTAAAATTTGAAATTAAAGAAACAGTACATTAATAAACAAATAAAAACAAACCTCAATCTTATCTGAATGAAATCCTGTTGTGAAATCAGGGGACTGTAAATCTCTAGGACTACCCACTCCTGCATAGCTTCCTTCAGAGTCTGATGTCAATAGTTCTGGAAGAGATTCTACAGAATTGGTCTTACCAGACTTTAATAATCCTAAAAGATAAAATTTTTAAAAATATTTAAACACAATAATTGAATTTTTTTCTCCCCATAAAGATAAAAAAAGAAGACAAAATTAATAAACTCCAGACTCCTCGTGTGTCTCCCTGTACAGACGTCTCTGCGACCCTGCAGAGGAGGAATGGCCCCATTCTGTGTGGGAGGAGCATTGTAGCCTGTCTGCCTCTCACCTAACCAGCAGACTTGCCCAGTAGCAGAAGGTTTGCTGAAGTAAATCATGGCCTTTTTGAGTGTTTTACCTTCTGCAAAACATCTGTGGATTGAGAGCTATTTTTAATTAGCTTATCACTTAAAGCAAAGGAGCTGCTATGAAATGTATATACCATTTCTTCTCTTTGGCAAGCTAAATACCTGTCTCCCTGCCACACCTTGTATCCCGGTTCATTAGCAGATCAGAGTCATTTCAAATATAAACAGTAAAAAGTAAACTTTGCTTAGGTTCATGTATTTATTGTCACATATTTCAAATTTAGTAGAATCCAAATGAAGTAGCAAAATAAACACAATTATATGAACTGTAACTAAAAGTTACAGATTTAAATAAATTTAAAAATAATAAAACATACCATCTCTTATATTTATTATTATTCAGATAATGAATCACCTTGACAAGATTTATGCCTCTCTTATTATCACTGCTAAAACACAGTTTGAAAACAACATTCAAACTTTTTTTTCCCCACAATCTTTCAAATATTCTTAAGAGCAGCAAATTTTTATCTAAGAGAGTATATTTAATACTAGAATGCTCCCTAAAAGTCAATCAGAAATAAATCTAATGAACAAAGAGGATGATTCAAGTGGCCAACAATTATTTTTGGTAAAAAACATTCTCACAGAATGTCTTTCATTTAACCTTACTTTAAGGATCAACACAAATAAATGTTAAGCCTTCACACAACTATCTTTGATGAAATTTGCCTCACACTCAAATTTTCTTCCAGAACAGGTCTTTTTGGTCCCCAATTAAATTTAACCTTTTAATCATCATCCACTTTGGCCACAGAAAGAGTGGTACAGAAGGAAGAATACAGAACTGGAATCAAGAAAATAAATTCTATTTCTGCCTGAAACTACCCTGAATCACTTAAGTTTTCTGAGTTTGTTTCCTCAGATTTAAAGGAAGGGACATAAATTAGTTCATTACTAATCTCTCTTTCAGCTCTGAAATACTAAGACTCTAACACATGTGCTAACAATAACATTATTTAAAACAAACCAAATATCTGCTTTTTCCATAAATCTTTTAGGTAACTGAAAAATCACTAGTTTCATGACTGTCTATCCATTTATTCATCCTTCCATCCATCCACCTATGCCACCTTCCAAGGAGTAGAGGTAATTCATACAACAGAGAAAACACAAAATCACAGAATTTTACATTTTAAAAGGTCCCAAAATAGAAATCAGGAGATGTAGTAAACGGAAAAGACCTATCTTCAGTGCTTCATCAATCAATCTAGGTATATTATCTTTTTTATATCTTTTGTGTTATCTAAAACAACTATTCTTGACACTATTTATTCCTTTGAACTTTATAGAACAAGTCAAATACCTCATATATAGATCTGGTTAAATATAAAAAGATATCCTCTCTTTGCCCTGAAAAATAGCTGTTGTTTTCACAGGGACATAAAATAATGTGCACTTGTATTTTTCAAAGTTGCTTGTATAGGGCTGATTGACTATAAAAATACTGCTGATAGCAATTGCACCATTTTATGTCTTACTGCTACAGACACACCTATCATCTCTGAAAGCCTTACTGTATTTTCATTATTCTATAGTCTCACTTCATATTTTTCTCTAAAGAAACTACTAAAATTTAGATGGTTTAATCTGGATCTAATCAGATGAATCCAGAATGTGGGATGATCTATACTACTACTAGCCTGAACTTCTGAAAACAAAACAAAAAGGTGTGAGGGGTGCTGCTTGACTTAAAGGGGCTAAAGAGATATTAATAAGCAAAGGCAATATCAATCTTGATAAGATACGAGATTTTTTTTAAAGTTAAAAAAAGGCTATAAAAACATTTTTGGACAATTAGAAAATCTGGATATAGACATAATACTAGATAAAATTAATGTTAATTGTCTTAGATATGATCATGGTATTGTGGTCATGTAGAATAATATCCTTATTCTTAGGGGATTCATATTAAAGTTGGGGGCAAAATGTCATGTCTACAACTTACTTCCAACTGCATCAGTAAAAAGTGCATGTGTAGAATGTTTGCAAGATGAGGGAAGAGAACAGGCAATAGAAAGCCTACAAGAAAAAGCAAATGTGGTAAGAGGTTAACAGTAAATCTGGATGAAGGGTATATAGGTGTTCATGATATTTTTCTTTCATCTTTTCAGTAAGTAGAAGATTTTCAAAATTAATAATTGGGAACAATTTTTAGTAAAACTACATAACCGTTACTTTCAAACAGGCTCACATAATGCCTAGATGTAAAATGTGTTATATTCTACTACTAAATTATAACCTCCTTATGCACATGAATGGCATCTTGCTTGCAGCACTGATATTTATGAACTGGATCCACATAACAGTACCTCTGTCATGTTTCGCCCACCTACTACCCTCTATGCCACTAGACAGGGTGGTCTATCTAAAAACATAAATCTTATCCAGTCACACCCTGCCTTAAAAATCCATCAATAGCTACCCATAGCCTTCAGAATAAAATCCAAATTCCTTAGTTCAGCATACAATACATTCCAAAATCTCACCCTCTCCAACCTATCTCCTACCTGCACATTCCCTGTATGGCTGAGCCATGCTGAACTTTATGCACAAGAAATGTACAGTACTTTCTAGTGCCTCAAGGCTTGGGAACATATTGCCCCCTTTGCTTGGTATGTCTGTCGGCCTCCTTTTTTTGGCCAACTTCTTTTCATTCTTCAAGATCCAACTTAGGTATCACTTTCCTCTAAGAGGTCTTCCCTGATCTGCTCAGACTAGTTTGGGTGCCTCTTTTGTGCTCCTAGAGCAAACTTCAGAGTACTTATCACAATATACTATCATTTTCTGTAGCCCCCCTAAGACAAGGACTATTTACTATTTCAGTAGCCCCAGCAGATGGCATATAATAGTATTTAATACATGTTAAATGAATTAGATAATGAAGAGAAACATGGAAGATTAGATCGGAAATATATCCTAAAACACTTTCCACGAACCTGTAGATGGTGGACTCTGAATAATATCTGAAAGATTATAACCTCCAGAACTATCTGAACGCTTACGTGGCTTCTTTTTGGCTTTTGTTTTTGCCTTCTTGAACATACTTTCCCTAGGAAAAAGCAAACATAAAAGTCACTTTTTAAAAATAAATTAAGTTAGAGATGAAACAGCAGAACTATGCATTTTAAGCAACAGTGTATAGCATTTTGGTCAAACAGAAAACATAAAGGATACTCATGCTCTAGTCATATTTATCTATGTGGCCCAGAGCAAATTGCTCAGTTTTACTGAATCTCTGTGTGATACAATTACTTGTTCCACCCCTAGCATTTCTGTGAAAGTTAGAAACAAGATGGTATATAGGACAATACTTTGAAAAGTAAAATACTAACACATGTTCACATACGAGCTATGACAAACTATAATCTTGAACTAGAAATATTTGGTGATAATTTTTAAAGCATTTCAGGGAATGCTTAATTCCCTGAATTAAGTATTATTAATCAAGAAAGAGAAAACTAAATTATCTATAAGGACTACAACTGTCTTGTTTTAACTGAAAATTATACATCTCATTATATAATTTATCTGCAGTTGCACAGGTCAGCTGTGAACACTTTTATAAGGAATAACATTTATGTTAATAATTTTATTATAGTTTTTAATATAATAACATGTCATACATCTAAGTCAGATAACTATAAACTTCAAGTATTCCAAATGCTACCAAATTATAAAAAAATGGATTAAAAAAATTCTCTGGAACCCAAGAGCAGTTTTTGAGTGAGCTACATAGTTGGTTACTATATATAAATATAGTAAATGACTTGAACACCCAAAGATTTTAACAGGTCATTTAGCAAGTAGAAGAAAAGTAATTCTGTAACCAGTTGGTAAGTAAACCTAAAACACTGATTGGAAATTCTAAGCAGGGCTTCACAAATGGTCAGCCCCACTACAGGGAGATTACGTAGAACCTGGGATATTTTGTTGGAGGACTCTCAAATGTCTGTCACTGTAGGTCATCTCTCTTGAACCAGTCAGGTTCTCCATAGAGAGGAATCTAGAGTGGCTAATGCACTCCTCTCTGGTTCAAACTCTCCAGAGGGCACATCTCTAGTCTTCTGCCAAGCTGAAGGACAGGCAATCACTTGGTTGAATGGGGTTCAGAAGAGATCAATACTCATTGAAAGAATCTCAAAAAATGTTCTTTTCCAAATCTAACCACTCACCCTGGTCTTCATAAACCTAGTACCTCTAATTCTTAAACCTTTCCAGAGTTCTGTTCTAGTTTTTTTCTGTTCTAAGTCACTACTGCTCAGTAACCACTTTCCAACTTCCAAAACTGTTAACATCTCCTGACTGCTGTTTTCTCCTTTCCTGTTCTCTCTGCTTTAGCACAATTTGCCTTTTTAAATTTATTATAATCTCAGCAGTGTTTGGCAAGGTAGCTAGGATAAATGCACTTATTCAACCCAATATGTTTAACCTGAAAGCTACACTCCTTTCATATATATATACTTAATTTTGTTATATTGCAAACATTAATTATGCATTTACGTTGTATTATTATTGTATTATACCAAGGCTAAGAATGAACATAAATACATACTTCCTACGTCAGGTTTCTCAATTTTTTCTTTCAGTATCAATATAAAAGTGTCAACAGTGTCCAAGATGTGGAGCTCGGGGGAGAAGGAAGGGAGGGAGTGAAAGAAAAAAAGTGGAAACAGAGCTTACGAATAATTTTGTTCCATATTCATTTCTTCTTTCAAAAAGATATCTCCATCTTCTACTTCCAAATCGCTAATATCTGGTCCATCTTGATATGGTGTAATAACTCTTCTATCCATTGCTGGAATCTATAGAAAAAAAGATGTAACTTTTTAAACACAAAATTTGTAAAATTTTTTTTAAAGAGGTATAATATCCCATTTGTTTTAATATGTGGTGACATTAACTAGAAAAAGTCTAGAATGCCTAATGACTTCCTTAATTTACAAGGGGAAAAATTGACTGGATTCATTAAACAGTTTATTCCATAAAACTGTCAAAAAAAAAACTAGACACAACAACTCTACTTCATTATCAAATACAAATAAATCCATTTCGGATCATGTGAGTCCACATTTTTGCACTGTCCTGACCTTTGGTAAATAATAAATAATGACAGACTCTCTCTGAAGCTTTCCATAACTTTCATTTATAAAAGAATTAAAATAGATATTAATTTTTATCATTAAATATCTTCAATTTTGATTATCATAGTTAACTGTGAGATCTGTAAAGAAATCTTATGTCCTCATTTTTAAAGATCCTAATGTATTAGAATTCACTAGGAAATTATTCCACTGAGAAGTCTGACCTAATACACTACTTTAGTTGATAACATCAGGAAAAAACATAAAACTTGCCATTTTTCGGTAAAACACAGAAAGATCCTTCAAAACACCATCACTTAAAACATCAAGAGACCTAAAAAAATAAGACACAAAATTCTATCTTAAGACTCAAGTAACCTAATATCTGTCAAGATTTTCAAATATGTAGAGACATTTTATATTGCTGAATAAGTAAGTTATTTTTTAAAGTATTAAAATGCCACTACTACAAATTCTTTCTGAAATTATGTGTAGTTATGTATTTCAAATAAACAGTAAGATATATAGACAAAATATCTTGAATAAAACTCAAGCAACTCTTATAAATAAGTGATAGAAAACCCTTTTCTATCATAAGAAATAGCAAGTTTCCATTTTCCACAAATTATAATCTTTAACCACAGAAGGAGTACCACATTGCTAGAACAATGGCCTAACTATCCGGATACCTGTATTCTATCTAGAATTATCACTGCTACCAATTACCTGCATGACCTAGAGCAACTCACTTTACCTCCCTGGGCTTTGGTAATCTTCGTATGTAAAGGGATATTTGGACTAGATCAGTTGTACTCAAAGTAGATTTCAAGGAACGCTCAGGTTCCAAAGAGGTAGTTTAAAGCATCAGTAAAAATTTAAACCAAAGTTTACATTTTAAACTATTTTTACAACAAATACGAAACAACTTGCAAATTCAAATCTGTACCATACTAGTTTTTAACATTTTGAGGATAATTAACTTGCAATGCTACGTCAATTTTGGTGTAGCCCTCCTTTTCTTAACCTCTCTGTACCTATTGATTTACACTTCTAGCAAACACATATTTGGTTAGGAATGGTTAAATTTGTATAAATCTTTGTTTTAACGCAAGTTGTGCATGTCTACTCATGTAAAATTATACAAGTTAGAGACATCACCACAGCATATGTGCCATTCTTAACAGTTCAGCTGACACACTTGTCACAATATAATTGAACAACAGTAATGTGACACACCATTTTCCAATATCAAATTTTAGATAGATTTGGCGCTTCTTTTATATTTTGGTTGATTCTTATCTGACAAACTGAATGAGCTTAAATTTGGCAATGCAAGGTAAAAAAAAAAATTGCTATGATTAGAATTACTAATGTAATGGCAACAAAGAAATTAAATTTATTTTGAAACCGTAGCCAAGTTCTGACACTACAATACCAGAGGCATTTTAAAATGACATTTTCTAAAGTCCCATAACATTAATTTGCATTTAAAAAACTCTTTTTACAAAATAACAAAGCATTAAACTGCCAAAAGAACATCCTCTAAATTGAACTCTAAGTGGCAATTATTAAGAATCTGTTAGTGATTTACCTCTAAATAATAGTAGAACACTTTTAATTCAATCATGTTTTGGAATTAGGTTCATTAAAGATCATCCTGACTTTGAAAGTTGAGTTATCAAAAAAAGTTACCATTTATAATAAATTATATGGATCAAGATTTTCTTGACTCTTTGCAAAAAAAAAGTTTCCTGGGTTTTCTCATGTGTAATGTGAGGATATAAACAGAAATCTACTTCATAAGGTTTTCATGAAAATCAACTGAATCCATGTAACACTTTTAGAATGCTGCCTGGCACACAGCATTAGTTATCATTATTACCACTATTATTATTACTATTAGTAACTATTATTATGGCAGTATTAGTTATTATTATTACCATTAAAATAAAATACAGAAATAAACTGGATACTAAAGCTTTAAAAATGCAAACTGATACCAAGAACTTTAATCTCGAATTTCTGTGTTCACCAAAACAAACTCATTTTTCTCACCACTGACTTTATAATGAGTAAATGTAATAAAATTTTGACCTTATATTAAAAATGAATTTGCAAATTTATTTCACTAAAAATTCCACTGCTAAAACAGTTGAAAAAAATGGGATGAAATTTCCAAGATCCTTCTAATTCTAACATGTCTATGACTCCTAAATCATTAGCATTTATCAAATTCTTTCCATACAGATAAATATCAATAATATGAACTATTAACTTATAAAACAGGGTATATGTATTCAACCAATGTTTTAATGTAAAACGTGTCATTTTCATAAGTAACATTTCATTACTCAGTGATTTCTACATAAAGGCTTCAATATACATATCAGCTTGCAATAAACTAGAACATCTAAATTTTTCAGCGATCTCCTGCAGCCTAAGTTTGACAAAAGCATCAAGTTAAAGAAAATCAATACAAAAAGAAAATAGAAATCAACCAGAAACAAATTTTATGCATGCTTACACGTGAAGTAATTAAATGCTAACTTAATTAGTATTACAGTTAGTTTCCAAAAGCCAAGGTAACAATTACATAGTTACAAATCAGCCTAAATAAAGAGATATGCATACATATAAAAAAACATTCTTATGACAATACTGTTCCGCAACTTTTTAACCAGAATGTAAGCTCCCTTGAGGGCAAGGATTTTGTCTGTTTTGTTCACTGCTGTATCTTCGCAATGGCTGGCATATATTAGGCACTCAAATATTGATGGAATGATTGAATCTCATTACATTTTCATTTTCTACAAAGCTGGAATTTATCATTATTCACATTTAAATTACTAACATATCTGCTATGATATATAAATAACTGCTTTTGCACCAGTCATATAATGTATGCACCCTACCTACCTTGCTTCAAGTAAAGCTGCCATATTCAGTCCTATAAACTGTAAACAAGACAGTTTCAATTGTTCAGCATTATATAGTGCTGCAAATTCCAGCAGTGTAGCAGCATTCTTAAGCGTAACTACAAAGGAACAAAGGATATGCAAAATGAGATGATAGCCATGTTCCTACAGCAAATAAAATATACATTTCTAAAGTTGTCAGGTGTGAACATGTAGAACAAAGAAACCTGAAAGTAGTTTCTTGCCAAAAATAAGTTATACTAGGGCAAACACAGAACTCATTTTCCATCCTAATGTGCCAAAGTAATTTTAAATGAGTGGTTATGGGGAAGAAAAGCACACATAAAAAAATTTTAAGCAAAAGAAAATACAGAAGGTGCATTACAGTGTCACCTGAAAGCAAACACAATTGACAATCTTCCACCTAACATTTTCAGAATATTTTTAACTTTAATTGATAAACAACTTTCATTTTCATTTTTCTATAAAGCCAAAAAGACTAAGACTTCTATAATACTAAAAAACTGAAAAGACATAAAACTAAAAACTAAGACTAAGAAACACTCATGAAATCATTCTATAAAACATGCTGAGTATCTATCAGAATTTATGTGGGTATATATACATACATACACACACTATATATTTAGAAAATAAGTACATCTAAATCTTACCATATTATTATTCATGGCAGTGCAGAATCTGGTATACTGTACAAAAGATTCTGGATTTTGCTACAATCTTAGTAACTTTATATCTGAAGTGTCCTGTTTTGCTAGAAACCCAGAATATTCTACCTACCTAGCACGTGACTTTGGCTTCCTGAACCCTCCATTTTTTCTTATTTACTCTGAGTACCAATGAACAGAGGAACACTACTGTTTTCTACACGTGGCTTTCTCCATTTCTTTTTTTTCTCTCCCTTATAACTCTGACAAAAGTTATAACTGCAGCCAATAATGGTCTTTGGCTCACTCCTGACTAACCTCAAGTTTCAAGTAATGATGCACCCCAAGTCTCCCATTACAAAAAATTAAAAATGGATCATATAAACACTTTAGAGTTGTTCAGTTGGGAACAAGGATTGCCCAATAATCAGAGACCAAACTTCTGTTGAACTCTTCTCTTGCTAGGTTCTAGGAAGATCAAGAAATTCATTAATAAAGGCAACGTTGTAGCAGGCGCTAAGAAAGAAAACGAAGGGATGCCAGGAAACTCACTTGAAAAACTAAAAACATTACCTATACGTATACTTTATACCTACTGTATGATGTGTCCTTTATTTTGGTATATTTTCCTTTTCTTGCTTAAAAGATCAGAGCTGTTGCTCTTTTTGATAAACAAGGAGAAGATAGCCACAGAGCTCGAGAAAAGTGTCAAAGTAAGACACTAGAGCTAAGAAAAACTACTAGCAAGTACAAATAAGAAAAATTTGATAAGAAATTCCTTCACACTTCCTGAAGTGGCAATGTGGCAATGAAGGAGAACAAAGATAAAATTAGAATGAAACTTTTATATCAGACTAAAGAAATTTACCCTTTACCCCAGAGTAAGCAATTAAAAATATCTAAACAGGGGCTGGAGTGACGTCAGCATCATGGCGGAGTGAGATTCCCTCTTTGAATCTCTGCCCCTACAACACAACGAAAACATCATTCACATTCCAACAGAGCTCAATCAAACACTACGAAGGACTTCTAAGAAACCCTCGCTGCCATACATCGGACAGTGGAGGCGCAGGAAGCCCAGAAGGACGGGAGGAGAGGTAAGAAGTTGTACTCCCCCTCCCCAATCGATTGGCAAAGACAGCGCGGTTCGCAGACAGAGGGGGAAGGGGCGGCCCACAGCGGGGGAAAACTATGGCCATCCAGGTGCTCTCACAGACTATCACGAGATCCCCACTGTGAAGCGACGACGGACTGTTTAGGGGGTGTAGCAAACACCCTAAGAGAGCCAGAAAGGAAACCCCTGGGTCAAGCAGGAGAAAGAGAGGACCCCTCCCCCCACACACCCGGCGATTCAGCATAATCCCTCCGGAGGCTGCAGCCGCCTCAGAGCAAACCGCTCGTGATCTCCATCCAGTGGCAGCAGGGGGAAACTGCAGGACTAACTTTAATCATGAGGGGTAAAAATAAAGCCGTCCCCGTCCAATCCTTGCGACAATTTGTCAGGGCTACAGACCAAAAGGAAAATGACAAACACCCAGAAATCAACCCTGAAGGCACAGAATTTGATAACCTGAATGAGAGAGAATTCAAAATAGCTATCATAAACAAACTCAACGAAATACAAGAGAACACACAGAAACAAATCAACGAATTCAGGGATTTTGTCACAAAAGAGATTGTAACCATAAAGAAAAACCAATCAGAATTATTGGAGGTGAAAAACAAAATCAACGAGATAGTGGAAAAAATGGAGTCTTTAAAGAGCAGGACTGACAATATGGAGGAACGAGTTAGCACTATTGAGGATAGCCACGCAGAAATGCTCCAGATAGAGGAGGAGAGAGAGCTAAGACTAAAAAGAAATGAAGAAATTCTTCGAGAAATATCAGACTCAATGAGGAAAAGCAACATAAGGATAATAGGTATTCCAGAAGGAGAAGAAAGAGAAAAAGGAGCAGAGAGTTTGTTCAAAGAAATAACAGCTGAGAACTTCCCCAACCTAGGGAACGAGAGGGAAATAACAGTGAATGAAATCTATAGATCACCTAAATATATAAACAGGAATAAAAAATCATCTCACCACATAGTAGCAAAGTTGAAAAATACCCATGACAAGGAAATAATATTGAAGGCAGCTAAACAAAAAAACAAAATAACATACAAAGGAAACCCCATCAGGCTCTCAGCTGATTTCTCGACAGAAACTCTACAGGCTAGGAGAGACTGGAATGATATATTCAAAATCATGAAAGACAAAAACCTTCAGCCGAGAATACTTTATCCACCAAAAATATCCTTCAAATACGATGGAGAAATAATCACTCTCCCTGATAAACAAAAGCTAAGAGAGTTCGTCACCACAAGACCCCCACTACAAGAAATGCTCAAGAAGGCCCTTAGGCCTGAAAAAAAACAAATGAGAAAGGGGATACAAAGATTTCAGCAAGGACAAAGGCAAGGAGACTAAACCAGAACAAACTACAGTTGGATAACATCAAAAATTAATTCAAGCTCATCACTGGAAACACACATTCATGACACAATCTGGAATAAAGAGATAACAAATAAGGAGGGGAAGAGGTAAGGGATTGAATCGACCCAGCCTCAGGAAAAAGGAGGTCTCTGAAAATGTACTTTCTTATCCAGGAGATCGCTTATATAAACCTCACGGTAACCACTAAACAAATAACCAGAAGAGAACCACACATGACAAATAAAGAGAAAACCAAGAGAATGAGCACGCAGAAATACCAAATTGCATTTGCAGTCCGAAACACAAGGGACAAGAAACGAAGGAAATGCAAAAGAACCAGAAGATGAACAATAAAATAGCAACATTAAACCCTCATATATCAATAATCACTCTAAATGTAAATGCACTGAATTCTCCAATCAAAAGACACAGGGTGGCAGGATGGATTAAAAACCAAGATCCAACAATCTGCTGCCTCCAGGAAACACATCTCAGCTCTAAAGACAAACACAGACTCAAAATAAAAGGATGGAAAACAATACTCCAAGCTAATGGCAAACAAAAGAAAGCAGGAGTAGCCATACTTATATCAGACAAAGTAGACTTCAAGATAAAAAAGGTAATGAGAGACAAAGCAGGGCAATATATAATGATAAAAGGGACACTTCACCAAGAAGACATAACACTTATAAATATCTATGCACCCAACACAGGAGCACCAAAGTACATAAAACAACTGCTAAAAAACCTAAAAGGAGATATTAACAATAACACAATAATAGTAGGGGATCTTAACACCCCCCTTACATCAATAGATAGATCATCCAGACAAAAAGTCAATAAGGAAATAATGGACTTAAATGAAAAACTAGACGCAATGGACTTAATAGATATATACAGGGCACTCCACCCAAAAAAAGCAGAGTACACATTCTTCTCAAGTGCACATGGAACATTCTCAAGGATAGACCATATATTAGGAAACAAGGCAAACCTCTATAAATTTAAGAAGATTGAAATCATTACAAGCATCTTTTCTGATCATAATGCTGTGAAACTAGAAATCAACTGCAAGGAAAAAACTAGGAAAGGGACAAAGATGTGGAGACTAAACAACATGCTACTGAACAACCAATGGGTCGTTGATGAAATTAAAGGAGAAATCAAAAGCTATCTGGAGACAAATGAAAAGGAAAATACACCATACCAACTCATATGGGATGCAGCAAAAGCAGTCCTGAGAGGGAAATTCATACCAATACAAGCTCACCTTAACAAACAAGAAAAATCCCAAATAAATAACCTTAAATTGCACCTAACAGAGTTGGAAAAAGAAGAACAGACAAAGCCCCGAATCAGCAGAAGGAGGGAAATAATAAAAATCAGAGCAGAAATAAATGAAATTGAACCTAAAAAAACAATAGAAAGGATCAATGAAACAAAGAGCTGGTTCTTTGAGAAGATAAATAAAATTGACAAACCCTTAGCCAGACTCACTAAGAAAAAAAGGGAGAAGACTCAAATAAATAAAATTAGAAATGAAAGAGGAGAAATTACAACAGACACCACAGAAATACAAGGGATTATTAGGGAATACTACGAAAAACTTTACGCCAACAAATAGGACAACCTAAACGAAATGGACAAATTCTTGGAAGCGTACAACCTCCCAAAACTGAATCAAGAAGAAATAAAGAATCTGAACAGACCAATCACAAGTAAACAGATTGAAACAGTAATCAAAAACCTCCCCAAAAATAAAAGCCCAGGACCAGATGGCTTCCCTGGAGAATTTTATCAAATGTTCAAAGAAGATTTAGCACCTATCCTTCTCAAACTATTCCAAAAAATAGAGGAAGATGGAATACTTCCCAACACATTCTATGAGGCCGACATCATGCTGATACCAAAGCCAGACAAGGACAATACAAAGAAGGAAAACTATAGGCCAATATCACTGATGAACATAGACGCAAAAATCCTCAACAAAATACTGGCAAACCGAATACAGCAATACATCAGAAAGATCATACACCACGATCAAGTGGGATTTATACCAGGGACACAGGGATGATTCAACATCTGCAAATCAATCAACGTGATACACCACATTAACAAAATGAAGAATAAAAACCACATGATCATCTCAATCGATGCAGAGAAGGCATTTGACAAGATCCAGCATCCATTTATGATAAAAACTCTCAACAAAATGGGTATAGAAGGAAAGTACCTCAACATAATAAGGGCCATATATGACAAACCTACAGCAAACATCCTACTCAACAGGGAAAAACTGAAAGCCATTCCTTTGAGGACAGGAACAAGACAAGGGTGCCCACTCTCACCGCTCTTATTCAACATAGTACTGGAAGTTCTGGCCAGAGCAATTAGGCAAGAAAAAGGAATAAAAGGACTCCAAATAGGCAATGAAGAAGTGAAACTCTCACTATTTGCAGACGACATGATCTTATACATAGAAAACCCAAAAAATTCCATCGGAAAACTACTAGAAACAATCAACAACTACAGCAAAGTGGCAGGGAATAAAATCAACTTACAAAAATCAATTGCATTCCTATATACTAACGATGAAACAACAGAAAGAGAACTCAAAAAGACAATCCCATTTACAATTGCAACAAAGAGAATAAAATATCTGGGAATAAATTTAACCAAGGAGGTAAAAGACCTATACAATTAAAACTATAAGACACTATCGAAAGAAATCGAGGAGGACATAAAGAAATGGAAAAATATTCCATGCACATGGATTGGAAGAATAAATATAGTTAAAATGTCCATTCTACCTAAAGCAATCTACAGATTCAATGCAATCCCAATCAGAATCCCAATGTCATTCTTCATGGTAATAGAACAAAAACTACTGAAAGTCGTATGGGGCAACAAAAGAGCCCGAATAGCTAAAGCAATTCTGAAAAAAAAGAACAAAGCTGGAGGCATCACAATCCCTGATTTCAAAATATACTATAAAGCTACAGTAATCAAAACAGCATGGTACTGGTACAATAGACACACAGATCAATGGAACAGAATTGAAAGCCCAGAAATAAAACCACACACCTATGGACAGCTAATCTTCGACAAAGGAGCAAAGAACATACAATGGAGAGAGGGAACTCTCTTCAATAAATGGTGCTGGGAAAATTGGACAGCAACATGCAAAAGAATGAAAGTATCCCATCTCCTATCGCCATATACAAAAATCAATTCAAAATGGATCAAAGACCTGAAAGTGAGACCTGAAACTATAAAACTCCTGAAAGAAAATATAGGCAGTACACTAATTGAGATTGGACATAAAGGGATCCTTTCAGATTCCATGTCTACCCAGACAAGGGAAACAAAAGAAAAAATAAACAAGTGGGACCTCATCAGACTAAAGAGCTTCTACAAGGCAAATGAAACCAGGATCAAAATGAATAAACATCCCAGCAGCTGGGAGAAAATATTTGCAAATCGTTTGTCCGACAAGGGATTAATCTCAGTAATATATGAAGATCTCATACAACTGAGCAACAAAAAAACAAACAACCCGATCAAAAAATGGGCAGAGGATATGAACAGACATTTTTCCAAGGAAGAGATACAGATGGCCAATAGACACATGAAAAGATGTTCAACATCACTAATCATCAGGGAAATGCAAATCAAAACTACACTGAGATATCACCTTACACCCGTTAGAATGGCTATAATCACAAAGACAAATAACAACAAATGCTGGAAAGGTTGTGAAGAAATGGGGACCCTCATTCACTGCTGGTGGGAATGCAAACTGGTCCAGCCTCTATGGAAAACAGTATGGAGAGTCCTCAAAAAATTAAAAATAGAAATACCGTATGATCCAGCAATCCCACTCTTGGGCATCTACCCAATGGACATGAAATCAACCATCACAAGAGGCGTATGCACCCCTACGTTCATTGCAGCATTATTCACTATAGCCAAGAAGTGGAAGCAACCCAAGTGTCCCTCAACTGATGATTGGTTAAAGAGGATGTGGTATATACATACAATGGAATACTACTCAGCCATAAGAAAAGAGAGAATTGTTCCATTTACAACAATATGGAAGGACCTAGAGGGTATTATGTTAAGTGAAATAAGCCAGAGAGAGAAGGACAGACACTGCATGAACTCACTCATATATGGAATATAAGTGAACACACGGACAGAGAGAACTGATTGGTGGTTACCAAGGGTAAGGGGGGTGGGGGGGGCACAAGGGGTGAAGGGTTACATCCACAAGGTGACGGACAAACAAAAATGTACAACTAAAACCCCACAGTATTATAAACTGTTAAGACATCAATAAAAAAATTGGTTAAAAAAAAAAATCTAAACAGGGGAAAACATACTTACTTCCTATAGAAAGATTAAAGAAAGAGAAGTAGAAAAGAAAGAGGACTTAAAAGACTACTATGACACTACACAGAGAGGATGGAAAACAGCGAACTCAACTAGCAAAGTGACAGTGAGATAAAAAGGTGGGGGAAATGTGATCAACATAGTTAAGATCAATCAGTTTTGACAACTGAAAGAATGCTGATGTAAGGAACAAAATAACAAATAACTCGGTTTCAAAGTTGAGTGTTCAGGAGGACAACCATGCAAGTAACTGAAATAATGCACGGAGAAAGAAAGAGTTTGAGAGAAGAGATATGTTTTGATCAAATATATTAATTGGATGGTTACATAAAAATTCCAGCAAGTAGTAGGAAATGGGTAACTAAACACAGATTTACAACCAAGCCAAGGGCAAGGGTAAAAAATTTCTGCTTTCAAACTCTCATTGAAATTCCAAAATAAATTGCACACCATCTCCATTATTCAAGGTTTTGACATTTCAAAAAAAATTAACATATTTCAATTCCAAGATGTATATATTTTCAAATATTAATATCTCTGAAATAAGGATGTGCTTACAAATGATTGCACAAAATAATTTAAATGTTTTAACATTTTTCATGATATAAAAAAATAATGATGCATTTTACTATAATGACATCATAGTCAATAAAATACAGTAATCCTGGATCAACCTGAAAACATACTAATATTCTAATTCAAAAATACTCACGTTTTTCAGTTAATGCTACTTCACAAATCTCTTTCAGTCGAGTTATGAGAAGCTGATCAGCCACCACAAGAACACTACAAACAAAATCCACATTTTGAGAATCTAAAAAAAAGAAAACAAGCATCACTCTTTATTACTTTGTAAATATTATACCTAGGGAAAAAAGTTCAATTAATTACAAGAGAAAATTATGATTACTTTTTAAATGTTGGAATGGCAACTATGAAAAATAGTAATAACATGAAAATATTTCTACCTTTAGACAGAAACCTGGAAAGAAACACACCAAAATGCCCTGGTTCACACGAGGCCCATAAAATGGGAACTTAAGTTGATCTTTTTAGTCTAGAGGGCTGCTAAAATGCCTGATTTATTTAAAATCTCCCATGTTGTTTCTCAAACTAATAAACAGAGGGAAAAGTCAAATCTCATAATCAAACTCAATATATAGGTATATGTTAAACACATATAACATATATATGTTAAGAACAGAGAGAGAGAGGTATGAATAATGCTCTTAGGCTTCCTTATTTAAAACAAAATTGGTCATCTAAGAGTACATTATTTTTAAACTATACAAGTTCCTTGATTTAAAATAACATTCTTGATCCTGAGCACTACTAATGGCCTATTAAGCAATGCCTCTGAGGCGCTGCCAGAATAACATGGAAAAAAAAATCATATGATTATCTCAATAGATGCAGAAAGTGCATATGACAAAATTCAACAGCCATTCATGATAAAAACTCTCAACAAATTAGGTACAAAAGGAATGTACCTCAACATAATAAAAGCTGTATATGAGAAGCCCACATCTAACATCATACTCAACAGTAAAAAAACCTCAAAGCTGTTCATCTAAGATCAGGAACAAGACAGGAGGCCGACTCTCACCACTTTTATTCAACATAGTACTGGAAGTTCTAGCCAGAGCAATTAGGCAAGAAAAAGAAATAAATGGCATCCACATTGGAAAAGAAGAAGTAAAATTGTCTCTGTCTGCAGATGACAAGATCATATATATAGAAAACCCTCAAAAAACTACTAGAAGTAACAAACAAATTCAATAAAGTTGCAGGATACAAAACCAAAACAAACATCAGCTGCTTTTCTATGCATGAACAATGAACTACCCAAATAAGTAATAAAGAAAACAATCCCATTTACAATTGCATCAAAAAGAATAAAACAGGAGTAAACTTAAACAAGGAGACAAAAGATATGTACACTGAAAACTATAAAACATGGATGAAAGAAACTGATGACACAAATGGAAAGATATCCCATGTTCACAGACTGAAAGAACTGATATTGTTAAAATGGCCGTGTTACCCAAGCAACCTACAGATTCAGTGAAATCTTATTAAAATTCCAACAGCATTTTTCATGGAAATAGAAAAAAGCAATCCTAAGATTCATATGGAACCACAAAACCCCTGAACACCCAAAGAAAATCTTGAGAAAGAAGAACAAAGCTGGAGGCATCACACTTTCTGATTTCAAACCATATTACAAAGCTACAGATAGTCAAAATAGTACCATATTGACATAAAAAAAACCACACAGACCAATGGAACAGGAGAATCCAGAAATAAACCCTCATATACAGAGTCAGTTAATCTTCAGCAACAGTGTCAAGAAGGTGAAATGGGGAAAGAACAGTGTCTTCAACAAAGGATGTTAATAAAACTGAATATCCATTTGCAAGAGAATGAAACTAGACTCATATCTTACACCATACACAAAAATCAAACTCAAAATAAATTAAAGACTTAAACATAAGACCTAAACCGTAAAACTCTTAGAAGAAAACAGGAAAAAAGCTCCTAGACATTGTTCTTAGCAATGATTTTGGGGATATGACACCAAAACCACAAGCAACAGAAGCAAAAATAAACAAGTGGTATTATACGAAACAATAAGGCTTCCACACAGCAAAGGAAACAATCAACAAATGAAAAGGAAACCTTCGGAATGGAAGAAAATATCTGCAAACTATAACTGATAAGAGGTTAATATCCAAAATATATAAGGAATTCCTACAACTCAACAGCAAAAAAAAAACAACTCAATTTAAAAATGAGCAAAAAATCTGAATAGATGTTTCTCCAAAGAAGACATACAAATGTCCAACAGATATATGAAAAGGTGCTCAATGTCACTAACCAGCAGGGAAATGCAAATCAAAACCACAATGAGATGTCACCTTACACCTGTTGGAATGGCTACTATCAAAAAAACAACAAGATAAGTGTTGGCGAGGATGCGGAGAAAAGGGGAACTCTTGTGCATTACCAGTGGCAGTGTAAATTGATACAGGCACTATGGAAAACAGCATGGAGGTTCCTTAAAAAATTAAAAACAGAACTACCACATGATGCAGCGATCCTACTTCTGGGCATATTGTCAGAGGAACTGAAACCAGGATCTTGAAGACATACCTGTAGTCCCATGTTCATTGCAAGATTATTCGCAATAGTCAAGATAGGGAAACAGCTAAAATGTCCATTGGCAGACAAATGGGTAAAGTAAATGTGGTACAATGCGACACAGGAGTGCACCACTCCCATAACTAAAGACACTTGGTAACTAAAACATGGGTGTGCTGCCTAACAAAGTATATACATGTACTCTCTTTATAAATTTTGGTCCAATTCTTAGTCTATTTCATTCACTTCAGATATGTTATCACAAGAGTAAAAACAGACAAGAAAGAACTTTTGGAGAGTATTTGTCAAAACTATATTCCCTGTTGTCAATTCCTCATCTCATTCATAGAAGTAAATGAGTATGAAACTGCTCAGTTTAATCCTAACCATTATATAGAATTCATTTTCACATAGGTAATGAAAATTTTCCACTCCTTTACTGTTAGTAATTATTGCTGATTCTAAATTAAGCCTCTGTTGATAGTTTATTTCAATTAGAATACAAATTAAGATTCATGTTGATTTTACCATTATTAAATTATACCTTAAATATCTAAAATATCCTAACTCTTATTAATACCTTTTATCACCACAGCTTCATCAGTATAGAGGTAGTCCAAAATAACTTTCAGTATGTCAGAATGTATTGGCATTTCCAGAGCTGAACAACTGGAAGCCTAAATAAAATTTAAAAAGTAAAATAATTAATTTTAAACTACAAAATACTACTACATTCTGATTTAGGCTATTGGTACAAAAAACTGAACAGAAATCATATCAAATGCAAAAGAACCTAACATTTATAAAACACAAAGCTGAAATGACATGCATTTAATTTTAATGCACCTTATAACATGAAAATGCATCAAGAAAAAGTGAGAAAACTTGAGAAAAAAAAGAAACACATTGGTATTCCAAATATATGTCCAAATAATAATGGGGATATTTTGACTTTAGCTTTTTTGCTACAATTTTGATTTCTAAATGCTGCTATTTTCCAGCAGCTTTAAGCATGAACAAAGTTCAACACAAAAGAAAAACTGAGTTAAAATATCAGCTTCCCATTTTGAATTTCTTTAGTATATAATTTCCCCAAAACAGAAAGAAGTGTGGTTACTAGCCTATGTGGTTCCTACTTAAATCTTACCTCAATCCATGAGCTACTCAGCATACTATGAAAATATTCTGAAAGAAAAAACTCCAATTCAGTAAACATAGTAAAACAATACTAACACAAATAAATCAGCAACTAACAAAAAGTGTACATACCAAGTCTAGCACAAAGAACACATTTATGACAAGGAAATTCTTTTCCATCCACTGATTTCATGGTCACATCACACAGAAATGAACTGCAGAAAAAAAAAGTTTATTTTAAGCAAGAGTGACTTCTTTACATATTTAGCAAATAAGAAAATTCATTATAATATTTGCTTAACTTTTGATTTTTCTTAATTAAAGGTAGCAGAGAATAAACAACTTGATGGTATACATACAAATAAA
Source organism: Tapirus indicus (assembly GCA_031878705.1). Taxonomy (NCBI): domain Eukaryota; kingdom Metazoa; phylum Chordata; class Mammalia; order Perissodactyla; family Tapiridae; genus Tapirus; species Tapirus indicus. The sequence continues at coordinate 9,253,107 of CM062933.1, forward strand.
GCACTTCATCTCCTTCCACACAAGGAAGATAATAAAGGCCTTAAAATAAAGACAATATTTGAAAAGGGAACTGAATATAGATAAATATTCAAAAGTCTGTCTTCTAATTTTCCTTTTTCATTACAGGCCAGGTGTTAATAATATAAAGTAGGTGACATCATATTCAAAGGTCTTTAATTCACTTATTTGTACAATCTATCCTGTGCTAAGCAGCCTAGACACCTCCGAAGTCTTTCTCCAAAACATTTTACCCACAAAGTACAAATACTTAAAAAAAAAACTTTTAATAACAAACATATTTAGAATAGCATATTTATCACTGAAAAAATTTATACTAAAGGAAATAATCATCGTAATGATGAAGAGGCATAATTAGTTTGGTTTCGCAGTTAACATCATTTCCTATTATAAAAAAATACAAAATTCAGGCAAGGAAAAATTAAAAATTCCTTTCTTGATTAGAAAGTAATCAGAAAAAAATGAACTATTTCAAAGTCTTATTGAGCAGTTATTATTTTATCCATTTACCTCAAGAGCCCTCCAACATTTCCAGAAATAAAGGCTACTAAAGGTAAAGGTAAGAGGGTATCTATCTACACATTTTGCTTCATATGTGAGTAAGAGCTCCATTTCCAGACTTAGGTCCCAAAAGCTAGAGATAAAAAAATTTATCTTCATTTCCTAACTTACCATTTTTTCTGATTCAGCTTTGATTTATTACCAGTTTTCTTGGCAATAACATTAATTTTTTCATTTTCAAATCTGACTCCATCTAACCTAACAAGAATAGAAAAACAATTAACAATTGGTGGATATATTCCCCTACCAAACCAAACAAATAACAACAAAAATCCAACAAATTAGTTTACATCTGAAGATAATTTATATCACCTAGAAAAGTATCTCAACAAACCCCCTACTCCATGATAAAAAAATACCATACATTCACCTTCAGTTTTACTTAGAATTCAAAATACATTAAATATTTGACAAATACATTACTGACAAAAAACAAATCAAAGCCATGGCACAAAGCCCTTCATTGTTCTTAATTAGAAAACATGACATACACCCTCCCCCGCTCCCACCCTAAAACTAAGGTTATACTGCCACAAGCAACATAAATACCTTATAAAAAGAAAAAATTCCGAAGAATCTGGTTTATAATATGACAAATACTGTGTTAGGCACCTTATACATGCTATATGACAAAACTACACCAACAAAATAAGATCAATATTATCTCTCTCATTCTATATATTGAGAAAGTGACGTTCAAGGAAACTAAGAAATTTGCCCCAGCTAGTCCTAGTAGAGCTACGAGGCATATACAGGTCTTTCTAACTTAAAAGACAGTACTCTTTCCAGCACACCACACTGCCTGCTATTTCAGATCCCTGTTATACAAACACCATAGAGAGTTCAAACCCACTAAAAGCCTTCCCACCCTTTAATGTTTTAATCCAGGGAGCCCCACACAGATAGCTTTAGCAGAAAATGGAGGAAGAACACATCCATGTACCTCCTGGCAAAAGGGGAGGAAGGCAGAAAGAGAGGAGGGGAGGGGAGGGGAAGAGAGAAGCAGCAAAGCAAAGGAAAAGAAGAATTTTTAAGAGGAGGACATAATGAGGTACAAGAATAGATATTAAGTAGAGGATATCTACTACATACCTACTACTCAAACTACTGAAACCAAATTTCTTTGCAACAATTTGCAACATTCTTACAGGATCATCTTCCCCAACACTTTTTCCTTTTTTGGTAGATTTGGGTTTGCTTTTCTGCTTTTCGCTAATTGTATGAGCTTGATTACTTCTGTAAACTTCAAATGCTGACTTCTGATTTTCTTCATGGCAATTCATTTTATTCAAATGAGAATTCGGAGTGCCCTGATATTCTTCTGGTTTTTTGTTTAGGTTTATTCTTGGTTTGAAGCCATGAGTTAAAAAGTCACAAGTGTCTGTATAAATATATTGTAAAAGGTATTCAAACAACTCAGGATGAACCTTCTCTACCACAAAGAGATGGCATCCTGCAGAATCTTCATCTTTCCGGTAAACATCTGTAAAGTCTAAAGTAGTACCATCTGAAAGAAATAATTTCTGAAAAAAGTCAGAACGCACTGCCAAAATATATTTATGTGCAGGGAAGATTCTATTGCCAACCTGAAATGTCACATCATGAATACTGTCCATTTCATCCGTTTCCCTCAACAATTTGCCAAACTCTTCAAAAAAGGATGAGGAGGACACAGTTGGAATTTCATAAAGGCTAGAAATGAAACAAAAATCATTTTTACATTCAAGAGAATGAAAAAAAAACAAAAGTATCCCTAGCCAATTCTCCTTTTAAAATGCAATTTCCTTTTTATTTATTAAACTTAGAAAATTTTAAATTTGGCATTTCCTAAAACATAAAAATATTACACACAGTCTTAGGTACTGTATTACCCTTTAAATTTTTTGTTTTCCTTTTTTATATTTGTTTTTTCTCCTAAACTGACAAGAATTAAGTTTTCTTTTAAAAGCAGTGTTTTCCATTTCTACAAGGAAACACTACAATATAAATTCAAATGACTGTTTCATAGAAATTTTTAAATGACTAAAACTATAACTAAAAACATTCAAAAAAGTATAGAGTAGAGTACTCAACTTTTTACTCTTTTATATCCTTTTATTTTACAAGTGGAGAAAAACAAATATACAGAGAACTGAGCAAATACTTCGGATCAGATCCCAGAATAAGTCAGAAACTCAAGGAAGTGAAGATAAATACATATACAGACATACAATCAGTCTGTAACCATGGTTCTTTCAGTACTGTAGGAATGTGGTCACACCTTCCCAATCCACATTTCACCCTTCCAGGTAGGGAGACCAACCCTCCTGGTTTGCCTAGGACTGAGGAGTTTCCCAGGAGATCAGACTTTTAGTGCTAAATATGCGACAGATCTGGGCAAACCAGGATGGATGGTCACCCTGCTTCTATGACTTCTTTTCTCTTCAATAGTACCCTTGGTATTTATCTTAACCTGCCATCTGTCTACTAATGTGACTTAGAAGATTTGCAGTGAGATTCACACTACCCTACAGATGACTCTATATTACCTCTTGTCAATTCTCATCATATTCAAGGGTCAGAGACTTTTGCAAACTACGTAACAAATATTTATAATATATTTCTCAGAATCTGAGAACCTAGAGTAACATCATAAAGTACTAAAGATATAAATACATTTTGTGTGTGTGTATATATATATATATCTTTAATATTTTCAATAAATATCAGTTTACAAACTAAAAGGAATAGTCATCATTTGCAATACAACAAATTCCACCTTTGAGTTATCCGGGTAACACGATTATATGTCTGAAGTCTCTACAAGACTTGGCAATAGCTCTTCAATTAACTTTGCTTCAGGAGCTACTGAAAACAAAAGAAGACCCAGTGATTGTTCCTTCTAAAAATGAAATTTAATACATACAAGTGTACCTTGTTTTAGGATCTGACTGCAGGATTGCAAAGTTACATCCACTTGGATCTGTGCTGACACTAACAGCTCTATGGGCAAAAGTAAGTTTCTCAAGTCGAATTCTTTCATATACACTATTTATATCAGAGACACAAGACACATCTGATGAGGAATTATGAAGGTGTGATAAAATCTCTGCTAAAAAGAAAAAAATAAACTTCCATTAATCAAGGCTTTACTGAAACTATTAAAATGAGTTAGGAGTAAACGGAATAGAAAAACAATTAGGAGAATATGGAGATATCTTTGGTATGTATTAAGTCCTTTTGAAGAACTATATCCTCTCTCGCATCAACACAATTTGCACCCTATTTATTATATAGGAAATTTTGGTGGGTCAATTCTCAATAATCCATCATTTTATCTGTTTCTTTTTTTTTTTTTTTTTGTGGGGAAGACCAGCCCTGAGCTAACATCTGTTGCCAATCTTCCCCTTTTTGCTGAGGAAGACTGGCCCTGGGCTAACATCCGTGCCCATCTTCCTCCACTTTATATGGGATGCCACCACGGCATGGCTGACAAGCAGTGCGTCGGCGGACGCCCGGGATCCGAACTCGCGAACCCTGGGCTGCCAAGCACGGACTAAACCGCTGCGCCACCAGGCGGCCCCCATTTTATCTGTTTCAATAAACACATCCTCCACACTACAGCCAAATCTTCCTAAAAACCAAATCCAGTGTTATCATAAGCTTCTAAAATTCCTCAGCAGCTTGCATTAAAAATATATAAACTTAGCATCTTCATAATCTGCTTGCTTATTTGCTCCCTCCCTTCCTCCTCCCCCTTTCTTCCATTTACTCAGCAAATACCTGAGTGACCACACTGTGCTACTCTGATAGTGATCATCAGTCTATCCCTAGTGATACAATAGTGAACAAGACAGCCATGTCCCTACCATCTTGGAGTACACAATCTAACAGAGAAGAAAGACATTAAATAAATGATTATACCTTTACAAGTCAGATCAAGGCCATGAAAGAAATGTATAAAATTTGCATGCAAAGAAATAATTCTGGCTACTATACAAAGAACACTCCAATAAAAATAGTGACAAAGAGATAATTTAGGAAACTACTTTAATAGTCCAGAAAAAGAATAAACAATATAGATTGAGGTTTTAGCAATGAAACTGGAGAAAAGTGGAAAGATTTCAGAAATATTTGAGACAGATGTGACAAAACTTGGTGGCTGACTGGATGCAGGGGATGAGAAAATATGGGATGTCAAAGATAAGCATTTACTTAGATAGAAAACACTAAAAAGCAGACGTGGGAGCATGAAATCATGAATTCAGTTTTAGACCACTAAATATGACTAAGACACAATTCTAAGGACTCTCAACATTTACAAGTTGAACCTGCTTCTGATTACTCTCAAATTCACTTTAGGGGGCTTTACTAATCTTCCTCTGACACTCAGTTATTCCAATTTCTATGTTCTCAAAAACTTATTATCTGTGTAATAGTAGTCTCAATGAACTGTAAATATTTATATACATGTCTATTTCCCCTACAAATATGAGTGTCTGAGAACAGAGACCCATATTATATATTTTTGTATCATAACCTACCCCTGTATCTGGCACATAGTAAATATACCTTACATGTTTACAGACTTGAATAATCTATAAAGAAATAAAAGAAATACAACAAATCAATAAATTATGCAAAAACATTCCTTTGTGGCTTTATGATTTGGAAGAATATGTTTATAATTTTCTGAGTAATTATAAATGTTTTTTATATATTTTTAGCATCCAATAACTGATTTATTCATTCAACAGACGACTTCATGAAGGACTAGTATGTGCCAGGAAATATGCTGAATGCTAAGGATATAGTGAACAGTCATGGTCCTTGACATGTTATAGTCTAATAGGAGATAAGCATTAAAAAAATCACAAAGATAAATTTATAAAAACAAGTTGCATGATGAAACTACAAAGGGAATATTAGAAGTGAAGCAGGGCAACTCAGTTTAGAATGAGGGATCAGTGAAAACACCTCTGATGAAGTATAAATAAAGCTGAGATGTGAAAAATTAGGAAACGCCCTGGGACTAATGACAGCTAGACAATACTGAAAACCTGAAGGTCAATGTGACTGGAGAGTGGTAAGTGACAGGGAGAGAACTCACGGTGAATTCAGAGACACAGACTAGGGTCAGAGCAGGCGCCTTATAAACTGTGTTTAGGAAGTGAGGAAACCATTAAAGAGTTTTTAAACATGAGAATATTAGAATGAGATCTTAAAAGCTCGCTCTGGTAATCAGTTGAGAATAGATAAAAAGAAACGAGTGGAAATAAGAAAACATTTTTTGCAGTAGCCTATGTGATTTGAGCTACGGTGGGAGCAATCAGATGTAGAGGTAAATGAATGCTAGTTTTTCTGGAAAAAAAATCAACAGATCACTATTTATGAATGAAAGAAAAAAGTTGCTAACCCAAGTCAAAAAACAATCTAAGTAATCCACAAGTTTATAAATTTATAATCAGATAATTAAGAATGAACTATATAATAAATAGCTTCTATTTTCAATGGTGGCATCTTAATTAAAGCTATCCTTTATATTCATCAAGAAATGAAATAAAACTTGTCTCCAATTATTCAGCAATTGTTTAATAAAAGTACTTGTACTTTTTAAAATTCTCAGTGAACATAAAAACTTCATTCTTCTTGTGAGTTTCCTCTAAGTCATGAGATGTACCTTTTAAAACTTTAATTTTATATACACAAGTATGTAAAAAACAAAGCAAAAATATAGCATAAACCACTCAATTCTCAATTTGAGGAAGAAAAAAAAGGGATCTCGAAAGATGGTTCAAAACTACCTGGGAAGTTTTTTTTAAAACTTGACACTTCCCTGCCAAGCCTAGGCTAGCAATTAGCATTGAGCCATCATTACAGATGGGAAGGTACCATGACCTCAGGGTATGTTAAGACAGACAAAAGGTTGAAAACTCCAGATTTAAGTGGATCAAATTCCGTTTACCTGCACACACACAAACCAAAATCAAAACAAGAGACCTAAAGGTAAACTTAACACTTGTCAACTAAACCTAATAATAAATACTTGAAAAATTAAAGGTTAACTGAAAGGTACTTTGATGAGCCATTTACATACATGAACTGACCTTTCTTTTCAGAACTCTTTCTTTTCTCTTCAAACCATTTGCCTCTAAAGCCTTCTCCATCCTGTGAGACAAATAAAATTTCATTTCTATTTAAAGCAATATCAGAAATGAAGACTTGGCGTGGATAGGCCCATCGACACTGCTTCAGGGAACTGCTGACTGTTCTCCAGCAAAATACCTAAAATAAAACCAAATTACCTTGGAATATAAAGCAATATTGCATCTGAACAACCAAAAACTGAAATCAAGAAATAATGTCTCTAAAATAAAAGCTCTGATTAATAAGTTTATTCTTCTACAGAAAAAGATTGATACTATAAAATCAATTTGTTTTAAAAAACTATCTTTCAGAAAAAGTACATCAAGCAAACACAAAGCGTTAAAAATGCTTCAAAGACACTCTTCTTAAGAAAAAGTAATTTCAATATTACTTCTTTTGGGCAAATAGATCTGCTACAATGCTAAAAAAAAAAAAAAAAAAATCTTAAAGCTAAAACTTAAATGTCAGATTTGTTGTAGTACCATTTATTTATAAGAAGAATGAAAATCACTCTATGCAAATCCAAATTTTACTCTCAAGAAAAAAGAGATGTACGCATGACTCAACTATATAACTAAAACAAAATCTTAGACATAGAAAAATCATCAGAGTTCAAAGGCTTCCACGTGGTTCTGCAAACCTTCGTGTTCCTGAGAAACGGCTCAGGGGCTGCTGCTCAAGGAGAGAGAATGATGAGAGTCGGGATGTTAGGCTTCCCAATCCACCTTATCTGAAGCAGGAACCCTTTTGTCTGCTTCATATACTAGCATTTCAAGTAAGATTTTACTTGAAAAATTAATACTGCTGATTTTTAAAATTCATTTCCCTTATAATTAAGAAAACTAACGCACTAAATGGTACCTGCCAAAGTCACTCAAAAGTTACGTAAACAAACAAAAAAAGACTATACTGATTGATTCTTTCAGAGCTTGGTTTTCATAGTTAAGAATCTAATTTCGTGGGCAGTAAATAACCAGAGGTATAAGCTAGATCCATATTAATATAAATGAAACACATCCCGAAGTCAAATATGGTTTTTACAGTCAACTTTTTTATGTAATTCCATGCCTCTGCTTCTTTCCATTACTACAAATTCCAGCTCTAACTCTTAAATATAGTTCCCTGTATTAAAATGATAAACTACAGTAAATTTATGCCTATAATATACCAGCAGGTAGAGCTTTATGATTAATTCTTCAATTTCTAAAATGTCAAATTTTACAGCACTTTATAAACCTCAGAAAACATTCTTACTGTGTTTTTATTCTATAAGCAAAAGGCAGAAAGCAGTGTAAAATTTTCTAACCAGTGCAAAATTTTTCAGTTTTACTAATGTATAATTTTTAATTAATAATTTTATTAGAGAAATATATGTTTGCACAAGGAACTAATATTAGAACACTATTTACTTAAATGAAAAGAGATAAGAGATTCTCTATACAGTAATCTAGAAATACATTATCTCATATATGATAGCTGTAATCTCTGCATATATATATATTATGTGTACATTTGCTTAAAACTAAATCTGGGGAAAATTTTCCAATTACACATCGAATTTTTAATATTGCCTGCATAGCTTTTACTTTTCTTAAAGAACAGTTACATAAGAAAGATATCTATGCAATTCAATATCACCTATCAGTACTAGGTGTACATATCAACTAACCCATCAAAATCTCTTACTTAATTCCAATTTAAGCACAGTAAATGAAATTTTAAACTATAGTTTCACAAAGCAGAACTGTGCAACATTAGTTAAATGTCATCATACTTTCTTTGAAATAACAGCTTCATATAAATTAGTATTTGATGTCAAAAATAAATAGGAAAACAAAGTCAATAGGAATCGTCACTATCACAGCATTTTCACGTTATCTACAGCAATCAACTGAGAACAAGATTACTACATTTTTGCATAAATATATATATATGTATATACACACACTTACCCTTCCAGCTCCATCCATTGCAAGAATGCAAATATTCTGACCACCATTTTCTTTCAAATGTTCAGGATCGACCTTGTATTCCATACGCCCCCCAGATACAAGAACCTTTTTCAAATTTAGTTGTCTGGGTGAAAAAAAATTCTAGATTAATATGTTCTCTAAAATACACATGCTCAATTTTAAAGAAATTACTGTTCAAACAATAACCTAGGGTAACTATTGTGCAAGGTGAAGTAAGACGATTTGGACTTCAGTATCCTTAATCCCACCTTTCTTAATCCCCCTACATGATGGCTGTTTCTTTCTATGGCAAGTGATTCCCTCCCAGATGCCTCTACCCACACAGATACACAAAATAAATACCAAAAGCCCCACTTGGTAATGAATGCAATTCACTCTAGTTTAAAGAACTGATACGGCTAAAAGCTCCTAAGTGTATTTGCATTTTAACAGAAAAGAAAAAATTTAAACCTGAACACGAAATAGAAATCCTTAATTTCAAATATGGACAACCCTAAATAGCTACCAGGAAAATCATCAGTACTGCTAATAAGTCATCCACTAGCCATTCTGTTATCCATTTCATTATATCTGCACATGTGATATGCCAGCATTATGTGAAACTGGCCTACTGATACTCCAATGATACTCCCTTCCAGATATTTTGCCTGCATTCAAAAAAAATCTTTTTTCTTTTCAAAATTACTATGTTGTAACAATCTGTAACAAAAGAATATTCTTAGTGAAAACTTGGATGTAACTTATATTTATGTAATTTAATGTTATCATAGCAAGTTTTATAAATAACTAAAAACAAAACCTAATATCCTACAAACCACCTCATACTCAGTAAAAAACCTATTTAGTCAGTTCTAAAAAACATGTATGTTCACATTTTCATTTTCTAAAACTGAAATATGACCTGCAATGGATAACCTTTCAATTGTTATACATAGAAGGTAAGTTGTGACAAATTGATGGTTGACATTTTCTTCTCATGAGCTAACTTCATGGATGGTATTTGTTTATGAAGTTACTGTCTCATTTACATTAGCAAAAGCACATCAATTTCAATTTAAATCCTTGATTGCTTTAAAAGTTACATGGCTACTCTCTAGAATTCCTACATACTACTGCTTCCACTAATTGAGCAATACTCCGCCAGGAATCATTGTATTTGTTCGAAGGTCTATTTCTCTACTTGTATTCATTACTATAATTATATAATGAAATATTTTATATAAACCAATGAAATATTAGTCCAAAAAGAATGTTTTCTATAAAAGTTGAATACTTTGGAATGACATAATAAATATGAGTAGCAAAAAATTGCTGTCAAATCAGATATGGATAACTATAAAATGTAAAACATGAAAAATATAGGATTTTACACCTAACTTACTTCAAAATTGTTTTTAAGTACTTGCTCCTTCAATCATTCAAAATGAAATCACAGGTGACATACTATGAGTAGAGTTTATGCACAAAAGACAGGGAACCCCAATTGGTGGACTTATCCATACTTCAAGCTTAATTTTATGATTCCCTGCTTCAAGTGACTTTTTGATTAGTCAACCAACTGCTAGTTTACTGCATGCTACTGTAACATGTTTCAGATAACAACAGGCTACACAGATACACAAAGTTAAAAAATGTACCAGTAGGTATAAACACTTGGACTGAGTAGAGAGTCCATGGTGTATGATTAACTATTTTTTAAAAATAAATAAGTGCATAATATAAAAACAGCTACAAATGAACCAATGATGATTGTGTCACAAACCAAGAAATTATGATTAATCTGGTTCTGTGTACCTGAAGCATAAAATAAGGAAACTTATAGTTCATATTTAACCATAAGCTAAACATAATTGAAATACTGTTTTACAACTTACAAAGAACTTTCATATATATTCACTGGAGGCTTGCCAAAAGACTGAGATCATCAAAGACAAAAATGACTTTTTCTGATTTTCCCCTCATTCAATTTTTTCCATTTCACATTTCAGAGCATAGCATAAAGCTAATACTCAGATATTTGCTGGAAGAGTTAAACTATTATTAAAGTTATGTTTCTTTCACAGAAATACACATACTTAGAAGCCATCTTCTTGCACTGATAATCTGCAAGTAAGTAAATATCTCCCCTTGTGGTAACACAGACTGTGGCCCCATCACTTGCAGCGACCAAAGACAGAGTGATGTCCTTATGATGAAGGGCAGAGACTTGACGAGGAGCAGTCACCCACTTTTCTCCATTGGGATCCAGTAAATAACCTAAAAGATTACATAAATAAACAAATCACAAAATAACTGTTTTAAGAACCCAATTTATTTTTCAAGTATTGTCATCAAAGATTTCTTACCCAGCTGTCCACCATTTAGTCCCATAGTGTAAACAGCTTCTCTAGTCCATAGCACCGTATGAAACCTGCCTGCTGCTACTCCAATGATTGTCCTTCCTTTCAGATATTTTGCCTGCATCTATTAAAAAAGACAAATAAGGCTGCAGTTTATTATAAATCTATGAACTAGTACAATTTTGCAAATATCCAGTAAACGAGGGTAGCAAATATGGCGTACCTGTTGCCAGTGCCCCCTCAAGTGCTAGTCATCACTAATAGATCTCACCATTAATACTGAGACCCCAACTCTTCTCAGAACACAAGACATTTTCATGCAGCCACTTTAAATCAACAGTTTTAACATATAAAAAATTGACACAGTATAAAAACTAAATCATTAAACTTTTGTTAACAAGCAATATGCAAAACAGGCATTCTCATTCTTATAAAATATGGTACTTTTAAGTTTGATATATCCAGGGTGTCTCAAGAGTGGCATTATTGACATTTCAGGCCAGATGATTCTATGATGTCGGGGATTGTCTTGTGCATTGCAGGAGGTTTAGCAGCATCCCTGGACTCTATTCACTAGATGTCAATAGCATCACTCCCACCCCTACCCCCAGCTGAGACGATTAAAACATCTTTGCACACTGCCAAATAGCTCAGGGGGTGGAGGAGGCAAAACTGCCCCCAGCTGAGAAAACCGGATATGTCCATATCAACCCAGAACTCCAAGGTAGCCAACAATGAGAATAAAAATAGGAGTAAAATCTACCATTCCTAAATAAGTCTACAAAATGATTAAATATTCACAAATTCCACAGTTGGTTGGAGAACACGGATCGTCTAAAGAGTACCACAGATTGGAGACTACCTCTAATTATTTTGGGGTAACTCCTATTGAGTCATTATTCATCCAGAATGGAAAAGCATTGGATTTAAAAGCTTATTAATAAAAAATGTGTATCTGTTAATAATTTTAAATCCAGAGGATTAAACCAGTAAAGAAATTTAACATCTGAAATGCAAAATTTTATGAGCTGAAAACACATTTGTTATGGGTGATGATTCTAGTAACATTAATTTAGACCACCAGTCTCACTTCTGTGTACTAGGTCCCTGAAGTTGAGGAAAGGGTACCTTGTGGTGGTAGCTGTGCAAATGTGAGGGGGAAAACAGAACAAAGAAGAGCGGCTTTTGGACCTATGTCCCCTGACATCAACTTGCCAGGTGTGATTTCTGTGTAGAGGCAGATTTACCATGACGTCAATAAGCTTAAGTTTCTGGGTGCCTCACTTGCATGACCCGTTCTGTGTTTATAAACTTCATACTTTTTCTTAAGGAGGACCTCAAAATTATTTAAGTTTCAAACCCCAAAAATCTGTATCCCCTCTCCCCCCGGCTTATGAATACTTAAAGTCAAATCTAAGGCAGTTTGGTGCCTCATTTCCCAAGTGCTTTCTTTCTTACTCCAAACAAATGTTAATTTGTCCTGTGCTTAATTTCTCCTGTGAAAAATAAAGTATATACCACTGAAGAAATATATACCATTGAATATAAGTAAAATAAGTTGCTGTCAATACTTTCCATCTTTTTGTCCATATAGGTTTTGTACCGAATAGTCACCTCATTGTTTAAAAAAGAGAAGTTTACCTGTCTGGGTACATTACAACTGGAAGGTGGAGGAATAATTCCTAATTGATGAAAAATATTTAGACCAAATGTATAAACACATCCATCTTCAGTTAATACAACAGTATGATCCTTGGCAGCTGCTACTTGGGAGCAATTATGACCACTCAGTCCTTCCACCAGCCTAGGGACCTACAAAATAAAATTAACGTTAGTATAATATATTAACCATTTACCTAGAAATGCAAATAGAATCTGACCATGCTACATCCAAAATGACATGACTGATATATGGCTGTATCTATCATAGCTAAACTCTACAATTCAGCAAGGGGCAGATGAGTTTAATAGGATATGGACACTTGCTTATAAGTAAAATAACAAAACATAAGACATTTCAATAAAATAATTCAATTCAACAAACGATTTTTGAGCCCTTATCATACATAAGTGCAAATTTGTTTGGTATGAATAAAGGGAACTCTTCAGCCAAAGTATTCATTGGTGTACTGAAGAAATAAATAAAAATAGAGGAATTGATGCATCCTTCAGTGAGTAACCATACAATATCATATTCCTTTGGAGTCATCTGTCCTGAGTTCAAACCTTAATTCTGCCACTTACTAGCTATTTGATCTCAGTCAAACTTATTAACCTCTCTGTACCTCATTTTTCACCTAAACACAAAATAATAGTATTTTAGATGATAACAGGATTAGTATAAGGAGTAAATGAGTTGGTAAGTATAAAACATAACAGTCTCTGGCACAGAGTAAGCAATCAATCACTGATTGCTAATATTACTATTGTCATTGTGTATAAAATGAGGATAATAATGCCTCTAACCTCACAGGGCTATTGTGAGGCCTAAGTCAAGGTAATAATACTGTATGAAAAGCAAGAACAATGCCTAAAACATAATAAATTCTCAAAAAATGCAAACTACTTTCATAGCTCTCTCTCCTTTCTAAATAGATGATAAATATACCAGTAGTCCCTTCAAAAATAAAATTATCTTAAAAATAACCTAGTGAGGCAATTTTCTTCTATGTAAAGATTATTAGGTTTCTTCCAATTAGCACTAAGTTTCAGTAGCATGACAGTCAATTTTGTGATTATACTATGAAAACTGGCTCAATTTTTAGAACACAAATATTTTAATGAGAAGTTAAAACAAATAAAAACCTAGACTGCTTCAGCAAAAGGATTTTACAATTAATCTGACTTTTTTTTTTTTGGTGAGGAAGGTTGTCCCTGAGCTAACATTGTGCCAATCTTCCTCTATTTTGTATAGGGGACACTGCCACAACATGGCTTAATGAGCAGTGTATAGTTCTGCACCGAGAATCTGAACCCACGAACCCCGGGCTACCAAAGCAGAGCACATGAACTTAACCACTACGCCACTGGGCTGGCCCCTAGTCTGACTTTCTTTTATTTCAACTATGGAAATACTTTAAAGTTTATTTATATACTCTCCTGACTCAATATTTGCTATAAGCAAAATATAATTTTTCTTTGATGCTTCAGAATTTTGCAACATACCTAAATTCTTTAATTTAAACATGATATACTAGGAATCAATTTTTTAAAATCTATTACCAATTACTATATTATTTTCTCCTTATAATTGGTTAAAAAAATTTTCTTTTAGTTAACTGAAGCTTCCAGTTTATCAAAATTTTACTGCAGTTATCTAAACTGTGTAATGACATTTCAATTACCAAGCATGTCTGTTCATCTCCATGGCCTAAACGTCCTCCAAGACCATGACCACAGGTATAAACCTGCCCTTTCTGAGACAGAAACACTGAGTGAAATTTACAAAGCACCACCTAAAAGGAAAACAAGAGAATGTTATTAAAGTTCTCTGAATAAAATATCCTTTATTTTATAAAAAGGAAATAACAGAATATTGCTAATTGTTTAAGCTGTATGATGTATACATGTGGATTCATTATACTATTCTCTCTACTTTATACATGTTGAAAGTTTTCTGTAATAAAAATTAAAACTACATATGCTTTATTTTTAAAGTACGTCTAAAAACACTGACATATGGGAAAAAGAACAAAGGAGGAATTAAGCATGTGTTACCACATAAGAGAATAAACAAAGGAAAATGCAAATCTTAAATCTTCAACTGCAAAAAGTAGTAGCCAGTTGTTTTCCAATTTCATAAAATCCAAATAGCAAGAACTGAGCAGAGTGCAATATGAAGCATAAAGATTAAAAATAGTAGTATATGTTATTAAAGAAAACAGTGGAAATGCCTTAAGGGTATTTTTTAAAAACAATAACATCACTTATTCATGGGGAATGGGGGGGTAGATAGTAAGTATGTCCGTTTTATATCTCTGATTTTATCTAACATATCTTTAGTATTATTATATGGCTTTAAATAACTTTATATTTATTTTCAAGTTTTTCTCTCTTCCCCACTTCCTTTCTTATCTGCTTCCTTCCCAACACCCTCCTTGCCTTCTGATACTCATATACTCTTACCAGAAGACAAAGGAACTGAAATGGCTGACTGCATCAGCAGAAGGCAATAACAGGAAACCAACAGCAGTTTTAAATATACACATATTTATATACCTAACCCCCACACCACATTTTGCTGCTTTTCAGTGCACCTAACATTCAATATATCATTTAACCCTAGTACTATTTAAAAATTCTTTTTTCTTACTTTTAAAAATTATTTGCATTTATATTTCTTATGCCATCTACAAACATTTCTAACTTAGGATATAAAAAGATGATTAAGAAATAAAGAAATCCTAGAATTATTTTCCAGAAAGTCAAGGTCCTTTGGAAAATAAGACAATTATAAACTGAATTGCAAAGCTCTATTTATACATATCCTTAAACCACTTGCCAAGTTCTGTAAATACTTATGTGCCTATCATAAGTAATGCAAGAAGGCATTATCTCATTTAGCTGTACCACAAATATCTGAAAAGTCTAAAAATAAAACTCAAAATTGTATTCTAATTTGTAATACAAAGTAAGAATCTGTGAGGGAAAAATCATTTTATAAAACCAGAAATAATACACTTTGTTCAATTTTATATTCAACATTAAAATGCCATTTTACTATTTCAGACATCTACTATAAAACAACCAATTCCAGAGTTTAAAGTCCTCCAACTTTAAAACCTCTGAATTTTTTAAGGAGATAACTGATCATGGATTTTCATCTTAATTCTTTGGAATGTATTACACTAATGTTAATAATCTCTGTCCCATGGTAGTTAATTCATTTGGTGCTATACTACAGACTCAGTCCTTTTCCAGCGATTAATAGGGCTCTCTATATAATTGGTGCTCAGTAAATATTCCCATAACTTGCTTCCTCTTTTCTGATTGAAATTTACACTGTTTTCCTTCTTCTCAAACCTGTCCATAGTGCTAGCTTCAACCCTCATTCTGTGGTACATAAAATCCCTTACTTCCTTAATCTCTTCACAAAATACACTCACTTCCTTGCCTTAATCAAAATGTAGCTTTCTCTTTGAGAGTACTCTTTCATCCTACCAAGTGAAATATGCTCAGATCTTCTACAGTACATGTATCTCAGGACCCAAAGATACAATCAGCCTCTAGTTACCTAAGCCACCATTTACTCCTTCACTCTTGTGTAAAAATCCTTGCTCCTGAACAAAATCTCAGCTCATGAAATCTGACTGTATCATGTACTAACTCAGAAAAGACAAATAGGTATCTTTCTTAAGTGCCCCAATTCTGATCAATCATTACTGGCTTGCTGGTGAGTAGAATATCATTTTAAGGAGGATTCTGAGGACCTGTTCAAGCTCAGTTTAAAACACATACAGAGAAAGAAACAGAAAGAGAGTAAGCAGGCGAGTATGTGAGCATGCTGTGATTGATTAGCAATATCTATCAAAGGCTCTGGACTAGGTGAGGAAGAGAGCAGCACATATATTTGCCACTCCTGCTGCACTAAGCTTACCATGTTGCTCATCTCCCTCACATTTACCAAAGACTCTGATACCACGCTTATGACTCCTGTCTGTCCCAAGTCCTCTCATTATCCTAAGTTCCTTCCAGATCTATGTAGATGGCCCACCAGACTCTTGGCTTTCACACCACTCTACTCCCTACTTCTCTATCACTCTTCATTCCCATATGGGCTCTTGTTCCTGGCCTCTCAAAATTTAATATTCTAGAGAGTTTAACTCTTCTATTTCACTTTCTAAAATCTGCTAGTTGTGATCCATTAGTAATGACTTTTGGTGGGAAAAACAGTGTTCTACAAGGCCCTAAATAATGTGGCCATATAATTTATCATCCAAATATTTTTAGAAATGAAAGGGGATGATATTAACCATTACACCAGGAAAATAATCAGACAAAGATGAACTCAGTAGACATGTTCTCAGGTATAATCTTCAAGATTCACAAACTTAGATTTATAGCTTTAAAAATTAAGTAGAGGGGCCGCCCGGTGGCGCAGCGGTTTAGTTCGCGCTTGGCAGCCCAGGGTTCGCAGGTTCGGATCCCGGGCGCCCACCGACACACTGCTTGTCAGCCATACTGTGGCGGCGTCCCATATAAAGTAGAGGAAGTTGGGCAAAGATGATAGCCCAGGGCCAGTCTTCCTCAGCAAAAAGAGGAGGATTAGCAATGGATGTTAGCTCAGGGCTGGTCTTCCTCACAAAAAAACAAATAAACAAACAAAAAAAATTAAGTAGAGAAAGTTTACAAGTGGCAAAAATAACACTTCAGACATGTTACATTCAAATACTTTGAAAGAATGTCCAGAGTACAACTGAAATGAAGCTCAAGAGAAAGGGTGAGGCTAGAGACATCAATTACACACACACACACACACACACACACACACAAAGCATTACAGAGAAAGAAGAGTATGTCAACAGTAGCAAAATTCATGGTAGTGGAAGATATCATCCAGCATAATGATATAGCACCGAAGACCAAACGTTTACAATTATATAAATTAAAATTTTACAATTACTTATATTTAAGAACTCAGGTTCACTTACCTAAAACCAAGAGCACTGAGTTTCAACAACAAATTCACTTGAAAAACAATTTGAAGAACTCTAATTTTTGTTAAATGGAAACAAAAACTAGAAAATCAACAGAAGCTCTACCTTTTAAAAATTAAATTAATATCTGCACAGTGCCTTCTAATTTATAACACTACTTGCACAAACATCTCATATTTTTATGGTATTTTACACAACCTAAATATGATCAAGGCTAAAAAAATCTAAAATAGAATTAGTAAAGGTCCATTGATCAACTTCTTCATTAAAATATGTTATCATACCTTCAACAAAGTTAACATAATCCAAATGAAAAGAAGAGCTATCAAATACAAAGTTCTTTTTAATCTCTAAAAGTACTCAGATTGCACTTCAAAATACCTGCTTGATATAAACCCCACTCCTGGAGAACAGATCCACCAACTCTGGATGATGTTTGCTATTCTGGCTTCCATGACCCAGGGTGAAATTTGTATTGTCTCCCCAAGTGTAGACATCTGTAGGATCTAAAATGAAAGTTAGTTTTTATGTTCTTCTTATATATTAAAACAATTATCAGTTTAGGTCAATTATAGATACACTCCACTAATTAGTTTACCTCAAACATAACTCTTTACAGGAACTAATTTAACTACCATATTTAGAAAGATAATGCCAACACTTGTGAAGAATTAATAAACAGAAACCTCACTAAATTGGAGTCAGGAGACCAAAAGGGAGAGCTCTATACTACGTATATAGCAGAGCCCAACAGGAAGAAGAAAGACTTCCTCTTCTTGACTAGCAAGAAGCTCAGCCAATGAGAGACTGTCACAACTTAGCCAATGAAAAGCCACTACACCTGGAACTCTTCATTTACAATAGCCCTCCCAACTTTCTCTTTCCCTCAATAAAGGAGTTTCTCCTCCCTTTGTTGTAGGGGCTTGCCATGGTTGCAGATCCCAAACTGCAATTCTTTGCTGATCCCAAATAAACCCATTTTTGTGAGAAGAATAACTGGCTGTCTATTTAAGGTCAAGATTTGGGCGGCCCATACTGGGATCCAGAAAAGACCCCTGACAACTCCAAGGCTGATGAGCAAAACAGGTGTGGTACCCACAACAGAGCCCATTGATAATGCTTGCTATTTTTGTTGCCAACCCTGGAGTCTAAGGTTAAGTCTTTCTCCCGAATCCGAGCTTCCGCCCTCTTTGCATTTTGAAGCTCTCCAGGCTTTATTCAATATCTATTTTAAGGCTTCATCCTTTTCTGGTTAAGGCCTTGTTTGTCTGCAAGTACTCAGGTGACACTTCAAAGAATCATGCTGTTTCTTGGAACTGCGCTAGCCTTTGGTCTGATTCCTTTTGGACCCAGACCGTTTCTACTGAAACTGTGCTAGCTTTCGGTCCGACCTTTTGATTGTTTCATTGGAACTGTACTGGTCCAGCCTTTGGCCTGACTCCTATGGGAGCAGACTGTTTCTTAGAACTAGCTGATCAAACTTCGATCCATCCTACTGAAATAGGACTGTTCTATTGGAACTGGCTGGTATTGAGCCTGCAGGCTGACTGTTTGAGTTGTTCAAGCTGTTTGAGTTGCATGCTGTTTAAGGTATTTGAGCTGTTTAGGCTATTTGAGAACTATTCCTTTGATATAGGAAAAAATCTCTAAGAAATGGAATCCCAGTTATCTAAATATTTTGAGGGTGCCCTCCCCTATAGGGACCCCAGCTGACTTTTTGTTTCAAAGCCGAGGTCATTCCTGATGCGCATTTCTAACCAAATGGACCGATTAACCAAAAGCAATTTAGAATGTCATGGCAATTGTGGGGAACTTCTGCACTCCCCAAACATACTTTTCTTAAAACCAAATTGGACAACCATAGCTCTGCAATTTCCAAAACTGAATGGAACGCCCATTTCAATTGGTATTTTGAGGCTTCCAAATATTATCAGGAGTCTAAAATTGCTTCTTTGCAAAGTAAAGTTTTAAGATTAATCAAGGCAAACAATTCAAGACAGATAAAATGGCTTCTGAAGCTTCATGTTCCTCTTCGCCAGCTTCTTTGTCTCAGGCTTAGCATCTGGCACCATCATGTTCCTCTCCCTCAGCTCCTCGTGCTCAGGCCCCACCTCCACTGCCATATACCTCCTTACCTTCTATACCACCTACACCTCTTCTATACTCAGTTCCTTCATACTAATTCTCTTGCCAACCTTCCCCCTCTTCCCTGAACCTTTCCCCACTCCCTCTTCCTCTGAACCTATCAGAATCTGTCCCTTTAAAATTAAGCCTTCTGAGAACCAAAGGCTTAAAACCCTTAATTTCTTATGCTCCCTGGGCTAAAGCTGAACTTTGAGCCATAGCCAAAGATCTTCCCAAAGAAACCAAAGATCCATACAGATTTGCTGAAGAGTTTAATATAGTCATCCAAACTTATCAACCTGGTTTCTGACTTATATCAGCTAGTTCATATGTCAGTGAAGGCCAGGCCCAGTGTTGGATGAAAACTGCTAATTGGGAAAATCCTAAAAGGTCTCTAGAATTACAACCAGGAGACCAACCCGCTGACCTGTTGTATGATCAGGCTCGGGCAGTCACTAGATAACTTCATCGGGCCATTCCTAGGGCTTTCCCAAAGCCTGCTGATTGGAACAAAATTCAGGCTTGTACACAAAAACCCGATGAACCTGTTCATGACCATGACAATCTACTTCAGATTGTTTTTAAAGAAAATTCTGATCTTCCTTCAGATGTTGATTCTACCTGGGTAGCTTTTAATTCTACATAAACGTATTAATGGACTGAACCAGAACCTTTCCCTTCTAGTAAAAAGGACCAGGATAGAATGGAAAACTATATCCACTCCAGATTTAGTCAATCTGGCAAACCAACTCACTAGTATTCTAGATGAGTCACCTAAAAGAAAAACTACTAAAATTCTTAATCTTCAACTTCAGCAAATGAAGGTGCCTAAATAAAACCAAAAACCTCCTAGTTTCTGCTATTATTGCAAAGAGCCAGGACACTGGAGAAGAGACTGTTACAAATTTAGGCACTTGAAGTGCCTTCAGCCCTCCAACCAGCCTTTCCAAATTTCGTCCAAATTCTCAATGATGGGGCTCTAAGAAACTACAGGGGCTTTACCCAATTCTTCCTCTTAGTTTGGAGAAACATTTCTCTAGATTGGAGATAAATCTTTTTCTGTCCTAATTGACACCAGAGCCACATACTCGGTGCTCAACCCCACTACTATAACTCACCCTCTACCTCAGAGTACTAAAACAGTTCAAATAGTGGGGATTTCGAGTAAACCTCAAAGATTCCTGTCTCTGACCCTACTCCCTTTTGTTTAGGCCCTCTAAAAGAGACACACCGTTTTCTCCTTAGTTTCTCCACCCCTATTCATTTATTAGGACAAGACTTCTTGGAAAAGTATGCCTGAATTTCTTTCTCCTGCAGGGGGAAATAATTCTATAATTTGACAGTAGCCATCAAAACAGCCAACCAGATGAATTAAATGACCCTTTAACATCTTTTATTTGCTCTGTCTCTGACAGTACTAGAGCTGATTCTCTAAACACTGACCATTTGTCCCTACTGAATCAGCTACCACCTTCCTCATGGGCAAAATCTTCAACCAATATTGGTAAAATTCACAGCACACCTCTCATCAAGATTCAAACAGATCCCTCAAAACCTCTCCCCAGAATTAAATACCCTAAAAGTAAAGAAGCCCTTCAAGGTGTAAAGCCCATAATAGAGGACTACAAGGCTCAAGGCCTCATTATCCCTTGTACTAGTCCCTGAAATATTCTCGTTTTACCTGTGAGAAAACCCAAGGGCCAAGCGCAGAGGTTTGCCCAGGACCTCCAAGCAATAAACAACATTATTATCCCTCTACACCTTGTTGTTCCTAACCCTCATATGCTACTAACATCCATTCTCATTGGAAGCAAATTCTTCACTGTAACTGATTTATGAAGTGCATTCTTTAGCATTCCAGTTGAGGAGGGTGGTCAATACCTTTCTGCCTTCACTTGGGAAGAAAACAAGTCACCTGGACAGTAATGCCTCAGGGTTTTACTGAAAGCCGTTCTTATCTTTCACAAATCCTGAAGGCTGATCTGGATGATATAAAGCTCCCTAGAGGCTCTACTTTGTTGCAACAGGTGGACAATCTGCTTCTTGACTCTCCCTCCCAAGCCTCCTCACAGGAAGACAATATCCACTTGCTAAAGCTTTTAGCCTTAAAGGGACAAAAGGACGCCAAAGAGAATTGAAGTTTGCCCAAACCCAGGTTCGATATTTAGGGGATCTAATATCACAACAAGGGCTACATTGAGATCCAGACAGGCTTCCCTGTATCCTAAGTTCCTAAAACCCAAAACTAAGCGCCAACTGCGAGGTTTTCTCAGGCTAGCTGGTTACTGCTGAAATTGGATTCCAAATTTCTCTCTTAGGGCCAAACCTCTACGTTTTACTAAAAAACAATAACCCCAACCCAACTTTATGGGAAGAACAAGACAACATAGCCTTTAAGGCCTTAAAGGAGAGTTTGATAAACCCAGCTGCCCTTAGACATCCCAATTATCAGATTCCCTGTTCCTTTTTGTATATGAAAAGGAAAAGAATGCCTTTGGAGTACTCATCCAAAAACACAGGGATCACCATTGACCCACAGAGTGTTATAACCAGCAATTGGACCCTTCCCTTGCCTTAGAGCCACTACTGCCACTACCTTTTTGGTTAAGACCACTGAAAAGATCATTGTGGGATCCCCCTTAACCATTTTTGTACCTCATGCAGTGGAAGCCCTCCTGAATTCTCATCATACTCAATATATTTCAGTCAGTGACCTGACCTCCTAGGAAATCCTTTTGTTAACTGCTCCTCACATAACTCTTTTACACTGTAATAACCTTAATCCTACTTTCTCCCCTCCGTTACCTACCAAGTCCCTCATGACTGCTTAACACTGAGAGATCACCTCCTGACTCCTCACGATGATCTGCAGGAAACTCCTTTGGGTAATGTGACTTTTCATCATTCACTGATGATTCTCATGTAAAAAGTGACAATGACAAATACTGTGCTGGGTGTGCTATTGCAACTTCTTTTGATATCACTGAGGCAGCACCTTTACCTGCAGCACTTTTACCTACAGCTACTTCGGCCCAACAGGCTAAACTATACCCTCTTACACTTGTACTTTAGCCAAGGGCAAAACTGCCAATATTTATACTGATAGTAGATATGTTTTAGGAGTAGCTCATGATTTTGGAATGTTGTGGAAGCAACATGACTTCCTTAATTCCAGCAGAAATAAAATTAAAAATGGCCCCCATGTTCAGGAATTATCGGATGGTATACTTTTATCTGCTGCTTTAGATATTATTAAGATTCTGGGGCATTCTAAACTTGACTCTCTGGAAGTTAAAGAAAATCACCTTGCTGACATTTCTGCAAGGAATGCAGCCTTTAAAGAAACCAACAACGGCCAAGCTTCTGTCATGCTCCAAAGGGATATTTCTCCAAATCATAACTTAGAAAAACTGACTAGAGAAGCCCAAAATTTGGCCTTGGAAAAGGAAAAACAAGATTGGAAATTCAACAATTGTTGGTTTGATAAAAAAAGAAAGCTCTGGTTAGGACCAAATAACAACCCAGTCCTACCCGAGACTAAAATTCCCACTCCTAACCACTGTACATGCATTTTTAACCTACTGACAAAATCATAACATTCATGAATTAATATTGGTGGGGAAATACTAACCAGGCCACAAAAAGTACCTACCTCACTTGTCCACAATACAATCCAGGGAAGCCTGTTTGTATTGCTCCCAAACATTTTAAACTGCCTAATGGACCATTCGAGGCTTGGCAAATGGATTTCATACAACTTCCCCTGTCTCATGGATAAAAATATGTTTTAGTCATGGTTTGTATGTTTTCTCACTCAAGTGAAGCCTTCTCTTGCAGACAGGCTACTGCCTCTCTGTGGCTAAAGTCTTTTTGGAAAGGATTATCCCTCCCTGGGGAACTCCTCTCAAACTGTATCGAGATCAAAGAACCCATTTTATGTTCAGGTACTTTGACAAGTCTACACTGTTTGGCTGGTTTTACAACCTTTCCCTGTGCTTACCACCCTCACTTCTCTGGTTTATGCACTAATGGCATCACTAAGACTCAATTGGCAAAATTTGTAAAGACCCTTCAAAAACCTTGGCCAAAATCATAACCATTGGTCCTTCTAAATGTCAAATCCTCTCCCTTTGGAACTCATAAACTCTCACCCTTTGAGACAGTCACAGGATGCCCAATGCACTTGGCTCCTGCCTCTTTTGATACACAGCTGATAAAAGGAGATATACTCCAATATCACAAAGGCCTAATTGCTTCATTAAACATAACCTTATTTTGAGTCAGCCCTGATGGCCTAGTGGTTAAAGTTCAGCACGTTCCACTTTGGCAGCCCAGGTTCAGTTCCTGGGCATGGAACCACACCATTCATCTGTCAGTAGCCATGCTGTGGCAGCGGCTCACATAGAAGAACTAGAAAGACTTACAATTAGAATATACTACCATGTACTGGGGCTTTGGGGAGGAGAAACAAAAAAAGAGAGAGAGGAAGATTGGCAACAGATGTTAGCTTAGGGCGAATCTTTCCCAGAAAATAAATATAATAAAATAAAAATAAAAGGAGTTATCTGTTAAAATTTTTTTTTTTAATTTTAAAAACCCACGTTTTGGTAGAGGAATCTTTTCACAGTGCACTCCAGGGAGACGAAGACCTTAAGCATCACACTTTGCAACCTGGAGATTTCATCTCCTGTAAAAGACAACTCCAGAAGCACTCTTCAACCTCACTGAAAAGGCCCCTACCAGGTACTGTTAACTAACTCGAGCCATAAAACTCCAGGGAATAGTTTCTTGGATTCACATGACACACCTAAAGACAGCACCAAACCCTGACTGGACATGCACATCATCTGGTGACCTGAAAGTAAAGATTTCCCAGAACTGAAGCAGACAACATCTGAGAAGACAGCTTTCCTAAGCTGTTCAGACCAGGCCTATTGGAAGTTTGTCTGCCAAACCTATGATGATGACATAACACCTCAGATGATCTCTAATGCCTATGATCTTGATAAAACATGGACTTCAGACAAAAAGTGCTTGAGAGTTCTCCCTCCTACCCCTCCTTGTTACTCAGATGTGGCCACAATAAGTTTCCAATCTATGCAATTTCCCTCCAATGTGGGACATGACACCTAGGAAATGTCCTTCCTGGCATCAAGGGACAAAAGGCTGCTGAAACCAAAAAAATCTAACTCGATCAGTGATACTTTCAGAGAAAGATCTCGATCAAAAGGGGAAAATGTGAAAATTAATAAACAGAAACTTTGATAAATTGAAGTCAGGAGGCCAAAAGTGGTAGATCTCATGCCCTAAGTCAACAGCAGAGCCCAAGAAGAAGAAAGACTTCCTCTTCTTGACTGGCAAGAAGCTCGGCCAATGAGAGACTGTCACAACTCAGCCAATGAAAACTCAAGCTCTTTGTTTACAAATGCCCTCCCAACATCCTCTTCCCCTCTATAAAAGAGCTTCTCCTCCCAGTGCTGTGGGGGACTCATGAGTGGCTTGCCATGGTTGCTGACCCCAAACTGCAATTCTTTACTAATCTCGAACAAACCCATTTTTGCTGGGAAAATAACTGGCTATTTGTTTAAAGTGAATGCTCTCTTTTAAATTATGAATCTATTAATATATAATTTTAGAAATAGAAATCAGAAAATCCAAATTAGCACCTGTCTCAGTGTAAGCAATCTAACATTTGTCCCTTGTTTCCTTAGCAGCTAAAGTTTAACTGCCAAATGAGTAAAATACCACCTGCCATATCCACTTAGTTTTCATGAAAATAATACATATAGTTTTTAAATATAAGATATTATTAATACATATAAAAGTTCTAAATGAAGTAAACGTGATATTAGTTATTGTTCCTATAGCAACATTAACTTTCAATAGTTTTCTCTTGATAAATGCAAAATCACACTAGAGATTAGGGTAATACCCATTAAACTGGGACAAAGCTTAATCACAGCTAAGTCTATGACATAAATCTTTATTTTTATTTTGGAAGGCTTATAAAGTTCTTGAATGGAATTATAACTGTAATCTGCAATAGTGTCCAAATTAGAAATAAAAATGAAGAATGTGTATTTATTTAGTTGCTCACTAGTTAAATACAAATTGTAGAGTGCCCCCATTTAAATCTCTTCTTTTCCACCAATTTCCATTTCCAAAGTCCAAAGGACAAACAAATTAGAGGGATAAGTGAAATTAGAGGAATGTGTGGGGAGAAGAATCTCTTCCCTTATCCTTCTACCTCAAATGCTGATGTTACTTTCTGGATGCACATTAATTACTTTACAGTAGTTACAATTCTAACTGCTTTCCCACTTTAGGCTGTGTTTTTTATTCTTTTTTGTGTGTGTGTGAGGAAGACCAGCCCTGAGCTAACATCCATTGCCAATCCTCCTCTTTTTGCTGAGGAAGACTGGCCCTGGGCTAACATCCATGCTCATCTTCCTCTACTTTATATGGGACGCCGCCACAGCATGGTGACAGGCAGTGCGTCGACAGGCGCCCGGGATCCAAACCTGCGAACCCCGGGTTGCCAAGCGCGAACTAAACCACTGCGCCACCAGGCGGCCCCCTCTGTTTTTTATTCTTATAGATGAAATACAGATTGAAAATGAAAAATGCAAAATAAATCAAAGTGAATAGAAAACCAAAATTATCAACCAACATTAACCAAAGTAAAAGTTCTTTGCAGATATCAACACACAAATAAATTTTCCCAGCTATTTTAATAAGAATAAAATTTCATTAAAATTTTCTAGCTATACCTTTATGGAATATATTTGTGGAATTTTCTTACCAGTATTTTTGAATACTACATGAGTTGGTCTATCCTTCATTACAAGATCCAAAGCTGACAAGCCTTCTTTATCTTGAATATACAGACTAACACCATGCTAAAAAAAAAGAAAAAACATGTATGTGTATATATATGTATTTTAACCATGTACCTATAATCAGTGATTTCTGATTTTCATATATCAAAAAGTCAGATTATCAAGCCCATAAATACATTAAAAAAATAAACATGTAATAACAATTATCTCCTATGCTCACATACATTTTTTTCTCACACATGGAACAGAACTAAGAGAAACCAAATATCCAATTCCTGGTGGAATAAGGACCAGAAAATATGTGAAAATAAAATAAATAACATTTAAAATCAAAATGAACTAGATGTGAAAATTCTCCATGGGGTCTGGTTGCCTAGAAGGCCCTAGCTCTGAGCCTGTGTCTATGTGTATGTGCACAAACACACACACTCTTTGCATTTAAAGAGCCATACTCTATGTCCAGGTAAGGGCTGTAGAGATTTCAAGGCAATGGCAGAACAAAACTTATATTAGGATTTACTGTTTATGAATATAATGTGATCACCTATGCCCCATCACTTTCTGCCTTGAATTTTATTATATCTATTATTGACATTAAGACAATTATATTCTTTTATTTCTATTTGTGATATATATTTTTTCATCTTTCCAATTAAATTTTATAGCGTTATTTAATTGTGGCCTCTTATAAATCACATATAGTTAGACAGTATCTAAAAAAAAAAAATCTAAGAATGTGTGTATGTCTATTTTAAGGATGAATTTAAAGTAATCTGCAGTTCTGTATCTCCACAATTCAAATTCAAACAAGAAACAGAACATTTTCTGTCCCACTTGTCTAAGGCAGTTAGCACACCCTATCCCTACCACCACATTTTCTGTCTTTTAAAACACAATGGGGGGGGGGGGTAAGACAGAAAGCAACGTTCAATTCATATTATTGTTACTTCATTAAAGTTTTTTAAATATAAAATGTACTCCTTTTCAAGAATAACTTTTAGTATTTGCTGATAGTTTAACGAGATATTCAACAATTATTTAGACTTATCTCTATTTTAACTGGTGCAAGTCATCACTGCCTGTCCAGACATACATTTTACCTGAGTAGTTACAGGCTGAGATGACCATAAAGTTTTAAATTCTAACTGTGATATGCTCGAATACTCTGTTTTGGGTTAGTTAGGAAAGAGAAATCTCCTCTTATCTTGTAACAATGGATTCCTAATAAACTAAAATCAATTCTAACTTTGGTGTGTTCCAGGTGGTTATAATACTTGATTTTCACAGGACTGTCAAAGAACAAAAAATGCTCAAGTTAGTGAGCTAACAAGTAAAACAAAAATCAGAAGTGATCTAAGATTTCAATAAATTTAAAATTGTATGTTGCCTACTAATTTAAAAAAGTTAGATATAATAAATCCATGTGGGAAGACCTGAACTTGGCCTTTATAAGAGTTAGTAAGAAGGGCAGATTCCAGGGCAGAGTATTCTAAGCTATGAATTTGACAAATAGGATCCCAGGAATTTAGATCCCTGGAGAGTTTATTTTGCCAGTTTTATAAATTTGTCCTAAACTTTATATATACCAACTGGACCCTAGTAAGACTACATATATTTGCCTCATCCTAAGTAGCCCCAACTCCATAAAGGACTATAGACTTTTTCTGCCTTTGGAGCTCTCTAGATACAGCGGGCTCTGACACTTTCTATTATGCTCATCTTAAACTCTAAAGGTAGTGGGACCAGTGTGTGGTCTATACGTAAAGATCAACTCTTCACATACCCCAAAACAGTAGGTAAACTCATTAGCTTATTAAATAGCATCTAAGTATATACCACGCTTATAAGCCTGAGCACTTCATGCCAACACTCTACAACAAGGAGCAGATGGACTTTAGACAACTATTCCACTAAAAATCATTGGTAATACTATTGGAGATGTCTGTCTGAAAATATAGAGAACTGTTTTTGCTTTGACTGTGTACCCCAAAAGCAAAGCATAAGATAAATATCCCCTTGGGAAGAGATCCCAGAGAGCAGTAATGAGGGACCAGGAGAGTAAATCAAGGAAGGAGGAAAAACAAATACAAGGATGTGTTATCGAGTAGGCCACTGCTAAGGAGGCTTTTGCATGATCCTGCCTGGATATTCTGGGAACCTTATAACATAAATCACAGAATAATTGTCCAGTCAAGGGATAAAAGGGGAAAGTATTTACCACTGGTTCCCATTCTTCATTAACCAAGAGTTGTTCTACAAAGGCTTGAACTCTCCTGTACTTTTAGCTGGTCATGCACGAGTGCCAAGCCCTGGGGCATAAAATAAGAGGCAGTACATACTAAAAACCAGGTGCAGATTATACCTACACCAAGCTGCTAGAAGCCTGTGCACAACTGGTCACTACAGCTGTGGCTGGAATAAGAGGTGAGGCCAAGATGACACAAAGTGGTTCAGCAGAACAGAAGTACCTGATGCTCTAATCTTTCCAAACTGGCTAAGAGCTAAGGTGAATGAGTTTAATACGGCTCTCTGGCTACTGCTGCTCATATATACTGCCAAAAAAGGCAGGATCAAAAGACTATCTTGAGACTACATAATTTCCAGTGTGGTAAAATAGGAATGTTTTCTACTCTCCTTATTTCAAGCCCATTATTTAAAGCTTTCATAATACTTTTGGATAAACTGACTAGATGCCCTCCTACTAGAGAAAACAGAAAAATAAGCATTCTTTTATAGTCAAATGACATGGTTTTAACATCTAAAACTAGGAAGAGTTTTAATAACAAGTGGTCCTGCTATCTAATTATCTCAGGGTATGGGGTGGGGGGTGGGACTTCAGATCAGTTATTCTACTTCAGTTTGAGGAGATTTGTTTATTGCTCATAATTTGACAGATAATTATGTTATTCTGGTTCATGACTTGGTTCTCTATTCTATCTGATATCCCTCATAGCTTTTGCTTAGGTTACCATAGTTGGTTTCTGTTGCATGAAAAAAGAACTCTAATATACCAATATTTATTAAACACCTTCCTATTTATTTATCTGGTTTTGGTCTATCTCCTACTAGAATAAAAACTCAAAAAAAAAAAGCATTCTGTCTTGTTCATTACAATACTCCTAGCACCTAGATTACTGCCTGGCACATATCAGGCATTCAAACAAAAATTTGTTCCAAATACTTTACGAATAGTGTATTATTCCATCCACACAGTTAGTTCTTCTATTTACAAATGGGAAAAATGAAAGCAAGTTCTTCCAGAATAGTAATATAAGTAAACCAGTATTTAAAAACAATGGTATAGCGATAATAGATATAGCAGGAACCTACAAGCATAAACAGTCTTTGCCAGCCATGCATAGTGTCATGGAATCAAGTAGCCAGAGAAAAGCTGCATAAGACATGCTGTCTCTACTCCAGCTTTTGGTAGACAACAAGTTTCTGCTAAGGTTTTTTTATCCTTAGCTACAGGGAACTGATAGTATGGGTGTATATTTATCATATATTTTGGCACTTAATTAAAAAATTTTATAATTATAAAGTTTTTATCAAACGCAATTCATTTAAAATGTGTATTTGTATATGGTCTCTTCCTGCCAATCCAAAATACCTTCAGTGCTATAGTTGTCATCAGAAGTGGAACTGACATGAACACCCCATCAGTGCAGTCCTTCCAATTAAAGGAGTGTTGAAAGGCCAAAGGAAAGAAGGAGATACCAAACAAGTGCAGACAGCTTAGGACACATGAATACTAAACGGAGGAAAGAGGTTTCTATGGGAAAATTTTATCAGTGGAATGCATCCACTGTTAGGTATCTATCACTGATCAGTAGGACTCCGATGATGATAAAAGACAGTCAAGCCAAGGGCAAGGTAGTCCAAGGCACAAATTTCCCGGCTTCTCTTAGCCAAAGGGGTAAGAATGATTGAGAAATTCTAAAGGGAAATGAAAGCCCAAAAGGATAGAAGGTCCAAAATTCAGGCCAAACCCTATTTCAAACTGAAGCCCCAAATCCTGACACCTGAATGGAAACCCCTAGGATAGTAGAAAAGCCAAGGACCCTCTCAAGCTTGACAGGATTGGCAGCCATCCATTTTCAAGCAGAAACTGGAAAAAAGCTGATGTTTTAGAGGTGGAAAAGGGTAAGAGTACAACTGGTAGATGCTTTAACCCATGCTAACCAAGTTTTCTCTATAAAAAAGACTACAGTAAGGGAATTAAACCAATACCCAAAGGTTTTGATTTAAGGTTTTTAGATTTAAGAGGAACTAACAGTACTATTAATAAACTTAAGAAAAGCTTTTTATTCACTGAAACTCCCTGAAAAAAAAGGGGAAGGTACTATTTTTATTCTCTTTTTATAGATGAAACCAAGGTTCAAGATTTAATAACTTGCCCGAGATGACTCATTAAGTAGCAAACCTAGCTAGTTTAGTCCCAAAAAAGGATATTTTACATTAATACATATTGAAAATTATTTTGATCAGTAAATGTTACTATGTAAAAACCACTATGTAAATAATTTTTTAAAAGTCAAAAATAGATGAGGACACCAAAGATAAGCTCCCTAATGTGACCACAAGTTCCTTGAAGACAGGACTGTTTTGTTCTTCTCTGGGTCCTCCACAATCATGACAAAATGTCTATACAAAAGAATATTGTTCACTTTAAAACTCATGACTTCTAATAGTGAGTTTTTAATTTGCATTCATTAGTGAAATGACATTGGGGTATACCTCAAAACACTTCATTATTTGGCTATACAGTACAACAAACCCAGATCTAATCTACTCGATGAGAAATTTCAAATAAGCTGATTCTAATTTTTAAATATTTTAGAACTATAAACACTTTATCCTAGTCAGATAATAAGTAAATATAGTACTCAAAAAACAGAGTCCCTAAATGATGTATTTCAATAACTAGTGCCCTTTTAAAGTAGCTAATAATATAGTTACAAAAAGTAAACCGTATTTCTTAAAAATACCAAAAGATACATAGTGCTGACTAAATGATAAAATGTCTAGGATTTACTTCAAAATAATATGGGATGGAGAAAGGCAGTGGGGACATACATAACACAAAATTGGTCAATAGTTCATTATATATTGTAAACTTTGGTACATGTTTAAAATTTTACATCATAAAAAGTTTAAATAAAAAGGATATATGGAACGTGAATTCTAAAGATGAGTTATAATAGTAAAAGATATCAAACAATTGATAAGAACAAACTCAAATCTTATTTTGGAAAGTTAAGTGGAGTATATGAAAAAGATTAAGAAAAACACATGCCAGACCAAATAGTTTTAAATAAACACATGACACTTACCTTCAATAGAGACCAAACACAATCAATATGTCCATAAAAAATGCTTCTGTGTAAAGCTGTCCATCCTGACTCCTTGTCCTTCACCAACAGATCCACTCCTTTCTCAATAAGCCAATCTAACACTTCTTTCTTTCCACAGGAGGAAACAAGGTGGAGGGCATTTCTGCCAAAAGCATCCTTGATAGTTGCAGCATTGTAACAATGACTGGAGAGAAAGGCCTTAATTTGGTTTTCACTCCCCTTTGTTACCACAGAAAGGACATCCAAAGCATGCTTCAGGGACTGACACTTTGATGTGCAGTCAGGGATGGAAGAATTCATCCTGATTGTTTTTATACTGCTTACTTCTTCAGAATAGTCAGTTAAGACTAATTTTAAAAATTGAAAAAGCCAGGACACAAAGGTGCTATTCAGAAAGATTTATAGAGAATATATGGCCTGTTTAGGATTATAATTTAAATCCTCATGGCAAGACTATAAAACTATATATCTTTGTACAATTTATTTTGGCACTTAAATCAAAAAATTATAAATAGCTCTATAAAGTTTATATCAAATACAAGTTCTTTATTTAAAAAAAAAAAACTTTCCACAGTTTATTAATTATTCCTGGAGTCAAGCACCAAGGGGGAGTGAGGAGGGGAACTCCCCCTCCACACTGTCTGATCCTTTTAAATATCCATAATTGCAAGGGTGACCTATAAAAGAAGAGAAAATAAAAAATACAAAATTTATCTCTCATTCTCCTAGGTACTTTATAATACAACTACCTCCATATTTAAGTGCCCCTAATTCCTATCTCAGGGAAAAAAAAAAGTCTATCGACTTTTCACCTTCACATCTATAGTTTTCTATATCTACGTCAGTTATCCTCACCTCTTTTTTTCCAGTCTCATGTTTAAGGTTAACCTCTGTGTCTGTATCTAGAGTCCACCTCTTTCCTTCCAGAACCTTCAGTCCTTCTCTCCTTATTTTTACACTCTACTAGCTATGTCCCCACAAGCTATAAACACACTTAAATCTATCATCTTTATAGGAATCCCATCCCAAACCTTTACTCCTTAAAACTATATCATCATCATGACCACCATCCACTGCCACCACAACAATAACCAACACTCTCATCATTTAGTTTTCACTAAGAGCCAGGCACTGTGCTAACATTGTTCTCTCTGCCTGGAAAGTCCTTCACCATAGGAGAAGATGACAATTAAACAAAAGGTATCAAAACAACTAGATAGCTGTCTGGAAAAAAATAACTTTACTTATTTTATACCTTATACCAATATAAATTCCAGATGAGTCAAAGACAAACATAAAAATGACACCATAAAAGCACTAAATGAAAACACAGCAGACTCTTTTTTATAATCTCAAAGCACAAAAGGCCTTTCTAAGTATGATCTGAAATCTAAAAGTTATAAAATAAAAGATTAATAAATTCAATCAGTTTAAAACGTACACACAAAAAATTTTAAGAG
The DNA here is from genome assembly GCA_031878705.1 of Tapirus indicus. NCBI lineage: Eukaryota > Metazoa > Chordata > Mammalia > Perissodactyla > Tapiridae > Tapirus > Tapirus indicus. Next base: position 9,286,557 of record CM062933.1, read on the forward strand.
AAAAATCTTCCTCAATAAAGTCACTACAAATCATTAAGAGATCAACAGAATAAAAGTCAAAGAGTATGACTACATTTCTCAAAAAAAAGAAAATTTAATTGGACTTTTAAAAAGAAAACAGGCTAACCTCTCTCAAAAGAAATGCAAATTAAAACTATAATGAAATACCATATTTTATCTATCAGAACAGCAAAAAGGTTGATATTAGTATAATTGACAAGGTTGTGGGAAAATAGGAACTCTACTGTGGTAACAGTATAAATTAGTACAACTTCTATGGACAATTTAGTAGCATTTATCAAAATGTAAAATACACATTCTTTTTGCCCCCGTTTTACTTCTGGGAATTTATCCTGTAAAAATAAATCCATGTATGATTTGGCATAAGTACAAGAACATTCACTGCATCACTGTTTGGAATAGTAAAGAGTGGAAAAAAATCTAAATAGTTAAAATTAATTATGGTATGTCCATGCAGTAGAATATTATTCATGTATCAAGAATAAAACAGCTGCATATTTTCTGATATGAAATAATCTGCAAGATATATTATAAAAGATCTTTTAAAATGAGTGCATTTGTAATCCCATTTGAGAAAAATATATATGTATATACATGTTTATCCTTGAATATGCATGAAAGATGTCTAGAATAATACACAAGAAAATGGTTAACAGTGGTTGCTCTGGGGAAGAGCACCAATTGTTGGAAACAGGAATGGAAGGCAGACTTGCTTTTGACTATGAACCCCTTTTTAATGCTTTTCCACGTGCATGTATACCTATTCAAAAATAAATGTCTAAAAAATATAAATAAATGCTAACATATTGATTAGAGAGGCTGTAGGAAAATAGAGAAAACTCAACCATCATATATGAGCTTCTAGCTTCCTTTTTTCCAACATGCTACTTTGTCTGCTTTGCCCCATTGAGATCTGGAGAAATGAAATATCATGTGTCAACTATTTGATAAACTACTATTCTTCAGTTTCTTCACTTTCTGTTAGAAAAGTACCTATCAATATATTAGAAATCTTGTATCTAGAGCAGACTACTTTACACCAAGCATTTCTCCACCATCTTTTTATTTATCATCTCCTAATTACTTATCTTCTTTCAGTAATTTTGTCCTCTGGAGTATGTGTGTGTGAGTGTGTGTGAATGTGTGTATGTGTGTGTGTGTGTGTGTGTGTGTGTGTGTGTAAGACCAGCCCTGAGCTAACATCAGTTGCCAATCCTCCTCGTTTTTGCTGAGGAAGCCTGGCCCTGGGCTAACATCCATGCCTACCTTCCTCTGCTTTATATGGGACGCCACCACAGCATGGCTGACAAGCAGTGTGTCAACCAGCAACCGGGATCCAAACCCGCAAACCCTGGGCTACTAAACTGCGAACTAAACCGCTGCACCACTGGGCCGATCCCTGTCCTCTGGATTTTAAATGAGTAGTCAATCTACTCATGATGTCTAGATTTTAAAGCTTTTATAGTAGAAATTCTATACAAATTCCCTTCTCCCAGGTATCAAACTATCACAAACACTTAACAGAACACACAATCTTAAAATTTGTATGGAACCACAAAAAACCCCAAATAGACAAAAGAATCTTGAGAAAGAACAAAACTAGAGGCATCAGTAAGTTCGTGCACTCCTCTTCAGCGGCCCAGGGTTCACAGGTTCAGCTCCCAGGCACGGACCTATGCACTGCTAATCAAATCACACTGTGGCAGGCATCCCACATATAAAGTAGAAGAAGATGGGCACAGATGTTAACCCAGGGCCAATCTTCCTCAGCAAAAAGAGGAGAATTGGCAACAGATGTTAGCTCAGGGCTAATGTTCCTTACCAAAAAAAAAAAAAACCAGACACACACACCAATGGAACAGAATAGAGAGCCCAGAAATAAATCCACACGTATATGGTAAATTAATTTACAACAAAGGAGCCAAGAACACACAATGGGGAAAGGGCAGTCTCTTCAATAAATGGTGCTAGGAAAACTGGACAGCTACATGCAAAAGAATGAAACTGGACCACTGTCTTACACCATACACAAAAATTAATTCAAAATGGATTAAAGACTTGAACATAAGACCTGAAACTATAAAAAATCCTAGAAGAAAACACAGGCGGTAAGCTCCCTGACATAGGTGTTGGCGATGAGTTTTTGAATCTGACACCAAAAGCAAAGGCAACAAAAGCAAAAATAAGTGGGATTACATCAAACTAAAAAGCCTCTGCACAGCAAAAGAAACCATCAATAAAATAAAAAAGGCAACCTATTGAATGGGAGAAAGTATTTGCAAATCATATATCTGATATAAGGGGCTGAGACCCAAAATGTATAAAGAATTCATACAACTCAATAGCAAAAGAAAAAATCCAATTAAAAAATGGGCAGAATATCTGAATAGGCATTTTTCCAAAGAAGACTTACAGATGGACAACAGATATATGAAAAGATGCTCAGCATCACTAATCATGAGGGAAATACAAATCAAAACCACAATGAGATATCACCTCACACCCGTTAGAATGGCTATTACCAAAAAGACAAGAAATAACAAGCGTTGGTGAGGATGTGGAGAAAAGGGAACCCTTATGCATTGTTGGTGAGAATGTAAATCGGGGAAGCCACTATGGAAAACAGTATGGAGGTTCCTCAAAAAATTAAAAACAGAACTACCATACCCAGCAATTCCACTTCTGGGTATTTATCCAAAGAAAATGAAAACAATAACTCAAAAAGATATATGCACTCCCGTGTCCATTGTAGCATTATTTATAATAGCCAAGATACAGAAACAACCTGAGTGTCCACTGATGGATGAATGGATAAAGAAATGGTGGTATGTATACAATGAAATATTATTCAGCCATAAAAAAGGAAGAAAATCCTGCCATTGGTAACAATATGGATGGACCTTGAGGGCATTATGCTAAGTAAAATAAGTCAGACAAATACTGTATGATCTCTTTTATATGTGGAATCTAAAAAAAACCAAGCTCATAGATACAGAGAGCAGACTGGTAGTTGCCAGAGGCGGAAGGCAGGGAGGTGGGAGAAATGGGTGAACTGGTTTTTTTTTTTAGTTTAAATAAAGAGAAGAAATTTTTTAAAAATACTTAAATTCCCCAAAATATGTTTTCATTTCATTTTTAAAATACTTTGCATGACAGATAAAAACAGTTATAAGAAGACTATTCAGAGGGACATACATCAGTTTACTATATGTAAGGGGAAACCTCTGTGCACCAGACCTAGATATGAAACATTCCAAATCTGCATTTTCTACTCCCATTTCAAAACATGCTAAGAGTCAGAAGTCCTAAATCTAACTAGTCCTTAACTACTCTGATTTCCCCATCTGGAAATGACAGCACAGAACAAGATGATTCCTAATCCTTTCTAGCTCCAGTTCTGATTCTACTAGTCTATACATTTTATAATTTGATATAGTCTTTATAAAAACCATCCCCACCTTAAAGTACTGATTTGAACCAAAAACAAAGTGTTTGCTGACATAAAGAAAAGGGCACCAAAGCCTCAAGTAGTTTAAAATGTTAAACCTGGAAAACATGATACATGGCAAAATAGTCACATGCAGTGAATTTTATTCTTTTGAGGCTCTAAAATGTTGCCATCTTTGTATTTTCAATTTATTTATAATACCTGAAAGAAACTACTTACTGGCGAATTACTCAAACTCCACATGAAAGAATTAAGGTACAACAGAAAAGAAGTCTCTAATTTGTTACTATATTTAAAGAGAAAAAAAAGAATATTAAATATAAGGGTGATACCATACTATAATATAGAGAGAGAAGCACAAACGCATACTGAACATAAATATTGAAGTGACTAAAAGCTAGCGTTTCTTAGAGTCTTATATATTTGGATTCAAATATAGCAATGCCAGCTGTTACCAGTTATGTAACTCTAAAAATTACATAATCTCTCCAAACCCTCATTTCTTCATCTGAAAATGGGAGACAATCCCACCAACCTCATAGGGTTACTGTAATGATAAAAAGAAACTGTTTACCATGGTGCCTGGCACCAAATATGCATTCAACAAATAGTAGCTTTTATCACTATTATTTCTTCAGTTAACAAAAAGGTAACAAATTTTAGTCCCAAAATTCATGTTTGAGCTTCAAAGTCTCTGCTACCTGGTTTCCGTGCATACTTCTCTAATTAAACTACACACACTAAGGTTACCAATGACCTCCAACTTGCTAAATACTTTTGGATACTTTCAGTTATCTTACTTGACTTACCTACTTTTGAGTCATTAACACCACATTCTCCTAAGGAATCTAGAAAGAGATACTGAAAGAGTATGGAGCTACTGAAGCATTTAAGCATGAGATCTCTCTCCTACCACTTCTTCCAAAGACATTATCCCTTCTCCTGACCTTTAAATGTTAGGCTTCCTCCATCCATCTTCAGTCTTCTTTTCTTCACTACTTCATATTCTCCCTGGATAATTTCAATCTCTTGCATGTCTTTAACTTTAACCTACATGCTCTTAATCCCCAAATCTGTCTCTTGCCCTCACATCTCTCCTAAATTCCAGGCCTAGTCAATGTCTAGTGCAAATCTTATTTATGCATTCAACAAATGCTTACTGAAGGCAAAGAAAGCAAAGGAAACAAATATTTATTAAGCATGTAATACATACTGGATATTTCACACCACAAAGAGGTTAAGTAAGCCACCCAAATCATATCACCAATAAAAGAGGAGTTAGAATTCAAATACAGATCTGTTTAACAACAAAGTACAAGCTATTTCTACTACACTACACTGCCTCTCTAGTGCATCCATAGTGGGTCACAAGGTACAGGGAATACAAAATTAAACAGGACTTAACTTTTTAGATAAAATGATAAAGTACAGGTTCATGGATAATAGATAATGCTTAAGTGAAAATACAGCTCATTTAACAACTGTATTGAATGAAAAAAACATTATTTATTACACAGTCTCCACCATCAAAGGGTCACAATTTGGTAGAGGAGACTGATTTTATCTAGCAAGAATAAAAATATATCATGATTATAAACCTATGGAAACTTACAGGAATGGGGAATGGAAAGAGGGATATAGGGAAGATTTTCCACAGGAGATGTATACACTAAGACTTAAGATGAGTTCACGTTTGTGTGACAAATTCAGGGTGGGTGGGCATTCGAGGCAGAGGGAACAGTAAATATAAAAGCACTAGAATCATCTTGGTCTATTCTGAAAATTCCAAGTAATTCAGAAGACTGAAATGAATGAATCCTAATATATACACAAGGATGGACCGGATTATGGACAGACTTACATGTCTTTCTTTAGGGATAAAGAAAGTGGGCAATTCAGAGACATATTTAGAATCTTGAATTGACAAGATGTGATAACTTGTAGGTTTTTGGCTTGATTACAGATAGGGCAGCTGGGAAGAAGAGTAAGGGGTAAAAACAGAAAAAACAAAACAAACTTATATGAACAAATAAAAATTAAAAGTGAAAGTTTATTTTATGTGATGAACATATTAAGTGATAATGGGAAATTGAGTTGGAGGAGTGTAGCCAGCCACAGGCAATTGTTCAGTCTTGAAAACTGGCCCACCACAAAGGTGTAAGCCAGTAGAGGTTGAGCCTTCAACAATGCCTCAAATTCTTCTGCCTATCCTTGGTTAACTGATCATGCTATTCTCTGACATATCCAAGCCCAAAATGAACCAGTATCTATATTTCATGTGTTAAGAATAGCTTTATGACCTTAGGAAGAGGATGCCATTTAGGCCTGGTGACCATGTAGCATATCAAGTTCAGACTCTAAATTCAGAACACCTGAGCTAGTAACCCAGGTACACCACTAACTAGCAAAATGACCCTGGACACATTACAATTTCCTAATCTTCAATTCTCTCACTTGTAAAAGGGAATAATAACTATTTATCTTCTGAATGGTTCTAGAAAATAAACAATTCATTCACATCTAAGCACCCAACAAATGTTAAGAAAAAGGGGAGGAAAGGCACATACTGGTATACAGATCAGAAAATGGCATACTCTATTAGAGTTCTTTCTGCTTGCAACGCTTTTCACCCAAAACTTTACAAGTCTGCCAACTTGCCCATGGCTTACCAACATATCTACCATCTTTTGAACTTTCACAGGAATAAGTGTAGTGCTTTACCTAAATTAACTAATTTGATCCTCTTTTCAGCCTCATTATTGCCCCGTATATATGATTACCTTCATTTTACATGAGGAAATTGATGTGAAAGTTTAGCCTATCCAAAAATCACACAGATAGAAAGGTGAACTCTAGACTCTACCTATTCTACCCTACCCAAACTGCTCTCTCAAAATGCAGTTAGGAAATCTTCATGAAAAGTAGAATAGTGTAGTAGAAAAAAAAAGTACCCTTATTTGTAGTCATAAGAATTGGGTTCCTACTATCTAAAACCTTGGTCAAGTAACTTAATCTCCCTAATCCTCAATTTCCTCATCTGCAAAATGATAATAACCTGCCACGTAACTGTGTACCTTGTCTACACATGAAGATTTTAAGCTCTTTAAGAAAGGAGAGAGGGGAGAATGTCATACTTCATATTTCTCACAAATTATAATATGTATTCAATAAGTAGGTTTATTTTTTAAGTGCTCTCTAAGACCAAAATATCTTCCCTATAAACTTGTATCTATAATAAATTCAAATAACTGTCACAAAGCTACAAATTATAGACTCATAATGAATGAATTTTAAAAATTGAAAATTCCTTCTGTAAGCCTTGAAAATAGTTCATATTTTAAAACACAAGCACTTACCACTTTAGAAAATTAATAATTTAGCTTTATCAATACTGTACATTAGTGTTTCCTCAAATAATCTCTTGGTACAAGAGATAGAAACTTCACTTCAATACTTTATCAATGCAATACCCAGTTTCACAATAGAAAAATTTCCCAAATTTTAGGGGGCAAGCACATCTCCAGATGGTGCAAAGAATTATTGTCCTATCAATGACACTAAACTAACTTTGATATCATTTATAGTAATTAATCAAATAATACTGAACTCCTTTATGTAACAGGTACATTCATTCATCGTCTATTGAAATTCACGGATCTGAAGCATGATGAGGGTTAAAAATGTAATAGATTCCTTACATAGAATTTAGTATAGTGAAAGCCCTCACTACAAGTTTTTAGAAATTTTTTAAAATAATGCAACAGTCATTTTTTTTAATTTCTTGAAGTAAACTCTACTTTGATTAAAGTTTCTGCAAATGTCTGCAATAAACTCTTTTTAGAAAATAGTTCTGTCTGCTCTCCTCTACCCTAGTATCAGCTTCTAAAACTAATAAAAATCAAGAAATTCAAACTAGTAAAAGGAGTGAAAAGATTAAGAGCAAAGAAACACCACTCATAAAAGTTACATTCTTTCAGTATTTCTGATAAATTTCGATTTTCAAACGCCCTACTTCGAGAAAAAGAAAACAAAAAAGAAGATGGTACATCAGTCTCTACTCCTGAAAAATATCTTGTCTGGCTAACACACTTGAAGTTTTCTCAACTACGTTGTTCAACAGGAGTCAAGGACGTCTTGGCTTACCTATTCCGCTGAACTAAAACCTTTTCAGAACCTGACATGATACAAGAACAAAAGGCTTCTATCCTCGGTCTCCCCCATCCCCCCTAAAAGGAACCGGTCCCTTTGCACACACTAGTCAATTCACACTAAACTTCGGTTAGTATCCCCAGAGGGGACTAAAACTGTGTGACCCCACGAAGGGGATAACGCCTCGAGAAATGGTTTCTAATTCAAGGCTCGAAAGGCAAGTGACACCGACAACTCTCCGAGACTAACCATGTCACCTCGCTGGAGGGCGTGTCAGGCAGGACAGCAACGTAGCGCCTGAACAGACCATTCATTAGCTGGGGGAGGCGGCGGAAAGGGGGCCGCGGGAGCCCGGCCACTCGGCCGGCCCGCGCCACCTCGCGCGAAGCCCGACAGCCTCGGCGCCGCTGGGACCCCCTCCCCACGGTCCACCCGCGCCACCGGCGTCCGCGGTCCCCCGCACCCTCCAGAAAGTGAATACTGTGCCGTCGCCCCCGGCTGATGGGAGGCTGTCGCCTCAGCCCGCACCGCACGGTCCGGCCGCGCCGAGCCCTCCCTCACCAGTCGCTAGATGAGAGTGCGCCAGTAGTCTCCGCGGGGTGGGCACACAGCCGCGCAGGCACTCATCCTTAGTGAAAGCAACAGGAGAAACCGAGCGGCGCCAGGAGGGGCCGGTCCCCAGACCCGGGTCAGCTCTGGAAGCGGCGGCAGCCACAGCCGCGACTACAGGCACCGGGAAGGGGGCAGGGAGAGAGGGACGGCACGGGCGGGACCCAGGAATAAGACGGGCGATGATTGGCTGGGCCTCGTTTATGCCTCCTGACGATTGGCTGGTGTCTGCCCAGAAGGTCTCGCGTGGCAGCACCTAAGCTGTGGCCTTTCCCTGGCGCCCCAAGGGAGCACGACCCTGCCGGCCTTGGGGCAGCCTGCGCAAGCCGGGGGCGGGGAAAGGCAGCGGCCGGGGACTCTAAGCCAACAGCCATGGTGGAAATGTCCCTTTCGGGGTCAGCCGTCGCCCAGGTAAAACGTCGCTCTCCTGGCAGCAGGAGACTCGGAATTCAGGATAAACCCGGGTGCAGAGACAGAGCTCTGGAGACCTGGTCCGGTGCCTTGGGCAGCCGGTCACCACGCAGCAGAAGCCAAATGCTTAGGTTTCTTGCACAGAAGAGAGTTTCCTCCCGTCGCCCCAGCAGTGGGGTCACTGGAAAGCCACAGGCGTTGTCTCGCGGAGACGCAGCCTCACCCCTCCCTGGCCCGCTCCTACACCCGGATTATCTGGGAGTCCCTCCCTTGGTCGGAATGTGTCACTGCCTTCTTAGATCGCTACTATGGGACCAGCTGCCGACCCGGTCACGCCACTCACCAGGTCACGCCACTCAGTGCCTGATGCCAGGCCTGCACTACGCTTTTTCCTCTTTAACTCTGCATCCAAGGGCCGTTTTAAAAGTGGTCGAATGAAAAAAATTAGGAAGGCAAGATAGTAGCGGATAATCGATACTAGAATAGGAATGGGAAACATGCTGCTGACGCATGCTTAATACAGTAGGCACTCAGTAAATGTTTGTTCAAGGAGAGGTGGTGTGACTCAGAACAAACAACTGAAGGAGTCAGGAGTTGGCTGTAGAGCTCTGCCACGTTGTCAGTTATACAGCCCACTTAGTCTCTCTCAGCTATAAAACAAGGAGTTGGACTAGATGTTTTCCTAAGGGCGGCCCCTTCAGCTTCACTCTTTTTTTTTTGTGGTCTTACGTGTGGAAGCCCAGAGCCACACAGCTGGTCAGTGAAGGGGAAAGGGAGAATAACTACCTTTCCTGCTGCCCTTCCCAATACAATGTTCTGTCTCTTTGCCCTTTATTCTAGGTGCTCTGCTTCCTACTTTGACATGTAACAAAAACCAGTTTGTAATGTAAAAACTGAGGGATTTTGAAAATAAACTATGTATGATGACTTTTATACTCACAAACAAAGAAGCCAGGAATGGCAAGTGAAGCTAATAATGTAAATATTAATGCATTGACCTTAGTTCAAATCTTTTACCTGTCTCTGGGTAAGTTAATTAGCTTTTCTGAAGCCTCAGTTTCCTCATTTGTAAAATAGGAGCAGTAATGCATTTTAGGATTGTGAAAATGTAATTATATAGATAGAGATATGTAGCACTTAGCAGAGTGCCTAGCACACCATGACACTTCATAAATAGTACCTGTTACTCTTTATAAATAAAGGATTATTTTCTAAGCAGCAGGATTATTCCAGCAGTCATTCATTCATTTTAACAATCGCCAAGTGCCAGGCACTTGTGGTAAACACTGGGGATCCAATAGTTAACAAAAACACATATAGACCAGGATAATCCCAAACATAAGAATAGATTATAACTTGTACAAGTACTGCAAGTAATACTATGGTAGATTTAATCTAACTTCCCAAAGAAGTGACACTTGAACTAAGATCGGAAGAATGGTAGGAAATAACTAGATGAAGCAGGAAAGAAAGAACATTCTAGGACAAGGGATGTGGAATTGCTCCCCATTTCCCTGGAAAATTAGGTGGCTTCAAAGATACTGGTTATTTGCAGGACAGAATATTGAAATGATTAGGAAATAGTACAAATGAAATACAGTTAAGTGAAAAATGCACTGTAGATGTGGTTAGGAGAGGAAGAGATCAATATTAGCCATTTCGTTTGTTTTTAAAAGAAAAATTTTGTTTGTGTTTACACAGAGAAGAAAGAAGAGATAGAAATATACTGATAACAATGATTATCTCTGTGTGGTGGGATTATGGGTGATTCTTAATTTCTATCATTTTGAATTTTGTCCTTTTTTTTTTCTTTGCAATAATTAAAAGTTACTTGATTGATTTAAAAATCAAAGTTTAGAAAAATAATTGACTGGAATTTGTCAAGTAGACTTAAAGGAAGAAATAAATCTAGAGATGGCTTTAGAAGATTGCAGTGATTTAGATGAGAAGTAGGAGAATAGTCCAGACATCAGGAAGGGAGTTTGAGATGAAGCCAGAAGAGAGCACTGCAGAAAAGTTTTTAAGCCACACTATTTGCAATAAACTCCCTAAATGCCATTCTTCTAAAGTAAATTAGTAATGCTATCCTTCATAATCAAAATGTATGGTACTGTCATTCAAGTTGTATAGAGATAAGGAATGTCAGCGCTGCCCCTACTTCAGCTGGTGACAGAAGAGAGAATACTATAACTTGTATGGTTGCAATGAGTCGAAACCTAAACCTGATGAGGCAAGAATGGTTATTACTAAAGGAGGGTCAGCAATGCACCTGACCTAGAGATATTGTTTGGCCTTATTTTCTTATACTCCAAACTGTCTTCCATGTGAGAACACGTGACTAGAAGCAGCATTCTGAAATACACCTCAGCTTTGCCATTAGGGAAGACAGCACTAAGCCCTCTGCCTCAAGCACAAAAATTCCAGGGACCCCTGATGTACTCATATTGGCTCAGATTAGGTGAGGAGTCAAAGGTATCATGACTGATAACTTCTAGTCATATGGTTGAAGCAGAGTGATGAGTAGTTCTCCAAAAGAAGGCGTGGTGCTGGGCAGATAAACAATAGTCCACTATAGGGTGTTTCTATACTATTAGAATATGGTCCCAACTGCATTCTTCCTACATAATGATTATCCTTCAAATCCTCACTGAGAAGAGGCCATCTTCTCCCAAATCTGTGAAGCCTTTGTTGGTGCCCTTCCCTAACAGTTATCACCTCTTCTCTACTACTTCTATAACTTATTCATATTATTGTGTCACACTGTATTGTTTTTAGATTAATTAGTTTTGCATGTGGGTGCAGTTAAAGCAGGGGCTCTGAAGGCAAACTTCCGGGATATAAAAATTTACTCCTTTCTTACTAGTTGTGAGACCTCAGACAAGTTACATAAACCCTCTAGGTTTCCTTAGTTTCCTCATCTCTAACACAGAATTAATAGTACTTCCTTCATCAAGTCTTTATGAAGTTTAAGTGAGAGGATATATGTAAAGCTCTAGTACAGCTGTTAGCACTTAATAAAAGTTGACATACCTGAACTCTTCTGTATGGATATATTTGTGTGAGAGAGTTTGAGGAATGGGATGGGGAGACACAAGGAATGACACACAAGATGGCAGTCTTTTAATATAACTTTAGAACTGGATAAGCTGGAAAGCAGAGGTCACCAACAAATCTAAAAATTCAAGGCAAATACTGGAGACATTCATGGCAAATTCAAAGCCTACATGAAACAAGCAAAACTTGTGAGAAATCAAACCTATGAATTTTGCAAGCTCAGCATTCTTTTGTAATCAGAACAATCTCATCTTCCCAAAATCTCTCTTCCCTTTACTGTGACTGAGAATTTGTGGTGTTCCTTTCTCAGACCATCTTACTTAGAATTGCATGTGTTCCTTCTTTGCCTAATTACATAATTAAACCAGGCTGTTGTCACAAATACTTCCTTAAAAACAAAATGAAGAAGAAGAAGAAAAGCAAGTTTGATTTAAGATGGCAGTCTGGACACACACTGCAGCCTTCTCTTAATGCCACAAATCCCTAGACCTGGCAGAAAAGACATATTTAAAATAATCAAATTCATAAATGCATTGGAAAACAAGTTTAGCTATTGATGATCCAGAACTCATGAGGGTTCCCTGAAAGATGGATAGGAGGCTAGATTGGACAGAAGAAAGGAGTGACAACCCCAAACAAGAAGACAGGGCCGCTGTGGAAGGTGCTAGCAGCACCAAAAGTGTTGCACATCTAGAGCTGGCTATCAGGAGCAGGAAGGAGTCCAGACTGAACCACAAAGTAATTAATTGGAGTATCACAATAGGAGCAGGTGACCCAGTTGAAGCTTTCCCATCCCCCCATCCCATGATAGCAACAGGGGTATCTGTCTCCAGGTGGAATATAGGACTTTTGGTTTAATAGATAGGACCGTGTTCTTGTGGCTGGTGAAACCTGGAAAAATCAGGAAACTTCTATACTCAGAACGCTAGCTACTAGCTCTTCCTATTCAGCCGCATGCCCCACCCCTTACTTATACCCCTAAAGAAAGACAGGGGTACCCCAACTCCTCGCAGGGAGAGTATACAACAGACATAGCCTCTTGCATGAACAATTTAAAAAAATAACCTCCAGTACACAGATGAGCACAAAACCAAGAATCAGCAAATGTTTGAGGAAAGCCATCATCTTGAGAGACATAAATTTACAGATCCAAAGAAGCTCAGCAAACCCCAGGCAAGATAAATACAAAGATAACTTTGCCTAAAAACATCATAGTCAAATTGCTGAAAACCAAAGATAAAGAGAAATATAAAAGCATTCAGGGAAAAGTGGATTATTACATAAAAGGAAGAATGATTTGAATCACCATGGATTTCACATCAGAAACTATGAAGACAGTAGGGAACTATCTTTAAAGAGTGGAAGAAACTGTCAACCCAGAAAATTCCTCTCAATAGTAAAGGCAAATGAAAATATTTTCAGAGAAATGAAAACTAAGAGAAGTAGTTGTCATCAGAACTGCCCCACAAGAAATGCTAAAGAAAGTTCTTCAGCCTGAAGGGAATGCTGCCAGATGGAAATTCAAACTTTCAGGAAGGAAGGAAGAACATGAGAAATGGAAAACATTCAAGGAAATACAGTCAGTCCTCATTATTCAGAGATTCCGTATTTGTGAATTTGCCTACTCACTAAAATTTACTGGTAACCCCAAAATCAGTACTCACAGTGCTTTCACAGTCATTTTGGGACATATGCAGAACAGCAAAATGTCTGAGTCACCCAGTGCACATATTCCCAGCACGTTCCCAGCTGAGGACAAACAAGGCAGTGCTCTGCCTTCCTGTTTCACCTCTCATGATGTAAACAGGTATCTTTTCATGGTCTATGTATTGCCAGGGTTTTTACATTTTTGTGTTTTTTCTTGATGATTTCACCTTTAAAATGGCACCCAAATGAGTGCTGAAGTCCTGTTGAGTGTTCCTACACCCAAGAAGGCTATAATATGCTTTATGGAGAAGATACATGTGTTAGATAAGCTTCATTCAAGCATCAGTCATAGTGCTATTGGCCATCAGTTCAATGTTAATGAATCAACAATATACATTAAATAAGGTGTCTTTAAACAGAAACACACATAAAACAAGGTTATGTATTGATCAGTTGACAAAAATATTGTGACCAGAGTCTCCCAGGAACCTAACTCTGTATTTCCCCTAGGAGTGATGGTTCAGTATTCATTAATGTGGTGTTTATGGCAACTGTATAGAATGTAACTACTGTAAATAATGAGAATCACTGCATCTAAAAGTTTATATTTTCCTAGCAATGCCTTTAAATACATATGACTTCAAAGCAAAAGCTATGATATTGCCTGTGGGTTTATAATGTATGTAGACATAATACAAATGACAACTATAGCCTAAACAACAGAGTGGAGGAGGTACATGGACCTTTACAAAACCAAGGTTTCTATATTTTATGCGAGTTTGTACAATACTAATTCAAGTATACTGTGGAAAGTTAATGATACATATTTTGATCCCTAAAGCAGCTGGTTACAAAAAAAAAAATTAATGCAAAGACGTATAGCTAAAAAGCCATACATAAATTAAAATTGAATTATAAAAAATGTTCAAATAATCCAAAAAAGGCAAAACCAGAAACAAAAATCAAATAATAGAAAATAAATAATAAAATGATAGAAATAAATCCAACCCTATCAATAGTTACATTAAATGAGTAAGTATTAAACAATCCAATTGAAAGGCAGAGATTGTCAGAATGAATTTAAAAAAAAAGACCCAAGTATATGTTACCTAAAATAGACTCACTTTAAATATAAAGAGGCAGATTGAAAGGAAATGGGTGGAAAAAGATGTACCATAAACATAATAAAACAAGAGTGGCTATTATAAAAGCAGAAAAATAGACTTTGAGACAAAAAAGTATTACCAGAGATAAAGAGGGATATTTAATAATGATAAAAGTGTCAATTTACCAGGAAGAAATAATGTGTATGTGCCTAATCATGAATATTATGTGCCTGATAACAGAACTTTAAAATACATGAAGCAACAATTGAGAGAACTAAAAGAAGAGATAGACAGTTTTATAGTCAGATCAGATTTTAATACCCATCTCTCAGCAATAGATAGAACAATTAAACAAAAATATTAGGAAACCCATAGGTGATTTGAACAATACTATCAACCACTTTGACCTCTGTGAAGGTTAACTTTATGTGTCAACTCGATTGGGCCACCAGGCTCCCAGAAGTTTGGTCAAACATTATTCTGAGTGTGTTTATGAGGGTGTTTCTGGATGAGATTAACACTTGGATCAGTAGACTGAGTAAAGCAGATTACTGTCTCTGATGTGGGTGGGCCTCATTTAATCCTTTGAAGGCCTAACTAGAACAAAAAGACTGAGTAAGAGGGAACTCGTCCTGCCTGACTGCCTTAGAGCTGGGATATCAGGGTTTTCTCCTGCTTTTGGACTTGAACTGAAACATCATCTCTTCCTGAATCTCAGGCCTACCTCTTTTCAGTCTGAACTTATCCCATCTGGTTCTCAGGCCTTCAGACAGAGACTGAACCTAGAACTACATCATTGGCTCTCCTGGGTCTCCAGCTGGCCGATTGCAGATGTTGGGATTTACCAGCCTCAATAATCACATGAGCCAATTCCCTATAATAAATAAAAATATATAAATAAATAAATAATATATATAATATATTATAAATACATATATAAATTCTGTTCTGCTGGTTCTTTTTCTAGAGAACACTGACTAATACAACCTCACTAATGTTTTTAGGTCCCCACATCCAATGACTGCAGAGTACATGTTTTTTGTGTGTGTGTGAGGAAGACTAGCCCTGAGCTAACATCCATTGCCAATCCTCCTCTTTTTGCTGAGGAAGATTGGCCCTGGGCTAACATCTGTGCCCATCTTCCTCTACTTTATATGGGATGCCACCACAACATGGCTTGACAAGCAGCGTTGGTCCTTGCCTGGGATCTGAACCTGCAAACCCCAGGCCACTGAAGGGGAGTGCATGAACTTAACTGCTACACCACCAGGCCGGCCCCCAGAATACATAATCTTTTCAAGTACACGTGGTCCATTTGACAAGGTAGACCATATACTGGATGTTAAAGCAAGTCTTAATAAATTTAAAAGGATTAGAATCACAAAGGAAGTTAGTATTTCATACTGAATGAAAATAAAAGTACAGCATATCAACATTTGTATGATGCAGCTAAAGCAGTGCTTATTTACAGAAATTTAGAGCTTTAAATACTTATGTTAGTAGAGAAGAGAGGTCTAAAATCAATGGCTTAAGGTTCCACATTAAGAAGCTAGAAAAAGAAAAGCAAAGTAAATTCAAAGTGGGAGGAGGGAAGAAAATAATAAAGATGAGCAAAAATCAGTTAAATTGAATATAGGCAAACACTAGGGAAAATTAGCAATGCTGAGAGTTGTTCTTTGAAAAGACCAACAAAATTGATAAACTCTAGTTGATAGAGTTAGTTGTCAAGAAAAAATAGAAATTGAGAACTCTCAATAATTTCAAGGGTTTGAGATTATACTCTACTTGCAAAGCTAACAAGTTAGTCTGCCACAGTTTCTTGCATGCTGGTGGACTAAATGAGATTCCTGGGTCAGAGACAGGATTTTAGTATTCATGACACAGCAAGCAGCATGAGCTTTCTGTTCACATCACTTCCTTTTGGCCCCAAAGTCCATCAAGGATGACAAAAAATGGCCAGGTGATGTTGCAAATATGGTGGGCTGGCATCCCAGCTAAGGAATGCCAAGCTTAGGGAAACTTAACATTTTAAAATAGTCTGCAAGCAAACTTGCCTGACTTTCACCTGTAATGTAGAAATTATCTTTATTATGTTAGACAATAAACAAACCTGTCCTCTGCTCTGAGGGAGCCACTCTCACTATTTACCAAGGCTGTTTGCTGTACCAACATCCTTGAGAAGATAGTTGAGGCCAAAGGCTGTCAGTGCCTGCTCACAGGATGTGCAGAAATGTGAAGACACTCATGAGTAATTGTCTCTCAACAGGAGCCTCAATTACCGATATCAGGAGTGAAAGAGACATCACTACAGATCCTACAGACACTAGAAGGAAAAATTAGAGAACATTGTAAACAACATTCAGTTAAAAAATCAGAGCAGTGGGTTGCCTTTGAGGAGCTAGGGATAGAGATTGACTGGGACAGGGTATGAAGAAACTTTCTGAGATGGTAGAAATATTTTGTATCTTGACAGGGGCGTGGGTTACATAGTTGTATACATTGTCAAAACTCAACAAATGTACACTCCAAATTTGTGCATTTCATTGTATGTAAATTACCTTAAAAGAAAAAAACAGTAAACAATATGAACTTTAGCAATGATTTTTATGCTGAAGGGTTTAAGTGTAAATCAATACCTGTAATTTACTATGAAATGCATCAAGAAATATAATTTGGATAGATGAAGAGCTGGTAGATTCATGATAAAGCAAGTATATTAAAAATGTTAATGGTATGATCTTAGTGGATATGTAGTTGTTCATAGTAAAATTCTTCCAAATGTGTTGTATGTTTAAAATTTTCAAAGTAAAAAGTTGGAGGAAAAAGGACTTGAAAAACATATAAATCAATTACAAGGTATGAACTTTATTTGGATCATGATTGGGCACATAAACTGTAAAAATTTTTAAAAATTATGAGACACTGGGAGAGATTTGAATACTGACTGGTTGCTTGTTAATTGTTTTTAGGCCTTTGTAGGAGATGCTGTCAGTTCCCAGGCCCCATAGTCCCTCACCTTTACCACTTCAGTGCATGTTACCCAGAATTCAGCTGCCAGCACCTGCATTTCTTTGCCTAAGGGCTTTCTCTACCTTCAGAAATCCTTGCCTGCTCATGTAGCTGTCTGCAAGTGTGGAGAAATTAATGCCTGCCAGAGTAGCCTTCTGCCAATGTGTAACTTACAACCTTCCCTTTTCTGTCTCACTTCCCCCACGTCCCTATTGGTATCTTCCCTCTTAAATAGACATTTGCATTCAAGTCTTCATTTCAATATCAGCTTCTGGAGGAATGCAATGTATGACACTGGGATAATGGCATTTTAATTATGTTTTTTTTTTTAAAGTGCTTAATTTTTGGAGATACTGAATATAGTGGATATAATTTATCCACAGATAAAATTATATTGTCTGGCTGAAATTTGTTTTAAAATAATCGTATTGGTAGGGAGTGTAGGTGGAGGGCATGGATGAAAAAAATGGCAGAATGACAATAATTGTTGAAGCTCAGTAATGGATATGAATGTTCATTATACACTTCGGTCTACTTTGTATATGTTAGAAATTGTACTGAAAATGACCTGTAGAGGCTACTGATGATAAAAGGAGATCTGTTAGGAGGCTTGGGCACAAACTCTGGCCTGGGCTCTGTCAAGCAGACCCACCTGAGGAAGACATTGGTTTAAAAGTTGACCAGAGAAACTGCACATGAATATTCATAGCAACTTTATTTGTAATAGCCCAAAACTAGAAATAACCCAAATGTCCTTCAATAGGCGAACAGTTTAACAAGTTATGGTATATCCAAGCCTTGGAATACTACTCAACAATGAAAAGGAACTAACTATTGATACACACAATAACCTGGATGGATCTGAAGGACAATACATTGAGTGAAAAAAGTCAGTCTCAAAAGATCATATATACTTCCATTTATATAACATTCTTGAAATGACAAAAGTATAGAAAGGGAGATAGATTAATGGTTGCCAGGGATTAGGGACAGGAGGAGGTGGTGTAACTATAAAAGGGTAGCACAAAGGAGATTTTTGTGGTGCTGGACCAGTTTTGTATCTTGATTTTGGTTGTGGTTACATGCATCTATACATTTGCATAGACCTCACACACAGATACCCACACATACACACAAATGAAGTCATGTTAAAGTGGTGAATTCTGAATAAGATCTATGGATTGTACCAATGTCAATTTCCTTGTTTTGAATTTGGGTGCTATAGTTATGTAAAATGTAACTATTAAGGAAAACTGGGTGAAGGGTACAAGGGACCTCTCTGAACTATTTTTGCAACTTCCTTGGAATCTATAATTACTGAAAAATAAAAAGGTTTTCTAAAAACTAAAGAAATGGAAATAAAGTTTAAAAAAAAGACACACAGATTTCATAGGTAGCTAAAATGAAGACCCTAGCAGTCAAGTCCCATATCCAGTGTTGAAAATGCAAAAGTTCAAGCTTCTGTTCCTCTATCCAGAAGTAGGAGGGGTAGGGTCTTCACTGGAAAGCCCAGTAGCCTGATTATTACAGGGCATGAAGCCAGTAAACTTGATTATAAGGCCCTCCTGGAGATTGGTAAGGTGCCCAATGTCTGAATACATTCCTTCTTTTCTGCTTGAACTAGATAACGTGGGCTATGTTGTTTGCAGCTTTGAATGCTGGCTGATATTTATTCTGATTGTTTCAGTTGCATATCTTAATTTTCTGAGGGATTTTAAGGAATGATAACTAAAGCCAAAACGTATCTCTACACACTGAAGCCAGTGAGAAATTGATATCAGACTAGAAAGTAATTAACAGATATGCAATACTCATCAAGAATGTCTTTGTTATGAGCCTGATTATGACTGCTTGGTTACATCTGGAAGCAGAGAGAACTGGCGCCGATGCTACCTTGCAATTACAGACGGCCCTCTCTTTCTGAGGTTTTTTGTTATTTTGAAATCCCTGAGAAACCAGAACTCGTGTGTACTTCTGTGTCCAGAACATGGATTTTTCTTCTATACCTCACGAATGATGTGCAGCACTGCTCTCCTGAAACCCCCTAAGAGTGACCTATACTGGATCTTAGATGGAAGGAAGACTGTCTGGAAAGCCTCCTGCTTTTTAGTACAGCTTAAATAAGGGCTCCGAAAGGGGGATGTTGAAGAGAGCTTTACAATTAGCCTATACTGTAAGAAGATCAGGAGTGGGCAAGAGGACAGGCAAAGGACCAGAGAAGAAAGCAAGAGAAAAGAATGAAACATATAGTTCAGAAAAAGGAATAAGACTTACAGAAATTATCTTGGCTTAAGTAAAAGAAGAAAGAGGAAGAGAGCCAGGGCAGGATCTTTAAGGACTCTACAGTCAATATTTCCCCTATTACCCTTATTACTGCTTCGTATTACACGTGTGCATGGGTTTGGATCCTTGCTGGTGCTGGGACTTTGGACCTAATTTACTCAGGCTTCAATATGAAGAAATTAATTTACAAAGTTTGCAAGAGCAGAACCACATGAACAACTTCACTTGAATGGAATTTCTCTTTGGTCCCAAACAGAAAAGGCCAGTCTTAAAGGACATCTGTCTCTTGATCCCAGTTTTATGTTTATGGGTAAAATGTAGCTTAATAAGCCCTTTTGAAAATTTTACATAATTGCCCAATGGGGCTGCCCCAAATGGAGATGATAGAGAGGATCAAAGGTACACATGCTATGACTTTTGTAACAATTTCTTCTCCACAGCTTTGTCATTGTTCCTTCTAAAATTTCCACCATTAGATATTTAGATTTTTGACAAAAAACAGGGAAGTTGGGGTAGCTCTGGGTCCGTCAAGGGCCACCATGTATTATCATTATAATGGCCTACTTTTCTTTGGTGGTTTCCAGTTTGGAAGGTACTTTAACATCCTTCATTTCCAATTATGATTTTGCATCTCTACAGCAATCCTGAGAAAGAAATAGGGGCTTAAATTATTATCAAAAAGTTCAGAATAGAAAAGATAATGCTCAAAGGGGTTAAGTGGCTTGCTCAAGATCACAGAGCTAAGTAAAAAGATCCCTCATCCCTCACATCAAAAACAGAGCGTAAGCCTGCTGCCTGCTCTACTGTTCACAGATTAAATGAGAGAAAGGAGACCCCTGGGGAATTTCCTCTAATCACCCCACATTAGCTGAATAGCACAGATTGCCTTCTACTTCCTCTCAAATCCCATTGCACTTGCCGTCTGTAAAATTCGCTGGAGCTTTTCCTCATGTTTTGCCTTTTCTTGCTTTTAAGTGTTTAATAATTGAATTGGAGAATGGTGTGTGTATGTTTTAACTCCCTAACTATATAGTACAAGTATTAGAAACAGGAACCCAGACTTTTGTATTCTCACAAAATTTAGCATAGTGCAATGCTTATTAAAAAATTTTTATTTGAATTTAATTAGATTAGGTAATAGAATGGAAAGTACAGACTTTGGCATTAAGAAGATAAGGTAGAGAAAAGGAAAATTTTAGTGGAGGTAAACCAGGTGCTTTCGTCCATCACCATCAGTTTAATCATTCTTTTGCCAAGACATGTAATTCCCTTGACCTTCTTGTTGTGCATGCCCATCTCAGTCATAACCCTGGATCAACCTACAAGTCAGCCTTCTTCTCTCCTTACCTTGGTTAGGCTGGAGACAAGGTTATAAGCAACAGAAAGATTAACATACACTTGTTTTAATAAAGGGCGTTTGGACTGAAAAGTCAAAGGTTAAAACCGACTTCAAATGAGACTTGATCTAGCAGCTCAAATTATGTGAACAAGACCACGTTTCTTTTCGTCTTTTCACTCTGTCTTCCTCAGGATTGGCTTCATGCTCAGGCCAGGCATTGCTCCATTGCCTTCTGCTTTTCAGCAGTGCTATTGAGATTCTGATGCCATTCTTGTTCCCAGTCCTTGGTATGTGACCTATTTTTCCTCTTAGAAACCTTAGGGTTCTAAAGTTTCAAAATAATCCTTCTTCATTCATATCTAGTAGGGAAAAGCTAACATGTGTTTCAATATTCACAGTAAAAGTCCTAGCTCATGTGCCCACCATTGAACCAATCACTCTGGGCAGGTAAATTGGGTAAACCGATAAGCTTAAATTCAGTTCTGTGTTCCAATATTGGAACTGGAAATGAAATCAATTTCTCTGGAATCACATGGATCCCAAATGGAAATTAGTAGCTACTGGAAAGAGGGAAATAGATACTATAGAAATAACTCACACATGTTCTCTACTTTCCTTTATCTTGGCTGAGAGGTGTTATTAGAAGAAATCAAACAACCATGTGTAATGCACAAATGAAAATTTGTGATCTCCAATGTCTGCAGGATTCTCAATACAGTAATTATTCTCCCCTCTCATATTTCACTCTCTACTAAGTGCTTTTCCTCAGTTTATTAACTTGGTCAAATATTTCTCTTCAGAAAAATGAATAAAACTCACTCAAACCAATGCCACTTAATTATTACCTTGTTCGTCTTCCCTTACAGCCAATACTTGAAGTCTACACACAATGTAAACCATTATAAAGTGAGACGAAAACAAGGTCACTGCAAACCACAATATACCAATCCTGACCCTCTCTCAGCTAATATGAATGATTACTATTTCTTTACCAATCCTTCCTCTAGTCTGCCCTCCCTATATATAAGATTTATTGAGATACCCAATTATAGAATTGCTGTCACTTTTTCATCGTGAGTAAATCCTTGTTTCCCTATCTCTCCCCAAAATTACCTAACTAAAGCTCAAATTCAATAAATAGGCTCTTTGTAACACTCTTTTCTGGAAACACCCCTCAGTTCCTCATGGCCCATGCAATGAGTAATAAAACCAACTTCTTCAACTAAAGTTGTATTCCTGGTGGTCTTTGGCTGGAAGATTTTGGCAGTCCTTACTGTGTCCATTGAAGTAGCCTTCATTTCTCTTCTGAATTACTTCAACATCCTCAAAAATGGTTTTTGCTATCCTCAGCCTTATTTTCTCTAATCCCAAGGTCCTTTCCAGAGTGATCTTTCTGAAACTCAAATCTGATCACGTCACTTCCATGCCTCCCTATTCATAAGAATAAAGTCTAAACATTTTAGCCTGGCCTGTGACACCCTCCTTACAATCACACCTCCTGTCTTATTAGTCACCACCTCCCCAACCCCAATTCCATGTACCAGCCTTGATGAATTTGCTTGCAAATTTTTCTGAACTCTGGCATGAACTTTGGACCTCTTCCAATGCCTAAAAATCTTTTTCATCTAACTAATTTTTACTTGTTTTTAAAGAGTTAGCTCAAGCATTTTGTCCTCTGAGAAGCTTTCTTGAATATCTCTGGGAGTCATTAGTTTGTGTATTCCTCTCATAGCATGCATCACACTCTACTGTATTTACTTATCTGTTTTCTCTTTGAGGCTACCTACTTCTTGAGGTCCACAACCTTGTCTTATTCATCCTGACATCCTCTGGCAGTGGATCATATCCAGGGTTCTTCTGTGATGTTTGGAAATGGAAGTGGACAGTGGAGTTAGGCTGCTCAGAGAACTGCTTTGTGGATGGGGCCCAGAGGTAATAAATATTTTGCAATACACTGGAGAGTACTGCACAAAGAATTATCTCCCCCAAAATGCCAATAACATCTCCAGTGAGAAACACCATAGGTTCTCAATAGGTATTTGTTTACTGAAGGAATGAATAAATGAACATTAATGAATAAGTCAAATAATGTAAAAATAAAAGAAAAAATTAATGAATAAATGAAGAGGAAGAAAATCAGTGAGCCCTATATTTGGAATGAGAGTGTGCCTGAAGGTATTGATTGGGAAATTCATTCTTTGATAGCTTAAAATTTTCTCCTAGTCATACTCGCTGTTCCTTTCCCCTGGGGTTGTGAGTGCAAGGTGCAACCTGAGTTGAAAGAACTAATTAAAGTGAAAAGATTCCTATGAAGATATCTGCAGTGGGAGATAAAACCAGGCTAGATGTGAGAGGGGAGGCATTTATGTAAGGCTTCTCAGACCATTTGGCCTATGACTTTTACCTCACCTTTTTCAAGACAACACTTCAATTCTGATTTGAACTTTATATTCAACCATTTAACCTAAGGCCCATTACTTGCAGTTTATTGTTGCTGCAAATTAAAATCCACAGGGAGCAGACATGCACTGTGGTTTTATTTGCCAATGTAAGTACTGTGTGACTCACATCCTCCCTTCAGGGGACTCTGAGCTAGGTAAAACTTTTTCAGGGCTCAACTTTTCCTGGAATAACTTTGTCATTAAAGACATAGGCACTGAATCAAAAGCTAATTGAATCAAAACTGTGGGTAATTTAAACTGAGATTCTAGACCCATTAAGTGCATAAATAATTGGTACCAAGTGTCTTTTATGCAAGGATGCCAACTGTTTCTGGGTCCCAATGCAATCGTTTCTAGTTTTGAAGGCAGTGTTTTAAACTTCCTCAATCTGTTCACATACCCAATGACATAAAGAAGATTTCAATGTAATACCAACTCATAAATATTAGCTGATGATCGTGATCTAACCTGCACTTCGAAAAATAAGAGGCATCCTTCAAAACATTTAGGAAATTTTTTATTCACACTTTTCATGAAAATATTTCTCTAAAGTTCTAATCTCACTGGAGAAAACAGCAGTAAAGTCTTCTCATAAGGATGACCATGAAGGACTTATGTTCATCTTCAATGATTGTAGACCCAGCACATGCCCAACTCGGAGTGTTCTACTTCTTCATTTACTGTTTGAAGAAATGTTTGAAGAAAAGAAGGGGGAAAAACCCTTCCTTTTCTTTACCATTCTTTCGAGACCTATCAAATTGGTAAGCTACTCCATGCTGACATTTTAATGGGAGCTAATGGCTTGTGGGGCACTGAAATAGACTTTTAGAGATGATGCCTTAATTCACTAGTAAATCCAATGGTGAAAATGTTTTTAGGCACTCATAGTAGTTTAAGAGGGGGAGATTTGAGAATAGATTGGATCTAAAGCAAGCCTGGCCTGGAGTCTTTCAATTTATCTTAACGCTGTGGAAGAGGGTTCCATGTAAAGGTCAGCTTTTCGGATCTTACTTTGCAGGAAGTTGCCATCTTTACCTACAAGCAACGCTAATCAGGACTAGCTGAATGGATATAAGAATTACATTAAATTCAATGAAACATATCTATTGAGCACACTACATATATAAGCATTCTGATAGCTACTGCAGAGGATTAAAAGAAAAAGCAACTTAAAACCCAGTATGGGGAATAAGATAGACACAGAATTATCACTGATGGTGAAATGAAATACTGCCATAGAAGAGACACGAGGGGATCATGGAGCCACACAAGAGAGATCACAAACGCTCGAGAGGATCAGAAAAAACTTCTAAAGAGAGTTATTTGTGAAGGAATTTGGGGATGAATAGGATTTCGTGGAGCATCTAAAAGCAATCTTTTATTTTCATGTTTGCCAACAGTAGGGAAAAATTGTGAAAGACTTTGAAATAGACCAAAAAGATTCCTAGATGACTTCAGTGGAAAAGTAGGTGAGTTCACCTGATTCTATAGGTTCACTGGGCCTTTAATTGTCTTTGAGCTATTTTACAACTCTATAATTTGTAGGTAACTGATAGCAATGCAGATAACTCCTGTTCATAGACATGTGAGTCTGTCTGCTATCAGTCTAGTCCCTCCCCACCACCTGCGTTCAGTGCAGACACCTCAGGTAGACTCCTAGAGCCACAGCCCTAGCCCCCAGGTTGTTAGCAGCACCTCCATTGCTTCTCCCCCTGAGGTCTCTTCTGCAGAGCATGATGTCCAAGGAAGCTTGGATCTCTTTCCCAGTGGACCCCATAATAACTGTTTTTCCCAGTTTCTGCCCATGCACCTTGCTGTCACTCCTGTCCCTATCACCCAGAAATCACCCTGTCCCTTTTTTTGAATATACACTTATATTGTCTCTTTAGAGAATATAACTATAGACTGTGGATTCCAGACCATGAGGATACAAATGTCTGTTTACGTTCATCCCTATCAGTCACTTTCTCTTTAGCACCTGAAGCACAAAAATCCCTCTGAGGATAAGAAGAACTGTAATATAAGGGATCACTGGTATCTTAGAGTTCTTAGAGTATGAAGTTGTCTCATAAGATGAAATGTCCTTTTGCCTCTTAATTATGTCCATACAGCCCATAAAATTTTAATAAGAAACCTGGATATTCTAGAAATATTTCTTGGAATCACAGACATGCTTTTTTTGGTCATTTTGAAGTGAGGGTGTGAAGCCCATGGCCCAGTATCTATGCTCCTCTATTTGCATGTCATTGACAAGGGCAGAGCAGAGAGGAGCAGGCAGATTGTGAGAGAAGGGTCCTCTCATGTGTGTCTGCTATTCTCTCTTACTGTTGGGTCTCATTATTCTACTTTTAAGAGCAGCACAAAATAGTGTCCTATAGGTTACTAGAAAGCTCACTCTCTAAGAGAAACCAAAATATCGCGGAAGGAAAGCTTTTCTTACTATATCCCCAGGAAAACACTGAATTAACACCACTGGAAGGGAGAGAAAGAGATGCCAACACAGTCTATGTATTACTTTAATTGAATCTCGGTATATGATTTAATTAAGATTTTTTTTTTGGCCATATTTAAGGTAGCAAGATGGTACATTCATCATGACCTTGCATCATATCATGTTCCAGTTATATTATAAAATAATTTAACTGCCTTCATAAAATTCTATGAAAGTTAAATGATTACATTTTAGAGATGGGCTGCTTGATCCTGTTCGGTTTCTAACCCACAATAATCTTGACACCACTAGAGAGGGTTGGAGGTGGGACATGAAGAGAACATGGCTTGGCATTCTTCCACTAAAATTCCTGCTGTAGAAGACTGGGCCTTTCAAAAAACACCAGATACTAAACTGGAATTTACTTTAAAAATCTTTAAGCAACCAAGGTCCCAACAACCACTTAAACTTCACTGTATGTCAATTTTAACTACCAATTATGAAATTTCTGGTAATGCCATTCATGAAATAGGATCATTTGACTAAGGGGGACGTGGGGAATACTGAAACCATAGAGATCAAGAGACCACCATCCTGTTTCTGCAAGAAAAATTCTACGGTAGTTTATCTGAAATTAAGAACAGAGACTTTGAGTTTTTTAATTGAAACTGCTTTAGACAGGTATACTTCATTCAGTTACTCTCATTCTAATTAACACAATAAAAGTATAGTTTTCTAAAATCTGCCATCCTGAAAAATTATGTTTATTTCACAGTCATGAGTATCTTAATGAAGAAAAAAATTAAGACCAAAGAAACCCTTTCATAAGTGTCAGAAAACCATGGGAGGAAGATCAAATTTATTTAAGGAGAAATTTCCAGATGATGGGTTGTTCTGGGAAATTAGGGACCTGGCCCTCTGACTTAGCAGATATGTATCTCAGCAGACATCATACGAGGTCTGAGAGTCACCCTTTTAACTATGTCTTACTATTCAAAGCATTTTAGATGTGCTCAGCTTGTTTTATATTTCAATTCGCTTTGACATCTATTAGTTTATCCACAAGATCATGACAGAATGAAAAAATGCACAACAGGAAGAGGTCCTGAGAAACTTGAGGTAAATATGGTAAGAACTAACCTCTGTCACCAGTTGGGAAGTGGGCGATGATTGACACATGCAGATTTGATCAGCCTCTCAGTGCTGGTACGGGGAAGAGCCCTGCTAAGAAAGGCTGAAGTGCTTTGGAAACAGCAGCTGGTAAGCAGAGGTCAAGATGGAGATTTGATCCTCGCAGTATCTCACAGTCAAAGCAAAGCTGGCCTCAGCTACAAGTTAGAGATCAGTCCTTGAGAGGGCAAGCTGATCCTTGGAAACATGAACAAATTAGACAGCAGTTTCTGATTTGGCCATTATTTTTCTAATTTTGTTTTCTTTCTATATGTATAGGGGGAGGGTTGTTTATTGATTTTGAACTTTGCTAGCAGTGGACCAACTTCTAAAACTGATCTTGTCCTCATAGATGTATATCTCTTTAATAAATATAATTGAAGAAACCTTTGTTTCTTCACATTCAAATATTTAAAACAAGAACGATAGATTTAAGTGAGAAGAGTTGGAAGAGGGGAACAGTGTTATATTTTAAGTGGCATGATCATTGCAGTTTTCTTAGGTTATTGACGTTTTTCTATTCTCAGCAGAATTAGTGTTTTATTTTAGCAAGACAGAAGTGGAGTGGCGAGGAAAAGTCTAAACTTACTAAAATACCAAGGCAGTAGTTCCTTGGGATTTTCAGAGTTTCCATCTTTTTTGGTTCTCCATAAAGCAGATTAAATCTTAAAACTCCCAGTGACACCAAAAACAGCCCCCAGGATTGGATTATCCCCATAGGAGGTAAAATAAAACTAGAATTAAACCTGGAGATTCCAAACCAGACCCTAATTGCAGAATGAAATCACAGAAATGAAACAGAGCTTTCGACATACCTGCCACTAGATGGCACTATATAAACACCTTTATTTTCACTTTTTCTGTCTTCCCCAAAGTAGTCAGGAAGGAGGCAAAATATTAGGCAAGGTAACCTATTTAGTCTTTTTAAAATTGCTATAGTTTCTTAATTTAACTAGATCTTTAAATTATAAGCCTAAACACCTTGTAACCAATTTGCCAATACTTTAATTCTCTATCAGCAAGTACAGTTCCATTGATGAGAGATTGGCTCAAAGGCAGCTTTAGGCTTGTTATTTGGCAGATAGGAAACTGAATAATAAAAAGGCAAGAAAACTGATAATATGTGAGAGGGCAGACAGGAAAAAGAAATACATTTACAAGAAAATGTGTAATCTTGAATTTTCTTTGGTTTCCATTAAAACTGCTGGTGCCTCAGAAGATTGTCAGTTTAATGTTCTATCAGTAGTACCATAATTTATTCTTTTGTTACACCATGACGATTGGAGACGAAAAGGCCCATGCTAGCAGAAGGCACAGGAAAAGATTACATATGCAAATAATGCTGGAGCTCTTGTACCAGGAGAGGGTTTGTCTTGTAATTGTTCTTTTAAGTCACACAGAGAAATCTTTGGTTGGCTGCCAAAAGCAAAATTGTGAGGTTAAAAAGAAGAGAGAGAAAGGAAGAAAATATTTGAAAGGGGTATGCAAAGTTATGATGAAAGTCAGAAGATGTGTGATAACTGCAGTGTCTCTGATAATTTTTTAAGATCTGAGAATGGAGGGGAGGAGGCGATGGGTAAGGAATGCAAAGAAGTTTGGAGAAGCAAGGTTGAGTGTATTCAGGCCTGGGGAATTGAGGACATCTGGTCGTATCCAGACAAAATGTAATCTGTGTGACTGGCAGTGGGTAGGAGTAACCCAGGTCACCCGCTTTCCTAAGGCAGGTCGGCTGCGTCTTCACTCCCCTTCCCAGGAGCAGTCAGCTGTGTTCCACAGAACCGAGGTGCTGGATGCTGCTTCATCCCTGCAAGAGACAAGCGGACACTGAGGCAGAATTTTAGACATCAAAGAGCCTGAGTGGATTACTGAATTTGTAGCTGGCAGTGGTACTAGTCCAGTAAGGTTGGGGAGGAACGGAGAGATGGAGGGGCTGGAACACTCCGGTGGGAGTGGGAGTGAGGACGGAGGAGGGCTGCTCTGAACAAGCTTTCTTCTTCCAGCACACAGTCATTCAGTAAACTTTTTTCTTCCTTTGTATTTTAGCTGACAAACATTGGCTCCTCTCTGAAAAGGTCACTCTGCCATTCAGACAGAATTTGTGACTCTCAGCAACGGGGAATACCTTGGAACCAAGTGAACCTATTAGGAGAGGAAAAAAACCCAAAAAACAGAGTCATTGCTAAGCCAAAAAATGGGGAAAAGATTAACCTCTAATTTTTTTTTAATGACAAGAGGAACACACATTTCCCTTTGATTCATAAACCTAATAAATTCTACTTATCGTTTGCAGTAATTCTAAGGTGTTCTAAAGACATTTTTATATTAGAAAGGAGTTTCATATTAGTTTGAATTACTTTAGGAAAGAAATGCCCTATTCCACCACTAAAAGTTATGGAAAAATCTATAGGGGAACATTTTATACCCTCACTGATGAAGAAAGAATCTAAAAAGGATTGCTGAATTTTGGAGATCAGGGAGTTGTGTTTATACCCACGATAAAATGTTAAGCCACTACATCAGAAAAGACTTGGTTCATTTACTTTGACACAACTATTTGAAATAATTTAGTTTCCTTGGTAAATGGTCCGTAGACTCTTCCAAGTGTTGTTAGCTAAAATATTATTAATGTGAATTCGCTGAACACATCTCATAATTTTGCTGAGAAATGAGATGTGAGCATTGTTTTATGGTAGCAAAAGTTGGAGGAGGGGAGCAGAGAGAGGAACAAGGATGAACAGTGTGGTTGAATTTATGGGAGTTCAGAGCGAGAAAGTGGGAGGCACCAGCAACTGGGAAAAACAAATCACGAAACTTCGATTTTACCATCAATTATCATTCAGATTCAGCTTGAAAAATAAACTTTGTGGTAAATAAACACACACTGGGAACAATTACTAAAGAGTCCACAGCTTGCTCAACTAAACTGTTAGCGCTGTAAGGAAGGCTTTTGGGTAACAAAATGTTGGTATATTGACTACAAAAAAAGCATAACCATTGTCCAGCTAACTCCAAATGAGCACATTTTTGAAGAGTCCCTGGGAAATCTTTTGCAGAAGTGAAATTTTGAGTTTGACAAAGTGAAGCTTGAAGGAGACTGTGGGATGAGTCTCTGTCTCACAACTTATATTGTTGTGTGGGGCCCGAGATGTCAGGTGGCATTTTTGCTTTTCTTCAGTGGAGGAGCTCTTGGTTCTCCACCAGAGAGCCTTCTTGCCCATCCTCTCTTCGATTCTCCTTTGTTCTCTCACCCTGTCATTCCAGGAAGTCATCCTTAAGGCCCTCTAAGACATTCACCTGAATTTCAAATAAAGTTTCAGGTAACTTCTCTAGCTTACTTTATCATGATTTGTATATACAGCTTTATCCTTTCTTGAACTATTTGCTTATCTTTTCACATAACCAATGCTTAAAAATATTTAAATCACCTCATCGCCATACAGCTCTAGGAATAGTGTTCAACATGAACTGTGGGCACATTGCTGGAATTTTCCTAAGCATTCAGTGTAATCTAATTCCCATATGCTAAATTCATTCACTTAAATATTCCAATGTCCTCATCCATCTAGCAGTTCATTAAGTTTGGACATCAGTTCTAACATGGTCTTAAGGTGGATATCAATTCTGACATGACCATAATCCCACTCCCATCCCAAGCTGCATTAAGGGAGCCTATTCCATGCCTGGAGCTAGGGTGACCCACTGTCCTAGTTTGTGCAGGACTGAGGGGGTTCCTAGGATGCAGGATTTTCAGTGCTAAAATGGAGACAGTTAGCAGGTACACTGGGATGGTTGGTCACCCTTACACTGCTCCCCTAGTTTCCCAAGTATACTTCTGTTAGAGCTCTAAAAAAGGTACTTAATCTTTGATTTTCTTGTCTGTTTCTCTCACTGGACTGAGTTTCTTGTCTCTCTGTATCCCTAGCATCTAGCACAGTGCTTGGTGCTTAATTGATACTCTATAAATGTTTGTTGAGGGCATAAAAGAATGGAGGAATATATGCACGAAGTAGGAGGGAACAACAATGATTTTCTCTCTTTCTCCACAAGGAGGAGCAACATCTTTTCTGTGTCTCAATTCTGTTGTAGAGGATTTTCAGAGATATAGGCCATCAGAAGAAAGCAAGATTTCAACTGCAACTCAGAGACTCATGGATAACTTTGGCATCCTCTTCACAAGGAAGAGGCCCAAGGAGCACATCATAAGCTGCCCATTCTCTCTTTTGTGCAGCTCAATTGTTTTTTATTTTAAAAAGGCTTCTTTCACCCTCCTCCCACTCTGGGCAACCTCAGCGGCTTCCCAGTCTGGGCTTCTATAGCATTTGTTTGTCTTCCCTGCTACTCTGAGGGCATCTTGAACTATCTGTATCTTATTCATTTTTGGATCTCCAGAAGCTAGCATTGTATCTGGTCCGTAGTAGGTGCTCTATAAAGGAATGAAAGAAAATGTTGAAAGTACAGAGGAGTTTATTCACAAGTATTTCATAAGACAGAAATAGAAATGGTAGGGGTAAGCTTAAGGAGGAGATCCTCATAATAGAAACATGGATTCCTGAGTAAGCACTCTGTATTCATTATTTTATTTAATCCTCACAACAAACCTCAGGAAGTTTGAATTATCTCCATTTTATGAAGGAGAAAATTACAAGTCAGAGAGTTTAAGTAATTGCCCAAAGTCACATAGTTCATGAGCGGCACAGTCTAATCTGGCTTCACGTTCCATTTCATTTGACTTGCGTTTATCCATTCTGACATGCACAGTAATAATACCACATATGGAGAAAGCAGGAGTTGGGAAGACGGGCTCTCAGTATATGTTAGAGATGGAGAGGGTGGTGGACAGGAAATACTGAGAAGGGTATACATTAATTTTAAGAGAGTTTGTGGAACCAACCAACACCAAAGTTCCCTTTGGAATGTGATATGTAGACATGACTTCCTCAAAGCTCTCACTTCCTCAAATACTCTAGATTTTGAGATTTGTATGGAGGACAATCTAGTGTACAGGCCTGAGCCTAATTTTGCTTTATATTTATTAGTGAGTGAATATGATTATGTGACCTTTAGGGATTCAAAAGAAAAAGAAAACAGTCCCAGATCACACCTGGAACCCCAAACCATGGAGGAATTCCACTTATGAAAAGGAGAACCCTTAAAAGAAAGGAATATTTGAAAGGGTCAGTCTTTTAAGGACTGAAAGTCCTATGAATTTTAATAGAAAGCGTATGTGTACGTGTATGTGGCAGCGGTGGTGTTCAGGGTTAAATTTTAGTTGTATTATAATCATATATACGAAGAAATATAGCTTCTTTACTTCCCATAACTGGAGTGGGAAGTAGGTGAATGAACAAGAGACACTTTTTTCAATTTAATTTTTAAAAATTGTGGTAAAATACACATAACATCTTTATTTTTTAAGCGTACAATTCAGTGGCAGAACAAGAGACACTTTAACTTGCCAATTAAAATAACTTCTGAATTAAACAGTTGTGTTCAGGTGAATATTTTGTCAATTTAAAGGTTAGCTCCCTGTTGGGGATGTTCCTCCTTCTTTGTTTTTCTACTCAAGAGAGTGTCCATAAGGAAAAGTCCTCTTGGCAATGTGGGCACGTGGCACTCATGAATTATTTTCTATTGGTCTTTGCCACCTGGTGGGTAGTCCGAAGTAGTCTCTGGACTAGCATCCACTGAAAGTCCATTGTGGCTCTCTAGCTGTTACCACCAGCATCTCCCTCAAAGCTCCACTGCAAGAGTTGCACATCCAACTTGACTATCTTCCTCTGGAAGGGAGGAGACTTGTTTCTTTTCTTCCTCCCTGGTAGGGACTTCCTCTCCAACACGTCCTTCCTTTTCCTCGTAGCACAAAACACAGTGGCTCAGCCTTAATTGCAGATGAGTTGTCCTTTCCACACCTCGAAGGAAACTCTGATTTGAGTCAGCCAAGTATAGCTCTTAATATGGGAGCCTTGTCTTGGAAACAGGAATTACTGAGCACCAAACAGCACTAAAATATTATCCTTATTACATATACAAATAAAACTTTTTTTATTGCAGTAACATTGGTTTATAACATTATATAAATTTCAGGCATACACCATTATATTTCGATTTCTGTATAGATTACATCATGTTCACCACCCAAAGACTAACTACAATCCACCACCACACACGTGCCTAATCATCCCTTTCACCTTCCTCTCTCCCCTCATCCCCTCTGGTAACCACCAATCCAATCTCTGTCTCTACATGATTGTTTGCTGTTTTTATCTTCTACTTATGAGTGAGATCATACAGTATTTGACTTTCTCCCTCTGACTTATGTCGCTTAGCATAATACCCTCAAGTTCCATCCATGTTGTCACAAATGGCCAGATTTCATTGTTTTTTATGGCTGAGTAGTATTCCATTTTATGTGTATACCACATCTTCTTTCTCCGTTCATCACTTGATGGACATCTGGGTTGCTTCCAAGTCTTGGCTATTGTGAATAATGCTCCAGTGAACATAGGGGTGCATGTATCTTTACACATTCATGTTTTCATATTCATTGGATAAATATCCAACAGTGGAATAGCTGGATTGTATGATAGTTCTATTCTTAATTTTTTGAGGAATCTTCATACTGTTTTCCACAGTGGCTGCACTAGTTTTCACTCCCACCAGCAGTGTATGAGAGTTCCCTTCTCTCCCCATCCTCTCCAACATTTGTTGTTTCCTGTCTTGTTAGTTATAGCCATTCTGATGGGAGTGAGGTGATATCTCATTGTAGTTTTGATTTGCATTTCCCTGATAGTTAATGATGTTGAATATCTTTTCATGTGCCTGTTGGCCATCTGTATATCTTCTTTGGAGAAATGTCTGTTCAGATATTTTGCCCATTTTTTAATTGGGTTGTTAGTCTTTTTTTGTCGTTGAGATGTATGAGTTCTTTATATATTTTGGAGACTAACCCCTTATCAGATATATGGTTTGCAAATATCTTCTCCCAATTGTTGGGTTGTCTTTATGTTTTGTTGATGGTTTCCTCTGTTGTGCAGAAGCTTTTTAGTTTGATGTAGTCCCATTTATTTATTTTTTCTATTGTTTCCCTTGCCCGGTCAGACATGGTACTTGAAACTATCTTACTAAGACCAATGTCAAAGAGCATACTGCCTATGTTTTCTTCTAGAAGTTTCATGTCTTAAATTCAAGTCTTTAATCCATTTTGAGTTAATTTTTGTGTATGGTGTAAGATAATGGTCTACTTTCATTTTTTTGCATGTGGCTGCCTAGTTTTCCCAACACCATTTATTGAAGAGACTTTCCTTTCTCCATTTGTATGTTCTTGGCTCGCTTGTCGAAAATTAGCTGTCCATAGATGTGTGGGTTTATTTCTGGGCTCTCGATTCTGTTCCATTGATCTTTGTGTCTGTTTTTGTGCCAGTACCATGCTGTTTTGGTTACTATAGCTTTGTAGTACATTTTGAAATCAGGGAGTGTGATACCTCCAGCTTTGTTCTTTTTTTCTCAGGATTCCTTTGGATATTTGGGGTCTTTTGTTGTTCCATGTAAATTTTATGATTCTTTGTTCTATTTCTGTGAAAAATGTTGTTGCTACTTTGATAGGGATTACATTGAATCTATAGATTGCTTTAGGACCTATGGACATTTTAACAATGTTAATTCTTCCAATCCAAGAGCACGGAATATCTTTCCATTTCTTTGTGTCTTCAATTTCTTTCAAAAATGTTTTATAGTTTTCAGTGTACAGATCTTTCACCTCTTTAAGTTTATTCCTAGGTATTTTATTCTTTTTGTTGCAGTTGTAAATGGGATTGTACCCTTGATTTCTCTTTCTGCTACTTCATTGTTAGTGTGTAGAAATGCAACTGATTTTTGTATGTTGATTTTGTATCCTGCAACTTTACCATATTCACTTATTATTTCTAAAAGTTTTTTGGTGGATTCTCTAGGGTTTTCTATATATAAAATCATGTCATCTGCAAATAGTGCCAGTTTTACTTCTTCCTTTCCAGTTTGGATACCTTTATTTCTTTTTCTTGCCTGATTGTGCTGGCTAGGACTTCCAATACTATGTTAAGTAGGAGTGGTGAAAGTGGGCATCCTTGTCTGGTTCCTGTTCTTAGAGGGATAGCTTTCAGTTTGTCACCATTGAGAATGATATTAGTTGTGGGTTTGTCATATATGGCCTTTATTATGTTGAGGCACTTTCCTTCTATACTCATTTAATTCAGAGGTTTTTATCATAAATGGATACTGTATCTTGTCAAATGCTTACTCTGTGTCTTGTCAAATGCTTACTCTGTGTCTATTGAGATGATTATGTGATTTTTATTCTCCATTTTGTTAATGTGGTGTATCTGGTTGATTGATTTGCAAATGTTGAACCATCCCTGTATCCCCGGAATAAATCCCACTTGATCATGGTGTATGATCTTTTTAATGTATTGTTGTATTCAATTTTCTAGTATTTTCTTGAGGATTTTTGCATTGATGTTCATCAGTGATATTGGCCTGTAATTTTCTTTTTCTGTGTTGTCCTTGTCTAGTTTTGGTATCAGGGTAATGTTGGCTTCACAGAATGAGTTAGGAAGCTTCCCCTCCTCTTCAATTTTTTGGCAGAGTTTGAGAAGGATGGGTACTAAGTCTTCTTCAAATGTTTGGTAGAATTCACCAGGGAAGCTGTCTGGTCCTGGAGGAGGTTTTTTACTACTGTTTCGAACTCTTACTGGTGATTGGTCTGTTCAAATTCTCTATTTCTTCTTGATTCAGTTTTAGAAGATTGTATGATTCTAAGAATTTATCCATTTCTTCTAGATTGTCCAATTTGTTGGCATATAGTTTTTCATAGTATTCTCTTATAATCTTTTGTATTTCTGAGGTGTTTGTTGTAATTTCTCCTTTCATTTCTGATTTTATTTATTTGAGCCTTCTCTCTTTCTTTCTTGGTGAATCTAGCTAAAGTTTTGTCTATTTTGTTTATCTTTTCAAAGAACCAGCTCTTGGTTTCATTGATTTTTTCAGTCTCTGTTTCATTTGTTTCTGCTCTGATTTTTATTACTTCCCTCCTTCTACTGATTTTGGGCTTTGTTTATTCTTCTTTTTCCAGTTCCTTTAGGTGCACTGTTAGAGTGTTTATCTGAGATTTTTCTTGTTTCTTGAGGTAGGCCTGTGTTGCTATAAACTTCCCTCTTTGAACTGCTTTTACTGTATCCCATAAATTCTGGCATGTTGTATATTCATTTTTATTTGTCTCCAGCTATTTTCTGATTTCTCCCTTGATTTCTTCATTGACCCAATCATTGTTCAGTAGCATTTTGTTTAATCTCCACATATTTGTGGCTTTTCTGATTTTCTTCATATAGTTGATTTCTAGTTTCATACCGTTGTGGTCAGAAAAGATGCTTGGTATTATTTCAATCTTCTTAAATTTATTGAGACTTGTTTTGTGGCCTAATATGTGATCAATCCTGGAGCGTGTTCCATGTGCATTTGAAAAGAATGTGTATTCTTCAGTTTTTGGATGGAATGTTCTGTATATATCTACTAAGTCCATCTAGTCTAGTGTGTGTTTAAGGCCAATGTTTCCTTATTGATCTTCTGTTTAGATGATCTATTCATTGGTGTAAGTAAGGTGTTAAAGTCCCCTACTATTATTGTGTTACTATTTCTCCTTTTGTCTGTTAATAATTGCTTTATGTATTTGGTGCTCCTATGTTGGGTTCATAGATATTTATAAGTATTATATCCTCTTGTTGGATTGTTCCCTTGATCATTATGTAGTGGCCTTCTTTGTCTCTTGTTGCAGTTTTTGTTTTAAAGTCTATTTTGTCTGATGTAAATATTGCTATCCCAGCTTTCTTTTCATTGCCATTTGCGTGGAATATCTTTTTTCATCCCTTCACTTTCAGTTTGTGAGTGTCTTTGGGTCTGAAGTGTGTCTCTTGTATGCAGCATATATATGGTCCTTGTTTTTTTATCCAATCAGCCACCCTATGCCTTTTGATTGGAGCATTTCATCCATTGACATTTTAAGTAGCTATCAATAAGTATGTATTTATTGCCATATTGTAACTTTTTTTCTGGGTAGTTTAGTAGTTCTTCTCTGTTCCTTTCTTCTTTTCTTGTTCTCTTCCCTTGTGGTTTGATGGCTTTCTTTAGTATTATGTTTGAGTTCATTTCTCTTAGTTTTTTGTGTTTTTATTATAGGTTTCTGGTTTGTGACTGCCATGAGATTCATATATAATAACCTACATATATAACAATCTATATTGAGTTAATGGTCTCTTTAGTTTGACCTCTTTCTAAAAGCTCTACTCTTTTACTCCCCTCATCCTACATTTTATGTTTTTGATATCATATCTAACCTCTTTTTTGTGCATTTGTATCTGTTACCCTCTTATGGAAATAGATAATTTTTTCCCATTTGTGGTCTTCTGTTTCTCCCTTAAATAAGTCCCTTTAGCATTGCTTGTAGGACTGGTTTCTTGGTGATAAACTCCTTTAATTTTTGCTTGTCTGGGAAACTTTCTATCTCCTTCCATTTTAAATGATAACCTGTGGGATAGAGTATTCTTGGCTCTAGGTTTTTTTCATTTTAGCACTTTAAATATATCATGCCACTCTCTTCTAGCCTGTAAGGTTTCTGCAGAGAAGTACCTCATAGCCTTATGGAGTTTCCTTCATCTTTCTCTTGCAGCTTTTAGGATTTTCTCTTTATCTTTAATTTTGGACATTTCAATTATGATGTGTCTTGGTGTGGGCCTCTTTGGGTTTATCTTAATTTGGTGCTCTCAGTGCTTCCTGTACCTGGACCCCTATAACATGGATGTCAGTGCACTTGATGTTGTCCCGGATGTCCCTTAGACTGTCCTCACTCTTTTTAATTCTTTTTTCTTTTATCTGTTAGCTTGGGTGATTTCCTCTAGTCTTTCATCCAGTTCACTGATTTGTTCTTCTGTATCCTCTACTCTGCTTTTAAGTCCCTCTAGTGAACTTTTCATTTCCAGTATTGTATTCTTCATTTCTGATTGGTTCTCTTTTATGTCTTCTATTTCTTTTTTTGTGTGAGGAAGACCAGCCCTGAGCTAACGTCTGTTGCCAATCCTCTTTTTTTGCTGAGGAAGACTGGCCCTGGGCTAACATCTGTGCCCATCTTCCTCTACTTTATATGGGACGCTGCCACAGCATGGCTGACAAGCAGTGCATCAGCTGGCACCTGGGATCCAAACCCTCGAACCCCAGGGTGCCAAAGCATGAACTAAACCTCTATGCCACTGGGCCAGCCCCTGTCTTCTATTTCTTTTTGACGTTCTCACTGAGCTCATCCATTCTTCTCCCATGGTCAGTGAGCATATTTATGACCCTTTGTTTGAACTCTCTGTCAGGTAGATTGCTCATTTCTGCTCCATTTAGTTAATTTTCTGGGGTTTTGTCCTGTTCCCTTACTTGGAATGTATTCCTTTGCTTCCTCATTTTGCCTCTCTCTTTGTGCTTGTATCTATGTATTAGATAGGTCAGCTATGTCTCCTGATCTTGGAGAGGTGACCTTGTGTAAGAGATGCCTTATGAGGCCCAGCAGTGTGCTTCCCTCTTGTCACTAGTTCCAAATGTTCCAGGAGTGACCCCTGTGTGGACTACCTGTGTCCTTCTGTTGTGGCAGGGTTGCTCTTGCTGCAGGTGCCCAGGAAGGCTGAGATGTCCCCCTGGCAAGCTGGTTGTAATGCTTAGCTCTATGTGGCTGCTATGGATTCTTCAGTCACTTTATTGGGTGTGGGGAGCCCCAGCACAGTTGGCTGCAAGGTCTAATAGCACATTCCTGTTGCATTTTTTTCTGTTAAGAGGCTGGTTGTTAGGCTCAGGGCTTATAATTGCTGTAGGCCTCTGGCCTACAAGGCTCTTGTCAGCTTTCTCAGGATTGAAGTGACTGTGTTGGCCCCAGGCACAGGAGCACCCAATTGCTTCAGGCTGGAGGGTTGGGCTGGTCCCCTATGTGGCTGTTGGAGAAGCACAAGTCTCCTGCAGCTGACAAGCCCCACTGCCCACAGTGCCACACCCCACATCAACACAGTCCTGCCCCATGTGCGTGCTCTGACCCCCTGAAGTGGACCCAGTCACCCCACTGCAGAGGCCCCACACATTCCATCCGCTCCTTGTACATGCCCTTCTCTACAGAGGTGGACCAACTCACCCAGCTGCAGAGGATCCAGGCACCCAGCCTGAAGGCCCACCAGTTGCCCACTGGCTTGCTGTTGGGTGGGGCCAGTCCCTAGGGTGGGCTGCCTGCCCTGGCTGAGCTGGATTAAATCAGTGCTCTAGTGGGTGTGGCAGACCCCTGGCTAGCAGGCCAGGGGAAGAACTCCAATGGCATCTGCCAGTGTCTGTGTCAGCATACCTGTACTAGGTCACAATAATGGCTTCCACCAATGTCTTAGTCCCTGGAGAGGTCTCACCTCTCACAGAGATACACCCAGAGCCTATCAAATGAGTCTCTTTTCACCAGCAGACTGTGCACCTGTCTTTCTGGTGATTTTAGGTTGCTTTCTGAAATGGGTGAATTTGTGCCTGGACCATTTAAGAGCTGGCATTTTTTTCCTTGTGTCTGATAGCTTTTCTGGGGGTATTCTCCATTGTTGTTAGTAGCCAGAAAAGCCAGATATCATGACACTTGTCTTGGTTGTGTTGGGACAAATAGATGCTTATAGTAGTAATGCTCTCCTGCTCAGATCCCCCACTCCTTCAGGGAAGGTTGTGTACCTTTGGATTGCTCCTGGGTGGCTGTGAAGCACTTGTGAAGGTGGTTTTGTTTCCTCTCCAGGAAGGAATTTCTGCCTCTTCCACTTCAGTCAGGACTGTCCCTTGTTGTGGGGGTTCTTTTTATCCAGTTTTCAGTTCTCTCTCAGGGGTAATTATTCCAAGAGTAATTGTAAATTTGTTCTGTCCATGGGAGGAGGTGAGTTCAGAGTCTGCCTATACCACCATTTTGACACCAACCTTACAAATAAAACTTTAAAATTGACATCCTTGGACCAATGACTGTATGACATCTTCACTAGATTCCATCTAAATCCAATCTTAAAACAAAAAAGGGTAGGAAACCAGTTTTTTTTTCAGAAAATAAGTTGAAATAAAATAATTCACTTATTTAAGTATTAATGAGTGTCTTAGATGTGCATGCCATGCATCTTGCTGGCTATATGACCAAGAATTGGATTTAGCAGATGCAGGGACATCCAAAAGTGAATTATGATTTCATACACACACACACACACACACACACACACACACATGTTCACACACACACACACACACACACACTTGTGCATAAGAATTTGATATTAAATAATATGTGATTCTCCTACTTTTGACTTCATTTCATCAGAGAAAGAATAGAAGCCTATAATTAAGATCATAGGTTTTGATTCAATACCATAGAATACATATTCTTTATTTCTATAAGAAGAACTTTTGAAAAGTGAAGGAAACATCTTACCTTGATGGTCTCTAGAATAATTTTGGAAGTTTTGCTCATTTCAAAAGCAATATTCAATTATATTTAGAGTCTTTTCCTTTAAAATTTTCCATGAAAGTTTTCTCTGACATTGAGATCATTATAATCCAAGGTTTTTAAAGGTTATTAACCTTCTATATTTGATAATTATATACTGATATATACTATATTAAGTATATTAAGAATAAAAGCTTTCTGAATGTTTAATATCCACTTTTGACATTTTTGTCTTTTCTGGGATGAAATAATGTGAACTAATGATAGCTATCAATTTAATTAAAACTCACTATGGCTGAGTTAATGTTGAAATTAGTTGGACATTGATATTTCAGGCATAGCTGGTTAATTTACATTAATATTGGGACAAGAAGAATTTTTATAAACAACATTTCTACTTTGGTTTTCCAGAGTTCGTTTAATGTGGAAAGAGAAGGACATCAAAAGATAATAGAAAAAGCATGAGTTCTAACAGAAAGAATTCATCTGAGAAGGAATGAAAGTACAGAGACATGGCTAACCCCAGCTGCACCAAACCACATTGGATGGAACAAATGCTAGGTCTCACCTTTGCTTAGATTTATGCAATTTTCCTGGCTGCTCTAATTTATTCTGCTGCTAATATGGTTAATACACTCATTTTTATTTAACATAAGTTTGTTCTATCCTTATTCAAGCAGTAGTATCAGTTAGGTAAGGAACTGGGCAGTGCAGCTTTCTAAATCTACCGGGTGGATTTTTGTGGCAGCTGCCTGTCAATTTCAAATTAAGCTATACCAAAGAGCTTAGTTTTACTCAACCCCCTCACCTTCTCCACCTGACCTCAGTCACTTCACAATAGGCCACAGAAAATGGGGGAAGTCTCTGATCTTTTTCAAATCTATTTTAGGTGCATGGATCAATACATACTAAACACCAACTTTGGGAAACTACAAAGAGCTTTATCTTCCTTTACATTTTCCCAAATATTGATCATTCTTTATTCTTACAATTAAGGAAAGTGTGGGATGGTCTTTTAATATGGAAAGCTAAGTGATCTTATGGGGTTAAGATAAAATGAAAAGTAAACCCCAGGTGTTGAAACATCAGTCAGAGTGCTTGGTAGGCATGAATAGCGTTGGCATCTAGAATTGAGAGAATTGCTATGATCTGAAGATTTGAAGGAAAATGAGGCACAGAAAGGTAAATTGTCTAACATCACACAGTTAGTGATGATGGAGTACTTATGTTCATGCAGACTGATACAAGAGGCCATGCATTTTAATCTCTATACAAAGAGTAGCCTAATCGTGGTAGACTTGACTTAATTCAAAAATAAACCAGAGCCCAGAAATAAACCCTCGCATATATGGTCAAATGATCTTTGACAAAGGTATCAATAATACTCAATGGAAAATAGTCTCTTCAATAAATGGTGCTGGGAAAACTGGATATTCACATGCAAAAGAATAAAGCTGAACCCTTATGTTATAGCATATACAAAAATTAACTAAAAATGGATTAAAGACCTAAATGTAAGACCCAAAACTATAAAACTCCTAGAAGAAGTACAGGAGAAAATCTTCATGACAACAAATTTGGCAATAATTTCTTGGTTATGATACCAGAAGCACAGGCAACAAAAGCAAAAATAGACAAATGGGACTATATCAAACTTTAAAACTTATGAGTATCAAAGGACACAATCAACAGAGTGAAAAGGCAACCCAAAAAAATGGGAAAAAAATTTCAAATCATATATCTGATAAGGGGCTAATATCCAGAGTGTATAAAGAACTCCTACAACTTATTCATTCATCCATCGATGGTGCGCGTGTGTATATATATATATATATATATACACACACATATATATAATGGAATATTATTTAGCTTTAAAAAGGAAGGAAATTTTGCCACACACTATATCATGGATGAATCTTAAGGATATTATACTAACTGAAATAAGCCAGTCAGAAAATAACAAATATTGTGTGATTCCACTCATGTGAAGTATTTAGAGTAGTCAAATTCATAGAAACAGAAAGAAGACTGGTGGTTGGGGATGGGGAAATTGGGAGTTTATTAATGGCAATAGAGTCTCAGTTTTGCAAGATGAAAAAGCTCTGTAAATTTGTTGCACAACAATATGAATATAGTTAACACCACTGAACTGTACAGTTAAAAATGGTTAAGACGGTAAATCCTATGTTATATTTTTTTACCACAATTAAAAATAATAAATTAGTAAATAAACTGGAGACACTGGCTAGCTGAAAGGTGCATATCAACACTTTTCTTCTATGATTTCTAAGATCTACTCATGCTCTGCTACTCTTTTGCAGTATTCTAAATTGCGTACAACAGTTCTTTATCTCTTTGCAGAAC
Organism: Tapirus indicus; assembly: GCA_031878705.1. Lineage (NCBI taxonomy): Eukaryota > Metazoa > Chordata > Mammalia > Perissodactyla > Tapiridae > Tapirus > Tapirus indicus. The sequence continues at coordinate 9,329,546 of CM062933.1, forward strand.
CTTTCTTTAAAGTCACCAGTGTCCACAATCTCCAGAATGACCTACCAATCCTATCCCATAGTAATATTCAGTGTCTCAGTTTTTCTGAACCCATCATCTAACAACTTTCCAAATAATAGGTATTGGATTTATCAGATAAACCAATTCTGTTAATATACTGTTTCACTGAAATAATACCCAATTCTTTTCTATATATAAAAGAATACACACACAAACACAAACACACACATATATCTGTAAGGATACCCTCAAATAATAAAACTAAATCCAATGAAGGAAATGTTTTGTTAGGAATGGAGACAGAAAGTTTTGACCCTCAATTATTAAGTGGCTTTTCAGTCAACAAAGAGAAATATTAGGCCAGTGAAGTATAGTAGCATGCCTGAAAGGGGGAAAAAAAAAAAACAACAATACTTGGGGATTCAGGGAAGACAGCAAAGACAGGAATCTTTCCAGGAGAGCTGAAAATAGAGTTTGGCCATTGGTCAATTCATTTATGCCTCACTAATATCAACATTGACTAGATTTTATTACTTTCTTCACTGATATATGGTCATTATTATTGGAGCTGGGTTTTCCCCTCCCATTTGTGCATGCCCCAGCACATGTCCCCAAATGAGACTGTCATGTAGGGATGTATTGTAAGGGAGCATTGGAAAGATGAGAAAGGTAGTAAGGCCCTTGGAAGACCAAGTAGGGAGGGGACATTATTCCACCCAAGATAAGAAAGATATTGTAGAGAGAAACAAGTGGTGATCACTGGCAAAGAGTCCAAGTTCCCATCCCCTTAGGAACAGCAGAGAGAGTTCTCGTATCTCTCCAGGTTCCACAAGCAGCCATTTCTCTTGTTCAATGGCTTACCAGAAGGTGATGAGTGAATAGGTAACAGCTAGAGAAATGGAGCAAGGGCTTCTAGAGAGGAGAGATGATGATTCCATAGGCCAAGAGCCAAGAGGAAATTCTTGGTTGCTTTCTAGATTCATTGCATGAAGAGTTCCAGAAAACCCTGGGAAGTTGGATATAAAAGTGATTGCAAAGGAATGTCTGCTACAGCTTCTCAGGAAGACAAACAATGTGTCAGAGATTGTGATTGAAGCAAATGGGCTCTATAGACAGAGTTTGCTCAGGAATTCCTGGGATCTCAATGGAGAATAATTTCTCTGTATTTGACAGATATACTCTGCAGAATTTTGTGTTAATTAAATCTTTTAATATAATTCTATGGCAAGAGTTCTTGTACTGAATTTCAAATATTTCTGGGTTTAGGGGAAGGGGGAGAACAGGGAAAGAATTACAACACTGGATAGTATTAAATGAAATTAATTACCCACAGGGAATTCATAAAAGATTGATTACAAGGATGATTATCTTCACCCATGATTTTCCTATTCTTTACTAATTGTGTTTCTAGTTACTGAATCAATGTGATTTACACAAAGGCTCTGATAGTTTTAAAGTTCTTGCTTTTGTGTTAAATGAAAATCAACCCTCAGTCTCTCTCCTGGTATTTTTGTTTGTTTGTTTTTTGAGGAAGATTGACCCTGTGCTAACATCTGTTACCAATCTTCCTCTTTTTTCTTTTTTCCCCAAAGCCCCAGTACATAGTTGTATATCATAGTTATAGAGTTGTAGCTCTTCCATCTGGGACACTGCCTCAGCATGGCTTGATGAGTGGTGAGTTGGTCCCCACCCGGGATCCGGACTGGTGAACCCCAGGTGGCCGAGGTGGAATGCACAAACTCAACTGCTACGCCACTGGGCCGGCCCACTCTCCTGGTATTTTTTAGCATAATGCAAAGTCATATCATTCAACGACTAACGGATTTTTCTGGCACACTTCTTTTTCTTTTGTATCTTTGACAGAATAGCAAGGTTATGTATTAGTAGCATAACAAATGGATACAACATACATACATATGGAGACCATTTTGCAGTTACAAATAAATGGGTTGTGTTCCAAAAGTTCACATTTGGGTCAGTTGATTAGAACTTGGAATGATTGCATGTATAAAAATATTGTTAGAATTTAGTGCCTTTAAAATTATGCTCCCATAGGTCACTGGTGTCCCATAAGGAATTCTTACAGAAAAATACAAGACAGTAATGGTCTTTTCCAATTCTCAGGATAATGTAATTATTGGATATCATTTTCTTGGTTTTAATGATTTTCCCCATATATTTTCTCTCAATAATAAAAGAACATTTGAAAGCTTACTGTGTTTTGCACACATCATCTTATTTAATCTTCGCCATGATCTGATTTTATAGAAAGAAAAACTCAAACGGCTAATTTCCCCCCAGGCTACTCAAATACTGGGTGGTAGAGCTAGTGTGGTGGATTTAAACACATCCACAAATTCTTTCACATTTCTCCCATTGGGAGTCTATGTCCCCTTCTTTGAAACTGGTTTGGTCTTAGTGACTTACTTGTAACCAATAGAATCCAGTGGAAGTGACACTGTGACTTTTGAGGCTAGATCAGAAAAGATCGTGCAGCTTCCACCTGGCTCCTTTGTGATGCTCGTTCTGGTATAAGCCAGCTGGCATGTAAGAAATCTAACCATCTCAAGACCTCTGTGCTAGAGAGGCCACATGTAGGCACTCTGGTTATCAGCCCAGCATCAACTGTCAGCCATGTGAGTGAACCATTTAAATTTCCAGCACAGCCAAACCTTCAGATGCCTGTAGCAGCTGGGTTGCTGTGTTAGTGTTGGGGTAGCTCATTATGCAGTAATAACAACCAGAATAGCCAGTAATGGAACCCAGGTCTCTTGGACTCTAACACTCATCTTATGCTGTATGTCTTACTGCTTTCCTTAAACTTTTGCTACTTTTCCATAATAAAATCTAGTATGAGACTCAATTTAGTATATAATTATATATTTAGCTATTTAATTAAGTTTATAATATTCATAGTTCTTTGAGTTCTGCAAAAATTCCCCTGAATTCTATTCTCCCTGTCTCTTAACAAACCAGAGAATCACTACTTTACAAATAATGGTCAAGTTTTCATTCACTCAACCAATATTTATTGAGTACCTACTATATGTCAGGCAGCGTAAAAACTGCTGTAGATGCAAAAGTGAATTAACACAAGCTTCATCATCTTGTTAATGATGGGAGGCTGGGAGAAAATGGGGAAAGAGGCACATATAAACAAATAGTACAACAAAATAAGAAGAGTTCTGTAACACAGGAATGCACAAATGAGATGGTGGTTGAGCAGAATCTAAAAGTTTAGTTTCTCAGGTGGTTGGAGGATGGAGGGGAGGAGAAAGGAGACGGGAAAGGACTCCCTGGGCTAGTTAATCTACAGTACTAACTTCAAGTTCTTAGTCCAAGATATCTCTTGAGCACGAATCAGTCAGAGAGAGGAGACTGTAGAGAAGAAACCAAAGGGCAAAAGCTAAGACAGTCTCCTGGGGAAAAAAAGCAGCTCTGGAGGGATGTTGAGCCTGAGAAAATCAGGAGGTAAGCACCCAGATGCTATTCTGAAAGGAGAGTTTCTAAATTAAAGGTTGCATGTATTGAGTCCACCAGGCATTGACTTTGGATGAAGATATTTTCTCTCTTTTTTTGTCCTAAAAAATAATTACAATGGTTCTTATTCCTAAATTGATTTTTGTTCTCAGAGTAACAAGTGAGTAAGTCTACAGAGATTCCTTATTCCTTGCTAGGAAAAAAAAATGCTTCAGGGATGGAAGTTATCATTATTCCAGTAGTATCAGTCCACATTTTAAGAATAAGGAAAACATTTATCTTTGTTTAAACAATGTGCTCTGTTCAAAAGAGCTATTTTTAACACATTGTATCTCTTGCGCAATGAGGTAGCAAGCAATGTTTTCTCATATGCTTGTCTTGCTTACATCCTTCATTTAGCCCCCCACAACTAGAGACTGCCCTGTTTGTTTGTTTAGTTAGTCAGTAATTTTTGTACCCATTTTTATTTTCTTGCCTTTTTTTGTCTGCCCAGCCTCCTTCTGTTTTGGGTACTACCTCTTTTGGGAACAGTTAGGGCTGTTGATCATATGCTCTCACTTGTCCTGCTAGGAGTGAGGGCATGACTCAGGCTGGCCAATAAAAGTATTGCACTCCCCCTCAAACACAGTGATTGGACAAAGGATGGGTATGTGATCCAAGTGGAGCTGGACTGTTTTTCAAAGATTGATATGGATGATCGGGGAGACAAGGTTATTTACTCATTTGAGGACATGTACTACAAGAACTATATAAGTCTGGTGCTGTCAGGACTCATCTTCTCAATTGTGTAGACACAACCAGCCTACAGGTTAAAACCAACTTCAAAAATAAAGCAAAATTAGTGGATGAATATATGCAGAGAATGATTCCTGGAAACTTCATTTAAGCACCTGGTTCTATTCTGGAAGCTACCAACCCTTGGACTTTTAGGTTAAATAAGCCAGTAAATTTCTTTTTCTTTTCTTTTTTTTTTTTTGGCTTAAGCTTGTTTGAATTGGGTTTCTGTCACTTCCAACCAAAAGTCCCAGCTAATTAAATTCATTCTTGCATATGGATTCATAAATCTGGGAAGAGCTTTCACCATCCATATGATACCCTATCTCACTACCCTTCTCCCAAACTCCCTGATATGTTCATTCAGTGTGGTGTGGTTGTTGGGAGCAAAGGCTTTGAACACAGACAGAACTGGGTCCTAATATCAGCTCTACCATGTACAAGTGGTTTGTCTTTGACCAAACCCATGATTTCTTCAAACCTGTTTTCTCTGTAAAATAGGGATATTTTAGTGTGCATCCTCCAAATTTATTTTGAGGTGATTAATGTAAAGCACTCAGCTTAGCCCTTCATGGATTTTAGGGTCTAATTAAATGATTATTCAGTCAGTCATTTTAGCACCTCTTCCGCAGGCTATCTGGAACACCAGAATGTGAAGGAGGGGATTGGGCAAAATATGTGTCCAAGGATACTTCTCTCTTTTATTCCTCAAGTCATATCAGAGCTAACTTTACAGAGGACAATATTCTTCTTTTAGAAGTTTCATGACACTTTCTCTTTGACACTACAGTATACCCCAGGTCCATGCAGATCAGAGCCATATTCTCATACTATGATTGCTCCCAGGAGTTGAGGTAGTCATTGACCCATCTGGGGAGTTGTGTTGAACCAAAGCCTCTTCCAGAAATTCTCCCATCACTCCCTTGGCAATTTCAGACACAACCAGATGAAGGAGCACCAGGCAGCAGGCCAAGTTGGCTGGAAGTACCTAGGAGTTTATGTTGCAGCATCCATTCTCTGCAAAGAAACAAAGACATCCTCTCAAATTAGTATTCAGTCCTGAGGAAAGAATCAACCCTGTGTCCTTTCTCCAGCTGTTGATAATCTGTTTTTGCCTCACTGATTTCAGAGTAATGTAAACTTTCCTCATGGTTCTTTGAAAGCTTGAGTTTAGATGTAATAAAAGAATTTAGAATTCAAAAGTGTACATCCACAATTGTATTTGGCTTCTCCCAGTGCTTAACTTGACTTCTGGATTGGTTGTTGAAGGTTAGTTTTATGCTTCAAAAATTTATTTTCTATTTCTTATGATACTGAGTGTTTCAAGCTAACCTGTAGTGCAAAGGAGGTAGGAATCTTGGCAATAAGACCAAGGTGAATACTGCTTGAATACTTATCTTGCACCTTGCTCTGCAAGGTCTGTAACTCAGACCTTTTCCCAGAAATAGGGAAGGGGGTGAGGCCTAACCTCTGTCTTCACAATAGCCTCCAGTGTATTAGGAGGGGAAAATTTCTGTGTGAAACAAAGTTTGACTGCAGTTGCTTCTGCCTTCTAGGAAGTGGTCAGCAGTGGTTGAGCCATCCTTGATCTCCTTCAGTTTCTGTTTTCAAAGTTATCTCAAATAAATATAAAATCTGTTCTAGTTATTCTCCTTCACTCAGCCCCACCCCCTCTGTTCTGGGCCATGGGTGGGGAATCCCTGCAGACTCCTTCACCAGGGCTCCCCTGCCCTTTGGCTTCTGGTTGGGTTCAGCACATGGGAAGCACCTGCAGAATCTCGGAAGACAAGAGGAATGAGAGATAAGGGTATTTCTTCCTCTTCTCCCTCCCTGATTTCGTGCCTGTAGCCCATTAGACAACAGCTCTTACTGGCTCTTCCACAGGTCCAACTGTCACCAGGCTCAGAGACACTGTTTCCTACCCTCACTCCTTCAGGCCATAGATGAGTATAATGGCTTCCCACTGTCGCTGTCCCTGGGTACCTCAATGTTCCTTGTTGGTTTCTCTAAACTGCTCAAACCTCTGGACACAGTCCATTAAATTCTTTTCAGTTAAACCCCTTTGAGTGGAATTTTGATGTCTGCTAGGACTTTGACTAATGTTCAATTAAGTTAAAAATAGCTTGCTTGTTACGCAAGTGTAATTTCAAGACAAGTTTTCTCAATTCCTTTTCAATTCAACTAAACCTATAAAGCCCTTCTACACAGAAATTCTGGGACTGCCAAGAGGAATGGCATAATTCATTCCTGGGGTAGATGGTTCTTTTTAGGAAAGCATCTAATGATATGGTTATCTTGGTTGAGAAAGGCCTCCTTGTCATTGCTTGAGGAGAGAGGAGAGAGAGAGCGAGAATAGAGCAGAATGTATTTCTATTTCTGGGGGAGCCTTTGAAGAGAAGAGTGAGTAAATTACTAGAGGGCCTGGGAAATAGGGAGAAAGGAAAGCAAGGAGGGTCATGGAGGACAGGAACCTCAAGATATGGCAAGAGACAGGCAGTGAGGAATTCCCAATGGTGGGAAATGACCCATAAATGCCAGGAATAGTGATGTCTGAAATTGTATAGGGTTACTTCCTGTTCTATGCTGCAATTAGTTATCATGTTCCTTTCACCCCATCCTCTCCCATCACCCATGCCTCCCTCAAAACATCAATGAAAGTTGGCAACAAGCAACAACTTTGTGTAAATCATGCTCTAGAGGGCGTGAAAGAAGAGAGGTGGAGGTCCCAGGTGGAGCGCTTCAAAGAGAATGGTGGCCTGTGCACTGAAAGGGCTGTTAGGAGGAAGTAAGTGTGGAGAAGCAGGCAGCTAGGAGCCCTAAGCAGAATTGTGAGTCCTTGAAAAATTCTCAGAGATGTTGGGGAGTGGAGACAGGACTTCATTCATTTTGAGAGATATAAAATGAAATAACCCCAGAAGGTTGGAGAGCTTAAGGATATCTTGTCTGGTGCAATTAGGTTGCATTTGCATGCTGTTATTTAACTAATACTGAAGCCCATTGTGATGGGCTTTCACTCCAGAAAGCAGGAATATGGTCATATGAAGCTTTTATGAATCAGTCAGAACAAACAAGAAAAATAACATTAAGATTAACTACCCATGAAAGTGTGTTTCTAAGTTTGAAATGGTAAAAAAGAATTTCCAGAGGAACAAGTGAAAGCATGGGTGTTTACACAGACAAATGGGAAATTTTCTGTAAGTGCTTAGAATGGTACCTGGCACAAAGTAATTGGTATATGTGTGTTTGGTATTTTATTATTTCAAATGAGAAATATCCATAAATAAATAAATTTTTGATAGACAACTTTACAGTTAGAGTAGGATGGATGGATGGATAGACAGATGGATGGGTAGATAGATGGGTGGGAAGATAAGATGGTTGGAAGGGTGGATCGCTAGATTTAAAATAAAATATTAAACAAATAATTATTACATTGTTGCTGTTGTGAACTGGGCTTCATTATCCAAAGAGTAGCCCCCCTTTTATTTTCCTGCACTCAAATTGTACCTTCTGATTCTCGTAAGGGTCATGTGACTACATATTCCAAGAAATTAAAATTTAACTCAGGAATACCAATGTAACTGTGCATACATGGTCTATTGAAAGCATCATTGATGGAAGAGATAACTCATGATATTCACAGGAAAGCAACCATAATAAAAATTATTTTCATGTACTATGTGCAAGACTGCATTTCAACACTTTAGATACATTTGATACTCAGAGATACTGCCCTATTATTATCCCATTTCACAGAGAAGGAAATTGAGGCACAGTGAAGTTAATTAACTTGCTGGAGATTTCACAGCTAGTAAGTAGCAGGGCCAGGATTCAATGCAAGATAGTTCAATTCCAGAGTTGAAGCTCTCCATGACTAAATTTACCTAATCTTAAAGCCAGAAATAACTAGCCAGATAAACATTCCACCTTAGTCCATCTCCCTAAATATATTATTGCCATCTTTAGGGACACAATTCTAAAACTGCATAAAATACACTAATTCTTTCTTTATCACTGAATGCAGAAGGCAATAATCTAATAGGGATCTGTACATTCTTTCTACAAGCATTTAGTGAGCACCTACTAAGTACCAGAAACTCTTCTAGGCACTGCGGCCATACCTGTGAAAAGTGTGGACAGAAATCCATGGAGCTTAGATTCTAGTGAAGTGGAAACAGGCAAAAACCGAAATAAGCATAAATATTATGAAGAAAAATAAACTGGAGAAGAAGGATGAATAGACAGGGAAGGCCTCCACAACAAAGTTGTTCATTTGTTTAGGAAGCCGTGGATAAGGGAAATGAAATCTTGTGTTCACCTTACCTTTTCCCCTTTACTTCTATTCTCTTCGCTAAATTGATGCTTGACTGGGAGCTAGTTTGCTACAGGAATCTGCTTACCATGATTTTGGAAATTCACTCTTTGACCAATGCAAAGCCAGAAGTGTGGCTATTATGTTGTTGCTGCTCCTAAAAAAAAACTCTGTTTAGGTGTCAGGGCCTTCTGCAATGCTCCCCTGTGCTGGGTGCACACACATGTCTGTAGTTCTTCAAAGATCCTCCTAAACCAGAGCAGCCCCTCCACCTGATCAAGTCTCCATGAAGGTGATGTGGAGATTTGAACTGTGCCAAATGCCTTGGGCACTCTAATGTCCTTGCACACAGGACATTTGGCTCATCAAGAGATGAGTTGGAATCCCTGAGGCTTAATCTCAAACTTGTCTGAAGTTAAGATACTTCGTGATGAGATTTTCCCTTCTCTTTCTATTTTGTATGTTTGTGCTGAAAAAGCAACATTATCACAAAACCTACAGAGACGATCACTATAGAAGTAGAAAATCAATCATGGTGATAAAGCATGTGTTTTTCCATGGATTCTCATAAATCATCTAGCCTAAACACTCCAGAATAACAGATGGTCCCCCAAACAGAATAAATAAAATTTGAGCAAAATCCTAAGCATGAAAGGAATATAGTTAATTCACAAAGAGTTTATTTCAACTCTTTAAAAAATCTTCAGAAATCCTAAATGGTCATCATTTACCTCAGTTTTCTCTGTGCTTCTTAAGGAAGGCCATTTCCTCATTCATAAAACGTAACCACAACCTCCTTGTCTGGTTTTGAATATCACAAAAAACAAAAGCTAGAGTCCCATTGTATCAGTTGATGTTATGACATTTTTACACAACCAGTTCTCACAGTCAGTGCTTAATTGCAGTCTATTAAAACACAAAACCAGTGTGAGCAATGTTAACAAAGAAACATTCTCCTGGAGCACCCTCTCCATCCAGATCACTCCCTTCTTCTCTATACCCCTGTTTCTTCCTCATCCAAGGCTAGGTAGCAATCATTGCTATTCCACATCACTCTTCCCTCCCTCTCCTTTGGTTTATTTCTGAATTCTCAGTAGTTAAACTTTAGAGGAAATAGGGATCACCATGGAGCTCATAGACATGTATATTCTTGAATCTCTCCTCCCATCCTAAAGATTTTTTTCCAGGAACATAATTTTTCTTCTTCTTCTTTTTTTTTTTTTTTTTTTGTGAGGAAGACCAGCCCTGAGCTAACATCCGTCGCCAATCCTCCTCTTTTTGCTGAGGAAGACTGGCCCTGGGCTAACATCTGTGCCCATCTTCCTCCACCCTATATGGGACGCCACCACAGCGTGGCTGACGAGCAGTGCATCGGCGGGTGCCCAGGATCCGAACCCGCGAATCCCGGGCTGCCCAGCGCGGACTAAACCACCGCGCCACCAGGCAGCCCCAGGAACATAATTTTATTTAAAAAAATTTTCCAGCTTTGTTGAGATATAGTTAACACATAACACTGTGTAAGTTTAAGGTGTACAATGTGATGATTTGATATACATATAGATTGTGAAATGATTACCACAATAAGGTAGCTAACACATCCATCATCTCACAGTTACCTTTCTTTGTGCGTGTGTGGTGTGAACTTTTAAGATTTACTTTCTTAGTAGCTTTCAAGTACATGACACAGTATTGTTAATTATAGTCACCCTGCTGTACTTTAGATCCCATACTAAAGATTTTGATTTAATAGGTTTGGGATTTAATAGGTTTTGATTTAATAGGTTTGATTTAATCGGTGGTCAGGGCTTAAGAACCTGCTTTTTAAATAAGCATTCCAGATGATCCTGTTATAAGGAAGTTTGAAGACCCACAATCTGAAAAACAGTGTTAATGGCAGCAAAATAATTTCTCACAAGAGGATCTACATAAAATTTTAGATTTCAGATATGGTCAGTGTAGAATGAAGATTAAACTTGAGAATTGTAGAAATGTAGTATTATGGAATGTTCAGGCTGGGAAGGAAGATCATTCTAGTCTAATGCCTTCATTTCACAGGTGAGGAAATACAGGCTCTAAGAAGTTAGGTGATATGCCCTAGGGTTGATAACAGGTTTGTGGCAGAATCAGGGCTAGAAATAAGGTCTCAAGTCCCTGTTCAGGTTTTCTTTCCCCCATTTTACATTTATATAAAGTATATATAAAGTAAAGTGAAGTAAGATTAAGAGGATTAATTGGAAAAGTTCTTTTGTTTTTTTAACCATTTTTAGGACTCCAGAGTTTCTAATTGTCTCTCAGAATATAGCTCCAGTCTATTTGAACATTTTGGAAGAGTAACAAAGCAGTTAATTTCCATAAAAGCAGAAAAGAGCATGGAAAAATACAGCTGGTAGAGGACAAGCTTTTCTCTGTGAAGAGATTCTAAACAATGCTTTTATGTTTTAAATACCTGTAATTAGACCCCTGTAAATAAGCGCTCCAGTCTCCTTTTGGCTTTTCCACATACAATCTTTCTTTTTTTTCTACACAGCAAGGTCAAACTGTGTCTTATTGATACACATGTGATGAGCAGGGTGTGTGTATCATGAATGCTAACACAAGTGGTCGTTATTATTTTCCAGAACCAGGTGGTAAGTACCTACTACACCAACATGGAAAAACGATCCTTCAACACTCGCACGTCAAACTCTTCTCCATTTTTATCGGGTAAAAACTGATCTCAGAGTTGTGCTGCTGGCAGTTTTGCAGGAAATTTATAGCTTTTAAACACGGCCAGTGATTGCCATGTGGAAAAAAGACAAACATGAGTAACATATAAAATTATCGTACAAACCTGATTGTTTGGAATATCCACCACCCCAGACATTCTCTTCTTCAAAGGAAAGTATTCATCAGAAAGTAAACTGCACATTCAGAACTTGAAATCTGACATTCTTAAAGAAAGAAAAGTTTCCAGTCTCTCCACAAAAGAGACAGTGAACATAACGGAGTAGAAAGAGCACTGGCATTGGAACCAGGTGACAGAAGAGCTGGCGTGGATGCTAGCACAAGTTTTAACTTCAGTTTGCTCACGTGAAAATGAGGATGTCTCAACCTATCTGACAGATTGTCATGGGGCTTCTATGAGCTATTAATTGTGAAATTAAATAAATAAGATATTGTTGTTTAGTAACTGATATGTTTATTTATAGTGAAAGTAGTATTGAGAATATTGTAACATGTGGTATAAGGAGGAAATGGTGACAATATTTACCATTAAATAATACCTGTTTCTGGTGAAAGAGCAACACAGTCTTTTGCAGGCATAGCATTACAGAAAGCATGGCAGTAATGTTATTCAGTTTGCTTCCCCGGGGTCTTGGAGCCAGCTTGTAGGTGCTGACTTGCTCCAACCCCCAAATTTCCATTCCAGGCAGGAATTGAGCCAAGTAGACGGAGGAGACACGCTGCAGGGAAGGGGACCATAAGTAGAGATAAATGATGGTTGCGCTCTTCCTGTTAGTTGCTCAATTCTTTGTTCCACAATTCCTGTAAGTCCAAACTTAAGATGGTCTCTAAGTGGACCACCGACTGCAAGCTATTTGCCTCTGTAACTTGTCAAATCTAATTCACTGAACAAGGAAAAGCAACAGCAGTGGTCCGAGTGCAGCTTAGTCATAATCATAGTATTTGGAGCCGGAAGGGATGCATTTTTAGGAAGCTTCTTAGGTGATTCTGATGCTTAACCAGGTTTGGGAATCAAAGCTATAGATCGTCTAATTCAGCAGTTCTTAAACTCTTTTAGAATCAACAGGGGAATTTAAAAAAAATTACCCAGATATTTTATTGAGTTGGTCATCAGGATTTTTTCAAAGTCCCCCAGGTGTTTCTAATGTGCAGCCAGGGTTAAGAATAATTGATCTAGTTTAATTCCTTTTTCAGTGAGGAAACTGAAGGGGGTAAATAATTACGTTTCTATAAACATGTACAAATATGAATACTCAATTCAACTCAAAAAATCTTTATTGAGCACCTACATGTATACGGTATAAATCCTGGTCCAAATGGCCTTATCAACTCATAAGAGGGATGAAAACAATTCAAAATTATACAAGGCAGAAGAAGGTAGATGCTACAGGGCAGGAAAAACAAGATGTTTTGCTATTTCAAAGGGCTGAGAAATAACTTGAGATCTTTATCAGGAGTATGGCAGCTGATTGCTTAAAGTCACAGAATGTGGATGTCAGAAAGCTAGTGAGTTCTGAACCTGTGGAACTGTAGATAATAATATGATATGGAAACTGCAATTCCAAATCATGCTTTAAAAGTTACACCGTGTGCCAAAGAGTTGTAAAGACTGGGTGTCAGTCTTGGACACAACTACTAAAATGTCCTGAAAGGAATATTGCTATAAGGGTAACCTTTGATTTCTTTTAACTCGTGTTTATTTTAAGTTACAGAATTGCAGTCACTATTTCTAAAACTCTGAAAAATTACTTGAGAATGACTATGAATGATGGCTGTGCAATATGTGGTCATACCTGGATATCTTTTTAGATAATTTTTAAACTTCCAAAATATGTTCTAATATGTCGCTACTCAAATTTCAAAGATACCCATCTAATTCAGGGCCTCTTCACCTATCATAATCTTCTCAAAGTCTCCTTTCTGGTTTTCTTTCCTTTAATCTCCTACCTCACTCAATTCATTCTACATATTGCTGCAAAATTAGTAATTCTAAAACACTACTGTAAAATGTTTTAAATGTAAACTGAAACTTCATTTTGCTATACATAATTTTATAATATCCATTTATGTTTTTTCTCCTTTCAAAGTTTATGATTTATTTATCAAAGTAATATATGTAAATAATTTAAGAATCAGAAAATATTACAAGGTTTATAATGAAACGTAGCTTTCTCCTGCTTTATCCCTTCACATTCCCAATATCTGCTCCCCAGAGGAAATCACTTTCAACTATTTTAGCGGTTTCTACTGGTATTATTTGAAATGATATGCTCATACTGTTACTTCTAGATTTTCAATATTGGACATTGCCTGTTGATTTTCTACTCTAAAGGATGGGGATTTAGTCCAGTTATACACTTGCTGCCCTCTTCCTTCCTGGAAATAACTGGGCGTATACCGGTGGGCAAGACCAAGTCCCACACTTCTGAATTTACATTCTGCTGTGAAAAGGTAAAAAGTATACAAGTAGTCAAATAATTGAATAATTCCAGAAAGTGACGCATGATATGAAAAAAATAAATGAGAAGAGGAAAGGATACATGTCCCTTCCTTCATCCACCCAATAGAGTTATAATAAATTTTTTATGTCTTTTACAGCTAGACAAATATTACTCATCACTGAGGCATAAATTGTACTATGATTACCTTTCATGTGTTGTACAACTAATTATTTTCTCTGAGTCTGAAATTGCCTTGTTTTGGCATTTGTTTAGTTTTCCGTGTACTGAGAACTAATTCATTCCTAAACATGCTGCCAGAACTATAAAACTTCTTTCCATATTGTCAAACACTTTGCTAACCTCTCGGTTTTTCTTCCTTCTCCTCCTCTTCTTCCTCTTTCATCATTCATTCCAGAGACTTCTGTCCTCTTGCTCTAGTCTTCTCTGGTAGCCCTCCAGGCCTGCAGCACAGCCGTTACCCTGGGCCTCCTTCATTGTCTTCCTAAGATTTCCCCGACTCTCTCTTTGTGGATGTCCTTTCCTGGATGCCACATCTTCCTCCTTCTTGATTTCGCCCTCCAATAGCTTCTTGAGAAAGAGTGCAAAAGAAATAAATTTTTGCAACTGTTCATAATTGAAAATGTTTTATTCTACTCTCACCCTTGAGAACCTGGGTATAGTATTCTAGGTTGGAAATTATTTTTCCTCAGAAATTTGGAGGCATCGCACCATTGCCTTCTGCTTTTCAGCGGTGCTATTGAGAATTCTGAGGCCATTCTCGCTCTCAGTCCTTGGTATGTGACGTATTTTTTCCCACTGGAAGCCTTAGGGTTCTAAAATTTCAAGATAATTTGGCTTTCATGACATCTTTTTTTTCTGGAGAGGCAGGAACGTGTGGTAATTAGAGATACAGATTCTTGAGCCAGACTGCTGGGTCTATCACTTAACCAGCTCTATAGCTTTGGGCAGTTTACTCAACTTCTCTGAGCCTCTGTTGGCTGTAAAATGAGGATAATACTAGTGTCCACATCATAGGGTCTGGGGGAAGATGGCAGTAAAACTTAAAAATGTTCAGAACAGCGCTGGGCGCATAACAAGCCCTCTGTAAACATTGGCTATTACTACTACTGTTATGATTTATTTATTGGGCCAGACAATTTAATAGACTCAGATTTCCACAGCTGAGATGTCTGCTTGTATTATCTCTTTGATAATTTCCTCCTCTCCATTTTTTCCCTACTTTATTTCTGGAATCCTTGTTATTAATCAAATTTCCTCAATGTTATATTTCAATCCATCTGCTATCATACTTTAAATATCCAATATTTTTGTCTTATTTTTTGGATGTATGTGTGTATATATATACACACACACTTATATGTATATTTATGTATTTATACATACACATATAAACTTTTTTAAATGGATGTAATATTTTCTCTTTTCTTTCTGAGGATATTTGTTATAAGGCTTGTTTTCGTTGTTGAAATTTTCCTCTGCTTTTTTTCTACCTATTATGTTAGAAGCTTTTCTCTGGTGATTCTTGGCTGTCTATTCTTACTTAAAAGTGAGGCTTTTAAGCTCTAGGATTTGTTAACTGGTGAGCTTTGCTGTAGGGAGATTGGGTTGGGGTAGGAATTCCCTGAAGAGACAGATGGGCCCCTGTAAATGTCAGTTTCTATAGCTCTTTGATTTTGAGCTGCTCAGTTTTTTCTAGTCTCTTGCCTGGGAGCATAAGCCTGGCCACCAGTGTTTTGGGAGCTGGGTTGTGGCAGGGGTGGAAGGGAACTGTTTTTCGCGCAGACTCTCACACAGTCCCATTGTTTTCAGTATGGTGTCTCTTGGTCCAACCTCTCTACTCTGCCTAGGGTGGATCTAGTTTTTGTGGGGCCTAAAGCTTACACAATTTGGGGGGCCCTCTTCCAGTCAAAAAATATAAAATTATGAAGCAAAATTAAATACAAGCCTTGGTAGGGACCTGTGCAAGTGGGCAGGCTGAGGCCTAGGCTTCATTAGCTTCATGGTAAATCTGACTTTTCCTCCTCCTTCTACCAGGTGCTGGCGGGGTTGTGGCGGGGAGTGGGGTGGGATGTGCCTGACTCTACTGGCTGAAGAGGGCATCTGGGATGCCCAACTGCTGCTGAAAGTCAATTAATTCTCTTCTTTTTAGCCTCATCCCACACCTGCTTCTTCAGGGATAACAAGTGTCTTCAAATCCCGAAACTCGATGGCATTTGTAGTTCCGTTGGTATACTTCTTGTTGGGCATGTCTCATTGAGGCAGTTAGGTCTCAGCTTTCTCTGCTGAGCTAAGTCTTTACCTCTCATTTGTCTACTTTCCGTCTTCTAAAATCTTGTATCTCTTAGCTGCTATTACCCACCCTGTTCCCTTTGTCATAGTGAGTTTATTCCTTTTCTGCCATTTATATGGGGTTTTTAGGAAAGTATAGAAATAAACAACCAGGCTCAATTTGCCATGTTTAACTGGAAGCCTCATTCTACCTTAGATATTTTTATGTTTGTCATTAACTCTAATAGTTTATCGACATTTAAATGAATTCATTATAAAACTAAACATTTGTTGTACCACATATTTGAAAAATAAATACCTCAATGTTCTCATTATCTGGTATTTTTTTTGAGCCCATAAATCAACACTTCTTGGCCCAACAAGCTGGTGTGCTTTCATACTAATCAAACTGTGAATATTCTGTGAAGGATAATATACCAGAAATTGTCTACAAATTTTTAAAACAAAATTACAAAATATTGCATGTTAATAAAGAAGCTTATTTAAAAATCCCTATGTTTCTATGTTTTATGGAAAAAAATACTGTCTAGTTTATTCTTCTAGATGGTGTTCAATAAATGTTTGTTAAATAAATAAATGCTCCCGTAAATAGTCCTATCTCATCCACTCAGCTAACTTCATTTCTATGAAAACATTTCCTTTCCCAAACTACTCTCTAAACTCTTGGCAAATGAGACGTGGAAGTATTTACACTTATGTTTCCCAAACTATGCTCCTTGGAATCTCCGATTTGCGAGAATATTTTAATAAGTAAAATTTAAGAAAATGATCTGTAGTCAAGTACGTTCTATACACTCTGAGTTCAACAAAGTTAAATAAATTTCTTTACATCCAGGACTTCTTAGAGCCTTAGCTATGAAAATATGCATTGTGAATCTTTAAGAAGGGAATAATTACTAGTGTTTCTCAAATTTATTTTACTACCAATCCTGTTTAGACAGCATACTATTTATTCCTTACAGAATAAATTGCATCCAAATACAGTTTGGAACATTTTTTATCAACAGAACATTTCCTAATTCTGTACCTGTAAAAGACCTCATTCTCCTCCTGAGGAGTAGTTTTATTCTCCCATTACCAATTCCATTCTAGGTCTTCATCTCTCAGGATTACTCTGTCTTGAAACTCTCTGGAATATCAGGCTGACTGAATGATGCAGGGTGAAATAAAAACCTGTGTGTCAGAGAAACTTTTATATTGGAGTTATGGGGAAAAGCAGAAGTGAATAAAGGATAATAGTGGGATGGTGTACACAAGATAGGCCTTCCAAGTAGTCCTGGACTGAATATCTTGCTTGTGTGTTAGGATCAGGGGTAATTTTAAGCAGTCAGGTAGAGAAAGAGATACCGCCAAGGGTAGTCATTAAGTGCTCTCTTCTCTCTCTCTGCTCTATAGTGTTCTCCAAACGTTCTCTCTGCATGTGTGAAACATTCACATTTTATGGTTAGAGCCTCAAACTGACTGAACCAGCCTCTCCAGGGGAGAGGCCTAGGAATCTGTATGCAGAAAAGATGATTCTCAAGACTGGCGGATGTTGGAAATACAGCACTTGGAGCCACAACCGTGGGGCTTGCCTGGCCCCTCCTGACCCTGACCGTGACCTCCACTTTGTTTCACACCCATGATAATGATAATCCTCTTAATCCTGTTGGGCAATCTGAACTCACTTTCTGCGGTAGGTATCTGCTTCGCTTTAGATTCTGATTGCATAATTTCTGAGCCCAGTCTTTCATCCTGGTTCTGATTTCTCTCTCTACTTAATATTTTGGACTGGCATTAAACTGAGTGAATTCTATCTTGGATTAATTTTGCCAAAGCAGCTCAGAAGAGAAGATCTGAATACCTTCTCCTAACATTTGAGGGAATTGAATGTTAAACAGATTTGAGGTAACTGAAGAATAGTTGTGGAAGGGGATTTACAAAAATTAGTTAACACGGAATTCAAAAAGTACAAACAAGCAATAACTAATTATACTGTTTCCACCAGCTATGCAGTTCTCCTGCTTGGAAGCCCCTAGTATTTTGTGAATCCTTCTGGAGGTACTCAAACGCATTTATAAGCATTTGTGTCATATGCATGTGCATATTTCTTTTACACAAAGGTATCATGTTATATACTCTGCTCTGTACCTTGATTTTTTTCACCTAATTTATCTTGGAGATTGTTACAGATTGAATTGTGTCCCCCCAAAAATGTGTTCAAGTCCTAACCCCCAGTATCTCAGAAGGTGACCTTATTTGGAAATAAAGTCATTGTAGATGTAATTACTTAAGATGAGGTCACACTGGAATATGTTGGGCCCTTCATCCAATGTAACTGGTGTCCTTAGAAGAAGAGGACACAGAGACACATGGTGAGAGCGCCATGTGACGAGAGGACAGAGGCAGACATTGGAATGATGCAGCTGCCAGCTGAGGATTGCCCAGGCTTGCTGGCAAATCACCAGAAGCTGGGAAGAGGCAGGAAGGAGTCTCCACAAGTGTCATAGGGAGCATGGCCAGGCCAATACTTTGATTTTGGACTTCCTGCCTCCAGAACTGTGATACAATAAATTTCTGTTGTTTTAAAGTCACCGGGTTTGTGGCACTTTTTTCTGCAGTCCCAGGAAACAAATCTTTCCATATCAATAGAGTGCTGTTTCATTCTATTTGACAGCTGCATAGTATTCTATCACATGGCTGAACCAAAATTTATTCACTCAGTCCTCTATTGATAGACATTTGAGTTGTTTTCAAATATTTGCCATTAAAAACAATGCAGAATGAATAACCTTATATATGTGTCATTTCACACGTGTGAGATTAACCTGGGCTAAATACATAGGAGTGGTGAATACTTCAACTGAAATAAGATGTTTTGTACATGAACAAGTGAGAGATTATTTTGACTTGAGTAACTTTAAGTTTCCACAAACAGAGGGTATAGATGTTTAAGCCAGTAATGATGCTAAATGGCACGACTTTGTCCTGACTGCTCTCTCATCCCTCTCCCCTTAACGGTCCACCTGCTGCATGACCTTTAAGACAAGCCTCCCTCCTTGTCTCTGGACCTCTGCTACGCTTGAGTTTTTAGTGTTTTAATACTTAAATTCTTGGGGAGGTTGTAAGGATCAAATTTAAAAAAATGTGAAATCAATTGCCCTACATAAAGATAGGGATTGTTATTGTTTTTGCCTTAAAGCAAAGTTTGATAACTTTATTATGCCTTTGATCTGCATTCTATCCTCTCTAACACACACACACACACACACACACACACACACGGTTACACTGGGTTATGTATGGGTTGTTTTTTTTTTAATTTTTATTGATGTCTTAATAGTTTATAACATTGTGGGGTTTTAATTGTACATTATTATTTGTCTGTCACCATATGGATGCATCCCTTCACCCCTTGTTGGGTTATGTATGTTTTTCACATTTGTTTTCATGCATTTAGTAGTGTTCTTACTGTCTCCTCCTTTATATTTGCCCACAACAGTTAGTATACTGTCTTTTTTTTTCTTTTTACAAATTTTACTACCTGACCAATAAATATATATTTGGTGCTTTTGTATGCTAAATTTTTCAACAATGAAAATTCTTTATTTCCTGAAGGTGGCCTGAGGATTTGCTTTTATAGAGTACAGTTTCTATGAACCACATTCTTTGTCTTTCTTATTTTCTCTGATTAGAATAACTGTTGGGGATATACTTTTTAATCAACAGTTTGGAAAAACTCAATGCAAGATACATGTAATCGTCACAGGTAATCCACGATGAGAGCTATAGAAAGGAAGGAGGTAATTTCACCTTGTTTTCCTAGGTCATGAAGACTTTTCTTTCTAGAAAGGGTTTAGGATTAGGACCCCTATTACATGGTTATTATTCTTAGTAACCACAGCCTTGTCGCCTGCCAAGAATTGTCAGAGCTAAGAGTAGGCTGTTGTTTATATGTTATATTGGCAAAGTGCTAGGAAGAGTCCTGAGTCTTCAGACATCTCCCCTGGAGCATTCCAAAGCACTTAAAATTCCTACCTTCAGAGTCAAGGCTTTCTCTTACTCAAATGTAAATAGCTGAAGGGATATCATAACAAACCATTATCAGTCATCAACAACTCAGTGTGAATGGGTCTATTAGATTCTTTTCCTGCTAACAATAGATGGCTAAGAAGAAAGTGAGAATTCAACAGAGAAGCTTTCACTGAAGCGAGCTGTGTGTTGCTGCTGCCACCGTGAAACAGAAAAGTCTGGCGAGGTACATTTCCCCCATCACTCTCCTTCCATTGACCAGGAGACTAGAGCTCCTTTGGAGGGAGGAAGTACTGGGATTGACAAGGTCTAGAGAACTGAGCTAAAAGGATCTCCTTCACTTGCCTGCAGGGTCAACTCTAGGCAAAATCGTGAAGAAGTAGCTGTTAGGTTTTTCAACACACGGCAAGTGTAAGGATAATTCTGGAAAAGGTCAAAATGGTATCTGGCACTCAAAATGGTTCATCATACTTCTTTAACACATTATGTTGGAAGTGCCTGTTTTTTGAACCAAGCTACTCACTTGAGAATGCATTTGAGATAAAAGCAGTCTGTACTCTCCTCTGTTTTCCCATTTCTGTGACCATCGTGGGCCCACTGATCTCCACTGATTTTGGAAGAAGCTATTCAACTTCTTTGCTGAATATTTATGGCTAACAAAGTAGTCAGTATTCTCCAATGTGTCCTATCTACTGAAGTTTAATCCCTACAGCCTGAGAGCTGCTTGGGGGATTGACTGCCTGGTGTGTTGAGGCCCTCCTCTCTCTCTCCCCCCACCCAGCCCCTCTTTCTCTCTCTCAGTTCTTTCCAATTCTCACATGACTAGAAAAACTGTTCGAAAGAGGTGATGTCCCATCTAGGTAAACCTGCTTGGACTCTTAGCCACATCTTTCAAGAATTCACATTCATTTCAGAAGCAGTAATGAATGTAAATTGAAAGCACTTCATGGAGGAAACATTTACTTTGCTTGAGAACAGCCAACAAATTGTAGGTGGTTTCACAAATTAGATTCACCCATAGATGTTTCAACACAAATATTGCTCTCTGTTATTGATTTATTGAACTTGTCATATTATCTCTTTGTGAAATTTATCCATTTTGAGAAAATTTTCTCTAAATAAAGAACACTCCCCTTCTTATAGTGGTATTTTTATTCAATTACTGGCTCTTTCCCCTCTGCCTAAAAACATGCTAAAGCCTCCCTCCATCCTAGAATTTAAAAATCCCTTCTCGGACACTGTTTCCTACTCAAGTGAGTGCTTCATGTCTTTCCTTCTCTTTCTTGTAGACTTCTTGAGAAGCCTCCATGTCCTAACCTCCCATTTTCTCCTTAACTGATTTATAATAATATCATTGTTAATAATTATAGCTAATATTTGTTGAGTGAACGATGTGTGCCAGGCATTGTGCAGCTTACATGTATTTTCCCATTTAAATCTCTCAAGAATCCAATGAGGTAGGTATCATTAGTAGCCCTGTTTATACAAATGAGAACACTGAGGCTTAGAGAGTGTTAGTTTGTTGCTCAGCAAATCAGACAGCGAGTGGGTGGCAACATAGAAACTCCCATTTCCTCCTGTAGGTGCTGTCTAAATCATTGTTATCATCCACACTGTGTACTGCCTCTACCAACTCACTGTAACCAATTATTGCCTAATCATCATTTTCAAGGGTTTATTTTCAATCTCATCCTATTCAATCTTCCTCCAGCAGTTGCCATTGTTGCACCTTGGGGGCTTTCTATGTCTTCTATTTCCATGATATTACATTCTGTTGGTGCTTCCACATTTCTAACTGTTCTTTCTGAATTTGCTGATTTATCCTTCTCTTCTCTCTTAAATGCTGGGCTAATTTGAATTTTCTTCTTCCTTTAATTGTCTTCCCTGGGTGAAGCCAATGACTCCTATGTCCTCAACAATCATCTCAACTAGGATTCCAGTGTCCCTTTTCCTGAGCTCCAGGTCCATCTCTACTTATTGGCACCACAAACTAGAACTATCCAAATCAACCTCATTATCTTCCATTCAAAGCCTGTTCCTCCCTCTGCATTACCTCCCTCATTATAAAAGATAGTTTATGTAAATATACAAGCTAAAGGATGGAGAAAAAGCCTTTTTTACATCGCCTTTTCTTTCGCTCCCACATTTAATTGGTCACTATATCCTGTGTATTCTAATTTTTAACTTTTAAAATTTGTCCATTCATCTCCATTACCATTTCTGCTGCTTTAACTCAGGTCCTTATCCTATCTCATCCCTTTTGAGGTCAAGTATTGTGCATTGTACTTCATTGTATTCCCTACAATACCCAGCCTGGTTTTGTATACAGAAATAGACCATCAGACATTTTTTAAGTGAATAGATGAATATCTACCTAACACTTAAACTTCATGAAGATTATGCTACTATCTAATACTTATATAGCACTTGCTATTCAGCAGACATTATTCTAAGTGCTTTAGCTATATTACCTTATTTAATCTTCACAGATTTCTTTTGAAGTAGGTACAATTATTCTTTCCAATTTATAGATGAGGAGACAGACATAGAGAAGTGAACTGACTTGCCCAAGTTTATACAGCTAGTAAATGGCAGAGATATTAGGAACTAGATCACAGTTTGCCTTTAAATCCATGCACTTAACCATTGTAATTCTTTACATTTCCTTTTGCTCTGCTTCTGTGTGTTATGCTGAGGTCCTAATTATTTTTCCATTATAGCTATGAAAATACAATAGTTACTAAATTCAAAAACTTATAGATGTAGATCTGGAACTAAATTCATATTCTCAGCTTCCTCCAACCCCTCCTCTAATCCTAGAGCAATCAGAACCAAAATTAGTTTAGAGTTTGAAGGGAAACTGGAGATTAAAGTAGGGTTCACTGGACCAACAACATGTGAGATGCAAACAACCAGCATGGTTCCTATAACTGAAAGCAAAATCAGTCCTCAGGAGCAACATCTGCATCTCTTGGTGAGTATCAGCCCTGTCATGTTGGACCATGGGTAGTGATGAGTTGAAAAGACAAGGCTATAAGGCAGGGTGAAACATAGTATGGAGCTGCCATTTAGGACAAGGTGCCTAGATGGTCTAGACCCAGTGAATGAAGGTAAAAGAGAGGTCCACATGGAGGAATGGATTAATGTCAATAAATATAAACGAGTCAAGAATACAAAGAAAATGAGACCTGAGTTGGGTCATGGGTGAGAGAGGGGCAGAGAGCAGACAGAAAAAAAAGAATGTGTGCCAGAGACAAGTGTGCCTTCCAAACCAAGATAAAGTTACTTTAGACATCTTACAGTCTGTGGCTGAGTGGAAAGATTTTTGAACTGAGTATTAGAAGACCTGCATTATAATGTGGTTCTACCATCAATCAGAAGTATGATCCTGGAGCCAGCCCTGGTGGCCTAGTGGTTAAAGTTCGGTTTACTCCACTTTGGCGGCCAGGGCCCAGTTCCCAGGGGCAGAACCACACCACCAGTCTGTCAGTAGCCAAGCTGTGGTGGTGGTTCACATAGAAGAACTAGAAGGACTTACAACTAGAATATACAACTATGTACTGGGGCTTTGGGAAGGAAATAAAAAAAGAGAGGAAGATTGACAACAGGTGTTAGCTCAGGGTGAATCTGTCCCGGCAAACAAACATACAAACAAACAAATGAATTAGTACCTAAATTGTCCAGTGTTACTAAGTTAGGTTAAAAAAAATGTGTGATCCTGGAAAAGCTACTTAAACTATCTTGAGCTCACTTTTCTCCTCTATAAAATTAGACTTCAACATGGGGAACACCGATAGTTATACAAAGTCTAGTCTCCTTTACATAGTGGTCTTGACATTTTTTTGATCATGAACTTTTATTCATAAAGAAATCTGAGCAAGTACACCCACTTAGGAAAGTGCCGCATTGACAAATCTATAAATTATTTACAAATGTATAAATTTGTACATGTACCACTTTACTAACATATTAAGTATGTTATGAAACACAAAAATAGAAACATAAAGATTAAACAAACAATATAGTTAAATGTCTTGTCAATTGTGATGTATCATATTATCACTAACTAGTGTCTCAAGGCACAATATACAGGTAAGCTAAATATTATCATTATAATGGATGTAAATGCCTATTTAAAGTAGTCCTAGACAATTTTGATTTTTTGCCCACTTCTTGTTGGATCTGATTAGATTTTCATTACTTTTATATTGCAATTTGGCTGACAAAGAGCTCTTTTTTGAATTCAGGGAAGTGTCAGCAGTGTCAGTTTCTCGTTCACTCGCTTTTACATAACTGTATTAGCTTCATTATGAAGTTTCTTTGCAGAAATCTTTTTAAAACCATTTGTATCCATTATGTGAGCATTAGTTTAGTTAACTAGATAACAGTGTATAAATCCACTTCGCCTTACATCTTGGGTTCCATCAGCAGCAGCCCCTGAGGGAAGGACTAAGTGCAGGTTGTTTTCCTGGGAGGTGATCCTCAGAAACACGAGGAAGGGAGTAGGCACAGTGAGAGACAGAGTGTGGTAATGAGCACACTGCCGCTCTGGGCTCAATCCCACTAGTTTCATATCTCAGAATCTTCTTTTCCTGGATGATGGTGTGGCTGGGGCATTTATCCACCAACGTTCATTCCCCATTGATTGATGCTTGTCCCCGACAGCTTTAACTCCCCTTCACTTCTGGATTGCACCTGTCTTTGGCAGAGCAAACTCCCATGGTGCTGGAGAATCAGGCAGAGAAGAAGAGAGATGCTGGTGCTAGAGGGCGGAAGGTTTTAGCATGCTGCAAACCCCTCACTGTCACTAAGGTGGACTCAGGTGGGCCCAGCAAGTATGGGGCATGGTATTTACCGTTTCTGCTACACCTGGTGATGGTTAGGATTAGGATTAAGGTCAGGATTAGTAAACTCTGATAAATTGAAGCAAAGTAAGGAGGGCCCCAGCATCTCCCTCTCCCCTTCTTTCCTCAGGATACATTGAGCACCACTTTTTGGCAATCCATGTATTAAACATTAATAATAAAATATAATTTCTTTTAAAGTTTTAGACAAAATATACAAATGGAAGCGCTACTGTCTTCTTTCTGCATTTTGAGGGTCATCTTGTATATCTCTTGGGAGCCTGCATCTCTGACTTATGATCAGGTCCCTAGAGTGGGTGACCCAAGTGCCAGGTTCCTCAGGCTGCTGAGATGTATGTTCTGACAAAGGCTGCTTCAGTCCCAGGAAGACATGCCAGGTATTGCAGGTCCTGGCAACCTCTATGCTTCCATACAAAACTGTGGGTTTCTTCCAGCAGCACACCTGCGTATTCTCCAAGGACAAGTGTCAGAACACTTTGGAGGCCTCTGGAGGGCGCTAAAACACCAAGGAGCGCTCCTACAGGAAGTAATTCAGTAAGCGGCTGCCTAATCAAGAAAATGAACTAGAGGGAGGAAGACAACAATATCTGCATATAAGTTGAACTATAGAACAAGTTTAATTACTGTATTATTGATGGTTATAATCGTAGTGAAGCCAAAATTTTCTTTAAACATATCTTTGGCATCATCACAATTCTATACTAGAAGTTAAGACAAATTAATTGAACAATTTGACATTCCAATGACATTGATTAGGTAACTCTTGTATGCTAAATCCCTGTAAAAAGTGTGACAGGTTATAAAAAGATGAATAAAACTCAGTCTCTTCCTTATAATATAGTACGGGGAATGAGTTTTGCATTTAAGTAACCATAAAGCAAGGTGGAAAGAGATAAGATCCAGAAGAAAAATACCAAGGGCTGTGAAAATTTTCTAAGATAGAAAAATTATTTCTGCATCAAGCAATTTATCATTTCTTGTGATAATAGCTAAACCTAGCCCAAATTCCATGCCCTGGAAATTTCTTTAAACATGGTTCACTTGCAATCCCAAGAGTTAAAGTTTAGTAATAAGCAGACTTGGGCTTATAAAAGACAGACAGATCTGATATGGGCCTTTAACTCAGTGATAAATACACTGGGCTCTAAAAAGACCCTCAAGTGACAAAGCAGGATACTTTTCTAGTTCTTAATTATTAGAAAATCTAATATAGTGTGGTCTGTTTTTAAGCCATAAACTTTTAGGAATACAAAAACAAACATTGAAAACAAAAATTGTGCAATATTTGTATTGACAATATATTGTTGTAGTTTTCCTGAGCATGAAAATATTTTCTCAGTAAAGATTTTATCATAAAATGGAACCTTATGTGTTAGGTGTCTTTTTTTCTTAACCAGAAATCAATTTATAATGAGATTATACACATGAAAGAATTTATAACCAATATTTTAATAGAAAATCAAGTTCAGTAAAGCTATTGAGAATTATAGTAAACAATATTTCTTGCTCAAATAACTAGGAACTCTGTACTTTTCATATTAGGTACAACTTGTGATCTAATACGTACATTTTTTCATTCTGTCCAAAGACTAAAAGAAAGTTGTAATGAATTGCTTACTATAAAATCTATTTGTCACATTGGTCATATAGAACATATATTAGACAACTTTTTAAAAACATATTTCAGTCACAACCTCCAAATTAGTATTTACACATATATTTTCTTTATGTGAGCTCTAATAAGCTTTGTTTCAATTTCGAAACTTCTCATGATGCCAAGTTGCTGGAGTAGCAAGATAAATTTCATTGTTGGATGCAGTGAATATCCTACTCTTGAATCCACAACATGAAAAATGTTTTATTATCTTTTTAACTCTTTTTTTTTTTCACACAGAGTGACTTTTTTTTCTTCAGGAAAGAGAGAAAGGGAAAGATCAGTTTCCATTAAAAATGCTATGATATAATTTCTAAACTTTTTTCTGAAAAGTTCAAAAATTATTCCAAAATCCTGTTAGCTAGGAAGGCATCAGATTGATTATTTAGACATTTCAAATTGCACTAAGATTAAAGTAGCTGATTGAGACTTTGTAATTAGTTTGTAGTTATCCATCCATCTATCCATATAGTCCTTCAATAGATGCTTTACTTGGCTCTGAGGATATTGAGAAGAAAGGACTACAGTCTGATGTTGGTCAACAATATAAACAAATATATGCTCAGTAACATAAGTGTGCATCTCATAACTTGCATGGGTAGTGCAGAGGATGGAGCAGTGCACGCTGAGGCCAAAAGGTTTCAGGAAGAGGGTGATGTTAAGCTGAGTATTAGAGAATGAATCTGAGTTTACCAGGTAGATGAAGAAAATATGTATGTGGAAAGTTCTCTGAGCAGAGTGTTGAGTGTTCAGAAGAAAGAAAGAAAGAGAGAGAAAGTAATGGGGGAGGGATGGAGGGAGAAAGGAAGAAGAAAATGATATGTTAGGGAACCACAAACTTTGGTACTGCAGGAGCGTGCGGTCCAAGGAGTGGTTTGAGGCAAGTGTTGTAGAGGCTGTGAATGTGCCACTAAAGGGTCTGGATCTTATTCTGAAGATGATGAGGTACCATCAGGGCTTTGAGCAGAGAGTGAACTGCTCAGCATTTCGTCTTTAGAAAGATCTCTTCAGTGACAGTATGGAGGATGAATTAGAAAAAGGAGGGACTGGAAGTACTGGGTTTTGTACGTATATTTCCGTTCTCCACGTGGAATGTCTTCTGTCCTTCCATATCAGCCCATATTTATATCAAGTTCTCTAAGCTGTGAGATTTAAAGTTTAACACTTCCAAGCAGCTCTCCTAGGACTCTCTTAATTATGGTCATTATTATGTCTAGCATGTTATGTTAATATGTTTAACTTACTTGTCCAATGACTTTTTTAATTAAAAATTTTTCATTTTATTATTTTTAATTGTTTTATTGAGATATAATTCACATATCATATAATTCATCCATTTAAAGTATACAATTCAATGGTTTTTTAGTATATTCACAGTTATGCAACCATCACCATAATCAATTTTAGAACATTTTCATCACCCTCCAAAAGAAATCTGTATCCATTAGAAAACACTCCCCATTTCCCCCCTACCAATTCCAGCCCTAGGTAACCACTAATCTACTTTCTGTTTCTATAGATTTGTCCATTCTTGATATTTCATATAAATGGAATCATACAATATGTGGCCCCTTTTGACTGGCTTTTTTCATAGAACATAATGTTTTCAAGATTCACTCATGTTATAGCATATATTAGTACTTAATTCCTTTTTATTGCCAAGTAATATACCACTGTATAAACATATCATTTGTTTATCCATTCATCAGTTGATGGACACTTGGGAACAATGTCCAAATACTGTCCAAAATGTGGAAACATTTTTTGTCTAGTATGAATAATGCTGCTATGAATATTTATTTTCAAGTTTTGTGTGGATGTTTTCATTTCTCTTGGATATATACCTAGGGGTGCAATTAATGAGTCATATGATAACCTTATGTTTAACACTTTGAGGAGTTGCCAAACTGTTTTCCTAAGCAGCTGCATCATTTAACATTCCCACTAGCAATGTATGAGGATGCCAATTTCTCCACTTCCTCACTAACATTTGTTAGTACTTGTCTTTTTGATTATAGCCACCCTGGTGGTGGTGAAGTGTTATCTCATTGTGGTTTTGATTTGCATTTTCCTAATTGCTAATGATATTGAGCATGTTTGCATGGGCTTATTGGTATGTGTATATCTTCTTTGGAGAAATATCTATTCAGATCCTTTGCCCATTTAAAAAATTGGTTTGTCTTTTTATTATTGAGTTGTAAAAGTTTCTTGTATATTCTAGATACAAATCCATTGTCAGATATATGATTTATAAATGTTTTCTCCCATTCTGTGGGTTGTCTTTTCATTTTCTTGATGGTGTCCTTTGAAGCATAAAGGTTTTTAGTTTTGAATTTAGTTTTTTAGTTTTAGAAATTCAATTAATATACTTTTTTGTTATTGTTTGTGCTTTTGGTGTCATATCTAAAAAGGCTTTCCCTAACCCAAGATCATGGAGATTTACTCCTGTGTTTGTTCTAAGAGTTTTATAGTTTTAGATCTACATTTAAGTCTATGATCTATTTGGAGTTAATTTTTTTTTTTTTGTATATGTGTAAGGAAGGAATCCAACTTAATTTCTTTTGAATGTGGATATCCAGTTGTCCCAGCACCATTTATGGAAAGACAATTCTTTCCCTACTGAATGGTCTTGGCAACATTGTCAAAATCCAACTGAACATAAAGGTGAAGAAGCCTGAACTCTCCGTTCTATTCCATTGATCTACAAGTCTATCCTTACTCCAGCATCACATTCTCTTGATTACTGCAGCTGTGTAATATATTTTGGAGTCGGCATGTGTGTGAGTCCTCCAACTTTGTTCTTCTTTTTCGAGATCCTTTTGACTATTCTGGGTCCCTTGCATTTCTATATGAATTTTAGGATCAAAGTGTCAATTTCTGTAAAATTCCAATTGAGAATTTAGTAGGGACTGTGTTGAATCTGTACATCGACTTGTGGAATATTGCTATCTTAATATTAGGTCTTGCAATCCGTGATCAAGGGATGTCTATCCATTTATTTAGGTCTTCTTAACTTCTTTCAGCAATGTTTTGTAGCTTTCTCCCCCCACACACACACCTTTATGTGAAGTATAGTCGAGAAATAAAATTGTATATATTTAAAGTGGACAACATGATGATATAATATATGTATACATTGTGAAATCATTACCACAATCAAGTTAATTAACACTTCCATCACTTCACAGTTACTTTTTTGTGTGTGTGTGGTGAGACTGCGTAAAATCTACTCACTTAGCAAATTTCAAGTATAAATATGGTATTATGAACTAAAGTCACCATACCGTACATTAGATCCTCACAACTTATTCATCTTACAACAGAAAGTTTGTACCCTTTGATCAGCATCTCCCCATTTCCCCCACCCCCCCAACCCTGGCAACCACCCTTCTACTCCCATGTCTACAAGTTTAACTTTTTTTTTGGATTCCACATATAAGTGACACCATATAATATTTGTCTTTCCCTGTTTGACTTATTTCAATTAACATAATGCCCTCCAAGTTCATCTATGTTGTCACAAATGGCAGGATTTCCTTCTTTCTTATGGCTGAGTAATATTCCATTGTGTGTATTTACATCTTCTTTATCCATTCATCTATTGATGGACACTTAGGTTGCTTCCATATCTTGGCTATTATAAATAATGCTGCAATGAACATACAGGTGCATATATCTCTTTGCACTTTTTGTTTTGTGTTCTTTGGATAAATGCTCAGAAATGGAATTGCTGGATCATATGGTAGTTCTATTCTAATTTTTTGAGGAATCTCCAGTTTTCCATAGTGGCCACACCAGTTTACATTCCCACCAGCAGTGTATTAGGGTTCCCTTTTCTCCACATCCTCACCAGCACTTATCTATTTTTTTTTTTTATAAAAACTATCCTAACTGGGCCAGCCTAGTCACGCAGTGGTTTAGTTCTTGCTTTGGCAGGCCAGGGTTCGTGGGTTCAGTTCCCAGGCACCCGCCAACACGCTGTTTGTCAGCCATGCTGTGGCAGGCGTCCCACATATAAAGTAGAGGAAGATGGGCATGGATATTAGCCCAGGGCCAGTCTTCCTCAGGAAAAAGAAGAGGATTGGAGATGGATGTTAGCTCAGGGCTGGTCTTCCTCACAAAAACAAACAAAAACTATCCTAACAGATGTGAGGTGATATCTCATCGTGGTTTTGATTTACATTTCTCTGATGATTAGTGACGTTGAGCACCTTTTCATCTACCTGTTGTCCATTTGTATGTCTTCTTTGGAAAAATGCCTGTTGAGGTCCTTTACCAATTGTTTAATCAGATTATTTGGTTTTTTGCTATTGAGTTGTATGAGTTCCATATATATTTTGAATATTAACCCCTTATCCAATATATGATTTGCAAATGTGTTCTTCTACTCCATAGGTTGCCATTTCATTTTGTTGCTTATTTCCTTTTCTGTGCAAAAGCTTTTTAGTTTGATGTAGTCCCACTTGTTTATTTTTGCTTTTGTTGCCTATGCTTCTGGTGTCTTCAAAAAATCATCATCAAGACTAATGTCAAGGGGATTTTCCCCTGTCTTCTTCTAGGAGTTTTATGGTTTTAGGTCTTACATTGAAGTCTTTAATCCATTTTGAGTTAATTTTTGTGAGTGGTGTAATTCATTCATTATATTATTCATTTCCATGTGGATATACAGTTTTCCCAGCATCATTTGTTGAAGAGACTGTCTTTCCTCTATTGTGTATTCTTGATACCCTTGTCAAAGATCAATTGACCGCATATATGAAGGTTTATTTCTGGGCTCCAGTTTATTTTTGAATGATCTCAAGTCTACTATGATTTGATGACTCTTTGTGTAGAGATTAAATGCATGGCCTCTTGTATCAGTCTGCAGGAGTGTAAGTACTCCACCATAACTACCTGTGATGTTAGACAATTTACCTTTCTGTGCCTTGTTTCTCTTATCTGTAAAACAAGAATAATGATAGTACCTCCCTCAGGATGGAATTGTGAAAATTAAATAAAACAAAACTAGTTAGAAGGTGCCTTGTACATAGAAAGTGATTTAAAAATCTTAGCTATTATTATTGCCTAAATTTGCCTCTCTCGCAATTTTACTAGGGCATATCCAACATGATTATAGCTCCTTAAGGATCTTCAGATCATAGCATTCCCTCAATTCTAGATGCCAACACTATTCATGCCTATCGTGCACTCTCCAAGAATGTTCCAACACTCAGAGGGGGGGTATTTTTCATTTTATCTTAACCCTATAAAACCACTTGGCTTGTAGCCTTCTACCCATCCCATAGTTTCCCTAAATGTAGGAAATGAAGAATGATCAATATTTGGAAAAATATAAAAGAAGATAAAGGTCTCTGTAGTTCCTCAATGTTGGTGTTCAGTGTGTGTTAATCCAAGCACCTAAAACGTATTTGAAAAGGATCAGACTTTCCCCTCTTTTCTGTGGTCCCTTGTGAATATCCCAACACCAGTTTTCCCAACACCATTTACTGAAGAGGCTATCCTTTCCCCATTGTGTGTTCTTGATACCCTTGTCAAAGTTTAGTTGATCATATATGCATGGGTTTATTTCTGGGCTCTCTATTCCGTTCCATTGGTCTATGTGTCTGTTTTTTTATGCCAATATCATACTGTTTTGATTACTATAGCTTTGTAGTATAACTTGAAATATGGAAGTATCATGCCTCCAGCTTTGTTGTTCTTTCTCAAGGTTGCCTTGACTGTTTGGGGTCCTTTATGATTCCTTATGAATTTTAGCATTGTTTTTTCTATTTCTGTGAAAAATGTTGATGGAATTTTGACAGGGATTGCATTGAATCTGTCAATCGTTTTGGGTATGAGGATATGAAAATATTAATTCTTCCAATCCATGAACATGGAATTCTTTCTATTTATTTGTATCTTCCTCAATTTCTTTCTTCAATGTTTATAGTTTCCAGTGTACAGTCTTTCACCTCCTTGGTTAAATTTGTTCCTAAGTTTTTTCTTTTTTTTTTGGTGCTAATGTAATGGGGTTGTTTTGTTAATATCTTTTTTGGGGTCACTTATTGTTAGTGTATAGAAACATAACTAATTTTTGTATGTCAATCTTGTATCTTGCAACTTTACTGAATTTGGTTATCAGCTCTAACACTTTTTGGTGGAATCTCTGGGGTTTTCTATATATAAGATCACACCATCTGCAAATAGAGACATTTTTACTTTTTCCTTTCTGTTTTGATGCTTTTCTTTTTCTTGCCTAATTGCTCTGGCTAGGACATCCAGTAATATAGAATGTGGTGAATAAAGAATGGGCATCTTTGAGCCAGCCTTGATGACCTAGTAGTTAAATTTCAGTGTGCTCTGCTTCAGTGGCCCAGGTTCAGTTTCTGGGCACAGAACCATACCACCCATCTATCAGTAGCCATGCTGTGCTAGCAGCTCACATACAAGAACTAGAAGGACCTGCAACTAGAATATACAATTATGTACTGGGGCTTTGGGGAGGAAAAAAAGAGAGGAAGATCAGCAACAGATGTTAGCTCAAGGCGAATCTTTCCCAGCAAAAAATAAAAATAAAAAATAAAAAAATAATGGGCATTTTTGTCTTGTTACTGACGCTAGAGGAAAAGCTTTCAGCTTTTCACTATTGAGTATATGATGTTGGCTGTGGGCTTGTCATTCATGGCCTTTATTATGTTGAGGTACATTCTTTCTGTATGTAATATGTTCAATGTTTTCATCATGAAAAGATGTTGTTTTCTCATGTGCTGTTTATGCATCTATTGAGATGACCACACAACTTTTATCCTCATTTTGTTACTGTGCTATATCACATTTATTGATTTGTATATCTTGAACCATCCTTGCATCGCATGGATAAATCCAACTTGATCATGATGCATGATCCTTTTAATGTGTTGTTAACTTCAGTTTTTTAGTAATTTTTCATCTATGTTCATCAAGGATATTGGCCTGTAATTTTCTTTCCTTGTAGTGTCCTTGTCTGGCTTTAGTATCAGTGTGATGCTGGCCTTGTAAAATGAGAAAGTGTTCCCTCTTTTTTAATTTTTTGGAAGAGTTTGAGATGTATTGGCATGAATTCTTCTTTAAATATTGGGAAGAATTCACCAGTGAAGCCATCTGGTCATGGCTTTTTTTGTTGGGAGATTTTTGATTACTGATTCAATCTCCTTACTAGTTATTCAGACTTTCTATTTCTTCATGATTCAGCCTTGGTAGGTTGTATGCTTCTAGGAAGTTATCCATTTCTTCTAGATTATCCAATGTGATGGCATATAATTGTTCATAGTAATCTTTTATGATCCTTTGTATTTCCATGATAGTTGTAATGTCACTTCTCATTTTACCTTTTTTTGATTCTTCTTTTTTTTTTCATAGTTAATCTAGCTAAAAGTTTGTCAATTTTGTTTATTTTTTCCAAAAGCCAACTCTTAATTTCATTGATCTTTTTTTATTGTTTTTCTAGTCTCCAGTTCATTTATTTCTGCTCTGGTCTTTATTATTTCCCTCCTTTTTCTAACTTCGGGCTTAGTTTGTTCTTCTTTTTCTAGTTCCTTAAGATGTAAATTTAGGTTGGTTGTATGAAATATTTCTTTTTTTCTTGATGTAGGCATTCATTGCTATCCTCCTAGAACTACTTCTGACCTCTATCACCAGAACCAGCTGTCTGTTGGCTGCTGCTACTGTGCTTTCTCATCCTCCCATGTCACCGCTGTTGCCATGTCTGGAGGTCTTCTTGTTGGAGATGAGGCTCCCAACTTTCAGGCCAAGACCATCACTGGCCTCATCCATTTCCCCAACTATCTGGGAGACACATGAAGCCTTCTCTTCTCCCACCCTTGGGACTTTATCCCAGTATGTACCACAGAGCTTGGCAAAGTTACAAAGCTGGCACCAAAATTTGCCAAGATGAATGTTAAGATGATTGCTCTTTCAATAGATAGTCTTGCCTGAAGCAAAGATATCAATGTTTACAATGGTGAGAAGCCCATAGAAATGTTACTTTTTCCATTATTTATGATAAGAATCATGATCATGCCATTGCGTAGGCATGCTGAATCCAACAGAGAAGGATGAACAGGGCATGCCTGTGACAACTTGTGTAGTGTTTATTTTCGGTCCTGATAAGAAATTGAAGTTATTGATCCTCTACCCAGCCACCACTGGCAGATGCTTTGATGAGATTCTTGGAATAGTTATTTCTCTCCAGCTGACAGCCAAAAAGAGGGTTGATACCCTGGCTGATCGGAATAATGGAAGTAGCATGATAGTCCTTCCAATCATCCCTTCCAAACTTACTCCTAATGGAGTCTTCACCAAAGAGCTCCTATCTGGCAAAAAATACCTCTGTTACATTTCCCAGCCTTAAGTCTCTCCAAAATGTTGGTGCAGAAGTTGCTCACTTAGCACAGTGAGCCAGAGGATGCCAGCTGCCAATTTTGTGTTTCTGCAGTGGTTCTGTAAAAATATCCTGGTGTAATCACAGCCAAGGTCTTTAGGTTGCTATACTACTGGCCTATTAAATGAAAATGGCTCTAAAAAGAAAAGAATTGCTTTTGCTGCAGTTTGGTAAGTTGTGTTTCCATTTTCATTTGTATCAAGATATTTTTTGCTTTCCCTTTTGATTTCTTCTTTGACCTATTGGTTGTTTAGAAGTGCATTGTTTAATTTTCATATATTTGTAAAATTTCCAGCTTTCTTCCTGTTATTGATCTCTAGTTTCAAGCCATTGTAGTTAGAAAAAATACTTGGTATGATTTCAGTCTTAAGTTTGTTAAGACTTGTTTTGTGGCCAAACATATGATCTACCTCAGAGAATGTTGCATGTGTGCTTGAGAAGAAAGTGTATCCTGTTGCCATTGGATGGAATGTTCTGTGTATGTCTGTTAGGTCCACTTGGTCGAAAGTGTCATTCAAGTCCAATATTATTTCCTTATTGATTTCTATGTCTGGATGATTTATACATTGTAAGGTATTGAAGTCCCCTACTATTACAGCATTACTGTCTATATCTGCCCTCAGATTATTAAAATTTGCTTAATATAGTTAAGTGCTCCAAAAGGGTGCAGATATATTTATAGTTGTCATATCTTATTGATGAATTGAACCTTTTATCATTATATAATAACCTTGTCTCTAGAGTTTTTGATTTAAAGTCTATTTTTTTCTGATATAAGTATAGCTACCCTTGCTCTCTTTTGGTTTCCATTTGCATGATGTGTTTTTCCATCCCTGTACTTTCAGCCTACGTGTGTCCTTAAAGCCAAAGTGAGTCTTTTGTAGCCATTTTATAGTTGGACCTTGTTTTTTTTTTTTTTTTCTTTATTCATTCAGCCACTCTATGTCTTTTGATTGGAAAATTTAATCCATTTATATTTAAAATAATTATTGACAGGTAGGAACTTACTATTGCCATCTTTTTAATGCTTTTTCGGATATTTTGTTATTCCTTTGTTCTTTTCTTCCTCTCTTGCTTTCTTTCTTTGTGATTTTCTGTAGTATTATGCTTTTATTCCTTTCTTTTCATTTTTTCTGAATCTACTATAGGTTTTCGCTTTGTGGTTACCATGAAACTTACATAAAACATCTTGTAGTTATAACAGTCTATTTTAAGCTGATAACAACTCAACTCCAATCACATCCAAAAACTCTACCTTTTATTTCCTCCTCCCATTTTATGTTTTTGATGTCACAATTTACATCTTTTTATACCGTGTGTCCATTAACAAATTATTGTATCAATACTAATTTTTAATACTTTGTCTTTTAACTTTTATACTACAGTTAAGCAATTTACACACCGCCAGTGCAGTATTAGAGTATTCTGAATTTGAGTGTATACTTACCTTTACCAGTAAGTTTTATATTTTCACATGTTTTCATGTTACTAATTAGTGTCCTTACATTTCAGCTTGAAGAAACCCCTTTGGCATTTTTTGTAAGGCAGGTCTAGTGGTGATGAACTCTCTCAGCTTTAGTTTGTCTGGGAAAGTCTTCAAATTTCCTTCATTTCTAAGGGACAGCTTTACTGGGCAAAATATTCTTGTTGGCAGTTTTTTTCTTTCAGCACTTTGAATATATCATCCCACTCTCTTCTGGCCTGTAAAGTTTCTGCTGAGGAATCTGCTGATACCTTGATAGGGATTCCCTTGTATGAGATGAGTTTCTTTTCTCTTTCTGCTTTCAAAATCTTCTCCTTGTCTTTTATTTTTGACAGTTTTATAATAATGTGTCTCAGTGAAGTCCTTTTTAGATTGAACCTGTATGGGGACCTATGAGCTTCAGGTACCTGGATGTCCATATCTATCCTCACATTTGGGAAGTTTTCATCCAGTCTTTTCTTTCTTTCTTCTTCTGCTTTTTTTTTTTTTTGGTGAGGAAGATTGGCCCTGAGCTAACACCCATGCCAATCTTCCTCTATTTTGTATGTAGGATGCCACCACAGCATGGCTTGATAAGCAGTGTGTAGGTCTGTGCCCGGGATCCGAACCCACAAACCCTGCGCTGCTGAAGCGGCATGTGCGAACCTAACCACTATACCACTGAGCCAGCCCCCCATCCATTATTGCTCCTTTCTCTTTATCTTCTCTTTCTGAGACTCCCATAATATGAAAATTGTTCCTTTTGATGATGTCCCATAATTCATATACGTTTTCCCCACTCTTTTTCATTCTTTTTTCTCCTCTGACTGAATAATTTAAAATGACTTGTCTCTGAGTTCATAGATTCTCTCTTCTGCTTGATCAAGTCTGCCTTGATGCACTGTGTTGCATTTTTCATTTCATTCATTGTATTTCATCTCCAGAATATTTTTCTATGATTTCTGTCTTTGTTGACCCTCTCATTTTGTTCATGTATTGTTTTTCTGATTTCATTGAGTTGTCTATTTTCTCTTGTAGCTTGCTGAGCTTCTGTAAAACAATTATTTTGATTTTTTTGTCAGGGAATTCATAGATCTCCATTTCTTTTGAATCAGTTACTGGGAAATTATTTTACTCCTTTGGTGGTGTAATATTTCCTTGATTTTTTATATTCTTTGAAGACTTGCATTGCTGTCTTCTCATTTAAAGAAGAGTCATCTCTTCCCCTTTTTACTAACTGGCTTCAGGATATATATACCTTCACTGGTCAGTCCAGCTAGGGATTCTGAGGCTTTCTCAGATATTTTCTATGGATATGCTCACTCCACACATCTTATTCCCTCATGGGGAGAATTCTTAAGATTGTATGGCTTCTCTTGATCCTGCAAAGCCAGACTGAGTGCTGAGAGCCTCCTTTTTTTTTTTTTTGTCTAGAGTGGTGCCCTGAAATGCTTAAGTTTCTGAGCCTTCTCCTAGTCCCACAGAGTGTGCTGGTTTTCTGCACTTGCTTGTTAGCTGTCTGCAAAGGCCCTCTCTCACTGTTGAAGAAGCACATGCTGGGAGCTGGCCCCAGGTTAGATGGGTGAGATGAACAGAGCGTTGGGGGTATCTATGGCCAGTTGTGAGTGCCCACAGGCAAGGCATCCCCAGTGGCTTGTGGGCAGGCTTC
Source organism: Tapirus indicus (assembly GCA_031878705.1). Lineage (NCBI taxonomy): Eukaryota > Metazoa > Chordata > Mammalia > Perissodactyla > Tapiridae > Tapirus > Tapirus indicus. The sequence continues at coordinate 9,367,646 of CM062933.1, forward strand.
TTGATGGAATTTGCAAGTCAGTTAGTGGGAAGAATCATGAAGTGGTTAGTATCATCCCTTTGATGAGTTTTGAGCCCTGGTTGCTGTGCTCCTAGCCTCTCTCAAATCCTCGGCTTTACAGATCACCTCAATAATTGGAGTGAAGCAAGAAAGAAGTGGGCCTCTTGAGCAACATCCTGCATGGCTAGGGAAGCTGAGCACTCAATCACATCATCTCACTTTCCCCATGGGCAAAGTCGAGGGCCGAGTAGATCTGTCCTGGCAATGAGTCATGCCACATTGGGGGAGGGTTGATGTGGGCAAAGTGAAACTGCTCCTCTTACCCCCTTGCATCTATTCTTGGATGTTTTGCTCTAGCTTTTCGTTGGAACTTCTCTGCTGGATGCCCAGGCTCCCACAAAAGTACTCTTGTCCATTGGTGACTGCCAAAATTGATGTTCTGTAGGGAGATGATGGTAGAAAACTCCTATTCTGCCATCTTTGAGGTCACCTTGCAGTTTTCAGTATATAATTCTTACACTTCTTTTGCTAAATTTATTTTAAAGTATTTTATTCATTTTGATGGTATTTTAAATGAAATTACTTTCATAATTTTATTTTTCAGATAGTTCTTTGCTAGTATATGGATATAAAATTGATTTTTCTTTCCTATAGTCTTGTTGAACTCTTTTATTAGCACTAATAGTTGTTTTTTTTTGGGGGGGTAGATTTCTTAGGATTTTTCATATAAAAAAGATCCTGTCATCAGAGAGTAGAGACACCTTTACTTCTTCCTTCTTTATCGAGATGCCTTTTGTTTTCTTGCCTAATTGCCTTGGCTAGAACATCCAGTAAGATATTAAATAGAAGTGAAAGCAGGCATCCTTGTCCTGTTTCTATTTTTAGAGGGAAACCATTCAGTCTTTTATCATTAAATGTGATGTTAACTGTGGGTTTTTTGTAGATGCCCTTCACCAGTTTGAGGAAGTTCCCTTGTATTCCCAGTGAGTAGAGTGTTTTTATCATGAAGGGGTGTTGAATTTTGTTAAGTGCTTTTTCTGCATCAATTAAGGGGTCATTTTTTCTTAATTCTATTGATATGGTTTATTACATTAATTGGTTTTCAGATGTTAAACCAACCTTGCATTCCTGGGTGTAAATCCCACTTGATTATGGTATATAACACTTTTTATATTTTGCTGAATTTGACTTGCTAGTAATTTTTAAAGGATTTTTACATCTATATTAACATGAGGTATTTGCCTGTATTTTTTTCTTGCTTGCTCATGTGCTTCTACTGTTGTCATGAGAAGAACATGCTTTAAGCTATTCCACTGGTCTTGGGAGGAAGGTAATAGCAGAAATTCCTTCAAATAAGGTGTTCCAGTCAATCCCAACCTAGAATAGAGCCCACCAGTCAATTTGCAGAAGCACGAGTAAGCCCGGATTAGCAGAGTTTGCCAACAAAGTCCAACTCAGATAATCCAATTCTCAGCCAACTTAGAGATGAATAAGCTATAGTTATAAAGAATTGCTATTTTGAGTTTTGATGTGGTTTATTGTACAGCAATAGATAGCTAATACATTGTGCAATGGGTGCCATCTACTCATAAAAGAGTTCTTTATTATACTAATAAGGAACAATCTCTGAGAGTTATGGTTCAGTTAAACAAAGTGCAGAACAATGTGCATTGCTCAATTATACATGAAAATGAATTTGCATACATGTGCATAAGATATAACTGGAAGGATACACACAAAAACCTGATAAAAGTTGGTTGCCCGTGGAGAGGTTAACTGGATAGCTGAGGGACAGAAGTGGAAACAGACTTTTCCTTTGTATACTTTTCTGTCACTTTTGAATTTCCAATGTTTAAATGCATTACGTATTTATAAAAATAAATTAAATTATTTTTTAAAACTAAGGCTATTCATAGTGCTCCAAATTCTTCTAGCATCTAATAGAGCAGAAAAAAGGTCTAAAATTAGTTAGATTTTTTTTTTTGCTTTCCAAGTGCCAATTTTCTGCTTGGATGATTGTAGGATTCTTAACTTTTCTCTTAAATAGAGAGTTTCAACAGTATTTGCCTAGGTGTATAACTCTAATTTATTATTATTTCTTGGTAGCTAGAATATATATATAAAGAACTCTTGAAACTCAATTATAAGAAAACAAATAACCCAATTTAAAAAACGGGCAAATGAATTGATCAGACACATCATGAAAAAAGATACACAGGTGGCAAATAAGCACATTAAAAGGTGCTCAACATCATTGATCAGTTAAAAGCAAAATGAGATACCACTACACATCTTTTAGAATATCTAAAATTAAAAAGTCTAACCATACTAAGTGTTGGAAAGATGTGGAGCAACTGGAACTGTTCTTCACTGCTGGTGGTAATATAAAGTGTTATAACCACTTTGGGAACCCGTTCGGCAATTCCTGAAAAAGTTAAAAATTAATCTACCATATGACCTAACCATTCCACCTCTTGATATTTACCCAAGAGAAATTAGAGCATATGTCCACATGAAGACTTGAACATGAATGTTTAACACAGCTTTATATGGGATAATCCCAAACTGGAAACAGTCCAAATGTCCATCAACAGGTAAAGGGATAAACAAAATGTCCTATATCCATAACATGGAATACTCAGGAAAAAAAAAAGAAATTGAATTACTGATACTTATAACATGGATAAATCTCAAATCAAGTTGAGTGAAAGAAGTCAGATAAAAAAGAGCACATACTGTATCATTCCATTTATATAAAAGTCTAGAAAATTTAAACTAATCTATAGTGATAGAAATCAAATTAATGGTTGCCTGGGATGAGTTAGAGTGGGGGTGACATGTGGATGGAGGGTTTATGAAAGCTCATGAGGAAACATTTGGGAGTGATGAATATGATCCTTTTCTTGATTGCAATGATGGTTTCAAGGGTGTATACAAAGGTCAAAACTCACCAAGTAGTACACTTTAATTATACGCAAAAGAAACCGAATGTAAAGCTGAGTAGTAGGTATGTGGGTTCTTGTTACACTATTCTCTGCTGTTGAATAGGTTTTCTATATTTAATAATAAAAAACTTTAATTCATTTAAAAAAGAAAAGTAGATTTCTGCACTTGAGTTAATTTATTTAATAAACTAGTGGAAACATTAAGTTTCCATGAAGACAGGGCACTTGCCTCAGTACAGTACCTAGAAGAACTTATCATATACTCCAAAAATATTTCTTTAATAAATAATGAATAAAGTTAGTTTATTCATAGCTACTGGTTATCCTCTTATTTTAAAGAAGCTTCCAATTCCTTATGGGAAAGGTTGGAAGGTATGGAACAATTTTAAAATGATTGCCCATACTGTGGAGGGTGGTTATCGAGATTATCAGAAACCTCTCTTTCTCTATGTCATGTATATGCTTGTATTTAGGCAGCTTGCACCAACGAAGCCCTATTGGTTGTTTACAGGTGGTGCCCTGCCTTATGATTAAACACTTATTGGTCAGTGTCTGCGCCGTACTAGTTGTAAACTATTTTGAATATCAGCCTTTTGCAAATGTCACCACAACAATATTTCCTGGGTTAAAGTACCTCTTGATGTCACACATTCCTCCAGCAGGCTTTTATTCAGTTCAGGATAGGCATCCTTTGGCATGCGCTCTGCACCTGACTCCTTTATTCTACCATCACCTGCACTGTTCAGACCACATGATCTGACACTGGCTTGACTTTGTTTCCCTAGTTAAACTTTTTAACTTCCAATTTATTTTACTGGCAAAGTAATGTGATAATTTCCTGTCCCAAAATACACAATATTTTCAGTCCTCTCTTCCTGGGCTTTTATATGGGGATCTAAACTAAATTTGATAAATACTCACTTATTGGCTTTGACTATTTCAAGCAGTGCTAGTAGGCAACTTAATGGCCTGTGTACTTTAGCTCACTGGATAAGACTTATAAAATAGATTAGAGAAGGCTGCGTCATGTATCCAAGCTTTGGCCCAGGTCTATCTGCTGAACCTCTGTCGTTGACATGCAATAAATTGCCTGTCATTGTGCCAGGATTAGAAACTTTTTTAAGGAAAATTTCTGGCTTTGGAAGTGGCTCTGTTTGGAAGACAAAGTGAAAACCACAAAAAAAGCACATTAATAAACATTTATTGAAGTGTATTAAATATAATTGAAATTAATTGAATTTGGACGGCGGCTACAACTGCAACTCCTCCCATTTCTTGGCTGAATTCCAGTTTTGCTTTAGAACCCAGTTTGGGCAAGGACCAGAGAAATGAAAATCTTCAATGTCACCTTCAAAGTTGAATTAATTTACATTAGAAAAAGGGTAAGAGGTAATACTGCTAATTTAAATATTTATCACAATTTCCTTTGAAAAGACAATAATTTCAACCAAATAAGCCAAGTTCTTTAAACGAACCAATTCACGGTTCTATCCTTTACTCTAGGTATTTTTCAGGTTCCTTACAGTCAAATGTGAGTCTAGAATCTAGATTTATTAGAATGTCCCTTGGATATCATTTAAAATATAGACGTTACCTATAATGTTACAATTTTTAGAATTATAAATGTATTCCCACCTCCATACTGAATAAATCACTAAGATTTATAGATTCTACATCTTATATATCTGTATAGGTTGTGTTCAACCTTTTTAAAGCCAATGTTTCCTTTTTAAAACAAATATTTTATAAAGCCCTGTCTTTATATTAAACATAGTTTCACACATAAATTTTGAAATATATATTATATTAACTACAATATAAAGGAGAAATAAAAGGAGAGTAATTAAATATTGAATAATATGTAATATAACATAAATGTTTGGGCATAGCTATACTAGAAGCCCTAATGAAGTGGTAATATACTTCCACCTACTTATAAACAGGCTAGGATTGAAGAGAAATTAGACCAATATTCAAACGAATATTGAAAATAATTTTTCTTTCTATTAGACCTTTTGAAATAAGGATCACTGTAAATGCAATAACTACAAATGCAAACTGACACAGTTGGGTTGTATTGGAGATTCAAACAGCATGAGTGGCATAGTGGTCAGAGATAAAAGTTTGGTAAAGTTCCAAAGAAGACAAGATATATTCATCCCCCAATGAACACGGTAGCTGCATTCCTGGAAAATTCAGTGTATATTAAAACCATACTACAAGTATTTGCAGTTTAAATGTAAAATGGATTTGTTTCTAGGCTGAGATGATTATAATCAGATTTTTCATCCACAAGAATGTCTAGACGGGATATTTGAAAGTCATGTGGGAAGCAGGATAATTTTTCATTGCACGGGTTTGTCCCTCTAATTTCAGGATGTCTGCTATCCCTGGCCTCTACACACTAAATGCCAGTAGCTTTCTTCACTCATTGCAACAACCAGAAAATGCCTCCACAAATATCCAAAATGCCCACTAGGGGCAGTGTCACCCTGCTGAGAACAACTGGTCTATATAATTTGTTCCTGATTTGTCAATCTTTCACCACTACTTTAGTTTGGCTCTCCATCATCTATCACTGGCACCTCCCAACTCCTCTCCTTCTCCTCCCTCTGCCTATAATTCACCCTTCAAACAGATAACAAAGGTGATCTAAAATGCACATCGGATCATGTCACTCCCCTGCTGAATACCTTCAGAGGCTCCCCAGCACTATAGATGAAATCAAACTTTTTGGAATGGAGCATACTCTGATTCCACCATACTCCGATCTGACTTTGTACCACTGCCTCCAGTGTCTGCTGTGTTCTTCCCCATGTAGTCTCTAGAAGTGAACAAGTTCTCTGAGTCTTTTCACCAACTTGCCAATCTTTTCACTGGTAAGTTCTTACTAGTAATTCAAAATGCAGTTCAGGCATTGCTTTCCCAATGAACCTTTCTCCAGACAATCTCCCCAGTCCATCCCTAACCCTTGCATTTATGACATGTTTTGTAACAGTTAGACAGACTGCCTCCATCACTAGACTGTGAGTTACCTGATGGCAGGGATTTGTATCCTATCTACCTTTGCATCCCAAGAATATCAAACAACTGGAGGGCATATGGTTAGGTCTTGAAAAGTTAAATGCTTTTAAAGTTGAATGATCCTGTAATGTTAGCTATTTGGAGAGTTCTGCAGGTTACTATATAATTGTTTTAATTTACCTTTCAATATTTTCTCATCCTTGAAGAATCACATATTTCCAGCAAGTTTAATCAATCCAATCCAATCTTTTGGCTTTTTCTTTTTTTGGAATTTATTTAATCTTCAATGTATTTTGAATCATCTTTGTTATATTTTTCTTTTATTAGCTCCAATCCCCATTGTACTGATTCATGAGACACATATGTCCTTTTTGACCCATTCCCTAGTTAATATTTTGCTGAATTTAGTTTATATATGTCAGACAAGAAGCCCATTTCTTTTTAAAGTGATTTGAAATCAGCTTTGGAGAAGAGTTTTCTTTTTAATCATCAACAATTTTTAAAAATTATTTTTCCATGAATGTATAACTGCCCTCCCCCCCAAATTGACCAAGTTGATTGTTCTGGTTTTAAGTGTTGGCTAATGGTTTTATGACATATGTGCTTGATGTTCACCATTATTTGATTTGTTTTAGATATTTTTCAGATTTAAAACTGCTCACCTTTATCAACTCCTTTGCTAATTTAAGGCAGAGACCGAAATTAACTAGTCTTAATCTTGATGTTTGTCCATCCTGGACCACATGGCTTCTCTCTGCCAGTTACCATGAGGTTGGCCATAATCACCCACCAATTTAAAATTTTATTTTATACTACATTATTCCTTGCCTTCCCAGGATTTAGCAGTGATATTTCAATAATTTACTTATGACTTTCTTTTGGGTCATTAGAAGAAAAATGGTTCCTGTAGAAACAATCTGCTAAATAAATGATGGTGCAGAGACATTTCCCTGGAGGCTACAAAGTGACCTATAGAAATACACTAAATTGGTTCTTCTCCATTAGGACATTCAGATCCTTCTTTTATTTCTTCTTGGAATGGAAGAATAAATGGGGAAAAAATGTCCTCTGAAATCCTTTGTCCTGCTTTAGAGCATGTAAATAGCATCATGCATAAAAAATTTTCAAGCTGTCAAGAGTAAGGCAAGTATGATAATTTAGGATAATTAAATGCTTAAGACAATCAAAATAGAACTGATCCTAGTAAGCTTTTCTCACTTGAAGGAAACTTCTTTAAAAAGTAGTTACTGATCTAAATGTCTTTCAATAGGGCAGTTAAAAAATATGGTATAAGAATTCACAGTATAGAATATTTAGCAGTCTTTAAAAAAGAAGAAAGCATACCTATATATACGGACACAAAATGATATATGGTTGTTTTAAAATAAGAAAAATATGCTATGATCCCATTCATATAAAAATAGCAGAAACAGAAGTAAAATACATACAAAGAGAGAGGAGATTGTAAAGATACACACACCAAACCATATTCAGTGTTCTGCATTGAAAACTTTTGTTTCTGGGTCTGTTTCTTCCACTAGGTTATGAGCTCCTTTGTTGCCAGACCAAATACAGGATGCCCAGTTAAATTTGAATTTCAGGTAAACAATGAATTTTTTTTTTTTTTAGTATAAGTACATTCCAAATATTGCACGGGACATACTTATACTAAAAAATTATTCATTGTTTATCTGAAATTCAAATTTAACTGGGCGTCCTGTATTTTCATTTGCGAAATCTGGCAACTCTACTTTAAGGAGACCTTAGACTATTCATCTTTGTACTCCAATCACAGATACAGAGATACTGTGGGTGCACAATAAATGACGAGAGGGAGAGTAATTGGGGACAGCACAGTAATAGCAGGCAATTAGGCTAAGTGTGTTACATACATTATCTCAATTCTCATGGAAACGGCTTAACGTTTTATTAGTGGTCCTGTTTCACAGATTCAGAAGCAGAAGTATACAGTAAGTGGTGGAGCTAGAAATGACCCCAAGTTTCTGGGTCCTGATTCAACAGCCATAACCAACTGCCAGCTGCAGGGAGGTAGGGGGCGTGAGAAGGCGAGAGAGAACTGGGGGTGAGGCTCTAGTTCTGCCTAAGTGGAGAGAATAGGACTTCGCACACACTCACCGAGAGGTGGAATGTGGGGTATATACGCGGAGCAGAGAAATCTGGGCCTGGTCCTCACCTCCACCACTCATTCAAACAAATTATATAATTTATTTTTGTCTCAATTTTCTCCTCTATAAAGCTGGAGTGAGGGGACCTACCTGAGGACTGATGTGAAGAAGAAATGAGATAATTTCTGTAAAGTGATCAGCATGGGGCTTGGCAAGTAAAAGACATGTCAATGCTAGTTATTATAGTTCAGGGCCCCAGTTTTTTCATTTGTATAACAGAATAACACCATCAATAACAACAACAAGACAGTCATACTAATGACATCTATATTGCCGAGTTGATTTGAGGATCAGATGAGGACATATATATTATCTTTCTAAATTCTAAAGTGCTTCTCATTCTCCTTAACAGAGCAGTTGCTCTTTAGATCAGAAGCAGAATATCATGCTAGAGCATTACTAAATTTTTTCCTATGAGTAATTAATTTTCTTTTAAAACTTATCATACAATAAAATGGACTCTTATTGGTGTACAGAGTTCTATGAATTTTAACCCACGTATAGATTTATGTAACCACCACCACAGTCAGGATACAGAACCTGACTACAGCTTTTGAGATTCTTTTTTCAACGTGTTTCACATTCATGTTGCAAAACGCTTTTAAAAATAAGAAAATAGGATTTAGAAAAACGTACTGAAGATGCTAATCAACAAAACTGGCTTTTTGCATAAATCTCTGAGTCTCCAACCCTTCGAGGTCTTGTCTGGGCCATTTTTGCTGTTGGCTCAGCAGACTCTGTTTCTGCAAAAGTAATCAGGAATCGCCTTGTCAGATGGGGCCTTTCTTCACACCAAAGGCACACATCCCAGGCACAAACGTCAGCATTCCTTATTTGATCCTTCCTATATCACTAGATCTTCTTTTCCCAACTGTTTTCTCTGATTGCCATTTTCTCTCTAATGTGAAGAAGCCTGGTATAACCAGCACCTTCTCACTCTTTCAGGGAAATTATTTGTCTGGGACAAAGGGGACGGAGTTATCGAGAGAGCAACGATTGAGCTTTCGGGACTCTAAACCTCTCCAGTATCACAGAACCTCCCGTTAATCAATCCTTCGGTTTGTCCCTTTCCCCAACTCCACCCTCTCCACCTCCCCGCCTGCCGGGCACTCCCTGGGGCGACAGACTTTAGGACCAAACTTCTGTTCTCCCTGGGCAGCCTCCCTCCCACCCCCAACCCGGTGAGCTCTCCCAGCTTAAGTGACACAACGCTGCCACATCTGGTGAGCAGGGCAGGTCTGCTTTCCGGGTGACTCACGTCGTTGCTATTTGCCTTTTGTCTCTAGCATGCTTTGGCTGCCGTTTTCTTCCCTCTGCTTTTAATTTGGGGAGGGGAAAAGCTAATTAAGCAAGAATGAATCTCCCCTTCACTAATCTTTTTTCTTCTTCAAGTTGGCTCTCTCCCTTCACAAGTTCCGTAACTATCCAAGAAATGCGGGGGCGGGGCAGGTGGGGACCCATTAATTACACCAAAATCTGAAGTTGGCAGTCTAAGGTATCACTTCAGTCGGAAGACTATCTGAAGCTCCCTTGCAGCCTGCTGGGCGTTTTGCTGCTGCCGCTGTACATTTTCAGCTCATTTCTTTATGCTGCTGCTCCGCGCTGCTCTGTCAGTCACCGCTAAATCTATCTCCTTACCGCCATAGGTGCCCGAATCAGGGTGAATTCCACGAGATTCACCAGCGGTTTCGTTCCTGTCCAAGGTAAATACAGTATGCAAAATGAGGAACCACCAAAGGATGCCGGAGAGGGGGGAGAGAAAGGGATTCCCTCACCTTTTCCAGCACATTCCTCGTTAATTTCCACCAAGAGGAGGCGCGCAGCCCAGATCCCCCAGTCTCCTTTCTTAAATCCCCCTACCGAGGGCTGCCAAGGTTGAGCCGCGCGGCCAGAGAAGTCCCTCCCGCAGGCCTGGCCCTCCCCCGCCCTCCGGCTTGGTTTTTCCCAGCTGCGGAGGTTGGGCCAGGGGCTGGGGTGCGAGGAGAGCCGGCGTCCGCAGCGCGGAGCCAGGAAGTCGCCGAGACTCTAGTGGGACTCGGAGTTGTTTCGGGAGGTAGCGGGCGCGGAGGTGAGCGATGGGGAGCAAGCGGGAAGGCGAGAACCGGGGACGGCGCCAGGGCTACTCCCCATCCTCCGGCCGGAGAGTAGCGCAGGTCCGGTGTCCCACGGCCGTTTTGTGCGCGGCCTCTCCCCTCCCCTTTGGAGATGACCTGAACCCCCTCTGGGATCCGAGGGGCTGGTAGGGGCGCGGGCTGGGGGGTGGCAGCTGTAAGGTCCTCCACTTCCTGCTAATCCGAGTTGGTACTAAAAGAGATCAAAAGACTCCTGTAACCCGAAACTTCCCTCTCATCCTAGCCAGGACCGGGAGGAAAGGTCCAGGCGGGGGCGGAGACCCCGGAAGGTAGGTCGCCCAAGGAGGCGGTGGGGGAAGGAGCTGGGAGAGTGAGAAGTTTGGTCGGGAAGGCGCTGGGGATTAAGCGAGAAGTTAGACGCGGGGGACAAGTCTGATCGGGAGAGGAGGGCGGGGGGCTGGAAGGGTATATATAGTGTGGGCCAGGGCAGAGGGAAGACTTTACGCTCCGGGTCTCGGATCGCGCGCCCCTCTCCCGGGTAAGGATGTGCGTGGGACTGGGGGCCTCGGACGGGCTTACGGAGGGAGGTCTTGGGGACAGAGTGGTGACGAGTTGGCTTGGAGAGGCCAGTTCCTGCATTCGGGGAGCTGCGGCCGCCGCCGCTCCTCACGCTTTTCTCCCGCTTGTCCCAGGTCGCGCAGCGGATCCAGCGTGAGGCGCCAACAAAAGAGGCGAGGAGGTGCCACCCGGGGGCGGCGGCAGGAAGAGGAGCTGGAGGAGGAGCACGGAGCTGAGCGTCCCGACCCGCCGTGCGTACTTTCTGGAGGGAAGGGGCGGGGGAGTCGGCCCCGGAAGGGGGACGCCCGGTGGCGAGGGGGTTAGCCAAGTTCCGGCTGCGGCGTTTCCCTTCGTTCCCACGAGAGGAAAGTTTTCTCCAGACTTTTCCGGCCAGCCCGCGTTCTCCGGGCCCAGCTCTCGAGCCTTCGGAGCGGGCGCCGTCCCAGCCCCGCTCCGGGGAGACCCGTGCCGCGATGCCTGGGGGGTGTTCCCGGGGCCCCGCCGCCGGAGACGGGCGGCTGCGGCTGGCGCGGCTGGCGCTGGTCCTCCTGGGCTGGGTCTCGTCCTCGCTCACCTCCTCGGCGTCCTCCTCCACCTCCTCGGCGTCGTTCCTGGCCTCCGCCGTGTCCGCCCAGCCCCCGCTGCCGGGCCAATGCCCCGCGGCGTGCGAGTGCTCCGAGGCGGCGCGCACCGTCAAGTGCGTTAACCGCAACCTGACCGAGGTGCCCGCGGACCTGCCCTCCTACGTGCGCAACCTCTTCCTCACCGGCAACCAGCTGGCTGTGCTCCCCGCCGGCGCCTTCGCCCGCCGGCCGCCGCTGGCCGAGCTGGCGGCGCTCAACCTCAGCGGCAGCTGCCTGGGGGAGGTGCGCGCCGGCGCCTTCGAGCATCTGCCCAGCCTGCGCCAGCTCGACCTCAGCCACAACCCGCTGGCCGATCTCAGCCCCTTCGCTTTCTCGGGCAGCAACGCCAGCGTCTCGGCCCCTAGCCCCCTGATAGAACTGATGCTGAACCACATCGTGCCCCCTGCTGAAGAGCTACAGAACCGCAGCTTCGAGGGTATGGTGGCGGCGGCCCTGCGAGCCGGCCATGCGCTGCGCGGGCTCCGCCGCCTGGAGCTGGCCAGCAACCACTTCCTCTACCTGCCCCGGGATGCACTGGCCCAACTGCCTGGCCTCAGGCACCTGGACCTGCGCAACAATTCGCTGGTGAGCCTGACCTACGTGTCCTTCCGCAACCTGACACACTTAGAAAGCCTCCACCTTGAGGACAACGCCCTCAAGGTCCTTCGCAACGGCTCCCTGGCCGAGTTGCAAGGCCTGCCCCACATCAGGGTCTTCCTGGACAACAATCCCTGGGTCTGCGACTGCCACATGGCGGACATGGTGGCCTGGCTCAAGGAGACAGAGGTAGTGCAGGGCAAAGCCAGGCTCACCTGTGCATTCCCGGAGAAAATGAGGAATCGGGTCCTCTTGGAACTCAACAGCTCCGACCTGGACTGTGACCCTATCCTTCCTCCGTCCTTGCAGACTTCTTATGTCTTCCTAGGTATTGTCTTAGCCCTGATAGGTGCCATTTTCCTACTGGTTTTGTATTTGAACCGCAAGGGGATAAAAAAGTGGATGCATAACATCAGAGACGCCTGCAGGGATCACATGGAAGGGTATCACTACAGATATGAAATCAATGCGGACCCCAGGTTAACAAACCTCAGTTCTAATTCAGATGTCTGAGAAACATTCGAGGACAGAACAGGACAACTGTGCATGAGATGTAGACTTCAGCTTTATCCTGTCCTAGGCTTGTTCCATCTCCACCCTCCACTAGAGACGCCGCTGACCTTGACTGAAAGGCTTGAAAGGAGTTTGCTCCCGTGTTATGTAAAGTTCTTGGTGTGCTCTGTTAATGTAAGATGATGAACGACTGTGCATAGTGTTTTGCCCTCCTCCTTTTCTTGGAACTCAACACGTGTGGAGGGATTTTTCAACTTTCAGCGTGAACATGGACTCCTGCTGTCTGTTTCTCTTAGTACAGTTCAAGGTGTAGCAAGTGTACCCACACAGATAGCATTCAACAAAAGCTGCCTCAACTTTTTTGAGAAAAATACTTTATTCATAAATATCAGTTTTATTCTCATGTACCTAAATTGTGGAGAAAATGATTGCATTCCATAAACTGCCTGCAGACCTTAGCAAGCTCTTCAAAGTAACTCCACAGTACACGGGAGCACCTGCATCCGAGAGCATGCTTACATTTTACTGTTCTGCATATTACAAAAAATAACTTGCAATTTCAGATAACTTCTTTGACAAAGTAAATTACTTTTTTGATTGCAGTTTATATGAAACTATACTGAAGTTTTTTTATAAACTGCATTGAGATCCAACAAACTACATTGTTAAAAAAAATTCAATAAAGATTCTTAAAAGAATTACAGTTGTGTTAAGTTTGCTATTTGAAAAAAGGATTAGGGACAGTGATATTGAATGATCTTGGTTCTATGATAATTAAACTATTAGTTATCATAGCTGAGAATGAACCTGGGGCAATGTCTTATATAAATAGACTTTGGAGAAAGTTTTGAGATGGTGGATCCTTTTAGGATTTAAATAGAGAATTTGAATATTCATGTGAATAGATTTCTGATGGTCCCAAAGTTAATGCTATTCAGGAAACAATTTTGTAAGAGCATTATAAAGTTGGTAAGAGGGAAGAGTTCTGTATGATAAGTAGTTCACAGTTTAGGGGTTTTTCTAGACTAATTAAGTTGTTAGGATAGAACAAAATTATTTACTTAATAAAACTCTCCATAGGAAATTGTTCTATGTGTCTTTAGAGCAGACTATGAAACAAATATGATGCCAATAAATGTATGAAAATGAAATGTCTTAAAAACATAGAATATTCTAAAATAGATTTTAAAATGTAAATTAAAAAAAATTTCTTAAGATCATAATGTAAGTTGGAACTTAGATTTTCTTGAGAATATTTTTTTAAAAACATTTAAAATGGAACGTACATGGTCAATAGTTTATCAGAGATCCTGCTATTGTGTTTAAAAATTTGTCATGATAGATATGAATTTGAGGAAATAACCATAGATAAATGTCTTCATCCATAAACAAGTGTCTCAACTAATCATAGGTTCTTATGTTCAGTTCAGTATTTAAGAATTTGGGGATATTTTGATTTTAGCTAAGCTGTATGTTAGTGCATACACCTTTGTGGAGAATAAGTCACATTTATGTGAAATAAAAGAATTGGTTAATTGATATTATCAATAATAGACATTATTTTCTTTTTTTTCAGAGTTTATTATTTGCCAATTAAGCTTAAAAGTAAAGTCTATTAATCTCCAACTGTTATATAAAGTGACTTTAATTTAGCCATTAATGCTTAACTAAACTTGCACCAGTAAGTCTTAGGGCCTTCTTTCCCTTTAAATTGATTATGTTCTGCAGTGTTTTATATTTGAAATGAAATTTACGTTTCCATATTTTCACAAATGAAATAGGGTAAGATAGTATTTTAGGCTCTAGAAATCTTTGCTTATTCCTTCTTTGAGTTAAATTCAGAAGTTTTCAAAATATGGCTAAAAATATATGAATCTCTTCCTTGTTTAGATTAGACTATATAGTCAGAATAGGAAGTTTTAACTATATTTTCATAAGTCTCATTTTATGAAATATTATAGTATTCATTATTTATGGGTTATACTTCAGATCCTATAATTACCTGAGAAAATGTTAAATATGTGGTACTTCATATTCCATTAAACATTATAAGTGTTCACCAGGAATTCATAAGCTGGCTGGCTGCCATCATTTCCTAAGAATGATGAAGATATTAGTCTGACAAAAATAGGGAAAACATCTAATAAATAAGAGCACACCGTTTTAGAAACTGCTGATGGACTTTTATTGGTAGGTCTGCTGATATTTTAGAAAATAACGAATTTAATATTATAGAGTCTCTATTCGGAAGAATTATATATTCTTCATCTTGTGATAATCTAACCGTTAAAAACTGAGCTTCATCTAAGATCCAGGAAAGCAGGAGATTCATTAGTCCAGCTTTTCTCATCATCAACTCACTGAAGCAGAAGCTGTGATAACATGAAGCCGAGTTTTCGCCTGTTAGGTGGATGGCTTTTTTGAAGTTATGATTTCTTGCTGCTTTTTCATCCCCTTGCTTCTTCCTTTGTATGAAGTTCCCAATTGCCACTGCTCTCTTTTCTATCTTATCACTCTTTGCTATTCTCCAATACGTGGCAATAGAACATTCTTAAGGTAAAAAATATTACTGTTTGAAAACAATTGCTCTTGTGCAGTCATAATACAAGTCTATAAGCTTATAAGGCATTCTGAGTGCCTTGGCAGATAGGTGCTATATAAATCCAATAAGTATAAGGAAATATAGGGAAATAAAAAGTTTCATCACTTTAAGTGTACTTGTTTTAAACACTGTTCCTTAGTACTGTTATGCATTATTGATCCTAGAAACCTACAAGTAATCCATTTTGTAACATTTATTTTGGTTGGCAATATACTTTATTACTCAGCTTAAGAAAGGTCTCAGCAGAAAACACCCTTCAACCCTTCATTTATCCTTTACAAGTTTCAGTTGAAGAAAGTTAGAAAAATACTTAAAAATTTGAGCACTTGATAAATCCCTCAATTTAAAAAACTATTAAAATGTCCAATAAATTTCCATTTAAAGTGGCAGTATTAGTATTAGGATAATACAGCTATTTGACCCTGAATTGTATCCCGCCTTTCAATAACTATTTGGTTTGCAGCATTAATATATGTATCATCAATTTTGCTGCCGTGTGTGATTCAGTGGTGACCTATAAGGCACATTTGTACGTTATAGCTGATAGATTTTTCTTACAAAGTAAGGAGACTTTGAAGCATGTTCGATAAAATTTTTTAAAGAGAAAAGGAGCTACATAAATTGATACTATCAGTAATAGGCAAGATTTTCTTTTTTTTTTTCCAGAGGTGAGGAAAGGCTTGGCTGAAATAAAGGAGCAAGTCACAAATGGTAAATCCTTTTAAAATATCTTGATTGGCAACAAATGTGGATTATGCGCACCTCAGTATTTAATTAGAAATAATTTATGTCTTTGTTTTGTATCTTTTTAATTAAAGCAGATGTAAAAAAGTTCAAATGAACTGTGATTGTTTCCTGAGGGATTCAGTTTTACTCTGTCCCTTTTGGCCTAATGTCCCAGTAGGGGGCTTACCTTCTTGAAGACTTTAGAGACTTTGCAGCCCTAGCTTGGGAGTCTCTCATATCATTTTTGCTTTCCAGTTAAATTTTTCTCCAAAGCCTACACTAAAAGACATACCACGAGGATTTGCAAGGTTGAACACCATTTGGCACGTACTTCCTTCCTGCTCCAAAATCTACCCAGTCATCCAGCCTTCAGAGAGCAGCACCATCAAGTGAAGACGGACGTTCATTAGATGAGAGTCAGGTTTCACTTTTACACTTGTGCAAGGCTTTTTCACAGGAAAGGAGAGAGAAGAGAGGAAATTATATTTCTAGACAATATATGAGAAATATCTTGAAAATATGTTTGTAAAATCAGTAATACTGCACTAGAAATAATTAGTTTAAGAAAGTATATTCTGTATTGTCCTGGCAATCCTGCCTTCTTTTAGATGGAGAAAAACAGCTCCTTGAGGATGTTTTGTACAGTTATTTTTCCATTCTCGTCCTTAGAAACGTTTGATTAAAAAATGCCGGCTTGTTATATTTTGTATTTTATCTTAAAACAGTTTAGCAGCTCTGTCTTTGTCATGGGTTAAAAAAACCTAGATTTTAAAAAAATTTAATGTATGATTTATATAATTTTGACAAGAATAAGGCTTCTTAGTGTGTCAAAATCGGAAGGGCTCTTAGAAGTGTCAAGCCCAGTTTCCCATTCTACAAATGAAGAAACTCATAATTGTGACATTTCATTGTGTTATATAATGAAAACCAGGACTATATCTCAGGGTTCCAGACTCCCCTTCTAGTGCTCTTTTTGCCACGTGGTGGCATTACTAATTACCTCCTTCGAGATCTTTGAAATTCTCATGTCTAATGAAAAAAAGGCAATTGCTGTGAATTTATGTTTTATTGTTTTTGCTTTGTGCTCAAACATTCACTATGTTTCAGTTTGCTCTAAGTTTGACTTCCAGTGTGTTAAAAATTATTATGCTTTAGACTCCTGGCTATGCTTAAATACGTTTGAAATAACTTTGTCATAGCAATCTTATTACTATAGAGCCCCTCTGAGTCCATGTTATGATAGGAAGTATTTTGGAAATTTAATGGTGATATTTCTTTTGAAAAGGAAAATAAAACTCTGGAAAGCTGTGCTAGCATGTGTCGTTCTATCTTAAAAGATGAGTTAGCTCAGCTGGTGAGAACACTAAACAAATGAGACCAGGTTCACGGCCATGAAATCCGTCAGTCACCAGGTGAGACAGTCAGCTTTGCGTGCTCTGGTCTGCTCTCCCAGCCCGTGCTCCAGGTGCAGGCTACCACCAATCCTCCGAGGGTTGAAACCAAACGGGGAATTTAAATCAATGCAAATCCATTGTCACCTTGGAAAACCAGGGGACTGACCAGCCAAACCCTGGCAGCCCCACTACTGATGGGCCAGTTTACTATCTTTACATTTGCAGGAGCAAACACGACAGTCCCTATGACCTCACGTGTAGTATGTGTGCCACAGATCACAACAGCCTTCTCATTTATGTGAATTTTGAGAAAAATTTATCATGGGTGACTTAATGTATCACCTTACATTACATCACTTTAATGTATCACCTGGGAAATTAATTAGGTTTGCTTTGGCATTTAAAATGAAAATGTGGTTTAAGATTCAGGATCATCATTACTATATCACAAACTTGTATGTAAATGTTTATAAAAACAAATGCTGTTTATGTTTAGTTGACATTTTATGATAATAGGACTTATTTATAGTTCACAGTTTAACTTGGTTAATGTAAGGATACATTTGTTTTCAAGGAAGCAAAAGCTTAAAATATAACCAACTATAATACTTATTGGGAAAAGTAAATATTTAATAATGTGTTTTAAAGAACCTGAGGATGTTATCAAAATAGGCTTTTTCTAAATGGAAGTTTACAGATTTCCCCATTCCCCTTCCCTCCACAGTCCTATTTCGCCTACATTTTTTCTTCCCCCAAAGAGAAACTTGGTACATAACGTTTCAAGGTGATACTCGCACACAGGAGAATTGGACTGACTGAAACATTAGGTGGGTCAGTTGGCAAATATATATTTCTCTGTATGACACAGTTTCTCTCAGTTTTACAGTACAGTTAGTAAATTACTTTTAAAGAAGACTTTATCTTTCAATTAGACACATTCTGTGGTTATTCTTATAGATCATGGAAAACACATGGCTATTAAACATTTAAAAGATGTATTTTTAAATTAACTCATGTTTCCTGTAGATTATTTAAAAATACAGGGAGGAAAAACACCATGAATAATCTTATCACTAAGGAAAAAAGTGTCTTAATATCGAGATAAACTGCCTTGTTTATATCACATTGTATCTTGCCTTTTCACTTACAATGTTGTGAACATTCCCCACTATCATGAAAAGCTATTTTAATATCTGGCTTTAAAGTACTGCAGACAAAACTATCATGAAAAGCTATTTTAATATCTGGCTTTAAAGTACTGCAGACAATCACATATTTTACACATATAGGACGTTTTCTGCAATTTTAACTAATGCTCTAATGAGCGTTGTTGTACCTGTGTTGTTCCTGCATTTCTACATCTTGGATTTTTCCCTTAAAGTAGATACGTGAAGGAAAATTACAGCATCAGAGCATATAATGTCTTTTTTCTAACCTCTAAAAATATCTTTGATGTCTATTTAAATTAGGAATATTAAATGTAGACCAGCATAGTTCACTATATGTTTTAAGAGTCTCAATCAAACCTTTTACAGAGTACTGAATCATATGTGGACAGGATTTTGAACAGAAAGTAACTTTAAGTTGCTAATTAACTTCTCACTTTTGTGTGTCTGTATGAAGATTAGCCCTGAGCTAACATCTGTTGCCAATCCTCCTCTTTTTGCTGAGAAAGATTGTCACTTAGCTGACATCCGTGCCAGTCTTCCTCTATTTTCTATGTGGGACACAGCTGCAGCATGGCTTGGTGAGCAGTACATAGGTCTGCGCCCAGGATCCGAACCTGCAAATTCCGGGCCGCCAAAGCAGAGTGAATGAACTTAACCACTATGCCACCAGGCTAGCCACAACTTGTCACTGTTTTTAATCCATAAATGTCTGCTCTTTGTTAAAACAACAAAATTAGAGGCTAGATAAGCCCATAACCCAGTTATAAGAGTGTGTGTGTGTTGCAGGGTTGGGAGAGGGGGTGTGGGGTGTGGAGGAACATCTAGGAAATTAATTTAGCCAGGTATAAGTTAGCAAGCAGTTTTCAAGACAAACCTATGTCTTTGCCTGAATTCTACTCTCTTTTTAGATGATTAGTGTGTGTGTACTTAGAATTAATTTAGATCCCATGCATGTGATATAATTGTACTAATTTTACTATTAATTTGCTTTAAAATTTCAGTGAAGTCCTATGGCCCATTTATTCAGTTCATTCAATAGATATTTATTAAGTGCTTTCTATATACCAGACGGTGTTGTTGCAGTGGATTAAAAAAAATGAGCTTTTGACACAACATTGTTTCTGATCCAGCAGAGAGGATAAGTAATGACGACAGCTAACATTTTCTCGAGTGCTTAGTATGAGTCAGACACAAGACAAAACCCTTCACGTGTAAGATCTTATTTCTTCTCATTTGAAGAGGAAATTGAGGCTTAAGATAGGTGACTTGCCCAGGGACAACTAGGTAACAAGAATCAGGTGTGGGATTTTTCTTTTCTGGTCTGCTTCCAGGACCCATGCTTTCAATTCCTGAGCTTTAGGAGCAATAAGATGTGAATGACTTTGTTATAGGATAGAACATGATAAAGCACTACCAGAGATTCAGACAGGGTTCAAAGCAGGGAGAGAGTGTGTCTGCCTTGGAGATTCAGAAAAGGGTTCACGGAGGGGTTAGCTTTTAAGATGATCTTGAAGAAGAAGCAAATAGAGATGGTGGGTGGAAGAGAAAACTCAGGACAGAGGGAACAGCAGAAGCAAAGAGAATGAAGGCAATTAAAGATCAAGTGTGTTCTGGGAATGTAACATCTGAAGCAATATGTTTATAAAGGAGAATAGTAGAGAGTGAGACTAGAAAGATAAATCTGTAGCCATGATAAATAGTTTCTATTTAATTCAGTGGACAGTGGGGGAGCTATTGGGGTCTCTGAGCAGGGGAGTGATATGCATAGCTGTGGTTGTCCCCTGGAGGGTGGGATCAACACCCCCTCCCCAAACTGGTTTGAATATCAAGACTAATGATAGCACATATGCATCAGAGGGTAGGAAAAGGTTTATTACTCCCATAATGGGATTTTCTGGGAGAGCAGGGCTTGGGTTTGTTTTTCATTGTGATTGGCGGTGGGGTGGGGGTGGGGGGCTGCCAGAGCAAGGGTTTGGATTTTTGTGATTTTAACTACTCAGCAGGTGCCAAGGGATGAAGTTCATGGATGGGCCTTCTTATGGGCTTGCCCAAATGTGGGGCAAAAAGGTGGGGATGTCAGTCCTCAGACGTCACAAATGGAGTCAGACTCAATTATAATTCACCACTGATGTCTGATTGATGACTGAAATGTGCTACGTCTCATTTAATTGGTTTTGAACTCATTTAAGTAAGCCATTATGGCCCTCTGTGAGGCTTACACCATGAGGCCGTTAAGGGAGGTGAAAGTTCCATTGAACACCTTGTTCAAGAGTCTGTGGTGTGTATTTTGAGAAGTGAAATGCATGCCTTCGTCCCTTGGTCACCATAATGTCTGGAACTCTGAAGGGGATAAGA
Organism: Tapirus indicus; assembly: GCA_031878705.1. Lineage (NCBI taxonomy): Eukaryota > Metazoa > Chordata > Mammalia > Perissodactyla > Tapiridae > Tapirus > Tapirus indicus. The sequence goes on from CM062933.1 coordinate 9,388,410, forward strand.
AGTGTCTTGATGAGACCTTTTATTTTGGCTTTAGTATGGGCAGATATGTGTGGCCTTGATTTATATTTTGGGTATATGTGAGGCAAGAAATTCCCACAGTTTTTTAGCCTAAAGGAGGTGACTTTGGATAAGGAGTTGTTGTTGTTGCCATTGGTCAGACTAAGTGGCCAGATGATTGGTAATGCCCCAAGATTCTGTAATAACATGCACATTGGACCAATTTTTATCTTCTTTTGCTAAGATGATTACGTGAAGTTTGGCCAGTTGTTTTGACGCTTGAGTCTTTTGATCCTTGATCAAAGTTGTCCTGGTTAGGGGATGGATAGCAGCAGCAAGCTAGAGGGCTCCATCACGCGTTATGGTGCCTTTACCATGGGTAAACATTCTTTTCTGATGATTACTCAGTTCATCCTGAGTAATTACACACACACACATACACTCTCCAGGTGGCCAGTGGGTCTGGGAGAGGGGTGACTTCCTTAGCACCATTGCATCTGGCAAGGGACTGAGGACAGGGGAAGCCCATTCCTCCTGCAGGTGGGATATGCCAGAAGGCCTAGGCTTGGCTCTATCCTGTAAGTACATTTCCATTTTAATAAGGAGGGCTCTGTGACTGTGCCAGATCTGCTGGGTGCTGCCTCAGTAATCCAAGCCATAAAGGGGAGCTGGGTGTGGAGAGTCCTGGGCTCAGGGCCTGTGATGGCCTCTGTTTCCAGAAAGGCCTAGTATGCAGCCAGAAGTTGATGTTCACATGGTATGTAGCATGGGGCTGAGGAGGGCAGTTTGGATGTTGGATTTATTTTAACGTTGTGGATGCTGAGAGGGTCAGTGATTGTTTTCTGAGTGTCAGGAATGGAGCAGCCCTTGACTGACAAAATAATTCCTAGGAATTTAGCTGAGGCCTTGAACTTTTTGTGGGGCAATGGCCCATCCCTTCTGGTGAGCTCCTTTGTGAGTATGTGTATGTCTTGAATGAATGTGTCAAATAAATCTCAGAAGAGAAGGAGGATGTCATCAATGTATCATACCTGTGTTCCTGGAGAAAGGTAGATGTGGTGAAGATCTTGCCTGTAGAGACTGTGTGCGAGGGCAGGGCACCACAGACAGCCAGGTAGAGGTGTTTATGTCCCTTCAAAGGTGAAGGCAAATTGTGGCTGAGAGGCTGTTGAAATAGAAACTTAATGGAACATATTTGCCAAATGTATAATGGCAAAGTATTTTCCAGCTGCTGATTGGATAGAGTCAGTAATTTCAATAATATTGGGTACAAGGGCCTTAATTGCGGGTGCGATAGCCTTAAGGTTGTGATAATCCACTGTTAGATGCCATTCATTTTTTATCAAATTTGAGCATTGGCCAAATTGGCAATTAAGAGGAAAGCAGCAGGAATAATGGCTCCTTCCTTTTGTAGGTCTTGTATGGTGGGTCATAATTCCTGTAGGCCTTGTTTTAATCTATATTGGGCTGTATTAACTATTTCAGCTGTCAGGGGAAGGTCCATGAGATCTCATTCTGTTAGACCAATTGCAAGTGCCAAAGACTTAATTTTATTTCAGTTTATTACTCGTTGGATCAAAGCATCCATGCCCACTATGGGATATTTTAGCTGAATGGGCACTATGATCATGGGAAATTTAGGCAAGAGAGTAGTTCTGGTTGTAAAGGGGAGGTATCCCTATTTGTTGGTAACTCCTCTAAGAGTATACGGAATGCCTTGTTTAAATTTTTTGGGATCCCCAGCTATAATAGTACCTTGGACACCAGTATTGATTAAGGCCATGAAGGCCAATTGGTGCATCTTAGCTGATGTTAAAATTAATTTAGAAACTATGTTGTAGAGGCACAAAAGCTGATCAGTGTCCTGTTGTATAAATTATTTTATTATATTTTGGATTTATAGTTGGGTCAAATTGCCAAAAACTGTTGCTTTATTGGGTTTAGGGACCCTGGGCTTAAGTTAGTTTTGAAATAACTCTGTGGCATGTTGTTAAGTCTGCGCAGTCAGTAGGACCTAGAATATTTGTCAGTCCATTTTACAGTTATCCAGTTGGGTGATGCCATCCTCTGGCCCTTTAGGAGGCTGCTTTTCATAATGTTCTGTGCCTTATGGGGGTGCCATGTATGTTTTTCTTTATAGCCTTGATGATCAAGACTTTTTTGGTGACAGAATCATAGATGGCAATAGAACCAGAGACATTTTAGGCAAAGGGTGCTAGCAAGTCATCTGTTTTTAGGAACGTGGACCCCAGCATGCCACATGGTGAAGACGCTTCCTCACACAAGTGGCTATATTATATTGCGCAGAGTATCAGTCTTTCTCTTGAGTGCTCTGGAATGGGGCCAATGCCTGGTTGATACATACAACCAGTGGTCACAGGGAAACAGTTGTCCCCCTGAGCCTAGCATCAGACACAGTTTAAGCTGGAATTGAGACATATGATTCAGTCTAAGACATACTGATAGGTCTGGGCTGAGACACATGACCCAGGGCCACTTTAAGGAGCCCCTCACCCCCCAGTCCCACAATTCTGTACCTAAACCCCAATTATCAAAAATTCCAATTTAGCTTAACTCTGTAAACAGAGGCTCTGTAGGACTCGGCAGATGTAGCGCTGCCACAGCACAACTCAGAGCACGAGCTTGACAGAGGCAGCAGCACTGCTCCAAGTGCATGCTCCCCAGCAGGCATCAGAGCCAGTGAGCAAGCCAAGAGCAAGAGAAGAGAGAACCCCTTCAAAGGTGGTCCATCAACTAGACCACACTGCTGCGGCACCAGTTGGTTCTCGGTTGCCCCATGGAGGACAGGATCAACCTCCCCACTCAAAATTGTTTTGGATTTTAAGATTGATGACACCACACACACATCCCAAGAGAGTATGAAAAAAACTTATTACTCACATAATGGGACTTTCTGTAGATGGCAGGGCAGGTATCCAAGCTGGTATAGAATGGCTTAATCAAAGAGAGTGACTCTGATTTTTATTGTGGTTAGGGGCTTAGGCCAGAGGGAGGGTTCCTAGGGTTTATTTGGTTTGAACTCCCTCCCTCCCCACCATGCCAAGGGAGGGAGTGCTGGGGCCTTCTTATTGGTTTGCCCAGATGTGGAGCAAGAAAGGAAGAGGGAGAAGGGGGGCTTGAAAGTCTCAGAGGTCAAACACCAAAAATGGAGTCAGACTCTTTTGCTCCAGGAAAACTAATCTGGCAGTGCTGAAGGGAGAGACAGGAGACAAGTGACCATTTCAGTAGTTAAGGTAAGATGGTCTTTTGTATTGGCTTTTAACTCACAAATTAAAAAAATAAAAAAAACTTCCCTGCTCAAGTCTAAAGATGCTGCCACTATTTAGCAGGTCAGTTGGCTTTGACCTCTGAGTGAATGAATGGAGGACATTGGCTGCATCCTAGAACCAGAGTGTTCCATTTCTATCCTTCTTTTTCTCTTCCATCCTTTGATAGATGTTCTAATGGAAAATGAATTCACCAGAGAGATTGCTCGAATACATCTGCAATCTTAATCATTTAATACTGGCTAATCAAGTTAAACGTTGAGTGGTGTTAATACCAATAGTCCTTAGAGTAAATTGATCACATATAGATAGGGTAGTCTTAAATTAGCTTTATACTACATACTGCTAAGACATTTCATATTACTTAAGGAAGTGCTTTTTATTTAATAAGTGACATATTTCATAATTCCTTATGTCATATTAATATGCTACAGTACCATTCTAAGTGCTTTATTAATATTAAATCATTTTGTCCTCTTAATGGGATATAATGGGACATTGTGGTAGGGACTATTTCATAGATGAAGAAACCGAGGCACGTTGGAGATTAAATAACCTGCCCAACTTCACACAATTAGTAAGTGGTAGAGTTAGGATTTGAACCCAGGATCTTAGAATTTTAATCTGGCTCCAGAGTTCACATCTTAACCACTGTACTATATTGCTTCTCACATGTACCGTGATAACCACAATGCTATTTATTCTTAGACAAATTAAAAAAAAAATATATATATATAACAGGTTTCTCTTTAACAAGTGTAGTATATGGGATTATGGGATAAATGACCCAAATAATTTAATTTCATTTTTAAAGTCTTTACTTTTTCATTTTTTGATGTTAAACTATAAACACAAAATCACTAAATTTCAATGGTATTTAATGTATGTTAAGAAATAGTAATAATAGAAGGCCCTGAATAAGATATTGTGTATGGAAAAGAGCACCATAAGAATTCTATTTGCTTAAATGAAAAAAATCACAATAGCATAAAAAAAGAAACACTTTCTTTAAAAGAGTAGTATTGGTATTTTACTTTCAATATCTAAATGGGTTCACAGATTTCCTTTGTGACTTTAAGTGATGAGTTTTATGCTATTGGCTGTATCCATTTTTGGTAAATGTTTTCCACAAAGTGAAACTTAGTTTTGAACATAGGTATAGTAAGACCACCGTAGATTAATCAGACATTTCAAGACTTCTCTTGAATATCTTGACCTTAATTATCTGATCTAAAGTCTGCACTTATCATTCGAATAAGATGGTTGTGAAATTGTCCCTGTGAGAGTTTAGAATAACTTGTCATGTCTTTTCATCTTAATCTTGGCTGGACACTTGCCTTCTGGGTAGAGAAGCTGAGAACAAGCATTCTTGCCTTTTCTGTGTGCCTGCCAGGGTGTTAATCCCAGTGTCCTTACCAAGGCCCAGCTTTAGGGATTCCTCTGCTACCCATGTAAACTGTCCCCGATGTGTACTGCAATAAAGATATTTTTCAAATAACCTGCATCTTCATGTACAGACCAACTTCTTATTATTTTAACTAACTTAATTGGTCATATCAGCAAAATTACCACTCAGTCCAAATAAACAACTTTTTAGACTAACTTGACCTTTAGCATGGCATACAAAATGCATTTTTAGATTGACTTCACTTTTCTTCCCCTATACGTGACTGTTTTGCTTGTGCAGGTTGCCATAGTGTTAGTCTGAGGGTCTTTGGTAAAAGATGTAGTAGCAATATAAATAAAAACCAAAAACCATTAAGTCCGATTTTTCCATATGTCTCATCTGCCCCTTGGTTGGAGATAAGTTGCTTAGACATGGGAAGATCTGACTCAATTCTACGGCCCTGTGGTAGGAAAAATGGAATTTAAATAAACACAATCAGCAATGTTGATGTTTAGGATATTTAACAATTTTTTGCTGTCCTTCATTTTGCTTGAGAAACTCAATATGCAACCAGCATTTTGCCAACAGAACTGAGTGCAGAGAGTCGATGGTACTTGATTAGATGGAACTAGTCTTGGCCAATCTTCAAGTTGAGTTGAGTTCCAAGCTGGATTGAGGCTTGACTCAAGAGGATTTTCCTACTGACAATGGCTTCTGAAGTCCCTAACCAGCTCCAAAGACTCTGGCAGTACTAAAGTCTCCAGTGGAGACCAAGCGCATTAATCTGGATTAAGTTCAGCTATGAGTGGTGGAAAACTCAGTAGGGATAAATTTCTCTCTCTTAATTGTTCATAGATTTGAAGTCCAGAAGTGGTATGGCAGCCTTGCTCTACAAAATCCTCCGGAACTCAGGATGCTTCTAGCTCATTGCTCCCTCATCCCTAGTAGGCTGCCTTAATCCTTTTGGTCTAAGTTAGTTTGAGTCTGGGATCCCTTTAGGATGAGCCCTTGGGAGTCTTAGTTCATTCAGCAGCAAGAAGACAAGTTTTAAAAAGTAGCACATTTGCCAGGATGCTCTTTTTCCCCATCAATAGAGAGGATAAGCTCAACCTCTCTATAGTTTTAATTTTGTTTCTGACGATTATCCATGTAGTGTGCTTATTGAAAAGCAGAGTTTGTATTAATTACAAATATGGTGAAAGCCCTAAGTTTCCTTTTGGGCTATGTGTCTTTTTTCCCTGTAGCTAAAGTGAATCATCTAACTGTGGTTTAAACTAGTGAGGTTTTCAGTTCAGGAAATATTTATTCAACACTTTCTAAGGGTCAAGGAGTAGGCCAGAGGATATGGGGAATAAAAGATGAACAAGATAGAGTTGATACATTCTCATACTGGAAATTAGGCAAGCATACAGATAACTATAATACAAAGCAAAATGTGAATATAAAAGGCACACAGTGTTGTGCGAAACCCAAGGAGAGATTACTTTTACTGGATGACTCAGAGAAGGCTTCATGGAGTCAATGTCCTTGGATCTGGGCTTTGGAGGACTAGAGGACTAAAGGCAACTGTTGGTTGCCTACATCCCCATCCCCCCCATTCTCCTCCTGGATAGTACAGCCCACCTCCCATTTTGAAGGCTGAAAATGCTAGATCATTTTATTTCTCGCCTTTGAAGCTGGAAAATGGGGATGGATGATTCCTTTCAATTAGCACCTTAGTAGAGGTGTGCTCCGGGCCTGCTGGTAAAGGTTTTCCTTTTCTTAAAAAAAAAAAAAAGGTATATGAGAGGAACTCCTCTCCCTTTCCCTTTTGACATAGGATATGATGCCTGGAGTAATGGCAGCTATCTTGTGACTATAAGGAAACAAGCCTGAAGACAATGGCCAGCATGCCGAATATAGCAAAGTAGAATGATAGCACATGGCTCCTTCCATCTCAGAACTTCTTGCTATGTAAGGTAATAAATGTCAGTAGTGTTTAAGGCACAGTTAGTTGAGTATTCTGTTACAGGAAGCTCTAAGTGTCCTGACAAAGTAGGATTTTTTTCCAGGCAGTTTGGGGTTAAGTTGGGGATGGGGTGAGGAGAAATGGTATTGCAGAGAGAATATCCCAATGAACAGAAACAGTGTGAACAAAAATGTGGAATGGAAAAACCTCAGGTTATATTAGGGAAAGAGCAAATGGTTTGGTTTGGTTGGAGCAGAGAAGAGATGATGGCAAGTAGTGGGAGGTCACTGGTAAGATAATTTGGGACAAGATCTTGGAAGACTTAGTAGCCATACTTAAGAGTTTAGAATTTATTCAATAGAAAATGGTGAGCAGTTGAAGGTTTTTGAGTTGGGAGACCTATAATCAAGACTATGCTTTCTGTTTTGAAGAATTTCTTTTATATATATATATATATATATATATATATACACTTTCTAGTGGTTGCATTGTCTCCTTTTCCATTTTCTCTATCCTGTCATCAAGAACATACAATTTACAAAGTCAAAAATAGTGGCAGACTACTATGCATTTTATACCACTGCTGGTTGAACTTTACATAACTGCTTAACAAGTTTAGTTGCATAAGATAGTTTCCCTCAAATTTACTGACTCTCACTTAAGCATCTCTAGAATGAAAAGATTTGATATTATGTACAGTTTGCAGATGAGAAGAACTCTTACCAGAGATGTTCATTCTATTGTACTTTGCAATTATTTTGCAATTTTACAAAGAGTTGAAGCAATTTTTTGTCATTTTAAAATAAAAGTTTTTTCTTTGCAAAATAATAAATTCTTTATTGTTAAAACATTTGGGAAATTCAAAAAGTTGAGAATAAGAATAAATCAACATAGTTCCCTTATCCTCAGACCACTATTGTCCTTTAAGTTTTTTTTTTTCCTGAAACTAATTTTTCCTTAAAGGATTGAAGATGATGCATTAAAATATTTAATTTCAAGCAGAAAATATGTAATTGGTACATGTAAGTGAGCCACATAAATCTGATTTCATGATTTGACAGTAAAACATTTTATCATAGCTCTAAATTATCATTTAAATAATGTGTTCTTCAGGGTGTAAGCATATTATTCATTAGAAGTTTTAGTTTATTTCAGAAAGTGAGGGTAGATTATGTCAGAGTACACAGGAAAGTTGCACTTCATCTGTAAAAACTGAGCAAACCCTCATTTTTGTTTTGGACTTCCAGAAAGATAATCACAATCCAGTAGAGGTTACTCTTGTTCTGAACAAAGCTTTTTACAATTTTGCCAGAAGACTTACAGCGTAATTCTGTTATGAATTCTGAAAATACTGCTTACAATGCACAAAGTATTTGAGAAATGAGGGCAAAATAATAAACTTGGCCCATGTAAATAATATTATACCAGACAAAACTAGCTGTTGCTGTTATATTTGTCACTAATAATTATTCTTTTATTCTGTAACTTGTGATTTGTTTATTATGCATTTTTGGGACTATTTTAACGAACCTCCAATTGCATGGGGGGGATTTCTAGAAAAAAGTTGAGTCACATTAAAAGTCCATTATACTCGTACTGAATTGATTTAAATATAAAAATCATTTTTGGCCTAACTTTAATAACTAGTTCTAAACATTTTAAAACCCATCTCTTATTTATAAGAAACATGTGTATCTGTTTTTAGATCAGTGTGTCCCACACTGTCCTGTGCACACACATCATCTAGAGTACTTGTCAAAATGCAGTTTCTGGTTCAGAAGGTCTAAGGGGAGCCTGAGATTCTGCATTTCCAACAACTTCAGTGCTGATGCTGCTGGTTCACTGACTACACTTTGAATAACGAGGTTTTAGAGAAACAGAAAAAAAAATTGCTCCTGTTACAAAACTAGAAAATGTATTCTGAAAACTGTCTGATAGATCAATTGAATCACATGTAAATTAGTCATGAAATGCTGTGATCAGGAAAGGCCATCATTCAATACTAAACTATTCACAACTGCAAAAATGTATGAGATTTCAACTCAGTTACATTTTCTAAAATGTTTTTTTCTTCTGTGCACTGAATACCTCCACAGCCCTGTCATTCTTACACAACAAGTTTAAACGAGAGTCTAGGCAGCAGACGTCAAACATCAAATACAAGTTCATATTTTGGGTTTGTGTTTGTAGGGAAACTTGGAATGAGTCTTTTCCAAGTCTTTAAATATATTTAAATGCAGTCCTTTTCATAATTACTCTTCATGAGTAATTAATGCTCTGTTTGGAGTTTCCCAGGAGCTCACGTCTTTCAAATGCTGGATTTGTGTTTGAAACCATTTTGCAGACATTCAGGCTAGTGACTGGCCTTTCATAAACACTCCTGAAGCGGGAAAGGGAGAAATTTAAGCAGAACTAATCTTGTAACTAATAACACATGGCATGTTCATTATATAGAGGTGTGGGTTTTTTTTTTTTTTTTTTTTTTTTTTTTTTAATATTCTACTCTGGGCATTTAACAGAAAACTTCTATTTCTGCAAAGCAGGTTTTTTTTCCACCCTTGAGTAAAATCATCTTATACAAGTAAAGGTTAAGAGAAGTAAATATTTATCTCACTGGTTACAAACAGAGCATTTTAACAAGTTAGGAGTAGACTCCTCTGGTCCATTGTGTCGGCTCCAGAGGATGGTCCAGGGTCCCAGGCGTGGGTGCAGGGCTCACCCTGAAGGGCTGCTTTCCCATGTGCCAACCAGAACGGAGCCCTGGAGGCAGCTCCTGAGGGTTGAGAGCCAGATGCAAATTAGTTTTTTTGAGAACTGGCAGTTTTCTCTGCCTTACCTGTGGATGTCAGCAAACTACTCATTAAATATATTTCTGTCAAAGTTTATTTGTCATATTTCATGTTCTTTAAAGATCATGTCTGAGGTCAGCGATGAGCACCACAAATGTTAACTGGAAGTGACCCCTTTATATAAGCTACAAGAATGCCCGACTCTGATAAGTTGGTTACTGGCCTAAAGAGATTTTCATTTCACTTGAAATTCTTAGATTTTCATCGTTTCCTCATTAGCATGTGGATCTCAGCTTCTATGGTAGGAAAATTCCCTAATTACAAAATAAGAGTAGTTAAAAATAAACTTCCGGGGCCAGCGGTTAAGTTTGTGTGTTCCGCTTCATTGTCCGGGGGTTCACTGGTTTGGATCCTGGGCGCAGACCTACTCGCCGCTCATCAAGCCATGCTGAGGCAGCATCCTATATAGAAGAGCTACAACTCTACACTATGATACACAACTATGTACTGGGGCTTTGGGGAGAAAAATAAATAAATAAAAAATAAACTTCCAAGAAAGAAAGAACAGAAATGCAGTTATACAATGAGCCGCCCAACTTAAATAGAGATATCAGGACCTAAGATATAATGGTATCGGATACACAATTGACTGCTAATTAAATAACAGAACATTTAATAATAGTTTCGTACACAGCATTTTTAACCCCAGCTCTCTACCTCCTTTCCTCCTCCCATTCTCCCCTTATCAACTGATTTAACCTAAGTTGAGCATTTAATGAGTGTCCACTCTGTGCCAGGCATTATCCAAAAAGTACCTCACTGAAGCTAACTTTCCTTCTGGCCTCTGCTCTGACTAGAGCCCTCTTCTCACCCTCCCCTTTATACTCGATGACTTTGGGTCACGGGAGGTGCTGAGCAAGCTTTCAGTGACCAGTGCTATATAGACGTGAAGGAATGGTCTCAGTTGGAGAACTTGGTCACCTACATCCATTAAGATGTTGATCCTGACTATACTTTGTAACAATTATTCTCAGACCGCCAGAGGGTACATGGAATGGTGCCACATGCCCGAGGACACCTGTGCAGCTGGCTAAGATGAAGAACTGCTGGGGTAACATTTTTTATTTATTAAGAATAGTTTCCTTTATAAAATTGCCTCAGGATAAAAGTACAAAACTTGAAACATTAATTAAAATGCATAAAACAGCAGTGATAATTAAGATAGCATCAAAACCTCCTAGAGTAAGAGAAAAGCAATTAGGGATATTGAAATTGTGGGTATGTTTTGTCACAAGTTTTCACTTCTTTTATTAGGAAGATAGGGGGTTTTGCCTTAAGTTTTAATTTAACATCAGTTTATCTTTCAATATTTATGGTGTTGAGACCAAGATTGGCCAAGACACCAAGATTGCATTCAGCATGATACTGACCTGTTTTCTGTCCACTGATATACCATTAATAATAGCCCATATTCCTGGTTCCTGGTGAGTTGACTGTAAGGCACTTAGAGGTGCAATCCAACAGATGCTGTGCAAAACCAAAGTGAAAGCACGGGATTAGTATTAGCCTCATTTTGAGAAGAAGTAATAGACTCCAAAAGTTTAAGGGACACACCCTCTTGGCAGGAGTGAGCAAGAGAAGCTTCACTGATCTGATATCAGAACTGCAACAGGCTTCAGGCACTGGGGCACTTCCTGGGAAGATGTTGGCTTCTCTTTCTGATTCTTTTCAGAACACATCTGATTTAGCCACATTTTGGTGTGGCATGATATCTGCTAAAGAAATTCCAAATAAACTGGAGGAATCTGCTTGATAGTATGAGCGTTTGTACGTGTGTGCGAGGATGCCTGCGTATGTGTGCATGTAAGCACACGTGTGTGCATTTCACCTCTAACTCGCCTACTCTGAGCCACAGAGCAGTGCTGGGACGATGAGGTTTCCTGCCTGGATAGTTCCCTCTTGTGCCTCCAGATTCGAGCACCCTTTTCTTTATCATGGATCACTCTTTCAGGAGTCACTTTAAAAGAAATGGAAAATTATAGGACTATTTTAACATTAACAAGTTTATTTTAAGTGGTATTTTCTCATGAAAGCAAACAAGAGTGAACCTTTTCATTTTCTTTGGCTGTCAGTTACACTTTGAGGTGGAATGGAGTAACACAAATTAGCTTAATGGAAAAACAACCTCTGTATCTTTTAAAGCTTCTTTTCATTTAGAAGATGCCAAGTACAAACTTCAGTATATATATTTATTTTTTGCAAATGAATAAGATGCTTACACACAAGACAGCAGGAGCCTTACAACATTTGTGAATTCCTCTATATCCTTGATATATTGCTACTGTTAACTTATAATCAAGGAGGAAAACATCTGGCAGGCTGGAAAATAGTTCTTTCTGAAGCCTAGTTTTATGTAGAGTAAAACTTTATATGAATATTTTTTCATGTTCCAGTGTTTTTTGCAAAATAATAAAAGTAATACAAATTGAATACAGCAGTTTTTTTTCTAGGAAGAACATTTATTGTGCATTTTTGTGTTACTACTTAACATTGGGGAAATTGTACCTCCTGGGGATAAAGTGTTAATAACAATGGTAAATGTCTACTTTTAGTGAAATGAGTTCACTTACATTACACAAAAATCCTCATTTGGATGAAGCTTTTACATAAGGTAGTAGTTTCTGAATAATTTGGTTTCTTCCCTGGTGTTTAAGTGGCTCTCCATTTTGTATTCTCCTAAGACTCTCAAAAGTGAGTTGAACTCACTGACGTTTATTGTTTATAATACATATCATTAAGAAAAAAATATATATTTCAGGAAAACAAAACTGAGCTAGCCTGTTCTAGGAGGCTCAAACATTTAAATATAATATACTTTTGGAAAAAATATTGTTTTATCCTATCTGAAAGCCATAGCAATTTATTCTACTTATACATTTTAAAATACATTTTAAAAATTCTCTTTTTACCATGTTCAAAAATACAAATACACTTTCTTTCTTTAAGAAATCAGTATTAAAAAATGACCACTGTGTATCATTCTTCTCCATATTTAGAGTATATTTGTTTTCCTTTTTCTAAATATCAATCTAACATATATTGCCTTTTAACATAACTGTTAAGGAAAATTGCCGAAATTAAAATATTTAGTCAGATAAACAATGTACCAAGTACCTATGAGGTCAGCGAGAACCTTATTTATTTTACTTATTCAACACTGACTATTCTTAATGCTTATGCATCTAATATGTCGTTTTCCTGGACCATCATAACATTTTCCTGTGTGGAAGAGGTGAAAAAGTATCTATTATAATTCCAAAGATGAAAAAAACTTCCAAATAATGCTTGGTTACATTTTTACCTTGAGGTGGCAAATGAATATTTGGTTAAATGTTCTGTGTGAAGCTTTTATGAGTTGCGTGGAAAACATTTGATCATCTCCAAAGAAAATGCATTTTCTTATCAAATCCACACAATCAACAAAGCAGGAGATGTAATGTTTCCATATCTCCCACCTACTAGCTCACCTGGACAGATTCTCTTACATTTATTTTCATTTGGATGACAAAAGCGCATGCATTTCAATGTGAAGTTTGGAATGGGATAAGATCTCAGAAACTGTGATTTCAACTATTGTAGCATCGCATTAATATTTTGAGATAGGACTTTGTGCAGCACTACAAAGTCTTGGATTGTGTGAACAGGGAACCGGAATTTAGAGAGGGAGTCACAGAGTAGTGTGATTAAGAACTTGGGCTATGGGATCAAACAAGACTGGGTTCAAATTTGGTCTCGCTCACCTCCCATTTGGGTGAACTTAGGCAAGTGACTTGTGTAAGTCCCAATTTTCCCATTACAAAGTAGATCTTATAGTAGTATTTACCTCAACGTGTCATGACAGTCAAATGAAATAGTTCATGTAAAGTGCTTGGCACACAGAAGTGGACAATAAATGATACTGTTGTTGTATCAGTTTCTTCCTCTGTCAACACTGATATGTTCATATGCTGATGATTTAGATCATGTACTTACATTTCATCTATTTAGAAAATTATGCAATTTTTTTCAGTTATAGTAATTAAACATTTGAGTATTAATACTTTTACTTTAGGTAATATATTTATTACATCATATAAAAATAGTTTACTTGTGCTCAGTTTAACTTATTCGTATACAGTATGATAAGGAGGTAGAACTATGTCATGATCCTCATTTTCAGTTGGGAAACCAAAGCAAGGCAAAATTAACTGAATTGACCAGAGTTATACAATCTATAGCAAAATAGGAAAAGTATTTATATTAAAATTCCAAAGATTTAGAACTTTTGTTTGAACAGGAGAAAGCAGATTTATATCATGAAGCAGTTGTATGTAATTGATTCTGTAAAGAAGACATTTAACCCCCTGATTTGGAAAGCACAGAGTTTTCCTTTGCAGTTGATTTTTATGCTAATAATAGTAGAAAAGTTTTTCATACACCTTAACTGCATTCAAATTTATTCTAGAATACTGGCAGAAGAAAACTAACTTCTGAGTGATGGAAAAATCTTTCAAAATATCATGGCAAAGGAAAAAGTCTTTTTTCATGACACTTAATGCCAAGTTAGTGCTTAGCTTAGCTTCGATACACATTTGGTGTTTCTTGAGGGCTTTAGACTGCTGCAGTTGTCAACATTTTCTTATACAGATATCACACCCTTTATATTTTGTATAAAATTCTATTTCCTGGCCATATATAAATTGCCATTTTGTTATTCACAATTTGGTTATGTATAATTTCTCATTTTTTATTTCACCAAGATACACATGTGCTATTTCATTGAAATATCTCCTGCCGGACAAAGCATTTTTGCTGTTAGTATCTGACAGATTAGAACAATCAATATGGTGGCCTAATTCCCTAGTCTGTTATTCAAAGATCTTTTCACCTGATTAACCAACCTACATCTGCACACCTATGAGAAGAATTTCTCTAATTTTATTCCATCTTCATCTGAGATAGAGAGGTGAATGTCTGCTGATCTTGTCAAATCATTTTTAAGAGTTTCATGATTTTTTCATAAGCAATCATTAATCCAGCCAACTTGATTAGTCCATGTATGGCATAGCTCTAGGTTTCCTATATTCATATTTGCCATTTCAGACTTCCAAGGGATAGAAAGATCTCACAAAAGGACAACTTTTACATTATTTTAACAGTGTAGAATCCATGAAATAAACAATATACTGTGCTTGGTTCACCAAGCAGGCACTTCTTTGCCCTCTCTGAGTCCCCTGTGAACTGCAACTCATTAAACCCAGATACCTTTGGACATCAGACCCCTTCTCTAACAAGGAATGGGGTCACCACAAGGAGGAACGCAGAACTGCCAGTTGGATTCGCCTCTCGCCAGATGCCTACTTTAATGAGCATCTTCCTGCTTCTCAGGGCAATCCTCATGCTCTCTCTTTGCTCTCAGCAACACCACCTGGGAGTCTTCAGCCTTGCCGTGTGTGAAGAACAGCCCAAAAATAGGCCTGCGAAGACTTCCAAGATGGATTGCTAGACTTTGTGAGTCACCTCTGGAACCTAAAGCTCTGTGCTTTGTGATTTTTGTTTGCATCATTAAGATGAGGAATTTCAGCAAAGCTAACCACAATTACTTGTAGCTAATCTTAGCAGATATAAGAGCAAGCATTTTCTCTTTCAAATTCATACACACACACAAAGGGCAAATAAAACCCAGGGTTGGATAACCCTTTCACAACCACCTCCTCAACAAAATACTCATCAGCGAAAGCTTTTCAGTGTAAATATGGTATTCTACTAAAAATAAGAAATATACTTCCCAACTTGATGCAGTTTTGAACATTTACCTTTACATACAATGTTAATAAAGAATAATTTGTCTGGGATATTAAGCATACAGATGTCACACTGGGTCTTCATAACAGGAAGATCAGTCAGACTCTGGAAGGACCCATGGGTAGACTGGCATTCTCATGAGACTAAAGCTTGAACCGAGCTGGGCTCGACACAATACATAGAACAGGTTATCATGCAAAGGCTATGCTTGACCAGTGAACTCCAGTACCCACATCTGTGTGCTTCCTCATGTGTTGTTATTAAGGAGACACATCAATGTTAGGAGGGCTATGTTTTGGGATATGTACCCATAGCATAGTGGGAGGTAGAACCTGGAAATAACCTGGAAACAGAAAAAGGATGATATAATATAATGGCTTGATAAATATGGATTCAATGGTCATTGGAATCTACGTTGCCTCCTTTTTAAAGGAGAACCATATACATCGTTATGTAACTTTATGCCTCAAACTGATTCAAAGGTCACAGCAGGCTGAAATGTTTGAATATACCTGTACTCTGGCAAGCAAGAAAAAAGGAAAAGTGAAAAAAAAAAAAAAAAGAGAGACTGGGAAGTATAGAGTAAGGAAGGGCAGAGAAAGGAAACACATGGAAATGGTGGTATTGGTACCATAGACTGTCTATCCCAGATCCAAGGATACACAAAGAAAAACAGGTCTGAATAAATTAAGCCATCGCCTCTCAATTACTTACGGCATAGGGAGAAAGGGAAACATGGTGAAGGAAATGAAGATAAAAATTAAAAAGCTAATTTCAGCTGGTGGTTTCAATTTGCCCTGACAATCTAAACATATTTTTCAGAGCTTAAAGTGTTTATGTCAGGTTCATGGAATTACAATCTTTAATGCCTCACATTCACGTCCAGATGATAAATGATGACCTACATTTCCAACACCCCTTAGCAATGTTCTCAAATCACTTTAGTAATGTTAGCCCTCACAAATGTTAGAGCACCAAGCATTATTACCACCCTTATTTGTAGAAAGGAGAAGATTGAGACTTAAATAAATAAGTGAAATCAGTTGTCCAAGATTACATTGTGTATGCTGGGATTGAGTTAAAATACAGACCACCTCATTCCGCTCACATACACTATATTGTATCCATCTTACTTTCTACCCAAAGTTATTGGCCCCCAGGCTGGGCGATGCTGTAATTTTAGAAACTTCTGAAGAGTATTTGAATTCTTTCAGACTAAGTGTGACTCACAATACAAACATATGAGCAATTGTTTGGTTCTTTAAGTTCCAAGACAGTGCAGGTTTGGTCAGAAATTTAATTACCTTAAGGCTAGACTGCCTAAATAATTACTGGAAGAGGAGGTGTTTTTTATAGAAATTAACTTATGGGGGAGTAGGCTACATACTCGGAAACCAGGTTTCTGACCTCTTTCAGAAGAGAACATTTTCTTGAAGTTCGAAAGGGAACAAGGAGCGGGGGTTGGGTTTATTCTCGGTTCTCTGAGGCGCCTGGCAGGAGACTGGAATCTGGAACCACTGAGATGCTAGAGCTGGCCCACGACTGTTAAATTTTCAGGAATTGTGTGAACCGGTTTTTAATTACAGCTATTAATAAAAGTTAAAGTATATAAACTTTAAATAAATTATATTAGAAACTTAGGTAATAAATACTTATTCGTCACAATTATTTTACTATTATCTGTGCTGTTGAGGTTATTTGTGTCTATTGTATCTGTATGGTGGGAGTGCTATAAATGGCATGCTTCTGTGCACCTCTCTCTAACTTCCCTTTCAGTAGCTTCATGTTGCTAACCTGAAGTAGACAATGATGAGAGTATTGCCACAAGGGAAATTGGCAAGCAGCAGAGCTAATGATTTATTGTTCAGTTGACTGTCTAGACCAGGGTTCAGAAAACTAGGGCCCATCCATCATCTGTTCTTTATAAATAAAGTTTTATTGAAACACAGCCATGCCCATTCACTTATGTATTGTCAGTGGTTACTTTCACACTACAATGGCAGAGTAGAATAGTTTTTGAAAAAGAGTATGACCCACAAAGCCTAAAATATTTACTATCTGGACCATTATAGAAAAAGTTGGCCCACCCTCATCTAGACTTAAAAAAGTGACGAGGAAAATGTTAATAATGCAAATTAAACTTAAACACGTGTTGTTGCTTGTAGCTGTTACATTGTGAATAGCACAAGAAACTGAGGAAATATTCTTCCAATAATGGAAAACTACTATCTGCATTGTTGATGAGTGAGTGAAATTTCAGCATAAGTATGCTGAACCTAAAAGAGATTTTAGTTTAATAAATATAATCTGTATGGGAGTGAGAAGTAGTTTAATAGTAGATCACACATCAGGCTTAATGACAACAATTATATTGGGTAAAGAATTAATGGATCACCTCACACCCATTAGAATGGCAACTATCAAAAAACCAGAAAATAAGTGTTGGTGAGGACATGGAGAAGTTGAAACTCATGCACTGTTAGTGGGAATGTAGAATGATGTAGCCACTATGCAAAACAGTATGGAAGTTCCTCAAAAAATTCAAAATAGAATTGCCATATGATCCAGCAATTCTACTTCTGGATATATATACAAAAGAATTAAAAGCAGGATCATAAAGAGATATCTACACACCCATGTTCATTACCAGCACTAATTGCATGCTAAGAGATGGAAGCAACCCAAATGTCCATCGACAAATGAATGGATAAACAAAATGTGGTCTATACATACAATGGCATATTATTTAGCCTCAACAAGAAAGGAAATTTTGTCATGTGCTACAATATAGATGAATCTTGAGGACATAATGCTAAGTGAAATGTCAGTCACAAAATGACAAATAATGCATGATTCCACTTATATGAAGTATCTAAGGTAATCTAATTCATAGGAACAGAAAGTAGAATGATGGTTTCCAGGAGCTGGGAGTCGGGGAGGGATGGGGAGTTGTTGCTTGATGAGTATAGAGTTTCAGTTTTGCAGGATGAAACAATTCTGGAGATAGGTTGCTTAACACTATTGAACTATACACTTAAAAATGGTTAAGATGATAAATTTTATGTTATATGTGTTTTATCACAATTTTAAAAAAGTTGTGGGTTGAGATACAACCTCATTAGTCAAATCATGGTTGAATTGCAACCATAGGTTGGCTATGGATTTAAGAATTGAGCAAAAATCAACTAAAAGCATTCAGTGAGAATCAATTGGTCATATGGAATTTATAATAGAGTTGTATATTTTACCATTTGTAAATTTTGTGTTACATATTCTTTATCTAAGTAATGTGTAGAATAAAATTACATACAAATATATACACATACATTTTCCTACCCAGAGAGCTGGTTGTTACTTACCAGCACACCATTGTAAGGACTGAGCTCAGCCTGGAACTGAGGTCCACTCTAGTAGAAGGACACCAGCCTGGGTTCAGGTGCCTGGGTTCTATTTCTGACTCCTCCAGTAACTGTATAGACAGCTCTGGGCAACTTGCTTAGGCTCTCCAGTCTCAGTTTCCTCATCTGTTAAATGAGAGGTGGATTAAGTAATCTGGTTATGTTCTGCTATAAAAGTCTATGACCATATTGGATTGTTAGCTCTGTGAAAGTGGGGGCTGTTTTTCATCTTTGCATTCCCAAAAACACTTAGCATAGTTCTTTGCACACTTAACTAATGTCTGCCAAATTAAGTTGTCAAGAATTTTTCTCAAACGTTGGTGGATTCCTAAAGAAGATAGTAGCTAGTATTTCCTATATTACTACGCACCAGTTGCTTTATCATTTAATCTTTTTAACTCTGTGCAGTAGGTGGTTATTAACACCACTTATACAAAGTAAATGAGATTCCTAAAATCTCACAGCTGGTAAATAGCAAACTGGGATCAGAACTTGAGTCTGTCTCATTTCACTGAAAGCCTCAACCACTATGCTACACTTCTTCTTGTCAAGAATTAAGGTCTTCCTCCAGTTCTAATCATGGGGAAGCCTTCTGCAATGCTAGAAAGTGAAATGATAAACAATTCTTTACCTCTATTCACTGCAACGCTAGAGGTGCTGTCATCTGTAATTTAGTGATTTAGTCAGAATCACCTGTAGTTCCTCTAAAATGCAGCTTTCTGGGCCCCACCCCAGAACTATTCAATCAGAATCTCTGGGCTGAGGTCAGGAAGCCACGTTTTTATCTGAACTGTTATTATGATTTGGGGGCCTTGGACAACATTTGGGAGAAGTGCTGGCCTAGGGCAGGAACTTTCAAACATTTTTAACCACAACTCACTTAAGAAAGCATTTTATATTGTGACCCAGCACTCACGTACATGTTCCCACAAAAATGTGAGCATTCTGATTTTTTTATTGTGCAATTTTATTCTATAAATATTCAAAAGCCAGTATGTGCAAGACCATTTAGCAAAATGCCACCATGGGGTTCATAGTTTGTAATTTTAAAAAACAGCCAGAAAGCTGCTGTACTTGATAAATTATGCAATAAGCGGTTTTGACTAAGATTGAAAAATAGGAGTAAACCTACACTCTCAGCAGGCAAAATATTGCTTGACATTTTTTAAAAAATTGGTTCTTTTTTCCCCCCAGCTTTATTGAGGTATAATTGACAAATAAAATTGTATATTTTTAGAGTGTACAACATAATGATTTGACATACATATATTTTGTGAAATAATTACCATGATCAGATTAATAAACACATCCATCACTTCACAGTTTACCTTTTTTTTGTGGCGAGAATGCTTAAGATCTACTCTCTTAGCAAATTTCAAGTATATAATACAGTATTATTAACTATAGTCACTATGCTGTACATTAGATTCCCAGAATTCATTCATCATATAACATAAGGCTCGTACCCTTTGACAAGGATCTCCCCATTTCCCCAACCCTCAGTCCCTGGCAACCACCATTCCACTCTATTTCTATGAATTTGACTTTTAAAAAAAATTTCACATGTAAGTGACTTCATACAGTATTTATCTTTCGCTGTCTGGCTTATTTCACTTAGCATAATGTAATATCCTCTAGGTTCATACATTTTGTTGCAAATGGCAGGATTTCCTTCTTTCTCATGGCTGAATGATATTTCACTATACACACACACACACACACACACACACGAACTCTACTCTTTTACTCCTCTCCCACATTTTATGTTTTTGATGTCACAATTTACATCTTTTTATATTGTGTATCCACTAAAACTTATGGTAACTATAGTTACTTTTAATACTTTTGTCTTCTAACCTTTATACTAGACTTAAGTGATTTACACATCACCATCTTACAGTATTAGAGTATTCTGAATTTGACTATATACTTACCTTTACCAGTGTGTTTTATATTTTAATATATTTTTATGTTACTAATTAACATCCTTTCATTTCAGCTTGGAAAACTCCTTTCAGCATCTTGTTAGGCAGGTCTAGTGGTGGTGAACTCTCTCAGCTTTAGCTTGTTTGGGAAAGTCTTCATCTCTCCATTTCTGAAGGACAGCTTTGCTAAGTAAAGTATTCTTGGTTGACTTTGTTTTTTCTTTCAGCACTTTGAATATATCATCCTACTCTCTCCTGGCCTGCAGGATTTTTGCTCAGAAATCTGCTCATAGCCTGATGGGGGTTCTTTCATATGTGAGTAACTTATTTTTCTCTTGCTGCTTTTAAAATTCTCTCTTTTTCTTTGATTTTAGAGTTTTATTATAATGTGTCTGGGACAACATCTCTTTGGATTGAATCTATTTGGGAACTTATGAGCTTTATGAACTTGGATGTCCAAATCTCTCCCTAGATTTGGGAAGTTCTCAGACATTATTTCTTTAAATAAGCTTTCTTCCCTTTTCTCCCTCTCTTCTCCTTCTGGGACTCCTGCAATGAGTAAATTGTTTCTTTTGGTGGTGTTCCATAATTCACACAGGCTTTCTTCAATCTTTCTTCATTCTTTTTTCTTTGGTCTCCTCCTGGGGTATAACTTCAAATCTTCTGTCTTCAAGTTCATAGATTCTTTCTTCTGCTTGATCAAGTCTGATGTTGATGCTCACTATTGCATATTTCATTTCATTCATTGTATTCTTCAGCTCCAGAATTTCTGCTTGGTTCTTTTTTATGATTTCAATCTCTCTGTTAAACTTCTCATTTTGATCATGTATTGTTTTTCTGATTTCACCAAATTGTCTTTCTGTGTTTTCTTTTAGCTCACTGAGCTTCCTTAAAACAACTATTTTGAATTCTTTATTGGGCAAATTCAAGTCTCCATTTCTTTGGTGTCAGTTACTAGAAAATTATGGTGTTCCTTTAATGGTGTCATGCTTCCTTGATTCATGTTTCTTGAATTCTTGCATTGCTGTCTTCACATTTGAAGAAGCAGTCGCATAGTCCAGTGTTTGCTGACTGGCTTCAGGAGGGAAACACTCCTGTTAGTCTTGCTGGAGATTCTGAGACTTTCTCAGACCTTTCCTATCGATATGCCTGCTACACAGTTCTTGTTCACTCTCAAATTCTTCAGAGTGTATACCTTCTCAAAGTCAGGCTTGTTGTTGATAACCTCCCATTTGCTTTCTCTAGGGCAGTGCTGAATCCTCAAGATTTAGTGCTTTCTCCCAATCCCACAGTGTCAATCTGGCTTTCTGCACATGCTCACCTGCAAAGAATGCCATCTGCAGAGGCTCACACTTTCCAGCTTTGGAAGTGCACACAAGGAGCTGGCCATGAGGTGAGCATGTGTGTGGGTGAGGCATGCAGAATGTTGGGGGTAAAGTGAAACTGTTCTTCTTAACCCTCTTCAGTTTGTCCAATCTTGGATTCTTTTTTTTTTTTTTCTTCAACAATGTGCTGGGACTCCTCCGCTGAACTCCTGGATTTGGTCATCTCATGGACAATGGTAATCTCGTCCATGGGTGATTGTCACAATCAGTGTTCTTTGAGAGGAAGACAGTAGAAAACCCAATTTTGCCACCCTGATGATGTAACTCCTCTGATATTTTTTTACTCAAATCTATTCCACTCTATTTTATTTAAAAAAAATTTTGGGCAAGATTCACAAATTTATTTCATGTCTCATTAATTGTCACAAACTGCAGTTTATAAAATATTGATTTAGAAGGTTTACACTTGTACCACATGCCTTCTTTTTCCTAATTTAAGAGTTTCCATATCAGTAAGACAAAAAGTCAGCTGTCATTCTTGCATACCTACTTAGCTTGCTTGATTATTCCAGGCAAGACTGGATTCCCTCCTTCTTCTCCTTTGCCCCAGAGTAAAAGGATAAAGCTTCTTTAATGTTTTGGAAAGTGCCATTTAACTAGTGATTTCTATCTGTCCCACCATACCACTGGTTATTAACCATGGCATCTGCAGCCTCCCATTGGCAAGCCCCTTCCTTCTAGCTCTTGCTGCAGGGCCCTGGTTTGTCTGTGCATGCCCTACCTGGCACAGCAAAGGGGTCATTCAGCATTGCCTAGGGTTTGCTCCATCATTCCAGGGTTTGCTAACACTCTTGTTGTAGGTATGAAAACTTTTCACTCTTGTTGTAGGTATGTAAGCTTGTGACTTTTTTTGTTTCTAAGGATTATCTATCAAGGAAATTTCCAAATGATTTCTTGTAGGATTTAGCTAAGAAGATAGGTTTATTTTCCTAATGCTGCTGAAAAAAACTCAGATGCCTTCATTTTACCAAGTCCTTTACATTTATTTCATCAGGAATTAAAATATTGAAGCTCTTTTCAGGGCTATTTTTATGGGATAAGTGTTTAAGCCAAAATGGGAAATACAGTTTGGGTATGGGGAGCTACATTTTGGGATGAATAGGCACAAACTCCTAATCTATTTCATGTTAGCAGGGGAAGTCTGTCTTTTTCTTCTTCCTCTTTTATCTCCTTTTATTCTTTTCTTCACTTATTTCAGTCACCTACTTAACATGTATTTATTGAGAGTCCACTATGTACCAGGCACTGAGGTACAAAGGCAATAGGAAAATGTCCTGATTGATACTTAGGGGGGCTGCAATCTAAAGATGGGAGAAAGATTCCAGTTAATCAGAAATTATAATGTTGTAATAACTGAGGTATCTAAATCAGACTGGAACAGTCAGGTAAGACTATTCTGAAGAGATGATATCTGAGCTAAGTCTCAAAGGGTGAATAAAAGTATAAAGAAACAAAAAAGGGGAAAAGTAGGGACTTTGTCTTAGTTTAGGTTTCCCTGAAAACAGAGTCTGCTATAAGGACTCAGGTGCAGGTAGTTAATTTGCAGCATGATCCTAGGAAGCTGGAGTGAAAGAATGTGAGGCAGAGATAGAAGAGAAAGTCAATAAAGGTTGTGTTTTTGAGCTCATTACAGTTGTGGACAACTGGGACAAATTGAGGACCTTTGGAGGAACATGTAAAATGTACTGCAGGATTGTCTCTCCCAAGGACAAGTGGTAGCGCATCTCTCCATCGACTCCTATCCTCACTAGAATATGGGGTGTGTGTGCGTGTGTGTGTGTGTGTGCGCGCGCGTGCACGCATGCATGCACATGTTGCAGTGGAAGGAACATGGAGAATGGACTGCCTTGTTTCCTAGTGGGTGAACACTCTTATTCCTTGTAGCCAGTGACAAATGGGGTGGAATTGAGGGGTTCTAAATATCTTGTACCATTTTCCAAATGTTCTTTCTTTATTTTATGTGAGAGTTGAAGTCTGCCTAAATTTTCCTTAATCTACCTCAACATGCCTTACAATTTGGATAGATTCTTCCAGTTTCATGTAGATACTACATTCAACCTCAGTTTTTAGTGTTGTGAATGTTCATTTATTTCTAAGTTCTGTGTTTTAGTGGGAAGTTAAAATGATCTCAACACGGACTATTCTCCTGTTAGCATTGTGAACTCTGGTATGACATTGGTACAGTAGTTTACCATACCATACTTTAGGGTGAGAAGTGCTACATCATTTTCAATAGGAATATTTGTGGAAATCAACTTTTGTTTGATAAAAAGATTTTTTAAGACTGCTTCTTATGCTGTTATTCCTAGCTTTTATGAGTGCAAGAAACTAATCAGAAAAATTATATTAATTTATTCATGATCAGTAAGCAATAGAGACCAAACTGAAGCTCATAATTATAATGTGAAAAAGAACACTATGCACTAATACAAGAAAAAATGTGGATAGGAAAATGATTTAATGATATAAAAGCAAAATATAAAATTTAGGATTAAAATTTATCAATAAAATATGATTTTCTCATAATTTCCTCTCAAATTACATGATCAGATTAGAGTAATTTTCTCTGTAATAAAGTCATTTGTAATAGAAACTAGTCCCTTTGATAAGTACAATGAATTTTAGTGTAAGAAAGAGAAAACAAAATCATTGCTGGAAATGTTATTCAAATGTTAACTTGTTCTTTATTCTTTATATTTTCCAGATTTTTTTTCAAAATGGCTAATTTATAGTATTTTCCCCCAAACATTACAATTTACCATTTTTCATTCTTTCAAAGTTGGCATGCTAAGATTGCTTTTTTAGCAGATTCAACTTGTTACTTCAAAATGAAAAAGGGTTTAGGTGCAAACAGCTGCTTCAAAGTAGAGGTTTATGGGATTTAAGAGCTTTTTAAAATAGCACTAACAAGAAAAAGATACTCCAAATAAATACTTGAAAATATATGGAAATATCTCACCACTAGTATGCATGTAAAAGTCCATATTAGTTTTTACTTTTCTTGGAACTTTTGAGTAAACATATTTTTTTATAGATAACATGGTCTCAAATAATTAAAATATATTTTCAGGAGTAAAAACTTTTGAATTCATTTGAGTATCCATGTCTTATGGAATTAGGTTTTAGGGCTGTAGCTGCTCAGAAAGAATCATTTACAAAGTTCAGCGACATCTTTATCAACAAGACACCTATAAATGTATATCATGACACTGTAAAGAATAGACAGGCAAGTAATGTCACATCTATTCTAAAAGTGGAGACACTGAATTACAGATTATAATTAGAATGAGAGACTAAATGATATTTAGGGTCATTTGCAGGGCTTACTTCCTGAAATACATGCCTGCCAAATGATTATGGTCAGATGTTTAACATCTATTTGAATCCAAGGATCCAATCATTTTTCATACCCATTCTTCAGGGCCACTTCCCCCCAAGCTACATAGTCAGCAAACTTTTAACTATTGATGGTTCCATCATCACCAACAATCTATTCCTCTTATTGTACAATGTTTTCAAATGTGAAATTATAGGAATATTAGAACTTTAGACTTAAAAGGAACTTCTAAAATTATCTGTATGTGTGGAGTGCTTTTCCATTTCAAAACCAGTTAGGTTTGTATAGTGATGATAAATGTTTAGCAGTCAGATCTCGTGGGGGAAAAAATCCCTGATTTAAAGCATTTGACAATTTCTATGACGTAAATATTCCCACCGTGGCCAATTTCAAGCTTCCAACATGATGACTTCACTGAATGTGGTGTCTTTATATAATATTTCCACCACACAGATACAATACACCTAAGTAAACTCAAGGGCATAGATAAGAGCAAAATACTTACAAAGTGATGAGTTTTGAATATTTCTTGCCTTTGTTTTTTAATATGGTTTATTTAATTGTAAATTTATATAATTTAATTTTTATTCTTGGTTGTGATTAAAAGCTGGCTTGCAAAGTTTCTAAAACTTTAACAAGTGGCTCTCAAGAGCTGGTATGAGCCAGCTCCAATACACCACTGGGCTAGAAAGGTGTTCTCTTTTGCTGATTTACAGATAAGGAAACTGGGGCTCAAAAGAGGGAAAGAAAATGAACACGTATTGATCACCTACTTGAGGTCATGCGTTGTATTGGACACTTAATAAATCATAACTCATATAACCCTCAAAACAACTCAATGAGGCAAGAAGTATTACTCCAGTTTTACAGATGCAAAAACAGAACTTTCCAAATGTCACAATGCTGTTAGGTGACAAAACCAGAATCAGAGCTCAGGTTCTCTGACTCTCAGGATTCTTGCTTCTGTTTATACCAATCTCTCTTGCCCTCTAGGTTTCCACGTAAACACCAAAGGCCATCAGCTCAGACACTGTGACATACAGCAATGAACTCTGTGCCTTTTAAAACCCTATTTTATAGTGGTGAATGTGGCTACAGATTTCAAAAATAACAATATAGAAATGGGATAATTATGACCATCTGCATTGATCTGATTTCAGAAATAAAGATATTGGTTTTAAAGTTTTAGTAACTAAAAAGCTTAGGTAAAAATAAGACTACGAAAGAATAGAGAAAAATATATCATCATACAATAGTTATAATATTGAACAGAATGATGTAATGATGAGTAGGGAGGGTAACACTACAGAAATTGTACACAGTTACATTTTGAGAACTCAGTAGTGTAAGGGCTGATGGCTCAATATAGAGATGAGACAGAAGAGACAGATGTTCAATAAAACAATGCCAAACGTCAATCATTTATTCAGGATCAATGACTTGTAACCTTTTTTTTATTGTATGTTCCTTTTAGTCAACAACAACAAAAAGAAATCAGCATAAAACAAGCTAACCTCATCACCACTGATAGATTGTTGCAGTTGCTTTGACGATTAATGTTAACGTTATGTCATCACGGAATGTTACTGAAAAAGGCCTAAAGCAAATACACTAAGAAAATAACAATAACAATAACAATAAAAGATTCTAATTATAATCAAGGTACTTTGTAAGAACAATGAAAATGGATTTAGAAGTGAAAGATCCACCTTTTTAGGAAGTCTCATTGAAAGCGCACCATCGATTCAAATCAACTTTTTTAAATATTTCTGAGGCAATATAAGGTTTATGAGAAATTTCTGTGTAAATATTATGGTATTCACAAATAAATGTTGGAATGCTTTATAGTTTTAAAAAATATCCGGTACTGTACATTTCACTTAGCATGAATAAAGTCAAAAAGTCCACAGCCACTGAGCTACAAATCTCTGTGTCTGGGCAATAGGAACGATGCTCATTTCAGGACTGAAAAGTACTTTAAATTCTGAATGTTAAAGGTGTTTGGCAACGTAAGTTATTGCACTTCTTTTGTGATCTCCTGTCTAAGTTATTGAACTTCCATCATAATTAATTTTCTCCTTTCAAAATTGATATCACCATAAGTGACAAATGGGACAAACATGGAATTTAAACAGAGATTTCCTTGTTTTCTGCCCATGCCCTTCATGGCAGCCGCAGGGAGAAGCATGGCCTTTGGGGTGATCCACAGAGTTGCTTCTAAATGGGAGCCCCCTGCCTTTCCCCAGGGCACCAGCAGCTCTTTCATTGCTACTAGCGTGAACAGTTTCAGAAGGAATTTGAAAGACTGAGCCTTGTCACTTGTCTCACCTCTCTGCCTGCTGACTTGAAGCCTGACAAACAGTAATAAGTGAGAGTGACAAATGGCCATTGCCTGCTGTCCCAGAGATCTCCCATACGGGCGAAGCCTGAATATGGAGCTGAACATGCCTCCATTATACTCCCAAGTTGGACAAGACAGAACCCAATAAAACTAAAATTGTTAATTAACTAAATTATTTACAAGTAAATAAACTAGGAAAAGAAGGTACTCATACCCCAAAGAATGTGAAAACATGAGAACATCGAGTTAGATTTTATCTGGATGGGTTTCCAGTATCTTTATACATGGCATTTTTGTTTCACTACTAATTTATGCAGTTGTATCTAATATGTAAACAACTTAGACTCTTGCTCTAACAGTGCCCTAATTGTTCTATACCGTAGAATTCTTTATAAGGCAGACTCACTGTGTACCTTATCGGAGGACAGTTATTACTGGAAGTACAAGAAAACCTAATGAAAACACGTTGACATTTCGCATTGTCCTCTGCTATGAATCTCTGACAACACGTGGATGAGATGTGGATCACAGGGTTTGTACTATTGCTCCTCACTGTTACCACGACTTCTCTATCTTTTTGGTCCTAAATCTTGGACCAAGATTTATACTATTAAAATGTAATAGAGACCAAGGGGAAATTTATCTCTCTTTTTAAGCATGTCTCATATATTTGTCTGAGTGCATAGGCATTACAGTGATAGGTGCTTCCAGAGAACCCCGAGGCATCTAAATCAATGTCCCCAATGCTAGAGACATTATTAATTGATATGAGACAGAGAAACACATCATAGTTTTGAATATTTTTCTTAAGTTTAAAAAAACAGAAGGAAAAAACTCCTGTGTTTTAGCAAATACAAAGACACTGCAGCAGGTTGTTCTGGAAAGGAGACTGGTATATGAGTGTGGTGTGGGGGCCAAGTACAGGACCTCAAACCAGGCCACAATGCAGTCAAGTCCCTACTCTACTTCTTCCTATTGCGTCTGTGTCACTGTGGGTGAGTTACTTAACCCTCTGTGCCTCAGTTTCCTCAACTTTAAAAAGGGGGCTAATAGTACTCAATCACTGAGCCTTATTAAGATTAAGTGAACTGATACAAGTAAATGCTTTATTAAGTAAGCAATCAATAAATATTAGCTATTATAATATAATACACCATGTTTAAAATACCTCCTTTTTGCTAATTATATAGAATAAAAGAATGTATAGTTTTTCCTGGATGATTGTGATGTGACATAGTTGTGATGATTAATGACATGTTTGTTTACCAGGTGTTATGTATAATACTATGACAGACATCTTGGAAGTAGGGGACTTTTATTGATTGTGTTTGTTAATTGGTTCTTAGAGATGAATTTGTCAATATTTAGTTTATTCTAGTTAAGTGAAAAATCACAGTTATGCATATTGGAACATGTGAAATATACTTTCTTCTTGAAAAAATTCTATGTGGAAATGTTTTATCTTGATGAATTTTTAGTGTAAATTGTTTAGGACTTTTTTTTTGCTCCACTGGTCCAAAATTTGAGAGTAATACATTTAAATTCCAGCAAAGACAAAAAAACCACTTATTAAAACTACTCAATAAGATCTATAATGATAATAGTATTTTGTTTTCTAATTTTACATAGAAGAAGCATCTCTGAAAAAGATAATTACTATCTGAACTAAAATTTCACATTTTCTAGCCACAGAGTAGGCACTTGATCCATTTTAAGGAAATAAATGAAAACACATACTACAAAGAGATTTAATTTTATTCCTGACTCCAGAATACAATATTTATATACTATAATTTACATTTTAAAAAGCCAATTTTAATTTAGTGTACAATAAGAGATGAACATACAAATTATGAAAGACCAACAAATTATAAAATAGCATTTGATCCCTTTTTTAAAAGTCATGTTAGACTTCAAGTCTCATGAGAGCAGAGTCTCTCTTGTTCACAGTGCTCCCCAAGGGCCCTGAGCAATGCCAGGCACACAGCAGCTGGACAGTAGGTATATTTATTGTCGTTGATGCTCTCAAATTGAACTCGAAAAAATAAGCCATTTGTCTTCACATCAAAATAAAAAGTAAAAGAAAATAAACCAGGAAGGACAAATGAGAATAATACATTTGAGATATGCTTTTGCTCTCTTTTCTCATCCCTTTTTCTGGGAATATGAATTCTTGGGTAGGTGCTGAATGCCTCTAATTTTTTGATTCCTGGCATTCTCTTGATTATTGAATGGTAGAGTTTTCAAAGTTTTTAGACCACTCTGAGGGGTGTATGTTAGGGAGTAAAATTCATAAATATACAGGGCAAATAGAAATTTTTTGACTCAAAGATTTTTTTAAAAATATTTTTATGACTTTTTATCTTAGTTTTAAGGTGATTCATTCATCACGTGAATTATTTTAAGATTTTGACTTGTTTCTTTTTGCTTCAGGAAAACTCAGCATGATGACAATAGCTGTAAGAATAACAACGCACCTACGGTTTCCTGAGTGATTGTGAGGGGCCAGGCACTGTCCTGAGCACTTTACATCTACTGCTGAGAGGGGAGTTGTCGGAACAATCACGCACTGGGCACAAAAGTTATCTCCATTTTATAGATGAGGAAACAGGCAGAGAGAAATTAAGTAACTTGCTCCAGTTCACACAGCAGGCAGGTTTCAAAGCCAAGTTGTGAGCCCAGGCAAGTCTGTCTTCAACTCTCATTATCTGATTAAATCAAAGCCTTTGTAAACTTCATAAATCATGTAAATTATATACTAGTTATATTCATGATATAGGATTAGCAATCTAATTCAATTAATGATTATTCAAGGACTACTTAAAAACAATTTTCCCTTGAGGAAGCAGAATCACAAATAATAAAGTTGCCAAGAATTTGTAAAGAAATTTTTTGAGTTTTTAGTAACTTTATTTTCTAAAATTTATTTTACAATTTTTTTTCCTATATCTTCACTTCTTTAAAAATGAATAAAGACAAAAGCTTGTCTTGATACAGGTTTAGAGCCAGCCAAATTCAGCTTTTAAAAGATAAAGTCAACCAGGAGAAGAAGGTCTGTACTTGGCTGCTGCAAAGCACTGGCCCTCCAGCAGCCCTGGATGATCTTCTCATGTCTTTTCCCAGAGGTGGAGTCAGTGAAGACAGCTGCTGAGAGAGATGGATGAAGATTATAGGCCACTACAGTACAGAGCATGTACTGACGCTCCATGTGAGGCGTTTCTTTGGTAGTCATTTGCCAGAGTGATGGCAAAAGTATAGATGTCGGATTTGGGCATTTTGGTCTCTCCCTTCAGGAGCTCTGGGGCTTGGCGGGTGTATGTGCTGTCTAGGTGGTAAGGAGGAGTCTGGAAGCACAGCAGATCTCTCAGCTTCTCAGAGCAACCAAAGTCACCAGTTTTGTAGGCATCTTGCTCACTGATCAAATGTTAGCCAGCTTCAGGTCCAAGTGCACAATGAGTGAAGTCAAGAGAAAGCAGGCCATTTATAACATCTAGGAGTACTTCAGACACTTGCCCAAATTTAACTGCTCTCTGGCACAGCAGTGAGGCTCCTCCTCCTCAGGGCAGCTGGTAGCACTGTATATGACTTGGTATAAAGTGACATTGCCACCAAGCTCCATGACTATGGTATCTGGTCTATTAAAGCCCACAAGGCACGTGTGTGTTGGCAGCCACAACCCACATGATGTTGTCATGGCGGAGCCTTGCTGTGCTGAGCTCAGCCCAGAAACTTGATATGTACAAGAAGAAGAGTCCAGGAAGCAGTTTTAGAGAGACTGGTTAGAGAGGTAAGGGGAGAAACAAAGGAGAATGTTGTTCTAGAACCAAGAGAGAGCACTTGAAGAGGTGGGATTGGCCAGGAGCATCAAATACTGCAGGAAGGTCAAGTAAGAGAATGAAAAACTAGCCTTTAAATTTAGCAACTTGGAAGTCATTGAAATGATCTGGGCAAAAGTAATCTTAATAGTGTAGTTGAACTAGCAGCAAATTGCAAAAGGTTGAGGGATGCAAAGGAGGATGTGGAGACAGAAAGCATAAACAACTCTTATGGGAAGGGCAATAGAGGGGTAGGAGTAAGGATAGGACAAAGGTAGGCTCTTTATTAAGATGGGAGAAACATGAACATTTTTATATGGTGCTGAAGGAAGGATCCAGTTGAGAGGAAGTTGATGATGCAGGAAAAAGAAGAGATAATTGAGAGTATAAAGACTGAATCATTGAGAGCAGATAAGATCTAAAGAACTGATGGAAGGACCAACTTTAGGTAGAAGTTTCTTCCTCTAGGACATGAGGAAAAGATGGCACAGTATAGATAAGTGTATCTCTGTGGAGAAAGAGGGTGAAAAAGATCTTTCCTGATACACATCTTCACCCCCCAGCCCCCGTGAATCATGAGGAAATACCTGCTGAGAGAGAAGAGGTTAGGGATGGAATATGTCTGGAGAGAATGATGGATATTAGGGACAGCGACTGAAGGGAATGGGCAAGATGGAGAGCCAAAGGGTGGCTCAGTGGCCCAGGGAGCTCCGCTGAGGTGAGAGGCAGTATATTTTTAGCATGGTATTCTGCATTAGTCTGCAGGAGTCTGGGACAGGAGCATAGGGGGCAAATAATATGTTGAGAAAGATCTTCAACTGGCGGTGCTGGAGCAGAAGGAACTGATTCTAATAAAGTTGTTGAAATGGTATGCCATAAAGTCTAGGCTGGATCAGAAGGAATTTGGACAGGGAGGTGGCCAGGGCTGAAGTGGGGTAGGGGGTGACGACCTGCAAGAAAATAGAAGCGGTCAGAGCATTGGAAACTTGAGTGAGTTTAAAGATAAAATGCATCAGGAGCAAGGGAGTGGGATTTTTGGAATGATAAGGGCTGTGATAAGAGTGGGATATTTAAGCTGTTTCAGGTGATGGTGGCTCAGGATGTGACCCTGGGAATAGGGTGACGGAAGAGGATCAACGGTAAAGGCTGCTGGAGATAAGAAGCTCAGAGTTGGGATGTCTCAGGAATATTTAGAGCTGTAACTTAAGAAACTAAAATTACTTTTTAAATGATGAACTTTTCATTCAGCCAGTGCTGTGAGGGTTTGTCTTCTCACAGCTCAGCTGTAGTGATGATGGGATTGCTCTGGTGAATCTCGGACCTGTTAGGTGTTCTTGAATCAGCAGTGCTGCTCTGCAGAAATGTTCATGGTGGTTCTCAGCAGGGCAGACTAACTGGTGAAACAGATGAATCCAAAAATGTATTATTGCCCAACCAAGATAGAAGACATGACATAGACTATGCTTCAGCCCAAGAACCAGGTAGATATTTGATCAGAGCTTTGTTCTTTACTTTTAGAAACAAGATGGAATTAAATAAAATATGGATAAATTATACTTGGATCCTTTCCCTTTGCTTTTTTTTTTTTTTTAATTTCAGTTTCTGGCAAGGCATCTCCAAAAGATGTTCTTACTTAGAAATGCAGGATCACTCTATGGTGTGCTAAATCACACACCAAAGGCAGAGACGAGGGCGTTTGCTACGAACAGATAATAGAGGATGGATGGGCCTAAGGAGAGGAGAGAAGAGGACTTTTACTTACTGACTGAAACAAGAGT
The DNA here is from genome assembly GCA_031878705.1 of Tapirus indicus. Lineage (NCBI taxonomy): Eukaryota > Metazoa > Chordata > Mammalia > Perissodactyla > Tapiridae > Tapirus > Tapirus indicus. The sequence goes on from CM062933.1 coordinate 9,421,641, forward strand.
GGCTGCTGGCCTCAAGATCAACACTACCGAAGTGGAACACATTGTCTTTCTCTCAGAGCAAACTCTTCCTCCTTCTGACTTCCTTTTTTTTGTTAATGGACCCTCGAATCCTCTAATCTGCTGAATTTAAAGACTGCAGGTAATTTCCTTTTGTGCTTCTCGCACCCCATGAGTCCTGCACATATCTCATAAGTCATCAAGGCCTCTTAATTAATCCTTCGTCACATCTCCAACAGCCTGAAGAATGACCTGTCAGGCTCATGACACTCCGCTGCTGGCAGTTAAAATGGGAAGAGAGAACAGGGCCCCTCTGCGTTAGCAGTCCTACTTAACTGGTGGCCACGTGGGTTTCCTTGGAGATTGATGGCATTGCTCTGGGAATGTGTCTGTAGACTGGGTTATGAGACTGTACTCTCACAAGGATCTGCCCCCTTCGAACCCTGGGATAAGATTCTGTTAAATGCAATGCAATTACATGCCATTTTAAAAAGCACAACAGCGATACAGGGCTTTGTTTTATAGATTAAAAGCTTGCAGCATCTGTAAGGGTCCTAGCTCCTAAAAAGTATTTGACACACACACACAAACATGCACATTCATATACACAAACTCTTTTTGAAAATTCCCATTTAAAAATGAACGTCTTTAGGGGCTGGCCCCACAGCCTAGTGGTTAAGTTTGGCATGCTCCACTTCAGCAGCCAGGGTTCAGTTCCCCAGGTGCTGACATATACCACTTGTCAGTGGCCATGCTGTGGTGGTGACTCACATACAAAACAGAGGAAGATTGGCACAGATGTTAGCTCAGGGTGAATCTTCCTCAGCAATAAATAAATAAATTTAATTTTGCTATATAGTCAAACCACAACACCAAAGAGGTACTCCTTAATTAGCAATTAAGCATATCTTATGCAGAGATGTTCATGGCTATACTCATTGGAGTAGGATAACTGTTGAAACACATAAATCCAAAAATGTGTAATGGGACCAACAAGAAAGTTGTTTATTTCTTGCTCATGTAAAGTCCCAAGTGAGTTTTCCTTGTTGGTAGCGGGCTCTCTTTCAAGCAATGATTCAGGAACCAGGTTCTTTCCGTCTGTGGCTCTACCATCTTCAACATGTGGCTTCAAAGGTCTGCTTCAAGCCAGTGAGAGGAAAATGAGTGTGAAGGATTGATTGCACATCCCAGACTTTTCCAGACCTGGGAGTGGCACATAGGACTTTCACTCACATCCCACTGGCCAGAACTCAGTCATATGGGAAATGTACTCTCTGTCCAGGAAGATGAGACATGAGGTTGATGAACAATTAGCAGTTTTTCCACAATGGTATAGCAACTGGATCAGTGTGGGGAATTCACAGGAAGAACAACTGTCCTCCTGTACCCAGCATGGTGATGTAGGTACACAAGAGTCTATCGGCAGAGGAATAGTCAGACCTTTAAATGAACAGGAAGTCAGTGGTTACATTAAGGGGAAATATCTCCACTAGATATTCTAATAAAGTCTCCTCATTGTTTAAAAGACACCAAAAGGAAGTTTTCTTAAATGAACACAATTCAGTAATACAAAGTTGGCAAATGGACAGGTTGTGATGTGGGCAGGAGCAGTTTGAAGGAACTAGGCAGGAAGCCCAGTCTAAAGAAGCAAACCCCAGGCAAAAATCCAAGAATGCCAGGGCAATGCCAGCCTGAGAAATCAGATAAGTGGATAGAAATCAAGAAGCCATAGAAACCTTGGAGCAGAGTAAAATTGGAGTCACAAAAAAAACCTGGATGTGAGACCTGGCCCTACCGTTTACTAGCTGACACAGGAGAAGACACTTAACTCTCTGAGTTTGTTTTTTCATTTGTAAATTTGGGTCAATAATATCTATTTCACAATAATTGTCTGGAGAGGCAAATGAGATGATGTGTGTGAAAACTCATGTAGCCTGGCAAAAGGAGAAAGAGGGAATTTTACATCTATTTTCACAAGCTTAGGGTTTTGAAGTGTGCTATTTAGGAAAGAGGATTCAGAATCCATTTTAGGCATAAGTAAGTCCCTGGTCATGAACCAGAAGCAGGTTGAAAAGAACTAGCGAGTGTAAAGGGCTACCCTTTGGACTGGGGAAACTGCAGATTCAGTGTCCTTTATAAAACTCCTGCCTTCCTGCATGCCTGTCTTCCTCCCTTGCTTCCTTTCTGCCTGCTTTTCCTTACTCCCTTCCTCCCTTCCTCTCTTCTTCCCTTCCTTCCTTCCTCCCTCCTTTCCTTCCTTCCCTCTTTTTTTTTCTTCCTTCCCCCCCTCCATCTAGTTTCTTTGTTAGATGAGCCTGGACATTGAAGAGGGAGTAACTAATTTCATGTAATATAAGGGTTCTAAACAGGAGTTTACTGAGGTTGGGTTTGAAGGTTGCATCAATAATAGAAACAGAAAGGGTGCATTATTCACAGACATGTTATTTGGTGTAATTCTTTGGGGAAAAATTCATAGTATGTACCCTTAAGATGATAATTCCCTTTGACTTGCATTAATTCTTCAGAGTATCCATCTTAAATAATCAGAAATATAAGGGTCTTATGAACAAAGATGTTCATCATAGTTTTACTTATAGCAGTAAAAAATTCGAAACTGGCTAATTGCTCAACATGAGATAAATGGTAAATTAAACTATGTTATATTCACACAATAAAACATATAATAGTTAAAAATTGTGTTCATGAAGTGTTTCAGTAACATGGAGTATCATGATAAAATACCAAAGGAAATAAGTAGTCTACATAGTGATCACAACCACGTCAAAATTGCAGCCAGGAAAAGCCTAGGAGGAAATACATCACAATGGCAATGGTTGTTGTCCAAGGATGAGTGAATACAAGTACTTTTTTTCATCTTTGTATTTTTCTGTACTGTCTATATTTTTGTAATTGACCTGTATTATTTTTATATTTGAAAATATAAAGTCAATTTTAGTTTCTAGGAAACTAAATTTGATGATAAAGTTGTTGATAAAAACTTGCCTCATTTTAGCCTAGTGCTATTGAACAAACACTGATGTAATAGCAAAACAAATTCACTTTGTGTATCATGATGTAAATAACGCTTTTCAGAAGTAAATAGAAATATCTATATATGCATAGGTACCCCATACAAATAGGTAATGTGGGTTTTAACGTTAGTAATTTCCTCTCTCATAAGTCATGGCTTTGCTTTAAAGGATTTAATAGGTAAGAATAAAATGTAAATTGTTGGTGCAAAATTTTCAGTCTCTGTCATTATGACAGCACAGTTTCTATGGCCTGACTTATAGCATTTGTATGTATCACAAGGACTATGTTGGAATCAGTCAGAGTGAGAGGGAACTTTTCTTTGAGATGATTTGATGAATCTTCCTAACTCTGGCCACTGATATCCGTGGAAGCTGTGCCTTCTGTGTAGAATATGGTAATGGGGACTACAGGTAAAGAAAAATATTTGGATAATCACTTAGAGAAATGGACAAACATCCTGACTCCTCAGACATTCCTGAGAGTGGCCGGGCCCATTGCAACCCACAGTGGGAGATGAAAGAAAATTAATGTAGCCTTATTCAAATGTCCACTTAATTAGAAAATATTGATTTAGAGCGATGCTCTCGAAAGTTCCAGATTTAAATGCACTGAGTAGTCACTGCTAGCTGAGAAAAGATGAATAGATTATCAGGCAAGCAGATCATCAAAAGTTGGTCCAGAAGTCAAAAACGACTATTGACAGTATTCTGGAAGAATCATACGATATTATAAGATAATGCTAAGGGGATAGGAAAAGGTGGCCAAAGAGCAAAATACTATTTTCTTTATCAACCAAAAATAAAATTTTATAAACCATAAAAAGTGGATATGTAGAGTTCCTTTCCTACTATTTACAGCTTTATTTGGATTCATTGAAAGGTGTAGCACCTCCTACAACTTGGTAAAATTGCATTTAATATTAAAATTACAGTACAGTAAACCATAAAGTTTACCCAAGAGACTGAAAGTGACGGATTTAGAATGGGTAAGGAAAATATACCACAGCTGACAGGGAAAATATATGACCTGAATCTGAATTTCCTTCCCATGCAAATGAAAGTACACTCTGAGTCCAGGAGGCACCACGGTCTATTTATGATAATAGGAATTTGTAGGTGTCTGGCTTCAGGTGAACTTCCCCGATATCTCACATCAATATTAGTACAGGCACAAAGCTATATTTTATTTCCTGGCAGAGCTTTCATGATGAAATTGAAAATATTGATTTGTGATCACCACACTATAGATCAATCTAAACACATGGATTTTGTGCTTTGTTTTATTTAAAGGGCCTGGACAGGAGATTTCTATTTTGCTTTATGTTCAAAACTTCTCAAACTTCAGTGTACATAAGAATATCTTGGGGTTTGTATTAAAATGCAGATTCAGGAATAAGCAAAATTAATCTTTCATGAAGGAAGTTAGAATAGTGGTTATCTTTGCAGGGGTAATGACTAGGAGGGGCACGAGGGAATCTTCTGGGATATGTAAATGCAATGCATGTGTAAAATGTACTGAACTCTACACTTAGGAATTATATGCTTTACTAAATGTGTGTTATTCTGCTATTATCATTTTTAAAAATAAGAATGTAATAAAATTTTAAAATGAAGATTCTTGGGTCATGCTGCAGAAAAAAGTACCTTAAGGACTGGACCCATTGTAATAAGGCTGGGCCCATTTTGGCTGGAATGAACTTGCCGACCAAATAACAGACATGGGTAATTGAAAAAGATAGACAAATTTTAACTTTGCTTCTCACCATTTTGCGTGCCCCTACCCCACACCTATTTTTATAGCAAGCAAAAATCTCAGGTAGCACTGTCTACAGTAATTCAGAAACTGTAATTTCCTAACGGCATCCAAGTTAGTCAAATCTTGAAGGTTTTGTCTTTGTATAGGTAACAGAACAATAATTGAGCTATAATTCTCAGAATTGCATAGTTACTATGCTTGGGAACCGGTTTTTTAAGATTACCTTTTCTCTCCTGTCTACTTACCTATTTTAAGGCCTGCTGCAAAAGAAACACAGCTCTCGTTCACATGCTGACTGAAAGAATCTGTTGGTTCAGACTTAATCTCAGCAGAATGGAAGTATTTTCCCACCAACTACTGTTTCACTCAATCCTCTCATGTGTTCATGGCCCCATCACTCTAGGATTCTATTTCCTCCAGACACGAGCTTATGTTCAGTCCCCAGAGGATATAGTTTGGGGAATTCTTGCTGGCAACACTCTCCTCAAGTCTGTCACACATCGTATGGCCCATTTGCAGAACAAATTTCTGGAGAAAAGACACTGAAAGTATTGCAAGTGACAAATGGAACATTCTCCTGAGCTAAATGGAAAAATGATCAATCACAGCCCCCAGTTGCTGAGTTATACACAGTGGAAATCATGTAATGTGTCAGGTCTACCTTGAGAAATTCCACTTGTTAACTAACCAGAGCACCCCCAACAATGAACAGGGAAGGTAAAGGAGAAAGAGTGACCCCAGGACTAACTTTATTTCCCTCAGTTATGAACTCTTTTGCTTTCAGATGTTAAACAGTTGCTAATTTCTTCCAGTCTTGATTGTGGTTTGGCTCCTAGTCATAAAACAAAAAAGAAAAGATGCCCTCTGCACACAATGAGCACACACACTTTTGAGAAAACTACAACCAGACCTTGGATGCCTGAGAAATAGCACAGGCTGAACTGAGTCACGGAGAAGTCATCAGTTTTCAGTTGTCTAGCCAAGCTCATATTTGTCTAGTTGTTTGCTTATTCTCTGCCAAAACAGAAACATCAAAGTAACAAGAAGATACCAGAAACTAGCACTGCTTTAAATGAAGACACTGTCTTTAATTTGCTCATTTACTCAACAAATATTTATGGGATGCCTACCATTTGCCAGATGTCGTTCGAAGCACCGGGGATACAACAATGAGCAAGAGACAACCCCCACCTCCCCCCATCCCTCAGAAAAAGCCCTCTTCTCATACTATTTGAAATGTTTTATGGTTCATAATAAAATTATAGTAATGATGATGAGATGGGTGAAATAATTCATAAAACAAAGGAGAGGTCTGAGGGAAAAAAATGTCATATAAAACACAATAACAAATTTCAGAAAATCAACACAGAATAAATGGGGCAAATGATTTCCAATTATTCTGAGACTTACTCCTCAGAATATTCACTTATGTAATTTTCAGTTTGAACAAGTTGCACAGAATTGTCAGTTTGGTAGGTAGTGCTCAGTGTATTCACATACAAATGGGTATATTTTATTTTTGATTATGTGCATCAATAAAATTACTCAACACATAATTCCTATTCATCAATATCTGAGTCGGAAAGTAAACAAAAGAGATACATGAACCCATAAGAATGGAATGGTGGGCAAGGGATTGAAATTGTTTATTCATGATATGTACTTGTTATTGATTCGTATTGTGAGTGTCAGGACCAGGGATATTTAATAAATTTAAACAGAAACCTATGTTGACTTTTTAACAGATGATTTGACATATAATATTTTTTTCCTTTTATAAACTTCAATTTGTGTTAGTGACACACATATGGATAAAAAAAATCAAATAGCCTCAAAATCCTTATAATGACAAAATAATAATCTTAGATCCTATGCCCTTCCTATTTCCCAGCTGAGCTTCCTAGGGGCAACTACTGTACTTGTAACTCTTATTTCCTTCTTCTGGTAGTTATTCCCAAATCTCCAAGTAATATGCTATTTGGCTGCTTCTTGATTTATCAATTTTAGACGTCATCAGTTAACTTGCTTATTATGTCAATGACGGTATGGTTCTCTTACCCACACATGCACACCTCTCCTACTAGTATCCTTCCCAAACAATCATTTCAAAGCTTTTAAGTTAAATTGATAATGAATGCATTATTTTTTGGAAGGCTAAGAAGTATACTTTGACTACATTTACCTTTTTTTCTTGAATACATAACAGTTTTAATTTCATTTTATTTTATTGAAGTCACATCGGTTTATAATGTTATACAAATTTCAGGGGTACATCATTATATTTCAACTTCTGTATGGACTGCATCATGTTCACCACCAAAATTCTGCACTCCTGTGTTCATTGCAGCATTATTCACATTAGCTAAGACTTGGAAACAACCTAAGTTAGCAACAGATGAATGGATAAAGAAGATGTGGTGTTATATATACACACACACACATATACATATATATATATACATTTTATATATATATATAAAATGGAATACTACCCAGCCATAAAAAAAAGATGAAATCATGCCGTTTGCAACAACATAGATGGACCTTGAGGGTATTATGCGAAGTGAAATAAGTCAGACAGAGAAAGACAATTACCATATAACTTCCTCATATGTTTACTTGGTTTTTTTTTTTGCTTGAGGAAGTTTGTCCCTGAGCTAATATCTGTGCCAATCCTCCTCTATTTTGTATGTGGGATGCCACCACAGCATGGCTTGGTAAGGGCAGTGTGTAGGTCTGCACTCAGGGTCTGAATCCATGAACCCCTGGCCGTCGAAGCAGAGTGTGAGAACTTAACCACTACACCACAGGCCAGCCCTATGCTCATATGTTTACTTTCTTATGCAGCTTTTTCTCTTGAGTTTCTATTGTTTTCCTCTCTCCTGCAGATTTGCCCATTTTCATGTGTTCAGATTTTCAAGTGAGGCATTATATCGGGTTGTATCCAGTCCCTGTTTTTTGTTGCCAGAGCCCCCCTTCCTCCTGCTCTAAACTGGACTGGTTGTATGTTGTCCTTGCTGCACAGCTTTCTTCTTGGAACTTTACTTTTTGGATTTGCTTTTTCTTCTATTCTTTTTGTTTTTTTTTTTAGCTTATGTCCTGTTTTATTGCACATCCTCCAATAACTTCCTAAGAAAGAGTATGTGGGAGGTTAAGTTTTGAGTCCCTGCATGACTGCTTTTAAAAAAAATTCTACATAAGTGGCTGAGTAGAGAATTTTAAGATAGAAAATAATTTTCTCTTGAAAACTTGAGCATCTAGGAATGCTGTTGGGAAGTTCACTGCCGTTTGGATTTTCACTTCTTTGAAAGTGATCTGTGCTTTCTCTCTAGAGACATTTGGATTGTCTCTTCACTCTAGAATTTATGAAGTTTACAGTTATGTTTGCTCATGTAAAGAACTGAAAAATCAGTGGACGCTTTAAATCTGGACACTCATGTTGTCCTTGACTCTGGGAAATTTTTGTCTACTTGCTCTTTGATTATTTCTTCCTCTCTGGACCTCCTAGATTGATGTTTGGTCTTTTAGCTTTGCTTTCTTATTCTGTCTCTTTTTTTTGTTTTGTTCTGAGTTATGAAAGGTTTCCTTGACATTATCTCTCAAGCTGTCTATTGAATTTAATATTTTCCCAATCTCATTCTTAATTCCCAGGAATTCCTTCCTGTTCCCAACTATTCCTTTTTTGTGTGTCCTGATTTTGTTTTATGGATGCAATATCTTCTCTTGTATCTCAAAGAATTCTAATTGGAGTGTTTTCCTTTTTCTTTCTTTTTTAAAACTTCTCTATTCTATGAACTGTCTCTATTCTCTCCTAGGTCTTTTTATTTCTTTCCCCTTCCTTGTTTGCTTGTTTTCCCCAGTGTTCACATTGGAAGCTTTTCTCAAATGTCTGAATTTTGGTTTATTCGTCATTCCACTAAAACCTGATTTGGCTTGTTGACAGCTAGGCATTGCTTTAGGTGGATCAGACAGAGAGCATCCTTTCATTAAAGGATGCTAGGATGTTTTGTCTCTGGAGCCATTCAGCTTCCCTAAATGAAAGACATTCAGTCTTCTGCTTGGGAGTTCAATTCCACGTTACAGGTGGTCTCCATTTCAGAAAGATTTGTCCAATTGTTCCAAACACATCCTTCCAATTGACCCCATCATTTCCAGTCCTAGGCCTCACTTTGACTGTTCCATTCTTACTCCCACTCCACTCTTGAGCCTCTCCCAAGTCCCAAGAGGCAAATCTGCTTCTTCCTACTTATTTTCTTCTACATTCAATCAGGTTCCAGCTTCCTTTGCCCTGTTTCATCAGTAACTCTTACTCCTCCTTTTATTCTCCAGAAACCCATTGAAATCCCTGGTTCATGAATAATGGTGACTCCACCATTCTTTTTCCTTGCTGTAGCTTTCTAGAGACTTTTTCTTTACTGATATTTTAATATATCTCTAGAGAGAGAGGACACAATTGTGGTGGTCTTCCCACCATGTTTAATGGTAAATTAGTGTAATATTTTCCAATGATAACTATTATACTATTTTAAAGAGTTAGCATATTTTAAAAAATTTTTCCCATATTTTAGTTAATGGGTTTCTTTTATATGGCTAGACATTGGAAATATCATGGGCTTTAAAGTCAAACAGACCAGTCAAACAGGATCCTGGTTTTGCTACTTATTAGTCATAAAACATTGAAAAGTCACAGTCATTTTAAGCTTCAGCCTTATAATAAGAATTATAGTATTTATCTTGAAGACCTCTTCAAGTGAGAATTAAATGAAATAAGGCATATAAAGCACATAGAACAGTGCCTGGAAGCTGGTAGGAACTCACTGTCCCTGTTATATTTATGTCTGCTGTTATGAACACGTTACTTGATCTCAAATCCCAAATAATAAGATTCCTCAGCTTAGATGTCGCTTTTTCAGGGAAGCCTCCCTGACTTAAGATTGGGATAGTGGTGCCTTCTTTGTGGTCTTGCAGCTTTCTGTTCATTACCTATTATAACACTCGTCACACTGTAGTGGAATTGCTTGTTTAATTGTCTGTCTTCCCTACTATACTGTAAACTCCATGTGAATGGGAACCTGGTCTGTATTGTTCACCTGTATCTCCAACGTCTAGCACTATGCTTGGCACAGAGTTGGCGCTCAAGAAATACTTGTTGAATGAATGAATAATACCATTCCACTTGTAGAAAGCTGACTATATGGGAAGATTTTTAAAAAATGTAAAAGGCATTCTGTACCTGAAGTTTTTCTAAGGATGCAAGATAACTTTTCTTTTGGTACCATTTAGAAAGATAGTAGAACACTCACTAAACAACCAGTATGCACAAACTTAGAGGAACACAAATATTGGATAACAAACCAGGACCCTATATGAAAATCAAATACAGTTAAAACAACCCTCTCCACCACCACCGCCCCACCCCCCATAATGGAGCACTGAAGCCTTATGGCTAAAGGAAATGCAACAATTCATTCAGAAATTGGTATTTGTTTTGATTTTGTTATTGCTTCAAAGTCAAGCTTCTACTTAATTGTTCTGAAATATAAACAATTCCTCAGTCAAAAAAACAAAACAAAACAAAAAAACCAGTCTCTGGATGGTTTCAATTTAGTGGCAATGCCAGAGGCTATAAATAGACCCAACAAATGTGTTTCCATTTCTTTTTCTGGAATGCTTTCTTCCTTAACCCCACCACTTGGATAGAGCTGCCATCACCAACTAAAAAGCTACATCCTTAGCAAAAGTGATCTATTAGGAATATAACCTTTCTGTTTAATTTACTTATTGGATTGTCCTGGACACTCCCTTCTGTTTCAGCAGTAATTGGGAGAGATGGTGTCTCTTTGCTATTCCTGTTTCTGAAGAATGATGGAAGATTCTGCTGGCCCTGAGTTAACTCCTAAACTACCCAGAAGACATAAAATCTTGGATGATCAATCTATTTCAACCTATTAATGATCACAGAGCAGCTAAATGTGGTTATAGCAAGACTAAAGACCAGCCTTTGTGCATTCTACCACTGTGTTTAGTAGAATCACTGAGATGGGGACTATTTGGTGATGCTATTGTTACTACCTTTGTTATTTTAAACTAAAAATAATCTTAGTGATCATCATTCTAAACATTTCATTTTACATATGAAGAAACTGAGGCCCAAAGAGTTTAACACTTATCCAAGGTCAATTTCAAATCCATACAGTAATGAGAACCAACAAAAATCTCACCAGATGGAAATCCTGACTTCTTATAAACAGATAAAACTTCATTGTATTTGGGAATATTATCTTTGAATATATATGATTCAAGTATCCAAAACTTAATGCGTTAGTTTAGACCACAGTTAAAATATTTGTTATCAACTGCATTATATATTCTTATGGGAATTATCTGCATACAGAAATTCTTGCCTAGATTTGTAGTTTCAGATGTATTTCTCAGATAGAGAATATCAAGAATAAAGAGTCATAACTGAACAACTTGTCTTCACAGGATGTCTCTACTCTTATGTCTCTATGCTTCAAGATACAGAGGCAGCAGTAGTACATAGAGCAAGTCCACTGATAAGAGGGAAGAGGGTGTGATGTTGTGAATTATGTTTTTCTTATAGTTGTGTCATTCACAGCCTGTAGAGATATTTTGGATAGACAATAATCTAGTGACTACCATCCATCAATCATGTCTTGTCAGGTCATCAAAGCACAATTTGTAATAATGCACCAACAGAGCCATTGTCTGCAGTTCTATTAGGAGCTGAAAGATGGTTTGGGGTTAAACTTAGATTTCCTTGGTTCATTAGAATCATTTTTATGTTACCAGTATAGAGAGGTGAATATTATCTGCTTGTGTGTTTTGTACTTTGAATTTTTATTCAAGGGCCTATCCATGATCAAAATTTTTATATAATCATAGCTTATGGAAAATAGTAATTCTTAACCTAATGAGTGACTCTCTTCATAAGAAAGCTAAACATTGTGTGCAAGACCATTAGTTTGTGAATAGCTATTGCAGAAAATTATCCCGAAGGTTGCAGGAAATCAATCACTTCATAAGTACACCAATTTGTACAGTGATTAGGCTCCTGAGATGGACCCGGGCGGTCAGTTTTCAGTGGGATTGATGTGCTAATGCTGAGCAGTAAAGTCTCCTACTGGGTAGAATCTTGTTATCTTAGAGATGATCTTTTTGGTTTTTATGGAAGCTGAACCTAGTTAAAATCCTCTTGCAATTTTCACTTTTGAAGGTCCATAAATAATTTCTATACCCCTGGTTTTTTTTAATGAATGTACAGGAACATTTTATCTTGCCTTAGATGAATTACAATTTATAAATGATGTTCAGCTCTGGCATTCTTCATTCCTAACTACGTATTCTGAATGGATAGTTTCACTGAGGATACTCTTGGTTGCAAATAACAAAAGCCAATAATAGAAGCTTAAATAATTAGAGCAATTTATTGATGTAGAAACAGAAAAGTCCAGAGGTAGGGTAGACTTCAGGCATAGTCCAGTCAGGACTTTGGGCCCGTTTTTTGCAGTTTGCTTAGATCTGCCCTGCTCCGTGTTGGTATCATCTTTAGGCTGGCTTCCTCCATGGTTCTAATACCAATGTCTTTCATGCTTCCTCATTCATATTAACTGTGGGTTGTGGGGTGAAGGGGCAGGGAAACTGGAGAAGTAAGAATCTTCTCTCCACAATCAAATAAGAGGCCTGAACTTTGGTTTAATTGGACCATCCTTTATCAATCACACTGGCCAAGAGCCTCATTCTCTGATTGGATCAGGCTATCAGAGGCCATCTTCGCAGGGATGGGTGGAGAGATCAATTACATCTAGACTCATCTTAGCCACAAAATGGGGGAAAGGTAGAATGGATGTTGTTGACACAACCTCAATTTTCTCTACATTGAGCAAGTAGGAAATGAATTAATTGTATATAATTCGCATTCCAAAACCTGAGAGCTGTGAGGATGAAATTATCGTATCACATGATAGTTCCCAACATTTATTCTGCTACACTACATTAAGAAAAGACATTATATTCATCATCTCACATGCCTAGGTAGGTTTATATGAAATCATCTTTCTTTTTGCTCCAACTCTTGTTTTCACTACACAGAGGATGTTGAAATAATGAGAGAAAAACTAGACTCTGTTCCATTTTATTATCATAATTTTATTGGGTCCAATTCAACTTGTTAGACTATAACAGTAAGCCAAGATATATGGTTGAGAACCTCTAGATTTTAGATAGAGTAGCACCTACCAGCTGTATATGGTATGAATAACTGCTCTATTAGACATGGTCTATACCAAAGAGAAATACAAAGTTCTGATTAAAAAAAATATCTTTGTTAGTGTATTAGAGTTCTCTAGAGAAACAGAACCAATTGGACACATATATCTAGAAAGAGATTTATTATAGGGTGTTGGTTCACATGATTATGGAGGCTGAGAAATCCCATGATCTGTTGTCTGCAAGCTGGAGACCAAGGAAAGCCAATGCTGTAGATGCCAATCTGAGGATGAAGGCCTGATATCCAGGAGTGATGAGGGTAGGAGAAGATCAGTGTGCCAGCTCAGAGGGAGAGAGACAGAGTGATTTCAACCTTCCTCTGCCTTTTTGCTCTATTCAGGCCCTCAATGGATTGGATGATGCCCACCAATACTGGGGAGAGCCATCTGCTTTACTCAGTCCTCCAATTCAAGTGCTAATCTCTTCTAGAAACACTCTCATAGATACACCCAGAAATAATGTTTAACCAGATATCTGGGCATCCCTTGGCCCAGTCAAGTTGTCACAAAAGTAATCACCATAGCTAGGCATAACATAGTGTAGTGAAAAGAGCACAGGATTTAAGCCAGCATGCTCCATCAAGGGCCCAGCAAGGACTGGGCAAGTTACTTCACTTCTCTGAGATCTAGAGACATAAATACCTAACATACCTACTGTGTAAGAAGTTGATGAAAGCTTAAAGGAGATAATTTATATAAATACATTTTGTGAACTGTGAAGTGCCATGCAGATTTCAGTATTAATTGGAGGTTAAATACTATTATTAAAGACTGAAAGCTCCTCTGTAGACTGTAAGCTCCTGAGGGTAGGTACTGTTTCTCTATCTACATTCCTTCACTGTGTTTGTCTACCAGTATCTCTTTACTGAATAAATAAAGTATGACATGAAAATAAGGACAATAAGGTCGATTATGGTAATTAGGAATATCTGTGGTATTGGAGAAAATGAGTTAAGTTGAGGGAAGAAATGATGATATTGGGTAAAAGTTAGGAAAATTTGAGTTCCTGAATTGAAACTAATAATCTATCATCAAAATACTTAGTGTACCCCAAAATCCATCATGCCAGTGGGCTATCCACTCTTTCACTAAGAGTATGCAGCTAAGATTGTTCAAAGATTTTGCCCCTTTGGGAAATCATCTCTGACTCTTAAGGGACATCCAAGGTAAATGGATTAGCTTTAAATCTGAATTTTCTGGTAGGCATCTATACTATTTAACAAAAATATACCTGTATTTCTACATTCTGTATGTGGCTAGGGGATCTACACAGTTGATGAAGTTCTTATAAATCTCCAAAAAGGAAATAAAAATCTTTGCTACTTCAAGTATGCATTGTAGTCCCATAAAAATCAATGATACTCTTCACAGGAAACATGGAGCTTTAGGCACATTGTTTTCACACTAAAACTTCTTTCTATAACTAAACACAATTAGTTGTCACATGTCCCCAATTTATTGCCATTTACCAACACAAAAAATTTTGCCAGGATGTGCACAGAATGCACAATTACATGTAATTCCTGCCCAGTCGGGGACAGGAAGAGTTTTCACCAAAAAACTCTCAGTAAAGCATCTTCTATGAAATGCAATAGACAAGCCACAAATTCCAGCTACAAATCCTGCAAAGTGTACCACTGGGAAGCAGCACTTTAACTGATGGTCTGGTATTTCCAAAAGATAATGTCACCATGACATTTTCAGTCTTTTAATATCCTTTTATTGAGTCCCTTTCGTATCATACTAGAGCTGGAGCCTCTTGGGCTAGAAGAGCTGAAATGCATCTTTGTTGATTGTCATGCTCTGTCTTGCCTAGCCAGCTGGGCCGTCAAAATATAACTTCCCAAGTTCTCAGCAGGAGGCATCTTACTTCCCCCCCCCCCCCACTAGAATAAAGATGCCACTTCATGTGAAACAAGAAAATGTTTCTTCTGCCATGGCTCTGTTTTCAGTAAAGGAATGTCTACCTATTGGAAGTCTTCCTGGGTTGAGAAGCCATGCTCATTCTATGTCACCCTAGAACTAACAGAGGTCAGCAATGCCCCTCAAGTCTATAGACTCCAATGGGTATTCTTGGCCAAGGTTGTGTGTGTGTGTGTGTGTGTGTGTGTGTGTGTGTGCATGTGTTTTGGCAAGTTTGTATAAAAAAATACTTATACAATCTGTAAGGTAATCTAACCAGTTTATCATATAGAAAACTTTGTTCAAAACTGAAAATCATGTGTGTCCAGGAAAGAACACCATTAAAAAAAGATAAAATTTTAATTGGTCATTTCCTTCCATACATCATTACAGTAGCTATTCCCACGGCTGGTGACCCATAATCTCAATGTCACAATCATCTCTTTGTCATAGCTCTCTCAATTGTTTATTTTCCTCTCTTTCAATAGATTGATAGATGGATAGATAGATAGATGGATAGATATTGCATTAGCCATGGTTCTTCAGAGAAACAGAACCAACTATATATATATAGTTCCTTGCCAAAAAGTATTGTTCCTGATATTTAAAGTAAATCACTGCCATGGTGAAAAATTTGGAAAAGACAGAAAAGTATAAGGGGAAAATTACAATCACCCATAATGGTGACTAATTACAAACAACAAAAAAACTTTTCACTTTGGGAAATTTCAAACATACACAAAAGTAAAAAGGGGAGTATAGTGAACCTCCATGTCCCCATCACCCAGATTCCTTAATACCACCTCCTGGCCAATCGTAGGAAAGAGATTTATTTTAAAGAATTGGCTCATGTGATTACAGAGCCTGGTAAGTCCAAATCTGCAGTATGGGCCAGCAGGCTCGAGACCCAGGAGAGCTGATGGTACAGATGAAATCTGAAGGCAGTCTGCTGGAGAGTGCCCTCTTGCTCCGGGAAGCCAATCTTTTTGTTCTGTTCGGGCCTTCAACTGATTGGATGAGGCCCAGCTACATTATGGAGGTAAATCTGTTTACTCAAAGTTCACCAATTTGAATACTAATCTCATCGAAAAGCACCCTCTTAAGTTGACACATAAAATTAACCATGACAGATTTAGATAGACCTATATCTATTTCTATATCTATCTGTGTCTCTCTATATAGATACATAGATATATCTGTCTCTTTCCTTCTTTCTCTCTTGCTGTGATCAAACAGACCTGAATCCACATCACAGCCCCAACAATTGTATGTGACTCATGGCATGTTACTGAACCTCCATAAGGGTGAGTCTCTTCATTTATACAATGGAGACACCACACCTATTCCTTAAGGTCGTTTTAAGGGTAAATGAGGTCATATGTATAAAGCACCTGGTACCATGTCTGCCATACAGTAAATTCTCAACAAATAGCTACTGTTATCCATTCATTCGAACAGACATTTATGTACCGTAATTCTTTCCACTTCTTCACCTCTGCTGCTACAACCCCAGTCAGGTTACTCTGCTGTATCTTGTCTGGAACAGCTCAATAGCTTCCTAACTTATCTCCTCACTTAAGCATGGGGGTGGTAACGGAAAGCCTGACTGATAAATTGATATTTGAGTGAAGCACGGATTTACCTGGAAAAAGTTTTGGTGGGAGGTGGAAGGGGCAGAGAGGACAAAAGAAACATCAAATGGTAAGAGTGTTCAGGATGGAAACCCTGTTCCCTGAGTTTGAGAAATGGTATTCCTTTTATTCTGCTCAGCAATGTGAAAGCGTTCTTGATAAGAATTTTTGACACAATGAAAGTATATTATGTTATTTCCTCCTTCCTTTATGCTTGCTTAAAGTGGAACATGTGAATTGACCAACGAAAGGAAAGCATGCCAGCTCCAGGCAGAGCACACCCACGAGACAGCACACCAGGCTCCAGGCTGCTCCTACTATCGAAATCAAATGTTGACTTTTTAGATATTAAAGATTAATTTTACTAATGAACCAACATTAAAGCAGGTGGGACAGCAGGATGAGATCTCTTTCTTCAAGCACTCACATTTTATGGTTTAATCTAACTAGTATTTGATTCTTCCTGCACAAACCTTTGGACTCATTAGTGAATGAAACAGGTGTACCAAGGCTTAGTAACTCCAAATCCGACATCTCAACATCTTGATGTAAAAAGACAACATGAGTGAGTCAAATAGAAACCTTTAACTCAAATCCACAAAATCAAGAAAGCACCACAATGCCTGCCTCCAAGTTGTAAAGGAAAATGTTGAATCCATAACTTGCACATTTGCCCACACAAAACCAATCAGTTTAGGTACATTTTTCAGTAGTGTGTCTATATTTTCCTAAATGATCTGTTGGTTTGGGTCTTCCATTGACTTCAACTCTGACAAAACACAAAAATTGGATTTTTGCTCCTTTGGCAGGATATAAACATGTTGATTTTTATGGCAATTAGCTGTTTTGTTTTTCCTCCCTTTCTTGACTGCTGTGGAAGTGTTTAACGTTTAGACTATCTTTGCCCTTGTGAAAAGGAGAACTGGCTTGATTGATTAAAGCTCTGGGTTTGATGGTAAGAAGGATTTTTTTTTCCAGAGGACTTAAAAGAAAAGGGATTTGTATCTACAGACACAATGTTTATTAAAAGCAGACAGGAAAGAGGAGCGTTTCTCCCAGGCAAGAAAATATTCCCTTGGGTGGGTGGGGGAGAGGGAGAAGAGAAGTGGAGAGCTGCAGCACCCTAGAGAAGGGACTGTGAGAAACTTCTAGGCAGAAGGCATGATGGGCAACATTGGCAGGACTCTTCCACCCCAAGTATGGCATGAAGCCACAAAGGACACCACGAGGGGCAGTGTCCCAATGCTCACAAATGGGGAGGAAGGGAGTCAACATCCTTAGCACCACTTCATTCTTGCAAGCATGGCCTTGCAAGCATGAGCAATCATGGGAGCATGGACAATCTGTGCCCAGGATCCTTGTTTGCTGTTCCTTTCATTGGTATGTCATCACCTAGCACCTCTACAGAGGCCGCCTACCAGAACTGATGCTCATCTGTGCCCCTACACTCTATGAGAACTTACACTGAGGGGGCAGCTTCCCTCTCAACATCTCATGGCACACACTACAACAAGAGAGTTTAGATGGAGCAACTGCAGACCCTTTGGGCTTGGACAGAGATTAATGATGCCTCCTCTATACAACTTGTTTAGGAACTTATTCTGTTCCCATGCAAATAAGCATAAATTGTTTAATAAACCTTATTGGGCAGCACTCTCCAAAAACTGGAAACTTCTTTACTATACTTCCCACACAGGAAAGATTTTAATAATTATTCTCTTTGAATCCTAAATATAATGTTGCAATATTTAATACCCAGAGTCTTGAAAAGAATGACTCACTTATTTTGCCTTTAGAAATCTTTTTTTATAGGACACACAGCTTCTGTCCTCAACCCCCTAAGTTCTCTCTGTTCAATTAGCAAGAAACCTCAACTGTGGGAAGTGGTCCCCTGAACTGTTAAAGATTATAAATCAGTGTCACTATTTTGATGTTTCCAAGAGAGATGACTAGGGGAAACCTCATCAAGATACAGGAGAAGAGAGAACTGCTGGCTGCCTGAGTGTATGTCAGACACCTTCCCTCACAGCCCTGACACAGTTTCCTCTTTGACCAGTTCCTAATGGAAAGGGAGCACTGGATCCTCCTCTTCACCAATAGATTACCCAGAGACAGTTACATGCCCCCAACGTCTAACTCAGGTAGAGATGTTTTCAGATAATATGGCAGATTCTTCCCCATGTTCTCATCTCCTTTGGGAATACAGTACATTTCCTGCTCCTTTGGAAAAACCATATAATTAGCATTCTCAAAAGAGCTATCAAGTGTTTATACTTATGCTCTCGGTGTTTCCATTGCCCACCTATTCCATCCCCTATACACATACACGCTCATATAACCATCACTCTTTCATAAAAACCACGCAAAAGTTAGGATATTTTCATTTCCTGATAAATTCAGAGTAAATAGCCCCATAAAGCTTTTCTTCATTCAAATTATTTGAGTCTTGCAAATATGTTTAAAAAAAAAACCCATTGTGTCTGCAATAGACTTGCTATGCTTTAGAGTGTAATACAAATAATACAGGTATTATAAATTTCCTTCAAATCTTGAGGTGCGCTTTTCCAAATATCCTAAGTCCTGTCACCACCACCTTTTTATTTTCTGTAAAGAGAATGATGCAGTTTTCCACCCCTGCCCCTATGACTGGCTGGCACATAAAATCTACAAACAGCTTCAGGCAATTGACTATACAAACACTTTCTTCCCCCAATTTATTGATCCCATTGCAATCCAGATGCATCTACTCTTACTTCTCCTTGGCAATTACTCTTGCTGAGGTTACTCATAACCTTGCAGAGTCAATCCAATGGACATATTTTGGTCCTGACTTTACTTAGCATCTCCCTTAAACTCTTTTCTTCTTCTCATTTGACACACTCTCCCTAACAGGCTTATTATTCCTCCATCCATATTTCCAGTTCCAATAGCCTCCTAAATCTCTACTTAGGGGTCCCACAGGCATCTCCAACTCAACATGGTCGAACCATGTTTGGATATTTTTCTTTCCTTATAAACCTGCTCTTCTTGTATTCCCTGCTTTGGTGACTGGTACTGTTCACATGTCCCTTCGTGGGATGAGAATGACTGCAAGAGGAGCGGAGGGTTCCACAGGGCCATGCAAGACCCTGGAAGATAAGTTTATCAAAGCCAAAGTAAACACCTAAATCAGGGCTGTGTGCACAGCTAATAGACAAATGGGAGGTGGACTCTGTGGACTAGAGAGAGTTTGAATGGATGCCAGAACCGAGTGGACCCAAAGCCGGGAGCCTAAGTGACAGAGAGAAGGAGAGCAAGACAGGAAACCTGAGAAAACTGCTTGAAAAAGGCACAATGAGCTGAGATAGGGCATTATGTACTAGAATAGCTTGCAGGCAGGGAAAGGACAGTCAGTGCTTTACAAAATACTTTCACACTTTTATTTCTTTTGAGTAACAACTCTGTTACAGAGATGAGGAATTGAGTAACATGCCTCATGTCACGGAGTTGGAAAGCGAGGGAGCCTAGTCTTAAACCCAGGCCACTGACTTCAGGTCCTAAGTCATGTCTGCATGTGCACTCCATCCAAGTTTAGGGCAGTCCAAATGAAGGTGGCAACAACTGTAACCCCTAAAATGACATTGAATTTTCAACGGCGGTTGTACCTCCTGTTGTAATATTCTCATTTTCTACCCTCTCCCACCTCTACCTGTGACCCTGAGGCCAAGAGAAGACAAACATTTTTCTTCAATAGGCTCTTGCTATTTCCCAATAAAACTTATTTCCATGAAAAGCAACCAAAAAGGAATAGAAAGAAGAGCTGACCTACTACTTGTAGAGCCAAGATTGATTCATTTTCCCAGGACTCACTAGTTTTGTGACTCAGGTTTTTTTAAATTCCTAATTAAAAATTACAAGTGTTCAGCACCAAAGTCAATAATCACAGAAGAAGAGACAGAATTTTCTTTTGTCCTTCAATATGAGTCTTAAAAATGGTCGAATTTATTATGAGGTTTTCTTCTTGGCAATTCAGTTCATTTTAGAACACGAAGGGTTGTGACTCTACAATACAGTATTTGCAAAGTGGGAGTTTAACAAAATGAAACAAAAAATAAATGTTGAATGAAGTAGTAGTTTCAAAAATCAAATTACAAATTGTGTACAAACTAATTACCCATATTTTCCCTGATGGATGCTTAGGAAGGCAAACACACACTCACTGTTCTACTGCATTTCATAAATTACAATAATTTATGGTTTACGATGTACTTATAAAGTGATCTTTAGAAGATATGGCCATTATGCAGCCTAGATCATTTAAAATTGCAGGATTGTGGAATGAGTCTATGTAATGAACAATTCTGATCGGATTTTTTTCTTGTTTTTGGAGGAAAATTGGGCTGCCAAACAAACATTTAAAGTTAAATTATATTTTTCTCATATGCAAAGTACGCTTTAAAATTATTTTTGCTTTTCTTTTTTAAAAGTGTAAACATTACAGAACCAATGGAAAGTAGAAACAACTGTCCAGCACCAAAATGAATCACATACGATAACGCCACTGTCCTAATATAACAATTGTTTACATTTTTTGTGTGTATTCCCTTCCAGTGTTTTTTCATACATATATTTTACATGGTGCTAATATACACTTCCACTGAGCAGATCTATCATAGCTTATTAAACTATTCCCTTGTTTTGCATTTAGATTTCTTCTAATTTTCCATTATAAATATTGGCTTTTTTAAAAGCTTGATGGATATAGAATATGACCATCATTGTTTTCCCAAGGGAGGAAGGTGTCACCCTTATATATCCTAACAAATATAAGCCCCAAATCACTTATGAACCATTTTTTGGATGCATACACTGATCTCCTCTGGCCTTCAATGCAGTTAAATACACATTTTTGCCACTGAGTGTTGTTAAGCCTGAAATGGCTCTGCTCCAAAAGACCTGGGATCCTTTGTGTTAAGTGATGCATACAAAAAATGGCTAACACCTGCAACTGTAATATAATACATCCCCACTTGTCCCCCTAATCGACTGAAAGGGAGAGATCATATTTCTAAAACCCAAATATTTATCTGAGTATAGATTAGTGGTAATGAGACTGGGTTTTGAAGTTAAGCTGACCTAGGTTTCAGCTCTGATTCTGCTCCTTACCACTGTGGACAGGGCAGCCGCCTTGTTCAACTCCAGGAACACATTCACATCAGAGTCTAGATGGATGGTGCCCCTGTAGTAGGGCAGTGTAGAGCCGCTTACCTACACCTCGGTGGGGATGTGCTCATGGAGTTATACAAGGTAGCTGCCCAGGCTTTGGGTAAGTTACTTAATCTCTGAGCCTCAGCTTCCAAATTTGTAAAACAGGAGAGGATAATAGTTCCTAACTTAAAGGGCTACTGTTTAATTACAGGGGAGAATATTGTAGTAAAGTATTTAGCACAGTGCCAGAATATAGTAAAATCTCAATACACCTTAACTCCTATTATAATTTTTCCAAAAATGAATACTTTTCAAAAGAAAGATTTAGAAAGACTAAGTTCTTTTGCATGCTTTTCTATCATATGGTTGGTTTCTGTTCTTGGTTACTATATCGGTATGCTCAGGATGGGAGAACAGCATGAAAAAAGAATAGAATAGAATAACCATCTGCTCATACTCTCCATCTCTGAGCCTGAAGACTGATCTAATTTTAACTTAAACCAGAATCATAAGTTATCCCTGAACTAAACTGCTTGTAATCCAAGGGCTCTTGAGAATCAGCTGTGGGAATCTCTTTTGGCTTAGGTGGAATTCAGTGGGGCCACAAGCTACAGCAGGACCTCCTTAGCTAAGGAAACTGGAGTAGATGAGGACCAGGGGTTGGGTAGAGCTGGAAGACATGCAGGGATGATCAAGTTCAGAATTCTGAGAGAGGAGTCTGAAAGGTAGCCATATTTGGGAATGGTCAGAGAAATAGAGGGTGAGTAGAGTCATGAGTCTATAGAAAAATCATTCGTAAATCTAATAAACACTACTGAATGCCACTATGTGCTGATTTTGGAGAATAAAGAAGGGAATGAATGTAAGAGATACCATCACTTATTTCTCATGAGACATCTACTTTTGTTTGTAACTTGGGCATGGGATGGGAGCAGACTGAGTCAGAGTAACGAGAATCACTAGAATAGACATAGAACTAAGGTTCCAGTCCACTCACAGAACTTGGAGCCAATCCAGATGGTCTCTAAAGTGGTTATAGATTTCTGAGATTATTTAGCCTAATTCCTCTAGGGGCTGATAGATCAGGAGGGAAGGAGAAGCACTATGAGGTCAACCAATATGTCTCCCCTTGCTGCCTCTTATTCCAACCCCACAGGGATTTGAGGACTGAACCGAGGAACTGGGGTGGTAGAGAGGGCATGTAAAAGAGCTGTTGGATACAGCCTGGCCTATGCTGGACTTCCTCAAGGAACCAGTCTAGAATGAATCAAATTGGACTTTCAGACTTGTAAGTTGAGAGAAGCATGTTCAAGAAGAGAAAAATAAATCTGAAAGTGGACAATATGCTACAAATTTTAGAGATATTTTGGACCTGAACTCTTCTCCACAGGATGACAGTTTAACCGTGCTGATTTCTCAGCATAAAATGTAGTTTTGTCAGATAGATTTTAAGCATAATTTGCTTTAACCACCCTACTGCAGTTCTGAGACAGAAGACAGCCAACTCTCTCAGAGCAAACTCAATCTGTCGTTTACATTGTCAAAATGTTCTTGTCTCAGGTGAGAAGTCCCAATATTCATGCACAGATTTTCTTATAAATTACTTATATTTTGGATGCTCTATGCTTACCACTTCACTATATTTCCTTTTAGGTTTAAGTTTGGAGGACACGACTCATGTCATATTTCTAGAAGGCCAAAGCTAAGTGAGTATGCTTCAATATAGTCACATTCAAGGTTGCAATTAATCTTGCAGGCTTCATTTAAGGAAGGTGTAAAGGAGGATAATAATTCACTCTGAAGTCATTGATTTAGGCCCTTGAAGTCATTTTTTAGCAGTAAAGAGGACTCTTTTCTGAGAAGAAATAAAAGTATACACATGATACTTGTAATACTAATATAATATGTTCAATTCTTCTATGGAGACCTTTATCCATATGCAAAGTTCTTGCTTGTGAGTCAGGTAGAATGCTCTCTCAAGTGAGTCAAAAATCCCACACAATGGTGGAGAGGGGATGTGGTGTGGAAAAGACAGCTTAATGGGGAGCAGTTAAGAATTGGGTCTACATTCCAGAAGAGGAGGAAGAGAACTGGACGATGGCCAAAGATTTCAGGATTTAGGGGCCTATTCAGAGGCAGTTCTGGACACACTTAGCTAAGGAGGTTAAGGATTGTTTAGTCAAGGATTGTCTGGTTACAAGAGACAGAAACTTACTCCAGTGAGCTTAAGAAAAAGGTATGTGTGTGTGTGTGTGTGTATGTTTAAAGACTCAAGGCAAGAAATGCAGTCCGGTCTCACAAAAGAACGGAACCACCTCTGTAAAAGATCTCTGTCTCCAGGACCACATGGTCTTCCATCTGTATTCTTCTCAAGGTTTCCACTTCATTTGACTCTCTACAGACTGGCTTTCCATGTTTTGAGATGCACAGGCCCAAAATGGCTACAGGCCTCCGCTTTGCATCATTTCCTGTTCTAAGGCTGCCACTGACTCACTAGAGACTTCGAGTCCCAAATCCACATTCTTATAAGAGAGACTTTAATTGGCTCAGCTTGGGTCAGGTGTCCATTGTGCTGGCTGCCCACTTAGCAAGTATGATGGGGGCAGACCCTCTGCTAAGGAGTGTTAGGATGGGAGAAATGATTGGCAGAGGAAATATTTTAAGAAACACAATGGCAATTCCTTGGCAAAATTTCTTCTTCTCTGTGTGTTATTTATAATCACTCTTTAAGTTCTTTGAAACAGACCAGAAAGTACTGTTAGAAGATACATGCATCATCTCACAGGGGTAAATGCATTAATCCTCTAGCACCCATTTAAACATACTATCACAAAAAAATCAGGTTAACCAGTTAGTAACCTCTCCAGCCAACAACAAATAGCCTACAATGTCCCTGAAGGGAAAGGGTCAAGGATATATAAAATGTGATTGCAGTTAAGGAGAAAGAGAAAATGGTTAGAGTTGAGTAGTTACCTAAAGGAGGTGACAGACAGAGGTTACTGGATGCCCACAAGCCTGACCTGTTTCAGCTCATTATGGGTCCAAACTCCCGCTCACCCCCAGGCCTTTGCACATGGACGCATTCATCCTCTTCTTTACCTTGCTGACTCCTACTCTCTCTGCAGTATTGTTGTGGGTTGAATTATATCTCCCCAAAAGATATGTTGAATTCCTAACCCCAGGTACCTGTGAGTGTGTTATTTGGAAATAGAGTATTGCAGATGTAATCAAGTTAAGATGAGATCATATTAGATTAGGGTGGGCCTTAAATCCAATGAATGGTGTCTTCACAAGGAAAGGAAGGTTTGGAGACAAAGACACACACAGGGAAGAAGGCTATGTGACAATGAAGGCAGAGAGTGGAGTGATGCAACTACAAGCTAAAGAACACCAAGGATTGCCAGTAGCCACCGGAAGTGAGAAGAGACAAGGAAGGATTTCTTTCTAGAAACTTCAGTGTTAGACTGACCCTCCCAACACCTTGATTTTGGATTTCTAAACTCCAGAACTGTGAGAGAATAAATTTCTGTTATTATAAGCCATCCAACTTGTGGTACTTTGTTATGGAAGTCACAAGAAACTAATATAAGTGCTGTGCTCAGGTGTTGCCACCCCTGGATTTGTGTCTCAGATAACATCTGCTATACATTGAATGTTTGTGTCCCCCCAAAATTCATATGTTGAAATCCTAACCCTCAATGTGATGGTATTAGGAGGTGGGGCCTTTGGGAGGTGATTAAGTCATGAGAGTGGAGACCCCATGAATGGGATTTGTGCCTCTATAAAAGAGGCCCTAGTTGAGGCCAGCCCAGTGGCATAGTGGTTAAGTTCACACAGTCACCTTTGGTGCCCCAGGGTTTACAGGTTTGGATCCCGGGCGCGGACCTATGCACCGTTCATCAAGCCATGCTGTGGCAGGTGCCCCATATATAAAGTGGAGGAAGATGGGCACAGATGTTAGCCCAGGGCCAGTCTTCCTCAACAAAAAGAGGAGGATTGGCAACAGATATTAGCTCAGGGCTAATCTTCCTCACACACAAAAAAAGAGATCTCCTACCCCTTCCACCATGTAAAGACACAGTGAGAAGACAGCAGTCTTTGAATCAAGAAGCAAGCTTCACCAGACACTGAATCTGCCAGCCCCTTGATCTTGGACCTCCAGCCTCCAGGACTGTGGGAAATAGATATCTGCTGTTTATAAGTCACCCAGTCTATGATATTTTGTTGTAGCAGCCTGAATGGACTAAGGCAACATTCAGACTGTGTTGGTGCCCTTTCTCTGTACCATCATGCTGTGCTTCTCATGACCATAGCCACCATCTTGCTACCACAGTAGAGATGACACTGTTCCATAATTGTGTACTCTTCTGTCTCTGGATTGTAAAGATTTGGAGGTACCAGAAACTGTCCCTATTTTTACATCTCTACTGCCTAGCAGATAGTAGGGAATTCAATAAGTGCTTTTTAAAATGAGATGAAGATTATTTCCACATGTATTAAGCCTACAATGCTTTTGTGTGAAAATATTTACATCTCAAGAATTTAAGACATACAAGTGTGGAACAAACTAGACTCACATTGTTGAATTTCACCCCATACATTAAAATATGCTACAGGAAGAAATGAGGGAGCCATATAATTGAGTAACTGAGTGTACCAACTTCTACGTGGTTGCCCCCAGGCCTACTAAAATAAAAAAAAAGTTTTTGAATTTAAAAAGTATACTTCTTTGAGGAAAAAAAGAAGGCTTCGGTTGGTTTTATGAATTTAACTCTCCACTGAATCCCTTTCCATTCAAATAAAGTAATTGTAATTCATAAATTCAGAAATGTGGTACAAATACAGATGAAGATAAATAGCACATAAGCCATTTGAGGCAGGCACATTCACGGGGGAAATTAGAAGCTGTCATCAGAAGAGTTAATGGAAACTCCACTAATCCTAATTTTCAGACAGGATAAATGGAATCATGTGCTTCCTATCCAGTTTGTTCTTACATTAGGTCTGCTTCTCTGGAGAGAATGGGAACAGTGGTTCCATTTACCCCCCAAGTACATATTAGCTGCTACAGTGCCATTCTGAGATGTCTGCCATAAGTTTTGGACATGTTTTTATTTTTCTAAATAAAGAAATAGCTAAGAGATTCTCTGTGTTATGTAGGGATATTAGTTCTCTCTGGTGTGAATAATCACTACTCAATGTTAGACTGTTCTTCAGAGAAGTGGCATAAATTGTCTGTTGGATGGCATGTAGCTCAGGGGGTGTTGGGCAGACAATCTCATCAACACATTAAATGGCATAATTATACATTCCATAATGCATGTCACTATGGTATGTGGGTGGGCAGAATCTATTTTTATCTTTTTTTTTTACACTCAGAGCTTCAGCTTCTAGAACAAGATTCCAAGCATAGTCTTTGAGAATCATTCTTCCATTGTATTTGTTATACTCACTTAACCAAGCTTCTAAAACTTATTTCTCATGTTCAGTTCCTTGTGTGGTAAACATTGGGGTTCCTTTCCCCACTGTCATTCCATTTTTGATGAGTACCCTAATCCAAGTCAGGACTGGTTTCACAATAGGTGTGTAACACAATCCTGGCTGATGAGATGTGAGAGAAGTTTGCTGGCATGAGTAAGAGGTGCATATTCTAGGGAGTATGTTCTTGCTCCTAACAGAGAGTCACAGGAAGAGAGAGTTTCTCTTCTGCCTCTGGACATTGTCTGGTCTGGATGTAAGGCCTGAAACTACTGCAGCCATCTTGCTACTTGAGGAAAAAAGCCTCATGAAGATGGCGGAGTAGAGAAATGAAAGAACTTGGTCCCTTAATGACACCATTTCTTTCTTTTTAAATTGGTGTCATGATAGTTTATAGCATTGTGAAATTTCAGTTGTACATTATTATTTGTCAGTCACCATATGTATGTGCCCCTTTACCCCTTATGCCTACCCGCTTACCCCCTTCCCCTCTGGTAACCACTATCTGTTCTCTTTGTCGATGTATTAGTTTATCTTCCACATATGAGTGAAATCATGCAGTGATTGTCTTTCTCTACCTGGCTTATCTCACTTAACATAATACCTTCAAGTTCATCCATGTTGTTGCAAATGGGATGATTTTTATCTTTTTTATGGCTGAGTAGTATTCCATTGTGTATATATATCACATCTTCTTTATCCATTCATCAGTTGATGGGCACTTGAGTTGCTTCCACTTCTTGGCTATTGTGAATAATGTTGCAGCGAACATAGTGGTGCATAAGTCTCTTTAAATTGTTGATTTCAAGTTCTTTGGATAAATACCCAGTAGTGGAATAGCTGGGTCATATGGTATTTTGATTTTTAATACTTTGAGAAATCTCCATATTATTTTCCATAGTAGCTCTACCAGTTTGCATTCCCACCAACAGTGTATGAGGGTTCCCTTTTCTCCACATCCTCCCCAACATTTGTTGTTTTCCATCCTGGTAATTATAGCCAATCTAACAGGTGTAAGGCGATATCTCATTGTAGTTTTGATTTGCATTTCTCCAACGATTAGTGATGTTGAACATCTTTTCATGGGCCTGTTGGCCATCTGTATATCTTCTTTGGAAAATGTTTCTTCATATTCTCTGCTCATTTTTTGATTGGGTTGTTTGGTTTTTTGTTGTTGACTTGTATGACTTGATATATTTTGGAGACTAACCTCTTGTCAGATATATGATTTGCAAATATTTTCTCCCAGTTGGTGGTCTGTCTTTTTGTTTTGTTTATAGTTTCCTTTGCCTTGCAGAAGCTCTTTATTCTGATGTAGTCCCATTTGTTTATTTTTTGTTATGTTTCCCTTGCCCGAGTAGATATGGTATTCGAAAAGATCCTTCTAAGACCGATGTCAAAAAGTGTACTGCCTATATTTTGTTCTATGAGTTCTATGGTTTCATGCCTTGCCTTCAAGTCTTTAGTCCATTTTGAGTTAATTTTTGTATATGGTGAAAGAGAATGGTCTACCTTCATTCTTTTGCATGTGGCTGTCCAGTTTTCCCAACACAATTTATTGAAGAGACTTTCCTTTCTCCACTGTATATTCTTTAGCTCCTTTTTCGAAGATTAGCTGTCTGTATATGTGTGGTTTTACTTCTAGGCTTTCAATTCTGTCCTATTGATCTATGTGTCTGTTTTTTGTACCAGTACCATGTTGTTTTGATTACAATAGCTTTGTAGTATGTTTTAGGTCAGGAATTGTGATGCCTCCTGCTTTGTTCTTTTTTCTCAGGATTGCTTTAGCTATTTGGCATCTTTTGTTGCCCCATATAAATTTTAGGATTCTTTTTCTATTTCCATGAAGAATGTCATTGAGATTCAGATTGGGATTGCTAGATTGCTTTAGGTAATGTGGACATTTTAACTATGTTTATTCTTCCAATCCATGTGTGTGGAATATCTTTCCATTTCTTTATGTCATGATTGATTTCTTTCAATAGTATCTTATAGTTTTCATTGTATAGGTCTTTCACCTCCTTGGTTAAATTGACTCCTAGATATTTTGTTCTTTTTGTTCTGATTGTAAATGGGATTATATTCTTGAGTTCTCTTTCTGTTAGTTCATTGAGTATAAAAGTGCAACTGATTTTTGTAAGTTGATTTTGTACCCTGCAACTTTCACTGTAATTGTTGATAATTTCTAATAGTTTTCCAATGGAATCTTTAGGGTTTTCTATATATAAAATCATATTGTCTGCAAATAGTGAGAGTTTCACTTCCTCCTTGACAGTTTGATACCTTTTATTTCTTTTTCTTGACTAATTGCTCTGGCCAAAACCTCCAGTACTGTGTTGAATAAGAGTGGTGAGAGTGGGCACCCTTGTCTTGTTCCTATTCTCAGAGGAATAGCTTTCAGCTTTTTCCCATTGAGTATGATGTTGACTGTGGGTTTGTCATATATGGCCTTTATTATGTTGAGGTACTTTCCTTCTATACCCATTTTATTGAGACTTTTTATCATTAATGGATATTGGATCTTGTCAAATGCTTTCTCAGCATCTATTGAGATGATCATATGGTTTTCACTCCTCATTTTGTTAATGTGGTGTATCACATTGATTGATTTGCAGATGGTGAACCATCCCTGTGTTCCTGGTATAAATCCCACTTGATCATGGTGTATGATCCTTTTGATGTATTGCTGTATTTGGTTTGCCAATATTTTGAGGAGGCTTCTTGCATCTATGTTCATCAGCGATATTGGCCTGTAGTTTTCCTTCTTTGTCTTGTCCTTGTCTGGCTTTGGGATCAGGGTGATGTTGGCCTCGTATAATGTGTTAGGAAGTGTTCCACCTTCTTCAATTTTTTGGAATAGTTTGAGAAGGATAGGTACTAAATCTTCTTTGAATGTTTGGTAGAATTCTCCAGAGAAGCCATCTGGTCCTGGACTTTTATATTTTGGGAGGTTTTTGGTTACTGTTTCACTCTCTTTACTTGTGATTGGTCTATTCAGATTCTCTACTTCTTCTTGCTTCAGTTTTGGGAGATTGTATGAGTCTAGGAATTTATCCATTTCTTCTAGATTGTCCAATTTGTTGGCATATGGTTTTCATAGTATTCTCTTATAATTCTTTGTACTTCTCTGGTGTCCAGTGTAATTTCTTCTCTTTCATTTCTAATTTTATTTATTTGAGACTTCTCTCTTTTTTTCTTGGTGAGTCTGGCTAATAGTTTGTCAATTTTGTTTATCTTCTCAAAGAACCAGCTCTTAGTTTCATTGATCCTTTCTACTGGTTTTCTGGTTTCAATTTTTTCTGCTCTAATTTTTATTATTTCCCTCCTTCTGCTGACTTTGGGCTTTGTTTCTTCTTCTTTTTCTAGTTTTGTTAGGTGTAGTTTAAGATTGCTTATTTGAGATTTTTCTTATTTGTTAAGGTGGGCCTGTATTCCTCTGAATTTCCCTTTTAGGACCACTTGTGCTGCATCCCACATGAAATGGTATGGTGTATTTTCATTTTCATTTGTCTCCAAATATTCTTTGATTTCTTGTTTAATTTCTTCATTGATCCATGGGTTGTTCAGTGGCATGTTGTTTAGTTTCCATATGTTTGTTGCTTTCCCAGTTTTTTTCTTGTAGTTGACTTCTAGTTTCATAGC
This sequence comes from Tapirus indicus, assembly GCA_031878705.1. Taxonomy (NCBI): domain Eukaryota; kingdom Metazoa; phylum Chordata; class Mammalia; order Perissodactyla; family Tapiridae; genus Tapirus; species Tapirus indicus. Next base: position 9,452,554 of record CM062933.1, read on the forward strand.
ATTATGGCCAGAAAAGGTGCTTGTTATGATTTCAGTCTTCTTAAATTTATTGTGACTTGCCTTGTTTCCCAAAATATGGTCTAACTTTGAGAACTTTCCATGTGCACTTGAGAAGAATGTGTATTCTGCTGAATTTGAATGGAGCGTTCTCTATATATCTATTAAGTCCATCTGGTCTAGTTTTTCATTTAGTTCCACTATTTCCTTGTTGACTTTCCATCTGGTTGATCTATCCATTGATGACAGTGGGGTGTTAAGGTCCCCTACTATCATTGTATTGCTGTTAATGTCTCCTTTTAGGTCAATTAATGGTTGCTTTATGTACTTTGGTGCTCCTGTGTTGGGTGCATGTATATTTATAAGTGTTGTGTCCTCTTTGGTGGGGTGTCCCTTTTATCATTATATACTGCCCCTCTTTGTCTCTCATTGTCTTTTTTATCCTGAAGTCTACTTTGTCTGACATAAGTAGGGTAACACCTGCTTTCTTTTGTTTGCCATTAGCTTGGAGTATCATCTTCCATCCCTTCACTCTAAGCTTGTGTTTGTCTTTAGAGCTGAGATGTGTTTCCTGCAATCAGCAAATTGTTGGGTCTTGTTTTTTAGTCCATCCAGCCACTCTGTGTCTCTTGATTGGGGAATTCAATCCATTTATATTTGGAGTGATTATTGATATATGAGGGCATAATGCTGCCATTTTATCACTTGTTTTCCAGTTGTTATGTATTTCCCTTATTTCTCATCCTGTATATTTCAGATTGCCATTTCAGTTTGGTGGCTCTCTATGATGGTTTTCTCTTTATTTATCATTTGTGTCTTTGTTCTGATTTTTTGTTTAGTGGTTCCCATGAGGTTTGTATAAAAGATCTCGTAGATGAGATGGTTCACTCCCTGATAGCCTCTTATTTGCTTAGTCTAAGTAGGTTTCATCCCTTCCCTCTTCTCCTTCTAAGTTGTTGTTGTCACAACTCCTTCCATTATGTTTTCTGAATTTGTGGTTAGAATGAAGTGATTATATTTATTTTTAATATTTTCATTCCCTTTATCTTTAGAGTTATAATTAAGTATTTGCTAATCTATTCTGATAGAAAGTTGCAATTTTCTGAATTTGTCTGCCTATTTATCTCCTCACTCAAGGCTTTGTAAATCCTTTCTTCTTTTTTTTTTTTTTTCAACTATGAAGGCCTTCTTGATCAAATCTTCTAGGGGGCAGGTCTTGTGCCAATGAACTCCCTCAGCTTTTGCTTATCTGGGAAAGTTTTTATTTCTCCATCATATCTGAAGGATATTTTTGCTAGATATAGTATTCTTAGCTGAAAGATTTTGTCTTTGAGAATTTTGAATATATTATTCCACTCTCTCCTAGCCTGTAAGGTTTCTGCTGAGGAATCCATTGAAAGCCTGGTAGGACTTCCTTTGTAGGTTATTTTCTTCTGCCTTGCTACCCTCACCAATTATTTCTTTGTCATTGACTTTTGCCAGCTTTACTAATATATGCCTTGGAGAAGGTCTTTTTACATTGACATAGTTAGGGGTTCTACTGGCTTCATTTACATGTAATTCCAGCTCCTTCTCCAGGTTTGGGGAGTTCTCAGCTATTATTTCTTTGAACAAGATCTCTGCTTCTTACTCCCACTCTTCTTCCTCTGGAATACCTATAATCCTTATGTTGCATTTCCTAATTGAGTCAGATATTTCTTGGAGAATTTCTTCATTTCTTTTTAGTTTAAGTTTTCTCTCCTCCTCCATCTGAAGCATTTCTGTATTCCTATCCTCTAGATTGATGATTCTATCCTCCATAATGTCAGCTCTGTTATTTAAGGACTCCAGACTTTTCTTATCTCAACCATTGTGTTTTTCATCTCCAACATTTCTGATTGGTTTTTCTTTATAGTTTTGACCTCTTTTGTGGAGAATTCCCTCTGTTCATTAATTTGGTTCCTGATTTCATTGAACTGTGTCTCTGAATTCTCTTGTAACTTGTTGAGTTTTTTATATGATGGCTGTTTTGAATTCTCTATCATTTAGATTGTAGATTTCTGTGTCTTCAGGATTGATTTCTGGGTTTTTGTCTTTTTCCTTCTGTCTGGAGTAAAAATAAGTTTCCTTATACCATTTGATGGAGTGGATTTGTGCCAGTGCATAGTGATAGTATCTGGTTGCAGGTTCCACCTACCACCATGGGGAGAGGCAGGAGCTGTGTAATCTGAGCCCACCACCGTGATTCCTATCAGCTGTGCCTGTCTGAGCCTGGGCCACTCCTTCAGATTGCAGTGGCCCTGTGGGGTCTCCTACCAAATGGGAAAGCAGTCACTGGGGTCTCAGGGCTGCTGCCACCTTCTCCCATAGTCCCACTGAGGCATGCTTCCCCCTTTGGGGCTGCAGCAGTACTATGAGCATTCATAGCAGCTAGGAGTTCATTTTGTTCACCTGGAATCACAGCTCAGCTGCTGTCTGCTCCTAGGTTGGACCAGCCATTGTTCTTAGTGGGTGAGACCTCCCCACTGGGTCCAAGTCAGCCACTCCCCAGGACTGTGGATTCTCCCACTGGAGGAGAGAGTGATCACACAGGGGCTCAGGGTTTCTGCTGCCTGCTCCCAGGATCCCACTGAGTCACACTCCCCCTTTGGAGCTGCAGTGGTACTATGGGCATTTGTGGCAACTGGGAGCTTGTTTGTCCAGGCTGCAGTTCTGCTGCTGTCTGCTCCTAGATATGCTCCCAGGTTGTACCAGCCTTGTGCTTGGTGGGTGAGGACTCCCCACTGGATCCGAGCCTGAGCCACTCCCTGTATACTGTGCTGCCCTGAGGACTCTCCCACCAGAGGGGAAGTGATCACACAGGGGCTCAGGGCTGCCATCACCTGTTTCCACAGTCATGCTGAGGCATGCTCCCACCCTTGAGGCCACAGTAGTGCTATGAGCTCTGTAGCTGGGAGTGCAGTCACATGCATGCACTGGGCTGCCTGGGGGCCAGAGAGTGCTCACCTATCTCCATCACCTCCCCAGGGAGTAGTCCATCCACCTTCAGATGTATAGCTGTATAGGTCTCTCAGGCATCCTGATATACTGTGTGGGTGTCCTCTGCTGATCAATGAATGTCTGTTTAGTTATAGTTCAAAGGGGGAGAGACAAAGGGAACAACTCACTCTGCTATGTGGCTGACCCCTTAATGATATCTTTAATCCAACGAATCCAAGAATTTTGAGGTCTCCTCTACTTTTAGACTTACCATTAAGTAACAAATTTCCTCATTATTTAAACCAGGTTTTATGTTAGTTGCATCTGAAGGCATTCAAACTGCTATATTCTGCTTAAATTCCATTGTAGAAATGGCAGACCAATGACTACACTGCAAATCAATAGCTGAGTCACTAACTGTAGTGGACATATCTTTTTCTGCCTGTACACTATTGGATACACTTTCCTTTCCAATTCTTATTCCATGTAGTTTCAGGAGCTAAACTGAACTTCCCCCTCCACAAGGGTCTATGACACAGGATTTGGCCATTGATATTACCCCAGCAACCTGGCTCCAGTGATTGGTTCCAGGATGGGCTTATGACCCAAGGTAGGCCAATGGGCAGCATCTCTAGCAATCTTACTTTAACGCTTGGGAAAGGGGGGTCTTTTTCTGCCAGATTTGCTAACCTGTTAGGTTATAATCTTAGGGCTGCCAATGGCCATTTTTGCCATCACATGGAAAAAGCCTGAATAAGAGTGGAGTCAACACAGAGGAAAGTAACAGAGAAAGATGAAGGAAGAGAGGGAGTGAGTGTACCATAATGACACTTCTCTTAGTCTGTGTGGGCTTCCATAACAAAATACCATAGACTGCATGGCTTAAACAACAGAAATTTGTTTCTCCCAGTTCTGGAGGCTGGGAAGTCAAAGATTAAGACACTGGCAATTCAGTGTCTGACAAGGGCCCACTTTTTGGTTCATAGTCAGCTGTCCTCTCACTGTGTCTCACGTGGTAGAAGAGGCAAGGGAGCTCTCTGGGGTCTTTTTTATAACAGCACTAATCCCATTTATGAAGGCTCCACCCTCACGACCTGATTACCTCCCAATGGCCCTACCTCCTAATACCATCACATTGGGGGTTAGGATTTCAACATATGAATTCTGGGAGACACAAACATTCAGACCATAGCAACACTGACCCAAACTCTGCCAGAAGCTCAGCTCTACACTTGGACTTTTCAGTGACATAAACTCAGAAGATCCCTTTGGCTTAAGTCAGTTTGAGCTGGTTTCTTTACTTGCAATCAAAAGGATTTACACAAATTACATTGATAGCTACCATTTTCTGAACACCAATAATGTCTCAGGCATATTGTCTCAGTATCTCCAGGCTCACTGGGACTCTGGAATGTAATATGTATCACTGTACAGATGAAAAAGCTGAATCTCAGAGGGTTTGAGTGACATGCCCACTTCACACACTATCAACAAGCAGAGTTGAGATACAAACCCGGGTCTGTCAGGCTGCAAAGACAGTGTGCTTTCCCTCATATCTCCTCTCATCACTGGCACTAGTAACATCCACATTGCATTTCAGAGAGCACATACTTCTTGTTTGAAATTTGGTAATTTTTCAAATAATTTATCTTTGTAGTATAAGAGAGTGATGGATTCCAGTTTCCGTTAGTACTTCTCCTCTCATTTCTCAGTATTTTTTGTATACAGACAGAGCTGCTTGATGGAACACTTGCAATTTCTCACTTCCTTTGCTCTTGTTATTTTCTTCTGGCATTTCCTTATGTTTCTACAGGCCAAATTCTATGCATCCATGATGATACAGCTCAAGTGTTGCTCCTTTCACACAGCCTTCTCCAATATCTCCAGGGGAAAGCCACCTCCTTGAAGTCTTCTTTCACTGCATTTGTGCCTTTCTAATGGCATTTCCTTTTACGTCTTAATACAATTATTTGGATAGGAGCCTTTATGCTTTCATAGAATGTAAGCTCCTTAAGTAATATGTATTTGATCCAACTTTGCATCCTCATATTACTTAGCATGGCAGGATTCTATAAATGCTGAATGAGTGAATGGATGAAGGAAAAGCATTTACAGACCCATCTTCACAGCTCGAGGATCATATGGGAAGTCTGCAGGTAAGTATATCAGGGTCTTTGAACCCTATTCAGCAAGTAACTTGAACAAGGTAGGCATCCAATGATAAAATGACTTGAATTTAGCATAACACTTAGCCCCTTAAAAAGTGAAAACAACTTGATTATGAGCTATACTCAATGTCTTGCTTTCCATTAGTGACATGTTTTACTTGAGTTGTATCAACATTCTTATTTCTATTTTTCACATTTACTTGTATTGAATAGCTATTATAGTAACACGTTGCTTTGAATTCTTATTTCATGTCGTTTGTGAATCTATTCTTTTAATGACTTTATCTCTCAGGCTATTGTTTGCCTCTTCACGGGAGACTCAAGTTCTTTATTGTAAGAGAACGCTTTCTGTTAACACTGGCTGTTCTAAATAAGAGTCAATTCTGTTCTTCACTGATGCTGGCCTGTACCTAAACTGTTTCTGTAAAAAGGATGACTTACTATTACTTTTCTAACATCTGCTCCTCTGTGATTATTCAATTTGAACTCATATTAATATATCTGCCCATTATTAATGAACTCTTATAGATTAGCCCACTCATGCATTTTCATTCTAGATCACTTTTACCAATTCATGTTCAATACATGCCCTTACCAGCTAGATTCCAAAGTGGGGGAATATTCATTCACTTGTCCAAACATAATCTCTGGAAGACAATTTTCATATTATGTGATATGTGTGTCATGTGATAAAGTAAACTTAAAATACTATGCAATGCTGCATTAAAAAATTTTAATATCAAAATTACACTATGATTAGTGTGTTGAGAGATTTAAAAAAATTAATGGTAAAGGTTCATATAAGCCATGTTGCACATTACCTCATGTGTATTATAGCTACATTTTTAGGTAAGAATTGACTTACTTTTTCTAAAATTTGTATATATCTGAGCTAGTTTATGGGAGGGTTACATTACGAAATTGTGTAAAACTGGACAGAGTAATTGGCATAGAAAGATACACTAATCAGGAAAAAAATACCCAAAGCCAGTGTTATAACTAGTTGGATGTAGTTTATACACATGAGAATAACCTTTTCCTTGACACATGGATCAACACCACAAGTGATGCAGTATCTCAAAGCTTACTCCTTCATATCCTCAAAAGCAAAATCATGAAGCAAACATGTGATTACCAGTAGTAGATAAGCTTGCAATAAAGTTGCTTTGCCCCCAGCCATTTATTCCTTTTCAGTTTGGAACAGCAAGGAATTCTTAACCAGGTATTGATAATCAAATTCTTCCTCTTTACTTATGTGTGACCCTATTCCTAAAACATATTTTTTGATAAAAGCTTTTCAAGGATCTCTCGAAATGATGGGCTACTTAATTCGGATTTACTTTCTCTCTCTCTCTCTCTTTTTCCCTCCCCCCCTCTCCTCTCTCCCTTTCTTTTTTTAAACGGTGCTTGACTTTGCCAGTATTGTGTTGACAGAAGTAAACCTAAAGCACACGTGTATTTTTCATTCTTTTCCTCTCCCTGTTTTTCACTGCCTGAACTCTAAGATTAATTTTCATGTTAATAACTCACACCACCACAGTTTAAACTTTGGGAAACTAAGGCTGTATAAGAGTTTGCAGGATGATGATGTCTAAACACTAGGTGACTGGGGAAATCTGAAGCATCCTAGAGTGTTTAAGTAATTTATTTTTCATATGCAACTTTAACAGAAAAGCTCTTAAAGTAAGTCCTTGTATTGGTTTCTCAGTTTAGGTCAATTTCAGATCCCTTAAGAGGAAAAAAATCTCTACTTCCTGGAAAGGAGAAATAATAGCTTAATTCATGAATGTGGGAAGTCAGAACCCAAAGCTCTGATTTCTCTTTCCCAAACTTAACTCGTTATACAGACACAGCTAGTCCCTCCCCGGCTCCAGGTCTCATATACGTCCTGAAATTGACAACTCCATGATTCTACAATCTAACTCAAGACTCCCACATGTCATTGGAGCAGTAGATTTTGAAGCTTCCTTTAAGTGTCAGCAGTGACAGATGGTTAAGTCTTTGCTTCAAAGGAGCTTATGATCTTGTTGGGCACGATCATTTCCTGAGGAAAAGCAAAGTTACCACATCTTAGTGTTATTTGTTGTAAAACATTCAGCTCTCATTGCCTCTGAACAGTTGAGTATATCGGAACATCTCCAGAGGCAGAGTGATTTTTCACCCATTTCATTTCCTTTATCAACATTATTTCAGAGAATTTAACAAATATTTAAAATTCAATATTAAAAAAGTAAAAGTCAATTTCACTCTATGATTATTTGCACATCCACAAATTGTGCAACCATTAGAGTGTTTTATAAGTTGAATATTATGTCACCAAATATTATGCTCTAATAGCCCTGAGATAAATGGTTCACAACTTGTTCTTTCCTTTATAGCAATAGCTGATGCTTCCAGCGTCTGTCAATTTAGCTATAGGGCTAAAGCTTCTTGTAAACAAGAGTCCCTAGTTACTGACTGCAACTCATTGTCTGACCCAACACATGGATCAAGATAGACAGAGACACATGTCTACACCAATGCAGCCACATGCACAAAATGTGTGCAACGGGAGTCTCCAGTTACTGACTGCAACTCACCTGTCTGACCCACTACCTGGATCCAGACAGACAGATACACATCTACACTAACTCAGTCACATGCACCAAATATGTGCAACCACTGTTTGAAAATGCTCTGCATGACAGAACAATCTCACTACCTACAACAAACTGGGGCATCGTCACCTATTGGGGAAAAGGAGAGATGCACATCCATCTTCTAAAGCAGCCACACTTAAAAAATAATGCTGGACATGCTCAAGGGCAAAAAGTCTCTCAATGTTTGTAGAAGATACTCCAGGGTAAGGCATTTTGATAAACTTGATCTCAGGAGATGTGTCCTTCACAAATGTTCAGTCCTCAGACTACTGAAGAAGCATCTTCCCTCTGCAAGTGTCCCGTCCTCTTTTACTTTGTATATAATAATCATGAATGTCATTGCATTGTATTGAAAAGAATTTAAAAAATCATCATGGTCACTTACATTTTCTGCCTCATATATAAGTAATATACTAAAGCTTATTTTATATTTATCTATGAAAGGCAGCCCTTCTTGTTTGGAAAAGACACATATGCAATTATGATTTGATATTAATACGATGTTTTAGTAGACTCTGCAAATTTCACAAAGTAATTATCTCATTATGTTTATATATAACCAAGACAAAAAAAATTTACTAAGATTATTCAAAGAACTTAATCTTTATAATTAAGTGCTTGCTATTATTTTTATTCTCTTACGTATTACCAAAGCACTCTTATGCTTATCCTTATTATGGCACTCATCAAGCAGTATTATAATTGCATGTTGTTTTAATGTCTCCTCACTAGACTAGAAATATTTCATAGTCAAGAAATTTACAGTCTGTATTCATTATTCTAATCTCTGTGCATTATCTGAGAGAGATAGATGATAGAGAGATGATAGATAGATGTTAGATAGATATAGTAGGTAGATAGATGATTGATAGGTAGATAGTAGATGGATCGTAGGTAGTAGATAGACATAGATAGATAGATAGATGTGAATAGATACGGATTCTGCTCCATGGCTTTAATCCCCAAAGTCCAACAGATGATAATTAAGTTTGATACTTATGATAATCACAGTTAAATTCTTAAATAGAAAAAACAGAAACCAGAAGGTACCTAGGGATAAGGGTAACAAAATTCTTAAAATACTAAAATAGATGCCTCAAGATATCAATTTAAATTCACATAATGTGTTTACAGCAAGTGTTTATAGAGCACCTAAACTGAGGAGGTGCACAAGCAAATGGGAGAAAGAGGAAAATTCTTCTCTAAGGACTGTTGAAACTCATTAATATATATTGAAGACATTGAGAACAAATGTGAAGACAGTATCACTATTTTAAGATGGCGTCAAAAACACTGAATGTCAGACAATGTAACTACAAGTTACCATAAACACTATAAAATATGAAAATGCGAATGGTAAACTTGGAACACTAGAACTGAAGGACAATTTCAGAACACTTTAGTAATCTGCCAGATTTAGAGATATTGTCACTTTCTGTGTCAATGTGACAATATTGTCACTATCTTGATAGTGAAGAGATGAAATTCCAGTACTTGAAGGCATGGAAAGAAATGGACCCCAATCAAAGGGGTTTAGATGCCATTTCTTTTTTTTTTTCCCTATCAGATTCACTACCCTTACAATAAGCAGACATTTCTAGCCCTGCTTTCAAGCCCTCTGCCTAAATGTGGGACTCTTCCTGGTGTTTGGGAGTGGACCATAAAGGGATGCCAGCACCTTACACCTGAAGCTCTTCAGACTTGACTCTTCCTACCAACAGGAGGGGTTATACTAACCCTTCTTCCCAGGTAGAAATTATAGGTCCAAAGTGAGATGCAATTGCAAATGCCTTTTCAACACATTCAGACTGTTCATTCACAATCAAAACAATTGTTAGCATTTACAGTTTAACTTCCTGTGAGTCATTCTTGTGTGCTTGCTGGATTGTGGAATGAAGGAATTCCTTGTTTTCATGAGGCTCCAGTGCAGTCTTGCTTGTTTTTTGTGCTTCCTCCCTTTGCTCTTCATACACACCTGACTGGCACATGTCTGCCTCAGTATCCGGGCTCATTCCATCTTCCTAGCTCATAACTTCCGCCCCTTGCTCTCCAGATATCAGACTCCTACCAGTTCATCCAGGCCCAGGTAACACTCATCCCCTCTGTGAAGCTTCCTGGTCTACCTCTGCCCACCAGAATCGCCCCTTCCTCTGAGTTCTTACAGCGATTACTGTCAGCGAACCGGGCATTTTGAAACACAGCTTTCATTGTAAGGTAACTTTTCATGTATGTCTTATTTTCCTCTGTTAGACAGCAGGTTCCTTAAAGTTAAGGGCCCTATTTGATTTTTTTTTTATTCCGCAGTGTATATATATATTTTCCTTACTAAATATGACCAACAAAGAATTGTCTATAACAATAGATATTGTGGATATTGGAAAGGGGAAGAATATGAACTTTGTACAATGTCATTGTATCACATAAATTAATATTAAAACAAGATACTATACCCATCTCCACCCTCTCAATTACTATTAACAATAGTAATTAACAGTGCTAACCAGACTGTAGTGAAAGGAACACTGTCATCTATTGCCTGTGGCAGTTTGAATTGGTATAATTCTTTTGAAAAACAACGTTAGAATGAATCAAGTCTTAAAAATGCTCATATCCCATGGATCCAGCAATTTTCCTTCTTGTATATATCATTAAAAATTATCCTAAATGTGAAAATATTGCTATACAAAGTTATATGTTATGGCATTATTTATAGTAGGAAAAAAACCAAGAAATACCTAGATACAGGAAAATGGTTATAAACTATGCTACATTCATTGGATGAAATATTTGCCACCATTAATATGTTTTTGAAAATATGTCAATATAAGATGGTGGGAAAAAAGGCATAATACAAAATTAAATATGTATACGTTATAAATATGAATATATATACACACACAATTCTATGATTATAACTGTGTTTATAAAATAGCTGTGTAAAGAATAAGATGAAGATGCATAGAGAGAAATACACATATTGCTACAAGTGGTTTTGCTTGGGGCTATAATGGAACTATAGAAATTTTTTTCTATTTTTTTTAACTGAATTTTATAGATTTTCTTTACACCAATTTTACAATGAAAAAAATTTACTATTTTTTTTGGCATCTACTTTTCTATAACTTGTGCAGTTATGTAGACAATGAGTGGAATAAATTTAGCTGACCAAGCTGGTGATTTTTCAGAAAAGCTTCTTTTTTTTTTTTTGCTAAGCAACATATGAATGCAGAAAAGTTCTTTATTTTGGGATTTATACCAAATTATGATAAATAAGCCCATCTAAGAAATTGAAGAATGCGTTATTATTGGTTAAAAAAGAAAAAGAAAGACTGGTTTATAATCCCCCTTCTAAAACTACTACATGTACAAAGAAATGTTTACAACCTCTGAAGTTTAAATATATTTATTTTTTATTTTCCTGTTTTCTTATCACACATATAAAAATGTGCCCTTCTGGGAAGTAAGTTGTTAAGTCAGGAGATTTTTGTTGTTTATTTTTAATTAAATGCACAATGAGAATAAAAAATTTTTAACTAGAAAACTGTAAATGAATACATCAATGCTTCACATTTGCCTTCAATTAATTTCATATTGCTTTTTTAGAAGTTTGTGAAACACGGCTCTTTGTTTTATGAGTAAATGTTAGAAGCACTCAAGGGAAGGGAGAAGGGCTTGACTCCGGCGTCTGTTGTACCAGCATCTGTGACCAGAAAAATTTTTTAAATGTGGAAAAGATCACTTATGAGACTTGTAGAAATGAACACGAGAGAATGTGAATTTCCAAAGACAGCGGGAGGAGACCGAAGGCGCCTGTGGCCGCGCCTGGGAAGCAGCAAAAACAGCAGCTCCTGTGGGTATTCATGCAGCCTGACAATCGCCACCTAGAGCCTATCTTTGAAGAGATACGGTGGAAACTGAAACCAGATTATTGTCCAAACTACAGGTATTCTGTGAAGATACAAAACTGAGGTAAAACAGGAATTTGTCGTTGCAGCAGAATCTCTATTCTCTCATGTGTATCATTTGGCCTCTAGTGCATATGTAACACCAGGATGATGGCAAAGAGTTTCTTAACAGCTTTCTGGCTTCAGAAAATATTTGTTTTCAATCATGCCTCCTTGACTGTAACTATTTAAAAAAAAAAAAACTTTAGATAACAATTACTATTCCCCAAAAGCTAACCTCTATCCTGACTTCAATCACAATAGATGATTTTTGCCTGTTTTTAACTTTACACACACACACACACATATACACAAATATGTAATCATATGTTTCTTGGTGTGATTGGCCTCTTTTGTTCAACAGTTTGTCAGACCCATCCATCTGTTGCGTGTAACAATAGTTCATTCTTTTCAATGTTGTATGATGTTTTATTATATGAATATTCCACAATTTTTTTACGATCCTACTATTGATGGACAATGAGGGATGTTTTTCTTGCAGTTTTGACTTATTACAAATAATTTTGCTATAAATGTTCTTGTACATGTCTTTTGGTGAAATACGTTTGCACATCTGTTGAGTATATGACTGCCAATAGAATAGCTGTGACATAGGTATGTTTATGCCCAGTTTTAGTAGACATTGGCAACGAGTTTTCCAAAGTAGTTGTAATAATTTGCACTCTCAAGCACCAGTTGCTCCACATCCTTGTCAACACTTGGTATTGTTAATCTTTTTAATGTTAGCCATTCTGGTGGGAGTGGAATGGTATCTCATTGTGGTATTAATTTGCATTTCTCTGATGAATAATAAGGTTGAGTACATTTTAATATGTCTATTGTATATTTAGATATTCTCCTTTTGTAAAATGTCTGTTCCAGTTGTTTGCCTACTTTTCTATGGATTCTTTTTCCTATTGATTTATAAAAGTTCTTTATATATTATAAAGACAAGTCCTTTGTCAGATACATGTAGTACAAACCTCCTGTTATATTTATCTATCACAAATTTCTTCTCCCACTCTGCTACTTTCTTTTTTACTCTCTTTTTAGTATCTTTTGATGAATAGAAGTTCTAAATCTTAATATAGTCCAATTCATAAATCTGTTTTTATGTATAGGCTTTTTGTGTCCTATTTAGGAAATCTTCAACTATTCCAAGGTCATGAAATCATTCTCCTTTATTTTTATTTAGAGGTTTTATTGTTTTGCTTTTTACATTTATATCTATGATCCATCTTAAATTAACTTTTGCATATGGTGTGAGATAGGGGCTTACATTAATTAAATAATTATATCAAAATGGCTATGCTTTCATCATTGTAACTCAATGTCACTCTTTTCATAAATCTAGTAATTGCATATGTCTAGTTTTCTTTCTATTGGTCATTTGTTTGTTTGTGTGCCAATATCATATCACTTACTACAGTTTTATAGTAAGTTTTAATATCTTGTAGTGTAAGTCCTCCAGCCTTGTTTTCATTTAGATTATCTTTTAGTTTTTCTCAGCTCATTATATTTCCACATAAATTTCAGAATCAGCTTGTCAATCTCCAAAGAGAAATAGTCTGCTGAGATTTTGATTGGGGTTGCATTGAATCTATAGATCAGATTATGGATAATTGGCATTTTCACAAGAGCACTGCTTCCTAGAGGCGTTACATATATTCATTTATATACGTTTGTAGGTGTTTGATGTTTATGGATACTATTATACATGGTATGGTTTAAAATTTATATATACATATATATAGTTTTGTATATTGACCTTGTAATTTATCTCATAGTCAGTGACCCTGCTGAGTTGACAAATTAATTCTACTTCTTTTTCTATAGATCTCTTTGGATATTTTTATGTACACAATTGTGTTGATTTCAAATAATTAGTTCTATTTCTTCCTTTTCAATCCTTATAACCTTTATTACCTTTCCTTGCCTATTGCACTACCTAGGATCTTCAGAATAATGTTAAATAGAAGTGATGGTCCCAAAATTAGGGGGAAAGCTTTAAACATTTTATCATTGAGTATAATGTTTGCTATAGACTATTTTGTAGGTACTCTTCATAAAAGTACAGGAGTTTCCTCTGTTCCTAGGCTTCTAGAAGAAGTTCTAATTTTCCTTACTAAAAGAAAAACCTCTGAGTATTGAATTTCATCAAATGCTTTCTCTATATCTATTAAGAAAATCCTTTTACTTTACTTTTTACTTCTATGAATATGGTGAATTACATTAATTGAATTTTGGATGTTAAATGATTTTTCATTCTTGGAACAAACCTAACATTGGCGTGTTTTTCCTTTCTTGTAATATCCTTGTCAGGTTTTATTATCAAGTTGATGCTGGCCTAATAGAAAAAGTTAAGGAGTGTTCATTCTTTTTCAATTTGCTAGAAGAGTTTAGTAAGGTTGGTGTTATTTCTTCCTTAAATATTTAGGGAAACTCCCCAATGAAGCCATTTGAGTCTGGATATCTCTTTGCAAAAATTCTTCAAATTACAGATTCAATTTTATTATTTGACCTAGTACTATTGAGGTTTTGTATTTCTTCCTGTGTCTTTTATGGTAAGTTGTTTTATGGTAATTTTTCAAAAGTTACTTGGATTAGGTTCTAACTACCTCTCACCTTCAATGTGGTTATGTTATTTATTTGAAATACAGTAAGATCATTGTTTTTGTCTCTATTCTATTTGGGGTCACTCTCATCTCTTTTTGTTTGTTTTTTTGAGTGTGTGAAATATTAATATGGTTCTAAATGTTAGATTTATGGAAAAAAGTTTTTTTCAAAGAATTATCCTTTCTCCCATTCCTTCTACCCTATTCCCATCCCTTTATCCCCTGTATCTTTCTTACACAAAATGTAGCATATTTTTATTACACAAAAAGTAGAATATTATATTCTTTTGTACTTTGATTCTTTCATTTAACAATATATTCTAGAAATCACTCCATATCAGTTCAGAGATCTCTCATTTTCTTTTTTTATAGCTGCATAGTTGCATAGTACTCCATTTTGTGGGTGTATCAGGTTTATTTAACCATTTTCCTATGTATCAGCATTTTGGTTGTTTCAAATATTTTGCAATTACAAACAATGTTGCAATGTGTTTTTGTATTGTAGGAGGTTGATCCTAAGGGTAAATTCCTAGAAATGGGATTGCTAGGTAAAAAGGTAACTTTATGTGTAGTTTTGTCATATATTTCCACATTTCCCTCCCAAAGTATTGTACCCATTTGCATTCCCACCAGAAATGTATGAGCGTATTTGTTTTCACACAGTCATGCCAACAGAATGTGTTGCCATACTTTTTAGTTTTTGTCAATCTGATAAATCATAGGTGATATCTTTGTGTGATATTTTAATTTGCTTTTTTTTCTGAGTAAGACTGAATATCTTTAAGGGTCATGTGTATATATACATATATATATATATATATATATATATATATATATAGTGCAAATTGACTATGTCTTTTGCCCATTTTTCTATCAAGTTTTGGTCTTTTCTGCCTCAGTTTTTGACAGTTCTTTCTATATTAGCAATATCATCTCTTTGTATTATGCTGTAAATATTTTCTCCCATTTTGTCAGATCTTTTATTTATTTATAGGAGTTCTTTTTCTTGCCATGTAATTTGAAAAACTTTTTGTAATCAAATTTATTAATCTTTTCTTTTGTTACAACTGAATTTTAAGTCATAGAAAACTTCTCCTTTCTCTATATTATAAAAGAATTCACTCATTTTTTTTGTAGTGTTTATATTGCTTCATATTTTCTACATTTTAGATCATTCATCCATGTGGAGTTTGTTCTTGTGTATGGTGTGATATAAAGATATACTTTTATCTTTTTTCCAAAAGTCTAACCAGTTGTCCCAGCACCATTTATTAAAAAGTCCATCTTTGCCCCGGTGATTTGCTGTGCTACCTTTACCATAGATTAAATTTCCATTTGTACTTGGTTCTGTGTCTTGACTTTCTATTCTAACATGGTCTGTTTGTCTTTTCATGTGCCTAAAGTACAATGTCTTCATTATAGAGGTTAATAGTATGTTTTAATCAACTGCATTTTAATATTAAAATTGATCATTGGATTAATTTGTTACCATTTTCCCTAAATTATCCAAGAACTCTGTTGTGTAGGAGGATGGGGTCAAGTTTGTTGTTAATCAAACCTAAATATTCTGGTCATGTTTCCAAATATTAGGTGAAGAGAAAGCTGGGAAATCTGATCGTGTCCCAGATTTTTGCTGTGGTCTTTGGATAAAGGTCAGATGCTGCTGCTGAGACATGGCCTCCTCCGTTCCAGCGCCTGTGCCTGCTGCAGTGATGCTGCTGCTGATCCAGAGCTGGGTCAGCTGCAGTTTCCTTAAAAGAGTGTGGTTTTGTACTGTTGGAGGTGTCCCTTCAGGCAGAGTTCACAGAATTGAGATTTCTGACTCAAAATGTAAATGAGTACGTAGTTTTGTTAGACATTGACAAATTCTATTCTAAATGGTTATACCAGTTTGCATTCCCTCCAGCAATGGGTGAGAGCATTGTTTTCCCACAGCCTTGCCAATAGAAATACATTTTAAATATTTGCCAGTGCTATGGTCTGAATGTTTGTGTCCCCCCAAATTCACACGTTGCAATCCTAATGCCCAATCCAATGGTATTTGGAGGTGAGGCCTTTGGGAGGTGAGGGCAAAGCCGCCATGAATGAGATTAGTGCCCTTATCAAAGAGGCCCAGGAAAAATCCCTTACCCCTTCCATCATGTACGGTTACAGCGAGAAGATGATCTCAGTGGGGAAGCTGGGCTTTACCAGACACCAAATCTGCTGGCACCGTGATCTGGGACTTCCCAGCCTCCAGAACTGTGAGAAATAAATTTCTGTTGTTTATAAGCCATCCAGTCTACGGTATTTTGCTATAGGAGCCCAAATGGACTAAGACGGTGAGTCTGACAGGTGAGAAATGGTAACGCTTTGCTGCAGTATTACCCTCTTTAGATGGGGAACTGGATAGCCAGCTTACACCCCAGAACGCAGTGTAAGTACATTATGCCAGACTCCCCTCACTGCCTGAAGCATCCCCCCAAGAGGCCCTTTGTGACCTCTCCTGCTAGCGAAACTTAGGCAGGAATATCCCAGCCCAACAGGGAGGACCTTATCATAATGAACCTCAAAAGGTAAGTGGTTACTGGGCCCAGCCCTATGGCTGAGTGGTTAAAGATCCACAGGCTCCACTTTGGGGGCCCAGGTTTGTGGGTTTGGATTCTGGGTGTGGACCTACTTCAGTCACCAGCCATGCTGTGGCGGTGTCCCACATACAAAAAAATAGAGGAAGATTGGCACAGATGTTAGCTCAGGGCTAATCTTCCTCAATCAAAAAAAAAAAAGAGGAGGACTGGCAACAGATTTTAGCTCAGGGCGAGTCTTCCTCAGCAAATAAATAAATAAATAAATAAAAGGTAAATGGTCATAATCTCCATCCCATTTCTCCGAAGGAATTGATGTCTTTGCAAAATTGCTTAACCCCTACTCACTTACTAGCTCATAAACCAAGAAGTACCAAGAAAGGAAGATTTTATAAACCACACAAGCTCCTGATATACCCTTGTACCAGGGAAGTGACTTGTCTTTCATTGACAGGAACAAAAGGGACAATCTCCCGGCTTTCTCTTGAAAAAAGACACTTATGTCCACTAGGAGAGAGAAACAGCAATGGACATTAAATTGATAGCTTCTCAAAGTTCCAATTTCCTGATGATTCCACTGGCCCCAAAGACGCCATCTCTAGGAAAGCTTTTCCAAGTGCCAGAGAATGCCCCAGCCTGGGGTACCTCTGGGTTTAAGTATTACCCTCCAAGAAGCTTGATCGGCAACTCCCAAGCAGCCTTGGGTATAGACAGTTTAATTACGAAATCACTGGCTGATGTCGGAGGAAATGATGGAACTTCTGAGGAACTGGGTGTCATATCCACTGCTAATACCTGCCCTCAGCACGTCAGACTCCTCTAATGTAGAGATTTGCCTGCTGGCACAAATGCTGAGCTTTTCCCCTACTCTACGTCAAGGCTCTAGGGCCTCAGGTGTTACTCTCTTCAATGGAGGAGCAGGGCAGGCTTTTTGTTCCCTGACAGGAGTGGCACCACCCCCTGGCTCTCCCCTATCCTACTCAGCCAGCTACAGACCCCTGGCAACCCTGTGGGAGCTGACCTATTTAACCTCATGCTCTGATACAGCATTCCTGATGCTCAGAAGACGCTGAGGGATTGGAACAGCACACAGTACTTCTATAAACAAACAATCCTAGAATGGACTCCTCCACCTAACAAGTGAACACCTTCCCCCGGGAGTTTTTTAATAGATAAAATAGTGGAGGAAAGAGGCTGCAAGGAAGAAAAGGAGGGAAGTTTACAGATGTGTTGTGATATAATGCCTTCTAAATCCGCTGGTAGTCAGGCATAGTGGCCATCTGCCTAGTCTATTTCAATTCTGATTAGTTATTTATTACTTATTAAGTGTCCAGTTGATAGAAGAGCTGAAATCTTTAAATCATCCAATATTCTTGCCATCTGTGAAGTTTTTGTAGTTTGGCAAAAGGGACAATAAAACCAATGGCAAAACTGAGAAATTTAAATTATTTAGATATTTTAATTATCTCTATGTCTACTTCCAAATAGCTGTGTTCTGTGTAATTTAAATGATTGTGCAGATGTAAAGCATGACACTGACCAGCTACTCTTTTTGTACACAGTTTGAATCCCACAGATTAATAGATCAGCTTCTCAAATAATGAAAAATCAACATAACATAAGCTAAATATCTGGCACATAGTAACCATTCAAATGGTCTTTGAGGGAGCTAGAATTTTAGGAAAAATCTTATGTGTAATTTCATACATACCTTTTCTGGGGAGAGAGTCCATCATCATTTTCAATGGACTATTATCCCCAAACTGTTTAGTAACAACCAAACAAAGTATGGCATTTCTTTTAATCTGTATTAAATATTACACACATATGAAAGCTATAGTCCTTCCATTATGCAATCTCATACTTTTCCTAAATAAATAACATGGTCTTTGCTGTAATTTTAATGACTATTTAAAGCAATGAAAACAAAAATATATATAAATGTTAATTTAGCATATTAATAACGTCTGAGCATTATCTATTTTGCTTGAAAAAAAATTCTTGTCCATTTTTTTTAACAATAAACAGTTTTCTTTTCTCTTCCTAGTGGTGCTTCTTTCTAAGGATATCCACTTTAGGAAAAATGTAAATTTTCACAAATATGAACTGAAAGAGATTTTTAACTTTTTAAAAAGTTTCTATCAATCATCATACTGTTTGGGGAGTACTAAGCCTATATGTTGAAAAATTCAGATCTTCTTATGTATCAAGTGTTTATTTAAAAAATAGGCCATTAGGAGTGACGTCAGCATCATGGCGGAGTGAGATTCCCTCTTTCAATCTCTGCCCCCTACAACACAATGAAAACATCATTCACATTCCAACAGAGCTCAATCAAACACTACGAAGGACTTCTGAGAAACCCCTGCTGCCATACATCGGACGGTGGAGGTGCGGGAAGCCCAGGAGGACGGGAGGAGAGGTAGGAGGTTGTACTCCCCTTCCCCAATCGATCGGCAAAGACAGCGCGGTTCGCAGACAGAGGGGGGAGGGGCGGCCCACAGCGGGGGGAAAACTATCGCCATCCAGGTGCTCTCACAGACTGTCACGAGATCCCCACTGGGAAGCAACAACAGACTGTTTAGGGGGTATAGCAAACACCCTAAGAGAGCCAGAAAGGAAACCCCCGGGTCAAGCAGGAGAAAGAGAGGACCCCCTCCCCCCACACACCCGGCGTTTCAGCATAATCCCTCCGGGGGCTGCAGCCGCCTCAGAGCAAACCGCTTGCAATCTCCATCTGGTGGCAGCAAGGGGAAACTGCAGGACCAAATTATCATGAGGGGAAAAAATAAGGATGTCCCCGTCGGATCATTGCGACAATTTGCCAGGGCTACAGACCAAAAGGAAAATGACAAACCCCAGAAACCAACCCTGAAGGCACAGAATTTGATAACCTGAATGACAGAGAATTCAAAATAGCTATCATAAACAAACTCAATGAAATACAAGAGAACACACAGAAACAAATCAACGAATTCAGGGATTATGTCACAAAAGAGATTGAAACCCTAAAGAAAAACCAATCAGAATTATTGGAGATGAAAAACAAAATCAACGAGATAGTGGAAAAAATGGAGTCTTTAAAGAGCAGAACTGACAATATGGAGGAACAAATTAGCACTATTGAGGATAGCCACGCAGAAATGCTCCAGATAGAGGAGGAGAGAGAGCTAAGACTAAAAAGAAATGAAGAAATTCTTCGAGAAATATCAGACTCAATGAGGAAAAGCAACATAAGGATAATAGGTATTCCAGAAGGAGAAGAAAGAGAAAAAGGAGCAGAGAGTTTGTTCAAAGAAATAATAGCTGAGAACTTCCCCAACCTAGGGAACGAGAGGGAAATAACAGTGAATAAATCAATAGATCACCTAAATATATAAACAGGAATAAAAAATCATCTCACCACATAGTAGCAGACTTGAAGAATACCAGTGACAAGGAAATAATATTGAAGGCAGCTAAACAAAAAAACCAAATAACATACAAAGGAAACCCCATCAGGCTCTCATCTGATTTCTCAACAGAAACTCTACAGGCTAGGAGAGACTGGAATGATATATTCAAAATCATGAAAGACAAAAACCTTCAGCCGAGAATACTTTATCCACCAAAAATATCCTTCAAATATGATGGAGAAACAATAACTCTCCCTGATAAACAAAAGCTAAGAGAGTTCGTCACAAGACCCCCACTACAAGAAATGCTCAAGAAGGCCCTTAGGCCTGAAAAAAAACAAATGAGAAAGGGGATACAAAGATTTCAGCAAGGAGAAAAGCAAGGAGACTAAACCAGAACAAACTACAGTTGGATAACATCAAAAATTAATTCAAGCTCATCACTGTAAACATACACTCACCACACAAGATGGAATAAAGAGATAACAAATAAGCAGGGGAAGAGGTAAGGGATTGAATCGACCCAGCCTTGGGAAAAAGGAGGCATCTGAAAATGTACTTTCTTATGCAGGAGATCGCTTATATAAACCGCACGGTAACCACTAAACAAACAACCAGAAGAGAACCACACATGACAAATAAAGAGAAAACCAAGAGAATGAGCATGCAGAAATACCAAATTGAATTTGCAGTCCGAAACACAAGGGACAAGAAACGAAGGAAATGCAAAAGAACCAGAAGATGAACAATAAAATAGCAACATTAAACCCTCATATATCAATAATCACTCTAAATGTAAATGGATTGAATTCTCCAATCAAAAGACACAGAGTGGCAGGATGGATTAAAAACCAAGATCCAACAATCTGCTGCCTCCAGGAAACACATCTCAGCTCTAAAGACAAACACAGACTCAAAATAAAAGGATGGAAAACAATACTCCAAGCTAATGGCAAACAAAAGAAAGCAGGAGTAGCCATACTTATATCAGACAAAGTAGACTTCAAGATAAAAAAGGTAATGAGAGACAAAGAAGGGCAATGTATAATGATAAAAGGGATACTTCACCAAGAAGACATAACACTTATAAATATCTATGCACCCAACACAGGAGCACCAAAGTACATAAAACAACTGCTAAAAAACCTAAAAGGAGATATTAACAATAACACAATAATAGTAGGGGATCTTAACACCCCCCTTACATCAATAGATAGATCATCCAGACAAAAAGTCAATAAGGAAATAATGGACTTAAATGAGAAACTAGACGCAATGGATTTAATAGATATATACAGAGCACTCCACCCAAAAAAAGCAGAGTACACATTCTTCTCAAGTGCACATGGAACATTCTCAAGGATAGACCATATATTAGGAAACAAGGCAAACCTCTATAAATTTAAGAAGATTGAAATCATTACAAGCATCTTTTCTGATCATAATGCTGTGAAACTAGAAATCAACTGCAAGGAAAAAACTAGGAAAGGGACAAAGATGTGGAGACTAAACACCATGCTACTGAACAACCAATGGCTCATTGATGAAATTAAAGGAGAAATCAAAAGCTATCTGGAGACAAATGAAAAGGAAAATACACCATACCAACTCATATGGGATGCAGCAAAAGCAGTCCTGAGAGGGAAATTCATACCAATACAAGCTCACCTTAACAAACAAGAAAAATCCCAAATAAATAACCTTAAATTACACCTAATAGAAATGGAAAAAGAAGAACAGACAAAGCCCCGAATCAGCAGAAGGAGGGAAATAATAAAAATCAGAGCAGAAATAAATGAAATTGAAACCAAAAAAACAGTAGAAAGGATCAATGAAACAAAGAGCTGGTTCTTTGAGAAGATAAATAAAATTGACAAACCCTTAGCCAGACTCACTAAGAAAAAAAGGGAGAAGACTCAAATAAATAAAATTAGAAATGAAAGAGGAGAAATTACAACAGACACCACAGAAATGCAAGGGATTTTTGGGGAATACTATGAAAAACTCTACGCCAACAAATTGGACAACCTAGAGGAAATGGACAAATTCTTGGATGCGTACAACCTCCCAAAACTGAATCAAGAAGAAATAGAGAATCTGAACAGACCAATCACAAGTTAAGAGATTGAAACAGTAATCAAAAACCTCCCAAAAAATAAAAGCCCAGGACCAGATGGCTTCCCTGGAGAATTTTATCAAACATTCAAAGAAGATTTAGCACCTATCCTTCTCAAACTATTCCAAAAAAAAGAGGAAGATGGAATACTTCCCAACACATTCTATGAGGCTGATATCATGCTGATACCAAAGCCAGACAAGGACAATACAAAGAAGGAAAACTACAGGCCAATATTACTGATGAACATAGACACAAAAATCCTCAACAAAATATTGGCAAACCGAATACAGCAATACATCAAAAAGATCATACACCACGATCAAGTGGGATTTATACCAGGGACACAGGGATGGTTCAACATCCACAAATCAATCAACGTGATACACCACATTAACAAAATGAAGAATAAAAACCACATGATCATCTCAATCGATGCAGAGAAGGCATTTGACAAGATCCAGCATCCATTTATGATAAAAACTCTCAACAAAATGGGTATAGAAGGAAAGTACCTCAACATAATAAGGGCCATATATGACAAACCTACAGCAAACATCCTACTCAATGGGGAAAAACTGAAAGCCATTCCTTTGAGGACAGGAACAAGACAAGGGTGCCCACTCTCACCGCTCTTATTCAACATAGTACTGGAAGTGCTGGCCAGAGCAATTAGGCAAGAAAAAGGAATAAAAGGACTCCAAATAGGCAATGAAGAAGTGAAACTCTCACTATTTGCAGACGACATGATCTTATACATAGAAAACCCAAAAAATTCCATCGGAAAACTACTAGAAACAATCAACAACTACAGTAAAGTGGCAGGGTATAAAATCAACTTACAAAAATCAATTGCATTTCTATACACTAATGATGAACCAACAGAAAGAGAACTCAAAAAGACAATCCCATTTACAATTGCAACAAAGAGAATATAATATCTGGGAATAAATTTAACCAAGGAGGTGAAAGACCTATACAATGAAAACTATAAGACACTATTGAAAGAAATCGAGGAGGACATAAAGAAATGGAAAAATATTCCAT
Source organism: Tapirus indicus (assembly GCA_031878705.1). Taxonomy (NCBI): domain Eukaryota; kingdom Metazoa; phylum Chordata; class Mammalia; order Perissodactyla; family Tapiridae; genus Tapirus; species Tapirus indicus. Next base: position 9,475,997 of record CM062933.1, read on the forward strand.
GCACATGGATTGGAAGAATAAATATAGTTAAAATGTCCATTCTACCTAAAGCAATCTACAGATTCAATGCAATCCCAATCAGAATCCCAATCTCATTCTTCACGGTAATAGAACAAAAACTACTGAAAGTCGTATGGGGCAACAAAAGAGCCTGAATAGCTAAAGCAATTCTGAAAAAAAAGAACAAAGCTGGAGGCATCACAATCCCTGATTTCAAAATATACTATAAAGCTACAGTAATCAAAACAGCATGGTACTGGTACAAGAATAGACACACAGATCAATGGAACAGAATTGAAAGCCCAGAAATAAAACCACACACCTATGGACAGCTAATCTTCGACAAAGGAGCAAAGAACATACAATGGAGAGAGGGAACTCTCTTCAATAAATGGTGCTGGGAAAATTGGACAGCAACATGCAAAAGAATGAAAGTAGACCATCTCCTATCGCCATATACAAAAATCAATTCAAAATGGATCAAAGACCTGAAAGTGAGACCTGAAACTATAAAACTCCTGGAAGAAAATATAGGCAGTACACTAATTGAGATTGGACATAAAGGGATCCTTTCAGATTCCATGTCTACCCACACAAGGGAAACAAAAGAAAAAATAAACAAGTGGGACCTCATCAGACTAAAGAGCTTCTATAAGGCAAATGAAACCAGGATCAAAATGAATAAACAACCCACCAGCTGGGAGAAAATATTTGCAAATCATTTGTCTGACAAGGGATTAATCTCAGTAATATATAAAGATCTCATACAACTGAGCAACAAAAAAACAAACAACCCGATCAAAAAATGGACAGAGCATATGAACAGACATTTTTCCAAGGAAGAGATACAGATGGCCAATAGACACATGAAAAGATGTTCAACATCACTAATCATCAGGGAAATGCAAATCAAAACTACACTGAGATATCACCTTACACCGGTTAGAATGGCTATAATCACAAAGACAAATAACAACAAATGCTGGAGAGGTTGTGGAGAAATGGGGACCCTCATTCACTGCTGGTGGGAATGTAAACTGGTGCAGCCTCTATGGAAAACAGTATGGAGAGTCCTCAAAAAATTAAAAATAGAAATACCGTATGATCCAGCAATCCCACTCTTGGGCATCTACCCAATGGATGTGAAATCAACCATCACAAGAGGCGTATGCACCCCTATGTTCATTGCAGCCTTATTCACTATAGCCAAGAAGTGGAAGCAACCCAAGTGTCCCTCAACTGATGATTGGTTAAAGAAGATGTGGTATATACATACAATGGAATACTACTCAGCCATAAGAAAAGACACAATTGTCCCATTTGCAACACCATGGAAGGACCTAGAGGGTATTATGTTAAGTGAAATAAGCCAGAGAGAGAAGGACAGACACTGCATGAACTCACTCATATATGGAATATAAGTGAACACACGGACAGAGAGAACTGATTGGTGGTTACTAAGGGGAAGGGAGGTGGGGGGGGCACAAGGGGTGAAGGGTTACATCCGCAAGGTGACGGACAAACAAAAATGTACAACTAAAACCCCACAGTGTTATAAACTAAGACATCAATAAAAAAAAAATGGAAAGAAAAAAAAATAGGCCATTAAAGTAACAGATGAGTATGAAGATGAATTATGAGATACCTATAGAATTTTTTTAAGGAACTATGGTGGTTGGCAAGAAAAAGAGAAGAAACATGATAAAATCTAAAGAATGAGTGAATGTTTAACACTGAAACAGCTCAAGCCCATATAAATTACTTCCCCCCAGAATTATTAATTTAAATTCTAGGCCCTCAAGCAAAATGTCATAAAGTAAGAGAAGCCATGAAGTGCCTCTGGGGATTTAATTCTGACCAACAGAGGAGGACTTGGTGGCAGTGTGGGAGTGACAGAAACAGGGGGAAAAGACCATGTCATCTTGGAGTTCACAAAAGAATGGGAATGAAATGCTGGACATTTCTGGGTGTACATTCCAGATGGACTTAATAGCTGACTTCAAAATGTTCCAGGAAGAATAAGTATATGCCCACAGTCAGAGACACACACGAAAAATGACACATGAAGATCAGAGATCCTGAACAATGAAATTCTGACTCTACATTCAAACAATTCCAGTAAGAGATGGGGTGGGGGTGGACATCGGCAGCAACCAGCACGGCTGCATAGGGAGCTCTCTGACAAGCTCGGGCGTTTAAAGGACACGAGTCAAACGTGGGCAGAAGCCGGTGTGAACAGAGGCAAGGACAAACAACAGCATGAACCGCTGGGAATAATGCAGGGAAGTCCAACACCTTAGTTGAGCAGAGACTTGAGGACCAGAAGCACTGAGGACAACACAATGGTGTCTAAAGCACTTGATATACATCAAGTAGAGCCAACCGTGGAGCATGTGTTGTTGTTTCCTCCATTTTATAGAGGAGAAAAGTAAGGTGCAAAGAGGTCAAGTAGCTTCTGTGATAGCATAGACCTTTCAAACAGTGGAGCAGAGATTTCAAACCAGTGAAGGACACATTTCTTACCCATGTCTCCTTCCGTGTGGAGGAACATCCTTTAATCCTGGCCTTTCTCCATCTCTCTCACCCTCCACTGTGGTGGCGGAGGAACAAGTACGTGATTCGTGAGCTTGGAAGAGAAAACTGTGCTAACCAGTCCCTTCCTCCTTCTCTGTTGGGAGAGAGCTGCTTCTGCAAACCATGCTCTCAGATGCTCACAGCCTTGAGGTCACTTAGAGGTGAAGGCCTTGCCACCTTGAAGAAGGTCTGCAGTGGTCCAGAACTGCCTGTGACTGACTGTCAAATCCTAGGGTGCAGCTCTAGCTCACCAGCTGCCAGATATGTCACATTCTCCAATATCAGCTCTACCAATCACGCAGATGATATTTTTATTTCCCGTAGGCCTCATTTTTCAGGGGATCCTATTTCTCAGTTGGTTCAGAATACAGACTTCTCAAAGACCTCAAAAAAGCCCTGTTTTGTACAACCTCAAGCCTGAGCTCTCAACCACTTAGCAATACCATTTAGCTTACGTTTGTGTAAGATGGAATAAGGCTTATGGATGACAGAGAAAACTGATAGGTTAGTTTGTGACTACCTTTTCCAGAAAATGGAACATTTTTCTAAATTAGAAATGGCAAAACATGATTAAGAGAACATTGGAAATCAACACAAGAGAGAGGATAGTAAAAGATCCCATAAATTTTTTGAATAAAGTCAATCTTCAGAACCAGAAAAATGATGTTGCAGCCTGATTAAACAGCTTAGATGACCACCTCAGAGCCACTGTCAGTCATAGTTGAGGATTCATGGAGTATGGGAAAATGTCTCCAGAAGACTAGAGATGGGCAAATGTCCCCAGTTTTCCAAAAGTCAAAAAATGGTAAAAGCTCAGAAATTACAACCAGTAGGCTTGACATCAACCCCCAGGAAACTTTTAGAATAGGTTTGTGAGAAAATGATACAATGAAAAACTAGAGTGAAGATGGGTCCGCTAAAAAAAGTAAGTTGCGGGACTGGTCTGGTGGCCCAGAGGTTTAGTTTGCGCTTTGGCAGCCCGGGGTTTGTGGGTTCAGATCCTAGGCGCCTGCCAACGCACTGCTTGTCAGCCTTGCCATGACAGCGTCCCATGGAAAGTAGGGGAAGATGGGCACAGATGTTAGCCCAGGGCCAGTCTTCCTCAGCAAAAAGAGGAGGACTGGCAATGGATGTTAGCTCAGGGTTGGTCTTCCTCACACACACACACACACAAAAGTAAGTTGCTCCAATTCATTCCATTAGCATTTTAGATAAGTTTACTGATGTGTTTATCAAGAAATACTCAAAAATATAGCGTGTCTTTATTTCAGCAAAACAATGGGTAGAGACTTTCATAATGTATTTGATCTGGTGGTGGAAAGGAGATGCATGGTTATATTACTAAATAGCTCGGTAGCTGGAAGATCAATCATAGTGAAGGTGAAGGACATTTGTGGGGTAAATGGGGTACTGGCCTTCTCATCATCATCTTGTACATCCTAGGTATATACAATTTTTGTTTGTCAATTATGCCTCAATAAAGCTGGAAAAAAAAAAAAGTAAATACAACCTTTAAGTAGCATTTAAAGAAGAAACAGTCTCTAATCATGGAAAGAAACATTCCCAGTGCACCCTTCAATAGTCAAACCATATTTTGAGTTTTGTGTGAGATTCCGAATACCACATGTTAAGAGAGATATTGACACACAGCAGCATGTTCAGAAAGCACTGAAGAGAGGGTGAAGATTCTGGATGTCATGTCAATGAGAAAAATGATTGAGAGAACTTGGAAATTTAGTCTGCAGAAGAAAAGACAACAACAAACAGTAGAGTGGTTTTCCAGTCTTCCAGCTGTCTTGGGCCTCAGAATTTCTTGTATAAAATGAAGGGGCTTGAAGCTGATCAGGTGTTTATGATCCTAAACTCTTAAATTATATGCTGCTTCTGTCCGAACATTTGGAAAGTCATAGAAAAGGACTGAAGAATCTATCCCTCTTACTGAAAAAGACAGAATCAGAGTCGATGGGTACCTGCTACAAAGAGGTAAATTTTTTACTAAACACTTAGATGTATCCTAAAAGAATGGGGTGCTGATAGCTAGTAAGCAGACTAACAATGGAGATATTATGCAAGCAGTGGGTGGATGATGACGATGACGATGATAACAGTGATGTTTATTATATTTATATTTAATTGTTATTATTATCATTACAATATATTAAATGTCAACTATATGCCAGTTTCTGATAGGGGAACTTTACATATGTCATCACATGTATGCATGAGCTTCTGAGAGAACTGCTACAGTAGAGAATTCTTCAGTGGCTGGGAAGATGGTCTAGACTTTGGAGGACTTGATAAAACACAGATTGCCAGGTCCTCCTGCCAGAGTTTCTGGTGCAGTAGGTCTAGGGAAGATCCCCAGAATTTGCATTAACAAGTTCTCAGGTAATACTGATGCTGCTGGTTCAGGAACCACACTTTGAGAACCACTGAGATTATCTCCAACTTTCATTTCAATGCTAAGACTCCAAGTTTCAATAATTACCTTAACCTTTCTTCACGAGAAAAAAAGAGGTTCCCACTCCCCCAAAGCAAGAACTTAAAACAGCAAAATAATTTTAAAAAACTCAGATCACTGAGAAATACCAATTAGTTTAACCACTTAGGCCACTGTGCCCCACCTTTCCTCACTTCTTTCTTAAAATGCTGGTTTTCTTTTTTTTTTAAGTAGAGTTAAAATGCACTTTCTAAATGGGCAGAGGAAAAAGCAAACTTGTCTTTCTTTGCCTCGATTCTACTTCATTATACAACTTCAGACTCTCATTATTGTTATCTCCCAGGGTCTGAGCATTAATGAAATTAAATTTGAAAAAAAAAAAACCTAATGGTATAAAAGAAATCATTACCAGTATTATGTAATGTTGTTAAAGTGCTTCAAAATTCCAGAAACATAACTTTTTGGCTGAGAGTAAACATGGGAGTATTTGGAGATGAGAGGGAGGGGGGTGTGTGTGTGTGTGTGTGTGTGTGTGAGGAAGACCAGCCCTGAGCTAATATCCGTTGCTAATCCTCCTCTTTTTGCTGAGGAAGACTGGCCCTGGGCTAACATCATGCCCATCTTCCTCTACTTTATATGGGACCCCGCACAGCACGGCTGACAGGCAGTGCGTCGGCGGGCGCCCGGGATCCGAACCAGCAAATTCCGGGCTGCCAAGCGCGAACTAAGCCACTGCGCCACTGGGCCGGCCCCTTCCTTGTTATTTTTTAATGCTTTCATTATTTGGATTTGCAGCACCCCAGGGGTCTTTAGCTATTTCAAGAGGTGTCATGAAATTCTGAAGTTTCTCAAAGTAATATTTTAAGTCACTTTAATTGAAAAAATACATATTTTCTGTACAGAAATTTTCCAGAGTGGTGAAAGGGACAAAGGGAGATGTTTAGAATCGAAATAAACATCAAAAAAAAAAAACCCTGGAAGTTGCTCATATTGTATTTAAACTTCCGTTCTGTGCTGGTTCCCAAGTGAATTGCAAAGTGGTTGCATTCTGTGCCCACAGAGATTTGGCATCTAAATCAAACATAAAACGCCCCACATATTTTGAAATGAAAAAAAACACCCCATTTTCAGGCAATTCTCAATTATCTCATTAACAGGTTGCTTACGATGGCTGGAAGCCCTAATGACCGTTTCTCTTTGAGCCTGTTACTGTGCTGAGAGGTGAACCGCTGGTTTCCTGCTCGTCCTCAGAACGTCACTCAATGTGAAAAATGCCGCTAAGAGGAGCCAAGGCCCTTTTGCAGAAGAGTTTCCTTCTCAAATCATGCAAAGTCTCTTTTCTCTTAAAACTGTTTCTAGTTTTGGATATGAAAGGGCTTCTGGAGTTGTAGGTCAAAAGAGAGAGCTGAGATATTAACATGATAATAACGCCGATTGGGTGCTAACAAAAAATTATTTGATTTTTAAAACTAATGAGGCTCTGCTAATTGTCTGTATCTGAGAATGAGATGAGGCCCACATCCTTTTTTAAACACCAGTGACACCACCTGTTTTGTTCTCTATTACATGAGCAGCAGATGGGCAAGGGACCATCTCAGATACCGAGGACTGGCTGTAGGCTCTGATTCAACAGAGCCTTCGGAAAGGCCTGAACTCCCGGTTTAGCTCCCCCCATTCCTCAGGTCCACTTCAGGTAACTTCCACTGGCACTGGACTCATCACGGCTGCCCAGTTCTCCCAACTCCAGTATTTCTCAACCCTTTAAACCGACGCCAACTTTTCATAAATATAAACATCTCATTCACACTTCCCCCAGAAATTCTAACATGTCCCTCAGGATTAGGGGAGTGGAAACTTCAGTTAGAAATCTCTGTATTTTCTTTGTAACCTAGCAGCAAAAAAGGTGTGGTTGTGTTTTGTTTTCTGAAGTTGGCATTATAAAAGTAACAGTTTTGTTATATTTTTATAAAATACAAGTGAATTATGAGATTGATTGTGTCTTCTCAAATTTTTCACTTGCCTCCTCCCACCCCATCCTCTACCTCTCAGAGATTCTGGTATTTCTCTTAGAGTCCATTCCTTCAGTTAAGGGTAAGCATGGGAGTATTTGAATTTCTTGTCATTACCAGGACTGGATACATAACTTGTGGGGTCCAGTACAAAATGAATATGCAAGGCCCCTTGTACAAAAATTATTAGGAATTTCAAGATAGCAACAACAGAGCATTAAACCAAGGGTGGGCCTTTCTAAGCTCAGTGTCCTGGGTGACTACACAGAGGGCACTTCATGAAGTTGGTCATAATCATGACTTGTCAGCTTCTGCTACTCTTGTGACTGACCCTTTCTCTCTGTGTTTCCTAACAGTAACAATCTGATATGCTGAGATAAGCATTTCATTCTAGGATGTGTCACTGGTTGCTGGCAACCCTACTCATTGGAGCACCCTTCGTCTGTTAAGTATGTCAGGACCAAGCAGTTGTGTGTGACCCGGGTGAGGGGGTTGGGATGGGGGTACAGAATGGATCTTCTAGCACAGGACATGGCCACCAATGCAACAGGGACAGTGGATGGGGCAGTTTTCCTTAGGAGGGATGTGGGTAGGCAGGCCATCATTGACATTGTTAGTGCAAAATATAACACGCATTTTCAATTTGAGCCTGACTTCTCTGGATGTAAAATGGAGTCATAATATCTCAGAGGATAGTGTAGGGGGGGAAAATGAGATAGTGGCCTAAACAAACGGAATATAAAGCCATAACAAATCATTGTTAATTGCCATCGCAACTAAGGGAGCTTACACATAGTGGAACCTGATTTAATATCTCAAACAACCTGACACTCAGAAACATATGTGTGTATGTCAGGCTGTCAGGGCGTTGTTTTGTGGCGTGTGCTCAGGATGATTATTACTGCGACCTAAACAACACAGACTCCATGTACTGAGGGCAGACACACACCAGGGATTGCATCTTTGTTCAGATATACAGAGGAAATTGGTACTAGAACTGAATGGGAGCCAAGGGACAATCTATTTGATAGACTGTGGCTTGTGATATTTCTGTTCTGCTGATGAAAGAACATGTTTCCTTTAGAAAAAAAGAATTTTCTAACATTCTCCTGAGAAATGTTTAAGCTGCCCTTGATTCTGTCAGTAACTAGAAGTGATTGTCCCACTCGGGGTTATTATCACTGTGATCAAACAAGTTCCTCTTCTAGACTTAAAAAACTCATTCTTGTATTTCTTTTTCCTGAGGATTTTTGTCTAATTGATGATCTCCTTCCAATTTAACTACTGGATCTAGTCATGGCTTTTTTAACCCCAGGCCCTACCTTTTGTCGTCCTCTACCCTCTACTTTCCTTCGTCCCATTTAAATTAAACTTTATAATCTGTACAAGAATTTTAGTTGGTAACATTAAGGATTTTGAAACATTAAAGATTTTGAATTCCAACAATAATATCAGTAGCTTTTAATGTTTAGGAATTTTTCCCCTGGGTGTATGTGAGACTGAGTGTGTGTGTGTGCGTGTGTGTATTTAAAGAATACTTAGATTTACAACAGTATAAGAAAAAGTTTAAATTGCAAATGCCAGGAGTTATGCCAAATTTCCACACAGTTCTGTGTGATAAATGATACTCACCAAATTAACTATTACAAAGAAACTTTCACATTATTCAGTTCCTAAAAGGAATCAGGAAAGCAAAAGTCTAAAAAGCAGTGCTTTGGAGAAAAAAAAGCAGCCCATGATAGAGCATTTGAGTTGGCGAGGGTCACTGCTTAGGCTGGGATGCCTGCTTTCCTTGCTCTAGCAGCCCTGGGCAGAGCGGGCACGCGTCTACATAACCCTATCATACGCAGGGTGCTGCTCTCAGCCTTCCTGGTGACTTACATTTGCCAGAAACACCACACTTAGGACACACTTAAAACAGGTTTCCAAAGATTGATGGCAGCCCCAAGTGAAAAAGATTCTACTAACTCCCCTCCAAATACTCATCTGAAGAGCGTGTGTTTATGTGTGTGTGTGTGCCTCTCTGTGTTCGTGTACTTACTCAGCCAGCACACTGTAGAAAACTGGTTTCTTAACACGCGTTTCTAGGCAGAAGCAATTTCAAAACCCCTCAATCTTTTGAATGTCAGCTACTGCACAAATACACAAATCACATACTTAGAGGAAATGGAATTATAAACAGCCTAAGGATATTACTCTTTCCCTTCTTCCCTTCAAAAATCAATTTGGGTCTTTAACTTAGCATTTTGGTACAACACTTTAGGACAAGGAAAGCATGCATAAGAAAAGGAGCATATCAAAATGCCTTAAACAATTCTCAGTGTGGATGTGGGAGGGCTTTCAGCCCACAGATATGCCAGCGCTCTGAGGGGTTCACTGGGAGAGGACATCCTCACAGGTTTTAAAAATCATTAATCTCCTGAAGGACAACATCTAAATATATTTATCATGAAGAGAATTGATATCTTACTTTCCCACCATGTCGGTGAAAGCCCACAGAGTCCTGTCTTAACTGTCAGTTTATCAAGGAAGAGTGAGAAACAACAATTTCCTCTGTGCCCAGATTGGGACCAATGGAATTTTGAGGACTTCCAAACCTTCCCATTTGAATTTTGCATAGAATTTGTAGAACCCTGATTCTTTGATGATCAGAAATTCATTCTGGACTATGGCTAATTGGACTAGATGTTCCATTTTCCTGGGATAGTCATGGTTTCTGCCTGTATCTCAGAATCTCATTTGATTTAGCATTAGTCCAGAATGCATTTAAAAACATTTTTAATGATGTATTGTTATTAATAGTACATTAAAATAAGCCAGGGTGAGTTTGACAGACTTTGATAGAGTTTGATAGATAGTTTTCTCTAGTAGCATGTAAAACACATATGTAGTGATCATAGTTCACACCTTGCATGTGGTTAAATATGAAGGATCACCAGTGATAATTCATCTCTCCCTTTCCAGACTGAATGTAATTAACACCTGCTGTATCAGCAATACTAAATCACTCCAAATTTAGTGACTTAAAATAACAATGGTTTATTATTTTTCATAATTCTGTGGTTTAACTGGGTGGCTCTTCTCCTAATCTCATCTGTGCTTACTCATGTGGCTGCATTTAGTTGGTGACTGGGACAGGTTGGGAGGTCCAAGATGGCTTCACTTATATGTCGGGGGCCTTTGTGCTGGCTGTCAGCTGGCATGCTTTGGTACTCCTCCATGTGGCCTCTGCTGGATTTCTTCATAGCATGATGGTCTCAGGGTTCCAAGGTGAAAGCTGCAAAACCTCCTGTGAAGTCTTAGGCTCCAGAACTCACTCAACATCATATCTACCACATTCTATTGGTCAAAGCAAAACATAAGGTCAACCCATATTAAAGAGAGTGGAAAAATAGATTTCATTTCTCAGTGGAAGAGTGACAACATTTCATTGCAGAAGAACATTTACACAGAAAGGCAGGCTTCACTAGAGGCCATTATTATAATGATCTAATCCACCTTACTTTAAAAGATAGCGTGCACAGCTCTTGCTGATAAATTTCAGTTTGCTTAGATGCAAGTAGGTGGGGACACCCACCTCATTCTATTCTCTAGTGGTGGAGGGAGCAGTATTTGATACTGTTAACCCTGCTGGCCACTGGATGTACCAGTTGGTTGTACCTTGCCCTATATTGAAACCTCTGAGATGCACAAAGCTCCTGAACCTCTATCCAACAGGGTTGCTGAGAAACATGGGCAAAAATAGATCAGGTGAACATAAAATATGCATAAAAAATAGAGGCTGAGCAGTTCTACAAATATTTAACTTTTAGTTGATGCTCTTCTCTTTGGCAATAAATCACTGAAGAAACAATGAGCTTTTAAAAAGTTCATGACTATGATGAATACATAACTTAGACAAAATACTTGTTAACATTTAACACCATTGGGGCCACAGTGACATCACTGACTATTGAAAAGCTAGAAGATACAACCATGGTGAAGAAGTTTCAGTATCTACCTAAAAAAAGAGTAGGATTTTAGAAATACTGTGCCCAAAGATGATGATTTAACACATGAAGCTGTAGATGGGAAGTTTACATAAGACTTCATAAAGTATGACTTTTCATTTAGATCAAATAATTGCTTCGCTCATATATCCAAGTTTTTGTGCACATGTGAGAAATGAAGCATTAATTGTTAATATGTTGGCTCCAGTACTAGAATAAGAAGTGCAAATAGTTAAGTGACACCAGTATGATATCACTATCATCAGATGCTTCAATAGAAAATCAATTAATTCCACAAATAATTTTATGCTTTTTAATCTAATTCATGGAATCATAGTATTTTGGAGTTTCATTCTGTCAAAAATAAAATATATCTCATTACTGTGAATGGGAAATCATTTAAAAAGTTCATCATTGAAGATAAAATTTATCACTTTTGCAGTGGAAATACAAACACAAATTTTGGTGAATAAAGCATCATAGAAAAAACAATATTTTTAGTAAATTAAGAAATCTATACATCAGAAATATACTTGGACTTTGGGGGGGGTGTTCAGAGACGATATTGAAAAACACTTAGCATGGTAATATGCAATTTCTCTTTTGGCTGCCCATCATAAATTGGATTTTTTTGATGTTTGATCCTTCAAAGAATTGATTTTTAAGTCAACCTAATGTTCTACCATGATATTGCAGCTTTTTGAAAATAAGTCTTCTATATTAATTAAGGTTGTATTCTTTTCCAAATCAGTGGGACATCTTCATTTAAATAATCAACAAACAGAATGAACAAAGCTTCAGCTTTTGAAGATTTTTGCAAATTTCAGTTAATAAAAACAAAATTTATAAATAGGAGACATTTAAATATATCCTGCAAAAACAAAAAATAAAAATCAACCAATTAAACCAAAAGAGTTCTAACAGTGTACAAGATATGATTTTGAAATTATATAAGTTACTTTGGAATATCTTGACTTTTAAAAAGAAACTTTTGATTTAGTTTATGTTTTAATTATACAAATTTATATTTTGTACTGGAAGAAAATAAAATTAACAAGACAAGATATTGTAGTATCTAAATTTGGCAAAACATTCAAATGAATAATATTAGAAGCAACTTATAGGTTTGTCTTATAAAAATATTTGTTGAAGAAAGATCCTCTTAAGGGAGGCAAAAAGACAGCACTTGTAGAAGTATTTTGACACAATATAAAAAATATATAATTGGCATTATCCCTCATCTGAGAGAATTTTGTCTCAATTTACCAGTTACATCAGCACCTGAAGAAAGTATTTTCTCTGTTGAAAAGATCATGGTCTATAGAAAAGAATCAATTGAAGATACAATTAACTATAATTTGAAACTGAAGACGTCAGTCATTTTTAAGAAAAAGTAAGACTATTTTGAAAAAAATTTTTTCAGAAAATACTATTAATAAAGAGAATTGGACAAATTATGTAAATACATAATAAGTACTACTACCTGCTTTTGTATTTTTAATGTTCAGGTAATTGATATAAAGAAGTTTTTTGAAATTTTTATTTAATGTATACTGATGTAATATAAGCTAAAATTTGATTTGATTTATAAATAGATTTTAAAATTTATAATAAACAAATTTGATAATAAATATAACAATTATAACAAATTAATAATAAAATATTAGTGTTAAATATATTAAAATTTCATTATAAGTATAAAATATATTTCATGTACATTTATATATACATGAAATCAATATATATTTATTTCAAAATGTTTTAAATATAACTATTTCATAGATCCACTATATAATGAATTTTTGTCCAATAAATAAATATTATAAAAATGATGTATTTTCAATTATTTTTATTGATCTTTTTTAATGTAAAACACATTCTTGGTTTAGACAATGAATTAGTCACTCTATCTATGCTTTTTTTCATGTTTGGTCCGTGGTCGTCTTCAAGTTCATCTCTCTCCCTTTATACTTCTAACAATCAATCCCTACTTCAGGAAACTACTAGTCAATTGTTTCCTTTGGAAATCCACCAGTCTTCATATTTATAATCTGACAAACTCAAACTTCTCCTGCTTCAAGTGTCAGTGTTAGTAGCTTCAAGTGTTACTAAGCATGAAATTGTCTCCAAGGTCAAATGATGTGAAGAGTTAGAGTTCCATGGTCATGCACTAACAGTTATGCTTAGCAATAACAATTATGCAAAGCAATAACCATTATTTGTAATTCTATGTATTGTTTTAAAACTTTTTTGGATAAAAGATATTATATTTCTGGATTTTAGGCATCAATATTTTAACATTGTTAAAAATCTGGCAGACTGCAAATATGGATCATTAGTATTTATAGCATACTTGATTCATATAGCAGTTTCCAAAGATCTCAAAATGATTTCACATACATTAGGTTATTTATCCTCATCATGCCTAGTGAAGTAGATTTTAAAGCCCATTGTGCCTATTCTATTGAGATTAAGTCTCATGTTTCTTGGATTTCTCCAGAAAAGCATGTCTAGTTATTAAAACACTTTTATACATTTTGATCAGTTATCCTGAAAAAACATTAATTTTTATGCCAAAATTATCCAGATAATTCAGGCTATAAAATGGCAGATATACATATAACCTTTTCTCAAATAACTCTGACTAATAGCCTACCCCACTAATAATGCCTAAAAACACATTTGTATTTGACATCTGAGACAATCTACCCTCTCAGTGCCTTCCTTAGTTTTGTTCAATTTATTCCTTAGTTACCTGAAGAAAAACTTCTTCAGGACTTCCATTATATAAGCACTGGTCTTTGTGCTGCAATGATATAACGTGAATCTGAAACTGAATTTAATCTAGAAGGGTTTACAATCTCATGAGAGGGACAAGACATCTACTTTGATAGCTATAGTATTGGTTAGCAAAATGAGACAGAAGAGAAAAATGGAGGAAATACTATGAAAATTTCGATGATGAAGGGCTTACTCCAGCTTGAGATATTAATCAGAAGTCAAACTCATGATTTCCTACTCCCAGTCATCCCTACACTTACCTCTGTAACACTTAGGAGAATTTGGGGGATACAGGTAATAGAAGAAACAATTCAAAATGTTCTAAACAGTAAGAGGATTTGTCACCTCATACAACAAGAAGTCCTGAGGTAGGGACGCTCCAGAAGCAATTAATTCAGTGGCTCAGTGATATCATCCGCATCCCTTTATCTTACCACTCTGTCATTCTCAGCACATCACTAGGTATACCCTTCTGATCCCAAAATAACTGCAGCAGCTTCAGGTATCCCCTTTTTTTCATACAAATATCTGAAGGCAAGAACAGAGACTCCATCTCTCCCTTTTGTGTCTTCATAAGAACTAACAAACCTTTCCCAGACGTGTTCCCTCCCATTAGACTTCCCCTCACATCTCATTGGCCAGAGCTATGTCACATGACCCTTCCCAAGCCAATCACTGGCAGTGATTAAATAGTTACCAGGATCCGCTTAGACTAATTTAGATTCCTTTTCGCTGAGAATAGAGTTATGTAGCAAAAGATGAATGACTAAACAAATTTGGGTCTCTCTTAACAAGAAAGAAATAGGGGTGAGGGAAAGCTTGGGATAGGCCACCAAAAATGTGTTTACAGGACCTCTAAACTTGCTCCTTTTCCTCACTTTCCTATTTTGTTTCTTGGTACCATCAATCTCCCTCTCACTTAATGGACTCAAAATCCCAAACTTGTATTTGAGAAGACTCTTTTCTGTTGTCCCCGTATCTTACTACAAGCATCATAAAGATTAACTCCCCTGTCTTGAAAATGCTTCCCAAGTTCGAGTTCTCACTTTCATGTGCCAGGAATGTCGTAAAACTCTCCTGACTAGGGGGAACATATTAATATATCATCCAAACCAGGATATTTTTGAGATTGAAATAACGTGCCATTAATGATAAGGAAAACAGTATAAACTGGTTGTGTAACTACAATCAATTGTATAAACAAACTGGTTGTATAAACTACAACCAACCCAATGCATGCTTATCACATTCCTAACTCATCTTTTTTGAGTCCAGTTTTCACATTCTCCAATTCAAGTTTACACTGCCACTAAATTACTCTTTCTGGACCCCAGCCCTGATCATACCACATTCCTCTGCAAAAACTTTCAATAGCTTCCCTATACATGTAGAATTAAACACAAACTACTTACCCCAGGATTTAGGGATTTCCCATAGTATGGTCTCAAATTAAAATTTCCTGGCTCGTCTCTCATTATTTTCCAAAATATAAACAAAATCTCAGCTGCATACTACCCTTCAACCAAAAGAGGT
This sequence comes from Tapirus indicus, assembly GCA_031878705.1. Taxonomy (NCBI): domain Eukaryota; kingdom Metazoa; phylum Chordata; class Mammalia; order Perissodactyla; family Tapiridae; genus Tapirus; species Tapirus indicus. Next base: position 9,491,323 of record CM062933.1, read on the forward strand.
TACCCATCATTCTTTGTGTGTCCATCCTCTCCCAACTTCTATATGTTTGCTAATGTGGTTTCTTCCATTTGTAATGCCTTTCCTTTCAATGTCAACATTATACCCATAATTTAAGGCTATAGCAAATGTCTCTTCTCTTTAACAAGTCTTATGTATTTTGTGTTCTTTTATTCATATATCTCTTATGGTTATGGCTATGGTGGCCATGTTTTCAGAACAGGAATCAGAACTTGCAATCTGTCGTGGGTTCTGACAATGGGATGAACCCAAAACTGATTATATGGGGGCTTTTATTAACAGTTGAATTTGCAAGTTTTCCTTACTAAAGGATAGGCTCTGCAGTGGGAGAACATGGGTCTTACCTATCTTGGCATATTGCTTTACGTATACCAGCTTCTCCATAAATATGCTTATATAAATTTCCTCATAAATAGATTACTAGGACCACGTAGCTATCACACATCTCTTCGGTTGGCTTAAAAATCTATTATAACATGAAGATAATAATAGATTTATTTGTTAGAGGGGTGAGAACTGAGTAGATAGAAGACAGGGGTAGGGTAAACTTTTTTCTGTATACACTTTTGGATGTTTAAATTATTTACATGTATTGCTTATTAAAAACTAATTTAAAAGCTTAAAAGTCTAATTGGAAAGTGTGCTCTTTAGTAAAGGGTTTACATTTAATTATTCTTTTTAAACAAATAAAAGGTATGTAGGCCAGAGCCACGTCTTCGTGGGAATTCTGCACATAGAATTTATCAGAGTTGGCAGTATAATGAACAGATATAGTGGAAAAGAGAAACCAATTGCTCTAATAAATATCTGTTATAGATTATTTCACTATAGAAGGATACACTAGAGAATATAAAATCAGACTTGAAAGATGCAGATTTTCTTGGAAAATCTTTATCTTTCTTTGATTAGGATTACATAACCAAAAGGGGGCACCATTAATGGTATCAAAAGACACTAACAACTTCCATTTCATTTGATTTCTTTCCACATTATGCTTTTGAGATGTAATGATTCTTGTAGATCTAATTCATTTGCTTTAACTACCTTAAGGTTTCCCGTTAACGAATAAATTACAATCTGTCCACAACCCTACTGATGGACATCAGGCTTGTTTCCTTTGTCCCCTGTTATAACAATGTTACAATGAACAACTTTGCATATGTCACCTTGTGCCTGTGTGATCGAAGGGCAAGCCCATGGCTAACTGATATCAAGCAGAGAATGCAAGTGTCAGTACCAACTATCTTCTCTTTTCAGGTCCTTCAATGACCTACAGAAGTACCCATTTTCACTTGTACTGGGTTGGCCTGGGAAGGCAGAGAGGCTCTTCCCTCCTACTGTGCCTTCAGAGATCATAGACTCGAATATAATGTCAAATGAACACCCCTCAGCCTCCTATTGACCTTGCAAGAGTCAGGGCTGTTCACACATAGTTTGCCATCTGCCCACATCTGGCATCACTGCCCAACCTTAACACTTCAGTAAGTGTTTTGACACCTTTTTTGAAAAAGAAAAAAAATTATGTGAAAAAACCCCAGAGTTTACTGTGCTTTAGCTGGTTAAATGAAGCATAGTTTAGCAAGAAGGGACAGCTTAAACACATTGGAAATGTGCCACTGTCTTCCTTTGTGACCATAGGAAAGTCACTTGTCTTGCTGTGTTTCCATTTCCTCATTCATGAAATTAAAGGACTATTATTCATCTTCTCATTAATTTAACAAATAAACACCTAAAAGTGTTAATTAAATATACTTAGCATTTTTAACCCTTATTTAGAATTGAGAGAATAGTCATGTGCATACATATTAACTTTAGCCATCAAAGGTCATTTTTGCCAACGCAAAAGTCCAGAGGCAACAGCGTGATTTTGTAGGAGAGTAAATCCATTGCTGTCACTAACTTAAGCAGCCTTGCAAAGACTATTTTATTCACTATGCTAACCTTCAAATCTTTCTTAGGACAATATTTTTTTGGTCATATTAGTATATACTTCACATTTTTGGTAAGGGCTAAAGTCATGATAATTTTACATATCAGACTAAGAATTTTATGGATAAAGATAACCTCCAAAATGCTTATTTTTAACAAGAAGAGTACATCGCTACACATTTCGGGTTCTTAAAACCACTGAGATGGTTTATTTAAACTTCATTAGGCTTTTAAGTCACTCTTGGTTATGGCAAACAGAACATTTCTAGCTTTAGTTCTCAGAAGATTCCATGAGTGTCTAAAATACAAAATTGGTCATTTAATGCTATTCTTTTCAAGACCCAAATAAAGCTTTAGATAGGTCCAGACCAACCTACTTTCTCTGGAAGTTGAGTAACCGCCAGCCTCAAGGAGGTAACCCATAAATCATTTTGGTTATTAACACTTTAAACAAACTAGCTTATCAGAACAGCTAGCTGAGATTAGGATCCTTCTGGAAATGGGACTATCAAAGGAGGTCCAGAACCCCAGAAATTATTTGAGCACAGTGACACAGATTGGGGTGTTGTAAAAAGAAGGTATTGAGCGGGTGGAGGGCAGCATGTTGGAGGCTGGGTCCACGGTGAGGAGAGATGGAGATTTTAAGGAAGAGACATGGTGCTAAAGATAAATTTTGTCACTTCTGAGAACAGAAGACTGGGAGCCCCACAAGGAGGTCTCAGAGCCCAAGCTCCAGGGCAGCTAAGCAAGTTAGAGGGTCTTCTTTGAGAAGCAGCTGATAAAATCTGGAAGACTGGCCCAGTCATACTGACTATTCCACTTTCCAATCTGTGAAGTCCCTAGAATAAGAATAACTTGAGTAGGAGGGTGAGAGATGACAGACTCTCCGGAAGGATAGACGGTTATCACCTATGCTTTATCGTTTTTTACTGCAAATACGTCTTCTATTTGAACCATAATCTTTCATAAAGTTAATAAATAAATCACAACTTTTGGGGTCTATAATGGCAGGGACATATAATTGGTCTTTATTTGACATGACTTGGGAATTGTTAAACCAAAATATAGCTGTTTTGAGGCCAGAGTGTGAAGGAAGACATTTTCCCCATTTAACTCACGGAGATTTTGTGGTCTAGATTTTTTTAAAAAGCAGATAAGTTTAAGTAAAATTCTGACCTATTAGTGCCACACCTGGGGATAGTTCTTGTTTTCTACGCTATGCCTTTCCCTGCCTCCATTAAACATAGATATATCCTAAAGTATTAAAATAACACTTCTGTGTTGCAATTTCAAGACAATACTTAACCACAGATGAGTGTCCTTCATTCTTATACCCTGTTAACACCTATATATTGCACAGACCTTTTGATACATAGGGTTGTGGGCTACTCTCATAAGACTGTAGCATCGATAGTAAGTCAATTTTTCTACCACTCAGTTAAATTGTGGTTTACAATATAGTGGATCTTTGACTTTCAAAGATTTAACATTTATGGCTCCAAGAATTACCAGTGACACTAAAGGTCCTTGAAATGTAATAATTTATCGTTTCACTAAGATTAGAATTTGAAAACACACACCTCAAGGCTGATAACGTGAATGAGATCACCATTATCTGGACTTCGTGGTTTCCTACTCATGGTCACAAGCTCAGCTTTCGGAACACGCACCTGTCATGATGGAAACAGTCTGAGGTGCATGTGGACTTAAAACATGTAATGTGATTGGGACCAGCCCCAAGCAAAAGTCACTTTCTCCCTCTTTCAGGTCCTCCCCTTTCCACTTTGCCATCCCTCTTGCTGCTTCTAAGCATAGCAGGAAGGTATTTAGTAAAGGAATTTGACAAATCAGTTAGTGATTTTATATTTTGCTCTACTGAGGGACATTTGCACTTGAGCAAGGATAACCAAAAAGAGTAATGCTTATTTGAAGAGAAAGATTCCTAATGGATTAGAATTTCAAGCCCAGTTTCACCTGTTATGGGAGTTATTTCATGGCAAATGGTAATACAAATGGTGAAAAAGTACCTCATGGACATGTTGGCCTTACAAAGTGTGTGAAACTTGTTATATTAAATAATTCTTTATTGCTAAAAATGCAAATGTATTTTAGGTCAGTAGTTTCCAAACATGAGTGTACATCACACTCTCCTATGGAACTTCTTAAAGATATGGATTCTGTGCCCCACCTTGGACCCAGAAATCTGTTTTCTTCACAAGATTTACCAGAGGTTTATAAATTATTATTAGCAGTTTTAAAGAACAATCTTTGGCTTTGTTGAATCCTCTCTATTGTATGTTTATTTTATATTTGATTTATTTCTATTCTCATATTTATTTTTTCCTTCCTTCTACTTTCTTTGGTTTTATTTTGCTATTTTTTTTCTAACTTCTTGGGATGGATGCTGGGCTCATTCATTTTCAGCCTTCCTTTTTTTGAATTATATGGAATGCAAAGCTATAAATTTCCCTCTGTTTGACCTTCGATATATGCTACAAGTTTTTAAATGTAGTGTTTTCAATTATATCCAGTTAAAAATATTTTCTAATGCCTCTAGTTTTTTCTATTCAATTTAGAAATGTGTATTTCCTAATAATCAATTATATAGGGAGAGTCTTGTTGTCTTTTAAATTTTTATTGCAAACTTAATTGCATTGTGGTTCAAGAACGTGCACTATATGGATTCAATCGTTGGAAATTTGCTGAAATTGCTTTCTGATTTTTACAGGCCTGCCTTTTATTTGTTTAACTATGGTCATGTTTAGGAAAACAACCCTAGTCTACTAATTCTAACATCTGAGGTCTCTAGTTTTATTTCTCCTGCCCAACATTTTGTAGTTTCACTCATATTGCTTTGTTTCTTTGTGTGCTTTGTTATTTTTCACTGTGAGCTTCACACATTTTTTTCTGGAAAATCATTTGTGGAAAGTCTTTAAGGCCTACAATAAAATATTTCTCTAATGAGGATTTTCTTTTGCTTTTACCACATGTCTTTACCAGCCCAGGACCACTTTAAACTAAATTTTGGGCTTGAGGTTTTTTGGGCTGTTCAGGTGATATGATTTGGGGCTGCAGGTCTGCAGGAAGGCAAGCGTGTAGCTGTAATTTCTCAGGGACTGTCCCCGCTCCTGTTCTGCACCATCACAAGGGATTCCCTTGTGGTCTCCTATGGCAGTAGTGCTGGTGGGATGGCAAGTCAGGTTTCCTTCGAGTTGCTGTTACTCGGAGGTTGTGCCCTTTGGGGCCTTAGCTTTATGAGGACAGGTCTCCTATTAAACATCACAGCTTGGATGGATCCTAGGATTGGAGTTCGGTCCCCTGCACAGCTGATTTAATTTAAAAAGAAGCTCAGTTTAGCAAATCCTTCTGTGGATTGAAGCAGCTTCCCTTCGTTCCCATGCTCAGTTAGATTGTAACCGTACCACCTTGTCAGCTCCCCAGTGATTTTAAGAAAACTTAAAAAAAATTTTTACAGTATTATCTATCTGTTTTTCAATGTGACAATTGAACTAAATCACCTAACCTGCCATATGACTCCAAACGGAAGTCTTCAGCTTCGTTTGCTCAGCCTGGTCTTTCCACAGATCAGACAACATGGCTGTCAGCAGGTCGGGAGCATGCCAAGAGCACCGTCTCTCTAGCTACCCTCTCTCTAGCTCCAGTCTGAAGAATATTCCTGGGATAGACTCTGATGGACTCACTATAGCTGGGATATAAGGCATTGAACCAGAGACAGAATCTACCACCAGAAGAAGGAAAAAAGCATGCTGGGGAGACCAAAACAATAGTGCCCACTATGCAAACACTGTTTTATTTAATTCTTTCACCACCACCAAGAGGTAGGCATTCACTCTCTTTTGCCTGAAGAAAACAATGGCTTAGCAAGGCTAAGTAGCTTTTCCATTTTCATATAACTAGGAAGGGCCAGAGCCAACTCAAACCTGGGTCTGTTTGATTCTATAACCCTTGTTATTAACCACTGTACTCTCCTACCAGTTACCCATCCTTTAACTGGCCACTCACTTACTGTATCTGTGTCTCTAATGGGACAGGACTAGGGACATGGTACTTCTGGTGGACAGAATGGAAGATGTGAGAACATGGGCCGGTCCAAGTGGGCGGCTCAGGAGCCAGTGGCACCTCAGTGGATGTGCTCAGATAGAGTGAGGGGGAGGCCACTGGACAAACTAAGCACAATTTTGCATATTTTGCATTTCTGCCAAGATGGGCCCACTGTTCGACTGAGTCTTGGGAAGGTAAGTGACTATAATAAAGCCAGCCTTTTTGCACTACCCTGCATTCACCCTACGACCAATCTTGATACATCATTACATCAAAAAAAAAAAAAAATTCAAACCTAACTCTAAAAAGCATTGAAACGAGTATAGGCTTTTTCTGAAGTTTCAAGAGGCAGAAGCAGCAGACAGGTGAGTGTGCAGCATATACAACACAGCAACTCTTCTTTCCCCGGAGCTTTGCCCGCTCTGAGATCCGCTTCTCACAGAAACTGCTCAAACATTCTCTCAGCCACCAGCTGTCCAATTTCAACTCATCTCTCCCTCTTCTTTCTCTATATACCTTCAGCTTCTTCCCTGACCCCAGATGTCCCTTTCCAGGTAGCTTAAGACCATTCTGACATAGAATGTTTTACTCCACTTGTTTTGGCTTTAAAAATCTTTTTCTTCCCACAGTACAGTATAGTGATCAATCCAATAAAGGCCTAGTAATCAGAGAGCCCAACAAAAGTTTCAAGAAGTAGGAGAGAAGGGAAATTTGCATATACTTTTTACTTTAAAGTTTCTTTTTTGCTTTCTCTCAAGTTTTCAAGATACATAATATATGGCTTTTAGGAATGGAAGATGAACCTAAATAATATCAAGCATGGGGTGAAAGCTAAGCTTAAATGAATCACTATGGCAAATGATCTGCCTTATGAGAAAAGACATTTTATTTTCTCTGCAGACACTGAAAACACTTCTTGTTGGATAGGAATCCAATGTGTAGCTTAGGATGGAATTGTTTTTTGTCCTTCAGTGTCTTTGTTTGTTCCCAGTGATAATGTCCCTGTAAAACACTATTGCTAATCTAATATTGCATGGTTTCTTAAGCCCTGATCCTTTACGACCAGCTGCCACGTCAGGTGATTCAGTATCCATGTACAAGTAATTTCAAGAGAAATTCTACTGATGATACAATGACTTGCAGACATGCAGAGTTTAAGTCAACTGCCTCTCAGCAATAAATCAAAGGCTCTGATAACTGACCTGACAGTTTTTCATCTTGGATTTCCATTTTATTCACCAGAAATATCCTTTAGGGAAAGCTTAAATGCTTTTGAAATGAAAGCAAACTAAATTGGTTCTTTTGCAAAAGATAATACCAGACTTTGTTTATTTGTTTAAAAAGAAAATGGTTGGATTAATTTGAAAATTATTTGTCTTGGTCTTTGTGTTTTCTGCTATTTTTATCACCTATGTTTATCCCTTAAGAAGTAGACACTTTTCAACAGCCACAAAATGAGGTTAAAAAAAACAAAAACAAAGCACAAAATAAGACAGTCTCATTTAGACAAAATCACCTTTCACCCTACCCTCCAGCATACCAAGTACTCATACTCAATTTCTATGGCTACCCCCTCCTTTCTTTAATACCACTCACCATGGCTCACATTATTAGGAGACACACACACACACTCACACACACACACACACACGCAAACCTGTCTCTCCCTTAACCAGCCTCTGTACCTCTTGATGTAGGGACCAGAGGGACAATGTCTGCCACATGGAAGATGCTTGATACCATATTCATTAATTCTAAGATACATTTACTTTTTCATATTTTAATAATTCATAAATAAAGATGCTTCTTAAATAAATAACATGCTACATTTTAATGATAGCATTTTTTTCTTAGTGGCATGTAAAATAATCATGCATCTTATAACTGATAGTGCCTTATATTCAATTAAATATGGTGTTGAACTGTACCTAATAAGATATATTCATACAGGGTTTGGGGGAATCTGTTAATTTATTTTAGTTAAAAATACAAAGAGTAAGTGATCAAATGATAGAAATTTAGAACATGGAGTGAGAAACAAATTTCCTACAAATTAAAGAAATCAGAGTTACAGTTCCAACAGTACATATTTATTGAGCATTTACCATTGGCCAGGCACTGTCTTGGTGCTATGGATAAAGCAATGAACAAAATAGCCCTTGTGGAGCTCACATCATAGTAGGGGAAACAGACAATAAACAAAAAAACAAATGTATAATGTCAGTTGATAATAAGTGCTACGAAGAGAAAACAAAGTGGTCAGAAATAAGGTAGGGGAGGGAAGTATCAGGAGATTGCTATTTTAGATGAGGTGGTCAGAGAGGTCTTCTCTGAGGAAGTGACACTTGTACAGAGAAGGAAGCAAAGATGTAAGTTATGTGCCTCCTGGGAATAGAGCATTCTGGAAAAGGGAAAAGCAAGGAAGTAGGACATTCCAGAAAAAGAGGAAATATACTATGAGTGTTTGAGAACAGAAAGGAGGCTAGTGTGCTGCAGTCAATGAGCATGACTAAGAGATCTAGGAGATGAGGCCAAAGAGGTGGTATGGCCCCCACCATGAAGGACCTTACAGGTCACTGTAAGGATTTAGCTTTTACCTGAACCATGTGGGAGGCTGTTAAGAGTTTTGAACAGGAAGCTATACAGCCTGGCTTATGTGTGGGGTTGTGTGCTGCTGTGTGTGGGGTGGAAGAGAGGGTTTGGCATGGATGGGAAGAGAAAGAACAGTAAGTAGGCTGCTATAATAATCCAGGTGAGAGGTGGCGTTAGCTGGGAATGGGATGGTAGCAATGGAGGTGGGAGTATTCTGGATAAATTTCATGGGTAGAGCTGTCAGGATTAGCTAATAAATTGGATATGGAGTATAGAAGAGAGAAATCAAGGATAATGGCAAGATTTTTGACCTAAGCAACCAGAGTTGCCATTTATTAAGATGGGGAGGATTGTGAGAAGAATGGTTTGGAGGAGAAAAAAATGAGTTTATTTTGAATGTATTCAACTAGGGATGACTATTGATATCTAAGAAGACATGTTGAGAAATGAGTCTATACTTCAGGAAAGCGGTAGAAGATGGGAATATAAATAGGGAAATGTTAACATATATGTGGAATTTTAGGATATATGAAATTAGGAGTAAGGGTATAGATGGGGGGAAAGGAAGATAGAGCCCTGGGGCAATCCAGCATGAACCATCAGGAACATGAGGAGGAACCAGAAAAGGAGAGTGAGAGGAGTAGTCAGGGAGGTGGGATGGGAATCTAGACAAAGTGGCGCCCCAGGTGCAAGCAAAGGCAGTGTTTCAGATCAAGGGAATAACAACTGTGTCAAATTCTACTGATGAGGTAAGATATCGACTGAGATGTGAGCATTGTATTTGGAAACTAGGAGGTCATTAGTGACCTTTACAAGAGATGATTCAGTGGAATGTAAGTACAAAAATCTGGTTCAATGAGTTAAAATGAGAATAGGAGGAGAAATGAAGATGAAAATGCAAAACAGCAATTATAAACCACTCTTCCAAAAGGGACACAGATATGGGATATCAGCTGAAAAAGGATATGTATAGGATCAATGAGAAGTTTTGTTGTGCACTTTTTAAATAAAAAAACTGGAAATATAGCAATGTTTGTACTCATTAAAGAAGGTGTATTCAATCTCTTCTCCTAAGTCTCTTCTCTCTAGTCTAATTACCTACTACAATTGGGAGAGAAGCATGCAATTGAGATCAAAATTTGACATCCTTCCTAAGCTAAAATCTGAAAGGAATATTATTTACACTTTTACTAATGACTGTTTTACATTTCTCAAAGAGATCTAGAGAATTAGTTTTTAAAAAACATCCTGATTTGTTTTGTTTCTTAATAAGAAATGTTTGCAAGGCAAATGGTATTTTCTTATACTTCTAATTAGAAATATAAAATAAAAGAGTGCTTGTGCTGGCAAAATTCATTCATTTCAATATTAAATCATATTAACACCAGAAGAATAAGATCTTATTCTATAAAGAAATAATCCCATCACTATGCTCCTCTTTTTCAATATCAGAGCTGACAGATAAGCCAGTCTCATTAGAAACAGATAAGAGCCTCCTGCCATCTGTGACAGTAGATGGCTGACAGTAATGCCAAACACGATGACTCTATTTATGTGGAAGGCTAGACTGAATCCACGAGGCTTCTAGCCCAGTGGTTCATGGCCCTGGCTGCACATTTGATTTGCCAGTGCCCATGACCCACCCCCAGAGATTCAGATTCATTTGGTCTGAGTTGGCAAGCAGACACGGGTATGTTTTAAAACATTCCCCAGGTGTTTTTAATGTGCAGTGGGAGCTGAGAGCCACTGCCTAGCATTTAAGCTTTCACCTCAAGGTAAAAAAAATCATAGCTGACAATGATTAAAAGGCTTGAAACGATCTAATCTCAAAAACATGAAATAGCCACCTCCACCTGAAGTCATCTCCTACCATGGAATTCTCCTCTACCATGGGGAACACACTCCTATAATTTTGCTTGTGTGGCAGCTCCATGCAGGGTCCGGTGAGCATTGGAGAGGGGTGACTTGGCATCTGTGGGCAGGATTTCTCTTCTTCCTCAAGTGACCGAGATGACTACTGAAGGTCTCAGAGCAGTCAGACCAAACTGGTTTTTCTTTGTTCTTTTTGCTACATTTCACACAGAGTACAAGGAAAAGCTAGGTAGTCACAAAGCTTATTTTCTGTCTGTTGGAGGCAGAGTGGGAAAGAGGAAGAGGCCACTGAGAACAAAACACAGGACGAGAATGAAAAAAAGAAACCTCAGCTGAAGCCAGACCTCCAGTGGCAAACTCACTTTCTGCTTCAATTGCCCACATAATTCAGGTAACAGAGTTTTTGCTTGAATTTCTGGATAATTATATCTAATTTCTGTTTTGTTGATGACAGCAGCAGGATATTTTTCTTCTCAGGAAATAGCAGAGTACCACAATGCAGATCTGGGACTAAAGGTAGTCTTTCATTCTTTTATTTTCCCTCAGAAATTTGATTTATAGGACAAAAAGCAACCAAACAAAAAACTCTCATCAAAACAAAAACAAAGAACAAAGTTTAAAGAACAAAAACACACCCTCAATTTCACCACCATTACTTACTGTTTTTCTATTACTCAATTCGTTGTTCATACATATAAATACCTTTATAGGAGTGAAACTATAGAGTCGATGCGTCTTTCACCTCGTTTGTTTCTAGCTGCACTTCACATGCCCAGAGCTGGACTGATGCAATCAATCATCCTCCTCAGCTGCCTTGGGCGCTTATCTTCATCAGTTCATCCATGGCCCTTCCTTATGATATTTAGCTTCCAGGTTAGTTCCCTTCCTTTTAGATCCCATTCCCTTACTCCACCATAGACATCCATGCTCATACATTTAAGGTATTTTCTTCCCAGACATGTTATCTACCTTTACTTATGTGTTCATTGTGAATGTGATTTAAATTTATATTAATGGTATTAAGCTATAAATTGCATTCATTTTTTTTAATCACCCATTATGTTTTGGAGAATTCTGCATGTGAATATATGTAGTTTTTATTTCCTATGATTGCTGAATCATATTCCATTGTTTGCTTATATCCTATTGTGGTAATCTTTTTTTGATAAAATCATCATAATTTTCATTCTATTGACTACATTATAGTCTAACATATTGATACATCTATTTAAACTTAAGTATTTTCCTACTATTGTTTATTCAGATTTTTTAAAGTGTTGTAATTTGTATATTTATACTTGTATTAGTTTTCTAGGATTGCCATAATAAAGTACCTGTGGTACTTAAACAGTAAGTTTAAACTGGGTGGCTTAAACAACAGAAACTTATTTTTTCGTGGTTCTAGAGGCTAGAAGTCCAAGATCAAGGTGTTAGCAGGGTTGATTTCTTCTGAGGCTTCCCTCCGTGGCTTGTAGAAGGACATCTCCTCCCTCTGTCTTCATATGGTCTTTCCTCTGTGTGTGTGCGTGTCTGTGTCCAAATTTCCTCTTCTTATAAGGACACCAAGTCGTATGGGATTAGGTCTCACCCCATAGACCTCATTTTAGCTTAATTACCTCTTTAAAGGCCTTATTTCCAAATAAGGTTACATTCTGAGGTAGTGAGGGTTAGGACTTCAACATATGAATTTGGGGGGACACAATTCATCTCAGAACTAACTATATATAATATACATATAACTATATATTATTATATAACATTAACTATAGACCTATACATAGATCTCTATATATGTTTTATATATATGTAAGTGTACATATATGGTGTTTTTCTAATTTTCTAGATAAGTTTTGATGACAAATATGTAGGAGTGGGAATATTAGGTCAAAAGATATAAACATTTTTATATATTTTGATATTTATAGCTAAATTGCTTTCTGAATATATTGTACCCATGTATACTGCTAATTTCTCAAGGTGTGTGCCAGTTTTACAAAGTATTGCCAGCACTGGGGACAGAATTTAAATTAACTTTTCCTTTTTCAACGAGTGTAAAATTAACACTTTTTTTCCCTGAGTTGTGAGTCTGCAGCAGTAACTTCTTATCCCTGTCAGCAGGCACCAAGACTCTACTTTGGACACCAATGGAACAACAGTAGACACTTTGCAAATAAAAGTGTGTTGTCACAGCTGTACATACACGTCCTTATAAAGCACTAGGTAACTTTGATTGTTTCTGGTTGTATTAGTCAGGGTTCTCCAGAAACAGAAGAGGATATATATACACACACTGGGGGGTGGGGGAGTGGAGATTTATTTTAACCAATTGGTTCACATGATTGTGGAGGTAGGCAAGTCCCAAATTTACAGGGTAGGCCGGCAGGCTGGAGATTCAGGGAAGGGTTTGATGTTGCAGCCTGAGTCTGAAGGCAGTCTGCTGGCTCTCTTCCTTGGGGAACGTCAGTCTTTTTTCAACTAAGGCCTTCAACTGTTTGGATGAGGCCTACCCACATTACGAAAAGTAATCTACTTTGCTCAAAGTCTACTTATTTAATTGTCAATATCATCCAAAAAATACCTTCACAGCAACATTCAGACTAGTGTTTGACCAAATATCTGGGTAGCATGGCCTAGCCAAGCTGATGCTTAAAATTAACCATCACACTGGTTTTTTTGGTTTTGTTTTGTTTTCTTTATTTTATAACAACTTTATTGATATATAATTCAATATAATACACCATTTAAAATACACAATTCAATGGTTTTTAGAATATTCACAAAGTTGTGTACCCATCACCACAATCGATTTTAGAAAATTTTCATCAGCTCAGAATCTCCATACCCTTTAGATGTCACCATCCAATTTCCCTACTGCCCCCAGCCCTGAGCAACCGCTACTATGCTGTCTGTCTCTATAAATTTGACTATTATGGACATTTCATATAAATCAACTTTTTGGTTTTCTTTTGTGACTAGCTTCTTTTACTTTGTTTTCAAGGGCTATTCATATTATAGCATGTATTAATCTTCATTCTATTTTATGGCTGAATAATATTCCACTGGCTGGATATACCACATTTTGTTCATCCATTCATCAATTTATGGACACTTTGGTCATTTCACCTTTTGGTGATTACATTATGCTGCTATGTACAACTGTGTATAAATTTTTGTATGAACATGTTTTTTATTCTCTGGGTTATATAACTAGGAGTGGAACTGCTGGATCAAATGGTAACTCAATGTTTAACGTTTGAAGAATTGCCAGACTGTTTTCCAAAGTGACTGCACCATTTTACATTGTATGAGGGTCCTAATTTCTCCACATCCTTGCCAACACATTATCTAACTTTTAGATTATAGCTATCCTAATGGCTGTGAAGTCATATTTCATTTGGGTTTTTATTGGCATTTCCCCGTTAACTAATGATGTTGAGCATCTTTCCCTGTGCTTATTGGCCATTCGTATGTCTACACTGGGGAAGTGTCTATTCAGGTCATTTGACAATTTTTAAATTAGGTTATTTCTCCTTTAATTATGGAGTTGTAAGAGTCCCTTATATATTCTAGACACGAATCATCAGACATTTAATTTGTAAATATTTTCTTCCATTGTGCATGTTGTCTTTTCACTTTCTTGATAGTGTCATTTGAAGCACAGAAGTTTTTAATTTTGATGAAGTTCAGTTCATCTATTTTTTTCTTTTGTTGTTTGTGCTTTTGGTGTCACAAATAACAATCCACTAACAAACCTAAGGTCATGAAGATTTACCCGTATGTTTTCTTTTAAGAGATTTATAGTTTTGGCTCTTACGTTTAAGTCTTTGATCCATTTTGAGTTAATTTTTGTATGTGATGTGATGTAAGGGTCTAACTCCATTCTTTTTCATGTGGCTATCTACTTGTCCCAGCACCATTTGTTCAAAAGACTATTCTTTCCCTATTTAATGGCTTTTTTTCTCCCCCAAATAACCAAAACCTTTATGTTACCAGAATGCACTGAAAATTTACATTTACTTGTATATATTTTGCGAGGAAAATCTCTACTTCTATTTATATACAAGAAAGCTAAAGAAAACTGTTACAATTTTGTTATGTACAGATGTTTTTAACTTCAAGAAGTATGATGGGGGCCAGCCCGGTGGTGTGGCAGTTGAGTTCACAGGTTCTGCTTTGGTGGCCCGGGGTTCACTGGTTCGGATCCTGGGCACGGACCTTCTCACCGCTCCTCAATTCATGCTGAGGTGACATCCCACATAGAAGAGCTACAACTCTACAACTATGAAACACAACTATGTACTGGGGCTTTGGGGAGAAAAAAGCAAAAAAAAGGAAGATTGGCAACAGATGTTAGAGCAGGACAAATTTTCCTAAAAGAAAGAAAAAGTATGATGGTTTTAGGTATTTAGAGAGAAAAAGAAATGTAGATAACCTGAGAAATGACCTTTGTGAAAGTCATGGATCCATTACTTCAACTTTAAACCTTCTTCTGCCCTTGTTCACACACTACTTACAGAAATAAGTCGAAAATTCAAACCAACTTAATTCCTTCCCCTTACCCCCAGTCACAACTTTAGAAATCACCGTGGAAATGTAACCTTTAAAATGTAATAAATAACCTCAACAGCACTTTTCCTCCTCCTCTTCTCTTTGAAGCTGTCAAGAAACATCATACCATTATAGACCAAACTCTCCTGCCAGCACTGGAGGCCAGAGGGGTCACCGAAACAACAATGCAGAGATTTAAGATATTCTTGGGGAAAGTGATTACTTCTTGCCTTTTGGGTCTTCTTTTACCTTCCAGAGGACCAGTTCCATGCAGGTGGTTGCATTTCAACTCTGTTAGTTTTGGTGGAACTTGAACAATAGATCTAAACAGCTCTTCTTTATGGAAGAACAAAATCCCACAAATACCCAACATCCCTCCCTGTGAAAAAATAAAATGGGAAGACTTAGCCTACCAAATACTTGTTATTCATCTGTATCAATTAAGATATCAATAGATAAATAGACCAGTGAAAAAGAATAGAGAGCCCAATAGATGGACACGATATATGGTGTGCTAGAGCCAGCTTCTACCACCTCCTGAAAGGAGGTTGCTAAATCATTGGAAGCTTGAAATTGACATTTGGTTCCATGAGACCTGTTATGTAGATTCGATTCAAAGCTAATGCTTGTCCTCTTACCTGAAATCTTTAATCATTCAATAACTTTTGAGAAGGCAGAAGGGTTACCTCATATTTACTCTATATCATATAACACATAATTAAAAGATTAAAGAATGAATGAATATATTAACTGCCTTTAAATTCACAGGATTTAGGAATAATTTTTGCCTTCTTGAATCTTACTTGCTTGGATTTGGGATTCAAAATGTTTCACAACATAAAACTTGCTTTAAAACCTCAGCCCAAAGTAAACTTTTAAAAGTATCTGATTAGAAGGTGTGAGAGAAGAATAACTATGAAACAAGTAAGTTTATTTTCTGCTTACATTCTCTGCTCAATCATCATAGTCTACTGAGCATGATGAGGTTATGGGGGCCCATCCTTTGATGCTTCAGCTGGTGGTTGGGAGGAGAGGGACAGGACAGGTCATGGTTTCCATGTTTCTACCCTATTTGGGGCAAGGGATCTGCTTTTAGCTCAAATCTCAGCTACAAAGACATTCTTTCAAACAAAAGATGTTTCAAAACTTCTTCCAACCCCCCGGGGACAGCAAAGAGTATAGAACAAAGAGTGATGGAATATATTCAATTCAGAGGTAGGTCATAAACTGCAGCTTCCTGGAAGCAGAGAGAAAAGTCCTTTGGGAACTTACTGGTAGCAGGCATTTTTTAAGAGCGAGAAAGAACTCCTTAGCAATACAGTTGAGAGAGTTTGTATTTAAAAAGAAATTTGCACAAGTGCATGAGTCAAGAGTGAAATTTGGATCCTGAATGTGGAAATGTATATCCCAGTGTGGCTCCTGAGGAATACACTGAAGAAGAGCAGCAGATGCTGTTACAGCTTGACAACCACAGAATCTGGGCTACCCCGGGGCAGAGACTATTCCCAAGACTCACCAGGTGTTAGTGAGAGGAAATGGGAAGTTTGTGGCAAACACCACTGCTGTTCATTTGAAGTTCATAGTTAGGTTAATAATCTAGTGAAATATATAGTACTTTTTGCAATATGAGTGGGTTCAGACATTCGCAATTAATCCTTTATAAAGTCTGGAGTAAGCAAAATCTCTTGCTATAGATCAAGCACTCTTAACTGAAGTCCCATAGATAGACTAGCAGGGGATCTTTGGATCAAGGCTAAAGATCTATGTAAAATTTCATATCATATGTGAATTTTCCTAGATAAGGGGTCTATAGTTTTTTTTGACCCTCAAAGAGATGTGTGACCACAAAAAGGTAAGGAACCAGTATTTTGGATAAAAATCAGAACTGAGCAGGTCATACGTCCTTGATCTAGGCAAGATTCTGTTCAGAGCAAGAAAACCAGGTAATCAGCACACATATAAAAATACGCATTTACAGGCTTGTTTCTGTCTGAGTTTCCTACATATTACACTATTTTCATGGGGAAGAAAATACATAACAGAGTGCAGTATAAACTTTTTTTCCCCAAAATCATTAGACTCAAAAGTCTCCATAAATAATGAATCTTTTCTTTGCAAATATTTCCATCCATTTTCTGTTCAAAACCAAAGTCACCTGGTCTGCACATTTAGACTCCATCTGTAAATACTGATCTGAGAAAAACTAGCCAAAAAGGAAGAAAGCAGTAAGGACAAGGCACATTAAGTGAATTCTAGGTCTACTGCCTCATTTCATTTAGGTTCTGGGCCCCAACCCCAGCGTTCATCTGCACAGCCACACAGGCATCACGACTACCACAAGCCTGAATGTGACACTGAAGCCTGTGAGTGTGAACAGTGCAGTGAGTTACACCTGGGAGAAGTGAAAAGGAAGGTAAGATGCAAAAAGAACAACTGACAGTCCTGGCCAAAGACAAGAGAGCCTCACAAAAAGCTGTCCGAGTCCTAGAATTAACATTATTACCATTCCACATTTGGGGGAAAATACTAAGGTAGAGAATAGTTTGGCTAAACAGGAGAATATAGAGGAAGGGGGATGTGTGTGTGTGTGTGTGTGTGTGTGTGTGTGTGTGTGTGTGTGTGCATGTGGGTAAAGGACAAGTGACAAGGGAGAGGAGCAAGAATAAAAAAGGTATCAAAGGTATCTATGGGGGGTGGTAGACAAAGAAGCATTGAAGGCTATTGTCAAGTCAGATGCTACCTAAAATGCCACTGGGAGGGAGAGAAAGGAAAGAGGATGGCTGTTAGCCGTATACATTCATTCATCTATTGAGCTGGGTGCTGTGGGCACAGTGACAAATAAGCTGAAGTAGGTCCCTGCCCTTGGGCAGATGAAGCTCACATTGAACCAAGGGAGTGTTGGGGCTCCTGGTGTTAAAATAAAATAATAAACTAAATGTAAAGGTAAATTTTAGGTGTCAGCTTGGCTGGGCCATGATGCCCAATTATTTGGTCAAGTATTATTCTGGATGCTTCTGAGAGAGAGTTTTTGGATGAGATTTACATTTACATTGGTGGATTTCGAATAAAGCAGATTGTCTTACATAATAGGTGGGCCTCATCTAATCAGTTGAAAGCCTGAATAGAACAAAAGACTGACCTCCCCTGAGCAAGAGGAAATTCTGCAGCAGACAGTGGATTTGAACTGCAGCATAGGCTCTTCTCTGGGTCCCCATGTCCTGCCAGCCCATCCTGCAGATTTTGGACTTGCTAACCCCCATAAGCATGTGAGCCAATTCCTTAAAATCTCTTCTATATATATGGAGAGAAAGACACAATATATACATAAAAGTTTACACACACATATATATATACACATACATATATGTATACACAACCCACATCCAATTGGTTCTGTTCCTCTGGAGAACCCTGACTAATACAATAAACTAAACTAAATCAACATAAAGCAGGTATGAGGTTACACTTCTGATGTTGTACAGGAGACTTTACAGATTTTTACTTAACTCTAACAGAAGGCATATTGTCCTGTCATTGCCACTCTTAGGGTCCAACAGGGAGACTTCCAAAAAGCTGCTTTCTGCTGAGGTGCTGAGACGGTAGCAGCGGGTGGTCCACCTGCCGAAGCCTGATGAGTTATTTCAGGAGGTTAGGCCTTTCTCAGGGGAGCTACTGCTCCAAGTCTAGCAGAGAGCCTCGAAAACAGTTTACAAACTACCATCAATTGTTTTATTATTTCTTAAGAGATCATTCTATATAATTTCATTAGAGAAAGAAAAACACTTTTCAGATTTGGGAGCCTAGTAATTCTGGAAGCCCGGAAATTCTCATAAGAGAGAGGATTCTAGCTAGAAATTCAGAGAATTAGCGTGGTCAGTCTTCTCCCTGATTAATGAGGACCAAATTTGTGGCAGACACTGTGCAAGGGGCTAAGGAAAATATAAAGGAGACCGTGGTCAATGAACGTAAAACCTTCCTAGAGGAGAAAATTTGTGGCTACCCAAATGTTAAAATTCAGCTCAAGAGTTTAAAAATTATACAAGACAGCAATATGAGGCAATATACTTAGCAGCATATGATTCTTGGGTGAGTAATTTAGAAAAGATGGTCAGCAGAAGGTCAGAAAAAGCTCACTTTGGCTGTAGTGCTCTGGAGAAAGTGGAGCTTGACTGGAGCCTTAAATGAAACCTGTAGAATCATGGGATGGCCTCTAATGTAAACAGACATGTAGGACAGCTTTTTAATTTAATACGACTTGAAAAATTACACACACACACACACACACATAAATTTTTTTTAAATGTCGCTATCAAAAAATGTGGTAGAAGTAGAACAAAAAATTATGCCAGTAAAAGTTATCTTAGTTCCTGGGTTGAATGAAAACAATATTGTAAATTAAAAGAACATTTTGACTATATTCAATATAGTACTGGAAGTTCTGGCCAGAGCAATTAGGCAAGAAAAAGGAATAAAAGGACTCCAAATAGGCAATGAAGAAGTGAAACTCTCACTATTTGCAGACGACATGATCCTATACATTGAAAACCCAAAAAATTCCATCAGAAAACTACTTGAAACAATCAACAACTACAGTAAAGTGGCAGGGTATAAAATCAACTTACAAAAATCAATTGCATTTCTATACACTAATGATGAACCAACAGAAAGAGAACTCAAAAAGACAATCCCATTTACAATTGTAACAAAGAGAATAAAATATCTGGGAATAAATTTAACCAAGGAGGTGAAAGACCTATACAATGAAAACTATAAGACACTATTGAAAGAAATCGAGGAGGGCATAAAGAAATGGAAAAATATTCCATGCACATGGATTGGAAGAATAAATATAGTTAAAATGTCCATTCTACCTAAAGCAATCTACAGATTCAATGCAATCCCAATCAGAATCCCAATGTCATTCTTCACGGTACTAGAACAAAAACTACTGAAAGTCGTATGGGGCAACAAAAGAGCCCGAATAGCTAAAGCAATTCTGAAAAAAAAGAACAAAGCTGGAGGCATCACAATCCCTGATTTCAAAATATACTATAAAGCTACAGTAATCAAAACAGCATGGTACTGGTACAAGAATAGACACACAGATCAATGGAACAGAATTGAAAGCCCAGAAATAAAACCACACACCTATGGACAGCTAATCTTCGACAAAGGAGCAAAGAACATACAATGGAGAGAGGGAAGTCTGTTCAATAAATGGTGCTGGGAAAATTGGACAGCAACATGCAAAAGAATGAAAGTACACCATCTCCTATCACCATATACAAAAATCAATTCAAAATGGATCAAAGACCTGAAAGTGAAACCTGAAACTATAAAACTCCTAGAAGAAATATAGGCAGTACGCTAATTGAGATTGGACATAAAGGGATCCTTTCAGATTCCATGTCTACCCACACAAGGGAAACAAAAGAAAAAATAAACAAGTGGGACCTCATCAGACTAAAGAGCTTCTACAAGGCAAATGAAACCAGGATCAAAATGAATAAACAACCCACCAGCTGGGAGAAAATATTTGCAAATCATTTGTCTGACAAGGGATTAATCTCAGTAATATATGAAGATCTCATACAACTGAGCAACAAAAAAACAAACAACCCGATCAAAAAATGGACAGAGCATATGAACAGACATTTTTCCAAGGAAGAGATACAGATGGCCAACAGACACATGAAAAGATGTTCAACATCACTTCAACAGGGAAATGCAAATCAAAACTACACTAAGATATCACCTTACACCGGTTAGAATGGCTATAATCACAAAGACAAATAACAACAAATGCTGGAGAGGTTGTGGAGAAACGGGGACCCTCATTCACTGCTGGTGGGAATGCAAACTGGTGCAGCCTCTATGGAAAACAGTATGGAGAGTCCTCAAAAAATTAAAAATAGAAATACCGTATGATCCAGCAATCCCACTCTTGGGCATCTACCCAATGGACATGAAATCAACCATCACAAGAGGCGTATGCACCCCTATGTTCATTGCAGCATTATTCACTATAGCCAAGAAGTGGAAGCAACCCAAGTGTCCCTCGACTGATGACTGGTTAAAGAAGATGTGGTATATACATACAATGGAATACTACTCAGCCATAAGAAAAGACACAATTGTCCCATTTGCAACAACATGGAAGGACCTAGAGGGTATTTGTTAAGTGAAATAAGCCAGAGAGAGAAGGACAGACACTGCATGAACTCACTCATATATGGAATATAAGTGAACACACAGACAGAGAGAACTGATTGGTGGTTACCAAGGGGAAGGGGGGGGCACAAGGGGTGAAGGGTTACATCCACAAGGTGACGGACAAACAAAAATGCACAACTAAAACCCCACAGTGTTATTAACTATTAAGACATCAATAAAAAAATGGTAAAAAAAATAAAATAAAGAATAAAAAAAAAGAACATTTTGACATATTCTTTGGTTTTCTGACTCTTAGATGTCAGATTGAGGATTGAAGATGAATGGATGATTAAGGATATTTTGCTTTTTATAAATTGCCAGGGAGTATCAACCAAGTTTTTGTTTGAGGCCATACCTAGCAATATTCTCAAGTTATTATTACAGATGGTGTACAATTTGTAGAGAGTACAAATATTACAAAACAGTGATAACTACTAATCTTTAATTACCATTCTTTAAATCCTGCTGGCTCTAGCTATAAGGAAAACCATTGTTTATAAATAAATCTTCCCATTTTAAATAAATCCCCCACAATATTGGAACTGAAGAGATTGGACAGCAAGAGCTCTTGGTTGATGCCGGCTGAGAAATGTTTCATGATGTTGCAAGTGCCATATTGCTACTCCATGATGGGGCCCCTTATGATTTGGGCTTTGAGCT
The DNA here is from genome assembly GCA_031878705.1 of Tapirus indicus. NCBI lineage: Eukaryota > Metazoa > Chordata > Mammalia > Perissodactyla > Tapiridae > Tapirus > Tapirus indicus. Next base: position 9,513,217 of record CM062933.1, read on the forward strand.
GATTCTGGGCCTGGTTTCCCTCAGTTATTCCTGCCCTTCCCTCTGCTCTGTGTCAGGGAGTTGAGGGTGGGGTGCTGACCCCTGCAGGAAGCATTCTGTACCATGTGGTTTCTGGCTGGGTTTGGTCAATGAGGGCACTGGTGGGCAGGGGTAGGAAGAAGCAGGGTCTATTTCTCTTCCTTCCTCTGTGCCTCAAGTCACGAAAGCATAAACCTCAGCATCATAAATCTTCCCATTATTCATAAATCTTCTAATTTTTCCATTTCTGCCTTATGGCCAATGCTCTCTGGCACACTCACTACTAGAAGAGAAGGTAAAACAATATCTTCTTAACATGAAAAAATAATCATAATAAATGAGTAAAACAAAATAACACAAATAAAACAAAAAGAACCAAAACACAAGTCAGAAAGAGAATATAGTCTGCAAAAAAAATTTTTACATTTAATGCATTTTGTTAGCAAACCACAAAGTGTCCTTAAGAATCTGAGATTTTTGGAGGTAGCAATCACAATTAATTCTAAATCTTCTTAACCAAACATCTCTATTGGGAGTTACTCTAATGCTAACAGAGTCTAATTTCTATTTTTAAATGATCTTCCAACAACAAAATCACCTTTTCCTGTGAGAGATTAAGAAAAGATGTTTGCATATGTCTATGGTATTTCCATAAATTCCAAAGAAGGCATTGGCCATATTCAATAACAAATTATCTTCTGAAAGAATAGCATGGTTCTCTGTATCACAGTTGATGTAACCAATCACAGATCATACTCTTATATCCACCACAGACTTCACTCTTTTCACTCCTAAAGATGTGCACACATCCCAAGTTTTGTTTTCTCTTGTATGTTAGATGGTCGAGTGGTTAAGATTGGGCACTCTCACCACTGTGGCCTGGGTTTGTTTTCCGGTCAGGGAACCACACCACCTGTCTATCGGTTGTCATACTGTGGTGGCTGCATGTTGCTGTGATGCTGAAAGCTATGCCACCGGTATTTCCAATACCAGCAGGGTCACCCATGATGGACAGGTTTCAGTGGAGCTTCCAGACTATGACAGACTAGGAAGAAGGACTTGGCCACCCACTTCCGAAAATATTGGCCATGAAAACTCTACAAATAGCAGCGGAGCACTGTCTGATAGGGCACTGGAGGGTGAGAGGAGGCACAAGACGAGGCAGGGTTTCACTCTGCTGTACACAAGGTCGCTAGGAGTCAGAATCGACTCAATGGCACTAACAACTTGTATGTTAAGCTTACTCAATATGGTATTTATCATTGGTACACTGTTGGGTTTTTTTCTTCCTTGCCTATTTCTAGTTGAATTATTTAAGGTGTTTGGAACTATAAAATTCCCTTAGGAAATAACTATTGATCTCCTGTTAGAGCATGAAGGTGACTCTCAAACACCTTTTCCTAGAACTTTTGAGAAACACTACACAAGAAAGCAAGGTTACAAGCCCCAGCTCAAATTGAAAACCAAATAAGAAGCGGACCTTACCCCAACATTCTTTAGGCTGTGGAAAAATAGTTTTACATGCCCGAAGCATGAATTTTCAGTCAGTGAGCCTGTGAGTCAGTGTTAAAGGGTTTGAGGGTTATTCTTTGTTGTTTTTTTTTTTGAGGAAGATTGACCGTGAGTTAACATCTGTTGCCAATCCTCCTCTTTTTTTCCCCTTTTTTCTCCCCAAAGCCCCAGTACATAGTTATATATTCTAGTTGTATGTCCTTCTAGTTCTTTTACGTGGGACGCCGCCTCAGCATGGCTTGATGAGTGGTGCATATGTCCGTGCCCAGGATTTGAACCAGTGAACCCCATTGCTGCCGAAGCAGAGCATGCGAACTTAACTGCTACACCACTGGGCCAGCCCCGTGAGGTCTACTCTTAATTAACATATTTTTTCTATGATATTCTACAGATCTGGAAGGATTCATATGCATTTCAAAATACCCTTGATCCTTCAGACCTGCCCTGCCTCAGATAAACTAAGTTGAGGTGTTATCTTTTCATCAAAAGATGACATCACTAACCACAACTTGTTTTCCATTATGCAGAGATGGTCGATTTTTCCCTGGGTTATGAGGTCCAAGTTTGATATTTAAAAAAAAAGACTCTAAATTTAGAACTCAGGAAAAGATACATGCTTCCTGGGATTTTTGATTATGAGGAATGAAAAAGGAAGGACCTTCATTATAGGTCTGATGAAGAAATGCTAATGTTTAGTCACAGGCTTTCCAAAGCATTGGAAAAGGCAAAAGACACTTTCAGTCTATCAAGTGAACCCAAATAAGTATTGACATCTGTAGAATAAGGAGTTTGGACTTTAGACCACCTAAGGTTTTCTACTAGCTCTGAAATACTGTGATTGTAATAGTGTGGTTTCTTCATACTCTCTGATTTTGTGATGTGGAGTCCTTAACGATCCTATGCTTATTCATCCCCTTTCTCTATATTTCCCTCTGTCATCTCATTTGGAAAATATAATTATAAATGATATTTTCTCAGGAAATTTCATTATCTATCTTTTCTTCTACTTTGTAAAAGAAGCCATTTATGCCATGGAAATTCTCTGGGCACCTTATGAATATTCCTCAGTGCCCTGTGTCCTTTGCCAGGGCAGATAAATATTAAATTAAAGAAGTAGGTTAGACTTCTGCTTCCAGTTAGGGTGGAGAAGGATGCAAAATACCTTTGCTCTCATAGTAACTACAAGAAAAGACCCAATAAAATAAAAACCACACTTTTCTATGAGGCTAGTGAAGAACAGTGGCAGCAAGGAAGCCTTGATAAACTACATTCCAGAGAGAAATGAGCCCATCACGGGTGAACAGAGAATGGCAGTAGCTTCCACACCTGGATCCTGGGCCCAGGCGAGCTACCAGAGATGGGGGGACTTTGTGGAGATGAGGGGAAATATCCAGGCCTTTCTTGGATGACTGGGATGGTTGGCTGAATTGGGAGTCTCAGTACAGAGAGTCTGTTTGCCCAGCCTTCGCTCCATTGAGAAAGAAGCAGTGGGGGAGGGGCTGTGAGCAAGGGGCAACCACATGGTCCTGGGCAGTTCCACAGTGATTGGACTCTGGGCCAAAGCAAGTCCAACGTATCTGAAATGCAGTCAACCCTTCCCAGCTCAAACACCAACAAGATCAAACAGGCTCCAATGTTCTTTCATTCACAATGTTTGGAATTCTCTCTCTCTCTCTCTCATTCACTCTCTTTCTCTCTCTCTCTCTCTCTCTATATATATATGTGTGTGTGTGGAAAATGTGAGGAAGCAGGAAAATGTAACTAAAAAAAATTTTAGATGACATTGAAACAGACCCAGAGATAACCTAGTTATTGAAATTAGTAGACAGAAACTTAAAAACAATTATTATAAAATTTGTCAAAGAATTTACAAGACAATGCACATTGTGGGTGAAGAAATGGAATATTTCTCTTGATTTTCTATGAGAAATGGAAACACTACAAAACAACCAAATGGAAGTTCTAAAACTTAAAAATGCAATATCAGAAGCCAAAATTTATTGGATGGGCTTAACAGCAGATTGGATATTGTTGAAAAAAGGATGAGTGAACTTTGAACAAGTCAATAAAAATTACTCAAACTGAAATGAAAGGAAAAAATGTTTTCAAATCAATAGATCATCCATAATGGTGATATAATATCAAACAGTCAAATGTAATTAGAGTCCCAGTAGCAGAGAAAGTGGGTCAGGACAAAATTTGGAAGTAGTTTTTTTTCATAGCCACAAATTGTTCATTTCACGATGGTGTCTCTCTCTTCCTGCCTTCGAACTTCTCTCTCTCCCTTCTACCTCCCTCTGGGCTACAACTGGCATAGGTATGTGGGCAGTGCTATCGGTCTGAAGCACGATTGGTCCTGCATTATAACAATTAAGTCAGAGTAAGCTTTCTCCGAGACTCAAGGTATAGAAACTTCCAAATCCATGGAAGACAATGAACCATTAAGTTCCACACAGTTATAATTACTGCAAAGATCTATTTTTAATCAAACATGATAAAACCCAAATTCTGAATCTCTGGGGAAGCAGGGGAATGCAATCTTAAACATAAACATTTCATTTAATCAGCTTATAAATAATCCCCCTCTTTCCTCTACATGGCATTTTTAAATTACAAAACTGAAAACACATAAAGAAAAGGAGCAGTGAGGTAGCAAGTAAATCTGGAAATGCTCCTTTTAATAACTTATTCTGCCAAATCTTAATATGTAATAAGATGAAAGCGACCAGGTATGGAGAGACTGTTAAGGAGCAGAAATTCATCTACGAGGGCATTGACGGATGTGGTTGTATGGGATGAGGCTTAAACACTAGGTTAGTCAAGAGAAACAGTGGTGAGAAGCTCCTCTCCTCCTTGCTGGAAGATTCACATGGGAGGGTGGGGGTGGGGAATGTTCCACACTGGCAGGAGTGGAAGGGGAGCAGTCAGTATTGGGAAGATACTATGGCATGCCTCCACGTCCTGCTGGCACTTTGTCAGACACTCCGATGAAACAAGGCTACAGGAAAGGAAAAAAAGATCAAAAATGTTATATCCTTTATAATTATAATGACTAAATGGGGAAATTCGTGTTTCACATTGCCCAGTTTGTCAGTCAGTATTTAGTGATCCTCTGGCGCAGTAGCCTCACTTTCCTATTTTTGAAATTTTCTGATTATAGGTTGTGTCACTATGTAACTGTTAGCTATTATTTTGGAATAAATACTCTTGTTTGATGGAAGAATGACTGGAGGAAAACTGGTGATATTAATGGATTTGACCAGTGATTTTCGGTGATCTTTGGATGTAACATGTTCTTGGGTAAATGGGGATAAGAATCAAAAAGAACATCTCTGAAGGTTGTTGAGGAAGGTGATAAGCCATAAAGGCTTGGAGACTATGTAATTCTCCTGTAGCACCGCTTTAGAGGAAAATGAAAGAGGAAACGTGCAAGTGAAGGTGGAGAAAGGGGTTGGAGACTTGAGGGGGAGGGTATGGAGGATGGGGAATGAATGGATTTAATTGAATGACTACGGTGTTGTGCAGAAAAGAGGAGGGATAAAGTTAAGGGGAAAAAAGGAAGATAAAAGAACTCATTCGTAAAATTCTGGGAGTTGCTTTGAGCAAGTTCCACGCAAGGTTACTTTCAACTTATATTTGAATAATAGCTGCCTGCTTCTCATTCTGAAAGGCTTCTAAGACTACATTCCATCACTTTCCCTTTTGGATTCTTAGGATCCCTGAAGAAACAGTCTTTGCTTTTTGAAAAGCGATAGTGAATATATCTCCTTCACTTTCAAGCTGAGATGAGAAAGAATCCAAAGGACTAGGATTCCTTCCCTTCTCCCTCTGCATCTCTTTTCCCTGGTACCAGCAATCACCACCTCTAATTCTGCAGTTGGAAGCATGCATCCACATTGCTATCCTGTCATTATCTTACTTCCATTTTGAAACCTAGAATTCTTTCCCAACGAGAAAATGAGAGACTGGGAATTTTATACCAGATATTTGGTCAGAGAACAGCTCAGGAGGAAAACTGTTTCTTTTTCTAGGAACACTGACAATCCTGAAAGGATTAATTAATTTCCCACAAGATCACACTTGACTCAAGATCCTGCTTGACTCTCCATGGGGTCAAAATAAGATTGAATTAAGCTTGGAGAAGTCACAGAAAAAACTTACATGATTATGAACTCAGCTTAGGCAGCAACTATATTTTGTTAAAAAGCATATAAACATGATATTCAACATTGCCATTACCCCCCAAAGAGTTCTAGCCACATGTTAAATTGCAAGAACTGGTAGAAAAATTTGGGAAGAGTAATAAAAGTCTTTAAGGATTTGCTTCCTTTTTAGTCAAATTATTAATGGCCATGGGAAAGTAAAGAGATTTGAGCAGCTTCCTGCATACCAGCTGCTGCTGAAGTCAAAAAAGGACAACATTCTACTTGACACACATATACGAACAAGAAAGGCTTCGACTCTTTACAATTAGACTTTTAAATTATATATCTTCTAAGATGCAGTTATAGGCAAAAGTTATTGAATGCATAAATGACACCGAGAAATAAATTTCCAGTTAGGTTATATGATCTATTTCAACATCCTCCTTGATGTCTCACAGACACGGAATCTAGTTCTCCTCCTCAGTGAAAAGACTGGGCTGTCCTTAAAAAAGAATAATTGCTACTGTCAATTTAATAACCTGTCTCCCCACTAGATTGTGAGAGCCTCTTGGGCAGGAACCAGGTGTTTTACTTTTGTATCCACAGGATCTAGCGTAGAGTCTCCCATCTGGTAGGTAAATGCTCAGTAAATACAAGCTGAATGGATAACAAGGAGGAGGCGGTCACCAACATGTCACGTTTGATGGTGGTGCCCAGTGACTCCTGAGCCCCGAACCTTTCATTATTAATCTCTTCTTTGGATTAAAACATGAATGGCACTCTCCTGATATACGCAAAAGTAGATGAACAAATGCGGAGACCTCCCCTGTTCTTGAGTAGAATGACTCAACATTATTAAGATGTCAGCCTTCCCCACAAACCCAAGTATCCACAAATACCAACAAGCTTTTTTACGGAATTAGAAAAGTTGATACTAAAGTTCATATGGAAAACAAACATGTAAGAATAACCATGAAAACACTGAAAAAGAAAAACGGTGAGGGGGATGTAGCCCTACCTAAAGCAGACTATGCTGTAAAGCCTCTATGATTTAGACACTGTGACACATGAATAGACAAAGAGACCAAAGGAAAGAATACAAATAGACCCAAAGACATGGAAATTGAGTGTGTGATAAAGGTGCATCTCAGATTACTGGGGCAAAGATAGACTTTTTAATAAATGGTAGACACTGGGCAAAAGATAGATAAGTCCATGCCCTACTCTATACACAAGAATAAACTCCAAATAGATCAGGAATCTTAATATAATACACCAAATCATGTAAGTATTAGAAAAAAATATGGGTGAATTCCTCTAACCTCAGTATAGGAAAAGGCTTTCTCACTATGACTCAAAATCCAGAGGCAATATAAGAAAATACTGAAAAATTTGAATACACGAATCTTTTTTTAAATTGCATGCCAAGCACAATAAAGTTAAAAGGCAACTAACAAACTGGGAGAAGATATTTGCAATCTATATGCCAAATAAAAGCTAAAATTCCTAATATACAAGAACTCTTAAAAACTAAGGACAAAGGATCAAAACCCAATGAAAAAATGGTAGAAAAGATATGAATAGACAATTCAGCAAAAAATATATACAAATAGCCCTTAAATATATGGCCCTTAAACATATGTAAAGATGTTTAAACTCACTCGTAATTAAAGAAACGCAAATGAAAGCAATACTGAATTACCATTTCTCACCTATCAGATTAGAGAACATCTAAAAGTATGACAACACATTCTACTGGCCAGACTGTGAAGAAATAGGCATTCTCTTGCACTGCTAGGAATGCAAACTGGAACAAATCTTCTGGATGTGGAATTTGGCAATATGTAACAAAGCTATAATGCACCTACCCATACATAAGAGAGGGTTTGAATCAACTATGGCATATCCATCCATTGGAGTACTATGCAATTGGATAAAGAAGAATAAGGACAATCACCATGAACTGACATGGAACAACTTCTAGGATATATTGCAAAGTACAAGAAGCAAAGTACAAAAGATTATCTACCATGTGTTATCTTCATTAAGAAGTAATATACAGAAGAAAATATACAAAAAGAAATAAAGGAAGAACAAACCAGAAAAATTAATGGGGATGGTTATCTACAGTGGCTAGGTGGGAATGAGGTGGAAAGAATGGGGGACAATGTAATTTTTTTGTGTATTTCTGATTTTTATAACTATGATAATGTTTCATATAGCTAAAAATAAATAAATAATTAAAATTAACCAGGACATTGGGGGAACCCAAAATGGAATTCAAACGGAGTTAACCTAACTCTGTGACTGATGAATAACATAATCACACTGAAGGAGTTGGTGAAGAAAATGACTAGTCTAAGTAACTTTGGAAAATGGTAATTTATTATGTATGTATGGCTAAAGAAAAAAAGGACATAAATATTGTACTCTCTCTGTTAAATTTGGTTTTCACAGGTGTATAGGCTACTAAATCTGAAACTATATTTATGCATTCTATCAGCAAATAATAAATATACTTTGGATAATGAAATTCATCTTTGTCACAGAGATAGGAATTACAAATAAGGATGGGGAAGGTTTATATGGTGTTGGATAGGAATCAGAGGTATCAGCATGAAAAAAATCATTTTTAATAAAATATATATATAAGATTTGCCATAAGAAGTAATAGCACCTAAATTTTGGTTTCTAAACATCATCCAATAAAAGGAATCAGGACTCTGGAAAAACTGCTGATTCCAAAGCTAGGGCAGGGATATTATAAGATGAGTGCCAAAAAGGAAGAAAGTACTTTAAAAAAAGTGGAGGCATGTTAAAAGGACAAAGCCACCTTCTTGAGGGAGCTCAATTATTTATTGAAAAATAAATGATAATAGTAATGGATTGTAGCCTATAAAATAAAGCAAATATCCATTAGTCCATATGAATATAAGTAAATAATTTAATATATAAATAAATGAGGGAGAAAGGACAGCTCTTCTTTACAGTAAAATTCCAATTAATAAATGTGAAAGGATAAATGAAATGGAAACACCCAATAATAATTGGCAAACACCACAGTAACAATTGTTATAGGCAAGAATCATTGCCAGATGCTAAAAGTACTGGGAAAAGTAAGATGTACAACAGGATATTGCATAGTCTCAAAGTATCTCTCTACAAGATACTTATTAATTACAAAGGGAAAAATAGTAACTTTACAGTGGGGAAACTCTGCAGACATCAATTTAACCAAGTGATGAAGATTTAGGTCACCACTTAATTATGTTACATTGACACAATGCACCTCCCAGTATGATGAGCTGAGAAGGACAAAACATTACTTCTGTAGTATTCTTGAGAAAAATGTATAACCTGAGTTAATCATGAGGAAAAATCAGAAAAATCCAAATTGAGGGACATTCTGTCAAATAACTTCCCAGACTCTTCAAAAGTGTCAAGATTATGAGCCACCAAGGAACTGTCCCAGTTTGGAAGGGACTACAGATGTGTAACTAAATGCAATGTGGGAACTGGATTGGATACTGGACCAGAAAAGGACGTAAGTGGAACAATTGCTGAAATTTGAGTAGGGTCTTTAGATTAATTAATACTAATGTATCAATATTAATTTCCTGGTTTTGATAATGGGTCTATGGTTATGTGAGATGTTAAAATTTGGGTAAGCTCACAAAGGGTGTATGGAAACTTTGTATACTACTTTTGCAATTGTTTTTTTATAAATCTAATATTATTTCAAAATAAAACAATTTTTAAAAGGAATAAAAGATTAGTATAAAAATAAAATTTTATAAATACACTAATGATGGCTCTACAAATGCAAACGGTATCTGGGAGACATAATATGCAAAATTATTATGGGCTACTTCACATTGTAGTTTAAAATCAGTCTATCAAAGGAGCTCTGAAGAAGTTGGACACTGGATAAGTATATTTTGACCTGGATGAGGAGAGAAAGGGTCAAAAGTTCCAGTCTATGATCATCTCATTAGATCCATAAAAACAGAGCCTTTGTGGCTTCAGCGTCACAGGAGGGCCCACAGGCAGGCAGCACAAAGTGGAAGAAATGGAAAGGGCAGGAGTGGCCTGAATACACACCCAGCCAGTTTCCTGTCTAAGGCATAGTTAACCCAGCGACCACTGGGTCTTGTCCTATACACTAGTTCAACCCTGTGGTTTTTAAACATCATTAAAATTGTTTTAAATTAGAAATTTAGTCAAAAATTATAGAATAAATTTCTATTTCTAAACACCTTCACATCCAAAGGGTGATAATAACAGTGGCCACCGCCTATTAATTATAAGACTTGGAGTATCTTTCCCAACTATTAACGTACTTTAATTCCACAAATATCTATAAGTATCTACTATGGGTAAAACTAGTGCCCCATCTTCGTTGCTTTTAATATATTGTATTGTTCTGAATTGTTAATCATTAAGATTGACCTTCTAGGGGGCCGCCCGGTGGCGCAGCGGTTTAGTCCGCGCTTGGCAGCCCGGGGTTCGCGGGTTCGGATCCTGGGCGCCCGCCGAGGCACTGCTTGTCAGCCATGCTGTGGCGGCGTCCCATATAAAGTAGAGGAAGATGGGCACGGATGTTAGCCCAGGGCCAGTCTTCCTCAGCAAAAAGGGGAGGATTGGCGACGGATGTTAGCTCAGGGCTGGTCTTGCCCACAAAAAAAAAAAAAAAAAAGATTGACCTTCTAGCAAATCTCAAATTAGTAAAACTCTATATGAATGAATGGCACCTTCCCTCAAAGGAAGTGCAAATCGTTGCTGGCATAATTATTTCCCGTATCGGTTTGAAATTCAGACACAGAAAAGGGACATCTTGCATTCTCAAAAAAGTGGGTTTAATAATTATAAACAATAATAATAGTCATCATTTTGAGCATTATTATGTGCCAGGCACTCGGTATTTTACATGTTATTTCATTTAACCTTATTTAAATGGCATTGTTATGATGTTTCCAGATTAGGACATGTTTACATATTAGGAAATGGAGATAGAGGTGAAGTAACGGCCCAATATAACCTCCAATCTGTCTTACGTCAAACATATTCTCATGTCATGTCATGTCAACACGTCTTCAAGCCCACCAGCAGGTTCCCTGATTCATGTGCCATTGTTTTAGTTCCTACACGCTGCTGCCTTATGACCACCACACAACAGGGGTTACTGTGGGCACTCAGCATCCCGTCAGACGAAGAGCAGGATATAGTTATTCATTTTTCTTATCTGGATGGAGCCTTGGGTTACTTCTCTGTGACCTTATTTGGCATCTTATATTTTCCATAACTCAGTTCATTCAATGTATTCTTTAAGGGAAAAGACAACATAATGGGAAAAAGTATTTCTAAGATTCTACTGAAAGATTTCAGAAACTTGAAAAGTTCATGTCTTTTAGCAGAAGGCTTATTTTCAAAGTTTAAGCAGTCTCCAAACTTGTAACTTGTCATTGCTTTAACTATAATCTAAGGAATCCCAAAAGTGCTGGATTCCCAAGAAGTAAAAGTTCTTCTACCACCCAGGGACCAGGGATGACTACAAGGAACTCAGTTTCTCTGCTCATCTCATCCTCTTGGGCAATTTCCTTCACCTCTCCACCCACATTTTCCCTTGTCACTTTCTGGGATACCATGAGACCTGTCAAAGAAAAATCAAGTGACTATATCTGGAGTCATTTCCTTAATTCACAGATTATTAGAGAAATTCAAAGTTGAAAATTGTTTAGGCTAAAAAAAAAAACCCATAAATAAGCAGCCAAGTGTAGACATCAGAAAAAAGTGCTGTGCTTGGAAGAACTCCTGGATACCTCACTCAGTAAAAGTCCCCTCTCCTCCCAAATTTTCCCTCTACAACAAATAAGCCCACTTGTTCCTAACCTGTGGTATGCCCTGTACCACAGCTTTCAACCCACAGCTGTGTAGCTCTCTACTCAATCACTCCCCTGTGTGTTCTTCAGAGCATTGTCCAGATTTTCCAGAAAAACAGCAGTGGCTCTAGAAACTGGAGAGCTCTACCAGAAATGACAACGAAGGACCTTAACTGCTACCAAAAAAAATTCTTCAGTGACCAAGATCTATGGGGAGATATTTAAGTCCTAGTATGTGGCATATGGCTTCCACATTTTACAGACCATTCAGATGTAAAATCCTAAGAAATGGATTCTGTATAACTACTGATAGATAATGTTCTGCCGAACATACCTGTAGGTGTGACATAAATCTGGACTTGGGAAAATATATTTTAAGAGCTTGTCATTGTTGTGGATGTAATTGTGGGCAGCTATGTAGAAACTTCAGGTTGGTTCAGTTTACTTTGAATTGAACAGAGCACATAAACTCTTTATGAAATAGAACTTGTTGTCAACTCACCCATTTTTCGAAGGTGTTGATTTCCTCCTGAATTTTAAGTTTCAAGATTATATTATTAGAAAATTATCTGTGTTATTTATTGGATGCCTGCCTTAGTACAAAACAGATCTGAGGTTGTTTATGGACTTACGTGTCGCACAATGAGATTTTTTTTTACCCCTAAAGATAAAGAAATGAGAGCAAAGTGAAAGGAAGGAAAAAAAGTCCAGGAGAGTTAGTTCACAGAAATGCATGCCTCAAGGTTCTACATAGGAATAAGGGAAACCACATAGTCATTTCTGGATTCCCTGGTAGCCCAAGCTAGGAGAGGAATATAGTCAGCCATGGAATTCACATTGTCCATAACCAGGGTGATACGGAAAATATTTAATAACTGGGATCTCTCAAGTCCCAATCGACCTGATGCTCACCTTAAAAATGTAGTATCGTTATTTAGTGATGAATGTTAACTAGACTTATTGTGGTGATCACTTTGCAATATACACAAATATCAAATCATCATGTTGAACGCCTGAAACTAATATAATGTTATATGTCAGTTATATCTCAATTAAAGAAATAAAATAAATATAGTATGGCATCTCAGTGGTACAGAATTTTGTCAATAACAATGTCAACCTCTTGACTTTGCCACCTTTAGCTTAAAATTATCTGAGTACATGGGGCCTGCCCCAGGGCACAGCGGTTAAGTTCAGCATGTTCCACTTCAGCATCCCGGGTTCGCAGGTTCAGATCCCTGGCGCAGACCTATGCTACTCAACAACCATGCTGTGGCAGTGATCCTATACAAGGTAAAGGAAGATGGGCACAGACATTAGCTCAGGGCTAATCTTCCTCAAGCAAAAAAAAGAGGAAGATTGGCAATGGATGTTAGCTCAGGGTGAATCTTCCTCAGCAAAAAAAAAAAAAAAAAAACCAATATCTGAGTACACGTTCAGAGAAAGATTCCTCAGTAAATCAAACTCTTTGCTTAAAAGAAAAGCATTGTTTATTTATTCTTTGTTTCTCATGGTTTAAAACAAAAAGTTGGTCAAGATATCAAGTTAAAATTTAAATCTTTGACTTCTTTTGGGGGTGATGTTTTTAAGTTAAAAGTAAGAGAAAATCTTCCAAATATGTCTACTGGTCTTATTTTCTACTATATATCTCATGTATAAATACTCAGACTTCTGGAGAGTTTATTTTATGGCAAGATTTTCTTTAAACTGTATCCCAGTGAGGACATCTTTGGCCTGAAAACACTAGAATGCTACAAAATTGGGACAGATGAGTTCCATGAACAGACTTCTGATTAAGTATTAAACGAATGTGTTGTCCTTGATTCCTTGGAAAATGGCTTCCATAACAGCTCCTCAAAGAGAAACGAGCAAAAGAGAAAGAGCTACATAAAAGTAGACATTCTGCAATGTAACATGAGGAGACATGTTTATTCCTCACATAATTTCATTCTTGGGAAAGGGAAGGAAAACAGCGTTGGGGATAAAGAGGGGGTCTCCCCTAACCTCCCCTTGACTGCTCATGCAAACTTCTTTTTTTTTTTTTTGGTGAGGAAGATTGGCCCTGAGCAAAATTCTGTTGCCAATCTTCCTCTTTTTGCTTGAGGAAGATTGGCCCTGAGCGAACATCTATGTCAATCTTCCTCCATTCTGTATGTGGGATGCTGCCACAGCTTGGCCCAATGAGTAGTGTATAAGTCCATGCCCAGGATCCAAACCCACAAACCCCGGGCCTCTGAAACAGAGCGTGTGAACTTAACCACTACACCACCAGGCCAGCCCATCAATGCAAACCTTTTTTAAGGGAAATTGATTCCAATCATGCAGAGAGGTTTGAGAAATTTGCTTTCCCTAAGTACCTCTGACTCCAACCAAAAGAAGAGACTTCCCAGATTTTTCTAAATGAAGAATCCCAGGAACACAACAGTCATTTCCAGATTCTACAGTCTGTGCTTACGATTATGTCTTTCTTCACAAGTAACTATAAAGTATGAGTGACATTAAGGACTTTGACCAATTAATGCAAATGGACTTAAGTGACCTTTGTCTAACACATACATTAATTTTAATCAGATTCTGGGCTTTATTAGGCAATCTTTTTAAGTTGTTACCTTATGTCCTGGGGACCACCAATAGACCATGATAGAAAAGAAGGAACAAAGAAGAAGACCCAGAAAGGGTGTGAGACTGTCAGAGGAAGAGACAAAATTAGGAGGGAGAACAAAAGAGAAGAAAATGAGAAAGAAAAGAGTACGCAAGTCATACATTTCCTGTGGTGTGAAGGTAATAATGACACCAGAAAGATTCCAGAACAAATTTTCTATGAAGATAAAGATGGGATTGACCATTTCTGGAATAAGAATAAATTTCCTCTCAAAAGAGGTTTTTTAACTTGGTCCCTAGACCCTGAAAGGGCTCCTTGTGTAGGTTGTGGAGTCCAGGAATCCCTGGAAATTGTATGCAAAGTGTGGTGTGTGTGTACATACGTGTGTGTGATGGTCTATGGTTATGTCAATATATCAAAGAGTTCTTTTGCTAAAAAGAAGTTAAAACCAGTGCACAAAAAAGGAATTCCTTGTAATTTAGCTTGGATTGCCACCTGAAGTTCTTGATTCACTTAACCATGGAAGGATTCATTACCCTATTCCTGAGAAAGTTAATCCATGCATCTCAGATCTGGAAAAAAAATTGAAATGTTATGTGGCCCATTTCTCTGCCTTCAGAAAGAACTACAGTCTATAATAAGTGAAAATACAATCATTTTTTTCAAACTCTGCAGAACAGATTTCCAATCCTTTTTCGGTAGCATATTCATTGTTTACATTTCTCACCATAAGGAAGTTCTTCTTTCTGTCAAGCCTAACTCCCTCATGTTGCAAAACAATTTGGTCTCTTATGCTTAACAATACAGTATTTTGGGTACTATTATTAAATTCACCTTCAGCTTTCTCTCCCCCAGCACTTTTGATCTTTCCACATGATTCATTCTTAAATTCATTAATCATCTTTGTGGCTTTCCTCTGAACTCTTTCCAATTCTTCACGCTCGTCTATAAATTCAGAAGTGAATGCACTGAAAAGAGATCGATAAAACCCTCAGTTGATTGGTGAATTTCTTTTTGGTTGGTATGTAATAATAATTGGTATGTAATAATAAATTGGTAGAAAATAATAATTATAAGATTGCCCTCTGAGGGTAAAATTATAAAATCAATACAAAATGGCCCAGATTCAGACAATTTTTAGTAGGGGAAACATTCCAGAATCCACAGGATAGTCATCTGATTAAAGATTTACTTTAATATAAGTAAAGATGGTGTCACTCAGAAAAGGCATTGGTTAGCCACGAATCTTGAGAAAGGAGGATCACAGAGTCAGATCTTGGCAGTGCCCACCCAAATAGAATCCAGGGAGGAGGGCGTGGCCAGATTATTCTGATAACCTGGTCTGCTGCTCGCTTCCTATTGAGGAGATAGCTGCAGTGGCTCTGAGTCCTGCTGTCCTTGTCCATTTGAATCCGTTACCATAGAACCCGCTGCTGATTTGGCTGCCCATGTCACCCGCCTACAAGGAGACCAGCATGACCAGGTGACCAGAAGAACCTGCCCAGCTCTCCCCACATTCCTGGACGCCCTGATGCCCATATTAAACCTCTTGATTCCATCACGCTTTCCAAACCCTGACTCAGACACCAGGTAATGATGTGTCTACATTTTCCCAGTTTCCTGAAAAAGTTGTACGTGACAAATTTACTTTTTATTAACTTTATTAACCTTCATTTGTATTAACTTTGCTTTATCCTGCAAAAAAATACAAGGACGTTTACCTGGAAGTTTAAATCCTGAAGGGAAGGTAAATATGAAGTCTATTGGTTACTATGCCAAGGTGTACTTGAGTAAAAGAAAACTTTTTTCTTTATTGCACTCCAGTATTTTCTTCCTAGCATTGGAAAGTGTAGGTAATTAACAAGTGTATTATTAGCTTTTAACAGGTGTCCAACTCAAAAGTCTGCACTGATGGCCCACCCCAACCAAATGTCCTTAACTCAATGTCTCCGAAGAATGAAAAGGAATACACTGCTAACATACATTATCCATTTGAACAAAGTCACACTGAATGAAATGCTATAAATCATATAGGAAGCCTAACAGGATTCACCAAAATGTCATAAGTGGATAAATCATTAAGAGGTTCATGAGACAAGGAGGAAGGTCCAAGAAGTAGGTCAACACTACTCTTCTTCCCTCTCTATCAAGAGGGTCAGTTAACAAGCAGAAGATGGACATAACTGCTAGCATTTCTCTTACCCGTACACTCATGGGCTTCATCTGCAATAACAATTGGAGAGATTTGCTGTGCATTCACAGCAATCCTTATACTTCCAACCAGTGACATCCCTAGCATATTTGACACCCAGAGAAGAACACTTTTCCTCTATATGACAAAATTATTTTCAGTAATAATTACGACATGAAAAAAATAATGTCCAGAAAAGAAATGCAGACTGTGAAATTTTTCTTTATTGACCTTATTAGACATATTCACACCAGAAATGAATGAATGAATGAATATTACAGTATTAAAAAGGAAGAAATTAATGGATTACTTTCTCAATGTCCCCAATGTCCTCAAGATATTTTTTGGAAAAACAAAAGGGAAACATACCTATGTTGGTTTGTCGCAGTCATGAATAGTTAACATTACAGTTTCTGTTTTTGAGCTTTAGCTTCTGTAAATTTTAAAATTTTAAACACAAATAAAAACTCCAAGTAGTCCCATAAAATGACAAAAGTAACTCAAGTTCTGTTTTATTGTATTTACAACCATTATTTAAAACCTATGGTTTAAACACAGTAATATGTGAAGATACAAACTGTGGCAGAAAGGGGTTCCTTACAAACTTACTTGAAACAAATACATGTGGCTGAGTCACATGTGTCAGGGGGCAACTTGACATCTGGCAGTTCTCTAAGGCAACTTCCATGTGGAATACAATGTTCACTGAAAAGTAAGTTTTTTAAAAGGAGCTAATTTGAAGAATATATATATATATATATATATATATATACACATATATATTTGAAGCGTATATATGCTTCAAATTGGCTGCAAATTATATTATGCATATATATGTATACATATACATATATACATTAGGCTTGCAGTGATAATAAATAGAAGACTAACTTTTAATAGGTTTCATTATTATTTTACTTGCCCTGTACACAATGCACTCCTTTTTGCCTGTATCTGAGGATCTGCGGTAGAATGATCCCACTGACCCAACTTCTTCCAATTTGACGGAGTTCTTTGCAATCTTGATGGGTTCATATTCTTACAGTAATCTTAAGATTCCCTCCACTTTCAGTCACAGATCAAGTAATATTATCCCCTTTTTTCACAGAAGTCTACTGTACAAACTTTCCTTACTTAGGACCTGCATAGGTCCCTTTGTTGTCAAAGTCCTCAGAACATAGCCTGAATCCTTGACCTTGGATGGCCAGCTTAACAGGACATCGTGTTTAGAGTCCTGCCTCTCTCCCATTCATCTCTTTTTCTCTCCCAAGGTAGTGTCATCCCCAAAGTCATCTTACTTCTTCCTTCATGAGATTGCTGAACCTAACATGCAAAGCCTTCCTTGTACCCGCTTGCTCTCAATGTTGTGCACTTTCCCTCCAGAAGAAATAGATGGGGGTCAGCTTTGCTCTTTATTGCCTCTTTGACCCTAAGGATCTGCCATGTATCTATTACATCTTAATATTATTTCATCTTCTTAATTTGTTTATACACCTCTTATGGACTTATGAGAAATCATTAAGTATAGTCCTTAATCATAACACAGTTTTCTACTTTTCATCACTGATATTCTTGGGCTATATTTTTGCCTTTATGAAAATGTACTCTCCTGAGTTTTGACTGTATTGTATTCTGGCTGAGAAAAAGATTCAAAACCTTCTTTGCCTGTCTGTTGCCTAGATGTGTTTCCAAGTGGAAGTATTTAGCAATAAAAAGAGTTATCTGATAGTGGAATGTTAAGCCCATCCAAGCCCATGCACGCTTTGATTAATTGATTTATTGTATATTGTATGTACAATTTGTTTTATATGTACAATTTATCGCTTATTATATAAATATTTATTGTATAAACATTACATTTATTATATAAACATATTATTAGAGCTTCAAATGTAACAGAAACTATGCTAGGTGCTGGAGACACAGTGATGAACAAGGCAGGAAATCGTTTCTGGCCTCATGGAGCTTACAACTGTCAAGTGCCTAGAGTTAATATGCTTTACACTACTTCTAGAATTATCCAACACCTGAAGTGACCTCAGGGAGCACATCTGCAAAACCTTTCATAAAAGACTGTGGTTCAACCAAAGACTTCCTGGTCTACAATACAGAAGTACATTCAGTTAGAGCACAGAGTGCCTGGGGCAGAGGCAACATTCCATGATTTAGGAGCTCAGGCCACAGAGTCAGGAGGCCCTGGGTCAAATCCTGGCTCCCCCCATGGGGTGGTGGGGGACACTGGCAATCCACTTGACTTCTCTGTGCCTCATTTTCCTTAGCCAAAGGGGATAAGAATACTATGTAAGTCATAGAGTTATTGTGAGGATTAAAAAAAGATGTGAAGGGCTGAGAAGAGCACAAAGCACACAGTAAATGATAATAAAGTTAGCCACTTTTGTTATTTATTATCATTATTTTCTACTACAAATGTTTCTAGTTTCAACTACTACAAAATAAAAGTCCCATTAGATGATGATTAGCAACAAAACGTAAGACCATTGAATTTTAAAAGTTCAAAATCAATGTACTGATATTTCAGTGTTGAAGTAGTTTGTTCATAAATGTATCAGTCAGAATCCACTCAGGAAAACAGAAACCACAAGGTATATTTCACATAGAAGGAAATGACTACAAAGGTGTTGGCAGGACTAGGGGAGGGAAAAAGGAAGAAGTAGGGATATCTGGAGACCAGGAAGCTGCTGACGCACCCTGGCCTGGTGCCCACTCCCCTCCCTGGCTTCCTTGCTGCTAGAGACACTGCCACTGCTGCCAGTTTTGAAACCATTGTGACTGGGGCTGGAACTGCCAAAGAGGCACAACTGTTGCCAAGACTGGACAACCTGTGAAGACGTGCTGCCAGGGAACCCACAATCATCCTTCTCCCACCCCCAGACACTGCCAGCAACTGCCAGTCCCTGCCATGGAGTTGGTGCCAGAGGCAGAAATCTCTCTTCCTCCTGACTCATTGGCAGAACCTGACAAGAAGGCAGCCGGCAAGGGAGCCTGGGAAATGTAGTTTGCAGACCACCAGCCCCAGCAGTACAGAGCAGAGTAGAGAAGGGCAGGTATGGAGCTGAGAGACAATAAGTAAACAACACAGAAAATAAACCATAGTCAGATCTATTATCAAATCATAATTGAAAGGTCATCAAGATAATTTAATTCTACCTCAAGTAGGAAGATAAAAATGTAAATATTCTCTTTCCTGTCCATTTTTGTTGCTTTGATAGTTGATTTTGTTTCGGCTAAGTTTCATGTTTATCCTGGCCCGAAGTCCACCACCGAGTCTATCAGGAGTTTCTACAGATGATTGTTTTTTAAGGTTTAAAAAGTGTTTTAAAATTAAAGAATTCTAACATTTGGAATAGAATTTAAAATTGCCATTCTATCTGTCCTGCTAATCAATGCAGCGAGATCGCTGTCTTGGTAAGGAGCCTGCAGAGGTGTCGATATCCTCCTCCCTATCTGGGTCACCGAGCAGGGTGTGGGAGCCTTTGAATAGCTTCCCCAGCAAATAAAAGCCATGCCAAGAAAATGATAATGGGTAATGATTATTGCCCAAAAGACATCAAAAGCAGCCTTTGGAAAGCATGGCCAGGTGGCAAGGTAGCACAGCCTCGTGAAGTAGTCAGGAAAGAAAAAAATAGCCATGGACTTTTCCTACCTAGTTCTTAAATAATTTTTTGTACTTAAAAGGCACTGAGAAGTAATGTGAGGAGAACATTCCCTCAGATGTTTAACAGCCATTAGATACACATTACCAAAATTGTGTCCTGATACAAGGTCTGAAGTAGCTAGTTCTACTTGTTAGAATCTGTGTTAATGAAAGTAAGATATAGAGTTAATCCTTAATTGGGCTGGTTACTTTCAAATGAGAAATACTGTTCCAGGATCAGGTGCAGCTGGATGTAATTGGATTCAGACAAGAATGTGGGTCTATTGGCTGAAAAGGAGTTAGCACATAAGTAGAAGTAAGTGGCCATTGATGTGGTGGGGACACATAAATTTATTTGAGGGACTTTATGGTGAGACCCTCATAAAATCTCCTCGATCTTCTTGTCAAAGTCCCTCCTTAATATGATTAAGTTTCATTTCCCTAATAAAATAAAAGGTTGCCACCTTTCTCCTCAACTACCTAATGGTTTAAAGTGGGCCATATCAAATCATAACATTTGTGAGGTTTTCATATTGACTAGCTAAGAAATAGATAAAAACCTTGGGGATGGTTATGTCTAGGATGCTAAGATTGAGGAAAGCATTAACTGCAAATTATACCTAAAGGGCAGCTCATGCAAATATATATATTATTTTAAAGGCAACATGATGTTCTAGAAACAACACAGGCTCTGGCATCACTCAAGGGGGAACTTAAATAAGTTTTTCATTTCTCTGAACCTTACGGATAATATATGTACAATCAGCCAGCACAGAGCAGACCTTCAATAAAAGGCAGCATTCATTTTTTATTATGTACACAGTAACATAAAGTGCACAGTTGGTCATCATGACCTCACAGTTGACTTTGTGAATAAAAAAATTCAGATACATCAGTGGAGCGTGAAGCTTCTCCTCCACACAGCACTGGGAACAGCATTTACATGTGTTTGTACAGCTGGCCTCCAGAGCTGCCTGTCAGTGGAGTGGAGAGCCAGCTGAGAGCACCCTGACCTCCAGGGAGTGGTCAACAGCCCAGGATACAATTCCAAGAAGTCCCAGAAGGCAATTCTGGCCTTGTGCTACTGGAATTTGATAACCCCTGATCAAAATGATAATCTGAAAGATTTGTACCAGGTTGTCTATGTCTCCAAAAAAAAAAAAAGGTTTGGAGATAACACCAGGTCATGGGAAGAGGAGTGAGAAAATCTCATCTGGCCTCAACTCAGCCACTCGCTCTCTGTGCCACCTTGGGGAGTTCTTTGTCCTCTTTACTATGTGAAAATTTCCTTAAACTGTGTATCAGGAGAAGGTAAATTTTACTTTTAGGAAACGAAGGCAACCCCTAGACTCAGATCCCAAAGGTGTCATATACCAGCAGAGCCCACGTGTCTGCCCCCCGACTTATGTTGCTTTCCTCTCACTGGTTCTCCAGGGCTGCACCCCATGTCTAACTTGGAGAACCCTGTTCCACCAGGACAGGCCTCTGCCAGCAGGTCAGTCATTTCCAGAGACTGCATTAACCTTTCAGGCATCATTTAGTGGATTAATGTTTTGATGACTGAATAGCACTCTAGTGGTCCATTCTGATAGGATGCAGCCTTGAAGGAGAAATTGGGCAAAAACCTTGTTGTTTCTTAGAAGGAAAAGAGACCTAATATTTGCATTTGCCTTTACAACACATCTCTAAGGACCTCACGATGCAGTAGAACCACATTAGGACTCTGGTATCAAGAGACTGGAGTAAATGGTGTCAAGAGCTATAAGGTGATGTGATGTTCCATGTGGTCTAACAGGATAATTTATAATGATGCTTTTCTAAACTGGCAGGAATTGGCCCTATTTTACAAATATAAATATGAAAAGATAGGCATGTTCAATGACCTAAAGATATAATTCCTCCAAGTAATTGATGATGTATTTTCAACAGCTAACTCTCATTTGAGCACTTTCTATGTGCCGGACATATTCTAAGCACTTTATATAGTCTAATTATTTCCTCCTTACAACAACCTTATGGTACTGCTATTATCATTCCTGCATTACAGATAAGCAAATTGATGCATAGAGAGGTAAGCAACTTGCTTATAATAGCTGGCAGATAGTAAAATCAGGATTCAAATTCAGACAGTCTAGCTTCATAGCCTGAGCTCTTAATTATGCACTATAACCATGTTTTCCAAACCTTTTTGGTCATGATTCCCAATAGGAAGTGACTTTACATCATAAGCCAGCAGAAAGAGTTTTAGAAAGAATACCTATCCTAACAATGGGGAACACCTTTAGGTATTTTCCTTTTTATTCTATTCCATCCTGTTTTTAATAAATGTTGGTTGAGACTCACTGAATTTAATTTTATAACTCAATAATGGGTTATAGTCCTCAGTTTTCTGAATACCGCACTAATTATGCTGCCTCCTAAACAGAGTAGCCTGGGATTCATGAAGAATCTGCACTAGAATTGGATGGAGGCTGAAATTGGCTTCTCCCTCATTTCCTGCCCATCCTCCACTCCCACCTGTGCCCAGTTAAACAATCAGCCAGCCGGAGAAGGTCAAGGAGAAGAGGAAGAATTGATTTGCCGAAATGTCCTAATTCCTCCTTAGTTGTTTTCTTTCTTTTGTTATGCCATCCAAATTATGCCTGGACTATTTTAGTAGAGAATAAAAACCACCACTCAGAAATCCAATTCCCCTGAGTCCTAGAATAATGGCATTTTTTACTAATGAAACATGCAAACTACTGTTGAATCCATTAATAGTCTCAATTTTTAATCTCTCAGATGATGGAACATTAGGTTTCCATGGCAGCAGATTCCAGCTGTTGGGGGATCCCAGGCTTTCAGTCTTGTGACAATTAGCACTGCTGAGACTTTTCAGTGTTTCTGTGTCTTCATTATGCAGCATTCAGAATTCTAAAAAGCACTGATTATCATGATGTATTAGTTTTAGGAACTTGATGTGTTGGTACCTATCCTGGGAGAAAAGAGTAATTTCTTGAAGCCTATCGCCAGGAGCCGCCTGACATATCTGGAGTGGTGATCTGGGTATGATCATTATCTTCAGTGTTTGGCTTATAAATTAATAAAAGTCTTGGTGAATTCAATTATAGACAGTTTGTGTTCCAGGACTCTAATAGTTTTTGATTGAGGACAAAGTGGAAGGATCTAAGAAGAAGACCAGGAAGGCCTTCCTCATCTCTAGTGTCCATACATCAGAAGGCTGCAATGAGCGTATGGAGCCTAGTTAGTTTGATGAACATTAACAAGATTTTCAGATTAAGTATAGCTAAAGACAGAGAGACAGACACCAAGAAAGTGGCAAAAACAAATTTGAATACTGAGTTATAATCGGCTACCATCTAATGCCACTGACAGTATGGTGCACAGTAAAAGATCATCAAGTTCTAACTTCACTAATTTGAGGGGCAAGGCTGAAGTTACTTTTTTTTTTTTATAAAGAAAGGTGGGGATAGGGAAGAAGGAAGAGAGAGAGAGAGAGAGAAGGCAGGGGGCAGGTAGGATTATCCCTATTTTTCAAATATGAGAAAATGTACTAGGAACCCAAATGTTGCTTACATAAATTACAGCATTCACACACAACGCCCTATGAGGTAGGTTATCAGTGGACCCATTTTATTGATGAGGTGACAGAAACTCAAGGAGATTGTGGCAGAGTCAATGCTCTATGTTAATCAAACCTATTTCTATTTCCTCTTGGACATACACACCCAGAACTAGATCACATTTCTTAACCTGCCTTGCAATTAAGTAAGATCACAAGACTGAGTTTTGGCCAGTGGAATGTAGCAGAAGCAATGGGGTCTCTCCTCCCATCTGTTTCTGGATGTTGATGCTCAAGATGACCTTGTGAGCCACGTGTTGAAGATGGAGATGCATCTGTGAATCTGGTTCTCTAAATGGTTATGTGGACTAGATCTCCCTGAGGACCCATATTGGAATGTGACAAGAGCAATTAATATACTTTTAATGGGTTCAGTCACTGAGATTTTTATGTTGGGATTCTCATTGAGAACCAACAACAGTATTAATCACCCTGACTATTATAGAAATCAATACTTTGATGCAAGGTGCTGCTGTAACACAGAACTAAAATATATTACATTAGCAAGGAAACTAATATCAGATGCCAGTTGGATAGCAATCAATGTTATACTGTGGCAAAACATTTGGGAAAACCATAGTAACTTGGAAGACAGACTATGTGCCTACTGAAGTGGCCATTCAGGAGGAATTGGTTGGAAAGAATAAATGGATTAGTGTGTGTTGGTGACCTTGGCTGAGTTTGGCATGTTAGTAAAAGAAAAAAATGTACATAGGAGAGAACTGACCAGTTTCTAGAAATTTGGCCAAGGTGGGAAAAGCCAACTGTTTCTATATCCCAATTTAAGATTTGAGGATTTAAGATCAAAACAGCCCTTGGGCCAAAGAAACCATTAAAACCCAGTCTTGCAACAACATCAAATTAAGAGTGTGGCCCTCCCTCTCAAGATTAATAGCCTCAAAATATCCACCATTTAGGTGGGAGAGATAGGACTGGGGAAAGATAGAGGGGAAGTCAAGAAATAAAATAAATTTGAGAATCATATCTAGTAAAGAATTTGTTGTGAGGTTATTGGCATATGGAATGACTGGAGGATAATGGATCAGAACCCTATTAGGTTTTTAAGGGAATTTTATTACCAAAGAAGCCATGAGCATGAACTTAGAAAGTCTTTGACGTTTTTGTGACTTAAAATAATCCTTGAACCTTCAATCTTCCACATGCATGGAGCTCGATAGCTTCCAATAAGGGCATACCGAATGCACCTTTCAAGTGTGGCCAAGGGAGAGCAATAAAAAAGAGGAATCCCATAGAAAATAAATCCAGGGGCGATGGAGTTCCTACCAGAGAGCAAAATAACGTTTAATCAGGGGATAATGAGGGACCTCTTCCATCGCCAGGGCAGAGAAACTTCACAACACCAGCTCCATGGGATTCCTGCACTGTTCTGCACCAGTGACTGCCATGTCTTCCATTCTTCCCTTTTCAGAATGGGAGTGTTTATTGTGGCTATCCTTCCCCTCTTCCATCATTGAACGGTGTCTTTAAAGTCAAAAGTCACCAGGAAGGGCCACATCCAGACCACCATACTAGCTGGAGGGCTTAGACTTTGAATGGATGCAGTGGCTGGATGGGACTTTGGATTGTGTAGCTTGGGGAGGGTGTAAGTGTGCTTTATATACAGGAGAAAGAGTAAACAGATATTTGGTGTCCAAATGGGGGTACTAAGGCAAAGACAATGCTATGTGTTCACCAAACACATTTCCTTTTCTTCCTGGGCACACAGTCCAGCCTCCCTCAGTTAATAGGGTCATACAACTGAGTTCCAACCAAAGGAATATGGGCAGAATTGATGTATAGACCACATCCAGGCCTTGCCCATAAAATCTATGGCACAATCTTCTACTTTCTCTCTCCTCCCCTATTGCCACTTGAATGTCCAAACCCAGGGAAAACTTGAGCGCTACACATTGAAGATGACAGATACTTTATCAACCTGGGTCCTTAAAAGATTGTATGGAGAAGAGATGCCCCTCCCCCCACCATTTCCCTCCAACACACAATAGACTACACAAGAAATTTTATAGTAGCCTTATTTACAATCCCCCCAAACTGGAAGCAACCAAGATGTTGCTCTTTAGTAAGTGGATGGGCAAACAAACTGCTACATCCACAGCAGAATACCATTCAGCAATAAAAAGGAATGAGCTTTCAAGCCATGTAAAGACATGAATAAATATTAAATGTATATTGTTAAGTGAAAGAAGCCAGTCTGAAAAGGCCAGTCTATATTATTCCATTTATATGACATTCTGGAAAAGGCTAGACTATAGAGATGGTAAATAGATCATTGGTTTTCAGGGGTTCAGGAAGGGGTACGTTGGGGAGGGTTGAATAGATGAACCACAGGAGATTTTTTAGGGTAATGAAACTATTGTGTATGATACTTTAATGGTGGATACATGACACAATTGTATTTGTGAAAACCCATAACATTTTACAGTACAAAGAGTGAACCTTATTATTTGCAAATTAAAAAGAAATTAAGAGATCAGAGGATCACAGGATGGAATGCAGACCATGATAAAAGAATTTAACTGTAGTACAAATGTAAGAAATAACTTCACTGAAGGGAGAAGAGGTGCTTACTTATGTAATTTTAGAAATAAGGGGAGTCTACAAGACTAAAGGCAGAAAAAACAGCATTTAAGGACTATTCTACAGTTGATAAACTTGTTTCCCATAGGGAGACAGTTAAAATCAGTATATGCAAAATTGAATAATTAAGTAAACAGATGGCAGATGGTGGAAGCCAGGTATCTCACTGTTGGAGTGGGATGTTATAGACAAGAGGAGAAATCTAGAATGACCCATGAGGTACCGGACTAGAGGTGGAGACATCAGTATGACCTCATGTGTATTTTATGCAGTTGAGATACATTTGGTGACATATGGAAATACATGGATTAGTATGCACACATATATTTGCTTGATCTGCTAGCTTATGGTGCCTAGAAGCAACAATACTCCAGCAGCAACAAACCAGCACCCACATCTTGGTTTCTAACACGATTCTCCAATAAAAGGAACCAAGATTACTTGGAAAAATGGCTGATTTTAGGACTGGGGCACAAAATATGCAAGATGAGCCTGAAGCATCTTGTAGTGTTAGAAAGTTAGGAAATGTTTCAAAACAAAACAAAAAAACTCCACAATGACAGAATTATATCAAAAGAACACAATCTATGTAGACACCCCATCCTCAAAGTAGGGCAGCACAGCTCCCCACTTCTTAAGTGTGGGCTGCACATAGTGACTTCCCTGCAAAGAGAACAGTATGGAATAGGGAAATAAGAGTAACTATAGTGGAGAGAGCTTACAAGCACTACCTGAACCAGGTGATCAAGGTCAATGGCAACAGCGGTAAGCCATGTTGGTAGTATGTATTCTTGACACGATATAATGAAAACGGCAATTTACTTCTGTGTGTTCCTCAAGACCCACCACCCCAGCCTAATCATAAGAAAAACTTCAGGAAAATCCCAATTGAGGGGCATTCGACAAAATACCTGACCAGTACTCCCCCAAACCGTCAAGGTCATCAAAAACAAGGAAAGTCTAAGAAATTGACAGAGTCCAAAGGAGGCTAAGGAGACCTAACAACTAAAGGTAATGTGGTATCCTGGATGGGATCTTGGAACAGGAAAAGGACATTCATTAGATAAAACTAAGGAAATCTGAATAAACTATTGACTTTAGTAAATAATAATATATCAATATTGGTTCATTAATTGCACCAAACCTACCATACTGATTTAAGATGTTAATAATAGGGGAAACTGTGTTTAGCTATATAGGGACTCTCTGCATTACCTTTGCAACTTTTTGTAAATCTACATTCTAAAATTACAGGCTTATGTAATTTTTTTAATTTTAAAAAATAAAGGAAGTGTAATATGCTATTAAGATCATTTATTCTTTTAACTCTTTCTCAAGCTAAAACTGAAGGGGTTGGATTAGAGTGTTTATGAGGTTATTTCTGTTTCTAAGATTCTGTGATTCCATGATATAAATCTATCAAGAAATTTATTTCAAACAATATTGGCATTAACAAAGGTCTAATTTCTCAACAAACAGCCCGGTAACCTTACTATTAATTTTTTTCAATTCAATGCCTATCTGATAACTAGGAAAGAAAAAACTAAGAGTTAATTTTCATATTTTTTTCTCAAAAATAATCAATATGCATTGTTTGCCAATTCTTTTCTCACACAATCACCACAAAAGCAAAAAATCTTTTCTAACATAGAGTGAGAATGAACTAGCACGGCAAGGCAAAAGGGTGGTTATTTTTAAGTGGGTCCATTATATTCCTCTCGAGAGCAACAATGTACATATTCAAGTAAATTCATTAGGATGTGGGGCTGATGATGAACGAATATAACTGAAAGGTACTGCTGTGGTTTCACAGGCGGGCTAACCCTTTGGGAACACCAAGTACGGAGAATGGAAGGGAAAAAAGAACTTTCTATTTCTTCTCTAAAATGAGAGCTACCATTTCCTACCACTGTGCTGTATGTAACAGAAGGAGAAGAGGCAGGGGGTGCGAATATTACAAAGGTTCTCAGATGCTGGTTGTGAGGGGATGGCTGATCTGCAGAAGACCCAGTGGATGAAAGACTGTTGAGTTGTTGTATCTGACACAAAAATACGTCACATATTTAATCAAATGAAAAGCACTAGAGCTCAGCCATGACTAACTTATAAACAAGGATCCACTGAGTGATGGGGGTGAGAGGATTCAGTGAGTTAGTGTTTGTAACACTTCTGCCTCTGGCAGAAAAGAGAATGTCTTTTTTTTCCTTTAAGAAACTGGTAACTTTAATACCAACATCTTTTTCTTAAAACTTTTAAGAGGAGATTTATGAAAAGTTGAGAAAAGACTGAGTTGAAATCAGAAGAACCTTGTTTGATTTACGCAGTCAGTTTTAAAATTCCAAACAAGCAACACATCTTTATTGAGCACTTGTATGTTCTTGTATTATATTCTGCTCTTTGGAGATTATCAGAGGAATGTAAAACAAAGTCCCACTACTGTGTCCCATAACTTGACTCCCGTATAACAGCAGAGCCAGAGCAGGTAAGCAGACATGAAAAATTAGAGAACCCAACTGTTTGGAAATATCAGGACAACAGGAGGTCAGAGATGGACTAACTGGAAGGAACGCCTGTAAAAAAGTAATTAAAAGTCTGATGTCTAAAATATGTTTAAAGAAATGCATTTTTATTGTTTATGAGTTCTTAAAGAGAATTATGCGGTGAAGGGCACCTTTAACAATGAGGTAAATGCAACTCTGCCAAAATGACTCACTTATCTGGAAGGGCACACTAGTAAATCCATGGTCAGAAAGAACACAATTTTATAAGCAGTCGATTCCGAACATTCCAAATCCAAAAGATAGTCATGACATCCCTCACTGCCCTCTTTGGGGCCCTCTCAGGTTGTTCAGTGTTATCCGGGGATCGGCACCCAAAAATCTATTTTCCCCTCAGTCTTCCCATAGAATCCCAGCTTCTTCCAGCTACTGCTCACTGTTATCAAAGCCATGGGAAGCCATTCCCAGATCATTCTGGGAGAGCAAGGGTGGATTCTTCATTCTTCACAGTAGAGTATTTAAAAGACCTTGTTCTTCCCACTATCTATTACTTCTCAAGGCACAACTGATGCGTTATTTTTCTAAAAAACCTCCTTACCACCGATATTGAGGAGGGGAAAGAATAAAAGAGGTCTGATTGGTGGTTACCAAGGGGAAGGGGGTGGGGGATGGGCACAAGGGGTGAAGGGTTACATCCACAAGGTGACGGACAAACAAAAATGTACAACTAAAACCCCAGTGTTATAAACTATTAAGACATCAAAAAAATGGTAAAAAAAAAAGAGGTAAAAGGAACATTATACTATATTATGTCTAATATATGTAGGTTTGTGGTGCTAAGGTACTTGAAAATGGTGTGTTCATCAAATAGGTTTTTATGTATTCTTTCAGAACTATTATATTTATGCTATCTCTTCACTTAATAAAGAAAAGCCTTGTTTTTCTACAGAAGCACATAATTTCTCATTAGGTTATTAGGTTCAACTCTCAGTATTATCAAAATTCTTTATTAAGGAAGTCCTGATTAGTGAGATTTAGATACAATATTTAGATACTCTTTTTATAACTCCGTTCTTTTGAGTCATTACCACCACCTCGTCTGCTTGCTGTCTGTAATATTTTTATCTCTCCAGTAAATGCTTCACATTTAGTCTTAAACTAGAAATATTTTTGAAAAAGCCATTGTTTTAAGAGGATATGAAATGGTTTCAAAATATAACTTTTTAAAGATTCTACCTCATGCAAATAAAATGCCCAAATATAGCTTCGAGGCTGTTATAATGAATAAAATGGGAAACTCTCACAAAGAAATAAAAATTCCTAGTCCCAAATGAAGACTTGCTTATTTATGGCAGACAGTGAAAGAATGTGCCCATGCCCTGGAAATTCTCAGTAACCGGATTTTGGCCATAACGCTTGTTGGAGATGCTTTCTTCGAAGAAAAGAGAGCCTTTTCCAGAAGCAGCCCTCTCTTTAGAGACAAATCATTTTGCGGGGGGGGGGGGGGGGGGGCGGGGAGCAGGTAGAGAGTTCTGTACCCTCTCTCTCAAAGACTTGATTCATCTCATCCTAAGGCCACTTTATTTCTCTTCAGCCCATAATAACAAGGTAAATGGCTAATACAGGCATAATGTATCTTCCATAATGAGATTATTCCTTCGTTCAGATCTTACTGATTTACTATTAAACTTTTCTATTAAAGAAATATATTTGAATTTTATTCATATATTTGTTTGCATTTAGTTGTTATTGAGATTGTGCAAAGAAATATTGAGGGTTTTCTTCTTTCATCTCCATAGGTGGAGATTTAAAATAACGAATATGGCTAATTTAGTGTGGTTAATAAAGATGAGGGATAAGGAAGTGTCTCTTCAGACAAATCTCAACCCTAAAGACATTTCTCAAATAAATTTGTCATTCATTCATTTGAAAAATATTTATGCCAGGCACTATTTTAGAAAAACAAAGCTGAATAAGGTCTAGTGCTTGCCCATGCTCTCAAGAATCTTAGCAGCTGGCAAAAAAGACAAATACATAAACAATTAACTATGATATAATGTGGTGCTTGCCATCAGATAGGCACAGACTAATCTCCTATAATTGCAAGTGTGACAGGCATGCTGACGCCGGTGTGCCACGGCTGCTGGGCAAACTGGTTGCCAGGCTGGGCTGATGACAGCTTATTTGAGCTGTTTGTACATGGAAACTCAATGGATATTGGTTAATGAATGGATGTAGGTTGATGTTTCCACTAAGGATTGTTAATTTATAAAAACAGTGTCTGTTGAGCCTGGCAAAATAAAAATTATGCTAGGAAATACTCCTTAGCCTAAGAGGTAAACTGTTTTAATGTTCTGAGAGTTCCTAATGAGGACAGTTAAGTTTGGAAGGAAAGAGTCATCACATTAGGTTAAAAACTACACGGCATTCCTGGGCCTTGATGGTTATGACACTCACAGATGTGCCTAATGAGTTTGGAGCAGCAAGAGGCAGGAGGTTCCTGGTTGTGCCAAGGACTAGCTAAAGCCCTATGACTTTCTACAAGGAGAGGGGTGAAGAACAACCACTGCTTTTCAAATTTGTGCTTTTGGAATCATCTGAAGTATCTTTAATGTTTCTGTTATAGACTGAATTGTGTCCTCCCGGATTCGTATGTTGAAGCCCTAACCCTCAATACCTTAGAATGTGACTGCATTTGCAGTCTTTAAAGAGTCAAGTAAGTTAAAATGAGGCCCTTAGGGTGGGCCCTAATCCAATTTGACTGGTGTCCTTATGAGAGATTAGGACACACAGAGAGACACCAGGGGCTTGTTAGCACATAGGGTCAACCCTGTGAAGAGGTAGCAAGAGGGCAGCCATCTGCAAGCCAGGGAGAGAGGTCTCAAGAGAAATGAACCCTGCCAGTACCTTCAGCTTGGACTTCTAGCCTCCAGAACTGTAAGAATATAAATTTCTGTTGTTTAAGCCACCCGCTTGGCAGTATTTTGCAGCCCAAGCAAACTAATTCAATTCCCCAATCACCACCCTCCCCCAACCAACAGGACATTCTGATTCATTCGGGGCTGGGCAGGCACAAATCTGAATTTTTAAAAAGCACACAGGTGAATCTGACACCAGCACTCCTAGGATTACACCTTCAAAAATGCAGCTACCAAAGAGAACTGTGTCTTTTGCTAGAGAGATCTCCTTCCTGCTTCATACATTTGTGACCAGGGAACCAAGCAAAGAAACGGTCACTGAGGATTGGTCAACAACTAACATAGTCTGTCAAATGTTTTTTAGAAGAAACTACGTGTTCTATTTTGCAGAAGTTGCCATCCCCATTTTCCAGATGTTGCTATCTTGCAGAGAAACTTATACGTTTGCAGGAAGACCTCTGCAAAATGTTCCAGCCAAACATCCTAAAATTACCTTCAACTCATCAGCATTTTAAATTCTCCTCCTCTGGGAGGGTCCAAACAGTCATTTTTAGATCATGCAATGTATGTAGTAGCATGTTTACTTGCCACACATGTGCTCTAAATGAATACAGTTGTTACACAGATGTCACAAATAAACCTTGTATCTTCTGCTTTCTTGTGTAGAAAGTCTCCACCAGCACTGAGCTCGTAGAGACACTGCATTGAGAGCTATCCGTGGTGTTCTCCATTGCTTGTGCAAGCAACAAAACTTTTCTTCACCTCCTTCTACCTTGGTTGTGCTTTTCATCTCTGTAGTCACCAAGAGATGAGCCCATTGAGTTCAGTTACACCTTCATTGGTCCTCTGCATGTGACCCCAACTGTTGCTGCACTGCCATGGTTTGCAGAGGTTTGGGACTAAAGATGTCTGCTCAGACTTGACTCCAGTCATCACATAGATGGAGTAGAGCGAAGGAACTACCTGGACTCCTACCTATTAGAATGGACATCCTGAATACTCTCCAACTGTGACCTGGAATTCAAATCTCATGTATGCATTGTTGATCCAGGATTATTTCCATTTGCCTGTGCCCCTCTCTTGGGGCTCCTTTCAGTTCTCTAACTCTGAGTTGTAGTTAAGTTTATCAAGCACTGCTGGAAAAAAAAAAAATCACTTCCATTACCTGAGACGTTCCTGTGGAAACAGTTCTTTTATAGATCAGGGTCTTCAAAATCTGACACTAATGATGTAAACTTGTCCCAAGACACCTGGATACTCAGTAACACAGTGAGCCCTTAAGCAAAATTGTAAGGTTAGAGAAGTCTGTCTTCAAGGTTTTAGCCTCTTTTATCTGTTTTCCATTATCTCAGTGAGGCCACTAATCCTTGCTCCAGACATAGGAAGCTCTTCTGCATTCTACTGACATTTGATTTGGAGGAAGTTCTGCTAATATTCATTTATTCAGGTTTTCACTCAACAAATATTTATTGAGTTTCCTCTTTGTAGCTGCTAGACACTGAACTAAGTGGTGGGGATACAATAATATTTTCTGCACTAAGAGATTATAGTCTGGGGGTAAGGAGGAAATTCATCAAATACTCCTATCAAAGGGGATATAATTACACATAGACAAAAAGGAGCCAGGGCAGAAACAGGGGCTATGGGGGTGCAACCCAGAAACCCAACCAAAGGAACTTTCCCAGGAAAAGGGAAAAAGAAGTCCCCTTCCAGGCTCACACAAAGGTGGAAGCTGCTAGTTCCAGAAGCTTCAGCTGGTGGGCTGCAGCAGAGACTGCAGCAAACACAGCTTTGGAAGAGGAACCCCAAGAGGGCCACAGGAACCAGACCGTGCAGGGGCATTGTAATGGAGCTGGGATTGGGGGTGGCTCCCTTTTCATTAAACCATTTGGTTAACAGGAGAAAAGATCAGTGCACTGTTTAGACTCCAATGTGATAATTAATAGCCACAGTAGAGTTATTGACCAAGTAAATTTTGAATTCCTATTGTAGGGGGTGATAGAAACTCGCTTGTTGATATGGCTATTGTTTAGCACAAAAGCAGTATTTGAAATTAGTCCCAAAGCATGAGAGGTTTGTCTTTCCTTAGCTATCCACATGAGACTATTTTTTATTGTATCAAATGCCATAAGGATGAGATCCTTTTATCCACCATCCAAATAGAATACTATTTTTTCAACCAAATTTAGCACCTGGAAAATTTTTATTTAAAGTATTTAGGGATGCAATTTATCTGAAATAGCTATACCGAAAGTGGATATGTTCTATAGAGGGCTTTTCTGTGTTAGCCTTTTGTAGAAGACTTGTGTGTACATGCCTGGCTTATCTCCTTCTAGAAGATGAAAAGAATATCTAATCCTGGAACAGAAACTGTTTCAGGGATGACTACACCCCATCCCCAACTCTTTTCTCTTGGAAAGCAAAACTTTACATTTCCATACAAACAACAGCCAGTTAGCAGGCACAAATGCTAAGTGGGAAATTAACTTAGAGTGGGAGAGACAGACTACTGAAACTTTGACTATCCTGCTAAATTTAGTCAAGGAAAATCCATCTATGCCAATTTAAAATGGTTTCCAGGAGCTGCTTGATCACACATTGCAGCAAAAGACTGAAGACTAAAATAGAGAAAGGCAATACAGTTATTCCCTGTCTCTAAATGTGCTGCTAATTAAGGTGTCTATCCACAGCCTGCTTTACAGAAGAAATAAATAGCTCTTTTCAGCTGGACAGTGTTTACTATATTTTGTGATGAATTCACTCTGGCTAGCTGACTCTCTCCTTCACTTAGCCATACTGGCTGGGATGAGCTGGGGCTGCAGAAGGGGAAGGAAATTCAGAACTGCCATTATGTCATTGAAAAATCCCACCAGCAATTTTTTATGTGAATTTCAGTTCAATATTAAAATGTATCAGGTATAAATTTGTTAAATGTATTAAGTCAACTCATTCTTCTATAGTACTTCTCTCTCCAGCTCTGATTCTGTTCCAAAGGCTGCTTTATCAATATAATTAATAGTTTCTTTAAGCAAATACATTTTGTTTCACACTACAACTACCACCAGCATAAATAATAATGTTAGAAATAAGTGATTACACAGGTGTGACCTTGATTTGGAGATTTTTGAAAATGATGTTTGCATTATTCCATTTTAGAAGCAACCACCACATTGAAAGTATTTTTCAGTTGTTTTGCACATTGCCAGCATTATACAACTACGGTTTTGGAGTCAGGACTCAAATAAATGTGTAGTTCTGCCCCTGACTTTCTGCATAACCTTGACAAAGACATTTACCATGTCTTGGCTCAGTTCCTCTATCTGTAAAACAGGGATAAAAATATTGACTTTACTAATAGGGCTATGGTTCAGATTAGTTATCCCAGCTTTGCAAACTGCTTTCAAAAATCATCAGGCTGCAAAAATCACACTTAAGCAAAGAATGTATGTCCTTATTCTGCCCATCCTTCTAAACACCATCCTTTCCTACTCAAATCATTCCTGCTCCCATATACTAGATTGCCTCAGGTGAGAAAATGGCCCAATGGTAGATGTCATGCACCCCTTCTGAAATAATCCCGTAAAATACAAGGCACTACATAAATTAATAAATAAAATAAACTTAGAGTTAGATTCTGATACTAATAGCCTGTTTTTATGAAGCCTACACTGAGTTTTTTAGACCTCTGGCTTTTGTATTTTGTCAATATTGCCATCATACTCATCATCATCAACGTTTGTTGAGTCTTAACCAAGTGCCAGGCACTGTGCTAAGCTTTTTAACATGGACCACCTCATTTAATCCTCACAACAGATCAGTGAGTAAAGTATTGTCGTTACTATCCCCATTTTACTGGTAAGATAGTTGAGGCTTACAGGGATCAAATTACTTGAAGTCACAGGACTTGTAGACTGGTAAGAGGCAGAACTAGAGCTCAAACTTGGTTCTGACCCTAAAGCCTCAGCTTTTAAGGACTTTACTACATTCCCATCAGGCTAATCTTCATGACTAAATTACTCAGCAACCAAAAGTGGTGTTAAAATTTAATGCAATTATGGAAAGGAAGAAGATGTCAAGAAGCTGATATTACCACAGGTGTAGAAAATGCCCCAAATTAAAGCAGCTTTTTAATTAAAAGAATCAAATAAGCCTATACCAAGCTGAAAGGAGGAAAGTCGACCCTAAGAGAGAAAACAGTTAATTCTTCCAATGGAACAGTACCAAAATATACTTTTATATTGAATATATCTGACATATTACTTTCCCATATGCCCCCTAAATTATTTAAAAGTATAATTAATGCTTATAAAATAAAATTAAATCTGTAAATGGTGTTTAAAAAGATATTGCATTAAGTCGAACATTAAAGTAGATGAATTCTAAAAGTTCACATCTCAAAAGTTCAATGAGTCTCTGAATGACTGGTGAAGATATAAATGAATTGAACAGCACTGTTCTGTGCATGTACTGTATGAGATCACTTTCACATTTCTCATGGAAGCTTTTTAAAGCTTTACTCCCCATTAGTCTCCCACAGTCACTCAGAATTCCTTCTCCTCACTAAGTAACTTTCATTCATACTTAAATGAGCACATAATTTGTCATCCACACCAGGGCATTTTTGATACTGAAAGGGGACTCTAAAAGTTGAAATTATATATTGTTCTGGAAAACATTTATTTATTGACTATAAATTGTCTTTATTATATTGGTGGGTTTATAAATAGTGCTACTTAGTAGCTATTTTCAAAATTAAAATAAAATAATGTGTGTATTTAAAGCAAATTTTTCAAAACTTCTTTATATTGATTATCTGAATATTAAAAATAATATAAGCAGAATAATTAACCAGTGTCTAAGCTACATCTGTTCCAAACACAGTATTGCTAGTATTTTTCTATAAAAAAATCAATATTCTATCATTTATTTTTCATGAAATTACCTGCAATCTTCTTCAAGGTGCATGACATTTATTCACAGTTCGTGTATTTGAAATTGTTGACACTTTCAATGGACTCATCTCTGTCAAACATAATAGTTTTCATCTAATAAGTTCTCTAAATTTATGATTCTTTTTAATGTTTCCTCTGATTTAGATGCTGCAAAATTTTAGTCTTCCTCAATTTTATTCCATTCTGGCAAAGAATAGAAATTCATTGTTAGGAGATAATTCTCCATGGGTCTTTCACATTATTGTATGTCTCCAGAGTGACAAGTGACTGTCTTTTGTTCCAGACTACCTTTTCAAGGATGTTTATCCTTGGATGATAGAGGTAATGTCTCCTTTCAGAGCAGAGGGCAAGTTGGTTTACAGTCTTAGAAGATAAAGACAGTATCTCCCTCTGGAGCAAGGTTTAGGCATACCTCCTGACCATTTTAAAAGATTCAGGTCCCCTAAAGTCAAAGTTCTCGCCTGTAACACAACTCATTGTGTGTGCGGTTGTCATCTGGTGCTCTTTGCATCAGATATGGGAACTGGGGCTCAGGAAATCAATGCAAAACATGCCAACACTCTGGCTATTACTCTTGTTGTAAGTACAAACTGTCCTTCATCTCTGACCCAGGAGTCTTACATCTTCTACCACAATCCATGAAACTCTGGCAGGCTAACATGAGCTTGAAAATAAGGTTAAACCTCAGACTTGTTACAGTTCTTGCCCGTCTGTGTAATGAGAATGGCATGCTGACAGAGGCATGACTTTGTGGAATAGAAGGAAGGAGGATCTTTCGGGTCAAGTAAAGAAATTTAAGGGAAGTCCATAATATTGGTAGTGAATGTGTTGACCAAATTGGTCGACTGGACAATAAATGGTCATCCAATTTATTGCCTGGTAATGAGAAAGAATGGAGGAGGTTGTTGTAGACAGAATACTGGGAAATTGGTTCAAAGACCACTGCCCAAAGTTGCCTAGGTTGTTGTTAACTCTCGTCCATGTGGGTGGGCTTTCCTACTAATTGGGCTATCAACCTTAAGTCCTCCACATTGTGACAACTAGTATTAAGATTCACCCTGGATGTGTAGAAGTTTCCATCCCAACAGTTACAGAGATGAGCATCTATGTGGAGTATGAAAGGAGGCGAATTTGCAACCACTGTGGCAGAAACCAGACCAACTGGTAGTGCTCTGGCTGGATCATCTGGGAGACAAGGGTGTGGGTTGCCTAATGATTGTTTAGGAAGAATGGCAACAGCTGGGATATCTTATTTCTCAGCCCCTCCTGCGGGCTATCAAGCCAAACTTAGGTCCATTCAGAGATGACAGAGAAAGGGCTCAGAGTTTTTTCAGTGAGTATTCGCCGCTATGGAGGACCTTTAGCCCTCTTGGAGAGATTTCCCTGAAAAAGACAAACTCCTAGGGGAAACTAGACCTGAGTCATTGACTAGTATTCAGGCTTTTACTGCCCAGGTTGCGTTTATAACGCTGATGAAGATAAACCAAAGGAGAATAAGAAACTAACTCAAAAGATTCTAAATATATTCTTATGGTCAGACCCATTGCCCTGGAAAACTCCCCTAGCCCTTATGTTAAAACTGGGCAAAAATCTAAAAGATGTTATCATGATAATGGGGCAGCAACTGACCTAGATTAAAGCAGACTGCTTTTTAAAAAGTAATTGTCGTGTGAATCAAGCGCAAGTCACCAAAAAGTTCAAACCTCACAGCCCTAGCCCAGAAACAATGTGGCTGTGGCCGCTAAATCAAGGAGTCCTGAGGTAGAAATGGACAGTGTTGCATGCGAATAATGACGTTGCCACTCAGCATGGGACTCTGAAGAGGGGAGAGAGGCAAAGCATTGGAATTTTGTTTGGTTGAGCTACTAGCAGCGGCTGCACTGCTTGAAACCAAACATAAATGACTTAAAGTCATGGAGCTGCTCTTTTCCTGTGTGCTCCCTGATCCTTTCCTCCCTCTCTACACCGACCTCAGTTATTTTAAGGAGAAACGTCATTAGGGGTGGGGCTGAGGGCTCCTGGTCCCCCAAGGCAAATCAAAGGCTAAATGCACCCATTTGAGTATCCTGGGGAATTTCACGGTGGGAGGGATTCAAACTTGCATGGCTATCTTGGCTATAGGCAACCAAGTCACTATCCTACTTGGCCTGTGGGAGGAAAAGGCACTTAGATCTGGCTAATGGGTTTTGGGCTGAGTTCAAAGAGGGCAAGAAAAGAAAAGACTTTGTGACACCTTGGGGAACTTCGGGCCAATTCATGTACTGTTGCTATTTCTTCTACATCTGAATGTATGGTAAGAATTAAGGTGTTATATGCTTGTACTTCCCTATCCCATAAATGCCAGAAGGAATTCACCCAATTGGGAAGAGCCACATGGAGAGAAGTGATAAAGAACCTGTAAATCGCTCTTCAAATCATCTCCCTGTCTCCTCCCAGGTGGTCTAACAGAAACAGTATAGTATCCCAGGAGGAAAACGAGAAATCACAGCCTTGAAGCCTTGACTTAAAGGTAGCAGGGGTAGTAAGAGATGCAGATATCAATATAACAGCCCTATATGGCCAGTGAAAAAGCCAATGGGAGCTTGAGACTTACTAAATTCAACTGTTTTTCCCAAGGCCCTGGCTGTTACAGACATTGCGACTGTAACTGAAGCCACTGCACAAATGACAGGAGTTGGTATGATGTCTTGGACGTTGCCAACACCTTCTTTTCCAGCTCACTGGCACCCTAGGACCAAAATCAATTCACATTCATGTAGCAAGTCCTCCAATATACACTTGCAATATTCCCCAAAGGGTACCTAAACTCCCTTACCACTTGCCACCAGTGGGTGAGTCAAGATTAGTACAAATGCCTCTACCCTCTGATGTCCAAAGATTTCACCATGTAGATAATATCCTCTGATTGATAAATGAGAAGGCTCAGTTTTAGCTACTCTAACTGCACTGTTATCACACTTCTGCTAGCATGGGTGTCTGATACACCCTGGCAAAATTCAGGGGTCTGGGAGTAAAGTTTCGTGGGTGGAATGGCAATGTTCAATGCCTTGGCAGTCAAGGAAAAACTGCTGTCTCTGGCCTCCAACCCTCAAAAAGAAGAATAACATCTTATCGGACTCTTTGGTATTGGAGACAGGATGTGCCTCACTTGGGCATTCTACTTGGCTCTTTGTCTGAGCTAACTCACAGATCAGTGTCCTTTGAGTGGGGGCCCAAACCAACAGGTTGCATTGGAAACCACCCAGCAAACTGGGGCAGGCTCTCAACCTTCAGGGCCCCACAGCCCTAATAAACCTTTTGAGCTGCAAGTCTCTGTGATGTTGATTTTTTCCAACTGAAGTCCCTGGTAAAGAGAGGTGGTCACCACCCAAAGGTGCCCCTCGTAGTTTTAAATCTGTCACCTCCCTGACATGGCTACCAGGAACACTCTAGCTTGCTACTGAGCACTTGTTGAAACTGAACACCTGACCCATGGAGGCCCTGTAACTCTCCTGGGCCTTATATTCTCACTTTGGGGTGGATCAACTCATCCTCAATTAACATGGAAAGGGGCTAAGAAGCCTTGATTGTCACGTGGAAGTGGTATATTCAAGAAGACAGCTGGCATGGCCTGAGTGACATCTCAGCTTTACATAAAGAAAAAAATGACAGCTATTTCTTTGGGGGAAACTTTAGCCGCACTCTACCACCTCAAGGAAACTGCTGTCTCATTGGGTCCCTCAATTCACTGAGGTTCACCTAAGTGCCTGGGCCTAGTTCACCAATGGTTTGGCTAAGCTGAAACCTAATGGTGTCCACTGGGCTGCATGACTTTTCAACCTTAACACCAGCTAACCAAACTAAAAATGAACATGGTTGTTCCACTCAGTGAGTAGAACTCAAGGCCATTCTCATAGCTTGAACCAATATCTCTTTTGATGAACTTTGTTGGCTGTTCATCAACCTTGGGCTGTTGCCAATGGCCTGGCTGTTTGGTCTGCCACTTGAAAAGCTACAGACCGGCTGATTAAAAACAACCTTATATTTTATATTCCAATTAAATAGACAATTGCATCATTACCATTTATTAAATAATCTGTCCTTTTCCCACTAAATTGAACTCCCACTCATAAAATATAAAATTCTCATATACCTTGAGATCTCAAACTATTTGTTTCTCCCTTTGCCCACAGTGAGTATGGTAGGTTAAATACCTAATAAGGAAATTTCCCCATCAGTCTTAATCCATTTCACACTTCTTTCCTGGCTGTTTTGAGGCATTCATTCTTTTATGTGCACTTAAAGATGATTTTATCTAAGGTCTCCCAAATATTGTTATTGGAATTTTATTAAAATTACATATTAATTTTGGAAAATTGAGATATTAAAAAATAATTAGTCTTTCCATTTGAGATGTTTTTCCATTTGTTCAAATCTTCTTGGTATGTCTTTTAATAAGGCTATAGTTTTCTTTACATGTCTTGTGCTTTTCTTATCAAATTTTTGCCAATTTTTAAAACTGTTTTCTTCACATGTATACGTGTGTTTATTCGGTGTGTGTGACTGTTATGAGTGAAATATTTCCCCCATTTCCATTTCCAGGTCTTTCTTGCAGGAGTAGAGGAAAACAATTTTACTTATCTTTTGTTCAGCTAACTTATCAAATTTCTTTATTAATTTTAGTGGTATTTTACTAGACGCTCTTTGTTTTTCAAGGAATACAATCTGCAAAATGTTGATTTATCTCTTCTTTTCCAACATTAATGTTTCTGTCATTTTCTTGTTGTATTACAGTTGCTGGCTACTCCAAAAAATAGAATGATATTAGCAATGATAACAGGAATCTCTGGTTAGTTACAGAGACTATATAGCACAGTGCTAAGAACAAGGTCTCTAGAGAACAACTACATAACTTTGAATCACAAGTTCACCACTTGCTGCCTGTGTGTTCTTGGCTGAGTTATTTAACCTCTCTATGCTTCAGTTTTCCCATCTTTAACATGGGGATTATAATAGTATCTATCACGTATGATTTTTGTGAGAATTATTATATGTAAAGTGCCTGGAACTGTCCTTGCATATAGTAAGCATTATAAAAGTGTTAGCTATTATTGTCTTTCTTGATTTAAATGAAAGTTTTGGTGTGTTGGTGTTTAGAAAGCTTGCTGTAGATCTATGGTAGTACTTTTAAGTAGCTTCTTTTCCAGTTTTACTGAGTTTTTATTAGAAAAAACTCCTTTATTTTCTTAAATTCCTTTTTAGCACCTTTTTGTATGATCACATGGTCTTTTTCTTCTTAAATTTACTGACATCATAATGGATTACACTGATATTGAATCACCATTGAATTTCTGAGTTACCTCTTAGAAATAATGTATTTTTTGATATATTCTATTTGCCAATATTATATTTAGAATGTTTGCATATATAAATAAACGAGTGTGTTTTGTTTTGGGTACTATATTGGTAATTGATAAAGTTTTGTTATCAAGTTTGTGAGATTTATAAAATAAATTAGGAAGGTTTCTAGCTTCTTCTATGGTTTGAAATAGTTTAAATAACCTGGAATAAACTTTTCTTTAAAGGTTAGATAAAACTTGGCTGAAAACCCATCTGGCCCTGGTGTCTCTTTGAATGGTACATCTTTATTCACCTTTTCAATCTTGTCTTTGGTAATTGGTCTATTCGATGATCTTACATCTTCTTAGGTCAAATTTAGTATTTTATCTTTTGCTGGAAAATCATCCATCTCCTCTAGGTCTCCAAATTTGTTGTCAAAATATATGTGTAGTCTTCCATAATTCTTTTTAATCTCTTCTATAGCTGTACTTATGTCTAGTTTCTCATGCCTAATTACATATATATTTTGTTCTCTCTCTCTTTTTTATAATCAGGCTTATCCATTTTATTGGTCTTTTCTAAAAACCATCTTTAGATTTATTTTTTCCTTTTACTATAGAGTTTTGTTTTTAATTTAATTAAATCCAGTTTATCTTTTAAAATTTCCTCTCTCTATTTTCTTTTGGTTTCTTTTGGTATTCCTTTTCTAATTTCTGAAGATGAATTCTTAGTTCCTCTATTTTCTATTTTTCTTCAATATTGAGGGCATTTAAGACTATCGATTTTCTCCTGAGTGTAGCTTTTGCTGTGTTTCATAGATTTTGGAATGAAGTAGTCTCATTTCTTTGCTTCCCAGATAGCATGTAATTCCCTTTTTAATTTCCTCACTGACCCAACATAATATTTCTAATGTTTCTAAGTAGTCAGAATTTCTGTTCATCTATTTACTATTTATTTCAAATATGATATATTTATGACCAAAATATGTGACCCATAAAAAGCTGACAATACCATTAAAAATTGTAACTTTTTTTCTGGTAAAGTTCATGATCAGTTGTTCTGAAAGTTCCATAATGTATAAAATTATTTATTCTCTTCTTGAGGAATATGAAGGCTTATTTATACCTATAAGATTAAATGTATTAATTATATGATTCAATTTCTCTACATCTTTACTATTTAAGTTTTGTCTACCAGAATTGTTAAATTCTGGTTAAGTTTACTGAAGTTGCATACATTCATATGAATGTATGATAATCACTGTATTCAGGCACACACATGTGAATTAGTAAGGATTATTCATAGTGTGTTGATAGGATTGCATTCAGTAGTGAGTATGCGAAAGCCCAATAAGTGGTGACTTAATAGAAACAGGTTTACTTCACTTATATAACAAAAGGTTGTAGGTAGGTAGGTCTAAGGCTTGTGTAGGGGCTCAAGGATGCCATCAAGAAAGCA
Source organism: Tapirus indicus (assembly GCA_031878705.1). Classification (NCBI taxonomy): domain Eukaryota; kingdom Metazoa; phylum Chordata; class Mammalia; order Perissodactyla; family Tapiridae; genus Tapirus; species Tapirus indicus. The sequence goes on from CM062933.1 coordinate 9,556,584, forward strand.
AGACCCTTGCTTTTCTGCTCTGTCATCCTTAGTAATGGCTGCTACAGTTCTGGGATGGCTTCTATTTTCCAGGCAGCAGAAAGGAGAAATCAGAGGAACAGAACCAAGAGACTTCAATGGCTTATGTCTCGTTGCCCAGAACTGAGTCACATGGCCCCCTCTAGTTAAAATGGAATCTGAAAAAATAAGCTTTTAGCTTTAGAGCTTCCAAAATGGAGGAAAGCAAGTAAAAAGAAATTGAAATGGGTGTTGAGAAGTAAATTAACATTATCTGCCACACATAAGAACTGTTAATACATATATTCAGAATTTGAAGTTTTTAATATTTGCTGCCTCTTGCTTTTCTCAGTGCTGTTCCAACATCCCTTCATCTTCCCTAGCTATACCCCTCTTTATTTAAAAAAGAATTTGCAAGGGTTAAGACATTAATACCTAGTTTAGGATTTTCTCCTCTAGTAATTAGAAGGATTGGAAAGGGGAGAGCAATGGAGAAAAGTGGACATCATTTTATAAAAGGAAACAGAAACTTAAGAATTTTTTATTCGAGGGATTCTCTAAAATCTGTGTCCTATAGTAAATACAAACTCAATAAACCAGATATGAATATGTTACAGCAAATTTGGGTATGTAGAAATGTTACATTATTTTACTTTCTTTAAAAAAAATTAACTCTACTGAAAGTTCTAAATTTTTGCCTTTGCCATTTAAAAATTTAATCCATGGAAAATTGTTTCATGTATGATGTGTGGTAGAGATTAATTTTCATGCCTTTTCCATATAGATAAACATTTTTTCATCTGGAACTATTGAGTAATAACTCCTTTCCCAAGTGATTTTCCATGCCACCTCTATCTAATATCAAAGTTCTGTATATGCATGGGTCCTTGTTGAACTCTATATTCTACTTCATGAATCAATTTCTCTCTCCTGTGTGAATAACACATTTTAATTAATATAGCTCCATAAGTCTGTATATCTGGAAGAACAACTCCTTTTTCAGGTTTTTATTTTTTAAGGAGGTATTTTGGCCATTTTTGGACCTTTATTGAGTTACACAAAGAATCCTTGGGACTTTGACTAGAGTTGCATCAAATCTATAGATCTGTGTAGGAAGAATTAAAGTCTTTATGACATCTTCCCATGATGAACATGGGATATTTCTCTACTTATTAGTCTTTTTTAATATCCTTCAAAAATGTTTTATAGTTTTTCTATATACAGGTTTTGCACACCTATTGTTAGACTTATTCCTAAATATTGTACTTTATATTTTTAACTGTTATTGTAAATGGTGTCATTCATAGTTATTATTATTCTAATTGTTTGTTTCTGGTTTATAGAAGTGTAATCAACCTTTGTATATTGATCTTATGTTCGGCTACCTTGCTCAACTCCCCTATTATTATAATTTGTTTACTCAGTTTTGGGGGATTTCAAGTGGACAATTATATCATCTGGAAATGACAGGTATTTTTTTTCTCCTTTCCTATTCTTACTACTTTTAATTCATTCCTTTGTCTATAGAACTGGTTAGAAACTCCTATCCAATGTTGAATAGAAGTGGTGATGTGTTGTTGAAATAAAAAGTTTAAAATTTTAAGAGGAAAAGAGAGATGAATGTCTTTCTAACCTTATGGTAGAAAATGATTTCTTAAACCATCACAAAAACACTTAATAGGAAAAAAAAGATTAAAATTTTGATATTATTTATAAGTAAAGAACTCCTATAGGTCAATAGTAAAGATATAAAAAGAAATGAAAAATGGGCAAAAGACCTGAATAGGCATTTCACAGAATAGAAAACACGTAACACTAAAAAGCATACGAAGTGAGGCTCAGTCCAACTAGTAACCAGAGAAACATGAAAAAGGAGCAGGAAAGTTATTTTACATTCATTCAATGGGAAAAACCAAAAAGTTGACAATACCAAGTATTGCAGAGATTGTAGATCAATGGGCTCTCACACATTGCTAACGGAATGGAACTTGGAATAATCACTTTGGAAAACAATTTAGCATTAACTATACAGTTGAATATTTGCATACCCAATAGACCAGCAATTCCACTCCTAGGTGTTTACCCAAGAGAAGTTTAGCTAACGTGTACCAGAAGACACCTAGAAGCCCTGTTAATGATAGCACAAATCTGGAAATAATTCAGATGCCCATTGACAGGAATTTGAATAAATTGTAGCATAACCACAGAAATATTTAATATCAATGAAAATTAATGAACCAAGCTACATGTAACTCATGGATGAATCTTACTACGATAATGATGAGTGGAAGAAGCAAGTTCCAGAAGATACATACATTATGATGCTTTATAAAACTCAAAAACAAGCAAAACTAAACAAAATATTTTAGGATAATATATGCATATTATAATTTTTAGGCAGGGTAAGGATAAACATAAAAGTCAAAATAATGGCTACTCCAAGGGCAGACAAAAAAATGGATTATGGAAGAGAACATAGATGTATACTAGATTCCAGTTCTTGAATTCAGCAATAGATTTATATAATTTCATCATATCAATAATGAATACATAGTTATATAAATAAAATAAATGAAGGCCATGAATAAGCAATGATGGCAGTATGTCATGAACCAAAGATTATGATTAGTCCTGTTTGGTGCCCTAAGGTAAAAAATAAATGATAATAATTATAGCAAAAACAACAAGAAACAAACAAATAAATAAAATTAATTCCATTTACAAGCTCCATCCTGCCAAACTGATGGGAAACTTAAACTCAAACTTAAATTTGGAAGATTCCCCCACCTAGTGCGCTGCAAAGGTCCTAGAGTCTTACACAAAGAACAAAAGCATTGGGAAGACCCCTCCACTCTCATAGCCACTATGGTTATTACTGAGATTCCCATTGTTCAAGCCAGCTCCACGTTGTTCTTTTCTCTCTACGTCATGCCTTCTAGTCTATAAGCAATTTCTTTTTCCACCCTATGACACAATCCTTCCTAGAGGCAAGGGAATACAAAGGCTTTGCCACCTTCCAGGAATTGAGCAAGAGAAAAACAAACAAACAAACAAATTAATATCTCAAAAAATTAATCCAGGCACCACTAAAAAGAAAATGTATTCTCTTTTATATTTACTCACCTGTGAGACATACTTTAGTAAGACTATACTTCTTTCTCCCATTTCAGATTTTCCAGGTCAGGTTTATTGCCTTCTTCTGAATAAATTAAGAAGATTTCCATTTGCTATACCACTAAACATTTGCTTTGTCTCTAAGTTCAACTCTTTGGTGGAATGAACCTGAGGAAAAATTTAATTACGATTTTACATGTAACCTTGTTTACTTCCAGAACTAGAAACTGTTGCAATAAATGAGAAAATGAGTAAAAGCATAGAAAACAAATTAAGAAAACTGTCATATCAAGTAGGAAATGGGCCCTTTGGCAAATTGCTTCTATTGCTTTTTTCCTATTTATCTGAACATAGAGTTTATTAGCATTATATTGCCAAATGAAGCAGCTGAATCTAGTTCAAGTTTATTACTGATATTATCATTCATTAATAATAAATTTGTAAGTCAAGTAAGTATTTCATAACATTTGCATGATCCAAACTATGACCTACATTGCAGCTATTTAATGAAGGATGATCTTGGGTCCACTGAATAAAAATCAACACTATGCTTGCCCTTATAACTTCATTCTCTCGCCCTGACATGTTTTTCTTACATCGATTAATAAGCTCTTCTATTTTTGTCTTTTCCATGTTTAACTTGCAAGGAGAAAAAAATATCTAAGTTGATACATCTGAGTGTCAGGTAGAGAGGAGCTGCTGAGCAGACAGAAAGGGGTTTTGAATGGAGAATTAAATTTGCAGGGCAGCTGTGGAAAGGTAATGGTCTAAGCTATAAGAACAGAAGAACTCTCCCATTAAGAGAGGAAGCAGGAGAGAAGAAAATGGGAGACGACTGCTTTCTAGGATACGATCATATACGAAAACTTTTTTTATTTACCCAAGTGTAAAACATCAATTTTCCAGCCCAGAACAGAACATTAATAATAAATACAGATTTTCTTCTGTTTTCAACATAGACATATTTTTCCTCTTTTTATTATTGTATCTCTCAAGCTGGCAAAGGAAAACTAAAGAGTAAATGTGAATCAAAAAGGTGTTTCTTGGATTAAAGCTACTCATAACATTTGAAGAAACAGATTCTAGACCTTTGAGCAAACATAAGCATATAGAATATGTTTTTTAAAATCTTTGTGGGCAACTATCATTTTTCATAGGTATGAAAAATTATATTGCAAACAATAGGCTTGGCCTATGTGAAGACATAATGTAATCTAATGATACATATATAATATATCAATAATATAATATATTACTTTTATGTAAATAAGTATTTACATATATAATGTAGACTCTCTCTATATATGTATATGCGTATATATATTATGTTTAGTGTCAGTCTTCAAATTTATAGGATTACTGTCCTGACCTTTTATGCCATTTCCAATGGTGTTTGATTACTTGGAATAATTAAAAAGGAAGACAAACACATCCTAACAATTGATCAATAATGCATCTCAAGGGGTTTCAAGTCCATGCATACCCAAGCTTCTCCTTTTAGAAGTAACAAATCACTTTAAATCTATCAAAACAAACTTATAATTTTATTTCTTTTTTATGCCCACCAAAAAGTGTGTGAGGTCCATGAGATTTTGCCTCATTCATCATGCATCTCATAAATATAAGAGAGGCCTACAGTGGTCCAAGCGTTCCTGGTCAAACTCTGGCTCTCCTGACTTCAACACTACGTGTCCCACCAGCACAAATGACATAAAACAATAAACCTGAGAAGGAACTATGATTAGAACTGATCACACACTTTCCCCTGAGAGAGCATTTGAAGGGAATTCATCATGCCTCACAACTTTGTTTACTCAGGCACTGCTAGAAGTCCAACATTCTCAGATCATCCTTCATCACCCACATTTATCCCTTCATACAACTCTGTCCATTCCCTAATCCAAAATCTTCTTTGACCTCCCGAACTTTTGCACTGTCCTCTCTGAAACTCACTTTTCTAATTCTTCTCTAGATCTTCTAAATCTTCTCTAGATATTAATTTCAACTTTTCATCCAACAGAAATTTAGCTATTCCCTGAATATGCAGCCTCCTCTGTAGCCCTAAGTGGCTGCTTTTTTCTCTTATACCCCACGTGGCCTCACAGGCCTACAGATAGAATTGGTGTCTCTGATCCTCATTGCTGCTTCTAGAAATTTTTTTTCCTCCCTCCCTCCATAAAAACCCCAGATCTTTGAAGCACAGCCCATCAGACTGCACCCCGAAGTACCATCCTGTAGTGGTACAGATGGTGATGCTACAGTCACCATCAACCTTTGAATCTCTCTCTCTCATTTGTTGTCCTCTCCACCATTACTTCTGTCATTGTTCTGATGAGTTCAATATTCATGCTGATATCCATTCAACACCCTGGCCTCTCCTTCATTGACATCCTTATTTCCGACAATTAATTTTTTCCTCTCTACTTTAGCAATACAATCCCAAGGTTATGTTTTAGAAATTTTCATTAACAATTACTCACTGCATCACTTCCAAAACCTTCATTCTAACAACCCACTCTCTACCAGTTTCTGTCTTTCCGGATCATGTATCTTAGTATCCCAACTCCAAAGATGTTTGGATCTCGACTCCATTGGCACAATTTTTTAAATTCCCTTATTCCCTTTATAGTCTCATTTCTCTCATCTTGGATTCCACAGAACATCACTGTAATCACTCCATTGCCTGTACTCTCAATTCTCTTCCCCTCATCTCTTTCTCTGGCATTCTTGGCAAGAAAAGGAAAACAAAAAATTCAGCGTTAGTTAAACCCAACTTTACACTAGCTCTACATCCACTCTCTAACACATAAATTTGGCTGCAGCAAAATATACTATTATTACTAACATACTTCTCAATTCATGATCCATATCTCAAAGTGTATTCCCAAATACCCAAGTAATCTTGCTATATTTCTCTTGTATGATTGCTCTCTCACTTCTCAAAAGAATTATTTTACAATTTCTCCTTTCTTCAACATTTATCCCATGCAGTCTCAATTGATTATCTCAATTCTTATTCCTTGAGAAAATAGAAGCAATCAGATGAGAATACCTCAAAATCACATTGCAAAATTACCAGCAACTCTTCTTGCTATTGCTGACATATATCAAGCTTATTTCTGTCTCTGGACCTCCTGCCTAGAAAGCTCTTTTTACAAATTTTTACTATGACTTGCTCCTTAACATCATGTACCCTCTGTTCAATTGTTACTTTCTCAGAAGGAAAAGCTCCCTGACTATTCCATCAAAAATGCACTCATCCAGAGCCAGCCCTGATGGCCTAGCAATTAAAGTTTGGCACGCTGTGCTTCAGCGGCCCAGGTTTGGTTCCTGGGTGTGGAACCACATCACTTGTCTGTCAGTATCCATGCTGTGGCAGTAGCCCACATAGAACTAGAAGGACTTACTAGAATATACAACCATGTACTGGGACTTTGGGGAGAAAGGAAAAAAAAAGAGGAAGATTGGCAGCAGATGTTAGCTCAGAGTGAATCTTTCCCAACAACAACAACAACAACAACAAAATGCACTTATTCATTACTCTCTATTCCTACAGAGCATTACTTCCTTCATAGCCTTTATTACCATATAAAGCTATATTGCTTATTTGTTTACTTGTTTGTTTTCTGTCTTCCCTTCTAAAATGAAAGCAGGAGATTTGCTGCTCCTGTGTCTGAAGCATCTGAAACAGTGCCTGACACATAGATACTCAATACCTACTTTTCAATAATTAATTAAAATCACAACATTAAAAATGCAATGAATGTTTCTCAAAACCTCTAAACTGAAAAGAACTTTAATAAGTGACAGAAATAAATATCTGAATAAATAGATATATCATATTCATGGATCAGAAGACTCTATATTGTTAAGATGTTTATTCTCCTGAAATTGATCTATAGATTCAACACAAGCCCAATCAAAATCTATGAAAGCTTTTTTTAACCTAGAAATTGACAAGCTAATTTTAAAATTTGCATGAAAATGTAAAAGACACACCATAGTAAAAACAAAAAGTTGGAGCACTTATACTACCTGATTTCAAGGCTTGCTATAAAGCTACATTAATCAAGACAGTGCAGTATAGATATAAGTTTAGGATATTAGATAATGAAATATATTAAAGAGTCTAGAAAGAGACAAACACATATACAAATGATTAATTTTCAACAGGGGCATTAAAACAATCCAATGATTAAAGGAGATTCTTTTCAGTTAATGGTGATGGAACAACTGCATATGTGGTTGGAAAAAAAGAAACACCCCTATCTCACAATGTACACAAAATTCAACTTAAGTTGGATCATAGACCTAAAATATAAATCATGAAGCTTCTAAAATAAACACAGCAGAATATCTTCATGGCCTTAGGGTAGAATAAATTTCTTAGACAGGACACAGAAAGCACTAATCATAAAACATTGATAAATTAGACTGCATTGAAATAAAATTTTTCTGCTCATCAAAGACATATGAATAAAATGAGTAGGTAAGACACATACTCTGGGAACATACTCACAAAACCTATATATGAAAAACAAGTAATATCAGGATATATAAATAACTCCAACAAATCAACAATAAAAAGACAAACAACCCAATTAAAACTGGGAAAAATATTTGCATAGATACTTCTCAAAGCAAGAATATAAATGGCCAATAAGCATATGGAAAAGTGCTCAGCATCATTATTCATCAAGAAAATGCAAATTAAAAGAACAATAATATATTATTACACACCCATCAGAATGGTTAAAATTAAAAAGACTGACAATACTAAATGTAGCAAAGGATGTAGAAAAAGAACTCTCATAGACTGCCAGTAGAACTACAAAATTGTGCAATAGCTTTGGAAAAAGATTTGGCAGTTTCTTATAAACACATACTATATGACCCTATAAATCCCACTCCTGGGCATTTAACCAAGAGATGTGAAAACACATGTCCACAGAAAACTTGTACGTGAGTGTTCACAGCAACATTATTCATAATAGGCAAAAACTGGAAACAACTCAAATATCCTTCAACATTAGAAAGGATAAACAAATTATAATATATTCAATTAAAGGAATACTACTCAGCAATAAAAAGGAATCAACTACTAACAATGCCATGACATGGATATATCTTAAAAAACTTGTTGAGTTAAAGAAGTCAGATTTTAAAAAGTATAGAGGTAGGATTCAATTTATATAAATGGTCTAGTTATCTATTATTGTGTAACAGACCATCCCAAAACTTAATGGTTTGAAGAAACAAAAATTAGTATTTTGCTCTCAAATATGCAATTTGGGCAAGGATCGGGGATGGCACATCTCCACCCCATACAATGTCAGCTGGGCAACTTCATTGGGACTGTCAGACCTACTTCCAAGATAGCTCACTCACATGGCTGGCAAATTGATCTTGGATGTTGACTGGAAACTCAGCCAGGACTGTTGGCTAGGGCCCTCAGTTTCTTTCCACATGGATTTCTCTATAGGCTACTTGTATTTCCTTAACAGTATGCCAGCTGGATTCTCGGAGTGAGTGTCCCAAGATTCAGGAAGCAGAAGCTGTCAGTCTCTTAAAGCATGGGCCTGAAAGTCGGTGAAGCATGACTTCCACTATATTCTAATAGTTAAGCTCTTACAGAGTCTTCCTATATTCAAAGTTAGGGGACACAGATCCCACCTCTTGTTGGAGAGAGTATCAAAGAATAGGTGACCATCTTTAATCTACCAGATATGCAATACTAGAATACAGAAAGCTAATCTATGTTTTGTAGGAATCAGAATAGTGTTTGCCTTGGGGCAGAGAAAGTGAGAGGGATTGACTGGCAAAGAATGTAAGGGAAACCTCTTGGGTGGTAAAAATGTTCTATATCTTGATTAAAGTGGTGGTTATAGAGATGCATAAATATGTCAAAATTCATCAAACTGTAACACTAAAGATCAATGCATTTCATTTGTATGCAAGTTGTACCTCCATTTAAAAAGTAACTTTATTATAATTATTTGGAAGGAGATTCCTTCCAAGCAAACATATTCACACTAAATGGAAGTTTATGAGTTAGCTTATTATGCTCTGGGTTCTGTTGAGAAATTCTTCTTTCCTGACTTTTTAAGAAAATTCCTCTAGCAAAAGAAATCAGAAAATATTCTCTTAAATCATGTTCAAAGCCATTCTTAGGTCAAACAAGCTCACAACTGAAAATTCTGGAAAAAAACAAAATTAACTTTTTATTCAACATAAATGTTAAAATGATATATATGCATATATAAAAGTATACATGTATACAAACATACATAATTTCATTATTTTGCATATATATTTGCATTCTAGGTTTGAGAAAATTGAAAAAAATATCCTAGCTAAAACCATTTAAAAATCAATTCAGTCAATTCTTCAAGTATCTTCTTATGGTGATATCAGATTGAGACCAATATTTGACATCCTGGACTTGGTGCCCTTGATGAGCTTTAGGCAATATCAGTTTCTCAAGGGCTTCTTAAATCTCAAAAGAACTACTGGGCTGTTAAGTATATTTTATTATATTACAATTGTTAGTAATTTTTGCTCTATGTATAGTACTAAAGGTAATTCCTTAAAAAAATTCCATTAACAAGAATATTCAGTTTTTCAGGAATTCTGGATAAAGAGAGAAGATAGCATAATAGAATTTTAAAAGTATAACCATTATTACTAAAGACAGTTTACTCCAGTTGCAAAATTAAACTAGTATCTACATTTACTAAGGATGTCAGCTGGAAGCTTTGTGCCTTATAATCCTAGCAGTTGTCTCTTGCTGAGCAAGGTTTCCTCACGTGAGTCTGCCCTTCCAAGTAGGCCATCTCAGTGGTTCAGGAATAAGCATTGATCAGTTAGCTATTGACTATCTTAGAAGAGATTCCCTATTTTAACCATACCTAGGACTCTCTGTCTTCTTTCTCTTCCAGCCTCCCTTCCCTTCAAGTTACCTTCCCCCAAATCCAAGTTCCTGGCCATTAAAAGTCATAAGTGAGTTCATGACTGTGTTTGCAAGTAAAGGAAAATAATGCTTGGTTACCTTTCAAATTCATTGTTTCTTCTGTGTCTGCAGACAGCGCTGCCCAGCACAACTGTGGATTCTTCAAGAAATGCCATATGTGTTGGATCAGTCTCTTTCTCATCCTGGAGTCCAGATTAGCATCTGATGCTACACATGCCCAAAGCAAGGTATGTGTGGAAACAGTCAGCCACCAGACAGAAGGACTTGATGCCTCCTACTTCTTGGGAATCCTTTTTCCGTAACTCCTTGGCAGCCAGAAGTACTTCACGGGTATCCAAATGCCCTAAGGTAATAGTCCACCATGTCTACCCTATTCTAAAGTAAACCATCCCTCACAATAATCTCCTTTCTCTCCCTCATATCCTGATCTCAGTCCAGGTCCCCAGGTCCTCAGCATAATTAACTAAATAAATCCCTCTAAAGTAGAATGATTAATAGGCCCAGACTTCACAGCAATACTTATGGAAATTGACTCCTAATAAATGGAAAAGCATCAAGAGCAGGGTACATATTTCTTAGCATGAGCCACCTGTTCTATGTTTATTCTGGGATCCCATCTAAGGAGTTTTCCCATTTTGCCCCCATTCTGTTGGTTTACCAAAAGAATAGGTTCAGGGGCCGGCCCGGTGGCGCAGCGGTTTAGTCCGCGCTTGGCAGCACGGGGTTCGCGAGTTCGGATCCCGAGCGCCCGCCGACGCACTGCCTGTCAGCCATGCTGTGGCGGCGTCCCATATAAAGTGGAGGAAGATGGGCACGGATGTTAGCCCAGGGCCAGTCTTCCTCAGCAAAAAGGGGAGGATTGGCAACAGATGTTAGCTCAGGGCTGGTCTTCCCCACAAAAAAAAAAAAAAAAAAAAAAAAGAATAGGTTCAGTGATTTGAAACCCCATTCAGAAACTTGCCAATCAATATTGCAATAGGTTTTTTGAGTTTGGAAGATGGCAGCATAAGAGGATCCTGAGCTTGCCCCCTTCCATGGACACAACAAACCTACAACTACCTGTGGAACAATTTCCTCTGAGAGAGATCTGGAAACTGGATAAAAAGAACCTCAACAATAAGGGACAACCAGAGAGGAGTGGAAGAGGCAGAGATACAATCCTGCTGAGGAAAATAACACACCCTAGCCACAGCACTTCATACTCAGGAGCAATCTCAAAGGTATGAAGCTTTTGCCAGAGGAGCAGGGGATTTGAGCTCCACATTAGGCATCCCAGACCTTAGATCTGGCACAAGAGAGATAAGACTCCAAAACACCTGGCTTTGAAAACCAACAGGGAATATGCCCAGAAAAACTATAGAACTTCAGGGAAGGGAAAACTTGCTCTTAAATGGTCCACACACAGACTTACTTGATCTGGAAACCAGCACAAAAACACCAGATAGAAAAGTCTGTTGGTAAAAGTGACTCACTTACTAAGCTCAGAGTGCACCACACTTTAGTTCAGCCATGCTGACACAGATGTTGGCAGGCAATATTTTGGAATCCTTAGTGCAAGGGCCTGCCCCAGCCACTAGAGCACCCAAAGCAATTGAGCACAGCCAGGCAGCACAGGCAGCCCACCCCAGGGAACTGACCTCCCACTAGCAAGTCTGCAGCAAACTTGTGCCACTGGGCCTTGCAACCAGCCACACAGAGGATCTGCCCCACCCACCGAAGGGCCTGAAACAGTTATACGCTGCCGCACTAGGGGTCTGCCACACCCACTGCCACACTTTAGGCAGTTGTGCACCACCTGGCTGCACAGCCAGCCCTCAGTGGAGGCCTGCCCCCCTCTCCAGATTAGCAGTAGTCACACCACCAGGCCACATACCCAGCCGCACTAGGGGCCTACCCACCCACCAGTGAACTAGCAACAGCCACGCATAGCCAGGTGCACCAGGTGCCTTCCCCACCTACCAGTGAGCTAGTAGCAACCTCTGCCTGCATGGTCAGCCACAACAGGGGTCTGCAGCAGTTGCACTCCCCTGGGCCTAGCAACAGCTACACCAGGGGCCTGCACTGCCCACCTGTGAGCTTGCAGCAGTCATGTACCACAGGACCCCACAACCAGCAACATGGGGGCATGATCTGCTCACCAGTGAACCCACAGTAGTTGTGCACTACCAGGTCTCACAGTCAGCCATACTAGGGGCTTACTCTGCCCCAAAATGCACTCATAGCAGCTGCACATGGCTGGGCTTCACAACCAGCTAGCCTGGAGACCAGTTCAGCCTACCTGCACACCCACAGCAAGAGCAGCCCCACCACAACCAAAGGGCACATGTAGGCCACACAGGGGACATCCCTGGAGCAGTTGGCATGGGGGATGAGGGGAGCACACTGCTGGGCCCCATAAGACATCTCCTACATAAGGCCACATTTCCAAGATCAGGAGACATAGCTGATTTACCTAATACATAGAAATAAGCACAGAGAAGTGGGCAAAATGAGGAGATAAAGGAATATATTCCAAATAAAACAACAGGACAAATCCTCAGAAAAAGAACTAAACAAAACAGAGATAAACAATCTACATGATAAAGAGTACAAACTAATGGTCATAAGGATGCTCACCAAACTCAGAAGAGTAGATGAACACAGTAAGAACTTCAACAAAGAATTGGAAAATATAAAAAAAGAACCAATCAGAGCTGAAGAATACAATAATTGAAATGAAAAATTCACTAGGAGGAATCAACAGTAGAGTAGATGACATGGAAGAACAGATCAGTGACATGGATGACAGAGTAGAGGAAATCACCCAAGTTTAACAGAAAAAAGAATTAAAAAGAATGAGGACAGCTTAAGGGACCTCTGAGACATCAAGCATATTAACATTCACATTTTAGGTGTCCCAGAAGGAGAAGAGTGAGACAAACGGGCAAAGAACTTATTTGAAGAAATAATAACTGAAAACTTCCCTAACCTGGGGGAAGAAAACAGACATCCAGGTACAGGAAGCACAGAGAACACCAAACAAGATAAACTGAAAGAGGCCCACACCAAGACACATTATAATTAAAATGTCAAGAATTAAAGATAAAGAGATATTCTTAAAAGCTGCAAGAGCGGGGCCAGCCCAGCAGCATAGTGATTAAGTTCATGCTCTCTGCTTCGGCAGCCCGGGTTCACAGATTTGGATCCTGGGTGCAGACCTACACACTGCTTATCAAGCCATGCTGTGGTAGGCATCCCACATATAAAGTAGAGGAAGATGGGCACAAATGTTAGCCCAGGGCCAATCTTCCTCAGTAAAAAGAGGATTGGCAACAGACGTTAGCTGAGGGCTAATCTTCCTCACCAAAAAAAAAAAAAAAAAGCTGCAAGAAAAGGCAACAAGTTACGTATAAGGGAACCTTATAAGGCTATCACCTGGCTTTTCAACAGAAACCTTACAGGCTAGTATATTCAAAGTGCTGAAAGGAGAAAACCTACAACAAAGAATAGTCTATGTAGCAAGGTTATCATTAAGAATGGAAGGAGAGATAAAGATTTTTCCAGGCAAGCAAAAACTAAAGGAATTCATCACCACCAAACTGGCCTTACAAGAAATGTTAAAGGGATTTCTTTGAATGGAAAAGAAAAGGCCATAAATAGAAGTAAGAAAATTATCAAAGAAAACATATCACTGGTAAAGGCAAATATATAGCAAAGGTAGCAGATCAACTACCTATAAAGCTACTATGAAGGTCAAAAGACAAAAGTACTAAAATCATTTATATCTACAATAAGAGGGTAAGAGATCACAGAATCAAAAGAGGTAAAATATGATGTCAAAAACATAAAAGTGGGGGAGGTGTAGTAAAAGTGTAGGGCTTTTAGTATGAGGTCAAACTTAAGAGACCATCAACTTAATATAGATTGCTATATACATAGGTTATTACATATCAACCTCATGGTAACCACAAACCAAAAACCTATAATAAATACACAAAAAATAAAGAGAAAAGAACACAAGCAAACACCAAAAAACTCATCAAATCACAAGGGAAAAGAGCAAGAGAAAAAAAGGAACAGAGAAGAACTATAAAAACATCCAGAAAAAAAGTAACAAAATGGCAATAAGTACATACCTATCAGTAGTTACTTTAAATGTAAAGGGACTATATGTTCCAACCAAAATACATCTAGTGGCTGAATGGATAAAAATACAAGACCTATATGTCTGCTGCCTACAAGAGACACACTTCAGATCTAGACACTCACAGACTGAAAGCAAGGGGATGGAAGAAGAAATTTCATGCAAACGAAAACAAAAAGAAAGCTGGAGGAGCAATACTTATATCAGAAAAAAGACTTTAAAACAAAAATTGTTAACAAGCGACAAAAAATGGCATTACATAATGATAAAGAGAACAATCCAACAAGAGGACATAACACATGTAAATATCTATCTGCCTAACAGAAGAGCACCTAAAGAAAATATTAATAGACATAAAAGGAGAAATTGACATTAAGACAATAATAGTAGGGGATTTGAACACCCCACTTACATCAATGGATAGATGATCCAGACAGAAGATCAATAAGGAAACATTGGCCTTAAATGACACATAAAACCAGATAGACTTAATGGATATATACAGACTATTCATTCCCAAAACAGCAGAATACACACTCTTTTTGAATGCACAAGGAACATTCTCCAGGACAGATCACATATTAGGTCACAAAAAAAAGTCTCTATAAATTTAAGAACATTGAAATCATATTGAGTATCTTTTCTGACCACACTGGTATGAAAGTAGAAATCAACTACAAGAAGAAAACTGGAAAAGTCACAAGTATGTGGAGATTAAACAAAATGCTACTGAACAACTATTGGATCAGTGGAGAAATCAAACCTGGAGACAAATGAAAATGTAACATACCAAAATCTATGGGATGCAGCAGAAGTGGTACTAACAGGGAAGTTTATAGCAATACAGGCCAACCTTAAAAAAGAAGAAAAATCTCAGATAAACAATTTAACATTACACCTCAAGGAACTAGAAAAAGAACAAAAGAAGCCCAAAATCAGTAAGAAGGAAATAACAAAAATCAGAGTGGAAATAAATGAAATAGAGACAAAAAGACAATAGAAAAGATCAATGAAACTAAGGGCTGGTTCTTTAAAAAGATAAACAAAATTGACAAACCTTTAGCTAGACTCACCAAGAAAAAAAGAGAGAAGGCACAAATGAATAAAATCAGAAATGAAAGAGGAGAAATTGCAATGGGTACCACAGAAATAAGAAGGATTATAAGAGAATACTACAAAAAAACTATACATCAACAAACTGGATAACCTAGAAGAAATGGATAAATTCTTAGAATTATACAACCTTCCAAAACTGAATCAAGAAAAAGAGAGAATCTGAATAGACTGATCACTGGTAAGGAGATGGAAACAGTAATCAAAAATCTCCCAAAAAACAAAAGACCAGGGCTAGATTGCTTCCATGGTGAATTCTACTAAATATTCAAAGAAGATTTAATACCTATCTTTCTTAAACTCTTCCAAAAAATTGAAAAGAAGTGGATATTACCTAATTAATTTTATGAGGCCAACATTACCCTGATACAAAAATCAGACAAGAACAACACAGAAAAAGAAAATTATAGGCCAATATCACTGATGAACATGATGCAAAAATCCTCAACAAAATGTCAGCAAATTGAAAAAAAAAGGAGGGGGTGCTGGTCTGGTGGCGTAGCCATTAAATTTGCACACTCTGCTTCAGCAGCCCTGGATTCACAGGTTCGGATTCCGGATACAGACCTACGCAGCACTTATCAAGCCATGCTGTGGCAGTCATCCCATATATAAAGTAGAGGAAGATGGGCACGGATGTTAGCCCAGGCCAATCTTCCTCAGCAAAAGAGGAGGATTGGCAATGGATGTTAGCTCAGGGCTAACCTTCCTCACCAAAAAATATATACATACATTAGCAAATTGAATACAACAATATTAAAAGGATCATACACCACAATCAAGTGGGATTTATTCCAGGGATGCAACATCTGCAAATCAATCAATGTGATACACCATATTAACAAAATGAAGAATAAAAATTACATGATCATCTCAATAGATACAGAGAGAGCATTCAACAAGATTCAGCATCCATTTATGATAAAAACTCTAAATAAAATGGGTTAAGAAGGAAAATATCTCAACATAATAAAAGCCATTTATGATAAACCCATAGCCAACATCATGCTTGATGGTGAAAAACTGAAAACTATCCCTCTGAGAACAGGAACAAGACAAGGAAGGACACTTTCATCACTCTTATTCAACATAGTATTGGAAGTCCTAGCCAGAGCAATTAGGCAAGAAAAAGAAATAAGAGGTATTGAAATTGGAAGGGAAAAAGTCAACTGTCACGATTTGCAGATGACATGATTTTATATATAGAAAACCATAAAGAATCTACCAAAAAACTGTTAGAAATAATAAACAAATACTGTAAAGTTGCAGGGAACAAAATCAACAATCAAAAATCAGTTGTGTTTCTACACACTAATGATGAACTAGCAGAAAGAGAAATCAAAAATATAATCCCAGTTACAATCATAAAAAAGAATAAAATACCCAGTAATAAATTTAACCCAGGAGGTGAAAGACCTGTACACTCAAAACTATAAACATTGCTGAAAGAAATTGAAGAAGACACAAAGAAATGGAAAGATATTCCATGTTCATGGATTGGAAGAATTATAATAGTTAAAATGTCCATACTACCTAAAGAAATCTACAGATTCAATGCAATTCCAAGTCACAATGACATTTTTCACAGAAATAGAACAGAGAATCCTAACATTTATATGGAACAACAAAGACCCTGGACAGCTAAAGCAATCCTGAGAAAAAAGAACAAAGCTAGAGGTGTAACATTCCCTGAATTCAAAATGTACTCCAAAGCTATAGTAACCAAAACAGCAAGGTACTGGCAGAAAAAACAACATACAGATCAATGGAACAGAACTGAGAGCCCAGAAATAAACCCACACATCTATCAATAGCTAATCTTTGACAAAGGAGCCAAGAACATACAATGGAGAAAGGAAAGTCTCTTCAGTAAATGGTGCTGAAAAAACTGGACAGCCACATAAAAAAGAATGAAAGTAGACCATTACCTTACCCCATACACAAAAATTAACTCAAAATGTATTAAAGACTTAAATGTAAGATCTGAAACCATAAAACTCTTAGAAGAAAACATAGGCAGTACACTCTTTGACATCGTCTTAGTAGTATCTTTTTGAATATCATGTCTTCCCAGGCAAGGGAAACAAAAGAAAAAAATAAACAAATGGGACTACATCAAACTAAAAAGCTTCTTCATGGCAAAGGAAACCATCAATAAAACAAAAAGACAACCCACTAACTAGGAGAAGATATTTGCAAACCATATATCTGATAAGGGGTTAATATGCAAAATACATAAAGAATTCATACAACTCAACAACAAAAACACAAACAACCTGATTAAAAAATGGGCAGAGGGGGCCGCCCGGTGGCGCAGCGGTTTAGTTCGTGCTTGGCAGCCTGGGGTTCGCGAGTTCGGATCCCGGGCGCCCGCGGACGCACTGCCTGTCAGCCATGCCGTGGCGGCGTCCCATATAAAGTAGAGGAAGATGAGCACGGATGTTAGCCCAGGGCCAGTCTTCCTCAGCAAAAAGGGGAGGATTGGCAACAGATGTTAGCTCAGGGCTGGTCTTCCCCACAAAAAAAAATGGGCAGAGGATATGAACAGACATTTTTAGGTAGAAGATATACAAATGCCCAACAGGCACATGAAAAGATGTTCATCACTAATTATTAGGAAAACGCAAATCAAAACCACAATGAGATATCACCTCACACCCATCAGAATGGCTATTATTAAAAAGACAAGAAATAAGTGTTGGAGAGGATGTGGAGAAAAGGGAACCCTTGTACACTGCTGGTGGGAATGTAAATTGGTACAGCCACTATGGAAAGCAATATGGAGATTTCTCAAAAAATTAAAAATAGAATAATATGATTCAGCTATTCCACTTCTGGGTATTCATCCAAAGAACACAGAAACGTTAATTCGAAAAGATATATGCACCCTTGTGTTCATTGCAGCATTATTCACAATAGCCAAGACTTGGAAACAACTAAGTGCCCATCGACAAATGAATGGCTAAAGAAGATGTGGCATATATATACAATGGAATATTAGCCATAAAAAAAGATGAAATTTTGCCATTTGTGATAACATGGATGGGTTTTGAAGGTATTATGTGAAACAAAATAAGGCAGATGGAGAAAGACAACTCACATGTGGAAGATAAAACAATAACAATGGAAACACATAGACTCAGAGGACAGATAGGTAGTTACCAGAGGAGAAGGTGGGTGGGGGAAGGAGGTCTAGAGGGGTACATGTGTATCGTGACAGATGACAACTAGACTTTTGGTGGTGAACATGATATAGTCTATACAGAAATCGAAATATAATTATGTATACCTGAAATTTATATAATGTTGTAAACCAATGTTATCTCAATGAAAAAATATTCAAAAGCTTTTCAACACAATAAATAACATAAAACTTATTTTAAAAAATATTGCAATGGGTTGGGAGTTGCTATTTGGGGAAAAAGTGTGGTGTAAGGACATTTTTATTTGTTTGTTTGCATTAGATTATTGTAGAGTTCTAGCTGGCAGGGATACTCGGTCTGTCTGAGCTGGTTCAGCCCTCTGCTACTTTTTAAAATATCAGAATACTTTCATACCAGTTAGTGAACAGTCACTGCCCCAGGCTCCTTCAAGGACTTCCTGTTTCCCCCAGACCCTGTTCCAGACCCCCAAAACTCCCTAGGGTCCAGCAATTCAAGGGTTAATATCTGGCATGTCACAGCAGGGAACCTCTGAGCCTCTGCTCCAGCACTATGATGGGTGTTCACTCTAACTTGTCAGTGCCCACATGGCACCAGTTGATTATAATGTAAGCTGATAAGAGCATATAATTGTATACTTTTTCCTGCTAATCATCTGTGCATATAGAGTCAACTCTGAATTAGCTATATCAATGGCCAACTGATAATTTAGAATACAGCAAATTATATAAAATGCTTTTCCATTTTACTTTGGAATGTATTACATGATTTTCAGCAAGTTCAAATCCTTAGCTGTGCTTTTAGGCTAGTATCAAAAGTCAGTAATACAAACTAAGTTGTCATTATTTCCCGAATATTCAAGATAACCAGCACCTAAGGGAAAGTAAGGGGATAAACAAGTATTGGGCATTTTCCTATGCCAGGCTCTGTTATCTCATTAAATTCTCACAAAACCCTTTAAATTTCATTATTCCCATTTTACATCTGGGCAATTTAATGCTCAAAATTTACATCTAATATCGCACAGCTTTCCAAGCACTAGCACAAAGACGATCTCTTTTGTGCATCTCCAAAAAAATGTGAGAAATATGAGTGTGCCCATTTTATTTTAGGAAACCAAGGCTAAGAAAGGTTAAGTAACTTGCTCAGGACTACACACCAATAGGGAACATATCTTAGGTGAGAATTGAGGTTTTCAGACTTCCACTCCAGACTCCCACTTCCTGGGAATATGAACTTGGCATTATCAAAATTGCACCATTTGAAAACTATATTCCATTCAGGCTCTCTCCCCTACTTCAAGGTACCTCTCGGCTACAACAGGGCTCCTGTGTGCTTCCTCTCACCTTCCACCACCTTGGCTTCAGTCCTTATCAGAGCTCATCAGAACCTTATTGTCTGTCTCCACTTCCGAGACTGCCCACGACAATCCCTCGGGACTGTGGGTCAACACACACACACACACACACACACACACACCTCTCTTTATTTTAGTAGGATTTGATTAGTTCAGATTTTAAAAGATCTCAGATCATCCGATTTTGTTTTAGGATGAGGTGTCATTTTTTGTTGCTCACAGCCTTCACAGGGGCAGAGAGGAGAGTTCAACGTTTTCAGCACTGGGAAAGGAAGCCTGTACCTACCAATATGCAAACTCTCATTCTTCCCCTTGTCTGGGCAAACAAATTAATCTAATCACGAAGGACATGCTAAGAAGAGAGGGAGGGGGAGAGAGAAGGCATGGGTGGAGAAAGGAAAAGCTGAGGAGAGGAAAGGCAAGAATAAAGACTCCAAACAGAGATTGCCATGGAAGAAGAAAGAATGTTTCCCAGAGTAAAAGACTCTTCTTTCAGAAGAAAGCTACTTCTGGCTGCAAAATAAGCCTCTTACTGTTAGACTATTTAACTCTGTCCAATCTCCAGGGGTCCCATCCAAATTAATTTCATTCCTTTGTCAGGGTCCTCCCGACTTTAGTTACCCGTCTCCATCTGTCCTCTTTGAAGGATCACTAGGCACTCCAGCCTCAATATCCTTCTTCCTGGCTGCCTTGGGCTTTCAAGACCAATCTCTCACACAGAAGAAACTCATCCAGAAACTCAGGGAGGAAGAACTAATTGGCAAGGGCCATCCTCAATACCACTGAGAAAACTCCAAACAAAATGGAAAATGCCAAACTTGTTTTACATAAAAAGCTATTCCTGTAACTCTTAATTCCACAATTACCATGTTATGTAGCTCTGGCAATGAATCTCCCCACTTGTATTTTTCTCTAGAAAATCTGCTTTTAAGGAAGCACTTACACATGTCAAATTATTTAGTAAACAAAATTTGTATGAAATGCAAACCAGTAAGCTAGCATCCCAAAACAACAGAATTATCTAGAGTTTTAGCTCCGGAGGACATACCTGAGATCATCTTATCAACCTCTTCATTTTTAGATGAGAAAACTTAGGCACAAAGGCCCCGAATGAATTTCCCTGCTGCGCTACACAGTTACTGGGGATGCTAAGAATAGAAATCAGATCTGTGTTCTGGTCCAATGATCTGATCTCCCTCATTGTAAAATTTGAAGATAGATAAAGCCAGAAAGGGTTTACATTTAGAACAATGTGAAGCAGCCTTATATTCATAAGCCTACAAGTATAAACACGTGAGCACTTTTCAAATTCCGGTCCTTTTTCCCTTCCTCAGGTTTTGTATTAAGAAATAAAAGCCAGGGGCCGCCCGGTGGCGCTGCGGTTTAGTTCGCGCTTGGCAGCCCGGGGTTCACGAGTTCGGATCCTGGGTGCCCGCGGACGCACAGCCTGTTAGCCTTGCCGTGGTGGCGTCCCATATAAAGTGGAGGAAGATGGGCACGGATGTTAGCCCAGGGCCAGTCTTCCTCAGCAAAAAGGGGAGGATTGGCAACAGATGTTAGCTCAGGGCTGGTCTTCCCCACCAAAAAAAGAAAAAGAAAAAAAAAAGAAATAAAAGCCATTCTTCATATAAATTTAGCAAACATTGAAAGGGAAATGTGCTACCTCAGAAATCATATGCAATGTGCTTTATAGTCAATTCTACAAGTTCAGAGTTATCCATTCTTCTGACTTATCTTGACATTTTTCTCTTCCATTACTATGGATAATTGTGTGTTGGCTAAATTGAAAAAAAAAAAAAAACCTATAACAAATTCTTAAAATGTGTTTTTTATAGTTTCCCCAAAATATCCATTGGAATTTAATCATGGCCCCATGCATAGCCTCACTTAATTTTCTTCATCCCAGGCTTGAAAATTGGCTAGCTATAACCAAATACTCTTACTTCTTCTGTCTTGTTTACAGTTCACTCCCTTTCTCCTTTACTGACTTTTCTTCTGCCAAATACTCCCTAAATGGGAGTGCTCCCCAAGTCTTCACTCTTAACCCACTCTGGACAATAAAAATTTCATCTTCTTTCTTAGCTTTGCCCCTTTGAAAAGAAATGATCACCTTTATGTATTTGCCTTCCTCAAATTCAGTACTTCGTAATTACCTATGATTCCTTCTCCTTTGTTGACATATGTAATTAGTTACACAATCTGAACACTCTGCCTTCCTTTTAATTTCAGTTTAAGTCAATTTAACAAACATCTACTGCCCCTTACACAGTGCTAGCCTCTATGTGTGATAAAAAATGAGTGACTTGGATTCCCTTATCTCAAAGAAGTCACTTGTCAACCAGGAATGTCCTCTCCAAAAAGATAAGATGGAGTTGATAAAGTGTCTGTGGAGGCATTTTGAGGAGTAAGTGAACCACATAATAACTCCTTAGTGTATATCACCTGATGTTGTGTTACTGTTAATATTATTGACAAATCATTTCTTTGGTACTTCCAGTCCTAAAGTGCTATGACAAAATACATAGAATACAAGGCTAACTGTGTTAAGAGCAATAGGAGATCTAGCAGACATCGTTTTAAACTAGTGATTAAAGAACCTCAGTAATGAGACATACTGACATCATTTACCTCTTGATATGATGCACTGAGAAGCACACATCTCCTTTGTGATATTCCTGCCATTAATACATAACCTGAATCAAATCATGAGAAAACATCAGAAAAAGAAGCTTTCTATAAAATAAATGTTCTGACTCTTCAAAAGTGTCAAAGTCATAAAAAACAAAGACTGGGGAGCCATCTCTGATTGGAGTAAATTAAAGAAGCATGCCAGATAAAGGACACTAATGGGACAACTGTTAGATTCCCAATAAAGTCTGTAGATTAGTTAATGGTACTGGGTTATTGTTAATTTCCTGGTTCTGAGCATTATGCTATGGTTAGTTAAGTTATTATGATTTGGGGAAGCTGGGTGAACAGTGAACAGAATTCTTTGTACCATTGTTGCAATTTTGTTGCAAGTATGAAATTATTTCAAAATAAAGGGTTTTTGCTAAAAAAAATAGGAGTGATATAAAATACAGATGTAAGATAAAGGAAACAGAATTCTTCCTCAATTCATGAGTCAAAGGGAGGGGAGGTGGATAGCAGCAGGATTTTGGAAGATGGAAGCATTTGAGCTGTGTTTTGAGGCCACCCATACTGAGGAATGGTATTCTAGGCAAAGAAAAGAGAAGGATTACAAGCAGCAAAAAATCAAGATATGTTTTGGATAAAAGTAATCATGCTCCTTTGGAGCCCAATGTCTTTGAGAGGGAAAGAGTGCAAGATAGCAGCCAGGCTTGAATGTTCTTGTGTCTGTGCAGTAGGCTGAACAATGTGCCTCCCCCAAAAATGTCCATATTCCAATCCCCAGAACCTGTGAATATGTTACTTTACATGGTATAAAAGACTCTGCACATGTGATTAAGGATCTTGAGATGGGGAGATGATCCTGAATTATCAAGGTGGGCCCAATGCAATCACAAGCATCTTTATAAAATGGAGACAAGATCAAAGGCAGAAGGAGGAGATGAGACAAAAGAAGCAGAAGTTGGAGTGACATGCTTTGAAGATGGAGGAAGAGGCCACGAGCCAAGGAATGCAGATGGCCTCTTGAAGCTGGAAAAGACAAGGAAACAGATTTTCCCCTGAAGCTTCCAGAAGGAATACAACCTAGCTAGCATCTTTATTTTAGACTTCTGACCTCCAAAACTGTAAGAAAATTTGTTTTGGTTTAGCCACTAAGTTTGTGTTAATTTGTTACAGCAACAATAGGAAAATAATACAGTTTCTATTACCTTGCTTTGGGCCCATTTCAGCTTTATCTCCACCTGGACTACTGTTATAGTCTCCTAGCTGTTCTCTCTGCCTCTATTCTCCATCCCTCCCTTTTATAAAATGATGTTGGATTTATTTTTTTCAAGCCCTGGACTTACCATGTCATTACTCTAAACCAAAGCTCTCAAGGGTCCCCAGTACCTGCTAAAAGACATCCATACTTACTATCCTGGCATTTAAGAATCTGGTCCCAATGTGCATTTCCAACTTTACCTAAATTTCTTTGCACCCTTAACTTTTCACCTAGGCAAATAGATTTAGTCTCAGGCTTCAGAGCTCTCCTCCTGTATTTCAGAATGCCAGTTTTGAAGGTCCAGGTCATGTCCCCACTCTTCCATATCCTAGCCCACAGTGATTTCTCTCTCTACTGAACTTCTCCAGTCTTTATTGACTGTGCTCTGAAACCCTCATGCCATCTGTTCTTAATGCCCAAGCCCAATGTAGAGGGCACTTTAGAACTCACAAATAATCTTAATGCCTGAGAATTAAAAGATGGAAAAATCCCATTGAATGGGATTGCCATCTGAAGACATGATTCAGGATTTTGTAAATATGTGACAATCTGGGAGGCAGATTTAGTAAACACTCAAGTCAATTAAGTTATATAAAATAGAATTCTAGAAGCAAGACTAAGACTAAAAAAAATATTCCAGACAACATGCTATAATAGGTAGTTCTGTGGTCATGTTTTCTGGGTTCAGATCCTGGATCTATCACTGGGCAGTTTTATTCCCATAGCTGAGATCATTATGATTAAAACAACTAAGCATCCTTGCTCAGGATATTATCATAAGCAAACTTTCTGATTATAGTATTGGCTTCATAGATCTTTCTACCAAGAGAGAATCTACTGGCATGAACTGTGGTTCCCAATGTAAATTTCCAAATTGGCATTTGGGTTCATACATCAGTGTCTTATGAATTTGCTTATTAAGTCAATCACTTAGGCTAAGTCCAAAATCACATAGATCAAGTGAAGATGCTGAAGGAATTTGCTGCATTGCTCTGGCCAATGAAAATAACTTTATGCTATCTGCATCTGAATTATTTAGACTGGTTGTCTGTAATGATCAAATCCATTGGATTATTGCTCAACTTTCCACAGTAATTTGCATAGACAGCCTCCTTGTGCACCTGGCACTGTCCTTGGAAGTGCTGGGCAGCTGCTCCATTGAAAACAATAACAGCTGCAAAGCTTAAATCATTTCATGTTTTAGTAAGATGACAACAACATGATATGCAAGCAGCAGACGGGAAATTCCTTTTGGACAGTGCTTATTGAAAGTGCAGAACAGCAAGGAACCACACAATTATAGTTGCATGCTTTAAACCATGAAGACAGAAGCCAGTGACACCCTCAAAGAAATCTGGTGATTCACAGTTTCATAGTGTTACCAAGAGCATGCTATCTTAGCACATACCTTGAATCCCCTAAATCTTGTGCCTAAATGAAACTCAAGAGAACGAAGAAGCGTTTCTTAGTCTGATTCATGCTTCCCTTCATATTTCGGTATTAACAGTCATATTAATTAATGTGCCTCTAAACAATTCTTGATGAAGTCCTTCTATATTCTTCTTACTCAAATTCTCTCTTCGGTAAATGGTATTAAACTCACATAAAGTCCCAAACCCCAACATACTTATCTAGCTAAACAAAAATTTTTGAAATATCTCATGATTATTTGCATAATTTCTCATTGCACTATAGTAATATGCCACTGCAAATTAGTACAACCAATCATATGCAGTCAAACTCACAAAAACTAAGTCTTTAAACGAAGCTGCTCAATTCAGAAACCCTCAGATTACCAGAAATTCAGAGGCAGTGGAGGTTGACAAATTCGACAAGATCTCTAGCTGACCTTTAAATGATTTTGATGAAGAAAAGGGCAGCTCACTTGAGTAGGAGAAAGAAGTGCTCACCTCAGTGAAAATATTTGGCAAGCACTGGGCAAGCACCTGTCAGAGGGCCTGTGCTTCTGCTACTTTTGGATTTGAAAGCAAAAGAGTTCTGTTTAAATCCAAATATCCCAGTCAGGGCAATATCTCCCTACATGCCAGCAGGATCCTTCAAAAACCTGATCTAAAATTCTCTCTGGTCAAGTATAATAAGTTATTTTCTTGCTTAAAAATCCCCAGTGGATTCCCATTGTCTCTAGCATGGAATCCTAACACTTCTTAACACGGTCTTTCGCACTTTGACCTTGACATATCTTTTCTTCTTTCTCATTTTTTTAAGCGTTGCTTAATAAAGTTTTTCCAATTATAAAAGTAATATGTGGTTATTATAGACATATTGAAATATAAAGAAGTATAAATATTAAAATAAAAATCAACAACCATTATTATTCGTATTTAACTTTATTTCCTAACAATTGCTTTTTACTATGTGGATATATATTCTCCCCAGGCCCGTCTCTTTCTCTTTTGGTTCTTTTCTATATCAGGTCTTTACTTTAAGCACATTTTCATGAGTATCTTTGCTCCCACTACTTAGGCATTCATTAGAAAGGGATCATAATGAAACCATCTTAGTCTACAAGTTATTAAAGATAGCTATATGTTAGCCAACATTTCCGACTATGTTTTCTTATCTTTTTTCTTCTCCCATTTATTCAAGGACATTTGTTGCCTTAGGATATGGTTGTTAGAACAAAATCCACGAAAAAAGTCAAATTCTTGACTTCTGAGCTTCAAAAATCCTAATCTTTGAGGACCTCTTCACATAAGCTTATACCATAAAGTACAGATCTAGATTAGTAGGGCAACCAACTTGTCCTGGTTTGCCCAGGACTATCCTGGTTTAAAAAATGAAAGTCTCATCTCCTGAGAATACTCTCAGTTCCAGGCAACTCAAGACACCTGGTCACCCTAGCAAGAGCGAGTTTTTCTTGATCCTTGATTAGCCAAATATTCCATACCATTGGAAGGCAAGAATCTTGAAAAGTAAGAGTCCTTGAGGCAGGACCCTGTGCCTTGCCAGGAGTCAAGCCCTGGAAGACTGACAGCATGTGCCGGTAGTTAGGCAATTAGAGAGTAGAGGAGAACTTGTCTTCTCTTCTCTTCTTAGATGTTTCTAGAATACAGCCAGTAGGTCAAGAGACAGAGAGGAAAAAATTCTGATTATCTGCAAGTTTTTCCCCCTGAGAAACAGAAAATAAAAAAATTAGGAAGTATGAGAACTGTAGAGGAAATGGTGGCTAAGGTGGCTAAGGTCAGTGACAGAGCACTGACCAGAGACAGTAACTGCTGGCCCCGCTGAGGGTAGGAGACTAGGCCAGTCAACACAACAGTGTCATTGCCTCCAACTATATATCCAACAGTCCCAACCAGGGGCTAATGAGAGGGCCCTTGAAATTACTGGCCATGTGTTCCCCAGAGCACAATTTAAAAACTACTGATCTAGTTGAACCCCCTCATTCTACAGATGAAGAAACAGAGTCCCTGAGGAATAAAAAACTTACTCAAGATCATTCAATTAGTAGTAGAGTCAGAACTAAAAACCAAGATTCTATACTGGTCATGATCACTAATTGGTTGAAAAATATAACCATTATAGGACCTATTTTATGGGTATAAATAGAAATATTTCCAGAGGAACTGTGTAAGGGCTTGAGATTTTACCCTACTTACAAACTAATAAATGAGCCTGTTACTTTCATGGATGCTGACAAAAGGCATGAGACCGCTGGGTCAGAAACAAAGGACTTTTTTACTCACAGCAAAAGCAGTGGTCAGAGCTTCACAGTCACTTGCTTCAAGGTCTCCATGCTTCCCAAGTTTCATGGGGGCAACACAAAGGGCTCATGATGGATGCCTGCAAACAAAATGGGTTGCACGTAGAGGACAGAAATGCTGAGCTTGGGGATTCATTGTTTTTGTTGTAAGTGGAAGCAAGCCTGGCCTTGCTTTGGGGGGAGACAGAATCTGATCTCTCAGGGTTGCTTGCTACAAACACAGCCCTGATAAATGGTCTACTAAAAAGTGGTAAGGGCCTTGCATTCTTGCCATACCTGGTAAGAATATGCAGGGACACTCATATTGCCTCTCCCAATAACTATCATTTAAACTAAATGGAGAAACAAACCTAAGTGGTTAGATGGTATAATATTGCCCATCAATTTTCCCATTCCTTCCAGAGACTGAGATTTGACTCACCACATTATAGGAAATAAAATGTTTTCCAAACACTGTGGTACTTTCTAAATACTTTATGTACTTCTATAACCATGTATTCCACATATCAGTGTTAAAGTACAGTTATTAAACAAGGGTGATATTCCAACTATCTAACATGGGCACCAAATATCAATCAGAACAGAATTTGGCTGTAAACAACAAGTACACTGCATGATGGTACCAGCTGGTAAGTTCTACTAACACAGAGCTCACGCTTAAACTTAGGATGCAGGAAGTTGAACACCAAGAATTTATTGGAGCACACCAAAAATGTACAGTATTTGCCTAGAGATAAGGCTGACATGTGAATGCATGTTAGTGATCACAGTCCCAGTATGTTTGATCTAATTTAATTGGAAGTCAATCCAGAAAATAACTTTATGGCTTAAAAAAAGCTCTGTTATTATTTTCCCCATTTTCAAATGAATATGAGAAAATCTGTTTACACGGAAATTACCTTGTTTGGAAGGCCAGGATAAAGTATGGTTTCAGCTAAAAGAAATTTTCTAGGGAGCAGCTGTTTGAGAAAGGTCAAGGAATTCTTTTAATTTAAAAAAAGGTAAAATAATTTTGGGGGATGTTTTTATAGTCTTGAGAAAGTATTACAAGTGACTAAAGCTCTGGGGACAACACAGTGGTACTTAAGATGCTTCTTTTACATATTGTCAGTGGAGTCTATCCAGCTAGTCTCTCCAGGAGGTAAGATATAATTGACAGTTTGAAAAATTTCCCAAAGAAATTACGTAATTTTCACTCTCATTTGGAAGAAATGCTAAGGCCCACGCATGGCTCAGAGCCACTCAATCAGCCACTTACAAACCCAGAAACATCTCAAGGAGAAAGTTCTTACTTACTCTCCTCTCATCCTCTCAATGAAAATTATTTTATGATTTGTTTCTTGGGAGTCACACCCAACTACATTCCAATGAGAAAAGTGCAAATGGCTTCATCTGGTGAGTGGAAAAAACAAAGTACAAAAACGAAGTGCTGTGAGATTCACTAAGTTCCAGTAGATGGTGGAATGATATCTGAGCAACGATCTGTAGAGATATGTTAATTCAAATTATTTGGACAATTGTCTCATGTCTCTACTTCACAGACTTGGAACCACTGAGTCAGTAGAGTGAGCCAAGAAACAAAGTATGTCTCAAGTGGTCATTATACTCTTGCCACCACCCCATCACCAGCCCTAAAATAAAGAGAAGCACATTTACCAAGTGCTGGGCACAATGCAAGGCATTTTCACATCTTGTGTCATTTTATTCACAGAATAACCCTATGAGGTAGCTTATTTCTGTTCTGCAGATTAAAAAACTCAAAGAACAAATCATACTTTATGAACTCTTCAGAATTTTATAATCAGAAAAGATGAAAGGGAACTATTTTAATTTCAACATGCATATTTGGGTTTTTCAATTTAGAAATGGTTTTATACTAAATTACATGTTGCAGCATAGGGGCTGAAGAAGGGAGGCTGTAATCTTTTTAGTGTTTATGAGTTCTAAAGATCTTAACCAGCCCTGGTCAAATGCAAAGTATGGTGATAAATTAGTTTCTGTGGCTGCTGTAACAAATTATCACAAACTTAGGGGCCTAAAACAACAGAAATTTATTCTATCATAGCTCTGGAGGCCAGAAACCCAAAATGAAGGTGTCAGCTGGGCTGCATTCCTTCCAAAGGGCCTAGGAGAGAATCCTTCCTTGCCTCTTCCGGGGAGCTGTGGTCGCTCAGGGCGTTCCTTAGCTTGTAGCTGCATCACTCCCTTCTCTGCTTCCATCTTCACATGGCCTTCTCTGCTGTGTCTGTGTCTTTTCTTCCATCTCTTAAAAGAACAATTTTCATTGGATTTAAGGACCACCCAGATAATCTAGGATAATATCATCTTGAGATCCTTAACTTAATTGCATCTGCAAAGACCCTTTTTCCGAATAAGGTCACATTCATAGGTTCTGGGGTTAGGATGTGGATATACCTTTCGGTGGTCCACCATTCAACCCACTACAGGCGGAATTAGACAAGATAATTTAAAAGTCTCCTGCTCTTGTATTATAGTACTTACAAATAACTAATAAAAGGAAATCTAAAAATACAATACGCCATGTAAATAAAAACTCCATGAGGATAGAGGTTTTTGTGTTTTCTTGTTTCGTTTTGTTTTGTTTTTCTTTGGCACATACTAGATGCTCAATAAATATTTGTTGACTGAAGGAGTTCACAGGTGATATATAAATGTGTGTGTGTGTGGGGGGGCGATTCTAGAAGAGGAAGCGCTTGAGCTAGCCTTTATTGATGAGTTGCCCATTGCTCTGAATATAGCTATGAAATAAGATGGGATCTCAATTCTCAGTGCCTAGACTGACAGAATAACCAGGAAGACCTGCATAGGTAAAGAAATTGACTTGGCTATAAAGTTTGTCCCTAACAGAAGAAGGTAGTCAAAATTATAATGCCCAAATAGGCATGGCAGAAATCAGGATTGTGATCCACTCATGTAGGTAGTCTTGTAGCATGATTTTCTCAAGCAAAAATACCAAAATAAGTTAGGTGTGACAGGATGTGTAGTTTAATTTTTGTAGATTAAGACCCCAACCAGAGGTGGTGATAGCCCTCTAGAGTAGGAGCTATCAAGAATTAGGAAGCATCAGGATCCCAGTCAAGAGGACTGGAGCCCAGGACTAGGATGCATTCCTAACATGGAACAACTATAGTGCTATAAAGAAACTTACAAGGAATCCCAATTTTGCATCCTGGAGAAATATGGTAGGAGTTAAGAGAAGTCTGTGGCTTAGCAGGCATGCAAACCTATAAGCTAATTCACATACATCACTAGGATGGGGGATGTATTATTTTGTGGCCTGCCCTGCCCAGGATCTTAGCTTAGGAAATGATGGAGCTGAGCCATCAGAAGAAGGTCCTCTGTGTCAGCAGCTAGGATGGACAAGGAAAGAACTGACACCTTTGTCAGATGAAAATATGGAGGGAAGTACATTCCAGTCAGAGAAAACACATGATAAAATGTACAGAACCACAGAAAGACAAAACTTGTTTGAAAAATGGTAAATAATGCATGGTCAGTAGTTTGGGAAACAAAGCTGAAAAGTTCTGTAGGGGTCCATTTGTGGATAGGGAAATGAGAACCAACATTTATTTACACACTTTATCTTATTTAATTTTATGGCAACATTTCAGGTTTCCTTCAAAGAATAAAAAACTAAAGCTTAGCTGGGTTAAGTTACTTGCTCAGGTTTAATCAGTGGAGCAGATGAGATTCCAATCCAAGGCTGTCTTGACTTCAAATAAAAGGCACTTTCCATGGGATGTGAGACTAGATCCGCATTTCCCCCTCAGAAAGTGAAAATAGACACCCCTCCAAGTGCTTAACATAATACACAATACTGCACATGTATATGTTTTTAAGAAGAGGAAAGGACACCAGAGATAGGTATACCGGTCAGGAGATTATTGCAATGATCCAGGTACAAGAAGACAAGTCCCACACTAGGATGATAACAACAGGAATAACATAAACTCTTATATTGGCCAGAGTCAATACTGTATTTATCCCAGAAGTCCAAGTGATATATTTAAGCACATAGATTTAAACTTAAAAAAATAATTTCTTTAATATATTTGGGAGATGAGACAGAAGAGAGGATTCACTTAAAAAGACCCAAGACATTTAAGCCTCATTCCTATTTTGGAAAAATCACTGCTTGTTTTTTTTTTTTTTCTCTATTAATAAACATAGAAAGATTTTAAAATATCAGAGAATTCAAGACTTCTAATTTCAAATTGCAGGAGGGTCATTTATTAAGTAATTCTCCTACTTCCAAAAATGGCTGATGATTTATGACTGACATAGAGAAAGTAAATTTTCAAATGAAAGGTGCTATCTCAACTGAAAATATTTACAGTGTCTTCATTTATTGAAATAAAGCATAGCAGTGAGGTGATTTGTAATTCAAAAATGTGAATTGCAATTTAGAAATTGAAACCTGTTTTTATAAATTCATTTTTCTAAAGCCAATTGTAGAGATGGATAAAGATGGCAGCTAGTGAACAACTCATAGTTCACTCAACTCAAATTTCTTAATTGTTAAAATACAAAATTATCTGAGGACTGGAAATATGAGTATTAACTACCATCTTCCAGACTCCAAGGAGGAATCTCCACCGAGTGAACCACAAACGTGGACCTGATCCAGAAGAGCCAAGCCCCAAGAGAAGGAAGAAAATGTTGATTGGGAGCAGGGGTTTTGGAGACAGACTGTCCTGAGTTTGAATCTCAGCTCTGCTCCTTATTCACAGTGTATCCTCAA
Organism: Tapirus indicus; assembly: GCA_031878705.1. NCBI lineage: Eukaryota > Metazoa > Chordata > Mammalia > Perissodactyla > Tapiridae > Tapirus > Tapirus indicus. The sequence goes on from CM062933.1 coordinate 9,588,797, forward strand.
CTATTTCCCTAAGTCTTATATCCCCTTATCAGTAAATTGAAGACAATTATTCCTATCTCAGAGGGTTGCTTAAGAATTAAATATCATAATTATGTAAAGTGCTTAGCAAAGTGAGGGGCTCATTTTAAGAGACTAATAATGGGAGCTGTTATAGTTAGTGAGATTTTTCTCTCTCTTCAATTGTGTTGCTGTCCTTGGAGCTGTGGGATGTTTGGGAAAGCTGGCAATCACAGTCTTACTGGGATACCTGCTTTCTAAAGCATTCACTACAACCTCCTCCATCCCATGCATCAGTAACTTTCTTTTTTCATCTGTTTTATACACTACAACTCCAAGTAATTCAGTACAGCTGGAAGTAAAAATTAGGCCAGGTGTGTTGATTGCACCTAGGATGTGCTGACCACGAAGGAAGGAGCAGAAGAGACAGGAGGAGCCATGGGAATGGTAGATTCTGATGTTTTTTCATGCGTGAAATTTGACAAGGGAAAATACAGATGGATTCAAATTATCAGGAGTAATTTCTCTCCACTCATCACAAAATCAGACAGAAGAAGCAGGAACAGGTTCTTTTCCAGCACAGCAGACCACAGTAGGTAAATGACTAACAGGTGTGCAGATCACATGCCCTGTAAGAGCCAAGGAGATTCCTCTGAGCCCCAGGTGAATGGTGAGGGGCGCCAAGGTAATCCTATGCTGGTGTTGGAATACAAATGCCAGGCCTGGTTGGCATCTCCACACTCAAAGGTAAGAAAACAAAGAAAGAACAAGCTAAGGCCCATAAAAGAATCTTCAAGATAAGAAAAAAGAAACACTGCTCAATTAAAAAATGAGCAAAAGATCTGAACAGACATCTCACCAAATAAGACATACAGATGGCAAGTAAGCATATGAAAAGATGCTCAACAACACGTCATTAGAGAAATGAAAACTAAAACAACAATGAAATACCACTACATAGCTCTGAGAAAGGCTAAAATCCCCAAAAATGACAATATCAATTGCTGGTGAGGATTGGAGCAATAGGAACACTCATTGATTGCTGGTGGGAGTTCAAGATGTTACAGCCACTTTAGAAGACATTTTGGCAGTTTCTTAAAAAGCTAAACATGGTCTTGCCATATAGTACAGCAATCACACTCCTAGGGGTCCTAGGTAATCACATTTCCAGATGATCTGAGAACTTAAGTCCACACAAAAACCTGAATGTGAATGATTATAGCAGCTTTATTTAAATTGCCAAAAACTGGAAGCAACCAAGATGTCCAGCAACCAATAGGTGAATGGATAAACAAATTGTGGTACAATTATTCAGTAATAAAATATGGAATATTATTCAATGAGCAAAGAAATGATCTATCAAGCCTTGCAAAGCCATGGACGCGTGTCTTAAGTGCATATTGCTAAGTGAAAGAAGCCATTCTGAAAAGTCTACATACTGTACAATTTCATTTATATGACATTAAACTATAGAAACAATAAACAGATCAGTGGTTGCCAAGAATTCAGAGGCCTGGGAAAGGGTTGAATAGGTGAAGCACAGTGGATGTTTTTAGGGTGGTAGAACTACTCTGTATAATATTGTAATGGGGGATACATGACATAATGCATTTCACAAAACCCATAGACCTTTACAGTACTAAAAGTGAACCTTAATATACAATTTAAAAAAATCATTTAGAAGGTTGAAGGAATCCCAGGATGAAATGCAGACTGTGACAAAAGAATCTAACTGTATTACAAATTTATAAACAACCTCACTGAAGGGAGTGGGGGAAAATATGCTGGCTAAGTATAACTTTGAAAATGAGTGTATTCTGTGAGACTAAAGGCAAAGGAACTGCACATAGGCACTATATTCTAGTTGATAAAATTGTTCCCCATGAGAGTTCTGGTGAACAATTCTGAAACCACTATAATGTAAACCAGAACTGAACCATTAAGTAAGTGGATTAAGTAGAGTAAGTAAAAGCAGATGGTGGGAGCCAGGTATCTCACTGTTGGAGTAGGAGATTACAGACAAGCAAGGGGAGGAGTCTGGAATGATTCATGAGGTAATAGATTAGAGTTGAAGTCACCAGTATAAACTCATGTTTAGCTTAACATAGATACATATGGATATACAGAAATATATGGATATCATTATAGATATAGATGAAGACATATGCTTGGGTTAGTATGCACACATGTATTTCTTTGTTCTGTCAGCTGAGGGGGCCTGGAAGCAATGACACCTCAGCAACAATGAGCACACCTGGTGCCCAGATCTTGTTTTCTGTTACCACTCTCAAGAAATAGCTGATTCTAGGACAGGGGCAAGAAATATACAAAATGAGCTCAGAGTACCTTGTAGTGCCAGAAAGTAAACAACTGCTCAAAACAAATGAAAACAAATGCACAATGATAGGGGTATGTCAAAAAGACACAGGAGCTGACTGAAAGAGCTCCCAAAGATGTCCCAAAACAATTTGAGCAACAAAATAAATGAAGCAGTATTGAATTATAACCCAAAGTATAAAAGAAATAGTCATGAGTCCATGCTGATATAAATAAATGATGGTTTGATTAAAGAAAGAAAGAAAGGAAAATAGACAAATCTCCCATGCAGAAGAATGCCAAATAATCTGTGCAGATACTCTTTCTCCAAGGAGGCAACACAGCTCCCCGCTCCATAAATGTGGGCCATGTATAGTGATGTTCTTCTGGAGAGGACAGTATGGAAAGCAGGGAGAAGAGTATTTTTACAGTGGAAAAATCTAACAATCACCTCAGCCAGGTGATCAAGGTTAATATCAACAGTAATAAGCCATGTTGATAGCATGTACCCTTGATACATTATGATCAAAATGGCACTTCCTCCCCAAAACCCATCACGCCTGTCTAATCATGAGAAAAATATCAGACAAATCTCAACTGAGGAACATTCTACAAAACATCTGCCCAGAACCCTTCAAATCTACCAAAGTCATGAAAAATATCAAAAAATCCAAGAAACTGGTACAGCCAACAGGAATCTAATGGGACATGATGATTAGATGTAATGTGGTACCCTGGGTGGGATCCTGCCTTGAGTTAGGCATTTAGCCCACCCACATCTCTAATCTTTGCAGTCAGAGTTCAGGGAACCTTCTGTGGTTCACAAAACACACTTTTCCCTCAGGATCTTGATGCTGCCTGCTTTGGAGAATCTTATACTCTGCACTCATCGCTTGAGATTTGGAGAGACAAATCTCCTCTGGGTGTTCCCCTGACCCCACCACACACACATTTACTCTGTTCCAGTGTTTACCACACTTATTTTATTTTTCAACTCAGAGTTTGGAGTATTTCCTAATTTCATCAAAGACAAGTCTGCTATTTCTCATTCTCCTCTTTTTTCTTTTAAGTTGTTTTTTACATGGGAAGAGGGAAAGAAAGATCTTTATTCTAACATCTTTAACCAGACAGTCCTATATTACTTTAATTTCAAAATGAGTAAGCATTAAAAGGAAAAGTTAATGGCAGCGCTCAGCATTCTTTCCCCTCCTTCCCACTATCTCAAATTAGTTTTACATTTTAAGACCAAGTAGATTGCAATGGTATTTTGTGGCACCTTTTTGAACTTTAAGGCAGTCATAACAGCAATGTCCTATATACATTTTAGTACAACAGCAACTGCTGAAATACAAGATAAAATCAATCTATGTTCCCTATAAAATTTTGTCAAACTTCTGGTTAGCAGCAAGGAATTCTAAGAGATTGACATGTGATGTTTTCAAGATTCTACCTAGACTTTGTGATAAAATTTCCCATATTTAAGTGTTTGCATTACCCAAAATAGTACTTTTCCATTAAGTTATTTATACCTACTATGTGTGAGCTATTAAACTTCAGGAACCAGTTGAATGTGACTTTTACAATTTTGTTGAAAATAGCACATAAGATTTGATATTGCCAACAAATTTATCTGCAAAATTCTTTTTGCAATACCATTCCTTTTCTTTCCCATGTACCCACTTGGTATACATTAAACAAAGAGGGCTCAAAAAATAACAATATACTATAAACACATTGCAGTAAGTTAGTGACTTACATTTGTAACATTCATCTGCTAAAGATGCTTTGGAAAATAAAAACAGTAATCTAGATTCTTTTTTAAAGAAAGGTATACAGGCATGAGGCTCAAATATCTCAACCCTCTGTAAGAAAGATTTAACCGAAAAGATGTGAGATTTTCCCATAACGTTCTACCTATTCCCAAATCTTCTATCTCCTTAAATAAGTCAAGACTGTTCTACGTCAGCCATCCTCACAATATCTGAGCAGCTAACACTGCTGCCGGAGCAGCACTGGGTGCGTGAAGCTCCAGGTGCCAAGGGAGTGTGTTCTATGTAGACTGCACAAGGCAGCGTGTCTCCTTGGGGAGAATGCAGAATGTTGCCCAGGCTCTGCCCTCTGCTCTCAGCGTCTGTGCCCATGCCCAAGAGCTCTCAGTACCGCAGAGCAGCCTTTACCAGGGCATCGTCTTGGTCTTTTTGTTCCTCCTCCTTCTCCATTGGAATTTTACTTATTTTAAATACTTTTCAACTTCAGAGGGAACGTTATTTTAGCTGTGTTTATCTTGAAGATTTCCATTTCATCTATAGTAAGTCATAGTGTGTATGGTTAAGTGGTCAAGGAGACATCAGGATCTGGAGGCAGGTGACTTGAGTTCAGGCACCAGAGCCACCTCTTCCCAGCTGGAACCTTCAGGGGAGCCTCTCACCTGTGTGCCTTGCTTTCCCCCTGCTTCAGGGGAGGAGATGGCTAACAGCATCGACCTCACAGAGTGAGTGAAAGGATTACACGATAAAGTCCCTGGTATCCAATAACCTTCTAATAAAGACTGGCTATTACAATCCTAAAATTACACGTGTTTCTTCTCAACTGTTTTATACCTTCTTTTAATTTTTAAGCTTCTCGATTTTACCATTTTATCTTCTTTTAAATCAGTTTAATTTTTATTTATTATTTTAATGCTATTATAATCTTTTATTCTATCTTTTCAAAGTTTTAGGGTTTTTTAGTTCCTTTCATTCATTTCTTAAATTTCATCATTATAGTTAACTTTAATTCTTTCCTGGTTGCATTCATTTTATTCCTGAGCCTTTATCCAATTTTTTTTCCTTTTATAATTTCCTCTCACTTCATTGAACTCTTCTAATTTCTAAGCTTCTAGGGGTTCTTTCTAACTTGTTTTTGTTTTAACTATATTTTGTTTAATTATTTATATCTCAATCTTTTAAATATTCTTTATTTTTCCTTCTTTTATTCTTTCTGTCCTTCATACTTTAGTCTTCATTTCTGTTCTTCTTAACCTTTTGCCTCTGTGAGTTCATCTATTCCTAATGCCCTCAGTGTTTTGATGTCAGCTCTTTGACTTCCTTCATTGTTTGTTTCATCTAGGTCCAGGAACATGGAACTAGAGAGAGTCATGGAGCAGACACCCAATGGTGGGAGTGATTAGTACTTATTTTCTTCCAGCCATCCCCCAGCTGTCCCTCAGGCTCCCAGTAATGGAGCCCGTGTTCCATTCAATATTGTTCCAAACACACACAAAAATTACACAATAGGTAATATGGGAGACCCACAGGCTACAAATCTTCCCCAGGAACATAAGAAATCTTACAGAAATGGTAGGTTTAGATAGCTGGAATAAGGCTGTTTCCTTTTATGGAAAAAATTACTTCTTTTCTTATTATGCCAGGCCCTTTACTAGGCATGGGAATTCAACTTAACATTATAGACGCAATCCCTTATAATCTGGGGGTTGAGGTAACAGATAAGTAAGAAGATAATTATAATCTAGTATAATTACGCTACAATAGGCAAAGTGCAAGATGTGATGGAAATACATGGAAAAATACTTAACCCAAACTGCAGTGTCTTGGAATGAAAACCTGAAAGACTGTAGAATTAGTTAGGGTTGTGTATTTTAGTGGTGGGAGTAGGAAACTGTTCCATATAAAGGAAAATGCACATGAAAATACTCAGCCATCAAAGATAGCCTGTTGCCTTAGAAAAACTGAGAGAAGCTTAGTATGGCTGGAGAACTGAGTTCCAGGGTGATGAGAGATGAGATATTAAGGAGATCCAACATGGTTGGGCACTTGAAGAGGAATCTTGGTAATAGTTATGGATTTAAGTGATTGTTCAATCACAGCTAATCTTTGACTACTGGATTGAGGTGGTGCAAGAAGCAGGATTCTACCCCCAGAAAAGGGAAAGGCTAGAGCTTGGCAGAGTACCAAAAGCCACCCAAGTGGGCTTGGGTTAGGCATGGTGAAGAAGCATTAAGGCAAAAGCTCTGTTGCATGAATTGGTCAGAATAGCTATGTAGGGCTCACTGCAAGTACAGGTCTATAGCAACATAACTAACTCCCAACCCTACTAGGTATGGACATAATGACATAATTAGGATTGGTTCATGGCTATGGCTGACTGCAGAAGATGGAGCCTGGATTGGAAGACATTAATTGGTGATTTCTCCTGTAGAGAAGAGACAGTAATTAACAAGTTAGTTGCCAACCTAGAAGTGTCCTCCCCACTAATGCCTTAGTTGAACTTGTTTTTAAAACATTTTTAATAAATATTAAGCTGAGTTTCAGGTTCTGGAAGAGGACCTCTCTGAAATTAGTCACACTTTAAGAAAGCCCATATACACGGCATAAGTGATATTTCAGAAATTATATTAAGGAAAAATATTAGTTCAGCTGAGGCATTATAAGGAATAAAATCTCCATTTGGCAATAAACCTCAAATGAATAAATAAAAAAGGCACACATGAAGCCAACAAATAATTTCAGGCCTCACTTCATGATGAAAGGGGAGATTTTTCAATGCTTCCATTACACATTCATTAATTAGAAACACATTAGTAGCTGAGAATTGAAGTGAGCTTATATTGGACAGATGGTGTAAGCCCAATAACGTGAACTCATGCTACAGAAATAAAAACTTGTCTTTGTAAACATTCATTAGGCATTAATCTCAAATTCTACAAACTAGTAACACAATATGGAACTTTTTAATTTAAGCCAAGTAAAACAGTGAAGTCAGGATTCACCTCTTCTCTAAACAAAAATGAAAAAGTGAACTGTGTGTTGGAGGCTGTTCTTTTTTGTATACACATGCTCAAACAGCATTTCTCAAACAGTTATCTGTGAGCAAATATTTGATGCCATTATACTATCATACTTAATGAAGATTTAACAGAAATGTTTAATAGCATTTGTAAAGCATTGTAACTCATTGCATTCTCAAAATGACTCAGTGAGGTACGTATTATTTAAAGCTTAGAGAAGATAAGTAAATTGTCCAAGATGATGGAGTTAGAACTCGTGTCTAGATCTCATAATTCCAAATACAATATTATTTTCAGACTACACATTGATATATCCTTGTTTCTTTAGTGAGTAGGAGTTTTGATTCCAAAGAACTGTTCTCTTTCCTTTTCCTCTTCTTTTTTAAAATCTTCATCTTTGGTCTCTATTTTTTCAAACTCAAACATTAAGCCACAAAAATCTCTTCCTCCAGCTGTACACTAATGTGTTCATTCAACTCAAACAAACGTGTATTAAGTGCCAACCGTGCTCCTGGCACTGTGCAGGGACCAATAAAGAGGACACCTGCCCCTAAACTCATTTTGTTAATATTAAAAGAACATGTTGAGACTCGTATACACTACCACACAATCTGCCTACAAAAAGTTGGCATGTAGTAATAAGGAGGAATTAATTCAAGAAACACAGCTAGTTGTCCCTTCCCAAAAGGTAGGATCTGGGAAAACTGGGTGGAGTCAGGTCATTGGGTTTGAACTTGCCTTGGCCAAAGTATGTGAAAACAGGGCTAGCAGAATCTTAGGTGGAACTGTGAAACAAAGATGAGTAGAATATTTGATCAGGTCATGCTGTCAAGCTAAAGGGGTGTGGAGAGGAAAATTAGATATATTTGAGCAAAAAAGATGAGGAGATATGAGACAAAACTGATAGAACTTCAAAGAGAAATAGATGAATCCACTATTAGTTGGAGACTTCAGCAGCCCTCTATCAGTAATGGACAGATCCAGCAGGCAGAAAATCAATAAGGACATAGTTGAACAGCATAATCAACCAACTAGATCTAATTGACGTCTATAGAATACATCCAATAACACCAGAATACACATTCTTCTCAAGCTCACATGGAACACTTACCAAGACAAACCACATTCTGAGCCATGAAACACACCTTAACAAATTTAAAAGAGTAAAAATCATACAGTGTATGGTGTCGGACCACAATGGAGTTAAACTAGAAATCAATAACAGAAGAATAGCTAGAAAATCCCCAAATATTTGAATATTATACAACACATTTCTAAATAACACATAGGTCAAAGAAGAAATCTCAAGAGAAATTTAAAATATATATATTTGAAATATATATTTTTGGTGAGGAAGATTGGCCCTGAGCTAACATCTGTTGCTATTCTTCCTCTTTTGGTTGGGGAAGATTGTCCCTGAGTTAACATCTGTGCCAGTCTTCCTCTACTTTGTATATGGGATGCAGCCACAGCATGGCTTGATGAACAGTGTATAGATTCGTGCCCGGGATCTGAACCCACAAACTCCGGGCCACCAAAGTGGAGCATGTGAACTTAACCGCTATGCCACTGGACCGGCCCCTAAAAAATATTTTGAAGTAAATGAAAATAAAAATATGATTTATCAAAATTTGTGGAATGCAGTGGAAGCAGTGCTTAGAGGGAGATTTATAGCATTAAATGCATATTTTAGAAAATAAAAAATATCTAAAATCAATGATCTAAGCCTCCACCTGAGGAAACTAGAAAAATAAGAGCAAATTAAATCCAAAGTAAGCAGAAGGGAAAAAAGTCATAAAAATTAGAGCAGAAATCAATGAAATTGAAAACAGGAAATCAATAGAGAAAAATCAACAAAACCAAAGCTGGATAAAGTTGATAAGCCTCTGGCCAGGCTAACAAAGGGGAAAAGAAAGAGAAGGCATAAATTACATCAGAAATGAAAGTGGGTACATCACTATAGATCCCATTAACATTAAAAGGATAATAAAGAAATATTATGAACAACACCCATGCCCACAAACTTGATAACCTAGATGAAATAGACCAACTCTTTGAAAGACAAAATCTGTCAAAACTAACTCAAGAATAGACAATCTGAATAGGACTGTATCTTTTAAGGAAATTGAATCAATAATTAGTAACTTCCAAAGCAGAAAGCACCAGACCCAGACAGATTCACTGGTGAATTCTACCAAACATTTAAGGAAGAAATTATTCTCTAAAATCTCTTCCAGAGATAGAAGTAGAGGGAATTCTTCCTAACTCATTCTTTGAGGCCAGCTTTACTCTAATACAAAACCAGACGAAGACATTATGAGAAAAGAAAACTACCATATCCCTCATGAACATAGGTGCAAAATCCTTAACAAAATATCAGCAAATGAAATTCAGTAATATATTTAAAATATATACACCATAACCAAGTGAGATTTATTCCAGGTGTGCAAGGCTGGTTCAATATCTGAAAATCAACTAATGTAATCCATCACATCAACCAGCTTATGAAGAAAAATCACACGACTATATCACTAGATGCAGAAAAAGTATCTGACAAAATCCAATACCTCTTCATGATAAAAACTCTCAGCCAACTAGGATAGAAGGGAACTTCCTCAACTTGATAAAGAATACCAAAAAACATACAGCAAACATCAGACTTAACACTAGAAGGTTTCCTGCTAAAATCAGTAAGAAGGCAGAGCTGCCCCTCTCACCACTTCTTGTCAACATCATACTGGAAGTCTTAGCTAGTACAATAAGACAGGAAAAGGAAATAAAACCCATGCAGACTGGGAAGGAATAAATAAAACTGGCTTTACTCACAGACAACAATTGTCTATGTAGAAAACCTGAAAGAATTAAGGAAAAAAATCCTGGAACTAATAAGCAATTATAGCAAGGTTACAAGATACAAAATTAATATGCAAAAGTCAACTGCTTTCCTATATACTAGCAATGAACAATTGGAATTTGAAATTAAAAACAAAATACCATTTAGATTAACATCCCCCCAAATTAAATATTCAGGTATAAATCTAACAAAATGTGTACAAGATCAAATAAGGAAAACTACAAAACTCTGAAGAAAGAAATCAAAGAAGAACTAAATAAATGGAGAGATATTCCATGTTCATGGATGGAAAGACTCAATATTGTTAAGATGTCAGTTCTTCCCAACTTGATCTACAGATGAATACAATCTCAATCAAAATCCCAGCAAGTTATTTTGTGGATACCAACAAACTGATTCTAAAATTTATATGATGAGACAAAGGCCCAGAATAGCCAACACAATATTGAAGAAGAACAAAGTTAGAGGACTGACATTACCTGACTTCAAGACTTACTGTAAAGCTACAGTAATCAAGACAGTGTGGTACTGGTGAAAAAAATAGACAAATAGACCAATGCAACAGAGTAGAGAACCCAGGAATAAACCCATATAATATAGTCAACTGATCTTTGATAAAGGAGCAAAGGCAATTCAATGGAGAAAGGATAGTCTTTTCAACATATGGTGCTGGAATAACTGGACTTCCACATGCAAAAAATAATCTAGACACAGACCCTACATCCTTCACAAATATTTACTCAAAATGGATCATAGACCTAAATGTAAAATACAAACTATAAAACTCCTAGAAGATAACACAGGAGAAAATCTTGATGACTTTCAGTTTGGCAATGGCTTTTTAGATATAGTACCAAAGGCATGATCCATGAAAGAAAGAATTAATAAGCTGAACTGTAAAACCTCTGCTCTGCAAAAAGCTTCTGCTCTGCAAAAGACACTCAAGACAGTGAAAAGACAAGCCACAGACTGGGAGAAATTCATTGAAAAAGACATATCTGATAAAAGACTGCCATCCAAATTATACAAAACTCTTAAAATTCAACAATAGGAAAATGAACAACATGATTTTTAAAATAGATAAAAGATGTGAACAGACACCCTGCCAAAGAAGATATACAAATGGAAAATAAGCAGATGAAAAGATGCTCAACATCATATGTCATTAGGAAATTGCAAATTAAAGCAAAAATGAGATACCACTATACACCTATTAGAATGGCTAAAATTCAAAACACTGACAATATTAAATGCTGACAAGGCTATACAGTAACAGGAACTTTCATTCATTGCTGATGGAAATGCAAAATGGTAGAGCCACTTTAGAGAACAATTTGGCAGTTTCTTACAAAACTAAACATACTCTTACCATATGATCCAGCAATTGCAGTCCTTTACATTTACCCAAATGAGTTGAAAACTTATGTCCATACAAAAACCTGAACATGGTTATTTATAGCAGCTTTATTCATAACTGCCAAAACTTGGAAGCAACCAAGATGTCCTGTAGTAGGTGTATGGATAAACTGTGGTACATCTATACAATGGAATATAATTCAGCACTAAAAAGAAATGAGCTCTCAAGCCATGATAAGACATGGAGGAAACTTAAATGCATATTACTAAGTTAAAGAAGCCAATCTGGGAAGGCTGCATACAGTATATAATGTTCTGGAACAGGCAAAACTATGGAAACAGTAAAAAGAACAGGTTAGCGGGGAGGTAGAGATAAAGAGGTAGAGCACAGAGGATCTTTAGGGCAGGGCACTATTCTGTATGATACTACAATGGTAGCTATATGTCCTTATACATTTGTCAAGACCCATAGAATGTACAATACCAAGAGTGAACCCTAATGTAAACTGTGAACTTTAGGTGATTTTGATGTGTCAGTGTTGGGTCATAGATTGTAACAAATGTACCACTCTGGCGCTGGATGTTGATGGTTGGGGAGGCTGTATATGTGAGCAGAGAAGAGGTATATGGGAACTTTGTGTACCCTCCACTTAATTTTACCGTGAATCTAAAACTGCTCTAAAAAATAAAGTCTATTAAAAAAAGGGAGAGATGAGTAAAGTGACAGGTCCTGGAGGATCCCCTGAGACTCAAGACACAGTCACAACTTCAGGGTACAGTCCAGCTGTTACCACTGCCTAGGGAGTGAGAGGGGCAGGGCTGCAGAGATGTCAAGGCCACTAACCAGACTCCTAAATTATACAACATGAAAAGAGACTCCTTGTATCAAAAAGAGCTGGAGATTTGCAGTCAGGAGACCTAGTCTACCACTGCATATCTGTGACCTTGATGAGTCACTGAGCTTCAGTTTCCCTGTCCTTATAAGGATTACTATGAGGATGAAGTGAGTTAGCAGGTGTCAAAGTCCTCAGTAACACAAGTCACCATGCTTATGGAAGACAGAAACCATAAATAGCTACAGTGCAGAGATGAATAAAACAATCTAAGTCTGCCGAGAAAGGGGCCTGAAATGCCCAGGTTGCAGGAAAGGATACTGGGAGAATCAACTAGCTCTGGTGAGTGGTTATTTATGGAGAATTTGGGACTAGGAATAAGTCAATAGGGACCTCAGGATTTCCTATTGGTGGTACCAGAAAAGTGAAAGGAGGTGGGGCATCCCTCAGAAACAGGATAAGTTAGGAGGGGCAAGCAGTTTTTCATGGAAGGTGGTGAGTTAGGTTTATACAGGTCAAATTTTAGCCTCTAAGTGGAAACACCCACTGAATAATTTAAAATGTGCAACAGAGACTCAGAAGAGAGATTGAGGCCGGAGATGCAGAGGTGGAAGCAATCTGCTTTAAGCTGATAGGTGAAGGCACAAGTACTAGTGAGGCCTGGAGGCAGAGGGCAGAGAGAAAAGCAGAGAATGGGAATGAATGTCTCTGTGGCTGACTCTGCCTGCAGTGCTCAGTCTCCTAGATAGCTGGTGGGCTATAAACCGAAGTCACTGGGCATCCATCACTCCAAGCACCGCCCTTTAAGTCTTCCTTCTCCAACTTAAACCTGAGGTAATTAATCAAAGGAGTCAAAAACTTCCACAGATTTGTTCTTTTTCTGTACTAACCATCTCTTCTCTTCAGGCCCTCCTCCAAAGTCTTCCCTGAATAGTTTAATAAGCCTGTTTGGAGAGCTTTTACTAGCTGTCACCTTCAGTAAATATCTGCCAAGGAAGGTCTTCAAGCGTGTGATATCCAACAAGCTGGACACTTAAAGCAGTTATTGAAACAGGGCCTGCAGACATGACAGCTTGTGATAACTGCTCCAGAACTATTACAGGCAAACTTTTCAAGGCTTTTTTCAAGATTTTTTTCTTTTTAATTCCTGGACCACTAACATCATTAGCTCTGAGGCTCTCACCATTGTGTGAGCTCCGTTCCTCCCCCTCCATTGTCACATCAACAATAGCCCTGTCATGTCTTAGGCTTTCTTCTGTCGTAGACACATTCACCATCCTTTACATTCCAAGGACAATGGATGTCCAAAATTTGACCACTCAGAGAGAAATCCAAATTTTCTTTTATAACTGATTCTTGTTCCTTATAACTTTAATAATTTATAGTCATTCTTTGAGCTAACAAGGCTTTTGGGGTTTGGCTTGGTTTGGTTTGTTTGGCCCATGCCCTCAGCAGATGAACAAAGCAATGCATTCCATCCATGTGCTTCATTCCCCTGCGGCCAGGCTCACATCTATGAGCATGTCTCAATGCCAGCTGCCCTATGCCTCCTAAGAGAAGATGGGCATGGGACAGTGTGCTCAGACAGATTGGAATCAAGCATTCCCAGCACCCAACAAGGCATCCACGTGGGGGCTTAGTTCAATGTAGGTCCACAAGTATGAACTTGGGAAACCTTCTCATCCACAGAAATAAACACTAGTTCCCTTTGTGCCCCCAGCGACACCCCTATTCTTCCTGTAAACTAAAAAGAGTTCCAAAAACAGGCTAAGAACCATCATGTGAAGTATGCTTCTTATTTTAAGTGACTCAGAGCCCTTTCCCACTTTTCAAACATCAGCTCATTATTCAAGCACATTTAATAATTTCCTGTGTGTAGAGTTGTGCTAGGTACTTTACAAAGCTATTTTTTTTTTATTTTATTATTATTTTTATTTATTATTTTTGTGTGTGTGTGAGGAAGACCAGCCCTGAGCTAACAACCGTTGCTAATCCTCCTCTTTTTGCTGAGGAAGACTGGCCCTGGGCTAACATCCGTGCCCATCTTCCTCCACTTTATATGGGACGCTGCCATGGCGTGGCTGACAAGCAGTGCGTCGGCGGGCGCCCGGGATCCGAACCCGCGAACCCCGGGCTGCCAAGCGCGAACTAAACCGCTGCGCCACCGGGCGGCCCCTACAAAGCTAATTAAATAGACACGGTGCCTAACCTCTAGGCATTTTTGATTTAAGGAAGATGATGCCAGTGGAGGCAGAGGAACTAATACAGGACATAAAGGAAATTGAATGAGTACCACAAAACTGTGCAGATGAACTACAAAAGTAAATGTGTACTGGGTCTCTACTGGCAGCAACAGCACTATCCAGCCTGCCTAGGGACTCCAAAAGTTTCTAAATTGAGTTTATTAAAGTTCATTGCAACTATTATTTATCTTTTCAGTCCTGTACGCTCATTGATAGGAGCTAGGTAAGCCCAACAAAAGCAGATAACTGACAATATATTCCTGTCCTTCCATTCTGAAGAGAGAGCTCTTCAGAAACAGATACCTTTTAAGGCAGGCCCTGACCCTTTCTTAACTCACTTAAACCTAAATTCTGTAGGTCTTTGCTTGTTCAGCTGTATCTGTTCTGATGATTCCAACTTGGGATCCATTCTGTCTTCTCTAGACCTTTTTCCTAGAATCATCTGCCCACACACAGAGGACAAAGGCCAGAGTTCTCCACTTCATTCTCAATAATGCACCTATTTCAGACAATAATATCTGGGAACAGTAACTAAAGTCAATGAAAGGACTGGAGTCACCAGGGTCATCAATTAATATCAGGGGTCCCAAGGTCTCCAGAGAACCAAGAATTGTATTTGGACAGAGTGGGTCTGAATAACTTTGTAAAGTAGGTTAGGAAAAAGAATGCATAGAACTAGGGCTTGACAGAGTTTAAAAGAGAGGGTAAAGTTCTCATTACTGCTTTGTAGGAAAGCAGAGTTACATTTTCTATTAACAGTGGTCAGCTCTATTGAGAAGGAGATGGTTACTTTAAATTGGCAAACAGAGGGCATTACCTGAAGCCATTGCTGGGAGTAACCCAGCAGGGCCAGGCAAAGACCTGGGATCTTACATGGGACCAGAGCATCAGGAGGCCCTGTGCAGTCACTGGTCCGCAGACTGCCCTGGCTAGCACTAATACGCCCATTGTACAGTCTGCATGGTCCCTTCAGATCCAGGGCTCTACTGCTTCTGTGCCTGTGTACAGGGATCTTTGGTGAAGCTGGGAATCTCCCAGCAGGGTTTGGCCCCAAGCTCTGCCCTCTGAATCATGCCAACCTCTCAGGCGCTGCTGCAGAGCAGAATGCAAGTCCCTGTTCTTTTTGAGACTTATGCCCAAATTCCACTAATTCTCCTCTATCCTCTTTTGTGAAAGTTCTCATACATCCAATACTCTCTATGCCATAGGCCTCCAACACACCTTGCATATCTCTTCAATGGGTTTAGGCTTCTCAAAAATCCAGAAGGTGTATGTCTTGTAGGAAACTTTGGCTTTTGGCCCAGAAACATAAACCACCCCTGAGATAAGAAGGCCAAAGAGCTCTGGCTATTTGGTTGAAATGGGGAAAGGGAAAATTATAGGAAGAAGAATTATGTTGCCATAAGAGATAGACTGTGGGTGTAATGCAGATACAAAAGGCAGGGGTCTAACTCTGCCAAAGGCCCAGAGATGGTTAAATAGAGAGATGATTTGAAGATGAGTCTTCAGGTATATAAAACATACTCTACATTTGATCTTCAAGAATATGTATTTTGAAAATCTGCATAAATCGTTTTTTTTTTATTCATAATTACACTCAAAACGCTCCAGAAATGTAGCAAAAAATCACATTTTTTACTACGTGGTAGATTTTCTAGTGGTGACAATTACAATGAAAGCACAGAATGGCATGAACTGCTAAAAATTTTTTGATATTCAAGTATATGTAATTTGGGGGTTTGCCTGAAGGAACTGTGGAGATCAAGTTAGTACTTGTTTTCCACTAAACTTATTCTTCATGCCTAATCGTAACATGCACAGAGACTGACATGAGTTTGAGTGATTGAGTGAAATCAGACACATTGAACTTCCCAGGTCCAGTAATTAATACCTTGTCAAATAGAAAGACAGTGGTGCACTCAAGGGGAAAAGCCCAGGAGTAATTATACATTGGCCAGGTTAGGGCTCAGTAAGTGACACTGACTTATTGGCCCTGAGCTTCTGACATTGCCTGTCGAGCTGGATTTATAACAGAAATGACTCATCTACCCTTCTCGTTCTGAGATCAAGTGTGCGTCCTCTGCTCAGGGGAGTCCAGCTTTCTTTGGCAGACTGATGGAGTCAAAGTCTAATTAACATGATGATAAATCACATGGATGCCATTGCCTAGTACCTGATTCTCAGATAATCCATTTCATGTTCTATGCTGTCATTTGCCTAGTCCTTGCATCTTTATAAAGGACTGCCCTGAACTAAATTAGAGTGTTTCTTGGGGGAAAAACCAAAAACAAAAACCTCTGTCTTTTGTAAAACAGAACATTGGAAAGGAGGAAGGAAGGAAGGAGACACATATTGAGTGTCTTTAATACTAGGCTCTTTCTCTTTCACAGCTGTGTGTGTTTTTCACAAGTCTGAATGATCCAATCGAAGAGCCAGGCCACCAAGTAGAATCTGCCTTGGACAGAATTACTCAGGCTGAGAGTGCCTAAGGCTTAGCCAAAAGGAGATTATTTCAAAAGGGGACCCCATACCAGCGGTAGATAAGAAACTGAAATCCAATAAATGCTGCAAAATTGAGAAAACCAAAAGATTATATAGCCAATCTATGCATCCTTGTTCTACTATGTCCCAGCTGGCAGACCTGAGATCAGTTACTTAACCTCTCTCAGCCTCAGTTTCCTCATCTCTAAAAAAGGAATTAAATGGCATAATGTGTATAAAGTCCTTACCACAGTGCTCAGTAGATAATAGGTGCTCAGTAAAACTTTAGTTATCATCACCACCATCACTAGGATGGAGGGACTCGGCAGAAGCAGGATGGGAGAACAAGAGAGAGCCCACACTTAGAAGCCAAGAGCTATAGTCTTGGCTTACCCACTAGGAAGTTCAGTGGTTTAAAAACTAAAATACGTTTTTCATTATATGTTCTAGGGCCAAAGAGATTTATATCTTTTATACTGTTTGGACTAACTTCATTTTTCATAACTTTAATTACACATTCTAAACCTTCATAAATTCCATTAAACAAGGTGTTTATAATGCTTATGGGCTGAAGTCACAGTTCATACCCTCATATTTTAAATGTTATTAGTGACTTGATTTACTATGTTTTCTGCAAGGCACTAAATTTTTTTAAAAAGGGGGTAAACAATTCATTACTTTATATAACAAAGTTGAGCTTATATAAAACAGCTCTGCCTTCAAGTAAGGGATGAGACTTAATTCAGTTTCAGCCAGGTAGCATCTAGTCAATAAATTACTTCCCAGAACAAAACACAGAAATAATGGAATAAAGCCCTATCATTGACATGGGCTTTTAAAATAGTCAGTCAAGATCTTGGAAGCATTCCTCAGTTAAAACAGAAATTTCCATGGCTGTGGAGTTACTGTTTCAAAATATTTGTACAGCTAAGAGATAGGAAGTAGCTATCAAAACTAAAGAACCCACACTAGATTTGGGCACTGAAAATTACTGCCCAACAGTGGGGGCAATTAATCTCTCAATTCCTTATCTGGTCTCAAAAATCTAAAATGGGGATAGGGGAAGGACTGGCTATGTTAGGACTACTTTTTTATTTGTATGAAAACGTACTTTAAAAAAAACCTCCACTCCATCCTCGCCTTCTCATGGACCTCCATGTCTCCAATTGCCTGGATATCTAGGGCGGGGTGATGAGAGAAGAAAAGGAGGAATGCAGGAGGGTCACTCTGGGGTCATAGACACCTTAGAAGTGAAAATTTTGGAATAAAACTTTTCAAAAGAGGATTCCAAGAGTTGTGCTAGTTCAGTGTTTCTGAACAGAACTAAAGCACTGTGGATTCAGTGTTGGCATAGGATTTCCTAGGCAAGATAGAAGGAAATAACCCCAGACAGATAATTTGGCTTACACTCAGCTAAGTCACTATCATCACAGCCACTGCCCTCATGATCACCACTATCATGTGACCAGAAAGCATAACCCTAGGGGCTCAGTGTGCAAACGTGGAGGCCATGCCCTTCAGGTATCTCAGCCGTGGGTGATGAGGGCCCTGGCCTCATAGGCAGGGAGGGCAGTTACATTTGATAATGATCCCGAAGGTAAGAATGGAAACAAATATCTGCCCAAAGTACAAATCTCAAGTCTTCTTAATAGTAAGAAGAAGAAGAGTTTTTTAGGGGGGACCTATCTTTTTAATTTTCTCCCAGAAATATCCTTTGCTCATACCACAGGACCCCACATGAAATACACACTGGCAAAGAAATCAGGGACTCTGGATTCTCAACCTGGTTTTCTCTACACTTAAAAAAGGCACTTAACTAGACTGTGGCTCAGTTCCACATCTGTCACACGGGTACATCAATTCACTGACATTCATGAGAAAAAGACATCCAACTCAGAAATAAGTACTAAAATTAGCTCCCAAATTCCACTTTGGATCCTTCATCAGCCAGTTTATCTAAAATGATTTAATTAACAGGAAAATGGTCATGGTATTATGCTGTCCTATAACATACTTTAAACTACTCAACATATATAGTGTGATATTACATATACTACTCAAGGTAAGCTTAGCCAAGGTACTAATCAATACAAAGACCAGAGTGGTCTGCTGGTGTTCTACTCAGGAAGTCTGTCGCCAAAGGTAGCTACCATAATTTGAGTTGTCTATATCTCAATCAACAACCAAAACTTTGCTAATTAGCTTAATGAATATCAGCAATGGGTTTTCATTGACAAAAATAGTGGCCTGGTGAAGAGGATGATAGATTTCAGAAAGAGTTATTATTGATTGAATTAAAGGTATTCTAGGTATAGATTGGTTTAAGTCATTTTGGAGACACTCAATTCCTTTGCTTGCATAGGGTATAAAATCCAGTGAGGCCTAAGCCTTCATCTTTTTTTTTTTTTTTGAGGGATATTGGCCCTATGCTAACATCTGTTACCAATCTTCCTCTTTTTTCTTTCTTCTCCCCAAAGCCCCAGTACCCAGTTGTGTATCATAGTTGTCGAATTGTTATTCCTCTATATGGGATGCCGCCTCAGCATGGCTTGATGAGCAGTGAGTAGGTCCGCACCCAGGATCGTAACCAGTGAACCCCAGGCCTCCAAAGCCGAATGCGTGAACTTAGCTGCTACACCACGGGGCTGGCTCCTAAGCCTTCATCTTTAAGATTGCTATCCAACTAAATAGTCCTATGTTCAGCCATTGGTTTAGGAGGATTTTTAGTTGCCTAATACTGCCTGTAATGGGACAGGATTCTGTTGTTGGAATATGGTTATGTTTTCCTCGAGTAAACTCTGCATGCAAGATGGTGGTCAGAAAATGCTAAAGTACAGAGAGCTTGGTATTCACTGGGCATACACAGCTAGTTGTATGTGCTAGTTTGTGCCAGGTTTCTAATTAATATTTATTTAATAAATAGCCATATGTGTGGCACAATTTGATTTGAGACCTGCTTTCTTTATAAGATCTTCTAAGGTTGTGGGGGATTATTTACTCTCATCAACTTCAAACTTTTCCAGTGGCTACCTTTATCTACCAAAAAAAACTGAAAAGTTTTTGTGTGACCAATTGCCTTACCATACACAGCTGGTAAGATTAAGTAAGATTGTTATAAAACACTCCATTTTCACCAGGGAAGCCCTGAATTTGATTTAATAACCCAGTGTCTAAAATTCTTTGTATCAGAATATGAATTCAAATAAGCACTTGTCTTAGGTATAATTCAGGGGTATACTACATTTCCTTCTTCTCCTCCCCCTCACCTCATTTTTACTGTGGAAGGAAGAGATCCAACAAATATTTATTAGACAATTGCTAAGTGCAAGTTACTATGCTGTGTACTATGGGTACAATGAGATACAACTTGAGGTTTGTGAGCTTAAGCAACTTTCATGAAATGATGGGGTAAGGTGGAAGTAAAACTGGACTGGGGGTCAGGAGATCCAGGCTCTAGTCCCAACTAGCCCACTAGTACTTCCTTCGGCAACCCACCCCCCTCTCTGAATTCCACCTCTTCATTTGATAGCAAAGGGGAGGGACTGCATGGCGCCTCCAGTTTCTTCCATTGTAACCTCCTATTATCAAGGGCCATAAACTCATTACTATGATGTACCAGGCACTTTATTAGTTCTTAGGATTACAAAGATGGGGAAGATTTGGTCCCTCCTCTAAGTAGCTCATACAATAATAGGAAAAATAGAAGGGAATTCATCATGTTAATAATATTATATTATTCTTGTTTACACAACATCATTATTACCCCAATTTCACTGAGAAATATCCAAAGAGCTTAAACCAACACTGCTGCTTTTCCACTCACAGCAGGTGGATGGTATAAATAGGAAGATCATCTAAGAGTACAGGAGAGACAAAAAACATCTTAGTTGGTCCAAGTAATTTTGACTCAGGTTATAAGGTTGGACTTTGATGCCACTTCCTTTCATCAAGTATCATTTAAAGAATATAAAAAGCTTTGCCTAAAAACATAAGCCCTACTATTTTTCCTGAAATTCCTACCATTAGGGTTACTGTTAGGCAACATAACCATGAAGACTTGATAATTTTACCTGAAAGGGACAATTCACTGAGTCATTAGAAACCCTTATTGACATCATCATAGATAACTTTATCAAATCCACAAGATAGGTAATTTTTGTCAACCTAAGAAAAGGATAAATAAATCTCTTTTTAGCTCTCCTCCTTCCAACTACCTCCATTAGGATGGCCCACCAGAACCTTCAGGTCAATATTTTAAAATCCAAGTTATCATCTCCACCAGATCTTCCTTTCTACCCCAATCCTCCCTGATTTCTCTCTAACTATTAATGTTGCCATTTTTTTCTTAGTCACATAAACTCAAAACCTTAAAGCCAACTTTGATCCCTTCTTTTCAGTCCTCACTACTCAAACTCTATGGATGCTCTCTTTGCCACATCTCGCTTTTTGAAATTGTGATAAAATACACATAACATAAAATTTACCACCAGGCCATGCTCTAGAGTGTCCTTCTCTCTTTCCTTTGCCCATGGCCTCCACCTTCCTGTCCACATCTGCTCTACCTGCTGAAACACCCTCACTTCTTAGAAATGATTTCATTCGGCACTTGCACTGAATAGTCAGAATGCCTCTATTAAACCTGAGTGTCTATCAACCTGTGATTCATCTATGTAGCTCCCATGCACCCATGCACCTGTCCTTGGAAACATTCGCCATCCTCATAATTTCATGTTCAATGTCTTCTTCTCCACTACACTGAAAACTTTAAGGACAGAGAAGGAGTCTATTTTATTTGCTGCTAAAACCCCAGTGCTCTACACTGCATACAATAAACAGGGAAGAACTGGTTGTTGTTAAATATTAAAGGCTTCATATTTTCCCAAATATGAATTCTGCTCTCTCTTTTGAAATTCCAAACTCTTAGAATTGAATCAAGTTCATAAATGGGCTGTCTGAAGATGCTCTGAGGGCTCTTTATTTAGGGCCTAAATTACCCAGTTTGACTGTGTGTACTGATCAGACCAAAGAAATAATGTCTAAATGTCTGTCTCCCTTGGGGTAATACAGAATCATCACCACTGGATTTCATATTGGACTTTCTGCAATTAGCTCTCTTTCCCTTAATTATAATCATTGTCTTCCAAATGTTCTATGCTAAGAAATAAATTAGGATTATCTAATATTCTAAGGGTCTCACGGAACTAGATTCAAGGAATATTATTCAGTAGGCAGAGTATTATCTCAGTGAGAAGTTTATAACTTATCTCCTTTTTAATTGGTTTGTTTTATTATTCTTTTCCTGCTCTATTGGACAGAATACCATAAAAAGAATCAGTACTTTTGCCAGGGAGAGAGAACATAAAAATAAGTTAAAATGGGAGACAACTCTACATGCATGGTATAATTTTAAAGTAAAATTATAATATATAATAAAACTCCAAATGAGTTGCAGCTGTGGTTTGAAAATCTTCAATATATCATTGAAGAGAAAATTGACTAATAAATAATCTCCCACACACTAACAAATCAGTGTATATATGCAAATAAAATTAATCCGTGCTATAAAAAGCTAAAAAGAAATCCATAAAACATGTAGCAAACCTCCATTTTTCCAAAACATTTGGAGGAGAGAGTCAGAGGAGGTCAAGTCCCATTGAGCTTGGGGAAGGGAGGAATGGGAGAGGAGGATGTGATCAGCAAGCTAGAGAGGGGAAGGTGGAAGGAAAGTGGCACCAAGGTGAGCAGCTAGGAGAAACCTGAAGGCCCACCAGAGACTAGATGGAAGGTAAGAACAAAAGTAGTTAAGAGAACACAGTGAGGAAAGAGGTTCATGAATCAGAGCATTTAGCACTTGGCTCTGGGAATTCTACATTTCTGACTATGCCTTGACACATCTTACCAGGCCAGAGCAGCATCTTAAAGGAGCCAAACCAGGCTGTACATACCTGTTTTTCACCTCGTACTGGACTGTAAGCTCCTTAAGGCCAGAATCTGTCCTTGACTCATGTTTGTACCACTACAATGTCAACAACTTACACACCATAAAGCGCTTAGTGTGTGTTTAAGAAATTAAGCAATGCAGGGGCCACCCGGTGGCGCAGCGGTTTAGTCCACCCTTGGCAGCCCGGGGTTCGCAGGTTCGGATCCCGGGCGCCCACCGATGCACTGCTTGTCAGCCACGTCATGGCGGCGTCCCGTATAAAGTGGAGGAAGATGGGCACAGATGTTAGCCCAGGTCCAGTCTTCCTCAGCAAAAAAGAGGAGGACTGGCGACGGATGTTAGCTCAGGGCTGGTCTTCCTCACAAAAACAAAAAAGAAATTAAGCAATGTGTGAAGTACTATAATATCCTAGAGCCCACACTGAATTATTAACTCAGATAATTCTGTGATCTATAACCAAGATCTTCATATATTCCAACTTGCCTGGGAGAGTACCAGTTAATATCTGCTGTCCCAGCATAGTTCTCCCTTCCACTCTCAAAAGTGCCCAGGTTTGGAAGATAAATTTTGTGAAAACTCTAGTTATAACACAGTCTGAAAGTTGATTTCTAGAATTCCCTGTCAACTTGTTTACTGGCCATTGTCTTTTTCTGACCAAAACAAAAAATAGACAATGCAAATTAATGTTGCAAGTACTATGACTCTGGATTACAGGTAAACAAATTTAGTTATTATTTTGACAATAGCAATTTTTTCTAGAGAAATAGTTTTCTAAACTCAATGAATATGTATAGCTATGTATAACAATTTCTATAATCAATTTTTTCCAGTATGAACGTATAGCAGAAATGTTATTACCTTCAACCTTCTGGGATATCAGTGTAATAAATCATTAAATATGGAGCCACAGCCATACTGAAAAACTAGTTCTTTCTCTCTATGTGTGTGTGTGTATACATATATATATTTGTGGGATGGAAACAAATTTTGATGCTCCCAGGAGTATAAGAGACTTTGCATCATGGTTGTCTTACTTGGCAATGACTCCATTGTTGGATTTGTTTAAAAAGATAAATAAGGTGTAATTTTTATCTTTTAAGAAAAATGTTTTAATTGCTTTTAAAAACATCTTATTCAAGACTGCTGCTAGCACATGCCATGTCATTTGTAGGAATTCATTAAAAATCACCTCTCTGGATGGACCAAGTAGAAAAAGGAGCCCCTTCCCCCAGCTGGATGGGGAGCTGGATCACTGGCTGGATTTCACCCCTTGCTCGCCCCTACAAATGGGAATGGTGGCCCTGACTGTAAAACTAATTCTTCCCACTTTACAAAATAGATACAGTCACATAAATGTTGCCTGTGAGGTAAATCACCATATTTCACATCCTATTTTTTTCATTAAAACTTTTCAAAGATGTCTGAGAGAAAAGAAAAATACAAGCTTCATAATGTGTGTGTGTATGTGGAGGTGGCAGGGGGATTCTACTTCATAATGCAGGAAAGCTTTTAAAATCTCAAAGTTTAAAGAAATGTAGCAAACATTTGATAAGATCTTGAATCCACAATTCAAATAATTAAAAACTCATGAATTAAAAATAGCTATAATGCTTTCATTTTTAGGATTCCATGCCAAAGACCAAAAGATTAAGAGAATAGACTTAAAAGTCTCTGGTTTTTAATTAAACCTCTAAAATACTAGAACATGAAAACATGCTGTTCTCTTATATGAATCTCAGCTCCAGCTTCCCAGCAGTTGTTAGAGGAAGGTGGTTAAAATGATGATCATCATCATCATTGTGAATATTAATAACTGATTGCAGGACTAGAGAGGAACAAAAACACAAATACGTGAGAGATTGTGATTCAGAACATGGCAGAAAGCAGCAGATAAAGAGATATAGCACATTGCCTAGAATTCACATAAAGTTGACAGGTGTGATGGAGCTGAATGGTCACCAAAAATCTGTGGCTGAGGCAGCCTCAAAATTCTGAAAGCAAGATTTGGTAAAGTATAGCAAATGGCTTCCCTGATTTACAACCTATGTAGGAGTCCACTTCTGTGCATCTAATACCTGGGTAAGGAGACATACTGGTAGCTTTCAATTTTGCCTCATGTTATAACTGTAACATAAAAATAAAACTGCCAGATGGGCTTTAGCATAGATGTTGTAACTGGAATGACGCTGCATAAACAGTATTTTTATATACTCTGAATTGATCTGTCTGTTCTTTATTTCCACTATCACAAAGGCCCCCAAATCTAAATAAAATAAGTGTTTAAAATGGTATTGTTTTATCAAAATACTTGTGGTTTCCTAGAACAAGAGAAAATCATTCCAGATCTTGACGCGATATTTTTACTGACTGGCAAACCAAATAATATCCAGTGTACTTATCTGTGAGGAACTGAATCCAGAAAGTGTAGTCCTTAAAGAAACATGGCTGGCTGAACGAGAAAGAAATCACATCACTGATTGTTCTTATCAGGAGATTTTCTTTTAATATCTGACTTTTCCATATACATTCAATCTGAGATTTACTTGCTCAACAGTATTCTGAATGAATTTGTTAGGAAAAAATAAACATGCACATTGTTTATACTAGTAAGTCCCAATCTCTTTCCATTAAAAATTCTTTTTACATTTTAAAATATCTTACAGTTGACTTTGTGTGTAGATTCCATTTCCTTTGGTGTCTCTTCAATGTAGTACTTTCAGACCTTATAACATGTTTAAATGTAGCTTTCCTTCCCACCTCTACATCTGCCATTATTTGGACAGTCGTTGTGCCAAAACTTTTTCCGATTCATAT
The DNA here is from genome assembly GCA_031878705.1 of Tapirus indicus. Taxonomy (NCBI): domain Eukaryota; kingdom Metazoa; phylum Chordata; class Mammalia; order Perissodactyla; family Tapiridae; genus Tapirus; species Tapirus indicus. The sequence continues at coordinate 9,614,418 of CM062933.1, forward strand.
GCCTTTTCCCCCCAAACACTTCAGTTCAAATCATGAACGTTCAAGTTAAAACTAAGCTCTCACCCCTTCAGCCCACACAACGCCTCAGCACCCAGTCTGGGCACTGGTTCTGTTCCTTGTGATGTTTGAGACACACTCTGGGTAGCTTGGACCTGTTCCCTGTGAAACAACTCCTGTAGTGACTGAAGGAGCGCGTCCTCAGAAACACTGGTACCAACGAATAGAGGAGATCAAGAGGATCTTTTAAGAGGTCAGGAAGGGGAAGTCACAGCACAAAAATAAAATTAAGTACTAAAATAAATTTTCCTGGGAAACCTATAGTCTCTATGAGGAGTGTTGGACAGAGTGGGGGGAAGAGCGAAAAGGGAAGGGAACAGGAGTATGTGCTTGGAATCTGCAGGCGCAGCCCGTCACTACTCCTTACAAGGATCAGAGGTGCCCACATTCTGTGTCTAGAGCAGCACAGCTACCCTCCAGCTAGCAGACCTGAAGTCAAACACCTTCTTCACAAAGGAGACTGTTAAAACAAACAAGCAAAAAACCATAGCGTTACTTATGAGACAATCTTGGCTTTCATCTTTTGGCTCGGGATGCTCCTTATGTCAGTACAAGTGTGCAAAACCAAAACGTCACTCACTGAGCACAAAGTCAGTCTTTTAAATCTAATTGTCATGGAAAATAAAGTGTTTGTATTCAGTTGATCACTAAACCAAAAGCTCTTTAAGGAGAGTAACTAAGTGTTAATGATGGCTACCGTGTGTCCATGAATGAATGAAGGCTTGAATGACCTTTTCCAAAAGCTAGAATGATTGATACATGGTGGCTAAAAGTGAAAACTAATAATAAAATAGTACATTCACAGAGTGCGTACTCTAACAATGCTGCGCTAGGGGTTCAGCACAGGGGTTCATGCAATCCCCAGAACAACCCTGTAAGGTAGCACCATGGTTATCCCTATTTCTCAGATGTAATCATTAAGGCACAAAGAGTTTAAGCTACTTGCCCATATCATATAGTCTGTCACAGCAGGGCTGTAATTACAACTGAGGTCCGTCTGATGTCAGAGCCTGAGCCACATGCCTCACAAAAGCTTGAAAATGTAAACATGAACCTTCTCCTTAGAAAAGTAATCATACAAAGGATGCTTAGAAAATTCTGGATGTTTGCATGTCACTCCTCATCACTTAATTAATTGGTGTTTATATTTAATCTACTTTCAAAAGAGATTTGATGCAACTCCCTGAATATAGGATATACATACATGTATACATGTAAATATACATGTAATCACAGCCATCAGCTTCTACAATGAATGGGTGGAAGCAAAGCCGATGAAAACAGAGGCCTTGCTAGAGGGTGGTCATAGACAGCAGGTCATGGCAAATGACACAGGCCTCCTAAGCATTGATTTAATCCTGCTTTCCCCCCACAATACAGAGAAGTGTGAAGTCACTAAAAGCCCAAGCTGAAAGCCCAAGCTGAGGGCCAATCCATCTGGTTTCAAATTCTGTGCAGTTTCAAGCCAACTTATTAGCTTCTTCCAGTCTCAATTTCCTCATCTTTGAAAAAGGAAAAGATAATAATCACAGCACTTTCCTCAAAGAGTTGTAAATGAGAGACTCCTATAAATAAAGTTCTTTGCACAGCCCTGCTACATAGGCACTCAAAGGGAAGGAAGAGAGTTTTGATGGCAGAAAATGCTATGAACAAAGTCAAGTCAAAGCAAGAAGACTTGTTTCTCCCACCCCCACAGTTTTCCCATACACACTCCCTCAAAAGCAAATGCTCAGATTACAAAAATTCAGTCTGAGAAATGTTTCCTGACATGCTGAAATATTACGTTAGTGCTCTCCAAGAACCTATTAAAGCCACTGGAAGCAGAACGGCAAGGAAACAGTGAAAGGTTCCCACAACAATAACGTCAATGACGCTGGTTAAGGCACTTATTAGGTGTCCCTTTGGAAGACGTTAGGAAAGATTACTAAGAATAACAACAACAAAGGATCACCAGATTCATGGCTCCTGTGAGTGAAAGCCCCAGGCAGTTCCTGAGCCTATGAGAAAGGCTGAGACAGCCAGGTCAACAGAGGGTTAATTTGTATCCAGAAGCCAATGAGTATCAGCAAATTTAGTTTATAGGTACGAGGATGAACAATCTTTGATGAAACCAAGGTTTATTGCAAACTATGCGCAACCCAGGAAAGGATCCCTGGGAGAAAATGTCCATTTCCTTCCCTTAATATTCATGGATTTATGTGATGGCTTTTGTTCATTTTTCTAACTAGGAATGCTCTTTTAATGAATAACGTGTTATTTATTATCTCTTAAAGTCATGGATTTTACAAGCGATCTGTTATCTCTCCTTTACTAGTCTCTTAATCATATTCTCTTGCTGTGGAGATTTTGGCATTGAACTATATTGGAAACTATTAAGGTTGTCTAAACATCACAGCCAGTGAGGTTAATTTCACTTCTAAAAGATTGCTTTGGACAGCCCAAGACATGAAACAGAACTAGAAGCATATTTGATATCACTAACCTTAGAGACAGGGGCATCTAATACAATTCATTAAGTATAATTGAAATAGAAATCCTACAATGAGAATGTAACAAGGAACATTGTGTAAATTGACTTTTTGAAGTATATTCTTCCCTCAGTGCACATATTTGGCTCCCATTAATTTTAATGGACATAACTCGCTCGCTCATATGTCAGCTAAAGGATTTCACCTGCTTCTGTGTAAAACTGGCTGCATAAAGAAAAAGATGCCCACAAAGAAAAAGTAAGACTGCTGCCAAAGATTGCCTAGATAATAGAGTCCAAGTGCATTACAGTTAATTAAATATAAGCTGTTGCATAGAATAATGAATGAAGAATTATTATGAAATTAAGCAGTGTTTTTTTTTTTTTTTTTTAAAAGAAAGCACCTAGGAAAATAATGTTGAGGTCAAGCCACGTGTCTCCTTTCTCACTTTCTCACTCAAAATCCAGTGCTCCCACCAATATGAACTGTGAGCTGTGTCTTATTCCCCAGTAGTGTACACAGAGCATGAATCTACCACATAAAAGGCATTTTGCAGATACCAAATTTTAATGAACTATCCATTGTTTCCTAAATTCTCTCCAAACTTTCACACCTCTGAGCCTCTGCCTGGAATGTCCTCTCACACAACCAACCCCCAATCTTCAATTGCTAAATTTCCAGCTAGTTTTTAAAGACCCTATCAAATGCTAGGAAGTTTTTCTTGATCCTCCCGGATGAATGTTGATAGATCAGCGTAGTCTCAGAATCCCATTACACTCTTAAAACTTACTGAAGACCTCAGGAGTTTTTATTTAAACAAACTATACCTATCAATATTTACCATATTAGAAAAGAAAACTGAAACAACTTTTAAATATTTATTAATTCATTGAAATGAACAATAATAAACTCATTACATATCAGCATAAAGAACACACTTTTATGTGTTCTTTTCCCCCAAAGTCATGAAGAGACTGGCATTGTTTTACATTTTGCAAATCTCTAATGTCTGGCTTAATAGAAGGCAGACAGCTGGATTCTTATATCTTCTTTGCATTTAATATGTTACAATATATTGTCTTGATTAAAACATCTAAAGAAAAACCAGCCTCACATGATATGTAGTTGGAAAGGGGAGGAGTATTTTGGCAGCCTTCTCAGATAATTGTGGATATTCTTTTTTGATACTACACCAAAACTCTACAAGTGGTAGTTTCTTAATATTAGCTGCAATGTGGAATCTGAAACATTATTAATGAACTTTTCATAGTTACATTACTATCCGTTGCACTTTGAATAAATCTTTTTACCCATGTATGATTTTTTAACATCATGTGTATTGGTCATTTGGAAAATATTGATTCATTGAGTTACCTAGACCTTCCAAATGTTTTCATATTCAATTATACAACATTTTAAAAAAATCACATTAATATCACTTCCAATCTCATCACAACAGCCTTCAACTATTGAAAAGCTGTCAAGCTCATGGTGGAAAATAAATGTTTTCCAAAATTCATATTTTTCACTGGAGAGCTTGAATTTTATCATTGGCAACAAATACTATCAGTTGTTTTCTTTGTAGCAATAAACTCATTTAATCCATTTTGAGAAAATGTCTGCCAAATACCCACGTCTGAATAATCAGTTTGTCTGTTAATCATTCCTTCTAGTAAAACCATCGTGACATGAAAAAAGCTGCTAACTTAGCTCACAACAAAAACAATTGTACAAATGCTTTTCCCCAAGACGACCATTGTATTTCAGTATTCCAGAGAAACTCCCATTTCATCACACAGGACATTAAAAACACATGTATTCAAAGATCAAGACTTCACAAAATTAATAATTTTTACTGCTTAGCCAAGGACACTCTGAAGTGAAGCTGGCATTTTGTTTTACTGTGAGTGTGTGGCAGTTAAGGAATACAGTGACTTCCAGCACAGTTGGGAGCCACTGTCTTGATTTCTGCTAAGTCGCCAGCAGTTTCATCCACCATTGCTTTTGTTCCATCACTGCAAATGTCAACACAGTGAAAGAGGCAAACATTTTAGTATTATTTTGAAATAGTTTTAACTACATGGATACCCTGAAAGGATCTTGGGGAACCCCAGGGGCCTGTGGCCACACTTTGAGAACCACTGTGATAGAGCAAAACAGACTTCAATAACTGAACTTTAGCAAATTACTCAACCTTATCTGTAAAATGAGGGTAATAAATCCTGGCACACTGGGTCACTGTGAGAATAATATACCATAACATATATAAAGCACCCATATGGTACCTGTCACACAATCAGTACTGATTTTAATTTTATTCTCCTTTCAGCTCCCCAGTACTTACTTTGTATCTATGACTACAGTTAGATCATAGCTTATAAAAATGCCATCTTTTGTTTTATTTCACTATCAGATTATAAATTTCTTACTGCACCTTACTCAAATTTTCCATCTTGGTAGTGGGTGATTGGCCCTTTTGAGAATCTAATGTACCTAGAAAAACGTACATGGGCAACACGTGCAAAATTTTGCATACAACTGCAAACTTGAAGACCCCATGAAGTGGATCTATGGTTCCCCCAAGGAAGAGTTTTTCAAAAGTTGATCCTTGAAACATCTGCTTCAAAACCAACCTAAAACATTATTAAAATAATGATTCCTGGGCCATTCTCAGAGCTATAAAATCTGGACCTCTGTTGTCAAGCCAAGAACAGCATTTTAATAGTTATCCAGGTGTTTCCTCTACCCTTTCAAGATGGATCTCTAAGGAATTCCATGCCTGGATTAAGACACCCTACTCCTTAGTACCTACCATATGGTTGATACTCAGTAAATACAAATTAATCTGAGTAGTCACTGTACCCTGGGAGTCAATAAAATGGCTAGAGGGGCATCAAAGTTTAGAAAAGTAGACCCAATCCCCATATGTTCCAAACACTCACTGATCATCACAATTACTTGGGAGGTTTTTGTCAATTTGCTCAGGCTCTTTTTCTAGAGGTTACGATTCAGAAGGTATGGAGTGAGGTCTTGGCATTTACAGATTTTTTAGGAATTTCCTCTAGTGATTCTGATTATCAGGTCAGGCTTAAAAATCTCCTTGCACTCCTTTGAATGCTTTGCTAAAAAACACAAGAGATACCTACCCATACAGACTTATTTAATCTAGAATTTAAATGTTTAATAAATCCAGGACTCAATTTCCTTGTTTGCATTTCAAATCATAAGGTCATTCTAGAATAGTGGCTCTCAAACTTTACTGCACATTGGAATAACCTGGAGAGCTTTTAAATCTTCAGACCAGACCCCAATCCAATTAAATCACAATATCTAGGGACGGATCCAGGCATCAGTATTTGTTTAAAACTCCTTGAATGATTCCGACATGCAGCCAAGTTTGAAAACTATTGCTCCAGAATTTATGGTCAGAGCCATAAGGAATTGAAATGTGTTTCTCTCACTTCCTCCCACCAACCCTGGCCAAAATAAGACCTCCTCCCTGCTATTTTGGATATAAAACAGAAAGAGAGAAGTTGAAGATTATGAAAAGGAGGGGAAAAAAGGTGAAGGTAGGTAAAAGTGGATGGATCACTACTAATATCTACTACGATGTGAGTGCCTAGTATGTGCTGTACATGCACACACACACAATTTTTTCTGAACTATATAAGATTATATTGCAATACCTCTTTACCTCCAAATACTTTAGAGTACATTTCTTAAAAATAAGGGCTACACACATATTAGAATGGCCAAAATCCAAATCACCGACAATACAAAATGCTGATGAGGATACAGAGAAACAGGGACTTCCCTCATTGCTGGTGGGAACGCAAAATGGTATAGTCACTTTGAAAGACAGTTTCTTGCAAAACTAAGCACACTCTTCTCATACAATCCGGCAATTGTGCTGCTTACTATTTACTCAAAGAAGTTGAAAACTTATGACCACGCAAGAACATACACACATATGTTTATAGTAGCTTTATTCATAATTGCCAAAACTTGGAAGCAACCAAAATGTACTTCAATAGGTGAATGGATAAATAAACTGTAGTACATTTATTTATTTATTGTCCAACTGTGGACAATGGAATATTATTCAGAGCTAAAAAGAAATGAGCTATCAAGCCATGAAAAGACATGGAGGAACCCTTAAATGCATATTACTAAGTGAAAGAAGCCAATCTGAAAAGGCTACATACTGTATGATTCCAACTATATGACATTCTGGAAAAGGCAAAACTATGGAGCAAGGGAAAATATCAGGGGTTGCCAGGGGTTATGGGGCGGGGAGAGATGAATAGGCAGAGCACAAAGAATCTTTAGGGCAGTGAAACTACTGTGTATGATACTATAATGGTGGATACATGTCGTTACATAAGTTTTTCCAAACCCATAGAATATGAACCCTAAGGTAAACTATGGACTTTGGGTGATGATGATGTGTCAATGTAAGTTCATCAATCGCGACAAATGTACTACTATAGTACTATAGTGGAGGATGTTGATAAAGGGGGAAGCTGTGCATGTGTGGGAACATGGGGATACGAAAAATTGCTGTACCTTCTGCTCAATTTTGCTGTGAACCTAAAACTGCTCAAAAAAATAGTCTATTAAAAAGAAAAAATAAATTGCAAAAAAAAAAAATTTTTTTTAAGTAGGTCCCTTCCATTTTCCACTATGCCATTCACCTATCTCCAGCATAATGACTGTTTTCTTAGGCTGATCTCCACCTATCTACAGCTCAAGATGTCTAGCTCAGTTTTAAGTATTCCTTGAGGCATTAAACACATCTACTCTATCTTTTGTCTCTTTTTTAACAGTGGGGAAAAAAAAAAAAACCTTCTCAGAAGCCCTCGGTAGATTTCCCTTACGTCTCATTGGCCAGAGCTTTGTCACAGGCACATGTTTAAACTAATTACTCGGGAAAGTGAATGAGACCAGTATAATTGGCTTAGAGCAATCAGGAGTTACCTCCTTGGTTGGGGAAGAACCTAGCCATCCTTGAAGGAGACGCTTCTAGGAAGAGGGTGAACAAAAATCAGGGTTCTATTTTTGAACAAAGGAAATGGCTGTTGGTTGAATCCAAAGTGCCTGACCTTCAACTTTTTGTCCTTGTTGAATCTTCTCTGTAATCAGCCTCCTTTATTTGAAGAAAAGGGTACTTTAGGAAAAAACTACAGCCAGTAAATCAATAGATAAACATATACAAAGATAGAGAACAGCATGATTCTGCTCATCTGACCCCAAAGAAACCCTTTTCTACCCCACATCTTAAAAGACTTCCTCGATCTTACTTTCAAGAGCGCCCCTACCATAAAACCCCTAAACTATGCCAAATTAATAAGTGTAAAATTCAGGCCCTTTTTCACTGGTTTGGATTTGCTTTTCTGATACAGAGAATAACACTTAAGATTTATTGAGTGACATCTGGTTAATTAAATGTCTATTTCCTCCTGCCTGTTAAAGGGATCATAACACAGAAAGACAACATTGGGAGAATAATTAAAGTGCAACCAAAGAGCAGGACTAACCTTGTAACTAACTGTAATTAAAAATAAAACAAGAGCAATATGCTGAGAGAATTGCCTGTCTTTATCAGGACACCTGTCTGTACATTTGAAACCTTATTCTGGAAGTCTCCATTTTGTTTTTCTCCCTTTTTGTGTGCAACTGAATATACCATGTTCCACAGACATCTCTTTGGCAAATCTTTTTACATTCAGTTTTCAGGAAAACTCACCTCTTAAAAGACATTCTACCCACCCGCCTCTACACAGGAACAATGACCCCATGTATTACCAGTAAAGGAGCAATAATGGGGGTCAGCGAGGGAGGGCATCTTGCCTGACAGCAGTTGTTAGTGGGTGAGGGCAGTGATCCCAGGCCTTGGAACCCTCAGACAGCTGTGAGCAAGGTTGCAGGTGACAGCCTAAAAATGACCTCTTAAGAGAGAATAAACTAATAGGAATGGTTAACATAATACTCCCCATACATTAATAACCACACACTTTTGGGGTTTTTTGTTTCTAAGGGAAGAAATTATCCCTTCCTTATCTTTCCTAAAAGGCTATACCCCAAATACTAGAGAAAATACACCCTAAATGTGTGTCCCCAAAATTTTGCTTGCCTTAGAGAAAAGGGGAAAGTTGTTTTAAGGGGATTAGAGGGATCTCACACCTTCATTCCCAATTGGAGTCTGCTATACCTCTGTTCCAAAGGGCACTGTAGATCCACAGCTCAACACACTGTATTTGAGTCTTGATTCCACCATTTTCTAAGTGTGCGGTACTAACAACATCATTTACCCTCTCTTAGAATCATTTTCCTCATCATGATAATGATAATAATGCTAACTGGGCCTATCTGTTTATTGTGAGGATTAAATGAAATAACATATGCTAAATGCCTGCCTCCTAGTAATGGCATCTATTATTATTTCCTTCTAGTTAGTCAAGACTGTGACATAGTGTTATGAGCTCTGTTGTGTCTCCCTCAGACTCATATGTTGAATTTCCAACCCCCAATACCACAGAATGTAACCGTATTTTAAGATACAGCCATTAAAGAGGGAATTATGGTTAAATGAGGTCATATGCACAGACCCTAATCCAATACGACTGGTGCTGTTACAAGAAGAGAGACACCAGGGATGCACATGCACAGAGAAAAAGTCACGTGAGGACACAGCGAGAAGACAGCCATCTATAAGCCAAAGAGAGAGGACCCAGGAGAAACCAACCTGCCAACATCGTGATCTTGGACTTCCAGCCTCCAAAACTGTGAGAGAATAAATTTCTGTTGTGAAAGCCACCCAGTCTATGGTATTTTTATTATGGGAGCTGTAGCAAACCAATACACATAGTATAGGAAAAAGTTTCAAATCCCATCTCCCATCACCAAAAAAAAGTCACTTGCATTTTTTCTTTCTATTAACATCTCAAGTAATGAAAAGAAACCTCCAAGAGCCATCAATATTTGTGTTGCTTTTTGTTTTGTGTTGTTTTGTTTTGTAAGTAAACTGAGTTTAACACTGGCCTAAAAATAAGGAGACCCTCTCCAGTCTGATTCCTTCAACAAGTCCCCAGGGTTCATGGACTGGCACTTAACTTCTCTGGACCAGAGTTTCCTGAGAAAATTGGATGAGATAATCCAGATCATAAGACTTGAAGTATCTACTTTATGTCATTCATTGATAAAATGGTGATTTGTAGATATCTTTGGCAGAAAAGAGAGTTCAACTCATTAAGACATCGTCAAGTATTTTTGTTTCTATCCCTGAATATGTTTAAACTTCTTCACTTCTTTAAATTCTATTTTTTCTTCCAAGTTCATGTTGTTCTTACTAACTCCATGAAGGCTTTCCCAGTGCTACCAACTCAGGGCTCTATCTTCTTCGTTTGAACTCCCTGGCACCTTGCTTTCATTTCTCTAGCATCATCAAGTTCGACTCAGCGTTGTAATTTCTTTTGCCCTTGTCTTGACTCTCCTGCACTCCCCAAGGCAGGGAGATAAGCTATTCACTGAACTGCTTCTATTTTATGTGTAATTATTGCTCATTGAAAGCAAGAAATGGTTTTATTCATGATATCCTCTGCAGAACTCAGCATGACATTGTCCACATAGCAAACATGCAATCAGTAATGGTTGAGTTGAACTGGATTAAATTAAAATGAAAGAGAGTTTTCTTTAATGAAAATATTTCCTATGATGAGTGTTCATTATATTATTAATAAGTTTCTATGTCATTAAAACGTCATCTTACCTTAAAGCTAAACCTATAACAGTGTAACATACGTTGGGGTTAGGAGAGGTAAACGTCTACATAGATACAATATTAAACATTTAAAAGAATTGTTTTCTTTCAGAATTTCCAAGAAAATATTTTTTTAATCTAACATTTCTCCTGTTTGGTGACTCCAGTTTAAATAATGGTTGTGCAAATGTTTTGTAAAAGGTAAATCATTATGTAAACATCATACTTTGGAAGTATTTAGTATTGATATAATACAGAACATCACTTTCTTGACTTGGAATCATAAAACAGAGAGATTCGACTACTGAGGATAAAGAGACAAAATCTATTTTTGTCCTTACCCAATTTGACAGATTTATGGCACATCAATAAGGAATATTTTATAACCTTTTTTTTGAACAAAGATGAACCATACCTCATAAAAGATTCAGTTTTTAATATCTGGAAAGGGCATATCAGTATTTTTATTTTTGTACTGTTTTTATGCTTCCCATGGTGGTGACTAAAGATCAGTAATAGACACACCATCACCCAGCCTGAGAACTGCACCAACTCAAACAATTACACTCGTTTCATCCAGTCAGTCAGCTCCTGGTTATCCATACTTTTCTAGCCAGTCGGGCTGCTTATTCCACAAAACCTCCATTTTAAGGAATGGAATAGGTTTCAATAGTGTATCAAATGTTTCAAGAACACGCCACAAACAAGATAACCTTTCTAAATTTCCCTGCATGATCCCCTAACTTCTCCCTTTAATTCACTTGATGTACTCTTATCTGATTTAGCTTAATCCAGCCCAGGCAGTTTCCTTCTCAAAGCCTCTTTGCAGTGATGTTCGGGTTTCTAAGTACCCCTTCCACCCCAAATATTGTGAGATGACAAAAAGTAGACAGCAGATGTGTCCCCAGCAGAAATGAGTGTTGTCTACCTAAACAGGGGACCCAGAGAGAACTGGAGGTACCTCTAAGACCTCTCTTGAAAGTTAATATTGCCACTTATAATTTCCCAACATATTTCACCAACCTGGGAATAACTGGCTATTAACTTTGATAAAATGTCACTGATTAGAACAATAGGCAATGAGCCACATTTTTAATGAAAGTTTTGTGGAATTATCTCATACCGTCATTCTCACCCGACACTCCATATTGTATCAATACTTTATATTAATTGTGAACTTTAGAGGTCTTCTTTGGTCTTTTTCAATGGTTTTCTTGTGTTTGTTAATATTAGTCCTCCATCTCTCTGCAATAAAAGTAGCTTCACATTCTGCCTCTAGCAAAGTTACAGTACCCAGGGCAAGACTCACACTGGAAAACATGATCAACTCTTCCAACAGCACTGTAGGCCTTCCCCGAAGTACAGTCATTATTTTAGTTGCCTCTATCTAACGATAAGGGAAATTTTTATATGTTTGCATTAGCATCTTTCAAAAAATTCAAAATTTATTTTACTCCAGAAAGACATTGAGCTGTTTTTGCATTCAAACAACTCTTAATGCAATAGTTTAATATACCCCAAACTTACGTTATCTCATTTTGTAAGTTAATTTCCCAAATATCACTCACTTTGGATTTTGTTACTCCCAAAAAGTAAAATTTCATTTGTGCAACTTTACAAAATATCCTTTTATAAAAAAAAATCTTATTTGGCAACCAAGTATTAAGTATAGCTAAAGCTTCCCAAGAGGTTTCTATTGCATACAAAAACAAAATTTGCACTCCTAATAGGTTGAATGACTAAACTCTATATTTACCTGTTCTATCACTTGCCTTCACAAATCCTCTAGACCTGATACCCCTAATTAGCATTCATAGATCCCAGGCATGCACAGATGTTTATGTGCTAATGCATACTTATCTATTTCAATGAATTAAGAAAACATGCTGAGAGATTTATTTTGTGGTATGGCCAAATGTGTCTTGCTGCCTGCATCTTCATTTAAAAAGAACTAAAAGTAAAAGGGGTTTTCTAACTGAGATTGACCCCAAGATCTCTCTTGACCCATGATAAATAGAGACTATGGAGATAAGAAAATCTTATACTGGGATTGAGCAAATGAGTAAATGGAAGGTGGATGGTGGGACCTAGGGTTCTCACTGTTGAGAGGTTACAGATACGAAAGGTGGAAGCCAGGATGAACCACGTGACGCTGAATTAGACTCAGAAACATGAATGCGAACTCCTGGTTAGCTTAAAATCTATACACATGGAAAGATACAGAAATCATTTTGTATATGTGTTAATACATGGGTTAGTACACATACATATATTTCCTAGCTCTGCCCACTGAGAGGGCCTAGAAACAATAACATCCCAGGAGCAATGAGCACACCCAACGTCCAGACCTTGGTTTCTAATACTATCCTTCAGTAAAAGGAACCAGTCTCCTTGGAGAAATGGCTGATTCTAGGACTTGGGCAGAGAATATACAACATGAGCCTAGAGAATATTGCAGTGCCGGAAAGTAAGAAAGTGCTCAGTAAACAAAATGACGAAGGCAAGTCAAAGGGACAGATGAGCCAACCTGACAATGTCCCCAAAGGCCGAAGCTGAAATAATTTGAGCAACAAAATAAATAAGGTAGTAGTGGACCATAACCCAAAGTATAAAATACATATCCATGAGCCTCTATTTATATAAATAAAGTACTGAATAAACAAATGGAGATAAGATACAAATCTCCAATGCAAAAGAATCTCAAATAATTTATGTAGATACTGCCCCCTTCAGGAAGTGAAGTTTAATTCCTCACACCTTGAGCATGGGCTGCACCTACTGACTTGCTTTCAAATATGGAAAGGTGGGGAGGGGAGTAAATGGAGAAATCTGGCAAACACTAGGTCGACCAGGTGATAAAGGTTAACATCACCAACAAGTAATGTTGATACCATGTGCCCTTGATGTAAAATGATGAGTAGGGCACTTGACTTCTGTGGTATTATTTCCAAAATCTCATAACCCCAGAGATTATCAGGAGAAGAAAACATTAGACAAACCCAAATTAAGGGACTTCTACAAAATATCCAACCAGTACTCCTCAAAATTGTCAAAGACATCAAAAAATCTGAGAAACTGTCACAGCCAAGAAAAGCCACAAGAGACATAACTAAATGTGATATGTTTTCAGTAATGGGACACTGGAACAGAAAAAAGGACACTAGGTGAAAACTGGTTAAATCCAAATAAAGTGTGGAGTATAGTTCATTGTAATGTACCCACGTTGGTTCCTTAGTTGTGACAACAAATGTACCACAGGAATGCAAGATGTGACAACAGGGGAAACTGAGTGAGGAGGGAACTCTCTGTACTATCTTTGCAAGTTTTCTGTAAATCAAACTATTCTAAAAGAAAAGTTTACTTAATTTTTTTTTAAATGTAAAAGCAAATTTCAGTCTGTTTCCTAAAATAAAGAAGCTCCGAATTAAAGTTGTTTTGTTCTGGGACAACCACTACAACAGACCTTTTCATTGTGAAAATATAAAGCAAGTGCACATCTTTTGTTCCTGAGAAAGACCTAGCTGCAGTGAACCAACCTAAATAGCAGATATTTCAGAGGGAGAAGCTGAGCAGCCTGTTTGGTTAGGTAAACTGGCTGTATAGTGAGTTTGGCAGATTTACGACGATGCACACTTTGTTTTTCACTTTAAAAGGAACATGAATGAGTGGTTTAAATTCTGGAGTGGGGATGAGAAGTGGAGCTGGGGAGGATCTCAGGAAGGACATGCAAGCAAGTATGTGCAGATCACCTGCCAGAATTATGCCCTGATTAACTGGACTGGTGCAGAGTGTGGTTACTGTTTAGGAAATTTGAGCATACTTTTAGAATATTTACCTTATTCCTACCTGCATAATTGCAAAGAGGCACCCCCCTGCATTTTCATTCAAATTCTGCTCCAAAGTCAAGTAAAATTGACCCTATTTTTATATATGGCTGCTGAAAACTGAAAAAACCCACTAGAAAAACATGGTGATCAAAGCTAAATTTATTAGGTAGTCTTCGGGGAAGTAGACAGCAGACAGTCTGATTATCCTGAAGGAAACAGTTTTAGCGAATGTAGCTCTTGATGATAATGTAGACTCTAAATTCTAAATCATGGGTCACAAATCCAAATGGCCGCTGGGTTCAAGTAGGTATCATAAAAGCAGGAATCAAGGAAAATAGGAATCAAATTTGGAGGGACACTGTCTAAAGGTTGTGGCCACCTCTTAGCACCAACTGATTGTTGCCTTGTAAAAATGTAGAACCAGTGTCAACGCAAATTTTTAAGAAAAAGCAGAAAAGCCTTATTTCTGTGTGAAAGTTCCCAAGTTTTAAGTATTAGTAACCAATTAAAAATTTTTAATTGGGCCAAATTAAATATATCTGTAGTGTGAGTTTGGACTGAAGGTCATCAGTTTGTAACTTCTGGCCTAACTACATTACTATAATTCTGGAGTTTTGTTATTATTGTCATTGAACTTTTTCCAGGACATTCAGATATACAATTAAAATATATGTGTCTTTAGAGTGATGAAAGAATCAAGGTTATAAACAGTTTTTGGAGAATGATGACCTAAAAGGCAAATAGGCATAGTTATTTTAGGAAAACAGGGTGGAGATGAGGATGAATTTCTGTCTTTAAAAATTATTAGATTCTGAAAGATGTTAAATATTAGGAAATTCTATAATCTATTTCATTAATGATTTTAAGAATAACAGGCTAGGGGCCAGCCCAGTGGCGGAGTCGTTAAGATCATGCACTCCCCTTTCGCAGCCCTGGGTTGGCAGGTTCAGATCCCAGGTGCAGATCTACACACCACTCATCCAGCCACGCTGCAGTGGTGTCCCACGTACAAAACAGAGGAAGATTGGCACAGATGTTAGCTCAGGGCCAATCTTTCTCACCAAAAAAAAAAAAAAAAAAGAAAGAAAAGAAGAAGAATAGGCTAGATTGTTTAGACTGTCAAACCCAACTGAGGGTGTGGCCAAGTCACATTAAAGGTCAGATGCAGATATGGAGAGAGCTGGAAGTTCAGTGACAAGTTGAAGGGCAATTGGCAAGTTCACAAGTAAGTTCAAGAAAAGTTCAAAAGCAATCAGCAATGCTTGCTACAGAAGGATGGGTCTGACAGAGACAAGTTGTGGTAGAAATTAATCAGTGACGTACCATGGCAGGGTGGTGGGAATGGTCCACCCAAGTGCAGGCAATAAGGTGGGCAGGTTTATTGAGAGTTTAAAAGAATAATAAAACTAACTAAAAGTCAGTCTGCTTTTTAATATCCCTATGAGTCAGTAAATCTAAATAATACCAATGACAAACTACTCCTCCCACCAAAAAAAAATCTTTTCTCACTCAAAGTTCTAAATAATTGCTGTGATTACTATTGAGTTTTAATATTATATAGATGATCTTCAAATTAGCACATTTTTAATTGCATATCCTTTAATAAACATTTTTTACATGGAAATTAATTCAGAGAATTCCCAATTATATAGTCACCTCCCTAAATGTGTTCATCTCATGAGTAAGTTTGTAATGATTCAGTGTTGCTCAAGCTCACTTCAGGAGCAGTTTATATCTCCAACCCCTGTGGTACTCATTCTCAAGTTTAAATCCAGGCAGTCCTTGCTTTGCATGGCATTGTGGGACTAAAAACAACCGTGCAAGAGGAAACCATGCAAAACAATCTTCAGAATCAATGGGGAAAAGCATGATTCTTCTGTGACCTTTAAACTTTTTGGCTGAAACATTAAAAACTCTCTTACTGTTGATTATAAATGAATAGGGAAATGAAAAAATAGTAAAATTGATATTTAGTACACTGCAATTTAAAATATTAGAAACATTGTGAATTAAAGGTGCTTTATTTCTTTGTACAAAAATTTCTCAAGAATAATTTGAACAGCGCTCGCCCTCTTCTTGTCCTAGAACTTATCAAATGGAATGAGCTTTTTTTCCTATGCTTTGACAAATTGTCATACTCCTCTCTAAGTCTGCATGAGCTTCCAGCATTTTATCCTTTGCTTTTTCAGTGTCATGAAATATCTCCAAGAGTTTCTTTAATGTGAAGTGTTTGCCAGCATCACCTCCTCGGGGACTTCTTTATATTTTTCATCGGAGCCATTTGCCTCAATAATGTCAGTAAATTCACCTTCACAGAGTTCCTCCGGCTGCTTCTGTAGAGTCTCAAATGATGCAGGGTCAACATTCGTATGGTCAGCTACTTCTTCTATAACTGTTCATGTTAGATTTCAATTTCACTTCTAGCATTATTACTTTTGCTTCTTTGTTGCACTTTCATCTTTGTTGGCCAATTTCCTCTTTTGATTATCCATCTTTGTAAAATATCATGTGGATTAACACTGGGCAACAAGGATGTAACACAACTATATACTCTACCGTCTGTGCATAAACTGACTAACGGATGCACAGTGACCAATCACCAACAACTTTTAATGAAGTGTCTTGATTGGTCATTGACCATGACGCACACCTTTTTTTATGTAGTGATTTGTGGGCTGCAGAGCTGGAAGTGTAAGTTTGTACTTCATGCAATCACTCACAGTTAATAAACTAAACTAGTAACTGAAATTTGAACCTTGTGGTTGAGGGACCGGTGTTATTTAACTAAGCTGTGGTAACTGAAATTTCCATCCATGGGAACCATGCAGAGCAAGGACTGCCTGTAGAAGTGATAGCATAGTGATTATAGGGAGGAAGAAACAGAAATTGTGTTACTTCAATGTTGTCACTCTAAGTGACCAATTGATGTTTTGATTTGTGTTTAATATTTCAAACAGTGGAAAGAGTACCAAAAAAAAGGTATGTTTAGTAAGTGTAAATTTTAGTTCACACATGAAATATTTTATTAAATTTGAATGTCTTTAAGACTGAAATGTATTCCTTCTAGATTGTTAATTTCTTAAAAACAAAGAATCAAAAAATAATATTTATTATATTATTATTACTGAAAACAGTTTTGTCATATAGAGGAGGAATGTGCTAAAAAAAAATGATGTGGGGCCGCCTTGGTGGCATAGTTGTTAAGTTTGTGTGCTCTGCTCCCACGACCCGGGGTTCACAGGTTCGGATCCTGGGCACAGGCCTATGCACTGCTCATCAAGCCATGTTGTGGTGGCATCTCACATACAAAGTGGAGGAAGCTTGGCACAGATGTTAGCTCAGGGACAATCTTCCTCAAGCAAAAAGAGGAAGATTGGCAACAGATGTTACCTCAGGGCCAAACTTCCTCACCAAAAAAAAAAAAAATTGCACTGTGTGTCAAATATGCTAGGCATGCTACTGGATCTTCCTAAAAGGCAGATCTGATCTTTTAATCCTCCTGATCAAAATTTTTCACTATCTCTTTATCACCTAGATCGGTAATTCTTAACCAGTATCACCTGTGAAACTTGTCAAAAACATAGATTACAACGCAGTAAATCTGGGCTAGGGCCTGGGGAACTGTATTCTTAAAGCCCATAGGGGACTCACCCAGCTGTTGGTCCGCTGATCTGCAGGTTTAGTTCTAAGTTCCTTAGCACGGAGAGGAGGGCCTTTAAGATCTGGAGCCCACTCTACAGGCTCATCTCCTGCTACTAACTTTCTCCCCACATGTTATAACTCATAACCACTATAGCTCCTGAACTAGCCATGTATCTTTGTACATGTGCTTCCAAATTCCACGGACCATTCTCGTCTCCCAATCCCATGCCTAGGTCCACTTGGAAAATCCCTATTCCTGTTTAAGAGTTAACTCAAAGCTCATGGGTTTTAGGCACTCCTTCTGTATACCTCCACTATAGCAATTGCATCACCACACTGTAATAACTGAATAGTTCTGGGCCAAACTTCTTGAAATAGGACCATGTCTTTTTCTTCTACATATCTCCAACATTTAGCCCATTACCCAGCTCTCTTGCAGGTGTATCTGTTAGGGATGCTTTCCACTACAAGTAACAGAAAGCCAGCAGAGACTTAAACAGAGGTTTATAATTCTTGTACAGTAAGTCTTGAGGGAAGTGACAATGGGCAGGGGGTCATCAGCTCAACAATTTCAAGGCTGGCTTCTCTGTGATCCTCCCAGCCATTCCCTCATACTTGGGGCCTCATGGTTGCAAGGTGGTGATTACCACTCCACACATTACAGCCACAGTAAGGAGAAGCAAGAGGATTGTGCCAGTTGTGTATGTATTCTTTAATCAGGAAAGCAAAATTTTTTGGAAATCCCTCAGCAAACTTCCAGTGAGTCCTCATTTGCCAGAACTCGGTCACATGGCCACCACTAGCTACACAGGAGACTGGAAAAGTAGAGGACAGGACTGGTGTGGTTGGCATAGAACAGGATCGGTGTGATTAACTTAGAAATTCAGACCAATCATGGTCTATGGCATGGCGTCAGGCAGCACATTTATTCAGCACATTGGTCTGAAGAAAATGACAGTTCTGTTAACAAAGAAGAAAGGGGAATGGATATTGGGTACACAACCATCAGTGTCTGCCACAGTAGTTATTCCATGATTGTTATAAGTGAGTGAATAAATAAATGTATGAAAGAATAAATGATTAACCTTCAAGATAAAGAGGGATAGATAAGTCTGATAATTGATTACAGTGGAAAAGCCAAGGGTAAATAGCAATGTAGAGTGACAAAAGTAACAGAAAACTCAATTCCTTCAACTTTAGGCGAAAACTGAAAAAGGACTTAATTTATGTGTCTTTATGTAGCTTCCCTCACTGACAGAGGCATCAAGCAGCTCCAGGCTTCCATCCTCACAGCATCAAGGTCAGGGGGAAGAAAGCACCACAGGAGCCAGAGAAGAAAGGAATAAATTCATGGTCAGGCATGGGTGGCCACTGTAGTCCACAGTCAGGACCAGTCCCATCCAAGACTCATGGACTGAGTAGGGGGAGGGTGAAGAAAATCAGCAGAAGGAAGGACAGATCATCAGCAGGCAAAAAGAATAGATGCCACCTCAAACAAAACCCAGAAATGAGGACTGGGCATTAAGAAATAAGAATGAGAGCTTAGCAGGGCAGATGTGTGACAGGACTCTGAGAGCAAACACGACTTGACTGTCACTACCCTCCATGCATCACCACCACACCACCTGGAAAGGAGCTTGGCAGCATCAGCCACACATGGTCTCAGGTTGTTTTTCCTTCCGTGGTTAGATTGACAACCTAGCAGTAAGAGGACAGATTAAATCAATGCTTCTCAAACTTTTCCATCAAAATATCCCCAACAGCTATGGAGAGAGAGCACTCTGAAATTTGGGGCAGGTGGTGGAATAGGAGGCTGGCAGTAAATTTTGGAGCAGTCTGCTGCAAAACTAAAATTTATTTGATCTGATCATGCTTTTTCTTACAAACGTTTAACTTTGAACTTTATTCCATAGAACATCCATATAATTTTAAAAATGTTTTCAATTACTAACCACTCAAAATTTCCTCAAGTTTTTTCAAATAAAATTGATACTCCTAAATGACATACCATTTCATTCACTTTTGCACACAGCTACTTACCCCCAGACTATACATACTCCAATTCAAGAAGCATGGGATTAAGTAAGCCCCACACATTGTTTCCAACTCTATTCTTAGGTAGCTGTTTCTGGGAGTGACATTCATCTCATTAAAACTCTCATTACGATAAATTTTAATAATAACTGCCATCTATTGAGTACCTACTACATTCAAAGCACTTTTATATATTTTCTCATTTAATCTTCTCAATAACTAAAAAGCAAATATTATCCTCAAATACACGAGGGAAGTGAAAGTCACAGAAGGTCACTAACTCACCCAAAGTTACACAGTCACATACCAGGATGAAAACACAGAACTCTCCAGCTCTAAAACCCGTGTCTCTTCCACCCTGACTCCCTTCCTCTCCTTTTATATTGCTTCTTCATGCTTCAGGAATGTCAACCTCAATTATGAAACAATCCACAAATTCAAGCAGAAAACAAAATACTAACATCATTATCCTACACACCCTGAGGCTTCCAGCACTAGGGCAACATGAAAAAAAGATGAGCAGTAGATCTGGAATCAGGAGTCCTAGGTTGTCTTTTCAACTCCTACTGTAGCAAACCACAGGACTTTGGAAAAGTCACCTCCCCTGTCTGGACCTGAGTATGTTCATTTGCAAAATAAGAGTGGGACTCAGTCACTTTTGCAGCCCTTTCCAACTCCAACGTACTATCCTTTCAACACCAATTCCTCAGGTCTCAGTTGCTTAAGTGTAGACTAAGTTTCATATGCCTATTAAATGTAACATGCCCTCCAAAGAGACCAGAAAGATCCAATTATAGACTCACTCTCAAAAGTGGTATCAGGTGAATGCTAATTCCAACCCTAACTTCTGAGAAAGTAATAGTAGTAACACTGATGATGACTATAACTACTACTTATTTATTACTAATCGTGTCCCAGTAACTATTCTTATGTAAGTACTATCTCCTTTAACCTTTTCAACAACCCTATGAAGTCCCATTATTACCGCCACTTTACAGGTGAAGAAACTGAAGCACAGAAAGTTTAGTAATTGCCCAACTTGAAATATATAATTAATGACGAATCTACAAGCAAACCCAGCGAGTCAGACTCTACAGTCTGACCCCAGATTATCATGAAAGACTGCCTCCCTCCTGACCAAGCTGTTTTCATTGAGAAATATGCACTTAAAAAGCTTCTTGGAGAAGACAGGAAGATCTCATCACTAATGCTGCACCACAGATTGAATTTAAAATTCAGAGTGTTTTATCATGCCAGCAGCTGCATACCAGAGTTATGACAGTCCATTAATGCCTAGTTGGCTTTGTTAACCTTATCGGAGTCTGTGGAGACTGCAGTCATCAGGTCTGAGAGAAAGACTGCCCTCGTGGGAAGGGGTCTGGTTGGGACCAGGAGGCAAATGTCTTACACAGAAGGATTCACTGCATTGCAACCACTTAAATCCTAATGCGAAGCCACCAGTTAGACATGCACAGTCACTGGCTTTCAAGTTTAAGTAGAGAATATGATACTTACTTAACGTGCATTCTCTAGTGCTTCCCAAACTCAGTTGAGCAGATAAACATTTTTTTTGTGTAGCCTCCTTTGGGACCTGCGTTCCATGGAACACATTTGGAAAATTCTGCTCATTGCAATACAGAAAGTTTTGGTCAATGGACCCCCCAAAAAAGAACTAGTGCAATAAAGAGTTCTTAGTCCCCATGTATCCACCCAGGGGGTCCTGCTGCCCCAGACAGCAGGAGCACATGAGAGAATGCAGTTTCTCATTGTTCATCACTCACACCAGGGGCAGAACAGAAATGCCTCCATCAAGACGTAAAAATAACTTCCACATTTTCACTGAACACTTATTACAGATAAGACACTACAAAAAGCACTTTACATACTTTAAAGTTTTAAAAGTTTGAGCATCTGTATCATTTATGTATAATGATATGTGTATAGATATATAATAATATATGTATATCTTTTATACATATAGATGTATAAAAGACAATTTTGGGAAATAGAACACTTGCTGGTAACAAGTATCACTTCGAGAAGACTCTTTTCTTAAGTTGAATTCGTTGGTTAAAATTTGGAGGGAGGGAATAAGGGATTGATATGAACTAATATTCTCAACACACTCTGCTTAATGGAATTGTTGCAAACATCCTCCCCAAGAAAGGAACTTGCTATCTTCAATTTTTATCTTACTTTTTTAGTAACTTCAGATTTCAATTCAAAGACGTAATTCACTTTTGCCCCTGAATTCTCTAAGAAGCTTTATCAAGAAGGAACTCTTGATTAGATAAGTGAACCTCACGTATTTATGGCACTTGAAAGAAACAGGTCACCAAGAAAAGAGGGAAAATGAAAGATGGTACCTTTAAGAAATAAACAAAGAAGGAAGATAGGTTCCCAACCACAAGAAGCAAACTGAAGGAAACAGCTGCTCCAGAATGTTAATACCATCGCTGCAAATTAGTTTTAATATAAGTAATTAATCAACTTTTGTCACTTTTTGCAATACCTTGTGAACATTCTGTGTGAGGTCCGTCCTTCACTGTACAGCTTCAAGTTTAAAAGCCTGAGGCTTTTAGAATTTGCCTTATGACATTGACAAGGCCCTTTTTATACACTAATTAACATGCCAAGAATTTTAAGCCAACAAAAGATACAGTGGTACCATTTTTCAGTTTTCAAGAACTTCTTCATGCCCGCCTCAAACACCTTTTACACTCTGGCCCTCTCTGCTCCAATACCACCCAGCTCACTGGAGGGACTGCTTCAAATTTCACGCTGAGTGCCGTCCCTCCTGGGACCAGTGATGAGGGGAAATAGTGACATTACGCAAGTTTCCCTATCTGTAATCTCACCTTCCAGAAACTTTTTGGTGGAATTATCAGGAAAAGACAAATCCACACTCACTGAGATTAAATTAAGTCTCTAAGCAAAAGGCCACACTGGATTGGTGCAAATGTAACAGAACTTTGCATGGATTCCTTTGGCACTCAGAGTCCCCAACAAGAGTCACATTATCCACACAAGGATTGGGGGATCTGGAACACTCAGTTCTGGCTTTAAATTAATTATTACTGCTACTAAATTGCTGCCTTTTCTATTAAAGCTTAAATTACCAATATATCAATACAGAAGAACCTCTACTCACAAGCTGTAACTTCTGTTCAAAGGATATTTACAAACAATAGGATTTCCTATTTCTCGAACCTAATTTAGCAGCAAGACACATTGTCACCTAGGGGGAGAAATTTTAAATTCGATTTATTATTATTTCCATTATATATGTAAATGCACCCATTATGGAATATATGGAAAGGAGTAAAAATGTCATCCCCCATAATATACTAGTATTAACATTTTTAAGTAGTTTGATCTTTTTTCTCCTGTAACTTGCGCTTTACTATCACACTCCCGTGGAGAATGAACATAGTTGAAACTGTAAGTGAATTTTGACCAAATATCTTTACCACCTATGCCAGGCAAAAAATGCTCTTCCACTCCTCTTCTGAGAGTAACGCTGGATTCGAGCCACCGCATCACCTCACCAATGTGGGAACAGGACTTGGGGCCTCACAAGCTGCACATGTACTGATTTTCCTCACAGTCAAGCCATGCAGACAGAAGGGGTGAAGATGATTAATCAGAGAAAGTGAAGCTCAACTCCCAGCTCTCTCCCTCTACTTCCGGAAGAATTCTGTTACCCCACCTTTACCCAAGACAGTCTTCCTTTCCTCACTCAGGGTGATCCAAATTCTCCATTGAGCTCTCCTGTGCTCCCCTGAAGGGCACACTGAGGGCCTCACACTGCTTCAAAGCCATCTACTAAATTAGCCAACCCTCTGCCCTTGTGGTTCACACAGGCGAATCCCCCAAAGCCACTTGTGTCAAATGGAAAGCTCTAGGGTTCTTGGTACAAATGAATTCTAAAACCCTTCCTCCCTTCACAGCAATCTCACAGAGATTTATCTTGTCCCAAAAGGAAACATCAACCTTTCTGCTGTCACTGAGGGACTCCAAGTGTGACTGCCTTTACTGCACCTCTCAAAAAGTAAACTCTGCATGAAAAATAAAATTTCAGTCTTAACATTGACTTTACCATGAAATGGCCTGAAACTCTTCTTCAAGACACTAACTTAAAAATGAACTGTGTCAACATGAACAAGCAGTGTCTGAAAGGAGAAGCCTAAATGATGAATAAATATGGGAAAATAGGTTCAACTTCGTTAATAATCAAAGGTATGCTAAACAAAACATAAATGTTTTTGCTTATTTAATTAGAAAAGATTTGTTTAAATTGTATATTTGGTGTCACTGTTGGCAAGGATGTGGGGAAACCTGCTGGTCACACATTACTGGTACAGGTAGATTGGTAAAAACAATTTCTCAAATGGAAATTTGGGAATTTCTATAAAAAGTGGAAACTACACGTATTTTGACCCAGCAACTCTACTTGTGACCCCAAGGACATAATCAGTAGTAAACATGAAGATTTATATCTTCACAGTTGATAATAACAAAAACTGGAAAAATAATCAACACTAAGATAGTTACAAAATATGTTACAGAATGCTCTGCAGCCATTAACAAGATGGTGGAGGAAGAGGTTTGTAAACACGGAAAAAAGCTAGTTACAAAACAACACGTACATTATAATCCCATTTTTGTAGAAAAATATGTTTGTGGAAACACAAACATCTAGAAAACAGTCTGGAGAGGAGTCAATAGTGGTTATTTTGGAGTGCAGTAGGATGGAATCAAGGCTGGCAGGATGGCATGTAGTTAAGGATGAGAGTTGGGACATGTGTGATACATAATCTAATTCTGCCATTGTGGGCACTGTGGCAACTTACTCATAGATTCCTTATCTGTAAAAGGGGGAGAATGTTACTTCTTAGGTTTTGGGAAAGGATTAAATGAGATGATGCTAGTGAAGTACATAGCACAATACCTGATACAAATAAGTACTAACTGATAGAATTGCAAATTTTTCAATCTGTGGTTTCCAATTTTCTACAGTGAATATATATTACTTTTACAATTAAAACGTACTCCCCAAAACCATAATCAAATATAGAATTCTAAATAATGATAGACACGTTTAAGTACTTAGAAGGGACGTATATTGATGCCCACAATTTAATTTTGAAATGCATCAAAAAATTGGATGGCTTGATGGTGGGAATAGAGATATTAATTATAAAATTCTTTCAACTTTGTTATATGTTTGAAAATGTTTATAATAAGATGTTGGGAAAAGGGCATTTCATTTTAAATTCATTACTTTTTTATTTATACAAGTAAACCATGCTCATTTTAACAAATTATATAATAAAGACATATATAAAGAAAAACCTAATAATCTACCCAACACACTCCTAACCAATTCCACCTTCTTCAAAAGGTTTTTCATATCCTTCCACATCTTTATGCTCATAAATTTAAAGAAAATTGGTTTTTTCATAGGATCATATTATTCACATTACCTGGCAACCTGTGTTTTTTACACTTAGAAAAGTAATTTTTATTTAATAAACAATGAGGTCCACTGCTTACTAATGAACCTATAAGTCACAAATAAATTTTCTTTATAGATAAGCTAGCAGTGAGAACATAGTCGCTTCACAAATTTGATTTTTATTATTACTCAAAATTTTAGGAGGCTTCATAGCAAGAGACAAGATACTTTTGCTTTTAAAATTCTTTATTTCTATATTAAAATACAATATAACTAGGTGTCTGTGGATCCTGCCATCCAGTTAGGGCATTATTCCTGCCTCCTCTCCCAGGTCCCGAGCCTGCTGACCTCAGGCCCTGTCTGCAGTGGCACTATCACTGCCGTTACAGTTGAGGCCATTTTCCAGAGCCACAACTCTAGCCTAAGGTAGAGATAATAATTTACCTGAGATTCATGTGCCTCTGAATATTCATGACCACAATTCCTCTTCACATTTGTACTCAGAATGTGAAGAAAACAAAACAAAATAACCACAGTAACAAAGCTGTATCGATATAATTTGAATAATGGATTGTCATATCCAGCCCACGGAAGCAGGATGGACCTACCCAAAATTTTGTTCGGATGTTGAGACTGATGATGCCACACACACATCAAAAGGATTTCCAGGAAACACGGAAGAGTTGTTTCCAGGAAACAACTGCCCCAACCTTTAATTAACTTACACTGTCCTTGGGTTGGTAACTTGTAGAGGACAAAACTGGACAGAATTAAAGGACTCTTTGTCCAAACATAAGAGTTCCAGGGTCTTTGTTATGTAACCAGACACTCAAATCTAGATGTGAGATGAAGAGACATTATAAACACGTACATCAGAAACACGTAAAGAGAACAAAAGAAAAGAAAAAGAAAGCAGAAGTTAGCCTTGTTTATCAAGACAAGAATCAAGAAAAATGCTGATGAATTTGTCTGAAATTGTGTAAGAGAATCAGTTTAATTCACCATAATCCACGAAAAGAGCCTATTGAGATTTTGACTGGAATTGCATTGAATCATAGATCAATTGGGGGAGAATCGATATCTCTACAATATTGAGTCTTCTTACCCACGAACACAGCATATCTCTTCATTCATTCAGGTCATTTAGTGTCTCCAAATGCCATTTTATAGTTTTCCCCTATAGATCTTGCATATCTTTTCTTAGATTTATTCCTGAGTACTTGATATTTTCTGATACTTTCCAGATATTTCCCAGGTATTTTTTGCTAGTGTAAAGAAATGTAGCTGACTTTTATATAACAACCCTATATCCATCCACCTTGTTCATCTCTCCTATTATTTCTAATAAATTATCTGTAGATTTGTTTTTTATTCTACAAAAATGATCACATCATCTTCTAATAAACATAGTTTTATTTTAAAAAAATACAATATAACCACAAAAAGGAGCATAGGTGAGTTGCATAGAATATCTCTGGAATTCATATAAGCAACATTGGTAACACTGCTTGCTAGTCTAGAGCATTAAATAATCTTTTCTACCTCATGTCTCTTTTGAATTTTGAACCATTTTACATATTACTTATTGCAAATAACTAAATAATTGTTTCTCAAAAACAATACAAGCTTCAAGGTGGTTAAAATATGGCTGAATAGCTGGGCCAGTCACAGGCATTCTGGGTCTCAGGTTCCTGGGTACCAAGTGCCTTTTATTGGACTAGATCTGAGGTGGTAAACTAGAGGCCTGCAGACGTGGTATGTTTGGCTCTCACAATGGGGTTTTTGTTTCTGTTTAATCTAGTTGCCAACATTAAAAAACATGTTTCAGTTACAAGTTTAGACTCCTAACTCTTTTGTAATCTGGCAACCCCAGAGCTAAAGATTGGCCTCCTCCTGACTTTGCAGCTCCTTGAGGAGAGGTCCCTGGTCCCTTCCTGTTGTGGCACATTACTATGTATACTCTGAGAAACTACACACTCAAAGTGCGTGTGTGTGTGTGTGTGTTTCAGTTAGCTGGAAAGGTGGATACCACTTTATTTAAGAGAACAGCCCACTGCTAAATGTTTTTTTTAAGAAGAAAATTATTAATGACTATATTAATAAACCGTATAGTGAGATGGAAAATTTACTTACTTTACAATTCAGATTTGTAGAAAAGGTATAAGCCTGTTTTCTCTATAACTGACCTGGCCTTGTTCATGAGCACCACCCACTGAGTTGCAGGGAGGGAACAAATTATTCGGTACCATTCAATAACCTTGATCCAAAAATGTAAAATGTGTCCGTAAGGAACTCAGACTTGGCGTATATAATTCAGGAAAATGAAGAGTCTTTCAGAGTTCTTTTCACCTCTGCTCCATAATGATGTCTGGGTAGGTGGGCAAAGGGGTGTGGCTCAGATAACCTCACGGCCTTAGTCAGGGAGGGACACCTGGCCCCTGCCCTTGTACCTGACTGTGAGATGGTTGTAGAGGCTGCTAAGGTGAGGTTGGTCTGGTCTTGCCTCCCTTGGCATTCTGCTTTCCGTTGCTAACGTCAGGGACTGGCGTAGTCGTGGTCTGTGCACTCTCAGCTGGGCCAAAGCGCTGTGATTCTTCCCTATTGAATCAGCCTCTCTCGGCTCTCACTAGCACGTCACCCCTCAAGTCTGGCCATGATTTCCACTAGTCCCCTGTCCAAGGGTCACTTCACAGCCATTAACAATTCAGTTCACCTTGCTATGGGAGCTACCTCTGGGTGACTCTTCAGCCAGATTCTGGCTCTTTGAGATACTATCCGCACATGGCGGAACCAGGAGACTCAACAAACCTCAACACCAAGGTCTCCCTCTGCCAGGATGGCCAGGTTTGCTTTGATGTGGGTGCTCAGTGTGCTACTGGGTAGGTGGGTGTTTCTAGAGCTTTTGGTAACAGAGATGGAGAAAACATATATATTTTTAAAAATAGAATATGTCATGATTTTATACTGGCCTCTCCAATTCAATTCTGAGCTATGCATTTGTACTTAATCTCACTAGCCTGATAACTGTGTCTCTTTTCTCCCATGCCAAAAATCTCATTTCTCAATAACACCATACTACACACACAATATATGCACATCAGACTCAGAATAAAAATACCAAAATTATTACCAACAATGTGCTTACTGACAACAGTTTTAAAAATTTTTAAGTTCTTTTTGTTCCTAGGATATACTATGTATGATGTATGATCAAATTACTGAGTTTTATACTTACTTGAATTAGTTTCTCTCTATTATGCCACCAATTCTATAAACAGGTTCATTTGCTTTCAATTTTTGAGAATACTTTTCTAATATTTTCTTTGAGAATTATGCAAAATATTTACATAGTTCCAAATCCAATCTACAAACTAAAGTTAAACCAGAGAAATCTGGTTTCTCTCTTCTTCACCTCCACTCTTTTTTTCTCTTCTTGCCTCCTTTGTTTTTCAGTTTTTTGCTTTCCCATTTTTAATATAATATAGTCATAACCCAAAAACATTCCTAAAGGGAGCATACCATTTTGTGTGTATTTTAGACTGAACATTTTAAATACATTTGTACACAGAATTTTAGATCAGGAGGTCACTTTACAGATTATATAGTCAAACCCGGAATCCTAAAGAAGAGGAAACTGAAGCTTTGGAAAGGTTAAATTACTTGCCAAAGATATACAGCTAATTGCTAGAGCTGAAACTCAAATTCGTGTCTCTTGACTCTCCACCTTGTATACTTTACTCTCAATGAATATAGATAATCATAGCAGTTTTATCATAACTTGATAAATGATTTGAGGCAAAATTTAAAGAAACATGAACACCTATATACAACCAGACGATTCATTTTATTCTCTTGGCTTTTATTTGGCTTGACTCAAATCCTATCCCTTTAATAAACATGAGGGGGGCTGGCCTGGTGGCATAGCGGTTAAGTTTGCACATTCTGCTTCAGCAGCCCAGGGTTCGCCAGTTCAGATCCTGGGCTCGGACCTACTCACTGCTCATCAAGTCATGCTGAGGCAAAGCCATGCCGAGGCAGCATCCCACATAGAAGAGCTACAACTCTACAACTGTGATACACAACTATGAACTGGAACTTTGGGGAGAAAAAAGAAAAAGAGGAAGATTGGCAACAGATGTTACTGCAGGGCCAATCTTCCTCAAAAAATAAATAAATGTGAGAGGACCAATTCACCCTATTTTTCCTATTTTTTCTTAGAGTCACCAGCATCTTCCAAAAATGTGACTGTCAAATGCTTTATGCCTTAGCAGCTATAACAGTTAGCAAAGCCCCTGCACCCTTTCTTCTACTTTTTTTTTTTTTTTTTTGGCTGAGGAAGATTTGCCCTGACCTAATAGCCATTGCCAATCCTCCTCTTTTTGCTTGAGGAAGCTTCATCCTGAGCTAACATCCATGCCAATATTTTCCTATTTTGTATGTGGGTCACTGCCACAGCATGGCTGCTGGCGAGTGGCGTAGGTCTGCGCCTGGGAACCAAACCCAGGCCGCTGAAGCAGAGCTCACTGAACCTAAACACTAGGCCATGGAGCCGGCCCCTCATCTGCTTTTTTGGATCAGAAATTTGATTACCATGATTTTCCCTACTTAACCCTAGCACTCTCCACCTAATGCCCCAATCACTTCATGTCTGGTAGCTTGGGGAAGAATTTGCATTTCTGTTCTGGATTGCTAGGTAGCTTCTGCAAGATGGGATTAGGCAAATGTGAAGCCCTGTGACTGGTTTTATAGTGCTAGAAAATAGTCTCTTGGTCTTCCTCAGTTTAGAACACAAGTTGGTAAACACCACCACCTGTTTTTGTATGGCCTATGAACTATGAAATGAGCTTTTCATTTTTAAATACTTGTAAAAATAGAAGTATTTGTTGGAACACAGTCATGCTTATTCATTTATGCATTATCTATGGCTGCTTTTGCCCTACAACAGTAGAATTGAATAGTTGCAACAAAGGCTATATGCCTGCAAAGCCTAAAATATTTACAAATGCTCTGCCAATGCTTTATACACTTTATCAACCCCTGGTTTACAGGATTCTTCTTCCTGTCCCTTCTATTACTTTGTAATCTATACACGATCAATTCTGTTTGCCAACTCACTCTCAGAATCAATCTCCTTTAGATATCAACTACTTCTAAGGAATCTGAGATTACAAAATTTTTGCAGAACCCAAAGTGAAAGTTTTAAAAGCTTTATTCAGTTCAACTAAGTTTTATAATGGCCATATCCCTTGTTTTTACCCATTACAACATCATCCATCTTCATATCAGTATACCTTTATTAATTCAACAGATATTAACTGAGCACATAATATGTGCTCACTGTGTTCCTAAGGACCCCACATTTCCTTATTCCACCAGGAACTGTCTTCCTCATAACTTCTGTTACCATCTATCAAGAAATCACAGCTTCAGAACTAGATCCTCCTGCTGCTCTTCCAAACAGGGGCTGAATGGACCATTCACAACTAAATTTCACACCACACATGTGTATAACTTTTATGACTGATAGCTGCAAATTCATCAATGCTTCCTGAAAATAGAAAGAAAATGCTCCTTTTCTCTTGTTACACCCAATTCAGACAACCCAAATTGAAACTGCTTAGGCGCTAGCATCACAGCTTTTAGTGTTAAAGTCCTTCGATTATAATCCATTTCCTCAGACACGTTCAAGTGTCAGTCATGATCAGATTAGATGTGTTTCCAGGATTAACCAGTCCAGACTATCTTCTCCTAATGGTGAGTTTCCTCTGTAGGGCTTTGTTGTCCTTTCCCATAATCTGGCTTCGGTGGACCCTTCCCCCAGTTCCCCAGATATGTTTTAATAACATTAAATCTCAAAGCCAAGGGACTAGATTGCTTTATCCTATGTAAATCTAGAGATAATTGTGAGATATCACTTAATCCTACCCATCAACAGAATGTAAATCTTCAGGCACTTTCCAAACTACAACATTCCTCCCCACACTCCCCAAGAACAGGTAGGGTTTTGCCCAACCATGATGACTTGATCAAGGAGCAGAATAAAAGGAAGGTATGTCCCAAAGTTATACACTAATTTTTGTCCTAAAAGTAAAACTTTTTACAGTCTCTAAAAGGGCAGGTCTTCATTTAAAACAATATCTTAAAGTCTATTTTCCTTGGATGCCATACTTTATAGTTAAGTTTCCATTGATACTTAACATGTAGTTACTAATAATTAGAAGGTGTTTTAATAGAAAAAGCATAAGGTACATTTTACTTAAGCATACATGCCTAAGTATTTACTATGAGCACAATTCAACTGAGTCTGACAGCAACTTTCAGTTTCTTCTCAATAAGAACCTGGCACGGATCCTTAACTACGTAAAGGTTCTCAAACTTTAACATGTAAAGATTTGCCCAGGGAATTCATTTAAAGATACAGATTTCTGGTCCTGACCACAAGAGATTCCAATTCATTAGGTTCAGAGTGGGACCTGGTAATCAGCTCTTTTAACAGCTCCGATCTCCCATTCCCCAAAGCACACATACACACACACACACAAATGCACTCAGACCTCCTACACCTGCACTAGCACCACCTATACACACTAGGTGATTCTGACACAGGTAGACGAGGACCAGTCTTTCAGAAACATTGAAACAAGAGGGTTGCCTCTTTAATCTCACCTCTGCGCACCTCACTCTATGCCTCCAACCTTCCCCAACAAGAGAAAAGATGAGCTCACACTTAAAAGTTTCTCTTTTCCTATAGATGGGACTTCAGCCTGGCTGACTGGCAGTGCATAATTAGGAGAAGCAGCCTAGCCATTCAAGCAGAAGTGCTGGAGAAAAATTTTCACTCTCCCAGGTTTCCAGCATGCTTGATGTGGGAATTTAGCAGACTTTTCTTGTAAACGCAGAGTAACTGCTCTGCAGCTCACTTCCAACGTGATGGAATGTGTCTCTACCAATCTCTACTCCCTTGGGTCCCCAAACAAATGGGTAAACAAACATTCAGCCTGAACTTTGCCCCTCCATGATTCAAGATCCATGGGCAAATACAGATGATCTAAGGCAGCAATGTCCAATAGAACTTTCTATGATAATGTTCTATACCTGCACTGTGCAATACGGTAGCCACTAGCCTCATTAACTACTGAGTTCTTGAAATGTGGCTGGTATAAATGAATATTGAATTTTTTATTTTAATTAATTCTAATCATTTTAAATTTAAATGTTCATATGTGGCTAGTGACTACTTCATTGAACAGCTCATATCTAAGATCATTCAGTCATGGGCTTCATATAAAAATAGAGATTATAATACAGGTTATAATACAGATTTACAGTTTTTAAATATGTTTATTCCCTTTTGGAAGCTCCTTCGGGGTCAAATCTGTTTCTTGGTCATTTTTAACTTCCTTAGAGCAACAATAGCTTGCAAGTTTCCATTTAGTAGATAACTCAAAAATTATCTTGTCAAATCAATCTATAACCAAGGTATGCACGTGGTTTAAAAAGTCAAACAGAGCTAAACAAAAAATACCCTGCACTCAGTGACCCCTCTAATTCCCATTCTCAGGCAACCACTTTCGCCTCTAGCAATTTTTTCTATCATTTACCTCCTTATTTCTAAGTAATGATGTATATTACTATCTCCTAATTCAAAATATTACACATACCTATTGACTTCCTATTATGGTAGATGGGGTTTTTCTAGCTCTTTTATAATCCCCACCTCCTCCCTCATCTTCCTAATAGTTATATCACAATTTTCAGTTAAATCCCTATTTAATGTTTTCATTATTATATCATGATATATACGTATATATCCTTCACTGCTGAGCCATGACACATACTATGATTACATTTCTTCTCTTGTGCTTTCTGTTTTCCCTGGAGTTAATTGCTGCCTCCTCCACTGCTGCTGCCTCCTCCTCCTCTTCATTTGCCTGCTTTTGTTTGAAACTAGGCTCAATTTTCATACACCGTCCAACAACTCCATAAATGCTTCTCATGCAATTTTCTAAATGGTCAAACCTGGCAAATGAACCAGGAACCATCCTCCTGGAGCTCTCCATCCTCCTATTGCAATCTAGTCAGTTTGTTCTTCAGGCTGGATGCATTGCTAGAGCCCTGGGAATTACCTTCACTTCTCTCCTGGATCACATTTCATGAAACTCTTAGTCTACTCTTTCATTTAGTGGATCATGCCCTTCAGGAATTGGTGAGAGAAATGTTGCATGGTTAGCAATTTTTTTTTTTTTTTGGTGGCTTTGTAGGTCTGAAATAATTTTATTTTATCCTCATAGTTGAATGATAGTTTAACTGAGTCAAGAATTGGGAGAGTTGAAAAAAAAAAACCCAGAAATGAACCTGCAAGTAAGGAGGGAATAATTTCCCCCCAGAAATTTGAAGATTTTCTTCCAGTTTGCAGTGTTGCTGAGAGAGCTGATACCACTCTGATTCATAATTCTTTATACAGGCCCGTTTATACTCTCTGTAAGCTTTTAGAATTGTATCTTTATCCCTGTTATTTTGAAACTTCACAATGATGTGTTCGATATGATTATATTTTTCATGTATTGTACTTGGTATATGCTGGATCCTTTTAATCTGGAGACCCATGTCCAAGGAAATTTTCTTTTATTATTTCTGAAAATGTCCTCTCCATCATTTTCTCTTTAGGAAATTTCTATTTGTTAGGATATTGGACCTCCTAGATTAAGCCTCTAATTGTCTTGGCTTTTCTCCTTTACTGTCCATTTCTTTATTGTTTCTTCTTCCTGGGTGCTTTCCTTGACTTTATCTTCCAAATCATGATGAGCATTTTTAATTTCAAGTATCATTTTAAGTTTCTAAGTGCTCTTTGCATTTTTATTTTATTTCATTAAAGATTTCAACTAGAGTTAATTTATAGTTTTTTCTTCAATTCCCTGCATTGCCTCTGTTATGAGTTTCTTTTCAAATTTTTTGAGGAGAGGGACCTTTTATGTTGGAGGCTTTCCTGAAATGGCTGGTCATTTGCTCATACTTAAGAAAGAGGTATTAAAATGCTGACTGGAAGCCCTGCTATATGGGCGGGGCTTGACAGCTAGTGACCTTCATGATAGGGTAATTGAGTGGAGATCCAGTTCTTTCAGTGAGACACCCCCAAAATATCTTTATCTGTAGGTTTGGTCAGTTTCTGAGTTTTCTAGTAGAAGAATCCTTCAATCTTCCACTGGGATAGAAGTCAGGCTGCTAGTATTCTCAAGTTAGACAATGGAAGGGCCCTAGAGGCCTCCTTATTATATATGCAGAGTTTCTTGTATTGTCTCTGTTTTCCATCCAGAGCTAAATCACTACCCTCCTCCGTGTTTGGTATCCACAACTCCAAAAACTGTTTCTGAAATTTCTCCAAGAAATGGATCTCTCAACTCTCACTGGATACAGTAGGTGTAGTCATCTAGCTTCTCAGAATGAAGGTGAGAGTTGGGGTCCATTGCTCCTTAAACAAATAGACCTCTTGCTCTCAGCCTCCTGACTCTTCCATCCTGTGTAGTACCTGGTGCTTCCAATTTCTAAGTACTCCTGGAATGTGGCAGGGTAAATCACCCAGCTTCTCATTGTTTAACCTCCCCCCACTCCACACATACTCCTTTGGATTCAACCTACCCTTGATCTGCTAAATGGTTGAACACTCACACTTTCCATCTTCACATTTTATAGTTTGGCATTTAGGATATTTCCTGGCTGAATCAAAGGTAAAGTTGAGCACCTGTAATTTTGCTGCTGCTGTTATTGTTCTTGTTTTGTGGTGACTTCTGAGAGGAGAACTGGTCAAAGACAAGGTTATTTTTACTTCCCATCATATAACTGGTATGAAAGCATGAGTAGTCTTCTTAGTATAGGAAAGATTCTTGTCTATTTTTTAAAGTGAGGATAGAAAATTATTCTCTTTTAATTAGAAAAAGCCCGTCATATTTATATTTCTTCATATTCTCAGCATGAATTTTCACCTAAATGATTTATTTCCTTCTTCATATTCCAAGATATGACAAGAAATCAAAAAGAAAACAGTTCTTTTTCTCTCCTTCCTCCCTTCAACAATTTGGGCTTCATATATTATCTCCATTAGATAAGAGAGAGAGACACTGAGATAGCATATAAAGCCAAAATGTTGAAGGAGATTATGCCAAGAGAAGCTAATATTTACATATAAGACTGGGGGCTTTCAACCCGAAGTTTGCTTTTCGGAACACAGAGAAAAATAATGAGGAAATAAAAACAATTAGGATTTAGTGAAATTGATACTAAACTTTACCAATGTGTTTATTTCTTCGCCAATATTTTCTACATTATATTCTAGGAACAAAAGCATACATATCTTCTGCCAGGTAAGCAGAAGCCTGTCTGATACGAATGCCTGTCATCCATGCCCCACCACCACCATCCTTCTAACTGCAATTGAGTCCACATGTCTTTTCAACTGGCTGCCATTCTTCTGAACCTCCACCCACTCTTCCTTTATCTGAGAAAGTTCCCACCTTTGGGAGTCCAGTTGAGGCAGAGCTATCTCCCGCTGTCCAGGCTAAGCCTGTCAGATTCTCACTTTCCCAAGCCAACTTTGCAGCTAGGGTACCAGCACTTGACCAAATCAGACACACCTGCTCCAGCTAGCAATCTAAAGGAGCAAGGATCATGAGAGGGAGGGGAAGCTCGCTTTTGCAGTGATGGCTGTGGCAACAGGATCAGGTTCCCAGGAAGCAGCAGTATCTGCACCACGTAGAGCTCTGTGCTCACAGGGTCCACTTGGGCAACCTAAGTGCAGCACCTAACACTCTGCAGCTGTGGCAACAAGGTCCTCATGGACACGGAGCCTGAGCCAGGTCCTCCAGACTTCTGGTAATTCTCTCCTTGACCCACTATCCTTTAAACAAATTCCCTTTCTGCTCAGGCTGGAACTCAGACTCTGACTGATACACACAGGTCTCATACTTTGATAGTCGAAATATCTATGAGAAATAAAGACACAAATCTCGATCTATGAAATGACAACAAATACTAGAACAGGTACGTATATCTCTCTGTATTAATACTATAGATATATATTTCTTTTGGTACTCACAAATTTTTTATTAGTTTCAACAACATGAGGTTGTGTTTTTAGAGTCCTGTTCCAAGAAAAAACTGCTAATATTCTTCTAATCTTGTAGATTTCAGGGACCAAACTCAAGTTTCTTGTTGGCCCCACTAGAAGCTGGGACCCATGAGACCCAAAATGAGCAAGCTAGCTAGGCTTCCTCATCATCATAACTGCCTAGACCCATTCCTCAGACACCAGTGTGTTTTAGCCCTCCTCCGGGTCTATACACCTGCATTCAAAATGCACATTCAGGCCAAAAAGAGAGGGAGAGAGCATGCACAGAGGTAGTTGATAGCTGTGGGAATCATAGTTGAGCACTCTTTTAATAAAGCAAAGCTAAAGTGTCGGTGCCCTTTTTTTAAGCAGTATTCAGGTGATGGTTTTAGGTATCATTGCTACAAATAAAGGTAGTGTAAGCTTCAGGGAATCAGAGGCAAATTCCTGAGAGAATTTTATTTTCTACTCAGGATTTAAATAGCAACTCAAAAAAGAAGAGAGAAGCAAGGGAGAATTTTTTCAATAATAAACAAATAGCAATTTTAAAGGAGAAAGTCTAAATAAAATATTGAGAACTAATACAATGCAACAAATACTTTTGAGGGCCAGTGACATGGATGATACCACATTAGGTGCTGGAGAGTATCTAGGGATGAATGGGACTTCAGCCCCACCCTTATTTCAAGTTAACAATCTGGGTGAGAGCTAGTGGAAAAGCAGGAGAGGTATGTGAAAAGAAGAAGATATGTAAGTATGAGAAAAGGCAGACTGTGATAAACCAAAAGAGGTGTAACAGAAAAAATATTTTTCATTTGTTTTTCAATGTCTCTATTTTTCACTCCCAAGAAAACGTGCCATTCATTCAGGCTCTGCACACAGCGAGGCTGAAGCGCTCATCATTTTCAGGGGGAGAGTGGATCTACCTAGAATAAAGAAGTCACAGCCACATTATGATTTTTTTTTTTTAATTTAGAGGGTTCACAAGAGACATGAAAATCTCTGGCTTTTAATTGCAAGAGCTAGACACTTGAAAGAGAAAGCTGTTTTCTCAGAAATCTCAAAGATCAGCTTTGAAATACCAATTGACTAAGCATAGAGGACTGGAGTGTAGAGTTGTAACTGCAAACATAGACTAGGGAAATGCAGGGTAGAAAAAAGGGCAGGGATTTGAGAAAAGCCCATCCTGAGGCTGGAGGAGGAAGCTTGGGAAAGGGAGGGAAGAGCCAGAGAGTGAGATGCTTCTGTCTTGGGCCCCTCTGTGGGTGAAAGCCTGGGGTGGGGAGGGAAGATGCAGAAGCAGGTAGGTTGAGAATCCCAGAGTACAGGAGGCTTGAGCTTCACTTCCTTCAGGCACTCTTGGAGGAGACCTTCTCATTGAGTGAACTGAGCCACCCTGGGCTGGTAGGGTAGGATTGGTAGCAAGTTGAGTTTAGGCTGAGGGGGTCTGAGATAGACCCCCACTCTCCACTCTAGCACAAAGTGAAACTGATCTAGACAATCTCTGGAGTCTTTTCAGAGAGGCAAGGAAGGCATCTGAGAATGAAGAACCTCAGTGTATGAAGGGTTCTTGAGCCTACTTGAGAAATCTGTGTCATGGGGAAAGGGGACTCTTAGCAGAAGCTGCAAGGCCAGGGGACTATGAGGTCATCAATGAGCCCCAGAAGGTCAGCAGTGTTGGTGGGAGTAGAGTTGAGAGAGAAGATAGTGAGAAGAGACAGTAACCATGCCAAGAGAATAGATGACAAGCAACACCAGCCAGAAATATCTCAACAACAGACACAGTGAGTCTTTATAGAAGGCCAACAAGGCACACTTTCCTGCCCCCTGCCATGAGGCTCCTGCACTTCCTTTCTGGATGCTAGAAGGGAGAAGGGAGAAGACTCATGAAGGGACACCAACCCTGGTAGGGACATGAACCTTAATTGACTGAATTTAAGTCTTGATTTGACTAGTGATTGAATAAACTTGAAGTGGCAATATCAAGTGTTTGCTACAGCTAATTGATGTCTGATGAGTAAGTTAGATTCATTTATAGGAAACCATTTCTATTTCTATACATGATGCATGTGTATACAGGGCCCACAATACAAAGGTACACACCAAATGCTGTGAGGAAATTGAATGAAGGTGACATTGTATTAAGTTGGGGGGCAGAGGAATTAGGTTAGTATTTTTAACAAGATTTTTTTTAAACTATGCCTTAGTGAATTTATGGGATTTTGATGAGTAGAAATGAGAAGGAGGCATTCCAGATGGCAGAAAGAGGTTGATCAAAGTGTAGGAAATGGGAGGAGGTGGGAAATGTTCAGGAAAAAATGATGGTCCAATTTGGCTGGAATCTAAGGTCCTCTTTTAAAACTCCACACTTTATGCCAGAGCCCCATGGTTTTTGCCTCAGTGACAGGAAGACTTTTATAAACATCTACAGTATAAAATATATT
This sequence comes from Tapirus indicus, assembly GCA_031878705.1. Classification (NCBI taxonomy): domain Eukaryota; kingdom Metazoa; phylum Chordata; class Mammalia; order Perissodactyla; family Tapiridae; genus Tapirus; species Tapirus indicus. Next base: position 9,653,208 of record CM062933.1, read on the forward strand.
CTGAGTTGAGTGATGCCTGGAAATGTATGTCCATTCCTTAGAAGCCCTGTTGTCTCTGTCTCCTTCCTGTCTCTTCCTGCAAATGTAGACAGACTTGCCACCAAATGATGCCTCTAGTAGGAAATACTCCTCTCCTTGCTCTGTGTGTAGCGTTAGCCCACAGGGAAGGGATTTTCCATCAGTATTTTGTCCTTTCATCAGATGCTAGGAAAGTTTTCACCATTCTGCCTGTCCCTAATTCCTTGGATGGAGGCATGTCTAACACAAAGAAGGTGCTGGTTCACTGGATGTGAGGTGGAGTCTAGGCATTTTTATTTTGACAAATCTCCAAAGTTGATCCAGATATGCAACTTTGACCTCCTTTTTTCCTATCACTTTCCTCCCATTCCTCATAGCAATTTAGATCACTATCTAGTACATATTTGGTGTCAATAACTATTTGTTGAATGAATGAATGAATTGACAGACACATCAATCCATTTTTCAAATTTTAGCATGCAATGGAATCACCGGGAGGGCTTGTTAAAAATACAGATTGTTGGGTTCCACCTGATGAGTTTCTAATTCAGTAGATCTGTGAACAACTATTGGATCAATGAAGAAATAAAAGTAGAAATCAAAAAAGACCTGGAGACAAATAAAAATGAACATAAAACATACCAAAACTTATGGGATACAGCAAAAGCAGTACTAAGAGGGAAATATATAGCAATACAGGCCTACCTCAACAAACTAGAAAAATCTCAAATACACAATGTTTCACTATACCTAAAAGAACTAGAAAAAGAACAAACAAAGACCAAAGTCAGCAGAAGGAAGGAAATAATAAAAACCAGAGCAGAAATAAATGAAAAAGAGACTGAAAAACATTAGAAAGGATCAATTAAACTAAGAGCTGGTTCTTTGAAATGTAAACAAAATTAACAAACCATTAGTCAGACTCACTAAGAAAAAAAGAGAAAAGACTCAAATAAATAAAATCAGAAATGAAAGAGGAGAAATTACAACAGATACCACTGAAATACAAAGGATTATAAGAAAATACTATGAAAAGCTCTACGCCAACAAATTGCATAACCTAGAAGAAATGGATAAATTCTTAGAATCATAGAACCTCCCAAAACTGAATCAAGAAGAAACAGAGAATAAGAATAGACCACTCACAAGTAAAGAGATTGAAACAGTAATCAAAACCTCCCAAAAAACAAAAGTCCAGGACCAGATGGCTTCTCTGGTGAATTCTATCAAAGATTCAAAGAAGATTTAATATCTATCCTTCTCAAACTCTTCCAAAAAATTGAAGAGGACCAGATGCTTCCTGACTCATTTTATGAGGCCAACATTACCCTGATACCAGAACCAGACAAGGACAATACAAAAAAGGAAAATTATAGGCCAATATTGCTGATGAACATATATGCAAAAATTCTTAACAAAATATTAGTAAATCAAATACAACATGACATTAAAAGGATCATACACCATGATCATGTGGGATTTATACCAGGGACACAGGGATGGTTCAACATCTGCAAATCAATCAATGTGATACACCACATTTAAAAAATGAGAAATAAAACCACATGATCATCTCAATAGATGCAGAGAAAGCATTTGACAAGATCCAACATCCATTTATGATAAAAACTCTCAGTAAATGGGTATAGAAGGAAAGTACCTCAACATAATAAAGGCCATATATGACAAACCCACAGCCAACATCATACTCAATGGTGAAAAACTGAAAACTATTCCTCTAAGAACAGGAACAAGACTAGGATACCCACTCTTGCCACTCTTATTCAACATAGTATTGGAAGTCCTAGCCAGAGCAATTAGGCAAGAAAAAGAAAGATCCAAGATCCAAGATCCAACTTGGAAAGGAAGAAGTAAAATGGTCACTATTTGCAGATGACATGATTCTACATATAGAAAACCTTAAAGAATCCACCAAAAAACTATAAGAAATAATAAATACTGTAAAGTTGCAGAGTACAAAATCAACAAGAAAAATCAGTTGCATTTTTATACATTAAAAAGCAGAAAGAGAAATCAAGAATACAATCACATTTACAATCACAATGAAATGAATAAAATACCTAGGAATAAATTTAACCAAGCAAGTGAAAGACATGTACACTGAAAAACTTTAAGACATTATTGAAAGAAATTGAGGAAGACATAAAGAAATGGAAAGATATTCCATGCTCATGGATTAGAAGAATAAACATAGTTAAAATGTCCAGATGATCTAAGGCGATCTACAGATTCAATGCAATCTCAATCAGAATCCCAATGGCATTTTTCATGGAAATAGAACAAAGAATGAATCAGTAGTTCTGGGGTAGGGGCTGAGAGTTTGCATTTCTAACAACCCCCGAGGTGATGCCAATGCTGTTGGTGAGGGAAGGGGTACACTTTGAGAACCACTGGTCTAGATCAATATGGAAATCCTTTGAATACTGCAACCATAACCAAAAACTGATTGGTATCTTTGAATGTTTTGCCTACCATTTTCCTGGAAGCTTTTAGAAAAATATGTTTCCCTATATAAATTACAGAGCAACTTAATAGCATAAATTATAGGCATTGAAAATTGTTTCTGGAAGGTATGGAATTTTTATTAAGAATTCCAGGAATGAGAGACTTTTGAATAAAACGTGACACATCTTTTTTCCATTCAAGATTGACACTTTAATGATGCAATAAGATCAAAAAGTCATAGGACTTCTATTATTTTACTCTAAACTGGCCTCCTTTAATATCACAACAAAGCAAAAATCAGGCCATCCCTTCTGGAGTGACTGAGAATTGGATAAAAAGGGGTGTGTTTCTGTCCATTATCTGGAGGAGAATCCATTTTGAGAATCTGGGACTATCCTGTTATTTTTCACCCCTAAGAGAAAATAAAATAAAATAACACTGTTTTCACACTCTGTCAAGTACCCACAAGGGGCCGGGTTTTTGCCTTGTTTTCCAGATTGCCCAATTAAGAAAATCTTCCGTAAAAATGTAAGGTTTTTACTCTTAAACACTAATGTTTAAATTTCACATTGGGCCATAGCTTTCCTTGGAAAGATTAATTCTTAAACTTTTCTAATCTGTGTTTCCAATTCTATTAGTTATCTGTAGAGTCAAAGACACCCAGATTTTGTCAGATCACTGTAAATAAAAACGAGTTACTTTATAATGGTGCGTATTCTATTTACTATGTGAACTCTCACTGCTCAGAAATTTAAATGGTCAAATGCCCTTGTTCCTGCAAGCTCCCTGAGAGCCATTAATTCCAATTATACCTAACTGAATATATGTTATGGAATTCGGATAAACAATGTTTGAGCTACAAAGGCGTGCCTTCTGCTCTCTCAGAGCCAGACTGGACATGAAATTCCCAATAAAATGTCTGACTCAGCTCTGAACTACACAGCTCTTCAAATTTATCCACAAGCCTGATTTTGATATAGTCCTACAGTGGACAGAAATGATGCTCCTAAGGGCAGAAAATATCATTTAGTCTGCAGAAGTGTTCATTCATCTGGCCTTTTTATTAAAAATCTCACTTATCCAAAGACTGATGCTTATTAAGGTTGACATAACTTCTTCCAGACCTGAGACTTCAGCTTCAGATTTATTTTCCTTGCTGTATTTTATGACATGAAAAATTAAATACTTTTACATGTAATTATTAATTGTAATTACAAGTTGTATTTTGCATGCTGATTGCTCCTCACTGCCCTAGTGTTCTATGAATATATGTAATTTTATATTCTACTCTAATTGCACGTTAGAGAATTTTCCATTTATCTGCCAATGGGTTATTTTACCAAAATGCAGGCAGATATCAAAGGCCTTCACAGCAATAGCAAAAACAAAGCTTGATTAAAATCACTTTTAGGAAAAGAAAACTAACCCCTTTTTCACGTAATTTGGGAAAAATTTCTTCACTTGGCCTCTTGAGTGAAGGGAGACTAGTAGAGGTGGGTAGATGTCAAGAGAGGGAAGAGATACAGAGCTCAGGCTTGACAGTGGAGAGCATCAGCACAGATGAGTGTCAAGATAGATAAGGAAGACATTGGCAAGTGAGCAACAGGAGCAACAATGGCGAAACAGGGTTGCAAGTTCAGGAAGCAAGAACGTAGGATGAGTGGGAGAGCCAGAGAAGTAAGGGAACCAGGTGAGAATGCTGAGGGGACACAGCAGACCTATGCAGGGGTGAAACTGGCAGATCCATGTAGACAGTGAGTAAACAAAAGTTAGAGTCAGGGACTGGCGGCCAAGGCTATGACTGTAAAACTAATGGAGATGCAAGAGTGTGAGGATGGAAGCAGAACAGACAATCCATTTGGACTATCTTAATGAGCCTTAATTAATGGCTTTGGCTGAAAACCTCCCTTGACAGAACACAGCAGCCTCCAGAGCAGCGTGAAGAAACTGCCAGGATGCAGATCAGCTGTTCACTGAATACATAGCTTGAGTTTTCTTTAGTCAGTTGTTTTCCATTGTATGGGTGAATGTGCAAAGGTGTGAATCTGAATTCAACAAGTAAATGGAATGCAAAAAAAAAAAAAAAAGCCATGAGCTGTATTTCTTTCACTACAGCAACTGTTCTTAGGGAGGGTTAAAATTAATATTTCAGGAGACCCCATTAATAAGTATTTAGAACCATCTCTGCATAAAATTTTGAATTCCTCAGGCAAGCTACAAGGCTAGATATACAAACAACCCACCAGCTGCCCTCTAAGTCATATCCATCTGTTGCCTTCTGAAATTAGTGAATGTTGAATTCAACCCTTAAGTTAGTGGCCCTCACTCAGGCATCATACTAGAATTATGTAGGAGAATCCTGATTTAAATCCTGATTTGTCTGAGGTGGAGCATGAGCATCAGTATTTCTTAGAAGCTCCCCAGGTGACTGTAAGGATTGAGAACTACTGCTATGCGGAAGAGACCTCAATGAGCAAAACATAACTCTAAGTGCCACAATATTAAAGTATGTTCCAGGCTGTAGCTAGGATTTCCCAGGATCTCAAGCAATCTTTGCCTTTACTTCTTCATATAAAACAAGGCATATGGTGACTTTGGCCAATATCAATAACATGGCTCACCTCCTCATCACTGTGACTCTTTTTCTTTAAAGAAAAAGAAACATGAGAACTTGTTGCTTTATCATACTTTGTGAAAATATCTAAGTTTAAATTGCTTTGTGGGCTAGTATTGATGGGTGTTGTTCCTCTGCTGGTCATTGAGCAGTACAGCCTAATTTATCCTTTCTGTTTTCTGAGTATGTATCCAGTGCTTTGAAGTGACAGAAAGGGGGGAAATGTCTATATTTCTCGTAGAGATCTAAAGCAGTGAGATGTTTTAACCAAGGCAATTGTTAAGAAGCCAAGAAATGGTTTCATATCCAAGAGAAATAGATATTACATCAAAAGTATGCTTTCTAAAAAGTAATAATGGGAAATGGAGATAAACACAAACTTCTTCAGACTCAAGAAAGTCATTTTGACAACAGCAACAGTGTCTAATAAAAATTTAGAAATCGTTGGTTAATAATAAAACATATAAGTTTACAAGTATGGCTAGAAACTCAACTAACTTGGAGGTTATGTGTGCATATTAATTGGCTGATGAACACTAGCCATGACCTATAAATTTAGATAGAAATAAGAATCCTGTCAAATGTTAGATAAGAATAAATCTTAAGTCCTGCAAAACACTATAGGCATATGAGGAGAGGAGTAGCATGTTAGCATGAATATTATTCATTTTGACTTCTGAGTTAAATTGTCTCCAGTTCCCAAGATTATATACTAAAGGGAAGCAGTATTCAAACTTTTCTAAGGCATAAAACCCTCTGTCTAATAAAAAAAATCTTCCAAGAAAACACAATGAGTAAAAGTCTTCCCTGAGTAAGACCAACTCTGGGCCCAGAGCTCCATATTCAACTTGCTCTTGGTCCCTTTGAGCTCTAGCCCACTGACATGAAACCAGACTTTTACTCCCATCTCTTGCTCCTGTAGACTGAACTCTTTCCTATTAAGTTCTTTGGTTTGATAAAGTAAAGCTCCACCAAATACCCCTAGAATCCTAGAGAGTAAATAATTTAGATTTAACCTGGAACCCCTGCTACCCAAGATATTAAAAAGTATACATTTATTATTTGGCAAGAAGATTGGGATTATATTTAAAAAGAAAAGTGCTGAATATCAGGTAATAGAAATCTAATTTCAAGTAACTCGGTAAGAAACTCCACACTGAAATTTGAATGAACTTAGTGTAAAAGGACTTATGCAGAAAACAAACGAGGTAGAAAAGGAAGAGAAATATCCAAGTGCCAGACAGTGTGCTAGCCTGTTATGTACACTGAGTTAATCCTCACTGCAAGGGAAGCTATTATCTCCGTTATATGGATGAGGAAACTGATGCTTGAAGAAACTAAACAACTTGCCCAAGTTCCAATAACTGATAAATGGCAGTGCTGGAATTTGAGGCAAGGAATATCTGACTCCCAAAGTCCATGCCCTTCTCCTCCACCACATTGGCAAAGAGAGTGTCTCCTGGGAGCCATATTTTGAAACCTATTTTGAACTTAAAACCTTGTGGAATTAAACACGAACAATATGGTCTATCTACAATGAAGAAAACTTATCAAACTATTAAAGAAATACTTCTCACCAATCATCCTGCCTCCTGGGATTCATATGCTGAAAATATTCCATTCAACATTAAAGTAAATAATATGAGGGAAAATCCAGTGGAGACACAAACCTGGATATTTGGTGAAATTATAAATCACAATGAAGAGATTTAAATTTCATCAAAAAAATCAGCCTAGTGAAGGCATTACTATAATAACATGTCATCGATCATGTGACTTCTAGATGAGCACACTTTCAAGGGACTAGTTACAGGATACCCTTGGATAAGAAACCCCTAAAAAAGCTCTCCAACAGCATTTATTGAATGAACCAAATCTGACATATAATGGCCAAGGAAAAGCCCTAGCCAGTGATATTATCATTAAAAGCCTGAGAAATTCAGAGAAGCTGAACTAAGGACATAGTTGGCAGGAAACAGAAAGGCCCACTATAGAATATCTGAAGTTCATTGAGAAATATCAATCTTTGTTCAAAAAGTGGAGTCAAGAGTTTGAGATGCCTATTAGATATCCAAATTGAGATGCTGATGTTATTTATGTGATTCTGGAGTTAGAGGGAGATGTTTGAGCTGGAGACATAAATTTAGAAATCATACATAGATAATATTTAAATCCTTGGATGAAGGATAACCTAGGCAGAAAAAAATAAGGATTAGCCTTATGTTACTACAATCTTTGTGGATTGGGAAGAGGAGGAGGATCTAGAAAAGAAACAGAATGAGTAGTGAGTAAGGCAGGAAAAAGCCAAGAGATGTTTCCCAAAACCAAGTGGAGAAAATGTTTCAAGAAAGGAGTAATCATGTGTGTCAAACGCTACCAAGAGCTCGGTTGAGATGACTCTTTTCTATCCCCCCAAATTCATTCCTTCCCAAGTATTCACTGGCTTAATAAATGGCATCAACATTTACTCAAATAGACCAAAACACTTGGGAGTTATTCTTGATTTCCCTCTTTCTCTTGCCGTCCACATCAAATCCACAGCAAATACTATTGACTTTAATTTCACAATACATGCCAAATTTGATCACTTTTTATAACCTCCACTTCTACCATCCTAGTTCAAGCCATAAACATCTCTCCTCGGACCACTGCAGTAGCCTCTAAGATGGTCATGCTACTTTGTCTCCTGCTCTTTTATGGCTTACATTCATCACACAGCAGCCACAATGATCATATTAAGACACAAAATAGTGTCATAGACTATAGAATGGAGGAGCTGTTGCTAAAAGAAACAAAGGAATCTAATGTCTCCTGCTCCTTATAGTTCCTGATGGTAGTAAGGACTAGAAATGGACCTATGCTGTCAGCACACAGGGTCCAAAATGGGACATAGATGAGGGTGCCTCTTAATTGTGGTAACAAATTGCTAAAGAGAAAGCCTGAAGTTGTACCCTGAAAGAGGTGATAAGGTTAAAGTGGGATAACAAAGCAAAAAAATAAGATGGCAATTGAGGGGCAAAAGACAAAAGTGTAGAACAAGGTATGAGGAAGAGCAGTGGGAGTGGATGTGTGATCGGTGGACCAGATGTGTCCTGCTGTACCCTAAGCCCCTTCTCTAGTAGTTATTCCCAATCATGGCCGCTGATAAAGGGCTAGCCTCAGGCAGCCATGCTTATTCTATGTGATTCTCCCAAGCAAGATGATTTTTCCAGGGACCATCATGGCAGAGGGTGAGTAGAAGGCAAACATATTCTTCTTCTAGAAACTTGCATTGGAATGCTGAGAGCCTCAGATTGTTGTGAGATGAAGGGAAAGAAAAGCTACTGAGTGATGAAGTACTAGAAAGTCCACAGATTGCTGAGCTCCCCAACACTGCCCCAGTGCCTGTTCTTTCTAAGGACTAGTTGTTCAGCATTTTCAGAACTTCCATGAGACTTCTCTGTAGCCTTAATAATCACACTTTTTAAAATTGGGATAGTCTGAGGGGGTGTCTTAGTCCATTCGAGCCGCTATAACAAAACACTCCAGACTAGGTGACTTATAAACAACAGAAATTTACTTCTCACAGTTCTGGAGACTGCAAGTCTGAGATCAGGGTGGCAGTATGATTGGGTGAGGGTCCTCTTCCAGGTCATACAGACTCTCTCCATGTTCTCACATGGTGGAAGGGGCTAGGGAGCTCTGTGGGGTCTTTTATAAGAGCACTAATCCTTTTCATGAAGACTCCACCATCAAGACCTAATTATATATGCCTTTATTAAAGCCCTCACCTCCTGATACCATCACACTGGGCATTAAGATTTCAACATATGGGGCCAGCCAGGTGGCGCAGTGGTTTAGTTCGTGTTTTGACAGCCCAGGGTTCGTGGGTTCAGATCCCAGGCTCCAGCAGATGCACTGCTTGTCAGCCATGCTGTGGCAGCATCCCATATAGAGGAAGATGGGCACAGATGTTAGCCCAGGGCCAGTCTTCCTCAGCAAAAAGAGGAGGATTGGCAATGGATGTTAGCTCAGGGCTGGTCTTCCTCACACACACACACACAAAGATTTCAACATATGAATGGGGGAAGCACGGACATTCAGACCATAGCAGGGGGCTTCTGCTCCTTACAAATAAAATAGCTGACTGAGGTGGATGGTCTGGGTGCATTACAGAGATGCAGTTCTAAGGCCTCTGGATGTTTTCCATGCTTCTAGCACTCACTGATATGGCAAGCTGGGTTGGGACAGTTTACTCTCTTTTCTCTTTTACATGAGAGAGAACACGGGGTTGCAGGAATCCATTGCTCTGGAATTTCCCATACCTTTGGGATAAGCAGGACAAGAGTGAGGCCCTTAGTTGACTCTGGGCCACTTAAGTTGGCTCTATTCCTGCCTTTGGATGAAAGAGGCTAAAGGGAAAGCCTTTAGATATATGAGTCATCCAGTCTCCCTGAAGTGGAAGACCCAGAAGGAATCTATAGAAAATATTTGCCTGGAGTCTCTAAACATCAGAATCCCTACAATGGTGAGTTATTTGCACATCAAATTACACAAAATCTGTTCATATGAAAGAGGTACACCTTGTCTCAATATTCAAGGCTAAGAGCATCTTAACATAAGGAGCAAGAGCAAAGACCCCGCAAATTGAGATCACTCAAAATATATTTTAAAAATAATAAGCATAATAATTTAAAGCAGGAATTCTCAAGGAAAAGATTAGAATATCTTACTATTAAAAATATTAACAAAAATAAGTCAGATGGCAAGGTACAAATTGAAGGACTTTTAGGGCAGCTTAATGATGAAGGGCAGAGAGCTGCCATCCCCAAAAGAGCGCTTCATGTACACCAGGGAAGGGGCAAGAAAAGTACAAGATCAGCCTGCATGAGCCAAGGAAAGACCATAGGCAGTCACAGAAATTAATAAAGCACTGGATTTTCATTTTGATCTGGTTTCAGCATTGCAAGACACAAACACTTCCTTGCTGAAGAATAACTAGGGATTTTGAGGATGAAATCTAGATTTTTGTTTTTTTTGTAAACTCATTTGACATTGAAATGTCAGGGTTTTCATTTATGTGGATATGAATATGAATAAGCATATTAGTTTTCTGTTACTGCAAATTACCATAAATGTAGCCACTTAAAACAACACAAGTTGATTTTCTTACAGTTCTGTAGGTCAGAAGTCCAGTACAGGTCTCATTAAGTGAAATAAGGGTGTTGGCAAGGCTGTATTCCTTTCTGAAGGCTCTAGGGGGGAGAATGTTTTGTTGCCTCTTCCAGTTTCTAGAGGCTGCCAGCGTTCCTTGGCTCATGGCCCCTTTCTCCTTCAAAGCCAACAACAACCCATCTCTCTGACCCTTCTTCTGTGATCAGATCTCTAGAAAAGGGCCTCTGATTTTAAGGACTCGTATGATTAGACTGGGCTCACCCAGACAATCTAAAATAATCTCCCCATCTCTAGGTCCTTAACCTTAATCACATCTGCAAAAGTCCCTTTTGCCATGTAAATTACCATATTTGCAGGTTCCAGGGATTAGGCACGGACATCTTTGGGGGGGTCATTATTCTGCTTACCACAATAAAGAAAACCGGACCTTCTTCAGGATGAATTAAGCCCACATCAGTCTTCAAGTCTTCCAGATGTCATCAGATGTCCAAGCCTTCTTCTTCCCAAATTGATGAGGCATCTCCCTTTCCCCTTGTGGTTCATAAATTCTGATGTCCATCATGGCTCTTTAATTTACTATAGGATACAGCGACTTCTCCCTTCCACTGAATAAAAATTCACTCAGTATATCACTTGATGTATTTGTTGTTCCTTGTACTCAATTAGAATATTATAATTTAAAAACTTGGTTTTTGTCCTTTGTTTATCTATACATACATACAACTGCTACATCAGACACTCTCCCAGAGGCAAGTACCGTATATTAACTCTCTTCAGATGATTTCCACACAGCATCATGGAGATAAAGGGTTTTATTGATGCATTTATCATTTAAAAAGCACATGGCAAAACAACTATATATTTTACAGACAGAAAACAACAGTCAAGCTATCAAAACACATCACATTAGGTGAGGTTGGAGGAAACAACTTTCCAAAGCAAGTCACTACAAATTTCCTTTGAAAACTATTTTTGGCATGTTTAAAATACAGTTTTCTGTACACATACTTTTTCAGAAACTCATTTGCTACTTAAAATGATGTGCCCCACTGATGATCTCCTTCGGTCCTCTTCCCAGGATAGGCAGATCACAGATGCCCTGGGAGGTTACAGCTGGAAGGAAACTTCGAAATCTAGTGTCTCCACTTAACAGCTGGGAAAACGGAGGCTCAGTAAGGTGAAAAGAATGAAAGCATGGGTATCACACTGGTTTTACGGGTGAAAAGACAGACTTGGATCGCTAGTGAACATTATTCAGAATTAGGACCAAAAGTGAAAGAGTCTCACATTCTCAGGCTTCCAACTGACAACACTCTTGTTCAAAGCTTAACCTTGAGAATGGATAATGGCCCCGAGCCAGTGGAGCAGAAGGCCAGAGGAGAGAGGGTGTCACTCACGCTGATGGAGTGAGTGTACCGACTATAATGGGAACCTGCACACGGTCCCTTGAGCAATGATAGTTAGGTACGGTTTCCCTCAAAGAGTTTAAGTTTTAGTTAAACATTTTCAGCCACAGCTTGCTTGATTTTTAATAAATAGGCAAGCTGATAATCTTTCCTCTGAGAATTTTACCTCTGGTGCTAAAACAAATTTAAATCAGCATGCTACATAATTGTACATTTTCACCAGAGTATAAAAACATGGGGTAGCAAATAGTTAACCTCCTCCCACAGCCTTTACCCAGCTCTCACCTCTATCCTCGCCCCTCTTCTCACACACGTGACGCCCGTGAAGACTCTAGGTGGTGTTTGTAGTCATGATTCATTTATTCTACATACTTTCAGTCTCTGAAATCTCTGTTCTCACACATTCTCCTGCCTCAGATCTAAAGCTAAAGACAACGGAAAATTGAGAGAAAATATAAGGGCTCATTAGAGAAGAAACATAACATCCCATCACATGCAGTGATGAAAGTTTAATTAAATTTTAATTTCAGGGGCCTCCAAGCAAAAGTTTCACACAGAATTTGTTCCTATATCATCTCTCTTCCATTGTCACCATCACAGGAAAAGTCTCTAGAAAGTTTTTGGGTTTTTTTTTTTTTTTTTTAGCTTTATTGAGGTATAGTTGACAAATAAAATTGTAAAATATTTGAAGTGTAGAACGTGATGATTTGATAGACATTATCAAAGGATTCCTCCCATGGAGTTAACATACCAATCACCTCACATATTTACCCTTTTTCTTTTGTGTGGGTGAGAACATTTAAGTATTAGTCTCTTAGCAAATTTCAATTATACAATACAGCATTATCAACTGTAGTCTCCACATTACACATTAGATCCTCAGACCTTACTCATCTTATAACTGAAAGTTTGTACCCTTTTAGCAACCTCTTCCTATTTCTCCCACCCCCAGCCCCTGGCAACCACCTTTCTACGCTCTATTTTTATGAGTTCTATTTATTTTTATTTTTTAGATTCCACATAAAAGTGATTCCATGTGGTATTTGTCTTTCTCTGTCTGGCTTATTTCACTTAGCAAAATGTGCTCCAGACTCATCCATGCTGTTGCAAATGACAGGATTTCCTTCTTTTTAAAGGCTATTGAATAATATTTCATAGATATATATACACCACATTTTCTTGATCCATTCATCCCTTGACATACAATTAGTTTCCACACATTTGCTATTGTGAAAAATGCTGCAATGAACATGGGAGTACAGATGTCTCTTTGAGATAGTGGTTTCATTTCCTTTGGGTATATACCCAGAAGAAGGATTGCTGGATCACATGGTAGTTTTGCTTTTAATTTCTTGAGGAACTTCCATACTGCTTTCCTGTGGCTGTACCAGTTTACATTCCCACCAGCAGCACACAAGGGTTCCCTTTTCTCCACATCCTTGTCAGCATTTGTTACCTCTTGTCTTTTTGATAATAGCCATTCTACAGGTGTGAGGTGATATCTTATTTTGGATTTGATTTGCATTACCTTGATGATTAGTGAGTTGAACACCTTTTCATGTGCCTGTTGGCCATTTGTATGACTTCTTTGGAAAAATGTTTATTCAGGTCCTTTGCCATATTTTAATCAGGTTATTTGTTCTTTTGCTATTGAGTTGCATGCGTTCCTTGTATATTTTGAATATTAACTCCTTACCAGATATGTGGTTTGCAAGTACTTTCTCCTATTCCATATGCTGCCTTTTCATTTTGTTGATGGTTTCCTTTGCTATACAGAAGCTTTCTAGTTTGACATAATCCCATTTGTTCATTTTTGCTTTTGTTGCCTTTGCTTTTGGTGTCAAATCCAAATAATCATGCCAAGACTGATGTCAAGGAACTTACCTCCCAAGTTTTCTTCTAGGAGTTTTATGGTTTCAGGTCTCATGTTCAAATCTTTAGTCTATTTTTAGTTGATTTTTGTGTATGGTGCAAGATAGTGGTCCAGTTTCATTCTTTTACATGTGGCTCTCCAGTTTTCCTAACACTATTTATTGAAGAGACTGTCCTGTCCCCCTTGTATATTCTTGGCTCCTCTGTTGGAAATTAATTGATATGTATGTGTGGGTTTACTTCTGGACTATTCTGTCCCATCAATGTATGTGTCTGTTTTTGTGCCAATATCATACTGTTTTGATTACTATAGCTTTATAATATAGTTTGAAATCAGTAAGTGTGATGCCTCCAGCTTTGTTCTTCTTTCTCAAGATTGCTTTGGCTATTCAGAATCTTTTGTAGATTTATATGAAGTTTAGGATTGTTCTATTTCTGTGAAAAATGCCATTGGAATTTTGATAGAGATTGCACTGAATCTGTAGATTGCTTTGGATAGTATGGACATTTTAACAATATTAATTCTTCCAATCCATGAACATGGAATATCTTTCCATTTATTTGTCTTCAATTTCTTTCATTCATGTCTTATAGTTTTCAGTGTATAGGTCTTTCACTTCCTTGGTTAAATTTATTCCTAGGTATTTTATTCTTTTTGATGCAGTTGTAAATGGAATTGTTTTCTTAATTTGTCTTTCTTATACTTCATTATTAGAGTACAGCATGCAACTGATTTTTGTATATTGATATTTTATCCCGCAACTTTACTGAATTCGTTTATTAATGCTAATGGTTTTTGGTATAGCCTTTAGGGTTTTCTATGTTTAAGATCATGTCGTTTGCTTATCAGGGAGAAGCTGGGAGTTGGGTGTTCCTTCCTGATTGTAAGGCACTGTGTTGGGGTGGGCTTTATGACAGGAGTTTGTCTCAGCCTTTCCTACTCATCTAGATGTGAGTGTTTTCTCATTCTTCCATTGTGCAGGAGTCACTCAGTGTCTGGATTTCTTCAAGGCAATTGCTCTGTGTGTAGCTGTCAATTTGGTGTGTCCATGGGAGGAGAGGAGTTCAGGAGCCTCGTATGTCATCATCTTGGTCAGCCTCCCTCTCCTCCCGAAAGTGTTTTTTTTTAGTTTCCTGAGAATCTCTTTATTTCCTAGGTCCTTCTCACAAACAAAATCTTTAGAAAGTCTGAAAGAGCTGACAGTCAAGTTGGGGGAAGGGGCAAAAGAAATCCATACAAACAGCATGCTAATACTACAAAGTGATTTACGAACAGTGCTCTTTTTCAATAAATGCTTGCTGCTACTGCCATATCTCCAGCCCTGTGATGGGTGCTGAGATATAGTGGTGAAGACACAAACGTGGTCCCTGGAGTTTTGAATCGAGTGACAACTAACTAAAACTAAATCTCCTAATGAAAAGAAATGGTCTGGATTTAACACTGAAAAAAACTTTATAACCTGATCTGGATTTGAGTTGAGACAAACATTATCATCTGATGTGAGCCAGAGTTTGCTCATGGACACCCATTTGTAGGATTAGAATGTCCTCTTTTCCAGTTTTCTTCCTCCTCTATAAAGGGGCTGAAGATGTCTTTATCATCTGAATAATTTCCTAAGGCAAGACCAGAAATATAGTAGGTATTCAATAAATTCCTGATGCATGAAAAAATTAAGCAACAGCTTCTGGTCTAACATTTATTTTTTGCATTTCATCCAGGAAGGTTCAGGAGCCCTTCAAGATAATAAAGCCAACACAGGATTGGCAAAGGCAAAATAAAGAGGTTGGGAAGGGCATATAGATGATCTTCTCACTAGAACTTTGATTAGAAAGAGTGAATCAGGCCAAGGTGAGAAATAGAAGCTCTGTAGCCCCCTCCCCTCATGTCTGACTGCTTACTAAGGCTGCTGTATATGACTTTCTATCTCCCAAGAGTCTGGATCCCTCTTTTCTAGGCACTTGGGATCTTCCTGATCCCCCGAAATCAATATATTGCTCAGTGAATTCATCCAGTCCCATACCGCTCTTTTGACTCTGCCCAACTCCTCCCTCAGGCCCACACACCCTTGTCAGACTTCTCTTGCTGGCAAGAACCTCCCTCCACATGGAAAGGACACTGAAATCATGAAAAGGAACAGGTGAGAGAAAAAGAGCCAAGAAAAAAGAAACAAAGAAATCGTCCTGAAGGTAAGAGAAGTAACACAATGTAATATCAATGCAAGGGATGTAAAAAGGTGGAAGGCAGACTTCCCCCGAAGATGCAAATGGTTAAGAGCAAGAGTTTTGGAGACAGAGTGTCAGATTTGAATCCAGCTCTGCTGTTTACCAACCAGGTTAACTTGGGCAAATTACTTCATTTCTCTGGGTCCTAGTTTCAACAGATGAATAAAAAGACCACTTAAGCTCAGAGCAGCTTGTGAAGACTAAATGAGTTAATACCTGGCACACAGTATGCACTCAAAGTTGGCTAGGATCATGACAATAATGTCACTTTGATCTTTGACCCTTTTATAAGTGTCTTGAACATATGTAAAAGGTCTTACAGTTTGCATCTTTAAGTGCCAAGTTAGTCCCATTATTCTCACCAAGGGACAAAAAAAAAGCATTGTCTCTGGAAGAGAATATAGGAAAGTAGCCCACTTCCCCCTCTTAGTTCATAGTAACACATGTTCTTTCCTAGAGGGAAAGAGTTTGACAGATTATAACGGATAGTTGCTGTCAGGAGGGAAAAACAACTTTGTAGTAAATCAGTTTTTAATTTGTGTCTTTGAAAAATTGAGACTATGCTTTAAAATTCTCTGAAGTTATTCACTGGTGAGGATGTGATTACAGGGTATAATGCTTTCCCACTCCTCAGTGGCAGCAACTTCCCAAAATAGAGCAAGCAGACTTGTTCTTCCTGTTGCAGATGGGGGACTGTGGAGCCTCATGCTCAATCTGTAAGCTGTGAAGGCTTCCCTTCAGTGGAGTCATTCTTGTCACATTACAAGAATCATAACTGTGGCTCCTCCCAGCAGCAGCCTGTGCTGAACATGCCCAGGCTGCTGCTTCTCCCTCACATTTTCTCCTCTACTCAGTTCATGCCCCTGATGATGCCAATGAAAATAAAATGGGAATTGGAAAGAATTTGGTGTAATGGAGGGAGATTAATCAAACATACCTCGGTTTTAGATTTTTCAAAGTTGATACCAAAGTCAGTAACAAGAAAAGACCAGAAGATGAGTTGCTGGGAGAGGTGACTCACTGGGCAGAGTACAGAAATCTCGACCGGGAGCCTGGAAGCCTCAGAGGGTGACAGTGTCAAGGAGAGGATTAATTAACGAAAGAAGTGACAAAATCCTGTTCAGAAAAGCCAAGCCACCAAAAGCACAAAGAAAGACTGTGACAAAGGAAGAGGGCAGATTCTCTAAGAGTCTAGTACAGGCTGTGTGCCCTGAAAGTCTACTTCAAGGAAATGCTATTGGTAGACAGAAGAGACCTCTGGGGCCAGGGGGCTGAACAGCTTTAACCTGGGACCAAATAGAGGGAGGGGCTTACTCATTAGGTAGGAAGAAGTGCTAAGAGAACAGTGCATCAGCTCTGGGTAGATTGGATTGCGGGCTGTCTGACCTGCATCCATTCCCTCCTTCTCCCTTCCTAACAAAATCATTCCATGGATTTCTTTCCATTGATTTTCTCTTCCCCTCTGAAGCCTCAGAGAAAGCTGAGCCATCCCTAGTTTCCAGGGAGGGTCTTAGTTGTCTAAAAGGAATCCCATCCTCCTCTTCAGAAGTTGGTAAATTGTCACGTGACCCATCAAGACCAGGGAGAGGCTTCCTGGGGCTTCTGTAGAAGTTCCTCTCCACCTTCTGGAAGACATTCTGGACATTCCTCAAAAATTGTTCTTTGTGATGCAAGCCCCAGAACTGCTGCCAATCTAGGAATGAAGTCAGTCCACTAAGGAGTGAAGAGCTAAAGAAATACAAATACAGGGAGCAGGGCCCACGGGCTTACATCACTTGGAAGGCATCCTATCTCGGACTTCCAGTTTCACCAGCCAATAAAATCCTTACAGTTGAAGCCAGTTTGACTTGGATGCTTTCGTCATATGTAGCTGGAACGTCTTGGAAAAGAAGAAGAAGTGGGAGGGGAAATTAAAAGCTTCAATTATATGTAAGACACAGAAAAGTCACTGCAACTTGCAATAAATCAGTACTCCAGCTCAGGTCTAGCTGATGTTGAAAGCCTACCTTTTCCCACTGTCATCTCACATTGCCTCTCTACAGTGAATAGCATGAAGGAGCACGTTCTTAATTTCCCGCCTGAGTAGGGTATGCCCTAGATTGCCACATCAGCTTGTAAAATAGCTTTTGCTTCAGAAACAAAGGGCTGTATAGAAGAGGAAGGGAAAGAGTACTAATCCTGGAACCTAATCTCGAAAGGAGAAACCCAGATCCTATGGGGTGGGGGAGGCAGAACCTGCTGGCCTTCTTTCTGTTCTGTGGCTTCCCTGGGCCATGTTTCATTACAGTGTAAATTCTAGCAGTAATGGGAAGGAAACTGCTAGAACTCCTATTCTCAAGGGCTTAGCAGAAATAAAATGGTGGAGAAAATAAAATGCTACCAGTGGAGTCAAATATGTAGAGAAATTTAGTACACTTTTCCAAAAAGAGCAAGGAAAGTTACATCAATTAACTTCACTCATTTTTATTTTGCTACCCTTTAAGGCAAGTGAAATAAGGCACATACTTCCCCCTTTAAGTCATGGAAATTCAATATGAACATGACTTTTTATGCAAGAACTTTTTTCTTGGAAAATGTTTTATTAAGTGCATAAATACCTTGATTATCAAAGAACACTTTGATAATCCAATACAACACTCCATTGTCAGAAATGTAGTTACCTAAAATGGAATCAGCATAAGTAATATAGTTAGCTAAGAGAGTAACAAGTGGAAAGAGGCATAAGGATCTAGAGTACAGATTCCCTCCATGCCCCATCTTAGAAGGGCACTTCTTCCCCACAAAGTGACAGACGATAAAGATTCTGAGTCCTCTAGCTCCTGATAAGGTAGAGAGGAGTGGGGATTTGAAGGGAAGAGATGGCAATCCCGCCTCTCCCATGGTGGATCTACCACCACTTCCCAGTAACAGAGGGTCTGCGTGTCACCACATGACCCATGATTCTCCAAACAAATGCTATAACAAGGGGTAGGTGAAGTCACATGAGAAACTTATATACCACAATTCCCTTGCCTCTCCTTTCATGGTGTTCATCTGGAATTACCCAACCCTAGTTATATTCAACTATCGTTCCACTCTGCATTTGTGCTCAAGCAGTTGTCTGGTCTCACTTTAAATTTGTGATCATAAACCTCAAGTGGGCCCTCAGTGCTGCCTGGCAACCCTGCTATATTTCCCTATGCAATTCATTTTCTCACTCTCTTTGAAAAGTATTCACTTTTTTCTCCTTAGGCCTCCAACACTCCCTTCCCTCCTTATTCTCAACCAATGGCTTTGCTTCTTATTCCAATAAGAAAATCGCTGCAAACAGAAGCGAATTCCATATCCTCCCATTATCAAATTTACCAATTTTCATACATATCAACTGTCCTTGCTCTTATTTAGCCAATCCTCCCATTGTACACAGGATCTCACCCCATCTTATCCACTACTAATTATGAAAGAGCCTCAAAGGGTTGGTGAAACTCCTGAAAATATATGCAAAATGGCCTGTGTATTAGTATTTTCTGAGGAAATGTCCACAGTTTTCACAAAAATCTCAGAGGGAACCAGAACATTTATCCCCACTCTTCTAAGAGCTAATAATAATAATAGCCAACGTTTATTGAGCTTTTAACATATGCCTTGTACTAGCATGAATGAGCTAAATTGATTCTCAATGTGATCTTCTGATAAAAGTATTATTGAGATACCTATTTCACAGGTGGGCAAAGTGATGCTCAGATGCTCGGAGAGTTTAGATAACCTGCTCAAGTTTGTACAGCTCCAGTGGCAGGGCTGGGATTTGAGCCCAGGCAGATGCTGAAGAGTGTCACACTCGTATTGCCTCTATGTTGTCCAGGAGAACTGGCCACTAAGGGACAGAGAATTTAGGATAGTTTTTTCCTTCCTCTCATCTCATCTTTGGAAAACTAATACAAAATCATAAATACAAATTCTCTTAAAGAAAATGTTATTTTGTAATCAAAATTATTCTAATAAAACACAAGGCTGGGGAAGTGAATGGCTTTACTTCATAAGCAATTTTAATGATACATTGCTTTCCACATTGTGCATCAATTATGCAAATTAAGTTATCAGCCTTCTGTAAATAACAAAAAGTACTTCAAATATGTAATCTGTGATTTACAACTGCTCAAGTGATCGGAGAAGGTAATTTAGCTTCTTCCTTGAACTCTGTATATTTGGACAATTAAAAAATTGCTTGGTTTACAGTCTAAAATGCCAAAATGAGTCCCAATGAAACATCCTCACCTGTTATATCTTGGCTGCTATTTCATGCTCACTTCTTTACACCTGCAGATCAAGGGAAAGTGCTCAGGACACTCAGCCGCCCTGCCTTGAAGCTCATTTGTCCTGGTTCTCAATGAAGAAAACCAAATATTCTTCTGAAAATTAAACTGCCAAGAAGGAGCCACCTTTCCATTGCTTCATACTGCCTCGTCTTCATTTTTTCATTTGCAAAAGTTGTGAGCAACATATCCAGCTATTTGGAACAGATAGAAGCACTTTCTTGAGTTTCTACAATCAATCAGAATACACAAAGTCTTTGAGAATCCCCATCTTGCCATGGATGGGGTGCCAAATCTACCCCAAAATTTCTCAAACCTCCCAAAGTTCCCTTACCCTTTATTCTCCACGATCCAGCTATACTGAGTTTTGCTGTTCTGCAAAACGATTCTCTGAAGACACTAGACTTGTTGTTGCCTTTGCTTAGAACACCCTTCTCTTCCTCTCTCTCATCCTTTATTTGGCCAATTCTTCATCCTTCAGATCTCACCTCAGAGAGGCTTTCTGACCCCAAGTTTGGGATAGGTGGCATCCTATGGCTTTCCTTAGTGCCCTATTTACTCTCATCTTAGCAACAAATTCTGTTGTTATGGCCAATTATCTGTCCCCCTTGATAGACTCTACCATCCTGAGACAAAGAACTGCATCTGCCATGTTAAAAGTTGCACCTTTTTTTCCTTGCCTAAGGAGACACGGTATTCAAAAAGATACTGCTAAGACTGATGTATTTATCCAAAGAACATGAAGACACTAACTCAAAAAGATATATGCACTCCTATGTTCATTGCAGTGTTATTCACAATAGCCAAGACTTGGAAGCAACCCAAGTGCCCATCAACAGATGAACAGATAAAGAAGATATGGTATATATACACAATGGAATACTACTCAGCCATAAAAAAGACAGAACCACGCCATTTGCAACAACATGGATGACCCTTTGGTATTATGCTAAGAGAAATAAGTCAGACAGAGAAAGATATTACTGTATGATTTCATTCATATGTGGAAGATAAACAAACACACATATGCATAGATAAGGAGAACAGATTGGCAGTTACCAGAGGGGAAGGGGGAGGGGGAAAGTGGAAAAGGTAAAAGGGCACTTGTGTATGGTGACAAATGTAAACTAGACTTTTGGTAGTGAACACAATGTAGTCTATGAAGAAGCCAAAATACAATGATGTACACCTGAAATTTACACAATGTTATAAACCAATGTGACCTCAATAAAAATAATTTTTTTAAAGTTGCATCTTTTATCATAGCCCAATGCCTGAATTAGAGTAGATAATAAATAAAAATTACTTATTGAAGGAATGAATAACTGCCCTCATTTATCATATCCTCTATTTAAGGCCACATGCCTGTAGATGCATGTAGGAGAGAGGTGGAAGTGAGTGGTACAGGGACGCAGAAAAAAAAGAGAGAGAACAAAAGCCTTACCTCCCTTCTATATGAAAAAAACATATTCATCGCATAAAGACTGCCCTCCCACGATAATCATTTCTCTCTTCATCTTTATCTCCATTCCTCCTCCCTCACTACTACCTCACTGGTCCTTAAAATATGCCCTCCTCCTTTTTCATGATTTTATTTTTGCCATATCCTCTACTGCCAACTCCTGATCATTCTCACAACTTGCCTTTCTCTCTACTTTCTTCTAAAGACCACTTATATCTGATTCAAGTAGTTGTCTATTTCTATTTAGATGTCAAAACAGCATGGAAATAATTTTTTAAATAAATGTGGTGTACAATACATGCCACACACTGATTTATGCCTTACGATATATACTATGATAACAAGATATGTTTTCTAGATGTGAACAGCATATCTCAACACACCATTATATGTCAAAAGATCAATAATAGACTTCTGGCTAAGATGGAGGGAATGGATTTATGATTGAACCTGAAACAACACCTAAAAAAAAAAAACTATAGAAAATACACAAAACAACAATTTTCGAGACACTGGACATCAGGCAATGAAGGCCAGTAATCCCTGACAGACAGGAAATAAATAAACTAAGCCCTATGATTGTCCAGTTTACAGCCTAGAGAGAGTTTCCAGGTTATGGCACAGAGAGAGGAATCTGGGTGGAGCCTAGTAGACTCCTTAATTTTAGGAGAACAGAGCCCAGAGTCCAGGGAGACAAAGGAGGCTAGAGTTTGCAGAATAAGAACACTAGAGAGGAGAGAGCTTCACAGAGAAATCTCAAATCACAAAGCCTAGCATGGATCAGCTCATGCATGCATGAAAACTACCAGAAAAAGAACCACTTGAAAGAATTAGAGGCAACAGTATTCAGTACTCACACAGGACCAGGAATGGTGCCTATTCCCACCACTCAAACTGGAAAACCTCATAACTCACAAGGACTTGGTAGAGTACTTAGAAGGGTCTTGCCTCTGAGTGGAGAATAATTAGCACTAGACTAAACACAACTCTAGCACTGCCTAACAAACGTTAAAGGCAAGACCTGAAAGAATCAAACTGTTACCAAATAACTTAACTGCACCCCCTGAACAAAGTTCAACAATATTTATAGGAAGACAAAACTATCCAGCACTCAGCAAGGTAAAATTCGTTGTCTGGCATCTAATTCAAATTACAAGGCATGAAAAGAAACAGAAAAATACAATCCACAATGAGTACTGGATAAATCAAACAAATGAAACTGACTCAGAATGGACACAGACATTAGAACTAGCAGACAAGAACATTAAAACAGTTTTTATAATAGCATTCCTATGTTTAAGAAGTTAAGTAGAGACATGGAAGACATAAAAGATGACCCCAATTAAACTTCTAGAGATAAAAATTACAAGGTGTGATGTACTGGTTTGCTAGGGAACAAATTATCACAAATTTGGTAGCTTAAAACAACACCCATTTATTAGTGCACAGTTCTATAGGTCAGAAGACCTACAGCTGGGGTCTATGATTAGGTCACTCATTGCCAAAATTATGATACTGGCTGGTCTGGACTCTTATCTAGAGGTCCTGAGGAAGAATTCATTTCCAAGCTCACTCAGGCTATTGGCAAAATCCAGTTCCTTGTGGATATAGGGCTGAGCTCCCTGTTTTCTTGCTGACTGTCAACCAGGGGTCACTCTGGGAACCTAGAGGCCACTCTCAGATCATTTTCATATGGCTTCCTCTATCTTCAAGCCAGCAACAGTGCACTGAATCCTTCATGTACTCAAATCTCTCTGGCTTCCTCTTCTGATACTATACTGAGGAAACTCACTCATTTCAAAGGCTTATATAATTACGTAAATCCACCCAGATAATCTACTTTTTGATTCATTCAAAGTCAAGTGACTAGTAACTTTGACTATATCTGAAAAATTCCTTTTGCCATGTAACATTGCATAATCAGGAGTGTGCTATCTCGTCATATGCACAATTCTGGGGATTAGGGCAAAAACTCTTGGGGGGACATTTTAGAATCTGTCTACCACATATGAGATGAAAAATACACTAGAAAGGACTAAAGGAATATTACACATTTTAGAAGAAAAGATTAGTGAACTTGAAGACATAGTACATAGAAAATATCCAAAATGAAATACAGAGATGTAAAAATAAAAAAACAAAACAAAGCGTCAGTGAGCTCTGGGGACACCTCTGGGGAGGTGGGGAATATATGAAGGAAATAATGGCTCAAAATTTTCCAAAATTGGTGAAAATATAAACCCACAGTAGCAAGAAGATCAGTGAATCCCAAGCACAAGAAACTTGAAGAAAACTACACCAAGGCACGTCAGAATCAAACTGCTCAAAACCAGTGATAAACAGACAATCCTAAGAGCAGACAGAGAAAAAAGATACATTATACAGAGATGTATAAAGATAAGAGCAAAGTTCTCACAGGAAACAATACAAATGAGAAGACGTGGAGCAACATCTTTAAAACACGTGGCCGGGGGGTGGATCAACCTAGATTGCTATGCTCAGCAAGAATTACTTTCAAAAACTAAGGCAATGGCACCCAGATTAAGCAGTGAAGAAGTTCATAGCCTTCCAGGGCACAAAGTATAACTAGAATAGTGATCTTGGGATTGGAAAGTGGCTGCAGGAACTGTTGACTTCAGGGCCAGGTAGTACCTGCTCCATCCACACCAGCAATGTGAACCATTCATGTTCACACTGCTTCTTTCCCCACTTAACTCAGTTCTGAACTATGTCCTCCTATATATACATCTGAAAGGCAGAATTTAAATTGCATCCAAAAGTCTAACTGCAAGAGTTTAGAAAACATAATAAGCCTTCCAGCTTTTGCAGACAAGGAAGGTACAAAGAAGTTGCAAACAGATATTGAACAAACCAATCAACTGTATGTTCCATAGCAATAAAAGTATATATTAGGAACTTCCTGAAGATATATCAGTGTGAATATCCCTATATTCCCACTAGCACATTATTTATAGCACACAATGGAGTCTGGACTCTACTTTTATCCATTGGCGTGGGAGCCTCCCCTGCCTTGAAGAACCTCCTACAATGTCTATGACATAATAAGTGTCCATTATGTATATTCATTGAATTAAACTGCATTTGTTGATTAGCTTGTTCAATCAATAAATACTTAAGTTTCAGATCAAGATGGCGACTTTGGAGGATCCTGAACTCATCTCTTCCCACAGACACACCGAATCTACAGCTACATATGGAACAATTTCCTCTGAAAGAGACCCAAAAACTAGATGAGTGACTCCTACACATCAGACAAATGAGAAAAAACCCACATCAAAATGAGTAGAAGGAGCTGAGACACATCACCATAAACCCCACCCCCAGTATGGCAACCCACAATCAGGAGGGAACCCACAACTCCAAGATTTTCCTCAAGGAGCAAAGGGTTTGAACCTCACATCTGGCACCCCAATTATAAGTGCACTGGAGAGATAAGCCTCCAAAACATCAGCTTTCAAAGCCAACAGGGCTTGCGTCCACAAGACCCACAAGGCTACAACAAACTGAGAAACAGTTCTTCAGGGCGCACATGGACTCACGGTGGCTACACCCCAGGGCCTAGCGCAGAGGCAACTCACTGAAACATCCAGTCCTTCTGTGAAAGAGACCTATTTGCTTATCTTGAGCACTGGCCTGAGAGGCAGACATCTAACTTGACACATCTAGGGGGCCACTGAAATACTCTGCAAAGACCATGGAGGCTGGTGAGCACCATCTTTGTGCTCTCCCTCTATCTCACTCCAGATCACTGCTATCTTCCAGAAAGGAGTTTTTGCACACAGGTGGTACCCCGAGTTTTGTGGCTGCTGCCCAGAGGACACATCCCTTGATAGTCTGGCTCTGGTGGCCAGTGGGGCTTGTGTTCATGGGTTCAATGGGACAATCACAAACAAAGAAATAGTTCACCAGGGCTTAGCACAGAGGGAGCAGACAGAAAAGCCCATCTGCCAGTTTTCCCCTGAAAGAGGTATGTTTGCATACTTTGAAAGCTGCTGCCCGAGGGTCCACCTTCCAATTAGCCTGAATCTAGCTGCTAAGCAGTATCTTCCCCTTTGGGATACTGACAGGTCATGGCACATCCTCAACCACTGGGAGCTGCTAAAAGTAAAATATGCTGCTTGGACAATCACAAAGGTTTGAGAGACAACCAAAAGCTAGGACAGGCTTGAACAATAAGATTCATCTCCTACATGAGGCTACTCCTTCTAGACAAAGAGAAGGGAAACTAAGCATATCACTAGAGAAAATCATCAAATCACAAGGGAAGAGAGCAAGAGAAGAAATGAACAGAGAAGAACTATAAAATAGCCAGAAAACAATTAACAAAGTAGCAAGAAGTCCAAAACTATCAATAAGTACTTTAAATGTAAATGGACTAAATTCTCCCATCAAAAGACATACGTGGCTGAATGGATAAAAAAACAAGCCCCATCTATATGCTGTCTACAAGAGACTCACTTCAGATATGAGGCCACACACAGACTGAAAGTGAAAGGATGGAAAAAGTTATTCCATGCAAATGGAAACCAAAAGAAAGCTAGGATAGCTATAATTATATCAGACAAAATAGACTTTAAGACAAAGATTGCAATAAAAGATAAAGAAGGTCATTACATAATGATAAAGTTGTCAATCAAATGAGAAGATACAACATTTGTAAGTATTTATGTACCCAAGATAGGAACACCTAAATATATAAAGCAAATATCAACAGACCTAAAGGGAGAAATAGTAATACAACAATAGTAGAGGACTTTAATACTCCACTTTCATCAATGCATAGATCATCCAGATTTAAAAGCAATAAGGAAACAACGGCCTTAAATGACTAGACCAGATGAACTTAACAGACATTTATAGAACATTCCATCTGAAAGCAACAGAAACACATTCTTCTCAAGGTAACATGGACCATTTCAGAATAGATCATATGTTACGCAGCAAAACAAGTCTTAACAAATTTAAGAATGTTGAAATAATATTAAGTATCTTTTCCAATCACAATGGTATAAAACTAGAAACCAATTACAATAATAAAACTGGATAATTCACAAATATTTGGAGATTAAACAACATACAAATGAACTATCAATGGGTCAAAGAAGAAATCAAAAGAGACACAAAAAATATCTTGAGAGATATGAAAACAGAAATACAACATTCAAAAACTTATGGGATGCATCAAAAGGAGTTCTAAGAGGGAAGTTAACAGCAATAAATGCCTACATTAATAGGATCTCAAATAAACAACCTAACTTTACACCTCAAGCAACTAGAAAAAGGAGAAAAAACTAAGCCTGAAGTTAGCAGAAGGAAGGAAATAACAAAGATCAGAGTGGAAATAAATGAAATACAGACTAAAAACACAGTAGAAAAGATCAATGAAACTAAGAGCTGTTTTTTGAAAAGATAAACAAAACAAACAAACCTTTAGCTATACTCATTAAGAAAAATAGCTGGTTTTATTTGTCTATCAAATAAATAAAAACAGAAATAAAAGAGGAGATGTTACAATTGATACCACAGAAATACAAAGGATCATGAAAAACTATCAACTAACATATGACAAAAAAATTGGAAAACCTAGCAGAAATGAATAAATTTCTGTAAATATACAACCTACCAACTGATTCATGAATAAGTAGAAAATCTGAACAGACCAATTACTAGGAAGGAGATTGAATCAGTAATTAAAACCTCCCAACAAACAAAAGTCCAGGACCAGACGGCTTCACTGGTGAATTCTACCAAACATCTGAAAAAGAATTAATACCAGTCCTTCTCAAACAAAAAATAGAAGCAGAGGAAACACTTCCAAACTCATTTTATGAGGCCAGCACTATCTGTTACCAAA
Source organism: Tapirus indicus (assembly GCA_031878705.1). NCBI lineage: Eukaryota > Metazoa > Chordata > Mammalia > Perissodactyla > Tapiridae > Tapirus > Tapirus indicus. The sequence continues at coordinate 9,680,590 of CM062933.1, forward strand.
ACTAGAAAAGGACAGTATGAGAAAAGAAAATTACAGGCCCATATCCCTAATAAACATAGATGCAAAAATTTTTAACAAAACATTAGCAAACCAAATTCAGTAATATATTACATTCTTCAACATTGGTCTTAGCAGCATCTTTTTGAATATCACATCTCCTCAGGCAAGAGAAACACATGAAAAAATTAACAAATGGGACTACAACAAACTGAAAAATTTCTGCACATCAAAGGAAACCATCAACAAAATGAAAAGACAACCTACCAAATGGGAGAAGATATTTGCAAATCATATATCTGATAAGGGATTAATTTCCATAAAGGACTCATACAACTCAACAAGAACAAAACAAACAGCCTAATTAAAAATGGGCAGAGAATCTGAACAGATATTTTTCCAAACAGCATATACATATGGCCAACAGGCACATGAAAAGATGTTCAGCACACTAATTATTAGGGAAATGCAAATCAAAACCACAATGAGATATCACCTCATACCCATTAAAATGGCTATTATTAAAAAGAGAAGAAATAACAAGTGTTAGAGAGAATGTGGAGAAAAGGGAGCCCTCATATACTGCTGGTGGGAACGTAAATTGGTGCAGTCACTAAGGAAAATAGTATGGAGATTCATCAAAACATTAAAAATAGAACTACCGTAATGTCCAGCTATTCTACTTTTGGGTATTTATCCAAAGAACATGAAAACAATAATTCAAAAAGATATATGCACCCCATGTTCATTGCAGCATTATTCACAATAGCCAAGACTTGGAAACAACCTAGGTGCCTATCAATAGCTAGAATGGATAAAGAAGTTGTGGTATATATACATATACATACACACACACACACACACACACGCAATGGAATACTACTTAGCCATAAAAAAGAATGAAATCTCGCCATTTGCAACAACATGGATGGACCTTGAGGGTACTATGCTAAGCAAATAAGTCAGACAGAGAAAGACACATACCATATGATTTCACACACATGTGGAAGATAAACAGATAAACACACAGATAAGGAGAACAAATTGGTAGTTACCAGAGGGAAGGAGGTGGTGAAAGAGGTAAAAGGGCACATATGTATGGTGATGGATGGCAACTAGACTTTTGCTGGTGAACACAATGCAGTCTATACAGAAGTCAAAACAGAATGCTGTACACCTGAAATTTATATAATGTTATAAACCAATGTGACCTCAGTAAAAAAAAAAAGACAAGAAATAACAAGTGTTGAAGAGGATGTGGAGAAAAGGGAACTCTCACACACTGCTGGTGAGAATGTAAACTGGTGCAGCCACTATGGAAGACAGTATGGAGATTTCTCAGAAAATTAAAACTAGAAATACCATATGATCCAGCTATTCCACTGCTGGGTATTTATCCAAAGAACATGAAATCAATAATTCAAAAAGATTTATGCACCTGTATGTTCCTCACAGCATTATTCACAACAGCCAAGACATGGAAGCAACCCAAGTGTCCATCAATGGATGAATGGATAAAGAAGATGTGGTGTATGTATATATATGTATATATATATATATATATATATACATACACACACACACACACAATGGAATACTACTCAGCCATTTTAAAAAAGATGAAATCATGCCATTTATGACAACATGGATGGACCTTCAGAATATCATGCTAAACAAAATAAGTCAGACGGAGAAAGACAAATACTGCATGACTTCACTCATATGTGGAAGATAAACAAACAACTCACAGATACAGAGAACAGATTGGTGGTTACCAGAGGGGAAGGGCAAAAGGGATAAAAAGGCACATGTGTATGGTGACAGATAGCAATTAGACTTTGGGCCGTGAAACTGATGCAGTCTACATAGAAATCAAAATACAAAGATTTACACCTGAAATTCATATAACATTATAAACCAATGTTACCTCAATAAAAAATTAATTAAAAATAATATGAATAATACATTAAAAGGATCATACACCAAGATCAAGTGGGATTTATTCCAGGGATGCAAGGATGGTTCAATATCTGCAAATGAATCAATGTAATACAACACATTAACAAAATGAAGGATAAAAATCATATGATCATTTCAATAGATCCAGAAAAAGTGTTTGACAAAATACAATATCCATATATGATAAAAACTCTCAACAAAGTAGGTATAGAGGGAATGTACCTCAACATAACAATAGCCATGCATGTCAAGCCCACAGCTAACATCATACTCAACAGTGAAAAGTTGAAACCTCAAAAAGGAGTAAGACAAGGATGCCCACTCTCACCACTTTCATTCAATATAGTATTGGAAGTCCTAGCCAGAACAATTAGGCAAGAAAAGAAATGAAAGGCATCCAAATCAGAAAGAAAGAAGTAAAAACTGTCTCTATTTGCAGATGACATTGTATTATATATAGAAAACCCTAAAAACTCCACCAAAAAACTGTTACAACTAATAAACAATTTCAGTAAAGTTGCAGGATACAAAATCAATATATAAAAATCCATTGTGTTTCTATACATTAATAATGAACTATCAGAAAGAGATATTAAGAAAACAATCCTGTTTATAATTGCATCAAAAAGAAAAAAATACCTAGGAATAAATTTAACCAAGGAGGTGAAAGACTGTACACTGAAAACTATAAGATATTGATGAAAGAAACTGAAGAAGGCACAAACAAATGGAAAGATATTCTGTGCTCATGGATTGGAAGAATTAATGTTGTTAAAATGTCTATACTACCCAAAGTGATCTACAGATTCAATGCAATCCCTATCAAAATTCCAATGGCATTTTTCACAGAAACAGAACAATCCTAAACTTCATATAAATCTACAAAAGATTCTGAATAGCCAAAGCAATCTTGAGAAAGAAGAACAAAGCTGGAGGCATCACACTTACTGATTTCAAACTATATTACAAAGCTATAGTAATCAAAATAGTATGCTATTGGCATAAAAACAGACACATAGGTCAATGGAATAGAATAGAAAGCCCAGAAATAAACCCACACATATATATCAATTAGTTTATGACACAGGAGCAAGAATATACAACAGGGAAAGGATAGTCTCTTCAATAAGTAGTGTTGGAAAAACAGGACAGCTATATGCAAAAGAATGAAACTGGACCACTGTCTTACACCATACACAAAAATTAATTTGAAACGGATTAAAAACTTGAACATAAGACCTGAGGCCATAAAACTCCTATAAGAAAACAGGCATTAAGCTCCTTGACATTGGTCTTGGCAATGATATTTTGGATTTGACACCAAAAGCAAAGGCAACAAAAGCAAAAATAAACAAGTGGGCCTACATCAAACTAAAAAGCTTCTGCACAGTAAAGGAAATCATCAACAAAATGAAAAGGCAATCTACTGAATGGGAGAAGATATTTGCAAATCATATATCTGATAAGGGGCTAGTTTCCAAAACACATAAAGAACTCATACAACTCAATAGCAAAAAAAAAACCAAACAATTTGACTAACAAATGGGCAGTGGATCTGAATATTTTTCCAAAGAAGACATAGAGATGGCAAACAAGTACATGAAAAGTTGCTCAACATCACTAATCATCAGGGAAATGCAAATAAAAATCACAGTATCAGCTCACACCTGTTAGAATGGCTATTACGAAAAAGACAAGCAATAAAAGTGTTAGTGAGAATGTGGAGAAAAGGAAACTCTTGTGTACTGTTGGTAAGAATGTAAATTGATGCAGCCACTATGGGAAACAATATGGAAGTTCCTCAAAAAATTAAAAATAGAACTATCACATGATGGAGCAATTCCACTTTTAGGTATTTATCTGAAGGAAACAAAAACACTAACTCAAAAAGATATATGTACCCCCATATTTACTGCAGCATTATTTTTAATAACCAAGACATGGAAACAACCTAAATGTCCATCAATTGATGAATGGATAAAGAAGTTGTGGTATATATATCTAATGGAATATTATTCAGCCATAAAAAATGAAGAAATCTTATCACTTGTGACAACATGGATGGACCTTGAAGGCATTATGCTAAGTTAAATAAGTCAGAGAAAGACAAATACCATATGATCTCACTTATATGTGGAATCTAAAAAACACAAAAACAACCAAACTCATAGAAAAAGAGATCAGACATGTTGTTACCAGAGGCAGAGAGTGGGAGGAAGGGAAATTGGAGGAAAGTGGTTAAAAGATCAAAGTTCCAGTTATAAGATAAATAAGTACTAGGGATATAATGCACAACATGATGACTATAGTTAACACTGCTGTATGATATATAGGAAAGTTGTTAAAAGAATAAATTCTAAGAGTTCTTATCACAAAGAGAACATTTTTTTCTTCTTTCTTTTCTTTACATTGTATCTATATGAGATGATGGATGTTAGCTGAACCTATTGCAAGAATCATTTTCAATATATGTAAATCAAACCATCATGCCATATGCCTTAAACTTATACAGTGATGTATTTCAGTTATTTCTCAATAAAAATTGGGGAAAAAAAAGAAAATGTGGTATATGTGTGTGTATATATATATATATATATATATACACACACATACACACAATGGAATATTATTCAGCTGTAAAAATGAAGGAAATCCTGCCATTTGTGACAACATGGATGGACCTTGAGGGCATTATGCTAAGCGAAATAAGTCAGACAGAAAAAGACAAATACTGTATAATCTCACTTATATGCGGAATCTAAAAAATAAAAATGGCTCATAGATACAGAGAACAGATTGGTGGTTGGCAGAGAGTGGGGATGGGAAAAATGGGTGAAGGGGGTCAAAAGGTACAAATTTCCAGTTATAAAATAAGTAAATCCTGAGGATGTAATGGTCACTATAGCTAACAACACTGTATTGTGTATTTGAAAGTTGCTAAGAAAGTAAATCTTAACAGTTCTCATCACAAGAAAAGACATTTGTAGCAAGGTGTGGTGATGGATGTTAACTGGACTTACTGTGGTAATCAGTTTGCAATATATACATATATCAAATCATTATGCTGTACACCTGAAACTAAGATAGTCATGTGTCAATTATACCTCAATATAAATAAATAAACACAACTAATTTCCATTTTGCCTCCTCCGTATTTTAAACAGAATCTTGAAATAACTGGGCAACAACCAGATTTAAAACTCTAGGTTTTTTCTCCCCGGGTCTTCCTGTGGCCTAGTTCTCAGCCCTGACTCTTGCACATGTCCAGGGGAAGCTACAGCAGCCACAGCTTTCCGGCTCTCCCTGCAGCCTGCCCAGCTGGGGCCACCTCCCGCTGAGCTGGAGGTGGGACCACACCCTGCCCCATCCGCCCGCCATGAGCATGAGCCAGGAAGATTCCTTGGAATATTCCCACGATGCTGCAGAAGTGTGCGGGGCGCTTCCCAGGCCCCAAAGTGGACTGCAGGTACGTGTGCACACCAGGCTCCACAGCCAAGTGACCGCAGGAGAATTCCAAGTCAAAACAAAACAAAAAAGCAGTAGGAGGCAAAGCCTAATTTTTAAGTCGTAGATCCCAGTAGTGGCGTCCTTTCTGCCACTGCCAAAACTAAAAAAAGTAAAAAATAAATTAAAAAATAATGATAATTAAACATTTATTAAGCTCCTACAATGTCTATGTGCCATGAACTGTTCTACAAACTTGAAATATAGCAGTGAACAAATTAGAAAAATTCCCTGGCCTCCTAGATTTTACATTCTAGTGGTGAAACCAAAGGGAAAAAATCAATAAACAAGTAGTTGTAATATAAAATTAAAATTTCCCTTAAGAAAACTAAAGAGGGCAGTGGGACACAGCAAAATGAGAACTGTTAACCTATTTTAGATAGGATGGTCTGGAAAGGCCTCTTTGAGGAGGTGACATTTGAGCAGAGATCCGAATGCAGTGAGGGCATGAGCCATGCTGAAGTGAAGAGTAGCAAGTACACGGGCCTTGAGTCCTGAACATCCTTGGAGAGCTTGAAGTCAATACGGTGGATCAGAGGGAGCAAAGGGGAGAATGGTAGGCAGTAGAGTTGGAGAGGTGGCCCCAGAAGACTCTCAACCCTCATTGTGCCTCTGAAACACCTGAGGAGCTTTTGAAATTCACAGATGTCCAGGTCCTAACCCCAGAGATCTAATTTCAGTGGGTTTGAGTGGTACCCAAGCAACAGTAATCTTTCAATACTCCCCAGGTGATTCTAATGTGCAGCTATGTCTGAGAACCACTGATGTGGGGCCTTGCACCAGATTCGATGGGAAGGTGTGGTAGGTTCGAGCAGGGGACTGAAATGATCTGATTTACATTTTAGAAGGATCACTCTGCTGCTGGGTGGCTCAAAAAAGCAAGTAAGGGAGCAAAAGCAGAAACAGGGAATACCAATTAGGAGGCTATTGCAACAGTCCTGGTGAAAAAGATTATGGTGACTAGGGTGGTAAAGGTGGGAGTGGTGAGAAATGGCCAAATTTGTGACATATTATGAATGTATTGCAACAGGATTTGCTGGTGAATTGGATGTAGGATATGAAAGAAAGAAAATTCAATGATGACTCAAAAAAGTTTGAGGCCTGAGCAACTAAATGTGAGGTGTTTGTGAGACAGGGTCCATCAGTAGGGGAATATGAAGAGAGGTGTAAGTTTTGGGAAAGAAATCAGGAGTTAAAGTAAAATAATTATAACAATAGTTTTATCAACACTTTTCTACATCTTTGCCTTCTTCCTTTTTTACTTAACTTTCATTTGGCAGTATCCCAACTTCCAACCTGTCTTAACTACAAAGTGCATCTCACCTCTTTTGTGAATCCAAAGCCCAAAATGTTTCCCAGCAGTAATATATCACTATAAAATAACATACCTATACAGGTATTGTAAAGATCTGAGGAAAGACACATCTGGCTATGCCTACAACTCCTGGAAAAAACATTACAAGCATATCCACAAGGTAAGTTTTAGCTCTTGTCAGTGTACTCCTGGGTGCAAACTGGAAGTTAAAATTTGGTTCGGCCAAATTCCTGAGAAGGAGTGGGCCCTGAAGCTTTTATTGGCAGTCAGGCCAACTGAATTTCAAGAAGTATCCAGTCTTCTCCATTAGCATTCTTGCATATAAAATGATTTCGAGACTTAGATTTTGCAAAACTCAGATGCATTTCTTTATTTACATATTATAAACAAGGCTCATTAGATGTTCCTATCATTTAAAAATTTTTTTTAAATATCGCCGTTTATTAGAGAAGAGTTTTTAAATATCCCCATTTTTTTAGAAAAGAGTTAAACTTCTGACCCCTCTGCTCATTTTAACATGAGGTTTTATAGATTTCTGTAAAGCAATATTAAATGTTTTAAGTTTTTCTAGTGGCTGATTTCCATTCTGGAATTAATTTGGCATGTCTATTTGAAAATACTCTTCTCTCTGCAAAACACGTCAGAATAGCTTTCCTTTCCTTGACTCCAAGATGGTACTGGATTACAACTGCTTTAGCATTACTCATTTCTTTTAAAAAGAGTTATATTACTTAAATTAAGATAAAATGTTTTTATCTTTATCTTCATTAAATAAATATTTTAAAGCTGAAAAATAAAAGAAAGACTTTGAAAGGAATTTTTAAAATAATAAAATATAAAGACTAAATTAATATTGAAATCATTTCATAGATATATAATAATAGGTCAGCTAGATGTAAACATCACTTTTCATGTAAGAAGTTACCAATCAAACTTTCTTAGTTAAACAATGAAAGTTAGAGATATCACAACCAATGTATTAGACTAAATTATTTCAGAATAAAGGTAGAGATGCACTATCCTGTGTTTTTAACTTAATGGGGAAACAATAAACAAAATGTCATAACAATGCTAGTTAAAAGAGTTTGTTTATATGTGCCAAAACAATGAAATAAAGAGATTCTTCATGTATTGGAAAAGGATTGCATGTGTGTAAAAATGAAAAAAAAAAAAGTCTGCCTTAGAAAAACTGATTCAGATGTGAGGAAATTGGGCCTACAAATAAAGCTTTAAGAGAAAAGTATGTCAACATACAAGCTCCTCTTGACTTGGGGAAGAAAAAGATCAGAGATATATTTTTCCTTTTATGATAGTGAGCTTCTGAACAGTGTTTTTCATGCCAGAAAAATCTAAAGCAAGGAAAAAGCATTTCAAAGTGACAAAAAAGTTTCCCAGCAATATTATAAAGTAGACTGATCCCACATATAGCAATATTTTCTTGAACACAAGAATTCATCTCATGCTAATAAATTTACTATTTTTTTGCTAAATTCCTTTGCCTTTAGTTGTTTCAATGCCTTTGAAGCATTGCTCAATTACATAAGTTGTAAAGACAACTCTTAATGTGAAAAATTAATGATGTTTATAAAATTATGTTGATATACACTGAGATAAGCTCAATTTTTTATAAAAATGGAATAGCTTACTAAACCTTTCTTATGAATACATTTATTCAAAACATGTAAAGGTCCAATTTATCCTAATGGTGTTAAGGCAATATTAATTTGATCATGTATATAGAATTTTTTTCTATTTTTTATATTTTTTTATTCTTTTAATTTTTTATAAGTTTTTTCCAGTTTTATTGAGATATAATTGACATATAACATTAGTTTAAGGTATACAAAACAGTGATTTGATATATGTGTATACTGCGAAATTATTACCACAATTAGTTTAGTTAACATCCATCACCTCACATAGTTACAAATTTTTTTCCTGTGATAAGGAAATTTTACAGTCTACTCTCTTAACAAGAGAGTTTTGTCAACTATAGTTACCAGGCTGTATATTGCATCGTTTTGGCTCCTTCTATAAGGGCACAAATCCCATTTATGAAGGCTCCTCCCTCATGACCTAATCACCTTCCAAAGGCCCCACCTAATACCATCACATTGGGGATTAGGATTTCAGCATATGAATTTTGGGGGGACACAAACATTCAGTCCATAGCAGTGCTAGAATTCACAAAAATTAGAGATTGCCAGAATAGAGTCAGGGCTAGGGAAGAATCCAGAATGACGACCAGATTTCTGAGAAATTGCTTCTGGTCATTGAACTAGGGTAAAATAGTTTTTAGTGGGAAGCTGAAGAGTTTAATTTTGGAATTTTCCAAATTTAATTCACTGGTTGTACATCTGACTAGCAACCTGAAACACAGGTCTGAGTTTAGCAGAGAAGTAGGAAATGGATATGTATCAGAGACATCTTCACCAAAGAGAAAAGGATTTTAAAATAGTGGGTACAGCAAAGATTGCCCAGAAAAAAGTATGAAGAAAAGATTAAACATACAGCCCTTGAAGACCACATACGAAGGGGAGACTGCATGAGAGAACTATAAAAATGTATTAGTCATCAAAGAAGTAGAAGGCCGAAAGAGAGTTGTGATCTGAAACCCTGGAACCCAAAGAAGGAGTCAAAAGAAGGAATAATTTCAACCTAGAGGGAAGGATAGTATGATGGTTAAATTTTTTTTGTCAACTTGACTGGGCTAAGGGATGCCCAGCTAGCTGGTAAAACACTGTTTCTGGGTGTGTCTGTGAGGGTGTTTTGGGGAGGGATTAGCATTTGAATTGGTAGAGGAGTAAAGAAGATTGCCCTCTCCAATGAAGGTGGGCATCATCCAATCGGTTGACGTTCTGAATAGAAACAAAAGGTGGAGGAAGGGCAAATTTGCTTCAACTAGGACATCCATCTCCTCCTGCCCTCAGACATGGGGGCTCCAGTTTTTCAGGCCTTCTGACAAGGACTAAATTATATCATGGGATTTCCTAGTTCTCCAGCTTGCAGTTGGCAGACAGGGAACTTCTCAGCCTCTATAATTGCATGAGCCAATTCCTATAATAAATCTCCTCATATCTATCTATCTATCTATCTATCTATCTATCTATCTATCTATCTATCTATCTATCTATCATCTATCTATCTATCTATCTATCTATCTATCTATCTATCTATCTATCATCTCCTATTGGCTCTGTTTCTCTGGAGAACCCTGACTAATACAGGGGGCCTTCTGAGAGGGGCAAGATGGGGGCTTGCTGGAGAAGTTTGTGCATCTCGCCAAATCCCCTCACAAAATAGAATAATATAACAAAAAGGAGGTGGAGGAAAGAATGCTTATGAAAAGCCCACACTATAAAGAATAAAAAGTCTTAAATTTGACATCCTTGTTTTCCAAGAAATCTGCCATCTGCAACCCCAAATGATAAATAATTCAGACTTTGACTACAGAAGTGACACTTGGCAACTGGTGACTGTTTCTCTTAGCAAACAATCATAGGATAAATGGAATAAATGAGACCTGGATGGTGTCAACTTCCTAGCAGATGAAGTGGGTTTTAAAAATGAGGGTCAAGAAAACTTTCTTTCATGTATGTTGAATTGACCTTAAGTAAAAATAATTGGAATAAGTGAAGTCCAAACATCGTGTGTAACACATTTAGCTATTTGTGCTGTTTTGTCAGTGACCATCAGGGAGTGGTGGCGGGATGCAGTTTCCAAGTCCACCAGCGATTCCAGAGGGAAGCGTTCTCTCCCTGGAGAGCTCCTCTTTCTGTGCACTGTACCATCCCCCAACAACCTGACTCTCACCAGCGGACTACTCCATTGCCAAAGTGCAGTACTACGCTTAAAAAGCTAAGAGAAGTCACTGGAAAAAAAACATATTTCAGCAAACAAGCAATAATGTCATCGTTTTTATGTAAGAAACATCTTTGATTTTGTAAACCAGATTGTAGAAATCTGAATTCCCCTACCCCTTTCTGGTCTGTCTTGTATTTTTAAAGTTTCCTTCCAAATTTTTCCCCTAGTTAGGGATATAAAAACTACCTTGACACTTGGAAAGCTATGATGATTTATAAGCCTATAAATCTAAGCTTAATATCTAAACCAAGAGTTTCTAAAGCCTTACAGATTTTATTCTAAAGATGACAGCATGTCCTCCCAAACGGCTCCCTGTCACCAAGTGGATGAGAGCCTGACCTCTAAGGATTCAAGTTGGTGATGACGAGCTTCCAACTTTGCTCAAAAAAGTCTAAGTAAAGTTCAGGTACCGTGATCCAACACTGATAAAATAAGATGGCCTTTCTGATCACATGGCAGAAGCCGACAAGACGCTCAAGGTGCTCTGTATGCAGGTTGCAATGGTACTTGCTGCAAGTGTGATGTATAAGCAAAGAGAAACCTACCGATTTTAACTTAGTGGAACAAATATTGTGAGAATGGCATCAAAATCCAAATCAGACAATGGCTCAGATAGTTGGAGGAGGGGGACAAGTGCCATCGGGATGGTTTTATATAGTTCATTTTCTATATAAACAAATTTTGATGTGTGAGGATGTCAGTGCTGACAGACTGTTTCTATAGTAATATCCTAATAGCTTGGAGACCTCCTGGGGAAATTATTTCTCTCTCTGCTCTTTCTGGTAGTATGTGAAACCAATCACATCCAAAATAAAACACTGAGACCAGCACAAAATGTAAGCCCAGAGAGAAGAAATGTGTTATATGGCTACCTCCTGATCCTAAAGAAGAACTAGAAAATTGAGCCTGTTTTTTGCAGCAGGTTTTGTGCACTGATTTAAGCAGAAGATGGGGGAAAAAACCTCCTTTCTTCTTTTTTCTGTTGTTAGTGAACTTGAGAAAAAGACAAATATTCCCAACAAGAGCAGAGAATGGAGAGCCGTAATAGGTGAATCATTACCGAAGGCTCTTTTCCTTCTCCCAGCCTTCCCTTCTAGGTTAGAGCTTGAAATGTTTTTGTTTGTTCAGAAGCTCTTTTTGTAAAGTTCAATAATTATTTTAAGGGACTAGCTTCTAAATCTAATACAAATTAATAGAAACATTATTAATATACACAATATCCCCCATTATCGCTTAATGTAACTGAATTCCATTTTGGGTCCTTCAGTTAATTAAATCAGAACACTGCTAACAACAAAGCTTTTCCCAAAATAAGAATGGTGATGGCAGTTACTCTGTTCTGCTGCAATTGTTGCAGGTGAAAAGCAAGGAGAACACCCCTCCAAAAGACTGTTTATTTCATGTTTAAATTTAATTAAAGCCAATTCCTGTTTCCAATTGCCCTGCAACATCCAGAATTTCCAGTATAATCTTACTGTTTTGAACTCAACTCAAGAGGAAACCTAGAGATACTGCAGAGTTAGGGGTAGAGGTGGGACATTGTTTTCTTTTAAATCAGAATTAGGAACTGCTTCCTGCTTTTCCAATAATCTGGTGAATGAGAAGATGTCTAGTATAGATTGTCTGGTGGTAAGGTTATAGCAGGGACACATGAGTCTTTGATATAAATGATTTAGTCAATACTAGGTATAAATGTAAGCTCTGCATCTGATGGTGTAACTATAAACTGCAAGCAGTATAAAAAAAATGCAAGAGAATCCCTTGCTAATTACTTTGAAAATGCAAACTGGTCTTTTCAATGGCAAGAAAGACTTTGTTCTGTCTGAGAGAGACTAAGGAGGAGGAAATGAAGGAACCACTTCAGCCAACACACTGCACTTTTTTTTGTCCTAAACAGAATACACACGAATACATTAACAGCATGGGAGCAAGCTAGCAATGTCATTATCCACAGGAGTGTAGAAAGTGTGTGAAAACTTTTCGAGTCATTCAGGAAATTCGGGTTAGTACAAGAATACAAATAGCTCTTCCCTCCCCCAATATGCAGAGCATGAGCATCTGTGCGCTAATTATCAAGGCGTAGAAATACAGCCCTGGTATCAAGTACAGCCTATAAAAATGGACTCCAAACAAAAGTCATAGGAAATAATTTGTGGCAACACAGTTTAGCCTGTCACCAAGTAGAAAACTCGGCTAGTACCTTCTTGCACTTAAGCCATGAGACAAGAAAATCAAACTAAATGGATTTTATAAAATCCCTAAATGAAAGCTTACATCTCCTTCTTTGGGAAAGGCAAAGAAATAAGCCATTGACTTTTTTTTATCCCTAACTTAGTCAGCATCCAAAATGCAGTACAATGCAAGATATTTACCCTACTACCCTTTGCACAAACACAGATTTCCATAAAATCAATTAATCGTAGGGGCGTAAGGGGCCTTGGAGGTCATGAAGCCCAACCGCCCACCCAAAACTCCCACAGCCAGGAGATTATCCAGACTGTGTTCAAAAGCCTCCACTTGGGGAGCTTACCACTGTTTAAGGCAGGTCCTTCCACTGATGAAGAGTGACAGTTATTAGAATGTTCTAATATTGGGCTGAAATCTGCCTCCTGGTAATTTCCACCCACTGGTCCTAGTTTTGTCCTCTGAAGCATTTCAGTCTAACCCCTTATCATCACCATGACAACTCTTCAAAATATTTGAAGGCATTGAGAGCTTTCTGCACCCAGGCTGTACATTCCCAGTTTCCATACCTCTTCATTTAGAGATAGACCATTCATTCCCCCATGTCCATGACTATATCCTACTTGGTCAATGTCCATGTTAAAACATACTGACCAGAATATGATACAGAGGTTACATTTAGGCAAAGGCTTCTGCACTTTTCTGGGAACACACATTTTCCTACATGAGAATAAAAGTTTTGTTAAATTGCTCTCCCTAATAATGCCTCCTATCAGAAACATAGATGGTTGTACTCAACTCTGACATCCCAAGAGTAGAAGTTTTTCGTAGCAAACATTACATTATAAGTCTTCAGTTTAGTTCAACAAATGGTTTCAAGAACTCATGATATAGAAGGCTTTATGCTAGGGGATATGGAACAGACCAGATGTTTACATCTAGTACGAAAAATTAGACAAATGCACAAGTAAACTATAAAACAATATAGAAAGAGATAAGTGCCCTAAAAGATACATAAAAGATCATTAGATATGAAGGAAGAGGAAACTACGTCCTCGGAGAGGTCTAAGAAGGCTGCAGGGAAGATGGAGGAAGAGGTAGGATCCTCTTAAAGAGAGGAATCTTTAAGAGAAACATGTTGGGGGAGTGAGGGATTCCAAGATAGAATAGACCACTGAAAAAAAGGACTAAAGAAAGAAAAGAAAAGGGTATGATGCCTCCAGGAAAATAACAGCCCAATCAGACTGAATTGCAGAAGGCAAGAAAGGAAGGAATGGGATATAAAGCTCCAAAATCTGTTTGAAGAAGTTGGATGTTTTTTAACAAATGCTTATGAATTATGCTACTTACATAAATTTGACAAATGACCTAGTCATGGCTAATGACTTTTTTACTCAGCATGGAAATCTTTAAGATATTCATTTCCCTACTCGTTATGTATTCAAATAGAATTTGGCCACACAAAAACTAGAGGTATAGTATACATGAATATTTTCCCAAATACAATAACAGCTAACATATTTTACTTTATTTAGTACTATTCATATGCCCGGCATGGTACTAAATGCTTTACATAAATGAATACATTTAATATTTATCATGTTCATATGAAGTAGGAACTGTTATTTACTCCTTCTTCTAGAAGGAACAAGGCACAGAGAGGTTAAGAAACGTGCCCAAGAGCACACAGCCAGTAAGAGGTAGAGTTAAGATTTGAATTTAGAGTCTGGCTCAAGAGCTCATTTGCTACACAAGGCTGCCTCTCGCATTAAATATGTGGTTACTTAGTCTAACAACCGGTTTATAACCTTACTAATTCAGGCTTTTTAAAAGTTGTTTTTAGCCTACAGGATGAGTGAAACCAACTTTTTTGGTTTATATCTATCTGTTCATCTTCCGGAACACTTACACTATTTTGGATACTGATTAAGGGGCTTATTTAGCGTGCTGAATCCCAAGAACTCTGAATCATCATAGAAAACAAGTCATTCCTCTATGGCTAACCGAAGGAAGACTTGCCCGTGGTAAGAATATTTCTATAGATCATACACAATTCCCCTCACACCTCCTCTAAAGCAGCTTCCGTAATTAAGGGTAGACTAGTCTCTCCTAGCTGCCACCCCCTCCCTGCTTCCAGGATGGCTCACAGCTGAACAACTCCAGACAGATAAAAATGTAACCTGCTGTTAAAATCCCTCTGAAAGAAAATTCCACAGCCACCCCCAAGGTAACCAATCCCCTGCCTGACCACTTGGAGAGATGCCTATTCATCAAATGAGAAAGTTTATTTACATACTTGCAATGAGACGGCTCTGTCCTGATTTCCTCAGGGGCCCTCAGGTCCCTGAAAACCTGCTTTGTTCTGTGGCAGCTGGCACTGTTTCAGATTCTAGGATCACTTAATTGGGTGGTGACTTGTTTTCTGGTCCTGACTCCTGCCTCCAAGGAACTTGCTGAAATTAGCAGACCAGGCAGTGGAGACTTAGGGAAGTCCATCCCTCCAGAGGGAGCTGTTCTTACCATTGACCAAAGAGCTGGGGCGATGTGCAGAGCCACCGTGCACCAACCCAGCGAGGCTGGCCCTAAATCCTACACCTTCCTCTCCATGTCAGCTGCTTCTGCCCTGATTATCTGACCCGTCTTTTGGGGGGCTCACTTACTCTTCAAGTCCTCAGACACTTGCAGGGCTAGCCTACTGGGTAAGAGAGCCTCAAAGTCTGAACTTTCAAGAAGGTTCAATACTCTTGTAGTGAACACTCTTGTACAGATCCTCTGGGCAGCAGGTACCTCCCCCTCCTCCCAGTCAGCAAGGGTAAGAGCACAGGATAGTCACCTCTCCCTTCACTTCATACGTATGCCTACAAATTCTCCTGGTATTGCTAGATCGGGGAGTAATTATCCCAACACTAATGACTCCACTCAGAACACTCAAGTCTCAAATCGCCAGCCCCTCCTGACTCCAACCAGCCCCGGGCTATTTGTCAATTCGTGAGATAGGAGGATGCTTTCACTTCTCTACTCTTCATTCAGTTCTTCAACAAACATTTATCAAACACCTACCAAGTTGCCCAGATACTGCACTAAGTGCTCAGGGGCACAAAGAGGAGTAAGTCACTGCCCACATCTTCCAGGCACTCACAGTCCAGTGGGACAGGCTGATCATAAACCAGATTACTGATTTAGGGTGTTATACGTCCTATACCTGCAGTGATATGTTCACATGCTATGGTAATATACAGCAACAGTAAATAACTACCTGGAGAAGTTGGAAGATGTGAAATTTAAGCTGATCCTTAAGAGTGAATAGGAGTACGCCTGGAAGAGAGGGAGATAGAATATTCTTTTCAAAGAAAGCAACTTGAACAAGACACTAATATATAAAAATATATGCCATATTCAGAGAAGAGTAGGTCTGCTATGGTGGGCAAGGCTGAGGGGAGGAGGAGAGGGCCAGAGAGAGTAACTTGAAAGATAGGTTGTGACTAAACTGTGAAGGCCTCTCCAAGGAATTTGGTTTCATTCAGTGGGCCATAGGAATCCAGAAGAGCCAGGAGTTTTCCTCTGTGTTTTAGAAAAATCCCTCTGATTATGGAAAAAAATACAAAAGACCCAAGTACCTGAGGTAGAATAGTTGGTAAGGAGACTAGGTGCTGTTCCCTGGTTCTGCTCATCTCCAAGTGGGGAGGAGATTATGGGGAGAACTCAACAGCTGCCGTCAGAGATTGGAAGACGTGCACTGAGGGAGAGGGATCAGCCCCCTTCTCTAGAGTCTAAGAGTAGGACGAGGCTCCTTGGAATAGTGAGATTTCACCTGGAACCTCACCGTCCCGGGTGAGGTTTGGCACCAAGGATGGAAAGTGCTTATAATTGGTGCCATGACATGGGATTGGAAGGAATGATTGTTCTATGTTCCCCTTAGTCCATTTAGAATCACATATTATGCTAAGGACATACAAAAGGATTCCCATAAGGACTGCCCACTATGATCTTACTGCTCCATATGAGAAATACATTATATTTATTTAAATTTTGGGGTTAAGGGACAACATGGAGATTTGTGGCTAATATAAAATCCTGCTGAATGTTACTCAATGTACTCTGCAGGCAAGAAGGAAGCAGCAAAGCAAATGTTTATTAAACTCCTTTCATATGCCAGGGCCAAAGCCATAGCAAAGATCAGCTTTTATTTTGAAGGCCCTCTTGGTAGCTTGCCAGGATAGCCACCATTATTGATCACCTGCTTGGTGCCAGACTTCATACTAGCTGCCTTATTATATAATCTTCATCTGTACAAATGCCATATGAAGTAGGAATTATTATTCCTATTTTACAGATATTGAAATGGAAGCACAGAGGGTAAATAACTTACCTAAAGGCACAGTGCTGGAGGGTGGCAGAGATGGGATTGGATCACAAAGTCATCTACCTCCCAAGTCCCACGTCCTACCCTGAGCTGGGGAGAGGGGACAAGAGCTGAGAGGTCCTCTGACCAGAGCGCTGAGGCTGACGTGGAGCTGGGAGAGACAACAGATGCAGGGTGTGGCTCTGGGCAGCAATATTTTTAATACACTTTTTCTAAGTGAAGCTGCTTTCATTTCAGTATTTTCCCAACTATCTTTTAAGATAGAAAGAGGAATGGGTCACAGACCCTGGGGGGCCAAAGTGACTCACTTTCCAGCTCTGACTTTAGAGCCTCTTTCTTTGGGGAAACAACCCAGGCCAGCATCCCCTGAAGTGTGTTTGGGGATACATGAGGCTCCTGAGAAATGACTTGTCAAAAAAGTAAAAAACTCATTTAGTTTTGTGTAACGCCACAGTTCCAAAAGCTCACTGGACCACAGAGCCTTTTTTCCAAACGACACCCAGCACTGTGCAGAATTGAGTCCACAGAACACATGGTGACACAGGCTAAGGACCTCACCCAGCCCTCACTTCCCCAAGACAATCCCAGTGTCGAGGTGTGGATTCACCTCTCAGGTCATGATCTGACCAGAGCCTTCTGCAGGCAACGTGGGTGTGAAGAACTAGGAAGGGGCCACAGACTGATGCCTAATCAGGAGAGTCATCAACTCCTTTGATCCTCGGTTTCTTCATCTATGAATAAAGAAAGAATAGTGTTGTCTTGGGGATTCATGAAATAATGCATTGAATGGGTTTAATATAACTTCTTGAATAGTAACACGCAAGGAATGTTAGCTATTACTTCTGTAAGTCATATTAAATGCTGGAGGTGAAATTACATAAGACTTGTGAAAATACTTGTATAAACTCAATAATACCATATAAATGTCAATTATTAGTTGTTATTATCAGACACTTTCTAGTCTCTGCAGAAGGCTGCAGTTCAGTGAAGTCCTCTGTGTGCACAGAAAACACCCAGTTGAGGAGGGATTACTCAGCTTGTTAAGGCTTCATTACTCATGTGGCCCTGACCTGCCATGGAAAGAAACAGAAATCCTCCTTTTCCTCCCTCTATAAATAGAAATTATCTTTCAAAAGGCCACTTCCTTTTGGAGTAAGAAGCGAAGCAGAGAAAGCACTTGGGTAGGGGGCTTTGCAATCCATAAAGTGTAAGAGAACAAAGAACATTGATGTAGATCATAAGAAAGTTTTAATACAGTAATCTGCAAAGATCTTTAAGATTTTTTTCTTCAGGTGCAGTTTCTAGCTAACTGGTCATATACTTGAATTTCAGATATCATATAAAAACTAGAGGTACTGGGAAATAATCCATTGTGTGACTATTCCACTGTGTGCCAGGCCTGGAGCTTCTGGATGCAGCTGGTGAGCCCTTGTCTCCTACATCGGTCTCTGAGAAACAGGTTTCCTATGCGAGCAGGAGCTTTGTGAATGTTTCCTTTTCCATGTCTTATTTACTCATCTGGAATCTCAGAGGAAGTAGGTGACACTCAACATAAGTCTAGCAGGTTGGGGCCCAGCAGGGTGGGATCCAGACACCAGAAAGAGTTTAGTATCCTTCCCGAAGAGGCGAAGAGGCTAACTGCCTACTGAGGTGCCCAGAATGTGCTGGAAGAAACTGTCCTAACACACTGTGGACATGTGTGCACATCTGGCTGTGGGTGCTTGATACTTAAGCATCACCCACCACCCAGAGACTCTATCCCCTGGTCCCCCAGGTGCATGTGTAGGGCATGAACACAGAAACAAGAACCCCTGCTCCAGTCCTCCTGTTCCTAGATTTCTTCTCTCGTCTCCTGTCCTCTCTGCTCCCCTCCACCTTCCTCGCTGTCTTTCTCCCTTTGCCCAGGAGAAAACGTCTTACCTATGATAATGCTTTCTAGTTTACAAGGCAATTTTACAGTTGCCCTGACACATGGGCTTGGGAGCCCAGGGAGATGAGTCTGTGTGTGAATCTAGCTCAGGCATTCACTGACTATGTGCCCTTGGACAAGGTTGATCAACTTTTCTGAGAACTGTAAAAGTCCAATAAGAATACCTACCTTGAAGAATTGTCAGGAAAATTAAGTGATCTAATGTATTAGAGCATTTTCCACTGCAATTGGCATGGAGAAAGTACTCATTATGTAGCAGTTATTACTATTAGGCCCATTTTAGTTAGGCGCTAATTGCACCATTTTACATAAGAGAAAAGGAAGGCATAAAAGGAGGATGGGATTGCCCAAGGCCATTTAATTAATAAGAAACAGAACTAGACTTTGAACCCAGGGTACTCGACTCCCTGGACACTTTCACCACACTGCTTCATGGCTCTTTTGACTTTTATTTTTTGATTCATCCTCCACACAGTCCAATAAATGTATTTCTTAGTAACACAGAGAATGATTCTGCTATGAGATTTGCTTTATTTTCTGGCTCTGATGACCAAGAACTGACATGATTCCCATCATCCTACAGTGGCCAGGAAATTGTGGTCTGACTTGGACAACTCATGGCTTTACACAAGAATATATGTACATATGTATATATACACATATGTATGTGTATATTTGTATATTAAAGTACAAATTTTTTTTGTCTAAGAAAATTGTAGGTAGGTTAAGTATGGAAAATCTGCAGTGACATTCAGGGGACATTTAAGAACAAAGCAGAGGCCATTCAATGATGTGAGAGGAAAGAGAAAATAAATTCAGTCTCCATGTGATTCCAACTTTGCTGCAGCATTGCTGACTCAGTGTTTTCATTTCTTCAAAGACATATTTTGCAGTAGCTCTTTTATTTAACAAGCCAGCTTGTGCTTAGTCTTTTATAAATACAAAAGAAGAATACAATTTTTTTAAAGCAAGAACACACAATAATACTGAAAAGTGCTGAGGAATCATCATAATTTGGTACAATATATTTGATGTATAAGAAAAAAACTTTTCTGAGTACAGTTTGGATAGTTATCTTAGAATTTGAGAAAATACACATAAACTACTAAGACATTATCAAATATAGTCATGTTGAGAAATCAGAGAACTTTACTAGAACCGAAATAAAGACTCATAAAGAAAATCTACCTTTATTACAACCTGCCTTGCAAACTAGACGGGAAACTTCTTTCAGGCGAAACTAATAGCCCTTAAAATGCATTTTATTAATACTGGACCCATTCAAAAAACATCAAAATTGAGAATTTTGGGGGTTGTAGGTAGTTTCCTTGATCCTCTGGAATAGCCCCAGCGTTCTCCAACCTGGGGGTCCTTAGATCTGACTTTCCAAAGTTCCCAGGTCTTAGTGGCTTGTTATTGTAAGGATGGGAAAGTCCAGGAAATACAAAAGCATCTCCATGGAATCACTGTAGAAATGAGTCATTTCACCAAAAGTAGAATTTTATTTCCTATAATAATATACTTTAAAAAAAATTAAGACTATTTTTCAGAGCAGTTTCAGGTTCATGGCAAAATTGAAGGGAAGGTACAGAGATTTTCCCATATACCCTCTGCCCCCACACATGTATAGCCTCCCCCATTATCAACATCTCCCACCAGAGTGGTAAATTTGTTACAATTGATGAACCAACACTGACACATCATAATTGCCCAAAATCCATAGTTTACATTAGGGTTCACTCTTGGTGTTGTACATTCCATGGGTTTGGACAAATGTATAATGACATGTATCCATCGTGATATTGTACAAAGTATTTAGTACCCTAAAAATCCTCTGTGCTCTGCCTATTCATCCTTCTCCTTCCCTCCCACCATGATTAATCACTGATCTTTTTACTGTCTCCATAGTTTTGCCTTGTCCAGAATGTTATAGTTGGAATCATACAGTATGTAGCCTTTTCAGATTGGCTTCTTTCACTTAGTAATATGCATTTAAGTTTCCTCCATGTATTTTCAGGAGTGATAGCTCATTTCTTTTTAGCACTGAATAATATTCCATTGTCTGGATGTACCACAATTTATCTATTCACCTCCTGAAGGATAATAATATACTTTTAATCACAAACAGTGCAAATAATATGGAAATAGGATGCAATGTATAACCTCTCAGAGTTTTAGGGTCTAAGACCTAAATCATGTTACAGTAGAAAGCTATGAGGAGATGGGTTTAAATCTTGGCTCTACCATTTACGAGCTCTGTGTTTTTGCAGCAAACATTTATCCTCCATGAGCCTTTGTTTCCTCATTTATAATCTGGGAACAATAATACACACCTCAGAGATGCTATGAAGAATGGGTAAAACAACATGCATAAGAACTCACAGCATGGGCTGGACATACAATAAGAGTTATTAAAATGTTGGTTGAATCTGAATATGAATTGAACATGAAGCTAGTCATGTCCAGTCCTTGAGGGCAAATATATATGGCTTCCAATGCCCTTGCTGCCCCCACCCCCACCCCAAATCTCTGGAGTAACAGTCAGAGAATAGTGAGTTTCCAATTCATCTGACTGATCTTTCCTTCAGAAAAATCTCAAAATTCTTCTTGGATATAACTTCATTCTCAGAAAGTAAAGAATCAAGTATTTCCTTTGAAAGCACTAGTTTCCAAATATGAGGGGGAGTTATTATTTTTTTATTTTGTTTTAAGGAGGGCAATCTTTATTAAACTGAAATTTTAGGTTGAAGCACAATCTGTGTCTATGTATGTGATGGTGAAGGTGTGTGGGTTTGGAATGGGGTAGGGTCTGGACTCCAGCCAGCTTGCCTTCTCTCCAACAACTGACCTCCACATACCCTAAAAGCCCCCAACATAACTCTCAGAAATCTCCAGGATGGTTTGAAAACTTCTGTGCTAAAGGGATAAATAAGACTTCCCATTCTGTCGTAGCAAAACTGTCAGGAATATCCTGCTACAGCACTCATGACTGTGATCCTGCTCTTTCATTAGCCACATGAAAATATACATAATCCTGGGAAAATCAGGATGTTCAATACCATTAGGGTCACCATCTGTTGAGAAGTCACAACCAAATAGAGATCCGCCCCCTTATTTCATTTCAAATTCTTGTGATCTTTAAAACCATTTTGGGTCAGTTACTTAACAAAGGCTCAAGATGGGATTTAATTTAACCTAACTTGTTTGCCCATCCTTAGTATTAGTTTGGTGGTAAGTGAAATAAATAGAAGTCTCATAGGGTATTTCTGATTTGTGCATAAGAGAGCAAAACTGAAAGATTCAATATTCTGTGGGTTTAAATTCATCTAATGGTTAGCACCTATTTGCAGACATTCTCCAAAAGACTATAAAGAGACATACAATCTGTTTGGGTCTAAACTGAGCCAAGTGGGCATACTGACATGAGAGCATTCTAGACGAGGCCTTGCCCTGGTGTCGAGTTTACTTCAGTCTCCCAAGCGGAAGGAATAAAGAAAGTACAGTGCTTTAATTTGGGGCTATTTATACACCTTAGTAATTACACATGTGAAAGCAATGTCTTTAGTAAGAAAGTTCTGGCTAAAACCAGTTTTAAGGCTCTGGATAATAGCTTTCCAGTAGCTATTTGTATTTCTCTTCAGACTGACTATCAGTGGTATTTTTATTTACAGCAATATGCTCCACATAGTTAAATCTAAGATTATTACATTTCAGAAAAGAGAATGACCCTCTTTATTTGGTTGGAAGCAAACAGAAGGATATCTGTAATAACCCTCTGTAGCCCTAAACCTTTTCCCCAGCACCACATATAACAGTTAAACCATTTTAACTATCGAGTGAAAGTGACTACACAGCACTTTGAAATTTAAGCTCTTCTTTTAAATAATATATATTACTATTTTCACTCATAAGTTCATTTCCATGCAGATCCTATTTATACAAGGCAAGCGTTAATAACACACAAGCTACACTATTTCCTACACAGAGTGTTATCCATTAATATAGCTTGCTTCAATCTCTTGGAAAATGGGCCTTTTCAAATCAGCAAGTGGCTTCTAATCTAATAAATTCAGATCAGTCTGAATTTATTACATTCTGCTCTTTTTTTGCCCTCCTCCATCTTAAAGCTTTAACTAAAGAGGTTTATTGAGTCCCAGACTTTGTGTTTGCTCTTGGAGAGATGCAAGAAAAATTCCTGAAAGAATCATGTTTTCCTAGTTGTGAGCTGTAGAAAAACAGAACGTGTGGGGTTGTGAGACACTGAGAAGGCTAACTTGGAAACAGAACCTGCTGCTTGGCCTTATGGCTGAAAATCTGAAAGTGCCAATATTCTGTTCGGAACGGGTGGCTGAGCTTCATAAATATCCACGCTGTTGTGTGATTAGCCACAGAAAGGAGGAACTGTGAGTCACTGAAATGCAAGCAAATTAAAACAAACAAATAAATGACACCCCAGAAAAAACAAAACTGTGATTCAGTGTAGTACGCAGGGATAAAATGCTGTTTCATTGCCAATGGCCACAGATTACACTCCAGTGATAGATGGAAAGTTTATGAATTCATAAGACAGGACTCAGATTCAAGAGGAAAGACCAAGCACATGCATCGACCTACCCTTCCTCCTTTTATGTCCTGTTGAAATGGGAGAAAAGTTATTAGTTTTTTAAATGAACCTATAACAATGCTGGCAAGAAAGGAATCAAGCAAAGGAAGCAGGAAGAGAGAAAGCAAATGTGATCAAGTGAATAAAGAAAACACAGTAAGGAAAACAGCACTTCAAAACTACAGTGCTCAATGAAACTGCAAGATGTAGGTCAACTAATACAAAAAGCAGGAACGGGACCTGGAGCACTCATCAAGATAATTAATAAAGAACTGAATGCACAACAGCTAAGCCAATTAGCCCCTTGCGATTTTCAGAGTTATAATGGATGACTTTTATACACCTTAGCAATTACAGATGTGAAAGCAATGTCTTTTGTAAGAAAATTTTGGCTAAAATCATAGTTTTAAGGATCTGGATAATAGCTTTCCAGTAGCTATTTATTGAGGACTTACAAAAAGCCAGATAATCATCAAATCTTCATAACAACTCTCTGAAGCAGGTATGTTACCGCCCAAAAAGGGGGTTTGTCTGCCCACTGCAAGACATGCCAACAGTCAAGAGGCAAGGTGGTAGGAGAGAAAAGACTTTTTATTACAGCTTGCTAGCAAGACTGAAGATGACCAACTCATGTCTGAAAGAACCATCTTACAGAACAAAGATTATGGGCCAGTTATATATGGGACTGGTCTCCAGGTGGGCGAGGCATCTGGTCTCCTGGTGGAGGCATCCATCTGACCTCCAGGTGGGGGCAGATATCTGGTCTTAGTTCCTGAATAGTCTTTGGTTTTACTGGATATGCATCAGAGACCAGAGCAATGCCCTATATCCTGATCTTTCAGTTGACCTTGATGATGGCTATCAGTACTTAGACTCTCTGCTGGGGGGTCATCACATTCCTAAGGAACTCAAAAGAACAAAGTTATCAATTTATAGCAGCTAGGAGGGGCCATAAAATCTACAGAGCATGTCTGGGCTAGTTAATCAGAGGTCATTCAAAGTTACAATAGGGTTTCTTTTCTACAGTATGGCTTTCCTTATGTCAACCTTGTCTTGAGCCAGTATCAGGTATTATTATTATCCTTATTTGTTAAATAAAGAAACTGAGGCACAGAGAGCTTAAGCAACTTATTTGTGGTCACATGGCTAATAAGAGATAGAATGGGAATTCAAACCCAGCAACAGTTTGGCTCCAGGAAACACGTTCCTAATAGCCCTGCCATACTATACTGCCATACAAGGCCAGCTGAAAACTGCTCCTTTATGAAATTGGGAGCTTTAGATTCAGGATGACAGACTGAGCCAAGCCGCAGCCTTACCTTCCTGCACTATCCCCAGAAATAACAGCAACAAAAAATTTTTAGTGTTCATTTCTACAGTGAAAAACAAGGAATGCCTTCATAGGACCAGAAACTTTGAGGACTCCTGAAAGACAGAGGTCAAATGGGACTAGATTAAAGAAGAAAACCACAAACCAAAGCACATGAAGAAAGGATTACTGGAAAAAAGAGGAAGGAGGCCAAAGGTGCTTGAAGCCCAGATGTGGCAGTTACTGGGGAGAGGAGCAGGACTTGTGGCAGCTAAGAGACAAGTGCCTCACCCTGCGCTAAGGCTCTGCTGTGAGCAGCAGAAATGCTGGCCCCTGGTGAGAACTATGACTGCAGGCACTTGGGTCATGGACACAGAGCAAAGCCCTGGGTAGAAGGAGGAGAAACAAGTATCCTCTATACCCAGAAACCTGTCTGCATCCTCCAGATATAAGCACCTGCCCCTCCTTCAGTCACTGGAGAGTATACCTCATCAGATAGTACATGCTGACCCTCTCCCCAAAGCAGTCTTCATAGATGGGCTAACAGGGGAAGCTTGAATCTGAAGAATGCAAAACCACAAGTCACCAATATTTGATTTAGAACATCACTAAACATAACAAATGGAAGCACTTGCATCCTGAGGAAATAGAGCAAACAGAATAAACCTTTAGGATAGGTATAAATAATACCCTCAAAGACATAAAAGTGAATACAACATCCATAAAGTGAACCAAATGTAGATCTTGAAAACTAAGAATTTGATCATTTAAATCAAAAAATAAAAATTCAATAGCTCAGCTAAGTAGGAAAATGGACAATGGAAATCAAATTGAGTGAGATGATCAGACTGAGGAATTCTTCCACAACTCAAAAGGGCAAAGAGATTGAATGTACAATAAAAAGAAGTTAAGAGGTTCAAAGGTTAGGCTCAGAGGTTCCAACATTTATCTAATTATTATCCCAGGAAGGAGATTATATAGTATCGAAGGGAAGAAATATTCAAGACAACAATGGAAGAAAATTTTCTGCATGAAGACAGGAGTCCTCAAGATGAAAGGGCCCACTAAGTGCCAAACAGGATAAATGAAAAAGACACAATATGGTGTATACAGTCGGCCCTCTGTATCCAAGGGTTCTGCATCTGCAGAGTCAACCAACTCCCGATTAAAAGGCCTACAATGGTTGTGTCTGTACTGAACAGATATAGATTCTTTTTTCTTGTCATTATTCCCTAAACAATACAGTATAACAACTATTTACATAGCATTTACATTGTATTAGGTATTATAAGTAATCTAGAGATGATTTAAAGTATATGGGAGGATATGCATATGTCATAGGCAAATATTACACCATTTTATATATGAGATTTGAGCACCCACGGATTTTGGTACCCTTGGGGGTTCCTGGAACCAATTCCCTGCAGATACTGAGGGACAACTATATTCAGAATTCCAAAGATAAAGACAAAATCTCAATTGCTTCATAGAGGGAAAATATTCTCATTCCAAATAAAGGAATAAGAATTAGATTAACATAGGCCTTCTCATCACCCACAATACATATAAGAAAGTTTTGGTGGGGCTATCTCTTAAAAATTCATATAGGAAAATTATTTTGAACCTAGAATTCTATGCTCAGCAAACTATCATTCAAAAGTGAACCAGAATAAAGACATGTTTTGAACACATAAGGAATCAGAACTTTTTTTTAACCTATGAATTCTCTCTCAATGAATTCCTAAGCTGTACTTCAGCAAAACAAAATAAGCAATCAAAAAATGAATCCAAGAGTTTGATCAAAAAAAGCAATGATAAGCAAAAACAATAATGTAAATAATACTATAATAATATATACTATGTCATTATATGTATCATAGTGTATATAAGTATAATTATAATATATAAATATTATATAATATCTATTACAGTCATGTGCTGCATAACAACATTTCAATGATGGACCACATATATGATGGTGATCTCATAAGACTTGTACCATATAGCCTAGGTTTGTAGTAGGTTATGCCATCTAGGTTTGTGTAAGCAAACTCTATGATGTTTATACAAGGACAAAATCACCTAATGACACATTTCTCAGAACCCATCCCCATTGTTAAGCAATGCATGACAGTATATACATATATAGTATATAGATATTGATTAACAATGATATTGATAGAAAAATATGTTAATTACTATTAAATTTTTAAGCTCAACCCCCAGAAGATCAGAAATGTAATATAAAGACTGTAAAATTTCTAAACCTTAGGATGGAGGTAGAAATGGAACAGGAAAATGAAAGAGCAAACAGAGGAAAAAAGTTTTTAAAAGTATGGCAACTAGAGGGGTTGGCCTGGTGGTGTAGTGGTTAAGTTTGTGCACTCCCCTTCAGTGGCCTGGGGTTCATGGTTTCAGATCCCAGGCGTGGATCTACACACCGCTCATCAAACCATGCTGTGGTGGCATCCCACATACAAAATGGAGGAAGATTGGCACAGAGGTAAGCTCAGAGACAATCTTCCTCAAGCAAAAAGAGGAAGATTGGCAATGGATGTTAGCCTGGGGTCAATCTTCTTCACCATAAAAAAATATATATACGGCAACTAGAAAACAAAATAAGACGGCAGGTAGAATAAATCCAAACATATCACTAATCACAATAAGTATGAATGAGTTTTAAAAACTTTGAAAGAAAAGACATTAATCTAATGAGAAAAAAAAACAGGAAGAGAGATTATAACAATAAGAATTTGGAAACTGGAAACAGAAAGGTTAATGGTTACTGACTTAGCATACCTGAGACTAAAACAGCTGAGGATTCAGCTGAGGGATGGGTTACCATATGGAAACCAGAGAGTCAGTTAAAGTCTAGGTACATACAGAATCTTGAGACCCGTTGTCTGGTTCCCAGCTGGATCCCAGAATATTTTCAGTGATGCTTTTACCCTCCAGATAGAACACTACGGGAATTTTCTCTGGGAAATAAGAACAGCCCCAAAGAACAGACCTAAGGATACTGGCATCAGGAATTCTCCAATTCAACTGCCTGGTCAGTCGCCCTGCTGGGAGGCCAACAGTCAACAAGTCCCAACCATGTTCACACAGCTTCCCAACAGCTTTTTAGTGCCCCATTCTTAAATGAGCATAGAACCAAGGATCAGTATATATCTGAGGAAACCTAATAGGAAAGATCAAAATCACATACAGAATAAAGAAAGTTGGAGGAAACAGTCTGTTTTAAAGAAAATTTTAAAGACTACTATCATTAATATTCTCAGAGAAATAAAAGAAAATATTATATCCATAAAATAAGATTCGGATGCTTTTAATAAGGAGCATTCAGAGCAAAAAGATGTCGTAAAATTCAATATATGATGGATAAATATTAGAACACTGGGAACAAAGAGAAAATTCTAAAAACTTTCAGAGAGTAAAAACGGGTTGTATGCAAAAAAATCAAAATTGCATCAGAATCCTCAATGGGAAACTGGAAACTTGAAGAGAATGGAGTAATGTCTTCAAAAATTCTGAGGAAAATGGATTCCAACACAGAATTAATTTCACATCCAGTTAATTATCAATTAAGTATGAGGGTAGAATAAAGATGTTTTTAGAAATGTAAGGTGTCAAAACTTGTATCCCATGCACTGCTTCTCAGGAAGCTACTGGAGGAGGTGTTCCTCCAGAATGAGTAAGTGAAATAAGAAATAATATACAAGATTCTGGAACAGGGGACTCAACCGAAGTGAGGTGAGGAAATTTCCAAAATGATGGTGAAAGGAGACCCCAGGATGATAGCTATGCAACAAGCCTAGGAAGAAACACATCCAAATTAGAGAAGTTGGAAATTTCCAGTAGAGAATTCTGCAAAAGACAAAACTGATGGCATAGTACATGTGCTCAAATATATATCAAAAGGATATTTAAACAATTAACAGAAAGTTTGGATATAAATTACAGATAAATATATTTAAAAACTAAAATAAAAAAGGAAATGAATAACTCCAGGGAGAGCAAAAAGATGTGCAAGAGAGCTTTGAATAAAGTTTACATGGTCATAATCATAAAAATATAACATTGATCTAACAAAAATCATGTATAAGTTCATTAAAAAGATAAGAGGAATGAAAAACTGTTTGGAGAATTGATAAAATAATAATAAATCTTCAATTACCATTATGAAAGATCAACAGATAATGCCCCAAACTAAAACAGAAAAACCAAGAAGTGGCAGTAAAACATGTTTGTTATTTAATAAACTCTTTAGAGAGCTATTTGACCCTTAATCGGAAAGCAGAAACAACCACTTGGAGAGAATCGTACTACTTTGATAAAAAATAAATTTTTAAAGACTCACACCTACCTACAAAGAAATGAGAACTAAACTAGCAACAGGCTTCTCATTAACAACACCGGATACTAGAACACCAAGTTGCAACACTTTCAAGGATCCAAGGAAAATAATTTTCTATCTAGAATTTTATATCTATCTGAACTGTCAAATATTGTGAGAATAAAATAAAACACTTTCAGCTGTGTATGGATTCAGAAAGTTTATATTCATGCATCCCATAAGAAAACTATTTCTCCAGAAAAAACTTCAGCAAAACAAAAAACAAATGCAAGAAAGACTACAACACAAGATACAAGGAACCAGTTTTGTTTTTTTACAGCAAAAATGAAAACTTGACTTGGTAATGAAGAATATTTTAATATTGTAAATGTTATTTTTATTTGGGTTTAAATTTTTAGAACCAATCTACAGATAAATCAAGGACTGTTGAATTATGTTAAAGTTCATATTGTAAATGTTATAAACTTTGACTATGAAAAATAAGAATATAACTTTTTTTAAAAGCAGAAAATTTAAGGGATTGTGGTTGAGATACTATATGTACTAAATTCCTCATCTTTCATAGTTAAGAATTAAAAGCTGCCATCCAAATTATGAATTATGAATCATAAATATTTTATTTAAATTATAAAGGAAAGCACCAGATGATATAAAACAGAAGTGGTTAAAAATAGTACTAGTACGTCCTTTGAGAAATGGAATTAGAGGTAGGGAGAGACAACAATTATTATTTTTCATTTTATATACTTTTTTCCTTATGGTTTGAATACTTTTACTCTGCTGCTATGGTCTGAATGTTTGCGTCCCCCACAAAGTTCACATGTTGAAATCCTAACCCCCAAAGGTGATGGTATTAGGAGGTGGGGCCTTTGGGAGGTGCACAGGACATGAGGGTGGACTCTCACAGATGGGATCAGTGCTCTTATAAAAGAGACCCCACAGAGCTCCCTCATCCTTTCCACCACGTGAGGACACAGTGAGAAGTCTGTAAGAGAGCCCTCACCCAGCCACATCGACACCCTGAGCTCAGACTTCCACCCTCCAGAACTTTGAGAAACAAATTTCTGTTGTTTATAAGCTACCCAGTCTATTGTATTTTTTTATATCAGCCTGAATGGACTAAGACATATGCTTAGATAAAACTTTAATTTTTATAAAAGACTAGCTTAAAATGAGAAAATAAAATGAAGGTGGGCCCTCGCCAATAGGGAATTGGTAGTATATCCTCCAACAGATAGTAACGTATTCATGCAATGGAATCCTGGCCCTCATGGAATGATGTCCACAATGTGATGTTGCTTAAAATGTTTTTCATTCATTTATTCAATCAGTACTAATCAAGAGACTATTATGGGCCTAGAACTGTGTTAAGTACGGGGTATACATTGGAGAATAACAGTTCTTATGGAGCCTATAATCTGGTGGGGAAGATAAACATAAAATTAAATGTATAGTTACATTAGGACTTCTATACAGAGACTGAGTCCTAAGAAAAGGCCTCTCAGCTGCAGAAAACAAACATGTATTATGATCAGTTTTGTGTTAAAATATTAGATAAATGTAAAATATGCCTTATGGATGTAGCTTTATGCATATATAGAAAGAGGACTGGAAAGATGTACACCAAAAGTTGGAATCGAGAGCAGTAGGTGGAAGAAGCAAAAAAGCTTCATTTTTTACTTTCTACATTTGTTTCAGGCAAATATTAACTTCACAATTTTTATAATTTCAAAATTAAAATTAACACAAATTTGGAACCGGCCTGGTGGCATAGCAGTTAAGTTCACATGTTCTGCTTTTGCGGCCTGGGGTTCGCAGGTTTGGATCCCAGGCGCGGACCTATGCACCCCTCATCAAGCTATACTGTGGCAGGTGTCCCACATATAAAATAGAGAAGATGGGCACAGATATTAGCTTAGGGCCACTCTTTCTCAGGAAACAGACGAGGATTAGCAAGAGGTTGGCTCAGGGCTAATCCTCCTCACCAAAAAAACAAAACAACACACAAATTCATAGTAAAAATAAGCAGAACAGGTTAAGAAAGTGAACAGTTGATATAGATGCTATTCATCACTTCTGAAAGAAAAAAAATAAAACATTTTCCCCATGGATAGAGAGTTGCTAGTATTACATTCTTATAAAAAGGAAGAATGCTATTATTTATTATAATTTATTATTAATAAATATATTAGCAAGCAATTAGCCACAGGGGCTTTCTAAAGTGTTAATTTACAGTCCTTTAAATATATTGAGTTACCTAGGCATTGATTGCTTTTTTTTGTATCATAGGCCTCTTGTGCTTTAATTAAGATAATTTTTTTATGGGACAACTCAGTATTTTGCAATTATTTAAACTCTAATAATTCAATTTACTTAAATACAACAAACTTTTGACGAGAGTCTGTATGACAGGCCTTTGCAAAGACCTGAGGGACAAAGATGAATAAGACAGGAAAGCAACTCGAAGGAAATTCACAGGGGACTCTCGATGTCTATATAAGGATCTCACCATCTATTGACAGCCCTGGGAATCTTTTACAATTAGCCTGTGGTTCTTTAACATCTTCTCATTTCTGTTCCACATTATAGGTTACTTTTCAAGGTAGCCAGGAGTCATGTGGCTCTTTTGGTTAATGGAGGTCTGAAACGTGGCCCTGGAGGCATAAAACACTGTTCTAATATCTGATATTGCACTCTTTTCTGGTGAGCGATATCAACAACTGAAATTAGAGTTCTGCCGTGCCCAGAACCTGGATGTGACCCCATTTGTGTGTACCAGTTTTACAGTTGTCACATTCTCATTCCCAGCTGGATCTGCAGATTAGATACACCAGCTCTGTGTAGGTGGAATATTGGCTCTCTCTCCTTAAGGCTTCTCCTTTGCATTGATTTGAATTCAGCTGCAGATCTCTATCAGGTGACTATGAGCAGGTTTAATTGCTCTTACATAGTTCACTATCACTGGAGACCAAAAATGTCCAGCACCAGGTTTGTACCTTTCTTTATGGCACTCAGGGTATCATTTATTAATTTATATATTTAAATGTCTATCTTCCCCCTCTAGACTGTGAGTTCTGTGAGGGCAGGGGACCTGTCTTACTATTTTTTCTTTCCTTAGTACTGTGCAAAATGTCTGGAAATAAATTTTTGATTAATAAGTGTTTAATGAATAAAAAAAGAATAAGATTACTTAGTAGACAGTCCACCCTGCAGGTATGATATGAAATATTTCTCATTTCCATATACATTCATCCCTATTTCCCCAAGGTACTGAATCTTTGACTCAGTATTTGAAGAGCATCTGTGAGAATCTGGCCTTAATAATAGTAGCAACATTAACTGATTCCTTTTTATATTCCAGACCATGTGTGTGTGTGTGTATTTATTTATACATTGTGTTATTTTATCTTCATAACCATTTTATCACCACTGCACAGGTGAAGACTCAAGGCCTAGAAGTAACGTGCCCCATGTTGAGATACAGCACACTGAAGGGTAAACACAGGATTTGAAACCACACCCTTTTGTCTTTAGAGCCTAAGCATTTAACCACTGTGTTATACAAAAGGTGGAGTTCCCAGGACTGTGGGAGGAAACAGTAAAGACGTGTTAATCTCATGAAGTGGTAGAGAGGCAGGGCAGTTTAGAAAGGCGTGGCTATGACTGGAATGCTAATCTTTGGGTTAGGTAGAAGTTAATTCCAGTAACATGGAATTCCTTTGCTTTGAATGACTTGAAAAGGCATTCCATTATGTTTCTCAGGCAGCATTTAGTCACTTATCATTTATTTACATCATGGGAATAATTACAACTCATTTTGTAATTTGTACAAATATGCATAATGAATTATTTAAAATATTTAGACCCGTGATTATGGCACGTAATTATAATTTTTTACAAGGGTTGATAAAATTAATCTTTTATTTTTTTATAATGTCTTTTTAAAAATCCTAATGTTTAATTATTAGTATTTTCTTTTCTTTCTGTTTAACATTCTAAGTAAATCTCGTTTCCCTTCTCATGGAAGTGTTTTTAGAGCTTTGGCATCAGAAGGCCTGGGTTTATATCTTGGTTCTGCCACTCTCTAGTTATGTGACACATGTTGGACAGGTTACTTAACCTCCCTAAGCTTCAGATACCCACATGTAAAGCAGGAAGGAATCCTAACTTGCCAAGTTCTTTGAAAAGAAGAGACAAAGCCCCTAGGTCTGGAACCTAGTAATGATGATGACAGTAACACCAACCTTTATTGAGTGCTTACTACTTGCCAGACACTTTTCTGAATGCTTTATATGAATAAACTCATTTACTCCATAAAAAGCAGCTAGCAGTAGTCACTGTAATAGTGCTCAGTTTGAGGACTGAGCCCCTGCCACCATTTCCCTATAGGAAACACAGTGATGGAAGGTTTTAAAAGTCCTTGTAACTCCTTGGTATTTACCCAAATGAGTTGAAACAGGTTGACGCAAAAACCTGCACACGAATGTTTAAAGCTGCTTTGTTCATAACTGCCAAAAATTAGAAGCAACCAAGATATTCTTCAGTAGGTGAATGGATAAACTGTGATACATCCATACAATGAAAATAATTTTCAGCATTAAAAAAAACTATCAACCACAAAAAGAAATGGAGGAATCTGAAATGCAAATTGCTAAGTGAAAGAAGCCATTCTGAAAAGGCTACATACTGTGTGATTCCAACTACATGACATTCCGGGAAAGGCAAAACTATGGAGACAGTAAAAAAGAGCAGTGGTTGTCAAAGGTTCAGCAGGAGGGAGGGAGGGAAGGATGAACAGGTGGAGCACAAGGGATTTTTAAGGCAGTGAAACTATTCAGTATGATACTGTCTGTAATGGTAGATACATGGCATTATACATTTACAAAAACCCATAGAATGTACAGAGTGAACCCTAAAGTAAACTATGGACTTCAGTTAATAATAATGTATCAATATTAGCATCGACTCATCAATTTTAACAAATGTTTCACACTAATGCAAGATGTTAATAGGGAAAAATTTGTATTTGGAGGGTGGGGACAGTAGTATATGGGGACTTTGTACTATCTGCTCAATTTTTCTATAAACCTAAAACTGCTCTAAAAAATAAAATCTGGGGGCCGGCCGGGTGGTGCAACGGTTTAGTTTGCGCTTGGCAGCCCAGGGTTCGTGAGTTCGGATCCCGGGCTCCGGCTGATGCACCGCTTGTCAGCCATGCCTTGGCAGCGTCCCATATGAAGTAGAGGAAGATGGGCACGGATGTTAGCTCAGGGCCAGTCTTCCTCAGCAAAAAGAGGAGGATTGGCAACAGATGTTAGCTCAGGGTTGGTCTTCCTCACAAAAAAATAAAATAAAATCTGTTAATTTGTAAAAACATATCAGATTGTAAACTTTAAAAATATATTCTAGAGTTCTTTCAGAGAGTTAATAAAAATACTTTTTTTCCTGAAAAATGTCTTTGTAAAACACTAAAAGTTGGGAATTATCTTACTTAAATAAGATTAGACATAATTGAGTTTATTACTATGTTATTACTGCTGCTTTTTCACCCACACACATAAACACGCATTCTCCAAAAAAAAAAAGAAGAAGAAGAAGAAACGAAAAGAAAGAAAAAGTTATTCAGAGACTAAAGGGAACTGACCTTGAGTGCCCGCCTCATCCATTCTGAGCAATCTGGGACATAGAGGAATCCCCAAGTCAGTGATTCCTAAAGTGTGGTCCATGCAGCAGCATCAGCTTCACCTGGGACTTGTTAGAAATGCAAATTCTCGGGTCTGCCCAGACCTGCTGAATCAGGGGGCAGGGCCTAGCAAATTGTTTTAACCAGCCCTCCAGGTGAGTCTGATGCCTACTGAAGTTCCATAGCTACTGCTCTAAGTTAATGAATCTCTACTTCATATTTTTAGCAGACACATAAATTCACAAGCAAAAGACTGCCATGTTTATTAATGGGGCTTCAGCATAAGATCAGCACTAGGAGGAGGCAAGCGAGGTGCCAAAATCCACAGTAATCATGATAGACAGTAATCAAGATAAACAATACTTCAATGCAATGTTTTAAAAATCAAAATTAATGCAAAAAAATCCACGATGAAGAAAATACTGAAATTCTCAATAAAGACAGGATCAGTGTGACTGAGTTTCCCTTTTGCACTGCTTCAGCTTGGGGTGGGGCACTCAGGCTGGGGTCTCTGAGGCCAGCATCTCTCCTGACTGACGCGCAAGCCTCCTCTACACCATCCTTATTCAGAGTCACTGCCTCCTCGTTGCCTGTTTAGACCTCCCTTCACTACACCCTTTAAAAAAATGATATGAATTGAGTGGGAAATGTTAGCATTTCTAAAAGAAATTAAATAATTACTGTTCTCAAGAAATTTACCACTTCTGTGGGAAGACTAGTTTACACACGGAAATAAATAGCAGAAGACCCACAAAATAATACCTACATTCAAGCTACAATAGTGCTGCGTGTTTAATTTCTGAGGAATCACGAAGGAGAAGAGTGAACCGAGCTAGATGAGGTTCCTTTGATAACTTCGTGAAGGTGCTTTGTGAACTGCACATCCCTACAGGAACGGTAGCTGTGGCTACTGTAACCTTCCTGGGAGATACCAGCTTCAAGGTCTATACATTTGGCAGAGGGGATTAGAGAAGAAACAAAATTTACTACAGCCAGAAGAAGAAATGAGAACAGGGTAGCGTGGGAAATGAAAAACAGATTTGCTTAGCTCCCATAGGAATAAAGAAAACGGAGTCAAAGAGGGAAAGAAGGTGTCAGAGAGAAAGGGCAAAGTGGGAAAAAGAGTGTCGGGGAGGGAGGCATAGCTTGTGACTAAGAGCAGCGCTCAGCCTGAGCCTTACCTGGATTCTGGAAGGTGAGAACCTGGAGGTCCCCATTCAAGTCAGAAGAGGCAAATAATTAAAAGGAGCAAATGACATTAACACTGAATTAAATGGTCATTTTTTTTTAATTTCAAGTGAAGAAACCTGTTGCAGACTTCAGCACAATTCAAACTTGTTCTCTGAACTGGTGGGTGTGAAGGACTTCCATAGCAATTATTTTTTTAAAAGAATTGAAAAGCAGAAGAGTGGAAGCTCAGTTTGGGAGCACTGACCAATCTCTGGACACCTGAGTCATTCTGAATAAAGACACTCAGCATTGCAACAGGAATCTACTACCCCGGTGATTTGGGCAGGATTGAACTTTGCAAACTATTTTCTTTTTGGAGAAACATATATGTCTTTCTTGGTAATTGTTGCTGAAGACCTGCAGCTGAGACCCAGCAGCTGCAACCTAGCAGTGGCTACAGGAGCCAGAACAGGACAAGGCTCTGGCAGGTTACAGAAATAAGGGCTCTGGCTCAAGTTGAGAAAGCAGATGAAGGGAAATCAGTCTGGGCGAGGTAAAGCTCATCCTTAACCTGTTGCTAAGAAGTAAGTTGCCAGCAGACACTAGGGTCAAGTAAAAATTTAATGGCACTGTCATTACTTTTTGTAACAGAGAAGGAAAGGACCTCCTCACGGTTATTAGCATAGCTTGTAAGAACTAGAATTATTTAAGATCAGTTTCCCAGGGATGGCCCATCAGGGAGTCCGCAGAGAGGTGGATGGCATTTGAACAAAGCCTAGAAGAGTCTGATTATTTATCAGGATCAGAGCCTGTCTGTCACTTTTGTTTAGCAAATTATCTAACTAGAGCCATCGCTCAGACTAGAAGTAAGAAAAAATGGGAAGGTCCTAACAAAGCATGGACTTTGTGGAAGAGGAATGTGGAGTGGGTGTGTTCTGGCAAACTGGTGCTCACCGTCTCAGCCCACTGCATGCTAGTGAGATGTGGGCTGTCCTGGTCAGAACGCACAGGGAGATTCTACATGCAGGAGATTCTTCATACAGGAGGTCAACACAGGCTGACCAGGTCCAAGAGAGGAATCCACTGGCCAGAGCTGAAGTGTGGTCCAGCTCTGGATCTGGGGAGATGATGACCCTAGGACCATGCCCAGGGAGAGAAAAACAGGTTCTGAGAGGGACAGAGAATTCTACCAGCCTGGAGGCCATGCCAACTTCAGGGCTGAAGTGAAGGAAAGAAATTCAAGGCTCAGATCCTGCAAGTTGTATCAATAGATTAGAGAATAGTTTTCCTAAAATAAAAAATAATCTCTTTGTTTTGTTTCTCTTTGAGAGCTGAGTAATCATCTCCTTTGAAAATACTAACTTGTCTCTGATAAACTGGGAGTAAATGATTTTTGTCACCTACTTGAAAACAAAGACAAGGCCAAAAAGTTAAGATCTTGGCATTAGAGAGCAGAGAGTTTTTAAGATTCTTGAGTTATCCAGTGACATGATGAAATCAGTCTTCAAGGAGAAAGATCTAAGCAGCAGTGTATAGGATGAATTAGAGGAGAAGGCTGAAGACAGAAAGCCTAGTATTTCGTGCTGTTGAAATGATTTAAAATCTAAGATAACAATTGCTAGGAGTTGATGGAAATAGTAGAAAGGGAAAAATCTAAGAGAGAATTGTGCAGAGCTGTATCCAGATAAAAAGACAGAGGAGAGATGGCTTCGTGGCTTCTGGAGGGGGGACTAGAAGAATGTCGGAGCTCTTGACAGCAATGAGGAAAGTAGATTTAAGTGACTGTTTGAGGCGCAGATAATGAACCATTTCAATGTTAGATTTTAGGACAAGTGGAACATCCATACTTGGTGCAACTAGAGATATGGTAACAGAGAAAGAGTGAGAGGTCAAATAAAATTTAGAAAAGAAAATATCAAAGCTGAAACTATGTGCACAGTGGTAGAGAAAAGAACCAAAGACATAATAATAATAACAGTATAACTACAACTTCTACTACTTATTGAATGGCTACTATGTTCTAGCCACTGTACTAGAAGTTTTATCTGTTTTATTTCCAGACACTATGAAACATTTGATTGTTCCTATTACAGATGGGAAATTGAGGCTCTGAGAGGTTAAGAGACTTGCCTAAGGTCACACATTGAAGAATTAGGACTAGATTTCAAGCTTGTCCACTCCCAATCCAGTCTCTTTCCACAGCCTGTGTCCTTTCATGTATGGGGGCTCAGTCTCCTGGTCACAAAATGCTTGAGGTGGAAATATGAAAATATGGATATCATGGAAATACCATTGGAGTAACTTTAAATAGAAGAGGGTACGGGAAATCAGGGAGTAAATGCTGGCTGGCCCCAAAAGAGGCACAGGTCTTGTATAGAAAGAGGCCAAGAAATTTGTAATGTCCTCCTACAATGATGAAAAGTCAGTAAAGGAAGCATTCCGCCCCCCCCTCCCAGTACTAAACCTGACATAGCACAAGGATAGAACTTCACAACATAATTGGAATGGTTTTGAAACACTTAATTACCTTCCCCACTGATGCAAAGGGAAAGAGATCCAGACAACAGCTTTAGGGAGAAGCAGAAGTTCCAGTAGAGAGCTGAGCAGAGAGAACGGAATGCTTTATAGCTTCATTAATAAACTCCCAGAACACTATACATATCCACATTCAGTTATAAGCCCCTCATGTCCTTCTCTCCTCCCCTTGGCCCCATACATTCCAAAACCAAAGGTAAGCAACTTTTACTCGATTTTCCTAGTATTGACTATAATAATCATATGTAAGTTTTGAAGTCAAAATGATAAGATCCTTAAACCAGTGCTATTTAACAGGCATTCACTAATCAGATAATACGT
Organism: Tapirus indicus; assembly: GCA_031878705.1. Classification (NCBI taxonomy): domain Eukaryota; kingdom Metazoa; phylum Chordata; class Mammalia; order Perissodactyla; family Tapiridae; genus Tapirus; species Tapirus indicus. The sequence goes on from CM062933.1 coordinate 9,719,684, forward strand.
GCTAATCTCTGGTAGACACCAGGATATGGAGATGAAGTAGACATTTCCTGCCTTCCAGAAACTGCCCATCTCTACCTAGGCAGCCAATAATCATACCAGGTGATGAAGGCTATAGGTATGAACTAAGAATTCTGGGCATAAAAAAAAATCTTGGCCTGGAATGGCTAGATAGAATCTCATCAGGAAATAATGTTTGTTCTGAGCCTTGAAGGGTAAGTAAAATTTTCTGAGGGGCTCAAGGACACATAGGAAAGCTGGAGTATTTTAATTGGGACAGAAATGGAGGCAGGAGGAATTGATCAGACCAGAACTGGCCCCAAAAGGGAAAAAGCCCACAACCTAATGGACAGTGTATAAAGGAGACTGAAGGATGTGTATCTTTTTCCAGTCCTGATATTGAACATGGTCCCATCATTTGGGGGGATCAACAGGAGGAGCCCAGGTAGCAGGGAGCATCTGAAGTCCTAGGGTCAGCAGAGCCATGATTCCAGGGCTTTCTCTCTTGCCCTGTGCCCTGAGAACCTCAGCCTGGCAGAAACTTTGGCAAAGGCTCGGCCATGAGCTCAAGACAGGGTACAGTCTCTCTTAGTCTTAGTGTGCTTAAAGAAGCTGAGGTCCACGGAGAATGGTCTTGGCCATCCCCTGATGAGCAGACTGCTAACGCCTAGAATACAGCCCAGGAACATCAGATACCAGGTCTGGAACAATAAGATTAATTTAGACCCCCCCAGCCAGCATGAGCTAGTTCTGATTATTTTTAATATTTCCCTAAATTAGTACTGCAATGATTTACAGGAGATAAGGATTCAATATATATTTTCTGAACAACAACATGAGTATGTTTTTATGCTACATTAAACTTGTTTTGCTTCCGTTTCCTGCAGGACTACAGGCTACATTATCATTATCATCAATCATCATCATAATCATCTTAATAGCACCAATTAGGTGGGTTTACCACATGCCAGATGCACTGCTGGGAGCTGGGGATCTCTAATCCTCAGAACACTCCTACAAGGCAAACGTTATTAGCCCCATTTTACAGATGGAGAAAATCAACTTCTGAGGGATTACAGATCTTGCGGAAATTCACATATAGCTAATATGTGGCAAAATAATGGGACATCAAACTCATGTTCTATGTGGTATCAAACCAGCTCACCTCAATGGTAAGTAAGTCATTTTAATCAAATATTTGGTCAATTAAAAGGGAGAAAAGTCACTGTTCAGTTGGTATTGTAAGAATGAAAAAATTAAGCGACTTTTTCAAAGATACAATTTGATGAATTTTCACCAGCTGACAAGACTGATTTTTCACATTTTCGTTGGCTGTATTTGAGTTCCATGGATATAACAAAAAAGTCACATTTTCTTTGTCTATTACAGCCTTCTTAAAAATAAAAGGGGAGATGTAAGTTTCCAATCTACAGACTTGTATGATCTTATTCTAAAATTTACAAACTGCCTTCTGGCACCATAACTTAAGTGTCTTGTCTACTTTTCTGCACTTCACATATTAAAAATTGTAATTAGTTAATACATGAAATCAACTCCATCACCAAGAACTTCTAGGCTGACTTGAAGATATTTTCACTCCACTACATTCAGGTTGTCTTTCCCAAAGAAATATCTCACTTCTTCCCACTATCTCCTAAGGAAACTCAGTTCCCCTGGACTCAACTCTGAGTGCTTTAGAAGTTAGAGATCTGGCAGAACTTGAGTAGCCCCACTTATTCTCATCACACAAAACTGCAAAATGTAGCAAGGAAGTTACATCTGACTAGCAAAGAACCTTGCAACATTCCATTTTTAAAGTGTTCCTGTCTGTCATGACATATGAATTATTATGCTACACCCCCGATCGCTAAATCTGCCCCCTCTCATGGAGGTGCCAGCTGCTGCCTGTTCACTAGCAACAGCTCTGTCACTTTTACTTTGCATCCTAATTAAGAAGACATCGAGAGACACATGGAAGTGCAAGTACCAGAAGGATTGTGCTATCCGTCATACTGTCCTCCAGATGGTCTAATGATGCTTTCAATTTGGATGGAGGAGACACACAGGAAGAACGCTGGCACCATGAAACCTTTCCCTGACTACCTGTTGAAGAAAGACAATTAACAACCCAACAGCTGCTAATGGGAACCTTTAGCTGGAGAACTTGTTATGAAGAGCATTTACCAGCTCTCAGAGGAATTCATACTGATAAACACCTTAGTTATGCTCCTTATTTTGGTTGTAAAATGCACAATTCATCCTTCCTAAATCAGTTTTCTTCAATTACTAAGAGAGCTTATTAAGATAAGAAAGATTTATCACCAGTTTAAAAAAAAAATCATTCTGTGAGCTCATGAAAGCCCACAGTAGGAATCATCTCCCTGAAATGTTTTTAAAACTTCCCAAATATTTGACTGATAGCCCCTCTGGTATTGTATTATAGGGGAATTGCAAACTTATAGTTTTGAATGCTGAGCCAAATATTATGAACTTCCCTGTTGGACATATCACTAATTCACTTTCAAAAAATGCTGTGCTGAGAGTACAGCAACATACCGCCACACCCCTATCCTGAGGCAATCAATACAAGTTCTTGCTTTGGCTACACGTGACCTACAGGGAAAAGAAGGATATAGTCAGTAATTCTTAAATTATCATTTTGCTAGTGGCCTTGTCTTTGAGGTGGCCAGACTTTATTATGACTACGGGGTACTACTGTTCTTATTTGCTCTAAAGTGTAGGGTGGAATTGACAGGTAAGCTTCTCATAAGGAAAGTGATCTTGAGCAAATTTCAATAAGTGTTGATCTCATCCCCTGAAAAGAGAGAAAGACTAATTAATAAAATGGTCTTTTTAAATAGAAACTCTGATAATTCTGTCCAATTTCATTACTCTAACAATCTCTTCCTCCACCCCTAAAGAAAAATGAACAGTTTTACTAATTTTCATAAATACTGTACTATGCAATCAGGAAATAATTAATATAGAGCTCTTCATCAGTAATGGGGATGAAGTTTCTTAATGAACAGCCTTCCTTTAATTTAATGATGAGAGAGCTATTACTGAAAGACTTATTGGTATAAAATCACATCAGGGAAGTGGAGTTGGTGTCAAGATGGCAGCATAGGTGAACTCTGAACTCACCTCCTCCCACAGACACAACAGGCTTACAACTACTCTTGGAACAATTATCCCTGAGAGAGAATTGAAAATTGGATAAGAGGAACCCCTGCAACAAGCAACAGTCCTGACTGAGGTGGAAGATGCAGAAATTCCCTTTTGGAGGGAAAAAAGCCACCTTTGCAAGCCACAGTGCTTCACAGACCCCCTGGAGCAATCCAAAGGTATTCATCCTTCCCTGGAGGAGGGGGGAGCACTGCCACTACAAGCATTTTTTTGGACCCAGCACAACTGAGACAAGTGTCATAATATCTTGCCTTGCTAGCTACTAATGACAATGGGAAATACCCCCAGAAAAGCTATCAGACATAACGGAAAAAAAGCCAGCTCTTAAAGGGCCCATGCACAAATTCACCCACTTCAGAAAGCAAACTAAAATCACCAGAAAGGTACACAGTCCTTTGGTGAAAAGAGACTCACCTGATAGGCTCTGGGTGCACCTCTCCAGGGACTGAGACATTGGCAGCAGCCATGATTGTCACCCAGTACAGGCATGCTGACACAAATGCTGGCAGATGTCATTGGAGTTCTTCCCCTGGCCTGCTAGCCCAGGATCTGCCCCACCCACTAGAGCACTGATTTAATCCAGCTCAGCCAGGGCAGGAAGGCTGCCCTAAGGACTGGCCCCACCCAACAGCAAGCCCTTGGGCAACTGGTGGGCCTGCACAGGCTAGGTGCCTGGATCCTCTGCAACTAGGTGAGTGGATCCACCCCTGTGGGCAGGGCATATGCAAGGACCAGGTGGAGTGTGAGTGACCTCTGCAGTGGGGCAACTGAGTCCACTTCAGGGTGTTGGGGAGCACACACAGGGCAGGACTGTGTTCACAGGGTGTGTGGCCCTGTGGGTGGTGGGGCATCTCAGCTGCAGAAGACTTGTGCTTCTCAAACAGCCACATAGGGGATTGGCCCAACCAAAGCCTGAAGCAACTGGGTGCTTCTGTGCCTGGGGCCAGCCCCACTCAGCTGCAATCCTGAAAGAGCCGACAAGAGACTTGCAGGCTGGAGGCCTACAGCAATTGTAAGCCCCTGAGCCTAAAAACCTGCCATGCTGGGGGCCTACTCACTTAACAGAAAAACTGCAAGAGGAATGTGCTATTAGACATTTCAGCCAACTGTACTGGGGCTCCCCACACCCAATAAAGTGACTAAAGGGTCCATAGAAGCCACACGCAGCTGAGCACTACAACCAGCTGGCCAGGGGGACAGCCCACTCTCTCTGGGCACTTCCAGCAAGAGCAACCCTGCCACAACAGAAGGCCACATGTAGCCCACAAAAGGGTCACTCCTGGAATACTTGGAATGGGTGACAAGAGGGAAGTACACTGCTGGGCCTAATAAGGCATCTCTTACGTACAGCCACCTCTCCAAGACCAGGAGACATAGCTGACTTACCTAATACATAGATATAAGCACAGAGAAAGAGGCAAAATGAGGAGGCAAAGGAATATGTTTCAAGTAAGGGGAAAGGATAAAATCTGAGAAAATGAACTAAATGAAAGAGAAACAGGCAATCTACTTGACAAGGAGTTCAAGCAAAAAGTCATAAGGATGCTCACTGATTTCAGGATAAGAATGGATGAACTCAGTGAGAATGTCAACAAAGATCTGGAAAATATAAAAAAGAACCAATCAGAAATGAAGAATACAATACTGGAAATGAAAAACTCACTAGAGGGACTCAAAACCAGAGTAGGTGATACAGAAGAATGAATCAGAGAGCTGGACAAAAGACTACAGGAAATCACCCAAGCTGAATAGTAAAAGAAAAAAGAATTAAAAAGAATGAGGACAGTCTAAGGGACCTCTGGGGCAACATCAAGGGCACTAACATCCATGTCATAGGTGTCCCAGAAGGAGAATAGAGAGACAAAGGGCAAAGAATCTATTTGAAGAAATAATAGCTGAAAACTTTCCTAACCTGAGAAAGGAAACAGACATCCATGTACAGGAAGCACAGAGAGCACCAAAAAAGATAAGCCTAAAGAGGTCCACGGTAAGACACATCATAATTAAAATGTCCAAAATTAAAGGTAAAGAAAGAATCCTAAAAGTTGCAAGAGAAAGGCAACAAGTTATATACAAAGGAAATCCCATAAGGCTATCAGCTGACTTCTCAGCAGAAACGTTACAGGCTAGAAGAGAATGGCACAATATATTTAATTAATATTATTACATTATACATTAATGTATACATTATCATGTATTAATTATACAAATGGGACTACATCAATGGACACATTAACATTAATGTGCTAAAAGGAAAAATCCTACAGCCAAGAATACTCTACCCAGCAAGGTTGTCATTCAGAATGGAAGGAGAGATAAAGAGTTTCCCAGAGAAACAAAGATTAGAGGAGTTTATCACCAAGAAACCAGTCCTAAAAGAAATGCTAAAAGCACTTATTTAAGGGGGAAGAAAACCAAAAATATGAAAAAATTATCTATTTCCATGATAAGAGGGTAACAGATGCAAATACACAAACAAGAGGTTAGATATGATATCAAAAACATAAAATGTGGGAAGAGGGGAGTAAAACAGTAGAGCTTTTAGAAAGAGGTCAAATTAAAGAGACCATCAACTTAATATAGACTGCTACATACATAGATTATTATATGTGAACCTCATGGTAATCACAAACCAGAAACCTAGAATAAATACACAAAAAACTAAGAGAAAGGAACCCAAACATAATACTAAAGAAAGCCATCAAACCACAAGGGAAGAGAACAAGAGAAGAAGAAAGGAATAGAGAAGAACTACTAAAACACTCAGAATAAAAGTAAGAAAATGGCAATAAGTCATACTTAACAATAGCTACCTTAAATGCCAATGGACTAAATGCTCCAATCAAAAAGGGATAGGGTGGCTGATTGGATTAAAAAACAAGACCCATATATATGCTGCATACAAGAGACACACTTCAGACCTAAAGACATCACAAACTGAGAGTGAAGGGATGGAAAAAGATACTCCATGCAAATGACAATGACAAGAAAGCTGGGGTAGCAATACTTACATCAGACAAAATAGACTTTAAAACAAAAATGGTAACAAGAGATAAAGAAGGGCACTACATAATGATCAAGGGAACAATCCAACAAGAGGATATAACACTTGTAAATATCTTTGCACCCAACATAGGAGTATCTAAATATATAAAACAATTATTGACAGACATAAAAGGAGAAATAGACAACAATACTAGGGGACTTTAACACTCCACTTACACCAATGGGTAGATCATCCAACAAAAGATCAACAAGGAAACACTGGCCTTAAATGACACACTAGACCATATGGACTTAGTAGATATATACAGAACATTCCATCCAAACAGGGCAGAATACACATTCTTTTCAAATGCACATGGAACATTCTCCAGGATAGATCACATATTAGGACACAAAACAAGTCTCAATAAATTTAAGAAGATTGAAATAATACCAAGCATCTTTTCTGACCACAATCACTATATAAAGAAAATCAGAAAAGCCACAAATATGTGGAGATTAAATAAAATGCTACTGAACAATGATTGGGTCAATGAAGAAATCAAAAAATACCTGGAGAAACATGAAAATGAAAATAAGACATACCAGAATTTATGGGCTACAGCAAAAGTGGTTCTAAGAGGGAAGTTTATAGCAATACAGGCCTACCTCAACAAACAGGAAAAATCTCAGACAAACAATCTAACAGTGCACCTAAAGGAACAGGAAAAAGAAAAACAAGTAAAGCCCAAAATCACCAGAGGGAAGGAAATAAGAAAAATCAGAGCAGAAATAAATGAAGTAGAGACTAAAAAACAATAGAAAAAATCAATGAAACCAAGGGCTGGTTCTTTGAAAAGATAAACAAATTGACAAACCCTTAGCTAGACTCACCAGGAAAAAAACGAGAGAATGCTCAAATAAATAAAATCAGAAATGAAAGAGGAGAAATTACAACAAACACCTCAGAAATACAAAAGATTATAAAAGAATGAATAGCTATACACCAACAAATTGGATAATCTAGAAAAAAATGGATAAATTCTGAGAATCATACAACCTTCCAAAACTGAATCAAGAAGAAATAGAGAATATGAATAGACCAATCAGCAGTAAGGAGATTGAAACAGTAATCAAAAACCTGCCCAAAAATAAAAGTCCAGGACCAGACGGCTTCCCTGGTGAATTCTACCAAACATCTGAAGACTTCATGCCTATCTTTCTCAAACTCTTCCAAAAAAGAAGAGGAGGGGAAGCTTCCTAACTCATTCTACAAAGCCAACATTACCGTGATACCAAAACCAGACAAGGACAACATAAAAAAAGAAAATTACAAGCCAATATCGCCGATGAACATTGATGTAAAAATCCTCAACAAAATACTAGCAAATCGAATACAACAATACATTAAAAAGATCATACACCATGATCACATGGGATTTATTCCAGGGGTGCAGGGATGGTTCAACAACCGCAAATCAATCAACATGATACACCACATTTACAAAATGAATAATAAAAATTACATGATCATCCCAAGAGCTGCAGAGAAAGCATTCAACAAGATACAGCATCCATTTATGATAAACTCTCAATAAAATGGGTATAAAAGGAAAGTACCTCAACATAATAAAGGCCATATATAACAAACCCACAGCTACTATCATTCTCAATGGTGAAAAACTGAAAACTATCCCTCTAAGAACAGGAACCAGACAAGGATGCCCACTTTCACCACTCTTATTTAACATAGTATTGGAAGTTCTAGCCAGAGCAATCAGGCAAAAGATACAAAAGGGATCCAAATTGGAAAAGAAGAAGTGAAACTGTCACTATTTGCAGATGACATGATTTTATATATAGAAAACCCTCAAGAATCCACCAAAAGTCTTTTAGAAATAATAAATGAATATGGTAAAGTTGCAGGATACAAAATCAACATACAAAAATCAGTTGCATTTCTATACACTAACAACAAAGTAGCAGAAAGAGAAATTAAGAATACAATCCCATTTACAATTGCACCAAAAAGAATAAAATACCTAGGAATAAATTTAACCAAAGAGGTGAGAGATCTGTACACTGAAAACTATAAAACACTGTTGAAAGAAATTGAAGAAGACACAAAGTAATGGAAAGATAGTCCATGCTCTTGTATTAGAAGAATTAACATAGTTAAAAGTCCATACTTCCTAAAGCAATCTACAGATTCAATACCATCCCTATCAAAGTCCCAACAACATTTTTCACAGAAATAGAACAAAGAATCCTAAAACTTATATGGAACAACAAAAGACCCCAAATATCGAAAGGAATTCTGAGAAAAAAGAACAAAGCTGGAGGTGTCATACTTCCTGATTTCAAAATATACTACAAAGCTATAGTAATCAAAACAGCATGGTACTGGCACAAAAACAGACATACAGATCAATGGAACAGAATCGAGAGCCCAGAAATAAACCTACACATCTATGGACAGCCAATTTTCAACAAGGGAGCCAAGAACATACAATGGAGAAAGGAAAGTCTCTTCAACAAATGCTGTTGGGAAAACTGGTCAGCCACGAGCAAAAGAATTAAAGTAGACCATTATCTTACAACATACACAGAAATTAACTCAAAATGGATTAAAGACTTCAATGTAAGACCTGAAACCATGAAACTTCTAGAAGAAAACATAGGCAGTACACTCTTCGACATCAGTCTTAGCAACATATTTTCAACTACCATGTCTGACCAGGCAAGGGAAACAATAGAAAAAGTAAACAAATGGGACTACATCAAACTAAAAAGCCTCTACACAGCAAAGGAAACCATCAACAAAATGAAAAGACAACCTAACAAATGGGAGAAGATATTTATAAACCATATATCTGATAAGGGGTTAATTTCCAAAATATATAAAGAACTCATATATCTCAACAAAAACACTAACAACCCAATTAAAAAATGGGCAAAAGATCCAAACAGACATTTCTCCAAAGAAGATATACAGATGGCCAACAGACACATCAAAAGATGTTCAACATCCTTAACTATCAGGTAAATCCAAATCAAAACTACAATGAGATATCACCTCATGCCCATCAGAATGGCTATAATTAAGAAGACAGGAAACAAGTGTTGGAGAGGATGGGGAGAGAAGGGAACTCACATACACTGCAGGTGGGAGTGCAAACTGATGCAGCCACTATGGAAAACAGTATGGAGATTCCTCAAAAAATTAAGAATAGAACTACCATACAATCCAGCTATTCCACTGCTGGGTATTTTTCCAAAGAACATGAAAACACGAATGTGTAAAGATACATGCACACCTATGTTCACTGCAGCATTATTCACAATAGCCAAGACTTGGAAACAACCTAGGTGCCCATCAAGAGACAAATGGATAAAGATGTGGTATATATACACAATGGAATACTACTCAGCCATTAGAAACGATGAAATCCAGCCATTTGTGACAACATGGATGGACCTGGAGGGTATTGTGCTAAGTCAGAGGGAAAAAGTCAAATACCGTATGATCTCACTCATAAGTAGAAGATAAAACTAACAACAAAGAATCACATAGAGACAGAGATTGGATTGGTGGTTACCAGAAGGGAAGAGGACAGGGAGGAGGGCGAAACGGATGATTAGGTGTATGTGTGTGGTGGTGGATTGTAATTAGTCTTTGGGTGGTAAACATGATGAAATCTATACGGAAATAGAAATATAATGATGTAAAACCTGAAATTTATATAATGTTATAAACCAATGTTACTGCAATAAAAAATCATAATAAAATAAAATAAATAAATAAAAATAATAAATTAAAAATAAATTTTAAAAATCACATCAGGGGAAAAAAAAGCATTTTTTTTTTAAACCAGGTCAAATCTTGAATAAGGTATAGCTGATTGCTTTTCCTTTTTGGCACTGAAGGAAATTCTAAAGAGTACTGGAATTTTAAAAAATATATCTAAATATTATCTTTGTTAAAAACAGGCAAGTTTCAGGACCAGCCCAGTGACATAGTGGTTAAGTTCTGGCACTTCACTGACGTGGCCCAGGGTACACAGGTTCAGATCCCAGGCGCGAACCTACGCACTGCTTATCAAGCCATGCTGTGGCGGCGTCTCGTATAAAATAGAGGAAGATGGGCACAGATGTTAGCTCAGTGCCAATCTTCCTCAGCAAAAAGAGGATTGGCAACAGCTGTTAGCTCAGGGCTAATCTTCCTCATCAAAAAAAAAAGAAAGAAACAGTAGTCAAGTATCTATGCATCTTTTCTATCACAGTACTATATTAAATGATATGAAAAGGAAAGACTTTTCTCTCAAGAAAATTATCATTTAATTCAGATTTTCTCAACAGCAGCTCTACTGACGTTTTGGGCTGGATAATTCTTTATTGTGAGGGCTCTCCTGGGCATTGTAGGATATTTAACAGCATCCCTGGCCTCTACCCAGCCAGCAGCACCACCCCTAACCCCAGTTACAACAACTAAAAATGTTTCAAACATTACCAAATGTTCCCTGGAAAGCAAAATCACCTCCAATTGAGAACTGACTAAATGAAGGATCTAAAGCTCAAAAACCTTCAAGCACCTAGTTTTCATAAGAGGGATACAATGATAGATCCAATAATAGCTCAGCATCAAGAGAGGCATGTAAATAGCTAGAAAATTGGCTGATTAGTGGTTATGAGGTTCGAGTGTAGAGTCAGATGGCTTAGGTTTAAATTCTGGTTCTCCCTCTAACTTATGCAGGCAAATTATGTGTCTCCTCTAAGCCTCAGTCTACTCCTCTACAAAACAGGAATAATAACAGAATTTACACATAGGGTTGTTTTGAAGACGAGACAAAACAAAGCATAGAAGGACCTGGAATGATGCATATCAACTATTACTATCATAGGTGGCATTCAAATTTTTCTTGAATTGGATAGACTAGACCTAAGAATATTTATCCATTATTCATATAGACATTAGCAAGTGCAAAATAACTTGAATGAATATTTTAGTGCTAATGGAAAATGTAAGCATTTTTTATGCATTGGTAGAATGTTATTTATATTTTAAATACTAATATGTTTCATAACCTAAAATAACATGTCCTATCTCATAAGCTTTTCCTTCATAGTAAAAGGACATACACTGACCCAGGAATAATTAATCCAGAATGATCAAAATTAAGACATATCCTAGAAAAGTTATGCAAGTTCAAAAACAACCCCAAAATTTGGGGGGCAGCTAGGCAAAAATATCAGGTAATATATGAAGCGAGGAAAAAAATAAGGTTGATCTCAGATTTCTGCACAGAATCCAATGCTAAAACCCAGAAAGTCAATAACTGTAAAATTTTCAAAGAAAGAATTGTGAGCTGAGGAATTTATATCCAGTCAAGCTATCATTCAATTTTTATAAAAGCTCCAGTCAAATCACTTAAAATATGCAAAAATTCAGGGACTATTGCCATGATCCCTCCTTGAGAAAACAACAGGATGACAAGTTTCATCCAAGCAAAATATAGCTGGAGCAAGTAGAGCAAGGGAAATGATGGTGAACATTCAGTGTATTTCGTTGTAAGCCAAAGAAAGAATATTTCAATATGACACAACTAATAAAAATTAGTGAAAGAAGGTGATAAGTAAAGTAAGTTTTCTGGATGCCTCATCTTTAACACCTGGAAATCAAAGAATCTCAAAGGTAATAAATTTAAATAGTATAAATTTCAACATATTTAGTAGTACAAAGGGAAACGGAGAAAGCTAATATTATTGACTGAAATAAATTGATAAATTAAAAGGAGGGGGGGAAGAAGAGGCAACATGCTCATTTCATTATTGCATATAGTAGGGAACTAATAAGTGCAGTCCAAAAACATGGAGGAACTAAAGATAGTATATAAAAGTATAATTAAAAGGCAACCAGAAGAAAAAGTAAATTTCTTAATATCAGAAAAACTACACAGAGGCAAACTAAATGAAAACAGACCACAAAATGAAAAACTTTAAAATGGAATATGACATAAACTAATCTAACAGAATCAAGACCAAATATACCTGTCACATCAATAAATCTAAATGGCCCACACTAATTGAAAGACAAAAAGTGAATTACAAATCAAAATCCAATTCTATGTATATGAAAATTAAAACAAAGTGATTCTGAAAGTTAAAATAAAAAGATAGGCAGCATTATAACCAGCAAAAACAAATGAAAAGAAAGGAGGGCCTATAATTTTAACACCTGGTAGAGTGGAATGAGACCAAAAAGGCATTAAACAAGACAAAGAAACCTACTTATAATGAGACAATGTAAAATTTACAATGAAGATGCAACTGCTAAAATATTTCTGCACCAAATAACACAGCTGCATCATAAATAGAGTAGATATTATAAGACATTCAAAGAGAAATACGTAGAAACACATTAGTAGTAAGAGATTAGAAGTTACCTCTCTCAGTCTATGACAAATTGTGTAGAGGAAAAATAAGTAAGGTCATAGAAGAATAAAATGAAAATTAACAAGAGATCTGATTGATAAATATAAAATTCTGTACCCTGAAAATTAAGACTATACCTTCATTTCATATAAATATAAACATTTGCAAAAATTAGGAATGTATTAGACCCCAAAGATAAGCTTTGTAAATTCAAAAAAATAGAAATCACAATGCCATTAAAATAGAAATTCCATCTGGAAAGAGTAAAACTCTCCCTTAAACAACTCTTAAGTAAAATAGGAACTAAAAAGCAAAATTTCTAAATTTCTAGAAAGCAGTGGTTATGGTAATACAACATATAAAGATGAATGAGATATAGCTAACACAGTGCTATAAGAAACATTCAGAGTCTTAAATGCCTATTTGAATAATAAAATAAAGACAAATGACAAGCCTCCAACTTTAAAAGTTACATGAAGATCAGCGAAATTAACAAAAGCAAAACATGTGAAGGGAATTAATAAAGATCATGTAACAGCAATTAATGTTAGAAACACATATACAGTAGAATTTATAAATAAATCCAAAAACTCTTTGTATCAAGGAAAGAGGAAAGGTAAAATTAGCTAACCTTATCAAGAAAAAAACAAACAAGAAAAAACTGCACACACAACAGATGACAAAGTGGAAATGGAAACAGAAGAAATTAAAGAATCACAAGAGATTAATTTGCATAGAATTTAGTGAATTCTATGAAAATAAATTTTAAAACCTTCATGAAATAGATAACTTTCCAAGAAAGGTCATTTACCAAAACTAACCACAAAAGAAATAGAAAATCTGAAGTGAAGAAATTCCATTAAAAAAAATAAATGTATCAAAGAACTTCAAAGGGTAACAACAAACAGTAACCCCCAGTTTATTCACAGGGTAATTCCAATAAATCTTTAAAGGCAGTTAATTCCAATGCTACTTAAACTTTTCAGATTATAGGTATTGACAGAAAATTTTAAATTACTTTTATGAAGCAAGCATAACATTGATAGCTAAACCTGACAAAACAGCATAAAAAAGAATACTCTAGACAAATCTCATTTATGAATATTAGTGCAAGAATCCTAAATAAAATATTTTCAAAGAAAACCTGGCAGTACACTACAAGAATGACACTACATAACCACATGAGATCTATTACAGAAATGTATATGAAAAAAATTCAAAAGCCATTCTTGAAAGAATAACACTCAGTAAAATAGAAAAAGATGGATACCATCTTAACATGGCCCCAAAGCCAACCACATGCTTAATTAGGAAACACTAGAGGCATTTTCACAAAAGTCAGGAACAAGAAATGATGTTTGCTATCATTTCTATTATTTAACATTTTACTAATGTTACTAGCCAAGAGAATTTGCCAAGAATAAAGAGTTAGAGTTATAAAATTTTGGAAACGAAGAGGTAACTTTTTTTTCCTTTTTTGTGCAGATGATATGCTTGTGTATCTCGAACATCCAAGCTACTTAACTGCAAACAATAAGATAATTCAGTAAGTGAGCAGGGTAAAAAAACAATGGTAATAAATAGCTTCATGTATTCAAAAATAACAGAAGATATAACAGAAGAATACTCCATATATTATATCACCAAGGAATTAAAATTAACAAGAAAGGCACAAGAACGTTATGAAAAAAGTTTAAAATGCTACTGAATAAAATGAAAAAAGGCGAGGACAAATGGAAAGACATACCATTTTCTTAGACAGGATGACTCAATATTACATGGAGATCAATACTCTCTAAATTATTTAGACTAAACGTTTAATAACATCTCAGTAATACCAATTTATCTTAACTAAAGTAGTGAATTCTAGAGTCTGTATAAAAAAAACAAGAATATGCAAAAAGCTCTGAAAATGGAGAGCAATAAGGGGGAACTGGTTTCACTAGGTTTATACAAAATTATAAAGTCTCGGTAATTAAAACAGAGCTCTGGTATACGAACAGATAGAGCAACAAGTTTAGAAATAGACCCAGATTTCATTTGGTGATTTAGGATGTTACAAAGGTGACACTCCAATAAGTGAGGAGGAAGGAAAATGGTGCTGGGAAAAATTGGTTGCCATATGGGAAAAATATTCACACCTTGAACCAGGATCATTTCTAGATGTCTTAAAATGTTAAAAGGAAAAAAACATAAAAATACCTGGTGAAATGCCATGGGGGAAGTGTTTTTATATAACTCATGATTCTTTAAGTTTAACACAAAATCCAGAAGTCATAAAAACTGATACTTTAAAATACATGAAACACAAATTTCCACATGGCAAAGGCACAACCCAAAGAAAAAAATGATAAAAAAAAATTTGCACACATAACCCAACGGCTAATATTGCTAAATTAAAAGGAGCCCCTACAACTCAACATGTAAAAGACCAACAACTCATTTTTTTTCTTGATTCTGATTTCCTTTTGCTTTTCAACAACTCAAATTTAAAAGGCTATAAAAAGTTTGCAGAAGAGAGAATTAAAATGGCTCTTGAAACTATGAAAAGATACTAAAACTCACTCTTAAGAAAACCACTAAATAAAAGAACAGTGAGATTACATTTTTCACTTATATTGGCAAAGATCAGAGTTAGATAACACACTGAGCTGGCGAGGGTGAGGGACTAGGCATTCTCATGCACTGCGACTGGGAGGCTAAATTCATACAACCATTATGGAGGACTATTGAACACTATCTATCATAATTACAAAAGCCCTTACTCTCTAATCCAGCAATTCCACTTCCAGAAATGTATCCTACAGATAGATATATACTCACATATCTGATCTATTTGTACAAAGGTACTCCCAGTCACGTAAAAATAGCAAACATTTCAAAATAACCAAAACAGACATTAACAGGGAAATGACTAAATAAATGTTAGCACATCCATACAATGGAATCAGAATGAATACTGTACTGAAATGGAATGAACTCCAAGATACAATGTTAAGAAAAAGAAGGAAGGAAGGAAGAAAGGAAGAGAGGGAGGGAGGGAGGAGGGGAGGGAAACAGGGAAGAAGAAAGGAAGGTAAGAAGAGAAAATAGTAGTGTAGAACTATGTGTATAACGTCGGGGTTGGGGGATGGACACACACATTTATTTATATACACGAATGCACAGACTATCTCTGGAAGGATCCATGAGAAATCGGTTAGTTTGGTGGAAGAAAGACTTGTCTTTCACTATATAACCAAAAGATGTCTTTTGAATTTAAAGAAAAAAATCTATTTTTGAGTCTATAGGTTGGATTTGGCCTGTGGTTTGCTAGTTTGAAATCTCTTTAATGATTATTAAGCCCAAAGTGATCAGTTTTTATCATAAAATTACTTTCTGCCTAAATGTATCTGTCTATGCATATATTTGCATTATGCAATCAACCTTTCCCAATATGACAATTATTACGATGTAAGCACTGTAACCTCTAATGCCCCAAATTTCAAGTCCATTATAAAAATAAAGTATTTCCCTATGTCAGAGATCAGATTATTTTATTACAGACTAAATCATACAGGACTTTGCCTGACAACCCTTCTACCTCTGACATGTAACCCTTTAGCGTAGGTTAATTCATTCAAACTGAAAAAAAAATTAATCTGTCCTGTTAGAAATTCAAGTAAGAGAAAAAGGAAAGAGAATAGAGGTTTATTTTGCTCTATTCATGTCTTAAGAGGAAAAAAATGGTATATTTGCTCATATTTGGGGAAGAGTTTAAAAGCATAAAGGTTGATAAATAGTAAGAAATCCCATAAAAGGAGAAAGAAACTAATCACATCCGACAGTAATCCCAGAACAAAATTTTTCTTTTTTTATCAGAGGGTTAAGAAAAAAATCACCCGTGCTGACCACCAAATTGCTCTATAGATTCGAATCTCTTGTCAGTCCCTGAATGGTCAGAATTTCTCAGACTTACAGGTTTTTTGACCTTTCCATGATGTTTATATTGCCAACCCACACAATTTCTTGTATACATCTCACTCCCAATTAACTCTGTAATGGGTTTTGACCAAACTGATCCCTCCTAATTCAAGTAATATTCAGTGCCACATCTAAAGAACTTAGTGCAAATGGTATCTACACAATGATCTCATTTTAAAGTTTTTCTTCCCAAAAGGCTACTTCAGCTTCTCATCATACAAACTGAAATTGCCCTGTCTTTATTGGACTGTTTATCTATATACTCTGGGCTATTATTTCGTATAAAAGGGTTTTGGTGAAACAAGAAGCCTGTTCTCTTGAACCTTGCCCTTTAATTAGTGTAAGCTCCTTAGGGACTGATGGTCTGGCGTCATAGCAGGTAATAGAATGGATCTAGGAAACAGTGCTAAAATTAAACATTCCTTCCAAGGGTTTCAGGCAATCTTAAAGCGTGAAATGCCTGCCAACCCCCTGAGAAGATCAATACAGCAACCACTGGGCATATAAAGCAGAACGGCCCACTGGAAAGTCCAGTTAATGAAAATCCACAATGGGCAATAGGCCTGCAATATAAGCACATTCTTACACAAGAATAGATCCCTTTTATCTGTGCTTCTGACTCCAGAGGATGGTCCGGTGAGCAATTAGACCTGCAAAAACTAACACCCACCAGCCCCAAACTGATTAAATGGCTTCACCTAAATAAGATTAGATTACTACGGAGTTCTTGCCTTTAGGAATCACTACATTATCGATATTAAACACAAACATTCTAGGGTCATCTTGAGTAATAAGGCTTTTTCTTTAATTCAACTCAAATCAGCAAACATTTAGATTGGCTTTTGTAGAAAAAGCACTTTGTCCTTTACTGACCAGCACATTCATCCACATCTTTTGGTTTGCTTCATTAAATTTAATGCACATGTATTGTACCTTATTTTTAAGAGGAAAGACATGCTCAAGTGTATAGGCTCTTCTTAATAAAGCCATCAATACAGTGGGATATGCTGTGTCTTCTTTGCAATTCTATACTAGGTTAGAATCTCTCTTTCAACAGCAAGTTATTTATCTTACTAACAATCTATCAAAATAAATGTGTCCTAAGTCACAGTATTATTAAATATTTTTCACAGCTGAAATTCTCCAACCCCCTTAGGTAGAATTAATAGCTTTTTGTTCATACATATATCATGCTGCTTCTCACATTTTTAATGGGTGCTGTTGTTGATGGATCTTTTATTACTACCAGCTTGGGACCCCCCTGAAAGTAGAGAACAGGTCTTATTCATCTCTGAATAAGTCCCAGTGACTTTCACAGTCTCCCACATTACGTATGAATAAATAATGAAAACTTATAGCCAGAGGTTTGTAGTCCTCTCTCTTCTGCCTAATCTCCATAGCAATACTGGGACCTGGGTAGCAGGGCAGAGGGAGGTGGAGTGTTGAAGGACTCAAGACTATTTTTCCTGAGTCCCTGTCAATCCCATAGTCCTAGTTTTCCTTTTCCCTTCAATTCTATTGCTATTATGACCCCTAGAGTCACAATATAACTTTCTTATGAATGTGGCATTTGCTGCACAGAACAGCAATTTAGACCTATGACAGTTCAATGCAGGAACAGGCAGCCTGTGGCACTGAAATTACCAAGTGGCATTTGAGGTCCCTGGTGATGACACTCTCACACTGCCCACTGCATAGCTCTCTTTTATTTGTCTCTCGCACAATATCTCCTTTCTTCCTTCCTCTGGTTCTATTCTGCTACTCTCTTTTCTTCCCCTACTCCACTATTTCAGTTCCCTGCTTGTGCTCAGGAGAGCCCATGGGCTAAAAGTATTGCTGGGGAGGGATGGAAAAAGCCCAGCAGAGCGCCACCACTCTTCTTTCACTTATCCAGGACAAAAATCATTAATTGATTGTTAAGAGCTTACCTGCAACCTCAAAATCCTGACAGCCACCACCAGTTAATTCGAGTGGTCATGGAAGATCAAATCCCTTTGCAGTCTCTAGGGAATTTTTATCCTCTTGGCAGTAGAAAGTATCCATTTATTTAAGCCTTAGTTCTGAACTGGCAAAAAAAAAGCTTCTTTTTTTTCTTAACTCCCCTACCCCCATTCTGACTGACTGGTAGTGGCTCTTCTGCAGCACTGTGTTTCAAGTGATCAAGAGGTAGCATCCTGGCCCAATGAGAAAAGGTGCTACAATGCATTAGCAATGTCTTGCTAAGCAATCAAGAATAGAGAGCGGCAACATACATGCTAGGTATTTGCCTCACTTGCCTTACTCTCTCATCTGATAAATTACTGTTTCAATATCTTCAATGTGATCATCAGGGTCTGCAAAGTTTATTTGATTCATTCAACAATTAACTGAACTTGAGTATGAGTTAAGTAATTACAACTGAGTATGAGCCGGCACTATGCTAGATACTGGACATATAAAGATAACCACACACAGTCCATAATCTCAGCAACAAATAGAGTCTAGCTTGTAACAATCACAATATTCCATTTGTGCTTCAGTAAAACCAACCAGTAGGCAATGATGTCCATGTTCTTGCATTTTAAGGAAATGGCTTGCATAGAACCATTCTTTTCATTAAACCAAGAAATATTAACCTCAGATTTCCAAAAGCCTAAATCAGCCACAAATATTTCAAAAGATCTCCCCAAAATTTCTCACTGTGTTTGAAAGGGGCTTAGGGTCCATCATGTAAGATCAGATAATTAAATATTGAGCGTTGCCACTCCAAAGAGTTTGAGAATCTGTAGATTGCACTTATGTAGTACATGATATTGGTGACAATAGCCGACATCAGGACAAGCCTAGAGAAAATAACAAACTAAAGCAATATAGTTCTGCACAGATATGAGCACATGCCCTGCTAGCACTGACTAACTTTCCATAATAATCAGTTCGGGGTGAAGCATGACAAACATAAAAACTGTGTCATTGACACATCCATGATGGGAATAACAACTAGTCGTCTGTGCTGCAAAGAGCTGTTTCCTTGCAAAAAGAGAACTCGTTCACCCTGAGAACCCGGGGCAGCAGCAGGGCAAAGACCACAGAGCAGAATGGAATACACAATTTAGCCCTCTGAGTAGAATCACCATCTGCCATCAGGGTCTCCTCCTCTCTCTATCAATCATTATGGTGGTTTCAAATCCAGAATCCTCCCAAGCGTTAGGCCGCTGCTGTTTTCTAGATCGCAGAACCTTGTTTGTCACAGGACAGCCTCTGACATCTATTATATCAGCAAGTTTGGTTTGTTTACTTGCCTTGGTTAAATCTGCATATAGGCTTCAGAAAAGTCTCCAAGCTTTTAAGTTTTTAACTAGATATATGCAACATATTAAATAGATGTTTTAACTAGACACATCCCAATATGAAATTGGGAGATAGTGTGTTCTCCCCAAAACGAGCCAAAATAAATCCAAGAATTAGTCTATTTTCAGCTGCTACTCTCTACTCAAAGGTGAGACAGGTATTCTCCCTCTCCCCACCTCCACCCCCTTCATTAAAATGAAACGGATCCACACGACAAGGTATTTCTCAAAGTGCAGTCCATACACCACTTGCCTCAAAATCTACCTAAGAAACATTAAAATGCAGATTCCTGGGCTCCACCCAGGAACTATTAAGGGCCTATGAATCTGCATTTTAACAAATTCACCAGATGATTCATAAATGAATTGAAGTGTAAGGATCCCTACCATTCTAGGGTAATGGCTCCGTGGGAAAGGACTCTTCCTATCTAGTCCTTAGAGGCATTTAAAATACATCAGCAAAATTAGTCACCTCTGTGCAACAGCATTAGGGCAATTCAAGGTTCACGTCACTGGAAATATCTCGAAGGCTGGCATGAGGCCCCCACCATCAACCTGATGGGCCCTGAATAATCCTGTTTCCTGAGTGAACAAGGCACACGGAGGCCGAGGGCGTCTGTCGTGTGGTGACTCCAGGACTATTTACAGACTGGGCGTAGATCTTCAGTCCCAGAAGGCCCCCGCAGCCAGGTCCCGGCCCTTCATGGGACAGGCAGAAGCTGCCGTGGCTCCTTCCCAGCGCCTCTGGCCACTTGCCTTGCTATTTATTGAGGGATATTCCTGGCTCCGGAAGCGCAGCTCCCAAAGTGAGTCACGGAGGAATTTTTGCCTGCATCTCTGGCATGTGCGGCTCAAAGCGGAGCACCCATAATTCCTCCTGCCCCATCGTGCACCCATAATTCCTCCTGCCCCATCGCGCACCCATAATTCCTCCTGCCCCATCGCGCACCCATAATTCCTCCTGCCCCATCGCGCACCCATAATTCCTCCTGTCTTCATCGATCAATAGTAGACGCAACAAAATACGAACCAGGCAAATTCAAAGTTCAACATGCTGCGGAGGGAAGGCATACCGTACGCTGGTTCTCCGGTTCCTTTTTAAGAAAGAAGAGCTCAGGGATAAATACAGAAAATCGTTCTCTTGCTATTTTCAAATATCTAACCTTTAACTTTGTTTAACTTCAATAATTTTCTGAGTTGAGACTACTTTTAAAACCAGGTTCAAGTTAAATACTAAGTTCCCTACTTGATTTTATTCACTATAGATTTCCTCTTCCAACACTGCAAAAGAGCAGTTATTTTGATTCTGACACACTTATTTCACATCACACATTTTAACACACATCCAAAAAAGACCCCATGCTAATGCTGGTATAGAATGAAAATACTTGAATTTGTGAATTTCCAAAGTATTTGTAAGCCTCATGGTACTTGTGTCGTGCTTCTAGCAAATATACTTCTACCAAATGTATTCAGAACATGATTTTGTACAGAGATCTTACTTTGTACAGGACCGTACATGATTGAAAGGTCTACAGCCAATGAAAGCATAAAAAAGAGACAAAAATGACTGGAAGTTCATCTACAACCTTCATTCTGCATTTAAAGAAACTGGATTCTGTAGGGTGAACTCAAACTTTTCTTCCAGCACTAAAATTATGATTTGCCTAGTATGGCAGCAGCTATTGGTGCCCTGCCTTACCCCTTCACCAATTAGGGTTCCCACACATGCCCACAGCTTCCCACAGCAAGCACCTGTGCCTCTCTGCCTGCCTGAGGGTTTTCTCCCCCCACAGGAGCATGCTGAGCTTATGCATGGGTAAGAGGGAGGTGACAGGGAGTTAACGCTTCCAGACCAGCTCTCAGTCAATGACACAAAGAAGTTAGGTTATTAACCAGCTTCTTGCCCTCAAGTGGGACAGCTCTGAGGTGTCCGTTACACCATCTCCCAGAGGCAGGTAACCTGTCTGCTGACACGCCATGTTGGTTTCCCTGTCCCTCTTCACTTCCTGCCAGTGTCCCCTGAATACTTACCCCCACTTACACGCAAATTCTTATCTCAAGGCTTCTGCGGAGCCCACTCTAACATCCAAGTCCTGCAGCTATGGCAGAAAAGAAAAACCAAGCCGGTTTGGTTTTGTACTTTGTGAAGGCAAATGTATTGGATCGTGTCATGGGAACCTAAAGGATGAAGTAAACAGTTTCGTCTTAGTGTCAGAGGTGTTCATCCAGTTCTTAACAAGTTTTCAGAATCTTTGTCTCAACACACTAAAGACTTATTAAGAATTGAATAAGGACACGTTTCAATCAGACTCAAAATTGATCTAATGAGCAATTTTGAGATAAAACTAAAATAGCAACCATATTTCCTCAACATCAGCATTTGGGATACTTGCCTTTTGAGGATAAAGCATAACAATTCTGTAGGTGTCTTCAGAATTAATATTTGGTCTGAATAAGCCCCGGGTCTCTATTTGGTTCACTACATTTCAGTTATGCTTTAACCAAGACACTTTTACACCTACATTTCATTAAATTTGTATTGGAGTAACCCCAGAAATAACTTGCTTTAAAACTTTGTTTTTTATCTCTTGTTCTTACAGAACTGATATTTGATAATACTTTAGTGTCTATAACAATACACAATTTTTATTAAATAGTTTTTGTCGACAAGTTACGGGTTTTCAAAACAAAGGCTTTTCTCTCTTTCATTGTTATATTGATGGATATGTAAAGACATGAAAAGAGGACTTTAAATTTGAGCTTCTGTTCCAGTGAGTCTGAGGTCACTCAGATTAATTTAGGATGAAAAATGTAGTAATATGGTGTATTGCTACAACTTTCTTCCCAAGGAAAGATGTCACATATCTTAAAAACAGTCTTTGTCACAGCCACACTGACAGAAAAAAATCTGTTTTCCAGAACAAACCGAGACACTAAGATTGCAAGTAAGCAAGTGAATTGCCTGAGACCACTCAGTGAGCCAAAGTATGAGTGAAAACAGGCTGCAGGACCTTAATTCTACATCATGCTGTCTAGATGAAAATTTGGTTATTTAATCTCACTGCCAGGCAGAGGTAGATTTATCTCAAATCCAATCAAGCTTAAACTTCAGGGTCATACATATGCATGCACCATTTCCAAAACCCTGGGTGTTCCTCTCATATGATCTCATATGGTCACATAGTTTTATAAAATTTGCAAAAATGCAATTATTTTAATTGTAATTCATTAAGATCTATCTCCTAAAGAGGACCTCCCAAAATTTTATGAGCTTCAGATTCTACAAAATCTGAATCCTTTCTTCTGCTGAGTCTACATGAACATTCCCTGTACTCAGCTGAGCACGTACCCTTACAACTCTCAAACCCACCAAGAAGTTTTCTCTTCCCAGAGAGACTTTTTATTACAACATTAGCTCAGGCCTCACAGCACCTCTCCCAAGTAAAGACTTCACTAATCCATGGACTTCCAGAAAATATTTTACAATTACTCTGAACCTTTGTGAAAAACTTAGGAAGCTTTAGTGCATCAATGAGCAGTTAACATCTGTGGGTTCCTACTGAGATCTGAGGTTTAAATCAATTAGTGGTAATCAGGACTCTTTGCAATGGGCTTTCATAGAGAACAAGCGTATGCTGATGTTTTAAATTAAAAACTTACTCTCCTGTAGAGAATGTCCACACAGCTCTTCCCTTCTTTGGCCCATGTAATTCTTATTACATTTTGCACTCGAAGAGTGATTATGGGATTCACAGAAACGCTGAATCCCAAAAGATTTCTTTATAAAACCATAATTCTTTAAATCCCATTATTTTGTGGACTTTTAATAATGTAGCTTTTTTTTTTTGGTGGGGAAGATTGGCCCTGAGCTAACATCTATGCCCATCTTCCTCCACTTTGTATGTGGGATGCTGCCACAGCAGGGTTTGATGACCAGTGCATAGGTCCATGCCCAGGATCCAAACCTGCAAACCCTGGACCACTGAAGTGGAGTGTGCAAACTTAACCGCTATGCCACCAGGTCGGCCCATTGTGTAGTTTTTTTTATCTTTGGTTTTTGTGAGCCTTTGCAGCTCATTCTTCATTCTCCACTTCCAAATCCCAGCCAAAATACTAAATAGAAAGAGATGAGCCCTAACGTAATGGCAGGACACTCTCGTGTTACCATCTTTTCAGGCTGAAGGGTAGACCTGGAGAGGAGCTAGCAACTCACCTTTCTCTCCAACTCTTCATATTATAACTAATATTGCCAAGTTTGCCTGAACTAGTTTCACTAACAGTAATAATAGCTAACATTTATTGAGTTCAGACTATGTGCCAGTGTACTAAGCACTTGACATGCATTATCTCATTTAATCAGCCCCAAAACTCTAGAAGATAGGTACTCTTTAACATCTCCATTATACAGATAAGGAAACTGAAGCACAAAAAGGTTAAGTAACTTGCCCAGAATTACTTTTCGTTTGACCACCTTCTTTCTCATCTAAGGACTCCCAGTCCTTAGATCTAAGGACACATATAGGCTGAAAATAAAGGGATGGAATAAGATGTTCCATGTAAATGGTAAGCAAAAGAGAGCAGGAGTGGCTATACGTACACCAGACAAAATAGACTCTAAGTCAAAAATGGTCACAAGAGACAAAGAAGGACATTATATAATTATAAAAGGATAAATTCATCAGGAAGAAGTAATAACTATAAATAAATACACACCCAACATCAGAGCACCTCAATATATAAAGCAAACATTGACAGAACTGAAGGGAGAAATACATAGCAATATAATAATAGTAGAAGACTTCAACACTCCACTTTCAACAGTGGATAGAATGTTCAGACAGAAAACCAATAAGGAAACAGCAGTTTTGAACAATGCTATAGACCAAATGAACCTAATAGACATATACAGAACATTCCACCCAACAGCAGCAGAATACACATTCTTCTCAAACACACACAGAACATTCCTTAGGATAGACCACATGTTAGGCCACAAAACAAGTCTTAACAATTTTAAAAAGATTGAAATCATACTAAGTACCTTTTCTGACCAAAATGTCATGAAGCTAGAAATCAATAACAGGAGGATAATTGGAAAATTCACAAATATGTGGAAATTAAACAACATATTTCTGAAAAAATAGTGGGTCAAAGAAGAAATCAAAAGGGAAATCAGAAAGCATCTTGAGACAAATGAAAATAAAAACGCAATATATCAAAACTTATGGGATGTAGCAAAAGCAGTTCTAAGAGGGAAGTTTATAGCAATTAACATCTATAATAAAAAAGAAGAAAAATTTCAAATAAACAACCTAGCTATATACCTCAAGGAACTGGAAAAAGAACTAAGCCCAAAGTTAGCAGAGGGAAGGAAATAATAAAGATTAGAGCAGAAATAAACAGAGACTAGAAAAACAATAGAAAAAACATCAATAAAACTAAGAGCTCATTTTTTTAAAAGAGAAAAAAACATTGACAAACCCTTAGGTAGACTAAGAAAAAAGAAGACTCAACTAAATAAAATCAGAAATTAATAAGACCTTATAACTGATGTCAGAGAAATATACAGCATCTTAAATAACTGGAATGAATAATTATATGGCAACAAACTGGATAACCTAGAAGAAATGGATAAATTCCTAGAAACACACAACCTGCCAAGACTGAATCATGAAGAGATGGAAAACCTGAACAGGCTGATTACTAACAAGGAGATCAATCAATAATCAAACCCTCCCAACAAAGAAAGAACCAAGACCAGATGGCTTCACAGGTGAATTCTACTGAACATTTAAAGAAGAATTAACACAAACTATTCTCAAACTCTTCCAAAAAATGGAAGAGGAGGAAACACTTCCAAACTCTTTTTACAAGGCCAGCATTACCTTGTTACCAAAGCTAGACAAGGACATACAAGAAAAGAAAATAACAGGCCAATATCCCTGATGAACATACATCAAAAATCTCAATAAAATACTGGTAAACCAAGTTCACCAGCATGTTAAAAGGATTATACACTATGATCAAGTGGGGTTTATGCTTGGCATGCAAAGATGGTTTAATGTATGCAAATCAATAAATGTGATACACCCCATTAACAGAATGTGGGATGAAATCATATGATCATCTCAATAGATGCAGAAAGAGTGTATGACAAAATTCTATGTCTATTCATAATCAAAACTCTCAGCAAATTGCATATAGAAGGAATGTACCTAAACATAATAAAGGCCATGTATGACCTAGCCCACAGCTGACATCATACTCAACACTAAAAGCTTGAAAGCTGTTCATCTCAGATCAGGAACAAGACAAGGATGCCCACTCTTGCCTCCCCTAGTCAACATAATACTGGAATTCCTAGCCAGAGCAATTAGGCAAGAAAAAGAAATAAAAGTCATCCAAAGTGGAAAGAAGGAAGCAAAATTATCTCTGTTCACAGATGATATGATCTTATATGTAAAAAGCCCTAAAGTTTCCACACATAAAAAAATTATTAGAACTGATAAACTAATTCAATAAAGTTGCAGGACACAAAATCAACATACAAAAACCAGTTGTGTTTCCAAACCCTAACAGTAAACTATCTGAAAAGGAAATTAAGAAAACAATCCCATTTACAATCACATCAAAAATAATAAAATACACAGAAATAAACTTAACCAAGGATGTGAAAGACTTGTACACTGAAAACTACAAAACATTGATGAAAGAAATTAAAGAAGATGCAAATAAATGGAAAGACATAGTGTTCATGGATTGGAGGACTTAATATTGTTAAATGTCTACATTAACAAATCAATCTACAGATTCAATGCTATCCCCATCAAAATCCCAAAGGTGCTTTTTGCAGGGAAGAATAATTATAAAATTCATTTTGAAACCACAAAAGTCTCAGAATAGCCAATGTGATCTTGAGAAAGAAAAACAAAACTGGAGGCATCACACAGGCATCACACTTTGTGATTTTAAATTATATTACAAAGCTACAGTACTTAAAACAGTACAATATAAAGACAGACATACAGACCAATGGAACAGAATAGAGAGCCCAGAAAAAAACCCACACATACATGATCAACTGTTCATTGATAAGAGTGCTAAGAATACACGAGGGGGAAAGGGCAGTCTCTTCAATAAATTGCGTTGGGAAAACTGGACAGCCACATGCAAAAGAATGAACTTGGATCCCTACCTTACACCATACACAAAAATCAACTCAAAATAGATTAAAGACTTAAACATAAGACCTGAAACTGTAAAATTCCTAGAAGAAAACATAGGAGAACTCTTCATATTAGTCTTGGCAATTATTTCTTGGATGTGACACCAAAAACACAGGCAGCAAAACCAAAAATAGACAAGCAGAACTACATCAAACTAAAAAGCTTCTGCACAAAAAAGGAAACAACAGAGTGAAAAGTCAACCTACAGTATGGGAGACAGTATTTTCAAACCATATATCTGATAGGGGATTAATATCTGAAATATATAAGAAACTCTGCATCTCAATAGCAAAAAAACAAATAACCCAATTAAAAAATGGGCAGTGGACCTGAATGGACATTTCTCCAAAGAAGACACACAAATGGCCAACAGGTAACTGAAAAAGATGCTCAACATCACTAATATCAGGAAATGCAAGTCAAAAACACAATGAGATATCACCTCAAACATGTTAGGATGGCTATTATCAAAAAAGACAAGTGATAAAAAGTATTGGCAAGGATATGGAGAAATTTGAACCTTTATGCACTATTGGTGGGGATGTAAAATGGGGTAGCTGTTATGAAAAAACTGTATGGAGATTCCTTCAAAAATTAGTGATATAACTACCATATGATCCAGCAATCTCACTTCTGGATATATATCCAAAAGATGTGAAGTCAGGATCTTGAAGAGATATTTGTGCACAAATGAATTGCCATGTTCATTTTGGCATTATTCACAATAGCCAAGATATGGAAACAAGCCAAATGTCCACTAATAGATGAATGGATAAAGAAAATGTATATACATACAATGAGATATTACTCAGCCTTTAAAAAGAAGGAAATGCTGCCATATGCAACAACATGGATGAACCCAGAGGACATTGTTAAAATTAAATACAAAGAGAAGACCAGACATGAAAATTCTCTGAGCAGACAAAACCATTTAAGCCACATAAGTGAAACTTAATTTAGCTTATTCTTCAAAACAAGGGAAATTTAACTTGGGCCTTTTCTTGCAAATGTCCCTGATAATCATAAAAGAAACTTAAGTTGTCTTCTAAAAATGGTATAAGATAATCATTTTTAACCCACCCCCTGCCTCCTGGAAACCCCCACTGTAATAACTCATCATTGTAAAGGTTAAACAACATCCTCCTTTTCACTTTATAAGCCATCCTGTAACATCATGCCCCTGAGCTTCATATCAGTCCTTGAATTTGAAACATCTCTGTTCTCAAACTGTTCTTATATGCACAATTAACTCTTACTAAATACTATTTAGTGATTTAGTGTTTTAATTTAGCTATTTCTGGATTTTTGACATTATGCTGAGTGAAATAAGCCAATCATAGGAGGATAAATACTGCATGATTCCACTTATATGGGGTATCTAAAATAGTCAAAATAATAGAAGCAGAGAAGAGATTGGTTGCCAGGGGCTAGGAGGAGGTGGAAAAGGGGAGTTGTTGTTCAATGGGCATAAAGTTTCAGTTATGCAAAATAAGTTCTAGAGATCTCCTGTAAAATAGTGCCAGTAGTTATCAATACTGTATTGTATACTTGAAAATTTGTTAGGAGGGTCACTTTCATGTTTCTACCACAAAAATAAACAAAGGAACCCAAGGAAATTTTTAGAGGTGATGGATATTTCTATTACCTTGATTGTGTAATGGTTTCATGGGTGTATGCATGTGTCCAAACTCATCAACTTGTATACAATAAATATGTACACTTTTTAAAAATCAATTATACCTCAATAAAGGTGTTTTTAAAAAGTTGTCTATGAAGGAAGTATTTTTCCCACTGACTTCCATAATAAATCCATAGGTACGTCTATGACTATAGATGCAGTAGAAAAGGGTGACACTGGCAGAGCCTGAAGAATGCTTATTCTTCTTGAGCAAGTGTCCTACCCTCAGAGATTCTTATTTAATCGCTCTGTAGTGTAGCCCAAACACTAGGATTTTTTGAAATTCCCCAGGTGATTTCAAAGTACAGCCGTGGTTGAAATCACTTGATGTACAGCAGTGCTTCTCCGACATGAATAAACATGCACATCACGTAAGGATCTTATTAAAATGCAGATGCTGATTCAGGAGTTCTAAGGTGGGGACCAAGAGTCTGCATTTCTAAAAAGTTCCAGAGGATGCCAGGGCTGCTGGTCTCTGTATCACTCTTGGAGCAGCAAGGCTCTAGTTGGTAGCAATATGTAAGGGAGGCATTAATTGAATCAGAAGAACCGATAGGGCAATTTGGATAAAAGAAAAGTGACACCTGTAAAAAAATGTAAACAGTGCTTCTTCAGCTTTGGCTAGTGTGGGGTCACCTTGCACAGAAATCCATGAGTGGGACTCCATCTTCCCTGCTCTGCTTCCATAAACACATCAAGCAACCACAATGTCTTTGATCTGTTGTAGTGATCTAAGTCAATCATTGTTGGGCTAGGGAGAGAACAGCTTCCCTTTATGAGTAGAGACAATCTGGAGTGGTAAAGGTGCATTCATCTTTTTTTTGTATTGCATCAGCCTGTGACAAGCTGTAAACAACAGGGAACTCGTTTTGCACATTTTCCCTGCAGCCATTTGTCAGGTGTCATAACTCTATGAAAAAAAAAAAGCCCCTGGGAAAGTATAATGAATGTATTCCTTACTATTGAATTTCTATTTATGCGGATATCTCTTAAGAGCCTCAGCTTTTGTTCATACGGCAACATTATTTTAAAATTAATATCATTAAACTTTTTGGAGAATTCTTATTTGATATACAAACACAAGGCATTTTTGGTAAAATAACACAAATATAACATTTCAGAATTTCCACTTTTCACAAATGTTTTTACCTACAAATAACCAGAAAAGACATACTTTTCACAGTTACAACACTATTAAAACTTTTTTATGGCTATTTTTTCACATAATAGAACTGTGAGTTCTGGTTTTAATTTCTATATTAGTAAATAGAAGTAGCATTAATGAAAGGACTTAAATGTGACCTCAGGACGTTTCTTCTAGTCCAATGGTTCCCCAACTTTTTTGACCCAGGACCCCTTTCCATCCTTAAAAATTATTGAGGCTACAAATTGCTTTTGTTTATGTTGGTTATTTCTATTAATATTTACTTTTTAGAAATTAAAACTGAGAAAAGTTTTATATATTTAATAATTCATCTAAAAATAACAATTATACACACATTACATATCACCATAAATAATGTATTTTTAGGAAAAGCAAGCATATTTTCCAAAATAAAGAATATTTAGCAAGAAGAATATACTTTCTTTTTACATTTCTTAAAATCTCTTTGAGTCTGTCTTCTTAGAAGATAAGTGGATTCTCATATCTGCTTCAACATTCAATCCATTGTGATATGTTTATTTGTTAAAGCTATAAAGAAAATCTAGCGTCTCAAGATCTATGATCTGGAAAGGGAAGGGTATTTTAATATTCAAATAAGTGTGGCTATCCTTCTTTGATAGTACAACAAACTCAACAAGTGGTCATTCTTGAAAGATTAACTGCAATATGAAATCAGAAACCATATCAGTGAACTTTTTTATTCCATGTTACATTAAAATCTACTGGTCTAACTTGTTCTTTGAAGTGATTTTTTACCCAGACATGATTTTGTGACATTTGGAACATATTGATTCACCAAGTTATGGAAATCTTCCAAAAGTTGACACATTTCATTTTACAATATCAAGAAAACACATCCATGAAAATCACCACCAATCTCATCAGAAAAGTTTTTACATACTGGAAATCTTTCAAGCTCATGATGGCAGATACAAGTTTTCCAAAATTCAAATTTTCACTTGAAAGCTCAGATTTTATCATTGACAACAAATGCTGTCAGTTGTTTTCCTTGAACTGACAGGTCCAATTCATTTATTTTTTTTTAATGTCAGTTAAATATTCATGTCTCAGTATCAACAGTTTGTTACTCATTCTTTCAAGTGAAAATGAAACTTTTCCTGGTGTCCCAGGAAAAATATGGCTAGTTCAGTTACAATTCAAACAACTCCACAAGTGTTTTTCCTTAAGATAACCATCCTACTTCATATGCATTAGAAGAGTTTTATGCATAATTCCCATTTATCCATAGATTTTTTAAAAATATGTGTGCTCACTAGTCAAGACAATAACATTAGTAATTTTTACTGTTCCATTTGAGGACATTACTAAGTAAAACTGGCTTTTTGTTTCTTTTTTGTTTTTTTACTGCAAGTGTGTGGCAATGAAGAATACAATGACCACTTGTACAATTTGGAGCAACTCCCTTGATTTGTACTAAAGCACCAGCAATTTTACCCACCATTGATTTTGCACCATCATTATTTGACCACAGGAATTGTTTATTTATTTCTTGAAACTACTACTATCTTCTGCAATAGTGTTCCATGGAACAAGTTCAGAAAAAGCTGTGCTAAATACCCTCTTTAGTCTTTTCCTACTTCTAGATCTATGAAAGAGTTTATAATTGTATCTATATGCTATATTGTCTCTTTGAATTGACATATATTTAGGAAGTGGAGAAATTTTACAATTTTTATTACACTTCAATGTTCTTTCCTGTAATTCACTAATCAAGTTTTGACTTCTGTCTGTAGTACCTAACACAACACCTGAAACAGAGTATATGTTTTGAAAATGCTACTATCTTACATTTTATTATTTTTCAAAGAGGATTTGAGGCATTTTACAGAAACACATACAATATGACAAATGCATTTTAAAAATCTGATTGAACAAAAAAGTGCAGCATAAACAATTACATGAAATGGGTTGAAAATTTGACTCAGAGCTTCCTGAGGGTCAAAGAAACATGAAATCTCACTCAGTTAGAAAAGGTACATTATAAATTTAGGTTTTAATAAGAATTGGGCAGAAGAGAATTCAGGGTAATAGAAAGTGATCCCCTAGACAAAAAAAGGCCATTACCTAATGATAAAGGAAACAATCCAACAAGAGGATATAACACCTATAAATATCTATGTGCCCAACATAGGAGCACCTAAATACATAAGGCAAATATTAACAGACATAAAAGGAGAAATTGACAGTAACACAATAATAGTAGGGGATTTTAACACTCCACTTACATTAATGGATAGATGATCCAGACAGAAGGTGAATAAGGAAACATTGGCCTTAAAGACACATTAGATCAGATGGACTTAATAGATATATATAGAACATTCCATCCAAAAGATGCAGAATATGATCATTAGTAAGAAGATTGAAACAGTAATCAAAAGTCTCCCCAAGGTCAAAAGTCCAGGACCAGACAGCATCCTCAGTGAATTCTACCAAACATTCAAAGAGATTTAAGAAGACCTATCCTTCTCAAAATCTTCCAAAAAATTGAAGAGAAGGGAACACTTCCTAACTACTTCTACAAGGCCAACATTACCATGATACCAAAACCAGACAAGGACAACACAAAAAAGAAAATTACAGGCCAACATCACTGATGACCATGCAAAATCCTCAACAAAACATTAGCAAATTGAATACAACAAATCATTAAAAAAATTATACACCACAATCAAGTGGGATTTATTCCAGGACTGCAAGGACGGTTCAACACCTGCAAATAAAGTAATGTGATACACTACATTAACAAAATGAAGAATAAAAATCATATGATCATCTCAATAGATGCAGAGAAAGCAGTTGACAAGATTCAGCATCAATTTATGATTTAAAAAAAACACCTCTGAATAAAATGGGTATAGAAGGAAAGTGCCTTTAAATAATAAAGGCCATATATGACACACCCACAGCCAACATCATATTCAATGGTGAAAAATTGAAAGCTATTCTTCTAAGAATGGGAACAAGGATGCTCATTCTTGCCACTCTTATTCAACATAGTATTGGAAGTTCTAGCCAGAGCAGTTAGGCAAGAAAAAGAAATAAAAAGTAGTCAAATTGGAAAGGAAGAAGTAAAACTGTCACTATTTGTGGATGACATGGTTCTATATATAGAAAGGCCTAAAGAATCCACCAAAAAACTATTAGAAATAATTAACAAATACAGTAATGTTGCAGGGAACAAAATCAACATACAAAACTCAGTTGCATTTTTATACACTAACAATGAACTAGCAAAAAAGAAATCAAGAATGCAATCCCATTTAAAATCACAAAAAGATTAATAAAATATCTAGGAATAAATTAAACCAAGGAGGTGAAAGACCTGTATTTTAAAACTATAAGACATTGTTGAAAGAAATTGAAGAATACACAAAGAAATGGAAATATATTCTATGCTCACAGATTGGAAGAATTAACAGAGTTAAAATGTCCGCATTACCTAAAGCAATCTACAGATTCAATGCAATCCCTATCAGAATCCCAACATTTTTCTCAGAAATAGAACAAAGAATCCTAAAATTTATATGGAACAACAAAAGACACCAAATATGGGACTGGCCCAGTGATGTAGTGGTTAAGTTCACATGCTCTGCTTTGGTGTCCTGGGGTTTGTGGGTTCGGATCCTGGGTGCAGACCTACACACCACTCATCAGGCCACACTGTGGCAGCATCCCACATACAAAATAGAGGGAGATTGGAACAGGTGTTAGCTCAGAGACAATCTTCCTCACCAAAAAAAAGACCCCAAATAGCCAAAGCAAATCTGAGAAAAAAGAATAAAGCTGGAGGTATCACACTCCCTGATTTCAAAGTATACTACAAAGCTATAGTAATCAAAACAGCATGATACTGGCACAAAAACTGACACACAGATCAGTGGAACAGAATCGAGAGCCCAGAAATAAACCCACACATACATGGACAGCTAATTTTCAACAAAGGAACCAAGAACATACAATGGAGAAGGAAAGTCTCTTCAATAAGTAGTGTTGGGAAAACTGGACAACCACATGCAAAGAATGAAAGTAAACCAGTATCTTACACCAAACACAAAAATTAACTCAAAATCAATTAAAGGCTCCAGTGTAAGACCTAAAACTATAAAATTCTCTTTGACATCAGTCTTAGCAGTATCTTTTTGAATATCATGTCTCCTCAGGGCAAGGGAAACAAAAGAAAAAATAAACAAATGGGACTACATCAAGCCAAAAAGCTTCTGAACAGCAAAGGAAATCATCAACAAAATGAAAAGACAACACACCAACTGGGAGAAAATATTTGCAAATCATATATCTGATAAAGGGTTGATATCCAAAATATATAAAGAACTCATACAACTCAGTAACAAAAAAAAATACAAACAGCCCAATTAAAAATGGGCAGAGGATATGAACAAATATTTATCCAAAGAAGATATACAGATGCCCCACAGGCACATGAACAGTTGTTCAACATCACTAATATTAGAGAAATTCAAATCAAAATTACAATGAGATATCACCTCATGCCGGTCAGAATGACTGTTATTAAAAAGACAGGAAATAACAAGTGTTGGAGAGTATGTGAAGAAAAGGGAACCCTTGTACACTGCTGGTGGAAATGTAAATTGGTGCAGCCACCATGGAAAACAGCATGGAAAGTTCTCACAAAATTAAAAATAGAACTACCATATAATCCAGCTATTCCACTTCTGGATATTTATCCAAAGAACACAAAAACACTAATTCGAAAAGGTATATGTGCCCCTATGTTCGTTGAAGTATTATTCACAATAGGCAAGACTTGGAAGCAACCTAAGTGCCCATTGATGGATGAATGGATAAAGAAGATGTGGTATATATATCCAGTGGAATACTACTCAGCCATAAAAAAGATTAAATCTTGCCATTTGCAACAATATGGATGGAACTTGAGGGTACTGTGCTAAGCAAAATAAGTAAGATGGAGAAAGACAATTACTATATGACTTCACTTATGTGGAAAATAAACAAACAAAGATAGAGATATGGAGAACAGATTGGTGATTACCAGAGGGGAAGGGGCAGCAGGAGGGTGAACTGGGTAAAGGGGCACATGTGTATGGTGACAGATGGAAACTAGACTTTTAGTGGTGAACACGACGCAGTCTATACAGAAGACAAAATATAATAATGTACACCTGAAATTTATATAATGTTATAAACCAATGTGACCTCAATTTTTAAAAAAGACAAGAAATAACAAGTGTTGGAAAGGGTGTGGCAGAAAGGGAACCCTCGTACACTGCTGGTGGGAATGTAAATTGGTGCAGCCACCACGGAAAACAGTATGGAGATTCCTCAAAAAATTAAGAGTAGAACTACCATATGATCCAGCTATCCCACTTCAGGGTATTTATCCAAAGAACATGAAAACACTAACTCAAAAAGATATATGCACCCCTATGTTCATCTCAGTATTGTTCACAATAGCCAAGACATGGAAGCAACCCAAGTGCCCATCAATGGATGAATGGATAAAGAAGATGTGGTATGTATTTGCAATGGAATACTACTCAGCCATAAAAAAGATGAAATCTTGTCATTTGCAACAACATGGATAGACCTTGAGGGTATTATGCTAAGTGAAATAAGTCAGATGAAGAAAACCAAATATCCTATCATTTCAGGCATATGTGCAAGATAAAACAACAAACACATAAATACAGAGAATGGATTGGTGGTTACCAGAAGGGAAGGGGGGAGGGAGGAGGGCAAAAGGGGTAAAAGGGCACATTTGTATGGTGATGAATGGCAACTAGACATTCGATGGTGAACACAATGTAGTCTTTAAAGAAGTTAAAATATAATGATGTACACCTGAAATTTATATAATGTTATAAACCAATGTTACCTTAATAAAAATATAAATTAAGAAAGGAAAGTGATCCCCATCTTCATCTAGACATTGGTTGAGACAGTTTAATAAATATTAGATGTATATTTCTATTCTAATTTATGGCTAGTAAAATATTACTTCTCCATAATTTTATTATTTCACTCATAGTTTTAATAAAATCTACTTCTTTTTTTCAAATAAAATCTACCTGTGCATATAGCTGTGAGGAGTCAAATTTTCCAAGAAGTGTCCTAGGGAATTATCTGTCTTATTTATTGAACAAGTTAAAATCCTCTCAGATTATTCATGATGAAAACTCCAGAATGACAACAGAAGCACATGCCTATCATTCTAGAAGGAATAAAATTTGTAAAGAAGCCTAAATGTATTTACTAATCTATTCATTTATTCAGAAAATATTTATTGAGTATTTTCTATGTGTAAAACCACTGTGTTTGAGGTGTAAGCATCTACATATTTCCTTGGAGTCAGGTATCCAGATGATATAACTCACACACAAATTTTTTTCCTAAAAACATAAATAATAATACTAAAGAAGTAGCTAAAAGCAATCAACTTTTGCTTTTATTAGGGGATCATTTTTGACCATTATATACAGGGCTTGGATAAGAGCTCATATTAAGTAGTCGTGCTAATTTAGGTTTAGGTCTACACAGCTCAATGTGAAGTGGAGACTTATAGAAAATATAAATAAATTTGAACTGGATTGGGGGACAGATGCATTACATGAGGTGAGAGAGAAGAGGAAGATTACACACTGGACCAAGAAAGAACTTATTAGTGGTGTAATCTTGAAAATGTTAAAACATTTTTTCCCACTCTTCCTAATTGTGAGTACTTCACAACAACCTGGTGATTACTCTCCTGTCTTGGAAAGTCAGATTTACTCTACCTAATCATGGTGACTTCATTTAAGATGCTCCCCACAAAAAAAAAAAAAAAAAAAATGTGTTTTCCATTCTTTTCCCCCCACTCAAAATTCTATCTGTTCTCCAAGATACAGTTCAAATTTCATGTTATACATGAAACCTTCTCCAGCATTCTGCATCTCATGGTATTCTCACACCTCTCAATTCTTAGAGCATGTATAGTATGTACATCATAGATTTAGAAAATTATTCATGGCCTTTTGCTCTTCACTATTTGGTCATCATATGTCAGATGTCCCTACCTAGCTCATATGTGCCTCACCATGCTAAATTCCAGCTTCTGTCCCAAAATATCTATATGATAGGTGCCCAATAAATACTTGTAGAATTGAATGGAATTTCACTGATCTGTGTAAAAGAAGTTGCACCATCTAGCAGTGATGAAGAGATTCCTGTTAACAATACAGTTACCAGTTACCAAAGTGATCCTTAGAGCATCTGATCATTGAAACTCTCCTCCCAGCAGGCTGCATGAGCATCCTTAAAAGGATGGCTCCCTCAAAATACTCGACCTGGGCCTTAATAATTTTTACTTTGTATTTTTATTAAGCAGATCCACTACGCTTTCTTGTTCTATGACTTTCCTGTGTTTCATTTTGCATAGTGTGCTAGAGTTGGGCAGATCATAGTGAGTAAATAATAATTTTATTTCCCTTTTTTTTTGGTTTGGGTACTTCAGGGACTCATACAAGAACATGATTTTCATCCTTACTTATTGAGCTGTTCCCAGTTGATAGTTCCAGTGGTAAAGAAATGAAGATGCATCATTATT
Organism: Tapirus indicus; assembly: GCA_031878705.1. NCBI lineage: Eukaryota > Metazoa > Chordata > Mammalia > Perissodactyla > Tapiridae > Tapirus > Tapirus indicus. The sequence goes on from CM062933.1 coordinate 9,757,248, forward strand.
GTTACAGCATGTTTGGCAAATTATGCTTTCATGGATCTTAACATGATTTTGAGTCACCTCTTTTAGAACAAAAAGAATAATAATGTATATAGTGCCAGAAGACCAGTGTGGAAGGTCATAATTGGCCACCTCAAGATGTGTCTCTTTACCTTGATTATTTTGACCTTCCCTGCCCCCACTAACTGTCTGAAGGGATTTGGGATGAAAGGCCTGTCACTGGGAGGGGCTGACACCATGGATAACTCTGGGTATCAATAAACTGGGAGGATCTTTGCTGGGCCCATTCTTAGCAAAGTTCTGTTTACCAGACATTTGCATTCATAAGGGAAATCTCCATTTGTAAAGATATCTCCCTCTCTGTACTGGGAAGAAGTGGGGTTACTTTATCTCTAGAAACTCTTAGTATGGAAAGCAAAGACTTAAATCTGCATATTCTTGTTTACTGTGCTTTTCTTGTAATCCCCCATAGCTGACACTCCCAACCCCCAATATCCTCCTTTGTCTATTTATGAGGAGAACCTCAGCCATTTTGTCAAGAGAAACTCAGTTTCCCTGGTCTCTCCCATGCATACATGTTATAAAGCTTTGCTTGATTTTCTTCTGCTATTCGGTCTCATGTCAATTTAATTTGTAGCCCAGCCAGAAAGGACCTAGAGTGGGTAGAGGATCCTCTTCCCCCCTTTCACCGTTATTTTACTAAGTCAATGAGGGAGCCAGTTCACGTCATGAAAATCAGTGTGGCATCTTGCTCACACATGCAGGTGTCCAGATGGATTAAGTTTGGCCCTAGGAAGTCTACTTAGTGCACATCACTAGAGTGATTGGAGTCATCACACTTCAACTGTGCCAGCCTATTAATTCTTCTTACCTTGGCATGATGATGTCTATTAGTTCTATTCTAAGTCTTCCTTAAATTTGTATCTTAGAGTACAAAAAGGAAGGAAACTTTTTTTAAAGAACAAAGGCACAGACTTCATTTGGTATCCCATATGTCAATGGTCCATTAGGACAATACATTTCAGCTAGCTTTTCTAAACAAGCATCATCCGAAAGGTCAACTTGGGTTAGATATTAGATAAATAATAAACCTGAAGATCCAGGAATGACATCTCAAGCTTGAGACAATTTGAGCAACATGAAATTCACATCCCCTTTATAATTACCTTGAGAGCTCAGGTAATTATCTAATTACACCCCAGATATAAAGCATCCACATTGCCTTTTTATGGTGTAAGCCTAAATTTTAATGTTTTCTTCATGCACCATTGACCATATGATCAAACTGAAACCCAGGAGAAGAACTACTGAATTTCAAAATCTCCAAATCTGTCAGCTAACTGACCAAGGAGGATTTATAACAAAGAATGCTTAAGAATGTGTCTTACTTGCCCTGAGAAGCATTTTGAGGGGCTGGAAGGAATTGCATATCCCAAGGATCCACCTAGAATGCCTCAGGAATTACATTTCTTATCACGAATGGGCATCCAAGAAACATTGATGACAGATGACTTGTAGCATGGGATTTTGTGATTTGTATTGAATAATCTATTTGAATAGGAATTTAAATTCAGATAGAATTGCTGAAATTCTCTAATAATTACTAGAAACCCACTACCATTAATGGTATGATGTGTTTCAGACACTGAGCAAATCTTCCCAAACTGAATGAAACTGATGCTAATGTCACCATTTTACCAAAAAAGAAACTGAAAATCAGTGAAGTTAAATAACTTGCAACAGCTCATACAGCCAAAAGTAGAAGTGCTAGGATACAAGCACAAGTCTGTTTAATTTCAAGGTCCATGCTCATAAATACTCTGCCATGTAGTCCCACTCTTTTTTTTTTTTTATTATTATTATTATTCTGCCAATTTCCAAAGAGGATTGAAGTGGCTCCCAATAAAGAAATAAATGTAATACAGTTATTAAAACAATAGTAAAAGAAAAGTAATCATGGAAGTGAGATCATTATCCCACTTAAAATATGATTTCCTACACAGCCCTCAGAGAAAAAAGGAAACATGTTATATATGTCTCTCTATCTGATCAAAGGAAACAGAGCAATAATTTGAGAGTTATCAGGTTTCCTGGCACTAAGTCCTAAGGAAATGTTATTGTGTCTATGGTTAGAGATGGGGCATTGAACAAAATTTCTTCCATACACAGCTTTATAAAAGATGTATAAATGTTCCTTGTGTGACTATTACTAAGATCAGTCCTCAAAAAATGTTGAGGATGTAATGTTAAATCACAGTCGTATGAAGGAATTTCTACGAGTACATAATTTTTTAGTGATCTGGCATAATACAGGTTTAAAGCTTAGAGTATATAGAAGTGGTTGTTTAAAATGTCCCTTAGATGAAACTTTCTCACTGGCTTCGAAATATTTACTGCTATAAGAATTTCCTTCCCACCACGAACAACTTGAAAGCCAGACAAAATATGGGAAACAACTATTTTCAGCCACTGAACATCAAGCAGTGCAGAACTATGATCCCAGAGAGAAGATAAACAAGTGAATAGTGTCCTACAATTACCCTAGCTTACTAGCTAAAGCCAGTTTCCAGGGTGTAGTATAACAAGAGGAACCCAAACAGAGCCCAGTAGTCACACTAATAGTATTGGAAGGCCCTAGCCAGTGCTGTAAATTAAAAAAAAAGAAAAAGGCATATGGATTTGAAAGCAAAAAATTAAATTGTCTTTATTCACAGATGACATTTTTCTGTGTAGAAAATCCTAAGGAACCTACTAAAAAATTAGTAAAGCTAACTAGTAAATCCAGCAAGGTCACAGGTTACAAAGTCAATTTTTTTTTAAAAAACTGTATTTCTATAATTTGCAAAGAACAGTTAAATTGGCATTTTAAAAATACCATTATGGTAGCACCAAAAGACATGAAATATTTAGAGATAAATTTAACAAAATATGATCAAGACTTGTACACTGAAAACTACAAAACGTTTCTGAGAGAAATTGAAGAAGGCTCAAGTAAATGGAGAGAGGACTGTGTCCATGGGTTAGAAGACTCAATGTTATTAAGTATCAATTTTGCCCAAATTGATCTCTATACTCAATGAAGTCTAATCAAAATCCCACCAGTTCTTTCATTTTTGTAGAATTTAACAAGTCTATTCTTAAATTTATATGGAAATGCAAAGGATCCAGAATAACTGAACAATTTTGAAAAAGAAGAAAATGTTGGAAGACTTACACTATCTGATTCCAAGACTTATTCTAAAGCTGCAGTAGTTAAGATGGTATGGTATTGATGTAAGGAAGGCATATAGATCAATGGAACTGAATATAAAGTCCAGAAATAGACCCATATGTATATGGCCAATTGATTTTTTTCTGCATAGGTGCAAATGTAATTCAACAGAGAAAGTATAGACATCTCAACAAACAGTGCTGAACAATTCAATATCAATAGGGAAAAAATGAACCTCAAACTTTACCTTATACTATGTACAAAAATTAGCTGTAAGTGGATCATAGACCTAAACATTAAGGCTAGAACTAAAAAACTTCTAGAAGAAAACATAGAAGTAAAATTTTATATTTTCATTAGGTAAAGACTTCTCACATAGGACTCAAAAAGCAGGAACCATAAAAGAAAAAATTGACTTTCTTTAGCAATCTTGTAGAGTAGATCTACTAGTAATTAGCTCCTTTAGCTTCTATTTACATAAGAATGTCTTAATTTCCCCTTCATTCTTGAAGGATAATTTTGCCAGTTTAGAATTTTTGGTTGACAGTTTTTTCTTTCAGTACTTTCACTATGTCATCCACTGCCTTTTGGCCTCCATGATTTCTGATGAGAAATGAGCTGGTAGTGTTATTGGGGATCACTTGTATGTCACATAAGGAATATTTATATATGTCCCTCTTGCTGCTTTCAAGATTTTTTCTTTGTCTTTGTCTTTCTACAATTTGATTACAATATATGGATATCTTTGAGTTTATCCTGCTTGGAGTTTGTTGAGCTTCTTGGATGTGTAGATTTATATCTTTAATCAAATTTGGAAAGTTTTCAGCAATCATTTCTTCAAATATTCTTTTTGTCTCATTCTTTCTTGTTTCTCCTGTTGGGACTCCCATGATGAATAAGTTGGTATATATGATGGTGTCCCACAGGTCCCTTAGGTTCTGTTCATTTTTCTTCATTTTTTTTTTCTTTCTGTTCCTCAACTGGACAATTTCAATTGCCTTATCTTCAAGTTCACTGATTTTTTTTTTCTGCTTAAATCTGCTGCTGAACCCCTGTACTGAATTTTTTATTTAAGCCATGACAATTTTCAACCAGACAATTTCTATTTGGTTCCTTTTTATAATTTTTCTCTTTATTAATATTACCTATTTGTTCATACATTATTCTCCTGATTTCCTGTAGCTCTTTGTCCATGTTTTCTTTAGCTCATTGAGCATATTTCAGACAGTGATTTAACAGTTGACTAGTAATTCCAATGTATAAGCTTCCTCAGAGATAGTTTCTGTCAAATTCTTTATTTCCTGTGAATGAGCCATATTTTCCTGTTTCTTTATAATATTTTTTGTCAAGAACCACACATTTTGAGTATCATAATGTATTATAATGTGCTTAACTCTGGAAATCAGATTTTCCCTCTCCTTAAGCATTGCTTTTTTTGTTTATTGAGGGCTGCAGTTGTCCATTCATATAGTGACTGTTCCAAACAATTTTTGCAAAGTCTATATTCCTTGTGTGTGTGATCACTGATGTTTCTTTTCCATTTTCTCTGGAGTCAGCCTGTAACCTAACAGAAATTTCCTTAAATGTCTGGATTAAAATTTTTAAAAGATCTGTATATCTCTTTAAATCTTCCAATGGACACTATAGGGGAAGCCAATTCAGCCCAAGGAGACCAAAACAAAGGCAAATGCCTGTGCCAGTCCTTCAGGAAACTGTCAGACCAACTAAAATACAAATCTTTAACTTTTTAGAGGACAAGGTCCTTAATGTCCACCTGGTATGAGTCAACCACTCTACGAATATAGGCTTACATCCTCAGAGCCATGGAGGAATGAGGAATGGGAATGGTGACTGGTTCACATATGTCATTCTCTTACCAAAGTTCATCAGTCTCTCCCTTCATCAGTACTCCCTTAGTAACTGTAAGTGTCTGATCAAGTCTTAGAGTTCCAGAATACTTGTTCTGATCTTTTTGTCCAGCTTAATGGTTGTTTCACTGGAGGGACTGACCCCTGGACCTTCCTACTCTACTATTTTTCATGACATCACTCTCTAATTTTTAATTGTGAAAAATATTTAGGTGTCATTTTAATTGAGATAACATACTAAGTCAAAAATTTAAGATATAACGATAACCTTTAATAATGCTCAAAATACCCATAAAATTGGCTTTTTCTGTCATGATCATAAAAGAAACCAGATATACGAGGCAAGTGAATGATAGAAAATTCTTGGCCAATAGGCACCAAGCACAAAACTCTCCCTATAGGTCAGGTTCAGCTTCAGCAAGGATGGAAATATATAGACAAAAAATTGTTGTTGTCATAGTATCATTTCTGTAGTGTTAATAAACTGTTTTCACCTTCTTCAATCTGAATAAAAATGGGCTGTGGCTGTAACATCTTAGCTCTAGGTACCTTGGAGTCTTATCAGTGTGTTTCTTAGCCTCTCTGTATCCATCATCTTCCCTTCCATCTCCCTAACCAAACACACACACATTTCCTTTTGTAGGTAAAATCTAGGGTTACTTGGAGAGTCGATCTAATTTTAATTTACATTTCTCAATTTCTTTTCCTTTGTGGAATTGAAATAATAATCTCCTTTTAAACATAAAATTATTTATTCTAACATTTGTGCAGCCTTACCTTGGTGATGAGTCTTCTTCCCAGGCAATTTAGCTATGATTATGTTAGAGAAGTGGTAGAGAAGAAAACATGACTAACAAAAAGATAATTTTTCTTGTCATTCATTCATTCAACAAATATTTATTGAGAATCCTTCTTTATGTCAGTAGCTGTTTTTATGCACTGGGAATACAATTGTAGGCAAATCAAAGAGTCTTTTCTTTCACAGAACAGTGGGCAAAAAAAGACGTTTAACAAAAATAACCACATACTATGAATACACAAAAAAAAACAAAGCTAAGAAAGAGATCTTATGGAAAGAATAGGAATCTATGAGATCATATAACAAATGAAGATACAAAATTCAGGGAAGGATTCCGTACGGAAAGGACCCTTGAGCTAAGATAATAAGCATGATACAGTGTTAACTACATAGAGAGATTAGGGTGGAGAGAGACCCTTCCAGAAAGAGACACTTGCTTGCACAAAGGCCTGTAGTAGGAGGCAGGATGGCAGGATCAGGAACATGAAAGAAGACGCTGTGACTGTAAGGAAGATAACAAGAAGAAGAGTGTGAAGTGAGTTGTAAGAAGTGAGAAGGACTGGAGGTGGCCCAGTGGTATAGTGGTTAAGTTTGCACACTCTGCTTTGGCGGCCCAGGGTTCATGGGTTTGGATCCTGGGCGCAGACCTACACGTCATTTGTCAAACCAAGTTGTGGCGGAATCCCACATACAAAATAGAGGAAGTTGGCCACAGATATTAGCTCAGGGACAATCTTCCTCACCAAAAATAAAAAAGAGGAAGGGCTGATCTATGAAAAGTGTCATAGGATCATCAGGATTTTATTCTTTATTCTAAGAACAATGTGAAGCACTGGAAGATTTTTAAGAAGGAAGAATGGGATGATACTCTAGAGAATAGATGTGGATAGGCCACTTGACAGATGATTATAGTAGTCCAGACAAGAGTAGATAGTGAGTTGGACAAAAATGGTGCTGATGGAAAGAGTGAGAACAGAAACATTTTGAGAGATAGTCAGTACGATCAAAATGACAAGACTTGGCAATATATTCTGTAGAGAGAGTGAGGGAAAAGTCAGCATCAAGGATAACTCATGGGTTTCTGGCTCATACAAATGGACTGATGAGAGCATCATGAGATATGAAATACTGAAAGACCAGGTTTGGGGATGGTGTATGGCAAGATTCTAAGTTCAGAGCTGGATATGTTGAGTTTAAGATATGTTTTAGATATCCAAGAGAAGTCAGTGGGCAGTTGGACATTTGAGGCTGTACTTAGAGGAGAGGTCTTCAATGAAGATAAAAATTGTCAATCATCTGTGCATCCACAGTAACTGAACCATAGTTTGAGCTGAGATTCTTTAGGAAAGGAATACAGCATGAGGAAAAATGAGGGGTAGAGAGGAAGCTCAGGATTATGCTTTGAGGGAAGTGAGTATGTATAAAGGACACAGAAGAACTGGCCAGAAAATATAAGAGGGAAACAGAAGTATATAAGAGGATATCAGGAGAGCTGAAATTATTTTAAAAGAAGGGTGTGGTCATCAGAGTCATGTCAGGTAACTGAATTCTGAGATCATCCATTGAATTCAGCTACATGGAGGACATTGACATTGACCTTCACGAAAGGTATTTTGGTGGACTGTTGAGGGCATAAACTGGATTGTAATCATTTGAGAGGAGCAAAGAATGGAGCAACGAATATAGACATCTCTTTAAGAAATTTGATTGTGAATGGGAAGAGGAGAAATAGGACAGAAACTTATGGGGATATATGAGGTTCAAGAATTTATCTTACCTAGGAGAGACTTCAACAAGTATAAATGTGCATAGAAATGATCCATATTCATGGTGGAGGTGAAGACTGTGATCCAGGTGCCAAAATCATCAGCAAATGAAAGAGACCTAGGGGCTGCCAGATGACAGGAACCGGGAGAAAGAAGGCGTGAAAGAGCTGAATGGCATGGGCTTCAAAGAAAAAACTTTTATAAGAGAGTAAGGGCGTACTAAGTTGGAAGAAGCAAAGTAAACACCAATTCCATCTCCAACCACAAGGTATGGAATGCGAGGGGTAAAAGAATAAATAGCACCACTTTGAGGTGGCTACAAGGAATGCCCTGTCTTCGGGGAAGAGCCTGGTTTTGGTTAACGCAAGAAGTTCTTGGGAAAACTGAGAAGAGGCTAGGATGTAAGGGCAACTGTCTATTAGAATTTGAGATCAAAGATTATGTCTGTATTGACAAGATAGTTTCGACTTAACGCTTCTCCAACTTTAGTGTACATCAGAGTTACCTGGAGGGCTTGTTAAAACACAGATAGCAATGTCTCATCCTCAGAGTTTCTGATTTAGAAGACCTCAGGTGAGCTCAAGGATGAGCATTTCTAATAAGTTTCCAGGTGATGCTGATGCTGCTGGTCTGTAAATCACACTTTAAACACCACCAGGATAGTGTATGTTGTGATAACCAACAAACCCTGAAATCCCAACAGGCTAATAAAATAAACATTTATTTTCACTTATTCAAAGTCTAATTGGCTTGAGTAGCTCTCTAGGGTCTTCTCTTCTAAGCAGAAACCCAGGAATCCAGGTTGCTTCTACTTTATAGTGATAGCATCTGGAACATGTGGCCTCCGAGGTCACATGGCAAGGAAATAGAGACCTAGAGAGTCATGTGACATGTTTTCAGGGGTCAGGTCTGAAAGTGGTTTACACCATCTCTGCTCAGATATCATTGCTAGAACTTAGTCACCTGGTCCAAACATAATAACAAGGGAGTCTGGGAAATTTAAAGGAGAACGTGGACATTTTGTGAGCTGTCACAGCAACTTCTGTCTCTAACCTCAGTAAAGAGAACAATGCCAGTCACGATCAGGAGCTCAATATATGTTGACTAGTTCAATAAATTGAATAGAATTTAAGTTACTGACTGAAACCTGAGATTTAGTTTTCCTTTCAACAGACAAAGAACACCTTACAACCAACTATTTTTATCCACGTACATCCTCCAACACACCACACACAAATCATGCCTGTCTCTGAGTGACCTTTTTTGACCTTGCTAGGTTCAACTTTACATTGCTACATACACTGGGACATTCATAGATTGAAGTGATATAACATGCTGAGGTGGAAAAGAAAATTATACTGATAAAAAAAAAATCAAGGCTGTATCATGTTCCATCTCCTTTGCTGTGAATTCAGACACTTGAAGTAGAGTATTTAGTTCAACAAGCAGCCTCATTATTGAGAAGCTTATGCCCTTGGGATGTTCCACTTCCCATATTACCTTCAAGGCCTTTATTATATTCAAGGCTGGTGATGGCTGAGTGACAGGAGAGCTGACAGTTCTATTAGCTGTAGAAGCAGGACAGGTCAATCAAGACTTCTCACATCTCTAAGTAACGAGCTGAGTTTTCGAAGTAACCCAGATTCCAGCAGGATGAGCTGCAGAATCTTGTTACAAGATGAAATGGGCTCTCAAGGGCTTGCTTTTACCTCTAGGATCCTCGGTCACCACTTGAAATGGAAAGCGTTAGTCCTGTTTCAAACTTGCTTCCTGCCAGCCTTTGTTAACACCTAGTGCGGAGTACAAAAATACCAACTGAGAGGGAGAGAGCAATTTTCTGGGCTCCAAAGTGTCAGAAGAACAAGCTTCATCCTCCACCACTTGTGATCTTTCAGGAAGGAAAAGATCCGGTGATAGGCACTTGAGATAAGCAGATCTTTTGGTTCCAATCTGTGAAGATAAAAGAGGTTGTTTTAATAATTTGCATCTTATTTTTATCTCTAATTGAAGTGCAAGTCTCACAATGCTAAAGAACTACTTTGTTTAACAAGCACATTGATTCAGGGGAAAAAGACAAAAGTTTATGGAAAACATAATGAAAGAAATTCCAATGAGGAGTAAAGAATGTATTATTCGATGTCTCAATACAATTGGTATAATGCGGGCATTTCCAGTTAAAATGTAGATTGGCATTTTTTAGAAATATAATTTTCACAGTATTTCGTAGAACCTTAGAACATGCAGTATCTGCTGCTTCTTTGAATCTTTGCACAGTACAAATCTTATTTATCTTCAAGTTCTCATGACAGTGACCGGAGGAACAAAGAGTTAGTTTCTTAATTCTTGACACTGGTGAGATGCCTTTCAAAAGGAAGCTGAGACTTCTCACTGAGTTCACTTTTCAAGTATAAAGATATACTGAGGTTTGTACAAACATGATCTGCATTCAGATCCCTACACATGCCAGGAACTGATTGGCTAAATGAGAGTGTATTTGTAAAATGCCAGCGTGGCCTACAAGCTACACCACGGGGAGGAGTTATTGTTTTTAAGGACTGAATGTCTCATTTTTTTATATGCTGCTATAGAGATCTGGGAACCAGAACTGTCCAAAGTCTCCACCAACACACAACACCCCACAGGTCAGTGTTTATTAGGGTGCTACTGTCCTTTAAAAAGACAAAAATGATATTGCTCTGACATCAACTTTGCACTCAATCAATAAATATTTATTGGGGGCCTATTATGTTCAAAGAAAATAATTCTACATAATTTTTACTGAGTATATAGAAAATTGAAAGCATGAGCCCAGGAATCAGAGCTCATGTTTCAGTATGCGGATAGTGAGAGCAAATCTAAGAGAGAAATATATGTCAGATTGCATTGTAACCTGTTCATGGACTGTGTGGTGTAATGGAAAGGGTTTTTGTGGAATTTTTCTTAGCAAGACTTGGGTTTCTCTATCACCCCATCATTTTCTACCTGTGGGATCATGGGAAAATTACTTAAGGCTCATTGAGCCTCAGTTTCCTCATCTGTAAAACAGACATAATGTTATTTACTTGTACTTTATTTGTAGAGTTGCCATGAGAATTAAAAGAGATATATGAAAAAGCCAAGTATATGGTAGATGCTCAATAAGTTGTAGCCATAATTGAGCTATAATTATTATTATTCAGCTTTCTGTGAACAGGTGACTGTATTATATGTTGTTTATCAAAAACAATGATTTCTAAATAAAAACTGCTATAGACTGAATGTTTGTGTTCCCCCCCCAAATTCATATGTTAAAACCTAATCCCCGATGTGATGGTATTTGGAGGTCGGGCCTTGGGGAGGTGATTAGGTCATGAGAGTAAAGCCCTCATGAATGGGATTAGTGCCCTTATAAAAGAGACTCCAGAGAATTCCCTCACCCCTTCTGCCATATTAGGGCACAGTGAGAAGATACCCATCTGTGAACCAGAAAGTGGGCCCTCACAAGACACCAAATCTGCCAATGCTTTGATCTTGGACTTCCCAACCTCCAGAACTGTGAGAAATAGATTTCTATTGTTTATAAGCCAGCCTATGGGATTCTGTTATAGCAGCCCGAAGGGATAAATACAAAAACTTTCTTTGTAAAAATTTTTTAAAAAGGTCTAAATGCATGATAGTATGTTTGTATAACTGCTAACATCAAATATATATTAGCTTGTAAATGCCTGTTAACCTAAGGAGCTGGTTTATATTTCAAAATAAATGAGAATGAAAAATAAGAGGAAATGAATTCTGACTTGCTATTTGATTATACTTTTTATTGTGTATTTGGATTTTTAAATTTCCATTGACTGTTTAAGTGTCACAGAGTATATTTTAAACATTCTTTTAGATATGTCCCTAGACAATTAAAAGAACCAGGCTACTGCTGGACATCAGCTACAGCATGCACACTGAAGTTTATCAAACACCACATGAGAGAAAGACGACTCCTAAGCCACAGGGTCGAAAGAATTAAAAATCTGCTCATTTTTAATTAGTTACCATAACATCATTTATCGTAAACTCTGAGAAACCTGTTCATAAACATTAGAATCTGAAGGTCACGTTATAGATAATATACCTGCTAAGCCTTCTCTAACTGGCCAATTGTCCAGAAGTAGGCCACTTTTCACATGGACTAGACACATATTTTTATAGTTCTCCAAAAAATTCATTTGTAGAAGGTTGTGGTCACAGTTCCCAAAAGAAAAACTTTAAAAGACATGTATTGTAAAAAAATCGATATGTCTTTTTACCAATATGAAGTTTCTGGATTTCGTCTTCCACACTGTTCAACAGAGTTAAATGTCAGAAATCAGTAACAAAGCTTAAATGTTCCATGCCATCCCTGACAAGAGTGTCAGTTAAAAGGCTGTCAAGCTATTTAGTTTTAGAAACAAAGGTAGACTTCCTGGCAGTCACATTTTTCCACCACTGATGACTCGGACCATACCCAGAGAGGACCTGAACTAACAAAACCAAGATAGGCAAAGAAGGAAAAGGATAAAAGGAAGTGAGAAGCATAAGGAAGGAAAGAAAAATGGAAAAAGAACAGTTTCAAAACCAAGAATAGAAACAATCAAGTTACTTTTCCAACTGCCTCAAATAGAAAAAGAATTCAAGAAAATCGGAAATATTTTCTCAGTAAAATGTGGTAAATAAACAGAAGGAGGCATCCCTTCAGAATCAAGTGTGTTTAACTCAGATGCAGTTGTGCTTGTGTGGGGAGAGGCACTCGAGGCCACTGCTTTAAAATCGCATGCTAAATACAGACTATAGTTCACAGTTCAGTTTTAGGAGCGGCCACACAAGCCTGCTAGACATTTGACTGCCCTATCAAATCCAAACAGTGGACTCTGATGGTAACAAGGCGACATCTGGGATGAATTAATTGGAGGAATGAAAGCAGCATTTGAGGAACTAATTGGATTTCTTATCTAATTTGCCCTGTTGGAAATAAATGAGATTCATTTCCCTCTCAGAAGTAAATTCTAAAACTTAGGACTCATCTGTGCTAATTTCTATACAGATATCTCATTGTGTTCTTTCCTTTATACACATTACTATATCTGTATATGCTCCTGTAAAAATACTAAAATGAACAACCACACCGAAAAGATTAATGTTAATCTGTGAACAGATTAAATTTGATCACACATTTCTATAAAAGCCAAGGATGAATAGATAATAGTATTTATATTGTTACTGTAGGATATCATTGAAACAGATGGATCTAGACATAATGTTGTCAAAATATACCTAAATACAACTCCTCACTGAAAGGAACAAGGGCTCCTTGGTAAAATGGTTAATTCCAGGGCTGGAACAGGCAAAACATAAGATGAGCCTAGAATATCTTGTGCCAGAAAGTGCTCACAGAATGAATGAGATATTTCAAAAGAACTGAGAAATCATCTTGAAGAGGCTCCCACTGGCAAAATATGAGACAATTAGATCATCAAAATAAATAATAGTAATAGTGGATTATAACCCACTGAACTGGGAAAACCTGAGACAAATAAATTGAAAGTCTGGTGAGGAGCTGGTATTTACATAGTCTCACAGCACATCCCCACAAAATATTTGGTAATTACAAAAGAAAAAAGAATAAGACTGTGGGGAAGCCTGGCAGACACTACCTTAATCAAGTGGCAAACGTGAACATTATCAGTGACAGAACAAATCATAACTGGTACCACCTGATGGGATGCAATGAGAAGGAGCCAGCATGGCTTCTGTGATATTCCTGCAAAAGCTGTATAAGTTGAATCAAATCATGAAGAAATACCAAATAACCCAAATTTTGGGACATGCTACAAAAATACTGACTTGTAACTTCAAAAGCACCAAGGCTAGGAGAGTCAAGTTAAAACTGAGAAAGTGTTCCAGATGGAATGAGACTCAAGAGACTGACAACCAAATGCAACCCACGATTCTGAACTGAATTCTTTTGCTATAAATGATGTTATTGCGACATTTGGCAAATGGGATCTGGAAATTGGATGGTAGTACTTTATTCACGTTAATTTCCTGACTGTGATGGTTGTCATGGCTGAATCATGTCTCTCCTCAAGTTCATATGTTGAAGTCCTAACCCCCACTACCTCCAAGAGTGGCTGTATTTGGAAATAGGGCCTTTAAAGAGGTGATTAAGTTAAAATGAGGTTGTTGAGGTGGGCCTTAATCCAATCTGACTGGTGTCCTTATAAGAAGAGGAAATTTTGACCCACAGGAAGACACCAGGGATGTGTGCACACAGGGAAAGGCCATGTGAGGACACAGAGAGAAGGCGGCTGTCTGCCGGCCAAGGAGAGAAGCCTCAGAAGAAACCAAACCCATTGACACCTTGATCTTGGACTTTCAGCCTCCAGAACTGTGAGCAAAATGAACTTCTGTTCTTTAAGCCACCCAGTCTGATATCTTGTTATGGCAATCCCAGCAAACTAATACAACGGTTATGTTGTGATTATATAGGAGAATGTCCTTGTTTGTAAAGAATTAACTCAAGTGACAGGGTGACAAGGTAGTAGGTTACTAGCTTACTTTCAAGTGGTTCAAGAAAAAAATTTTTTAAGTGGACCTGCAAATTTTCTGTAAGTTTGTGATTATTTCAAAATAAAAAATACATACATTAAAACTTAAAAAGTCCCAAAATATGTGTTTGCAGAGTTGAAAGAAGAGCAGAAAGGGTAAACTCCATGCTGTTTTTGACACACAAAAATGCTGCTTAGCTGTTCCAGATCACTGCCAATGATAGTCTGAGAGGAAGTGAGTTTAAACTGAAAGATTAAATATGAGTGGAAATGTATATAATCTTCTTTTAATGAAATAGGCTCTAAAGGTCTCTATAAATAGATAATTCCTTAAATTTCATTCCTATACTTAGCTGATTGAAACACCTGCCTTCATCCTCTGTAAAGCTGTGGTTTCAAACTCTTTCCAGGGGATCCTTATTTACAAACTCAATCTTGTAAGGGTCCCCAATTATGTAAACAGGTAAAAGTGGAGTTGCTCTAAATAAATAATGGTTCTGAGTGAAATAAAGTCATGTTCTCAGCCTACCTTTACTTTCCCTCATAAGCTTAGGAATTTTGGGATGTCCACAAAATTTGTATTTCTGTAGGAGTTCCTTTCGCTTGTAAGAAAGAGCGCATTGATTTTAAGTATTTATCTCCACACATACCTGGGGTTCCACCCACATAGATATGGGCAAGACAAGGATCCATGGCAAAAGGTTGGCACAAGGCTGAAAAGAAGGTGGCACTGACATCTGGATGTTGCTGGCCCTTCAGAGCTAGCCTTCAACCCCCTTCCAGGCTGCACAGTTGTCCTGGAGGTCCAGAAAACCTCTAAAGCAAAGATCATGTTGCAGTGTCTGTCTGGACTGAACCAGAATACTTCTAAACCTACCTTGAAGAGCCAGGACTCTATGGAGAATGGACGGCAGTGGTATGTGTTGAAGTGAAGAACTGAACTGCCCAACTCAAGAGCCTCTAGACTGAGAGTTGGCACCCAGAAAGGTTCTACGACAGCAATGAGTTCCTTGAGCTTATCCCCCCTTAGCACCACATCCCTCTAAAACAACCTCAGGAATTCCATGGTAGACTGCATTCTTGTTCAAAAATATTCACAGATCCTCTCTGGGGAGGGTCTATACTTTCCCACCCCATTGATGTTAGGCTTGGTCTTGTGATTTGTTCTCACCCATTAAAAAGTGTCAGAGTGACACGTGTCACTTCTGGACAGGAGCTTTAAGAGCCAGCACATGGGTTGCTCTCTTTTCCCGCTGTCACAAAACTGGCAATAATCCAGTAGAGGCTACTGCACCAGCTTGATCCCAGGGGAAAGATTATGGGGAGCAGAGGTGTAGCTCACTGATGTTGGACCTGTACATACCATTAATGTAGTGTGGATGAAAAATAAATCTTTGGGTTGTAAGTCATGGAGATTTTGGAGTTGTTTGTTAACACAGCAAACCTAGGTCATGCTAATTAATACAATATCCAATTACCCAGTATCATTTCATGAAAGCAAAAAGTTTATCGCTCTAATAAGTACTTGGAAAATATTTAGATAGAATAGCATATATTTGGTCTGGTATTTTTTAAAATATCTTGCAAACAGCTGCATTGTATTGCTTTGTCTGCATGAAGTAATCATTTCCTGGGCAGCTAAAGGTAACCAAGTTTGAAGGCCCACAATTTGGGGTCACAAATACCACCACAAAAGTACACATCCAAACAGAGATTTTTCTCTCAACCAGCCAGTCAGAGAACACATGCTTTTTTGCCTTTCCTTTATATCACATATTACATTATCCACATACCTTAGAAACAATTGTCCTCCGACTACAAGTACCTGGGGGTCATAAGATTCTCTGTCA
The DNA here is from genome assembly GCA_031878705.1 of Tapirus indicus. NCBI lineage: Eukaryota > Metazoa > Chordata > Mammalia > Perissodactyla > Tapiridae > Tapirus > Tapirus indicus. The sequence continues at coordinate 9,773,293 of CM062933.1, forward strand.
CCTAGAGACCCATGATCCCAACTATATCAGTCATAGGTAAACTTTAAATCAACAGAAAGTTCAAGCTGCATTTCTAGGCTCTATCTGAGAACATGGCATTCAAAGGCCCCTTGTTGGTAAATCACACCATCACAAGCAGGAGGAACATGGTCTGAGCTGCTTGCTTCTAGATTTGACTAGAAGAAAGATCTGATTCTGTCAATTATCGTCCTGGAAAAAGACTATTCCAAATGATAATAAAATTCATTTCTAAAACTCAACAGTTAGATCTAGAGAGCATCCTACTCTTCTTTTAGTGATTTTTTAAAAAAATTAATAGGAAAAATGTGTAACCATGACTAACAAAGCAGTTGGAGTTCTTCCACTGAGAAGAATTTGTTTTTCTTACAGTGGAGTAGATGTTAATTCTCAAGGGAATCATTGGAAATTTAAAACAAGAGGTGACAGATTGTCCCCACTGGCTCATAGATGTAATTTGGCTAATATAATCTTGTAAATGAGGTTGGAATTTCACCTCAAAATAGCAGCTCAGCTCTGCCAGGGATTGATAGGATTTCTTTTTTTTCTAATTCAAAAGGTCAGGCTAAGTTTTTTAGTTTCTATAAAACAATATTTCTCAAACCGTACTCCTTGGAACAGGATTGTCCTGCAAAGTTAATAAGAATTATGTCAGAAAAGGATGTTAATAAGTATTCTGTGAAAAATATTCAAATAAATTTGTGAAATGCTGAATACTATCTCATCTTTGTTTTTCCAATTGACATTAGCATATTAAAGACCTTGGAAAGTCTTGCAGTAAAGAAATCTGCTTAACACCATTTAACCAAGTGATTCACGAACTTACAGAGAGTACCTTAAAACATCCCTGGGAAATAATAATTCTCTGGATGGACTGAAAGATCAGATCTGTATAAGCACCACAGGATAGTCAGCAGGTTAGAGACAATTCTCAAAATTGTCTCAGGTCCCCAAGGTGATGTGACTCTGTGTGACCAAAGACTTACTAATCTGAAGAGACACAATTTGGAGCAAGTACAGCCTACACGATATCGGGCATGAAATGGTTAAACAGAATGCTCCTAAACTATTCCTGAGGCATTGCAAGTAGGGAGTGGTCAGTGGTGTCACATGGGAAATGTTATCTGGCTAGCCAAGTGGTGGATCCATTTTCAACTCCTACTTCAATTCGCAAGTGGTTCTTCCAACCAAAAGAGATTTACACCCCCTGCTACCATCCCTAACCCACCACCATACTATCTAGGAGAATGCTGATCCAACAGGAAGAGCATAGTTGGAGAGCATTCGGATTAGAGATACAGACATTGACAACATTACAAAGCCATTCCTGGGGTTACTAAGCAAAATTAATTGTATGATCCATGATTAGCAATCAGAAAGCCAGTGACCTCAACTGATCACAATCTTCATATCTGCTGGCCTCTGTGGTTCAGAACTGTCACCCATGCCATCCTAACTATGCCACGTTGGCTTCTGCTATGCTAAGTGCAGATTCCTGAAGCTCTCTCATCTCCTGATGTCTTGAGAGTTCAGTGCACTCTTCTGAAGTGAGAACACAAATGTTTCCTCCAAGGAGTACTCTTACTGGCTGAAGAGGGATAGATTCAAGTGTGTAACATCCTTTATCTTATATCTGAAATCACAACTTCCTCAGACCCTCAGCATCTCCACTGTCCCTTCGTAAAACCTGAATTCCATTGTCTTTCATCATTATCCATAAGACATGTCCATATGTAACTGAACTTCCCTGGAAGTCACCGTTCAAGATAGGTTGTTATTATTGTTGTTGTTCCCAGGTTCCTCAGCCCCTACAATATCACTGGATGCAATCAGTTCCTTGAGGGAATTCCACATTTCACACATTGCACTCAGTCAAGTCACAGTTCCAGACTATTTACGACCCTTTATATGTTATAATTTTCATTTCTGTGTATGGGTACAGGTAGTCTTAACAATTTGTAATAGGGAGATACCTGGATTGGTTGAGTACCTACTTGGCCAATAGAGCCAAGATTCTGAATCACTTTATAGAACGTTCTCTAGGTATGCTGAATACCACACCACACAGTTACAGTTGACTTGTCTTTTCTTTCGTGGGGCATGCACACCAGCACAGAAGTGCTCTTAACTTTCAGGTCAAAGGACAACATCAATGAAGAAAATACCCCTCCATAAACCTTGGTATATTCACAGTTCAATCTTGCTACTCCCTTTCTCCTCCTAGTACAGGGAGTCCATTTTAATAAATTACTTTTTTCCAGAGAAGTATAATTTTTTTCTACCTTCTTGGAACCTGAAGAAGATTTTCCCTCCTGACTGCCTCGGCCTGAACTTTTATTCCACGTTCCCAAGTTCTCTTTCACATGTGAAGTTACTGTCTTCAGTTAGGGGCTTCTTCCCCTTCTCCGAGACGATGGTCAGCCTCCCTCAAGGTTTATGTTACTGAAAAAACTACCAGCTTTGCAGCTGAAAATTCTGACTGGAAGGAATCATACACTTATAGCACTTAGACCAAACTCTTGACAAATAATTTAAATATAATTGATAGACTTTAAAAAAAAAACCACAAACTTTCCAAACCATTACTAGATGACATCTGAATCTTTTGACTATAATACGTTGTTCCTAAAATTTTTTTTCAAAATATTATTGTAACTACATATGATAGAGATTCCTTAATGATTTTAACTATATTTTATTACACAATTTTATAATTAACAACTATTTATTTTTCTAAACATATTTAACTTCATAAATTTTATCTATAATTATTTTATCTATATTTTATTTTATCTATTTGTTTTATGTTTATATTTTGACTATATTTAGTGCTATATTCTTTTTTAAGACAAAGAGCTTCATAGGACATAAATCTTTGATGTAACTTTTCCTCACATAGTAACCTTATTAGCAACAACTATGCATTTAAAATCAGGTTCTTTCAAGTCCAAAACAATTTCCACACAATGGGGCAAATCCATTTGGAAGTTGTCACTTCCCTGACACTGGAGTAGCACTTAGTGAGCCCAGAGAATGATGTTCTAAGCACTGGGGAATGGCTTAATAACTGCCATTTCTATGTGATGAAGAGGACCTTTATAGGTTAAAAACCACAATAGGTAAAACAAACAAACAAACAAACAAAAATGTGCCATTTCCAGTTATGGGGAAAATCCATCCTTCCCTTGGGCAGTGATACTCTGATACTGCCTCTCCCTGGGGAAGTGAGGTTAGCCATCTCTGCCTTTCTCTAGGTCCCAGAGTCCTCCTCCAGCCTACATCACTGGAGACACTGGAGAAGAGGAGAGGAAGCACAGAGAAATACTGGGACATGAGTGGACAACACAGAAGATAAGAGTTGCTTCTTTTGGGGGCCATAACCAAGGAAAATAGCCATTGTGAGAGGGAAGCAGCAGGTACATGCTATTAGGAGAAGGAGGTCAGGGTGATTTTTTAATTATTAAGCATTTGGGCTGCTATAACAAAAATATTATAGACTGGGTGGCTTAAACAACGTTTATTTCTCACAGTTCTGGAGACTAGGAAGTCCAAGGTGAAGGTGTTGGTATTTTCGGTGTCTGGTGAGAGTCCACTTCCTGGCTCATAGAAAGCCACCTTCTCACTGGGTCCTCACATTGTGAAAGGGATGAGGGAGCTCTGTGGAATCTCTTTTATAAGGGCATTAATCCCATTCATGAGGGCTCCACCCTCATGACCTAATCACCACCCAATGACCCCACCACCTAATACCATCACGTTGGGGTTAGGATTTCAACATATGAATTTTAAGGGGCACACAAACATTCAGTCCATTACAAGCATATTTAAAGAAATATAGTTTCATTATTTTCAGGTACACACTACCAGGATGTAGGGCAAGGAACTATAATTCAGACAAAGTTTCTTAAGGGAAATGTTTCAAACAAAATCTGAGTGACTTGTAGTTAACGAATCAATTATTTGAGGATAAATGGGTATTTCTGAAGTGCTTGAGGGTACTTAAACTATTTTGTTCTCCTCCAAATATCAGTAACTGCCTACAATTTTATTTATACCATCTAGTACTATAGTAAAGCTTTCTTTACAGCCTCTTTCTTAATGGCAATGACCTTGACATAAACTCTGCCACATGAGGATGCCAACCACGAGCTTCATCCTGTACTTCAAATTGCACCGACACCAAAGCACTTTATCACAGAGTTCTGTTAAAACCTTGAGGCCTGTTGTTTTCCTTGGCCATGACTCCAAACAGAAGCAACTCTTATCTTCTGTGGTGTCCACTCATGTCTCAGTATTTCTCTGTGCTTCCTCTCCCCTCCCCCAAGTTTTACTGCTCCCCTCCTTCCTAAAGTTCTCCACAGAAACATGGCAAACAAGCTTCCCTACATCCTTTAGCTATTCACAGAAAACTCTTTCCATTGGCTAAAACCTGTCTCCCCTAAGATTTTTGCTCCCTAAGACTGTCAGCCTTCAAAAGACTGTTCTAGCTCAATTTCTTACTCACTCTGTGCCTAGGGGTTGGGAAGCATTTTCTTTAATCATTCATGCCACTTCCAGACGATTATTTTTTCCTACTGTGTAATAATCCCTGCTCAGTTTAGAACTCTGTCTTTTGGCTATACCACTCTTTACCCTTCCTCATCTCTGTCAGCTCTGATCTCTAGTCACTCCACCCCATCCTGAACAGTTTACTGACCTGCCTCAAATTCTTCCTCAACATTCCAGGTATAGCTGCCATCCTGTGTGACTTCATATGGATGACCATCCAGGGCCCTAGCCTCACAGTTTCTCAGAGTTCCACTGACCATAGCCTTTGTCATTCCATCCATTCCTTCCCACAGTCACAACAAACACGTTGTCATCACTCAGAACTCCTCCTCTTTTGAATTCATACTCTATACTCTCCTTAACCTTCTGGCCCTCCATTCCTTTACCTCCACTATGGCAGTTAAGAAACTTCAGCAAGATTTCTAGTCCCCTAACACCTTCCTCTTCCAGTTTATCAGTCTTTAATGTATTCATTTTCTTCCCCATCTGGAGTCCCAGGACCCATGGTCTATCACTACCCCCTTACCTTCCTTTATATTCTTCATTATAATGACTACTATCAAAAGTCATATTATTTATTTGTTTGTTTTATGATTCTTTCACTAAGACATAACCTTCTTAACAGCAGGGACTCTAGTTCACTGAGTCATCCCCAGAGTCTACTAGAGTGAACCTTTAATGACCTTTACACACACCATAGATTCATTAAATACTTATGGAAGGAAGGAAAAAAGAGAGAAGGAAGAAAGGACACAGAGTTTTCTTCAATCCAGAGACTAAGAGTCTCTTCAATAAGAGACTAAGACTAAATCCCTTAATTAGTCCAAGTTTTAACCTGAAACAACTTTTCAGAAATGTGTATATTATGATTCAGTAAATCTAAAAATATATTATTCAGCATTAGAGGATTGATTTAATACTTATTAGTCATCTATATAAGAAAATGCTGAGCAGCTGATGCAAGGATGCCCTAGATGACTATTTAACAGTATGAAGAAAGTTCACAAATATTAAGTATAAAAAGCAAGTTACATCAGATCCCACAAACCCACTGCCTACTCATGGCTGTGCTCATATACTGGTCCTTTTACTAGAAAAGGACATTAGAAAACAAGATCTTGGTGTTAGGTGTGCTCATTGATACTGGGGTGTCATTGCTCTTCAGCCCTTTCAGCTGACAGAACATGGACACAATGGTTCAATTCTGTATACATGTATAGCAGAATCAGAAATGTTAACCAGTGCTCCCATGGGAAATAACTTTCTTAACTAGACTATAGTACTTATCCTCAGTTTCTTTGCCTTTAGTCTTATTGTTTTCACTCATTTCTAAAGCTACTTAGCACCTTTTCCCCTACTCCTGTCAATGAAGTTTCATACGTTTGTAATACAGTTAGATTCTTTTGTCACAGTCTGCATTTCGTGCTAAGATCTTCAAGACGTCCTAAACGATTTTTTTAAGTGGCATGTTTCACTCTTGTGTTGTAAATTTCCTTGGGTTTTAACAAATGTCTTATGTGTCCACCATTACAGTTTCACACAGAATAGTTTCACTGCCCTAAAATCTCCTAAGTTTCACCTATCAACTCTCCTGCCCTTCCCTCAAACCTCTGTCAACAGCTGCTCTTATTAGACTTTCCACTCAGTTAATCCTACACACATCCTGCAAACCTCCCTCCTCTAGGAAGTCTTCCCTGACCAACGTTGGACCAGGTCTCCCAGTTACCTGCCTCCATGGCACCTTGCATTTCCCTTGATGACACTTAGCAGAGTTGTAATAAATAATTATTAGATTAACTTTGTAAGCTCTGTGGGGTTGGGGATTGTTGACCTTAAACAAATAGACGGCCACTTATTTCTCCAACAAAAATGAGTTTATTCGGAGATTGCTGGGAAGATGGCAGCATAGGAGAACTCTGAACTCACCTCCTTCCATAGAAACAATAAATTTACAACTACCTGTGGAACAATTATCTCTGAGAGAGAACTGGAAACTGGATAAAAAGAACCCTCACAACAAGGGACAACACTGACAGAGGTGGAAGAGGCAGAAATACCTCTCTGCTGAGAAAAAAAACTACATTCTAGCTGTGGCACTTCATGGTTGGAGCAATCTTAAGGTATGAAGATTTTCCTGGAGGAGTGGGGGATCTGAATGGGAGAGCTTTGTCACAATAAGCAGCTTTTGAATTCAGCATAACTGAGACGCGTGTTATAATACCTGGTTTTGCTGGCTATTAAAACCAATGGGCAATACCCCCAGAAAAGCTATTGAATGTAAGAGAAAGAAAAACCTGCTCTTAAAGGTCCCATGCACAAATTCACCCATTTCCAGAAACCAACACAAAATCACCAGAAAGAAAATTATATAGCCCTTTGGTAAAAGAGACTCACTTTATAAGCTCTAAGCACATCTCAAAGAGTCAGGAGGCAGCTGGGACCACTTTCCCAGGGACTAAGACACTGGTGGCAGCCATTATTCTGACCAAGTACAGGTGCTGACACAGAGGCTGGCAGATGCCATTGGATTTCTTCCCTTGGCCTGTTAGTGCAGGGATTTGCTTCATCTACTAGAGCACCAATTTAATCCAGCTCAGTCAGGGCACACAGCCCACCCTAGGGACTGGTCCTGCCCACTAGTAAGCTGCAGGGAACACGTAGGGTGATGTAGGTGAGTGTGTGGGATGTCTGCAGCAGGGCGAATAAGTCCATCTCCTTGAGGCTGGGCCTGCATGAGGGGTGGGCCTGCACTGCCCGAGTGTGTGGGACCTCTGCAGTGGGGCAAGTAGGTCCACTTTGGTGAAGTGGGGCATGTGTGTGGGGCAGGACTGTGTTGACAGGATATCTGTGCCCATGGGAGGTGAGGCTTGTTAGCTGCAGCAGACTTGTGCTGCTAACCTTCTCAAACAGCCACATAGGGGATCTGCCCCACCTTCTAACACCTGAAACACAGTTGTGTGCTGCCATTCCTGGGGCCAGCCCCAACCAGCTGCATTCCTGAGAAGTCTGACAACAGCCTCACAGCCCAGAGGCCTACAGCAATTGTGAGCCCATGAGCCTAGCAATGAGGCACATTGGGGGTCTGACTCACTTAACATCAAAACAGCAGAATGTGTGTGCTATTAGACCTTGCAGCCAGCTGTCCTAAGGTCCCCATGCCCAACAAAGTGACTAAAGACACCATAGCAGCTGCATGCAGCTGAGCCTTAAAGCCAGACAGGGGGCCAGCCTAACCTACTCGCGCACCTGCAGCAAGAGGAACACTGCAACAACAGAAGGGTAGACGTAGCCCACACAAGGGTCACTCCTGGAACATTTGGAACTGGTGATGAGAGGGAAGCACCTTGCTGGGCCTCATAAGGCATCTCTTACAATAGGCCACATCTCCAAGATCTGGAGCCATAACTGTTCTATCTAATACATAGATATGAACACCAAGAAATAGACAAAAGGAGAAGACAAAGGAATATGCTCCAAATAAGGGAACAGGACAATTCCTCAGAAAAAGAACTAAACAAAACAGAGACAAACAATCTACCTGATAAAGAGCACAAACTAACAGTCATAAGGATGCTCACTGATCTTGGGAGAAGAATAGATGAACACAGTGAGAACTTCAACAAAGAATTGGAAAATATATAAAAGAACCAATCAGAACCAGTCAGAATACAATAATGGAAAGAAAAATTCACTAGAGCAAATCAACAGCAGAGTAGAGGACACAGAAGAACGGATCAGTGAGCTACATGAAAGACTAGAGGAAATAACCCAAGCTGAACAGAAAAAAGAATTTAAAAAAACAAGACTGTCTAAGGGACCTCTGAGACAACATCAAGTGTGCTAACCTCCGTATTACAGGTTTCCTGGAATAAGAAGAGAGAGACAAAGGGGCAGAGAACCTATCTGAGGAAATAATAGCTGAAAACTTTCCTAACCTAAGGAAGGAAACAGATATCCAGGTACAGGAAGCACAAAGAGCACCAAAAAAGATGAACCCACAGAGGCCCGCACCAAGACACATTATAATTAAAATGTCAATAATTAAAGATAAAGAGAGAATCCTAAATGCTGCAAGAGAAAGGCAACAAGTTACATATAAAGGAAACCCCCTAAGGCTGTCAGCTGACTTCTCAGCAAAAACCTTACAGGCTAGCAGGGAATGGCACAATAAATTCAAAGTGCTGAAAGGAAAAAATCTACAGACAAGAATAGTCTGCCCAGCAAGGTTATCATTCAGAATGGAAGGAAAGATAAAGAGTTTTCCAGACAAGCAAAAACTAAAGGAGTTTATCACCATTTGCAACAACATGGGTGGACCTAGAGGGTATTATGTTATGTGAAATTAGCCAGAGACAGACGGACAAACACCCCATGATCTCACTCATATGTGGAATATAAACTAACACACAGACAGAGAGAACTGGTTGGTGGTTACCAGGGGAAGGGGATTGGGGGTGGGCACAAGGGGTGAAGGGATGCATCCATATGGTGACACACAAATAATAATGTACAACTAAAACCCCCCAATGTTATAAACTATTAAGACATCAATAAAAATGAAAATAAAAAATAAAAAATATGATCCCATTTACAATCAAAACAAAAAGAATAAAATACCTGGGAATAAATTTAACACAAGAAGTTAAAGACCTGTAGACTGAAAACTATGAAACATTTTGAAAGAAATTGAAGAAGACACAAAGAAATGGAAAGATATTCTGTACTCATGGATTGGAAGAATTAACATAGTTAAAATGTACATACTACCTAAAGTAATCTACAGATACAATGTAATCCCTATCAAAGTCCCAAAAATGATGTTTTTCACAGAAATAGAACAAAGAATCCTAAAATTTATATGGAACAACAAAAGACCCCAAATGGCCAGAGGAATCCTGAGAAAAAAGAACAAAGCTGGAGATATTGCACTCTCTGCTTTCAAAATAGATTACAGAGCTATAGTAATTAAAACAGCATGGTCTGGCAGAAAAACAGACATACAGATCAATGGAACAGAATTGAGAGCCCAGAAATAAACCCACACATCTATGGACAGCTAATTTTAACAAGGGAGCCAAGAGCATACAATGGAGAAAGGAAAGTCCCTTCAATAAATGGTGTTGGGAAAATTGAACAGCCACATGCAAAAGAATGAAAGCAGAACATTATCTTGCACCATACACAAAATTTAACTCAAAATGGATTAAAGACTTTAATGTAAGACCTGAAACCATGAAACTTCTAGAAGAAAACATAGGCAGTATACTCTTTGACATCAGTCTTAGCAGCATCTGTTTGAATACCATGTCTCACCAGACAAGGGAAATAGAAGAAAAAATAAACAAATGGGATGACATCAAACTAAAGAGCTTCTGCAAGGCAAAGGAAACCATCAACAAAACTAAAAGACAACATAACAGTTGGGAGAAGATATTTGCCAACCATATATCTGATAAGGGGTTGATATCCAAAATATATAAAGAACTCATACAACTCAACAACAAAAAAACAAACAACCCAATTAAAAAATGGACAGAGGGTCTGAACAGACATTTTTCCAAAGAACATATACAGATGGCCAACAGGCACATGAAAAGATGTTCAACCTCACTAATTATTAGGGAAATGCAAATCAAAACCACAATGAGATATCACTTCATCCCCATCAGAATGGCCATAATTAATAAGACAATAAGTAACAGGTGAGGAGAGGATATGGAGAAAAGGGAACTCTCATACACTGCTGGTGGGAGCATAAACTGGTGTGGCCACTATGGAAAACAATATGGAGATTCATCAACAAATTAACAATAGCAGTACTACATGATCCAGCTATTCCACTACTGGGTATTTATCCAAAGAACATGAAAATGCAAATGCATAAAGATATATGCACCCCTATGTTCACTGCATTATTCAGAATAGCCAAGACTTGGAAACAACCTAAGTGTCCATCGGGGATGAATGGATAAAGAATTATGGTATATACACACAATGGAATACTATTCAGCTACAAAAAAAAAAAAGATGAAATCTTGCTATTTACAACAACATGGATGAACGTTTAGGGTATTATGCTAAGTGAAATAAGGTAGATGGAGACAGTCAAACACTGTATGATCTCACTCATAAGTAAGAAGAAAAAAACAACAACAATGACAATAAACAAACACACACATAAATACAGAGATTAGATTGGTGGTTACCAGAGGGGAAGGGGGGAGGGAGGAGAGCAGAAGAGGTGACAGGGCACATGTGTACAGTGATGGATGGTAATTAGTCTTTTTGTGGTGAACTTGATGTAGTCTACACAGGAATTTAAATAGAATGATGTACTCCTGAAATTTATATAATGTTATAAACCAATGTTATCTCAATAAAAAAATAAATAAAAATTTTTTTTAAATGGGTTTATTCAGGATCAGCAAAGAATTGCAATTTGGGATCTGCAACCATGGTGAGCCACATGCAAATCTCCCAGCAGCAAGGGAGGACAACTCTTTTAGAGAGAAGAGGAGGTAGTTGGGAGCGCTATTGTAAGCAGAGTCCCCTGGGGGAAATGAGAGTTTGATGTGTAATGTCTTTTCACTGGCTGAGTTGTGACAGTCTCTCATTGGCTGATCTTCTTGCTGTTCAAGAAGAGGAAATTATCCTTCTTCCCGTTGGGCTCTGCTCTTGATATAAGGAATGAGAGATCCCCCTTTTGGCCTCCTAACTGCAATTTGATGAGGTTTTCATTTTATTAATTTCCACAGGATTTTGCCTATTTTATTCACCATAAATGTCTCTACATCATAGGTGCTCAACAAATATTTGTTTAATAAATTAATGATGAATGAATGAATGAATGAGTGCATAAACAAAGGTTACTATATGTGCAAAAAAAGCAAGTTATGGTACAGTAAATGCTGTGTAATCTCGTGTTGATAAAATATTTAGGCATAAAAAAAGACTGGAGAGAAAATCTACCTGATCTTGGATTTGGTGATGATATTTTAGGTACAACACCAAAACCATGATCCATGAAGGAAAAAAATGAAGTTTGACCATTAAAATTACAAAATTCTGTTCTGCCAAAGACACTTAAAAAAATCAAAAGAAGAGCCACAGACATTGAAAAAATATTTGCAAAACACATGTCTGACAAAGGACTTGTATCCAAAATATGCAAAGATCTCTTAAAATACAACAATAAGAAAACAAACAACCCAATCAAAACATGGGCAAAAAATCTGAACAGACACCTCAGGAAACAAGATATGCTAATGGCAAATAAGCATGTGTAAAGACACTCAACTTCAGCTGTCTTGAAGGAATTGCAAATTAAAACAACGAGATACCATTACATGCTGTTATAATGGCTAAAATCCAAAAACTAACCATACCAATTGCTGTTGAGGATGCAGAGCAGCAAGAAATCTCATTCACTGTTGGGAGGAATGCAAAATGGTACAGTCATTTAAAAGAGTTTGGCAGTTTCTTCCAAGGCTAACCATTTCACTCCTAGGTACATAGTCAAAAGATCTGAAAATGTATATCCACACAAAAACCTGCATGCAAATGTTTATAGCAGGTTTAAAGTGAAAATCAAAAGCAGTCAACTTATCCTCCATTAGATGAATGGATAAACAAATTTTGGTACAATTATTCAGCAATAAAATGTGGAATATCATCCAATGATAAAAAGAAATGAGGAGTGATGTCAGCATCATGGTGGAGTGAGGTTCCCTCTTTGAATCTCTGCCCCCTAAGACACAACGAAAACATCATTCACATTCCAACAGAGCTCAATCAAACACTGCAAAGGACTTCTAAGAAACCCCTGCTGCCATACATCGGAGGGTGGAGGTGTGGGAAGCCCAAAAGGACGCGAGGAGAGGTAAGAAGTTGTACTCCCCCTCCCCAATCGATCGGCAAAGACAGTGCGGCTCGCAGACAGAGGGAGGAGGGGCGGTCCACAGCGGGGAAAACTACCACCCTCCAGGTGCTCTCACAGACTGTTGACAGATCCCCACTGGGAAGCGATGATGGACGGTTTAGGGGGTGTAGCAAACACCATAAGAGAGCCAGCAAGGAAACTCCTGGGTCCAGCAGGAGAAAGACAGAACCCCTCCCCCCACACACCCCACGTTTCAGCATAATCCCTCCAGGGGCTGTAGAGGGCTCAGAGCACACTGCTCGTGACCTCCATCCAGTGGCAGCAGGTGGAAACTGCAGGGCCAACTTCAACATGAGGGGAAAAAATAAGGTGGTCGGATCCTTGTGACAATTTGTTATGGCTACAGACCAAAAGGAAAATGACAAACACCCAGAAATCAACCCTGAAGGCACAGAATTTGATAACCTGAATGACAGAGAATTCAAAATAGCTATCATAAACAAACTCAACGAAATACAAGAGAACACACAGAAACAAATCAATGAATTCAGGGATTTCATCGCAAAAGAGAGTGAAACCGTAAAGAAAAACCAATCAGAATTATTGGAGATGAAAAACAAAATCAACGAGATAGTGGAAAAAATGGAGTCTTTAAAGAGCAGAACTGACAATATGGAGGAACGAATTAGCACTATTGAGGATAGCCACGCAGAAATGCTCCAGATAGAGGAGGAGAGAGAGCTAAGACTAAAAAGAAATGAAGAAATTCTTCGAGAAATATCAGACTCAATGAGGGAAAGCAACATAAGGATAATAGGCATTTCAGAAGGAGAAGAAAGAGAAAAAGGAGCAGAGAGTTTGTTCAAAGAAATAATAGCTGAGAACTTCCCCAACCTAGGGAACGAGAGGGAAATAACAGTGAATGAAATCAATAGATCACCTAAATATATAAACAGGAATAAAAAATCATCTCACCACATAGTAGCAAACTTGAAAAATATCTGTGACAAGGAAATAATATTAAGGGCAGCTAAAAAAAAAAAACACAAAATAACATACAAAGGAAACCCCATCAGGCTCTCAGCTGATTTCTCAACAGAAACTCTGCAGGCTAGGAGAAACTGGAATGATATATTCAAAATCATGAAAGACAAAAACCTTAAGCCAAGAATACTTTATCCAGCAAAAATATCCTTCAAATATCATGGAGAAATAATAACTCTCCCTGATAAACAAAAGCTAAGAGAGTTCATCACCACAAGACGCCCACTACAAAAAATGCTCAAGAAGGCCCTTAGGCCGGAAAAAAAAAAACAAACAAGAAAGGGGATACAAAGATTTCAGCAAGGAGAAAAGCAAGGAGACTAAACCAGAACAAACTACAGTTGGATAACATCAAAAATTAATTCAAGCTCATCACTGTAAACATACACTCATGACACAAGATGGAATAAAGAGATAACAAATAAGCAGGGGAAGAGGTAAGAGATTGAATCCACCCAGCCTCAGGAAAAAGGAGGCATCTGCAAATGTACTATCTTATCCAGGAGATCGCTTATATAAACCTCATGGTAACCACTAAACAAATAACCAGAAGAGAACCACACATGACAAATAAAGAGAAAACCAAGAGAATGAGCATGCAGAAATACCAAATTGAATTTGCAGTCTGAAACACAAGTGACAAGAAATGAAGGAAATGCAAAAGAACCAGAAAATGAACAACAAAATAGCAACATTAAACCCTCATATATCAATAATCACTTTAAATGTAAACGGATTGAATTCTCCAATCAAAAGACACAGAGTGGTGGGATGGATTAAAAACCAAGATCCAACAATCTGCTGCCTCCAGGAAACACATCTCAGCTCTAAAGACAAACACAGACTCAAAATAAAAGGATGGAAAACAATACTCCAAGCTAATGGCAAACAAAAGAAAGCAGGAGTAGCCATACTTATATCAGACAAAGTAGACTTCAAGATAAAAAAGGTAATGAGAGACAAAGAAGGGCAATATATAATGATAAAAGGGACACTTCACCAAGAAGACATAACACTTATAAATATCTATGCACCCCACACAGGAGCACCAAAGTACATAAAACAACTGCTAAAAAACCTTAAAGGAGATATTAACAATAACACAATAATAGTAGGGGATCTTAACACCCCCCTTACATCAATAGATAGATCATCCAGACAAAAAGTCAATAAGGAAATAATGGACTTAAACGAAAAACTAGACGCAATGGACTTAATAGATATATACAGAGCACTCCACCCAAAAAGAGCAGAGTACACATTCTTCTCAAGTGCACATGGAACATTCTCAAGGATAGACCATATATTAGGAAACAAGGCAAACCTCTATAAATTTAAGAAGATTGAAATCATTACAAGCTCCTTTTCTGATCATAATGCAGTGAAACTAGAAATCAACTGCAAGGAAAAAACTAGGAAAGGGACAAAGATGTGGAGACTAAACAACATGCTACTGAACAACCAATGGCTCGTTGATGAAATTAAAGGAGAAATCAAAAGCTATCTGGAGACAAATGAAAAGGAAAATACACCATACCAACTCATATGGGATGCAGCAAAAGCAGTCCTGAGAGGGAAATTCATAGGAATACAAGCTCACCTTAACAAACAAGAAAAATCCCAAATAAATAACCATAAATTGCACCTAACAGAATTAGAAAAAGAAGAACAGACAAAGCTCTGAATCAGCAGAAGAAAGGAAATAATAAAAATCAGAGCAGAAATAAATGAAATTGAAACAAAAAAAAAACAGTAGAAAGGATCAATGAAACAAAGAGCTGGTTCTTTGAGAAGATAAATAAAATTGACAAACCCTTAGCCAGACTCACTAAGAAAAAAAGGGAGAAGACTCAAATAAATAAAATTAGAAATGTAAGAGGAGAAATTACATCAGATACCACAGAAATACAAGGGATTATTAGGGAATACTATGAAAAACTTTACGCCAACAAATTGGACAACTTAAAGGAAATGGACAAATTCTTGGAAGGGTACAACCTCCCACAACAGAGTCAAGAAGAAATAGAGAATCTGAACAGACCAATCACAAGTAAAGAGATTGAAACAGTAATCAAAAACCTCCCAAAAAATAAAAGTCCAGGACCAGATGGCTTCCCTGGAGAATTTTATCAAACGTTCAAAGAAGATTTAGCACCTATCCTTCTCAAACTATTCCAAAAAATAGAGGAAGATGGAATACTTCCCAACACATTCTATGAGGCCAACATCATCCTGATACCAAAGCCAGACAAGGACAATACAAAGGAAGAAAACTACAGGCCAATATCACTGATGAACATAGACACAAAAATCCTCAACAAAATATTGGCAAACCAAATACAGCAATACATCAAAAAGATCATACACCACAATCAAGTGGGATTTATACCAGGGACAGAGGGATGGTTCAACATCCACAAATCAATCAACATGATACACCACATTAACAAAGTGAAGAATAAAAACCACATGATCATCTCAATTGATGCAGAGAAGGCATTTGACAAGATCCAGCATCCATTTATGATAAAAACTCTCAACAAAATGGGTATAGAAGGAAAGTACCTCAACATAATAAGGGCCATATATGACAAACCTACAGCAAACATCCTACTCAACGGGGAAAAAGTGAAAGCCATTCCTTTGAGGACAGGAACAAGACAAGGGTGCCCACTCTCACCGCTCTTATTCAACATAGTACTGGAAGTGCTGGCCAGAGCAATTAGGCAAGAAAAAGGAATAAAAGGACTCCAAATAGGCAATGAAGAAGTGAAACTCTCACTATTTGCAGACGACATGATCTTATACATAGAAAACCCAAAAAATTCCATCAGAATACTACTAGAAATAATCAACAACTACAGTAAAGTGGCAGGGTATAAAATCAACTTACAAAAATCAATTGCATTTCTATACACTAACGATGAACCAACAGAAAGAGAACTCAAAAAGACAATCCCATTTACAATTGCAACAAAAAGAATAAAATATCTGGGAATAAATTTAACTAAGGAGGTAAAAGACCTATACAATGAAAACTATAAGACACTATTGAAAGAAATCGAGGAAGACATAAAGAAATGGAAATATATTCCATGCACATGGATTGGAAGAATAAATATAGTTAAAATGTCCATTCTACCTAAAGCAATCTACGAATTCAATGCAATCCCAATCAGAATCCCAATGTCATTCTTCACGGTAATAGAACAAAAACTACTGAAATTTGTATGGGGCAACAAAAGACACCGAATAGCTAAGGCAATTCTGAAAAAAAAGAACAAAGCTGAAGGCATCACAATCCCTGATTTCAAAATATACTATAAAGCTATAGTAATCAAAACAGCATGGTACTGGTTCAAGAACAGACACACAGATCAATGGAACAGAATTGAAAGCCCAGAAATAAAACCACACACCTATGGACAGCTAATCTTTGACAAAGGAGCAAAGAACATACAATGGAGAGAGGGAAGTCTCTTCAATAAATGGTGCTGGGAAAATTGGACAGCAACATGCAAAAGAATGAAAGTAGACCCTCTCCTATCGCCATATACAAAAATCAATTCAAAATGGATCGAGGACCTGAAAGTGAGACCTGAAACTATAAAACTCCTGGAAGAAAATATAGGCAGTACACTAATTGAGATTGGACATAAAGGGATCCTTTCAGATTCCATGTCTACTCAGACAAGGGAAACAAAAGAAAAAATAAACAAGTGGGACCTCATCAGACTAAAGAGCTTCTACAAGGCAAATGAAACCAGGATCAAAATGAATAAACAACCCAACAGCTGGGAGAAAATATTTGCAAATTGCTTGTCTGACAAGGGATTAATCTCAGTAATATATAAAGATCTCATACAACTGAGCAACAAAAAAACAAACAACCCAATCAAAAAATGGGCGGAGGATATGAACAGACATTTTTCCAAGGAAGAGATACAGATGGCCAATAGACACATGAAAAGATGTTCAACATCACTAATCATCAGGGAAATGCAAATCAAAACTACACTAAGATATCACCTTACACCCATTAGAATGGCTATAATCACAAAGACAAATAACGACAAATGCTGGAGAGGTTGTGGAGAAACGGGGACCCTCATTCACTGCTGGTGGGAATGCAAACTGGTGCAGCCTCTATGGAAAACAGTATGGAGAGTCCTCAAAAAATTAAAAATAGAAATACCATATGATCCAGCAATCCCACTCTTGGGCATCTACCCAATGGACATGAAATCAACCATCACAAGAGGGGTATGCACCCCTATGTTCATTGCAGCATTATTCACTATAGCCAAGAAGTGGAAGCAACCCAAGTGTCCCTCGACTGATGATTGGTTAAAGAAGATGTGGTATATACATACAATGGAATACTACTCAGCCATAAGAAATGACACAATTGTCCCATTTGCAACAACATGGATGGACCTAGAGGGTATTATGTTAAGTGAAATAAGCCAGAGAGAGAAGGACAGACACTGCATGAACTCACTCATATATGGAATATAAATGAACACACAGACAGAGAGAACTGATTGGTAGTTGCTGAGGGGAAGGGGGGTGGGGGGTGGGCACAAGGGGTGAAGGGTTACATCTACAAGGTGACAAACAAAAATGTACAACTAAAACCCCACAGTGTTATAAACTATTAAGACATCAATAAAAAATGGTAATAAAAAAATAAAATAAAAATGAGCTATCAAGCCACAATAAAAGTTAGATAAATCTTAAATGCATTTGCTAAGTGAAAAAAGCCAGGCTGAACAGGCTACATACTATGTGATTCTAATTATGACATTCTGAAAAAGACAAAATAATTCTAAAAAGAGCAGTTGTTGGCAGAGGTTTGAGGGAAGGGTAGGAGAGTCGATAGGTGAAACTTAAGGGATTTTAGGGCAGTGAAACCACTCTGTGTGAAACTGTAATGGTGGATATGTAACACATTTGTCAAAACCCATGGAACTTTACAAGACAAGAGTGAACACTGCCACTTAAAAAAAATCGTTTAGGAGGTCTTGGAAACTCTAGCATGGAATGCAGAATGCGACAAAAGAGTCTAACTGTACTAGGAACGTATGAAACAGCTTCACTGAAAAGAGTAGGGGGAAAAGGTGCTAAGTAACTTTAGAAATGAGTAACAGTAGTAAGACTAAAGGAAAAGAAACTGCATGTAAGTTCTACAGTCTAGTTAAGAAAGTTATTTCCCATGGGAGCACTGGTTAACATTTCTGATTCTGCTATACACATATACTAGAATTGAGCCATTATGTCCTTATTCTGTCAGCTGAAAGACCCTAAAAGCAATGACACCCCAGTATCAATGAGCAAACCTAATACCCAGATCTTGCTTCTTAATGCCATTTTCTAGTAAAAGGACCGGTACTCCTTGGAGAAATGGCTGACCCAAACTGAGGCCACGAAGATGAGCCTAGACCATCTTGCAGTACCTAAAAGTAAGGCCGGACTGAAAAAACAAAACAAAACGAAAAAATACAACTACTTACAATGATGGGGATATGTCAAAGGGCAAGGATACAAGAGCCAACTGAAAGAGCGCCCAATGGCCAAAGGCAGAAAAATTTGAGCAAGAAAATAAAATAGTATTGGATTATAATCCAAAGTATAAAATACATATCCATGAGTTCATACTAGTATAAATAAATGATTAAACAGATAAATAAGGGGAGAGGAGCAAATCTCCCATGCTGAAGAATTTCAAATAACTCATGGAGATACTCCACCCTCAGGGAGGTGGAGCATAACTCCACACTTCGTAAGTTTGGGCTGCACATAGAGACTTCCTTCCAAAAAGTACAGTATGGTGCAGGGGAGGGGGAGAGAAAAGAGTCACTTTGCAGTGGAGAAACCTGACAAACACTACTTCATCCAGTTGATCAAGGTCAACATCAGCAGTGATGAGTCATGTGTATAGTATGTACCCTTGATAGATGGGATCAGAATGGCATTTTACCTCCAAGATCTTCCTTCCAAAAATCCATAATCCCAGTCTAATCATGAGAAACACATCAGACAAGTCCCAATTAAAGGACATTCTACAAAATTCCTGACCAGTACTACTCAAAACTGTCAAGATCATCAAAAAAACCTTGGAAACCTAGGAAAGTATGAGAAACTGACACAGCCAAGAAGGACCTAAGGAAACATGATGACTAAATGTAATATGTTATCCTGGATGGGGTCCTGAAACAGAGAAAAGACATTAGGTAAAAATTAAGGAAATCTGAATAAAGTACATTATTTAGTTAATAATAATGTATTAATAGTTGTTCATTAATTGTAACAAATATACCATACTAATACAAGATCTTAACAATAGGAGAAACTTGGTACAGGATACAATGAAATCTCTATGCTATCCTTGCAACTTTTCTGTAAATCTAAAACTATTATTTGTTTAAAACGTATATTGAAAATGGAAAAAAAATGGAATGATTTGCCCCACAATGTTATCAGTGATTGTGTTTTAGTAACAGGATTACAAGTGGTTTTTCTTTTTGCCTATCTACATTTTTTAAATAATGCTATGGATTTTGATTTTAGCTCTCAAAGTCTTAATATTAGCCTAATAGTTCTAGCATTTGGTCTTTTGCTTCTTTAGACAGGTAGAGTTTTGGCCCTTGTCAAGGAAGAGATATCTGTTACCACCTCCAGGGAAGGAGTCCCAGTGCATGGAGGATCCTACTACCAGAAGCAGCAGTCCCAGGATGTCAACTCACTGCAAGGTTTGCAGGTGTCAGGGTCACCAAGAAAGACATGACTCCCACAGACAGTGCATGGAACAATGCTTTACTCACACAAAGAAACAAAGCAAGATAAGCTTCAATAGTGAGCATTGGTCCTCCGTGGCCAGCATGTCTCACCCCAAAGCCAATGCAGTCAGATGATCTACAGGCACTCCTCTTGTGCTGTAGGTGAAGGACCCCTTTCCTTCCAGTGGGAGCAGAGATAGCAGTGGGGTTGGCCAGGTGCCATATGGTGAACACGCTTTAAGCAGAACAAAGTACACATCAAACCCAGAACAGGGAAAGATACCCCCAAACAAGTCCACATGTCCAGCACAGGCTGTGAGGGCTCCTTATCTCCATGTAAAGAAATATTCCAGGCCACAGGCACAATCCTATGGAGCCCTGCATGGGTCAGCAGGCTGTGCATGACCACCTTTCCCACACCCCTCATTCATAGGAATATGTACCAGACAGTGTAACCTCCTTTTGAAAAAGGAAGTAAAGGAAATATAATTGTCTCATTGGGGATGATAGAGGATGATTCCTCATTTTAAATATCAGAGGAATACAGTGAGCCATTATTATTAGAGAAACAATTTCTTTTGCAAATTAAGTTTTAGGAATCATGCCAGAAAGATAGCTGCAAAACTAATAATGCCTGGTAGAAGTAAAATTTTAACCTCACCAGAAAGACAGTCCTCTGACTATGTTACAGAAGTAGAGTGAGACCAATAGAGTGGAATTTCTTTCACCTAGGATGGCAGTGTCTAGGAGAGGATATGAGAAGACATCAGTCCTACCCTTGCCTGATACAGGGATCCTAAAATTTGCCCCTCACATCTGCCTAAAGTGCCAAACTCCAATGACAGCAAGTTTATTTGCCAGCAAGGTGGCTGGTTTCATTTTCAGATAGATTCCAAAATCAAGTTACATAAATCAAGACTAAAATACTCTATGATTATTTGTTTGTTTTTTGTAAACAAACGTTAATGTATAATAATCATGAATTGAGGAGATGGATATTACTTATAAAATGACTGGCACCTGTTTTTTATCTAGAAAGGCTGTACAGGTATAGAGAGGTTAAGAGCATAAGTTCATTTGCCGCCTTATTTAACCTTTCAGAACCTCACTTTCTTCCTTTGTGTAGTGGAGATCTTTGTAGGCCCACCTCATAGAGTTGTTGTTGGGGTTAAATTGAATTAGTGCAAGTCAAGTGCTTGGAATGATATCTAGCAAACAGCAAGTTCTAAATACATGTTAGCCATTATTTCAAGTTAGCCGTTATTCAGAGACCTTTGGCCATCTCTCTTTTACTCTTTCATATTCTACTCAGATCTCCAAACCCAACATCATGTTGCCAGCCTCCCCTATCCCTGCCAGCCTCCCACTCACTTCTCCATAGCATAACCATTCTTCAAGTTACCCAGGAGCAAAGCCTACTGATTCTTCCCTTTCTCACTCTTCTTACCATTGGAGTTGCTACATCCTATAAATCTATCTTTGGTTATAGTTCTCACATTTTTTTCCCTGTTGCCATCACTAACACCGAGCTTAAGCAATAGTCAATTAGTAGTCTACTAACTTATCACTCTACTTCCTTCATCCATCCCAATCCACTCATACCCTGATGCCAAGTTAAATTTTCATCTTAATAATAACTTTGTTGAGATATAATTCACATTCCATAAAGCACACACTTTTAAAATGTACTATTCAATAATTTTTAGTATATTCACAGACTTAGGCACCTATCACTATTATCTAATTACAGAACATTTTCATCATCTCAGAAAGAAACCCCATACCCATTAGCAATCACTCCTTATTTTCCCGTACGCCCAGCCACAGACAACCCCCAATCGACTTTCCGTCTCTATGGATTTACCTAATCTCACATCCTTATCAATCCTCATCATCCCTTTTTATTATAGCCATCCTAGTGGATATAAATTGTTATCTCGTTGTTTTGATCTGTATTTCCCTACTGACTAATCTCATGTGTTTTATTACCATTTGTACATGTTTTTTGTATATATTCTTTGGGAAAATGTCCATTCAAATACTTTTTCCATTTCCTAATTGGGTTACTTGTCTTTTTATTGTTGAGTTGTAAGAGTTCATTATATATTATGGTTACAAGTCTCTTATTAGATATATGTTTTGCAAAGATTTTCTCTCATCCTCTGGGTTGTCTTTTCACTTTCTCATTGTCCTTTGAAACATAAAAGCTTTTTATTGTGATACATTTCAATTTATCTAAGTTTTCTTGTGTTCTTTATGCTTTTGGTGCCATATATAAGAAATAATTGATTATCCAAGGTCATGAAGACCTAGTCCTGTATTTTCTTCTAAGAGTTTTATAACTTTAGCTCTTACATTTGGATCTCTGATTCATTTTGAGTTACCTTTCATGTATGGTCTAGGTCTAGCTTCATTCCTTTCCAGGTGGATATACAATTGTCCCAGCACCACTTGGTGAAAATACTATTCTTTCCCCCATTAAGTCATCTTGGTACCCTTGTTAAAAATCAGTTTACCATAAAGGTAAAAGTTTACTTCTGGATTCTCATTGAATTCCATTAATCTATATGTCTATCCTTATGCCAGTACACAAAGTCTTGATTACTGTGGCTGTGTGGTAAGTTTGGAAATCAGAAAGTATGATTTTGTTCTTCTTTTTTAAGATTATTTTGGCTATTTTGGGTCCTTTGCATTTCCATATGAATTTTAGGATCAGCTTGTCAATTTCTGCAAAACAAGGCCAGCTGGGATTTTGAGAGAGTGCCATGAATTTGTAGGTCACTTTTAGGAGTATTGTTATCTTAACAATATGAAGTCTTCCAATCCATGAGCATGAGATATCTTTCCATTTACTTAGATTTTTAATTTCTTCCAATAATGTTTTATAGCTTTCAGAGTACAAATTTTACACTTCTTTTTAAAATTTATTTCTAAGTATTTTATTCTTTTCAATGCTATTGTATATGGAATTGTTTTCTTAATTTCATTTTTTGATTGTTCATTGCTAGAGTATAGAAATACAATTAAATTTTGTATATTGATCTTGTATCCTGCAACCTTGCTGAACTTACATTTATTATCTCTAACAGTTTTAGTGGATTGCTTAGGACTTTCTACATACAAAATCGTGTCATCTGCAAATAGAGAGTGGTTTACTTCTTCTTTTCCAATCTGGATGCATTTTATTTCTTTTTCTTGCCTTATTGTCCTCTCTAGACCTCCACTACAATGTTGAATAGAAGTGGTGAGCACAGACATCTTTGTCTTTTTCCTAATTTTAGGGAGAAATCCTCCTGTCCTTCACCATTTAGTATGATGTTAGCTGTGGGTTTTTCATAGATGGGCTTTATTAGGTTGAAGTTCTCTTCTATTCCTAGATAATTGTTTTTTTAAATCATGAAACAGTGTCAGATTTTGTTAAATGCTTTTTCTTCACAAGTTAAACTTTCTAAAGTACAATTCCAATTGTGTCACTCCAGTGTTCAAAAATTTTTAGGGGTGGGCTGGCCCCGTGGCCTAAGTTCAGTGGCTCTGCTTCAGTGACCTGGGTTTGGTTCCTGGGTGCAGACCAACACCTCTTGTTGGCAGTCATACTGTGGTGGCAACCCACATAGAAAACAGAGAAAGATTGGTACAGATGTTAGCTCAGGGCAAGTCTTCCTCAAGCAAAAAAAGGAAGATTGGCAATGGATGTTAGCTCAGGGTGAATCTTCCTCACCAAAAAAAGAAAAAACTTTAGGGGCTTCACACTATTCACCAAATTAGCAGATTCTTCAACTTTGAGTTGATGCTGTAACAGGATGAGGTCCTCGGGAACCTTGAAAGGGAATGGATGTATTTTGCATTTGGGAGGAATGTGAATTTTGGGGTATGAGAAGGTGGACTGTAGTAAGCAGAATTTTTCTGCTCTAATTATTAGAACCTATGAATATGGTGAGGTACAGTTCCTGTGATCATGTCATATGGTAGCTGACCTTAAGATAGGAAGATAATTCAGGTGGGCCTGAACTAATCACATGAGCCCTTAAAATCAGAGAGCTTTCTCCAACTAATAGCACAAGGGGAAATCAGAGAAATTTAAAGCATAGAAAGAACTCAATGTGCCATCGCTGGTTTAATGTTGGAGACGGGCCCATAAGAAGGAATGCAAGAAGCCTTTAGGAGCAAAGAGCAACCCCTTGCTGACAGCCAGCAAGGAAACATACAAATCTGATTTACAGCCTCCAAGGAACTAGATTCTGCCAAAAATCTGAACAAGTGTGGAAGCAGATTATTTCCCAGAGCCTCCAGATAAGAAGCCAGCCCAGCCCAGCCAACGCCCTGATTTCAGCCTTGTGAGATCTTAAACATAGGACCCAGCTGAACACACCCAGACTTATAATCTAAAGAACTGTGCTCTCACAAATGTGTGTTCTTTTAAGCTTCTAAATTTGTAGTAACTTGTTATGCAGCAATAGAAAATGAATACAGGTATAATAAGATTCATTCACTGCAGCAGAGGAGGTCAGCACATTCTTCCAGAGTGGGGTGTAGTAAGCGATATATTTTGTTAGAAGACCCTTGGATAAGCAAACATTGTTGGCCAGGAGACTTCCTAGCCATGTGAAATCCTTCCTCCATTTGGAAAATCATGGATTTCCTCAAATGTCATCAGTGTTCCTAAAATCTGGTACCTCACAGGCATGACCATTGAATTTTATTTCCCACAGAAAATTTACAGATATTCAACAAGGGAAGCAAATGGAAGTATAAAAATTTTTATAAACTTGCTTTTTCATCAGGGAATTATGCTTGCTTGCTACTTTGTAATTTGCCCACTAGAGACTAAAGGAAAGTCATTTGGATATGTACCAAATAAGAAGTAGAAGGTTGCAATTGGATATCATAAGTGCCCATAATTTATCTTAATAAAGAGGCCTTAAATTATTCATGATAGCCAAAAGGTGGAAGCAACCCAAGTATCCATTGATGGATGAATGGATAAACAAAATCTGGTATATACCATCAATGGAATATTATTCAAACTTAAAAAGGAAAGAAATTCTGACACATGCTACAACATGGATGACATTCTGCTTGACCACATTATGCTAATTGAAATAAGGTAGTCAAAAAAAGGATAAATATTGTATGATTCCACTTACATGAGGTATCTAGAGTAGCCAAATTCATAGAGACAGAAAGTAGAATGGAGGTTTCCAGGGGCTGGGGGGAGGGAGCAATGGGTAGTTAGTGTTTAATGAGACAGAGTTTCAGTTTTAGAAGATAAAAAAGTCCTGGAGATTGTTGGTGGTAATGGTTGCACAACAATGTGAACGTATTTAATGCCACTGAATACACTACAAATAGTTAAAATGGTAAATTTTATGTTATGTATATTTTACTGCAATAAAAAAAAAAGAAGGATTAGATCAGGTTCCCCTGTTTGGAAATCATCACCAGGTTTTGTTAAAGGAATTTCATCCTGGATGACTTTCTATAACAAAACTCCTTCCATTCCCATCTATTTAATTGTGTTAAAAATTTACTCAGAATTTCCATCTTATAAAACAGAAAATAGGAATATAATTGATCCTGGCTCAACACAAGGTTAACATAAGGGAAGCCATATTGTAGAAAAGAAACTGTATTGTAACTTTGAATGACCTCCGATTAATTAGCCCAGACATGCTCTGTAGGTTTTGTGGCCCCTCCCAGCTGCTATAAGTTGATAACTTTGTTCTCTTGAGTTCCTTAGGAATGTGATGACCCCTGGGCAGAGAATCTAGGCTGATAGCCATCATCAATGACAACTGAAAGACCAAGGTATAGGGTGTTGCTCCAGTTTCTGATGCATATCAAGTAAAACAAAAGACTCAGGAACTAAGACTAGATGGATGTCCCAGCCTGAGACCAGATACCTCCCCCACCAGGAGACCAGCCCCCTATATAACTGGCCTGTAGTCTTTGTTCTGTAGGATGATTCTTTTGGACATGAGTCAGACATCTTCCCTCTTGCTGGCAAGCTGTAATAAATGCCCTTTCTTATCCACCATCTTGCCTCTTGACAATTGGCTTTTGTCCTGCAGAGAGCAGATTGTGCCCTTTGTGCAGTAACACAATTACTGCTGAATCTTGTATCTTCCTAGCAACACTTGGGTATATGAACTAATTGAAACCAAGCAGCACTGTCTCAATAAGGTATACATTTGCAATAAAATTTTACTTTGTATATTTAATTACATTGATCAAAATGTGGAATATATGTGTTGTTTTGATCAATTGTGCATTAGTAATAAGTGTAATGGTAGCTAAATTAAAATTTTTAATAGAGGTATATTCATAGGAAATAAAAACCATTTTAATTCATATCCATAATTATGTGGAAAGAACTGCTAGAGTGATCAATTAAAAACCTCCCACTAGGAAGTATATTATTATAACTTTCAAAGGAAGAGTGAAATGGAAATTTGGCTTAAATTGGAAACTAAAACAACATAAAATTGATAATGACAATCTTGTTCCTATATTTTTAAAATAGAAGATGATGTATCTCAAATGCTGTAATATTTTGATTCCATACTAGATACATTTAAAACTAATGTAAACAATTTTATTTTAAAATGAAACTGGAAATGATGCACTCTTTCAGATAGTTATACTTTCTTTTGAAAATTTATACTGTTTATTTCTATTCTTTTAGGTGTTATCCTTGAAATTTTACCATGAATACCTAGCACAGTGCAGTCCATAGTTACCATACTGACCATCCCCCAGATGATACTAAGATTTGAAAACACTTTAATTTAATCACCCCTCCCAAGTTGCATAATATTAATTGTCAAATATTTTAATTCTGGCCTTTGTTTAAACTCTCACAAGTTAGACATTACTTTACACAGATAATCTTTGTGTAGACTTATTTACAAGTTTATCAGTTTCTTTGTTCACCATTCCTTCTTGCATCTCAGACTTTCCTTCTAGAATAATCTTTCTTCTTTCTTAAATCCATCCTTTAGAAGTTCCTAAGTATAGATCTGTTGAAAAATTCTCTCACTTTTTGATTATCTGAAAATGCCTTTATTTTGTCCTTATTCTTTTTTTTTTTTTTTTTTTGTGAGGAAGACCAGCCCTGAGCTAACATCCGTTGCTAATCCTCCTCTTTTTTGCTGAGGAAGACTGGCCCTGGGCTAACATCCGTGCCCATCTTCCTCCACTTTATATGGGACACCGCCACAGCAGGGCTGACAGACAGTGCGTCGGCGGGCGACCGGGATCCGAACCCGCGAACCCCGGGCTGCCAAGCGCGGACTTAACCGCTGCCCCACTGGGCGGCCCCTGTCCTTATTCTTAAAAGATAGTTTCGGTGGGTACAAAAGAGTTATTTTTTCAGCACTTTGAAGATATTATTCCACTGTCTTCTGCTTCTGTTGCTGCTGTTGAAGTCACTATTACGGTGTTAATTGTCAGCAATCTAATTGTCATTTCTCTCTAGGTAATTTTGGGATTTCTTTTTGGTTTTTGTTGTTCTACAGTTTCATCACAATCTTTCTAGGTGTAAAATTCTTTTGATTTATCCTTCTTGGTATAAATGGATTTATGTCTTCCATCAGTTCTGGAAAATGTATAATCATTATCTCTTCAATATTGCTTCTTCTCCATTCTCTTTTTAGGATTCTGATTATACATTTGTTCACCTAGGGCTTCTCAAACCTTTGGGTGCATATGAATCACCTGCAGAGTTTATTGACCAATGCAAATTCTGATCAAGAGGTCAGCAATGAGGCTGAGTCTGAATTTCTAGCAATCTCTCAAGTGAGGCTCTTGCTACTGTTCCATATATCATACTTTCAAGTAACATGGTGTTAGACCTTCTCTTTCTATCCTCCACATCTCTTAACATTTCTTTTATATTTTCCAACTCCTTATTTCTCTGTACTGCATTTTAGTTAATTTCTTCAGATCTGTATCCCAGCTAACTTATTTCTATTCCCTGATATCTAATCTGCTCTCTAACCTATCTGTTCATTTTTCAACAACTACATTTTTCATTTCTAAAAATTATATTTTGTACTTTTTTTATATATGCCCAGTCATTTTAAATACTGCCTTGTAGCTTGCATATTTTGGTTATTCCATCTTCTATTTCTTTAACAATTTCATAAAATGTCATTTTATGTTCTCCATCCTATGGAACTATATTTTATGATTCCCATATCTGAAGTTTTTGAGGATCTAGATCTGTTGTAGATTACCTATACTAACTCTCGTTCATGTTGTTTAGTTCCTTTGCATGTTTGGTAATCTTTTATTGTAGGCTTATATTTGGTTGATCTTACTCAGTGGAAAACCTGAGAGCCTAAAATTAGGATCCTTTTACCAAAGAGGATTTGGTTTTCCTCAGCTATGAGCCAGGAGAGGCTACCAATTTGTGACCACTTAAGCCACCTTCAAGGTTCCTAGGCTTAATCTGGGACACTTAGGTTTAGCAACTTCCCATCCCCACCTTGTCACCAGGCCAAGGCATAATTTCTTGGCAGCAGTGACAATTTGGTTCCTGACTTTGGAGGAGTCCCTCCTTTCATGTGTGTTCATTGTTTGCTGACTCCTCATAGCTTTTCCTTTCTTTATTTTTGCTTTCAAGATTTCCCTTAATTTCTTAAATCTCCAAAATACCAAAAATTATGTCTCATGACGTATCTAGCTTTTTTCCTCAAGGAGAAGACCCCCCCATGCACACACACAGACATAAGTATTCAATCCATTATACTCCCAGAGCTATAAGTTATAAAAAGAATTGTCACCCACACAATTGGCTATGTGTGACCCTCAATCCATTACATGGTTATTTCCCCAAGTCCTGAACATAATGTTTGAATACAATTCAGTAGCCGGAAAAATACTCACATTAAATTTCCAACTCATACAGTAAGAGCTATATACAAAAAAGTTCCAAGTAGAATCTGTGTATCTCTCTTTTTGTGCAGAAAAGTAAGTCAAGAACAATACTACACCCGTAGGAGAAACACAGAGATTGTTGCTACCATTGAAGGCTGGAAAGTGCAGAGCAATAATTCCAAAATGCCCAATTTAATTCTCTAGTTTCATTAATGCAAAAGATCATTGTTCTCAGAATATAATAGTGAATTTTCGTAACTTGAGTTAGTTGATGAAGCCAACAAAAGCTGCTGTTCCAGATGTAATCTTTTTAATGGACTAAATTAGTACAGTCAATAGCACCTGGTAGCCAGCTATTGATCCAATGATTTTTGTTTTTTAATCTCAACAAGTGAAAACACCAGAAACCATTAGATTCCCCTGCAAGAGAGAGTAGTATATCTTTGTTATCCTGCCTCAGGATACATCAATCCCCCAGCTCTGTGCCACAATTTCGTTCTCAGGTATCTTGACTCTTTCCCATTTCACAAGAAATCTCACTGGTTCACCACATTGATGATAACAATAATACAACCTGAAGAGCAGAAAGTAGCAGGTTGCCCAGGGGCCCCAGTTAGACATAGGCCCATCAGAACGTGAGAGGTATACTCCACAAAACTAGAGGGATCTGATAATTCAGTGAAATTTTTGGTAGACCAGTAGCCTGGCACAAATCAAGATATTTCTTCCAAAATTAAAAATAAGTTGCCATATCTTGTACATAGAATTCTTGGTGGGATCTTTGCATTTTGAAAGATATGTATACTATTTTTACAGGGTAACTTTTTTATTTGGTGACTTTAAACTCTACCTCATACAAATAAGGCCCAGAGCAAGAGAAGAGTTTTTATCATGTCCAAGGTACACTGCAAACAGTCCTGCCCTTTGATCCCCAAGAGTCAGCCAATTCAATGGTAAAGCAGATTAACTGCCTTGGACAGATTAAGATAATGTATTAAGCCTGTGGCAAATCCCAGTAGAAGAGTCACCCTGAAGTCTCCCAACAATTTGGAAGGAAGCTACCTCCTCTTTGCTGTGTAACTATTATTCTTTTGGAAAACAACAGTTTGCCTGCCACTGAGTCCTGCTAACCATGGGACATCTGGTGATCAGGTTGACCATCACAAACTTGGAGTTATTAGATCCACCTAGCCCTAAAACTGGCTGTAAACAATTTACTCCACAATCAAGGAGAAGTTGGTATATTAGAGACCAGCCTTATAAAGATCCTCAAGGAATAACTTGACAAAGAACATCGTCCACTTTTCTAGTAGGACTACATGTCTCAGGCTGCCGTCTCTCCCTCAGCTCACTTCATGGGCTCACCTTGCTTCACGGGAAGTTCCCTTTGACTAGATGATATGGAAGAGAAATCTGTGGCTGACAACAGGCAGAGGTAGACCATCATTTTATTAGCGCCCACTCCAGGGTGGCTCTGAAGAGAAGTGAAGTGAAGGAAAGAAATCTTCCCAGTCGGCAGACCTTCAAGTACATTTTTTTTTGTCCACATCACCCAAGAGAAGGTCCTGCTTGGTTAGACTGAATGGGCTGTCAAACTCTTAGAAGAGACAGGACCAGCAGATGGATGACAAGGAGAATATCTGTGTCTCACACTGATGCTTGATTATAATGCCTTCACTGCAGAGAAGGTTCTTAGTAATTAAGAGGAGCTCAACTAACCTGTGGTATCAGTTAGCCTCTTTCTCTGGCCAGCCTATCTTTGTTCAATGGGCTTCTGAACAACCACCCATATTGGCAGGGACAGAGGTAATGCCCAGACTCATCAACAGGGACCTACTTTCCCTATGATTTACTTGGCCAGTGTCCCAGGCAGGTGCCAAATCGGCCAACAACAGTTACTGAGCCTGAACGCTCGAATATGGTAGAATACTCCAAATGGACCAGGAAGCCATCCTCTGGCGGATTGATCATGCTGAATCCTGCTATATACCCTGGAACAAACATTTATTCTGGATTTGGATATTCCTTCCATGTTGGACAGTCTCTTCAAGTAACATCAACCATGGACTGACTGGATGGCTTTTTCATCCTCATGGAACGAGACACAACATTGTTTCTGGCCAAGAAACTTCTTTTACTATAAAAAGAAATAAGTCAATGCAATAAAAATTCACTGGTCATATCTGTTTTCCCATCACCCAGACGGGGTGGGTAGCTAGAAAAGCCTATCAAATACTCAGCCACCATATCAACCAGTACATAACATTTTGCAAGCTTAAAATGCTGTCCTACAAGATACGATAAATGCTCTGAGGAGACATCAATTTGGCTAGAAGACATGGGTCCCAGCACCAAAGGGTGACTGGGGTTGGCACCTTTCACAGCTATACTCAATGACTCATTCACAAAATATTTGCTCCCAATCTCTACGACTTTTTGCTCTGCTGACTTAGAGTTTTAATCTCCAAGGGAGAAATGCTTCCATCAAAGGATTTAACAATAATCCCACTAAATTAGAAGTGGCAACCACCATCTATCCTCCTGGGGACACTAGATAAAACAGAAAAAAGGTGGTGTTTGGTCCTGGCTTTCTAGGGGAAATAGAGTAACTGCTACTAAATGGGGGCATGAAGGAGTATGGCTACAACCCAGTTGATCCCAAGGTGCCTCTATTAAGTCAAGAGGTAAAGATTAATAGAAGAGTCCTGCAATGAAAGACAGATTGGACATCAAGAGCTCAGATTCCTCAGGAATGAAGGTTTCAGTTAGAAACCCAACAATCTGAGGTGCTTACTGAGAGCAATATCAACCATGGCTCATGACAGTTGCATATTTTCTTCTTGCTATGTTATATATATACTCACATACCTAGATAAAATGCCCTTCTCTTTTCTTTCCCTTTCCCTCAGGATAGTTAACTGTACAGTTTGGTACTTGTATTGTAGAATTTGAGATGGTAAACTGATTGAGATCCTAATTACATTTTAGTTTCCTCCCTTTGAGAGTTTCGAATTATTCAAAGCATGATTGCACAACACTAAACAATTTTTTTGGAAGTGTAAGTATGGGATTAGATTTTTTATTTCTGTGTACACGGTATATAACACAATGTAAAAGATACAGTATATACTTGAATAAATGTTTACTGAGTGGATATATGAAAGGGAAGGAGCCATGAAAAGGTGAACAGATGGAGGGATGTGTTGTTATATCAAAGAAGAAATGTGTTCTTTTCTTTAGGGGAACTCTTTTTCTTTCTTTTGGAACTTGTACTAGACATATATATTAGAGCATCTCTATTCTCTATGTCTATCTCTAGTTCATATCATTCATAATTTTATCTGAGTTATATTACAAATAGTTTTCTTCAGATCTATCTTCCAGTTCATTAATTCACTTTTAAGCTGTGTCTAATAGTCTGTCCAATACGCTCACTGAGTTTCTATTTAAATAATTACATTTTCAGTTTCTAGAGGTTCTATTTCATCTCTTTGATACTATCTGTGTCTTGGTTTTTTATACTTTTTTTATCCTTTTAATACAGCTTTTTAGGGTCTACCAGATCGATGTAACATTTGAATTTCTTGAAGTTATGATCCTGATGTTTGTTATTGTCTTTGTTGATTCTAGTTCAGGGTGAATTATTTCCTTAAAAATTTTAGATTGTGAGCTCATCTTTAGAATGTCTATTTCCATGGGAAACCTCTGTGGCCTGGGCTGGGTGTTTGCTTTTCCTAGGTGTCCCTGGGTTTCACTGACCTATAACCACTTCTCATGTTGATTCTCAGCTTCTGGGTTCATGAATCATATGGAGCAGTATATATCTGAACCACAAACCCTTGAGATGACAAGTCTCTGATAATGGAATTCTCTTGGAGAGACTTTGTCCTTCAGCAGCCAGGCTTAGCTGAAAAAGCTTCCACATGGTCTCTCTGTGTGGCTGACCAGATTTATTTTCTAGTCACTCTTTTATGGAGTGTGTTGCCCTTCAAGAGTCCCAGTTTTATACATAGGTCTCAGTTCCAATTCCTGCCTCTTACAGGCTCCAAGCCTTGTCTTTTGTCCCTCCATGGTGTTACAACATAAATCCCTAGGCTATCATGACTACTGGCACCCACCCACTCCTCCCCACAGCAATATCAGTAATTGCTGCAATGTCAGATATGGCTTTTTATTCACTTGCTCCCTAGAGATTACGTCTCATGAAGTCATCTATGCATTTAAATTGTGTGTGTGTATGTGAGGAAGACCAGCCCTGAGCTAACATCCATTGCCAATCCTCCTCTTTTTTGCTGAGGAAGACTGCTCTGGGCTAACATCCGTGCCCATCTTACTCTACTTTATATGGGACGCCACCACAGCATGGCTTGACAAGCAGTGCGTCTGTCCGCGCCCAGGATCTGAACCTGCGAAACCCGGGGCTGCCGAAGCTGAGTGCACGAACTTAACCGCTACGCCACCGGGCCCGCCCTTATGCATTTAAATTTAAAGGGGAGGTTTAAAAAATTGTTCATTCAGAATTTCTAGATGTTTTGTCATGGGAGGATTTGCAGGTTATTTCATATAAAATATTATCTGAAAAGAAAGTCTCAGGTAATAAGAAATTGAAAGGTCTGTGAGATGATGAATCTTAGAGAAGGGTTTAATTTGCTGAGAAAGGGAAAGAGAAACATGCATGGAGGGAAAGGGAAAAAGCACCTCAGGCAGGGGAGTAGCACTTGCAAAGAATCCACATCAGGCAAAGGTAAAGCAGTTGGCTTCCACAAGTGAAGGGAAAATCATTGACCCAGGCAAGAAGAACTGTTAGATAAAGGGGCACAAAGAGGGATGGTGCGTGCTAGATAGTGTGTTTTCTGGGAGGTGATTGGAAATCTATATCAAAGTTCTATCAGGTCACTGTTAAAAGACGTAAAGAGTATATATAGCTGTAAGAATCAGCCTACATTCCCAGTTCCACGGGGAAAGAGACATAAGAAAAAAGCCTGACAGTTTTAAAGTGAAAGTTCATTTGACCAAAGGAGATATAATAGAGCTAGGAGGTGACTGTTGATGTCATAAAGGAGACGGAACTCTCTGATACAATTTGACATTGAACGGGAATTGACAGATTAGCATCCACAAGCATTTTGGACAAGATATAGTTCCCTCAGGCTGTGGACAACCAGGAAGCGGGCAACTGACAGCCTGCAACACACACACCAGTTTCCACCACCTTGTCCGCATTTTATGATTACGAATCAGTTTTCTTTGACGTGCCCCATTTTTCACGGCAGCATCTTTGTCTCAGTGCCTTTATCAGTTCTAACTTCATCAGAGCATTTGAGGGCACCATTCACAAAATTGCTTTTTGTGCTGGAAGTGAGAGAGTACCAAGCAGTGCAATTCTGCAGAACAAAAGAGAAGAAAGAACTACCACCTAGAGACTCCAGCACAGATGGCCTTCATTTCTCTAACAAAACACCCCTGTGAGGTGTTTTGCCAATAAGTATCTTTATGTGTTACAGTAAGATGAAATTAGCATCGAGTTGATAATGCATGCAAGTTTTCTCCATAGGTGGAGAAGAGAAGAAAGTAAAGGCCTTCAATGTAATGCATGCATGGTGAAACATTAGAGTATGCAGATTATCCACGTGCAAGCTTCTCTCTCAAGTCCTCTAACTAGTAATATAGTCAGTTATTCCTATTCCAGGTGAGAAATCAGCTCTCTTTACAGGCAGCTCTCTTTTAGCCCTTTCCTGCCTGTGTTCTCAGGCTTCCCTAATATACTGCAAGGCCTAGCATAGAGGACTGGAAAATCCTTTAATTTCTAGAAGCTGTCTTCACTGTCCGTTCAGTTTTGGCTCCTCTATTGACAACATTTGCTTGTATTTATTCTATCATCCCATGCATTAATGTAACATTAATCACTGCAGCATGATCAGCTCCAATGGCTTCACTCATAATTATGACCCATGAATAATCTAGAACCATGAATAAATAACCTGGCAAATATTATTTATGAAAACAACATCATGTCCTTAAAGTCACAGATTTCTCCAAATATCAGTCGCAGCAAACAGGGGTTGGCATTTGCGATGTAGCTTCTGCTATGCCTCAAAGGGCAGGTCCCTGGGACCAGATCAGCTCTCTGTGTTCTAATCCTAACTGTGCCACTAACCACTAGTCCAAAGCAGGTCATTCACCCTCTTTCTGCCTTTGTTTTTCAATCAGCATAGTGAGAGCAGGCTACTATTTGCAACCCAGCTAAAAGAGTTCAATAAATGTCACTGAGCCCACGACTATAAATTTTCTTGAAATATGCCTGCAAAAGTACCAGGTGTTATTGTCCTAACTGCCAATTATTTCAAATTGCAAATATTTGGTTTAAAAGTTGAATCAAGGCCATTTTTATATTCCAGGGCCACTTCATACAACAAATTATCCTAGCTTAACACAAAATAAACACCTGTCACACTTGGGTATTCACTAAATCCCATCCCCCCTGCAAACATGAGCCACACAATTTATTTAGCAAAAAAAAAAAAAAAAAAAACCCTCCAGCTGCCCTCATGGAAAGTTACTGCCCGGATGAGTGTCAACTCCCAAGAGTCCTAGACTGGGTGGGCAGCTAACCCTTTCCTGAATGTGTTTTGTATCCAGTCCAGCCAACAGGACACGGCTAATGATTATTGAATTCTGACAGCCCTGCAGTGACCAGAAACAACAAGGTGCCCATTTCTGCCCCGGGCGGTCAAGTGAGTCACAAATGAGGCAGATGTAGTTCTGTGGTTGTGCTTTTTCTCCTTTTCTTTCCTTTTTTTGGCAGTTCCAGCAGATGGATCAATCAAAGCCCAGAGCCCTGTGCCCCTGAGAGGAGAGCCCTGTTAGCCCCGTTGTGTGAACAAATCCCTCCTTCCCTGATGCTCATTTTTCTCTAGCAAATAAAACTGTTGAGTAGGATGGTTGTTAAGTCAACTTTTCTCTGGCTTTTACCAGTGAGGATGTCTGCAAAAGCTATGACTTATTCCATCTTCAAATTGCTTTCCCCTCTTCTTCTCCCTCTCTCATCGCCTTCAGATTCAGTGTTAACATTTTTACAGGAGTCCACGGTAAATGTTTCATGAGTGGCCTGGCTTAACGGCGCTCCCCCCATCACTTACATTTCTTCCCCACCAACTTCCTCATCACAGGATGCTGCTTGGCGGGGGGAGGGGTCGATGGCTCTCGTCCACCTGTGTACTTAGGTGATCTGGCACACCGCATCCTTGTCTGGTTATAAAGAGGAAAATATATGTCTCCTTTTAAATAGTTAAGGCCTTTGCATGTTATAATAAACTGTATGCCTCTTTCTTATGATGGATCCTGGAGTTGCTCCTAAGTTAACACATTTTTTTCCACTGCACTGGCTGGATCTCACATATCACGCCCTCTGTATTTTCAGGTATTTGTCTTTGAAGCACAATTCCTGTAAAAATTTAGAAAATTGATATTAGTAAAGCTGGTAATCATGAGTTCAAATATTACCTCTGGTTTTTAAAAAATTTTCATTACAAAGAATTTTGTTCTATTGTCTTGGCTATTCTACCATTCTTCTACCAAGAAAGCAGCCAAAGGTTTGTGTGGCCATCCACATAGGTTTTGTGGCCGTGATGGGGTTTGGTGCACATGTGGGCTGTTCTCTTTCAGCCTGGCAGGCTGGGGCCCTGCTGCTCCCACCAGTCCGGACAACCTCAGAGTTGTGTTTAAAATGCCCATCCAATCCTGGCCCAGACTGTCCCTCATAGTCTTCAGCCACAGGTTCAGTTCCTCCCACCCCAGTTCCACCACCTGGCCATTTCCTACAGCCCTTTTCCCCTCCTTAGGAGTAGGCAGGAATTTCTCTGTCTCCTCCAGGTCTCACAGACCCAGAATCTCTCAGGAACTCAACTTAGACCCTTCTTCCTGTCTGCAGGGACTTCAATTAATGCATCTCTATGGTCAAGTCCACTAGGCCTTGAATCAGAAAATTCTCTTGCCTTAAAAAATCTCACTTTTAAGAATCCTGTCTTCTTGCAAAATCCCATTTCAGATTTCAGGAGCTAATTTAAAACTTTCTTGCTTTTTTTATCTTGTTCTCCCCCACTCCAGCCCCATCCCTCTCAAACCCTCCCCCCCGCACCTTCATACACCCACCCTCCCCCTCTGTATTCCTGCTATAGCAACCTTCAATCTCCCCAAGGCAAGGAATGCTCTCCAGAACAGTGCAGGGCCGGGGCGGGGGGGGTGAGGTGCAAAAGAGAAGTGCATATATAGTTTAAAAAATTATCCCCATCTCAAGCACCCTTCCTGTCTGTGACGCAGTTAAGCAGCCTGACATCTGCAGCTCACTGCTCTGTTTCCCTCAGATCCTCTTAACGGCAGAGCCTCTGTCCTTCCTTCTCCTGAAACCATTCTTGGCAGCATCCTCACTTTCCCTGTTTCTCTCTTTAAGTCACTGCCCTCTTTTCTCACTGCCCCTTGCACACTCTGGGGATGGGTCTTTATTGTTGCCTGAACTTCTCTTTCTTCTCATCTCCTTGACTCTATCCAAACTTCTCATTTCTACTTTAATTTTACTATTTTACTTAAATTTCCTCACCTCCATCCACCCCACTCCCCATCTACATTAATGCTTCTGCAGCTGAGAATATACACTTTAATTTTTAAAGTCCTCTGATTTATTTCTTCCCCCAAGTGCTTCTGGAACACAGTGGGGATATTTAATGCTGTGATTCAGGAAGACTTAGAACTATGTAGTGAACATCCATTTTTATCTAGGCCCAAAGGAAGAGAAATCCCTTAGCAAGAAGAACCTTACCATCAAAATGGAGGGCCCAGGACTGGCCAGCTAAAGAAGAACACTCAGGTTAGATAGCAGGTCTAACAACAGCAAGAGGCAATTTTTCAAGCTACAGTTTTCCAGTAAGGCAGGCAGCCAGCATTTTGCAGAGCAAAGTGAAGGAAAAACCTCTATAAAGACTGCATGCACTTAAAGTGAACAATTATCATTTGCATATTCATTGACTGGAGACAATTTGTAACTAATAAGAAGAACCCTAAAAGGAGAGAAAAAAAACAAACCCCACCACTATTTATTGAGTGTTTACCATGTATTGGGCGGAATCAAAACTATTTTACAGCATTATCTTAATTTTCACACCAACCCTATGAAATTGAACTACTATTTTAGCAATCTCACAGAAAAGGAAACTGAGGTTCAGAGAGGTTAAGTAATTTTCCCAAAATCACACAGTATATATGTGACAAAAATCTATGTGGTCTTAACACAAATCCTACACTCTTGGCCTAGAATCATGTGAAACAAGAAGTAGTCATAGGACATAAGGAGGATTTGGACAACACAAGGACAGGAGAAATCCCAGAGACCCTTCTCTTGGACACCTGTATAAGGATGATCATCCAATATTTAATAAAAAAGAACATGATATTGACATCAGAACCCCACTCAATAGTATATATAGCTAATGTATATATTAAAGCTTTTAAAAATGTATAGTAAAATATATGTCACTCTCTTTACAGAGGGTGGACTCAGACATTCTGAATGAATTATATCATCATAAAATTATATATTAAAGAACCTTCTAACTATTGTCAGTAATAGATACGTAAATATTTCAGTCAATAGGCGCAGCGGTTTAGTTCGCGCCTGGCAGCCCAAGGTTCGCGGGTTCAGATCCCGGGTGCCTGCCGACGCACTGCTTGTCAGCCATGCTGTGGCGACGTCCCATATAGTAGAGGAAGCTGGGCACGGATGTTAGCCCAGGGCCAGTCTTCCTCAGCAGAAAGAGGAGGATTGGCAACGGATGTTAGCTCAGGGCTGGTCTTCCTCACACACAAAAAAGAAAGAATGGAAAACCAGCTGATAGTCCCCTTGTTACAGAATTCTACCTTAAATAGTGTTATAATTAGGTGTGCCAATTAATACTCTCTTTATTTCATGTTGTGTTACGTAACATCATTCCATATTATCTTGAAGAGACGAGAGGGTCTTGCCTTTAACCATTTTAAATCATATGCTAAAACTTTCTCTCGTACAAACGAGATTCTTTATTCTCCATGTATTCTTTGCAAACTATTCTAATGCCTGAGACATTATTTCAGTTATTGCCAAAGCATGATCAGAAAGAGCAATCGTTTCACGTTCTATTTCATCGTCGCAGTTCTTCTAGTTCGTAATCCTATTAATTCTTTTGGTCTACTTCCTTTTTTGTAAATATTTATACTCCAGAATATTGGCATACATACCTAAATAAATACCTTTCAATTCTCCCTTCTTGCAGTCTGATTAGAAAACATGATGGCACCCCTACATTGTAAACTCCTCCAGTTTACACACCTTAGCAGTGGTGTCCGGAGAGGGCTGGGTGCAATAAAAGGTACTCAGCAAATATTTGTTTACAGAATTTTGGCTACCTTCTGACTTAATACCAATAATAACACTAGTAATAATAATTTACATTTCCTGAGGGAAAGCAACAATTTACTATGTGTTTTGCATCGTGCTAGGTTTTAAATTACTTCTCTTATATGAACCCCCTAATAACACATTATTTCTATTTACAAATGAGGAGACTAAAATTTGGGGCAGTCAGGTGCCCTTCCCAAGATCACACATCCCATAAGTGAGAGAACCGGGTTCCCTCCCTGGTGTATCTGATTCCAAAGCCCACCACTCAAATAATATATGATACTGTCATCTTACCACCCTTTCCACTGTCCTAAAAAGCTGCTGAATAACCTTTCAACCTCACCATTTCCTTTCATATTTCCCTGGAAGACATATATATTTACTAGTTTCATTTCCCAATTCCCCTCCAATTCACATCCTTACTCCTGCAAGGCAATGTCAGATCTTATCACATATGCTCATTATTTTTGGTTCTTCCCAGTGATGTTGCTGGTAAACACTTAACAATCGACTCTGGAGGTGGGGGTTGTGAGAGGAGCCCTGATTTGTAGTGTTTGTTTGATTTCCATGGTATAAATTCTGCTACCATGGATGATTTCAAGCCACCAAGGTGATGTCACTGAACCCAGAGTTGGAAAGAGATGCATACAGTTGACTTTCTGTGTCTGGTGCTGCTGGACTTCAGCACACCACTGGCTCCTCCTCATATTGACTAGTGTGAAGCTGAAAAAAAACATTAAAAAAAAATCCTCCCTGTTAGGATTACTTTTGGATAAGTATCTAGTACACACACATCTGTTTTACAGTAAAATTTTTTTTTTTTAGGAAGATTGGTCCTGTTCTGACATCCGTTGCCAATCTTCCTCTTTTTCCTTTTTCTCCCCATAGCCCAGTACATAGTTGTGTATCGCAGTTGTAGAGTTGCATCTCTTCTATGTGGGACACTGCCTCAGCATGGCTTAATGAGCAGTGAGTAGGTCTGCGCCCAGGATTTGCACCGGTGGAAGCAGAATGTGCTAACTTAACCGCTATGCCACTGGGCCAGTCCCCACATATGTTTTAAACACTCACGTACTGTTTGATGAATTGAACTCATTTTTTTGCTCTTTTAGACCAGTGGTTCTCATAGTGTGGTCCCCAGACCAGCAGCATCAGCATCACCTAGGAACTTGTTACAAATGCAAATTTTGGGCCCCAACACAGACCCACTCAATCAGAAACTCAGTGGTGATGGGGGAAGTCAGCAGTCATTACATTAATGAGCCTCCTGGCGGATTCTGATGCACACTAAAGTTTGAGAACCACTGCTCCAAATTTCAAAATCTCTAGTCCAGTTCAGCCCACAAGGTAAAGAAATTAAGGTAGAGAAAGCTAACAAGGGGAACCCAAGGGTCAATTTAAAAAGTAGGGATGATCATAGTCTGGCAAGTAGGTGTGTGGTGCAGACTGCAGAGAAGAGAGGTCTCACTCACTCACCACTTACCCAATAACCACTCACATCTGAGTCAGGAGAAATGAATGTAAAACCTATCTGCAGGAGATCTCTCCAAAAAAGAGAAAAAACTTTTTAAGACACGTCCCAGAAGCCATGTCTTAGCAGGTATGAGGAGAGAATGGATCCAATGGGAAAGCCTCACTCTTTAGCATACAGCTGGGGAAACTGTGCACTTCACATAAGTGAGTTAAAACATGTTTCCTGCCTAAACACTACCTGGGGTTACCTGGGGTAATTTTTTCTGCCCACATGCATCAGATTCTCCTGGAGGTCTTGTTGAGACACAGACTGCTGACTTGTCTCCCCCTCTCCACCCCCGACCCCACCCAATTCCTGCCTCAGCCCTTCTGGGGTGGGGCCCAGGTTTGTGACATCTGTAGCAAGTTTCCAGTGCTGCTGTTGCTGCTGCTGTCTAAGAACCACACTCTGAGGACTCCTGGCCCCGCCTACACACTCGAAGCTCTCTCCCCCTCTGGAGGGTGTTCTGGAGTTGTTATGGGCCTGTTGGATTTTACCCAGAGGCTGGCCTGATGGAGAGGTAGGTGGGCAGAGGTGTGCAGTGGAACTGACAGTGGCAAAGCTTTCATTTCAGTAGAGCCATCACTGCAAAACACAGGCAGTTTAATCAGAGCCATAACTGGTACATTGCATAAGGACTTTCATTGACTCTGCTGCATCTCATTTTACTCTGAAGAAGCATTTACTGAAGAGAGTTTTAAAGGAAAATTTTTATAATTAGAGAATACAAGTGTAATCAATTTTGGCTTATGGAAATGCTTTTCTAGAAATCAAAATGCATACTGGCATCAATATACAAATAGACTAGAAACAAACATTATGTAATTTACAAAGTATTCATTAATATTCTAATATACTATTTCCAGCCTCTCATTCAGGAATGAGCTGATGCTTTCTCTGTGAAGACTCTGTTCCTATCACTGACGTGACCCAAAAGCCACAGAATCATCAGTACAACCTCTCTACTCCTAACCACATAAATAAACAAATAGCAATCATTAAGTTCGTAGATGGCATCAAGCTAGGAGATAAATTACCCTAAAGAAGAGAAAAAAATTTAAATACAGCATGACCTTGATAATTTGGAGCAAAGGAGGGGTAATATAACAAATATTATCTGAACAAGTTACTACGTTGAAAGAGAAAATCCCAATTGCAAAATAAAAGGAAGGTCAATATACATACAAGTTTGTCATTTATTTATTTATTCAGCACCCATTATGTGCCAGGCTCTGGGGACAGAGTCTGAGCAAAACAGACATTGTCTTCATTCATGGAGCTCACAGACAGGAGGGGAGAGAGGCCTTAAACAAGAAAACAAACAAATAAAAACTTAATTTCCAATTGTGACAAGTACTTTGAAGGAAAAGAACAAAGTAATGTTAAAAAGAACAGCTTGGTGTCTTAGAGAAAGGCCCATTTAGGTAGCATGGTCAGGGAGGCTTCTCTGAGGAGGCGGCATGAGCTAGAACATAAAAGATGAGAAGCAGTCAGCTTTGGAGAGAAGACTGTTCCAGACAGAGGGGACTGTTCCATGCCAAGCGAATATTCTGTGGTGATTCCTTGGGCAGGAAAGGTCTTGGTGCGTTCTAGGAACTGAAAGACCAGTGTGGCTCGAGCATAGTGAACAAGAGAGAACAGAGAGAGAGATGAGGTGGAAGAGAGGCATCAGCAGCATCATAACATTTTAAAGCAGGGGATCAACAAACATTTCCTGTAAAGGACCAGAGAGTAAATAGTTTAGGCTTTTGTCGGCCATAAGGTCTTTGTCACAAGGACTCAACTCTTCAGCTGTAGTAAGAAAACAGCCATAGACAATATTTAAACGAATGCATGTGGCTGTGTTCCAATAAAACTTTATTTACAAAAACAGGCAGTTTAGCCTACAGGCCAAAATTCTTTCAGTTGCCAACCCCTGAAAGAATAAAAGCAGGCATAAGACTGTCCTAGGAAACATAAGTAGGAGCAAGAAATTCATCTTCTAAATGAATCAGCATTAGTCAGATCATCATTCAATAAAATGTCTTCCTTGGACTCCACACTTAAGCAGGATATGATAAAACATGCGTCGGTTCTAAAATAGTGATGATTATAGCTTTGGAAAACTCTGACCAAGTGAAAGGTTTAAACGAGTTGATTTATTCAACCTGAACAACAGAGAAAAGGCAATAAAATGGTTTTCCCGTGTTTGGTGTGCTCTTTTGCTGAGGATGTGTCCGACTGTTTTCGACGTTCACTGTGTAGAATGACACCGAAATCAAAAGGGAGGGAAAAGTGAGAAGTGGAAATGGAACTGGAAGAATATGATGGCGTGACAAGATAGAAACTTGTAAACAATTGTCCCTGGTGGCTCTCCTCCCTGTTTCTGTGGCAGACAAGTCTATTCAGGAGTAAAGAATATTTTAATCAATATGTCCTAGAAATACACTGTTTAAAGGAACGCCATATTGTACACTTCTGTCAAGTGAATAGCTGCCCCATAATTTATCCACTTTTAAACACTACATTTTCCTTTTAAAGAAGAAGCCAGCGTGTATTGATCAATTGCTATATGCCAGGTATGCTGAGCACTTCGCACGCATTGTCTCATTTACTCCTCACAGTACTCCTACGAAGTCAGTATTAGCCTCATCCTTTTCACTAAAAACTGAGTCCTTGCTACTGTCCTCATTTCACCGAATACTTAGACTTACAGATACTAAATAATTTTCCCAAGGCCAAATAGCTAATACATGGTAAACCCAATTTATTTTATTTTTGAAGTGAGGCAGATTAAGTGAGGAACAGCTGTATTTACATTTCCTTTTAAAATAGCACTGAGTATTATAAATCATAATTCCAAAAACATTTTCCACTTTTTTTGTTCAAAGGGTCAAAGGTTAGAGAGAATATACTTTTGACTGTAACCAATTTAGCTCATCCACAACTCTGTAAACATTTCCAGAAAATCAATGACTTCTTTTTATTGTCTATGTGTGTGTGAGTATCATGTGAAGAGGCTCAAATCTTAGAATATTCTAAGATGTAGATTCATTTTCTAAGCTCTCCTAATATCTTTTGTAGTAACTAGGGTTTTAAATTTCTTTAAACATAGGAAGCATAGTAGTTGTTTTATCATCCCTCTGATACTTCCAATATCTGAAGTATTTGTGGGTCGTTTCTGCTTTCTCTTATTCTGTTGGTTCTTACTCTTGTGTCTTACTTCCTTGTGTGCTTAGATATCTTTTACTATAAGATGCTCATTTCCTTCAGAAAATTGTGAGAATTCTTTGAGGCGTAGGATGAAGGTGCATTCCTCCGGAGAGGATTGGAATTTACTTCTGCCAAGTGCTTGGAAGCACGACCAGTTTAAGGCCACTTTAAACAAAATTCACTGCCTGAGTTTTATTGGACTGCAAATCTGAGAGTCTGGGCTGCAAATCTGTGTCGAGATCAATTTGTCATTACTTCTCAGGTTTCCTCCTTTCATCGCTGCTTGG
Organism: Tapirus indicus; assembly: GCA_031878705.1. Classification (NCBI taxonomy): domain Eukaryota; kingdom Metazoa; phylum Chordata; class Mammalia; order Perissodactyla; family Tapiridae; genus Tapirus; species Tapirus indicus. The sequence continues at coordinate 9,817,859 of CM062933.1, forward strand.
TGCCAAGGTAAATATCCTTGCATTCTCTTGGAGGAGAGTGTGAGGTGAATATTTCTGGTTTACCCTTTGACTTTGAGGTCCCAGCATGATGAGCAAAAGGGTCCATTAGTAGATATCCCATCTTGGGCTTTATCTTGTTCCCCACCCTTTGAGGCCAGCTGGACAAGCCCACCAGGACTAGCAATTGTCCTCAAGGCAGGAGTGGCTTCAGGGATTTGCTTATCTCTCTGGGTCCCATCTTCACTTAATTTTGGCTTAACAATTCCATTATCTTGTCAGTTCTTTGATGCTCTGAAAAAGAGGGCTTTGAAATATTTTGTAGCAGTTTATATTGTTGTATAGTGAAGAATTAATCTTACTCCAAGGGGGATCTGGCCTTTGCTCTTGGCTCTGGGGAGGTGATCTCTAAACCCTTATCAGGCAGGAAAGTACTGCCTGATAAGAGTGTCTTGGCTTGCCTAAGGGCCTTGGGTCACACCAATAGTCTAACAGTGTGATTTAGGGTGGGGGCTGAGTCACTTGTATCAGCTCTGGAGGGGTGAGCCACATAGGCTGTCAATCACATCTAAGTGACAAGCCCCAATTAAAACTCTGGACAACAAGGCTCAGGTGAGCTTCCCTTTTTTGGAATACTCTGTGCATATTGTCACACATCATTCTGGGAGAAGTTAGCTCTATCCATGATTCAGCTGGGAGAGGGCAATGGACGCTTCACACATGGAACTTCTCTGGACTATTTTACTCTGTATCCTTCTGCTGCAATAAACCATAACCATGAATATAAAAGGTTTCAGTGAGTTCTGTGAGTACTTCTAGCAAATTACCAAACCTGTGATATCTTGGGGAGCCCCAAACTTGCAATTGCTGTCAGATGTAAAGGTGGTTTTGGAGACTTACCTAACTCTACAGTTGTTTTCAGTGGAAAGTTGTTGCTTTCAGTGGAAAGGTAGTCTCATTATCAGCCAGCCATATTACTGGAAATGGAAATGTCTGTAGTAATTAGGAAATGTAGCATTTTCCTGAGTTTAGTCCATGTTTACATACACAACTGTTTAATTGAATTAAGCAGTATGACTGAACTAATTTTAATCAAAATGTCAGAACAAAGTTTTATGAATCAGACTTAGTCTAATGGTTTTTCAACAAAACAAATGTCATCAAATGCGTGTGAAAACAAATATGTGACATATGTATATACGGTTATGTGTGCATGAATATACCTGACTGACAAAATAGCATTGACTTAGGAGTCAAGAGACATGGGTTATACTTGTAGTTTTGATTTTACTACTTTTTAGAAAAGTCAACTTTGGTGATTCGTTAATCTTCCTTCAGTCCGCTTCCTCTTAAACCCAGTGACCTAGAGGGGATTCTCATTGGAAGTGATTGTGCCTACCAGGGGCCATTTTGGAAACTGACGGGGCTACTTTTGGTTGTCACAACACATGGGAATGCTATTGGCATTAGGAGGAGCCAGAGATTTTAAATGTTCTACAACAGAACAGCCCAAAAAAGAATTGCTCCACATCCTGCACAATTTCTAGATGTCTTATCAGACATTTGTTCAGTTGATAACATCTGTCTGAGCCTAGAATCAGACTCTGTTTTATACATAAAAACAAAGTATGTTTTGCATGATTTTAATATGCATGGAATTTTCCACATATATGTGTTATTTAAGTTGAGGGAAGATTGCACGTTGTCTTGTTTGGCACTTTCTCAGCAATGGCACTCATGTGTTTGAGTCATTGAGACCACCCACCTGCATGAGTCTGCATGTGTGGCTGTCACATGCATGGTGCAAGCACAGATGACTTCATTAGGTCTCCCAATGTAGTCCTAAACTGAGCATTTACATATTGAAATGTTGCTTATTATTATACATCACTTTCTTTCATTTCTTCTCTGTATTGCAGTTAGTGGAATATAATTTTTTTAAGTTATGTGTGTATAGAGGTTATAATATCTATGAATCTCATTTTTGTGTAGAGTTCTAGTCTGCCTGTCAAATTTACCTTATGCCAATAGTACACACACACACACACACACAAATAGAGAATGACTTGGGATCTCCCTTTTGTATGAAAAGATATCCCATGTTAAGAATATGCCAAGGCAAAGAATTCTGTAAACTCTTTCTCTCTTCCTTCATTTCAGTAAATTAGCCTGGTTTGGGCTTTGAGTGGTGAAAAACTTTGGGTGTGTTCCTACCTACTCCCTCAAGGTACGGTCTATTATCAAGGATGATCCTCTGGATGCTCCAAGGACAATCTTCAGAGAAGAAAGGGACCTATCAAGACCAGTCTCAAAGGACCAAGTGAGTGGGTCTTTATTTCAGCATAATTCATTTCAGTGAACTTACTACTAAGTAGAAGAATCACACCGATGAGTAAGTGCCCTTCATCACAAAGGGCTTGTAATCTAACTGGGGAGAAGTGTTAAACCCAAAAAGCTATGACATAATGCAGGGAATGGAAACATCTGAAGATACAGCAAAATGCTGCGGGAGAGCTCATATGGGGAGTAACTAATTTGACCTGGGAGAATGAGGAAAGATTTTAAGAAAGATGGAGTGTTTCAGGCAGGGGGCACTCATGAACAAGGGGTATAGAGGAAGCTAGAAAGTGTAAGGCAGGCCACAGGAGAGTCTGGTCGGTGGTCTCAGAAAGTTAACAGCAGTGAAGAGTTATGGACAAGGCAATGTTGGAAAAGTAGGTTTTGACCCCTTTGTGGAGGGCCTTGAAAGCCAGGGTGAGGAATCTGGACAGAATTCTGCAGGCAATTCTATAGGAAGCCAGGAAGTTTTGAAGAGAGTGATGTGAATGGAGCCCTGATTTCTGAAAATTTTCTAGCTGACCTCTGCAAGATGCACTGGGGGCCAGGAGGAGATAAGAAGAAAGGGACTTCTGTTAGAAAGGGCTGTACTAGTCCAGATAAGATAGCAAGGGTGGGAGACAGAGTAGCTGAACTGGAACAAGAGGGTGAAGGGAGATACTCACAGAGGAGGAGGACTGTGAGGGAGGGGCACCTTGACTCCAAGGGCTCCAGCCTGGGTGCCTGAGTGCCTGGTGACGATGCTGTAACTAGGATACCGACTGCCAGGGGAGAGTCGCCCGGGAAGATGGAGGCAATAATGAGCCTGGTTTTTAGACCAGTTGGATTTGAATGGCAGATACTATATTTATGTGGAGATGTCCAGGAAGCTATTAGAAAAAGAGGCTGAACGCTTTACAATTTCCAGATTATCTGTCACTTGTACTGCCCTCTCCTCCTCCGAGAAAGGCCCTCTTCTCTATCACAACTGAAAGGTTACAGATAGGCACCGTGGTTAGGAGCCCATGTTCTGGACCCAACAGACCTAGTGTCATATACTAGTTCTGCCGCTCCCTAGCTATGTGACCTTGGATGAGTCACTGGATTTCTCTAAGCCTCGATTTCCTCATCTGTAGAATGGTGATAACAAAAGCATCTTCTGTACTACGTTGTTTTGACAAATAAATGAGTCGGTATCTGGCATATTGTAAGTGCCTACAAGTGTTCTCTGTTGTTAAACCAGAGGACTTACCATTCCACAAACATACCCCAGACTTTCCTGCCTGCGGTCACGTGCCCCTGCTGCTGTTCTCAGCTTAGAATGCTTTCCTAACCTTACCCCAACCTACTCACCAATGGAGCTCCTTCCTCCCATTCATCTTACTCCCTACTCAAGATCTTGAAATCCTACTTACTCTTGACTCTAGGAGCTGGGGTTGGAATTTGGGATTATCCATGATATTGGAAGTTTTCACACTCGCTGTGATGATTAAACAAAGTCTTGGCTGGCTCAGAGGGGGAATCCAGACTTTATTCTATTACAGAAAATACTTTGATTCTGTGAGGATTTCTAACATGTTTTAATAAAGGGATCATGTAGCAAAGCACCTTGCCAAATACAGGCTTTATCAAGCATGAAAAGGAGAAAAACAAAAACTTGGTAAGCCCAAACAAATTTGGTGATGTCTAATCTTTGCTACCTTTTTTCTGTGGACAGTTGAACACTTTTTCCTTGGCACTTCTATTTTGGATTCCTCTTTGGCAGCATTTTCCCAGGTGAAAAGTGCCACCAGCCAGTTCCTTCCTGCTACCTTCCACCCACACTTTGTTTTGGCAAATGAAACTTGCCCGGGAGCTGCCAAACTGCTCCTCTGCACAGCCCTGGTGCCAAATTGGAAGAGACATTGTTCCCTGTAAAATTAAGATAAGAGTTCAGAAGGGCCAATCTGCTTCAAAATATGATTTTAACCAGTTTTTTAAGTTAACTGAAACAGTAGCTCAATGTCATTCTTTGGGTTTCTACTTATTACAGTTTCTTTCTGTTTTAGAACAGTTCCTATAGCAATATAATGAAAATAACCTTTTTTTTTTTTTTACAGCTGCAAAGAGAGAACTACAAATTATTCCTTACCCTAGTTTCCTTTCAGCACATACAAAAGCTGGTGCTTGCTCTGCCCCAATAAATCAAAGCTTCAAAAAGGGCAAGACGGCTAATCAGAGAACGCAGCTTCCACTAACTAGACAATGAAAGCGTGTGTCTGTCCTCTTTGGAATTAATAAGAGATAAAGTGCCACTTTACACAGAGTTTCCAAACCAGGTCAGGAAAGAGTGAGGACACAGAACGGATTTGTAAACCTGCTCATTATATTCATCTAAGAACGTATCATCCAGTCAAGACAGAATTTTCATTTGCATTTTACAGCCACGGGTAAATGTTTTCAGTGCATTTCCTATAGGACCAAAGACTTAATCATTTTACTTTTGAAAAATATATTTTCAAAAAAGAAATAAATGTTTTTGAGTTGGGACTGATAAGGAAAATATTTCTGACAGGAAGTAATATTGGAAATAAACCTTAAAGGATATAGAACGTTTTAATAGTCAGAGAGATGCAGAAACATTTTGTAAGAATGGATTGACTCAAATCAATCATGCCCTATTGACCCAACTTTTCTAGTTTTCCAATATTAACGTTGCCAATAAAGCAATTAACGAAGCCAACGTTTATTGAATGCATTCTCTGCACCCGGCATCATGCTTTAGCACAGGGTTAAGAAGACGGATAAAACATTAGACCACCCTCCAGGAGCTCTCACCCTTCAAAAAGTTCAACTATTGCTTAATTTTCTTACACAAAATAAAACACAAGAATCTATTATAAACTGATGCTGAAGTTCAGTCAGAAGCTCTACATGAAAGTTTTGCTTCATAGCAATTTCCTCTGTAAAATAAAATTGAATGACTAAGATACAAAGAAGACAGCTTTTCTAGGACAGAATGTAATTGCAAAAATCAACTGAATCCAATAAACTTTCACCATAACCATAGCCGCAAACTTAGTAATTCTACATAACTGCCTGAAAAGTAACAAAGACAGAAAAAATTGGTTAACGCTTATGTTGTAGCACTTCTGTAAGGTAGAACAGTCAAAAATATAAATGTATTTGGAGTCTCGGCTTGAGTCCAAATAGTATTAACACCTGGGATTTCTGACCTGAGTCTGTTTATATGAGGGACCAAGAGACTTCCTGGGAGAAACTTTTTTTAAAAGAAGAGAGAATTCCACACATGGACTTGGTTCTAAAATGGGGTTTTAGTGTATGGTGCTCAAAATTTGTCTTTAAGTCCAGACACTGAGCTTGGATGGGGACTTCAAATTTTAAAAATTGATAAAGCAATTTTTACTAAAAATTCTATAATTATAGACACAGGGGTGCAGGAAAACAGTGCTTTGGGATCCACGTCACAAAGTGCAACACAAAATGGAGAGAATCGACATTCTCTCTACTTCTACACCCTACACAGCCGAACTTTGGCTTATCGAAGTTTCTGGGACCATTGCACTCTTTTGCTCCATTGTCAGCACCCAGGAAGGAGAGGTGCCCTAGTTCACAGGTGCCACAAGACAGCCCCACTGTAGCCACCTTAGCAGTGGAGATCATCAGCACCAATGATACTGGATTAAAAAAAGGAAGAAATGGCAGATGTCACTATGTAGATGATCCATGGAAGATGATGCATCTGAGCACTTCTAGAGCAGCCTAGATATAACTACGGTATTTTGCAATGAGCTGCAGGACTTTCAACAGTAGGCGAGAATAAGAACCAGAGAAATGTGGCTATTCCTGCTCATCTGACTTTGTTTGTCTACTCCCCTTTGCTGGGGTGGACCACATAGACCACATAAACACAGGTTACTCAAAATTTAGGTCCCAATTCATTTCAAGAATATGCTGAATTATTCTCTAAGAAGAAAATTGCTCACATCTGAAATTTAGTAACATATTAACAACTTTTTCCCCATCTGTGGTATTTCTGGTCAAGTCCTCATATTTTAGACTTCTGTGACCCCACAGTATAGTTCTGAACATAAATGAGGGGAAAAAACACACAAGAGAATTGAGAGTATAAGGGAATAGGGTTTGTTCACCATGAAGACGCTGCCTTGTTCTCCTGAGAACCAGGGACACTGAACAACGAAAAAGGATTCCTGGCACTTTTGGAAATTATATAAAAGGTAAATTCAACTTTAGTCCAGAGGGCATTCCTGTAGGATGCCTGGTCAGAAACTTCTGGGCTGGATTCCTTTTCTCATACAAAGATTTTTGCAAAAGCTTTTCTGCTCACAAGGGAAGACTCTGAAAAAGAACTCATTTTAAAAGATGTATGTGAAAATGCTTGAAATGAGTTATCCTGCACCGCATTAGATCAAAGCTGACTGCAGATGGAAAAGTATGTATCCTATTGTACTTTTAACGGCCTTCAAAAATAATTAAAAGCAGAATAGGAAGAAGCACTGACAAAGTTATTTGGTCAAGACGGTCTTTGACAATTTTGGGGGGATTGGAAAGCCTCTTCTTGTTTTGGAACAATAGATCTTTCTTTCTTCACAATCTACTTTGTGCTCTGCCACCAGATTAATTTTTCTAATGCATCACCTTCATCATGTCATTCTCCTGCTTAAAATCTCAGAAAATAAATGTCATGGGCAATGGGAAGGAGGGATGGCAGAGAGCAGCAAATTCATAGAATAATAACAGTAGCTAAAATGCCAGGCACTGTTCTAAACACTATGTGTGCATTAACCCATGTAATACTCAAAAACCTCTATGAGACAGAGGCTACTTTTTTTTTTTTTTTTTTTTTTTTGGTGAGGGAGGTTGGCCATGAGCTAACATCTGTGCCCATCTTCCTCTATTTTGTATGTGGGACACTGCCACAGCATGGCTTGACCAGCAGTGTGTAGGTCTGTGCCTGGGATCCAAACCCGTGAAACCTGGGCCACTGAAGTAGAGCGTGTGAACTTAACCACTACACCACTGGGCTGGCCCCTTTTTACCCCATTTTAAAGATGAGGTTAAGGAACTTGTTTAAGATTACACAGGTGACATTTCAGCCCAGGCCGTCCTCTCACTCTTACCGACTGCCTCTAAATCCTAGAGCTCAAAAGGCCCTCAGGAGCACAAAAGGAAAACGTGTTGCTTGTTCATGTTGTGCTTGATCCTTGAAAAGTTAGAAGGAAGGACAAGGTTCTCTGGTCTCATGATGGCACTCAGTGCCTTCCACAGTCCAACAATCATTCACTGTCTCATCTCAATTCCGTCAATCTAGGCAAACGTTCTCACCATCTCGAAATGCTACTCTTCCTGTGTGTCTCCATCTTCCTGTCTTTCCAAGTCTTACCCACCACTTAAGGCCTACACCAAATCCTGCCTGATCCAAACGATGTTTGGATGTCTCCAACCACATCCATTGGAAGGGACCTCTTTGGACTCCTACATCCACTGGGGTCCGTACCAGTGGTTTGGTATCATCACTCACTGCTCTGTAGGGTTCTCTTCTCACGTGCTTTTTCTCACCTTTTCTCTCTTTTTCCTTCTTCTCTTTTCTCACTTTTCTCTCAAGGTCTAATGATAGTATACATTTCAGAAACATTATTGACCATGTGAAGAATAACCACCAAATGTCCCACAGGCAGCAGTCTTTATCTGGAGGACATCCTTGGCTTGATAGAATAAAGGGAGGAATAAATAAACACAAGCATTGAAACGGGCTCTTTCAAAATTCCCTTGAACAATTATCACAGGGTTGGAAAGAGACATAGGAAATGTATTTTATTGATCAAGTTCTCTTTGTTTCTGCTAGTGATTTCTAACACATGTATTTCCAATTTACTGGTGATTTCTTTTAAAAAAATTTAAAAATATATTTCAACTTATTTTTCTCTTAAGCAACAATAAAACAACTTTTTCTGTCTGTGCTAGATGATAAAGTACCTTGGCCACTTTTTCTTTTCTTCTTGACATCATCACTTCTTAGATTTTTCTAAAGTAAAATGTGGAATTTTATTTCAATTTCTTTGTTACCTTAAGCACTTTATTTCAAGAATTCTTTCTTAACATTTGGACTAAATTTTATGATCACATGAGCAATTGAGAGAATTATATTGCCCTTTTTTGAGTTTATTATTCAGAATATGTGGGGTGGGGAAGGAGCTGTAACAGTAATTTTTTTTCAGTTTGTCCAGTATGTACTATTATGGAACATAAAAGTAATGATGACTAATTTTGATACACTCACCATCCTATGAGGAGAAAGTTTCAAGTGAAGATGCCACACAAGTTACCAACTTTGAAGTCTTGATTCTAGAAGGGAGTACAGGAGTAACCAAGGCTGGCACTTCTGGTTCAATTTCCTAGAAGTGGTCCTGCTTAGGGAGGGGTGGTGATGGGGTGGGGAATGTATGGGGAGGCACAGGTCAGGGAGATCTGTTCCTCTTCCCAAGCACTAGTTTCCTAAGAAGAAGTGAAGAAAATAGAGATTCCATTATTTCGTGGGCACTTACAAAGTGCTTTGTTTCTACAATTCCTTTTCTAACTTAAGTTTGCAGAAAGCCTGCCATGGCCTCCTCAGGCCTAGAAGGGTTCTGGGCAAAGGGTAACGAGCCCTGTTTTTCTTGAATTTAAAAAAGATTCAGCCAAAAGCTCCAAATAGGCAATCTACTGCTGAGAGTGTTTTAAATTAAATTGCCCACTTACAATGTTCCTGATTTGGGTCTTTTTGGTAGATGTATTGAAATTTGCAATCAATACACTAACAGAGTGTATACGAACAAATTATGGCCATAAAAACCCTTCTGATTTTTTTTGCTTCCAAAACAAGTAATAAAATAAAAGGAAAAAGTTTTAATCCATGAACTGTTAAAAAAGCTCAAATAAAAACATTAAAAGATTTATAGAAAGAAACAAATCAGGCTGTGCATAATAGAGAAAGATGAATAATGAAAATGCAACTATCTTGTCAGTAGTTCCCATTCTGACCAGAAAGGTTGTGGCAGGTCACAGGTGGGTCTACTAAGAGGCTGAACTAGGACTCAAATCCTTATTTGACGCGGCTTATTGCATCCTGTAGCCAAGGGGCCCTACAATAAATGTAGGCCCTGAAAATGGGATTCTTAATTTATCTATAACAGGATTGAGAACAAATTGGTCTTGTCTTTTCCTGAATGAAAATGGAGCCGTATTTTTAAAAGAATAGTAGTACAGGTTGGATGCTTTTGAAAATGTGTGTTTTTTGTTTTTGTTTTTGTTTTGTGAGGAAGACCAGCCCTGAGCTAACATCTTTTGCCAATCCTCCTCTTTTTGCTGAGGAAGACTGGCCCTGGGCTAACGTCCGTGCTCATCTTCCTCTACTTTATATGGGACACCGCCACAGCATGGATTGACAAGCAGTGCGTCTGCCAGCGCCTGGATCCGAACCCGCGAACAACTGGCTGCCAAAGCGCACACTAAACCGCTGCATCACCGGGCCAGCCCCTAAAATAAAAAGCTGTTTTGAGCAAGGGTTTCTCTGTTCTTCTTCTTAAAATTAGAGAACTTATCTCTTCAAAGAACTTATTTCCATGTAACTTTCCCATGTTTTCCCCCAGATTAAGGAATTATGTTGAGTTCTGGTTCAGTAGATGAAAGCTTGAAGCATCTCAAGAGGCAAACAAAGAGAAATTGTTATATTAAGTCATACTGAGTGTTCTTGAGTATTTAAGATTATTTAAGAACATGTAGAACTCTTAGATAAGCAATTAGTGGAAGCCACCCTTCTGATGTGTAAAATAAATGTTAATACTTTTCTAACTACAGATTAAGATGTACGGTCATGGCTACATTCCTGAATTACAATCTTTATTATACACTAAGAACAAAAACAAATGGGGCCAGCCCGGTGGTGCAGCGGTTTAGCTGGTGCTTTGGCAGCCCAGGGTTCGCAGGCTCGGATCCCGGGCGCTGGCCTACACACCACATGTCAGCCATGCTGTGGCGGCGTCTCATATAAAGTAGAGGAAGATGGGCATGGATGTTAGCCCAGGGCCAGTCTTCCTCAGCAAAAAAGAGGAGGATTGGCAGCGGATGTTAGCTCAGAGCTGGTCTTCCTCACATACACACAAAAGAACAAAAACAAATGTTCCAGGGACAACAATCAGACTGGCTTTATCTATCATGCAAAACCACTTAACGTTGTCAGCAATTTTTACTACCAGGGCTACTGACTGGGCTTAATTATCAAAGTGGTTAGTGCAAGGCCAATTACATCTAAGTGTCTGGTTCTAGTTGTATTTTTGGTAATCAATGGAATCAAACAAGCTCTGCTAATATTGGTGTATCTTTGTTGAGTCAAGATATTTTTGGCAAAAACGATGTAAGGTTGTGGTTTCTACTCAATCTGCTGGCATTTAATAGTGTATCTCCACAGTCACTCTTGATGGAGCTAATACTTTGACTATATGGTACCCAAAGTATACATACACTTTAAGCTCAACTTAGACTTTCCTGTCTGAAATAGCACATCTCCCTACACTCTCCCTTTACCCAGCTTTTTCTTATTGTACTTATTATTTTCAGAAATTATATTATTTTATAATATAACATACTATTTTATAATAAAATTTAGTATTTTTTTGTCTGCTCCCCCATGAGAATGTAACCTCCATGAGGGCAGGGACTTTGTTTTATTGATTCTGTCTGCAGTACCCATGACCATGCCTGGCAGGTAGTGGGTGTGCAAAAAATACATAGCCAATGAACAAACAGAGATTGGTTTGCCAAAATGGGTGGCCAATAGAAACTTGAACAGTGTCTACGTACTGTAATTATACGAGGTGAGAATAAATTTACAGACCACTCATTTAAGTGATATGTGATTTAATAAATAAATAACCACTCATTTAAGTCATATATTTAAGTGATCTAAGTTTTTATAGACATAAAAAATGGACTGAAAATTTCATGTTTTGTTATGCCTCCGATCCTTATTAGCCTCTTAATAGTTTATCAAAATTGGTAGTTATCTAGGAATGTTTCTGAGTAGATTCTGGAATTATATTCACTAGACACAGGAGGCTAATGTGGAACGACTTCCAAGGGCCAACATTAAGACTGTAGAGCCTGTTTAATTCTCTAGCCCTTGTAATGTGGTTTAACTAATTTAAATCTCTTTAATGCTGGCTATCTGTCTCTGTGTCTCCCTCTGTCTCCACACACACACACACACACACACACACACAAGCAATTTTCTTTTTTATTTAGACAAAGAGAAAAAGATAAAAAGGCTCCCATTTCCCTTCTTTCCCCACTTCCTGTGGCCCCAAAGAAGCAGACTCTTAGAGGCTCAAAACTGTTACCCTCAGGCCTACCCAATGACTAGATGTTAATAGCTCACTTTAGGCACTGGCTCAGCTGTGCTGGCCCTCCCTGCCCATCCCTGGGAGAACCAGTGGAGACCTATCGAGCCTGAGAACTTTACCATGACAAGATTTTCATGTGCACTGTAACCACGGGACTACTAGGACCAGTTCAAATGACCCCATCTTATCAACAGAGTAATTGAGTTGGTTTTCAGGATCTGAGATTCTCCCGCCTTGTTCAAGCCGGTTGAGACCACCAACCCATCAAGTGGGCCTGCGTAAATGCCTGCTAAGTGACCCCTCTGACATCAAGGGGCTGACAACTCCATCCTCAGATCATACTAACACCACCATTTTGTGAACATGTGTCCTATGAAGAGCCATGAAGCTTGACTGCGCTTGTGCAGATCATCAATTTCCTCACTTCTCCTTACCTCCAACTATCTATCTCCACACTTCAGACCACCCTGCCCTTCATCCCATAAATTGTGCCCCAAGCTCCGGATTGGGGAGACACATCTGAGCGTTTATGCTTCCTGTCTCCTTGCAGATCTATTTCACAATAAAGCTGTATTCTTTTCTTAAAAACTGATGCCATAATAATTGGCTCTTTATGTGCATTAGGCAAGAGAACCCCAATTTCCTGTGGTAACAGCATGACAGATGCAACTTCACACACATTGTAACTGTAGTTTGTAGCCAGAAATCTGCCCTGCACTCTCCCGCTCTGCACTCCCCAGATAGAGGTGAAGGGGTCTAACCGCATTTGACTCAACTTGATTTTACTTAGACAAGGTTATTAAATTAGAATATTCTTCTAGCTGTGTTTTGTTGAGTAGTAGAGTTATCTTTTGAATCATGAGCACCTTCACCATCTAAACCATAAACAAACATTAGTATGGTAACAGCTTCTTTCTTTTCCAGAGGGAGAAAAACTGTCTCAGAAAACTCTATTTTATGCATAGACTGAACTCTGCTTTATCTAATTTATTCCAATCTCCCACATTAGATCAATACAAACTGAACTCAAGAAATATTCACACACAAAGGTATTTATCACGAATGCATTCATTCATGAAAATAATAGTATACTAAGGCCAGGCCACGTGCAAGAAAGACTCAGATTTTGTAATGGCTGTATGATCGGCAATACGCAACTATGGGCAATGACAAAATCTTGCTTCTCAAGTCACATCTTCTATAGCAGTGGTTCTCAACTGGGGTCAATTTTAGCCATCAGGGCAATGTCTGCAGACATTTTGGGTGGTCACATTGGGGGTGCTACTGGAATTTGGTTTGTAGAGGCCAGGGATGCTGCTAAACATCCTCCAGTGCACTGAAGGGAACAAGAATGTTACCCTAAAAATATGACACTTTGGAATAAGGATTATTTTGAGCTAAAGAGAGGCAGGAAAAGCTCTTTACCTCCCCTTAACTGCCTAAAAATAAAGTATAAATTCCCCCTTTTTAAAGGAAATTTACATTTATAAAGGAAATTTCCATTTGTAAAGATGTTGCTATATCAGGAAGAGAGCTACTCCGGTGACAGCTTTTATCATCTGAGAAACCCTCATCTGCATAACAAGACAACCCTTAGTTACCATACCTCCCTCACCTTCCCATAACTTGCCTCCTCTGCCCACAAGCCCCAAACTCCCTTTTGTTTAGCCTAAGATGGTATATATAAGCCTCGATCATCTGACCACCTACCTGAGTCTCAATTCTCTGTGAAACTCTCATGAGATGTATGTAATTAAGCTTTTTTTAAAAATTAGTTTGATTCACAAGCCCCAGTCATTAAACCTAGGAGGGTAGAGGGGAAAAGATTTTTCCTCTCCGCAGCACAAGACAGTCTCCCACAGAAGAGAATTATCTGACTCAAAATGTAAATAGTGCCAAGGTTGAGAAACTGCTCTCTACCACAACAGATAGGAATAAGCATGAAAGTCAGCATGGTGTTTGCAAGCTTAGTATTTTAAGTGAAGCCAAATGAATTCTCCTCCACGGCTGTGAGGCTTGGACATTTCACTAAGAACGTCAGTGTTTCAAACTGTGCTTAATAAAATGATGCTGCAGGGTCAAACAGATGGGTTTTATTCCTATGTCAGTCCACCAGTTACAGAATTAGGAGTGCTACACCACTGCTCTGCTGGTGGGACACTTGTTTTGGTTAAACTACAAGGAAGAAGAAATCATGAAAGGTTCACCAAGTCAAAATGCCCAGTGACACCAGTGTTAAGACTGTGAGGAAATTAGGGGACAGAAAACTCAGGGTTTTTGAGGAAAGAGTTACTAGCTGGTCCGTAGGCTAGGATTAACACCAACAGGCTTGACGAGCAGTAGGTAGAGCTGCAAATCCGGAGACTGTCCTCTGTAGGTGGAGTGGGAAAGGAGGATCCGCGGGCTCCAGTCCCAGCTTTGCTCCTACCGTGCGATTACAGGAAGTCTCAAACCTCTGTAAAATCAGGAGCTGGTCTGTGCTCTGCAGGATTCCCTCTAGCTCCATCATTCTCATCCAACGGTTCCCTCACCACCTGCTCTGGCACACAAGGATTGAGACAACCCCAAAACAGGATGCAGCAAGGCACATTCACTGTTGTGCAATTGTATTTGGTAAAGGACATAAAGAACAAAAGGAACACAGGTAGGTTTGCATATAGGAAAACCTTTAATTTGATAATCACTCATTCAAAACACATTTATTTACTGAGCATCTCTACTGAATAAGGTATACAGAAATCTCTATTTTTCTTTTTTTTAATGTGTTTTAAGTGAACCTGAGAAGTTCTGTAAAGGTTTATTTCCCTGGATTTACAGCAGTTAACATTCAGTTCCACCACCAAAGTCCCCACTGTATTCCACACAGGACAGATGGGTCTCCACCAGCTAATATCCTTCCAGGTGGTGCTGACTCAGCACATATCTGAATATTCCTCTCTGTGGAAAATAGAGATGTAACTTCTATACTTATCTCAACTGCCGACAACCTGCTACTATGACTTTCTTCACAGTCTTGGTTTTTCAAAGGTTTAAAGTTAACTCTTCTCTTAGAGAATAGATGCAAACAAGTAAACTCAAGACTTGAATGCAATGCTCATTCTGTAGCTCTTTGTGGTCACTGCCCACTGGGCTGGCTGCTGGCCTCTGGTGTGCTCCATACTGGGGAGAGGGGTGCCTCGGCTCCCACAGTCACAGCTTCAAAAAGGCCACCTGGAAAAGGAAGAAAAACCCACAGTGCTTTACTTACATAACATGATGAAATGGCTAAATGTATATCAAATCAAATCAGGTAAGTTTACTCAATAAGGATGCACGCTGATCTAAAAAGAAAAATGACTCTTAGTTGGGCCAGACATTGCCATTTTATAGCAGGAGCCAATTAGTCCACTTTTTAATGAACCATACGGTAATTAAAATGATTCACATACACTTTAAGGAAAAAATAAAAGTTTTAATTAATACTAAAGTTGTATTGCCATGAAGTAATCCAGTCCTCTTTCTCATTGGTTCAAACTGTTGTTTTGGACCTTCCAGAAGTAGAATTCTGAGTCTTGAAGATTCCTAGGCAATTCCAGTTCCTTGTCACTACTGGTAATTACACCAGCCTCTCCTTGGGTCCTGCCAATGCTTTTAATCACGTTCAATTATATTTATTGTGCTTGTCAGTATAAATTAATCTTAAAACTTGGTGTTTAAAAAATTTTTAATTCAGACTGGCCTATGTACAAGATATTTTCAGACTATATAATGAGGCCCAGATCAAATGCGTCTAATTTCCTAATAGTTCTAAATAACAAACATAATGAAGTCAATCATAAATGGTTAGAAAGTTTTAGTTCAGAGGTGATAATAAATTGGGGACTGTGCCAATACCAGGAAGAGAGCAGAATGTAGAGTAGAGATAAAGACGGGGAAGTGTGGGAAGGTTGGGAAGCAGATCCTAGGCCTTTTTGGGGAAAACAGTGAGCAACAGAAGTGAAAACATTCTACTTTTAGACAGTTGGTTCTTAAGCCCCCAAATGCAGTCAAAGGAGACATGGATTTAACAATCCCTGTTCAGGGGAAAGGGAAAAGGAAGAATCATGCAGGGCAGACAGCATCTGCTCTATGGTGAGTAATTCAGATGATGTTACTCTTCATGCAGTGCTGGTAAGAAAGGCACCTGCTGAGTTTCCACATCAACTTCCTGCTGAGTTTCTACATCAAGTTCTGCAATGAGAACACCAAAGTTGAAGGAGCAGGCAAAGAAGAAAGGTTAAGATTCCTAAACAAAACGTAAACACAGACAATTGACACAACCTCAAGGGCTCACTGTGAGGATTAAATGAGATAACGGTTACAAAAACATGTGTTTCTCTCCCCGGCCTCTCAGCTGACAGAAGATATTAGGAACCCATGAACATACCAGATGAGAAGGGGCTGTTCAAGAGAGACCAGCCGGGCCGTTAGGGAGTGATCAGAGAATTACAGAGGGAATTTGGGGTCATTGAGTCTGACTACTGGCTCACTGTGGACAGTGTCCCTGTCAGGGGACATTCTGCTTCTACAAGAACAGTTTACAGGGACCGTCCAAAGAAGACGACGCCACTGCTAATATTCAGAAACAGAAAGATGACGGATGAAAACCAGTTATCTCTTTTTTAATGCTGAAAATTGCTATGTCATGGAGTATTCCAATCAGGGACTAGTCAGCATAACGATACCACTGATAAATGTCATCATAAAAGTGGTTAAGAACTTTAGGTCTGGAATCACACAGACCAGCAGTTCTCAACTTGGGGTGATTCTGCCCACCAGGGGACATTTGGCAGTGTCTGGAGATATTTTTGGTTGTCACAATTTGGGGGATGCTATTGGCATCTAGAGGGTAGAGGCTAGGGACGCTGCTAGACATCCAGCAATGTGCAGGACAGCTCCCCACAAGAAAGAATTACAGCCCCAAAATGTGAATAGTACTGATGTTGAAAAATGCTGAAATTACAGACACAGGATTTTAGAATTAGATCTCTCATACATATACTAGCTGTGTGACCTTCAACAAGCTTGCTAGCCTCTCGCAGCCTTTCCTCATGTGCAAAATGGGAATTATAACATGACCTACCTGAAAACCTGTAAAACACTTTATAGTATATTAAGCCTATTTTGACTCCTTTCATCTTCAGCACAGTCCTGTGATTTAAAGAAGTCATTTGAAACTTTGTTTTACAAATGAAGAAAGAGAAACTCAGAAAAGTTAGAGTGACTTGCTCAAGATACAAAGCTATTAAGTGGCAATGAGGGGCTTAGGAAGAAATTTTGATCCCTGATCCATGTTTCCCCCAGTATAACTTCACAGATGAATGAGATAAAACCGCAGAGGGTTAGGGACTTTTAATCTTTGTTATTGCCTTCAATATCAAAGATTTATTTTCTTTTGCCTGCCTGTGAATGTGAACTCAAGATGGAGAAAAGCAACATACGAGGCTGAGTCGATTAAATTAAATTACAAGAAATGGAGGCCCCCGACAAAAAAGAAAAACTTGAAAATTTGACCTAATATGTCTTTTTTTCATCTCTAGTTTTTACAGTTCCACCTGCCAAGGACATTATGTATTTTGCAGGACTTAATAACAAGAAAAGGCAATCATCCTTGGGAACAGGTACCTTGCAAGGCATTTTAGCTTCTTTTTATGTAAGACACTGTGAGTTAACATATTTCAGATGCTGATTTTGTGTTCCCTAGCTTTTATCCATGACAGGAAAAATTGCTTTCCCTAACTGCCATTTATTTTAAGAGGGGATAATTTTATTTTGTTCCATTATACTGAGAAAAATCTCTCTGTATTTCATCTTTTTAGTTTTATTCCCAAAAGTAAAAGTTTTAAAGCTTTTCAGAGTAGATGAGTACAGTGATATCTTCAGGCTCCATTGTTACATTTCTGGAATATACAGTTACAAAGGTATAAATAATTATTAAAAAGAAAGGAAGCCAGGAATCTTGCGTGTTGGCTGTAAAGGTTTGACCCTCTGTGTTCTGTGCACCTGAATTTGGACACTTGGGGATAGAAAGGGGGAGAGAGAGTGAAGACATCTAAAAATAATGTCTCTGCTTTGAGTCATCATCTAAAAACAATATTCTTAACCACAATAAACAGGGCCAGGCTGATGTAATAGCTGACCAAATGTTAAGTTTATAATGCTTTAAGACATTTGCATAATATGTTAAACACTTTTAATGTTCTTTTACCTTAGTTAACAAGTTTATATTATTAAATTCTATTCCTCAACATAGATTTGGAATTTCAATGAATAAAAAGATATGCTATCAAGGCAGGCTGCACAAGATAAAATTAGCATTAAAAAAAAGCTACATAAATGCTCTAGGGGTGTGTTAAACAAGACAGATAAACTGTTAAATATTGGGAAATGTGAGTTTCATAATAATTGTAGGCTTTAGAGAAGACTGTTTAGAATAAGCAGCATAGCCATACACAAATGTTCCTTTTAAAGGTTACTGTAGTCTCTCTCTCTCTCTCTCTCTATAAAATACTATGCCTTAAAAATGTATTTTTGTCTAGGTGCGGATCATATTCAAGGTTATATTCTGAAATAGAATGATTTTCTGACATGGAAAAGAGAGTTTATACTTTATATTATAAAATATACTTTATATTATCAAGTCCAGTTTCTAGGATCAGACTTCATTTACGAAATAAAATACACAATATAAATGTAACTATAAAAATAATCAGAGAAAATCATTTTTTCAAGCATTTATCAAATATATTTGACATCTTAAATAACACCGGGATCATTTACTAAGTCACTATTTCAGTACAGATCAGGCCCATGTTATGACACCAGGACTCAACTTTTTGAGTTGGATAAACAGTATAAGATGTTCCTCTCTCTGGGCTGGCAGGCTGACTTCATTTTTAAGTACCTCCCCTGTGCCAGTGATCGTCCAGTCACAGACCACACTGAGAAGAAGGATTCCTTCACGGTGCTAACATGCCAGTGGGGGAGACAGTCAAGTACTGAGATGATTCTATTAAGGTGGAATAAGTTTAAGATGGAAGCCCTATGCCTGCTGGGAGAAAAAAGACTATTCTTGGGTTATGAAAGGAAGCAAAATTTCTGAGGCAGTACCCTGAAAGAGGTAATTATTACTCTAATTATGAAATTGTGTTAGCATGGAGAGGCAATAAAACCTGGCGCGGCATACACCGTTTCCCGCTAAAAGATGCTGACTTGCTAAACGAATTACAGGCAAACAAGAAGGACGGAACAAAATACCAAAGATGTGAGAAGCAATACAATCAGGAAGAAGATCCTATCCCTCTAAAATGACAACAATTATGTGTGTACTTAACTGTGGACAGAAACACCAGACCAAGAGAGCATCAGTGCAGCCTTCCAACTCCAGAGTGTCTGCAGAAATTCTCTAAGACCCTTTAGAAAGTAGGGGAAAAGGAAGTAAGATCAATATCTGTAAATTAATTTAAACTCTTTGCATTTTTTAAGAAGCTGTGGATGCACTAAGATAATTTACAAATAAATAAAAAGCTTATTGATTTTCATCTACTTGGGAACCAGTTAGGTTAAGCACAGCTATGCTTTCCATGGACATCTAGGTGGAAGGCCCACAGTACGTGAAGTACCAGAAGAGATATGTGTGTGTGGGACAGAGAGAAGGGAACTGATGCCTCTGCATCTCTACACGGGGCTGAAAACATGGACAAATGCAACGGTTACTGGGTCCTGAGCCTATTCTTCAACAAAGCAAGTAAGTTCTCGACATAAGCTTCTCATCACTTCTTTCAGAATAAGTGGACTGTGGAAAGTATTAGTGGCATTGGATGGTGCTACTACAACACTGCAGCGAAGAAGCAGCTCTGATGTGATCACCGATGCTCCCAGTTATATAAAGCAAATCCAGTTATGCTGCTACTGATAGCAAACCCAAGGGCAAACATTTATATGGCAATAGTCTTTAGGTTATATAAAAATATATTTTCTCAAGCACAAAACATATTTGTTAAAGGAAATAATTCTATGATACCAATAAGAGGGGGTGTTAAAATGCAGAACATAAAACAGTGCTACCATGATAAATACACTATCACTCATCAATCAAAAGGTCCTTTTCATTTCTCATTCCTATGGAATATCTGCAGGAGGGAACTTGGCAGAAGGGGACCAGTGGTTCCTCTGCAGCTCTGGAAGGGACTGGTGTTTTGAAAATCACCACTGTGCTGCCCTATCGGCAACATGCCTCTGACCAAACAAGTTTATTCAGAAATACTCGCTGGAGCTCAGAAAGGGAGTGTTCTTCTACAATATCAATTAATTGAAATCTTTAGCAACAAAACCATTTTAATAAATAATATTTCAAAGAAGTCATGCTTACTCTTATCTATCTTTCTTAACATTGAGAAGCATGGATGTTGAAGAAGACAATATAATTGGGATATCAGTACAATTAGCAATTCCAGGAGGGAACATGAACCCATATGAGGAACAAAACAGCTTTTCAGAGCAGATGACTTGTTTCTGTCATCTAAACAGATTTATTTCAGTGGTATTTTTAAATTCCTATTTTAGCTGTAAATATTAATTCTTCCAACAGAGATGCAACCAAGGGAGAAACTTGCTTCATCTAGATAAAACACTTTCTAGCCCATTGTCAAGGATGGAGGAGGGACTAGTTTGTGAGGCTGTGGCTATGGAGCCCAGTAGTTAACAGTGGAAAAGTGCCATGAAAACATTACGCAGGCAGTAATGAGATGCTGCAATGAGTGGTCCTGGGCCAGGATGATTTAGGCACACGAGTGCAGAATTTTGTCAAGTAGGAAGAATGGAATAAGGTGATGGCACCACACTTTTTAGGGAAAGGACTAAGGAAGGTCACAGTTGCCCCTGTAAACTGTCTTGGAGAATTTTATCTCATAACTAAACACTCTTATTTCTGTTGGTTGGTATTCAACAAATTCTTTACTGCAGTTATCAAAACTTAGAGCTATCAAGACCTGTATTGCTTAGCATAATTTTTTGTTTTAATAACTAGTTTATGATTATATGACGTACAGACAAAATTGGAAAACACAGAAAAGCACAAAAAATGGAAAATAAAATTTTTGCAACTCCATTACTCAGGGATAACTACTATTAACATTTTGGATATATCTTTCTAGACTTTTATTTTCTATGTATAACTGGACATTTCTATATATACTGTTTTGTAATATATAGCTTCTTTTTAACCCAATAATATATTATGGTAATCTTCCCATGACAATGAATATTTTTCTATGATATTTTTAATGGCTGCATTATATTCTACTATACATCTATAATACTTAAGGGAAAAAAAGGACAATGCATAACTTATTCCACCAGGAAGCAAATTTGAGGGCTTTTTTTTTTTTTTTTTACAGAGGGTGAGGAGGTGGTATTGACTGTTGAGCCCAGAGGGCACTTTAGCATAATGTAGTCCAGTGGTTCTCAAGGTGTTGTCTCTGGACCAGCCTCACTGACATCACCTGGGAACTTGTTAGAAAGGCAATTTCTTGCTCCCCACTCTAGATCTGCTCAATCAGAAACTCCAGGGGTGAGACCTGGCAAAGAGAGTCTTCATAGGTCCTCCAGGGGATTCTCATGCGTGCTAGAGTTTGAGAGCTATTGGTCTAGTCCAACCATCTTATACAGCGGAGCAAACTCAGAGAAGGTAACTTCCTTACTTACAGGGACACAGCTAATAGAAGAGGGACTCAGACATAGGTCTTCTAACTCCTAATCCAGCTTCTCCATGTCTAGACCAGTGCCAACTGAAGATGCTTGTCTAGGGGGTCCAAAAATCCTTTAAAAAAACATTTTTTCTTTCTAGAAGACAATAAAATTGTCAAACAAGGAGAAAGATACAGTTATGTCCAGCCCTATTTCCTGATACTGATAAAGGAAATTGGGGTCCAATGTCTAAAAAAAGGGAAACTGAGTCCTTTTTGTTAGTTATCTAGAGACAGAAGGGGCCAAATATCTCAAACCGACCTACTGTGTAAAGTTAAGAGTTAAGTGAATGGATTTTTGGGGGGGCAAGGGGCAGCTTCTCATATGCCTTGATGTGGTTTCCTTTCCTAAATCTGGTTACTCCACATGGGTCTCTTTAGCAAAATTATTTGGTTAGTTCAGGTAAAGAAAATTGTCACAAACTTGACTTCAGAATAAGGCTACAATGACAACACCAAAAGTTGGCAAAGAAACAAAATCTCCTATACATTGCTTGGGGGAATACAAAATGGTATAGACATTTTAGAAAACAGTTTGGCAGTTTATTTTAAAACGAAACATGTAATTACTATAGGACCCAGCAATTGCAGTCTTGGACATGTATCCCAGAGAAATGAAAACTTTATGTTCACCCAAATCTATACACAAATGTTCACAGCAGCAGTATTTTAATAGCTGGAAACTGGAATCAGCCCAGATGAATGGTTAAACTGTGGTACGTCTACACCATGAAATACTACTCAGCAGGAACAAGCAGCGAATTGTTGATACGTGTCACAACTTGGAAGAATCTCCAGGGAATTAGGCTGAGTTAAAAAAGACAATCTCAAAAGGTTACATACTGTATAATTCCATTTATATAACATTTTTGAAAAGATAAAGTTTCACAAATAGAGGACAAGGTAGTGGTGGTCAGGGGTTAGGGATGGTGGGGAAAGGAGAGAGGATGTGATTATAAAAGGTCAACAAGAGGGATCATTGTGCTAATGGAACTGTTCAGTGTCTTGACTGTGGTGGTGGATGACACACAGGATGCAATTGTATAGACCTTCACACACTCACACACACACACACACACAAATGAGTATAAGTAAAATCTGAGTTAAGATGGGAGGGACTGAACCATGTCAATACCCTGGTTGTGATATTGCACTACAGTTCTGTAAAATGTTACCATTGGGGGAAACTAGGCAAAATGTAGAAAGGATCTTTCATATTATTTCTCACAGCTCCAAGTGAACCTACACCTATTTCAATAAAAATTTCAACTAAAAATAATGCCATAATCCTTGGTGAATGATCTGTCTAGTTCACTTCAATCCAGTTACCTCTAGATGCTGCTTTGAGATGCATTATTCAAAGTGTTGCTCATGCCGATGTTCTGGTCAATATATCACTGAGATCTCATTTTCCTCAGTGGAGTGACCCGGGTAAGCCAGGCAGTTAATTTTGGAAGGAGTCCTGAAGCAGATGGCTATAGGGAGAGAGAACACCACTCTATCTAACACGGGGTAGGCTGACAGCCTGGCATTAAATGCTTAGGTTACACACAATAGCACCTTAAATCTTAGGTTGTATATGAAGTACTTATTCTAAATAGTCCACTAAGCACACGTTTTTGCTTTTTTATTGCCCTGGAGTAAATAACGAAGAAACATTCTGGCATTTTTTAAAACCCAAAATGCCATAGGAAATTTTCCAGACACATAATAGGCTCTCAATAAATATTTTTTTCAGACTGAATACATTAGACTAAAACTCTAATTTTAATCTTAAAAGTAATATTACCTTACAAAAGATTTGGGGAAACAGGAAAAAAGAAAGAAAACCATATAATACCCTAACATAATTATTACTTGGGTCTATTCCCATATAGTTTTAAGATGCATTTTTTCATATTGATTATCATATGTGCATACTTCTTATATCATAAACATTTTCACATGCTGCTCAGTAAGTCTTTACTATTATTTTAATAGCTGCGAAACAGTTCATCACAACTTAATCCATTAAAAACTTAAGTTGTTCCCAGGTTTGTTAAGATCATAAGTAATAATGAAATAATTATTGTCATGTTTGCAGATTTTTTCCATATTTTAGAATATTCCCTTAGGACAGAGTCCCAGAAATGGGATTATTAGATTGAAAGGTATGAATATTATTATAATTTGATGCATATTTTTCCCAATGAGCTGTACCAACTGGCAATGCCATCAGTATTAGGCCTTTTCTTTTTTAAATTGGTGCCAATTAAATGATATCTCAATGTTTTTTGCATTTATTTAATTGCTATGAGTTTAAACATTCTCCCAAATGTTTAATAATTGTTTTCTGTGAATTGGTTAATTGCAAATTCACGTCCTTCTTCTTTACCTACCAACAGAGGGTTTAATTTTTTTAATAGTTTGTATAAGCTCTTTAGTAAATGTTAATATTTTTTTATGCAGTGATGAAATTAAGTGTCAGGCATAGTCTCACATCACTAAATCCTTACAAAATCCATTTGAATTAAATATCTAATTTAATTGTCTCCAAACTATAAATGAGAAGCTGAGGTTCAGAGAAGTTAACTTTTGCTCACTGCTATAAGCTAGCAACAAGGTTGGTTTGCAATCAGGTCTTTGTTTCTGAGCCTAGGATTCATCCCATCATAAAAGCTCCCTTCCATCTAATTATGGTGAGAGATAATTGCTATAGTAACTTTAGTTGAAGAAAGAATCCATAATATTCCAATTTTATGCCAGATTTCATAGGGGTTAGAATGAGGCAGGCACTCTATTTTTTAAGAAGAAAGTAGATTACTTCTTTTGGATTAGACATGAGGAGGAGAAAGAAGAGACAGACTGGCAAATTAAAGCTCTTCTTGTAAAAAGAAAATAATTCTTTGATTAGAAGAGAAAGCTTCTGGCAAATGAGTAGAGCCAACAAGACAGATGAGAAATTGGCCTGAAATCTCAGAAAGGAATTTTTGTCTGTAAGTTTAGAAAGAAGGATGAGTTATACTGGCAGAGTTTAGTCAGTTCAGTAAGGAAGATTATGACTTAGAATAATCAAATAACAGTTAAGGACTGGTGAGAATGGGATCAAATTGTAACCAGATGCTTATTTTCTTTAGCCATTTACTACTTAGACATTACTTTAACAATATAATATTTAAAGACACACAAATCTTCAAAAAGGAAAACATGCTAATATATCCCTTTTTTTTCCTTTGGTGAGGAAGACTCACCCTGAGCTAACATCTGTTGCCAATCTTCCTCTTTTTGCTTGAGGAAGATTAGCCATGAGCTAACATCTGTGCCAGTGTTCCTCTATTTTGTACGTGGGTCGCCTCCACAGCATGGCTGATGAGTGGAGTAGGTCCGTGCCCGGGATCCAAACCCGCAAACCTGAGCTGCCGAAGAGGAGTACATGGAAAGGCAACCACTTGGCCACGGGGCTAGCTCCCTAATATATCCATTTTTAAATAAACACCAGTTATTTCTTAAGCCTGTTAATTGGAGTTGCTGGAAATAAACAGGGATCATAAAACTGTAATTAATCTGTTTTAAAGGAGGGGCAGGGAATGTATTATGAGGATTTTATAACTACAAAATGAAACTAAAGTCAATGCTTGACAGGAGGAATGCACCAAAGAAGACAATGCTATGTGATGTTTTACCACAAGCCTCGGCTTTTTGCTTTAAGCCACGTGGAAAGCAAAGGGAGGCTCTTTTATACAGAACTGCTCGTGGAGCTTCTCCAAGTCCAGAGCAGCTCAGGGTACGGGACTGTGGTGATCAAGGGCTTTCAGTGTTCAAAGTTTTACACTCACCATCTAAGCTCCGTGAGAAGCCAGGAGGAATCAGGCGGCTCCTAGGAAGGTGCAGAAAGGTGAACTCTGGTTGACACGGAATGACTGGAAAGTTGGGAACAGAGTGTATTGAGAAGTGAAAACAGACAGCACTCCACACATAGCCAGCGGCTGCGGGGGAGCAAAATCCAGGCTCGGACTGAGGGAAACTGAGGTTGAACCCCCTCCCCATACCTACAAGCTGAATGACCACTCAGCGCCTATGGGTGGCTGTAGGGATTAGTGATAAAGACATAATCAGCCCGCCAGGCCCTGGAAGAGAGGAGGCCCTTGATAAACGGAAGAGCTTATTATCATTATTACTACATCTAAATGCTTTATGGATTTTAAACACTGCTACAGTTGCATCTTTTTCTCTGTCTGCTGTTCATGAATGAATTCATGTTTCCTTAATTATTTTGAGAGGAAGAAGCATAAATGGCTGATTATGTATATAAAGTACCCAAGGCTTAACTAAGACTGTCTTTTGCTTACACTATCCTAAGTAACAATAACATCTACCAGTGACAGGTACCGAAATTGCAGACATTGCGTTTTAAGAAAAAACTGCAAACCTATAGTGTTTGCAAATATAAGAATGTAGATGGCTTTGGGTAAAATATCACCTGCTGCTTGAAAAATAAGTCCAAGCCCAGAGGCCACTGATAGGATTATGCAGAGGGTGTCTGAAGGTGTGTAATGGGCAGCACTCCAAGGGGTTCAAACCAGCATATCCCTGGTTATTGACATATCCACTCTTTAGAAATTCAGCTCTGAATCCGGGATTACCGATTAAGCTATGGGTCTTTAATACATGAAATTATTTGGCTGAATTCATAATAATTAGGCCCTTCCCAAGGGTGTCCAACTTGTATAATATTAATCAGAAAGAAGAGTCTGTCTGATTATTCATCATGACACTCTGTAAAGCAGTGGGAACAAATGGATGGATATAAATACGACCTACAACCACTCAGTCATTAGTGTATTACAATGTGGACTCGACTATTCTGGCTACTAGGGCATTGAATACTTGGAAATGACCAAAGCTTAACTATCTTTAGTTGGGAAATACCAGCATCCTTTAAAATCAGCCAACTGCCATAAAATGCTGGCCTCCAGAGTTCACTGTGAGACCTGGATCTTGCCATCTTTGCACATATATGCAAGTTCTATGAGATGGCATCACTGACTGAAGAACTTGCACATTTCAATGCAAGTCAGAGCTGGCACAATATACAGCTGAGAGAGGCAGCCTGGCTTGGGAGAAAGAACACATGTATTTTCCAGAGGCAACATGGTCAGATTACCCAGGCTCGATGCCTCAGTTTCTTCATGAGCTTCCCTCTCATGACGGGGCTTCCTTCCCTGGTTGGTCAAAGATTGTATCGGTTACCGCAGTGTCTGCGAATGGCCCCCATTAGGAAATCTCTTTCCCACACTGGTGTCTGGGAAAGCTTACTCAGTCACCAGCCTTCCTCTGCCTGCCTAAATGGGGTCTGAAATTCATGACTGGTGAGCTGCAAAATCAACATTAAATATCTAGGGGTCTTTTACAGCAAAATGCAAAATAATTTCTTAAGGATTAGGGAAGTTCTGAGAGGAGTCATAGAAACATAAATTTTGATCTGATGAGAGTAAGGACTATAATTTGTCCAAGTTAGAAAGTATAAGAAAAAAACCACTATGTTTTGATGGGGGGTGGAGAAAAGTTTGAAACTCGTATATTGTTTAGGTGACCTTAACACATCGAAATTGCTAAAAGGCTGTGAGCATAAACAAGTATTCCACTGAGTCTGCTGTGCTCTCAAAACTATTCCATTTGGTGTATTTAAAGATAAGGCCTACAAACGCTTTTGAAAAATGTTCTCTATTTTCCATGGATTTAGGGGTAAACATTTCTTTGAAAAGAAAAAATATTTTTTTAAAATCTCCCTAAAATTTCTTTGGGGTTTTCATCTTTCTAAGGTATGAGAAATGAGTGGGCCCAGCTGCGGGCTCCTCAGTAAGGATTTTTGGACAACCAAGACCTAGTATGAGCTAAGCGTGCATGATTTCATTCTTTTCCTCAAAAATCCTAGGTTCATAACATTAGTACGACGCTTATAAACAAACGTGGAGAGAAAAATGTTAGGGGCAGGTTAGATCAGTGGGAGACTAATCTTTTCATTCTGAAAAACTTGTAAGGAAACCCAGCAAAATAGGGATCCTTACTCAGGTTCAGTGTTCCCCAGCAACCATCTCTCCCTGTGCAAACTTTTGCCAATCAACCCACGACACCAACAATTTGCAGGACACTTAACTGTTTTTCGTTTGTTTTTAACTTATGAAAAATTTCAAATATTAACATATTCTCTAGTAAAGAGAATAGTATAATAAATCCACAGGGGCTGGCCTGGTGGCATAGTGGTTAAGTTCGCATGCTCCACTTTAGCGACCCAGGGTTTGCCAGTTCGGATCCCGGGCACAGACCTATGCACCGCTTATCAAGCCATGCTGTGGCAGGCATCCAACATATAAAGTAGAGGAAGATGGGCAAAAAAGAGAAGCATTGGCAACAGATGTTAGCTCAGGGCCAATCTTCCTCACCAAAATAAATAAATAAATAAATCTACAAATATTACCTAGAAACAATAATTACCAACTCATGGCCATTTTGTTTCATCCAAACCCCTGCCATAGAACTCTTTTGAAGCAAATCCCAGGTCTATTATTTTGTATATAATTCAGTATGTATCTCTAAAAGAGAAGGACTACTATAAAAATAAAACCACAATGCCATGATCTCATCTAAAATATTAATAATTCCTTAACATAATCAAATATCCAGTCAGTGATCAAATTTCTCCAACTAGCTCATAAAATTTTTTAACAGTTGGTATTTGTTCAAATCAGAATCCCAATATGGTCCAAGTATTATAATTAATCCATATGTCTTTTGTTTTAAACGATAGGTTCCTCCTTTCTCCTTTTTCTCTCTTTGGAATTTATGTTTTGAAGAAATCAGACCTTTTGTCCTGTAGAGTTTTCCACAGACTGGAATGTGGCGACTGTTTTTGTTTATGTTTTTAGCATCATGAATTCCTGGACTTAATATATATTTGATATGCTTTAATCCACTGCAGTCATTATTCTTATTGATGCTCAAATCATCCATCTTTGTCAGTGAGAACCTTTTTAACTTGAAGCCTAAGTCCTGTTGACATGATCCTAGTAGTTTACAATAGGTTTTTGTTAGTTCTGTTTTTGCTTTCTGGTAGGCCAGGACTTAGCCTCATCTTATACATTTCTATCCCAGACATGGAATCAGCCATGTTCCCAAGGAGTCTGGTTCCTTTGATGGGGAATGGTGTTTAGAGATCACATTAGAAACTGCCTATTGCCTACAAAGCCCTTTGGCCATGTTACCTCACGTATATACACAAATACACACACACACACATACACACACACGCACATGCGCACGGGCCTCTCCCCTCTGGGGACCACCATGTTCCCTTTCCAAAGTGGAGTGAGAAAATACCCTGCTTTGGGTGCCCTGGTGTCCTATTCAGACACCAGGTCCTAAACCACTCAGAGATGAATCCTTTTGTCTGGTTAGCAAAAGAAGACAGGTTAGAAAAATACCGCCTTAGCAACAGAAATTATTTTGTTGGAGAGGAACTAAAAACAAAGAAATCTCATTCCTTTCCACTGGAACCAAAAGGAAATAACTAAGTTCTGTTATCAGAACATAGATGGAAAAAGGAATCTTTCTAGATAGAGAGCTTATTTTTTTTTTTTACCTAGGTAAAACCATTCCTGTATGAGTAAAAGAAAAATGCTTCCAGAAAAAGGCTCACCAAGAAATCTCTTGGACATGAAATTATGAAGGTGACTCACTGTCTTGTGTGGGGACAAGTCCCTGCTGTTCATCTGCCTGCCAAAGCTTTGGAAGGATTAGGGAGGGCTGATGGCTGTGTGGAGGCTGTGGCATGGGAAGGCTCTCCCCCAAAAAATAAAAGTAGTTCTGTGTACTTATCTGGCTAATTAGGAGGAGTATTTCTGACCTCACTAAAGGAAAATACTCTCTAAACCTCACAGTATGTTTGAAAACAGAGAAGAAAATAAAAACCAGAAGGGTATGTTTCACAGCAGTTTTTATAATTTAGACCAAATTTATTCAGATGGCAAAAGGTTTCTCAGTCCCTGAGAAGGTTCCTGTAAAACTCAAATCTGTTATGGTGGGGGTGGGGGGCAGTACGGGGACTCCTACAAATCAACCATGAAAAGACTTAGACACTTCACAAGAGAAGATAAATGATGAAAAAGCTCCTGAAAAGGTGCTCAATATCACTAATCATCAGGGAAATGCAAAAGAAAATCATGAGATACCCACCAGAATAGCTAAAATAAAAAATACTGACAACACCAAACGATGTTGTTGTTGATGACAATATGGAACAACTGCTGTGCTCATATATAGTTGCTGGGGTGTAAAATGGCAGAACCACTTTGCAGAAGTGTTTGGCAGTTTATTAAAAGTTAAAATGTACATCTACTCTACAACTCAGCAACTTAATCCCTAGATATTTACTGAGAGAAATGAAAATATCTCCACAAAAAGACTTTACCAGAATATTTATAGCAGCCTTATTCAGAACAGCCCCAAATTGGAAACAAGCAAATGTCCATCAACAGCAGAATGTATTAATAAATTATGGTGTATTTATACATAGAACACTCCTCTGCAATAAAAACGAATGAACCATTGATAAATGCAGTAATACAAATAGATCACAAACGTATTATGTTAAGTGAGAGACTAGACAAAAAAAAGAGTACACACTGTGAGATTTAATTTATACGAAGTCCAAATATAGGCAAAGTGAATCTATGATGACAGGAATCAGAGACAGCGGTTTCCGAGGAGGGAGGATTAACGAAAAGGCTCAAAGGGAACTTTCTAGACGAATGGATATGATCTATATCTTCTCTTTGGATGGTAGTTACATGGGTGTGTATATCAGTGGTTCTCAACCAGGGGACATTTGGCAATGCCTGGGGACATTTTTGATTGTCATGACTAGGGGATGCTACTGGTGTCTAGTGGGTAGAGGCCAGGGATGAACAGGACAGCTCCCTACAACAAAGAATTATCTGGTCCAAAATGTCAATAGTGCCATGGCTGAGAAACCTAGTGGATATACAATTGTCAAAACATCAAACTGAATAATTAAGATCTACATAATTTATTGATTGTTAATTATTACGAAAAGAAAAAACTCAACAATCCCTCTTCTCATCCCAAAGTGTAGTTGAAGAAGATTGAGAAAAAAAAGTAAATAAAACATTTCTTATTTCAATCCTATGAGTTCAACTGCTCAATAAACACATTTCATATCCAAATTGTGCTCAGTTAATGTTGATTGAAATAAATATTGGGAGAACTTCTGGTTTCCGGTTCCACGTGTAAGGAGCTTAGAAGTCGACACTCCATCCTAACGACAGGGAAAATGCTGAACAGACTGAAAAATCAACAACTCTTCTTGGATCCATAAGAGAGAGGAGGACACAGGGCAAACCAAGACGGAGAGACAGGAGAACACAGGGAGTCCTGGCTCTCTGGAGTACAGACTCAGGAGAAGAAACGGCCTCAGGAACCACTGCCGGGGTGGGAAAACCCCAACTGTTAATTGATGAATTGTTGGAGGCTCACTGTGGACAAGTCTAAGTCAAAAACTACAGGGGACCCAGTCATAATGGGCCCCCACAATTTGTGAGACTTACCTCCAGGGGCTCTCCCAGGTTTCCACAGTAAATATTGGAGAACAATCCCCTTGTGCTTCTGGCAGGAGGGGAAAGGAACCATTCTGAAATACCTAGAACACTCTGTTCTTAACAAGGCCTGCCCTCAGGTGACACTAGTTAACCACAGCCTAACGTGCTGGGGTTTTAGTAGAACCTAACTGACCTGGGGAAGGGAAATAGCCAACTCTAGTCACCTCTAGCCATCCTGTCCCAACTAAGGGAGGACAAAAATAACTTGACTTATAAAATGAAAAAAAAGATTCTGGGGGAAAGATGGATGGAGTGTGAGAAGTCACTTCAACTACTCACCTTTCCAACACTCTTCCTATCTTCCTTTTGTATAACTCACACCCAGACTACTCTACTTAAAACTTCCTGAAGGAATTACATTTTGGTCTCAGCGAAATGTCACAGACAGTGCTGGGGTGATAAAGCAGTGTGGGAGTGGAGCAGGGCCTGGCGCAGGCCGAAGGTGAGTCAGCCCAGCTTTCCCAGTCCGCCCCAGCGTTCGCTCACCCATCCCTGCAATGCCACACTCTTCCCGGGCCCACCACTCCACTCGTGCTCCGAGTCTGAGGCTGCCACGGGGAGCGGCAGGTGTGGAGCTGGGTGAGGACTTCCAAAGGGGCTTCCCTTTGTCCCCAAGGTCACAGTAACAAGCTGGCAACTGATTTCTAGGGTTCCCTCGGAATCTCAGAGGAAATTTCTGGTATAAAGTAAAAAGTTGTTCTTAAGTGAAAAGAAAAATGGATCCAAAAATGTAATGCCGTGAACTAGTTTATGGTACAGGTACTATGAACTCTGATGTTTGCAGAAAACAAGTAGCTCATAACTCAGGTTACTAAAGTTGAATTTCATAAACATTTTTGTCCTTGGGGGAATCTGAACTGTATAATATTAGCCTTCCTGCCAGTGATTTTCAGGTCTTCCCTGATGCTTACAGTGGTACCCAGAATACATTTTCTGCTGAGCCTGGAGGCAGCCCTGAGTCAGCTTTTCCCATTACCTGTACACCTAAGCCATTCAAGAGACATATTATTCAGAAATGCCTCTGGAGGAGATGCTGTAGAGCTCCTGCAATATTTTGGCCTTCTCCCCAGCCAAGAACTTTTTCCTTAAATTTTAAATTAACTGACTTTTAACACAAGGATCCACGTCTGCTTTCTTTCCTTTTATGTGGGAGCAGCTGCTTCAACTTTTGGGTGGGGGAAACTACAACTCTTAAGTTAGAAAAATTGCCCACAAAAACTTCATCACTCACTCACTCTCAGAAGCCTGAAGTTCTATACTTGTCTCTAACCTTCGCGGAGATTCTCCAGGATTCGAGCTCTCTGAGCAATGAAGCCCATTAGCTAAATTCTTTTGGAAACCTGACAGCCTCATACTGTGCATTTGTTCCTGTGGGTACATCTGCTGCACAGGAGGGAATGGAATTGGATGCCATCCTTCCCCCACCCCCCCCAACTTTGCTGTTTAAAATGACACTGAATTTTAGCAGTGGTAGGCGGGGGACAAGAAAGGCACCTTTACACTTTGGTCGCCATCCTCGACATATGCAAATACTCCAGCTTTAAATTCACCACCCGTTAAACACTTGAACTGCTGATTCAGAGAGCTACTTCTTAGAGTAGGATTCAAGAGACAAAGCACCAGTGATTTTAATTCCCAAACCCCCGCAAGCCACACAGCTCCATGCATGTCCGGCGGCACTTGCTCACGCACACAGACACTGAGGATGGGGGACCACAGGCCTCTTCTTGCTGACATTTGGTGTTTCAGTTTTCCCAATAAAAACCATTCTTTTCCACTCCACCCCCCCCCAAAAAACAAACTTGCAGGCGGAATGGTAATGTCTTATCTAAATCTCAGTATATCCCCCCATGAGGTCTAGCACACAGGAAGCTTTCAATAAATAGTGTTCGCTACAATGAATAAACGATTGAATTAATGAATTATGTAGCTAGAATCCAGGTTTAGTACTTTCTTTGGAGTGTTAAAAAAATAATGTTTTATAGGGTGGAGCTAAAAAGAAATTGGGAACTTTGATATTTGCAACTCCAGTATTCTAATACTTGCATGTTACTTGGCAAAGCACCCTGGCCAGAAAGTGACTTGGCTTAGAAAATTTGGTTTGGAGCTTTGCCCAGCACTGCTTCACAGGACTTAAAGTCGAGTCCAAGGGGCAGAGATCCGCACTGCTCTTCCTCGCTCTGTGAAGCTAGGAAGAGTGGGGTCCTGAGGATTCCGTGATTTTGTTTTTTAGAAAAGTTATTTGTTGGGGTAACATCGTAAGATTCCCAGAATTAGCACCAGGTGATAACAGTTTTCATGTTAGAAACACAAAGACAACCTCAATCATCAAATGATTTACAAAGTAAGAATTAGGCAGGTAGTGACACTGATGATGTGAAGATTGTTCCCGGTGTTTTTCTGAACACTGAGGCATAGTTTGGATGTTGACAATGACCATTGCTCACCAATTTTTCAAATGTTTGCTTTCCATGCATATTTTCTGTCATCCTAGTCTAACTCAAAAGATCTAATCCCACAAGATCACCTATAATTAGAGAGTGATGATGCATTCTTCGAAGACAAATATAGATACCACAAAGGTGATGATGCATCAGCAGTCTGAAAATAATTAATGCTTATCCTCACAAGGCCACCTACACCAAGACACTTGGGAACAGTTCACTATACCCATAATGTCACAGAAGGATGGCAAAATCATTTTTCTTATCTGCAGAAGTAGGTCACAGGAAGAACATTTGGCAAAAAACCCAGAGTGGACATGAATGGGTTTTTGACACAATCCTTTCATTTTTCACCTCAATGCAAGACTTGATCATCAGTTCATTCTGTACTCCCTAATCATCTTTCTACACTGTAATAGGACCTGAAATGCAGTATTTGGGGACACAGCAAAAAGCCCCATTAACAAAATACTGCTTCTAAATTGAATAACAAGAACTCAAGCATTTGAGGCAGCACTGGTTTTTGTTGTTGTTGTTTTACTTCCACTGACATGAAAATAAAACCTAACATCATAAATTAGTACACTTAGGAGTCTGAGCTAGGCAACATAGAGTCATAGAGGCTAAAGGTTATATCATGTCCCACAGCAACCTTTTAAACTCAGCATATGGCCTGCATGTGGGACAGCATTTTAGTTTTGTAGAGACTTCTATTTAAACTCAACAGTCAGATCTTGCAAAAACAACCTGAGTTATGTGCATGTCACTAGTGCTGCTGCCTTCTAGCTAATGAATGCCTTTCACAGTAAGGATGAAGACGGTAGACAAAGGGAGTGTATAGTAGCGGGAGGGGGGACCATGACATTCACACTGATAATTTTGTAATGTCAGGAAATGTCATCAGAGGGGCTGAAATCCAGCGGCCTGGTGCTGTGTCCTGTCATTGGTCAGAAAGGCTCAACACGCTTCGTGCACCAGCAGCTTCCTCCAGTTAAGGCTGCATCTCCCGACAAGCAGGCCCTCGGGTTCGCTCTGGACCGCCTTCCTGGGGAACAGACAAAAATGTGTCCAGGAAACCAGGCTCCTCTCCTAACTATGTCCTCTTGTTGGCCGACATTTTTAAAGGAATTTGCTCTGAAGTTCTGGTAAGGGCTTGAACCTGTTCTTTGGCTGCAACTCAGAGTTACTCATTTGGTGCAGTCCTTCCTCCCTTCTCCCCAAATGTACTAAAAGGCTTTCCTCTGTCCTGTTTTTCCCTTATTTTCTTCTTGCTAAGAGCAATCCTATTTCATTTTTCACAGAATGTGATTTTCTGTGTTCACTTTATCATTTTTACTCCTCTTAGTGTCATTAACGACCTTCGAGCTTAGTCAGTTATTCTATGCTTTTTCCTTCCACATTCATCCTTATTTTTTTTCCCATTTTACACTGAAGGACAATTGTACAATGAGTAAATTGTAAAGTTGTCTCAGTTCCCTTAGGGGCAATCTTCTTCCTTGAGCTATTAAATTGGAAAGTGGCTTTTTAAAAAAACATCAAGGCTTTGTCACAGAGCAGGTGCAATCATTACAATGTAAAATAAGTCCTTTTCCCAACGAAAGCGGTGTAATACTTTACTTGTAACTGCACAAAGGGATTTAGGAAATGGAATATAAAAAACCTATCAAGAGCTTTAAAGAGTTCCATGATATTTTGTTCCTGCAATGTAGACAATAAAGCCATATTGGTGTAGAATCTACAGTTTTGCCTTCTGGATTCACTATTGAAAATCAGTTCATTTAAACATTGGAGAATGATCTTTCATTCGTGCACACAACCATGTAGTCAGTCATCCATTCGATGTATTCACTGGGTTCCTCCAATGTGCCAGGCAGAGTGATGAATTAAAAGAAAAGCAAAATAAAAAGACAAACAAAAAACAATCTTTTTCAGCCAAAGAAACACGTCAGTGGTTATCCTCTATTCTAGGCATGCCACTGACTTCAACAATTATGTCATAAGTTGTATGTACCTGCAGAAAATGAGCAGGCGCAGCAATAATAAACCCACCCGCAGGCAGATGCACGGAGGCAGATGCAGTCTTACAGCTCTCTGTCAAAGCCAGGACTCTTTCACTAGTGCTGTGCTGGCAGCCCAGTGGGCATGACCACAGGGGGGAAAAAGGCTCTGGAATCCAATAACCTGGGCTTGGAGTCTCGCTCTGTGGTTTGCTGCCTGTGTGGCTTTGACTCAGTCTCTCTGGGCCTCAGTTTCCTCCTGTGAAAAACAGAAATAGGTGCACCAGTCCCAAAGGGTGGTTACAATGACCAAATGAGATAAAATCCACAAAGCTTCTATTACTGCGCCTGTTGCAAAGTTGATGCTCAATAAATTGTAATAATTTTAGCAGCATCGTTATCATGACTGGGGTTTACAGCCTGGGAGAAATGATTGCCTCAAACAAAGGAATTCTTTTTTTCTGAGAAGGGGAATGATAGGGTTAATTTCAAGGAGGCTGAGGAGACCTAGAATGAAAATTAGCATATTCCATGTCGCAGCCCTGCCCCTCTTCTGAGTTGACTTGTGCTCCTACTTCCTTCACCTAAGTGCCCCACTTACATCTCCATAAATCCCCTCTACATTAGCACCCCAACCACTGACCCTTATCTGTCACCACTATCTTTTTCTCTCTCTGGCCCAGACTTATTTAGAGAGCTTAACTCAGGGAAGTAGTTAACCACTCTCAATGAGTCATAGAAAGGGAAGGAGATAAATCAATTTTCTGTTTGCTTGGGGATGGAGATGATGGACATGTGAGGAAGAGGAAATGAAAGGACACAGGGATAACTGGACCAAAAAAATTACTTAATGATCCCAACTGAACAACAGAAACTGATGTGGAGAGGACTATTGATTTCATGTGTTCACCTCAATTGGGTTCACAGAATTACAGAACACTACAGCTGGAAGACCTCAAAAATAATTCATTCAAATCCCATCTTTTTAAAGCTAGAGAAATCGAGGCCCAAAGAAGTCTTAAATGACTTGCTGAAGGCAACCCAGCCAATTGCCACAGAGCTAGAACTAGAATCAAGGTTTCTTACAGTTTCATTCCAAAAAGAACTTAAAATAACTAGGGTGTAGTGTGTTTGGGTGGTTGACGTGATCGTATTTTGGTTTTGTTTGTTTGGTGGTGGTGTTTTTGTTTAGTGTGAAGAAGATGCAGTCTGACTGTTAAAACGGGGTTGGATCCGGGGATTTACTTTATGTGCTGGTGGTGGTAGCGGAGCAGTCCATGACTTCGTGTGCAAAATTTTAAGGGGATGCACATTTTTCTACAGATAGGGTCCAAAGCTTTAACAGTCTCTCAAAGGAGTCAGCAAGCAAAACCAAGTCAGGTGCAGTGGATTGGGCAGAGATGAGAGCGATGAGAACAGGGGTTTCCAAGCTGCTGCAGGTTGCGAGGCTTCCAGCGCAGACTAGGAGAAGGGGGCAGGGAGAGGCTGGTTAGTGGAGCGGGCTCCGCGGTCCCACTCGGCTTCAAGCAGGGCGGCTTTACTTTCTACCTGCTCTCTCCATTAGCACTTGCTCAGTCTGCTGAAGGAAAGGCCTCTGCTGCTGGGAGTAGGAGGATCAGAAACCACTGTTAGACCATATCCTATAAACTCTCAATTAAGGTGTGACCCTCTGCTAATGTTATAACTGCTTTTTGTGATCTCCTGTAATCTACTTTTGCCATATTACAGCTTAAGGTTAATGCAACACTAACGTTATTTAGGCTTGTGTCTTAGGGGCATGAAGTTCTAATTTTGGGTGAAAATGACCAAATATATTGCTTTCTAAGCTTTATTGCTTTTTGCTAGCTCTCATTTTTAAATGACCCTCATTTAAAAAAAAAATGATTTACAGTATTCTGCCATGAACCCGTTCTCCTGACTGTCTCTGTTGCAGTTCTATTACTTCCATGTTTAACAGTCAAGATACCCCTTGGCTTCCCAACATCTTCATGAATGCCTGCTGGTGGGAAGAAAATAGGAACCAGGAATTGCAAGTGGCTCGAGAAAAGAACCTGATCCCATCCTTTCTCACTCTAAGAGGACAATGTAAATTACGTTTTCCATTTCCCTGGCTTCATCCCACAGGCCTAGGTGCTGCTACAGTTGTATCAGAAACTCGGAGTGGATTGTCCCCCTTTTTCTTTTTTTATAACCTGAGAAATGCTCTCTCCTCCATTTTTCTCACACAATAAAGAGATGAGGGCATATATTTAAAAACAAGAAGTTTTAAGTTTTATAGCATGTTTGATAACTTGGGATGGGGAAAAATGAGAGGTAGCAAAAAGCAATAAAGCTTAGAAAGCAATATATTTGGTCATTTTCACCCCAAATTAGAACTTCACGCCCCTAAGACACAAGCCTAAATAATGTTGTTTGTGTTGCATTAACCTTAAGCTATAATATGGCAAAAGTAGATTACAGGAGGTCACAAAAAGCAGTTACAACATTAGCAGCAGCTACCAGGAATATTTTGGCAAGCAATCACTCTTACAGATTCAGTTATAAACATCAGGATCACGGTTTAGGCCTCTGTGAGTTTGTACACAATTCGAGTGTAAATATATGACTTCAAAAATAAGTACCATAGTGAGAAATGACCATTCCACAAGACATTTTATATTTGAGGCTTGATGTTTCTGTTCTGCTTTTACCCCCTCAGTTAACGTGTTTATGCAGGACGGCAGAGCCTGGGATGGAGGGGTGGTGAGACATCAGCTGGTTCAGCTCTCCCGTGCCAGCTCTCCACAGGTGCAACCATTTCTGCTTGTCAGTACGGTCCCTGGAATTAGAATTTTTAAAGATATTCCCTCGCTGAATAGCTGGGCCTACACCCAGCAATGTTCAGGGTGTTGTGAATTATATTATAAAAGTGTAAGATGAGGTTCTTGTTTCCAAGGAACTTATGATGTCACTGAAAACCCTGGGCTACATCTAAGCAGCTGTCAGTCATACTGAAGGCAGTCAGAGCAGGGAGCGGTGGCAACGCTGGTGTGACTCTTCCTGTCATCTCTGGTGTCCTTCATAGTACCCAGCATAAGGTATAGAAAACAGCTGGTGGAACCAGAGTTGTACAGACAACAGCACTGGGCCGGGAGATAAGGGGTCAGGCCTCTACCAGTCATTGAAATATATATTTAGAATCAGAAATAGAAGGAATAGTCACAGGGATAAAAGTTTATTGAACATTTATGCTGTTCCAAGTACTTCTCATATAGTCACTGACTTGACCATTACAATACCCGTAAGTTAAGTAATACTATTAATATACACATGAGCAAACAGAGGCTCAGGCATATGTTTGCCTGACGTCCAACAGCCAGCATGTGGTGAGGGCACTGAGCTTTCCCACCACATCTGTCTGACTTTCAAGTCCATGCCCCAATCCTGAACCTCAATCCTGTCATTTCCGAGATTCTGTAAATCTGTGTCGACATACCTATTATGATGTCTTATTCAATTATGAAATATAGCAAAGCTCATAAAGTATTCAGACATTTCTGCAGAACTTTTACTGACATCTAAGTATATAATGATTTTCTACTTCTCACATTAATATATCCTAAATACTATTACGACAGCATCTATAAGACAACAACATACAAGACCATAGTGCACACATTATATTTAGTTTCCATAGGTTCATATTGAAGGCTGGCACATTCAGAATATATTAATAACTGGTAAATTATTTAGCTATTTTATTTAGCTCTGATGAATGGAACATTGAGTTGAATTTGAGGTATATAAGTATTGGGATGGATAATTTCAGTGTTGGTGAGTGAAAGAAGATGAAAATCGGATGAAGAATTAATGGTACTGTTATAAGAAAATTACTGTAAGCAAATAACATCTACATATATTTCAAGTATAACTTTTAAAGAAGAAAACAAACACAATGGACTCTGTCTCCACGGCAAGGAAAGTGCACTTATCTAGGTACAATCTGCTGCTCGAAAAAAGTCTGCTGAAGTACATCCACTTCCAGATGTGGTGACTACTTAGGGGACTTACCTGTAACACTTGTGCATGTTCAGCACCCCCAGTGCCAATGTCATTTAGTTTTAGCTTCTTACATTATAGAAGGAGCCTTTCATTTTATCTACCCAGCTTACTGCACTTGCAGCATCCCAGAAGAAATCAGGCACTGAAGTTATTAAAAGTTGGTTTCTACCTAGTAAATCTGAAAACAAACACTGATGATTGTAGAGAAGGGATACATGGGGGCACTTAGAGAACAAGAGAAAGCTAAGGTTCTGCCTCAAAATCCTGCTTTATACTTTTCTAATGAATGTGGAACAAAATGACAGTTCAAAATGAGAACTCTTTTTAAAAAAACATTTTTATTTGTTTGATTTTGGGGGGTTTTTTTTGGTGAGGTAGATCGGCCCTGAGCTAACATCTATTGCCAATCTTCCTCTTTTTGCTTGAGGAAGATCGGCCCTGAGCTAATACCTGTGCTGATCTTCCCCTATTTTGTATGTGGGACACCACCAAAGCATGGCTTGATGAGTGGCGCGTCATTCTGTGCCCGGGATCCAGCAGTATCCGGGATCTGAACCTGAGAACCCCGGGCTGCCAAAGTGGAGCACACGAACTAACCACCACGCCAAGAGGCCAGCCCCAACTTTTCTTCAATTCTTATTCCCAGCATTGAAATGAAGAAATAAATTCTTATAAGGAAATGAATTTCCACTTTCTTGTGAGAGATTACAGAAGCTCAACAGGGAAGAAAGAGAAGGAGGGAAGAATGGAGGAAGCAAGGAGGGTGAGACTAGCACAAACAGAACTGCAGTGAATGCAGGAAGAAAAGGAAGTTTACTCTTTAGTTTGGGCAATGTTTTATATTTCTCTTCGAGTCATCTTTTGATTTCTGAAGGAACAATGCTCACTGATCCTTCTATCAGGAAAATAAAAGTAAAGAGTAAGCAAAAACCCTTTATTTCCTGAGTCTTACTGTCACACGAACCCTTTATAAATCTGAGCTTTTTGTGCTATTTATATTCATGACATTCCGTAAAGGTATAGGTTTTTAAAGGTCATTTTACAAATGAGAAAATGATAGTATCAGGCACTAAGAAACACACCTGAGTTTACTTGATGAAAAAGTTGACAAAAAGACCACAGCATTTTCAAGAATAGGTTCTTAGTTTAGCTTAGATAATTACAGTACTATAGATACAGAAGGTTTGGTGTAACAGGATGACTTAATGAGATGTAAACGTGAGGACTGTCTTCTTTGCTGCTATGGATTCATTCACAAAAGAATTATAAGGTAGTTTCGCTCTCCTTCCCTTCACGCATGCATAGGAAGGGAGAAGAACCCTATTGAGTGTGAATCCTGGCCTCCCTTACCCCTCTCCTTGAGGCTAGAGCTTCCAGAGGCAAGGGAAGTGGGCCACCCCGGAATGAGAAAGTAGACTTCTTGAGACACAAGTCAGGGGAGGAGTGGGTGATAAGTACTGAAGTGGTGGCGACTTAAGGTTTTTTTTTAGTGCTTGACCTTAAAGTGTCAGGACCTTAGAAGAATGCCAGTGGGGATCCTGGAGGCAGCAACCCCAGTCTCAATTACTAGCCTTACACAGAGGGAGTCAAAAGGCCAAGGTAATTGTCTACTTTTGAATTTGGGCAAAGAATGTCTTCCCAGAAATCTTTTTCCTGATCTTCCCAAACTGACGGAGACCAACTACTTCATGAGAAAGAAAATTTGATTGAGAAAAACACACAGACATTGTAGTTTCAATATCTATCCCCAAACTGGCAAACAGGAAACACTGTCACAGAAAAAAAGAAGGTTCGCTGTAAACACTCACTACCTGAGAAAGCGCCACTTCAAACAGCACCAAGTGAAATTACCACTAAGAAAGTCACATTTCCCATGTCTGATTCATAACATTAAGGTTCAACTGGAAAAAATATATAGATTTTTTAAAAAACACTTTCATAGAGAGAAGTATATATTAACACTATAACCAAATACCTCACAGTTAGCAGAAGTTGTGAGAGAGAAGTGTTTTGGGATGAATTATGGAACAAAGAGGACCCCACTCCTAGCAATAAATCTCTAAAGTCCTTGGCCAAAGTTTCCCTTCTCATCCAGGCTGACAAATGTGTTTTGGGATTTGATATCCAGAAAAATCATTGGGAGATATTCTACGAATAATTTTTCTTAGAGGAGGCAAAGTAGTAAAGAAGGCAAGGTAAACTCCCTTCAGGATTCCTTTGATATGCTTATCTTTTTAACATGGTAACACCGCATTGATCTGCAGCAACACAATTTAAGTGGAAATTTAAGATACATTAAACATTTTGCTGCCTTTTAAAATAGCAATGCACCAAGCCTAAAAAGATTTCATCAAGCATAATTTAACCTTTTCCTGATGACCCAAAGCCAACACTATGAATTACCTCTTAGTTGTGGGGTCTTGTGCAATTCACCCAAACCCCTGTAAATGAGCCTCAGTGCCCTCAGCTTTACTATGAGAATGATAATATGGATCTCAAAGAATAGTGAGGATGGATTAAAGGGGATCATCCCTGGAAAGCACTTAGCACTTTACACTATTATGACACCCAAAATGGTAGCTACTGCTACTTTTTAACATATTTCCCTGCTTATGACTGATCTAAAAAACTGAGCTGGAACTTCTGAAGAAGTTACCACATAAGACTTAAAATTCATATTTTCCTTCTAGGAAAAAAAAATCTAACTCCCATTTCTTCCAATATAGAGACTTGATGTCAGAAGAAGCCCTCGTAGTATAAAAGACTAAAAATGCTGAATAAATATATTTTTTAATCTTTTAAACATGGCTGAATTGTAGGATAACTGACTCCTCTGAGGTAGGAAAGAATCCTGAAGGCTCCTGGTAAGCCAGGGCTGAAGAAAGAGTTTTCCCTGAGGCCTCTGCCCATCCTTGAATGTCTAGACTAGAGCTCGAGCTTTAACCTGTGGAATTCTGGGGTCAGAGGACAAGCCTGGGGCCCTGCAAAACAGGAGGTTGGATCAGAGACCCCTGGATCCCTGCCCCTTCTTCCCTGCCACTCCCCCGCAGTGAATGACTTGGGAAAAAAATCTGCATTCCAGAGGCAGTGGGTGAGGCTCCTTGCCTGCCTCAGCCTTGGCTCAGTCTGGCATGGAGGGTCAGGGGAAAGGCACCCCTGAGAATTCCTAATCACAGGTCCACTCTTAGGCATGTTTGAGATTAGAATTCACCCTATTTATGAGGCCTCACAAACAATCCTCTCTGCAAAAAAACATACTTTCAACACAGGCCTCAAAGAACGCCCACAAATAAAGTTCC
This sequence comes from Tapirus indicus, assembly GCA_031878705.1. Taxonomy (NCBI): domain Eukaryota; kingdom Metazoa; phylum Chordata; class Mammalia; order Perissodactyla; family Tapiridae; genus Tapirus; species Tapirus indicus. The sequence continues at coordinate 9,860,768 of CM062933.1, forward strand.
AAGGAGAACACAAGCTCATCAGTACAAAATTACCCAATACATGAGCAAGTCATCAGAAACAACTTATAGAACCAGACCCACAAAACTGTAGGTATCTTAATTATGGAAGAATATACAATAAATATGTTTAAAGAAATAAAATAAGTATCAAAAGTATGCCTAGGGAACACGAGACTTTCAAAACTTACAGCAGATTTGTAAAAGAACCAAACAGTATTTGTAGAAATGAAAAAATAATAAGAAATTTAACGCATAAGGCAAATATGAGATTGGACATCACAAGAAAGATTAGTGACTGAGACTAAAAAACAGTTGTAGCAAACATAAAAAGTATAGTCTGAACAACTTTTACCAAAATTCTGACAATGTAGATGAAATGGACAAATCCTTGGAAAAATATAAATTACTGAAACTGACTTAAGAAGAAATAGAAAGCCTGAATCATTGTAAACCTTTCCCTCTGTTGAATCAGCAGTTAAAAATTATTCTAACTTAGAAAACACCAGACCCAGACAGTTTTACAAATGAGTTCTACTAAACCGGTAATTTCCATCTTATTATAAAGTCTTTCAGAAACAGAGAAGGAAGGAACTCTCCCCCAAGTCATTCTATTGGGCTATCAAAACTTTGACACTAAAAATCCGCAAAGAGAGTAGAAAAGAGGAAAATTACAAACTTATCTCAACTTTAAACACAAATGCAGATCCTACACAAAATATGCCCAAACTTATCTAAAGTTGACCAAGTTGAGTTGTAACACATATGTAAGTTTAACATGAGAAAATTATTTCACATAATTCACCATATAAAAAGATTACATATAAAAAAATTGTGTGTTGCAAAAACCTAGAGTCAAATGTAAAAAAATGAATTTAAGCTTTGTAATACTCTTCATAGGCTAATCCTACTCGTACTGCATACCCGGTAATTCAAAGCAGGTAAAGCACTGCAGAGGCTACCGTCTTTCTTAAGCAGAAACATGCATATGCAAAAGCAGCATATAAACAAAAGCCAGGGAAAAAAGAAAAATCCTTAAAAGTGCAAAAATGGTAGTCATTAAACACATTTCTTTGCTAATTCAAAAACATTTACTGAGCCTCTACTATACAGTGAGGCACTGTGCCTGACAAGATGCACAGCAATAAAAACCAAGTGTGGCCTTTTTCTTGCAGAGCTTACAACAAATTGATAAAACAAAATACTTGGGTGGAAAAGTAAACTGACATGAACTTTCTGAAGAGTAATTTGGCAAAACATATCAAAAGCCTTAAAAATATTCATAACCCTTTGAGCTAGGAAATGATTTGAGATTTAGCCAAGACTTATGGATAAGAATCATTTCTACATTTTTGTACAAAAATTGAATTTACTGTTTTTGAAAACTGCACAGTAACTTTACTTTGTTCAGTCTGTAGTATCACAAATCCAAAACACTGTATTTTGCCTCTCAATTCAATTGCACGCACTGAAAAGTGATCAGGTAATTTGTAAACAACTCATTACCATTTATAGAATATCTTTAAAAAAATCCCTGCCAAGCAGCCATTATCTTTTTTTTTAAATCACTGAATCTTTGCATAAATTGAAAAAACAAAGAATAAAGACATACACATTTCATTTTATGCTGCATTTAAAAAATGTCATCACTTGTTTCCTTTAATAGATTTTATCCATTTATTAAAACATATTTTGGGGGGCTGGCCCGGTGGCGTAGCAGTTAAGTTTGCACATTCTGCCTTGGCAGCCCAGGGTTTGCTGGTTTGGATCCTGGACGCAGACCTACTCACTGCTCATCAAGGCATGCTGAGGTGGCGTCCCACATAGAAGAGCTACAATTCTACAACTACAATACACAACTATGTACTGGGGTTTTGGGGAAAAAAAGAGGAAGATTGGCAACAAACATTAGCGCAAGGCCAATCTTGCTCAAAAAAAAAAGTTTAAAAAAAAATTTTTGAAGTTCAACTGTCCAATTTAAGAGAGAATGTAGGAATTCCGTAGCATTTAAATTAAACATTACCCTTGTTTTGATTGAACCTAAGAACTCTATTAGAGTCCTTGTTAACCTTCTGGTCATGCTTTTCCCAAGATGTGGAACCTCATCTTTATTGGTCATCACACTTGCCATGTCTAAATGAGGCCACTTAGAATGAGTCACAATTTGTTCAGCTATGCTGAACCTGTACATGGGCCCTGCAGATGCATCGGTGAGTTGACAATCTACATCCTGTCTTGTATAATGTTCAGAGAGACATCGTCCAAATATTGTCCTCCGTTTCAATGCTGGCCTCAAACAGTTTGGTATGCCACCAGTATGAATTGGTAAAAATTCCAGTGATACTTGTCCCCAAAGCTATGTCCAAGGTACCTGTTAAAGTTGCAACATTTCTGCTGAACTTTGGATTGAAGATATGCACATAATAGAGAATGTCAGCTAATAGGATCCTTCTCTCAGCATCAATGTTGTCAACTTGTATGGTTTCCACATTCGTGACTCTAATGACATCTCCTGGATTGTTGGGCTTACGCCTGGGCTTATTTTCACAAAGAGGGCCAAATCTATTATATTAAGTGGCTAGTTGAGCTTTGAGGCAGTCACAATGGCTGAACATACAGCAGCTTCTCCCATGTAAGCCCTCATGAGGTCAACATTTGCAGAAGGCTTGATGAGATACCACCAGGGTCGAAGGAAATTCCTTTCCCAAAAATAACAGTGGCACTTCACTTGCACTGAGGCTGCTGCTGTAGTGAATTTCCAAGAAGACTGAAGGTCCACTACATCCTTTGGCCACACTTAAAAAAGATCCAATTTCCTGTTCTTCAGTCCAAGACTTAGGTGTGATCTGCACCTGAGCTTTACTATTAGCACTTTAGAGATTCTTCTCAATAATCTGTGTAAATATGGTAGATCATCTCATTGGCTGAAGTCTCCATCAACTAGGTGGCCAAATTGGAGGCCCAAAAGCAAATAGGACTTCTTTCTGCCAGGCCTGCTGATCCCACTTCCATGGAGCTGAGCAAATACAACAGTTCTTTTTCTGCTTCAGCTCATCACATTCATAGAGACCAAGAAGTGCTCCTTCCCCCGCAGCCTGGGCATCTCTCCATGAACTCTCCTCCACAGATGAGATCTCTTGGTTATGAAGCTGCCTGCACTCTACTGCAATAACGACTCTGATATTTTCTAGGCCTTCATTCTGGTTTTCTTGGTAATTTATTTCATCTGCCTTTTTGGCTATGGTAACAGGATGCTGGGGAAGTCAGGATGCAGGCCATAAAAGGTTCATGTTTTGCCTACCTTCAGACATGTGTCTGAATGATCAAATTTCTCTTGATTTCCCAGAAATCAATGTATCAAAATTATCTCCTATCCATGTAAACTGTGGCGCATCTTCCTTTTCTTTGGAATAGACTCCTGAAACAAGGCCCTTGTCACGGCTGTGTGGTTAAGACCCCAGCACCAAAGATGCCCAGGCCCAGACAGGGACATGACTGCAGCACTGTTTACCAGCTGAAAAACTGGAAACAGCCTCAGGGTTCATACAAATAATCATACAAATCAATATTATATGGCCATTAAATATTATATTTGCAAATCACATTAATGGCCAGGGAAATTCACAGAAATGAAACATTAAGGGAAAAAAGTAAAATCAATACTATTCATGATTGAATATCATAGAGATATTATAAATCATGTTTCACAATGACGGAAGTCAACAGCACAATTGTTAAAAGCCACAGGCTCTGGAGTGAGGTCTGGGTTAGAATTCCACCTCTATCACTTACTAGCTTTGTAAGCATGGACAACTTGTTAAATATTTCTGTGACTCAGTTTCCTCATGTAACAAATGTAGATAACAATATGTACTTATATCAGGGACTCAAAAAGATTAGATTAGTTAATATGTATTCAGTGTTCAGAAGAGTGACTACCACATGGTGAACAATAAACATTAGCTATTAGTAAATGACATGGAAAACTGTTTACGACATAAACGACGAAAGCAGGATTTAACATTATACACAACATGATTCCAGTTTTGTAAAAACAACTGCCCTCTTTCTCTCTTAAACTGCCCTGTCCGCTCCTAGGCATGCATGCAAAAAAACACTGGAAGAAAATATACCAAAATGCTAACTCTGCAGGATGTGGCTCAGGGAAATTTACTTTCCTTTTTAGACTTTTCAGTTTTTAAATTTCCAACAATCATTATATATATATATATATTTCTTTTAAAATTAGAGAGAAATATGTATTTTTTAGAAAGGACTCCTGTTTCTTCCAGTTGAATCACAGGACTCCTCGGCTCTAGCACGCTCGTTTTCTTCACAGAGATCCAAGTTAGTGACGTAACCTTCAGGTTAGTAGGTAAGATAAGAGAATGATGACTAAAGGAAAAAATATCAGAAAAGCAGAATGATGTCTAAAGGAAAAACTGGCAGGTTCCCACATCATGGAGGAGAAAAATAATTTCAATATCTCCATGTAGAGAAACAGGTCAGCTAGTGATGACACTCATGAAGAAAAGCCAGCACAGGTTCGGGGCTAAGGAAAATGAGTTTTTATCCCCTTAGGTTTAATTTGCTTAGGTTTTGTGTTTTTGGCCCACAAAGTCAAGATGTCCTATATATATAGGGACAAAAATTTGAATGATAAGGGCGAGTAACACAGATGCCTGAAAACAAAGACTACTTTGAAAATAAAATACATGATTTGAAGAATGAATAATAAACCAAAGTCACCTTTCTTTAAATTTGGATATATTTTTGTCTTTATAAATCAATCTACTGTATCAAAAATGGCCCCGGAGAACTGTCATATTTTCTGCATGCCCAGAACCTTCTGAACACCCTTGAAATGTTTGAGGAATTTCTTTCTTTACAGGTCATACTTCCCAAGTCAGAGCCAGAAAACTTGTTTCCTCAGCCTCGATGAAGCCAGGGTAGCGGCATGTGACCAGGCTCCACCAGCCAGACGCCCTGCTCAGGACTTAGCTTTGGAAGTAAGCAACCTGAAGAGGAAACGGGGAGGCTCCACCTGTGGTGACCATAGAGGGAAGTATGTCTTTCTGGGTGCAGCAGGGTAGAGTCACCTGTGTAAGAGATGTAGTGACATTTTCCCCAAAACAACCCGGACGGTATATTGGGCTCTGTTCCTGGCTGCATACTTAACTACCCAATGTTCTTTAATAAATTCTGCTTCTGCTCAAACTAGCCAGAGTAGATTCTGTTGTTCTGAAGAACCCTAACAATATGAGGAATGATGATAAGTGCAGCCTCTAAAATATAAGTAATAACAGTAAATGCCCCACAAAATTACAAAAATACTAAATAACTAGTACTTCATTGATTGGTCCTTTACTTTGCTCCTACTAAGTAGAGACTAAATTCTCACTTACAGGCAGGGAAACTTTCCTAAGATCACATAATTGGTAAGTACATGATAGAACTGGCATTCAGATTTACATGTTTCTAACTCTAGAGTCTGAAATTTTATAATCGGCATAAACTTCCCTGGCAACACACCCCGACAGGGGATATAAAACAAAGGTCTAATGATGACGCTTCAAAAATATTTCTTAAAGAGGGAAACCCCAGCTTGCTTTACCTAAGCCCTTTCTCAGACTTTTCAGTTCACTTCACTGTGACTTCTAATCTTGAATGTAGAAATGGAGTGAAATCCATGTAAAAAGTGAGTAAGAATGCAAAATTTGGTCAAATGCTAAAATGGATCTTGGAAGCCAATTTTTATCAACTACTAAAACAAAGCAAGCCTACAAATCTCTCAGATACAACTGAAAACGTTATTAATGATGTTACATGTATCATAAAAAGCAGAGGAATGAGAAATAATGATGCATTTTTTAAAATACAGTTCAACTACATCCTGACTTCTGTAATCAGCTCTATATTGCAAATTGCCACTTCATCATAGTAAATTTGCAAATGTATAGGGAAGCTTAAAAAGATCTTTTAACACCTGTTTTAGGGACGCCAACCATCTTAGATTAGCCCCTCTGCACATTTGGAAAACAAGATTCATTTACCACGTCTGCTTAAATTTTAAAACATGAATGCATTCAGTGATAATTTTATTTTGCAGAGTAGAAAGAAGCACAAGGGAGCTTCTAAATGTTGGCTCTCATTATACTTCCAATTATTTCAATTATTTCAGATTATGCATAAGGCAATTTCCCCTCTGACAAAATGCTGGATAAAGATATCCATGGGAATCCAAATAGCAGCAGTCTTTGTACATATGGTAAATTATGTTCTTGGGGGGAACAAAAGCTGTAAGTTAGGTGATGTAATATGAATTTGATTTTCTTATGGAGACACTATTATAACAAAGGCTTGCATAACTAATCCTAGTCCCAAATTTATATATAAGTGATTATAAACATCTCATTTAATCAACTCTTCTGCATTATTTAAAACATAATTCCCAAAAAACAGTATGTCAACCAAAATAATAAAACTATGCCTATTATGATTCCTGCTTGATTTTATGATAAAAATCAGAGAATGAAGAAATGGCACCATCAGAATCACAGAAAAAACAAATCTTTCTTTGGGTAAATGTAAAATGTCTGTCTAGCCCACAAACCAATGACCCCCTTCTTAAGGACTTTCTTAACTTCATAGGAATAAGTGGCTTTTCAATAGCCATGTTTGTCCTGCATGACCACGGGCCCTAATCACATCTGATGGAGATAAACCCTGACCTAACAGAGCTATCTCATCATGGAACTAAGACTTTGGGGGGGAAAGGGTCACTTAACTGCTTTTTTAAAAAAATGTCATTTTTGCTAAGCTTTTTTTTATAATTCAAGACCTAAATATGAGCTTTCTATAAGTAAAAACCAAATTTCTGATTTTCTTAAGATTACAGCTCCTCAACATCACCAGCTACACTTTGAACCTTAATATTAAGGCATGGATGTCTTTAAGAGGAAGATAACCAACACTCACTTCTTCAGCCATCCTTCCATCTCTCAGAATGTGAATTCACACCACCAAGTTTCAAAGCTTTGAAATAAATCATGGCCAAACTCAAAAACAATTAATTATTGTGTATATATTAAAACTTTCCACCTCCACCTCAAGGCTTATATGTTATCTTACATATTGTAGTAATAAAGTGAACTACCGTCAGTGTGATGACTTCTTGATTTGTATCCCTGCGACCTCCTGGTGCTCACTCTCAGATGGGGTCTGGCTGCCGTCTAACACCTCTCTCCCCTATTTGGTACCAGTATGGTCCCTTCTTAGGGCTCAGAGGTTAAGCTTTGGTCCCACCTGGTGTGGAACATTTTTATTTTAATTTTTTGGTATGCTACCCAATATTTTAAAACTTTTTTTATTTCAAAAAAAAGTTTCAAATTTTAGACTTTGAGAAAAGTTGCAAAAAGAAATTCCAAGCATTCCCATATGCCCCTCAGCCAGCTTCCCCTAATATTAACATCTTACATAACCACAGGACAATTATCAAAACCAGGAAATTAACATGTATACAATATTTACTAAGTAAACTACAGACCTTATTCAAATTTCACCAGTTTTTCCACTATCTTTTTTTTCATTTGTTACATTTAGATCCCTAATCTATTTGGAGTTTATTCTTATGTATGGTATATTCTTACCTTTTTCCAAACAGTGACCCAATAGTTCATAGCAGCATTATTCATAATAGCCCAAAAACAGAAACAACCAAATATTCATTAACTGATGAATAGATAAATAAAATGTTGTAAATCTATACAATGGAATATTATTCAGCAATAAAAAGGAATGAAGTACTGATACATGCTACAACATAAATGAACCTTCAAAACATTATGCTAAGTGAAAGAAGCCAGTCACAAAAGACCATGTTGTCATCATTTTTTTAAAACTTTGTAAATTCAATTTATATGTCCCTTTTACCCAGGAGTTGTTTAATAACAGAATCTGTCAACATCCGGGTATAGGATCCTTGCTCTTTTTTGTTTTTGTTAGTAAACTGACTTTCAGCATTAAAGAGTGTCCTTCTTGGGGGCTGCCCGGTGGCGCAGCGGTTTAGTCCGCGCTTGGCAGCCCGGGGTTCGCTGGTTCGGATCCTGGGCGCCGGCCGACGCACTGCCTGTCAGCCATGCCGTGGCAGCGTCCCATATAAAGTGGAGGAAGATGGGCACGATGTTAGCCCAGGGCCAGTCTTCCTCAGCAAAAACGGGAGGATTGGGAACGGATGTTAGCTCAGGGCTGGTCTTCCCCACAAAAAAAAAAAAAAAACAATAAAGTCTTTAAAAAAAAAAAAAAAAAAAGAGTGTCCTTCTTTGTCATGTTGGATGCTCTGGTGCTTACATTCTATGTTGTCTGATAACCAGGATCAGTACCACCTCTCCCTTTTTCTTTCCATTTACACAGTACACTTATGTCCATCCTTTATTTTTAGAATATCTGAATCACTGTTTTAGCTAGGTCTCCGATATAGAACATATACTTGGGTTTTATATTGTGAACCAAATTGTAAATCTTTTTCTTTTAATAGGTAAATTAAGCTCATTCACATTTATTGTTATGCCTGATGTGTTCAGTCACAAATCTATCATTATATCTTATAACCATGAATTTAAAAAAATATTTCCTTTGTTTCTTTCCCTATAAAAGGTGCATATTGATATTTAGGAAAGTTTCTTATTTTTGTTCTAGGGGTTATCTTTGTAGTTATACTTTTTATTTATTTTTATTTTTTAATTTTTTGTGAGGAAGACTAGCCCTGAACTAACATCCATGCCCATCTTCCTTTACTTTGTATGGGATGCTGCCACAGCATGGCTTGACAAGCGGGGCACTGGTCCACACGCAGGATCCGAACCTGTGAATCCCAGGCCACAGAAGCAGAGAGAGTGAACTTAACCACTATGTCACCGGGCTGGCCCCAAGTTATACTTTTTAAATGTCCTTTATTTAACTATTTGCCATCCAGTTTATCAGGTTTTTTTTCTTTTGGTGGGGAGTATTCTTTATCACTCACCTATTGCTATGCAACAGTGAGTATTTCCTATTTTAATTTTTCCCTATTCCTTTTCTTCTCATTTTTTCATTATATAATTTCTACTTAGTCACAGTACATAACATCTGTGCATTAGTCTTCCACCATCATGCCCATCATTGCTCTAGTCTTATATGTACATATATATTTTTAAAGGCCATGATCAGTGTCAGTCCTATGCTGAAGTTTTCTCAGTCACTACTTGGGAATCCTCTAGCATAGGGGTCAACACACTTTTTCTATAAAAGACCATATAGTAAGACTTTAGGCTTTGTGGGCCATATGGTCCCTGTTGTAATTACCGAATCCTGCCAGTGTAGCATGGAAGCAGCCACAGATAATAAGTAAACAAATGACGGTAGCTGTGTCCCAATAAAACTTTATTTACAAAAACAAGCAGCAGGCCATAGTTTGCTGACCCCTGGTCTAATACATTCTTCAAAAAGGGCTGATAAGTGCAGGATTTTCTAAATTTTTGTATGATCAAAACTGTTTCAGTATTGTCTTGATATCCAAAGGACAGCTTGGCTGGATATAAAATCTTTGATTCATATTGTCTTTTATTGAGGGTTTTCTTTTTTAAATGCTGCCCCATTGTTGCCTTGATTTGTTGGTTTTTAAGTCTGATGCTAGTCTAATTATTTTCCTTTTGTAAGTTATTTGATTTTTTGGGCCAGAGAACTTAAGGGTTTTATCTTTATCTCTGAAATCTAATAGTTTTAGTATGATACGTCTCAAGGTTGCTCATTCTGGGTTAATTTGCCCAGGTACCCAGTGAACCCTCTCAATGTGCAGAATCAGGTCTTTTTCTATTTATGGAAAGTTTTCACAGGTGTCTGGATTCAGATTTTTTCTATTTCTGGATTTTTTTTTTTTTAATTATAGTTTTAGATATTAGCTCTTAACTATTGTTTTATTTTGTTTTCAGGGACTCTGATAATTTTTTAAAATTATCTCTTCTTTGCCTCTTTCATTCCCAACACTTTCTCTTGGACCTGAAGGGTGGCAGAATATTCCACCCCAAAATATGCCACTTTGGCATAAAGATTATTTTGAGTTAAAGGCACTTGAAAACAACAAAAGCAAGAAAAACACTCTGACTTTCCTTCTTTTTCTTAAAAGCAGACAAAATTCCTACGAAAGATGTCTTCCCTGAACCAAAAGGAAAGTAATATTCGTATCATCAAGGACAAAAGTTGAGATGGACAGAATTCTAAACAGACCTTGTGAAAATAATTATCTTCCTTTTGCCTCTCTACATAGTTTGGTTCCTTTTCCACAATTGCCTCTCTTTGTTCAACCTACTATAAAAGCATGTAGGTTTGCCATTTCTTTGGGTCTCCATTCCTTATGAGGGCTCCTGTGTCACCTAAAATTTATATAAATTTGAATGCTTTTCTCCTGTTAATCTGTCTTATGTCAGTTTAATTCTCAGGGCCAGTTGAAAACCCTATAAGAGTAGAGGTTAAAATTTGCCTCCCTTTCAGACATTTCTTTACTTCTTTCTGTGTGTCATTTTCATTTTCTTGGTTATTTTCCCCTTTCTTCAAACTCCTTATTAAATTTTCATTACAGTCTATTTTCACTTGGGCACTTTCAGATTTATTCTTCATTTCTGAGATACTTGTATCTTTTTCTTCTATTTCTTTCCTGAGTTAAATCAACTCCTTTTGTATTTATCCTGGGTTTTGTCCATTTTGCATTTCTGATTCAGGGTGGCTTTTCATATCCTCAAATGCTTGTTTGAGTGTCCTAATTCTGTTTGGAGTGTGAACTTACACTTTTCCTTTGCTTCATGGGGAGAATTTTCCTCAATTGATGTTTGTGACTTTTTGTTTTCTGATTTTCTGCAAAATTTCTCTACTGGATTGACTTTCCTTTTGTTCATTTTTATGATATTGGAGTGCTTTATAAAATTTCTATCTTAAAAGGTGCTCTTTTCTGGGGGCCAGCCCTGTGGCCTAGTGGTTAAGTCTGGCACGTTCCACTCCAGGGGACTGGATTCAGTTCCTGGGCATAGACCTACACCATTTGTCAGGCATGCTGTGGCAGTGACCCACATATAAAATAGAGGAAGATGGGCATGGATGTTAGCTTAGGGTGAATCTTCCTCAGCAAAAAAAAAGGGGGGGGGGCATTTTCTGTCTGTTTAGCAAAGTCCAAGTGCTTTAGTGGGTTTCTCTGCCAGTGTGTTTGTTTTAGTGGTGGGAAAGGGATGTGAGTCCTCTGCTTGCGTGATTCTCTTTTGTCTTACAGAACCCTAAATTTCCCCCTTTTCTTCTTTTCTCCTTTGTCCTCAATTGCTAAAAAGTACTTCTTTTCTTTAGCTTTTTTTCTCCTCCAGAAGCTATACTTCTGGAACACTGCCCCATTAAGTGATGCCTACCCTTTTAAATCATGCTTGGTGCTTTAAAGTATGTCTGCCTCTTTAATGGTGCACCTGGTCCTGTATGGCATCTGGCCCTTTAAATCATATGGACTTTAAAATCCCTTCCCTATACTCCATGCTCTGATCTGCTTGGACATTTTTCTAGCATTTTAAAATTTAGGCTGGATTTCATCTTTCTAGTTGCCATTCCAAATCACTCCCAGGCACATTTGCTAGCCTCTCCTGTCTTCTCTGCAGTTTTTCTTAGTCTGCTTTTGCTCATTAAGGCTTGTGGCAGAGTGGGGATGGGGCAGAAGTATAAGGAATATAGTGCGGGAGCTTGTTGATTGTTTTTTTCTATTTACTCATAGTTATTTTGCAGTTTTGGCATTCTCTGTCTCCAAGTAATGCCAAAGGTGTGGTTTTGTGTAGAATTTTCATAGTTAGGAAGTTGTTTCCTATTGTTTTCAGTTTGGGAGACTGATTACTACATAGCTGCCATTGTTTTCTGCTCCCTGGAAGCATGTACGGTGCATTCTTAGACTCCAGGTGATGTATCAGAGGATGGAGAAAGAGGGAAACCAGTTTTTCAAGAAAAATTGGCCAGTTAAAGGAGAAAAGCAAGGCTTTAGCTGACTGTTCCCAAAACTGTGGCAATATGAGAGGAGAAAACCTTTAATTCTGTGTATCCAGGGTCAGACTCAGGTCATGACTTCTCTCATTGATTTCTGACACCTGATGGTACACAGTTTAGGGGTTTTTTTAGCGGGGAGAGAAGGACATGAAATGATTTACAAAACTGATAAAAAGCATCATCTTCACAGTGAGACTCTCTAAGCCTTCAACATGATAAAATGAAAGTAATAGCCAATGAAAAGACAAAATTTAATAAACTCTTATATATCCAGAGCAAGTTTAGTTTAAACGGATTTTTAAAAGCACCTAAATACCAAATAGCAGGTTTTGTTCTAGATACCAACACTGGGTTAAGAAAGAAACAACAGAGTTTAAAAAAACTGAAAAATCCAGTGAATGGTTGAGCTAGCTCTACTGTCATTAAATACAATTTCCTTTCCATTTTACACAACTCTAAAAGTAAAAACAAAGCCACATCCATTTGCCACTAAAAACTACTCTGCAATTTGTGACCCGAACCACTGACTACATTTAGCAGAAAACTAAAAATCTGGGGATGTTTAATTCTATTATGACCTAAAGTGTTTCATTTCCTCACCATGCCACTTACCCGTCCTGAACAAACTTGACTCCAAAGATAGAGAGTAGTGGTAAAATGGTATACCAATTACATTAATTATAACAGTGACCACATCTTGCCTTTATGTTTACAAAGTGCTTTCAGACAGGAAGGGTAGCTGTTATTCTCCTTCTACAGATGTGAAAACCAGGGTGAAATCATAGAGAGCCAAAGACGACACTAAAGGTCCTTAACTTGAATTCTTCAAACATATGGCAATGACAGATAAAACATAAAATAAGAAAATTCCAGATCAGAGCTTTACTCAACAAACAAGCTAAGCATTTGCTTGGACCAGAAGCACAAAGTGGGGAGGCAGAAAGGAAGCTATGGGCCTGATGAGGTCAGGCTCCAGGGCAAAGTACTGTTCATGAAAGGAGACCCAGGAAGGCTGCTGCTGACACCTGCTGGGGGTTATGACTTACATGTGACTCCACATCTACAGAAATGGTGAAAAGCCAAGGTGCCTGCAGGTTCGGTGAGTGATCTGCAAGGAGCCCCAATATCACCACAGAAATTCACCATTCTGGACTTGGTGCTGGACAAGGTGGGTTGACGTAGCTGCAAAACTACAGGGAGGTGGGGCAAGTTGTGGGGAGCACTAAGGAGAGAAAAGGGAACTTGCACAAGGTGAGCCAGCAAAGCAAAATTCTAAAACACATAAAGAAATAGAACCCTAAATTAGACAGCCACAAAATTAACAACTAGGAGATTAAGCAACTCCAGACACAATTGAAATAACAGAACAAATGAAAAAGACTTAAAAGCAGGTATGTTTACTATCCTCAGAAAGATTTTTAAAACTTGACCTTTTACAGAGAACAGGCTGGTGGTTGCCAGAGGCGGGGGGTAAGAAGGAGGCAAAATGGGTGAAGGGGGTCAAAAGGTACAAAATTCCAGTTATAAAATAAATTATTCATGGGGATGTAAGGTACAGCATGGTGACTATAGTTAATAATACATTTGCTAATGATACTGTATTGCATTGAAAGTTCCTACGAGAGTAGATCTTAAAAGTCATCATCACAAGAAAAAACTAATTTTGTAACTATGTATGGTGACAGATGTTAACTAGACTTGTTGTGGTGATCACTTTGCAATATATACAAATATTGAATCATCACGTTGTACACCTGAAACTAAGATAATGGTATATGTCAATTATACCTCAATTTAAGAAAACTTGTTATCTTGGAAATGAAAAAATATATCCATTGAAATAAAACTCAATGGTGGGGATAAACACCAAAATGAGTGAACTGGAAAATCTAGTACTGAGGAATTTATGCTGAATATGTGTGCACGCACCCCCCTCCCCACATATATATGAAAGAACATTTAAGAGATGAGGAGAATAGATTGAAAGACTCCAATACATGTCTAACAGGAGGTCAACAGAAGGAAATGGGGGCGGATAATGGAGATTTAACAATTAATGGCTAGCAATTTTCCAGAACTAACTAAAGACAGGAGTCCTCAGATGAAGTGGTCTCAGAATACTAAGTAGAATAAATTTTTAGAAATCCACACCTAGACACCACTGTAAAACTACAGTATATCAAGCATAAAGATAAAATCTTACCGACTAGTAGGGAAAAAAGAGATGGATTCCATCTTCAGAGTAACAGCAAATAATCTTACAAACAGCCGTCTTATCAACAGAAATAGATGGCAGAAGACAATGAGTGATCTTCAAAACGAAAAGGGGTACAGAATTCTATACCTAGCTTCGCCATCACTCAAGACTGTGACAAAATGCAGACATTTCAGACAAGGGAGGACTAAGAGAGTTTACCATTCACAGACCGTCAGTGAAAGGAATACTAAAGCATATGGGATGTGAGAAAAAAGCCAAAAAGCACAACAACTGATATGTATGTATGTAATAAATATTAAAATATTTAAAATTAATAATTTATTTGTTTTTAAGTGAAACAAACAAAAACAGTAGACAATAATGGGAGAGATATGGGGTGAGGGAATGTGCTTAACAGGTAGTTAAAATACAATGAGGTTCTTGCCTGTTTGAAAGAGGTAAAGATAATGAACAATTTTGTTTTTACTAAAAAGCTTTATGTTTTATATATTTAAAAGTTTTAAGAGTAACCACTAAAAAGAAGGAAACTAAGCTACTGCTTCCAAGTATGCAGAGAAATTTTTTTTAAAAAAGGATGAAAAAACTACCAAGGTAACAGAGGACAAGAAATAAGAAAAAAAGAAGAAAAGATAAAGTATCACAACCAAAAACATATACTCTGCACCTCCCCCACATACACAAAGATAGTAAACATAGGTCCAAGTATATTATTAATCACAATAATGCAAGCAGATTTAACTCACCTACTTAAAATAAAAATACCAAAAATCATGTCTTCTGTTTCCAGTGCCCTGATTTCTGCTAAAAACATTAGTATATTGGGGGGACTTGCTGAAAAGCAGCTGACGGTTCAAATGGACAACGTCTCAAATATTTACTGCCTTTACAAATGCTTTTCAAGCTGAAGTTAAATGAGAAGGAGACAATAATTTAAGACGAGCAGGAAGAGAGTCAGAAACATTGAGACTGGATAAATGCAGTCGTTTATAAAGAACTGCATTCAGCTCTAAAGAGACAAGGAAAGGCACCAGCACCTAAACATCACTTGATTAATTCTTGACTTCAGTTTAGTCTGCGTTCTGTTATTACAGCTTCAGACAGTACAGCAGACATCCTCTTGTATGCTACAGATTAATCAAACTACCTTAAATTACTGAAAGCTGACTGCTGACACTAACTGCATGAAGCCCGGCTGAAGATACAGAAATATGTTCCCTGCTGCGCCAACAGAGTCACTCCTCTGCCACCATCATTCCCAACTTCTAACCTAGAAACTGATCTCTAAGGGGACGCTAGCCTTTCTTCTTCAGGCCACCTTACTCCACAAGCTCTCACACTTCTGGAAATTCTTCAACTACTGACACAGAATCAGCGGGTTTGGGGGCTGGAGGAATGAGAAAGCTGAAACCTGGGCAGGTGAGTGACTTGTGCCCAGTCATACTGGTTTCAGGTATCAGAGCAGCCAAGACCAGAACCCAGACCATCTCCCACCTCCACGTCAGGGCTTTGCCCCACTACATCACCCATCAGGTGGATGAGAGTGAGGACAAAAGGATAATAAATAAAATTACTTCCTTCTTGTTCCTCACCATTCCTATGGCCTAGTCCCCCAACATCTTTTCTGCTCTAAATCATCTCACTTTGCTGAAGCGATCAGTCATCACCAGGAGGGCTCACGAGAGGTTCTCAGCCGCCGCTTAGAACAGTTGCACCTCCCAGTTCACCGTTCCCTCGCAGGCTGGCATCCTTCCCGGGCTGCTGTTTTCCCCTCCAGGCAGAAAAGCTCCTTTGAACAACACAGTGGCTTCCTCCATGGCAGAAGCGAGTTAGTCGTTTAAATCTTGATCCCACTTTCCTTCTAAAAGCAGACATGTGTCTTTAGCCTCCTTTCCAAGGAAGCAAGACCTACCCCAGGGAGCCACTTGACTACACATAGCCATGCTCAGTGTGTGGAAGAACGAAGCCCGCCTGTCGACAGCTCCAGGCAAGGGGAAAAGCTCACACTTCAGAAAACTTTCTTGGAGTAACCCTACTTACAAACAAAATAAATGCAAAGTGCAAAACCACTGGAAAATTCCTACGCCATGAATGTTTCAGTGTGGATCAGGACCCAGAGTCAGAAACAAAGGGGAAACCAAAAGTAGAAGCAGCCTGAGGGAGGGTAGAGAAGAGGGAAGTAGAGAAATCACAGCTGTGCAGAGAACATTCCACGCTTCTTCCTCTTCCTTTTTTCTGACGTGCAGCCCACCTGGCAGTGGTTTCCCTTTGCTTGCCTCCACATGAAGGATGATGTCTCAGGCAGGAAGAGCCGAGGGCCAGACAGCACTCTAACCCCATCATTCCGGACCCTTCTTCATGGCTGGTGGGAAGGTCTTGTGACATAGACTCCATTCTCTTGGAGAGCAAAACAACAACGACAACTGTATAATGTGGCTTTATCTATACTTTTCTTCAGTTCTACACTTTCAAGATGTTCAAAAGAAATAAGAACTTAGTCCCTTTAAGGAACAAAGTTACATTATTCAGCTTGGGTGAATCAATTGAGAACAGCTGGGAACAGACAAAACGACTCTGTGTGCATCTACTTTTAAAAGCAACTTTATAATTTAACCCAACCCCTCACTGCACAGATGAAGAAACTGGGACCCACAGAGGTTACCAGACTAGACGAGGGTTACAAGGCCAGCTGGTGGCAGATCTAAGACGAGACCTTGAGTGTCCTACGTCAAGGTGAGCAACTGTCCCACCACACCAGATTTGCCATGGGAAGGACAGAGGCTGCCCAGCCGGGGGGAAGGAGGAAGCCCAGAGACTGGGAGACACTGGAGGCTCAGTGTTCACACTGAATGGCAGAAGATGAGTCACAGAGACAGCTGACCTGGATTCTACCACGCATCCGAGTGTGAAAGGGAAAGATCATGGCAGAAGAAAAAAAGTAAAAGAAAAAAATACAGACTTCATGACAAGGACTCAATTTACTTCAACAGTCAGGGACTGTGTTAAGCACGGGTTAATAAGGAAAAGTGAAGAAAAGAAGAAAATAATTAAGCTATCTGAGCTAGTGACTAGGTGTTCATCACAATTAAAAGATTTTTTTTCCTTTACATTTCTCACTTTAGTGGAAATATACTCTATTGCCATATAACTGTTTCTTACCTTGGTTCTTGAAAACCTTTATCAGAAACACTTTGGATGTTTGTCATAATGCAGCTTCCCGAGCTCTCCTCCAGAGTTATTGAATCAGAATCTCTCGGGCTCTCACTCAGAAATCTGAATTTTAAACAAGCTTCCCACGGACACTGACATTTAAGAACCAGTACCATCCATAATCCCGTCGTCCCAGAATTAGACACACTCTATCTGTCCTCCAGTCCTCCCCATGCCCACTTCAGAGTTACAGACACGGAGGAACAGAGACAGTGGGTGCCTTCAAATCACAAAGGTCCCTCAGACCCTGCCAGGCCTTCTCTCCCCACCACATCATGAAGGACTGAATTGGGCTCAGTAGTAGTTGGTTTAATCTTCAGAGTCTACATTTTTAGGCTAAAATTGCAAATTAGTGCTGTTTTGTTAATGAAAAACATACTACATTTTCTGTCATGAGTATGTATTTCCTTTAAAGCCAGGAAAAAAAAAGTTAACTTATTAAATACAAGCAAAAAACCAAGAAGACAGAATTAATGACTTTCTGGGTTGTACCTCATTCCTGCTTCTCTCAATAAGGCCAAAGCCAGAGGACCCCACCCAATCAGGCTCCTCTATCGAGTGGCACCTCCTCAGTGTAAAGGCCAGCACCACGGAAGGCGTGGGGACTGTCCCACTTTGCCTGCAAGCCCAACTCCTCGGGAGGGACAGAAATTTCTGAGGAGCGGGCGTGTGGTGGGAATCCTGGTGGGGTGAGCATCTCTTGAAAGATGTGATGTGGCAGTGAGGTGGGCTGGCTAAATGTGTGGTAACCCTCCAGGCTCTCTGCCTGGCCCGGTCCTCCATGTTTTCTCTGGAGTATGGCAAAACAGTAGAGTCCAACATGAAGGGAGGCAGAGGAAGGGAGAATTCAGACTAGAGAAGTGCATTAATCTAACGATACCTGCTTATTTCCCCAAACCACAGAATACCCTGCAGGGCAAAAAGGAATGAAGAAGGCAACATCCTTTTCACACCCAAATTGCTGAGGCAATTCTCAGAAATCTGTTTTGAGGAGAGAGATTGAAAATAGAGCAGTAATCACTACCTTTGAGACTGGATTCCCTAAATATAATGCGTAGCACTCAACTCCTGATTATCTCTGCCCACTGAGGATAAAGGCATTAGCAGGAAAGAAAGAAGGCTGACATGCTTTAGGACCTGAGTGGGCCAACACTACTCCCTTCTCCATTCTCTGGAATGCACGTACACAGATCCCCACGAGAGCCGAGCGGAAATTCATAGCCCTGCCCAACTGGATGCAGGGCTATGGGCCTCCTGATCACATCTGCAGCAACCCTTGGACATCTGGAATGGCTCCCAGCCCCCTCCCCTTCCATTCTCCCCTAATAACAGGACTCGCCTATACAAAGTCCCCAAAAGCCTTTGACAATCTCCAGGAAGACTGTCTGTCTTCACACCAGAAGACGAAACAGAGGAAAGAGCAGCCTACCGCCAGTAACTGCATGCCAGCGTCTCCAACGAGGCCAATTTTATACTAAAATATATTTGTGTGTGTGTACATATATAAACATACATAAAAAAACACTGACAAGAATCACTCTAAGATGTCAATACTGGTTATTTCCAGTGATTTTCATTTTCTTTACACTTTTCTGTATTTCCCAATTTTTTATTGTAAAAGTGATTATTTTTTATACTCCTTTTATAAAAGGATACTTTAAAAGATAATAATGGCTATAATTTACCTGGAGATGAACATGGCATAGAATAGGTAAGGCCATGTATGTGGTGCAATGTCTAAAAGGAGATGGAAAATAGTGTGTGAAATAGGGACTTCACTTGCTCTTCTCCATAGCCCCGTTGTTGCTAGTCATCTGTAAAGTTCCCAGGCCTCTGCCCACCAATTTCTTGGAGCCCCTACAGATTTTATATATATATATAAAAGTTCTTAAGTTTAAACCACAACTTCAAACTTCCATACAATCAAAGCTTTTCACCTGAGATGCCAACAAATGGCCAAACAACTAAACCAAATTTTCATGTGTTATTTTGTTTTCCTCTCTTTTGATATAGATATTAACAGGTAGTGAAAAAGTAGCTAGATGGAGAATTATTTGTAAAATTATTAATTTCTCAATAAGAAGCTGAATATATGGTTTTTATATCATGAAAATGATGAAATTTAAGCATCAGTGAGTTTCTTAAAGGTAAAATCAAACTACATACAAGTAACATAATTAATTGAGAATTTCTTTCTCTAGAATAGTATAGGGTCCCTTATTAAAGACGCGTGATCTGCTTCACCCTTCCCCACTGAACAGTGTATGATTTCAAATCCATCTGGCGCTGAGGAAATATTCCTGACCAACCCTAATTATCAGGTGATAATAGATAAGCTCTATAAAACGTTTTTGTTACTTCTTTTCTACATATTTTCACCATATTATTCAACCACACAGCATACACTTAAAACTGTAATCTGATGAAGCTCAACTTATTTGCCAGGATCCATAATGCGTGAGAATGTTACTCCCGTGGTGGATGGTTGTGGTTCTCTACAGGATGATATCAATAAAAAAGATACTGTTGCTGCCATATGGTAAAAATAAGATGTAAAAGACCCAGAACTGTAAAGAGGACCATTTGGCATTTTCTTTGATGTAATTGTCATGAGACAGAATAAATAATAGACTCAGAACCAGAAGACCTAGGTTTGAAACATAGCCCTGCCTTTTGGTAGTTACATGAATTTGCCTATATTACTTACTTTCTTTAGACCCTCTTTATAATGGGGGTTGTTGTGAGGATTTTAAAAAGGATAATGTCTGTGAAAACATTTAAAACTATTGGTCAATACACCAATCTTCCTGGGGAAAAAAAGAAGCTTCACTTCTGAGGCTCTTTGCCCTTGAAAATCTCATCCACACAGCTTGGATGGCCTGGAGCAGCTGCATGGAGCTGGAGCTAATGAGGTAAGGTGTGGGAATGAACAAAAAGGTTCCCTCAGCCCAGGGCTTGAGGCTGTGGAACACTCCTTATCTCTCAGTTGAGTATAAGTTTCCAAGGAAGACTCCTCTTGGGAATTCAGTGGGAGTCAAGCCATAAGTTAGGAGAGAGACAGACTTTACCCAGATGGCTCAATCTATTAACGGAGCCCTTTGCCCGGTTACTACCTCATTACACCGTGTTTACAGTGGATAAGACCCAACTGAAATAGAACTGGAAGCAGGTGCAGATTGGGAAGGCAGTGCTCAGCCAGGGGCCTGCCGGGCCTGTGGTCTGGTTCAGCATGTACCAAGAAACGACAAAGGCAGGTCTCACTCCTGTTGTACCATTCTGACCACGGTGGCCCTGACCAGAAGGAGAACTAGTCACTAAAGGAAGAAAAGGCATCCTTTTGACGATCAGCCTCCACACCTGCAGCGCTGCTTCTGCTGGAGAAAAGCAGGACTGCCACAAAGAATGTGCATGAGTGCTCTGCCTTGGTCACCGAACTTTTGAGATTGGACAGAACCGTGTCTCCCCATCTGTGTTCTGAGGGCATCAATCTCACAAAATGCCCCTTGAAAAAGTCTTCCCGATATCAAGTACATCTCGGAAATAATATTTCCCAAACATTGACCATATTCTTCAACTAGGGGAGTCATACTGCCCCTTACACACACGAAAGGCCCTGAAAAGTCCTGCAGTTAAAAAAAGCCTAACTTTGTTTAACCAAACTTATTTAAAAAGGCAACATTTCCTTGTGGTTCAGAATGGGGGGTTCTGGAGCCAGGTTTGTACCTTACGCTCCTCCACTTACTAGCTGTGTGGGCATGGGCAAGTTAGTCTCTCTGGCTCAGTTTCTGCACCTGTGAAACGGGAATAATAATACACTTTCCTCACGGTGTTTTCATGAAAATAAAGTGAGCTAATAAGGGCAATTCATTGAGAACAGTGCCTGGGATATAGAAAGCATTGAATAAATATTAGCTATTATAATTTGGATTATTAACTGATGATAAGTATCTAATTATTTTCTATAACACTTATTTAGATATGAAGCATTCAGGGTGGAATCAAACCGGCAGCAGTAATGGCAGCAGCAGCTGCAACCTGTCTCATGCCAGAGGACATGTTGGCACCTCCAATCCCCTTTGTCTCGGTTTCTGGCACCAGAGCTTGGGCGTGTTTCCTGTTTCCCCTACTGTGGTATGCAGTGCCCAAGGGGAGCCCAGTCCTGTATACTGGTCACTCTGCTTACCTTTTTTCTGCTGAGGAAGATTCACCCTAAGCTAACATCTGTGCCAATCTTCCTCTATTTTGTATGTGGGTTGCTGCCACAGCGTGGCTGCCAATGAGTGGTGTAGGTCCAGGCCCAGGAACCAAACCTGAGAACTGGGCTGCTGAAGCGGAGTGTGCCGAACTTAACCACTAGGCCATGGGGCCAGCCCCTCACTCTGCTTATCTTGAACCTTGCCAGCTCTTTCCAAGGGCTCAGCTCTTCTTTGAGTCTTTCTCATCTGTACAAAGCCCCAGGCTGTAATTGCAATGCAGACACCCACCTGTGCTCAATCTTACTGACATATCTCAAACCTGGACCTTACCTGTTGAGTCCACCCTGTCCCAGCAGGGAAAGGCTGCTGCTTCTGCCCCTGAGTGTGTATGTACTGCTCATGCCTCCACTTCCCCCCAGCTCAGTCTTTTGGAGATGGCATGCCAACTTGCATTTTACTTGTGCATCCATCCAGCCATCCAGCCATCCAATATTTTTTAAATGCTTCCTACATCCAAGCACTGTTCTAAGTTCTGTTGATGCAATATTGAACAAAAACAGACATTCTTCCTGTTCTCATTCCACCCACATTTTAGTAGAGGGAAAAAGACAAACTAATAAATGAACATGGTCATTTTCAATAGTGAAAAGTGCTATAAAGAAAGTAAAATGAGGTGAGGTTATAGATAATGGTGATGGGGAGAGGGAAGCTTGAGAGGAGGGTCAGGCCAGGCCTCTTGAGGGAGGGGATACCTGAGCTGAGACCTAAAAGATAAGAAGGACCCAGCCACGCAAAGATCTGGTCCAGAGTATCCTGGTAGCAGAGAAAATGGCCAGTGCACAGAGCAGAACCTGCTACAACCAGAACCAGCTTGTTGTGATAGGGAGCAGTGTGGCTGGAGCAGAGGAAGAGGGAGAGAGCAGGAGATGAGGCCAGAGGGAGGCAGGAGCAGATGTTGTCAGGCCTGGTAGGTCAAGATAAGATGCTTGGATTTGATTCTCACTGCAATAGGAAATCATGGAAGACTGAAGCAGGGAGTGACATGGAAAGTCCATGCTTCTTGGGGCTACAACAACAACTACAGCAGGTGCTTAGCAATAATCAGTGATCCTCACCAAATGCGACATCTGTTTGCTCATAATCACACTAGGGGTATGAAGGTACTGTAACAGAGTGGAAGTTAAAATTATAAGAAAACCACCAAAAGATATCCCCACTGGCCCGAGAGAAATGTTACACTGTAATTTAAGAAGTCAGAATTTCATATATGTTAATAGCTCTAATTAATAAGATAAATCCTTCCTTTTGGGATTTGGCAGTGATAACAGCTCGAGCAGGAGTGCCATTCGATCCTCGGAAACCTAAAATAACACTTTTACAGAAAAAGAAGCATTGCTCACAGGAACTGACTTGGCCTGGAAAGTAAGAGAATTGGAAATGTAAAGATGGTATCTTTAACAACTGTCATTCGACTACTTTACAGCTCTTGCCAATAAAGCTCTTTAAAAAATGTGCATTAAAGTGAGCTTCCACTTGAAAAAATAAATCCCAAATATGGGCAAAATTAGCAGCCCCATTCCTTGCCATTGTAATAAATGATTAAGTGGGTGTTAGAAAGATGAAAAAGCGAGCATCTCTTTCTAATCCTGACAGACATCCTCCCCCATTTCACTGATCCTTTATCTTGGAGTGGATACCTGCACAGGGAAGTCGACGCCTGGTATGTTCCTGAGGAGAAAGCATCTTTCCAGCGGTAGCAGCAGGGACACAATCTCTTTAGCAGACACTGGTCATGAATTTGTGCCACATTTCTCCATATCTTTGAAACTGGGAAAGTGTACGTGTTCCTGACAATAATATTCAGCAAATGGACTGACACCAGATGAAGTACCACTGAGAAGGACATTCAGTAACCGACACCCACCATGACGGCTCTGAGAGCTCCTGTGACTTAAAGGTCAAGAGGACAAGAGGACACTAATGCTCCCACGAGCAGGCCTTCCTGCCCATGTGTTTACGTGAGCCTGAGCTGAGATCCTTAGAGGGGGCAAGACCACCCCTGTCGCCTGGAGAAGAGACGGCCTGTCTCAAATCCCCCACACGAGTGTAGATTACTCTTTTACCTTTAATCTCTTTAACACTTGAGTTGAGGCCACTTTGTAATAAAATTATTTTCAATTTATATCACACATGCATAAATGTTCCATCTCCCCCAGTATGCTGTAAAATCCTCGAAGTCAGAGCCATCTTTCTTGCTCCCCACTCACCCATCATACAAACATCAAACAGTACATGAGGGAGTGAAATAAAAAATAATCGTCTTCCAGCCTCACTCCCCAAAGATAACCACTATTAAGTTTCTTGTATCTCCCTCCATAAAGGTTTGTGGGCATATACAAATTTTCGTGTTATTCAATGTTCAATCCAAAGAGCAAAACTTAGAAGAAATATGGATTGATATACTGAATTTTAGATCATTTCTGGTTCAGGGAAGTATACAAATAAAATTATAAATTACTATAAAATAAGGGGTGTATGTAGACATTCCAAGGTAGATACAACCTGCCTCCATCTACCGCTCACATCCCCTCTGCCTCCCAGGACTCCAGCGAGTCCTGCATTTGGGGAGCAGATGCAGTGAGCTGGGCAGAAGCCGGGCGAGTCCAGCTGGCTCTACCAGGCTGGGTGTTCCCTGGCCAACTCATTCCACCTCTCTGGACCTCAGTTTCCTTTCCTACAAAATGAGAAGGTGCCCTCTAAGGTCCCTTTGAGAGTCCAGGATTGAAGTTGATAATTGAGTAATGATAAATACAATTAGGTACAATAAGGCCACAGTCTGAAATTGGTATCAGGAAGAAAATCACAGAGACAATCAATGTCACAGATTACCAGGAGAATATGGACGCAAATTAGATTGGAGCAGTCATTTTTTACCAATTTCCTGAGCTATAAATCATAGGAAAATCCACATATCTTGTTTTACCACAGAGGTGCACCAAGCAATATATGCTGATCTGGAAGTCATCTTAGGATCCATCAGCAACCCTTCAGAAGTAGAACCAACCACATTTACTCATTTCTCAGCAATGTAGGTGGCTTTCTCACCAGCCTCAGAGAACTCGTGAATACTTTTCCATTGTCAAGAGTCATAGATATGTTTAATTATATTCATTGGCCATAGGGTCACAACTTAAGTGTCTAGTTAACATGTTAAGTCTCACTTGCCACTTCAGTCACCATTAGCTGACTACCAGGGAAGGAAGGGGTCTTCCTGCTGGTCAGTCCACATTTGTTATTCTGTTCTGACCAGGTCCTTTATCAGGAGCACAGCTAGGGAGAGAGGGAAAAGGACACCATCACTGTTAAACATCCATTTGGCAATTCGACTGCAAGCTAACAATAGCAACACCACTAATAATGGTTGAAAATCCCTGTTCTAGGGCAAAGCTGGGAAAATGGAAGTGGTATTGCACAAACATCTTTGCCAGATGTTCTTGCTATTTCTCTCAGAGGCAGGAAAGAGAGATTAAAAGAACAAACCCTGGAGTTAGAGAGACATGGGTTCTGCCACTACCTGACAGTTGCCTAATCAATTTTGAGCCTCTGTTTGTTCATTTATTTAAAAAGAGATAAGACAAGGCAATATATGCATTTTGCTCATTATTATTATCATCAGAAACTGTGGTTTCCATGGGTTAGCTCCTATGAAAGACAGGATCCTTAAAAAACAATTACAAGTAAAACTGAGAAATCACACCCCAGTAAAGGAGCAGTTCCTTACCCGAAAGGAATTCATACAGCGAAGGGATGGGGGCAGCGC
The DNA here is from genome assembly GCA_031878705.1 of Tapirus indicus. NCBI lineage: Eukaryota > Metazoa > Chordata > Mammalia > Perissodactyla > Tapiridae > Tapirus > Tapirus indicus. The sequence goes on from CM062933.1 coordinate 9,886,248, forward strand.
GGCGTTATTCCTCGATAGCATCAGCAGCAGCTCCAGGCAGGTAGCAGAGGGCAGGGTTAGAGGGTGGACACTGAGGTCACTTTCCCACGAGCTGGCAAGACTGAAACACATATCGATATGTGCAATTTCATAATTGCATCTGGTCACAATTATTTCAAAAATCCGACAGAGAAGAAGAAAACTTTCAGTTGTGGGAGGAAAAAGCAATGTAGAAAAAATAGAAACAAAATTGTTGTCATACTAAAAGTTCAGAGTAAGTGTCTAAGACATTTTTATAGCATTTTTGGCATAAAACAGATGGATTAGGCAATTTTTTCAGGTCACCATTTCTTACTCAAATGAAGTGCAGTCTTACTTGTGAGGGACCTAGTGGGGGGATGACAGCTAACACAGTGAATGCTCCCTGTGTTCCATGCCCTGTTCTACACGGGTATCTTGTTCAACCCGCAGGTGGCCATGAAATGGAACTACCATGATCCCCATTCTGCAGATGTGGAAACTGCTTCTGAGCTGGATATGTATCTCCTCTAGTTCAGTGATTTTCAAACTTCTAAAAAGTGATGGAATCGTTTTATCAAAAAATCTTGTAAAAGCAAAGCTGCTCTGTTGGAAGGCTGGCCTCGCTTCATCTCCCAGAGCAGCCCTCGAAGCATCTCTGCTACATCCTGTGGGACCTATTTGAAAATCTCTTCACTTGAGAGATGAGGAAACTGTGGCCTGAAGAAGTAAAGATTGTGTGAGATGAGGTGGATGTTTAGAAAACAGTATCGCTGGGTCTAGAATCCTGATGTCCTGCCTTCTCATCTAGTACTTAAAGCAAAGGGAAAAATCAGGGAATCACAGTGAGAAAACAGCATAACAAGAAAAACAAGATACTTATGCTATCACCTTTTCTACTTACTTGGGTATTTCCTGCCTGTGCCCCAACCAAAGTGTCTCTTATCACTGTCCTAATTTTTAAGAGATATACATAAATATTTGCCATTTATATAAACTTCTCTTTGAAAAGGTACCTTCAACCAAATCCATGGTGAATTCTGAAAGGTTGGAGAGCATCAGTGGTCGAAGGCATAATGGATTTTAACCCCTTACATGATGAGTCAAAGCAGATGGTTTAGCTCTGTTGTCCATCAGGTTCTTAGCTGATATATTTCTTTGAAGCATTTGCCTACTGTTTGGACTGGAATAGGACATTATCCACTTTGCTAAAAAAATGGTCTGTTTTCAGCAAGGGCTCATCTGAGTGCCTTTTCTGTGTTTTAAAAATCTTTACTTTACATTGATTGGCTATGTTATTCTTTCTGTGTCTACTAATTATATAACATTCTCAACATTTCTATGGAATGGAAATAAAAATCTTGCTATCTTTGATAGAAGTCAAAAGTAGTCATAAGTGCATTGGCTGCAAGCTCATTCTCCCCACCTTACTTACGCCCTCCACAAACCACAGTCACTTTCCATTCTCTGAATGGCATTACCCTACATACCCTGTGTCTTGCTCACACAGTTTTCTGGGCCTGAAAGGCTGTTATCCTTCCTGGTGAACTTCTGTTTATTCCTGCAAGACCCACTTGAGTATCATTTCCTTAGAGAATCTTCCTGGTTCCCTTGTAAGAATTAACTTGTCTAATACCATACTTGCATCCATTACAACCCTTGCCACCACCCTACTTGGATTCTTCTTTGGGCTGCGTCTACACCTCTGACTCATCCTAGATCAGACACGAGCAACCGTCACCTATGGATTCCTCTACTTTGCAGACTAATGCGGAAATAAAGATTAGATTAGTGTTTTTTTTTTCCTCAGACACATCCAGGTATTAACCTTTAGTTAGCTAAAAGAAATATCAAACTCTCACTTACATTTGTATGTTCAATAAACAATTTAAGTTTTCAGATTTTATACCCTCCACTTCACCACCCACAATAAGGCTCACTAAAGCTCTTTTCATTGTGAATTTTTCTAAGGTGGCTTGAAAAGGTTTTCACTTTTTCTGAATTGGATCTCTTGCAGCAAAGGTCACTTGACACTGCCCTGGATTGTGAATGTCCCTTGGGAACTTACTGTGAATTCCCACAACCTAACCCAGGCCTGTCCTGCTGCAGACCTTCCATAAGGGTTTCCTGAGATGAAGTAACACTGCAACGCAGACTAGAGCCTATGGGAGCTCATAACTAAGGATCCTGCCAGAATAGAGATCATCTTAGAGGTAGTGTCATTTTTTCATCATTTTCTACTCCTCTTTTGGCAGTAACATATTTGCAAGAGAAAGGGGAAATGGCAAATTATACAAATAAATATTTTTAGAACAGAATTATCTTAGTTTATTATGGCTATAACATGCTCTTCATATGCATGCTTATATTTTGTAAGTCTTAGGCCTAAGGTTTCTTCTGACCATGGTTTATCCCCTACCTAACACATCCAGACAGTGGGCCAGGCACTCTATTTATAGCCATTGTCCCTAATCCCACAGCAGCCCTCATCCTTTTAAAGATGAGGAAACCAAAGGTCAGAGAGGTTACGTGATTGCCCAACATCACACAGCTAGTGGGTGACAGAACCAGGATTCACTCAGGTCAGCCCCAATCCAAAGCCTGTACCGCCCCCACCCCATACCACACTGATCACTGAGGACACTCTACATATCACTGAACTCTCCAAGCAAACCACGAGTAGGACCTTAGTAACCAAATCTGCTTACGCTATTTCTTCTGTATGTTAACTCTTTAGCTTGTAAAAGACACAGTTAAGAGTATTTTTGTTTTTCTGTAAGAAGTAACTTTATCCTTCTTAAGCTCCTACTTAGTAACAATGGACAAGGGAAAATACTCATAATGCCATGGTAAGCAAAACCAGTTTTGTGGTGAGAAAAAAGATTAGGAGGCAATACAACAAATATAAATGGTTATTTCCTTTAGAGTGAAACAATAACCTGTTCTTTACACTTTCTATTTTATGCTTTCTTATTTTCCAAGTGTTATTTTTATAATCAGAAACAAGTCAATGTTATGATGTTGATGTGCAGATAAAGGAATATTTAAATGCTGCTTAAAGGTGTCAACATGCTGCTAAATGGCTATGGTGTGATCTACCAAAAAAGATACTCAAATAGAAATTAAAATACATGAGCACTGCCTTGTCACTCATCAGCCAGTGATCTCGGACAGGCACTCTTGGACAAGCCTAGTTTCCTCATAAGATCCTGGAGTTCATACACAACCTACCCAATGTATCAAACCACCAAAAGTTACACAAAAGGATATTCTTTACACTAATGATAACCATAGCCACAAAGAGAAGATACAATTAGTTATACAAGTTAGTTATTCATCTCTCTATGTAATTACAAACAATTGCATGGTATGTAAATCCAACATTGGCACTTTAAATTTAATCCTTAAAGTATTCTGTGATTTAACAATTTTTATCCCCATTAAAGCTCAGAAGGGTGAAGAATGTTACGCTGATCACAGGGTCAGTAAGTGATGGAAAAGAAACTCAAGCATGATCCTCTCCATCTAAATCTCATTCTCTTCTTACTATACCATAAACAAGGCAGAAGTATATTAGATATTTTTGCACAAATTCTACCCCCCAAAGTTGAAAAGTCCAAAGGCAAATAATGGGGTAAATTTTAGATATCTTAGAACACCTCATTTTAAAATAATTTGAATAACCTTATTTCTGAAATTAGTCAACCCAGCTGGACCTAACATGGCTGAAATTCCTAATATTCATCCTGTCCTCCTTTTCCCACAATATATTTTTCATTAGCCTCAGGAATTTATTTATTTATTTTGGTGAGGAAGATTAGCCCTGAGCTAACAGCTGTTGCCAATCCTCCTCTTTTTGTTGAGGAAGATTGGCCCTGGGCTAACATCCGTGCCTATCTTCCTCTACTTTATATGTGGGATGCTGCCACAGCATGGCTCGACAAGCAGTGTATAGGTCTGTGCCCAGGATCCAAACCTGTAAACCCCAGGCCACTGAAGAGGAGTGCGTGAGCTTAACCACTACGCCACCAGGCGGGTGCCAGGATTTATTTTTTTTAATGTTAAGATTTATAAATTTTCTCTATAATTTTAAGCATATAAAATATTATTTTAATCACATGAAATCTCCATCTATGTGGACAAAGAAAGTAATACATGAAAAATGAAAATGCTTGTTTTGGAAAGTTAGAACTATGGGGAATTTTCCCCCAAACTTCAGTTAATGTTTTCATATTATATTTTTTTATTTTAGGAAGAAAGAAATAAAGAAAAGAGAACAAGAAGGAAAGAAGGAGAAATGGCCTGGCATACTTAAAATTCAGTTTATCTTAAAACAATTACCAAACTCATTATGTGGCATTTAGGGCATGTGTTAGATTAAACCAGAGGTGATACTTGAGACTATCCACCCACAGCCTAAATATCAATAAAAATTTCTGTTAATGATATAAACATTTTAAGAAACATTACAATAATCCAGAATTTAGATTATTTCTGGTATTTCCTATAAAGACATCATAGACTATTAGACTTAAATCAGTAATCCTTCACTATAAAATCCACAAGAAAGATACTTCAAAGGAAACAAGGAACTAAACATCAACTGAAACCTATTTCTGTGATTTTTTTTAAAGTACTGGGAGAAGAAAGCTTTCCTAGGAGACCAGAGCTGTCAGCCAGGTGACCTTAGTCTAAGAGACCAACATGAAAGCAAAGGACACACCATCCTTATTTCTAAACTTTTGCCTTGACAAAATTCCCTAGAGAAGCAACTATGGCCTATCTATTTTTAAAGAAGCAATGAGAAGGGTGAAAAAGTCACTTTCCATCACGTCTAACAAAAATGGTGAAATTGAGAATGAATCAAACACCAATCAATAACAAGAAAAGAACTTAAGAAAATAGAAAGGTGATACAGTCTTCTAGGAAACACAGAGGTTGTTTAATGTGACAGGCAAAAATGACAAACAGAGATGATGCAGCAACTCTGCCAAAAATTAAAATATTTCAGATGAGTCCAACGTACTATATAGAGAAGAAAAAACAATATGGTATAGGAGAGCTTAAGATGAAAATATTTATCTAAAATCTCAAGTTTCTCATATTTTAATAGTTGATTTGGACTCTTCTTTTGAACTCTTAGGTTCCTACAAGAACCTAAGAAAGCAAATAGCCTATTAATGATATTGAAATATAAGATTGTTTATACCTATAGATTTTGAAAATTCAATTTCAAAGCTATAACAATGATAAGCCCATCAATTTAAGCTCTCAAATTACCAAAACAGTCAAATGGCCACAACTCAGTGCTAGAATCATTATAAACACACAACTATTAAATACATAATTTGGACAAGGAATCAACATTTTAAAAATTCTTATGAACTGTCAAGAGCACAAAATTCTGCAACAATTAAGTCCACTCTCAGATGGTCTTCTCTTGGAAACTCATACACCCTTCCTTCACAAGAGGGCAGTTGGCGATGGTGTAATTTGGTTCAGATGAATTAGGCCTGGCCAATTTTGGTATCTTAGATATTAGTAACTGAACTGCATAACCCTAAGTCACAAGTGGCTCTCTCTGAATCACTAGAAGGCAAATCCCAGTGACTAAAAATTCTGTCCCTCCACGACGAGAGTTGAGAATCCAAATGCCAAGATCACTAACTTACTCATGTTCCTTGTGCAAGAGACCTTGATTTTAGAAAAATCTCTTCATGTTTAAAATTTTAGACCCTTTGTGAAGTCACATTTAAATGTAACTCTGGTAGAGGGAAAGCCCAGCTGGCCACACCCATGGCAGGTAGGCAAGAGAATCAATTTCCAAATTATCTTGCATAGAGAAAATTTATTTCTACCAACTTAAATTCAATTTCCCTGTAACAATTTGATTCATGTGTATCTTAATAAATACAAATAATAGAATCTATCAGGTCAGGCCAGTCTCCTAAATTTTATATCTATCATTTACCCATTTGCTGACCCTAAGGAGATCTGACTCTAGACACTGTCAAATGTGCTCCAAAGTTTTATTCAAAGATTTTATGAATTAAGAAGCATCCCCTAGAAGAGCATCTTGAGTCAAAGGGGAAAATAGTTGACTAAATTTTTCCAAGGCAGAACCAAATATTGTTAAATGGAAGCTTTTGGAACCTAAGAAGAATTTCATTGAAACCTCCAAAGGCCACGATTTTTTAAAAAAACTATTGAATACATAACTTCTCTTTCCTTGCGACCACACCCTTGAAATGAGCTATCTCTGATAGCTGGCTTTCACTATTCTACATTCTGTTCATTTTGGAGAGGCTACTTTCAATATTTGGTACCAAGGAATAAAAAAGACACTTAAAATGTGGGTAATCATCCCTGAACGGTTATGTGTGTATAAGTGGGGGGAGAGGCATATTAAATACGAGCTACTCAACAAATCGGTATTCTAGAAAAGTTTTAAAGTTATTCTCAAAAACTGGTGAAAGGTAGTTAAGCACCTGAACTTACCAGTGTTAGGAGAGCTAGAAAAGCTAACTTGTTCCGTTTTTTTTTTTTTTTAACAGCAATACATCATACTTTGAAAATAAAAATATTGTCATCCTCTGAACCAACTCATACTATAATGAGAAATTTTGGGTGAATGTTAAAATGAGGAAAACTTGCATTTTTCAGCCTAGGAAACAGGAAGAAAGCAAAACGATGTTTCTTGATAATCCAACTAAAAAGCTTATTTATTTTTTATTTTAAAATAACAAAAATATTTCACTTATAGCCAAAGTATTTTTTGCTAAATTATTGATACAAATGTTCAAAACATATAAATTTGCTTTAATTAGTAAAATAAACATGTATATCTTTCAGTGAAAGCAGCAAAATTATACTTTTGATACCTGAGTTCATCTTTTATTAACATCTCAAACAACATCAACAATTCTGCTTTCTAATTACTTACAACATTGAATTTTAGAAACTAGCAAAAATAAGTCACTGCTTCAAAGTAAGAACTCTAAAAATCAAGACCTAAATGATGATTGTAGATCTATACAGACATGGAAAGATAGTCACAATATTTTGACAAAAGAAAAAAAAATTAAAGAACAACAAATATACTAAAATTAATCTATGTGAAATTAAATTTTCTTACCATATTTTTCTGTACATAAAGAGATGTATGCAAGGAAGAGTGCCAAAATGTTAAAAGCAGTTTTCTGTGGAGACCAAGATTATAAGAATTCTGCTTGCTCTCTTCTGCTATATTTTCCTATATTGTTTCAAATGCTTACAATCAATATAACTATTTTGGTGATCATATAAAAAGCAAAGCTATTTTCATTTTGAAAATATATGAAATGAAACCTATCTTTGAATGTTTAAAACATTATAAACATTATATCAAGTGAAATTAGTTTTTTACGCAAGAAATCAAATCATCTTAACAAGTACCTTAAATCTTTAATTTACCTGCAACTAACCTAATCAGTAGTCTTTTCCATGAAAAAAGGTACTTGAGGTGGTAAATTTGGAATTCAAGATTTTATCCTTTACCTCACTCAAGCTGTTCTAGATATTAAACAATGGGTTGCCTACCAATTGACAAATATGCTGGTTGCCGTTAATAGGATTCTTTACTTAGATAACAAAGAATACAAAATAAATAATGCAAATGACTGATTACTTGAGATGCCTTGAGCAGGCATATTATCTATTATTAAGAGACGATAAAGAGAAGTTAATAGAATTAGGGAGCCTCTTTTTTTCCTTTAGTGCCAGGGAAAAAGCTTGTATCCAAGGAATATAAGGCAAAATTATTTCAGGTAATTTCCACGAACTTGGAATAAGGTAAAAGCCCATGTTATTTGCCTTAGCACTTTGTCAAAACAAAGCAGGGAATGTGGCTTCTTTAGAAAGTCAGTGTCCAACCTAACATTCAACCTAGCATCCATTCATATTTTTGTTATGTCCAATAAAATCATCATAATAGCCAATCTGCCTGGTGCTGTGATCCCATTAGGTCTTGCAACCTAAGCTGAGCCAGCTTAAGTCTAATCAGACCAAACAGCTGTTTAAACAGTTGGGTTTCTCCAAAATTAAAATATTCTATTCCTGACAGTTCCTAGCAACTCAACTGTTAAAACAGCTGCTCAAGTTGAAGAGTTAAAACCAAGTGTACATATAGTCTTCCTCCCATTTGCAACTGCTTTGAGATTCTTTTAGAATAGAAGTTCCTAAACTTAAGTTCACTTTGACATTTCCCAACCTGTTTAAATGTTTATACTTGTATCGCCTCTACCTTTGACCTTCAGCCAATATTTTTGCCATCATCATCTCTCTTGGTGTTTGCCCTCTGTCTCCTTCATACTCTACACCATAATTGCCAGCTGGTGTTTCTGTATTTCCCTCCTTAGGGAAATCTGAGTGCTTTACACTCTTACTCCTCTCTATTGTCTTGGAAACATTTTCACTTCCTGTGAAACAGAGGTGGTAACTCAGAAGTCTCCAGACTCCATTAAGGGATATATTATTTCTAATGACTTACATTAGTACTATTAAGGTTAACTGTTGAAGTAAGACCCTTAAAAACAATCCAAAAGTGCTCTCTGGCTAACGGTTTTCATTTTTGGTCACTTTATAAATGTCTTCAAAATTCTGCATTTGTCATTAAGATCTCATTCAGACATGTCTGTTTGTCCAATTTTTTATACTTACTCTGTAGCATAGAAACCTATTCAGCAACAATCATATTACCAATGAGTAAGAAGTTTTATCTGTCTATCCATCTCTCCGCCCAACCTGTCTATCCATGCATTAATCCACTTATCCACTCACTTTCTCATCTGATAATTTTGCCAACTGGACTGGACACACCCAAGCTAAATTGACTCTGATAAACTCTTAAAGTCTGCAAAAGATCCTGACCTTGCTTTTGTAACCTTTGCTTTCTCCCCTCATAATGTCCCCACTCCCTAAAATTGTACTGCATTACAGATAATTTAAAATCCTAGCTCCCAGGGTCTGTCTAAGAATAGATTTACTGCAGGACCCAGACTCATCAACCAGAACATACCTACAAAGAAGCTGAACATATTTCAAGATTGCAAAATTTTTCCTGCAGCAACTCTAGCTCTTCCGCTGGGTTATGTACCGAGTGATTCTGGCACATTAATCTTTGAAACAACCTCTCTCCCATGCCCCATGTCTCAGCAGGGGAGGGCAGAAGCCAAAGATATACTTCAACAAGTGCAGATACCGTAAATGAAAAGGTGTTCACAGACCTTGAACCGAGCAACACAGACTTGGGGCAGCTTGACTCCAATGGAGACACTGGAGTGCTCTGTGAAACAGGGCTCTGGGGCTAGACGTCATTTTAGTAAGTCATGTCAAACCCTCAGTTACCAGCATAGTGGAGCTAAGTTTTTTTAATTAGACGAGACTTTGAAATACTGGCTCTGCTGTCACTATCCCATTACCATAATGTTGGTGCTGAAGACACTAGCCCCAAAGTCTTCTAACTTTGTTTTCGAGTCAGTCTGCAGAACAGTATTCATTCTTCCAGCTTACAGTATTGTTAGGATCAGTTTTGCTTTACAGGGCGAAACGTAGAAAAGTTTTCATTTTTAATAAGAGCTTAGATAAATAACCCTAAATCCCAAAGGGCCTCGTTAAAGCAGCCTCATAAAAGTTTTACACTTGCATATGAGTTTGAAAAAAAATGTCTACCTAGCAGTTTGAGCTCCCGCTGACTTCTCTAGCCTTGGGGAAGTTATTGTTGAAATTCATATGTCTTGCTATTTCAGATGATTTAAAGCAGTCTATTATGATAAATCACCATGAAGTACACCAAATGAAAGACACTGTTCAAACAAAAATCTCAATTTTAAATACACAAAATACACACAATGCACTCATCCGTATGTTTAAATAGCATTAAGGTTCAGATACATTACTCATCTAACCACATATTTTATCCTCAGAGCCTAGGATGCAAAAACATATTTTGTACTAGGTGATCTATTTTCTCTTTCTTTTTTTAGGAGGTCATTTCAACACATTTTGACTCTACCCTGGAGAATTAAAGTCTGTGTGGAAAAGTTCCAACAAAATTGGAAACTAAATCAGTTGGAATAACAAGAACATAGGTAGTGGGCAATGTTAACATTTTATCACCTCCCTTACCAGACCCGGGAAGATCAAGACTGACATACTACATTTAAAAGGTGAAAGAATGATTGAAAACAGAACAGAATCTTGTATGTTCAAGCAATGAAACACTGGAGATGGCTTTTAAAAAATGCCTCAGTACCTAGCACACACCATCTTGCAATATGGTAAGTGCTTAATAAATATTTACTACATGAATTTTTTAAGAATCAGCTTATAGATCATTTTCTGCTATTTTTATCCTGTTACAGGATTATCATCATGACCTTAGGAAAAGTAACCAGGAATCTTGACCCAACTCTGAAAATGTGTGAGATTTCAACGAGAGAACCTCAGAGTAGACACTGACTTGAGGAATGAGGCCTGGCTGCAATATTCCTAACATGTGACTGTATGGCCTTCACTGGAAAAACTCCAGTAACAGGGAGATTCACTGCAAAAAAGTTCTTTAACCTGAGTGAAATCTACTCTCCAGAACCTAAGCCCTTCAGAAAATATCTAACACTTTCTCCTGACTTTTCTCTAAACATTCCCCATTTCCTAAACATTCCATTTCCTCATATCATATGGATGTTTCCCATCGTTGGTGCAGAAAGAAAATTTGCATAGTATCTTGTATGTTATCAGACTCTTTTACATATATTCATTTAGTCTTCATAATAACATAGTAAAATGGGGTTTCATTATGTCATTTTTACAGACAAGCAAACTGAAGTTCAAGAGGTTATATGACATGCACACGGTCTCACAGAAGAACCAGGACTCAAATCCAGTTCCTCTGATTCCCAAGTGTTTTCCACACACTTTTGAACCTCAGTCTCTTCCGCTGTAAAATGGGGATAATAATATTTGCCCTTTACGCCTCACAGGTTTCTTTTGAATATCAAATGAGATAATGTATGAAAAAAGCATAAAAGGCAGGTTTTTATTACTAAGATCATTCATATGCAGATCATCTCTGCTCTTTCGAGTATTTAATTTATGAATGGGAGCAGTCCAAGTCACAGGTGCAGTGGATATTACTGTCCTTTGCTTCCAGAAATCAAAGCATATGGCAACTAAATGATTGAGGAGTATAAGACTAACTCCTATAAAGATGTAGGAAAGTCAGTCATCTTTCAGAGTTCCGAATTCAATTAAGAAAGCATTTTCCTAGAAAAACAATTTAATTTTTGCCTGTACTGAACCCTTAGTACCCTGTCAGCTTTGTAGATTGTATTATGTTATGGATTAATAGATTTTTGTCGACTGGCCTGGAAACCTATTTGAACATTTATGACATAATTTCTATGAGAAACATCCTTCTAGATCTAAGGAAATGCCTTTGAAAGAAACTTTTAGAATACACTCATTTATAAGCGAAGAGCCTTTTTTTCTCTTTTGTTAAGGCCTATTAATGGTTTTCTAAGGCATGATAGGATATTTTAATATAATTATTTTATTCTCATTTTTCAAGGGGAATGAAGTAGTAGTGTATATTCTAGATCTAACTGAAGAATGGAGAGTTGATTTTCAATCCAAGTACATGTTACCAAGTGCTGCTGCAAGAACACCACATCAAGGCCAGGACTTCCTTTGTCTGATGATCGTTTTCTAGAAGGATGAACTGATAAACAGATAGGCAGCAACCTGTAAGAAACTGCCTTTGTTTCTCGATGAATATTATTTAAGCTAAATTTTTTAAAAAATGATTTGTCAAAAATTTGAAAGATATGCAAAGTAGAGAGAATAGGGTAATGAACACACATATCGCCATCACCCAGCCTCAACATGATCAAACCATGGCTAATCTTGTTTCAGCTATATTCCCCACCAAATTCCCTCAACTCCTGGATTTTTTTAAGCAAACTCCACAAATACTATCATATCATCTGTAAATACTTCAATAGTACTCTAAAAGATAAGTGATTCATTTAAAAATATCACATCCATATATTATCATACCTAAAAAAATTAACAATAACTCTTCAATTTCCTCCAATGTTCACATGTCCTCAACTATTTTAAGATTTTTTTTCAGTTTGTTTAAATTGAGATCCACATAAGGTCCACATATTACAACTGGTTGATAAGTCATGTTTCTTTTAATCTATAGGTTCTCCTTGCCTCTTTTTTTTTCCCCTTGGTAATTTTTTGTTGAAGAATCCAGGGTGTTGCCCTGTAGAGTTTGCCAGTCTGGATAACCTGATGGTATAATATAACAAGTTTCTGTCTTCTGAATTTCCTGTGAACTTGTAGCTGGATCTAGAGACATGACCAGGTTTGATGCTTTGGGGAAGATTATTTCATAGGTAGGATTACACACTTCTGTCAGGAGGCATAGAATCAACCCCACCCCTCATTCTCTTTTTGTGAGGTCAGTATCCACAGATGATCATTTCCAAGTTCCATTATTTCATAACGGGTCAGGAAACGGGTCATCCCAATTCTATGATTTCTTTTTCATTTATCAGCTATAATCCTTCTATAAAAAGAAGCATCCCCTCATCATCTATTTGGTTGCTTTGAGGTACAGTTCAGAGAGGAAAGGCAGGATAAATGCTTGATTTTTCCCCCTTTATCTTCCAGTTTTCAAAGCAATGAGATGGTTCACTAGTATCTTCCAAAGACGCTTCCAATAAAATTTCTTCCAATGAGATTTCTTCCAATGAAATCTCTTTTTTGACTTTTTTAAGGATCATTATGAACTCATGAATCTAAACATATGTGTTGCTTTGTCTTTATTACTAAGTTACAATTACTATTATAATTTGATACTCAAATTGACCCATCTTTGGCTGGTGGAGCCTATTCAAGTTGTCTCCTGAGTCCTTTTGACATGACCGTGATAATGTTTGGTAACTTCCTTTCTGTTAGAATAAGACATTACAAGTTCTTCTTGTACACTGCCTGCTACATACCTGGAATCATCCACTTGTGGTTGGAGTCCTGGTTGCTTTTAGTGGGAAATGGTATTTAGAAACCAAACAATCTGGGTTCTAGGGATGCATTGCCACTGGGTTAGTCAATGTTTTCAGGCCTTTTCAGTGAATAAAGCTAAAAATTATTATTTTTTTAAGATTAAAATAAATCATGCATTCATTTTAATACTTCTATTTCAAATCCAGGACTACAGAGTTTCATTTAACCTGATCAATTTTGCATCTGTATCTTCTTTCTCTCATGCCAAAAATCCCAGTTGTCATGACACCAACATACTTACTCATTTGACTTATCCTAAAATGCACATACAACAGTCTCAGTATATCAGTACCACACTATCACCAATAATATGATTATTGAAAAGGTTTTAAGATGTTTTTGTAGTCTCTTTCGTCATTAGGATATATCCCAAGAGAGATGTACAGTTCAATTACTGTTTTAAAGTCTCTTGGAGCACTTCCTCTACATGTGTTTATGTTACCAACTGTATACGCACTTAGGTTCACTTTTTTAGAAATTTCCTTTGGATTTTTAGAGATGGCTTCTTAAAAGCATATTTTGTTTTATAACTACGTAAAACATGCACTTGTTCCAAAGACAAATCTATGAAATCAGATAAATTTTTAAAAGTCTAACTTCTGTTCCTGTTCTGCTCACCACCTTCTCTTCCTCCTTTTATGTCTCTTAAATTTGATGGTTTATCCTTTGATTTTTTAAAAAAATATAAGCAAATATATTCATATTCTAACCATTCTTCAATATACAATAGCATACTGTACACATTTTTCTCCACCTTAGTAGTATATATTGATATTTGTCAATACTTTTTATAGTAACATGGCTCTTAATTGCAAGAATCTATCATAATTTATCTATTCAGTGCCCTACTGATAGATATGTGGGTTCTTTCATTTTGCTAACAGTACAAATAGTTATGAAAAGAATAGAATTGCACATATGTCCTTTCACTTTTAGCCAGTGTATCTTTGGAATAAGTTCCTAGAAGTGGGATTGCTCCATCAAACAGTAAATGCACTTGTAATTTTGCCAAATTCCTCTCCATAAGGACTGGACCATATTGCATTCCCAGCAATGAACGAGGTTTTCCATCAGAATGAGTTGTTAAACTTTTGGGTTTTCGCCAATCTAATAAAACTCAGGAGAGTTTTATTTTATATTTCTTTTATTAGGAGTGAGATTTAGCATCTTATCACCTGTTTAAGAGTTCTTTGTATTTCTTTTCCTATGAAGTATCTGTGAATATCTTTCCTCCATTTTTCTACAGGCTTGTTAGTCTTTTTCTTCTCTATTTGTATATTTTCATATATTAGGGTTATTAGCCTTTGTGGTTTAATTTACAAAGAGTTTTCATAGTTATTGTTTATCCTTTTTACTTTGTGTACTTTTTTGTACAAGAGTTTTATATTTTTGATGTTACGTAAACAAATTCATCACTCATCCTCCTTCTTGCTTCTAGATTTTGAGTCATAGAAAAATTTTGTCACTCCAAGGTGATGGAAGAATTCACCCATATTTTCTCTTTGTACTTATGTGCTTTCCTTTTTTAAACCTTTGATCCATTTGGAATGTATCCTAGTGTATGATGTAAAAATAAAATATTATCTTTTCCTTATATCTATCCCATTATCCCAACAATAATTATTAAAAATTCTGTATTTCCTCACTGATTCCTTTATTATATATTCAATTTCTATAAGAGATCAGGTCTATTTCTATTGAGTTCCAATGATCTGTCTATTCATGGTTCACTATTTTAATAATAGTAGCTTAATAATAGACTTTAATATCTGGTAGGGCTAGTCTCTCTGATTTCTTTTATTTTTCAGGGTTTTCCTAACTATTCTTGTTTGTTTTCAAATGAACTTTATAAACAACTTGTCTAGCTGAAAACAAAACAAAATCTGATGGTATTTTTAGTGTTACATTTTATTGGGTTTATGCTTTAATTTGGGTAACTGACATTTTTATGGTATTTAGCTTTCTTATCCAAGACTATGGTATATATTTCCATTTATTTAACATGACTTTTATAGTCCTTTTCAAGAGTGTTTTATAATTTTCCTCATAAAAGTTTTAGACATTTCTTGTTAAGTTTATGTATTTTCTCTCCCTCTTTTTTTTTTTTTTTTGGCCATTGTAAATGGGGTATTCTCTTCCAAAATATAGTCTAAGTGATTTTTCGATTGTATATTAAAAAACAATAGCCTTTATATAACTTGCTAATTTAATAAATTATCTTATTGTTTGTAGTAGTTTTTTCATGGATGCTTTTGGGTTTTCCTGATATATAATCATATCATCCTTAGAGTTTTATTTCTTCCTTTCCACTTCTTACGCCTATAATTGCTTTCTTTTGCATTAGCTAACATCTCCAACACAATTTTAAAAGTTTTCAAATAAATTAAAGCCAATGTTCAATCACACTAGTAATTAGAAAAATACTCTTTATATAACAAAATGTCAAATTGGCAAAATTAAAAAGTGTTGATGAGAGTGACGTCAGCATCATGGCAGAGTGGGCTTTTTCCCTAAACTCTCCCCTGCTAAGATACAACAAAAAGGTCATTCATATATCAACAGAGATCTTTCATGCTACACAAGACGTCTGAAGGACCCACGCAGCCTTACATCTGATGGCAGTGGTGCTGGAAGCCACAGAGGAAGTGGAAGGAGGTAAGAAAGGTTCCCCTTCTTCCCCAACAACAGGGACCATGAGACTGAGACCGCGCAGCTCTCAGATAGGTGGGGGAAGGGTGACTGCCACCTGAGAACCTTCGCTCTCCATCTTCCCTCACAGCCCGTGGGGAACTTTCACACTGCAGGAACGGAACAGTTGCAAGGGTGTCCTCATCAAACTAACACCCCAGGAGAGCAGATAGCGAGGGAAGAATGAGGGGCTCCTGGGACCAGGGAGGCGAAGGTGGGCGCCCCTCCTCCCCCTCAGTGTCCCAGCTCAGCCACGCTTGGCGCCTAGGCTCAGCCAGCCCAGTACAGCCCAGCGTCACACGGCGCTCCAGCCCAGCTGCACACGGAGCCCCAGCCCAGCGCCTCAGATCAGCAGTGCATGGCTCCCTAGCTCAGAGCCCCAGCTCAGCCACACATCAGCCCAGCAGCCCTTTAGTCCAGACCACCTGCAGAGCTCAGCGGGCGGGGGCAGAACACATAGCCATAGACCCCCACCTAGTGGCTGCAAGTGGAATCAGCGACCAGATATCTTCAGGATGAGGAAAAATAAAACCACTAAATCTCCAGACCAGAAGGAAAATGACAAGCATCCAGAAATCAATCCAGAAGGCACAGAAATTTATAACCTAAATGACAGAGAATTCAAAACCACTATCATATAAAAGCTCAACAAATTACAAGAGAATACTGATAGACAATTCAATGAAATTAGGAGCTTCTTCACAAAAGAGGTTGAAGCTATAAAGAAAAAACCCATCAGAAATATTGGCAATGAAAAGCACAATGGAGGAGATAAAGAAAAATCTGGAATCTTTAAAGAACAGAGCAGACAATATGGAGGGAAGAATTATTATTGATGATAGGAATGTAGAAAGGCTCCAGATGGAAAAGGAGAGAGAACTGAGAACTAAGACTAAAAAGAAAGGAAGAAATTCTCCGAGACATATCTGACTCAATTAAGAAATGCAACATAAGGATTATAGGTATTCCAGAGGGAAAAAGGAGCAGAAAGCTTGTTCAAAGAAATAATAGCTGAGAACTTTCCAAATCTGGGGAAGGAGCTAGAAATACAAGTGAATGAAATCAACAGATCTCCTAAATATATCAACAAAAAAGACCACCTCCAAGGTATATGGTTGTAAAGCTGGCAAAAGTTAATGACAAAGCAAAAATATTAAGGACAGCAAGAGAAAAGAAGATAACGTACAAAGGAATTCCAATCAGGCTCTTAGCAGATTTTTCATCAGAAACTCTACAGGCTAGGAGAGAGTGGAATGATATATTCAAAATTCTGAAAGACAAAAACTTTCAGCCAAGAATACTCTATCCAGCAAAAATATCCTTCAGATATGATGGAGAAATAATAACTATCCCAGACAAACAAAAGCTAAGAGAGTTCACTGCCACAAGACCCCCCACTGCAGGAAATGCTCAAGAAGGCACTCATGCCTGAAAAAAAAGACAGGGATATGAAGCTTTGAGCAAGGAGAAAAATAGGTAGACAAAATCAGATAAATTGCAGCTTTCTGTCAGAAGAGGTTAGCAAGCACTTAATTATAACATTAAAGATCAAGGGAAGGAAAACACCAACAATAAATACAACCTCATCACTTTAAACACAAAATCACAACACAAGATGGAATAAATTGTGACTATAATAACTTAGAAGGGGAAGAGGAAAGGGACAGAATTGACTTAGTCAAAGGAAATAAGAGGTCATCAGAAAATGGACGATCTTGTCTATGAGATATCTTACACAAACCTCATGGTAATCAATGAACTAATATTCAGAACAGACACACATATGATAAATAAAGAGAAAACTAAGAAAACCATCATACAGAACTACCAAACTGAATGGGTAGTCTGAAACACACAGGACAAGAAACAAAGCAAATGCAAAAGATCTGGAAAATGAGCAATAAATTAGCAACATTAAGCCCTCATATGTCAATAATCACTCTAAATGTAAATGGATTGAATTCCCCAATCAAAAGACTCAGAGTGGCTGGATGGATTAAAAAACAAGATCCAACAATATGCTGCCACCAGGAGACATATCTCAGCTCTAAAGACAAACACAGGCTCAGAGTAAAAGGATGGAAGACAATACTCCAAGCTAATGGCAAACAAAAAAAAAGCAGATGTTGCCACACTTATATCAGACAAGATAGACCTCAAGATAAAAAGGGTGATGAGAGACAAAGAGGGGTAATATATAATGATAAAAGAGACACTCCACCAAGAAGACATATCACTTATAAATATATGCATCCAACACAGGAGCACCAAAGCACATAAAACTATTAACAAACCTAAATGGAGATACTAACAATAACACAATAATAGTAGGAGACCTTAACACCCCAACTCATATCAATGGATAGATCATTCAGACAAAAAGTCAATCAGGAAATAGTGGACTTAAATGAAAAGCTAGACGAGATGGACTTAATAGATATATATAGAGCAACCAATGGGACACTGATGAAATTAAAGAAGAAATCAAAAAATATCTGGAGACAAATGAAAATGAAAATACACCATACCAACTCATATGGGATGCAGCAAAAGCAGCCCTGAGAGGAAAACTCATAGCAATACAGGCCTACCTTAACAAACAAGAAAAATCCCAAATAAGCAACCTTAAACTACATCTAACAGAACTAGAAAAAGAACAACAAACAAAGCCCAAAGTCAGCAGAAGGAGAGAAATAATAAAAATTAGTGCAGAAATAAATGGAATTGAAACCAAAAAAAGAGTAGAAAGAATCAATGAAACAAAGAGTAGGTTTTAGGAGAAGATAAACAAAATTGACAAACCCTTAGCTAGACTCATTAAGAAAAAAAGAGAGAAGGCTCAAATAAATAAAATTACAAATGAAAGAGGAGAGATTACAACAGATACCACAGAAATACAAAAGATTATAAGAGAATACTATGAAAAACTATATGCCAACAAATTGGACAATCTAGAAGAAATGGATAAATTCTTAGACTCATACAACCTCCCAGAACTGAATCAAGAAGAAAGAGAGACCCTGAATAGACCAATCACAAGAGATTGAAACAGTAATCAAAAACCTCCCCCCAAATAAAAGTCCAGTACTAGATGGCTTCTCTGGAGAATTTTACCAAACATTCAAAGAAGACTTAATACCTATCCTTCTCAAACTTTTCCAAAAAAAAGAGGAAGACGGAACACTTCCTAACACATTCTATGAGGCCAACATCACCCTGATACCAAAGCCAGACAAGCACAATACAAAGAAGGAAAACTACAGGCCAATATGAACATAGACGCAAAAATCCTCAACAAAATATTGGCAAACCAAATACAGCAATACATCAAAAAGGTCATACACCATGACCAAGCGGGTTTTATACCAGGGACACAGGGATGGTTCAACATCCACAAATCAATCAACGAGATACACCACATTAACAAAATGAAGACTAAAAACCACATGATCATCTCAACCAATGCAGAGAAGGCATTCGACAAGATCCAGCATCCATTTATGATAAAAACTCTCAACAAAATGGGTACAGAAGGAAAGCACCTCAACATAATAAAAGCCATGTATGACAAACCCACAGCCAACATCATACTCAATGGGGAAAAACTGAAAGCCATTCCTCTGAGAACAGGAACAAGACAAGGGTGCCCACCCTCGCTGCTCTTATTCAACATAGTACTGGAGGTTTTGGCCAGAGCAATTAGGCAAGAAAAAGGAATAAAAGGACTCCAAACAGGCAACAAAGAAGTGAAACTCTCACTATTTGCAGACAACATGATTTTATACACAGAAAACCCTAAAGAATCCATTAGAAAACTATTAGAAATAATCAACAACTACAGCAAAGTTGCAGGGTATAAAATCAACTTACAAAAATCAGTTGCATTTCTATATGCTAATAACAAACTAACAAAAAGAGAACTCAAAAAGACAATCCTATTTACAATTGTAACAAAAAGAATAAAATGCCTGGGAATAAATTTAACCAAGGAGGTGAAAGCCCTATACAATGAAAACTATAAGACACTAGTGAAAGAAATCAATGATGACATAAAGAAATGGAAAAATATCCCATGCACATGGATTGGAACAATAAACATAGTTAAAATGTTCATACTACCTAAAGCAATCTGCAAATTTAATGCAATCCCAATTAGAACCCCAATGACATTCTTCACAGAACTAGAACAAAGAACACTAAAATTCACATGGGGCAACAAAAGACCTGCATGGCTAAAGCAATCCTGAGAAAAAGGAACAAAGCTGGAGGCATCACAATCCCTGACTTCAAAATATACTACAAAGCTATAGTAATCAAAACAGCATGGTACTGGTACAAAAATAAACACACAGATCTATGGAACAGAATTGAAAGCCCAGGAAAAAAACCCACACATCTACAGACAGCTAATCTTCAACAAAGGAGCTAACAAAAACATACAATGGAGAAAGAAAAGTCTCTTCAATAAATGGTGCTAGGAAAATTGGACAGCCACAGGAGAAAAAATGAAAGTAGACCATTTTCTATTCGCCATACACAAAAATTAACTCAAATGGATCAAAGACCTGAAAGTGAGTCCTGAAACTATCAAACTCCTGGAAGAAAATATAGGCAGTACACTATTTGACATCAGTCATAAAGGGATCTTTTTGAATTCCATGTCTACTTGGACAAGGGAAACAAAAGAAAAAATAAACAAGGGGGACTTCATCAGATTAAAGAGCTTCTACAAGGCAAATGAAACCAGGATCAAAATGAATAGACAACCCACCAGCTGGGAGAAAATATTTGCAAATCATATATCCGACAAGGGGTTAATCTCCATAATATATAAAGAACTCACACAACTGAACAACAAAAATTAAACAACGTGATCAAAAAATGGGCAGAGAATATGAACAGACATTTTTCCAAGGCCAAAAGGCACATGAAAAGATGTTCAACATCACTAATCATCAGGGAAATGCAAATCAAAACTACACAAACTATCACCTTACATCCGTTAGAATGAGTATAATCACCAAGACAAAAAACCCCACAAATGTTGGACAGTTTGTGGAGAAACGGGAACCCTAATTCACTGCTGGTGAGAATGCAAACTGGTGCAACCTTTATGGAAAACAGTATAGAAATTCCTCAAAAAATTAAAAATAGAAATATCCCACTATTGGGTATCTATCCAACAAACCTGAAATCAACAATGCAAAGAGGCCAATTCACCCCTATGTTCATTGCAGCATTATTCACTATAGCCAAGAAGTAGAAGCAACCCAAGTGTCCCTCCACTGGTAATTGGATAAAGAAGATGTGGTATATACATATACACACACAATGGAATACTACTCAGCCATAAAAAAGACAAAATCGTCCCATTCGCAACAACACAGATGATCCTGGAGGGAATTATGTTAAGTGAAATAAGCCAGAGAGGGAAAGACAAACACTGCTGATTTCACTCACTTGTGGAACATAAACTAACACACAGAGAGAACTGTTTGGTGGTTACCAGGGGCAAGAGGGGATGGTGGGCACAAGGGGTGAAGGGATGTATTTATATGGTGACTGACAAACAATAATGTACAACTAAAATTTCACAATGTAATAAACTATTAAGACATCAATAAATTAAAAAAAAAAAGTGTTGACCATGATGTGAAGGGACAGGAATACTTATAATGCTGGTATGGGTATAAATTTATATAGTTACTTTGCACAGGTATTTGGAATTACCTAATGATACTGAAGATGTACTCTAAGACTTAATCATTCCTCTTCTTAGCATAAAGAAGACAAAAGCTCACACACGTTAACAAAAAAGATATGAACAAGAATGCTCACTGCTGCATTATTTGTAACGGAAAAAACTGAAAACAACTTAATGTCTACTGGAAAGATAATAGATAAATAAGTTGCGGTATATTCTGACAAAGGAATATTTTACAGCAATTAGAATGAATAAACTACAAGTATCAATATGCAAAAGTCTTAAAAACACAATGTTAAGTGTAAGAAGCAAGTTGCAAAAGAATACATGTAACATGATATCATTTACATGGAATTTAAAAATATAAATTAATAGCATATAATCTTAATCTTCATATTTAGTAAAAGTATGCATGGCAATCAATAGTATATAATTTTCCTATTTATAACAGTACAAATGGCAATGATAAACACCAAATTTCAGATACCACATTTCCTCTGGGGAAGATAAAAGGGGATGGATTCAGAGGCAACTTCAACTGTATTAATGTCTTATTTTTTTAAATTGTCTATCTATCTATCTATCTATCTATCTATTACAAATATGGCAATATGGTAAGGTTGGTTAAAAATGGGGAAGTGAGAAAATGAATGTTCCTTACATTATTTTCTATCAATTCAAAACAGTTCATAACAAAAAATAATTAATTAGATTATAAGCTTGGTCAGAACTCTTAGGAAATTAGCTAAAGGACTCTGAGAGACTGGTCCTCTTACTAAAGTATAAGATGTAGGAAAACAAATACTCTTTTGCTGACATAACTAGCAAGACAGACAGACCTGTAAACAGTTATCTTTGAACACAGATGCATGAATTTGGTGATCGCTCTGCCCTGCGAGAACATCACCCAGTGTTCATGTGAGGTATACATGAGGGTGTACTGGACATCAGGCTTGAGACTGAGCACCCGGGCAGTCCCAGTCAGCAGAAATGAGACGGAAAGACAGTACAAAACACTGACAGGATCAACTACATGCCATTTCCTTTCTAGATTTTTTCTAAACTTGATATTATTAAAGCTTGAGAAATGTCTTAGATATTAAAGGATAAACACTTAGCATGTTGGAATCAAAAGTGCAAACCAAAACCAGCTGTTGCCAGGAGATGAACTGCAAGAAAATAGATTCATGCCTGAAGTCGCAGAATTAGCCCAATACTAAAGTGAACATCACTTTTATCTGGAAGAATCAATCAGTAACTCTTAGTGACAAGAGAGTTCATGACACTATACAAAATGGAATTAGAAAGGAGAGAGACTAGAATCCAGCCCCCAAGCATCTTATTTCAAAATAACGTACGTATCACTTATAGATCAGGTTTAAAAGATTCTCTGGGTAAAAAAGAGAAATGTCAAGTCATTGAGACAAATACAGAGCAAGCAAGAGCTCCTTTATAGTTAACAAATTACAGCAGACCTCTCCTTCTTATGCCCCTCATGGCTGAAGAGACACGTTAGTTAGCAGTTCAAGGCCCCTGGAGTGTTCACCTCTGATCCAGCATCATCAACCCCTGCCCTCTGCTCTACAAATCTCATTTCACCAGGAGGCTGTCCAGATAGCCACTTCTTCCTTAGACCAGGACAGCAATTACTCCTATGGGTTTTGGAGAGTAAATGTTAATGTATTACTCACCTGTAAGACAGTCTGCTACATGACATGTAGGACATGCACTCATCAGTTAGAAAGATGCAATTCAGCTGCTGCTTTTTTGCCACAAGAATGCCAACCTCATCTCAGTATTCAAAAGTAAAGGTTAGCAAACTTCTCTGTACAGGGTCAGACAGTAAATATTTTAGGCTTGTGGGACATTGCTCACAACCGCTCAACTCTGCTGTTGTATGGCAAAAGCAGCCATAAACTATCTGTATACAAATGGGCGTGGCTGTGTTTCAGTAACATTTTATTTACAGGAGCAAGGGAGTGGGGTGTTCTGGATTTGTCCTGCTGGGCTGTCATCTGCCCACCCCTGATCTAAAGCAATCAAGCACACTTTGAAAGAAAACTGTCCTATATGACTATGTAAGTTCTTCTCACTTTTTAAAGTCCAATTCAATTCCCATCTTCATCAGCAAATATTCATCATTTACTTATATATATAAGAGATGTTTCCCACAATGAAACTTTTCTGTCTACTTCTCTGGGCCCCACTGCTCTATTTCCTCTGAATAAAAACAGATTTGTAGCCTTTCAGAGATTAAGGACTCCTCTTAGAAACTGATGAAAGCTTTGAATACTTGCCAAGGAAAATGCACACATTTTTTTATCCAATTGCATGCGGTGCAGAGATACCCTGAAATTCGCCGGAGGTAAGGGCAATATGTCCAAGGGCTCCAGGTTTCTGTCTTACTTCTTGAGTTAGCTATCTACTGCTGCATAACAACCACCCCAAAACTTGGCAGTTTAAAAGCAAACATCTCACCGTTTCTGTGGGACAGGAATCTGGAAACTACTTAGCTGGGTGGCTCTGGTTCAGGGTCTCTCATAAGGTTAGAGTCAAGATGCGAGCAGGGGCTACAGTCACCTGAAGGCTGGACTGAGGCCCCAGTGTCCTCATGCTGGCAGCTGGATTCCCCCAGAGCGAGTGGTCTGACACAGAGCAAGTGTGCCTTTTATGACCTACTCTCAGAATTCATACTCTGTCACATCCACTTTGTTCTCTTCATTAGAAGTGACTCACTAAATGCAAGGCCACACCCACGGGACAGGAGAATTAAGCTCCACCTCTTAAAGGGAGGGATAAAGAATTTGTGAACATATTTTAAAACCATCACATACTTTCAAGTAATCCAATGATACCAGAAGGTGGGACTATAGTTCATCTGCTTGGAATACCTCACTGTTCCTAGCACCACGCTCATTAAGCAAATACCTGACCCTGATCCATTAATACAGTGAGTTAGGCAGGGATCAGGTAGTTTTTCATAATAATACTGTGAATTTGGTAGCAAACCATTTTTAGAAATACCTAAACAGAATCTTTAGTTATTTAACTTTCACAAATAAACTTAACTATAAAATGAAGAATGGATGAGGATGCCTGAGCTATGCTCTCATGGCTTATAATTTTGGCTAAGGAAGATCTTATAAAAGAAAGTAAAAAGGATAAATTTTGATTTAGAAACAAGAAAGATTTATCATTTTGAAAGTTAAAAAAAAAAAAAAAGAACCAAAGCATAGCAATCCCTAACCAATTAAGGTTTACCTTCCAAACCGGCTGGAAAAAAAGCTATCTTCCCTTGAGCATTTCCTGAATTCCCAACTTTTGGAATTTCCCTTTTTAACAAGGCTCTGATTGTGTCTAAACCTGCCAAGCACACAGCCTCTGGAGGCAGAGCTGCCAGGCATAATCAATATGGTCACAGAGAATCAGACGTACAAGTCACATTAGCATGAATTAGTGTCACCACAAAAGCTCCAAGTGTATCAATAAAAAATTAAGATCTTCATGTAAAAAACAGTTGTTAAGTTAAAAAATTTTTATTAAATTTTCTTTTGTTTCAATAGATTTCAGCATAAACATGCACAGAGTTCATATAAATATTCAAGATGTCAAATAAGCCCTCCAACATTTATAGGTCCTGTCTCCAAGAGCTTTGGGATGGTTAGCTACCTCTCCATCTTTTCTCGCCCTGCATCAGACATGGCACCACGGTGAGTAATACTTGGCTGTGTTTACTTGCATCTCAGATCCAGTAGTTGTAATTCCTCACAGGCCAGCTTACTTCTAGCTACAATCCTGGGAAGCTGCACAGTGGACAGAGTCCAACATGAGAGGCTGGTGTGCACAGTGACCGCTGGACGTATTTTGTATTATAAACCATTACAGAGGTTACTTCCATTTGAGTCCTTTACTAAGAACTAACTTTGCCTTTTGGGTATTTATCATGCAGTCACCAGGTAAGTGGTGATGCTCTTCAAAAAACACAATACTAGATATAGATTAGTCTAATTCCTAGACTGTATGTTCTACAAGAGCAAGAGTTTTGTAGTTTTTATTACTAATGTGTACCTATCACCTGACGCACTATCAGTTGAATGCATGAACAAACAAATAAATAAATAAACAAACCTTCCACCTTATCTGTGTGTACAGTAGGGCAGGGTTCTTGTGAGTGTGTGTGTTAGCAAAATACAACTCATTATTTAAGTGGTTTAAAACAGATTAACCTTAAAATTGTAAACAAATATAAATTCTCCTATGAATTCTCTTCCTTTGTTGTGCAGGCACTCTTGGAAATGATCCACATGTGACCCCCCTCCTTCAATCTACGCCCCTTGCAGGAGGCAACCAAACTATACTTGGTGTACACTGACACCTACTGGCTGATGTAGGAAACGGCTTCCGTGTGTGTATATACATTCTCCAATCTCTTTCTTGAAACTCTTCTTTTCCAACTTGAGTTCAATTAAAATTAGGAAATCTCTCTTTCTGTATCTACCCTGCTCCATTGAGAATTAAGCTCTTGTGCAATTTCTCAAAAGTAGACTCTTTGGACCTAATGTTCCCATGAAAAGGGGTTTCACAATCATGTAAGATTCATAAGTGCTAAATAAGTACTACACATTACTCTAAGCAATTCACATTAAACTACAGAATATTAAGGTGCTGAGCAGTATAGCAGTAAAAATACCAATATACAATTTCACTGAGCCCACTGATTTATAAATTTGTTTAATAACAATTATAGGCAACAATTATTGCACAGTAACAATCTCATTCGGTATTATTTAATGACAGCATTTTTTATCTCCCACAGAAAACCTATTAATATCTTTTGAAATATATTTTGGGAAATACATTCTGCAATTTCCCACCTATCTTGGGCTGTCTCTTCTTCAACCTTCCGCCCACAGTATCTTTCCATCCGTTAATTCTCAGATCAAATGCTACCTTCTCCATGAAATTTTCCTTAATAGAATTAATCAGAAAGCCCCTTGTTTATGTCTATCGTAGGACATCACATATGTACCTTGTAGAGCTTTTACATAATTTGTCAGTTTCTAAGATTAACCATTGAGACTCTGGAAGTAAAAATTCTGCCTTATTTATATTTTTATCTTCTACATCTCTAAGCAGAAACTTTACCCACAGGAAGCCTAAGTGAATGTTGAACTGAATCTGAGGCTAAGCATTGCATTCATTAAATACTTACAGAGAAAACCAAGCCTTCAGTTTATAAGACAAACTAAACACAATAAAGAGCTTGAGATCACACTCTTTAAAATGCTTAGGGGCCAGCCCCGTGGTGTAGTGGTGAAGTTCTGCACGTTCTGCTTCAGCAGCCCAGGTTCATGGGTTCGGATCCCAGGTGCAGACCTACACCACTCATCCCTGACACATATAAAGTAGAGGAAGATTGGCACAGATGTTAGCTCAGGGTGAATCTTCTTCAGCAAAAAAAAAAATGCTTACAAGTGTTCCAAAGTCGTGGAATTGCAGACTGTTAAGTATACCTATCCCAAAAGATGAGGAAATTAAGGCCCAGAGAGGAGGTTGTAACTCGGCCTGGCAATGTAGGTAGTCAATGGAAAATGTGGGACTAGATTCTATGTCTGACTCCAGGCTGATGCTCTTCCCGTTATAAAATGTCAAATGTCCTCCTACAATTTCTAAGTGCCCCAGATGTTTCAGGTCATCTCAATATCAAATGCCCTAATGATAACCGCCCACTCTAGATATGGGCATCATTTCTGTGACTGTCTTATTTCAGAGTGCTGAAGTCTCATACCACGTAAGATTATTAAATTTAAGAAATACATTTCTAAAACTGCATCAAAGCCCATGCCCATCTTTTTCAATTAGAAGATAGCAGGGTCACTTTAATCTTGTTTTAGGTTCCCTCTACTCGTCTAGAACACATTTGCTGAGTTATTTGTAAAGTGACCTAATAATCTAAATATATCTATAAGCATCTTCAGAACTGTTTATGTAAGAATTTTGCAAAGAACAAGGCATTTCTAAACAATCTCTTACCCTAAAGTTCTGTTTTTGTTGCAGTTGGTTTTAAACACAGATCAAATGGTTTCATCAAAGAGGTAAAAAGTGGCCGGTAAGCCAAGGTGGATCTGGAGGTCTTACAATGACTAAATCAGTTACCCACACTGGGAAAAGCGTGGGATGAGTATATAAAGGGTGGAGTGAGTAGCTATTGGAATTAGATCCAAAGAAGCCTAGGAAAGCAAATCAAGCAGGAGATCTAAATGAGAGCTCCATATGGAGAATATTTTAAAAATTAAGTATTTGCAAAGGAGCCCAGCATGTGAGTTAAATATGGAAAAGAGAGGAACGGGGGTCAGCCCAAAACGGGCCAAGATGGTTTGAAGCCATTCGTGGGTACAGAGTGACATGGAAATAAACTAAAATGGGCTTGGGGGCAGCCAATTAAGACTGGTGTTTGTAATCAGCAGGGAAAAAAGAGTCGATATTGAAATTAGGTTTAGGCAGAAGCAGCCAAGTTTAGGCTTCATTAGGTAGGTAAAAAGAGTGGATTAGTTACTCTTACTTGGGGCCTTACAGGAGGCTTGATGGTACAAATCTGAAGAGTCCAAAAGCAGCGCTTAGTAAATAAATTCATTTCCACCACTATTTTTGCTTCACAGGCAGTGGTTTTAGATGCTAGTCTGTAAATACTGATATAAGAAAGACACATGGCAGACATAACCAAGGGTTTTGAAGACAGACCTGGTTTTGAATCCTAAGTCTACTACATCTTGGCTGTGCCTCATTGGGAAAGTAACCTTAGTTTCTATAAATGATGGTAACCACAGCACTTCCCCACAGAGATGTTATGAGGATTCAATGATATAATGTATTAAAAAGCTTAGCACAAGTCTGATGCATAATACAAGCTCAAATCAGTGATAGTTGATATTATTATTAGATCATTAAAACCACAATGTTTATCCTTAAATACTTAGAGAGGAGGAGGTTTATATCAAGCTTACAAAAAAGAAGAGTACACAATGCATAGAAAACATAAAACTATCACTCCAAGGAAAATAAAAGTGGAAATGGCAGTCTATAGTGTCTATATAAACCTTATTTGAACCCAGAGACACTTCTATTCAGAAAAGTCAAATATGCCTGAATAACTTTTCAAAGTTAACTTGAACAACCTAGCAGATAAAATGTCAGCTCTGCCTCCCAATCTCCCCCTTTTGGCCTTATTGATTTAGAAACAAACTCTGTGATAAAATTAGCAAGGTTAAGTCACTTCACCAGTAAAGGTATCATTATTTTATGTTGCTAAAAGAAGAAAAATGATGGAAATAACAGATGCTAAGGAAGTAAGATTTTTTTAAAAATCCAAAAATTCAGAGCCTAGAATAAGTTTCTATGTATTTATTTTTATATAATTCTTCAAGATGTAAGGAATAGTTTATTAATCATGGATAATAAAAGAAATTTTTATAGGTCTATTAATAAAGACCTTACCCCTGCAAGGATACTTATAAACAAAGACATGAATTTATATATTGATCCCTTTCTTACAGAAATATTACAAAAATAATATGGATATCGGTAGCAACGGAGAGCTTAGAGTCCTATGGGTAATTATATACTCTTAACAGAGACAATAAACTATATATAATCTGCACAGATGGGTGATTATTTGAGAAGTTCCAGAATTCCACTCTGATTGGACATGACAGAGCATATAACAGGCATAGAAGAAGGCAGGGCTAGGGTGCTTAAACTGGAGCCAGGCTGTAGAAGACTTTGTATACTAATCCAAGGAGGTAAAGATTTTGGGTACGTAAAAGGAAGCAGGGGAGTGATATGACTGGGATGACCAGGCTGGCTGCAGAACATAGGCTGTATTTGAGAGTTTAGACGGGTTGAAGAGATACTTATAAACTCCATATGAAGAGTGATGAACATCTGAACAAGGATGACAGCAACTATGAAGAGAAAAGAAAGAATAGATATGAAGGAGATTTTGAACGTACAATGAACTTGACTTCATAACTGGCTGGATGTGGGGGGAGTGGGAAACAATTAAAGGCCAACTTTAGGATGAACCTGGCTGACTAGGAAAATCATGATGCCATTGATAGAGATGCAAATAAGATGAAACATATGTTTGCCAGGAATGTTAATGAGTTTCTTCTACCTTGGACATATTGAATTTGAGAAGTCATTGGGATATGTAGCAGAGACAACCTAGACAAGATGTAGATGTAAGCAAAGAACTTAAGTGATAAGTGAGCCTGGAAATGCAGGCTTGAAAGCTTTTACTCAACAGAAATTAGAGTTTCTACCATGAGAGCAGATAGCAAAGGGGGAAAAGAAGTCAGGGGGAACACTCTGTTAGCGGGATATAGGAAAAAGTAGACATGGCAAGGGAGGAAGGGAAGAAGTCAACAGAAAGAGGAAAGGGAAGAGGTCAAAGAAGAAACAGGAGAATGCCAAGGCAAACACTTCCAAGAAGAAATGGTTACTAAACAGTGAATGTTAAGGATTGAGAAAAAGCAAAAGGTCTTGCTTACCAGGTCACCACTTGAGATCTTTGGATCAGCAGTTTCAGTAAATGATTG
Source organism: Tapirus indicus (assembly GCA_031878705.1). NCBI lineage: Eukaryota > Metazoa > Chordata > Mammalia > Perissodactyla > Tapiridae > Tapirus > Tapirus indicus. Next base: position 9,916,344 of record CM062933.1, read on the forward strand.
GAATAAAAGCATAAATAGACATGATACAAAAGCAAAAGCCTTCCAATTCCAATTTTAATTTTCATAGGATCAAAATTTAAACTCCCATATGTCACAAGACATAATAAACAAAGTTTTAAAAGATACCGGGTGGAAAAAGTATTTCCAACAGATAAAGGATTAATATTCACAATCTTTAAGAACTAATACCAAGGACACACACACACACACACACACAGGCACAAAGTAGGCAAAGGAGCATGAGCAGGCTCTTCACAGAGGAGGAATCTCAAAGGGCTAGTGACATAACGTAGTTCAACCACACTAGTAATTGGGAAAACACTCATTTAAACAAGATGCAACTCTATCAGACTGGCCAAAATTAGTAAACCCAATAATATCAAGTATGGAAATAGGTATGAGGAGAAGGGTAAAAGTGCTAACTAGAATGGCCTCTAGGAGAGCAAGTGGACAATATCTATTAAAATTTAAATAAGGACTTAAACAAAATTTAAGTAAGGACCACTCCTATCCTCCAATAAAAAGACCCAGAGCTCTCTTTATGGCTGATTCCAGGGCTGGGGCAGGGAAAATATAAGATGAGTCTGGAGCATTTTACAGTAACAGGAAGTAAGGTGATCAAAAATTAAAAGTATGGGGGCATGTCAAAGGGACACAGGAGCCAGCCCAAGAGAGCTCCCAATGGCCAAAGCCAGAACAACTTGGGCAAGAAAGTAAATCAATAACAAACAAATAAAGATCATAGAATCTATGACTCAAAGAGAATACCCCAAGGTATAAAACAAATATATATGAGTCCATCAGATAAAAATAATTGAATAAAAAAATAGGAGAGAAGAAAAAAAATCTTCCTTATGAAAAATTCCAAATATGTGTAGATACTACTCCCCTTCCAGGAGGTGGAGTTTATCTTCCCCCTCACCTTTGAGTGTGGGCTGGACTTAGTGACTTGATCCCAAAGAACAGAATATGGAAAGGGAAAAACAGTCACTTTACAGTGAAGAAACCTGGCCAGCACAACCTTAGCCAAGAGACCAAGGTGAACACTGCCATTGATGGCTGTGAATACCACGTACCCCTGATGTGATGTGATGGTATTCTCTCCAAAACCCATAACCTCAGTCTAATCAAGAGAAAAACATCAGACAAACCAAAATCAAGGGACATTCTACAAAATGCCTAACTAGTATTGCTCAAAACTGTCAAGGTCATGAAAAATAGGGAAAGTCTGCAAAACTGTTACAGACCAGAAGAGACAAAGGAGATATGATGAATTAATGCAATGTGGTACCATGCACCAGATCCTGGAATAGAAAAGGCACATTAGTGGAAGACCTGGTAAAATCTGAACAAAGCCTGGAATTGAGTTAATAGCAATATACCAATGCTGCTTTCTTAGTTTTTATAAAGGTGCTATGGTAATGCAAAATAACATTGGGGAGACTGAAACTGGGTGAAAGGTATGTACACAAGAGCCATCTGTACCATCTTCACAATTTTTCTGTAAATCTAAAACTACTCCCAAATAAAAAGTTTATGTTTAAAAATGTAAAATAAATATACCCCAGGAGGAGCAACTCCACTTCTTTCCATCCACTTTAAAGAACTCTTTGCAGAGTGCACAAGGAGGCACGTACAATGGTCTTCATTGAAGAATTGTTAGTAACAGAGAAAAATTTTAAATAATTGTAATAGAATGACCAAAGAAACCATGAAATACCTACATTATGGCTTATCAGACAGCAGTTAAAAAATGAGAGATATCTATATGGATTGAGAAGATATAATGTTGAGTGAAAAAGTAAATTGCAGAAGGATACTTACTATATGGTAAGGAAGACATTTATAGACATATGTCCATGCTTAGTTAGATAAAGTCTGGCAAGATACACAGCAACCTGGTGACAGTCGTGACTCACAGAGGGGGCTGGAATTGGAGATGATGGCTAAGGGGATTTGTGCTTTTTGTACAATGTAGAAATTATTCTACAAGAAGAATGCCTTCATCATTTACCTGGGGAATTAGGAATGATTAATTTTTTCAGGTGGGGAGACAATTTTCCTCTAATATAGGCGAGAAGGTGGCTAGAGGAAGGTTCTGGCAGTTGATGATATGGCGCAGTGACACAGAGGGCATCCCACGGAGACCAGCAGCATGGCTGGAGACCCTTGGCCTGAAGCCTGCCTCGGTCCCTGAAACAAACACTTGCTCTCACAATGGTTGTTACAGTAGCAGTCAACCTTAACAATGAGGAGGCCAATAATGTAATGTTCAATTTATCTTCGTTTTCAACAGAGGTGCAAGCACCTGGAGGGCTCTTGCAGCCATCTGGATAAAAAATCCCCAAGTGATACTGAGAGAAACTGACTTCTTCCCTCTACTCCAGCTGACCTGAGAATCCAGCGTTGACTTTTCACCCCCAATGTCTAGAGTAAAGGCAGAACCAGCCAGGACCATCGCAGTTGCTTTACATGACAAAGGTCAAACTAAAATTCTGGCAGACATGAAAGATTATGCACCTTTTCCTTTATACTCTTTATCCCACATTAGGCCAATAAATTTCCTTACAAAATGGGATTACAAAAACCATATGGAAAATCTTGAAGAAAATTTAACTCAGGGCATATGTTTAAATAAGTGCTAAAGCTCCATTTAAAGTACTATGATTTTCCTCAATATATTTTAAAAAGATCATTTCCCAACAGTAATCTAGTATTTTTAAAAATAACATTTTGAGAAGCTTTAGATGTATAATTAAAAGTTAAATTTCTTCTCTTACCACAGCTAAGTTTGCATAAATGATTGGAAGCTATGGTCCCTTTCTAACCCTCCATCTTCACTAAAATAGGCCACTTAGATTCTGTAGTCCATCATTTTAATAACACAATACAATACTCTCTGCATCAAGACAACAAAACTTTAACCCTGATGAACCCAACTATCTGCTTTCTCCTAGCTTACATTCAAGGAGATGACAAGCTGGAGAAAGTCACCCCATAAGAAAGATTAATATCACTATAAATTCATGATCACAAACCTCAAACAGGCAATGAACAATGCCTACCAATCCCACACAACTCACCCACCTGCTTTCCAAAGCCCCATTTTTTAATCTCCTCCATTCTCTTCAAACCTCCAACTGTCCATAACACCCATCTCTCTACCTCTTATGCTTCTTCCCCATCACTCCTATTTTACAGGTGAAATAGAAGCCATCAAAGGACGAGTGTCTCACCTTCCCAAAACCTAATATGCAAACCTGTTCCATCCTCTCCAATTCTGGTCTCCTTCCCTCCTGCTACAGAAGGGAGCCATCCCTGCTCTGAAGGCTAGTTTCTACATCTGAGCTTGAGATAACAGCCCCTCCTATCTTGTCAGAATCTTACCTTATCAGTCATCATTTCTTTCTCATGTGTAATCAACCTCTTCTCACAGGATCCCTGTGTTGGCTTTTAAACGGGCTCAAGGGGGCCTAACCCCACCTGCCTACCTTCAGTCAGCTCCCCATCCTCTTCCTACCTCTCCTTCCCTTGAAAGTCAAACTTCTTGAAACAGTTGTCCATACTTGTTTTCTTTGTTACATCACCTCTCACTCATTGCTCACCCATTCCAATCCAGTTCCTAGCCCAGTCACCCAATAAAACAATCCCTGCTAAGGTCACTAATGACCTTTGTCATTTTAATCTAATGGACATTTTACATTCAACATCTTACCTGACCTCTCCACAGCATCTGACCACTTCCTCCTTCTTAAAGTACTTCCTTCTCTTAGCTTCTATGAAATAATACTCTGCTGTTTTCCTCCTTCCTCTCTGGTCACTCCTCCACCTCCTTTCCAGGCTCATCTTCCTTTATCTGGCCAACACATGTGGCAGTTCTTCACCACTCAGTCCTTCTATCCTCTCCTCCTAAACAATTTCACACATGCCCTTGGCTTCAATTATGACCAATATGCAGATGACTCAAGTTCACAAATCTAGCCCAAGCCTTTCATCTGAACTCCAGGTCTATATTAACTCTATTTGCTATATTGCTTGAATGACTCAAATGCACCTCAAACTCAACATATATAAAACTGAACCTTGGGGGCCAGCCCTGTAGCCCAGTGGTTAAGTTCAGCACACACAGCTTTGGCAGCCTGGGCTTGGTTCCCAGGCACAGACCTACACCACTGGGTGGTGGCCATACTGTGGCGGCGACCCACATACAAAATAGAGGAAGACTGGCACAGATGTTACCTCAGGGGGAATCTTCCTCAGCAAAAAAAACCCACTGAACCTCATAATCTTCTCCCAAAACTTGATTTTCTTCCAAGGTTATCTATCCCAGTAAACATTGGGTTCATTCCCCAAATCCAATCAATCACCAAACACTGCAATATTACTTACTAAGTATCTCTCAAATCTCTCTCAGCTACCGTCACCCACTATAATCATTTCTCTTCGGCTTCTGCAATAGCTTCCTATCTGATCTACCATATCCAACTGTTCTCTAGATGGCTACCAGAATAATCTTTCTGAGCCATAAATTAAAACATCTCACCCTTCTCTCTGGATAAAACATTCAGTAGATTCTTACTGTTCCTAGGATAAACACAAAGACAAAACTCTTTAAAATGCCCTTTAGGATCTTGAGTTGGTCTAGGTAGGCTCCTCACTGCCCTCTCCCTGTTTCCTTCTCCAGTATAGCCACCTTGGCCCTCTTCCCATCGCTTGTACTCACTGCTGTCTCTCTCATCCCAGGTCCTTTTGTGTTGCTTTCTTCCTTGCCTAGAGACTTCACACAGTTAACTCATTCTCATCCTTCAGACAGCAGCCAAGCACCAGTTCTTCCTGGAATCTTGTCCTGACCTGGCTGGTCTCCCTGATTGGCTCTCATAGTACCATAGCTCTCTTCTCACAGCACTGATCAGTTGCAACTTTGCACTCATTTGTCTTTCCCACTAGACGCTAATAAGGTCTACAATGCAAGGGAGCCGATCTCTTTTGGCTCAATTTTGTATTCCCAGTACCTAGCACAGTAATATGCATTTAATAAGTATTTGTTGAATGAATGAATGAGAATCTTCAATACCTGAGGTTGAAAACTTTTCTGTTTAATTTCCAAATTCAACAGATTCTTGAAATCCAGTCTCTCCTGTCTGGGTCCACTGAAAATGCCTTTTTCCCTTTACATATAAAATACCTGAAACAGCCTTGTAGGATGAATCCCTAGCTTTCGCTTCTCTCCAATACACACTATCTACATAAAGCTGATAGGATGCTGGAGCAACACGTTATGGGCAATCAAGATGGGTACTAGGAAAGAGAACCAAGTGAAAAAAGAAACTGCACAAGAAGAGGGAAGGTTGAAACCATTCCATATGAGGATGTTTAGCTTTGAGGAGGGAAAATCTAGGAGTGAGTGTCAGATTATCTGAATATCTGAAGAGCTGTCATGTTCAAGAATCAGCAGATTAATTTTTTTTTTCGGGTGAGGAAGATTGGCTCTGAGCTAACATCTGTTCCCAATCTTCCTCTTTTTGCTTGAGGAAGATTGTCCCTGAGCCAACATCTGTGCCAATCTTCCTCTATTTTGTATGTGGGACACTAGCACAGCATGGCTTGACCAGTGGTGTGTAGGTCTGTGCCCAGGATCTGAACCCTTGAACCCTGGGACGCCGAAGTGGAGCACGCAAACCTAACCACTATGCAACCAGGCCAGCCCCAAGAATCAGCAGATTAATTTTTGATAGCTCTGGATGAGAAATCTTGGGAGGCAGATTTCGGCTCAATAAAAGGAAGACCATTCTAACAATTAGAACTATCTCAATGTGGTCGATTTTGTAAGTAGTAATTTTGCCATGACCCAGTGGATTCAAGCACAGTCTGGTGAAATGCACAGGTCAGAGAACAGTGGTTCTGAAACATTTTTGTATCAGCTGTCAAATAAATTTTATTCTTCAAATAAAAGCTTCTGGGGAGAACCTAATATGCTAAACAGATAAATGGGAGCATCTCTGTGGGTAGAAGACTGCCCCCTCTCCCACTCCAAACTCTGCAAGCCACACGCCACTCCATCAGCAGCAGCCTACTGGAGCTCCCTAGAATCCACTCTATGAAAACTCCCTTGCTTTCCCTGCCCAGCCCTTTTCAGCTTTTACTAGGGTCGGGGTGGGATGGAGGGGAACAATTCCTATACCTTTTTTCTATTTTCTTCAATTCAGCTAATGAATACTGTTTTCCATGAAAATCTGTTCCTCAGCATAGATGCAGATTTTGGTCTTTTGAAAGAGTTTTTCTTTGTATATTTACCACATTACCTTAACTATAAATTCCTTTATGAAAGAAATCTTTGCTGTCCTGCTTTGGAATCACAAGTATAGCAGGAGGTAACAAAAACAGGAAAGAAAAACCCAAACCTTTCTGATGTGAAAGGTTAAGGCAACTACTTAAGGTCTGACTCATAAAAATACCTAACACATGATTAAAAAACACAGAAAAGTGAAGAAACAATTTCATATATACATTCCACTTTCTTCCTTTATCTAATCCCAGTCCCCTCTTCATTTTTATCCTCATGGATCATGACTACACTTGTCTCACATTCTTTCATCAGAAGAAGGAAACCAGATTCCTCCCAAGGAAGTAATCCCAAGAGATGAATTGCTTTTCACAGGAAACTTGCTTTGATTGGAATCTCTAGGAAATAACTCTCATTATATATTATAGTCTTAATTTCTGTATCTTGTTTAATGATTATAAATGAATTCATGGGTAGTATAGGAATTACAAATAAAATAAGTGAATTTAGGCCACTGTACTTACACAGTCCACTCAAAGGAGGGATTTTTTTCCAATTACAAATCAAAGAAATGTGTGTTCAACTTGCTTCACAATGAAGAATGGTCTCTAGATGGATAAGTCTTGGTGATAATATGGTACCAGCAGACAAATCTGTGAAAAGTGCTTTCCAAAGAAGCATTTATAGTTTCCCAGAGATATCTGATTACTTTCCTGTATCTTCAGATTAACTTCCTTTCAGTGGATTCCTGTTCTAAGAAGCTAAGGCAATGGACTTCTAAAAAAAAAAAAAAAAAATCACATTTGTATTCTTAAACTCTGACCTATAAGATCAGATATGAACATAGTATAAATCAGAAGTTTCTGCTACTGATGTTACATATTAAGATGCATAAATATTCACTGAATATAGGATAGTAAGCAGTATATTTTGGGGAGTAATCAAAATGCTGACACATTCAAACTACTAGGGGAATTGCTCTTGAGGAAGAATATACATTTACAGAGACATTTTCAGATCTCCTAAAATTTTACGGTTAAGGAACTACATGATATAATGGAAAAGCACTGAATTTGGAATCCTGACAACCTGGCTATAATTCTGGCTCTATCACTAACTAACAAAGTGACTAACTGTACTTATTTCTCTTACGCTCCTCAGTTTCTTCCCTCAGAAAATATAAGACTTGGACATTCATATCTGAAGTTTAAGTTTATCATACTTTGCAAAGTCAATCACCCTAATTGGAATGCACTGACAAAGTGTCACCCTGTGACTCCCACATGGGGAAGTAGAAGACACTTGAGATGGTTTAATAAAGTGCTCTTTAGGGGTTAGTGACAATTCATTCATTCACTTGCTCATTCATTCATTCCATCAACATATTCACACACTATCCAAATAAGTTAATGTAAAGTGCTTTAGCAGGTTATGTCATTATAATAATAGGTCCTGATACTCTGCTGGATATAAAATTAGCATAAATTAACATTAGGTTTGACTCATATTTTTATTGATCAAAACAATAAATTCCTCTAAATCTCAAAAACAGCTAATTTTATTTCCAAAGTATTTCAGGCGGTGAGTCTCTGCCACATCAGGTGTAAAGCATCAAAATTAAACAGAGTCTGGCCATGATTTCTTGGATATGACACCAAAAACACAAGCCAAACAAGTAAAAATAGACAAACAGAGGTACATCAAACTTAAAAACTTTTGCGTGTCAAAAGACACAATCAACTGAGTGAAAAGGCAACCTGTAGAATAAGAAAAAATATTTGCAGGTCATATGTCTGATAAGGGGTTAATATCAGAATATATATTGGGGCCGGCCAGGTGGCGCAGCGGTTTAGTTCGCGCTTGGCAGCCCAGGGTTCGCAGGTTCGGATCCCGAGCGCCCGCCGATGCACTGCTCGTCAGCCACACCGTGGCGGCGTCCCATATAAAGTAGAGGAAAGACTGGCGATGGATGTTAACTCAGGGCTGGTCTTCCTCACAAAATAAATAAATAAAAATAAAAAAATAAATAAATAAATCTGGAGGATTAAGAGGTGGAAAAGATAGAGAAAATACATGTATATATAAAAAAAGAATATATAAAGAATTACTACAGGGGCCGGCCCGGTAGCGCAGCGGTTTAGTCCGCGCTTGGCAGCCCGGGGTTCGCTGGTTCGGATCCCGGGCGCTCGCCGACGCACTGCCTGTCAGCCATGCCGTGGTGGCGTCCCATATAAAAAAAAGTAGAGGAAGATGGGCACGGATGTTAGCCCAGGGCCAGTCTTCCTCAGCAAAAAGAGGAAGATTAGCAACAGATGTTAGCTCAGGGCTGGTCTTCCTCACAAAAAAAAAAAAAAAAAAATTAAAAAAAAAGAATTACTACAATTGAACAACAAAAAAATCAAATAACTAAATTTAAAAATGGGCAAAAGATGGGAGCCATCCCGGTGGCATAGTGGTTAAGTTTGTGTGCTTCGCTTCAGTGGCCCAGGGTTGGCAGGTTCAGATCCTGGGCATGGACAGATGCACCACTTGTCAAACCACGCTGTGGCGACGTCCCATATAAAGTAGAGGAAGATGGGCACGGATGTTAGCCCAGGGCCAGTCTTCCTCAGCAAAAAAGAGGAGGATTGGCAACGGATGTTAGCTCAGGGCTAATCTTCCTCACACACACACAAAAAATGGGCAAAAGACTTAGACATTTCTCCAAAGAAGATTTACAAATGGTCAATAAGTATATACATGAAGTATCGAAAGTAGTCAATGTTATGAACTGAATTGTTTCCTCCCAAAATTCATATGTTGAACATGAATAGAGTTAGGGCTCTAACCTCCAATGTGACTGTACTTGGAGATAGGGCTTTTAAGGAAGTACTTAATAAGTTAAATGATATCATGAGAATGGGGCCCTAATCTGACAGGACTGCTGTCCTTATCAGAAGAGGAAGCGACACAGATCTCGATCTCTCTCTCTCTCTCCACGCACAAAGAGAAGAGGTCATGTGAGGACACAGTGAGAGGGCAGCCATCTACAAACCAGGAAGAGAAGTCTTACCACAAAGCAATCCTGACTACCCCTTGATCTTGGACTTCCAGCCTCCATAACTGTGAGAAAATAAATTTCTGTTGTTTAAGCCACCCAGTCTGTGGTATTTTGTTATGGCAGCCTGAATAGAATAACACAGTCAAACTCAGAAAAACGAAAAATAGCATGGTGATTACCAGAGGCTGGGAGAAGGGGGAAAAGGAGAATTGTTGTTTAATGAGTATAGAGTTTCAGATTTGCAAAATGAAAAAGTTCTGGAGATCTCTTTCACAACAATGTGAATATACTTAACATTACTGAACTACCTGTACACTTAAAAATGGTTGTACACTGGTCAATTTTATGTTATGGGGTTTTTACCACAATTAAAAAAAATTAAGTGGAATTTCAATTTTCCTGCTGAGAAAAAAAAGACAAAAAAATACTACTTCACAAATAAAAGCAGCTACTAATTCTATTTTATGCATATGAAATGTAAAGGGGTATGCTTTATATGTGTTTTTATTTCATTAGAAAAGGCAATAATGATGACTATCAAGACAAAAACAACACTTCTACTATTTTAGAAGCTTTTTTTGTGTGTGTGAGGAAGATTAGCCCTGAGCTAACATCCGTGCCCCTTCCTCCACTTTATATGGGACGCTGCAATAGCACAGCTTGATAAGTGGTGCATAGGTTCGCGCCCAGGATCTGAACCTGCGAACTTAACCACTATGGCAGCAGGTGGGTCCCTAGAAGCAATTTTTACCAATATACAACCAACAGAGAAAAACCTAGTTAGTTTATAAAATTTAATCTCTAAATTCTACTAAAACTAAGGGTGAATACAACATATCATGAACATTTCCTCCCTCAATTGCAAGAAAATACTGCTATTAATAGTAGAACATGGAATAGTTCTCCTCAATCCAAATTCTCCAGATTCCTAAATTGGATATTTTATCTTTTGAAAAAGGTGGGAAGAACCACTACCAATACCAGGACTCACGTAACTTACACAATGACTTATGTAACTTACACAATGAAGAGAATTCAATTTAGCTTAAAAGAAAACCCACTTATTTACACTTTCATGGTTACATTCCCCTAAGTCCTTTTCTCTTGAAAATATGAGAACAAAGAACTTGATACCTATGAAATTCTTCATCATTTTTTAATAAAAATAAATTATTCTTTATGTTTCCCTAATAGAAAAGGAGAGAAGTATAACAATAAACATTTATATTTTACCACTTATTCTGTTTATTCTAACACCGTTAACGTGGGATTTTGGCTCATGCCACAGTAAATTTCTCTTATTTGCTGGCCTAAATACAATTTCAAGAAAATTGTGGGCTATGACCTCAAGAAGGAAAAGGTAGACCCAGCTTGATTTCAGAAGATAATTCAGAACAGGGTTTCTCAACTTTGGCCTTATTGGCATTTGGGCCAGATAATTTTTTATTGTAGGGGCTCCCCAATGAATGTAGATGTTTAAGAGCATCCCTGACTCCACTTACTAGATGTCAGTAGCCACCCCAAGTTGTGATGACCAAAAATGTCTCCAGACATTGCCAAATGTCCCCTGAGGGGCAAAATTACCCCCAGTCTAGAGACTATGGGGCTACAGGTGAATTGATGAATTAGCAGAATTAAACAGCAGAAGTTAACTTAGAGTCCAAAGCTAAAAAGTTAATATTTTAGGATCTAAACTCTGATAAGCAAACTAAAGAATGTGAGTTGTAGGATAACCGTGAACCAGAGGAGAGGGGGTAAAACAACAATAGACTTCAAAATATTGAGACGTGTGTCCATTGCTAGAAAGAAAGAACATTCTAAAAATTTTTCATGCCACTTTTTTGTGTGTGCTCAAGGAAATAAAACCATAGTTACATTTGCTATTTTCCTCTTTTAGACTGCCATCTGGCAATCTACACTTTGACTAGAAAAAAATTCTAGCCGATTGGACTAAAATAGTTAATGCACCAAAAATATGCCAGAGAGTCTACAGTTTTGCTCAGTCATGCCCCAAAAGAAAGAAACTAATGTCCTCAAAAGACAAAAGTAAATAACTCACAAATGCTTACCCAACTTTTGAAATTCCCTTCCTACCTTTGGAGGGCACAGAGTCAAACAGTAGCAGGAGGAAAAGCACAACAAAAGTAGTTACATACAACAGGCAAACTAAAGGAATCAAACTCACTTACTGAATGTCAACTTGTCCCCAAGACATACAGAGTTAAAAAAAAAAAAGAGTCCACTAATAAATACAGCAGAACACAATTGACTGCAGGCATTATATTTCTAGTGTCATAGGGATTTGTTAAGAATGTATGAAATAAGGGGACAGAAGCACTGAATGTCTGTAACACTCCTCAAGAAAGGCAGTGCAAATATTCTTTATAATAATGAATACAAGATTCACCACCATAACTGAGTCTACTATCACTTCCTTTTTCTTAACACCTAAAAGTTGTCAAAAAAACCCCAAAAAACAACAACAAAAAAAACTGGCACATCGAGACTAGCACACCCTCTGAGTTCTCTTTCACCAATCCATAAAGTCAGGCTATGGCGACAATAACCTACAGTTAACAACAGATGAACAGTAATCATCAAATACAAAGATAAGCAGAAAACCAAGTACCATTCATTTAACAGATGCTTTGTTAAATGTAAACATAGATTGTGTGTTTTGAGCACTTCTACAAGTACTCACCTAGATACAATAATGAGCAAAACAGACAAGGTCCTGGCTCACATGGAGTTTACATCCTAGTGCAAGAATTCTACTGAAATCATCAAACATTTGGGGTAAGCAACACCATGAAAAAGAGTACCAAACTCAACTTCTCTTTTCAACAGGACAAGAGTTAAACACCCAAAGGAAAAGACTTAATAGAGAAAACAGAAGACTTTAAGTACAATTAGTATTCCCAGAGATTGAGAGAATATCGCATCTATGAGACAAGAACAGATGATGACATAAGAGAAAATTTTGAATAAACACATTTAGACACATATCTATGAAATTTTAGAAAACCGAAGACAAAGAGAAAATCCTAAACGTTTTCAGAGAGACAAAATAGGTATAAGACATTTTCAGATATTCAAGAATTGACTCCAGTCCAAGTTTAAAAGAACTATTAAAGAGAGTACTTCATCAAATCAAATAATGGAACAAAGAATATTGAGTGAAAAAAACTGCAAAAAGATACATACAATACTACTTGCAAGTATTTTTAAAACATATCAAACAATACTACATATTTTCATAGAAATAAATATACAATAAAAATATAAAAACATTTATGGTCATGATGCATGCGTGTAAGTAAGAAGTAAGCACATAGGTAGGGATTTGGCTTAATACTTCTTTAGGACGAAACACAACTACCATCATCAGAATCACAAATGATCTCAACGTAAGGGAGAGAGTACATGAGGGAGGGAGCAAGAGAAGAAATGTGAAACCTTACTAAGAGTCTTTTCTTGTTCTGGTGAGAGTATGGATACTAATTAAATCTAGATATTGATAATAAAAAAAATAAGCTTAAGTATGTGTGTTAAAAATTTAAGGTTAACCCCTAAAAATCATTTTGTAATAGATATTTATACTTTCAAATCACCAGAGGAAAGAAATGACAGAAAAGGTAACCAATGTAAAAGAGAGCAGACTAAATTCAATTACATCAATAATCACAATTGTGAATTATTTAAATTCTCTATTAAAATATTCAGATCTTCACATTGGAGTTTGAAAAGATCCAGCTACAAGCAATTTATAAGGTATACAATAAACAACACATACATCTGAGATAAAACAACACAGGACAGCTGAAAATAAAGAAATGGAAAAAGATGTAACAAATAAGCAATTTTTAAAAAGGAAAGGAAATACAGCAATATTAACATCAGGCAAATTAGAATTTAAGAAAAATACCATCAAATCTATTGATAAAATATGTAATTAGTCAAGTTGTCACATCACAAACCTTCATGTACCTAATAACAAATACATATAATCGTTATTTATATATATATCAAAATATATAATACAAAAACTAATACCAAATCCAGAAGAAAATGACTTTTCCATAATCATAGTGCGAGACATACATCTTTTTCAAAAATTCACATTTCAAATAAAGAAAAAGATGATTATAAAAGATTTTAATAAACTTGACTATATAAATCTGAATATATAAAGGTCATACATACATACACACACACTAGTCAACAGAGAATATAGCCAATGAACAGCTTAAAAGTTGACTGTGTATTAGGCTACATACACACACACACCCACACCCACACTCACACACACACACATACAAAACCTCAGCAAAGTCCCCGAAGTATCAAACACATAAGTCATATGCTCTGATCCTGCCTCAATAAAACATAAGGAGTCAACTGAGCCTGTTTCATTTAGACTCACATCAGATGGACAAAAATCTAAACGGCAGTTTGGGTAACGGTGCAGAGAAATGGGCATTTCAAGAAACTTCAGGTGGGAGTATAAATTTGCAATGCCTTTTTGCAAAACAATTTGATATGATTTATCAAAATTTTAAATGTCATACCTTTTGACTCAGCAATTCTACTTCTAGAAATCCCTCTTACAAAAATAGCACACAAAATCACAAAACAAATGTGAAACAATACACAGTGCAACACTAATTACAGCAGCAAAAAAGTAATAACCCAAATTTCTATCAATAGAAAAATGGTTAAATTATTTTCATTGTATCCATTTCACATTTCATAAAATCCTAAGCACTGACATGGAAAGACTCTCCAAGACACAGTGGTGTTTCTTTTTAAAGTGTAAAAAATACACATGTATTATTCAAATTATATTAAGATGAAAATAAATAGAAAAAGGAGAGGAAGAACACACAGCATACTTTTTACTTCTGGAGAGAGGCATGATGGAGAACTTTCATATTTTACTTTATGTATGTCTCTACTGGTTGAATATTTTATGATTTGTACTGCTTGTATGATTCAAAAAAGAAAAGAGAAGACAAGCAATAATTTTTTTAAATTTCTTATTTACCTCCCAGAAAAAGACTAGGATCGTTCTGTTCTGAGTACAAATTTGATCAAACTCATTTGAGAGCATAGGACAAGTACAAACTTCCAATCTGTTTAAATAAGAGCACTTTCTGTTTGCTCTGCCAGAAATGCTCTTCCCTCAGATACGGCTCACTCTTTCACTTCCGTCAAATTTTCCACTTAAATATCATCTTATCTGAGGAACCTTCCTTGACTCTTCAATATAAAATGACAACCTCCTACACCCATCCTACCACTCCCCAACTACTTTGCTTTGCTTTATATTTCACTAGAGTAATTTAACACCTGTGTCTCAGTGTCCTTGTCCCTAAAATGGGGGTGATAGTTCCTACCCCACAGGGCTGCTGTTAGGCTTAAATGAGCTGGAAGCCCTTGGCAGAGTGCCTGACTCAAGGTAGGAGCCATACGAGTCTTTGATTTTTTGCCTGTTTTGTTTTTGGTCTGCCTTCCCCATATTAGAATGACGACCCCAGGAGGCAGGGCCTGCGCTTTGCTCACTATTACATCCTGAATGCCTGGAAAGTGCTTATCAGTAAATATTCATAGTTGTTGAAGCCTGATTTAGTACTGCAGCCATATGTACAGACAGCTGAGATTACAAGAAAAAGACCAATTATTTTCGGTAAAAGCAAGCTTTCTGAACATAAGCATGAATCATCTGTAATAATTCAATCTACTTCGAAAGCATAGTATTTAGCAGTGTGACTCCTAGAAGCTTCAAGCAGGCAAGTGGTATGGCACCATTTGATTCATTAACTGCTTAACACCAACACGGCCACAGAAACTACAACACAGCGCGGCATGAGGAAACGAAAGCACAACCTACCTTTCATTCCTGCTTTGGATGCATGGCTGGTAGAGGACCTTGACAGCATTCCAGGCAGAAGTGGAATCTGCCTCCAATACATCTTCCAACAGGGGGAACTTTTTGATGCTTTTGGAATTTCCCAAAGATTCAATCACCAAACTGTCTGAGTTTAAAAGCCATAGCTAAAGATATGGAGAGAAAAATCCAAGTATAAAGATATCACCATCCTATCCATACATCACACCACCACTCAGAAAAACCAAAACTATAAAAATACCAGAAAAAAATATAGGAGAACCATGTATATAACTTTTAAGTAGGGTAAGCCTTTCAAAGTACAACATTTGGTAGAGCCACTGACATCACAAAGTTAAAAAGAAAAGACAATCAGCTAGGAGAAAATATTTAATACATATATAACAAAGCTATTATCTATAATAAATAGAGCTCATAGGAATCAATAAGGGACAAAAAAAAAACAACCCAGCCCAATAGAATTACAGGCAAAGAATATGAACAGAATTAACAGAAGAAATAAATGATAAACAAACATATATATAAATGTTAGTATAGCTAGCAATAAGGAAATGTAAAATTTGTGGGCCATCCTTTTCACTTATCAGATTGGCAAATACAAAAAGACTGATAATACGCGGTTCTGAAGAGGGGTGTGGAATGGGTATTCCCAAATGCTGCAGACGAAGTGTTTGGGGACTGGGATGCATGGGATTTACTGAGGAGCTCAGCTGGAGTCTGGCTTCAGCCTGACCCCACAGGGAGCTCTGGAGCATGAATAGCACTCATACAGTCCGCCCCACCTCAAGATAGGAGATCCCCACATTTTGTACCCCAGGATGAAATCATTGGCCATGGGCTGACCAAGGCAGGGGTCGGGGACAGTAGGGGACAGGCATCTTTCTGGGCAAGGCGGCATCTGTCAGGTAAGGGCAAGTCTTGGAAAAGGGGGCAGTCACGAGCCATTAGCAGCCCACACTCTCAGCAGCTGAGAAATGGGTGCACCGGCTGAGTAAAGGGGACCTGGGTGGGGCCAAGAACGTCTCACTGTAAGGATGAATCAGTACAACTTTTGGGGAGGGTGATATGCGTCAGAGTTTAAACTACACACATTGTAATACTGCATTAGATTAGAAAGATCTGTTTCCAAAGAAGTACTAAAATACATGTGCAAAGATTATTTTCATTGTAGCACTGTCTTTAACAGCCATACAATAGAATTCTAGTCCTTAAAGAGTCCAATCTATATTTATACTAACAAAAAACAATCCTCATGATAGACTGTTGTGTGAAGTAAGCATGTTGAAGAAAAATGCTAATCACATGATTCTGGTTTTTTCACAACCAGACAAATACCCCTTGGTGTATATACATTTAGTGGTATACAGACAGGAAAACAAATGGTGAAGTACACATATCAGTCTGTTAATAGTGTTTATCTTCAAACAGTATGATATCGCAGAGCAGGAGAGGGGACAAGATGAGGGAACTACCACTTCTTTTATGTTCTGCATGTTGTCTGAATGTGTTTCAAGAATGTATTATTTTTATAAAAAATAAATTTTTAAAATTTAAATATATATTAGTAGCAGGTTTAAAAAGTTCCTACTCCTTATTTTTAACTCAAAAACCTTGCAATAAAAGAAAATTAAAACTGATTTCAGACTACGATTATGAGGTACACTTAGTATCAACTTAGAAAATATTTCGGCTTGTGGTAGAAATTATCTGGAATTAGAGAAGCATGAGGTCCCCACAATGGATGGCCAGCTACAAAGCCACAGTGAAGAGCTGCCTCAACCCCTCCCTCCTCCAGCTACCACGCATCCTAGCTTATGAGTTCCTTGAAGGCATTTTTGCTCTACCTTGAACACCTAGAAAAGTGCCTTTCAAATAAGAAGTGCTCAAGGTATATTTACTGGTTGAATAAAACAGATGTGGAGGCAGAGAAGAGATGGCCCTGATTCTTGGATTTTCACATAACGGTCTCAAATTCTTTTCTGCAGAACATTATTTTTGATAGAAGCAGTGTAACATTAGATGCTTGTGGTACATGTAGGGGATGATTCTGCTAACTGCAGAGGCTCTTCTCCAAAACCTGTCACTACTCCTCACACATCAAAGTGTTGAAATTGGGATCTCAAAGAGACATCTGCACTCCTGTGTTCACTGCAGCACTATTTACAGTAGCCAAGAGGAAGAAACAATCTAAATGTCCACAAATGGATGAATTGATAAAGATAATATGGTACATACACACAATGGAATATTATTCAGCCTTAAAAAAAGAGATCCTGTAATGTGTGACGATACAGATGAAGTCTGGAGGACATTATGTTAGGTGAAAATAAGTCAGACACAGAAGCACAACTACTGTATGATTCCACTTATATGAGGAATCTAAAACAGTCTAACTCATAGAAGCAGAGAGTAGAATGGTGGTTGCCAGAAGCTGCGGGGAGGGAGAAATGGAGAGTTGCTAATCAAAGGTTAGCAGTTTTAGTTAGGCAAGACGAATAAGTTCTAGAGATCTGGTTCAATACTGGGCCTATAATTAACAATACTGTATTGTGCATTTAAATTGTGAAGAAGGTAGATCTCATGTTAAGCGTTCTTATCACAATTTAAAAAAAAACAGGAGCAATAGAATATATTTTAAACATAAGAGCATCAAATAAGAAAAAAGAAATAAGAGAGACAGAATTGTGTTATACTGACCAAGAAAAGCCATTAAAAACAGAGTGAACAACCTTATTTTGTGGTGTGAACTTCTAGAGAGCAAGAATCAGGTTTGGTTTCTCCCTGTAACCCCAGTACCTAGCACACAGAGGCATTAGATCATTTGTTATTAAATTAAGGGAGTTTGATTTATGAATTAAACTATTATTAAAAATTCAATTTTTGATCATTTATTTTCTAGACCTGAGAATTGAGAAAAAAAGAATGACAAAAACTAAAGAATTTCTGAGACCCTGGATTACTAAACTACAAGAAGCTGGGTGAAATAATTTCTTACCAAGATGTACGTTTTGCCGTTGTGACCTTGAACACTGAATCTAAAAGTGCTTCGAGCAGAGGAGAGTTCCACCAGACACTGGGCAATAACGCTCTGGACAAACCGAGACCTGTTTGAACAGAAATCAGTTTTCACAATGTGCCTCTCATAATAGCTCTAACGGGCAAGATGAGCCAAAAATACCCCAGGGTACCTAAAAGGCATGTGTATGCCAGACTTTTCTATACACTGCTCATTCCCTCACAATCTGTGCTAATGTGGATTTTAATATATTTTAATGTATCTGTGTTTGCTCCATTCTTCTTATCACCTATTCTCCAACCCTTAACACATTTTCCACCCCAAATCTAACTGTTCCCCCCACTGAACAAAAAATACTGTTAGACAAGTCAATATTTCATTTGTGCTGCAGCACATTAAACAGTGAATAGCTAAATTTAAAGAGGAGGGAAATTCCCTCCAAACATTAGATAGTATTGTCTACAACGTTTTCCATTTGGATCCCCTCAAAGTGTCAGCTCTGAGGTACAGAGCTGAAGTATTTACAAAAGGATAAAGTTCAAGGTTGTAATCAGATTGCCATAACTTTTAGACATCAATAAATAAACACATACTATAGTTAACTTTTGTTTGCAAACTAAAAAAATTCAAAGAAAAGAAACACTAATGGATTTAGTGGCTAAGTACCTTTTTAAAAAAAAAACACAGGAGTCATTTGAAAATTGACCCATGTTTCAAATTTTAAATAAATCAAATTAAAACCAGAAAAAAATATTCAAATACCTATTTATGATTAGGTTATAAGATATTAGATATCTGGCACATAGAAAGAAGCACAAAAACCTTTCAGAATTAGAAGATTTATATGAACACTTTTATCTATACCAATATGTAAGCAAACCATTAATAAGTCCTCAAGTCTTTTATATGTGTGGTTTGGTTCAACTATCTAAAACCCTTTCTCAACGACTTTTATTTTTCCTTTCCAAATAGAGGTAGAAATAAAAATGAATTTCCAAATAATTTGCTATTTGTACCTTGGTATGATGGGAAAATTTCTCTCAGATGGCTGAATAATTATCTCTGTCATATAGAACTTAGTGGTTTCTAGAAACAAAAAATAAGAAAATTAAAAACCTCCCCAATACACCAATATTTTTATTGTGGGCATGTTGGTCTCATACTATGACATTCCAAAGTAAATATTCGATACACTGGTAAAATTAACATTCAGTAAACTTTTCAAAAAATGATTTTGTTCAAGAAGACAAAGCATTGATGACTACAAGGAGGCAGTCTTGAGACTTCAGAGAGTTTGGTGTCCTTACAAAAGAGCACGCCCCAAGTGAATCTGGTGCAGCAAAACTCTGCTCACACATATGGAAGGTTATAAAATCAGTCATTTGATTTCCTCATTTCTACAGAGTAGCCACTAACCTAGGAGTCACTGAAAAAGGCTTCTTTTTTAATGCTGTCAAAGTTGGGTCTTTTTCCTTGAAAATATCACATTTTTTAAATTAATTGTTTTTATTGAGGTATCATTGGTTAATAAAATTATATAAGCTTCAGGTATACGTCATTACATTTCAACTTCTGCATATAGTACATTGTGTTCACCACCAAAGGTCTACAAGCCATCCATCACCATACACATGTGCCCCTTTACCACTGCCACCCTCCCACCACCCGCTTCCCCTCTAGTAACCACCAATCTGTTCTCTTTATCTGTTTGTTTATCTTCCAAATATGAGTGAAGTTATATGGCATCTGTCTTTCTCCATCTGACTTAAATCAGTTAGCATAATACCCTCAAGGTCCATCCATGTTGTTGCAAATGACAAGATTTCATCTTTATTATGGCTGAGTAGTAATCCATTGTATATATACATACCACATCTTTATCCATTCATCAATAGATAGGCACTTAGATTGTTTCCAAGTCTTAGCTACTGTGAATAATGCTGCAATGAGCACAAGGGTGCATATATATTTTCGAACTAGTGTTTTCGTGTTCTTTGGATCAACACTCAGAAGTGGAATAGCTGGATCATATGGTAGTTCTATTTTTCAATTTTTTTGAGGAATCTCCATACTGTTTTCCATAGTGGCTGCACCAATTTACATTCCCATCAGCAGTACACAAGGGTTACCTTTTCTCCATATCCTCTCCAACACTTGTTACTTCTCTTTTTAATAGTAGCCACTCTGACGGTCTGATATGATTTCTCATTGTGGTTTTGATTTGCATTTTGCTGATGATTAGTGATGTTGAATACCTTTTCAACAGGTATTGTTGGCCTGTTGGCCATCTGTATATCTTCTTTGGAAAATGTCTATTTAGATCTTCTGCCCATTTTTCAACTGGGCTGTTTGGTTTTTTTGTTAAGTTGTATGAGTTCTTTATATATTTTAGATATAACCCCTTATCAGACATATGATTTGCAAATATCTTTAGGGTGCCTTTTCATTTTGCTGATAGTTCCCTTTGCCACGCTAAAGCTTTTTAATTTGATGTAGTCCCATTTGCTTACTTTTTCTTTTGTTTCCCCTGCCCGAGGAGACAATTCCAAAAAGATATTGCTAAAACTGATGTCAAAGAGCATAGGTCAGTTATGTTGTCTTCTAGGAGTTTTACGGTTTCAGGTCTTACATTCAAGTCTTTAATCTATTTTAAGTTAATTTTTGTGTATGGTGTAAGATAATGGTCTACTTTCATTCTTTTGCATGTGGCTGCCCCCTTTTCCCAACACCATTTACTGAAGAGACTTTCCTTTCTCCATTGTATGTTCTTGGTTCCTTTGTCGAAAATTAGCTGTCCAGAAAGTGTGGTTTTGTTTCTGGGCCCTCATTTCTGTTCCATTGATCTGTGTGTCTGTTTTTATGCCAGTACCAAGCTGTTTTGATTACTACAGCTTTGTAGCATATTTTGAAATCAGGAAGTGATGCCTCCAAGCTCTGTTCTTTTTTCTCAGGATTGCTTTGGCTATTCAGGGTCTTTTGTTGTTCCATATAAATTTTATGATTCTTTGTTCTATTTCTGTGAAAAATGTCATTCTGGATTCTGATGGGGATTGCACTCAATCTGTAGACTGCTTTAGATAATAATTTTAACTATATTAATTCTTCCAATCCATGAGCATGGAATATTTATTTCTGTGTGTCTTCTTAGATTTCTTTCAACAATGTCTTATAGTTTTTAGTGTACAGGTCCTTCACCTTCTTGGTTAAATTTATTCCTAGGTATTTTATTCCCGTTGTGATCGTAAATGGGGCTGTATTCTTGATTTCTCTTTCTGTTAGTTCATTGTTAGTGTATAGAAACACAACTGATTTTTGTATGTTGATTTTGTGCCCTGCAACTTTGCTATAGTTGTTGATTATTTCTAATAGTTTTCTGATGGATTCTTTAGGGTTTTCTATATATAGAATCATGTCCTCTACAAACAGCAAGAGTTTCACTTCTTCCTTGCCAATCTGGATACATTTTATTTCTTTTTCTTGCCTAATTGCTCCAGCTAGGACTTCCAATACTATTGAATAAGAGTGGTGAGAGTGGGCCTACTTGTCTTGTTTCTGTTCTTAGAGTGATAGCTTTCAATTTTTCACTGTTCCGTACAATGTTAGATGTGGGTTTGACATGTGTGGCCTTGATTATGTTGAGGGATTTTCCTTCTATACCCATTTTATTGAGAGTTTTTATCATAAATGGATGGTGAATCTTGTCAAATGCTTTCTCTGGATCTATTGAGATGACCATGTGATTTTTACTCTTCATTTTGTTAACGTGGTGTATCTTTTGCTAATATTTTGTTGAGGATTTTTGCATCTACGTTCATCAGCAATATGGGCTTATAATTTTCCTTTTTTGTGCTGTCTTTGTCTGGTTTTGGTATTAGGGTAATGTTGGCCTCATAAAATGAGTTAGGAAGTGAGGAAGTTAGGAAATGAGTCCCTTCCTCTTCAATTTTTTGGAAGAGTTTGAGAAGGATATTAAATCTTTGAATGTTTGGTGGAATTTACCAGAGAAGCCATCTGGTCCTGGACTTTTGTTTTTTGGGAGGTTTTTGATTACTGTTTCAATCTCTTAACTAGGGATTGAAACAGTTATTTTTTATTATTTATTTATTTACTAGTTATTCTGATTCTCTATTTCTTCTTGATTTAGTTTTGGGAGGTTGTATGATTACAGAATTATCCATTTCTTCTAGGTTATTCAATTTGTTGGTGTATAGCTTTTCATAGTATTCTCTTATAATCCTTTATATTTCTGTGGTATCAGGTGTAATTTCTCTTCTTTCATTTCTGATTTTATTTGAGTCTTCTCTCTTCTTCTCTTAGTGAGTCCAGCTGAGGATTTGTCAATTTTGTTTATCTTCTCAAAGAAGCAGCTCTTAGTTTCATTGATATTTCCTACTGTCTTTTTAGTCTCTATTTCATTTAGTTCCACTCTGATTTTTATTATTTCCTTCCTTCTACTGACTTTGGCCTTCGTTTGTTCTTCTTTTTCTAGTTCCATTAGGTGTAAGGTTAGATTGTTTATTTGAGATTTTTCTTGTTTGTTCAGGTAGGCCTGTTATTGCTATACACTTCCTTCTTAGTGCCACTTCTGCTTTATCCCATAGATTTTGAAATGTGTTTTCATTTTCCTTTGTCTCCAGATATTTTTTGATTTCTTCATTGACCAAGACACATGTTTGTGATTTTTTTCAGCTTTATTCTTGTAGCTGATTTCTACTTTCATACCTTTGTGGTCAGAAAAGATGCTTGATATGATTTCAGTCTTTTTAAATTTATTGAGACTTGTTTTGTTTCCCAACATATGGTCTATCTTTGAGAATGTTCCAAATGCACTTGAGAAGAATATGTATTCTGATACTTTTGGATGAAATATTCTACGTATATTTCATTTAAGGCCAATATTTCCTTGTTGACTCTCTGTCTGGATGAACTATCCATTGATGTTAGTGGGGTATTTAACTCCCCTACTACTGTTGTGTTGTTGTCAATTTCTCCCTTTAGGTCTGTTAACAGTTGCTTTACATACTTTGGTGCTCCTATGTTAGGTGCATATATATTAATAAACGTCATGTCTTCTTGACGGATAGTTCCCTTTATCATTATATAATGTCCATCTTTGTCTCTTATCTTTTTTGGCTTGAAGCCTATTTTGCCATATATAGGTGTGGCTACACTCACTTTCTTTTGGTTGCCATTTGCTTGGAGTATCATCTTCCATCCCTTCACTTTGAGCCTTTGTTTGTCTTTAGAGCTGAGATGGGTCTCCTAGAGGCAGCATATCACTAGGTCTTGTTTTTCAATCCATCCAGCCACTCTGTGTCTTTTGATTGGTGAATTCAATCCATTTACATTTAGGGTGATTATTGATATATGAGGACTTAATACTGCCATTTAATCTTTTGTTTTGTGGTTGCTCTTTATGTCCATTGTTTCTTTTTCCTTGGGAGTCTGTCTGTCATTTCAGTTTGGTGGTTTTCTGTGATGTGTTTCTCAGTTTCCTTTTTTTCTATGTTTCATGACTATGTTCTGATTTTTTTTTTTTTTTTTGGTGAGGAAGATTAGCCCTGAGCTAACATCTGTTGCCAATCCTCCTCTTTTTGCTGAGGAAGATTGGCCTTGGGCTAACATCTGTGCCCATCTGCCTCTACTTTATATGTGGGATGCCTGCCACCGCATGGCTTGATAAGCAGTGCATAGGTCCATGCCTGGGATCCAAAACTGTGAAACCTGGGCCACCGAAGTGGAATGCGTGAACTTAACCACTATGCCACTGGATCGACCCCTGAATTTTTGTTTTGAGGTTACCATGAGGTTTGTATAAAAGATCTCACAGATGAGATAGTCTTTTTTCTGCTGATAGCATCTTACCTTCATTTTCCTATGCAGGTTCTGTACTTTTTCTCCTCTCCTTCTATGTTTTTGTTGTCACAGATTATCCCTTTTTGTATTGTGAGTTCATTACTAAACTGAAGTGGTTATAGTTATTTTTAATGCTTTCTTTCCCTTTAATCTTTATGTTGTAATTAAGTGTTTACTAACCTATTCTGAAATAGAGTTGCAATTTTCTGAGTCTCTCTATTTATCACACTGCTTAACAATCTGTATACCTTTGCCTTTTCATTTCAGGTAGCAGAGCTCTTTTCAAGATTTCTTGTAAGGCAGGTTTAGTGGCGATGAACTCCCCCAGCTTTTGTTTGTCTGGGAAAGCCTGAAAAAGGTTTTTTAATCATAGCATCCCAAAGCCCGTGCACAGATACTATGAACCTCACATTAACATTTATCCAGACTCTCACTGAGTCTATTAATGTAAAATTCCCACCAAATCTGGTTATCTGATTACTTATTTACAGAAAAACTTAAACAGTTAACTAAATATCTAATAGAAATAAAATAAACACAACCATTTTGGATGTTCACAAAATCCATGGAAAATGTTTACTCTCACTAGTAAGGAAGGAAATGCAAATTAAAATGAGATATTTTTTAGCATCAAATGAATAAAATATTTTTAAATGATAAGGTGCAGCACTGATTACGACATGGAGAAATGGATACACTTATTCACATACTGCTGTCAGAAGTGAAAATGATAGATTTCTGGAAAGCCATGTGGCAAAGGCCTTAAAAATGTGTATATATTTTGACACCATAATTAAACACCTAATACTTTATCTCAAAGAAATATTCATGGATATCTGCAAAAATTTATCTATAAAGATGTTCTTAATAGTAATAGAAAAATACTGAAAACAAATTAAATGTCTAAAAATCGAGGATGCTTGGGTTAAATAAACGATTATACGTTTAGGCAAGAGAATTCAATGAAGTCATTAAAAATGGTGTGACAAATAATTTTTAATTTAATAAGACAAAGTTGTTGCTGGTAGATTTCCTGAAAATGTTTTCAATTGCTCAAAATAACACACAGAAGAGGGCAAAAAAATAAAATTAATGGACAGTTTAACAGATTATTATATATCTAGAGCCATGATCAGGAATTTATCTATTTCTCCTTGAAGTTCAATTTTCACTTTACTATTCTGAAGTTTATGTTATGAGATACAGAATTGAACCTTTTAACATTATGAAGTGATCCCTTTTACCCCAACTGTTGTTAAACTATAATTTAATTCCATAATTTTAATCCCACAAGACATTTTTATTAGTTTTATAAAGTTAATATTCACTTACCATCATCCACATATTTACCACTTTACTAATCCTTCTTGAACTTAGACCTTCTATCTGGGATCATTTTTTTCTACCTGAGTTACAAGTAGGATTTCTTTTAATAAGAAACTACTAAAAGTGAATTATGCTAGTTTTCGTTAGCCAGAAAATATATTTATCTTTGTCTTCATTCTTGAAGGACATTTTCACCTGATATAAAATCCTAGATTAACAGTTATTTCTTTGTGCACATTGACAGCATCTTTCTACTGTCTTCAGACTTCCATTACTGCTATTCCTTTGAAGGTGATCTGTCATTTCTCTTTGGTTGCTATTAAGATTTCCACTGTTTTTTATTTTTCTGCAGTATCACTCTAATGTGTCTAACTATAGATTTTTTTATTTATCTTACTTGGGTCTCACTTAATTAGAATCCATTGGACCTCTTGAATCTGTAAATTGTTTTTCTTCATCACTTTTGTAAAATTCTCAGCAATTATCTGTTCAAATATCGCCTATGCTGCTGTGCTGGATTACAGATTTTTCTTCTCGTTTATCTTCCGTTCATTAATTCTTTCTCCAAGTTATACCTAATCTGCTGTTAAACCACCCACTGAGTTTTTAATTTCAATTATAATATGTTTTTTAGAAATTCTATTGTGGATCTTTTCCAAATATGTTTACTGTTATTGTTGCCTTTTCCTCTCAATATCTTCAAACCTTCTTTTATATTGTTAAATATAGTAAGCCTGGTTATCTTACAGTTTACATCCAATAATTCTAATAGCAGAAATCTGTTTCTATTGTTTGCTGTTTTTGTTAGTTCTTGTTGATGAAAGTCCGGTTTACTTGTGTGCTTATTTATCTTTGGTTGTATGCTGAACTTAAGTAAATAGTTATACGTTTAGGCAAGAGAATTCAACGCAATCATTAAAAAAGGTGTGACAAACAATTTTTAATTGCTATGCTTGACAAATTATTTGTGGGAATAATGTGAGTTTTACAATGAAAATATTTTCCTCCAGAGGTGATCTGCATTTGATTTTGCTAGAAATATGATGTCATGTCTAGTTCAAGGTGAACTAACCAAGATCAAGACTTGAAATTCCCTAAAGTCCCAAAGGACTGATACCTGTCTGTAATTCCACAGGGCTGTTCCACTTTTGGCTCACCTTCACTGTGAGGGTATGGCCCTTTAAGGTCTCACATTTTTGTGCAGTCACCTAACAGGTTCCCATCGTGTATAGTCTTTGATTTCTGTCTTACTTCTCAAAGCAATCAAAACAAAATTTCTAGTTTTAGAGAACTGGCAAATGCCAGGGAAAAAAGGTGGCTTCAGTTTTGCGCTAACTTCTTTTGAGTTTGCTTTCGTGGTAATTTACCCCCAAATTTTCGATTTATTTTGCTCTTCATTCCTTCCTGTGGATTCCAATTACCATCTAGTATCTTTCCTTTCAGCCTGAAGAACTTTCTTTAGCATTTTCTTGCAGAGAAGTTCTGCTAGTAATGCATTATTTCCATCTATTTATATTGAAATGTTTTTATTTTGCCTTTGTTTTTGAAGGACAGTTTTTTTTGCATATAGAATTATTAGCTGACAAGTGCTTTTTTGGGTTTGTTCCCCAGTATTTCGAATACCTCATTTTAGTGTGTTCTGGCTGTCATTATTTCTATAAGAAGTCTGCTTTAGTTGTAGCATGAAATCCCCATAGGTGATATTTTGTTTCTCTCTTGCTACTTTCAAGATTCTCTCTTCATCTTTGGCTTCTACCAGTTTGGCAACAATGTGCCTAGGCCCTGGTGAGACGGTTTGTATTTATCCTACTTGAGATTCATTGCGATTCTTGGATCTGTTAATATTTTTTCACCAAATGTGCCAAGATTTCAGCCATTTTTTTCTACAATTTTTTTTCTGACCCTTTCTTTCTCTCTTCACCTTCTGAAACTCCATTTACGCATTTATTGAAACATTTAATACTGTTCCACAAATCTCAGAGGTTTTGTTCATTTTGCTTCAGACTTTTTCTCTCTGTTCTTTGGATTGGTTAATTTCTATTAATCTAACTTCAAGTTCAATGATTTTTTTTTTTCTATCACGTCAAATACACGGTTTAGCTAATCTAGTGAATTTTTCTTTTAGTTACTGTACTTTTCAGCTCTATGATTACCAACTGGTTCTTAAGTCTCCAATTTGTTGAGATTTACTATTAGTTCACTCAAGAGGTTTTTTTCCTTTAATTCTTTGCCATATTTATAATAGCTGCTTCACCATCTTTGTCTGCTAAATCTAATATTTGTGCTTACGCAGCACTTGTTTATTGAGTCCTGTTTTTTCCTTGAGTATGAATCACTCCTTTCTGTTTCTTTGCTTGTCAAATAATTTCTGGATGGAAGTAGGACATTATACGTAATACATTATAGCAATTTTGGATTTTGTTTTGTTCTTTTAAGGGTTGTTGGTTTATTGGCAGTCAATTAACTAGCCTGGACTCAAAGCATGGAATATGTCTTTCCACAGTGTGTAGGCACTAATGTCTCTGCTCAGTTTTATTTTGTTTAGCCTGTCTCCCCAGAGAGTATTTACTATATCTGCATAGTTTAGCTGTCAGCAAATAATTTGGAGACAGATTCTGCTCAAATAGCCAGTAAGGCTTCCACCTTCTGCTGTCCAAGTTGTGTGCGGATTGAGAAATGCAATCAAATTCATGGCAAATTTGCAGGCCTCCCCAAGCTCTCAATTCTTATTGGATTCTCTGGCAGCTATTGTGTGCATGTATAGTTCAGCAGTCAGACAGAGTTGTGTGAAGAAGTTATCATCTCAGCCCCTCTATGGTCCTCTTGCTTCTAAAATCTCCCTCTCAAATTTCTAGTTTCTCTGTTACCTACCCTGAACCAAATCTACTGTCTGTAGACAATAAAGCTGTGGGGGGTTTCCTTGCTCAAGATGTGGGGGAGGATGGCAATGCTCCCAAATAAAAAGGTCACAAATTTGCCATTCTAACTGAATGAAGTAGCAGTTTTTCATAACTAAACACTTCTCAAATCATAGCTTCATTTTGGTCATTTTCTAGTGGTTGTTAATAATTTTTTGAACTTGTACAGTTTTGTACTTGTCTGCATAATGGAATTGTCCATTCTCTTTATGCCACTATTTTGGGAAAGGGAGTCCTGCTGATTTACTTTTAGAGTAGATGTGGATACAGTTCTCTTACATCACCCCTGCCACACACACAACACACACACACACACACACACATTCTCATACATCTTGATCTCCTAATATTGCATTGTTAAGATTTTTAGTCAAATCAACATTTGTGTTTACATTATTGTGACCATAATAATACCATGAAAATGTTTCCTTTCTTGTTCAAATTTCTGTTTTCCTGCAGTGCATAAATGCTTTGTTTTTCAGTTGTTTAAGTTTTCCAAGCACCTTTAGCTAATTCTTCCCAAACGATGAAATGGCTTGTCTCAAGATTATTTGTTATATGTGGTCAAACAAACCAGTGAATTTATCAGTTTCACTTTATAATGGAAAAAGTCTTTATTGCGATCTTTTCTCCCTTTACTTCAATCCAGGCTGTTATCCTCCAGGTCTGCCGCACATCCCTTACCCTGGAACTTCCTTATCTTACTTTCCTATGTTGGATAAAGTTTCCTAAATAACCTGTCTTCTCTTTTGAGGTTAAATCCCTAATTGTGGTAATAGATATCCTATGGTACATTCCTAAGGAAAATATATCTTTGAGGTCTATGTTTTGAGACCTTGTATTTCCAAAAAGGTATCTGTTATCTTCACACTTGACTGATGGTTTGACTGTGTGTAGAATTCTGGGTTGAAAATCTTTTCCCTTCTAATTTATGAAGCCACTGCTTCACTGTCTTCTAGCTTTCAACACTGCTATTAAGAAGTTGGGTGCCATTCTATTCCTAATCCTTTGTATACCACCTGCTTTCTCCTCTCTGGAAACTTCACCCTTGGTGTTCGGAAATTACTCAATGAGGCAGCTTTGAGTAGCTTCCCTGCCATCCCTCCATTAAGTATACTAGACACTTAGTGGGCCCTTCCAGTTGAGAAGCTCAAGCCCTAGCTCTGGAAAAGAGCCTTGTAATGTGCTTTTGGTATTCTTGTTCTTTGATAATTTCCTACACCCTGTTGTCTCTAATATCTTTCTAGAATTTCTATTAGCTAGATGTGGGATATCCTTAAAAGCTCAATTCATTCACTCATTCAACAAATATTTACTGTGTACCCACTACATGACAGATACTGTTCTAAGTGCTTAGGTTACATGAGATAGATAGGTTAGGTTAGGTTAAATGAGACAGATAATATCCCTAGCCTCAAGAAACTTACATGATAATTTTATTTCCTCTCCAATTTTCAATCTCTATATTTTGGTTCTGATTTCTGAGATAGTTCCTTAATCTTGTCTTCCAGTCCTTCGATTTGTTTTTTTAAGCTAGTACATCTTTAATTCTACATCCTCTGAATTATGGAGGCAATATTACTTCATTTCTCTAAGGATATTCATTACGTTACTTTTTAAAGATTTTCTTCTATTTTATACATAATTCGTTTCTTCTCAGTGCCTTTACTCTGTTTATGTGATTGACTATTTATTTGCTTTGGTCTGTTTTATAGTTGGAGGTTTCCTCAAATATTTGTCGATTCTCAGCAATCCATTCATATTTAAGTGGAAAGTAATAAAATGCTGAGAGAAGGCTCTTGGGTGTGGGTACAAGGCTGCTGACCGTAAGATGACTAAATATAAGCTCATTTTTTTTGTTGAATGATCCCTAAGAATCAGTGTCTGCAAATCTTTTCTCCAGTTGGTATTCTTCCATTATTCCAAGAAAGGGTCCTCCAATCTCCAATCTTGCTTGTACCTTGAGAGTATAAGCAAGTTGCAAGTGGAGGGGGAGTCTTAGGAGTCCTTTGAATTAATCTCCTGGTTCCAGGCCCTTGTCTCAGACTGCCTCCCTGTCACCTGCCTTCAAATTCTGAGCAGTTCTGGGCTTCTACAGTGAGTACTGGCTCACTACTCATCCAAATGATCTGCAGACACCTAGGCTGCAGCTTCCTCTATACTGCCAAGAGTGTTCTCACACCTCTCCCAGCTTCACAAGCTCCCCAAAAAAGTTTGCTTATACCTTGTTTACATCACTGCTGCCTCCCCTCCATTTCTCTTTGTTTCTGTTAATGTAAATCTTTTTTATTCCTTAACGGACATTTTAACTGGTCTTCAGGGAGGAGAGAAAAGAATTAAAAATTAATTCACCTTATTTAACTGGAAGACTTAAAATTTTCTAAGTTGTTGGCTAAGGGGCTTGCTTTCATTCTCTAAAAATGACACTGAGGGCGGCATCCTTTACTATTACTCCTTCTTCCTTTCCTGCTCACTCTGAGCAAGATACTACTTACAAGATTCTGATGATTTAAAAACACAAACAAAAAATATCACCATCTGCCTTCCCTTAAGTACAATAGCTTCACTTAAATCACATCTTCTAATTAATTATATTAAAAACAATCATTCATCACCCACAAAGCTAACACAGCATGCTGTAGCTCTCCAGACATTTTTAAACCATATCTTTAAATAGTGATGCATTTTAATTACCAGGATTTTCATTATTATGTTTTAAAGTGGTATAACATAGACTTTACATAAAATATAATTAATACTATTGGGAAAATGAACAAGGAATGGAGTGAAAAACTCAGAATGTGTCTTCTTCCATTTCAACAGGTTCTCTCCCACCCCCAGCTCCAAAATACAGCCCAGAACCAGATGGCAGCCGAGAAAAGCAACTTTTCCAACATCTCTGACAATCAACTCTTCTGACTGAGGAGTTGTTTTAAGGAAAAAAGCTCCAATCTTCTTTAAAACAGACCCAAGGAGAAACTTTATACTATTGCTTTATATCTACAAAGGGGATATGGAATATTGAAAATGACCCAACTTCTTAATGCTTAATACTCAATACTATGTACTTATACACAAACTTCTTGGCATATTGGATGACATATCAGTTGGTTCCTATTTTAAAAAGCATCAATTCTACAACACATATTAGTCATCCATCTTTCATATATATATTTCCTATAAAATCTCCTTCTCCTGGTTTTTTAACAAGAAGGTAATCATGTTGGCTTTTTTATTATGAAATTCTTACCTGATGACATGGTCTCTCCCAACATTACCTTGCAACGCTTACAAATTACTTTGGTATTTGCCTTTGGTTTCTGTAGAACAGAAAAATGTCATTTAAATGTCATTCGGCTTTTCTTAAAAGGAATATATAATTTTAACATAGTCTCTAGAGTATACATTGAACTTTACATTTTATTTTGCCCTCTACTAAATACTGGGAATACGTTTAGCTTGTATGCATAATTCACATGCACAGAGATCTTTTTTTTTCAAGAGTAAAGACAGAATAATGAACAGACTGATTTTTCCAAACCTAGCACTTCTTGATCATCTAAATGTTGCCACATAATTTGAACAAGAAGCACCTTACATTTCTAAAAAGCATTTCCAAACATCCTTATCACTTAGAATAGGCAGATGGTGGGCAATAATGGCAGAGAGGGTAGGTGACTTGCCCCAACTCACATGTCTAGAAAACAGAGGAATCAGAACTTGAACTTCTATTATTTTGACTCCTAGTCCATTGTAACTTATATAAAAGTAATCTATAATTCATAACCACTCATCAGAAGTTAAAAACATCTAACCCACTCATATAATTCAATTTTCCATTTAAGATATGCACTGTAACCGGGGAGATGCATAGTGTCCTGGGGCAAGTTCCTGAAATATTCTTAAATTTCAAAACAAAAATTTTTAAACTTCAAAAATCCAAATTCATCATTTGGGATACAGATTGAAATAGCTAGCATTCACCTAATCATTAAGCAAACAAAAGAATGCTCTTTTCACACCCATAGTAATACCTTTGTTAAAGCCATACAACATTCTTCTCACCCATACATACTGCAACATGGCAGAAGTCATATAAAAGTGGGTAGGGAGAAGGAAGCTCTGCGTCTCTGACCACTTGAGGTTACCTATCCTGGGAAACTGTAGAATGGAGTGCTGGTCTGAGTGAGGAAGGACAGTGACTTTCTGACATGAGATCTCATATACATTAATCTAAGGAATAAGTCTTAACTGACTAACATAAATTTTAGTACAATTGTATTTCCCTTGGCACAAATATTTCCTGAAAAGATGCATAAGAAGCACATTTAAACTGAGTTCCGTAGATATGGTGCTACAGCTGATATTTGAATCCAGGTCCCTTAGATGTTAAAGTTTGTGCTTCTAAGCATTATGCCAAGTGTTTTCCAAACCAATTCATGGCAGTAACTCAATAGGTTACAGCTTGCATTTAAAAAAACAAAATGAAATACAATAGAATAGAAAATATAGTGCTTCAAACAAAGGGTAAGTATTGCTTCAAGAAACTTTTACTTGGTGTGTGTGTGTGTGTATTATCAGATCTTGACAAAAAAAGTATTTCTTACTTTAGTTAGAGGTCAAAAAAACCTCAAAAGCCACAGACATAGAAACAAAGGCAGGTATCAATTTGCTCAGGTCCAGGCAAAGTTATGGGAAGAAGACAGCTCAGAAATCGGGTATGCTCAACTGTAAAGTTTGACATTTTTGGCAGTTTCATGCTTTCTTACAGTAAAATCTATCTGTATGGCTCCAAACTGGTATCAAAGATACTTTTTTAAAGGATTCTATATTGTACAAGTTAAATTGGACCATCCTCATTAAATCTTACCAAATACTAAGGGCTTGACTAAAAACTAATACAGGGGATTGGAGTGGCAATGCTTAAGGAGGATTTTTCTACTCGAAGCAGACAATTTTTCCTCAGGTGTTCTGTTATGTATTTCACTATAATTGCTCTTACATATTCCACCTTGTCTTTCAATGAAGCAGGGAAAAGTGGTTTTCGTTGGTTTGTTTTTAAGAGAAGATTCTACCTTTTCAAGATATGAGTAATCAGGATTTTAAAATCTGATCAATAAAAAGCAAATTACCTCAAAGAACCAAATGTGTGGATTTTGACTTAAACTGACAGTAGAAGATACTTTTAATATAACTGGTAAAATCCGTATATAGCCTGGTATTGTATCATCAAGTAATAACTGTTAATTTTGTCAGGTGTGAAAATGACACTGTGGTTACATAAAAAAGAAAAAAGTCCATATTTTTGGACATACATACCTAAATATATAGGGATGAAATGACATAATGTCTGGCGTTTGATTTAAACCACTTCAGCAAAAAAACAAAAATAAAAAAGGGACAGATAGAGCATACTTCATGAATCAACATGACTGGTATATTGAAATTCATAATACTATTCTTTTTTACATTCATGAATGTTTACAAAGTTCAATAACACATTTTTCTGAAAAAATAAAAAAGACACTCTTATGGATTTAACAAAACAAATTGTCAAAACCAATAAATTATTCCTAAGTACCCCAGAAAAGAAAACAAAGGTAAAGCTGTTAGTCATACTTGCCAGCTGTAATATAATCAAAGTTCAATTTCATTTGTTTTTTAAAAAACAGAATGAAGTCGTAAGTGTGGCCATATTTTCTAAGTCTAGAATAATATTATGAATCTTATAAAAGGTTGAGGTGACATCTTTATTATCCTATTATAAGATGCAAAAATTTTATTACGTTGGTAGACATGAGAAACAGCACAAGAGATAACAAACAGATGCAAAACAGGGAAATCTTCAACAGATTCCTTTTGAAAACAAAAGTTATATACTGCCGTATTAACAGAGGCACAAGTAACATCATGGACAGTCTAAGGGGGTAGTGAAGGAAAGAAATAAGTGTTGGACTTTGTTGGCGCTGTTTTTAAAATCAGATCTTTTTAATTAAAATATTATAAGGCTTTTAATTTTATTTAAAGAGAAACTCTGCTTTGTAATGCATTTTTCTTGACCTACGCCTAAAGGAAATAATAAAGCAAGTTGTGCAATGAAGCAGCCTAACAGTGTGGGAACTCTGCAGAGCAAACATCAAAGACAGACATTGTTGTGGACTAATTAAATCAATATATCTGAGAGATGGCGCTGCTGCTCAGAGGGGTGGATTAGCCTCCTGTCCTCGTTTTTATTTTCCTTTGTGCTGTTTCAATTTCTAAGGACCCTTGATATTGTCTCGCCAAAAAAATGTGTCCCAAGAGATACCATTAGGATGCTGTGTCGCCATGTGACATTTCAAAACCTGCTAGGTGACTAGACTGGATGAGATGAGAAATAGGTTTCCAATAGCACAGGGCAGCCTTGTTCCCACAGGAGCCTTGAGAGCACTGTTTAAGCAGTCCCTCCAAATTTATGTTACTATTTTGGTCACAGGCATACTCTTTCAACTGCTGCAATATGCAATTAAAGTGAAACTGCCATCTAGGCTAACTTGAAAACAATCTTGTCAACAGCAGCTTGTCATGACAGTAATTTCCCAGTCTCCTGATACTAAAAACCGTAATGTCTGAATACGACGGGTAATCCTTTAACATATAGGATGGCTGTTCACAATTAAGAGAAATTCTTGTAAATGGCATCAAGTAATTGATAAAGACGAAAATGTGAATATACTTCCACAGAGAGTATAGAGTTTAACTAAAAAAGGAAACGTGTTTCTCTTTAATCTTTCTCCACTCCTCTTCGATTCACAACTTCCAAATATTTAAAAAATTTATAGCTTAATCATAAAATGAAATTTAAAACACATAAAACAGTAAAGCACTAGTATATAAATTTAGATTAAGCTATAATTTTAATATAACCATACTAAATATAATTATAACAGATTTATATTTTCTTACCATTCATCTTTGAAAATTATAGAAGATTAAAGTACTATAGTTTAAAATGAACCACACTTAGGTAAAGGAATTTGTGTTTATAATGAGATAAGGCACATAAATAATTCTGAAAACAACTTAGCCTCAATATTTGATGAATTTCCTTAACCTCCTACAAAATAGAAAATAGTTCTATAAACTAACTTACAACCTAAGAGCTGCCCAACTGCTGAATATTTCCTGAAGTGGCTCAGCTCTCATTACAAAAAATTAAAAGAGTTCTCAATAAAATTTAACATACAATGCTTTTGTTCCTACCAATAATCAGATGTTAAAATGAAGATTCTCTGGCAATGATTTTCTTTACTTTTTAAATCACATCTGTATTGACTTGCCATCAGGGGGGTGATTTCTCACAAGGGCCAAGTCAATGCCATTGATTTCCTTTTAAAATAAGGTAAACCACTTGTTCTCTACAGTGAGAGGAAATTGCCTTCTCCCTAAAGCAACTTTTACAGCAAGAGCCACCTGACCTCTCGCGTCAAGCACCAACTTAGAGCCTGCAGCAGGAGCTTTATTTCCACGCTTGGGCTCCTCCATTTCCTCTTTTTCCTTGATGGCATCTGCTTTTATGACATCAGCAGAAGTCTAGACTATGGGTAGACACAAGTCAATACCTAGGCCTAACTCTACAGTAGACACCCTGGAGAACACTTTTAATTTAAATCAGACTATGAGGATAAGATGTACATGGATTATGGAATACTACTGTCCTAAAAACAAGAAAGGAGGGCATTTTGGTTTGTAAAATGATAACATTCCCAATTCTCTGCATGAAGAAGTCCTCTCCCTCTTTTTTCTCCAGCCCCTGTGGCTGTTTCAGTTTAAGTCCATATGCTCTTCATATATCAATAGAGCAGAGCAGTTGAAAATAATGGATTTCGGTCTTTAGAACAGTCTATGTAACATGCCATGAATTAAAAAGGATTGGAGAAACCAATCTTTTGGTATCTAAGCCAACCTCTAAATTAGCATTTATTTTGAAAAGATATTTTACCAATTTAAAATGGTTCTCAGAAGAAAGACTGTGCGTCTCCATGGGGGCTAGTTCAGGTCTCGGGTGCCACAAATCACTTCTTAAATTCACCAAGAAGAAAGAGTCTCCAAGAAAACAGTCATTCTCTTGAGGATGAAGTGGCTTATTAGCAAAGGGGTCGGGATGACAACACCATTCTCCAACTAGAGCTCCCCAGTTCTCACTCGGCAATGGGAGCACCCTGAGGAGCTTCCTAGTGGAAAGAGGAAAAACTGTTTTTTACAGAACAAAATGGAAATGTAGCATTTTCTTAATTAAATCAGCATAAAAGAGGAAAGAAACTCATTAATTGCATTGCTTGCAATATTAATCCACTCCCCTCCCCCGCCAGATTACAAAAGTAATATATACTCACTATAGACAGTCTTGAAAAATGCAGAGACTTTCTTTATAAAGAAAACAAAAATCATCCTTTCTTTACCATACAAGGACGAGGAACTGCTTTGTACATGATGGTATATTTCCTTGCCATCCTTTCAAGAGACATAGTTGTACATATGCACACAAAGTCTGGGATCAGAGGATGTGTATAAACTGGATGTTGCTTTCATTTTTTATTTAGTCACATCATGATTCTTAATGACTCCATTCTACTCCAAAGGTATGCAAAACTTTTTAGATCATTTCCTCACTGTTAGATATTTAGGTTTCGAGTTTTTCATTATCAACAACCCTTTGATGAACATTCCTATTAAAAATGTGTACATATCTAATTATTTCCTTGGGGAAAAAAATCTTATAAGTGTGAGATTACAAGTGCAAATGATATGTATATTTTTAAACCCAATACCTGTATTGGCAAAATGCCTTCCAAAAGCCTATAACAATCTATAATTCTTCCACTTACCTCCTTCAGAATTGAATTCTATCATTTTTCCATGTACCAGGTGAAAATGTCCTCAATACTGCCTTAATTGGCAATTCTTTAATTACTCGTAAGATTGAACTGGCTTTCATATTTATTGACCACTGTGTTTCTTCTGTGAATTGTGATCAATGACTATTTTCCAGTGAGGTATTAATATGTTCTTATTAATTTGTAAAAAGTATTTTCTATATTAAGAATATTAGTCCTTTGTCTACAATCTGTGATAAATATTTTTCAGTGTAATTGCCTTTTAATTTGGTTTACATGTCTTATATTTTAAATCACCTAACCCTTTCTTCTATGATTTCTCCTATTACTATTTTTAACAAATTTTTTTATTTTGGTGTAATTTTAAGTTTACAGAAAAGTTACAAAAATAGCACAGATAGTTCTTGTATACACTTCACCCAGCTTTCCCTAATTGTTAATAGCACCTTACATAACCATGAAGATTTGTCAAAACTACAGACTTTATCTGGATTTCAGTAGTTTTTCCCCTAATGTCCTCTTTTCCTCCTCCAGGATCCAACGCATGATAACTTGTTCTATGCAGTCGTCATGTCTCCCTAGTCTCCTCTGGTCTAGGATGGTTTCTCAGTCTTTCCTTATTTTTCAGGACCCTGGGATTTTTGAAGAGTACTGGTCAGGTATTTCAGATAATATTCCTCAATTTGAGTTTGTCTGATATTTTCTCAAGATTAGACTAGGGTTATGAGTTTTGGGGAAGAAAACCACAGAGGCGAAGTGCCCTTCTCATTACGTCATATCAGAGGGTACATTCTATCAACCTAACTTATCACTGGTGATGTTAACCTTGATCACTTGATGAAGGTGGTTATCTGCTAGGTTACTCTATTACTAAAGCTCCTACTTCTCCCTTTGTGTACTCTATTCCTTAGAGGCAAGCCATTAAGTCCAGGCCACACTCAAGAGGACAGAAATTAAGCACTACTACTCTGTCTTTTACTTTTTTATGCCTAGAACATCCTTATTATTTAAAAGCCCCTTATATTTGCTACCAGTTTTTTTTTTTAACAGTTTCATTTTTTTTCTGGACAACAATAAACACCTGAGGCTTTACCAGGAGGAAACCCAACCATGGTTAACCTCCATGCTACACTAAGAAGTTCAGTAGTCTAAGGGGAGAAGAAAAGTGGGCAGGATAATGAGGAAATTCCAAAATAATTTATCTCGAGGGAAACAGAATAGAAACACGCTCATGGTCTTCTGACGCCCATCCGTTGTGATGCGTAAAGCACCCTGAATACTTGCGCGTTTTCGCTCTAATCAGTGAACCAGGGCTTCCTAAGAGTCACTGTGTTTGATCACAGGCCCATTTATACCACTTATATGTGTCATTCTAGTTACATAATTTAATTAAATAGTACATAAACCAAGGAAATATGCGCTACTATTCTTTTGAAAACTAAAGATTTCAGACTAGATAAAAGCCAATTGTTAAAAAAAAAATCACTGGTGATTTAAATGTGGGAGATATAACTGTAGCACACTGGGGAGAGGGAGAAAAAGTAAAAATTTAGAAGAATTCTGCAATCAGATCGAGTCAAGTGTCTAACTTCTCATTCCACTTTCAAGAAACCCAAACTGGAAATTGTAGATGATGAGTTTAAGATGGCTTAAGTAAAAAAAGCTACACAGCAGTGGACTTATATTCAACAAAAAGATATTGGTTCTATAATAAAATACTAGTAAATTAATGTACATTTGCATGTTTTAAATCAAAATATTTAAGATGTGACTGTATCATTTTTAATGATTCCCCTGTGTTAACCATGTTTTTTGATTCCCCAATAAACTATGAATCTTATAAAAGGGCAATTATAATATGGAAGACTGTAGACAATTCATAACTCCAGAGGACAGAGCTAGGAAAAAGAAAGGTTAATTTTAGTTTAATATAAAGAAGAGCTTTCCCTTTCAAATTAGGAAACGTTGCACCACTAGCATCCTTCAAGTTGCTGAGCCTGTTAAGGATATTAAGAAGCAATTCTTTCAACATACATTTTCTAAGGCTACTATGAATCTACAAGCATTCTGCTGACAAAAAATATTAATACACACAGTCCCTTCTCTCCAGGTATACACATTCTAGTAAGAAATATAGACCTACAAACAAATAACAAAACCACAACATAAGAAATGCTCTAACAGAGTAGTGGTTATAAATTCTTGGAGGGGCTGGCACAGACTCCTTTGAATATCTGATAAAAGCTTTAGCCCCTTTCTTCAAACATACATTCCCACATGTACACAAAATGTGCATATTACTTTAGGGGATTCATGGATCCCCAAAACCAGTCCATGAATTCAGAGTAATATATACAAAGTGCTAGGGAAGTAGAGTGTACATGGACTTCAGAGAAGAGGACTATCTGAGCCACCTTTGAAGGATAAATAGGAGTTCTCCAGGCAATGAAAGAAAGTAAGGGCATCACAGGTAGAGGAAACAATATGAAGACAGGCACCATAATCTGTTCAACTTACCACTGTATTTCTAGGGTCTGGCACAGTGCCTGACTCATAAAGTAAGCTCTTAAATATTTGTTAAAGGAATAAACAAGCATATTTTGATGACTATCACATGCGAGGTCCCTGATTGGGTCTGTTGCATACTGGGATGAAGGGGTTAACAAACCTTTTCCCTTGCTGCTTGAGAATCTGACCTTTGGTTTAACCACCTAGCTCTGTTACCCTGGAAACCAGGTAGATGGTAGGCACCAATTATATTGCTAGGCAACATTGCTTATGGTAAAAATGATCCCTGATTGGTAAATTGTATCTGGACTGGGAGGAAGTATGAATGAACTGTAAACATCTGACGAGGATGACATGCTTTGGACTTCCCTGAATGCAGTCCTTCATGGGGAACCCTAGAAACAATGCCAAAGATTTGTTACAAGAGATATTAGAAGCCTAGGGCATAAGGCTCTTTCTCAGGGTAGCTCCTGCACCTGCCTGACGTGGATCTTGCACTTTGTACCTGGAACCGTGTCACATGGGGAGAGAAGAGTCCCCAGATCAGTATGTGAGCTGTCACTTGCTTAAACTGCTGCAGGGCCCCTGCTGAGAGGACCTCCTGATGCTGCCCTGCTGGGAGGCTGGGAAGAAATGTGGCCTGTGGTAGTGTTGTGAATCTGCATGTTTAGTTGAACTCTGGTGGGCACTGTACACACCTTATTCCATTTAATGTTCACTACAACTTTGTGAGATAAGAATTACCAGTCCCCTGTCACAGAGGAGAAAAGGGAGGCTCATATATGTTAAATAATCTGTATCAGTTCACGGAGCCAGAGGTGATGAATGAAGCCAGGATCTTAACCCAGGTCCTCCTTGCTCCCAAGGTAAACTCTTTCCCATGGAATACAGTCCCTCCCCTGGCAATATAGAATGTCAGTAAAGGAGACTGGGAAGGTGGGATGATGGCAAACTGTGTGAAGAGTTACATGACAACATAGGGGTAGGAACTTGGCTCTACAGATAGGTGGGAAGCATTATAGAATTTTAACCAGGGAAGTGATAGATCAGATTTGAATTGTTACAAAGACAAAGAAAAGTGCCTGTTTAGAGTGGGAGTCAGGCCTAAATAGGCTCCTAAATCTTCTCCATTACTAAGATTCTGTCTCACAACATTTTGCATGTAGTGCCAATAGACAGACCCTCAACACAGTGCAACAGACAGCAATGTCCGCATCTCACCCACAATCCCAGAGTAAAACTGCACCGAGATTTAGAGAGGCCTGGGAGGTCAGATGCACATCAGCACAAAACATATTTCAAACTTACCTTGACCCCACATCACAGTGAATAAAGGCTATAATACATCCCATAACTATCTACATAAGACATCAGGAGCAAGAAAGTGCCTAATTCACAAGTCACGGCAAAGATAAAAGTGTTTTTACAGAAGAAAGAAATTTTTCTGATGTTTTGAAAAACCATAAAACCTTTAAGAACAAAAGCTGTATTTTAATCACAGCTCCACTGAAAGTATATCTATTGAAAACATAGAAACTTTGATATGATCTGCTTCCCAAGAGAACTTTCAAAATAAAATAGATACCATTTTTTTCAGGATAGTTTTTAGGTAAAAACCTGCCAAAGCTTAGAAAAAGAGTAAAATGACTTCTTCAATTTTCTCTCAGCTTAAGATTCTATGACAACAGCAATACACATTTATAATAAATTAAAATTTGCTAGTTATTTTTAATACATCTTCAGCACAAACTTTGGGGAAAATTAAAATATACAATTTTAATAAATGTTATTGACTGATGATGTTTATTTAAAACCTAAACTTGGAAAATGAAATGCCCCTAAACTTTAAAATCAACCATTAATCAGCGTGATAACAATGGTAATAACACAGTTTTCACAGATTGGATTAGAACCAAGTGGACATTAAGAATTTTAAGAATATGGCAAGCCCTGGTGGCCTAGTGGTTAAGTTCAGCATGCTCTCTTTGGCAACCTGGGTTTGGTTCCCAGGCATGGACCTACACCACTCGTCTTTCAGTGGCCTTGCTGTCGCAGAGGCTCACCTACAAAAAGAGGAAGATTGGCAACAGATGTTAGCTCAGGGTGAATCTTCCCCAGCAAAAATTTAAAAAAAAGAATTTTAAGAATAACATCAAATATCTAAAGCTCAAAATGTAGCTGCTGGAATTTAGATAAATTCAACTGACATGCAACTGGTAGGCTACAAATCCTATGAAACTAGCTTTGCATTTTATTACCATTATGCACACAGTAAGTTAGACCCATAAAAGTATAATCATTTTATTCCAAAAATTTGTATCATGTTACCAATAATCCAGTTTGTGCCTGT
Source organism: Tapirus indicus (assembly GCA_031878705.1). Taxonomy (NCBI): domain Eukaryota; kingdom Metazoa; phylum Chordata; class Mammalia; order Perissodactyla; family Tapiridae; genus Tapirus; species Tapirus indicus. Next base: position 9,958,425 of record CM062933.1, read on the forward strand.
ACTTCTTTTTCACCTCTTTGTTCTTTTTCATACAAAAGTGACTATTCATGGGAATAGTTATTTTCAGACTACAATTATAGCTGGTCTGTCTGTCAAGTGGCCCAGTCAACTAGCTGGATATTCTGACATCTCTTATGCTCCCATAAAGTCCATTCTGCTGTGTCCTTCTCGAGTTTCAATGCCCTTATGAGCTGCTGAGCTGACACCTAGCTCTGCTGGTGCAGGTGGAACGGGGACCTGTCCAGAGACCTCAGGAGACCTCTCAAATGGACTGAAAACCCAAAGGCTGATGTTTGAAACTCTGTTCGTCCAACTGATATAATTCAAGTCTGACATGAATTGATTTCTAGAAGACATAAATTCTAAACACAGTTTCTGAGACTATTCACAAAGAAGTAAATTTTGTTATTATTGTTGCTTGATATCAGGGCCTGTTAGTCTCAACAAGAGCATAATCAAAAATTGTATATGTTCAGACACTTTTTACAGAAAAACTCTGCAGAACTAGTAAAAATGTAAATTGGAGAATTTTATTGTAAAGAACCAATGCATTATTTATTTTCAATTAACCAAAACAAATGGCTAAGAACATGTGATTCTAAATTAAGAAAAAAGACTGCTGTAATTAGCATATTTCATGTGCCCTGGTGCTAATAAGAATTAAAAGCCATTAATGAGTCAATAAATTAAACAGTCCTCTACACCTTACTTCTACAATTTGTTTGACAAGAATTTTTTTCATTAAAAAAAAAAAGAACAACGATTAGCCTTGTACTATCCAAATAATCATGAATCACAGAACCCAAGGAACAACTTTATGAGGTTCACTATCACAGAATTTTCATGCCAGTAGGACTCTTTATAGCTTTATCTGATCCAACCTCCCCATTTTACAGACGAGGAAACTGAAGCCTAGAGAATTAAAGTGACTTGTTCCCAGAAAATAAGGCAGGCTGGTAAGCAGATCTTAACTCTGCCCCAGTGCTCCTATCAGAGGAGCTCCCAGTACAGGTAAATGAACACATTCCAAGGTGCCCTCCTGGAAAAGATGTTTACAATTAGCAGATTTTGATTATAGCACATACAAGCCTCTTTTGAAATATCTTTGGTTTTGTTTTCTATTTAACAAGCACAGATGTTGCTACCACCTGCATAAAACAGATAACTGAGGGAGAGATGAGAAGACCACTAGGTTTCACATAAACAGTCAACATGAAATCCCTGTGCAGATACTGGAGGATGCTTGTTTTTCCATAAACAAACAGCCATGGGGCACGCTGCCTAAGAGTGAAATGTAAGCAAAGCTTGAATCACGTACTAAGGATTTCTCTGCATCGTTCAAGAGGCAGACACATGCCAGACACACAGGTGTGACAGGAAAGGACTTTCAGGTAAGCCTGCGTAAGCGAGGCAAGGGCTAAGTCAAGTCCACCATTTATCTTCTCAGAAAGAAAAAGGGAGAAAGATGGGGCATTTCCCTGGCACACCTAAAATACAGAGTCCTGAGACAAAAAAGGTTTGAAACACTAAACTAGATAATTTGCTAATAAGACTAATTATGGAAAAGGAGGAGGAAGGAGTATATAAAGCCAATTAAAAAGAGCTTGTCAAGCATTTCCTATTACATATATTATAGCCTTTAACTATCTTGGCAAGTTTGGAAAATAGGCCTTATTGTGTCTACTTAAGAAGAAGCTGAGGTGGTATGGACAAGGTTCCCAGCTACTAAGTGGTAAAGCTGGAGTTCAAACCCAGGTCCGATCTTCTCACTCCGGCCTCTACACTACATGGCCTCCTGATGATCAGCACTGGGGAGAGTGGGTACTGCCCTTCAATGTTAGCCCTAAGCCCTTCTAGTCCTCACTTCCAGGATTGTAAAAAGGACTGACATAAAACAGAAGATAGGGTTCCTGAATAGGAAAAATGGGGACTACAGGTAACAGTTTTTCATATCCATCATCCTTTTCCAATGAACAGAAATAGCCTATAATGAAGGAGCATATCCTTTACTGTAAGCAGCACCAGGAAATACTGTTATAGTGAATTTAACTTGTTCCTACTGTAACTTCTATGTCACCTCATTGTATAAGCATGCATGTTTCAGAAACTTCATGTGGGAATTAAACCAAAGCCTGAAACAGAGTGAGATAACGTTAACTCTTCTGGTTAAACTACAATGTAAACTGGTATCTTCTGGACCTTTCAGGCTAAAGTGGGCCTGTCACAGGTGCAGCAACTTCAGCCCTTAGGTAATCCAAGCAAACACGTCTCCTCTCCTCCGCAGACTGACAGTCACTTCATTTCTTACCCAAGATAATCATTCAGAGGATGCTCTGTTCACAACCCCTCACTTACACTAGGGTACATTTCCGTGATCTCATCTACCTGGGACACTGCCAGGAATTAGAAAGCAAGCAAGAGGCTGGTGGAAGGCCAAAGAAAGCACCCTAATATTTATTCAATTCAACCCAGCAAGAATTTATTGAGAGTGGACTATTCATCAGGCACTGTGCCTGATGCTGGGGATGATGATGATGATAAGAATAATCATAGCAGGAGCTATCACATACTGAATTCTTACCACATGTCAGGCACTGATATAAACACTTAAACTCACTCGATCCTCCCAACAACCCTATGAGGTAGCTCCTAATGTTATCTACATTTGTGTAATAAGGACATTGAGGCACAGAGTGGTTAAGTAACTTGCTCAGGGTCACAGCTAGAAAATGGTGGATGCAAACCCAGATACCTGGCTTCTGAATCTATAATACTAGCCACTATACTACTGCATTCTAAATACGTGCACGGATAAGGGATACAGGGGGCAATAAGATTATCCTCACCCCAAGAGGCTGCAGTTTAATCAGGAAGACAGGCAAATAAGCCTTAGAGAAGCATGTAAACCAACCCAGGGTTCAGGGAAGGCTCCCAGCAGTAGATGCCCTGTCAGCAGAATTTAGGTAGGAGCCAACTAGAGGAAGATACGGGTGAGGGGTGCATTCCAGGGGAGAGGGTAGCTTTCGTTAAGCCCTAGGGTGGAGAAAAGCATGGAGAGACTATGGGACTGCAGGCTGATCACTAGAGCTGAGCACAGAACGTGTGTAAGTAATGGTGTGCTGTTTTGGGGGGAAGGAAGGAGATTGGGGAAGGAGGCCTAAATCATAAGGGTGGAGAGGTAACCAGAGGCAGACTCATAAAGGACCTAGTGTGGCATGCTGTCTTATGGAATTTACCCTGAAAGAAATGAGTTCAAATCCAGGGAAGGGTTTGAAGAGGGGAGCCAGCTGCATTTGAGAACACCCACTCAGCAGTGTAGAAATGACCAGATGGGGTGAACCTGGAGGAAGGCTAAGCAGACAAGGAGACGGTGACAGTGCTACTAGGTGATAAGACAGTGGCCTTGACTGAGATGGCGGTACTGGGGTGGAGGAAAGTGGCCTTATGTAAGAAATACAGAACAGGAAGTAGTAAAGTACCTGGTGACTGACTGCATACTGGGGGACAGGGAGAACCGAAGGTGACAACACTAGGATTCTACCTTGAGGATGCAGGTAGAAGTTTGGCATTCATTGAGACCAGGACACTGGAAGAAGAGGAGGTGTCAGATATGAAGAAGGATCCATTCACATAAAGGCTCAGACACTTGTTTCAGAGGAAATGTATCTAACAAAGAACTCTAAACTCTTTTTTAAAATATTGTTAACAATAATAAGATTTTGATCTGTCTTTCCAGCCTATGAGTGATCAGAAGCTGAAAATTCAGTGGGAAGCGTTTGTGCCCAGGACACAAGGATGCTGACAGGAGAAAGGGAGAAGAAGGAAAAAATAATTAAAGAGACCACTGGGGAATGCAAAGAATCCAGCAAGGTGCCCTTCCCATGTAACAGGGTAATCACAGTGCAGCACAAGAAAATCGGGCTACAAGATTAACCTAATCATTGAGAAAAGGTTAATTTGGGCTGCATATGCTCTGTTTTAATAAGCAGGGAAATAGGAAATGGACTTTAGAAAGGCACTAATAGAAATAGTTCAAATAAAAAGTTGTGCTGCAAAAGCTTCTGTTATTTAAGAAACTCACGTAATGTGGAAAACCTCATTCACCAACATGCTGGATAAAACGTGATAGATCCTAGTCTCTTTTCAGAAGGGAGGCTCTTCTACCAAGATAAGCCTTCATCCCTCAAAGCCAGCATCCTACTGCCCCGCTTTGTCACCCTGAGAAGACCTAACTCCTCTGTGATTGCTGGAGAGTTTTGTGGTTGATTTTGTTCAAAGAGACATTAAGCTGGCTCTCATTTTAAGGCCATATACTGCTCCTGTGACAATACTTCAAACAGGGTGATAGAAAAAGGGAAAACTATTACCAGGCACAGAATTAATCAGTGTTAAATACATTCCTTACCTGTCCCTTATTATGACTTCACCGCAGGACTGGCAAAAAAATGTGCAACATTCTTGGGCTTGTGAGCTTTGATTAAACATCGAAATCAGTTCTAAAAGAAATCAATGAAATAGCAAATCTTAGGGACAAATAGCAAACATTTGGGACAAATATATGAACATACTTAAAGAGTTTAACAGCCACAATAAATACCATCAATAAACACTGTTTATGATCTACCCCAGAAGTACCCATTTAATTAGTATTATCTGATGACTCAAGCAGAAGCAAATATTGTGAAGTGTTTTCAAAATCAACAGATTTTGCTAAGTGTTTCATAGCTAGGTGTTGCCCTAGATTATCCATGTAACATACCGCTGAGTTATTTCTCTAATCCTGTAAATACCAACATTAAGAATGAGAGAAAAGGAGCTATTTCCTTCACATGAAGCTAACCAACTAACAGAGCCTCACCATCATTGGCTTTCCTCTGCCATGTCTTAGGTACAGTTTCTCGTCAGTGTGATTGCTGGTAAATAGAGCCCTTCCATTTAAGTTTAATTTGATTTAAACAGGCTTATGTCTACTCTGGCATGTTACCAGTATGTACAAACAAAACGAATCTTGAAACCGGGCTTTATTGGGCAGGTCCCTGGGAATGGAATGGCTCCTAAGAAGAGCTCAACCGTCCAAGAGCAAAACTCAATTTCGGACTAGAGCTGTGGGAAAACATATTTCCCACATGTGACACAGCAACATTAAAGCAGTATATTCCCTTAGTTTCCATCATTTCATTCATAAGGAAAGGAAACTTTCATTTAAAAAAAACTAAAATATTTGTCTATTAAAAAAATCTAAAGAAATGAGGTCATATCCATTAGAATCAAACAATGTGAATTTGGTTTATGTTACTTTGCATGTATTTTAAGATTAAAAAAACTGGTGCTAGAAAGTTGAAGCCTTGGCAATTAAAAATTCTTCCATTTAATTTCTAGGGGTGCCCACCAAGCCTCATAGGACTAAGGTGAAGTAAACAGTACTTTTTAACTTTGAACAGATAATAAGTAAGACATCCAAAATATTCTTTCCAGAACCAATAAACAAATTTTCGGTGAAACACTGCCCTCTGCTGATCCTCTGGCTCAGGTTCAAGCCAGAACCTTGTGATACAGTGACATCCTGGGAGAGTACTGCCACCTGGGGATGAATCTAATGCTGGTGCCGTGTCAGATTTTACTGTAGCCTTCCATGACGAGGCTCAGGAGCTGACCTATGCTACCTTCAAAATGGTGTAAAAAATACATTTACTATAGCCCTTAAAAGAACGTTCTTATAGTTGAAAAGTCAACTTTTCAAAAATCCCGAAACAAAACTGAACACTAAAAATTTCAAAACTCTCTTCCTACAATACATTTGGATTCAAGTTTACCTCAGTGTGCATCTATCTGATATTTATTCATTCGGCAAATATTTATTCACCACTTATTATGTGGAAAGCACTAAAGCAATTAAGTACAGAGGAATCTATTTTGCATACCCTTTCATGCACTAGAGAACAGGCCTTTGAAAGGTTTCCTTTTCAGGTATTTGAGTAAAATACGTTTCAAAAATGTAAAGAAACAGGAGACCAACGAATGCAAACAATTTGCAAACCAACACACAGCAATTTATTTTGACCTTCAGGTAAAACTGTTGTTTGCTGATTTAAATTTTTTTAAATAGTTCAAATTTTGTGATTTGTATATTAACTGTTAAAGAGAATGGGTAGGCGACAAACGAATTCTGCCTCTGGAAAGTCTCCACACCTTCTCAGTGTGGGACCTAAAATCACGGTCCCAGAAAACTAGCAGAAGACCTAAAAATATCCCACTGTGGCTTTCAGGCCTGCTTTTCCCCAGTTTGCAGATATGACACAAAATTCCTGCTGTGTTTACTGTTGTTCACCATTCTAAAGGGAAGGTGATGACTTCACAAGAGCCAGACTCCTATGGCTTCTTCCCTGAAACAACTCTTCCTGCACCCATTATTAGGTACCCTCAGGGAGTCTGTTAGTCTATTTCCCATCTTGGTGACCCCATTTTTCTTTCCACAGTTATTCCAACAGTCATTCTTAGCGTTTATCCTATGCCACGTAAGCTCCACAACACTTCTTTTCCCGACCCCTTGTTCCTAAAGCAAGAAACTCAGACTAGTTATTCACTAATCCAGGACTTGAGCCAAAATTACTCTCCAGCAAAAATGGAGCAAAACTCCCTCTATCTTCTCTTTCCTTTCGAAAGCCAGGATAAAGACTCGGCGGACCGCTCCACATCTCCTAAATGGTCCCTCAAAACAATCCTGCAGACCCCACCTCTAGGCTCCATGCAGCTCAGACAAAAGGCCTAGTAGAGAGGAGGCAGCAGTGAAGTCTCAGGATGCAGCTGGAAGAATTATAATCCTTCTCTGATAATGAGCACCACATCAGTGTGTTACAGCCACTCTTTCCTCTTTTTACATCATTTTTAATCCTCCAAAGCATACTGTTTACATGGTAAGAGATGCAATGAACCAATAATTTTATTCAATAAATTATTCTGAGAAACATTTCTACCATATTACTGAGTCAATGTGCCAATAACAAAATATTGGAAATAAAATAGGCATAGTAACAATCTAAATCAAATTATGCATCAAACTCAATTTTAGAATCTTTATATGTACTGTTCTCTCTATTTGGAAATGTCTCTACATGGAGGGGATCATTTCCATCACTCAGTTCTCCAGTCAAATATCACCTCCTCAGAGTGGCCTTCCCTGATCACCCTTTACCCAATGACCCTAGTCACTCCTTCTCCCATTATTCTGCTTTACAGAGCACTTTTCTCTGTATCCAAGTAGCTTATTTGTTCATTATCTGTTCCCACCCATTAGAATGTAAGCTCCATGAGGGCAGAGACCTTCCTAGCTTGTTCACTTCTGTGTCCCTAACACCTAGATGAATGCCTAGCACGCAGTATAAGGGAATGTTTGTTGAATGAATGAATTTCTGTGTAATGCTATAAAATCCACCAGATCTTGCACAATTGCCATCTGATGTAATCTTCACATCAACTCTGTGAGCCAGGTAATTTTACAATTAAAGAAACAAAGCAGGGGGTATATGGGAAATCTTTATACCTTCTGCTCAATTGGACTGTGAACCTAAAACTGCTCTAAAAAATAAAGTCTATTAGGGGGAAAAAAAACACCACCAAAAAAACCTCCAAAGAAACAAAGGCTCAGAAAGGTTAAGTGACATGGTCCACTGCACACAGCTAATAACTGGCAGAGCTGGCAAAGAACTTAGATCTTCTCAACCCCTGGCTCTTGCCGTGCCGCTGATGAGCAGTTATTTTCACCTGGGAAAAGTTCAACTTCTCAAATGGAAAATCACCTTTGATTTATAATGAAAAAGTAAATGCAGAAGTGCTAGTATTACTCACTTGGGCTGAACTCTGCCTGTGCCTGCAGCCACAGGTGCAGCCCTTCTCCAGCCACGAACCGCAGGCCACGGCAAGAGGAAGGTACAAGCCTGACCTCTGCTGGCAGCCGGAGCTCCATGCAGCCCGCAGGGGTTTTCACCTGGAGAGAGCACGGCGTTACAGAAATATCCATGGGCATACCTCCTTCTCTTGGCTCTCTGGTAATTAAAAACAAAACACAAAACAATTATTTCTCATTGATGAAAACCACATGATGAAAGAAACAAAATTGACCAAGGATCTCTCTGTTCCTCTTCAATAAGGGCCCTAAAGTCACTGTCCCAGAAAAATAGCAGCGAACCCATCTACACTAGACTTGGGGGGGGTCAGACAGTCCTCTTCACTGTCACTGTAACGTGAAAGTTCTGGGACATATTTTTTATTCTTTTTTTATGGTAATGATGCATTTTTAAATGGGCTCTTTATTCCATTGCTAATTATCCTGAGTCCCAACTCTCTCCTCTATCCTAATGATTCCTCCATCTGCTCCAGCCTGGACCTTCCTGCGGTTGCTCCTGGAGTCATTCTGCTTGCACAGACTGCCATTCCATTTCCTCATGCCCCCTGTCTTCCCACCAGTCTCCCCAACTTCAGCTTCTTCCACAGTATAATCTAATGCTGGTCTGTCATACATCATGCACTTGTTCTTCAAATTATTTCTGGCAAGAGAATTCAACAAGGTGGTGTAAGACAACAGCTTATTTACCTTTGCATCTCTTGACCCTATATCATTTGTACATTCATTTGCTCACTCATTCACTACATCTTTTTTGAGTTCTATAATGTGCCAGGTATTGGGAATACAAGAACTAACAAGATATTTTCTCTACCCCATCCCCACGTAGGGCCTGGCAAGTAAACAGGAATGACAAAGGGAGTATTAAAACTACATTGTACTCGGGGCCGGCCCGGTGGTGCAGCGGTTTAGTTCGCACTTGGCAGCCCGGGGTTCGCCGGTTCGGATCCCAGGCGCCTGCCGATGAACTGCTTGTCAGCCACGCCGTGGCGGCGTCCCATATAAAGTAGAGGAAGATGGGCACAGATGTTAGCCCAGGGCCAGTCTTCCTCAGCAAAAAGAGGAAGATTAGCAACGGATGTTAGCTCAGGGTTGCTCTTCCTCACACACAAAAAACCAAAAAAACAAAAAAACTACATTGTACTCATTCATGATAAATATAGGGTACTATGGAAGCCCACGGCGGGGTACAGGGACTGTCACAGGTCAAGCACTAAGTAAATGTTATTTGAACAATGAATGGACCAGTGAGTGAAATATCCTTGCTTCTGAGACCAGCACTACAATGATGTTTTATTTTACTTGCAGTAAATTAGACTAAAGTAGTGTTACTTGACATACAGGATTTTGATAAGGAGATCAGGATTATGTGAAACAAAAGGTACAGAAGAAAAAACTTTCTTGCCGATTTTAAGAATAAAAGAAAAATTTAATGGGGCTGGCCCTGTGGCCTAGTGGTTAAGTTCAGTGCTCTCTGCTTCGGCGGCCTGGGTTCATGGGTTCAGATCCCAGGTGTGGACCTACACCACTCATCAGCCATGCTTTGGCGGTGACCCAAACACAAAGTACAGGAAGATTGGCACAGATATTAGCTCAGAGCTAATCTGCCTCAACCAAAAAGAAAAGAGGAAGATTGGCAACAGATGTTAGCTCAGGGCAAATGTTTCTCAGCAAAAAAAAAAAATTAATGAAGAAAACAATCTAGTGATGTATGAATACCAGGTATGAAAGGACTTAAGAATCCAATTCACTACAAACACAAATCACTCGGTGTAGGCAAGAGAGAGTACAACACAGTCCCTGTCTACCAGGCACCAAGAGTACAGAAGGAGATGAAGACATACAGAAAAGACCCTCATATGAAGCTGAAATATGCTTAGCATTATAACAGAGGTGCAAAGCTCCCCGACTCCCTGTTAAGTGCAGACAGCAGGGGCAGGCCATCTACTCAGTGTTACCTAAGTGCAGAAGGCAGGCCATCTACTTGAGTGTCATCTAAGTACAGAGGTCATACCATGTGTCCAGGTGCGAATCTTGGTTAGGCCTCTTAATTTGTCCTAGAAAAACTTAAGACTACTTTCTGACTAGTTCCTTTTCAAAGCATATGGATCTGTACTTAATTGGCAATAAAGAATATTAAGAATCTGAGTCTCTTCCAGGGAAGACAGCTTCAAATGCTTGAATCAAAAGTCTAGTTTTAAGAAATGACGTTTAAGAAATAATAATCCTCTAAATCATAGGTCAGAAAAGGTTTTAGATAAAAGGTCAGATGGTAAATATTTCAGGTTTTGCAGACCATAGATGGTCTCCATTGCATATTCTACTTTGCTCTTGTTTTTATTTAAACAACCCTTTAAAAAATGTAACATCCCTTCTTAGTTCACAGGCTGTACCAAAACAGGCCTCAGATTAGATTTGGCCTACGGGCCATAGTTTACTGATCACTGCTCTAAAAATATTCAATTTGTCCATTTTGCTACTTCAGTGATTTTCAAACTGGACTGTGCAGTTGGCACCTGGAAGTGCCTCAAGGGACACCACTGGGTTCCTAAGCCCCCACCACCACCCCATCTCTGGCTTACCACCCTTCTTCCCCTTCCTGAAAAATTGAGTCAATTACATAGGGCTGAGCAAGGTAGGCATCTTTGCCAGGATGGGAGAACCACGGTGGCCTGGGGTGAATGTGAGAAACCCAGCAGGGTGAAGAGGGCATCCACCAGGAGGGCCACCCAGCAAGGATGTCAGATCCCAAGAGGGGTGAAGAGGAAATCCGAGCGGGAGGTGGGGGGTCAGCTCAGCATGGAGTTTCAGAGCCTGTTTCAGTCAACTCAGGCTACTAAAACAAAACATCATAGATTGAGTAGCTTAAACAACAGACATTTATTTCTCATAGTTCTGGAGGCTTCAAAGTCCAAGACCAAGGGGCCGGCAGACTTGGCTCTTGTTGAGGGCCATCTTCCTGGCTTGCAGATGGCCACCTTCTTACTGCATCCTCACGTGGCAGAGAGAGAAGTTTTGGTGTCTGTTCTTATAGGAGCACTAAACTCATCACGGTGGCTCCACCCTCATGACCTCATCTAAACCTAATTATCTCCGGAAGGCCCATCTCCTAATGCCACCACATTGGGGGGTTAGGGCTTCAACATATGAATTTTCAGGGGACACAAACATTCAGTCCACCACTGAGCACAAGCAGGTGAGAGTGTGTCAATACTGAGTGGAAAAAAGAAGCAGCAAAGGATGCCAGTGGAACATCAGTTACACAGAGGGGAATTGACCAAGTCAACGTATGTCACGAGGATAATGGAAGCCAGGATTTCACTATGGGAGAACAGAGTTACAAAGAGAGAAAGGGAGAAAACCAGAATGGATCCTGTGGTGGTAGACGAGAATTGGAAATATTTGTGTGAAGTCATGGTTTTCAATGTATATGAACAGTTACAGTAATAACTATAGATGTATATGTATGTGTGTGTATATATGATATATATGCAAGTACACATACATTCTCATATAAATGTTACCAATTTTGCATCCCTCCAGTGGGACTTGAACCCACAATCAGAGGGGACCCAAGGAAGAGCCCAGGGCCAGTGGGCCTCAAACCCACAATCAGCCCTTTGTTCTTCAGAGGATCTTTTTCTGTTCAGTGTCGCTGATTTGAAATGAAACCGAAGCTGAGCATTCAACAGCACAAGCTTTTATTCAATGGCCAAAGAATGGAGAAGGGGGAACTATGTTCACAAATCAACTTCTTAGCTCTCGGGGTGAGTAAGCAGCTGTTATAAGGGGTCAAGGTAATGAAGGGGAGGAATATTCACAGTTATTTGGGGAACTGGCCAGGCTTTTCAGGGGAACAGAGGTGCCACCTCTTTTCTTTCCTTATTTAGTTATGTCCTGCCATTGCCATAGCGGTTGTGAAATGTCACGGCACCAATGGGTGTGTTATGTAGTATGGTAATGTATTACAATGAGCATATAAGCTGCGGGGTCTATGGCAGGTCAAGTCAGGCAGCCATGTTGCCCTCAACCAGTTTTAACTGGTTTCAACTATATGTCTCACCCATCTCCTCCTTCCTATCTTTGTGGTTTCCCTTAAGCTAAAGAGAGCATGTTAGGCTTGTTCTGAGCAGGGCTGTGGTTAATGTCGTATGGAGTCGGCGGGCTGGGTAACATAAACATCATATATATATCACACACACACACTCTAGTTCCGTCCACTAGTGGGCCTGGAAGAAGTGACATCCCAATAGTAACGAGCACATTTTGTGCCCAGATTTTGGTTTCTAAAGGTCATTTTCCACTTAAAAACAAGTGAACAAAAACAAAACAGGGTTCCTTAGAAAAATAACTGCATCCAGGGCTGGAACAGGAAAAGAATGAGATGAGCCTGGAACATCCTGCTGTGCAATGAAGTAAAGAAGAAATCAAAGAACGATAGGGACATGTCAAAGAAGACACAGAAATCATCCTGAAGGGACTCCCCCTGGCCACATCTGGTATATTTTGAGCAAAAAAATAACCACTGAATAAATCAGGACAATTGCTCCATACTGAGGTAAATAAATGAATGAACAGAATGAGTCTGATGAGGAACAGGGTATTTACACAGTCTCAAAGGACCTCTCCAATTAATACTTGTTGATTATGAAGAGAAAACGAGGAACTTGATGGTGGAGAAGCCTGGCAGAAACCACCTTATTTAGTGCTCAAAGTTAACATGAACTTTAATGAAATAGACCAAAATCATGTGCCACCTGATAGGATGCAATGAGAACACAGCGTTACTTCTGTGATATTACTACCAAAGATGCATAATCTGAACCTAATCTTGAGAAAACATGAGACAAACCCAAATGGAGAGATATTCTACAAAATAATTGGTCTGTAACCTTGCTAAGTGTCAGGATCACAAAAGTCAAGGAAAACTGAAGAACCCTTCCAGATTGAAAGAGACTAAGGAAACACGACAATGAAATGTAATGCATGATTCTGAACTGGATCACTTTGCTATTACAGGTATTCTATAGACAACCAGCAAAACCTGAATGAGATCTAAGTATAAGATGGTAGTAACACATTTCCCAGTTTTGAAGGTTGCATGGTGGTTATGTAGGAGAATGTCCTTATTTGTAGGAAATCCACAGCAAAGTATTCAGGAGTGACAGCAACTTACAAGTTGGAGATTGTTCCAAAACAAAGTTTTTGAGAACCTAATTGTCCACACCTTCTATACCTGAGGCTTTCTTCACTATTCAGTTGTATTCTTTCAGGTGTCACACTCTGCTTGAAACTATCCAAGACTTCACATTTTACTTTGAGTACAAGCTAAAGTCCTTTCAATGGTCTATAAGACCCAATGATATACTAGAACCAGTTGTTAAAATTCCAGGCATTTTGCAAACCAGCTGACCTCCCTTTGGTAGCTTTCATCCATGGTGAAAGTACCGATACGGTAGGAATCAGTAAATGCTGCAAATCAGGGAGGTTTTTCATTTGTTTGGTTGGTTGGTTTTCCTGGAGAGCAGGTTAAACGTTTACGAGCACACCACTGTAAGACCCTTTACTACATGCTCCACTAGCCCACTCAACTCTCTCTGAACTAGGCTCCCCTTCATGCTTTCTCCTCTCAGAAGAAAACAGTCTTCCAGCAGGTAGCGTATGGTTCCAAACCTCACCCCTTTCAGTTTATTACTCAAATCTTGCTTTCTCATTTGGAATAAGGGGTTGTAATTTCTTTTCCCTATCCGTTTTTCTGTTTTATTTTTTTCTAGGCACTGATCTCTATTCAATATAATATATTTCATTTATTTTGTGTATTTTCTGCCCACCTCTCACCCACTGCCACTATTAGACTGTAAGCTCAATGAGAGCAAGTATTTTTGTCTTTGATGTTGTTATTGTTCAGAGCTGTATCCCCAGCACTTAGAATCTGAGTTTTTGGCACTAGAATAGAAACATAGTAAACATCTGTGGACTGAATAAATGAATGACCAGGGTTTATTCCAGGAATGCTAAGATGGCTTAACATGAACAACTTTTTCTACTGCAATTCACAGATGTAAAGATTAAAGGGAAAAAATTGGACCATGACAATACATACAGGAATCACTACATAAAAAACAATACCTATCCATGATTAAAACCCTTAGTAACCTAGGAATAGAAAGGAACTATGCAATCTACCAAACAGACGCATCAAAAGTCAACTTCATCATACCTAATGATGAAATGCTAGAAGCATTTCTTTTAAGATCAAGAACAAAACTCAATATACTATTTACATTAACTGTAAATAGACTAAAAATTCTAATTAAAATGCAAAGATTGTCAGAATGGATTTTTAATATCTCCATCCAGTATATGCTTTAAAAATTTTATATATAAAGACATAGTTGGGAGTAAAAGGGTAGAAAAAGACAAACCATGGAAAAAATACAGTCAACTGACTTCTGATACACACACTGAGTTATTTCAATGGGAGAAATGACAGTTTTTTAACTAACGGTAACGGAACAACTGGATAGCCTTATAGAAAAAAATGAACTTTGACCCCAACCTCACTTTAAACACAAAAATGAATCTGACATAATCATGGACCTAAATGTAAAAGCTAAAACTATGTAACTCCTAGCAAATAAACATAAGAAAAAAGTCTTTACAACTTTGAGGTAGGCAAAGATTTCTTAAGACATAAAAAGCACTAACAATTAAAGGAAAAAAATACAACAACCTGGACTTCATTATAGTTAAAATTTTCTGTTCATCAAAAGACATCATTAAGAAAATGAAAAGTTACAGATTGGGAGAAAACTTTCACATACTCACAAGGCATGAGAAAGGTCTTGTTTCCAGACTATGTAAAGAACTCTTCAAATTCAACCATAAGACAAACAACCTGATTTTTTTTTTTAAATAGGAAAATATTAGAAGACACTTTACGAAGGAATATACATGAATGACCAAAAAGCAAATACTAAGGTGCTCAACATTATTAATCAGGAAAATGCAAATTAAAATGACAGCAGGATATCACTTCATACCACTAGAATGGCTAAAATCAAAAAGATTGACAATACTAAATGCAGACAAGAATGTGAAGCAATTGGAACTCTCACTTCTTTCCGGCAAGAATATAAACTGGTGCGACCATTTTGGAGAACTGTTTGGCTGTTTCTCATAAAGTCAAGTCCCATCTACCCTATGACCTAGCAATTCCATTCCAAGAAAAGTGAAAATGTATGTCCACAGAAAGACTTAAACACAACAATGTTATTGCAGCTTTATGCATAATAAGCAAGCTCTAGAAACATGCAAAATATCTAGCAATAGAAGAATGGATAAATGAATTGCTGTATACAGTGGAAAACTACTCAGCAAGAAAAAAGAATGGACTACTGATATATGCAATGCCATAGATGAAACATGAATCTCAGAAACACCGTTGAAGGAAAGCAGCCAGAAACAAAAAAGTATAAATCCATTTATACAAGTTCAAGAAATGGCAAAACTAATCTTTGTTGAATGACACCAGAACAGTGGTTGCTTTTAGGGTAGGGGGAACTGACTGATGATAAAGTTCAACAGTGAAAGACCACCAGGCCCAAACCAGTAATCCAGCAAAGTTAGGTTTCTTAACTTGCTTAAACAAGGGAGAGTAATCCAGAAGAAACTTGAAGTGCCCCTTTGATAGGAGAAATAGGGAGGTTGTCTTGATTTGTTTTGTTTTAAGGTTTGGGCTCCTAATAACCCTACAAGGTGGATTGGAATTGGAGATACTTATCTGAACTCACGATTTCAGAGAGAGAGAAAGGAAGAATAGTAATAAATATCATTCCCCATGTTACAACTGAAAAAATTCAGATTAAATGACTCTACCCTGTGAAGAAGCTAGGATTTGAATTCAGTTCTCATGCCAAATCCCAAACTGTCTCACTAGATACCTGGCTGATTTAAGGGAAAAAAAGAAAGCTAAGCATCAATCTACCTCAGTGTAGCGCTGTGTAACAAAATTTTCAGGCTTTTAACATCTAATTTACGCTGTTTGAAACAGCGGTCACAATGGAATAGTCGAGGGGACCACATACTACCAAACAAAAAAAGAGAACACTTTTCCTAAAAGTTTGTTTGTGTAGTGAATAACAAGTTAAACGTTTGCAGACTTCTCATTGGAACCCGAAATAAGAATAAAAGAATGAGCTCCAATAAGAAGTCTGCAACCTTTGTTAGTCGTTCACTGAACACACGTTTATTGAACGACTGTGTCAGTTTCCCAGCACAGGACAGAAAGCAAAAACCTGAGGTTATTTACAAAACAGGAAGCTCACACGCTGGAATCGATTTTATAACAAGGATTCCGAAAAGAGGGAGACAAGGCATTTTTTGCAATGTTCTGTTGGAAACGCCGGGCACTGGCAACGGTATTTTACATCCGTGCTCCTCAAACTTCAATGTGCGTTTGAATCCTGGGAAGCGTGTTAAAATGTAAGTTCTGATTCAGCAGGTGTGTAGGGCTGAGACTCCGCACTTCTAAAAAGCTCCCAAGTGATGCCCGGACGGCCAGTCGATGGGGAGACTCTGGGGTGGGGATCGAGGCGGGGAGAACACTCCACTTGGAGTAATCGAGAGGCTTGAAGCAACTGGAAGGAAGAAACTCAGAAATCCGTGCTTCCGAGGGAGGCGGAGACTCCCCGGGATGCAAAGAGCGAGCTGGGCACCGCGCCCTGCCCTGGCCTTACCCCAGGATGAGCAGCGCGCTCTGCAGCCGTCTCCGCACCTCCAGGAACACGCGCGTCTCCGCCGCAGCAGCCGCCATGGCGGGCGCCCAGCCGGAGGTTCTGGCGAACCCAGGCCGCCAGGGACAGGAGCTCCTGCACGTGCGGCCCCAGCAGAGGCTGCAGCAGCTGCGGCGGCCGCCGCGCGGCCCTTCCGGACGTGCTCACTCCGCGGACACAGCCTGCCAGCCCACAGCGCCCCCTGCCGGGCGGAGAGCGCGCCGCCCCGGGGACTCGGCAAGGGGGCGCGAGCATTTTCAAATCCTGGCTTTCCGGCTGACCGCTGAGAAAGGTGGACCGGGAGAGCCAAACTGTCCTCCCCCTCTAATTACGGGCGTGACCTGATGCGATAGTCTCCCTGGAAATGACCTTAAAAATCAGTTCCGGAGTACACCCCTTTGGATAGCGTGGGTAGGGATGAGGCTGGAAGAGAGGGAGATGATGGAGGGAGGCGATAGAAGCCGGCACTGTCCCCAGAAAGCCCGAAAGCAGAACTCCCCACGCAAAACCCACTTTATCTTTTTTTTTTTTTTAAGAACTATGGCTCTTTTTTATGAGCTACGATCTGTCGTTTGGTAGCTTGCCCACTGTCTGAGGCAACAAATGTCCAGGGTTGACTTGGCATTGCTTCCCAATTTAGATAAGATCGCTCCAGGATGGAAACAATTGCAAAATGTGAGAAGTTTTCTATCCATGCAGTAGAGAGTGTGGTTAAATCCAGTATCGTGAATCACAGGATAAACCATTCCTATAACCTTTGAAGAAGGGAAGATGAGAACGATTCCATATGTACATTTCCACTATTCACTTTTGCAGAAGTAAAAACTGACTCAGAAGAGTCGAAATCTCCTAACTACTAAAAGAAAATTTTGGAAAGTTTGACACAGTAAAGAAAAAGATCTAGTATAATTTAAATACTTATAATGGAGGAATATTAAAATATAAGGCCACGATAGAATTATAATAATTCTTTAAAAACAAGAGGCTGTTAGTTTTTTAAAACAGAAACAATGATGGCAAATACAGAAAATCGTATGTTTCTTTATGTTCTACTTTATCATTTCAAGGTCATAATTACCACACACCAAACATTAATTTGAAGATTTTCCAAATGATCAATCCACTATCCTGGAGATACTAGTTTAAGACAATTTTTCTAAAATCGGTATTCAGAGTTTTTAAAGTTTATCGTGTTGCTTCACAAATTCCTGTATCCATCACAATTATTCAAAATTATGAATGGAGGTAATAGCGCAGTTAAAAGAATTGTTTACTGCTATTCCATCTCAAATAAGAGTGATGAAGGGTGATGATTTTAACTCCTATCATTCCACCTTTATTTCTCAAAGCTACTAAGTGCTCAAATACTGACACGTTATATTGCAATATATAACATTTTTAGCACAGCATGCTCTTCATAATTGGTGTTTATTTTTAAAGATTGTTATATTTCATATGTAGTTACACATTCATAAAAAATTTCAATCTTTTTTGACCCTACAGTTTAGGCAAAACGGTGCAATCCTCCTTGTAGCAACTACATGATTTAGAGAGTTCTAGACTCAAAATAGTTCCAAATCTGGTAACTATTTGTTTCCTAACTTCACAAGTCTTCTAACCTCTCTGGGCCTCAAATTCTTCATATGAAATACTGAACAATTATTTAAATAATACTTGAATAATTCTTAATATTTAAAAGCTGTTTTCAATTCCTAGCATCCCTCCAAAGTCGCCATCAAGATGGGGCCGGCGCTGGCGAGTTGAGAACACCTGCAAAGCCCTCTCCAATCCCACTCCGGCAGTTGGTGGCCGTGGGCCGCTTCCTCGACAGTCCGCTTGAGGGAGCTGTCGCAACAGGTAGTGACTGGAGGGCGGAACGGACGGGGGCGGGGATCGAGGGCCGTCGACGTCGACGCCGGCGTGGGCGCGGTGCACGCTGGGAGCTGTCAGTAGGCCCTTGAGCTCCCGGCCGCGGTGTCGCTGCCGCGGTTGCCAGGAGAGCGGCGCCGGCGGGGAGCGGCCGAGCCACGGCAGGTAACAGCGTCCCCGCCCCCAGCGCGGTCGCGAGGCCGGCCGCCGGCCCTGAGCAGCCTCCTCAGCCCGGCTCGTTCCGGAGCCGCGGGGACGCCCTGCGAGTCAGGCGGCTGTGGCGTCGGGGGTGTTGCCGCCCTGGCACCGCCTGGAGCCGCGAAGGCGGCTGGCCGCCTGTGCTTTCCGGGGACCGGCGGGCTGGGACCGGGCGGAGGCGCGAGGGCGGCCCCGGGCAGGGGTGACCGGAGACTGGGCCGCGGCGTCCGGTGGCCGGTCCCGAGCCTGCTGCGCCGAGGCCGAGCCGTGCGCGAGGTTGGGGTGGAGGTCGCACCTGTGCGATCGAGGCGCTCGGAGTGACCTCTTTGTTGGCGGCATCTAGGCATCGTGTCGTTTCATTCATCTGGTGGGTGCTTTTAGGGTTGAGACGACGTGAATGCCAGCCCTGGTTGATGTTCGGGGCGGGGTGGGGGGGGTGTGGAAAGGAGTGCAGAAGTTTATTAGAGGAAGTCCGTAGTCATAAGGAAGTTGTTAACGATGATCACCTTTGATTCTCAAGCCTTTTAAAGTTGCAACATAACAATAGTTACTTGTTCTGTTTTCTCCATTCTTCTCCCTTATCCTGAGCGGGGAGGAGTGGTGGCACAAAACTGTACTTTTTTAAAACTAAGTAAACTGTGTTTTGATTTTCTTACACTATCTTAGAGTTCTGTGGAGGCTGACAAATATAAAGATTGGGAAAAGCTGAGTTGGAGATTGTAGTTAAAGCAATCAAAATAGTTTTTTATATGATTATCAAAAAAAAATAGTAAGCTAAGTGGCTGACAAATAAGCCCTGAACTGTAGAAAGACAAAATCTCTCAATCTCGATGTCGTTGGCTGCCTTCTATGCAGACATAAGATCTTGCATTTTACTGTGGATAACATACGTTGGCATTATATGTTAAGTAACTCACCACCTGATAAACAGCACAGTGATTTAGTTGAGCTGACGGAAGTTCTAACAAGAGTAAATTAAAACCAAACCAGCTGTAGTACAAGTGCTTTATATTAGTGATTACTTTCAGCTACCACTCAGAATTAAATCATTCCCCAGAATTGCTAAAGGATAGCAAATCTCCAGGTGGGCCTGATTATTAGTAACCCTAGTCTTGAAGGAAGAATTAAAAACACCTAAGTTAATAAACCAGAAAATGTGACACCATGACCAAAATGTTAAATGTAAATTAAATCTTAATTAAATGTTTGACAATTGACAGTCAAGGCAGTCATATTTTTTAGTTAAATTAGTGGAAAGCGCTCTGGCCTGGGAATGAGAGATTTCATTTAAGTCCTTTGTTCTCCTGCTAACCAGGTCTGATCTCTCTAGGCCTCAGTTTTGTCATCTGTTTAAGGGAATTTCATAGGATCAGAGTTTTGCAAACGATGTTTTCCCTGAACACTGTTCTGAATACGAGGCTTACTGCCCCAAAACAGTGTTCCATGGCAAATAATTTGGGAGTACATTGGGTTAACTTTCGACTTGCTTTTAACTGCAGGACTTCTCAAAACCTTTAATGCTATGCTTACGTGCATGTAACTCTCCAGGGGAAGATTACCGAAGCGTTTCCTAAACTTTGCCAGGGAGCCTATTTTCTCAGGGTCAATCTGTTAACATCTCCTAGAGTATAATTACATAGAATACCAATTTGAAAATGACTGTACTTGAGTCCCCTTTCAGCTCTAAAATTCCCTACATTATGCTTTTTTGGCTTTTAGTTTAAGCTCTCTGGAGCATGAAGGTCCAGTGGCAACTCACTGGTATAACAAAAGGCTTATGTTTTCCTTAGTGAAATATTAATATTAAGGGTACACATAGGTTTCTGTGAGCCTTAATGCTTTCATTAATGGCAGGAGAGTATCTTCTTTTTTCTGATCTCTTGATGCTTTTCTATAACCTTAATTAATTCATGTTTTGAATTTGATTTTATGGTCAAGCTATGGATTTTATTAATGGTGTTATACAGTAAATACTTGTTGATAATGGCGTTATTTTTATTATGAATGATTTCCCTCTCTAGTCATGAATTCTTTTTTGTGTGTGTGTGTGAGGAAGACTAGCCCTAAGCTAACATCCGTTGCCAATCCTCCCCTTTTTTTGCTGAGGAAGACTGGCCCTGGGCTAAGATCCATGCCCATCTTCCTCTACTTTATATGGGACGCCGCCACAGCATGGCTTGACAAGCAGTGCGTCTGTCCGTGCCCAGGATCCGAACCTGCGAACCCCGGGCCATGGAAGCGGAGCACGGGAACTTAACCGCTATGCCAACAGGCCGGTCCCTAGTCTTGAATTCTTAAACTATGAAATGTGATAAAAGCCACTTGAAATGTACTTAATAGTTAATAACTAAATAATTTTAAGATCTCGGATCATTGAAAAGAGTTAAAGGTTAAAACGTAAATTCTGACAGTTATTTCTATGTTGCTTACAAATGGGATCTAAGTGTTGAATACAGTCTTGAATTATTTTGCTAAATTCTGTCAGATGTCACTAGCACATAACCAGTGTGGGTACTTATGTATATTCTTTGTTACTTTGTTAGGAGTGAGTGCTATTAACGTGCTCCTTTGTTTGAGGGGTGTGGGAACAGTACATTTAATTTTAATAGATAAGCCTTAATTCAGGTAAAGTTCTCTTCCTGAAATGAAACGGTTAAGTAGAAGTATAGAGCTGCTATTTTTGTGTAATAGCTAACAGTTTTTATTGAAAATTTATTGTGTGAAAATAAGTACTTTTGATCCCCTTGTCTTTAAATTGTGATTTCCCTTTATTGCATTTACTCCCCCTACCCCCCCCATGCTATCCAAGCCTGAAACCTCAATGATTTTTCATTGTATAGGGCAAAGATATGGCATCAAGTTTATTAAGGAAAAATGTTCATATAATAATGTGCACGCATTTTATGTGTACATTTTACACACACCCCTGCAACCACCCCCACAATCAAGATTTGGAACATGCTACCACTCAGGCCTGTATTGTTACGCTTTTGCTCTTTTCAAATGCTCTCCCTGTGCTCTGCATGTCTAAATCATACTTATCGTGTCCTAGCTCAGATGCCACCTTGTCTGTGAATCCTTTTTTGATTACCTCATTTTGAAGTAATTTCCTTCTCTTCTGACTTTCCTGTTTACGTTTATTTGAATGTCCTTTTCTGTCCTTCATGGTGGCTAAATCAATGGCATGCTCATAGAAGGCACTTTTATTTATTTGTTGACCAAATGGATAAGTGTAATATTTCTCAAACTTCACTCATTCTTATATCATCTTCAAAACTTTGGCCTAGCTGCATACTTCCTGTATACTGATTTTCTTAATATGTCTTTATATCAATGTGATGTTTAAAATAATTTTTAAAGGAAACTTGAAAACCCCACCACAAGTAAAAAGCAAATATCACTTGCCATAAGCAGAAGTTAGGCATAAATATAATGACAACAGAACAGCATTGGTAAATTCTAGCTGGGAACTGTTGCCTGCGGAAGACTTCTAAGCCTCTTGATTTAAAAGGGAGATAAGCAAGAATTACAGAGACGTTGATAACATTCTGGCACCAATCTGAGACTTCCTGATGTAGTCCAGGAATTAAAAGGGAATGAAGAGGGAATAATTTCCTGACTTGATTCAGTACCATTTAGCCAGTCCTTGGGCCCCAGAAAATCATCTCACATCTGATTGGTGGCCAAAATTTGGAGAGACACTGTATCATACAGGGCTTGAAAATTTCTTAGAATTTTATCTGTGAAAGAATCAGGAAATGAAGCCTCAATTATAAATTAAAAGTTGTACTAGAGTTAACTTTAAAAATATACAAAGATGAAAAGTTGACAAGATTGTTATTGAATCATATGTGCCTTTTTTCAAAAATGTTTTTAATGTTACTTTTACAAATAAAACACTATCACCTTTCTGTTATTAGGGTACATTAGCTTTAAGATAAACTTTGAATCTAAAGAAATCAATCTAAATCTAAAAACCAGTGGGAGCCCTTTGTATGACAAAGTGATGACTGTTGATTTAGGAGTGATGAAATGCTAATAACATAATGTTTACCTGGCAAAGCTTCTATAGGAGTAGATGAGGTAATAAACTTAAAAGAATCTGATATCTCCTTTACTTCTTCCTCTCATCACTTCCTAAGTTTGAGCTATCTTTTCATATTTCCATCTTAGAGAAGACATTTCCAGCCTATTTTCTTCTGAAGTAATGAAAAATTCTCCTCTCTTATGGAAAGAGGTTTATATGAACAGGCAGGAAAATAAATATCCTACTCTTGTTCTATAAAATACATCTTGTATTTCAACTTCCTATGTTTATATACAGGCATATATCTATATTATGAGCTTAATGTTTAAATTGCGATTATTTTGTGTCCATGAACAAAGAGTTCAGGTAATTAGACCATTTAGTTTGGTGTTACTATTTTCCAAAAAATTAGTTACCTAGTATGATACTAGGTTTATCATACTAGCATAATTTGCTACTCAACCAGGGGTCAGACTGATGTTAATCTAAGGTTCTGGGATGCAACCGCAATTTGGAAGAAAAGAGCCCTTTGGAAGAATAGTCTTTATTTCATAAGGGAGCCTTCACTCAAACAAGTAGTTTCTTTCCTATGTCTCTACTATAAAATAAAGCAGCAGTATAGAAGCAGTGCAGATAAACTGTCATCGTTTAAAAGCGACAATTGATTGTAATCAGAAAAACTAGAAAAGCACAGCAGTCTTAGTCCTTTGAGTTTAAGGTAAATAGCTGGTACATTTCCAGTTGCTTTTGGTTGTGCTGTTATATTATGAAAAAGCACTATAAAATATCAGCTACTTCAAACCCTTAGGATATGTGTTAATTATGATGAATCAAATTTTCCAGATAGCTGCAACTTTTGTATGTTATATACCACAAATGCCATCCCATCTGCTGATTATACTTTTTGCTTGTCTTCAGCGTGATGCACTGGGCACTGTGGCTTTTCCATGCACACTTACATGTGTCTTACAATGTGTCTTAATTTTAAAATTTCCTGGACAGAAGTTTTCTCCTGAGAAAAAAATAGAACATAATACTTGCTTTCAAGTTAGCGTCTGTCATTTTGGAAGAAAAATAAATATTTAAATTACTTCCGTATTGTACACCACCAGTTCCATAAGTGTTACCATCAGTTAGTCAGGCATTCACCTTTGAGTCTGAATGAGGGGTTCTAGCAACGTTTTTTTTAATGGCATCTGGTACTTTATGGGAAGGCTGTCTTCAAAGCACTGTGCCCCAGCCTACCTGATTCTATAATTCGAGGCTGCCTCTTAGGTTTATGTGATCTGATAACCACTGTTTTTATTATATCTTTTAAGTTGTAGAGGTTGTGGATTAAAAAAGAAAAGTATTATTTGAGAATAAACTCTTTTTATTTATCTATTGCTGCATAACAATTTATCTAAAAATATTTTGACCTAAAACAACAATAAATATCTCTCACAGTTTTTGTCAGAAGGGATTGGGAGCAGTTTGACTGTGAGGTTCTGGACTAAGTTTTCTGTGTGGTTGCAGTCAGATGTTAGCCTGGGCTACAGTCATCTAAAGGTTTGATTGGGATTGGAGAACCCCCTTCCAAAATGGCTCCCTCACATGACTGGCGAGTTGCTTCTGGCTGTTGGTGGGAGGCCTCAGTTCATCCCTACAGTGGGCCTCCCACAGGGCTGCTTGAGTGACCTTGACATAAAGGCTAGCTTGCCCCAGAATGAATGATCCAATATACATCAAGGTGGAAGCTGCAATGTCTTTTATGATCCAACGTTCGCTTTCTATTTATTGTTCACATAGGCCAGTGGTAATTTTATGTGGGAGGGGACTCTTCAAAGGGCATGAGTATCAGGAGTTGAGGATCGCTGGAGGCCATCTTAGAAGCTAGCTTTCTTGTGACGCTAGTATGTGAACATGTCTAAATAACAAGCAGTACATATTTACTCAACATGTAGTATATGCATGTCTCATGGTTTTAGAAAGAATATTCCAAGATTTACTTAAAATGCAACTTGAAGATTACATTACTAAACAAAGCAAGTACTTTGTCAACAAAATTCCAAATGTCTGTGGTTCTTTGGGGGTGGTGGGATGATTCTGGGTTCAAATGTAACATTTAAGATACAGATTTTATTCATTTTGATTTTCTTTTTGTTATTTCTTATGAGATGAAAGAGAGAGGAAATGCCACAAAGCTG
The DNA here is from genome assembly GCA_031878705.1 of Tapirus indicus. Taxonomy (NCBI): domain Eukaryota; kingdom Metazoa; phylum Chordata; class Mammalia; order Perissodactyla; family Tapiridae; genus Tapirus; species Tapirus indicus. The sequence goes on from CM062933.1 coordinate 9,983,379, forward strand.
CTATTTGATGTCCTCTAGGAACATTATTCATTCATTCACTTTTAAAAAATTAAACTTAGGGGCCAGCCCTGTGGCCTAGTGGTTAAATTCGGCACACTCTGCTTCAGTGGCCCAGGTTCACAGGTTCAGATCCTGGGCACGGATCTACACCATTTGTCAGCCATGTTGTGGCAGTGACCCATACACAAAACAGAGGAAGATTGGCACAGATGTTAGCTCAGGGCTAATCTTCCTCAAGCCAAAAAAATGGAAGATTGGTAACAGATATTAGCACAGGGTGAATCTTCCTCAGCAAAAAAAATAGAAGAAGAAATTAAAGTTATTTAATGCTATAAATAGGGAATAATTTACATGATTTTAAAAGTATAAAAAAGTATACAGTGAAAAGACTCCCTCTCCCTGGCCCCCATTTACCCAGTTCCCACCTGGCCCCCAGGAAGTAATCAGTTTTATTATTTTCTTGTGTGTTCTTTCAGAGATATACATATGTGAATTATATGAAAATATGTGCCCCCCTTTTATATATACTATAAGCACTGTTCTGCACCTTGATTCTTTTAGTTCATACATCTTGGGAGCATTTTCTAAATCAGTACATAGACTTTATTCATTCTTTTTATCAGCTGAGTATATTCTGTTGTCACTCAATTTTTATGTTTATTGGTCACTTACTGTGGGTCAAGCACTTTGCTAGGAGATGGGAAGGTGAGAGCTAAAATGATAGATGAGGGCTCTATCACAGGGATTATCATCCCTGGAGGTCACAGTTCAGTTATAATAAAGCAGAGAAAGTTCTATGATAGAGGAAGTACAGTGTGTAGTGGGAGTTCACAGGGAGGAGGTTTGTATGTGAGTGCTGGGGAGATGGTGGAATGGTCAGGGAAGACTTCCCAAAGGGAGTAAAATCTGAGGCCTGAAGGATGAGTAGTTATTAGTCAGGTTAAGTTGGGATTTAGTGTTTCAGGTAGAAGGAATTTTTTTAAAAGACTTTAAAAACTTTTAAAGGACTTTATAAAGCTACAGTAATCAAAACAGTGTGGTACTGTCATCAACACAGACATAGAGGCAAATGTAATAGAATAGAAAGCCCTGAAATAAACCCAAATGTATATAATATGGTCAAATGATCTTCAACAAATGGTGTCAAGACCACCCAGTTGGGTAAGGACAGCCTCTTCAACAAGTAGTACTGGGAAGATTGGATATCCACATGCAAAAGAATGTAGTTGGAACCTTACTTTACACCATATACAAAAATGGATTAACTTAAAATGGATTAAGGCCCTAAACGTAATACCTAAAACTATAAAACTCCTGGAAGAAAACATCAGAGAAAAGCTTCATGACATTGGGTTTGGTAGTGATTTCTTGAATATGACAGCAAAAGCAAAGGTAACAAAAGCCAAAATAGACAAATGGGACTACATCAAACTTAAAAACTTCTGTGCATCCAAGGACCCAATCAAAAAAGTGAAAAGGCAACCTACGAAATGGGAGAAAATGTTTTCAAGTCATGCGTCTGATCAGCTTATATCCTGAATATATAAAGAACTCCTACAACTCAATAACAAAAAGAAAAATAACCAATTTAAAAAATGGGCAAAGGACTTGAACAGACATTTCTTTAAGGATGATATACAAATGTCCAAGAAGCATATGAAAAGATTCTCAACATCATTAATCTTTAAAGAAATGCAAATCAAAACTGCAAGGAAATACCACCTCACACCCATTTGGATGACTGCTATCGAAAAATAGAAAATAACAAGTATTGTCGGGGATGTGGAGAAATTCGAACTCTCGTCCACTGTTGGTGGGAATGTAAAATGTTGTGCAGCTGCTATGGAAAACAGTGTGGCAGTTCCTCAAAACATTAAAAATAGAACTACCATATGATCCAGCAATCCCACTTCTGGGTATATATCCAAAAGAATTGAAAGCAGGATCTCAAAGAGATACTTGCACACCCAAGTTCATAGGAGCACTATTCACAATCACTGAGAGAGAGAAACAACCTAATGTCTGTGAATGGATGAATGGCTAAACAAAATATGGTAAATATGTATAACAATATTATTTAGCCTTAAAATGAAGGAAATTCCTGTCACATGCTACAACATGGATGAACTTTGAGGACATTATGCTAAATGAAATAAGTCAGTTACAAAAAGACAAATACTGTATGGTTCTATTTGTATGAGGTTTCTAAAGTAGTCAGATTCATTAGAAACAGAAAGTAAAGTGATGGTTGCCAGGGGCTGGGAGGAGAGGGAAAAGGGGAGCTGTTGCTTAACCAGTCTAGTGTTTCAGTTTTGCAAGATGAAAAAGTTCTAGAGATAGATTGCACAATAATTTGAATATACTTAACACTACTGAACTGTACACTTAAAAATGGTTAAAATGGTAAATTTTATGTTACATGTTTTTACCACAATTGAAAAAATAAATGATGTTAAACTTTTAGAAACATGAAGCATATATGCATGCCCTATCCTGTAATGTAAGCCATGTTTCTAAATATTGAAAAAGGTACTGATTAAAGACTAAGCCAAGTCAGAGGGGTTGAATCAGAAGGTATTGTGCAGAGTCATAGCATTTTGAATATAATATGATAGGAAAAAAAGCTCCTGAAAAGGAGCATGGGGCATATCCATAAAAGGAATGGTATATGTAAAGCACTGAGATAGAAGGGAGCAAGTCTTGAACAGTGGACAGTTGTCTAGTGTTGAAGAAAAAATATTCAGTGATACTTGTTAAAGATGGTAAGGCAGACTTTATTCAGGATCATCAAGACAGGTATAGGGACCACTGCAATGGGGTTTTACAGTGGAGGAGAGAGATTGGCCTTGACTCTGAATGTAGCAGGGGCAATTGGGAATTTATAGCCAAGGGGCAGGGTGGGGGTCAGTGGATGAAAAAGTACTAAGAGGAGGTAAGGGGAGATACTGGGTAAACTGACCTAACAGGGTTCTTGCTGAAGACAAGTCAGGGTGATCAGTTTTTGGAGAATGAGGAACCTGATCAGATATAGAGGATGATCAGATATTGAGGGGGGGTGGGAGGTTCTGGTTAAACTGACTTCACAGGGTCCTTGCTAAAACTACATTTTACAAGAAAGTGCACAGGTGGGCCTAAGAAAGGGTTCAGGAGCTTAACCAAAGTTTGGTCAAGCAAAGAATCTTTGTCACTAGATTTTATTTGGCTAGGACAGAAACATGAATTATAAGATAGATTGAATGGGTCCAGTTTATGAAAAGACTTTAATCATATGATTAAGAGCTTGCATTTCATTTCTAAGTAATTGAATGTCACAGTTATAGCAATGTTACATGCTAAGTAAGCACTGGGCTAAAGTGCTTTTCATGGATTATAAATTTACTTTTCTGAGCTTCCAACAGGGAGTAATATGCTCTAACTGTTTTTTACTGTGTAAAATTACTTGGCTCTTAGAGAAGCTGAAGGTAGTGAAAATGGGAGGCTGTCCAGGTGAAACTATTCAGGATCCATGGTTAAAAAACCATTCTGAAAGATGTTGTCTACCACAGTCAGCTTCAGCTGGGGGAAAAAAAAAGCTGAGTTTGTTAATAGAGTGGATATGAGAATAGGAAGTAAATTCAAAGTGCAAGCTTGTGTGATTGGGAAGATGATGATGCTGTTGACAGTAATGAAGTAAGAAAAGAAAACTCTGAGAATAATAATAGCAGTGCTTGACAGCTTATGTTTCCTATACTGGAGCGCTATCCTAAAGAAATTCAAGACAGCAGAGGGACTATAAAACAGAAGGTAAGGAGAGGTATAATAATTAGAGTTCATGATTTATCAGTGTTTTGTTGGGTATACCCAGTTTTTGTGAAGGGACTCTGCATAAAGATTTTACAATAATCAACACTTTATTTTGGTTTTTATTCTATTAGGTGCTTTAGAATCTACCGAAACATCTAGAGTTAATTTTCTCTCTTGCAGAGTAACACCTCAGCAAGGTTCTTTTGTTCCTTCGTGACGTGTGTTATTAATACTGTTCTGTTTTCACCTTAAGACATGAGAGGAGATGAACACTGAAAGATGTAGAAGCAGGGGCAGGTCTGTTCTAGGTAGTATCCCGTTTTTCTCAGTGAAGTATCTTGATAGCCTTAAAATTCTAGTCTCTTTCCCTTGCCCATCAAGTTGTTTAACTCTTCCAAGGCTACTCACTGTCTAGCACCATTCTTTCATAGCTTTGAGTAAACTGATGTGCACAGACACATGCCTGGTTTTTATCCAATGCGATTCCTTTTTTGTAAACCCCTGTGTGTAAAATCATTCAGCTAAGATGTTGGTGCCTTCCTGCGTGTGTAGTATTTTGGTCCTGTCCTTTAGATGCATAGGTATGTTTGAATCTGCATCTTAATGAATGTATATGTGTGTGTGTGTCACTCCTCATGATTTTACTTTTGGAATAGTTTTAATAAAATTTACAAAGCAAAATAAACCTTAACACTCCCTAGGATTTTTTTTTTTAGCTGGGAAAAATATATCTTTTTCACAGGCTATAAAGTTTGTTTACAAATATTCAGTTAAACTTAAGTACATTAGGAAGTGTAGAAAAATTTATACTGATTAGTATATATAGTATAGCATTTTTATGTTAGTCCATTTAACAACCAGTCTTTATTTTTAAATTGAATACTATAATTAATTAATTGTATATTGTTTGCTAACTTAAAAATGCTGAGAACATTATTATATTAATTTTTACAAATATTGGTTAAATTTTATTTTCTTGGAAATAATTATTTGATTAACTTAATATGGTGGATTTAATTGTATGTAAAGATTATTTTTGCTTCTTTTACTTTAATTCTAGTAGTTTTAGGTAAGAATATTTCTTTTGAAGATTAAGCAGAATCATTATTTGTCATTGTTAAATGAAGAATAATAGTTAGCTACAAATGAGCATATTTATTTTGAGAAAGATGCTTTCTGAAAGTGCTGTTTTAAATAGACTGGAAAAAAGGACTTGTAGGATAGTGAAAAGTTAGAGTTGTCCTTCATCTTGTGTTTCACATCTTTCTTTTTAATCATTCCAAATAGCCATACACTCATGTTTATCATTATTGTTCTCATATGTTACCTTCAACGTATAAAAAAAGCAATGTTTTCTTCTTCCTAATTGAAAACAAAAGTAGAATATGGTCAGTCTATATAATTTAGATTTCTTTAAGTGTATTATTTTGATATTTACTCTCAGGCTGACTTACCATTGCCACCTAAAATGTTTGTTTCATTTCCCTACCACCCAATCAATGTATACAGAGGTATATCAAACAGATTTTAATATTAGCAAGTACTAAACCTTAAAAAGGTGTATTTGAAGGGCCAGCCCAGTGGTGTAGTGGTTAAATTCACGCACTCCCCTTTGGCCGCCTGGGGTTCGCGGGTTTGGATCCCAGGTGCAGACCTGTGCACCGCTAATCAAGCCATGCTGTGGCAAGCGTCCCACATATAAGGTAGCGGAAAATGGGCACGGATGTTAGCCCAGGGCCAATCTTCCTCAGCAAAAAGATGAGGATTGGCAACAGATGTTAGCTGAGGGCTAATCTTCCTCTCTCACACACACACAAAAGGTAGATTTGAAAAAAGCATGATACACCCCAAAGCCAAAATTTAGTTGTTTGAGATTCTCAGTTTTAGATTATCTGCACAACTACTTCTTTCTATACATATGATTAATACAAATATGATATGACTAAACCAGAATATGTAATTCAACCGTCAGTGATGTGCACAGATTTCATGAAAATGTAGGAAATTTCTATGAAATTTTTTTTTCTGAACTATTATTTTTGTTCCCTTATAACTAACAGTCCTCGAGTTACATCTCCTTTTGCCAAGAGAAAAACAAAACCTGTCTTTTTTAAGTCGAATAAAGCATCCTTTTGGTGCTTAATAATAGAATTTATAAACTAGAACATACCCCTAATCCAACAGGAATCTTCACATCAGCCCTGGGCATCTTTAATTTGGGGACAGCCACACCTGTAGTTCTGTTTTCAGATGCACAACCCAACCTGCAGCGTACCTCTAGGGTTTCATTCCACTTGAGAGCATATTTTTACCTCTTCAGAACTGTTTTCTCAAGGAAGTAGATTGCCTTCTTGTACATACTGTATATAGTTCCCCTTCACCATGGTCATTTATTGAATTAGAATCAGTGTTTTACAGATAACAAACAAAAGAAAACCCTTTTATATCAGAATTTAGTCATTTTGCCTTATACTTTAACCTGAACACTTTCAGTATTGAGCAGTGAGCTAGGTTTGGGGTATTCAGAGTTGAGCTTTGGTCCTTGAGCTTAAGTCAAGGTCTAGAAGGAATGACAGAAATATATGTACTTACATTATTACAATGTTTTTAAAAAATAAGTGCAATAGGAAAAGAAAGTACAATGTCTAAAAAAATGGGATGTTAGAGTCAAGAAAGGCTATATAGCCTGAACAGGTTTTTGAAAAATAAATAAGAGAGGAAAGGTGAGATATGCCAGGCAGAAGAATTAAGAGCTGTGGTAAAAAGTAGTTCAGAAGGATAGTGATTAACACCAGGCACAGGAGTTAGCCTGCCAGAGTTCTTCCTGGTTCCTTCTCTTACTCTCTGTGGAACCTCAAACACCAAAGTGTTCATATGTTCGTGGCTCCAGGACAATATCTGCTTCATGGATTTGTTGAGATTACATGAGATAATTCACATAAAAGGGCTTAGCATAGTGCTTGCCACAGAGTAATTACTAAGTCAGTGTCAGCTGCTGTTATTAATCATCATCTTGAATAACATGAGCAGTGTTTATTTGCCTGATGTGCTTTGGGGGCAGGATGGTTATCTTTATCTTTAACTCAGGGACATATGTTCAGTGTTCATTATTATAGCTATTTAGTATTTGGTGCTTATCCAGTTAGAATCCCAGTTACCCATTAATGGATCATTTTAGGTTGTAATGTGTGCTCATGCTTTTCTGTTTTCTGAATTACTTTTCTTCATATTGCTTATATATACCAAAAATCACAGAATTTAAAGCTTAGAAGGAATCTTAAGTTATCATTGTATAGAATTCAGAGACTATTTTTAACAGATGTATAATTTTATGTATGCCTATTTACTTGAAAAAAGATAGCAAAATTAAATCGTTTGCTTTTTGTCACCTTCTGAGAACTATGGGATTTTTTATGTTTCATGTCTTAGGTTTTTATTTTTATAGTTTTTACTGAGACCAAAAGTGAAAGTATAAATAAATATATACATAAAATAAGTAAAACTCTGCCAAATTTCCTCTAACTAGAGATTTGCATCTAGTTAATTTTAAAAGATTTGACCTCTAGAAGTATTATTCTCAATGGATTTTCTTTCATAAGGGCTAGAATGACATCCTCACATTTAAGTAGTTATGCTTAATAAAGATATTTAAACTGAGCTATTTTTTAATGTAACTAGATATAGCACATTTTTATAGGTGTTCTTAGGAGAATCTTTCAGTTTTTTAAAGCACATAATAGCCATATGAATATTCTGTTTGAAAGGAGTGAGGTCAAGTGTGGCTACACTGGTTAAAAAATAGAACTGTAGTTCTGCTTTTTTCTGCAGAGCTTTTCTCAGAGAAAACAAAGCAAAATGGTTTGTGAACTGTGTTTATGTTGACAGATTAATTCATTTATTCAAAACATATTTGAGGGCCTACTGTGTATCAGCCACTTTTATGGGACTACTGATACAGGCAGGAATGAACAAGTCTAATAAGGCTACTCACCTCATGGCATTTGCATTCCGGTGAGGGAAGGTGGATAGGAAACAAGCAAATAAATAGGACAATTTCAGTCTGTAATAAGTGCTAGGAAGGAAATAATGTGATATTCTAGAGTAGATGTCGAGATTGTGGGCCTGGCGCAGGCCACTTGAGATAGACTGATCAGAAAAGGCTTCTCTGAGGGTTTGATATTACTTGGAGGGTGGAAAGGCATTTGCCACACAAAGAAATGACCTAAGAGCTTTCAGGTATAAAGAATAGTAAATACAAAATTCCCTGTTGTGCAAAAAATGTTGGTGTATTTGAGTTTGGGTGTTCTCATAATGACATAATGTGGTTTTAAAAAATCTCTGACTTCTCTGTGGAGGGTGGATCATAGGGGCTCAAGAATAGAAACAGGATTCACTGGTGTTCTGGAGTCAACTCCAACTGCTTTTAAATAATAAAAGAAAAAGTGGTGGTTATAATTTTGGGATATGTCAAGTAAATGCTATTTAAAGCTATAGGACTAGAGGGGATAACTTTGGGGGAGAGAAGAGTTTCTGATTGAGCCTTGAAGTACTTCAGCATTTATGTAACAATAATATAAAATTGAATACAGAAGAAGAGCCAACATAGATTGAAAAAGTGGCTAGAGAGGTCAGAACATACCTTAAGAGTGAAGAGTCCTGGAAGCCAAGAACAAAGTATTGAATATTGCCGAGAAGTTAATTAAGATGAGGGGCTAGAGAAGTGACCATTGGCTTCGGCTAATGCATTTTACTGGTGACCTATATAAGGGTGGTTTCCTAGCAGGGGCAGTGTCATAAGGCATTTTTGAGTGGGCTGAAGAGTGAATAGGAGATAGGGAAGTGAGATAGTGTAAAGAAATCTTTCAAAAAGTTTTGTAATGAGAGAGAACAGAGAAGTGGATTGGGAGCCAGAGAGCCTGTTGGGGTCAAGAGGAGGCTATGGATTTTAGTTTTTCACCATGGGAGATTCCAGAGCTTGTCTGTAGGCTGATGGTGAATGATCCTGTAGAGAGAAACTGGTACTGAAGGAGAGTGAGCCAATAAAGCGCCAGGGGGAAATTCTTGAGAAGTCAAGAGGAGGTAGGGATCCCGAACACAGCAAAAGGGTAGGCCTTTGATGGAGGAGGGTCCTTTGTTTCTCAGAACTGCAGGGAAAGTTGTAGAGTATGGGTATTGGTAGACGTAGGTTTGTAGATTTGCTGGATGGAAGATAGCATTCCTTTTGCTTCTGTTTTCTGAAATTTGAAGCTTGGTCTTTGGCAACCATGGAGGGAAGGTGGTATTAAGAGAAGTTATAAAATAGTTGTGTCAGGCAGGTAGATTTACTAAGGAAATAGTGGATTAGAGCAGTGTTGAGTGCCTGTTTGAAGTTTGTGTTTTTCAAAGTGCAGTCATTTAGCCCGGTTGTATGATTTTCCCCAGCAATGTTCAATTGCTTGGGTTCCAGCATGGAAAAAGCAGATAATTGAGCTCAACCAGGATTGGAATTTTGCCAGGTAAGTATAATAGAGGGAGTAAAGAGGACACTACTCCCTGGCCCTGAGATAGGATGGGTATGAGAAGGAATAAAATGTCCATGAGAGTGAAGAGTAGTGGTTAAGAGTTAGAACTCTCAAGTCAGACTGCTTGAGTTTAAATCCCTGGCTCTGCCATTTATTACCTGTATCACATAATATTTCTATGCCTCAGTTTCTTTGTCTGTAAATGTGGATAATAATAGAGTACTTACCTCATAGGATTAAATGAATTAAAATATGCAAAGCATTTGAACAGTGCCCGTCATTTTGTAAACACTTTATAAGGTTAGCTAAGATGCTGTTACCTCTGCTGCATCAGAGGAGGTCTTGTCCTTATATTTAAGACTAGAAGGTGGCAGGACATGCAGAGAAAAGCTGAAGATCTGTTGATCACATATCTGGACTTTCCTAGAGTGTATGCCATTTGAAGATTTCAGGTTGAGTACAGAGCATCAGGGTTATAGTGGGTGACCTTAACCTATTTGTGAAATACCTGGTAGATGTCTTCTATCCATATTGTTAGCCCTCCAGGGAAGTTCCAATTTTCTGGAGTAACTGGCTTTTATAAGTTGGTTAAATAAATGATTTGCTAAAGATTATTGAGTGAAAGTGTCAACATTGAAACCCAGAACTTTTAACCAAAATGAAATAAATTTGTTAATAATTGTCACATTTGTTAGATGAGAACAATTACTGAATGATTATTTTCTGTTTAGTTAAAAAAGTTTGGAAAGAGCGTCTACTTTATATATAACATTTTTTAAGGTACTTTCTCTTTTCCAATCAACAAGTAGCTCCCTCCCCCCCGGCCACTGCATGATGCCTTAAATAATTTATTCATATATATTCTTGGGATGTGATAAAACTTGGACAGTCCCCAGAGATATCTATAGAATTGAATAATACTCAATATTTCTCTCTCTTCAGCCCTTCCTCTACCTTTCATGGCAAAGGTAACCACCCAAAGGATTTTCATGTAGTTATTCTGAAATTAGGTCTACTCATTCTTTAACCATTTAAACAAAACTTTAAAATTCAGATGGTCTGTGAACTGTTTCATTCTTATTTAAATTTTGCCTTTTTATACTGTAAAGTGTAAAAACAAATCTGTGTTATCGGACAGTTTTCTTAAGGCCTAATCTGCCTAGAGAAATCTATAGCTTTTTTTTAACAGCTATTTTGTTTCATTTTTATATTTGAATAAGCCAGAACACAACACTAAATTTTTTAATGAAAATTCAGGTCCAGTTTATCTGAGTTGTAAGTTTGAAAGAACTGCAACTAAATTGTGAAGTGGGCGGTACATCAAGTCAGAAAAGCTACTTATTTATAGCTCCTGGAGGAATGATCGTAAATGCCATCTTGACTTACCTGCATCACTTTAAGAAAAAACAAATTAGAATTTTTATTTATTTATTTTTACATTTTCAAGTTTCCTGGTTATATTGAATAGCTTGTTATTATATCTACTGGGAAGTAGGTTTTTTTTTTAATTCAAACATTTGATAGAGGTGATGGAGGTGTTCTATGTATCTTAACTGTGATGAGGAATCTTGATTGTCGTGATGGTGTATGCATTAGTCAAAACTCATCAGATATGTGTGTTTAATATGTGCAGTTTAATAAAATAGTAAAAAAAAAAAAAAAAAAACCACATTTGGCAATGACACATTTTAATTTGTGTTCATGAGACAATTAATGATTGGTTAGTAAGGGTCTTCCATTTTGCTGCCAATAAATTCAGAGCCATATCTGATGCTTAATTACAACTTATTTGCCCTCATAATTAGCATACTTGCTTCCTAGCACTGTTTTGTTTTTAGTGGAAATAATAGTGGCAATAACTTTTTAGAGCATTTTCTGTGTGCCTGACACTCTGATACCTTTAATATGTTCTTCATTTAATTTTGACAACCACTGAGGTAGATATTATCATCTCCTTTTACAGGTGAGGCAACTGAGGCTTGGGCATCTTGCCAAGATCCTAGAGTTGCTAAGTAAGTGTTAGAACTAGGATTTGGATTCCCAGCTACCTTGACTTTAACCCCTGTGCTCTCTACTGACTGTCTTTTCATGGGCTGGGGTTTCTACAAAACACTTTTTTTTTTTTTATTGAATATGTATATGTTTTTGCCATGTGCCACTACCTTTCGAGAGAAGAGACAGCATGTGAAGTTTCCTTGGTGCAGTATGGGAATATGTTATATTTGCATTATGATCTGAGTGCAATTTGTGGGCCATTCACAGATTTTTTGTTAACAAAAGATGAGATAAGCACAGAGATGAAAGTAAGCATTTAGAAATTTTTATAGCAATTTGATGTTGCTGCAGCAACAACTAAGTTCATGATTTTATATTTTAGAAAAGTATCAGTCAGCAATGGATTGGGGGGAAAAACTGGTTCTTCACCACAGATAGCTTGAGGAGTATTGATCTAAGCCATTTTAAAATAAAATATGGAAAAACATACCTGAGAACTAGAATTTGCATTTATTGTATATTGGATGAAAAATTCAAAAGTGGTACATCCCTAGACTTCTCTTCTGATATATAATGAGTAGTTTTATTTGCATTAAAATCATTGAAGAAGCATAACCAAATTTTTAATCCTAGAATCTGACCATCTTTTCACATGAAAGAAAATACTGCAGCTCCTTGCTGATGAAACTTCTACCGAATGTCCTTTCTCATCTTTCAGCTGTTTTCATAAGATTTTGCTTTTCTTGTTCTACCTAAGACATGTGCGTATACTATGTGAACTTTTTAAAATCATATTTAAATATTTAGAATTTTTTAGCTAAATAAATAAGAAAATCCAAATTTCTTACCTGACGCAACTTTTTTAGCTGTAAACACATACAAGAGTTATAAACTCACAAACTTAGCTGGTCATTATTGGTTAGTTTTTTTATACAAAATAAGTGTGTTTGAAGCATATGTCAATTAAGTTAATATTGTTTCACAATTAGTTATTGCACTGATTATAAACAACCTCTATTTTCATTGATAGAAATTATTACCAAATTGCTTTTCAGGTTAATCTTCCCCAAGCATAAATATTGTATATCTTCAAAATGAATGTGTTGTAGTATGTCTTACACGGGAAATATTGCTAAGGGACAAGAAAATGTCCCTGTCAGGAAAATTTATACACATACTTTATTCTTTCTATCTACCACTAGTACATTCTTAGGTTTATTGGTTAGGATTTAGTTGTTTTATACTTTTTTTATACACTTTCAGAAAATTCAGTCAAGTTGATTATTTTTCCCTGAGTTTAATTTGGTTTTGCAGTTCTCTGATTTCTCAGAAGCAAACCTAGAAATGTTTTAGTTTGTTTGAAGGTTCATTCTAACTTTCATTCCATATATGTCACTGTCTATTAATATTCAACTATTAGTTATGAAAGTTTATGATTTTAATTGTTTTAGTATGTCAGTCTTGTATCTGAAGCACATATTGCTCTGTGTGTGTTTATGTGTATAGTTAAATCTAGTTTTAAAAAATTTTAGAAACCATACATTGATGATAAAACAACTTGCATAATTTTTAATTTATCCCCAGTCTTAACCACTATACTTAAACCACTGTGTATGAATCCAGCTTGAGCCTCACTATTGTAAGTTATATGCTGTGGAACATACACATATGTATAAAGCATAGTTCCTGCTCTCAAAGACTTCTACCCTGGTAGGGGAATTGCAGAGCCAACTCTTCTATAAAACAAAAATCAATTTTGAAATGAAAGGTTAAGAGTATTTTTGATTTACTTATTAACTTCACATTTATCTTTAATTTCTTAGAGTACCTCAGTATACTACTTTATGTTTGGTTTGCTGCTCTGAGAGTCCAGAGCATGAAGGTATAACAATGAAGTGGGGTTTTACCTTATAAACTTTTATATTATTTGTTGCTGCAGTCAAATCAAGACTTGTCTGGGGATGGAGGATTTGCTTCTAAGATGACTCATATGGCTGTTGGCAGAAAGCCTCAGTTCCTTACCACAGAAACCTCTCCGTAGAGCTCCTTGAAGTTTCCTCATGACATGGTGGCTGGCTTTCCCCAGAGCTAGTGATAGAAGAGAGAGAGTAAGGAGGAAGCTGAAGTGCTTTTATGACCTAGTCTTGGCCATTATGCATTGTCAATTCTGTCTTATTTTCTTTAGAATTGAATTATAAAGTCAAGCCAAAGGGGCTAGAGGATTAGGCACCACTTTTTGAAAGTAATGTCAAAGAATTTGTGGACATGTTTTAAACCATCACTTATACTTGTCAGTTTTATTAAAATTAAGATCTAATTCCAAAGAACTGATATTCCTTCATACTATATGCCCATTTATTGCTTGAAAAAACAAGATGATCTCCGTCATTCTTTGTTTTGTTTTGCATGTCCTCGATGTTTACAATCTAACCAGTTTTAGTGTATTTTAGGATCAAAACAAAATAGAGGGAGGGTTATGTATGTCAGAAATGTTATATTAGCAAATATGACAGAAATAACATGATTTCGATATTGAAATAAGTACCAGAATATCTCCTATTCTCTTACATCCCCAGTTCTTATAGCCATTTTTCTAGTTCTAAGGAAGGAACACAAAGTAGTTACCTTTGAAGCTGTCTTTGAATACTTCCATGACCCTGCATACTAGCTGACCAGAGTGTTAACCACTTTTAACTCAAGAAACATTTTCAAGTTAGCCATTAACTCTGTAGCAAGAGCATCTGAACCCATTTTAATACTTTACTTTGTAACTTTGGTTCATCCTGCAAACTCTTTTGTAGGTAATGATTTTACATGATTTTGGAACTGGTCTCTAGTGGAACGCTGTGGGAGGATGAACACAGAAGAGCTGGAGTTATTGAGTGACTCCAAATACAGAAACTATGTAGCAGCAATTGACAAAGCACTAAAGAATTTTGAATACTCCAGTGAGTGGGCAGATCTGATATCGGCACTTGGAAAACTTAATAAGGTATGTCTCTCTTATCCATTTCATAAAAAGGAATAAAAATCAGAAATCTCTGTCTATCTTTATTGGATGTCTCTAAATCTTGAAGTAAAGAATTTAAAAACGTAACTAAACCTCAGAATTACTTTTGGTACTGCTATTTTACTTCATGAATTGCCTATGTAGTCAGGCATATTTTTAAGGCCAAAACAACAATAGTGCTTGAAAAATATAGTTATTACTGTCATTACCTATAAAAACATAAGACTAAGAAGCAAATATGCCAATTGTGAGGGCTACTAAGTTTCTGTAGTTGAGCACCAGATATGATTCTGGCGCTCCTGACAGCACAATGAAAACCTGCATATGGGAAGCAGTAACTATATGTCCTTTCTAAATGGTATGTAGCAGTAAGGAAATATTTTACATCCAGGCAAGCCTTTGTTATATTAGGATTTTTTACAAAAGTGACAAGCAGTCCCTTGGAGCTTGGCCTTGAACGATCTTTCTTGACATGTCTGGTTTTTATCCACTGTTACTATGGTGACATCACTGATCGACTCATAGCTTTAAATTTGGACCCTGTTTTTTTTTTTTTAACTTAGATCAAATTTTTCTCACCTCACACCCATGGTTTTGATGTTTGGGGTTTTTTTTTTTGGATTTTTTTTGAATAGTTATTATTGAATAGGAATGCTTCTAAATGATAAATGGGCTAGGGGAGCAGACAACTATTAGGAAAGAAATTTTGTCTTAAAATACATACCAAGGACACAAGTTTTCAGCTTGATACTTAATAGATAATTACCTTGATATCATAAAAAGAAAAGCTTTCATTTTCAATGTGCCAAGGATTTATCTTAAAATTAGATGCACAAATTTCTGTTGGACATGTTAACCTCTAACATTTATGATTTGAGGTTTGATAGAGTCTCAAATTTTTTTACATCTCCAAGAAATTGCTTTCAAAAGTACAAGTTTGGCTCTTTCTTGTTCTCAAGAGTCTATTTCTGGGGGCCACCTGGTGGCGCAGCAGTTTAGTTCGCGCTTGGCAGCCCGGGGTTCACGAGTTCGGATCCTGGGCGCCCGCTGATGCATTGCCTGTCAGCCATGCCATGGCAGTGTCCCATATAAAGTAGAGGAAGATGGGCATGGATGTTAGCCCAGGGCCAGTCTTCCTCAGCAAAAAGGGGAGGATTGGCAACAGATGTTAGCTCAGGGCTGGTCTTCCCCACAAAAAAAAATAAAGTCTATTTCTGAAAACTTACTGGGAAGTATGTTTGAAAGCAATTCATTAAATTGTGAAAAGTAATTTGCCTAATTAAGTACATAATTAGTTTTTTTTTAAATGGTACATTTTATTGTATAGATTATACCCCAGTAAAGTTGATTAAAATATATTAAAATAAGAGGCTATTTTAATAATGTTTCTCTGCTTTGACTAGTCTCCTTGGAGCACCTAGATTCTAAACATTTTTGCTTTTTTTTTTTTTACTTACTTTCCATTTTATTTTATTTTTTTTTTACCATTTTTTTAATTGATGTCTTAATAGTTTATAACACTGTGGGGTTTTAGTTGTACATTTTTGTTTGTCCGTCACCTTGTGGATGTAACCCTTCACCCCTTGTGCCCCCCCCACCCCCCTTCCCCTTGGTAACCACCAATCAGTTCTCTCTGTCCGTGTGTTCACTTATATTCCATATATGAGTGAGTTCATGCAGTATCTGTCCTTCTCTCTCTGGCCTATTTCATTTAACATAATACCCTCTGGGTCCTTCCATGTTGTTGCAAATGGGACAATTGTGTCTTTTCTTATGGCTGAGTAGTATTCCATTGTATGTATATACCACATCTTCTTTAACAATCGTCAGTTGAGGGACACTTGGGTTGCTTCCACTTCTTGGCTATAGTGAATAATGCTGCAATGAACATAGGGGTGCATACGCCTCTTGTGATGGTTGATTTCATGTCCATTGGGTAGATGCCCAAGAGTGGGATTGCTGGATTATACGGTATTTCTATTTTTAATTTTTTGAGGACTCTCCATACTGTTTTCCATAGAGGCTGCACCAGTTTGCATTTCCACCAGCAGTGAATGAGGGTCCCCATTTCTCCACAACGTCTCCAGCATTTGTTGTTATTTGTCTTTGTGATTATAGCCATTCTAACCGGTGTAAGGTGATATCTTAGTGTAGTTTTGATTTGCATTTCCCTGATGATTAGTGATGTTGAACATCTTTTCATGTGTCTATTGGCCATCTGTATCTCTTCCTTGGAGAAATGTCTGTTCATATCCTCTGCCCATGTTTTGATCGGGTTGTTTGTTTTTTTGTTGCTCAGTTGTATGAGATCTTTATATATTACTGAGATTAATCCCTTGTCAGACAAACGATTTGCAAATATTTTCTCCCAGCTGGGGGGTTGTTTATTCATTTTGATCCTGGTTTCATTTGCCTTGTAGAAGCTCTTTAGTCTGATGAGGTCCCACTTGTTGATTTTTTCTTTTGTTTCCCTTGTGTGGGTAGACATGGGATCTGAAAGGATCCCTTTATGTCCAATCTCAATTAGTGTACTGCCTATATTTTCTTCCAGGAGTTTTATAGTTTCAGGTCTCACTTTCAGGTCTTTGATCCATTTGGAATTCATTTTTGTATATGGCGATAGGAGAGGGTCTACTTTCATTCTTTCGCATGTTGCTGTCCAATTTTCCCAGCACCATTTATTGAAGAGACTTCCCTCTCTCCATCGTATGTTCTTTGCTCCTTTGTCGAAGATTAGCTGTCCATAGGTGTGTGGTTTTATTTCTGGGGTTTCAATTCTGTTCCATTGATCTGTGTGTCTATTCTTGTACCAGTACCATGCTGTTTTGATTACTGTAGCTTTATAGTATATTTTGAAATCAGGGATTGTGATGCCTCCAGCTTTGTTCTTTTTTTTCAGAATTGCTTTAGCTATTCGGGCTCTTTTGTTGCCCCATACGAATTTCAGTAGTTTTTGTTCTATTACCGTGAAGAATGACATTGGGATTCTGATTGGGATTGCATTGAATCTGTAGATTGCTTTAGGTAGAATGGACATTTTAACTATATTTATTCTTCCAATCCATGTGCATGAAATATTTTTCCATTTCTTTATGTCCTCCTCGATTTCTTTCAATAATGTCTTATAGTTTTCATCGTATAGGTCTTTGACCTCCTTGGTTAAATTTATTCCCAGATATTTTATTCTCTTTGTTGCAATTGTAAATGGGATTCTCTTTTTGAGTTCTCTTTCTGTTGTTTCATCGTTAGTGTATAGAAATGCAATTGATTTTTGTAAGTTGATTTTATACCCTGCCACTTTACTGTAGTTGTTGATTGTTTCTAGTAGTTTTCCGATGGAATTTTTTGGGTTTTCTATGTATAGGATCATGTCGTCTGCAAATAGTGAGAGTTTCACTTCTTCATTGCCTATTTGGAGTCCTTTTATTCCTTTTTCTTGCCTAATTGCTCTGGCCAGAACTTCCAGTACTATGTTAATAAGAGCGGTGAGAGTAGGCACCCTTGTCTTGTTCCTGTCCTCAAAGGAATGGCTTTCAGTTTTTCCCCGTTGAGTAGGATGTTTGCTGCAGGTTTGTCATATATGGCCCTTATTGTGTTGAGGTACTTTCCTTCTATACCCATTTTGTTGAGAGTTTTTATCATAAATGGATGCTGGATCTTGTCGAATGCCTTCTCTGCATCGATTGAGATGATCATGTGGTTTTCATTCTTCATTTTGTTAATGTGGTGTATCTCGTTGATTGATTTGTGGATGTTGAACCATCCCTGTGTCCCTGGTATAAATCCCACTTGATCATGGTATATGATCTTTTTGATGTATTGCTGTATTCGGTTTGCCAATATTTTGTTGAGGATTTTTGCGTCTATGTTCATCAGTGATATTGGCCTGTAGTTTTCCTTCTTTGTATTGTCCTTGTCTGGCTTTGCTATCAGGATGATGTTGGCCTCATAGAATGTGTTGGGAAGTATTCCATCTTCCTCTATTTTTTGGAATAGTTTGAGAAGGATAGTTGCTAAATCTTCTTTGAACGTTTGATAAAATTCTCCAGAGAAGCCATCTGGTCCTGGGCTTTTATTTTTTGGGAGGTTTTTGATTACTGTTTCAATCTCTTAACTTGTGATTGGTCTGTTCAGATTCTCTATTTCTTCTTGATTCGTTTTGGGAGGTTGTACGCTTCCAAGAATTTGTCCATTTCCTTTAGGTTGTCCAATTTGTTGGCGTAAAGTTTTTCATAGTGTTCCCTAATAATCCCTTGTATTTCTGTGGTGTCTGTTGTAATTTCTCCTCTTTCATTTCTAATTTTATTTATTTGAGTCTTCTCCCTTTTTTTCTTAGTGAGTCTGGCTAAGAGTTTGTCAATTTTATTTATCTTCTCAAAGAACCAGCTCTTTGTTTCATTGATCCTTTCTACTGTTTTTTTGGTTTCAATTTCATTTATTTCTGCTCTGATTTTTATTATTTCCCTCCTTCTCTGATTCGGGGCTTTGTCTGTTCTTCTTTTTTCAATTCTGTTAGGTGCAATTTAAGGTTATTTATTTGGGATTTTTCTTGTTTGTTAAGGTGTGCCTGTATTGCTATGAATTTCCCTCTCAGGACTGCTTTTGCTGCATCCCATATGAGTTGGTATGGTGTATTTTCTTTTTCATTTGGCTCCAGATAGCTTTCGATTTCTCCTTTCATTTCATCAACGACCCATTGGTTGTTCAGTAGCGTGTTGTTTAGTCTCCACATCTTTGTCCCTTTCCTAGTGTTTTCCTTGCAGTTGATTTCTAGTTTCACAGCGTTATGTTCAGAAAAGATGCTTGTAATGATTTCAATCTTCTTAAATTTATAGAGGTTTGCCTTGTTTCCTAATATATGGTCTATCCTTGAGAATGTTCCATGTGCACTTGAGAAGAATGTGTACTCTGCTTTTGTTGGGTGGAGTGCTCTGTATATATCTATTAAGTCCATTGCGTCTAGTTTTCCATTTAAATCCATTATTTCCTTATTGACTTTTTGTCTGGATGATCTATCTATTGATGTAAGGGGGGGGTGTTAAGATCCCCTACTATTATTGTGTTATTGTTAATACCTCCTTTAAGGTTTTTTAGCAGTTGTTTTATGTACTTTGGTGCTCCTGTGTTGGGTGCCTAGAATTTATAAGTGTTATGTCTTCTTGGTGAAGTGTCCCTTTTATCATTATATATTGCCCTTCTTTGTCTCTCATTACCTTTTTTATCTTGAAGTCTACTTTGTCTGATATAATCATGGCTACTCCTGCTTTCTTTTGTTTGCCATTAACTTGGAGTCATAATTTTTTATAGTTAATCAATATTCATGAAAATAGATTTCACTGTATCCAGATGACAGAAAGTAAGATATCCAAGTGATTGATGAAACTTTCCTAAAATTGTGATGAAATATGCAAGGATTTCATATTTATATATATATTTGTTGAAGATAGTCTAAATACATGTTTTAGTATGAAATTTTGTTTACTAATATACTAATTTTCACCTCATTTAAATAACTCAGAAATGCTTCTAGAAATTGGTGCTATTTTCTGCTTTTTCTTTTCACTTTATTTGATATTAATAAAATTTCTTTTTTGAAGCATTTTATATTATATATCATTAAATTTCCTTCTACAAAGGTAGTTCTGGTAATAATTGTAATTTTCTTTAAAATAAATGTAAATATTGACTCTGCTTCTATGTCCAAAATTCCAATTAATATTCTAGAAAAGGAAGACAGCTAGTTTGAAAAAATAAAAATTTTTTTATAGGTGTATCCTTACTGGTGTTTTGCCCTTAATTTGCTTTTCATTTATAGATGTAGTTTTATTTACATTACTCACATTCAGTTTAAAATTAAAGGCTTGTAGTAGGAAGAATGTTCAAAACGTTATATCTAAGTCGACTTCTGTTAGAGCCTCCACTTTTTTTGTGGTGGACGATCTAATATGCTGACTCTTCTTCTGTACTGCCTTTGGCAGGTCATTTTATATATTTTATCTTCTTTATTTTGTAAAATAAAGGACTTCTGGTGTAGTTCTTCTAAATTCGGTTCTAATATATTATTCTGTATTCATTCTCAATGTTCACTTTATAATTTCAGTCAGCACTTTACCATAATACTTTGAAGAACTACATTTATAAGTTCTTTTTGTTAAGTAACTAATCTCTTTTGGGTGATTTGTAAGATAGGATCATTATCTCTAAAGAAATATTATGGTTGAATAAATAAAGCAAAATATGTTTGGTCTAATTGGGAAATTAAGTTATTAAAAACAAGCGGACAATTATAATCTCCTGTAGATTCTTGTAAGCATTAGAATTACTTGCTATAATGTGATTTGCTAAAGCAGTGGTTGTCCCTTTTCCAACTACGTATCTGTTGAGGTCCAATTTTCTTCATGTATTTCAAACAATGTATCAAAAATAGATTGAAGGCTGACAGTAGAGTTGTAAAAATCTAAAACAATGCCTTTCTTATGAATGTATTTGTTTTGGAAAATACTGTTATTTTTCATAAAAATATGTTATTTCTGTTAATATGCAATGGGTTTATTTTTTTTAATAAATATTTTTTAAAATTCTTAGTTTTAATTTCAAATACGACTTACATTGATAGACATATCTCACAAAAACAAAAGTTCTTTAGTGTCCTAGTTTTTTTAGAGTATAAGAAGTCCTATAAGGATTTTTCATAATATGACATTAAAAAATGGAAATAAAATGAAATGAAATATTTTGTTCTCAACTGCATTAAAATGTTCTCTTTAAGGTTTTACAAAATAATGCAAAGTACCAGGTAGTACCCAAAAAGCTGACCATAGGCAAACGCCTAGCCCAGTGTCTACATCCAGCATTACCAGGTGGAGTTCATCGGAAAGCACTTGAAACATATGAAATTATCTTCAAAATCATTGGACCTAAGCGACTTGCCAAAGATCTTTTTTTATATAGGTAAGAATAATTTTATATCTGTTTACATATAAATAATATATTTTTAAACTATTTTATGCTTTTTGCAGTAAAAGCTAAAAAATTGAAAACTCAAAGATGGAGGTTTTCAGATATTGATCTTAAATATTTTGATAGGTGATTCCGAAAAATTTAGAATATTCCTTAATGTAAGATTTTTTTTCTTCTTAGATGTCATTTATGAAAATTTTTTATTCAAAATTATTGAGACTGCAGTGCATTCTACCTTTTAAGCTTGAGAACTACCCTGAGAAAAAAATAAGATACCTTGATTACTTTCAACAGCTTTCAACATTGTTGACCATTCTCTACTTGAAATATTCTTTTTTCTTGGCTTCTGTGATACCACGTTCTCTGTTTTAGTTACTTTCTTGATCACTTTACTAATCTTTCCTCCTCTCCCTATACTCTACATATGGAGTTTCTTAGGGCTTGCTTAGTCCTATACCTTATGTTTTCACTTTATATTCTCTCCTTGAGCAAGCTTATCCATGCCTGTGATTTATCTTTTATATGCTGACTCCCAGCTTGCCATCACCAGTGTTAGCTTCTGCTTTAAATTCCTGGCTTACTTGCCATCTCTGTGTGGATCTTTAAAGGCAATTGAAGCCCAACCTCTTCTAAACTAAACTCATCCTCTTCTCCTATAAACCTGGCCTTCTGCAATGCACTAAAGTTCAGTAAAAGGCACCACTGTCCATTTCATTTATACAAGCCTGAAATCTGAGAGTTACACTTAGTTTCTTGTTTTCCTTGCCCATATTCTCCTTCCTCCCATGTACAGTCTGTCACTAAGAGTTCTCTCTCATAGTGGGTAAGAGCAGAGGCAGTGGAATCTAACAATTTGTCTTTACCACTAACTAGTTCTGTGATCTTGGGCAATTTTATGCGCCTCTGTGTGTGTATTCTCATCTGTAAAATGGGAATAAGGTTACCAGTTTCATAGGTGGTTAATAGAATTAAAAGAGTTAATATATGTAAAGTGCTTGGAACAATGTGCAGCATATAGTAAGTGCTCAGTAAATGTTAGCCATTGTTCTGGTCCCAAATACATTTGCTTCCCTTGACCTTCACTAGAAGCATCCACTCTAAGTAAGCATCATCTCTAGCCTGGTCTTTGTCACTGGCCTCCTAGGATTCACACAACATCTATTCTTATCCTCTTATACTCTTCTCCACACAGTACCAGAGTAAACTTTTTACTACGTTAAAGAGACAATGTCATTCTCCTGTTAAAAACCTCCATTGGATTCTTCCTGTCACACCTAAAAGAAAAATTCAAAGTCCTTCCCGTGGCTTCTATGGCTTTATATACCTTGGTCCTAGTTGTGTCAGTGGTCTTCAGCTCCCACCACTTTCCCCCCAGTTTATTCCATTCTGGTAACACGGGTCTCTTTGCTTATTTTTCTTCATTTCCTTTGCTTTTCCCTCAACCCTGTAATACTCCAGTGTAGGTCTCTGATCAAATATCAACTCCTCAGAGAGGACTTGCCTAATCACCATATCTAAAATAGCTCTTCCTCTATATCTTTGTCTTTAATACTCTGAGTTTTAGTGTGATATATTTAGAGGTTGGTATCTATTCTGGTTTGGATTCACTGGGATTTTTAAATCTATGAATCAGTTCCTTTAATCATTCTGGAATCTCTTCAAATTGCCCTTATTCCACTTATTCCATCTATTCTTTCTCCGCTTTTTTGGAACTATGATTAAACATATGTTAGATCTTCTCGGCTTCCCCCATCTCTTAACCTCTCTTCCCTATTTTCAAGCTTCTTGTCTCTCTATACTATATTCTGGGTAATTTCCTCTTACATAGCTTCCAGGTATCTAATTCTCTTTCTGTCTTTTTTTGTCTATGTAAAATGTTTTTTTTTCCCTCATCCTTATTGAGATATAATTGATATATAACTGTCTGACCACATGCCCAGTTGTGCGAGCAGTGTGGGATAGGTTGTGGAGAGAACAAAGAAAAGACCTGGAGATAGCATACGAGACATAAGGGTTTATTGGGACTTAACGTACAGGGAGTCCAGAAGCAGCCAGCTGGACAAAGTTGTGCATCTGCACCCACTACCATGAACCAAGAGGGGGTTGCTTATATAGGCAGAGGAGCAAAGGCTACGTGCTTGCCAAGAGGGACTGTCCTTGCATGACCAGGATTCCAAGGACCAGTAGCTCACATGGAATGGCTCGGTGTTCGTTCAAGATGTGATGTTCTTTAAGATAAGCAGATCCTGGTTGGCATCCTGCCCAGAAGGAGGTCAGAAGGACACATGGATGTTATAGGGCACATAGGCTAGTGCCCCTACAACAACATTGTATAAGTTTAAGGTGTTCAACGTAATGATTTGATATATGTATATATCGTGAAATGATTACCACAGTAAGTTTAGTTAACACATTCATCACCTCACATAGTTACATATGTTTGTGTTTATGCCAATGTCATACTGTTTTGATTACTTTAGCCTTGTAATATAGTTTGAAATCAGGAAGTGTGATAACTCCAGCTTTGTTCATATTTCTCAGGATTTCTTTGGCTATTCAGGGTCTTTGTAGTTCCAAATGAGTTTTAGGATTGTTTTTTCTGTTTTTGTAAAAGATGCCATTAAAATCTTGATAGGAATTGCATTGAATCTATAGATTGCTTTCAGTAGTATGGATATTTTCACAATATTAATTCTTCCAAACCATGGACACAGGACATCTTTCCATTTACTTGTGTCTTCTTCAGTTTCTTTCATTAATGCCTTAATTTTCAGTGTACAGATATTGTACCTCCTTCATTAAATTTATTCCTAAGTATTTTATTATTTTTGATGCTGTTATAAATGGGATTGTTTTCTTTCTTTCCTTTTCAGGTACTTTGTTGTTAGGTACAGGAATGCTACTGATTTTTGTACATTGATTTTGTATCCTCAAACTTGACTGAATTCATTAATTAGATTTAACAGTTTTTTGGTGGAGTCTTTAGAATTTTCTATATATGAAATCATGTCATCTGCAAATAGAGACAATTTTACTTCTTCCTTTCCAGTTTTGATGTGTATTATTTCTTTTTCTTGCCTGATTATTCTGGCTAGGAGTACTGTGTTCCCAGTACTATGCTGAATAGGAGTGATGAGAGTGGACACCCTTGTCTTGTTCCTGATCTTAGAGGAAAAGCTTTCAACCTTGTACCATTGAGTATATTAACTGTGAGCTTGCTGTATATGGCCTTTTTTATGTTGAAGTATATTCTTTTTATACCCAATTTGTTGAGAGTTTTTATCATGAATGGATATTGAGTTTTGTCAAATGCTTTTTTGCATCTATTGAGATTGTGTGATATTTGTCTTTCATTCTGTTAATGTGATGTATCACATTTTTTTGATTTGCATATGTTGAACCATCTTGCATCCTATGGATGAATCCCACCTGATCATGGTGTATAGTCCATGGTATGTGATATTGGCCTGTAATTTTCTTTTCCTGTAGTATCCTTATCTGGCTTTGGCATCAAGGTAATGCTGGCCTCCTAAAATGAGTTTAAGAGTGTTCCCTCCTCTTCAGTTTTTGGGAAGAGTTTGAAAAGGATTGATGTTAATTCTTCTTTAAATGTTCGGTAAAATTCACCAGTGAAACCATCTAGTCCTGAACTTTCCTTTGTTGGGAGGTTTTTGATTACTGATTCAATCTCGTTACTCATAATTGGACTGTTCAGATTTTCTGTTTCTTCAAGATTCAATCTTGACAGGTTGTATGTTTCTAGAATTTACCTCTTCTAGGTTATCCAATTTTTTGGCATATAATTGTTCATAGTGCTCTTATGATCCTTAGTATTTCTGTGGTATCAATTTTAACATCTCCTCTTTCGTTTATAATTTTATTTATTTGATTCCTCTGTTTTTTTCTTAGTTAATCTAGTATAAGGTTTGTCGGTTTTGTTTATCTTTTCAAAGAACCAAATCTTAGTTTTATTAATCTATTGTGTTTTCCTATTCTCTATTCCATTTATTTCTGCTCTAATCTTTATTATTTCCTTTCTTCTGCTAATTTGGGGCTTAGTTTGTTCTTTTTCTATTGTCTAGAGGTGTAAAGTTAGGTTGTTTATTTGAGATCTTTCTTTTTTCTTGATGTATATGTTTATTACTGTAAACTTTCCTCTTAGAACTGCTTGTGCTGCATCCCATAAGTTTTGGTATGTCGTGCTTCCATTTTCATTTATCTCAAGGCATTTTTTAATTTCCCTTTTGATTTCTTCTTTGATCCATTGGTTGTTCAGGAGTGTGTTAATTTCTGTGTATTTGTGAATTTTCCAGTTTCCTCCATTAATGATTTCTAGTTTCATGCCATTGTGGTCAGAAAAGATGCTTGATGTAATTTGTCTCCTTGAATTTGTTGAGACTTGTTTTGTGGCCTAACATATCTATCCTACAAAATTTTTCATTTGCACTTGAGAAGAATATGTATTCTGCTGCTGTTGGATGGAATGTTCTGTAAATGTTTGTTAGGTCCATTTGGTCTATAACGTTGTTCAAATCCATTGTTTCCTTATCCAATCTGATCGCCACTGGTCAAGCCCTGCAGATTCCCCCTGTGATCCCTATGAGGCAAGACCCAAGCGTCTTCCCAGGAAGCATCCCACAATCCTTGGGGAGCTGGATGTCCACCTTGGGCTCTCTTTTTCCCACTGGAGAAACAGTAGGCTAAGAGGAGCCCTCTTGGTGTGGCACTGTGCTGGCCTGGGGCAGGAGCAATGCAGTCAGAGTGTATCTGTTTCTCTTACCCTTTTAATATTGTCCTTCTCAGTCTTTGTGGTCCAGAGGTGGTGCTTCATCCTCACCCCTGTGTTCTGGGATTTTCACAATGGTATCTTGTCTATGGATAGTTGGTAGTTGTCTTTTTATGACAGAGACTGAAGTCGGGAATGACCTACGTTGCCATCTTGATCACTAATTCTTGCTCTGTGTGTCTTTTTTTAACCATTTAACTTTTTTTTATTGTTGCTATAATTTACATACAGTAAAATTAATGGATCATAAGTATTCCATTTGATAAGTTTTGACAAATGTAGTCAATTGTGTAGCCACCACTCAAACAAGATACGGGACATTTCTGTCACCAGAAATCTTCCTACCCCTTTCTAGTCAAAACCTCTACCTATTATCTCTATATTTCAAACCCCCTCCCTTTCTTCCTCCTTCCCTCTCTCTCTCTCCCTCTATATCTTTCTATCTCTGTCACTCTGTCTCTTTATCTACATCTATATCTATGTCTATATATATATTTATCTCCTAGTCTGTGGCTTGCCTTTTCACTCTCTAAATGGTGTTTTTGAAGAATCAAAAGTTCTTTATGCTTTCTTTTGAAGAAAGTTCTTAATTTTAATGAAGTCTAATTGATCAACCTTTCTTTTGTGGGTAGTCATTTGCTTTCTTGTTGAAGGAATCTTTGGTACATTGTTGCTAGAATGTAGAAATACAATGATTTTTCTGTATTGACTTTATTTTATATTCAGAAACTTTATCAAGTTCACTTATTCTCTCTAATAGTTTTTAGAATCATTTTGAATTTC
The DNA here is from genome assembly GCA_031878705.1 of Tapirus indicus. Lineage (NCBI taxonomy): Eukaryota > Metazoa > Chordata > Mammalia > Perissodactyla > Tapiridae > Tapirus > Tapirus indicus. The sequence continues at coordinate 10,010,197 of CM062933.1, forward strand.
AATATATACAATCATGTCATATGCAAATAATGACAGTTTTATTTATTTTCCATTTTTAATGTATTTTATGTCATTTTCTTGCCTTATTGCACTGACTATGAACTATAGTGCAGTGTTGAAGAGAAGTGGTGACAGTGAATATTTTGCTCTTGTTCTCTACCTCAGGTAGAAAGTATTCAATATTTTTGAAGGTTTTATACACCTTTCATTCCTAGAATATATCCAATTTGCTCATGATTTATAATGTTTTTTATGTCACTGGATTTATTTTGCTTTCATATTTTTCGTTGTTTTGCATCTGTGTACACTAAAGAGTGACTGATTTTACATTTTTATCTGGTTTTGGTGTCAAGTTTATGCTGATTTCATAAAACAAGTTGGGAGTTGTTTTCCTCTTTTTGTGCTCTCTGGAAGAGTTTTTATAACATTGGTATAGTTTCTTCCTCAAATATTTGGAAGATTTCATCATTGAAGCCGTTTGGAGTTTATCTTTGTGGGAGGATTTATAATTACAGATTTAATTTGTTTAGTAGATATAGAACTATGCAAATTTTCTACTTATGTCAGTTTTATTAAGTTTTGTTATAGAAATTTGCCCATTTTATCTAAATTTTCAGATATATCTGCCTAAAGTTGTTCATAATAAACTCTTATTATCGTTGTAATATGCAGGATCTATAGTGATGTCTCCTCTTTCACTCTTGACATTGGTGACTCAGACATCCTTTTTTCACTTTATTCACTCTTGTCATGAGTTTACCAATTTTGTTAGTCTTTTAAAAAACAAACTTTTAGCCCTTCTAATCCACTTTACTGTGTATGTATTTTTTCTTTTTTAAATTTCTGCTCAGGTAAGCCTTCTCTGAACACTGTATTTAACATTGCAATACCTTCCCCTACTCCATTCTCCCTGTTTTCCAGTCTATGTTGCTTATCTCCATCTGAGAAAGACATATATGTATATTTTAACTGTTTGGTTATCGTATGTCTTCTACCTTACTCTCTCGAAAATAAGTTTTATGAGGGCATGGGATTAAGGATTTTTTCTTATGGTTTATTACTTGTTCTCAGCACTTTGAAGACCGTAGACCCTTAATAAATATTTGTTGAATGAATAATCTAAAGAAATGAGATTTGTTGCAATTCAGTTCTTTGACACTATGAAGGATTATTAAAGTGAAATGAGCACGGATGTCTTACAGATATTATGTAAAGTCAGTAATCTGAATCTTTAATAGCAATAAATACTAAATTCCAAAGAACAGCACTTTAAAAAAACACCAAGAGGGGCCAGCCCAGTGGTGTAGTGGTTAGGTTCGTGTGTTCCGCTTCGGTGGCCCAGGGTTCACTGGTTCAGGTCTTGGGCGCAGACCTACCTACCGCTCATCAAGCCATGCTGAGGTGGGATCCCATATAAAAGAGCTACAACTCTACAGCTATGATACACCACTACATACTGGGGCTTTGGGGAGAAAAAAGAAAAAAAAAAAAAAAGAGGAAGATTGGCAATAGATGTTAGTATAGGGTCAATCAAAAAAGAAAAAAAGCCAAGAATTGCTGAATCAGTGTTGCATGTAATTCTCTAATAACTGATAGATTTCCTTTCTTAAGGCAAGACTTTTCTTACATAACTCATGCCTGCTACTTTTTAAACTCTTAAATAGTAGAAATTTTACCTTAAGAAATGCAGTTATTTTACAAACTTGCAGTATACCTGATTTTATCAGCAGTATGTTATTTAAGAATAATAAATTAATTCTAGAATACTACTTCTACACCGCCACTTCTAAATATGGCAGATGTTCTTTCACACACATGTTATGCAGGAAAATTATATTGTTATTCTATGCTTTTTAGAACTATAGCTAACTTAAAAATATGTTTATATGTATTATGTAAAAATATATAAAAGCAAAGTTTATATTTTATATGTATTTTATACATTTGTATGTTACTAATTTTATAATAATGTTATAAATTTTATAATTCTATGTAATTATAAACAATATTAATTTATAACATTAGTATTATATATTATTAATTTATATATTAAAAATGTAAAAATATAAGGTTTATATTAATGTTGGACTTTTTATTTTTATTAAGTAATTTTAATCTCAGGGTTTATGGTTTAACATACAGTCATGTACTGTATAACGACATTTTGGTCAAAGATAGACCAGATATATGACAGTGGTCCCATAAGATTAGTACCATATAGCCTAGGTGTGTAGTAGGCTATACCACCTAAGTTTCTCTGAGTAGACTCTGTGATGTTCACACAACAATGAAATTGCCTAATGGTGCATTTCTCAGAATGTATCCCTGTTGTTAAGAATACAGTTACTTATAGGGGCTGGCCCTGTGGCATAGTGGTTAAGCTTGCACGCTCACCTTCAGCAGCCCAGGGTTCACAGATTCGGATCCTGGGCATGGACCTACGCACCACTTATCAAGCCATGCTGTGGCACGCATCCCACATATAAAGTAGAGGATGGGCACAGATGTTAGCCCAGGGCCAATCCTCCTCAGCAAAAAGAGGAGGATTGGCAACAGATGTTAGCTCAGGGCTAATCTTCCTCACCCCCCCAAAAAAAAGAATACAATTACTTATAAAGTTCTATAACCTATTATATGATAAAATACCATATTGACTCTTCAAGCTTTTTTTTTAATGTGATACAATACACAAAGTTGTTGCTAAGAAGGCTAGACCTGCAATTTGAGTATCTTAAAATATTTCAATGAATATGTAAAGTAAGTTTTTGGTGATAGAAATATGCTTTCTCATATTTACAGAATTATTTATTAGAATTACTTATTAATAAGTACAAAATTACTTATTAGAATAAGTAAGTATTGGGTACTATGGGAACAACAAATAGGGGTCCTAACCTAGTCTAATTAGGAGACAGTCTTATCAAGGAAATGGCCTACACTGAGTCCTGAAATTCTAGGAATCACCCAGACAACAAAGAGGATGGAAGTAAGGGAGAAGGAATTGTATGTGTCAGAATAGCATATGCAAAGGCCTGGAACTAATGAGAGCATGGAAGATTCTAAAACGCACCTGAAAGGAATTCTTCAGTACAGCTGGAGCACAGGGTGTAGGAATACAATTGGTGAGCATACGTAGGGTGTATAGAGATATATCGTAGCAAGATCTGAAAAGCCACATTAAGCAGTTAGACTTTATCTTAATGGTAACAGGAAACCAACGGAAGGTTTTACTGAGGACAGCTGCTTCAGGGCAATACTGAAGCAGTACCTGTTAAGAGATGATGATTGAGATAAGGTGGTGAAGGAAATATCTGATGGAGATGGAGGGAATTTATTATATTCAAAAATATCTAGGAGAATGACTTGGACAGAAAACTTGGTGATTGGCTGCAAGTTAGAGTAGAAGATTTTTTAAAAGGGTCAAGGATCACTCCTAGAATTATAGCTTTTGGTCAACCAGATGGATGGTGATGACGTGTTTTGAAATGGAAATTACGGAGGAAGGAACAGATTTGGGGAGGTAAAGGGGGAATTTTATTTAAGAATTGTGAAATTTGAAGACCCTGTGAAACAGCTAGGTAGCTACTGGGTTTATGATTATGAAGCTCATATGAAGCTCATATGGATTGGTTTAATGGATATAGAAGTCATCAATATACATATCATTTTAAGCTGCTCAGTATAATTTATTTAATCAAAAAATAAATAATAGATTTATATACATATGTAGTTATGTATGAATTAATACTTTATAGTTATTTTGCTTCCCCCTTTTATTGTATTTTTCCCTCAGTTTTATTGAGATATAACTGACATATATCATTGTATAAGCTGAAGGTGAACAGCATATGGTTTGACTTAACATATATTGTGAAATGATTATTGCTCTAAGTTTAGTTAGCAACCATCATCTCATATGGATACAATAAAAAGAGAAAGGAAAAAGAGAAAAAAGAATATTTTTCCTGGTGATGAGAACTCTTAGGATTTATTCTCTTAACAGTTTTTGTATATATCATACAGCAGTGTTAACTATAGTCCTTATGCTATATATTGCATTCCTAGTACTTATTTATCTAGAAACTGGACGTTTGTACCTTTTGACCACCTTTCTCCTATTACATTTCCCCTCATCCCCTGCCTCTGGTAACCAGAATCTGATCCTTTTTTCTATGAGTCTGGGTTTTTGTTTGTTTTTAGATTCTGCATATAATTGAGATCATACACTATTTGTCTTTCTCTGTCTAACTTATTTCACTTAGCATAATGCCCTCAAAGTCCATCCATGTTGTCACAAATGAGTTAATTTTTGTGAGTGGTGTATGGTAGGGGTCTAGTTTCATTCTTGTACGTGTGACTATCCATTTCCCCCAGCACCATTGGTTGAAGAGACTGTCCTTTTTCCATTGAGTATTCTTGACTCCCTTGTCAAATATTAGTTGACCATAATATGCTTAGGTTTATTTCTAGGCTGTCAGTTCTGTTCAGTTGATCTGTTTTTCTGGTTTTATGCTGGTACCATACTGTTTTGATTACTGTAGCTTTATAGTATAGCTTGAAATCAGGAAGTGTGATGCCTCCCACTTTGTTCTTCTTTCTCAGGATTGTTTTGGTTATTCCAGGTCTTTTGTGGTTTCACATAAATTTTAGGATTGTTTTTTCTACTGCTATAAAAAATGCTGTTGAACTCTTGACAGAGATTGCATTGAATCTATAAATGACTTTTGGTAGTATGGACATTTTAACCATATTCTTCCAATCTGTGAACACAGGATACCTTTGCATTTATTTGTGTCTTCTTAGATTTCTTTCATCAATGTCTTGTAGTTTTCAGAATAGAGATCTTTCACCTCCTTGGTTAAGTTTATTCCTAAGTATTTTATTGTTTTTGGTGCTATTATAAATGGGATTGTTTTCTTTATTCCTTTTTCAGATAATTCGTTGTTAGTGTGTAGGAAGTCTACTGATTTTTGTCTGTATCCTGGAACTTCACTGAATTCATTGATTAGACCTAACAGTTTTTTGGTGGAGTCTTTAGGATTTTCTACGTGTAAAAGCATGTCATCTGCAAATAGAGAAAATTTTACTTCTTTCCAGTTTTGATGATTTTTATTTCTTTTTCTTGCCTGATTGCCCTGGCAAGGACTTCTAGTACTATGTTGAATAGGAGTGGTGAGAGTGGGCACCCTTGTCTTATTCCTGATCTTAGAGGAAAAGCTTTCAGACATTCATTGCTGAGTATAATATTAGCTGTGGGCTTATCATATATGACCTTTATTATGTTGAGGTATATTCTTTGTATACCTAATTTGTTAAAGGGTTTTTATCGTGAATGGATGTTGAATTTTGTCAAATGCTTTTTCTGTGTCTATTGAGATGATCATATGATTTTTTTCCTTCATTCTATTAATATGATATATCACACTGATTGATTCTGTGTATGTTGAACCATCCTTGCATTGCAGGGATAAATCCCACTTGATCATGATGAACAGTCTTTTAATGTGCTGCTGAATTTGGTTTGCTAGGATAGTCATGCGTCATTTAATGATGGGGATACTTTCTGAGAAATGCGTCATTGTGCAAAATCATAGAGTCTGCATACACAAACCTAGATCATATAGCCTACTACCCACCTAGGCTATGTGATACTAATTTTATGGGACCACCATCATATATGTGGTCCGTCATTGGCTGAAACATCCTTATGCAGCACATGAATGTTTCATTAAGAATTTCTGCATCTCTACCCATTAGGGATATTGGTTGATAGTTTTCTTGTCTTGTAGTGTCTTTTTCTGCCTTGGGTATCAGGGTAATGCTGGCTTCATAAAATGAGTTTGGGAGTGTTCTCTCCTCTTTGATTTTTTGGAAGACTTTGAGAAGGATTGACCTCTTTAAATGTTTGGTAAAATTCACCAGTGAAGCCATCTGGTCCTGGATTTTTCTTCACTGGGAGATATTTGGTTGCTCAATCTCCTTACTGGTAAATGGTCTGTTCAGACTTGATATTTCTTCCTGATTTAGTCTTGGTAGGTTGTATGTTTCTAAGAATTTTTCCATTTCTTTTAGGTTGTCCAGTTTGTTGGTGTATACTTATTCATGTTTTTATTTTTTTAAATAGTTCTGGATTATTTCCTCTTCTTGCAAATGCTGCCATGTCTGTGAAACCAACATTGCTAAGTTTGTATGAGATCTATTACCTGCCTTTGGGTAAAACACTGAAGCCTGGTCTACAAGGATTGCTAACTGGTATTCTTCCTGGCTTAGAAGAAGGATCAGAGTACTATGAGAGGTAAGATAGTGCTGTTATTGGTGCAGCTAAGTAATCGAAGTCATGGATTTGTGAGCAAGCAGTCTTAGATCAATAATATTTTAACATTCACAACAATTAATATTCTAGACACTTCAGTATATCACCTGAAGATTCCTATAGCAAAAAAAATTGTAGTGTGTCTAGTCTATGTATCATTCTGAAAATATAGCTTGGTAGAAAGAGCACACACTTTGGGAGGTAGATAGACTGAGTTCAGATCCTGGCTTGACAGACACTGTATGAGTTTAGGAAAGTTTTTTTAATATTTCTGAACTTTTTTCAGTTTCCTCATCTATGAAACAAGCATAATGCCTATTTCATTGTGTTATTGTAATGAAATCACTTAGTCCAGTGCCCAGCACATATAAGTCACTCAAAAAATTGTGATCTATAATTTAAAATAATAATACAATAGATAGGGCATTTTGATTAATAAAAAGAATGGAAAATTGGGCCATGTGCCAACAGTTTTTAAATGGTTAATGGTGGAAAATAGCCTAGCACCAAGTGCAGTGCTGTTTCACTAGCTGTTGATGTGATACTCTTGATATTTTCACTTTTCAAAGAAAATGATTTGATCCGTTTTGGAGCCTATTAGTATTTCTTTGGAAGTTAATAGTTGTAGACAATACATGATGGCATTAAGTGTCTTGAATATCTCATTACTGATATTCTTACCAAAAAGGAAACTTGGTAATTTGAGTTGAGATGGCAAAAATAGAAAATGCCAAACTTATTTTATTAGTAGACTTAATTAGTTAAATTTAAATAATTTATTTTAGTGCATTGACCAGCTAGCTACTCTATTTTATTGTATTTCATCTGCTCCCATAAGAAGAAGAATCTAAACCTGAAAATATTGGATTATCCTTATAAACTACCTTGAGAAAAAATAATTTTGTCCTCAGGCTGATCATTTGCTTTTATTAACTTACCTTTTTTACTTATTTGCTTAGAATTTTAAAAACATAATGAGAGATTATTTTGTTTAGTTTATAAATCAGTTTTGTTTTAAATTGTTACATTAATTCCCCCTAAAGGAAGCATAGAATCAATACCACTTTATAACTCTACTAGTTAAAATTTAAAATTTAGCATAGAAATGAATAATGATCTTTATGACAATGGTATCCCCATGATGTATCTTGTTATGTGTCTTAGTCCATTTGGGCTGCTATAACAAAATACCACAGACTGGGTAGCTTATAAACAACAGAAATTTATTTCTCACAGCTCTGAAGACTGGAAGTCCAAGATCAAGGCACCAGCATGGTCGTGTTCTGGGGAGGGCCCTCTTCCTGGTTCATAGCTGGAGCCTGCTCCCTGTGTCTTCACATAGTGGAAGGGGCTCTGGAGCTCTGTGGGGTTTCTTTCCTAAAAACACTCATCTCATTCATGAGGGCTCCACCCTCATGACTGAAGCATCTTCCAAAGGCTCCACCTCCTAATTCCATCACCTTTAGGGATTAAGGTTTTAACATACAAATTTTGAGGGGACACAAACATTCAGACCATAGCATTATGTTTTGCCACTTATTCCACACAAGGTCTTTAAAAGGATTTGTAAATGTGTTCTTTTAATGCATAGATAAATTGAGGCCAGAAGGAATTACAGTGTTAGTATTAAATCAGATAGCAAGTAATCAGTAGAATTTATCATCAGCTTCTCTTGATTCTGACTCTGCTGTACTACAGTGTAATAGATTTTTATGTATTAAATTGTTATGCTAAAAGAAATTAATTAATCTTTAGATGTAATCCTTAATAAAATAATGCATGCTTGATTTTGTTATAGGTCTAATGCATTAAAATTGTTGTGAATGACATAGTATGATCTCAAAGAGAAGGAAACATTTGGAAATGTCCTTTAAGATTTTGTAGAAAATCCACAGAAGATATGTTCTCCTATAGGATTACTATTAACTAAAATGTGTATGGTGTTTAACAGCCCACCAAGGTAGATAGGACTTGTGCTATTTTTATCTTCATTTGACAGCTGAGGAAACTGAACTGAAGAAAGATTAAGTGATTTCCCTAAATTATACAGCTAGTAAAGGGTATACAGCTAGTAAAGAGCCAGGACTTAAATCCAGTCCTCTGATTTTAAATCATGTGCTTCTTCGAGTCTGTTACACTTGTCTCCAGGGCAGAGCATATATCTACAGCATGGATGCCTCCATACATTCTGGAAGAAAATAATGATTTATTTTTAACACTGTGAAACTAAATATTATTTCCCTTCTTAAACCCCTTTTTTGTACCTTAGAACAAACACATTGTTGGAAAAGGTTGCTGCTGCAGTGGATCAGTCAGCTTTCTACAGTGCCCTCTGGGGTAGTCTTCTCACCAGTCCTGCTGTGCGTTTACCTGGGATCACATATGTTCTTGCCCATTTGAACAGGAAGCTTTCCATGGAAGATCAACTTTATATAATTGGCAGTGATATAGAGCTGATGGTAGGTCTATATGGTTGCTCATTTAACAAATACTTATTTAGATCTAGGCACACTATTCCAGATAGATGCCACGAACAAAGTTCCCTATTTTCATGGAACTTAAATTTTTCATCAAGGAAACTTCAAGGTCAAAATAATCAGTAATTACTGTTTTTAAAAGCTTCAAAATTGTTTTTCATGGAAAAGGAGTTATTATATGTTATCTCCATTATCTGTTATTCAAGCAAATACATGGTCTTGATTACCATCTTGCAATTGATCAGACTACTGTTAACATAACTACATTCATTTTATTATTCCAAAGTGGACCTTCTCTTTGATCATAGCTTTCCTTATAGAAAAGATAGATTTTAGGCAAAGTGATACATACACTGAAATTAACTCATCTTATGCATACAGTTGTATGAATTTGACAAATGCATGCAGTCATGTAACCAGTACTACACACATTGTACTACAATCGAGATATAGAACATTTACATCACCCCAAAAAGTTCTTTTGTGCCTCTTTGTAGTCACCCCCCCTTCCCCTCCACTACCAGGCTCTTGTAAACACTGGTCTGTCTTCTGTTCCTATAGTTGTGCTTTTTCCAGAATGTTACATAAATGGAATCATACAGTATGAGTCATGTATTCCAATTTCTTTCACTTTGTATAACACATTTGAGATTCATCCATGTTTTTGCATAGATCAGTGGTTTGTTCCTTTATCTTGCTGTGTAGTATTTATTGTATGACTGTACCACAGTTTGTTTATTCATTTACTGATTAATGGACATTTCAGTTGTTTCTAGTTTTGGACAGTTATGAATAAAGCTAGTATAAACATTTGCATACAGTTGTTTGTATAGATAGATGTTTTTATTTCTTGGGAAAATACCTAGGAATGGTATTCCTGATTTACATGGTAAATGTATTTTTAACTTTTTTTAATAACAATTTTATTGAGATATAATTCACATACCATAAAATTTACCCTTTTAAAATTGTACAGTTCAGTGGTTTTTAGTATGTTAATGAAGTTGTGCAACTGTCACCACCATCTATTGCCAGAACATTCTCTTCCCCCTAAAAAGAAACCTTCTACCCATTAATCACACCACATTTCCCCTTCACTTCTGCTCTTGAGAACCACTAATCTACTTGCTGTTTCTATAAATTTGTCTATTCTGGACATTTCATATAAATGGAATTATACAATATGTAATCTTTCATGAATGGCTCTTTTTACTTACCATAAGATTTTCAAGATTCATCCATGTTGAAGCATGTATCAGTACTTTATTCCTTTTTATTGCTGAATAATGCTCCATTGTATACCGCATTTTATTTATCTATTCATCAGTTGGTGGACTTTGGCATTACTTCTCCTTTTTGGCTGTGATGAATAATGTTCTGTGAACATTCATGTATAAGTTTTTGTGTAGTCACATGTTTTCATTTCTTTTGAGTATATACCTAGTAGTGGAATTGCTGGGTCATGTGGTGGTAACTCTATGTTTAATTTTTTGAGGAACTGGCAAACTGTTTTCCAAAGTGATTGCACCAATTTACATTTCCACCAGCAATATTTGAGGGTTTCCATTTCTCCACATCCTTGTCAACACTTGCTATTGTCTGTCTTTTTTATTATAGCCATCCTAGTAGATGTGAAGTGTTATCTTATTGTAGTTATGTTTGCATTTTCCTAATGACTACTGATATTGAGCATATTTTCTTGTGGCTATTGGCCATTTTTGTCTTCTTTGGAGAAATGTCTATTCATATTCTTTGCCCATTATTTAAATTGGGTTATTTCTCTTTTTGTTGTTGAGTTGTAGAGGTTTTTTACATACTCTGGATATCAAACTCTTATATATATAATTTGAAAATATTTTCCCCTATTTGTGGATTTTCTCACTCTCTTGATAATGTCCTTTGAAGCACAAAAGTTTTAATTTTGATCAAGTCCAATTTGTCTGTTTTTTCTTTTGCCATTTGTGCTTTTGGTGTTAGATATTATCTAAGCAATTGTGTGTAATCCAAGGTCACAAAGGTTTACTCCTACGTTTTCTTCTAATGTATATTTAAGTTTACAAGAAACTGCCAAACTATTTTCCAAAATGGCTGTTATTTTTATGCAGATTTTTAAATGTATTATATTTCCTTTTAATGACTTAATGGAAGCTTTAAACAAGTCATTTTTTAAAATTTCTTTTTGAAAAATGCCATAATTAGAAAACTGTTTGCAACACATCACAGTCAAAGGATTAATCTTCCTAATATTCAAAGAACTACTATAAATAAATAAATATTACCAATCAAGTAGAAAAATGGATTTGAACAGATAACCTAAAGGAAATAAAAACAAGACAAACACATGAAAAGGTACTCAACATTATTTATAATAAGAGAAATAAAAATTTTAAATACACCAAGATACCAGTTTTCATATATCAGATTGACAAAAATAAAACATACATGGGTAAACGTGGAAAAACAGAAATTGTCACTCATAGCTGATGGGAATATCAGTATGTATATATATATATAACCTTAATAGAAAGCATGACACTATTAAATTGCAACTGCATATACTTTAAGACCTGGCAGTTCTTCTTTGAGGGATTTATCCTACAGGTGTACTTGTACATTACATAAGTATATTGCAGACATTATTTACTATAGTAAATGTTTACAAATGGTGTAAATGTCCATCCTTAGGAACCTAGTGAAATAAATTAGGGTTTATCTATGAAATAAAGCACTTCTTTGGACATAAAAAAATAATGAAGCTCTTTATGTAGTGATCAGAAAAGATCTCCAAAATATATTGTTAAAAAGTTAGAGTTTGGGATATATATGCATGTGTGTTTTTATTTACTTAAGTTTGCAGAAAATATCACTAGTAATACTGGTTGCTTGCAAAAAGGAAATTGGGTTGTTGGGAGACAGATGGGAGGGAACCTTTTTACTGTATATTCTTTTGTGCTCCTTAATTTTAAACCATTATAATATTTTTTACCTATTTGAAATAATCTAAATACATTTAATTATTGATAAGATGCTGAGAAGCATATTTTTATTTATGGGAGGAAATGAAAGAGTTGTTATATTTTCATGGTAAATATTTCTCAGTGTAATAGACCATAGGTATTAAAGACTCTCTTATTTCAGGTAGAAGCAGTAAGTACTTCGGTGCAGGACTCAAGTGTACTTGTACAGAGAAGCACACTAGACCTCATACTCTTCTGTTTTCCATTCCACATGAGTCAGGTAAAACATTAAAGGCATTCTTTGGAAAATCATACAGATTCATAATGTGTAGTTTTTTATAAGTTGGATTCTTTTGTTTTATAAACCAGTAAGTATGTAGAAAATAAGTTCCTTTTTAATGAGTGGAAGTTGTGAAAATTTTGTAGAAAAAAGATTTATTGATTTGGATAAGAATATGGAAATTGAAGTAGGTTATTTCATACTTTTAAAAAAAGTTCTAACTTATAAAAAGCAAGAGGTACTCATTGCTAGTTCTGAGTGAGCCAAGACTCTGAGA